>OY743125.1:35000-10035000 GCA_963555685.1 Acrobasis consociella
CTGGCCGCCGAAGCAGCCCCTCCTCGGGGGCGTCTGAGCGCCCCCCCACTCACCAAGTAGGCGCGTCCGGAACTCACGGACGCGCCGTACCTCCTCGGCCCAGTTGAGAGGCGGCGAACTCCCACGCAGTCCACCGCCTGTGGGCCCATGGGAGCCGGATAAACCGGCTCCCAGCGGCGGAGAAGATGTGAGGCTCCGCCGCTTACCTCTCGCCGCAAACGCGGTGCGGCACCACTCGGCCGCGGAGGACAGGGAGAGCGGCAACGTAGCACCGACACTCCCTGACCTCCGCGACCGATCACCAACCACAGCCACGGCGGTGTGGCCCCGCCTGAAGCGCCGGGAGAGCAATGAAACATTCCCCTCCCGGCAGCCCCACCCCGGGTGGGGGGAGAACTTCCCACTCCCCCGCCGCCCCATTGGGCGCATCCCAGCAGGCTCAAGGCCGAAGCCGAGCCCGCGGGAGCGCCCCTCCCCGGGTGGGGGGAGATCTTCCCACTCCCCCGCCGCCCCAATGTGGGCGCTCACTGCTGGCGCAAACCGCAGGAGCGCCCCCTCGCGGGTTCCTCTTGGCTTCCCCGTGGCTCCACGGTACCACGGGTACTGAGCCCCCCCGGTACGACAAACCGGGAACCCATCGGGGGGGAACCTAACCTTTTTTTTTTTTTTTTTTTGACGCGGAGAAAATCCCTTCGGATACCTTACCGGTTACGGGACACCGGTAAGGTTATGTGGTGTTACCACTAAAAACTCCGCGGTGTCACCTCTCAGCCGCTATCGGCCGGGACCGTGTGCTTCTTCATGCTCCACAGTCCCGGCGCGGCCGGCCGCTACTTAAGCGGCCCCGGATCGCCAACGGCCTCACGGCACCCTCTGCTGGATCAGAGGGGCCGGAGTAACCGCCGCCTTGGCCTCTTGGCCCAAGGACAGACGCGCTGACACGCACACGCGCCTGCCTTCCACTCCGGAGGGCTGTCCGTTGGACGATGGAATCCCGTTTCCACCGTCCAACCAGCCCTCATAATTTGGGGCCTGCGGAAGCAGGCCCTGCCCCAGTCACCCCCTCACCTGACGGCGACCGGGGCCCACACAGCCGGCCCCAGGGGATAGGGAGAACGGCAACGTAACACCGACACTCCTCTTCCCCTGCGGCCCCACCGATGCCGTGCCAAGCGCCACGGCCGCGCTTGGTCGCGGAGGATAGGGCGAGCGGCAACGACACACCGACACTCCTCTTCCCCCGCGACCCCTACCACGGCTGTGATGGTAGGGGGGTCGTCGTCACCCCCCTTCCCTCACAGCCAGGCCATTCCCGCCAGGAATGGCCTCCGCCGGGCCCGGGGAGGCCTAAGCCTCAACCCGGGCAATGGGTTCCTCTTAGCTTCCCTGCGGCCGAGGCAACCGCAGGTACTGAGCCCCCCCATCGCGACAAGATGGGAACCACATCGGGGGGGGGGGGGAACCTTTTTTTTTTTTTTTTGACGCGGAGAAAATCCCTTCGGATACCTTACCGGTTACGGGACACCGGTAAGGTTATGTGGTGTTACCACTAAAAACTCCGCGGTGTCTACTCTCAGCCGCTATCGGCCAGGACCGTGTGCTTCTTCATGCTCCACAGCCCCGGCGCGGCCAGCCGCTACTTAAGCGGCCCCGGATCGCCAACGGCCTCACGGCACCCTCTGCTGAATCAGAGGGGCCGGAGTAACCGCCGCCTTGGCCTCTTGGCCCAAGGAAAGACGCGCTGACACGCACACGCGCCTGCCTTCCACTCCGGAGGGCTGTCCGTTGGACGATGGAATCCCGTTTCCACCGTCCAACCAGCCCTCATAATTTGGGGCCTGCGGAAGCAGGCCCTGCCCCAGTCCACCTGACGGCGACCGGGGCCCACACAGCCGGCCGCAGGGGATAGGGAGAACGGCAACGTAACACCGACACTCCTCTTCCCCTGCGGCCCCACCGATGCCGTGCCAAGCGCCACGGCCGCGCTTGGTCGCGGAGGATAGGGCGAGCGGAAACGACACACCGACACTCCTCTTCCCCGCGACCCCTACCACGGCTGTGATGGTAGGGGGGTCGTCGTCACCCCCCTTCCCTCACAGCCAGGCCATTCCCGCCAGGAATGGCCTCCGCCGGGCCCGGGGAGGCCTAAGCCTCAACCCGGGCAATGGGTTCCTCTTAGCTTCCCTGCGGCCGAGGCAACCGCAGGTACTGAGCCCCCCCATCGCGACAAGATGGGAACCACATCGGGGGGGTGGGGGGGGGGGGGAACCTAACCTAACCTAACCTAACCTTTTTTTTTTTTTTTTTTTTTATACGGAGGAAAGATCCCTGTTACGGATACCCATCAGCCTGCGGGGGAGGCTGTCGGGTTATGTGGGACTCCACGCCAGAGTGACGTGCCTACCCACTAAAAAACCTCCGGAGTTCCACCTCCACCGCCTTTGCCGGGGACACGGGAACGGAAATACAACCGCGAACCCCGGCGCGGCTGGCCGCCGGAGCGGCCCCTCCTCGGGGACGTCTGAGCGCCCCCCCACTCACCAAGTCGGCGCGCCCGGAACTCACGGACGCGCCGTACCTCCTCGGGCCAATTGAGAGGCGGCGAACTCCCACGCAGTCCATCGCCTGTGGGCCCATGGGAGCCAGATAAACCGGCTCCCAGCGACGGAAAAGATGTAAGGCTCCGCCGCTTACCTCTCGCCGCAAACGTGGTGCGGCACCGCTCGGCCGCGGAGGACAAGGAGAGCGGCAACGAAGCACCGACACTCCCTCTCCCCCGCGACCGGTCACTAACCACAGCCACGGCGGTGTGGCCCCGCCTGAAGCGCCGGGAGAGCAATGAAACATTCCCCTCCCGGCAGCCCCACCCCGGGTAGGGAGAGAACTTCCCACTCCCCCGCCGCCCCATTGGGCGCATCCCAGCAGGCTCAAGGCCGAAGCCGAGCCCGCGGGAGCGCCCCTCCCCGGGTGGGGGGAGAACTTCCCACTCCCCCGCCGCCCCAATGTGGGCGCTCACTGCTGGCGCAAACCGCAGCGCCCCCTCGCGGGTTCCTCTTGGCTTCCCCGTGGCTCCATGCTACCACGGGTACTGAGCCCCCCCGGTACGACAAACCGGGAACCCATTGGGGGGGAACCTAACCTAACCTAACCTAACCTAACCTCGCCAGTTGCGCTCCGTCCCCCGCGCCGAGCACACGCGTTCACAGTGCGCTCCGCGTTAAAAAAATAGAAAAAATTGGTTTTTTGGGGCCTAGGTCCCAAAAAGTGTTTTAAAAGTGTAGTTTTTAGTGCACACAGTGTCGACGCGGCTCGGCGTGGTGGAAAAAGTGTTTTTAGTGCCAGTTATAGTGATTTTTAGTGGCGTGGCAAACGGCTCGGCGCCATTTTCCCTGAAAACAGGCGAGGCACCCGGATCCCTCGAGGTTGCCGAACGTTTGCCCATTTTATCCACAAACCGGGTGCTCGTGGTGATTTCCGGACCGACCCGGGTCTGTGATTGGTAATTTTCCAGTGGAAGTTCCTGATCGGTGTCCGGGGCACGGCCCGGAAATTACCACGTGGCTATTGAAGCAACAAGGCACACGGAGCGCAACGCATTTTAACAGGAGACTGTACAGGTACCTTAGATTTTAATTTTATGACCGTTGAATTTAAATTCAACAAAAAACGTTGAACCCTAGCCTCTTTTACAGGGCTTACCTGTACAGTGTTATCTTACTTTATTTTAACTTATTTTATTTTTGACCTTAGATTATTAATTTTTAGTTTTCGACACTATTTTAGAATTTGACCGTAACATTTTATTTTTGAAAATTAACGACTTTGGCCCCCCTATACAGGGCCAAGAGAGTTTTACTTTTACCACTTTGTTTTAAAATTTTGACCGTTTTATTCGTGACGACCACCCCCTGACATTATGGATAGTGTAGGGAATGTTAATTGTCCTTCAGACGTAAAAAGGAAATATTTGTCGCACCCGGTGCCTGAGTGCCTGCTAGATGACCCCTTAACAATCGAAGTGCAGGATACAGTGCGTGGGTGTCGGTCGCCCGGGGAAGAGCTTGAAAGGGAGAGGCCCAGCAAGAGGGCGAGGAGATTTTTGTGTTTCCCCTCGCCCTCTGAGCTGGATCTCAATGACCAGATCGCCTACTCCCCGGGGCCCGTGGCGCCCCTGCACTGTGAAAATGTCACCGCCGAGGCCGACACCTACCTGGCCAATGCGATGAAGCTCCTCAATGGCTCCAGAAATCTCAAAACTGAGATTAAGTTTGGAGTCATTGAGGCGGTGAAACGCTTGTACGGGTTGGTGAGGGCTCTGGAGACGGGGCAACGGGGGGGAACACCTCCCCCGTTGCGCCCGCCTCCGGCGGTGAAAACGGCAGAAAAATCGGCAGACACTCCGGACGAGCGGTCAGTGGGGCTTGATCTTTCAAAAAAGATGGAAGAGCAAGCCGCGCTGATCAGGGAAAACGCCCGGATGCTGGACGAAATCCGCGGATTGATCGTCCAGCAACCGGCGGGGGTTGGTGCTTTGTCTTACGCAGACGTGGCGGCCTGCACCTCCAAGGCGAAACCAGGCAGAGCGGGGGGCCCTGCTGTCCCTTGTCGTCACATCTAAGGATGCGTGCGACACGGGGGAGCAGGTCCTCGATAAGGTCCGCGAAGCGGTTGACGCCAAGGAGGGGTGGGTCCGAGTCGAGCGTGTGCGTAAGGCAAAGGACCAAAAGGTTATTTTGAGCTGCTCGTCGGAGGAAGAGAGGACTAAGGTGAGGGAGAGGTTAGAGAGGGCGGGCAGCCTCACTGTCGGGGAAGTGAAGAATCGGGATCCGCTCCTCATCCTCTGGGGCGTCAACGTCCGTTATAGCGACGAGGACGTATCGGAGCGGTGAGGAAACAGAACCCAGAGGTTTATCACGGCCTCGGCAGTGGGGATGACCGGCTTCAGGTAAAATACAGAAGGAAGGCGAGGAATCCGCACAACAGCAACGTTGTGCTCAGCGTATCTCCGGCGATTTGGAGACGGGCGCTGGACGCCGGTTTCCTCCGTGTGGACCTTCAGCGAGTTAAGGTAGCGGACCAGTCCCCACTCGTGCAGTGCTCTCGCTGCTTGGGCTACGGCCACAGCAGACGGTACTGCACGGAAGGGGAGGACGTCTGCAGCCATTGCGGAGGTCCACACATGAAGTCGGAGTGTGCTGAGCACAACGCGGGGACTGCGGCGAGTTGCCGCAACTGCAAAAAAGTAAGCGGCAACCGGTCGGATCACAATGCCTTCAGCGAGGACTGCCCAGTGAGGAGGAAGTGGGACGCGATTGCAAGGTCGGCAACTGCGTATTGTTGACCTTGCAATCAGCAGCGTTCACCGATGGGTGGCCGGGCCACCTTTTGCCAAATTGACCCCGTATTGTAAAAATTTTTGTTTTGACGCAAAACAAAAACGTTATAGAATGGAGTCAACAGAGGCAAAACAGTGGCCCGGCCAAATATCGGAGCAAAGTGTCCTGCTGAAGACATTGCGGGCATAGGGCAATGGGGTGTTTTCCCTTTTTTATTTTTATCGCAAATTTTTGCAAATTATTATAATAATAATATTGCATAAAATTAGCAACTATTTTTAATTTTGTAATTTTTACAAAGGGAAAACACCCCATCGCGATACAGAGTCTACTTCTGTATTTTACTTAGTTTGGTGCAAATCGTCATGGATTCGTTTCACAGCGGTGCAGGCGTTTTCCGGGCGTTTTCCGGTCCGCTAGTGGCGTTTTCCACTTTCGGACTGGGCGCCGGGCTCAGTCTGCCCCGTTTTGGGACGAAGACGTGACGATTTCTAAAATCGATGTCGCATGATTTTCTGCCGTTAGGATATCATCTATGTAGGCGCTCAGTTGTCGGGTCATTTTTCGAGGTGTTCGGCACGGCAATCGGTGCATGCGCCGGGTGCCGTGATGAACACTTCGAAACGTATGTATTAACATGTATTTTATAAATTTTGGCATATTATATTTATTAGTTTATTACATTACACATATATTTATATATTTAAAAAATATCTTATTTATGTAAAAATATTAAAAAATAGCAAATATAGTCCTTGACAATGTCAGGGGGTGGGAATTTAAACCTAACCTCGCCTCGCCCTCAAAAATCCTTGGTCCATTTAGAACAGGAGCAAACTTTTGAGTCGTGTCATCTCATTTTTTCATATATACCCTCCCGCTCCTAGATAAACCTCGACTACTAAACTCCGGTTCATTTTAGTGTGCCGCACGTATAAAAAGAGGCCGCACGTCGATATTATTTCGCGACAAAATCCTTATTCTACCTGAGTAGTACGCGCGACCACTTGTGTAATTAATATATGAGGTAAGTAACTTATACTTAGTTGTTTTTCTTTAGTGTTTTATAACATTTTTTTTATGCATTATATTTTATTTTGTACTTTGTTTTTTTTTTTAGCACCAAAATTTATCATTATGGCCTCAGAATGGGAACGTCGTGTATCAAAATGGCTGGAAGAGGAAATTGAAGATGATGAGGAAATTATTGAAAGCGATGACGATGGTAATGCTGGCATAGTGTCAGAACCAATTAGTCAAGAGGGCAGAAGTCAGGTGCAAGATGAGGAGATGGCTCAAGACCACGTGACTAATACCACACAGTCTGAGCAGTCGTCGTCAGAAGATGATATTCTTCTCTCTCAATTGAGGCAAGTTGAGCGTACAGAGGTGAGTGGCAACTTTTTTATATCAAAAAATGGAACACGATGGAATAAATCACCTCCAACTTAAACTATTGTGCATTGATTGCAACGAAAACAGTGATTCAATTTAAAAAAATATCAGAAATCTAAAAAAAATATGTGTTTTGATTTGTAACTTGCCAAATATGTAACTTTTTATGTGATCTCTTAAAAATGTTCCTAATTAAGTAAATTTAACAATGTAAACAAAAATTTTGTAACTTTAATTTTCTAAAATAAATCTTCTTTAGTAAAAATGCTTAGTTTTATTCAAAATTGCCATATTATTGATTTTTTTTCAATTTTAAAGTGTTCTACTATAGTAGAGCGCGCGAGCATACTTGCAAAGAAATGGGGCGCGTGCACTCTAGTGTTAAAATTGATATAACTTTTTTATTTATGAACGGATTTAAATGAAACAAACACTAAATTTTAAGTGAAGCTTATCATAATATTTCAGTGAAAACCGCAAACGAATCAGTTCAGCCGTTTCTCAGATTAGCGTGCACAAACGCACAGACAAACAGACAAACCGACAAACAGACAAACAGACAAAAATTCTAAAAATCATTGTTTTGTGTTCTATTGCGTTGGTAAAAGCCCCCAAAAATATTTTTACTCATTTATCTTCCATGTACAGACAGCGATCGGTTACGATTTTATTATATGTATTGATTGATTTTATTATATGTATTGATGTATTGATTGATAAATGAAACAAACACTAAATTTTAAGTGAAGCTTATCATAATATTTCAGTGAAAACCGCAAACGAATCAGTTCAGCCGTTTCTCAGATTAGCGTGCACAAACGCACAGACAAACAGACAAACCGACAAACAGACAAAAATTCTAAAAATCATTGTTTTGTGTTCTATTGCGTTGGTAAAAGCCCCCAAAAATATTTTTACTCATTTATCTTCCATGTACAGACAGCGATCGGTTACGATTTTATGTGTAATATATGTATTGATGATGATTGGACTTCTTTAGCTGTGACGCGCTCTGGCACGCCCGACACGACCGCCTCAATATTAAGACCATCATTAAGCTCAAACAAGATGTAGGAGGCTTCACCTGGAAGTGGGTTCTAAATACATCAGCTATTTCCTTCGGATTGTTTACACCGTCAATGCTCACCGGGACGCCTAACCTAGGACTCATCTTTTTTGTTTGCTGCCAAAATTCTCTAAAGTCTTTATTTTTATGAGCAGAAGCTAAAATATTTATTTTAATTAATTCCTGGTTATTTTGATAGTATTTTTATTTATTTTTAAATAGTTTCCTAGACTCATTCATTTCCGTATACAAAGGACCCGCCTGTGGCCGCCCGTACCGCACCCAGTTCAAAAACTTTTGTCTGGCATCCCGATGCGCATCACGAACATATTTATTCCGACCAGCTATCGGACGTCCGGCTTTCTTATTCCCATTCCCGGTACAACCAACGTAGCTTTGCCTGGCAGCCTCCTGCAATGTATCTACTATTCTATAATATAACTTATCTTGTTTTCCAGTCGTTCCCATCCTCACATTTTTTCCATTCACCTTTACTAATCAGCTGTGCCATCGTAACAGGCTTATTTTCTGAAACAGGTAAAGCGCCTTGTGTCTCACGCAATAGATGCGTTTTTTGTTTCACTGCCGAGCCCGTATTTATTGTGCGCTTTGTCACCTCGCTCAACTCGTTTCCTGTGGCCTCTTGCAATGTTACTATGGTTTCGGTAATCGACGAAACCGAGGTAGTGGCCTCCACGTGCGCCTCCTGCGAGCGCGTATCAATAGACCCGGGTGGGAGTCCAGGCGGAAGAGCGACAGATAACTCGTTGGTCGGTGCGTGCGAGGAGGACACCAAGCGTTGCGCTTGATCTTGTTGCTGGTCGCCGTCACCTCTCAAGGTCAAATGTAATTCCGCGTTGTAATGCGATATTTTTTCTGGTAAATGCAGTGTACCTATTGGCCCACTATCATAGTTAAAACTATCTACTTTGTTACTCGTACCTCGGGTTCTGTTTATGAAATTACTAGCCTCAAAATTACGCTCGAAATTTTTCACCAACGATGCTTGCTTTAGATTTGACACCTCATTTTGCAATTGACAAAATTGGTCAAGGGTGACGTATTATTCTTGTATTCCATCCACGTCATAACGAACAGCAGTAACGTCCCTTAACAATCTTGTTACGTCGATGTGGTCAAACGTCACAGGTGGCAATTTTTGTAGGTCACGAGCCACAAAAATTGGTAGCTCCTCTGGGTCTGTCTCCTTAATTAAGGCAATAATATCCTCCAGCTCTCTTTGTGTTTTCCCCTCTTTCTTACGAGTGATATTCCTCTTCAGCGTCTTCAAGGATCCGAAAAGCAAATTCTTCGCCGCATTTATTTATTATGCTAGCTATGCATCTGATTCACTCGCAATACTGGCATGTCATCTGCTCGCCCGCTTCATTACGTTATATTTTCGCTCGATCGTTTACTGACGTAGTTAAACTTGTTTTCTATACAAATTATGCAGCTACCGTATTTATTTTTTCTGTTATTAGTTACATAAATCATCTCAATAATTTATAAAAATACCAAAAAATTATGTATTTATTATCAAAATGTTAGGGGCCTCAGAACTAAGACGTCTACATTGTACTGGAGTATAGCAAGCAGTTCGTATGATATAATTGTTATAACGGAGTCTTGGTTACTTGACAGCATCCGCGACTCGAAGCTTGTAGATGATAGGTACGTGTTGTGGCGCCGCGACCAGGACTATGCGCGAACTCAGCAGAAGTTTGGCGGTGGGACGCTTGTCGCAACGCAAAAATACCTAAATGTAGTCGAGCAACCGTCTTGGTGTTCCTCCGCTGAAGATTTGTGGATTTCAATTAAATTAACCTATAGAGAGTCTGAGAAACCAATAAGGCTTAATGTTTGCGTTTTGTATTTGATTCAGCAAAAAATGGGGAATTCTTTTTTAGAGCAACTTTCAAACTTCCTCGATAAACTTGGTGATTTAATAGTTTCTTTTCCATAGGATACGTTTTTAATTTTAGGTGACTTTAATATGAGTTACATTAAATGGTCACCCGAACAGGGTTCTGTATACTTTGTGCCATCGAAAACTAGTAAAGACAATGGACTTGCATTAATTGACTGTTGTAAATTTCTGTGACCTTAAACAGTATAACGGTGTCGTAAATGGAGCGAGTAGGTTGCTGGATCTTGTCTTATGTAATGACGACATATTGCTAAGTGAGTGTTTGGATCCTTTAGTGCAATTGATCAACATCATAAACCCGTTACTATCACCCCAAACTTTGTTGTTAGTGATACTTTAAGGGCAGCCTCTCGTATTAGATACTATTTTCAACGAGGAGATTACGAGTCTATTAATAAGGAATTAAATTCAGTGGATTGGGAGAGTGAATTTAGTTTAAGCAATATGCAGGATTCTGCGGATTTTTTCTATAATATATTATAAAAGCTACGTGACAAGTACATACCTAGTAAAACTATTTCTTATCAACACTATCCGCCCTGGTATTCATAAGCTTTAATTAACCCCTCAACCGCCTAAGCCATAATTTAAAAAATGGCGCGAATCGCTAACATAAATCGCGCGCGCCGCGGCCGACCCGGCTCGGGGTACACGATGAATTAGATTAGGAGGTCACGACAAATTTGGTAACGATAAGGGATATGGCTGACTCTGATTTTATAGAATAAAGAGCATCTCTCTGATGCCAAATATGTCGGTCTGCCTGCGTGAAGTGGTTGCGTTACTTAGATATGGCGCCTGAAAAGTTGGTTATCGTGACCAAAAAAAAATGATAAGGTAAATGGCTGACTCTTGTTTCAAAGGATGAAGAGCACCTCTCTGATGCTAAATATGTTGGTCTGCCTGCGTGAAGTGGTTGCGTTACTTAGATATGGCGCCTGAAAAGTTGGTTAGCGTGACCAATAAATGATAAGGTAAATGGCTGACTCTTGTTTCACAGGATGAAGAGCACCTCTCTGATGCTAAATATGTTGGTCTGCCTGCGTGAAGTGGTTGCGTTACTTAGATATGGCGCCTGAAAAGTTGGTTAGCGTGACCAATAAATGATAAGGTAAATGGCTGATTCTGGTTTCACATAATGAAGAGCACCTCTCTGATGCTAAATATGTCGATCTGCCTGCGTGAAGTAGTTGCGTTATTAGATAGGGCGCCTGAAAAGTTAGTTACCTGGACAAAAAAAGAAAATTATAAGGTAAATGGCTGATTCTGGTTTCACAGGATGAAGAGCACTTCTCTGATGCTAAATATGTTGGTCTGCCTGCGTGAAGTGGTTGCATTACTAAGATATGTCGTTTGAAAAGTTGGTTATCGTAAACAAAAGAAAAAAATAATAACGTAAATAGCTGACTCTAGTGTCACAGAAAAAAAAGTACCTCTTTGATACAAAATTTGTCGGTCTGCCGGCGTGAAATGGTTGTGTTGTGAAACTTAGATATGATGCCTGAAAAGTTGGTTATCGTGATGAAAAAATAATGATAAGGTAAATGGCTGACTCTAGTTTCACAGAGTGAAGAGTACTTCTCTGATGCTAAATATGTCAGTCTGACTGTGTGAAGTGGTTGCGTTACTTAGATACAGTAGCGTGCGTTCATACAAACACATGAATTTGTCTACCCTGTGTCACCCTAATATTGATGCCGTAGTTCACAAATGTACTAACTACAAAATTTTCGTTTTTTACTTTTTTTGTACCAGATAAATTATCTCTTTCTACCAAAAACTTAGTGTTACAGTTGTACTTTTTAAGATTCCGACGTTAACAATAATTAGTATTATTGTTAACGCCGGAATTTTATTTTTATAAATTCAATCTTCAAGTATTGACTGATTTCAACAAAATTTTAAAGTCTGGCGTATCATACGCATTTAGAACATTTACACACGTGTTAAAGTTATGCAAGTGCATAATTTGTTACCGATTATTTGAAGGTGCCTTCACCGATTTGGAAAATTCTTTTATCGAAATCGGTTGTGTAGTTTGGGGGTGAAGTGTTTTTTAGTTTTGAAAAAATATTTGCCTGTTAACATAATGAGGTTTAGTGTACAAATGGACTTAAGTTTATTTTACTATTTTTGAAATTAGACAACTATAATACTACAATTTTTGGATATAATGCAGTCAAAGGACTAGACTCTTGAATAGACGTAAAATTATGTAATTATTTTTGTGCTGTTCTGGACTAAACTTTAGAAAACTTTCTAAATTAAATGCTCTTCTGAAAAGTTGACAAAACTGTTGTTAGTACAATTCTGCCGTGCTCAAGCTAAATGGCGGCTAAGTGACTTTTCGTCAATTTTTATCTTTTAATGCCATTGTACTAAGAAAAAGATTGTCTATCGATCTGTCTAGGAACGGTAATTCTATCTTTTACCGTTTCAAAAATATTTTTTCAAAAAAAGCAGTTAAATATATATAAAAAATACTTTACAACTCTTAAAGGCGACTAATCGTCAGTACTAGACTAAAAGGCTACTGTTGAAGTTTAGTGTTTGGATTGCTTTTCCATTTCTATATTTAATAGCATACTTAAAAGCGGTAAAAATGTTTGGCTACACTAGTAGGTGACTAAAGAACTTTATCCACTATTTGACTTAGTTCCATTCAAATGAAACACTATACTGATACCTAACTATAAGGCGATTAAACAAAAATACCTCCTTAAAGAGCGGTTAAAATCACATTATCGCCTTTTATTTTTGTATTCGTATCACAATTCTAGTAAATAACCCTACGGTTGAAAGACGGGTTGTTCCAAACGCAAAGTAAACCAAATAATTTTTTAAATCTTTTGCATAACTAAAAGGTGATTGACCTAAAATACATGACAGAGAAGCGGCTAACTACCGTGCCTCCCTCTTCCTCGCCCCCGCTAGATTCCGTCATTTACCAAATCTGTAACCGTGTGCAGCAAATTCTCGGCGCGGGAGGAAGTTTTGTGGGCGGCGTCGCGTTCGCGCCAAATTTCAACATGGCAAATAAACATATAATACGGTATTTATATCTGCAGCGTTACCCCATAGCAATATTTCATAGGGCAAAACACTGTGGAAGTAACCAAAATATACTAAACGCGCTGTATCAACGTCAGTCATTTGCCTAATTCTTCTAACCGCGTATGCCGCAGAGCTAAGTTTTCCAGCTAATTTTTGAATATGGGCACCCCATTGCAACCCCGAATCAAGCGTTATTCCCAGAAATGTTGTGTTATCAACCATATCTACTGCTTCCTTATTATTAAATAATCGTGTTGGAACTTTTGTAACATTCGGTAAGCAGAACTTTACACATTTAGTTTTTTTTTTTGCATTTAATACTAAATTATTTGCCGTAAACCAATCCAACACTTGCGACAATGTATTATTAATCTCATAAGAGGTGTCAGTTTTCCTATCTACGCTGAAAACAAGGGAAGTATCATCAGCAAAAAGTACAGACTTACAATATTTTACATAATATGGTAAATCATTGATATAGATCAGGAATAACAAAGCACCCAGGTAGAACCCTGGGGCACACCCATCACTACGGTTGATCCTTCAGATTTAACTTGATTTACATTAACTTTTTGAATTCGGCTACTCAAATAAGATTTAATTAATTCAAGAGCTTTCCCTTTTATTCCGTAGTGCTCAAGTTTGGATAGAAGGGTTTTATGGTCTACACAATCAAAGGCTTTGGAGAGGTCACAAAAGACACTAATTGCGTTCTGACAACACTCCCAAGCATCATAGATGTTTTGTAAAAGTGCTACACCTGCATCCGTTGTTGATCGACCCTTAGTAAATTCATACTGATCACATGGAACAGACTATTTTTGTTAAAAAAATCTAATAATTAGTAAAAAAAAATATTTTTTCGAATATTTTGCTCAGTGCTGGCAGAATAGAAATGGGACGGTAATTTGTTGGATCATTTTTGTCACCAGTCTTAAACTAAGGGATAACTTTACTTAACTTCATCATATCAGGGAAAGATCCCGCGTCTACACATTTATTAAATATGGAAGCTAAGTAAGGCGCAATTACATCTATAATATTACTTATAACGGATACTGAAATGTCCCACAAATCACCAGTTTTTTTATTATTGAAACTTTTAAAAGTATCAATGATATTTCTAGGTGTGACGTATTTGAATATTAACCTATCTTTACATTTAAGTATGCAATTGGTTAATAGGTTTTTTTATTTCCTAGATGAGGACATTAGTGGGGCAGTTGGATTTAGGGGAATGTTTGTGAAAAATTTCTCAAAGTATTGTGCAACATATTCACTAGTGTCTAGAACCTTATTTTTAATGTTTAACTCAATTTTATTATCTCGTTGCTTGCTTTTCCCGGTTTCAGTGTTAATAATATTCCAGGTTGTCTTTATTTTATCTTTAAAATCTAGAATAGCTTTCCTGGTGTGTAATGATTTCGCGCATAAGCATACTTTTTTAAAAAGCTTTGAATAAGTTCTAACAAATTCAATGAAATTAGGTGTTTGGTTAAAAGCTTTCATAGCTAATCTATACTAATATTATAATGCTGAAGAGTTTGTTTGTTTTTTTGAACGCGCTAATCTCAAGACCTACTGGTTCGAATTGAAAATTGGGCAGTCAGACCAGAAAACAATAGTAAGTCCCCGAGTGGGATTCGAACCCGTAACACTCTTTCTAGCAGTCAGCATCATAAACCGCTGAGCCAAAATGGATGGCTGCCGGCACGACGAAATTAGCGATCATATTCTGCGTGGAAAGGAAAACACATGAAAACTCGAAAACACGCGTTTTCCCAAACATAAGACTAATCTAGATCGATTGTCTACCCCCGAAAACCCCTTATAGACCAATTTTCAGTGAAATCGTTAGAGCCGTTTTTGAGGGGTGCGTATTGCTTGATATAATTACATTTTAATAACGTTCATAAGATATAATGTCATTTTGACATAATCATTATGGTATATATTTTTAATAGCTATAATATTCATAATTTTTTTATTATAAAAAGCATAAAATCATTATTATAACGTTTATTAACACTAAATATCACCTGTTATACAACTTGTGCGGTATACAGGCCAAAAAGTATATCATTCAAAAACTGTATTGTTGAAAAGAGATATCATTCAAAACATATACCTATCAAAATCATATTGTTTAGAAGATATATGACTTAAAAACCATACTATCTAAAAAGTATAGACAGGCAGACAGAAAAAAAAAATTGGTTACACGTACAAAATCCGCGCATTTTGAATGTTTAACCAAACCATTTACTCGATTATTCGTTATTGACAAACTCAGTCTATCGTTATTTCTTTTCATATTTTATGTATTTTATCGAAATAACGTAACATCAAAGTTTTGTTACCCATAATTTTGTTTCCACGTAAGTTTCAGTTTGCAAAATAGTTGTAACATTTAAAACGAGTGCTAAGACACTTCTATCTATTTTCCTAGGTTAGGGCAATCCTATTGGTTAGGTTATGTTAGAACTGCGACCAACACACGCATGAGCCGAGCGAGCGAAGCGAGCGTGCCGCGGTAGCGGCCGGCGAGTGCTAAGACACTTCTATCCATTTTCCTAGGTTAGGGCAATCCTATAGGTTAGGTTATGTTAGAACTGCGACCAACACACGCACGAGCCGAGCGAGCGAAGCGAGCGTGCCGCGGTAGCGGCCGGCGAGTGCTAAGACACTTCTATCCATTTTCCTAGGTTAGGGCAATCCTATAGATTAGGTTATGTTAGAACTGCGACCAACACACGCATGAGCCGAGCGAGCGAAGCGAGCGTGCCGCGGTAGCGGCCAGCGAGTGCTAAAACACTTCTATCCATTTTCCTAGGTTAGGGCAATCCTATAGGTTAGGTTATGTTAGAACTGCGACCAACACACGCACGAGCCGAGCGAGCAAAGCGAGCGTGCCGCGGCAGCGGCCGGCGAGTGCTAAGACACTTCTATCCATTTTCCTAGGTTAGGGCATTCCTATAGGTTAGGTTATGTTAGAACTGCGACCAACACACGCACGAGCCGAGCGAGTGAAGCGAGCGTGCCGCGGCAGCGGCCGGCGAGTGCTAAGACACCACTATCCATTTTCCTAGGTTAGGGCAATCCTATAGGTTAGGTTATGTTAGAACTGCGACCAACACACGCACGAGCCGAGCGAGCGAAGCGAGTTATTATGTGTACCGTTACATATTGAAACATATTTTTATGAACAGTTTTATCAATAACTTAATATTTTATATGAAATGTTAGTTCGATATACCGTTTTTCTATATAAGAAAACCATTTAAAAAATTATATTTTTGAAAATGTTGTTATCATAATAAGAAATTGCGATGATAAACTATTCGTTTTATTTAGAAAAAAATGTATTAAAAATCGTGGAATAGTCTTCTGGGAAATGAAATTAGATGTCAAAAAAATCTGTATTCTAATAGACACCCATTTTTTATATATTAGCCATATATAAAAAATAAGTGCGTATAACAAACGAAAATTTGAGGAACGAAATCGTTAATACGTACATTATGTGATTGCGACATATTAATGTATTATTTTCAGCCCACCTGCATTGGCTTATTGTAATAAAATTATCCGCAACATACTGCCAGGCGCTATATCAAAAGTTTGTTATATCTAATGATAATGATATATTAAGAATCTTCTATTAATCAATTCATATACGTTTTATGTTTAATAATATATCTATAGAAAGTTTATTATACGTAATGACCAATAGATTTCGAGAACTTTATACGACTTTAAATGTATACGAAAGGTTTGTTAGATGGAATAATTATTATTTAAACGATTTTATGGGTTTGAAAAGTATGATTTACGATTTTTATCTTAATTGATAATTATACCAACCAAAATTATATATTTCGTTGGTATTTATTCAAAATAATATATATTTTGTTGTTCTATCTTATATTACTTACCCGTTTTTTAGATCACAGAACATACATACTATCATGTCTTTATTCCTAATGGGGCAGACAGAGCATTTTGGGTCTTGCGGTTCTATGCAGAGCCCAGGGCCGCAAGACCAAAAAGCCACTTTTAGCGTTATGGTGGGCGAGAAGATGGAAAAGCAATCATTACAGTGATGGGTTGCTAGCCGCATCGCCTGTTAACATGATTCGCATTTTTGCCCATTCCCTCGATCGGCTTTTACGATCTGCGCGGGAAGAGAAGCAGCTGGTACATTACACATCACAGAAATTTATAAATATATAAATAAATATACAAGAATTGCTCGTTTAAAGGTATAAGATCCCGACTCAATTTTGAACCAGTTATCTGTAACCGATTGACCTTCAATTTTGCATGAGTAAGTCAGATGGCAATAAAATATTATGGAGTCAATGAGCTGTTCTGATGATGGAGCCGGAAGATATTCCACAATCAGTTATAAAAGAACATACCCTCATTAAGTAAGACTCTCTTTTTCTGGTCTGACTGCCCTTCAGCAAGGGCTTCCTCCAGCCTCTTCCACTCCTTTCTATTTCATGCCACTCTGTGCCAAGTGTTTCACGCTACCATGCTTACGTCATCCTATCTCATCTATGGTCACTCTCTTTTTCAACATTTATTTTATTTTAATAAACTTTATTGTTCCAAAGTACAAATATACTTTTAACAAATGGTGGACTTAATGCCAAGAGCATTTTCTCCCAGTCAACCAAGAAAATGAAGCGGCACAAAAAAGCAATACAATATACTTACATTATAAAATATTGCCATATATAAAATAACTTTATATACCTATTAAATATCAGAATGAACACTACAGACATATACAATACAGACATATACATATACATAATCATCTACTTATACTACCAAAAATAATAAATACTTAGCTATGGAGAGAACTAAATGGGAGACTTTATGAGTTTATAGGGTGGGTGTGAACTTCTCTTTTAGAAGAGAATTTAGTAGATATTTTTCTCTGATGTCAACGGATAAAGCATTCCAGAGCCGTAAGGCTTAAAAAAAAAGGGGTTAGACATAAAAATTTGACCGGGAAAGGGGAATAAAATATATCTATAGGTAATAGAAAAAAAAATCAAATATCAATTAGGAAAAAATATAAAAGGTAGTGAAACTTTATAAACAGATTCCTATTTTGCCATACAAAATTAGACCTTATTGAGAAGTAATTTAAGCAGACAAAGTCGCGCGTAACATATAGTGTATTAGGAATGTTGTGAAATATGACTCTGAAAATACAAAGCTGTATCACAGCTTGTAATGAAATTTCGTCTAAATCGAACCAACGCACAATCGGATTTTGATTGTCAAAGTTAAACACAGCTTTAATTGAATCCGATCGTTTATTACGAGGAGCTCCGTCGTATTGTGTTGTATTTTTATCCGACAGTGAAAACATGGTAATGTTTTAATTAAATCGTACGGCATTCAGTTCTAGATCATTTGGGTACATGTTATTTAGGTAAACAGTTATAAGCCTTACAATTATGTCTCATGTAAAGCTGAAAGCTTCATTTAACCAATATGACCAACGCTCGGGATGGTAGCTGGTTCAAAGGATATCCATTGCTATTCAGAAGGGCAACGCAGCTAGCGTAATGGGTACTTTTGAACCGCGGACAATGCAGGGACCATCATCATTATCTTCAGGTCTTTTTGTCTCCATATTTAGCCAGAGGACTCGGCCTACACTCTCCTCGCTGGCCAGAGGGGAGCTCTCACTGATGTTTATAAGATTTGTGTTGGTTAGATAATTTATCGAGGAAGGCTTTAGGCTTTACTCGTATAACATCACGTTGCGACTAATAGGAACGAAGAAACCGTCGAAAATGTGAAAAAAAAACGGGGAAAATTATTCATCTTTGAGGGCTTCCGTTGCGTGCGCCGCGAAAACCGTTCGAGATACCCAAAAAAAATTTATGAAAGAATTATTCCTCTTTAAATTATCTAAAAAAAAGTCCGGGACAGTATATGTCTATCTTTTAAGATTAACTCACAATAACCGTTTTAATGATAATCAAATTTGGTCGAAAATAATGCATTATTACAAATTAACTATTCTACGCGGACGAAGTCGCGGGCACAGCTAGTAATTTATATAGCCTATTCCTTCTAATATGAATCCCTGTGGTAGCCCATTCGCTAAACTTTATAAAATAAGTAGTTACGTTCTTTTTGAACGTTGATTTTATCAATATCAATACATCAATACATATTATTACAGTTCAGGAGAGGAATATATAAAAAAATATAACAACTCACAAAATTAACTGATTGCTATTATTTTAAATGAAAAGTATTTTATTCCGAAAATAATTAGAATTAGATAAGTACAAAATCAATGCAAAATACGCTAACAAACAAAATGGCTGATACGTAGTCTAAGTGCCCTAGTAACCGTCTTGCCCGCTCGGATGCCGAAGTAAGAGAGCGACCTGGGCCTGCGTGAGCGCCGTCGTCGCAGCGCCCCCGCCACTCGGAAGGGTGGTGGTACCCCTCTCTTGCAGCGAACGCGTCATCGGGCACAGCCATCGTGCTATCTCTTTCTTTCTTCAAGAAAATTCGACGCTGTCTTCTAACACGGCCGTTCTGACTCTGCGGCGTCCTCGTCCGCACAGTTACCATTGTCTTCAACTGAAAGTGCGAGAAAGGTACATATGAGTACATGTATTTTAAAGCACTGTAACGAATCTCGCAATCATAAGTTTTGTATCATAGGCACTAATATGCGCGCTTTAGTACCTCTGATGATCTGAAAAAAAAAGCACTTCGTCGCAGGCAAGGAACGGCTGCAGCACCGAAAAAATTAAAAATATAACTTTCTTTGGGCTCACTATTAACTATTAATTGTTTTGTATTATATTATTGTTTAACATTATTTTATTTGGTCATCCTATTTGAATTCAATATATTTTAATTTATTAACTAGGTAAGGCTACATAATATATAACTACTTCAAACCTCCCGCGTATTTTTGCCTTAGGTTAAAACTGAAAACCAGTGTGTCGCCTCACAGGCTAACCACGCTGAGTTTTGGCCTTTTTGCACTGCTGCAGCACATACATTTAAAAATGTAATAGTGTATATAAATTAAAATTTTTAGGATAAGTTATAGTTTGTAAGTTTATTTGTATGTGATGCAGTTTTTGTGAATAAACTATCTATCTATCTATCTGATACAAATTCCATTCACAACACTTTCAAATGCAAAAAGTTAATTTAGGTACACAAGAAATTTAGAACAAGCATACTCTCAAACATATATCCCTTATCGAGCTCGTAAACACATGTCATGAGCTTATGGCTGCATGCATGTCTGCCGGTGGAGACCACCACACGTCGTCACGTGTCTGCCGCGACCATGTCGCAACACCTTAGCTTAGGTATCAGTGACATAGTCACCCACACGTACGTGTTCTGCGATAAAATCGCATACCATGGCATGGGTGTCTGCCGTGACCGCATGCGCGCAGCACGCCGTATATCACGAAAAATTCTGCCATTATTAGGTGGAAGTATGGCCCATATCATGCATAAAAGTTGACAACTCACGTGAGAAAAATGCGACCACGATCACACACAATAAGTTTCGGTGTGCTGAACAAGGAAATAGCATTATGAAATATCGGGCGGAATTCTTCCATAGTCTGTCCGCGCATTGCGTATAATAGACAAAATTTTGAAAAAGCATCAATAAAAACTAAAATGTACCTAAAACTATTAGACTCTGGTAAAGGGCCAAGTACATCTGAATGAATAGTAGAAAAAGGAGAATTTGGTTTCTCCCAGGATGAAATAGGTTGATGAGATGATCTAGGCAGTTTCTTTTAGGATAAACACACTATGCAGTGTAAAACATACTTCCTAACAAACTGTCTTAGTCCAGGAAACCAAAAGTAACGGAGAATTAAGTCGACTGTTTTATCCGTGCCAATATGACTATTTTCATCGTGAAATACACGGAGAAGGCCAAGTCGGTGGCCTTTGGGAATATAACAAAGTAACCTCGTCTCCTCACCAGTAGGAGTATACTTGTAGTATAGGAGTTCGTTTCGAACGACATACCGAGTCTCATCTAGAAGGCCATCTTTTAACTGTTCAATTAACATTTGGGTTTCTACGTCAGCGGATTGCGCGATTTGCGCCCAATTTTTTGGCGAACGAATGTGATTTACAGTTACCGGATTACTGCTAAAAAAATCCGCGTGAGACATGAGGGCACCTTTACGGTATTGGATTGTTAAGCAAAAATCCTGCATGTAAATCCACCAACGAGCAACCCTAGGTACTAAATCTTTTTTTGTGCTCCGTAAGCTTTAACGAGTTGCAGTCCGTGACTATTGTAAATTCAACCCCCAATAGGTAATGCCTAAAATGCTTGAGTGCATTAACAACTGCCAGGGTTTCCAGCTCGTAACTTTGGTAAAGTGACTCTGCCCCTTGAGTAGTTTTGCTAAAATAACCTACAACAGTTTTACGACGACCCACATGAATTTGCAGTAATACTGCACCGTAGCCTACTGAACTAGCTCACATGGCAATTTGGGATTAAAAATGGTCAAAATGGGTTTATTTGTCAAAACATCAATAATATAGTTACGTGCTTCGTCTTGTTCTTTGTCCCACACAAATGCATTGGATATGCATCGGGTTTTTGATGCATACCCCTAGATGTATCTTCGAAAATACCCCGCTAAATCTAAGAATTAGCTTGCCTAACGTTGGTTGGTTTAGAAGAGTTGACAAGAGCGTTTAATTTATGCGGGCTTGGCCGAACCTGACCATGACTAATAATTTGACCTAAATACTCTATTTCTGTCGATAAAAAGACATTTTTTTTTAAATTAACGGAAAATCCAGCTGCATTTAGCATGCGCAAGACTTATCGCAATGTATCCATACCTTCCTCTATTGTTTGGCTCAGAATCAGAATTAACACGTCGACCGGCCTTGCAAAACAGCAGCCATGACGTCAATATTATTTGAAATCGACTCAAATTGCTGACAAAAAATTACACTATTGTCACAGAATTGATAAAAGTTTTACATACTGTTGTTACGTTTATTCACATTATTTAACGCATCGGACCGCTGCTTCGCAAAACATATGTCCTCTGTATGACCTGGTTTTTTGCAATAAGTACAATTCTGCTTGTCATTACGATTAAAAGAATTACTCTTACTAACTGCGGGTAGTTCGTTACGCGGGCGCTTCGTACACTGCTCGCGCCTATGACCGGTAGCCCCGCAACCGAAACACTTGTCGGTACTCGCCGAAACACGTTTACGAGAATCGTTATGACCTACATACGACGAACGAACAGGATAGTGATTTGAACGAGTAATGGATGATTTACCATAAACAGATAAAAATTCAACAAGATTTTGAGAATTGAGTTTGGCGTTCGTAGTAACAGCTTTAATGTGAGGATCCGCAATACCTCGGGCAATTATAGCTACTTTAATCTATCAAACCCCGACGGTTCACATGTGAACCGCTAAACAATAGAAATCTATTGTGTCTGCGATTCCGGTAGTTGAAGGATCGTCTGAAAGCCCCACGACAATATTTAATCGCAATAAGGAGCGGCGGGCGTATTCAGCATAAGTAGTAAATTGATTCGAGTTACTACACATAACCTCAAACAATATGTTAGCAAAATCAACACTTTTTGGACAAAGAGATTTAAAATCGCGTTTGAAATTTGTCCACGAGCGGTCGTTTGTAACCCAGTCGTTGAGCCACGTCCGAGCGTTTCCCCTTAAACACGTACCTATTCGCGACAAACACTCGTTATCATCTCATTTATTTAATTGTCGCGCCCGGTCTACTTCCGAACACCAAACATCAAAATCATGCACATCAGGATCGAAATTCGATATATAAAAATGGGTGGATCTTACTTGCACAAATGAGGTCAACGCGCTGACAATCCTGTCCGTTACATCATCTACCGCGCGACTGCCTCGCGATGTAGAAGGCACCGAATGCTCCGACGTAGCAACTCTGCAACCGCCCCCTGACGCCAGATCTGCTGCAGCCTCCGAAGGCAGCTGCACCTCCACCAGAGACGCTGGGTCAGGAAGCGGCAGGAACGCAGGGTCCGGCTCAGGGCAAGGCGACGGTGGCACATTAATCCTACTCTCGATAGCGTTTAAACGGCTAAGGATTGCTTCTAAAGCTTCGCTATTTTTATCCTTACGCGACCTACTTTTCTTTTTCTCGCGTTCAGCCATTTTAAATACTAAGAAAATAAGTTAAGCGGTTGGCAACTACGTTACTTTTAGTATATCCCACTTCTGATATTACAGTTCAGGAGAGGAATATATAAAAAAATATAACAACTCACAAAATTAACTGATTGCTATTATTTTAAATGAAAAGTATTTTATTCCGAAAATAATTCGAATTAGATAAGTACAAAATCAATGCAAAGTACGCGAACAAACAAAATGGCTGATACGTAGTCTAAGTGCCCTAGTAACCGTCTTGCCCGCTCGGATGCCGAAGTAAGAGAGCGACCAGAGGTGCTATTTTTCAAACGCGGAGTCACTAAACGAAAGATTTTTTGTATGGAAAAACCATTCGTATAGATAATTCCGCGTTTCAAAAATAGCACTTCTGGGCCTGCGTGAGCGCCGTCGTCGCAGCGCCCCCGCCACTCGGAAGGGTGGTGGTACCCCTCTCTTGCAGCGAACGCGTCATCGGGCACAGCCATCGTGCTATCTCTTTCTTTCTTCAAGAAAATTCGACGCTGTCTTCTAACAATATAATAAAACAGTAGGAGCCGCGCGTCTGTACATTTGATAAAAATAACAAAAAATGGGTGTGGACGATAAGAAAAGAGTAACAGAACACAAAAAAGATTTTTTTGATTTATTTGTCTGTCTGTCTGTCTATCTGTATGTACTCGCTAATCTTTAAAACTACTGAACAAATTTTTACGCGGTTTTCACTAAAATATTAAGCTCATCCCTGAGCAACATATAGGCTTTATTTCATCAAAATCTGATATCTGATATAAAAAACGTTATCATCATTTAAAGTTTAAAGATAATTTTTCTATGGGCGATTGTTTGTCCGTTAGTACACGCCAATCTCCGGAAATACTGGATGTGCCGTCTGTAGGATAACCACAAATGAAACAATAAATATCGTTCAAAGCGCCTGCGACACGCCCGCACGCCACGAGTGCTCGGAGAGTAGTACGGACGCGCGGGCGGTTCGCAACCACTATTTTTTAATATAAATAATCGTGTACATCACATCTCTCTTTTCCAATAAATTTTGAAATGAAATTCCTAAACAATTATTTACACATTGCAAATTGATTAAGATTTATTCCTATTTGTAAATCATGATTTAACTTTACTTTAATAACACAATTAATATCGTTAAATGCGTTTAAATCAAATTAATATCTTATCAACATAAAATCAAAATTAGATGGGTTGGAATTCTTACTAAATAAACTAAAGAAATTAATTAGACGCTTATGTGATATTATTCCTCTTCTTCTGTCTCCATTCCTGAACTGTGTTTAGTCTCATCATTATCGTCTTCCTCCTCATTATCATCTTCCTCCTGATTATGTACCTTCCATTGACCTTCTACCCTTTTCAGATGTATTACGTTTCTTCGCAGTTCTTGTCCAGTCTCATCATTTCTGATCTTTATATCTCCTCCATTGGCACTTATCACGGGTTGAAATTCGGAGTCAATTTATTTTCTTTGATAATTTTTTTTACATAAACCTTTTCTCCTACACTTATGTCATTTTTTCTTGCTTTTCTTTTCCTGTCCTCTCTAATCTTCCCCTTTTCTTTCATCATTTTGTCTCTGTCATAAACTTCTAAATTGATTTGCCTATTTTCGACATCTACCACAGAAGGGATTTTATCTCTAAATTGACGGTTGAAAAACAACTCTGAAGGTGTCTTTCCTGTTGTGCTATGCGGTGTATTGTACATCATGAGATAGCTTAAGAGATCATCCATCCAATCAGATCTTTGGCATGGCTTATTTTGAGGCGCTTAATTATGTCTCGATTTTGTCTTTCCACTTCACCGTTCTGTTGTGGCCAATACGGTATAGAATGATAGAGTTTAATGCCAAATTCTGAGCAGAAAGATTTAAACTCCTCGCTGATGAACTGCCGTCCATTATCTGATGTTAAGCTAACGGGTACACCTAGCCTTGCAAAGATTTCTTTTAATACGCCAATTGTTTCTTAAGAAGTTATTGACTTCATGACTTTGATCTCTTTGTATCGGCTATAATAGTCTATTACGACAAATAGATAATGCTCACTCGGAAGTGGCCCTAAAAAGTCGACGGCTACATCGACCCACGGTTGGGATGGCAATTCACGTCTCTTCATCGGTTCAGGAGGGCTTGGCCCTGATACTAAAGTGCAGCTCTGGCAGCTTTTTACTATACTTTCGGCATCTTTATCGAGCTTTGGCCACCACACTTTAGTTCGAAGTCTGCCTTTCATGGCGACAATGCCAGGGTGACCCTCATGAGCCGATGCTAACACTTGTTTACAAAGGTTGCTGGGAATTATGATTTTATTTCATCGCAATAATATATCTTCAAGGACCCAGAGTTCATTCTCAAAGAGTTTATAGTTATTTACTTTTGGATCCCAGCTTTTATTTGAGAGACCGGCTTTAACTAATTGAACGCTTTAAATAAAACATCTATCTCTGTATCTAAAGAATTTATTATACTCACCCCTAATTTTAATACGTTAAGTCTCATGGCGGTTTCTTTACCCAACAAATTTCGCGTACCGTTTTTGATGACGTAAAATTTGGCAGATTGTTTTTCGGGTCCTATTTTGATTGTAGCTTCAAACGAGCCAAGTACCTCTAACGGGTCTTTGGAACCATATGCCATAAAAACTTGATCTGTATCTTTCTGCTGGTTTGCTGCTTCAACCGCGTTTAATTTTAAAGAGTCTATGAGCATATTTACTTCAACACCCCCGACGTGACACGTTATTTCTGCGTCATCGTCTATATGAAACACATAGTTAATATTTGGAGGAATTGGTTTTGTTGGTTCTCTAGTGTGTGGGATAGTTGTAGTGTTTTCATTCAATGTTTTGGGTGAAGGACCACTTAGTTTAGATTTTTTAGCATTGTGTAATTTATTAGCATCAGGCATTGCCTTTCGCTTTATTTGTCTAGTGTGACATTGATTTCTGAAGTGGCCTTTATACCCACACTTCGTGCAGATTTTATCTTTTGCCGCACATTGTTCACTATTGTGGTCATGATGTGAACTTCCACATCTAGTACACCGTATACTGTCATTTTTTGGTATTGTTCTTATTTTGTTTACCTCAAGGCTGGACTTTCCTTGAAATCCTTGTAATTGTCTTTTGACAGTCTCAATCGAGTTTGCTTCCAAAATAATTTGATCTATAGTAACCGAATCTCCTAACTTCAGTATTTTTTTTCTAAGGTCAGATGAGCTACATTTTTCGACTATTTGATCGATGAGATCGTCGTCTTTGCGCGCGAAATTGCATTTAGAGCTTTGGTGACGTAATCTAACCAAGAACTTTTCAAATTTCTCGCCTGGTTCCTGTTTCAGCAGTCGAAAAATGTGTCTCTCATACAGAAAACTCTGTTTGGGCGAAAAGTACGCGTCAAGCTTTTCAATCGCAATTTTGAAAACGTCGTTCGACTCCGTCTCTTTAACATGCGCCCCGGGAAGATTGTATTAAATTTCTTGGAACGCGAGGCCAGCACTATGCAGAAGAACGGCTTGTTTTTTTAAAGGTTTGTCTATACCAGTAGCTAGAAGATAAATTTCTAAAGCGCTTTTCCACTTATCCCAACGATGGCCTAATGAACTAGGGACGACATTGTGGAACGATCTGAAAGTATACATAAAATATGGTAGGTAGAATTTTTTATTTATTTATTTTTATTTAATCTTTATTATTCATCAAATATAATTTTTTCAGAATGATTGAATTTTTTATTAACTTATATTACGGTTTAATAATTTTATGTATGGATTTACTAATGATTAATATATTTGTTTTAGTATACGGTTCCATTTATCCAGCTGTAGATAAAGTTGTACGGGACAGCCGACAAACAGCTACATAAATATAGTATATAGATTATAGTTTGTACATAGTTGTAATAGGTCGCAATTAAAATATATTTTTATAGTGGTTTTATTCTCCCTTAGTTAGTAAGTTAACAGTAATACATAGGCAAATAGGTGTATGCATAGGTAATAATAGATACACTTATGTTGTAATCATTGTAAATAAATAGATTTTTCTCTTGTCTTTTTATTTCCCAGATAACTAGATAGCCTAGATAGGTAATAGATCCGATAACAGATATAGGAAACTCTGATAAGAAAATAGGTTTTCGTTACAAATACATAGTCATAGGTTTATAGTTCCTATTTCTTATTAGAATATTATTATGTAACTTGCTAGAATTGTAATAACTTATGTAATAGATAAGGAATTTATATAGTTTATAGCAATTTATAGAAATAAAAGCCTAAGTACAGAGAGCGTGAACGATACACGGACAGAGGGGCGCGCGCGGGGGGAAGCACACCGCAGCTTCTTATTGGCGCGTTCAATAGGCGGTATCGCAATAGATCGATACCGAAAATTATAGGATATATATACGGCCATATCGGCGTTCCGCACTGGGATTCGCCTGTTGCCTTCGGATGCACTTGTGTATGCTGTAAAGTACGAGCCATAATTAGTTCTCAAAACTTCCGCTACGCCGCGCTACTGTGGTTTCGAAAGAGACTACAGTGCCCGGCCCCTTCGCATTTGTTTGCGTAGGCAGGGATAGCCTTAGAGCGGAAATTGTGCCCGGGACGTTTGACTGATTTTCCCACTTCCCCCCTAGTAGCCGGCCTCCCACCAGCGGGTCTCACCGGCGAAAAGGGGCTAGGGTAGTCAGCCTGCGCCCCGAGTGGCTGCTTTAAGGCAACTCCCCGCCCGCGCTGTTTTCGGGGTCCGGAATGGACCCCATCATCGAAGAGGACGAGACGGAGGCCGGATCCCAGCGCCCCGCCTCTCCTGCTACTCCCGCAGTATATGCGACGCCCGACTCCGCCCCCGCGCCGACCCCGCGGCTCTCACCAAGGGGTTGGTATGAGCGGGATATAGTCATGCTGGGAAGGATTGCCGCCACCGGGACCCTGTCCGAGGGCCTAACCCGGTGGATGGCCATTTACCTGAGGCTCCAGGATAACGAGCTCAGGGGAACGTCGCCCACCCTGGACGATGTTACCGCGCTGGACTTCGCGCGCCGAGGGATCATAACCCTCCCACCCGTCGCCACGCCAAGGAGGACAATTCTGACCTCCCTTCTGAAGCGCCCCCGCAGTCCCACGGGAGATGCTTCAGGAACGAAGAAGCCACGCGCTCTGGACGTGCTGCAGGAGGAAGAGGCTTCTACTTCCCCCGCCTCATCATCGTCTGGGTCCCTACCGGACCTGTCAAACTTAGACGCCCCCGCGGACCTGTCCGCGTTGACCACCTTCGCCGCCGCCTCAAAAAAGAAGCTGGAGGTGCCGCAGCCCGCGGCCCCCGCAAGACTATCGGGCATTCCCCTGCCGCAGAGGGACCCCCGCCCGAAGAGGAGTGCCGAACCTCCTCCGCGCCCCGCGACCGGCGCGTTTCGCCCGCAACCCGCGGTCCCCCTCGTAGGGGTTGATCCGCGCCGCGTGCCGCAGCCCGGTGCTGCGGCGTCGCTGTCGCGCCCCGCGCCTAGCGCGTCTCGCGCTCAGTCCGCGACCGCGGCCCCCCCCGCGGGGGTTGACCCGCGCCGCGTGCCGCAGCCCGGCGCTGCGGCGACGTCCGCGCGCTCACCTGCGCCGACCCAGCCTTTCGCGGCACCGGCGCCCTCATTCGCGCGCGTCACAGCCGGTACCACACCTGCCGTACCAAAGCCTGCCGTCGGCGGGCCACCTCGGGTCGCCCCCACTGCCAGCACCCCCGCACCCATCCCCACCACTGCACAAGGTGGGTCGCATCGGGTCGCCCCCTCCACCAGCACCCCCGCGCGCATCGCACAGAACAAGTGGGTGCCGCTCCCTCGAGTCACCCCCGCAACAGCCGTCACTCAGAGTAGTGTGGAGGCGCCCCCTCGTGACACCGAACCGAGCAGGTTGGTGCCGCTCCCTCGGGTCACCGCCGCTGCATCTCCCTGCTCGACAGCCCCGCCGAAAGCTGGTCCCAGGTCCCAGGCCACCCAACCGACCCGCACCACTGCAGGACCGGCGGGAGGGGTGCCCCCGAGCCAGGCACAACAAGGCGCCCCCGCGCAACCAAGCGCAACGGCCCCCAAAAAAAGATATCCGCGGATTGTGGTGGAACATCTGCCGGACTGGACCACCCACTTCCGCGAGTTAGCCCGCGCATTGGGGCGCTCGCCATCCGCCCGCCCCCTCGGCCGAGGGGTAAACTTCACCCCGGCCGACGAACAAGAATACCGGCTCGTGCAGCGACACCTAACAAAACTGGAAGCGGAGGCCGGCGTTAGCTGGTATTGCTATTCGCTCCCAGCCGAACGCCAACTCAAGGTGGCCATTAGGGGGCTACCGGCCGACACTCAAGAGGGCGACATTAAGGACGCCCTCGCACAACTTGGCTTCGAGGCAGAGGCCATCAAGGGCATCCGGGGTAGGGGGGATCGCCCCGGATGCATCTTTTTCTGCCTCATAAAGAGAGCAGAAAACACCCAGAGCATCTTTGGCATCAAGGAGCTGCTCTACATGCCGGGAATTAAAGTGGAGCCCTGGCGAGGCAAGCAGGGGCCCGCCCAATGTCACCGATGCCAGTTGTTCAGGCACTCATCGGTCAATTGCCACCGGCCGATCGCATGCGTCCGATGCGGAGGCCCCCACAAGGCGGGCGACTGCGACCGCCCAAGAGAAGAGCCCGCAACCTGCGCTAACTGCGGGGGCCCGCACCCCGCCAACAACACCTCTTGCCCTGTCTTTAAGAGAGAGGCAAGAAACAAGCGCGCCGGCCCGGTGGCACGCACGGGCCACGGCCCGCCAACGCCCCTACGGCCAGAGGAGCAGAGCTCCCGAAGAAGAAGAAGAAGAAAAAGAAGAAGCCATCAGCGGGCAGCTCTGCTCCCGCCCCCCCCGAAGATCACCAGCCTCAGGCCCCGCAAGCCGCGGCAACACAGGCCCCCCCACCACTGCCTCCAGTACAAGGGATGCCCCCGCAGCATCTGCACATGCTGTTCCAGGCGTTCCAGTCCCTGGCAACCATGACCCCCGACCAGTTGGCCGCGTCGGGTCTCCTCAGAGGTGTCCCCAACCTTCCATACTAATATGGATAGAGGCCCTCTGAGGATAGCGCACTGGAACGCCCAGACACTCAGCCGGAAGAAGCAGCTGCTGACGAACTTCCTCCGTCAGCAGCGTATTGATGTCATGCTGGTCAGCGAGACCCACCTCGGGGAATCTGATCCTTACAAGATCCCCGGGTACATTTGCTACCGCAAGGACGAGAAGAGTCCCGTCAACGGCAGACCCTACAGAGGACTCGCGGTGTTCGTGAAGAGGAATGTCGTCCATCAGGCCATACCGCACACGGAGTTCCAGACAATGTACGCGTTGGGCGTACTGGTCAGCGTCGCCGGCCAAGAGACAAGGCTGTTCGCGACGTACGTGCCGCCATCCAGCAGAAACAGCAAGCTGGATGCCCAGGAGCTGCGTGCACTACTCATGCACCCCACGCCGACTCTAGTGGCCGGCGATTTCAACGCCAAACACACTGTCTGGAACTCCACGAGGGTGTGCCCCCGTGGACGACTCCTTCACCTGGACTCTGTGGTCCACAACTACGAGGTGATGGGCCCCGACGAGCCTACTCACTATGGCCCGACGGGTGAGCCCGACGTCATCGACCTTGTGGCCTACAGAGGTCTACGAACACCGCCCACACAAGAAGTCTCCCTGGATCTGCCGTCTGACCACAGGCCCGTTCTTCTCGTCCTTCAGGACCTACCGGCAAGGGTCTCGCTGCCCAGCAGAACATCAAAAGTCAGCTGGGCGAAGTATGAGGAAGCGCTTGAGAGCGACAAGGCTAGGGTCGCTTTCAAGCGGGTCTCCACCGGCGAAGAAGTTGAGCAGGCGGCGAGCGCCATCACCTGCTGCATCCGCGCCGCCCTTGAAGCTGCAACGCGCCCGGTCTCGGCTACAACAAAGCCAGACCCGCTGCCCGCCGACATCAACAAGTTGCTGGCCCAGAAGAGGCGGCTGCGGCGGCAGTGGCAAAACACTCGCTGCCCTGCCACCAAGACGGAGCTCAACAAGCTGGTGGAGACCATCAAGGATCGCCTACAGGAGCACACAGCCAGATCGTGGGAGAACCACCTACTCTCGGTGGGCGGTGATATCCCCTCCATTCACCGCCTCTGCCGGCAGCTTACGGGCGAACCCCAACCCGTCCGACCGCTGCTGGCAGCCGATGGCCTCCCACGATTCAAAGCCGAAGATCGCGCCGAGATCTTCGCGGAGCATCTGGAGCGTCAATTCACGCCGAACCCAGTGGCCGACCAGGATCATCACAAGATGGTCATCGAGCACCTTCGAGCTTACTTTGCGGAGCCGGTACCGGAAGAGGAGAATGCAGCGTTCTTCACTCCCGGCCAGGTCCTGCGAGTGATCCGGAGCCTGAAGCCCAGGAAAGCCCCGGGCGCAGACAACGTCACGAATGAGGCGCTCCGCCATCTACCGCCTACGTACATTACGGCGGTGACGCGCCTCTTCAATGGCATCCTGCGCTCGGGACACTATCCAGAAGACTGGAAAACCGGCCGGGTCATTATGCTACCCAAGCCGGGGAAGAACCTGCAGAAGCCAGAGAGTTACCGGCCCATCACGCTACTCAGCGCTCTCTCGAAGGTGTTCGAGAAACTCCTGCTCGGCCTCCTGCTCCCGCACATACCACCGCGCGCGGAGCAGTTTGGTTTTCGGCCTGAACACTCGACGACGCTCCAGATAGCCAGACTGCTGCACAAGATCTCGGCGGCAGCCAACCGCAAGGAGCACGTGGCTGTGGTGCTCCTTGACAACGAGAAGGCGTTCGACAGAGTATGGCACGAGGGGTTGCTGTACAAAATGTCGACAACGCCCAAGCCCATGCCCAAAAGACTGCTCAGGATTGTGGCCTCCTTCCTCGAGGACAGGAAGATAAGGGTGGCGGTAGAAGACGCCGTATCATCGGAACGCCCCGTGCGGGCTGGTGTTCCCCAAGGAAGCTGCTTGTCGCCTGCGTGCTACGCGTGGTACACCGACGACATCCCAGTGGCCGGTCAGGCCGAGTTGGCGCTCTTCGCCGACGACGCCGCGTACTTTGCCGTCAGTGTCAACGCAAAGTACGCCGCCAAGAAAGTCCAGAAGGCCCTAGACGCCCTGCCTGACTGGCTCTCCAAGTGGAGGTTGTCGGTGAACGTCAGCAAGACGCAGGCACTAATATCGGGGAACACCAACCTACCGCCGCCCTTGAAGCTCTTCGGCGAAGACGTGCCGTGGCAGCCGTACGTCAAATACCTGGGGGTGAAGTTCGACAGGCGCCTTAGCTTGAAGGCCCAAGTCGACGAGGTGGTGGCAACGACGAAGATGGCCCGGGGGAAATTGCGTCCAGTGCTTTCCTCCAGCCTCCCGCTACGGACGCGGCTCGGGGTCTACAAGGCCTACGTTAGATCCCGCCTCACATACGCGGCCCCTGCGTGGTACGCATACTGCTCGGAGACAAACAAGCGACGTCTTCGTGCCCAAGAAATCCTTTGTCTCCGGGCGGCCGTCGGGGCCCCGCGTTACGTGAGGAACGCCGTCGTCCACCGGGATTTAAAGTGGGAAGGCCTGGACACATTTGTCTCTCGTCTGGCGAGGGGCATGTACGAGAAGGCGGACCGCTCGGCGCACCCCCACCTCAGGGGGATTGCGCCTTTGCACGCCCGCCCGCCGGACGGCAGGTACAAGCCCTCGCCCCGCGATGCCATCATCCCGTTGCCAGCCGAGCTAGGCGCCGCACCAGCAGCGACGCCTCAACCGAACCCCCAGGACTGATGAAGCCTGAAGTGGCCGCCACGGCCACTACCCTGTGACCCGCCTACCGTAGTAGGCGGCGGCAGCAATTCGCTGAAGAGGGCCACAGCCCTGAGCAGCAACCCCGCTCCCGCCGAAAGGCGGAGTGCGAGATGATCTACGCGCGCAGGTTCCGCACTGCCTGCTCGACTTCAGCACTTCAAGATCGGACAACGGGTTATGAAGAAACAGCAAGACACAGTGGAAATACAGGAAATAGAACGCCACTCTGTCCGCCCGTACGTTCGTTTCGTCCACGCTCCCCGTACCGCTGGGTATATACACGATAACATCGTGTTTTATTTCGTTTCTTTGATTCCCCCGTTTCTTTTGATACATCCCGTTTCTTACGATTATCTGTGTCAAAGTGGTACGGCTTGAGCGCCCGCGATCAACCGCGTCGCGCACAGCAGACAGACAGCAGCCCGCACATATATAGGAAAGAGACCAACGTCTGGGTCCTACAGTCCGAAAGTACGTAGGTTCGACACCAGCGCAACCAGTGTACGGTTCGTCACGTACATTGCTGGTCCTTCGAGCCGGATAGAAGACAGCGTGGGATCTACGTACAGCCGTCGCGTCGTGGAAAATAGAAGATGCCAGTCACCAGGTCGAGGTCCGGTCGGGGCGAGCGCACACCGAGAGCAGCGCCAGAGGCTGCCGCGCCCGTACAGCCGTCATCGGAACAACCTGCCATCGCTACAGCATCCGCCGTGTCGCCGCCACGAGACTCCGAGCTATCGTCGGAGATAATAGCGTCGTCGTCGCACGGCACCACGACTACAGAAGAAACCCACACTTGGTCTCACGGAACTACAACAGCTACAGAAGCGAAGTCGTCACAGTCACACAGCACCGCCGTGAGAGAAGCCCCGCCGCGCCCCTCCGCCTCCGTCGTCGCCGCGGGAACCGCTCTCTCGCAACCTACAGAACGCGTAGCCTCTCCTCGCCCGTCTCATCGTCGAAGCAGCCAGAAGAGCAAGAAGTCACTTCGTCTCATCAAGGCTAGGGAGGAGCTACTGCGCCTACAGGTCGAACTCGCCGCCGCCCGCGTCGCCGCCCTGGAAGAGGAAACAGACACAGAAGACGACGACACACTCATCAGTGAACAAGAAACGGCGCGTCGAGTCACCGACTGGCTGGACACCAGTCAACCGCAGCTTGCCATCACAGATCAAGCTCACAACCCGTCGCCTGCAACGCATCAAGACGTCACGGCGCCAACAGCTCAAGCCACAGTCGCGCCGCCCGTCATCGTACAGCCAGTGTTGCAGCCTACAGTTCAGCACGCGGCACCCTCACAGACCCCGCGCGCCCCTTCGATGCCCGTTCCGCCACCGGCGGGAGAAAACACCACAGTAGCCGTTCGCCAGCCTCAAACCATCGATATCACCGAGCTCGCGAATGCATTCGCCCTCGCCGCCCGATCGGGATCCCGTCACGTGCAAGAATTGCCTCCGTACTACGGATCGTATCAAGAGTGGTTATCGTTCCGTGCCGCATATCAAGAAACAGCTCCGCATTACTCTGATATCGACAACATGGCCCGCCTTCGTCGCAGCGTACGTGGGAAAGCCAAAGAAGCCGTCGAGACGCTACTCATACACACAGGAAGACCCGATGTCATCATGAAGACGCTCGAGTCCCGTTTCGGTCGTCCGGACGCCATCGCAATCTCCGAGTTGGAGCGCCTGCGTTCACTGCCGCGCCCCAACGACACGCCTAAGGACATCTGTATCTTCGCTACTCGAGTGGTCAACATCGTAACCGCGCTTCAAGCTCTCGGCAAGATTTACTACGTGTACAACCCGGAAGTCACAACGAAGATAGTCGACAAGCTTCCTACGACGCTGAAATACCGCTGGTACGACTTCGAAGCGGAACAGAGTGAAGATGAAGCGGATTTAGTCAAGCTATCGAGGTCACACGTGCGAGAAGAAATCCTGTGACGTCGACGGGTGCACCCGCACTCATCATAGCCTACTTCACTTCGAAAAGAAGAAAGAAGAACCCAGTGAAGTTGTCGCCTCAACGTGGTCATCGAGGAAGTGCGCGCACGCCTTCCTGAAAATAGTTCCGGTTCGTCTCAGCGGCCCGAAAGGTGAAATTTCAACCTACGCTCTGTTGGACGACGGTTCGACAATATCTCTGCTCGACGAACAAATAGCACAGAAGATTGGCGCAAGAGGACCGCTCGACCCTCTGCATATAGAAGCCATCGGGAAGACACAAGTGGACGCTACGCAGTCACGACGTGTATCATTCACCATCCACGGTGCTAACAACAGTCACAGAATGCAAGCACGCACGCTCAACAGCCTGCATCTATCGCCGCAACGCGTCACCGACAAGGACATAGCCGGCTGCGATTACCTCACAGATATCGCCAACGACCTCAAGTATCAAGCTGCGATGCCGAAGCTACTCATTGGGCAAGACAACTGGCACTTGTTACTCGCCACAGAAGTACGAAGAGGTCGACGCGATCAGCCGGTGGCATCGCTTACGTCACTGGGATGGGTCCTACACGGCGCGCACACGCGTACACTAGGACAGCGCGTACACTTTATCAACCACATCGTCGAGCCGAGAAACACAGAAGAAATCGACGTCGACAACAGAATGGATGAACAGCTGAAAAATCACTTCGCGTTGGAGTCCCTCACCATAGCACCGAGACAACCACGCAGCGACCCCGAACAGCGAGCACTCGTCATGTTAGAAGAAAATACACAGCAACGAGACGACGGGCACTACGAAACAGCGCTGCTTTGGAAGTCGACAGACGTTGTAATGCCAAACAATTACAACAACGCCTATAGAAGATTGTCATCTACAGAAAGAAAAATCGACAGGGACCCCCAACGCGACATGAAGTACGAAGAACAGACGGACGCGCTCATCGCGAGTGGTTATGTCAAGCGCGCGCCAGATCCCGAGTTTCTACGCCAAGATCCGTCTACGTGGCCGTCCGACAGCCCTGCGCCTATAGAAAAAACAGGGGAAGAAAAAACGTGTCACGTCACAGTACAGAAGTCATCGACCGCCCTACGGGAATGCACTCCAGACGTCCACAGATTTTCCCGGTGGGAGCGGTACCTACGCTCCACTGCGCGGGTCCTACAGTTCGTCGATCTAACGAGAAAAAAGAAGACAGAATCCGTGCATTACAAGCGCACGCGAAAAAACACAGAAAAGGATCCGACGTGGCGCAACATCGAAAAACGCAACTCGCGAAAGAAAATCGCAGTACATAATAGTGAAAATCAACAGCGACAGTACATACAGATCCCCGCCACAACACTACGTGCCGCCGAAGAATTAATAGTACGAGCGAGCCAGCAAGAAAGTTTCGCGAGCGACATCACAGCACTCGCAGGCGGGAAGGAAACTAGCAACAACAGCCGACTGCGCCCCCTAGCGGTCGAACTTGTCAACGGAGTGATAACGTTAAGATCAAGAATAGCCGCTGTTATCAATGTCGAAGATAGTATGAAGAGACCGCCGGTATTGGACGGGGATCAATATGCAACGCGACTTTACATAGAATATGTACATAGAAAACTACACCATGCCGGCGTAGAGACGACAATCAACGAGTGTCTGCATACCGTGTCGTATAAGAAGAGCTACGCCGCCATCCCCACCCACCGGTGACCTACCACATTGTCGACTCGCGCATCACAGACGACCCTTCACCTACTCTGGATGGGACTACTTCGGGCCATATACAGTCACAGTCGGGCGAAGCACACAGAAGCGCTACGTGGCGTTGTTTACATGCCTAACAACGCGCGCCGTACACTTAGAGGTCGCCGCATCGCTAAGCACAGATTCCGCAGTACCGGCCTTCCGAAGGTTCATAGCAAGAAGAGGATGCCCTACAGAAATGTGGTCAGACAACGGTACCAATCTCCGAGGTACAGCATCAGAACTCCGCGAAGCAGCCAAGGCAACAGAAGAAGAGGCTAACAAGAGGTCAATCAGCTGGAGGTTCATACCCCCCGGATCTCCCTTCATGGGGGGTGCATGGGAGCGACTTGTCCGTAGCGTAAAGACAGCGCTAAACACCGTCCTGCACGAGCGTCATCCCTCAGAAGAGACGCTCGTCACGCTTCTCGCCGAGGCCGAATATACAGTCAACAGTCGGCCACTCACACACGTCTCGGTCAACCCTGAAGATCCCGAGGCCATCACCCCAAACCACTTCCTCCTGGGTGGTTCAGCGCGAACTCCGAGCCCCGGCACCTTCGACGACAGCGACCTCATCGGGCGCCCCCACTGGCGCGCCTCACAACGTCTTGCCGATCTATTTTGGGCAAGATGGCTGCGCGAGTACCTGCCTGACTTGCAACACAGGCGGGAGCCCCACGCTAAGGGCCCCGCAATCCGAGCCGGCGACGTCGTCCTAGTCGCTGATGGGACGCTGCCACGCAACACATGGCCGCGTGGTATCGTCATCGCCACACACCCCGGACCGGATGGAGTCACCAGAGCAGTCGACGTGAGGACCAAGGGCGGAATCCTGCGGCGATCCACGAAGAAGCTGGTGATCCTGCCTACGGCGTCGGCTGCCCTCCAGGAAAATCAAGAATGCGACGACCTGGCGGACGACGCACGGCGGGAGGATGTACGGGACAGCCGACAAACAGCTACATAAATATAGTATATAGATTATAGTTTGTACATAGTTGTAATAGGTCGCAATTAAAATATATTTTTATAGTGGTTTTATTCTCCCTTAGTTAGTAAGTTAACAGTAATACATAGGCAAATAGGTGTATGCATAGGTAATAATAGATACACTTATGTTGTAATCATTGTAAATAAATAGATTTTTCTCTTGTCTTTTTATTTCCCAGATAACTAGATAGCCTAGATAGGTAATAGATCCGATAACAGATATAGGAAACTCTGATAAGAAAATAGGTTTTCGTTACAAATACATAGTCATAGGTTTATAGTTCCTATTTCTTATTAGAATATTATTATGTAACTTGCTAGAATTGTAATAACTTATGTAATAGATAAGGAATTTATATAGTTTATAGCAATTTATAGAAATAAAAGCCTAAGTACAGAGAGCGTGAACGATACACGGACAGAGGGGCGCGAGCGGGGGGAAGCACACCGCAGCTTCTTATTGGCGCGTTCAATAGGCGGTATCGCAATAGATCGATACCGAAAATTAAAGGATATATATACGGCCATATCGGCGTTCCGCACTGCCTGCTCGACTTCAGCACTTCAAGATCGGACAACGGGTTATGAAGAAACAGCAAGACACAGTGGAAATACAGGAAATAGAACGCCACTCTGTCCGCCCGTACGGTCGTTTCGTCCACGCTCGCCGTACCGCTGGGTATATACACGATAACATCGTGTTTTATTTCGTTTCTTTGATTCCCCCGTTTCTTTTGATACATCCCGTTTCTTACGATTATCTGTGTCAAAGTGGTACGGCTTGAGCGCCCACGATCAACCGCGTCGCGCACAGCAGACAGACAGCAGCCCGCACATATATAGGAAAGAGACCAACGTGTGGGTCCTACAGTCCGAAAGTACGTAGGTTCAACACCAGCGCAACCAGTGTACGGTTCGTCACGTACAAAAGTTATTATTTTAAAATACATAATTAAATAAGATACCTAGTATATTTTTTACGTTTGGATATTTAAGTTGTGAATCGCATTTTATAGAATTACTTTTATTGATTTGGAAGCAATCTCAGTTTAAATTTGGAACGACATTAGCATAAACAGACATTTAGAACAATTAAAACATCGAATGTCAGTTTACGTAAACTTGACGAGTTTTCACTCGTTCGTTGTACGGTGTACTTGCTCGGTCGGATCGTTATCCTGACTAGGCTAATACATACAGGCACATTTTATTGTGTGTATAATCGGTATTTGCCAATAGTTTGCATAATCTAAACATTAAAGTAGGTGCTAGATATTTGGATATTACGTTCTTCCTTTCTACTTACATAGTTTCCGTAATGTGTGTACCTACATATTTACTTGTTAGCTAAAATCAGGTTATAAGCAATTAAACGGGGAGAAAAATAAAATCTAGAATGTCGATTTCAGTAAAATATTATTTAATAACAAATTAGGGCATTTCCCAACAGAGGGTAGGTATGTTCATCTTAGTAAAATTAAAACCAGCAAGCAAATTATGGCTGTACCGACTTTGCACCAATGGAACAATTTATATTGGTATGTATAGCATTATTTTCACGACTATATTTACGGGTAAACCTTTTGCTATCAATATGGATACGTTTACAAAGTATACGCTATATTATTGCAGACAGTGAAAATAAGAACATTGTATTCATCATAATAAGTACGTAATTGGTACCGTTAACAAATAAATTCAGGTAAGTACATAGCTACTTTCTACAATTGTAAAATATTTACCCTTTCCTTTTCTTTTAAAAGTGATTCCGAAATTATATTAAGCTATTCTTTATGTGGAATTTATTAAAACACAACCTATTTCAATTACGGATTTCCCGTACCCACACATATAACATCAGGTTCACATATTGTAGTCGTGTAAAATGACATTGTTTACTCACGTTCTTTTTCCTCGTCGCCAATTTTGTGCCGTCGCAGCGTACACAATTAATATTAGGTAGGATAACCACAAATGAAACAATAAATATCGTTCAAAGCGCCTGCGACACGCCCGCACGCCACGAGTGCTCGGAGAGTAGTACGGACGCGCGGGCGGTTCGCAACCACTATTTTTAATATAAATAATCGTGTACATCACACTGGACGGATTCGAATGAAACTTTTTTTGTTATGTAGCTGTTAAGCCTGAGCAACATATAGGCTATAACTGATTTTGTTAATACATATAATAAAACAGTAGGAGCCGCGTGTCTGTACATTTGATAAAAATAACAAAAAATGGGTGTGGGCGGTAAGAAAAGAGTAACAGAACACAAAAAATTTTTTTTTTTATTTTTTTGTCTGGCTGTCTGTCTGTCTGTATGTCTTCGTAATCTTTAAAACTACTGAAAAAATTTTTACGCGGTTTTCACTAAAATATTAAGCTCATCCCTGAGCAACATATAGGCTTTGTTTCATCAAAATCTGATATCAGATAAAAAAGTTATCATCATTTAAAGTTTAAAGATAATTTTTCTATGGGCGATTGTTTGTCTGTTAGTACACGCCAATCTCCGGAAATACTGGACGGATTCGAATGAAACTTTTTTTGTTATGTAGCTGTTAAGCCTGAGCAACATATAGGCTATAATTGATTTTGGAAAATGGAACACCTGATGCAAAGCTTTAATAGTCCAGCTAAACTATAAGAAATATAAAATGATGCCTTAGCCAAAGTAGTTCAGCCTGATGAGCATTTTTTGTTGAGATATAAAAATTGAAGATCTGGAACACATGATGTAGGACCATAATGGTCCAGCCAAATTATAAGTAATATAAAAAGGACGCCTTAGCAAAAGTTGTTCAACCTGATGAACATTTTTAGTTGAGGTATAAAAATCAAAGATCTGGAACACATTATGTGGAATCATAATGGTCGAGTCAAATTATAAGAAATATAAAAAGGACGCCTTAGCAAAAGTTATTCAGCCTGATGAGCATTTTTTGTTGAGGTATAAAAATCGAAGTCTGGAGCACTTGATTCAGAAACATAATGGTCTCTACGTATAACAAAACAGTAAAAAAAATTATCTTAACATTGAATGTATCACAAAAAAAAATTGGGGCGATAGAGACTGTAATATAGTAAGAAATATAATAAAAAATCTGTCTGTTTGTACACGCTAATCTCCGAAAATATTGGACGGATTCAAATGAAACTTTTTTATCAACATATAGGCTATAATTGATTTTGGAAAATGGAACACCTGATGCAGAACCATAGTGGTCCAGCTAAACTATAATAAGAAATATAAAAATGTCGTCTGAGCAGAAGTTGTTCAGCCTAATAAATTTTTATTGTTGAGGTATAAAAATCGAAGATCTGGAACACCTGATGCAAAAACATAATGGTCCAGCTAAACTGTTAGAAATGTACATTAATGACGCATTCGCAAAAGTTTTTCAGCCTGATGAGCATATTTATATGCCAAAGACATAAAGTCCACGCGAACGAAGTCGCGGGCATCAGCTAGTGCATAATAAACGAATAATTCATGGTAAAATGTTTCATTGTATTTGTAGTTAAGGTCAATATCTGCAAGATCCTTAAAAAATAATGCGATTTATACAAGGTTAAAAAGCAGTGACTAAAAATGTTTGTCAGTTAACAACTTTCAAGTTATGTTTAGTTACATTGAAAAGTGAACAAGAAACAGCGGTTTTATTCAAAAGGCGGCAAAATGCCGAAGACCGCTTTGTAGAGTTGGACTGGATTATCAAAAATTATTGTTAGTCTAGGTTAAAAGGCCACTAAATCATAAAACTGCCTTATAGTTACGCAATTTTAATTAATTGTCGACAGCAGAAGCACGTCGTTACAAAAAAATACATGACTTTAAAGCAGTTACGAGCCTGTACCTGCCTTTTTGTACTGTATAGTTCACTCATATCGTGACCGTCAATGAGATCGAACGTGTAAACCACCTTTTTTACAAAATAAACAATTAGTTTGTAATCGTGACCTAGATTATAGCTGAGTCACTAGTTTAGATAGTTTGCAAAATCGTACATATGTTTGTTTTACTTATGTTTCGTGTGTAATAATCTATTTTGGTATCAATTATGGAAAACAGTCCATTTAATCGGAGTGGATTGACTCGCCGCAGCCCGCCTCCAACGCCCACCTCCCCTCGCGAGTTCCCGGACGAACCACCACCAGAAACTGTATCTACGGCCGAGATCCAGACCTGGATGAACACAATAGAACAGTGCCTAAAAGAGGTATGCACTATTTCGTCGGAAGGGAAACTTAATTCAGACCAAAAGTTACGAATCAGCAATTTGTGCAGAAAAGTAAGTCATGGCACCTCTCACATGGCAGTGCAGTACCAGTCCGTGAAACAGAGAGCGATACACTATCATACCATCATTCAAGCCCTTAAGGAACAGCAAGATCTATCAAAACGCCTTCAAGACCTTAAAAATAGCATTGAGGAGTCATCGAAGTCCACTTCGGGCTCATCTTCGGACCTCACCGAGCAAATTAAGGACCTACAAAAAGTAATTAAAGAGTCTGTCAAACCAATGGGAACAGCACCACCATCCTTTGCAGAAATGGTAAAAAAAAGTGAACATAAATTCATCCAGCCCACACATGTAAATTCCATAGCCATCTATCCGACGGATAAATTGAAGTCCAGCGAGGAGACAAAGTCTCTAGTTCAAAAAATTATCAAGCCTGAGGAAATGAAGCTGCACGTGAGAGGTATGCGCATGACGAGGAATGGCGGTGTCATCATCAGCACTGAGAGCAAGGATGACGTTGAAAAACTAAAGAAATCTGAACAACTTACTAACTCTGGCCTCACCGTGAATGACATGCATAAGCGCAAGCCCAGACTAGTTATCATCGGAGTGCCCTCATCTTTCTAAGAGTCTGAAGTTTTTAGCCGACTTTACAATCAGAAAGAGTTAAGCGATAAACTGCAAGGCATGAGTTACGACGAATTTTTGGCCTCCACCAAATTGAGCCATAAATCAGGGAAAAAAGACGCTGAGACATGTAACTATGTCATTGAGGTTACCCCTTTTATTCGCAAGGCCATTATTACAAAAGACAGGGTGTTCATTCATTTTTCGTCATGCCCAGTACGAGACTTTATACTAGTAACTAGGTGTTTTAAGTGTCAGCAGTATGGTCATGCGGCCAAGTCATGCCGAGCGGATGACGTCACTTGCGGACAGTGTGGGTTAGTAGGTCACGCGATTAAAGACTGCACGAAGAAGTCCGAGCCACCGAAATGTGCAACTTGCTTGCACTTCAATAAACCATCCAGTCATAAAACAGGTGACTCCGAGTGCCCTGCAAGGATTGCGGCTGAAAAGAGGTACATAAACAGCATAGATTATGAAGGCGCCTAAGAGCGTCATTTATCACAACTTTTTCAGTTCTTTAATTTTTCTATTAGTTAATTAGGGTACGTATACAAGTAGTCAGGTAACTTATACATAATGTCGCATGAAATTGGTACTGAGCTAGATAACTTCTCCATTGCCGAATCAAAGGTCTGTGAGGTCGAAAGTTGTGAAATACTTCTATCCTCCTACAAAATTAATAACTCATTAGTTGTACTAAACCAAAATATATGCAGTATATCAAAAAACTTACCTCAAGTTCTCTTACTTTCGGCTAGAATGAATGTCCACCTAGATATTATTGTTCTCACTGAGTGTAGGCTCTCATCTAACACTAATATACAAATACCCCATTTAGATGGATATTCTCACTACTGCAGTACAAATAACATCCTACAGAATGATGGAGTTGTGGTTTATGTAAATCAATCATTTGCGGACGTTGTTACTATCTCGCATACTCTCCTTGATGCAAACAGTGTGGTGTTAAAAATAGGTCAACATTTTGCCATTGTAGCTATTTATCGATCTCCGTCATATAAAAATATAACAAGTTTTCTAAGTTCTCTTGACACTATTCTTGATAACTTGAAATCGTGTCAGAACATAATTATCTTTGGCGATATTAACATAGATATTTCTAGCGATAACGACGATGACCGTAGTCCTGATTACTTAAATCTCTTGGCATACCATGAACTACTTCCAGCTCACAACTTTCCAACACGCATCAATTCTTGCTTAGATCACATTATGTTAAAAACAATTGGTTCCGCAAAGTGTTTGGTAATCGATACAGTTCTAACTGACCATGCCCCAGTTTTACTTGCATTGTCAACTAAAACAAGCTTTAATAGACGTAAATATAACAATGTTCAAGTAAATCATACGGTACTTGCTACAGACATTAAGAGTGTTGATCTTTCTCCGATTTTTAACTCATGTGATCCTAACTTCGCGGCACCCTATCTCATAAATTCGATAAATAGATGTTTACAAACCAGCTCTACAATTAAGTCAGTTTCCTGCCGTAAGCGTGCCTTAAAACCGTGGATTACTCAAGGTCTGTTAAGATGTATGAGAAACAGAGACAATATGCATAAAAATCTTAAATTAAATCCTGGAAATGAAACTCTTAGAATAACTTATACACGTTATCGTAACTATATATGTAATCTTATTAAAAAACAAAAGAGAATATACGAAAGAGGAGAATTTAATAAAGCTGGATTAAACCCAAAAAAACTGTGGGAGGCAATCCGAAAAGTTACTGACATTAACAAATGCGCTAATAAATCAGAGTCCCTCCTTTCTATTAAAAGTACACCCTCAGAATCTGTTAATAGCGTCAACCAGTTCTTTTCAAATGTAGGTAAAATATTAGCGGAAAAAATTACGCCTATTCAAAGTAATCATACATACACGCAACCTGCTACTACATCTAAATCTGACTCCTTTGTCCTAAGTCCTAAATACCGTTGAGGAACATGAAATATGCCCCGGGATGGGACAATATCTCTTCCAAAATTTTTAAAAAATGTACAAACCACAACTATGTCCGGCCATCACCCATATTTGTAATCTATGTATTACAAAGGGCATTTTTCCTAGCGTTTTCAAAATTGCCGTCGTCCATCCGATATATAAATCTGGAGATACCGATCAGGTTAATAACTATCGCCCCATATCAATATTGCCAGCATTATCCAAAATTCTTGAACGAATTATGAGTAAAAGTCTTATCAATTATCTTGAGAAAAACTTACTTCTTTCGGATAATCAATTTGGTTTTCGTCCAGGTAAATCCACCTCTGAAGCAGTTGAAGTTCTTGTCGACAATGTTGTCAAAGCTCTTGATTCTTGCACCCACTGTCTAGTAATATATCTTGACCTCAGTAAGGCATTCGATTCTGTCTTGATTTCTCTGCTTATCTCAAAGTTAGAAAATATTGGCATTCGTGGAAAACAGCTAGAGTTATTCCGAGACTATCTGACCGGTCGGAAACAACGTGTTAAGATAAGTGCTTACACTAGCTTCGATCAAAATATATATTTTGGAGTCCCGCAAGGGAGTATATTGGGTCCAAATTTGTTCCTGGTGTATGTGAATGATTTGTGTAATCTATTCCTCCAAAATTGTAAAGTAGTGTCCTTTGCTGATGATACTGCGCTAATATTTACAGGCAAAACCTGGTCAGATACATTTAAATCAGCTCAAATAGGTTTCGATCGTGTAATACAGTGGCTGAATGATAATTTTCTAACACTGAACATCAGTAAGACTAAATATATAGCCTTCAGTATCAGAAACGTAAATCGCCCTGATCCCAATATACACAAGTTGTTTGCCCATTCTCAAGCAACTACAGATTGCTCAAATGGCTCTTGCAAATGCACAACCCTAGAGATGACAAACACTACGACATATCTCGGAGTCTTAATTGATTACAACCTTAGCTTTGCCCCGCATACAATGCAACTCTCAGCACGAATCAGGAAGCTTCTATATATTTTTTAAAAATTGCGATATGTAGCGGATGCCAATATACTTCGCATGACATATTTAGCCTTATGTCAATCCCTATTAACATATTGTATTGCATCCTGGGGAGGAGCCGCCAAGTCCCATCTACTTCTGGTCGAAAGAGCGCAAAGAGCCGTTCTAAAAGTCTGCACTTTCAAGTCGTATAGATACCCGACATCAGACCTTTACAAATATTGTGAGGTGCTAACGGTACGACAGCTCTTTTTCCTTGCGACAATAATGCAGCAACATTTAAGACTCCCTTTCCTTCCGCAACTTCTCACTAGAGGTAACAGGATTATTAACCTTACTATTCCATCATTTAACACCAAGTTCATAAAAAAGTTCTTTTGCTTTCTTGGCCCTTTTCTCTACAAGGAAATTAACTACAAAGTGCTTATATTTCCACTACATAGATATGGTTGCAAAAAGGTTGTAAGTGAGTGGTTACAAAAACTGACATATGAGGAAACCGAACGATTGATGGTAACAGTGTGCTGACTTACTGCACGTAGAACTAACTTTTAATAATTAATTTATTGTTATTATATTGTAATTCTTATTTTTTATAGTATATATTATGTATAGGTACAAAAAAAGGTCTTTGCTAAGTATTTAATTTATAACTATTGTTTAAAGATATATATATACATTGTTTTTTGATATTTTGTAATTATCGAATTAAATTAATTTTGTTAAAAATAGCGAGTCCTGGTGACCCGTAATTACAGGTTCTTCGGAAACCTAGCATGGGCACCAGTCCTCCAAAAACATTTAAGTACCTATGTATATGTAAGTTGAATATTTTATTTCTTATGTATTTTGTATAAAACTGTAATGTATTGGAGGAAAATAAATAAAATTTTTATTATTATTATTATAATAAAGATTTTTTTTTTACACAACTACAAAGGAAAACGTTACATTTTGTGTAACAAATATTAATACTTAACCAAAGCGATTTTATTCATAACATAACTGAAAAAAAAATCTATCTATTGGTATATGACAAGACTTCTTCTTCTTCTTATCGTGTGTGTTAGTGACTAACACTAGTGTGAGAGTTTTTAAACCGCCTTATAGGCCTCTGACATGGTTTTTTAGGTAACGACCAATGTCAAAGACAATGACCGGGACCGACGGCTTAACGTGCCCTCCGAAGCACGGATCATCTTACTTATCAGACAATCAGGTGATTAGCCTACAATGTCCTAACCAAACTAGGACAACAACACAAAGTCGTTGCCCCTGCCGGGAATCGAACCCGCGACCTCCGGGTATGAGCCAAACGCTCGAACCACTACACCACGGATAAAAACCGACCGAGATAATAAAAACCGACCAGCATCGATTTGAAAATTTTCGCGCGTTTTTAGGGTTCCGTAGTAAACAAGGAACCCTTATAGTTTCGCCATGTCTGTCTGTCTGTCTGTCTGTCTGTCCGTCCGCGGTCCTACTCAGAAACTATAACCACTAGAAAGCTGTAATTTGGCATGGATATGTATATCAATCATGGCAAAAAGTCGTAAAATAAAATATGGTAGTACATTTTTTTTAGGGTAGCTGCCATACAAGTAAAGAGGAAGTCAATATTTTTTTCTCTACAAACACATTGTGTAGGGTATCGTTGAATAGGTCTTTCAAAAATATTGTGAGCTTGGGAACACCATTTTTCGATTTAGGGATCCGTGTCTGAATTATTTAGGTTTCAAGTAATTTTTTTTGTTAAAGTCACGTGCCCCCCCCCCCCCCCATCTATCTGCTAAACGGTTATATATGGTCACGTGAAAAAAATTACAGCTATAGTATATATAATGTACTTCAAAGGAAAACTATCAGAGGTAAGAAGGGTTAATAAATTAAAAAGTTCGTTTTAGACGTTTTAGACGTTTTTAGTGGCATGAACTCAAAGTTGGCATTTACAACTACGGAACCCTCGGAAATCGGCGTGGCCCGACACGCACTTGGCCAATTATTTGGCTGTAACTTCAAACTTGTCACTTAGCCGCCATTTAGCTTGAGCACGGCAGAATTGTGAACTGTGGCTTGTATATATAATATCGGATACTAACGACAGATGTATTTTGCTCGATATGCAGCCGTTCAGAGTCAGTCATTTACCTTATAATTTTACTTTTGATCACGATAACCAACTTCAAGCGACATATCTAAGTAACGCAACCACTTCACGCAGGCAGACCAACATATTTAGCATCAGAGAGGTGCTCTTCATCCTGTGAAACCAGAATCAGCCATTTATCTTATAATTTTCTTTTTTTGTCCAGGTAACTAACTTTTCAGGCGAGCGGTGCTCTGCATTCTGTAAAACCAGAGTCAGCCATTTGCATTACCATTTTTTTGGTCACAATAACCAACATTTTAGGCATCATATCTAAGTTACGTAACCATTTCAAGTAGGCAGACTGACATATTTAGCATCACAGAGGTGCTTTTCATCCTGTGAAACTAGAGTTAGTCAATTACGGCATAATTTTTTTATTCACGATAACCAACTTTTCAAACGACATATCTAAGTTACGCAATCACTTCACGCAGGCAGACCAACATATTTAGCATCAGAGAGGTGTTCTTCATCCTGTGAAACCAGAATCAGCCATTTATCTTATAATTTTCTTTTTTTGTCCAGGTAACTAACTTTTCAGGCGCCCTATCTAAGTAGCGCAACCACTCCACGCAGGCAGATCGACATATTTAGCATCAGAGAGGTGCTCTTCATTATGTGAAACCAGAATCAGCCATTTACCTTATCATTTATTGGTTACGCTAACCAACTTTTCAGGCGCCATATCTGAGTAACGCAACCACTTCACGCAGGCAGACCAACATATTTAGCATCAGAGAGGTGCTCTACATCCCGTGAAACAAGAGTCAGCCATTTACCTTATCATTTTTTTTTTGGTCACGATAACCAACTTTTCAGGCGCCATATCTAAGCAACGCAACCACTTCACGCAGGCAGACTGACATATTTGGCATCAGAGAGATGCTCTTAATCCTGTGAATCCAGAGTCAGCCATATCCCTTATCATTTTTTTTTGGTCACGATAACCAACTTTTCAGGCGCCATATCTAAGTAACGCAACCACTTCACGCAGGCAGACCAACATATTTAGCATCAGAGAGGTGCTTTTTATTCTATAAAACCAGAGTCAGCCATATACCTTATCGTTACAAAATTTGTCGTGACCACCCGTTCTAAATTAAGAGGCCGATAATCTTTTTGTTATCCGCCAATATAGGTATTTTACGCCGAATAATATATGAATATTAAATTCTTGAGTGCTTTGAATTACGGGTAAGTAAAAAATATTATGATCAAATAATATGATAAATCGTGAAGGTGATAATAATGGAGACTTCTATTCTATATTAGCAGAGTTGAGCACGCACATTATTTAGTTTCTATAGAAACTTAAATAAGGCAAGTTTTAACAAATTAGGTATTGCAATATATTACTTTTGTGTTAACCAATGTGTGTTACCAGTGATGACTTATGGCTCTGAAACGTGGTCCCTTACTATGGGTCTCATAAGAAAGCTCAAGGTCGCTCAACGCGCTATGGAGAGGGCTATGCTCGGTGTTTCCCTACGTGATCGAATCAGAAATGAGGAAATCCGTAGGAGAACAAAAGTCACTGACATAGCCCAGCGGATTAGCTCGTTGAAGTGGCAGTGGGCGGGACACATAGCGCGACGAACCGATGGCCGATGGGGCAAAAAGGTTCTTGAATGGCGACCGCGTACTGGCAAGCGAAGCGTAGGGCACCCACCTACAAGGTGGTCAGATGACCTGACCAGGGTCGCTGGAAAGCGCTGGATGCAGGCCGCTCTTGATCGGTCATTTTGGAAATCTTTGGGAGAGGCCTATGTCCGGCAGTGGATGTTGTGCGGCTGAAATGATGACTTTTGTGTAGGCAGAAAGCTGAGATTACGGTATGTTGCACGAGTCCGGCAATCCCACCGGCAACAAACAAACACACAAACAAACCTACGCAGTCTGCTACCATCCTAGATTAGGTCTAGGGAACCTTCTAACCCAATTATAATAATAATAATAATAATACATTTTTATTTTCATTCAAGTTTCTTACATAAACTCTGTAGTTGATTGGAGCCTCCTTTTAAGCATAAAAATGCCTGTGCCAGGAGACTCCGCTCTTCCACTATAACTTATAGGTATATATGAATTTGTAATATATAAATGTAAGCATAGTTAAAAATGCAAACATGGGTATAAAAATAAATATGCCTAGAGATAATTTGGTTCTTAAAACTAGATGAATACAAATCCAAACTTGTGCAAAATGTGTTTTCGTTGTTTGTCTGACTGTAAGTCTCTCGATTTGATCTGTTGATCTGTTGGTTTATTTATTTGTCGGTCTGTTGGTCTGTTATTTGTAAGTCAATCAGTCTGTCAGACTGCCTGCCTCTGTGCTTGGTCTACTGAATAAGATCTTCAATTTCCTCATAACTAAGAGGTTTAAGCCAATCTTGTATCTTTCCTTTGCATTCATATAGTGTACTGGAGTATATTGGCATTTGTTTATTTATTTTATTGTATAGAAGTGATGAACGCTTCTCATATTGAATGCTGGCGAATTTTTTCTTGGTCATTGGAACTATTGCCGCTATGTCTTCTCGTCTTTTATTTTCAGGTGGTGGGTTATAAGGTAAAGTCTTGTGTTTATATAAAATAGTATATAATATATACAACTTTCTAACAGTAAGCAAACCGGTAAGTTCGTAAAGTTCTTTCGTAGGGAATCTAACGTTTTTGAAATTATTTACCTTTATTATTGCTCGTTGGGCTTGTTCAACCTGGAGAAACTTAGTTTTTAGTGCACCTCCCCAGACGGGAATGCAATCAATTAAAACTGATTGTTCAAAAAAATGTTAAAAATGCTCATTTATTCATATAAAATACACGTCAATTTGTTACAAACACTTGTCATACATGTGGTCATGCACTTCAAAATTAAAAATACATAAACCATCGACGTAAGTTAATACCTACAATCTCAGTCGTCAGTACTGTACAGGTAGGTATGCAAACAAATAATAAATAATCCTTACGTAAAATTATTAAAAAAAAATATTAATTCAGAAATACGGAATTTATGATAATAATAAAAATTTAAAATAAAAGTTATTTAACTAATTAAATCAATTTACTGTCCATGAATTCCCCGACTGTATAGAATGCTTTTTCTGCTAGCCACCACTTTAGCCGGGTTTTGTAGGATGCTAGGCTGGGCGCGAGGGTAATTTCTTTAGGCAGTCAGTTATAGACCGCTGGGCCCATCATGTGGGTCAGTTTGGCAGACTTTGCAAGTTTGCGCGGCAGTGTTACGAACCTATTTTTATGACGCGTGTTGTAAGAATGCACATCACTCTGTTTTAGGTATTGTTCCAAATTAGTTCTGACAAAAACCGCTACTTGGTAGATAATTATAGATGGTATATGATTTTAGAGTTTCACGGTCACAATTACTGTTATTAGTATTACGGGACTTACCGCGATTAATATCGTTTTTTGCCAGATATTTCGACGGCCCTTCTGCCATTATGGTCGCTGGCCGACTGAGGAACTGCGATGGATGTCCGGCTGTCAAGGGTAACCATATCGGTCTACCCTCTTTCTTCTTCGTTTGTTGCATAAGTCCTTACACACAACACTGACGGTGTCCGTTCGGGAATTGTTTTTAGTTATTCGCACACTCTTTTTACAAAGCTCAATCACTGGATTCCACGTGCCTGATAACTTGAAGCCATCTTCTCGATTAAAATTGGGATGCTTCTTAATTTCAATCGCCTCTCTAACTAACCGTGGTATGTAATGGCGTTCAGTCGCAAGTATTTTGGGCTGATGTAGCTCAATCCAGTGATTGACTCCAGCTTGTGAAAGATGCTCCGCGATAGCTGACTTGTCAATATCCCTGTTTTTGACTGCCGTTATGTGCTCTTTGACCCGTTGAGATATAGACCTCTTGGTCTGTCTAACATACGAGCGTCCACAACTACAGTCAATCTTGTAAACACCCGATTTTTCTAAGGGCGAGCTGTCCTTAGGTGATCGCATATAGCTTGCGATTTTCCACCCCGGAGTAAACGTGGCTTTTATAGAGTACTTTCCTAATAGCCTGCCGATTTTATCTGTTACTCCTTTGACATAAGGTAGGTACGCTGCTTGCCTATCTACCGTTGGCGCTCGCTCTCGCCTTGATGTTGGCGGCCTTATCCTACCATCATATCCATTGCGTTTTAAAACCGCTTGTACATGCTCCAGCTCTCCTGGTAGATGTTCCTGATCACACAGATCATAAGCTCTAGGTGTGAGGGAGGTTGTGACTGACTGGAGATGTGTAGGATGATGGTGTGAAGTCGCGTGGAGGTACTTGTCAGTGTGAGTTGGCTTTCTATACACCGTATGACTAAGCGAGCCGTCCTGACGTATAGATATTTTGACGTCTAAAAAGGGCAAAGTCCTCTCAGATTCCATCTCGAGTGTAAACCTTAACTTCTCATGTATGGAGTTTAAATAGTCAAGGCAACGTTGAGCCCCATTCCCGCTACCTACAAGTACACAATAGATGTCATCGACATACCTTTTCCAGATTTTTATAGTAGTAGGAACCGAGCGCAACGCTATCTCTTCCACGTGTTCCATCCATAAGTTTGCAACGACTGGGGCGACAGGGCTACCCATAGCTACACCGTCTATCTGAAGGTAGTACTGACCATTGTATATAAACGATATTAATCGCGGTAAGTCCCGTAATACTAATAACAGTAATTATAGATGGTAATGTTAGGACTTTGAGTTCCTTGAAAAGGGGCCTTGCAGATATGCTTTGTGATGTTTCGTGTGCCAAAGTTCTTACTGCACGCTTCTGCAACCGAAATGCCCTCTCCCACTCAGCCCCTCGGCCCCACAGCTCGGCTCCGTACTGGAGTATCGAATGTACTGTGGCGAAGTAGCAAGCGCGGGCTGCCTCTTTCGAGACAACTCGGGCCACCCGTCGGAGCGCGAAGCAAGCATTGCCAAGTTTGGCACAAACATTACCAATATGGTTCTCCCATGTGATCCCCTTATCGATCGAGAACCCAAGCAAGGTGGTTTCAGTCACACTTTCTATATGAGTTCCATTCACAACAACTCTCAACGGTCTTGTAGTACGTCCGGATAAGTTGAAGTGAATGAAATGGGTCTTACTTGAGTTTAGGGCAAGGCCATTTATGCTAAACCACTCCGTAAGCCTGTTTGCGACGACATTTAATTTTATTTCAAGCTGGTCGACAGTGGGTGCAGTTACAATAGCAGCGACATCATCAGCATACATCAGGATGTCAGCCCCAGTTACCGAATCCGGTAGGTCGTTTAGAAGTATGGAGAACAGTATGTTCGATACTGATGACCCCTGAGCTACCCCCATCGATGACGTGAGTGGATCAGACTGGTTCTTGCCGTCGCCACCACCATCCACTACCTGTCGTCTTCCTCTCATAAGGTCATTTAGTAAGGTGAGTGTTTTGCCATTGATCCCATAGTGTTTCAGTTTAGTGTCTACTACAGCGTGGTCGGTCACGTCAAAGGCTTTGGACAGGTCGCAGCTAAAGACAGCTACCTGCAATTTGCGTTCACGAGCATCGAGCACTCGGGAGATGACTTCACGCGACAGTGATGTCGTGGACCGACCTTCCCTGTACGCATACTGGCGATCTGATAAGGCATTAATAGATGTTAGGTACGATACCAGACTAGAGCTGAGTCCGTTTTCAAAAACCTTGGCAATCGCGGGGATAATAGACACCGGTCTATACCCGTCGATATCTTCCCTTTTGCCCTTTCCCTTATATATTGGGCACACTTTGCTCAATTTAAGGAGTTGGGGGTAGGTGCCTTCTTTCAGGCATTTGTTAAATAGTTCGGCTAGTACCGGAGCGAGAGGCACGATAGCCATCCTTAAATATTCCATTGAGATTCCGTATATGTCTTTCGACTGCTTAGGTGGTATTAGTGTAGTTACTATGCGGAAGACTTCATCAGCAGTGAAAGGTTGGAATCTCAATGAGCGGTCGGCGGGCTCACAATATTTTTTTAGTGTGCTGCGGACTTTAGGGATGTCAGCTTTAGGTGCGTTGCATGCAGTTGCAGCATTCAAAAACTGGGAGTTCATCGCATTTACCGCATCTTTGGGAGTGTCAAACTTTTTGCCATTTTTATCGGTTATAACGCCCGAAAAGTTGACTTTGTTTATGCAGCTTTTGCCTCTTTCTTTATTTATTACGTTCCACATACTTTTTGTGGAATTTGAGCTATTTCTAATTACCTTTGAGTAGTAATTACACTTTTCATTTTTTATTAGAGTTTCATATTTAATACATAGACTTTCATACAATTGATTTAAAGCAATGTCGTTTGGAAATAAATCACATAGCGTTTTTATGTCGAATACAAGCGATTTCATATTCATTACATCGGGAGTTATCCACGGTGAGTCATTATTATGTATATTCTTTTTTCGGAAAGGAAAGCATGTCTCTAATTTATTTATGATTGTATTATTTATGGCTGCCGCAGATGTCTCTGCGGTCTTATAACGTTCAAAGACGGAAGCCCAGTCAACACTATCGATGGACCTAACAAAGTTAGCGCGATTTGACAGCGAGTAGTCTCGAACACGTTTTGTAAGCTGATCCGATTTAGCGGCAACACAGTGAAGTTCACCTCGTACAGCAAAGTGGTCGCTGAGTAGGGTCTTCACAGGTTTGGCCTGCACAGAGCCCATTTCTAGATTTGTATACAAGTGGTCAATGCTTGTAGATGAATCCTTGGTTACCCGCGTCAAAAAATCCACTATGTTGGTCATATTATGAACAGATAACAGATCTGCTAGCCTTTTAACAGTCGCGTTTGTTTTACTGAGCCAGTCAATATTAATATCGCCTACAATCACACACTCTATCTCGCATTCACTCGATCGGCGTACTAGCGCAATATATATTTCAGTCAGAATATTTTTTGGAATTACATATCTTAATGTCCTAAAAATCCAGGACAACTTTTGAATTCTACTCACTAGTAGTTCCAAATGTGGATACCAAGACAATCTTTGGTACAAAATTATTTCTAGGTACTTAGTGCTTACAACTTTATCTATTGTAGGACAGTTACGTTTTTTGTTTTTTGTGTTCCCGCACTGATATATTTTTATAAGGAAGTTCGCACTGGGTTGAGTACGATTATTTACTGAGAAGCAGATGAAATTCGTTTTGGTTGTGTTTAGTGTTAGTAGGTTAATGTTTAACCATTGCGAGACAAGAAACATTCCATTCTCAGCGTTTTCTTTGACATTCTTCCAGGATGCACCCATGAAGACAATCGCTGTATCGTCGGCGTATGAGAAAATTTGCGTGGTAAATCTGCATATTACAAAGGTCGTTTATGTATAATAAGAACAATGTAGGACCTAAGACGTTTCCTTGTGGAACACCATACGACACATCGGCATCCCCACTAGTGCATCCATCCAACCTTACTTTTTGCTTTCTTTCAGAGAGATAATCTTTAAGTAAAGATAATGCTGTTCCTCTTATTCAAGCTCTTTCCAGCTTATGTACAAGGATTGGGATCGAAACGGTATCGAAGGCTTTTTTTAAATCTAAAAAGATGGTTAAACATTTATTTCCTTTGTCGAGTTTTTCTGTCACCAGAGAAGTTAGGGCTGTTACTGCATCCTGCGTTGATTTGCCTTGTCTGAATCCATATTGAGATGACGATAGAATATTATATTTATTTAAGTAATTGATCAAACGTATATTTATTAACTTTTCTAAAATTTTCGATATTACTGATAAAACAGCAATAGGCCTATAGTTGCTAACGTTGTCCCTGTCCCTTCCCTTGTACACTGGCGTTACTAAAGAACGTGTGAGAATATTAGGGAAGATTCCTTGTTTGAAGCAGAGGTTGGCTAGATGGGCGATGATAGGAATAATTTCGTTCTTTGCGTGTTTTAAATATTTTGTAGACACATTATCCCATCCGGGGGCACTATTTGATTTAAGGCTCATTAAAATACTATTTATTTCTTCCACATCAGTTTCTAACAGGACAAATGATTGTGGTTGATTAGGCATTTTGTTCAGAAAGGCCTGTAAGTCTTCAAGTGAATGAGAGTTGAACTTTTGAGCAAGGTCTTTTCCTACGTTTACAAAATATTTATTGATTGCATTAGCAGCTTCGGTTGGAGTTGGTTTAATGTTTGTTAGTTCCACGTTTTGCTTTTTATTCTTATTTGTGTAAGTTTTTGTGTTATATTTTTTATATTTTCCCAGAGTACTTTCTTGTTATTTGTAGATTTAGCAATTAATTCTCTCTCATATTTCCTTTAAGGGTTTTTTATTAAGTTTTTGCAAAAGTTTCTATATCGTATGTATGTCTATTTTTTAATTTCATTACAAGGGTCATTTTTTAATTGTTTCTGCAGTTTATTACGATTTCCGATGCATCTTAATATACCAGGAGTTATCCACGGTTTTTTTATGCGTTTGTTTTTAGGTATTTGTTTTGTGGTAGTATTTAATTTAATCGAATTACTTAGTTCTTTTATTAAACATTCAGTCACTAAAACTGGGTCATCGCAAAATAGTTATTCAGCCAAGTGTTGATCTTTCAAATATTTGAATGAAAGTCTGTGGTAGTAATACATTTAGTCACTGTTGCAACAGTTGTTTGTTTAGATAAAACTAGAAGTATGGAGGAATGGTCAGTTATAGTGCTTCGTAAGACAGCAATTCCTGCTGAGGATCTCTTTTTATTTATTTTTATCATGAAGTGATCCAAACAATTTTTTTCCCTCGTAGGTAATATATGGCCAGGAAGTATGCCAAAAGTTGATAACATATTAAGGTAGTTTGTTCTGTTTTTAAATTTATACGATTTTTCAGTCTCTCTGGGTATAAGATTTATATTAATATCTCCCGTGATTATTGTATTCTTCAATTTACTTAAAGTTTCCAAATGGTCACTTAGCGAGTTTATAAACTGTTCTGCATTAGTGTTCGAGGGGGAGCGGTAAATACATAAAACAATGTTATTTAAGATAATTACTTGTAAACAAGTTGCACCAAAGAGCCTAATCTCCTTTACGTCAGACCTGATTGTGTTTTTTGTATAAACAACCACCCCGTCGTTTTGATTGAGCTGATAGGTTGATGCGTGAGAGTGATAATTTGCAAGTTGTGGTAATGGTTTATTAGGGTTTAACCTGCACTCAGTGAGGACAATCAAGTCTGAGTCAAAGGAAAGCAGGCTGTGGTTAGCTTAAAAGTCATCAAAATTAAAGTATATACTCCTAATATTCTGGGTTATTATGGTTAGATCATTTTTATTTAGATGTAAGTTGTCCTTCAAGTCGCCATAGTCACATTCAAAACTTCTGGCAATCGTTATTTTGTCTATGTCATTTAGAGTTTGTGTTAAATCATCCATTATTTATTGTAGTGTTGGTATAGATGTGAATTAGCAATGCAGGTGTTATTTGAAAGTTTAATACATTTGAGGAGAAAACAAGATCATTTGAGGATGACGTACTAGAGGATATTAAGTAGTTTTGTAATAAATGTGTTATTTGAGGGCTTTTTCTGGGAGAAACACAGTGACTTAAAAGAGATGGATAAAATGAGTTAAATAGAAGGTCAGTCAATGGTATGGGTAAATAATGTATGTCATAACAACAGTGTACACTATAAAAGTTTTATAAATATTAACAAGACTTAAAGAGAGACAGACCGAATACAAGTAAAAACAAGACAGTGTGTTTTCATTACATGTAAAACCACAAGGGAAAAGGGAGCTCAACACATCCGGAGATAGTCATTGACCGTTGTTCCTTATTTCTTGAATTTGTAATTCACTTTTTATTTGAATTATTGGCGAGCTTTCACTTTGTCGGACATAGACCTTTCCATACGCCGTCCAACAGAATTTGAAAGACTTATCCTTGACGAAGTCACGAGATAGGAAGTAAAGACGAGCTGCCCTCGCTGTGAGTTGCTTCGTAACGAATACGGGGGTGTCTTCCTGTGTCCTAAATCCAAGATGTTTTGCACACAGCCTTGTCTTCTGTCTCACATTAAACGCCTTACACAATTTCAGGACTTCATTTTTTTTTAAAGTTGAGGAGGTCTCGACAATTATCGGCGAGTTTTGTATACCTTCCTTTCTTCCTCGCACTCTGAAGACGTCCTTTATGTCTTCTTTTTTCATTTGGGATCCAATGGTGTGTGATAAGCTCAGGACCATGTCCACCAGAGAAACCTTTGCCAATGTACCAAAGAAACCTAACGAAAGGTTTCTTTGGTACATTTTTGATTTCTAAATTTGATTTCCTTACGTCCATTTGCATACTTTCCAATTTCTCTTCCAAAATAACTATTTGTTTTTTATCTTCTCTTCTCTCTTCCTTAAGTTGCTTTATTTCCTTTTTAAGTTCCTCATTTTGAGCGGTCAGAAAGGAAACAGACGTCTCTATATTAGATCCTGTTTGTTTTATCTCCTTTAGTGTAATATTATTTCTTTCCATCTCCTTTTTTTGAGAAGTGAATAAGGGAAGTAACTAATTCCTTAAGTTCTCTTGCCTCTTCCTTTTGTTACGCAGCGATACAAATTGTTCTCCTTCACCGCCAGTAGACAAATTTGTGTCTGACTGTAATTGCGTAGAAGATAAAAGATTTGTTGGCGCTGCTAATGCTGATGTTTGCGGTGGAGTGCGTTGCATTTTGAAAAGTACTAGGACACTCGAAAAAAGCAGAAGGCGTTTGGTTTGTACAGTGCAAAATTTATATCAGGGGTCTTGTAAACTGGTCACCGATCGATACGTCCCATAAGCTTATCGTTTCCGTCCAATATAACTTGACCTTTGGTTATCCGAACTAACTCGAGTATATTTATCCCTTTCTATGTAGTACAGGAGTAATTAGCGTGCGTGATAGCTATCTCTTTCTTGTACTGAGGTGTGTTAGTGTTATATGTAGTTTAAGTACTCACACTTGCGCACTCGTACCACTGTTCCGGGTTGTGTTTGTTGGCTACGTCTTCGTACTTGTTGCACTCCTAATATTGTATGCTAATTTATTACGACAAAATTTTATTAAGTTTTGTTTTTATTATTTTTGGCAAAAATTTGGACAGTATTGACACGTCTATACACCTCAGGCGTCCGGGAGGAAGAGCAAAAAAAATTATAACCTAAACCTAAATATCTAAAGGAATTACTTTAAATGACATACTATTGCAAACTTAATATCTACGACTTACTGTACATATATTGGTCGGACGGCCTTCGGACGACCTCGTCCAGCTTGATCCCGAAGTCCTCTTCGGGGTTTGGCGACGGTTTTGGGTCCCTCCACGGGTTCCAAGCCAGTGGTGAATACAGTTGCGTCCCTAAGCCCCACCCTGAGCTCTTACGTCGCCCCAGACGAATATGTCGAATATATCACTACTGCACAACAGATTTCACCGTCTTCACCGTAATTTCACTTCGAGTAGACATAACCTAACAAGCGAACTATGACGTGAGACCATGTGACGTTTTTCATTCCGATTTAAGCGTTTATCACTATTTATATATCTTGTTCTATTCACAACACCAACAAACAATCTATTTTAGAATCAGTTCATATAAATACTTCCGCTCCACAACGGGCAAAGGTTAAAACAATAAGTCTATGGTTATGCAAGAACACGTTTTTCAAACACTTGACACATACGCTGTTTTTATGCATACAACGATTTATTTCTGGCATGCCATGCCTTTCAAACGATTAACAAACGAACTGGGCACTCAAACAAATGATAATTAGTTAATTAGCGATAATTCTCCACGAAATACGCTTTCTACAAAAACTATACGCGGCCGCCGCGTTCCGAGAATTTCGAGAACAGGAACTGACAGCTACACCGCGCGCCCCTAGTGATGTGACGCCGCGCGCTTACCAATCGATTCTCGCTAAATCGATAAATCTTGCCCGTTTGTGGAGATCACACGCAGATGGCGCTAGTCTCCTAACAATAAGTACTTTTATTCAAAACATCCCCCCGCCCCGGTCTGAGAAGCAGACCGCTAGCTTATTTTACGGGGAGGCGAGAGAGAGAGGACACGGCTCTCCGCAGAACCGAACCCTCGACCAACACCTCAGTCACACGCGGAGTTCCGTCTTCGCCAAAAATCAAACGCAAAATGCGCCCTCGGCGCCAAAGTAATGATGGCAGATTTGCCTCTTTTAACAATACTAAATCTCCCTCCCTGGGCGGCTCAGTCCCGTCTATCCATTTCACTCTTTATTGCAATAAATGTAAATATTTAAGAGACCAGCGAGCCCAAAGGTTCTGGCTTATTTGCTGTAACATTTGAAAACGTGACAACCGCGATGTACGTTTATCCCTCCACGGGTATTCGGGTAGGGCATTCAAAGGCCCTCCCACCAAAAAATTACCAGGAGTGAGGACTTCCAAGTCATTTGGATCCTGAGATAATGGACAGAGAGGACGAGAGTTGAGGACTGCCTCAACTTTACAAAATAATGTGGCCAGCTCTTCAAACGTTAGAGCTGTTTCCCCTAAAATGCGGCGGAGGTGAGTCTTTGCCGATTTCATAGCGGCTTCAAAAATCCCTCCCCAATGAGGGCAATTTGGGGGGCTGAACCTCCATGTTACCCTCCTTTGGGCAGCAATTTGACTTAAACTATTACAATTCTTATCAATAAATTCACAAACATCCTTAATATAATTTACAGTACCCTTGTAATTTGTGCCGTTGTCGGAGCGAATGAGTGGAGGTAGACCTCTACGTGACACGAAACGATCTAACGCAGCGACGAAGGTTTTCGTAGTCAAAGCTGACACCACCTCCAAGTGGACAGCCTTGGTAGCCAAACAAACAAATACACACAAATACCCCTTTACAATCCGGGCATTACGAAGGGTGGTCGTTTTGACCGAATAGGGTCCTGCAAAATCGGTGGCCACACCGTCAAACGGCCTCGTAGGTCGGATACGATCAGCAGGCAGATCACCCATCTGCGGCTGCATCTTAGATGCTCTTACTCTATAACAAGAGATGCATCGAAACAAAACACTTTTAACTGCTCTTCGGGCTGACAAAATCCAAAATTCTCGCTGCAAAATAGCCAGCAACGCACTGCACCCTGCATGAGCGTTCCGAATGTGTCGATCAGACACCAAAAGTTGCACCACGGGTCCGCCCTTGGGCAATAACAAAGGATGGCGACTCCCAAACGGAAGGTCCGCCTTCCGGAGCCGGCCACCAACCAGAAGAAGCCCATCTGAGTCGATGAAAGGGTTCAAACGAGCGACCGCGCCCTTCAACTTAGCGCGTCCCTCGCGCAAAATACGAAATTCCGACTCAACGAAAACGTTCGGTCTGCACGACACGAACTCAATGCAACAATGCGCTCCGGCGCTCTTCAGCACTTGCTATCGATTCCAATCGTTTTGCCTGGGGATTCCGACAATTATGAATGAAGCGCTTAATCCAACTGGTAACACCCAGAAGCTTCTCCAAACTACTATACCGCGCAAGCAACCAATCCGGTTCTGAAGTCGTCCCAGCGACTGCAGTATGTACACGTAGCCCAGGCAAAATTTGTGCTGTTATATCTGTCTTACAGACAGGCCAAGAAGTTTCTGGTCCCAATAACCACTCTGGGCCCCACCAGAGTGGGTGTGAAATCAATTTGGGAGCCGTGCACCCACGGGAAGGACAGTCCGCTGGGTTAAGCTCTCCCGGCACGTGTCTCCAGATTATATCTATTCCATACATACTATCACGTCTTTATCCCTAATAGGGCAGACAGAGCATTTTAGGTCTTGCGGCTCTATGCAGAGCCCAGGGCCGCAAGACTCAAAAGCCACTTTTAGCGTCATGGTGGGCGAGAAGATGGAAAAGCAATCAATACAGTGACGGGTTGCTAGCCGCATCGCCTGTTAAAATGATTCGCATTTTTGCCCATTCCCTCGATCGGCTTTTACGATCTGCGCGGGAAGAGAAGCAGCTGGTACATTCCAAGTTTTTTCGTTTCTCCCAGACCAGCATGGGAGCATATCTATTCCGATATTCTATATTTGGGAAACCCGGTTTCCCACAAAAACCTCTAAGGTATGTGGGGCCGCGCGCAGCCATGCGAGCGCGACCTGACTATCCAACCAGGCGAAGATATTCCGTATTTCGACCGTGGCCGCAAATTCACGTGCAACGTGACTCAACAATTTAGAGAGAAGATGAGCCCCGCTCAATTCTAATTTTGGGATAGTCAACCTAGTCCTGATAGGAGCAACCTTGCTCTTAGCCAACAAAAGCGAGACATTGACCCGGCCATCGGCGTCAACTGTCCGCATATATACTGACGCGGCGTAGCCCCGCTCCGACGCGTCGCAAAAGCCATGAAGGCTGGCTTGAAACTTCCCAGGTGGCAATATTCGACGAGGCAAGGCAATCCGATTGACTTCCTCAATCGACGAAAACCATTCGAGCCAATCATCCAGTGTTGACCCGGTCAGCGGCTCGTCCCACGAGACGCCCAAAGTCCAAAGTCGCTGCAGAAGACACTTCGCAGAAAATATCACTGGGCTTATCCAACCGTTTGGATCAAACATACGAGCTATCTTATAGAGCACCGTTCTCTTAGTCCAAGCCTTTGGTACCTCCAAATCCACTTGGAAGGTAAAAATATCCGTTAGCGGCTGGTACTGCATGCCCAGCACCGCTATCATGTTGGGATCATCCACATCCGCAAACAAGAAGATGGCCGTTAAAGAAATTACTTCGGCTTCGCTGGCTGCTCCTCAAGCGCTGCAGCAACCCATGCGTCAAGTGCGACTTAATGCTGCCGCTGCAACAGCCGCAAAAGCCGCTAGTGCAGCTAAGAAAACTAGCGCTGCCGAATACGTCCGAAATTCCTCGAACAGCGGCGATCGCCGCCGAGCCATTGGAACGAGCGGCAACGGCAACAGCCGAAGGCGAGATTGCTGATGGAACATCTCAGGACTCTCAGGCTTCAATATCATCTAATGAATGGCAGCAGGTACGACGTACTAGACGAAATAGGAAGGTAATAACTGGAACTGCTAGCATGGACGGGAATTTTCGTACGATCGAAAGGACAAAGTATATTCAAGCATGGTCGTTTGCGCCTGAGACTACTACGGAACAAGTAAAAGAGTTCTTAAATAAGATCGTGAGCTCTTACGAATATTATGTGGAAAAGCGACAAATCAACACCACCCGACATGCAGCGTTTGTCATAGGAGTGCCCGAGCGTCTGACTAGTAAGATTTTTACGCCCAGTGTATGGCCGCATCCCATTAAGTTTACCGAGTGGTTTCGAGCAGCTCCCCGCGCACAGCAGCGGGGCACGGAAACCGGTTCGGCAACTGCAGTCCTCAGTGATAACTGAGCCGCCAGAGTGCCCACAACGCATGATCGGAGATAAGGATGTTACAGTGATAGATGTTTTGCGTGTTCCTATTGTAATTTGCCACCAGAATATACAATCGCTTTGTAATAAAGTATGTAGGTTAGAAGTGCTTCTACAGAGTGAGCTTAAGTGTGATGTGTTGGCTATTACGGAACACTGGCTCACATTGATGAATTAAATTGCATTGCGATTGAAGAATACACACTTATTTCTAGTTTTTGTAGGTTTCGAAGTGGATCCCATGGAAGATCATGCATATACGTCAGAAACGGTGTAAAAGCGATAGAATGCCCTGCCATTAGAAACGCTTCAGTCGAAAGATACTGTGAAGCGTCGGCTATTGAGTTACTTGACCATAATTTAATAATTGTATGTATTTACCGAACAAACTTAGTGTCTACGTCAATGTTTCTCCGTCATTTTGAGTGCGTGCTAGATAAAGCAAGAGATGTCACTAAAACATTTATATTTGTAGGTGACTATAATATAAATATATTAGAGGATACGTCAGAAGTGAAAGACCTCGATGATACACTGTCGTCTCATGGCTTGCGCAATTTAGTGGACTTTCCGACCCGAATAACATCGGATTCATCTACCAGTTTCGACCATGTATATACTAATAACGATAGGATATCACAATTAATGGTTGCACCGGTGACAACACTTATAGGTGACCACATAGGAATAAGAATTAGTTTCCTTGGTGATGTAAAGTCTTATCAAAAATATGAGACGCGTTTAGCACGTAAAAAAACTAAACTCAACCGTTTAAATTTTATAAAAAGTGCCGCAATAAAAAGTGTGGATTGGGATGAGGTCTATTTAAGCCATAGTAGTAATGTGCATGGCTTAGCTATGACTATTATTAATATTATTAGAAATAAATTTCTTATTTGCTTTCCATTGACTCGGTGTACATACCGTTATAACTCGTGGATCATGACATAAAAATGATAAAATGTTTTTTATTTGACTTAATGCAATATAAGAATAATTTTGCGGACAATGGACGGACATATATCTAATTTGATTGAGCAAGTACATGACAAGTATAAACGCTTAACAAACTGTGCTAAGAGTACCCACTATAAAAATATAGTTAGTCATTCGAAAAATACGAGTAAGTCGATGTGGAATGTGATAGGAAAGGAAACCGGTAAGGTGTCACGGTCTCGTGTTAAGCTAACCGAAGTATTGAGGGACTCCGATGGGCAAAAATTCACATCAAGTAAACAAGCAGTTGACTCGATGAACTGCAGGTTTGCGGGTGCATCAGCCAATTGCGACGCACCGACTGCAAATATAACGAAGGCTTTGTCTTATTTGGAATCTGCCCGACAACCTGCTCAGTGTTGTTTGCGTTTTATCCCATTTGACCCTGAGGAGGTCTTCCGCATTATCAGGGTAACTATACCTCCTAAACCGTCTGCGGATATTTATGACATCTCTATGGAGCTTTTACATCTGGTTGCCGGACCGATAAGTAACATTTTGTCAGCATAAGGCACCAAACACACGAGCAGCATTTTGCTGTCGACCACTCAACTGCATGCTGTCGACGCAGCAAACTGCATGCTGTCGACACAGGTTTTGCGTTGCGGCGGCAACTTCAACTTCGCGTCGGCGCGAGCGTCGACAAATGGCGACAGCTAGCCGCGGCATGCTGCGGTGTGCTGCGCGCGCGATATTTCGTGAGTCGAGTACAAATAGACCTAGAGTGCACATATATAAAAATGGATGATTTTGTTATTGACGATCCTATATTGAAAAATAAAATATTGAGAAACAAATTCTGTTTTGTTAATTTGGTTAAAAATACTGTAAAGTTTTATTTTATGTAACACCAATATTGGCTTTTAAAATGATTACCTCTCGTTTATTGTCTGTGATTAATTAGATATTAAAAGTATAATAGTATTGTCATGGCAATCCTTTTACTCAGCTGAAATACTTTTGCGCATTATAGTCTCTTTACGAGTTACAGAGTCTTTTAAAGTGGCAGTTATCTCGTCAAATGAAGCTATTGACATTCAAAAATAATTAAAAAACTTTTTCTTATATTCTCATAAAAGAGGATAAAAAGTACAAAAATCACTGCTTTTTAGGGTTCCGTAGCCAAATGGCAAAAACGGAACCCTTATAGATTCGTCATGTCTGTCTGTCTGTCCGTCCGTATGTCACAGCCACTTTTTTCCGAAACTATAAGACCTATACTGTTGAAACTTGGTAAGTAGATGTATTATGTAAACCGCATTAAGGTTTTGACACAAAAATAGAAAAAAAATAGTTAATTTTGGGGGTTCCCCATACTTAGAACTGAAACTCAAAAATTTATTTTTCATCAAACCCATTCGTGTGGGGTATCTATGGATAGGTCTTCAAAAATGATATTGAGGTTTCTAATAGTATTTTTTTCTTAACCGAATACTTTACGCGAGAGACACTTTCAAAGTGGAAAAAAGTGTGTCCCCCCCCCCGTAACTTCTAAAATAAGAGAATGATAAAACTAAATAAAATATATGTTGTTCATTACCATGAAAACTACCAGCGAAAATTGGTTTGAACGAAATCTAGTAGGTAAGTAGTTTTTTTTTAATACGTCATAAATCGTAAACTGCAATTTACCTTTCATTCAATCAACTCAAATATAAAAATTAAAAAAACATACTACAAGACTTTTATATTATGTTATTTGCTACTACGGAACCCTTTATGGGCGAGTGCGACTCGCACTTGGCCGCTTTTTTTTGTACCTAAATATTTCGTGAACCCATATTAAACGATTTAGTCTTTTATGTTTGCGTCTACGGAGTAAAAGCAGCAATAGTTTAAAAAAAATGTTTTAATAAAATGTTTCCTCCTCAGTTCATTTTTATACTGGTGCCTGTACTATATAAAGCTGTCGACATTGATGGACTGCAGCCGTCGACAGCAGCATTTTTCTTCGACGCAACGCAGTTTGCTGCGTCGACAGCAGCAGTTTTACTGCGTCGACAGCTTGCTGTTAGGTGGTCGACAGTAAAATGCTGCTCGTGTGTTTGGTGCCTTATTTAATAACTGCCTGAAAGAGGGGATATACCCAAAACCTCTCAAAATTAGTAAAATATGTCCTATATTTAAAGGTAAAGGGAGCAAGCAAGACATAGATAACTTTAGACCAGTTTCGCTTAACCCAGAATTAGCAAAGGTCCTGGAAAATGGAATAAGCGCACGACTTAACTCTTTTTTGCTTGAAACAAACGCACTCTCAGATCGTCAATATGCCTATCGCGAGGGTAAATCAACGACACAAGCAGTTCGGGGAGTAGTTCGCTCTGTACTAGAAGCTCGCGAACACAAAAAACATGTCGCAGTCTTTTGCTGCGATTTGTCAAAGGCTTTCGATGTAGTGAACCATGACCTTGAGGAAGCAAAGCTCCAGTATTACGGTATTGATGACAAGGCATTAAGTCTGCTGATAGGTATGTTGAGGAATAGGGAACAGTTGGTGGTGGCTGACGATGGTTGTGCCAGGTCTGATACCATACCCCCCCGATGTGGTTCCCATCTTGTCGCGATGGGGGGGCTTAGTACCTGCGGTTGCCTCGGCCGCAGGGAAGCTAAGAGGAACCCATTGCCCGGGTTGAGGCTTAGGCCTCCCCGGGCCCGGCGGAGGCCATTCCTGGCGGGAATGGCCTGGCTGTGAGGGAAGGGGGGGTGACGACGACCCCCCTACCATCACAGCCGTGGTAGGGGTCGCGGGGGAAGAGGAGTGTCGGTGTGTCGTTGCCGCTCGCCCTATCCTCCGCGACCAAGCGCGGCCGTGGCGCTTGGCACGGCATCGGTGGGGCCGCAGGGGAAGAGGAGTGTCGGTGTTACATTGCCGTTCTCCCTATCCCCTGCGGCCGGCTGTGTGGGCCCCGGTCGCCGTCAGGTGGACTGGGGCAGGGCCTGCTTCCGCAGGCCCCAAATTATGAGGGCTGGTTGGACGGTGGAAACGGGATTCCATCGTCCAACGGACAGCCCTCCGGAGTGGAAGGCAGGCGCGTGTGCGTGTCAGCGCGTCTGTCCTTGGGCCAAGAGGCCAAGGCGGCGGTTACTCCGGCCCCTCTGATTCAGCAGAGGGTGCCGTGAGGCCGTTGGCGATCCGGGGTCGCTTAAGTAGCGGCCGGCCGCGCCGGGGCTGTGGAGCATGAAGAAGCACACGGTCCCGGCCGATAGCGGCTGAGAGGTGACACCGCGGAGTTTTTAATGGTAACACCACATAACCTTACCGGTGTCCCGTAACCGGTAAGGTATCCGAAGGGATTTTCTCCGCGTCAAAAAAAAAAAAAAAAATTTGCAATGGACTTGCTCTGAACAAAAATAAAACTAAGTTTGTTCACTTTTGTCTATCGGGTCATAGTACGAGGCCACTGACTGTACTCCTCAATGGAACACTTATTAGTCAAGTGGAGTCGACTCAGGTACTGGGGTTCACAATTGATCGATCTCTTACATGGGTGCCGCACATAGATATACTGTGTAAGAAACTAAGTAAGGCTTGTTTTGCATTAAGTAGGGTGACAAATCTGTTAGACGATACAGCGGCACGTGCATGTTACTATGGGAGCGTGCATTCACTTCTGCAATACGGGGCTGAGTGCTGGGGACGTTCGTCCGAATGGGGACGCATTTTCCGTATGCAAAAAAGAGCTGTGCGGGCGATTGCGCGAGCTCCGAGACGATGTCATGCTAAGGAGTTATTTATTTCACTTGGGATAATGACATTCCCCGCAATAGTTATATTTCAAGTAGCAGTATATGTGTATCAAAATATTCAGACGTTCCCAAAAAGAGGTGATAATTTGACAATGGAAATTAGAAACGCTGACAAACTTGCATTAATACCATGTGCACTTGAAAAGTCAGGTAAATTAACGCACGTCATGGGTCCGACAGTGTATAATCGGTTGCCACAGGAGATCAGAGCAGCTGATAATATTAAAATCTTTAAAAATAAAGTTAAGAAGTGGCTGATAGAACGAGCCCCCTACTCATTTGACGAATTTTGCCAATGAAATATATTTAAATTGATGAGATCTATTATAGTATTAAAAATGTATGACATGTGTGTTTGTTTACACCTAATTTTATGTGTACTGATGTGCTGAATAATTCTAAGTTCTTATTATATTGACCTGTAACAAAATGTTATCAATATGTAATAAACAATAAACAAACAATAAACAAGTGAGGGTTCTGTTGGTGACCCTCCGGGATCCCTTCTAGAACTCTAGTTCTAGAAGGGATCCCGGATAGATTAGATCACCTGTCTGTTAGTGACTAACACTAGTGTCAGAGTTTTTAAATCGCCTTAAAGGCCTCTGACATGGTTTTAGGTAACGACCAATGTCAAAGACAGTGATCGCGACCGACGGCTTAACGTGCCCTCCGAAGCACGGATCATCTTACTTATCAGACAATCAGGTTATCAGCCTGCAATGTCCTAACCAAACTAGGACAACAACACAAAGTCGTTGCCCCCGCTGGGAATCGAACCCGCGACCTCCGGGTATGAGCCAAATGCTCCAACCATTACACCACGGAGGCAGTTACGGGACCCTAAAAACCACAAAGCAAAAACTTTGCACTTTTTGCAAATAGCTTGCTGTCTTTCTTTCCGGAGTTTTATTCCCCAGATCCAAAACCCTTCATCAGATCTTCATTCAAATTATAAGAATCTAATCTTATAAGCGATTCTTCCAAACATACATTGAATCATTAGAATCAGTTTATATTAGAAAGTAATATGAGCTTGAATATGAGTATTACAAATATTTGAGCTGCAGTTGTCTGTTGAGGAATTTTGGTCTTTAGCTCTCAGAACTTTTATCCGATCTTAAAAAAATTACATGGGACCAACCTTGCAATGCATTCTTAAAAACGAGACATATATTTTTGAAATTGGTTCATATTTGACGGAGTTATGAGGTAACATACACAAAAAAATATATTGATACACGTCGAATTAATAACCTCCTCCTTTTTTGAAGTCGGTTTGTAAAACTCATCATCTCGCCTGATAATTTCAGTTTTAATTGGAAAATCAGGTTCAGTCTAGACACCAAACTGACTGACATCTTGTCTATTGACTTACTTAAGCTTTCTCTTTGCCTTTTGCAGAATAAGTGGCACTATAGTATTTCTTTTTTTTGACGTTTCACATTACCAAACGTTCTATTTTTAGCTCGTTTGCACATTATATTTACGACAGTGCGTTCAACGACACAAATAAATTACTATAAGTAATCAAGTTTTCCAACGATCAAATCCTATCAGTCGCTCTATGGTTCGCGCAAGTCATCGCTCAATGACTACGGGGTCGGCGTTGGCGCAAAGAAATACGTCCTCTCGCTGTAAGCGTTGCGCGCGGACTGCCGTCGGTGAGTAAACCGCATCCTATTTAAATAAATTTTTAAGTGATATGATTTTAATTTTTTACACTGTTTTATGTGTTTGACTTATTAAAAAAGGGCATAAAATGGCGTTTGTTACGGTATTTATATTTTTCTAAAATAGGAGCTCAGAACACAAACACAAGCGACTTTATTTACATCGATTTCGGTGAAAATTACGCGATTGGTTGATTTTTTTTCCTTGTAAATTTAAAAAAAAAACAATGAAAAAACCTTCACTCATGTCAGAAAATACTTATTCAGCTATATTGTTCTATTTTTTTTACCGGGTCTCAATGATTCAATCAAATGAAAATTTCAATTGAAAATCTCGAAAGCCCCGCGACGCGTCTTGTGAAATTTGGCAAAATGCACGTTGGATTTCGGTGAATTATACTAAAACAAGCAATTTTATAGGCAAAATGGTTTTTAATTTACTCATACTTAATATTATGATATTATCTTTCATAATATATAAATAAAATTAATGATAATCCTGTAGTTTTCTCAAAAATACGACGCAAAGTTGAGTGAAATTTGACAAATTCAATACACGGCCTCTTAATATACCGCTGGGTTGGCCGTGAAACAAGCTACCTGCTTGTTGGGATATTATAACGCTTGAGATTGCGGAATGTTTACATTTGTTAGCTCAAGTTGGTCTATATTTTTTTTTTACCGCTTTTTTAATTACACAGTAAAACATATAACATTGGAAAAAAGTTTTAACACAAATTACTTTGCAAGACTTTAAAAGACAAATACTTATTTTACAATTATTTGAGAGAAAAAAACATAGCTTCATAGATTTTTTTTACATGAGGACCATTAGAACATTTAGTGCGAAATCGACCGCGCCAGTAGTGCTCGGGCAAAAAATATGTTCGGTTTCAGAGGTATATTTAGAGCCAAATAAGACGATTGTATTAAATCTAACTTTTTTTTATTGAAAAGTAACTTACTAACTAATTAAATATAAAGTTTTACTGTCCCCGAACCCCTAAGTAAGGAATTATAGATTAAAATTTAAGATACTCGAAAATTTATACTATTTTAGTCTCGAGGACACTTTGTGTTTTAGAACTCATTCAAAGGTACATTTGTCAATCAATCAATCAATCAAATATATCTTTATTATCATAGGATATTTAAAATATCTCTTAATAATCGTCATTATTTTGTTGCACTATTGTTGACGTCAAATAGTTACTTACAGCTAAGTTTACTACCGCTTCCAAAGCGCTAGTGCAGAAGAAGCGGTAACAAACTGCACTGCACCTCTTCTCCAAGGACGTCAACTCACAATTAAATTAATACTTAAAGTTAATGTGGACAGAGAATACATTGTTTTATTGTATATATATTGTAAAATAATCTTTCAAATCCCACAATTAGAATACATTTACTACGCAAGGAAATTATAAAAACATATAGCTTTAAGAGGCCGTGTATTGAATTTGTCAAATTTCACTCAACTTTTCGTCGTGTTTTTGAGAAAACTACAGGATTATCATTGAATTTATTTATATTATGAAAGATAATATCATATTATTTTGTACTAGTAAACCATTTTGCCTATAAACTTGCTTGTTTTAGAATAATTCACCGGAATCCAACGTGCATTTTGCCAAATTTCGCAAGACGCGTCGCGGGGCTTTCGAGATTTTCAAACGATTTAATCATCCGGTAAAAAAAAATAGACAAATATAGCTGAAGAAGTATTTTCTGACATGAGTGAAGCTTTTTTCATTGTTTTATATAAATTCAAAAGGAAAGAAAATCAACAAATCGGGTAATTTTCACCGAAATCGATGTAAATGAAGTCGCTTGTGTTTTTGTTCTGAGCTCCTATTTTAGAAAAATAAAAATACCGTAACAAACGCCATTTCATGCCCTTTTTTAATATGTTAAACACATCATACTTATATTTTTTTTAAACAGTGCATAAAAAATATAATTATATCACTTAAAAATTTATTTAAATAGGATGCGGTTTACGCCCCGACGGCAGTTCGCGCGCAGCGCTTACAGCGAGAAGACGTATTTCTTTGCGCCAACGCCGACCCCGTAGTCATTGAGCGATGACGTGCGCGAACCATAAAGCGACTGATAGGATTTGATTGTTGGAAAACTTGATTACGGCTCTGGAATGCTTTGCCCGTTGACATTAAAGAAATTTCCACAAAATTTTCTTTTAAAAGAAGAGTTCATTCTCATCTTATAAATTAGTTATTTTCTAATAGGTTATATCACCATCGTCATCACCGTAATAGTGTATTTATGATGTAAGTATATGTATATGAGTGTATATTGTATGTATTATATATGTGTATGTTTATGTCATATTATAAACTAAGGTATATATTATATGCAGGTATATATTATAAGATATGTTATGTAATATATAATAATATTTTTATATTTAATTATTTTTTTGCGCCGCAACAATTTATCTGTTTATCCCTATGGTTGACTGGGAGAGAACGCTCTTAGCGTTAAGTCCGCCAATTGTAAACAATTTTAATTGTGGGTCAATAAAGTTTTAATAAATAAATAATAAAAAAACTTGAGAGGTGTCTAGGGACACCCGGATGGAACGAAGTTCCTTTCGATTAATTACTGAAGGAATCGTAATAATTTTTTTTTAGTTGTAATAATATTTTATTATTTACTAGCTGTTACCCGCGGCTTCGCTCGCGTTGAATCGAATAGTACCTACCAAGTTGATTTAAAATGTTTTTATTTGTTTGAGATGCTTTAGTGCGAAACGTACTTTGTTTTTATATACTATAATATTTTAGGGGAGGTCGTTGTTCACTTTTTTGAGACATTTACCTTTTTCTCTTCGTGTTATGGCGCATTAAAAGACGAACGAACGTTACGTTCATCCAATGACTCGTTCTATTTGAGAAACATCCCGGTCCCTATCTAACGACCAACGCTCAGCGCGCTCCGTCGAAGTCTCTCTCTGTGTTTCTGATATGTGCCTATTCCTATCTAATGATAGGCGCTAAGCCGACCAGTAGAAGACTCTTTTACTCTCTGAGACCTATCCCTCTGGGCCCGTGACGTCATCAACAATATCGCACTAAACAAAAAAAATTTAACTTTGCACTTTAATATCTCGATCAGTTCAGATATTAAAAAGGCAGTTATTCTCGTGATTATGGCATATAAAACTAAAAATGGTTACCGTGTACCTTCTTCATTTAACCAATAACGACCGGAATTTTAAATAGTTTAACCAATATCGACTGCGGGTAGCGCGAGCTTACGGAACGGACGTTACAAATATTAACTCCGAATTAAAAATAGTTATTATTAGTTAATTTAGAGAAATTCCCTAAAATGGGGACACAATGTAACGGCTGTAACGCCGTTATATTTGATATTCTTTATATGGAATGTTCGCAACAACAATGTAAGAGGGTCTACCACTTGAAGTGCCTGGCTATGACGGAGGAAAAATTTGAACAGCTTACCTTGGAGTACAAGAGCAAGTGGCAATGTCCGGAGTGTGTGCGTGCAGTACCGAAGATGGATAACACCAATACACCAGTAAGAGGCACTGTGATGATGAACAAGACATTCACACCTAGCAGCAATGTAAACTTAGAACGCGGCAGCCGTCTCAACCCTAACGAGTCAATGGGGATCGACCTGGAGTACCGAATCTTAGAAGAAATAAGAGAGTTTCGCGCCGAAGCTTTAGCTCAACTGGATAAACAAAGCAAGGAGTATGCAACACTTAGTAATCGCTTTACGGAACAAGAAATAGAACTGAGGCAGATACGGAAAACATTGGAGGTAAACGAAAAAAATCGAGTGAAAAAATATCAGTACTAGAAAAGCAAGTGCAAGAACTAACTGAAAAGAATAGGCAGTTGCAAGAAGCTGTAAAATCGAAGAATTAAAATGGCGGACAGTTGTCGCAAGAACCCAAAAAGGCATCGTATGTAAATATAATTAAACAACAGCAGGTAGTCAGCACTAATCCATCACAACAAAATGAGGCCATGAAACCAGCGAGTGAAGTAAAGAATACAACGATAACCAAAAGTGTTTCTCGGTCGGAAGAGGTTCTCCTAACATCGTCTCTTAAGGAAGATATTGTAGAAAAGAAAGAAGAGATAGTTGAAGCGGATGTGTGGACTACTGTGACCAAAAAGAGGAGCCGGTACCCCAACAGTGAGGTAAAAAAAGGAGGCCGCACAAATGATAGCCAAATTAAAGGCACAGAACGTAAGAAATTCTTACACGTGTGGCGGCTAAATGAAAGTACAAAAGAGGATAGCTTAGAACAACATGTTAAAGACATATGTGGCAAGGAAACGCCTGTCACTATTGAAAAGATAAAACACAGAACAAAAAGAGACTACGCTTCATTCATCATAGGAGTACCAGAAAGTAAATATGAAAGACTGTGTGAGTCGGAAAATTGGGCGGTAAACATTGAGTACTGTGAGTGGGTGTAGTTTCGTCGACCATCAAACCCCAACTCAGCCCAAGCACACCAGTCAAAATAAATATATCGATATATATTACCAGAATGTAAGAGGGCTTAGAACAAAAGTAGAAGCCTTCTATTTGAGCATATCGAGTTCAAATGCCGACTTTTTCGCTATCACGGAAACTAGTGCCAACCAATCTATCCACGATGCAGAATTGATACCACCCGGGTACTCAATACTAAGATGTGACCGAACGGACGGTAGGAAGCAGGGAGGCGCGTGTCTCGTGGCCGCACCGCGTTACCAGTTGCGACGGGTGCGCTGCGATGTTGACATCGATAATCATGAGTTCGAACTAGTTAGTGCAAGCGTATACCTACGGGATAGACATTTATTCTTATTGTGCGTAGTATACATACCACCTAGTACATGTGAAAGTGAATATTTATTAATGTTTAAAATAATTGAACAATTATGTGATAAATTTGATAAAGTAATGGTGATAGGTGACTTCAATTTATATTCCTGTTCACCTAATGTAAATGCTTATTACGAATACTTTGTAACCTATTGTGGATTCACTCAGAGTAACCAAATATGTAATAATAACGGTCGTTTATTGGATCTTGTGTTGTCAACGTTTGCGAAAGATGGAAGTGTCAGTGTGTGTGAAGGAAAATCACCGCTTGTGCCTGTGGATATTCAACATCCTCCGCTGGAAATATTGGTAAGTGTATCCCACTGCCATTATATTGACCAGAATGCACTAGCAATGGATGGCGAGTTAGGCACTAATTTAAATCTAGGTTGGAATTTCCGTCGTTCCGAAAAAAGCTGACTTTTCGTCTTTGTACGCATTAATTGCAGAGGCAGACTGGACTCCAATGTACAAGTTAGATCTAGAAACAAGTTTAAAATATTTTTATGAAACCATGAACTTAATTATTGATCAGTGTGTGCCTAAAAAGAAAAAAAAGTGTTCTAGTCAAAAATATGTATATCCAGATTGGTATACTGCGGAAATCATTCATAGTATAAAAAGAAAAGCCTACTTACACAAAACATTTAAGAAAAGTAAATCACGTGTAGACTATGAGAGATATTCCGAGTGTAGGGCCAACGTTAAAAAACTAATTTCGGTTACATATAAACAGTATCAGAATCGAATTCAAAATCAGTTGATGGAAGATCCTAAATCATTTTGGAGTTATGTTAACTCAAAAAAGGGCAGCAAAAATGGGTAAAGGATTGTAAAAAATGGAGTCTTATTAACGGATGAACAATGCGCGGCGGAATTTGCAAACTACTTTGAATCAGTTTATAGCCCAAAAAAGCCTACCTTAGACATAGGCAAGGCTATAACTGAAGCAGGAGAGGGCAATGGAGCTTTCCGGGTTCACATTGACCAGCTACAGCTAAATGATGTATTGAAAGTTCTTCAACAACTCAAGCCAAAAAAATCCGCGGGACCCGATGGCATCCCTCCCTACATTTTCAGGGATTGTCGGTCAGTTCTGGCTAGACCACTTCTACATATTTACAATGAGAGTTTAAGATCAGCTGTATTCCCAAAGGTGTGGAAAACAACTCGCGTAGTGCCAGTACCTAAAGGCCAAGCTGGTAATGAAATTGAAGGCCACAGGCCTGTAGCAGTACTTTCAACCCCGGCGAAGGTGTTTCAATCGGCTATAAATGATAGCATATATCCACAGATAAGCGCCCAACTTTCAGACGCGCAACACGGCTTTAGACCGGCTAGAAGTACTGCCACAAATCTTATAAGTCACATGACGTATGTTGTGCCGGCAATAGACAGTGGGGGTCAAGTAGATACGGCTTACTTCGACTACAAAAAAGCTTTCGATTTGGTCGACAATGACACGTTGCTAACGACTTTTGCACGATTTGGCTTTACCCCCCACTTACTACAATTTTTTGCTAGCTACCTAAGTGATAGGCAGCAGTATGTGGACTATGCTGGGCACTCCTCTAGGTCGTATGCAACATGGTCTGGCGTGAGTCAGGGCAGTACGCTCGGACCCTTGCAGTTCGTCCTGTTGATAAACGACCTGCCTCGGGTTGTGGAGGAAGCACGATGCTTGTTATTCGCGGACGACCTTAAATTGACAATGCGTATCACTAGGCCGGAAGATTGTGAATGTCTACAGAGAGATATCGATAGGGTTGTGAACTGGAGTAAGCGCAATCATCTAGAGTTTAATGCGTCAAAATGCGTAACGATGACGTTCTCCAATGTGCGTGCTCCTATTCAATATGAGTATAATATTGAAGGGGTAGTTTTGAAAAGGGTCTCTGAGGTGAAAGACTTAGGTGTAACTTTCAAAACAAACTTAACGTTCGCTGATCATATAACGGAAATATGCAAAAAAGCGTTTAGGAATTTAGGGTTTGTTTTAAGAACGGTTAGGGATTTCACTAACATCCACGCCATTGTATGTTTGTATAATACACTGGTTCGTAGCCAGTTGGAGGGGAACTCAATTATTTGGGATCCACATAAACATAAATATAAGCTCATGTTGGAAAAAGTACAAAATAAATTCATTAGGTACAAATATATGAGATTATACGGAGTTTATCCATTCTACCCTTTAATATACCCAACTTTGTTTATTTTAGGCATGGTTGGGTACAACGAACTGAGGGTTAGAAGACAGTTGGCCCTGGTAGTGTACTTATTTAAACTGTTAAGGGGGAAAATTGTCAATCCGGATGTGTTGGGACAGATCGGCCTGTGTGTACCGAACAAGTACGTGTGGCGCCGGCTGCGGCCGCCGCTGCTGGCGGTGCCGTCCGCGCGGACCAAGCGCTGGCAGCAGGCTCCGCTGACGCGAGCGTTGCGCACACTAAACCACGTAGCTACCGAGACCGACCTATTTTGTTGCAATCTGAGTGAGTTCACAAAGGTATCTTTATGGATAATTTGTTACAAATATAATTAACTGTAAGGCAAGCATGTCGCATTAGGTTAAAACCTGTAAAGACAGCTGTTTATAAAATAAATAAATACTAAATACTAAATATTCAAGACCTACTACAACCACAATTAAACAAATAAAGACCGCATTTTTGAAGAGTTCGACCAATTTTCAAGAACTTGTACAGTAAAACCACATCACACAACATACGCATTATTACGTCTAATGATAGGCGCTAAGCCAACCAGTAGAAGACTCTTTAACTCTCTGAGACCTATCCCTCTGGGCCCGTGACGTCATCAACAATATCGCGCTAAACAAAAAAAAATTAACTTTGCACTTTAATGTCTCGATCAGTTCAGATATTAAAAAGGCAGTTATTCTCGTGATTATGGCTGTCTCGTAGTGGACACTTGGAATTTATTTTTTTTGGAAATAAACTCGGATCTTGAAATAAAAGAATTTAATAACTTGCAAACGTACAATACAGGGCGTATCGATCGAACAAAGTCAATTTTTGAATTGAAGTCAAGCATAATAAAAATGACATTTTAGTTGCGGGTGAGACGACAAGACGAAATATAATCTTGCTTCTTGAAACCACTAGGCGTTGGCGCCAACATACTCCCCCCCGTTAAAGACCGTTCTTCAACCATCAATCTTGATCGGCGAACAAGGGACACAGACGGACTAAGGAGCGTCGATAGCATCCAGTGGTTGTTTTGACATCTGCGACTCGTGCAATTCCGTCCGGTCCAGGGTACAACTTGGCTACTCGTCCAGTTCGCCAACATAATGGTGGAAGAGAATCTTCCCACAAAAGGACCAGGTCTCCAATTTTTAGTTTGCCTTTGTCTAGTTTCCATTTTGTGCGCATCTGGAGTTCACTAATGTATTCTCGTTGCCATCTTTTCCAAAAATGTTGATAAATCTGCTCGAGACGGGCATATCGTTTCAGTTGGTTTTCTGGGAAATCTTCAAGATTTCTTGACGGCAGCGCATTCAGTGGTCTACCAATCAAAAAGTGCCCTGGCGATAGGTAAAGGAAGTCATCAGGAGATGAGGACAAAGGGCATAAAGGACGACTGTTCAATATAGCCTCTACCTGCGCAAATAATGTGGTGATCTCTTCGAAAGTTAAGTGGGAGTTTCCCATAACGCGTTTTATGCGAAATTTAGCCGATTTTATGTTGCTCTCCCATATCCCGCCGAAGTGAGGACTGAGCGCAGGAGTAAATATGAATTTACAGCCTTCTTGAGCTGCAGACTCAGTTATAGTATTATTGTTTACTTCAAAAAAGATTTTTATGTCTCTGGCAGCCCCTACAAAATTGCGACCATTATCGGAAAATATTTCCGCTGGCCTACCACGTCGCGAAATGAATCTTCGCAACGACATAATGAACGCATCTTTGGTTAAATCACTAACTGCTTCCAAATGTACTCATTTATATCTAAGACAAATAAATAGACATAAATATGTTTTTGTTATTTTAGCACCACGCCCTTTACGATTTATGGTATAAAATGGTCCAGCCATGTCAATTCCTACGGAATTAAATGGAAAATTAGTAGTAATACGTTGTGGGGGTAGGTTACCCATGATGGGTTCTAAAGTTCTACCCTGTACGCGTCGACAGCGCACACAGGTGCGCGCAACATTTCTTGCTAATCGTCTACCATTGATAGCCCAAATAGATTGCCTAACTGTTGCTAAAAGCAATTGAGGGCCAGCATGCATATTTCGTTCGTGTTCATGTTTAAATATTAATTTGCATAAATGATGAGACGAACTTAAAAGAACTGAGTGCTTATGATCGTATGAGCAATCAGAAGCGTCTATGCGTCCGCCTACTCGAATTAATTTGTTTTGATCTATGAATGGGGATAATGATAACAATTTGGACTTTGAACTTAGAGGTTTCTTATCAGATAATAATTTATACTCAGTAGGAAAAGACTCTTGTTGTGAAATGACTATAGAATTTTAAGAGAATCGTTTAATTCATCTACACTAAAACTACTTAATCGTTTATTGCTAGGATTTCTCGTATTGTATATAAATCTTTTGACAAATGCTATAGTTCTTTGTAATCTACAAAATTTAGAAAATCTATTAAAATCAATCAAACATTCTGGAATAATAGAAACTGTTACACTCTTCATCTCAGGTAGTTCAAAAATCTCATTTCGTTTTAGAATTGGCCACTCATTCTCTGGTTTTAGTAAAAAAGATGGTCCATGCCACCAAAGACATGATATTTGCAACTTATGCAAAGGGCAACTACGAGAAATCAGGTCAGCTGGATTATCAGACGTAGGAACATAACGCCAAAAACACGGTTGAGTAGTTTCTTTAATTTCACCAACTCTATTAGCTACAAATGTTTTTAATTTAGATGTATCTGAATTTATCCAACTCAGTACAGTACTGGAATCGGTCCAGTAAAATGTACGTTCTGGTGTGTATCGAATGGATTCCAATACTGCCTTGCACAAACGACTCGAAAGCAATGAAGCGCATAACTCCAAACGAGGAATAGAAGTTGGCTTTAATGGAGCCACTTTCGATTTCGAACACAAGTGATTGACTTTAACATCTCCGTTTAATGATATAGATCTATTACATATATAGAATATGATATAGACACATGCTCCATAACCAACTTGAGATGCGTCACTGAAGCAATGAATTTCTATAGTTTCAGGTGAGTCACTGAGTACAAATCTAGGAATATTAAGATTACAGAGGAAGGATAGATCCTTTAGGAATTCATTCCATGAAACTTTGATGTCCTCTGGTACTGGTTGATCCCAATTAATTTTGAGCTGCCAAAGCCTTTGCAAAAGTAATTTTGGGTTCATAATAAATGGACTTATAAGACCAAGAGGGTCAAATATTTTAAATGCCTCAGACATGATAACTCGTTTTGTAATTTCATTGGTATGAGAAGGATTATTAATAGGAAAATGTAACGTATCATTGTTCGGGTTCCAACCCAGACCTAGAGTGCTTGCTGATTCACTAATTCTTAAGCTATCCTGTGAGGAATGAGTTGAAGCTTGTTCTAAAACACTAGGTAAGTTACTTTTGTATTTACGTAATTTAAAACAGCCTTTATCCAATTCATTAGATACTGAATTTTGAATATAATGTAATTCGTTCTTGTCATTAGATCCAGTGATCAAATCATCAACGTAGAAATCGCGTTGTATTATTGTTTTGATGAAATTGTCCTCACATTCTTCTCCTAGTTGCCAAAGACAACGCGTGCTTAAATAGCTTCCAGTTGCAGTACCGTAAGTAACAGTATTTAGCTGCATCGATTTGATAGGCAGGGACTCGTCCTCTCTCCACAGGATCAGTTGCAGGTTTCTGTCATCAGGGTGGACTTCAACTTGCCTGTACATTTTGGCTACGTCACCGCTTAGTAGGTATTTGTATTGACGAGCGCGAATTAAAATAGAGAAAAGAGAATCCTGTATATGCTGACCTACCATCTGAAGGTCATTTATCGAAAAACCGGAAGTAGAGGGCGCTGAGCCATCAAAAACGACTCTGATCTTCGTTGACTCACTATTCATTTTAAAAACTGGATGATGACACAAAAAATAAGAGGGATTTGGTATTAGAATGGGTGATTCTGAAAGATGCCCCAATTCTTCATATTCCTTAATAAATTCGACGTATTGTAACTTTAAAGACTGATTTTTTCTAAATCGCTTCTCTAAATTTAAAAGTCGTTTTTTTGCAAGTGTAAATGAATCACCCAAACAATCGGGTGAATCCAAAAGTGGAAGCCTTACACAAAACCTACCACTTCCTAATCTGATAGTATTAGCTTTAAAATGTTCTTCGCAAGCTCTCTCAGAATCGTTCGTTAATCTGTGTGGCGGGAGCTCCTCAAGTTCCCAGAATTTGGCAAGTAATTTATCTACTTGAATTTCCTGTGTAGCATCTTCTTGAATGCTTAATTTGTTACAATGTATTTGATTTATTTTGCCACATACAGGTCCACCGATCAGCCAGCCCAAGACAGAATTTTGTAATTTAGTATTTTGTAAACCTAAGGAAAATTGTTCGAATAATAAAATGTCCCAAAAGAGGTCAGCTCCTATCAGGACGTCTATGGGAGCGGGCATAGCGAAATTGGGATCGGCCAACTTAATGTGAGTAGGTATATTTAAATTATGTATGTCGATGGGTACCCTCGGAATGTGCCCAGTAAGTTTTTCTAAAACAAAAACGTTTAATTTTGTATTAAAATCGCTATTTAAAGAATGTAATTGTAAAGTACAACTTTAACTTACCTTGAGTGAAGAGTTATCTCCAATGCCAATAACATTAAAAGAAATAGAATTTGAATTTAGCGCCAATTTTGATTGCAAGGATTTAGTTATAAAAGATGATTGACTGCCTGAATCCAATAAGGCGCGCACCGTGGCTCCCTCTTTAGTCACTGGATTCGAAACATTAATTAGGGCAGTTGACAAAAGTACATGGCGTGAACTTTCATTGGAAAAATTCACTAAGGTTTCTTGTTGTTCGTTATTTTGTGCATTGTTGACTTTAGTGACATCAACTGAATGCAAAAGTGTATTATGTCTTTTTTTGCACATTTTGCACGGACCCATCCGGCATTCATTAACTGGATGACCTTGACGTAAGCAATTAGCACATAATTTGTATTTTGACACATCACAGTACCTATCTTTTATAGATTTTGACTTAAAAGTCGGGCAATCGTAAATGCGATGGTTTTGGTTACAAATGATGCATCTATATGTACCTGTACCATTCATGTTTGAATTATTGGTCGAGGAAGTTGCAGCAAAGGATTTTACAAATGATTGTTTATTGTTATTCATCGAATTCGTATTTTGTGGAAACCTACTCGCAGGGATTAAGTCAGACTTATTACGACGTGTAGATTCAAGGACATACGCCCGATCAATTAAAAACTTCTTAAACTCCTCCAAGGTAGGAGTATCACTTAAATTATTACGATGTTCTTCCCACTTCGTAACTGTCTGTATGTCGAGTTTCGATGATACCAAATATATAATTAAAGTATCCCAGTGGTCAGTAGGCTGACCTAAGCTAGACAAAGCGCGTAGGTTCTTAGTGACATGATCGACCAAAAATCGTAAAGAAGCATCGGTTTCACGAGTACTTTGTTGAATATTGAATAAAGATTTTAAATGGTGATTCGTTAATAATCTCTTATTATTGAAACGATCGCAAAGTAATTGCCAAGCCGCGTTATAGTTAGCTGATGATACCTCCAAGTTTGAGATAACACGAGCCGCATCCCCTTCTAGGTATGAAAGCAGGTAGTGATATTTTTGAATAGAAGATAGTCGCTCATTATTGTGAATTAAACTGGAAAAACTATCATAAAATTGCAGCCAGTAGAAATAATTTCCGGAAAATTTGGAAATTTCGATTTTCGGCAAGTGAACTCGCAATTCATTATTGTGATTGAGACTGCATTGCGCTTCTTGGAACACGGACTCACGACGCAATTTTTCTTGTTCAATGGTTTTTAATTGATTTTGTTCTTCTATAATAACCTTGACCTTAGCCAAGTAAACAATAAAGTCCTGTTCAATGCATTCCCTTTCATCAATTTCTGAATCCAAATTATCCGAATTAAATAACTCGATCTGGGTCTGCAGCTCGTCAAATTTGTTTGACAAACTTTCGAACTTGCTAATTTTCAAAGACAATTCTGCAATTTCGATAGTGGTCAATATAGGTTGCCTTATAAATTTATCAAGATAATTTTTAAATTTAGTGATTTCACCTTTTATTGAGCTACGTTTTGTAGTCAAATCCTTAAACGTGACTTTAGTCTCAGACATATTTAAATAAATTTAATTATAAAAGTAACAACTGGTTTTTTTTTTATATGAAAAAAAAATAGGTACTTTTATGTTCGTCCCTTTTGGGGTAAGAAATCCTAGGGCCGCAAACAAGGCCTGCTTAGGTTAGTATGTGGGCTTATAGACGGAAATCTGACATGGAATGAATTCCTTTATCACGCCCAAATCCCTTGGTTGGCTTTTACAACCTGCACGGGAGGAGAAGCAGCTGGTACACTCTATGTTTTTTTGTCGCTCCCAGACCAGCATGGAAGACTTTCAATAACAAAAATATTGTTAGAACTAACAAAAAAGGACAATAATTTATAAGGCAACTTGACAAGAAGGCTATATTATTATTAAATAAATGAATATATTAGCTCACGTCCCTCCTTCGGCGACAGCTGGGAGCAGAGCTGGTGGCCAACCGCAGTTAGTAGGCCGCAAGCCGGTATTGCCACGTCGTTGACAGCGACACTGAAATAGTCGGCAAATTCGATTGAATTTCATGTAAAAACTGATGCGAATATAATAGAATTAACTGAATTTAATCTGTGGTCTTACCACTAGACTTAAATAAGGTATTTTGGTGCTTAAAGATAAATAATTTTGATGACAACTAAATGGAACTTGAGATCACTTTATATGGTCAAAATACAACAAAATTTCAATATTTTACACCTTTTACAGCATTTCACTTGCGTGATTAATTAACCTTTAAATGGATTTTGCTTAAATTTCGCTTATTTTTGCTTATTTCAATAGAAATAGGTAGCCACGTGTATTGCACTAACTAGATGCTATTTTGCACAGTTTTATGGGATTTTGGTAGGAAATATTGGGAAGGATGATAGCTAGGGAGTTTACAAGGAAACCAAGGCACTTATCTGGTGAACTATGCTGCGAGGAGATGCTTTTGCTGCGTCACTGCCCGGCGGTGTTCTATGACTTGGCGAATCTTCAAACTCCTGGCCTGTCGTCGCTCCACTGGTACTTTGCAGGCTTCCACACGTTGTTAAGCTCCGCTGCAGACGTCTCCACAGGCTCCTTGGTGGTATACTTGGCTGCTTTCCGTACGTGGACTTTGTACCGCGAAGTTAGGCAGACCTTTAATTCGACAGTATAGTACAGAATGTACACTGTCCTGTCACAGTCGCCAAATTATGTCTCGTAGTGGACACTTGGAATTTATTTTTTTTGGAAATAAACTCGGATCTTGAAATAAAAGAATTTAATAACTTGCAAACGTACAATACAGGGCGTATCGATCGAACAAAGTCAGTTTTTGAATTGAAGTCAAGCATAATAAAAATGACATTTTAGTTGCGGGTGAGACGACAAGACGAAATATAATCTTGCTTCTTGAAACCACTAGGCGTTGGCGCCAACAATGGCATATAAAACTAAAAATGGTTACCGTGTACCTTCTTCATTTAACCAATAACGACCGCAATTTTAAATAGTTTAACCAATATTCAAGACCTACTACAACCACAATTAAACAAATAAAGACCGCATTTTTGAAGAGTTCGACCAATTTACAAGAACTTGTACAGTAAAACCATATCACACAACATACGCATTATTACGCATTCGTCCGAGGTCAATTGCGTACTGGGCACTGGCGCCAGCCATCCCTTGTTGCCCTTCCATCCCAAAATATTTTTGACCATGGTATGGTCGCCAGATGTGGATTGACCCAAGACCTATGAGAAATTGGTGAGTGGATTTTTGAAAAAAAAACTACAGGTAAGTCTTTGTAGAAGTGTCTACTTTTTGTGGAGTTTCATGATGATGAGTGAAGGAAATTTACCTCGATAGGGATAGACATGATTATACAAACGTAACCTACGTAGCAACGTAGCACAAATTAATATTTAAAAAATCTAGAAAAAATCTAGAATAACTAACTATAGTATACCTCTAGGTAGGTTAGGTACTTAGTAGAAATCCCTACATCTGAGTAGCTTGATGATTCAGAATGACCAACGCTAAGAGCGGAAATTCATTTTTGGATTGATGAACTAGTCTTATCTATCGCCCGTCCCGAAAACGCCATCTAGCGACAGCTCTGTGATCATCACGTTCCGATAAATGATTTCGCTTAATTTTGATTTCGTGATATCTTCTAAACTATACATTTGATTGCCATACTGTAAAGGACAATGTTAATCTACTTTAAAAAACCAAGGTATCTAAAATATTTAAAAGGATAAGGATTAATATCCTGTCGGTAAAAATATTATTTAAAATTTGTACGCGTGGCATAAACATAAAAATTGTTATTGTGACCTAACCTTAGGAGATAGACAGATGCTATTGCGGACTTTTTTTTAGACCTTTTAGAGACCTACAACTTTCTGATACATTGTTTTTATATATCTTTTAAATCTTAGCCAGCGTTAGCTCTGAAACTGCCTGACTGCAGTGTCTAAAATCACTTTTTTGACAAAAACTTTAGTAAATATAAATAAAATACATAAAAATTATATACATAAACCATCCGGAATAAACGATCTATCTAATAGTGAAAACTGCAACAAAATCTGTCCAGTAGTTTTTTTAGTTATAAGCGTACAGAGAAACAGGCGCACGCCGCACGGCTTACAACTATACCAAAAAGTGTCGTTACAACTTTTGGTCTTAATTTTTTCCGTCTAGCCTCCTTTCGCAACGCGCGATAAGGAACTACGTTCCAATAAATAAATAAATTACTTATACTAATTTATTTGTGTTTTTTGTTTATGTTACCTCATAACTCCGTCAAATATAAACCAATTTCAAAAATATATGTCTCGTTTCTAAGAATGCATTGCAAGGTTGGTCCCATGTAATTTTTTTTAAGATCGGATAAAAGTTCTTAGAGCTGGAGATCGAAATTCCTCAACAGACAACTGCAGCTCAAATATTTTTAATACATTCGCAAGCTCATATTACTTTCTAATATAAACCGATTCTAATGATTCAATGTTTGTTTGGAAGAATCGCTTATAAGATTAGATTCTTATAATTTAAATGAAGATCTGATAAAGGGTTTTGGATCTGGGGACTAAAACTCCGGAAAGGAAGACAGCAAGTTATTTGCAAAAAGTGCAAAGTTTTGATTTGTGGTTTTTAGGGTTCCGTAGCCAAATGGCAAAAAACCCTTATGGATTCGTCATGTCTGTCTGTCTGTCCCTCCGTATGTCACATCCATTTTTTTCCGAAACTATAGGAACTATACTCTTGAAACTTGGTAAGTAGATGTATTCTGTGAACCAGATTAAGATTTTTACACAAAAATAAAAATAAAAAAACAATAAATTTTGGGGTTTTCCATAGTTGGAACTTAACTCAACATCGTATACTTAGGCGAGGATAGCGAGTTGTAGCATAAGTTTGACTGCCTATATTTAAAAAGATAATAAAACGCACAGATATTATGATAATAAGGTTTCTTGTTCGATTAATACTAGTTTACAATAAGATTACTTCACCATTTATTTTCATCAAACCCATACGTGTGATCTTATGGATAGGTCTTCAAAAATGATATTGAGATTAAACTGAATAGTTTGCGCGAGAGACAAGTGGCAGAATGTGTGTATTATGTGATTGATTATCCTATAAATTTCTAGAACATTCCACATTATTTTAGAACTTGCTAATTCTTCTGGAATTCTCAACTTCTAGTAGCTTCGACTAGTCCTAGTAGCAACACTATTTTTCATCATTGTCATTCTGCCAAATTTCATCGAAATCCGTTTATATGTTGGAAAATATTTGTTTTGAGCACGCAAGGTTTAAAATGATAGCAGATTTGCGTGCTAACATGAGGCTTTCCTGAAATAATTTTAATCGTTAATCAGCAGCAAAAGCAGCTTTTCCTGTCAAGCAGATTTGTAGGTGTACTTTTTAAATGTATACTCAGACAAATTATACCAATTTTCTTAATTCTACAGTTTTATTTATTTTATTCCATAATAAGGAAGGCAACTTGTACTCTAGCGATGCAGTCGTGTGTTTCATGAACGCGCTACTGCATCGCAACATTCTCCATCGGTTTACGACCAGCGGTTTGCGACTGCACAGCTACAAAAAGAATTCACGGTGTGCTACCTTCTTAAACCCCCTTTCATTTCATATACACGCTGACTTTTCATTGGTTTTGGAAAAAAATGTCATAGGGTAAATAAATTCTTCTATCCATATTTGTGTATGAAAAGACAAAAATGTTGCGAAAATGACTTGTGATCGAGACCACGTAGTGTTAAAAAAAAAAAGATTCGCATAGATTCCATGACACGTGTTTATCCCCACCATCAACGCCCCAGAAAGCTTGTTACAATTTTTTCACCAAAGACATTTAATTTCTACCTTCATAATTCATTCAGAATGAATTCACAACAACCGGTCAATTAGTGCTGCCAATTTTTAAATATCCGTCTGCTCGTTACAACTTGCCACAGATACCCGACTGTACGCACGTACCAACTGTATAAATCGACTACCACTTAGGTTTTATTAATTTGGCAACACTAATGACAACTGCCAATACTGTTTACAAATCGTGATACTATACGTATTTGCTACAACAAATCTAAGAGTTTTAAATAAAAGTAACACGTAATAGTAGTTACGTCCGACCAAAACTGCCGCGTGAGCTTGATGAACTCTGCCGGGCCGGCCAGGTGGTGGTACTACTAATTGATCTCACGTTTCACGAGTTTTAATCAACATTTTTTGTTTCTGAATTTTTATTTTAACTAGCTATTTAGGTCTTCCTAACAATCCTTATGAAGTGGCCTTCGGCTCCAAAACCATTAAAAAATCACCATGTAGAGAGTAATACGGAGTAATCTGGCTTACAATTAATGATAAGTAATACTTTGCACTATCTAATTTGTTAAAACTTGCCTTATTTAAGTTTCTATAGAAACTAAATAATGTGCGTGCTCAACTCTGCTAATTTAGAAAAGAAGTCTCCATTTTATCACCTTCACGATTTATCATATTATTATATCATATTTTTTTACTTACCCGTAATTCAAAGCACTCAAGGATTTGATATTCATATATTATTACTCGCATTTAAATTAAGATGGCATTTACTATGTAATAAAACTTTTACCAAAATTTTAATAATATCTGTTAGTTTATACCAGTTAGTAAGTAAGTTAAAATCTTTATTGCACCAAAACATAAAATACCACTAGTATATTTAATTTAACCAAAAAACATCAACGATCAAGAATTTCGCCGAGCGCACTACACCACGCTTTACGTCTCCTACGTAGCTCTGTGTGTGTGAGCGGCATGTCGTTGAGTGCGTGCGCTCGCTGCCGGTGTAAAATACCTATATTAGCGGAAAGAAAAAGATTATCGGCCTCTTAATACAAAAGTATATCTTGAGATACTTCTAAAAACTTAGCAAATATTACAATTTCGCAACCGAAATTGGCCGAATCCGACTGGCTGAACCGGTGACCTTGACCTACTTGTATCAGTCTGCCACACGAACATATTTTGCTCGGTGGCGCGTCGGCATTCGAATTTTTACTTTGTTTTTATAATCCTGCTCAGTTTTTGACTTTAATACACTTGTCTTACTAAAGCATTTAGTTAAACTAACGTTTAAAGCCATCACAGCAAAGAAATGATACAGTTAATGATAAAAATGATATGAGGAAGATGTCATTGTACCATGCCAACAAAAATAATGCTTAATATATTATAAGAAAAAAAAAGAAACATTTCCGTCCACCCACTTCATCCTTAAAACAACCCGGGACCTTTTTATTTATCAAAGATAATTTATACGCATTGAAAGGATTGTAATTACTGGTATCAAAGTATTTCAGAAAATGTAACTTAAAATTTCTATAAAAGTCGTCTGTATGTACATTATAAATTAAACTATCAGTGTCGGTATAACATAACTCAATTCGGTCACCATAAAATGGTTTCATTACAGAGTAGTGGAAATCATACATATGACTCTTCGACAATTCTAATACTACAAAGCCTATATAAATTGGTTTGTCAAGAATAACACGTGAAGGATTCATTTGTATTGCTACCAAGTCATCCGAAAATATCGATGCACTGTAAAAATATGGGCTTGCGATTAACTTTTCTGCACAAGTACTCTTTTTAGTTTTATTGGTCGTATCATTTCATTTGTTAACGAATTTTACATCTATTATTTTTTCATTATTTTCTAGAGACTTACCAAAAATACTGTTGTTTAATTAAACCGCGCCGCCCGGACCAGACTCTCCGCTGCGTCCTGCCGTACCATCGACGCAGCTGTACGTGTCTCGTCTGCTGGTCGTGGACTATGTCCGAAAGAAGTCCAACTTCACCTTGAGGGTTGAACGGCTGCAGTCTCGCCACAAAGCGAATTTTAATTCATATGTGGTGAGAGTGCCCACGCATCATCTGCCGACCTTCATGAAGGAGGACTTCTGGCCGCAGGGTGTCGTATTTCGGAGGTTCCGAGGTCGGCTACCCGACGATACTGTGCGTCACACGTCGCCGACGCTACGTGTAAATTAGGATAGATAATTATTATGTATGTTAGTTATAAGGTATTTATAATATGGGTCTCTGGCATTGTACAAAATTTGTAAGTACAATGCTATTGCCTGAAATAAAGGAATTTATTATTATTATTATTAATAACTTAAAAAAAATCTTATTCAAACTCAGACTCTGCTTTTTGTCGTAACAGTGTATTAAGATCAATGTATTGTTTTAAATAAGCATTTTGCTCGAATTCAATAGCGCGATGGATATTTCTTAATATCAAACCGTGCTTTAAACATTTTTTTAAATGCACGTAGTGAATAACGTAATGGTACTTATCATACAAATTTGGGATTAATTTTTTGTTAGAACCACCAGGAGGCTATTCGATCGAAACGTGGGCCGTGCTTCAGTCTCTCCAGCGGTGCCGAATTGACTGTAGGTATATCGAGGTGTTGAAGTGCTTATACAATAAAGCCACTATGTCGGTCCGAGTACAGGAGCACAGTACGAAGGATATTCCATTGCAAAGAGGCGTAAGACAGGGAGATGTCATATCTCCAAAACTGTTTACCGCCGCTCTGGAAGATGCCTTTAAGCTCCTGGAATGGGAAGGACTGGGCATTAACATTAATGGCGAATATATCACTCACCTTCGATTTGCCGACGATATCGTTGTCATGGCAGAATCGATGGAGGACTTAAGTACGATGCTTGAAGACCTAAATCGAGTTTCCCAACAGGTAGGCCTAAAAATGAATATTGACAAGACGAAGGTCATGTCAAATAGGCACGTTACGCCTTCACTTGTTTCTGTTGGGAGCTCCACCCTAGAAGTTGTAGACCAGTATATCTACCTGGGTCAATTGATCCAGGCAGAAAGTTCCAGCTTCGAGGAAGAGGTCTTTCGACGAATTCGACTAGGCTGGGCAGCGTTCGGAAAATTGCGCAGTGTTTTATCGTCTAGAATACCTCAGTGCCTCAAGACGAAAGTGTTTAATCAATGTGTGTTACCAGTGATGACTTATGGATCTGAAACGTGGTCCCTTACTATGGGTCTCATAAGAAAGCTCAAGGTCGCTCAAAGGGCTATGGAGAGGACTATGCTCGGTGTTTCTCTACGTGATCGAATCAGAAATGAGGAGATTCGTAGAAGAACGAAGGTCACTGACATAGCCAAGCGGATTAGCTCATTAAAGTGGCAGTGGGCGGGGCACATAGCGCGAAGATCCGATGGCCGATGGGGCAGAAAGGTTCTCGAATGGCGGCCACGTACCGGCAAGCGCAGTGTAGGACACCCACCTGCTAGATGGTCAGACGACCTACGTAATGTTGCAGGAAGGCGCTGGATGCAGGCCGCTTCCGATCGGTCGTTTTGGAAATCCTTGGGGGAGGCCTATGTCCAGCAGTGGACTTCCTGTGGCTGATATGATGATGATGATGACCAGGAGGCTGAAATTTTTCTGGACAAAGCGGGAAATCGTCATGATTTTTGTGAAGGTTTGCATCATATGTCATACCAATTTCGAGAATATAACCCTTTTCTGCGCTATCACTAGTATTAATAATGTTGGATTGTAACTTATCCAGTTCCTCTCTATTTAAAAACCTAAACTCGGAATAGGGAAGTGATTGACACATGCTATGACCGTATAAATTATTACTGCCTAAGTACATAATGAATGAATTTGGACGAGATTTGTCATAAGAATTCAAATATTTATGATTAGCTTTGACATGTTTCTTAACGCACATACAAATACCTCCTCAAATAGCTTCCTGTATCATTTTATACATAACAACATCAGTTATTAATTCTAATTTAACTTTTGTTTTTAAAAGCATTGCATCGAATAAAAGACTAGGTGCTGTAAGATACCAAGCGGGATTGAGATTATAATGTTCTTTACAAGTTTTTCTAAAACTTTCAAATACATCTGTTAATAACAAAACGTCGGTTTTGAGATACAAATCTGTATACATGCCCAAAGTTTGAATATTGAACAGTAATCAAATTGATTAAGCATGCTTATAGTCTTCGTCTGTAATATCTTCATCAGTCATAGAATTATAAAAACTACTTTTGGATGGCAAACAAGAATCTGAATAACGTTTCCATTGACACATATAGTCATAAGGATATACACCCTTACGTATAAGCAAATTAAATTGATTTTCATCAGGAAAATAATGTTTCAATTGTTTAAAATCCTGTGTTTTCATAGTACCGACTAACTTAGCCAAGCTAGTTCCTAAGAACCTAAAAGAATCGACAAAACGAACTTGCATAAATTTATCGTCAGAAGTAGGAATAAACTTTGTAAAAGATAACTTTCTTTTGTTTTAGGTACAACTTTAATATAGCCAGGGGCTTTACTTCATTCTTTTATACTAGTGGGTAGCTGTAGACCTCGCAAGCTTAAAGAGATTGCAGAGCGAAGAAACTTTTTACACCATATGTTTTTCATAAAATATTAAAATCACGATAATGTTTGTTCCGTCCCGAGTTCTCTAGACCCAAGATCGACCACTACCCTGGGTAAAGTCAATCTCTGTGACTTATTTATGTTGACTGCCCGTGCTAATGTGAGAGGAAATTGAGTCCTAGAACATGTGCTCTCTTTAGAACGCCAAGTTTGCGTGAAAGCGGCAATGGGCACTGATCCCATTATGGTTGGGCCAGTACGTAGTTGTCATATCTAACCATAACTATCAATAGGTGATGCATGATTAGGAGCATACACCAAATAAGTAACAGTTCCAACAGAACCATTTGCTAGGTTTTTAAAATGACCCTCGCGCCAACGCAGAAATACAGAGTTTCCTCTAAAGTCTTTATTGTTATAGTCAGCTGACATCTTAGCCGCTGGCATGTAATGTCCTAATTAATTTTGGTAAAGTAGACTATAACAACTGGAAGCACCTAAACGAATGTTTTGTGTAGTAGCAAAAATACAAATAAGTAAATTACGAGGGCTGCAGACGAAGGGTGCAGAAGAAAAATGTAGACTTTAGTTTTAAGTTGATATATTTAGAAAAAATACATCGAGTGATAAAAATAATTTAAAATCTAAGTAGCGTGACGATTGATCGATGTAAGATTCAAAAGTGAGGTATCTTCGGGGAGTTCGGGCTGGTGCCAGGTGTGCGGCGGATTGCGACATCGACGCTCTTGGGTGGTCATTGATTCCGCGATCGAGTGATGTCTTACGATATTATAAAGGTACTACTCCATTTAATTAGGTAAGGGTTGTCGTCCATATGTAACACCTCCCCCCATAGATCAGCAACTATTCGCGAATGCTTTTGGGGATAGTTGCGGGAATGTTCCTGTGATCCACTCTAATCTCACTTGGATTTACTTCTTTGAGAGTTATGATAGCTTCGTTCTTATTTCTCTGGAGTTTTCTTAGTCGGTAGATAGTCACGGCGATAGCAAGTGAGATTGAAATAATTAACACCATGTATACAGGAATAGTCGTATGGTACAGCGATTGTTCAGCAAAATTCTTCAGATGTACTGGAGCTTGGATAGATATCTTGTTGTATGCAGAATGCAGGTTTCCTAGGTCTGAGGAATCTAGGACGACAGATGGATGATCCAGTTGCCTGTACTCGTCATACATAGGCATTTCCAGAATCTTGACGACGTGTCCTTTTACGTGCTCGTTCATATTGGCGATGGTAAAGTCAGGAGCTTTCAACTGGCAGTGAAGTGGTATTACTGCTAGGAAGCTTCCATGTAGAGTCTTGTATTGTTCTTGACCGCAGGAGATTTTAACTTTAGTTGGCGTCGGGAACGACATAGTGTAGTGCTTATCATCGAGTTGTTCGAGTGCTTCTCTCATCATGATAACTGAAGTCTGGTTACAAGTCTTTAGGAGTTCTTGCTTGGCAATGAGATGTTGTATGCAGTCCGGTTCATCTAGTAGTCTATTCTTCGGCTTCGCTTGGCAGAGATATGACGAGTTAACTTTCAGACATTCTGTCTCCATGTACACATAGTTCTTCCCAGAAATTGCTATATAAGGTAAGGTGGGTATCAGGACATTTTTAAATTTATTTGGGACTATGGATAATCTATACAGGATGTAAGAAGGAGGATAGGCAATCGGTATCTGTATAACTATAACTATTCGCCTATCTGTGTAAAAATATCCTAGCTTAATTATATCATAGAAATCTCTGTACTCGATGTCAAAGATTTCTTCCTTACTATATATAGCTTTAACTGTATTGATTATATTCTTAACATTATCTAAACTAACTACTGAATGGGGTGTGCTCGATGCACGAATAAAAGCTAAATTATTCTCTATTTTAAGTATTTCTTGAGACAAATCTTCGATATTGTCTCCAACTATTAGTAAGTACTGCGCCAAATGGGCATACTTAAATAAAACAGATTCACTTTGATTTTCATGTTCCAAAAACTCGTTAATGACTTGATTTATCTTAGCTTGATTTTGAACTAGACTATCTAAAATTTTTGTATTATAAGATATATATTCTTTATTTAATGTAATATGGTTATTTAACTCTGTTTCTAATTTTAACTCATTTTTCTGGATAACCTGAATGGCTTTATCATATTTAATAGCATCGGTGTAATCTAAGTTTCCAGAGATACTTTTAATAATTGAACCTAATCCATCTACAAGGCCTCTCCTCACACGATGTGGCTCAAAGGTAAGTAGCTGATCTGAGACCGCATTAATTTTAAGTTTCAAATGTTCAATATGAGGATCAAATAGGTGTAAAGTATTATTACTTAATTTAAGTTTTACTTCAGATAGTTGTAGTTGAACTTTATTGATCTGAGTACGAATATTATCAAGATCAACGAAATTAAGGAAGGAATGGTAATGTGATATGACCTTTGCGGGTCCTAGTTTAAAGGGAAGTAGGCCTGGTCCGCTGTCCAAAGAGTCAATCGTTATTTCTTGTCCTTTCGTCAGCTGGAGAAGAGTCGTTAGCAGTATTATCCTGTAACAAAGTGGGGACTTTAGGGGTACGTTTAAGTCGGGATTTAGCGACAGGGCCGCGTTTCTTTTTGGTGTAAATGTGGATAGGGAGATCAGCAAGAACAGTATCCTGAGTATATCTTGGCGCTAGCTTTTGTCTACTCGCCATTGGATTACGTATAAAAATCTGCTGATCGGGAGTATAGTCTTTTTCAGGTTCACGGTTTCTGTTTCTGCTTTCAGTCAGTTGAGTCCTGTCCTGAAGGGAAGTCTGATTTATTAAGTCGTACACTTGAGTCATGCGATTTTTATGGGTTTGTGAATACTGTTGTAGAAGATGTTCAGTCAGATTTATATCTAATGGATCACGAGGATCGAAATGTCCTGTAATTAGGTCTAGAGGTCTACATTTAGTGAAGCTGTGAATTGAGCTATTATATGCTAATAAGGCATATGTCATAAGATTCACTACTGGTTCATCTGGTTTTTCGAGTTGTAATATTCGAAGATGTTCCAAAATAGTAGAATGAAAGCGTTCCACTATACCGTTTTCATTAGGAGTATGGGAATTAATTTTTTGGTGTTGAACTTTATGGAGTCTCGTAAATTCAGAGAATAGCTGGTTGGTGAATTCAGGACCTTGGTCAGTAATTATGGTTAGAGGTAGACCATGATGAGTCGAAAATTTTAGTAGAGCTTGGACTACACTTATTGCTGTTCCATCTCTAAGATGATATGCTTGAGCATATTTCGAGAAAGAGTCAACAAATGTAAGGTATTTTTCGTTTTTAGCTGTAAAAAGATCTAAATGTACAATTTCGAAGGGTTTTGTAGGTGGAGGGACTATATTAAATCTTTGTCTTATAGGATTCCTGTCATATTTCGCTTGACCACAAATACTGCACTCGTTGATGTATTTAGTGATATGGTCTCTCATCTTAGGCCAGAAATACTTAGAAGATAGGGCTAAATAGGTTTCATTTATACCACGATGGTTCGTCTTGCCCTCGTGATATTTTTTTATTATATCCTGCTGTTTTAAGTAATCGTTAATGTTTTCTAATTCTACTTTGGTAAGTACTAAGTTCATTGAAGAACTTCTAAAGTTATCCTGAATAATAGGAATTACTTGATACATAGCTAGAGGTGGAAAGATCTTAAGACCTGTCTTGATTTTGGGATTCACAAACTCTTTAATGGCTTGTATGACTTCAGCTTCAAGATTGGATTCTGAAATACGAATAGTCGTTCTAGTATGCGTGTCAAAAGGTCTAGTCATTGTTGGTTTTTTCTTTAGGTCTCCTACAACAACTAAGCAAATTTGGTGAGTGAATTTATTGAGAGGTTCATCTGTTATAGGAATTTCTAATATAGGATTTTCAGCACTTGTATGAGCTGTTAAGGTGGATGAACCAGATTCAGAAGGTGGTTTCTCTGAGACATTAACTGCAATAGAACTAGTTTCTTCATTATTAATTTCTATACGGGACAAAGCATCGGCGTTGGTGTTATGTTTGCCTTGCTTATAGACCGTAGTAAAATTGTATTCACTTAGCTTTAGGCGCCATCGAGTTAGTCTAGAATTAGGTTCCTTGAGGTTCATTACCCATTGAAGGGGTTTATGATCCGTAACTACTTTAAATTTTCTCCCAAATAGATATGGCCTGAAATATTTGGTGGCCCAAACAATAGCCAATAGTTCCTTTTCTATTGTGCTGTAATTGATCTCACTAGAGTTAAGAGTTCTGGATGCGTAAGCTATAGGTTTATCACTACCAATAGTACCTTGTGAGAGGACAGCACCAATGGCATAATTGGATGCGTCTGTGGTAAGTACAAAGTCTTTGTTAAAGTCCGGATATTGCAAAATTGGGTCGTTAGTTAATAAGGTCTTACATGTCTCGAAACTTTTAGTATAATTAGAATCATTATAAGTAATTTTAGATCCTTTTTTTAAGCATTTAGTCATTGGTTTAGTTATACGCGCAAAATCTGGTATGAACTTTCTGTAATATCCAACGAGTCCTAAAAATCTTTTTATCTCTGTAGCAGTTTTAGGTAAGGGGAATTTTTGTATAGCTTTTATTTTGTCCGGATTTGGTTTTATACCATCTTTACTAATTATATGTCCTAAATAGGCTGTTTCTAATTTTAAGAATTCCGATTTATCCATTTGAATTTTAAAATTTGATTCTCTTAATCTTCTGAATACTTTTTCCAAATTTACTATGTGTTCTTGCAAAGAAACGCTAAAAACTATGATATCGTCTAGATAGACTAGGCAAACTGTATTCTGGAGATCCCTGAGGACATTATCCATCACACGTTGAAACGTGGATGGGGAATTTTTCAGACCCATGGACATACGCAGAAATTCGAAGTGCCCATGTTCTACGTTAAATGCGGTCTTTTGAACGTCCTCAGGATTCATTTCCACTTGGTAGAAACCACTGGCTAAATCAAGGGTACTGAAATAGTGACAGTTGCCTAATTTATCCAAAACATCGGTTATATTGGGTATAGGATATTTATCGTCTATTGTTTTTTCATTCAATTTTCTAAAATCGACAACTATACGCCATTTAGCTTTACCAGATGCATCTGCCTTCTTTGGAACCACCCAGATGGGAGAGCTCCATGCTGATTGTGAAGGACGAATAATGCCTTGTGATAACATTTTTGAAATTTGATCTTGAACTTCATTTCTATGTATAAAGGGATATCTATAAGATTTAGTGTAGACTGGTAACTCATCAGTCGTTTTGATGCTGTGCTTGATTTTATTAGTGAATGTTAACGGTTCGCCATCGATATAAAATACGTCAGCATATTTGGCACAAATATTTTCTAGGTTGGCACGTTCTTCGGGATTTAGATGTTCAGTACGAAGACGAGAAAGTACTTGAGATACGCGATCAGGTAATTTTCCGGTAGGTGTCACTTGAGTGTTAAATAGTTCAGCACTAGCCGGTCTATCCATAGAAAAAACTATGTCATGTCTAGGAGGGTTAATTACTTCTACAATACCACGGTTATTCTTAACAGTCGTAATACAATCTTTAATTTGACAATTTGATATAATTTGTTCAGGGATTAATGCTTCGCCGTCATGAAAGTTTACTGGAATTTTGATTAATTTAGATGAATTTGCAGGTATAATGCATTCATAGAGATTACAGTTGCGAGAGTCGTACATTAGCAAAGGAGTGGATGAGTGCCGTGTAACTAAAATTTCATTTTTTAAATCAATTGTAGATTCAAATTGTTCAAGCAAATCGAGACCAATTACTCCGTCAAAATAATTGTGAAATTTATAAATTAATAAAGTAATGTCTTCTTTTTCATTGAATTCTTTAAAACATGGTATAGTAATTGAATAATTACTACGAGTAGTCGCATGGATATTAGTAATCTCGAAAGGATCGTAGTTACATGATATATCCGAAAAGAAGGTTTGTACAGCTTTCGGACTTATAAAAGACTGGTTGGCTCCAGTATCAACTAGTAATTTAAGAGGCGGATCTAGGATCTGAATATAGGGCAATTGACGTTGAGTTTGCAGATTTATTTCTATTTTGGTTTTTCTGACGTCGAGACTGTCCGAAAATCCTCTTTATCAGAACGAGTCGCTTCTTCATTAGCTTCTTCTATAGTAGCAGGAACGTAATCTGAAGGTTGCTCAAATGATAAGTCATAAGCATAGTCAGGATATTCGTAGTAGTCATTGTGATAATCATGGTAGTAGTCACCCGAATAGTCATTATTATAGTCATAGTCAAAGTCATAGAATTCGTTTACGTTAAGTTCTCTTGTCTTAAAATAGTTAGTGGGTGGCGGATTCCCAGATTTAGTCCAGTCATGGGGTTGTCTAGGCGGGAAAGGTTTAGCTACATAGTGACTGACACCACTCATAGGTTGCGGAAAATTTGTGTTACTATTTGCGTTGTTACGAGGATGATGATTAGGTATTTTAAAAACGTTGCTCTGGGGCCTATAATTTGGTGGAGGAGCCGCAAACATTTGTTGAGTACGAGTAGGGAACGGTGGTTGAGGTCTCCAAAGTGGCATAGGCCTCGGCGCGGCGAATGGCCTAGATGGACCAGGCATATTAGGCATATTAAAATTATTAGGTTTTAATTGACCGGAAAAAATATTATTTAAAGGTTTAGGGATAAAATTATTTCTTGGAATATTTAACGCGTTTGGGTTGCTGAAAGAAAATGCTGAAAAGTTAGGCTGATTAAATGAAGACGAAGACTTTCGGTGAGGTAAGTGATCGTTACGCTGCTGTAAGTACAGAGTGTTCATCTCATGGTGAACAAATTCTAAAGCCTTCTCCATCGTCTCTGGTCTCATACACCTGATACGAGAACCAAGGGGGTCGCGAAGTCCACGAAGGTACGATTGAAGTGTTAATTTTTTATATAAATTACGTTTCGCCTCAATGGTGCTACCTATTGTTTCATGCAATGAGACATATGTCATTATGGTACTAAATAAATTTTGACATTCCTCATAAAATTGCTGAGGGGTACTTGAGCCTTGTGTTAATAGAGAAAGATCATTGTAAAGAGAGGTCTCATCACGTTGGTCGGCAAAAGTGTTAATAATTGTATTACGTATAGCCTGCCAGGTTTCCGGGATACCATTGGAATTAATAGTGCGTGCTGCGTGCCCAGTAATTTTATTCAAAATTCCATTAATAAGTGACAGATTAGCAAGTTCTCGTCCGGGCTCATTTGACATGTATACATACATACATACATACTATCACGTCTTTATCCCTAATGGGGCAGACAGAGCATTTTGGGTCTTGCGGCTCTATGCAGAGCCTAGGGCCGCAAGACTCAAAAGCCACTTTTAGCGTCATGGTGGGCGAAAAGATGGAAAAGCAATCAATACAGTGACGGGTTGCTAGCCGCATCGCCTGTTAAAATGATTCGCATTTTTGCCCATTCCCTCGATCGGCTTTTACGATCTGCGCGGGCAGAGAAGCAGCTGGTACATTCTAAGTTTTTTCGTTTCTCCCAGACCAGCATGGGACATGTATTGTTCAACTAATTGATCGCACAAATGAACAAATCGAGTTAAAACGTTCGGATTTCCGTCAAATTCCGGAACAAGTCTAAGAGCCTTATAAATATGGTCTACCATAGACTGAGATGAGGTTAAAACTGGTGGTTGAGGCTGAGCCGGATTAAAAGCCATTTCGTTCAATTCTTCTTCTTCTTCTTCAATTATGTTTAAGCCTCTATTTGAGTCTATCGCTAAAGATCTATTACTAACACTACAGCTAGATAACCGAGATTGCCGTAGGTGGAAAATCTTGGAAGAAAATTAAAAGGAACACTAAAAGAAAAAGGAGAGCAACTCTAGTTAGATCTAGTGTACTCACATATACATATTTCCTCTGCTGTATCGATTTCTGGATACACCTCGTGACTGCAACTGCCTGCGTAGATTCTGGACCGTCTTCGCGCACTACACTGACTCTATGTCTATGATCTAGTCGTCCCGACGATCCTGCCGACTGCGCCAATTACGAGGGCTGCAGACGGAGGGTGCAGAAGAAAAATGTAGACTTTAGTTTTAAGTTGATATATTTAGAAAAAATACATCGAGTGATAAAAATAATTTAAAATCTAAGTAGCGTGACGATTGATCGATGTAAGATTCAAAAGTGAGGTATCTTCGGGGAGTTCGGGCTGGTGCCAGGTGTGCGGCGGATTGCGACATCGACGCTCTTGGGTGGTCATTGATTCCGCGATCGAGTGATGTCTTACGATATTATAAAGGTACTACTCCATTTAATTAGGTAAGGGTTGTCGTCCATATGTAACAAGTACCTAAACTTACAAAAAAAAAACAAAATACCGGTTGTAAAATAAAAATAAATACATCGCACAAAAAAAAAGAACACCTTCTGGTGGGATTCGAACTCTAGAGGCTCAAGTCAATCAGATCTCTATAAAAACAAATAGGACTATATATCCTTTCACAACGTTGATGAAAAAATCCGTCTAATGTATGTCATAATAAAATAAAATTCCTTTGTTATTTCATTGTCACTACAAACACAAAATGGTCGTAAGAGCCATATAATCCGAAGGCGCTTAGGCCCTTTGTGCCAACTCCGCCATTTTGAAAAATTTCCAAAAAATGGCTCGACTATCGATTTTCATATGTTTTCTAAACCTGCTCCCAAAATTTCACGGGAATCGGTTGTCATGAAATGCATGTGTCTACACCCAGCGGGATCACCTGTCTGGCAGACTGATGACTGATGCAGATAATTAAATCTGGATATGTTCTACTAAATTATGCTGAAAATAGAATTTGTTCCGTATTAAAAACGGAAATATTAACTTTTCTAACTTACCTCCAGCCAGCGGGATATTTAAAAAAGTTACGTCCGATGAACTTTAAATTGGTATCAACTTTTAGATCTGTGATTGTTATGTTCACCAAAACAAAAACCATTCTTCTAACGTCTTTACTTCAGCCACAATCAAGCTGCAAAGAATCCTCCAGCCAGCGGACTTTTCCCATAAGGACATTATTTTTGTAACTTTTACACTAAATATATAAAATATAAACTATTTGTAACTATAATTTTACTTAAATTACCTATTTGCACATATTGTCTTAAAATTATTAAATTAAAAGTACCTATACAATTTGAAAGCTATTATGTGGATAGAATACAAAAAAGTCTACAAACTCGTACAAATTCAAGGTGTTTACGAGTAGGGTAGTTTACTATCAATGCAAATCCCGGTTAGTGATATTGTGTTAATCACATTTGCGTAAAGAATATTTGCATTTTCGATGAAGTTATAGCTATGGACTCCACAGAGTCAGGTCAGGACTTGACGGAGCCTCTCTCAAGCAGGTTGATAAGTTTAAATATCTTGGTAGCACCATTACATCCAAAAGTGATCTGGACTCAGAAGTCAATAGCCGGATCGGTGCTGCTTTAGCAGCATTTGGTAGACTGCGAGGAAAGGTATTCCAATCACATGACTTGCAATTACTCACAAAAGTCAAAGTGTATATGGCAATAGTCCTGCCAAACTTCCTTTACTCCTCAGACACGTGGACTCTATTGCAAACATATACGGGTCTTAGATATATTTCATCTCAAATGCCTTCGCGATATATTAAACATCAAGTGGTCCGATCGCATAAGGAACACTAAAGTATTGCGACGGGATGGAGTCCACGGTATTGAGGCCTACTTGATGCGGCGCCAGCTACGTTGGAGTGGACATGTGGTGAGGATGCCCGACGAGAGGATGGCTAAGCGCATCTTCTTTTCTGAACTTAAGGATGGCAAGCGGAAACAAGGCGGCCAGCTCCTCAGATACAAAGATGTTCAGAAAAGACATATGAAAAGATGCCAAATAGACCATACTCGTTGGGAAAGTTTGGCTGCGCAAAGGATAGAGTGGAGACGCCTAGTGCATTATAATGTAGATGCTTTTGAAGACTGCAGGAGGCATGAACAAGAATCTAAGCGAGAGGCGTTTAAAAACAAACCATTCTCCTCAATACAATATGACTATATCGGCTGTACCCTGACGTTTCCGCACTGTGCACGTACACTCATATTAAAAATAGTGTATGTCAGCCACATCAGGGCACATGAGCGACGCCTTGAATGAATTTGAATTTATATTTATTTAAATTCGTATCAAACAAATACAGTCACCATAGCCGAAAACGGCCAGGGAAAGATGATGATTATAATTTTCAAATTGCGTTAAAGAACCTTTTGGAGGTAATTCGGTAGCAATACCTCCACAACTATGCATATCAAGCTCATCACTCGAATTGAAAAACATTAAACAATTATTACAAAAGTGCAACTTGTTATGATGCTTCGTTATTTGGGTCCTTACAAGTCGAGGTAAATCTTTGATGAGACAAGAATGTGACAAACCATTTCTTTCTAAATAAAGTAACTGTTTCACTTTTTTCCTTAATATTTTAGGCTTATAAAGTGGTTCTACAACGTGATTATTTTTTAATCCATAACCATATACACAAATGTTAGGATTATTAACTGCGTGATATTAGATAATGTCAATGGAAAAGTTACGTCATTTATGTTTAACACATTTCGAAAATCAGGATAAGATGATACTCTCTCTGGATGGTGTTTTGCGGGATAAAGACCAGCAACAATAAACCATAAAAAACAGTACTAATCGTTATTATGTATATTGACACAAGCTCGTTTTGATTTTATCGCTGACGGCAATTCGATAAAACTTGAACCACGCAAGGGTTGATATTTGTTTCTATTAATTTCTAAGTGGGAACTATGCAAATACGTCCATCCACTATCGCGGTCTTGAAACTCTTCCATCTTTTTCTAAAAAGGGTTTTTGATTTCTAAAATTAATGAATCATAGTCATAATTTTGATGGAGTGTATAGTTTTTTGTGCAAAATGATTAAATCTCCTGTTTATCGTTTTTAAACATTAAAAACATTGCGAAAAATTCCTAATTTATTTTACCACAAATATGATCGCTAAGAGACATGTCTATTAACTTTTAAGTTTCTCGCGAGAATCACTAAAGAACGATTCTAATGAACATTTCTCATCGTGTATCTACTATTCTGTACGAAGCTATACGGTTCCGAAATGCAGAATTTCTTTTTTCTATGCCTTCGCAAAAATGTGATACATTTTGGTTTTTATGATTGGTACTGCGAAGGTGGCCTATCCAATGCCTGCGCTCGACAGCCGTATTACAAGTAGTACAGAAAGGCATTGTACTCAAATGAAATTACTATAGGTATTGTAAATGTAAACAAACTCGCGCAAGGTGTAATATAGAAAATTTATTCTAAAATTAATACAAAGGGAAAATACACTTACAACTAATACTATTTTTAAATTTCCATATACGAATTACTATATCCCTTAGCCAGGCCTGGCGATTATTTTATCTTTATATACAGATAATGGTAGATTGGATGATAATAAAAAAAACTAATTTCTTAATTTTTTGGAACGTAGTTCCTTATCGCGCGTTGCGAAAGGAGGCTAGACGAAAAAAATTAAGACCAAAAGTTGTAACGACACTTTTTGGTACCTATAGTTGTAAGCCGTGCGGCGTGCACCTGTTTCTCTGTACGCTTACAACTAAAAAACTACTGGACAGATTTTGTTGCAGTTTTCACTATTAGATAGATCGTTTATTCCGGATGGTTTATGTATATAATTTGTATGTATTTTATTTATATTTTCTAATGTTTTTGTCAAAAAAGTGATTTCGGACACTGCAGTTAGGCACTTTCAGAGCTAACGCTGGCTAAGATTTAAAAGATATATAAAAACAATGTATCAGAAAGTTGTACGTCTCTAAAAGGTCTACAAAAAAGTCCACGATAGCATATGTCTATCTCCTAAGGTTAGGTCACAATAATAATTTTTATGTTTATGCCACGCGTACAAGTTTTAAATAATATTTTCACCGACAGGATATTAATCCTTATCCTTTTAAATATTTTAGATACCTTGGTTTTTTAAAGTAGATTAACATTGTCCTTTACAGTATGGCAATCAAATGTATAGTTTAGAAGATATCACGAAATCAAAATTAAGCGAAATCATTTATCGGAACGTGATGATCACGGAGCTGTCGCTAGATGGCGTTTTCGGGACGGGCGATAGATAACACTACTTTAGTTCATCAATCCAAAAATGAATTTCCACTCTTAGCATTGGCCATTCTGAATCAACCATCAAGCTCCTCAAATGTAGGGATTTCTAAAAAGTACCTAACCTACCTAGAGGTATACTATAGTTAGTTATTCTAGATTTTTCTAGATTTTTAAATATTAATTTGTGCTACGTTGCTACGTAGGTTACGTTTGTACTATCATGTCTATCCCTAACGAGGTAAAACGCCTTCACTCATCATCATCATGAAACTCCACAAAAAGTATGTAGACACTTCTACAAAGACCTACCTGTAGTTTTTTTTTTTCAAAAATCCATGCACCTATTTCTCATATGTCTTGGGTCAATCCACATCTGGCGACCATACCACGGTCAAAAATATTTTGGGATGGGTGGGCAACAAGGGATGGCTGGTGCCAGTGCCCAGTATGCAATTGACCTCGGACGTATGCGTATGTTGTGTGATGTGGTTTTACTGTACAAGTTCTTGAAAATTGGTCGAACTCTTCAAAAATGCGGTCTTTTTTTGTTTAATTGTGGTTGTAGTAGGTCTTGAATATTGGTTAAACTATTTAAAATTGCGGTTGTTATTGGTTAAATGAAGAAGGTACTGGTAACTATTTTAGTTTTATATGCCATAATTACGAGAATAACTGCCTTTTTAATATCTGAACTGATCGAGATATTAAAGTGCAAAGTTAAAATTTTCGGTCTAACCGCGGCTTAGACCGAGCGCGATATCATTGATGACGTCACGGGCCCAGAGGGATAGGTCTCAAGAGAGTAAAAGAGTCTTCTACTGATCGGCTTAGCGACTATCATTAGATAGGAACAGGCACATATCACAAACACAGAGAGAGATTTCGACGGAGCGCGCTGAGCGTTGGTCGTTAGATAGGGACCGGGATGTTTCTCAAATAGAACGAGTCATTTATTGGATGAACGTAACGTTCGTTCGTCTTTTAATGCGCCATAACACGAAGAGAGAAAGGTAAATGTCTCAAAAAAGTGAACAGCTACCTCCCCTAAAATAGTTTAAGTACGTTTCGCACTAAAGCATCTCAAACAAATAAAAAGTTATAAATCAACTTGGTAGGTACTATTCGATTTAACGCGAGCGAAGCCGCGGGTAACAGATAGTATATAATAAAATATTATTATAACTAACAAAAAATTATTAAAATTCCTTCACTAATTAATCGAAAGGAACTTCGTTCCATCCGGGTGTCCCTTGACACCTCTCAAGTTTTTTTTTTATTCCTACAATTTCCTATAAAAAAACCCTCTGGTCTAGATATGACCACTGCCCATTTAAATATACATGATGTGGATTAGATCTGACTACTGCCCAGTTAGGTCACAACATGTAAGTATGGAAAAAATAAAGGTAAATCCACATATAAGCCTAATATTAATAAAAAGAGGAAAGATTTGTGTGTTTCTTTGTATAAAACCTTATTTAAACATCAATGTAACCCCGAGGTATCAAAATTTTGCATATAAACGGCATTGCCGTATCCTTACTAATATTATAAATGCCAAAGTGTGTATGTATGTAATTTTGTATGTATGTATGTATGATCCATTTTCACGCTAAAACGGCTGAACCAATTTTGATGAAATTTAACATAGAGTTATATTGGACCATGGAGAAGGACATAGGCTGGGTATCGGTTATTCTTCGATCCAAGAACCTATCTATCTACCATACAAAATATTTGATGTGTAAATATGGTTTTGCCTTTATTTATATGGATAAACGCTTGTAGGACAGTGGTAACATAATAACCACAATAAGTTTTTCCAGATAGGCAGAGGTCACATGTTGACCACAAACTTTCGGCGTAAATATTTCAAAGAAAAACAAATATCATGTAAAACCGAAACATATTACATATAATTCAACCTATCTGCTATTATAAAAACACAAATAACATCACTTACCGGATTTTTTTTCCGCCATAATACTAAAAAACACTGTCAATTTGCACAAAAATTCGCCGTTCGACCAATATTTTGTCTTTGACAAGCGAAATGTCAAGTTTTTTTTTCTAGAGGCGTATTTTTTTTTTCGTTCAGAAATCAACTGTATCATAGACAATAGACGGATGACATTTTGCGGTTTCTAGCTAGCATCTACTCGTCAGAAAAAAAAAATTCTGAGGTGGTTCGCTATGTGATCACTGCCTGGCTAAGGGATATACTTAGGTATTTTATCAAAACATAGGGAAAATACCCTTATTAGTAATCACCTACTTTATGTTAATTTTATCACCATAAAATACTGGTTCAGAGTTGTCAAATAGTTCGTAAGCCCGCCGCATGAACGATTGCAGCTCCTGCCAATGAGGGGTATCCTTATCCAATTGCAACTTCAATGTAACAGATGCTTTCTTCCATCGATCTTCCGGAGGAGTAGAAGCAATATCCGCCTTGTAGTATACTTTCACGTCTATAAAGAAATCACCATCTAAGTCTGCTGTTCTTCTTATTTTGCCGTTGCCGACGCGACTCACCACAGAAGATGTCAGGTTGCCAGCGGCAGTGCCTTCGGTATTCAATTTTTGTTCGATTTCACCCTCCAACCCGAACAGATCCGATCAGCATCTTTTTTTACTGTAAACAAAGAATTATTATTAATTTTAATAAAGTATAAGATGTCGTTAGAAACCTAAGAATTACAAAATCACTGTTTGCAATGTCCCTCCACATTACGAATTAAACTTATTTAATATCACAAAGAAAACTGGTATAAATTAATATTTAATTTTATTATTTTTATCATCACATATTATTTTCAAAACTAAAAACCGACTTCACCCAAAACTACACAATCGATTATATTTATAGAACTACTCCTCCTATACTCCTCAAGTATATTTTCCAAATCGGTTCAGACGTGTTCGAATAATTGATGAACATTCATAAATGGCACACCGCGAATCGCTAGATAGCGCTGTCTGTCTGTAATTACTCAGTGACTGTACATCAACTCAAAACATTTCGGGACTTCCATAAATTTATACCAGTGATTTTAGTCGATATAATATAAGACAAACTTCGTTTTTACCCTTTGGGTACGGAACCCAAAAACGAAACACAGAGCACATACCTGATGTATTAATAATCAATTAATCTTTACTATGGATTCTATGGGAAAGCTACACTATCACTGAGTGACATAGGGTTTGAAGTTACTAGTAACAAATAAGTGATTGTACCTTGATTTTGATTTACTGGTGCTCGCAGGTTCAGCTTTGTGCTTCGTTGGCTGATGTGTTTTCTGCTTTGCGGGCGCCGGCGCTGGTTTCATAAAGTCATAAGAGTCACTTTCGTAGTCCGACTGAACATACAAAATCTTTATTTTAGGAACAATAGAACTATGCATTGTTTTATTCGACTGCCTTAAATATCCGTATTAGGTACCTAATAATAAAGGCAGATGATCGGGAGCTAAACTGCTAAATAAATATACACTATTTATACTTACCATTATTTGAAATGGAAGATTTCAAACTAAAAAACAACTGAACCAATTAAAAATCAATAAAATATTGATAAATAATCATTAAATCTTTTGCGGATTCTATAACAAAGCTACACTATCACTGACTGACATAGGGTTTAGTTATAAATAAGTAATAATTGTACCTTGATTTCGATCCAGATGCGGATACTGGTGCTCGCGATGTCTGAAGCTTTGCGCTTCGATGCCTGTTGTTTTTTCAGCTTTGCTTGCGCTGGTTTCTCAGTGAATTCACAAGAGTCACTTTCGCAGTCCGACCTATAATTGAACATACAAAATCTTTATTTTAGGAACAATAGAACTATGCATTGTTTTATTCAACTGCTTTTGTATCCGTATTAGGTACAAGCAATAATAAAGGTAGATAATCTGGTTAACGAAAAGAAAATACAGAAGTAAAAATCCACTGTTACATTAGTACTTCATAATTCTGAAATAAATTAAGAGAATATAGACGTGTAATAAAGATAATACTTACTTACATTTTTCGAGTAGAAACAAGCTGGTAAGTCAATTGTAGAAAAAATATTTTATCGTTGGTGTGGCGGTATATGTGTCACCCATAAGCAACAGGTTGAAAAAATATTTTTCTATCAAAAAACATTCGGTATTATTAGTTGAAATATATCATGTCAGCAAATAGTTACAATTTAATTAAATTGAACCTTAAGTCCATGCTTTTCAGTTGACAATGGTATTACTTGATTACATCATAATTATTTTATTTACGGGTGAATCTTGAGAGGCTCAATTTGCGCTGTCTGGAAAAATAAACTAACCGTAGTATTTAAATTTGAAAACAAAATATTTTTTTATGCTACTATAATGTATGATCTAACTGAGGGACGATAGTAATTGTGTCTATTTTAATGCAAAAAATGGTCGAAAAAAAAATCTAAAAGGTCTAAATATTGATAACCCTGGCGCATCCGCTTCACCTTTCGTGAACAATTTACCAACAAAGCACCAAATTATGAAAGAAAATAAAATAAAAAGTGAGATTTAATCGCTAGCAGGGTTGTTGTTGATATATAAAAAAAATATACAGTATGTGTATTTATGACAGATTTATTTAGAAATTGTTGAAATAACAACTCGGTATGAGCTAAAATTAAACTACTATTTATCCGGTGAACTATGAAATTATATTATTTCACTTTTACTTGGAAGTGCATACACGTCTGACGCCTAGCACAGTCGGTAACGGAATGAACGAGACAACTGGGCGTTGCAACTAAATTAAGACAACAACTTGATTGCTTTAGTATTGCCATATTAAAAATAAAGATTGATTTTTGCAAATTAAATAATATGAATCAACACGCCCCCTCAAAAATTAATCTTTTATACAATAAAAAAGTTCCTATGCAGAGCATACATAACTTCCAAGTTTATCTGGGGAATCACAAAATAATGATCCAACATTTGTTGCGAGGATTAGGAAAACCCAGTAAAACCTAATCAGATCATTTCATTCATTACATTAGTTTCAATAACCAATTTCATTAATTAGTATATCATTTTCGAAATGTCACTTATATATCTATGTATATAATTAATCAATAACAAAATCAATATGTACTTTAAAAATACATTATTGTAAACCCATGTTCCACCTCATCGCAGGTAGGTAATGGTTTTGTCTTCGTCAGTGCATCTGCCAGAAGTTGACCTGTGGGAATGTAATTTTATTTCATTAGATACATGTTTAATGTCTATATGTTTAGTGCGTTTATCATCAGTTGAATTATTTGCAATATTATTTGCAATTTATTTGCAATATGCTTATACATACATAGTCTACATATACGAGTATTATTATGGGTGTATCGATATCAAAATATATACTTTTGGCTTAAAACAAACCACTAGGCTTCATACAACGCTATGTACTAGCACCAGACTGACAGTTGTTTCTTTGTACTCCAGGTTACTGAACAATGCTTAAATAATTGAAAGAAATACCCAACTGTACTTTTTCTGTCATTTTTACTATTTCCGAGCCAATCAGAATAAATATAGTATATTGTTATAGTCACACCTTTAACAACTTAACTTTAAGTCAACTTTGCCTTTTAACACTCGGACCTAAGCACTCTTTAATAAATTGTTACATTATCTACTATTTTTATTTTAATACCTGATATTAACACTTATAATTAAATCAGGTTTAGTTCATAGCATTACATACATCAGAAAGCCTTTTACATGTTTCATAATTTACTTTCTAAGGAGTATTTACAGGATTGAAATCCTGCATGCTAAATTTAGTTAGAACTGCACTTTGGTCTAACATTATTTCATGATCATATCAAGTAATTTTAATACCAAGAAACCAATTTGAAATCTTTCATCTCAAATTTACTTATAAAATAATTTTTAAAACTGTTCATTGTATTTTTTTTATCACACATACTATCACCAAATCATCTACATATAGTACCATATATATATACATCTAAATATATATATAAAACTAACACCTTTTCTTTAAATGACAGCTCAAATACTTTATGCCAGCACCTGCTTCAACACATATGCTTCATTCAGTTTAAAAGATCAATTATTTTTGCTTGATACGTCCTTGAAATTTTCATGACAATTTCCTTTAGTTTCGTGGTCCATATGGTGGGCTAAAAAGTAATTTTGATAAGCAAAACTAATTATAAATCACCTAGTTATTCCTGCAACAGGTAGAAAGGTTTCATCATAGTCTATTAGATATTTTTGACTGAAACCTCTAGTAATAAGTCAAATATTGTAAAGGGTCTCCAAATTCATCATTTAGAATCAATAGTGAAAATCCTTGCATTGATTTGGTACTATATTCCCTGAATTATTTGTCAAAATAAAATTTAATTAGTACTAATTGCGCTTTCCTACTGAACTCTATCATCTCGAGTTTTCTTATTTCTCGGTTTACACAAGATTGGTTATGCACAGATAAGGTGATCATTTTTCCTATACAAAATAGGGGACGACCTTCAAGCCTATCACTCTTTCAAGTTTTGACAATACCTGTTCTTTTAGTATCTGTAACCACTAATTAATTATCACAAGCTTTAGCTCTTGGTTATTCCAATTTTATTATGTCGTAGTTTATTTTGCGAACTAAACCTATGAGAACTCTCATAATCATCAGATTTATAGGGCATATCTGATTTTAGATTTCTTAGTCAATTATCATCAGATTTATTGGGTATATCTGACTTTAGATCTCTTAGTTAATAATCATTAGATTGATTGGGCATAACTGACTTTAGATCTCTCAGTTAATAATCATCAGATTTATTGAGTATATCTGACTTTAGATCTCTTAGTTAATAATCATGAGATTTATAAAGCATATCTGATTTTCAATCTCTCAGATAATAATCATCAGATTGAGTGGGCATAACTGACTTTAGATCTCTCAGTTAATAATCATCCGATTTATAGAGCATATCTGATTTTAGATCTGTCATTTGTTAAGAGACTATATTCCAGAATTTCCGAGAAAGTTAACACTATCATGAGAATTTCGGCTATCATCTTCAGAGTGCCATACAGGCCCGGATTGTCTCATCCACAATGCCATACTTGACAGTTCCAAACCTTTCGTAATTTGGATTCCTAACTTTTTACCAGTTTGATTCATATCATACAACAATACCTTTTCATGACTTTACATCTATTTTGTTTTACCTACTCGTTTTATCGTGCACATAAACCGTTAAACCAAAAACCTTTAATATTTATATATATTATGGCTCATTTCAAACGGTATTTTTTATTAAAGCATGTTAAATTAATTAAGTAAACAGCAGTTAAAACAGCCTCACCCAAAATACTTTTTCTAGACTTGCACCATTGACCATAGAACGAGCTTTCCCAGGAATAGATCTTACCATTTTTTCCAAAACACCATTTAATTGAGGCATCTTTGAAACTGATAAGTGGTAAGTACTTCCCGTTTCAACACAATTTTTATTTCAGTGGATAAATACTCCCCACTGTTATCACAATATAAATAAACTAATTTTTAATTTAATTAGCTTCGTTTTTAGCAACACAATCTTTCAGACCAGAGAAAACATCAGACTTTTTGTTTTGTTAATAGTTACGTAATACAGTAATGAGTAAATTGGTCAGGCCAAACAAAATAATTTTTGTTGATTTTAAAGAAGTGATTGGTCCACACACATCGAACTGTATAACACATAATAGTCGTTCAATATATCTTTTGTCTTTAGTCTGATTGAATGGTAGTCTACTCTGTTTCCTATATATATAGCCTCATATACATTGTCACTCGCTACAACTTTGTTGATTTGATTATTGTCATCTACTATTTTATTATTTATCAACAAAAAAAAAATATTTTTACTCACGTGGCCTAGGCACTGATGGCATTAATTCGTATGTATTAGAGCCAACAACACACTTGGAAAACAGGGTGGCAGACATTTGCAGACACCACAAAATTTTAAACAATTAAATTATAAACTGACATACCTTTCATTATTGTTTTACCGTCTTTGCATATTTCAAGACCAACAGCACACTGTATGGCACCTCAGGGCAGGAAAGCATGGCTTCTATTGCTCCTCCAATGCCCATGTTGCTGGTAACATTTTCCTTTTTGGTATCCGAAATAAATTTACAGTGTTTAGCAATTCAAATATTTTAAGGTATATGTAACGAAAATACTTCTCTGTTTTAGTTTATTTCGATGCACCAAAATCCAATTAAATGTGTTATATAATTGGTAGTCTCGACTCTCGGCCATAAAAGCAAAACTTTTGGACGGACTGCGCAAAATACCCATCGCCGAGCTATTCTTTCGCAAATTGTATAATTAGATCACTATCACAAACATTTAATCGCACACGTCTAACACATTTATTTCACTTAGTAACACACATTAAAATCACAAAATAACACACACTCAGTTCACTTAGTAACAGTATTATTCACTTCTAACATATTTTAATGCCCGTAGCCTACATTTCCAAAAGCTGTTTTTCTCGCCATCAAATGGTTATAAATTTTTATTTTATTTTATTTTTTTAATCCATCGTAAAACACGAGTAACGGTTTTAAATTTCCAAATTGAGATATTTTTCTTAGACAGATATGTTAAATGACTTATGCGAAAACTGGGTTCATAACCTGTTGGAATAACAAATCCGTATGGGCTAAAATTAAACTACTATTTATCCGGTGAACTATGAAATTATATTATTTCACTTTTTCTTGGAAGTGTATACGTCTGACACCTAGCACAGTCGGTAACGGAACGAACGAGACAACTGGGCGTTGCAACTAAATAAAGACAGCTACTTGATTGCTTTAGTATTGCCATATTGAAAAATAAAGATTGATTTTTGCAAATTAAATAATATAAATCAACAGAAATAAAATATAAAGTTTTTCCGAGACTAAACAGTGATTCCCGTGGCGCGCCACTAAAACACGTATATCTCTAGTAGAATGTTCTAGAGGAGTGCGTCCGAGTCGTCGCATGGGTGCTACTAGTAGCTCTTCGAACATCGTTGAGGAAGATTGCGCCGTTCGTTGTTCCAGGATGAAATTACGAAGGCAAATATTTGATTCCCCTGGTTTTGTTTCACTAGGTCGTTGATTACCCTGACCACGTTTATAAATATCATTAGATTTTTTAGGAATTGTATTCCGATGTTAATGGAACAGCGGAAAAAATCATTATGTATTTATTCTATTGTTATTATTTAAAACATATTGTTTTTATCACAATAGATAAAAACATTCTACTTTTTGATTCCACTGGCGTTGATTCCCTTAGTATTTGCGTCAGGGTACTCAAAACACATGATGATAAATCAAAATTTTTCTGATTTTGCGTGAAATTAAGAAAGGTTTCTATCTTATTTATTACAAATATGTTTATTTTTAATCTATCCTTTCGATTAAAAATAATTTATTAACCCTCGATTAAAAAAAAGGGTGTTACAAGTTAGATGCCAATATCTGTTTCTCTGTGGGTCTGTCTATGTGTCTGTGTGTCTGAATTGTATCATAAATTAACTTATATTAATGAATACTCATTGTTTTCTGAATGTAAGTCGTTGATTGATCTAAGATAATTTTTTATGTGGAAATTGACAAATTATTGATAATGATGTTAGATTTTTTATAATTTTTACTAATATTTTTTTTATTTAAGGAAGTACTTTCCGAAGTATTTGCATAAGGATAATTATATAGTTGAATTTAAAACTGAATAGTTTTCCTTTTAGTTGTTTTCAGAACATTTTTCTATAATTAAGGATAAAAGTGCCAATTTCTACAATCAAAAGGCTGATTAATTCTTATAGATGCTACCAAAAGGCTGATTAGTAATATTTACTTAATAATAAAACTTAATTTACTTATATCTTGATTAAAAATTGATTTCCTTGACGTCATTTATTGATTCCCCTGCCCAAAAATTTTTAAATTGCTATAATTTAGGAACCAGACAGCTAAAAGTGATGCCTGTTCGTTATATGTGTTTATAATTGAGTAAAATTGTATGTTCCATTATTAATTATAAAAAAACTGTTTAAATATGTGGGAAATAAATGTTTATTTACCTACAAAAATATATTTGTGTTGATGTTTTTTAATATTGTATACAACGTCCCTTTTAATTAACTACAAATACTTTAACTGCTGCTTCATTTAGGGTGGAAAAACAGTTTAGTCGCATAAAATAAAAAATCCGCAGGTTAGTTTTTTTTTTTACTTCTTCTAACAAAAATATTAAATTATTTTCGCCATCCTCCTGTATGTGGTCTATTAAAATTCATTCATACTTCTAAACACTTAAAGGCACCGCCCATCGCCATCTATCTCCCTCTTACTGTAGCAGATTGTGTGTGATAGACAGAGTCATTAATGTCAGTCATTATCATTAATCCTACGTACAGTACACATACATCTTTGTAAGTAATAGTAAATCAATATGAAATAAGCAAAAGTACATACCTGTTACAAATTCAGAAAACCTCAAGCAGGTGCATGAGTCATGGCCTCATGGAGAGTATTCCGTCAATCTCCAAATGGACCATGAGGTCTTATGCGACTGCGCTTTCCACCCGGGCTTACACAAACATTCACACTGACACTTTAAGACCAAACGAGTTGGCATTCAAGCACTCAAAAATACTTCAAACGACAAAATTTAACTAACACACTGCACTGTAGTAAGTACAAATTCGTACATTATCTACGAATATTTAGAATCCCCTGCACTCTGGTGAATGCAGTACTTTTGAAACAGTTTAGATAATTAGGTACTATTATCCTAAATAGGTAAATACTTAGCACTTATCGGCAACACTACGATCAACTTCTGCAAAGCCGCGAATAGAAATTTTACCTATTTTCATGACGGAAATTGCCGGTTAATTTCCAATTAAAAATGGTTAAAACGCTTTTGTTAGTAATTAATTAATCACATCACATGCCACCTAGATAGGCCTATGGACTCAAACAGACTAAACGAAACAAACGAAAGCCGGCTAGTCAAGGCTAGGTAGGTACATAGCGTCTTGGCGACACGAGGCTAGAGTGAGATGCGACACAAGGGAAGAACGAGATAAAACTGTCGAGCACGTGTTTGTCGGCACTGTGTCGGCGAATGGTAAAAGAATTAAAAAGATACTGCTTTCGTTTACGATTGCCGCAAACGGCTATTAGAAAAGTACAAAGAAGTGCCGCAGTAGCAAAGAGTTCTTACAGTACAGATGTGACAATTGTTTTTTAACATCTTCAATGAGAATATTGTAATGAATACATACATATTTTTATCTTTTATTTTTACTTGTAAAACATGTTTCCGATTTAAGATCTACTTAGGCATACTTACCTTTGAAGTACGTTTTTTAGTTTATACGATGGTATTAGTCTTTAAGTATGTGAGGAACTACACAGTACATTAAAGCTACAACCTCCTATTTTGGGACCTATTATTGGGAAGAGGATTTTGACCTGGGATTTGGTAGTTTTAAATCTCCATAATGAAGAATAGTAAATATCTCATGACTTAATTTTTTTATTAAACAGATTGGTAATTGGTATGGTAATGGATACATCGATTTTTATTTATTTATTGTTTGATAGGTGACTCAATCAAGAGTTTATTTTTTGCTAAGATTTAAAATTTTACTCAGCCGGTTTCGCTAGCTTATGTGCTGAATCGCTAAGAGTGCGATATATCTTACAATAGGTCTAATTGCACTGACCTAAACTAACTAAGGTGTCTAGTCGGAATGATATTGTGAGTGTGTACTACAATAGCAAAGCTATGGAACGAACCATCTGTATTTCAACTTTTCTATGGCAGTAGCTTCGGACAGCTGAAAGTTCGATGACCGTAGGTATTGAATGGGTCTTGGAAGGTGATATTTTAAATTAATGAATGAATATTTGCGTAAAAGGGGCGTGTACAACGTAATAGTAGAGTAAACAAATAGTACGCAATACGCAATGTCGTCTACAGAATGTTGTATGTGTCTCTTTAAGGAAAATTTGTAAGTGAAGTTATCTCGAAAACTAACCTGCGGATTTTTTATTTTATGCGCCAAATCTGTTGCTCCGCCTTGAATAAAGCAGCAGTTAAAGTATTTGTAGTTAATTAAAAGGGACGTTATATAACAAAATGGCACCTGCCTATCGTAAACAACAGCTGCGGTTAATTTCCCCACTATTGCCTTGTTTTGAACGGCGTATAAAAGCGTCGCTCAGTCGATAAAATACTCAGTCTTGTTCGAGCCGCCGTACTGTGCACAACTCTTTGGTTAAAACTAACGTGAGATGCAGTCATTATTAATTTCAAAACACGGGTAACTCACGTATTATTATTGTAATAGATTGGTGATCTGATTTATTACAATGACTGTTTGTTTCAGCCTGACGATAAGCCCAGGTGGACACAGAACATCTGTGTGGGCCAGAGTATTTCATTTTATACATGTGGTTGTAATGCATGGATCAGCGCGAGGAGGGGCGCTCATCTTATCGTCACGCTCTTAATTTTTTTAGGTACCGCGTAAAAGCCACCCTGGCTCCCACAAATAAATTCCGCCAAGGGAATCAACTAAATATGCGGAATCTGAAGATTCACCCACCTATATATAAATTTGGCCAACGTTGTTAAAACCATGTTATAGATAGATAAACTCATTTATTTGCTGCTATAACACACATACAAAAAAAAAATACACAAATCAGACACAAAAAATAAATAAACTTCTACCTACCTGCACAATTTTCAATGTGTGTGCTACAGCAATACAAATAGGCCACAGCTCAGTGGTAATATTGCCCGGGAGCAATACACTGATTTTCAGCTGTGACCTGAAGAGATGCGTGGTGCGATAATATTGACGTGAAAATAGACAAACGAGGCTGTGTGTGTGTTAAATACATAAATAAGCAAATAGTGTAATATATTATACAAAAGTTTTACCTCCATTTCCACAAAGTATAGTCGCAGTAGAATCATATAACAAAGACTACCGTGTGTTTGTTATTGTGGGAAACATGTTAATACGTGTATTCCACCAAACAAAACAAAATATGATATTAGGTATCAAGTCTGAATAAGAAATGTAATAAGTGTTCCGTACTTACCACTTATTTTACGAGACGATTACTTTCGTTGGATAATTCTATTAAGTCGCTATTGGAGAAACTTCACTCGACAATGGACCGTATTTCGAAACCTAAGTTGCTAATTTGGGGAATGTAAAGATGATTCGATTTTTCCATAAAGTGCTAAAAATGACCTCCATGACCAATCTACTGTACTGGTCTAGGAGAATGTACCTTTACTTCCCTTGCAGATCATTAAAGGCGATCGAGGGAATGGGTGAAAATGCGAATATTTTTAATAGCCAATACGGTCTGTCCGTTAGGGATAAAGTCATGATTACTCATGATAGTATGTATGTATGTGTTAAAAATGTAATACCACGTAACTGTCTTACAAAGAAATAATTCCATCACCTATTTTAATTTCGATCATTTCCTTCTCATCATGCAGAACCCTGAAAATTATATGCATTGTTAGTAGTTATTTGAAATCATCGAGAATACGGAAGAGTAACCTCGTACTAACTTCACCTCTATTATATCATTAACTTATGTCATGTTACTTCTATACTCTATTTATTTTATGATTTATGCTGTGACACTACGAATAATAATTCTCTAGAAATGTAACGCTCCTACATTCGCCGCTTCGATTCTGATTCCATTTACGCAAACAAACTAACAGTAATGACAACGAAACACTCAAACACACGCAGAGACAAAGATGCATGCGATTGGTTGCGACAAGGTCACGTCGTCGTCGTCGGTGGGGGACGGTACAACGCGTGGATGGTATTATGCAGTACGCTAAAATAAATGAGCTTGTTTAAGCATTAATTTTTTTATTGAATAACTCAAATACTACAATGAAAATCTTACACGTTTAAACGAGCAATTCTTGTATATTTATTTATCTTATACCTTTAAACGAGCAATTCTTGTATATTTATTTATATATATATTTCTGTGATCTAGGAAACGGCTCTAACGATTTCGGTGAAAATTGGTATATGGGGGTTTTCGGGGGTAAACAATCGATATTAATTAGTCTTATTTCTTTCCACGGAGAATATGGTCGCTAATTTCGTCCCGCTGGGCGCTATCCGTCTGGCTCAGCGGTTAAAGACGCGGACTGCTAGAAAGAGTGTTACGAGTTCGAATCCCACTCGGTGACTTACTTTTGTTTTTTTTTATGTTCAAGTTTATATTTTTATTTTTATTGTTTTAAGACAAATTCAAAAAAAAATTGTAAATGTATGAGATGTAACCGAGCAAAGCTCGGTCGCCCAGGTACTAAGTAATTATTTGAAGTGTAACATTTATTGATATACCATACATTTTATTTATTTATTTATTTATTTACATACAAGTTTTAATTCAGTTTATATTGAAATAAAGAATTAAACATAATTTAAAGTTTGTACAAGTAGTAAGGTACACTGGTACAGTGCGGCAAAAAGAAAATGAAAACGCCCAATTGCCCTATCGACTATCTTATAGTTCTCACTGCAAAAGTGTACGTTGTATATTTTACAATTTTTACGAACCGCGTTTATCCACTTATCACGCAGAATTTAATTTGTTGGGAATCTGTGTCAAAAACATTTGTTCTAATGCATCATACCATCCATCATAATAGAAACATACATCTTTTGTCCGAGCACGCCACGTGAGCGGTACATACTGCAGGAAAAAAAAACGACGGGTTGCACTCTGGGAGTGCCGGCAGAAGTGAAAACTTGAATATTAACGTTGTGCATTTTTGATATTTTGGAATGGTTAGGGAATAATTTTGCACGAATTGCTTTAATTATCAGTATAAAATATTTCAAATCTTTTCTGAACCACAGTCTGTCACAAATGTCACAAGCATGACCAAATTCATTTTCAACAAAATCATTTTCAAATACACAGCAGTATGGCCACTACACAGACGGTCGAGCCATCAGCTGTCACCATACATGGATGCGCGTAGCACGCTGTAACATAAACACACACGAACATTCGCGCAAGCGCCCTGCGCCGTCTTACGAATTTTCGATCTGGTCACGTGTCCTGACGCGAGTTTAACATTTTTTACCCATTCCAAAAAAAGTGCACAACGCCGTTAAAGAAGTTTTCACTTCAAAAATCTTAGGTACATTCTGCATAACACTTTCCACAGACGTCAAGTATGGATTATTACAATGTTTATTTCCTTGTATATGAAAGGTGTCCTGTGTTTTTTATGTCTTGTATAGCTTCTACACAACTTCACGGCACAAGACGGCATTTTTAATGAATTGATTATCGCTAAAACATAGCAATATTCTCAAAGGAAACTTCTTGCGACGCAGCCGCACGACTCGAGTGCCACGGTGAACTGTCGCGCCGCGCGGCTCTTATTTTAAGCCCCGCCCGCCGCGGTACATATCGCGTGGAATTATTTTTCGAGATCAGTTACGCTTCTAGAGAATTATTATTCGTAGCTGTGACAGCTAAAATACTCGTACCTGTATTAAAAATGTTGTAGTAAAACTATGAAATGATTAATTATAATTTTTTTTAACAAAAAGTCATATGTATGAAACTACCTCTCACGAAACCCTAATCTAACATATGAATCAATGACTACTTACCTTCAAATACTACACATATTTACGAGAATTGAACCTAACGGTCATAGGCCGCACAATTGACCACTCGACTACAATGACTTTTGTGATAATATTAAAATTTGTGATCATATCAAACAAAATCATATGTGTACATATGAAATGAAAATCTAGGAAGTAGAAAACATTCTTTCGATAAATCCATATGTACTATTTTCTATATTAACTACAACATAAAACTTATATCACGCTGTGGCTTAGGCAGACCGCACACCAGACATTACCATTCAATTTACGTTGAGTTTATTGCAGAGATTGAAAAAACTCTATATTATATACACCCATGTAGATAAATTTGTATGTGTTATCAGACATTCGATGATATAAATACGACTTTTCATAATAATTGAACCGTAACTTTGTGAAATGTCAAAAATAGTACTTATGATGATGAATCAGGTGAATAAAATCATTTTTTCTCTTTAATTGCTACCTTAATAAACCTCAACTGTGCGTTCGATGTAAGTACGCCACACATGTGCTCAGAGAAAAAATATTGTAGTGATGTAAATGTTACGTGCATGTAGCGTGTGGCTCTGGTGTGCGGCCTGACTTAGTGTTTAATAAGAGCTCCTTCTACACGATGTACATAAATTAGTATAAAGGGGTATAAACGAAAGAGGTTTTTTATATGCTTGGTTTAACCTGAGTTATGTCTTAGTATAAAGATTGTCTTGATGAACACCGCAGTAGCATGTACTTTACCTACGCGACCTGATTTGAAATAGAAAGCTTTATTATAAATACTGTAAGCTTTGATACAAATCCTTGTACCACAAGATTTCGCGAACGTCTTGTGGTACAAGTTGTGACGATTACACTATTAAGCACCCATATATCAAGAAAATAAATATTAGACACAGTTATACATGATACATATTTATTTTTGCTAAATAGACCGTTATGCTCAATACAATGATCGTATCCGTCAGGATGGCGGATGTATAACTTCCAATTAAATCATAAATAAACTATATAAATATACGGAAAATATACGTTTTTGTACTACAATGTGTATAAATGTACGTGTTTGGATGCATAGCAATCATTAATTTACAGTGAGCCGCCATCCTGATGTCAGGTTGGCGGGTGATTCCTTATCCTATGAACTTATTTCAAATCTGACATTAGGAATAAAATATACGTCAATTGTTCATATAGGAACACTATTCAAAAACTTCTTATATGTTATAGAAGGTCTGATATTGTAAAACGTATGTGAGCCGCCACCCTGACGTCATAATGGCGGCTTGTTTCTTAAACAATTAAACTATTTTTTTAAATAAATACCAAATAAATGTACGTCTTTTGTTCTTACCACATTGTTAAATGAAAATCAGATTAATTAATGATTAGCATGATTTAATCAATTTTACAACATTTTACCATAAATACAATGAGCAATAACCATTTCAGGACTTCTATTTAATTTTGGCTTTAAATCATCATAACACAACCATATACCATCACTTCTGCTGTATGAATGCGCTTTATAGTGTCCAATGGCATCATAATTAGAACTTAAGCTTGAAGGTACAAATTCAAGGACTCCTATAATATAATAAGGAATATTACTGTTGAGTGATATTTCTAACGGAATATTTTTAATAGATATCATATCCGATTGACTACATTCAAAAAGTATGATGTTGTTGAGTTCATATTTAAATGTTCGCATGCCATAACAGCCTTTTCGATTACATGTGACCAAATTGCTGTCACTCCATAACATGGATACAGCTGCCTCGTCTATTTGGGAAATATCTTTTGTTGTGTTAAGTGCAAGAAACGCCATTTTTCTTCGTACATTGTTGGTCACACAAGTCTAACTTGTACAGGTTTCTATCCTCTCGGCACTCCAAATAGTATCAATCAAAAGTCTTTCAAAAACGTATGTCGCGCTACATTCACAATGTATTTGTATTTGTTTCATTTTCTAATAAAGTTCTAAAATATTTTTTAACAACTTGAGCACGAAAATTGTAAAGATCGTCAATCGAATTACTTTCATCGAATATATTTTTTATAAATAGACAATTTTTACTATGAAGGACTTTGCTATTTATTGCAAATCCATCAATGCAAGCCCTTGCAATCAAGTAACAAGCGGAATCAAAGGCGCATGTGTTCGTTACATTATTAGTAATTGAAGAAGATTGTAGAAGAATGCCATTGAGTAGTATTGGAATAGTTTTTAATGCTTCCTGATTTTTGTCGCTTACTGTTTCGTTCCGATTTTCCATGTCTTTTTCAATTTTATTTAACTTTTTTTCCTCTTTCTTTATATATTCCGTTATAATATTTTTATTTTTCTATCGTTTTCCCAACTTTCGTCTCTTTCTTTGTAATGCTTTAAATGGTCTTCTCGTTTTCTCGTTTTCTCTTTCTTCCTAAGCCTTTCCAATTTTCAATATATGACGGGTTTTCAAGAAAAGTAGATTCGTTCCTGAAGTCTTCCTTTATTGAATTTCGTTTACCCTGTATGACTGTATCTTGTGACTTTTTAGTTTTTGATTTTGATACTTTTTCTTTTACTAATGCTGTTCTTATTTCTCCTTCTATAAATTCTGTGTGTTTTGAAATAAATTCATCTACTCTGAGACGGTGACCCTTAGTTTTTTTGTTGCATAGATACCTTTTTATGTTTCGAAAATTACTTTCAACATTAGATGATGAAGGCCTTTTATTTTCGGAGCTATACACTGGTACCATAATATTAGACCAAAGAGGGCAGCTGGCTAACTAATTTTGTTAGTGTTGATAAAAGTGATGGGTTAAAATATAAATTCTCATGATTGTTGACATGTTCGACCTCAGTTAACGTGACGATTAATTGTTCTTTTTCTATAAGAGAGGTGTACCATTTCGGGACATTTGTACTCTTTTTTTTCAGGTGATTTACTACATCCTTCTAAAACTCTCGTAAATAATGAATCGTCTATTTTATCTTTCATTTCGTTTAAATCTTCACTTTTTTCTGTTTGATGCTCATCTACATTATGATCTCCAACTTGTTTGCTAAAAAATAGTTTTTTTAAGTTTTAATATTGATTTTGCACACCTTGATTGATTACTATCATTTTTGTTCAACATTATACTTACCATATCTGCAATGACTTCTTTTACGCTATCGTAATCTTCAAGGGACACTATGTAAAGATAGCATCGACGATAAAATGATTTTACTCTTACGTCAATATTTTTAAAACAGTTTAAGTTGTATATTATTTTAATACATACATACATACATATCACGTCTTTATCCCTAATGGGGCAGACAGAGCATTTTGGGTCTTGTGGTTCTATGCAGAGCCCAGGGCCGCAAGACCCAAAAGCCACTTTTAGCGTCATGGTGGGCGAGAAGCTGGAAAAGCAATCAATACAGTGATGGGTTGCTAGCCGCATCGCCTGTTAACATGATTTGCATTTTTGCCCATTCCCTCGATCGGCTATTACGATCTGCGTGGGAAGAGAAGCAGCTGGTACATTCTAAGTTTTTATATTTCTCCCAGACCAGCATGGGATTATTTTAACAAAGTGGCTAACGTCAAGACGAATATATCATTTGGAGTTTGAGTCTGTTCCTCCAATTTAACAAATGATTTTATTAAATACGTTTTTGTGGAATCGCAATTGGTGAATGCTTTTACTGCTGCTCCTATCAAAGCAGCCGAATCATCCAATATTACTTCATTGGGATTTTTTTTGTCTTCAATCCAAGTTTTTATCCATTTCGTTATAGTATCCATGTCATGACTATCTGATAACATCTGAGTAACAGGAACGCTCCGTTCATTGTAATTATCATACATCATAGCATTATACAAAAAAATATGATTTGACAGAATCATTTCATTTGAAGGACCAACTCCTCTGAATAGACTACCAGTAGCATCAAAAGCCATTATTACTCTATCGGGAGAATTGTGATAATTTTTGTGGTGTGTTTCCTGTGTCGGTGACCAATAATAAATATAAAATGGATACAGGGATATCTGTCGAATTATATTCTTACATGGCTGTATATTTGCTATCATCCAAAGGGCCAAAACTGGATTTTGATGATGATATTGACTTTTATTATATTCGTACTTTATTTCAGCTGTCGCTAAATGGCTAGGTTCGAAATCCCCGACATCCATTGTAGCATTAGCAAGTTTATTATGAACAACTATTGATGATTCCTGTTTCAAATTTTCACAAATTTCTTTTCTTTTTAAAGGAGATAATTTTATCTTTTTTCGACAGTTGTGTTGAAATTTTTTATTATTATAATTTGTAATGTTACCTTAACAAACAGCAATTTTCTCCGTTGGCCACATAATCACAATATTCAATTTTGCGTTGCATTGAGTACAGGAGCCGTAGCAAGTTATTCGCTCTTTATTTTTCACCGAATGGGTTTTAAAGGTCTCTTCTCGGAGTAACTGTGCCCATTCGTGTTTAGGTAATACATAGAGATTTTGATATGAAGACGCTGACATATTTCTAGCTTTGCACTTTGATATTGGTTGATTTTTTTCCCATTTGTATATGTCTAAGTAAAATGTAAACTCGAACTCGGTATCATCTGATTTATGGCCCTCAATTTCTTCAAATTCAGTCTCCGAGGCAGTGTGAACATCCGATTCATTTGTTTTGTGTTCACAATTATTAAAAGATAACTGACTTACTGAATCTTCAAAATCCGATTCATTTTCGGAAAGAGAAAAGCTATGGTAATTTCTTTTGAGTGATAAATACAATGCCTTTGGTGACATTTTACCTTGTAAATCTTTACTGATTGTAGAATAAATTTCATCGACTGACGGTGGCAAATCACTTTCACTTTTTAAAAAATGTTTGTACTTTTTTTTGTTCTTCTAATGATATTAAACTCTTCTTTCCTCGCTTCATTTTGACTAATATTTCTATGTATTCACTAGCACTGTATTTTTAACTGAGACAGTTTTAATCTGACATACATTTGACTTTTGCGCTTGGGTAAAATAAATTGCTAATCACCTACCCTCAAAATATGAAATTTTAAAACCCCATTCTAACTAAAACACGATTTTTCTTATTTAGAATATGTATTAATAATGACACATCATTCTTAGTCAATGTGATTCATAAATACTGTTAATGAGGAAAAGTGTCATAACTTAGCTTCATAGATAGATTAAAAATTTTAATATGTTACTACGTTTAAACAGGCGCTATTAGGGATTTATATCTATAAAAGGTATTTTTTATACTTTGAAATATTTTTATGATGCATATTTATTTATATAATGATTTCATAACATGTATCTAAACAAAAATGTTTTTGATGACATTAAGGTATCCCTAACTGGGTCGACATCATAGCAAATAAAACATATTTCGTAATTCTCAACCCAAAGTCACTTTTATTAAGATTTAGTATATAAAATTGAATGAACATATGACGAACATTTTTTGGTATTTATTTTTAAAAAAATAGTTTAATTGTTTAAGAAACAAGCCGTCAATATGACGTCAGGGTGGCGGCTCACATACGTTTTACAATATCAGACCTTCTATAACATATAAGAAGTTTTTAAATAGTGTTCCTATATGAACAATTGACGTATATTTTATTCCTAATGTCAGATTTTAAATAAGTTCATACGATAAGGAATCACCCACCAACCTGACATCAGGATGGCGGCTCACTGTAAAATAATGATTGCTATGCATCCAAACACGTACATTTATACACATTGTAGTACAAAAACGTATATTTTCCGTATATTTATATAGTTTATTTATGATTTAATTGGAAGTTATACATCCGCCATCCTGACGGATACCAATGATCACTAGTACTTTATGGAATATCTAATTATTACTTCAATTACTTCAAACAATCATAATCTTTAATCTATGTTTTATAAATTCAGTACTAATAAGTTACAATATATGGACCGACAAAACCTTACGCGGCGAGCGTTGAGCCAAGAAGACCGATGACCGGGCGTGTGCCACATCACCCGCGCTCCTCATCTGATAGGGTTGCCAGCTACGTCCCGATGTTGCCGTCCGCCGCACGGTGTTGCAAGTGTAAGCGCCAGTAAAGCGCTAATACTCGGCCATCTGACTACGCGGTCGTCCTCGGCCTGCGTCCGTGTCTGATGCATGAACTGAGAACATGAAAAATAAACACATTAAGAGGCCTAATAATATTTTTTCCTCCTCCAATTTAGGTATTTTACGCCGGCAGCGAGCGCACGCACACAACGACATGCCGCTCACACACACAGAGCTACGTAGGCGACGTAAAGCGCGGTATAGTGCGCTCGGCGACATTCTTGATCGTTGATGTTTTTTGGTTAAATATACTGGTGGTACATTATGTTTTGGTGCAATAAAGATTTTAACTAACTTACTAACTGGTATAAACTAACAGATATTATTCAAATTTTGGTAAAAGTTTTATTACATAGTAAATGCCATCTTAATTTAAATGCGAGTAATAATATATAAATATTAAATCCTTGAGTGCTTTGAATTACGGATAAGTAAAAAATATTATGATAAATCGTGAAGGTGATAATAATGGAGACTTCTATTCTATATAAGCAGAGTTGAGCACGCACATTATTTAGATTCTATGGAAACTTAAATAAGGCAAGTTTTAACAAATTAGGTAGTGCAAAGTATTATTTATCATTAATTGTAAGCCAGATTACTCCGTATTACTCTCTACATGGTGATTTTTTAATGGTTTTGGAGCCGAAGGCCACTTCATAAGGATCGTTAGTAAGATCTAAATAGCTAGTTAAAATAAAAATTCAGAAACCAAACATTTTGACTAAAACTCGTGAAACGCGAGATCAATTAGTAGTACCACCACCTGGCCGGCCTGGCAGAGTTAATCGAGCTCACGCGGCGTAACTACTATTAGGTATTACTTTTATTTAAAACTTTTAGATTTGTTGTAGCAAATAAGTATCACGATTTGTAAACAGTATTGGCAGTTGTCATTAGTGTTGCCAAATTAATAAAACCTAAGTGGTAGTCGATTTATACAGTTGCTACATGCGTACGGTCGGGTATCTGTGGTTAGTTGTAACGAGCAGACGGATATTTAAAAATTGGCAGCACTAATTGACCGGTTGGTGAGCATTCATTCTGAATGAATAATAAAGGTAGAAATTAAATGTCTTTGGTGAAAAAATTGTAACAAGCTTTATGAGGCGTTATTGGTGGAGATAAACACGTGTCATGGAATCTATGCTAATCTTTTATTTAACACTACGTGGTCTCGATCACAAGTCATTTTTGCAACATTTTTGTCTTGTCGTACACAAATATGGATAGAAAATTTATTTACCCTATGACATTTTTTTCCAAAACCAATGAAAAGTCAGCGTGTATATCGAATGAAAAGGGGTTTAGGGAGGTAGCACACGGTGAATTCTTTTTGTAGCTGTGCAGTTGCTGGTCATAAACCGATGGAGAATGTTGCGATGCAGTAGCGCGTTCCATGAAACATACGACTGCATCGCTAGAGTAGAAGTCGCCTTCCTTATTATCGAATAAAATAAATAGAACTGTAGAATTAAGAAAACTGGTATAATTTGTCTGAGTATACATTTAAAAAGTACACGTACAAATCTGCTTGACAGGAAACGCTGCTTTTGCTGCTGATTGACGGTTAAAATATTTCAGGAAAACCTCATGTTAGCACGCAAATCTGACTATCATTTTAAACCTTGCGCGCTCCTGAGGTGCGCTCAAAACAAATATTTTCCAACATATAAACGGATTTCGATGAGATTTGGCAGAATGACAATGATGAAATCACGAAGCTACTAGAAGTAGAGAATTCCAGAAGAATTAGCAAATTCTAAAATAATGTGAATTGTTCTAGAAGTTTATAGAATAATCACATAATACACACATTCTACCACTTGTCTCTCGCGCAAACTATTCAGTTTAGAAAAAAAAAAATTGAATCCTTAATATCATTTTTGAAGACCTATTCATAAGACTACACGTATGGGTTTGATGAACATAAATTTTTGAGTTTAAGTTCTAAGTATGGAAAACCCAAAATGTATTGTTTTTGTTTTCTATTTTTGTGTAAAAATCTTAACTCGGTTCACAGAATACATCTACTTACCAAGTTTCAAGAGTATAGTTCCTATAGTTTCGGATGGAAAAATGGATGTGACATACGGACGGACAGACAGACATACATGACGAATCCATAAGGGTTCCGTTTTTTGCCATTTGGCTACGGAACCCTAAAAGCCACAAATCAATAACTTGGCACTTTTTGCAAATAACTTCCTGTCTTTCTTTCCGGAGTTTTATTCCCCAGATCCAAAACCCTTCATCAGATCTTCATTTAAACTATAAGAATCTAATCTTATACGCGATTCTTCCAAACAAACATTGAATCATTCGAATCGGTTTATATTAGAAAGTAATATGAGCTTGCTATATGAGTATTATAAATATTTGAGCTGCAGTTGTCTGTTGAGGAATTTAGTTCTTCAGCGGAGTCCAGCGCTAAGAACTTTCATCCGATATTAAAAAAATTTACATGGGACCAACCTTGCATTCTTAAAAACGAGACATATATTTTTGAAATTGATTCATTTTTGACGGAGTTAACATACACAAAAAAAAAATATATATATATATACACGTCGAATTGATAACCTCCTCCTTTTTTTGAAGTCGGTTGAAAACTAATCGTCTCACCTAATAATTTCAGTAACTCAGTAATAATTGGAAAATCAGGTCCAGTCTAGACACTAAACTGACAGACGTCTTGTATAGTGACTTACTTAAGCTTACTTTTTGCCTTTTGCAGAATTAGTGGCACCATAGTATTTCTTTTTCCATTTCACATTACCAAACGTTCTATTTTTAGCTCGTTTGCCCATTATATTTACGACAGTACGACAGACACAAATAAATTACTATAAGTAATCAAGTTTTCCAACGATCAAATTCTATCAGTCGCTCTATGGTTCACGCACGTCATGGCTCAGCAGTGACTACAGAGTCGGCGTTGGCGCAAAGAAATACGTCCTCTCGCTGTAAGCGCTGCGCGCGGACTGCCGTCGGGGAGTAAACCGCATCCTATTTAAATAAATTTTTAAGTGATATGATTTTATTTTTTTACACTGTTTAAAAAAATAAAAGTATGATGTGTTCTACATATGAAAAAAGAGCATGAAATGGCATTTGTTACGGTATTTTTATTTTTCTAAAATAGGAGCTCAGAACACAAATACAAGCGACTTTATTTACATCGATTTCGGGGAAAATTACGCGATTTGTTAATTTTTTTTCCTTGTGAATTTATATAAAACAATGAAAAAAGCTTTACTCATGTCAGAAAATACTTATTCAGCTATTTTGTCTATTTTTTTTACCGGGTGTTAATGATTAAATCATTTGAAAATCTCGAAAGCCCGGCGACGCGTTTTGCGAAGTTTGGCAAAACGCACGTTGGATTCCGGTGAATTATACTAAAATAGGCAAAATGGTTCACTAATACTTAATAATATGATACTATCTTTCATAATATATAAATAAATTCAATGATAATTCTGTACTTTTCTCAAAAACACGACGAAAATTTGAGTAAAATTTGACAAATTTAATATGCGGCCTCTTAACTCAAATCTTATTTAGAGAATTCCACGTGTGTCTGACTTGTTAACAATCGATCATAGCTTATTGCAGAGCAATTCAATGTATCAGAGCAGTGTATTATAGCTTTAACCAAGCAACATCAGCTTTCTACACCAGTTTTGTATTGCCCGTGTATCGTCATAAGGCCTGTTTACCGAGACCCGTATATGCTTTGACTTAGGCGTAAACTGTGTAAGTCTGTCTCAGTCTTTGCAACTTTGTTCGTTCATCAGTATCTGTTCCAATTTATGTCCGCAATAACCTAGAATGTTCGATGTGATTGCATTAGACAAAAAGATGAAATAAATAATGTATTATGTGTTCCGATTGACGTCCGAAGTCCATTATGAGAGTACCTCGTTTTCATGCTGCCGTTTGCCGCTAGATGTCGCTAGTTTCCCGTCACGTGTCCCTCGACAGGCGCGCCCCCTAGCGTTTAATGTGTGAAACCTCTTCATGTCATACAAGCCGCCATGTTTTTTGTCATTGTTGCGTCGTTTTTCATGCCAAACTTTTTGCCGTTAGTTAAATTTTTAATTACAAACTTATTTTCGAGATTAAAGTAGAAAAATAACTTCCTTGATTTATTTTCGAGTAATTCAAGTGATATACGCTAGTTTGCCGTGTGATTATAGTGAAATTAGTGGTTTTACAAAATGGAAGACGTACCCTCGAGAAAAAGATCGCGATCGAAATCTTCGAGTTCGTCGAGTGATTCTAGCAGTAGTGCAGATTCTTTGGACTCCAAGAAACTTTCGGCGGCAAAGCGGAGGCGTTTTTCCTCACGGGATTTGGAAACCAGGTTTGAAGTATTGTCTCAACAGTTGGTGAGTCAATTTAATTCCATGATTTACGCACACGCTGCTGCTACACAATCCTCATTAACTGCCAATGGTCCGGTGGCCACAAGTGCGGCTTCCATTTCTAGCTCGCCAGTTATACCAAGGCCCACATCGTCCACAGCGGGTATTGACCCCACCTGTTTGCCCAGATTGGCAACTACGGTTAGGGAGGGAGTAGATGATGAACCCTTTTTACGTCCACCGGCCCAGCCAGCACCGTCTTTCCAAGTAGACACAATAACCGACCTAACGGTTTCAATTAAAGAACCGGTTATGGCCAAGGCTCTTCCCGAGCGAGTGCAAAAAATATCTACTATGCAAAGGTTTGACTCCCCTGATTGGAATGCTGTCCGTTACACTGATATTCAAAAGAAATACGCTGCTTTCCCGGCTTTTACGGAACTAAAGGTCAATGAGGAATTACGTCGTTTAGAAGACCCCTTTGCTCCTATTCGTTGGTACCAAATGGAACGTAGCTTTGCAGCTTTATCTAATGCATTTTTAGGACAGAATGAATGTGTCAACTCTGCTTTACAAGCTCTTATTGATTGGTCGTCAATTCCTGATTCACATTTGACTCCAAGTGGTCTTTATGATAAATTAACCGAACTATTTGGAAAGGATTCTAATTATAAGACAGTATCCCATGACATTCTGCAAATAATTTGTGGTAAACGCGCAGAAGTATTAGAACTACGGCGTCGATCACTTTTAAAGCCATTAAAGGATAAATATTTACGTGAGGATATTGAGAAAATACCACCGTCGTCAGAGTATATGTTTAACCCGCAATCTTTAGCCTCTTATATACAAAAGGTGGGGGGTATAGAAAAGATTCAAAAAGAAAAGCCCAAATCTCAACTTACGCGTGCTAAATCTCCTGAGCCGTCAACTTCAAACCAAACGAAGACATTTCAGGGCCAATATTCAAATAAAAGAAAACAAAGTGGAAATAGAAACTATTCCAACAAGAAAAATGATGAGGACAAGAGAAAGGGGGGCCGAAATTCTAAAGGATCCCATAAGTCAAACAAAAGACAAAAATGACTCAGTAAGATTTTCAGGGGGCTGTCTTCAACATTATCAAAAAGCCTGGATTCCCTACAATCCACCCAAATTTATTTTAAAAATGATATCGGGGGCTCGAATTCCATTCAATCAGACACCACCTTTGATATTACCTACGGTAGATGTAATGAAAAAATTCCAAACTCCAGTCTCTGCCCAGATGTCAACAGAAGTTCAAATTATGATTCAAAGTGGTGTTCTAGAACCGGCGCCATTAACCCCATCGTTCATATCTCCGCTATTCCTGATAACCAAGAGCAACGGAAAGAGTCGAGTAATTTTCAATCTAAAAGCTTTAAATCAATACATGAACACCAAACATTTTTATCTTTTCCATCATCGTCAAATGTCAAACTTCCTTCAGACAGGGGATTGGATGGTGAAACTGGATATCAGTCAGGCTTACTACCACGTACCAATAAAACAACACCATCGACGTTTCCTTCGCATCAGTTACAACGGTCGCTTACTACAGATGACTTGCTTGCCATTTGGCCTGGCCACAGCACCCAGAATGTTTGCGTCGATCACGAATTGGACAGCCGAAATACTACGAGCCGAAGGTATGCGGATTGTGGTTTATTTGGACGACTATTGCATCGCTCATCAGAACCAACATGCGCTTCAGGCACAGGTACATGTCGCAGTGAATTTTCTATCCAGTCTGGGATGGTTCGTCAATATAGAGAAATCCATCATAAAACCAGTACAGTCAATCGAGTACTTAGGCATCAGCTGGAACACACAATCAAATACAAAAGCTTTGCCTCCAGACAAAATTTGCAAGATCCGCCAGAGTATTTGGACTCGCCTTGCAGCCGGCAGTTGGACCCTCAAGCAGGCCCAACGCCTCTTAGGGCTTCTCAACTTTGCGACCTTCATCACCCACCGGGGAAGGTTGCATTGCCGTGCACTGCAACGCCACAGCAATCGTCTGCGTTTGTCCCCACGCAAGGCTATTCAATTGCCAGAAGAAGTACACACCGAACTCCGGTGGTGGCTAGAGAATGTCAGTCAGAACACTGCAATACACCCAATCTCATCCCCTACAAACTACATGATCACGGATGCTTCAGATGTCAAGTGGGGAGCTGTTGTGAACAACAGGAAAGTCCAAGGATCTTGGAGCAATCTTCAGCAGACTTGGCACTGCAATGCCTAAGAAATGTATGCAGTAATTGCAGCCCTCAAAAGACAGGCTCCAGTTTTAAAGAACTCCACAGTGATTCTACAAAGCGACAACAAGACAGTCATCTCCTACATCAAGAGCGAGGGCGGGACAAGGTCGCCTCTGTTGCTGACATTGACAAAAGAATTACTGGCTCTGGCGGACAGCCTCAACGTTGTACTCATCCCTTACCACCTTCCGGGAATGTACAACACGGAAGCCGATCATCTCTCGCGCAATCGCGCCGGCTCCGAGTGGCACTTACAAGTCGAAGCGACGTCAAAAATATTCGATCGTTGGGGCACACCAGACGTCGACCTGTTTGCCTCAGAAACAGCTCACGTTGTGCCAAACTATGTTACGCTCGACTTGTCAGACTCGAACGCCTGCTATCACAACGCATTCAGCAGATCTTGGCGTTACCAACTTGCGTGGCTCTTTCCTCCTCCGGGTCTAATCCCACGAGTTCTTCAACACCTCAATACAGCATCGGGACGCTTCATAATGATAACACCAAAGTGGAAAAAACCGTTCTGGCGCCCAGACTTGAAGCTCCGCGCGTTGACTCGTCCAATGAAAATTCAGAATTTGCAAAGATCTCTGGTAGACACTACGACGGGCCGCCCACCAGCTCAAATCAAAAAACTGAAGCTGGAAGCTTGGCTCATTTCGGATGGGATAAATTAACCGAATCTTGGTCACTAGATGAAAAGAATCTTTTGTTATCGTGTTGGAGACCTTCGACTTTAAAAACTTATGCTCCCATTTGGACCAGATGGTCAAGCTGGTGTCGTGATCATAATGTTATACCACATGTACCAAAACCTGAGCAAGTAGCAAAGTATTTAGCTTATTTGTTTTTGCCCAGTAATCTTGCATACCGTACAATACTGGTGCATAAGTTGACTATAGCATCTATTTGTGAAACTGTTTCCAATGTTAAAATTTCTAGTAGCAATATCGTTAAGCACATTCTTAAAGCGATTTCCATAGCAAAACCAATACCTCCTAAAGTCCCTGTTTGGGATGCAAGGCTAGTTATCAGGCACTTAAAGACTTCTTGCCCTTCTAACAGCTTATTTGAAATATCAAGACGGACTGCTACGATTCTGTTATTAGTGTCGGGACGAAGAGTATATGATTTATCATTATTACATTGCGATCCCGATCATTTTATAGTTAACACTGATTCTATTACTTTACGTCCTATATTTGGTTCCAAAACTGATTCATCTTCATACCAGCAATCAAATTGGACCTGTTTACTGGGTCAAATCTCTAGTAGAAGTTACTAAAGATATAAGAGGTCCAATAACAAATTTATTCGTTACTACTAAGGCTCCTTATCGACCAGCTTCACCAGCTATAATAGGAGGTTGGGTCAAAACCCTATTGAGAGATGCAGGTATAGAAGCATCCCCTGGTAGTTGTAGGTCAGCCGTAGCATCCCTAAATTGGACAGAAAATTATCCTATCAATGAAATTCTTGCTAAAGCCAACTGGCAACATGAATGCACCTTTAAAAAATTCTATCACAAGCAAATCTCTGTAGCGAATGATAGTGTATCAGAGAGATCTTTGTCGAAATATTTCTCAATGCCTTAAGCTTCTTTGTTAAAAACACAATCTGTGGTCTATTAATGATATGCTTAATTATCATCTATAAGTTCATTAAGAAATTTTCAGTTTATAGCAATAAATCTTTTATCAATCACATTGTTGCTTTTTTTTGGTTAACCTTCTCATACAAGCCACCAGGAGATAACAAACACGTCTCTCATAATGGACTTCGGACGTCAATCGGAACACATAATATTAAAATTTTACCTTCCAATAAAATTTGTATTATGTTTCCTTAGACGTCCGAAGTCCAAATTAGGTCTTCCTGGTGTACATAACTAAACTGTACCAGCATCATTATGAGCCGAACAATGACAAAAAACATGGCGGCTTGTATGACATGAAGAGGTTTCACACATTAAACGCTAGGGGGCGCGCCTGTCGAGGGACACGTGACGGGAAACTAGCGACATCTAGCGGCAAACGGCAGCATGAAAACGAGGTACTCTCATAATGGACTTCGGACGTCTAAGGAAACATAATACAAATTTTATTGGAAGGTAAAATTTTAATATTATATTGGAATAGCATGATAACCCGCTAACACTCGGCACCTTCGGATTTACCTCCTATATCCGGATTCGCAATTCTGTTCCGTGAGCTGAGCTTAACTCGTAAAAATAGTAAGAGCTATTGAATTTGCACTACCATTGGCAGCTAAGTCATATCATCTCAAACAGATTTTTTATCCTCAAATGTTGAATCTCACAGAATACACACACGTACAATTAATTATCACAAGATGGATGACACAATGATATTGTATATATTGGAGCTCTACTAAAGCTTAATCATTATAAAAGGTGGTAGGTACGGTTGCATCCTTTGCCAATGCATGCAACACAATTAAAAATAAAATAGAATCTTTATTCTCTCGAGTAACTACATGACTTGTTTTATTAATTATGATAATCAGTATTCATTACCAATAAAAGACTGGGTGTGAATCGCTGAAATATCAACATTAATCACTTTCTTTTACTTTGATTGTAAAAAGTAACCAGCGCGGCGCGCATGGTCAGGGTGACAAATTTTTAACCTTGTAATTTGTCGCATTTCGCGTAATTTAACGCAACAAACATAGACAAAATTGAGCGACAAAATAACTTTCATTCATAAAACGTATTCCATCTCATGCCTAACTCACGTGCGAGCATGGTTTTGACAGGTCAAAGTAGAAATTTTGACGGTTGACGACGGTGGATGACGGCAACGTGAAATCGTGTAAATTTGTCGCCGATTTGCTAGACCCACATAATTAAAATATTTTCAATCGTATTTTAAACAGTTATTCCATTGAACTAACACTAAATGTACCGTAATTGCGGGCTATTTTAGCCCTGGAGGGCAACTATGGCCCAAGTCAAAAATTTTTTTGAAATTGCCGCCACGTTACCGACGCGCGACCGGCCGTTATAGTTCCAACCATAATTAATAGATGGCAGCATTGTGTTCATGATTCGACACTGCTTTATCGACTTTACGCGCAATCAACATGTCAGTGTCACTCGAAGTTTTGCATACGTTTCGGCTCGTAAATTACCTGTGCAAACTTTCATCATTAACTTCGATAATTTGGTAAGTTTACTATAATATCTTTATTTGTTGTTATTATACATGTATTTAGGAGTATGTTAATGTTAAATTCAAATGGTTTTATACATATTTAGTTTATTGTATTTTAGAAATGGTTTGTAGGGATACTATAGCCCATGTTTTCGGGTAAATTTAACCCATGGGCCAAAGTAACCGGACGATGTTAAATCAAGTATCAATAAAAGAAATAGTTTACCTATCTAACTGTGGTTTTATATTTTTAGGTGGTACATAAGCGAGTGAATGACCCTAGTATATGACGATGCCGACAAATTACCGAAGAAAGCCCGGCAGCCGCCGTTATGTTGATTACTCGAAGGATAAATTAGAAGAATGTTTGGCAGCAGTGAGATCCAAAGTGCTTACACAACGAGCTGCATCTGAACAATACCAGATACCTCGTAGTACTATAAAAAATAAATTACGTCAAAAACATACCAACAATCCTGGCAGACAAACTGTATTCACAGAGCAGGAAGAAGCTTCGTTTGCTTCGCATATAACAGCTCTTTCTGAATATGGATTCCCCATTACTGATTTTGATCTTAAAATGATAATCAGGGATTACCTTGGATCACAAGGCAGAATTGTTAAACAATTCCGAAATAACGTTCCAGGTAAGGACTGGGTAAAGAGTTTCCTTCAGAGACATAAAACTTTATCGCGGCGACTAGCAAATAACATTAAGAGAGTAAGAGCTCAAGTATCGGAACAGATTATTATAGAATTTATCGAAAACATTGCTAAAGAAACGGAAAATGTACCGGCAGAAAATATCTATAACTACGACGAGACTAACCTCTGTGATGACCCAGGAAGAAAGACTGTTATTTGCAGACGAGGAACCAAATATCCAGAAAACATAGTCAATGCGACAAAGGTGAGTTTTAGTGTTATGTTCTGTGGCAATGCGGCTGGAGAAGCAGTTCCTCCTTTTATAATTTATAAATCGGAAAACCTCTGGACCACTTGGATGGAAAATGGTCCAGCAGATGCTCGCTATAATAGGACAAAAAGTGGGTGGATAGACGCCGTAACTTTCGAAGACTGGTTTATAAGACATTTGCTTCCTATTCTGAAGAAAAAAAATGGCCGTAAAGTCGTTATTGGGGACAACCTTTCGTCGCATATAAGCAATACAGTCTTAGGAGAGTGTGAGAAGCACAACATTAGTTTCGTATGTTTACCTCCAAACGCAACGCATATTCTGCAGCCGTTGGACGTCGCGTATTTCCGACCTTTAAAATGTAAATGGAGGCAAACTTTGTTGAAGTGGAAATGCACTCAAGCTGGAAGAAAACTATGCACAACGCCAAAGGAAAAGTTTCCTGCTTTGTTGAAAGAAACTTTGGATAATTTGACACAAACTAAAGAAAATTTGATATCTGGCTTTAAAAAATCTGGAATATATCCCATTAATAAACAAGAACCCTTAGACAGATTGCCAAGACAGGACCGCATTGTAAACATCGAACTTATCACAGAATCTTTTATACAAAAGTTACAACAATCGCGGACTGACACGTGCTCGGAAAAAAATGTTGCTAAGAAAAGAAAACTGAATGTACCTGCGGGTCAGTCAATTTGCGCTGCTGATGTTTTGGAAGCAGGAACGTCCGGGACACAAAAAATAGAGACGGCAAAAGCGAAGACAGTAGCGAAAAAACGAACAAAGCGTACAATTTCATCATCAACAAGCTGTAGTGATACAAATATTAGCCTTGCCTCTTCGACAGAAGACCACATAGTATCAAATGACTCACACGATGAGTATGATGACAATATACCACTAGCAACATTAGCTCAGACTGGTTCCGCTAAGAATCCCGACTTGCGTGAATCACCTGTTCTTCAATTTGAGGAACTACCGCAAACTAACTGTCAATCCATACAAAACGAGAACGAAATCTTGCCCGTTGTTCAAATTAATAAGACTGTAACTGAATCTTTAAAAAATATCAGACAAGACCGAATCTTAACCGATCTTCAAATTGAAGAGTTGCTAATAGATGAAGCTGTAACTGAACTTTTTGATCGAAACCTATCTAATCTTCAAACTGAAGAGCTGCTCCAAACCGTGCATAAAAGTAGCGCTAAACAAGCCTTTATTTGTGAAAAATTTTCGCAATCTAACCAAGATTCACTTTCTTCTCAAAAAGAGAATCTAACAAACGCACCTAGGCTTCCAAGGCGTCGTAAGGAGAAGGAAATGTCACAAAATTACGATACTGCGATGTGTGAAAAAAATCATAAGACCCTAAGTAATTTTCTGAATGGCATTGTTGTAAATGAGTATGTTCTGGTGAAGTGGAATGATTGCAAATACCCAGGTCAAGTTGTATCAATAACTGAAGAAGCTGTTCTAGTATCCTGCTTGAAAAAAGGAAAAAAGTTTTGGCGCTGGCCCGTGATCAAAGATGAGCAGCTTTTTAGTTGGGACAAGATAGTTAGGAAAATTGAAAGCCCTAAGTTAATGAAAAAAGGTTGCTATTCTATCCCGGAATTGGATGGATAGACAACCGATGTACGACTACTACCTATTAAACAAACGTTGATTCTCAAATAAGACTTAAATAATTATAAAGTTCCTTTAATTGCCAAATTAGAGATTAAGGATGTTTTGAAAGAAGTTTTGTTATGTTTTTACTTAGAATTATATTAAGAAATACAAACTTTATATTACATTTGTTACCATTTTGTTTGCTTTTTTAAGAAATAAAGCTACTTTTTTATGATTCCATTAAAATTTAATGTTTTTATTGTATAAAAATCCTTTCTCTATATTTAAAGTAGCCTACTGTTGTGGCAAAGTAAGCCCAAAAGGGCTTAAAATATCATTTTATCAAGTAAAGAATCTGACAGTCAAAGTAACCCTTCTCTAAGGACAACTTTGGCCCAAATTTAAAAAAAAAAATGTGTTAAAGTACACATATACTTTCTTTTATACATGATAACTTGTTAAATAAACCCCTTGAGATGGTATAAAAAATATTTTAAACCTTTAGTGTTAATCACAAAAGAAACCATACATTGATTCGTAAAAATTGTGTATAAATTTAGACAAAGTAACCCGCAATTACGGTATATTTACACATTTTAATGTAGGCAGACATATTTAAACAATGTATTATTGAAGTTTTACAAACATAACAAAATATTTTATTACGTAACTGTAGCGCCATCTTTTGATGAATCCAACAACTACATCGGTGGCGGTGGCGGCCTGGCAGCCGCCCCGGCTCCCGCTTACTAGGCAGCGGTGTTTTTCTTTATGTTGGCTGTACGACATGAGTTGAAACGTTCCGTAGCACATTTATTTTATTAACATTGCATTTTTAAAATTTTTATATTTTTTTATTGCAATATTTTGACTAGAAATTATAACGTAATTATATAATTCTTTTATCTAACGTGATTGTTTAACAAAACACTTGTTTAAATTTAAAATTATTATATTTTCTTAGCAGACATTAGAATCTCTGTTTATAAACTGCCTGCGTGTGACGACTCATTTTACTACGTGACCATTCATGAATTTTATGTTGTCATGTACATTTTTATATAGGGAAGATATGTAAAGACCTCTCAGATAAAACACCATGCTTGCCACGCAGAAGTAGAAAAACTGAATTTGCTAAATTCGAAAATTGGGCTCGGCCTCACCTGACAATTCTTTAGGCAATTGAAAATAATGTGTACTGTCTGTTGAATACATGCTGATTTGCGAATCCGGGTACCCAAAAAAAAAAAAAATAAGTAGCAGGCAGGGACCGGATTAGCAGCTAATTTGTAAAATCCCTTTAAGTGGTCATCCTTACGATAGGTTTACCCTCACGTTTATTTTAGTTAGCCTGTAAAAAGCTTATCCAGCGAAAGGCTTACCGTATCTCCCTATAGGGTAACCCTATCCTTATGATAAGCTAAGCGTTTACCAAATCATTGGAAGGGGTATTTTTGTTTATGCGGTGATATTTCTAAAATGTACCGTTGTATATTGATAGATGAGTCTCAACGTAAGTTTCAACACGTATTGTGGCGTGATTCACCCAGCGAAAGTCTATGAATTGTGCACTGTGACATACGGTGTAGTCAGTAGTCCGTTTTTAGCGATTCGTACTTTGCAACAATTAGCCGTGGATGAAGGTGATCGCTTTCCAGACGCCGCACGCGCATTGCGTGAAGGATTTTATGTTGATGACTTACTTTGGCCAGTTGATAGTGTGGATGAAACACAAAAATTCAACATAAATTAGTTGAATTACTTAAATTGGGCGGATTCGAACTGCGCAAGTGGTCGAGTAATAGAGCTCAAGTATTGAATAAATTACCAAATGACCAACTTGAGCCACCTGTTCAATTTGATGATGGCAAAACCATGGCCATTAAAATTCTCGGTCTTCATTGGCTGCCTGAAGAGGATGCATTTTCCTTCCGTACTACCCAGATGGTAGGTAATGTCACAAAACGCTCGGTTTTGTCAGAAATAGCGAAACTTTTCGATCCTTTGGGGTTCGTTGCCCCATGTGTTTTTCTAGTTAAGGCCATACCCAAATTTTCCGGGGTCCAGTGGCGCCGCCATTTGAAATAAATCATTTAAAAGGAAACGGAGATATCATTCAAAATTGTGTCTTGGTCAAGCCCTAGATAACCCTTAAAACTATTTTATGAACTACTGTTTATAATTTAAAGTGCGAACGTGAAGCTTTTCTACGCACATTAGCTAAAAGTGGCCGTTTTTCGCAAATGTGCGTAGAAAAGCTTCACGTTCTCACTTTAAACTACAAAAAGTAGTTTAAAAAATACTTTGAATGGGTATCTAGAACTTGACCAAGACACAATTTTACATGATATCTCCGTTTCCTTTTAAATGATTTATTTTAAATGGCGGCGCCACTGGACCCCGGAAAATTTGGGTATGGCCTTAAGAATTTTGTGCGGTCGCTCAGTTGGGTTGGGATGATTCTCTTACTAAATCATTATTTGAAGAATGGTCGAAGTTCTGTTCTCAAATACCATTGTTATCAAAATTGAAACATGATCGGCATGTGTTTATCAAAAACCATACGGTATTTCAATTGGTAGGTTTTTGCGATGCTTCCAAGGCTGGATACGCCGCCGCTGTGTATATTCGTAGTCAAGATGCACAGGGTAACATACATGTTAGTTTACTGTTATCTAAAAGTAAGGTTGCCCCTTTGAAGGTACTTTCGATTCCACGTCTTGAGTTGATGTCTGCTCATTTACTGTCGAACATTCTACGTTACGTGGTTCCAATTCTGGCCAGAGACGTTCACATCAGTGAGATAATAGCGTTCACCGACAGCTCAGTGACATTGACGTGGATAAACACACCGGCGTTCAAACTGAAAACATTTGTCGCGAATGGAAAAATCACGTCAATGGCACTGATAACCCGGCTGATGTGTGTTCTCACGGCGCCAAGAAGGCGCAACTTTTAGAGATTGCGGACCAATAGTTCCGTGGTCCACAGTGGTTGTACGAACCACAGCATACATGGCCGGTCAGATCTATTGATGAGTTTAAAGGTGAGCCATTGGAACTTAAACCTATCAAGGAACACATATTTCTGAGTGTAGATTCTGATACGGAATTTTATTCAATAATAAATAAATTTTCAAATTTCAACAAACTATTGCGTATTTTTGCTTGGTGTCTGAGATTTCTAAATAATTCTAGGGCTGCTGCCGCTGATAGATCTAAGGGATAAACTTATTAAAATTGTTCAAGTTAAACATTTTAAGGATGATATTGAGTCTTTAAAAAGAGGCAACCGATGCTCTCAAAGCCTACGTAAACTCGACCCGTTCCTTGATAGCCGTAGTCTCCTCATTGTGGGGGGTAGGCTTTCACAAGCAGACTTGCCATTTACTCAACGTCACCCATTGATTCTGCCTAAAAAATCACATTTCACTAATATTTTAGTCGATTATTATCATAAACGTTATTTACATACTGGGCTTAGGTCCCTTCAAAATATTCTGGCTCAAAAATATTGGATCATAGTCGCTAGATGCATTATATGGTCTCGTCTTTCAAAGTGCATTAGGTGCTTTAAGAATAGACCTTCTATTAGTCAACCTAAAACGGGTTCTCTTCCAAAATGTCGTTTACAAGATATTTACCCATATCATACCGCAGGTGTCGATATAGGTGACCCTTTCTACTGCAAAGAGGCAAATCGACGCAATGCCAAAATAACAAAGGCCTATTTGTGTCTATTTGTTTGTTACTCAACCCGTGCAGTGCACCTTGAGATACTCTCGGATTTAACTACGGAATGTTTTTTAGCTTCATTCGATCGTTTTACAGCGCGTCGCGGTCTTCCACACACAATTTATTCCGATAACGGCAAGAATTTTGTGGCTGCTGGTAAACATCTAAATGAGGTTCATAAATTCTATAATACAAATCAACATCAATTAACTGATAAATTTAGCATTAGGAAGGTTTTTTGGAAGTATAATCCTCCAACTGGTAGTCATTTTGGAGGTATTTTCGAAGCTGGAATCAAATCTACCAAATACCATTTAAAACGTGACACGCGCTTTGTCATTCGAAGAGTTACATACTTTGTTTTCTAACATAGAAGCTATTCTTAACTCCCGCCCTTTGTGCAGCTTATCTAATGATCCGAATGAATTCGACGTCCTAACCCCAGGACATTTTTTGGTTGGGCGTCCGTTGGTGTCAGCTCCTAATTACGATCTTTCAGACATACCTGTCAATCGTTTAACGCGTTGGCAATGTATTCAACAGGCTACGTTGCATTTCTGGCGTCGCTAGAAATCAGATTACTTGCATACTCTGCAACAACGTCAGAAATGGCTAATTGACACGCCTAATTTATTAGTTGATGATTTGGTATTGATTCACAATGACAATGCTCCATATCAACAATGGAGTCTAGGACGTGTTGAACAAATTCATCCCGGACTGGATGGAAAGGTTCGCGTTGTTACGGTCCGAACGCAATATTTGCGGCTACAGCGACCTGTCACTAAGCTGAGTCCGCTTCCAAAAGAATAAATTAAAAATATTATTTACAATCCTTTAACGTTATCTCTTAGTTATGTAATTGTTTCCGTTTAGTTATACAGTCCATTTAATTTATACAGTTTTCTTTGTATTCAAAATTATATTAGTTACCAATGTTTGCAAGGCAAACTTTTGCACCACATACTTAGTTATTTGTGTGTTTATCTATTATGAAAACATTGTTGATTTCGGTGGGGGGAAATGTTAGGGAAGTAACTGATTATCTATGCCACCACAAAAATAAAAATAAAGAAACGTCTAGATGACACTTCTCAAAAAAAGAACTTCAATTTCCGGCCTTCGGAGCCGGGACGACTTTTTGTGAGCTTATTACATGGTACACATATTTCTAAGTGAATACTCTAAAGAAAAGAACAGAACAGAACTAAGAAGAGAAGCAAAGCAGATTGGGAGCCCCCAGCGGATGATACTGCGACAAGGCAGATGTTACATACACAGGTTAGTGGTGGCCCACGTTTTTCTCTTTGGGGATAAAGTTTATTAAAATACGTATATATATCAACAATAACTTTGTTTACGCAACAGTTATAATAAGACTGTTGAAAATTTACGTATTTTTCGTAAATTAATGCATAGTTATGTTTTGCAAAGTTGGTATTGTAACTTTTAAATGGATAGTATGTAGAGTTTAAAAAAACTTTAACATCTCGAATATTACAGTGATCAAACTGAGGCATAATTTTATGTGCGTTATTTTTTCTGTTTGTTTGTAAACCTATATAATAACGTATCTAAGTTTTTCAATTTGTGATGAAGTCTTAATTGACCACGTATGTTATTATTATTATTTTGATATTTTGTATATTTTTCTCTCTTTACCAGAAGAGGTGAATAAGAGCACTGGCCATAGCCAAGTGCGAAATGATTTATTCACTACCGGTTGGTGTATCTGTACCATGATCTCTTGAATCATGAATCTACTTACTTACTGTAGAAATTTACGAGCGATACGACAGGTATTTAAGATGACAGCTTTCTGTAGGGTGTGTATAATGTACGTAGGTATATTTAGTATTTGTAACGTTTGCGGCATGACTGCGGTTGTAGAGAGTATGACGGGCACTTTTTGACGGTTCCCACTCGCCACTGTCTTTGAATTTCTATAGCAAGGTCTTTATATTTACTCATTTTTCAGTGTAGGTTGTCTGTAAGGTGTGTGTGTTAGGGATGGCGATTTCTACTAGATATAATACTGTGTTATTGGATTTATCGTGAATTGTGATGTCGGGTCGGTTGTAATGTACGGTTTTGTCTGTTATTATTGTGCGGTCCCAGTAAATTTTAACTAAATGATTTTCTAATATCTTGTCTGGAGAGTATTTGTAATACGATTGTTTGGTGTCAATTAATTTGTATTCATATGCTATGTGTTGATGGATTAGTGCTGCTACTTGATCGTGTGTGCTTATAGTCACTTTGAACCAGGCTCTTACAGGCTCCGGTAATGTGCTGTATAGTTTCGCTGGCACTATTGCAATGTCTGCACAGATCTGTTACTAAATTACAATCTTTTATGATATACTTTCTATAGTTTCTGGTGCAAATAACCTGATCCTGGATCGCAAGCATAAATGCCTGGAAAGAGTCTGGAAAGAGTTCTCCTCGTTTAAGCCATGCGTTGGACCAACTCCTGTCTATGTACGTTTGTTCAAGATCATTGTAGTGCCTACCATGCAGGGGTTTTTGCTGCCAAATCTGTTTTTTCTTTAAAATAGTTGTCTGTGTCTCAGTAGGTTGTGTTGTTTTGTCGCTTAAATTAAGGGGCGTGAATTTGTTATCTATGTAGGTTAAATATTTATGTTATTCAGAGTGCTCGGATTTCATGTAAAAGTGAATGACGTAATGTTGATACTTGTTATGTAATGTTGATGATTGCAGATGTCAATCAAACTTCTACCCCCTTCCGATCGCGGTAGGGTAAGTCGCTGGACACAGGATTTGGGATGGTGTTTTCTGTGCAGAGTAAGTAGAGCATTCATATTAGATTGTAATTTTAGCAAGTCAGTACGAGACCAGTTAATTACGCCGAAAGAATATGTGAGTACCGGTATTGCATATGTATTAATTGCTTTACAAATTTTCCGAGAATTTAAATGTGTTTTCAAAATTTGTGTCACTCTGTGTTTAAATGTTTTGGTTAAAGTAAGTTTGGTCTCTTTGTGTTCGATTAACTACAATACGACCCTGACATATTTAAAAGAAAGCGAAAAAGGAATAATGTGTGCAACCGAACCACCAAACTACGCACAGAAACCTCAAAGTCCTTCTTCTGTTTCCTAGGTCCATATCTATACAATACATTAAACGCCTCATTAAATATATATCACTTAAATAAATTGTCATGCAAAACCACAGTTACCCAATATCTCAAATCACTTAATTATATCGCCACCGAAACCCTACTCACTCCCATCGAGTAAGAAAGAAGGCTCTATACTTTCTTCTCACATACCAGATTATCTTTCCCCTCCCCCACTTTGTGACATCTTCCATTTCGCCTCATTAGCTTCCTCTCACCCACGCTCACTCACACCTTACACTGACAATCATCACACTACCACAACACGACCACTAACACCATCACACACAACATGCCTCTCACCCAGCCCTTACAGTCCTCCTTGCCCTCCTTGATTTAAAGTAGTTTAAGTATGTTTTTGTTTAGTATTTAGCACAATAAAATTGTATTTTTATATTATATATAGGTACTCACACAGCAAAAATATTACATAGGAATACAAATAAGCACGTCTCGAACAAACTGCCCCGGGTAAGCCGCTTCACAAATGTTACAAACCCGAACACCTATGCTAACACTATGTATCTCATTTATTAGAAAAATTGTATTTTGTGAAGGGAAAATAAACGTTTTTATTATTATTATTATTAATTTTGATTGGTTAATACCTAAATATTTGTACGTACCATTTTCATCTAAAGCATCTATTGTCTCGCCTGTAGAAAGTGTATATGTATTTGATTCGACCCTCCCTTTATTTATAGACTGTATTTTGCATTTATCTACCCCAAAGTGCATATGTATATCGTTGGAAAACTTCTCTGTAGTTTCAGCTAATTTGAGTAAATCATCTTTGTTGTTGGCGTACAATTTAACGTCCATATACATTTAGTGTGATAGTTCTACGTGTCTACTGTTATGAACGAGTTTGAAACCTTTTTCATTATTAAGGAGTGTTGAAAGTGGATAAAGGGCTAGGCAGAACCATAATGGACTCAGCCCATCTCCCTGAAATATACCTGTATTTATAGAAATCGGTGCGGTAGTTACACTTCCTTCAACAGTGGTTAGTTTAAGAGGCCGTCTATTAAATTTGACAAATTTCACTCAACTTTGCGTCGTGTTTTTGAGAAAACTACAGGATTATCATTAAATTTATTTATATATTATGAAAGATTATATCATATTATTTAGCATGAGTGAACCATTTTGCCTATGAACTTGCTTGTTTTAGTATAATTCACTGGAATCCAACGTGCGTTTTGCCAAATTTCGCAAGACGCGTGGCGGGGCTTTCGAGATTTTCAAATGATTTAATCATTAACACCCGGTAAAAAAAATACACAAATATAGCTGAATAAGTATTTTCTGACATGAGTGAAGCTTTTTTTATTGTTTTATTTAAATTCACAAGGAAAAAAAATCAACAAGTCGCGTAATTTTCGCCGAAATTGATGTAAATAAAGTCGCTTGTATTTGTGTTTTGAGCTCCTATTTTAAAAAAATAAAAATAACGTAACAAACGTCATTTCATGCCCTTTTTAAATATGCCAAACACATCATAATTATATTTTTTAAAATAATGTAAAAAATAAAATCATATCGCATAAAAATTTATTTAAATAGGATGCGGTTTACCCTCCGACGGCAGTCCGCGCGCAGCGCTTACAGCGAGAGGACGTATTTCTTTGCGCCAACGCCGACCTCGTAGTCACTGTGCGATGACGTGCGCAAACCATAGAGTGACTGATAGGATTTGATCATTGGAAAACTTGATTACTTATAGTAATTTATTTGTGTCGTTGAACGTACTGTCGTAAATATAATGGGCAAACGAGCTAAAAATAGAACGTTGATAATGTGAAACGGAAAAATAAATACTATGGTGCCACTAATTCTGCAAAAGGCAAAAAGTAAGCTTAAGTAAGTCACTAGTCAAGACGTTTGTCAGTTTGGTGTCTAGACTGGACCTGATTTGTTAATTAAAACTGAAATTATCAGGCGAGACGATGAGATTTGGGAAAATAAAATGTAAGACCAGTTTATAAATTTTTATCACAAATTATTACTACTGGAAATCATCGATCCGCCTAAATGTCGTTCAATGAAACTCTTGCAGCTATTAGTCCTATATTATAATTAATACGTGCTTGTACCTTCAATAAGTATCCTAGCTATTGTTACGAAAGTGGGGTTTAAGATTTGGAAAAAAATGCCAACACTCTTCTTATTGAATTTATTCACTATGCAACCAAAGATTGACACACTAATATGGTCTTCGAAACGTCCATTGTCCAAGTCTTCATGCAGTCATAGTCCAAAATTCGTCGCTGAAGTCGTATAGGTTACGCGCCGATAATATTTTTTAAATCTCTTTGAAGTTATCTCACCACTTTTATATACGCCTGCCAAGGTACGAGAATAGATATTTCTAGAAAATTCATGTGCTTGACCCTCCGTCACCCCGACTTAGAATGTTAGTGTTGGTTGACCGATGTGAACTCGGGATTATTCTCAAACATTCCACAACCTTCTTTTTAATTCTTCATCATTCTGGATTATTCTATAAACTTCTAGAACATTCCACATTATTTTAGAACTTGCTAATTCTTCTGGAATTCTCTACTTCTAGTAGCTTTGCGACACTATTTCTCATCATTGTGCTAAATTTCATCGAAATCCGTTTAAATGTTAGAAAATATTTGAGCACGCAAGGTTTAAAACGGTTGACTACCGTTTTTTTTTTTTTTTTTTTTTTTTTTTTATTAACCTGTTTTGTCCCATTGTTGGGCAAAGGTCTCTCCCATCGTCTTCCACTTATCTCTTTCCTGTGCTAGGCTCGTCCATCCCTTCTGAAATGCGTCGATATCGTCTCGCCAGCGCTTTCTTGGCCTACCCGGGCGACGGTAACCATCTTTGGGCAACCACTCTGTTGTAATTCTGGCCCATCTCTTGCTGTGCATCCTACTGACATGCCCTGCCCAATTCCACTTTAGCATGGCGGTTTTATATCCTACATCAACAACTCCTGTTTTTGAGCGAATTATGGCGTTTGGTATTTTATCTACCCTTTTAATTCCTAGCACACTTCGCTCCATTGCTCTCTGACAAACCTTGAGTTTGGACTTCAACTCCTCCGTCAATGACCACGTTTGAGCACCATAGGTTAGGACAGGCAAGATACACACATCGATGAGTTGGCGCTTAAGCGAAAGGGAAAGGTCGCCTTTCATGTAGTTTTTCATGGACCAGTAGCTCCTCCAGGCGTTTTCAATACGGCGCTTAACTTCGCTCTCTTGCCGGCTACTGAAGGAGACTAACTGGCCCAGGTAGATATACTCATCGGCGTAGTGTATCTCTTGCCCATCTACCTCAACCCTATGTTTTGTACTATTTGTCATGACTTGGGTCTTTGACCGATTCATTGTAAGTCCAACCTCAAGGCTTGCTGTGCTTAGGTCTTGAAGCATCTGTTGCAAGTCAGCTGATGTAGAGGCAAATAAGACAATATCGTCCGCGAATCTGAGATTGGTGAGCGTTTCTCCGCCGAGTTGGATGCCCTTAGTTTGCCATTTGTCTGCGAGTGTTTTGAAAATTTCTTCCAAGGTACAAGTGAAGAGTTTTGGAGAAAGTGGATCGCCTTGTTTAACACCCTTTTCAATGTTGAATGATGGTCCCTGTGTTTCTAATTTTATATCTGCTGTACTATTATTGTATACTATTTTTAGTAGGTCAATGTATGTCTTTTCGATGTTTTGATTTTCCAAGGCTTGAAATATGGACTGGTGTTTGATTCTGTCAAATGCCTTGGTGTAGTCAACGAAGCCGAGGTAAAGCGGTTTGTTAAATTCGTTACACTTCTCTATAATTTGATTGATTGCCTGTAAATGGTCGGTGGTGGCAAAACCAGGACGAAACCCAGCTTGTTCTGGCGGTTGGTGGGAATCTAATTTGCTGTCTATTCGGTTGAGTATAATTTTGATAAATAATTTATATATGTGGGAGACTAGGCTGATGGGTCTATAATTAGTTATATCGCTTTTACTACCTTTTTTATGAAGAAGTACGATGTTTGAATGGCAAAAGTTTTTTGGGAGTTTACCTGTAAGTAGGATTGTATTGAAAAGATTGGTCAGTTGAGGTATCAGAACATTTGCACCTATTTTGAGGGCTTCTGTAGTACTACCGTTACGTACAAATATAATCTAAGATTTGCGTGCTAACATGAGGCTTTTCTGCAATATTTTTAATCGAAAATCAGCACCAAAAGTAGCGTTTCCTGTCAAGCAGATTTGTATGTGTACTTTTTAAATGTATACTCAGACAAATTATAACAATTTTCTTAATTCTACAGTTTTATTTATTTTATTCGATAATAAGGAAGGCAACTTCTACTCTAGCGATGCAGTCGTGTGTTTCATGAACGCGCTACTGCATCGCAACATTCTCCATCGGTTTATGACCAGCGACTGCATAGCTACAAAAGAATTCACCGTGTGCTACCTCCCTAAACTCCTTTTCATTTGATATACACGCTGACTTTTCATTGGTTTTGGAAAAATATGTCATCGTGTAAAAAAATTCTTCTATCCATATTTGTGTATGACAAGACAAAAATGTTGCGAAAATGACTTCTGATCGAGACCACGTAGTGTTAAATTAAAGATTCGCATAGATTCCATGACACGTGTTTATCTCTACCGTCAACGCCCCAGAAAGCTTGTAAAAAATTTTTCACCAAAGATATTTAATTTCTACCTTCATTATTTATTCAGAATGAATTCTCACCAACCGGTCAATTAGTGCTAGCAATTTTTAAAATATCCGTCTGTTCGTTACAACTTGCTACAGATACCCGACCGTACGAACGTACCAACTGTATCAATCGACTTCCACTTAGGTTTTATTAATTTAGCAACACTTATGACAACTGCTAATACTGTTTACAAATCGTGATACTTATTAGCTACAACAGATCTAAGAGTTTTAAATAAAAGTAATACTTAATAGTAGTTACGCCTGACCAAAACTGCCGCGTGAGCTCGATGAACTCTGTCGGGCCGGCCAGGTGGTGGTACTACTAATTGATCTCACGATTTTTTGTTTCTGAATTTTTATTTTAACTAGCTATTTAGGTATTAATAAGGATCCTTATGAAGTGGCTTTCGGCACTAAAACCATTGAAAAATCACCATGTAGAGAGTAATACGGAGTAATATGGCTTACAATCAATATGATAAGTAATACTTTGCACTACCTAATTTGCTAAAACTTGCTTTATTTAAGTTTCTATACAAATTAAATAATGTGCGTGCTCAATTCTGCTAAAGTACCCGGGTGACCGAGCTTTGCTAGGTTACATGTCAAACATTAACTATAATTTTTTAAACTTGTCTAAAAACAATACAAAGTAAAAAATTATATATAAACTTGAACATAAAAAAACAAAAGTATTCAAGTCACCGAGTGGGATTCGAACCCGTTACACTCTTTCTAGCGGTCCGCATCCTTAACCGCTGAGCCAAACGGATGGCGGCCGGTGCGGAGAAATTAGCGACTATATTCTGCGTGAAAAGAAAAACGCATGAAAACTCTAAAACACGCGTTTTTCCAAATATAAGACTAATCTAGATCGATTATTTACCGCCGAAAACCCCCATATACCAATTTTCAGCAGAATCGTTAGAGCCGTTTTCGAGATCATCGAAATTTATAAATAAATAAATATACCTACAAGAGTTGCTCGTTTAAAGGTATAAGTTAAAGAATAGAAGTCTCCATTATTATCACCTTCACGATTTATCATAATATTTTTTACTTACCCGTAATCCGAAGCACTAAATTAGGATGGCATTTACTATGTAATAAAACTTTTACCAAAATTTGAATAATATCTGTTAGTTTATACCAGTTAGTAAGTTAGAAAATCTTTATTGCACCAAAACATAATGTACCACCAGTATATTTAACCAAAAAACATCAACGATCGCCGAGCGCACTATACCGCGCTTTACGTCACCTACGTAGCTCTGTGTGTGTGAGCGGCATGTCGTTGTGTGCGTGCGCCCGCTGCCAGCGTGCAAAAAAATTACAGCAGGCTCTTAAGTCTAGTCTCCCAATTTTTCGTCACAGTTTCTAAAAATGAAATAAAACAACTATTGATCTTATAAATTTTTAGGACCTCAATCAGCCAGCTGTGGGGAACAGAGTCATAAGCCTTACGATAATCGATGAAAATGGTGTAAATGCTCCGTTTTTCGGCGTGCGCTTGTTTCATGGCTACAGCATCTATAATTAGTTGTTCTTTATAACCTTGACTCTGTTTCCTACAGCCTTTTTGTTGTTCTGTTAAAATATGGTTAGTTTCGAGATGATTATAAATAACCGTACTTATACAACCTGTCAAAATTTTATAAAATGTCTGAAGGCAAGTTATTACGGTCAGCTGTGGCAGCCAATGAGGCTCTGCCTACTCCGTATTTGCGCATGTACTATTGGTCAACAATTGTTCCCACTTCCTTTTATCCATGACGTTGTAATTTAAAAATCGAAATACACTTATCATTCAACTCTCAAAAAGATCACTGCATTTTAATTTCACCAACTAATTATCAACATTAACGGCAAATCACAAAGGCACTCAAAGGCCAAAAATATATACACACGCGCCGCTACATATAGAAAGCCTATACTTTGAGGGGTCTGGTGTTACGCCATTCTTGGGGATCATGTATGTTGTTCCATGTGTCACAAATGCAGGGAGAATATCTGGTGATTGAATGAAATGGTTTATGAGTCGATGTATGTGTGGATGAGTGGTGGTCAGTTTCTTATACCAATAGTTATGGATATTATCAGATCCAGGGGATTTCCAATTGTGTTTTTGCTATAACATTTTCAACTGTGGAAAGCGGTATAGAGTCAAAATTCATTTCTGGGACACTTTCTGTAGTAGTGTTTACTTTACTTATCCACTCTGCATTTGTATTGTGTTGATTAGGATTCGTCCAAATGTCAGACCAGAAGCCGTGTAGATTTTCAGCAGAGTGTAAATCTTGAGCAGATTCTTGTTGGATTTTATTGAGTGATCTATAGAATTGTTTTTCATTACTACTGAATTGAGCGTTTTGGGCTTCTCGTAGTGTACATGCTTTGTGACGTCTGAGTCTACTTGAAGCTGCTACCAGTTTTTGTTTAAGGGTATCTAAATAATTTTGTGGTGCAGTGTTCGGATCTTCATATTGTGAGTGTGTCCTGTATCTGGATTTAATGTCATTCATGTGATTTAGTATGTTAGCGCTTCTGTTACCATTAATAAACTGCGTCATTCTTCCTATGTCTCTTCTTAGTTGTGTGATTTTATTTTGTAACCGTCGTTGCCAAGCTGGTTCTAGTTTTTGACGTTTGTTTCTGCTATTACTGACATTTGTTTTAGTTCCATTGCAAATCGTGGCTGTATAAGCTGAACAGTATATTAAGGTATGAAGCATTTTGAAATCTATTTCTAACGATAAATGGTTAGGTAAAATATTTTGATCAATATATCCGGTTATGAGAGCTAAATTTCTTGTGGATTCTTGTTTCGGTATGTATAGTCTTTCAATTGGATTGCTATTGAAATATTTATCTAATGTTTCTTTAAAGGTGTTTGTTATTTTTATTTGTAGTTCTTGGGGTAAAGATGATGAAGGGATTTCTCGTATTGGTTGTGTGATTAATGAGGGATACGTGAGCTGTGAGGCTTGTGAGTCTGTTGTTTATGGTACTAAGGTGTCTATTGAGTCGGTAATGTTAGATTCTGGTGACTGGTTTTGGGATGATTGTGTATCTAAGTAGTAGCTCTGACTTATATTTTGTGTTTCTTCCAACTCTCTTGCAACATCTGCCTTCAATTCTCTTAGTCTTTTTTCTATTATGTATTTGTTTTGAACAATTGCTCGTCTTTGGTCTGCAATTCTCTGCTCTGACAAACTGGACAACTCCGGGCATAGTGTAACAAACTGTGTATATAATTGCTCGCGATATGCTGATGTGTTTGTCTCTAAATTAGTAACGCGGTAGTATATTTTTATTATGTTTTCGTTTAATTCTTTAGACCATCTCATTCTTGTTTTATTATTATTATTTTGTGTGCTAGATACGTGCGTATGAGAATGATTGGATGCGAGTGTAGAAGATTGACTGAGGTTACGTGCTATGTTTAATTCTACTTCCTGTCTTATTTGTTCCATTACATGTTGAGGTATAAGCTGTCTCCGTATTATCGCTCTTCGTTGGTCTCCTATTCTTTGACGTGATACATCCACCGTTGGAAATCTTCTGAACAGTTTGTTCATTAAGTTTTTCTAAATATGTGCTAGTGTCTGTTTCTAGATTGGTTATTTCTAAATAAGCACGCCAAATGAAACTGTTCATTTCAGTGGTCCATTTTTTTCTCGTGCCTTTTTGATTGACTTCAGTGGGTGTGGGACTGTTGGCGTTTGCCTCCCACACAACATCTGTTGCCATACTACTTACAGGTGAAGCTAACAAACCTGATGAATTCAGGATTATTGATGAGGTTGGTGATGATGGTGCATCCACCCTGAATGAGGGTGAAAAGCTATGTCTTGAAGAGCTAAGTGAGGGAAACAAACTGCTGACTGAGGATGGTAAACCACCTTCCTCTCTTCCTACTTCTACTTCATTAACAGCGTTAACGCTGCGAGCATCTCGAGACCTTTTTGGGCGAGATCTGAAAAAATATCTATTACTATCGCCTATTTTGTTCCCACGATAAGCTAGAGAAAGTTTCGTCCACGCTCTGCAGAGCCCCGCATGCAGAGGTAAGGCATTTCTTACATCCCGAGGCTGCCCGGTATCGGGAGTCCACCGTTCGCGACCAAGCTCCCCCTTGGCCACGCATCTCTCGGCACGGTTGGTCACACATTAGATTGGGTTTGGAACCGTTGGTTGGGGGAGAGAAGGTATCTAGGTGGTCAGGTAGTACTGCGTTATAATGGAATATGTCCTCCTCTCCCCTTAAGCCCCCCCACCACGTCAAGGTGGCCCTCCGGGGGGGTTGTTATTATTATTGTCAAAATCTTTATTGACCACAGTGGTACAAAAGGTGAACTTAATGCTAATTCATTCTCTACCAGTCAACCTGTAGGAAAACAGAAAAATTTAATCTAAATGCGATAGGTGCTTAAAGATGTATTTAAAATACACTATATACTAATACAAGTTTACTTAGATACATACGTATAATACACATAAATACATACACATATATACTTAGATAAAAATTCATACATAGTACAAATGTTTTGATTTAATGACTAGTTCTGCTGAAACAAATTAACAGAAAGGTACGTGTGAACTTTTTCTTAAATAGGAATCTGTTTGAGATACTTTTGATGTCTTCAGGTAAGGCATTGCAGAGTCGCGTAACTTGAAGAGTAAAAGAGTTAGACATAAATTCGGACCGAAATAACGGAAGATGAAGTTGAAGAGTATGACTGTAGCGAAGCTCACGGTCATGGCTTTCAGACTGAAAGCGAAATTTGGTTTTCATATATTGGGGAGAAAGAGGGTTCTTAAGTATAGACAAAAGAGTAGATAGCATTCTCTGCTGTCGACGCTGACGAACAGGAAGCCAGTTAAGCTTAGATCGAAAACAAGATATGTGGTCGTATTTACGAACACAGAAGATAAAGCGAATGCAATTATTTATAAGACGATCTAGCTTATTAAGAAGATCTGAGTTTAGATCAGAATAACACACATCAACATAATCAATAATAGGTAAAACAAGAGACTGTATTAAAGTGATTTTAGTTTTGATTGGAAGAAAATTTCTATAACGATTCAGGTATTGTAAGGAAAAAGTGACTTTTCTGCTGATCTCAGTGATCTGATCTCTCCAGCTAAAAGTTGAGTCCATCACAAGACCAAGATTTTTTACAGATTGAGAAAGTGAGATGATTGTATTATTAAGTGTAATCGAGGGAACAGAGCTCACATCAATCTTTGCTAGCTGTCTAGAACTACCGATCATAATTGCCTGGCACTTGAAAGCATTTATTTTAATACCAAAATCATCTGACCAAGACGAAATGTTAGCCAAAGCGCGTTTAACTGATTAATACCAGCGTCAATGTTTTCAGCACTGGTTTGTATATTTTGCAGGTCATCAGCATAGAAATGAAAATAAGAACAGCTAATAGAGTGTGACAATAGATTTATAAATACAGCAAAGGAGATAAGATACCCCCTTGAGGGACACCTGAAGAAATATTCTTCCATTGCGACAACTCACGATCCATACGAACTGCTTGTTGCCTGCAATGGAGATATAAAGAAAACCAATCCATAGCTGAGGATAAAAATTTCATATATTGAAGGATTGCCAGGAGAATATTGTGATCAACCATGTTGAAAGCATTAGAGAAATCAATAATTCTCATGATGATTAACGAATTATTAACGAATTCTCCATACCAAGGCGAATATCTTCGGTAACATTGAGAAGAGCAGTAGCGGTACTGTGCCCAGGACGAAAACCTGACTGTAGTGGAGTAAGAAGACAATTATCAAGTATGAACGCGGAAACCTGAACGTCGGCAGCCGCCTCTAACACTTTAGAAAGATAAGGTAAAATTGAAATTGGACGGAAATTGTTCAAGGCCTGTGGTTTAGAAATTTTTGGTAAAGGAGTAACATATGCCTTTCCCCAAAGAGTGGGAAAAGTGCCAGTGGAAAGGGAAAAATTAACAATATGTGTAATAATCGGAATTGAAACGTCAATAATATTAATAATCATTTGCCTACTGATATCATCACAGCCAACAGCATTGGACTGTAGGGATATAATGATTTTCCGGATTTCATCCTCAGCTAGTGGAGAAAATGAAAAAGAGTCTATGTGAAGATTGGCCATGGAAGAAATCTTAGAAACAGTACGGAAGGATCTAAAGGATTAGAATTTGCGAAATTATTATTAAATTCGTCGAGAGAAAAAGACGAAGAGGCTTGGAGAGAAGTTTTTCCTAAGTTAAGAGAATGTAAAAACTTCCATATGTTAGCCGAAGAAGAGTTTGAGAGTTGGTCATGAAAATACTTCGTTTTAGCTGCTCTTACCATTCGATTACATAAGTTACGAGCTCTCTTGTATGCATCCCAATTTTCGTTACACCCATCGCGCTTATATAGTCGGAAAGCCCTATCCCTACGGGTCATGGCCATACGAACTCCCCTGCCAATCCACGGAGCGGGCGGTCGCCTAACTTTGACTGCGTGCACAGGCGCATGAGCATCGTAAATCTTTAAAATTAAAATCATTTAACGCAGAGAACTTATCGTCGATTGACTCTGCTACAAAGACATTTGTAAAGTCAGTGGCCCTTTGTAGCGTCTTTATTTAGTTTATCGAGGTCAATATTTGCGTAATTCCGCATCAAAACAATTTAGGCTTAACTTTAGGTGGTTTGAGCTTATACTGCAGATAAATAAGGTCATGCTTAGAAAAGCCTGAAGCAGCAAGTTGACCATGATTGATCACTAGATCTGAAGATGAAGTTAATATAAGATCAAGCCAAGTGTCGTCAGTGTCAGTATTAATATGAGAAGGACCTAAAGGGATGTTAAGATCCACTGACTTTATTATATGGCTCAGTTTAACAGACCGTGCATTAACTGTAAGGAGATTAGTGTTGAAATCACCCATAATTATGTGATGTGTGTAATCCGAACAATGGGAATCAAGGATAGACTCAAATTGAGAGAAATAATCATAACCTGGAGGGGAATACACGACTCCGAGTACCTTTTTACCCTCACTAGAAACCTCAAGAAATAAAAACTCTGCGGCGCTACAGTATGTAGGAGGAGAAGAGTAAAGACCTTTATAAGAAAAATTGCTCCGCAAATAAATCGCCTCTCCACCACCGCCACATCCAATACGGTCGTTTCTAATAAGCACGTAACCTGGAAGACCATAGGAAAAAGAAGAGAGGGCTGGTTTAAACCAGGTTTCAGAAACCAAAATAGCATCAAAAAGAGAGGAGGAGAAAGTGTCAATAAAGTCACTATAATGTGCGGGTAAACTTTGTGCGTTGAAGTGGCAGACGTTAAAAGAATGACGAGGATTCACAATCCAACAAAAGTTCTCCCACCTAAGCGATTTATATTGGTTTAGTTAAGTAGCCTTCACCTTACCACAATAATAATAATACTTACTTTTGTTTAGCTCCCGTTATCAAAATAAATGAATTTCGATTAATTTCGAGAATTCTCTATGTTTAGACTTGAATTATTGCGATAGAATATAAATTAAGCAAACTATTGAAACAATTTCAGTAGTGCTTGAAACGCCATAGAGTAAGGTACAAAAATGCCACATAGTTGCATAAATTCTTCCAGTCAGTTTTATTACGTTTTTGGAAATTTCACGACAGATAGCCAGAAAAAGTCTTTTACTGCGTATATTGAAGAGTGTTATTTTAACTACTTTGAAATTAAAATTGCCAATCTAGATAAATCGTGGGTGCCATCTGTGCTGATTTAAAGGTAGTTGCTTTAATTTTAGGACTTCAAACTAGCTATACAAAAATCTGCTGTTTCTTATGTGAATGAAGGGATAGTAGGAATCGATCAGAACATTACACTCGAGAGCACTGACCTGAATATATCTCTGGCCAGAAAAATGTAAAAAATGTTCCATTAGTCGATCCCAAAAAAATATTGCCACCTTAACCTATTAAGCTAGGATTAATAAAAAACTTCGCTAAAGCCATGGATTAAAATGGTCAGGGGTTTTAATACTTTAAAAAAAACCTACTTTTAGCGATGCCAAGATAAAAGAAGGCATATTTGTTGGACCTGACATAAGGAAACTCATGAAAAATCCAGATTTTCTGGCAGCATAAACGACGTCGAAAAAAAAGCCTGGTTGTCATTTGCAGAGTGACCAAAAATTTTCTTGGCAATCATAAATCTCCGCAGTATGTAAATATCGTCAAAACGATGTTACAAGCTAATCAAAAAATGGGATGCAGAATGTCCTTAAAAATACACTTTTTGCAATCCATTCTAGATTTATTTCCACAAAATATGGGAGCCGTAAGTGACGAGCATGGAGAGCAATTTCATCAAGACATCGCGTCATTTGAAAAACGCTACCAAAGGAAATGAAAATGAAAACCCTCTATGCTTGCCGATTATTGTTGGTCCATCGTTAGAGAAACACCGGAGTCGTTCTACATCAGAAAAGCCAAAAGATCGAAGTAATCTGAATCTTTTAAAACATCCTAAATATTATAATTAATTTTTTTTTGTTTAAAATCATGAATATAATTATTTAGAAAAAACAAGAGCTAACTTCGACTTTTTATTTACCGTGCGTTTATACCTTGGCTTGCCATTGTAGCCAAAAGGAAAGTGTTCAATATATGTATTCTCCCATGCTTGACATATGGTTGTCAAACTTGGTCCCTTACACAGAGTCAACTTAGGAAGCTGAGGACATGTCAAAGAAGCATGGAGAGGAGCATGCTGGGATACAAGCTAAGGGATCGCAAAAGAGCAGAGAAAGTGAGACAGCAAACAAAGGTAGAGGATGTAATTAAGAAAATAAAACAGCTGAAGTGGCGATGCACTGGTCACATGACACGGGAAAGTAGAGAAAAATGGACAAAAATCGTAACTGAATGGCTCCCCCGAGATGGCAAAAGAAAGAGAGGAGGGCAGTTCAAAAGATGGGACGATGATATTAAGAAGATTGGAGAAAAACTCTGGAGAAGAAGAGCCAGAGACAGAAACAGTTGGAAAACGTTGGAAGAGGCCTATGTGTCTCAAGACACGCTGGAATCACAGTCCAGCAAGAGGGCTTAATAATAATAATAATAATAATAATAATATACCTTGGCTACCAAGATTATAAATATTTTTTTTTTCCTTAGGTGGGAGAATAAACCTATTATTTTGTTGTTCAGTGATCAATAGCGCGATTTAAAAGAGAATCAAGAGTTTCAGGGTCATCAAAAGAATCGTTAGTACTACAATTTAAAGATGTGCAACATAGGTCACAAGCAGATAGAAATGAACAGTCATCATCATTAGACATTACAAATACAAATAAATGAATATGAATATAAACAAAATAAATGTATTTACTTAATATAAAATAGGTATCTAATTTTGCTGCAAGTCCTGCCGGTTGCTTAGTATAGAAATCTTTTTATAAATACAATAGATTGAAAAAAATACAAATTCAAAACTAATAACAAAACGCACACACAATTGCCCTGGTAAAAAGCCGAGGTGTCTTGCCATAACAAAACCAAAACATAGTAAACGTCAAAGTCATTATTATGACAATTGTATGTTTACAAAAAAGCTTTTCGGGCGTTGCGCGGGCTGCGAGCAGCCCGCGGTCTATCGTGCGCCTGTTGAGGTAGACTAAAATATGTTTCCAGTTCAGAAAATGGGTAGGGTTGTATGAAGAACAGTTGTCGTTGTATGGCGGCCATCTTGAATTTTGAAAAAAATAAAAAAAACAAATGACGCTCATCAAATTGCTTTCAATTCACTATATTCTGGAAAAAAAATTACGCCCCTATCCCCAACCGTTTTTGCAAGACGTACCCCTTCCACATCAGGTTTCCGCAGATCTTCAAATTTTTTCTCAAATTTTTTCTCGGGCTTCGCCCTCGATCCACAGCTCGGCCTGCGGCCTCGCGGGGCGCTTCGCCTTCGGCCTTCGGCCTCAGGCTTCGCCAAGTTACTTGGGGGGCCGTTTGTATGGAGGGGAATTGTCCATGTATGGCGGCCATCTTGAATTTTGCAAAAAATCAAAAAACAAATGATGCTCGTCAAAATGCTTGCAACCCCCTACAATTTGGAAAAAAAATCACGCCCCCAACCCCAACCGTCTTCGCAGGCCGTACCCCTTCTACATCAGGTTTCCGCAGATCCTCAAATGTCAGATTTTTCTGGTACTCACTGGAGCACCCTCTATACGACCGCACATCAACCTAAACCCCACCAACCCCGCAACAGGGCAAACAACTATGTCAATCAGTGAGTGAGTCAGTGGTATTGTAGGTTTATATATTATAATATAACTAGCTTTTCGGGCGCTGCGCGGGCTGCAAGCAGCCCGCGGTTTTTCGTGCGGCTGTTGAGGTTGGCTCAGACATGTTTCCAGTTCAAAAAATGGGTAAAAACTGCAGTCAGTAAAGGAAACATCAAAACATGTGTGGGGCGGCCATCTTGGATCCAAAATATGATTGCAGTTTCGAGTTCCGCGGGGTGCTTTACCCCTATGTACAAAATTTCAGACCCCTACGAAGTCCCAGTAAGACGTTATGAACGAAATAATTTAAATTTTCTAAAATCCAGACGCCATCTTGGATTCCGAAAAAATGACAAATTTGAGTTTTTCGGCTCAGAATGCATATAGATTTCGATTTTCAGCCAAATCGCAAGCAGTTGACTTTCGGCGGCCATCTTGGATTTCCAAAAAAAAAAAGAAACGCTGCGCTTTGTGATAGTGGCTCGGGCTTCGCCCTCGCCCGCAGCTCGCCCTTCGGGCTCGCATCACTCGGCCTGCGGCTTCGTGAAAATTACTTGTAGGGGGGGGGGGGGGGTCAAAGGGGGGGAGGGGGAGCTCGGGCTTCGGCCTTGCTCCACAGCTCGGCCTGCGGCCTCGCGGGGGCGCTTCGCCTTCGGCCTTCGGCCTCAGGCTGCGCCAAGTTACTTGGGGGACCGTTTGTATGAAATTTGTATGTAGGGGAATTGTCAATGTATGGCGGCCATCTTGAATTTTGAAAGAAATCAAAAAACAAATAATGCTCGTCAAATTGCTTGCAACCCCCAACATTTTAGAAAAAAAATCACGCCCCCAACCCCAACCGTCTTAGCAGGCCGTACCCCTTCCACATCAGGTTTCCGCAGATCCTCAAATGTCAGATTTTTCTGGTACTCACTGGAGCACCCTCTATACGACCACACATCAACCTTAACCCCACCAACCCCGCAACAGGGCAAACAACTATGTCAGTCAGTCAGTCAGTGGTAATGTAGGTTTATATATTATAATATAACTAGCTTTTCGGGCGCTGCGCGGGCTGCAAGCAGCCCGCGGTTTTTCGTGCGGCTGTTGAGGTAGGGTAAGGCATGTTTCCAGTTCAGAAAATGGGTAAAAACTGCAGTCAGTAAAGGAAACATCATAATATTTGTGGGGGCGGCCATCTTGGATCTAAAATTTGATTCCAGTTCCGAGTTCCACGGGGTGCTTTACCCCCATGTACAAAATTTCAGACCCCTACGAAGTCCCAGTGAGACGTTATAAACGAAATAAGTAAAATTTTCTAAAATCTAGACGCCATATTGGATTCCAAAAAAAATATTGAATTTGGATTTTTGGGCTCAAACTACATATAGATATCGGGTCAAAGAGTGAGGGAGTGGCTCGGGCTTCGCCCTCGCCCGCAGCTCGGCCTGCGGCCTCGCGGGGAAGGCCTTTGCTTTTGGCTTTTGGCCTCTGGCTGCGCCTAGTTACTTGGGGTGGCCGTTTGTATGAAATTTGTATGGAGGAAAATTGTCCTTGTACGGCGGCCATCTTGAATTTTGAAAAAAATAAAAAAACAAGTGACGTTCGTCAAATTGCTTACAACCCCCTACATTTTGAAAAAAAAATCACGCCCCTAACCCCAACCGTTTTTGCAGGCCGTACCCCTTCCGCATCAGGTTTCCACAGATCCTCAAATGTCAGATTTTTCTGGTACTCACTGGAGCACCCTCTATACGACCACACATCAACCTAAACCCCACCAACCCCGCAACAGGGCAAACAACTCTGTCAGTGAGTGAGTGAGTCAGTGGTATTGTAGGTTTATATATTATAACTAGCTTTTCGGGCGCTGCGCGGGCTGCAAGCAGCCCGCGGTTCATCGTGGGGCTGTTGAGGTAGGCTAAGATATGTTTCCAGTTCAGAAAATGGGTAAGTTTGTATGGAGGACAATTGTCGTTGTATGGCGGCCATCTTGAATTTTGGAAAAAATAAAAAAACAAATGACGTTCGTCAAATTGCTTACAACCCCCTACATTTTGGAAAAAAAATCACACCCCTAACCCTAACCGTTTTCGCACGCCGTACCCCTTCCACATCAGGTTTCTGCAAATCCTCAAATGTCAGATTTTTCTGGTACTCACTGGAGCACCCTCTATACGACCACATATCAACCTAAACCCCACCAACCCCGCAACAGGGCAAACAACTCTGTCAGTGAGTGAGTGAGTGAGTGAGTGGTAATGTAGGTTTATATATTATAATATATATAATATAACTAGCTTTTCGGGCGCTGCGCGGGCTGCAAGCAGCCCGCGGTTTTTCGTACAGCTGTTGAGGTAGGCTAAATAACATGTACAGTTGAGAAAAGGGGTAAAAACTGCAGTCAGTAAAGGAAACATCATAATGTGTGTGGGGCCATCTTGAATCTAAAATCTGATTCCAGTTCCGAGTTCCGCGGGGTGCTTTACCCCCATGTATAAAATGTCAGACCCCTACGAAGTCCCAGTGAGACGTTATAAATAAAATAAGTTTAATTTTCTAAAACCCAGACGCCATCTTGGATTCCAAAAAAAAAGTTGAATTTGGATTTTTGGGGTCAAAACACGTATAAATATCGATTTTCAGCCAAATCGGAGGCAGTTGACATTCGGCGGCCATCTTGGATTTCCAAAAAATTAAAAAAAAAAAAAAAGACGCTTCGCTTTGTGATAGTGGCTCGGGCTTCGCCCTCGCCCGCAGCTGGCCCTTCGGGCTCGCATCACTCGGCCTGCGGCCTCGTGAAAATTACTTGGAGGGGGGGGGGGGGTCAAAGAGGGGGAGGGGGAGCTCGGGCTTCATCCTCGCTCCACAGCTCGGCCTGCGGCCTCGCGGGGGCGCTTCGCCTTCAGCCTTCGGCCTCAGGCTGCGCCAAGTTACTTGGGGGCCGTTTGTATGAAATTTGTATGGAGGGGAATTGTCCATGTATGGCGGCCATCTTGAATTTTGAAAGAAATCGAAAAACAAATGATGCTCGTCAAATTGCTTGCAACCCCCTACATTTTGGAAAAAAAATCACGCCCCCAACCCCAACCGTCTTTGCAGGCCGTACCCCTTCCACATCAGGATTCCGCAGATCCTCAAATGTCAGATTTTTCTGGTACTCACTGAAGCACCCTCTATACGACCACACATCAACCTTAACCCCACCAACCCCGCAACAGGGCAAACAACTATGTCAGTCAGTCAGTCAGTGGTAATGTAGGTTTATATATTATAATTATAACTAGCGTTTCGGGTGCTGCGCGTGCTGCAAGCAGCACGCGGTTTTCGTGCGGCGGTTGTTGGCTAAGAAATGTTTCCAGTTCAGAAAACGGGCGAAAACTGCAGTCAGTTGAGAAAACATGAAAAAATGTGTGGGCGGCCATCTTGGATCCTAAATCTGAATGAAGTTTCGAGTTCCTTGAGGTGCTCCACCCTCACATCCAAAATTTCAGACCCCTACGAAGTCCTAGTGAGACGTTATGAACGAAATAAATTTCATTTTCTAAAATTCAGACGCCATCTTGGATTCCAAAAAAAAATTCAAATTTGGATTTTTCTGCTCATAAAACATATAAATATTGATTTTCAGCCAAATCGCAAGCATTTGACTTTCGGCGGCCATCTTGGATTTCCAAAAATTAAAAAAACCTGGCGCTTACGAGAGTGGCTCGGGCTTCGCCCTCGCCCGCAGCTCGCCCTTCGGGCTTGCGTCACTCGGCCTGCGGCCTCGTGATGCGAGAAAATTACTTGAGGGAGGGGGAGGGGGGGATGAAAGGGGGGGCTCGGCCTTCGGCCTCACCACGGAGCTCGCCCTTCGGGCTCGCGAGCCGGCTTCGCCCTCGGCCTTCGGCCTCGGGCTGCGCCAAGTTACTTGGGGGGGCCGTATGTATGAAATTTGTATGGGGGGATTTTGTTTTTTATGAAAATTAAAAAAAAAATACTGGCTCTGGTAATTGATCAGGTAGCCCTTTCATTTTGTCTATGGGGTCAAATCTCCAGGTCCAACCGTTTAGCCAGGCCGTACCCCTTCCACATCAGGTTTCTGCAAATCCTCAAATGTCAGATTTTTCTGGTACTCGACCCCCTTACCCCTATACGTTACACCATAAACCATCACCCCTACTATTTGGCAACCGGTCAAACAACTATGTCAATCAGTGAGTGAGTCAGTGGTAAGTGAAGCTATATATGATATAACTAGCTTTTCAGGCGCTGCGCGGGCTGCAAGCAGCCCGCGGTTCATCGTGGGGCTGTTGAGGTAGGCTAAGATATGTTTCCAGTTCAGAAAATGGGTAAGTTTGTATGGGGAGAAATTGTCCATGTATGGCGGCCATCTTGGATTTTGAAAAAAAATAAAAAACAAATGACGGTCGTCAAATTGCATATAATCTTCTACATTATGGAAAAAAAATCACACCCCTAACCCTAACCGTTTTCGCAGGCCGTTCCCCTTCCACATCAGGTTTCCGCAGATCCTCAAATGTCAGATTTTTCTGGTACTCACTGGAGCACCCTCTATGCGACCACACATCAACCTAAACCCCACCAACCCCGCAACAGGGCAAACAACCATGTCAATCAGTGAGTCAGTCAGTGAGTGGTAATGTAGGTTTATATATTATAATATAACTAGCTTTTCGGGCGCTGCGCGGGCTGCAAGCAGCCCGCGGTTCATCGTGGTGCTGTTGAGCTAGGCTAAGATATGTTTCCAGTTTGGAAAATGGGTAAGTTTGTATGCAGGAAAATTGTCCTTGTATGGCGGCCATCTTGGATTTTGAAAAAAATAAAAAAACAAATGATGCTCGTGAAATTGCTCACACACCCCTACATTTTGGAAAAAAAATCACGCCCCTAACCCCAACCGTTTTCGCAGGCCGTACCCCTTCCACATCAGGTTTCTGCAGATCTTCAAATGTCAGATTTTTCTGGTACTCACTGGAGCACCCTCTATACGAGCACATATTAACCTAAACCCCACCAACCCCGCAACAGGGCAAACAACTATGTCAATCAGTCAGTCAGTGAGTGGTAATGTAGGTTTATATATTATAATATAATATAACTAGCTTTTCGGGCGCTGCGCGGGCTGCAAGCAGCCCGCGGTTCATCGTGGGGCTGTTGAAGTAGGCTCAGATATGTTTCTAGTTCAGAAAATGGGTAAGTTTGTATGGAGGAAAATTGTCCTTGTATGGCGGCCATCTTGAATTTTGAAAAAAATAAAAAAAACAAATGACGCTCTTCAAATTGCTTACAACCTCCTACATTTTAAAAAAAAAATCACGCCCCTAACCCTAACCGTTTTTGCAGGCCGTACCCCTTCCACATCAGGTTTCAGCAGATCCTCAAATGTCAGATTTTTCTGGTACTCCATTTAGCACCCTCTATATAACCGCACATCAACCTAAACCCCACCAACCCCGCAACAGGGCAAACAACTATGTCAATGAGTCAGTCAGTCAGTCAGTCAGTGGTATTGTAGGTTTATATATATATATATATAATATAACTAGCTTTTCGGGCGCTGCGCGGGCTGCAAGCAGCCCGCGGTTCATCGTGGTGCTGTTGAGCTAGGCTAAGATATGTTTCCAGTTTAGAAAATGGGTAAGTTTGTATGCAGCAAAATTGTCCTTGTATGGCGGCCATCTTGGATTTTGAAAAAAATCAAAAAACAAATGACGCTCGTCAAATTGCTCACAATTCCCTACATTTCTGAAAAAAAATCACGCCCTAACCCCAACCGTTTTTGCAGGCCGTACCCCTTCCACATGAGGTTTCTGCAGATCCTCAAATGTCAGATTTTTCTGGTACTCCATTTAGCACCCTCTATACAACCATACATCAACCTAAACCCCACCAACCCCGCAACAGGGCAAACAACTATGTCAATGAGTCAGTCAGTGAGTGAGTGGTAATGTAGGTTTATATATTATAATATAATTATAACTAGCTTTTCGGGCGCTGCGCGGGCTGCAAGCAGCCCGCGGTTCATCGTGGGGCTGTTGAGGTAGGCTAAGATATGTTTCAAGTTCAGAGAATGGGTAAGTTTGTATGGAGGAAAATTGTCCTTGTATGGCGGCCATCTTGGATTTTGAAAAAAATCAAAAAACAAATGACGCTCGTCAAATTGCTCACAACCCCCTACATTTCTGAAAAAAAATCACGCCCCTAACCCTAACCGTTTTCGCAGGCCGTACCCCTTCCACATCAGCTTTCCGCAGATCCTCAAATGTCAGATTTTCTGGTACTCACTGGAGCACCCTCTGTACGACCACACATCAACCTAAACCCCACCAACCCCGCAACAGGGCAAACAACTATGGCAATCAGTGAGTGAGTCAGTCAGTGATAATGTAGGTTTATATATTATAACTAGCTTTTCGGGCGCTGCGCGGGCTGCAAGCAGCCCGCGGTCTTTCGTGCGGCTGTTGAGGTAGGGTAAGACATGTTTCCAGTTCAGAAAATGGGTAAATTTGTATGGAGGAAAATTGTCCATGTATGGCGGCCATCTTGGATTTTGAAAAAAATAAAAAAACAAATGACGCTCGTCAAATTGCTTGCAATTTCCTACATTTTGGAAAAAAAATCACGCTCCTAACCCCAACCGTTTTCACAGGCCGTACCCCTTCCACATCAGGTTTCTGCAGATCCTCAAATGTCAGATTTTTCTGGTACTCACTGGAGCACCTTCTATACGACCGCACATCAACCTAAACCCCACCAACCCCGCAACAGGGCAAACAACTATGTCAATGAGTCAGTCAGTCAGTGAGTGGTAATGTAGGTTTATATATTATAACTAGTGTTTCGGGTGCTGCGCGTGCTGCACGCAGCACGCGGTTTTTCGTACATTTATTGAGGTAGACTAAGAAAAGTTTCCAGTTTAGAAAATGAGTAAAAACTGGAGTCAGTTGAAGAAACATGAAAAATGTGTGGGCGGCCATATTGGATCCAAAATCTGAATGCAGTTTCAAATTTCGCGGGATAATTTACCCTAGTAGAGAAAATTTCAGACCCTTATGAAGTCCCAGTGAGACGTTATGAACGAAATAAGTTTAATTTTCGAAAATACAGACGCCATCTTGGATTCCAAAAAAAAAATTAAATTTGGATTTTCCGACCCAAAATACATATACATATTGATTTTCAGCCAAATCGCAAGCAGTTCATTTTCGGCGGCCATCTTGGATTTCCAAAAATAAAAATAAAATGCGGTGCTTACTGTAGTGGCTCGGGCTTCGCCCTCGCCCGCAGCTCGCCCTTCGGGCTCGCATCACTCGGCCTACGGCCTCGTGAAAATTACTTGGGGGTGGGAGGGGGGGGGGGGGGGTGAAAGGGGAGGAGAGGGGCTCGGCCTTCGGCCTCGCCACGGAGCTCGCCCTTCGGGCTCGCCTCGCTCGGCCTCTGGCCTCGCGAGCCGGCTTCGCCCTCGGCCTTCGGCCTCGGGCTGCGCCAAGTTACTTGGGGGCCGTTTGTATGAAATTTGTATGGAGGGGAATTGTTCATGTATGGTGGCCATCTTGGATTTCGAAAAAAATCAAAAAACAATTGACGCTCGTCAAATTGCTTACGACCCCCTACATTTTGGAAAAAAAATCACGACCCCAACCCCAACCGTTTTCGCAGGCCGTACCCCTTCCACATCAGGTTTCCGCAGATCCTCAAATGTCAGATTTTTCTGGTACTCACTGGAGCACCCTCTATACGACCACACATCAACCAAAACCCCACCAACCCTGCAACAGGGCAAACAACTATGTCAATCAGTCAGTGGTAAGTGCAGCTATATATAATATAATATAACTAGCTTGTCGGGCGTTGCGCGGGCTGCAAGCAGCCCGCGGTTTTTCGTGCGGCTGTTGAGGTGGGCTAAATAACATGTCCAGTTGAGAAAATGGGTAAAAATTTCAGTCAGTAAAGGAAACATCATAATATGTGTAGGGGCGGCGGCCATCTTGGATCTAAAATCTGATTCCAGTTCCGAGTTTCGCGGGGTGCTTTACCCTCATGTATAAAATTTCAGACCCCTACGAAGTCCCAGTGAGACGTTATAAACGAAATAAGTTAAATTTTCTAAAATCTAGACGCCATATTGGATTCCAAAAAAAATATTAAATTTGGATTTTTGAGCTCAAACTACATATAGATATCGATTTTCAGCCAAATCGCAAGCAGTTGACTTCCGGCGGCCATAATGGATTTTCAAAAATTAAGAAAATTTTACTGCGCTTGGGGAAGTGGCTCGGGCTTCGCCCTCGCCCGCTACTCGCCCTTCGGGCGCGCATCGCTCGGCCTTCGGCCTCGTGAAGAGTACTTAGGGGGGGATCCAAGGCGGAGGGGGGAATGGCTCGGGCTTCGCCCTCGCCCGCAGCTCGGCCTGCGGCCTCGCGGAGGGGGGGCCTTTGCTTATGGCTTTTGGTCTCTGGCTGCGCCTAGTTACTTGGGGTGACCATTTGTATGAAATTTGTATGGAGGAAAATTGTCCTAGTATGGCGGCCATCTAAAATTTTGAAAAAAATAAAAAAACAAATGATGCTCGTCAAATTGCTCACAATCCCCTACATTTTAGAAAAAAAATCATGCCCCTAACCCTAACCGTTTTTGCAGGCCGTACCCCTTCCACATCAGGTTTCAGCAGATCTTCAAATGTCAGATTTTTCTGGTACTCACTGGAGCACCCTCTATACGACCACACATCAACCCAAACCCCACCAACCCCGCAACAAGGCAAACAACTATGTCAATCAGTGAGTGAGTGAGTGGTAATGTAGGTTTATATATTATTATTATTATATTACTAGCTTTTCGGGCGCTGCGCGGGCTACAAACAGCCCGCGGTTCATCGTGGGGCTATTGAGGTAGGCTAAGATATGTTTCCAGTTCAGAAAATGGGTAAGTTTGTATGGAGAAAAATTGTCCTTGTATGGCGGCCATCTTGAATTTTGAAAAAAATAAAAAAACAAATGACGGTTGTTGCGACCCTGGACGTGATGCTAACTAGGAAATATAATTATCTTCAATTTGTTTTATGTCAAGTAAGCGCATCACGTCCTAAGGGTACATGCCAATCGTTTTACGATCCTTATGTCTAATGGCACGTGCACCCCCTCTACTGTATAAGTTTCTTTAGTATATAAGTTTGTATTTTAATAAATAAAACATTCCTTTCCTTGTCTATATTACCGGTTACTGTGGTTTGATTTGTACACTCGCCATAAATTGGTGACCCCGACGTGATCATTGGATTCTGCCCAACGAGCCGACGACGCCTAGATCAACGTGCACATTCCTACCTGCCTTCCACAAGCGGATATCACCGGTACGGGATTTCAAAAGGCACCCCGGCAGTAACTATAATCGTCAGAAATGGCTCCAACCACACCGGTAAAAGGAATCAACCACGGCTCTCAAGATACATCGTTCGACTCATGCACCGACGCGACGTTGTGGCCTCCATCACCATAGCTGAAAGATTGCCGGAATTTTGGAAAGATTCACCACGGCTATGGTTTTCACAGTTCGACGCCATTATCGCACCACAGAAACAGGGAGATGATTACAAATTTAACGCAGTGGTATCCAAGTTACCAAAAGACGTGATCCATCAAGTCAGCGACATCTTAGTAAATCCGCCAGCAGATAACAAATATGCAGCAATCAGGGAACGGCTAATCAACTGTTACGAAGAAAGCGAGCATCGACGTTTTCACAAATTACTCGCCGAGATGGACTTAGGAGATCAGAAGCCTTCCCAATTATTAAGAAAAATGAGGGAAGCAGGAAATGGCAAGATAAACGATGACACAATTAGATTGCTATGGTTGAGACAACTCCCTCCCTCGGTTACCACGGTATTGGCGGTCACGGAGCAATTATCACTGGACAAACTAAGTGAGATGGCAGATCGTATCAATGAGAATATGCAGTATACCAAAAACGCCCAAACAACCTGCGCCGCTGATATTAATATGATGACGCATTTGACGTCACAGATTGCGTCACTACAATTAGAAGTCGCTGCACTTCGCAATGAACGGAGGTTTAGCCGACGCGACAATTTTAGACATCAGCGATACGGCCGATCTAGGTCAAGTTCGCGAGGGCGATCGCAATCAAGGCTATGCTATTATCATCGGCGATTTAGAGAAAAATCATTTAGATGCGAAAAGCCCTGTGCGTGGAAAAACAAGGAGCAACATGCTGGAAATAAGGATTTAAGGGGAGCGCAGCAGTCGGAAAACTAAAAATAGCGCAGAATGAGGCGGATCTCTGTGCTATACAGCCCTCTAAACGCCTAACTATTACTGACTCAAACAGTGGTTATAGTTTTTTGGTCGACACGGGAGCTAACATTTCAGTGCTAACTAAGCCTGCACAGAGCAAAGAAAAAGCGAGTGATTTTAAACTCTACGCCGCTAATGGAACCATAATCGATACATATGGCGAAAAAACATTAAGAATGGATCTGGGGTTGCGTCGAGATTTTACCTGGACATTTTTGGTTGCCGACGTGAAAATGCCGATATTAGGAGCAGATTTTTTGGAACACTACAAATTATTAGTTGACATTTCTGGAAGAAAATTGGTGGATAAGGTTACAGAGCTAATAACGCCTGCAAACCATACGAAATCGAATTTTCCTTTTGTTCGCTCCATCGACAACGGATTAGCAGAGCAACTGTTAGAAAAATATGAAGATATAACCAGGCCGACATCAATGAAGACCCCTATAAAACATAACATAAAGCATCATATTATCATAAAAGGACCGCCAGTATACGCTCGCGCGCGACCACTTCCCCCAGACAAATATAAAGCCGCCAAAAAGGAATTCCAAGAAATGATGGACATGGGAATTTGCGAGCCATCGAATAGTCCTTGGGCCAGCCCATTGCATATGGTAAAAAAGAAAAATGGCGAATGGCGACCTTGCGGTGATTATCGCGCATTAAATAAAATAACAGTTCCAGACAGATATCCTCTTCCCAGACTATTGGATTTTTCATATATTACAAGCGGGAAGAGCGTATTCAGTAAAATTGACATTAGAAAGGCTTACTACTGCATTCCTGTTGCAGAACCTGAAAAGACCGCCGTAATTCTACCCTTTGCCTTGGTGCATTTTTTGAAGATGCCGTTTGGATTGAGAAACGCTGGACAAACATTCCAGAGATTCATGGATTCCATATTTAAGGATCTGGACTTCGTATTTATATTTGTCGACGATATTTTGATAGCGTCCAGGAACGAAGAAGAAAATCTCAAACACTTAGAAGTCGTATTTAAACGACTTAACGAAAATGGGATCACGATTAATTTGAGCAAGTGCGAGTTTGTCAAAAAAGAGTTAGATTTTCTTGGTTATCATATAACGAGCCAAGGGATGAAACCAACACAAGAAAAATCGCAAGCTATAATCGATTACCCGAAACCAAAGACGGTCAAGGAACTACGTCGTTTTCTAGGCATGATCAACTTTTATAGACATTTAATTGCTCATGCTGCTAAACATCAGGCACCGCTCAACGTGTTTTTGAGGAATTCGAAGAAAAATGATACAACTCCGATCAAATGGAACTCAAACGCAGAGCAAGCTTTTCAGTTATGTAAACAGGACCTACGCGACGCCACTACCGTAGTTTTTCCTGACGCTACCGCACAGATTGCATTAATGACTGACGCTAGCTTGAAATGTGCCGGCGCAGTTCTTCAACAAAAAATCTACGCAGAATGGAAACCAATCGCATATTTTTCCAAGACATTTTCCGAAGCTCAACAGAAATACTCAACCTATGATAGAGAATTATTGGGAATATATATGGCCGTCAAACACTTTCGCCGACTGATTGAAGGACGAATATTTACAATCTATACGGATCATAAGCCGTTGATATATGCATTCGACAAAAAACCTGGCATAGATGATACCCCGAGAAGGATACGATACTTGGATTACATATCGCAGTTTTGCACAGACATACGTCATATAAGCGGGGATAAAAACGTAGTCGCCGACGCCTTGTCAAGAGTGGTTGAGACAATTTCACTCCCACATGTCACCGATTTTTCGGATTTAAGAAAAGCCCAAGAAACTGATTCCGAATTACAACAACTACAAAAGAATAAATCGTTACGTATTTCACTTGTTCGCTCACCATATTCCAACGATAAGATATACTGCGACACATCAACAGGAACTGCTCGTCCATAGTTACCTCAAGAGTTCAGAAAGCAAATTTTCGACAGTTATCATAATCTGAGCCATCCTGGAAAAAACTGCACAAGGAAATGAATTGGAAAAAATTACATCTGGACGAAAATGAATGCGGATATAAATAAATAGAGTGAGTCATGTTTACAATGTCAACAAGCGAAAGTGCATAGACATACAATATCGCCACTCGGGAAATATTTGCCTGCGAAGCGTTTTTCCCACGTGCATATTGATATTGTTGGCAAATTACCGACGTCTCAAAATAAACAATATTTAATTACTATGATCGATCGATGTACAGTCGAGGACCCAATTATCTGACCACCTTTTGCTTTTGAGAAACATCGCACAGCTATAAACCAAATCATTTTAAAGACATATAATTCTTAGCCGTTAAAAATACGGTATATTTTTCATTAACAGTTCAACTACGCAAGTATAAAATTATAAACTATACCTTCTTATAGACAAACTTAATAGTAATAAGTGATTAGTAATTTCATCAATGTCGTTCATGAAGCAGTGGTCTTGCGGTCATGGGTGTAGACTGTAGTCTAAACATCGCAATCCGAATCATCATGGTTCGACCCCGCTAAAATGCTTTGAGTTTTTATTTGGAAGTATTGTTTTCTGCTTCCAACAAATAGTTTTACTTTTGAGTTTGGAATACAAGTAATACTATGAACTACTGTATGCTTAACTTAGAAAAGTCAAGTGGGTAGATGATAAAAATATGGATTGTCTGATTTAAACGACATTCTGGAGACAGGCCAGTCTACGCTCATTCGCAGTGACTACGGTTGTTAGCTATTTGATTAATATACGAGAATTATTGGAAATGTCGCACCTAACGGATTTTTTGAAAGCGGAAATTATTGTTCTATATGAACAATACGAGTCTATAAGTGAAATAGCAAGACGCTTAAATATTTCGGTAGGTGAAATAATTATCTTTTAACTACCTAGAATGTGATAGTGCAATTGAATTTATATAGAATAATTCAGTGCATAGTGCAATTGATTTTTATAGAATAATTCAGTGCATTATTCCTAGTCGGTTAGTTAAATCTTTGTTCATACACAGAATAGGTGGCTAGACCTGGTTTTAAAATAGTTTTTGCTAACAATAAAACCACTTACTTTTGAGGAAAGAAGTTCATTTTGTTAACCTTATTTTATTTTTGTTCACAGAGAAATACTGTGAAGCTATGGATTAGGCTTTACCAACAAACGGGTGATGTGCAGCGTAATCGCCCTGGACCTGCGCCGGTTATGTTTACCGACGAATCGACGCGTCATCGGGAGATTATTTCTAGGCACTCACAAGACCAGTTCACGTACCTTGGTAGTGTCGTGTCGCAATGTGGAGGAACTGAAGAGGATATCACATCGCGAGTTGCTAAAGCTAGGGCCACTTTTGCGCAACTACGTCCCATATGGCGTTCTAGGAAACTCACTCGTAGAGTAAAGCTCAAAATCTTTCGTTCCAACGTAAAAACAGTCCTACTTTATGGGTGCGAAACGTGGAAGGTCACCAAAGACATCACGCAGCAGATCCAAGTCTTCATAAATCGCTGTCTTCGACAAATATTAGTTATCTTTTGGCCTGATAAGATTTCTAACGAACGCCTGTGGCAGCTCTGTGGCGAAACACCGATCGATCACCAAATAGCGCATCGCAAATGGACATGGATTGGCCACACGCTCAGAAGGGATCCCACTCACATTCCAAGGCAGGCCCTAGAATGGACTCCTCAAGGCAAGAGGAAGCGTGGTCGGCCAAAGCAGACCTGGCGACGGTCGGTAACAGCGGAAATGAAGACAATTGGGCTATCCTGGCCTGAAGTGAAGCGCGTTGCTAAAGACAGAACGAGATGGAAAAGTACTGTAGCGGCCCTCTGCCCCACCCAGGGGACATAGGACAATAAGTCAAGTCAAAGTAAGTCACAAGACCCATTTGTGACCAGATCTACTGCTGCCATTCATGGCGTGTCCATGAAAACGATACGCAAACACTTGCATGCGGAAGGGTTCAAGACATATATACCGGCAAGAAAAATTCTACTCACACCCGCCCATCGTAGTGAACGTCTCAGATTTGCGAATGATTATTTTAATTTTGATTGGCATAATAATGTTGTAATTTTTACTGATGAGAAAACATTTAGATCAGACAAATACGGTCGAAAAATGGTGATGTCTACGTGGGAATCAATGCGTGAAGGAGATTTGTGTTGGTCGATGGTAACCGATATGAAAAATCGCTTACAACAAGTAAAAGATTGTGAAGGAGGGCCGCTTAAGTATTGAGTTAGGTTTTTTTTAGTGTATATGTAATATGTGAGTGATGTTATTGTTACTTAATGTAACAAGGATATTCACTTTACTACAAATTAAGTCCGTATCAACTTACAAAAAAGGTAACTAGGTTAATTACATTTCAGTTAAGGGACTTGTTATGTCTACGTAAAATAATAATAAAAATACTTTATTTTGTAATTTATCCTAACACATATAATATTGTCTAATATAGTTAGAAGTTAAATCAATATATCGTTGTGAATGTTAATGTTGCTTTATATTATTACCATAAACATGAAATCTTCTAAGAATTGTTATTTTAATAAAACATATTTCGAGCAGTCTAACCTGACTCGGCGGCGATAGGCAGGCACATTGAGTGAATATCATAATATCTATTTAGAAGCTTTTATTTCTGAATATAATAGATACCGAGATACGGACTTAAATACCTACTTCATTAAAATAGCACAGTGATTACGAGTATTGAATACCTATCTAGTCTGTAACAACATTATTGTTTTATATTTTAGATATGTTTTTATAAAAGTGAGTGATATTTACTTAAATAAATACTGATTATTTTATCAATCCTTCACTTTTTTATTTACAATAATTTCACAAGAATTACTTGGTTATTTTATACTAAGGTAAAGTGGGTGCGTAAGTGGTGCTTCTATTTGAATTATTTTTTTGATCAAATTTTATACCTAAATAAATACCTAATTAAAATTGCAAAAGTGCTAGTAACATACATACATACATACTATCACGTCTTCATCCCTAATGGGGCAGACAGAGCATTTTGGGTCTTGCGGCTCTATGCAGAGCCTAGGGCCGCAAGACTCAAAAGCCACTTTTAGCGTCATGGTGGGCGAGAAGATGGAAAAGAAATCAATACAGTGACGGGTTGCTAGCCGCATCGCCTGTTAAAATGATTCGCATTTTTGCCTAGTAAAGTAGTATAAAAAGGACTACCAATAATACTTTCAAAGGTTATTCATAAAATAGAAAACAGTTATATACCTATGTGCAATCGACTATTTTTTTTTAAATAACACCACATTTACGATTAAGAAAATTATTGCCTATGAGGGCGCCACTTACGCACCCAATTAACTTTAATAGTAAGTAACTAATAATAAAATTACCTCATGCTTAATTTATTATATATTGCATTATTCATACGAAAAAAAAAAACAAAATGTTTAAGAAAAACAGTGGTTAAACTTCCATATTATATATGTCTTTCACTAGGTTCAAACACGCGACTGGAAAACCTTTCTATAACAACCTTATGGTTAACCACTGAGCTACAGCTACGCTGACAAAGGTGATGAACCGTAATAATAACAATAACTTACAATGTGCTATTAAACAAAATCTTTCTTTATGCTTAATAACAAAAGATACTATTTCGAATAGAATACATTTGAATATGTTATGGCTATAGTTTAAAAGTGTTAGAACTCAATGAATAAAGAATATCTTACCTTATGCTTAGTGTCTTAAGATATTATTTCGTAAAATGAATTAACTAAACCTATTTGCAAAGTTGCTCAGAAGCAAAAAGTCAATAGGTGGTCAGGTATCTTAGGCCGTAGCTGTACGTCATGGCCAGAAGCTTTTCCTGTTTCTAATATCACAGCAGAGACAGTCGCAAGGATAGTCTACGAAGGGTGGATTGTACGATTTGGATGCCCAGATTATATCACTTCTGATCAAGGGAGACAATTTGAGTCTGAAATTTTCCGAGAGCTTGCCAAACTAATGGGAATCCAGAAATTACGCACATCTCCTTATCATCCAGAATCAAATTCCAAGATCGAGCGATTTCACAGGAGCATGAAAGCTGCATTAATAGCACGAACGAACACAAAGAATTGGACGAAAGAGTTGCCCTCAGTTCTATTCGGGCTCCGCTCCAGTTATCGACAAGACACTGGTTGCTGCGCCGCTGAACTCGTTTATGGGACTACTATCAAGTTACCTGCAAGTTTCTTTGGAGAAGAACCCACAATTACCTACCCTGAATTTATACAGGAAATTAAAGAAAATATTAATCGAGTCACTTCTGTGCCAATAAGGGAAAGTACTAACAGAAATATATTCGTCCACCCCCGACTGAAAGATTGTACACACGTGTTCCTGAGATGCGACAGATTACGCCCAAGTCTTACACCTCCATATGAAGGGCCATATTTGGTTACAAGGCGAGGAGATAAGGTTTTAACAATCAAACGTGATGCAAAAGAAATCACCGTCTCCATAGATCGTGTCAAGCCTGCATTTTTGATAAATACAGAAGGGGAAAAATGCGAACGTGTTCACGATAAGCAAGAAGCCACAGATCCACAAGAGACACGTATCACACGTTCAGGTCGAGTCTCACGACCACCAGTGAGGTTTCAAATATAAATAGGACGTGCAATGCCCACAACTCATTCTTCATTCGATTCATCCACCAATTTCTGAAAATGGGATCAACAGCCAGCCATCAGAATGAGCAAATATCTATGGTACAGAACCTGCAGGGTACAACAGAGGACCAGTCGAAGGAGAAAATACATAGCTTGGCGCTGATGGAAACTATACAGGATATGAAGTACTGGGTTGGCGCCATATTCTTCCTTTTTGTCGCGGTCATCCTGTTACTCCTGGGTCGGCGATTCTGGACGTGGTACGGAAGGTGGATGGAAAGGAGATTCCAGAGAGCATCTTCAGAGAACGTTTAGTTATTATTATTATTTTTACCGTGCTTTTCCATATATAAGTGTTTTAAGGACTTAAATAAGTGCTAGTGTTCGTCTATGTATTGTTATGTTTGTTAGGTAATTCTGTTATTTCGTTTTAATATTTTTTTTCCAAAAGGGGGAGTACTGTTGCGACCCTGGACGTGATGCTAACTAGGAAATATAATTATCTTCAATTTGTATTATGTCAAGTAAGCGCATCACGTCCTAAGGGTACGTGCCAATCGTTTTACGATCCTTATGTCTAATGGCACGTGCACCCCCTCTACTGAATAAGTTTCTTTAGTATATAAGTTTGTATTTTAATAAATAAAACATTCCTTTCCTTGTCTATTACCGGTTACTGTGGTTTGATTTGTACACACGCCATAACGGTCGTCAAATTGCTTACAACCCCCTAAATTTTGGAAAAAAATCACACCCCTAACCCTCACCGTTTTCGCAGGCCGTACCGCTTTTACATCAGGTTTCTGCAGATCCTCAAATGTCAGATTTTTCTGGTACTCACTGGTGCACCCTCTATACGACCACATATCAACCTCAACCCCAACAACCCCGCAACAGGGCAAACAACTATGTCAGTGAGTGAGTGAGTGTTAATATAATTTTAACTAGCTTTTCGGGCGCTGCGCGGGCTGCAAGCAGCCCGCGGTCTTTCGTGCGGCTGTTGAGGTAGGGTAAGACATGTTTCCAGTTCAGAAAATGGGTAAAAATTGCAGTCAGTAAAGGAAACATCATAATATGTGTGGGGGCGGCCATCTTGGATCCAAAATCGGAATGCAGTTTCGAGTTCCGCGGGGTGCTTTACCCCCAGATGCAAAATTTCAGACCCCTACGAAGTCCCAGTGAGACGTTATAAAAGAAATAAGTTTCATTTTCTAAAATCCAGACGCCATCTTGGATTCCAAAAAAAATATTGAATTTAGGTTTTTGGGGTCAAATTACATATAGATATCGATTTTCAGCCAAATCGCAAGCAGTTAACTTTCGGCGGCCATCTTGGATTTCCAAAAAAAAAAAAAGACGCTGCGCTTTGTGATAGTGGCTCGGGCTTCGCCCTCGCCCGCAGCTCGCCCTTCGGGCTCGCATCACTCGGCCTGCGGCCTCGTGAAAATTACTTGTAAGAGGGGGGGTCAAAGGGGGGGAGGGGGAGCTCGGGCTTCGCCCTCGCTCCACAGCTCAGCCTGCGGCCTTGCGGGGGCCCTTTGCCTTCGGCCTTCGGCCTCAGGCTGCGCCAAGTTACTTGGGGGGCCGTTTGTATGAAATTTGTATGGAGGGGAATTGTCCATGTATGGCGGCCATCTTGAATTTTGAAAGAAATCAAAAAACAAATGATGCTCGTCAAATTGCTTGCAACCCCCTACATTTTAGAAAAAAAATCACGCCCCCAACCCCAACCGTCTTTGCAGGCCGTATCCCTTCCACACCAGGTTTCCGCAGATCCTTGAATGTCAGATTTTTCTGGTACTCACTGGAGCACCCTCTATACGACCGCACATCAACCTAAACCCCACCAACCCCGCAACAGGGCAAACAACTATGTCAATCAGTCAGTCAGTCAGTGGTAATGTAGGTTTATATATTATAACTAGCTTTTCGGGCGCTGCGCGGGCTGCAAGCAGCCCGCGGTTTATCGTGGGGCTGTTGAGGTAGTCTAAAATATGTTTCCAATTCAGAAAATGGGTAATTTTGTATGGAAGAAAATTGTCCTTGTATGGCGGCCATCTTGGATTTTTAAAAAAATTAAAAAACAAATGACACTTGTCAAATTGCTTACAACCCCCCACATTCTGGAAAAAAAATCACGCCCCCAACCCCAGCCGTTTTTGCAGGCCGTACCCCTTCCACATCAGGTTTCTGCAGATCCTCAAATGTCAGATTTTTCTGGTACTCACTGGAGCACCCTCTATACGACCACACATCAACCTAAACCCCACCAACCCCGCAACAGGGCAAACAACTATGTCAATCAGTCAGTCAGTGAGTGAGTGGTAATGTAGGTTTATAGTATAATAATATAAATAACTAGCTTCTCGGGCGCTGCGCGGGCTGCAAGCAGCCCGCGGTCTTTCGTGCGGCTGTTGAGATAGGGTAAGACATGTTTCCAGTTCAGAAAATGGGTAAAAACTGCAGTCATTATGGGAAACATCAAAATATGTGTGGGGGTGGCCATATTGGATCTAAAATTTGATTCCAGTTCCGAGTACTGCGGGGTGCTTTACCCCCACATGCAAAATTTCAGACCCCTACGAAGTCCCAGTGAGACGTTATAAACGAAATAAATTTAATTTTCTAAAATCCAGACGCCATCTTGGATTCCAAAAAAAATATTGAATTTAGGTTTTTGGGGTCAAATTACATATAGATATTGATTTTCAGCCAAATCGCAAGCAGTTGACTTTCGGCGGCCATCTTGGATTTCCAAAAAAAAAAAGACGCTGCGTTTGTCATAGTGGCTCGGGCTTCGCCCTCGCCCGCAGCTCGCCCTTCGGGCTCGCATCACTCGGCCAAAGGCCTCGTGAAAATTACTTGTAGTGGGGGGGGGGGTCAAAGGGGGGGAGGGGGCACAGGTTGGCCTGCGGCCTTGCGGGGGCGCTTCGCCTTCGGCCTTCGGCCTCAGGCTTCGCCAAGTTAATTGGGGAGCCGTTTGTATGAAATTTGTATCAAAGTCAAAGTCAAAGTCAAAAATTTTTATTTAATGTAGGATAAATTTATCTCTTATTGAAGGTCATTTTTTTTAAATATTTTTTTTAGTGCAGAAGCTAAAAACTACTAGCGTTTCGGAACGACCACTGCTGGGAAGATTACGCCGAAAGAAACCCAGTTCAGTATTGGTCCCTACCCAGCCTGATGGGCTATGTTACAATTACAATATAGATTTACACTTAAGCTATACATTTAAATTATACAATTACAATTTGCAGACAACTATTTCCAAGAATTTTTCTCAGATGATGATAAGTAGTCATTTACATGATAATACGCATTTTGTAATAAATGATTTTTAACGGCTGTCTTAAACTTAGATAATGGTAATGCTACTATATCATCTGGAATTTTATTATAGAGGCGCAAGCCGAGACCCACAAAAGATTTTTTTGTTTTCTCTAACCGCAAAGCTGTGATGGCTAATTTATTTTTATTTCTCGTGTTAATACTATGAATATCACAATTTCTCTTAAATGAGTGTATATTCTGACGCACGTACATAATGTTCGCATAGATGAATTGCGAAGGGAGGGTCAAAATATTTATGTCTTTAAATAGTTCCCTCAAAGACTCTCTAGCACCTAATTTATATATAAATCTGATAGCGCGTTTTTGTAAAACAAATATGGTATTTATATCTGCAGCGTTACCCCATAGCAATATTCCATAGGACATAACACTGTGAAAGTACCCAAAATATACCAAACGCGCTGTATCAACGTCAGTCATTTGCCTAATTCTTCTAACCGCATAGGCCGCAGAGCTAAGTTTTCCAGCTAATTTTTGAATATGGGCACCCCATTGCAACCCTGAATCAAGCGTTATTCCCAAAAATGTTGTGTTATCAACCATATCTACTGCTTCCTTATCAATAAATAATCGTGTTGGAACTTTTGTAACATTTGGTAAGCAGAACTTTACACATTTCGTTTTTTTTGCATTTAATACTAAATTATTTGCTGTAAACCAATCCAACACTTGCGACAATATATTATTCATCTCATCAGAGGTGTCAGTTTTCCTATCTACGCTGAAAACAAGGGAAGTGTCATCAGCAAAAAGTACAGCCTTACAATCTTTTACATAATATGGTAAATCATTCATATAGATCAGGAACAACAAAGGACCCAAGATAGAACCCTGGGGCACACCCATCACTACGGTTGATCCTTCAGATTTTACTTGATTTACACTAACTTTTTGAATTCGGCTACTCAAATAAGATTCAATCAATTCAAGAGCCTTCCCTTTTATTCCGTAGTGCTCAAGTTTGGATAGAAGGGTTTTGTGGTCTACACAATCAAAGGCTTTGGAGAGGTCACAAAAGACACCAATTGCATTCTGACAACACTCCCAAGCATCATAGATGTTTTGTAATAGTGCAACACCTGCATCCGTTGTTGATCGACCCTTAGTAAATCCATACTGATCACCATGGAACAGACTATTTTTGTTGAAAAAATCTAATAATTGGTTAAAAATTATCTTTTCGAATATTTTGCTCAGTGCTGGCAGAATAGAAATGGGACGGTAATTTGTTGGATCATTTCTGTCACCAGTCTTAAATAGAGGGATAACTTTACTTAACTTCATCATGTCAGGGAAAGATCCCGCGTCTACACATTTATTAAATATGGAAGCTAAGTAAGGCGCAATTACATCTATAATATTACTTATAACGGATACAGAAATGTCCCACAAATCACCAGTTTTTTTATTATTCAAGCTTTTAAAAGTATCAATGATATTTTTAGGTGTGACGTATTTGAATATTAGCCTATCTTTACATTTAGGTACGCAATTGGTTAATAGCTTTTTTGATTTCCTAGATGAGGACATTAGTGGGGCGGTTGTATTTAGGGGAATGTTTGTGAAAAAGTTCTCAAAGTATTGTGCGACATATTCACTAGTGTCTAGAACCTTATTGTTAATGTTTAACTCAATTTTATTTACTCGTTGCTTGTTTTTCCCGGTTTCAGTGTTAATAATATTCCAGGTTGTCTTTATTTTATCTTTAGAATCTAGAATAGCTTTCCTGGTGTTTCGACTTCGCGCATAAACATACTTTTTTAAAAAGCTTTGAGTAAGTTCTGACGTAATTAATGAAATTAGGTGTTTGGTTATAAGCTTTCATAGCTAATAATTCATATAGCCTATTCCTACTAATATGAATCCCTGTGGTAGCCCATTCGCTAAACTTTTTCCGATTACGTTTCTTTCCCTTTTTAAGTGGAAAATTATCATTAAATTCTGATTCAATCACACCGAACATTTTATTATACAAAATATCCGGATCATCCCGAGTTTCTTCAATTAACGGTAATTTTTTCGAAACTGTATCCCTAAATTTTTTAATTTTATCTTTAGTAATAGCTCTGTAGGTTATTTCAGGTAATTCTACTTCTACTGCGTTGTTGGCAAATTTCACGAACTGACCAAAATGATCAGATGTTATATTTCTAATTATAGCTTTATCAACAGCAGTGCAATCACAGAAAACATTATCTATACATGTTTTAGAGTCGCCTTGTATTCTAGTTGGTTCTAAAAATAAATTGAACAAATTGAATGACTTAAATAAATTCAAAAATCTAATACATTCGGTGCTATCAGACGCTAATAAATCTACGTTAAAGTCGCCACACAATATTATGTTTTTGCGACATGAACTTAATTTTCTCAAAACATCTTCAATTACAGTTTCTAAAGTATTAAAGTCAGCTTTTGGGGGTCTGTACGCGCATACTATAATACAATTTTCTAGTTCAACGCAGGATAATTCAACAATACTTTCAACCGATAGGCTCACAATATCCTTGCGTTCTTTACATTTTACATCATTACGTGTTAAAATTAAACTGCCTCCTTTTTCATTAATCTTTCTTATTAATAAACTAGAGACTAAATAATTATCAATATTAAATTGTACTTGATGTGACTGCAAAAAGTGTTCAGTTAAACATACTACATGTAAATCCCTATCGTTTGCATATAATTCTAATTGCAATAATTTGCTAGTCAGGCCCTGAATATTTTGGTGAATAATATTTAACTCTTTGGCCTTGACTGTTGTCTTTTTCATTAGTTTAAATCAGACTGAGTATCTCCAGCTACGGTACATTCAGCACTACAATGTACTGTGTTTAATTTAGAGTTACTATTTGTACTATTTACAACACTACTTTGTATATTATAAGCTACTAATGTAGCTAAGAGTCGCTTATATCTAGGAGGCAGATACATAGTATCTAGAGTCAACTTAAAATTACAAATAAATTTATTTATATCTAAATAAAAAATAAAGTCACCGTGACAATAAGTCATATTGTACAGATGTACATTAAAATCATGTATGTGCCTGTTACTTTTACTGTCTAAATTGTCTGAATATGGAAAGGCACTTATGATAAATCTTTGATTTTGTCTATACCTTTTTTTAAGTTCCTTCCTGTAATAGAGGAACTGTCACCACACATTATTAAAATTGTGGTATGTTGGTCTATGTCATTATAATTTATGTTATTTATTAGGTTTAAAAATGTGACCCCGGGTGTGCATACATTGAATACTGAACATTCACTGTTCAGGTTATTATAAATCATACTACTAAGATCTTGACCTAACTTATCAGAATATATTATTAATTTTTTACAAATCATTTTTCTATTTATGCTATTATCAATTGTTTCTATTTTGGATTGTACATCATTTTCTACATGAGGGTATTTATTTATACTTAGACTTATACCGCAGTCAACAGTAGGGGATGGGGTTGAGTCCGTGACAGGTGATTCCGTAACCACTGTCAGGGGAACACCGTCAGATACTAAACTAATTTCCCTATTTTCTTCTAAAATTAACTCATATTTTTTTTTCTTGAGGTTTTGTATGGAGGAGAATTGTCCTTGTATGGCGGCCATCTTGGATTTTGAAAAAAATAAAAAAACAAATGACGCTAGTCAAATTGCTTACAACCCCCTACATTTTGGAAAAAAAATCACGCCCTTAACCTCAACCGTTTTTGCAGGCCGTACCCATTCCACATCAGGTTTCTGCAATTCCTCAAATGTCAGATTTTTCTGGTACTCACTGGAGCACCCTCTATACGACCATGCATAACCCTAAACCCCTACCACCCGGCAACAGGGCAAACAACTCTGTCAGTCAGTGAGTGGTAATGTAGGATTATATATTATAATATAACTAGCTTTTCGGGCGCTGCGCGGGCTGCAAGCAGCCCGCGGTTCATCGTGGGGCTGTTGAGGTAGGCTAAGATATGTTTCCAGTTCAGAAAATGGGTAAGTTTGTATGGAGGCAAATTGTCCTTGTATGGCGGCCATCTTGGATTTTGAAAAAATTAAAAAAACAAATGACGCTTGTCAAATTGCTTACAACCCCCTACATTTTGAAAAAAACATCACGCCCCTAATCCCAACCATTTTCGCAGGCCGTACCCCTTCCACATCAGGTTTCTGCAGATCTTTAAATGTCAGATTTTTTTGGTACTCACTGGAGCACCCTCTGTACGACCACACATCAACCTAAACCCCACCAACCCCGCAACAGGGCAAACAACTATGTCAATCAGTCAGTGAGTGGTATTGTAGGTTTATATATTATAATTATAACTAGCTATTCGGGCGCTGCGCGGGCTGCAAGCAGCCCGCGGTTTTTCGTGCGGCTGTTGAGGCGGGCTAAAGAACATGTCCAGTTGAGAAAATGGGTAAAAACTGCAGTCAGTAAAGGAAACATCAAAATATGTGTGGGGGCGGCCATCTTGGCTCGAATATCTGATTCCAGTTCCGAGTTCCGCGGGGTGCTTTACCCCCACATGCAAAATTTCAGACCCCTACGAAGTCCCAGTGAGACGTTATAAACGAAATAAGTTTAATTTTCTAAAATCCAGACGCCATCTTGGATTCCAAAAAAACTGTCAAATTTGGATTTTTCGGCTCTAAATACATATAGATATCGATTTTCAGCCCAATCGCACGCAGTTGACTTTCGGCGGCCATCTTGGATTTTCAAAATTAACAAAAAGAAGTGGCCCTTGTGGGTGTGGCTCGGGCTTCGCCCTCGCCCGCAGCTCGCCCTACGGGCTCGCATCACTCGAGCTCCGGCCTCGTGAAAGATACTTGGAGGGGGGGGGGGGGGTCAAGGGGGGGGGGAAGTGGCTCGGGCTTCGCCCTCATCCGCAGCTCGGCCTGCGGCCTCGCGGTGGACGGCTTTGCTTTTGGTCTTTAGCCTCTGGCTGCGCCAAGTTACTGGCCGTTTGTATGAATTTTGTATGGAGGGTAATTGTCCATGTATGGCGGCCATCTTGGATTTTGAAAAAAATCAAAAAACAAATGACGCTCGTCAAATTGCTCACAACCCTCTACATTTTGGAAAAAAAATCACACCCCTAACCCCAACCGTCTTCGCAGGCCGTACCCCTTCCACATCAGGTTTCCGCAGATCCTCAAATGTCAGATTTTTCTGGTACTCACTGGAGCACCCTCTATACGACCGTACATCAACCTAAACCCCACCAACCCCGCAACAGGGCAAACAACTCTGTCAGTGAGTGAGTCAGTCAGTGGTAATGTAGGTTTATATATTATAACTAGCTTTTCGGGCGCTGCGCGGGCTGCAAGCAGCCCGCGGTTCATCGTGGGGCTGTTGAGGTAAGCTAAGATATGTTTCCAGTTCAGAAAATGGGTAAGTTTGTATGGAGGAAAATTGTCCTTGTATGGCGGCCATCTTGGATTTTGAAACAAAATAAAAAACAAATGACGATCGTCAAATTGCTTACAACCCCCTACATTTTGGTAAAAAAATCACATCCCTAACCCTAACCGTTTTCGCAGGCCGTACCCCTTCCACATCAGGTTTCTGCAGATCTTCAAATGTCAGATTTTTCTGGTACTCACTGGAGCACCCTCTATACGACCACACAACAACCTTAACCCCACCAACCCCGCAACAGGGCAAACAACTATGTCAATCAGTCAGTGAGTGAGTCAGTGGTAATGTAGGTTTATATATTATAATATAATAATATAATAATATAACTAGCTTTTCGGGCGCTGCGCGGGCTGCAAGCAGCCCGCGGTTCATCGTGGGGCTGTTGAGGTAGGCTAAGATATGTTTCCAGTTCAGAAATTGGGTAAGTTTGTATGGAGGAAAATTGTCCTTGTATGGCGGCCATCTTGGATTTTGAAAAAAATCAAAAAACAAATGACGGGCGTCAAATTGCTTACTACCCTCTACATTTTGGAAAAAAAATCACACCCCTAACCCTAACCGTTTTTGCAGGCTGTAACCCTTCCACATCAGGTTTCTGCAAATCCTCAAATGTCAGATTTTTCTGGTACTCACTGGAGCACCCTCTATACGACCACACATCAACCTAAACCCCACCAACCCCGCAACAGGGCAAACAACTATGTCAATCAGTCAGTCAGTGAGTGAGTGGTAATGTAGGTTTATATATTATAATTATAATATAACTAGCTTTTCGGGCGCTGCGCGGGCTGCAAGCAGCCCGCGGTTTATCGTGCGGCTGTTGAGGTAGGGTAAGACATGTTTCCAGTTCTGAAAATGGGTAAGTTTGTATGGAGGAAAATTGACCTTGTATGGCGGCCATCTTGAATTTTGAAAAAAATAAAAAAACAAGTGACGATCGTCAAATTGCTTATAATCTTCTACATTATGGAAAAAAAATCACGCCCCTAACCCTAACTGTTTTTGCAGGCCGTACCCCTTCCACATCAGGTTTCCGCAGATCCTCAAATGTCAGATTTTTCTGGTACTCACTGGAGCACCCTCTATACGACCACGCATCAATCTAAACCCCACCAACCCCGCAACAGGGCAAACAACTCTGTCAGTCAGTGAGTGGTAATGTAGGTTTATATATTATAATTATAACTAGCTATTCGGGCGCTGCGCGGGCTGCAAGCAGCCCGCGGTCTTTCGTGCAGCTGTTGAGGTAGGCTGAAATATGTTTCCAGTTCAGAAAATAGGTAAGTTTGTATGGAGGAAATATGTCCTTGTATGGCGGCCATCTTGGATTATGAAAAAAAACAAAAAACAAATGACGGTCGTCAAATTGCTTATAATCTTCTACATTATGAAAAAAAAATAACACCCCTAACCCCAACCGTCTTCGCAGGCCGTACCCCTTCCACATCAGGTTTCCGCAAATCCTCAAATGTCAGATTTTTCTGGTACTCACTGGAGCACCCTCTATACGAACACACATCAACCTAAACCCCACCAACCCCGCAACAGGGCAAACAACTATGTCAATCAGTGAGTGAGTGGTATTGTTGGTTTATATATTATAATATAATAATATAACTAGCTTTTCGGGCGCTGCGCGGGCTGCAAGCAGCCCGCGGTCTTTCGTGCGGCTGTTGAGGTAGGCTAAAATATGTTTCCTGTTCAGAAAATGGGTAAAAACTGCAGTCAGTATGGAAAACATCAAAATATGTGTGGGGGCGGCCATCTTGGATCTAAAATTTGATTCCAATTCCGAGTACCGCGGGGTGCTTTACCCCCACATGCAAAACTTCAGACCCCTACGAAGTCCCAGCGAGACGTTATAAACGAAGTTAGTTTAATTTTCTAAAGTCCAGACGCCATCTTGGATTCCAAAAAAAATGTTGAATTTAGGTTTTTGGGGTCAAATTACATATAGATATCGATTTTCAGCCAAATCGCAAGCAGTTAACTTTCGGCGGCCATCTTGGATTTCCAAAAAAAACAAGACGCTGCGCTTTTTGATAATGGCTCGGGCTTCGCCCTCGCCCGCAGCTCGCCCTTCGGGCTCGCATCACTCGGCCTGCGGCCTCGTGAAAATTGCTTGAGGGGGGGGTGGGGGGGGTCAAAGGGGGGGGGGGGGGGGAGCTCGGGCTTCGCCCTCGCTCCGCAGCTCGGCCTGCGGCCTCGCGTGTGAGCTTCGCCTTCGGCCTTCGGCCTCAGGCTGCGCCGAGTTGCCGTTTGTATGAAATTTGTATGGAGGGGAATTGTCCATGTATGGCGGCCATCTTGGATTTTAAAAAAAAAACAAAAAACAAATGACGCTCGTCAAATTGCTTACAACCCCCTACATTTTGGAAAAAAAATCACGCCCCCAACCCCAACCGTCTTCGCAGGCCGTACCCCTTCCACATCAGGTTTCCGCAGATCCTCAAATGTCAGATTTTTCTGGTACTCACTGGAGCACCCTTTATACGACCACACATCAACCTTAACCCCACCAACCCCGCAACAGGGCAAACAACTATGTCAATCAGTGAGTGAGTGGTATTGTAGGTTTATATATTATAACTAGCTTTCCGGGCGCTGCGCGGGCTGCAAGCAGCCCGCGGTTCATCGTGGGGCTGTTGAGGTAGGCTAAGATATGTTTCCAGTTCAGAAAATGGGTAAGTTTGTATGGAGAACAATTGTCGTTGTATGGCGGCCATCTTGAATTTTGGAAAAAATAAAAAAACTAATGACGGTCGTCAAATTGCTTACAACCCCCTACATTTTGGAAAAAAAATCACACCCCTAACCCTAACCGTTTTCGCAGGCCGTACCCCTTCCACATCAGGTTTCAGCAGATCCGCAAATGTCAGATTTTTCTGGTACTCCATTTAGCACCCTCTATTCAACCGCACATCAACCTAAACCCCACCAACCCCGCAACAGGGCAAACAACTATGTCAATGAGTCAGTCAGTCAGTCAGTCAGTGGTATTGTAGGTTTATATATTATAATATAATTATAACTAGCTTTTCGGGCACTGCGCGGGCTGCAAGCAGCCCGCGGTCTTTCGTGCGGCTGTTGAGGTAGGGTAAGACATGTTTCCAGTTCAGAAAATGGGTAAAAATTGCAGTCAGTAAAGGAAACATCGTAATATGTGTGGGGGCGGCCATCTTGGATCCAAAATCGGAATGCAGTTTCGAGTTCCGCGGTGTGCTTTACCCCCACAAGCAAAATTTCAGACCCCTACGAAGTCCCAGTAAGACGTTATAAACGAAATAAGTTTAATTTTCTAAAATCCAGACGCCATCTTGGATTCCAAAAAAAATATTGAAATTAGGTTTTTGGGGTCAAATTACATATAGATATCGATTTTCAGCCAAATCGCAAGCAGTTGACTTACGGCGGCCATCTTGGATTTCCAAAAAAAAAAAAGACGCTGCGCTTTGTGATAGTGGCTCGGGCTTCGCCCTCGCCCGCAGCTCGCCCTTCGGGCTCGCATAACTCGGCCTGCGGCCTCGTGAAAATTACTTGTAGGGGGGGGTGGGTCAAAGGGGGGGGGGGAGCTCGGGCTTCGCCCTCGCTCCACAGCTCGGCCTGCAGCCTCGCGGGGACGCTTCGCCTTCGGCCTTCGGCCTCAGGCTGCGCCAAGTTACTTGGGGGGCCGTTTGTATGAAATTTGTATGGAGGGGAATTGTCCATGTATGGCGGCCATCTTGGATTTTGAAAAAAATCAAAAAACAAATGACGGTCGTCAAATTGCTTATAATCTTCTACATTATGGAAAAAAAATCACACCCCTAACCCGAACCGTTTTTGCAGGCCGTACCCCTTCCACATCAGGTTTCAGCAGATCTTCAAATGTCAGATTTTTCTGGTACTCCATTTAGCACCCTCTATACAACCTCACATCAATCTAAACCCCACCAACGCCGCAACAGGGCAAACAACTATGTCAATGAGTCAGTCAGTGAGTGAGTGGTAATGTAGGTTTATATATTATAATATAATAATATAACTAGCTTTTCGGGCGCTGCGCGGGCTGCAAGCAGCCCGCGGTTCATCGTGGGGCTGTTGAGGTAGGCTAAGATATGTTTCCAGTTGAGAAAATGTGTAAGGTTTTATGGAGGAGAATTGTCCATGTATGGCGGCCATCTAGGATTTTGAAAAAAATCAAAAAACAAATGACGGTCGTCAAATTGCTTATAATCTTCTACATTATGGAAAAAAAATCACGCCCCTAACCTTCACCGTTTTTGCAGGCCATACCCCTTCCACATCAGATTTCCGCAGATCCTCAAATGTTAGATTTTTCTGGTACTCATTGGAGCACCCTCTATACGACCACACATCAACCTAAACCCCACCAACCCCGCAACAGGGCAAACAACTATGTCAATCAGTCAGTCAGTGAGTGGTAATGTAGGTTTATATATTATAATATAATATAACTAGCTTTTCGGGCGCTGCGCGGGCTGCAAGCAGCCCGCGGTCTTTCGTGCGGCTGTTGAGACAGGCTAAAATATGTTTCCAATTTAGAAAATGGGTAAGTTTGTATGGAGGAAATTTGTCCATGTATGGCGGCCATCTTGGATTTTGAAAAAAATCAAAAAACAAATGACGCTCGTCAAATTGATTTTAATCTTCTACATTATGGAAAAAAAATCACGCCCCTAACCCTTACTGTTTTTGCAGCCCGTACCCCTTCCACATCAGGTTTCCGCAGTTCCTCAAATGTCAGATTTTTCTGGTACTCCATTTAGCACCCTCTATACAACCATATATCAACCTTAACCCTACCAACCCCGCAACAGGGCAAACAACTATGTCAATGAGTCAGTCAGTGAGTGGTAATGTAGGTTTATATATTATAACTAGCTTTTCGAGCGCTGCGCGGGCTGCAAGCAGCCCGCGGTTCATCGTGGGGCTGTTGAGGTAGGCTAAGATATGTTTCCAGTTCAGAAAATGGGTAAGTTTGTATGGAGGAAAATTGTCCTTGTATAGCGGCCATCTTGGATATTGAAAAAAAATAAAAAACAAATGACGATCGTCAAATTGCTTACAACCCCCTACATTTTGGTAAAAAAATCACACCCCTAACCCTAACCGTTTTTGCAGGCCGTACACCTTCCACATCAGGTTTCTGCAGATCCTCAAATGTCAGATTTTTCTGGTACTCACTGGAGCACCCTCTATACGACCACACATCAACCTAAACCCCACCAACCCCGCAACAGGGCAAACAACTATGTCAATCAGTCAGTCAGTGAGTGAGTGGTAATGTAGGTTTATAGTATAATGAGTGGTAATGTAGGTTTATATATTATAATATAATTATAACTAGCTTTTCGGGCACTGCGCGGGCTGCAAGCAGCCCGCGGTCTTTCGTGCGCCTCTTGAGGTAGGCTGAAATATGTTTCCAGTTCAGAAAATGGGTAAGTTTGTAAGGAGGAAATTTGTCCTTGTATGGCGGGCATCTTGAATTTTGGAAAAAATAAAAAAACAAATGACGGTCGTCAAATTGCTTCCAACCCCCTACATTTTGAAAAAAAAATCACACCCATAACCCTAACCGTTTTCGCAGGCCGTACCCCTTCCACATCAGGTTTCTGCAAATCCTCAAATGTCAGATTTTTCTGGTTTTCACTGGAGCACCGTCTATACGACCACACATCAACCTAAACCCCACCAACCCCGCAACAGGGCAAACAACTCTATCAGTGAGTGAGTGAGTGAGTGGTAATGTAGGTTTATATATTATATATATAAACTAGCTTTTCGGGCGCTGCGCGGGCTGCAAGCAGCCCGCGGTCTTTCGTGCGGCTGTTGAGGTAGGCTAAAATATGTTTCCAGTTCAGAAAATGGGTAAAAACTGCAGTCAGTATGGAAAACATCAAAATATGTGTGGGGGCGGCCATCTTGGATCTAAAATTTGATTCCAATTCCGAGTACCGCGGGGTGCTTTACCCCCACATGCAAAACTTCAGACCCCTACGAAGTCCCAGCGAGACGTTATAAACGAAGTTATTTTAATTTTCTAAAATCCAGACGCCATCTTGGATTCCAAAAAAAATGTTGAATTTAGGTTTTTGGGGTCAAATTACATATAGATATCGATTTTCAGCCAAATCGCAAGCAGTTAACTTTCGGCGGCCATCTTGGATTTCCAAAAAAAACAAGACGCTGCGCTTTTTGATAATGGCTCGGGCTTCGCCCTCGCCCGCAGCTCGCCCTTCGGGCTCGCATCACTCGGCCTGCGGCCTCGTGAAAATTGCTTGAGGGGGGGTGGGGGGGTCAAAGGGGGGGGGGGGAGCTCGGGCTTCGCCCTCGCTCCGCAGCTCGGCCTGCGGCCTCGCGTGTGAGCTTCGCCTTCGGCCTTCGGCCTCAGGCTGCGCCGAGTTGCCGTTTGTATGAAATTTGTATGGAGGGGAATTGTCCATGTATGGCGGCCATCTTGGATTTTAAAAAAAAAACAAAAAACAAATAACGCTCGTCAAATTGCTTACAACCCCCTACATTTTGGAAAAAAAATCACGCCCCCAACCCCAACCGTCTTCGCAGGCCGTACCCCTTCCACATCAGGTTTCCGCAGATCCTCAAATGTCAGATTTTTCTGGTACTCACTGGAGCACCCTTTATACGACCACACATCAACCTTAACCCCACCAACCCCGCAACAGGGCAAACAACTATGTCAATCAGTGAGTGAGTGGTATTGTAGGTTTATATATTATAATATATAATATAAACTAGCTTTTCGGGCACTGCGCGGGCTGCAAGCAGCCCGCGGTTCATCGTGGGGCTGTTGAGGTAGGCTAAGATATGTTTCCAGTTCAGAAAATGGGTAAGTTTGTATGGAGGACAATTGTCGTTGTATGGCGGCCATCTTGAATTTTGGAAAAATTAAAAAAACAAATGACGGTCGTCAAATTGCTTACAACTCAACAACCTAACCACTAGTTGGTGGGGTTTAGGTTGACCACACATCAACCTAAACCCCACCAACCCCGCAACAGGGCAAAAAACTCTGTCAGTGAGTGAGTGGTAATGTAGGTTTATATATTATAACTAGCTTTCCGGGCGCTGCGCGGGCTGCAAGCAGCCCGCGGTTCATCGTGGGGCTGTTGAGGTAGGCTAAGATATGTTTCCAGTTCAGAAAATGGGTAAGTTTGTATGGAGAACAATTGTCGTTGTATGGCGGCCATCTTGAATTTTGGAAAAAATAAAAAAACTAATGACGGTCGTCAAATTGCTTACAACCCCCTACATTTTGGAAAAAAAATCACACCCCTAACCCTAACCGTTTTCGCAGGCCGTACCCCTTCCACATCAGGTTTCAGCAGATCCGCAAATGTCAGATTTTTCTGGTACTCCATTTAGCACCCTCTATTCAACCGCACATCAACCTAAACCCCACCAACCCCGCAACAGGGCAAACAACTATGTCAATGAGTCAGTCAGTCAGTCAGTCAGTGGTATTGTAGGTTTATATATTATAATATAATTATAACTAGCTTTTCGGGCACTGCGCGGGCTGCAAGCAGCCCGCGGTCTTTCGTGCGGCTGTTGAGGTAGGGTAAGACATGTTTCCAGTTCAGAAAATGGGTAAAAATTGCAGTCAGTAAAGGAAACATCGTAATATGTGTGGGGGCGGCCATCTTGGATCCAAAATCGGAATGCAGTTTCGAGTTCCGCGGTGTGCTTTACCCCCACAAGCAAAATTTCAGACCCCTACGAAGTCCCAGTAAGACGTTATAAACGAAATAAGTTTAATTTTCTAAAATCCAGACGCCATCTTGGATTCCAAAAAAAATATTGAAATTAGGTTTTTGGGGTCAAATTACATATAGATATCGATTTTCAGCCAAATCGCAAGCAGTTGACTTACGGCGGCCATCTTGGATTTCCAAAAAAAAAAAAGACGCTGCGCTTTGTGATAGTGGCTCGGGCTTCGCCCTCGCCCGCAGCTCGCCCTTCGGGCTCGCATAACTCGGCCTGCGGCCTCGTGAAAATTACTTGTAGGGGGGGGGTGGGTCAAAGGGGGGGGGGGAGCTCGGGCTTCGCCCTCGCTCCACAGCTCGGCCTGCAGCCTCGCGGGGACGCTTCGCCTTCGGCCTTCGGCCTCAGGCTGCGCCAAGTTACTTGGGGGGCCGTTTGTATGAAATTTGTATGGAGGGGAATTGTCCATGTATGGCGGCCATCTTGGATTTTGAAAAAAATCAAAAAACAAATGACGGTCGTCAAATTGCTTATAATCTTCTACATTATGGAAAAAAAATCACACCCCTAACCCGAACCGTTTTTGCAGGCCGTACCCCTTCCACATCAGGTTTCAGCAGATCTTCAAATGTCAGATTTTTCTGGTACTCCATTTAGCACCCTCTATACAACCTCACATCAATCTAAACCCCACCAACGCCGCAACAGGGCAAACAACTATGTCAATGAGTCAGTCAGTGAGTGAGTGGTAATGTAGGTTTATATATTATAATATAACTAGCTTTTCGGGCGCTGCGCGGGCTGCGGGCTGCAAGCAGCCCGCGGTTTTTCGTGCGGCTGTTGAGGTTGGCTAAGACATGTTTCCAGTTCAAAAATGGGTAAAAACTGCAGTCAGTAAAGGAAACATCAAAACATGTGTGAGGGCGGCCATCTTGGATCCAAAATCTGAATCCAGTTTCAAGTTCCGCGGCGTACTTTACCCCCACATGCAAAAATTCAGACTCCTACGAAGTTCCAGAGAGACGTTATGAACGAAATAAATTTAATTTTCCAAAATCCAGACGCTATCTTGAATTCCAAAAAAAATTACAAATTTGGATTTTTCGGCTCAAAGTACATATAGAAATCGATTTTCAGCCAAATCGGGGGCAGTAGACTTTCGGGGGCCATCTTGGATTTCCAAAAATTAAAAAAAAAACGTGGCGCATGTGTGGTGGCTCGGGCTTCGCCCTCGCCCTCGCCCTCGCTCGGCCTCCGGCCTCGTGACAATTATTTACGGGGGGGGGGGGGGTGGGGGGGGGGGGTAAAAAGGGGGGGGCGTGGCTCGGGCATCGCCCTCGCCCGTAGCTCGCCCTTCGGGCTCGCATCGCTCGGCCTCCGGCCTCGTGAAGATTACTTAGGGGGCGATCCAAGGGGGAGGGGGGAGTGGCTCGGGCTTTAATAAAAGCTTGTTAAAAAAAGGCCGTGCAAAAAATGACCTACTCGTAACAGTCTTTAAACTAAGTTGTTGACTGACAGTTGAACATATCGAAACTATGGCGTTCTGTCTACAGACTTCGGATCTTTAAAAAGAGGTAAAATAAAACAAACGCATTTATTTAAAAAAGTATATTTTGTTTTTCTCGATGTATTGACGTATTATCAAAGAAACATGAGATTTTGTAGTTCCGAAAGGAACTGTTTTAGACACTCTATGAGAGTCTTTAGGTACAGCTGAAAAAAAAAATATTTTAATGATAGTTTTTTATTAACATATTTATTATATATTTATTACATAAGTATTTGTCCCGCTTGTGTAATAAACTTTGTTATATAATTATATCAAAGTTCATATGTTACATACGGCGGTTTTGATCTATTTCTGTTAGTATGGTAAATTAACAACCAATTTTTTTTTAAATTGTTAAAAAAGTACATACCTGAATTGAAAATAAAGAAGCTCAAAATAAAAGAGCTGAAAAAAAGAAGCTGGAAATCAGGAAGCTGCAAAAAAAAAATATTATTAATATATATACAAATATAAATACAAAATGAGGATGGAAGATGTTTGATGAACAATGTGAATGATAAATGACCGTGAATATGAATAAAAAAATAAAATAAAAAAAATAATGAAAAGGGAGTTAAAAAAAAAACAAAAGAAAGCTAGTCCTATACCACCTAATAATTTGGAAATACTAAACCGTTAGAAATGAAACGAAAAATTTGTAAGCCGAAAAGGAACTAATACGCGTAGTTAATGATGAAGCAAAACGGAACATGAAAAGTAAAAAAAAAGGGGCTTTGACATTAAATTAAACTAAAAATTTTGAAAAAAGAGCCAAAAGGAATTTTGAAAATGTCTTGAAAAGGGATTTTGAAAAAGTGTGAAAAGGAATTTGGAAAATGTGCCAAAAGGGAATTTTGAAAAAAAAAAAATTACATGAATATTCTAAAAAAATATAAATAATAACGAAAAAATAATGAAAAAAAAAAACCGAAGCCCAATTCAATATAAAAAAAAATGGAGAAAAAAAAAGACAGTTACATGCACGTTAAAACAATGTACAGTCACGCCGGAGTCATTTATAAATGTATGCAATATATAGACAACACAACAGAAAGATAGATGAATGAATCAATTAAAACATCATACAACATGTGCACAAAACTGTAACGCAAATGATAGAAAATACCATAAACCCTTGAACACTAACTGAAAACAAAAGCTTATTACAATGGCGAGAGCAGGAGATGAAAATCGGAATTACCGAATGACAGACGGAGAAACAAAAAGGGGGAAAAGAGTGGGTTAAGAATAATAAGGTGAATCATGTGTCGACAAATTGTAAGACAAAAGACCAGCCACAAAGGATAATAAACCAGTGATTGGAGTAGGTAGAGTGTTTTGGGGTCAATGAATTGAAACTTATACTTAAATTAATATAGACAAGTCTCCGGGCTTCCGGGATTGTAAAATTATTATTTTTTCTGATATTTCAAAATTGTTATATGTAAGATGAAGAATGTATCGATATGAGGAAGAATTTTTTCACACTTTTAACATCATTTTTTAACTGTATAAGTGCATATAGCACCAAATTTGCTTTAATAAAGTCAGATTTGCATAAAATTTAAATGGCGGGTATACGCCAAGCAAGCAACTTTGGGCGTAGCCTTTGCTGAAAATGCACAAAAAAGGGCATAAACCAGTCACTTCGATCTGTGCCTCTTAAACAATTACAAGACGATACTATACCAAGAACGAACGAATGGACTTTACTAAGAGGAGATAACATTGTATCTCGATGTGTTTATGGTTCAACTCATTTATAGGTGGTCCTCGCTATATGAAGGTTATATATATGTGGATTCTATTGACTTACTTGACCGCTGACTTAATAAAAAGTGACTTAAAATTTTATAAAACTTAACAGGAGATGACAAGCTGAATTCACAAATAAATTGCCAAAATATTTCAATTAATTATTATTTATTATAGTATTTGAAATAAAAATGTGTGAGTAGGAATATAATTTTACATACATTGTCGAAATTCATGTTGTTCCCCTAAGTTTTTGAGAAACGATATACGATATTTTCATCGAGTTAAAACTCAGATTTTACTCTCGTCCTATCGCGGGGCGGCGGCCCAGTGCTAGGCATGGTCCTCGGCTTTTATGCCTGCTTTACTGACTGCTCTGCGATGGGATGTGACGTGATATTCTAATAGAAAACAAGTTTTGGATTTTGTTTAGATTTTTCTAAAAAAAAAAATCATCCATATAGACGAATAAAAGAAAAAGTGAGAAATCTGTTTTATTGATTTGGGAAGCGAGGCAAGGTAACCTTGTGTCAGCGTCGGATGTGCTTCGCACCCCGACTTTATTGGAAACATAAATCTGAAAAAAACATTCCTTTTCGAAATTGTCAATTTTTAAATAAAAATTATTAAAACTTTAAATCCAGAAAAAATCGCCTCCGGTTAAATTAGCACAAAAAAGCTATGGCATTGCAAAATATAGAAAAGAAACGTAGCAAAAGAGACAGAAAAGAATGCAAGAGATAGACAGTGGACATACTGCGCCGACTACAAATAAATTGGGAAAAGTGAATCAGAAACACGATCCTGGGATAAAGGCTTGACCATGTTGTGATTTTTTGTCCTATGACAGTTCATAAAATCAATTTACTTTCTCCGATTACTAATAATAACTTGACCATGAAGTAGAATAATCAGTCGTTAAAGTGAAACGTAAGAAATAATAAGTTGTGATAATCAGTCATAGAAATTTTTTCGTTTAATTAACTATGTTTAAATGTTAACATTTTCATTTTTATTATTTGATTATTCTTACAAAGGTGACCAAGAAAACAAAAACAAAATTTGAGTTCAATATAATTGAAGAACAAATTAGATATGTAAATTGTTAAAATTTTATGATAATTATACTTAAGGATTATAACGGGTACGAAATGAAAATTTGAAATATCCTCAATTTGAATATAATAATGGTAAATATTCGTAATAAAAAATCAAAAGGTGTAATATATAAGGTGTAAAAAAATATATTGAAACTATTTTAAGGATGAATTTCGTCCGTAATAGTGAACAACTTTCCCCAAGGAACTCGTATCGAAATAAAAAAGTAATTTTTTGCCTACCATACAAGTTGACCAAGCAGCAACTGATCTCATTTTGTATGGAAAGCCAAAAAGTATGTTTTATATTTCAACATATGTTCCTTGGGGAAAGTTGTTAACTACCACGGACTGAATTCACCCTTAAAATACTTTCAGTTTTTATTTTGACCTTATATATAATTTAATATATTTAATGTAATGATATATTATTTACATTACTAATAAATAAAAAACTATTTTATTTTTAAACTCATTAAATGTATGGAATAAGGGAAAAACTAATTATCAGAATTACTGTTACAAATCCTATAGTTAATAAAATGAGAGCAGAATTCAGTTTGTTCCTTAAAAAAATAAAGTAGTTTGTAGTTTTGGTTATTAATTTAAATATAAGGTTTTAAAAGTATACCTTTTACCGAAATGTAAACAAAATTATTTCATTTTTATGTTACAAAACTGGTAATTGAATTGACAATAGTAAGGGTTAAGGCTCATTTTTTGCCTGTTGCATACAATTAAATTAAAGCATTAGATAACTTGCATGATCTAAACAAAACGTCTATCATACAAATTTATTGCTTGAATTAATTGCATTAAACCTGATTAGGCAAGAAACTTGCTGTGTGTAAATGGGTTTTTACAGTTTCATGCACGTGTCCCGTGCCACAAGACCGGTGTCCCGTAATACGTGACTCGTGATCTGAAGCCTTCCATTGCAGGCCCGTGCCCTGGTGCAAGACCCGAGTCTTGTCACTCGGTAGCTCGAGACCTGAGCTTCATTGGCTTTTGTCTGTGTTTCGTGCCATTTGAGACCGATGTCTGTATGAACGATGGTCCGTAACACAAGACCTGAGACCCATCGCTATTGGCCCGTGCCCTCTCCCAAGACCCGTGTCTTGTGGTTCGTAGCGCGAGACCAGAGCCTCAGTGCGCCGGTATCAAATATATTTTTTATGAAATAAATAAGTTATTATTTGTGTTTGGTTAGTCAGTAAATATAACGCACCTTATGTATTAGCACGTGTTGCATATATTAGCCAGGATACTGGTCCCCTGCGATTCGTGAATCGTGTTTTTTTTTATTGTAGGAATGTTCTCTGGCGATAATATAAAGGATAATTGTTCCATTTGTTACTGAATTAATTAACACAAACTAACTTATTTATTTGATTGATGTACTGATAACTTATAACTTTTTAAAATTTTACAGAAAAATATGTTTTACATATATTTGTTAATTATGTTTGGAAACATAAAAATGTAACGATGTGTTTGTTATGTAATTTTGGGTGTATTATACAAGGCAACGACAAACTACTATTATCTCTGTGAAATTTATTGTTAGGTTATTTTTCATTTGTTTACTTATTTAATTGTATAAAAAATATTCAAAAATGGTGAGTATGTGACATTATAATTTCCTTTGTTTATTTTGCTAAAATATCAACAATAATTATTGGTCGCATATCTTAACACATTCACGGACACTAAGCCAGACACAATAGAAATAACAATTGAATTACGTCCACAGCCGTAAGTGTCCGTGAATGTGTTAAAACAATTCAATACGAAAAGGTACCAGTATTTTTTAAATAACTTTTTAAATCAAATAAAGAGAATTTGTACGAAAGTAATGCCAATAAATTATACATAAAGCATCTTTCTTACGGTATTTGTCAATTATTTAATTCCAATAATTGAGTCCAAAATATTCTATCTATTATATTATAAAACCCTTGTTTTTTTTTCTTGTTATAATTCATTCTTCAGACATTTTAACTGTACCTATGTCTTCTTCGAAGAAGTTATTAAGACAAGTTAGCTACTTGAGAATTTCTTTTGTACCTTTTGCAATCAATAAAATAAATGTTTTTTTCTTCTGTATATTTATTATTAGTTTAGTAAGTAATTTAAAAATTGTTAACTATTCTTTGGTAATTCTAAAAATCGGTATAATAAAAATTGAGAAAATTAAAATTGATCTAAGTATCATATTTATGTATTAGTAGGGAGCGCCTTCTTTATTTTTATGATTGTAATTTTAAAATTTCTGATGGATATGAAATTCGATAAATCATAAAATCTGTTTTCAAAAATATTCAACTATAAAATGGCTAACGTTTACAGAATTTTCATTTTACAAATTAAAATTCTGAATTTGTAATATTTCTAATGACACAAAGTTTTGCAACTCAAAATATTAATATAATATCCCGTTACCAATGCAGCCAATCATTTCGCATGATCTATGTCGGTTGGGAAAAACCGATTGATGAATCTGAAACGGGAAATGGTGGCGTGGTGTTGATAGCGAACAAATGGCTTAAGAGACCCATGAGTTTAACTGACCCGACAATTATTGAAGATATCTCGGACAACAGCCTGTACCTGATCTTAATCATACTATTTTAGAAGTTGTCAAGGCAGTGGGATTGAAGATGTATAGGTTCCGTTCAAAATGAAAACTTCACTCTCTGTTGAGATACATACACGTGATGGAAAAGAAGCCACCATAAACTTCCAAAGAAATCATATCGGCAGTTCAACTACATATACAAAAATCCTTACGACGTGACATTCGCTCCTTTAATACTATGTATTAAGGAGACGATAAAGCAAAACAAAGGCGCCAAATGTTCGCAAGTTATGTCGGTTGGGCAAAGCCGATTTATGAAGATCATGGCGGAGGATGGTGGCGTGGTGTTGACAAAGGAAGGGGTTCTGGCAGAGATCGAAAGGTTTTATGGATAGCAGTATATCTATTTCTCAACCCCGCAGGCAAATGGCTAAAGCCGATTGCTATGTCGGTTGGGCAAAGCCGATTGATGAAGCTGATGACAGAGGATGGTGGCGTGGTGTCGACAAAGAAAGGAGTTCTGGAAAAGATCGAGAGGTTTTATGGACAGTTATATACTTCATTTGTACAACCCAGCGGATAAATGGCTAAAGACCCAAGAGCTAACTGACTCGACACTATACCAAAGATATCTTGGACATCAGCCTGTACCGGATTAGGATGGCCTTCAAACAGTTTAAAAATACAGTGGCGTGGTGAACAAAGTGCTTTAAAAAGCTGTCAAAGCGGTGGGATTAAAAATATCTAAGTTCTGTTCCAAATTAAGACTTCAATATTCAGATACATACAATGAATGGAAAAGCGACGATCCAAGCTACTATACTCTTCCGAATATGCTGAATCATATTGACAGCTCAACAAACGTTTGTAAAAGTCCTTGCGATACGATAGCTGTTTCTTTAATACTTAAATTAAGGAAATGATCGAGCAGAACAGAGGCTACAAACGTTTGCAAGAGCTGTGTCGGTTGGGCAGAGCCGATTGATAAAGCTCATGACGGAGTATGGTGGCGTGGTAGTGTCGACAAAGGAAGGAGTTCTGGAAAAGATCGAGAGGTTTTATGGACAGTTACATACTAAATTTGTACAACCCAGCGGACAAATGGCTAAAAACCCAAGAGCTAACTGACCCAACACTATACCAAAGATATCTTGAACATCAGCCTGTACAGGATTAGGATGGCCTTTAAACAGCTTAAAAATACAGTGGCGTGGTGAACAAAGTGCTTTAAAAAGCTGTCAAAGCGGTGGGATTGAAACTATCTAAGTTCTGTTCCAAATTAAGACTTCAATATTCAGATACATACAATTAATGGACAAGCGACGATCCAAGCCACTATACTCTTCCGAATATGCTGAATCATATTGACAGCTCAACAAACGTTTGTAATAGTCCTTGCGAGACGATAGCTGTTTCTTTAATACTTAAATTAAGGAAATGATCGAGCAGAACAGAGGCTACAAACGTTTGCAAAGTCAAAGTCAAAGTCAAATTCATTTATTTATCTTTGGATATTTGTATCACTTGATAATTGTCACTTTTTTTCCTTTCGATTTCTTATAAGGTAAATGTTGACGTCAGATCATTTACTTATAGCTAAGTTTACTGCCGCTTCCAAAGCGCAAGTACAGAAGAAACGGTAACAAACTGTACTGCAGCATTTTCTCCAATAACGTCAACTTACAATTATACTGGTATTAAAATTAGATATGTGGACTGAGAATACATTGTTATGTCATAATTATAAATTAAGCATGATGTCAAGTTTAAAATTAATGTCAATTTGTAAATTTTGTACTAAAACATGTACAGAATGTTCTTAAATTATGACATTTGTGAATGTACAAATACAAACCTTTAAGAGGGACCCGCGCCAAGCTCAAGCCAGACATTTTTGTCTCTAAGGTAATCATCGGTTCCGTAATAAGCTTTATCACAGAGTACTTTCTTAACATAAACTTTAAATTTTCTATCTGGCATACTAAGAACCGATTTTGGCAATTTATTATAAAACTTTATACAGTTTCCCATAAACGACTTACTAACTGTTTTCAGCCTATAGGACGGAGTAAATAAATCATTTATATTACGTAAGTTTCTATCCGTAAAATCACCCACTTTATTAAACAAGGCAATATTTTTCCTAACATACATTATATTTTCAAATATGTACTGGGATGGTACAGTAAGTATATCAATTTTCTTAAAAAAATCTCTTAGGGAGTCTCTTGATCCTAAACCGTAAATAAAACGAATTGCCCTTTTTTGCAAAATAAAAATAGTCTGTATATCAGCTGCACTCCCCCATAGAAGAATCCCATAAGACATCAGACTATGAAAGTAACTAAAGTAAACTAGTCTAGCAGTTGCCACATCTGTCAATTGTCTGATTCTCCTAATAGCGTAAGCCGCTGAGCTAAGCCTATTAGCGAGTTTAGAGATATGTGCACCCCATTGAAGTTTTGAATCTATTGTGATTCCCAAGAAAGTAGTATTTTCAACGAGATCTAATTTTTGACCGTTCAGTAGCACATCAACATTGGCTTGCCTCACGTTAGGAAGACTAAATCTAATGCATTGGGTCTTGTTTGCATTCAACATAAGGTTATTGGCTGAAAACCAGTTAGAAATGGCCGTCAAGGTGTTATTCACCGAAGTAGCATCTTCGCTATGACGGTCTATTTCAAAAATAAGAGACGTGTCATCGGCGAACAACACAATGCCAGCTTGTTTCTCAACCGCGTAAGGCAAATCATTGACGTACACTAAGAAGAGGAACGGTCCCAGGATAGAACCTTGAGGTACTCCCATTTTAACGAGAGATCCGTTTGACTTTATGCCATTTATGTCAACAGTCTGAAGCCTATCCGTTAAATATGATTGAATGAGGTTTATTGATTTATCGTCAAAACCGTACTGACGGAATTTGAGCAAAAGTGTTGGATGATCTACGCAGTCAAACGCGAGAGATCGCAAAAAGAACCGATTGCATCGTTCTTGTTTTCCCATGCGTTGTAAATTTGAGTAACGAGCGCTACCCCCGCATCAGTGGTCGATTTCCCTCCAGTAAAACCAAACTGCTGGCTATGAAAAAGGTTATGGGTGATAAAGTGATGTTGCATTTGATTAAGCATTATCTTTTCAAACACTTTGCTCAAAACTGGCAGAATCGATATTGGTCTATAATTGCCAGGATCTGTTCTTACCCCCTTTTTAAATAAAGGAATCAATTTACTGCATTTCATTAAATTTGGAAAAATATCTTCATCAATGCATTCATTAAAAATAAAAGCTAGGTCTGCAGCAATGATATTTATAATGTGGCTTACTACACTAACGGACATACCCCAATGGTCTTCCGATTTTTTTAAATTTAACTGTTTAAATGCATCAACTATATCTTTGGGGGGCAAGAGCTGTGTCGGTTGAGCAGAGCCGATTGATAAAGCTCATGACGGAGTATGGTGGCGTAGTGGTGTCGACAAAGGAAGGAGTTCTGAAAAAGATCAAGAGGTTTTATGGACAGTAACATACTAAATGTGTACAACCCAGCGGACAAATGGCTAAAGACCCAAGAGCTAACTGACCCAACACTATACCAAAGATATCTTGGACATCAGCCTGTACCGGATTAGTGAGGCCTTCAAACAGCTTAAAAATACAGTGGCGTGGTAAACATAGGGCTTTAAAAAGCTGTCAAAGCGGTGGAATTGAAAACATCTAAGTTCTGTTCCAAATTAAGACTTCAATATTCAGATACATACAATTAATGGAAAAGCGACGATCCAAGCCACTATACTCTTCCGAATATGCTGAATCATATTGACAGCTCAACAAACGTTTGTAAAAGTCCTTGCGACACGATAGCTGTTTCTTTAATACTTAAATTAAGGAAAAGATCGAGCAGAACAGAGGCTACGAACGTTTGCAAGAGCTGTGTCCGTTGGGCAGAGCCGATTGATGAAGCTCATGACGGAGTATGGTGGCGTGGTGTCGACAAAGGAAGGAGTTCTGGAAAAGATCGAGAGGTTTTATGGACAGTTATATACTTCATTTGTACAACCCAGAGGACAAATGGCTAAAGACCCAAGAACTAACTGATCCGACACTATACCAAAGATATCTTGGACATCAGCCTGTACAGGATTAGGATGGCCTTTAAACAGCTTAAAAATACAGTGGCGTGGTGAACAAAGTGCTTTAAAAAGCTGTCAAAGCGGTGGGATTGAAACTATCTAAGTTCTGTTCCAAATTAAGACTTCAATATTCAGATACATACAATTAATGGACAAGCGACGATCCAAGCCACTATACTCTTCCGAATATGCTGAATCATATTGACAGCTCAACAAACGTTTGTAATAGTCCTTGCGAGACGATAGCTGTTTCTTTAATACTTAAATTAAGGAAATGATCGAGCAGAACAGAGGCTACAAACGTTTGCAAAGTCAAAGTCAAAGTCAAATTCATTTATTTATCTTTGGATATTTGTATCACTTGATAATTGTCACTTTTTTTCCTTTCGATTTCTTATAAGGTAAATGTTGACGTCAGATCATTTACTTATAGCTAAGTTTACTGCCGCTTCCAAAGCGCAAGTACAGAAGAAACGGTAACAAACTGTACTGCAGCATTTTCTCCAATAACGTCAACTTACAATTATACTGGTATTAAAATTAGATATGTGGACTGAGAATACATTGTTATGTCATAATTATAAATTAAGCATGATGTCAAGTTTAAAATTAATGTCAATTTGTAAATTTTGTACTAAAACATGTACAGAATGTTCTTAAATTATGACATTTGTGAATGTACAAATACAAACCTTTAAGAGGGACCCGCGCCAAGCTCAAGCCAGACATTTTTGTCTCTAAGGTAATCATCGGTTCCGTAATAAGCTTTATCACAGAGTACTTTCTTAACATAAACTTTAAATTTTCTATCTGGCATACTAAGAACCGATTTTGGCAATTTATTATAAAACTTTATACAGTTTCCCATAAACGACTTACTAACTGTTTTCAGCCTATAGGACGGAGTAAATAAATCATTTATATTACGTAAGTTTCTATCCGTAAAATCACCCACTTTATTAAACAAGGCAATATTTTTCCTAACATACATTATATTTTCAAATATGTACTGGGATGGTACAGTAAGTATATCAATTTTCTTAAAAAAATCTCTTAGGGAGTCTCTTGATCCTAAACCGTAAATAAAACGAATTGCCCTTTTTTGCAAAATAAAAATAGTCTGTATATCAGCTGCACTCCCCCATAGAAGAATCCCATAAGACATCAGACTATGAAAGTAACTAAAGTAAACTAGTCTAGCAGTTGCCACATCTGTCAATTGTCTGATTCTCCTAATAGCGTAAGCCGCTGAGCTAAGCCTATTAGCGAGTTTAGAGATATGTGCACCCCATTGAAGTTTTGAATCTATTGTGATTCCCAAGAAAGTAGTATTTTCAACGAGATCTAATTTTTGACCGTTCAGTAGCACATCAACATTGGCTTGCCTCACGTTAGGAAGACTAAATCTAATGCATTGGGTCTTGTTTGCATTCAACATAAGGTTATTGGCTGAAAACCAGTTAGAAATGGCCGTCAAGGTGTTATTCACCGAAGTAGCATCTTCGCTATGACGGTCTATTTCAAAAATAAGAGACGTGTCATCGGCGAACAACACAATGCCAGCTTGTTTCTCAACCGCGTAAGGCAAATCATTGACGTACACTAAGAAGAGGAACGGTCCCAGGATAGAACCTTGAGGTACTCCCATTTTAACGAGAGATCCGTTTGACTTTATGCCATTTATGTCAACAGTCTGAAGCCTATCCGTTAAATATGATTGAATGAGGTTTATTGATTTATCGTCAAAACCGTACTGACGGAATTTGAGCAAAAGTGTTGGATGATCTACGCAGTCAAACGCGAGAGATCGCAAAAAGAACCGATTGCATCGTTCTTGTTTTCCCATGCGTTGTAAATTTGAGTAACGAGCGCTACCCCCGCATCAGTGGTCGATTTCCCTCCAGTAAAACCAAACTGCTGGCTATGAAAAAGGTTATGGGTGATAAAGTGATGTTGCATTTGATTAAGCATTATCTTTTCAAACACTTTGCTCAAAACTGGCAGAATCGATATTGGTCTATAATTGCCAGGATCTGTTCTTACCCCCTTTTTAAATAAAGGAATCAATTTACTGCATTTCATTAAATTTGGAAAAATATCTTCATCAATGCATTCATTAAAAATAAAAGCTAGGTCTGCAGCAATGATATTTATAATGTGGCTTACTACACTAACGGACATACCCCAATGGTCTTCCGATTTTTTTAAATTTAACTGTTTAAATGCATCAACTATATCTTTGGGGGGCAAGAGCTGTGTCGGTTGAGCAGAGCCGATTGATAAAGCTCATGACGGAGTATGGTGGCGTAGTGGTGTCGACAAAGGAAGGAGTTCTGAAAAAGATCAAGAGGTTTTATGGACAGTAACATACTAAATGTGTACAACCCAGCGGACAAATGGCTAAAGACCCAAGAGCTAACTGACCCAACACTATACCAAAGATATCTTGGACATCAGCCTGTACCGGATTAGTGAGGCCTTCAAACAGCTTAAAAATACAGTGGCGTGGTAAACATAGGGCTTTAAAAAGCTGTCAAAGCGGTGGAATTGAAAACATCTAAGTTCTGTTCCAAATTAAGACTTCAATATTCAGATACATACAATTAATGGAAAAGCGACGATCCAAGCCACTATACTCTTCCGAATATGCTGAATCATATTGACAGCTCAACAAACGTTTGTAAAAGTCCTTGCGACACGATAGCTGTTTCTTTAATACTTAAATTAAGGAAAAGATCGAGCAGAACAGAGGCTACGAACGTTTGCAAGAGCTGTGTCCGTTGGGCAGAGCCGATTGATGAAGCTCATGACGGAGTATGGTGGCGTGGTGTCGACAAAGGAAGGAGTTCTGGAAAAGATCGAGAGGTTTTATGGACAGTTATATACTTCATTTGTACAACCCAGAGGACAAATGGCTAAAGACCCAAGAACTAACTGATCCGACACTATACCAAAGATATCTTGGACATCAGCCTGTACAGGATTAGGATGGCCTTTAAACAGCTTAAAAATACAGTGGCGTGGTGAACAAAGTGCTTTAAAAAGCTGTCAAAGCGGTGGGATTGAAACTATCTAAGTTCTGTTCCAAATTAAGACTTCAATATTCAGATACATACAATTAATGGACAAGCGACGATCCAAGCCACTATACTCTTCCGAATATGCTGAATCATATTGACAGCTCAACAAACGTTTGTAATAGTCCTTGCGAGACGATAGCTGTTTCTTTAATACTTAAATTAAGGAAATGATCGAGCAGAACAGAGGCTACAAACGTTTGCAAAGTCAAAGTCAAAGTCAAATTCATTTATTTATCTTTGGATATTTGTATCACTTGATAATTGTCACTTTTTTTCCTTTCGATTTCTTATAAGGTAAATGTTGACGTCAGATCATTTACTTATAGCTAAGTTTACTGCCGCTTCCAAAGCGCAAGTACAGAAGAAACGGTAACAAACTGTACTGCAGCATTTTCTCCAATAACGTCAACTTACAATTATACTGGTATTAAAATTAGATATGTGGACTGAGAATACATTGTTATGTCATAATTATAAATTAAGCATGATGTCAAGTTTAAAATTAATGTCAATTTGTAAATTTTGTACTAAAACATGTACAGAATGTTCTTAAATTATGACATTTGTGAATGTACAAATACAAACCTTTAAGAGGGACCCGCGCCAAGCTCAAGCCAGACATTTTTGTCTCTAAGGTAATCATCGGTTCCGTAATAAGCTTTATCACAGAGTACTTTCTTAACATAAACTTTAAATTTTCTATCTGGCATACTAAGAACCGATTTTGGCAATTTATTATAAAACTTTATACAGTTTCCCATAAACGACTTACTAACTGTTTTCAGCCTATAGGACGGAGTAAATAAATCATTTATATTACGTAAGTTTCTATCCGTAAAATCACCCACTTTATTAAACAAGGCAATATTTTTCCTAACATACATTATATTTTCAAATATGTACTGGGATGGTACAGTAAGTATATCAATTTTCTTAAAAAAATCTCTTAGGGAGTCTCTTGATCCTAAACCGTAAATAAAACGAATTGCCCTTTTTTGCAAAATAAAAATAGTCTGTATATCAGCTGCACTCCCCCATAGAAGAATCCCATAAGACATCAGACTATGAAAGTAACTAAAGTAAACTAGTCTAGCAGTTGCCACATCTGTCAATTGTCTGATTCTCCTAATAGCGTAAGCCGCTGAGCTAAGCCTATTAGCGAGTTTAGAGATATGTGCACCCCATTGAAGTTTTGAATCTATTGTGATTCCCAAGAAAGTAGTATTTTCAACGAGATCTAATTTTTGACCGTTCAGTAGCACATCAACATTGGCTTGCCTCACGTTAGGAAGACTAAATCTAATGCATTGGGTCTTGTTTGCATTCAACATAAGGTTATTGGCTGAAAACCAGTTAGAAATGGCCGTCAAGGTGTTATTCACCGAAGTAGCATCTTCGCTATGACGGTCTATTTCAAAAATAAGAGACGTGTCATCGGCGAACAACACAATGCCAGCTTGTTTCTCAACCGCGTAAGGCAAATCATTGACGTACACTAAGAAGAGGAACGGTCCCAGGATAGAACCTTGAGGTACTCCCATTTTAACGAGAGATCCGTTTGACTTTATGCCATTTATGTCAACAGTCTGAAGCCTATCCGTTAAATATGATTGAATGAGGTTTATTGATTTATCGTCAAAACCGTACAAACTAACTTATTTATTTGATTGATGTACTGATAACTTATAACTTTTTAAAATTTTACAGAAAAATATGTTTTACATATATTTGTTAATTATGTTTGGAAACATAAAAATGTAACGATGTGTTTGTTATGTAATTTTGGGTGTATTATACAAGGCAACGACAAACTACTATTATCTCTGTGAAATTTATTGTTAGGTTATTTTTCATTTGTTTACTTATTTAATTGTATAAAAAATATTCAAAAATGGTGAGTATGTGACATTATAATTTCCTTTGTTTATTTTGCTAAAATATCAACAATAATTATTGGTCGCATATCTTAACACATTCACGGACACTAAGCCAGACACAATAGAAATAACAATTGAATTACGTCCACAGCCGTAAGTGTCCGTGAATGTGTTAAAACAATTCAATACGAAAAGGTACCAGTATTTTTTAAATAACTTTTTAAATCAAATAAAGAGAATTTGTACGAAAGTAATGCCAATAAATTATACATAAAGCATCTTTCTTACGGTATTTGTCAATTATTTAATTCCAATAATTGAGTCCAAAATATTCTATCTATTATATTATAAAACCCTTGTTTTTTTTTCTTGTTATAATTCATTCTTCAGACATTTTAACTGTACCTATGTCTTCTTCGAAGAAGTTATTAAGACAAGTTAGCTACTTGAGAATTTCTTTTGTACCTTTTGCAATCAATAAAATAAATGTTTTTTTCTTCTGTATATTTATTATTAGTTTAGTAAGTAATTTAAAAATTGTTAACTATTCTTTGGTAATTCTAAAAATCGGTATAATAAAAATTGAGAAAATTAAAATTGATCTAAGTATCATATTTATGTATTAGTAGGGAGCGCCTTCTTTATTTTTATGATTGTAATTTTAAAATTTCTGATGGATATGAAATTCGATAAATCATAAAATCTGTTTTCAAAAATATTCAACTATAAAATGGCTAACGTTTACAGAATTTTCATTTTACAAATTAAAATTCTGAATTTGTAATATTTCTAATGACACAAAGTTTTGCAACTCAAAATATTAATATAATATCCCGTTACCAATGCAGCCAATCATTTCGCATGATCTATGTCGGTTGGGAAAAACCGATTGATGAATCTGAAACGGGAAATGGTGGCGTGGTGTTGATAGCGAACAAATGGCTTAAGAGACCCATGAGTTTAACTGACCCGACAATTATTGAAGATATCTCGGACAACAGCCTGTACCTGATCTTAATCATACTATTTTAGAAGTTGTCAAGGCAGTGGGATTGAAGATGTATAGGTTCCGTTCAAAATGAAAACTTCACTCTCTGTTGAGATACATACACGTGATGGAAAAGAAGCCACCATAAACTTCCAAAGAAATCATATCGGCAGTTCAACTACATATACAAAAATCCTTACGACGTGACATTCGCTCCTTTAATACTATGTATTAAGGAGACGATAAAGCAAAACAAAGGCGCCAAATGTTCGCAAGTTATGTCGGTTGGGCAAAGCCGATTTATGAAGATCATGGCGGAGGATGGTGGCGTGGTGTTGACAAAGGAAGGGGTTCTGGCAGAGATCGAAAGGTTTTATGGATAGCAGTATATCTATTTCTCAACCCCGCAGGCAAATGGCTAAAGCCGATTGCTATGTCGGTTGGGCAAAGCCGATTGATGAAGCTGATGACAGAGGATGGTGGCGTGGTGTCGACAAAGAAAGGAGTTCTGGAAAAGATCGAGAGGTTTTATGGACAGTTATATACTTCATTTGTACAACCCAGCGGATAAATGGCTAAAGACCCAAGAGCTAACTGACTCGACACTATACCAAAGATATCTTGGACATCAGCCTGTACCGGATTAGGATGGCCTTCAAACAGTTTAAAAATACAGTGGCGTGGTGAACAAAGTGCTTTAAAAAGCTGTCAAAGCGGTGGGATTAAAAATATCTAAGTTCTGTTCCAAATTAAGACTTCAATATTCAGATACATACAATGAATGGAAAAGCGACGATCCAAGCTACTATACTCTTCCGAATATGCTGAATCATATTGACAGCTCAACAAACGTTTGTAAAAGTCCTTGCGATACGATAGCTGTTTCTTTAATACTTAAATTAAGGAAATGATCGAGCAGAACAGAGGCTACAAACGTTTGCAAGAGCTGTGTCGGTTGGGCAGAGCCGATTGATAAAGCTCATGACGGAGTATGGTGGCGTGGTAGTGTCGACAAAGGAAGGAGTTCTGGAAAAGATCGAGAGGTTTTATGGACAGTTACATACTAAATTTGTACAACCCAGCGGACAAATGGCTAAAAACCCAAGAGCTAACTGACCCAACACTATACCAAAGATATCTTGAACATCAGCCTGTACCGGATTAGGATGGCCTTTAAACAGCTTAAAAATACAGTGGCGTGGTGAACAAAGGGCTTTAAAAAGCTGTCAAAGCGGTGGGATTGAAAATATCTAGGTTCTGTTCCAAATGAAAATACACTCTCTGTTCAGATATATACAATTAATGGAAAAGCGACGATCCAAGCCACTATACTCTTCCGAATATGCTGAATCATATTGACAGCTCAACAAACGTTTGTAATAGTCCTTGCGAGACGATAGCTGTTTCTTTAATACTTAAATTAAGGAAATGATCGAGCAGAACAGAGGCTACAAACGTTTGCAAGAGCTGTGTCGGTTGAGCAGAGCCGATTGATAAAGCTCATGACGGAGTACGGTGGCGTGGTGGTGTCGACAAAGGAAGGAGTTCTGAAAAAGATCAAGAGATTTTATGGACAGTAACATACTAAATTTGTACAACCCAGCGGACAAATGGCTAAAGACCCAAGAGCTAACTGACCCAACACTATACCAAAGATATCTTGGACATCAGCCTGTACCGGATTAGTAAGGCCTTCAAACAGCTTAAAAATACAGTGGCGTGGTGAACATAGGGCTTTAAGAAGCTGTCAAAGCGGTGGAATTGAAAATATCTAAGTTCTGCTCCAAATTAAGACTTCAATATTCAGATACATACAATTAATGGAAAAGCGACGATCCAAGCCACTATACTCTTCCGAATATGCTGAATCATATTGACAGCTCAACAAACGTTTGTAAAAGTCCTTGCGACACGATAGCTGTTTCTTTAATACTTAAATTAAGGAAATGATCGAGCAGAACAGAGGCTACAAACGTTTGCAAGAGCTGTGTCCGTTGGGCAGAGCCGATTGATGAAGCTCATGACGGAGTAAGCGACGATTCAAGCCACTATATATTTCCGAATATGCTGAATCATATCGGCAGCTCAACAGATATATACAAAAGTACTTGCAACACGACATCCACTCCTTTAATACTTAATGTATCAAGAAGACGATCGAGCAAAACAAGGGCTTTAAGGGTTCGCAAGAGCTATTTCGGTTGGTGTCGACAAAAGAATGTGCTCTGGCAGAGATCTAAAGGTTTTATGGTCAGTAATATACTTCATTTTAGATTTACTATTGTGTTGGAATTCTGTTAAGAACATTAAAAGATCGAAATTTTCATTTTCGCAAAACGTCAACTAAGTATTTACTTTAGTGATTACAATAGGTATACAAGAAATGTTTAAGAAAGTAGCTATTTTGTCTCAATGGCTTCAACAAAGAATACATAATGAGTCTGAACTACTTAAAAATTCAAAAAAAATGTTAAATAGTCTTTTTTTGATATGATTGAAAATCACAAGTAATTGAATCTATCGTGTTTATTTAGTGATTGATTTTCGTTCGTACTAAGGGTCAATGTTATTATTTGTGATTGTTTTATTTGCAGTCGGCACAATATGTTTATCTCTTGCATTCTTTCCTTCTCTCTTGTTATGTTTCTTCCTATAAGTTTTGCCATGCCACAGTTTAGTCACTTATACTGTTTTGACGTGATAACGTCTTTAAAATCGTTTTAGTCGGGTGACATGTTCAGAAACTTGTGTCACACCAAAACCTCACGAGCGCGATCGCAGGTATAACGAGAGAGAGACGGACCGATCTCCCGTCTCATCTCGAGCGCTGCCAGTCATTCTGTGAAACGTATCACGTAAACATCTCGATCGTAAACCTACTTTACAAAAAACCAATTTTTTTTTTTATTCACACTCTAATTTAATCGGAAACGATTTTCTCTGAATTTCAAGTTTTAACAGTTTATATATATTATATAATTAAAATATGAATAATTTTGAAAAGGTAAGTTTTTTCCAAATTTATGTTCCCTAAAAATGTGGGGTGCGAAGCACGGCATCTGGTACCTGCACAAGGTTGCCGCGCCTCACACATCCAGTTAAAAAAGCAGATTTCTAACTTTTTATATTTTCGTCTATATCGATTTATCTAGAATAGATTTCAATAATCTTAATAAGAAAAAGAAAATCCAGCAAAACGTAATCATTAGTTTATGTACAATTCATTTTAAGATTCATCTCATATTGATCTATAAATGAACAGCATTTAAACTATTCAAATAAATAAATATTTTTGTGCTAGAAATGATGCATAATATTAGTGAAGAAATTGTGTTATAATGTCTTGTTTAATTATGAAGTCTTGTTCTAGTAAGCAAACAAGTACTTTGCTTTTTCCAATATTGTCTATTTTATAGTTTTCTATATATGATAATTGATAACAACTATTTGAACAAATGCTACCTAAGGCGACTGCTTTTATCTGAAAAATCTAAACGAAAGCTATCTAAGCGAAACTTGTTTTCTACTAAAATATCACATCCCATCGCATCGCAGGCCAGACAGTGACCTGGCATATTGCTTGAGGACCATGCTCAGCACTGAGTATCGCCGCCCAGCGACGGAATGAGAGTAAATTCTGCGTTTCTAATTTGATGAGAACATTGAATGCTATTTCTCAAAAATTTAGGGAGAACATCATGAATTTCGATAATCTATTCAAAAACTACATTCCTTCGAACTTATTTTATTCTTAGCGCTCAGGATGCGCAAATAGCCCCAGCATGTTTCTTTGTTTCACCATTTAAATTTAATACAAATCTGGCTTTGTTTTTCAAAGCAAATTTTATGTTATATGCACTTATACCATTAATATCACGGAGGAAAAAAGGCGTCACAAAAAGACGTGGCGTGCATGTTATAATTAAGTACAACTGCACTCAATCCCCATATTATATTTCGACGCATATTAAGACCTAATGTTTATCGTACTTAAGTTTATTATTGCTTCTTTGAAATATATTATTATCTATGGTAAACTACCTGATATAAATGAAAACGACCGATTAAACGAATTAGTTATTTATATGTAATGCAAATTTGATTAGTGGTTTATTTGTGTAAGTTTGGCACCAACAGGTCCGATACTAATTTTGCCATGTAACATTTTTTTTAGGTTTTTTTCTTTCGTGGTTTTAATGATGTTGAAAGTGGGAAAAAATCTTGCTCATATTCATATATTATTTATCCTACTTGTAATGATTTGGAAATTTCGGAAAAAATCTTAATAATTTAAAAATCTTGGAATCCCGGAGGCATGTCTATATTAATATGTACGTTTCAGTTCATTGACCCCATAACAATCTACCTACTCCGATCACTGGACTGACCATCCCAAGTGTCATTGGTCTGTTGTCTTACAATTCATCGAAGACATTTCATCACCAAATTAAACTTATTCACTCGGGCCCCTATTTGTATCTCCATGTGCCTATTCAGGAATTCCGATTTTTCATTGCCTACCCTAACCATTGCGTGCTCCGTTTTCGATTAGCACTCAATTGCCTATGGATGTTACATTTCTACCAAATGTGATACAATTCTGATTACATGATATATGATGTCGTAATTGAATCAGACAAATACTTTCTGTCATATCATCTATACATTACATACACTCACAAACAACCACGAAACAACTATACATCGTTTCAAAGACATGTAACTGAAAAAAAAAAAGCTCCACAGCAAGACCTAACACACTACAAAATAAAAAACTCTCTTTTAAAATAAAAAAAGCACGCCGTCTGACTATGTCAACATAAGTGTCCTACAAATTTTGAAAGAAGAATTGCGTCAGTCAGTTAATGTCTGAGGTGAACAATCGCGAATAAAAAAAAAACTAATAATTATGAGTAAAAAGTAATTTATAGAATTATTGCGATATTAATTGCGTATAAACTATATTATTTGCGAATGGTTTACCGGAGACGCATTTATCTTTATCAATTAAAATTTTAATATGATCTTTTTCGCGAACGCGCCCTAATGCTACATACAATTGGCCATGACTAAATACGTCTGATCTTAAATCTACACCAACCCTCCCAATAGTTTGACCTTGACTTTTATGGATTGTCATTGCATAGCACACTTGAAGCGGGAATTGACGCCGATACATTTCAATGGGGCTGCCGTGTTCGATAGGTGCTTTGAATAATATACGTGGGATGAAATAACTAACAGATTCGCCCGGTTTTCGTACTGTTATTAATCGCGGTGATGCGTGTGTTACGATAACTTTAGTTCCGTTTACTAAACCGTCAGCGAAACTTAGATTACGCATAATCATACATACACAATCTTCTTTCAAAGTTAAATTGTGTTCCGGGAGACCTTTAGGTTGTAATTTATTTAAAGTGTCGGCACTGAAAAATATTTGGTCGACATCATCTTTTGCTACATAATCAACAGATTTTAAATGAATTGGATCTCCCGGTACTTTATCTAAAACGGTTGAATTTATTTGTCTAACACAATTATTGTGTGTCGTCAAAATAGCTCTATGAGCACACACATCAGGTTCATCTAAAACTACTATTGTAAAACCAAATTAATGAGGTCATCTAATTCAGTTACAAATGTTAAATGTGATAAATCAATTAAATCTTGTTTTGTTCGTCCTATCTGAACTGATTGTGGAGGAATGCTATTTGATCCTAATTTTAAAAGAAATTCAGAAAAGTCTATATCATTGTTACAACGTTGTGATGTTGTTAGTTTAAACGATTGTAATTGTTGCCAAAGGGGTGATGATTTAACAGAGCAACAAATTATATCATTGGCAGTTTTAGCATTTACTACTACAGGAGGAATTTGACGAAAGTCGCCTGCAAATATAATTATTTTACCGCCAAATTTTTTATTATTTTGCATTAGGTCACGAAGCGAACTATCAAGTAAATGAATTAGATATTTATGAGCCATAGGGGCTTCGTCATAAATAATTACATCGGCGTGATATATCAACTGAGCTCGTTGAGATTTATTGGTGATGTTCCAATATCCTAAATCATCAACCAGATCTATTGGAAAACGAAACATGCTATGGGCAGTGGTGCCTCCTTCATAATTTTGCGCCGCAATACCGGAGCTCGCTGTACACAAAACGATACCGCGTTTACTGCGAATGTGTGCTGCAATGACTTTTAATAGTAATGTTTTGCCCGTACCAGCGGGACCGTCAATAAAAATTGCATTGTTATTTTCTTCGTAAAAGTTTTGATTTGTTAGTAATTGATCAATATAATTAAAAACTACTTTTTGATCCGCTGAGAGTTGTGGCAACCATTCAGCGGTAAAATTTTGTAAACGATCCACGCTGTATTCGATACGTTCACGACCTAACTCTGTAGTGTTATCGGGCGTATCCGGTAAACCTTGTTCCACGAGACAAGTTCCGTGTTTTCGCAATAGTCGGTCTATTAAAAGAAGGCACATTGTGTATGCTTTATCAATTTCGTTTGGGTGTTTTGGTATTAAATCTTCGCTTAATTGATTTTTAAATTTATCCCATAGTAGTGAAACTGGAAGTCCGTTTACAGCTAAAATAACAAAAAAGCTACGTAAACGTGGTCCTGTATAGAAAGTAGAAGCTTCTTTCATAGCCAATTCATATTCTACATCATCGTCCGCGAGACCTACAGCCTTAGCAGCTTCTTGAAATGTTTTACATCCAGGACCACCGAGATTGTAAAGGTCTTCGTAACTCCTACAAGGAAACGAATTTAACAATAAACGCAAGAAAAATTGTTCACCTCTATTCGGCGCAACCCAAAACAAACGCGTGACAAGTTCTCCCCTTTGTCTTTTTGTAATATATTTATTGTTACTTAATTTTATTTTAGGGACATTTTTTGTACTGGGGCATTTTGCATGAACTATATACTGTTCGTAAAAGTCTAAATATGTAAGGTTATCGAATTCATCACCTTTTGGCCGATTAAAATATGTGATTAATTCCGAATCGGACCATTCGGCGGCTTCGGATTCATTACCCGGTTTAAAAAATATTGTTTGCCGATTTTGTAGGTGTACAGCCAGCATTTTTACATTTGGTTCTCGAGCAACTACATCGAAACTTAAAATCCGCCACGCCGCGTCAGAAGATCCTACATACCGTTTGGAAACATATTGTACTATTTCATTATTTTTATCTTTGTCATCGAAAACAGCAATACGTACTTGATCAGGACCCTTGGTAATGTATTTAAATAAATATTTTATAATTGTACGTGCTGAAGATACTTCTACATTAATGTGACAATTATACTTAAGGAGAAGAGCAGCGTTATAAGGGACGACCCATAAATCATTTACAGTAACATCTTTTTTACGATACTGTATTGTACCTTCATTTTTACTGTCACGACGATAGTGAATAAAACCTCTATCATCATGATAAGTGACAGGGGTTTCATTTTTTGGAAAATATTTTGAACATTTTCGTTTCTCTTTATCCCAACATAAGAGATCCGTTCTATGAGATAAACCACATGGACCATGTATCATATGGTCTAGCACTATTCTACGTAGTCTACCTTCGGTTTCTTCTGCACTTGGGATATCTGCTCTTACAAATTTATCTATATCTATATTCGTTTGTGGTTCGTTTTCTACTTTGACACAAATATGAGCATGGGGAAGACCTCGTTTTTGAAATTCTATGACATGCATAATGTACTTACATTTACCGAACCAAGAACCAGAGCGAATATCACGCAATAACTGTGCTAATTTTAATTGAAATACTCTGGCACAAATTTGTGGACTCGGTTTTTCATCTCCTGTTAAGTTTTGTTGAATTTCAGGCCAATTTTTATTACATGTCATAGTTATAAAATAACTCGGTGGTCCTAATCTATTAACTAAGGCTATAGAGTCCATATATTTAACTTTCATATAGCGAGGACCACCAGTAAATGAGTTGAACAAATAAACACGTCCAGGTACAACGTTGCCTTCTCCTTGTATAGTTTCGTCTTGTAATTCTTCTAAAGGCGCAGATCGAAGTGACTGGTTCGTGTCCTTTTTTTGCGCTTTTTCAATAAAACTAAGTCTCTCATCTATCATTCTACTATACATATCAACTAACCACTCTTCCGATAATTTACCAAAGTAAGAAAATCGCGGTTCGGAGAGTAATAAACAACGATAGTATTGAAGTTGAGTTATATGTTTTAAATCTTTTTTATTTTTTATATTAAGTTCCCAGCCTGGATTCCCATGGGGATATAATAATGGATATTGGAAACATTCGTACAACGGATGTAAAATGTCTACTGTATGAGGTTTCCTATCTCCAATTTTCCATATAGCTATAGAACGTGGGACATAACTTTCTTGTTCTGTATTAATAATGGCAGCTACTTCCCGTCCTGATGGTAAATCTCCTAATACATTACCGTGGGTCCGACGTGTTACAGGTTCAAAAACAAGATGTGCATCATCTGATGCTTCACGGCTTAAACGTTTGAAATGTTCGATATAAGGATTGACATTATGCAAAAAGTGAGTAATTGATCTGGTAATATTTGAATCAAGTTGTAAACCTCGTGCTAGTCTTTCGCGTTCATCGCTATCATCAATGTATAAACCTATGTTATTAGTCGTTTTAGAATAACCTAAATCGAATACGCGATGATATGTGCGGCCTTGAATTTTATAAAATGAAAATGGATTATTATCAAATTTGTAGTCGCCCGTTGTGCCCGATGCACTAAAACTAAATAAATTGTTATAAGCGCGCGCTCTTTCTATAAAAGATTTTTCAAAATAAAAATCTTCGTTTAGTGGTTCGAAATTTTGAATGTTATAACGACCTTGACCGCAGCACCATTGTGAACGACTTTGTTCTTCAAGAAAAAGACGAGCTTTACAATCGTTACAAACGTACACACCCGGTTCTGATAAATTGTACTTTTTTAATGTAAAATTTTTTACGGCATTTAGCTCGTCATTAAATCTTTCTCCGATTAGTTTTACGGATCTTAATTCTTTGTCTATATTCCGGTTGGTAGTATTGTATTTATTTACTGATTTCTTATTAATATCAGGTTTTTTTTCCGAGTATGTTTTAACACTTTCACGATGAACTTCCGGTTTATTTTTGTTGTATTTTTTTACACTTTCGCGATGAACTTCCGGGTTTTTTTTAGTATACTTTTTTACTGCGTTTAAATGTGGATTATCTGATTTCTTTTTTGGCCCACGTGTCTTTTTTATTGGTCGTCCTCTTTTAGGTTTAGAAATATTTTTATTATCATATTCGGAATCTGAATTTAAATTAAGAATTTCGGAGACAGTAACAGCTGAGGTTGAAATTTGATCATTAATTTGATCCATAAAATTTATATTTGATGCTGTTGATGCACATGTATTTTGAGTTATACTTTTTTCATTATTATTTTCGAAGCTGTATATTATTGATTCTGTTAAATCGTTTATAGTAATTGGCAATGTATTATTGTTAGGTGTTGAAAATGATATTAAAGTTATTTTTGCTATACTAAATTGTTCCCCATCGCAAGCATGGCCAGCAAATAATAAATTACATAGATTTTCAATTGTTTCGCAACTAAATAAATGAGCTAAGTTTTCGTCATCATTTGAACTGTGCGTATTGGTGTCATCAACAGCATGACTATTAAAAAGATAAAAAACATTATTTGCTTGCCAAAGAGAAACGGTTTTATCATGACCCGTAAAAAGAAAACTATCCATGTTAGTACGCGTGGAATTGAAAACGTTTGTGATTAATATATTTTTAAGCTTCATTAATGCAATCGTTTTATTATTATTAGTCGTATTTGGAAAAAGTCCGCTTGCTATCCAGCTGTCTGCCATTGGTTCGATATTTGCCAAATAGTTCCCTACATAAAATTCAGTAGGCAAATCTTCTGGTTCTAATAATGATTCCATATACGTATATAGTTGGTCTTGAGGTCTAAGACTTATATAAAGTAAGTCGCCACTGTAGAGGACAGTGTCGATATCGATTGTAGTCAAATTATTCCTATTGATTATAGCCGAATAAACTGCCGCGCATGTTGACATAGCCAAACATTGTACACCATTACCCTTGAATCTTCGGTGGGATTGGTTGCAAGTACCTAACGACAAAAATAAACTAACTTGAATTTTAAAATGTCATCTGGTTTAAAACAGTAGTAAAGTTTAAAACGAAAAGCACCGCAATGAACTTACGCTTTTCCAACAAAATGTTATACTAATGTTATTCATACTATAACCTCTATGAGAACTTATTAATATTTGTTTGTAATAACTTTATTGTAGGTACTATAAATAAACATAATCAAATATAACAACAAAATAAATTGACAACGGCGGACTTATCCCATAGTAAAATATCTTCCAGTCAACCGGCGAATAAGATTATTAGATGTTTTACCTATTAATAATATTATAAATGTGATAATTTAGTTTTTTAAAATAGTTTGCAATTTGTTTCTTACATAGTTACGGAATTAACAATAAAAGATCGCATTAAAATGTAATTTTCTATGTTAGAAACTTAGATTATTATGTCAATATGTTAACACACAGGTTTTTGTCCTATTCTTTTTTACAAGCTTTTATTTAACTTGCAATGTATCTTGTATGTAAGTATGTATGTATGAATGTTTTTTTAGGTCAAATCTTGCTACTCAACGTTCAATCAGTTATCCTCATCCGATTTAGCTGAATTTTTTGCACATTTGTGTAAGTCGGGTAATTATACAATATTATGAAGTCAGTGACCTGTTCTGATGATGGAGCCGGAAGATATTCGACGGAATTTAGTTATAAAACAACATAACCTCATTGAGTAGGACTTGTTTGATTTGTCTTGACGAGCACTTAATGGTAGATGATGCCTAGGGTCTGATCACGGAGACAGATGGTGGTGGATGGTGGTGGTGATTTTTTTATTTCATTGGACTCAATACGTACTATGGCATCACAACAAAAGCGTGTACAAAAAATTTTTTTTTGAAGTGAAAACTTCTTTAGCGGCGTTGTGCACTTTTTTTGGAATGGGTAAAAAATCTTAAACTCGCGTCAGGACACGTGGCCTGATCGAAAATTCGTAAGACGGCGCCGGACGCTTGCGCGAATGTTCGTTGTACAGCGTGCTACGCGCATTCATGGATGGTGACAGCTGATGGCTCGACCGTCTGTGTAGTGGCCATACTGCTGTGTATTTGAAAATGATTTTGTTGAAAATGAATTTGGTCATGCTTGTGACATTTGTGACAGACTGTGGTTCAGAAAAGATTTGAAAAATTTTATACTGATAATTAAAGCAATTCGCGCAAAATTATTCCCTAACCATTCCAAAATATCAAAAATGCACAACGTCAATATTCAAGTTTTCACTTCTGCCGGCACTCCCAGAGTGCAACCCGTCGTTTTTTTCAAAAAACTTTCATATTATTTTTCTTTCTTTTTAGCCGTTTCGATCCCATAGTTGGGCAAAAGCCTCCCCTTTTTGTTACCAATTACTTCTATAGTATTAATTACTAAAAGTATATTTCATGGTCACCAACAAACTGTTGATGACAGTGACAGAATAGAACTAACAGAGTATAACTAACATTATTTAAACAATTTTCATAGTGATGAATTTCTTTCCTCGCACCGGCCGCCATCCGCTTAGCTCAGTGGTTAAGGATGCTGACCGCTAGAAAGAGTGTTACGGGTTCGAATCCCACTCGGTGACTTACTTTTGTTATTTTTTATGTTCAAGTTTATATATATTTTTTTATTTTGTACTGTTTTTAGACAAGTTTAAAAAAATGTAGTTAATGTTTGAGATGTAACCGACCGAGCTAAGCTCGGTCACCCAGGTACTTTTTCTTATACATCACAGTCCTTTAAAAGACATGTAGCCAAAATTTATATATATTATAAAATATACAGGTACTTTATAAAATTTGTCAATTTCGCTTACAATATGTTACAGAGCAATCGTAAAAAAGCTATTAATGTAGCTATTATATTATTGTACTGTATGAAGGTAAAGTACCTAGTTTGTTTTTATAATGCTTCAAATTGCATAAATACGGATATTCAGCGGAATATAGTTAATGTATTAAAGCAATGTAATTTATATTTAATTGAATGTTATTGACTTTTATGTGTATAAGTTGCTTTTCCAACGAAGTGTCTAGTAAAAGTAGATACTGTTATTTAAAAAAAAATCTGATTGCTACGAAAGTGACAACATCTGACGATGTTGACACTTTTAAAACAAAAAGACACTCTTCAAATGCACACATCTTCGTCGTCGAATAATTGAATATGCATAAAAAAATCGTAACGAATGATAACCTCCTTTTTTTGAAAGTCGGTTAAAAATAAAACTTAAGAAAAATTACAATACTTTAATCATTTTAAAATTTAAGGACACATTATATTGCTTATTAACAGACAGGAGGACAGCGGAGTCTTCGTAATATGGTCCCGTTTTTACCCTTTGGGTACGGAACCTTTAAAATTAAAACCCGACTAAGGAAACATTCTTGCTGAAAAGTGTGTTTATCCAGTGAATGCAAGCATATACGAGTAAGTACTTTTGAAATGTGGTGATCCTTTCATGTTAACACCCTACACAAAATGATTAGATTTTTTTCATCATTTACTTTTCGGCGTATAGAGGACGTCTAAAACCAGCGTACAGTCGAGATGCTTCCAAAGATTTCGTTTACTAAGGTAATATATAGATATCAGAGAAGATATAAAGAATCAGATGAGCATACATTCTTACATACATACATAACGGCGAAACACATAACCCTCCTTTTTGCCATGCCGTATACGGGTAATTACATAACATGTATGTAATGTTCTTTATTTTGATTATTACTACAGGACAAGTAGGTACTAACATAAGGGCAGTAATTTGCTATAGCCAAAGATAGTATAATAAATATATAATAATATAAAATAATATAATAAAAAAAATGTCTGTCTGTTTGTCTGTTTGTCTGTTTGTACACGCTAATCTCCGGAAATACTGGACGGATTCGAATGAAACTTTTTTTGTTATATAGCTATTAAGCCTGGGCAACATATAGGGTATAAATGATTTTGGAAAATGAAACGCCTGATGCAGAACTATAATGGTCCAGCTAAACTATAAGAGATATAAAAATGCCGCCTTAGTAAAAGTTGCTCAGCCTGATGAGCATTTTCCAGAGACATAAAGTCCACGCGAACGAAGTCGCGGGCTTCGGCTAGTAAATAATAAATATACAAGAATTGCTCGTTAAAAGGTATAAGATATACAAACAGAATGAATCAGGCGATTAACACACTGCACCGCGCCCCGCTGCGTAGTGCGGGGCTGCCATACAAAAACGAGCGGGGAGACGCGGACGCGGTGTTAGTGTGTTGTACTATGCGTGTTGTCTATACCATGAAATTTAAAGACAGATCCATGAATCAAAATGGCGAGCATGCAACTGTTCGCGTATAATTTGTAATTAAGAGTGTGGTGCGCATAATTATTCTGATCCATACACAATTATTCCATATGCGTATAATGATGTTGTACATTATGGAAAAAGATATACCTACTTACCTACGTCACTACGAAGTATAGTAATAAAGTTATTTCCAATCCATACGTGATTACTTTCACACCCTTGCGAATTGGCTTTGTATAGAAGGAAATGGCTACATCATGTGAAAAAGTCGAATAAAAATGCATAGGTACAAAATCTAAGGCACGTGTCGCCGCGCCTAACTACTACTAAAAAACCGCTAAAAGTCTGCAATATATATTTATTTTATTACCTACCTACGTTTGTTTTAACAAGGTTTTATTGTGACGGTAAGTCTATTCATCAAGACAAATGTAACAAGTCCAAACACGACAGGTTTGCGTCGTTGTACATATAACAGGATTTCTATGGTCACCTTCTGACTCTATCATGAGATCAGCATTTTTTTAATAATAATATTGCTAACATATCTGATTCAATTACTTTTAAACTTCAAAACAAGTTTTGACTTAGACAACAAAAAACAAACAGGGTAAGTTAATTAAAAGCTTGTTATAAAGCATACAATATTTTTTAAAGTACTTAAATAAGTTCTCACCTCTGGCTACCGTCTCCCACCGAGGATTTTGCGACCTCTTGCTTGCACTTGCACTGTTGACTTCACTGGCTACTCTCTTCATGGTTTAACTTCTAAACAGGTATCCTAAACAAACAATTTTATATAAAATATCAGCATCTACTTTCTACATTCATCATTATACCTATCAATTCCCAAGCTTGGTATACCTGTAGCCACACTACAGCATACATCGAGTACCTACAAAACATCTCCATTTTTGGCCATACAACGCCAGCATTTGCACGCGCCGTCAGCCATAACCAAATATGGGAATAAATCGGGACACAGGAAGCGTCGCGCGCCGCGCCAGCCAATCACAACGCAGGAACGAGAACACAACCGTATTAGGCTATTTGTTTGTCGCTAACGCTTGTATATAAACCCGAACTTTGTAAATAAATTATTCATTCGACATTTTACTTTGGAGCATCGAACACGCGTTATTATTTATCACCCGTAGGTACCTATAAGCACCATATGTTAGCCGCCTAAGCTACAGTGGTGACCCATAACCTACAGTGGTGACCGCCGACGACTCCGCGTGTGCGACACGTGGACCACCAGCTCCAGCGCTCCAGCGTCAACCGACGTCCTATGTGCAACTGATGTAGAAGCACTCACCGAGTCTACCATCCACTTCCTCCGCACCCTCGTTCAGCTGCCACCGGAAGAAAATTCTACCCAGCTGCTCGCCGTGCACCAGGGCCACCAGGATCGTCTCCACGCAACCTGCGTCAACGTTTACTTCACGCACTTCACTTTCAAGCACTACGATGTCCACGACCGTTCAAGAATATCAAGAGCTCGTCCAAAGTCTTCGAAAACTATCACAAGAAATCGCGCACCTCAAGCAAGTCAGATCCGCCACGTCATCACGCACCGGGTACAGCCGTCATCACCACCGTCACTCGACTCATCACCGTCCGGCCCATGTTCATCACCGCTCACGAAGCCCACCACCACGTCCCACGTCTCCTGCCCGTTCTACGACGACCTGCCACAAGGAAGATAGAACGCTCGCATCGACAGACAACAGCGACGCCGCCGGCACATATCGCCTATTCGTCACTGATAAGAAAACTGGCTTATCATTTCTCGTCGACACCGGTGCCAACATTTCCGTCCTACCACGCAGAGCAGGCCAACAATCGACCCCTCTACCTTTCAAGCTGTACGCCGCGAACAACACTACGATAAATACCTACGGGGAAAAAACGCTTGAACTCGACCTCAGCCTACGCCGTCCGTACAAGTGGAAATTCATAGTTGCCGACGTCTCGAAACCAATCATCGGAGCCGACTTCCTCAAACATCATCAGCTCGTCGTAGACCTCACAAATCGAAGACTTGTTGATGGAATCACCAATCTCCAGATCCACGCCCCAGTCTGCGCCTCAAGCACTCCGACCATTCGAAGCATCGACGTTCAACAATCGTACCACGACATACTCGCTGAATTCCCCGGCATCACCCGCCTAACTCCAACGAAAGTTAACCCTAAAACAGCTGTTGAACACTATATCGAAACTCAAGGCCCACCAGTGTTCTGCCGCGCTCGCCCGATCCCACCTCACCGCTACGAACAAGTACGAAAACTATTCGAAGATATGATGCAGCAAGGTATATGCCGCCCAAGCAAAAGCCCTTGGTCATCACCACTTCACATCGTACCGAAGAAGAATGGCGACATCCGCATCTGTGGCGACTATCGACGACTAAACGCCATCACGAAACCAGACCGATATCCCGTACCACGTGTCAAAGATTTCACCTACCAACTCTCCGGCAAGAAAATATTCTCCACCATCGATTTGAATCGTGCTTACCATCAATTATCAGTTCGTGAAGAAGATGTTCAAAAAACTGCCATAATATCACCGATGGGGCTATGGGAATTTCCGAAAATGGTTCCAGGTTTGAAGAACGCTGGTCAAACTTTCCAGCGGTACATCCACGAAGTACTCAGAGGACTCGATTTCGTCTTCCCATTCCTCGACGACGTACTGATAGCTTCCTCATCAGAAACCCAGCACCGTGAACATCTACGTCAAGTCCTCCGTCGACTCGAAGAAAACGGCCTGACCATAAATCCCGCCAAATGCAACCTCGGCAAAACAGAAGTTAAATTTCTCGGCTACACAGTTTCACAACATGGCATCAAACCACCCGAAGAAAAGGTCAAGGTCATCACAGAATATCCACGTCCAAAAACAATAGAAGAACTACGAAGATTTCTCGGTATGGTTAACTTCTATCGTGAGCACATACCGAACGCCGCCGTCATACAAGCACCGCTAAATTCATTTTTGCACAACACGAAGAAACGCGACAAAAAACCGATAACATGGAACGACGAAGCAACGAAAGCATTCGAGGCATGCAAAGCAAGCATCACCAACGCAGCTCTGCTCGCCCACCCGTCGCACGAAGGCACTCTCGCTATCTTCACCGACGCGTCGGACACCGCCGCCGGCGCCGTACTTCAACAAAACATCAACAACAGCTGGCAACCGCTAGGCTATTTTTCGAAAAAATTCAGCGACGCACAGAAGAAATATTCGACATACGACCGAGAACTACTCGCCATCTACATGTCTATGAAACATTTCCGAAAAACATTCGAAGGACGAAAACTTATTATTTACACCGACCATTAACCGCTAACTTTCGCTATGAGCAAGACTCAATCCGCTACAGAGACACCACGGCGAACGCGACAATTATCCTTTATCAGCGAATTCACTTCCGACATACGACATATCCACGGAGAAGAAAATACCGTCGCCGACGCACTCAGCCGCATCGAAACAATCACTTGTCCGACTACCATCAACTTCGAAGAACTGTCACGAGCCCAAGATCAAGATAGCACAATTCCATCATTATTGATACAGCCAAATCTCGCTATCAAGAAACTCACGATTCCCGGTACGAACATCGCTACCTACTGCGAAACGTCGACATCGCAAATTCGCCCTTATGTACCACCGAATTTTCGCCGAAACGTATTCGACATAATACACAACGTTAGCCACCCCGGAATACGCAGCACGAGAAAAATAATAGCACAGAAGTACTTTTGGCCGTCGATGAACAAGGACATTGGATTATGGGCGAAAACATGTATTCCCTGCCAGAAAAGCAAGATACATCGACACACTCAGAGCAAGCTAGCCGAATTCCCGCCTACGGACAGATTTGAACATTTACACGTCGATATAGTAGGAGCACTCGAAACCACCGCCCAAGGATACCGCTATCTCATCACCATGATCGACCGAACTACGAAATGGATAGAATGTGTACCGACAGACCACATATCAGCCGAAAACGTCGCAAGAGCAGTGTACGACCACTGGATCACACGATTTGGATGTCCTATCACCGTCACCACCGATCAAGGCCGTCAATTCGAAAGTGAACTTTTCACCAAACTTATGAACCTCATGGGCTGCCAACGCAATCGAACCTCCAGCTACCATGCTCAGTCAAATGGGATCCTGGAGCGTTTCCATCGTTGCCTGAAGGCTGCGCTCCGTGCCAAGCTCACCAGCTCAAGTACCAATTGGGTCAACGAACTCGGAACAGTACTACTGGGACTAAGAACCGCCCTACGCGAAAATGGAGTTACGCCCGCGCAATTGACCTATGGCTGCAATCTACGACTTCCTGGAGACTTCTTCACCACTTCGCCATCACCAGAAAACAATCTCGACTACAACTTCGTCGAAAAACTACGCAAAATAATAGACGACAACAAGCCGCGAACCGCAACGACGTCACATCGAAATAACAGGCAGATTTTCGTTCACAACGACTTGAAAACATGTAGTCACGTCTTCATCAGGACAGATGCAGTACGAAAACCACTCCAAACTCCATACGAAGGCCCATACAAAGTACTTTCACGAACCGACAAGCTATTCAAACTGCAACTACCGAACCGGCAATCAACTATTTCGATCGACCGACTGAAGCCCGCCTACATTTTAGAAGACTTTCAAGATAGTTCACTTCAAGACACTGCACTCCCGGATTCATCATCACAAGTCATCATCACACAGCACTGCAATCCAGCCGCGATCGCCTTCACGCGCACCGATAACGCCAACGGGTCACTGCCCGCGCCGCCGCGCGCCGACTCGCCTGCGCCGAGCGCACAACAGCCGCCCGCGCGATCCTGTTTACGCATCCCGGCCGCACCTCCTGCAGCGCCACTTCCCGCTGCGATTCAAACTCGCTCCGGAAGGGTTATCAAGCCACCGGTACGCTTTCGCTAAGGAGGGAGTCCTGTAGCCACACTACAGCATACATCGAGTACCTACAAAACATCTCCATTTTTGGCCATACAACGCCAGCATTTGCACGCGCCGTCAGCCATAACCAAATATGGGAATAAATCGGGACACAGGAAGCGTCGCGCGCCGCGCCAGCCAATCACAACGCAGGAACGAGAACACAACCGTATTAGGCTATTTGTTTGTCGCTAACGCTTGTATATAAACCCGAACTTTGTAAATAAATTATTCATTCGACATTTTACTTTGGAGCATCGAACACGCGTTATTATTTATCACCCGTAGGTACCTATAAGCACCATATGTTAGCCGCCTAAGCTACAGTGGTGACCCATAACCTACATACCTACCTACATACAAGGATTTAGGGATTCAAGAAAAAAAACGACTAAATGCGAGACGGCCACCGGAAGTGTTCTATACCATTTTTATTTTATTATGTTTTTAGTTTGCTTATTCATTGTTACAGCGGCAACAGAAATACAACATCTGTAAAAATTTCAATTGTCTAGCTATCACGGTTCATGACATGAGATGGATGGACAGACGAACAGCAGAGTCATAGAGTCCTGTTTTTATCCTTAGGGTACGGAATCCCTAAAAAACCGTATAAGTAGGTGTAAGTAATATTTTTCTGTGGATGTTGTAAAGAGTACCTACCTAATTTAAATTTAGACCTAAGCTTGCACAACATATCGTGAAACAAATGCTTTTCCGAGATGGATTGATTTCAGGTGGCAGCTAATAAGAAAAAAACTATTCGTATCTACTTAGGATGGGCATCCTTGCGTGACCATTGACGATGAAGCAATGTAGGTAGGTAGGTAAATTAATATACTAAAACGAACGTTCTAAGAAAACATATACCTACCTGCTAAAAAGTACTCAGGTAAGTAGGTACCTAAGAGTTATGGGCATCACCTAGTCTCTACAGATACCTATTATGTCCGTAACTTATTAAAAACAAATGACTGTTGGAATGACTATCGGTTTTTTATTGTACCTACATACATACAAAAATAAATATTTCAAATAATTTTCTACTAAGTACCTACGTTTTACGTAGTATTACGAGTATTTAAAATAGGCTGACTAATGTAGGCAGATAGGTACATACGTATTAAATAAAAAATATATGTGTAGGTAATTAAACGAAAATTTTCAGTCCGCCATTTTTATAGTGCTTTGGTTGTTTGTTGCCAAAAAATCTTTCACCTAAATTGTTAGCACATTTCAATAAAATAATACAAAATTAATTATTATATCGAAAAAACAATGACTCCTGTAATAATAACGATAAATACACATAATTTATAGACTAAAACATAAATAAACCAACTAAAATATTTTTTTACGTAAGTAAACTTACCGTTCTGTAAAAGAAATTAGGAGGGAAAGAGAATTATAAGTTTTGTCATAAACTATTGTAAACCCCTAACTTCATTTTTTATTGCTAAGATGCGATCCGATGCACAGATATCATCATCATGCAGTCTAAAGACAGAAGGACAAAACACATGCTGAAATTCAGATATTGATTTTATTTCATTCAGACATTGCACTTGTAGTCCGCAACTTTTTTAAATAAATTAAAGTACTTATAAATAAAATAAAATTAAAATACAAAGAAAGAAACTTCAATTTTGCACAATCTACCTACTTACTCGTAAAAAAAATGATGTTTTAGTACCCACCTGGAGTGCTATTTTATAACGAAAGAGTCAGCGACAAAATTTGTTGGTGTTTAAACAAATAAAATAAAATAATAATAATATCAAAATAATTTATTATGTACTGTGAAACATTTTTAAACTTACCACCTACTCGAGCACGACCGGTGCTAATACTGAAATGCTATCTTTGAAACGCGGAGTCACTTAAACAAATGATTTTTCAATATAAAAATCGTTCGTTTAGTGACTCCGCGTTTGAAAAATAGCAACTCTGGAGTACTATTTTTCATTAAGGGACTCACCGAAACCATACTACTATTTATACTATATATGTAATACTATTATTAATTCTGTGCCGAAACACAAAACGTGTACTTTTTCAACTCATCACTCGCGTAAAATACAAATTGACGTATTTTTGAAACCGTCGTGTCAGCGAAAAACAATATTGTTATACGCAGAAAACATTATTAATTTGTTTATGCTTTTCTAAAAATTCGAACATGAATGAAAAAGCAGCGTGAAATGGAATGGATTTTCCATGATTAGTTTCGATGACATTTGTACTCTACAAATGTCAAAATTACGAGTGGTCAAGCAAGACCACTCGTTGTAAATCCTTCGCATACTGATTCAAAAATGCACCCGTGTGGAAACGCTCACGCAAATAATTTGTAATGTGGCAAGTGATTTCAAAAATGCGTCTCCCTAAAGTGCCATTTTGAAACGCGTAGTCACCAAAACGAATGATTTTTCCATACAAAAAACTATTCGTTTAGTGCAAACAAAGCTGTAGTGTCAAACATCTTCTGGTATTAAAAAAAAACCTTAAATATTTCGGTGAAATTGATAACCTAGTCCTTTCTTGAATTGAGTTACAAATGAGCTCATACTTTTTATTAGCTCCTGTTATAATAGGGGCAAAGGAATCTTGTGTTTTTGGCCATGGTCTTATGGTTAAATGTAGACAGAGTTACTACTAAACTAATCATAAAACGGATAAAAATGCTTTAAGTAGGTACTTAGGTTCTTATTTATGTCATCAAATAGACTATTATCACTATGTGTATATCATTACGGACACTGCTGTTCGGTTCGGTCGACTTCATAAATTTAGTCGAGTAGGTACTTGGGGTTACCAAACCGACGGAAACATTTTGGTGTTTAGTTATTTTATATTTTTTTATAAAAGTAAAGTTATTTTGAGCTTTCAGCAATAAAACTGATTAAAACAATTAATACATTTTAAAGAAAATATAGTTAGGATGGAAATGTACGTTCGGAATGTACAGATTTTTACTTTCCCAGACGCTCGCAACGCAGCTAAACTCCTCCGTCGACGTTCAGAATTTATTATTCAATTGATGCTCATCGTATTGTTATTTGGTTATTATTTATAAACAGTATTAGTAATATGTAGATATAAATACACCGACAAATATATTAAATTCATTCAAGTATAAACTACTTACATATAATAATAATATAATTAAAAATAACAAACACTTTTTTTATTATAAGAAATAGAATTTTTTTAGTTATTTTACCTTTTTTAAGTAACAAAATGTCTAAATTTACTTTATTTATATTAAGATATCAATTTATTTACAAAATAATCGGCTTTAAAACTTGATAATCCGAATGTCAGCACAAAGTGCGATTGCTCTGTAGAAATGTATGGAAAGACGTGCGTTCCTATATTAAGAATCTAAAAGGAATCAGAATCTGAAAATTAATAAAAAATTTAGCCTCTGAATAAATTCAGACGTTTGGCGGAGGGTAGCCAATGTAGGTATAGGATTCGTTGCGTCCAGAAAAGTAAGAATCATAATATTCCGTACGTTTGTTTCCAGCCTGTGAATGAATATTCCGTACGTAGAGTTCCATCCAAGTTACTTTGTTACATAATATGGCAACATCTAGGTAAACTCTGGTGTTTAGGACATAGGTACCTACACATTTATTATTATGGAGCGTTTGTTTTTCAATTAATTAATAAATATAACAAATACCTTTCTATCACTTTTACAATGGTCTTTCGGACATATTAATGTCTGTGTGCTGTGCAATGGTCAGCAGAGAGCAAAATAACCTGTATCTATTAAAAGCAACAATGTGTTCACCAGTTGACTGCTAAATGCCTAGTACTTCGGTAAGTTATTTTCAACTATTTGATTATTTTTGCAACTTGAAGTGCGCAAAATTTGGAATATTATTGGGCGTTTCAGATTTCCGTAATCCATCTGTTTTCTTTTATCAGGTGTCTCAGACAGAAACCCTTTTCTGGAGATGCAGAAGATAAGGTTCGTCTGTATCGACTGGACTCATGGGGCTGATGGGGCACAGATTAGACAGATTATATCCTAAATCATGGGGCCGATTAAAGAATGTGAGGCTAAACACAATGCTGTCACACAATAATTTTAAAGATGTCATAACTTCTTCTACGAGATGCAGTTTCTTTTTTCTTCTGATGTAAGTTAATGTAAGTTAACAAGTACATTTTTAATAATAATATAAAGTAATTTATTAAAAAAAACACTTTAGGTTTCCTATGTTTAGTTGAAATGAAAATCAAGAACCATATATTTTCACTGTGATGCAACACAAAGAGCACTGGGCTCATTTTTGGTACAGACAAATAGGTACCTACCTGTAATAAATACCTGCACATTAAATATGTTTTATTTTTAAACAATTATGTATATATATATATATATTTGTGTAGGTTTATCTACTATAGATAGATATAATATATAAGAGTGGGACTACGGGTACAATAATTATATATATATTATTATATGTTAACTTCTTTCTTTTTGTTTTTTAGTTAGTTTCTGTTATAACTTCCAGTCAATCAACAAGTAGTAGTACTTGACTGGAAGAAAAGGCCCCAGGCTTTAAGTAAGCCATTTACATGTAATGAAGTTAAATAAATAAAAATAAGTATAGCTTGGATGATGAAAGAGGATAGTTTCACTAAATATGTTTGTATAATAAATATATATAAGCTAAATAAAAGTTTTTAGGGAGTAAGATTGAGATAGAGAGAGAACTAAAGGCAATACTAAAAAGAAATCAGTGTATAATTATGAAGAAATTGAGCTTATTGTTGTTAGTGATTTACTAATAATAACTACCCGCAGGGCAGCTTCTGGCGAGCTGTTGGTGAGTAACGACACCACGGACCCGAGTGCTCCAGAGAGCCGGTCAGAGTCCTCGTCCCCAACGCATCTCCATCGGTCGGAGTGGAGACCGAAGAGGGCTCGCAGGGCTGTCAGCTCTGCATTGCCTTAATTGGCTGTGCAGAGAGGAGTCGCTAAAACTGTTGCTCCAGGGGTGGAAGTGTTAAAGGGCATAACGCCGTGAGTAACTTCGGAGAAAGCTCAGCACACCTCTCGACACCGGTGTTGCTCCTTTGCCGGCAATTTTTGTCGGCGCGTTTGAGGTGCCCATCTAGTGGGCGGCTAGCCACCACCTGCCTATAAGTCAGTAATCATGATTATGGCAGGTGACGTTTATATTGCAATAACCCAGCATCAGTCCATTCCATAACCCTTAAACATTTCCTATTTTCATGCTATAGATTTTTCTTCTGCCAAAACCTATTCAAGGTATATCCAGGAATAGGTTTTGGCGGGAGCGCCACATGACAACAACTTCTCCAAAGGGTCTCTACGTGTTGGATCTGTATCCTCATGCAAGCCTCTCAAAGGACCACGGTGAAAAGACCCGTGATTCTCAAAGGAAACTAAATAAATACCTGTATATATACGCTTTTACTAAATGTCTATTTTTCCAGGATGAAGCAGTGATGGGACCGAAAGATTAGCCTTCAAATTTAACATTTGAGATTTTTTAATAAAATAATAGTTTTATAGATGAGCAAGCTGATATGTCTATTTCAGGCATGGTTAAAGTTATTTTATTTGTTTTGTCTATTTTAATTCTGAAAACTGTTGTTTCAATGAAAATGTAAAAAGTATTTGCATTTTGTAAAAATAAGTATACACAATTTTTGTATAAATATGAAAAGTATTTTTGCATTTTGTACATAGTTAAAAAGTATTTTTTTTTAAATATATAAACAATAAAAATAAAAATATTTCGCATCTCTGATATTAAAATATGTGGGAATGTTACAAAACAAATAAATAAATTTATCTCATATTTTAAAATAAATAAATTTATCTAATGTTTTAAATATGATACAATCTTTCATTTTTAGTTAGTGAACCCCTTTTTCGTATTTTTTTATATTTATTCTGAATAAGGTGATTTCACTTGTAAAAGCTCTGTACTGTACAAGGCTCCTTCAAGTAAAAATAGGTATATCTAATCACATCACAATAATATTATAAAGGCGTAAGTTTGTGACTGTATATGTTTGTTACTTATTCACGAGCAAACAGCTGGACCAATTTTTAATAAAATTTGGTATGCAAGAAGCTGACACCCTAGATTAACCCATAGTCACAATAATATTATAGAGGCAAATGTTTGTGAGTGTGTGTGAAATGTGTTTGTTACTTCATCACGCATGCAGAAAGCTCACAACCTGGATTAACACAGGCTTCATTAGGCACGAGTAACACCGCGGGACGCAGCTAGTTCAGAATAAATTAAAGAATACTACATAAAGAAAATACCAGTTGTAAACAATAAAAAATATAAAAAAATAGCTACACTATACATCATTTCTGTTAGAATTTCTAAGACTGCCTTTCATCCTTTTTACAAGCTTTTATTTAGCTTCACCTGTCCCGTTGTCTGTCGGTCTGTAATCAAATCTTGCAAGTTAAATTTGACCCACTTCCCGGTTTCCGATTGAGCTGAAACTTTGCACATATACGTATATCGCGTGACAATGCAATATTATGATGACATGGAGCTGACCTGATGATGAATGGCTGAATGGTGGCCATAGAAACTCTGTAATAAAATGACGCAAAACTCCGTAATAAAACGACATAAGCCCAATGGATTGTGGCTAGACCACTACTTTGTCTCTAGATGATATTCAGGGTCTGATGATGAAGCTAGAGGGTTGCCATGGGAACTCCGTAATAAAAAAACTTAACCCAATCGAGTTTGGGCTCATATGATTTATCTTTAAGAGTAAACTATCTCGAGATGGTATTCAGGGTCTGATGATGGAGCTGGAAGGTGGCCATAGGAACTCCGTAATAAAACGACATAACCCAATCGAGTTTGGGTTCGTATGATTCGTCTTTAAGAGTTATTTATCTCTTAATGGTATGTCTGACAGGGTCTGATGATGGAGCTGAAAGGTAGCCATAGGAACTCCGTAATAAAACGACATAACGCCATCGAGTTTAGGCTCGTTTGATTCGTCTTGGCGAGTACTTTGTCTCTAGATGGTATCCAAGGTCTAATGATGGATCTAGAATGTGGCCATAGGAATTCCGTAATAAAATGACATAAGCCCATCAAGTTCTGGGTCGTATCATTTATCTCGACGAGTACTTTGTCTCTAGATGATATTCAGGAACTAATGATGAAGCTAAAAGGTACTACACATAGGAACTAAGTAATGGAACATTATAACTATATAAGCCGATCGAGTTTAGGCTCGTATGATTTGTCTTGACAAGGACTTTGTCTCTAGATGGTATTTAAGGCCTGATGATGGAGCTGAAAGGCGGTCATAGGAACTTCGGAATAAAACGACATAAGCCCATCGAATTTAATCTCGTATGATTCATCTTGATGAGTACTTTGTCTCTAGATGGTAATCAGGGTCTGATAATGAAGCTGGTATTTTTGGTAATTAAAACTTTATAATAAAACGATATAACATAATCGAGTTTGGGCTCGTATAATTCGTCTTGACGAGTAGGTACTTTGTCTCTAGATGGCATCCAAGGACTGATGATGGAGCTGGAAGGTGTCCATAGAAACTCCGTAATAAAACAATACAAGTCCATCAAGTTCTGGGTCGTATCATTCACTGTGACAAGTGCATTCTCTGTAGATCTGTGCATCAGCGATGCGATGCGCTTACGTAGAATGGCATAAAAGTCGTCGGCATGCACCCTTTGCTCTCGCCCGAAGCTCGCATATCTAAAACTGTAGTCAGTAAAGGACACGTCATAATATGAGTGGGGGCGGCCATCTTGGATCCAAAATCTGATTCCATTTCCGAGTTCCGCGGGGTGCTTTCCCCCATGTACATAATTTCGGACCCCTACGAAGTCCCAGTGAGACATTATAAACAAAAAAAGTGAAATTTTCTAAAATCCAGACGCCATCTTGAATTCCAAAAAAAATATTAAATTTGGATTTTTGGGCTCAAACTACATATAGATATCGATTTTCAGCCAAATCGCAAGCAGTTGACTTTCGGCGGCCATCTTGGATTTTCAAAAATTAAAAAAAATTGGACTGGGCTTTGGGAAGTGGCTCGGGCTTCGCCCTCGCCCGCAGCTCGCCCTACGGGCTCGCGACACTCGGCCTCCGCCCTCTTGAGAATTACTTACGGGGAAGGGGGGGGATGTGGGAGTGGCTCGGGCTTCGCCCTCGCCCGCAGCTCGCCCTTCGGGCTCGCATCGCTCGGCCTCCGGCCTCGTGAAGATTACTTAGGGGGGGTCCAAGGGGGAGGGGGGAGTGGCTCGGGCTTCGCCCTCGCCCGCAGCTCGGCCTGCGGCCTCGCGGGGGTGGCCTTTGCTTTTGGTTTTTGGCCTCTGGCTGCGCCTAGTTACTTGGGGTGGCCGTTTGTATGAAATTTGTATGGAGGAAAATTGTCTATGTATGGCAGCCATCTTGAATTTTGAAAAAAATCAAAAAACAAATGACGCTCGTCAAATTGCTTGCAACCCCCTACATTTAGGAAAAACAATCACGCCCCCAACCCCAACCGTCTTTGCAGGCCGTACCCCTTCCACATCAGGTTTCCGCAGATCCTCAAATGTCAGATTTTTCTGGTACTCACTGGAGCACCCTCTATACGACCACACATCAACCTTAACCCCACCAACCCCGCAACAGGGCAAACAACTATGTCAATCAGTCAGTCAGTCAGTGGTAATGTAGGTTTATATATTATAATTATAATATAACTAGCTTTTCGGGCGCTGCGCGGGCTGCAAGCAGCCCGCGGTTCATCGTGGGGCTGTTGAGGTAGGCTGAGATATGTTTCCAGTTCAGAAAATGGGTAAGTTTGTATGGAGGAAAATTGTCCTTGTATGGCGGCCATCTTGAATTTAAAAAAAAATAAAAAAACAAATGACGCTCTTCAAATTGCTCACAACCCCCTACATTTTGGAAAAAAATCACGCCCCTAACCCTAACCGTTTTCGCAGGCCGTACCCCTTCCACATCAGGTTTCAGCAGATCCTCAAATGTCAGATTTTTCTGGTACTCCATTTGGCACCCTCTATATAACCGCACATCAACCGTAACCCCACCAACCCCGCAACAGGGCAAACAACTATGTCAATGAGTCAGTCAGTCAGTGAGTGGTATTGTATGTTTATATATTATAATATAATAACTAGCTTTTCGGGCGCTGCGCGGGCTGCAAGCAGCCCGCGGTCTTTCGTGCGGCTGTTGAGGTGGGCTAAACAACATGTCCAGTTGAGAAAATGGGTAAAAACTGCAGTAAGTAAAGGAAACATCAAAATATATGGGGGGGGGGGGGGGGGCGCGGCCATCTTTGATTCAAAATCTGATTGCAGTTTCGAGTTCCACGGGGTGCTTTACCCCCACATGCAAAATTTCAGAGCCCTAAAAAGTCCAAATAAGACGTTATAAACGAAATAAGTTTAATTTTTTAAAAGCTAGACGCCATCTTGGATTCCAAAAAAACTGTCAAATTTGGATTTTTCGGCTCAAAATACATATAGATATCGATTTTCAGCCCAATCGCAAGCAGTTGACTTTCGGCGGCCATCTTGGATTTCCAAAATTTAAAAAAAAAAGCGGCGCTTGTGCGAGTGGCTCGGGCTTCGCCCTCGCCCGCAGCTCGCCCTACGGGCTCGCATCACTCGGCCTGCGGCCTCGTGAAAATTACTTGCAGGGGGGGGTCCAAGGGGGGGGGGGGGAGTGGCTCGGGTTTCGCCCTCGCCCGCAGCTCGGCCTGCGGCCTCGCGGTGGAGGGCTTTGCTTCTGGTCTTTGGCCTCTGGCTGCGCCAAGTTAGTTGGGGGGCCGTTTGTATGAATTTTGTATGGAGGGGAATTGTCCATGTATGGCGGCCATCTTGGATTTTGAAAAAAATAAAAAAACAAATGACGCTCATCAAATTGCTCAAAACCCCCTACATTTTGAAAAAAAAATCACGCCCCCAACCCCAACCGTCTTCGCAGGCCGTACCCCTTCCACATCAGGTTTCCGCAGATCCTCAAATGTCAGATTTTTCTGGTACTCACTGGAGCACCCTCTATACGACCACACATCAACCTAAACCCCACCAACCCCGCAACAGGGCAAACAACTCTGTCAGTGAGTGAGTCAGTCAGTGGTAATGTATTTTTATATATTATAACTAGCTTTTCGGGCGCTGCGCGGGCTGCAAGCAGCCCGCGGTTTATCGTGCCGTCAAATTGCTTACAATCTTCTACATTTTGGAAAAAAAATCACACCCCTAATCCCAACCGTTTTTGCAGGCCGTATCCCTTCCACATCAGGTTTCTGCAGATCCTCAAATGTCAGATTTTTCTGGTACTCCATTTAGCACCCTCTATACGATCACACATCAACCTAAACCCCACCAACCCCGCAACAGGGCAAACAACTATGTCAATGAATCAGTCAGTGAGTGGTAATGTAGGTTTATATATTATAATTATAATATAATATAAATTATAAACTATTTTTTTTTTTTTTTTTTTTACTAGCCTATACTGTCCCACTGCTGGGCAAAGGCCTCCCCTCTAGTACGCCACTGTTCTCTGTCATTTATTTTCGACTTCCAGGTCTTGTCAAAAAGCACCAGATCATCGCACCACCTTGTCCTTGGGCGACCTCTTTTTCGACGCCAGCCTGCCGGCACCCATTCTGTAGCGATCTTGGCCCACCTATCTGGGTGCATCCTACACACATGCCCAGCCCAGTCCCATTTGAGTTTGGCTGCTTTTCTCCCCACGTCTATTATTTTGGTTTTGGAACGAATGCTGGTGTTACGTACACGGTCTGTTAGCTTTATTCCTAGTATACTTCGTTCCATGGCTCGTTGGCAAACCCCGAGTTTGAACTTTTGAGACAAGGTCAATGACCAAGTCTGTGCTCCATAAGTCAGAACGGGCAGGATACACATGTCGACTAATTTACGTTTGTAAGTCAAAGGAAGTTTTCCCTTCATGACGTCACCCATGGACCAGAAGCTTTTCCAGGCATTTTGGATCCTTCGTTCTACCTCCTTATCTTGCCTGTCTTTGAACGAAGCTATCTGGCCCAGGTAGAGGTATTCGTCGACATATTGTATATCCTGTCCGTCCACCTGGATTTTAATTTTGGACCTGTTGGTCATGACCTTTGTTTTGGACCTGTTCATCTTGAGTCCAACCTCTAGGCTTGCTGTGCTCAGGTCTTGTAACATTACTTGTAGTTCCGTGGGGGAAGAAGAAACAAGGACAATGTCATCGGCGAAGCGTAGGTTTGTTAGCCTCTCCTCGCCCAAGACAATGCCCTTGCCTTGCCATTTAACATCCAAACTCTTAAATACTTCTTCCAAGGTACACGTAAACAATTTAGGAGACAAAGGGTCGCCTTGTTTAACTCCTTTTTGTATAGGGAAAGATGTTCCAGTGGATTCCAGTTTCACGGCACCTGTACTGTTGCTATAGATGTGTTGGATTAATTGGATGTATGTCGATTCTACATTTTGTTGTTCTAAGGCGGAAAATATGGCTTGATGATTAAGACTGTCGAATGCTTTATTATAATCAACAAAACCTATATATAATGGTTGTTTGAATTCTGTAAATTTTTCTATTATTTGGTTTAACACTTGGAGATGGTCCGTGGTAGAAAAAAAGGGTCTAAATCCGGCTTGTTCGGGTGGCTGATGATTATCCAATTGCGAGGCGATTCGATTCTGTATAATTTTAATAAATACTTTGTATAAAATTGAGATTAAGCTTATGGGTCTATAATTATTGATATCACTATTATCGCCCTTTTTATGTAATAATATGATGTTCGAACTGCAGAATTGTTTAGGTAATTTACCAGATTGTAAAATTAAATTGAAAAGTTCGGAAAGGTAGGGTACTAAAATTTTATCTCCAAATTTCAGTATTTCTGAAGTAATTCCATCTTCACCTGGGCTCTTGTTAAATTTTAAACTTCGAATAGCTGATTGGATTTCATCGTCTGTGATTGGTGGGATAGTATCGGGACAGTGGTATTCTTTTCGTGTATCCAACGAGGATGATTGATTATTGGAATAGAGATTTTTGTAAAATTGAGTGCATAAATCTAATATTACATTTCGACTGTGTTGTTTCTTGCCTTTTGAGTCTTTGACGCTAGTAATCCATGATTTTCTTTTAGTGATTCCATCTTTTAATACTCTCAAGGATTTGTTATTTTCGAGTGCTGATTGTACCTCATGCGTTTTAAGTCTTCTCAGATCCTTCCTAATGCTTCTTTTTACTTTTTTGTCAAGATTTCTATATTCCTGAGAACCTTTTTCTGCGATTGTCCTTTTATCTATTAATTTTTCCGAATGCTTGGATAGCTTATTTCTACTTCCCTTTAATGGTTTTATTTTATTGCTAGCTTGTTTTATTGCCTGAACTATTTTATTATACTTATGATCGACTTCTTCGCTTTTATGCGTTATATCCTTTTCATCTATTGTTGGTTCAATTTCTGTGTCTAAAATACTGAATGAATTTCGGAGCTCTAAATTAAAATCTTCAAATCTATTAATAAGTGTTTCTTTGCTAAGTTTATTGATTTTATTTTTAAATAGTGAATTTCTATATTGTTTGACATTAATTTTAAGTTTCATCCTAAGTGGTCTATGGTCAGAGTTAAATCTAATTTTGTTTATTACTCCAATGTCCCGAATAGTTAAGTTACTTGATGTTAAAGCGTAGTCAATCTCGTTTTTGTATCCACTAGGCGATATCCATGTCCAGCGGCGCTGGTTTTTCTTAGGGAAAAAACTGTTTAAAATTCGCAAGTTTAAATTGAGAGCAAACTGTATGAGTCGTTTTCCTCTTTCATTTCTTTCCCCTAATCCATAAGGTCCTAAAATGTTTTCATTATCTGTTACTTGCCGTGATCCAATCTTGGAGTTAAAATCTCCGACGATGACCTTCCAAGTGCTTTGATTCTCGTCATAAGCTTTAATGAGGAGATTGTAAAATTGTTCAATAGCTTCATCGCTGTGTTGGGTTGTAGGTGCGTATACTTGTATAACGGTAAGTGTTTTGTCATTTTTAATTTTGAATTTAAGGACTGCGATCCTATCTGAGTACGCTTTAAACTGGATAATGTTACTTTTCCATTTTTTGGCAACTAAAAATCCTACTCCATATAAATTTTCTGTTTCACCATAAGAATAGAATATACCATCTTCTCTTTCCTCTATATGTTCACCTGTTCTTCTTACTTCTCCTAATCCTATAATGTCCCATTTTATGGCTTTTAATGCATTTTCTAATTCTATAAGTCGTTCGTCGGTCTTTAATCTACATACATTATACGTTATAATATTTAGCATATCTGAGTCCGGTGTCACTATAGCCTGTGTCGTTTGACGGTTAGGAGATCTCACCCGGGGATTCTTAGCACCCCTGACTTCTGTGTTGGCCCGCTCTCCGTCCTGAGCGATACAACAACAGGAGCCGCCGGGCACTTGGGGCCGTTTTGACGTCTTGTTAATCATTTATTAGGAGGGGGTTTAGACCAATAACCCACCGCGCTGGTAATATAAATATATGGAGCTGGTATAAACTATATGGAGGAAAATTGTCCTTGTATGGCGGCCATCTTGGATTTTGAAAAAAATAAAAAAACAAATGACTCTCGTCAAATTGCTCACAATTCCCTACATTTTAGAAAAAAAAACACGCCCCCAACCCCAACCGTCTTCGCAGGCCGTACCTCTTCCACATCTGGTTTCTGCAAATCCTCAAATGTCAGATTTTTCTGGTACTCACTGGAGCACCCTCTATACGAGCACACATCAACCTAAACCCCACCAACCCCGCAACAGGGCAAACAACTATGTCAATCAGTGAGTCAGTGAGTCAGTAGTAATGTAGGTTTATATATTATAATTATAACTAGCTTTTCGGGCGCTGCGCGGGCTGCAAGCAGCCTGCGGTTTTTCGTGCGGCTTTTGAGACAGGCTAAATAACATGTCCAGTTGAGAAAATGGGTAAAAACTGCAGTCAGTAAAGAAAACATCATAATCTTGGATCTAAAATCTGATTCCAATTTCGAGTTCCGCGGGGTGCTTTACCCCCATGTACAAAATTTCAGACTCCTACGAAGTCCCAGTGAGACGTTATAAACGAAATAAGTTAAATTTTCTATAATCTAGTCGCCATCTTGGATTCCAAAAAAAATATTAAAATTTGGATTTTTGGGCTCAAACTACAAAAAGATATCGATTTTCAGCCAAATCGCAAGCAGGTGACATTTGGCGGACATCTTGGATTTTCAAAAATTAAAAAAATTGGACTACGCTTTGGGGAAGTAGCTCGGGCTTCGCCCTCGCCCGCAGCTCGCCCTTCGGGCTCGCGTCACTCGGCCTCCGGCCTCGTGAAAATTACTTCCCAGCGGGGGGGGGGAGTAAAAAGAGGGGTTGTGGGAGTGGCTCGGGCTTCGCCCTCGCCCGCAGCTCGCCCTTCGGGCTCGCGTCACTCGGCCTCCGGCCTCGTGAAAATTACTTCCCAGGGGGGGGGGGGGGAGTAAAAAGAGGGGTTGTGGGAGTGGCTCGGGCTTCGCCCTCGCCCGCAGCTCGCCCTTCGGGCTCGCATCGCTCGGCCTCCGGCCTCGTTAAGATTACTTACGGGGGGGATCCAAGGGGAAGGGGGGAGTGGCTCGGGCTTCGCCCTCGCCCGCAGCTCGGCCTGCGGCCTCGCGGGCGTGGCCTTTGCTTTTGGCTTTTGGCCTCTGGCTGCGCCTAGTTACTTGGAGTGGCCGTTTGTATGAAATTTGTATGGAGGGAAATTGTCCTAGTATGACGGCCATCTTAAATTTTGAAAAAAATAAAAAAACAAATGACGCTCTTCAAATTGCTCACAACCCCCTACATTTTGGAAAAAAAATCACGCCCCCAACCCCAACCGTCTTTGCAGGCCATACCCCTTCTACATCAGGTTTCCGCAGATCCTCAAATGTCAGATTTTTCTGGTACTCACTGGAGCACTCTCTATACGACCATACATCAACCTAAACCCCACCAACCCGGGAACAGGGTAAACAACTCTGTCAGTGAGTCAGTGGTAATGTAGGTTTATATATTATAATATAATATAACTAGTGTTTCGGGTGCTGCGCGTGCTGCAAGCAGCACGCGGTTTTTCGTGCGGCTGTTGTTGGCTAAGAAATGTTTCCAGTTCAAAAAGTGGGTAAAAACTGCAGTCAGTAGAGGAAACATGAAAAAATGTGTGGGCGGCCATCTTGGATCCAAAATCTGAATGCAGTTTCGAGTTCCGCGGGGTGCTTTACCCCAGTGTAGAAAATTTCAGAACCCTATGAAGTCGCAGTGAGACGTTACTAACGAAATAAATTTAATTTTCTAAAATCTAGACGCCATCTTGGATTCCAAAAAAAAATGTAAAATTTGGATTTTAGGCCCAAAATACATATAGATATTGATTTTCAACAAAATCGCAAGCATTTCACTTTCGGCGGCCATCTTGGATTTGCAAAAATTAAAAAAAAAAGCGTCGCTTACTGTAGTGGCTCGGGCTTCGCCCTCGCCCGCAGCTCGCCCTTCGGGCTCGCATCACTCGGCCTGCGGCCTCGTGAAAATTACTTGGGGGTAGGGAAGGGGGGGGGGGGGTGAAAGGGGGGGGAGGGGCTCGGCCTTCGGGCTCGCCTTGCTCGGCCTGTGGCCTCGCGAGCCGGCTTCGCCCTCGGCCTTCGGCCTCGGGCTGCGCCAAGTTACTTGGGGGCCGTTTGTATGAAATTTGTATGGAGGGGAATTGTCCATGTATGGCGGCCATCTTGGATTTTGAAAAAAATCAAAAAACAAATGACGCTCGTCAAATTGCTCACGACCCCCTACATTTTGGAAAAAAAATCACGACCCTAACCCCAACAGTTTTCAAAGGCCGTACCCCTTCAACATCAGGTTTCCGCAGATCCTCAAATGTCAGATTTTTCTGGTACTCACTGAAGCACCCTCTATACGACCGCACATCAACCTAAACCCCACCAACCCCGCAACAGGGCAAACAACTATGTCAATCAGTCAGTCAGTGGTAAGTGTAGCTATATATAATATAATATAACTAGCTTTTCGGGCGCTGCGCGGGCTGCAAGCAGCCCGCGGTTTTTCGTACGGCTGTTGAGGTGGGCTAAAAGACATGTCCAGTTGAGAAAATGGGTAAAAACTGCAGTCAGTAAAGAAAACATCAAAATATGTGTGGGGGCGGCCATCTTGGATCGAAAATCTGATTCCAGTTCCGAGTTCCGTGGGGTGTTTTACCCCCATGTACAAAATTTCAGACCCCTACGAAGTCCCAGTGAGACGTTATAAACGAAATAAGTGAAATTTTGTAAAATCTAGACGCCATCTTGGATTCCAAAAAAAATATTAAATTTAAATTTTTGGGCTCAAACTTTATATAGATATAGATTTTCAGCCAAATCGCAAGCAGTTGACTTTCGGAGGCCATCTTGGATTTTCAAAAATTAAAAAAATTTGACTGCGCTGGGAAGTGGCTCGGGCTTCGCCCTCGCCCACAGCTCGCCCTTCGGGCTCGCGTCACTCGGCCTCTGGCCTCGTGAAAATTACTTGCGGGGGGGGGGGGGGGGGGGGGTAAAAAGGGGGGGAGCTGTGGTAGTGGTTCGGGCTTCGCCCTCGCCCGCAGCTCGCCCTTTGGGCTCGCGTCACTCGGCCTCCGGCCTCGTGAAGATTACTTAACGGGGGGGGATCCAAGGGGGAGGGGGGAGTGGCTCGGGCTTCGCCCTCGCCCGCAGCTCGGCCTGCGGCCTCGCGGGGGTGGCCTTTACTTTTGGCTTTTGGCCTCTGGCTGCGCCTAGTTAGTTGGGGTGGCCGTTTGTATGAAATTTGTATGGAGGAAAATTGTCCTAGTATGGCGGCCATCTTAAATTTTGCAAAAAATAAAAAAACAAATGACGCTCGTCAAATTGCTCACAACCCCCTACATTTGGAAAAAAAATCACGCCCCCCACCCCAACCGTCTTCGCAGGCCGTACCTCTTCCACATCAGGTTTCCACGTTATAAACGAAATAAGTTCAATTTTCTAAAGTCCAGACGCCATCTTGGATTCCAAAAAAAATATTAAATTTGGGTTTTTGGGGTCAAATTACATATAGATATCGATTTTCAGCCAAATCGCAAGCAGTTGACTTTCGGCAGCCATCTTGGATTTCCAAAAAAAAAACAAAAGACGCTGCGCTTTGTTATAGTGGCTCGGGCTTCGCCCTCGCCCGCAGCTCGCCCTTCCGCCTCGCATCACTCGGCCTGCGGCCTCGTGAAAATTACTTGTAGGAGGGAGGGGTCAAAGGGGTGGGAGGGGGAGCTCGGGCTTCGCCCTCCCTCCACAACTTGGCCTGCGGCCTCACGGGGGCGCTTCGCCTTCGGCCTTCGGCCTCAGGCTTCGCCAAGTTACTTGGGGGGCTGTTTGTATGAAATTTGTATGGAGGGGAATTGTCCATGTATGGCGGCCATTTTGAATTTTGAAAAAAATAAAAAAACAAATGACGGTCGTCAAATTGCTTATAATCTTCTACAATACGGAAAAAAATCACACCCCTAACCCCAACCGTTTTCGCAGGCCGTACCCCTTCCACATCAGGTTTTCGCAGATCACAAATGTCAGATTTTTCTGGTACTCACTGGAGCACCCTCTATACGACCGTACATCAACCTAAACCCCACCAACCCCGCAACAGGGCAAACAACTCTGTCAGTGAGTGAGTCAGTCAGTGGTAATGTAGGTTTATATATTATAATTATATAACTAGCTTTTCGGGCGCTGCGCGGGCTGCAAGCAGCCCGCGGTTTTTCGTGCGGCTGTTGAGGTGGGCTAAATAACATGTCCAGTTGAGAAAATGGGTCAAAATTGCAGTCAGTAAAGGAAACATCAAAATATGGTGTGGGGGCGGCCATCTTGGATCCAAAATCTGATTCCAGTTCCGAGTTTCGCGGGGTGCTTTACTCCCATGTCCAAAATTTCAGACCTCTACGAAGTCCTAGTGAGACGTAATGAACGAAATAAGTTAAATTTTCTTAAATCCAGACGTCATCTTGGATTTCAAAAAAAACTTTAAATTTGGATTTTTGGGATCAAAATACATATGGATATCGATTTTCAGCCAAATCGGAGGCAGATGACTTTCGGCGGCCATCTGGGATTGGTAAAAAAAAAACGACGCGGTGCTTGGTGGAAGTGGCTCGGGCTTCGCCCTCGCCCGCAGCTCGCCCTACGGGTTCGCATCACTCGGCCTTCGGCCTCGTGAGAATTACTTGAGGGGGGAGGGGTGGTCAAAGGTGGGGGGGGGGAGCTCGGGCTTCGCCTTCGGCCTCCGGCCTCAGGCTGCGCTTACTTGGATTGTTTGTTGGACATTTGTATGGAGGGAAATTGTCTATGTATGGCGGCCATCTTGAATTTCGAAAAAAAACAAAAAACAAATGACGGTCGTCAAATTGCTTATAATCTTCTACATTATGGAAAAAAAATCACACCCCTAACCCCAACCGTTTTTGCAGGCCGTACCCCTTCCACATCAGGTTTTCGCAGATCCTCAAATGTCAGATTTTTCTGGTACTCACTGGAGCACCCTCTATACGACCACACATCAAACTAAATCCCTCCCACCCTGCAACAGGGCAAACAATTATGTCAGTCAGTCAGTGGTATTGTAGGTTTATATATTATAACTAGCTTTTCGGGCGCTGCGCGGGCTGCAAGCAGCCCGCGGTTCATCGTGGGGCTGTTGAGGTAGGCTAAGATATGTTTCCAGTTCAGAAATTGGGTAAGTTTGTATGGAGGAAAATTGTCCTTGTATGGCGGCCATCTTGGATTTTAAAAAAAATCAAAAAACAAATGACGGTCGTCAAATTGCTTATAATCTTCTACATTATGGAAAAAAAATCACACCCCTAACCTTAACCGTTTTCGCAGGCCGTACCCCTTCCACATCAGATTTCCGCAGATCCTCAAATGTCAGATTTTTCTGGTACTCACTGGAGCACCCTCTATACGACCGCACATCAACCTAAACCCCACCAACCCCGCAACAGGGCAAACAACTCTGTCAGTGAGTGAGTCAGTGAGTGGTAATGTAGGTTTATATATTATAATATAATATTATATAACTAGTGTTTCGGGTGCTGCGCGTGCTGCACGCAGCACGCGGTTTTTCGAGCAGCTGTTGAGGTGGGCTAAGAAATGTTTCCAGTTCAGAAAATGGGTAAGAATTGCAGTCAGAAGAGGAAAGATAAAAAAATGTGTGGGCGGCCATCTTGGATCCAAAATCTGATTCCAGTTCCGAGTTCCGCGGGTTGCTTTACACCCACATGCAAAATTTCAGACCCCTTCGAAGTTCCAGTGAGACGTTATAAACGAAATAATTTTAATTTTCTAAAATACAGACGCCATCTTGAATTCCAAAAAAAAAATTTATTTTGGATTTTTTGGCTCAAAATACTAATAGATATCAATTTTCAGTCAAATTGGAAAAAAATTACTTTTGGCGGCCATCTTGGATTTCGAAAATTAAAAAAAAAACGAAATCGCGCTTGGTGGGAGTGGCTCGGGCTTCGCCCTCGCCCGCAGCTCGCCCTTCGGGCTCGCATCGCTCGGCCTGCGGCCTCGTGAAAATTACTTTGGGGGGACTGGGGGGGACGGGGGGGGGGAGAGGGTCAAAGAGGGAGGGAGGGAGTGGCTCGGGCTTCGCCCTCGTCCGCAGCTCGCCCTGCGGGCTCGCGTCACTCGGCCTCCGGCCTCGTGAAGTTTACTTAGGGGGGGTCATAGGGGGAAGGGGGGAGTGGCTCGGGCTTCGCCCTCGCCCGCAGCTCGGCCTACGGCCTCGCGGGGGGGGCCTTTGCTTTGGCTTTTGGCCTCTGGCTGCGCCTAGTTACTTGGGGTGGCCGTTTGTATGAAATTTGTATGAAGGAAAATTTTCCATGTATGGCGGCCATCTTGAATTTTGAAAAAAATAAAAAAACTAATGACGGTCGTCAAATTGCTTATAATCTTCTACAATACGGAAAAAAATCACACCCCTAACCCCAACCGTTTTCGCAGGCCGTACCCCTTCCACATCAGGTTTTCGCAGATCCTCAAATGTCAGATTTTTCTGGTACTCACTGGAGCACCCTCTATACGACCGTACATCAACCTAAACCCCACCAACCCCGCAACAGGGCAAACAACTCTGTCAGTGAGTGAGTCAGTCAGTGGTAATGTAGGTTTATATATTATAATATAACTAGCTTTTCGGGCGCTGCGCGGGCTGCAAGCAGCCCGCGGTTTTTCGTCCGGCTGTTGAGGTGGGCTAAATAACATGTCCAGTTGAGAAAATGGGTAAAAACTGCAGTCAGTAAAGGAAACATCATAATATGTGTAGGGGCAGCCATCTTGGATCCAAAATCTGATTCCAGTTCCGAGTTTCGCGGGGTGCTTTACCCCCACATGCAAAATTTCAGACCGCTACGAAGTCCCAGTGAGACGTTATAAACGAAATAAGTTTAATTTTTTAAAGTCCAGACGCCATCTTGGATTCCAAAAAACAAGTTGAATTTGGATTTTTGGGGTGAAAACACATATAAATATCGATTTTCAGCCAAATCAGAGGCAGTTGAATTTCGGCGGCCATCTTGGATTTCCAAAAAAAAAATTCACGACGCAACGCTTGGTGATGGTGGCTCGGGCTTCGCCCTCGCCCGCAGCTCGCCCTTCGGGCTCGCATCACTCGGCCTACGGCCTCGTGAAAATTTCTTAGAGGGGGGGGGTCAAGAAGGGGGGGAGCTCGTCCTTTGGCCTCTGGCTGCGCCTAGTTACTTGGGGTGGCCATTTGTATGAAATTTGTATGGGGAGAAATTGTCAATGTATGGCGGCCATCTTGGATTTTGAAAAAAATAAAAAAACAAATGACGCTTGTCAAATTGCTTACAACCCCCTACATTTTGGAAAAAGAATCACACCCCTAACCCTAACCGTTTTCGCAGGCCGTACCCCTTCCACATCAGGTTTCTGCAGATCCTCAAATGTCAGATTTTTCTGGTACTCACTGGAGCACCCTCTATACGACCATGCATCAACCTAAACCCCACCAACCCGGGAACAGGGCAAACAACTCTGTCAGTGAGTCAGTGGTAATGTAGGTTTATATATTATAATTATAATATAATTATAAAAACTAGCTTTTCGGGCGCTGCGCAGGCTGCAAGCAGCCCGCGGTCTTTCGTGCGGCTGTTGAGGTAGGCTGAAATATGTTTCCAGTTCAGAAAATGGGTAAGTTTGTATTGAGGAAATTCGTCCTTGTATGGCGGTCATCTTGGAATCAAAATCAAAAAACAAATGACGGTCGTCAAATTGCTAACAACCCCCTACGTTTCGGAAAAAAATTCACGCCCCTAACCCCAACCGTCTTTGCAGGCCATACACCTTCCACATCAGGTTTTCGCAGATCCTCAAATGTCAGATTTTTCTGGTACTCACTGGAGCACCTTCTATACGACCACACATAAACCTAAACCCCACCAACCCCGCAACAGGGCAAACAACCATGTCAATCATTGAGTGAGTGAGTGGCAATGTAGGTTTATATATTATAACTAGCTTTTCGGGCGTTGCGCGGGCTGCAAGCAGCCCGCGGTCTTTCGTGAAGCTGTTAATATAGGTTAAAATATGTTTCCAGTTCACAAAATGGGTAAGTTTGTATGGGGAGGAATTATCCTTGTATGGCGGCCATCTTGAATTTTGAAAAAAATAAAAAAATAAATAACGCTTGTCAAATTGCTCGCTACCCCCTACATTCTGGAAAAAAAATCACGCCCCTAACCCCAACCGTCTTCGCAGGCCGTACCCCTTCCATATCAGGTTTCTGCAAATTCTCAAATGTCAGATTTTTCTGGTACTCACTGGAGCACCCTCTATACGACCATGCATCAACCTAAACCCCTACCACCCGGCAACAGGGCAAACAACTCTGTCAGTCAGTGAGTGGTAATGTAGGTTTATATATTATAATATAACTAGCTTTTCGGGCGCTGCGCGGGCTGCAAGCAGCCCGCGGTCTTTCGTGCGGCTATTAAGGTGGGCTAAAGAACATGTCCAGTTGAGAAAATGGGTAAAAACTGCAGTCAGTAAAGGAAACATCATAATATGTGTGGGGGCGGCCATCTTGGATCCAAGATCTGATTCCAGTTCCGAGTTCCGCGGGGTGCTTTACCACCATGTCCAAAATTTCAGACCCCTACGAAGTCCCAGTGAGACGTAATAAACGAAATAAGTTTAATTTTTTAAAAGCCAGACGCCATCTTGGATTCCAAAAAAACTGTCAAATTTTGATTTTTCGGCTCAAAATACATATAGATATCGATTTTCAGCCCAATCGCAAGCAGTTGACTTTCGGCGGCCATCTTGGATTTCCAAAATTTAAAAAAAAAAGCGGCGCTTGTGGGAGTGGCTCGGGCTTCGCCCTCGCCCGCAGCTCGCCCTTCGGGCTCGCATCACTCGGCCTGCGGCCTCGTGAAAGTTACTTGGAGGGGGGGGGTCAAGGGGGGGGGGGGGGAGTGGCTCGGGCTTCGCCCTCGCCCGCAGCTCGGCCTGCGGCCTCGCGGTGGAGGCCTTTGCTTTTGGTCTTTGGCCTCTGGCTGCGCCAAGTTACTTGGGGGGCCGTTTGTATGAAATTTGTATGGAGGGGAATTGTCCATGTATGGCGGCCATCTTGGATTTTGAAAAAAATCAAAAAACAAATGACGCTCGTCAAATTGCTCACGACCCCCTACATTTTGGAAAAAAAATCACGTCTCTAACCCCAACCGTTTTCGCAGGCCGTACCCCTTCCACATCAGGTTTCCGCAGATCCTCAAATGTCAGATTTTTCTGGTACTCACTGAAGCACCCTCTATACGACCGCACATCAACCTAAACCCCACCAACCCCGCAACAGGGCAAACAACTATGTCAATCAGTCAGTCAGTGGTAAGTGTAGCTATATATAATATAACTAGCTTTTCGGGCGCTGCGCGGGCTGCAAGCAGCCCGCGGTCTTTCGTGCGGCTGTTGAGGTGGGCTAAAGAACATGTCCAGTTGAGAAAATGGGTAAAAACTGCAGTCAGTAAAGGAAACATCAAAATACGTGTGGGGGCGGCCATCTTGGATCCAAAATGTGATTCCAGTTCCGAGTTCCGCGGGGTGCTTTACCCCTATGTACAAAATTTCAGACCCCTACGAAGTCCCAGTAAGACGTTATGAACGAAATAAGTTTAATTTTCTTAAACCCAGACGCCATCTTGGATTCCAAAAAAAATTTTTAATTTAGGTTTTTGGGGTCAAATTACATATAGATATCGATTTTCAGCCAAATCGCAAGCAGTTGACATTCGGCGGCCATCTTGGATTTCCAAAAAAAAAAGATGCTTCGCTTTGTGAAAGTGGCTCGGGCTTCGCCCTCGCCCGTAGCTCGCCCTTCGGGCTCGCATCACTCGGCCTGCGGCCTCGTGAAAATTACTTGTAGGGGGGGGGGGTGTCAAAGGGGGGGGAAGGGGGAGCTCGGGCTTCGCCCTCGCTTCTCAGCTCGGCCTGCGGCCTCGCGGGGGCGCTTCGCCAAGTTACTTGGGGGGCTGTTTGTATGAAATTTGTATGGAAGGGAATTGTCCATGTATGGCGGCCATCTTGAATTTTGAAAAAAATTAAAAAACAAATGACGGTCGTCAAATGGCTTACAACCCTCTACATTTGGGACAAAAACTCACGCCCCCAACCCCAACCGTCTTTGCAGGCCGTACCCCTTCCACATCAGGTTTCCGCAAATCCTCAAATGTCAGATTTTTCTGGTACTCCATTTAGCACCCTCTATACAACCGCACATCAACCTAAACCCCACCACCCTCGCAACAGGGCAAACAACTATGTCAATGAGTCAGTCAGTGAGTGAGTGGTAATGTAGGTTTATATATTATAACTAGTGTTTCGGATTCTGCGCGTGCTGCAAGCAGCACGCGGTTTTTCGTGCGGCGGTTGTTGGCTAAGAAATGTTTCCAGTTCAAAAAATGGGTGAAAACTGCAGTCAGTTGAGAAAACATGAAAAAATGTGTTGGCGGCCATCTTGGATCCTAAATCTGAATGCAGTTTCGAGATCCTTAAGGTGCTTTACCTGCACATGCAAAATTTCAGACCCCTACGAAGTCCCAGTGAAACGTTATGAACGAAATAAATTTCATTTTCTAAAATTCGGACGCCATCTTGGATTCCAAAAAAAAATTCAAATTTGGATTTTTCTGCTCAAAAAACATATAGATATTGATTTTCAGCCAAATCGCAAGCATTTGACTTTCAGCGGCCATCTTGGATTTCCAAAATTTAAAAAAAAAGCGGCGCTTGTGGGAGTGGCTCGGGCTTCGCCCTCGCCCGCAGCTCGCCCTTCGGGCTCGCATCACTCGGCCTGCGGCCTCGTGAAAGTTACTTGGAGGGGGGGGTCAAGGGGGGGGGGGGGGGGGGAGTGGCTCGGGCTTCGCCCTCGCCCGCAGCTCGGCCTGCGGCCTCGCGGTGGAGGCCTTTGCTTTTGGTCTTTGGCCTCTGGCTGCGCCAAGTTACTTGGGGGGCCGTTTGTATGAAATTTGTATGGAGGGGAATTGTCCATGTATGGCGGCCATCTTGGATTTTGAAAAAAATCAAAAAACAAATGACGCTCGTCAAATTGCTCACGACCCCCTACATTTTGGAAAAAAAATCACGTCTCTAACCCCAACCGTTTTCGCAGGCCGTACCCCTTCCACATCAGGTTTCCGCAGATCCTCAAATGTCAGATTTTTCTGGTACTCACTGAAGCACCCTCTATACGACCGCACATCAACCTAAACCCCACCAACCCCGCAACAGGGCAAACAACTATGTCAATCAGTCAGTCAGTGGTAAGTGTAGCTATATATAATATAACTAGCTTTTCGGGCGCTGCGCGGGCTGCAAGCAGCCCGCGGTCTTTCGTGCGGCTGTTGAGGTGGGCTAAAGAACATGTCCAGTTGAGAAAATGGGTAAAAACTGCAGTCAGTAAAGGAAACATCAAAATACGTGTGGGGGCGGCCATCTTGGATCCAAAATGTGATTCCAGTTCCGAGTTCCGCGGGGTGCTTTACCCCTATGTACAAAATTTCAGACCCCTACGAAGTCCCAGTAAGACGTTATGAACGAAATAAGTTTAATTTTCTTAAACCCAGACGCCATCTTGGATTCCAAAAAAAATTTTTAATTTAGGTTTTTGGGGTCAAATTACATATAGATATCGATTTTCAGCCAAATCGCAAGCAGTTGACATTCGGCGGCCATCTTGGATTTCCAAAAAAAAAAGATGCTTCGCTTTGTGAAAGTGGCTCGGGCTTCGCCCTCGCCCGTAGCTCGCCCTTCGGGCTCGCATCACTCGGCCTGCGGCCTCGTGAAAATTACTTGTAGGGGGGGGGGGTGTCAAAGGGGGGGGAAGGGGGAGCTCGGGCTTCGCCCTCGCTTCTCAGCTCGGCCTGCGGCCTCGCGGGGGCGCTTCGCCAAGTTACTTGGGGGGCTGTTTGTATGAAATTTGTATGGAAGGGAATTGTCCATGTATGGCGGCCATCTTGAATTTTGAAAAAAATTAAAAAACAAATGACGGTCGTCAAATGGCTTACAACCCTCTACATTTGGGACAAAAACTCACGCCCCCAACCCCAACCGTCTTTGCAGGCCGTACCCCTTCCACATCAGGTTTCCGCAGATCCTCAAATGTCAGATTTTTCTGGTACTCACTGGAGCACCCTCTATACGACCGTACATCAACCTTAACCCCACCAACCCTGCAACAGGGCAAACAACTATGTCAGTCAGTCAGTCAGTGGTAATGTAGGTTTATATATTATAATATATTATAATATATAATATAATATAACTAGCTTTTCGGGCGCTGCGCGGGCTGCAAGCAGCCCGCGGTCTTTCGTGCGGCTGTTGTAGTAGGCTAAGACATGTTTCCAGTTCAGAAAATGGGTAAGTTTGTATGGAGGAAAATTATCCATGTATGGTGGCCATCTTGAATTTTGAAAAAATTAAAAAAACAAATGACGCTCGTCAAATTGCTTACAACCCTCCACATTCTGGAAAAAAAATCACGCCCCTAACCCCAACCGTTTTTGCAGGCCGTACCCCTTCCACATCAGGTTTCTGCAAATCCTCAAATGTCAGATTTTTCTGGTACTCACTGGAGCACCCTCTATACGACCCTACATCAAACTAAACCACACCAACCCCGCAACAGGGCAAACAACTATGTCAATCAGTGAGTGAGTCAGTCAGTGGTAATGTAGGTTTATATATTAAAATAAAACTAGCTTTTCGGGCGCTGCGCGGGCTGCAAGCAGCCCGCGGTTCATCGAGGGGCTGTTGAGGTAGGCTAAGATATGTTTCCAGTTCAGAAATTGGGTAAGTTTGTATGGAGGAAAATTGACCTTGTATGGCGGCCATCTTGAATTTCGAAAAAAAACAAAAAACAAATGACGGTCGTCAAATTGCTTATAATCTTCTACATTATGGAAAAAAAATCACACCCCTAATTCCAACCGTTTTCGCAGGCCGTACCCCTTCCACATCAGGTTTCCGCAAATCCTCAAATGTCAGATTTTTCTGGTACTCCATTTAGCACCCTCTATACAACCGCACATCAACCTAAACCCCACCACCCTCGCAACAGGGCAAACAACTATGTCAATGAGTCAGTCAGTGAGTGAGTGGTAATGTAGGTTTATATATTATAATATAACTAGTGTTTCGGGTGCTGCGCGTGCTGCAAGCAGCACGCGGTTTTTCGTGCGGCGGTTGTTGGCTAAGAAATGTTTCCAGTTCAAAAAATGGGTGAAAACTGCAGTCAGTTGAGAAAACATGAAAAAATGTGTTGGCGGCCATCTTGGATCCTAAATCTGAATGCAGTTTCGAGATCCTTAAGGTGCTTTACCTCCACATGCAAAATTTCAGACCCCTACGAAGTCCCAGTGAAACGTTATGAACGAAATAAATTTCATTTTCTAAAATTCGGACGCCATCTTGGATTCCAAAAAAAAATTCAAATTTGGATTTTTCTGCTCAAAAAACATATAGATATTGATTTTCAGCCAAATCGCAAGCATTTGACTTTCAGCGGCCATCTTGGATTTCCAAAAATTAAAAAAAAAACCGGCGCCTTCGGGAGTGGCTCGGGCTTTGCCCTCGCCCGCAGCTCGCCCTTCGGGCTCGCGTCACTCGGCCTGCGGCCTCGTGATGGGGGGAAATTACTTGGGGGAGGGGGAGAGGAGGAGGGAGGTGATGGGGGGGCTCGGCCTTCGGCCTCGCCACGGAGCTCGCCCTTCGGGCTCGCGAGCCGGCTTCGCCCTCGGCCTTCGGCCTCGGGCTGCGCCAAGTTACTTGGGGGGGGCCGTTTGTATGAAATTTGTATGGGGGGAATTTTTTTTTATGAAAATTAAAAAAAAAATACTGGCTCTGGTAATTGATCAGGTACCCCTTTCATTTTGTCTATGGGGTCAAATCTCCAGGTCCAACCGTTTAGCCAGGCCGTACCCCTTCCACATCAGGTTTCTGCAAATCCTCAAATGTCAGATTTTTCTGGTACTCGACCCCCTCACCCCTGTACGTTCCACCATAAACCATCACCCCTACTATTTGGCAACCGGTCAAACAACTATGTCAATCAGTGAGTGAGTCAGTGGTAAGTGTAGCTATATATAATATAATATATATAATATAATATAATTATAACTAGCTTTTCGGGCGCTGCGCGGGCTGCAAGCAGCCCGCGGTTTTTGGTGAAGCTGTTGTTATGGGCTAAATAATATGTCCAGTTGAGAAAATTGGTAAGTTTGTATGGAGGACAATTGTCGTTGTATGGCGGCCATCTTGAATTTTGAAAAAAATAAAACAACAAATGACGCTCGTCAAATTGCTTACAACCCCCTACATTTTGGAAAAAAAATCACACCCCTAACCTTAACCATTTTCGCAGGCCGTACCCGCTCCACATCAGGTTTCTGCAAATCCTCAAATGTCAGATTTTTCTGGTACTCACTGGAGGGTCAAAGAAGGAGGGAGTGGCTCGGGCTTCGTTGGAAATTAAACGGAAAATTTATAAGCCGAAAAGGAACTAATACGCGTAGTTAATGATGAAGCAAAACGGGACATGAAAAGTAAAAAAAATGGGGCTTTGAAATTAAATTAAACTAAAAATTTTGAAAAAAGAGTTAAAAGGAATTATGAAAAAGTGTGAAAGGGAATTTGGAAAATGTGCCAAAAGGGAATTTTGAAAAATGTTTAAAAAGAAATTTAAAAAAAAATATTACGTTAATATTCTAAAAAAATACTATTCAATATAACAAAAAAATAATAAAAATAAACCGAAGCCCAATTCAATAAAAAAAAGTGGAGAAAAAAAAAATAAAAAAAAAAGACAGTTACATGCACATTAAAACAATGTACAGTCACGCCGGAGTCATTTATAAATGTATGTAATATATAGACAACACGACAGTGAGATAGATTAATGAATCAATTAAAACATCATACAACATGTGCACAAAACTGTAACGCAAACGATAGAAAATACCATAAACCCTTGAACACTAATTGAAAACAAAAGCTTATTACAATGGCGAGAGCAGGAGATGAAAATCGGAATTACCGAATGACAGACAAAGAAACAAAAAGGGGGAAAAGAGTGGGTTAGGAATAATAAGGTGAATCATGTGTCGACAAATTGTAAGACAAAAGACCAGACATAAAGGATAATAACCAGTGATTGGAGTAGATAGACTGTGCTGGGGTCAATAATCTGAAACTTATGTATTAACTAGTTGTTGCCCGCGACTTCGTCTGCGTGGACTTTACTTTATAAAAATCGTTATTTTGATATTTTCAATAAAACCGGTCAAGTAACACGCACAATATCAGGTCACACGCAGTGAAGGGTTCCGTATTTGTGCATGTCGATTTAGAATTAAAACTAAAGAGTTCATCATCATCAGGGTGTAACCCGCGACTTTGATTATTTCGTCAACCCATCGCATGGGCTCCGTCGCGCCAGTTGCCCTGCCCAGTTTTGCTTTAAGTTCATGACCGTTGCCAAATTACAGCTTCTTGGTTCTAATTATCTCTAAGTAAAACCACGGACAGAGAGACAGACAGAAATGGCAAAACTATAAGGGTTCCTTGTTTACTACGATCACACATTATCTCTAGTCACAGTCTAAGTCGATTGGAATTTTGACATTGTAAACTACATGTAAACTTACACTGTTACCGAATGTTACTGCTACGCCGTGGGTCTCTCTAAAACGAAATACTTATGCAATAGGTTTGCTAGTATTTAATTCATCTTCCGTCTTTTGGCGTGAGTTCCCACAGCACTAATCTGTTGTAGCTCTTTGCAGCGGACTGCTGCCAACGTCTATACGTATCTCCCCCTCTTCCCCGCCCTCCCGATGTGGCGGTGCAATGGTAAGCCTTGTCAAATATGTCTTTCGCTAGGCGGGAGATAAAAGTCGAGAAATACGCATTTCTACTTTGAGTCCCGACAGATGACGGCGTTCCTCAAGTAACCTTAAACATAGATTTTCTTAAGATCGCCTTAATCATGAGCCGCGTCCGAAGCTAGAAGCGAGAGGAAAGTACTGGATAGAGCTTGCCCCGGGCCATCTTCACTATCGTCACCATTCTATTGATGTGGACTTTCAAGCTGAGGCATCTGCCAAACTTAAGATACCTCTAGGTATTTTACGTGCCAGTATCTCGGCACATTTTACCAGTAGAGCTTCAAGGATGGCAGGAAGTTAGTGTTCTCTGAGATCAATGTCTGCTTAGTGTTCACTAATAACCTCCGTTTGAAGAGCTTCTCGGGTAGGGCGTCCTATACATCTGTTTGGAGGTTATTTGCGGCGTACTTTCAGTTCAAACGAACTGGAAAATGACCATTACCTATCTTTCGTTCCTCAAGTACAATACTGAGTAGTCTTGGTATGGGTTTTCCACACATTTTTATTGCAGTGCCTAATTTAAATTTTAACCTAACATTCAGCGGCTTTGGCTGAGCTCACTTGAGGTACTCTCTCAGTTATCGAGAGGAGTCTGAGTGGCCTGGTACATCGGCCTTTAATTTTATCCGCTCGGGTAAATACGCGTGTTGACACAAATGCTCCTTTCAACCTAGAGGACCGTATTTGGAATTCAGTTCCCATCGCCCGAGTGGCCCACGTCATGGAGGCAGATTTATGGAGGAGAATTTTACGCGGGAAAAATCCCTTCGGTTCGGACACCTTGCCAGTAACGGGAGACCGGTAAGGTTATGTGGCGTTTACCACTAAAAACTCCGGGGTAAGGTCTAAAAGCCCCGGCGCGGCTACCAATATGGCGGTCCGTGACTCGCTCACAGCACCCTATGCTTTAGTCAGAGGACATCCCCTGTGCCTAACCTAACCTATTAAGTACTTCCTATTTTGATTCCTTTTTCCATTTTCGCGCCCACAATCATGCTAAGAATCGCCGTTTGGTGGCGTTGGGTCTTGCGGCCCTAGGCTCTGTGTATTTTTAACAGCGCCATTTATTGGTGACCAAAAAGAAACTAATAAAAAAACTCCGAAAACATCAAAATAGTAAATTTTTAGGGTTCCGTATTCCGTACCCGAAGGCTAAAATCGGGACCTTGTTACTTGGAAAAAATAAAATAACAAATGACGCTCGTAAAATTGCTTACAACCTCCTACATTTTGAAAAAAAAATCACGCCCCTAACTACAACCGTTTTCGCAAGCCGTACCCCTTCCACATCAGGTTTCCTCATATCCTCAAATGAGACCACGCATCAACTTAAATCCCACCAACCCCGCAACAGGGCAAACAACTATGACAATCAGTCAGTGAGTGGTATTGTAGGTTTATATATTATAACTAGCTTTTCGGGCGCTGCGCGGGCTGCAAGCAGCCCGCGGTTCATCGTGGGGCTGTTGAGGTAGGCTAAGATATGTTTCCAGTTCAGAAAATGGGTTAGTTTGTATAGAGGAAAATTGTCCTTGTATGGCTGCCATCTTGGATTTTGAAAAAAATCAAAAAACAAATGACGGTCGTCAAATTGCTTATAATCTTCTACATTATGGAAAAAAAATCACACCCCTCACCCCAACCGTCTTTGCAGGCCGTACCCCTTCCACATCAGGTTTCCGCAAATCCTCAAATGTCAGATTTTTCTGGTACTCACTGGAGCACCCTCTATACGACCGCACATCAACCTAAACCCCACCAACACCGCAACAGGGTAAACAACTATGTCAATCAGTCAGTGAGTCAGTGGTATTGTAGGTTTATATATTATAATATAACTAGCTTTTCGGGCGCTGCGCGGGCTGCAAGCAGCCCGCGGTCTTTCGTGCGGCTGTTTTGGTAGGCTAAAATATGTTTCCAGTTCAGAAAATGGGTAATTTTGTATGGTGGGGAATTGTCCATGTATGGCGGCCATCTTGGATTTTGAAAAAATTAAAAAAACAAATGACGCTCGTCAAATTGCTTATAATCTTCTACATTATGGAAAAAAAATCACGCCCCTAACCCTAACCGTTTTCGCAGGCCGTACCCCTTCCACATCAGGTTTCTGCAAATCCTCAAATGTCAGATTTTTCTGGTACTCACTGGAGCACCCTCTATACGACCACACATCAACCGAAACCCCACCAAACCCGCAACAGGGCAAACAACTATGTCAATCAGTCAGTCAGTGAGTGGTAATGTAGGTTTATATATTATAATATAATAATTATAACTAGCTTTTCGGGCGCTGCGCGGGCTGCAAGCAGCCCGTGCTTCATCGTGGGGCTGTTGAGGTAGGCTAAGATATGTTTCCAGTTCAGAAAATGGGTAAGTTTTTATGGAGGATAATTGTCCTTGTATGGCGGCCATCTTGGATTTTGAAAAAAATAAAAAAACAAATGACGGTCGTCAAATTGCTTATAATCTTCTACATTATAGAATAAAAATCACGCTCCTAACCTTAACCGTTTTTGCAGGCCGTACCCCTTCCACATCAGGTTTCTGCAAATCCTCAAATGTCAGATTTTTCTGGTACTCACTGGAGCACCCTCTATACGACCACACATCAACCTTAACCCTGCCAAATCCGCAACAGGGTAAACAACTATGTCAATCAGTCAGTCAGTCAGTCAGTGGTAATGTAGGTTTATATATTATAATATAATATAACTAGCTTTTCGGGCGCTGCGCGGGCTGCAAGCAGCCCGCGGTCTTTCGTGCGGCTGTTGAGGTAGGGTAAGACTTGTTTCCAGTTCAGAAAATGGGTAAAAATTGCAGTCAGTAAAGGAAACATAAAATGTGTGGGGGCGGCCGGCCATCTTGGATCCAAAACCGGAATGCAGTTTTGAGTTCCGCGGGGTGCTTTACCCCCACATGCAAAATTTCAGACCCCTACGAAGTCCCAGTGAGACGTTATAAACGAAATAAATTTAATTTTCTAAAATCCAGACGCCATCTTGGATTCCAAAAAAAATATTGAATTTAGGTTTTTGGGGTCAAATTACATATAGATATCGATTTTCAGCCAAATCGCAAGCAGTTGACATTCGGCGGCCATCTTGGATTTCCAAAAAATTTAAAAAAAAAGACGCTGCGCTTTGTGATAGTGGCTCGGGCTTCGCCCTCGCCCGCAGCTCGCCCTTCGGGCTCGCATCACTCGGCCTGCGGCCTCGTGAAAATTACATGCAGGGGGGGTGGGTCAAATAGGGGGAGGGGGAGCTCGGGCTTCGCCCTCGCTCCACAGCTCGGCCTGCGGCCTCGCGGGGGTGCTTCGCCTTCGGCCTTCGGCCTCAGGCTGCGCCAAGTTACTTAGGGGGCCGTTTGTATGAAATTTGTATGGAGGGGAATTGTCCATGTATGGCGGCCATCTTGAATTTTGAAAGAAATCAAAAAACAAATGATGCTCGTCAAATTGCTTGCAACCCTCTACATTTTGGAAAAAAAATCACGCCCCCAACCCCAACCGTCTTTGCAGGCCGTACCCCTTCCACATCAGGATTCCGCAGATCCTCAAATGTCAGATTTTTCTGGTACTCACTGGAGCACCCTCTATACGACCACACATCAACCTTAACCCCACCAACCCCGCAACAGGGCAAACAACTCTGTCAGTGAGTGAGTCAGTGAGTGGTAATGTAGGTTTATATATTATAACTAGTGTTTCGGGTGCTGCGCGTGCTGCACGCAGCACGCGGTTTTTCGTGCAGCTGTTGAGAAAGGCTAAAGAACATGTCCAGTTGAGAAAATGGGTAAGAATCGCAGTCTGTTGAGGAAACATGAAAAAATGTGTGGGCGGCCATCTTGGATCCAAAATCTGATTGCAGTTTCGAGTTCCACGTGGTGCTTTACTCCAGTAAAGCAAATTTCAGACCCCTATGAAGTCCCAGTCAGACGATACTAACGAAATAATTTTAATTTTCTAAAATCCAGACGCCATCTTGGATTCAAAAATTTAAATTTGGATTTTTTTTCCCAAAATACATATAGATATTGATTTTCAGCCCAATCGCAAGCATTTGACTTTCGGCGGCCATCTTGGATTTCCAAAAAAAAAAAAAACGCAATGCTTGGTGGGAGTGGCTCGGGCTTCGCCCTCGCCCGCAGCTCGCCCTTCGGGCTCGCATCACTCGGCCTACGGCCTCGTGAAAATTACTTGGAGAGGGGGGGGAGGTCAAGAAGGGGGGGAGGGGAGCTCGGCCTTTGGCCTCGCTCCGCAGCTCGGCCTGCGGCCTCGCAAGGGGGCTCCGCCTTCGCCCTTCGGCCTCAGGCTGCGTCAAGTTACTTTGGGGGGGCCGTATGTATGAAATTTGTATGAAGAACAATTGTCCTTGTATGGCGGCTATCTTGAATTTCGAAAAAAAACAAAAAACAAATGGCAGTCGTCAAATTGCTTACAACCCCCTACATTTTGGGAAAAAAATCACGCCCCTAACCCCAACCGTTTTCGCAGGCCGTACCCCTTCTACATCAGGATCTGGTGATCTTCAAGGTTTCGGATTTTTCTGGTTGGTTTCAAAACACCCTGTACACGATGGTATAACATTTGTGACACCTGTCAGTCGGGAACAGGTCAAACAATTATGTCAATCAGTGAGTCAGTGGTAAGTGTAGCTATATATAATATAACTAGCTTTTCGGGCGCTGCGCGGGCTGCAAGCAGCCCGCGGTCTTTCGTGCGGCTGTTGAGGTAGGGTAAGACATGTTTCCAGTTCAGAAAATGGGTAAAAACTGCAGTCAGTATGGGAAACATCAAAATATGTGTGGGGGCCATCTTGGATCTAAAATTTCATTCCAGTTCCGAGTACCGCGGGGTGCTTTACCCCCACATGCAAAATTTCAGACCCCTACGAAGTCCCAGTGAGACGTTATAAACGAAATAAGTTTAATTTTCTAAAATCCAGACGCCATCTTGGATTCCAAAAAAAATATTGAATTAAGGTTTTTGGGGTCAAATAACATATAGATATCGATTTTCAGCCAAATCGCAAGCAGTTGACTTTCGGCGGCCATATTGGATTTCCAAAAAAAAAAAAAAAAAGACGCTGCGCTTTGTGATAGTGGCTCGGGCTTCGCCCTCGCCCGCAGCTCGCCCTACGGGCTCGCGACACTCGGCCTCCGGCCTCGTGAAAATTGCTTGAGGGGTGGGGGGTCAAAGGGGAGGGGGGAGCTCGGGCTTCGGGGAGGGGGGGGGAGGGGGGGGGCTGTGGGAGTGGCTCGGGCTTCGCCCTCGCCCGCAGCTCGCCCTTCGGGCTCGCATCGCTCGGCCTCCGGCTTCGTGAAGATTACTTAGGGGGGATCCAAGGGGGAGGGGGGAGTGGCTCGGGCTTCGCCCTCGCCTGCAGCTCGGCCTGCGGCCTCGCGGGGGTGGCCTTTGCTTTTGGTTTTTGGCCTCTGGCTGCGCCTAGTTACTTGGGGTGGCCGTTTGTATGAAATTTGTATGGCGGAAAATTGTCCTTGTATGGCGGCCATCTTGAATTTAAAAAAAAATAAAAAAACAAATGACGGTCGTCAAATTGCTTATAATCTTCTACATTATGGAAAAAAAATCACACCCCTAACCCCAACCGTCTTCGCAGGCCGTACCCCTTCCACATCAGATTTCTGCAAATCCTCAAATGTCAGATTTTTCTGGTACTCACTGGAGCACCCTTTATACGACCGCACATCAACCTAAACCCCACCAACACCGCAACAGGGCAAACAACTATGTCAATCAGTCAGTGAGTCAGTGGTATTGTAGGTTTATATATTATAATATAACTAGCTTTTCGGGCGCTGCGCGGGCTGCAAGCAGCCCGCGGTTTATCGTGCGGCTGTTCAGGTAGGCTAAGATATGTTTCCAGTTCAGAAAATGGGTAAGGTTGTATGGAGGGAAATTGTCCATGTATGGCGGCCATCTTGGATTTTGAAAAAAATTAAAAAACAAATGACGCTCGTCAAATTGCTTATGACCCACTATATTCTGAAAAAAAAACCACGTCCCTAACCCTAACCGTTTTTGCAGGCCGTACCCCTTCCATATCAGGATTTCACAGATCTTCAAATGTCAGATTTTTCTGGTACTCCATTTAGCACCCTCTATACAACCATACATCAACCTAAACCCCACCAACCCCGCAACAGGGCAAACAACTATGTCAATGAGTCAGTCAGTGAGTGAGTGGTATTTTGTAGGTTTATATATTATAACTAGCTTTTCGGGCGCTGCGCGGGCTGCAAGCAGCCCGCGGTCTTTCGTGAATCTTTTGAAGTAGGTTACAATATGTTTCCAGTTCAGAAAATGGGTAAGTTTGTATGGGGAGAAATTGTCCTTGTATGGCGGCCATCTTGGATTTTGAAAAAAATTAAAAAAAAAATGACGGTCGTCAAATCGCTTACAGCCCCCTACATTTTGGCAAAAAATCACGCCCCTAACCCTAACCGTATTAGCAGGCCGTAAACCTTCCACATCAGGTTTCAGCAGATCCTCAAATGTCAGATTTTTCTGGTACTCACTGGAGCACCCCCTATACGACCACACATCAACCTAAACCCCACCAACCCCGCAACAGGGCAAACAACTATGTCAATCAGTCAGTGAGTGAGTGGTATTGTAGGTTTATATATTATAACTAGCTTTTCGGGCGCTGCGCGGGCTGCAAGCAGCCCGCGGTCTTTCGTACGGCTGTTGAGGTAGGCTACATTATGTTTCCAGTTCAGAAAATGAGTAAGTTTGTACGGAGGAAAATTGTCCTTGTATGGCGGCCATCTTGGATTTTGAAAAAAATTAAAAAACAAATGACGGTCGTCAAATTGCTTGCAACCCCCTACATTTTGGAAAAAAAAACACGCCCCTAACCCTAACCGTTTTCGCAGGCCGTACCCCTTTCACATCAGGTTTCAGCACATCCTCAAATGTCAGATTTTTCTGGTACTCCATTTAGCACCCTCTATACGACCGCACATCAACCTAAACCCCACCAACCCCGCAACAGGGCAAACAACTATGTCAATGAGTCAGTCAGTCAGTGAGTGGTATTGTAGGTTTATATATTATATTATAATATAACTAGCTTTTCGGGCGCTGCGCGGGCTGCAAGCAGCCCGCGGTCTTTCGTGCGGCTGTTGAGGTTTGCTAAAATATGTTTCCAGTTCAGAAAATGGGTAAAAATTGCAGTCAGTAAAAAAAACATCAAAATATGTGTGGGGGTGGCCATCTTGGATCGAAAATCTGTTTCCAGTTCCGAGTTCCGGGGGGTGCTTTACCCCCACATGCAAAATTTCAGACCGCTACGAAGTCCCAGTGAGACGTTATAAACGAAATAAGTTTATTTTTTTAAAATCCAGACGCCATCTTGGATTCCAAAAAAAATAATAAATTTGGATCTTTGGGGTCAAATTACATATAGATATCGATTTTCAGCCAAATCGCAAGCAGTTGACTTTCGGCGGCCATCTTGGATTTCCAAAAAAAAAAAAAGACGCTGCGCTTTGTGATAGTGGCTCGGGCTTCGCCCTCGCCCGCAGCTCGCCCTTCGGGCTCGCATCACTCGGCCTACGGCCTCGTGAAAATTGCTTGAGGGAGGGGGGGGGCAAGGGGGGGGGGGGAGCTCGGGCTTCGCCCTCGCTCCGCAGCTCGGCCTGCGGCCTCGCGTGTGGGCTAAGCCTTCGGCCTTCGGCCTCAGGCTGCGCCGAGTTGCCGTTTGTATGAAATTTGTATGCAGGGGAATTGTCCATGTATGGCGGCCATCTTGAATTTTGAAAAAAATAAAGAAACAAATGACTGTCGTCAAATTGCTTACAACCCCCCACATTCTGGAAAAAAAATCACGCCCCTAACCTCAACCGTTTTTGCAGGCTGTACCCCTTCCACATCAGGTTTCCGCAAATCCTCAAATGTCAGATTTTTCTGGTACTCACTGGAGCACCTTCTATACGACCGCACATCAACCTAAACCCCACCAACCCCGCAACAGGGCAAACAACTATGTCAATCAGTCAGTGAGTCAGTCAGTGGTAATGTAGGTTTATATATTATAATTATAACTAGCTTTTCGGGCGCTGCGCGGGCTGCAAGCAGCCCGCGGTTTTTCGTGAAAATCTTGGGGTGGGCTAAATAACATGTCCAGTTGAAAAAATTGGGTAAGGTTGTATTGAGGAAAATTGTCCTTGTATGGCGGCCATCTTGAATTTTGAAAAAAATAAAAAAACAAATGACGTTCTCCAAATTGCTCACAACCCCCTAAATTTTGGAAAAAAAATCATGCCCCTAACCCTAACCGTTTTTGCAGGCCGTACCACTTCCACATCAGGTTTCAGCAGATCTTCAAATGTCAGATTTTTCTGGTACTCCATTTAGCACCCTCTATACAACCGCACATCAACCTAAACCCCAACAACCCCGCAACAGGGCAAACAACTATGTCAATGAGTCAGTCAGTGAGTGGTAATGTAGGTTTATATATTATAATATAATATAATATAACTAGATTTTCGGGCGCTGCGCGGGCTGCAAGCAGCCCGCGGTTCATCGAGGGGCTGTTGAGGTAGGCTAAGATATGTTTTCAGTTCAGAAATTGGGTAAGTTTGTATGGAGGAAAATTGTCCTTGTATGGCGGCCATCTTGAATTTCGAAAAAAAACAAAAAACAAATGACGGCCGTCAAATTGCTTATAATCTTCTACATTATGGAAAAAAAATCACACCCCTAACTCCAACCGTTTTTGCAGGCCGTACCCATTCCACATCAGGTTTCCGCAAATCCTCAAATTTCAGATTTTTCTGGTACTCCATTTAGCACCCTCTTTACAACCGCACATCAACCTAAACCCCACCACCCTCGCAACAGGGCAAACAACTATGTCAATGAGTCAGTCAGTGAGTGAGTGATAATGTAGGTTTATATATATTATAATATAATATAACTAGCTTTTCGGGCGCTGCGCGGGCTGCAAGCAGCCCGCGGTTCATCGTGGGGCTGTTGAGGTAGGCTAAGATATGTTTCCAGTTCAGAAAATGGGTAAGTTTGTATGGAGGAAAATTGTCCTTGTATGGCGGCCATCTTGGATTTTGTAAAAAATCAAAAAACAAATGACGCTCGTCAAATTGCTTACAATCCCCTACATTTTGAAAAAAAAATCACGCCCCTAACCCTAACCGTTTTCGCAGGCCGTACCCCTTCCACATCAGGTTTCCGCAAATCCTCAAATGTCAGATTTTTCTGGTACTCACTGGAGCACCCTCTATACGACCGCACATCAACCCAAACCCCACCAACCCCGCAACAGGGCAAACAACTATGTCAATCAGTCAGTGAGTCAGTGGTATTGTAGGTTTATATATTATAATAACTAGCTTTTCGGGCGCTGCGCGGGCTGCAAGCAGCCCGCGGTTCATCGTGGGGCTGTTGAGGTGGGCTAAATAACATGTCCAGTTGAGAAAATGTAAGTTTGTATGGAGGAAAATTGTCCTTGTATGGCGGCCATCTTGGATTTTGAAAAATATCAAAAAACAAATGACGGTCGTCAAATTGCTTATAATCTTCTACATAATGGAAAAAAAATCACGCCCCTAACCTTAATAGTTTTTGCAGGCCATACCCCTTCCACATCAGGTTTCTGCAAATCTTCAAATGTCAGATTTTTCTGGTACTCACTGGAGCACCCTCTATACGACCGCACATCAACCTAAACCCCACCAACCCCGCAACAGGGCAAACAACTCTGTCAGTGAGTGAGTCAGTGAGTGGTAATGTAGGTTTATATATTATAACTAGCTTTTCGGGCGCTGCGCGGGCTGCAAGCAGCCCGCGGTTCATCGTGGGGCTGTTGAGTTAGGCTAAGATATGTTTCCAGTTCAGAAAATGGGTAAGTTTGTATGGAGAAAAATTGTCCTTGTATGGCGGCCATCTTAGATTTTGGAAAAAATTAAAAAACAAATGACGGTCGTCAAATTACTTACAACCCCCTACATTTTGGTAAAAAAATCACACCCCTAACCCCAACCGTCTTCGCAGGCCGTACCCCTTCCACATCAGGTTTCTGCAAATCCTCAAATGTCAGATTTTTCTGGTACTCACTGGTGCACCCTCTATACGACCCTACATCAATCTAAACCCCACAAACCCCGCAACAGGGCAAACAACTATGTCAATCAGTCAGTGAGTCAGTCAGTGGTAATGTAGGTTTATATATTATAATATATATAAATATAAATTATAAACTATGTGGAGGAAAATTGTCCTTGTATGGCGGCCATCTTGGATTTTGAAAAAAATAAAAAAACAAATGACTCTCGTCAAATTGCTCACAATTCCCTACATTTTAGAAAAAAAAAACACGCCCCCAACCCCAACCGTCTTCGCAGGCCGTACCTCTTCCACATCAGGTTTCTGCAAATCCTCAAATGTCAGATTTTTCTGGTACTCACTGGAGCACCCTCTATACGACCACACATCAACCTAAACCCCACCAACCCCGCAACAGGGCAAACAACTATGACAATCAGTGAGTCAGTGAGTCAGTAGTAATGTAGGTTTATATATTATAATATAACTAGCTTTTCGGGCGCTGCGCGGGCTGCAAGCAGCCTGCGGTTTTTCGTGCGGCTTTTGAGATAGGCTAAATAACATGTCCAGTTGAGAAAATGGGTAAAAACTGCAGTCAGTAAAGAAAACATCATAATTTTGGATCTAAAATCTGATTCCAATTTCGAGTTCCGCGGGGTGCTTTACCCCCATGTACAAAATTTCAGACTCCTACGAAGTCCCAGTGAGACGTTATAAACGAAATAAGTTAAATTTTCTATAATCTAGTCGCCATCTTGGATTCCAAAAAAAATATTAAATTTGGATTTTTGGGCTCAAACTACATAAAGATATCGATTTTCAGCCAAATCGCAAGCAGGTGACATTTGGCGGACATCTTGGATTTTCAAAAATTAAAAAAATTGGACTACGCTTTGGGGAAGTAGCTCGGGCTTCGCCCTCGCCCGCAGCTCGCCCTTCGGGCTCGCGTCACTCGGCCTCCGGCCTCGTGAAAATTACTTCCCAGGGGGGGAGGGAGTAAAAAGAGGGGTTGTGGGAGTGGCTCGGGCTTCGCCCTCGCCCGCAGCTCGCCCTACGGGCTCGCATCGCTCGGCCTCCGGCCTCGTTAAGATTACTTACGGGGGGGATCCAAGGGGAAGGGGGGAGTGGCTCGGGCTTCGCCCTCGCCCGCAGCTCGGCCTTCGGCCTCGCGGGGGTGGCCTTTGCTTTTGGCTTTTGGCCTCTGGCTGCGCCTAGTTACTTGGAGTGGCCGTTTGTATGAAATTTGTATGGAGGGAAATTGTCCTAGTATGACGGCCATCTTGAATTTTGAAAAAAATAAAAAAACAAATGACGCTCTTCAAATTGCTCGCAACCCCCTACATTTTGGAAAAAAAATCACGCCCCCAACCCCAACCGTCTTTGCAGGCCATACCCCTTCTACATCAGGTTTCCGCAGATCCTCAAATGTCAGATTTTTCTGGTACTCACTGGAGCACTCTCTATACGACCATACATCAACCTAAACCCCACCAACCCGGGAACAGGGTAAACAACTCTGTCAGTGAGTAAGTGGTAATGTAGGTTTATATATTATAACTAGCTTTTCGGGCGCTGCGCGGGCTGCAAGCAGCCCGCGGTCTTTCGTGCGGCTGTTTAAATATGTTTCCAGTTCAAAAAATGGGTAAGTTTGAATTGAGGAAAATTGTCCTTGTATGGCGGCCATCTTGGATTTTGAAAAAAATCAATAAACAAATGACGCTCGTCAAATTGCTTATGACTCCCCACACTTTAGAAAAAAAATCACACCCTTAACACCAACCGTTTTTGCAGGCCGTACCTTTCCACATCAGGTTTGCGCAGATCCTCAAATGTCAGATTTTTCTGGTACTCCATTTAGCACCCTCTACACAACCATACATCAACCTAAACCCCACCAACCCCGCAACAGGGCAAACAACTATGTCAATGAGTCAGTCAGTGAGTGGTAATGTAGGTTTATATATTATAATATAACTAGCTATTCGGGCGCTGCGCGGGCTGCAAGCAGCCCGCGGTTTTTCGTGCGGCTGTTGAGGTGGGCTAAAATATGATTCCAGTTCAGAAAATGGGTAAGTTTGTATGGAGGAAAATTGTCCATGTATGGCGGCCATCTTGGATTTTGAAAATAACAAAAAAACAAATGACGGTCGTCAAATTGCTTATAATCCCCTACATTTTGGAAAAAAAAATGCATCCCTTACCTCAACCGTTTTTGCAGGCCGTACCCCTTCCACATCAGGTTTCAGCAGATCCTCAAATATCAGATTTTTCTGGTACTCCATTTAGCACCCTCTATACAACCGCACATCAACTTAAACCCCACCAACCCCGCAACAGGGCAAACAACTATGTCAATGAGTCAGTCAGTCAGTCAGTCAGTGGTAATGTAGGTTTATATATAATATAACTAGCTTTTCGGGCGCTGCGCGGGCTGCAAGCAGCCCGCGGTTCATCGTGGGGCTGTTGAGGTAGGCTAAGATATGTTTCCAGTTCAAAAAATGGGTAAGTTTGTATGGAGGAAAATTGTCCTTGTATGGCGGCCATCTTGAATTTAAAAATAAAATAAAAAACAAATGACGGTCGTCAAACTGCTTACAACCCCCTACATTATAGAAAAAAAATCACACCCCTAACCCTAACCGTTTTCGCAGGCCGTATCCCTTCCACATCAGGTTTCTGCAGATCTTCAAATGTCAGATTTTTCTGGTTCACCAACCCCGCAACAGGGCAAACAACTATGTCAATCAGTGAGTGAGTCAGTGAGTGGTAATGTAGGTTTAAATATTATAATATAATATAATATAATTATAACTAGCTTTTCGGGCGCTGCGCAGGCTGCAAGCAGCCCGCGGTTTTTCATGCGGCTGGTGAGGTTGGCCAAAGAACATGTCCAGTTGAGAAAATGGGTAAAAACTGCAGTCAGTAAAGGAAACATCAAAATATGTGTGTGCGGCCATCTTGAATCGAAAATCTGATTCCAGTTCCGAGTTCCGCGGAGTGCTTTACCCCCACATTTAAAATTTCAGACCCCTACGAAGTCCCAGTGAGACGTTATAAACGAAATAAGTTTAATTTTCTAAAATCCAGACGCCATCTTGGATTCCAAAAAACAAGTTGAATTTGGATTTTTTGGGTGAAAACACATATAAATATCGATTTTCAGCAAAATCAGAGGCAGTTGACTTTCAGCGGCCATCTTGGATTTCCAAAAAAAAAATTCACGACGCAACGCTTGGTGATGGTGGCTCGGGCTTCACCCTCGCCCGCAGCTCGCCCTTCGGGCTCGCATCACTCGGCCTCCGGCCTCGTGAAAATTACTTTGGGTTGTCAAAGAAGGAGGGAGTGGCTCGGGCTTCGTTGGAAATGAAACGGAAAATTTGTAAGCCGAAAAGGAACTAATACGCTTAGTTAATGATGAAGCAAAACGGGACATGAAAAGTAAAAAAAAGGGGGCTTTGAAATTAAATTAAACTAAAAATTTTGAAAAAAGAGTTAAAAGGAATTTAGAAAATGTGCTGAAAAGGAATTTTGAAAAAGTGTGAAAGGGAATTTGGAAAATGTGCCAAAGGGGAATTTTGAAAAATGTTTAAAAAGAAATTTAAAAAAAAATATTACGTTAATATTCTAAAAAAATACTATTCAATATAACAAAAAAATAATAAAAATAAACCGAAGCCCAATTCAATAAAAAAAAGTTGAGAAAAAAAATAATAAAAATAAAAAAAGACAGTTACATGCACATTAAAACAATGTACAGTCACGCCGGATTCATTTATAAATGTATGTAATATATAGACAACACGACAGTGAGATAGATTAATGAATCAATTAAAACATCATACAACATGTGCACAAAACTGTAACGCAAACGATAGAAAATACCATAAACCCTTGAACACTAATTGAAAACAAAAGCTTATTACAATGGCGAGAGCAGGAGATGAAAATCGGAATCCCATCAAAAACAATACTTGTCAAAAAAACCAAGTCTCGCAACTCAGTTGTTCTGCGGTAAAAAGTTGTGAGATCCATGTAATACCAAGTCGGTTATTAATTTATTCAGTCTCTACTTAAGCGACTTTCTGTCTTAATACGTCCAGTCTCTAAGACCACGATCGTGGTCCATAACAATTGAAAATCAATTGTGTCTGGAATCTCCGTACTCGAAGCATTAAGTTGTTACGTAATAATTAACAGCATCTTATAGTGACGCATATCAATATTAAAATTCTTTAATGTTTTATATAAATATATCGAGACTTGGCCATCGCACTAAATAATTGAATTTACATGTGTTTTCAGGCGATTGAATTTACACGTGTTTTCAGGCGATGGCCAAGTCTCAATATATTTATATAAAACATTAAAGAATTTTAATATTGATATGCGTCACTATAAGATGCTGTTAATTATTACGTAAAAACTTAATGCTTCGAGTACGGAGATTCCAGACACAATTGATTTTCAATTGTTATGGACCACGATCGTGGTCTTAGAGACTGGACGTATTAAGACAGAAAGTCGCTTAAGTAGAGACTGAATAAATTAATAACCGACTTGGTATTACATGGATCTCACAACTTTTTACCGCAGAACAACTGAGTTGCGAGACTTGGTTTTTTTGACAAGTATTGTTTTTGATGGGATCTCATTTCTTTTTGTATTTTGTAGACAGTTCTACTTTTTTCCTTTTCGGTACCTTCTACTTATTGTATATATGTATATCGCACCGCGCAGCGCGTAGTAACGGCCCGCGCTCACTCGCTAGCATCGCAGCGCGTGGTATAATAATTAATTTACAACCTTACGCACTCGTAATAAGTACGAATACGCACGTAGGTACGTTTTTTGCATTAAATAATTTAATTTACACGTGTTTTCATGACGGGAATACCCATTTTTTGCTCGATTTGGCAGGGGCACTACCATGCGCCTATATTTATATGGGACTAGCTTAAACCCGCGGCTTCGCACGCAATAATAATAACTGCCGTAAAACATCGTTACGAATAAAGCCAATATTGAAAAATTTAACTGAAGACTTGGCTGTATGGGCTTAATTTTCTTTGCGGTCTTTTCTAGATTTTTTAGTTTTTCCTTGATTCATACACCAAACACTACTTATATTCCAAATTTGAAGCTTCTAGGTCTGCTAGAAGTGCCTTAGAATTTTGATGATCGGTGAGTCAGTGAGTGACAAAATTAAGAAATTTGACCCGTTATAATTCTTAAAATACTGGTTCAAATTGAATGAAATTTGAAATATACCGTGTCTTTACAATGCCTGCATGGTTACTGAAAATTTCAGTCTTCTAGTTTTATCCACAACGAAGTTACAGGGGGTCGAAAATGGTCTGAATTGCTTCGAGAAAAGGATGGTACGGCCGTGACGCTTTTTTGCTCGACTTGGTGGGGGCACTGCCGTGCCCCCAGATTACCGAATGACAGACAAAGAAACAAAAAGGGGGAAAAGAGTGGGTTAGGAATAAGAAGGTGAATCATGTGTCGACAAATTGTAAGACAAAAGACCAGACATAAAGGATAATAACCAGTGATTGGAGTAGATAGACTGTGCTGGGGTTAATAATCTGAAACTTATGTATTAACTAGTTGTTGCCCGCGACTTCGTCTGCGTGGACTTTACTTTATAAAAATCGTTATTTTGATATTTTCAATAAAACCGGTCAAGTAACACGCACAATATCAGGTCACACGCAGTGAAGGGTTCCGTATTTGTGCATGTCGATTTAGAATTAAAACTAAAGAGTTCATCATCATCTCAGCCCTTATTTCGTCCACTGCTGAGCATAGACTGTCTTCGTCGACACATCTCAGTCCTGTGCTGCTCACATCCAGGTGTAACCCGCGACTTTGATTATTTCGTCAACCCATCGCATGGGCTCCGTCGCGCCAGTTGCCCTGCCCAGTTTTGCTTTAAGTTCATGACCGTTGCCAAATTACAGCTTCTTGGTTCTAATTATCTCTAATAGTGCGGGAAGTAGTGTCATAAGGTGCAAATTTTGGTATCGGAAGAATTCACTTGGCACAGATGTAATATACATAAAGTTAAGCTAATTTAGCCCGGTAGCCATCCCCCACCCCCTGGGGGGTAGGTAGGGGGGGCATTCAAAGTTACTCGCCGCCGCGCTTCAGAAAAAAAATCATATCAGCTTCTATTTACCTAACACCTCAAGTATGGTATCATTTTCTAATAAATCAGGCATGAGGAATTCAATTTTGAGTACAATTTCACATTTAGTGTAAAGATTAATAGTAAAAAAGGGAAAATATTGACAAAAATATTAAAATCGGATCGCATTTTTTTTTATTTTAACTGATTTATTTTACAAGAAATCCTGTATTTTGTGCAACAAAAAATAATATCTTAAAGAATATTTATCTAGCTTTAAAAAAATATATACTTTGATATATATAGCTGTCATACATCTATCTGAAAAAAATCGAAAATGGCACGCGGCGGTGCCTAGGAACTAATCCAACCATGTCGTCTCACATAATTTGTTGCAAGTATTAAGTTGTTTTTTAATTCAAAATATATAGAATACATACTTTACTTAATAATTGACTGTCGCTTATGGTCTAAGGTATCAATAGTCGTATTTTTATATTTATATTAGTTCATTTTTTCATAACATTTTCCACCACATTGTCATAATTCGGTACATTTTAATAGTTTTCTTAGACAGTTACACCTAACACTGCACCGTGACTTGCACTTGCACCGAATCAGTTGTTCACGATAAGCGGTAGCAGCCACTGGTGCAGTAGTCCACTTTGGTTTCCAATTATTTACTTCAATTTTCTATTAACAATCCGCCGGACTGGAACGATTTTGAATCTACCCCATACGTGCAATCCATGGTAAACAGCTCGGAAGAAGATTTAGTTTTATTTGTTTTAATAGCCTATATAGTGTCCCATTGTCGGGCAATGGCCTCCCCTTCATGCTTCCGCGATTCACGATCCAAGGCAGCTTGCTGCCATCCACTCATGTAGCTTTCAATATCGTCCCTCCATTTTTTCCTCAGCCTTCCCTTACGCCGGGGTCCTTCTGGAATTAAGCCCCGGCGCGGCTACCACTATGGCGGTCCGTGACTCGCTCACAGCAACCTATGCTTTAGTCAGAGGACATCCCCTGTGCCTAACCTAACCTATTAAGTACTTCCTATTTTGATTCCTTTTTCCATTTTCGCGCCCACAATCATGCTAAGAATCGCCGTTTGGTGGCGTGGGTCTTGCGGCCCTAGGCTCTGTGTATTTTTAACAGCGCCATTTATTGGTGACCAAAAAGAAACTAATAAAAAAACTCCGAAAACATCAAAATAGTAAATTTTTAGGGTTCCGTATTCCGTACCCGAAGGCTAAAATCGGGACCTTGTTACTTAGACTCCGCTGTCCGTCCTTCCGTCCGTCTGTCACCAAGCTGTATCTCATGAACCGTGATAGCCAGACAGTTGAAATTTTCAAGGATGATGTATTTCTCTTGCCGATATAATAACTAAAAATAGAGTAAAATAAATATTTAATTGAGGCTCCCGTACAACAAACTTGATTTTTTATAGATAATGTGACGGAACCCTTTGTGCGCGAGTCCGACTCTCACTTGGCCGATTATTAACTTTATTATTTTATAAAAACCGTATATAAAATTAACAAAAGTTTTAGCCAATGCTACCGTACAGTTTATTTCATAGCAAATTTTCGAACAAAAATCTTTGACGTGATTCTTTAAATTGATATAACTTTTTTTATTTATCAACGGATTTCAATGAAACAACCACTAAATTTTAAGTGAAACTTATCAAAATACATAATTGAAAATCGCAACCGAAGTTGTTCAGCCGTTTCTGAGATAAGCGTGCACAAACACAGTTTTTCGAACAAAAATGGTTGACGTGATTCTTTAACACTAGAGGACACGCGCGCTCTACTATAGTAGAACAGGAGCAAACTTTTGAGTCGTGTCATCTCATTTTTTCATATATACCCTCCCGCTCCTAGATAAGCCTCGACTACTAAACTCCGGTTCATTTTAGTGTGCCGCACGTATAAAAAGAGGCCGCACGTCGATATTATTTCGCGACAAAATCCTTATTCTACCTGAGTAGTACGCGCGACCACTTGTGTAATTAATATATGAGGTGAGTAACTTATACTTAGTTGTTTTTCTTTAGTGTTTTATAAAAATTTTTTTATGCATTATATTTTATTTTGTACTTTGTTTTTTTTTTAGCACCAAAATTTATCATTATGGCCTCAGAATGGGAACGTCGTGTATCAAAATGGCTGGAAGAGGAAATTGAAGATGATGAGGAAATTATTGAAAGCGATGACAATGGTAACGCTGGCATAGTGTCAGAACCAATTAGTCAAGAGGGCAGAAGTCAGGTGCAAGATGAGGAGATGGCTCAAGACCACGTGACTAATACCACACAGTCTGAGCAGTCGTCGTCAAAAGATGATATTCTTCTCTCTCAATTGAGGCAAGTTGAGCGTACAGAGGTGAGTGGCAACTTTTTTATATCAAAAAATGGAACACGATGGAATAAATCACCTCCAACTCAAACTATTGTGCATTGAATGCAACGAAAACAGTGATTCAATTTAAAAAAATATCAGAAATCTAAAAAAAATATGTGTTTTGATTTGTAACTTGCCAAATATGTAACTTTTTATGTGATCTCTTAAAAATGTTCCTAATTAAGTAAATTTAACAATGTAAACAAAAATTTTGTAACTTTAATTTTCTAAAATAAATCTTCTTTAGTAAAAATACTTAGTTTTATTCAAAATTGCCATATTATTGATTTTTTTTCAATTTTAAAGTGTTCTACTATAGTAGAGCGCGCGAGCATACTTGCAAAGAAATGGGGCGCGTGCACTCTAGTGTTAAAATTGATATAACTTTTTTATTTATGAACGGATTGAAATGAAACAAACACTAAATTTTAGGTGAAGCTTATCATAATATTTCAGTGAAAACCGCAAACGAATCAGTTCAGCCGTTTCTCAGATTAGCGTGCACAAACGCACAGACAAACAGACAAACCGACAAACAGACAAACAGACAAAAATTCTAAAAATCATTGTTTTGTGTTCTATTGCGTTGGTAAAAGCCCCCAAAAATATTTTTACTCATTTATCTTCCATGTACAGACAGCGATCGGTTACGATTTTATTATATGTATTGATATAGACATGCATCCGGGATTCCAGGATTAAAATTATTTTTTTCCGGAATTTCAAAATTATAAGGACCCTTTCACATGACGTTTTTTTACGTCCTGCAGACGCACATTTATAATGCGCGCATCCTCTGTGTGCTTTGGCAAATTTTACACGTTTGTGTCGCAAATGAAACGTACTGTAAGCGCACGTTTGTATCGATACAAACGAGTGTAAAAAACGTCGTGTGGAAATGCCCCATATAGGATGAAAATATATTATTATGAGCAAGTATTTTTCACACTTTCAATATTATTTCAATTGTATAAGTGCTTGTAGCATTAAATTTGTTAATAAACCATGTCAGATTTGCATTAAATTTAAATACTCCACCACTCTACAACAAGCGAGCCGCCTCGGATGATTATGCGTTGTAGTGCTCGTTCGGTGTGGACGTACATTGCGCACGGCGGGTGCACGCACCTCACCTCGGGACATTGCGCGCGCGGCCGAACCATGCGGTTGGTTTTTTTAAATTGCTCCAAGGTCAGTTTTTTGCTTCGCGCAGTGTGGACGACAAGCCGACCGAACGACTGCGGCTGGGCTGCACATTCTGAGCGCCAAGTTGGAAAAGTTAAGTTAGTTGGTATTTAGTTTTTGGATACATTGTTCAAATTCATGTTGTACGCCTTAAGTTTTTGAGAAACAGTTTAGGATTTTCTCAACAAGTTAGAAACGCAAATTTTAATTTTATTCCGTCACTGAGCGGTGGTGGCCAGTGTTGGGCATGGCTTTTGGGTAATATGCCAGGGCACTGTCTGCCCTACGATGGGATGGGATGTGATATTCTAGCAGTAAACAAGTTTTGGCTTTTGTTAAAACCATCGTGAAGGCCGAAAAGGACAAGCTTAGCAAGTACCTTGACTTGCCTCACGAGGTGACTGCCATGTGAGATGTGGATTCGACGATCATTGTCTCGATAGTCGTATCAGTGAACGCTCTTATAGCGAAGAGTCTTGGCCAACATTTTAAGACTCTGTCGCTAGATGGCTGGGTCAAGAGTCTGATTCAAAAGGCAGCACTTCCGGACACGACACGCATTGTCAGGAGGTTTCTCTCTCTGCGGTCCTTAGCACCGCCGGTAGCTGGGGTCTTGCGCCGCTGCAAGCGGGCAGCTTTGTTAGGTTGGTAATATGTATTTTACTTTATATAGATATATTATAAAAACCTAATATTTGTTATAAAATAAATAAACAGAATAACATAACATTAACTTCTCCAAAAGGCCTTTACGTGTTGAATCTGTATCTCCACGCAAGCTCCTCGAAGGATCGGGGTGAAAAGATTCGTAAATCTAAAAGAGATTAATGATTATATATTGTAATAAAATAAATAATTATTATAATAATTACACTTACACCATTGCCTCAAACCCTTTGATCTGAAACCCTTAACTTTTATATCGATGCAAAAAGCTGCCATATTGGTTTGTATACATAACATAAGTGTTGCAGGTGTCTTTATTCGAAAATATACGCAGTTTCAAGAAAATTATATGAGGTAGTAAAATAATTCAGAGTTAACAGGATTTTTAATGTGATTTTAAATATAACACCGAAAGTGACAACGCATGGCATTGAAGTTTACCATTTTTTCTGAGCCTGCACAAAAAAAAACTGTTAACTGTAAATGTATACTGTTTAAATTGCTGTCGTTATGTTGGCTGTTGTCTAGTTGTTGTGTTGAGAGATGACAGTGACAGCGACAGTACAGTACTGAAAGTGGAAATTGCCGACTTTACTCAAAGAATCTTTATCGTGATGTCACTTTCTCAAATAAGCTTGACCTTGCTTGAAAATGAAGGTCATTGGGATTTATGTAAATATCTAATTAAGTAAGACCCTATTTTAAAATCAAATTAGAGAAATCTTCTCCTAGAGACTATTCTTCGAAATGATTTATGAATTAGATTTTCAATCAAATAAAAATTACTTGACGAGTGATAAAAAGACTACACGGTGGTTTTTCATTGGTTTTGGAGCCGAAGACTATTTCATAGGCATCGTTAATAAGATCTAATTAGCTAGTTAAAATAAAAATTCTGAAATAAAAAATGTTGACTAAAACTCGAAAATAAAACTGTGAGATCAATTAGTAGTACTGTCGTCCGCCGGCCGGCCGGAAGTCATCGACATCACGCAGCTGTTTTGAACGGCGTAACTACGTGGTCTCGATCGAAAATCACTTGCGTAACTTTTTATCTTATGACATACAGTGATTTGGATAACGTACATGAATAGAGGAATTTATTTACTATACGACATTTTTTTTCCAAAACCAATGAAAAGTCAACAGAAGTGTATACATTTTTTAACCAGCGACGCCTGTAAATGGTATAAGTTATACTACAGCTCAAGCTGAGATATTGAAAACGTTAACAAAATAAATAATTATTATAACAAATTATTACGGTTTTTTTTAACGGCTTATTTTAAGTGGCTGGCTTTCTAAAGCGAAAAAATAATATGGCATGGCAAAACAAGAAAGAAACGTAGCAAGAGAGATATGAAAGAATGCAAAAGATAGATACACCGTGCCGACTCGGAATAAATTGGGAAAAGGGAACCCGAAACGAAATCCCAGAAAAAAACGCATATCCATGTTCTGATTTCTATGCTAGTTCATAATACAAGTGCATAAAATTAATTTACCTACACTGATAATAACTTGACCATGAAATATAATAATCAATCATTGAAATCATATCAATAAATTATGTTAATCATATAAAATACTGTTATATTTATCTATGACATAAAAAAGGTTAAAATTTTACGTTTATGATAACAATGTTTAAATGTTATTATATTATAAACGTCATCATTCTCATGTTTATGATTTGATTATTCTTAGAAATGTGATCAAGAAACAAGAAAGTTTTCTTTTGTGAGTTAAATGAAAGTACAAAAAAAATTGCAATGAAAACCATTAAGCGCTTTTTATAAACTAACGACAATATGCCCGCGATTATCGGCAACCGTCGACGACTTTTGACGACAGTCGCAGATCGTCGCTCTAAAACTTTTCGATATAAACCTGAGATTATAATGGATATGAAATATCCTTAATTTGAATAAAATAATTGTAAAATTTTCGTGTTTCAAAAATAAGGCGGTGTGAAATGTTATTTTCATTTTTTATAATAATTAAGAAAGTAAACAGTAACAAAATATCAGAGCCCCAATATGCCATTAAAAAAAATATAGAAGTTTGTAGTTTCTTTTTGTAAAGAAAACACTAAATTTTAAAATGTAAGGTTATAAAAACACATCTTTTATCGAAATGTGCGCAAAATCATTTTAATTTTATGTCACTTAACTGGAAATTGAATTGCCAATAGTAAGAGTTTAGGATCATGCACATAGTGCACAAGTTTTGTCTGTGGCGTACAATAAAATTGAATCATTGAATGACTTGTATGGTCTAAAGAAAACGTGAACCATTAAAATAATTTAATGCTTCAATTCAATAGAAACCTGCTCTGTGTAAATGGATTTTTTACAGTTTTATGCACGTGTCCTGTGCCACAAGACCGGTGTCCCGTGATACGTGACTTGTGATCTGAAGCCTTTCATTGCAGGCCCGAGCCCTGGCGCAAGACCCGAGTCTTGTCGCTCGGTAGCTCGAGACCTGAGCTTCATTGGCTTTTGTCTGTGTTTCGTGCCATGAGACCGATGTCTCTGGGACAGAACTCAAGACCTGAGACTCATCGCTATTGGCCCGTGTTCTCTCCCAAGACCCGTGCCTTGTGGTTCGTAACATGAGACCAGAGCCCCAGTATGCCATTCAAAAAATTATAGTAGTTTGTAGTTCTTATTTGTTAAAAACCATTAATTGTAAAATTGAAGGTTATAAAAGCATGCCTTTTGTTGAAATGTGAGCAAAATTATTTTATTTTTATGTCACTTAATTGGAAATTAAATTGACAATTGTAAGAGTTAATGCACATTTACATAATGCAAATTACTTGCCTGTTGCATACAATAAAATGAAAGCATTAAATGACTCGCATGGTCTAATCAAAACGTTAACCATTAAAATAATTTATTGCTTCAATTCAATTACATTCAACTCGATTGGGTAAGAAACCTGCTCTGTCTAAATGGAATTTTACAGTTTCATGCACGTGTCCTATGCCACAAGACCGGTGTCCCGTGATACGTGACTCGTGATCTGAAGCCTCTCATGGCAGGCCCGTGCCCTGGCGCAAGACCCGAGTCTTGTCGCTCGTTAGCTCGAGGCCTGAGCTTCATTGGCTTTTATCTGTGTTTCGTGCCATTAGACCGATGTCTTTTGGTTCGTAACACAAGATCTGAGACCCATCGCTATTGGCCCGTGCCCTCTCCCAAGACCCGAGTCTTGTGGTTCGTAGCGCGAGACCAGAGCCTCAGTGTGCCGTATTGAATATTTTTTTTATAAAATAAATGAGTTATTATTAGTGTTTTGTTAGTCAGTAAATATAGATTGTACTTCATATTCATATTATTAAATATTAAAATAATATTGAATAATTGTATGATGAATAAATGTTATTTTTATAACATTAAGTTAGCACGTGTTCTATGCCAGGATACTGATCTCTTGCGATTTTTGTTTCGTGATTTTCTTTAAAGAAAGCCTGTGCTCTGGCGCAAGGCCTATGTTTTTTTGGTAAGTAGTCTGAGACCAGAACCTTAGTGTGCCACCTTTAAACGCCATCAGTAAATAAGTTGACGTAAAAAGTACGATTTATTGTTCTATTTTTTACTGACTTGATTGACACAAAAGTAACTTATTTATTTGATTAATAGTACTGCCTGATCTGATAAAAGTATAAAAAAGAAAAAAATGTAAGACATACAATTTACTATAACTTTTGGTACTTTACACTTAATTGGAAATTAAATTGACAATTGTAAGAGTTAATGCACATTTACATAATGCAAATTACTTGCCTGTTGCATACAATAAAATGAAAGCATTAAATGACTCGCATGGTCTAATCAAAACGTTAACCATTAAAATAATTTATTGCTTCAATTCAATTACATTCAACTCGATTGGGTAAGAAACCTGCTCTGTCTAAATGGAATTTTACAGTTTCATGCACGTGTCCTATGCCACAAGACCGGTGTCCCGTGATACGTGACTCGTGATCTGAAGCCTCTCATGGCAGGCCCGTGCCCTGGCGCAAGACCCGAGTCTTGTCGCTCGTTAGCTCGAGGCCTGAGCTTCATTGGCTTTTATCTGTGTTTCGTGCCATTAGACCGATGTCTTTTGGTTCGTAACACAAGATCTGAGACCCATCGCTATTGGCCCGTGCCCTCTCCCAAGACCCGAGTCTTGTGGTTCGTAGCGCGAGACCAGAGCCTCAGTGTGCCGTATTGAATATTTTTTTTATAAAATAAATGAGTTATTATTAGTGTTTTGTTAGTCAGTAAATATAGATTGTACTTCATATTCATATTATTAAATATTAAAATAATATTGAATAATTGTATGATGAATAAATGTTATTTTTATAACATTAAGTTAGCACGTGTTCTATGCCAGGATACTGATCTCTTGCGATTTTTGTTTCGTGATTTTCTTTAAAGAAAGCCTGTGCTCTGGCGCAAGGCCTATGTTTTTTTGGTAAGTAGTCTGAGACCAGAACCTTAGTGTGCCACCTTTAAACGCCATCAGTAAATAAGTTGACGTAAAAAGTACGATTTATTGTTCTATTTTTTACTGACTTGATTGACACAAAAGTAACTTATTTATTTGATTAATAGTACTGCCTGATCTGATAAAAGTATAAAAAAGAAAAAAATGTAAGACATACAATTTACTATAACTTTTGGTACTTTACAGAGAAATATGTTGTATGTTTGTTAACTATGTTTGTAAGCATAAAAATGTTATGTATGGTTTATTATGCAATTTGGGTATGTTAGACAACGACAAACTACTATACTCCCCGTAAGATTTATTGTTAGGTTTATATTAAATTCGTTTACTAACTTAATTGTATAAATATAATGAATGTTTTATACGACAGAAATGTCAATGAATTATATGTAAAATATGTTTCATACGGTATTTGACAAATATTTAATTCAAATTAATAAGTCGAAAAATAATTTATCTAATATTTTATAATATTCTGACTTTGTCAAATACCAGTGTCAAATATAAATGTACACAAATACTCTTGCTTTGTTTCTCATATGTTACTCATTCTTCAGACTGACATTTCAACTGTATCTATGTCTTCTCCAATGAAGTATTGAGACAAATTATCTACTTCAGAATGGTTTTTATATTGTACCTATTATAATTTGAGTTTAAACTCGAGCACATATACGCTGGGCGTATTGCATAAATGCCGAATAATTGTCATAAATGTCAAAATAATGTGCATAGCACGTTCAAAAACATATACAAAAATTTTATCTACTTTTTTATTAAAATATATTTGAGTATATAGAATACACAGGTACATTTAAGTATACACAAAACATAATAACATTACGACTAATAAATTGACAAAGAAAAACAAGAAATTAAAATTATGTGAAATGACTTAATCGGAAAATGGAAAATACATTTTATTTATTTATTTAGATGTATACTTTTATTGCTTCATACGCCCTTTTAATTTGTATTGTCAATAAATGCTTAAATTTTATTCGTTCTTGACCCATCACAAATTGCAATCAATAAAATAAATGAATTTCTTTTCTGCTGTTTATTAATTGTATTCGTTTAGTAAGTAATCATCAATACATCAATACATATAAATTAAGTCTTATTAGTTAACGTACTTACATAAATATACTAGTAGGTACGTTAAAATATTCTAGGTGTGTTTATAGCGTATGGTAAGAAAAGCTAATGGAATACAAACGTTATCTGAGTTGTAACGCATAGGGTATTGTTACACGAAACAAAAGGTCCCCGTAGTAAAAGTAGTGGCTAACGGGGTTGACCGGGTCTAATATTATAGGTACAGTAGGGTATTGCGGCACTATAACATAAGAATCCTACTATCCTATCCTACTTCCTACTAATATTATAAATGCGAAAGTGAGTTTGTATATTTGTTTGTTACTTCTTCACACTTAAACTACTGAACGGATTTGGATGAAATTTGGTATGGATATAGTTTGAGACTCAAGAAAGGATATAAAGGACGGGGAGCGAAGCCCGCGGGTACAGCTAGTAAATGTATATATATAAAATATTACCTACTAGCTGTACCCGCGGGTTTCGCTCCCCGTGGGAATTTCGGGATAAAGAGTACCCTATGTCCTTCTCCGAGTCTCAAACTATATCCATACCAAATTTCATCTAAATCCGTTCAGTAGTTTTAGCGTGAAGAGTTAACAAACAAACAAATATACAAACTCACTTTCACATATTAGTAGGATAGTGCCGCAATACCCAAAGATCAGTCTTGAAAGAGGGAATAAGTCTTTTGACATGATTCAGATTCTCGCCCATTCCCTCAATCGATTTTCATATTCAGCGCAAAAAGATAAGAAGCTGATACATTAAAAAAATTAAGTCTTTGGGTACATTCTTCTTTTTTTTTTCTATATACATTTGCATTATAAGACTCCGGATTGTTGATAAAAGTTTTGTTTCCGCGGCCACCGACCAACTTTTTCAAGACTGCTAATTTTACAGTAAAACAATACTGCTAAGACTCGAATAGGAGCTCATGGTACGCATTAGAGTGAATGATTTAGTGTGACGTCAACAAAACTGCTAGAAAATACAACATTAAAGTAATATTGTTTTAATATTGCTAAGTGACGTTAATCGGGCTCAAGAACGGGATGGATTTATACAAAACACATAGCGTTATCTCACTCTCATTCATTCGTTCTGTCACATCTCTAACCAGGAATATAACAATCTTGTTTTAAGAGCTCATGGTGCGATTTGAAACAATATTATTATAAGCTTGAATCAAAACGGAACTAATCCATCATGTTTTTGATAAAGTTCATAGTAAGGCCCATTGTTATTAGATAATATGGCGCCAAGTCCTATTCGTGATGCATCTGTTTGTAAAATAAAAATATTACTATCTGAGAAATCTGGATAAGCTAAAACAGGTGGTTTAATGAGTAGATTTCTTAAGGATTCAAATGCGTGTTCACATTCCGATGACCACTCAAAAATTACATACTGTAAGTGTTCTAAATCGTTTATTATATAAATATAAACAGGGAAACACTTTGACAATCTTAGAATTAGGTTACAATTACGATATAAGCCATAAAAAACTCAAAAGGCCTAGGGACGCGGGCCATCGACATTTACTCGCTCGGCGCGGGCGGCGTAAGAGAAGTACTTAGCAAGCACGCGCGTCATGTGGCCCCGACGGGGAGGCTGGTTGCGCATGCGCGATATAAGTCGTATCTCTTCGGGATCTCTTCGGGCGCGCGAGCGACCGCCGACCTACCTACCACGGGTCCACGCGTTACACCCTCCCCCTCTAACCCTAGCGTTGCGCCCCCGCTGCTGGGTTAGTCTTACGGGGCCTTCCCCTTCTACGCTTCTCTTGAAGAGGAGCCTGTGCAGAACCCACAAAAGGAGTTAGTAAGGAAACGTGGTAATTCCCCAACGCGACACCGTCGCTAATGCGCTCAAGCGAATAGGTGGTTAAGCCTATAACCTCCTTGATGCGGTACGGACCATCACGCCGAGGGATAAACTTGGGCGTCTGCCCTTTACTTGTATCATTGGATCCTTGGGTTTTTAGTAACACCAGATCTCCCACCTTGTAATCCGGCTCTGGCCGACGCTTCTCATCCGCATACTTCTTTTGGCATACCTGGGCCCTTTCGTGGACATCTCGAGCGTCGAGCAACACGACAGACAATTTCCTAAGGTACGGAGTTATTGATGCGACAACGTTATCCTTTTCGACGATAGCGCGCATGTCGGACAGAACATCAGCAGGCGCACGTATTTCACGCCCGAAATTTAGATATGCAGGTGTTTGACCTGTACTCGCAGTAACTGCAGAGTTCATAGCGAAACGTATCGCAGGTAAGTGCACGTCCCAAGAGTCATGATCCTTACCTACCAAAACGGCGAGCTGCGGCTTGAGATCGCGATTCTTGCGTTCCACTGGATTCGACTCCGGATGATAATATGACGTCAACGACTGCTTGATGCCCATAACGTGACAGGTTTGCTGCATTACCTCGCTTACAAATTGGACGCCGTTGTCGCTAATAAGCCTCCGGGGTACTCCATAACGTAAATATACCTCATTCACTAGTGTCTTGGCGCACTCCTCAGCCGTGGCGGTTGGAAGAGCGAATAACTCTACCCACTTGGTGCAGGTGTCTTCCAGTATGAGAATCCATTTATTGCCACGTGGCGTTTCTGGTAGAGGCCCGAACAGATCTACTGCCAGAACTTCAAATCGGCGGGAAGTCGCTGGTACCTGAAGTAAGCCGGCAGGCTTCCGGGTGTCCACCTTATAACGCTGGCACGCGACACAATTTTTTACATATTGGGTAACGTCATTTCTCATCCCGACCCAGAAATACTTACCTGAGAGGCGCTGCAACGTCCTCTCCACTCCAAAATGGCCGGCTGTAGGGGCGTCGTGATACTCAGCCAGCACATCCTTGCGCTCGTGTTCCGGCACCACTAAACTCGCATCATCATCGTCCTCGTTCTCGGGGCCATAACGATATAATATACCATCGGCCATAACATACCCTTTGTCAGCCCATGCCCTCCCCCTAAACGGATCGTCGGATTCTATTGCATCCATGATCTTACGTACCTCGGGGTCTTTCAATTGGTTTTCTCGGACATCACTGGGACTGCGCAAAGGCATATCCATCACGGTGAGGCACAAGTCACATTCGGTATCAGAAGGACATGCAGGGCGTGAGAGAGTGTCCGCGATAACATTCGCCTTACCTGGGGTATACTCTATTTTAAGGTTATACTCCTGCAGAGTAAGCGCCCATCTGGCTAAGCGACCACTAGGTGATTTCAAACCCATCAGCCATCTAAGAGGTTGGTGATCAGACTTAACTACTACCTCTGCTCCATCAATGTAGCCACGAAACTTCGAAACTGCCCACACGACGGCCAGGGCCTCGCGCTCGGTCGTATTGTAATTCCTCTCAGCGGAAGTGAGGAGACGGCTGGCGTACTCTACAGGTCGCTCGTCAATCCCCTCCCCCTGGAGTAGCGCTGCTCCCAAAGCGTACCCACTGCTGTCGGTTCGGAGCACGAAAGGCTTCGACTCGTCGGCCTGACGAAGGATCGGTGCTGACACGAGGAGAGACTTGATGGTATCGAAAGCGGCTTGCTGTTCTGAGCCCCATTTCCAGGTGCTCGTTTTCTTTAATAGCAAAGTCAAAGGCCCACTCACCTCGGCATAACCCGGAATAAAGCGTCTGAACCAACTGGACGTTTGTAGAAAACACTTAAGATGTTTTACATTCTGAGGCGGTGGCATGTTCGCTATAGCTGATGTCTTATCGGGGTCCATGTGAATACCTCCTGGCACGATGACATGACCTAGGAATTTGACAGATTCCCTTGCGAAGTGACTTTTCTCGCGATTCACTCGCAAATTGAACATGGCCAAACGATCGAATACAGCCTCCAAGTCTGCAAGGTGTTTTTCAAAAGACTCCTCAGACAACACCAGTAGGTCATCCAGATAAGCCACCAGGGTAATACCTGGCAAGTTCGACTTGAACCGGTCGATTAATCTTTGGAAGGTAGCTCCAGAATTACGGAGACCCATGGGCATGCGCTTAAATCTGAAGGTTCCCAGTGGTGTTGTGAAAGAAGTAAGGTCCCTATGAGCAGGATCAACGCATACCTGAAAATAGCCTGATCGAAGGTCCAAGGTCGTCATATACTTGGATGTCTTAGCGGCATGGAGCACGTCTTCGATTCTGGGAAGTGGGTATCTGTCAGGCTCTGTGACCGCATTGAGTTTGCGGTAGTCCACGCATAGCCTGAAACTCCCGTCTTTCTTCTTCACCAGAACGACGTTGGATGCCCACGGAGACTCACATTCCTCGATTACATCAGCGCTGAGCAGCGTTTGGAGTTCCTTCTCCAAGGCTTCTTTCTTCAGCGGCGACAGCCTATAAGGTGGCGAAGCTAAAGGTTCCTGGTCATCACTCACCTTAATTTTATGCATGGCGAAGTCTGTCGGAGGTCCCTCGGTAGCAAACTGGGCCGCTCTCCTATTCAAAAAATTATTGAGGACGTTCCTTTGTTCCGGTGGTAACTTAGTTCCTTCGTCGTCACGCAGGGATACGTCGGAGATGTCGGCTTGCATCAGTTCGGTTTTGTTTAAAATGACAGATCGCACAAAAGGAAATATTTGATCAGGGTTGTCAGAAAAATACCATGACTCCTGGGCTAGGTCTAGTGTGACCCCAGCCTTAGCAATAAAGTCGCGACCTAACAAAGTTTTTGTGTTTTCCCCAGGTAACACAACAAACTCGGTATCTACCTGTTTCCCTTCCAAAAGCACGGGTACCGTCGCAATGAGTACCTTTTCCGAACGTCGAGAGCCGTCCGCAAGCCCAATGGTGCGTTCTGCCTCGCAAAAATGTACCCCTTCCGATACCAAAATATTATGCAGCAGGGTACCCGCGACACTACAGGAAGCCCCTGTGTCAAATATCGCAACGCCTATCCTATTCGCGATGTTTACACAAACAGTAGGATGTGACGATGTCACGTGTGGCACGCACGCAGTGACGTCATAGGTCAAATTATTAAAATCGCATGCCTTCGGAGGTACACCTTTTCCGAGGCAGTGCTCGCATTTTGACCTAACTACGCCAGGCTGACCACATCCGTAACAACGTATCGCGCTAGGGCTATTACCACTTTTCCCAGAGTCGGAAACGGTGTTTACTGCTTGTTTACTCTTTAAATTTCTGCAATTAGTTACTTCATGCCCGTAAAACTTACAAAATGAACAACGAACGCGTTTATCGCGTTTCGAACTTTCGTTCGAGTTAGAAGTGAGTTTCGTGTCAGTAGTTTCGCTCGGACCAGTGGTAGGGGTGCGCTGACTCGTTTCGAGTTCGCGTTCGCGGTCGCGTGATACTCGCGAGCGCGAAACAATATTCGCTCCCGCGGACGAAACGCTCGTGCTTGCCGTGTAGGTATAGGTACTTGTGGTACTTACCGCTAATTCAGAAATCGCGTCTTCGATGGCCCTCGCCTTTTCTACAAAACTATCTAAATCAACAATATCGTCTCTTTGCAATCTTTTCCGAACACGACGATGCAACAAACCGTAAATTATGTCTATCTGCATAGGTATAGGCACATCATATGGTAATTTTACAATTAGGGATCTTAGTTTACACATAAACACTTCAGCTCGTTCGTCCTTTTGTTCTTTACCGAACACTTCGCGTAGTGTTTTATACGCCGGCTGCTGTGCTCCATACATGGCGCGGAGTCGAGCCACAGCGTCCTTCCACGTGGTGACGGTGGTGCGGGCGCCGCGCCACCACACGGCCGCGTCGCCCTCGAGCAGCATTGGGAGCCCCCGCAGCGCGTGATCATCGCTCACGTCCGCGCACTCCTTGTATACTTGTACCGCATCGATGAATGCTTCAAGTACTTCCGGCTCGCGGGAAGCACCGTTGTACCTCGCGGTGCATTTCGCGAAGTTTCCTGCGGTCGAGCTGACAGTCGTGTTTGGTGTCGGCGTCGAAGCTGGCGGCGGCGTTGAATGCCACGAGCCGCCGTTGTAGGGCAGTGCCCTCAGCGTCTCCACCAGGCTCCTGTTAGTCTCTGCTTGCATCCTGGCAAAAGACTCCATTATGCCGGCAAAAAATGTTTCGTTGTCCATCCTCGCGTTGACGCCGGCGCGTCCAGGCGCTGGGACGGGTTCGGGGGCCCGTTCAGGGCTCTGCTCCGAAGCCTCGTCGTAGTCCTCGCGACCACTGACGTCGTCGTCGCTCGGCTGGTTGTCCGCGTCCGAAGTAGCATTAGCGGCTCGCTTAGCACGCGTGTTTGGCTTTGGCATTGTAACGGTTCACTATTATTTCACTGAACTTGTTAGCGTACCTAAGTTTAGGTACTATACTATTCACGTAATTCGCGGCACTTAGCAACGAAACTTGGTAGAGTTTGGGATTCGAAGCCACTAGTTGGGCAGCCACTGTAAGTGTTCTAAATCGTTTATTATATAAATATAAACAGGGAAACACTTTGACAATCTTAGAATTAGGTTACAATTACGATATAAGCCATAAAAAACTCAAAAGGCCTAGGGACGCGGGCCATCGACATTCACTCGCTCGGCGCGGGCGGCGTAAGAGAAGTACTTAGCAAGCACGCGCGTCATGTGGCCCCGACGGGGAGGCTGGTTGCGCATGCGCGATATAAGTCGTATCTCTTCGGGATCTCTTCGGGCGCGCGAGCGACCGCCGACCTACCTACCACGGGTCCACGCGTTACAATACTTTTTACATAATTTGTTTAAAGGATATGCGATACTAGCAAACTGAGGAATGAATCGTCTATAGTAATTTGCAAAAGCAATAAATCTTTTAAGTTCATCAGCATTTTTTGGAACAGGATTATTTTGTAAAGTTTCAATTTTTGATGGATTTGGCAGAATTCCATTTGAAGTAATTTGGTGGCCTAAATATAATATTTCTTTTAGTAAAAATTCACATTTTAGAGGATTAATTTTTAAATTAACTTTTCTCAACCTTTCGAAAACACTTATCAAATTTTTTAAATGACCTAAAATTGATTTACCTATTACAATTATGTCGTCTAGGTAAACAAAAGCCTGTTTATAATTAATTCCGGACATTGCTATTGTCATTAACCTTGAAAAAACACTGGGAGATGTTTTGAGACCCATTGGGTATCGTTTCATCTGATACATTTCATCTGTTGTGAATGCTGAATATTTTCTAGAATCTTTATCTAATTCAAGTTGGTACATTTTATCAACATTAAAAGCAGTATATTTTCTGGAATTACTGTTGGTAATAACTCTGGGATAAATCTAATTTTGAAAAATATATACTTCCGGAAAGAGCATCTAAAATGTCTGTGATGTTTGGCAATGGAAACTTATCGTCTGCTTTTTTATTATTTAATTGACGGTAATCTATAACAAGTCTCCATTTTTTCTGGTTGGAATTATCTGCTTTTTTTGGGACAAGTAACACTGGACTAGACCACTCAGAAGTTGTTTCTTCAATTATATCGTTATCTAACATTTCCTGGATTTGTTTTTGGACCTCAGGTTTTAAGGCGTGCGGGATTCTGTACAGTTTTATGTAAACGGGGCTAACGTTTTCTTTTAAGGTTATAGAATGTTCCATTAAATTTGTCACGGTTCATCGATCTCCTGGAAGATGAAAAATGTCGGCGTATTTGGCACAAATCTGCTCAATATTTAGCTGCTCGTCACCATTTAAATAGCTCAAATTAAGTAACTTAAATAAAGATTTTACTCTTTCTGTAGTAACACTTTTTTCTTTAAAATTACAGACCTCAAATTCATTAATGTTAAATATTTCCAACTTAGAAAAGTCTATAGTCATGTCATTGTCCGTTGTATTTAATATTTTTAAAGGAATTTTTCCATTTTTTGGACGTGTTACCATACCTGCGATGAAAACACCTTCTTTTATCTCGGTGGCTACTACAACGCAGTCGTAATTTTTACTATAATTTATCCATTTAATTATTTCGCAACGGGCGGGTATAGTATGCGTGTAATTATATTCATTACTAGCTGTTGCCCGCGACTTCGTCTGCGTGGACTTTACTTTATAAAAATCGTTATTTTGATATTTTCAATAAAACCGGTCAAGTAACACGCACAATATCAGGTCACACGCAGTGAAGGGTTCCGTATTTGTGAATGTCGATTTAGAATTAAAACTAAAGAGTTCATCATTATCTCAGCCCTTATTCCGTCCACTGCTGAGCATAGACCTGTCTTCGTCGACACATCTCAGTCCTGTGCTGCTCACATCCAGGTGTAACCCGCGACTTTGATTATTTCGTCAACCCATCGCATGGGCTCCGTCGCGCCAGTTGCCCTGCCCAGTTTAGCTTTAAGTTCATGACCGTTGCCAAATTACAGCTTCTTGGTTCTAATTATCTCTAAGTAAAACCACGGACAGAGAGACAGACAGAAATGGCAAAACTATACGGGTTCCTTGTTTACTACGATCACACATTATCTCTAGTCACAGTCTAAGTCGATCGGAATTTTGACATTGTAAACTACATGTAAACTTACACTGTTACCGAATGTTACTGCTACGCCGTGGGTCTCTCTAAAACGAAATACTTATGCAATAGGTAGTGACTTTGCTAATATTTAATTCATCTTCCGTCTTTTGGCGTGAGTTCCCACAGAACTAATCTGTTGTAGCTCTCTGCAGCGGACTGCTGCCACCGTCTATTTGTATCTCCCCCTCTTCCCCGCCCTCCCGATGTGGCGGTGCAATGGTAAGCTTTGTCAAATATGTCTTTCGCTAGGCGAGAGATAAAAGTCGAGAAATACGCATTTCTACTTTGAGTCCCGACAGATGACGGCGTTCCTCAAGTAACCTTAAACATAGATTGTCTTAAGATCGCCTTAATCATGAGCCGCGTCCGAAGCTAGAAGCGAGAGGAAAGTACTGGATAGAGCTTCCCCCGGGCCATCTTCACTATCGTCACCATTCTATTGATGTGGACTTTCAAGCTGAGGCATCTGCCAAACTTAAGATACCTCTAGGTATTTTACGTGCCAGTATCTCGGCACATTTTACCAGTGGAGCTTCAAGGATGGCAGGAAGTTAGTGTTCTCTGAGATCAATGTCTGCTTAGTGTTCACTAATAACCTCCGTTTGAAGAACTTCTCGGGTAGGGCGTCCTATATGGCTGTTTGGAGGTTATTTGCGGCGTACTTTCAGTTCAAACGAACTGGAAAATGACCATTACCTATCTTTCGTTCCTCAAGTCACAATACTGAGTAGTCTTGGTATGGGTTTTCCACACATTTTTATTGCAGTGCCTAACTTAAATTTTAACCTAACATTTTTTCCCTAACCTTTCTTCTTACGTGAGGAAAAGGTGCCTTTTGGCCACAGAAAATCGGACGGTTAAGGTTTTTACCCACAAAAAATCTCATGGTGATAACGGCGTTACGGCTTTTGCCAAGTCAGTGTGCTAAATCTTGCTCCAAAGACCTGGTACGGCGACTGCTTATCAGCGGCTTTGGCTAAGCTCACTTGAGGTACTCTCTCAGTTATCGAGAGGAGTCTGAGTGGCCTGGTACATCGGCCTTCAATTTTATCCGCTAGGGTAAAGACGCGTGTTGACACAAATGCTCCTTTCAACCTAGAGGACCGTATTTGGAATCCAGTTCCCATCGCCCGACTGGCCCACGTCATGGAGGCAGATTTATGGAGGAGAATTTTACGCGGGAAAAATCCCTTCGGTTCGGACACCTTGCCAGTAACGGGAGACCGGTAAGGTTATGTGGCGTTTACCACTAAAAACTCCGGGGTAAGGGCTAAAAGCCCCGGCGCGGCTACCACTATGGCGGTCCGTGACTCGCTCACAGCAACCTATGCTTTAGTCAGAGGACATCCCCTGTGCCTAACCTAACCTATTAAGTACTTCCTATTTTGATTCCTTTTTCCATTTTCGCGCCCACAATCATGCTAAGAATCGCCGTTTGGTGGCGTTGGGTCTTGCGGCCCTAGGCTCTGTGTATTTTTAACAGCGCCATTTATTGGTGACCAAAAAGAAACTAATAAAAAAACTCCGAAAACATCGAAATAGTAAATTTTTAGGGTTCCGTATTCCGTACCCGAAGGCTAAAATCGGGACCTTGTTACTAAGACTCCGCTGTCCGTCCTTCCGTCCGTCTGTCACCAAGCTGTATCTCGTAAAGCGTGATAGCCAGACAGTTGAAATTTTCAAGGATGATGTATTTCTCTTGCCGATATAATAACTAAAAATAGAGTAAAATAAATATTTAATCGAGGCTCCCGTACAACAAACTTGATTTTTTATAGATAATGGGACGGAACCCTTTGTGCGCGAGTCCGACTCTCACTTGGCCGGTTATTAACTTTATTATTTTATAAAAACCGTATATAAAATTAACAAAAGTTTTAGCCAATGCTACCGTACAGTTTATTTCATAACAAATTTTCGAACAAAAATCTTTGACGTGATTCTTTAAATTGATATAACTTTTTTATTTATCAACGGATTTCAATGAAACAACCACTAAATTTTAAGTGAAACTTATCAAAATACATAATTGAAAATCGCAACCGAAGTTGTTCAGCCGTTTCTGAGATAAGCGTGCACAAACACAGTTTTTCGAACAAAAATGGTTGACGTGATTCTTTAACACTAGAGGACACGCGCGCTCTACTATAGTAGAACAGGAGCAAACTTTTGAGTCGTGTCATCTCATTTTTTCATATATACCCTCCCGCTCCTAGATAAGCCTCGACTACTAAACTCCGGTTCATTTTAGTGTGCCGCACGTATAAAAAGAGGCCGCACGTCGATATTATTTCGCGACAAAATCCTTATTCTACCTGAGTAGTACGCGCGACCACTTGTGTAATTAATATATGAGGTAAGTAACTTATACCTAGTTGTTTTTCTTTAGTGTTTTATAACATTTTTTTATGCATTATATTTTATTTTGTACTTTGTTTTATTTTAGCACCAAAATTTATCATTATGGCCTCAGAATGGGAACGTCGTGTATCAAAATGGCTGGAAGAGGAAATTGAAGATGATGAGGACATTATTGAAAGCGATGACGATGGTAATGCTGGTATAGTGTCAGAACCAATTAGTCAAGAGGGCAGAAGTCAGGTGCAAGATGAGGAGATGGCTCAAGACCACGTGACTAATACCACATAGTCTGAGCAGTCGTCGTCAAAAGATGATATTCTTCTCTCTCAATTGAGGCAAGTTGAGCGTACAGAGGTGAGTGGCAACTTTTTTATATCAAAAAATGGAACACGATGGAATAAATCACCTCCAACTCAAACTATTGTGCATTGAATGCAACGAAAACAGTAATTCAATTTAAAAAAATATCAGAAATCTAAAAAAAATATGTGTTTTGATTTGTAACTTGCCAAATATGTAACTTTTTATGTGATCTCTTAAAAATGAAAATAAGTAAATTTAACAATGTAAACAAAAATTTTGTAACTTTAATTTTCTAAAATAAATCTTCTTTTGTAAAAATGCTTATTTTTATTCAAAATTGCCCTATTATTGATTTTTTTTCAATTTTAAAGTGTTCTACTATAGTAGAGCGCGTGAGCATACTTGCAAAGAAATGGGGCGCGTGCACTCTAGTGTTAAAATTGATATAACTTTTTTATTTATGAACGGATTTAAACGAAACAAACACTAAATTTTAAGTGAAGCTTATCATAATATTTCAGTGAAAACCGCAAACGAATCAGTTCAGCCGTTTCTCAGATTAGCGTGCACAAACGCACAGACAAACAGACAAACCGACAAAAAGACAAACCGACAAACAGACAAACAGACAAACAGACAAAAATTCTAAAAATCATAGTTTTGTGTTCTATTGCGTTGGTAAAAGCCCCCAAAAATATTTTTACTCATTTATCTTCCATGTACAGACAGCGATCGGTTACGATTTTATTATATGTATTGATTGATGATGATTAAGTGAAACTTATCAAAATACATAATTGAAAATCGCAACCGAAGTTGTTCAGCCGTTTCTGAGATAAGCGTGCACAAACACAGTTTTTCGAACAAAAATGGTTGACGTGATTCTTTAAAATTGATATAACTTTTTTATTTATGAACGGATTTAAATGAAACAAACACTAAATTTTAAGTAAAGCTTATCATAATATTTCAGTGAAAACCGCAAACGAATCAGTTCAGCCGTTTCTCAGATTAGCGTGCACAAACGCACAGACAAACAGACAAACAGACAAACAGACAAACATTCTAAAAATCATAGTTTTGTGTTCTATTGCGTTGGTAAAAGCCCCCAAAAATATTTTTACTCATTTATCTTCCATGTACAGACAGCGATCGGTTACGATTTTATTATATGTACTAGCTGTTACCCGCGACTTCGTCAGCGTGGACTTTAGTTTATAAGAATCGTTATTTTGATATTTTCAATAAAACCGGTCAAGTGCATATCAGGTCACGCGCAGTGAAGGGTTCCGTAGTTGTGAATGCTGACTTGGAATTAAAACTAAAGAGTTCATCATCATTTCAGCCCTACTTCCGTCAACTGCTGAGCATGGACCTATCTTCGTCGACACATCTCGGTCCTGTGCTGCTCTCATCCAGGTGTGACCCGCGACTTTGATTATTACGTCAACTCATCGCATGGGCTCTGGCGGGCCAGTTGCCCTGCCCAGTTTTGCTTAAAGTTCATGACCGTTGCCAAATTACAGCTTTTTGATGCTAATTGTCTCTAAGTAAAACCAAGGACAAAGAGACAAACAGAAATGGCGAAACTATAAGGGTTCCTTTTTTCGTAGTAAACACATTATCTCTAGTCACAGTCTAAGTCGATCGGAATTTTGACATTGAAAACTACATGTAAACTTACACTGTTACCGAATGTTACTGCTATGCCGTGGGTCTCTCAAAAACTGAATACTTATGCAATGTATAGTGACTTTGCTAATACTTCATTCATCTTCCGTCTTTTGGCGAGAGTTCCCACAGCACTGATCTGTTGTAGCTCTCTACAGCGGACTGCTGCCACCGTCTATACGTATCTCCCCCTCTCCCCAGTTGTCCCGATGTGGCGGTGCAATGGTAAGCCTTGTCAAACATGTCTTTCGCTAGGCGGGAGATGAAAGTCAAGAAATAAGTATTTCTACTTTAAGTCCCGACGGATGACTTCTTAAGATCGCCTTAATAATGAGCCGCGTCCGTAGTTGAAGGCGAGAGAAAAGTACTGGATAGAGCTTCCCCCGGGCCATCTTCACTATCGTCACCATTCTCAAGCTGAGGCATCTGCCAAACTTTAGATACCTCTAGGTATTTGACGTGCGAGTGCCTCGGCACATTTTCCCAGTAGAGCTGCAAGGATGGCAGGAAGTTAGTATTCTCTGAGATCAATGTCTGCTTAGTGTTCACTTAGAACCTCCGTTTGAAGAGCTTCTCGGGCAGGACGTCCTATACGGTTGTTTGGAGGTTACCTATTTGCGGCGTACTTTGAGTTCAAACGCATTGGAAAATGACCATGATCTTTCGTTCCTCAGGGAAGGAGAGGCCACAATCCTGAGCAGTCTTGGTATGGGTGTTACACACATTTTTATTGCAGTCTCTAACCTAAAACCTTAACTTAAACTTTTTTCTTCGTGAGTGCCTTTCGGCCACAGGAAATCGGACGGTTATGCTTCTCACCCACTAAAAAACTCACGGTGACAACGGCGTTACCGCTTTTGCTAAGTGCGTATGCTAAATCTCGCTCCAAAGACCTGGCACGGCGGCCGCTTATCAGCGGCTCTCAGTTATCGAGAGGAGTCTGAGTGGCCTGTGCGGTGGAACGTCGGCTTTCAATTTTATCTGCTAGGGTAAAGACGCGTGTTGACACAAATTCTCCTTTCAACCTGGGGGACCGTATTTGTGGAACGACGGAATCCCGTTTCCATCGCCCAACTGGCCCACGTTATGGAGGCAGCAGTTGCATGCCACAGGCACGCCTCCTGCGCCTTTTTACGCGGGAAAAATCCCTTCGGGCACCTTACCAGTAACGGGATACCGGGAAGGTTATGTGGCGTTTAACACTAAAAACTCCGCGGTGTCACCTCTCAGCCACTATAGGCCAGCCCTGGCGCGGCGACCACTATGGCGGTCAGTGACTCGCTCACGGCACCCCATGCTTTAGTCAGAGGTCAACCCATGCGCCTATCTTATCCTATTAAGTAGTACCTATTTTGATTCCTTTTTCCACCTTCTCGCCCACAATCGTGCTAAGAATGGCCGTTTGTCAGCGTTGGGTCTTGCCCTAGGCTCTGTGTATTTTGAACAGCGCCATCTATTGGTGACCAAAAAAAAAACTAATAAATAAGAACACTCCGAAAACATCAAAATTGTAAATTTTGAAGGTTCCGTATTCCGTACCCAAAAGTACCCAAAAACGGGACCCTGTTACTAAGAGTCCGCTGCCTGCCCTTCAGTCCGTCTGTCTGTCTGTCACCAGGCTGTATCTCATAAACCGTGATAGCTAGACAGTTGAAATTTCACAGATGATGTATTTCTCTTGCCGCTATAACAACTAAAAACAGAGTAAAATAAATATTTAATTGAGGCTCCCGTACAACAAACGTGATTTTTTATAGATAATGGGATGGAATGGAACCCTTTGTGCGCGAGGCCGACTCTCACTTGGCCGGTTATTAACTTTATTATTTTAGATAAACCATAACATAAAATTGACAAAAGTTTTAGCCAATGCAACCAAACAATTTTTCGAACAAAAATGTTTGACGTGATTCTTTAAATTGATATAACTTTTTTATTTATAAATGGATTTCAATGAAACAAACACTGAATTTTAAGGAAAACTTATCAAAATACATTAATGAAAATTGCAACCGAAGCTGTTTAGCCGTTTATGAGATAAGCATGCACAAACGCAGTTTTACGAACAAAAATGTTTGACGTGATTCTTTAAAATTGATATAACTTTTTTATTTATTAACGGATTTAAATGAAACAAACACTAAATTTTAAGTGAAGCTTATCACAATATTTAAGTGAAAACCGCAACTGAATCGGTTCTGCCATTTTTCAGATTAGCGTGCACAAACGCACAGACAAACAGACAAACAGACAAACAGACAAACAGACAAACAGACAAACAGACAAACAGACAAACAGACAAACAGACAAACAGACAAACAGACAAACCGACAAACAGACAAAAAATCTAAAAATCATTGTTTTGTGTTCTATTGCGTTAGTTAAAGCCCCCAAAAGTATTTTTTCTCATTTATCTTCCATGTACAGACAGCGATGGGTTACGATTTTATTATATGTACTGATTGATGATATAAACCTACAATACCACTGACTCACTCACTGACAGAGTTGTTTGCCCTGTTGCGGGGTTGGAGGGGTTTAGGTTGATGTGTGGTCGTATAGAGGGTGCTCTAGTGAGTACCAGAAAAATCTGACATTTGAGGATCTACAGAAACCTGATGTGGAAGGGGTACGGCCTGCGAAAACGGTTGAGTTGGGGGTGTGATTTTTTTTCCAAAATGTGGATTATTGTAAGCAATTTGACGAGCGTCATACGTATTTTGATTTTTTCCAAAATCCAAGATGGCTGCCATACATGGACAATTTCCCTCCATACAAACTTACCCATTTTCTGAACTGGAAACATATTTTAGCCTACCATAACAGCCGCACGAAAGACCGCGGGCTGCTTGCAGCCCGCGCAGCGCCCGAAAAGCTAGTTATATTATATTATAATTATAATATATAAACCTACATTACCACTGACTGACTGACTGACATAGTTGTTTGCCCTGTTGCGGGGTTGGTGGGGTTAAGGTTGATATGTGGTCGTATAGAGGGTGCTCCAGTGAGTACCAGAAAAATCTGACATTTGAGGATCTGCGGAATCCTGATGTGGAAGGGGTACGGCCTGCAAAGACGGTTGGGGTAGGGGGCGTGATTTTTTTTCCAAAATGTAGGAGGTTGCAAGCAATTTGACGAGCATCATTTGTTTTTTGATTTCTTTCAAAATTCAAGATGGCCGCCAAACATGGACAATTCCCCTCCATACAAATTTCATACAAACGGCCCCCCAAGTAACTTGGCGCAGCCTGAGGCCGAAGGCCGAAGGCGAAGCGCCCCCGCGAGGCTGCAGGCCGAGCTGTGGAGTGAGGGCGAAGCCCGAGCTCCCCCCCTTTTGACCCCCCACCCCCCCCCCCTCTACAAGTAATTTTCACGAGGCCGCAGGCCGAGTGATGCGAGCCTGAAGGGCGAGCTGTGGGCGAGGGCGAAGCCCGAGCCACTATCACAAAGCGCAGCGTCTTTTTTTTTTTTTTTTGGAAATCCAAGATGGCCGCCGTAAGTCAACTGCTTGCGATTTGGCTGAAAATCGATATCTATATGTGATTTGACCCCAAAAAACCTAAATTCAATATTTTTTTTGGAATCCAAGATGGCGTCTGGATTTGAGAAAATTAAACTTATTTCGTTTATAACGTCTCACTGGGACTTCGTAGGGGTCTGAAATTTTGCATGTGGGGGTAAAGCACCCCGCGGAACTCGAAACTGCATTCCGATTTTGGATCCAAGATGGCCGCCACACATATTATGATGTTTCCTTTACTGACTGCAGTTTTTACCCATTTTCTTAACTGGACATGTTATTTAGCCCACCTCAACAGCCGCACAAAAAACCGCGGGCTGCTTGCAGCCCGCGCAGCGCCCGAAAAGCTAGTTATATTATTATATTATATTATAATATATAAACCTACAATACCACTGACTCACTGATTGACATAGTTGTTTGCCCTGTTGCGGGGTGGTAGGGGTTTAAGTTGATGTGTGGTCGTATAGAGGGTGGTCCAGTGAGTACCAGAAAAATCTGACATTTGAGGATTTACAGAAACTTGATGTGGAAGGGGTACGGCCTGCAAAAACGGTTAGGGTTAGGGGCGTGATTTTTTTTCCAAAATGTGGGGGGTTGTAAGCAATATGACGAGCGTCATTTGTTTTTTTATTTTTTTCAAAATTCAAGATGGCCGCCATACATGGACAATTTTCCTCCATACAAACTTACCCATTTTCTGAACTGGAAACATGTCTTAGCCTACTTCAACAGCTGCACGAAAAACCGCGGGCTGCTTGCAGCCCGCGCAGCGCCCGAAAAGCTAGTTATAATATATAAACCTACATTACCACTGACTGACTCACTCACTGACAGAGTTGTTTGCCCTGATGCGGGGTTGGTGGGGTTTAGGTTGATGTGTGGTCGTATAGAGGATGCTCCAGTGAGTACCAGAAAAATCTGACATTTGAGGATCTGCGGAAACCTGATGTGGAAGGGATACGGCCTGCGAAAACGGTTGGGGTTAGGGGTGTTATTTGTTTTCCATAATGTAGAAGATTTTAAGCAATTTGACGACCGTCATTTGTTTTTTGTTTTTTTTTTCGAAATTCAAGATGACCGCCATACATGGACAATATCCCTCCATACAAACATTCTAAGTAAATTGGCGCAGCCTGAGGTCGGAGGCGGAAGGCGAAGCCGCCCCGCGAGGCCGCAGGCCGAGCTTCGGAGCGAGGGCGAAGCCCGAGCTCCCCCTTCGACACCCCCCCCTGTAAGTAATTTTGCTGATGCGAGCCCGAAAGGCGAGCTGCGGGCGAGGGCGAAGCCCGAGCCACTATCACAAAGCGCAGCGTCTTTTTCTTTTTTTTTGGAAGTCCAAGATGGCCGCCGAAAGTCAACTGCTTGCGATTTGGCTGAAAATCGATATCTATATGTGATTTGACCCCAAAAAACCTAAATTCAATATTTTTTTTGGAATCCAAGATGGCGTCTGGATTTGAGAAAATTAAACTTATTTCGTTTATAACGTCTCACTGGGACTTCGTAGGGGTCTGAAATTTTGCATGTGGGGGTAAAGCACCCCGCGGAACTCGAAACTGCATTCCGATTTTGGATCCAAGATGGCCGCCACACATATTATGATGTTTCCTTTACTGACTGCAGTTTTTACCCATTTTCTTAACTGGACATGTTATTTAGCCCACCTCAACAGCCGCACAAAAAACCGCGGGCTGCTTGCAGCCCGCGCAGCGCCCGAAAAGCTAGTTATATTATTATATTATATTATAATATATAAACCTACAATACCACTGACTCACTGATTGACATAGTTGTTTGCCCTGTTGCGGGGTGGTAGGGGTTTAAGTTGATGTGTGGTCGTATAGAGGGTGGTCCAGTGAGTACCAGAAAAATCTGACATTTGAGGATTTACAGAAACTTGATGTGGAAGGGGTACGGCCTGCAAAAACGGTTAGGGTTAGGGGCGTGATTTTTTTTCCAAAATGTGGGGGGTTGTAAGCAATATGACGAGCGTCATTTGTTTTTTTATTTTTTTCAAAATTCAAGATGGCCGCCATACATGGACAATTTTCCTCCATACAAACTTACCCATTTTCTGAACTGGAAACATGTCTTAGCCTACTTCAACAGCTGCACGAAAAACCGCGGGCTGCTTGCAGCCCGCGCAGTGCCCGAAAAGCTAGTTATAATATATAAACCTACATTACCACTGACTGACTCACTCACTGACAGAGTTGTTTGCCCTGATGCGGGGTTGGTGGGGTTTAGGTTGATGTGTGGTCGTATAGAGGATGCTCCAGTGAGTACCAGAAAAATCTGACATTTGAGGATCTGCGGAAACCTGATGTGGAAGGGATACGGCCTGCGAAAACGGTTGGGGTTAGGGGTGTTATTTGTTTTCCATAATGTAGAAGATTTTAAGCAATTTGACGACCGTCATTTGTTTTTTGTTTTTTTTTTCGAAATTCAAGATGACCGCCATACATGGACAATATCCCTCCATACAAACATTCTAAGTAAATTGGCGCAGCCTGAGGTCGGAGGCGGAAGGCGAAGCCGCCCCGCGAGGCCGCAGGCCGAGCTTCGGAGCGAGGGCGAAGCCCGAGCTCCCCCTTCGACACCCCCCCCTGTAAGTAATTTTGCTGATGCGAGCCCGAAAGGCGAGCTGCGGGCGAGGGCGAAGCCCGAGCCACTATCACAAAGCGCAGCGTCTTTTTCTTTTTTTTTGGAAGTCCAAGATGGCCGCCGAAAGTCAACTGCTTGCGATTTGGCTGAAAATCGATATCTATATGTGATTTGACCCCAAAAAACCTAAATTCAATATTTTTTTTGGAATCCAAGATGGCGTCTGGATTTGAGAAAATTAAACTTATTTCGTTTATAACGTCTCACTGGGACTTCGTAGGGGTCTGAAATTTTGCATGTGGGGGTAAAGCACCCCGCGGAACTCGAAACTGCATTCCGATTTTGGATCCAAGATGGCCGCCACACATATTATGATGTTTCCTTTACTGACTGCAGTTTTTACCCATTTTCTTAACTGGACATGTTATTTAGCCCACCTCAACAGCCGCACAAAAAACCGCGGGCTGCTTGCAGCCCGCGCAGCGCCCGAAAAGCTAGTTATATTATATTATATATAGCTACACTTACCACTGACTGACTGACTGACTGATTGACATAGTTGTTTGATCGGTTGCCAAATAGTAGGGGTGATGGTTTATAGTGGAACGTACAGGGGTGAGGGGGTCGAGTACCAGAAAAATCTGACATTTGAGGATTTGCAGAAACCTGATGTGGAAGGGGTACGGCCTGGCTAAACGGTTGGACCTAGAGATTTGACCCCATAGACAAAATGAAAGGGGTACCTGATCAATTACCAGAGCCAGTTTTTTTTTTTAATTTTCATAAAAAAAAAATTCCCCCCATACAAATTTCATACAAACGGCCCCCCCAAGTAACTTGGCGCAGCCCGAGGCCGAAGGCCGAGGGCGAAGCCGGCTCGCGAGCCCGAAGGGCGAGCTCCGTGGCGAGGCCGAAGGCCGAGCCCCCCCCCTTCACCCCCCCCCCCTCCCCCTCCCCCAAGTAATTTCACCCCATCACGAGGCCGCAGGCCGAGTGACGCGAGCCCGAAGTGCGAGCTGCGGGCGAGGGCGAAGCCCGAGCCACTCCCGTAAGCGCCGGGTTTTTTTGAATTTTTGGAAATCCAAGATGGCCGCCGAAAGTCAATTGCTTGCGATTTGGCTGAAAATCAATATCTATATGTTTTTTGAGCCGAAAAATCCAAATATGATTTTTTTTTTGGAATCCAAGATGGCGTCTGAATTTTAGAAAATGAAATTTATTTCGTTCCTAACGTCTCACTGGGACTTCGTAGCGGTCTGAAATTTTGCATGTGGGGGTAAAGCAATTCGAGGAACTCGAAACTGCATTAAGATTTTGGATCCAAGATGGCCGCCCACACATGTTTTCATGTTTTCTCAACTGACTGCAGTTTTCACCCATTTTTTGAACTGGAAACATTTCTTAGCCAACAACCGCCGCTCGAAAAACCGCGTGCTGCTTGCAGCACGCGCAGCACCCGAAACACTAGTTATAATATATAAACCTACAATACCACTGACTCACTCACTGACAGAGTTGTTTGCCCTGTTGCGGGGTTGGTGGGGTTTAGGTTGATGCATGGTTGTATAGAGGGTGCTCCAGTGAGTACCAGAAAAATCTGACATTTGAAGATCTGCTGAAACCTGATGTGGAAGGGGTACAGCCTGCGAAGACGGTTGGGGATGGGGGAGTGATTTTTTTTTCAAAATGTAGGGGGCTGTAAGCAATTTGACGAGCGTCATTTGTTTTTTGATTTTTTTCAAAATCCAAGATGGCCGCCATACATAGACAATTCCCCTCCATACAAAATTCATACAAACGGCCCCCCAAGTAAATTGGCGCAGCCAGAGGCCAAAGACCAAAAGGAAAGCCCTACACCGCGAGGCCGCAGGCCGAGCTACGGGCGAGGGCGAAGCCCGAGCCACTCCCCCCCCCTCCTTGACCCCCCCCCCCCTCTAAGTGATTTTCACGAGGCCGCAGGCCGAGTGATGCGAGCCCGTAGGGCGAGCTGCGGGCGAGGGCGAAGCCCGAGCCACTCCCACAAGCGCCGCTTTTTTTTTAATTTTGGAAATCCAAGATGGCCGCTGAAAGTCAACTGCTTGCGATTAGGCTGAAAATCGATATCTATATGTATTTTGAGCCGAAAAGTCCAAATTTGGCAGTTTTTTTGGAATCCAAGATGGCGTCTGGATTTTAGAAAATTAAACTTATTTCGTTTATAACGTCTCACTGGGACTTTGTAGGGGTCTGAAATTTTGCATGAGGGGGTTAAACACCCCGCGGATTTCGGAACTGGAATCAGATTTTGGATCCAAGATGGCCGCCCCCACACATATTATTTTTCCTTTACTGACTGTAGTTTTTACCCATTTTTTCAACTGGACATGTTCATTAGCCCACCTCAACAGCCGCACGAAAAACCGCGGGCTGCTTGCAGCCCGCGCAGCGCCCGAAAAGCTAGTTATATTATAATATATAAACCTACATTACCACTGACTGACTCACTGACAGAGTTGTTTGCCCTGTTGCGGGGTTGGTGGGGTTAAGGTTGATGTACGGTCGTATAGAGGGTGCTCCAGTGAGTACCAGAAAAATCTGACATTTGAGGATCTGCGGAAACCTGATGTGGAAGGGGTACGGCCTGCAAAGACGGTTGGGGTTGGGGGCGTGATTTTTTTTCCAAAATGTAGAGGGTTGCAAGCAATTTGACGAGCATCATTTGTTTTTTGATTTCTTTCAAAATTCAAGATGGCCGCCATACATGGACAAATCCCCTCCATAAAAAAATACAAACGGACCCCAAGTAACTTGACCCCCGCGAGGCCGCAGGCCGAGCTGTGGAGCGAGGGCGAAGCCCGAGCTCCCCCCCCCCCCCTTTGACCCCCCCCCTACAAGTAATTTTCACGAGGCCGTAGGCCGAGTGATGCGAGCCCGAAGGGCGAGCTGCGGGCGAGGGCGAAGCCCGAGCCACTATCACAAAGCGCAGCGTCTATTTTTTTTTTTTGGAAATCCAAGATGGCCGCCGAAAGTCAACTGCTTGCGATTTGGCTGAAAATCGATATCTATATGTAATTTGACCCCAAAAACCTAAATTCAATATTTTTTTTGGAATCCAAGATGGCGTCTGGGTTTTAGAAAATTTAACTTATTTCGTTTATAACGTCTCACTGGGACTTCGTAGGGCTCTGAAATTTTGCATGTGGGGTAAAAGTAACCCGCGGAACTCGAAACTGCAATCGGATTTTGGATCCAAGATGGCCGCCCACACATTTTTTTATGTTTTCCTTACTGACTGCAGATTTTACCCATTTTCTCAACTGGACATTTTCTTTAGCCCACCTCAACAGCCGCATGAAAGACCGCGGGCTGCTTGCAGCCCGCGCAGCGCCCGAAAAGCTAGTTATATTATAATATATAAACCTACATTACCACTGACTGACTCACTGACAGAGTTGTTTGCCCTGTTGCGGGGTTGGTGGGGTTTAGGTTGATGTGTGGTCGTATAGAGGGTGCTCCAGTGAGTACCAGAAAAATCTGACATTTGAGGATCTGCAGAAACCTGATGTGGAAGGGGTACGGCCTGCAAAAATGGCTGGGGTTGGGGGCGTGATTTTTTTTTCAGAATGTGGAGGGTTGTAAGCAATTTGACAAGCGTCATTTGTTTTTTAATTTTTTTCAAAATCCAAGATGGCCGCCATACAAGGACAATTTTCCTCCATACAAATTTCATACAAACATTCCAAGTAACTTGGCGCAGCCTGAGGCCGGAGGCCGAAGGCGAAGCCCTACCCCGAGGCCGTAGGCCGAGCTCCCCCTTTGACCACCCCTCCCCCCCATGTTATTTTCACGAGGCCGTAGGCCGAGTGATGCGAGCCCGGAAGGCGAGCTGCGGGCGAGGGCGAAGCCCGAGCCACTTACAAAAGTAACGCGCATTTTTTTTTTAATTTTTTGGAAATCCAACATGGCCGCCGAAAGTCAACTGCCTCCGATTTGGCTGAAAATCGATATCCGAATGTATTTTGAGCCGACAAATCCGAATTTGACAATTTTTTTGGAATCCAAGATGGCGCCTATAACGTCTCACTGGGCCTTTGTACGGGTTTGAAATTTTGTACATGGGGGTAAAGTACCCCGCGGAACTCAAAACTGCAATCAGATTTTGGATTCAAGATGGCCTCCCACACATTTTGTCATGTTTTCCTTATTGACTGCAGTTTTTACCCATTTTTTCAACTGGACATGTTATTTAGCCCACCTCAACAGCTGCACGAAAAACCGCGGGCTGCTTGCAGCCCGCACAGCGCCCGAAAAGCTAGTTATATTATAATATATAAACCAACAATACCACTCACTCACTGACTGATTGACATAGTTGTTTGCCCTGTTCCCGGGTAGATGGGGTTTAGGTTGATATGTGGTCGTATAGAGGGTGCTCCAGTGAGTACCAGAAAAATCTGACATTTGAGGATCTGCGGAAATCTGATGTGGAAGGTGTACGGCCTGCAAAAACGGTTGGGGTTGGGGGCGTGATTTTTTTTTCTAAATGTAAGGGGTTGTAAGCAATTTGACGACCGTCATTTGTTTTTTTTTTTTTTTTTCAAAATTCAAGATGGCCGCCGTACAAGGACAATTTTCCTCCATACAAACTTACGCATTTTCTCAACTGGACATGTTATTTAGCCCACCTTAACAGCCGCACGTAAAACCGCGGGCTGCTTGCAGCCCGCGCAGCGCCCGAAAAGCTAGTTATATTATATTATATTATATTATAATATATAAACCTACATTACCACTCACTCACTGACTGACTCATTGACATAGTTGTTTGCCCTGTTGCGGGGTTGGTGGGGTTTAGGTTGATGTGTGCTCGTATAGAGGGTGCTAAATGGAGTACCAGAAAAATCTGACATTTGAGGATTTGCGGAAACCTGATTTAGAAGGGATACGGCCTGCAAAAACGGTTAGGGTTAGGGGTGTGATTTTTTTTCGATAATGTAGAAGATTATAAGCATATGAACTGGAAACATATCTTAGCCTACCTTAACCCCAACTTAAATAAGCATATGAACTGGAAACATATCTTAGCCTACCTTAACAGCCCCACGATGAACCGCGGGCTGCTTGCAGCCCGCGCAGCGCCCGAAAAGCTAGTAATATATATATATATATATATTATAAATATATAAACCTACATTACCACTCACTCACTGACAGAGTTGTTTGCCCTGTTGCGGGGTTGGTGGGGTTTAGGTTGATGTGTGGTCGTATAGAGGGTGCTCCAGTTAGTACCAGAAAAATCTGACATTTGAGGATCTGCAGAAACCTGATGTGGAAGGGGTACGGCCTGCGAAGACGGTTGGGGTTAAGGGTGTGATTTTTTTTTCAAAATGTAGGGGGTTGTAAGCAATTTGACGAGCGTCATTTGTTTTTTGATTTTTTTCAAAATCCAAGATGGCCGCCATACAAGGACAATTTTCCTCCATACAAACTTACCCATTTTCTGAACTGGAAACATATTTTAGCCTACTTCAACAGCCGCACGAAAAACCGCCCGCTGCTTGCAGCCCGCGCAGCGCCCGAAAAGCTAGTATAATATATAAACCTACAATACCACTTACTCACTGACTGATTGACATAGTTGTTTGCCCTGTTGCGGGGTTAGTTGGGTTTGGGTTGATGTGCGGTCGTATAGAGGGTGCTCCATTGAGTACCAGAAAAATCTGACATTTGAGGATCTGTGGAAACCTGATGTGAAAGGGGTACGGCCTGCGAAGACGGTTGGGGTTAAGGGTGTGATTTTTTTTTCAAAATGTAGGGGGTTGTAAGCAATTTGACGAGCGTTATTTGTTTTTAAATTTTTTTCAAAATCTAAGATGGCCGCCATACATGGACAATTTTCCTCCATGCAAACTTACCCATTTTCTGAACTGGATACATATTTTAGCCTATTTTAACAGCCGCACGAAAGACCGCGGGCTGCTTGCAGCCCGCGCAGCGCCCGAAAAGCTAGTTATATTATAATTATATTATATTATAATATATAAACCTACAATACCACTCACTCACTGACTGATTGACATGGTTGTTTGCCCTGTTGCGGGGTTGGTGGGATTAAGGTTGATGTGTGGTCGTATAGAGGGTGCTCCAGTGAGTACCAGAAAAATCTGACATTTGAGGATCTGCGGAAACCTGATGTGGAAGGGGTACGGCCTGCAAAAACGGTTGGAGTTAGGGGTGTGATTTTTTTTTCAAAATGTAGGGGATTATAAGCAATTTGACGATCGTCATTTGTTTTTTAATTTTTTTTTAAATTCAAGATGGCCGCCATACAAGGACAATTTCTCCCCATACAAACTTACCCATTTTTTGAACTGGAAACATATTTTAGCCTACCAAAATAGACGCACGAATGACCGCGGGCTGCTTGCAGCCCGCGCAGCGCCCGAAAAGCTAGTTATAATATATAAACCTACATTACCACTGACTGACTCACTCACTGACAGAGTTGTTTGCCCTGTTGCCGGGTGGGAGGGGTTTAGGTTGATAGTTGGTCGTAATGAGGGTGCTCCAGTGAGTACCAGAAAAATCTGACATTTGAGGATATGCAGAAACCTGATGTGGAAGGGGTACGGCCTGCAAAAACGGTTGCGGTTAGGGGCGTCATTTTTTATCCATAATGTAGAAGATTATAAGCAATTTGACGAGCGTCATTTGTTTTTTTATTTTTTTCAAAATCCAAGATGGCCGCCATACATGGACAATTCCCCTCCATACAAATTTCATACAAACGGAAACTCGGCGCAGCCTGAGGCCGAAGGCCGAAGGCGAAGCCCACACGCGAGGCCGCAGGCCGAGCTGCGGAGCGAGGGCGAAGCCCGAGCTCCCCCCCCCCCCGCCCCTGACCCCCCCCCCCTCAAGCAATTTTTACGAGGCCGCAGGCCGAGTGATGCGAGCCCGAAGGGCGAGCTGCGGGCGAGGGCGAAGCCCGAGCCAATATCACAAAGCGCAGCGTCTTTTTTTTTTTTTTTGGAAATCCAAGATGGCCGCCGAAAGTCAACTGCTTGCGATTTGGCTGAAAATCGATATCTATATGTAATTTGACCCCAAAAACCTAAATTCAATATTTTTTTTGGAATCCAAGATGGCGTCTGGATTTTAGAAAATTAAACTTATTTCGTTTATAACGTCTCACTGGGACTTCGTAGGGGTCTGAAATTTTGCATGTGGGGGTAAAGCACCCCGCGGAACTCAAAGCTGCATTCCGATTTTGGATTCAAGATGGCCGCCCCCACGCATATTATGATGTTTCCTTTACTGACTTCAGTTTTTACCCATTTTCTCAACTGGACATGTTATTAAGCCTACCTCAACAGCCGCACGAAAAACCGCGGGCTGCTTGCAGCCCGCGCAGCGCCCGAAAAGCTAGTTATATTATAATATATAAACCTACATTACCACTCACTCACTCACTGATTGACATGGTTGTTTGCCCTGTTGCGGGGTTGGTGGGGTTTAGGTTGATGTGTGGTCGTATAGAGGGTGCTCCAGTGAGTACCAGAAAAATCTGACATTTGAGGATCTGCGAAAACCTGATGTGGAAGGGGTACGGCCTGCGAAAACGGTTGGGGTTAGGGGTGTGATTTATTTTTCAAAATATAGGGTATTATAAGCAATTTGATGATCGTCATTTGTTTTTTGATTTTTTTCAAAATTCAAGATGGCCGCCATACAACGACAATTTTCCTCCATACAAACTTACCCATTTTCTGAACTGGAAACATATTTAAGCCTACCTCAACAGACGCACGAAAGACCGCGGGCTGCTTTCAGCCCGCGCAGCGCCCGAAAAGCTAGTTATATTATATTATATTATATTATAATATTATATTATAATATATAAACCTACATTACCACTCACTGACTCATTGACATAGTTGTTTGCCCTGTTGCGGGGTTGGTTGGGTTTAGGTTGATGTGTGGTCGTATAGAGGGTGCTAAATGGAGTACCAGAAAAATCTGACATTTGAGGATCTGCGGAAACCTGATGTGGAAGGGGTACGGCCTGCGAAAACGGTTGAGGTTAGGGGTGTGATTTTTTTTCCATAATGTAGAAGATTATAAGTTATTTGACGACTGTCATTTGTTTTTTGTTTTTTTTCGAAATTCAAGATGGCCGCCATACATGGACAATTTCCCTCTATACAAATTTCATACAAACATTCCAAGTAACTCGGCGCAGCCTGAGGCCGGAGGCCGAAGGCGAAGCCCTACCGCGAGGCTGCAGGCTGAGCTGCGGAGCGAGGGCGAAGCCCGAGCTCCCCCCTCCACCTTTGACCACCACTCCCCCCCATGTAATTTTCACGAGGCCGTAGGCCGAGTGATGCGAGCCCGTAGGGCGAGCTGCGGGCGAGAGCGAAGCCCGAGCCACTTACAAAAGTAACGCGCATTTTTTTTAAATTTTTTGAAAATCCAACATGGCCGCCGAAAGTCAACTGCCTCCGATTTGGCTGAAAATCGATATCCGAATGTATTTTGAGCCGAAAAATCCGAATTTGACAATTTTTTTGAAATCCAAGATGGCGCCTGGATTTTAAAAAATTAAACTTATTTCGTTCATAACGTCTCACTGGGCCTTCGTACGGGTCTGAAATTTTGTACATGGGGTTAAAGCACCCCGCGGAACTCAAAACTGCAATCAGATTTTGGATTCAAGATGGCCGCCCACACATTTTGTCATGTTTTCCTTATTGACTGCAGTTTTTACCCATTTTCTGAACTGGAAACATGTCTTACCCTACCTCAACAGCCGCACGAAAGACCGCGGGCTGCTTGCAGCCCGCGCAGCGCCCGAAAAGCTAGTTATATTATAATATATAAACCTACAATACCACTGACTGACTCACTGATTGACATATTTGTTTGCCCTGTTGCGGGGTTGGTGGGGTTTAGGTTGATGTACGGTCGTATAGAGGGTGCTCCAGTGAGTACCAGAAAAATCTGACATTTGAGGATCTGCAGAAACCTGATGTGGTAGGGGTACGGGCTGCGAAAACGGTTGGGGTTAGAGGCGTGATTTTTTTTCCGAAATGTAGGGGGTTGCAAGCAATTTGACGAAAGTCATTTGTTTTTTTATTTTTTTCAAAATCCAAGATGGCCGCCATACAAGGACAATTCCCATCCATACAAATTTCATACAAACGGCAACTAGGCGCAGCCTGAGGCCGAAGGCCGAAGGCGAAGCCCACACGCGAGGCCGCAGGCCGAGCTGCGGAGCGAGGGCGAAGCCCGAGCTCCCCCCTCCCCTTTGACCCCCCCCCCCTCAAGCAATTTTCACGAGGCCGTAGGCCGAGTGATGCGAGCCCGAAGGGCGAGCTGCGGGCGAGGGCGAAGCCCGAGCCAATATCACAAAGCGCAGCGTCTTTTTTTTTTTTTTTTTGGAAATCCAAGATGGCCGCCGAATGTCAACTGCTTGCGATTTGGCTGAAAATCGATATCTTTATGTAATTTGACCCCAAAAATCTTAATTCAATATTTTTTTTGGAATCCAAGATGGCGTCTGGATTTTAGCACGAAGTAACGCACCCCTGGCACGAAGTAACGGTGAGGCGCAAGGGTAAGGGCAAACGCTCTGGCCGTGCGTACTCAGTGAACTTCTCGGGGGGACAGAACACAAGCAAGGAAAGTTATACCAGGGATCAGAAATACGATTCCAGAAAATCCTCCACACACAGTCGCGCACAGTCGGTACACCCGCGACACCCGAACACGCTCCGCGATCGTGAACGCGAATACCGACACAGCGAGCAACGGTCGCAGGACACCAAACCTAGGCCAAGGGCGGACTCGGAACGAGATAGCCCGAGGCCAAGAGGAGGTGCCTCCGACATAAACAGGCACAGATATCGAGACGACGCCAAACCAGGAACGAGTAGGGCGGAGGCCCCAAGGACCTCGCGGGATCCCGACAGGGAGCCAGTGAGACTGTCGCGAATGCGAAGCAAGTGTGTATTATTAAATATTTTTATTATTTATTTAAATATCAAGGTACCTAAAAGTCAATGTTTGGCTGTTATCAATTTTATTCTTTTATCCGTGCGCGGATGGTTGCGCAGAAGAAGTGAACGCGGCGTGAAGAGGGATATATTATCTGTGGCAGATGGAAAACGGCGGCAAGGACAAAATAAGATGGTAAAATTGTAATTTCTGACGAATAATGAGATTTTACGAGAGATAGAGTTTCGGTGAGCGTTTTATAAGTTTATTTACTATCTAGAGAATTCTACCGATAATGATTAATTACTATGTGTTTATGTTTCAGTGTTTTGAGTTAACCGATGCGTCCGTTTTTGTTGTTGGTCTATTGCAAGTTGCGACTTGCAATAGATAAATCAGAGAGAGAGAATTACCGATGCGTCAGTCTATTAGTTGGTCTATTGTAAACTGCGTGTGTTACAATAGACGGAAAAGAGATATGAGAATAAGAGTTTGGGTTTAGGTAATCTGTTGTAAACTGCGTGTGTTACAATAGATAGAGAAGAGCTAAGAGAATAAGAGTTTGAGATTAGTTGGTCTATTGTAAACTGCGTGTGTTACAATAGACGGAAAAGAGATAAGAGAATAAGAGTTTGGGTTTAGGTGATCTGTTGTAAACTGCGTGTGTTACAATAGATAGAGAAGAGCTAAGAGAATAAGAGTTTGAGATTAGTTGGTCTATTGTAAACTGCGTGTGTTACAATAGACGGAAAAGAGATAAGAGAATAAGAGTTTGGGTTTAGGTGATCTGTTGTAAACTGCGTGTGTTACAATAGATAGAGAAGAGCTAAGAGAATAAAAGTTTGAGATTAGTTGGTCTATTGTAAACTGCGTGTGTTACAATAGACGGAAAAGAGATAAGAGAATAAGAGTTTGGGTTTAGGTGATCTGTTGTAAACTGCGTGTGTTACAATAGATAGAAAAGAGCTAAGAGAGTAAGAGTTATAAGCGAGGCTCGGGGTGGCTATAGGGGAGGTTGGAGGCCACACGGGGATGCGTCCCCATAGAGAGAGAGAATCCGCTGGATTAGCTAGTACATGAGCGGATGGAACAGCCATCCCAGGTGTAAGCGGATGGAACAGCCATCCCAGGTGTAAGCGGATGGAACAGCCATCCCAGGTGTAAGCGGATGGAACAGCCATCCCAGGTGTAAGCGGATGGAACAGCCATCCCAGGAATAAGCGGATGGAACAGCCATCCAGGGTGTAAGCGGATGGAACAGCCATCCCAGGTGTAAGCGGATGGAACAGCCATCCCAGGTGTAAGCGGATGGAACAGCCATCCCAGGTGTAAGCGGATGGAACAGCCATCCCAGGTGTAAGCGGATGGAACAGCCATCCCAAGTGTAAGTGGATGGAACAGCCATCCCAGGTGTAAGCGGATGGAACAGCCATCCCAAATCTTGTGAAACAACCACCAAGTGTTTGCGTAACACTGTAATTGTATCAGAGATAAAGCTGAGTATACCATACGAGATGAGGGTGTATTATGAGTACAAGACTTTCGTCATGATGACCATTTTTACCAGGCCAGCCTTTGGTCATTGGCGACAGAGACCGAGGGAAGCCGAGGCAAACCGGACCCGGGGAGGTGACTCGTCAACCAACACCCAACGGGGAGGAAGGCCATCCGGGAAATCGGACCGCCAACCGACCCAGGGCGAACAACAACGGCGTCAGCCGAACCAACAAAGGCAACAGCCTATCAACCCAACTCAAACCAGCGGGCAACGCTCCAAAAGGACACGCCTGGATGACACCATCTCTCCGCGAGGGGAGAATAAGAAGGCCAAGCTGGAGACCGCGAAACGCAGGAGCGGCACGACCTACGCTGGAGTCATCCTCTCCAGCCTACATGTGGCCATCACCACGGTCAACAGGACCGACCTACTACCCTCAGAGCTGCAAAGTATCGAGGCGGCGCTGGAGGAGCGACAGATGACCCACATACTCGATCCTAGCAACGAGGTCATTCCTGCATTTGCGGTCAAACCCGTCCACGGGGATGGGGCCCTGAAACTGCTATGCAGGGATGACACCACGAAGCGATGGCTCGAGGATGTTGTGGCTACCACCATACCACCAACTGCTAACAACCAACCCCTGTGCGTGGTATTGCAAGAGGATCTACCCAAAAAGACCAAGTGCGGCATCTTCCTCCCAAGCAGATGCAACGAACTGCCGCACTTAAGAATCATGCTGGACAGGCTCAACCCATGGGCAGGCGTCAACCGCTGGAGCCTGTACAACGTCAGCAAACAAGACGCGGGAACATACCTTACCGTGGGGGTCCCGGACGATCTTCTCCCCATGATTATGGAACAAGGCAGATGCCTCTCCTTCGGACTCGGGTCTGTGTACCTCCAGGTAAAACTGGACGAGCCGGAAGTAGACACAAATGCCGAAGAACCTCACACAACAACGGTGAGTAACAACAGCGTCATGAAAGGAGAGGACGCTATCAAAACATCACCGGAACCAACGGGAGTGGTACAACCAGAGCCAGCACAAACAGCGACTGGCCAGGTGAAAACTCCACCAACGTGGACAGACGTCTATGACTACAGCCTGCCGTCTACCTCCGAGGAAAAACCTACGGACAGACCTACGGAAAAGCAGGTAACAACAAAAGGTGAGGACGAAAAGGGTATCAACAAAAATGACCCCATCATCTTCGACAACCAGGATGACTAAAGTCATCCAGATAAACCTCCAGCATAGCCAGACCGCAACGGCTAACCTGCGGGGCGAGCTGGAGAAGAACACAAACACGATCGCCCTGATCCAGGAGCCGTGGATCAGGAATCACAACATCTGCGGTCTAAAAACTATAGGAGGTAAGTTGATATATAACCAAACAACTGACAATCCTAGATCATGTATCTACCTTCCCAAGAATTTCAAGGCTATGCCATTAACACATTTATGTTCCAGAGATCTTACAGCCATACGGGTCTCTTCAAGGCACGAAAACAATAAAATAATAACAAATACAGTAATCACCTCCGTGTATCTACCCTATGAAATGGAGGTACCAACCAGAGAATTCATAGAACTGGTAAGTTACTGTAAAAAGAAAAGCTCGAACTCATCATCTCGGTCGACTCCAACGCCCACCATCCTCTTTGGGGCATGGAGGAACCAAATGACCGAGGCATTGACCTAGTCAACTACCTTATTCAAACAGACTTAAATGTACTCAAAATAGGTAATAAACCAACCTTTATCACCAGGCGCTGCCGCACAATCATCGATCTAACACTAGTGACAAATGGAGCTGCCGAATACATCTCGAACTGGCTTGTATCAGACGAGTCTTCCTGCTCCGACCACAGATGGTTAAGGTATGACATCAGTTATTCACTAACCACACCAACACCCCGCAGGAACCCTAGGAAAACTGACAAAACCTTATACAAGGCCAAACTCAGTGACGCCCTAAGACCAGCGGTTGATCCTCACTCACTTGACAACCATGAGGCGGTGGAAAAATATGCAAAGAAAATATCAAATGCAATAACGAACAGCTACGAACAATCATGCCCATTAGGCGTTTCAACATGTGGGAAAAATAAGGACAGAGTCTTTGGCCCAGAACTTCAACGCAGAAAAAAACAAGTTGGAAAACTATTCAACAGAGCAATGAACACCAGCAGCGACTACGACTGGGACAACTACTCCAGAGCGAGAGCGAAATACAAAAACAGGATAAGAGCGTTTAATCGCAAAGCATGGTGCAAATATTGTACAAATATACAAACAACTGCAGAGGCCTCCAGAGTCAAGAAGGTACTCAGCGGAGACAAAAACAATAAAACAATTGGAACACTGAAACAACCGGACGGATCCTATGCAAAATCCGAATCCGAAATCAATGAAATTCTACTGAACACTCACTTTCCCGGCTGTCAAATCATAGAACTCACAGAAACAGCAACGGGGGTGACACAACAAGTAGCCACTGAAGAAGACTGGAGACTAGCAGAAACAGTGGTAACATCAAGCAGAGTCAACTGGGCAATCAACAGCTTCCAATTATTCAAAGCACCAGGACCAGATGGGATTTTCCCCGGCCTGCTAAGATGGGGAGACAAGGTAATAGTGGACCACCTCACATCCCTACTCACTGCTAGCCTAGCACACAAATATATACCAACAACCTGGAGAGAGGTAGAAGTCATTTTCATACCAAAACCGGGAAAAACAGATTACACAAACGCAAAATCCTTTAGACCCATCAGTCTGTCATCATTCATTCTAAAAACTCAAGAGAGACTATGTGACAGATATATACGAGACACAGTCTTAGAAGAAAATCCTATACATCCAAAACAGCATGCGTACAGCGCAGGAAAATCAACAGAGTCAGCCCTACATGAAGTGGTTGACATTGCTGAAAAATCCATACAAAACAAAGACCTCTGCCTCGGCACATTCATTGATGTCGAAGGAGCCTTCGATAAGACCAACTTTGGAAGCATCTGCGAAGCCCTAAGACGACATGGGGTTCCAGAGACCATTATCGGATGGATAAACAACATGCTAAGGCTCAGGAACATACAAACAACGGTAGGTGGTACAACAAAGGCACTAGCTACAAGAGGATGCCCACAGGGAGAAGTTCTCTCACCAATCCTATGGAGCCTAGTTGTAAACGACCTTATCACTGACCTAAACAAAAACAACTACCACACGGTAGGATATGCAGACGACTTGGCAATAATGATCCCAGGGAAGACTGCGGACACAGCTTGCAACCGCACCAGAGGAGCTCTAAAAATTGTAGAGGAATGGTGCAATAAACATGAACTAAACGTCAACGCCAACAAAACAGAAACTGTGATGTTTACAAACAAACGACAGCTAGGACGTTTTAACACGCCTAAACTGTTCGGCACAAAACTGAACTTATCCGAGGAGGTGAAATATCTCGGAATCACACTGGATAGTAATACAAGCTTATCTGGGCTAAACACCTGGACGTTAGGGTTAGGGGCGTGATTTTTTTTCCAAAATGTAGGAGGTTGTGAGCAATTTGACGAGCGTCATTTGTTTTTTGATTTTTGTATAAATCCAAGATGGCCGCCATACATGGACAATTTTCCTCCATACAAATTTCAAACAAACGGCCACCCCAAGTAACTAGGCGCAGCCAGAGGCCAAAGGCCAAAAGCAAAGTCAACTGCTTGCGATTTGGCTGAAAATCGATATCTATATGTAATTTGACCCCAAAAACCCAAATTCAATTATTTATTTTTTTGGAATCCAAGATGGCGTCTGGATTTTAGAAAATTAAACTTATTTCGGTCATAACGTCTCACTGGGACTTCGTAGGTGTCTGAAAATTTGTACACGGGGGTAAAGCACCTAGAGGAACTCGAAACTGCAATCAGATTTTGGATCCAAGATGGCCGCCAGCCCACACATATTTTGATGTTTCCTTTACTGACTGCAGTTTTTACCCATTTTCTCAACTGGACATGTTCTTTAGCCCACATCAACAGCCGCACGAAAAACCGTGGGCTGCTTGCAGCCCGCGCAGCCCCCGAAAAGCTAGTTATATTATATTAATATATTATAATATAATATAACTAGCTTTTCTTCTTAAACCTACAATACCACTCACTGACTGATTGACATAGTTGTTTGCCCTGTTGTAGGGTGGGTGGGGTTTAGGTTGGAGGAGCAGTTTAGGGGGCTGTTTAACGCCTGCTTGGCGCAGGGAAGGTTCCCAATGGCGTGGAAAACGGGACGGATGGTCCTGCTCAGAAAGGAGGGACGACCGGCGGATTCTCCGTCTGGCTACCGTCCCCTCGTGGTGCTTGATGAGGCCGGCAAACTGCTGGAACGAGTCACTGCCGATCGCCTGGTCAAGCACCTTGAGACGGCTGGCCCGAACCTGGCGGATTGCCAGTACGGGTTCCGTCGGAGCAGGTCCACAATCCACGCCATCCTGAGAGTGAAGTCAGTAGCGCAGGAAGCGGTTTCCCAGGGGGGGTTCGTCGTGGTGGTGTCTCTAGACATCACCAACGCCTTCAACTCCCTCCCATGGGCTTGCATTATGGAGGCACTCCGCTTTCACGGGGTGCCAACTTCCTGGGCCGCTTCATCGGTGATTACCTCTCAGGAAGGAGGGTCATTTTCCCTGCGCAAAGCGGGTGGAAGGAGAAGGAGGTGACGCGCGGTGTTCCACGGGGGTCTGTCTTAGGACCACTCCTGTGGTACATCGGCTACGACTGGGTGCTGCGGGGGACTAATCTTCCAGGTGTGGAGTTTGGTGTGTTACGCTGATGACACCCTGGTGGTATCCCGCGGCACCTCGTTTCGTGAGGCGTCAATCCTCGCCACGGCCGCGGTCGCCGAGGTGGTGCGCCGAATCCAGCGGCTGGGTCTGGAGGTTGCACTCCATAAATCCGAGGCGCTATGTTTTCATAGCCCTTGGAAAGCGCCTCCTCCAGACGCCAGTCTGATGGTGGGTGGAACCCACATTGCCATCAAGCCGACGATGCGCTACTCGGGCATCGTCCTTGATGGCAAATGGAATTTCGGCGCCCACTTCGAGGCGCTGGTTCCGCAGCTCATGTCGGCGGCGACAGCGCTGACGCAGCTCTTGCCGAACCTCGGAGGACCCGAGGCGTCCTGCAGGCGCCTCTATATGGGGGTCGTGCGGTCGATGGCGCTTTATGGCGCCCCCGTGTGGGATGAGGCCCTTAATCGCCAAAACATCACACTGCTGCGCAGACCGCAGAGGTTGATGGCGATAAGGGTCATCCGGGGATACCGCACGATCTCGTTTGAGGCCGCCAGTCTGCTTACCGGTTCCATACCCTGGGACATAGAAGCGAGTGCCCTCGCGTCACTATTTTATTGGCGTGAGGAGGCGCTGGCCCGGGGTCACCGACCGGCACCGAGAGAAATAGAGGGACGCCGCAATGAGCTGCGTCAGCGCTCTATCGAGGAGTGGGCCTATAGGCTGGAGCAGCCCAGTTTCGGAATCCGAACTGTTGAGGCTGTCCGCCCAGTCTTGAGCCAGTGGTTGGCGAGGCAACATGGCCGACTCCCCTTCCGTTTGACGCAGGTGCTCTCCGGACACGGTTGTTTCGGAGGGTACCTGTGTCGCAGAGCGAGTAGGGAGCCGACCGCCGTATGCCACCACTGTGACGGGTGTGCGGACGAGGACGCCCAACACACTCTGGACTGCTGCCCAGCCTGGGCGGAAGAGCGCGCCGACATGTGTGCGATCGTGGGGGACGACCTCTCTCTGCCGACCTTGATCAAGGTCATGGTCGACAGCGAGACGTCGTGGAATGCGGTGCAGGCCTTTGCGGAGCAGGTTATGCTCCGCAAGGAGGCGGCGGAGAGAATGCGTGAGGATACCACCGACCACGCCATCCGCCGCCAGCGCACTGGGCGCAGGAGGCGGGCCTATGGCCTGCAACTGCAGCCCCCACAGTAAGGGTCGGTCGAGTGGCGGAAACGGGATTCCGTTGCTCGACTTAACGGCCCTCCGGGTGTAAGGCGTAGGGTGTCACCACGCCTTAACCCCCTTTTGGGTGGAGTTGGAGGCTGAAAGGCCCCCCACAGGTTCGCTCTGGCAACCTCTCACAATGAGAGGCACCTCCAGAGCGAGCAGAGACCGCCAAAGCGGTCACCGCGCCGGGGCTATGGAGCGCGAATAGCACACGGCCCCGGCCCATAGCGGCTGAGAGGTGACACCGCGGAGTTTTTAGTGGTAACACCACATAACCTTACCGGTCTCCCGTGACTGGTAAGGTATCCGAAGGGATTTTCTCCGCGATGAAAAAAAAAAAAAAGGGTTGGTGGGGTTTAGGTTGATGTGTGGTCGTACAGAAGGTGCTCCAGTGAGTACCAGAAAAATCTGACATTTGAGGATCTGCAGAAACCTGATGTGGAAGGGGTACGGCCTGCGAAAATAGTTGGGGTGATTTTTTTTCCAAAATGTAGAGGGTTGTAAGCAATTTGACGAGCGTCATTTGTTTTCTTATTTTTTTCAAAATCCAAGATGGCCGCCATACATGGACAATTTCTCCCCATACATGCGGAAACCTGATGTGGAAGGGGTACGCAAAGACCGTTGGGGTTGGGGGCGTGATTTTTTTTTCCAAAATGTAGGGGGTTGCAAGCAATTTGACAAGCGTCATTTGTTTTTTAATTCAAGATGGCCGTCATACATGGACAATTCCCCTCCATACAAACTAACCCATTTTCTGAACTGGAAACATTTTTTAGCCTACCTGAACAGCTGCACGAATGACCGCGGGCTGCTTGCAGCCCGCGCAGCGCCCGAAAAGCTAGTTATATTATATTATATTATAATATATAAACCTACAATACCACTGACTGACTCACTGATTGACATAGTTGTTTGCCCTGTTGCGGGGTTGGTGGGGTTTAGGTTGATGTGTGGTCGTATAGAGGGTGCTCCAGTGAATACCAGAAAAATCTGACATTTGAGGATTTGCAGAACCCTGATGTGGAAGGGGTACGGCCTGCAAAAACGGTTTTTTTGGGCGGTAGGAGTAAAAAAGTATAGACGCTTTTATTTGAGCTCTGATATTTTTATATAATATAATAAAATCAAATCGTATTAACCCTATTAATATAAATTAAATGGATTAGTTACCTCTATCCTACTTACCAGCAATATATTTCACAAACTCCTTTTATCTTTTTGCACATAAAACCAACATCACTTCATGTTCATACACTGCACTATGGATCAACTAGCACTACTAAAAAAACACATGGATGACATGGAGAAGATGTTTGAGGCAAAGATGACTTCGTTTGAAGAGAATACAATGGGTCGCAGCCACCAAGACACCGCAGCACTCTCCAGTGAGTTCCAAACCTTTAAAGCATTCATATGGAAAGCCGTGTCCGCATTGAAACTTCAAATGGAGCTAGTCTTTCAGTCATTAGATAGTTTTGAAATGAGGTCCAGATCTAACCTCCTCTTGCTTCACAATGTGCCTGAGGAAAAACAGGATGACTTAGCTGACAAACTCCTCACGCTATGTCATAATGATCTGCAATTGCCTGACTTTACACCTCAAATGATTATCTCTTGTGTTCGTTTGGGCAAGACCACAAAGGCTGATAAACCACGGCCCATCCTTCTGCGGTTTAGCGACACCATCAGCCGTAACAAAGTATGGGCGGCCAAGAAGCATCTTAAAGGTAGCGGACTGACATTGTCTGAATTTCTGACGGCTTCACGGCATGCAGTGTTCGTTGAAGCCCGTAAGGCCCTGGGAGTCAGGGGATGCTGGACTGGTGACGGGAAGATTGTGGTGGTATGTGCAAATGGCGTGAAACGTAAGATCACTACAATGGCAGATCTGCGAGAAGTATTGGCTGAGTTTCCACAAAAGTCAGATACTGCGATTGTTGATGAGCAAATAAGCCGGCCGACCAGGCAGCAGCGCAGCACCAGGACTGCATACAAGAAATAAGCCCTTCACCCTGAGGAAACCTGTATCAGTGTCCGTTTAGGTTATGTTCGAATTATTCTTGTAGAAACTTAATTACTTTCGAATTTGTGTGTGGGTAAGAACACAGCAGCGTCTGAGGGTGGTTTTTATCATTTTTTATAAATTATAAAGTGCGGTATTTTAAGTTTTTTTCCAAATTATTAAGATGACAGTAATTAAATAAGTACAACATCAACAATCAACAAACCAGGATTTGTAATTTGACTTGTGTCAATGTCAATATGACAGTTTGTTTGCGTTTTGTTATAGTCATCGACCGCACGTGAACATGCACAAAAATATTTAGCTTTTTTTTTTTTTTTTTACCCACTGTCTGTGCTTGAGGGGCGGTCTTATTATGGATTTCTTTGTATGAACGCGTTTTATGTTATACCTTTATGTTATAAATTACCCTCAGTATGCTCTTCCATATCCACCGTATTTACCTACTGTTCGACCTGCTTCACATTCTTCTTTGTATTGTGTTCCTCTCTTGTTCATGTGTTCTCATGTGCATGTATTATTATGTGTGTACAATCTAGACTTCATTGTTGCTGGCCGGTACTTGAAGGGTATTTGGTACTCTATAGATTTTGTGCAAATTAACCCTTTTATACCTATATTGTATATATTTATATATCTATATTAATTATTATTATATATATTTTAAATTTATTTGTACTTTATTAGTTTAGCTCAATGTCAGATGTACTTAGAGATAACTCGGATCTTGAATATTTTTCATTCTCTTCTTCATCTTGCAGCTTATTTAGTGCCTGTAGTGATGACGATGATGATATTTGTCAAAATGGCTCTTTGAATGATAATTTAAAAATCACCTTCTCTAAATTTCAAAAGAATTTATACGTAGCGCATATTAATGCCCAAAGCATACCCGCGCATTACAATGATCTGATAACAACTTTTGAATCAACTAATATTCAGGCAATTTATTATCTGAAAGCTTTCTCAAACCCTCTCTACCCTCTACATTGTACCCACTACCTGGTTATCGCCTTTTTAGAAACGATCGCTCCTACACCGTAACAAATAATGGGAAAACTAGAGTTGTTGGTGGAGGTGGTGTAGCTATCTATCTTCGCAGTGATATTTCTGCTCAAATTCTCAATCAATCCAATCCTGCTCCTAATGCCCCTGAACATCTTTTTCTTGAAATCAATCTTCATCACGATAAATTCCTCCTAGGTGTGTACTACAGCCCTTCCTCAAACATTAACTACTTTAATTCTTTTAAATCACTCCTCATTGAATATCGGGCCCAATATGACCATGTCATAGTTATGGGAGACTTCAACACGTGTCTTATAAAAGATGACTCACGCTCCAAATCCCTCCTTTCTTTTCTTCACTCCCTTAATCTCCATGTCTTGCCTTTAGGTCCCTCCCATTTCCCCCATAACGGTCCACCTTCGTTACTAGACCTGATTATAGCGTCTTCTCCGGATCTCTGTTCTACACACGGTCAATATCATGCGCCATGTTTTTCAGCACACGATTTAGTGTATGCCTCATTTAGGTTGCGAACACCAAAGCTTCGTCATAAATATATATTGCGTCGTAACTTTAGTGCCATAGATTGGAACGCGTTTACAACTGAGCTTCGAGGGGTTGATTGGGATTTGCTGCTTTTGGCACCTGACGTGGATTCTAAAGTAGCTGCTTTCAACACTTTACTCCTTTCTATTTATGACAAGTATGCTCCAATCCAACAGGTTCGTGTAAAGCACTATCCTGCCCCCTGGTTGACTCCTGATATCCGTAAAATGATGGCCAAAAGGGACAAAGCCAGAATTAAGTTGCGTCGATATCCTTCAGTGTTGAATCGTGAAAACTTTCACAATAATATTGAAGATTGCCCTCCTAATAAAGTATGGAGGTTTTTAAAGAGTCAAGGCATAGGCAAACAGTGTTCCGAGACCAATTTCCAGGTAGATGCCAATAAGTTAAATGCACTTTTCTCTACTCCAGCAGTTAACTTCCCTCCTAATGTCAAGAATGCCACTCTTAGTAGCTTATACAATAAAGATCCTTCCAATCATCCCCCTTTTAATTTTGCCGCAATCACAAAGGACGACGTCGTTAATATAATCAACTCCATTAAGACTAAAGCTGTTGGCAACGATGACATTTCACTAGATATGTTAAAACCAATAGCGACTTTCATATCTCCTGTTATTACCAATATTGTAAACTGCTCCTTAAAGTCTGGTGTGTTTCCCACTGCTTGGAAAAGTGCTCACATTATCCCCCTCCCCAAAAAACCCAATCCTTCTTCACTTTCCCAGTTTCGTCCCATCTCCATCCTTCCTTTATTATCAAAAATAATAGAACACCACGTACAACAGTGTATGTCAAAACACCTGAATAAATATAATATGTTAAGTCCTTTTCAATCTGGCTTTCGTGTGGGTCATAGTACTACCTCAGCTCTCGTGAAAATTACAGATGACATTCGTCTAAACATTGATGATAAAAAACTCACACTTCTCGTGCTGCTGGACTTTTCTAATGCTTTTAACACTGTTGACTTTGATATCCTAATAGCCATTCTGTATTCACTTAATTTTTCCCCGGCTACACTAACATGGTTTCGCTCCTATTTAGAGGGACGCCGGCAGCTAGTGAAAATTGATAATTGTAGATCTGATTGGTGTAACCTCTCTGCTGGAGTCCCGCAAGGAGGTATACTGTCTCCTATTCTCTTCTCGATTTTCATTGATGGCATTACGGCCTCACTGTCTTCTTCTTTTCATTTATACGCTGATGATCTTCAGATCTATACGACCGCCCCTCTCGACAATTTTCATCACGCCATTAGTGTTATCAACACCGACCTTGCGACTATCGCAGAGTGGTCAAAAAACTTCGGGCTAATGGTCAATGCAGCTAAGTCCCAAGCGATTGTAATAGGAAGCCCCTACTTCATTTCTAAATTTAAGTCCATGGATTTCCCAAATGTTGTACTTGACAATAATATAATTCCTTTTTCGACTAAAGTCAACAACCTGGGCATCATCATGGATGAAACCCTTTCCTGGTCCCCGCAAATCTGTGAGCTGAGTCGAAAGATATTTGTATCCTTACATTCTTTAAGACGATTAAAAAACTTTCTGCCTACCGATACAAAAGCCTTGTTGGCTCGTTCACTACTTGTCCCCGTCCTCGACTACGCAGATGTTGCCTTCTTAGACCTGACTGACGAACTGACAAACAAACTAGAGATTATTCAGAATATGTGCATAAGGTATGTGTATAATCTCAGAAAATTTGACCATATCTCTGAGTTTCGCTCGCGGCTAAATTGGTTACGTATAGAAACTCGTCGTGACCTTCACATCCTCTCCTTCCTTTTTAAAGTCCTATTTAACCCCTCCTCTCCTAAATACCTTACCGAAAAATTTTCATTTAGTGACATTGACTCCCGCCTTCGATCTAGTAACAACCCGATGCTGCACATACCCGCTCACTCCTTCCAGGGCTATAATAAGTCTTTCGCAGTTTATGCAGCAAGGCTATGGAATAAACTGCCGTTAGAAATTAAAATGTCGTCTTCTTTGCATTCTTTTAAATTCAAAATTAGGAAGCTTCTGGAAAAGTCGGAAGATTTGAGTTGAGTTGTATATATATGTGTATAAGTGTATGTGTAATTAGTATATATTTACTATATATTTATTATATATTAATTATTATATATGTATATTTTATGTATTTATATTTATTATGTTATAGTTATTGTAGTTACAAGTATTAGTAAAATTTTAAATTGTTTTTAGTGTAGTAAAGTAGTTAGGTTTAATTGGATTCTGTTTTCTGTTCTATAGTTATTGTACCCACTCTCTACCCTGTGTTGTAAATTGTCCTCTTAATTCACGGTTGACTAGAAGAGATCCCTATCTGGGATAAGTCCGCCTTTGTACTGATTCCTACTTCTATCATGTATTTTATTGTCTTGTGTTTATGTACAATAAAGATTTAACAAACAAACAAACAAACAAAAAACTTTGTTCGCTTACGCAATATATGTAACAAGCGATGCAGAGAAGCGAGACGTAAACATATTTATGACAATATAGAGAACTGTCCTCCGCACAAGCTTTGGAGGTTTCTGAAAGGTGTTGGAGTGGGCAAGCAGGCGTCCAATGCTGAATTTGACACGGATATTAACCAACTTAATAAGCATTTTTGCGCTCCTCCTAAAAATCCTACAGCTTTAATTAAACAGAGAACGCTAGCTGATCTTGCCAACAAGCCTGTTAATAATTGTCCCACTTTTAACCTTGAGGTAATTTCTGCAGGCGAGGTGGTCGATATTATTGGCAAGCTTAAGTCAAATGCGGTTGGTAATGATGATATATCTCTTGAAATGATAAAGCCCATTATTCATCTCATTTCCTTTTAATTAGCTGACATATTAAATTGTTCCATAACTACAGGAGTATTTTCCTCTGCCTGGAAACTTGCACATGTTATTCCTCTTCCAAAGAAACCAAATCCATCCTTACCCTCCCACTTTCGTCCAATTTCCATTCTTCCCTTACCTTCAAAGATCTTAGAGCACTACGTGCAACAGCGGTTAATGGAACATCTCACAAAGAACAACCTTTTAAGTCCAAATCAGTCTGGCTTTAGAGCTGGACATAGCACCACAACTGCGCTAGTCAAGATCACAGACGACATACGGTATAATATCGAGAATCAACAGCTGACTGTACTGACTCTTCTAGATTTTTCTAATGCCTTCAATGCAGTTGATTTTGATATCCTGCTCGGTTTTCTTAGAATACTAAATTTCTCTGAATCCTCTTTAACTTGGTTCAGCTCCTACTTACAGGGTCGCCAGCAGTTGGTAAAGATCGATCGGCATAAGTCTGACTGGTGTGAACTTGCTGCTGGCGTTCCTCAAGGAGGAGTACTTTCCCCGGTTCTTTTCTCTATTTTTATAGACAGTATTACTTCTCTTCTTACTTCTTTCTGTCACTTATATGCAGATGACCTGCAAATCTATGCAGCCGCCGCTTTCGACAATCTTCATCACGCTATCAGCGTAATTAATTCTGACCTTGCTGCTATAGCAAATTGGTCCCATAGTTTCGGGCTTACGGTCAACGCAGACAAATCCCAGGCAATTATTATCGGCAGTCCCTATTTCATCAGCAAAGTCCACAACTCCACTTTACCCAACATTCAGTTTGACGGTAACATTATTCCTTTCACATCGACTGTAAAAAACCTAGGAATAACGCTTGACGAAACCCTGTGTTGGGCTCCTCAAATCAACGAAGTGAGTCGGAAGTTATTTATAGATACTAAATGGCATCGTCCTTGGGCTCCTTTAAGAACAAAATTTTAAATTTCTTTTCGGAATCCTAAGTTACTTCGAGCTACCTAATTACTTTTTATTTTAAATAGTTTATATTATGTATTTATATATATATATATATATATATATAAATACATAATATAAACATATATATATATATATATATATATATATATATATATATATATATTACATATAACAATATATATATATATATATATTGTTATATGTAAGTTTATCTTAGTTGTATTTGTGTAGTTTACATACCTGTATTTTTTTTTTTTGTGCAGTATATAATAATAATAATAATAATAAAGCTTTATTTAATTCCACACAAAACATTTACAGTTTAAGTTTAAGTATATATAAATGCTCAGCAATATTTAAGAAAAAAGTAATAAAAAGTTATATGAATATTGAATAAATGTAAGTAGGTACTTAATGCTATCTAGATTTTAAGTTTGTATGGACCCCTTTCGGGTAAAAGCCTCCTCCAAGGATTTCCACTTGTCTCTGTCTCTTGCGGACACCAACCATCTTCGTCCCGCCACTTCGACTATTTCATCAGCCCATCTAGCGCGAGGCCGGCCTCTCGACCTGGAGCCACGTGGTCCCGTCCATTTTATTATTCTTTGTGTCCACCTATCGTCTGTGAGTCTGGCCACATGTCCTGCCCATTTCCACTTTCTTTGCAGTGAAAAAGTAAGTGCATCTAAAAATTTTGTCTTCTTGCGGATGGCTGAATTTCTCACTCTGTCTTTTAATCTTATACCAAGGCAACTTCTCTCCATTCTTCTTTGAGTTGTCTGTATTCTTGTTCTGGTTTTGTGATCGAATGTCCAGGTTTGGCAACCGTAGGTGAGACATGGTAGAATTTCGGAGTCCATAACAATTTTTTTAGTAGGTAGTGGTAGTTGAGATTTGAATATTTCCTTATGAGCCCAGTACTTCCTCCAAGTAATCGCTACTCTTCTGTCTACTTCTTCAGCAGCTCTATCTTTACTAAAAGAAATCTGTTTACCTAGGTAGACATATTCGTCTACGTATTCTAGAGGTATGTTATTTACCGAAATAGGTGACGCTTGGTGGTTAGTCATGACTTTCGTTTTATCAAGGTTCATTTCCAATCCAACTCTTGTACTAGCCTGGTGTAAATCGTTTATCATGTTACTTAGTTTGTATGAAGAATCCGAGAACAAAATGATGTCGTCGGCGAATCTAAGATGGCTTAGAAAATTCTCGTTTACACGGATGCCTTGGGTAGACCATGGTAAGGCCTTTATTATATATTGTAGAACGGCTATGAAGATTTTTGGGGAGATCGGGTCACCTTGTCTCACACCTCTGTTTATGTTGAATTTTTCTCCTACTCTATCTAGTTTAACTCTACTGGTACTTTTGATATAAATGTTTTTTAGGATATTTATATATTTTTCTTCAACATTTTGAGATCTCAGTGCTTCCCATATGCTTACATGTGATATAGAGTCAAAAGCTTTTTTATAGTCTATGAAAGCTATGTACATGGGTCTGCGAAATTCCAAATATTTCTCAATCACCTGGTCGACGACTTGAGAGAGGGCGCCACAGTGCCAGTGTTTACATCGTTCTCGTATTTTAATTAGCTTTTTAAATATCCAAGCGTATAAAGTTGTGTAAAAAGTGAAAAATTTGATGAACATTGCGTAGACGTACATAGACAATATAAAGATTACAGTGTATAAATCATAAAAGCTGAGTATATAGTGAAAAATACCATACACAAACAAAGACTGATACACCGCTTAGAAGTGAGCATTCGAACTTTACAAGTGCAAAATATTACTCCTCTGTGTGAATTAAATAGACAGATACCGAACAAAACAATTATAAGGACCTGTATCAAAAAAGACAGAAGTATTCATAACCTCAAAAGTGCAAATTAATGCCTACGAGATACTTATTAATAGATACGCCATCTATTAACATCCATCATAGCTTTTATGACAAGACCTGTGATAGAACCCTGGACTATACTTACACCATCTAGCGGAATTTTGATATTACAAGCAACACTATTGCTGCAACACTAATCACAAATATTACCGTAAAAACTATCATCGCTGCTGCCATCTAGCGCTTTTTGTTGGTATTACTTATCAACACACAACGAAAGCTTGATCTACTTGAGTAACTGCTATTTCAAGTGACTTAAAAGCACTTACTACTTTACACAGAGGGCGCCGAGTGTCACTTGATTTACACTATGGACGAAATAAAGCAAATGTTATTAGAAATGCAGCAAGACATGAAGCGACAAAAACAAGATATGTTAGAGATGAAGGAAGACATAAAGAACACAATAAATAATAATATAAACGAAAAATTCAACACTCTTGAAATAAAAAACGAACTTTTAGAGAAAAAAGTGGAGGATCAGAACATAAAAATAAGAAACTTTGAAAGGCATATTAGACGCAAGAACCTAGTCTTATTTGGTGTTGAAGAAAGTGAAAAGTCCTATCACGAACTAGAAGACATAATAATCAACATAATAAACACTTACTTCGGGCTGTCGTGTGACAGAAATAACATTGAAACTGTCAGAAGGCTAGGAAAGAAAGGTGAAAAAATCAGACCGGTTGTAATAACATTCAACACAATGGGTTTGAAGTTAAATATTCAAAAGAAGAAGTCTTGTCTACAAAACACTCCATACTACATAAAAGAAGATTACCCATTAGATGTCTTATTGAAGCGTAAGGAACTCCAAGCCCAGCTACAGATTGAAAAGGATGCAGGCAATACCGCTTTTATTAAATACGACAGGCTGATAATAATAAACAACAACAAGCGAACCCCTCGCAACCAGTCAAATAAGAGGAACCTGTCGGAATCCCCGGAGACATCGGATGCTTGCGGCCAAAAATCACAACAAAAGAATAAACAACCATCGAAGAAAAATAAAGCTACCAACATAAAGGACTATATCTTACAGAAACCAAAGCTACTCGTCACTCAGACAGATACTTCTCAAAGCCAAGCAAAGCCTTCACAGTCACAACAAAACCGGGCATAGCAACCACAGTTGGACCCTCTTCTCCCTCCACATCTCCCAGTACGGCCGGTCACCGCGGGAGATTTAGACCAAAACCCATCAAGGAAAAATAAGGAAAATAAAAGAATTTTAAATGTCTGTACCTTTAATGTAGGTTCACTATCTTCAGAACCTAAACTCATAGAGCTAAAGGCAGCACTACAATGTATTAATCACGATATAGTAGGATTATGTGAAGTTCGCCGCCTAGGAGAGAATATCAGAGAAGACAACGATTATATTATGTACTACTTAGGCCAAACAAAGGGTCTTTACGGTGTAGGCTTCCTAGTGAAAAAGATATATAAAGAAAATATTAAAAAATTTACCGGAATATCAGAGAGAGTCTGTGTGTTAGAAATTGAACTAGAAAATACACTCTTTGCAATAATACAGGCATACGCGCCCACAGAAAGATCATCCCAAGAAGAAATTGACAAGTTCTATGCAGACATGACAAAAGCCCACGACTCTATCACTACTAAACACATTATCTCTATGGGCGATTTTAATGCGCAGGTGGGAATACCCAAAGAACATGAATATACAGTAACCGGTAAATACGGTTATGGGAAGAGAAGCATTCGTGGAAACAGGCTAATAAAATATGCACTTGAGTACAACCTGAAAATTGTGAACACAATGTTTAAGATGAAATCTAAAAACCGATGGACATGGATCTCTCCGGACAAAAAGACTAAAAATGAGATAGATTACATTATGTCTACTGAACCACACTTATTTACTAACTTTAAAGTACTAGCCTCATTCCCCTTCGGATCAGACCATAGATTACTGAGAGCTACTATCCATCTGAAGACAATGAGAAAAAGTAGACGTAATTTTTCAAACACATCAAAAACATTGAAAACAATGGAAGAGCAAGGGATTTACCTTGAAAACCTAAGCCGTTTTGTACCTGAACTTATAACGTCACACGAAAAGTATAAAGCCGAAGAATATTGCCTAAAAATCACAAACTCTATATTAGAAAGTTTAAAAAACATTAAAGGAACAGAAAAGCAAAATATCTTATCAGAAAAGGCACTAGAGCTCATGAAAGAAAGGTCTAAACTACAAAATAAGTCTAATTTGAACAGAAATGATAAAGAAAAACTTAAAGAACTTTACAAAACTACAAACAAAGAAATAAAAAGATGCTATAATGTGTATAGAAGTAACACTATACAAAGACACCTTGAAATATTTAGATCCGCCAAAAGAGCTTACAAAGAACTTAATAAAACAAAGACATGGATTCCATCTCTACAACCGGGCTCTACCAAAAGTCAGTCACGTGTGGAGATCGTAAAAATAGCCACAGAGTTTTACACACAACTGTATAGCCAGTCAGATACATTAAATGAAACGGGAGATACAAATTAATACTCCAAAACATCTCCAACTCAAGAGTTTACAGAGTCTGAAGTCCTCAAACAAATAATGAAGCTGAAATCGGAGAAAAGCCCTGGGCCAGATGGTATCACAAATGAACACATTAAGTTTGCTAGGACTCTACTACTGACACCAATAACCCTTTTATTTAACAAAATATTAGAAGAAGAGTATGTGCCATCCATATGGACCGAATCTGAAATAATCTTACTATATAAAAAGGGGGATCCAGCCGACATAGGGAATTACCGCCCAATAAGTCTCATGCCTTGTCTTTATAAATTGTTTGCCTCTTGCCTGCTGGAAAGAATATCGCCAGTTATCGACGCACACCAGCCTATGGAACAAGCGGGATTTAGAAGCAATTTCAGCACAGCGGATCATATTTTGTGCAGTACCTTTCTGTAAATTTAAATTGTACTACTTCTACCCCAAACGCTTAATAAGTAAACATTCCTCTCAATTACTGGCCGGTTGACTCGAAGAGATCCCTATACGGGATAAGTCCGCCGTTGTATGTTTACTTTTCTGATTTGTATCTGTGTTCTTTCTTGTGTACAATAAAGCTTTATAAACAAACAAACAAACAAACGGTTGAGGTTAGGGGCGTGATTTTTTTTCCAGAATGTGGGGGGTTGTAATCAATTTGACGACCGTCATTTGTTTTTTTATTTTTTTTTTAATTCAAGATGGCTGCCATACAAGGACAAATTTCCTCCATACAAACTTACCCATTTTCTGAACTGGAAACATATTTTAGCCTACCTCAACAGCCGCACGAAAGACCGCGGGCTGCTTGCAGCCCGCGCAGCGCCCGAAAAGCTAGTTATTTATATATTATAATATATAAACCTACAACACTGACTGACAGAGTTGTTTGCCCTGTTGCGGGGTTGGTGGGGTTTAGGTTGATGTGTGGTCGTATAGAGGGTGCTCCAGTGAGTACCAGAAAAATCTGACATTTGAAGATCTGCAGAAACCTGATGTGGAAGGGGTATGGCCTGCAAAAACGGTTGGGGTTAGGGGCGTGATTTTTTTTCCAAAATGTGGGGGGTTGTAAGCATTTTGACGAGCGTCATTTGTTTTTTTATTTTTTTCAAAATTCAAGATGGCCGCCATACAACGACAATTGTCCTCCATACAAACTTACCCATTTTCTGAACTGGAAACATATCTTAGCCAATCTCAACAGCCCCACGATGAACCGCGGGCTGCTTGCAGCCCGCGCAGCGCCCGAAAAGCTAGTTATAATATATAAACCTACATTACCACTCACTCACTCACTGATTGACATGGTTGTTTGCCCTGTTGCGGGGTTGGTGGGGTTTAGGTTGATGTGTGGTCGTATAGAGGGTGCTCCAGTGAGTACCAGAAAAATCTGACATTTGAGGATCTGCAGAAACCTGATGTAGAAGGGGTACGGCCTGCGAAGACGGTTGGGGTTAGGGGTGTGATTTTTTTTTCAAAATGTAGAGAGTTGTAAGCAATTTGACGACCGTCATTTGTTTCTTTATTTTTTTCAAAATCCAAGATGGCCGCCATACAAGGACTATTTTCCTCCATACAAAATTACCCATTTTCTGAACTGGAAACATATCTTAGCCTACCTCAACAGCCGCACGAAAGACCGCGGGCTGCTTGCAGCCCGCGCAGCGCCCGAAAAGCTAGTTATATTATAATATATAAACCTACAATACCACTCACTGACTGATTGACATAGTTGTTTGCCCTGTTGCGGGGTTGGTGGGGTTTAGGTTTATGTGTGGTCGTATAGAGGGTGCTCCAGTGAGTACCAGAAAAATCTGACATTTGAGGATTTGCAGAAACCTGATGTGGAAGGGGTACGGCCTGCGAAAACGGTTGGGGTTAAGGGCGTGATTTTTTTTCTTAAATGTAGGGGGTCATAAGCAATTTGACGAGCGTCATTTGTTTTTTGATTTTTTTCAAAATCCAAGATGGCCGCCATACAAGGACAATTTTCCTCAATACAAACTTACCCATTTTTTGAACTTCAACAGCCCCACGATGAACCGCGGGCTGCTTGCAGCCCGCGCAGCGCCCGAAAAGCTAGTTATAATATATAAACCTACAATACCACTGACTCACTGATTGACATAGTTGTTTGCCCTGTTGCGGGGTTGGTGGGGTTAAGGTTGATGTGTGGTCGTATAGAGGGTGCTCCAGTGAGTACCAGAAAAATCTGACATTTGAGGATCTGCGGAAACCTGATGTGGAAGGGGTACGGCCTGCGAAAACGGTTGGGGTTAGGGGTGTGATTTTTTTTCCATAATGTAGAAGATTATAAGCAATTTGACGACTGTCATTTGTTTTTTGTTTTTTTTCGAAATTAGAGATGGCCGCCATACATGGATAATTTCCCTCTATACAAATTTCATACAAACATTCCAAGTAACTTGGCGCAGCCTGAGGCCGGAGGCCGAAGGCGAAGCCCCGCCGCGAGGCCGCAGGCCGAGCTGCGGAGCGAGGGCGAAGCCCGAGCTCTCACCCCCCACCTTTGACCACCCCTCCCCCCAAGTAATTTTCACGAGGCCGTAGGCCGAGTGATGCGAGCCCGAAGGGCGAGCTGCGGGCGAGGGCGAAGCCCGAGCCACTTACACAAGTAACGTGCATTTTTTAAAATTTTTTGGAAATCCAAGATGGCCGCCGAAAGTCAACTGCCTTCGATTTGGCTGAAAATCGATATGCGAATGTATTTTGAGCCAAAAAATCCGAATTTGTCAATATTTCTGGAATCCAAAATGGCGCCTTGATTTTAAAAAATCAAACTTATTTCGTTCATAACGTCTCACTGGGCCTTCGTATGGGTCGGAAATTTTGTACATGGGGTTAAAGCATCCCGCGGAACTCAAAACTGCAATCAGATTTTGGATTCAAGATGGCCGCATACACATTTTGTCATGTTTTCCTTATTGACTGCAGTTTTTACCCATTTTCTCAACTGGACATGTTATTTAGCCCACCTCAACAGCTGCACGAAAAACCGCGGGCTGCTTGCAGCCCGCGCAGCGCCCGAAAAGCTAGTTATAATATATAAACCTACATTACCACTCACTGACTCACTCACTGACAGAGTTGTTTGCCCTGTTGCGGGGTGGGTGGGGTTTAGGTTGATGTGTGGTCGTGTAGAGGGTGCTCCAGTGAGTACCAGAAAAATCTGACATTTGAGGATCTGCAGAAACCTGATGTGGAAGGGGTACGGCCTGCGAAAACGGTTAAGGTTAGGGGCGTGTTTTTTTTTCCAAAATGTAGGGGGTTGTGAGCAATTTGACGAGCGTCATTTGTTTTTTGACTTTTTTCAAAATCCAAGATGGCCGCCATACATGGACAATTTCCCTCCATACAAAATTCATACAAACGGCCCCCCAAGTAACTTGGCGCAGCCAGAGGACAAAGACCAAAAGGAAAGCCCTCCACCGCGAGGCCGCAGGCCGAGCTGCGGGCAAGGGCGAAGCCCGAGCCACTCCCCCCCCCCCCCCTTGACCCCCCCCCCTCCAAGTAATTTTCACGAGGCCGCAGGCCGAGTGGTGCGAGCCCGTAGGGCGAGCTGCGGGCGAGGGCGAAGCCCGAGCCACTCCCATAAGCGCCGCTTTTTTTATAAATTTTGGAAATCCAAGATGGCCGCCGAAAGTCAACTGCTTGCGATTGGGCTGAAAATCGATATCTATATGTATTTTGAGCCGAAAAATCCAAATTTGACAGTTTTTTTGGAATCCAAGATGGCGTCTGGATTTGAGAAAATTAAACTTATTTCGTTTATAACGTCTCACTGGGACTTCGTATGGGTGTGAAATTTTGCATGTGGGGGTAAAGCACCCCGCGGAACTCGGAACTGGAATCAGATTTTCGATCCAAGATGGCCGCCCCCACACATATTTTGATGTTTCCTTTACTGACTGCAGTTTTTACCCATTTTCTCAACTGGACAGGGGTTTTAGCCTACCCCAACAGCCGCACGAAAGACCGCGGGCTGCTTGCAGCCCGCGCAGCGCCCGAAAAGCTAGTTATAATGTATAAACCTACATTACCACTTACTCACTGTCTGACTCATTGACATAGTTGTTTGCCCTGTTGCGGGGATGGTGGGGTTTAGGTTGATGTATGTTTATATAGAGGGTGCTAAATGGAGTACCAGAAAAATCTGACATTTGGAGATCTGCAGAAACCTGATGTGGAAGGGGTACGGCCTGCGAAAACGGTTGGGGTTGGGGGCGTGATTTTTTTTCCAAAATGTAGGGGGTTGTAAGCAATTTGTCTAACGTCATTTGTTTTTTTATTTTTTTTTTAAATTCAAGATGGCCGCCATACAACGACAATTATCCTCCATACAAACTTACCCATTTTCTGAACTTGAAACATATCTTAGCCTATCTCAACAGCCCCACGATGAACCGCGGGCTGCTTGCAGCCCGCGCAGTGCCCGAAAAGCTAGTTATAATATATAAACCTACATTACCACTCACTGACTGACTGACTGACTGATTGACATAGTTGTTTGCCCTGTTGCGGGGTTGGTGGGGTTTAGGTTGATGTGTGGTCGTATAGAGGGTGCTCCAGTGAGTACCAGAAAAATCTGACATTGGAAGATCTGCAGAAACCTGATGTGGAAGGGGTACGGCCTGCGAAAACGGTTGGGGTTAGGAGTGTGATTTTTTTGCCAAAATGTAGGGGGTTGTGAACAATTTGACGAGCGTCATTTGTTTTTTGATTTTTTTCAAAATCCAAGATGGCCGCCATACATGGTCAATTTTCCTCCATACAAATTTCATACAAACGGCCACTCCAAGTAACTAGGCGCAGCCAGAGGCCAAAGGCCAAAAACAAAGGGCCCCCGCGAGGCCGTAGGCCGAGCTGCGGGCGAGGGCGAAGCCCGAGCCACTATCACAAAGCGCAGCGTCTTTTTTTTTTTTTCGAAATCCAAGATGGCCGCCGAAAGTCAACTGCTTGCGATTTGGTTGAAAATCGATATATATATGTAATTTGACCCCTAAAACCCAAATTTAATATCTTTTTTGGAATCCAAGATGGCGTCTGGATTTTAGAAAATTAAACTTATTTCGTTTATCATCATGTCGTCCAAGCCGTATCCGGCGACGGCGACTCCTATGTGTCTATTCCGGAATCGTTGCTGTGGTGAGCTCTGATGTGGCTAGCAAAGCCAATCTTCGACTTGAAAGTTCGGTTGCATGATACACAAAAAAGTTGGCCAGTGGAGTTGAAAGTATAGTTGTAGGAGGGCTTCGGTCGAGTCTTCCGTATTTGGCGCTTTGCATCAAGGTCTTCTAGACGCTTCGATTCGTATACATCTACGTTTTTGTGAACGGTGCGGCGCCATTCCGGTCTAAGACGAGCACGCTCCTCCCAACTATCAGTTGGAATGTTACACGCCACTAGGTTGCGTTTGAGCACGTCTTTGTACCGCAGGTATTGCCCACCCTGTTTTCTTTTCCCGTCCGCGAGCTCGGAATAGAAAACTGCCTTTGGCAACCTGCTGTCATCCATTCGCAAGACATGCCCACACCATCCCAGCTGATGTTTGATGATAAGCGCTTCAATCCCGGATAGGCCAGTTCGACGCAAGACTTCCGTGTTTGGAACACGGTCTTGCCATTTAATGCGCAGGATCGACCTTAGACATCTGAGATGGAAAATGTCTAGCTGCTTGATGTCTGCTTTATAACAGCACCAAGTCTCTGCAGCATACAGTAAGGTAGGCACGACGATTGCTTTGTAGACTAAAATTTTAGTTTGCAGCTTAAGGTCGTGGGAGTTCCAAATACGTGCCTTTAGTTTTCCAAAGGCTGCCGCCGCACTTGCTATCCGGGCTGGCAGCTCTGATGCCAGCGTGTTATCGTTGCGTATACGTGTGCCCAGGTATTTAAAGTTCGAAACTTCTTCCAGCGCTGCTCCTTCCAAGGTGACATTGGAGGAATCTTCGTGGCAACCTCTGGGTGGTTGTTTTAGAATTTGTGTCTTGCTAACGCTTATAACCAAACCAAATCTACGGCATAAAACGGCCAAAGATGTTACAAACCCCTGTAGAGACTCAACAGAATCCGCCATTAAGGCAACATCATCAGCGTACAGGATATCCAAAATCGGAAGTTTGAATACCTGTCGCTTAGATCTGAGGCGAGATAGATCAAAAATACTTTTGTCTGTTCTGGAGTTAATTTGTATTAAGCCGTTGCAAGACTTCGCTGCGTCACGCATGACAGAGGCAAAATATAAAGCAAATAAAGTTGGAGCCAAGACGCAGCCTTGTTTCACGCCACTGGTTACGGAAAATTGGTCTGAAAAGTCATTGTCATGTCGAACTCTGGCCAACATGCCGTCATGAAATTGGCGTATCAAGTTAATTAACTTTTCAGGACAACCAGCTTTTTTTAGAACAATCCACAAGGCTTCACGCGGTACTCTATCAAATGCTTTTTCAAGATCAACGAAGCACATGTAGAGAGGACGATGTTGTTCCAAGCTTTTTTCTTGTATTTGTTTAATAACAAATATGGCATCCACTGTACCTCTGCCCGGACGGAATCCACATTGGGTTTCCGGGAGTATGTCTTCAGCGTGTCGGGATAGGCGGGTGTTAATGATATGGGCTAGAATCTTCCCAGCTGCCGAGAGTAGAGAAATGCCTCTATACGAACCACAATCGGCTATGTCGCCTTTGCCTTTGTATAATTTACAAAAAGAGGCATCTCTCCAATCCTGCGGGACGATTTCACATTCCCATATCTTTAAGATAAGTTCGTATAACTTGTTATTAATGTGCGAGCCACCATATTTATACAGTTCAGATGTAGGTTGTCTATCCCAGGTGCCTTAGTATTTTTCATCTTCCTTAGCGTATAAACAAGTTCGTCAAAGGTGGGTGGATCCGCTAGATCTTCAGCGGTTGGTTGACTTTCCAAGGAGTCGATGTATAACAGGTCGGTGGTCTGACAACTAGGATTCAGAACTTCGTCAAAATGTTCTGCCCAGCGAGCAAGTACGTCTTTCTGATCAGAAAGACGTTGTGTTTTGTCCTTATTATACATTGGAGCTGTCTATGAAGATCGTGGGCCGAAAACAGTCTTGAGACTTTCGAAAAATCTTCCAGATTGGTTAGTATCAGCGTACAGCTGGATTTCCTGTGCTTTTTGGACCCACCATTTGTCTTTGAGTGTGCGCACTCTTTCCTTGAGACTTTAATGAGCTTTTCTCCGCTCGGGAATATCAGATGAGAGAAGAGTGCGTCTGTAGTTCTCCACGAGCTTCTTGATTTCCTCGTCGGAATCATCGAACCAATCTTGGTTTTTCCGTTTTGGTTTCCCAATGACTCGTAGAGCACTGCTATGGAGATGCTCGGCAAAAGAACGCCATCTCTCATCGACAGATGCATCTTCTGTGACGTCCGGCATACCGGCACCGAAAGCGTCATCTAGCTCCACAGTTAGGTTTTTATTTCGAATCAACTTTTCGCAGTCTATTTTTGCCGGAATCTTATGGGCAGCTCGACGTGGTGTTCTTAGTTGCAATCGCAGCTTCGATCGAACAAGTCGGTGATCAGTCCAGCCTTGGGCGCCCCTCATTACGCGAGTGATTAGTACTTCGTTGAGGTCTCTCTTACGTACAATCACGTAGTCCAGAAGGTGCCAGTGCTTGGATCTTGGATGCATCCACGTGGTCTTATACTTTTCAGGCAATCGAAAACAAGTACTTGTAATGGTGAGATCAAACTCGGCGCAGAGAGTAAGGAGATCAGTACCATTGTTATTGCATTTCCCAACTCCATGCCTTCCAAGAACCCCATTCCAAGCACCGTGATCGCTACCAACACGAGCGTTGAAATCGCCCATCAAGAGGATTCTGTCCGCAAAAGGAATTTTGTTGAGGACTGCATTAAGTTCAAAATAAAACTTAGCTTTCTCTTCTTCCGGAGATGGCAGTGTGGGGGCATATACACTAATCAGGTGAATAAATTTCTTTGATGACAGTTGAAGACGAAGTGTAATTATTCTATCATTGATGCCCTTTGGTAGTTCCTGTAGTGATCGCGCCAGATGGTTTTTAACAGCGAACCCTACTCCACTTGCTGCCCTCTCGGTATTTGGTCTTCCACTCCAATAGTAGGTATAACCTCCAAGCTGCTCGACTAACTGTCCGGAGTCGCTGAGATGTGTTTCACTAATTGCGGCAATGTCGATGTTATACCGAGCTAGTTCTCTTGCTATTAAAGCAGTCTTCCTTTCTGGACACAGGTTTAGATCATTGTCTAAAAGTGTACGAACGTTCCAAGTTCCGATTATAAGATCTTTTACAATTCTTTTTTGTTTCGTTTTACGACCGCGTTAGGTTGGTTACAGATGACTGCGGTTTGCCATCTGCTTAAGAGATGAGACAGACTTGGTTTAGGCCACCTTTTCTAGGCCCCTCCCCGGATTGGGGAAAGCATTGCGCTCCCTAAATAGGGCTGCTTTGTCGTCATCTGAGCTGCCGAACTTGTCCCCCGTCTCAAGCGGGACATAGAGCGACCATCACCAGAAGACCGCCTACGTGCAGCTGCCAACTAAGGTTTGGACACACCATATCCTCCCCCCACCATCAGCTCACCATCGCCGCAGGTCTTGCGCTCATAGTCCAGATAAACATGCAGGAGTCATCTGCGCGTGAATATATTTTAGTGAACAAGCAGTTGCGCAGGTGCAAGTCCACTCTCTCCTCCTCAACCTTCCGATGCCGATGGACCGGGGAGCCGGTACGACCGACAGAAGGCAGAAGCCGCACGCTACTAAAAGGATCCTGACGTGCGCCCTTTGAGGCATATCCCCGTTGCCTTGCCCGACCGCTGTAGAAGCCAAATGCGCTTGTCTATTGACATTGCTCGCCTTCTAACACCGGCAGGGACTTGTGTAGATGGAGGATCATCCATAGACTGACTGCGCTAGTGCTGTAAGCTACCAACGGGCGGTGGGGGCGTCACTACCCGACGCCAATATTTCGTTTATAACGTCTCACTGGGACTTCGTAGGGATCTGAAATTTTGCATGTGGGGGTAAAGCACCCCGCGGTACTCGGAACTGGAATCAAATTTTAGATCCAAGATTGCCGCCCCCACACATATTTTGATGTTTCCCATACTGACTGCAGTTTTTACCCATTTTCTGAACTGGAAACATGTCTTACCCTACCTTAACAGCCGCACGAAAGACCGCGGGCTGCTTGCAGCCCGCGCAGCGCCCGAAAAGCTAGTTATAATTATATTATATTATAATATATAAACCTACAATACCACTCACTCACTGACTGATTGACATAGTTGTTTGCCCTGTTGCGGGGTTGGTGGGGTTTGGGTTGATGTGCGGTCGTATAGAGGGTGCTCCAGTGAGTACCAGAAAAATCTGACATTTGAGGATCTGCAGAAACCTGATGTAGAAGGGGTACGGCCTGCGAAAACGGTTGGGGTTAGGGGCGTGATTTTTTTTCCAAAATGTAGGGGGTTGTGAGCAATTTGACGAGCGTCATTTGTTTTTTGATTTTTTTCAAAATTCAAGATGGCCGCCATACATGGACAATTCCCCTCCATACAAATTTAATACAAACGGCCCCAAAGTAATAAGACGCAGCCAGAGGCCAAAAGCCAAAAGCAAATGCCCCCCCCCCCCCGCGAGGCCGTAGGCCGAGCTGCGGGCGAGGGCGTAGCCCGAGCCACTCCCCCTCCTCCTACGACCCCCCCCTAAGTAATCTCACGAGGCCGGAGGCCGAGCGATGCGAGCCCGCAGGGCGAGCTGCGGGCGAGGGCGAAGCCCGAGCCTCTCCATCCCCCTTTTGACATTCCCCCCATTCCGCCGAGGTAATTTTCACGAGGCCGTAGGCCGAGTGATGCGAGCCCGTAGGGCGAGCTGCGGGCGAGGGCGAAGCCCGAGCCACTAACACAAGCTCTGCGTTTTTTTTTTAATTTTTGGAAATCCAAGATGGCTGCCGAAAGTCAACTGCTTGCGATTTGGATCTATATAATCGATTTAATTGTATTGATAACCAATATCGATACTATCGATATAATCGATTTAATTGCTAGGTATTGCAAATTATAATCGATTATATTGTCACCACTCAAAAGTCGATACCATCGATTATATCGATACATAATCGATACTTTAGATTATTTTTTCTACTTTCGATTAATCGATTCATAATCGATATTCTACTATCGATTATCCGGCAACACTATTGAATAGGCACCTACCTACCTAATTAGAATTAGACTGAATTAGACATTGAAAAAAATTTATGTATAAATATGGAGCCAACAAGAACAAGCAGCTCTTTTCTTGTCTTTTATCTTTCGTCTGAATCTGCCTGTCGGTTCGGGTGAAGTGAAGGTAGCAGCTGAAGCGCCTGAAGCCGCCGAACTCTTCGCCTCTTCAATTTGAGACATACCCCTGAGATTGTATCTGCCACTGTAAACATTTTTATGCTGACGACTGCTTGAAGAAGTCTCCTTGAAAGCAATTTTCCTTATCCATACAGCAGTCGTGTCCGAAATATCTACGAATCTTATCAATATAGGTTTTATTTGGTCTGAAATGGCGGGCAGGTCAAGTGTAAATATCACCAGTTGACTTAAAAAACTCAGTGCAAATAACAAGTGTAAAATAAATAAGTACTTACTTACATATCTCTTGATTTTAAAATTATTTTTTCAACACATAAGGAACATACGTTCTTTCTTTCCTAATTAAATAAATTATGCTGGGCTACATGTGTTATCTTGGTTTGTTTACAACTGATAATATTTTCCCTTATTTTTATTTTTAAGAATAAATTAATACAATACCTTACTCAGTTAGACAATGAAAAATAATCTACAAGGAATAGTAAAATATGGTTATATGTATTCAAATCCAAAACATGACATCATTGTTTATTAAGCATGTAAGTAAATTAGTAATTATTATGTTAAAAAAAATTGTGAAATTTAGGTATCACATGTTTCCTTAGTTGTTTTGTGTTAGGATAATCCATTACCTACACACAGTACAAAGTATTTGTTGTACTTATGGTAGTACACAAATTTGTCATAGTATTTCTCATAATTTTCTTAATAAATATTTATACATTGGCATTTTTGTTTTCCTTTAATAACACTATGTATCTTATTTATTTTATACTAGCTGTACCTTTGTATAAAATAAATAAGATACAGGCTTCGCTTCCCATGGGAATTTCGGGTTAAAGAGTAGCCTATGTTCTTCCCCGAGTCTCAAAACTATATCGATACCAAATATCATCCAAATCGGTTCAATATTTTAAGCGTGAAGAGGTAACAAACAAATATACAAACTCACTTTCGCATTTATATTAGTAGGATAGGATTTATCTGCTGAACAATATTACTTCTCCATAGAATTATCATTCTTAAATAATAATGATACCTACTTAATTTATTCTGAATTAGGTACCTCTATTTTCACTTGCTCCAACAAGCCCTGAACAGAGCTCCTGGAAGTGAAATTACCTAATTTAGAATAAATATAAAATAGAAATAAGGGTTTTACTAACTTCAAATGAAAGACTGTATTGTACTTTATATAAATCTTAGATATATTTTGTAACATTCCCAAATATATGATTATGTATACCTACTTCACCACCATCATCATTGTTATTTCAACCGTATACCTACTTAAATATTTTTAACAATTATAATGGACAATACTCTAATGAAATAACTTCAACAGGGCCTTAAATAGACATATCAGTTCACTTATCTTTAACCTTATAAATAAATATATATTTTTTTTTTATTTTGAACGCAAAATGTGAATCATCATTTCTTGGTTGTTTACAGCCTGAAAAAAAAAAACATTTAGTGAAAAAGTAGATCACAGCTATTGAGTTATAAGAGTTTCTTAAATCACCCACACAACAATAAGTTCAATTTCTACTTAATAAATTATATAAGTATTATTACTTCCTAACAAACATATTATCTCTAAAGTTATGAGTCCATTTATATGGACAAACACATGCAGTAAAACTATCCTTCCCTCATCCAAGTTATTTCCTGGTTACATGCTCAGCTGTGATGTGTCAGAGCCCGAGGTCTGCTTTAATGAGAACCTTCATACTGTCATATGATTTGACAAAAGTCTTAACTGCCAGCTGCCTGCTGCTCTGAAGATAGCTAGGGTTGAAATCAGCACTCAACCCTGGGTATCTTCAAAACTGTAGACTACAATATCTACCTGTACATTTACAGATATTTGTCTGTCCCGAGAAACATACCCAGTGTCCGTCGTGTTGCAGGCTCATGTGTTAACCACTGTATCACAGAGGTTGCAATGAATATTATATGGTTCTTGTTTACTAAACAGAGAAAACTAAACTGATTTAAAAAAATAACAATTCACTTGTTAACTTACATGGGAAAGAACTGCATTTCTTAGAAGAAACTGTAAATATCAGTTAAGACATCATCTTTAAATTATGTATTTTGTCAGAGCGTTCGGTGTTAAAAATGATATTTTTTCTGCCACTCCGTAGAAGGGTTTCTGTCTAAGACACCTGAAAAGAAACCGCAGATGCTAAATACATTTATATTCTTTCTATCTTCTGTTCTTATCAATTCAATCTAAAAGCCCAATAATATTATTATATGTATCTCCTTTGAGAATCACGGGTCTTTTCACCCCGGTCCTTTGAGAGGCTTGCGTGGGGATACAGATCCAACACGTAGAGGCCCTTTGGAGAAGTTGTTATTATTATTATTAGTTCTGCGTACATACTTCAAGTAAATAGAATAATTGACACAACTTACCAAAGTTCTTTACACGTACCTTACCTACTCTTTCGTATAACCTAACCAAATAACCAGTTTGACACAGTCAGCAACTGGTGAACGCCGAAAGTGATATATTATATGAAATGAACGAGCCAATATCGCAAAATAACAAAGAGGCAGAGAGTCACTAATTTAGTTTAATGTATTTTCTTCTTATTTTTATAAACATATACATGTCAAGTTCGTTTTGTCCGGCGGCATCATAATTTTTTGTTTGCTTTCTCTCAATGTATACCTATCTTTGTCTTTAAACATTGTGATTCACACAAGAGTGAGAGAGATAAAATATACAAAGAACTATCACTATGATTTAGCGGGTTATTAAAGCGGCGATTACACTTCACGATCCGTCGGGCCGATAAGCAGGGGCGACAGACAGGGCGTTGTGATTACACTGCACTAGATCGCCTCCCTTACTCAGTTGTCAGCCGAACTTGATGTTGAAAGAGTGCTTGCCAAAATTCAAATATTGGTCAAGTGCGTGTCGCTTTTGACGCAACTGCGGGTGTAAATGTGAAAAAAATAGAAAATGCCGAAGTAAAGAGTATCGTTTTAAGAAATATATATGTATTTATTTTAAGTTCATATCAGAAGTGCCATTTTTGAAACGCGAAACACTACACGAACTGTTTTTTGTATAGAAACATCATTCGTTTTGGAGACTCCGCGTTTCAAAAATGGCACTTCTGAACGCCCTGACTCGTGGACAGCGATTACATCACCCGATTTACTCCCTAAATAGGGAAACAGGGCGGTCGGGAAGCCCCGATCACCCGATATCGGGACACTGCCTACCTAACAGCGATTACACTTCCCGATTTAGGGCGCCTGCGTGAAATCGTCCCCGACGAATCGTGAAGTGTAATCGCGGCTTCCGTCATGCCAGTTTACCTAAATGTTGCCATCATGAATATTCATGAATAGCATCCCGGGTGGAAGTCCACGTACGGATTTAGATTCCAACTTTGAGAGCGATTAAAATCCTCGCTCTCACATTCAGAATGCTCATTTTGTAAGAATTCTGTTATGCCGCATTTACACATTCGCGCGAATCGCGAGGCGAATGACGAGGCGATAAACGAACTCGCATATGTAAACAGTGAGTTCGCTATTCGCCTCGAGGTTCGAATACAAACGTATTTTACGTTTTATTTTGAAACGACGTGCCCGATTTCGGCAAATTTGTAATTTTAATGATAATGTAATTATCTAGGGTTCTAATTGGTTTCCTATTAGAATATAGGTAGTGTGTTATATCATTTTTGACGATCAGTAAAAACTTCCACAAGTCTACATCCTTATATTTTTTCCAGTACATAGTTTTAGTGACGGTAACCAATTATTACCTCAGACCAAATTTTTATTTGGTCTGAGATTATTACCTATAATTGCAATTTCTTTAGATTTATTGTTACGTTACATTTTACGCAACCTAGATTAGAATATAAACTGTAACCTCAACACAGAGTATTTCATGAAGTTGACACAAGAACGGGAGTGTTATTTTTAATTGAGAGACTCACTGAAACGCAAAACGGGTAGTTTTCGAACTCACTGTTCGCTTAAAATGCCATTTGATTGTATTTTTGAAACTGTTGTGTCAGCAAAAACAATATAGTTTTATGCAGAAAACTTCGAAAATACGTCTAGGGTTTTCTAAAAATTTCACCATAAATAAAAAAGCAGCGTGAATCAGTGGTGCGATGTTTCAAACAAATGGTTTTTTATAAGGAAATTCGTTAAGGTGACTCCGCGTTTCAAAAATAGCACCTCAGAATGAATTGTCTCTGACACACATATAAGCTACAAATAAAATGCGCTGATTTGGAAACGCTCGCGCAAATCATTCGTATTATGATGACAAGTGATTTCAAAAATACGTCCCCAGACACATTCGCAGGAGACAGTTTGTTGTATAAAAAGTAATATTTTTGTTTCGTGCTTTCTGTGTAATGAATCGAAAAACAACCTGTGGTGCTATTTTTCAAACGCGGAGTCACTAAACGAACGGTTTTTTGTATGGAAAAACCATTCATTTAGGTGACTCTGCATTTCAAAAATAGCACTTCTGCAGCGAAATCAAATCAACTGAATTTCAGCATGTGTTGCGTCCTCCTAGCCTTAGGCTGCATGATGATGATATCTGTGCGTCGCATCGCATCATAGTATTAAAAAAGTATGGGGTTTCCAATAGTTCTTGACAAAACTTCTCTCAACATTCCCTCCATTTCTTTCATTGAAACGGTAAGTTTACTTTAAAAGTAAAAAAAAATATTTTTGTAGGTTTAGCTATGTTTTAGTGTATAAATTGTGTGTATTTATCGTTATTATGATAATAGTGATTGTTTTTTCGATATATTAATCAATATAACTTGGAATTAAGTAAGTATTATATTAAAGTGTGCTATGTAACAATAGGAATAATTTTTGGACTACAATCTAGGAGTAAGTACTAAAATGGCGGACTGATAAATTTTATTCAATTACATTAATTTTTTTTATTTACGTACATACATGCTACTTTATTCGTAGCCCTTTTTCTTGCCTCTCCATAGTACTAGAAAATTATTTTAAATATGTTTGTGTGTAAGTATGTAAATGATATAATTTGTCATTTGTTTTTTCCGAGTTTCGACAATCATTTGTTTTTAATAAGTTAGGTACTGATGTGTTGAGCACGTAGCTCTTACCTAAGTAGTTATTTGTTTTCTTAGAATGTTTTAGCATTCTAATTTACCTACATACCATAACAAGCAATGTAGGTATATGGTGAGTATTGCTTTTACCGATTTCGTCAAAAAATTATAATAGGCAGGTACCTTCGTACGTCAGTCAATGGTCACCCAAGGCAAAGATAATAAATGACTGTACGAGTGCGATTCAACGATTTGGATGATGTTTTTCCACCACCAGCCACCTTTCTGGCATTACCTAACTTGCTTTGGAAGTATTAAGGAGGTAGGTAGGCGTTATTATGTATGTACTTATAATTTTTAGGGTTCCGTAGTAAACAAGGAACCCTTATAGTTTCGCAATGTCTGTCTGTCTGTCCGTCCGTCCGCGGTCCGACTCGGATACTATAAGTTCTAGAAAGCTGTAATTTGGCATGGATATGTATATCAATCGTGGCAAAAAAGGCTTAAAATAAAATATGGAAAAAAAATTTTTTTTTGGGTGGTAGCTGCCAAAAGAAGTCTGTATTTTTACAAATAGAAAAGGTCTTACAAAAATATTGTGTGCTTGTTAACATAGTTTTTCGATTTAAGGATCCGTTTCTGATATATATATATTTTTTGGTTTTAAATTGCAAATTTTTGTTAAGAGTCCAGTGTCGCCTATGTGCTAAATGGATAATGACATGTGAAAAAATTTACAGCTATAGATATAGATAGGAAAACTATCAAAAAGTATACTAAGTAAAAAGTTATAGGCGATCAACTTATAAAATGTAGGTACTCGAAAAGAGAAAATTTCATACAAATTTAATAGATAGGTATTAATACTTTACTCGTTTTTAGAAAAGTAAGTATTCGGAACTACGGAACCCTTCACTGGGCGTGGCCCGAACGCACTTGGCCAATTATTATTTCTGGCTACCACCTGAATTCAAGAGTCAGAAGAACCCATCTCGGGAATGCACTTGTTTTACGATATCTATGTTGTGCTTAGTCCTATAATGAAAGTAGGTACTTACCCTTTACAATATCCATAGAAAAATATGGAGTAGGTACTTATGTTATACCTTCTTATAACTATAGTTTTTCTGGTATCCCTTTATCCTTGTAAGTATGTAGTTGTTGGTAGATCGGGATTTTTTATATAAACAATTTGTTTGCGTAGGATACCTGTCCAAAAGTTAAACCATGAAGAGAGAAGCCAGTGAAGACAACAGTGCACCAAGCAAGAAGCCGCTGAATCCTCGGTGGGAGACGGTAGCCAGAGGCAAGGACTTATTTTAATAAAATATTGAAGGCAATTTTTTACAAGCTATTATTTAGCTTCTTTTATCTATCTTTGTTATTAAATCTTGCAAGTTAAATTGAGCCATTTCCCGGTTTCCAACTAAAATATAATTTTGTAGCAATGTAAATTATATATTATGTCAATATGCAATAAAAGTGGATTTGATGATAGAGCCGGGAGGTGGCTTTATGAACCCTGTAATAAACAATTTTATCGAGTATGAGCTTATTACATTTGTCTTGATGACTTTTACTACTTGCTTAAGCGTTACAAAAGAAGCTTGTAAAAAATAAAAATATTAAATACAAACCGATATTCGCCACCTCGGCAGAGGTTTAACGCTTGCGATGGCGTCGATGGCTCGTCGCTACGTGCAGTGCATTGAATTTTGTAATACATTTATTCTGACTTTTTTACACGATGCCGCCTTAGCTGCGGCGAGACTTCATACAAAATCCAAACATCCCGGTGCCGTAGCGGCGGAATGTCCTACTCATGCGGAACAAAATATAGCATTAGCTTTATAGTAATTATAATTTACCTTTGACTATCGCAAAGGACTACCTTTATGTTAGTATTTACTTGTCCTTTAATAATAATTAAAATTAACTCATTACATAAATGTAGCTTTTTATCCGACTACGGCAAAGCCAAAAGTTTGAGATTCGCAGTTATGTATGTATGTTTGTTCATCTGTTCCCTCGTATTTTCTATCATATCCATGGTATGTAATGTTTTAATAAATTCAATATGGCGCCCTCTATACGCCGAAAAGTAAATGACAAAAAAAACTAATCATATCGTGTAGGGTATCAAATGAAAGGGCTCGATTAGCACATTTTATTATATATATTATTATTTTAAAAATATGTAAGTACATTAGGTACTAGCAATTTCTCTCTGCTGTGCTTGCGTTCACTGGATAAATGTACTTTTCAACAAGAATCTTTCCTTAGTCGGGTTTTAGGTATTAAAACTAGGTAGGTATATATATAACTAGCTGCGCCCCGCGGTGCTACCCGCGCCTAAAGTAACCTATGTGTTAATCCAGGGCGTCAGGTTCCTGCATACCAAATAATATCAAAATTTATCGAGCCGTTTATGCGTGAAGAAGTAACACACCCGCACACACACTCACAAACTTTCACCATTATAATATTAGTGTGATTAGTAAGATAAACATCTACTCAATATTTATTCATTGTGGTCCCTTTCGTTTTAAACTTTACTTCTGTTTTAAACTAACTAGACAAGATTATATTCTAAAATTCATGTTACTTTATTTTTGTCGTTAGGTACTTGCAACCAATCCCACCGAAGATTCAAGGGTAATGGGGTACAATGTTTGGCTATGTCAACATGCGCGGCAGTTTATTCAGTTATAATAAATAGGAATAATTTAACCACAATTGATATCGACACTGTCCTCTACAGTGGCGACTTACTTTATATAAGCCTAAGACCTCGAGACCGACTTTATACATATGAAGAATCATTATTAGAACCAGAAGATTTGCCTACTGAATTTTATGTAGGGAACTATTTGGCAAATATCGTACCAATGGCAGACAGCTGGGTAGCCAACGGACTCTTTCCAAAATTAACGGACAATGATAAAACTAATGCATTAACGCAACTTAAAATTATTTTAATTGACAACGTTTTCAACTCTATGCGTACTAACATGGATAGTTTTCTTTTTACGGGTCATGATAAAACAGTTTCTTTTTGGCAAGCACATAATGTTTTTTATCTTTTTAATAGTCATGCTGTTGATGACACCAATACACACAGTTCTAATGATGACGAAAACTTAGCACATTTATTTAGTTGTGAAACTATTGAAAATCTGTGCGAATTATTATTCGCTGGCCATGCTCACGACGGGAACGAATTTAGTATAGCAAAAGTTAGTTTAATATCATTTTCAATACCAAACAATAACACATTGTCCATTCCTATAAACGATTCAACAGAATCATTAATACACCGCTTACAAAACGATAGTATTGAAAAACTAATTACTCAAAAAACATGTGTATCAACAGCATCAAATATAGATTTAATCAATAAAATTGACGATCAAAATTCAACGTCAGCTGTTACTGCCTCCGAAATTATAGATTTAAATTTCGATTCAGATTGTGATATTAAAAGTTTACCAAAACCTAAAAGAGGACGACCAATAAAAAAGAAACGGGGGCCAAAAAAGATTTCAATCAACCCACATTTAGACGCAGTAAAGAAGTATAACAAAAACAATCCGGAAATACATCGTGTCGCGTCTAAAACCTATTCAAATAAAAACCCGGAAATTCATCGCGAAAGCGTTAAAAAATACACTGAAAACAATCCTGAAGTTAATCGTAAAAGTGTAAAGAAATATAATAAAAATAATCCTAAAGTTAATCGCGAAAGTGTTAAGACGTACTCGGACAAAAACCCTGATATTAATAAGAAATCAGTAAATAAATATAACACTACACAACGGAATGTAGACAAAGAATTAAGATCCGCAAAACTAATCGGTGAAAGATTCAACAACGAGCTGAATGCCGTTAAAATATTTACATTAAAAAAACACAATTTGTCAGAACCGGGTGTGTACGTTTGTAACGATTGTAGAGCTCGCCTTTTTCTTGAAGAACAAAGTCGTTCACAGTGGTGCTGCGGTCAAGGTCGGTACAATATTCAAAATTTCGAACCATTAACCGAAGATTTTTATTCTGAAAAATCTTTCATAGAAAGAGCGCGCGCATATAACAATTTATTTAGTTTTAGTGCATCAGGTACAACGGGCGACTACAAATTTGATAATAATCCGTTTTCATTTTATAAAATTCAAGGTCGCACGTATCATCGCGTATTCGATTTAGGTTATTGTAAAACGACAAATAACATTGGTTTATACATTGACGATAGCGATGAACGTGAAAGACTAGCACGGGGATTACAACTTGATTCAAATATTACCAGATTAATTACTCACTTTTTACATAATGTCAATCCATATATTGAACATTTTAAACGCCTAAGCCGTGAAGCATCAGATGATGCACATCTTGTTTTTGAACCTGTAACACGTCGGACCCACGGTAATGTTTTAGGAGATTTACCATCAGGACGGGAAGTAGCTGCTATTATTAATACAGAACAAGAAAGTTACGTCCCACGTTCTATAGCTATATGGAAAATTGGAGAAAGGAAACCTCATACAGTAGACATTTTACATCCGTTGTACGAATGTTTCCAATATCCATTATTATATCCCCATGGAAATCCAGGCTGGGAACTTAATATACAAAATAAAAAAGATTCAAAACATATGACTCAACTTCAATACTATCGTTGTTTATTACTCTCCGAACCGCGATTTTCTTACTATGGTAAATTATCGGAAGAGTGGTTAGTTGATATGTACAGTAGAATGATAGATGAGAGACTTAGTTTTATTGAAAAAGCGCAAAAAAAGGACACGAACCAGTCACTTCGATCTGCGCCTCTAGAAGAATTACAAGACGAAACTATACAAGGAGAAGGCAACGTTGTACCTGGACGTGTTTATTTGTTCAACTCATTTACTGGTGGTCCTCGCTATATGAAAGTTAAATATATGGACTCTATAGCCTTAGTTAATCGATTAGGACCGCCGACTTATTTTATAACTATGACATGTAATAAAAATTGGCCTGAAATTCAACAAAACTTAACAGGAGATGAAAAACCGAGTCCACAAATTTGTGCCAGAGTATTTCAATTAAAATTAGCACAGTTATTGCGTGATATTCGCTCTGGTTCTTGGTTCAGTAAATGTAAGTACATTATGCATGTTATAGAATTTCAAAAACGAGGTCTTCCCCATGCTCACATTTGTGTCAAAGTAGAAAACGAACCACAAACTAATATAGACATAGATAAATTTGTAAGAGCAGATATCCCAAGTGCAGAAGAAGCCGGAGGTAGACTACGTAAAATAGTGCTAGATCATATGATTCATGGTCCATGTGGTCTATCTCATAGAACGGATCTCCTATGTTGGGATAAAGAGAAACGAAAGTGTTCAAAATATTTTTCAAAAAATGAAACACCCGTCACTTATCATGATGATAGAGGTTTTATTCACTATCGTCGTGACAGTAAAAATGAAGGTACAATACAGTATCGTAAAAAAGATGTTACTGTAAATGATTTATGGGTCGTCCCTTACAACGCTGCTCTTCTCCTTAAGTATAATTGTCATATTAATGTAGAAGTGTCTTCAGCACGTACAATTATAAAATATTTATTTAAATACATTACCAAGGGTCCTGATCAAGTACGTATTGCTGTTTTCGATGATAAAGATAAAAATAATGAAATAGTACAATATGTTTCCAAACGGTATGTAGGATCTTCTGACGCGGCGTGGCGGATTTTAAGTTTCGATGTAGTTGCTCGAGAACCAAATGTAAAAATGCTGGCTGTACACCTAGAAAATCGGCAAACAATATTTTTTAAACCGGGTAATGAATCCGAAGCCGCGGAACGGTCCGATTCGGAATTAACCACATATTTTAATCGGCCAAAAGGTGATGAATTCGATAACCTAACATATTTAGACTTTTACGAACAGTATATAGTTCATGCAAAATGCCCCAGTACAAAAAATGTCCCTAAAATAAAATTAAGTAACAATAAATATATTACAAAAAGACAAAGGGGAGAACTTGTCACGCGTTTGTTTTGGGTTGCGCCGAATAGAGGTGAACAATTTTTCTTGCGTTTATTGTTAAATTCGTTTCCATGTAGGAGTTACGAAGACCTTTACAATCTCGGTGGTCCTGGATGTAAAACATTTCAAGAAGCTGCTAAGGCTGTAGGTCTCGCGGACGATGATATAGAATATGAATTGGCTATGAAAGAAGCTTCTACATTCTATACAGGACCACGTTTACGTAGCTTTTTTGTTCTTTTAGCTGTAAACGGACTTCCAGTTTCATTACTATGGGATAAATTTAAAAATCAATTAAGCGAAGATTTAATACCAAAACACCCTAACGAAATTGATAAAGCATACACAATGTGCCTTCTTTTAATAGACCGACTATTGCGAAAACACGGAACTTGTCTCGTGGAACAAGGTTTACCGGATACGCCCGATAACACTACAGAGTTAGGTCGTGAACGTATCGAATACAGCGTGGATCGTTTACAAAATTTTACCGCTGAATGGTTGCCACAACTCTCAGCGGATCAAAAAGTAGTTTTTAATTATATTGATCAATTACTAACAAATCAAAACTTTTACGAAAAAAACAACAATGCAATTTTTATTGACGGTCCCGCTGGTACGGGCAAAACATTACTATTAAAAGTCATTGCAGCACACATTCGCAGTAAACGTGGTATCGTTTTGTGTACAGCGAGCTCCGGTATTGCGGCGCAAAATTATGAAGGAGGCACTACTGCCCATAGCATGTTTCGTTTTCCAATAGATCTGGTTGATGATTTAGGATATTGGAACATCACCAATAAATCTCAACGAGCTCAGTTGATATATCACGCCGATGTAATTATTTATGACGAAGCCCCTATGGCTCATAAATATCTAATTCATTTACTTGATAGGTCGCTTCGTGACCTTATGCAAAATAATAAAAAATTTGGCGGTAAAATAATTATATTTGCAGGCGACTTTCGTCAAATTCCTCCTGTAGTAGTAAATGCTAAAACTGCCAATGATATAATTTGTTGCTCTGTTAAATCATCACCCCTTTGGCAACAATTGAAATCGTTTAAACTAACAACATCACAACGTTGTAACAATGATATAGACTTTTCTGAATTTCTTTTAAAATTAGGATCAAATAGCATTTCTCCACAATCAGTTCAGATAGGACGAACAAAACAAGATTTAATTGATTTATCACATTTAACATTTGTAACTGAATTAGATGACCTCATTAATTTTGTTTTTCCAATAGTAGTTTTAGATGAACCTGATGTGTGTGCTCATAGAGCTATTTTGACGACACACAATAATTGTGTTAGACAAATAAATTCAACCGTTTTAGATAAAGTACCGGGAGATCCAATTCATTTAAAATCTGTTGATTATGTAGCAAAAGATGATGTCGACCAAATATTTTTCAGTGCCGACACTTTAAATAAATTACAACCTAAAGGTCTCCCGGAACACAATTTAACTTTGAAAGAAGATTGTGTATGTATGATTATGCGTAATCTAAGTTTCGCTGACGGTTTAGTAAACGGAACTAAAGTTATCGTAACACACGCATCACCGCGATTAATAACAGTACGAAAACCGGGCGAATCTGTTAGTTATTTCATTCCACGTATATTATTCAAAGCACCTATCGAACACGGCAGCCCAATTGAAATGTATCGGCGTCAATTCCCGCTTCAAGTGTGCTATGCAATGACAATCCACAAAAGTCAAGGTCAAACTATTGGGAGGGTTGGTGTAGATTTAAGATCAGACGTATTTAGTCATGGCCAATTGTATGTAGCATTAGGGCGCGTTCGCGAGAAAGATCATATTAAAATTTTAATTGACAAAGATAAATGCGTCTCCGGTAAACCATTCGCAAATAATATAGTTTATACGCAATTAATATCGCAATAATTCTATAAATTACTTTTTACTCATAATTATTAGTTTTATTTATTCGCGATTGTTCACCTCAGACAAAAACAGACTGACGCAATTCTTCTTTCAAAATTTGTAGGACACTTATGTTGACATAGTTAGACGGCGTGCTTTTTCTTTATTTTAAAAGAGAGTTTTTTATTTTGTAGTGTGTTAGGTCTGGTTGTGGAGCTTTTTTTTTTTTCAGTTACATGTCTTTGAAACGATGTATAGTTGTTTCGTGGTTGTTTGTGAGTGTATGTAATGTATAGATGATATGACAGAAAGTATTTGTCTGATTCAATTACGACATCATATATCATGTAATCAGAATTGTATCACATTTGGTAGAAATGTAACATCCATAGGCAATTGAGTGCTAATCGAAAACGGAGCACGCAATGGTTAGGGTAGGCTATGAAAAATCGGAATTCCTGAATAGGCACATGGAGATACAAATAGGGGCCCGAGTGGGTTAAGTTTAATTTGGTGATGAAATGTCTTCGATGAATTGTAAGACAACAGACCAATGACACTTGGGATGGTCAGTCCAGTGATCGGAGTAGGTAGATTGTTATGGGGTCAATGAACTGAAACGTACATATTAATATAGACATGCCTCCGGGATTCCAAGATTTTAAAATTATTAAGATTTTTACCGAAATTTCCAAATCATTACAAGTAGGATAAAGAATATATGAATATGAGCAAGAATTTTTTCCACTTTCAACATTATTAAAACCACGAAAAAAAAAACCTATAAAAAATGTTACATGGCAAAATTAGTATCGGACCTGTTAGTGCCAAACTCACACAAATAAACTACTAATCAAATTTGCATGACATATAAATAACTAATTCGTTTAATCGTTCGTTTTCATTTATATCAGGTAGTTTACCATAGATAATAATATATTTCAAAGAAGCAATAATAAACTTAAGTACGATAAACATTAGGTCTTAATATGCGTCAAAATATAATATGGGGATTGAGTGCAGTTGTACTTAATTATAACATGCACGCCACGTCTTTTTGTGACGCCTTTTTTTCCTCCGTGATATTAATTAATGGTATAAGTGCATATAACATAAAATTTGCTTTGAAAAACAAAGCCAGATTTGTATTAAATTTAAATGGTGAAACAAAGAAACATGCTAAGGCTGTTTGCGCATCCTGAGCGCTAAGAATAAAATAAGTTCGAAGGAATGTAGTTTTTGAATAGATTATCGAAATTATGATGTTCTCCCTAAATTTTTGAGAAATAGCATTCAATGTTCTCATCAAATTAGAAACGCAGAATTTACTCTCATTCCGTCGCTGGGCGGCGCTACTCAGTGCTAAGCATGGTCCTCAAGCAATATGCCAGGTCACTGTTTGGCCTGCGATGCGATGGGATGTGATATTTTAGTAGAAAACAAGTTTCGCTTAGATAGCTTTCGTTTAGATTTTTCAGATAAAAGCAGTCGCCTTAGGTAGCATTTGTTCAAATAGCTGTTATCAATTATCATATATAGAAGACTTAATAAAATAGACAATATTGGAAAAAGCAAAGTACTTGTTTGCTTACTAGAACAAGACTTCATAATTAAACAAGACATTATAACACAATTTCTTCACTAATATTATGCATCATTTCTAGCACAAAAAAATTTATTTATTTGAATAGTTTAAATGCTGTTCATTTATAGATCAATATGAGATGAATCTTAACATGAATTGTACATAAACTAATGATTACGTTTTGCTGGATTTTCTTTTTCTTATTAAGATTATTGAAATCTATTCTAGATAAATCGATATAGACGAAAAAATAAAAAGTTAGAAATCTGCTTTTTTAACTGGATGTGTGAGGCGCGGCAACCTTGTGCAGGTACCAGATGCCGTGCTTCGCACCCCACATTTTTAGGGAACATAAATTTGGAAAAAACTTACCTTTTCAAAATATGAATAATATTTTAATTATATAATATATATAAACTGTTAAAACTTAAAATTCAGAGAAAATCGTTTCCGACTAAATTAGAGTGTGAATTAAAAAAAAACAGTGTAAGTGACTAAACTGTGGCATGGCAAAACTTATAAAAAGAAACATAACAAGAGAGAAGGAAAGAATGCAAGAGATAAACATATTGTGCCGACTGCAAATAAAACAATCACAAATAATAACATTGACCCTTAGTACGAACGAAAATCAATCACTAAATAAACACGATAGATTCAATTAGTTGTGATTTTCAATCATATCAAAAAAGACTATTTAACATTTTTTTTGAATTTTTAAGTAGTTCAGACTCATTATGTATTCTTTATTGAAGCCATTGAGACAAAATAGCTACTTTCTTAAACATTTCTTGTATACCTATTGTAATCACTAAAGTAAATACTTAATTGCTAAAGTTGACGTTTTCGAAAATAAAAATTTCGATCTTTTAATGTTCTTAACAGAATTCCAACACAATACTAAATCTAAAATGAAGTATATAACTGACCATAAAACCTCTCGATCTCTGCCAGAGCACATTCGTTTGTCGACACCAACCGAAATAGCTCTTGCGAACCCTTAAAGCCCCTGTTTTGCTCGATCGTCTTCTTGATACATTAAGTACTTATTAAAGGAGTGAATGTCGTGTTACAAGTACTTTTGTATATATCTGTTGAGCTGCCGATATGATTCAGCATATTCGGAAATATATAGTGGCTTGAATCGTCGCTTTTCCATTAATTGTATGTATCTGAACAGAGAGTGAATTTTCATTTGGAACAGAACTTAGATGTCTTCAATCCCACCGCTTTGACAGCTTTTCAAAGCCTTTTGTTCACCACGACACTGTATTTTTAGGCTGTTTAAAGGCCATCCTAATCCGGTACAGGCTGATGTCCAAGATATCTTTGGTATAGTGTCGGGTCAGTTAGCTCTTGGATCTTTAGCCATTTGTCCGCTGGGTTGTACAAATGAAGTATATAACTGTCCATAAAACCTCTCGATCTTTTCCAGAACTCCTTTCTTTGTCGACACCACCACGCCACCATACTCCGTCATGAGCTTTATCAATCGGCTCTGCCCAACCGACACAGCTCTTGCAAACGTTTGTAGCCTCTGTTCTGCTCGATCATTTCCTTAATTTAAGTATTAAAGAAACAGCTATCGTGTCGCAAGGACTATTACAAACGTTTGTAGAGCTGTCAATATGATTCAGCATATTCGGAAGTTTATAGTGGCTTGGATCGTCACTCGTCCATTAATTGTATGTATCTGAATATTGAAGTCTAAATTTGGAACAGAAATTAGATATTTTCAATCCCACCGCTTTGACAGCTTTTTAAAGCCCTATGTTCACCACGCCACTGTATTTTTAAGCTGTTTAAAGGCCATCCTTATCCGGTACAGGCTGATGTCCAAGATATCTTTGGTATAGTGTCGAATCAGTTAGTTCTTGGGTCTTTAGCCATTTGTCCGCTGGGTTGTACAAATGAAGTGTATAACTGTCCATAAAACCTCTCGATCTTTTCCAGAACTCCTTTCTTTGTCGACACCACGCCACCATACTCCGTCATGAGCTTCATCAATCGGCTCTGCCCAACGGACACAGCTCTTGCAAACGTTTGTAGCCTCTGTTCTGCTCGATCATTTCCTTAATTTAAGTATTAAAGAAACAGCTATCGTGTCGCAAGGACTTTTACAAACGTTTGCTGAGCTGTCAATATGATTCAGCATATTCGGAAGAGTATAGTGACTTGGATCGTCGCTTTTCCATTAATTGTATGTATCTGAACAGAGAGTGTATTTTCATTTGGAACAGAACTTAGATATTTTCAATTCCACCGCTTTGACAGCTTTTTAAAGCCCTATGTTCACCACGCCACTGTAATGTTAAGCTGTTTGAAGGCTTTACTAATCCGGTACAGGCTGATGTCCAAGATATCTTTGGTATAGTGTTGAGACAGTTAGCTCTTGGGTCTTTAGCCATTTGTCCGCTGGGTTGTACAAATGAAGTATATAACTGTTCATAAAACCTCTCGATCTTTTTCAGAACTCCTTCCTTTGTTGACACCACCACGCCACCATACTCCGTCATGAGCTTCATCAATCGGCTTTGCCCAACCGACATAACTCTTGCGAACATTTGGCGCCTTTGAACTGTTGTCCGAGATATCTTCAATAATTGTCGGGTCAGTTAAACTAATGGGTCTCTTAAGCCATTTGTTCGCTATCAACACCACGCCACCATTTCCCGTTTCAGATTCATCAATCGGCTTTTCCCAACCGACATAGATCATGCGAAATGATTGGCTGCATTGGTAACGGAATATTATATTAATATTTTGAGTTATAGTTGCAAAACTTAGTATCATTAGAAATATTACAAATTCAGAATTTTAATTTGTAAAATGAAAATTCTGTAAACGTTAGCCGTTTTATAGTTGAATATTTTTGAAAACAGATTTTATGATTTATCGAATTTCATATCCATCAGAAATTTTCAAATTACAATCATAAAAATAAAGAAGGCGCTCCCTACTAATACATAAATATGATACTTAGATCAATTTTAATTTTCTCAATTTTTATTATACCGATTTTTAGAATTACCAAAGAATAGATTATTTAGTTAACAATTTTTAAATTACTTACTAAAGTAATAATAAATATACAAAAGAAAAAAACATTTATTTTATTGATTGCAAAAGGTACAAAAGAAATTCTCAAGTAGTTAACTTGTCTTAATAACTTCTTCGAAGAAGACATAGGCACAGTTAAAATGTCTGAAGAATGAATTATAACAAGAAAAAAAAAAACAAGGGTTTTATAATATAATAGATAGAATATTTTGGACTCAATTATTGGAATTAAATAATTGACAAATACCGTAAGAAAGATGCTTTATGTATATTTCATTGGCATTACTTTCGTATAAATTTTCTTTAATTGATTTATAAAGTTATTTAAAAAATACTGGTACCTTTTCGTATTGAATTGTTTTAAGATATGCGACCAATAATTATTGTTGATATTTTAGCAAAATAAACAAAGGAAATTATAATGTCACATACTCACCATTTTTGAATATTTTTTATACAATTAAATAAGTAAACAAATGAAAAATAACCTAACAATAAATTTCACAGAGATAATAGTAGTTTGTCGTTGCCTTGTATAATACACCCAAAATTACATTACAAACACATCGTTACATTTTTATGTTTCCAAACATAATTAACAAATATATGTAAAACATACTTTTCTGTAAAATTTTCAAAAGTTATAAGTCATCAGTACATCAATCAAATAAATAAGTTAGTATGTGTTAATTAATTCAGTAACAAAAGGAACAATTATCCTTTATATTATCGCCAGAGAACAGTCCTACAATAAAAAAAAAACACGACTCACGAATCGCAGGGGACCAGTATCCTGGCTAATATATGCAACACGTGCTAATACATAAGGTGCGTTATATTTACTGACTAACCAAACACAAATAATAACTTATTTATTTCATAAAAAATATATTTGATACCGGCGCACTGAGGCTCTGGTCTCGCGCTACGAACCACAAGACACGGGTCTTGGGAGAGGGCACGGGCCAATAGCGATGGGTCTCAGGTCTTGTGTTACGGACCATCGTTCATACAGACATCGGTCTCAAATGGCACGAAACACAGACAAAAGCCAATGAAGCTCAGGTCTCGAGCTACCGAGTGACAAGACTCGGGTCTTGCACCAGGGCACGGGCCTGCAATGGAAGGCTTCAGATCACGAGTCACGTATTACGGGACACCGGTCTTGTGGCACGGGACACGTGCATGAAACTGTAAAAACCCATTTACACACAGCAAGTTTCTTGCCTAATCAGGTTTAATGCAATTAATTCAAGCAATAAATTTGTATGATAGACGTTTTGTTTAGATCATGCAAGTTATCTAATGCTTTAATTTAATTGTATGCAACAGGCAAAAAATGAGCCTTAACCCTTACTATTGTCAATTCAATTACCAGTTTTGTAACATAAAAATGAAATAATTTTGTTTACATTTCGGTAAAAGGTATACTTTTAAAACCTTATATTTAAAATTAATAACCAAAACTACAAACTACTTTATTTTTTTAAGGAACAAACTGAATTCTGCTCTCATTTTATTAACTATAGGATTTGTAACAGTAATTCTGATAATTTGTTTTTCCCTTATTCCATACATTTAATGAGTTTAAAAATAAAATAGTTTTTTATTTATTAGTAATGCCATGACCGTTTACTTACTTAATCATAATAAAAAATATATCATTACATTAAATATATTAAATTATATATAAGGTCAAAATAAAAACTGAAAGTATTTTAAGGGTGAATTCAGTCCGTGGTAGTGAACAACTTTCCCCAAGGAACATATGTTGAAATATAAAACATACTTTTTGGCTTTCCATACAAAATGAGATCAGTTGCTGCTTGGTCAACTTGTATGGTAGGCAAAAAATTACTTTTTTATTTCGATACGAGTTCCTTGGGGAAAGTTGTTCACTATTACGGACTAAATTCATCCTTAAAATAGTTTCAATATATTTTGTTACACCTTATATATTACACCTTTTGATTTTTTATTACGAATATTTACCATTATTATATTCAAATTGAGGATATTTCAAATTTTCATTTCGTACCCGTTATAATCCTTAAGCATAATTATCATAAAATTTTAACAATTTACATATCTAATTTGTTCTTCAATTATATTAAACTCAAATTTTGTTTTTGTTTTCTTGGTCACCTTTGTAAGAATAATCAAATAATAAAAATGAAAATGTTAACATTTAAACATAGTTAATTAAACTGACTGATTTTTCTACTTCATGGTCAAGTTATTATTAGTAATCGGAGAAAGTAAATTGATTTTATGAATTGTCATAGGACAAAAAATTACAACATGGTCAAGCCTTTATCCCAGGATCGTGTTTCTGATTCACTTTTCCCAATTTATTTGTAGTCGGCGCAGTATGTCCAATGTCTATCTCTTGCATTCTTTCATCGGAGGCGATTTTTTCTGGATTTAAAGTTTTAATAATTTTTATTTAAAAATTGACAATTTCGAAAAGAAATGTTTTTTCAGATTTATGTTTCCAATAAAGACGGAAGATGAATTAAATATTAGCAAAGTCACTACCTATTGCATAAGTATTTCGTTTTAGAGATACCCACGGCGTAGCAGTAACATTCGGTAACAGTGTAAGTTTACATGTAGTTTACAATGTCAAAATTCCGATCGACTTAGACTGTGACTACAGATAATGTGTGATCGTAGTAAACAAGGAACCCTTATAGTTTTGCCATTTCTGTCTGTCTCTCTGTCCGTGGTTTTACTTAGAGATAATTAGAACCAAGAAGCTGTAATTTGGCAACGGTCATGAACTTAAAGCAAAACTGGGCAGGGCAACTGGCGCGACGGAGCCCATGCGATGGGTTGACGAAATAATCAAAGTCGCGGGTTACACCTGGATGTGAGCAGCACAGGACTGAGATGTGTCGACGAAGACAGGTCTATGCTCAGCAGTGGACGGAATAAGGGCTGAGATGATGATGAACTCTTTAGTTTTAATTCTAAATCGATATTCACAAATACGGAACCCTTCACTGCGTGTGACCTGATATTGTGCGTGTTACTTGACCGGTTTTATTGAAAATATCAAAATAACGATTTTTATAAAGTAAAGTCCACGCAGACGAAGTCGCGGGCAACAGCTAGTCTTACTTATATATTTTTATTTCTGCTGTCATATCACGATATAAAATTAAGTTAGTACTATGCTCACTATCGCACCACTCATTTACTATTATTTCTACTTATTTGCCAATCCTGTCACCCAAAGGTAGCCTGTAAGAGATTGCCTTGGCGATAAGGCCGCCTATTGTAGATCTGAATTTATATTTAAATATTATTTTCATGTGTTTTGGTGCAATAAAGTGTTTTACTTACTTTACTTTACATTATTCGAAGACCAGGTGGATCCAACAGTTGATTTTAGAGTTGAAATCACCCCAAAAATAACAAATGACAATTTTATTAAGTCTTTCCAACATACCACGCCAGTAAAAAAAACTGATCAATTTGCGCCATCACTGGAAATAGACGAGACACCTTCAAAAATTTTACATGAGATATCACCAATACCTCTGAAAGTTTACCAAACAAGGAAAATTTCGAAACGAGTTGCAACAATATTAACTTCAGAAAGTCATATTAATTACAGAAAAGAGTGTGATGAAAAAAGGAAGAAAAAGCAAGAGAATCAATCCCAAAAAATATAAAAGTAAAAAATATTAACATAAAAATAGAAAATAAGAACCAAGAAGTTAAATTACACAAGAAGAGAGCTAAAAATCAAAAAGACACGAAAAATACTGAAGAGCAGCCAATCCAAGAGAAAATAAAGAAATCAAAATATACTGGAAAAGAATTGAAAAAAACAGGTAGAACTACGATAAAACTAAAAAGGACTAAAAAGTGTCATAAATCTAGTGACACGGAAGATGACATTGACTTAATATATCTAGAGAGCGATGAATCTTCTTCCCCACAAGATTATTGTATTAATGACTGTGTAGGATGCGGAGTAAATTATTACGAAACTGATTTAATTGAAGACTGGGTTCAGTGCATAATTTGTAAAAGGTGGGTGCACGAAAATTGTACCGAATTTGACGACAAATGCCACCCATGTGGTGAAACAGAAAAAAAAAATGCGAAAAAGACAAGGAGAGCTTAATAATTATTTCTTGGCCATACATTTGATACGTTTAGGAGAGATTAGTGATTAGAGTTTTGATTGTTTGTTAATTTAAAAATAGAAAATTAGTAGGCAAAAAAAATCAAAGGAAGCCTCTTATTATCACAGATCTTATTATCACATAGTTATCTATTGATTAGTTAAGGAGAGATGGCCATACTTGAGATAAAAAATAATAATTTTTAATTGAAGACTGATGAGAAATTACATATATAATTATGTATATATACAGGTCTTAGCACGAACCTTTTAATTATTTGTTTCCACTGACGTTTAGATGTAGCTGCATCCATCAACGTCAGCTGAAACAAATAATTAAAAGGTTCGTGCTAAGACCTGTATATTTACGTAATTATGTGTTTAAAGCGCGAAACTTTAAAAAATGATTAGAGATTATTGTCGTTTTGATTGTTTGTTAATTTAAACATAGAAAATTAGGCAAAAAATCAAGGTATTATCACATGGCCATCTTCTATTGATTAGTTTAGGAGATATGGCCATACTTGAGTAAAAAAATCCCATGTTTAATTGAAGACTGATTAGAGCTTACTGTCGTTTTGATTGTTTGTTAAGTTGAAAATAGAAAAGAAGCAGGTGAAAAAGTCGAATAATCATATGGCCATCTTATGTCAAATGCTGTGGCCATCTTACATTGATTACTTGAGGAGAGAAGGCCACTCTAGAGTTTTGAAAAAGTAAATTTAATTGAAAACTGATTAAAGATGAGTGCCATTCGAATTGTTTGTTAGGTTGATTGATAAATATACAGCTTAGAACCCGAAGTAGACGTGTTTAATTTAAAAAGAAGTTCCCCAAATGACCTTCCAAAAAAACTATGGCTATCTATCCTCGAATTACCCTACTGAAATCTCAGAACGCCATTATCTCGTTAAAATCTAAATTCGATAAAAACTTGTTTTTAAGAACTGAAACTTTGCTTAATCATTTATACCATCGCATCAATGGGATTAATAATATACCTGAAGTGGCCGATGTTTACAAAATTTGTGTTTCTAATTTCAATTCGCAGCTTAATGAACTACTTTCCTTAAAACCTCAGTCTTTGCAGACTAAATCGCAGTCCATATCTTCAGACGCAGTTGTTGCAGAACATACATCTACTATTTCCGTCTCTTGTGAGCGCAGCCTTACATCAGAAATCGCAAACTTAAAATTTTCGGGAAAAACGTGCGTACACTCTTTTATTCTAAAAGAAGAAGAGTTTGTAAAATCACGTGGTATTGCTTTTGATAAAATCCTTTTGCTCGCTTATGAAATTTTTACGGATGATGCACTACATTGGTATCGCTTTAATAAGGATCGCGTTAACTCTTGGCCTGAATTGTGTAAACTTCTTAAAAAGGACTTCAGTGCTAGCGATTATGATTACCGGCTAGCTGCTGAAATCAGGTCCCGCACACAAGGCGAGCGAAAAAATATTATCATTTACGTTTCTATTATGCATGGACTATTTTCACGATTAAGTAAACCATTTTCCGAAAAAGAAAAATTGGAAATTCTTCTCCACAACATCCGCCCGTGCTATGCAAATACTCTAGCGGCTTCTCCTGACATTAAAACAATCGATGCTCTCGTGTCTGTATGCCGAAATTTCGAAAGTATACAAGCTAGATTCGCTACTTTTCATGAACCTCCAGTTGCATCCAGTAGTACTCTCGCACCAGATTTCGCTTACAAATCTGTTTCGCTTACAAATCTGAAACGTCATTTGCTAATTATAATAAACAAAAAACTTATCAATTTACACAAAATAATACTAACACACAATATAAGCAGTCAGCATTTAGTAATAAAACTAATAATTGAGCATAATGTGCGACAAGATGTCCAGTTTTACTGACGCCATTAACGCGCGAATGGATAGACTAGAGGAGAGAATGGGTTTAATTGAAGGCAGAAAGAGTGACATAAAGGATAGTAGAATACGAGAGTTGGAAGAAACAGTATTTAAATTAAAAACAGAAATCCAGGACAGAGAACAAGAAGCGCTGGGAAATGACGTAGAGATAGCGAGCTTTCCCGAAGCAAAAAGCGAAAATGCGACTCACGTAATAATAACAGTTGCAAAAAAGTTAGGCGTGGAGCTGGATGAACGCGATGTGGTCAGCGCTCATCGCGCGGGGCCGGTGCCTGTACCTGTGGAGGGGGGCGTGCCCCCGCGCCCGCGCCCTATTGTCGCGTGACTCGTGATGCGCTGCTGCGTGCAGCGCGCGTGCGACGCGGTGTGACTACTGAGGGCATAGCCCTTCAAGAACAGGGACCTCCTCGCTCTTTCTATATAAATGAAAGGCTTACAAAAGCTAATAGGCAACTGTTTCAAAAAACAGGCGAAGCTGCTAAACAAAATGATTGGAAGTTCGTATGGACCAGAGAAGGGAAAGTGTATGCAAGGAAAGAGCAAGGAAAAGCCAGTGTCCGGTTTCGCTTCGATGTGGACATTGCTCAGGATTTTGGCAATCGCGGCGTTAGCTCAGTGCCCAGAAATGTGCAATAATATTGATCACTCCAAAAGTTCCTTTAAATATTATTGTATTGCATTTCATTATTTTAATATTAATTTAGTAACACTACTTTTGGAATTTTTGCTGTTGAGAATTTTTTTTCTGTTAGCTAGTTATAAAATATTTATTATGTTACGTTTTTTTTAATCTAAATTTTATATGCGTGACTGTTTTGATTTCAACTATGTTAAAGTAAGATTGAACCAATTATTATGTAACGTTATTTTGCAATTGTGTCCATCTTGTCAGTTCAATAATATATGCTGCCTAGTATTAGGGTGGAAAATTTTACGTGATTGTTTGCCAGTGGAAGTCAATTGCAGTGACGGTACTAAATTGGTATCTAAAGACCAACCTATTAATAAAGGTGTGCCACAGTGGTCAATATTAGGACCGATACTGTTTATTTTATACACCGCCGATTTACCTAAATGTGCAGCCAGTATCACCTATACGCGGATGACCTTCAAATTTATCAAACATTTAAGCCATCTGAGACGAATACCGTTGTTAAAAAAATAAACGAGGACCTCAAACGAATTGCTGAATGGTCAGATGCCAATGGTCTAGTTTTAAATCCCTTCTTCTTCTTATCGTGTGTGTTAGTGACTAACACTAGTGTCAGAGTTTTTAAACCGCCTTAAAGGCATCTGACATTGTTTTAGGTAACGACCAATGTCAAAGACAGTGACCGGGACCGACGGCTTAACGTGCCCTCCGAAGCACGGATCATCTTACTTATCAGACAATCAGGTGATCAGCCTGCAATGTCCTAACCAAACTAGGACAACAACGCAAAGTCGTTGCCCCCGCCGGGAATCGAACCCGCAACCTCCGGGTATGAGCCGAACGCTCTAACCACTACACCACGGAGGCAGTTAAAAACAAAATATCTTGTCTTAGGCACAAAAGCGCAGGTCTCTAGTATCAAGAATCACTCACCTGAAATTATTGAATGATATACAAATCAATGAAGTGGTTGAGGCTAGGAATTTGGGTGTTGTGTTTGATAATACTTTACAATTTGAAAAACATGAAGTTGAGACAGTGAGGACCTGCTATTACCGGTTGAAAGTATTGTATCAAATTCGTGAGCACCTAAGTGTAGAATCGCGAATTTATCTTTGCGAATCTCTCATCTTATCTAAACTCAACTATGCAGATGTTGTATTCGGACAGTGCTTACTGGCTCGTACAAAGAAACTCATCCAACGCGTACAAAATTCCTGCGTCAGATATTGTTTTACCATTCCGAGTAGAGCACACATAACACCTTATCTAAACAGAAATGATCTGTTAAACATGGATTCCCGGCGTGCACTCCACTTCGCAGTTCTTGTTTTTGGCGTCATCAAAAATGGTAGTCCTTCGTATCTGTATCGTAGATTAGAGTTCACCCAACGGGCAAGAGTTCCCGACCGCCTCATATGCCCCAGACATAAAACTGCTGCCTTTCGAGGTAGCTTCAAATACGCTGCGACGCGTTGTTGGAACAACATTCCACCACCTATAAGGCGATCGAATACTGTTAAAACATTTAAAGTTACTTTAAAAAACATTTATTAAGTGCTCAAAAATTGTAAAATCGCAGCGTATTTATGCATTTTATTTTGTTCTATAAATTTTATTTTTATTTTTTATGTTTCTATATTTATATTTGTATTTATATATACTTAAGGTGTGTGTAAAGTGTATTTATAGTGTACTTACAATGTCAGCTGCTGTATAACTATTTTATTAACTACTTTATAATTTTGTATTTTTAGTCTAAGTATGGCATCCGCGGAAGATCAGCGTCTTGGTAACCCCATGACAAAATGCTGAGCGGAGACCAATTTGGTATTGTTCGTAAATTTGTAATTGTACCTAATTGTAGTTTTAATTTGTGTACCAAATAAACAATTTTTCTTTCTTTTTCTTTCTCCTCAGATAAACACCGTCGAAAGATACAACAAAACTATAATTACTTCTATACCACTTTTATTGATAACGATCATAGGGTCTGGGATATCAACATTCCGAAAATACAGTTTGCACTTAACAGCGCGGTCAATGAGGTGACCGGATTCACGCCTTCATTTCTAGTTTTCGGAAGAGAGCTTGTAAGCTGCGGTTCTCATTACGTGGATACTGATCTGGAAAATTAAATTACATTTACCCCTAGAGACAATTATGCCAAAAATTGGGGATCCTTGCAAAAAATATTTGACAAAGTATAGTTATCACTAATAAAAGCACATTCTAGGAATAGTAAAACATATAACTTGCGACGAAGAAACGTTGATTTTAATGTTGGTGATATTATATGGAGACGGACATTCTATCTAAGTGATAAGATCCATTTTTGATGCTATTCTAATATCAGAAAGTTGACTCAAACCTTCTCTGTCTTCTGTTCTGTTTTCTTTACCAGGATATGTTTTGATTCGTGGTGTTGCCATCTATTTACGCAGTCACATTTCCTATAAAATTTTAATATCATTGCCTCCGGTGCATTCGAGTGCAGTACAATATATCTTTCTTGAAGTTTCTGTCAACGGTGCTAAGGCCCTCCTCGGGGTCGTTTATTCTCCTCCTAACGTGAATTATTTCTCTCAGATTGAGTCAACTCTTGATTCCTTATTTATTTATTTTTAATTTATTTATTTCTTAAACTTACATCTATTTACAATTTAATTTAGTTTGCCAAACTGCCAGGCAGTTTATCGGCAAGGTGGTTTAGTCATACATGACATCATCTTGTTTTGCCTATTAACTAACTATAAACTATAACTTATTTCTACCCACTCCCATTACAATTGTGATAACGGTAATATGGTATGTCATCTCAATAAGTGTGATGACTAAATCGAACAAATCATTGTACGCTCTCATTCATAGCAAACGCCAAACGCCCGTCAAACATATCCCGCTCCAACCTAGCTTTGCATTTCAACTTTTAACTGTCTCGCTCGTTACGCAATATTTCAAACATCTATTGAATATTTGAAACATTACGCAACGAACGTGACTGACCCAGCGTGCGCTCGGCGTCTGTCACAAATAAGAGGGTCAGGTGTATATACCTGTAATAAAACGTAATTTAATAATAATAATAGTAGCTCGCCGCGAACCTAGACCTCGCGATTATTATTTTCAAGACATTTTTTTTAATATTTCAAAAACGACTGAACCGATTTTGATGCTCAACGAACTTAAAAACTCCATTGATATTTCCTACACGCTTACCAAATTTCACCAAAATCGGACCATCATTTCGGCAGCTTTCGCGGTACAAACAAACATACATATATACATTCAATTGTTTTCGCCCCCAACTCAAATGGTTTTCAAATTATATTTTATTTTTGCCAGTTCATGTACACGGAAAATGTACACAGAGAATACATAAAATAAAAATGTAAGTATACATACTCGTACAGTAAGTTATTACATAGTTTTCAATTTACGGACACATCGATAAATAGTGCTTACGAAGCATATTTTTAAGATGTTTTTTGGATGCCGCCTTGTTCTTAAGTTCCGCGGGCAATTCGTTACTTAGGGTAGGCGTTAGCCATCTTCTTGTACGCTTACCGTATTTGTTGGTGACTTTTGGCACCAGCAGTTCACCCGACTTTTTAGCAGCGGCGTGGGTTGCGCGGGTATAGACTCGTTTTATCTTGTGCGATTCATTACCATACTGTTCAGTGAGGATTGTACTTTTAACTTTTTTATCAATTGGTAAAACTTTACATAACTTGAATAGTTTCTCGTATTGACCGTTTAAACTTTCTTTCTTTTTTTTGCTGATTAATAATTTTAGTGCCCTCATTTGTAAACTTTTGATTTTATTTAAATGTGTATTTACCGCGAGTCCATATCCACATATCACGGGGTGCCCTGGCTGGTAGCAGCACTAAAAAAAATACCCGGAAAGGTGGGCGACCCCTGATAAAATATATATGAATAGCTTGGTTCCTATGGGGTATTAAATAAAAATTTAATAGACTATCAATACCAATTATATATTTTTCACAATAGATACTAAATTAGGTAATTACACTTATATAACCAAATGTAGGGTAGTCCAAATTTGCCGTTACAATATTCTAGCTCAGTCTAAATACAGTAATTCAGGGCAGGTTCTAAATTTGACCACCTACATACACACTTTAAATAATTATCTATTTGTAAATAGGCAATATAGTATTCACAGCATCTGGTACAATAGAAGTTGTATGATTGATCACCACGGAGAAATACTTTAAGTTTCTAGTTACTTCTTTGATTAGAAAATAATAGTAAATGGAGTGTAGACCGACCTGATCATCGCAGAGTCACCTTGATAAATTAAGTCTTGCTCGGTGAACGTCACCTTCTTACAATAGCATGGTCCAAGATTCCATCCCTTGCAACCAGCGGAAGACAACACAATTTGAAGGCAGACTTCTTGGGAGATTTAATCCAAAATTCAATCCAAAGGAAAATAAAATGAAATAAAGATGTGAATCAAAATTAGAATATCAAAATTAGAAACCCATTCCGCTGGAACAAAGAAAATTCACGGTTAATGTCTGACAATGAGAAATGTAGGTAAGCATTTACCTTCGTGGCTTGCCTGTCTTAGGACAAAGAAAATATCTCACCTGTTCCAATTTTCTAGAGGTTTTTAGAACAACGGATCCCAACCATCCCAGCTCTGCAGAAATATTCTTGAGCTGAAAAGGACAATAAGATGAAATTCAGTCTACGACATCAGACATGTGGCAGTCGAATTTTCCAACGACAGGTTATGTTTAAAATACGTACCAGCGAAAACTTGAAGATTTTCTTACTGCCGCAGCAGAGCCCAAAACAAAATGCTGTTGTCCTTACGACGTTTTCTCCAGACCCATAAAACGTGGAGTGGCGACATCTCGCCGACCTTTTGTCCTCTACGACCAAACCGGAAATCGCTTCTTTCCAGTTGCAGTCTTTAAAAACGAATCTACATTGTCGACGAGAGGTTTCCCCAAAAGCAAACGACAACAATCCACTGCTGGCCTTCTTCGAGGCGAATAACAATGCAGAACCTGTATCACCACTCCTATGATTTATTTGAATGAACGTTCAAATAAAAATATATCTTTATTTTGCAATTCTGCTTACTTATTGTTTCGTAAATATGACCAAACCAAATTTATTTTCCCACATATTGAGGAAACGTCATGCGTCATAACACTACAAATGTCAAAGTGACATTTGACGTTGAAGAAGTAAACATGGCATAAGAACAAATTCTATACAGCCACGACCATAAACCCATTCACGGTTTCGTTCCGTGAATAAAAAAAATCACAACGTGACACACACAGCCCGTAGTCTATATTTGATTCCATTAATGAGTAATATAACATAAACATAATTTTTTTACTCACTACTACTCACTACTACTTTTTTAAATTACTATAATTTAAGTTAATTAACTCACTACTACTAATAATTTTTTTACTCACTACTACTTTTTTAAATTACTATAATTTAAGTTAATTAACTTACTCAAAATGCTTCGCATTTTATTGCAGACCTAATCTACGTGTTGGTTCCATAAGAATGAGCTATCTATGTTTAATCCTAGGTACTTAAATGTTTTAACGCACTCCAGTGGCTCACAGTTGCAGTTATTTTTATTATTATGTAGGCATTCGTACGAGTGTCCCTTAATAAATATATTAATATTTTTATATTTATTATTGTGAGGTGATCCTATGGCCATACATTTTGTCTTAGAGTTATTCAATACTAGCTGTTGCCCGCGACTTCGTCTGCGTGGACTTTACTTTATAAAAATCGTTATTTTGATATTTTCAATAAAACCGGTCAAGTAACACGCACAATATCAGGTCACACGCAGTGAAGGGTTCCGTATTTGTGAATGTCGATTTAGAATTAAAACTAAAGAGTTTATCGTCATCTCAGCCCTTATTCCGTCCACTGCTGAGCATAGACATGTCTTCGTCGACACATCTCAGTCCTGTGCTGCTCACATCCAGGTGTAACCCGCGACTTTGATTATTTCGTCAACCCATCGCATGGGCTCCGTCGCGCCAGTTGCCCTGCCCAGTTTTGCTTTAAGTTCATGACCGTTGCCAAATTACAGCTTCTTGGTTCTAATTATCTCTAAGTAAAACCACGGACAGAGAGACAGACAGAAATGGCAAAACTATAAGGGTTCTTTGTTTACTACGATCACACATTATCTCTAGTCACAGTCTAAGTAGATCGGAATTTTGACATTGTAAACTACATGTAAACTTACACTGTTACCGAATGTTACTGCTACGCCGTGGGTCTCTCTAAAACGAAATACTTATGCAATAGGTTTGCTAATATTTAATTCATCTTCCGTCTTTTGGCGTGAGTTCCCACAGCACTAATCTGTTGTAGCTCTCTGCAGCGGACTGCTGCCACCGTCTATTTGTATCTCCCCCTCTTCCCCGCCCTCCCGATGTGGCGGTGCAATGGTAAGCCTTGTCAAATATGTCTTTCGCTAGGCGGGAGATAAAAGTCGAGAAATACGCATTTCTACTTTGAGTCCCGACAGATGACGGCGTTCCTCAAGTAACCTTAAACATAGATTTTCTTAAGATCGCCTTAATCATGAGCCGCGTCCGAAGCTAGAAGCGAGAGGAAAGTACTGGATAGAGCTTGCCCCGGGCCATCTTCACTATCGTCACCATTCTATTGATGTGGACTTTCAATCTGAGGCATCTGCCAAACTTAAGATACCTCTAGGTATTTTACGTGCCAGTATCTCGGCACATTTTACCAGTGGAGCTTCAAGGATGGCAGGAAGTTAGTGTTCTCTGAGATCAATGTCTGCTTAGTGTTCACTAATAACCTCCGTTTGAAGAGCTTCTCGGGTAGGGCGTCCTATACGGCTGTTTGGAGGTTATTTGCGGCGTACTTTCAGTTCAAACGAACTGGAAAATGACCATTACCTATCTTTCGTTCCTCAAGTCATAATACTGAGTAGTCTTGGTATGGGTTTTCCACACATTTTTATTGCAGTGCCTAACTTAAATTTTAACCTAACATGTTTTCCCTAACCTTTCTTCTTACGTGAGGAAAAGGTGCCTTTTGGCCACAGGAAATCGGACGGTTAAGGTTTTCACCCACAAAAAATCTCATGGTGATAACGGCGTTACCGCTTTTGCCAAGTCAGTGTGCTAAATCTTGCTCCAAAGACCTGGTACGGCGACTGCTTATCAGCGGCTTTGGCTGAGCTCACTTGAGGTACTCTCTCAGTTATCGAGAGGAGTCTGAGTGGCCTGGTACATCGGCCTTCAATTTTATCCGCTAGGGTAAAGACGCGTGTTGACACAAATGCTCCTTTCAACCTAGAGGACCGTATTTGGAATCCAGTTCCCATCGCCCGACTGGCCCACGTCATGGAGGCAGATTTATGGAGGAGAATTTTACGCGGGAAAAATCCCTTCGGTTCGGACACCTTGCCAGTAACGGGAGACCGGTAAGGTTATGTGGCGTTTACCACTAAAAACTCCGGGGTAAGGGCTAAAAGCCCCGGCGCGGCTACAACTATGGCGGTCCGTGACTCGCTCACAGCACCCTATGCTTTAGTCAGAGGACATCCCCTGTGCCTAACCTAACCTATTAAGTACTTCCTATTTTGATTCCTTTTTCCATTTTCGCGCCCACAATCATGCTAAGAATCGCCGTTTGGTGGCGTTGGGTCTTGCGGCCCTAGGCTCTGTGTATTTTTAACAGCGCCATTTATTGGTGACCAAAAAGAAACTAATAAAAAAACTCCGAAAACATCAAAATAGTAAATTTTTAGGGTTCCGTATTCCGTACCCGAAGGCTAAAATCGGGACCTTGTTATTAAGACTCCGCTGTCCGTCCTTCCGTCCGTCTGTCACCAAGCTGTATCTCATGAACCGTGATAGCCAGACAGTTGAAATTTTCAAGGATGATGTATTTCTCTTGCCGATATAATAACTAAAAATAGAGTAAAATAAATATTTAATTGAGGCTCCCGTACAACAAACTTGATTTTTTATAGATAATGGGACGGAACCCTTTGTGCGCGAGTCCGACTCTCACTTGGCCGGTTATTAACTTTATTATTTTATAAAAACCGTATATAAAATTAACAAAAGTTTTAGCCAATGCTACCGTACAGTTTATTTCATAGCAAATTTTCGAACAAAAATCTTTGACGTGATTCTTTAAATTGATATAACTTTTTTATTTATCAACGGATTTCAATGAAACAACCACTAAATTTTAAGTGAAACTTATCAAAATACATCATTGAAAACCGCAACCGAAGTTGTTCAGCCGTTTCTGAGATAAGCGTGCACAAACACAGTTTTTCGAACAAAAATGGTTGACGTGATTCTTTAACACTAGAGGACACGCGCGCTCTACTATAGTAGAACAGGAGGTAACTTTTGAGTCGTGTCATCTCATTTTTTCATATATACCCTCCCGCTCCTAGATAAGCCTCGACTACTAAACTCCGGTTCATTTTAGTGTGCCGCACGTATAAAAAGAGTCCGCACGTCGATATTATTTCGCGACAAAATCCTTATTCTACCTGAGTAGTACGCGCGACCACTTGTGTAATTAATATATGAGGTGAGTAACTTATACTTAGTTGTTTTTCTTTAGTGTTTTATAAAATTTTTTTTATGCATTATATTTTATTTTGTACTTTGTTTTTTTTTTAGCACCAAAATTTATCATTATGGCCTCAGAATGGGAACGTCGTGTATCAAAATGGCTGGAAGAGGAAATTGAAGATGATGAGGAAATTATTGAAAGCGATGACGATGGTAATGCTGGCATAGTGTCAGAACCAATTAGTCAAGAGGGCAGAAGTCAGGTGCAAGATGAGGAGATTGCTCAAGACCACGTGACTAATACCACACAGTCTGAGCAGTCGTCGTCAGAAGATGATATTCTTCTCTCTCAATTGAGGCAAGTTGAGCGTACAGAGGTGAGTGGCAACTTTTTTATATCAAAAAATGGAACACGATGGAATAAATCACCTCCAACTCAAACTATTGTGCATTGAATGCAATGAAAACAGTGATTCAATTTAAAAAAATATCAGAAATCTAAAAAAAATATGTGTTTTGATTTGTAACTTGCCAAATATGTAACTTTTTATGTGATCTCTTAAACATGTTCCTAATTAAGTAAATTTAACAATGTAAACAAAAATTTTGTAACTTTAATTTTCTAAAATAAATCTTCTTTAGTAAAAATGCTTATTTTTATTCAAAATTGCCATATTATTGATTTTTTTTCAATTTTAAACTGTTCTACTATAGTAGAGCGCGCGAGCATACTTGCAAAGAAATGGGGCGCGTGCACTCTAGTGTTAAAATTTATATAACTTTTTTATTTATAAACGGATTTAAATGAAACAAACACAAAATTTTAAGTGAAGCTTATCATAATATTTCAGTGAAAACCGCAAACGAATCAGTTCAGCCGTTTCTTAGATTAGCGTGCACAAACGCACAGACAAACAGACAAACCGACAAACAGAAAAACAGACAAAAATTCTAAAAATCATTGTTTTGTGTTCTATTGCGTTGGTAAAAGCCCCCAAAAATATTTTTACTCATTTATCTTCCATGTACAGACAGCGATCGGTTACGATTTTATTATATGTATTGATTATATGTATTGATTAGTCCGTTGTCATGTGCCCAGCGTATAATATTTTCAAAATCTTCCTGCAACACTTGAGTTATTTCGTTTATATCCGTTCCACTATATGCTAGGCACGTGTCATCGGCGTACATATAACACTTAGATTTTTTGATAGCGTTACTTATGCTATTTACATGTATTATATAACCCACTGGGCCATATATGGATCCAGTAGGTACCCCATATTTTACATTTCCTGTCTCACTTTTAGTGTTTGCAACCTTTACTCTCAGTTTTCGATTGTCAAGGTACTCGCGAAACCATTTGATCATGGGCCCCCGTATGCCGCACTCCTGCATTGACTGCAACAAGGCGTCGTGGTCGAGGGTGTCAAAAGCTTTCTTAAAATCTATAAATATAACGATTGTTAGTTTTCTGTCATTAAGTGAATTATTTACATCATCTGTGAATTGTGCTATAGCAGTAGCTGTACTTTTTTTTTGGCCTAAACCCATGTTGTATATTATTTAAGATATTATTTTCTTCTAAGAATTTTATGATTTGTTCTATTATTACCTTTTCTGTTATTTTATTTATTAAATTTAAGATTGCTATGGGTCTAAAATTAGTATATTCAAAGTGCGACTCTTGTTTATATATTGGTCGTATTATAGAGGTTTTTAATTCTTCCGGGTATTTTCCTTGACTTACTGACAGGTTTATAAAATGGGCGATAACCGCACATATTGGACCACTTATCTCTTTTAAATCGCAAGCCCTGACACCGTCCGAGCCCGGCGACTTGTTGCAGTCCAACTTATCTATTATTCTTTTTATCTCTGCCGGTGATACTTTTGAGAACCGAAAACTGACGCTGGCTTCCTTAACGTAACATTTTCTGTCTAAAAATTTTTCATTACATTTGTGTTTTATGTTGTCAATTTCCTGCGTGAATGTTAAGCAAAAATTATTACACACATCCTTAGCATTCTCTTTCGTTAGCAAATATTTTTTAATTACTTCGTCCACAGATAGTGTCTTCCTTCCCATCCATTCATTTGGATTTTTCCAAATTTTCCTTAAATCACCTTTAAAATTATTTATCGTATTAGATTTATGTTTATTCTTAGCCATATTTATGAGTCTGTGTGTCTTATTCCTATATTGCGTATATTCAAGCCTAAGTACATTATTTTTAGGTTGGCGTTTCCATTTTCTAAATAACTCATCTTTATATTCTATCATTTCTTTAAGCTTGTTATTCATCCAATTATATCCCGTCCTATTCTTTTTAATCATACATGTTTTTGTCGAGGACTCATAGATATGCCTAAAAATATTGTGTATTCTCATATAAAGCTCTACTGGATCATTTATTGTCAGTAGTTCTGACCATTGCACTTCGTTAAGTTGCTGTTTTATTAATTTGTTATCAAGCGCCTTTTTAACAAAATGTTCATTTACCTGCTTATTCATCGCCAGCGTCAAACCAGTTAGATAGTGGTCGGCGACGCGGCGCGTGAGTACATACGCGCGCAGCTCCGCCGGCCATTTACTCCGTACGAACAAATGATCTAGGCACGACGTTTCTCGGCGCCCGTTCACAATTACGTCTCTCGTGATGTCCCGTATTCCGCACTGTAGTCCAGTCTGAGCAAGCGTGTTTACGTACCTACTCTCGTCCCTACCAGATTTTAGAATGTCTATATTACAATCACCTATAATTATTATCTCTTCTTTCGTAGGTATTTGTTTTAACAGCGCCTTTATTTCCGAAATGAATCTTTGCTTTTTCATGTGCGGAGGTCTATATACCGTAATAATATTTATGTGGCATCCATCAACCGCGATTCGTCCGTGAAGTATCTCACAGTGAAGCGAAGTTGTTGTCTGCCTGACAAAGCTAATATTACTCCTGACATATATAAGTATGCCTCCACCTTTTTGTTTGGTTCTTGTGTCCGAGTACATGTTATAGCCATCAATTTGATACATGCATATATCTTCTGCTTTTAAATTTATTTCCGTCAGGCAGATAATATCCAAGTCCGACAGGCAGTCTCTGAGTAATAATAGTAGTTCGCCAAAGTGTTTACGCATTGATCCCACATTCATATGTATAACTTGAAGCGCCTGTTTGTCTTTGGTTATATAATCTGTCCATTGTTGTACGTCCGTGTATTTTATGTAATCAATGTCCTTTAATTCCGGTAAAGAATTCATAGTCTTACTTCTTATTAATCTATATATTTATATTTTAGTATATCGTAAGTATGTATGCACGATCTTTATTAATTATTTATTGTTTCCTTATCTTGTAGTAAAAAGGTATCAATATCGCTTTCGAATCGAATATGAAATATTTCTTTAGAGGCCTCTTCTTTTTTAATTAGTACTCTTCCATTTTGAATCCATATATACTTATAAATTTCCTTCAGCCGATTTTTTACCGTCCAGAAAAGTTGTCTTGTTTGTCGTGTAATATTTTCATTTATATATATTCTTGTTGAGTCACTATTTCCAAATATTGTACTATTATAAATAGGCTTTTTGCGGCACTGCAGCCATAGTTTTTTCGACTCTCTGCACTTCAATTTTATTATAATGGGAGCTGGTCCTCTGTTAGGGGCGGCCCTCACTCTCCATGCTTTTTCTATATCCTCGACTTTAAGATTAAGTGTTATTGCAATTTTTCTTGCCAGCTCCATAACCTCTTCTCCCTGTTGTTTATATACATTGACAATTTCAATATTTTTTTCTAAGTCTTTTTGTTCCAGGAAATTTATGCGCTCTTCTAACGCTTTATCATATTTTTCTTGATGTACGTTCTTTTGTTGTAGATCTTTTATTTTATTTTCAATTTTTTTCGTATTTTCTATAGATTCTTCTTTAAATTTTTCCAGCTGTCCAAACTTCTTTCCCATATAATCTACTGCGTTTTCAATATCTTTATTAACCTTTTTTAACTCGTTCACTTCTATTTTTATTTCTGTAATGTCTTTTTGTATTATTTTAGCGCGATCGTCTTGTTCGACTTTCATTTCATTAAGCAGCTTGTGGACGAGTTTGAAATCCTCACGAAATCCCGCCATTGCTTCGAGCATTAGGGCGTAATTTTTACGACTGGATCCTCTGCTACTTGTTTGTGACATGTTAGACTCACTATCCGAGTCATTTATGTTCCGCTTCTTCCTTGCTTGTCTGCAGTGTATCCAATCTTCTAAAACAGTTTGTTTTTTCATGTTAGTAATATTTGAATCCGATCCGTAATACTTTCCTTCTTTTGTTGGAGTTCGGTGCATCTTATAAAGGTACTTATTTCCGCACTCAGTACACCTTATTATACCACACACCACGCACCACAGAATAGGAGCTCTGAAGGTACTCCACGACGCGATCAGTTAATTAATAGACACGTCCGCACTCCAGCGCACGATCCACGCGACTCCTTATATGTTCGGATTATACACATCACATAGTCATGGGTGATTTCAGTACCGATCTTGTCCTTGTCTCCAGCGATAAATCGCGTTCTCAAAGAATTTTCAACATATTTAATTCAGTCAATCTCTCTGTTTTGCCTTTAGAGCCTACTCACATGATACTAATAATACGTGCCTGGACTTGATTCTCACTTCTTCTCCAGATCTTGTCGTAAAGCACTGGCAGACACCAGCGCCCTCTTTTTCTAGACACGATTTACTTTACTTGTCTTACAAATTGAAATCTCCAAAGGCTAAACCTAAAATTATTTGGACACGTAGTATACATACCATCACGTCTTTATCCCTAATGTGGCAGACAGAGCGTTTTGGGTCTTGCAGCTCTATGCACAGCCCAGGGCCGCAAGACCAAAAAGCCACTTTTAGCGTCATGGTGGGCGAGAAGATGGAAAAGCAATCAATACAGTGATGGGTTGCTAGCCGCATCGCCTGTTAATATGATTCGCATTTTTGTCCATTCCCTCGATCGGCTTTTACGATCTGCGCGGGAAGAGAAGCAGCTGGTACATTCTAAGTCTTTTCATTTCTCCCAGACCAGCATGGGAGCAGCATGGACACGTAGTATGGCAGGTATAAATCGTGACGAGTTATTGAGTGATGCGGCTGGTCTTGATTTTTCACCAATATATGAAGCTGCGTCGATTGATGAGAAGGTGTCAATTTTTTATTCCACCATTTTATCACTGTATGATAGGCATGCCCACTTAAAAGCTGTAAAGGTTAAGCGTCCACCTTCTCCTTGGATTACTAGAGGGGTTCGAATGGCTATGACTAAGAGGGATCGGGCGTTTCGTATTTATAAACGAGATCGAACGTACAATAATTGGGCTGCGTACAAGAAGGCGCGCAATCGTTGCAATAACTTTGTAAGAGCAGCCAAACGTAAATATTTCTCTGATAACCTTACAGAATCGTCGCCGATATTTGGAAGTTCCTCCGTTCGTTGGGCCTTGCTAAAAATAAAACTAATTCTTTTTCATCCTTAAGTTTTTCTCCAAATGACTTCAATAATCATTTTAATTCTACTAGCACTCTTGATCCTACTGTCAAAGCTGCTACGATTTCTAGAATAACTTCCATGGCCAAGCCTCAAATAGACCCCTTTTCTTTTTCTCCTTCCGCCGAGGATGACATACGCAAAATTATAATGTCTATTAAGTCTAAAGCGGTAGGATGTGATGACGTGAGTAGGCAAATGCTTTTTAACATCTTGCCTATTATTCTTCCCATTCTGGCTCATATCATCAATTTCTCTCTAGTAACTGGGACCTTTCCTTCTCTTTGGCGTAAAGCCTTCGTTATTCCTCTTCCTAAAGTCACATCTCCTCAAACCTTAAATAATTTCAGGCCAATTTCTATACTCCCCTTCCTCTCCAAAATCCTAGAAGCTGTAGTACACGCTCAAGTGTCCTCCTTTATCTTTTCTAATTCTCTCCTTACTCCCCTACAGTCTGGATTTCGACCTGGCCACACTACTGCTCTCATTAAAGTCACTGAGGACATAAGATTGGGCATGGAGAATATATTGGTCACCATTCTTATTCTCATTGATTTCTCTAACGCTTTCAATATGGTTGATCATGATATTCTCCTTGCTATTCTTAATCATCTGCAGTTCTCATGCTCGGTGGTGGATTGGTTCTCAATATATTTAAGCGACCGGCAGCAATCGGTTCGATTGGACCGTGAACTGTCGGACTGGAAAACTCTTTCTCTTGGTGTACCACAAGGAGGTATTTTATCGCCCTTACTTTTCTCTCTCTTTATAAATCTTCTTTCTTCTACTATCGGTTGCTCTTACCATTTTTACGCCGACGATCTTCAAATTTATGCACAGTCGCCAGTAGAGGACATCAACACAGCTGTGGCTACTATAAATACTGATTTATCAGCAATTATGTCCTGGTCTGAAGACTTCGGTGTCAAAGTCAATCCCTCTAAGTGTCAGGCCATTATTGTCGGAAGTTCGAGACAAGTTGCTCAAATTGATAATTCGCTCCATCCTGTTTATTTCAATAATATTATTATCCCTTATTCCAACTCTATAAAGAACCTTGGATTGCAAATTGACGACACTTTTAGCTGGAACTCTCACGTCGCTGAAATTAGTCGTAACATCACTGTTAGTCTCCAACAATTGAACCGTCTTAGGAATTTTCTACCTGTTCAAACTAAGATCTTACTTGTACAATCTTTAATTTTTCCTATCTTTGACTATGCTGATGTGTGTAATACTGACCTCAATGTGGATCTTCTTAATAAACTTGATAGGCTCCTTAATAACTGCATTCGCTTTATCTTTTGTCTTCGAAAATATGATTATGTGTCTTCCTTTCGTTCTGAACTTAAGTGGCTTCCTATCCGTCAACGCAGAGAACTTCGGTTACTGTGTACTCTTTTTTCTATTCTTACAAATCATAACTACCCAGAATATCTTAAATGTAAATTCAATTATCTTTCAGACACTCACGATCGGCAACCTCGTTCTGATGAGACACGTCAGCTCTTTATCCCCCTTTTCCGGACAAATTTTATGTCTAACGCTTTTTCTCTTCAAGCCTCACGGCTCTGGAATGCTTTACCCGTTGACATCAGAAAAATTTCTACTAAATTCTCTTTCAAAAGAAAAGTTCACGCCCACCTTTTAAGCTCCCTTTCTTCATAAAGTCATCATCATCAATTCTTCTCTTCATAGCTATTAATTTGTATGTTAAGTAATATAAGTAGACGTGTATGTATTTGTGTGTATTGTATAAATAGTGTATTCATTCTGATATTTATGTTATAGTATATATAGTAGGTATATAATATAATTTTATATTATTTAGTAATATTTTAGAATGTACATATGTATATTGTATTGCTTTTTTGTGCCGCATATTTTTCTCTGTTTATCCCTATGGTTGACTTGGAGAAAATGCTTTAAGCATTAAGTGCGCCATTTGTTAAAGTATTTTGTACTTTGGAACAATAAAGTTTGATAAAATAAAATAAAATAAATAAGAAAAAAAAATTCAAAAAAATTTGCCCCAAAATTTATAAAATGTAAGATTATAGGAAAAAAGTCAAAGCTTGTCTACGAACTTGAAGATATCTCAGGCCAAAACCTAGGCACATGGCACGTAAAAGACTTCAAGCTTACGTAGTTCTTGTTAAAGTCAGCGGATTTTTTTAAGAAAAATCCTAACCTAAAAAGGGGGGTATGTAACGATTCGTTACAAAAACATTTCTATTTACTACTTTAAAAAAAATATTTTACTTCACTAAAACTAAATCGATCTTTAATAGGTATAACTAAAAATACACTAATCATTAAAAAGAGCTCGTAATTTTTAAATAATGTTATTTATATTTGTATTGAATGAAATATCACACTACATTAAAAATTGTTCAAATTAATAACTTGCTGCATTACATATATAATTTATATAAGAAAACTCAGGTACAACCGTCTGCGGCTGCGCTCTCAAGTGCAGATTAGAATGAATGTCTGAACCATGGTATAATAAAATAAGGTATTCTCTGTCCGAGAACGAACTTGACTACGTCACGAAAGTGTTGCCACTGATTGTTCTTTTCAGTAAATTTAAGGACTTTCTCAATTAGTTCATTAATATTAAATAAAATGTTAAGTAACTTAGCTATTAAGAATCTCGCGATTCTCGCGTCATTCATCAATTCAAAATTTTATTAATTGATAAAATGGATTATTAATTTGAAATTGGTATATAAAGTTCAAAAATGCATTACGCTCGGGTAATTCAATTTCACACAGAGGCAACATATTACACTGATGACGTAGTCAAGTTCTTCCTACGTCATCAGCTGTCACGGAGAGAGAATACCTTATTTTATTATACCATGGTCTGAACGATATGAACCGCAGAGGACAATGCGACGAACTTCATGTCATTACGGACTAGCTAAGCATCGATGTATTGCCACAACGTTGGCCACTAATTTGAAAATTAAAAATTAAATTAATGAACTAAAAATATTATAATATTGTGATTTTGTGTTACCCCGAGATACCGGGTGAGTGTTGCAATTGTTTTCTTTTTGAAGAGGCAATCTTAAGGCAAGTCTAGATGAATTTGTTATTGGTTTACCATACGTCAAAAAAAAAAATGTAATATTTCTATAAAATAGCGATTATTGCTTAGCTAACGCAAAAATAATGTATGTAATTGCATATTATGATTTGCCTCCAGTATTTACAATACCATTCATTTAGTAAGCGGTGTTTTCTACACCAGATCATGATTTCATCATTTCATGTACCTATTTTACCTACCTGTATTAATTTGTTTATTATTTGTTTATTTTTTTTGTAATAACTTTATTGTACCAAAACAAATACATATACAAAGACAGCTTACGAAAGAGCAAATATACAAAGGCGGACTTATCCCATGTAGGGATCTCTTCCAGTCAACCTGCGATAGATTGAGAGGATATTTACTCAATTAAAAGGTAGAAGCAAGTACGTACAAATTTAACTATAAGATCATGCTTACATTGCTACATATACATTATAAACATACATAAATTAATATAGCAATACATACACATATACTGACTATATATATACATACATATACTATACATACATATTGAAAACGAAAACATATTACAGATAAGTACCTAATTCAGTCTAAGTGTGATGTAACCAAAGAGGACTTTGATAACCTAATTTTAAAAGAGTCCAGTGAAGGTGCCATCTTTACTTCAGCAGGAAGCGAGTTCCAGAGCTTTGCCGCCAATACTGTAAAAGATTTGGAATACGACTGAGACAAACAACGTGGAATTTCCAGAACGAGGCTACCGGCAAAGCGCAAACGACTATCCAAATCTCGAAAATTGAATTTGCTGTGCAAGTAATTTGGGGAAAAAGGATTGAAAAGGGCGTTGAAGAGAAGGGAAAGAATATGAATATTGCGACGTATCCTAACAGGAAGCCAATTTAGCTTTTTCCGAAACTCGGTAATGTGGTCGAATTTTCGTATGTTGAAGACATACCTAATACAAATGTTTTGAAGGCGCTCTAATTTGTCAAGAAGTTGCTCTGTAGGATCCAAATATGCCACGTCAGCATAATCGAGAATAGGCATAATCAAAGAACGTGACAGTAGTACTTTCGTGCTTATTGGAAGAAAATTTTGCAATCGCCTCAGAGAATGCAAACCCACAAACATTTTGCGACTTACCTCATTAATTTGGGCAGACCAAGACAATGTTTCATCAAGAATTATTCCCAAGTTTTTAACTGTTGGAGTGAAAGGAATAATAGTACCATTCAGCATTACATTGGGAACAATGGCAGAATGAAACTTTGCTATGAAATGTGGACTACCAATCACAATAGCTTGAGATTTCTCTGCATTGACCATAAGCCCGAAGTTATGGGACCAAGTCGCAATAGCGGCAAGGTCGGAATTGATGGTGCTCACAGCGTGACTGAAATTATCGAAAGGGGCGGCCGTATAAATCTGCAGGTCATCTGCATACAAGTGAAAACAAGATTTAAGAGAAGACGTGATACCGTCAATAAAAATCGAAAATAAAATTGGGGAAAGTACTCCACCTTGAGGAACACCGGCAGCTAGGTCTCACCAATCAGATTGACTCTGGTCAATTTTCACCAACTGTCGACGCCCAAAGAGGTAAGAGTGAAACCAAGTTAGAGAAGATGCAGAAAATTAAGGGAATTTAGGACACCGAGTAGTATGTCATAATCTACTGCATTAAATGCATTACAGTAATCTAATAAAACCAGGATAGTAAGTTATTTATTATCAATGTTCAATCTGATGTCGTCCGTGATCTTGACAAGGGCGGTAGTGGTGCTGTGTCCAGCTCGAAACCCAGACTGATGTTCATTTAGCAATTTGTTCAAAGAAAGATAATTTGGTAACTGTTGCTGGATATAGTGTATTATATGTGACGGAGCAGGAGATGACCTAAGCCGAACTCATTAAAAGTGTGACAATAAATACAGCGCTCCGCCTCGCGCTGTATCATGGATTCCAACCATATGTGTCTGAATACCCCTGGCCCACACAGTTATTGAATCTGTGTCCACCTGGGCTTATCGTCTTGCTGAAACAACTATCATTGTAATAAATCGGTTTACCAAATCCTCATCTATTACAACAATCACAATTAAAGAAGTTATGGCCAAGCCCACAGCACACTACACAAAGGAGATGTTCACAGTACGGCGGTCCGCACAAGACTGAGCCGCTCGTCGCTAGGGCGACCGCTTTTATACTTGTTGCAACATTTGAAAATGTAGCAGTTATGTTTTGTAGTAAACAACTTTCTGTTTGCACATCGAAAACAATAATAAACGGGATTATCTTGAACTCGCCGACACGGCCAACCTGACATGCGTACGCCCTCGTACGCGCTCTCAATAGTAATTTAAACTAGTAAGTAGCATCAGGCCTGTCTCACTCCGCGGTAGGTATTAAAAACGCAAGTACGTACGGCGGCTATGCCAGCGTAGCTAATCAGTGCGCCAGAAAAGGTAAGCGTTACGCGATAGAAAGAGATGGATTGTCTAAGTGAATATAACTGTAAGTTATTAGCGTTGTGCGATCTGAATTGAACTTAATTGTATCGTAGCGAGAGTCTCTATTCCTTTAATTGATTTTTCAGAGTGAATCTTCTGTACTTGTACTATTATGTCTTCTATGGTAGCATGGTTAGAAATAACCATAAAATAATTCTGATCTAGCTCGGCAATAAGCGTCCCACAAAACTATAACAAAATTTCAACTCGCAAAAATTCTACTCCAGAAGAGTGCCTTGCAAAACCACTTTTCTGAACCGGTCTTTTTTTTGTCCTTCAGCCAAGATCTATACCCCTTTAAACGTCGTCATAGCAGACACAATAGTAAAACAATACATCAGACGCACGGTCCGAGCGTCCAACATTTAAAGGGATACAGGAATAATTATAAAGAAATCATAACTAAGGGATTTTTCGCACAATGCTTACGTATTCAATCATTCGAATCAACAAAATTCATGTATCAATTTAAAGGAATCAATTTTTAACTCGCCGACACTGCCATCTTGACAGTAACACCCGTCCTCGGGTTTCATATTTAAGATCAACACAAAGCACAAACGGTACACCGTTCGGCCAAACCTGATCAAAACAAAGCTTTAGTAATTTTTTTTAGAAGTCTTGCTGTATGACGAGGCAATGCCGCCAGTCTCTTAGGTATATGTTTTATTTTTATATTTTTTAGTTAGTTATATTTTAGTTCATACTTTTAACATTTTAATTTAGGTAGGTTATTTAGTTTTTAGTTAAATTAATTATTGTGTACTGTTTATTTATTTATTTTTCGCTATAAATAACCATCTTTATTAGATGACTTAATTGGATTAAACGATCTAATTAGAGTCACAAATCTCAACATTGCAGGCTACCTTAAAAAATATCACAAAAAAATATGAGTTAATTTTAGAAGAAAATAGGGAAATTAGTTTAGTATCTGACGGTGTTGCCCTGATAGTGGTTACGGAATCACCTGTCACGGACTCAACCCCATCCCCTACTGTTGACTGCGGTATAAGTCTAAGTATAAATAAATACCCTCATGTAGAAAATGATGTACAACCCAAAATAGAAACAATTGATAATAGCATAAATAGAAAAATTATTTGTAAAAAATTAATAATATATTCTGATAAGTTAGGTCAAGATCTTAGTAGTATGATTTATAATAACCTGAACAGTGAATGTTCAGTATTCAATGTATGCACACCCGGGGTCACATTTTTAAACCTAATAAATAACATAAATTATAATGACATAGACCAACATACCACAATTTTAATAATGTGTGGTGACAGTTCCTCTATTACAGGAAGGAACTTAAAAAAAGGTATAGACAAAATCAAAGATTTAAAACAAAAAAAGGATTGTAGATTTATCATAAGTGCCTTTCTATATTCAGACAATTTAGACAGTAAAAGTAACAGGCACATACATGATTTAAATGTACATCTGTACAATATGACTTATTGTCACGGTGACTTTATTTTTTATTTAGATATGAATAAATTTATTTGTAATTTTAAGTTGACTCTAGATATTATGTATCTGCCTCCTAGATATAAGCGACTCTTAGCTACATTAGTAGCTTATAATATACAAAGTAGTGTTGTAAATAGTACAACTAGTAACTCTAAATTAAACACAGTACATTGTAGTGCTGAATGTACCATAGCTGGAGATACTCAGTCTGATTTAAACTAATGAAAAAGACAACAGTCAAGGCCAAAGAGTTAAATATTATTCACCAAAATATTCAGGGCCTGACTAGCAAATTATTGCAATTAGAATTATATGCAAACGATAGGGATTTACATGTAGTATGTTTAACTGAACACTTTTTGCAGTCACATCAAGTACAATTTAATATTGATAATTATTTAGTCTCTAGTTTATTTATTAGAAAGATTAATGAAAAAGGAGGCAGTTTAATTTTAACACGTAATGATGTAAAATGTAAAGAACGCAAGGATATTGTGAGCCTGTCGGTTGAAAGTATTGTTGAATTATCCTGCGTTGAACTAGAAAATTGTATTATAGTATGCGCGTACAGACCCCCAAAAGCTGACTTTAATACTTTAGAAACTGTAATTGAAGATGTTTTGAGAAAATTAAGTTCATGTCGCAAAAACATAATATTGTGTGGCGACTTTAACGTAGATTTATTAGCGTCTGATAGCACCGAATGTATTGGATTTTTGAATTTATTTAAGTCATTCAATTTGTTCAATTTATTTTTAGAACCAACTAGAATACAAGGCGACTCTAAAACATGTATAGATAATGTTTTCTGTGATTGCACTGCTGTTGATAAAGCTATAATTAAAAATATAACATCTGATCATTTTGGTCAGTTCGTGAAATTTGCCAACAACGCAGTAGAAGTAGAATTACCTGAAATAACCTACAGAGCTATTACTAAAGATAAAATTAAAAAATTTAGGGATACAGTTTCGAAAAAATTACCGTTAATTGAAGAAACTCGGGATGATCCGGATATTTTGTATAATAAAATGTTCGGTGTGATTGAATCAGAATTTAATGATAATTTTCCACTTAAAAAGGGAAAGAAACATAATCGGAAAAAGTTTAGCGAATGGGCTACCACAGGGATTCATATTAGTAGGAATAGGCTATATGAATTATTAGCTATGAAAGCTTATAACCAAACACCTAATTTCATTAATTACGTTAGAACTTACTCAAAGCTTTTTAAAAAAGTATGTTTATGCGCGAAGTCGTTATACACCAGGAAAGCTATTCTAGATTCTAAAGATAAAATAAAGACAACCTGGAATATTGGTTGCCTGGTTTACAGCAAATAATTTAGTATTAAATGCAAAAAAAACGAAATGTGTAAAGTTCTGCTTACCAAATGTTACAAAAGTTCCAACACGATTATTTATTGATAAGGAAGCAGTAGATATGGTTGATAACACAACATTTTTGGGAATAACGCTTGATTCAGGGTTGCAATGGGGTGCCCATATTCAAAAATTAGCTGGAAAACTTAGCTCTGCGGCCTATGCGGTTAGAAGAATTAGGCAAATGACTGACGTTGATACAGCGCGTTTGGTATATTTTGGGTACTTCCACAGTGTTATGTCCTATGGAATATTGCTATGGGGTAACGCTGCAGATATAAATACCATATTTGTTTTACAAAAACGCGCTATCAGATTTATATATAAATTAGGTGCTAGAGAGTCTTTGAGGGAACTATTTAAAGACATAAATATTTTGACCCTCCCTTCGCAATTCATCTATGCGAACATTATGTACGTGCGTCAGAATATACACTCATTTAAGAGAAATTGTGATATTCATAGTATTAACACGAGAAATAAAAATAAATTAGCCATCACAGCTTTGCGGTTAGAGAAAACAAAAAAATCTTTTGTGGGTCTCGGCTTGCGCCTCTATAATAAAATTCCAGATGATATAGTAGCATTACCATTATCTAAGTTTAAGACAGCCGTTAAAAATCATTTATTACAAAATGCGTATTATCATGTAAATGACTACTTATCATCATCTGAGAAAAATTCTTGGAAATAGTTGTCTGCAAATTGTAATTGTATAATTTAAATGTATAGCTTAAGTGTAAATCTGTATTGTAATTGTAACATAGCCCATCAGGCTGGGTAGGGACCAATACTGAACTGGGTTTCTTTCGGCGTAATCTTCCCAGCAGTGGTCGTTCCGAAACGCTAGTAGTTTTTAGCTTCTGCACTAAAAAAAAATATTTAAAAAAAATGACCTTCAATAAGAGATAAATGTATCCTACATTGAATAAAAATTTTTGACTTTGACTTTGACTTTGACTTAAAATATAATAAACTCAAAACAAAAAATGAACATCGATAAATCTTTAAAATCAAATTGGATACTAATAACTTCATGTTTATGTGCAGCAATCACATGTTAAGGAACGCAGCCAGCCTTCCTGCTAGTTAAAGTTGTTATTAATCATATGTTCTCTTTACCAGTCATGAAAGTTAAATTGAATCAAAACGAATAGAACTTCTAAATTTTAACGATGTTTAAAAAAAAGAACTTTTAACGATGTTTAAAGATACAGTAATTATTAATTCAGTTAGGCGAGATCACCAAGACATATCAATAACAAAATTGCCATCATTAGCCTCACACTAATACGTGTATTACCACCTGTGATCACCAGGTCCACTTGACCTTACGATTTCCTCCAGAAACTCGACCTCCACAAGAGCCGACCGCATACTGCACACTCACGGACTACGGTTCAACTCTAGTACGGTCACAACAAAACAAACAAAGCAATTTATCACTCTACCTATGGCAATAAAGCCTTCGGCTATGCTATCGGTCTTCCTAATGAGCTTCTCTGGCTTCCGCATCCTTCTCAACCTATCATGAAAACACTTGTGTATTTGCTTTGAGATTCATGCCCGTCAAGCATCTCGATTTTTAAAATAATTGAATAGGTGAAAAATCGTCATAATGATTCAAGTAGTTATACGTAAGAACAACCGGAATCATCTAGGTTTTGAATGTGGTGCGAACAGTGTGCTCCACCCCCCGATTATATCCAACCAGAGGCGCTACTGCCAGGTCATAAACTGCCATGGGCTACTTGGAGGTGCTTGAATTGCCTCCGAACTAAAGTAGGTCGATGTAAACATAATCTGGCGCGCTGGTGCCATATAGACCAAGCAGAAGCACAGGGCGATTGTGGTCATGATGATTAGATCATTAGATCACCTCTATGCCCTACCAGCTGTACCGTGCTTGACCTATACTATGCCTCGGAGGAAAGCGTAAAAGTGGCAACGTTCTCGAAGAACAAAATTTAAAATTCAAGCCAACGACACGATAAGAAGAAGAAGTGAAAATAAATGTCAACTGGGTAGATAATATACGCTATTTTCCAACAAGTCAAATCAGACACCTTTCTCCAAACGTCAAAAAAAAAAACAGTTTCCACTGTTTGCACATAGACTGCACTGGGACTTTGTATGAAATACAGGCAGATGACGACACAGATCCTCGGAGCCAAACAACGCTTTCACCATCAGCCCTTCCGCAATAATAAATCCAAAACTACGCTAAAATGGATAAGTTCAAAAATAAATGACACCACTTTGCGACGCTTAACCCCGCCAACAGCTCAAAATAATTCATCCCTGGCTCAGGAAAACACCCAACTGTCAACAAAAACAAACGTTTACAGTACTTTTGTTACACTAAAGCGTGGCTAGAAAATAGTTAAAGCTTAATCTTTTTTCTACGGACTTCATAACAATAAAAATAACATTGCTTATCAGTACGATATTCTTGAACTTGGCTATAATATCACAATATTTACTCGACTTTAATTATCCAGATTAAAATTTACTCAAGTAACGGGACTTTACTTCAGTTAACCTAAAACACAGTAAATAACAAAATTAATGGTAAAATATTATTACTCACATAGTAAATAGTGAAGGATCCTTTTAAATAAAGTCATCACCAAGATCATCATCATGGTAGGCTCGCCGTCCTATTAATCACCTCTTCATCAATAATATCTTTATCGTCATCACTGTCTCTTCATTATCAATATCATCATCATCACCCTGGTCATTATCTCATTATAATCTTTATAAAAGTCATCATTATATTTAGCTATCTTAAGTCCAATATGAGGCGAAGGCTTGGAGAACTGATCTCTCGAATTTTACGAATAATGAAGTACGTAACGTACCTAATAACTATCATTTTACACCAGTATTCACACGTAAGCTTATAAGACGCTAAAAATTATAATTTAAAATACTCAAACAAGACTATTTGCTAGGATACTAACTGGCGCCTCTGCCAGCTCCGACTAACAGTGACTTATGCCACCTCTAGTGATGTTAAGCTCATCTATCAACTCATGATGATAAGATTAACTTACTAAGCTTAGAAGATAATACACGTTCTCATTAAAAATAGCGAAATCATAATTATTTTCTGCTTGCATAGTGGTCAAAAGACTAGACATTATTCTACTTTATGTTTTAAAACTAAAGGTTTGAAATAAATTGCTCTCTGCTCTACTCTTAAATCGAAAAAAATATAAAAACTCACCAGGTTATCTTTGCGATTCAGCAGATAAGGTTACGACACACAAATTCACTTCACCTCACTTCACCAGGAATCTCCAGCGCCTGCGGCACTGCCGCTGACTCCAACTCGGCCGCAATACGTGGCCAGCAGTTATGGTTCACTTGTTCACTTTAGCACCTTTGCAGAAGTAGCTGAAACTAAACACACGTTAAGTATCTTTGCACTGATCGCTTCACCTCGTTAGCACCATTACTAGCGCTAAAAGTTGTCACACAGGCCGACTGTCATTTAGACAGACTTGTCACACAGACGGTTGACAGAGACGGTTGACAGACAGACGCTTGTCACACAGACGCTTGTCACACAGACGTTTGTCACACAGACGCTTTGTCACACAGACGCTTTGTCACACAGACGCTTTGTCACACAGACGCTTTGTCACACAGACGCTTTTTCACACAGACGCTTTGTCACACAGACGTTTGTCACACAGACGTTTGTCACACAGACGTTTGTCACACAGACGTTTGTCACACAGACGCTTGTCACACAGACGCTTGTCACACAGACGCTTGTCACACAGACGCTTGTCACACAGACGCTTTGTCACACAGACGCTTGTCACACAGACGCTTGTCACACAGACGCTTGTCACACAGACGCTTGTCACACAGACGCTTGTCACACAGACGCTTGTCACACAGACGCTTGTCGAACAGACTGTTGTCACACAGACGGTGGTCACACAGACCATTTGTCACACAGACCATATGCAACACAGGATGGGTTGCGATACTAAAACCAGAGCCTGTCAATGACCCCAAAAGTTATCGACACATTGCACTGCTAAACTCCATCCACAAACTATTAAAAAGGCTAAGACTGAAGTCAAGACACCAACTCTATAAGATTGACTGTTGAAAAACCACTTTACCATCAAAAATAATAGAATTTGAATCCACCTATGTGGATACAACCAATAACCCCACTGAAAAACTATCAGGGTTCTCTCTCCCACGCAGAGAATTGTGCCAGCTCCACAGACTGAGAACTGGATGGGGACGAACTAGATCGTTTGAATTCCGGTGCGACTGGATTGACTCCCCAGCTTGCGGATGTGGCGCTCCTGAATAGGACATGGACCACATTATTCGAGACTGCCGGAAGACTGGTTCACCCTGCAAAAAGACGCAATACAATAGATACGGATTAACGACTGTAATAACAGCCATACGATTATTAAATAAATGGACAGGTTCCTGTTTTTCAGAATAGGCATGACGAATGGAAAAACACTCTTGGTCCATCGGTTAGACCATCAAACAACATTGTGGTTTGTACACACACTCTTTCCCTTCTCTGAGAAACCAAAAATGACAAAGATACAGCGCATTGAAATTTTGCGTGACGACACACTCAAGCAGGACTTTTACCCAAGTGTGACTCCGCACGCCCCCACTCCGGAACCTTGACGCTCCGTATCCCTGTGAATTTTTACCCCTCTGGCAAACTGAAAATACGGGTACATCATCTCTGGACAATTCAAAAGACGGACCAATTATAATCACACTCTTCGGACCCTGTCGGTCTCTTCACCCCTATTCTCCCATGGATTCACTCAAGTGGGCAAAAGATTCAGATCCCACTTCTGATGACGGAGCAGGAGATGACCTAAGCCGAACTCATTAAAAGTGTGACAATAAATACAGCGCTCCGCCTCGCGCTGTATCATGGATTCCAACCATATGTGTCTGAATACCCCTGGCCCACACAGTTATTGAATCTGTGTCCACCTGGGCTTATCGTCTTGCTGAAACAACTATCATTGTAATAAATCGGTTTACCAAATCCTCATCTATTACAACAATCACAATTAAAGAAGTTATGGCCAAGCCCACAGCACACTACACAAAGGAGATGTTCACAGTACGGCGGTCCGCACAAGACTGAGCCGCTCGTCGCTAGGGCGACCGCTTTTATACTTGTTGCAACATTTGAAAATGTAGCAGTTATGTTTTGTAGTAAACAACTTTCTGTTTGCACATCGAAAACAATAATAAATGGGATTATCTTGAACTCGCCGACATATGTATAATATTATGTATGTATATATTCATTGATATATATAATAATATATATAATAATATAATATATATATATATATTATATTATATTGTATTATTTAAAGTATAATATGTATTTTATTTTATTAAAATTTTTATTTTGTATTTCATTAAAATATTACAAGTTGGCTTGCCACACTTGCACCCATGTTTCAATTTCTCAACATGTCCCAAAGGCAAACTGGTAGATAATGCATTAGCATTAAGTTTGACACATTGTAATCAATCCATCATAAGATTGTGTGCAATAAACTTAAATAAATAAATAAAATAAAATAGTGCTCTAGGATTTTAGAAAGGACAGGGAGTATGGAAATAGGACGAAACTCAGAGGGTAAGGAAGGGTTAGGCTTTTTAGGGAGTGAAATCACATGTGCGCCTTAATAAGCAGAAGGAAATACCCCAGTGGACAACGAACAGTTAAAAATATCAACTAACATAGGGGATATCACAGGTAAAATAGGCCTCAGCATATCAAGGGAAATGCCATCATTACCAATAGCATTAGATTTCAACTTAACAAAAATATCTTGAACATCCTTAACTGACATTGGTGGTAAATCAAATGCTGGGCAATCAGGCTTAGTTTTATCAGCAAGCTCCGCAAGCGTAGCATTCTTGACGCTTGAAGGGAGGGTGGAGTCCGTAGAGCAGATAATTTCATTGGTTTTGTTATTTTTTGATTATTTTTATTACATAGTATGTAATTAGAATAAATTCAACTGCCACATCACTGATCCTTTGGTTAATTGTCCTAAAAATCATTCCATCTGCTTGCTTGGAAAGTGATTTTGAAAGCAGACTCTCTACTACAGCCGGCCTCTTCTGCCGAGCTCTGCATCTACAAGGCCTGACCGACCTCCTTTCTGGCCACATTCCACTGCTGCCCGAAGAATCCTAGCTGAAGCTGCGTCCTGTGTGTAACGCCTGCGCTGTTGGCTGATCACTTCCGAGGACAGTGTGGTTTGATTTCATTACGAGTGGCGTTACGGTGCGATATTAAGACTCACGGCCCAAGATTAACGTAATAAATATTTAGTATTGTACTTAATTCTTGTTATTTCTCTCCTTTTGTTACCGTCCTCCTACAGGGTTGGTACATGCTTGGTAAACCATTTTAATGATTTTGCGGTTAGCTACTTTTCTTAGCATTCTGAGGACATAGATAAGTTTTCTTAGTCTAGGTACTAACATGTTGATATGGGGTTGAAAGCTCAGACACTGGTCCAGCATTACGCCTAGATATTTGATTTGGTTGGTCCTTTCTATAAGTGGGCACGTACAGAGTTAGGATTTTCTAGCACATGAATGGGTATAAATCGAGAAGGAAGCTTTTGGGAGGAAGTCAGATCTTATGGCGAATGGGATATGTTTGGTCTTAACCACGTTTAGACTCAGACTTGTGGAGCCAAGAATAAACCTGGTTGAATCCCGCTTGTGCCTTTTTGTAGACGTCATTCCAACTGGAACCTTTGAAAACAAGAGCTGTTTCATCAGTAAAGGAAAGAATATGTCCGTCCGTCAGTTTTAAGTTGCAAAGGTCATTGACGTATATAAGAAATAGAGTTGGAGAGAGGCAACTTCCCTGGGGGACTCCATAAGTGACCGTCAATTCGTCACTGCTCCGATCCTCAAGCGAGAATATTTGTTTCCTGCCTCTCAGGAAGTCTTTTAGTTATTCTAGCGGCAGACCCCTAATGCCTAGGCTCTCCAACTACCGAATTAAGTGAGGTATCGAGACCGTGTCGAACGCTTTTGCTAGGTCTAAGAATATGGTGAGATATTTGGTTTTGTTATCCAGGCTATCAACTATAAAGTTTGTTAAATGCTGTACTGCATCGTTTGTGGATAAGCCAACTCAAAAGCCGTATTGTGATGGTGAAAGCAAGTTATTGGTTTCCAAGTAGCTGACTAGACGCTTATTGATTACTCTTTCCAGGATCTTCGATAGAATTGGTAGGATAGTGATAGGTCTGTAGTTGTTGACACAGTCTCGTTCTCCACCCTTGTAAATAGGTTTTATAAGACCAATTTTAAATGATCTAGGAAACACACCCATGGAGAAAGACAAGTTGCATATGTGTGTAATAGGACATATGAGTAGATGCGAGTATCTTTTCATGATTTTTGTCGAATTTTTGTCTAATCCTACTGCACAGTTTTTATCTTAGTGTACCTATAATATGAGAAACTTCACTTTCATCGGTAGGTAAGAGAGAAAAAGAAAAGCACAGAGAGAAGGACCTGTCTTTGGTGGTGGCATCAAGAGTGGAGTTGGGGTTGATTGAGGCTGCTAGATTTTTGCCGATATCAGCAAAGAAGGCATTAATTTTGTTCAAGGAATCTTTTGGGTTCGCTTGTGATACTAAGTTATTAGATGGATCGTCTGATTTGTTTGTACCTGTTAGTTTTTGATCGTATCCCAAAGTTTCTTTTTATCTCTTGACGCAACCTCAATGTCTAGTCTCACGTAACTTAGTTTTGCTTTTTTTAGGATTGTGGTGCAGTAGTTTCGATATATTTTATACGTCAATTTTAAGATTTCATTATTAGGATTTTTCTTGGTCTTTTTATATAAATTGTCCCTATTTTTCATGCACCTTAGTAGGCCGTTTGTAATCCACGGTTTTCTAATGATTTTCCTTTTCGAGGTTTTCCTAATTGAGGTATTAAGTTGTACTGCATCAGTTAGGAGTTTAATTAATTTTTCTGTTGCTATATTTGCATCTGTTGAGTCGAGAATAGGTTGGAAGCTCATGTTTTCCATGCTAGAGTCCAGGCTTTGATAATTAATACTCGACTGTATTTTATGGCAATAGGTTGGAGTGGCTTTTAGCTGGTGAGTGATAGGGCAACGCATTCATGGTCGGTTATCGATGTTTCTATAACCAGACATGTAGCCTCTAGCTGTGTTTTTAGCATCATGTGGTCTAGGCAAGTTTGGGCTGCCTTCCGAGTGACATAAGTGTGCCCCGTGAGAAACTAGAGACGTTAAATAATCATAGGATCGTTTTTCTGTAGTGTTGGGTACAATATCAATGTTAATATCACCGCAAATGATTGTTTTTAAACTGTTTCAATTTAATTAGAAGCTCATCCAAAGAACTCAAGAACATCGATGTATCTTTTTGGCTAGGGGCTCGATAGATTCCTATAATACAAGTGTCAGTATTTGTTTTGAGGACTATACAGTTAGCATCACTTAATTCAGACTCTATGCACGTTCCCCCCCAATGGGTTCCCGGTTTGTCGTACCGGGGGGCTCAGTACCCGTGGTAGCGTGGAGCCACGGGGAAGCCAAGAGGAACCCGCGAGGGGGCGCTCATGCGGTTTGCGCCAGCAGTGAGCGCCCACATTGGGGCGGCGGGGGAGTGGGAAGATCTCCCCCCACCCAGGGAGGGGCGCTCCCGCGGGCTCGGCTTCGGCTTCGGCCTTGAGCCTGCTGGGATGCGCCCAATGGGGCGGCGGGGGAGTGGGAAGTTCTCCCCCCACCCGGTGTGGGGCTGCCGGGAGGGGAATGTTTCATTGCTCTTCCGGCGCTTCAGGCGGGGATACACCACCGTGGCTGTGGTTGGTGATCGGTCGCGGGGGGGAGGGAGTGTCGGTGCTACGTTGCCGCTCTCACTGTCCTCCGCGGCCGAGCGGTGCCGCACCGCGTTTGCGGCGAGAAGTAAGCGGTGGAGCCTTACATCTTCTTCGTCGCTGGGAGCCGGTTTATCTGGCTCCCATGGGCCCACAGGCGGTGGACTGCGTGGGAGTTCGCCGCCTCTCAATTGGCCCGAGGAGGTACGGCGCATCCGTGAGTTCCGGACGCGCCGACTTGGTGAGTGGGGGGGGCGCTCAGACGCCCCCGAGGAGGGGCCGCTTCGGCGGCCAGCCGCGCCGGGGTTCGCGGTTGTATTTCCTTTCCCGTGTCCCCGACAAAGGCGGTTGAGGTGGAACTCCGGAGGTTTTTTAGTGGGTAGGCACGTCACTCTGGCGTGGAGTCCCACATAACCAGACAGCCTCCCACGCAGGCTGATGGGTATCTGTAACAGGGATCTTTCCTCCGTATAAAAAAAAGGCTCTTCGCACGTTGTGATCAGTTTTTCAATGTAGTGCATGACAACTCCCTCGTTTTGTGAAAAATTTCGAGTGGAAGCTACGTGCTTGTAACCGTCTAGCTTTGGAATCGTCTGAGTAGTAGGAAGCCAGCATTCTGTCAGTACAACAATATCCCAGTATACTCGGGACCGCAAAAGTAGCGTTTTGAAATTATCGATGTTTTTGTTTACGCTCCGGATATTCTGTGAAATAGTTTTAACACGTTGAACGCCATGTCGGACACCATGTGGTCGACAGCATACTTTCCCCTGGGGCCGTACCAAAAAATAAAGAACGTCCAAAAATTGATAGGGATTTTTTTGACGTGACGTCTTTAAAATCGTTTTAGTCGGGTGACATGTTCAGAAACTTGTGTCACACCAAAACCTCACGAGCGCGATCGCAGGTATAACGAGAGAGAGACGGACCGATCTCCCGTCTCATCTCAAGCGCTGCCAGTCATTCCGTGAAACGACGTTATCACGTAAACATCTCGATCGTAAACCTACTTTACAAACAACCAATTTTTTTTTTTGAAAATATCGATAAGAAATAACCTAAAAATAATGGGCAACTTATAGAACAGAGACGTTATGCATTATTTTCTGAGATGTTAAATGGCAGACACCAGTGTCCGTCACGGCCTGCTAGAACGTCCAACCGTATTTCCTTGCGCGGGCGCCGCGCGGGTCCTACTGTCGGCTCCCCCTGCACTATGCCGCACCGCCCTCACCTGCGAGCCCCAGCGAGCGAGACGCGCTTCACTCGTTCATTTGCCTTTGCGTTTGCATAGGAGAAGGTTGTGGTGTTATTGAAAATTAGGGTTTCTTTGGAGTTACTCCGCCATGACAACCCTTCGATTTGCCGACGATATTCGTCGGCAAATCGAAGGTGAGTGATATACTCGCCATTGATGTTGATGCCAAATCCTTCCCGTTCCAGAAGCTTAAAGGCATCTTCCAGTGCAACGGTGAACAGCTTCGGAGATATAACGTCTCCCTGTCTTACACCTCTATGCAATGGAATTGCCCTCGTGCACTGCTCCTGTACTCGGACTGACATAGTGGCATTACTGTATAAGAATTTCAACACTTCGATATACCGATAGTCAATACGACTTCGCTGAAGGGACTGAAGCACGGCCCATATTTCGATCTAATCGAAGGCTTTTTCATAGTCCATGAACCCCAAGCATAACGGCCGGTTATACTCCCTCGTCTTCTCTATAACCTGCCGCAGCGTATGAATGTGGTCCAAGGTACTAAAACCTTTACGGAAACCGGCTTATTCGGTAGGCTGGAAGGCATCGAACCTGTTTGCGAGGCGATTCGTGATGACCTTCGAAAACAAATGATATACATGACTCAGAAGCGTGATAGGCCTATAGTTCTTCAATAGGGTGTTATCTCCCTTTTTGAAGAACAGGACCACCACGCCCCTGCTCCAAGCTTCCGGCGTTACGCCCTCGAGCAGAACGGAATTAAAGAGCCTCAGAAGGACTTTCAGTACCGGCGTTCCGCCAGCTTTCAGAAGCTCTGCTGTAATTCCATCCTCGCCCGGCGCCAGGGCCAACCTAATCTCGTACAGGCTGATGTCCGGGATATCTTCGGTATAGTGTCGGGTTAGCTTGGCTCTTGGGTCTTTAGCCATTTGTTTACTGGGTTGTGAAACTGAGGTATACAGCTGTCCATAAAACCTCTCAATCTACGCCAGACGGAGGACGTCGCGCCGCCGTCCTCCGTCTTCAGCTTCATCAATCGACTTCGCCCAACCGACATAGCTCTTGCAAACATTTTGGAGCCTTTGTTCTGCTTTATCGTCTCCTTAATACATTTAGTATTAAAAGGAGCGGATGTCGTGTCGCAAGGACTTTTGCTCTTGCTCCCTTTGTAAGTACTTACATACATACATACACATTCATTCGAAAAACATAACCCTCCGTCTGTCGCAGTAGGATAAAAAAGTAGTGTTTCATATTTACTTTTACAAAATAAGTCGAAATATTGGTAAACCGTAGAATTATTCACGAAAAGGTAACTTCTTACGTTAATTATTACCTACGGAACCCGGATTACTTATTGGATACGTGCTTGACTGATAACTATTATAATTCTTATGACTTTCTAGTGCAATATAAAGGCAAAAAATATGTTTAACTAACTGTAACCTCACTAAATTAAAAATCAAAAACTTAATGTAATGTGCTCAAAACAGTTTTTGGACACATCTTGTTGAAAAGCCCATAAATTCTAAGTCCTTTCAATTTTTTTTGTGCCAAGTGACCAGATTGTACTGTGGGGCCGCGCGGATCACTTCCCCTTGTAAAAAGAATCGAAACGCTATCTGCCGGCCATGTAAAGGCATTTAAAGTCATCGAGGGTACGCGGACACACGGTGTTCGACGCGGCGCCCTGGACCCGATAAGATGCGGTCACATGGTGTCTGCCGCGGCCCACTGGGCTAAACATGGTTTTAAGTCTGGCGTTCTACGTGTTAAGGATTTATTAACATTTTTACAGAGTACGTGTTTCTGGACTTCTTCCGCTTTTCGTTTTATTGTGTTTGCTACTGTAAGGGAATCTAGTTTATGGTTTATAGTTTCGAGACCATTTTTAGCAGTCATGTTAGATTAAAGTAAGCTTGGTAACTTCATCCGGTTGAGCAGCCCCAAAGTAAGTTGCCTTGTGTTTTTGGAATACTGGCTCAACACTGTGTTTGTTTCCAGTCTAGGTTTTCGCAAAAGTAGTTAGAATGGAGGGAGAAAGGTATGGGTATTTGTGTGTGTATATAATTTATGTATAAATAGTAATTAATATAATAAGATACAGGTAAATATAGGTTGTTAATTAGTGGTTGGGCATAAATGTAATAACTATAATATATAGTCAGTAGTGAGTGTTAGGTACAGACTTTAACAGATATTCAGTTATTTATTTGTGCTTTAGGGCGAGTAGCTGGGTTTCTGAGTTTAAAATTATGTGTTTGGATCCGTCGTCCTTTCGTAGCAGAACTCTGCCACCAGCGGTCCAGCAGTGTTTATATTGCTCTTCATTGGCAAACTCCCGGGCTAGGTAGTGCAGGCGCCTTGTCTTTGGTGTGAGGTGTGCGGCAATATAAATCGGTTGTCGGGATTCTCCTGTGCCGAAAATGCTGGAGTTTAATTTTTGTTCGGGGTGTGTCCTGTTGTAATCTCTGAATGCTTTCAGTATTTTATTTTTGAGTAGTACCGAGTTCAAGCGGATCAGGACAGTTTTATTGTCCGATTTTGTGGGGATGTGATGGATATCGAAAACGGCAGATGGTGGCAATTCCACCGAGATCTCCTTCAGTATTACAGTGGTAAATACCAACAATTTTTCTTGTGAAGAGTTGGTTTTATGTGGGATATTCCGCAATTCGTGGGAAGCCGCACGGAAAGATCGCTCGATTTCTTCAGTCTTGTCCTCCACTTTAGAGACTCTTTCGAGGCACTCCTCCGCTTGAACTTGAAAACTGGAGAATTGTGTACATAAACACTCGTATTTTTCCGATAAAGTTGTTAAAGATTTTTTTATTTCGGCGTTCGCGGTTATTATTTCGGAATTTTGGCGTTGAATGCCTTTTGAAATGAAAGGTTATCTATGAACGCATCTAGTTTGGACTCGTAGTTGGATCCGCAGTCGCAGGACGGCGATTGACGTCTTCTTTTGCTAGAACGCAGGTTGAGTGGATCGTCCATAGGTTCCCTATGCTTACTTATATCCGGTGCGGAGCCGTAGGTACCATGCTTATTTACGGGCGAACGATGCATTGCTTGATGCGTATTGACGGCAGTGGTGGTGTAGTACTAGGCGTCCAGTGTGCCAAGTGCAGTGTGCAGTTCCAATGAGGGTAGTGAGTAAACTTTACGGCGCCGCCCACGGCAAAGAGACTCACGCGCCAGGGGGCGTTGTCGCTGGTGACCAATGGTGATGGTCGACCGACCACGGGTGGGGTGTTTAGTAGGACGTCCTTTGTGCCATGACAAGTAAAATATGTATTTGTATCACTTACACCTGTGGGGTCCTTCTCTAGCGCTGACTGGAAGCTCTTGCTGGTTGCTGCGTTCCTAGTACTTGGCACTAATATATTTACTGGTAATTTAATTTTTGGAAATTAATTTAAATAAAGTAACAGCAGCCTAAAACACGTCTGGCACCGCCAAGCATCCAGAGGGGAGGGGATAGGCAGACATAGTATCTTATCTGGTGGATAGACATAGTTTGATTATAAACATATAGATAAAGGTAAAAGTACAGATGTATTTGTAAAGATATCACGCCTCTCACAAGTCTACCAAATGCAGACTTTTCTGTGTTTACGGGGATTTCAGTATTCTATAGTAAAATTAAGTTAACTATCACGCTACGAAATCGTGGCCAGACATACAAAATGTGTATGCTTTAAATGCGTGAACCCATACAGGGTTGATATATCACGAAGAAATTCAACATGGTAATTTGAAGTCGCGAAGGCTTAGTTAGCGGAGCGCTCACACTACAAAAGAAAGGTTCGAATCCGACGCAAAGCTATCATTATATTTGGATACTTAAGCAATAGTACATCGTGAAATTTATTTTATTGTATTGAATTTTATAAGTTGTATCAAATATAAATTATTTTTTTCTTCTTTCAATGCTTGTCATGTACTAAGAAGCGTAGATGCTTCTTCTCAGATGCTGATAATCGCGAGCGTGGGATTCCGTTTTATTGGGAAATGTTCATTCTACGTTCTTATTTTGGTTTAAAATAAAACTATCTCACAGTCTTCAGTAGGTCGGCGTAGTAGCTTTGGACTTCAAGTTTGCTAACTGACTTCGGAAACCGAACGAAACCAGGTGAGAAACCCAGATGTCATATTTTGCCAAAGTTTGCTTGACATCTTTAGGCAGACTGAAGATGAATGTAGCCACTGCACGTGTATGCAAACATTCTTAGCAAAAATATTTCTAATAACAATACTCTTGACTACTACTTGGCAGGGTTAGACACATTGTTAATGTGTTCCGCACTTGACCTTTCAGTATTTCATCTTAAATTGCGATAGATGATAAGCGTGGACCCACGTTAGCTTGATGGCGGAACTGCTCTGCTCCTCTAGGATACTCGTATGACGGCCATAACACCATTCTCATCGAACGCCAATGTATTATAATGTAAAAGTATTTCACTGACATTTTAGTATTCGATATTTAATTTTATATCAAGTACAGACAAGAGTGGGGTAAATTATGCCTTTCATGCATAATTTCATCTCTTTTGAATCTAAAATGAAACTCCTGGTTGCTTACGACAAAGGCACGCCGAATTACTAACGCACAGACATTGAACATGCTAATAAACGAGGGTCAAGGTTCCAAGGTATGCCTAGTTCTTTGGTAGAGTAGGTCTGGTACAAGGCATCCGTGATGTGCTGTACTATCACGGTCTTTTTTGCATGGATACCATAAAGTCGATTTTTCTGTGAGGGTTTGCACCTGGACTCACAGAATTTAAACTAGATGGCGTATTCACAAATTAAAAATAACAAAAGCTCAGCAACGTGCATCTGCAAAATATGATTTTTAATTGGCTTAAGATAATTTGTGATGACATGAAAATAAAATAGTAACTATAGCAAAAAATAAAATATATTTTCGATAAAACATAGCTTATTGTTTTTTTTTAAGAAATACTAGCGCCATCTTAAGATATAATCCACTCAGTTGGCGTTGAAACCCTGCTCAAACGATTTTGCTGCTATGGAAAATTTTCTTCTGATCAGTTCTGCATGGAAAGCATAAGGTTTACTTTTCTGTGAGGTTTTGCATTAGGAGCCTCAGAATAAAACTAGATGGCACTGTTCACAAAAAAAAAATTACAAGTTATCCTTTCATTTACTAGTAGATCTTATTTTCACTAAAGTTGAAAACAGATAGATGAGCTAGTGGCGCATTGTTGACGTATGAGCCGATTGGCAGCGGTTCGAATCCCAAGTAAGGCTTAATTTAAAAAAAAAGAAATAATATAATAATTAATTGTTTTTTATTTTATATAATTTTTTATAATATAAAAAATATGTTAATATTTTTTTATTTGGTAAAATGGAAACATCAACAAATATTTTTCTTACTGATTAACGTTTACAATTGCAACTTTCGTGTAGGTATAAGAAATAAAACAACATTAGTAATATTATAGTCTTATAATGAATACAATTTAACTTATAACCTTTCGCTAAATACACAACATAAGTTTTATAAATGTTTTGCCTACTTATATTTAGAGTTAGTGTAGTATAGTTTATTACAAAAATTCGTTTTGCAGATATATATATTGACTAAATGATTTGATACAATATGATTTTAAGGTTTATAGCTTAAGTATTCGTTCCCAATCGAGGAAGAGATTGAAGCTAAACCTCAAATCAATAACAATTTTGAGACCGGGTTGTAGCTACCATAAAGAATAAAAGACAATATAAACATTTGTAAAAATGCAGAAAATAATAAAAATCAATTAGTATAATAACATTTTGCTATTACAAAAAAAAATATCCTACTTACGCTCATTTTAAACACAATATATAGCTATCCCGGTCTCAGCTAATAACCTGTATAACCGCCATTTTGATCGATTCTTTCAGCACGTCTAAATAATTTACACTATTTGCTCGACTGGGTACTAAAGTTAGTTCTCCTGGGCCTGTGGCACTCATCCATACCCCCCATATCCCCCACATGTTTACTGTTATACGACCAGATTCACAGTTATGCACAACGTGATCACTATTATAACGCGTATTATTCCTATCTACAGCGTAACTCGCCCGTGTTGGCTAGATTTAAGTCTTCTCATCACTGAATATGACGTTACTCCAGTCGAAATTTCTATTTTCCAAAGCGAACTCTAATCGCGCTCTTTTATGGGTTTCGGTTAGCAATGGCTTAATAGCATGTCGCCGATAATGCAGACCTTCACTATGGAGAGCACGACGCACCGTTCGTAAAGATGTGTCAAACAATCCTGCGTAATATCTGGTTGGGATAAAGCCATTTTCCTCATAACCTTGCACCATAAGTTCACGCTGGTCTGAGCTAATATGGGGTCTTCTGCCGGATCTACTGCGGTGTTTCAACGAACCCTCCTCTTTAAAACCGTTTTATCCATAAAGTGACAGTCTATATCTAAAAAAGGAATATATGTTTTATTTTTATGTTTCAATGGCCATGCGTAGTAAAGTAAATAACAGAAAGTGAATTCAATAATTTTTTTATACTTACGTTTAAGCCAGTTTCTCTAGAAATTTCAGAATAATTAAGGCCTTGCTTAGGCAAAGCTATTATTTGGGCCCTCGTAGCCATATCAAACACGAACTCATATTAAAATAAATAATTAAAACTCGTTTAACGCAATCGTAACTGAACTTACTCAAAGAAAGTATAGAACGTTATGATTTAACAAAGATATCATTTTTATAAATCAATGGTAAACTACCTTCAATTCTTTTGAGTTTTTATTTTAGTCGCTTACAATATCAACCTTCATAAATAACTACAACAGGATAAACAGTAGGGTAATTTTAATCCTCTGCATAGATACGCATTGGTCTAATGGTTAGTGGTATTGAAACATAAGACAAATTTTATGCTACCGAGTTCGAATCCTAGCTAGCTGTCGTTTCTCTGCAATAGGGTTTTTAATTGTAATATGAGAATTTGTGATAATATAATAACTAGCAAAGAACGAGACTTGAATGAGCCATGTAAATTATTTATTTTCTTATTTCCAATCCAACTAGCGCCATCTATGGTATCTAAACCAAACCAATACATAAGTTTTTAAAGAGGGCGTGGCGCAAATCAGCGCAATCGATTTTGTTATGGAAATATCCATGCAGAACTGACCGCAGGTGTACAAGGTACCTTGTACAATACATTATTGTAGAATTTTACTCTTGACTCTGTGTACATACATATATGGGTTGAGATGCGTAGCACCTAAGTGTCATGGTGAAAGCATTTTTATTAAAAGCTTTAAAATGAGATTGATTGGGGTTCGTTCACAATCCACGTGAATAAGACTTTGTTGATGATCAATGCATCTGAGGGGGTAGGTCTCAATGGAGCTATGACTATGACCCCCCCCCCCCCCCCTTTCATAAGAGCTGGCTTACATAGGCATTACATTATCCTCCTGCATGGCAATGAGTTAGAGAAAATAACAAAATACTTATAAATAGCCCAATGGAAGTAAAATTCCATATCCATGTAAAACCCGGCTTTACTTGTTTTTATTCTTTCTCTGGTGTATTACTTCTGAGTTTAAACCTGCTTAAAATCTCACATGATAGCCAATAATTAGGTGTCATTGGTAGGCGCTCTTATTTAGTTTTACTCGGCAATGAGCGGTACACGACGAATCACGGAGACCGCTAAACTGTATACGTATACGTATATTTCGCTGATAATGCTAGTCTGAATTATCCGCGATGCTAAACCTAAACAATGCACCTTCACTTAATAAAAAATAACACAACGTCGCATTCCAATTGTGAACCAAGTTAAATTTTATGATCATTATGTTCCAAAGCGGCTAAAACTATGATGACGTGCCCTTTGACCCTGCTTCTAGAAATTTGTACTGGGCAGTGGTGTGATAAGTCTAATCAGAAATTTGTGTACTTGGATAGACTTGCGGAGCAGAGTCTGGATCCTTGTTTTTCGTACATACCTATTGCTATCACTATTTATAGGTTTTTATGAAAGGCAATAGCTTAAACAAGCTTTAACATGGATCGATGTACGGAGCAGATTTTTCAGTGCTTCTGTTTGTATAATACATCGATGAATATTGCATTGCTTAATCTGCAGAGCAGAACGACTTCTTATGAATGCAGGCGGGCTTGCTATACATTAATGCACTCAGATCATTCTGCGGAATAGGGTGAGACCTTAATGCAGTAGTACGATATCTCGGCAAACATTAAAGCACTCATACCGTCCTGCTGGGCAGAGGTCTCTTTCGGGGCGTAATCCCGAAAAATAAGTTTAAGAGTGATTATTTTGCGCAGCAGTCTCTTTCAAGACGAAATCTCGGAAAAGAAGTATAGCAGTAATCATTCTGCGCAGGTTTCCATTCAGGTCGTTTTGCGAAGCAGAGGCCGACTTAAGATCATTGTCATTAGTCGAAGCGCACGGAATTCTGCAGAGCAGAAGTTTTACCATGGTTACTGCTTCAACAGTAAAATATCCATAGCAGAGGTTCACCTATACTTCCAAAACTAAACGACGTTGCTCGCTCTGCGGTGCAGAATGCGATTGCGTTTTGTTGTAAAACAATACGCCAAGAACTCTGCGGAGCAGGAGTTCTGGTATGATCACATTTGTCACGTCACTCTGTGGGGTGAAAATGCGATTCCAGGTTTTGTTGTAAATTAACACTATAAGGAACCTGCCTAACGTGTTGTCGTGAATTAACACCGATAGGAAATCTGCGGAGCAGGAATTCCGGTATGATTACGTTTGTCACGTCGCTCGGAGGGGCACTAATGCGATTCCAGGTGTGGTCGTGAATCAATACGACAGGAAACCTGCGGAGCAGAAGTTCCAGTATGATTACGTTTGTCGCGTCGCTCTGCGGGCAGCAATGCGATTCCAGGTGTTATCGTAAAATAATAAGACAGAAACCTGCAGAGCAGGAGTTCCGGTGTAATTTCTTACGTATGTCGCGTCGCTAGGCGGGCAGCAATGCGATTCCAGGTGTTGTCGTAAATCAATACAATAGGAAACCTGCGGAGCAGGAGTTCCAGTATAATTACGTTTTTCGCGTCGCTTGGCAGGGCAGCAGTGCGATTCCAGGTGTTGTCTTAAATCAATACGATAGGAAACCTGCGGAGCAGGAGTTCCAGTATGATTACGTTTGTCACGCCGCTCGGCGGGCAGCAATGCAATTCCAGGTGTTGTCGTTAATCAATACAATAGGAAACCTGAGGAGTAGAAGTTTCAGTATGATTAAGTTTGTCGCGGCGCTTGGCAGGGCAGCAGTGCGATTCCAGATGTTGTCGTAAATCAATACGATAGGAAACCTGCGGAGCAGGAGTTCCAGTATGATTATGTTTGTCACGCCACTCGGCGGGGCAGCAAGCAATAACTATTTTCAACTTTGGCACATCGGTGGTTTCTTGCTGTAAGAAAGCGTTAGAAGCACCTGCAAATTCATATTATCATCAAATCTGGAATTATTATATTAATAGCTAGTAAAACCTGTAGGGTTGTGTAAATTTCAGATAAACTGTTAAAATTATGTATAATAATGATTATCAGGACTGAACAGAAGTACTTGGCAGCGTAGCTGCTTCCTACGTTAAACTCGACGAATAGTTAGTCCCAATTGAAAAACGAACACGAAATATCAGAAAGACCTATCTCTATATGGCCACGTTGCAAGAGCATGGTTTAAAACAATTCTGTCCGTGAAGGCCACGCCCAAATGGCGTTAACATCACTTGCACATAAGTTTAAGCATGTGGTTACTCACGGTTTTTCCTTTTCTGAGAAGTTAACCAAACCCATTCCATAATTACTTAGTTCAATTTCGCACTTCAATCACTTTAATTGGTTATTTACACTGAAAAGCAAATCTAAAAAGAAATAAAATACTCTAGAGATAGCAATAAATTATTTACTATCTATAAACTGTTACACAGTTAAAATGTAGGAAAATTGTGACCGAAAAATACTGGAGAAAAAATTATGGTTCAAAGTACTTACGGTTTAACCACTTGAACATTTAATTTGTTACCTCAGATAACCTTAAAATTTAATCACAGCTGGTGACGCACAGCGCTTTTCCGTTGATATTACCACTTTTTCCTCCTGAAGTTTTTGGCTAGCGGTTTGAATATGCGTTGCATATTAGGTAACCGTCTCGAACGGAATCAAAAACGCCAATGGCGAACAAACTGGGTTACAAAACCCAACTGCCCAGATGGCGCTAGTGTCGCGTAGTGGGGATGGGAGCGTAGTGGTAAGCGAAAATGGCAAACTGGCGTGGACCTAGACCGGAAGTCATGACTATTACTAGAATCGAAAACGGTGCCTCTCTCATTATATAGGCTTCGAATAACGGTACAGTGAGTTTAATAGACGTGCGTTTGATAACGTATTTATTGCAAGACTGAATTGTGACAATTCCACCCGCATTATTTTAGAACATTCCAATTATTATTTAATTTATTTGTAGAATTTATAAAATATCATTTAAGTTATTAGCCATGGTCACTGGGTTGTTAGTAATGTCATTTTAAAATTCCATTTTATTCATAAAATTCGAATTATATTTATTATGTTCAGTTTCATTTTTTATAACCTTCCATGTGGCTTTACAAATATTTTTACTTGATTTTTGTAAAGCCACATGGTTTTGTAATTATTTTTATCAGCTCTCTTTTCACTCGCATAATAAATTCGTCTTAAAGCTCTATTTTTAGCGCAACTTTTCCTAATGTCCGATGAAATCCAGTTTAAATTTGGTTTAGTGTTTATTTTTACCTTTATTATTGGAAAACAAAGTTTGTACAACAGACAAAACCAACCGTAAAATTTTTCATAAGCTGTGTTAGGGTTAGTCTCTTTAAATACTTCTGCAAAAAACAGACTACTTAAGTATTTTTTCAATATCTTTATATTCTCCTCTGAGTAGCACCTTTTATAGATGTACAAACATTTTGGAGATTTGTACATCTATAAAAGGTGGATTTTGGAGGTTCTGTTTTTACTTTTGTCTGAAAATGTAACATCTGGGCTGTGTTGTGATCAGACAAATAAAGAGGGAGAATAGTTCCAGTTGCATTCTTGATATTACTTATTATATGGTCTATACACAGATATAGATGTAATAGATAACGCACGTATCAAGATTTGTATGGAAACCAAGCGTGCCAACTTTTTTAATGCCTACTGTGACGTCAGACGCAATTTTAGTGATGGTAAATTCAAACCGATTTAAAGAAACCGCTCACTACGATTTAAACGATTTATTGAAGACGCACGCTGCCGCCATGATCGTCTCGCTCATACTCATCGATTTTATATCTGTGGTCTCGCTCGCTCACTCCGCGCTCGCTAACCATACGATCGATTAACATTTAAGTTAATCGATTTGTGATAAAAATCACAATTGATTTTCTGATTGACGAATGATATGAAATTGGATAAACAAATGATTCTAAACGGAAAATTGTTTGATAATAAAGAATAAATATTTGTACTCAAATTATTTCAATTTAACTAAAATTTAAACTATACCAACTTATTAAAATTTAAATTAAAACTAAAAATTACAAATAATGTAAATATTTTAATTGAACTTTAAAAATAAAACTATTATTATTCTTAAATAATCGGCCAAGTGCGAGTCGAATTCGCGAACGAAGGGTTCCGTACATTATCTATAAAAAAACACGTTTTTACCGATTTCAATGCGTTTTTAGGGTTCCGTAGCCAAATGGCAAAAACGGAACCCTTATAGATTCGTCATGTCTGTCTGTCTGTCCGTCCGTATGTCACAGCCACTTTCTTCCGAAACTATAAGACCTATACTGTTGAAACTTGGTAAGTAGATGTATTATGTGAACCGCATTAAGGTTTTGACACAAAAATAGAAAAAAAATAGTAAATTTTGGGGGTTCCCCATACTTAGAACTGAAACTCAAAAATTTATTTTTCATCAAATCCATACGTGTAGGGTATCTATGGATAGGTCTTCAAAAATGATATTGAGGTTTCAAATAGCATTTTTTTCTAAACCTAATACTTTGCGCGAGAGACACTTCCAAAGTGGAAAAAAGTGTGTCCCCCCCCCCGTAACTTCTAAAATAAGAGAATGATAAAACTAAATAAAATATATGTTGTTCATTACCATGAAAACTACCAGCGAAAATTGGTTTGAACGATATCTAGTAAGTAGTTTTTTTTTAATACGTCATAAAGCATAAACGGCAATGTACCTTTCATTCAATCAACTCAAATATAAAAATTAAAAAAAACATACTACAAGACTTTTATATTATGTTATTTGCTACTACGGAACCCTTCATGGGCGAGTCCGACTCGCACTTGGCCGCTTATTTAAATGTTGAAGCAACTTCCCTTGCGGTCGTTCTGAGCCATGTCAGGCTTGTCTCACTCCGCGTAGAGGTATCGAAAATATACCGCTTCAATGGGGGAAATGCAGTATGGACGACTCACTAACGAGCAATGAGCAGTGACGCACGCGCGGTTTTGTTCACCAACGTGTGACCAGTAGTTCAAAGAGCGACCATATTATATACATGAACTCTGAAAATATTACCCTCGTTTTCTAAAGTGTAAATTAGGAAATGAGCTTGTTTATAATCTATGAAATTGGCTCTTTAATAATAGTTTATATCATTCGTCAGTCCGATATCGATTAAAATCGATTATTGGTATATGTTGTAGAACGAACTACACTAGTCGCTAAATTTTACTGACGAATGAGAAATTGCCGGTACCACGACGTCGTAGCGATGCGCGACAGTATCGCTTGTTTCGATATACATTGCTTCTTAACACACAACGTCGGATCAAACGCTCAAAGCAAACGCGGCAATGTAATGTGAATGTAGTTTTTAAACCTTAATCTATACTTATTTAGGTATAATCTTGGAATCACCGCTCGGAATGCTTAAAAAATTGTTTTAAAATGAATTTACGCATATTTTTCTTTTTAAATAACTTAGCTGTGATAGGAAATATGTCCTTGACTTTGGGCGCTTGCAATTTTTGGGCTGTTGCAGTTTATTATCACGCTACGAGGCATTTTTTTATTTTTCGCTGCCGTCCGGCTGCAATCACAGACGCGCGCGGACTGTCAGTAGCGGCGGCCAACCTCGACGCTTTGTCTGAGAACTTACACGCGAAGTAGGTGCATTTAAGTCGTCTATCTATATCTATGTCTGTGGGTCTATACATGATTTATCTCTAGTCGGTTCAGTTATGTGCTGTATAAGATTGTAATTTTTGAGAATATCCCTTAACTGTATGATTGTCATTTTTAAGCGTATTTACATTAATATCACCGGTTATATTTTTTTTGTTTTCCATATTTATGCAAATATGTATCAAGAAGTGTCTCAAGCCTTTCATAAAATTATGCATAGTGTCTTTTCTTTTTGGCGGATAAAGACCTGTAGACACATACAATTATGATATTGTGTATAGGAATGGAGATAGCACACATTTCAAAGTAAAAATTTATTATGCTATTACTAAGGTTGTTGTCTCCCATGCTGGTCTGGGAGAAATAAAAAAAAACTTAGAATGTACCAGCTGCTTCTCTTCCCGCGCAGATCGTAAAAGCCGATCGAGGGAATGGGCAAAAATGCAAATCATGTTAACAAGCGATGCGGCTAGCAACCCATCACTGTATTGATTGCTTTTCCATCTTCTCGCCCACCATGACGCTAAAAGTGGCTTTTGGGTCTTGCGGCCCTGGGCTCTGCATAGAACCGCAAGACCCAAAATGCTCAAATCAAATCAAATCAAATATATCTTTATTATCATAGGATATTTAAAATATCTCTTAATAATCGTCATTATTTTGTTGCACTATTGTTGACGTCAAATAGTTACTTACAGCTAAGTTTACTACCGCTTCCAAAGCGCTAGTGCAGAAGAAGCGGTAACAAACTGCACTGTCTGCCCCATTAGGGATGGAGACGTGATAGTATGTATGTAAGGTTGTCTATTCTTGTATAGGGTAGTCCTTTCCTGACTAAAATACATATACCCCCATGTTTATTATTTCTTGAGTAATGAGCCGCTAGTTCATAGTTTGGCAAATTTATATTTTTTTCATCGCCGCATTTTACTAAGGTCTCTGAGAAACAGAGCACATCAGAATATAATTCAAGTTCGGACAATGTTATTTCGAGGACTTCTCGTTTAGAATTCAGACCTTGGATATTTTGGTGTAAAATAGAAAAGAGTTTTTATTTATTTTCTTAGAGCAGGTTTAATTTTTCCCATAATTTTTTGTAGTTAAAGAGTTTCTCATTTTCGATAATTTTGTATAAAGTCATTTTGATATTTTAAGTAATCTATTTCTATGTTTAATTTGAAACTTATGATAGTGTTAAGCTTACAGTTAGAGCCAAATTTATGATTGTTCAAAAGATTTTCAAGGTCTAAAAATGTAAAATTTTTGTAATTTTTAACAACTAATTTAAGCTCAGAATTAAGTTAAATATTATATTTTATATAATATTCAAATATTCGTTACACTGCACACTTAAAAAAATATTTTAAAATTTTTAAAACTATATAAAATATTTGAAAGATTTGTGATAACCGTATATGGATTTTTTCATTAGATCCTAGGGATAGGACCAGTATATCATTATCATTTACAGTGTCTTTAATGCTATTACAGCTAGTTAGTATATGTGCACTTATCACATGAGGCTTCACAAATCCTCTAACAGTGTAACTATCATTCTACTTGTAACTATCATACTCCTTGGTATCGGAGTGGCTCAGTTCGAATCTTTTAACCCTGAATGTTAAAAAGACTAAATTCATATGCTTCTATAAAACTAAAGCCTCAGCCCCAAATCAAACTCCTATAATCAGACTTCACAAATGCACAAGTGGACATCGGCCCTGCTCTGACGCAAACTGTGAGGTGGTTGAGAGGTCGCACACTTTTCGATACCTGGGAGTAATCCTTGACGAGAGGCTCACTTTCACAGAGTCAAAGTCAAAGTCAAAAATGTTTATTCAATGTAGGATAAATTTATCTCTTATAGGTCATATCAGATCATATTGATGGCACTTGCGCGAGAGTACGAAAGCTCATCTACACCATGAAACTCCTATGAGAAGCTGCCAATTACCCATTGCTAAAATAGTAGATTATTAACCAAGGAGATAAAGCAGTGTCTTCTGTCGTGGGTGACGACTTAAATCGCGAGCGCAACGAAGAACTCGAAGTTTACTCCCGAGCGAAGCGAGGGTGTTAAATACTTAAATCACGAGCGAAGCGAGGGATTTAGGACGAGTCCTGAGTGTAGCGACGGATTTAAGTTCACCCAAGACTAAGACAGCTTTATCACCGAGGAAAATACTCTACTTTTCGTACCATTTGCGAAAAAAACAAAGACAATAATAACAAGACATAAGCATTTATTAATTAATTTATACCCAGATACTTAAAAAATACAAAATGCTTTACGTTGTAAATAAATATAGGTACACAGAAAACTAGGCTGTATGTGTGAGACGCAAATGGCCCTTTGCTTTTTCTTTTTAGAAAACTAAACAGCTGGTGTAAACTAAACAAACAATAACGGGAATTTTTGGCGGGAAGTCAAGGGGTTCAGTTGAAATTTGCTTTAAATTGTTTTGCAAATTGATTCTAGTGGACTTCATAATATGAAATTGGGGTAGTTTTAATCCTTATTCTCACGGACAATATGTGAAATGTTTAAAGTGGACAGTCATAGTGCGGCTGTAGTGATATTTATTTGCGGACTGCGGTTGGACGCCGTCTGCCACTTAATCGGCTATTAAAACCAGTGGACTCTCTTGTAGCAATTAAAGGACCTATACCAACCTTCGATTGTATAGTTAGGGTTAGGATTCAGAATAAAGAAGAGATAAATGATGATGGGCTCTAAAGGACTAGTATCCAGAACCGTAAATTAATTTATAAAAAAAAAACAAACAATAACATGGCTTGATTTAGTTGTTTATTTTATGAAATTTAAGTGGTTATGTGGATTTTGCAGATACATGTTGTCGATTCGAAATCGTTTTTTTTTTACGCTTAACAATATAGAAATGATTTCAATCATTTTCAGTTCAATATAAATTTCGGTAAGTATTCCAAACTTAAACCACATTCTCTCCCTAGAGGATGAATGAAATTCAGTACAATTTTCTTTCCCTGTTTTCATTCTTGGTATATTCTTGGTCATAGAGGCTGAATGAAATTAAGTACATTTTTCTTTCCCTAATTTTATCAGATTGAAAATGACTATTATTATGTTCGCTTTTTGTGCTATAGAATGTGACTTTTTTGAGCAAGTGGTACGAAAAGTATATATCTAGCACTTTGCCAGTCAATAATAACTTATTGTATTGCAGTATGGGGTACTGCAGCATCGACCTACTTGATTAAGCTAGAACGCGCTCAAAGATATGCTGCGTAAATCTTTCCGACATCCTACAACTCTCTTATATGAAGAGGCTGAGGTTCTTAGTGTTCGCAAACTGTATATACTAAAGGTTGCATTAGATAAGCATAAACAAGTTTTAAAATTGCCTAACTACAAAGATATGTTGAAAAAGCGAATATTTATGGTCAAATCATCATTTGTTGCCAGCACCTCATTTGCCCATCGGTTAACCCATTTATTTCTAACTTTATTTACAATAACCTAGCATACAAGTGTGATATCAGAGAGGCAAGCCCAGGAAAATGTAAGCACATAGTTAGATCCCTTCTGCTTTCGTGGGATTACTTCGACACAGAGCAATTTTTAAAAATTGTAAAGTAAGCTTAACTATTAATTTAAAACATTTATATTAAGTAAGTACCTATATTTATTGAGTGTACCAGTTATGTGAAGCATCTCACGTGTTCCTAATTAGTTATAAAAAAGCGGCCAAAAGCGAGTCGGACTAGCCCATGAAGGGTTCCGTAGCAGCAAGTAACATAATATAAAAGTCTTGCATTATGTTATTTTTTTTTATGTTTGATTTGATTAAATGAAAGGTAAATTGCGGTTTATGATTTATGAAGTATTAAAAAAAAACTACTTACTAGATCTCGTTCAAACCAATTTTCGCTGGTAGTTTTCATGGTAATGAACATCATATATATTTTTTAGTTATATCATTCTCTTATTTTAGAAGTTACGGGGGGGGGGGGACACACTTTTTTCCGTAGTTTAGAAAAAAAAGATATTAGAAACCTCAATATTATTTTTGAAGACCTATCCATAGATACCTCACACGTATGGGTTAGATGAAAAATATATTTTTTAACTAGCTGTTACCCGCGACTTCGTCAGCGTGGACTTTAGTTTATAAGAATCGTTATTTTGATATTTTCAATAAAACCGGTCAAGTGCATATCAGGTCACGCGCAGTGAAGGGTTCCGTAGTTGTGAATGCTGACTTGGAATTAAAACTAAAGAGTTCATCATCATTTCAGCCCTACTTCCGTCAACTGCTGAGCATGGACCTATCTTCGTCGACACATCTCGGTCCTGTGCTGCTCTCATCCAGGTGTGACCCGCGACTTTGATTATTACGTCAACTCATCGCATGGGCTCTGGCGGGCCAGTTGCCCTGCCCAGTTTTGCTTAAAGTTCATGACCGTTGCCAAATTACAGCTTTTTGATACTAATTGTCTCTAAGTAAAACCAAGGACAAAGAGACAAACAGAAATGGCGAAACTATAAGGGTTCCTTTTTTCGTAGTAAACACATTATCTCTAGTCACAGTCTAAGTCGATCGGAATTTTGACATTGAAAACTACATGTAAACTTACACTGTTACCGAATGTTACTGCTATGCCGTGGGTCTCTCAAAAACTGAATACTTATGCAATGTATAGTGACTTTGCTAATACTTCATTCATCTTCCGTCTTTTGGCGAGAGTTCCCACAGCACTGATCTGTTGTAGCTCTCTACAGCGGACTGCTGCCACCGTCTATACGTATCTCCCCCTCTCCCCAGTTCTCCCGATGTGGCGGTGCAATGGTAAGCCTTGTCAAACATGTCTTTCGCTAGGCGGGAGATGAAAGTCAAGAAATAAGTATTTCTACTTTAAGTCCCGACGGATGACTTCTTAAGATCGCCTTAATAATGAGCCGCGTCCGTAGTTAAAGGCGAGAGAAAAGTACTGGATAGAGCTTCCCCCGGGCCATCTTCACTATCGTCACCATTCTCAAGCTGAGGCATCTGCCAAACTTTAGATACCTCTAGGTATTTGACGTGCGAGTGCCTCGGCACATTTTCCCAGTAGAGCTGCAAGGATGGCAGGAAGTTAGTATTCTCTGAGATCAATGTCTGCTTAGTGTTCACTTAGAACCTCCGTTTGAAGAGCTTCTCGGGCAGGACGTCCTATACGGTTGTTTGGAGGTTACCTATTTGCGGCGTACTTTGAGTTCAAACGCATTGGAAAATGACCATGATCTTTCGTTCCTCAGGGAAGGAGAGGCCACAATCCTGAGCAGTCTTGGTATGGGTGTTACACACATTTTTATTGCAGTCTCTAACCTAAAACCTTAACTTAAACTTTTTTCTTCGTGAGTGCCTTTCGGCCACAGGAAATCGGACGGTTATGCTTCTCACCCACTAAAAAACTCACGGTGACAACGGCGTTACCGCTTTTGCTAAGTGCGTATGCTAAATCTCGCTCCAAAGACCTGGCACGGCGGCCGCTTATCAGCGGCTCTCAGTTATCGAGAGGAGTCTGAGTGGCCTGTGCGGTGGAACGTCGGCTTTCAATTTTATCTGCTAGGGTAAAGACGCGTGTTGACACAAATTCTCCTTTCAACCTGGGGGACCGTATTTGTGGAACGACGGAATCCCGTTTCCATCGCCCAACTGGCCCACGTTATGGAGGCAGCAGTTGCATGCCACAGGCACGCCTCCTGCGCCTTTTTACGCGGGAAAAATCCCTTCGGGCACCTTACCAGTAACGGGATACCGGGAAGGTTATGTGGCGTTTAACACTAAAAACTCCGCGGTGTCACCTCTCAGCCACTATGGGCCAGCCCTGGCGCGGCGACCACTATGGCGGTCAGTGACTCGCTCACGGCACCCCATGCTTTAGTCAGAGGTCAACCCATGCGCCTATCTTATCCTATTAAGTAGTACCTATTTTGATTCCTTTTTCCACCTTCTCGCCCACAATCGTGCTAAGAATGGCCGTTTGTCAGCGTTGGGTCTTGCCCTAGGCTCTGTGTATTTTGAACAGCGCCATCTATTGGTGACCAAAAAAAAAACTAATAAATAAGAACACTCCGAAAACATCAAAATTGTAAATTTTGAAGGTTTCGTATTCCGTACCCAAAAGCTAAAAACGGGACCCTGTTACTAAGAGTCCGCTGCCTGCCCTTCAGTCCGTCTGTTTGTCTGTCACCAGGCTGTATCTCATAAACCGTGATAGCTAGACAGTTGAAATTTCACAGATGATGTATTTCTCTTGCCGCTATAACAACTAAAAACAGAGTAAAATAAATATTTAATTGAGGCTCCCGTACAACAAACGTGATTTTTTATAGATAATGGGATGGAATGGAACCTTTTGTGCGCGAGGCCGACTCTCACTTGGCCGGTTATTAACTTTATTATTTTAGATAAACCATAACATAAAATTGACAAAAGTTTTAGCCAATGCAACCAAACAATTTTTCGAACAAAAATGTTTGACGTGATTCTTTAAATTGATATAACTTTTTTATTTATAAATGGATTTCAATGAAACAAACACTGAATTTTAAGGAAAACTTATCAAAATACATTAATGAAAATTGCAACCGAAGCTGTTTAGCCGTTTATGAGATAAGCATGCACAAACGCAGTTTTACGAACAAAAATGTTTGACGTGATTCTTTAGAATTGATATAACTTTTTTATTTATTAACGGATTTAAATGAAACAAACACTAAATTTTAAGTGAAGCTTATCACAATATTTTAGTGAAAACCGCAACTGAATCGGTTCAGCCATTTTTCAGATTAGCGTGCACAAACGCACAGACAAACAGACAAACAGACAAACAGACAAACCGACAAACAGACAAAAAATCTAAAAATCATTGTTTTGTGTTCTATTGCGTTAGTTAAAGCCCCCAAAAGTATTTTTTCTCATTTATCTTCCATGTACAGACAGCGATGGGTTACGATTTTATTATTATATTTTTTTTCTATGTTTGTGTCAAAACCGTAATGCGGTTCACAGAATACATCTACTTACCAAGTTTCAACAGTATAGGTCTTATAGTTTCGGAAAAAAGTGGCTGTGACATACGGACGGACAGACAGACAGACTTGACGAATCTATAAGGGTTCCGTTTTTTGCCATTTGGCTACAGAACCCTAAAAAGGAATTGGCTATTTTAGCTCTGTGCCTTCGGCTTGACCTTTCGGAGATTTGCTATCATTCCTACAGCACACAAAATCCTCTTACCTACGAGTTTCGTCTACGAGTGAGTGGTGCGGCGAGGGGAAAGACCCCCCGCGCAGTTGAGGCGGCAGCGGCCGGGAGCGCGCAGAGCGATTCCCGCGAGTTCCTTAGTACGCTGTTATTCACCTTACAGTGCGCACGATTTTCTTAATACCTACCTAACGTTGTTGTAACGTTCGTGAAAGAGGTGTGATAAGTGCTTCACATCATAGGATATGGTAAGTAATTATGTTTTGTTTTGTCTATGAGTATTAAGTGGAAAATATTAGGTTGAAAAGAAGGTGTTCTTAAAGTGTTGTAGTTAAATCCGTTCTTATAGAATTAAGTTTTTAAAAAAGACGGAACTAAGATTGTGGGCTAGTGGTCTTGAAGACCGACTGTGACCCAGAGCTCCCAGGTTTGAATCCCACGCCAGCATATATTTTTATGATTATTTTGTGTGCATTTCATAGCTTATTGTAGCTTCACAGATATTTATTTTTAAGGTTGGCCGTAGCTATACAGCTGGCCAATGTGAGTCTCTTGACTCGACGGCTTAGCCGTACGGCTTGTGAGTCACAGCCGAACGGCTCATGAGCCGCAGCCGACCGGCTCGCGAGCCGCAGCCGGACAGCGAATTCGAGCTGAATGATTCTAGAGCGCGGATAAATAATTCTGGAGTCGTAGGAACGGCATGCTCTTAGTTCGTTTCTCATGACAAATGGTTGTTTGCTTCAGATGGTTCAAGAAGCATCATTCGTGTCGCTGGGAGAGCTGCTGGGGGAGACAGGTGAAACTGAGAATGACGACGAAATCCTCGAACGATTAAAACTGGTGGCACAGGAGTTGTTGCCAGATGGTTGGACTACTTGGAAGGTGACCCGGTTATCTAAAGAAGAGATCTTTGGTGATAACGTGGACCCCCAAGTGTTGAACAAACTGCAGTTTGCCTTACCAACAGATCAACTAGCTAAAGTGTTCATTCCGGAGGCGACTCGTTTATCTGAAAAGGGTTTTCGCGACATGCTTGACTGGGCGTTTGCCAGAGCATTAATAACCAGTCCGCCAGCCATATGTAACAAAATAAGAGGATCAGCTGCCGCAACGGAACTTTTTAATGAGGCTGTTAGGACAGAGAGGCCCATGTCGAGAAAAGAAGCCGATCGGGCTTTATCTAGGGAGACGGACAGGGGCTCCGCGAACGTGAGAAAGAGATCTATCGCTTCGGAATCTGAGTTATGCGAGGCAGGGAGATCCAAACGTTCCAGACTAGACTCTCTTGAGCAAAAGATGAACAGTATGTTTTCAACCTTAATGGACAGGATCGATTCTTTGGTTCCAATAGCCAATAATGTCCGGGCATGAGAGAGCTCCTTCGAAGGTTCCTTTTCTGAGGAAGAAGATCACCGGCCTACTACTTCAGGGTCAGAATCACCTAAGGAATGGCATGCACCGGATATGGGCTCTGGTTTTGATATTGAAGCTGTACCGCCTAGTTTACAAGAACTGGAATTTCTTCCAGCAGTCAAGGAGGCAGATCCACCTATTCCTGCACCATCAGAACACATTCTGGTAGAAGGCATTGCCTGCCAAAAGTTTGGTTCGGAGGCCTGGAGCCGAATTAGGTATAAAGAGGTGGAGAAGAGGCTTCATGCTTCCCCGGTATTTAGCGCTCTAAAAGTCAACGCTGAATTAGGTGATCTCGGGATACAGACTTCGGGTTTGCTTGTTAAACAAGATGGCTTTCTAGGCACAATCGCTCATGGTCTTCTATGCCAGAGAAAAGCTTTAGCTGAGGAACTTAAAAAGCTTACGGCAAAATTTCCAGCAGCGGCCACCGATTTAAAGACATTACTGTCCGACGGCTCAGAATTTAAGGCCACGTCTGATGACCTCTTGCAGTTCGTTTGTGCACATCGGGCGGAGACCATTGAGGTGAGGCGTAAGTGCTTTAAGACAAAGAGTGATGCTCTAACTTCGATGCTCCAGCAGATTCCACCGTCAGAAATACACTTGTTCCAAGAAGAGAAACTCACTAGTTTCTTGAAGAATAACGGCGGCGTGGCGCAAATTTTTCCTTCGCGTTTTGGTAGGGCCCCGGAAAAGGAAATGCGGACATTTCGGAGGCCTAAGAAACTTCGTCAGCCTTTCTCCTCCCACAATCAGAAGGTCAAGACTTCAGGGTGGCCGACTCGATCATCTCAACCCTCTGACCAGAAACGGAGGCACTCAAATACCAAGGCGAAGAAGAGAACGGACAAGAAAGAGCCGCATCAACAGCGCCGTAAATATTGACAAGATTTTCAGAGGGGGGCAGCTAAGAAATTATATACATCAGTGGCAGGTTCTGGGAGCCCCAGCTGCCGTCTTAAAGATAATTTCCAACTACGCGTTACCGTTCGCAAGAAAACCCCCCTCCATTCCTTTGAGCCCAAAACTGATGACAGATTTTGCGACAAAATCTTCAAGGCTAATGGCCAAAGAAATAGCAACATTGTTGGATCTAGGCGTAATCGAGAAATCAAAGGCCAAGAGTGGGTTTTTATCGAGAATGTTCCTAATACCCAAGCAGAACGGAAAGGTACGACAAGTGTTCGACCTTCGGCGGTTAAACCTATACTTAAGTTCGAGAAGATTTCGTCTAGTGAATCAAAATTATGTTCCCAAATTTCTCCAGCAATACGACTACATGGGAAAGATCGATATTTCCCAGGCATATTTTCATATCCCCATAAGAGACAGCCATCGACGCTACCTCACACTCTCATACGAAAACAAGCTGTATCAAATGACGTCCCTTCCATTCGGTCTGTCAAGTGCACCCCTTGCGTTTTCTCGGGTCAGCAAGTGGCTGGCAAGCGTGCTGAGAACGCGCGGCATTCGCGTGTTGGTCTACTTGGACGACTTTCTGTTTGCCCATCAAGACCCCAACATACTGGAATCTCAAATGGAACAGGCGGTTGCCCTCTTACAAAGCCTCGGTTGGGTGCTGAACTTGGAAAAGTCTATACTGAAGGCAACTTCAAGGATAGAGTTTTTGGGCATAATTTGGAACACTTTTACACACGAAAAGGTCCTACTGCAACAGAAACGCGACCAAATAGCAAGCGACCTCCAAAAAATAGTGGATGGCCGTTGTTGGAGTTGGAATCAAGGAACGTCTTTGATAGGAAGACTGGGCTTCGCGTCGTTAGTAACGCCCTTGGGACGTCTATTTATGAGAAATCTTCAGAGGGCATCTCTTGCACTACCAGAAAAGTATCCCGAGAAAAAGTGCCCGCTGCCGGGTGCAGCAATGGGCGATTTGATCTGGTGGATAGAAAATCTGTGTCGATCGTGAACGATATTTCTGTCAGAGCCAAATATATTTGACGGCGAGTTCAAGATAATCCCATTTATTATTGTTTTCGATGTGCAAACAGAAAGTTGTTTACTACAAAACATAACTGCTACATTTTCAAATGTTTCAACAAATATAAAAGCGGTCGCCCTAGCGACGAGCGGCTCAGTCTTGTGCGGACCGCCGTACTGTGAACATCTCCTTTGTGTAGTGTGCTGTGGGCTTGGCTATAACTTCTTTAATTGTGATTGTTGTAATAGATGAGGATTTGGTAAACCGATTTATTACAATGATAGTTGTTTCAGCTAAACGATAAGCCCAGGTGGACACAGATTCAATAACTGTGAGGGCCAGGGGTATTCAGACACATATGGTTGGAATCCATGATACAGCGCGAGGCGGAGCGCTGTATTTATCGTCACACTTTTAGTGAGTTCGGCGTAGGTCATCTCTTGCTCCGTCATCAGAAGTTGGATCTGAATCTTTTGCCCACTTGAGTGAATCCATGGGAGAATAGGGCTGAAGAGTCCGTCAGGGTCCGAAGAGTGTGATTGTAATTGAACCGTCTTTTGAATTGTCCAGACATGATGGACCCGTATTTTCAGTTTGCCAGAGGGGTAAGAATTCACAAGGATACGGAGCGTCAGGGTTCCGGAGTGGGGGCTTGCGGAGTCACGCTTGGGTAAAGGTCGTGCTTGAGTGTGACGTCACGCAGAATTTCAATGCGCTGTGTCTTTGTCATTTTTGGTTTCTCAAAGAAAAGAGTGTGTGTGCAAACTACAATGTTGTTTGATGGTCTAACCGATGGACCAAAAGTGTTTTTCCATTCGTCATGCCTATTCTGAAAAACAGGAACCTGTCCATTTATTTAATAATCGTATGGCTATTATTACAGTCGTTATTCTGTATCTATTGTATTGCGTCTTTTTGCAGGATGAACCAGTCTTCCGGCAGTCTCGAATAATGTGGTCCATGTCCTATTCAGGAGCGCCACATCCGCAAGCTGGGGAGTCAATCCAGTCGCACCGGAATTCAAACGATCTAGTTCGTCCCCATCCAGTTCTCAGTCTGTGGAGCTGGCACAATTCTCTGCATGGAAGAGAGAACCCTGATAGTTTTTCAGTGGGGTTGATGGTTGTATCCACATAGGTGGATTCAAATTTTATTCTTTTTGATGGTAAAGTGGTTTTTCAACAGTCAATCTTATAGAGCTAGTGTCGTGACTTCAGTATTAGCCTTTTTAATAGTTTGTGGATGGAGTTTAGCAGTGCAATGTGTCGATAACTTTTGGGGTCATTGACAGGCTCTGGTTTTAGTATCGCAACCCATCCTGTGTTGCATATGGTCTGTGTGACAAATGGTCTGTGTGACAAGCGTCTGTGTGACAAGCGTCTGTGTGACAAGCGTCTTTGTGACAAGCGTCTGTGTGACAAGCGTCTGTGTGACAAGCGTCTGTGTGACAAGCGCCTGTGTGACAAGCGTCTGTGTGACAAAGCGTCTGTGTGACAAGCGTCTGTGTGACAAGCGTCTGTGTGACAAACGTCTGTGTGACAAGCGTCTGTGTGACAAACGTCTGTGTGACAAATGTCTGTGTGACAAACGTCTGTGTGACAAACGTCTGTGTGACAAACGTCTGTGTGACAAGCGTCTGTGTGACAAACGTCTGTGTGACAAGCGTCTGTGTGACAAACGTCTGTGTGACAAGCGTCTGTCTGTCAACCGTCTGTGTGACAAGTCTGTCTGAATGGCAGCCGGCCAGTGTGACAACCTTTAGCGCCAGTAATGGTGCTAACGAGAGTGAAGCGATCAGTGCAAAGATACTTAACGTGTGTTTAGTTTCAGCTACTTCTGCAAAGGTGCTAAAGTGCTAACAAGTGAACCATAACTGCTGGCCACGTATTGCGGCCGAATTGGAGTCAGCGGCAGTGCCGCAGGTGCTGGAGATTCCTGGTGAAGTGAGGTGAAGTGAAAAAGCGAGTTGATATCGTGTGTATTTCTGTGTCGTAACCTTATCTGCTGAATCGCAAAGATAACCTGGTGCGTTTTTATATTTCTTTCGATTTAAGAGTAGAGCAGAGAGCAATTTATTTCGAAACCTTTAGTTTTAAAACATAAAGTAGAATAATGTCTAGTCTTTTGACCACTATGCAAGCAGAAAATAATTATGATTTCGCTATTTTAAATAAAAACGTGTATTATCTGCTAAGCTTAGTGAGTTAATCTTACCGTCATGAGTTGATAGATGAGCTTAACATCACTGGAGGTGGCATAAGTCACTGTTCGTTGGAGTTGGCAGAGGCGCCAGTTAGTATCCTAGCTAATAGTTTAGTTTGAGTATTTTAAATTATAATTTTTAGCGTCTTATATGCTTACGTGTGAATACTGGTGTAAAATGATAGTTATTAGGTACGTACGTTACGTACTTCATTATTCGTAAAGTTGGATAGATAAGTTCTCCTAGCCTTTGCCTCATATTGGACTTAAGATAGTTAAATCTGATGATGACTTTTATAAAGATTATAATGAGATAATGACCAGGGTGATGATGATGATATTGATAATGAAGTGACAGTGATGACGATGAAGATATTATTGATGAAGAGGTAGTGATGATCAAGAGGTTATTAATAGGACGGCGAACCTATCATGATGATGATCATGGTGATGACTTTATTTAAAAGGGCCCTTCACCGTTTACTATGTGAGTAATAATATTTTACCGTTAATTTATTATTTACTGTGTTTTAAGTTAACTGAAGTAAAGTCCCGTTACTTGAGTAAATTTTAATCTGGATAATTAAAGTCGAGTAAATATTGTGATATTATAGCCAATTCAAGAATGTCGTACTGATAAGCAATGTTATTTTTATTGTTAGGAAATCCGTAGAAAAAAAGATTAAGTTGCAAACGCTTTAACAAAAGTACTGTAAGCGTTTGTTTTTGTTGACAGTTGGGTGTTTTCCTGAGCCAGGGATGAATTATTTTGAGCTGTTGGCGGGGTTAAGCGTCGCAGGGTGGTGTCGTTTGTTTTGAACTTATCCATTTTAGCGTAGTTTTGGATTTATTTTTGCGGAGGGGCTGATGGTGAAAGCGTAGTTTGGCTCCGGGGATCTGTGTCGTCATCTGTCTGTATTTCATACAAAGTCCCAGTGCAGTCGAAGTGCAAACAGTGGAAACTGTTTGTTTTGACGTTTGGAGGAAGGTGTCTGATTTGACTTGTTGGAAAATAGCGTATATTATCTACCCAGTTGACATTTATTTTCACTTCTTCTTCTTATCGTGTCGTTGGCTTGAATTTTAAATTTTGTTCTTCGAGAACGTTGCCACTTTTACGCTTCCCTCCGAGGCATAATATAGGTCAAGCACGGTACAGCTGGTAGGGCATAGAGGTGATTTAAGGATCTAATCGTCATGACCACAATAGCCCTGAGCTTCTGCTTGGTCTATATGGCACCAGCGCGCCAGATTATGTTTACATCGGCCTACTTCAGTTCGGAGGCAATTCAAGCACCTCCAAGTAGCCCATGGCAGTTTATGACCTGGCGGTAGCGCCTCTGATGGTTGGATGTAATCGGGGGGCGGAGCATACTGTTCGCACCACATTCTAAACCTAGATGATTCCGGTTGTTCTTACGTATAACTACTTGAATCATTATGATGATTTTTCACCTGTTCAATTATTTGAAAAATCGAGATGCTTTCCGGGCTTGAAACTCAAAGCAAATACACAAGTGTTTTCATGATAGGTTGACAAGTATGCGGGAGCCAGAGAAGCTCATTAGGAAGACCGATAGCATAGCCGAAGGCTTTATTGCCATAGGTAGAGTGATGAATTGCTTTGTTTATTTTGTTGTGACCGTACTAGAGTTTACCCGTAGTCCGTGAGTGGGCAGTATGCGGTCGGCTCTTGTGGAGGTCAAGTTTCTGGAGAAAATCATAAGGTCAAGTGGACCTGGTGATCACAGGTGGTAATACGCGTATTAGTGTGAGGCTAACGATGGCAATTTTGTTACTGATATGTCTTGGTGATCTCTTCTAACTGAATTAATAAATCGTTAAAATTTAGAAGTTCTATTCGTTTTGATTCAATTTAACTTTTAATAACTGGTAAAGAGAACATATGATTAATAACAACTTTGAACTAGCAGGAAGGGTGGCTGCGTTCCTTAACATGTGATCGCTGCACATAGACATGAAATTATTACTATCCAATTCGATTTTAAAGATTAATCAATGTTCATTTTTTGTTTTGAGTTTATTATATTTTAGATCGTTTAATCCAATTAAGTAAGTCATAAAGATGGTTATTCATAGCAAAAAAAAAAAAACATAAACAGTACACAATAATTAATTTAACTAAAAACGAAATAACCTACCTAAATTAAAAAGTATGAACTGAAATATAACTAACTAAAAAAAATATAAAAATAAAACATATACCTAAGAGACTGGCGGCATTGCCTCGTCGTACAGCAAGACTTCAGAAAAAAAAATACTAAAGCTTTGTTTTGATCAGGTTTGGCCGAACGGTGTACCGTTTGTGCTTTGTGTTGATCTTAAATATGAAACCCGAGGACGGGTGTTACTGTCAAGATGGCAGTGTCGGCGAGTTAAAAATTGATTCCTTTAAATTGATCCATGAATTTTGTTGATTCGAATGATTGAATACGTAAGCATTGTGCGAAAAATCCCTTAGTCATGATTTCTTTATAATTATTCCTGTATAGATCTTCGCTGAAGGACAAATAAAAGACCGGTTCAGAAAAGTAGTTTTGCAAGGCACTCTTCTGGAGTAGAATTTTTGCGAGTTGGAATTTTGTTATAGTTTTGTGGGACTCTTATTGCCGAGGTAGATCAGAATCATTTTATGGTTATTTCTAACCATGCTACCATAGAATACATAATGGTACAAGTACAGAAGATTCACTCTGAAAGATCAATTGAAGGAATAGAGACTCTCGCTACGATACGATTGAGTTCAATTCGGATCGCACAACGCTAATAACTTACAGTTATATTCATCTAGACAATCCATCTCTTTCTATCGCGTAACGCTTGCTTTTTCTGGCGCACTGATTAGCCACGCAGGCATGGCCGCCGTACGTACGTGCGTTTTGGTGCCTGCCGCGGAGTGAGACAGGCCTGATGCTACTTACTAGTTTAAATTACTATTGAGAGCGCGTACGAGGGCGTACGCATGTCAGGTTGGCCGTGACGGCGAGTTCAAGATAATCCCATTTATTATTGTTTTCGATGTGCAAACAGAAAGTTGTTTACTACAAAACATAACTGCTACATTTTCAAATGTTGCAACAAGTATAAAAGCGGTCGCCCTAGCGACGAGCGGCTCAGTCTTGTGCGGACCGCCGTACTGTGAACATCTCCTTTGTGTAGTGTGCTGTGGGCTTGGCTATAACTTCTTTAATTGTAATTGTTGTAATAGATGAGGATTTGGTAAACCGATTTATTACAATGATAGTTGTTTCAGCTAAACGATAAGCCCAGGTGGATACAGATTCAATAACTGTGTGGGCCAGGGGTATTCAGACACATATGGTTGGAATCCATGATACAGCGCGAGGCGGAGCGCTGTATTTATCGTCACACTTTTAGTGAGTTCGGCGTAGGTCATCTCTTGCTCCGTCATATTCATTACCACGGACGCCTCCAACACAGGCTGGGGAGTACAGATGGGGGAGTTCCACCTCTCACAGCAATGGACCGAGGAACAGCAAGGTTGGCATATCAATCGAAAAGAACTTCACGCTGTCGCGATGGCGCTAGTCAAGTTCCGAGACGTAATAAGGGGTCGGACGATATGGTTCAATCAGACAGCAGAACAGTTGTGGCATATTTGAGAAATCAGGGTGGAACAAGGTCAGCAACGCTTCTGGCCTTGACTAAGAAATTACTCTTACTGGCTCATCGGCTGAAAGTAGATCTTCTTCCCTTTTACATTCCCGGAAGATACAACACCATAGCGGATTCTCTTTCTCGAAGCAAGTGTCTTCCGGATTGGCATCTCAGCAAAGAGATAACAGAGACAATATTTCTGAAAATGGGCACAACTCTAATAGATCTGTTCGCGACAAATCTTTCCAAAGTAGTCCCTCTTTATGTGACCATAGATGCCCAAGACCATCAAGCAGCTTTTGTGAACGCGTTCAGCAGAGCGTGGCACTTCGAGTTAGCATGGATATTTCCCCCTCCACCTCTAATACCCAAGGTACTCCAGCATCTGAACAAGGCGTCCGGAATTTTTCTAGTAGTTGTGCCACAGTGGAAGAATGCGTTCTGGAGAGGAGACCTGAAAAAGAGGTCAGTGGACGTACCGTTTCAGATCAGGAACCTGGACCAGCATCTGGTAGACCTGTCAAGCAATCAATGCCCTCCAGGTATGAGGGGATTAATTTTGGAGGTCTGGAGGGTACGGGGTGGTGTCAACTAACGGCAGGTCTGCAGTCAGATGATGTAGCACTTCTCCAGTCCGCTTGGAGGGATTCTACATGGAAAACGTACTGTTCTTCATGGAAGCAGTGGACTTCGTGGTGCAAACAATATGGGGCAAAGCCTGATAAGCCTCGTCCACAGGAGGTCGCTTCACACCTAAGTTTTTTGTTCAGGGTTAGGAAGTTAGCTTATGCAACCATTCTGGTACATAAATCTATAATAGTCCGTTTATAAGACCCAGAACAGACTAAAAGCTTATCTGCGCATCCGCTTATCACATCAATGTTAAAGGCTATTAACTTACAGAGGCAAGCCTCCTTAATTCCTAAGTCTCGCATATGGAATATTCAGGATCTCTTGGTCTGGGTAGAAATTCATCCACCTGACCAGAAGAGTGTGTTCCAAGTATCACGTCATGTGGCCTTGTTGTATTATTGTTAGCATCCGGGCGTCGAATTCATGATCTTACTCTTTTGAGTATAAGCACAGACCACCTTGTCGTTTCGGAGAACTCTTTAACGTTTTGGCCGTTTTTGGCTCCAAAACAGATGGCACAAGGGGTCGTCAATCGGGTTGGTTATTACACAGATCAGATTATTCTACATTTGACCTAGTAACGTGGATTAAGTGCCTTATAGATGTAACATCTGTTAGACGAAAATCTCGAGATAGCTTACATAATCTCTTCATAACTACACGAGGAATCGTCAAGGCAGCCACCAGAGCAGTTATTGCGGGTTGGCTAAAGACGACCTTTAAGGAGATAGGCATCGATAGCGCACCTGGATCCATAAGATCGGCGGTCGCCTCATACGATTACGCAAACGACACACCTTTAGATGAGATTTTGAGGCGAGGTAATTGGAGAGGGTCGACTAACTTCTTTAAACACTACTGTAAAATAGTGGAACGGCCAAGAATGCCCATTGGTAATGCGCTAAGTAATTTGTTTGAAGCAATTTAATTCATCCATTATTAAATTGTGAAAAAGTTCGTGTAATTGTATAAGGATATTAATTAATAAATATTTGATTCTGACGTAATTACGTTTTATTTTATATATCCACATAGATCTACACCCATTTAGATATCAACAAGGATCTAAACTTTAGATTCACAGTACGCTGGTTACTTGGAGCCGGCAGATGGTAAACACTTCTCCGAAAGGTCAAGCCGAAGGCACAGAGCTGAAATATTACCGTTTTCTACCCCAAAGGGAGGAAAACGATTATTTCAGGTCTTGCCGAGGCTTGACCTGAGCAATGCCTTGCCGTCTCTTTCGGAAAGCAGGTACTAAGGAACTCGCGGGAATCGCTCTGCGCGCTCCCGGCCGCTGCCGCCTCAACTGCGCGGGTTGCAACTGCTGTCTTTCCCCTCGCCGCACCACTCACTCGTAGACGAAACTCGTAGGTAAGAGGATTTTGTGTGCTGTAGGAATGATAGCTAATCTCCGAAAGGTCAAGCCTCGGCAAGACCTGAAATAATCGTTTTCCTCCCTTTGGGGTAGAAAACGGTAATATTAGTTTGAGTGTAAGTCATTATTATTAGCAATTCTTCTAAACCTGATTGTCGGCACATTTTAACCAAAATTGGAATTTCAAACTGGCCACCACAGGACAGGCATGTTGCCTAGTGTGGGGCCAACAGTGTAACTTTTGTGTACATTAAGGAGTCAAATAAATTTCATTTCATTTCAAATTTCATTTCATTTTACTTGCCAAAGCGAGAATGTATTAGTTGCTCCGTAAGGCCCCGTACTTGTTCATCTCCGATTACATATATTGTGGGTTTTTTATTATTTTGTACATTTATTGAGCAATTCTGGGTTTGGAACGATTGCTTATTACAGTTTTTATGCTGTATCCGTGTTTCCAATCCACTTGGCGACGAATCGGCGGAGTATGCCGAGCTTTCTTTAGTACTTGTATTCAAACCTTTTTCATTTGTTTTGTCTGTTGAAAAGTTAAATATTTGCTTACTTTCTATTCCTTTTTTATTCTTATTTGATGGTTTTTTTCTTTTTTCTGCTTGAAGTTCAAATATCAGTCAAAATGTTAGCTTTTGTTTCATATCTAGATATTTTTTTTTTAGTTCCATATTTTCTTGCAATAAATTTTCAATTTCATTTTCACTTATTTGTAATTTTACCAGCAATACCTTGTTCTTTTTTTCTAATTCTTCTACTTTATCTTCTAGATCTAAGTTCAAATTAGGGCAGCTACAATTTAATCTACTACTATCACTTAATGTTGATGTAAGTAGGATTTCAGATGTTGTTTCGTCAGTTAATTTATCAGATATTTTTTGTGGACTGATAATTATGTCATTTGAAGAAGAGGAGATTGCAAGAGTGTTTGGTGCTGTTGCCGACGAGCTCACGCATTGGTTACATTTCCAGTTTATTTTATTTTGTTTCGTCATAAGGTGAAATCTTTTAAGTGAAATACTCACACAGTCTAAATGATAGCTGCCTTCACAATATTTGCATGTAATGCAGTCTCGTCTAGTTGTCGACTTTCTGCATTTTTGGCAGCGTTGCTCCATCTTTTGTTATTCTGTTGACATTTTTAATCAGTTTCTATTCACATTGATAACGGCTTGTCGGATTTCGCAGGAGTTTTTTATTCCTGATAAAGTCAATAGATGGTGTTAATATATTTTTATAGAATTGTGTTCAAAAGTTGATAAGTGAATTTATCTAATAGCAGAGTCATACATAATCATAACAAAAATCTCATATAATCTTCATAGAACCAATGACGCCGGTGGGCATCGATCCTGCGCCCTTACTCTTCAATGTGAGAGTTGTGACCATTAGACCATTTGTCGGTTAGTAGGCATTGTCGAAATTATGTTTCATATACGCAGCATCTTAAAAGTTCGTTAGAAAAAAATATTCATATATTTTTTAACGCAGATTTATTTTTACAACACCGCACAGATTTGGATATATTGTTTTTTGTTAGATTTAAATGTTTATTTGTTTATCTATTTCAGTTTTGATTGGGTGGCACATTAAATTGTTCACAGACACAGAATATACTTAATTAAGTTTTAGATTGAGCCAATTTAAAGCATTTAAAAAGCTTTCATGTCAATAAATTAATATCAGAAATACCAATATTTCACTTAATTTTACTTTTTCCTTTATTTCTTAAGTCGAAGTTTTGTTCTTTTATTTTTTAAGTTTTTATAGTCACTTTGTTTACGTAGTTTATTTATGCACAGTTTTCACACTTTATTTTATAGTCACACACTTGCCAATGTTTTTACAACTCAATTATAATAGTCTGCACTTTATATCACTTTCAATACGATAAAAAACTGCTTTAATATATTTTTAAAATTAAAATTATTCTGGAGCTCTGCAGATCTGCGACTTTCGCTAGATGGCGCCACGCCAGTCACAGTAAACAAGATTAATCTTTTTTGCCGGCAGGATATGAATGATACAATTTGATAATTTAGAAAATATTTTTAACTACTAAAACCTATATAATTTTGCTCTTATACCTACCTAATATATTTATTAATATTTATATATATGTCGACGCGAGAAACTTATGAGCGTCCACAGAAGTCGGTTAATTAATAAATTTAAGTCAATTAATCAAAGTTATTAATCAAAACAATAAATGCTTACGATTTTGTAAACTGTTACTGCCAATAATGGCAATTTATTTATTTTACTTAGTGGTTTTTGATTTTTAGTGTAGCAACACTTTAGTCTGTAAAAATTATAGTTGGTAATTTGAGTTACAGATGATAAATTGTTGTTTAAAATTATTTATAATTCATATTAGGATTTATAAACATTGGTCAGTGTGTTTTTAGGGTTCGTAGCCAAATGACAAAAACGAAACCCTTATAGATTCGTCATGTTTGTCTGTCTGTCTGTCCGTCCGTATGTCACAGCCACTTTTTTCCGAAACTTTATGAACTATACTGATGAAACTTGGTAAATAAATGTATTCTGTAAACCGCATTAAGATTTTTAAACAAATATTTAAAAAAAAAACATATTTTTGGGGGTTCCCCATATTTAAAACTGAAATCCAAAAATTTATTTTTCATCAAACCCATACGTGTGGGGTATCTATGGATAGGTCTTCAAAAATGATATTGAGGTTTTTAATATCATTTTTTTCTAAACTGAATAGTTTGCGCGAGAGACACTTCCAAAATGGAAAAATGTGTGCCCTGTAACTTCTAAAATATTATTTTATTTATTATTATTTAGAGCCCGTTAGATCCCATTGTTGGGCAAATGCCTCCCTCTCGGCTCTCCATTTCTCTCTGTCTTGCGCTTTTGCTTGCCAGTCCTTTGAGTAGGCTTCTAAGTCGTCACGCCATCTACGCCTAGGTTTTACAGGACGCCGTCGTCCGTTCGTTGGGGTCCACAAAGTTACAGTTTTGGCCCATAGTTCGGTCGGCATGCGGCTGACGTGACCGGCCCAATCCCATTTTAATTTAGCGGCGGTGACGTTCACGTCTGCAACTTTGGTGATGGATCGCAGAGTGGTGTTGCGGACTCTATCTATTCTCTTGATACTAAGCATACTGCGCTCCATGGCACGTTGGCAAACCCCGAGCCCGGACCTCTGAGCTTTTGTCAAAGACCAAGTCTGAGCCCCATATGTAAGAGTTGGAAGGATGCACATGTCCATGAGTTTGCGTTTATGTGTTAAAGGAAGGTTCTCCTTCATAAGTTCCTTCATGGACCAATAGTTCCTTCAGGCGCTTTCGGTGCATCTTGCAACTTCTTTTTCTTGTCGCGCCTGGAAGGATACTAATTGGCCGAGGTACACATACTCATCGACATATTCCATCTTCTCACCCTGAACTTGTACGTTGTTCTTGGTGCTATTAGACATGAGCTTAGTCTTTGACATATTCATCTTTAGTCCGACCTCGTGGCTGGCTGCATGCAGATCCTCTAGCATTCCTTGTAGTTCTGATGCTGAGGAAGAGAATAATACGATATCGTCCGCAAAGCGTAGGTTGCTGAGTTTACGGTCACCAACGTCAATGCCTCGTTCTTGCCACTTATCCGCTAAATTTCGGAAGACTTCTTTTAAGGTGCTAGTGAAAATCTTCGGGGACAAAGGGTCACCTTGTTTGACGCCTTTTTCGATATTGAATTTAGGACCGGATGATTCGAGTTTGATGGAGGCTGTGCTGCTATTGTAAGTAATGTACAGGAGATCTATGTAAGTTTGGTCTATTTCTTGAATTTTGAGGGCAGTAAATAATGATGAATGAAATATGCTGTCAAAAGCTTTGGCGTAATCAACAAACCCTACATAAAGGGGGAGATTAAATTCGTTGTATTTTTCTATTATTTGATTTAAAGTTTGAAGATGGTCTATTGTTGAGAGGCCGGGACGGAAACCTGCCTGTTCTGGGGGCTGATGCAAATCTAGTTTGGCTGCTATGCGGGACTCTATTACTTTTATGAAAAGTTTATACAGGTGAGAAACAAGGCTAATCGGTCTATAGTTGTTGATGTCAGATTTTTTACCTTTCTTAAATAATAATATTATGTTGGCATGACAGAACTCATCTGGAAGTTTACCGGTATGCAAGATATTATTAAACAGATTTGTTATATGTGGTAAAAGCATGTTGCCGAGTTTGAGTGCTTCAGTTGTTATTCCGTCTTCCCCGGGGCTTCTATTGTATTTCATTTTTTTTTCAGCGCTTCCTGAACTTCATACGGAGTAATAGGAGGGATGGAATCTGGTCTAAAATAAGAGAATGATAAAACTAAAACAAATATATGATATATACCATGCAAACTACCAGAGAAAATTGGTTTTAACGAGATCTAAACCGCGAATTACCTTTCATTCAATCAACTCAAATAGAAAAATTAAAAAAACAAACTACAAGACTTATATTATGTTACTTGCTGCTACGGAACCCTTCATGGGCGAGTCCGACTCGCACTTGGCCGCTTATTTATCAAACTAGTAAGTGATTATTAGGGTTCCGTAGTAAACAAGGAACCCTTATAGTTTCGCCATGTCTGTCTGTCTGTCCGTCCACGGTCCTACTCAGATGTAGCTGTAAATTGGCATAGATATGTATATTGAACATGGCAAAAAAGTCGTAAAATAAAATGTGGTAAAAAAATTTTTTTTAGGGCAGCTGCCATACATGTAAAGAGGTAGTCATAATTTTTTTTCTTGACAAAGTCATTGTGTGGGGTATCGTTGAATAGGTCTTTCAAAAATATTATGAGCTTGTAAACACCATTTTTCGATGTAGGGATCCGTTTCTGAAAAATTTGGGTTTAAAGTTTTTAGTAGTTAAAGTATTTTTGTTGGAGTCAAGTGTGTCCCCCCCCCCCCCCCCTCTATCTACTAAACAGTTATATATGGCCACGTGAAAAAAATCACAGCTTAAGTGTATATAATGTAGATTAAAGGAAAACTATCAGAGCTAAGTAGGGTTTACAAATTAAAAAGTGTTATAGGCGATTAACTTATAAAATGTACTCGGAATAAGAAAATTTGTTTTTTGGCCGTTTTTAGTGGCATGAACTCAAAGTTGGCATTCGCAACTACGGAACCCGACTGCGCGTGGCCCGACACGCACTTGGCCAATTATCTTTTTAAATTAACATTAAAATGACATTGTCGGCCATATTGCCTAATTTGATGAAAGCATATCCGATTTAATCAATAAATTTTGCAATTAATTCTCGACTCTAATAGTTCTAAAATTAATAACTTATTAATTTAGGATTTTAAGAACAACAATTACGTTGTCACATATTGTTTTTACTTAATCATTCTTTTATTTGGGTGTGTAATATATGTAATAACAACAATTCCTCTAATGATCATACTCTATCTAATGTTTCTATTTAGTCTATTTTTATTATTTCATCTAATGTTTCTATATAGTCTATTTTTATATCTGTTCACTAAAGATGCAGTTACAACATTCTCTGATTCCAGCCTGCGACCATATGATTGGAGAGAAAATTATGAAATGGTATTTATTTCTTTTCATTTACACGATATAATTTCAGCTAATGTCCTCTCCATCGTTATTGTTAGAAAACAGTGATATGTCTTGTTGTGTTGGGTACATAATAATATCCTGTTAAAATTTTGTAGGCTTCGATTGGGTTGCCTTTTGTCTTCGACGTGTAGCAGTGTGAGATTCAGTTCTTTTATCCCTCGTTCATTTGGCATATTTAGAAAAGTTTAACCTGTTTTGTTTATGCTGAGAATTACTGCAGGGCTGCTGGGGAGAAGTCTAATTCCAGTCACCACTGTAGCGATAATAAGGGTGCCACAGTTCCCTGTTTTGAAGCGTTTTGGTGGCATGGCATTGGAGGCTACACCTTCCTTAATATAGTTTCACATACTGATTTCAGCAACTTTCTACTCAAAGATGTAACGTGAAGGGGAAGGTTGTTGTGTCATGCCGTTTAAACTTTAGTCAGGTTGGGCACGCATTAAATTGCGTGAAGTCATCGGCACGCATTAAATTGTGTGAGATCATCGGCACGCATTAAATAGCGTGAGGTCATCAGCGTGCATTAAATTGTTCGAGGCCAAGAAGGCCGTGAGCGCACATTAAATTGTGCCAGGCCAAGAAAACCATTAAATTGGGTGAGGCCGTGAACGCGCATTAAATTGTGTGAGGCCAAGAAAACCATTCAATTGGGTGAGGCCGACACCAGTGTTAATAAAAAAGAAAAATAAAAACCTTTATGGCCACGTATTGTATAAGCACATGGATGTGCACCTACATTTAGTTGGAAGGCACAAGGCACCTCAGTTAAGTCGGAAGGCACGTGCACCTCCATTTAGTTGGAAAGCACAAGGCACCTCCGTTAAGTAGGAAGGCACATGCACCTCCATTTAGTTGGAAGGCACAAGGCACCTCCGTTAAGTCGGAAGGCACGTGCACCTCCATTTAGTTGGAAGGCACAAGGCACCTCCGTTAAGTCGGAAGGCACGTGCACCTCCATTTAGTTGGAAAGCACAAGGCACCTCCGTTAAGTCGGAAAGCACGAGCACCTCCATCGTTTTTGAGTCAGCCCAGGATTCAAATCCCCATTAGCGATAAATTCTAAAGAAATATAAGGAAAATTATTATAGTGGCAAGAAAAAATTGCAAATATCTGTTATTTATATATATATATATATATATATATATATAAATTTAAAGCACGAAATACAGTAGAGATTGGCACTGGCAGTCAAACCTGACCGATTAAGTCTAGAAAGGTAAAAGATGTTTAATTATTGGTTATTTTGAGTCATTGCTTTTTAGTTCGAATTGCACTTTAGAAAAAAAATGGGAGAGGATAGACGGAGAGTGACAAAGTGAAAAAGCTGAGTTCATAGTAGTGTAAAAGCTATATCTGAATCTATCAATATTCTTATTCAATGAGGCCGGAGATTTAATTTATTCGTGGGTTATAAGATAACCTAGTTTTAATTAAAATATATTTCGTAAATCTTCTCATTACAAAAATATTGTTATGAAAGGGATGTAGTGTTTGTGTCTAGGAAAAGATATATATATACATATACGCTATCTCACTCACACAAGTAGCTAGGGCTAAACGTCAGATGTACGTTATATAAGTAGGTTGTGCGGCAGTCTGATCGCTCAGTCTCAGAGTGGATGTCGTACAGAGCGGACGTGTCTTGGTGTGAAAGTGAGCCAGTGTCATAGTGATAGTGAATATGTAGTGGTACGCTACACTATGTATTCAATAATATTTTTTTCATCTTCTCCCTCGATATTAAAAATAATATTTAAATATTATATAGAAAAAATTTTTTTATATAAAGATATACCTCGATATATAAAATTATATTTAAATAATATGTACATAAAAAACTAAAAAAAAATATAAAAAAATTTGGTTAGACGCAGAAAATGCGCGGCGCATTTTTTATGTCATGTGTGTAAAAAAATTTGGTTAGACATAGAAAATGCGCGGCGCATTTTCTATGTCTAACCAAATTTTTAAAATTTTTTTTTTTTTTTTGTACATATTATTTAAATATAATTTTTAATATCGAGGGCGCATTATAAAAAAAAATATTATATAGGTACGAATTATCTTTGAAGATTATTTTTATATTTTAATTTTGGTATATATTATTTAAATATTACTTTTAATATCAAGGGCGCTATAAAAAAATATTATTACATAGGTACAAATTATATTTCAACATTATTTTTAATATTGAGCGAGCAGATTAAAAAAATATTATGATATAGAAATAAGTAGGTCCATTTTTGTAAATAAAATTTCAATATTATTTTGAATATCGAGGGAACTAACGAACAAACATACATACAGGTACATTAGGTAATCATTATTGTCGTAATTGATACAGATTATTTATGATTTTCTTTAAAAAATATATTTATTGTATATTATTATATGTATTGGTATTCCCATATACTAATGTTTTCTTAAAATATAAAACCCTTATATTATTTTAGTAACCAATTTATTAATTAGTGTATTTTAGTAAATTAACGTTATATAAAAAGAGTATTTGGACAAGTGATAATTATATAAAAGAAGATTACAACAAATTAACGTTATATAAAAAGAGCATTTGGACAAGTGATAATTATATAAAATGAACATTAAACTAAAAGTTATTAGAGTACATGATGGTTATATGATATGAAATATTAGGTAAAATGAAATTAGGTAGTGAGTTTTTATATAAATTGAAAATTATATCATTTGAACGTTATTGCAATTGAAGTTAAATTATCTGTTATTATTACATATATTACACACCCCTTTTATTTGTCGCGTGTTATCTAATGGTGTGAAGTTGTCTCTCTCAGTTTTCTTATAATTTTTTTAATTAAATATATATTTGGATACTTAGTTTTTTATAACTCTTCTTGATAGAATGAGCCCAGTATATTTTGTTTTTTTTTGATCTTGTATAATCATAATAATCATAATCATATTTATTCATAAAAAGTATTTACACGATATTATTATATAATAAGTAGTAGGGCTTGTATTATTGACTGTTTTAATCGTGAAAATTTCAGTTGACCAGTTAGATGTGTAACCTTACGCATAACTACTCTTATATTTACTTATTCGAAGGGGTCACCTATTTTAAATTTATTTTTGAATGTTTTAGTTCGACTCTCTTGGTTTTTTTAAATATTGTTTTTTACTAGGTTTTCATTTTCTGTATTTAAGTCTACGGGTTTAAATTTGGTTACATTATGTTTATGATTGTTGTATGAAAATACTATATCGTTTAATTACCTTGATAACTAAACAATTTATACAATTGAATCTTCAATGTTTTGATTAGCCTTTCTACAATTGAAGCTTTTTTTGTTGAGTACGATGAATAGTGATTAATTTTCATTAACTTCATATATCTTTTAAATATATCATTGTAAAATTCTGTCCCTCTATCAGTTTGTAGGTTTTTAGGGCTACGTCCACTTTCTTTTACAATTTCAGTAAATGAGACAAGAACTTCTTTTTTTGATTTGGTATTTAAAGGAACTACCCATGCGTATTTTGAGAAACCATCAATGATTGTTAAAATGTATGCAAATCCACTATTATATTCCTTTAATGATTGAAAATCAATCAGGTCTGCCTGCCATAGGTCGTCTATTCCTTTTAATATCACACAACGACTATCGAAATTTCTGCGTGCTGATCTATGAATTTCAAACTGATGAATTTTATTTAAAACGTCTACTTTTATTGCATTTGTAATAGCAATAATTTCATCAGCTATCTTATTATCTACATATTTTTTATTGACTGCATCATCATGAGCCACAGGTTCTTGAATTCCTCTCAGTCGGGTGGAATATAAATCAAAATTTTTCGATCTTTCTCGATCTGCGCGGGAAGAGAAGCAGCTGGTACATTTTAAGTTTTTTCATTTCTCCCAGACCAGCATGGGAGTCCGAATTTATCTTTTATCAACTCATGTAATGGATCAGATACAGGTTTAAGAATTGTATTGAAAACATTGTCGTTGTAAGATTCCATAGTTCTCATATCTTTAATTTTCTTTTTAATAGCTTTTGCAACTTTAACTATTTCGGCTTTCATCTCTTTTTCCATTTTGAATGAGTACGTTATACGTCTGATACGGTAATAGTTAGACTGAATTAGTTGTTTAATTAAACCTTCTTATATGCTTATATGTGCTTATAGCGACCAGGAAGGTATTAATGAAACCCATTGGATCTGGTTAGATCCATCACCGTCTACAGGCCAGGAGTGGCAACGGGATAATGGATAATTTATTTGATTATTGCAGAGTATTTATACTAAAACATTGTACAGTGTTATATTGAATCTACACGTCCAGCTAGTACGTGATGCGCTAAATTAACAAAATATATAATTTGCTTATTAATTAAATATATATCCTAGTTGACATCACGTACGACTTTATGGATGCTGCCATAATACTCCCCCTTTTTTTAAAAAAAAAGAACATAACAAAATTATAATAAATCCAAACATGTAAAAAATAAAAATATTACAAAGGCAATCTACCTACCTATTTCAAACTATAAATTAGTACGTACTAAAAACGCTAGCAAAATGTCTTCTTCCTTGAAATAAAAATATTGATTTCTTCATTGCTTGAATCTTGATATTTTAATCCTTATAGGAGTTCCGCGGCGCAGCAACCAATATCTTGTCGATAACTGGAGCAATTACCTTGTAGAATCCTAATTTGTTGATTTTACTCGTTACTAATGCTATCTTCATAAAGTTATAATCTCTCAGTTTCTCTTTTGTTGACGATATTCACATTGCACGTGCTGAAAAACGCTGTGTAGGCAAATAATTTCTGCGCGGCAAAATTGTGCGTCTTTGCATTTGGAGTATCTATTGATATTGTGAGTCACACATTATACTTAAATAATATCTTCCTTATAATGCCGTTATCATCATTGATATTATAATCTATAAGTTTCTCTTCGTACTCAAATATGGTCTTGATGTGCAGTCTTTGCGTCTCTATTGAGCTTTCAATTGCCAGTTGCTTCAATCCCAGTGAATCGGGAGAAAATTTCTGCTCGTAGTCTTTCATGAGACCGATGTGAGCGTGCTCGTAGTCCACAGTGAGTCGGGACTGTAGAGAACAATGTCGACGAGCGTCGGTCGAAGTCCTGCCGTAGTGCCCCGCTGGAGAGTGGCCAGACATAATTCATTATCCAAAGCGTGAGCTGGGCGGATGTGCCAAACGCTATATTAGTCGAAGTGGGTTCTTGATCTCAGGACCAGGAGCTCGGTGCGTCGGCTGCTGTGGACCTGGATATGACCCGTTTGCTGGCTTGCTCTGGAGATTGCTTGCTGCTAACCATTTGATGCATCTTGAGAGAGTTATTTTCAGTAGAAATTGTGCTTCCGAAAATCGGCTTCTGTGATCGGCCTTTATAAATGTTTTCTAGTCTAAATCATGATCGCTGTTCCATTATAAAGTTGCTCGCTCTTTCTCTTGTAGGCTTCATTGATTTTAATATCTATTTGCTCCTTATTTACCAAAAATTCTATACCACTGTGTAAGTCGGTAGTAGTTTGGCGTTGGAACTTATTGATAGCACCAAATCCTGTGCAATATTCCTCGTTGACATATAATTTTTTCTTTATGTTAGGTTTTTAATTATTTTTACGTTTATATTTAAAAAAATAAAATAAATCCTTTACTTTTAGTCTGTGGTCAATTTACATTTGTTATTTATCTATGGCAGCACCATGTGATTGGTTAAATTTATGGCGGGAAAATGACGTCATGAGTATTACGCGATGTCGTCCGCCAATCAGAAAGCTGGATTTTCCCGCCATAAGTTTGAACTTCTTGGTGGTTCTTGAAAAAAGAAAAGGATTTTTACGGGGCATTGTGGCGGGTGGTCGGATTGTAAGCAGAAAAAGCAAAAGCGGTGATCCGTTAAAAAATAATTAATTGAAATATTTTAAATGGTGTTAAGAGTATTGTAAAGTGTTTAACGTTTGTATAAAATAAACCAAGTTTTGGATTGATATTTGGATGAATATTTGGAGTTTTTCTTCGAGATCTGCTGCCCAGAGGTTGGAATACTGTTCTCCCGTAGTCTGATTCTAACATTTATTACCCCTTTTTCTAACAACATACGGCCATCTGCGGCCTTGCGATCTTGACCTCGATCAATTTTGTTGCATCTGCATTTTTGTTCGTCCGTAACGCAGCAATTCTAAATAAAGTGATGCAGTTTGTGACGTCATATCTATTTCTGTATCATTATGACGTTAGTGATAATGTAGACGGTATTTTCTTCAATGATGTTATCGCTATTTTTTCATCTTAATGGAGTTTACTGTGACAGCTGACGTTTATTGTTGATTCGGTTTAGTCCATTGTGATTTCCTGGTGGTTCCTTTGCTTCTTGAAATTCCACTGGTGGGACCCGCTTGTGGGAGGCCAGTGGAAATGTGCACGTTGATCCTCTTTCCATTTCTTCAGGCTTGAGTCGTCGGGTTCTTGTGTTTTGCTTTAATCTCGCGGCGCGTGTCCATCACGTCGGGGTATATAGCGACCAGGAAGGTATTAATGAAACCCATTGGATCTGGTTAGATCCATCACCGTCTACAGGCCAGGAGTGGCAACGGGATAATGGATAATTTATTTGATTATTGCAGAGTATTTATACTAAAACATTGTACAGTGTTATATTGAATCTACACGTCCAGCTAGTACGTGATGCGCTAAATTAACAAAATATATAATTTGCTTATTAATTAAATATATATCCTAGTTGACATCACGTACGACTTTATGGATGCTGCCATAGTGCTCATCAAATAACACAAAAGTATCGAAATTCTTTCGGTAACCGCCTCCGTTCTTTGCACAATCCTTATTTATTACCACAAAGTTATAGGGTTCGCTCTATATTTTTGAACACATTTCTCGAAATTGAGACCACGACATATCGGTATTTACATGTTCGTTATATAAATGACGGAGATTTACATCATCCTGTTTAAATAATATCAAAAGATTTGCATTGTCTCTTATTAGTTGTTTAGGAATCTTACTATACGTTTGATTCAACTAAAAACAATCGATAAATTTATGTCTTCCAATTGCGAAGTAATCCCTCATAATAGTTTGATTCTCACATGCAACGTCATCAAAAATAATAATGGAGTACGGTTTTGCATCAAGGGCTTACAATAAGTTCATTGTCTTGATATTTAGCAAATGATACATCTGGCACTAAATTAAGAATATTTTCTAAATAAACATATTTAGGTTGATATGTTTTTGAATAAAGATAAATGTTTTTAAAACGTAATCCATTTTCATGTAAAAGAAGACCAATGATTACATTAGTTTTTCCACAATTCGAAGGACCGCAAATAATACAGCGGATAGTATTAGGTAGCTGCGTCTCCATGGCGGGAAATAACTAGCTTTTTATCTGGACATGCTCTGCTAAAATGTAATGTTTGCGATTGTTTAATGAATTTCATTGTTTTAATTACGAAGGCTGTTAACGAGTGAATGTTATTTATTCGTAAAGTTACGATTTATAAACATGGATGGAACGAATAGCGGGGTGAAACGAAGCGTTTTGTTATTGTTGATATAAATAACAATTTTTTGTGATATTTATGGGCAAGCTGGCTTACATATTGTGATGAAAGAAAAGCGGAGTGAAACGTAGCGTTTCATCACAATATGAGCCAGCTTGCCCATAAATATCACTACTATCAAGGTTTGGGTTGGCTATAGAGGTCAAGCAAATCGGGGAAAAAATCATCATAAACCAGGGCCCTCATCCTTCAGCCAGTCGCCCTTTCATGCGAGGCCCTCGGACAGGGCAACTCCATCAAAATGACATAGTACCACCCCAGCTGAATATATTTTACCAAAATGTCAGAGGCTTAAAGACAAAACTGACCCAGTGGTACACAAGTATGTTAGTATCTGATCATGTTCTTGTAACCGCGTCAGAAACGTTCCTCGTCAGTTTGGTGGAGGACGCTGAAGTAATCCCAAACGGATGGACGTTGCTGCGACGAGACCGTGCCACTGCCTGCGGAGGAGTTCTACTAGCCGCAAGACCTGGAGTTACGGTGCATCGTCTGCGGGACCTTGAGTCACCTCCTTCGTAAGCCTAAGACTGCTGACGCGGTTAATATGAACATTTTTTGCCATATCGAGTCGTTTATGTCTCATAAATCAAACAACAATTTTATTATTTTTGGTGATTTTAATATGAATAGTGCATCTGAAAATATTAGAAATTATTACTGTTATTTTTTGATATATTGTAATCTAATTGACCATAATGCGATAATGAATAATCATGGAAGTAAAGTTGACGTAGTGTTGGCGTGCGAGTGCAATGAGTTACGGTTGCAGCAAGTACGTGTGACTGAGGCTTGCGCAGGTTTCGTTCCCCTCGATGCGCTGTACCACCCCGCGCTTGAGATAACAGTAAGTATTCGAAGTAGCCATTCTCGGAACAAAGCCGGGGAACGTCAACAACCCAGCAACATAGATCCATCGTGTGATTGGAATTTTAACAAAATAAACATAGCCCTCTTAGAAACTTTACTCGACGAGACCTCTTGGGAGCCGGTCCTAAGGTCAAATGACGTAACAATTGCAACTACGGCCTTCTATGACATTATGTATCAATGATTTGACGCGACAGTACCTAAAAAGAAAAGACATAAATCTACCTCATGTAATAGGTACCCCGTATGGTTCGACGCCGGCATTATAAAAGATGTTAAAACAAAATCTCGTCAGGCCTCCGTCACTCGATCAAGATCGCTCAAAATGTACCTACCGGCTAGCCGTGTTTTCTAACGCCCAAGTGGCAAAGGGGCGCCGCACTCCGGCCTGTGTAGTCGCGTGCATGAGACTTGCTTACTGCGTATTGTTTGTTTACAATATCTTCTTATATTTATATTATATTTACAATATAAACAAGCGTTATATATAACAATGTCAAGACATTATTGTGCGGTATTCCAATGTCAAAATCAAAGAACCAATAAAGAATTGTCGTTTTTCACATTGCCAAAAGACGAGGAAAGTAAGTGTTTTTTTTTTTCGTTAAAAAGTAGGTAGTCGTATAGAATAGGATTTGGTACTGTCTCGTCCAATCAGATTATTTTGTAGGTATGAAGTTTGATTGTCCTACTGAACGTCGAAAGTTTAACATCGATGTACTGTATCCAGATAGTATATGTTATTGTTTTTCGTGTGTGTAAGTGACCAACACTGGTTTCAGATTTTTCAAGCTGCCTAAAGGCATCTGACATAGCTTAACGACTGCCATACAATATGACAGCCGGGACCAATGGCTTATACGTGCCTTCCGAAGCACAGAGGAGCTCAATTTTTATGCCACTTGTGGTCACCCATCCAAGTGCGGACCACGCCCGGTGCCGCTTTACATGCGAAAGTGCTAGTGCGGGCCACCGAGCTCCTCTAGTTAAGTATATAACAACTATTTACGTGAACTAGAAAGTATGCTATAAAGAATTACTCAATATCGTATGTTTCTCATTGCGATGTACGGTACATCCACAGTTATGAAGTTTCTATGAAAATCACACGCTCTTATTACGTCACAACTTTTAGCCCTTTAACTGTCGGACGCCCGGAGCGGGCGTCTGATGTATTGTTATTCTATTGTGTCTGCTATGTCGACATTTGAAGGGTTAAAGTCAAATCATCTATAGATCCTTCTTAATAAAATTTATTTTCATAAATATGCGTCACGTTCATTTTTGTATTTTACAACATTGAGTCAACCCTAAGGTAATCTCACAACGGCCGACGTCATCGCCCGCTGTGCACTTAAAACGATCCGTTGAGTCAAAGCAGTTAGGCTCATATTTCCTCGCGTCGCTTGACAGCTAGAAAGTTTAGTTAAATAAAGCGTAGGTATTTGGCGTTTGTAGGGAAGTGATGTATCTGTTACGTAGTAACTTATTAGTAATCTGTGATCTCGTTTACATAAGGCTTGGCTAGTCTCAAAATCTGAAACATCTTATATTGCTTTTTCACAACTTCGCGCTTGTCTAAAAGCGAGAATCTTGCAAGCATAAAAAATTTACTTGGCTAGCTTAGAAAATAACCTTAAGCAACGACCCCAAAATTTTTGGAAACATGTACACGCGCTTAAGAGGCCGCATATTAAATTTGTCAAATTTCACTCAATTTTGCGTCGTGTTTTTGAGAAAAGTACAGGATTATCATTGAATTTATTTATATACTAGCTGTTGCCCGCGACTTCGTCTGCGTGGACTTTACTTTATAAAAATCGTTATTTTGATATTTTCAATAAAACCGGTCAAGTAACACGCACAATATCAGGTCACACGCAGTGAAGGGTTCCGTATTTGTGAATGTCGATTTAGAATTAAAACTAAAGAGTTCATCATCATCTCAGCCCTTATTCCGTCCACTGCTGAGCATAGACCTGTGTTCTACGACACATCTCAGTCCTGTGCTGCTCACATCCAGGTGTAACCCGCGACTTTGATTATTTCGTCAACCCATCGCATGGGCTCCGTCGCGCCAGTTGCCCTGCCCAGTTTTGCTTTAAGTTCATGACCGTTGCCAAATTACAGCTTCTTGGTTCTAATTATCTCTAAGTAAAACCACGGAAAGAGAGACAGACATAAATGGCAAAACTATAAGGGTTCCTTGTTTACTACGATCACACATTATCTCTAGTCACAGTCTAAGTCGATTGGAATTTTGACATTGTAAACTACATGTAAACTTACACTGTTACCGAATGTTACTGCTACGCCGTGGGTCTCTCTAAAACGCAATACTTATGCAATAGGTAATGACTTTGCTAATATTTAATTCATCTTCCGTCTTTTGGCGTGAGTTCCCACAGCACTAATCTGTTGTAGCTCTCTGCAGCGGACTGCTGCCACCGTCTATTTGTATCTCCCCCTCTTCCCCGCCGTCCCGATGTGGCGGTGCAATGGTAAGCCTTGTCAAATATGTCTTTCGCTAGGCGGGTGATAAAAGTCGAGAAATACGCATTTCTACTTTGAGTCCCGACAGATGACGGCGTTCCTCAAGTAACCTTAAACATAGATTTTCTTAAGATCGCCTTAATCATGAGCCGCGTCCGAAGCTAGAAGCGAGAGGAAAGTACTGGATAGAGCTTCCCCCGGGCACGGTAAAGATATCATACAGTAGAACAACTCGGCGCTGTCCTTGAAAAACATACCTACGCCACGCGTGCGCTAGGGCTGCCCCGTATTTTAATTTCATCTACCTACTTAAGTGACTAGTTTTGTGATTGTAAGGTGAATGAAAAAGGAAGCGTGTTATTTTTTTTATTATTAGCATATTTAATAAACATAAATTGCATATTTCAATAATAAGTATATGTAAGTAGCTAAGTTCCCACATTAGTAAGTAGACATGTAGCCTAGGAAACCACTACCTACTTACCTACTAGTTTTTTTTTTTTATCGCGAGCGTAGGTAAAATAACTCACTCCTAGTCGTGGGTTAAGTCTGTCTTCCATTCAACCTTATCACTTATTTATTTTTAATCCAGGTAATTTACTCAGTGGAGAAACTAAAATACTTACCTATTAAAAAATTAATAAACGACGTACTACCTAGTAGGTACTCCTATAAAACTACTTTACTGACGAGTTCAAACAATCAAAAACAGCACAATATTGTCTGTGTTTTGCCATATTATTATCCCACAAGAAAAAGAATAATATACCTTCTTAATAAGTGTTCACAAATAGCACGCTGCTTACAACAAAACACCGTTCGCCACTGCGGCGCAATCCTGACTGTTTGTATACCGAGTCACGGAACAAATGTATACCGACCTTCGAGGCGCGTAGGTATAACTTGCGTTCCGACCGTTTGTATGAAGATACAATACTGTCTTTACCGTGCCCCGGGCCATCTTCACTATCGTCACCATTCTATTGATGTGGACTTTCAAGCTAAGGCATCTGCCAAACTTAAGATACCTCTAGGTATTTTACGTGCCAGTATCTCGGCACATTTTACCAGTAGAGCTTCAAGGATGGCAGGAAGTTAGTGTTCTCTGAGATCAATGTCTGCTTAGTGTTCACTAATAACCTCCGTTTGAAGAGCTTCTCGGGTAGGGCGTCCTATACGGCTGTTTGGAGGTTATTTGCGGCGTACTTTCAGTTCAAACGAACTGAAAAATGACCATTACCTATCTTTCGTTCCTCAAGTCACAATACTGAGTAGTCTTGGTATGGGTTTTCCACACATTTTTATTGCAGTGCCTAACTTAAATTTTAACCTAACATTTTTTCCCTAACCTTTCTTCTTACGTGAGGAAAAGGTGCCTTTTGGCCACAGAAAATCGGACGGTTAAGGTTTTCACCCACAAAAAATCTCATGGTGATAACGGCGTTACCGCTTTTGCCAAGTCAGTGTGCTAAATCTTGCTCCAAAGACCTGGTACGGCGACTGCTTATCAGCGGCTTTGGCTGAGCTCACTTGAGGTACTCTCTCAGTTATCGAGAGGAGTCTGAGTGGCCTGGTACATCGGCCTTCAATTTTATCCGCTAGGGTAAAGACGCGTGTTGACACAAATGCTCCTTTCAACCTAGAGGACCGTATTTGGAATCCAGTTCCCATCGCCCGACTGGCCCACGTCATGGAGGAGAATTTTACGCGGGAAAAATCCCTTCGGTTCGGACACCTTGCCAGTAACGGGAGACCGGTAAGGTTATGTGGCGTTTACCACTAAAAACTCCGGGGTAAGGGCTAAAAGCCCCGGCGCGGCTACCACTATGGCGGTCCGTGACTCGCTCACAGCACCCTATGCTTTAGTCAGAGGACATCCCCTGTGCCTTACCTAACCTATTAAGTACTTCCTATTTTGATTCCTTTTTCCATTTTCGCGCCCACAATCATGCAAGAATCGCCGTTTGGTGGCGTTGGGTCTTGCGGCCCTAGGCTCTGTGTATTTTTAACAGCGCCATTTATTGGTGACCAAAAAGAAACTAATAAAAAAACTCCGAAAACATCAAAATAGTAAATTTTTAGGGTTCCGTATTCCATACCCGAAGGCTAAAATCGGGACCTTATTACTATGACTCCGCTGTCCGTCCTTCCGTCCGTCTGTCACCAAGCTGTATCTCATGAACCGTGATAGCCAGACAGTTGAAATTTTCAAGGATGATGTATTTCTCTTGCCGATATAATAACTAAAAATAGAGTAAAATAAATATTTAATTGAGGCTCCCGTACAACAAACTTGATTTTTTATAGATAATGGGACGGAACCCTTTGTGCGCGAGTCCGACTCTCACTTGGCCGGTTATTAACTTTATTATTTTATAAAAACCGTATATAAAATTAACAAAAGTTTTAGCCAATGCTACCGTACAGTTTATTTCATAGCAAATTTTCGAACAAAAATCTTTGACGTGATTCTTTAAATTGATATAACTTTTTTATTTATCAACTGATTTCAATGAAACAACCACTAAATTTTAAGTGAAACTTATCAAAATACATCATTGAAAACCGCAACCGAAGTTGTTCAGCCGTTTCTGAGATAAGCGTGCACAAACACAGTTTTTCGAACAAAAATGGTTGACGTGATTCTTTAACACTAGAGGACACGCGCGCTCTACTATAGTAGAACAGGAGCAAACTTTTGAGTCGTGTCATCTAATTTTTTCATACGAGTATATACCCTCCCGCTCCTAGATAAGCCTCGACTACTAAACTCCGGTTCATTTTAGTGTGCCGCACGTATAAAAAGAGGCCGCACGTCGATATTATTTCGCGACAAAATTCTTATTCTACCTGAGTAGTACGCGCGACCACTTGTGTAATTAATATATGAGGTAAGTAACTTATACTTAGTTGTTTTTCTTTAGTGTTTTATAACATTTTTTTTATGCATTATATTTTATTTTGTACTTTGTTTTTTTTTAGCACCAAAATTTATCATTATGGCCTCAGAATGGGAACGTCGTGTATCAAAATGGCTGGAAGAGGAAATTGAAGATGATGAGGAAATTATTGAAAGCGATGACGATGGTAATGCTGGTATAGTGTCAGAACCAATTAGTCAAGAGGGCAGAAGTCAGGTGCAAGATAAGGATATGGCTCAAGACCACGTGACTAATACCACACAGTCTGAGCAGTCGTCGTCAAAAGATGATATTCTTCTCTCTCAATTGAGGCAAGTTGAGCGTACAGAGGTGAGTGGCAACTTTTTTATATCAAAAAATGGAACACGATGGAATAAATCACCTCCATTTCAAACTATTGTGCATTGAATGCAAAGAAAACAGTGATTCAATTTAAAAAATATCAGAAATCTAAAAAATATGTGTTTTGATTTGTAACTTGCCAAATATGTAACTTTTCATGTGATCTCTTAAAAATGTTCCTAATTAAGTAAATTTAACAATGTAAACAAAAATTTTGTAACTTTAATTTTCTAAAATAAATCTTCTTTAGTAAAAATGCTTATTTTTATTCAAAATTGCCATATTATTGATTTTTTTTTCAATTTTAAAGTGTTCTACTATAGTAGAGCGCGCGAGCATACTTGCAAAGAAATGGGGCGCGTGCGAGTGCACGCGCCCCATTTCTTTGCAAGTATGCTTAGTATGCTTAGTTTTAAAATTGATATAACTTTTTTATTTATGAACGGATTTAAATAAAACAAACACTAAATTTTAAGTGAAGCTTATCATAATATTTCAGTGAAAACCGCAAACGAATCAGTTTAGCCGTTTCTTAGATTAGCGTGCACAAACGCACAGACAAACAGACAAACCGACAAACAGACAAAAAATCTTAAAATCATTGTTTTGTGTTCTATTGCGTTGGTAAAAGCCCCCAAAAATATTTTTACTCATTTATCTTCCATGTACAGACAGCGATCGGTTACGATTTTATTATATGTATTGATTGATGATATTGATGATATTGATGATTTAAATTGATATAACTTTTTTATTTATCAACGGATTTCAATGAAACAACCTCTAAATTTTAAGTGAAACTTATCAAAATACATAATTGAAAATCGCAACCGAAGTTGTTCAGCCGTTTCTGAGATAAGCGTGCACAAACACAGTTTTTCGAACAAAAATGGTTGACGTGATTCTTTAAAATTGATATAACTTTTTTATTTATGAACGGATTTAAATGAAACAAACACTAAATTTTAAGTGAAGCTTATCATAATATTTCAGTGAAAACCGCAAACGAATTAGTTCAGCCGTTTCTCAGATTAGCGTGCACAAACGCACAGACAAACAGACAAACCGACAAACAGACAAACAGACAAAAATTCTAAAAATCATTGTTTTGTGTTCTATTGCGTTGGTAAAAGCCCCCAAAAATATTTTTACTCATTTATCTTCCATGTACAGACAGCGATCGGTTACGTTTTATTATATGTATTATAAAAGCCCCTAAAAATATTTTTACTCATTTATCTTCCATGTACAGACAGCGATCGGTTACGATTTTATTATATGTATTATAAAAGCCCCCAAAAATATTTTTACTCATTTATCTTCCATGTACAGATAGCGATCGGTTACGATTTTATTATATGTATTATTATATGTATTTATTGATGATTATGAAAGATAGTATCATATTATTAAGTATGAGTGAACCATTTTGCCTATAAACTTGCTTGTTTTAGTTTAATTCACCGGAATCCAACGTGCGTTTTGCCAAATTTCGCAAAACGTGTCGCGGGGCTTTCGAGATTTTCAAATGATTTAATCATTAACACCCGGTAAAAAAAATAGACCAAATAGCTAAATAAGTATTTTCTGACATGAGTGAAGCTTTTTTCATTGTTTTATATAAATTCACAAGGAAAAAAAATTAACAAATCGCGTAATTTTCACCGAAATCGATGTAAATAAAGTCGCTTGTATTTGTGTTCTGAGCTCCTGTTTTAGAAAAATAAAAATACCGTAACAAATGCCATTTCATGCCCTTTTTTAATATGTAAAACACATTATACTTTTATTTTTTTAAACAGTGTAAAAAAATAAAATCATATCACTTAAAATTTATTTAAATAGGATGCGGTTTACTCCCCGACGGCAGTCCGCGCGCAGCGCTTACAGCGAGAGGACGTATTTCTTTGCGCCAACGCCGACTCCGTAGTCACTGAGCCATGGCGTGCGTGAACCATAGAGCGACTGATAGGATTTGATCGTTGGAAAACTTGATTAATTATAGTAATTTATTTGTGTCTGTCGTTCTGTCGTAAATATAATGGGCAAACGAGCTAAAAATACAACGTTTGGTAATGTGAAATGGATAAAGAAATACTATGGTGCCACTAATTCTGCAACAGGCAAAAAGTAAGCTTAAGTAAGTCACTATACAAGACGTCTGTCAGTTTAGTGTCTAGACTGGACCTGATTTTTTTCCAATTAAAACTGAAATTATTAGGTGAGACGATTAGTTTTTAACCGACTCCAAAAAAAGGAGGAGGTTATCAATTCGACGTGTATATATATATTTTTTTGTGTATGTTCATAACTCCGTCAAAAAATTAATCAATTTCAAAAATATATGTCTCGTTTTTAAGAATGCAAGGTTGGTACACACGACAAAATAATTTGGTTTGCAGGGCACACACGCATCACTATATTTCAATGTGCGCGTTCTAAATGGCCGCAGTCCTAATAATACGCAGGTTCATCTGTGTAGGTATTCTTTTATCCGAACACACAATAGCACGACATGTCTTGTCAACCAAGTCAGTTATACAAAACAACTTTTTGTAGTAAAATGTTATTTATAATTTCAGAACAATCGTCATAGCTATGGTAGTCCATAGTGCGGGAAGTAGTGTCACCCAATGTATGGAAGGTGCAAATTTTGGTATCGGAAGAATTCACTTGGCACAGATGTAATATACGTAAAGTTAAGCTAATTTAGCCCGGTAGCCATCCCCCACCCCCTGGAGGGTAGGTAGGGGGGGCATTCAAAGTTACTCGCCGCCGCGCTTCAGAAAAAAAATCATATCAGCTTCTATTTACCTAACACCTCAAGTGTGGTGTCATTTTCTGATAAATCAGGCATATTCCGGTAAAATAAATCAGTTAAAACAAAAAAAAAATGCGATCTGATTTTAATATTTTTGACAATATTTTCCCTTTTTTACTATTAATCTTTACATTAAATGTGAAATTTATCAGAAAATGATACCACACTTGAGGTGTTAGGTAAAAAGAAGCTGATATGATTTTATTTCTGAAGCGCGGCGGCGAGTAACTTCGTGTAGAGAGGCGACGGTAAGGTGACAAAAGAAACAACTGTATGCGATCGAAGATGAACGTATAATGCAATAATAAATTGAGTTACATGATTATAAATGGTTATAGGCTTATACACTTCACCTCCCGGGGGTGAATAAAAAAAAATGTTATACTAAGGGATTACATTTTTTTTCTTAACCTAATTACATTTATGTATTAAAAGGTTTCCTCCTATTTTTATGTATAATGTCAGTTTTATTATTCCTTAATATTTTAATATTCACTCCTAAGTCCTCTAAAACGACAAAAGGTCCGTCATATAATTGATCATATTTTTTCCTAGCCTCGTTCTTAACTAAAACTAATTGACCACTCTTATAAGTTACAGGATTAACATATTTATCATAAACTTGTTTTCTTTTTTCTTTACTTAATATTAAGTTATTTCGTGCATCTTGAAGGGCTACTTGTAGTCTATATCTAAGTTCTAGGGGATAACTATCGGCGTTATACAATGGCTCTATATTTTGACTTATTCTACTTGGTATAATACTAGGCCTACCAAACAATAATTCAAACGGGGTGTATTTTGTAGCAGAATGGACAGTATTGTTAAATGCAAAACACCAAAAGGGAAGCCAGTGGCTCCAAGTACTAATATTGCCGCTGCACTATATTCTAAGAAACTCACCGAGGGTTTTATGTGTATTCTCCAAAGATCCAATGGACTCGTGATGAAATGCCGTCGAAGACAGCTTTTGTATTTCTAACAGTTTACATACCTGGTCCATTACTGCTGAGATGAACTCTGCACCCCTGTCCGTCGCTATAACCTTGGGAATACCATATCTTAAAATAAAATTATTAACTAATGCCCTTGCTATACTCACAGTTTCTTTATTCTTTAATGCATACGCTTCTACAAATTTACTTAACTCACATTGAAGGGTGAGGATATAACAATTATCATCTTCATCACGATTTAAGGGTCCTACTACGTCTAAAAATATTTTTTCAAACGCATACGACGACGTTGTTGTTATTTGCATTGGTTCCTTTACGTATCGACAAAACTTGGCTTTTTGACATTTTACACATTTCTTAACAAATTCACTTACATCATAATCTAAACCTGGCCAGTAGTATTTCCTTTTAATATTATTTATCATCCTACGTACCCCAGCATGACCACTAGTGGGTAGTAGATGAAAGTCGTTAAGAATAACTTGTTTGTCTTCTTCTTTTTCTACTTTCTGTATACCTCTTAATATACATAATCGCGGACCGGTCCATTCTTTCATATCTTTTATTTTGTCACAAATTTGTTTTATAAATATTTCATTTTCTTTGCTCTTTATAATACATATTTCCTTTATTTTATTTTCTTCGCAAAAATACTTCAACTTTGTCACAAATTCGTCTCGCGAAAATTGTGCCCTATAGCTGAGATTTATATATAAACATTTGTTATTTTTACACAAAGCAAATAAGTCCTTTATTATCCACACGCCCTTTTTATACAATAATTCTAACTTACTTCCTTCTAGCAAAATCATCTCAACACATTCATTCGGTTTCTTCAATAATTCAACAATTCTCGGTTGCGCGGGCCGATCGTTGTGATTTTTATTTATTAAAAGCTCATTCACTCCGTCATCTTTCATTCTTCTACTTTGCGCTCTTGTTGTAACTAGGACTACTTCCTCGTGCATGCTTTTTAACTCATCAGATGTGATAATAACTCTAGACAAAGCATCAGCTGCCGTATTTTCCGCTCCTTTGACGTATACAATTTTAAAATCATACTCTTCGAGAAGCAAGCTAAATTTTAACAATCTGCTGGATGGGTCTTTCATACTAAACAGATAAAGTAGAGGCTTGTGATCTGTCTTTACTATAAACGACCTGCCATAAATATATGGACGAAAATATTTAATACCCCAAACAATGGCTGTAAGCTCTTTTTGTATTGTAGGATAATTTCTTTCTGCTTTGTTGAGAGGTCTACTAGCATACGCTACGGGCCTCATGTCTTTATTACATAAAATATCACCAATAGCCAAACCTGAAGCATCTGTTTGGATAACAAATTCATTACTTTCTGAAAAATCTGGGTATCTTTTTATTCATCGGAATTTTTAGGCTCAGGATAATTTTGTACAACAGAAACTTTTGCCGGGTCCGGTAAAACACCGTCAGCAGAAACTAAATGACCGAGATACAAAATTTCTTTTTTCAAAAAATTACACTTTTCAGGGTTTAATTTTAAATTCACTTTCTTCAATCTTTCCAAAACATCAATTAAATTTTTATTATGAATTTCAAGATTTCTTCCAAAAATTACTAGATCATCGAGATATACAAAGCATTTTTCAAATGCCAATCCGGACATTGCAATCGACATTACTCGACTAAATGCACTAGGACTTGTCTTAAGACCCATGGGGAGTCTTTTCATTTGGTATTGACCTGTGCTTGTGCTAAACGCTGTATACTTTCTGCTAGGTTTATCTAAGGCACACTGAAAATACGATTGTTTTAAATCAAGATGTGAAAAATATATTGAACCGGATAATGAGTCCAAAATTTCGGTGATATTCGGTAACGGAAATTTATCGTCTACTAAGCAGTCATTTAATTTTCTAAAATCAACTACTAAACGCCAATCTTTAACTTTACCCAACAATTCCTTTTTCGGCACAAGAAGTATTGGACTGTTCCACTCGCTCTGTGCTTCTTCTATGACATCATCAAAAATCATCTTATCAATTTGCTTTTTAATTTCACCCTTTAATGACTGTGGTAATCGATAAGGTTTTGTGAATACGGGAGTTGAGTTTGGTTTTAAAACTATAGAGTGCTCACACACGTTGGTTACGGATAGCTTATCGCCGGGGAGATAGAACACATTCGAGTATTTTGAACAAATTTCCTTAATTGACATTTCTTCTTCTTTGTTAAGATGAGACAAATTCAAAAAAGAGAATAATTTATTTACCCTGTCTGCATTTGTATCACATTTTTGAAATTCGCATATATCATAATTATTAAGTGAATTTAATTCAGGTATAAATGTAGGTATTTCAATGTCACTCTCACTAACGTTCAAAATTTTTACAGGTATCCTATTATTTTTCGGTCTTATAATACTTCCTGCTAAAAATACATCTTTAGTTAATTCGCCTGGTTTAATTACGTAATCGCCTTTTAATTCAGATTCCAAAAACAAATAATGTATTGACTCACTTCGAGCTGGTAAAATAATTGAACTATCAGCATTATTCAAGTTATCATAAAGTTGTATTGTACATTCCTTGCCTTCATTGCACAACGATAACAAATTTGAATCCAAGTTGATATTTGCAGAATAACAAGAAAGGAAATCTAATCCGAGAATTCCATCCGCCTTTAAAGGAACACTGTCGAACACATGAAACTTGCCTTTAAAGGCATTGTGACCGCCGTGCAATAACGATAAGTAAACAATTCCCGATGAGCAAATTTGACCTGCAATACCGCTAATGAGTGTATCATCATTATATACCGTGATATTTCTTGGTAATGCTTCTTTTTTTAAAATCGATAAGCTAGCCCCTGTATCAATCAGAAAATAATATTTTATTTTATTTATATAGAAAGTAGCAAACGCCCTACCTTGTAAAGTAAATATTTCATTTTTCAGGACGAAAAAACTTATTCAGATCGGGATCAGACTTATTTGAAAGATTATTGTCACTCTGTTCGTGTGACTGTGTAAAATAATAATAATAATAATAATAATTTATTTATTTGCTGTAAAAGTGGTTACATTGGGTGTTTTCAATTTTTAGATCACACTTTTAACCTGTCTAGGCATGCAAATGTCAATTATAAGTAACAATTCTATGATACAATGCATTTATTCTATTTCTATCACAATTATATATTCAAATATTCCTGTATCGAGTAGAAACATTTCTCCACAAGAAAACCACGCAGCCTGTTCTTAAAGACTCGCAACGGTAGTATCTTTAAATCCTCCGGCAGCTTGTTATAGATACGAACAGCCATCTGACAACTATTTTGGTTACATAAAGCTGTGGATACATTAGATAACACAAGCCTGTTGGGGTATCTGCCACGATAATTAGAAATTACCTCACAATTTCTTTGAAATAAATATGAGTGTACCTTTACAAAGTGACATATTTCATAAATATAAATGGATGGTAGTGTCAACAATTTAAGTTCCATGAAATGCGGTCTACAGCTAGTTCTCTGAGGTAACTTACATAGAGACCTTACGCAGTTTTTCTGGGCTATAAACGCTCTGTCCAATTCTGTCGAATTTCCCCATACTACAATTCCATATCGTAGTACAGACGCTACGTACCCATGATACGCCAACAATGCTGTTTTAAGTTCAGTGATATTGACCAGTCTCCACAAAACAAAAGAAAATTTATTTAGTTTAGTACATACGTTTTTGATATGAGATTTCCATGTTAAGTTTTTATCCAAAGTAACTCCCAAAAATTGAACTTCATTACATTCATCAATAGTTTGTCCATTATGTTTTATTGTTAAGTCTGTATTTTTATTATTCCTTTGATTATGAAATTGTACGTATTTGGTTTTTTTAGGGTTCATTTGTAAATTATTTTTGTCTAGCCAATTTGTTATGTCATTTAATGTATTATTTATGTTAGTATTATATGCGTCAATTGAATTTGTTAAATTAGGTATCACTACAGAGAGATCGTCGGCAAATAAAGTGCAAAAACGTTCAGTAGCTTTTGGAAGATCATTAATGTATAGTAAGAACAATAAAGGACCTAGTATACTTCCTTGAGGCACGCCAATATCATTCAGTTTCTCACTAGACATAAATGAAGTCTCATTTTGATTCTTATCAAGATTAGTCACTACTACTTGCTGTTTTCTATTTTCAAGGAAGGATTTAATCCAACTATTAGCCTTCCCACGAATTCCATACCTATCACATTTAGCAAGTAATATTTTATGTACAACATAATTAAAAGCTTTTGTCATATCAATAAACAACGCCATTACTTCAGTACTATCGTCTACATGACTTAGCACCTCATTTACCAATTTGAACATGGCTAATACAGTTGATTTACCTTTTTGAAACCCATTTTGATTTATGTCTAATATATTGTGCTTAGTTATAAATGTAATAAGCCTAACATACATAGCTTTTTCAAAAATTTTAGATATGACTGACACTAAAGCTACCGGTCTATAATTTTTCAAAAGGGTTGCGTTATTATCTTTAGGCAGCGGTTTTATGACAGTTTTCTTTAGTTTTTCTGGAAATTGTCCTTGTTCAAAAGACAAATTTATAAGAAAACTCAACAAAGGTGCTAAAATATGTTTAGATTTCTTTATTACATAAGTAGATAAATCATCACTTCCTACAGCATTTGTATTTTTGAGCCCCGTTATTATTTTACTAATTTCGTCACTGTCCGTGGGAAATAAGAACAAAGTTTCATTTACGGGTTTGCACAAATTTGTGGTGGTCTCTGCATTTTTAGTTTTTATTTTTATGTCAGTAAAAAAGTCATTGAGGGCATTTGCTAAGTCAATAGGGTCAGTAATTACCTCACCATGTCGTACAATTTTATTTATAAATTTATTTTTAAATTGATTATTATTTCTTATTAGATTCCAGGCTGCTTTATTTATATTATTAGAATTATGAATATATTTCATATTTCTAATTTTTTGTGAGTATCCTCTGTGTGTAAGTACATCCTTTGAGAATCGCTGAATAATTTCTGTATTTTATTTTACTATTTACATCTTTCTTTTTATAATACTTGAATCTTAGTGATCGTTTTGTCCTACATGACCTCTTAATGCCTTTCGTCACCCAATTTTTACTTTTTTGGTTAGTACTCACTTTTATTCTCTTAGTTGGAAAACATAAGTTGTAGAATAGGATTATTAGTTCATAGAAACTATTGAATGCCTTGTTTGCATCGGTTTCCCCGTAAACTTCCGACCATGACAAGCTTGCAAGACATTCATTGAATTTTCTAATGTTTTCTTCACTAAAATCTCGTTTATATATGAAATAATATTTTATTATCTTTTCTTTTTTATTTGTTGGGATCTCCAAGGTTTGAGCCGTTTCATGATCAGATAGTCCTAATTTATGTACTTGGGCAGTTGGATTAGTAATATTACTTACAATTAGGTCTAGGCAAGCTTTTTGTCTTGTTGGCTCAGTAATGTGAGAAGTGTAATTATAGTTTTGCAGCAAAGTTAAGAAAGCATCTCGAATATCATTATTTTTTAGTGTATCAATGTTGAAATCGCCAGTAATAATAATTTTTTTCTTGTATTTCGTCCTTAATTTAAATAGTAATTTGTCTAATCTTTCCAAAAATATATAAGGATCTGTCAATTTATCTTTATTAATAAATGGTATTCTATACAGACAAATGAGAATACAGTCATGTGCCGGCAATTCTACACCACAACATTCAAAATACTTCTCAATGGATATTTCTTTTAAATAATCTAACTTTTTGTACTCTATATTGTCCCTACATAATATACAAACGCCACCACGTTTCTTAGTCTTTCTAGAAAATGCATCCGCAAGAAAGAACTCGGGAATTCTTAAGTTTGTTTCATGTCCGTTCAAAATAAAAGTTTCTGAGAGACAGATTAAATCTATAACTTTATAGGTTTCCGATAGTTCCATTAGAGCGACTGTAAACTGATCTTGTTTCGACAATATCCCCGCAATATTTTGATGCAGCACTACTAATTTATTATCCTCGAAAAAACTGCATACCATTTGCAACATCTTTCCTTTTATCTTTTGTATCCAATGGCATGCTCATATCCGTAACTGGTGAAAAGTAATCCAGAATAGTCTTTTTTTTAGCAGTTTGCCTGTCAAAAAAACATTTCTTTTTTATAGGAAAATAATCCGTGATCTTTCTTTTGAAGTTGAAGTTCTGTTTTGTCATAGAATTGTTACTTTGTGCCAAACAATTTTCTTTATGTAACTTATATACATTCTTAATATATTTATTTTCATATTCTGCATAGTCAATTTCAATATTTAATTTCCTAGATACATTATCAATCATTTCATTATTACTATAATTACTGTCAATATTTAAGAATTTACAATTTGGATAATTACTTACTACCATTTTTAATTCATAATTTAATTTTTCGACATTTAGATAACTGTTAAATGGTATACTTAATACTATAATTTTAATATTTTTCAAAGTATTTAAAAGATTACATATTTGTGACACAATATTATAAGGATTTTTATCCTGCGTACCTATAGATAATACAACAATATCATCATTCATTCATTCATTCATTCATTTATTTATTTCATAACAAAACATTTTTTTGTGTCGAAATATTTACAGCTTAGTCTAACACACTTAATAATTACATTATTGATGCTATAAATAAAATAATATTTCAAGAGTACCCATTCTTAGGTTAAGTATACTACAAACAAATGTCCGAAAAAAAAAAAAACAATGTCATCATTAGATTATGTCATTTTAGAAACTCCTCGATGCTATAGAAACACTTCTTTAATAAAAAAAATTTGAGCTTTACTTTGAAATTACTCTTATAAAGTAACATTTTTAATTCAGTTGGCAATTTATTAAATAGCTTTATCGATTGAACTTGAGAGCTGTGCTTAACAATGTTTAAACGGGTTGCGGAAAAATCGACCAAATCCTTTCGTCTTGTACTTTCTCTCACTTTTCTCTCTTCACTAGTTTCATATTCATGTATATTCTTAGATAAATTTGCTAACAATACTAGAATGTATAAACAGGGAATGGTCAAAATTCCTAATTTTCTGAAATATGGTTCACAAGATTCCTGCTGGTGAATACGCACCATTGTCCTTATTGCCCTTTTTTGAGATCTAAACGCATTTTGAATGTTGTAGAGATAACTACCACCCCAAAAAAGTATGCTGTAGCGTATTTTAGACTCGACTAGAGCATAATAAACCATTTTAAGGTGAGTTACATCAATTTCATCTCGGAGGCTTCTTAGCACGTAGCAAGCAGAACTAACACTTTTTTCAATGTTTATAAGTTCCAGTTTCCAATTTAATAAACTGTCCAAGTGTACCCCGAGAAATTTGACATCGTCAACACATTGTACTTCTTCGTCATTAAGTGTTATACTCAGCCTATGTTGGTTGTTGGCTGTTGTTTTAAATAGCATAATGTTTGTTTTTGACGCATTCAATTTAAGACCATTTGCAGAAAACCAGTCCAAAAAGCACTTTAGGGTCAGGCTCACTAAAAGATTCAGCTCCGCTATATTATCTGCAGAAACAATAGCATTCGTGTCATCTGCAAAAACTACTAAGTTAACTGAGTCATTTGTAGTATTTGATATGTGATTAATCAGATCATTCATGAATGTTATAAAAAACAAAGGGCCCAGTATAGAACCTTGCGGTACTCCTACTTTAACATTTTTCGTTGTTGATCGATACTGTCTTTCACACATTTCAGAGTCTAGAGCCTTTATTTCCACGAACATGCGTCTATTTTTCAGATAAGACCGTAGAAGTTTTAATGCGCTACCCGTGACTCCATAAAACGAGAATTTTTCCAGTAATAGATCCTGGTCGACCATGTCAAATGCGGAACTTAAATCTAAGTACATACCTGCAACTTTTTTTTTTGTGTTTAATTTCGACAACACGTCCCCAACGAGAGTTCTAATCGCATCCGTAGTTCCAATATTCCTTAAATAACCAAATTGTCTTTTATTTAGCACATTATTTAATTTTAAGTGTTTGAGCAATCTTGATTTTATTATCTTTTCAAATATCTTTGAAGTAGTTACTAGTAAGGATATTTGCCTAAACATCTTAGGATCTCGTTTAGATCCTTTTTTATGGACCGGTACAATTTTGGCAATCTTAAATTGATCTGGAAAAATACCTTGTTCCATACATTTATTAAAAAATATACTCAACGGCTCTGATAGAATATCAATATTGTCTTTGATTATTGTGATGGGCACATCATCGTAACCACACGAAGATTTACCAGCCATTTTAAGAACTATCTTCTTTATTTCCTCTGGGGTTGTTGGTTCTAGTGACGACAATTCGTTTGTTACACAATTAGAACTATTTTTTAAATAATCAATGGCCAGTTTAGGGTTGCTAGATGTTGCACTTGTACTTAGGTCAAATTGATTAGCAAATATGTCAGCAATTTTTTTCGGGCAACATACTACAACATGTATGTATGTGTCAACATTCATCACTAGACAATTGAGCACCATAACAACTATTCATGATTTGTTCTGATGTCGCATAGGGTTTAATAAAAGCACTGATGTCGTAATTATCATTCCATGTTCCAAGTCTAGCTTTTATCACATTTTCTGCTAGTCCTCGTATCTCTTTTCCACCAAATATGTGTATTTTTCTTTTTGAGTCTTTTATATTTGGTTTCATAAGTAAAGTTACTTGTTTAATTTTTTCATACTCTAGACTAGTGTCTTCCTCTATATTTCCTATATGGGTAGCTTTTCTTGACTGAAGTGAAATGTCCAGTGTTAAGTCTAATTTGGTTTTATTCTTTCCTTTTTCTTTTAATGATGAATTATTTTTTTTATTGCTAGGATTAGTGCAAATATGTGTCAGCTTTTTTAATTTTAATTCATAATCTTTAATTATAGTTTTCAATGAAGAATTTTCACAAAGAATATTATTTATTTCCTTGTCAGCTATCAATAACTTTTCTTTTAATAATTTATTTTCTCTCTCTAACTCTTCTATTTTATCTATGTCCATAATTGGTATATCAGGGCAGCTTCTGTTCAATATATTGGAAACATCTTGGGTGTGTCCTCCCAGTTCTTCGGTTTCATCAGACAACGAATCAAAAGAGTTTGAAGTCTCCAAGTTGATCGTGACCTTGTTGTTCCGCAAAGTTACATTTTCGTGCATCGTTGCTATTCCGATCACTGCTGAAGATTTATTTGTAGGCGTAGACGATAATGTTTCAGTTGCAGCACTTAAAGGTTTTTTTTGCTTACCCTTACTTACACATCCAGTGCATTTCCACTTTCTTTTATTTTCGATGGTCATAATACGAAACCTCTCAAATGCAACATTTGTGCAGTCTATGTGTAACTTATTTTGGCAAATTGAACAATCCAAATACTGTTTATTTTTAATCTTTGTAAAACATTTAGCGCATTCTAAATCATTTTTGTGTCCACTCTGTGTATTTGTATTTTTAGAGTTATTCATATTGCACTTATCTTCCAATTTCTCATTAAGGCAGTATTATCTTGATTACTCTTGCTTGGTCACTTTAATAATATTTCTATGTGTCAATGTCAAACTTGTGTCAAATGCTTATTGTCAAAATACTACTGACATGTAGGTAGGATATAATTTTTCCGGTCGTGATCTTCTCCAATAAGTATAAACAATCTCTAATTGGTCAATATCTTTTGAAATAGGATGAATAATATTCAAAAAAATTCGGTTATCAGCCCCCGTCTATGTTTTTTGTCGAATTTCCCACCAAAATGCAATATTAAAGTTAGTAAAAGTGTGATCGTACCTTGCCGGTGAGTTTTGAGGTTATGTTTTTTACGTCCTATTTTTAATTAGTTCACTAATTTTACTGTTGTAGTTAAATAACACGGAGAGCACAATTTATATGACCTTTGACTTTGACTTTGACAGTCAATCTCTCAAAGAACACACGACTACCGACATTATTATTCCGACGCCCTCGCCCACGAGTAAAGTGACTATAAGGGCGATTTCCACGGCTTGAATATTGCCGATGTCCTCGGAAATTATTATTATAAGATACAAACTTGTCGCTATTATTATACGAGTAGCGATTGGGAAAATTACCTCCTCGACCGCGTGTATTATTGCTATCGCGGTAATAACCTCGCTTTTGTCCCCGCTGGTAGTTCGAATTAAACATGTGCACCTTACCTCCTCTCCTTTGAGTAAACTGCATCACCTCATTACTCGTTGACGCCATACCGCATTCCTCGTCCTTCGCCGCCTGGATGGCATCCGTCAAAACACAACATTTTTGGGAATAACGCTTGATTCAGGGTTGCAATGGGGTGCCCATATTCAAAAATTAGCAGGAAAACTTAGCTCTGCGGCCTATGCGGTTAGAAGAATTAGGCAAATGACTGACGTTGATACAGCGCGTTTGGTATATTTTGGGTACTTCCACAGTGTTATGTCCTATGGAATATTGCTATGGGGTAACGCTGCAGATATAAATACCATATTTGTTTTACAAAAACGCGCTATCAGATTTATATATAAATTAGGTGCTAGAGAGTCTTTGAGGGAACTATCTAAAGACATAAATATTTTGACCCTCCCTTCGCAATTCATCTATGCGAACATTATGTACGTGCGTCAGAATATACACTCATTTAAGAGAAATTGTGATATTCATAGTATTAACACGAGAAATAAAAATAAATTAGCCATCACAGCTTTGCGGTTAGAGAAAACAAAAAAATCTTTTGTGGGTCTCGGCTTGCGCCTCTATAATAAAATTCCAGATGATATAGTAGCATTACCATTATCTAAGTTTAAGACAGCCGTTAAAAATCATTTATTACAAAATGCGTATTATCATGTAAATGACTACTTATCATCATCTGAGAAAAATTCTTGGAAATAGTTGTCTGCAAATTGTAATTGTAACATAGCCCATTAGGCTGGGTAGGGACCAATACTGAACTGGGTTTCTTTCGGCGTAATCTTCCCAGCAGTGGTCGTTCCGAAACGCTAGTAGTTTTTAGCTTCTGCACTAAAAAAAATATTTAAAAAAAATGACCTTCAATAAGAGATAAATTTATCCTACATTGAATAAAATTTTTTGACTTTGACTTTGTCGTAGTTGCGGGCTGCAATGATGGTACTCAGCCTGCTCTCCCGAAGGCCGCCTGAAAATCGTTGTATGGCCACTTTTTCATTTAAAGGTTTTAATAAAGTGAACTTAGAGGCATCGCCATCTGCCTGCGAGATTGTGAGGTCTGTAAATAATTTCTCTATCTCTGTACCAAACTGATCAATTGTGCGCCAACCCTGGGTCGCATTTTGAAGACGATTTTGAATAGCCGTAAAAGACTTTTTAGTTAACAGATGTTTTCTCAAATCACTCACAAAATCGGTAATAGAAGTATAGTCACTCCGCATACGAAGTTTTGCATTTTCACTCAACCTGCTTTTAAGTACAAATTTTATAAGGAAAGTCTTAGATGGCTCCTTCAACATTTCGGAATACATTTCAACGGAATCTATTAATCTTTTAGTGGTGTTTTCGCTACTGTCCATTACTGGAATCAAATTACACGCCGTTTTAAAGTCGAAATCCATGGTGAATATTTCTGAACTATCACTATAATTAGAACTAGATTCGTCACTCGAGTCCAAACAAGGTTCTTTCTTACACAAATTCAATATATCGCTATACAATAATTTAACATTATCATAAATATCAGATATTTCCTTTAAAGTAGTATCTTTCAAGTCCTCCTGTGTACACAAAATATCCACAATCTCCTTGCATTTCTTATAAATATTTTCCGATTCATTTAATTTGTTTTTAATAACATTACCTAAAAATCTGGACTGTCCCTTCTTAACTAAATATTTTTTGATAATCAATAATTCATCACAATACTCGAGTAACTTTTCCTCCATTACATTATAATACTATAATATTAAAATATTACGTACCGTGATTCATATTAGCCTAAGCTGATGCATCCCGTGGCCGACATCTCGCTATATACGTACATTGGAATGTAAACAAGTAGCTCCTTCGCAGTAACTTCTAAAGATGCACTTAATATTATACAATTCTGTAATTAATAATTATATTATGACACAACAACAACGTAGTGAGTTTATATTTAGAGTCCACTAAATAAAGAAGAATGTAGATTTCATTAATTATTCATGGGTTACGAAATAGTCAAGATCTCGTGATTAAAAGAAATAAAATATCATACCAAAATATCCACGCTAGCACTTATCTCACCACACAATCACTATTTTCTTCGTTCGTAAACGCCAAGTCAAGGCTGCTCCGGGACTGGTCCTCTCTCACGATCATGACGCAACATCTGCCGCCAGCTAAAAGACCTCTGCAATGCTGCCATATGGATCTCCCTGCGTATCCATTTCTTATGGGCCCTCCTGTACATACGATATAGGCCAAGGGCTGCTGCCACAAAAAGAATCACGGCTACCAGAACTAGTAGGATGTTAGTAGTACTTATGCCACTCAATGACGAAGCTGAATTGCTGCCCAGCGCCGTTTGGGCTATAACAGTTTCTTCCTTAGTTTGCGTACTTCCCATCTTGTAAGTATATTTTTCACAGTTAATCACTAAATATTCAGTCACTAAGAGTTATAGATTTGATTCGTCACATAGTCTAGAAAGTTCGAGATCACGACGTAATTACACGAGGCGCATCGCCGGCGCCGAAACGCGATCCGCGCGCTGCCAAATATGGCAGGCAGGGTCGCCATGTAGAGAGGCGACGGTAAGGTGACAAAAGAAACAACTGTATGCGATCGAAGATGAACGTATAATGCAATAATAAATTGAGTTACATGATTATAAATGGTTATAGGCTTATAACTTCGGAGGCCCCCCCTACCTACCCCCCAGGGGGTGGGGATGGCTACCGGGCTAAATTAGCTTAACTTTACGTATATTATATCTGTGCCAAGTGAATTCTTCCGATACCAAAATTTGCACCTTATGACACTACTCTCCGCACTACTCATTCACAAATAGACCCCGAGTTCAAATCTCTCTAGAATGGTTTAATTTTTGTTTGATTATTCTTTGTTATTTTCTAGAAATCGTCAGATATAACCATTATTGCAACTTGAGAAATATTTGCATTTCTACCCACAAATTAATAGATATTCAACTCTGTTTATAATTGTAAGTTGAGGGTCTTGAGTATGTTTTATACGGGCACGTATTCAATAGCATCGAAAAGGATCGCAGCTCTGCTTTGTGCAATTACGTATAATTTTGAGTGCCTTATTTTGTAAAAATCATGGAAAATACTCACATAAGCATGAGTAAAATGGCGGAAATAATCATTTTATACAAGCAAAATGTTTCAATAAGTGAAATCGCTCGGCACTTAATGATATCGGTAAGTATTTTTTATTACCTACATATTGATACATGAAAGTTTAGTTGAAAACTATGAAATGAATAAGCCTTTTTGTTAACTTCCAATTTGGTTATGGGTAATGGTTAACACTTCCCAGATTTTATACCTAAATTTAAATAGATAATAATGATTATTTTGTTTCATATCTTCCGCAGAGGCAAACTGTGCAATTGTGGGTGCAGAGATGACAGAGATATGCGGACTCAGGGCACATTGACCACGTTCGGCCTGGCCCAGAAGGTGGCAGCTATACTGATGCATGACACCGTTATCGTGACATATTTGCTGCACATTTGGAAGATCCGTTCAAGACTACGCGTTTGACGGAAACAGCAGAGGGAGTGTCTCTTCAGACTATGCGGAATCATTTGCGGGCTGGTGGTTTACGGTGTAGAAGATCGGCTAAAAAAAAATTGCTTAGTGAAGTGCATAAGTGTGAAAATAGAAGATTCGCAGAACAATATAAAAATTTCGATTGGTGCAACGATGTTGTAATGTTTACGGACGAAAAGTATTTTATATCGGATAAGGATAGACGTAAAATTTTGTAAAGAATTAGTTAATTAATCGTGAGAGTAAAAGCGTGGCAAAGATATGTGTTGCAACATGGTTGCAGTTATGCGGGATAGTTTAGAATTAATTATAAAATTCAAGGATCACCGATACGAGTAGGTTATTAAATGTGTTTTCTTTGCTTTCTGTATCCAATCCAATCTTAGATATTTAGTTTAATTCTACAAAGTGTTAATAAAATAGGTCGATACATAAAAGAAAGATGTTTATTGTTATTGAGGTTTTCTCGTAACGTCAACTAAAATGTTTATTCTCTCACATGTGACTGACCTGCTTATGAAAAAAAACGCTTGACGTCCATTCTTGTCCGACTCTGTAGGTAGGTAAATGCATACATTATTAAACATGGCAGTGACTATGTATTTCAGTTTGTATTTCAGTGACTATGTACGAGTATTTGTTTCGGGGTTTGATAGATTAATCTATCAAACCCCGACGGTTCACATGTGAACCGCTAAACAATAGAAATCTATTGTGTCTGCGATTCCGGTAGTTGAAGGAATATTTGAATTATTTTGTAGAAATAATTCTTTGTTAGCAGTATATTTTACTTACTTTTTATTATTTTAAAACAGTTACTCAAATTACCCATTTAATATTATTAGGTATTTTACTTAGTTATTAACAATGAGTTTCTTTACAATAAAATCCTTCTGTTATTATATACTTACTTATATTTTTATTGAACAATAAATAATACTGTGCAATAAAACTTTTTTTTTCACGTATCCGCATTTCCATTTATAGGTTTAAAACATGAATAAAGATTGAAAAATATTAAAACAACGAATAAAAAGAGTTTACTAATAAAATGACTATTTTTAATAAAAGCTGATTTATAAGCAATAGGCGGAGTAGAACCTGCGACTTTCACATGATATAAGTTGACTCATTAGACCACTCTGCCAATCAAGTCGCTAACTTAGTTGGCGAAATTGTTGATCATACTTCGACACTATACGTATCGTGTCGGCAGATGGTAATGTGTGTATGTCGAATAAAATAAAATCATTGAGTAAGATTCACCTACACTAGTGTTGCAAGATTTTTATTGGATGGCACATTTGCCAGTGTGATCTTGACTTGCACACGAACAAAAGGGGTGCATACCGAATTATTTTGCTGTGTGTACCATATAAATTTTTTTTAAGATCGGATGAAAGTTCTTAGCGCTGGAGAACGAAATTCCTCAACAGACAACTGCAGCTCAAATATTTATAATACATTCGCAAGCTCATATTACTTTCTAATATAAACCGATTCTAATGATTCAATGTTTGTTTGGAAGAATCGCTTATAAGATTAGATTCTTATAATTTGAATGAAGATCTGATGAAGGGTTTTGGATCTGGGAAATAAAACTCCGGAAAGAAAGACAGCAAGTTATTTGCAAAAAGTGCAAAGTTTTTGATTTGTGGCTTTTAGGGTTCCGTAGCCAAATGGCAAAAAACGGAACCCTTATGGATTCGTCATGTCTGTCTGTCTGTCCATCCGTATGTCACACCCATTTTCCCATCCGTAACTATAGGAACTATACTCTTGAAACTTGGTAAGTAGATGTATTCTGTTAACCGAGTTAAGATTTTTACACAGAAATAGAAAACAAAAACAAAAAATTTTGGGTTTTCCATACTTAGAATTTAAACTCAAAAATTTATTTTCATCAAACCCATTCGTGTGGTCTTATGGATAGGTCTTCAAAAATGATATTAAGGGTTCAATTTTTTTTTTCTAAACTGAATAGTTTGCGCTAGAGACAAGTGGTAGAATGTGTGTATTATGTGATTATTCTATAAACTTCTAGAACAATTCACATTATTTTAGAATTTGCTAATTCTTCTGGAATTCTACTTTTAGTAGCTGCGCGACACTATTTTTCATCATTGTCATTCTGCCAAATTTAATCGAAATCCGTTTATATGTTGGAAAATATTTGTTTTGAGCGCGCAAGGTTTAAAATGATAGTCAGATTTGCGTACTAACATGAGGTTTTCCTGAAATAATTTTAACCGTCAATCAGCAGCAAAAGCAGCGTTTCCTGTCAAGCAGATTTGTACGTGTACTTTTTAAATGTATACTCAGACAAATTATACCAATTTTCTTAATTCTACAGTTCTATTTATTTTATTCGATAATAAGGAAGGCGACTTCTACTCTAGCGATGCAGTCGTGTGTTTCATGAACGCGCTACTGCATCGCAACATTCTCCATCGGTTTATGACCAGCAACTGCACAGCTACAAAAAGAATTCACCGTGTGCTACCTCCCTTAACCCCTTTTCATTCGATATACACGCTGACTTTTCATTGGTTTTGGAAAAAAATGTCATATGGTAAATAAATTTTCTATCCATATTTGTGTACGACAAGACAAAAATGTGGCAAAAATGACTTGTGATCGAGACCACGTAGTGTTAAATAAAAGATTCGCATAGATTCCATGACACGTGTTTATCTCCACCAATAACGCCTCATAAAGCTTGTTACAATTTTTTCACCAAAGACATTTAATTTCTACCTTTATTATTCATTCAGAATTAATGCTCACCATCCGGTCAATTAGTGCTGCCAATTTTTAAAATATCCCTGTATTTTTTTTTTAATAAGGCCAGACCAATATTTTATTGGTATATCCTACAACATTTCACTACTTTTCCAATGTGGCACATCAACTGAGGCTATAACGCGACCCTATTATATAGCATTACGAAATTAAAATCCTGGCTTGACAAAAAAAAACTAGAAATAAATATGAAAAAAACTAAAATAATTCAATTTCACCCATGGCAAAAAAAAGCGCTCAAATCAATCATCCGTCTGCAGCCTAACCGCTCGTGGTTTGTTCCACTTAAATCACCTGTCGAAATTGGCCAGGTTATTTAACTCCACAAAATAGAGTACTTAAGCAACCTCAGGCCAGGAGATTTAAGTCGACTACAAAGTTGGTCATCTTAAATCACTCCGAATACCCAGGTGATTTAAATCCACTGAATAGACTACTTAAATACCCTATGGCTAGAGGATTTAAATAAACTAGACTTTTATTTATTTCTTGGTATATATTTACTTAAAACAACCTTTAGTAAAATTATTCGTCACTTACCGTTGCAATGAAATCCAATGTGAACTAAAATTTCTTCGTAAATCGACTTGTGAATGCGATTGTTAGGTACTTTTTGTTCCAATCAAAAAATCTTTTTACATAAAAGTTTATTAGTGAAATTTAGTAAAATCAATTAAAAATCAGGTCAATAATAATTTAGGAGTTCTTCTTTTAAAGAAGCGTGCGTATGGTTGGCGTAAGTAAGCAAATAACTCAATCTCAAGATTTGTGAACTTATTTGCTAAAACTAGGGTCAAGAAGTTTAGTTTTTTTTGTTGGTCGGAATAAAGTACGTAGGTACAAAAAAATATGTACTCATTTACAAAATGTTTAATAAAAACTTCATAGATTTGTCTTCATCTATTACTATGAAAAAAAAAAATATTAACCACCCTCAGTATGTAACAACCATTGTAAAAAAATAACATCGAAGTATAAAATATAATTGTAATTTGTAAAAAGTGAGTAAAAATTAACATAAATTTACCTATTGTCAAAAAAAATTATCCACCATAAGTCACTAACCCCTAGTCCAAAACTTTAAAGCGCTGTATCTTTGTAAATGTTTCCTACTTTGCTCAACAAAAAAAAAAAATGAAACCATTAATTTTGGATACATATAATCTAGTTGATTTCAATTTTTACAAGAATAGGGAAATCCCTATTAAGGATTTCCCTATTCTTGTAAAAATTTGAACAAAATAGTAGGTAGGTACTTATATCATTATTTAGGTAATTTTAAATTATAAATAATCATATTAACATATAATAAATACGTGTTAGAACATTTAACTCATGAAGACAATATAATTATTAAAAATGATTAAAGTAATTATTAATTACTTAAATGAATGAAAAATTGAGTTATCTAATTCTAAAAAATGTCCTACTGTAATTTCAAAGTTAATCAGCTGCTTCTGATATTCCATGATTAAATGATCTAAGTGCATCGCGTCCTTACATCGATTTGAAGATACGTTGTCAATATCATTATTTAATTCTTTGATTTGATTAATTCTTACATCATTTAATAAGGCATCGTTTTCTAAGAATGTTAACACTTGGGCTATATTAGTTCGATTTCTTTTAAATGCTTTATTCAGCCTATGATGCCAACCTTCGCAACAATCGTTAGTGCGGTGCCTTTCATTGGCAACACACCATACTGTAATGTATTTTTCACGCATCCAAAATCTGCATACATCATTTAAAAATGGTGTGAGTTTTGAAACACTTCTAAATTCTTTTTTAATATAATCCCAGCCTTCAAGGATGTTATCGAGAGGAAGCAAAGCCATCGAACCGCATAAAGAAACGCACCTCTTAGTGATTGCATTCTTCTCAATATTTAATTTTTTGGCTTTTCTTGACAGACTTTGTTTGAAATGAAACCAGCAACCTTTAACTACAATATTGGGAAAAACATATTTAACGGCTTTCATTGCTGCCTATTCAAAATCAGTCATATATTTTTTAGGATTCCAATTTGGAATCTGTGACTTAATCATTTCAAAAAGAAATACGTAAGCTTTAAATGTTTTTTTAGACATAACTGCAATAACTAGGGGTACTACATTTGTATTAGTGCTTGTGCTACCTATATCTCCGTGCAGCGTGTACAGTTGGCGAAACGGAGAAGGGCAAACTTTAAATGTTCCATCTCCAAAAAATGTATCATTATGACTCATTTCATATCTGGCCTGCTGAGAACAGAAAGCAATCACTCGAATATTGTTACAATTGTAATCACCTAAAAGAAAATCATTATACTGCAACGGAACTTCAACTTTAGCTGCCTCTTTATGGCATAGTTTTGTGATACCAAGACTTTTGTTCCTTTTTTTATAAAATCCAGATTTTACTTTCTTAAATGACGGTACATTAACGCATAAATCAAGTCCAGAGCTTCGACAATCTTGCAGAAGCTCGTTGTACATTCCGGGAAGTGGTAATCCACTGCCATCACACACAACACTTTTAAAATTATCCATTCTTTCCAATAAAGTATTTTGTGAATGATTTGGCAGGCAATGCGAGTCATGGCTTACTTCTTTGATAATTTGGTCATCCTAGAAATTAATACAAAAATTGAAAAAATTCGCGTAACGGAACGCGCCCGGGTGTGACCTGTCAAAATCACCTGATTTGTATTTTAAATAATTTAATTAGATTTTCTTATAAATACTGTTGTATAGCCATAAATATATGAAGTTTTAATAATAAAAACAAGAAATCAACACACAATAGTGATTTTTATCAAGATTCGGTGATAAAATTGTTCAAGATACCTTCTTTGACAAGCCGGTACCAAGCAACCGACCGTTGTTTGAAATTCAATCTGCGAGAAATCACCAAATAAACCAGATGAGTATTGCTTTTAGTATTTAACATAAACTAGGTGTTTCATTTCAACGCTAACACTACAATTTTATATAATTTGTACGTGTTTCAATAGGTAACAAAGTCAATGTTCCTATGTCAATAACCTGCTGTCAATAACTTATCAATCAATAAATCTCTGAAATTACGGCCTAAAATAAATAGTCCGTATTTGTGCAAATATTGCAAAGCTTTCATACGTATGCTTATGTGTTTTTTTTTACAAGAAATAAACACAATATAACTCAAGTTGGTATTTCAAAACATCAATATAACCTATAAGTGTTGTTAACTTTTAATACTTATTTGCAAGTTAGTATAGATAGTACTCTCTCCAAATCTCATTTATCTCAAAGAATAATAAATAATTACAATAAGATTCCCCTAAACTTATCAAAGACACTTCTTGTAAGCACACTCAGTTGACATTTGTATATTTCAGTTGCCGTTACCTCCTGATTCATTATGCAGACCCGCAAAGCAGCGGCCAAAGAACTGACCATGAAGTTAAGGCAGGCTCTTAGTGAACTCAAAGCATGCCAGGAAGAAAACTCACAGCTACTTCATGAACGGGAGGCAACGGAAGAAGAATTCAAAAACTTAAATGATAAAAACTCCCAGCTGAAAAACGAATGTACTAACTTACATATTCAATACTCTCATTTATTAGACGAAAATATTAGATTCAAAGAACAGATGGAACAATCTATGCAATGCAGTATTGTACATGAACGGGCTCTAAGTCGCATCTCTGAGTTAGAACATAGCTTATGTGAAGCACACCGATCTGCTCTTGAAATACAACAGCAAAAAGATGCTGAGTTATGTAATAATACCTTGCAGTTATATAGCGAACTCATTGAGAGTGACTCGAGTCCGGCCGTGGAGATACCTGCATGTACTCCGCAGTCACAGTATTTTATTTTAACAAGTCATATTAAAATTAAAAAATATATAAAAATAAACAAAATGATAAAGCGCACTCAAAAACTACTGTCTAGGAATAAAAATAAAAAAAGTATAAATCAATTAAGAAAAGAAAAATTATCTTTAATCAAGGAACTTAACTGTTGTGAAAAAAACCTTAATATGGCTTGTCGCATATATGACACTGAGATGTTTGAATTAGAGTCACAAATCTCAACATTGCAGGCTACCTTAAAAAATATCACAAAAAAATATGAGTTAATTTTAGAAGAAAATAGGGAAATTAGTTTAGTATCTGACGGTGTTCCCCTGACAGTGGTTACGGAATCACCTGTCACGGACTCAACCCCATCCCCTACTGTTGACTGCGGTATAAGTCTAAGTATAAATAAATACCCTCATGTAGAAAATGATGTACAATCCAAAATAGAAACAATTGATAATAGCATAAATAGAAAAATGATTTGTAAAAAATTAATAATATATTCTGATAAGTTAGGTCAAGATCTTAGTAGTATGATTTATAATATCCTGAACAGTGAATGTTCAGTATTCAATGTATGCACACCCGGGGTCACATTTTTAAACCTAATAAATAACATAAATTATAATGACATAGACCAACATACCACAATTTTAATAATGTGTGGTGACAGTTCCTCTATTACAAGAAGGAACTTAAAAAAGGTATAGACAAAATCAAAGATTTAAAACAAAAAAAGGATTGTAGATTTATCATAAGTGCCTTTCCATATTCAGACAATTTAGACAGTAAAAGTAACAGGCACATACATGATTTAAATGTACATCTGTACAATATGACTTATTGTCACGGTGACTTTATTTTTTATTTAGATATAAATAAATTTATTTGTAATTTTAAGTTGACTCTAGATACTATGTATCTGCCTCCTAGATATAAGCGACTCTTAGCTACATTAGTAGCTTATAATATACAAAGTAGTGTTGTAAATAGTACAACTAGTAACTCTAAATTAAACACAGTACATTGTAGTGCTGAATGTACCATAGCTGGAGATACTCAGTCTGATTTAAACTAATGAAAAAGACAACAGTCAAGGCCAAAGAGTTAAATATTATTCACCAAAATATTCAGGGCCTGACTAGCAAATTATTGCAATTAGAATTATATGCAAACGATAGGGATTTACATGTAGTATGTTTAACTGAACACTTTTTGCAGTCACATCAAGTACAATTTAATATTGATAATTATTTAGTCTCTAGTTTATTTATTAGAAAGATTAATGAAAAAGGAGGCAGTTTAATTTTAACACGTAATGATGTAAAATGTAAAGAACGCAAGGATATTGTGAGCCTGTCGGTTGAAAGTATTGTTGAATTATCCTGCGTTGAACTAGAAAATTGTATTATAGTATGCGCGTACAGACCCCCAAAAGCTGACTTTAATACTTTAGAAACTGTAATTGAAGATGTTTTGAGAAAATTAAGTTCATGTCGCAAAAACATAATATTGTGTGGCGACTTTAACGTAGATTTATTAGCGTCTGATAGCACCGAATGTATTAGATTTTTGAATTTATTTAAGTCATTCAATTTGTTCAATTTATTTTTAGAACCAACTAGAATACAAGGCGACTCTAAAACATGTATAGATAATGTTTTCTGTGATTGCACTGCTGTTGATAAAGCTATAATTAGAAATATAACATCTGATCATTTTGGTCAGTTCGTGAAATTTGCCAACAACGCAGTAGAAGTAGAATTACCTGAAATAACCTACAGAGCTATTACTAAAGATAAAATTAAAAAATTTAGGGATACAGTTTCGAAAAAATTACCGTTAATTGAAGAAACTCGGGATGATCCGGATATTTTGTATAATAAAATGTTCGGTGTGATTGAATCAGAATTTAATGATAATTTTCCACTTAAAAAGGGAAAGAAACGTAATCGGAAAAAGTTTAGCGAATGGGCTACCACAGGGATTCATATTAGTAGGAATAGGCTATATGAATTATTAGCTATGAAAGCTTATAACCAAACACCTAATTTCATTAATTACGTCAGAACTTACTCAAAGCTTTTTAAAAAAGTATGTTTATGCGCGAAGTCGAAACACCAGGAAAGCTATTCTAGATTCTAAAGATAAAATAAAGACAACCTGGAATATTATTAACACTGAAACCGGGAAAAACAAGCAACGAGTAAATAAAATTGAGTTAAACATTAACAATAAGGTTCTAGACACTAGTGAATATGTCGCACAATACTTTGAGAACTTTTTCACAAACATTCCCCTAAATACAACCGCCCCACTAATGTCCTCATCTAGGAAATCAAAAAAGCTATTAACCAATTGCGTACCTAAATGTAAAGATAGGCTAATATTCAAATACGTCACACCTAAAAATATCATTGATACTTTTAAAAGCTTGAATAATAAAAAAACTGGTGATTTGTGGGACATTTCTGTATCCGTTATAAGTAATATTATAGATGTAATTGCGCCTTACTTAGCTTCCATATTTAATAAATGTGTAGACGCGGGATCTTTCCCTGACATGATGAAGTTAAGTAAAGTTATCCCTCTATTTAAGACTGGTGACAGAAATGATCCAACAAATTACCGTCCCATTTCTATTCTGCCAGCACTGAGCAAAATATTCGAAAAGATAATTTTTAACCAATTATTAGATTTTTTCAACAAAAATAGTCTGTTCCATGGTGATCAGTATGGATTTACTAAGGGTCGATCAACAACGGATGCAGGTGTTGCACTATTACAAAACATCTATGATGCTTGTGAGTGTTGTCAGAATGCAATTGGTGTCTTTTGTGACCTCTCCAAAGCCTTTGATTGTGTAGACCACAAAACCCTTCTATCCAAACTTGAGCACTACGGAATAAAAGGGAAGGCTCTTGAATTGATTGAATCTTATTTGAGTAGCCGAATTCAAAAAGTTAGTGTAAATCAAGTAAAATCTGAAGGATCAACCGTAGTGATGGGTGTGCCCCAGGGTTCTATCTTGGGTCCTTTGTTGTTCCTGATCTATATTAATGATTTACCATATTATGTAAAAGATTGTAAGGCTGTACTTTTTGCTGATGACACTTCCCTTGTTTTCAGCGTAGATAGGAAAACTGACAACTCTGATGAGATGAATAATATATTGTCGCAAGTGTTGGATTGGTTTACAGCAAATAATTTAGTATTAAATGCAAAAAAACGAAATGTGTAAAGTTCTGCTTACCAAATGTTACCAAAGTTCCAACACGATTATTTATTGATAAGGAAGCAGTAGATATGGTTGATAACACAACATTTTTGGGAATAACGCTTGATTCAGGGTTGCAATGGGGTACCCATATTCAAAAATTAGCTGGAAAACTTAGCTCTGCGGCCTATGCGGTTAGAAGAATTAGGCAAATGACTGACGTTGATACAGCGCGTTTGGTATATTTTGGGTACTTCCACAGTGTTATGTCCTATGGAATATTGCTATGGGGTAACGCTGCAGATATAAATACCATATTTGTTTTACAAAAACGCGCTATCAGATTTATATATAAATTAGGTGCTAGAGAGTCTTTGAGGGAACTATTTAAAGACATAAATATTTTGACCCTCCCTTCGCAATTCATCTATGCGAACATTATGTACGTGCGTCAGAATATACACTCATTTAAGAGAAATTGTGATATTCATAGTATTAACACGAGAAATAAAAATAAATTAGCCATCACAGCTTTGCGGTTAGAGAAAACAAAAAAATCTTTTGTGGGTCTCAGCTTGCGCCTCTATAATAAAATTCCAGATGATATAGTAGCATTACCATTATCTAAGTTTAAGACAGCCGTTAAAAATCATTTATTACAAAATGCGTATTATCATGTAAATGACTACTTATCATCATCTGAGAAAAATTCTTGGAAATAGTTGTCTGCAAATTGTAATTGTAACATAGCCCATCAGGCTGGGTAGGGACCAATACTGAACTGGGTTTCTTTCGGCGTAATCTTCCCAGCAGTGGTCGTTCCGAAACGCTAGTAGTTTTTAGCTTCTGCACTAAAAAAAAAATATTTAATAAAAATGACCTTCAATAAGAGATAAATTTATCCTACATTGAATAAAAATTTTTGACTTTGACTTTGACTTTGACTTTGAAAACAATAAAACTACAAAAAAACTTTTAGGCTATCATCATCATTTCTGCCGTATAACGTCCACTACTGGACATATTGGACTATGCTTAGTATTCCTAAAAAAAACGATCTAGAGTAGCCTGCCTCTAAACTATCAAGCTATGTCAAATGCCTTTAGGCAGACTGCAAAATTTGATACCAGTGCAGGCCACTTACAGACACGAATTGTATTTTCCTACCATCCAGGAACCCATTGAAATATACACACCAAATTTTATCAAAATCACTAACCTTAATGGTTACGGATCCCCGACAATTTGTCTTAGAAAACCTGCTGCATCTGTACCACTCAGACTTGTTTTTATATACTCTAAATTTTCCATACTGATGCCCGTTTAGTAGTAAAGTTTGCCCTCTTCCTCGTTTGATGAATTTAAACTCCATGATGAAATAACACAGTATTTACAGCACAGACCTTATTGAAACTTGCAAAAACCGCACACGCCACTATGAAATTGTGTTATATACGACTGTCAAATGGGTACCTAGTTAATTAATTCACTTGTATGAAATTGTGATAAACGACTGTCAGATTTGTGGGTAGTAAATAAAAATTTTACCTCTTCAATATTTCTCACTATTCATTTTTATAGTAAAATGTGTATGTGCCCGTAATTTCATGCAAAAACAATAGAAGCTACAACATGATTTTGGATGAAAATTCTAATAAATAGGGATAATAGGTACATCAAATAGACTTAACTTGATCATTTTAAATATTTATGAAATAATTAGCAGCGCCTCGCGGTGTTACCCGCGAAAAAAGTAGCCTATGTGTTAAACCAGGGTGTCAACTTCTTGTATAAATCAATCAAATATCAAAGTTGGTCCAGCCGTTTGCGCGTGTTCTTCACGCGCAAACGGCTGGACCAAACATACACAACAACAAACATACACACATTCACAAACTTTCGCCTTTATAATATTAGTGTCATATCTATGCAGCGTTTATTATTGGTGCTATGTTAAAACATCAAAGCTAGGTACTTACGGCTGATAAGCGAAAACACTACTTTGCTAGATTTATTTTTTAAATTTACGTTTAATATATAGTTTTATAAGATATAGCTAAGAACCACCGCAAGAGAATTTGCTTTCATATGAAAAAAACGCATAGAAATCGGTCCATCCGTTCGAGCGTTACAATGCCACAGACAGACACATTAGCATGAAACTTTTTTGTCAGCGTTTAAGAATTTATGATACTTACGAGTACTTATATCCAAAAATATTGTCTAAGGAATGTGTAGGTGGTATGTATAGCGATAGATGATAGGTATACTTATACGCGCGATGGATTGTTTTCTAGGATCAAATCAAATGCTCAAAATAAGCTAAACATACATCGCATATCAACATACAGGCCATCAACATATAGGCCTCTTCCAAAGATTTCATAAACATACATCTTTATCCCTGATGGGACAGACAGGTTATTCAAGTTGACTGTTTGGTCGAGTTAAAGCACCCGAGATTTATAAGTAATTTAAGGGGAATAATTGTATAATAATTTAGTAGTCGACTTAAATAACCTGACCTCAGGTAATTTAAGTACTCTATTTTGTGGAGTTAAATAACCTGGCCAATTTCGACAGGTTATTTAAGTGGAACAAACCAAGATAATATCAATGACCGTACGAGTGCGATTCAACGATTTGGATGCTGTTTTTCCTTTCCGATTTGGTGTTACCTAATGTTCTTAGGAAATACCTAAGTAGGTAGATAGGCAGGCGTTAAAACGAAAAGTTTTTAGGGTTCCGTAGCCAAATGGCAAAAACGGAACCCTTATAGATTCGTCATGTCTGTCTGTCTGTCTGTCCGTCCGTATGTCACAGCCACTTTTTTCCGAAACTATAAGACCTATACTGTTGAACTTGGTAAGTAGATGTATTCTGTGAACCGCATTAAGGTTTTGACACAAAAATACATAAAAAACAATAAATTTTGGGGGTTCCCCATACATAGAACTGAAATTAAAAAAAATATTTTTCATCAAACCCATACGTGTGGGGTATCTATGGATAGGTCTTCAGAAATGATTTAGAGGTTTCTAATATCATTTTATTCTAAACCGAATACTTTGCGCGAGAGACACTTTCAAAGTGGAAAAAAGTGTGTCCCCCCCCCCGTAACTTCTAAAATAAGAGAATGATAAAACTAAAAAAAATATATGATGTTCATTACCATGAAAACTACCAGCGAAAATTGGTTTGAACAAGATCTAGTAAGTAGTTTTTTTTTTTATATGTCATAAACTGCAATTTACCTTTCATTTAATCAACTCAAATATAAAAATAAAAAAATACTACAAGACTTTTATATTATGTTATTTGCTACTACGGAACCCTTCATGGGCGAGTCCGACTCGCACTTGGCCGCTTATTTATTTACTGGCTGCTACCAGAATTCAACCCATCTCGGAAATGCACTTGTTTCACGATAGGTACCTATGTTGTGTTTAGTCCTGTAATTAAAGTACCTACCCTTTACAATATCCATAGAAAAATATGGAGTAGGTACTTACTTATGTTATACCTACTTCTAAATATGGTTTTTCTGGTATCCCTTAATCCTTGTATGTAGTTGTAAGTAAATGGGGAATGAAATATAATTTTGAATGTAGAAACTAAATGCTGGTATTTTATTAGGATACCTGTCTAGAAGTAAAACCATGAAGAGAGAAGCCAGTGAAGACTACAGTTCACCAAGCAAGAGGTTGCAGAATCCTCGGTGGGAGACGGTAGCCAGAGGTGAGGTCTTATTAACTTTAATAAAATATTAGAGGCATTTTTTTGCAAGTTTTTATTTAAGCTTGTCCCGTTTGTTTCTTTTTATGTTTTTTAAATTAAATCTTGCAATTTAAATTTGAGCCATTTTCCGGTTTTCCACTTAAATACAATTTTGTATGCTAATTAATATAAATCAGATATTATGTCAATGCAATATTATTATTAAGAAAAGCGGATTTGATGATGGAGCCGAAAGGTGACCATAAGAACCCTGTAATAAAAAAAAGCAACCCTATCGAGTTTTGACTTATTACATTTGTCTTGATACTTTTACTATTTGCATTATTAAAGAAGCTTGTGAATTTTTTTTTAAATAATATTACAGACAGACATTTCGCCGCCACAGCAGCAGTTTTAGCGCTTGCGACGGGAGCAACGGCGCAACGCCACGTGCATTGGATTTTGTATGCATTATTATTAATCTGACTCTTTCATATACGATGCCGCCGTCGCTTCATACAAAATCTAATAACGATCGCGGCGCGGCGCCCGCCGCAACGGCGGAATATGTGTAAACGCTCTTTCCGAATCATACGGGACAAAATATACCATTATCTAGGTATATAGTAATTATATATTATCTTTGACTTTCGCAAAGTACTACCTTTATGTTAGTATTCACTTGTTATTATGTATTAGTGTCGCCGTTTTGGAGGTATATGTGTGTTCATCTTCTCACCTCGTATTTTCTATCATATTCATGGTATGTGGGTATGTGATGTTTCAATAAATTCAATATGGCGCCCTCTATAAACCGAAAAGTAAATGACAAAAAAAAACTAATCATACCTAGCGTGTAGGGTATCAAATAAAAAAGCTCTACCAGTACATACCAGTATATTTTTGAAAAATATATAAGTACATTAGGTACTAGCAATTTGTCCCTGCTGTGCTTGCATTTACTGGATAAATGTATTTTCCAACAAGAATCTTTCTGTAGTAGGGTTTTAGTTTTCAGGGTTCCGTACCCAAAGGGTAAAAACGGGACCCTATTACTAAGACTTCGCTGTCTGTTCGTCTATCGGTCTGTCTGTCACCAGGCTGTATCTCAAGAACCGCGATAGCTAGACAGTTGAAATTTTCACAAATTATGTATTTCGGTTGTTGCTATAACAACAAATACTAAAAACAAAATTAAAATAAATATTTATGGTACGGAACCCTTAGTGCGCAAATCCGATTCTCACTTGGCCGGTTTTTAAAATTAGGTACATATATATATAACTACCTGCGCCCCATGGTGTTACCTGCGCCTAAAGTAGCCTGTGTTAATCCAGGATGTCGGCTTCCTGCATACCAATTTATTAAATATTTATTTATATCAAAATTGCTCTAACTGTTTGTGCGCGAAGAAGTGACAAACATACACACACACACACAGAAAAATAAGAAAATGACTGGACTGTTAGGTTAGAAATGGACTTGATAATAATAAGTCATTTGTAAATATTGTTACCTGTTAATTATTGTCCAAAGTGAATCAAACATTCATGCAGCAAGATATTTTCAATGCTAAACCATAATATTTGGTAAAATGAAACATTACATACTATATATTTATTTTATTTGCTAAGCATTAACTTGTCGAAAATAGTTTTTGCTAACTGTAAAATTGCAAAAAAATTGTCATCAATATTTTTCGAAAAAAAATCAATATGAAATAATAACTTTCTGTGTACCGCTGACTCCCGTATTAAAATTTGATCTGCCTCGTCTATCCCGTGTGACTCGCTTATTCAACATTAACAGTTTACAAATAACATTGTTTATTTTTAGTGGACAAAAAAAAACTTTCTTCGATTGCTATGTGTCGTCACTTTCAGTCTACTGTTTAAAATTGTATAAAAAAATCCTAATATTTAGATAACATAGGTATAATTTTTTTAATGACCTTTGACATTTTAAATATATTTTCGGATAAAGGCATCTTCAACACTTTTATTATACTGTTTAGTTGTCAAGTCAATTGGAAATATATTAGATTATTAATAAATATAAACAGATAGGATAAAATACCCATGTGTTAATTGACATAATAATCTAAGTATCTCACATACTAAATTTTACATTTTTTAAATTCAATCTTATACTACTTATTACGTGACTACGTTAAAAACAAATTGTAAACTTTCATACACATCTAAACTAACACAGTTGTATATAATAGTTAGGGAGGCGAATAGGGGAATTTTCGGCAATACTCGAGCGTGGCAGTTTAAGATATGAGAGATACCTTAGACCTAATAGAACAACTTTGTAAAGTATTTAGCTCTATATGTAGTGACGCGCGCCTAGGATAGACGATCAGATTAGTAAAAAAAAATCGATAGTCTGAAATACTCGAGCGCGTCAGATTAAGATATTGGGGGTTGATTTTAGTGTTTAAAGACTAAATTTAACTAATCTAACGATAAGTCCTTGACCCGCCGAGTTATAGGGTCGCAAACTTGTAAAAAAAAAAGTTTATCCGGCATTCTCGAGCGCGATTTTTTAATTTTTTATTTTGAAGAATATAATCTAAAACTTACTAAAAATACAAAATCTGCCGGTTTCCGCATGACCCATGACCGGAAGTGTGGAGGAGCCATTTCGTCTTCCTAAGAACGCGTTGCGGCATATAAGTCGCGAACGATACATTTTACAAAATAAAAAGTTTAAATAAACATTTACGTTGGTTGTATCTATCGCTTTATTGTCATTCTTAAATTCCCCGTTTTATCAAGGAGAAAGAAAAGAAAAAAAGAAACCAAAAAACCTTTTTCGGTCAGATTAAGAGAACTCACCAACTGTTTTGTCAGATTAAAAAAATATGCTTTCAGGATACCGAGATAAACCTCCCCTATGAAAATTTGACGCGCTCGAGTATTTCAAAAAAACATTTTTTTTTGCATTTTCAAAAATTTATCGTAACTTATCGTCACGCCGAAATCGTCAGTTTTTTTTAAGGGAGCTTCCTTGGGGCCTACTTAACACCCCTTCCGAAAATCTGAGGCGCTCGAGTAAATTTTTTTTTTTGCATTTTTGACTACTTTATGTGCCTACCCCCACCACGCAAACCGGCAGATTAGTATACCGTTGTTATCAGAGGCACTTGGGGCATACGTAGTATGAATATCTGACGCGCTCGAGAATGCCCAAGTTACTGTTTTTGGAACGTAGTTCCTTATCGCGCGTTGCGAAAGGAGGCTAGACGAAAAAAATTAAGACCAAAAGTTGTAACGACACTTTGTGGTACCTATAGTTGTAAGCCGTGCGGCGTGCACCTGTTTCTCTGTACGCTTATAACTAAAAAACTTCTGGACAGATTTTGTTGCAGTTTTCACTATTAGATAGATCGTTTATTCCGGATGGTTTATGTATATAATTTGTATGTATTTTATTTAAATTTACTAATGTTTTTGTCAAAAAAGTGATTTCGGACAGTGCAGTTAGGCACTTTCAGAGCTAACGCTGGCTAAGATTTAAAAGATATATAAAAACAATGTATCAGAAAGTTGTAGGTCTCTAAAAGGTCTACAAAAAAGTCCACGATAGCATATGTCTATCTCCTAAGGTTAGGTCACAAAAACAATTTTTATGTTTATGCCACGCGTACAAGTTTTAAATAATATTTTCACCGACAGGATATTAATCCTTATCCTTTTAAATATCTTAGATACCTTGGTTTTTTAAAGTAGATCATTGTCCTTTACAGTATGGCAATCAAATGTATAGTTAAGAAGATATCACGAAATCAAAATTAAGCGAAATCATTTATCGGAACGTGATGATCACGGAGCTGTCGCTACATGGCGTTTTCGGGAAGGGCATTAGACAACACTACTTTAGTTCATCAATCCAAAAATGAATTTCCACTCTTAGCGTTGGCCATTCTGAGTCATCCATCAAGCTCCTCAAATGTAGGGATTTCTACTAAGTACCTAACCTACCTAGAGGTATACTATAGTCAGTTATTCTAGATTTTTTCTAGATTTTTAAATATTAATTTGTGCTACGTTGCTACGTAGGTTACGTTTGTATTATCATGTCTATCCCTAACGAGGTAAAACGCTTTCACTCATCATCATGAAACTCCACAAAAAGTATGTAGACACTTCTACAAAGACCTACCTGTAGTTTTTTTTTTCAAAAATCCACGCACCTATTTCTCATAGGTCTTGGGTCAATCCACATCTGGCGACCATACCACGGTCAAAAATATTTTGAGATGGGTGGGCAACAAGGGATGGCTGGTGCCAGTGCCCAGTATGCAATTGACCTCGGACGTATGCGTATGTTGTGTGATGTGGTTTCACTGTACAAGTTCTTGAAAATTGGTCGAACTCTTCAAAAATGCGGTCTTTTTTTGTTTAATTGTGGTTGTAGTAGGTCTTGAATATTGGTTAAACTATTTAAAATTGCGGTTGTTCTTGGTTAAATGAAGAAGGTACTGGTAACCATTTTTAGTTTTATATTCCATAATTACGAGAATATTTTTTATTTAACTGCCTTTTTAATATTTGAACTGATCGAGATATTAAAGTGCAAAGTTAAAATTTTCGGTCTAACCGCGGCTTAGACCGAGCGCGATATCATTGATGACGTCACGGGCCCAGAGGGATAGGTCTCAAGAGAGTAAAAGAGTCTTCTACTGATCGGCTTAGCGCCTATCATTAGATAGGAACAGGCACATATCACAAACACAGAGAGAGAGATTTCGACGGAGCGCGCTGAGCGTTGGTCGTTAGATAGGGACCGGGATGTTTCTCAAATAGAACGAGTCATTCATTGGATGAACGTAACGTTCGTTCGTCTTTTAAAGCGCCATAACACGAAGAGAGAAAGGTAAATGTCTCAAAAAAGTGAACAGCTACCTCCCCTAAAATATTATGGTATATAAAAACAAAGTACGTTTCGCACTAAAGCATCTCAAATAAATAAAAAGTTATAAATCAACTTGGTAGGTACTATTCGATTTAACGCGAGCGAAGCCGCGGGTAACAGCTAGTAAATAATAAAATATTATTATAACTAAAAAAAATTATTACAATTCCTTCACTAATTAATCGAAAGGAACTTCGTTCCATCCGGGTGTCCCTTGACACCTCTCAAGTTTTTTTTTAACATTTTTGAAAAACCGTACACGCCAAACCCACCGCTAAAATGGTTTTTACCATACGAGCTTTTCTTTTCGAAATTATTTTATCTTTCGATTTTGATAGGTCTCGACGGCGCGGTTGAATTACGCCATTTAGCTACCTCGCCTCCCTAACTATAATATACTAGCTGCGCTGCGCTCTGGGTGTTGCTTGCGGTTAAAGTAGCTTATGTGTCAATCCAGGGTTCCAGCTTCCTGCATACCAAATTTTATCAAAATTGGTCCAGCTCTTTGCTTGTGAAGAAGTAACAAACACACACATACACACCAACTTTCACCTTTATAATATTAGTGTGATTATGATTAGTAAGATAAACATCTAATATTTATTCATTGTGGTGCTTTTCGTTTTAAACTTTACTTCTATTTTAAACTAGCTAGACTAGATGACATTCTAAAATTCAAGTTAATTTATTTTTGTCGTTAGGTACGTGCAACCAATCCCACCGAAGATTCAAGGGTAATGGAGTACAATGTTTGGCTATGTCAACGTGCGCGACAGTTTATTCAGTTATAATTAATAGGAATAATTTAACTACTACTATTGATATCGACACTGTCCTCTACAGTGGCGACTTACTTTATATAAGTCTTAGACCTCGAGACCGACTTTATGGATATGAGGAATCATTATTAGAACCAGAAGATTTGCCTACTGAGTTTTATGTAGGGAACTATTTGGCAAATATCGAACCAATGGCAGACAGCTGGATAGCCAACGGACTCTTTCCAAAATTAACTGACAATGATTTAACTAATGCATTAACGCAACTTAAAATTATTTTAATTAACAACGTTTTCAACTCCATGCGTACTAACATGGATAGTTTTCTTTTTACGGGTCATGATAGAACCGTTTCTTTTTGGCAAGCAAATAATGTTTTTTATCTTTTTAATAGTCATGCTGTTGATGACACCAATACACACAGTTCTAATGATGACGAAAACTTAGCACATTTATTTAGTTGTGAAAGTATTGAAAATCTGTGCGAATTATTATTCGCTGGCCATGCTCACGATGGGAATGAATTTAGTATAGCAAAAGTTAGTTTAATATCATTTTCAATATCTAACAATAATACATTGTCTATTGCTATAAACGATTCAACAGAATCATTAATAATACACCACTTAGAAAACGATAGTATTGAAAAAATAATTACTCAAAAAACATGTGTATCAACAGCATTAAATATAAATTCAATCAGTCAAATTGACGATCAAAATTCAACGTCAGCTGTTTCTGTCGCCAAAATTATAGATTTAATTTCCGATTGCGATAATAATATTATAAATGAAATACAAAAACCGAAAAGAGGACGACCAATAAAAAAGAAACGGGGGCCAAAAAAGATTTTAAACAACTCGCATTTAGACGCAGTAAAGAAATATAATAAAAACAACCCGGAAATACATCGTATTGCATCGAAAACCTATTTAAATAAACATCCAGATATTCATCGCGAAAGCGTTAAAAAATACACGGAAAATAAACCTGAAGTTAATCATGAAAGTGTAAAAAAATACAGCAAAAGTAAACCTGACGTTAATCGTGAAAGTGTAAAAAAATACAACAAAAATAAACCAGAAATTCATCGCAAAAGTGTTAAGACATACTCGGAAAAAAACCCTGATATCAATAAAAAATCAGTAGATAAATATAATATTACAAACCGAAATGTAGACAAAGAATTAAGATCCGCAAAACTAATCGGAGAAAGATTTTATGACGAGCTGAATGCCGTAAAAATATTTACATTAAAAAAACACAATTTATCAGAACCGGGTGTCTACGTTTGTAACGATTGTAAAGCTCGCCTTTTCCTTGAAGAACAAAGTCGCTCACAGTGGTGCTGCGGTCAAGGTCGGTACAACATTCAAAATTTTGAGCCGTTAATCGAAGACTTTTACTCTGATAAACATTTTATAGAAAGAGCGCGTGCATATAACAATTTATTTAGTTTTAGTGCATCGGGCACAACGGGCGACTACAAATTCGATAACAATCCATTTTCATTTTATAAAATTCAAGGTCGCACGTATCATCGCGTATTCGATTTAGGTTATTCTAAAACGACCAATAACATTGGTTTATACATTGATGATAGCGATGAACGCGAAAGACGGGGATTACAACTTGATTCAAATATTACCAGATCAATTACTCACTTTTTACACAATGTCAATCCGTATATAGAACATTTTAAACGATTAAGCCGTGAAGCATCAGATGATGCACATCTTGTTTTTGAACCTGTGACACGTCGGACCCACGGTAATGTTTTAGGAGATTTACCATCAGGACGGGAAGTAGCTGCTATTATTAATACAGAACAAGAAAGTTACGTCCCACGTTCTATAGCTATATGGAAAATTGGAGAAAGGAAACCTCACACAGTAGACATTTTACATCCATTGTACGAATGTTTCCAATATCCATTATTATATCCCAATGGAAATCCAGGCTGGGAACTTAAAATACAAAATAAAAAAGATTCAAAACATATGACTCAACTTCAATACTATCGTTGTTTATTACTCTCCGAACCGCGATTTTCTTACTATGGTAAGTTATCGGAAGAGTGGTTAGTTGATATGTATAGTAGAATGATAGATGAAAGACTTAGTTTTATTGAAAAAGCGCAAAAAAAGGATACGAACCAGCCACTTCGATCTGCGCCTCTAGAAGAATTACAAGACGAAACTATACAAGGAGAAGGCAACGTTGTACCGGGACGTGTTTATTTGTTCAACTCATTTACTGGTGGTCCTCGCTATATGAAAGTTAAATATATGGACTCTATAGCCTTAGTTAATAGATTTGGACCACCGACTTATTTTATAACTATGACATGTAATAAAAATTGGCCTGAAATTCAACAAAACTTAACAGGAGATGAAAAACCGAGTCCACAAATTTGTGCCAGAGTATTTCAATTAAATTAGCACAGTTATTGCGTGATATTCGCTCTGGTTCTTGGTTCGGCAAATGTAAGTACATTATGCATGTCATAGAATTTCAAAAACGAGGTCTTCCCCATGCTCACATTTGTGTCAAAATAGAAAACGAACCACAAACTAATATAGATATAGATAAATTTGTAAGAGCAGATATCCCAAGTGCAGAAGAAACCGAAGGTAGACTACGTAAAATAGTGCTAGACCATATGATTCATGGTCCCTGTGGTCTATCTCATAGAACGGATCTCCTATGTTGGGATAAAGAGAAACGAAAATGTTCAAAATATTTTCCAAAAAATGAAACCCCTGTCACATATCATGATGATAGAGGTTTTATTCACTATCGTCGTGACAGTAAAAATGAAGGTATAATACAATATCGTAAAAAAGATGTTACTGTAAATGATTTATGGGTCGTCCCTTATAACGCTGCTCTTCTCCTTAACTATAATTGTCACATTAATGTAGAAGTATCTTCAGCACGTACAATTATAAAATATTTATTTAAATACATTACCAAGGATCCTGATCGTACGTACTGCTGTTTTCGATGATAAAGATAAAAATAATGAAATAGTACAATATGTTTCCAAACGGTATGTAGGATCTTCTGACGCGGCGTGGCGGATTTTAAGTTTCGATGTAGTTGCTCGAGAACCAAATGTAAAAATGCTGGCTGTACACCTACAAAATCGGCAAACAATATTTTTTAAACCGGGTAATGAATCCGAAGCCGCGGAATGGTCCGATTCGGAATTAATCACATATTTTAATCGGCCAAAAGGTGATGAATTCGATAACCTAACATATTTAGACTTTTACGAACAGTATATAGTTCATGCAAAATGCCACAGTACAAAAAATGTCCCTAAAATAAAATTAAGTAACAATAAATATATTACAAAAAGACAAAGGGGAGAACTTGTCACGCGTTTGTTTTGGGTTGCGCCGAATAGAGGTGAACAATTTTTCTTGCGTTTATTGTTAAATTCGTTTCCATGTAGGAGTTACGAAGACCTTTACAATCTCGGTGGTCCTGGATGTAAAACATTTCAAGAAGCTGCTAAGGCTGTAGGTCTCGCGGACGATGATATATAATATGAATTGGCTATGAAAGAAGCTTCTACATTCTATACAGGACCACGTTTACGTAGCTTTTTTGTTCTTTTAGCTGTAAACGGACTTCGAGTTATATTACTATGGGATAAATTTAAAAATCAATTAAGCGAAGATTTAATACCAAAACACCCAAACGAAATTGATAAAGCATACACAATGTGCATTCTTTTAATAGACCGACTATTGCGAAAACACGGAACTTGTCTCGTGGAACAAGGTTTACCGGATACGCCCGATAACACTACAGAGTTAGGTCGTGAACGTATCGAATACAGCGTGGATCGTTTACAAAATTTTACCGCTGAATGGTTGCCACAACTCTCAGCGGATCAAAAAGTAGTTTTTAATTATATTGATCAATTGCTAACAAATCAAAACTTTTACGAAAAAAATAACAATGCAATTTTTATTGACGGTCCCGCTGGTACAGGCAAAACATTACTATTAAAAGTCATTGCAGCACACATTCGCAGTAAACGCGGTATCGTTTTGTGCACAGCGAGCTCCGGTATTGCGGCGCAAAATTATGAAGGAGGCACTACTGCCCATAGCATGTTTCGTTTTCCAATAGATCTGGTTGATGATTTAGGATATTGGAACATCACCAATAAATCTCAACGAGCTCAGTTGATATATCACGCCGATGTTATTATTTATGACGAAGCCCCTATGGCTCATAAATATCTAATTCATTTACTTGATAGGTTACTTCGTGACCTAATGCAAAATAATAAAAAATTTGGCGGTAAAATAATTATATTTGCAGGCGACTTTCGTCAAATTCCTCCTGTAGTAGTAAATGCTAAAACAGCCAATGATATAATTTGTTGCTCTGTTAAATCATCACCCCTTTGGCAACAATTAAAATCGTTTAAACTAATCACAAATCACAATCACAAACAAATCACAACGTTGTAACAATGATATAGACTTTTCTGAATTTCTTTTAAAATTAGGATCAAATAGCATTCCTCCACAATCAGTTCAGATAGGACGAACAAAACATGATTTAATAGATTTATCACATTTAACATTTGTAACTGAATTAGATGACCTCATTAATTATGTTTTTCCAATAGTAGTTTTAGATGAACCTGATGTGTGTGCTCATAGAGCTATTTTGACGACACACAATAATTGTGTTAGACAAATAAATTCAACCGTTTTAGATAAAGTACCGGGAGATCCAATTCATTTAAAATCTGTTGATTATGTGGCAAAAGATGATGTCGACCAAATATTTTTCAGTGCCGACACTTTAAATAAATTACAACCTAAAGGTCTCCCGGAACACAATTTAACTTTGAAAGAAGATTGTGTATGTATGATTATACGTAATCTAAGTTTCGCTGACGGTTTAGTAAACGGAACTAAAGTTATCGTAACACACGCATCACCGCGATTAATAACAGTACGAAAACCGGGCGAATCTGTTAGTTATTTCATTCCACGTATATTATTCAAAGCACCTATCGAACACGGCAGCCCAATTGAAATGTATCGGCGTCAATTCCCGCTTCAAGTGTGCTATGCAATGACAATCCATAAAAGTCAAGGTCAAACTATTGGGAGGGTTGGTGTAGATTTAAGATCAGACGTATTTAGTCATGGCCAATTGTATGTAGCATTAGGGCGCGTTCGCGAAAAAGATCATATTAAAATTTTAATTGACAAAGATAAATGCGTCTCCGGTAAACCATTCGCAAATAATATAGTTAATACGCAATTAATATCGCAATAATTCTATAAATTACTTTTTACTCATAATTATTAGTTTTTTTTAATTCGCGATTGTTCATCTCTGACATTAACAGACTGACGCAATTCTTCTTTCAAAATTTGTAGGACACTTATGTTGACATAGTCAGACGGCGTGCTTTTTTTTTATTTTAAAAGAGAGTTTTTTATTTTGTATTGTGTTAGGTCTCGTTGTGGAGCTTTTTTTTTCAGTTACATGTCTTTGAAACGATGTATAGTTGTTTCGTGGTTGTTTGTGAGTGTATGTAATGTATAGATGATATGACAGAAAGTATTTGTCTGATTCAATTACGACATCATATATCATGTAATCAGAATTGTATCACATTCGGTAGAAATGTAACATCCATAGACAATTGAGTGCTAATTGAAAACGGAGCACGCAATGGTTAGGGTAGGCAATGAAAAAACGGAATTCCTGAATAGGCACATGGAGATACAAATAGGGGCCCGAGTAGGTTAAGTTTAATTTGGTGATGAAATGTCTTCGGTGAATTGTAAGACAACAGACCATGACATTTGGGATGACAAGTCCAGTGATCGGAGTAGGTAGATTGTTTTAAGATCAATGAAGTGAATCGTATGTATTAATATAGACATGCATCCGGAATTCCTGGATTTAAAAATTATTGAAAAGTCCAGAATTTCAAAATTGTTACATGTAGGGTGAAGATATCAGATTTTTTCTCTCGTGAGGCGTGTCGACGGGGCCCGTTTAGTGTTATATTTCGCGCTAATGACGAGCCGTCAGACGCCGTTTTTATGCTTATAGGAACGTTCAGTGATGCGATTTTTTAATTTTGCTTGATTTTGCTTTCTCGCCACGAGAAGAATCATCCCCGCGTCTTCATTTATTAGCATCAAATTTAATAAACAAAGTCATATTTGCATGAAATTTAAATAGTGAAGCGGAGCGAAATGCCGGGGCTAGGCTACGCATCCTGAACGCCAAGTGGGATAAGACGTTAATAAGAAGGTAGTTTTAGGATAGATTGTCGAAATTCATGTTGTTTTCCTAAGTTTCTGAGAAACGGTATACGATTTTCTCGTCAAGTTAGAAACACAAATTTTACTCTCGTTCCGTCGCTGGGCAGCGGTGGCCGGTGCTGGGCATAGCCTTTGGGCAATATGTCAAGGCACTATATTCACTGCTATGGAATAGGACGTAATATTCTAGCAGTAAACTAATTTCGGCTTCTGTTTAGATTTAAACTAAAAACGATAATAATTATTTTTGAAATGGGTTTTGGCGGGAATGTCACATAACCTCAACTTCTCCAAAGGGCCTTACGTATTAAATCTGTATCCCCAGGTGTGCCTCTCAAAAGACCGGATTAAAAAGACACGTGAATAAATAAAAAAAAAATAGGGAAATAAAAATAATATTATAATAATGAATAATTTACTATTCACCTGCTATTAAAAGCTCTGCTGTCTACTGTGATTCCGTCCTCTCCTGACGCATTCTTGTTTTTAAGCAGTTTTAGTGCCATACTAATATCATATTAAAATAATAAATATTATAATAATTAATAACGGTTTTTAATTTCATTGGCATAAGTGAACTTCGAAAGTAATAAAAATAAAAACTATGGCTTGGCAAAACATAGAGAAAGAAACGTAGCAAAGAGAGATAGGAAAGAATGCAAGAGATGTACTCACTGCGCAGATTCTAAATAAATTGGGAAAAGGGAACATTTGTATTGTATTGTATTGTATTAAACGAAATCCCGGAAAAACGGCTTATCCATGTAGTAATTTCTATGACAGTTCATGATACAAGTACATAAAATCAGTCTATCTTCTCTAATCACTCATGATAACATTGGCCACATAAAATGAACAATCAATCACTGAATAGACACAATAAATTCAACTAGATGCGATTATCAATAATATTAATAAAAGAAGTTATTCAATAAATTTTTTCAACTTTTATAAAATTAATTCAACATCATTCTGTCTTCTTCAATGAAACCTTTAAGAGAAATTAGCAACTTTCTTCAATTTTTTGAGTACCTCTTTTAATTCTTTTATTTATAAATTTAATAATTATTATATAAATAATAGATTTAACAATTATTAGTTTAGTAAACTATTGTTCAATAATTCTACAAAAATATATAAAATCGTGAAAATGAAAATCTAAATTTAAAACTGCGTTTTTATGAAGGATGTGCATCCTACCGATTTTTATAATACCAACATTCTAATCTCCAAATGGTCTGAAATTCCTAATATATATTAAATAATAAAAAATCATAATCATAAAACTTACTATTCAGAATACTTAATTACAAAACTGCTTACGTTTACATTTCATCATCATCATTTTAACCGCATAACGTCCTTTGCTGGACACAGGCCTCACCCAAAGATTTCCAAAATAACCGATCAAGAGCGACCTGCATTCCAACGCTATCCAGCGACCCTGGTCAGGTCATCTATAGGTTGGTGTCCTACGTTTTGCTTGCCAGTACGTGTTCGCCATTAGAGAACCTTTTTGCCCCATCAGCCATCGATTCGTCGCGCTATGTGTCCCACCCACTGCCACTTTATAGAGCTAATCCGTTAGGCTATATCAGTGACTTTTGTTGTCCTCCGAATTTTCTCATTTTTGATTCAGCTCTTTCTATAGCGTGTGAAGCAACCTTGAGCCTTCTTATGAGACCCATAGTAACAGACGACGATTCAAAGCCATAAGTCATTACTAGTAACACACATTGGCTGTAAACTGTAGTCTTGAGGCACAGAAGTATTTTGGACAAGAAGACAATTCATAACTTCCCGAACGCTGCCCAGCTGAGTCGAATTTGTCGAAAGATCTCTTCCTCGAAACTGAAGCTTCCTGCCTGGATCAAATGACCCAGGGAGATATACTGGTCTACAACTTCGAGATTAAAGCTCCCAACACAAACAAGTAGAGGCGCATCATGGGCATTTGACATTGCTTTCGGTTTGTCCATTTTTTTTTTCATTATTAGGCTCACTTGTTGTGAAACTCGACTTAGGTCTCCGAGCATAGTACTTAAGTCTTCCATCGATTCTGCCATGACAACGATATCATTAATAAATCGAAGGTGAATGATATCGATAGTGACTCGCCATTGTTGTTGATGCGAAATCCTCCCCATTCCAGAAGCTTGAAAGCATCTTCCAGTGCAGTAGTAAACAGTTTCGGAGATATAACGTTTCCCTGTCTTACATCTCTTTGCAGTGGAATAGCTCACGTGCACTACACCAGTACTCGGACTGATATAGTGGCGTTATTGTATAAGCACTTCAACACTTCGATATACCGATAGTCAATACGACATCGCTGGAGTGACTTAAGCACAGTCCATTGTTCGATCAAATCGAAGGCTTTTTCATAGTCAACGAAACCCCAAGCATAACGGCTGGTTATACTCCCTCGGCTTCTCTATAACCTGTCGCAGCGTATGAAAGTGGTCAATGGTACTAAAACCTTATTGAAACCGGCTTGTTCGGGAGGCTGAAAGGCATCAAACCTGTTTGCGAGACGTTTCGTGATGACCCTCGAAAACAACTTATATACATGACTCAGAAGCGTGATAGGCCTATAGTTCTTCAATAGGGTGTTATCTTTCTTTTAAAAGAACAGGACCACCACGGCCCTGTTCAACGTTTCTGGCGTTACGCCCTAAAGCAAAACGTAATTAAAGAGCCTCTGAAGGACTTTTAGTCCTGGCGTTCCGCTCGCTTTTAGAAGCTCTTTTATCATTCCATCCAGCGCCTTGTTGTTTATAAACTGTTTGATCTTGCTGATGTCCGGGATATCTTCGGTATAGCGTCAAATTGGCTTGGCTCTTGAGTCTTCAGCCATTTGTTTGCTGGGTTGTGAAACTGAGGTATACAGCTGTCCATAAAACCTCTCAATCTCCGCCAGAACCCCTTCCTTTGTCGACACCACCTTTCGACTTTGAAATCAATATTCACTATGCCTGTTAATATTCTATTTTATAATAGCTTATTACGTCACTTATACAACGTTGAATATTCGTCTCTTTGTCGTTAGGATAAAATTAAATTCATTCTTACCGTGACAATTAAAAGGATTTCTGTGTCCATAATAGTTAACAAAAGCAAACAAGCGACCAAACTTGTGGCAGAAGTGACTGTCTGTCAACGCCGACTTTGTGACTATACGGTTAGATTATTGGTTTGCAGTGACCATAACAGTATGCAAACGAACAAAGCAATCGAACGACCAAACTTGTGGCAGAAGTGATTAATGGTCTGAAGCCGACTTTGTGATAGTCAATAGGTCAGATAATTGCTTTGCAACGACCATAACAGAGTGCAAACGAACAAAGCAATCGAACGATCAAACTTGTGGCAGAAGTGATTTATGGTCTGTCAACGCCGACTTTGTGACTATAAGGTCAGATTATTGGTTTGCAGTGACCATAACAGTATGCAAACGAACAAAGCAATCGAACGACCAAACTTGTGGCAGAAGTGATTAATGGTCTGAAGCCGACTTTGTGATAGTCAATAGGTCAGATAATTGGTTTGCAACGACCATAACAAGAGTGCAAACAAACAAATCAATCGAACGATCAAACTTGTGGCAGAAGTGATTTATGGTCTGTCAACGCCGACTTTGTGACTATAAGGTCAGATTATTGGTTTGCAGCGACCATAACAGTATACAAACGAAAAAAGCAATCGAACGACCAAACTTGTGGCAGAAGTGATTAATGGTCTGAAGCCGACTTTGTGATAGTCAATAGGTCAGATAATTGGTTTGCAACGACCATAACAGAGTCAAACGAACAAAGCAATCGAGCTACCAAACTTGTGGCAGAAGTGATTGACTGTCAAAGCTGACTTTGTGACTATAAAGTCAAATTATTGGTTTGCAATGACCATAACAGTGTGCAAACGAACAAAGCAATCGAACGACCAAACTTGTGGCAGAAGTGATTAATGGTCTGAAGCCGACTTTGTGACAGTCAATAGGTTAGATTATTGGTTTGCAATGACCGTAACAGAGTACAAACGAACAAAGCAATCGAGCTACCAAATTTGTGGCAGAATTGATAGACTGTCAAAGCTGACTTTGTGACAATAAGGTCAAATTATTGGTTTGCAATGACCATAACAGTGTGCAAACAAACAAAGCAATCGAACGACCAAACTTGTGGCAGAAGTGATTAATGGTCTGAAGCTGACTTTGTAACAGTCAATAGGTCAGATAATTGGTTTGCAACGACCATAACAGAGTGCAAACGAACAAAGCAATCGAGCTACCAAACTTGTGGCAGAAGTGACTGACTGTCAAAGCTGACTTTGTGACTATAAGGTCAAATTATTGGTTTGCAATGACCATGACAGTGTGCAAACAAACAAAGCAATCGAACGACCAAACTTGTGGCAGAAGTGATTAATGGTCTGAAGCCGACTTTGTAACAGTCAATAGGTCAGATAATTGGTTTGCAACGACCATAACAGAGTGCAAACGAACAAAGCAATCGAGCTACCAAAATTGTGGCAGAAGTGATAGACTGTTAAAGCTGACTTTGTGACTATAAGGTCAAATTATTGGTTTGCAATGACCATAACAGTGTGCAAACAAACAAAGCAATCGAACGACCAAACTTGTGGCAGAAGTGATTAATGGTCTGAAGCCGACTTTGTAACAGTCAATAGGTCAGATAATTGGTTTGCAACGACCATAACAGAGTGCAAACACAAAAATGATAAATTATAAAACCTGTTTTTAATAATATCTTTTTAATAATATCATTGTTATCAGAAGCTTTGTCATTTACTCGCTTTACTCGCTCTTAATCTGCTATGGTCTTCGAAAACCAACAACCTTGGATCACTGAAAACGGTCACTGAAAACTAATAACTGAATCTATGAACCTTTTTTTAAGCTTGGTCACTCGGTCACCCTTAAAATGGTTTCAGTATATTTTGTTAGACCTTATATATTGAGTTAAAACTTAAAATTAGTGTTAGATGTAAGTGATGCATTTTATTTTGTACTAGGCAAAGGTCACTGTGTAGCCACGCCAGGAAGTAGATAAGCCGAATTCTTATTAGTCATTAGTCATAACAATCTCACTGGTCGTATTCATTCATTACATTGTTGCCAACGGTATATTGCGCAACTACAGCGCTGCTCCATTGAAGTGGAATAATCAAGAACTAATGAAAATACAAGTTTGTGTAGAGTGGTTCCAAAATGGAGTCCAATTTTTTTTTAAATAATTAATCCTTGTGGTACTTTAGGCCACGAGGAGTGGTTTGGCGATTGAAATCGATCTACCAAACTTGTGGCAGAAGTGATTAATGGTCTGAAGCCGACTTTGTAACAGTCAATAGGTCAGATAATTGGTTTGCAACGACCATAACAGAGTGCAAACACAAAAATGATAAATTATAAAACCTGTTTTTAATAATATCTTTTTAATAATATCATTGTTATCAGAAGCTTTGTCATTTACTCGCTTTACTCGCTCTTAATCTGCTATGGTCTTCGAAAACCAACAACCTTGGATCACTGAAAACGGTCACTGAAAACTAATAACTGAATCTATGAACCTTTTTTTAAGCTTGGTCACTCGGTCACCCTTAAAATGGTTTCAGTATATTTTGTTAGACCTTATATATTGAGTTAAAACTTAAAATTAGTGTTAGATGTAAGTGATGCATTTTATTTTGTACTAGGCAAAGGTCACTGTGTAGCCACGCCAGGAAGTAGATAAGCCGAATTCTTATTAGTCATTAGTCATAACAATCTCACTGGTCGTATTCATTCATTACATTGTTGCCAACGGTATATTGCGCAACTACAGCGCTGCTCCATTGAAGTGGAATAATCAAGAACTAATGAAAATACAAGTTTGTGTAGAGTGGTTCCAAAATGGAGTCCAATTTTTTTTTAAATAATTAATCCTTGTGGTACTTTAGGCCACGAGGAGTGGTTTGGCGATTGAAATCGATCTGGCGACCGTATATGGGACGCAAAAAGCAGGTGGACGCTATTTTAAATGCATTTACGTCTGTATGGGACGTCGAAACGGTTACGGGTTATATATATATATATATATATATATATAGAGTATATATATATATATATATATATATATATATATATATATATATATATATATATATATATATATATATATATATATATATATATATATATATATATATATATATATATATAAAATATTATAAAATATAAAATATTATATTAGTAAAAAATTAAATTACTATTATTAAAATAACAAGGACACAACCTACATAAATATGAAGTGTAGTTATTGAACTACACTACAGTACATTTTCACGATTTTATAATACAGATTTTTAGAATTACTAAAGAATAGATTAAGGCCTAATAATTATTATGTTAACTAGCTGTTGCCCGCGACTTCGTCTGCGTGGACTTTACTTTATAAACATCGTTATTTTGATATCATCAATACATATAATAAAATCGTAACCGATCGCTGTCTGTACATGGAAGATAAATGAGTAAAAATATTTTTGGGGGCTTTTACCAACGCAATAGAACACAAAACAATGATTTTTAGAATTTTTGTCTGTTTGTCGGTTTGTCTGTTTGTCTGTGCGTTTGTGCACGCTAATCTGAGAAACGGCTGAACTGATTCGTTTGCGGTTTTCACTGAAATATTATGATAAGCTTCACTTAAAATTTAGTGTTTGTTTCATTTCAATCCGTTCATAAATAAAAAAGTTATATCAATTTTAACACTAGAGTGCACGCGCCCCATTTCTTTGCAAGTATGCTCACGCGCTCTACTATAGTAGAACACTTTAAAATTGAAAAAAAATCAATAATATGGCAATTTTGAATAAAAATAAGCATTTTTACTAAAGAAGATTTATTTTAGAAAATTAAAGTTACAAAATTTTTGTTTACATTGTTAAATTTACCTAATTAGGAACATTTTTAAGAGATCACATAAAAAGTTACATATTTGGCAAGTTACAAATCAAAACACATATTTTTTTTAGATTTCTGATATTTTTTTAAATTGAATCACTGTTTTCGTTGCATTCAATGCACAATAGTTTGAGTTGGAGGTGATTTATTCCATCGTGTTCCATTTTTTGATATAAAAAAGTTGCCACTCACCTCTGTACGCTCAACTTGCCTCAATTGAGAGAGAAGAATATCATCTTTTGACGACGACTGCTCAGACTGTGTGGTATTAGTCACGTGGTCTTGAGCCATCTCCTCATCTTGCACCTGACTTCTGCCCTCTTGACTAATTGGTTCTGACACTATGCCAGCATTACCATCGTCATCGCTTTCAATAATTTCCTCATCATTTTCAATTTCCTCTTCCAGCCATTTTGATACACGACGTTCCCATTCTGAGGCCATAATGATAAATTTTGGTGCTAAAAAAAAAAAAAAGTACAAAATAAAATATAATGCATAAAAAAAATGTTATAAAACACTAAAGAAAAACAACTAAGTATAAGTTACTTACCTTATATATTAATTACACAAGTGGTCGCGCGTACTACTCAGGTAGAATAAGGATTTTGTCGCGAAATAATATTGACGTGCGGCCTCTTTTTATACGTGCGGCACACTAAAATGAATCGGAGTTTAGTAGTCGAGGCTTATCTAGGAGCGGGAGGGTATATATGAAAAAATGAGATGACACGACTCAAAAGTTTGCTCCTGTTCTACTATAGTAGAGCGCGCGTGTCCTCTAGTGTTAAAGAATCACGTCAACCATTTTTGTTTGAAAAACTGTGTTTGTGCACGCTTATCTCAGAAACGGCTGAACAACTTCGGTTGCGATTTTCAATTATGTATTTTGATAAGTTTCACTTAAAATTTAGTGGTTGTTTCATTGAAATCCGTTCATAAATAAAAAAGTTATATCAATTTTAAAGAATCACGTCAACCATTTTTGTTCGAAAAACTGTGTTTGTGCACGCTTATCTCAGAAACGGCTGAACAACTTCGGTTGCGATTTTCAATTATGTATTTTGATAAGTTTCACTTAAAATTTAGTGGTTGTTTCATTGAAATCCGTTGATAAATAAAAAAAGTAATATCAATTTAAAGAATCACGTCAAAGATTTTTGTTCGAAAATTTGCTATGAAATAAACTGTACGGTAGCATTGGCTAAAACTTTTGTTAATTTTATATACGGTTTTTATAAAATAATAAAGTTAATAACCGGCCAAGTGAGAGTCGGACTCGCGCACAAAGGGTTCCGTCCCATTATCTATAAAAAATCAAGTTTGTTGTACGGGAGCCTCAATTAAATATTTATTTTACTCTATTTTTAGTTATTATATCGGCAAGAGAAATACATCATCCTTGAAAATTTCAACTGTCTGGCTATCACGCTTCACGAGATACAGCTTGGTGACAGACGGACGGAAGGACGGACAGCGGAGTCTTAGTAACAAGGTCCCGATTTTAGCCTTCGGGTACGGAATACGGAACCCTAAAAATTTACTATTTCGATGTTTTCGGAGTTTTTTTATTAGTTTCTTTTTGGTCACCAATAAATGGCGCTGTTAAAAATACACAGAGCCTAGGGCCGCAAGACCCAACGCCACCAAACGGCGATTCTTAGCATGATTGTGGGCGCGAAAATGGAAAAAGGAATCAAAATAGGAAGTACTTAATAGGTTAGGTTAGGCACAGGGGATGTCCTCTGACTAAAGCATAGGGTGCTGTGAGCGAGTCACGGACCGCCATAGTGGTAGCCGCGCCGGGGCTTTTAGCCCTTACCCGGAGTTTATAGTGGTAAACGCCACATAACCTTACCGGTCTCCCGTTACTGGCAAGGTGTCCGAACCGAAGGGATTTTTCCCGCGTAAAATTCTCCTCCATAAATCTGCCTCCATGACGTGGGCCAGTCGGGCGATGGGAACTGGATTCCAAATACGGTCCTCTTGGTTGAAAGGAGCATTTGTGTCAACACGCGTCTTTACCCTAGCGGATAAAATTGAAGGCCGATGTACCAGGCCACTCAGACTCCTCTCGATAACTGAGAGAGTACCTCAAGTGAGCTCAGCCAAAGCCGCTGATAAGCAGTCGCCGTACCAGGTCTTTGGAGCAAGATTTAGCACACTGACTTGGCAAAAGCCGTAACGCCGTTATCACCATGAGATTTTTTGTGGGTAAAAACCTTAACCGTCCGATTTTCTGTAGCCAAAAGGCACCTTTTCCTCACGTAAGAAGAAAGGTTAGGGAAAAAATGTTAGGTTAAAATTTAAGTTAGGCACTGCAATAAAAATGTGTGGAAAACCCATACCAAGACTACTCAGTATTGTGACTTGAGGAACGAAAGATAGGTAATGGTCATTTTCCAGTTCGTTTGAACTGAAAGTACGCCGCAAATAACCTCCAAACAGCCATATAGGACGCCCTACCCGAGAAGTTCTTCAAACGGAGGTTATTAGTGAACACTAAGCAGACATTGATCTCAGAGAACACTAACTTCCTGCCATCCTTGAAGCTCCACTGGTAAAATGTGCCGAGATACTGGCACGTAAAATACCTAGAGGTATCTTAAGTTTGGCAGATGCCTCAGCTTGAAAGTCCACATCAATAGAATGGTGACGATAGTGAAGATGGCCCGGGGGAAGCTCTATCCAGTACTTTCCTCTCGCTTCTAGCTTCGGACGCGGCTCATGATTAAGGCGATCTTAAGAAAATCTATGTTTAAGGTTACTTGAGGAACGCCGTCATCTGTCGGGACTCAAAGTAGAAATGCGTATTTCTCGACTTTTATCTCCCGCCTAGCGAAAGACATATTTGACAAAGCTTACCATTGCACCGCCACATCGGGAGGGCGGGGAAGAGGGGGAGATACAAATAGACGGTGGCAGCAGTCCGCTGCAGAGAGCTACAACAGATTAGTTCTGTGGGAACTCACGCCAAAAGACGGAAGATGAATTAAATATTAGCAAAGTCACTACCTATTGCATAAGTATTTCGTTTTAGAGAGACCCACGGCGTAGCAGTAACATTCGGTAACAGTGTAAGTTTACATGTAGTTTACAATGTCAAAATTCCGATCGACTTAGACTGTGACTAGAGATAATGTGTGATCGTAGTAAACAAGGAACCCGTATAGTTTTGCCATTTCTGTCTGTCTCTCTGTCCGTGGTTTTACTTAGAGATAATTAGAACCAAGAAGCTGTAATTTGGCAACGGTCATGAACTTAAAGCTAAACTGGGCAGGGCAACTGGCGCGACGGAGCCCATGCGATGGGTTGACGAAATAATCAAAGTCGCGGGTTACACCTGGATGTGAGCAGCACAGGACTGAGATGTGTCGACGAAGACAGGTCTATGCTCAGCAGTGGACGGAATAAGGGCTGAGATGATGATGAACTCTTTAGTTTTAATTCTAAATCGACATTCACAAATACGGAACCCTTCACTGCGTGTGACCTGATATTGTGCGTGTTACTTGACCGGTTTTATTGAAAATATCAAAATAACGATTTTTATAAAGTAAAGTCCACGCAGACGAAGTCGCGGGCAACAGCTAGTAATGAATATAATTACACGCATACTATACCCGCCCGTTGCGAAATAATTAAATGGATAAATTATAGTAAAAATTACGACTGCGTTGTAGTAGCCACCGAGATAAAAGAAGGTGTTTTCATCGCAGGTATGGTAACACGTCCAAAAAATGGAAAAATTCCTTTAAAAATATTAAATACAACGGACAATGACATGACTATAGACTTTTCTAAGTTGGAAATATTTAACATTAATGAATTTGAGGTCTGTAATTTTAAAGAAAAAAGTGTTACTACAGAAAGAGTAAAATCTTTATTTAAGTTACTTAATTTGAGCTATTTAAATGGTGACGAGCAGCTAAATATTGAGCAGATTTGTGCCAAATACGCCGACATTTTTCATCTTCCAGGAGATCGATGAACCGTGACAAATTTAATGGAACATTCTATAACCTTAAAAGAAAACGTTAGCCCCGTTTACATAAAACTGTACAGAATCCCGCACGCCTTAAAACCTGAGGTCCAAAAACAAATCCAGGAAATGTTAGATAACGATATAATTGAAGAAACAACTTCTGAGTGGTCTAGTCCAGTGTTACTTGTCCCAAAAAAAGCAGATAATTCCAACCAGAAAAAATGGAGACTTGTTATAGATTACCGTCAATTCAATAATAAAAAAGCAGACGATAAGTTTCCATTGCCAAACATCACAGACATTTTAGATGCTCTTTCCGGAAGTATATATTTTTCAAAATTAGATTTATCCCAGAGTTATTACCAACAGTAATTCCAGAAAATATACTGCTTTTAATGTTGATAAAATGTACCAACTTGAATTAGATAAAGATTCTAGAAAATATTCAGCATTCACAACAGATGAGATGTATCAGATGAAACGATGCCCAATGGGTCTCAAAACATCTCCCAGTGTTTTTTCAAGGTTAATGACAATAGCAATGTCCGGAATTAATTATAAACAGGCTTTTGTTTACCTAGACGACATAATTGTAATACGTAAATCAATTTTAGGTCATTTAAAAAATTTGATAAGTGTTTTCGAAAGGTTGAGAAAAGTTAATTTAAAAATTAATCCTCTAAAATGTGAATTTTTACTAAAAGAAATATTATATTTAGGCCACCAAATTACTTCAAATGGAATTCTGCCAAATCCATCAAAAATTGAAACTTTACAAAATAATCCTGTTCCAAAAAATGCTGATGAACTTAAAAGATTTATTGCTTTTGCAAATTACTATAGACGATTCATTCCTCAGTTTGCTAGTATCGCATATCCTTTAAACAAATTATGTAAAAAGTATGTAATTTTTGAGTGGTCATCGAAATGTGAACACGCATTTGAATCCTTAAGAAATCTACTCATTAAAGTTACTAGTTTTAGCTTATCCAGATTTCTCAGATAGTAATATTTTTATTTTACAAACAGATGCATCACGAATAGGACTTGGCGCCATATTATCTAATAACAATGGGCCTTACTATGAACTTTATCAAAAACATGATGGATTAGTTCCGTTTTGATTCAAGCTTATAATAATATTGTTTCAAATCGCACCATGAGCTCTTAAAACAAGATTGTTATATTCCTGCTTAGAGATGTGACAGAACGAATGAATGAGAGTGAGATAACGCTATGTGTTTTGTATAAATCCATCCCGTTCTTGAGCCCGATTAACGTCACTTAGCAATATTAAAACAATATTACTTTAATGTTGTATTTTCTAGCAGTTTTGTTGACGTCACACTAAATCATTCACTCTAATGCGTACCATGAGCTCCTATTCGAGTCTTAGCAGTATTGTTTTACTGTAAAATTAGCAGTCTTGAAAAAGTTGGTCGGTGGCCGCGGAAACAAAACTTTTATCAACAATCCGGAGTCTTATAATGCAAATGTATATAGAAAAAAAAAGAAGAATGTACCCAAAGACTTAATTTTTTTAATGTATCAGCTTCTTATCTTTTTGCGCTGAATATGAAAATCGATTGAGGGAATGGGCGAGAATCTGAATCATGTCAAAAGACTTATTCCCTCTTTCAAGACTGATCTTTGGGTATTGCGGCACTATCCTACTAATATGTGAAAGTGAGTTTGTATATTTGTTTGTTTGTTAACTCTTCACGCTAAAACTACTGAACGGATTTAGATGAAATTTGGTATGGATATAGTTTGAGACTCGGAGAAGGACATAGGGTACTCTTTATCCCGAAATTCCCACGGGGAGCGAAACCCGCGGGTACAGCTAGTAGGTAATATTTTATATATATACATTTACTAGCTGTACCCGCGGGCTTCGCTCCCCGTCCTTTATATCCTTTCTTGAGTCTCAAACTATATCCATACCAAATTTCATCCAAATCCGTTCAGTAGTTTAAGTGTGAAGAAGTAACAAACAAATATACAAACTCACTTTCGCATTTATAATATTAGTAGGAAGTAGGATAGGATAGTAGGATTCTTATGTTATAGTGCCGCAATACCCTACTGTACCTATAATATTAGACCCGGTCAACCCCGTTAGCCACTACTTTTACTACGGGGACCTTTTGTTTCGTGTAACAATACCCTATGCGTTACAACTCAGATAACGTTTGTATTCCATTAGCTTTTCTTACCATACGCTATAAACACACCTAGAATATTTTAACGTACCTACTAGTATATTTATGTAAGTACGTTAACTAATAAGACTTAATTTATATGTATTGATGTATTGATGATTACTTACTAAACGAATACAATTAATAAACAGCAGAAAAGAAATTCATTTATTTTATTGATTGCAATTTGTGATGGGTCAAGAACGAATAAAATTTAAGCATTTATTGACAATACAAATTAAAAGGGCGTATGAAGCAATAAAAGTATACATCTAAATAAATAAATAAAATGAATTTTCCATTTTCCGATTAAGTCATTTCACATAATTTTAATTTCTTGTTTTTCTTTGTCAATTTATTAGTCGTAATGTTATTATGTTTTGTGTATACTCAAATGTACCTGAGTATTCTATATACTCAAATATATTTTAATAAAAAAGTAGATAAAATTTTTGTATATGTTTTTGAACGTGCTATGCACATTATTTTGACATTTATGACAATTATTCGGCATTTATGCAATACGCCCAGCGTATATGTGCTCGAGTTTAAACTCAAATTATAATAGGTACAATATAAAAACCATTCTGAAGTAGATAATTTGTCTCAATATACTTCATTGGAGAAGACATAGATACAGTTGAAATGTCAGTCTGAAGAATGAGTAACATATGAGAAACAAAGCAAGAGTATTTGTGTACATTTATATTTGACACTGGTATTTGACAAAGTCAGAATATTATAAAATATTAGATAAATTATTTTTCGACTTATTAATTTGAATTAAATATTTGTCAAATACCGTATGAAACATATTTTACATATAATTCATTGACATTTCTGTCGTATAAAACATTCATTATATTTATACAATTAAGTTAGTAAACGAATTTAATATAAACCTAACAATAAATCTTACGGGGAGTATAGTAGTTTGTCGTTGTCTAACACACCCAAATTGCATAATAAACCATACATAACATTTTTATGCTTACAAACATAGTTAACAAACATACAACATATTTCTCTGTAAAGTACCAAAAGTTATAGTAAATTGTATGTCTTATATTTTTTTCTTTTTTATACTTTTATCAGATCAGGCAGTACTATTAATCAAATAAATAAGTTACTTTTGTGTCAATCAAGTCAGTAAAAAATAGAACAATAAATCGTACTTTTTACGTCAACTTATTTACTGATGGCGTTTAAAGGTGGCACACTAAGGTTCTGGTCTCAGACTACTTACCAAAAAAACATAGGCCTTGCGCCAGAGCACAGGCTTACTTTAAAGAAAATCACGAAACAAAAATCGCAAGAGATCAGTATCCTGGCATAGAACACGTGCTAACTTAATGTTATAAAAATAACATTTATTCATCATACAATTATTCAATATTATTTTAATATTTAATAATATGAATATGAAGTACAATCTATATTTACTGACTAACAAAACACTAATAATAACTCATTTATTTTATAAAAAAAATATTCAATACGGCACACTGAGGCTCTGGTCTCGCGCTACGAACCACAAGACTCGGGTCTTGGGAGAGGGCACGGGCCAATAGCGATGGGTCTCAGATCTTTTGTTACGAACCAAAAGACATCGGTCTAATGGCACGAAACACAGATAAAAGCCAATGAAGCTCAGGCCTCGAGCTAACGAGCGACAAGACTCGGGTCTTGCGCCAGGGCACGGGCCTGCCATGAGAGGCTTCAGATCACGAGTCACGTATCACGGGACACCGGTCTTGTGGCATAGGACACGTGCATGAAACTGTAAAATTCCATTTAGACAGAGCAGGTTTCTTACCCAATCGAGTTGAATGTAATTGAATTGAAGCAATAAATTATTTTAATGGTTAACGTTTTGATAAGACCATGCGAGTCATTTAATGCCTTAATTTTATTGTATGCAACAGGCAAGTAATTTGCACTATGTAAATGTGCATTAACTCTTACAATTGTCAATTTAATTTCCAATTAAGTGACATAAAAATAAAATAATTTTGCTCACATTTCAACAAAAGGCATGCTTTTATAACCTTCAATTTTACAATTAATGGTTTTTAACAAATAAGAACTACAAACTACTATAATTTTTTGAATGGCATACTGGGGCTCTGGTCTCATGTTACGAACCACAAGGCACGGGTCTTGGGAGAGAACACGGGCCAATAGCGATGAGTCTCAGGTCTTGAGTTCTGTCCCAGAGACATCGGTCTCATGGCACGAAACACAGACAAAAGCCAATGAAGCTCAGGTCTCGAGCTACCGAGCGACAAGACTCGGGTCTTGTGCCAGGGCTCGGGCCTGCAATGAAAGGCTTCAGATCACAAGTCACGTATCACGGGACACCGGTCTTGGCGTTACCGCTTTTGCTAAGTGCGTATGCTAAATCTCGCTCCAAAGACCTGGCACGGCGGCCGCTTATCAGTGGCTCTCAGTTATCGAGAGGAGTCTGGGTGGCCTGTGCGGTAAAACGTCGGCTTTCAATTTTATCTGCTAGGGTAAAGACGCGTGTTGACACAAATTCTCCTTTCAACCTGGGGGACCGTATTTGTGGAACGACGGAATCCCGTTTCCATCGCCCAACTGGCCCACGTTATGGAGGCAGCAGTTGCATGCCACAGGCACGCCTCCTGCGCCTTTTTACGCGGGAAAAATCCCTTCGGGCACCTTACCAGTAACGGGATACCGGGAAGGTTATGTGGCGTTTAACACTAAAAACTCCGCGGTGTCACCTCTCAGCCACTATGGGCCAGCCCTGGCGCGGCGACCACTATGGCGGTCAGTGACTCGCTCACGGCACCCCATGCTTTAGTCAGAGGTCAACCCATGCGCCTATCTTATCCTATTAAGTAGTACCTATTTTGATTCCTTTTTCCACCTTCTCGCCCACAATCGTGCTAAGAATGGCCGTTTGTCAGCGTTGGGTCTTGCCCTAGGCTTTGTGTATTTTGAACAGCGCCATCTATTGGTGACCAAAAAAAAAACTAATAAATAAAAACACTCCGAAAAATGGCTCTGAAACGTGGTCCCTTACTATGGGTCTCATAAGAAAGCTCAAGGTCGCTCAACGGGCTATGGAGAGGACTATGCTCGGTGTTTCCCTACGTGATCGAATCAGAAATGAGGAGATTCGTAGAAGAACGAAGCTCACTGACATAGCCAAGCGGATTAGCTCATTAAAATGGCAGTGGGCGGGGCACATAGCGCGAAGATCCGATGGCCGATGGGGCAGAAAGGTTCTCGAATGGCGGCCACGTACCGGCAAGCGCAGTGTAGGACACCCACCTGCTAGATGGTCAGACGACCTACGTAATGTTGCAGGAAGGCGCTGGATGCAGGCCGCTTCCGATCGGTCGTTTTGGAAATCCTTGGGGGAGGCCTATGTCCAGCAGTGGACTTCCTGTGGCTGATATGATGATGATGATGACTCCGAAAACATCAAAATTGTAAATTTTGAAGGTTCCGTATTCCGTACCCAAAAGCTAAAAACGGGACCCTGTTACTAAGAGTCCGCTGCCTGCCCTTCAGTCCGTCTGTCTGTCTGTCACCAGGCTGTATCTCATAAACCGTGATAGCTAGACAGTTGAAATTTCACAGATGATGTATTTCTCTTGCCGCTATAACAACTAAAAACAGAGTAAAATAAATATTTAATTGAGGCTCCCGTACAACAAACGTGATTTTTTATAGATAATGGGATGGAATGGAACCCTTTGTGCGCGAGGCCGACTCTCACTTGGCCAGTTATTAACTTTATTATTTTAGATAAACCATAACATAAAATTGACAAAAGTTTTAGCCAATGCAACCAAACAATTTTTCGAACAAAAATGTTTGACGTGATTCTTTAAATTGATATAACTTTTTTATTTATAAAGGGATTTCAATGAAACAAACACTGAATTTTAAGGAAAACTTATCAAAATACATTAATGAAAATTGCAACCGAAGCTGTTAAGCCGTTTATGAGATAAGCATGCACAAACGCAGTTTTACGAACAAAAATGTTTGACGTGATTCTTTAAAATTGATATAACTTTTTTATTTATTAACGGATTTAAATGAAACAAACACTAAATTTTAAGTGAAGCTTATCACAATATTTTAGTGAAAACCGCAACTGAATCGGTTCAGCCATTTTTCAGATTAGCGTGCACAAACGCACAGACAAACAGACAAACAGACAAACAGACAAACCGACAAACAGACAAAAATCTAAAAATCATTGTTTTGTGTTCTATTGCGTTAGTTAAAGCCCCCAAAAGTATTTTTTCTCATTTATCTTCCATGTACAGACAGCGATGGGTTACGATTTTATTATATGTATTGAAGATTATCTTCCATGTACAGACAGCGATGGGTTACGATTTTATTATATGTATTGATGATTGATGATGACTAGCTTTTCGGGCGCTGCGCGGGCTGCAAGCAGCCCGCGGTCTTTTGTGAACCTGTTGAAGTAGGTTAAAATATGTTTCCAGTTCAAAAAATTGGTAAGTTTTTATGGGGAGAAATTGTCCTTGTATGGCGGCCATCTTGGATTTTGAAAAAAATTAAAAAACAAATGACGGACGTCAAATTGCTTACAACACCCCACATTTTGGAAAAAAAATCACACCCCTAACCACAACCGTTTTCGCAGGCCGTACCCCTTCCACATCAGGTTTCTGCAGATCCTCAAATGTCAGATTTTTCTGGTACTCCATTTAGCACCCTCTATACAACCGCACATCAACCTAAACCCCACCAACCCCGCAACAGGGCAAACAACTATGTCAATGAGTCAGTCAGTGAGTGGTAATGTAGGTTTATATATTTATTTATAATATACTAGCAGTCCATCCCGGCTTCGCCCGTGGTACATTCATAGCCTATGTCACTCAGGGATAACATACCTATCCAACAGTGAAAGAATTTTTAAAATCGATCCAGTAGTTTCGGAGCCTATTCAATACAATCAAACAAACAAACAAATCTTTCCTCTTTATAATATTAGTGTAGATATAACTAGCTTTTCAGGCGCTGCGCGGGCTGCGAGCAGCCCGCGGTTTTACGTGAAGCTGTTGGGGTGGGCTAAATAACATGTCCAGTTGAGAAAATGGGTAAAGTTGTATGGAGGAAAATTTGTTCTTGTACGGCGGCCATCTTGATTTTTTAAAAAAATGGAAAAACAAATGACGCTCGTCAAATTGCTTACAACCTTCTACATTTTGGAAAAAAAATCACGCCCCCAACCCCAACCGTCTATGCAGGCCGTACCCCTTCCACATCAGGTTTCTGCAGATCTTCAAATGTCAGATTTTTCTGGTACTCAATGGAGCACCCTCTATACGACCACACATTAACCTTAACCCCTACCACCCCGCAACAGGGCAAACAACTATGTCAATCAGTCAGTGAGTGGTATTGTAGGTTTATATATTATAATATAACTAGCTTTTCGGGCGCTGCGCGGGCTGCAAGCAGCCCGCGGTTCATCGTGGAGCTGGTGAGGTAGGCTAAGATATGTTTCCAGTTCAGAAAATGGGTAAGTTTGTATGGAGGAAAATTGTCCATGTATGGCGGCCATCTTGAATTTTGAAAAAAAATAAAAAAACAAATGACGCTCTTCAAATTGCTTACAACCCTCTACATGTTGAAAAAAAAATCACACCCCTTACTCCAACCGTCTTTGCAGGCCGTACCCCTTCCACATCATGTTTCTGCAAATCCTCAAATGTCAGATTTTTCTGGTACTCCATTTAGCACCCTCTATACGACCACACATCAACCTAAACCCCACCAACCCTGCAACAGGGCAAACAACTCTGTCAGTGAGTGAGTGAGTGAGTGGTAATGTAGGTTTATATATTATATATATATAATATAAATTATAAATAACTAGCTTTTCGGGCGTTGCGCGGGCTGCAAGCGAAGTCCCAGTGAGACGTTATAAAAGAAATAAGTTTAATTTTCTAAAATCCAGACGCCATCTTGGATTCCAAAAAAAATATTGAATTTAGGTTTTTGGGGTCAAATTACATATAGATATCGATTTTCAGCCAAATCGCAAGCAGTTGACTTACGGCGGCCATCTTGGATTTCCATTAAAAAAAAAGACGCTGCGCTTTGTGATAGTGGCTCGGGCTTCGCCCTCGCCCGCAGCTCGCCCTTCGGGCACGCATCACTCGGCCTGCGGCCTCGTGAAAATTACTTGTAGGGGTCAAAGGTCAAAGGGGGGGGGGGGTCAAAGGGGGGGGGAGCTCGAGCTTCGCCCTCGCTCCACAGCTCGGCCTGCGGCCTCGCGGGGGCCCTTCGCCTTCGGGCTTCGGCCTCAGGCTGCGCCAAGTTACTTGGGGGGCCGTTTGTATGAAATTTGTATGGAGGGGAATTGTCCATGTATGGCGGCCATCTTGAATTTTGAAAGAAATCAAAAAACAAATGATGCTCGTCAAATTGCTTGCAACCCCCTACATTTTGAGAAAAAAACCACGCCCCCAACCCCAACCGTTTTTGCAAGCCGTACCCCTTCCACATCAGGATTCAGCAGATCCTCACCAACCCCGCAACAGGGCAAACAACTATGTCAATCAGTCAGTGAGTGAGTCAGTGGTATTGTAGGTTTATATATTATAATAATATATATAACTAGCTTTTCGGGCGCTGCGCGGGCTGCAAGCAGCCCGCGGTCTTTCGTGCGGCTGTTGAGGTTTGCTAAAATATGTTTCCAGTTAAGAAAATGGGTAAGATTGTTTGGAGGAAAATTGTCCTTGTATGGCGGCCATCTTGAATTTAAAAAAAAAAATAAAAAACAAATGACGGTCGTCAAATTGCTTACAACCCCCTTCATTTTGGAAAAAAAATCACACCCCTAACCCTAACCGTTTTCGCAGGCCGTACCCCTTCCACATCAGGTTTCTGCAGATCTTCCAATGTCAGATTTTTTGGTACTCACTGGAGCACCCTCTATACGACCACACATCAACCTAAACCCCACCAACCCCGCAACAGGGCAAACAACTTTGTCAATCAGTGAGTCAGTGGTAATGTAGGCTTATATAATATAACTAGCTTTTCGGGCGCTGCGCGGGCTGCAAGCAGCCCGCGGTCTTTCGTGCGGCTGTTTTGGTAGGCTAAAATATGTTTCCAGTTCAGAAAATGGGTAAGTTTGTATGGAGGAAATTTATCCTTGTATGGCGGCCATCTTGGATTTTGAAAAAAATCAAAAAACAAATGACGGTCGTCAAATTGCTTATAATCTTCTACATCATGGAAAAAAAATCACACTCCTAACCTTAACCGTTTTTGCAGGCCGTACCCCTTCCACATCAGGTTTCCACAGATCCTCAAATGTCAGATTTTTCTGGTACTCCATTTAGCACCCTCTATACAACCGCACATCAATCTAAACCCCACCAACCCCGCAACAGGGCAAACAACTATGTCAATGAGTCAGTCATTGAGTGAGTGGTAATGTAGGTTTATATATTATAATAACTAGCTTTTCGGGCGCTGCGCGGGCTGCAAGCAGCCCGCGATTTATCGTGCGACTGTTTAGGTAGGGTAAGACATGTTTCCAGTTCAGAAAATGGGTAAGTTTGTATGGCGGCAAATTGTCCATGTATGGCGGCCATCTTGGATTTTGAAAAAATTAAAAAAACAAATGACGCTCGTCAAATTGCTTACAACCTCCTACATTTTGGAAGAAAAATCACGCCCCTAACCCTAACCGTTTTCGCAGGCCGTACCCCTTCCACATCAGGTTTCTGCAGATCTTCAAATGTCAGATTTTTCGCGTACTCACTGGAGCACCCTCTATACGACCACCTATCAACCTAAACCCCACCAACCCCGCAACAGGGCAAACAACTATGTCAATGAGTCAGTCAGTGAGTGGTAATGTAAGTTTATATATTATAATATATATAACTAGCTTTTCGGGCGCTGCGCGGGCTGCAAGCAGCCCGCGGTTTTTCGTGCGGCTGTTGAGGTTTGCTAAAATATGTTTCCAGTTCAGAAAATGGGTGAGATTGTTTGGAGGAAAATTGTCCTTGTATGGCGGCCATCTTGAATTTAAAAAAAAAAATAAAAAAACAAATGACGGTCGTCAAATTGCTTACAACCCCCTTCATTTTGGAAAAAAAAATCACACCCCTAACACTAACCGTTTTCGCAGGCCGTACCCCTTCCACATCAGGTTTCTGCAGATCTTCAAATGTCAGATTTTTTGGTACTCACTGGAGCACCCTCTATACGACCACACATCAACCTAAACCCCACCAACCCCGCAACAGGGCAAACAACTATGTCAATCAGTGAGTCAGTGGTAATGTAGGTTTATTTAATATAATATAATAATATATAACTAGCTTTTCGGGCGCTGCCCGGGCAGTAAGCAGCCCGCGGTTTTTCGTGCGGCTGTTGAGGTAGGCTAAGACATGTTTCCATTTTAGAAAATAGGTAAAAACTGCAGTCAGTAAAGAAAACATCAAAATGTGTGTAGAGGCGGCCATCTTGGATTTAAAATCTGCATCAAGTTTCGAGTTCCGCGGTGTGTTTTACCCGACATGCGAAATTTCAAACCCCTAAGAATTTCCATTGAGACGTTTCTAACGCAATAGTTCAATTTTTAAAATCCAGACGCCATCTTCAATTCCAAAAAAAATGTTACATTTGCATTTTTGGGGTCAAAATACATACAGACATCGATTTTCAGCCAAATCGGAGGTAGTTGACTTTTGGCGGCCATCTTGGATTTCCAAAAAACAAAACGCATCACCTTGTGGGAGTGGCTCGGGCTTCATTCTCGCCCGCAGCTCGCCCTTCGGGCTCGATTGTACTGGCTTTTCGGGCGCTGCGTGGGCTGCAAGCAGCCCGCGGTTTTTCGTGCGGCTGTTGAGGTAGGCTAAGACATGTTTCCAGTTCAGAAAATTGGTAAAAACTGCAGTCAGTAAAGGAAACATCAAAATATGTGGGGGGGGCGGCCATCTTGGACCCAAAATCTGATTGCAGTTTCGAGTTCTACGGGGTGCTTTACTCCCTTGAGCAAAATGTCAGACCCCAACGAAGTACCAGTGAGACGTCATAAACGAAATAAGTTTAATTTTCTAAAACCCAGACGCCATCTTGGATTCCAAAAAAAAAGTTGAATTTGGATTTTTGGGGTCAAAACACATATAAATATCGATTTTCAGCCAAATCAGAGGCAGTTGACTTTCGGCGGCCATCTTGGATTTCCAAAAAAAAAAAATTCACGACGCAACGCTTGGTGATGGTGGCTCGGGTTTCGCCCTCGCCCGCAGCTCGCCCTACGGGCTCGCATCACTCGGCCTGCGGCCTCGTGAAAATTACTTGGGGGGTTAGGGGGTCAAAGGGGGGCGGGGGGGGGAGCACGGCCTTCGGCCTCGCGTGGAGGCTTCGCCTTCGGCCTCAGGCTGCGCCTAGTTACTTGGGGGTGCGGTTTGTATGAAATTTGTATTTGGAGAAATTGACCATGTATGGCGGCCATCTTGGATTTTGAAAAAAATTAAAAAACAAATGACGCTCGTCAAATTGCTTACGACCCTCTACATTTTGGTAAAAAAATCACGCCCCCCAACCCAACCGTCTTTGCAGGCCGTATCCCTTCTACATCAGGTTTCCGCAGATCTTCCAATGTCAGATTTTTCTGGTACTCAATGGAGTACCCTCTATACGAACACACATCAACCTAAACCCCTCCCACCCTTTTTTTTTTTTTTTTTGACGCGGAGAAAATCCCTTCGGATACCTTACCGGTTACGGGACACCGGTAAGGTTATGTGGTGTTACCACTAAAAACTACTAGGTGTCACCTCTCAGCCGCTATCGGCCGGGACCGTGTGCTTCTTCATGCTCCACAGCCCCGGCGCGGCCGGCCGCTACTTAAGCGGCCCCGGCTCGCCAACGACCTTTACGGCACCCTATGCTGAATCAGAGGGGCCGGAGCAACCACCGCCTTGGCCTCTTGGCCCAAGGATAGGCGCACTGACACGCACATGCGCCTGCCTTCCACTCCGAAGGGCTGTCCGTTGGACGATGGAATCCCGTTTCCACCGTCCAACCAGTCCTCATAATTTGGGGCCTGCTAAAGCAGGCCCTACCCCAGTCAACCTGACGGCGACCGGGGCCCACACAGCCGGCCGCAGGGGATAGGGAGAGCGGCAACGTAACACCGACACTCCTCCTCCCCTGCGGCCCCACCGATGCCGTGCCAAGCGCCACGGCCGCGCTTGGTCGCGGAGGATAGGGCGGGCGGCAACGACACACCGACACTCCTCTTCCCCCGCGACCCCTACCACGGCTGTGATGGTAGGGGGGTCGTCGTCACCCCCTTCCCTCACAGCCAGGCCATTCCAGCCAGGAATGGCCTCAACCCGGGCAATGGGTTCCTCTTAGCTTCCCTACGGCCGAGGCAACCGCAGGTACTAATCTCCCCCATCGCGACAAGATGGGAACCACATCGGGGGGGGAAACCCCTTCCACCCTGCAACAGGGCAAACAACTATGTCAATCAGTGAGTCAGTGGTATTGTAGGTTTATATATTTATATATATAACTAGCTTTTCGGGCGCTGCGCGGGCTGCAAGCATTTTTGAAAAAAAATCACGCCCCAACCGTCTTCGCAGGCCGTACCCCTTCCACATCAGGTTTCCGCAGATCCTCAAATTTCAGATTTTTCTGGTACTTTCGACGACCTCCATGGCGTAATGGTCAACACGCTAGACCGCCAACCCGGAGGTCCTGGGTTCGATCCCCAGCCAGGGCAAGTTGGAAAATGGCCTTTTTCAATTTTTCCTGGGTCTTGGATGTTTATCTATATATGTATTTGTTATAAAATATAGTATCGTTGAGTTAGTATCCTATAACACAAGTCTCGAACTTACCTTAGTGCTAGCTCAATCAGTGTAATTTGTCCCTATATATTTATATTTATATTTATTTATTTATTTACTCACTGGAGTACCCTCAATACGACCGCACATCAATCTAAACCCCACCAACCCCGCAACAGGGCAAACAACCATGTCAATCAGTCAGTCAGTGAGTGGTAATGTAGGTTTATATATTATAAATAAATATAAACTAGCTTTTCGGGCGCTGCGCGGGCTGCAAGCAGCCCGCGGTGTTTCGTGCGCCTGTTGAGATAGGCTAAAACATGTTTCCAGTTCAGAAAATGGGTAAAAACTGCAGTCAGTAAAGGAAACATCAAAATATGTGTGGCCATCTTGGATCCAAAATCTGATTGCAGTTTCGAGTTCCGCGGGGTGCTTTACTCCCTTGTGCAAAAAATTCAGATCCCTACGAAGTCCCAGTGAGACGTTATAAACAAAATAAGTTTAATTTTATAAAACCCAGACGCCATCTTGGATTCCAAAAAAAATATTGAATTTAGGTTTTTGGGGTCAAATTACATAAAGATATCGATTTTCAGCCAAATCGCAAGCAGTTGACATTCGGCGGCCATCTTGGATTTCCACAAAAAAAAAAGACGCTGCGCTTTGTGATAGTGGCTCGGGCTTCGCCCTCGCCCGCAGCTCGCCCTTCGGGCTCGCATCACTCGGCCTGCGGCCTCGTGAAAATTACTTGTAGGGGGGGGGGGGGGGTGTCAAAGGGGGGGAGGGGGAGCTCGGGCTTCGTACAAAATTTCAACCCCTACGAAGTCCCAAGGACGTTTTTTTTTTTTTTTTTTAAATCTAGAGCCAGCCTCCAGCGTTATCGGAGCCTATGTTCTCGATCTTCTCTTTCATACCAGTTCTCACTTGCATGCCTCTCGTACTTTAGACCAATAAAAATAGCTTTACCTGGACATAAATCATAAACTCGTTGTTTTTATTATTTTATCGGATATCAATATTGTGTATCAAATATTAATGAGATATATTAAGTAAAAAATCCGCGGTCGCAACCGTATAATACAAAAATCGTGAGATTTTTTCTACTCAACTTTTCCCTAAAAGCATAATAGGTAACCAAAGACCTTGTTAGTTTAATTTAAGGTGCATTCAAATGCGATCACTTAATAGCAAAATTAAACTGACCCCATTTTTGTTTATACATTTTTTTTCACAGTTTTCACCTGATCTCGATATCTAGTTAAGCCAAAATGATAACCATAATGTTTATATCTTTATAAGCTATATTGTGTCTTTTTAGACATTAAAGACCAAAATTAAACATCATTTTTTAATGTTTTAAAATTCATGTTTTTCTCAGTAGCCAGAAATAGTAACTGTGTTATTTTTGTTTAATTATTAACAAAAACGCTTACATAGTGTCGCGAACGAGATAAATGTAGAATATTCACGAGCAAGAACTCTGCTGGCGAGATAGACTCGGAATGTTCGCGAGCGGAATGGTATAAAAAAGACGTCAGGATAATGCAAGCGAAACTAGGCCTTATATTTTTAATGCATAAAGGCTAGAGTTCTTTGAATGGTCGTCGGCTTAGTCGCACTCACACACACATACCGGCGTCTCGATGTTTCCCGTCAATCGAAATACATTCGTCAAGATATGAGAATATTCGAGAATAATGTAGACCGCTGTATCGGCGCTTATAAAAAGGCGATTGAGTGCACGTCCTGCCAGTTCAGTATGAGCTACGAAAGCGATAACTTCGAAGCGAACCGAAGCGAAGGAAACCTACCTCAGTGCGACAAGTGGAAGTACCTGCGACTAATTTGGCGAGATACCTGGACCTCAGATGCTACGCGACTTGGACTTGGACATCAGGAAGACCATCTTCACGTGTAAACCTTTGGGTTCCGTAGTGAATAAAAACCCTCATACGAACTTTGGCGTTTTTCTAGAAATCTCGAACCCAGTTTCGTAACAATAGCATTTTACACAATTTCTACCCACCGTTCACACGATGCGACGCCCAAGTTACGTCTCAACGCAATTCGTACTGCACACGTGCTCGCAAGTGCCCGCACAGAGGCCGTGTAGTGTTAGAGAGCAGGACTAAAATGTTTGTCATAGATAGACTTATTTTTAACATAGACCTTGTCTATCAGACTTCTATGGGAAATGGAGCATTTCACTTCTCTACATCAGCTGTCTGAAAGAAATTATCGCTATTAGCTATAAGACCACCCACGCCCATTGGACATTTTAATGTCTTTTTCTGTGTGCTATGTACATTTTAAATATTATATTTTTTTGTATTTAATAAAGTATTATTACTATTTATTATGTCGTATTATAATAAGCGCTATGGAAGTTAAACTCAGTTGTTGCTTTTTAATGCATAAATATAATCAGTAAAAACAAAAACGAAAACCACACTTTAATTTTTATGTGTATAAAATACTATTTCAAACCACTACACGACACTAGTCACTAAGTATCGACTGGCCAGCTTGTTCAGTATGATTTCATCACATGGCCAATTAATTCCTAGCGTGGTTCATCTAGGTATCATGTAATGAGGTTTAATGAGTTTTTTAGTTAAAAAAAAAGTAGAATTACAGTCACATAAAAATTAATTATTTCAATAAAATAATTATTGGGTTTGGACCAAAAATGACAAGAGCGATTGGACACATTTAAGGCTAGGTATTCCCGCAGAGGCCGTGCTTTAGAGTTTTTGAAAACCATTTGAGGCAAAGACAAAAGTGTTTTTTTCATCCCATCTACTCAAAAAACTATGGTTTCATCCCAAAACATTTGGAGCTAAAGTTACTGCTAGTTCTCTCGGGATTAAAAAGTGAAAAAGAAAATCTTACGGGATTAAAACACAATTTGAAAATTGAACACGATGTTATCTATGTAAAATCAGCTAAAAACAAAAGAATTAAGTTTTAATACAATAAATAACTGGAACAGTAAAAATGTTTATGGTCTTTGCTTCGAAAAAGGAAAAAAGAATAATTAGCGCAATTTTTGTCTTCGATTCAAAGTAATTACAGATGTTTTAGGTTATACTGTGTTAAAATTAATTATTTTGTGTAAATTTAAATCCTTTTTCGTAAGTTTAAGCCGATAGTGCACATTAAATTTATTGTTATTATAAAAATCTTAAAATATGTAGGTCCACGCAAACAAAGTTACGAGTTTATGTGTGAACAAACATTTTTTTTAGAAGTTGGTTCTTAAAAATTATTTCTTAGTATTTATTGAATGAAAACGACACTAAATAAAGGTTAGTACTTGTTGGAGCTTTGATGAGGTATTGTAGTTGTTCTACTTTCTCCATATTCTGTTTTGTATCTTTTTGCTAGTTTTTTTCATGGATGGTGATGTAATGTGTGCTACTTGCGTACGGTAATATTTTTGTCTCGGGCGTTATACACGAATCCCTCGCTTCACTCAAGATTCCATCGTAGAATCACTCGCTACGCTCGTGATTCAACTGAGGAATCCTTCGTTTTGCTCTGGATTCAAAGTAGCGCACTCGACTTAAAAGTATTACCTTTACGCCTTGAAGCACAATCTACTATTAAACTCTTAAAAAAGGTATGTATAAGTTAAGTATCCATGTCACGAGGTCCGCACCTGTGCTTCCCTGCCACTGTGACGTTGAGATTATTTTGAAAGAAACAATATTTAAAAAAGACCAAACTCTTTAATTTAATTTTTAACAATTATACAATGAGAAAGTAGTCACAGGTAAGGGTCGTAGGTTCACAGCTACGAGATTCGTTGTTCCAGAAGAGATTTCCAAAAGTACTCAGCTTTGAAGCAGCCCGGCGTCCAGTCGTGGTCGAAAGAGGACGAGGCTCCTCACGCCTCTGTTAGAAAAAGAAATACCAGGTGAGGGAGGAAAACATAATTTATTTCAATAAATGATATATTCCCTTTAAACAACTATTTTCTCAGCACATTTCTTATAACTTTTCAAAGCAAAGCTAAAACTACCAGGGTTTCGTAATCGGCCACTAGTTTTTCGAGAAGATAGACCCCGAAAGAAACTCGTCAGTATAGGCCGCCTACTTGCCTGAAGGGCTTTGGTCTACATTTCACATTCTCACGTTTTTACTACGTGACTAGTTCAATCACAAGTATCACAACAGTATTTCTCATTCTCATCTTGGGTAACCACTATTACATCATATTATCTAAGGTTAGAATTACTATCTTTACATCTGTACTTATCAAAGATATTGGTTATTCTATAACGGTTTCTTCACAAAAGAATAATTGTAAAAGTGGTTTCACAAACATACCAGGAATGTCAATTTTAATAACACTTATTTATTATTACAATTAATAAGAAACATAGTAACAGAATTAAACTTACATTATCCTGCAGCTGCACAATTAAGACTGCTCCCAAACTAAGAAACACTGAATTTATAACCTCGCCGAACTCACTAAAAGTGTGACGATAAATACAGCGCTCCGCCTCGCGCTGTATCATGGATTCCAACCACATGTGTCTGAATACCCCTGGCCCACACAGTCATTGAATCTGTGTCCACCTGGGCTTATCGTCTAGCTGAAACAAACTACACAAAGGAGATGTTCACAGTGCGGCGGTCCGCACAAGACTGAGCCGCTCGTCGCTAGGGCGACCGCTTTTATACTTGTTGAAACATTTGAAAATGTAGCAGTTATGTTTTGTTGTAAACAACTTTCTGTTTGCACATCGAAAACAATAATAAATGGGATTATCTTGAACTCGCCGACAAATATATATAGCTTGTTTTTGTTATTCTAACACGGCCATTCTGATATGTACTTCGTTCCTCGAAGTACTTAAATCATACAATTGATCATTCTTAAAATTAACTTGACAATTTTTATGATAACTTATAGTTACTAAGCATCACAGTCTCACTTCTGACATTAAGTAGACTCATGTGTGAGCTTCAAAAACACTTAAACTAAGTCTCACCTCTCACATTAGGCAGACCAAGGCTTCACAGTCTCACTTCTCACATTAAGTAGACTTTTGTGAGCACCCAACACTTAACCTACGTCTCACCTTTTAAATGTTTTAAATGTATCGGAAAATATATAACAATGTAATTTATGATTAATATATGTATATATATATTTGGTAAAAAGTTTTATATAAATTGCTGTCACGGCCAGACTGACTGTACTTCGCTCTCGAAGTACAAACCAACCTTACTTAATATTTACTCAAATGTTACTAACTTCACTTTCAAATTGTATATATCTTTTTATATCCATCTAATACATGAAATCAAAATAATTATATCTATTTATTACATCATTAATACTTATTGCTAAATTATTACAATATAACACTTGCTACCGTTCTATCTCTCACATTAGGTGAATCGGCTAGCAATATTCTCTTGCTACTGTCCCACCTCTCACATTAGGTGAACAAGCTAGCAATATACTATCAAGTTAGTGTTCTGCCTTTCACATTAGGTGAACAAGCTAACAATATACACTTGCTACCGTTCTACCTCTCACATTAGGTGAACAAGCTAGCAATATACTATCAAGTCAGTGTTCTACCTTTCACATTAGGTGGACCTTAATTACAAACATTTCAAAATGTATCAACATACGGAGTGTTAACAGTAAGTATAATAATTTGAAATCATGCTAAAAAATAAAAAATAAAAGTATAAATAACTCATCGTCTCAATAGAATCCTCATCTGTCCATTCTCCTGGCCACAATCTTAATTTTTCTTTCGACACTATAATATTTCTGAGATTACCTCTCCCTCTGAGAGCGTACCGATCGTGTGTTAGTACATTAATAATTTAATAAGGACCTTTAAAGCGGGGGCTCAGCTCATCATGACGCCTATGGTCCTGATTTACGTAAACAACATTACCCACTTCAAACACTTTGTCATTACGTCTTACTGTATCAAACCTTTATTTAAATTTACTTGATTCATGTACTAATCGTTGGTGAGCTAACGCCCGATCTGCTCTTAAATCAATATTTGGTTCAGATACATTTATTTCATCTAAATGAGCTTGGATACTTTGAATGTTAGCATTACAACCGATTAGCAAATGAAGCAGAGAGAAACCCGTAGATTTTTGAATAGTAGTATTGATAGACTGTTGCACTTTCCACAACCCGCTTGGCCAATCTGACGAACCATTACAGGTAGTGTTTAACATTGTTTCCGATGAGAACTTATAATTAAAGTTGTATATATTTCATTATATAACTGTAAAGACAATAAATATATGCTACAGTTATGCTATAATATTTTGTTTTCAGTTTTGCCTTACACAATCGGGTTGCAGCTGTGCCCTTTACAGTAGGCAAAAGAGCTGAACCTCTTATTACAGTCAGTCTTGCTTATATCTTTGCTTTACATATCAAAAGACCTAAGCAAATATTTAACACAATTGTTCCACAGTACAAAGTACTTTAAATGGCGGACTAAGTGCAGCATTTCCTCCCATTCAACCATAGGGATAAGTAGAAAAAATAATCATAATTATTACTTAATATAACATGCTATTTTATAGTGCAGCAAGTAAATATATCTTCATTTTATTTAATCTTACATTAATTCTATTGCTATGTTACTGGTTCAATCCAATTTCAGTTTAAGTACCAAACGTTATAAACTTTTTTAAACATTATTAATTTATTAGAGGCATTTAAATTGTGTTTTTTTTTTGATTGTGTAATTAATTCATACAATATGATCTTTTATAAGGAAAATTCAAGTTTCTATTTTCGTATGTTTATAAACTTCAATCAAAGTCCAGGTTCAACATGATTCAACCCTGTTATGTTGTAATTGAATATTTGTGTCAATGATATAAATAAGACTTTTCTTTTTTTACGCCTCGGCCAGTCTGATGTTATTCCGTTGGTTGTAGGTTTTTATTTTAGTTTTACCATGCCTCGTGCTGATTGCACGACAAATATAAAGTCTCACGTTGAAAGAGTTAATCAAATTTTACTCAAAAAAAAGAACTGCATAGTGTTTAAAAGCGGTTTTTTTTTTGTTTAATGGAACCAACAGCAGTCTTTTGATCGGTACTAAAAACATAAAACTAGTACTCAATATGATCAAAGTTACGAAATTTCATATTTGCTGGAAAGTATCCAAATTTTTTTTAAATATTTTACTTTTATTATCAATACTCATGTATCATACAATTAGTTTTTTTTTTGTCACTAGATTCAATATTAATATGTCTGCGCTGCATATTTGGCAAAATTTAAGATGACAGGAACATGATTAAATTTTCGTTTTAAAGAAAACCTTATATCAGTGATTGTGCTTATTATTTGTACAGTATCTTTGCAAAATTGTTCTATTGTATTTGATAAATATATAGTACTTTTTTTTTGTTGTATCAGTTATTCCCTTTATTTACTTTTCGTAGACAAAATTTATAAATAAAGCCTATTTCATTAATTTGTTTATTACCCATAGTTGCTCATCACCAACACAAATAAAAGCTTTTCTCATCAACGCCAAAAATCAGCTATGAAAATATCTAATTTGATACATTAATACAGATACACTGTCAAACAATAGTAAACTTTGCAAAATTCATCTATATTATTCTCTTTTTGTATATCGGATATGGTTATATGCCACAACGGATTAATAAAGGAGGCCAATCAAAAAAAAGAAAAAGTTAAATGAAGACGTATATCAAGCCTTAACATTGGATTTGCTATTCCTTTATGAAATCTAATTTGGCACATTCTTTTTACTATTTCTTGTTAATAATCAAATTTTTTATTTGTTTTGCCCTTTTTTTTAACTATAAATAAATACATAGAATTTTTACCGAAGCTTAAAACCTGAGTAACAAACAGAATTTTAATATAAACATCTATGTTACAATACAACGTTTAAGCTTGCTAGTGTATAGCTAAAGTTTCAATTTAAACTAAGGATATTCACTGTTATCTTTTATAAAGAGATCATTATGCAGCATGGAAAATGGGTAATGTTTAATCATTAAAATATTTTGATACCTTAGGGAATGGCTTATTAAAATAAAATATTATCTTAATATTTCTTAAAAATAAAATTACTGAAATCTCATTTCCATTACTTGACCATTATTTCAATCACACTAACAATGACTTATTAATAATAGAGCCCCGAAGGCTTTACCTCTTGTAACTTCCAAAGCACCTTGATATTAATCCATTTCATTTTTGCGGGCACTGCATGTAGTGGTCAGCTGCTACTTCCTTGGCTCTGAAGAGCTGCACATCATGCTGCCACGTGGACATTAAGTCATCTCGTACCGTGTCATCCTCGTCGTCGTCATTGTCATTGTCGTAGGCAGAGCGTCTCCATCACGATTCACATAAAAAAAAAAAAAAAAACAAGTTATTAGTAATTATTCATGGAACCGTGGTATCCCACTTCTGATGTTAGAAAAAGAAATACCAGGTGAGGGAGGAAAACATAATTTATTTCAATAAATGATATATTCCCTTTAAACAACTATTTTCTCAGCACATTTCTTATAACTTTTCAAAGCAAAGCTAAAACTACCAGGGTTTCGTAATCGGCCACTAGTTTTTCGAGAAGATAGACCCCGAAAGAAACTCGTCAGTATAGGCCGCCTACTTGCCTGAAGGGCTTTGGTCTACATTTCACATTCTCACGTTTTTACTACGTGACTAGTTCAATCACAAGTATCACAACAGTATTTCTCATTCTCATCTTGGGTAACCACTATTACATCATATTATCTAAGGTTAGAATTACTATCTTTACATCTGTACTTATCAAAGATATTGGTTATTCTATAACGGTTTCTTCACAAAAGAATAATTGTAAAAGTGGTTTCACAAACATACCAGGAATGTCAATTTTAATAACACTTATTTATTATTACAATTAATAAGAAACATAGTAACAGAATTAAACTTACATTATCCTGCAGCTGCACAATTAAGACTGCTCCCAAACTAAGAAACACTGAATTTATAACCTCGCCGAACTCACTAAAAGTGTGACGATAAATACAGCGCTCCGCCTCGCGCTGTATCATGGATTCCAACCACATGTGTCTGAATACCCCTGGCCCACACAGTCATTGAATCTGTGTCCACCTGGGCTTATCGTCTAGCTGAAACAAACTACACAAAGGAGATGTTCACAGTGCGGCGGTCCGCACAAGACTGAGCCGCTCGTCGCTAGGGCGACCGCTTTTATACTTGTTGAAACATTTGAAAATGTAGCAGTTATGTTTTGTAGTAAACAACTTTCTGTTTGCACATCGAAAACAATAATAAATGGGATTATCTTGAACTCGCCGACAAATATATATAGCTTGTTTTTGTTATTCTAACACCTCCGTATTTATATGGGCCGCGCGGGGTGGAGAGCGGGGTAAGGAGGGAAGCACAGGTGCGGACCTCGTGACACACCCCCCTCGTTGGGACAGAATTTTCCTGCCGGAAAATTCGGCTTCATCTGCTCGCTGGCTGAAGCTGGCAGGATACGACGGGGTTGCGGACTCTGGAGACCCAGGAGGAGCAGGACAGCTGAAATTTAGAGAAAAGGAACTGAGTAACATTCTAGGTATTGCAGTTATGTTACCTGAAAATTTAGAAATACATTATACGAGCCGAGCCGAGTCACCTCACAGAGCAATTTTATTTTTTTATTTTACTAACTACCCCACTCCTACTAACAAAAAGGAGGTCCGTCGCTTTCTAGGCGCTGCGTCGTGGTATAGAAGGTTTATACCTAACTTCAGTGCGCTGGCATCTCCCTTGAATAAACTAACCTCTAACGGTAAAAAGTCTCCTGCGTTCAATTGGTCGCGAGAGGCTGACGCAGCTTTCAATAAATTAAAGGATTGTTTGTCTTCTTCGCTGGTACTATCTTGTCCAGATTACACACAACCATTTGAAATTCACGCGGATAGTAGTGACTTTGGTATCGGAGCTGTTCTATGTCAGGTCTTGGAGGGGAAAGAAAGAGTTATAGCCTTCTACAGCAAATCCCTTACGGACCAAGAAAGAAATTATAGTGCTACAGAGCGCGAGGCGCTTGCTGTTCTGTCAGCTATTGAACACTGGCGTTGCTATGTAGAAAATGGCAAGAAATTTATTGTGTACACTGATCACGCTGCTCTCAAGTGGTTTATCAAACTCAACAATCCTACGGGTCGAATGGCTAGATGGGGAGTCCGTCTTTCTTCCTATAATTTCGAAATAAAGCATCGTCGAGGAACCGATAACGTTGTGCCAGACTTCCTTTCTCGTTCTCCTAATGTCATGCCTATGCAATGCAACACAATAGATGGGAATGTCATTTCTACTAATGATTCATGGTATCTTAATATCTATAAGGGTTGTTCACAGTCTCCTGCCTCTTTTATCGACTATCAGGTCCTTAATAATAAATTATATCGTTTAAAAAAAAGTCTTAACCCTCTTACTAGAGAGTTTCAATGGAAAGAGGTTGTTCCATCCGAAGAGAGATCGGAGTTAATAAGGCAAAACCATTCGTTGCCCACAGCTGGTCACATGGGCATCTCTAAAACATACAAGCGCTTGGCCCTTAACTACTATTGGCCAGGTATGTATGCGGACGTGGTTAAGGCCGTCAATTCTTGCGATGATTGTATCGCTCATAAACATCAAACTCACTCCACTTTCGGTCATATGGGCGGACCAAAGTCTTGTCTTAGGCCGTTTCAAACGATAAGTATCGATCTAATTGGACCCCTTCCGCCTACAAGAAAACAAAATAACTATATTTTCGTTGTCTGTTGTTGTTTCTCAAAGTATTGTTTGCTTTTCCCTATAAAGCGTGCCACAGCAGAAATAATAACAAAAATACTCGAAGATAATGTTTTCTTAGTTCACGGCATTCCCTCTACTGTCATAGTAGATAACGGTAAACAATTCGTTAGTGCCCAATTTAAAAACTTATTATCTAAATATAAAGTTCCGAACACACACTATACTCCATTTTATACGCCTCACGTTAATACGGTTGAACGTTATAACAAAACTATAACTACAGCTATCTCTGCATTCATTGAAAACGATCACAGAGTGTGGGATACGCTAGTACCTAAAATCCAATTCGCCATCAATTGTGCGGTAAGCGAAGTCACAGGCTACACGCCCTCTTTTCTTGTTTTCGGTCGCGAATTGATAACCTGCGGTTCACACTATCTAGATTCTGATCCGAACTTAATTCACGAACCACGTGACTGTTATGCGGAGTCCCTTGGTCACTTGTCGTCTATCTTTGACAAAGTACATGCATCCTTGTTATCGGCCCACGAGCGTAACTGCCAGTCTTATAATCTTCGCCGTAAGCCGGCAGAATTCAGTGTTGGCGATATTGTTTGGAAGCGAACATTTTATTTAAGCGATAAAGACAAATATTTTTTCAAAAATATTGGCCCCTAAATTTATAAAATGCAAAATAGTATCAAAAAAATCTCCTTTGGTGTATAAACTTTCAGACATGTCTGGTAAGCCACTGGGCGAATGGCATATTAAAGATATAAAACAAATAAATTATAAAAAATAATTATCAAAATATAATCAAAATTTAAACAAATGAAATACTATCTTCTATAACCAATGTATAACATTTTTTTCTTGTACCCTATGGTTTAGTGGTAAAAAAGTCTCTCGCTTGAATCAAGTATACAGGTTCGATTTGTCTTTATAACATCATCAATCAATACATATAATAAAATCGTAACCCATCGCTGTCTGTACATGGAAGATAAATGAGAAAAAATACTTTTGGGGGCTTTAACTAACGCAATAGAACACAAAACAATGATTTTTAGATTTTTTGTCTGTTTGTCGGTTTGTCTGTTTGTCTGTTTGTCTGTGCGTTTGTGCACGCTAATCTGAAAAATGGCTGAACCGATTCAGTTGCGGTTTTCACTAAAATATTGTGATAAGCTTCACTTAAAATTTAGTGTTTGTTTCATTTAAATCCGTTAATAAATAAAAAAGTTATATCAATTTTAAAGAATCACGTCAAACATTTTTGTTCGTAAAACTGCGTTTGTGCATGCTTATCTCATAAACGGCTAAACAGCTTCGGTTGCAATTTTCATTAATGTATTTTGTAAGTTTTCCTTAAAATTTAGTGTTTGTTTCATTGAAATCCATTTATAAATAAAAAAGTAATATCAATTTAAAGAATCACGTCAAACATTTTTGTTCGAAAAATTGTTTGGTTGCATTGGCTAAAACTTTTGTCAATTTTATGTTATGGTTTATCTAAAATAATAAAGTTAATAACCGGCCAAGTGAGAGTCGGCCTCGCGCACAAAGGGTTCCATTCCATCCCATTATCTATAAAAATCACGTTTGTTGTACGGGAGCCTCAATTAAATATTTATTTTACTCTGTTTTTAGTTGTTATAGCGGCAAGAGAAATACATCATCTGTGAAATTTCAACTGTCTAGCTAACACGGTTTATGAGATACAGCCTGGTGACAGACAGACAGACGGACTGAAGGGCAGGCAGCGGACTCTTAGTAACAGGGTCCCGTTTTTAGCTTTTGGGTACGGAATACGGAACCTTCAAAATTTACAATTTTGATGTTTTCGGAGTGTTCTTATTTATTAGTTTTTTTTTTGGTCACCAATAGATGGCGCTGTTCAAAATACACAGAGCCTAGGGCAAGACCCAACGCTGACAAACGGCCATTCTTAGCACGATTGTGGGCGAGAAGGTGGAAAAAGGAATCAAAATAGGTACTACTTAATAGGATAAGATAGGCGCATGGGTTGACCTCTGACTAAAGCATGGGGTGCCGTGAGCGATTCACTGACCGCCATAGTGGTCGCCGCGCCAGGGCTGGCCCATAGTGGCTGAGAGGTGACACCGCGGAGTTTTTAGTGTTAAACGCCACATAATCTTCCCGGTATCCCGTTACTGGTAAGGTGCCCGAAGGGATTTTTCCCGCGTAAAAAGGCGCAGGAGGCGTGCCTGTGGCATGCAACTGCTGCCTCCATAACGTGGGCCAGTTGGGCGATGGAAACGGGATTCCGTCGTTCCACAAATACGGTCCCCCAGGTTGAAAGGAGAATTTGTGTCAACACGCGTCTTTACCCTAGCAGATAAAATTGAAAGCCGACGTTCCACCGCACAGGCCACTCAGACTCCTCTCGATAACTGAGAGCCGCTGATAAGCGGCCGCCGTGCCAGGTCTTTGGAGCGAGATTTAGCATACGCACTTAGCAAAAGCGGTAACGCCGTTGTCACCGTGAGTTTTTTAGTGGGTGAGAAGCATAACCGTCCGATTTCCTGTGGCCGAAAGGCACTCACGAAGAAAAAAGTTTAAGTTAAGGTTTTAGGTTAGAGACTGCAATAAAAATGTGTGTAACACCCATACCAAGACTGCTCAGGATTGTGGCCTCTCCTTCCCTGAGGAACGAAAGATCATGGTCATTTTCCAATGCGTTTGAACTCAAAGTACGCCGCAAATAGGTAACCTCCAAACAACCGTATAGGACGTCCTGCCCGAGAAGCTCTTCAAACGGAGGTTCTAAGTGAACATTAAGCAGACATTGATCTCAGAGAATACTAACTTCCTGCCATCCTTGCAGCTCTACTGGGAAAATGTGCCGAGGCACTCGCACGTCAAATACCTAGAGGTATCTAAAGTTTGGCAGATGCCTCAGCTTGAGAATGGTGACGATAGTGAAGATGGCCCGGGGGAAGCTCTATCCAGTACTTTTCTCTCGCCTTCAACTACGGACGCGGCTCATTATTAAGGCGATCTTAAGAAGTCATCCGTCGGGACTTAAAGTAGAAATACTTATTTCTTGACTTTCATCTCCCGTCTAGCGAAAGACATGTTTGACAAGGCTTACCATTGCACCGCCACATCGGGAGAACTGGGGAGAGGGGGAGATACGTATAGACGGTGGCAGCAGTCCGCTGTAGAGAGCTACAACAGATCAGTGCTGTGGGAACTCTCGCCAAAAGACGGAAGATGAATGAAGTATTAGCAAAGTCACTATACATTGCATAAGTATTCAGTTTTTGAGAGACCCACGGCATAGCAGTAACATTCGGTAACAGTGTAAGTTTACATGTAGTTTTCAATGTCAAAATTCCGATCGACTTAGACTGTGACTAGAGATAATGTGTTTACTACGAAAAAAGGAACCCTTATAGTTTCGCCATTTCTGTTTGTCTCTTTGTCCTTGGTTTTACTTAGAGACAATTAGTATCAAAAAGCTATAATTTGGCAACGGTCATGAACTTTAAGCAAAACTGAGCAGGGCAACTGGCCCGCCAGAGCCCATGCGATGAGTTGACGTAATAATCAAAGTCGCGGGTCACACCTGGATGAGAGCAGCACAGGACCGAGATGTGTCGACGAAGATAGGTCCATGCTCAGCAGTTGACGGAAGTAGGGCTGAAATGATGATGAACTCTTTAGTTTTAATTCCAAGTCAGCATTCACAACTACGGAACCCTTCACTGCGCGTGACCTGATATGCACTTGACCGGTTTTATTGAAAATATCAAAATAACGATTCTTATAAACTAAAGTCCACGCTGACGAAGTCGCGGGTAACAGCTAGTCTTAACTAAATTCTATTTACTGGCGATATTGTGTTCACCTATTTCTTTCGCTATTGAATGCATTGACACTTGCAAGCTACGACCGGTTCTTGACCTTGGCTTACCGGTTTTGCATACCACAGCTGTTCACGCACACTTGTTATTAGATAAACTATAATGATCGCTTTACATTGTTATTTCATATCGCATTGCATCTAACGTTTCGCGCTATATTTTAATTATTATTTCTGGTGCTAAAAAAAAAATATAAAAATAAAATTGCTCTGTGAGGTGACTCGGCTCGGCTCGTATAATGTATTTCTTAATTTTCAGGTAACCTAACTGCAATACCTAGAATGTTACTCAGTTCCTTTTCTCTAAATTTCAGCTGTCCTGCTCCTCCTGGGTCTCCAGAGTCCGCAACCCCGTCGTATCCTGCCAGCTTCAGCCAGCGAGCAGATGAAGCCGAATTTTCCGGCAGGAAAATTCTGTCCCAACGAGGGGGGTGTGTCACGAGGTCCGCACCTGTGCTTCCCTCCTTACCCCGCTCTCCACCCCGCGCGGCCCATATAAATACGGAGGCGTGAGGAGCCTCGTCCTCTTTCGACCACGACTGGACGCCGGGCTGCTTCAAAGCTGAGTACTTTTGGAAATCTTTTCTGGAACAACGAATCTCGTGGCTGTGAACCTACGACCCTTACCTGTGACTACTTTCTCATTGTATAATTGTTAAAAATTAAATTAAAGAGTTTGGTCTTTTTTAAATATTGTTTCTTTCAAAATAATCTCAACGTCACATCCAGGCTCGTCAAATTCGCATTCAGTTACAAGATCCTATAAACTTCATTCGGTTGGAAAAAATCCCAAAGTAACCCTTTTTTGTGATATTTTTTCAAAACTACGAGTAAAATACTGATATTTTACATAAAAAAATTGTACTTAATTAAAGCCACTTAATATTTACAAATAAATTCGCTGAGTTTGACTTGATATAATTATTTTCTTAATAATTATATGAAATTCGCGAGCGCGACGACTTGAACTCGGCAGGTCCGATTAGACGCGTGCTAGCGCTTACTAACATTGGACCAATAAAACAACTAAAGATCGCTACATGTTTTTACAAGCTTTTATTTAACTTGCAATGTATGTATATGTCGGCGAGTTCAAGATAATCCCATTTATTATTGTTTTCGATGTGCAAACAGAAAGTTGTTTACTACAAAACATAACTGCTACATTTTCAAATGTTTCAACAAGTATAAAAGCGGTCGCCCTAGCGACGAGCGGCTCAGTCTTGTGCGGACCGCCGTACTGTGAACATCTCCTTTGTGATTGATTAACAAAAATATATAATTAACTGAAACCGGAAGTTGTTAATACCTTGACCGAGGTATAAATTAAATATCTTATACATAAAATTAAAACAATAAACTATCATACTAATTCATTAAAGCTAATAATAATAAAAACAATCGGTGCGCCGCCCATACGGCCATTCTGATCAAGCGCGTTCTCTGCGCTAAATCTTAATACCGTCCAATATAACATTTTCATCACAATATCATTCAAATTCAAATAAATATAGCTTAATATACACATAAATTAGGCATCACCCATTCTGGGGTCTAGCCACACAAAAATTAGGCATCACCCATTCCGGGATCTAGCCACACAGAAATCAGGCATCACCCATTCCGGGATCTAGCCACACAAATCAGGCATCACCCATTCCGGGATCTAGCCTCTAAGACCGGGAAAAGGAAAGCATGGTGGCCAGCCATGCCAGGATGGAAATGAGGAAGGAAAATAAAAAAAGTTTGCAAATTGGCGTTCTTCTTTACACTAATTACAGTTACTAATCAACATACTATTTAGATAAATTATTTTTCAGATTCTTCATCTATCACATCATCCGCCCATACGGAAGATTCTTTGCTATTATCAAAAGGATCTGCTTGTCTGCTGGGAGCAGGTCTTAAATAGTCGTGACTGGCGATCTTTTCAGAACATCCTCGTAAATTTATGTGCTTTATAACGGTCATTAAGTAAAATCTCCAAGATTTCCATAGGACCCTCGAATTTCGGCCCTAGTTGTATAGTATGACGTTCGTGAATACGCATTAAAACAAAATCTCCAACTTTAAAGTGTCTAATTTGAGCTTTGCCATTGTCAAATCGAATACGCTTTTTTCCAACAAGTCAAATCAGATACTTTTTTCAAAACGTCAAAACAAACACTTTCTATGGAATTTTGTATGAAATACAGGCAGATGACGTCACAGTTTTTTGGAGTCAAGTAGCGCTCTTAATATCAGTTTTTCTGCAATAATAAATTTAAAATCACGTTAAAATGGATATTTTCAAAGACTATTGTCATTATTTTGCGACGTTTTATTTTGTTATCAGTACCAAATAATTAATTTTTGGCTTAGGATAATACTTAATTTTGTCCTGAATAGATCGCTCGTCCATCCTATTTTTACAAGCATTTCTAACAGCAATAAGATCATCAACAGGTTCATCATCATCAAGTTGAGAGAGCTTGATAGCGGGTGGAGAGCATTTTTTGCCAAATAATAACTCCATAGGGCTTTTTCCAGTAGTTTTTGAAATTGTACAATTTAAAGCTAATTGTAAATCTTGGATTGCATTGGGCCAAGGTCTATCAAGCTCCACCACTGACATATTATCTTTAATTACCTTCATAACACGCTCCACCTGACCATTAGCCCTGCTAGCGCCTTTTGCTACAACTTGATGTTCTATACCGAAATCTTGGCAAGTTTTTTTTTATTGAAATCTAAAGAAGTCATGCTTTTATCTTGGTCGGTTATAAGTCTGGTGGGAGTACCAAAAATAGTAATGACTTCGCGAAAACATCTTATAGCGGAATCTAAAGTACGATCGTTTGAGTAAACTAAATGAACGTATTTAGTAAAAGCGTTTATAAAGACAAAGGCATATTCGGGACGATCACGTTTTCCATTCATTTGACCAGTAATGTCTGCAATCAATGGTAACGGATAATGATCTCTAAGTGTATTGGCATTCAGTTCACGAAAATCGACACAGAGTCGGTCTGAGCCATCTTTTTTCTTTACTAGCAAAATGGGGCTGCTAAAAGGAGAAGAACTGTCGCGGATGATGCCATTACTTTCTCACGTTCTACGGGAGAGAGTCTGTAGGGCTTACGTTGTACAATTTTATCGGGGATTTTTAATCTTATTTTTAACTCACCGGTATTGACTTTTGAAACATTATTTCCAGTTGTGAAACTTTGCCTAAAGTTATTAATGATATTTTTCAATTGGTCAAGTAAACTCTGATCTTTAACGCCAGTATCAAGTTCAAAAGGGTAGTTGGCACTACACTCATTTACCACTTTCACAACATTATCAGCATTCAGTTTCACTGAAATTCCAGTGTTAGTTAAAGTAACACTAAGACCAGGAATTTGCAAAAGGTCATAACCTATCAAAATGTCAAACTGAGTTTGTGCATCCCCAACTACGTAAAACTCTAGCTCTACACCTACTCTATCGATTTCAACAATGGTTGTAATAGTTTGAGTTGAGCGGACTGGGCTACCGCCAATCCCATAAAGACAACATCCACTGTTTTCCTTTTTCCTGGGATCGAACCAGAAAAACGTTGCCTAATCAGTGAACAATCGGCGCCTGTATCGAACAAGCAATCATAAACCTTGGAGCCGATTTTAACTTGTGTAGTACTGCGATTCACTGAATTACAAAAATTTACAGATTTACTTTTAGTAGAATTACGTTCGTCATTTTGTTTACGAAAGCAATTCTTTTCTACATGACCCATCTTATGACAATACTTGCATTCGACAGATCTAACGGAATTACTAGGGCTGTTAATATTTTGCGAAGAATTGGACTTAGAAGTCGACGCAGGTAAAGGGGCAGTAGTTTCCTTGCAATCGCGGAAACGATGCCCAGGTTTGTTGCATTTGAAGCAAGTAGTAGTTTGGTCACTTTTCGCAAAGGTTTCGGATACCCGCGGTTTTTTATTATAATTATTATTAGATTTTTCTACCACATCAAGCTTTCGCTTGCGATAAGTTTTCAAAACGGAAACTAGCTTGGGCAAAGAGTCAGGTGTGTTTCTAAGTAATTCTGATCTAATATGTTCAGGATAAATACCTGTTATCAAGGCGTCGATCACCTCAGCGTCCGAAGCCTCAGGCCGAACCCGTTTGAAGAGTGTCCATCCCGTAGTAGCGTACTCGGCGTAGCTGGCAGCAAGATCCGATGTGTAGTTGCGCCATTTCTGAACGTCGTCTGCATATCGGAACTCCTTCCCGAATGTGCGGATTAAGTCTTCTTTCACTTGTTGCCATGTGGTAGTTCGTAGGGACCAGGTGTCCGCCCATGTCTTAGCTCGTCCTTTCAGTTGAAGAATAGCCTTCATGCGTGCTTCTTGGGATGATATATTAAAAGTAGTCATCGTTTCATCAACATTTGCACACCAATCTCTGATGTCGTGCGAACGGATATCTGGATCAAACGGCGGCAGGTAGAAGTTGCTCCGATCACGTGGAACTGGAGTGGCAGAGATCGCGGCTGTAACTGCACTTGCAGCTGCTTGTTTCGTCACACTCGTCAATAAATTCATCACTTGCTCCATTGAAAAGGTAGGGTCGGGTTGAGTTGTCACCCTCTCGGAGGTTCTAAATGTAGGGGATTGTGGTCCCACCGCTGCTGTCGGCGATATTCCAGCATCACGTTCATCATCAGGTTCCATAATTGTAGCAATAAATGAAACTATTTATATGTACAGAAATCACTTATAATTCGAGCAGAGTAACAGCTTACAACGAAGTTCAATAATGAATGAATTCGCACCAAAGGCGTGCGGACTTAAATACTAAGCGACAAACAACCCCACTATTACTCCCACCACTACCTCGCTCACGCCAATTGTTTGAACAAAATGAGCCACGTGATTCACATTATATTTTTAGCTTCTATTTAATCAGTTTTACATAAAAAAATACAAGAGGTAACATTTTAAATATAAAATATCTTTTTTTTACTTATAATTTATTACAGAATTTACATGTGATTGATTAACAAAAATATATAATTAACTGAAACCGGAAGTTGTTAATACCTTGACCGAGGTATAAATTAAATATCTTATACATAAAATTAAAACAATAAACTATCATACTAATTCATTAAAGCTAATAATAATAAAAACAATCGGTGCGCCGCCCATATATCCGTCCAAGGTCTTTGACCTTGCGGCACGTAGGTATCAGTACGCGCGCACGACTCGAAGTGTTTTGATACTTTATTCATTTTTCTTACTTTTTGATACTTTTTAATTACTGCATTAATTGCAGTATTGTTACCATACAAAATATCCTTTAGGTGAGTATGATGATAAGTTAAATCAATTCTAATGATTTCAATTGCACCCTATAGACTATATATTCGTAATCTCCTTCTTTGCAAGTCGTGTGAAAAATACTGGGATCTAGGTGAGACCCATGTTTTTTAGGTTCAGTGTTGTATCATAGATAGTAAATAACAAAACAACATAATACCCATAAGTTTATATTCAAGAAAAATAATAAAAACCGACTTTGAGGTGTTTACTCCTAATAAAGAGCTATGGCAGATTTTTAGTTAAGTGCACTAAAAGCGTCTTAAAAACTCATTGCAACCAAAATTCATAAAATATTTTTATGTGATTTTCTATATTTTAGTCGAATTTAGATAAAGCCAGGTAAAAATGTGTAAAATTGAAAATAGCTATTAAGTTGATCGGTTTTCTGTAATGGCCATTTCCTTGGTTTGACAGAAAGCCACAAGGTTGCCAGACTAAATAATTATTTTTTCCAAGATAAAATCATGAATGTATTTTATAGAACAAGAGATTTAAATTGTTTAATATTATAAATAATACTATTTTTGCTTGTTAATATTTATTTTTATACGGATTTAAATAACGTACAGCATTAAAAACTCCTTTCGACATTTAAAATGGGACACCTGGCGTTGCTTAACTTGCGTAATTGTTGATAATGTTTACTAGTGGACATAAAAAGCATTATGCCATCGAGCTCTTTCAGTTTTATTTATTAATAAATGAATATTTGATGCAGAAATGTACTAAATAAATGGTCAATAATAAAATAACCTATAAAACTTCTAAACATAATTAATAACTCAAAAACCTGGACTCCTATAATTACGTAATTTTTACCTTTAGAATCAGCAAAATGTGTTCTATTATACAAGGTATATTTCATTCATAGACGCTTACTTTGGTTATTAACTAAAATGATGTATGGGAAGCTGCCATAGCTCTTTTGAACGGCTGAACCAATTTCTAATAAATATAGCTAAGAACTATGACGAAAAGTCAGTTTTCAAACAAAAAAATTAAATCTTCGTTCAGGCCTTACGATGCCATTAATAGACACCCAGATACACAGACATACCGACACGTCAACCTTATAACACTCCTCTTTTTGTCGGGGGTTGAAAATAAACAAAGACACTAAATAACGACTTTGCAGGGTTATTTGTTTCTATTAATTGTTTATTAATAAATCGCTACTGTCAAATTATGCTGTGTCGCTGGCGGGGTCACATGTGAGCTCACCGACGCAGCGTCCACGCGATGCAAATTGCGGCCGGGGCAACATTAAATATCTACATTTGTAGGAATACCCGGCTTTAACGATTGTTTCGTGAACTTTCATGAGAAAACCCATCAATTAATTGAATGGGTCAAAAGAACCGGATCAACTACTAACAACAGTTCAGTATTGGTTTAGACCTTAAAGATTAAAGGAACAACACATCTCTAATAACCAACAATACTATCGATAGTTTGTGTACTATTGATAGTAATTCCTGTTTTAGAGCAACAATATGGATAACCAACAATACTATCGATAGTATCGATCCTGATGACGAATAAACTATCTATAGTATTGCGTTTCATAAACTATCGATAGTATCGATTATTTATTTATTAGAAAAGCAATACTATCGATAGTTTGTTCGTCGTCAGAATCAATACTATCGATAATATTGGTTTTATTCAAAATACAGATAGTCTATCGATAGACTAGCGATAGTGTATTATCGAGAGGCAACACTGGTCATCGCAGTATTGTGCGTCGCGATCGCGACTCGTTAGGTACGGGCATGGTACAATAAAACAAGGTATTCTCTTCCCGTGACAGCTGATGACGTAAGTGAAACTTGACTACGTCATCAGTTTGATATGTTGCCACTGTGTGAAATTGAATTACCCAAGCGTAATGCATTTTTGAACTTTATATACCAATTTCGAATTAATAATCCATTATATCAATTTATAAAATATTGAATCGATGAATCACGCGAGAATCGTGAGATACTAAATAGCTAAGTTACTTAATATTTTATTTAATATTCATGAACTAATTGAAAAAGTCCTTAAATTTACTGAAAAGAACTGTAGGAGAGTGAACTATCGCCTATGGGTTTATTTAAAATAAAAGGCGAATACTAGTCAATAACGTAGAATAATTTATTTATAAACTAGCAGTCCATCCCGGCTTCGCCCGTGGTACATACATAGCCTATGTCACTCAGGGATAACATACCTATCCAACAGTGAAAGAATTTTTAAAATCGATCCAGTAGTTTCGGAGCCTATTCAATACAATCAAACAAACAAACAAACAAATCTTTCCTCTTTATAATATTAGTGTAGATTAACACATATTTATCCTAAACTAACACAATACAAGTAGTATATTATTCACTGATTTTAACTGCCAATCACAAACTCGCGTCCTTCGCGGTGTCGCGTGGGCGTCACAGCTGGCCTTTGCGGCCCGCAGTATGCCCGTCATATAAATACGAATTCAAGCGCGCGGCACTCAGTTCTTGGACAGTCAGTAGCCTATACTTTGCCGTGTAGCACGAGCTCACCACAACCACAGCTACTATTGCCCGAATTCCGTGGCGAATTCGTTGCCGCAATAAAGCGCCGCGTCAGCACACTGGCGTAGCGGGGATCGCCTGACTCCAAGAAATTCCGGGACCACGGTGTTGGTCTTTCCTACCTCCCCAGAGTACCTGGCTTTCCACCAGCGGATTCCACCAGGGAAACGGTGAGAGGGAATGACCGACCCGCGGTCCGTCCGGGCTGCGTCGGGCTACTCTCAAAACACTGAAACTGCGCTCCAAATGGAGACGCCCAAGGAGCAGGAGGCGGCGCCCCCGCGCCCCTCCCAACCCCCCGATGAAGCTGCGCTCCAGATGGAGACGGCTGAAGGCCAGGAGGCGACGCCAATGCGACCCCCCCAACCTACCGAATCCCCTGCGACACCGGAAACGCCGCAGGCAATTAAGAAGAGACCGGGCACGGCGTCATCTGGAGCGGGCCTGTCTCCGAAAGGCCAGTACGAGCGTGACTGCATCATGCTGAGTCGCATCATCGGATGCGACATCCTCTCGAGTGGCATGCAGCGCTGGATGGCGCTTTACCTGCGTCTGACCGTCGCAGAATCCCAGGGCATCCTGCCCTCGGAAGAAGACCGCGCGGCCCTGGATTTGGCCTTCAACGGTCGGGTCAGCGAACTGCCGGAAGCACACCCCCCTTCAAAGGGGATCTATGGAAAAAGAAGCCGGGATGAAAAGGAAACCACCCCTTCTAAGAAGCGCCCCCGGGCTAAATCCAGCCCGCCCCATAGCCGCCGCGAGAGACGAGAGCAGGGGTCCGAGAGCGCGCCCGCTCCCCCTCCCACACTCCCCCTACCGCCGAAAAGTGCAGTACCCGCGCTGCTCCCCGAGGATGCAACGCGCGGGGTCGCGTTCCCGGAGGCCCCTCTTTCCCAGAGGGACCCCCGCCGTCGTCGGGATAAAAGCGCGGCGCGCCCCGTAGGCGCGCAGGGTGACTTGCAGCCCGCCGCTGCACCCCAACCCCCCTCCGCGAAGGGGCCGCGAGACCTGGCGAAAGAGATACTCGCCCCGCGCACCGAAATCGCGGCACCGACCACCACCGTAACTATGAGTTACGCGGCCGCATCGACATCGCGCGGCGTCCCCGTTGCGCCACCCACGATTGCACGTGGAGTCACTGTCGCAGCACCCTCGTCCTCAGCTGGTGCTCCCGGCGCGGCACCCACGACCTCAAGTGCACCTACTGCCGTACCGTCCACTACGACGGATGCAAGTAATAAGGCAGCAGCCGCGGGCCAAAACAAGAATGCCACCAAAACATCTCGCTACCCGCCGATAGTAGTGGAGCGGCTGCCCAACTGGCAGCACCACTTTAAAGAATTGGCGTATGAACTGGGACACCCCCCTTCGGCCCGCACCTATGGAACGGGCTTCCGGTTTACTCCGAGGGACGAAAAGGAATACCGTACCCTTCAAAGGTACTTCTCAGAGGTGGAACGCCAGGACAAATCCGTGTCTTGGTTCTCATACTCCTTACCGGCGGAGCGGCATTTAAAAGTCGCCATTCGCGGCCTTCCGGTGGATACAGATGAGGACGACATCCGGAAGGAATTAGAAAACCGTGGCTACGAGGTTGAGGCAGTCAAGGGCATACGGGCTCGTGGCGGAAGGCCTGGCTGCATTTATTACTGCCTCCTCAGAAAAAGAGAGGGCTTCCTGGAGATATATAACCTCAAGGAGCTCCTCCTCATGCCAGGCATTAAGGTGGAGGCATGGAGGGGGAAGAAAGGACCAGCGCAGTGTCACAACTGCCAACAGTTCCGACACAGCAGCCACAATTGTCACCGCCCCCAGGCGTGTGTACGCTATGGGGGAGCGCACTCCGCGCGAGATTGCCCGCGCCCCCGTGAAGAACCGGCCACCTGCGCGAACTGCGGTGGCCCACACCCAGCGAGCAACGCAGCATGCCCGGTATTCCGCCAGGAAGCCAGGAATAAGCGCGCCGGCACCGTAGCACGCACTGCTTCGAGCGCCAGGCCCCCTACCAAACCAAACGTTGAAGAAACCACCGCTTCCTCCCTGATGGCGCCCGCCAACCAACCCACAGAACGGGGCGAGGCGCTGAAAAAGAAGAAGTCGAGGAGAAAGAAGAAAATCACAGCACCTCCCCCCGCCCCTGCAACGGGAGATGCCCGCCCACAAAAGGCTGGAGCTGGCCCCAGTGCCGCCCCCCCTAAAGGCCAGGCCCAACCGGCCTCTACCCCAGTGCTCTCCCCTGCCGATCTCAGTGCGCCACAACTAGCGGCGATCAGCGAGACCATCACGGCAGCAGTTCTCAGAGGGTTGCAAGCAGTATTTCCTATTCGCGGGTAACTCTCTGAGAATCGTTCATTGGAACGCCCAGTCCCTCACGGGGAAGCGAAAACTTTTGGCGCAGTTTCTCCGTGAGCAACACATTGACGTCGTCCTTGTCAGCGAGACTTTCCTTCAGGATGGCGAATCCTTCACCATCCCAAACTACTTCACGTACCGGAGGGATGAACGGTCACCGATAACCGGCCGCGCCTATAGAGGGTTGGCGGTACTAGTGAAGAGGAGCATCGTCCATCAAGCTTTGCCTGCCCAGGACTTCCGGTCCCTGTACGCGCTTGGCGTTATCATCAACGTCGCCGGCAGGGAGTTACGGGTGTTTGCAGCCTATGCCCCGCCGAAACCAAACGTCCTAGACCCACGCGAAATCCACGCTTTGCTGCAAGCGCCAACGCCGACACTTATTGCCGGTGACTTGAACGTCAAGCATACGTACTGGAACTCCAGCAGAGACAATAAAGAGGGGATAGCCCTCCTCCAGAACGCCGTGGACCACCAATATGAAATCATGGGCCCAGACGAGCCGACGCACTATGACCAGTACGGCGGCGAAGACATCCTAGATGTGGTGGTCTACAAAGGACTCACGACACCGCCAACCCAAGAGGTCTTCCCGGACCTACCATCCGACCATCGACCGGTGCTTCTGATTATACAGGACCCACCGGCCAGAGTCTCGCTGACAACACAACGCCGCAAGATTGACTGGGACGCCTTCCAAGAGGCCGTCCACCAAACTTGCCCCAAATTTCCCGTTTCTACCACGGAAGAGGTGGAAGAAGCTGCAAACTGCATCACCCACTGCATCCGCAGTGCCCTGGACTCCTCTACACGCGAAATGCCGAACACTGCGAAGCCAAACCCGCTGCCGGCCGCCATAAGAAGTATGATAGAGGAAAAAAGGAAGCTGCGGCGTCAGTGGATGACGACTCGCTGCCCTACCATGCGCCAAAACCTTAACCGGTTGGTGGAAAGGGTGAAGGACGCCCTAACGGAACATGCAGCCCAATCGTGGGAAAACCATCTACTGAACATAGGCGATGAAGTGCCGTCTGTACATCGCCTCTGCAAGCAGATGACGCAGGAGCCTCAACCAGTGAGGCCCTTATTGGGCCCAGATGGTCTCCCACGGTACAAAGCCCAAGATCGTGCCGACATCCTGGCGGATCACTTGGAGCGCCAATTCACACCGAACCCCATCGTCGACGCCGAACACAACAGGATGATCATCGAACACGTGCGGGACTGCCTCGCAACGCCCATTCCAGCCGATGAGGACCCCATCGTCATCTCGCCTGGTGAAGTGCAGCAGGTGATCCGCAAACTGAAGCCCAGGAAGGCCCCGGGTGCGGACCGTATCACAAACGAGGCGCTTCGTCACCTTCCCCCACGAGCAATCGCAGCAGTGACACGCCTCTTTAACGGGATACTGCGCTCGGGCCACTTTCCCACAATATGGAAGAATGCCCGGGTCATCATGCTGCCCAAGCCGGGCAAGGACGCCCGGAAACCGGAAAACATGCGGCCCATCTCGCTGCTGAGCAAGCTCTCGCAGGTGTTTGAGAAGATCATCCTACGGCACATGTCACCTCATCTGACGCCCCGAGATGAACAGTTCGGGTTCAGACCGGGCCATTCAACCACGCTCCAAGTAGCAAGAGTGCTACATCGGATGTCGGAGAGCGCCAACAAGAAGGAGTACGTGGCTGCCTGTCTCCTAGATTTTAAACAGGCCTTCGACAGGGTGTGGCATGAGGGGCTCACCTACAAACTGTCGGAGACCTCAATACCCCGCAGACTACTCAGGGTTGTGGTCTCATTTTTAAAAGATCGCCGGGTGCACGTTGCGGTGGAGGATGCGGTGTCCACAGACCGCCCTGTCAGCGCAGGAGTACCCCAGGGCAGCTGCCTCTCACCAGCCTGCTACGCCGTGTTCACCGATGATATACCAGTCATCGGTCGGGTGGAGCTGGCACTGTACGCAGATGACGCAGCTTATTATGCGTCATCCATGACTCCGCTGTACGCCGTCAAGAGGCTACAGCCAACCCTCGACGCTCTACCTGACTGGCTCGCAAAGTGGAGGATGCAGGTGAACATCGGCAAGACGCAGGCCATGCTGACTGGGAATCGCCATCTACCGCCACCGCTCAAACTACTCGGCGAAAACGTGCCATGGCAGCGGCACGTAAAGTACCCGGGTGTCACCATCGACAGGCGCCTCACAATGCAGAAGCACGTCGGTGATGTCGTGGCGCAAACAAAGCTGGCCAGGACGAAGCTGCACGGTGTGCTGGCTTCCCGCCTGCCCCTGAGGACGAAGCTCGGGATCTATAAGACCTATATTAGATCCCGCCTCACGTATGCCACCCCAGCCTGGCACACGTATTGCTCGGAGTCTAACAAGAAGAAACTCCGCACACAAGAAAACCAGAGTCTCCGAGCAATCGTCGGGGCCCCACGCTACGTGAGGAACGCGACGATCTTCAGGGACTTAAAAATGGAGGGACTGGATACCTTTGTCGCCCGCCTGGCCAGCCAGATGTACAAGCGCGCGGATGAGTCGGTGCACCCCCTACTCAAAGGGATTGCGCCACTTCACGCGCGCCCGCCTGATCGCCGCATAAAGCCGTCGCCACGAAACGCCATCGCCGACGTCGCCGCACTAGCGGATGCGCCGGCATAAAACCGGGACACCCAGGGAAAACAAAGCGAAGACCGCGGCCGCTATGGCCACCCCAGTGACCTGCCCATAGTAGTGGGCAGCGAAGAAGCCACTGAAGAGGGCCACCGCCCTGACCAGTATGCCTCGTCTTCCGTAAGGAAGAGTGAGAAGAACCCATGACTGGCACTCAGTTCACATCGGCGGCCTCAGCGGACGGACGTATTACTCGGAGCGCGCGGCGGCAGCGGCGCGCGCGCCGATCCACTCGTGGAATGTTGTTTACATGCACGTAGGTATATTCCAGCCGCTACAGAACGATTAGTGGCAACACTTTCGTGACGTAGTCAAGTTCCATCTCGGGAAGAGAATACCTTGTTTTATTATACCATGGGTACGGGAATGTGGCTCTTCGCAGTCGAGTTTCATGCGGAACGGTAACAACGCGTAGGTACGTACCGGTAAAATTACCTTTAAATTTTAAAAATACCTATAAAGTTACTATTACTACATAAACGATACCCGTACTATACGAGTATTACCCTTAAAATTTTAACATAATGAAAATTCTGTTACTGGTACTTAAAATGTGAATTTGGTACCAGTAACAAACCCTGGGGATAAGTCCGCCGTTGTACGTTTACTTTTCTGATTTGTGTCTGTGTTCTTTATTATGTACCATAAAAAGCTTTATAAACAAACAATAAAAGCTCAACAATGTAGTTATTATCAATCTAATAAAAACAATATTTCAATAAATCTCCACCCTAGCTGATCCATGGTTAGTAAAGTTCCCACGTGCTTATAAAAGTTTGACAATCATTGACTACAAATAAATGCATAAGACGACGCGACGAAACTACTGTACACGAGAATCACTCGCGACTCGCTACAGCACGGTCGGGAGTTGAGGCACAAACCAATGACGACCTTATTGTGCAAGAAATAACGTTCAAATTAAAACGTAAGTAAGAAAAAAATAGAAATAAATTATAATCGTAGATATTTTTTGTTTGATTTGTTCCTTATAGTATCAAAAATATGTTGACGGCATAAGTTAAACACTTTCAAAATAGTTATGTATTTTGGCTTTACAAAAAATACAAAATTTTGTAAATGTAGAAATGCATAAAATGAATTTGTTTAATTTTTAATAATTGATCAACACACATAATATAATATTTAGAATAAATTGTTGAAATACAGTAATCTATAATTTCTGGTGAGATAAGCCTGAAAATTTGTAACATACCGAACCTTCTTTATTAACGATAGTGCTAATTATTAATTTGTTTAATTTAGATTTATTCAACTGGAATGCACACGTTATAATATGGTAGAGGTAGTTTTCCAAAGTTATTAATTATGCTGTACTTATGAAATCAAAATTTGTTCAATTTTCATTTTTTTTTGTTTTTTTACACTGACGCAGAGCCCTAAATTGTTTAATTCGGTTTATTTTAACTATAACTAACATTACTTCATATCATACAAAAAGAAACTTACGGTTATAGCATTATGTCCAGGTACAGCTATATTTACTGGTCTACTTTCATTCTTCATACTACCAAGTTCATTCATCACCTTCTGCACTTCTTACGGGTGGGACTCCCGTCTATCTACTTAATTTACTATCTATCTACTCTGAATCTTTATCTTTATTTTTCATTTATTGTCAGGGTTTGGGGGGTAATAAAGTATACATTTTTATTGCATATTGTTTAACAATTCTTCAATAAATGTTGTAGCCAATATTTTTATTAATTACATTTTAAATTTTGTTCTATAACTTAGCTAATACATATTTTATAATTTCCTATTTCATATTATAATTACTTATTTCACATTTTTCAACATTTTAAGTTTATATATTATAGTAATATCTCAATAAATAATTAAATTAATTACATATTAAACAATTTACATATTATACATTTATATTTTAGTTCTATTTTTATGCACTTCTGTAATTTCTGAAGTGTGTAAAAACCCACAATTTTGCCTTACTTAGTAAGGTGTTTCCCTCTCTCATTTACTTTTTCTAGTTTTTTACTTAAATAGAGTGATTATTTTTAAAATAATACACTTATATTTACATTTTTGAGGAGAGAACGCCTCACAACCTGCAGGTCACAATACCTTCACCGCCGATTGTGCATGTGCTCAGTACGTGGTCAAGCCGCGGCGCCCCGCTCATTTTACCTATTCAAGTCATTACAATCGTACTTTTGAATATAAAAGTGGTATCGAATGAGCTAAGGGTGCAGGGCGCTCGCGACCAAGCCACGCACCAATGGGTCTGCGCTAATTGCAAGGTCAGGAATATGCAGTTGCCGACCTTGCAATCGCGTCCCACTTTCTTCTCAGTGCACAATCCCCGCTGAAGGCACTGTGATCCGCCTTATCTATTCCAGCTTTTTTACAATTCCGGCATGAAGCCGTGGTGCCAGCTTTGTAGTCAGCACATCCCGACCTTAGGTGTGGACCTCCGCAATGGCTGCACGAGTCCACTTCCTCGTTGCAGTACCTCCTGCTGTGGCCGTAGGCCAGGCAGCGAGAGCATTGCACGAGGGGGGACTGGTCGACTACCCTAATGTGTTGCAGGTCCACACGGAGGGTCCCGGCATCAATTGCCCTCCTCCAAATTTTCGGTGATGTGCTGACCACAATATGGTGCACATGCGGGTTTCGCGCCTTCTTTTTATACTTTATTTGCAGGCAAGTCTCCTCCCTGTCGAGGCCGTGAAAGACTTCTGGATTTTGCCTCCTCAGCGCTCCGATGACGTCATCATCAGTATATCTGATGCTGACGCCCCAGAGGATGAGAAGGGGGGTCCCTATTCTTCACGTCCTCGACATTGAGGTTCTTGCCCGCCCCCTCCGATCTCTGCCTAAGTTTTGCCCTCTCGGCCTCTGTAGCGCAACTCATCACTACCTTCTGGTCTCTCGCCTTACGCACCCGCTCTACGCGGATCCACCCGTCCTTGGCATCCACCGCCTCCCGCACCTTGTCGAGCACCTGCTCCCCGGTGTCGCCCGCATCCTTATCCAGGGCTCCACGCTCGGTCGGTTTTGCCAAGGCCGGCGCCACGTCTGCGTAAGACGAAGGACCAGATTGTCTCGCTACCAACTCTCTAAGTTCGTCCAGCTTTTTGGAGTTCTCTCCTATCAGTCGGCTCTGCTCCTCCATCCGCTTGGAGAGGGCAAGCTCGACTTGGTGTGGGCTGGATTGGGCCTCCGGGGAAGTTTGGGTACGCACACAAGGGTGGTACCCCGGGGTGATGTTCTTAGGCTCCACATACTCGGCCAAATCGCAAATCTTATCCTCTAATTTTCCTATTAAATTTTTGGCCGCGTCTTTAATGGTCGTTTTTAAATTTCTGGCTGTCTCCAGTTCCAATATAACACATTTAATATATTCCCTACACTCCGCGACTAGGATGTCTCTATCGTCGTCAGTTATTCGTTTTCTCCTATGCCTTTGCGGGACAAACGGCGTGGCGTTCGGGTCTCTATTACGCCTAAAATTCGCCCACGACTCGACACTGGCATTTGAGTTAGTAGGACTACCATCCTGCGGGTCCATAAACGACACCGATTTTGGTGTCCCGCTGATGGGTGTCCTCCTAGACTCTGGTGGGGAGTGAGCGAGTGGCATTATTTCACGCTAGAGGTATGCGTCAATTAAATTTAAAATTACAATTACGGTTTAATAAATAGGTTAAAAACAATTTCTTTGGCTCTGTATAGAGGAGCCAAAGGTCGTTAGAATATTTAAAAACAGTCAAATAAATTAAATAGGTATACTTAAAATTAAATAAAACAAAATAAAATAAAATAAAATTAGGTATAGTGTCACAGCTTCCTTGGTTCTGTAAAAGGGAACCAAGGGAGGACGCTTGTTAAAGCTATATGATTTATAAAGTTATAATGTTAGTTAAAATTAAAAATGACTAAGAATATAAATTATTAATTAAATTTTCCAACACTATATCCTAATTTTCCTTAAGCTATTTACCTAATTATCCTAAAATTAAGGTAGATAAGTCCAATAGTCTGAATAGTCAATGATGTGAAGGATCTCGGTCTGCACATCGACTCTACCCTGAGCTGGACTACCCAAGTAGCCGAGGTTAGTCGAAAAGTAACTGCCACGCTGCGCTCTCTCTATCGCCTCAAGAACTTTCTTCCCCCTAAAACTAAAGTAACGCTAGCTCAAACTTTAATTCTACCTATTATCGATTACGCGGATGTATGTTATTGTGACTTAACACAAGTCCTCCTAACCAAATTGGATCGGTTGGCCAATAACTGCATCAGGTTTATTTTCAACATTCGTAAATTTGATCACATTTCTTCTTTTCGCTCTCAGTTAGCATGGCTCCCTATCTCCTTACGTCGTAACGCTAAAATACTTTCCACGCTTTTTTCTATCTTGAATAACCCGCAATCTCCTAGCTATCTTAAATCTAAATTCAATCTGCTCAGTTCCACTCACTCTCGCACACTTCGCTCCTCTAGCACTCTTATCCTTGATATCCCTCCGCATCGCACATCATTCATGGGTAAGTCTTTCCAAGTCCAGGCTATCGAGCTATGGAATGCCCTTCCGGAGAGTATAAGAATAGCCCCCAGTCGTTTGGCTTTCAAACGAGCGGTACATAAATTGTTCCTACTGCAGTCCTAGTCCCAGTCATCCTGATATTATGTTTTTATTAGTATTTATGCTATTATATATATTCTATTTTATATATATTGTATGTTATGTATAGATATATATTATAACCATGTTTAATAGTTTATTCTTGTAATGTATATGTATTTTTGAGTATACATACTTATGTACATAAATATATTTAGTATACTTTTCCACGTTCTTTATCACGCCAGCCACACATATTTTCCGCTTGGTCCAATGGTTGACCGGGAGAGAATGCCATATGGCATTAGGTCCGCCACTTGTACGTTTTTTTACTGTGCAATAAAGTTTAAATAAATAAATAGTCTAAGCTAATTTTGCAAAAATTTTTCTGTCACTATTTAAGTTAAAATAAAATTGAATTATGAATAAAACAGAATAATTGGGTCATAAACTACTATAAATAATTAAAAAGTTTGATATAAATGATTTTATAAGATTAATTTGAACTATGTAAAATTTTTGCAGAATAAAGTTATTTTCCTGTCCTTATAACCTAATTATCTTATAATCTATTATCACAGGGGGGATGCCTACAGTAAAAAACAGGGGACAGGGATCACCCTTACAAGGTTCACACCAATTTAAATTAAAAATAAAAACTTTTTGATCTTACAGGTATATAGTACCTTTTTATACCAATAGATGGCGTGATTTTATTGACATGTAAGTTCAAGTATTTCCAAAAAGAATTGAGTTAATGTACTATTAGAATATTTATGACGCTATTTTTAGAGAATTTTTGGAAATATGAACCAAGAACTTCTCCTACGGGAAAGGGGTTAAAACTCGATCGGAAAAACCGGGGTTTTGGCCGAATTTCGGATGCTAATATTTCAAAAACTACTGACTCGAAAATTTTGAAAAGTGGACAGGACCTATTTTTTTGGCCCTGCCTTTGAAACGCGAGGGTTATTTTGCCAAAAAACCCTTTATTTAAAAAGTGATTTTCGGTTTTGAAATTACGTAAATTTTGATGGAAATTTTGCAATATTTTGGTCTAAACACGATATCAATAAAAGTAATGATTCTAAAAATCTGAAATTTGGCCAAAAGCTCGATGAATAGATGTACCTTGGACTTATCTACCTTTGGTGGCTCCAGTTTTTGGGGTTTCGGGCGGGGGCGGGTCCAAAATTTGATGACTCCAACTTTCCAGCGGAAATGTGTCCGTAACTCTTGATCCCCTTGACCTAGGAGATCGATCTTGGTCTCAGTTGAAGCGTCTTCCCGGGGCACAGCCAAGGGTGGTAACACGACTAGTGCGCGCACCTGGGTTAAGCCGCAAAAACAAACAAACCGCTGGTGATGTCAGACAGTTTCTTGGTTCCGGTGCCTCGACGCGTCGCCGAAAAATCCCAAAAATGTGCACAAATATGCAGGGTCACCTAGACGCACCTTTCCACGATTGAAAATTGTGGGGTCACCGATCTTGTTTTGCAGGAATTTAGGTTTAAAGTTCACTTTTCAAAATTTTTTAATTTGCGTTATCAATTTAAGTTCCAAATTTATAATTTTTGTCACAGTTTTTTATACGTCCTGATGCGCTATGTTCTGGAGCACGTTTTGGTATGTTTATATTGTTTATATTATGCACAGTTATTTTTTAATGAATTTTTCCGCGCGGAAAGGTCCGAATTTTTAACACTTTTTTAGGTTTTAAAAATACCTAGAAAAAATCTAGGTACTTGTCACTACACTTACACTTTAGAGCTTCTTAGCGCGCATTTTTTGAGCTATTTCACTTTACAATAGCCGCTTTCGCTCCGGAGATATGAATTTTTTAACGTAAAATCACAAAAAACTTAGGATTTTCGAGCGCGGAGCGATGCGGGCAGTGCGCTTTCGGGTCGCCTGACGCAGCGGAACTCCCCAGTAAAACGTTATGAACGAAATAATTTAAATTTTCTAAAATCTAGATGCCATCTTGGATTCCAAAAAAAAAGTTGAATTTGGATTTTTGGGGTCAAAACACATATAAATATCGATTTTCAGCCAAATCAGAGGCAGTTGACTTTCGGCGGCCATCTTGGATTTCCAAAAAAAAATTTCACTACGCAACGTTTGATGATGGTGGCTCGGGCTTCGCCCTCGCCCTTCGGGCTCGCATCACTCGCCCTACGGCCTCGTGAAAATTACTTTGGGGAGGTGGGGGGTCAAGGGGGGGGGGGGGGGGGAGGAGCTCGGCCTTCGGCCTCGCTCGGCAGCTCGGCCTGCGGCCTCGCGTGGGGGCTTCGCCTTCAGCCTCCGGCCTCAGGCTGCGCCTAGTTACTTGGGGGTGCGGTTTGTAAGAAATTTGTATAGGAAGAAATTGTCCATGTATGGCGGCCATCTTGGATTTCAAAAAAAAACAAAAAACAAATAACGGTCGTCAAATTGCTCACAACCCCCTACATTTTGGAAAAAAAATCACGCCCCCAACCCCAACTGTCTTCGCAGGCCGTACCCCTTCCACATTAGGTTTCCGCAGATCCTCAAATGTCAGATTCTTCTGGTACTCACTGGAGCACCCTCTATACGACCACACATCAACCTAAACCCCACCAACCCCGCAACAGGGCAAACAACTATATCAATCAGTGAGTGAGTGAGTGGTAATGTAGGTTTATATATTATAACTAGCTTTTGGGGCGCTGCGCGGGCTGCAAGCAGCCCGCGGTCTTTCGTGAAGCTGTTAATATAGGTTGAAATATGTTTCCAGTTCAGAAAATGGGTAAGTTTGTATAGGGAGGAATTATCCTTGTATGGCGGCCATCTTGAATTTTGAAAAAAATAAAAAAACAAATGACGATCGTCAAATTGCTTATAATCCCCTACATTTTGAAAAAAAAATCACACCCCTAACCCTAACCGTTTTCGCAGGCCGTACCCCTTCCACATCAGGTTTCCGCAGATCCTCAAATGTCAGATTTTTCTGGTACTCACTGGAGTACCCTCTATACGACCACACATCAACCTAAATCCCACCAACCCCGCAACAGGGCAAACAACCATGTCAATCAGTCAGTGAGTGGTATTGTAGGTTTATATATTTGTAGGTTTATATATTATAACTAGCTTTTCGGGCGCTGCGCGGGCTGCAAGCAGCCCGCGATCTTTCGTGCGGCTATTGAGCTAGAGTAAAACATGTTTCCAGTTCTGAAAATGGGTAAAAACTGCAGTCAGTATGGAAAACATCAAAATATGTGTGGGGGCGGCCATCTTGAATCTAAAATTTGATTTCAGTTCCGAGAAACGCGGGGTGCTTTACCCCCACATGCAAAATTTTAGAACCCTACGAAGTCCCAGTGAGACGTTATAAACGAAAAAAGTTTAATTTTCTAAAATCCAGACGCCATCTTGGATTCCAAAAAAAATATTGAATTAAGGTTTTTGGGGTCAAATTACATATAGATATCGATTTTCAGCCTAATCGCAAGCAGTTGACTTTCGGCGGCCATCTTGGATTTCCGAAAAAAAAAAAAAGACGCTGCGCTTTGTGATAGTGGCTCGGGCTTCGCCCTCGCCCGCAGCTCGCCCTTCGGGCTCGCATCACTCGGCCTGCGGCCTCGTGAAAATTGCTTGAGGAGGGAGGGGTCAAAGGGGGGAGGGAGCTCGGGCTTCGCCCTCGCAACGCAGCTCGGCCTGCGGCCTCGCGTATGGGCTTCGCCTTCGGCCTTCGGCCTCAGGCTGCGCCGAGTTGCCGTTTGTATGAAATTTGTATGGAGGGGAATTGTCCATGTATGGCGGCCATCTTGGATTTTTAAAAAAAACGAAAAACAAATGACGCTCGTCAAATTGCTTACAACCCCCTACATTTTGGAAAAAAAATCAGGCCCCCAACCCCATCCATCTTTGCAGGCCGTACCCCTTCCACGTCACGTTTCTGCAGATCCTCAAATGTCAGAATTTTCTGGTACTCACTGGAGCACCCTCTATACGACCACACATCAACCTAAACCCCACCAACCCCGCAACAGGGCAAACAACTATGTCAATCAGTCAGTGAGTCAGTGGTATTGTAGGTTTATATATTATAATAGGTTTATATATTATAATATAACTAGCTATTCGGGCGCTGCGCGGGCTGCAAGCAGCCCGCGGTCTTTCGTGCAGCTGTTGAGGTAGGCTGAAATATGTTTCCAGTTCAGAAAATAGGTAAGTTTGTATGGAGGAAATATGTCCTTGTATGGCGGCCATCTTGGATTATGAAAAAAAACAAAAAACAAATGACGGTCGTCAAATTGCTTATAATCTTCTACATTATGAAAAAAAAATAACACCCCTAACCCCAACCGTCTTCGCAGGCCGTACCCCTTCCACATCAGGTTTCCGCAAATCCTCAAATGTCAGATTTTTCTGGTACTCACTGGAGCACCCTCTATACGAACACACATCAACCTAAACCCCACCAACCCCGCAACAGGGCAAACAACTATGTCAATCAGTGAGTGAGTGGTATTGTTGGTTTATATATTATAATATAATAATATAACTAGCTTTTCGGGCGCTGCGCGGGCTGCAAGCAGCCCGCGGTCTTTCGTGCGGCTGTTGAGGTAGGCTAAAATATGTTTCCAGTTCAGAAAATGGGTAAAAACTGCAGTTAGTATGGAAAACATCAAAATATGTGTGGGGGCGGCCATCTTGGATCTAAAATTTGATTCCAATTCCGAGTACCGCGGGGTGCTTTACCCCCACATGCAAAACTTCAGACCCCTACGAAGTCCCAGCGAGACGTTATAAACGAAGTTAGTTTAATTTTCTAAAGTCCAGACGCCATCTTGGATTCCAAAAAAAATGTTGAATTTAGGTTTTTGGGGTCAAATTACATATAGATATCGATTTTCAGCCAAATCGCAAGCAGTTAACTTTCGGCGGCCATCTTGGATTTCCAAAAAAAACAAGACGCTGCGCTTTTTGATAATGGCTCGGGCTTCGCCCTCGCCCGCAGCTCGCCCTTCGGGCTCGCATCACTCGGCCTGCGGCCTCGTGAAAATTGCTTGAGAGGGGGTGGGGGGGTCAAAGGGGGGGGGGGGGGAGCTCGGGCTTCGCCCTCGCTCCGCAGCTCGGCCTGCGGCCTCGCGTGTGAGCTTCGCCTTCGGCCTTCGGCCTCAGGCTGCGCCGAGTTGCCGTTTGTATGAAATTTGTATGGAGGGGAATTGTCCATGTATGGCGGCCATCTTGGATTTTAAAAAAAAAACAAAAAACAAATGACGCTCGTCAAATTGCTTACAACCCCCTACATTTTGGAAAAAAAATCACGCCCCCAACCCCAACCGTCTTCGCAGGCCGTACCCCTTCCACATCAGGTTTCCGCAGATCCTCAAATGTCAGATTTTTCTGGTACTCACTGGAGCACCCTTTATACGACCACACATCAACCTTAACCCCACCAACCCCGCAACAGGGCAAACAACTATGTCAATCAGTGAGTGAGTGGTATTGTAGGTTTATATATTATAATATAATATAATATAACTAGCTTTTCGGGCGCTGCGCGGGCTGCAAGCAGCCCGCGGTTTATCGTGCGGCTGTTGAGGTAGGGTAAGACATGTTTCCAATTCTGAAAATGGGTAAGTTTGTATTGAGGGAAATTGTCCTTGTATGGCGGCCATCTTGAATTTTGAAAAAAATAAAAAAACAAATGACGCTCGTCAAATTGCTCACAACCCCCTACATTCTGGAAAAAAAATCACGCCCCTAACCCCAACCGTCTATGCAGACCGTACCCCTTACACATCAGGTTTCCGCAAATCCTCAAATGTCAGATTTTTCTGGTACTCACTGGAGCACCCTCTATACAACCATTTTTTTTTTTTTTTTTTTTTTGACGCGGAGAAAATCCCTTCGGATACCTTACCGGTTACGGGACACCGGTAAGGTTATGTGGTGTTACCACTAAAAACTCCGCGGTGTCACCTCTCAGCCGCTATCGGCCGGGACCGTGTGCTTCTTTATGCTCCACAGCCCCGGCGCGGCCGGCCGCTTCTTAAGCGGCCCCGGATCGCCAACGGCCTCACGGCACCCTCTGCTGAATCAGAGGGGCCGGAGTAACCGCCGCCTTGGCCTCTTGGCCCAAGGACAGACGCGCTGACACGCACACGCGCCTGCCTTCCACTCCGGAGGGCTGTCCGTTGGACGATGGAATCCCGTTTCCACCGTCCAACCAGCCCTCATAATTTGGGGCCTGCGGAAGCAGGCCCTGCCCCAGTCCACCTGACGGCGACCGGGGCCCACACAGCCGGCCGCAGGGGATAGGGAGAGCGGCAACGTAACACCGACACTCCTCTTCCCCTGCGGCCCCACCGATGCCGTGCCAAGCGCCACGGCCGCGCTTGGTCGCGGAGGATAGGGCGAGCGGCAACGAAACACCGACACTCCTCTTCCCCCGCGACCCCTACCACGGCTGTGATGGTAGGGAGGTGGTCGTCACCCCCTTCCCTCACAGCCAGGCCATTCCCGCCAGGAATGGCCTCCGCCGGGCCCGGGGAGGCCTAAGCCTCAACCCGGGCAATGGGTTCCTCTTAGCTTCCCTGCGGCCGAGGCAACCGCAGGTACTGAGCCCCCCCATCGCGACAAGATGGGAACCACATCGGGGGGGACCCTCTATACAACCATGCATCAACCTTAACCCCACCAACCCCGCAACAGGGCAAACAACTCTGTCAGTGAGTCAGTCAGTGGTAATGTAGGTTTATATATTATAACTAGCTTTTCGGGCGCTGCGCGGGCTGCAAGCAGCCCGCGGTCTTTCGTGAAGCTGTTGATATAGGTTGATATGTTTCCAGTTCAGAAAATGGGTAAGTTTGTATAGGGAGGAATTATCCTTGTATGGCGGCCATCTTGAATTTTGAAAAAAATAAAAAAACAAATGACGATCGTCAAATTGCTTATAATCCCCTACATTTTGAAAAAAAAATCACACCCCTAACCCCAACCGTTTTCGCAGGCCGTACCCCTTCCACATCAGGTTTCCGCAGATCCTCAAATGTCAGATTTTTCTGGTACTCACTGGAGCACTCTCTATACGACCACTTATCAACCTAAACCCCACCAACCCCGCAACAGGGCAAACAACCATGTCAATCAGTGAGTGAGTGAGTGGTAATGTAGGTTTATATATTATAAATATAAATTATAAATATAAATAACTAGCTTTTCGGGCGCTGCGCGGGCTGCAAGCAGCCCGCGGTTCATCGTGGGGCTATTGAGGTAGGCTCAGATATGTTTCCAGTTCAGAACATGGGTAAGTTTGTATGGAGGAAATTTGTCGTTGTATGGCGGCCATCTTGAATTTTGAAAAAAGTAAAAAAACAAATGACGCTCGTCAAATTGCTTACAACCCTCTACATTTTGGAAAAAAAATTACGCCCCTAACCCAAACCGTTTTTGCAGGCAGTACCCCTTCCACATCAGGTTTCTGCAAATCCTCAAATGTCAGATTTTTCTGGTACTCACTGGAGCACCTTCTATACGACCACGCATCAACCTAAACCCCACCAACACCGCAACAGGGCAAACAACTATGTCAATCAGTCAGTCAGTCAGTGGTAATGTAGGTTTATATATTATAATAATATAATATATATATATACTAGCTTTTCGGGCGCTGCGCGGGCTGCAAGCAGCCCGCAGTTCATCGTGGGACTGTTGAGGTAGGCTAAGTAAGTTTCCCCCCCGATGTGGTTCCCATCTTGTCGCGATGGGGGGGCTCAGTACCTGCGGTTGCCTCGGCCGCAGGGAAGCTAAGAGGAACCCATTGCCCGGGTTGAGGCTTAGGCCTCCCCGGGCCCGGCGGAGGCCATTACTGGCGGGAATGGCCTAGCTGTGAGGGAAGGGGGTGACGACGACCTCCCTACCATCACAGCCGTGGTAGGGGTCGCGGGGGAAGAGGAGTGTCGGTGTTTCGTTGCCGCTCGCCCTATCCTCCGCGACCAAGCGCGGCCGTGGCGCTTGGCACGGCATCGGTGGGGCCGCAGGGGAAGAGGAGTGTCGGTGTTACGTTGCCGCTCTCCCTATCCCCTGCGGCCGGCTGTGTGGGCCCCGGTCGCCGTCAGGTGGACTGGGGCAGGGCCTGCTTCCGCAGGCCACCGCGGAGTTTTTAGTGGTAACACCACATAACCTTACCGGTGTCCCGTAACCGGTAAGGTATCCGAAGGGATTTTCTCCGCGTCAAAAAAAAAAAAAAAAGGCTAAGTAAGTTTGTATAGAGGAAAATTGTCCTTGTATGGCGGCCATCTTGGATTTTGAATAAAATCAAAAAACAAATGACGCTCGTCAAAGTGCTTACAACCCCCTATATTTTGAAAAATAAATCACACCCCTAACCCCAACCGTTTTCGCAGGCCGTACCCCTTCCACATCAGGTTTTCGCAGATCCTCAAATGTCAGATTTTTCTGGTACTCACTGGAGCACCCTCTATACGACCACACATCAACCTAAACCCCACCAACCCCGCAACAGGGCAAACAACCATGTCAATCAGTGAGTGAGTGAGTGGTAATGTAGGTTTATATATTATAATATAACTAGCTTTTCGGGCGCTGCGCGGGCTGCAAGCAGCCCGCGGTTTTTCGTGCGGCTGTTGAGGTAGGCTTAATAACATGTCCAGTTGAGAAAATGGGTAAAAACTGAAGTCAGTAAAGGAAACATCATAATATGCGTGGGGGCGGCCATCTTGAATCCAAAATCGGAATGCAGCTTCGAGTTCCGCGGGGTGCTTTACCCCCACATGCAAAATTTCAGACCCCTACGAAGTCCCAGTGAGACGTTATAAACGAAATAAGTTTAATTTTCTAAAATCCAGACGCCATCTTGGATTCCAAAAAAAATATTGAATTTAGGTTTTTGGGGTCAAATTACATATAGATATCGATTTTCAGCCAAATCGCAAGCAGTTGACTTTCGGCGGCCATCTTGGATTTCCAAAAAAAAAAAAAAAGACGCTGCGCTTTGTGATATTGGCTCGGGCTTCGCCCTCGCCCGCAGCTCGCCCTTCGGGCTCGCATCACTCGGCCTGCGGCCTCGTAAAAATTGCTTGAGGGGGGGGGGGGGTCAGGGGCGGGGGGGGGGGGAGCTCGGGCTTCGCCCTCGCTCCGCAGCTCGGCCTGCGGCCTCGCGTGTGGGCTTCGCCTTCGGCCTTCGGCCTCAGGCTGCGCCGAGTTTCCGTTTGTATGAAATTTGTATGGAGGGGAATTGTCCATGTATGGCGGCCATCTTGGATTTTGAAAAAAATAAAAAAACAAATGACGCTCGTCAAATTGCTTATAATCTTCTACATTATGGATAAAAAATGACGCCCCTAACCGCAACCGTTTTTGCAGGCCGTACCCCTTCCACATCAGGTTTCTGCATATCCTCAAATGTCAGATTTTTCTGGTACTCACTGGAGCACCCTCATTACGACCAACTATCAACCTAAACCCCTCCCACCCGGCAACAGGGCAAACAACTCTGTCAGTGAGTGAGTCAGTCAGTGGTAATGTAGGTTTATATATTATAAATATAACTAGCTTTTCGGGCGCTGCGCGGGCTGCAAGCAGCCCGCGGTTTTTCGTGCGGCTGTTGAGGTAGGTTAAGACATGTTTCCAGTTCAGGAAATGGGTAAAAATTGCAGTCAGTAAAGGAAACATCATAATATGTGTGGGGGCGGCCATCTTGGATCCAAAAACTGATTGCAGTTTTAAGTTCCGCGGGGTACTTTACCCCTATGTACAAAATTTCAGACCCCGACGAAGTCCCAGTGAGACGTTATAAACGAAATAAGTTTAATTTTCTAAAACCCAGACGCCATCTTGGATTCCAAAAAAAAAATCGAATTTGGATTTTTGGGGCCAAAACACATATAAATATCGATTTTCAGCCAAATCAGAGGCAGTTGAAATTTGGCGGACATCTTGGAATTTAAAAAAAAAAAGTTCCGACGTAACGCTTGGTGATGGTGGCTCGGGCTTCGCCCTCGCCCGCAGCTCGCCCTTCGGGCTCGCGTCACTCGGCCTACGGCCTCGTGAAAATTACTTGGGGGGGGGGGGGGGGGGGGAAAGGGGGGGGGAGCTCGGCCTTCGGCCTCGCTCGGCAGCTCGGCCTGCGGCCTCGCGGTGGGGCTTCGCCTTCGGCCTCCGGCCTCAGGCTGCGCCTAGTTACTTGGAATATTTGTATGAAATTTGTATGGAGGGAAATTGTCCATGTATGGCGGCCATCTTGAATTTAGAAAAAAATCAAAAAACAAATGACGCTCGTCAAATTGCTTAAAATATTCTACATTATGGAAAAAAAATCACGCCCCTAACCCTAACCGTTTTCGCAGGCCGTACCCCTTCCACATCAGGTTTCTGCAAATCCTCAAATGTCAGATTTTTCTGGTACTCACTGGAGCACCCTCTATACGACCACACATCAAACGAAACCCCACCAACCCCGCAACAGGGCAAACAACTATGTCAATCAGTGAGTGAGTCAGTCAGTGGTAATGTAGGTTTATATATTATAATTATAACTAGCTTTTCGGGCGCTGCGCGGGCTGCAAGCAGCCCGCGGTCTTTCGTGCGGCTGTTGAGATAGGCTAAAATATTTTTTCAGTTCAGAAAATGGGTAACGTTGTATGGAGAGAAATTGTCCATGCATGGCGGCCATCTTGGATTTTGAAGAAAATCAAAAAACAAAAGACGGTCGTCAAATTGCTTATAATCTTCTACATTATGGAAAAAAAATCACGCCCCTAACCTTAACCGTTTTTGCAGGCCATACCCCTTCTAGATCAGGTTTCTGCAAATCCTCAAATGTCAGATTTTTCTGGTACTTACTGGAGCACCCTCTATACGACCACACATCAACCTAAACCCTACCAACCCCGCAACAGGGCAAACAACTATGTCAATCAGTGAGTCAGTCAGTGGTATTGTAGGTTTATATATTATAACTAGCTATTCGGGCGCTGCGCGGGCTGCAAGCAGCCCGCGGTTCATCTTGGGGCTGATGAGGTAGGCTAAGATATGTTTCCAATTCAGAAAATGGGTAAGTTTGTATGGAGGAAAATTGTCCTTGTATGGCGGCCATCTTGGATTTTGAAAAAAATCAAAAAACAAATGACGCTCGTCAAATTGCTTAACACACCCTACATTTTGAAAAAAATATCACGCCCCTAACCCTAACCGTTTTTGCAGGCCGTACCCCTTCCACATCAGGTTTCTGCAGATCTTCAAATGTCAGATTTTTCTGGTACTCACTGGAACACCCTCTGTACGACCACACATCAACCTAAACCCCACCAACCCCGCAACAGGGCAAACAACTATGTCAATCAGTCAGTGAGTCAGTCAGTGGTAATGTAGGTTTATATATTATAATATAATATATATATACTAGCTTTTCGGGCGCTGCGCGGGCTGCAAGCAGCCCCCGGTTCATCGTGGGACTGTTGAGGTAGGCTAAGTAAGTTTCCCCCCCGATGTGGTTCCCATCTTGTCGCGATGGGGGGGCTCAGTACCTGCGGTTGCCTCGGCCGCAGGGAAGCTAAGAGGAACCCATTGCCCGGGTTGAGGCTTAGGCCTCCCCGGGCCCGGCGGAGGCCATTACTGGCGGGAATGGCCTAGCTGTGAGGGAAGGGGGTGACGACGACCTCCCTACCATCACAGCCGTGGTAGGGGTCGCAGGGGAAGAGGAGTGTCGGTGTTACGTTGCCGCTCTCCCTATCCCCTGCGGCCGGCTGTGTGGGCCCCGGTCGCCGTCAGGTGGACTGGGGCAGGGCCTGCTTCCGCAGGCCACCGCGGAGTTTTTAGTGGTAACACCACATAACCTTACCGGTGTCCCGTAACCGGTAAGGTATCCGAAGGGATTTTCTCCGCGTCAAAAAAAAAAAAAAAAGGCTAAGTAAGTTTGTATAGAGGAAAATTGTCCTTGTATGGCGGCCATCTTGGATTTTGAATAAAATCAAAAAACAAATGACGCTCGTCAAAGTGCTTACAACCCCCTACATTTTGAAAAAAAAATCACGCCCCTAACCCCAACCGTTTTCGCAGGCCGTACCCCTTCCACATTAGGTTTCTGCAGATCTTCAAATGTCAGATTTTTCTAATACTTACTGGAGCACCCTCTATACGACCACACATCAACCTGTAGTGTGATAACATAGATGTAAGAGTGTGTTTGTGTAAGAACCTATATATTTTATGAACGTATTGAATAAAGGAGGAGTATCAAAGTAACACTCGTTTCATTAAGTCGCCTCATCTCTACATGGCGACCCTGCCAGTCGGCGCAGCCCTGCGCCGGCGCGGCCGCGTGACGCACACCGTCATGTAGGCCGCGAAGAGAACTATAAATAAATAAAATAACAACTGTACGAGTGGAATTTCGGAAATTTGTGAAAATTGTGGAGAATGGGGCGGCGAGCAGAACGATTTGAAAACTGAAGAACTTGAAGAATTAAAGAAAAATAAATGAAGCTATCAAGAATAATCAACTTTATTATTAAAGAAGAGTTTGAAGAAATAAATATTATTATGAAAAATAAATGAAGTTGTGAAGAAAGAATAATCAAGTCGAAGAAAAGTTTGAAGATTCAAGAATAAATAAAAATAAATCGATTTATCATATCAATGAAGATAATGAAGAAAGAAAATAAGAAATTTTTTAAAGAAGAAAGGCACATAATTTATTAAGAAAATATTGTCAAAATTTATTGCAACATATGAAGATTTTGAAAAAGAAAGAAGCGTACGTGACAAGGAAAGATGTCCAGGGTATAGCCCGGCCCAAAGAAGTGTACGGGACAAGAAACGGAGTCCAGGGTATAGCCCGGCCCACCCAGCTTGCAGCTTGGAGCAGCCATCGAGGTACCAGCTCAGCTCAGATCCAGCGTCGTGATCGTCCCCAGGCGCCAGGAGACGGACATTGACGGTACCGGATATAAGAAATCCCGGATTGACGAAGAAGAACAATACTTATACGTATATCCTTTTTATAAATTTTAATACATTATAATTATAATACGATTTTAAGATTATTTGACGTGGAGATTATTGAAAAGACATAATTTTTATACAAGTTTAAAATTTTTGGTAATATTTATTGTGATTTTATACAATTTTACTCATTTACATTTGTACAATTTTTAAATAAGTATTTCTGAATCTATAAAAGATAAACATTTACAATGGCTCAATTTGATTTGCAGACAGCTATAGATTTTTTGCCTATCATGAACGGTGACGAAAATATAACAAAATCTTTGATAAATAACATAGAATTTTATGCCAGCCCTTTAGATCAAATTTCACATCAATTTTTAATTAAATTTATTTTAAAAACTAGACTATCGGAATACGGCAAAATTGTTTTAAAACAAATTATTCAGATGTAAAAAGTTTAATCAAAGATATGAAACATTATTTTTTGCCTAAAAAATGTCCAGTCGCGTTACAAACGAAATTATTAAATTGTCGTCAAGGAAATAGAAACATCCAATCCTATGGAGAAGAAATTCAAAATATTTTGACAGATCTTACTTTAGCTCAATCGGAAGGCGATAGTTATAAAATTAATATTCTTCAACCAATAAATGAAAAGATGGCTATCGATTGTTTTTCTAGAGGTCTTAATAATTTTAAATTACAGGTTATTCTTTTATCTCAAAATTTTAAAAATTTATCGGATGCTATTCAATTTGCAATAGACGAGCATACAAATATGACGTTAAATAAACAAAATAGATCAAAATTCAATTTTAACCATTTTCAAAATAATCACAATTTCTTAAACTCATTTCAAGATTCTAAAAATAGATTGTACCCAGAAACATCGAACGATATGACGACATCGAAGTGTCCAGTATCATCCGCGTGCAATGTTCACGTTCCGCCGATTCAGCAAAGCCAGCCTGTTGCGAAATCCGAATCTTACGAAACAAATAATTCAACCTAATGCGATGATGACGATTTGTATGATTTTAATTATTTATTTGTAGAAGATGTTAAAAATAAATATACAGAAAGTAAGCAAACTAAAGTAGAAAATTTAAATTATTCAAAAAATATCAAAATTAAAAATAATCGTTGTAAGACAAATAAAAAGAATATTAAATTTAAAATCAAGGATTTGACGTATAATAAAAATAAATCTAATATAAATCAAAATAAAAAAGTAGATAAGCGTAATAGATGTATAACGCGTAGTAAAATAAATAAGTTAAATATGTTAAGAAAAAGAAAAGTTTTTAAAATTAAAGGTAAAAGAGGATATTTTGAAAAGATGAATAAACGAAATAAATGTTTATATAAAAATAATATTGTTCTAGAGAAAAATGAGAGAAATATTACGAAAGATATTTTCAATAAGACAACAAAAGAAATAAAAGTAACAAAAGGCAAAAACTTAATAAGATTAGTTATAAAAGTGATAAATATAACAATTATTGCAGAAATAACATTATGAATGTAAATCTTAAGAAGATATATGATCGTAGGTACGTAGGTATAACTTAGATTAAGAACATTATAAATAAAAAACATTTAAAAAAAAAATTTGGCGACACTTTTGGCATGAAATATTTTAAGTCTTTAAGTTATATTGTAAGTTAGCATTACTAAATTCAGTATATAAATTTACTTACATATTTTAAAAATAAATAATTAAGCTATTCGTTTGCAAAAAAATTTTTATAATTGTAAGTACATATTTAAGTTTGTGTATTGAAAGTTCGTAAAAGCAATAATTTTTATGTTATGATATCTGCCTGCACTGCATTCCTTACCCATACCTGTAGTTGGTTCATGTTTCTTTATCACTAAGTAATATTATCCGTTTGTTTTCGATCAAGAATAAGTTTATGTTTGATGATGTACTATATTTAATCGTAATTGAATCAAGTTTGTAATGAATTTTGGTAATAATTCTATTTTATTTTATGTAAAAAAAATACAACTAAACTATTTTTTTTGTTATTAGTATTACGGGACTTACCGCGATTAATATCGTTTTTTGCCAGATATTTCGACGGCCCTTCTGCCATCATGGTCGCTGGCCGACTGAAATATCTGGCAAAAAACGATATTAATCGCGGTAAGTCCCGTAATACTAATAACAGTAATTGTGACCGTGAAACTCTAAAATCATGTATTTTTTTTTATTTCAAGGGGGAAGGTGTAGTGTGATAACATAGATGTAAGAGTGTGTTTGTGTAAGAACCTATATATTTTATGAACGTATTGAATAAAGGAGGAGTATCAAAGTAACACTCGTTTCATTAAGTCGCCTCATCTCTACAAACCTAAACCCCACCAACCCCGCAACAGGGCAAACAACTATGTCAATCAGTCAGTGAGTGGTATTGTAGGTTTATATATTATAACTAGCTTTTCGGGCGCTGCGCGGGCTGCAAGCAGCCCGCGATTTCTCGTGCGGCTATTGAGGTAGGCTAAGACATGTTTCCAGTTCAGAAAATGGGTAATTTTGCATGGAGGAAAATTGACCTAGTATGGCGGCCATCTTGGATTTTGAAAAAAATAAAAAAACAAATGACGCTCGTCAAATTGCTCACAACCCCCTACATATTAGAAAAAAAATCACGCCCCTAACCCCAACCGTTTTCGCAGGCCGTACCCCTTCTACATCAGGTTTCCGCAGATCCTCAAATGTCAGATTTTTCTGGTACTCACTGGAGCACCCTCTAAACAACCACACATCAACCTAAACCCCACCAACCCGGCAACAGGGCAAACAACTCTGTCAGTGAGTCAGTCAGTGGTATTGTAGGTTTATATATTATAATAACTAGCTTTTCGGGCGCTGCGCGGGCTGCAAGCAGCCCGCGGTTCATCGTGGGGCTGTTGAGGTAGGCTATGATATGTTTCCAGTTCAGAAAATGGGTAAGTTTGTATGGAGGACAATTGTCGTTGTATGGCGGCCATCTTGGATTTTGAAAAAAATAAAAAAACAAATGACGGTCGTCAAATTGCTTACAACCCCCTACATTTTGGAAAAAAAATCACACCCCTAACCTTAACCTTTTTCGCAGGCCGTACCCCTTCCACATCAGGTTTCTGCAGATCCTCAAATGTCAGATTTTTCTGGTACTCACTGGAGCACCCTCTATACGACCGCACATCAACCTAAACCCCACCAACCCCGCAACAGGGCAAACAACTATGTCAATCAGTCAGTCAGTCAGTGAGTGGTAATGTAGGTTTATATATTATAAATAACTAGCTTTTCGGGCGCTGCGCGGGCTGCAAGCAGCCCGCGGTTCTTCGTGCAGCTGTTGAGGTGGGCTAAATAACATGTCCAGTTGAGAAAATGGGTAAAAACTGCAGTCAATAAGGAAAACATGACAAAATGTGTGGGCGGCCATCTTGAATCCAAAATCTGATTGCAGTTTTGAGTTCCGCGGGGTACTTTACCCCCATGTACAAAATTTCAAACCCGTACAAAGGCCCAGTGAGACGTTATGAACGAAATTAGTTTAATTTTTTAAAATCCAGGCGCCATCTTGGATTCCAAAAAAATTGTCAAATTCGGATTTTTCGGCTCAAAATACATTCGGATATCGATTTTCAGCCAAATCGGAGGCAGTTGACTTTCGGCGGCCATGTTGGATTTCCAAAAAATTAAAAAAAAAATGCGCGTTTCTTTTGTAAGTGGCTCGGGCTTCGCCCTCGCCCGCAGCTCGCCCTCCGGGCTCGCATCACTCGGCCTACGGCCTCGTGAAAATAACATGGGGGGGAGGGGTGGTCAAAGGTGGGGGGGGGAGCTCAGCCTGCGGCCTCGCGGTAGGGCTTCGCCTTCGGCCTCCGGCCTCAGGCTGCGCCAAGTTACTTGGAATGTTTGTATGAAATTTGTATGGAGGAAAATTGTCCTTGTATGGCGGCCATCTTGGATTTTGAAAAAAATTTAAAAACAAATGACGCTTGTCAAATTGCTTACAACCCTCCACATTCTGAAAAAAAAATCACGCCCCCAACCCCAGCCATTTTTGCAGGCCGTACCCCTTCCACATCAGGTTTCTGCAGATCCTCAAATGTCAGATTTTTCTGGTACTCACTGGAGCACCCTCTAAACAACCACACATCAACCTAAACCCCACCAACCCGGCAACAGGGCAAACAACTCTGTCAGTGAGTCAGTCAGTGGTATTGTAGGTTTATATATTATAACTAGCTTTTCGGGCGCTGCGCGGGCTGCAAGCAGCCCGCGGTTCATCGTGGGGCTGTTGAGGTAGGCTATGATATGTTTCCAGTTCAGAAAATGGGTAAGTTTGTATGGAGGACAATTGTCGTTGTATGGCGGCCATCTTGGATTTTGAAAAAAATAAAAAAACAAATGACGGTCGTCAAATTGCTTACAACCCCCTACATTTTGGAAAAAAAATCACACCCCTAACCTTAACCTTTTTTGCAGGCCGTACCCCTTCCACATCAGGTTTCTGCAGATCCTCAAATGTCAGATTTTTCTGGTACTCACTGGAGCACCCTCTATACGACCGCACATCAACCTAAACCCCACCAACCCCGCAACAGGGCAAACAACTATGTCAATCAGTCAGTCAGTCAGTGAGTGGTAATGTAGGTTTATATATTATAAATTATAAACTAGCTTTTCGGGCGCTGCGCGGGCTGCAAGCAGCCCGCGGTTTTTCGTGCGGCTGTTGAGGTAGGCTAAAAAATGTTTCCAGTTTAGAAAATGGGTAAAAACTGCAGTCAGTAAAGGAAACATCAAAATATGTGTGGAGGCGGCCATCTTGGATCCAAAATCTGAATCCAGTTTCGAGTTCCGCGGGGTGCTTTACCCCCACATGCAAAATTTCAGACCCCTACGAAGTCCCAGTGAGACGTTATGAACGAAAAAAGTGAAATTTTCTAAAATCCAGACGCCATCTTGAATTCCAAAAAATATATTAAATTTGGATTTTTGGGCTCAAACTACATATAGATATCGATTTTCAGCCAAATCGCAAGCAGTTGACTTTCGGCGGCCATCTTGGATTTTCAAAAATTAAAAAAAATTGGACTCGGCCTCCGGCCTCGTGAAAATGACTTACGGGGAGGGGGGGGAAGGGGGGGGGATGTGGGAGTGGCTCGGGCTTCGCCCTCGCCCGCAGCTCGGCCTGCGGCCTCGCGGGGGTGGCCTTTGCTTTTGGTTTTTGGCCTCTGGCTGCGCCTAGTTACTTGGGGTGGCCGTTTGTATGAAATTTGTATGGAGGAAAATTGTCCTTGTATGGCGGCCATCTTGAATTTAGAAAAAAATAAAAAAACAAGTGACGGTCGTCAAATTGCTTGCAACCCCCTACATTTTGGAAAAAAAATCACACCCCTAACTCCAACCGTCTTCGCAGGCCGTATCCCTTCCACATCAGATTTCCGCAGATCCTCAAATGTCAGATTTTTCTGGTACTCACTGGAGCACCCTCTATACGACCGCACATCAACCAAAACCCCACCAACCCCGCAACAGGGCAAACAACCATGTCAATCAGTGAGTGAGTGAGTGGTAATGTAGGTTTATATATTATATAATATAACTAGCTTTTTGGGCGCTGCGCGGGCTGCAAGCAGCCCGCGGTCCATCGTGGGCCGTTGAGGTAGGCTAAGATATGTTTCCAGTTCAGAAAATGGGTAAGTTTGTATGGAGGAAAATTGTCCATGTATGGCGGCCATTTTGGATTTTGAAAAAAATCAAAAAACAAATGACGCTCGTCAAATTGCTTACAACCCTCTACATTGTGAAAAAAAAATCACACCCCTAACCGCAACCGTTTTCGCAGGCCGTACCCCTTCCACATCAGGTTTCTGCAGATCCTCAAATGTCAGATTTTTCTGGTACTCACTGGAGCACCCTCTATACGACCACACATCAACCTAAACCCCACCAACCCCGCAACAGGGCAAACAACTATGTCAATCAGTCAGTGAGTGAGTGGTATTGTAGGTTTATATATTATAATATAACTAGCTTTTCGGGCGCTGCGCGGGCTGCAAGCAGCCCGCGGTTCATCGTGGGGCTGTTGAGGTAAGCTAAGATATGTTTCCAGTTTAGAAAATGGGTAAGTTTGTATGGAGGAAAATTGTCCTTGTATGGCGGCCATCTTGGATTTTGAAAAGAATTAAAAAACAAATGACGATCGTCAAATTGCTTACAACCCCCTACATTTTGGAAAAAAAATCACACCCCTAATCCTAACCGTTTTCGCAGGCCGTACCCCTTCCACATCAGCTTTCTGCAGATCTTCAAATGTCAGATTTTTCTGGTACTCACTGGAGCAACCTCTATACGACCACACATCAACCTAAACCCCACCAACCCCGCAACAGGGCAAACAACTATGTCAATCAGTGAGTGAGTGGTATTGTAGGTTTATATATTATAATATACTAGCTGTTGCCCGTGTTAGAAAATGAAATACCAGGGTGAGGGAGAAAAACATAATTTATTTCAATAAATAACATTTTCCCTCAAAACAACTTTTCAAAGCAAGCTAAAACTACCAGGGTTTCGTAATCGGCCACTAGTTTTCCGAGAAGACAGACCCCGAAAGAAACTCGTCAGTATAGGCCGCCTACTAGCCTGAAGGGCTTTAGTCTACATTTCATATTTTCACATTTTCACTATGTGACTAGTTCAATTACAAATAAAGTACATTATTAATATCACAAGTATCACAACTCATTCCAATCTTGAGAAACCACTATTGCATCATATTATCTAGGGCTAGAATAACTATAAGTAGTTACACCTGTACTTATCAAAGATACTGCTTATTCTATAACGGTTCTTTACAAAAGAATAATGGCAAAAGCAGTTTCACAAACATATCAGGAATATCTATTTTAATACCACTTAATTATTATCACAATTAAAAAGAAACATAGTAACAGGATGAAACTTACATACTCTGCAGCAGCATATTCAAAAGTAGTCCAAAACCTGACAAACACTGAATTTATAACCTAGCCCCGCCATCTTGGCGCCCCACTAAGATCAATCCCTTAAAAGTCATGTAATCATCTTATATTATTTCTAATCGTAAATTACTTTTAAATCACAAGCATTTTATGTATTTAAACCAAGCCTTATTTTTAAGAACAATCGAACTGTTTTGTAACACCAAATTATCATCTTACTATAAAACAACAATCAAATCGGAAACAAGTAATCTTTGTAAAAATACTTTTAAGTTACAGTTAAATGTGTCTGTAAATACACAATCGAATTTATGATCAATATATGTACATATCCATTAGGTACATATACAAGTTTTATATAAATAGTTATCACCCGCGACTTCGTCTGCGTGGACTTTACTTTATAAAAATCGTTATTTTGATATTTTCAATAAAACCGGTCAAGTAACACGCACAATATCAGGTCACACGCAGTGAAGGGTTCCGTATTTGTGAATGTCGATTAGAATTAAAACTAAAGAGTTCATCATCATCTCAGCCCTTATTCCGTCCACTGCTGAGCATAGACCTGTCTTCGTCGACACATCTCAGTCCTGTGCTGCTCACATCCAGGTGTAACCCGCGACTTTGATTATTTCGTCAACCCATCGCATGGGCTCCGTCGCGCCAGTTGCCCTGCCCAGTTTTGCTTTAAGTTCATGACCGTTGCCAAATTACAGCTTCTTGGTTCTAATTATCTCTAAGTAAAACCACGGACAGAGAGACAGACAGAAATGGCAAAACTATAAGGGTTCCTTGTTTACTACGATCACACATTATCTCTAGTCACAGTCTAAGTAGATCGGAATTTTGACATTGTAAACTACATGTAAACTTACACTGTTACCGAATGTTACTCCTACGCCGTGGGTCTCTCTAAAACGAAATACTTATGCAATAGGTAGTGACTTTGCTAATATTTAATTCATCTTCCGTCTTTTGGCGTGAGTTCCCACAGCACTAATCTGTTGTAGCTCTCTGCAGCGGACTGCTGCCACCGTCTATTTGTATCTCCCCCTCTTCCCCGCCCTCCCGATGTGGCGGTGCAATGGTAAGCCTTGTCAAATATGTCTTTCGCTAGGCGGGAAATAAAAGTCGAGAAATACGCATTTCTACTTTGAGTCCCGACAGATGACGGCGTCCCTCAAGTAACCTTAAACATAGATTTTCTTAAGATCGCCTTAATCATGAGCCGCGTCCGAAGCTAGAAGCGAGAGGAAAGTACTGGATAGAGCTTCCCCCGGGCCATCTTCACTATCGTCACCATTCTATTGATGTGGACTTTCAAGCTAAGGCATCTGCCAAACTTAAGATACCTCTAGGTATTTTACGTGCCAGTATCTCGGCACATTTTACCAGTAGAGCTTCAAGGATGGTAGGAAGTTAGTGTTCTCTGAGATCAATGTCTGCTTAGTGTTCACTAATAACCTCCGTTTGAAGAGCTTCTCGGGTAGGGCGTCCTATACGGCTGTTTGGAGGTTATTTGCGGCGTACTTTCAGTTCAAACGAACTGGAAAATGACCATTACCTATCTTTCGTTCCTCAAGTCACAATACTGAGTAGTCTTGGTATGGGTTTTCCACACATTTTTATTGCAGTGCCTAACTTAAATTTTAACCTAACATTTTTTCCCTAACCTTTCTTCTTACGTGAGGAAAAGGTGCCTTTTGGCCACAGGAAATCGGACGGTTAAGGTTTTCACCCACAAAAAATCTCATGGTGATAACGGCGTTACCGCTTTTGCCAAGTCAGTGTGCTAAATCTTGCTCCAAAGACCTGGTACGGCGACTGCTTATCAGCGGCTTTGGCTGAGCTCACTTGAGGTACTCTCTCAGTTATCGAGAGGAGTCTGAGTGGCCTGGTACATCGGCCTTCAATTTTATCCGCTAGGGTAAAGACGCGTGTTGACACAAATGCTCCTTTCAACCTAGAAAACCGTATTTGGAATCCAGTTCCCATCGCCCGACTGGCCCACGTCATGGAGGCAGATTTATGGAGGAGAATTTTACGCGGGAAAAATCCCTTCGGTTCGGACACCTTGCCAGTAACGGGAGACCGGTAAGGTTATGTGGCGTTTACCACTAAAAACTCCGGGGTAAGGGCTAAAAGCCCCGGCGAGGCTACCACTATGGCGGTCCGTGACTCGCTCACAGCACCCTATGCTTTAGTCAGAGGACATCCCCTGTGCCTAACCTAACCTATTAAGTACTTCCTATTTTGATTCCTTTTTCCATTTTCGCGCCCACAATCATGCTAAAAATCGCCGTTTGGTGGCGTTGGGTCTTGCGGCCCTAGGCTCTGTGTATTTTTAACAGCGCCATTTATTGGTGACCAAAGAGAAACTAATAAAAAAACTCCGAAAACATCAAAATAGTAAATTTTTAGGGTTCCGTATTCCGTACCCGAAGGCTAAAATCGGGACCTTGTTACTAAGACTCCGCTGTCCGTCCTTCCGTCCGTCTGTCACCAAGCTGTATCTCATGAACCGTGATAGCCAGACAGTTGAAATTTTCAAGGATGATGTATTTCTCTTGCCGATATAATAACTAATAAGCGGCCAAGTGCGAGTTGGACTCGCACATGAAGGGTTCCGTAGTAGCAAATAACATAATATAAAAGTCTTGCAGTATGTTTTTTTTTTAATTTTTGTATTTGAGTTGATTGAATGAAAGGTAAATTACCGTTTTTGATTTATGACGTATTAAAAAAAAACTACTAACTAGATATCGTTCAAACCAATTTTCGCTGGTAGTTTTTATGGTAATGAACATCATATATTTTTTTTAGTTTTATAATTCCCTTATTTTAGAAGTTACGGGGGGGGGACACACTTTTTTCCACTTTGGAAGTGTCTCCCGCGCAAAGTATTCGGTTTAGAAAAAAATGATATTAGAAACCTGAATATCATTTTTGAAGACCTATCCATAGATACCCCACACGTATGGGTTTGATGAAAAATAAATTTTTGCGTTTCAGTTCTAAGTATGGGGAACCCCCAAAATTTTTTGTTTTTCTTTTATTTTTGTGTCAAAACCTTAATGCGGTTCACATAATACATCTTCTTACCAAGTTTCAACAGTATAGGTCTTATAGTTTCGGAAAAAAGTGGCTGTGACATACGGACGGACAGACAGACAGACAGACATGACGAATCTATAAGGGTCCCGTTTTTGCCATTTGGCTACGGAACCCTAAAAATAGAGTAAAATAAATATTTAATTGAGGCTCCCGTACATCAAACTTGATTTTTTATAGATAATGGGACGGAACCCTTTGTGCGCGAGTCCGACTCTCACTTGGCCGGTTATTAACTTTATTATTTTATAAAAACCGTATATAAAATTAACAAAAGTTTTAGCCAATGCTACCGTACAGTTTATTTCATAGCAAATTTTCGAACAAAAATCTTTGACGTGATTCTTTAAATTGATATAACTTTTTTATTTATCAACGGATTTCAATGAAACAACCACTAAATTTTAAGTGAAACTTATCAAAATACATAATTGAAAATCGCAACCGAAGTTGTTCAGCCGTTTCTGAGATAAGCGTGCACAAACACAGTTTTTCGAACAAAAATGTTTGACGTGATTCTTTAACACTAGAGGACACGCGCGCTCTACTATAGTAGAACAGGAGCAAACTTTTGAGTCGTGTCATCTCATTTTTTCATATATACCCTCCCGCTCCTAGATAAGCCTCGACTACTAAACTCCGGTTCATTTTAGTGTGCCGCACGTATAAAAAGAGGCCGCACGTCGATATTATTTCGCGACAAAATCCTTATTCTACCTGAGTAGTACGCGCGACCACTTGTGTAATTAATATATGAGTAACTTATACTTAGTTGTTTTTCTTTAGTGTTTTAAAACATTTTTTTTATGCATTATATTTTATTTTGTACTTCGTTTTTTTTTAGCACCAAAATCATATACAAAATAACTGCCTCCGTGGTGTAGTGGTTAGAGCGTTCGGCTCATGCTCGGAGGTCGCGGGTTCGATTCCCGGCGGGGGCAACGACTTTGTGTTGTTGTCTTAGTTTGGTTAGGACATTGCAGGCTGATCACCTGATTGTCTGATAAGTAAGATGATCCGTGCTTCGGAGGGCACGTTAAGCCGTCGGTCCCGGTCACTGTCTTTGACATTGGTCGTTACCTAAAACCATGTCAGAGGCCTTTAAGGCGGTTTAAAAACTTTGACACTAGTGTTAGTCACTAACACACACGATAAGAAAGAAAGCACCAAAATTTATCATGGCCTCAGAATGGGAACGTCGTGTATCAAAATGGCTGGAAGAGGAAATTGAAGATGATGAGGAAATTATTGAAAGCGATGACGATGGTAATGCTGGCATAGTGTCAGAACCAATTAGTCAAGAGGGCAGAAGTCAGGTGCAAGATGAGGAGATGGCTCAAGACCACGTGACTAATACCACCCAGTCTGAGCAGTCGTCGTCCAAAGATGATATTCTTCTCTCTCAATTGAGGCAAGTTGAGCGTACAGAGGTGAGTGGCAACTTTTTTATATCAACAAATGGAACACGATGGAATAAATCACCTCCAACTCAAACTATTGTGCATTGAATGCAACGAAAACAGTGATTCAATTTAAAAAAATATCAGAAATCTAAAAAAAATATGTGTTTTGATTTGTAACTTGCCAAATATGTAACTTTTTATGTGATCTCTTAAAAATGTTCCTAATTAAGTAAATTTAACAATGTAAACAAAAATTTTGTAACTTTAATTTTCTAAAATAAATCTTCTTTAGTAAAAATGCTTATTTTTATTCAAAATTGCCATATAATTGATTTTTTTTTTCAATTTTAAAGTGTTCTACTATAGTAGAGCGCGAATTAAGGATGGCACTTCGGGTTTGGTTAAAAAAAAGAATTTATTTAACCAGCAGCCTTTATTATCCGAGCTTGGAATTACAATAATCCATTAATCTATCTTACGAACTAATATATATACTAAAATAAATGCTTACATAGTCTTAGGCCTAATTAGTGCTGACGAACCTAATATTCGTAGGGTTTTCACACTTAACACCTTCCCCCCCAAGAGAGAAATTATCCGAAGGAGTTTCCGTCGGAGGCTTTGGAGAATTTCGTCTATAGAAAAACCAATATCCTATTGCTGTTAGTAATCCTATAGCGAGGATAATATATATAAGTAGAGTCTATAAGCTTATATTGTAATGAATTAGGCCGTTACACTGCACTGCACTGTTATCACTGTCAAGGTTTCTTAAAGTGTCTTTGATGATTTCTAAGTCGTCCAACTCGATTCCTCGCAGGTCTACTTGTTTTGTGTCCATCTTGATGTCGTGATGTAGCTCAGGCATCTGCACCAAGGGTGTCGAAAAGGTGATGACTGAAGTGTTGGTTGAAGGTCTGATATTTATATTATCGACCAGTGTCTCGCAGCTTGAGTTTGGAGATATGATGAATGTTCCATGTATACTTTGTTTATGTATTTCCTCTTGACAGCTCTCGGTGATAATGACATTTGATTCCGCGTAGAGGAGCTAGTGATCCTTGGTGATTTTTTGAATTTTCCTTTTTTCTATTTTGATGGAATTCTGTTTACACCTTGTATAATTATTTCTCATCAGCATGATTTGTTCAACGCAGGATTCGTGTTGGTGTGTCAATGCCAGGTGTTCATTGGAACATAAGTATCGTCCATCCTTGATTTCCTCACAAGTGCTTGCTAAGGGAATGTAATTCAATCTGTTTACCATAAGGAATGGGTATTCGGGAATGACTGCGGATGTTGTTTGATAGACGGGATTATAGATAGGGATAGGAATGATTTTATAATAAATAAATGTGGTTTCAGCGATTAAAGGTATATCTAAAACAAATACCAATTTTGATCCAGACATATAGGATTTTAATGCAATGTTTCTTTCTAATTTTATGAGATTCTCTAATTTGACAGGATATATTAAGGTAGCATGTTTTTCAATTTCTGATAAGATGTTAAATAATTCGGTGGAGTTTATGATAGACTGGTGAAGTATATATAATTTGCTAAAGGCAATAGATGTTTCGATTTCTTGAATTACGCTGTATATAGTTCGGAGGTTATTTAGAATTTGATACAGACTATTCATAAAAGTTACGATGTTGGTAATTTTTGTCTCGCTATGCCGTAGGGTTTCGAAATGGTTCGTCTTAAGGTTTAAAAGTTTAATGTTAAAATTAATGTCGTCTGAAATATTAACAAGTTTATCAAATGCTTTCTGCATTAAAGAAATTTTTCTATCTGCTGAGTGCTGATTATTCTGTAAGGACAATATTTCGTTATTATATCTAAGTGCGTCATTATTATCTAAATTCCCAGTTATTAACTTAACTACGGAACCCAAAGGATTTAAAATTCCTCGTTTGACTCGATTTATTGGCATGATTTGTCGTAGCCTGTCTTTAGTTAATTCTACAAATGAGTCAACTTGAATTTGTAAACCTAAAAGTTCTTTTCGTGCTTCACTCTGTTCCCTTATAATATTTTTTATTCTATCGTATTCTCTAATATTATTTTCTAACTGTACTTCTAACGTTTCTAAATCTATGGTTTTAATGATACTCCAGGAGTTAGTCTTCATCGCTGCTGCTCCCATCCTGATCGGAGCTATGCCGGGATTTCGATCCAGTTTTTGAATGGTGAGCCCGGAAATCCGATCTGCTAGTACTAGCACCGCCAGGCATGACCTGTGGAGGACGTTTTACGTTTTTTATTGCGACTCTAGTTTTCCGTTTTTTTAACATTACGGGAACTATATTACGTTGAGGTTCACCTACTACTTGGGCTTCTTCGTACCTAGGTAATTCTTTAGCCTTCCTAGTTCTGGTGGTTTTCATAAAAACTTTGTCACCCGTTTTGACAGTTGGGGGTTCCTCTCCTCCCTTTTTGTCCCTAACTTTGTTTTTTTCTTTTTTTAGTTTATCTGTAACGTAGTCATATAATACTTTTAGTCGTTTTCGATGATCTATTAAAAGTTTTTGCAATAAGTTCTTTTCTCTATCTATATCGAATACGTTCCCTGCTTCTGTTTGCCCAAAAACGATTTCAAAAGGAGTGAAATCTGTAGCTGAATGTATTGAGTTATTGTAAGCCATTATAGCGTATGTCATTACTGACGCCGCGTCTAACTCGTTCTTATCGTATTTGGCTAGGCGATATATCTCAATAATAGTTGAATGGAACCTTTCAACGATGGCCATGGAACTTGGGTTGTTTGGGGTCCCTATATGAAGATCGATTTTGTATAAACTTAACATTTCTTTTATTAGGTCGTTGTTAAACTCTGCACCCGAATCGCAGTTAATTTTCTGGGGTAAACCGTAACTACTAAAATATTTTATTAATGCTTTCACTACTTCAGGTGTATTTTATTCGGGATGTAAAAAGCCTGACCTAATTTGCTAAAGGCATCCACTAAAGTTAAATAATAGTTTTTTTTCTATATATAAAAGGTCTATGAAAACTTCCTGAAAGGGGGAGTTTTGCGTTTGCGTAAGTTGAATTTGAGGTTTAATAGGCTTTCTGTCGTATTTCATTTTTTTACATTGCTCGCAGCTATTTATAATTGCGGATATGGTTTCCTTCATGTTCGGCCACCAATAGTGTCTTTTAAGTTTTGTGAGAGTCTCCCTTATACCGCGATGACAAGTTTTCCCTTCGTGGTATTTAAGTATCACGTCTTTTTGTTCTTTTTCTGATTCCGTGAGATTTACCGCTCGTTCAGTGCATTCAACGATTTTTAAAGTATTTTTCTTAAAAATTTTAGTGATAACATTTGAAAAAGTTATCCTAAATGAAGGATCCTCAAAGTAAATAAAATATTTGTTTTTTGGATCAATATATTCCTTGAGCCGCTAGGTGGCGTACTGTGAAGGTTGTGCTCCGCATTTATATGTCTTAAAATTAGTAAAAGTTATCGTTTTTTAAAAATTATAGAAGAATTTTGCGGATAGTGAAACAATAACTGAGTGATAGTGTTAGTAGCACGAAAAGAACTCTCGTTGAAGAGAAATATGGATATTTAATAGTTGTGGTCGGGAACTCTTTAATCTGTGAATAGCTGGACATTCGGAACTGAAATATCGTACCTTAAATATCTGTACGTGGTCTTGTTGGCAAATGAGCTAAATAAACATTTATGGATTTCGTGAAACAGTGATTAATTTTAAATTTGCTAATGTAACGTACCATTTGTTTACATTCGTTTGTGGACTCATTTAAATACTTCTGCCGCTTGGCGCTAGAGGGCATAGTACGCTAAGAAAGATCTGTGGATTTACCGCCATCTACAACTCGACTGGGGAACTAATCAACGCTTTGCGCTTGCCCCTCACCGATAGAGGGCGCTGCACGTCTAGAGAAATCTCTCGAGAATTATCGCCATCTACAACCCGACTAAGAAACTAACATACGCTTATCGACGTTACTTTCTTCTGTTTGCTCAGGTTTTCTCATAGAGGTCGTACCGTGTACATTGTAAAAATGAATTCATCATCAAAAGCTGTGGTCTCGGAGCACTGTGCAGCATGTTCAGGCTTCTTGTTGAAGAAAGAATATCTTCGTTGCTCGACGTGTAAATCTGCATATGATATTTTATGTCTAAATATGTCTAGTCAGCGTTACCGGTCCTTCTATGCTGGAAATGCTGAACGTAAACTTAGTTGGAAGTGCCCTGAATGCCTCAGTAGGGTGCCGAAGCAGGGTAACCTTAACACACCAGTTCGTGCAAATACAGTTGCCTGCAATTCTAGTGACTGCGCATCTGGTCCAGTCAGTCCTATCAATGACAGCCAAAATGTCACCATGAGAACCAAATCTTCCAAGCAACCTGAAGTCTTACCTGTCAATGACTCAATCTGCACAGATATTGGTGATTTACCTAAGTCACATGATCAGGATGTAATTGAGGGAATCCGGGCGATGCGCTTGGAGTTGAGTAGATTGTGTGAAAGGATGACAACGCTAACCGAAGCTGTTTATCTCCGGATAGATAAGATTGATGCTCGTATGGATTCAGTGGAAAGCAAAATTATTGAATTAGAAAATGCGATGTCGTCAATGCTCAGCGTGTGGGTCAGCCGCCGGTGGCAGTGGAAGGCACCTCGACCTCGGCGCCCCAGCGCCCCCGTATCCTCGTGGTACGGCTGGCTCGTCGCGCCACTCGGGACGCGTTGCTCAGTGCTGCGCGCGTGCGGCGCGGTACTACTACAGAGGGCTTGACCCCAGGGCCACACCACCCATTTTACCTTAACGAAAGGCTCACGAAGCCTAATAGACAGTTGTTTCAGAAGGCACGTGTGGCGGCTAAGCGCTTTCAGTGGAGGTTTGTGTGGTCCCGGGAAGGAAAAATTTATAGTAGGAAAGAACAAGGAAAACCATGTGTTCGGCTGCGATCCGATGACGATATTAAAAAGGTTTTTGGCGATGTGGATGTTTGTTGACTCTGAACCTATTAATGAGCAATAAATTTATATTCTTTTTTTATTATTATTGTATCAGATATTATTATATAATTTTAATTAACTGCATGTATTTGCACAAATTTAATAGATGTTATTTATTCATGTTGTCTATTTCAAATATTTCATTATTATATGCTTCTGTCATTTACAAACTTGAGTTGCGCCATGTGACTGTTTTAAAGCTTTTCTTAATTAATTGTTATTACATAGAGCTTTCTTATAGTTTTGCAATAATATTTATTCGACAAAAAAACTTAACAATAGGTCTTCTGAACCCGGGGTCCCTCGGTAATCGCCGTCGTCATGATGAGTTCAGAGTTGCAATGGAACGCCACGAAGTCGATATTATGGCTATTAATGAGACGTGGCTATTTGAGGGTGAGGATGCTCGTGCACCCTCAGTGCCCGGTTTCATGCTACGTCACTCACCGCGTTCATTGAGCGCTCCGCGGGACCGCGGAGGAGGAGTTGGATTTTTTTACATAAGACGAGGAATCCGTGCACAAATCCTGGAACATCCACCGACTTTGCATGTTGATCAAATGTGGCTTAGTTTAAAAGTTAGCGGCCATAAAATTGCCATTGGGACTGCTTATAGACCACAGTGGATAAGTACAGACACTTTTATAAATGCAATCACTGAATCCGTGTCTTATTTCTCGTCATATGATCATGTAGTTTTGGTTGGCGATTTTAACATGGATCTGTTGAAGCCTAATCACTACGAATCCATTAAACTTGTAAACTTCCTTGATTGTATGAATCTTGATCAGTATGTTAAAGATGCAACTCATTTCACTGACCATTCGGCCACCCTAATAGATGTTGTGTGTAGCAGTGCGAAGGTAATAAACCTTGTTGTGGACTATATACCGGATTTGAGCCATCATGCATTCATTTCTTTTGAGCTTAACATTAAGCAGCCTAAACCAAAGCCTCATTGGATAACGTATAGACCGCTCAGGGACATAGATATTAATGAGTTGAATCGTGATGTTAATTTGATTTTGTGGGAGGATTTGCTCTGCGATAACCTAAATGATTCAGTTTCCGCTTTTAATGAACAACTACATAATTTGTTTGACCGTCATGCTCCTATTAAAACATCCTACGTTAAAAAGCAGAGCTATCCTTGGATTACACAAACCATAAAGGACATGATGCGACTAAGAGATGAAGCTCACACTAAGAGTCGTAACACTCGTTCCGATAAAGACAAAGAGTCGTACAAAGAACTCAAAAAAATAGTTAATGTAGCTATATACAATGAAAAAGCGGCCTACTTCCGTCACAAAATAGATAAAAACTTAAAAGACCCACGTGTTCTTTGGAGAAATATCAAACAACATATTAATTTTAAAAAACAGCAATCTGACCTGCCCGATAATATCAATGATCCTGATGCTATCAACAAGCACTTCCTGAATGTCCCAGGAAACTTTTCTTTAGATATTTCACATTTCATGAATTTTTGTTTTAATAGATTTTGTCGTGCTACCTTTAGTTTACAACCCGTAGATGAGGAAACTGTATTTAATATTATAAAACAAATAACGACTAATGCTCAGGGTGTTGATGGAATCTCATCGGATATGATCTTACTCACACTGCCGCGTACACTTTCCACAATTACAGCTTTAGTAAATATGTCTATTAAGAGTGGTGAGTTTCCAGATCTATGGAAAAAAGCTATAGTTCGACCTTTGCCGAAAATAAATAACCCTAAAGATTTCAAAGACCTCAGACCTATCAGCATTTTACCGTATCTATCTAAAATACTGGAAAAAGTTGTCTGCATGCAATTAGTAAACTATTTAAAAGCTAATGATATACTGCCTTCCAAACAAAGTGGGTTTCGAGCTGGTAGAGGCACGGCCACGGCACTTCTGAATGTAGTAGATGATATTTTGGCTGGTAGGGACGTAGGTGAAGCTTCTATTCTCGTTTTGCTAGATTACTCGTGTGCTTTTGACACTATTAATCATACGTTGCTTCTTGCTAGACTTGTATATTATGGTTTTGATGGAGCAGCGGTGAAATGGTTTAGTAGCTATCTTACTGGTCGTAGTCAAAAAGTTGAAGTTACCTTCAGTGACGGTACTAAACGATTCTCTGAAGATCTCCCTGTAGTCAGAGGTGTACCACAAGGGTCGATATTGGGACCAATACTGTTCATTCTGTATACGGCGGACTTACCAGATTTTATAAACAATAGTGAACATCATTTGTATGCGGACGACTTACAAATTTATCAGAGTTTTAAGCCCGGCGACACGTGTTCTGCAGTCGAAAAAATCAATGAGGATTTGGAACGGGTGGCTGAGTGGTCGGAAGCTAATGGGCTGGTCTTGAATCCAAAAAAAACAAAGTTTCTTGTTTTAGGTACAAGGGCTCAAATATCGAATACTTTGTCTAACACACCAAGTCTGAAATTAAAAGATACTAATATTGAGCAGGTAACTGAAGCAAGAAATTTGGGTGTTATTATGGATAGTGATCTTAAGTTTGAAAAACATGTTCTAGGTGTAGTAAAAAATTGTTATTACCGGTTAAAAGTTTTGTACCAGATACGAGATTACTTAAGATTGGAGTCACGCTTATACTTAGTTGAAGCACTTGTTTTGTCAAAGCTTAATTATGCTGATGTAGTGATGGGAAACTGCTTGTTAGTGCGCAGTCAAAAACATATTCAACGTGTTCAAAATTCTTGTGCCAGATTTTGCTTCCCCATTCCTCGCAGAGCACACATCACACCGTATCTGAACAGAAATAAGCTCATGAACATGAATTCTCGACGCACACTTCACTTCGCGGTGCTTTTGTTCGGTGTAATTAAAAACCAAAGTCCGTCTTACTTGTACAACAAATTGAAGTTCACTAATCGTGCTAGAGAACCGGATCGTCTCCTTTGTCCCAGACACAAAAGTGCTGCCTTGAAAGGCAGCTTTAGATATGCTGCAACTAGATGCTGGAATAACATCCCTCCGCCGATCAGGAATTCGATCTCAGTCAAATCTTTCAAGCATAAACTTAAAGATCTTATTTTACGAACTCAACAGTCTCAATAGTTGCAGCATCACTACCACTACCTACCTGTTTATTGTGCTAATACGTTAAATACTGATTAATTTCCAATTTTTATTTTATTTTATTAATCCATTTTTATTAATTTATATGTCCATGTATGATTTGTTTTATTCACATTTTAATTTATAAATGATTAATATGTTGTATAATTATAATTACTTATAACCGGCATTCGCGGAAGACCAGCGTCGTGGCTCGTATCACGGTCCACGACTTATGATGAGCGAAGGCCGATTTGGTGCATTGTGTCAAGTGTAATTTATGTATCCAATTTTTATATGTAGCCAAATAAACTATTTTTCTTTCTTTCTTTCTTTCTTTCTTTCTTTCTTTCTTGAGGAAGTCTTTTACTAAGGTTTCATTATTTTTTGGAATATGGACTTCTAGGATACGTTGCTTCTTATTTGAAATATCCTTTACTGATAGTTCGTCTTTAAACCAAGTAAACACCATTATTTGTTTTTGTTTATTATCGATGGCTTCATTAAGGATAGGAATACCTCCATGCTCTCTATTGGATACAGAATTTGCCGTAACGCCATCATCAGGTATTTCTTCTAAACTAGACTCACTACTTTCGTCTGAATCCGAAAGCTCAATAATTTCTATTTGTTCATCCTGACCATCTCTCTCTAATTCTCTTCTAATCTCCTGAACACGTTCATCTGAATCTGATAAATTTACTAAAATTGAATCAATATCGTCATCTATGGCGTTAATCCTAATACGCGATAACGCATCAGCGTTAGTGTTTTGTGCTCCTTTTTTGTAACGGATTTCAAAATCATATTCTTCTAAACGCAATCGCCATCGTGTTAATTTGCTATTAGGTTCTTTGAGTGAATACAGCCAAGCTAACGGCCTATGGTCTGTAAAGATAGTGAATTTGTTACCGTATAAGTACGGTCTGAAATGTTTTACAGCCCATACTACCGCCAAAAGCTCTTTTTCTATTGTGCTGTATTTTATCTCTGTATCGCTCAAAGTTCTGCTAGCATATGCGACAGGCTTATCTGAACCTATGGGACCTTGTGAAAGTACGGCTCCGATCGCATAATTAGATGCGTCGGTCGTCAAAACAAAAGGTTTTTTGAAATCTGGAAACTGTAACAAGGGTGAGTTAGTCAAGAGCTTTTTGCAACTTTCGAAAGCTTCTTTATATTCATCGTTAATTATTATCTTACGTCCCTTTTTCAAACAAGCTGAGAGAGGTCTAGTTATTTTTGCGAAATCTCGTATAAATTTTCTGTAATATCCAATCAATCCCAAAAAGCTCTTTATTTGTGTTACTGTTTCTGGCATGGGGTAGTTCAAAATGGCATCTATCTTATCTGTATTTGGTTTAAGACCCTCACTTGTGATCGTATGACCTAAATACAGTACCTCTTTCCTTAGAAAATGTGATTTGTCTAATTGGACTTTTAAATTCGTTTCACGAAATCTGTCGAAAACAAGTCTAAGCTTTTTTACGTGTTCTTGTAAGCTTTTTGAAAATATTATGACGTCATCAAGATATATAAGACAATGCAACCCCTGCAACCCCCTGAGCACATTATCCATCGCTCTTTGAAAAGTTGCGGGTGCTGTCTTTAATCCAAACGGTAAGCGGTTAAATTCAAAGTGCCCGAAGCTTGTTGAAAACCCAGTTTTGCTTCTGTCATCCTCATGGACCTCTATTTGATGGTAACCAGATGCCAGGTCAAGGGTAGTAAAATATGTGCTCTTCCCTAACATGTCAAACAAGTCATTGATGTTTGGGAGAGGGTATTTATCATCTACAGTTATATCATTAAGGCGCCTGTAGTCGATTACCATACGCCATTTCTGTTGTCCTGAAGCGTCCATTTTTTTTGGGACAAGATGTACCGGGGCACTCCAAGGTGAATATGATTCCCTAATAACGTCGTCTCTAAGAAGTTTTTCGATTTGGTTTTTAATTTCTGCGTTCTGAGAGGGAGGCAACCTATATGCTTTTAGGTTTATGGGATCTTCATTTTTTGTTCTGATTCTATATTTAACTTGATTTGTGAAAGATAACGGTATTTCTTCACAATAAAAAATATCTCTATACTCTTGACATAAATTAAAAATCGTTTGCCGTTCCTCTTCGTTCATATGGTCAAGTCTTAATTTTGAAAGATTTTGACGTAACAATTCATCTACATTTTTGTCTTCATTTTTTATAGCATTAACTTGAATCTGATTTTTGTCGAATGGTTCTACATGGAAAGGGCTCGTTACGATTAAAGTCATTTCCTGATCTGTGTAGTTCTGAATTACTGTACTCGCAAAACCATTCGCGCATTGTACAATGGCTGACGGCATACGAACACCTTTCGTAAATTCTTTAAACTCCAAAATACCTTTACCATTAACTAAAGATACAGGCAATTTGACCCTTATTTCACTACGGGGTGGCAAGCAATATCTTTCTCTCCAGGGTGGCGTATACAGTATAGGTAAACATACGTTATTCGTAAGTAATTTTTGTTCTTTCATATCAATGGTTGCGCCTAGTTGTTTTAATAGATCGCTACCGATGAGCCCATCATATCTACTATCTACGCAGTAAACATAAAATTTATGGTGTTCATTTGACTTAAATGTTTCCGGAAGAGGAATGTATACGACCTCATTATGTTTACTAGAGGCATGAGTGCTAACTACTTCGAATGGCTCGTGGTGCTTGTATTGTTTGAAATATCTATTGGCTTTTTCTGGACTGAGAAACGATCTAGTGCTGCCTGTATCGATTAAAAATAAAGATTGTATTTCTGGTACTAGAATATGTGGAAGGGATAGTTTATTTAAATTTTATTTTATTTTCTCGGTATGTTCGAGGCTATTATAAGAAAATTTTCTATTCTATTATTAGAAGGAACATCAGCTGATGGCTGACTCGACGTAAAAGGCTCGTCACTCCTAGTATCATATTCGCGATCCTCGCGTGACGTACACGGTTCTGTAAGTGAGTAATCAATGCTACCGCTATTAGGTTCAAAATCGTTAGTAAAGTTTACGCGTTGCCTAGAGCTAGCAGTTCGCATAGTGACATCGGTATTGGAATTTGATGACCGCTCATATGGTGAGACAGGCGTCATACGCGGGGCATTGGCCGCGAAATGCTGATTAGGCTGAGGTGTTGACCTACTGAACGACTGACGGTTTGCGTAATTATTGAAATTATTATTAGAGTTATTTAACTGTCTTCTTATCTGAAAATAATTATTAGGAGAACTATTTGAAGTATTAGGCATACTATTATGCGGATGGTTATTAACACATTCACGGACACTTACGGCTGTGGACGTAATTCAATTGTTATTTCTATTGTGTCTGGCTTAGTGTCCGTGAATGTGTTAAATGATCTCGGCGAATTATTGTACCTTGGAGGAGGATTATTGACAGAATTATTTTTGTTAAAATTATTATTTCTATGGTTATTTTTTGCATGATAAATATTTTGAAAGTTTTGTTCTACCAAAACAATCTTTAATGCATCCTCCAGAGTAGAGCCGTGCTTTTTGGTCTCTTGCCAAAGCTGCGCAAGGGAATTTTTGTCGTACCTCCTTACCATCCTTGCGCAAACCCGATGGCTCACTAGCTCATTCCGCAAAAGAGAAAGCCGACCTCTTGGGCTCTCTTTTCGCGTCGAATTCTACGCTCGACGACGGGGGAAAGACACCACCAACCATTCCTATTTGTGAACACGCCATGCCTGAAATTCGCATTACACAATGTTCAGTGCGGCGTGCTCTTTGTTCCCTCGATGTCAACAAGTCTAGCGGGCCAGATGGTATCCCTGCTTTAGTGCTACGTAATTGTGCCCCGGAGCTGACGCCGGTTTTAACGCGCCTATTCCTGCTCTCTTATAAAACCGGAAAAGTACCATCTTCATGGAAGGTAGCCTTTGTTCATCCTATTCCCAAGAAGGGTGATCGCACAGACCTATTCAACTATCGGCCTATTGCTATTACCTCTTTGCTCTCCAAGGTGATGGAGCGCGTAATTAATACGCAGCTTCTCGGTTATCTAGAAGCAAACCAGCTTATTAGCGATCGTCAGTACGGCTTTCGCCACGGCCGCGGTGCTGGTGACCTTCTGATATATCTCACACACCAATGGGCAGCTGCCATTGAGAGTAAGGGGGAAGCATTAGCAGGCAGTCTAGACATCACCAAGGCCTTCGATCGGGTTTGGCATAAGGCACTTCTATCGAAGTTACCATCCTATGGGCTGTCCGAAGGGTTATGCACTTGGATCGCCAGCTTCTTATCTGGGCGTAGCATACAAGTCGTTGTAGACGGCCTATGCTCTGAAACTATGCCAATCAATGCTGGCGTTCCCCAGGGTTCTGTGTTATCCCCTACTTTGTTTCTTCTGCATATCAATGACATGTTACTTTCTGGTAACATTCATTGTTATGCGGATGACAGTACGAGCGATGCACATTACAATGGTCGTGCGAAAATGACCCCAGCAACCGTTGCAGAGAGCAGAACTAAGCTTGTGTCTGAGATTGATTCCACCCTCGAGAAAGTCTCAGAATGGGGTGGTGAGAATTTAGTCTCCTTTAACCCTTCTAAGACACAAGTTTGCGCATTTTCTGCCAAGAAAACCCCTTTTACTGTAGCGCCTCAATTTCAGAACACTCCCCTAACGATCTCTAAAAGTATTGGGATCCTAGGTGTCGAAATATCGAGCGAAGTCCAATACCGGGGTCATTTGGAGAATAAAGCCAAACTGGCGTCTAAAAAACTTGGTGTGCTCAACAGAGCGAAGAAGTTCTTTACACCGGGTCACAGGCTTTTACTTTACAAAGCCCAAGTCCGACCACACATGGAGTACTGCTCGTTTCTTTGGGCTGGAGCACCAGAATACCAACTCCTTCCACTTGACTCGATCCAACGTCGGGCTGTACGTATTGTCGACGATCCCAAACTTACAGACAGATTAGAAACACTAAGACACCGGAGAGACGTGGGCTCTTTATGTATGTTCTATCGTCTCTACAACGGGGAGTGTTCTGAGGAACTTTTCAATTTGGTGCCACCGTCACGATTTTACCACCGCACCTCGCGTCACAGAGAGAGAGCTCACCCTCATATCTTAGACGCCTGGTATCCAAAAACCACTAGGGCATCACGTTCATTTTTCCCCAGGACGTGTCAGATGTGGAATAAGCTTCCAGCTGAGGTGTTTCCTTTGCGCTACAACATGGGGTTCTTCAAAAGGTGTGTTAATAGGACTCTAAAAGGCCGGCAACGCATAGACGGCACCTCCGGTGTTGTATGTGTCCATGGGCAGCGATGACCTTTTACCATCAGGAGGCTCGCTTGCTCGTTTGCCGACTTATAACATAAAAAAAAAAAAAAAAAAAAAAAAAGTTACATTTCGCAAGCGTACTAATCTAACTAAATATTCAGGCAAGTTATAAAGAAAGACGTTTAAACTGCTATTGGTATAAATATGCTTCTTAGCGAGACGTAAATTATCATCAGCAAAGGTTTCATTAATTTTTGAAAATAAAACACTTCTTATTTGTTGAAGTCTGTGACAAAAGTCTAAATAACTTTCTCCCCTGTTAATTTTACATGCTTCCAACTCTAATGCTAGGCATTCCTCCGACCTAGGATCGCCAAAATGTTGCCTCAGCAAATATTTCAATGTGTCCCAGCAATCAATAGACTCCCTTTCACCAACTAATTTTGCTGCTTCCCCTGTTAGTCGGCTAGTAACTACGTGAAACAGGTATTCATTCTGTAAATCATTTCCTTGATATTTTTGTAAAATGTATTCGCATTTTTTAATGTATAAGGGAAGTTGTCTGGAGTCTCCTTCAAATAGTGGGATTATTTTTATTATTTCAGCGGGTACTCTATCAAGGCCCTCCATCATAGATTTAAATAAGATATACTAATCAATTAAAATAATTTAAAAAAATGTTCTTAACGAAATTATGATCGTAAAAGAACTGTGTTTTATAGAGCGTGTCTAATCTCTAAAACACATTAATCATCAAGGACGATCAAAGGATAACGCAAAGGAAGTAGGTAAAACAGATCTACTCACAGTCCCGTCGCTATTCCCATGTCCTTCTGATGGCTGGATATAATGTACTCGAAACTCGAACTCTGATTGCAGCAACCCGGCGTGTCTTCTTAATAAATTTATTTGTTTTGGTTCTTCTCTCCGACAAACCGTAGAAACGGACGGTGGCTCTCCCGACGACGGTGACTTAGCACGGCAAGAAATTCGGATCCTTGGCTAAGTGTGTACGACGAGGATCAATCCACCGATGGAGATCCTACCCAAGGCTGCGCCAATTAAGGATGGCACTTCGGGTTTGGTTAAAAAGAAGAATTTATTTAACCAGCAGCCTTTATTATCCGAGCTTGGAATTACAATAATCCATTAATCTATCTTACGAACTAATATATATACTAAAATAAATGCTTACATAGTCTTAGGCCTAATTAGTGCTGACGAACCTAATATTCGTAGGGTTTTCACACTTAACACGCGCGAGCATACTTGCAAAGAAATGAGGCGCGTGCACTCTAGTGTTAAAATTGATACAACTTTTTTATTTATGAACGGATTTAAATGAAACAAACACTAAATTTTAAGTGAAGCTTATCATAATATTTCAGTGAAAACCGCAAACGAATCAGTTCAGCCGTTTCTCAGATTAGCGTGCACAAACGCACAGACAAACAGACAAACCGACAAAAATTCTAAAAATCATTGTTTTGTGTTCTATTGCGTTGGTATAGCCCCCAAAAATATTTTTACTCATTTATCTTCCATGTACAGACAGCGATCGGTTACGATTTTATTATATGTATTGATGATGATGATATTGATGATTTAAATTGATATAACTTTTTTATTTATCAACGGATTTCAATGAAACAACCACTAAATTTTAAGTAAAACTTATCAAAATACATAATTGAAAATCGCAACCGAAGTTGTTCAGCCGTTTCTGAGATAAGCGTGCACAAACACAGTTTTTCGAACAAAAATGGTTGACGTGATTCTTTAAAATTGATATAACTTTTTTATTTATGAACGGATTTAAATGAAACAAACACTAAATTTTAAGTGAAGCTTATCATAATATTTCAGTGAAAACTGCAAACGAATCAGTTTAGCCGTTTCTCAGATTAGCGTGCACAAACGCACAGACAAACAGACAAACCGAAAAACAGACAAAAATTCTAAAAATCATTGTTTTGTGTTCTATTGCGTTGGTAAAAGCCCCCAAAAATATTTTTACTCATTTATCTTCCATGTACAGACAGCGATCGGTTACGATTTTATTATATGTATTGATGATTGATTGATGATTTAAATTGATATAACTTATTATTTATCAACGGATTTCAATGAAACAACCACTAAATTTTATTTTAACTTATCAAAATACATAATTGAAAATCGCAACCGAAGTTGTTCAGCCGTTTCTGAGATAAGCGTGCACAAACACAGTTTTTCGAACAAAAATGGTTGACGTGATTCTTTAAAATTGATATAACTTTTTTATTTATGAACGGATTTTAATGAAACAAACACTAAATTTTAAGTGAAGCTTATCATAATATTTCAGTGGAAACCGCAAACGAATCAGTTCAGCCGTTTCTCAGATTAGCGTGCACAAACGCACAGACAAACAGACAAACCGACAAACAGACAAACATACAAACATACAAAAATTCTAAAAATCATTGTTTTGTGTTCTATTGCGTTGGTAAAAGCCCCCAAAAATATTTTTACTCATTTAATTTCCATGTACAGACGATCGGTTACGATTTTATTATATGTATTGATTATATATAACTAGCTTTTCTGGCGCTGCGCGGGCTGCAAGCAGCCCGCGGTCTTTCGTGCTGCTGTTGAGGTAGGGTAAGACATGTTTTCAGTTCAGAAAATGGGTAAAAACTGCAGTCAGTATGGGAAACATCAAAATATGTGTGGGGGCGGCCATCTTGGATCCAAAATCTAATTGCAGTTTCGAGTATCGCGGGGTACTTTTCCCCAGTGCAGAAAAAAATTAGACCATTGTGATGAAGTAGGACATTATAAACGAATTCTTCTTTTGTAACCGAAAAATCCTTGCTTACTGATTTTCAGTCAAATCGCATGCTATTATGGCTAATGACGGCCATCTGGGAAATTTCAAAAAAATATCGAGAACGGCATTTTTTATTAAAAGGTAGTGTTTACAAAGCTTTAATGGTTTAAGACTTGTCTAACGATATTTCAGTACCATGGGGTTCATCTGCTAATAGACGACGAAAATAAGTTTTTTTCTTAATCATTTTTTGTGCAAGCTTTTATTGTGAGGCCAAATTACTTGCTATGAGCAGACCCTAGACATCGTGTACCATAAAGTGCCTGTCAAGACAAAACAAACGAGTCCTTAACTGAATGAGGTACCGTTGTTTTATAACTAAGATCCGTCGAATATCTCCCGGTTTCGTCACCAGAACAGCTCATTGGCTATAATATTGTATTGTCATCCGATTTACACAAGTGTACAAAATTTCAGCTAAATCGGTTGAGGATAATTCGTTGAAAATTGAGTTGCAAGATTTGACCTGAATAAACATTCATACATATATACAAGATAGATTGCAAGTTTAATAAAAGCTTGTTAAAAAAAGGCCATGCAAAAAATTACCTACTCGTAACAGTCTTTAAACTAAGTTGTTGACTGACAGTTGAACATACCGAAACTATGGCGTTCTGTCTACGGACTTCAGATCTTTAAAAAGAGGTAAAATAAAACAAACGCATATATTTAAAAAAATATATTTTGTTTTTCTCGACGTATTATCAAAGAAATATGAGATTTTGTAGTTCCGAAAGCCATTTTACCTCAATTCTGCAAGTACACTACTGTGTGATTGACTTTACTCTGCAAACACATACTGTGTGATTGACTTTACTCTGCAAGCACACTACTGTGTGATTGACTTTACTCTGCAAGCACACTACTGTGTGATTGACTTTACTCTGCAAGCACACTACTGTGTAATATCAAATTTTAACTTATATTCAAAATAATTGTTCAATGCAAATAATATTAATGCGAGTAAAATATCTCATTAAATGTGTATTTAACAATGTCTCGTTTGTTCAAAATCTAAATATTTTTGAACAATTTCTATTTTAGTTTAACATTCACAAATTTTTCGAACATAAGTATCCAGTAGGTGTACCATATATACTTCAAGTCAAAGACGAATTTCATAGCTTATATTACAGACGGTGTAACGTTCGGTTTAAGATTTTCATTGCAATAGGTCTCATCTAAGTTTAGTGAGATAGTAATAGTTTACTCAAACGCCAACCGAATTCTATTGCTACATGCCTTTACGATAGCATAACCGGTGAGTGTAACCTCGGCCGCATACCGTCGTACAAACAAACTAAATTCGAAATCTATACTTTCACTGGAATAAAATTATTGGGCAGTACCCCAACCGAATTCTATTGCTACATGCCTTTACGATGGCATAACCGGCGAGTGTAACCTCGGCCGCATACTGTCGTACAATCAAACTAAATTCGAAATCTATACTTTTACTGCAATAAAATTATTGGGCAGTACCCCAAAAGAATTCTATTGCTACATGCCTTTACGGTGGCATAACCGGCGAGTGTAACCTCGGCCGCATACCGTCGTACAAACAAACTTAATTCAAAATCTATACTTTTACTGCAATAAAATTGTTGGGCAGTACCCCAACCGAATTCTATTGCTACGTGTCTTTACGATAGCACAACCGGCGAGTGTAACCTCGGCCGCATACTATCGCACAAACACGCTTCTATCCTATTCTGATCGAAACTTATTGCAACGGAAATCCATTTTTATCAAACTAGCTCAAAAAAATATATAAATCACACCCATTAGATAGTAAAAGAAGAAAAATCTAAAGTACTCACCGTTTCTTTTTCTCGGCATGGCGTGAGCAGCTTTTCGAACTTCTGAGATAAAATAAACTTCAAATATATGCATAAAATTTTAATTACTGCACTTTATAATTACAAAATAATTACACGAAATTACACGTTAGTAGATATTAATTGGTGACTTTGAAACAGTTTCACACGCCATTTTCGGTCATTTTATTCCCTAAATGGAGTGTGAAACTGTGTAAAAGCCACCAATTAATATCTGGGAATTACTTTACCTTTAGAGCTTATTTTCAATCGCTCAATGACGTGTTTTGAATCGTATAATAAAAGAGCACTTAATAAAAGCAACCTAACTTCACATATTTCACTATGTTTAAAAAATCGCGTAAGAGATATTTGTGTAAAACTTACCAATATTAATTTTTAACTCGATCCGCAACACATTATACCACTTGTAGAATTTTAACTCTAGCAAATTCACATGTAACACTGCTTGTTTCAGTTAAACACAGACATGTGACATGTTTCATTAGACACTCAGAAACACTGAGTTTTAGCAATATAAAATTGCTGAAACCTAAAAGATCTGACCATAGTACATTATGCAATAGATAACCGCTTTAGATAGGCCGATCGCTCATGCTGGTGATCTAATTCGTGGGCACCTTTAATAAATATAATAGCAAAGTTGTAACTTTTCATTTTGTTAAGATACAGCAAAGGTGACAGTCAAGTTAATTAAATTGTCTAATTATGAAATTTATAAAACAAAAGGAATCCTTAAACTTACAATGTGTTTGCCCTACTATGCTGACGAATGGGGTTAAGCGACATGGCAACTTGTTGCCAAATACAATACGTTGCATTGTATGTGGACCATCAAGTTGTGGAAAGACAAATTTAGTGATAAGCTTATTATTGCATGAAAATGGTCTACGATTTCGTAATCTGTACGTATATTCAAAATCCTTATACCAACCAAAATACTTATTTCTAGAAAAAGTATTAAATATGGTGCCAGGTGTATCGTTTAAAAAATATAGTCATAATACTGAAGGGTTGAATCCGCAGGAAGCTGATCCAAACTCTATTATAATATTTGACGATGTTGCCTGTGAAAATCAAAATAATATACGGGATTATTTCGCTATGGGACGTCATAAGAATATTGACTGTTTTTATCTTAATCAAACTTATACCAAAATACCGAAGCAACTCGTGAGAGATAATGCAAACCTTATTGTATTATTCAAACAGGATGATGTCAATTTAAAACACGTTTATGAAGAACACGTGCGTTCTGATATGTCATGGTATCAATTCCGTGAATTGTGTTCAACAGTATGGAAAGAACTGTATGGTTATGTTGTGATAAATAAGGATTAAGAGCGAAATAAAGGATGTTACAGGATAAAATTTGATACATTTATAGTTATAGATTAGCATTAAAAAGAAACCGTCATTATGATAACAACTCACTTTATGTGAGATTCTGAACCAGAACAGATCATAAAATAGAGAAAAAAATAAAAAAACAAATCGTGAAATCCGCAGCTGCTGTAAAAAGAAAGGTGGGTTTGATAAGAGATACAAAAAACGCGAGCAACATGGCTTTAGAAACAATATTCAAACCTATCGTTGATCCACTTAATCAACTGTCAAGTAAAAACATTAGAAAATATGACGAAGAAAAAGAGGAGAATTATATACCCGAAACAAAAATAAGGAAGTTAAGTGAAAATGAAGAATCATTTTTTACTAAAGAAGACTTAGATGAACCATTTGACGAGGAAGAACACTATGAAGAAAACTATGATTCTCATGAACACAATTCTAACAAAACCCTTACTGTATCACCCTCTGAACACAACCTAAGTGATGAGTCCTTCAAATCTGTTCGCTCATCACCGACCTCTAAAGATCAAACACATCATGATGATATGTCTTTGTCATCCGAAGCACTAAATGATATTCCTTTTGGTATCAGACATGATCGCGGAAGTCTTGCTAGGCAACATACGTATCTTCGACCAAGATGTAACATGGAAAATAGGAACTCGTATTATTAAAAAGACACCGGGTTTTAAGGAATTACTTTTCAAGAAAATACCAAACATGGATTTAATTACAGATGAAGATTTACAATATTACAAATTGTTGTTATTGGAAACCAATGCTCATCGACGTAACTACGATCCTAAGAAGCCTATTAATAGTAATAAAGGTTTTAAATACACGAACATCATTAAACCTCTATTTAAATTTACTAGAACTGTAACCACTAGTACTGAGAGTCTTTCAAAGGGGTCAGGTATAAAGCTGTTAAAAAATTAAAAAAAAAATACTGATTTGGTTTATTGGAATAATCCTAATGAGTTAGTAGAACGACTAAAATTATTGTTAGGGTCACGGGCAGCTGGCAACACAGGATTAGATAACGAAATTATTGAAATTATAACAGAATTACAAGAAGCTGGGATAGTGAATGTACAACTTAAAGAGCATTCACTGGCAAAATTAAGTAGTATTATATCTTAGTAGTATCGAGAGAATTTAGGAATATATAGAGAGCATACATTAAGAGATTTGAGCAGTTTACATATAATATTTGCTCTATATACTTATATTATATTGCAATGAATATAGACAAATTCGGTCACCACGTTCATAAGCGTTTAAGAGTTTCTAAATATTTTGACTCATTAAACGACCTATTAACCAAATCGGAAACAGGAGATTACAATCTAAAACTAACAAGATTAAAGGGATTGTTACATCCAAAGGAAGATAACGACGCGGTCAACAAAGCCTATTTGGATAAAGAAATTCAAGATTTAAGAGCTGAATTAAAACAAATACAAACAAATGTAAAAAATTATCTTAGTGGTTTAGAAAAAGCTGTTTCGTCTTATACAAGTTCCACATACTTTACAAAAACTGATATAGATTTAATGATGTCAAGGTTAAATAAAAATGAGTAAACAAAATATAGTTGACGAGCTCCATAGATCAGCGAGAAGGAATTTTCCACGTCGTTGTACAATTATAAAAGGAATGGATGATTTGTGGCAAGCTGATCTTATAGACTTACAAAAATATGCACAGTTTAATAAAGGATACAAATACATATTGGTTGTTATTGACGCTTTATCTAAATATGTTTGGGTGAATCCTCTTAAAGCCAAAACAAAGGACTGTGTTACAGATGCAATGCGACATATATTGACTGAATCAACTCGAAAACCAAGCAATTTGCAAACAGATTTAGGTAAAGAGTTTTACAATGAACATTTTCAAAGATTGATGAGCAAATATAAAATAAACCATTATTCTACTTATTCTGTAAAAAAAGCATCGATAGTTGAGCGAGTAATAAAAACATTAAAAAGTCATCTATACAAATTATTTAGTCTTTATGGACAGTATCAATGGTTAGGCAGTAATTTGAAATCCGTTGTTCAACGTTATAACAGGACACCCCATAGCATAACAAAGTTTAAACCAATAGACGTTAATAAGTATAATGAGACTTTAGTCAAGGCTAATATAAATAAAACTCAAAAACAACATATCACGAAATCCCTATTTCATGTTGGTGATCATGTTCGAATTGTACCAAACCACCTACTTATCAAATAGAAGACAAACATAAGCAACTAATTTTTGGAACATTTTACGGTTATGAATTACAGAAGACTCAAGTTTCCTGATCTTTATCTCATTGAAAAAGTTATAAAAAGAAAAGGAACTAAATTGTTTGTAAAATGGTTAGGACTAAGTGATTCCGAAAACAGTTGGGTTGACAAAAGTGCGCTGTTGCAGTAATATAAGTCAAGTAACGGAAGGTTAAACATCAGTTTCGGCTTATTCATGAAGAAAGGAAGTGGTATTATTAACAGTTTAATTGATAAGTTACCGTTTGAACTACATTTACCCGGATATCAGTTTTGCGGTCCAGGAACCAAATTACAGAAAAGGTTATTAAGAGGTGACCGAGGTATTAACGATTTAGACAGGGCGTGCATGTATCACGATATTGCGTATAATAACAGTGATATTAACATTCGACATAACGCTGATTTAGAACTTTTAAACATGGCAAAACAAAGGTTAAAATCCAAAAATGCATATAAAAGAGAAAAAATTGCCTCATGGATTGTAAAAAATGCTATGAAAGCAAAACTAAAAGCAGGCGCAGGAGCGCAATCATTTATGAAAATTGTGAAAAAAATACAGTCTGGTTTGTAAAAAATTAAACGTAAAGACAAAAACACTGTATTTAAATATGCTTATGCAGCTGCAAAGAAAATATTTACAAACAAAAGTGGTATGCGCTTACCACGCTATATACCTATTCCTAAGTGTGGTGGATTTTTGCCTTTGATTCCCATCTTTGCTGGATTATCGGCTCTCGGTTCACTAGCTGGTAGAGCTGCAGGTATAGCAAAAGCTGTAAATGATTACAAAGTGGCTAAACAGAATCTTCAAGAGTCTGCACGACACAACAAAACAATGGAAGCAGTTGCTCTTGGAAAAGGATTATACACTATGTGATTTGAATTATTTTGTGTGATTCCGCCACCAGTTAGTTCATGCAAACTATTGCCGGCCGGCGCCCACCCACTACTGTTAGTCCCATTATAATAATTATAAACTAGAGGTAAATAATTCCCCTTTATTAAATATTTTTACAATAGAAAGTTCCGGTAACTCCGCTCCCCCACCACCTCCCTCTTCTCTAATAGTATAAAAGGATGGCAATACGGTGAATTTTTATCATTCGACGTTTGACCGCCGAACGATCAACATCTTGTTTGGTGCCTGAGGATGCCTTGTGAAGAGGCGAAACACGTGTCGCGTATACGACGTCCGATGTTGCTGCAGCCACAGCGGATGCAGCAGCATGGGAGGGGTCATGCATTGACTGTTGGTGGCGGGTGCACACGGGCTGCTGGTGGCAGGTATGCTGGGACTAACAGTAGTGGGTGGGCGCCGGCCGGCAATAGTTTGCATGAACTAACTGGTGGCGGAATCACACAAAATAATTCAAATCACATAGTATGTAACTTTGACTTCCGCAAAGTAACACCTGAATCTATTAACTAAAGGATTATACATCAATCATAGTAAAAAAGGAGCGGGATTATATCTTAAAAATTCAAAAAACTGATGAAATGGCTACCCAAACGACCACTTACTAATTTCGATTTATTAGAGTATGCTAACGATATACCTTATTTTCGTGGTGTGTTTATGAGAGATTCTTTACCTACGAAACCAAGAAAAATAAAGTGCGCAATACTCAACCTTGATAGTTGTAATAACCCTGGAACTCACTGGGTAGCCTACGCGAAGCTTGATAATTATTCTGAATATTTTGATAGTTTTGGTAATCTAAAACCACCATTAGAGTTAATAAAATATTTGAAAAATACATCCATTAAATATAATTACATTCAACATCAGAACTTCGGATCCATGAACTGTGGACACCATTGCTTGAATTTTTTAATAATTTTTTGGAAAAATGTATTTAAGTAAATAAAAAAATTTTTTTTTTAGTACAAACATGTCTTTCACTGTGTCAATAACTGGGGTGGGAAGCTCCTTGACAACAAACTATTCACCAACTCTAGAATTACTTGGAGATTATGAATGTGGTCTTTTATACTTTTCTACTTTTAATTCGATTCCCAACATAGAGGAGAGAAATAATAAATTATATTATGGAAATGAAGTTATCGAGATTCCAGAAGGGTCTTATGAAATTCAAGATATACAAGATTTTTTAAGTAGTAATATTACAAATGCTTCCTTTAAACTTACTTGTAATAACAATACACTGAAAACCAATTATTTTTTGTTCCAAAGATATTTATTTTGAAAAACGTGATTCAATTGGTAGAATTTTAGGATTCGGAAAAGAGACTGTTAAAGCTAATAAAAGTACTGAATCTCGTTATCCTGTCAGCATTATATCTACTACTCTCGTGCGCATCGAATGTGATGTAGTAAGCGGATTTTTTGTAAACGGAAAACCTAGTCACATAATTCATGAATTTGTGCCTGGTTACCGCATTATTGAAATTCCCAAGAATATAATATATTTCCCAATTAACCAAAATTCGATTACTGATCTGAATATCAGATTGCTGGACGCTGAAAACAATCAAATCAATTTACGCGGTGAGGAGGTTCAGCTGTATTTACATTTCAGACGAAAATGATTAATTTTAATTAAAACCCTATTCCATCCTCTCTTCAAGTTAGTTTCAAGAAAACATCTCAGAAAAGAAGACCTCTCCATTCTTCACAGAAGAAGCTTTCAAAAAATAACCAAGAATATTTGAAATTGGTAGGATTATTAAAATGAATATTTTAAATATATCTCAACCGACAGCCTACGACAACAGCGTGGAAAGTTTCGAATTTCATTCATACAAGCCGTACGTGACAAGTTTCAACAAGAATGATGAAATCCGAATCCCTATTAACCAACAAGACTTGTACATATTACCCTCTCTCAGCACATTGTACACTGAAGGTAAAGCAAACGTATACAATAGTAAAACAAAAGAAGTACTTTCAAGTGTTAGCTTTGTCAACAATCCTGCATTACTTTTATTTCAAGATATTCGGTATGAATTAAATGGAGTTGAAATAGATAGAATAAAAAATGCTGGTATTGCTACAACCATAAAATCATATCTTTCCTTAAATGAAAATGAATCTAAATCTGCAAAAGTATGGGGGTGGTCTCCTACTGGTACAACTAATGTTCATGACGGTTCATTCTCTGCTTCAATACCATTAAACAGAATATTAGGCTTCGCGGAAGATTACGAAAAAATCATAATAAATTGCAAACATGAGTTAGTGTTACTAAGAAGCAACAGTAACCTTAATGCATTAATATTAAATAAAATAGTTTGGCGAGTTCCACGTCAAAGTATCTGATCGTGAAAGAATTAATTTATTGAAACATCTGAAAAAAGATCGTGCTATTACATTAGCTTTCCGGAATTGGGATCTCTATGAATACCCATTACTCCCCAGAACTCGTAAACACACTTGGGCAATTAAAACTACATCGCAGTCTGAGAAACCACGGTTTGTTATTATTGCGTTCCAAACCAATCGTAAACATCAACCACAAACGTCAATGGCAGAATTCGATCACTGTAATATTCGTGATATAAAAGTTTTTTTAAATTCATCGTATTACCCCTATGAAGGATTGAACATAAGTTTCTCAGAAAATAAGTTTTCTTTATTATACGAACAATATGCAAGATTTCAGCAGTCTTATTAAGGACGTCGAGCAGAATCTTTGTTGAGCTTAAAATAATTCAAAGACGTTTCTCCATTATTTGTTATCGACTGTTCCCGTCAGCAGGAAACATTGAAGGGCTCTATAGACGTGAGAGTAGAAATTGAAGCTGACCAAGAAATACCAGATCAGACAGCAGCATATTGTTTGATATTAAACGATTGCATATTTGAATACAAGCCTTTGAGCAACATTGTTAAAAAGATATCATCAATCATCATCATCAATACATATAATAAAATCGTAACCGATTGCTGTCTGTACATGGTACTGTACAACGCAATAGAACACAAAACAATGATTTTTAGAATTTTTGTCTGTTTGTCGGTTTGTCTGTTTGTCTGTGCGTTTGTGCACGCTAATCTGAGAAACGGCTGAACTGATTCGTTTGCGGTTTTCACTGAAATATTACGATAAGCTTCACTTAAAATTTAGTGTTTGTTTCATTTAAATCCGTTCATAAATAAAAAAGTTATATCAATTTTAACACTAGAGTGCACGCGCCCCATTTCTTTGCAAGTATGCTCGCGCGCTCTACTATAGTAGAACACTTTAAAATTGAAAAAAAATCAATAATATGGCAATTTTGAATAAAAATAAGCATTTTTACTAAAGAAGATTTATTTTAGAAAATTAAAGTTACAAAATTTTTGTTTACATTATTAAATTTACTTAATTAGGAACATTTTTAAGAGATCACATAAAAAGTTACATATTTGGCAAGTTACAAATCAAAACACATATTTTTTTTAGATTTCTGATATTTTTTTAAATTGAATCACTGTTTTCGTTGCATTCAATGCACAATAGTTTGAGTTGGAGGTGATTTATTCCATCGTGTTCCATTTTTTGATATAAAAAAGTTGCCACTCACCTCTGTACGCTCAACTTGCCTCAATTGAGAGAGAAGAATATCATCTTCTGACGACGACTGCTCAGACTGTGTGGTATTAGTCACGTGGTCTTGAGCCATCTCCTCATCTTGCACCTGACTTCTGCCCTCTTGACTAATTGGTTCTGACACTATGCCAGCATTACCATCGTCATCGCTTTCAATAATTTCCTCATCATCTTCAATTTCCTTTTCCGGCCATTTTGATACACGACGTTCCCATTCTGAGGCCATAATGATAAATTTTGGTGCTAAAAAAAAACAAAGTACAAAATAAAATATAATGCATAAAAAAAATGTTATAAAACACTAAAGAAAAACAACTAAGTATAAGTTACTTACCTCATATATTAATAACACAAGTGGTCGCGCGTACTACTCAGGTAGAATAAGGATTTTGTCGCGAAATAATATCGACGTGCGGCCTCTTTTTATACGTGCGGCACACTAAAATGAACCGGAGTTTAGTAGTCGAGGCTTATCTAGGAGCGGGAGGGTATATATGAAAAAATGAGATGACACGACTCAAAAGTTTGCTCCTGTTCTACTATAGTAGAGCGCGCGTGATAGCGGCGGCTACTGAGTCACAGCCCTATGTATATCATAATGTAAACAAATAGTGTAGAGAAAATAAGATTAAACAGTATTGTTTTGACCGCTCCAAAGCACTGACGTTTTATTTAACTCCACCCCTTCTATTATCAGAAGTGGGATCGTAGTTCGCGTAAATTATTCGCGTAAATTTAAGAACCTACATCTACATGAAAATGAGTAATAAAATAGTTAAAAATAAAAATAAAAGTGGACAATTAAACAAAAAAAACAATGAATTGATATTAAGTGAGTGAGTTGAATAGTGAAATAATAACTTACACGAGCACCAGTAAGGCGATAGCGTTGCCAACTTTTAACCCGAGTGTTGGATCGATTGAAGCTAAGGAATGGAGTGCAGAAGTAGATGCCCTGGTCTTGAAGCACAAATGGGACGACGTGGAAACAATTGCTCGATGTGTACCATTTTTAGCCGGACCAGCACGTGACTTGTACAAAGAATGGACACCAGTAAAGAGAACCTGGCCTGCTCTGAAAGAAGATCTTCAAATAACATTTCCAAAGTGTCGAGATCTTTGTCGTGATTTCAAAAAGGCGGCAAATATGACAAGTGAACAGTACTCTACTGTTTCTATTTATGCGGCAAAGAAACATAGGATATTAAAGCAATTACGATTAAAATTTCGTGAAACTGAAATATTGGAATGAATAACTGGAGGTATTACAGATCCGCATGCAAAATCAATTGCTAGTAGCGCAGAAACTGTAAGTGGGCTATTTGAAAAATTATCCCGATATATACCAATCTCACCAAATAACATTAAACGTTCTGCATTTGCTGATAATATAGATACTAACAGAGAATTGTTACCAACTACATCCAAGAAATACAGACCGAATACCGAATATAAGCGTTGTCACCGCTGTAATCGAATGGGTCATTTGCAACGTGATTGTCGTACTAGTGTACACAAATTACCCCAAAATATACCAGCTGTTACAGAAATTGATACACAAGTAAACAGGAAGAAGCAAAACAAATGTACATTTTGTTTCAAGACTGGACATCTGGCCGAGGATTGTTGGACAAAGCAGAGAGTTGACAAAGGATAAAAACGGTCTGCTGGCAAAGATGTAAACAGCAATGGCAAGGTATGTACAACACCTGTTATAATTAATGGTATACTTGTTCATGTATTAATTGACAGCGGAGCGTCGTGTTCATTAATAAGGGATACTGTGGCACGATCTGTAAAGGCCCATTGTCAACTATTTATGATTCACATTTCTGGACTTTCTGATACAATTCAGATTTCAAATGCGAAAATAGATGTCAACTTGCAGTTGGAAAATATAAGTTTAGAGGCAACTTTTCATATAGTTCAAGACAAAGAAATATGCTACGAGGCTATTCTTGGTAGAGACGCTATAACCTCAAATGATATCATGTTCATAACAACATTGAGCGGCACAATAGTTAAAAGGCGGGATATAGTTCAAAGTACTGAAAGTGTTTATAACATTGAGGACTTTATATCCAATTCGTTAAATGAAGTCCCAAGTTACATACAAGTCGAGCTTCGGAAATTGTTAAATAAACATTCGAGTCTTATCGCTTTAAACAATAACATACGAGAAATAAAGACTGCCGTCATGACTATACGGACGACAACAAACGAACCCATTTTTTACCACCCATATCGAATGTCTTTCTCTGAGCAAGAAAAAGTAAGAGCGATTGTGACCGAACTTTTGAATAATAACATCATTCAAGAATCCACTTCACCGTATGCGTCACCAGTTATACTTGTGAGAAAAAAAGATGCAAGTGACAGATTGTGTGTAGATTATCGCGCTTTGAATAAGATAACTATAAAAGACAGATATCCGTTGCCATTAATTGATGATCAGTTGGATAGATTGGGAAAAGCTCGTTATTTTAGCACACTTGATATGGCATCTGGTTTCCACGGAATTCCAATTGAAAAAGAGACAAAATCCGTGGAAAAAACTGCTTTCGTCACGTCTGAAGGTCACTATGAATGGCTGAAAGTACCCTTTGGATTGTGCAATGGACCGAGTACTTTTCAAAGAGCTGTAAATAATGCTTTAGGACCTTTGAAAAACTCTATAGCCCTTGTTTATATTGATGACGTCATCATCCCATCGATAAATCCAGAAGAAGGTTTGGAAAGACTTCGTGTAGTGTTAAAAGCATTAAATGATGCAGGATTTACACTAAACCTGAAGAAGTGTAAATTTTTACAAACTGAAATTGAATATTAGGAAGAATAGTTTCTGAAGCAGGTATCCGACCGGGAGAAACTAAAATTCAGGCTCTGAAAAGTGCTCCAATTCCTCAAAATCTTAAACAAGTCAGACAGTTAATGGGGCTGGCAGGTTATTTTCGTAAATACGTACCGGAATTTGCTACAAAAACAGCATGTATAACAAACTTATTGCGAAAGGACACAACCTTTAATTGGACACAGGAATGTGAAGGAGCCCCTACAATATTTAATTGAAAAGCTGTCTTCACGTCCTCTGTTAGTTGTTTATGATCCAGAGCGAGAAACTGAATTACATACTGACGCTAGTAGCTTGGGATATGGTGCAATATTACTTCAAAGGCATAACAAAGATCTTCGTGTTGTGTCTTATTATAGCAAACGAGCTTCATTGGAAGAGTCTAAGTATCATAGCTATGAGTTAGAGACTCTAAAACACTTTCGTGTGTATTTATTGGGAATAGAGTTCAAATTGATTACAGACTGTAACGCTGTGAAGTTAACTTCAACTAAACGCCATTTGTTACCACGTGTTGCCAGATGGTGGTTATATATTCAAGATTTCAATTTTAAAATTGAATATAGAAAAGGAAGTTGTATAAAACACGTAGATTTTTTTAGCAGAAATCCATCACAAAACCATACCGAAGAAGTATTAGTGAATGATCAAGTTACATGGTTGGAAGCAACTCAAAAGCAAGACCGAGAAGTAATTGAGATAAAAAGAAGAATTGAAGAAAATCCCGATAGTTTAAAGGAGTACATAATGCAAAATGGTATATTAATGAGAATATTTCAGGAAAACCAAGAAAGAACACTGAAATATTATGTGCCTTCAGCAGCACGATTTAATTTGACAAAAACGGCTAGTGAGAGCCCTAGAACCACAACTCAGTTTGTTTGGTACTACTAAACGAATTATAACAGATAAAGGAACAAACTTTTCTAGCCGACAAACAAAAGAACTCTTAAAACGAATGGACATTGAAATCCATTTCATTGCCACCGGAGCAAGTAGAGCTAATGGGCAAGCAGAGCGATATGTGGCTACCGTATTAAATTTACTTGCTTGCGAAGTGAGTCGCGGAGCAGGATGGACGAGCACTGTTAGCAAAATACAACTCACTTTGAATACTACAGTTCAGAAGTGTATTGGTTGTACTCCTATAGAACTACTCACTGGAGTACGTACGGAAGTACCGGCTATACGACAATTAAATAGTGGACTTCCAGAAATCGAATCAAATATAGATATTCAAGAAATGAGAAAAACTGCAGAAGAACGGTTGAGGAATTATGCTTTAAAAACTAAACAAAGATTTGACAGAACGAGACGTAATAATTTACAATTGAGAGAAGGTGATGTTGTTTATGTACAGCGAACACGTCTGGGAAAATTAGACCCGAGATATAATGGACCATATACAATTGAAAAATGTTTACCTAACGATAGGTATAAAGTTAAAAATACGACAAAAAAAACTTTCCAAATTGTGCCTAAAGACAGAATCAGACTTTGGAATCGAGAAATTGCAGAAAATGCCACTGCGATTGTTGATTCCAAATGATTATAAATACAACAAAAGTGAAACATGGCGTAAGGGGCTTTTAAAAAAAAAGTGCGCATGGATCGCTATAAATAGTAAGTCAGCCGAGCTACTTACTCGATAAGTAAGCGAGGATTGGACAAAGAGTAAAAACAAAAAAAAAAGAGGCCGTGATAGGCTATCAAAAATAATAAAATATTTTGGGCATAAGCAACTTATGTAAAATAAGTGTGCCGGGATTGCCAAATAAATAAAATGTTGTGGGCATATGCAACTTAATTAATAATAAGTGTGCCAGGATTGCCAAACTTACAAAATACAAAATGTCTTCGGCGTAGCAACTTATCTGTAAGTGTGCTGGGACCGCCAAAATAATGTTAACTGGCGTAAGCTATTTACTATAGTGTAAAGTTAGTAGTTCCTACTTTGCGCTACTGTAAATGAGCTGGGATCGCCGAATAAAGATAAAATACACAAACAAAATATTCTTTTCACAAAAACATAAGTACCGCTTCACAGTTGAAAAAAAGAAAACAATACCAAACACAGCTGGTGAACAATATAAAAAAGAACACTTAGAAGGGCTTTGACTTTTCGAGTGGGCAAAAGTAAAAAAAAGGGGTTCGATTCCCCAATCGAAATACTGATAACAATTTTTGGTTTTCTACAAAATCTTTCTGTTTACAGGAACAATAAGATAGAACGTGACAAAATCAATGTCTATCTATTTATGTTATACCTACGTAGTTTTAAAAATTAGTTTTTATTAGTGTTAAGGTAGATATGAAATGCTTGTTTGATGTGATCTGATCTTAGTATAAAATTGATATTTGAACTTTATAGAATAAGATAACAAAAGTGGAAGTACTTCCTAATAAAAAAAAGCGCTATAAAAAAAATGTTTTATTATGATGTGTGTGTTTATTTTTTTTTAAATTGTAAATACTATAATATAGTGATAGTTTTAAGATTTTAAAAGAAGAGATCAATTTGATTACTCTCAATTGTTAATTATGTTTTACTATTATCGATATTATTTTTGTGACTTTTTTATTGTGTTTAGTAGATAGCCTTGTGCCTGAGTAATATAGACATTGGATTAGATTTAGATATTAGAGTTGTAGTAGTGTCTGAGTTATAATTATGTTATAATTATGTAACGCTTCGAGAGCGAAGCATTTCGCAGGAAGGCCGTGATAGCGGCGGCTACTGAGTCACAGCCCTATGTATATCATAATGTAAACAAATAGTGTAGAGAAAATAAGATTAAACAGTATTGTTTTGACCGCTCCAAAGCACTGACGTTTTATTTAACTCCACCCCTTCTATTACGCGTGTCCTCTAGTGTTAAAGAATCACGTCAACCATTTTTGTTCGAAAAACTGTGTTTGTGCACGCTTATCTCAGAAACGGCTGAACAACTTCGGTTGCGATTTTCAATTATGTATTTTGATAAGTTTCACTTAAAATTTAGTGGTTGTTTCATTGAAATCCCGTGATAAATAAAAAAGTTATATCAATTTAAAGAATCACGTCAAAGATTTTTGTTCGAAAATTTGCTATGAAATAAACTGTTTCAATTTCAATTTCAATTTATTTATTGCTTTTCACATTATACATATATTAGATTACACTACACAGTCACTTCTTAGGTTAGTAGGTACAACATGAACCCTGTTAGGGCATTGCAACAGAAAATAACGGAACGGCATGCGGATTATTTCTTAGTATATATCAAATTCAATGTTTAAATTATTATGAATAAAAATGTAATTTCTTTTTATTGATGTCTTAAAATTTAATTTAATTTTGGTCATATTTTTTATTTTATTTAATGTGTCGATACTATACTATAATATTTAATAACGTCCAAATGTTGTTTTAATTTAAATGTCAATTATATTAAATGTCAATGTAGATTATGTTATTCGTCATTATCATTTATTGTATATTTTGTCAAATCTTTATCATTAAAAAACTCGTCCAATGTATAATAATTTTTATCTATAAGCAGGGCTTTTAATCTTTTAATAAAAATCGAATTCTTCTCCTCTGCTCTAAGCAGGTCTGGGAGGGCATTATAGACTTTAATTGTCATTGCAAGCGGCCCAGAATTAAATATTTCTAAATTACGAGTGTTATTCGGCCTCGCTAACATATTCTTCTTCCTTGTGGGATAGCGTCGCGGTAAATCGTCTTTTTTCGTGTAATATTGGGTACGGTAGTATTGGCAAAAACTTTTGTTAATTTTATATACGGTTTTTATAAAATAATTTTTATAAAATAATAAAGTTAATAACCGGCCAAGTGAGAGTCGGACTCGCGCACAAAGGGTTCCGTCCCATTATCTATAAAAAATCAAGTTTGTTGTACGGGAGCCTCAATTAAATATTTATTTTACTCTATTTTTAGTTACTATATCGGCAAGAGAAATACATCATCCTTGAAAATTTCAACTGTCTGGCTATCACGGTTCATGAGATACAGCTTGGTGACAGACGGACGGAAGGACGGACAGCGGAGTCTTAGTAACAAGGTCCCGATTTTAGCCTTCGGGTACGGAATACGGAACCCTAAAAATTTACTATTTTGATGTTTTCGGAGTTTTTTTATTAGTTTCTTTTTGGTCACCAATAAATGGCGCTGTTAAAAATACACAGAGCCTAGGGCCGCAAGACCCAACGCCACCAAACGGCGATTCTTAGCATGATTGTGGGCGCGAAAATGGAAAAAGGAATCAAAATAGGAAGTACTTAATAGGTTAGGTTAGGCACAGGGGATGTCCTCTGACTAAAGCATAGGGTGCTGTGAGCGAGTCATGGACCGCCATAGTGGTAGCCGCGCCGGGGCTTTTAGCCCTTACCCCGGAGTTTTTAGTGGTAAACGCCACATAACCTTACCGGTCTCCCGTTACTGGCAAGGTGTCCGAACCGAAGGGATTTTTCCCGCGTAAAATTCTCCTCCATAAATCTGCCTCCATGACGTGGGCCAGTCGGGCGATGGGAACTGGATTCCAAATACGGTCCTCTAGGTTGAAAGGAGCATTTGTGTCAACACGCGTCTTTACCCTAGCGGATAAAATTGAAGGCCGATGTACCAGGCCACTCAGACTCCTCTCGATAACTGAGAGAGTACCTCAAGTGAGCTCAGCCAAAGCCGCTGATAAGCAGTCGCCGTACCAGGTCTTTGGAGCAAGATTTAGCACACTGACTTGGCAAAAGCGGTAACGCCGTTATCACCATGAGATTTTTTGTGGGTGAAAACATTAACCGTCCGATTTCCTGTGGCCAAAAGGCACCTTTTCCTCACGTAAGAAGAAAGGTTAGGGAAAAAATGTTAGGTTAAAATTTAAGTTAGGCACTGCAATAAAAATGTGTGGAAAACCCATACCAAGACTACTCAGTATTGTGACTTGAGGAACGAAAGATAGGTAATGGTCATTTTCCAGTTCGTTTGAACTGAAAGTACGCCGCAAATAACCTCCAAACAGCCGTATAGGACGCCCTACCCGAGAAGCTCTTTAAACGGAGGTTATTAGTGAACACTAAGCAGACATTGATCTCAGAGAACACTAACTTCCTGCCATCCTTGAAGCTCCACTGGTAAAATGTGCCGAGATACTGGCACGTAAAATACCTAGAGGTATCTTAAGTTTGGCAGATGCCTCAGCTTGAAAGTCCACATCAATAGAATGGTGACGATAGTGAAGATGGCCCGGGGGAAGCTCTATCCAGTACTTTCCTCTCGCTTCTAGCTTCGGACGCGGCTCATGATTAAGGCGATCTTAAGAAAATCTATGTTTAAGGTTACTTGAGGAACGCCGTCATCTGTAACTCAAAGGGACTCAAAGTAGAAATGCGTATTTCTCGACTTTTATCTCCCGCCTAGCGAAAGACATATTTGACAAGGCTTACCATTGCACCGCCACATCGGGAGGGCGGGGAAGAGGGGGAGATACGTATAGACGGTGGCAGCAGTCCGCTGCAGAGAGCTACAACAGATTAGTGCTGTGGGAACTCACGCCAAAAGACGGAAGATGAATTAAATATTAGCAAACCTATTGCATAAGTATTTCGTTTTAGAGAGACCCACGGCGTAGCAGTAACATTTGGTAACAGTGTAAGTTTACATGTAGTTTACAATGTCAAAATTCCAATCGACTTAGACTGTGACTAGAGATAATGTGTGATCGTAGTAAACAAGGAACCCTTATAGTTTTGCCATTTCTGTCTGTCTCTCTGTCCGTGGTTTTACTTAGAGATAATTAGAACCAAGAAGCTGTAATTTGGCAACGGTCATGAACTTAAAGCAAAACTGGGCAGGGCAACTGGCGCGACGGAGCCCATGCGATGGGTCGACGAAATAATCAAAGTCGCGGGTTACACCTGGATGTGAGCAGCACAGGACTGAGATGTGTCGACGAAGACAGGTCTATGCTCAGCAGTGGACGGAATAAGGGTTGAGATGATGATGCACTCTTTAGTTTAAATTCTAAATCGACATTCACAAATACGGAACCCTTCACTGCGTGTGACCTGATATTGTGCGTGTTACTTGACCGGTTTTATTGAAAATATCAAAATAACGATTTTTATAAAGTAAAGTCCACGCAGACGAAGTCGCGGGCAACAGCTAGTATATATATATATTTGTGTATGTTACCTCATAACTCCGTCAAAAATGAATCAATTTCAAAGATATATGTCTCGTTTTTAAGAATGCAAGGTTGGTCCCATGTATTTTTTTTTAAGATCGGATGAAAGTTCTTAGCGCTGGAGAACGAAATTCCTCAACAGACAACTGCAGCTCAAATATTTATAATACATTCGCAAGCTCATATTACTTTCTAATATAAACCGATTCTAATGATTCAATGTTTGTTTGGAAGAATCGCTTATAAGATTAGATTCTTATAATTTGAATGAAGATCTGATGAAGGGTTTTGGATCTGGGGACTAAAATTCCGGAAAGAAAGACAGCAAGTTATTTGCAAAAAGTGCAAAGTTTTTGATTTGTGGTTTTTAGGGTTCCGTAGCCAAATGGCAAAAAACGGAACCCTTATGGATTCGTTATGTCCGTCCGTGTGTCACATTTTTCCATCGAAAACTATAGGAACTATACTCTTGAAACTTGGTTAGTAGATGTATTCTGTGAACCGAGTTAAGATTTTTACACAAAAATAGAAAACAAAAACAAAAAATTTTGGGTTTTCCACACTGAGAACTTAAACTCAAAAATTTATTTTCATCAAACCCATACGTGTGGTCTTATGGATAGGTCTTCAAAAATGATATTAAGGGTTTAAATATTATTTTTTTCTAAACTGAATAGTTTGCGCGAGAGACAAGTGGTAGAATGTGTGTATTATGTGATTATTCTATAAACTTCTAGAACAATTCACATTATTTTAGAATTTGCTAATTCTTCTGGAATTCTCTACTTCTAGTAGCTTCGTGACACTATTTTTCATCATTGTCATTCTGCCAAATTTCATCGAAATCCGTTTATATGTTGGAAAATATTTGTTTTGAGCGCGCAAGGTTTAAAACGATAGTCAGATTTGCGTGCTAACATAAGGTTTTCCTGAAATAATTTAAACCGTCAATCAGCAGTAAAAGCAGCGTTTCCTATCAAGCAGATTTGTACGTGTACTTTTTAAATGTATACTCAGACAAATTATACCAATTTTCTTAATTCTACAGTTCTATTTATTTTATCATCATCATCAATCAATACATATAATAAAATCGTAACCGATCGCTGTCTGTACATGGAAGATAAATGAGTAAAAATATTTTTGGGGGCTTTTACCAACGCAATAGAACACAAAACAATGATTTTTAGAATTTTTGTCTGTTTGTCTGTTTGTCGGTTTGTCTGTTTGTCTGTGCGTTTGTGCACGCTAATCTGAGAAACGGCTGAACTGATTCGTTTGCGGTTTTCACTGAAATATTATGATAAGCTTCACTTAAAATTAAGTGTTTGTTTCATTTAAATCCGTTCATAATAAAAAAGTTATATCAATTTTAACACTAGAGTGCACGCGCCCCATTTCTTTGCAAGTATGCTCGCGCGCTCTACTATAGTAAAACACTTTAAAATTGAAAAAAAATCAATAATATGGCAATTTTGAATAAAAATAAGCATTTTTACTAAAGATAAAGAAGATTTATTTAAGAAAATTAATCAATATCATCAATCATCAATCAATACATCATCAATACATATAATAAAATCGTAACCGATCGCTGTCTGTACATGGAAGATAAATGAGTAAAAATATTTTTGGGGGCTTTTACCAACGCAATAGAACACAAAACAATGATTTTTAGAATTTTTGTCTGTTTGTCTGTTTGTCTGTTTGTCGGTTTGTCTGTTTGTCGGTTTGTCTGTTTGTCTGTGCGTTTGTGCACGCTAATCTGAGAAACGGCTGAACTGATTCGTTTGCAGTTTTCACTGAAATATTATGATAAGCTTCACTTAAAATTTAGTGTTTGGTTCATTTAAATCCGTTCATAAATAAAAAAGTTATATCAATTTTAACACTAGAGTGCACGCGCCCCATTTCTTTGCAAGTATGCTCGCGCGCTCTACTATAGTAGAACACTTTAAAATTGAAAAAAAATCAATAATATGGCAATCATCAATACATCATCATCAATACATATAATAAAATCGTAACCGATCGCTGTCTGTACATGGAAGATAAATGAGTAAAAATATTTTTGGGGGCTTTTACCAACGCAATAGAACACAAAACTATGATTTTTAGAATTTTTGTCTGTTTGTCTGTTTGTCGGTTTGTCTGTTTGTCGGTTTGTCTGTTTGTCTGTGCGTTTGTGCACGCTTATCTGAGAAACGGCTGAACTAATTCGTTTGCGGTTTTCACTGAAATATTATGATAAGCTTCACTTAAAATTTAGTGTTTGTTTCATTTAAATCCGTTCATAAATAAAAAAGTTATATCAATTTTAAAGAATCACGTCAACCATTTTTGTTCGAAAAACTGTGTTTGTGCACGCTTATCTCAGAAACGGCTAAACAACTTCGGTTGCGATTTTCAATTATGTATTTTGATAAGTTTCACTTAAAATTTAGTGGTTGTTTCATTTAAATCCGTTCATAAAAAAAAAAGTTATATCAATTTTAACACTAGAGTGCACGCGCCCCATTTCTTTGCAAGTATGCTCACGCGCTCTACTACAGTAGAACACTTTAAAATTGAAAAAAAAAACAATTATATGGCAATTTTGAATAAAAATAAGCATTTTTACAAAAGAAGATTTATTTTAGAAAATTAAAGTTACAAAATTTTTGTTTACATTGTTAAATTTACTTAATTAGGAACATTTTCAAGAGATCACATAAAAAGTTACATATTTGGCAAGTTACAAATCAAAACATATAATTTTTTTAGATTTCTGATATTTTTTTAAATTGAATCACTGTTTTCGTTGCATTCAATGCACAATAGTTTGAGTTGGAGGTGATTTATTCCATCGTGTTCCATTTTTTGATATAAAAAAGTTGCCACTCACCTCTGTACGCTCAACTTGCCTCAATTGAGAGAGAAGAATATCATCTTTTGACGACGACTGCTCAGACTATGTGGTATTAGTCACGTGGTCTTGAGCCATCTCCTCATCTTGCACCTGACTTCTGCCCTCTTGACTAATTGGTTCTGACACTATACCAGCATTACCATCGTCATCGCTTTCAATAATTTCCTCATCATCTTCAATATCCTCTTCCAGCCATTTTGATACACGACGTTCCCATTCTGAGGCCATAATGATAAATTTTGGTGCTAAAATAAAACAAAGTACAAAATAAAATATAATGCATAAATTTTTTTTTAAAACACTAAAGAAAAACAACTAAGTATAAGTTACTTACCTCATATATTAATAACACAAGTGGTCGCGCGTACTACTCAGGTAGAATAAGGATTTTGTCGCGAAATAATATCGACGTGCGGCCTCTTTTTATACGTGCGGCACACTAAAATGAACCGGAGTTTAGTAGTCGAGGCTTATCTAGGAGCGGGAGGGTATATATGAAAAAATGAGATGACACGACTCAAAAGTTTGCTCCTGTTCTACTATAGTAGAGCGCGCGTGTCCTCTAGTGTTAAAGAATCACGTCAACCATTTTTGTTCGAAAAACTGTGTTTGTGCACGCTTATCTCAGAAACGGCTGAACAACTTCGGTTGCGATTTTCAATTATGTATTTTGATAAGTTTCACTTAAAATTTAGTGGTTGTTTCATTGAAATCCGTTGATAAATAAAAAAGTTATATCAATTTAAAGAATCACGTCAAAGATTTTTGTTCGAAAATTTGCTATGAAATAAACTGTACGGTAGCATTGGCTAAAACTTTTGTTAATTTTATATACGGTTTTTATAAAATAATAAAGTTAATAACCGGCCAAGTGAGAGTCGGACTCGCGCACAAAGGGTTCCGTCCCATTATCTATAAAAAATCGGGACTCAAAGTAGAAATGCGTATTTCTCGACTTTTATCTCCCGCCTAGCGAAAGACATATTTGACAAAGCTTACCATTGCACCGCCACATCGGGAGGGCGGGGAAGAGGGGGAGATACAAATAGACGGTGGCAGCAGTCCGCTGCACAGAGCTACAACAGATTAGTTCTGTGGGAACTCACGCCAAAAGACGGTAGATGAATTAAATATTAGCAAAGTCACTACCTATTGCATAAGTATTTCGTTTTAGAGAGACCCACGGTGTAGCAGTAACATTCGGTAACAGTGTAAGTTTACATGTAGTTTACAATGTCAAAATTCCGATCGACTTAGACTGTGACTAGAGATAATGTTTAATCGTAGTAAACAAGGAACCCGTATAGTTTTACCATTTCTGTCTGTCTCTCTGTCCGTGATTTTACTTAGAGATAATTAGAACCAAGAAGCTGTAATTTGGCAACGGTCATGAACTTAAAGCTAAACTGGGCAGGGCAACTGGCGCGACGGAGCCCATGCGATGGGTTGACGAAATAATCAAAGTCGCGGGTTACACCTGGATGTGAGCAGCACAGGACTGAGATGTGTCGACGAAGACAGGTCTATGCTCAGCAGTGGACGGAATAAGGACTGAGATGATGATGAACTCTTTAGTTTTAATTCTAAATCGACATTCACAAATACGGAACCCTTCACTGCGTGTGACCTGATATTGTGCGTGTTACTTGACCGGTTTTATTGAAAATATCAAAATAACGATTTTTATAAAGTAAAGTCCACGCAGACGAAGTCGCGAGCAACAGCTAGTTTTGAATAAAAATAAGCATTTTTACTAAAGAAGATTTATTTTAGAAAATTAAAGTTACAAAATTTTTGTTTACATTGTTAAATTTACTTAATTAGGAACATTTTTAAGAGATCACATAAAAAGTTACATATTTGGCAAGTTACAAATCAAAACACATATTTTTTTTAGATTTCTGATATTTTTTTTAATTGAATCACTGTTTTCGTTGCATTCAATGCACAATAGTTTGAGTTGGAGGTGATTTATTCCATCGTGTTCCATTTTTTGATATAAAAAAGTTGCCACTCACCTCTGTACGCTCAACTTGCCTCAATTGAGAGAGAAGAATATCATCTTCTGACGACGACTGCTCAGACTGTGTGGTATTAGTCACGTGGTCTTGAGCCATCTCCTCATCTTGCACCTGACTTCTGCTCTCTTGACTAATTGGTTCTGACACTATGCCAGCATTACCATCGTCATCGCTTTCAATAATTTCCTCATCATCTTCAATTTCCTCTTCCAGCCATTTTGAGACACGACGTTCCCATTCTGAGGCCATAATGATAAATTTTGGTGCTAAAATAAAACAAAGTACAAAATAAAATATAATGCATAAAAAAATGTTATAAAACACTAAAGAAAAACAACTAAGTATATGTTACTTACCTCATATATTAATTACACAAGTGGTCGCGCGTACTACTCAGGAAGAATAAGGATTTTGTCGCGAAATAATATCGACGTATGGCACACTAAAATGAACCGGAGTTTAGTAGTCGAGGCTTATCTAGGAGCGGGAGGGTATATATGAAAAAATGAGATGACACGACTCAAAAGTTTGCTCCTGTTCTACTATAGTAGAGCGCGCGTGTCCTCTAGTGTTAAAGAATCACGTCAACCATTTTTGTTCGAAAAACTGTGTTTGTGCACGCTTATCTCAGAAACGGCTGAACAACTCCGGTTGCGATTTTCAATCATGTATTTTGATAAGTTTCACTTAAAAATTTAGTGGTTGTTTCATTGAAATCCGTTGATAAATAAAAAAGTTATATCAATTTAAAGAATTACGTCAAAGATTTTTGTTCGAAAATTTGCTATGAAATAAACTGTACGGTAGCATTGGCTAAAACTTTTGTTAATTTTATATACGGTTTTTATAAAATAATAAAGTTAATAACCGGCCAAGTGAGAGTCGGACTCGCGCACAAAGGGTTCCGTCCCATTATCTATAAAAAATCAAGTTTGTTGTACGGGAGCCTCAATTAAATATTTATTTTACTCTATTTTTAGTTATTATATCGGCAAGAGAAATACATCATCCTTGAAAATTTCAACTGTCTGGCTATCACGGTTCATGAGATACAGCTTGGTGACAGACGGACGAAAGGACGGACAGCGGAGTCTTAGTAACAAGGTCCCGATTTTAGCCTTCGGGTACGGAATACGGAACCCTAAAAATTTACTATTTTGATGTTTTCGGAGTTTTTTTATTAGTTTCTTTTTGGTCACCAATAAATGGCGCTGTTAAAAATACACAGAGCCTAGGGCCGCAAGACCCAACGCCACCAAACGGCGATTCTTAGCATGATTGTGGGCGCGAAAATGGAAAAAGGAATCAAAATAGGAAGTACTTAATAGGTTAGGTTAGGCACAGGGGATGTCCTCTGACTAAAGCATAGGGTGCTGTGAGCGAGTCATGGACCGCCATAGTGGTAGCCGCGCCGGGGCTTTTAGCCCTTACCCCGGAGTTTTTAGTGGTAAACGCAACATAACCTTACCGGTCTCCCGTTACTGGCAAGGTGTCCGAACCGAAGGGATTTTTCCCGCGTAAAATTCTCCTCCATAAATCTGCCTCCATGACGTGGGCCAGTCGGGCGATGGGAACTGGATTCCAAATACGGTCCTCTAGGTTGAAAGGAGCATTTGTGTCAACACGCGTCTTTACCCTAGCGGATAAAATTGAAGGCCGATGTACCAGGCCACTCAGACTCCTCTCGATAACTGAGAGAGTACCTCAAGTGAGCTCAGCCAAAGCCGCTGATAAGCAGTCGCCGTACCAGGTCTTTGGAGCAAGATTTAGCACACTGACTTGGCAAAAGCGGTAACGCCGTTATCACCATGAGATTTTTTGTGGGTGAAAACCTTAACCGTCCGATTTCCTGTGGCCAAAAGGCACCTTTTCCTCACGTAAGAAGAAAGGTTAGGGAAAAAATGTTAGGTTAAAATTTAAGTTAGGCACTGCAATAAAAATGTGTGGAAAACCCATACCAAGACTACTCAGTATTGTGACTTGAGGAACGAAAGATAGGTAATGGTCATTTTCCAGTTCGTTTGAACTGAAAGTACGCCGCAAATAATCTCCAAACAGCCGTATAGGACGCCCTACCCGAGAAGCTCTTCAAACGGAGGTTATTAGTGAACACTAAGCAGACATTGATCTCAGAGAACACTAACTTCCTGCCATCCTTGAAGCTCCACTGGTAAAATGTGCCGAGATACTGGCACGTAAAATACCTAGAGGTATCTTAAGTTTGGCAGATGCCTCAGCTTGAAAGTCCACATCAATAGAATGGTGACGATAGTGAAGATGGCCCGGGGGAAGCTCTATCCAGTACTTTCCTCTCGCTTCTAGCTTCGGACGCGGCTCATGATTAAGGCGATCTTAAGAAAATCTATGTTTAAGGTTACTTGAGGAACGCCGTCATCTGTCGGGACTCAAAGTAGAAACGCGTATTTCTCGACTTTTATCTCCCGCCTAGCGAAAGACATATTTGACAAGGCTTACCATTGCACCGCCACATCGGGAGGGCGGGGAAGTGGGGGAGATACGTATAGACGGTGGCAGCAGTCCGCTGCAGAGAGCTACAACAGATTAGTTCTGTGGGAACTCACGCCAAAAGACGGAAGATGAATTAAATATTAGCAAACCTATTGCATAAGTATTTCGTTTTAGAGAGACCCACGGCGTAGCAGTAACATTTGGTAACAGTGTAAGTTTACATGTAGTTTACAATGTCAAAATTCCAATCGACTTAGACTGTGACTAGAGATAATGTGTGATCGTAGTAAACAAGGAACCCTGAAAATGACGTCGCTTATTTTATTTTCTCAATTAAATCTAATGCAACTGGACATGATGGTATTAGCAGAGATATGATTCTTCTTACACTGCCTACTACTTTAAGTGTTATTACAAAAATTATAAACACATCGCTCCTCACAGGTTCAATTCCACAGCAGTGGAAAGAAGCGGTCGCGCCTATTCCGAAAACAAATAATCCTCAAGATTTAGCTGATCTTCGACCGATTAGCATATTGCCTTTTCTTTCAAAAGTCTTAGAGAAGGCTGCATATATTCAACTGTCCGAGTACATTGAATCTAATGGCATTCTTTCAGAATTCCAATCTGTAAGCCGTGGTGTGCCGCAAGGATCTATTCTTGGTCCTTTGCTTTTTGTCATATATTGTGCCGACCTTGCTGCTGTAGTAAATCACTGCAAATTTCACTGCTATGCAGACGATGTCCAGGTTTATATTTCAGACACACCGGAAAATATATGTACAGCTGTGCAAAAAATGAATGAGGATTTAGAAAGCATCGCAAACTGTTCTCGCAATAATTGTCTTACATTAAACCCATCTAAATCTAAATGCATAATCTTGGGCTCTAAAGTACAGATTTCTAAAATTATTGACAATAACCCGGTTATAATGATGATGGGTCAAGTTATAGAGAGGGTAGAAGAGGCAAAAAATTTAGGAATAATATTGGACCCTGAGCTGCGATTTGAAAACTATGTCCTCAATGTGGTTCTGAATTGTTTCTACCGCCTAAAGATCCTCTATAAGATTCGAAACTTACTGACTGAAAAAGTTCGCATCAGACTCTGTGAGTCCTTAGTGCTGTCTCGCCTGAACTACGGCGATATCGTCTATGGGCCCCGATTGCTAGAAATAACACGACGTCTTGTACAAAGAGTTCAGAATGCATGCTGTAGGTTTTCCTTCAACGTCCCTCCGCGTACCCACATCTCGCCTTATCTCAATAATGCTTCAATGTTAAATATGGACTCGCGTAGACAACTACATTTAGCAACATTATTGTTCGGGGTGATCAAGAGCAAGACACCAAAGTATATTCACTCGAAACTTATATTCGATAGACCTAATGCCAGATCATGCCGGACCCCACTACTCGTACACCGTCACAGAACTGCTGCTTTCAGGGGCAGCTTCAGATATCAGGCGACTAAATGTTGGAACATCATACCACCTCCAATAAGGCATACTGGGTCAATATCAAACTTCAAAAAACTGTTTCGCTCATATTTGTTAGATAAACAGAAAACTAACAATCCAATGATGAGTCGCCGGTAGCTGTTGCTGCCACTGACACTGACACTGACACTACTGATAGTTCACGTAGGCACTATTTTCACATACTTTTCACATTACACATATTCTGTATAATTTGTTTGTGCACTTTACTATACTGGTCTGTCTGTATCGCTGTTGTATTCTTCTGTGTATATATGTATAGTATATCGTATGTAGTATATATAGTGTGTAACTTGTATGATATTGGTCTCCAGATAATCATCTATTTATTTAATATTTAATTTCTATCTCTCTTGCCTTCTTTTGATAAAATTCCGTAGACGCGCACTCGCACTTGACAGGCCGTAGCTGAAAATCAGTGAGCTACTCTTTGAGCAGCACGAATCACTGAGCTATGACCTTTTTGGACTGCTGTAGCACACAGATACAAAGTTGTTGATATATGTCCTCAATACGTTGTTTTTTACATGTTTTGTTTTGTAATTTTTGTATCTTTATTCTGTATGTGTGTGACTATAGCCACAAATAAACGTTTTATCTATCTATCTATCTATCTATAGTTTTGCCATTTCTGTCTGTCTCTCTGTCCGTGGTTTTACTTAGAGATCATTAGAACCAAGAAGCTGTAATTTGGCAACGGTCATGAACTTAAAGCAAAACTGGGCAGGGCAACTGGCGCGACGGAGCCCATGCGATGGGTTGACGAAATAATCAAAGTCGCGGGTTACACCTGGATGTGAGCAGCACAGGACTGAGATGTGTCGACGAAGACAGGTCTATGCTCAGCAGTGGACGGAATAAGGGCTGAGATGATGATGAACTCTTTAGTTTTAATTCTAAATCGACATTCACAAATACGGAACCCTTCACTGCGTGTGACCTGATATTGTGCGTGTTACTTGACCGGTTTTATTGAAAATATAAAAATAACGATTTTTATAAAGTAAAGTCCACGCAGACGAAGTCGCGGGCAACAGCTAGTTCGATAATAAGGAAGGCGACTTCTACTCTAACGATGCAGTCGTGTGTTTCATGAACGCGCTACTGCATCGCAACATTCTCCATCGGTTTATGGCCAGCAACTGCACAGCTACAAAAAGAATTCACCGTGTGCTACCTCCCTAAACCCCTTTTCATTCGATATACACGCTGACTTTTCGTTGGTTTTGGAAAAAAATGTCATAGTACCCTATAACATTTTTTTACAATAAATTTTCTAACCATATTTGTGTACGACAAGACAAAAATGTTGCAAAAATGACTTGTGATCGAGACCACGTAGTGTTAAATAAAAGATTCGCATAAATTCCATGACACGTGTTTATCTCCACCAATAACGCCTCATAAAGCTTGTTACAATTTTTTCGCCAAAGACATTTCATTTCTACCTTTATTATTCATTCAGAATGAATGCTCACCAACCGGTCAATTAGTGCTGCCATGTTTTAAAATATCCGTCTGTTCGTTACAACTTGCCACAGATACCCGACCGTACGCATATAGCAACTGTATAAATCGACTACCACTTAGGTTTTATTAATTTGGCAACACTAATGACAACTGCGAATACTGTTTACAAATCGTGATACTTATTTACTACAACAAATCTAAGAGTTTTAAATAAAAGTAATACCTAATAGTAGTTACGCCGCGTGAGCTCGATTAACTCTGCCAGGCCGGCCGGGTGGTGATACCACTAATTGATCTCGCGTTTCACGAGTTTTAGTCAAAATGTTTGGTTTCTGAATTTTTATTTTAACTAGCTATTTAGGTCTTACTAACGATCCTCATGAAGTGGCCTTCGGCTCCAAAACCATTAAAAAATCACCATGTAGAGAGTAATACGGAGTAATCTGGCTTACAATTAATGATAAATAATACTTTGCTCTACCTAATTTGTTAAAACTTGCCTTATTTAAGTTTCTATAGAAACTTAATAATGTGCGTGCTCAACTCTGCTGATTTAGAAGTCTCCATTATTATCACCTTCACGATTTATCATATTATTTTATCATAATATTTTTTACTTACCCGTAATTCAAAGCACTCAAGGATTTAATATTTATACTGGCTTTTCGGGCGCTGCGCGGGCTGCAAGCAGCCCGCGGTTTTTCGTGCAGCTGTTGAGGTGGGCTAAAAATGTTTCCAGTTCAGAAAATGGGTAAGAATTGCAGTCTGTCGAGGAAACATAAAAAAATGTGTGGGCGGCCATCTTGGATCCAAAATCTGAATCCAGTTTCGAGTTTCGCGGCGTACTTTACCCCCACATGCAAATTTAGACTCCTACGAAGTTCCAGAGAGACGTTATGAACGAAATAAGTTTATTTTCCAAAGTCCAGACGCCATCTTGAATTCAAAAAAAAATTACAAATTTTGGATTTTTCGGCTCAAAGTACATATAGAAATCGATTTTCAGCCAAATCGGAGGCAGTTGACTTTAGGCGGCCATCTTGGATTTCCAAAAATTAAAAAAAAAACATGGCGCTTGTGTGGTGGGTCGGGCTTCGCCCTCGCCCGCAGCTCGCCCTTCGGGCTCGCATAACTCGGCCTCTGGCCTCGTGAAAATTTCTTTGGGGGGGGGGGGGGGGGGGTCAAAAAGGGTGGGGGGGGGGAGAAGAGCTCGGCCTGCGGCCTCGCGGGGGGCCTTTGGTTTGGCCTTTGGCCTCTGGCTGCGCCTAGTTACTTGAGGGCCATTGACCATGTATGGCGGCCATCTTGGATTTTGAAAAAAAAAAAAAACAAATGACGCTTGTCAAATTGCTCACAACCCCCTACATTTTGGAAAAAAAAAACACGCCCCCAACCCCATCCATCTTCGCAGGCCGTACCCCTTCCACATCAGGTTTCCGCAGATCCTCAAATGTCAGATTTTTCTGGTACTCACTGGAGCACCCTCTATACGACCACACATCAACCTAAACCCCTCCCACCCGGCAACAGGGCAAACAACTCTGCCAGTGAGTGAGTCAGTGGTATTGTAGGTTTATATATAATAAACTAGCTTTTCGGGCGCTGCGCGGGCTGCAAGCAGCCCGCGGTTCATCGTGGGGCTGTTGAGGTAGGCTAAGATATGTTTCCAGTTCAGAGAATGGGTAAGTTTGTATGGAGGAAAATGGTCCTTGTATGGCGGCCATCTTGAATTTTGAAAAAAATAAAAAAACAAATGACGATCGTCAAATTGCTTATAATCCCCTACATTTTGAAAAAAAAAACACACCCCTAACCCCAACCGTTTTCGCAGGCCGTACCCCTTCCACATCAGGTTTCCGCAGATCCTCAAATGTCAGATTTTTCTGGTACTCACTGGAGCACTCTCTATACGACCACACATCAACCTAAACCCCACCAACCCCGCAACAGGGCAAACAACCATGTCAATCAGTGAGTGAGTGAGTGGTAATGTAGGTTTATATATTATAACTAGCTTTTCGGGCGCTGCGCGGGCTGCAAGCAGCCCGCGGTTCATCGTGGGGCTGTTGAGGTAGGTTAAAATATGTTTCCAGTTTATAAAATGGGTAAGTTTGTATGGGGAGAAATTGTCCATGTATGGCGGCCATCTTGGATTTTGAAAAAAATCAAAAAACAAATGACGTTCGTCAAATTGCTTATAATCTTCTACATTATGGAAAAAAAATCACGCCCCTAACCTGAACCGTCTTTGCAGGCCGTACCCCTTCCACATCAGGTTTCTGCAGATCTTCAAATATCAGATTTTTCTGGTACTCCATTTAGCACCCTCTATACAACCACACATCAACCTAAACCCCACCTACCCCGCAACAGGGCAAACAACTATGTCAATGAGTCAGTCAGTGAGTGGTAATGTAGGTTTATATATTATAATATAATATAATATTTATATTTTATTATTCGCATTTAAATTAAGATGGCATTTACTATGTAATAAAACTTTTACCAAAATTTGAATAATATCTGTTAGTTTATACCAGTTAGTAAGTTAGTTAAAATCTTTATTGCACCAAAACATAATGTACCACCAGTATATTTAACCAAAAAACATCAACGATCAAGAATGTCGCCGAGCGCACTATACCGCGCTTTACATCGCTTACGTAGCTCTGTGTGTGTGAGCGGCATGTCGTTGTGTGCGTGCGCTCGCTGCCGGCGTAAAATACCTAAATTGGCGGAGGAAAAAAGATTATTAGGCCTCTTAAGAGGCCGCCGTAATCTTTTTGCACGCAAGTTTATATGTCATTTTTTATTTTGTATTGTTTTTAAACAAGTTTAAAAAAATGTAGTTAATGTTTGATATGTAACCGAGCAAAGCTCGGTCACCCAGGTACTTTAGCAGAGTTGAGCACGCACATTATTTAATTTCTACAGAAACTTAAATAAGGCAAGTTTTAGCAAATTAGGTAGTGCAAAGTATTACTTATCATTGATTGTAAGCCATATTACTCCGTATTACTCTATACATGGTGATTTTTCAATGTTTTTAGTGCCGAAAGCCACTTCATGAGGATCGTTAGTAATACCCAAATAGCTAGTTAAAATAAAAATTCAGAAACAAAAAATCGTGAGATCAATTAGTAGTACAACCACCTGACCGGCCTGGCAGAGTTCATCGAGCTCACGCGGCAGTTTTGGTTGGGCGTAACTACTATTAAGTATTACTTTTATTTAAAACTCTTAGATCTGTTGTAGCTAATGAGTATCACGATTTGTAAACAGTATTGGCAGTTGTCATAAGTGTTGCCAAATTAATAAAACCTAAGTGGAAGTCGATTGATACAGTTGGTACGTTCGTACGGTCGGGTATCTGTGGCAAGTTAAAACGAACAGACGGATATTTTAAAAATTGGCAGCACTAATTGACCGGTTGGTGAGAATTCACTCTGAATAAATAATGAAGGTAGAAATTAAATGACTTTGGTGAAAATTTTTCACAAGCTTTCTGGGGCGTTCACGGTGGAGATAAACACGTGTCATGAAATCTATGCGAATCTTTTATTTAACACTACGTGGTCTCGATCAGAAGTCATTTTCGCAACATTTTTGTCTTGTCATATACAAATATGGATAGAAGAATTTTTTTACACGATGACATTTTTTTCCAAAACCAATGAAAAGTCAGCGCATATATCGAATGAAAAGAAGTTTAGGGAGGTAGCACACGGTGAATTCTTTTGTAGCTATGCAGTCGCTGGTCATAAACCGATGGAGAATGTTGCGATGCAGTAGCGCGTTCATGAAACACACGACTGCATCGCTAGAGTAGAAGTTGCCTTCCTTATTATCGAATAAAATAAATAAAACTGTATAATTAAGAAAATTGGTATAATTTGTCTAAGTATACATTTAAAAAGTACACATACAAATCTGCTTGACAGGAAACGCTACTTTTGCTGCTGATTTTCGATTAAAATTATTGCAGAAAAGCCTCATGTTAGCTTGCAAATCTGACTACCGTTTTAAACCTTGCGTGCTCAAAACAAATATTTTCTAACATATAAACGGATTTTGATGAAATTTAGCACAATGATTGTTTTGAATAATAGTACATTATGGTACTAGTGTGTAACGTTGGTGATTACCGCCGCGGCGCCATTGAGACCCGAGCCATAGGCGAGGGTCTTAAGAGAGCCAAGGACGGTAATCATCAATACACACGTGTATCATACGACGTTTTTCAACACACTTGTGAATAAAATAACAATAAAAACTTATTTTATTTAGTACATAAAAAGTTTATTTAAAGACACAATTAGTAAATATGCAGTTAGTAAAATTATAATTAACTGTTTTTGATGACATAGCGGTCTCAATAGATAGATTATTTATTGAAATACTTCATGTTCTATTGTAATTTGAGATGGCTCATTATTCGTGTAGGTAGGTGAAATCCAATCATTGTATGTACTTGGTGTTTCGTCAGTAGGAATCTTTTATAATTTTTTAAATATCGTCAGACGATTAAACCTTTGATTTCTTGCTTCTAAATCCATCGGATAGTCTCTTTAGATAAGCTTACAAATTAGAGTATGTTTTTAAGTCCACTCCATTCTTTGTTCGGACTGTACTTTTTAACATTGAGTATAAACACCACAAAGAGCTAGGTTTGTACTTAGAAGATAATTCTTAAAAGTACGCCATGCTGACTTTTCGTTGGTTTTGGAAAAAAATGTCATAGTACCCTATAACATTTTTTTACAATAAATTTTCTAACCATATTTGTGTACGACAAGACAAAAATGTTGCAAAAATGACTTGTGATCGAGACCACGTAGTGTTAAATAAAAGATTCGCATAAATTCCATGACACGTGTTTATCTCCACCAATAACGCCTCATAAAGCTTGTTACAATTTTTTCGCCAAAGACATTTCATTTCTACCTTTATTATTCATTCAGAATGAATGCTCACCAACCGGTCAATTAGTGCTGCCATGTTTTAAAATATCCGTCTGTTCGTTACAACTTGCCACAGATACCCGACCGTACGCATATAGCAACTGTATAAATCGACTACCACTTAGGTTTTATTAATTTGGCAACACTAATGACAACTGCGAATACTGTTTACAAATCGTGATACTTATTTACTACAACAAATCTAAGAGTTTTAAATAAAAGTAATACCTAATAGTAGTTACGCCGCGTGAGCTCGATTAACTCTGCCAGGCCGGCCGGGTGGTGATACCACTAATTGATCTCGCGTTTCACGAGTTTTAGTCAAAATGTTTGGTTTCTGAATTTTTATTTTAACTAGCTATTTAGGTCTTACTAACGATCCTCATGAAGTGGCCTTCGGCTCCAAAACCATTAAAAAATCACCATGTAGAGAGTAATACGGAGTAATCTGGCTTACAATTAATGATAAATAATACTTTGCTCTACCTAATTTGTTAAAACTTGCCTTATTTAAGTTTCTATAGAAACTTAATAATGTGCGTGCTCAACTCTGCTGATTTAGAAGTCTCCATTATTATCACCTTCACGATTTATCATATTATTTTATCATAATATTTTTTACTTACCCGTAATTCAAAGCACTCAAGGATTTAATATTTATACTGGCTTTTCGGGCGCTGCGCGGGCTGCAAGCAGCCCGCGGTTTTTCGTGCAGCTGTTGAGGTGGGCTAAAAATGTTTCCAGTTCAGAAAATGGGTAAGAATTGCAGTCTGTCGAGGAAACATAAAAAAATGTGTGGGCGGCCATCTTGGATCCAAAATCTGAATCCAGTTTCGAGTTTCGCGGCGTACTTTACCCCCACATGCAAATTTAGACTCCTACGAAGTTCCAGAGAGACGTTATGAACGAAATAAGTTTATTTCCCAAAGTCCAGACGCCATCTTGAATTCAAAAAAAAATTACAAATTTTGGATTTTTCGGCTCAAAGTACATATAGAAATCGATTTTCAGCCAAACCGGAGGCAGTTGACTTTCGGCGGCCATCTTGGATTTCCAAAAATAAAATAAAAAACATGGCGCTTGTGTGGTGGGTCGGGCTTCGCCCTCGCCCGCAGCTCGCCCTTCGGGCTCGCATAACTCGGCCTCTGGCCTCGTGAAAATTTCTTTGGGGGGGGGGGGGTCAAAAAGGGTGGGGGGGGGGGAGAAGAGCTCGGCCTGCGGCCTCGCGGGGGGCCTTTGGTTTGGCCTTTGGCCTCTGGCTGCGCCTAGTTACTTGGGGGCCATTGACCATGTATGGCGGCCATCTTGGATTTTGAAAAAAAAAAAAAACAAATGACGCTTGTCAAATTGCTCACAACCCCCTACATTTTGGAAAAAAAAAACACGCCCCCAACCCCATCCATCTTCGCAGGCCGTACCCCTTCCACATCAGGTTTCCGCAGATCCTCAAATGTCAGATTTTTCTGGTACTCACTGGAGCACCCTCTATACGACCACACATCAACCTAAACCCCTCCCACCCGGCAACAGGGCAAACAACTCTGCCAGTGAGTGAGTCAGTGGTATTGTAGGTTTATATATAATAAAAATAAACTAGCTTTTCGGGCGCTGCGCGGGCTGCAAGCAGCCCGCGGTTCATCGTGGGGCTGTTGAGGTAGGCTAAGATATGTTTCCAGTTCAGAGAATGGGTAAGTTTGTATGGAGGAAAATGGTCCTTGTATGGCGGCCATCTTGGATTTTGAAAAAAATCAAAAAACAAATGACGCTCGTCAAATTGCTTACAACCCCCTACATTTTGAAAAAAAAAATCACACCCCTAACCCTAACCGTTTTCGCAGGCCGTACCCCTTCCACATCAGGTTTCTGCAAATCCTCAAATGTCAGATTTTTCTGGTACTCCCTGGAGCACCCTCTATACGACCACACATCAACCTAAGCCCCACCAACCCCGCAACAGGGCAAACAACTCTGTCAGTGAGTCAGTCAGTGGTAATGTAGGTTTATATATTATAACTAGCTTTTCGGGCGCTGCGCGGGCTGCAAGCAGCCCGCGGTCTTTCGTGTGGCTATTGAGGTAGAGTAAGACATGTTTCCAGTTCTGAAAATGGGTAAAAATTGCAGTCAGTATGGAAAACATCAAAATATGTGTGGGGGCGGCCATCTTGAATCTAAAATTTGATTTTAGTTCCGAAAACCGCGGGGTGCTTTAACCCCACAAGCAAAATTTCAGAACCCTACGAAGTTCCAGAGAGACGTTATGAACGAAATAAGTTTAATTTTCCAAAATCCAGACGCCATCTTGAATTCCAAAAAAAATTTCAAATTTGGATTTTTCGGCTCAAAGTACATATAGAAATCGATTTTCAGCCAAATCGGAGGCAGTTGACTTTAGGCGGCCATCTTGGATTTCCAAAAATTAAAAAAAAAATGCGGCGCTTTTGTGGTGGCTCGGGCTTCGCCCTCGCCCACAGCTCGCCCTTCGGGCTCGCAACTCGGCCTCCGGCCTCGTGAAAATTACTTTGGGGGGGGGGGGGGGGGGTCAAAGAGGGAGGTAGGGAGTGGCTAACCTAAACCCCACCAACCCCGCAACAGGGCAAACAACTATGTCAATGAGTCAGTCAGTCAGTGAGTGGTATTGTAGGTTTATATATTATAATATAACTAGCTTTTCGGGCGCTGCGCGGGCTGCAAGCAGCCCGCGGTCTTTCGTGAAGCTGTTAATATAGGTTGATATGTTTCCAGTTCAGAAAATGGGTAAGTTTGTATAGGGAGGAATTATCCTTGTATGGCGGCCATCTTGAATTTTGAAAAAAATAAAAAAACAAATGACGATCGTCAAATTGCTTATAATCCCCTACATTTTGAAAAAAAAAACACACCCCTAACCCCAACCGTTTTCGCAGGCCGTACCCCTTCCACATCAGGTTTCCGCAGATCCTCAAATGTCAGATTTTTCTGGTACTCACTGGAGCACTCTCTATACGACCACACATCAACCTAAACCCCACCAACCCCGCAACAGGGCAAACAACCATGTCAATCAGTGAGTGAGTGAGTGGTAATGTAGGTTTATATATTATAATATAATATAATATTTATATTTTATTATTCGCATTTAAATTAAGATGGCATTTACTATGTAATAAAACTTTTACCAAAATTTGAATAATATCTGTTAGTTTATACCAGTTAGTAAGTTAGTTAAAATCTTTATTGCACCAAAACATAATGTACCACCAGTATATTTAACCAAAAAACATCAACGATCAAGAATGTCGCCGAGCGCACTATACCGCGCTTTACATCGCTTACGTAGCTCTGTGTGTGTGAGCGGCATGTCGTTGTGTGCGTGCGCTCGCTGCCGGCGTAAAATACCTAAATTGGCGGAGGAAAAAAGATTATTAGGCCTCTTAAGAGGCCGCCGTAATCTTTTTGCACGCAAGTTTATATGTCATTTTTTATTTTGTATTGTTTTTAAACAAGTTTAAAAAAATGTAGTTAATGTTTGATATGTAACCGAGCAAAGCTCGGTCACCCAGGTACTTTAGCAGAGTTGAGCACGCACATTATTTAATTTCTACAGAAACTTAAATAAGGCAAGTTTTAGCAAATTAGGTAGTGCAAAGTATTACTTATCATTGATTGTAAGCCATATTACTCCGTATTACTCTATACATGGTGATTTTTCAATGTTTTTAGTGCCGAAAGCCACTTCATGAGGATCGTTAGTAATACCCAAATAGCTAGTTAAAATAAAAATTCAGAAACAAAAAATCGTGAGATCAATTAGTAGTACAACCACCTGACCGGCCTGGCAGAGTTCATCGAGCTCACGCGGCAGTTTTGGTTGGGCGTAACTACTATTAAGTATTACTTTTATTTAAAACTCTTAGATCTGTTGTAGCTAATGAGTATCACGATTTGTAAACAGTATTGGCAGTTGTCATAAGTGTTGCCAAATTAATAAAACCTAAGTGGAAGTCGATTGATACAGTTGGTACGTTCGTACGGTCGGGTATCTGTGGCAAGTTAAAACGAACAGACGGATATTTTAAAAATTGGCAGCACTAATTGACCGGTTGGTGAGAATTCACTCTGAATAAATAATGAAGGTAGAAATTAAATGACTTTGGTGAAAATTTTTCACAAGCTTTCTGGGGCGTTCACGGTGGAGATAAACACGTGTCATGGAATCTATGCGAATCTTTTATTTAACACTACGTGGTCTCGATCAGAAGTCATTTTCGCAACATTTTTGTCTTGTCATATACAAATATGGATAGAAGAATTTTTTTACACGATGACATTTTTTTCCAAAACCAATGAAAAGTCAGCGCATATATCGAATGAAAAGAAGTTTAGGGAGGTAGCACACGGTGAATTCTTTTGTAGCTATGCAGTCGCTGGTCATAAACCGATGGAGAATGTTGCGATGCAGTAGCGCGTTCATGAAACACACGACTGCATCGCTAGAGTAGAAGTTGCCTTCCTTATTATCGAATAAAATAAATAAAACTGTATAATTAAGAAAATTGGTATAATTTGTCTAAGTATACATTTAAAAAGTACACATACAAATCTGCTTGACAGGAAACGCTACTTTTGCTGCTGATTTTCGATTAAAATTATTGCAGAAAAGCCTCATGTTAGCTTGCAAATCTGACTACCGTTTTAAACCTTGCGTGCTCAAAACAAATATTTTCTAACATATAAACGGATTTTGATGAAATTTAGCACAATGATTGTTTTGAATAATAGTACATTATGGTACTAGTGTGTAACGTTGGTGATTACCGCCGCGGCGCCATTGAGACCCGAGCCATAGGCGAGGGTCTTAAGAGAGCCAAGGACGGTAATCATCAATACACACGTGTATCATACGACGTTTTTCAACACACTTGTGAATAAAATAACAATAAAAACTTATTTTATTTAGTACATAAAAAGTTTATTTAAAGACACAATTAGTAAATATGCAGTTAGTAAAATTATAATTAACTGTTTTTGATGACATAGCGGTCTCAATAGATAGATTATTTATTGAAATACTTCATGTTCTATTGTAATTTGAGATGGCTCATTATTCGTGTAGGTAGGTGAAATCCAATCATTGTATGTACTTGGTGTTTCGTCAGTAGGAATCTTTTATAATTTTTTAAATATCGTCAGACGATTAAACCTTTGATTTCTTGCTTCTAAATCCATCGGATAGTCTCTTTAGATAAGCTTACAAATTAGAGTATGTTTTTAAGTCCACTCCATTCTTTGTTCGGACTGTACTTTTTAACATTGAGTATAAACACCACAAAGAGCTAGGTTTGTACTTAGAAGATAATTCTTAAAAGTACGCCATGCTGACTTTTCGTTGGTTTTGGAAAAAAATGTCATAGTACCCTATAACATTTTTTTACAATAAATTTTCTAACCATATTTGTGTACGACAAGACAAAAATGTTGCAAAAATGACTTGTGATCGAGACCACGTAGTGTTAAATAAAAGATTCGCATAAATTCCATGACACGTGTTTATCTCCACCAATAACGCCTCATAAAGCTTGTTACAATTTTTTCGCCAAAGACATTTCATTTCTACCTTTATTATTCATTCAGAATGAATGCTCACCAACCGGTCAATTAGTGCTGCCATGTTTTAAAATATCCGTCTGTTCGTTACAACTTGCCACAGATACCCGACCGTACGCATATAGCAACTGTATAAATCGACTACCACTTAGGTTTTATTAATTTGGCAACACTAATGACAACTGCGAATACTGTTTACAAATCGTGATACTTATTTACTACAACAAATCTAAGAGTTTTAAATAAAAGTAATACCTAATAGTAGTTACGCCGCGTGAGCTCGATTAACTCTGCCAGGCCGGCCGGGTGGTGATACCACTAATTGATCTCGCGTTTCACGAGTTTTAGTCAAAATGTTTGGTTTCTGAATTTTTATTTTAACTAGCTATTTAGGTCTTACTAACGATCCTCATGAAGTGGCCTTCGGCTCCAAAACCATTAAAAAATCACCATGTAGAGAGTAATACGGAGTAATCTGGCTTACAATTAATGATAAATAATACTTTGCTCTACCTAATTTGTTAAAACTTGCCTTATTTAAGTTTCTATAGAAACTTAATAATGTGCGTGCTCAACTCTGCTGATTTAGAAGTCTCCATTATTATCACCTTCACGATTTATCATATTATTTTATCATAATATTTTTTACTTACCCGTAATTCAAAGCACTCAAGGATTTAATATTTATACTGGCTTTTCGGGCGCTGCGCGGGCTGCAAGCAGCCCGCGGTTTTTCGTGCAGCTGTTGAGGTGGGCTAAAAATGTTTCCAGTTCAGAAAATGGGTAAGAATTGCAGTCTGTCGAGGAAACATAAAAAATGTGTGGGCGGCCATCTTGGATCCAAAATCTGAATCCAGTTTCGAGTTTCGCGGCGTACTTTACCCCCACATGCAAATTTAGACTCCTACGAAGTTCCAGAGAGACGTTATGAACGAAATAAGTTTATTTTCCAAAGTCCAGACGCCATCTTGAATTCAAAAAAAAATTACAAATTTTGGATTTTTCGGCTCAAAGTACATATAGAAATCGATTTTCAGCCAAACCGGAGGCAGTTGACTTTCGGCGGCCATCTTGGATTTCCAAAAATAAAATAAAAAACATGGCGCTTGTGTGGTGGGTCGGGCTTCGCCCTCGCCCGCAGCTCGCCCTTCGGGCTCGCATAACTCGGCCTCTGGCCTCGTGAAAATTTCTTTGGGGGGGGGGGGGGGGGTCAAAAAGGGTGGGGGGGGGGGAGAAGAGCTCGGCCTGCGGCCTCGCGGGGGGCCTTTGGTTTGGCCTTTGGCCTCTGGCTGCGCCTAGTTACTTGGGGGCCATTGACCATGTATGGCGGCCATCTTGGATTTTGAAAAAAAAAAAAAACAAATGACGCTTGTCAAATTGCTCACAACCCCCTACATTTTGGAAAAAAAAAACACGCCCCCAACCCCATCCATCTTCGCAGGCCGTACCCCTTCCACATCAGGTTTCCGCAGATCCTCAAATGTCAGATTTTTCTGGTACTCACTGGAGCACCCTCTATACGACCACACATCAACCTAAACCCCTCCCACCCGGCAACAGGGCAAACAACTCTGCCAGTGAGTGAGTCAGTGGTATTGTAGGTTTATATATAATAAACTAGCTTTTCGGGCGCTGCGCGGGCTGCAAGCAGCCCGCGGTTCATCGTGGGGCTGTTGAGGTAGGCTAAGATATGTTTCCAGTTCAGAGAATGGGTAAGTTTGTATGGAGGAAAATGGTCCTTGTATGGCGGCCATCTTGGATTTTGAAAAAAATCAAAAAACAAATGACGCTCGTCAAATTGCTTACAACCCCCTACATTTTGAAAAAAAAAATCACACCCCTAACCCTAACCGTTTTCGCAGGCCGTACCCCTTCCACATCAGGTTTCTGCAAATCCTCAAATGTCAGATTTTTCTGGTACTCCCTGGAGCACCCTCTATACGACCACACATCAACCTAAGCCCCACCAACCCCGCAACAGGGCAAACAACTCTGTCAGTGAGTCAGTCAGTGGTAATGTAGGTTTATATATTATAACTAGCTTTTCGGGCGCTGCGCGGGCTGCAAGCAGCCCGCGGTCTTTCGTGTGGCTATTGAGGTAGAGTAAGACATGTTTCCAGTTCTGAAAATGGGTAAAAATTGCAGTCAGTATGGAAAACATCAAAATATGTGTGGGGGCGGCCATCTTGAATCTAAAATTTGATTTTAGTTCCGAAAACCGCGGGGTGCTTTAACCCCACAAGCAAAATTTCAGAACCCTACGAAGTTCCAGAGAGACGTTATGAACGAAATAAGTTTAATTTTCCAAAATCCAGACGCCATCTTGAATTCCAAAAAAAATTTCAAATTTGGATTTTTCGGCTCAAAGTACATATAGAAATCGATTTTCAGCCAAATCGGAGGCAGTTGACTTTAGGCGGCCATCTTGGATTTCCAAAAATTAAAAAAAAAATGCGGCGCTTTTGTGGTGGCTCGGGCTTCGCCCTCGCCCACAGCTCGCCCTTCGGGCTCGCAACTCGGCCTCCGGCCTCGTGAAAATTACTTTGGGGGGGGGGGGGGGGTCAAAGAGGGAGGTAGGGAGTGGCTAACCTAAACCCCACCAACCCCGCAACAGGGCAAACAACTATGTCAATGAGTCAGTCAGTCAGTGAGTGGTATTGTAGGTTTATATATTATAATATAACTAGCTTTTCGGGCGCTGCGCGGGCTGCAAGCAGCCCGCGGTCTTTCGTGAAGCTGTTAATATAGGTTGATATGTTTCCAGTTCAGAAAATGGGTAAGTTTGTATAGGGAGGAATTATCCTTGTATGGCGGCCATCTTGAATTTTGAAAAAAATAAAAAAACAAATGACGATCGTCAAATTGCTTATAATCCCCTACATTTTGAAAAAAAAAACACACCCCTAACCCCAACCGTTTTCGCAGGCCGTACCCCTTCCACATCAGGTTTCCGCAGATCCTCAAATGTCAGATTTTTCTGGTACTCACTGGAGCACTCTCTATACGACCACACATCAACCTAAACCCCACCAACCCCGCAACAGGGCAAACAACCATGTCAATCAGTGAGTGAGTGAGTGGTAATGTAGGTTTATATATTATAATATAATATAATATTTATATTTTATTATTCGCATTTAAATTAAGATGGCATTTACTATGTAATAAAACTTTTACCAAAATTTGAATAATATCTGTTAGTTTATACCAGTTAGTAAGTTAGTTAAAATCTTTATTGCACCAAAACATAATGTACCACCAGTATATTTAACCAAAAAACATCAACGATCAAGAATGTCGCCGAGCGCACTATACCGCGCTTTACATCGCTTACGTAGCTCTGTGTGTGTGAGCGGCATGTCGTTGTGTGCGTGCGCTCGCTGCCGGCGTAAAATACCTAAATTGGCGGAGGAAAAAAGATTATTAGGCCTCTTAAGAGGCCGCCGTAATCTTTTTGCACGCAAGTTTATATGTCATTTTTTATTTTGTATTGTTTTTAAACAAGTTTAAAAAAATGTAGTTAATGTTTGATATGTAACCGAGCAAAGCTCGGTCACCCAGGTACTTTAGCAGAGTTGAGCACGCACATTATTTAATTTCTACAGAAACTTAAATAAGGCAAGTTTTAGCAAATTAGGTAGTGCAAAGTATTACTTATCATTGATTGTAAGCCATATTACTCCGTATTACTCTATACATGGTGATTTTTCAATGTTTTTAGTGCCGAAAGCCACTTCATGAGGATCGTTAGTAATACCCAAATAGCTAGTTAAAATAAAAATTCAGAAACAAAAAATCGTGAGATCAATTAGTAGTACAACCACCTGACCGGCCTGGCAGAGTTCATCGAGCTCACGCGGCAGTTTTGGTTGGGCGTAACTACTATTAAGTATTACTTTTATTTAAAACTCTTAGATCTGTTGTAGCTAATGAGTATCACGATTTGTAAACAGTATTGGCAGTTGTCATAAGTGTTGCCAAATTAATAAAACCTAAGTGGAAGTCGATTGATACAGTTGGTACGTTCGTACGGTCGGGTATCTGTGGCAAGTTAAAACGAACAGACGGATATTTTAAAAATTGGCAGCACTAATTGACCGGTTGGTGAGAATTCACTCTGAATAAATAATGAAGGTAGAAATTAAATGACTTTGGTGAAAATTTTTTACAAGCTTTCTGGGGCGTTCACGGTGGAGATAAACACGTGTCATGGAATCTATGCGAATCTTTTATTTAACACTACGTGGTCTCGATCAGAAGTCATTTTCGCAACATTTTTGTCTTGTCATATACAAATATGGATAGAAGAATTTTTTTACACGATGACATTTTTTTCCAAAACCAATGAAAAGTCAGCGCATATATCGAATGAAAAGAAGTTTAGGGAGGTAGCACACGGTGAATTCTTTTGTAGCTATGCAGTCGCTGGTCATAAACCGATGGAGAATGTTGCGATGCAGTAGCGCGTTCATGAAACACACGACTGCATCGCTAGAGTAGAAGTTGCCTTCCTTATTATCGAATAAAATAAATAAAACTGTATAATTAAGAAAATTGGTATAATTTGTCTAAGTATACATTTAAAAAGTACACATACAAATCTGCTTGACAGGAAACGCTACTTTTGCTGCTGATTTTCGATTAAAATTATTGCAGAAAAGCCTCATGTTAGCTTGCAAATCTGACTACCGTTTTAAACCTTGCGTGCTCAAAACAAATATTTTCTAACATATAAACGGATTTTGATGAAATTTAGCACAATGATTGTTTTGAATAATAGTACATTATGGTACTAGTGTGTAACGTTGGTGATTACCGCCGCGGCGCCATTGAGACCCGAGCCATAGGCGAGGGTCTTAAGAGAGCCAAGGACGGTAATCATCAATACACACGTGTATCATACGACGTTTTTCAACACACTTGTGAATAAAATAACAATAAAAACTTATTTTATTTAGTACATAAAAAGTTTATTTAAAGACACAATTAGTAAATATGCAGTTAGTAAAATTATAATTAACTGTTTTTGATGACATAGCGGTCTCAATAGATAGATTATTTATTGAAATACTTCATGTTCTATTGTAATTTGAGATGGCTCATTATTCGTGTAGGTAGGTGAAATCCAATCATTGTATGTACTTGGTGTTTCGTCAGTAGGAATCTTTTATAATTTTTTAAATATCGTCAGACGATTAAACCTTTGATTTCTTGCTTCTAAATCCATCGGATAGTCTCTTTAGATAAGCTTACAAATTAGAGTATGTTTTTAAGTCCACTCCATTCTTTGTTCGGACTGTACTTTTTAACATTGAGTATAAACACCACAAAGAGCTAGGTTTGTACTTAGAAGATAATTCTTAAAAGTACGCCATGAACACATTTTCTGAAAAAGAACGCGTATTCTTGCTGTTTTGCCATTTTATGAAATTTTGGTAGGTACGCTAATAGATATTTTTCCTTGGAGTTTTCAGGTTAAAAAACTTTCTACAACGTTAAGGGCTTGACATCTTATATCGGGCGGTGTACAACATAAATCATTTTCTTCGTAACTAGTACACAATGTAGACATTTTAATTAATAAATAACTATAATTTCAACAGTGAAAACGAGTTGTAAAAATGTTTCGGGCGGGAACAATTAATCAGTTTTCCTATGCGCGCGCATTGCGATCGGCCACAGACTAAAGAGATAAGTTTTATTTTTCGCGCATAAGATTTGCGCCTATTCTGCCACGTACAAAATGGGGAATTTAAAGTTTTCTTTTATTACGGAGAAAACAAAAGTTATACTTGAGTGAAAGTTTTATTTATTAAACACGTACGAGTTAAAATTATCTATTTAAATAAGAAGTTGTATGAAATAAGCAAGCAAAAGGAACATTAATTTGTTTGTTCTATTGAACACGATCTTTTTTTTGAATAAAAACTTTTTTAATAAGAACAAAGCAACTCAACGCAAGTACATACAATTCCATGAACTCAACCAATAAAATTAAAAAAAAACTATAACTCACTAGTGAGCTATAGCAATGAAAAAGTCACAATTTGATTATGGGTGTCATTATGTGCCTAATTGCGGTGACCATAAAGCCACTTTATGAGCAAGTGTGTTGAAAAAGTACTTATTGTTAGGAGACTTGCGCCATCTGCGTGTGATCTTCACAAACACGGGCAAGATTATCGATTTAGCGATATTCCGGCTGCGGGCGCCCCGCCGAGCGCGGATTGTCTTTGCCCGGCCAGGAAATAATCTTTGTCTCCTTACGAGATTGGCCAATACGGAAGCCGGAAGGGCCAGCTGTAACTGGTCGGCTTCCCACCCTTCAGCTGTCCCACTTTGGGGGTAGGATGGAGGAGTGGGTGGCCTTTAAGAACATGTTCGAGTCGTTGGTCGACTCGGGACACGACCTAACGAAGGCGCCAAAAATGGCGTACCTTCTCTCTACCTTGGAGGATGAAGCGGGCACAACTGCGCCTCCAATTACTAACGCCCGTTACAGTGGCCTGTAACGCGCTGCGAACTTTGGGACTACCGGTGGACCAGTGGTCATTTTTGTTGGTGCACATTATTTTGGGCAAACTGCCCAACGATATTCGCTCGCGTTTCGAACGCGAGAATGCTGAGCGGGACAGCAATACCCTACCTACGTTTTCCGACCTGTATAAATTTTTGGAGTTTGAGGCTAGGGCCGCGGAGAGTTCCATGCAGGAACCAGCGCCATCTAGGGCGCCAGAACGCGGAGCCTCGGGACCCTCATGGCAAAGGAAGCCCAGACAGGCGCAGCCACCGTCACCGCGTGGAGCTGGTGCTCGGGTGGTTAATACGGCAGCAGTCGCGAGGAACGCGGACTGTCTGCAGTGTGGCCGGAAGGGTCACAGCCTAACCCAATGTAGGGACTGGCAGCGGCTGCCAGTAGAACAAAGGCGTCGCGTGGCGAAGCGACATGACTTATGCTTTTACTGCCTGGGCAGTCACTACGCGCGTGACTGCCATTCTGCCAAGCCATGCAGTGCGTGCCATGGGCGGCACCACTTGATGCTCTGCATGAACCGGAGCGAGGCTGGCTCCCAGGCAAGGAGGCAGGGGTCCCCCATGGGCGGGGGCGCTCCTGCGCGAAGCCCTCCACCGTCGGACGGCGGACGTGGCTTCGCTCGTCGCACCCCCCCTCGGGATGGGGGTCGAGTGCCGGCGCGGGTCTCGGCGGTCCGGGATCCTGCGCCTACGGGACATGGCCAGTATGTGGCTGGTCAAGCCTTGGATAGGGCCCCCATGGGCGGGGGCCCTAGAGCGGAAGTGAGAGGTAGGACACCTCCCTCCGCACCGGCTCCTACTCGGAGGACGGAGCCATTTTAAGATCCTTTTGTAACCTGTGTTTCCACAATAAAGATGTTTTGATTTGATTTGATTTGATTTGCCACAGCGGTTTTCCCCGCCGCTTCACGAGTACCCTCGGCTGGAGTACCACTCGCCCTACGCTAGGTACGGCAGGGCAGCGGGTTATGCGCCCCCACACATGGAGACGTGCATTCGCCCGATGTATTATCCGGGCCAGTGGCACCCCCCAGGTTTGGAGAGAGTGGGGAGCCCATAACTAGCTTGCTCCCTCAGTAAGACAGAACCGCGGACGGTTCTGCTCCCCACCGCGGTGGTCCGCGTATGGGGTCATGGGGGGGAGGCGGTTAGTTTACGAGCCATGTTAGATTCGGGGGCTCAGAAAAGTTTGGTTACCACTCGAGTGGCACATAAGTTAGGCTTAGCCGTGGAGGACTCGCCTGTGCCACTTCTTGGAGTTGGTGGTATAAAAGTTAAGTGTTTGACAGGACAGACACTTGTCACCTTTTCGTCGCTGAAATCCTCGACAATGAGGATCACGACTTCAGCTCTGGTAATGGATACCATTGCGGGTTGGCAGCCCTCTACAGACATACCGTCGGACGTGTTGTCTTTGGTGTCAGGCCTGGAATTGGCTGACCCATTTGTTCTTCATCCCGCCCCAGTAGACTTGCTCCTGGGTTCGGACGTATTGGGTTGGATTTTGTTGGGCACCCAGAAGGCTCTGGGTTCTTCTTCACTGGTGGCAGTGTCTACAATTTTTGGTTACGCCCTGATGGGCCCTGTCTTTGAACAAGACTCCGTGGAGGAGCCGATAGTTCTCGCGAATGCGTCTTTGGCCAAAACCATGCAAAGGTTTTGGGAGGTGGAGGAGCCACCTATGGTCTCCAGGATGGATCCGGACCACGCAGAATGTGAGGCCTTTTATCAGGCCAATACGGAAAGATTGTCTTCCGGTCGGTTGGTAACTAGGTTACCCTTTATTGCTTCTCGTCCTAGCCTAGGGCATAGTAGGATGTTTGCGGAGAAACGACTGCTGTCCATGGAACGGTGCATGCAGCGTGATCCTGTACTTCGTGATAAATATATAGAATTTATGCGCGAGTACGAGGATTTGGGTCACATGTCTCCGGCTCGAGTTGATTGGAGCTCAACTGAACATTACTTCTTGCCACACCATGCTGTTGTGAAGGCCTCTACAGGCAAATTGAGAACTGTCTTTGATGGGTCAGCACCCACGTCGAACGGGGTTTTGATAAATCAGTGTTTACATTCTGGTCCCAAACTACACAGAGATATAATTGACATCATCCTGAACTTTAGAAAACATCAGGTGGTTTTTGGAGCGGACATCCGGATGATGTTTCGCCAGACAGTCATACATCCTGAGGACAGGCGATTCCAGTTGATACTCTGGCGTGAGCGCCCTGAGGATCCTGTGACGGTGTATGAACTGAATACAAATACTTACGGTTTGAAATCTAGCCCCTACATTGCCCGCCCGCTTTCCCCGTGGAGCTTCCGTGCTGTCACGTGACTTGTACGTTGACGACGTCTGCACCGGAGCCCAAAGTGTTGAGGAGGCCCTCTTACTGCGGGACGAATTGATTGCAATTCTTAAGTCAGGTGGCTATGAGTTGCGTAAATGGTTGTCCAATGAGCCTAGAGTTCTAGAAGGGATCCCGGAGGATCACCAACAGAACCCTCACTTGTTTGCGGATGTGGATGATCCCAACATGATAGCGGTGCTGGGCATGCAGTACCAGCCGCTAACGGACATTTTTACTTTCCAAGTGGATTTGGAGGTACCAAAGGCCTGGACAAAGAGAACGGTACTCTCTATGATAGCTCGTATGTTTGATCCAAACGGTTGGATAAGCCCAGTGATATTTTTTGCGAAGTGTCTTCTGCAGCGACTTTGGACTTTGGGCGTCTCGTGGGACGAGCCGCTGATCGGGTCAACACTGGATGATTGGCTCGAATGGTTTTCGCCGATTGAGGAAGTCAATCGGATTGCCTTGCCTCGTCGAATATTGCCACCTGGGAAGTTTCAAGCCAGCCTTCATGGCTTTTGCGACGCGTCGGAGCGGGGCTACGCCGCGTCAGTATATATGCGGACAGTTAACGCCGATGGCCGGGTCAATGTCTCGCTTTTGTTAGCTAAGAGCAAGGTTGCTCCCATCAGGACTAGGTTGACTATCCCAAAATTAGAATTGAGCGGGGCTCATCTTCTTTCTAAATTGTTGAGTCACGTTGCACGTGAGTTTTCGGCCACGGTCGAAATACGGAATATCTTCGCCTGGTTGGATAGTCAGGTCGCGCTCGCATGGCTGCGCGCGGCCCCACATACCTTAGAGGTTTTTGTGGGAAACCGGGTTTCCCAAATACAGAATATCGGAATAGATATAATCTGGAGACACGTGCCGGGAGAGCTTAACCCAGCGGACTGTGCTTCCCGTGGGTGCACGGCTCCCGAGTTGACTTCACACCCGCTCTGGTGGGGCCCAGAGTGGTTATTGGGACCAGAAACTACTTGGCCTGTCTGTAAGACAGATGGAACAGCACAAATTTAGCCTGGGCTACGCGTACATACTGCAGTCGCTGGGACGACTTCAGAACCGGATTGGTTGCTTGCGCGGTATAGTAGTTTGGAAAAGCTTCTGGGTGTTACCAGTTGGATTAAACGCTTCATTTATAATTGTCGGAATCCCCAGGCAAAACGATTGGAATCGATAGCAAGTGCTGAAGAGCGCCGGAGCGCGTTGTTGCATTGGGTTCGTGTCGTGCAGACCGAACGTTTTGAGTCGGAATTTCGTATTTTGCGCGAGGGACGCAGGGACGCGCTAAGTTGAAGGGCGCGGTCGCTCGTTTGAATCCGTTCATCGACTCAGATGGGCTTCTTCGGGTTAGTGGCCGGCTCCGGAAGGCGGACCTTCCGTTTGGGAGTCACCATCCTTTGTTATTGCCCAAGGGCGGACCCTTGGTGCAACTTTTGGTGTCTGATCGACACATTCGGAACGCTCATGCAGGGTGCAGTGCGTTGCTGGCCATTTTGCAGCGAGAATTTTGGATTTTGTCAGCCCGAAGAGCAGTTAAAAGTGTTTTGTTTCGATGCATCTCTTGTTATAGAGTAAAGGCATCTACGATGCAGCCGCAGATGGGTGATCTGCCTGCTGATCGTATCCGGCCTACGAGGCCGTTTGACGGTGTGGCTACCGATTTTGCAGGACCCTATTCGGTCAAAACGACCACCCTTCGTAATGCCCGGATTGTAAAGGGGTATTTGTGTGTTTTTGTTTGTTTGACTACCAAGGCTGTCCACTTGGAGGTGGTGTCAGCTTTGAGTACGTAAGACTTCGTCGCTGCGTTAGATCGTTTCGTGTCGCGTAGAGGTCTGCCTTCACTTATTCGCTCCGACAACGGCACAAATTACAAGGGTACTGTAAATTATGTTAAGGATGTTTGTGAATTTATTGATATGAATTATAATAGTTTAAGTCAAATTGCTGCCCAAAAGGGGGGTAACTTGGAGGTTCAGCCCCCCAAATTGCCCTCACTAGGGAGGGATTTTTGAAGCCGCTGTGAAATCGGCAAAGACCCACCTCCGCCGCATTTTAGGGGAAACAGCTCTAACGCTTGAAGAGCTGGCCACAGTATTTTGTAAAGTTGAGGCGGTCCTCAACTCTCGTCCTCTCTGTCCATTATCTCAGGACCCAAATGACTTGGAAGTCCTCACTCCTGGTCATTTTTTGGTGGAAGGGCCTTTGAATGCCCTACCCGAATACCCGTGGAGGGATGAACGTACATCGCGGTTGTCACGTTTTCAAATGTTACAGCAAATGAGCCAGAACTTTTGGGCTCGCTGGTCTCTTGAATATTTGCATTTGTTGCAACAAAGAGTGAAATGGACCGACAGGACTGAGCCACCCAGGGAGGGAGATTTGGTATTGTTAAAAGAGGCAAATCTGCCATCATTACTTTGGCGCCGAGGGCGCATTTTGCGTTTGATTTTTGGCGGAGACGGAACTCCGCGTGTGGCTGAGGTGTTGGTCGAGGGTTCGGTTCTGCGGAGAGCCGTGTCCTCTCTCTCCCGCCTCCCCGTAGAATAAGCTAGCGGTCTGCTTCTCAGACCGGGACGGGGGGATGTTTTGAATAAAAGTACTTATTGTTAGGAGACTAGCGCCATCTGCGTGTGATCTCCACAAACACGGGCAAGATTATCGATTTAGCGATATTCCGGCTGCGGGCGCCCCGCCGAGCGCGGATTGTCTTTGCCCGGCCAGGAAATAATCTTTGTCTATGGGTCGCGTCAAGCTCTCGGGCGACGCCATTACATTATTACTTGTTCGCTGTCCCGTCGCGAAACATACGCGATGACCGCGTAATTTTGTTCTTGGTATATAGCGTGTAATTTCGTGGAAGAGTTATCGCTCAATAACTAATTGTTGTTTGTTTTTGAGTGCCCAATTTGTTCGAACGGCGTGGAGCCGGAAATAGTTCGCCGTACGTATAAAAACAGTGATATGTGTCAAATGGAGAACGCGTGCTATTGCGTCATTATAAATTATCGGTTTTTTGCCTTTTGCCCGTGTGGAACGGAAGTATTTGTAAATTGACTTTAAAAGGGGACTAATTCTGGTGTAATTAATAAAAACTAGACGTATAAAAGTGGTAAACGTTTGAATCGGAGCGAGGGACATCGCATGTCACGTTCCGCTGTTAGGTTATGTTCTTAATATTGAAGTGTCAAGAAGAAGATGAAATCTGTTGTGCTGTGGTGCTATAAATACGACGTATACGTTTGGGGCGACATACATGAGCTCATGGGTAGGTTCGCATAGGGACCCCATTTTCTTCACCACTGACTTGGGACCCGTGGAGGGACCCAAAACCATCGCCAATCCCGAAGAGGACTTCGGGCTCGACGAGAAAGCCAGGCGAGGCTGCCTGAAGACAATATAGATACTTTAAGTTTTATCATAAGTTGTATCTCATTTTTAATTACTTTATTTACTTTTAATTAGATTTAAGTTTAGGTTATAATTAGGTTAGGAGGTTCCCTGGACCTTATCTAGGGTGGTAGCAGACTGCGTAGGTTTGTTTGTGTGTTTGTTTGTTGCCGGTGGGATTGCCGGACTCGTACAAATAACGTAATCTCAGCTCTCTGCGCCAACAATGATGAAAAATAGTGTCGCAAAGCTACTAGAAGTAGAGAATTCCAGAAGAATTAGCAAGTTCTAAAATAATGTGGAATGTTCTAGAAGTTTATAGACTAATCCAGAATGATGAAGAATTAAAAAAAAAGGTTGTGGAATGTTCGAGAATAATCCCGAGTTCACATCTGTCAACCAACACAACATTCTAAGTCGGGGTGACGGAGGGTCAAGCACATGAATTTTCTAGAAATATCTATTCTCGTACCTTGGCAGGCGTATATAACAGTGGACGCACAACACAACTAACCGAGTCAATTATAAGCAAGCTTTAGGTGAGATAACTTCAAAGAGAATTATAAAGTATTATCGGCGCGTAACCTATACGACTTCAGCGACGAATTTTGGACTATGACTGCATGAACACTTGGACAATGGACGTTTTGAAGACCATGTTAGTGTGTCAATCTTTGGTTGCATAGTGAATAAATTCCCTAAGAAGAGTGTTGGCATTTTTTTCCAAATCTCAAACCCCACTTTCTTAACAATAGCTAGGATACTTATTGAAGGTACAAGCACGTATTAATTATAATATAGGGCTTAATAGCTGCAAGAGTTTCATTGAACGACATTTAGGCGTATCGATGATTTCCAGTAGTAATAATTTGAGATAAAAATTTATCAACCGGTCTTTCATTTTATTTTCCCAAATCTCATCGTCTCGCCTGATAATTTCAGTTTTAATTAACAAATCAGGTCCAGTCTAGACACCAAACTGACAAACGTCTTGTCTAGTGACTTACTTAAGCTTACTTTTTGCCTTTTGCAGAATTAGTGGCACCATAGTATTTATTTTTCCGTTTCACATTATCAACGTTCTATTTTTAGCTCGTTTGCCCATTATATTTACGACAGTACGTTCAACGACACAAATAAATTACTATAAGTAATCAAGTTTTCCAATGATCAAATCCTATCAGTCACTCTATGGTTTGCGCACGTCATCGCTCAGTGACTACGAGGTCGGCGTTGGCGCAAAGAAATACGTCCTCTCGCTGTAAGCGCTGCGCGCGGACTGCCGTCGGAGAGTAAACCGCATCCTATTTAAATAAATTTTTATGCGATATGATTTTATTTTTTTACATTATTTCAAAAAAATATAAGTATGATGTGTTTGGCATATTAAAAAAGGGCATAAAATGGCGTTTGTTACGGTATTTTTATTTTTCTAAAATAGGAGCTCAAAACACAAATACAAGCGACTTTATTTACATCGATTTCGGCGAAAATTACGCGATTTGTTGTTTTTTTTTTTCCTTGTGAATTTAAATAAAACAATGAAAAAAGCTTCACTCATGTCAGAAAATACTTATTTAGCTATATTTGTGTATTTTTTTTTACCGGGTGTTAATGATTAAATCATTTGAAAATCTCGAAAGCCCCGCCACGCGTCTTGCGAAATTTGGCAAAACGCACGTTGAATTCCAGTGAATTATACTAAAACAAGCAAGTTCATAGGCAAAATGGTTCACTCATGCTCAATAATATGATATTATCTTTCATAATATATAAATAAATTTAATGATAATCCTGTAGTTTTCTCAAAAACACGATGCAAAGTTGAGTGAAATTTGTCAAATTTAATAGACGGCGTTTTAACGGGTCGTATTTTTTTTTTGGCTTCTTTTAGAGACACGTCTGAATGTTTGATTCATAACAATGATCGCGATTCTTCTATTCACAAGTTTCATTACCTCAACTCATATCTCGAAGGAGATGCGGCCAGGCTCAATTATGTGTAATATTATTTGCAATTTATTTTCAATATGCTTATACATACATAGTCTACATATACGAGTATTATTATGGGTGTATCGATATCAAAATATATACTTTTGGCTTAAAACAAACCACTAGGCTTCATACAACGCTATGTACTAGCACCAGACTGACAGTTGTTTCTTTGTACTCCAGGTTACTGAACGATGCTTAACACATTCACGGACACAAGACCGTCCCCAAAATTTGCGATATGGCACAAAAAAAAACCATACATTTTTTAGTACCGCTCCAGGACGTATTGCCATAACTAAATTTTTTTTGGATTATGATCCGACAACAACGCCCACAGACGTTTCCGACGCCAGGCGATTTGTCACATTAAACACTGTTGAACTTGCGTATTATGCCAGATATGCCTATAGGCGTTATCGGCGTGGGGCGGTATGTCATAACTTAAGTGTAAATAACTACATATAATGACTACAACGGTCACAGCCGCTACCGCCTACAAAAAAGGCCGCCTGCAGGTTAAAAATAAATTTTGTGACCGCTACGTTCACAGGCGGTATAGGCTGCGGACGATTTGTCCTAGGAATTATAGCTAAGTTATATTGATATAATAACCCAAAATTTTCAACATATTTATTATCCGGAGAAAGAGCTATCACTAGATGAATCTCTCATGCTATATAGGGGACGTCTGGGCTTTAGGACCTATATGAAAAATAAAAAGACCAAATATGGTATAAAATTTTACGTTTTGACGTCTCATGACGGCTATGTACTAAACATAAAAATGTACAGTGGAAATCAGGATGTTGATGATTCTGACAGGACTGGCACGACGTTGGAAAAACTCGTCTTGCGATTAATGAGACCTTATTTACTAAAAGGCCACGAGTTATATATGGATAACTTCTATAATTCGGTGCCTCTATCCGAGAAGCTTTTGGATTTAAAAACCCATACAACTGGTACCTTGAGGTCTAATAGAAAGGGTAACCCTACTTTTTTAGCCAAGAAAAAGTTGAAGAAGGATGAATATGTTTGGTTACGGAAAGGGAAAGTTTAGGTCAGTCATTGGAAAGATAAAAGACCAGTGTTGATGTTGTCCACATTGCATCACCCAGAAATAGTTGAAACAGAAAATAGGTATGGAAAAAAAAGGAATAAGCCAAAAGAAATAAGTGAATATAATAAATATATGTCAGGGATCGATCGGGCAGATCAGATGATCAGTTATTATTCATGTCCCCGTAAGACTATCCGCTGGTATAAAAAAGTAATTTTTCACCTTTTAGACATTGCTGCTTGGAATTCTTACTTTTTGTATAAAAAGTATAATAAACAAGAAAAATTAGAATTTGTAGAATTTAGAGATAAATTAATCAAGAGTCTTATAGAATTACAAAATAACTTGTCTGTAGAAGATATTTTACCAAAGAGAAAAATTACTTGGAAAAAGTATCCGGAGAGTGCACCAAAGCCAAATTCTTCCACTATCAACTTAGGGATAAGACATTGGCCAGTGCGTATAACGGCAAAGGAAAACTCAAAAAAGAACTTTTCCTTCTTGAACTGTAGAGTTTGCCAAAATCATAAAATACGTCGAGAAACAAGCTATAGATGCAAAGGATGTCCAAATTCACCACCACTTTGTCCAACCTGTTTCGAAGAATGGCACGCTAACTTGAACACCGATAATGAATAGCTGTCATTTACATAAGTCTATGGTTAGGATGTTAGTTTTTGATATACCTATTTTATTACCAGGTAACTGGCTGAAGTTAATTTTATAACAAGAATAAGGCTGTTTTTGTGTTCCTAATATAAAATATTCTAAATTTATAGTTTTAGTTGATCTGATTTGTTTGTTTGATAAGAAGTATTTTTTATATTATTTGTCAAGATGTATAATTTGATACAAAGAGGAGGCTATTGATTATGTTCCACATATTGATATGTAAATGTCTCCTTTTATGTATTTCGAAGAAAAAAATTGTTTATTTTACTGAGTTGGTGTTAAACCTATATAGTATTTTGTTATGTGTCTAAATAATGTTCAAACAGAGAAGACTGTTACCTATGTTCCTAATATTATTAATGTCCTATTATTGAATATTCAGAAGATTGATCTCTAAACTGTGATTGATTAGTGTTAAATGTTACGTTTGTTTAACTATTACATGTAATAAAATGTGCAACTGATGTTCAAATCCTAAAAAACTTTTATTTCATTCTTCCCTCTAATATTCTTCCTTCGCCGATATAATAACTAAAAATAGAGTAAAATAAATATTTAATTGAGGCTCCCGTACAACAAACTTGATTTTTTATAGATAATGGGACGGAACCCTTTGTGCGCGAGTCCGACTCTCACTTGGCAGGTTATTAACTTTATTATTTTATAAAAACCGTATATAAAATTAACAAAAGTTTTAGCCAATGCTACCGTACAGTTTATTTCATAGCAAATTTTCAAACAAAAATCTTTGACGTGATTCTTTAAATTGATATAACTTTTTTATTTATCAACGGATTTCAATGAAACAACCACTAAATTTTTAAGTGAAACTTATCAAAATACCGAACCAACCGAAGTTGTTCAGCCGTTTCTGAGATAAGCGTCCACAAACACAGTTTTTCGAACAAAAATGGTTGACGTGATTCTTTAACACTAGAGGACACGCGCGCTCTACTATAGTAGAACAGGAGCAAACTTTTGAGTCGTGTCATCTCATTTTTTCATATATACCCTCCCGCTCCTAGATAAGCCTCGACTACTAAACTCCGGTTCATTTTAGTGTGCCGCACGTATAAAAAGAGGCCGCACGTCGATATTATTTCGCGACAAAATCCTTATTCTACCTGAGTAGTACGCGCGACCACTTGTGTAATTAATATATGAGGTAAGTAACATATACTTAGTTGTTTTTCTTTAGTGTTTTATAACATTTTTTTTATGCATTATATTTTATTTTGTACTTTGTTTTTTTTTAGCACCAAAATTTATCATTATGGCCTCAGAATGGGAACGTCGTGTATCAAAATGGCTGGAAGAGGAAATTGAAGATGATGAGGAAATTATTGAAAGCGATGACGATGGTAATGCTGGCATAGTGTCAGAACCAATTAGTCAAGAGGGCAGAAGTCAGGTGCAAGATGAGGAGATGGCTCAAGACCACGTGACTAATACCACACAGTCTGAGCAGTCGTCGTCAGAAGATGATATTCTTCTCTCTCAATTGAGGTAAGTTGAGCGTACAGAGGTGAGTGGCAACTTTTTTATATCAAAAAATGGAACACGATAGAATAAATCACCTCCAACTCAAACTATTGTGCATTGAATGCAACGAAAACAGTGATTCAATTTAAAAAAATATCAGAAATCTAAAAAAAATATGTGTTTTGATTTGTAACTTGCCAAATATGTAACTTTTTATGTGATCTCTTAAAAATGTTCCTAATTAAGTAAATTTAACAATGTAAACAAAAATTTTGTAACTTTAATTTTCTAAAATAAATCTTCTTTAGTAAAAATGCTTATTTTTATTCAAAATTGCCATATTATTGATTTTTTTTCAATTTTAAAGTGTTCTACTATAGTAGAGCGCGCGAGCATACTTGCAAAGAAATGGGGCGCGTGCACTCTAGTGTTAAAATTGATATAACTTTTTTATTTATGAACGGATTTAAATGAAACAAACACTAAATTTTAAGTGAAGCTTATCATAATATTTCAGTGAAAACTGCAAACGAATCAGTTCAGCCGTTTCTCAGATTAGCGTGCACAAACGCACAGACAAACAGACAAACCGACAAACAGACAAACACACAAAAATTCTAAAAATCATTGTTTTGTGTTTTATTGCGTTGGTAAAAGCCCCCAAAAATATTTTTACTCATTTATCTTCCATGTACAGACAGCGATCGGTTACGATTTTATTATATGTATTGATGATTGATTGATGTATTGATATTGATTGATGATGTATTGATTAATTTTCTAAAATAAATCATTTTTTTTAACTTTAGTAAAAATGCTTATTTTTATTCAAAATTGCCATATTATTGATTTTTTTTTTAATTTTAAAGTGTTCTACTATAGTAGAGCGCGCGAGCATACTTGCAAAGAAATGGGGCGCGTGCACTCTAGTGTTAAAATTGATATAACTTTTTTATTTATGAACGGATTTAAATGAAACAAACACTAAATTTTAAGTGAAGCTTATCATAATATTTCAGTGAAAACCGCAAACGAATCAGTTCAGCCGTTTCTCAGATTAGCGTGCACAAACGCACAGACAAACAGACAAACCGACAAACAGACAAACAGACAAAAATTCTAAAAATCATTGTTTTGTGTTCTATTGCGTTGGTAAAAGCCCCCAAAAATATTTTTACTCATTTATCTTCCATGTACAGACAGCGATCGGTTACGATTTTATTATATGTTGTGATGTATTGATTGATGATTGATGATATTGATTACGATTTTATTATATGTATTGATTATATGTATTGATGTATTGATTAATTTTCTAAAATAAATCTTCTTTATCTTTAGTAAAAATGCTTATTTTTATTCAAAATTGCCATATTATTGATTTTTTTTCAATTTTAAAGTGTTCTATTATAGTAGAGCGCGCGAGCATACTTGCAAAGAAATGGGGCGCGTGCACTCTAGTGTTAAAATTGATATAACTTTTTTATTATGAACGGATTTAAATGAAACAAACACTAAATTTTAAGTGAAGCTTATCATAATATTTCAGTGAAAACCGCAAACGAATCAGTTCAGCCGTTTCTCAGATTAGCGTGCACAAACGCACAGACAAACAGACAAACCGACAAACAGACAAACAGACAAAAATTCTAAAAATCATTGTTTTGTGTTCTATTGCGTTGGTAAAAGCCCCCAAAAATATTTTTACTCATTTATCTTCCATGTACAGACAGCGATCGGTTACGATTTTATTATATGTATTGATTGATGATGATGATAAAATAAATAGAACTGTAGAATTAAGAAAATTGGTATAATTTGTCTGAGTATACATTTAAAAAGTACACGTACAAATCTGCTTGATAGGAAACGCTGCTTTTACTGCTGATTGACGGTTTAAATTATTTCAGGAAAACCTTATGTTAGCACGCAAATCTGACTATCGTTTTAAACCTTGCGCGCTCAAAACAAATATTTTCCAACATATAAACGGATTTCGATGAAATTTGGCAGAATGACAATGATGAAAAATAGTGTCACGAAGCTACTAGAAGTAGAGAATTCCAGAAGAATTAGCAAATTCTAAAATAATGTGAATTGTTCTAGAAGTTTATAGAATAATCACATAATACACACATTCTACCACTTGTCTCTCGCGCAAACTATTCAGTTTAGAAAAAAATAATATTTAAACCCTTAATATCATTTTTGAAGACCTATCCATAAGACCACACGTATGGGTTTGATGAAAATAAATTTTTGAGTTTAAGTTCTCAGTGTGGAAAACCCAAAATTTTTTGTTTTTGTTTTCTATTTTTGTGTAAAAATCTTAACTCGGTTCACAGAGTACATCTACTTACCAAGTTTCAAGAGTATAGTTCCTATAGTTTTCGATGGAAAAATGTGACACACGGACGGACATAACGAATCCATAAGGGTTCCGTTTTTTGCCATTTGGCTACGGAACCCTAAAAACCACAAATCAAAAACTTTGCACTTTTTGCAAATAACTTGCTGTCTTTCTTTCCGGAGTTTTATTCCCCAGATCCAAAACCCTTCATCAGATCTTCATTCAAATTATAAGAATCTAATCTTATAAGCGATTCTTCCAAACAAACATTGAATCATTAGAATCGGTTTATATTAGAAAGTAATATGAGCTTGCGAATGTATTATAAATATTTGAGCTGCAGTTGTCTGTTGAGGAATTTCGTTCTCCAGCGCTAAGAACTTTCATCCAATCTTTAAAAAAAATTACATGGGACCAACCTTGCATTCTTAAAAACGAGACATATATCTTTGAAATTGATTCATTTTTGACGGAGTTATGAGGTAACATACACAAATATATATATATACTAGCTGTTGCCCGCGACTTCGTCTGCGTGGACTTTACTTTATAAAAATCGTTATTTTGTTATTTTCAATAAAACCGGTCAAGTAACACGCACAATATCAGGTCACACGCAGTGAAGGGTTCCGTATTTGTGAATGTCGATTTAGAATTAAAACTAAACAGTTCATCATCATCTCAGCCCTTATTCCGTCCACTGCTGAGCGTAGACCTGTCTTCGTCGACACATCTCAGTCCTGTGCTGCTCACATCCAGGTGTAACCCGCGACTTTGATTTTTTCGTCAACCCATCGCATGGGCTCCGTCGCGCCAGTTGCCCTGCCCAGTTTTGCTTTAAGTTCATGACCGTTGCCAAATTACAGCTTCTTGGTTCTAATTATCTCTAAGTAAAACCACGGACAGAGAGACAGACAGAAATGGCAAAACTATAAGGGTTCCTTGTTAACTACGATCACACATTATCTCTAGTCACAGTCTAAGTCGATTGGAATTTTGACATTGTATACTACATGTAAACTTACACTGTTACCAAATGTTACTGCTACGCCGTGGGTCTCTCTAAAACGAAATACTTATGCAATAGGTTTGCTAATATTTAATTCATCTTCCGTCTTTTGGCGTGAGTTCCCACAGCACTAATCTGTTAAACTGTTAAACTTTTTCTGTTAAACTTTTAAGTTAGATACCTAAGGAAAGTGTTTAAGAATTACTGAATTTAAGAATTTTACTGATTTACTTTTTTTATAAATCATTGGAGATAAGCATCTACTTACAATTTTGGCTGACAAATAGAACATAATATGAATTTGAAAAAAAAACTGAAAAAGTAAAATTCTTAAATTCAATAATTCTTAAACACTTTTAAGTTAGAAATATTTTTTTTAGTAATAGGTTGTATGCCAAACTTAAAAGTCTGTAAAAAATAATATTTACTCTAAATCACAATATTAAAATAAATCAAAATATTCTATATTATTAGAGGTAGTAATAGGAACATCAATTTTGGTTTTGAACCTATGTTAGAGCTTATTCTAATTATTTATTGTTTATTTACTAAATAGCTCACAGCCAATATTATTAAAGGCACCGTAGTTAAATATTCTTAAAAGTATTATAAATATTATTATAAAAAAATAAATGTCACAAAAAACATAACAACGCACTTGGTTGAATTATCACAATATAACTATAAAAAAGTAAAGAAATTAAATAATCACTTGAGCTTAAAATATAAATTTAAAAATTAGTCTTTAAATTTCAGTCTTCATAAATTTCTGTGAGATCAGCTGAACTATCGTTAACGGGTAAGTTTTTCCAAAAACCTCTTCTATTGTCAGGCATAAGTGGCCCAAGCTTGGAAAGTATAGCTGATTTCCTCTCAGATGTCATACCACGTGGAGAAAGCTTCTGCTTAAGCGATGAAATACCAATTTTAAGATTTTTAACTCTCAAGAAATCCAATTCTATTTACTCTTCAGTGTCATGGCTGTTCTTGTAGAACATCGATTTGCTTCCTCGCTGAAAAGTAATTTCAGACATGTTTCTCAAATAAGCTCGTGGCATAGAATTTTGTAATTTATACGATGAAGAGCAGTCTTCAAAGTCGTGAAAATCCTGGACAGTCATTTTTTTCACCACAGTATTTGGACCAATATCGGAGACAGCTTTGCAAAAGTCTTCAAAGTCATACACTCGCTTGTTCTTCTTAAGTGATTGCTCCACTCTATGGTGAAATTCATCTGCAGCCATAAATGTATGACTGACTTCCAGATAACGCAGTACAACAGTTTCAATATTTACATCCTTGGAATTGACTAAGTAAACTAAATAGGAAAATAGGCACCAATTTTTGATTTGGGCCGCGCAGTTATCCAGCCAGAAAATCACATGTTTGTAGTCCCGGTTTTCAAGAAAAAATGCTTGAAAACAGCGAATTATATCTTCTTCTTTCTCCCTGCAATAGCTTCGTGCCATAAGACTGTGTTTTGCCAACTCCATGTAACCTTTTGTCACCTACAGGAACAAAACTCTGATTGAAAACGATAAGTCTTGGACAAAACATTACCGTTTTGAACTCATCCATGCGAGGTAACATTATTACTTTTTCCAAGTCAACTGCAAATATTATAGTGTCAGTACTTTTTTGCTTCGTTTGGCTTTGAACATCTTCTTCATATTTCTTTCTCGCTGAAATGTACCTAGTGTGATGATCTTCATATTTTTTGCATTCTTCGCAATTTCTGTGCCTTATTTCTGCGTTAGGGTTGTGAATAGAAAATTCTTCGCACAATTCACATTCCTCGTGCCCAAGCTTTGTGAAAGATATTTTAAGCTCATTTACGACATTCCTATAAAACCCATAGGACACATTTATTTCAGGCTCTTTCTCACAGTAATTGTCATACATCATGCGGATATTGATATCCGAGGGCAAATATTTCCTATTTGGTGCATGAACTCTCCTATAATGCGACACAACTGGACGAAAAGACATAATATATTCTTTTATCTTAGTCCTGTCTATTTGTGATGGGTTTGGGTTATGACCTCTGCCGTCAATAATAGGCTCTGCGTATTGTGTTTTATAGTAAGTGTCAATAATGTTTCTGACAGCCTTACAGTTATTTTTCTTGTAACCCAAAGTTGTAATAAAAAAACGTTTTACACACCGCAACTTTCTCACCGTTTTTATCACAAAAGAAATACGAAACACTCTTAGTACGATCATAATGTCTACCATGCTCATCTTACTGGCTTTTGCTGCATAGTATTAGCTAAAAAAAAGTGTTTTTGTTCCGACCAAGACATTTTCCAGAAATTACGATTAATGGTTTTGCGATAATCCTCTGAGAATTTCGTTGAACATTTTTTTTTTACAAATGTTCTCTTGGCATCCGGGTTTCACGAAATATTTAGTACATATTTTTCTTCTCTTTTAATTTGCTTTCGTTCTTTAAGACTAACATCATATCTTTTGCGCTTTCTTACTGTCCCTTTTTTTGTAAGTACATCTTCTTTTGTAGATTCATCTGAAGATTCTGGAATCGTTTTTTCCAAACACGGTTGAGAACATGGAATGAAGTCTAATTCGGAGCCAGAATCATCCAATAAAATATTGGCCTCACGAGGTTCATAGTTTTCGTTATGAATCCTCATATTTAGGTTTTTAATCACAGATTGTTTTGAGCATTGAGCGGCAATATTGTACGTTTTTTGGTTTCTCGGTGGCTCATAATCTTTATCGACTACTGAATCGTCCGAATCAAAATCTAATTCTGATGCCAGAAATTGTGGCGACCAGTTTTGTAGACCACTAGTGGACGGAATTTGTTCGTCAATATCAGATCTAGGCTTGAGATTTTGTAAAGCGGCGCTTACTAATCTTTTGCCACGTGACTGCAATTTTAAAATTTCTGAAATAATGGAAAAACAAGTGAGATGAATGATAACGTATGTTTACCATATTCCTACTACAATAGTTAAATATTACGACATATCACAAAGACAGGCCTGTCTCACTCCGCGATAGGTATTAAAAACGCAAGTACAAAAAAAGTACGTAAGGCGCCCACGCCAGCTTGGCTAATCAGTGCGACAGAAAAGGTAAGCGTTACGCGATAGAAAGAGACGGAAAGAGATGGAACGTATAAGTGAATATAACTGTAGGTTATTAGCGTTGTGCGATCTGAATTGAACTTAATTGTGTCGTAGCGGGAGTCGCTATTCCTTTAATTGATTTTTCGGAGTGAATCTTCTGTACTTGTTCTAGTATGTATTCTGTGACATACTGATAAATTAAGGTGAAAAGGCACATGTTTGGCACATCTGGCTAGAAACCGACAGATAACTATTGCGATTACCTAGGCGTACGACCTACCTACAAAGTCATGTACTTACATAAATAAAAACAACATGTTAACATGGATAAAACGTAAATAAACTTAACAAGCGCAGGTGGGCTGCTGACAAGCGTGGAATCGCTTCGACATCGCAGGCACAACTGGCGCAATTCACTGAAACCCTGCCCTCCTTTCCTCACCTCTCATCGTAAATTATTTAAAGAAAAGGCACAACTGGTTATTTGGGCCTTTTATACGTAAATAATTACAATATGCATGGATGAATAATTAAGAAAACAGGGCACATCTGGCATTTGAGCCTTTCCTTTATGTTATGTTGTACGTTGTGCCCTTTCAACGTAGTTTTTAGTAAAATCCTAAATGAAGAATTAGTCACAACTATGTATTTGTGCCTTTTCAATTAAATATTAAATAGATATGCCTTTTCATTTAATAAAACATGAATATAAGTCTAATTTGTGCCTACTGTAACTCCGAATTCCTAAAAGTTAAAATTCTACAAAAAATTGAGCAGATGCGCCTTTTTTTCCTGATTCTAAATATGTATATAACTCATTTTTCTTTTAAATGTTAGTTGTGCCCTTTTTTCGTACGACGGCAGAATATATATCATAATGTTTATTAATTAGGTGAAGCTTTTCTCCAATCCTGCCTACTATTAAGTATCTGGTGGATAGAAGTAGTCTGACGAACAGTAATTTCAACTTATTATAAATTGCTATTTTGTGTTTTATATTCATACATGTAAGAAGACTAAAACAAGATATTCAAACTGCTTGAAGATAAAGCATGTGAAATATATTGATGATACCTAATATTAATGAAGGAGTGACTAACGGCATAACGTGCTTTTGGAAGCACGGAGAAGTTCGCAATTGAAACTTTAAAGCAATTTAATATCTCATCTCTCTCATAATACAGAAGATATTCTGCATTCTGAATTTTACAGTATACGTGCGTATATTAGCGAATATTTTGATAGAACCATAGAGTTGGAATAAGTGCTTATGTAGATATCAATCAAAGTGTAACTCACAAAATAAAAATAAATGTTTTTGATGCTGGTGATATTAGCTAAATATGCAACAGAAGGTGCAGAAATAACAGGAAAAAAGAAATTCTCATTTTGGTTAAGAATGAAAACGTAAGATAGCTATTATTGCTCGTGCAAGGTGCGTACGATGGGGTTGATGTGATTTTTCGCAAAACACATTGCTTGAGGTGAAAACAAGTGGAAATTGTGTGGGTCCTATGCTTATTTCTGTCATAGAAACGTATGGAAATAAATGCTGGTAGAAGAAGCCAATGCAAGTCGTGTTATGAACAGTTCAATTTGCTTTGTTGGTTGGTACAGTGCACTGGGGTTTAATACATTTTGCACTGTGATTTTCAGTTTTATTGTTCTGTCGCAATATTTTGACCGTGAATTGAGCTCTCAAAGCTTGCTCTAGGTGATCTGCACATAGCCAATATTATATATTTTATTAAGTATGTATAAATATGTAGAATCTGATATATGTCACCTAGTTAAGCACGAATTTTAGAAAACAAACTGAAGATACATTTTGACAAAATAAATTTAAAACTTGGTTTATGTTTCTTATTGATTATATATGAGTTAAAAGTATGATTTGTACAAAATACATTGTTAGCCCGAGCGTGGCGAGTACCTATAGCCCGAGTGTGGCGAGTACCTATTAGTAGTGTGGTATGGTCATACATGTAAAATTCAATAATAAAAGTTATTTGTGGCGCTATTAATAATCTTTGATCTTTTAAGTTACGTATTTTAAATGTTTAACTTCGATTTGAGCCCTCCGTTTTTTAAAAGAGAAAGTTATACAGATTGAAATAATGTAAAATTATGTTTATTGTAAGCCCGAAGTGGCGTAACCCTCGATGGTAAAAAGTTAGTACCTGGGTGACCGAGCTTTGCTCGGTCGGTTACATCTCAAACATTAACTACATTTTTTTAAACTTGTCTAAAAACAGTACAAAATAAAAAATTATATATAAACTTAAACATAAAAAAAAAACAAAAGTAAGTCACCGAGTGGGATTCGAACCCGTACACTCTTTCTAGCGGTCAGCATCCTTAACCACTGAGCTAAGCAGATGGCGGCCGGCGCGAGGAAATTAGCGACCATATTCTGCGTGGAAAGAAAAACGAATGAAAACTCGAAAACACGCGTTTTCCCAAACATAAGACTAATCTAGATCGACTGTTTACCCCCAAAAACCCCCATATACCAATTTTCAGCAAAATCGTTAGAGCGGTTTTCGAGATAACAGAAATTTATAAATAAATATACAAGAATTGCTCGTTTAAAGGTATAAGATTTTTAATGCTTATATTATTTATCCCTGTGTATCTTCTAATAAAAAGTTATACAGATGTAATGTAAAGTAACAGTAGAGTACCTATTTTTAAAGAAAAAAAAATGTTATTTATTGCTAGCCCCAAGTGGCGTAGCTCTCAGTGGCGTATTGTGAAAAAAAAAGTTATAGTACTTGTGTGAAATTTTATTTATTGATAGCCCTTAGTGGCGTAGCCCTTGGTGGCGTAAGCCTTTGGTGGCGCTAGCCCTTGGTGGCGTTAGCCCTTGGTGGCGTTAGCCCTCGGTGGCGTAGAAGTACTTTTGTGATATATTATTTATTGTTAGCCCTTAGTGGCGTTAGCCCTCAGTGGCGTTAGCCCTCAGTGGCGTTAGCCCTCAGTGGCGTTAGCCCTCAGTGGCGTAAGCCCTCAGTGGCGTGGCCTTCATGGCTGAAGTTTCTCTACACTGACGGCGCCTTACGATGATGTCGAAGAAGCTGCTGTTGCTGATAAAGAACGGCGGAAACACGACAGGACCGTGACTCTCCAGACGTGGCAGGCGCCATGTCTGGCAGGATTTTTCTGTCGTGGCGGTCGAGGATACCACGCTGCTGCTACAGTAGCGATAGCTCTATTGGCTCTTGCTTTCAGCGGTGTTAACAATTATTTGTGGTCTCAGTTATTAAATTTGTATTTTGTGAAATAATTAAGATATTGCACCAGTCTTGAACAATTACACTTACTTTTTTTTGGCGGCTGGCAACCCAAGAGCATGAATGGACTCTTTTTCATTTTCTCCACTAGCTGAGGATGAAATCCGAATAATCATTATATCTCTACAGTCCAATGCTGTTGGCTGTGATGATATCAGTAGGCAAATGATTATTAATATTATTGACGTTTTGATTCCGATTATTACACATATTGTAAATTTTTCCCTTTCCACTGGCACTTTTCCCACTCTTTGGGGAAAGGCATATGTTACTCCTTTACCAAAAATTTCTAACCCGCAGGCCTTAAACAATTTTCGTCCAATTTCAATTTTACCTTATCTTTCTAAAGTGTTAGAAGCGGCTGCCCACGTTCAGGTTTCCGCGTTCATACTTGATAATTGTCTTCTTACTCCACTACAGTCAGGTTTTCGTCCTGGGCACAGTACCGCTACTGCTCTTCTCAATGTTACCGAAGATATTCGCCTCGGTATGGAGAATTCGTTAATCACAATTCTTGTACTTATTGATTTTTCTAATGCTTTCAACATGGTTGATTACGATATTCTCCTGACAATCCTTCAATATATGAAATTCTCACCCTCAGCTATGGATTGGTTTTCTTCATATCTCCATGGCAGGCAACAAGCAGTTCGTATGGATCGCGAGTTGTCGCAATGGAAGAATATTTCTTCAGGTGTCCCTCAAGGGGGTATATTATCTCCTTTGTTGTTTGCTGTATTTATTAATCTATTGTCACATTCTATTAGCTGTTCTTACCATTTCTATGCTGATGACCTGCAAATTTATATACAAACCAGTGCTGAAAACATTGACTCTGGTATCAGTCAGTTAAACGCGTCCTTGGCTAACATTTCGTCTTGGTCAGATGATTTCGGTATAAAGATTAATGCGGCCAAGTGCCAGGCAATTATGATCGGTAGTTCTAGACAGCTAGCAAAGATTGATATGAGCTCTGTTCCCTCAATCACCCTTAATAATACTAACATCTCACTTACTGCTTCTGTAAAAAATCTTGGTCTTATTATGGACTCAACATTAAGCTGGAGAGACCAGGTCACTGAGATCAGCAGAAAAGTCAATTTTTCCTTACAATACCTGAACCGTTATAGAAATTTTCTTCCAATCAAAACTAAAATCACTTTAATACAATCTCTTGTTTTACCTATTATTGATTATGTTGATGTGTGTTATCCTGATCTAAACTCAGATCTTCTTGATAAGCTAGATCGTCTTATTAATAATTGCATTCGCTTTATCTTTTCTGTTCGTAAATACGACCACATATCTTCTTTTCGATCTAAGCTTAACTGGCTTCCTGTTCGTCAGCGTCGACAGCAAAGAATGCTATGTACTCTTTTCTCTATACTTAAGAACCCTCTTTCTCCCCAATATATGAAAACCAAATTTCGCTTTCAGTCTGAAAGCCATGACCGTGAGCTTCGCTCCAGTCATACTCTTCAACTTCATCTTCCGTTATTTCGGTCTGAGTTTATGTCTAACTCTTTTACTCTTCAAGTTACGCGACTCTGGAATGCCTTGCCTGAAGACATCAAAAGTATTTCAAACAGATTCCTTTTTAAGAAAAAAATTCACACGTACTTTTCTGTAAATTTGTTGCAGCAGAACTAGTCATTATGTTAAAACATTTGTACAATGTATTAATTTGTATGTGTGTATATATGTATATAGATAGTATGTGTGTATGTGTATTGTATATATGTTTCTAAGTAAGTTTGTTTTTGTATTACTTCAGTTAGAGTGTATTTTATGTACATCTTTAAGCACCTATCGCAATCAGATAAGAATTTCTGTTTTCCTACAGGTTGACTGGTAGATAATGCATTAGCATTAAGTTCACCTTTTGTACCGTTGTGGTCAATAAAGATTTTAATAAATAAATAATAAATAATAAATGTCAAAATTATTGCTTAGTATTTAATATTGTAAATTTAAATATATAAATAGCTAAATCCAATAAATAATATTACTTGTTTGTAAAATAAACTAGGTTTTATCGTAATTGATAATTTGTTTGTGCAATTTCAGTGTATTTTGTGAAATAATAGTGCTCTTAGCTGACGTTCAGTGGGTATAATTGTTACCGGCTTTTTACAAATTTTACAAGGCAAGAACGGTACAATAACTAATCCTTTTTACATATCTCAATAAACACCACGTCCTTTGTGCACTGTTTTTCATAATTTTGGAAAATTTACTCATATAAAGCACATACAAATTGACACTTGTTTTTGTAACAGTAGGTAGGTTATGTTTTTGTTATTTCTTAGTAAGTGATCGGTTTTGTTAGCTATTCTAGCGTTTATTATCTTCCTTACACATTTTGTCAGTCCCTATATTGTAAAAAATGTCCACCACAACCCGTGCAACGACAGCCAGGCAATTGGAAATTCAGCTGAAGGATGTCTTCCTTTTCTGCCTAACTCCAGCTCAAGGCAGAAAAGGAAGACAATGAGAAACTATTATTGGAAAGGGAAGATAATGAACGTGAATACGAATTAATGTGTACGAAAAATATTAGACTCGAACAAAAGCTTTCTGAGAGTCTCCAATTATGCGATGAATTAAGCGAGCAACTTAACCGATTGCATTTAGAAGTAGATTATTTCCGCCAATGCGGTGATACGTATGAGCAAACGCTCAGACGTACCTCCGAGTTAGAAAAAGAGCTGGGAGAGGCATATAGACTCATAAATAGTTACGAGCAAGATGCCCAGTCGCGTCAGTCAGCGGAGGTGTCCAGCCTCTTTGACGAGCTCATTGATAGTGTCCCTGTGCCTCCCTCAACAAATTCCTCAGTAATTGATTTCACTAGTGAGACATAAATAAATAAATAAATATATAGGGACAAATTACACTGATTGAGCTAACCCCAAAGTAAGTTCGAGACTTGTATTATGGGATACTAACTCAACGATACTATATTTTATAACAAATACATATATAGATAAACATCCAAGACCCAGGAAAATTTGTAAAAGGCCATTTCCACTTTGCCCTGACCGGGAATCGAACCCGGGACCTCTGGGTGGCGGCCTAGCATGGTGACCACTACGCCACGGAGGTCGTCAAAAAATCCAAGTCACACATCATGCAGTAATAATTACTTGGATAATTACAAACCGAGTTAGACTTATGTAATGAAAAATTGGCGGAAAGTCAAGAGTTGTATGAGGTCAACAGGATTAGACTTGAGTCTCATATTATTAAATTGCAGGAGGACTACTCCTCATTATTTTCTAAGCATAATAATCAACAAAAACAAAATACTGAGCACATGCTGACTGTGGAGAAATTGATTAGCGACGGTAGGTACAATCAAGAAAGGAGTTTCGCTCGGGCGCGCGCACGGAGCGGACGTCTTACTGATATTTTTATAAAAACATCTAAATTCGCTACATACCGTTTTAACCTTTATTCACTTAACAACAAGTGCACTAATTACTCCCCGCAATTTAAGTGACATACTTCGTTGTGCATCGAAGACGCGGTGACGAGTGACGACATCAACTTACGAGAAAAGGATAGCATCTTATCTACTATACGCCGGGCTTGCTTACGCATCGGTCAGCAACAAAGGGTAACATGAGCGTCCAAAGATCTCCGCCGACTGGAAGTGGCCTAGGCGCGGGCCGCAGTGGCTCATATCCAGAATTATCGAATGTAAGTCAGACCCATGAAGCTTCAGATGTTACCCAAGTCACATTTCGCAATAAACGGAAACATGACGACATGATGTACGAATTTTCTAACTTGAACACAGAATTAACCGAAATGAGGAAACAATTCTCTAGCATGCAAGCACAGATGAGTGAAATGATGTCATGTATAATGAATAGTAACAAAATGCAAGAAGAAAAATTTAATAAAATAAGCGAAGATGTTTCTGTGATAAAAGAACAGGTCAGCGCCATGAAAACTGCCACTGAATACTTAGCAGAAGAGCAAAAGAGCTTGAAAGCCGATATTGAGCACCTAAAAAATCTCACATCGAAAACTGAAGACCGAGTAGCGATCCTAGAATCCGTAGCTACACCATCTTTATCATCTCCATCACCAAACATGATACAAACACAAGAAAACATAGTAACTGAGCTTAATGAACGCAGCTTAAGAAGTAAAAACATTTTGGTCGCTGGAATACCTGAACCTTCATCTTCAAATACCCAAGAGAGACAGGAGCAAGATAAAATAGCAGTTCTGAAGATTATTAAAACAATCTATTCTGACTGTCCCGAACCAATGAAAGTGTTCAGCCTAGGAAAATACGACCCAACCCAGAAACGAATAATGAAGGTTACATTCACTGGCCAAGAACATGCTATACAAATATTGAGAAACTAGCTGTTACCCGCGACTTCGTCAGCGTGGACTTTAGTTTATAAGAATCGTTATTTTGATATTTTCAATAAAACCGGTCAAGTGCATATCAGGTCACGCGCAGTGAAGGGTTCCGTAGTTGTGAATGCTGACTTGGAATTAAAACTAAAGAGTTCATCATCATTTCAGCCCTACTTCCGTCAACTGCTGAGCATGGACCTATCTTCGTCGACACATCTCGGTCCTGTGCTGCTCTCATCCAGGTGTGACCCGCGACTTTGATTATTACGTCAACTCATCGCATGGGCTCTGGCGGGCCAGTTGCCCTGCCCAGTTTTGCTTAAAGTTCATGACCGTTGCCAAATTACAGCTTTTTGATACTAATTGTCTCTAAGTAAAACCAAGGACAAAGAGACAAACAGAAATGGCGAAACTATAAGGGTTCCTTTTTTCGTAGTAAACACATTATCTCTAGTCACAGTCTAAGTCGATCGGAATTTTGACATTGAAAACTACATGTAAACTTACACTGTTACCGAATGTTACTGCTATGCCGTGGGTCTCTCAAAAACTGAATACTTATGCAATGTATAGTGACTTTGCTAATACTTCATTCATCTTCCGTCTTTTGGCGAGAGTTCCCACAGCACTGATCTGTTGTAGCTCTCTACAGCGGACTGCTGCCACCGTCTATACGTATCTCCCCCTCTCCCCAGTTCTCCCGATGTGGCGGTGCAATGGTAAGCCTTGTCAAACATGTCTTTCGCTAGGCGGGAGATGAAAGTCAAGAAATAAGTATTTCTACTTTAAGTCCCGACGGATGACTTCTTAAGATCGCCTTAATAATGAGCCGCGTCCGTAGTTGAAGGCGAGAGAAAAGTACTGGATAGAGCTTCCCCCGGGCCATCTTCACTATCGTCACCATTCTCAAGCTGAGGCATCTGCCAAACTTTAGATACCTCTAGGTATTTGACGTGCGAGTGCCTCGGCACATTTTCCCAGTAGAGCTGCAAGGATGGCAGGAAGTTAGTATTCTCTGAGATCAATGTCTGCTTAGTATTCACTTAGAACCTCCGTTTGAAGAGCTTCTCGGGCAGGACGTCCTATACGGTTGTTTGGAGGTTACCTATTTGCGGCGTACTTTGAGTTCAAACGCATTGGAAAATGACCATGATCTTTCGTTCCTCAGGGAAGGAGAGGCCACAATCCTGAGCAGTCTTGGTATGGGTGTTACACACATTTTTATTGCAGTCTCTAACCTAAAACCTTAACTTAAACTTTTTTCTTCGTGAGTGCCTTTCGGCCACAGGAAATCGGACGGTTATGCTTCTCACCCACTAAAAAACTCACGGTGACAACGGCGTTACCGCTTTTGCTAAGTGCGTATGCTAAATCTCGCTCCAAAGACCTGGCACGGCGGCCGCTTATCAGCGGCTCTCAGTTATCGAGAGGAGTCTGAGTGGCCTGTGCGGTGGAACGTCGGCTTTCAATTTTATCTGCTAGGGTAAAGACGCGTGTTGACACAAATTCTCCTTTCAACCTGGGGGACCGTATTTGTGGAACGACGGAATCCCGTTTCCATCGCCCAACTGGCCCACGTTATGGAGGCAGCAGTTGCATGCCACAGGCACGCCTCCTGCGCCTTTTTACGCGGGAAAAATCCCTTCGGGCACCTTACCAGTAACGGGATACCGGGAAGGTTATGTGGCGTTTAACACTAAAAACTCTGCGGTGTCACCTCTCAGCCACTATGGGCCAGCCCTGGCGCGGCGACCACTATGGCGGTCAGTGACTCGCTCACGGCACCCCATGCTTTAGTCAGAGGTCAACCCATGCGCCTAACTTATCCTATTAAGTAGTACCTATTTTGATTCCTTTTTCCACCTTCTCGCCCACAATCGTGCTAAGAATGGCCGTTTGTCAGCGTTGGGTCTTGCCCTAGGCTCTGTGTATTTTGAACAGCGCCATCTATTGGTGACCAAAAAAAAAACTAATAAATAAGAACACTCCGAAAACATCAAAATTGTAAATTTTGAAGGTTCCGTATTCCGTACCCAAAAGCTAAAAACGGGACCCTGTTACTAAGAGTCCGCTGCCTGCCCTTCAGTCCGTCTGTCTGTCTGTCACCAGGCTGTATCTCATAAACCGTGATAGCTAGACAGTTGAAATTTCACAGATGATGTATTTCTCTTGCCGCTATAACAATTAATAAGCGGCCAAGTGCGAGTCGGACTCGCCCATGAAGGGTTCCGTAGTAGCAAATAACATAATATAAAAGTCTTGTAGTATGGTTTTTTTTGATTTTTTATATTTGAGTTGATTGAATGAAAGGTAAATTGCCGTTTATGATGATGACGTATTAAAAAAAAACTACTTACTAGATCTCGTTCAAACCAATTTTCGCTGGTAGTTTTTATGGTAATGAACATAATATATTTTTTTTAGTTTTATCATTCTCTTATTTTAGAAGTTACGGGGGGGGGGGACACACTTTTTTCCACTTTGGAAGTGTCTCTCGCGCAAAGTATTCGGTTTAGAAAAAAATGCTATTAGAAACCTCAATATCATTTTTGAAGACCTATCCATAGATACCCCACACGTATGGGTTTGATGAAAAATAATTTTTTGAGATTCAGTTCTAAGTATGGGGAGCCCCAAAAATTTACTGTTTTTTTTCTATTTTTGTGTCAAAACCTTAATGCAGTTCACATAATACATCTACTTACCAAGTTTCAACAGTATAGGTCTTATAGTTTCTGAAAAAAGTGGCTGTGACATACGGACGGACAGACAGACAGACAGACATGACGAATCTATAAGGGTTCCGTTTTTGCCATTTGGCTACGGAACCCTAAAAACAGAGTAAAATAAATATTTAATTGAGGCTCCCGTACAACAAACGTGATTTTTTATAGATAATGGGATGGAATGGAACCCTTTGTGCGCGAGGCCGACTCTCACTTGGCCGGTTATTAACTTTATTATTTTAGATAAACCATAACATAAAATTGACAAAAGTTTTAGCCAATGCAACCAAACAATTTTTCGAACAAAAATGTTTGACGTGATTCTTTAAATTGATATAACTTTTTTATTTATAAATGGATTTCAATGAAACAAACACTGAATTTTAAGGAAAACTTATCAAAATACATTAATGAAAATTGCAACCGAAGCTGTTTAGCCGTTTATGAGATAAGCATGCACAAACGCAGTTTTACGAACAAAAATGTTTGACGTGATTCTTTAAAATTGATATAACTTTTTTATTTATTAACGGATTTAAATGAAACAAACACTAAATTTTAAGTGAAGCTTATCACAATATTTTAGTGAAAACCGCAACTGAATCGGTTCAGCCATTTTTCAGATTAGTGTGCACAAACGCACAGACAAACAGACAAACAGACAAACCGACAAACAGACAAAAAATCTAAAAATCATTGTTTTGTGTTCTATTGCGTTAGTTAAAGCCCCCAAAAGTATTTTTTCTCATTTATCTACCATGTACAGACAGCGATGGGTTACGATTTTATTATATGTATTGATAAGATACAACTCAAAGATAAAGAAATAAAGATCTTTACCGATCAAACACCGCAGCAACAGGCATATTTTAGAATGATCAAGGAGGAACTTGATAAGCGTATTCAAAATGGTGAATCAAGTCTTGCTATCAAGTATGTAAAAGGCATTCCTAAGATTATATCTTCGGCTGCAAAAAACTTCCAAAAACAGCCGCCGCATCCAGCTCCATAACAGACGATGAGAACAATAATATCTCCTATCAAATTGCAAATAGGTACAACGACATATCATTGAGCAAAAAGTCCTTTAAATTTTTATACGCTAATGCGTGTAGTATAATGAAAGCCGGGAAGATAGAAGAATTGAGGTGTATTATACAATCACTGGATACGGTCATTCACATCATAGTCATCTCCGAAACGTGGTTAAAATCAGATGATGATGCAAAAGTAAAGCAGATACCTGGTTATACGCACTATTTTAACTACAGGAAAGGAGTAAAGGGCGGGGGAGTTTCAATTTTTGCTCATAATTCCATGAAACATAGCCTCATTGAACAAAGGTCGATTGATGAGAATCACTACCTATGGATTCACATTGATAAATTTTCGCTGCACGTGGGTGCAATATATAAGCCTGGTCGTACCAACAGCTGTAATTTTTTGGATGAGTATACCTTGCAATTAGAAAAACACAAACGAGCCATAGTATTTGGAGATTTTAACTACGACCTATTACGTCCTGAATTATCAACCTCGTATAAAAATACAGTAAACGAGAGTGGCTATTACATAATAAACAAAGTCGATGAATCATATTGCACCCGTCACAAGAAATCTAGAAAATAAATTTTGGACCATGCTTGTACGAACCTAAAACAAAATAAATTCCATTTCGCTGTAGTCCAATCTAATATGTCGGACCATAAACAAATATTTGTTGAAATTAAAAAGTTTAAGCCAGAGTCTGTAAAATCGTACGATTATGAAGTTGTAGACTATAACAAATTATACAAAACAGTTGAAAGTATTGAAACCCATACTGAGGACTACCCAACAATGGAACAGAATTTGTTATCCAGTATAAAACAATGCAAAGTTAAGAAAACCAAAAGACTGAATCCTCCGAGACAAGATTGGATAAAGAAAGAAATTACAGACTGCATAAACAAAAGAAATGCACTTTGCCTTAGGAAAAAAAGAAACCCTAGCGACATAACAGTAGACGAGGAACTTTCAAGAGCAAGGAAACAAGTTACTGACCTTATACAAAAAACCAAAGCAGAATACTACCATACAGCCTTTAAAGGCGTCCAAAACAAACCTGCAAAAATGTGGTCACTGATAAATAGCTTATATTGCAACAAAGTAAAAGAGGTAACCCTACCATCGAAACTACAGACAGAGCATGGAGAAATTACCGACAAAGATGAAATTTGTAGATACTTTAATGACTACTTTTCAACAATTGGTGAATCATTGGCAAACGAAATACCGCAGAAGTATCATAAAGACAACGTATTTACTACCGCACAGCGCACGTCAACTCCGGTTTCGGCTGACCTATTCGAGTTTACTCCCACTACAGAGGCTGAAGTCAGTGAAATTATTGACAACTTAGATTGTGATACCGCCGCGGGTGTCGATGGTGTAACTGCAAAAATCATCAAATGTGTCAAAAAATTAATTATTACGGACTTAGTCAACTGTATTAACAAATGTCTAGAGCTCGGTATTTTTCCCGACAGCCTAAAACTTGCAAAGGTGACCCCAATCTTTAAATCTGGAAACAAATCTAACCCAAGTAATTACCGCCCCATATCTGTATTGCCTTTAGTATCAAAAATCTTTGAAAGAATCCTGTACAACCAAATTGATGGCTATCTTAAATCTAGAAACATAATTTCAAGCAAGCAATATGGCTTTAGGCCTAAATCAAACACTCTTTCGGCAACAATAGATATTATTACCAAAATTAAAACTAAAATAGACCAAAAACAGATCGCGCTGGGAGTATTCATTGACTTAAAAAAGGCTTTCGATACTGTTAGTCATAGAGTGTTACTGAAAAAACTGGCAAACTTAGGAATTTGTGGGACAGCACACAAAATGATGAGATCTTACCTCTCAAATCGCCAACAAATAGTGAAAATTGGTAACTATAAAAGTCAACCTAATCCCGTCTCATACGGGGTCCCGCAAGGTTCCATCTTGGGACCATTATTATTCCTTATATACATTAATAATACACACAATATAGGTTTGCAGGGTGACATAACACTTTATGCCGATGATATTTGTCTTTTCTACTTTCGCAACTCAATACAAACGGTGGTCACCAGTGGTTTCAGTACAACTTATTAACTATAAATGTATCTAAAACAAATTATATGATTTTTAAAACAAAAAATAAGAAAATTGAAGATTTCCATCCTTTAAATATAAATGGAAATAACATTATCAGAACCGACAAACAAACTTACCTGGGTCTTATTCTTGATAGTCATCTTACATGGGTTCCACACATAGCAAAAATAAAATCTAAATTATCCTCGCTTACGGGTGCCATGAGATGTATTGTCCGATTTCTACCGAAGAAAACTCGCTACTGCATCTATAACTCGCTTGTGAAACCACACATAGATTACCTTATACAAATTTGGGGTTCTGCTGCAAAAACCAACTTAAAGGTTATACAACGAGCACAAAACAAACTTGTAAAAACTTTATTCCAATTTAAATTTTTAACACCTACTGTAAAAGTTTATAAAGAAACTCAGCTAATGAATATCAAACAAAGTTATATCTATTAATCCGAAAGATCTTGACCAACTCCATACATACCCAAATTAGCTTTACCAAAAAGAAATACAAAAAAGGCAACTAAGAAGCGCTAATAATTTAGTACTAAGTGCACCCAGAACGAATTATGGCAAAAAAAAGTATTTTATATGAAGGCTGTAAATTATATAATAACCTCTCTAAAAATATTAAAGAAGTGCAATCTATGTACTCGTTTAAAAAATTGCTAAAACATAATCTTATACACAGTATAAAACCATTGGGAATACAATAACTCAAGACCGAAAGACTATAAAAATACAAAATAAAATGCATACCTACAAGTCCTAAAACTTATATCTTCTCTTAAATAATTATACATAAAATAAATATCCATATCATAAAAATATTAAATTTTAGAAACAGAAACAATATATATATATATATATATATATATATATATATATAAATTTAAATTGAATATATATATATATATACAACATAGGATACACATATTAAAACATAGACTATGTACATTTAACGTTTAAACTTTATTCACTGAAAACCTGAGCTGAGATATTTGATGTCCCTTCCAGCAGCGTCGAGCTTACATCTTTGTATTTACATCACTCGATACTCGAAGTAGTTAGTGACTCGTCCAACCAATACTTTTGTTTTTGTTATTCAAGTGAGGGTACTACATCGAATTGTGTTAACTAAGTAAGTTACATACTATAAATTATTTTAACTATGAATCAATGTACGTGAATCTGTGCGCGCATACCGAATGTGACAATGTTGTTTTAATGAATTTATTGTATTGTTCTCATGTGAAGTGAATTTGTAATTCTTAATGAGAATAAATATCTTAAACCTAAAGAAACCCTCGATTTATTAGCTAAGCAATGTACTTGCGGGCAGCTCAACCAGCCCACCATCAGTGTCCCCACACCAGAGCTCTCTCCTTGCGACAGTAATTTGTGCAATAATGTGTCTGATTACGTTGACCTCATGGAACCTCCATGTAATACAATAGTTTTTTCTGATAGTATGGGTCGCAATATGGGTTGCATGCTTAACACACTTCTTGATAACAATAGTGTTAATTACTTCTTCCCGAATGCAACCTATACCCAAATTTTAGATAAAATTAAATTAACCAAACTAAATTGTAAATCTACTGTTGTATTACTGATAGGCAATAGTAATAGAATAGGAAAAAAAGAAATAATCAGCTGTATGGATTATTTAACTAAACTAGAAGTAGGCAAAATAATTTTATGTGCATTTCCATATATACGTTGCCAGTCTCCAACAAATAATAGAAACATTCACTATCTCAATACTTTGATACACAATATAACATGTCGTTATAGTGATAAATTAGTGTTTTTTTGACACTAATAATTTCATAGGTGAATGTGATCTGACAAAAGATAATATTTATCTTTCAAAATATTCTAGACGTAAGATTGCTACATTAGTAGCAAATAATATTAATTTTTGGACGAGTTTACATTGTAAACAAAAACCTAGTTTTAAGACGCCTACCGATTTACCAGGAATATGTGATGGTAAATCTGTAGACTTGACGGCAGTTTTAAACTGAACATTAAGACAACGGAAAGGCCTCATGAACTAAGAATAGTACATCAAAATTTAGAAGGTTTTTCCGACAAAGAATTATTAGTTGAATTATTTCTTGAAGAATTGGATGTTGACATTTTATGTTTGACTGAACATTGGCTGTATGAGAGTCAGATGATGTTCAGCCTAAACAACTATAATATTGTTAGCTGCTTTAACAGGAAGTCTGCTCAGCGAGGGGGTTCCATAATTTTTGTAAAAGATTCTTTCCGTAGCAAAGAGCGGACGGATATTGTCAGACTTTCTGTTGAGCGCGTTTGTGAGGTGACCTGTGCCGAGCTAGATCATCATATAATTATTTGTGTATACAGTCCACCAAATAGTGATTTTAAAAGTTTTCTTAAAACAATGGACCAGGTACTTAAGTCCTGTTCATCTAGTAAAAAGAATTTAATTGTTTGCGGAGATTTTAATGTTGATATCTTAGTAGATAATCCAAAAAGTACACAATTTCTAAATCTTTTTAAATGTTATGTAATATCTGTCAAATCAAATCTTGTGGTAAGATTATTACTAAAACTGAAGAAATAGTAAATATTTTTGATGATTTCTTTACTAACATTCCTTTGGAACTTACTTCTAATGTGAATTCTAGCCCCCAGCGTGCTGAAGCCTTGCTTAAGAATAATGTTAAAAATTAAATAATTAAGATAAAAAATTTCTGTTTTCCTACAGGTTGACTGGTAGAGAATGCATTAGCATTAAGTTCACCTTTTGTACCATTGTGGTCAATAAAGATTTTAATAATAATAATAATAATGTTAGGCCTTGTGATTCTAAATTTAAATTTAAGCATATTGGCCCCAAAGATATAATAGATGCATATAAACAGTTAAATTTAAAAAAATCTGAAGATCATTGGGGCATGTCAGTTGCTGTAGTAAGCCATAAATATCCTAGCTGCTGATTTAGCTTTTATATTTAACGAATGTATTGATGAAGGCATATTTCCTAACCTAATGAAATGTAGTAAACTAATCCCCTTATTTAAAAAAGGAGAAAAAACAGATCCTGGCAACTACAGACCTATATCTATCCTGCCAGTTTTGAGTAAGGTGTTCGAAAAGATAATGCTCAATCAAATGCTTCTTCACTTTAAGACCTACAACCTTTTCCATAGCCAACAATTCGGCTTTACTGGCGGGAAATCGACCACCGATGCGGGAGTAGCACTCGTTACTCATATATACGACGCATGGGAGAACAAAAATGATGGAATTGGATCATTTTGTGATCTCTCCAAAGCATTTGATTGCGTAGATCATCCGACACTTTTGCTTGAATTTCGTCAATACGGTTTTGATGATAATTCAATCAAACTTATAGAATCTTATTTAACAGATAGGCATCAGACTGTTGATTTAAATGGCATAAAATTGCACGAATCTAATGTCAAGATAGGCGTACCGCAAGGTTCAATTCTTGGACCTTTCCTTTTCTTGGTTTATGTCAATGACTTGCCTTACATGGTTGAGAAGCAGGCTGGCATAGTGCTGTTTGCTGATGACACCTCGCTTATATTCAAACTTGATCGACATAGCACAAACGCAAGCGCGGTGAACAGCACCTTATCTTCCATTTCTGATTGGTTTTCTGCCAATAACCTCATGTTAAATGCGAAAAAGACTCAATGCGTTCGATTTTCTCTTCCCAATGTGAGACAGGGCTGCGTTGACATAATGATAGATGGTGAAAAACTCAATCTTGTTGAAAGTACTACCTTCTTAGGAATTACAATAGACTCGAAACTTCAATGGGGTGCTCATATAACTAAACTTTCAAATAGGCTTAGTTCTGCGGCTTATGGAGAATAAGACAATTGACAGATGTAGCAACTGCTAGACTAGTGTATTTTAGTTACTTTCATAGTGTAATGTCTTATGGCATACTCTTGGGGGAATGCAGCCGATATTCAGACTATTTTCATTTTACAAAAACGGGCTATTCGTGCTATATACGGGTTAGGATCTAGAGACTCAGAGAATTATTCAAGAAAATAGATATACTTACCTTAGCATCACAGTATATATTTGAAAACATAATGTATGTAAGGAAAAATATTTCCTCATACAATAAAGTAAGCGATTTTACCGATAGAAACCTACGTAATAAGAATGACTTAGTTGCCCCGTTTTATAGGCTTAAAACAATTAATAAGACATTTATGGGGAACTGTATACTTTTTTATAATAAATTGAAAAAATCGATCCTTGATATGCCAGACAAAAAATTCAAAACTTATGTAAAGAAAGTACTTTGTGAGAAGGCTAATAAGCCATCGGTCCTATAATAATAGGACCGATGACTACCTTAAAGACAAAAAAGTCTGGCTTGAGCTTGACGCGGGTCCCTCTCAAAGTTTGTAATATAGGTACTCGAAAATGTCAAAATTTGGTACATTTTGTACAAACTGAATTTACAACTTGACATTATTTTAAAATTTTGACATTCTAAAAATTAAATTTAAATTATGATATGACATAACAAACAATGTAATCTCTGTCCACATTAACTTTAAGTATTAATTTAATTGTTAGTTGACGTCCTTGGAAAAAATGCTGCAGTGCAGTTTGTTACCGCTTCTTCTGCACTAGCGCTTTGGAAGCGATAGTAAACTTAGTTGTAAGTAATCATTTGACGTCAACAATTGTGCAACAAAATAATGACGATTATTAAGAGATATTATAAATATCCTAAGATAATAAAGATATACTTGAATTTAAATTTGAATTTGGGTGTTTTCATGCAAAAAATTATTTTAAAAACAAATTATTAAAAATATATATACTTATAAATGTTAATTGATAAATAATTGTTTATTTATGTCAAAGTAAAGTAAGGAAAGTAGCTATTTAAGATTTGTGACAAAAAAACTGACATGTTAAAAAATTATTTATTTTTGTCAGTAATTTACATTTTTTTCCTTTTTCACGCGAGGACGCGTGCTTGGTCAGTAATGGCCGAATGAAAGCAAATGACCATTATTAAGATATTTTTAATCTGTGAAGTCTATAATTCTTATAATTTAGTCTATGGCAATCCTCGTTGTCTTAATGTCAAACATTGAGCAGTGATTGGCTAATCATCATCATCAATATCAATACATCAATACATATAATAAAATCGTAACCGATCGCTGTCTGTACATGGAAGATAAATGAGTAAAAATATTTTTGGGGGCTTTTACCAACGCAATAGAACACAAAACAATGATTTTAAGAATTTTTGTCTGTTTGTCTGTTTGTCGGTTTGTCTGTTTGTCTGTGCGTTTGTGCACGCTAATCTGAGAAACGGCTGAACTGATTCGTTTGCGGTTTTCACTGAAATATTATGATAAGCTTCACTTAAAATTTAGTGTTTGTTTCATTTAAATCCGTTCATAAATAAAAAAGTTATATCAATTTTAACACTAGAGTGCACGCGCCCCATTTCTTTGCAAGTATGCTCGCGCGCTCTACTATAGTAGAACACTTTAAAATTGAAAAAAAATCAATAATATGGCAAATTTTGAATAAAAATAAGCATTTTTACTAAAGAAGATTTATTTTAGAAAATTAAAGTTACAAAATTTTTGTTTACATTGTTAAATTTACTTAATTAGGAACATTTTTAAGAGATCACATAAAAAGTTACATATTTGGCAAGTTACAAATCAAAACACATATTTTTTTTAGATTTCTGATATTTATTTAAATTGAATCACTGTTTTCGTTGCATTCAATGCACAATAGTTTGAGTTGGAGGTGATTTATTCCATCGTGTTCCATTTTTTGATATAAAAAAGTTGCCACTCACCTCTGTACGCTCAACTTGCCTCAATTGAGAGAGAAGAATATCATCTTCTGACGACGACTGCTCAGACTGTGTGGTATTAGTCACGTGGTCTTAAGCCATCTCCTCATCTTGCACCTGACTTCTGCCCTCTTGACTTATTTGGTTCTGACACTATGCCAGCATTACCATCGTCATCGCTTTCAATAATTTCCTCATCATCTTCAATTTCCTCTTCCAGCCATTTTGATACACGACGTTCCCATTCTGAGGCCATAATGATAAATTTTGGTGCTCAAAAAAAACAAAGTAAAAAATAAAATATAATGCATAAAAAAATGTTATAAAACACTAAAGAAAAACAACTAAGTATAAGTTACTTACCTCATATATTAATTACACAAGTGGTCGCGCGTACTACTCAGGTAGAATAAGGATTTTGTCGCGAAATAATACCGACGTGCGGCCTCTTTTTATACGTGCGGCACACTAAAATGAACCGGAGTTTAGTAGTCGAGGCTTATCTAGGAGCGGGAGGGTATATATGAAAAAATGAGATGACACGACTCAAAAGTTTGCTCCTGTTCTACTATAGTAGAGCGCGCGTGTCCTCTAGTGTTAAAGAATCACGTCAACCATTTTTGTTCGAAAAACTGTGTTTGTGCACGCTTATCTCAGAAACGGCTGAACTACTTCGGTTGCGATTTTCAATTATGTATTTTGATAAGTTTCACTTAAAATTTAGTGGTTGTTTCATTGAAATCCGTTGATAAATAAAAAATTTATATCAATTTAAAGAATCACGTCAAAGATTTTTGTTCGAAAATTTGCTATGAAATAAACTGTACGGTAGCATTGGCTAAAACTTTTGTTAATTTTAAATACGGTTTTTATCAATACATATAATAAAATCGTAACCGATCGCTGTCTGTACATGAAAGATAAATGAGTAAAAATATTTTTGGGGGCTTTTACCAACGCAATAGAACACAAAACAATGATTTTTAGAATTTTTGTCTGTTTGTCTGTTTGTCTGTTTTTCGGTTTGTCTGTTTGTCTGTGCGTTTGTGCACGCTAATCTGAGAAACGGCTGAACTGATTCGTTTGCGGTTTTCACTGAAATATTATGATAAGCTTCACTTAAAATTTAGTGTTTGTTTCATTGAAATCCGTTGAAAATAAAAAAGTTATATCAATTTAAATCATCAATATCAATACATATAATCAATACATAAATATACATATAATAAAATCGTAACCGATCGCTGTCTGTACATGGAAGATAAATGAGTAAAAATATTTTTGGGGGCTTTTACCAACGCAATAGAACACAAAACAATGATTTTTAGAATTTTTGTCTGTTTGTCTGTTTGTCGGTTTGTCTGTTTGTCTGTGCGTTTGTGCACGCTAAGCTGAGAAACGGCTGAACTGATTCGTTTGCGGTTTTCACTGAAATATTATGATAAGCTTCACTTAAAATTAAGTGTTTGTTTCATTTAAATCCGTTCATAAATAAAAAAGTTATATCAATTTTAAAGAATCACGTCAACCATTTTTGTTCGAAAAACTGTGTTTGTGCACGCTTATCTCAGAAACGGCTGAACAACTTCGGTTGCAATTTTCGATTATGTATTTTGATAAGTTTCATTTAAAATTTAGTGGTTGTTTCATTGAAATCCGTTGATAAATAAAAAAGTTATATCAATTTAAATCATCAATATCATCAATCAATACATCATCAATACATATTACATATAATAAAATCGTAACCGATCGCTGTCTGTACATGGAAGATAAATGAGTAAAAATATTTTTGGGGGCTTTTACCAACGCAATAGAACACAAAACAATGATTTTTAGAATTTTTGTCTGTTTGTCAGTTTGTCTGTTTGTCTGTGCGTTTGTGCACGCTAATCTGAGAAACGGCTGAACTGATTCGTTTGCGGTTTTCACTGAAATATTATGATAAGCTTCACTTAAAATTTAGTGTTTGTTTCATTTAAATCCGTTCATAAATAAAAAAGTTATATCAATTTTAAAGAATCACATCAACCATTTTTGTTCGAAAAACTGTGTTTGTGCACGCTTATCTCAGAAACGGCTGAACAACTTCGGTTGCGATTTTCAATTATGTATTTTGATAAGTTTCACTTAAAATTTAGTGGTTCTTTCATTGAAATCCTTTGATAAATAAAAAAGTTATACATACACACATACATACATACTATCACGTCTTTATCCCTAATGGGGCAGACAGAGCATTTTGGGTCTTGCGGTTCTATGCAGAGCCCAGGGCCGCAAGACCCAAAAGCCACTTTTAGCGTCATGGTGGGCGAGAAGATGGAAAAGCAATCAATACAGTAATGGGTTGCTAGCCGCATCGCCTGTTAACATGATTTGCATTTTTGCCCATTCCCTCGATCGGCTTTTACGATCTGCGTGGGAGGAGAAGCAGTTGGTACATTCTAAGTTTTTTGTATTTCTCCCAGACCAGCATGGGGGTTAAAAAAGTTATATCAATTTAAATCATCAATCAATATCATCAATCATCATCATCAATCATCAATTCAATACATATAATAAAATCGTAACCGATCGCTGTCTGTACATGGAAGATAAATGAGTAAAAATATTTTTGCGGGCTTTTACCAACGCAATAGAACACAAAACAATGATTTTTAGAATTTTTGTCTGTTTGTCAGTTTGTCTGTTTGTCTGTGCGTTTGTGCACGCTAATCTGAGAAACGGCTGAACTGATTCGTTTGCGGTTTTCACTGAAATATTATGATAAGCTTCACTTAAAATTTAGTGTTTGTTTCATTTAAATCCGTTCATAATAAAAAAGTTATATCAATTTTAACACTAGAGTGCACGCGCCCCATTTCTTTGCAAGTATGCTCGCGCGCTCTATTATAGTAGAACACTTTAAAATTGAAAAAAAAAACAATAATATAGCAATTTTGAATAAAAATATGCATTTTTACTAAAGATAAAGATTTATTTTAGAAAATTAATCAATACATCAACACATATAATCATCAATGCATATAATAAAATCGTAATCAATATCATCATCATCAATACATCAATCAATATACATATAATAAAATCGTAACCGATCGCTGTCTGTACATGGAAGATAAATGAGTAAAAATATTTTTGGGGGCTTTTACCAACGCAATAGAACACAAAACAATGATTTTTAGAATTTTTGTCTGTTTGTCTGTTTGTCGGTTTGTCTGTTTGTCTGTGCGTTTGTGCACGCTAATCTGAGAAACGGCTGAATTGATTCGCTTGCGGTTTTCACTGAAATATTATGATAAGCTTCACTTAAAATTTAGTGTTTGTTTCATTTAAATCCGTTCATAAATAAAAAAGTTATATCAATTTTAACACTAGAGTGCACGCCTCCCATTTCTTTGCAAGTATGCTCGCACGCTTTACTATAGTAGAACACTTTAAAATTGAAAAAAAAATCAATAATATGGCAATTTTGAATAAAAATAAGCATTTTTACTAAAGAAGATTTATTTTAGAAAATTAAAGTTACAAAATTTTTGTTTTCATTGTTAAATTTACTTCATTAGGAACATTTTTAAGAGATCACATAAAAAGTTACATATTTGGCAAGTTACAAATCACAACACATATTTTTTTTTTAGATTTCTGATATTTTTTTAAATTGAATCACTGTTTTCGTTGCATTCAATGCACAATAGTTTGAGTTGGAGGTGATTTATTCCATCGTGTTCCATTTGTTGATATAAAAAAGTTGCCACTCACCTCTGTACGCTCAACTTGCCTCAATTGAGAGAGAAGAATATCATCTTCTGACGACGACTGCTCAGACTGTGTGGTATTAGTCACGTGGTGTTGAGCCATCTCCTCATCTTGCACCTGACTTCTGCCCTCTTGACTAATTGGTTCTGACACTATGCCAGCATTACCATCGTCATCGCTTTCAATAATTTCCTCATCATCTTCAATTTCCTCTTCCAGCCATTTTGATACACGACGTTCCCATTCTGAGGCCATGATAAATTTTGGTGCTAAAAAAAAACAAAGTACAAAATAAAATATAATGCATAAAAAAAAAATATAAAACACTAAAGAAAAACAACTAAGTATAAGTTACTTACCTCATATATTAATTACACAAGTGGTCGCGCGTACTACTCAGGTAGAATAAGGATTTTGTCGCGAAATAATATCGACGTGCGGCCTCTTTTTATACGTGCGGCACACTATAATGAACCGGAGTTTAGTAGTCGAGGCTTATCTAGGAGCGGGAGGGTATATATGAAAAAATGAGATGACACGACTCAAAAGTTTGCTCCTGTTCTACTATAGTAGAGCGCGCGTGTCCTCTAGTGTTAAAGAATCACGTCAACCATTTTTGTTCGAAAAACTGTGTTTGTGCACGCTTATCTCAGAAACGGCTGAACAACTTCGGTTGCGATTTTCAATTATGTATTTTGATAAGTTTCACTTAAAATTTAGTGGTTGTTTCATTGAAATCCGTTGATAAATAAAAAAGTTATATCAATTTAAAGAATCACGTCAAAGATTTTTGTTCGAAAATTTGCTATGAAATAAACTGTACGGTAGCATTGGCTAAAACTTTTGTTAATTTTATATACGGTTTTTATAAAATAATAAAGTTAATAACCGGCCAAGTGAGAGTCGGACTCGCGCACAAAGGGTTCCGTCCCATTATCTATAAAAAATCAAGTTTGTTGTACGGGAGCCTCAATTAAATATTTATTTTACTCTATTTTTAGTTATTATATCGGCAAGAGAAATACATCATCCTTGAAAATTTCAACTGTCTGGCTATCACGGTTCATGAGATACAGCTTGGTGACAGACGGACGGAAGGACGGACAGCGGAGTCTTAGTAACAAGGTCCCGATTTTAGCCTTCGGGTACGGAATACGGAACCCTAAAAATTTACTATTTTGATGTTTTCGGAGTTTTTTTATTCGTTTCTTTTTGGTCACCAATAAATGGCGCTGTTAAAAATACACAGAGCCTAGGGCCGCAAGACCCAACGCCACCAAACGGCGATTCTTAGCATGATTGTGGGCGCGAAAATGGAAAAAGGAATCAAAATAGGAAGTACTTAATAGGTTAGGTTAGGCACAGGGGATGTCCTCTGACTAAAGCATAGGGTGCTGTGAGCGAGTCATGGACCGCCATAGTGGTAGCCGCGCCGGGGCTTTTAGCCCTTACCCCGGAGTTTTTAGTGGTAAACGCCACATAACCTTACCGGTCTCCCGTTACTGGCAAGGTGTCCGAACCGAAGGGATTTTTCCCGCGTAAAATTCTCCTCCATAAATCTGCCTCCATGACGTGGGCCAGTCGGGCGATGGGAACTGGATTCCAAATACGGTCCTCTAGGTTGAAAGGAGCATTTGTGTCAACAAGCGTCTTTACCCTAGCGGATAAAATTGAAGGCCGATGTACCAGGCCACTCAGACTCCTCTCGATAACTGAGAGAGTACCTCAAGTGAGCTCAGCCAAAGCCGCTGATAAGCAGTCGCCGTACCAGGTCTTTGGAGCAAGATTTAGCACACTGACTTGGCAAAAGCGGTAACGCCGTTATCACCATAAGATTTTTTGTGGGTGAAAACCTTAACCGTCCGATTTCCTGTGGCCAAAAGGCACCTTTGCCTCTCGTAAGAAGAAAGGTTAGGGAAAAAATGTTAGGTTAAAATTTAAGTTAGGCACTGCAATAAAAATGTGTGGAAAACCCATACCAAGACTACTCAGTATTGTGACTTGAGTAACGAAAGATAGGTAATGGTCATTTTCCAGTTCGTTTGAACTGAAAGTACGCCGCAAATAACCTCCAAACAGCCGTATAGGACGCCCTAGCCGAGAAGCTCTTCAAACGGAGGTTATTAGTGAACACTAAGCAGACATTGATCTCAGAGAACACTAACTTCCTGCCATCCTTGAAGCTCCACTGGTAAAATGTGCCGAGATACTTGCACGTAAAATACCTAGAGGTATCTTAAGTTTGGCAGATGCCTCAGCTTGAAGTCCACATCAATAGAATGGTGACGATAGTGAAGATGGCCCGGGGCAAGCTCTATCCAATACTTTCCTCTCGCTTCTAGCTTCGGATGCGGCTCATGATTAAGGCGATCTTAAGAAAATCTATGTTTAAGGTTACTTGAGGATTGCTGTCATCTGTCGGGACTCAAAGTAGAAATGCGTATTTCTCGACTTTTATCTCCCGCCTAGCGAAAGACATATTTGACAAGGCTTACCATTGCACCGCCACATCGGGAGGGCGGGGAAGAGGGGGAGATACGTATAGACGTTGGCAGCAGTCCGCTGCAGAGAGCTACAACAGATTAGTGCTGTGGGAACTCACGCCAAAAGACGGAAGATGAATTAAATATTAGCAAACCTATTGCATAAGTATTTCGTTTTAGAGAGACCCACGGCGTAGCAGTAACATTCGGTAACAGTGTAAGTTTACATGTAGTTTACAATGTCAAAATTCCGATCTACTTAGACTGTGACTAGAGATAATGTGTGATCGTAGTAAACAAGGAACCCTTATAGTTTTGCCATTTCTGTCTGTCTCTCTGTCCGTGGTTTTACTTAGAGATAATTAGAACCAAGAAGCTGTAATTTGGCAACGGTCATGAACTTAAAGCAAAACTGGGCAGGGCAACTGGCGCGACGGAGCCCATGCGATGGGTTGACGAAATAATCAAAGTCGCGGGTTACACCTGGATGTGAGCAGCACAGGACTGAGATGTGTCGACGAAGACAGGTCTATGCTCAGCAGTGGACGGAATAAGGGCTGAGATGATGATGAACTCTTTAGTTTTATTTCTAAATCGACATTCACAAATACGGAACCCTTCACTGCGTGTGACCTGATATTGTGCGTGTTATTTGACCGGTTTTATTGAAATATCAAAATAACGATTTTTATAAAGTAAAGTCCACGCAGACGAAGTCGCGGGCAAAAGCTAGTAAAATAATAAAGTTAATAACCGGCCAAGTGAGAGTCGGACTCGCGCACAAAGGGTTCCGTCCCATTATCTATAAAAAATCAAGTTTGTTGTACGGGAGCCTCAATTAAATATTTATTTTACTCTATTTTTAGTTATTATATCGGCAAGAGAAATACATCATCCTTGAAAATTTCAACTGTCTGGCTATCACGGTTCATGAGATACAGCTTGGTGACAGACGGACGGAAGGACGGACAGCGGAGTCTTAGTAACAAGGTCCCGATTTTAGCCTTCGGGTACGGAATACGGAACCCTAAAAATTTACTATTTTGATGTTTTCGGAGTTTTTTTATTAGTTTCTTTTTGGTCACCAATAAATGGCGCTGTTAAAAATACACAGAGCCTAGGGCCGCAAGACCCAACGCCACCAAACGGCGATTCTTAGCATGATTGTGGGCGCGAAAATGGAAAAAGGAATCAAAATAGGAAGTACTTAATAGGTTAGGTTAGGCACAGGGGATGTCCTCTGACTAAAGCATAGGGTGCTGTGAGCGAGTCATGGACCGCCATAGTGGTAGCCGCGCCGGGGCTTTTAGCCCTTACCCCGGAGTTTTTAGTGGTAAACGCCACATAACCTTACCGGTCTCCCGTTACTGGCAAGGTGTCCGAACCGAAGGGATTTTTCCCGCGTAAAATTCTCCTCCATAAATTTGCCTCCATGACGTGGGCCAGTCGGGCGATGGGAACTGGATTCCAAATACGGTCCTCTAGTTTGAAAGGAGCATTTGTGTCAACACGCGTCTTTACCCTAGCGGATAAAATTGAAGGCCGATGTACCAGGCCACTCAGACTCCTCTCGATAACTGAGAGAGTACCTCAAGTGAGCTCAGCCAAAGCCGCTGATAAGCAGTCGCCGTACCAGGTCTTTGGAGCAAGATTTAGCACACTGACTTGGCAAAAGCGGTAACGCCGTTATCACCATGAGATTTTTTGTGGGTGAAAACCTTAACCGTCCGATTTCCTGTGGCCAAAAGGCACCTTTTCCTCACGTAAGAAGAAAGGTTAGGTTAGGTTAGGTTAGGTTAGGTGACATTGTAAACTACATGTAAACTTACACTGTTACCGAATGTTACTGCTACGCCGTGGGTCTCTCTAAAACGAAATACTTATGCAATAGATAGTGACTTTGCTAATATTTAATTCATCTTCCGTCTTTTGGCGTGAGTTCCCACAGCACTAATCTGTTGTAGCTCTCTGCAGCGGACTGCTGCCACCGTCTATACGTATCTCCCCCTCTTCCCCGCCCTCCCGATGTGGCGGTGCAATGGTAAGCCTTGTCAAATATGTCTTTCGCTAGGCGGGAGATAAAAGTCGAGAAATGCGCATTTCTACTTTGAGTCCCGACAGATGACGGCGTTCCTCAAGTAACCTTAAACATAGATTTTCTTAAGATCGCCTTAATCATGAGCCGCGTCCGAAGCTAGAAGCGAGAGGAAAGTACTGGATAGAGCTTCCCCCGGGCCATCTTCACTATCGTCACCATTCTATTGATGTGGACTTTCAAGCTGAGGCATCTGCCAAACTTAAGATACCTCTAGGTATTTTACGTGCCAGTATCTCGGCACATTTTACCAGTGGAGCTTCAAGGATGGCAGAAAGTTAGTGTTCTCTGAGATCAATGTCTGCTTAGTGTTCACTAATAACCTCCGTTTAAAGAGCTTCTCGGGTAGGGCGTCCTATACGGCTGTTTGGAGGTTATTTGCGGCGTACTTTCAGTTCAAACGAACTGGAAAATGACCATTACCTATCTTTCGTTCCCCAAGTCACAATACTGAGTAGTCTTGGTATGGGTTTTCCACACATTTTTATTGCAGTGCCTAACTTAAATTTTAACCTAACATTTTTTCCCTAACCTTTCTTCTTACGTGAGGAAAAGGTGCCTTTTGGCCACAGGAAATCGGACGATTAAGGTTTTCACCCACAAAAAATCTCATGGTGATAACGGCGTTACCGCTTTTGCCAAGTCAGTGTGCTAAATCTTGCTCCAAAGACCTGGTACGATGACTGCTTATCAGCGGCTTTTGTCGCGAACGCGAAATAAGTGCTGCGTAAAATGGAACGACACGGGAGAGGAAGGAAGGGGAAACGGGGGGAAAGGGATGGCGGGAAGCGGGAAGGAAGGTACTGTAAGAAAAGATGGCAACGGTTGTTGTTGTGTGAAGTAGATGAAAGAGAACTTAGAAGAAGCTCTATCGAAGGACATCGTTTGGTAAGACACTCATGAACGAGCGCTAGAAGTAATCTCGGTAAGTGTTTTGTGCATTACAAAGGAAGTATGAAATGGAGGACAATGAAAGGCGGCCAATTCAAATGGACGCGGTGGTCTGGGATGGCTGTATGGGGCGGAGTTGGAGGCCATTCTAGGGACAAGAAGTCCCTCCGGTAACCCCTCAAGAAGATGGTGTTGACCGTGATGAATCTAGAAGAGAAGTTTGGTTAATATTCCATAATTATCACAGTTTCATAATTCTGTCATGCACACATACATGCCTGCTACTCACTTACACATCCACACGTTTCGCGTCTGAACTAGGCACAGAAATTTCGCATATGGTACTTTGCGACATGGTGGACACGCTGGGATATAACTTTAAAATATTTTTTATTTTTGTTATTCTCTTTTTATTTATTTTAAACCCTTTTTATTAACTTTAACGTAAAAGAGCACTTAATGTGACACTGTTTCCGGATGTGACGTAATACATGGTTAGAAAGACAGTGATGTGACACTTGTAACGCTATTACACGTTACCGATACTTGATGTCACTGATAAATGTCGCAATATATGGAATTACTTTAATTGAAGAACAAGTCAATGTCGAAAGATATTTACAAAGGAAAGTTTGAAAGATGGTTATAGAATGTCGAAAGATAACCATGAAAATAGGTTCTTAGCTGTCGTAGCTTGCAAGGACAGTTGAGTAAAGGAATTAGTCAAAAGGAAAAGGTAATGCTCGCGATTCGATTTTAAAAATCAGATCAATAATCGCATGGCACAAAGGAGTGTCAGTCTTATGCGAGTCTTGGTTATCCGGATGACGAAGATTATTTAGAAACATAAGAACTCTATACCGGACGATTTATGAAATAACAGTATGTGTATTGGAACGTATCGATTAGTGACTCGTGTCCCAACCCTAACCCCCTTGCCTTTGCTACAAAGGCGCCCTCTCTCCATTGCATTTGCACAAAAAGAAACGTCACGAAAACGCTACCGGCGCCGTTTGTTTTGCAAAAAAAATGCTCGGAAGTTTAAATACAGTTTAAAGTACCTATAGAAGAGATTTTAGTGGAAAGGGGATTGTTCCCCTAAGATTATCTATCTGAAACGGTAAGTTGTTTTAAATGCAATTTGTTGAAATAGTTATATCTATAAGATTAGGTACCTACAATGGCGGGCGGCGGTATGAAAACTCAACTTAATCGTAGCAAACCGATTAATTTGTTTCAAATGTTGTACCTACTATGTTACATTTACGGTCACCCACTTAGTCTAGATGTATGTAAAGGAGTTACTACCGATATTACGATGTACTTGCAACTATTTCACGTGGGAAACATGGCCGTATCGCGTCAATTTTACTTTCTGATAAAAAGTGTTACTACGATTACAGACTCGAGACTAACGGACGGGCCTCTGTTCAACTATCCCGCGCAGACGGTTGCACAATACTAACTAAGGCTCACTGTCACAAGTTTTTTTCTACGTAAAATGCCAAGAGGTGAGTGGACTCTTGTTGAAAATATGAATACCTACGGTACCTACAACTTTTTTTCTTTTCTTCTGTCCTAAGGAAAGCTATCAGAAAGCTGCATCCTAGCCCATGTACTGACATTATCGTTATTATTGGAGAGTAAGAAAGAATTATTATTGGGGGTGCATCTATTTTCTACTGTTGAAAGAACTAACATAATACATTATAATTATGGACGTGCATTTCATAGAGACAATAGGACATTGTCTGCCCTGTCGACCGCTGATATATGCATATTTTTATTTATTTAATTTATAGCTTTGAGGTTGTAGCATAGACTTTATCTAGTTTGTCTACCTAAACCCCACTGTTAACTAGGTGGAAACATACTCACAAAAGGCAAAGTTTATTAGGGATAAATAAATAATCCTGTTACTAATGTGGAGAATAAAGTCACTGCACGTTACTTAGACCAAACCTGTAAACAATTCCAGGAAATGGAGCTACTTCAACTCCAGCCTGTAAGCAGCGACTCACACTCCTGTACGAAGAAGTGTCAGCTGCGACCGTGGATTGTAAGCAGACCCCTAACAAGGACAGTATTCGTAAGCTGCACATACTCAATGAACGATTCATGAAAGAAACCCACATTTATATAGAGAAGCTCGAGGAAGATGACATAACCTGCTATACAAATAAGCAGATTGAGGCAGAATTATTATCATCTCCATCTCCCTCATCTTCCCGTCTTGACGAGGGATCAATACACAGTAAACTCCCGAAATTGGAACTTTTTAAGTTTTCGGGGGACATATTAAAATGGTCTGAATTTTGGGACCGTTTTAGCGCAAGTGTTGACAGTCGCAGCCTACGAGACGCCGACAAACTTTCTTACCTGCAGTCCTCACTAGTTGGGGAAGCTCAAGCTACAATCCAAGGCCTCGACTCCACGAATGGAAACTACCCCATTGCTCTTCAACTATTGAAAGACCGTTATGGCAAACCTGGGCTTGTCCATTACAAAGCATTAACCAACCTGAAACGGGCTCCTTCTATACCCAAGGAATGTTTGGATACTTATAATGAAATTGAAAGACACCTTAGGATACTAAAGAGTATGGGAGAGAATGTCAACCACAATCACCTAAGAACGATAATACTTAGTAAATTTCCTGATGATCTCATGCATGAGTTGAAATCTAAGATTAAACCAGAGGAAAAAAGTGTAGACAATATCCGAAAGCAACTAGAACACATAATAACTGCAAGGTTGCCTGACCATGAGCCTTCAAGGACTGATTTTATAACCACTGAAACACTACATGTAAACGAATTTCGTCAGAGCGTACAGAAACGAAATGGAAGGAAACCAGTAAAGAGAAAGTTCACATCTACTAATCAGAGAAGAACATCATCACTATCTACACATGCCGAGAAGAGAAGAAAAGTTGACCCATTCATTTTTTGTTCAGGAAATCACTATAATGACCAATGTAGTAAATCACTAGAGGAACGAAAGTCACTCTTAAAGGGTAGATGTTATAAATGCTTTAGTAAGGAACATCAAGCAAACAAGTGTAATAGGCAAAAGAAGTGCTATCACTGTAAAAGTGAAAACCATAATTCGGCCCTTTGTGCTAAAAAGAAAACCGATGTCAAAAAAAATGTGCTGCACATGAAGGAGGACTCATCCCGTACAACTGTTCTTCAAACAGCTATTATAGAAGTTCAAGGAAATTCTGGAAGAAAGGAACAACTAAGAGCAATATTAGACACTGGCAGCCAAAGAAGTTACATCACTGCGGAGGCAGCACAGAGATTGAAACTTGATATTCTGGAAGATAGTCAACTGCTTATTTACACCTTCGGATCCCCAACTCCTAAAGAATTAAATAGCCCAATTGCAGAAATCAAGATTAAGGGACCAAAAATATCTGTAAGGATGAAGGTCAATATTACACCCCACATCACCGAAGACATAGACCCTCCTGATGTCACATTGTATAACCAGCTTCCATCCAAAATTCTGAAGAGGTTAGGAGACAACGGCTCTTTAGGCAAGAGGATAGATATACTTATTGGGAACGATTATTACTATACATTTATATTAAGTGAGAAATTGAAAATTAATGAACATTTATACTTGTCAACTCCATCTTTGGTTGGATATGGTCAGGTAAGCAAGGGGAGCCTAAGAATGAGGATTTACAGGTCATAACATATATGCAAAAGGAGACTCCCATGATGTCTTGTCCTGATCTTCCTTTAAAAGACATAGCAGTACCTAAATTGTGGGACATGGAAACCATCGGCATAAATGATTGTCTAAAGGCTACTAGAGATGATGTAGCTCTTGAAGAGTTCCACAAGTCTGTGAAGTTTGAGGATGGACGATACTGGATCAAGTGGCCATGGACCCAAAACCCTCCCAACTTACCTGATAATTATGGCCTAGCGTATGGACGACTTATTGGCCTACTGAAAAGAATGGATGTGCCTACTCTGCAGAAATATGACATGATAATAAAGGAGCAAATCAAAAATCACATCCTAGAAGAAGTTGATGGTGAAAAACAAGTTGATGGACATATACACTACCTACCTCATCACTATGTGAAGAAAGGAGACAAACTTAGACTTGTGTATGATGGCTTCTCTAAACAAAAGGGCAGTATTAGTCTAAATGAGTGCCTGTATAAGGGCCCCTTACTACTCGAAAACCTAATCGGTTTAATTTTGAAATTCCGCAGCCACAAATATGGAATCTTAGCCGATGTGGAAAGGGCCTTTCTGCAAATTGGCATTCAAACTGAAGATAGAGACGTAACACGCTCACTGTGGTTGAAAGACATCCGAAAGGATGCTACTAAGGATAACCTATTACATCTTAGATTTTGTCGAGTTCTTTTTGGGATTGTCTGTAGCCCAATCTTACTAGCTATCACGATCAAACATCACTTGCAGACTTTAAACACCGCAATGTGTCGGAAAATCGAACAGGAAATATACGTAGACAATCTGGTATCTGGAGGAGACTCTACAGAGGAGTGTATGGAAATCTTCAAAGAAACGAAATCTGCGTTCGACTCCATTTCAATGAATATGAGAGAATGGAATTCTAACAACCAATGTCTAATGAAGGAAACTAACGAAGATCGCACACCAGGGGATAACGTCGCTATCTTAGGTATCAACTGGAACATGCCTAGAGATCACCTTTCCCTTAAGAGAATAACAGAAACACCCACTAATGCTGCCATGATGACGAAGAGAAAGGTTCTGGGACATATCGCCACCGTGTTCGACCCGTGTGGTTATTGTGCGCCGCTACTGCTGCAACCAAAGATTTTTCTGCAGACCCTCTGGGTTAGAAAGCTGGATTGGGATGCAATACTTCCACCAGATTTGCAAAAGCAATGGATCGCAATAGACGTGCAACTTAAAGAAATAAATAAAGTTGAAATAGAAAGGTGGTATGGAATAGACAAACCTCTGAATGATGAAGGCAATAAGGTGGAAATTCATTGTTTTACTGATGCATCAATGAATGCCTATGCAGCTACAGTGTACTTGAAGGTGTCTGATAACAAATGCACCAAAATAAGCTTGGTAATATCAAGAACTCGCTTGACACCAATTAAAGCCAGATCGACATACACTATTCCAAGACTAGAATTGTTAGGTGTACTCATTGGATGCAGGCTCGTTAAATTTGTCAAGGCACACTTGCCCTTCCCTATTACCAACACTTATCTTTGGACGGATAGTCAAATAGTGATACAATGGATTAAAACAACCAGAGTTTTGCCTCCATTTGTATACACCAGGATAATGGAAATAAATAAATTCACAGACATTGAATTCAAGTACGTCCCCACAGACCAGAACCCTGCTGATCTTGCCACAAGGCCATGCAAAAACCTCGAGAAGTACAAACTTTGGTTTGAAGGACCCGAATATTTGCGCAAGAACGAGAATTCTTGGCCTTTAGATATTGCACCCTTACATGCCCTAATGACAAGGATCGACGACAAAGAAATCAAAATCATCAAAGAACTTCAGAAACGATACTTTCCGGCAGAAACTACAGGAAGGGTAACAGACCTATCTAGAAATTTGGGCCTTTTTATAGATGAGGGTGTTCTGAGATGTCGGGGTAGATTTAAAATGACTGATTGGCCAGAGAACCAAAAGTACCCTATCTTGTTACCAAAAGATAATGACTTTACTCGAAATATAATTTATAGACCGATCAAAATAGCACAACCTGGACATAAATAATAAACTCGTTGTTTTCAATATTTTATCGGATATCAATATTGAGTATCAAATATTAATTAGATATATTATGTTATTTATCCGCGGTCGCAACCGTATTATATAAAAATCGTGAGATTTTGTACACTACTCAACTTTTCCCTAAAAGCATAATAGGTAACCAAAGACCTTGTTAGTTTAACTTTTAGGTGCATTCAAATGCGATCACTTAATAGCAAAATTAAACTGACCCCACTTTTGTTTATACATTTTTTTTCACAGTTTTCACCTGATCTCGATATCTAGTTAGGCCAAAATGATAACCATAATGTTTATATCTTTATAAGCTATATTGTGTCTTTTTAGACATTAAAGACCAAAATTAAACATCATTTTTTAATGTTTTAAAATTAATGTTTTTCTCAGTAGCCAGAAATAGTAACTGTGTTATTTTTGTTTAATTATAGTTTTTTGTGTACTATAATCACATTTTCATCAAAATTAAACACATTAACGTCTTACTTAAAACAAAAAATATTTGATTGAAAATACGCGAGAACATGTCGTGAAGCGGGATGCTTGCGGTGATTGCGGTGCGATGCAGGGAGAGAGAGCGAGGCACCAGCCGGGTGAGCGCGCGGCTGCGAACGAGTTTATACGTGTTTTCAACCGATCGCGCCGTGTGCTTACAAAACATATAACTCGTAAATATGGAATTTTGCTAATTGTAGGATTGTTTTGATTGTGCCTTGAACTTTAACCCGTTCGCAACCGCCAATACCAGACACAATAGAAAGACGATGAACGTGGGCATTTTAATACCGTCCGGGTCTTTACGGGTTAACGTGGTGACACAATGAACAATTTAAAACTCTAAAAACAATATAAGTCTTGTAATACTCTTGTTGTCACGGCAAACCCGTACAACATGACAGCCCCTGGACTAATACCGTTCCAAAAATGGGCCCCTGCTGAAATATTCCGTTTCCCATGACATTGCATATTAATGGGATGTAACATGAGAAAAAATTAAATACATAAATATATAACGAAGTTTTTATGCTGTCGTACTAAAATGTAGTTGGGTATTTACAGAGTGCAAGTTGCGCCGCGCAACTTAAGTTTCATTATGTTATGCGCTTACATAGTGTCGCTAACGAGATAAATGTAGAATATTCACGAGCAAGAACTCTGCTGGCGAGATAGATTCGGAATGTTCGCGAGCGGAATGGTATATAAAAGACGTCAGGATAATGCAAGCGAAACTAGGCCTTATATTCTTTTAGCATAAAGGCTAGAGTTCTTTGAATGGTCGTCGGCTTAGTCGCACTCACACACACATACCGGCGTCTCGATGTTTCCCGTCAATCGAAATACATTCGTCAAGATATGAGAATATTCGAGAATAATGTAGACCGCTGTATCGGCGCTTATAAAAAGGCGATCGAGTGCACGTCCCGCCAGTTCAGGATGAGCTACGAAAGCGATAACTTCGAAGCGAACCGAAGCGAAGGAAACCTACCTCAGTGCGACAAGTGGAAGTACCTGCGACTAATTTGGCGAGATACCTGGACTTCAGATGCTACGCGACTTGGACTTGGACATCAGGAAGACCATCTTCACGTGTCAACCTTTGGGTTCCGTAGTGAATAAAAACCCTCATACGAACTTTGGCGTTTTTCTCCAAATCTCGAACCCAGTTTCGTAACAATAGCATTTCACACAATTTCTACCCACCGTTCACACGATGCGATGCCCAAGTTACGTCTCAACGCAATTCGCACTGCACACGTGCTCGCAAGTGCCCGCACAGAGGCCGTGTAGTGTTAGAAAGCAGGACTAAAATGTTTGACATAGATAGACTTATTTTTAACATAGACCTTGTCTATTAGACTTCTATGGGAAATGGAGCATTTCACTTCTCTACATCAGCTGTCTGAAAGAAATTATCGCTATTAGCTATAAGAGCACCCACGCCCATTTGACATTTTAATGTCTTTTTCTGTGTGCTATGTACATTTTAAATATTATATTTTTTTTTGTATTTAATAAAGTATTATTACTATTTATTATGTCGTATTATAATAAGCGCTATGGAAGTTAAACTCAGTTGCTGCTTTTTAATGAATAAATATAATCAGTAAAAACCAAAACGAAAACCACACTTTAATTTTTATGTGTATAAAATACTATTTTCAAACCACTACACGACACTAGTCACTAAGTATCGACTGGCCAGCTTGTTCAATATGACTTCATCACATGGCCAATTAATTCCTAGCGTGGTTCATCTAGGTATCATGTAATGAGGTTCAATGAGTTTTTTAGTTAAAAAAAGTAGAATTACAGTCACATAAAAATTAATTATGTCAGTAAAATAATTATTGGGTTTGGACCAAAAATGACGAGAGCGATTGGACACATTTAAGGCTAGGTATTCCCGCAGAGGCCGTGCTTTAGACTTTTTGAAAACCATTTGAGGCATAGACAAAAGTGTTTTTTCATCCCATCTACTCATAAAACGATGGTTTCATCCCAAAACATTTGGAGCTAAAGATACTGCTAGTTCTCGGGATTAAAAAGTGAAAAAGAAAATCTTACGGGATTAAAACACAATTTGAAAATTGAACACGATGTTATCTATGTAAAATCAGCTAAAAACAAAAGAATTAAGTTTTAATACAATAAATAACTGGAACAGTAAAAATGTTTATGCTCTTTGCTTCGAAAAAGGAAAAAAGAATAATTAGCGCAATTTTTGTCTTCGATTCAAAGTAATTACAGATGTTTTAGGTTATATTGTGTTAAAATTAATTATTTTGTGTAAATTTAAATCCTTTTTCGTAAGTTTAAGCCGATAGATAGTGCACATTAAATTTATTGTTATTATAAAAATCTTAAAATATGTAGGTCCACGCGAACAAAGTTACGAGTTTATGAGTGAACAAACATTTTTTTTAGAAGTTGGTTCTTAAAAATTATTTCTTAGTATTTATTGAATGTAAACGACACTAAATAAAGCTTAGTACTTGTCGGAGCTTTGATTAGGTATTGTAGTTGTTCTACTTTCTCCATATTCTGTTTTGTATCTTTTTGCTAGTTTTTCTCATGGATGGCGATGTAATGTGTGCTACTTGCGTACGGTAATATTTTTGTCTCGGGCGTTACACACGAATCCCTCGCTTCACTCAAGATTCAATCGTAGAATCACTCGCTACGCTCGTGATTCAACTGGGGAATCCTTCGTTTTGCTCTGGATTCAAAGTAGCGCACTCGACTTAAAAGTATTACCTTTACGCCTTGTAGCACAATCTACTATTAAACTCTTAAAAAAAGGTATGTATAAGTTAAGTATCCAGGCTCGTCAAATTCGCATTCAGTTACAAGATCCTATAAACTTCATTCGGTTGGAAAAAATCCCAAAGTAACCCTTTTTTGTGATATTTTTTCAAAACTACGAGTAAAATACTGATATTTTACATAAAAAAATTGTACTTAATTAAAGCCACTTAATATTTACAAATAAATTCGCTGAGTTTGACTTGATATAATTATTTTCTTAATAATTATATGAAATTCGCAAGCGCGATGACTTGAACTCGGCAGGTCCGATTAGACGCGTGCTAGCGCTTACTAACATTTTACCAATAAAATAACTAAAGATCGCTACATGTTTTTACAAGCTTTTATTTAACTTGCAATGTATGTATAAATGTAAGTATGTTTGTTCGGGTGGAATCTTCGAACTCAATTTTCAACCAGTTATCCTCAACCAATTTAGCTGAAATTTTGTATACTTTTGTAAGTCGGATGATAATACAATATTATGATGTCAATGGGCTGTTCTGATGATGGAACCGGGAGATATTCGACGGAACTCAGTTAGAACCTCATCGAGTAGGTCTCGTTTGATTTGTCTTGACGAGTACTTTTTGGAAGACGATGCTTATCTAGGATCTGATTACGCAGACGGATGGTGGTCAATAGAACTCAGTTATAAAACAACTTAACACAATCGAGTTTGGGCTAATTTCTAACCTTTAAGTACGAAACAATAAAAAGACTTTTTAGCTCGTGTCACTTTGAAATGTAAGGATTCTAACGAAACGCCATTCCACAGGTATGGCACTTCATAGAAACGAAGTAACAAATATACCTAGTACTACTACAAACGAAATAATATATCTGTGCATACGTCAAATGTGTGAGTTAAACAATCAGGGTCGCTACCACAGAATTTGTTGCTTTGCTTACCTGTTTTCATCACTCGGAAATCTATAAAATTTTCGTTCTTTGTTGTTTTTTGTGGATAAGCAATAATAATATGCGCAGTTTCTCACCAATATTATTTCAATTACCATGACTCGGGGAACGTCAACGTGCGACTAGCAACAACCCTATTTTACAGGCGCTTACAAGATCCAAAAACGTGCGAGTTTCCGTTCTGTATGTAATACTATTATCTGCTCTGTGGCCATACATTCAAATCCGTGGCGACATTAAGGAATAAAGAAAATCAAATACATTCAACATACATACATGCATATACAGGGTGGAATTGAATTCGTTGGCAATATTTTAAGTATCTACTATACCCATGATACAAAGTAATTTAAGATTAATAAAACTTCAATCAAAAGTCGTCATTTTCATATTCAAGAAAACCTCTAAACATGCGTCAGACTCTTTGACAGATACCTCTACTGCAATTATTTAAAAAAAACTAATACGAAAAATAAATTAATTATAATAGTATCAATTTCGTTGCGTCTTGGTACCCTAACATTCGTTCCTACTTCAAACGTACCTATCGTCCTCAAGCTTTCGTGTGACACGACCCGTCCCCATTCAACTTCAAACCTTATTTACTTAAATTAAGGTCTACTTTTGTATGCCGGTCGGTCGCGCCGTTTGGCTGTATCCGTCCAAGGTCTTTGACCTTGCGGCACGAAGGTTTTTTTTACGCACGCACGACTCGAAGTGTTTTGATACTTTATTCATTTTTCTTACTTTTTAATTACTGCATTAATTGCAGTATTGTTACCATACAAAATATCCTTTAGGTGAGTATGATGATAAGTTAAATCAATGCTAATGATTTCAATTGCACCCTATAGACTATATATTCGTAATCTCCTTCTTTGCAAGTCATGTGAAAAATACTGGGATCTAGGTGAGACCCATGTTTTTTAGGTTCAGTGTTGTATCATAGATAGTAAATAACAAAACAACATAATACCCATAAGTTTATATTCAAGCAAAATAATAAAAACCGACTTTGAGGTGTTTACTCCTAATAAATTTTGAACGGCTGAACCAATTTCTAATAAATATAGCTAAGAACTATGACGAAAAGTCAGTTTTCAAATAAAAAAATTACATTTTCGTTCAGGCCTTACGATGCCATTAACAGACACCTAGATACACAGACATACCGACACGTCAACCTTATAACACTCCTCTTTTTGTCGGGGGTTGAAAATAAACAAAGACACTAAATAACGACTTTGCAGGGTTATTTGTTTCTATTAATTGTTTATTAATAAATCGCTACTTTCAAATTATGTTAATAGGCGATGCGGCTAGCAACCCATCACTATTGATTTATTTTTTGATCACGCTACACCTTTGGGTCTTACGGCCCTGACTACCCCGTCAGCATTAATATAAGATAATGTAGCTGTATCCAACACTACTTTAAACAAAGTTTAATCAAAATAAAACTATTCTACTGCTTATTTCTATACTGTGTCGCTGGCGGGGTCACATGTGAGCTCACCGACGCAGCATCCACGCGATGCAAATTGCGGCCGGGGCAACATTAAATATCTACATTAGTAGGAATACCCGGCTTTTACGATTGTTTCGTGAACTTTCATGAGAAAACCCATCAATTAATTGAATGGGTCAAAAGAACCGGATCGATTACTCACAACAGTTTAGTATTGGTTTAGACCTTAAGCATTAAAGGAACAACACATCTCTAATAACCAACAATACTATCGATAGTTTGTGTACTATTGATAGTAATTCCTGTTTTAGGGCAACAATATGGATAACCAACAATACTATCGATAGTATCGATGCTGATGACGAATAAACTCTCTATAGTATTGCGTTTCATAAACTATCGATAGTATCGATTATTTATTTATTAGAAAAGCAATACTATCGATAGTTTGTTCGTCGTCAGAATCAATACTATCGATAATATTGGTTTTATTCAAAATACAGATAGTCTATCGATAGACTAGCGATAGTGTATTATCGAGAGGCAACACTGGTCATCGCAGTGTTGTGCGTCGCGATCGCGACTCGTTAGGTACGGGAATGTGGCTCTTCGCAGTCGAGTTTCATGTGGAACGGTAACAACGCGTAGGTACGTACCGGTAAAATTACCTTTAAATTTTAACAATACCTATAACGTTACTATTACTACATAAACGATACCCGTACTATACGAGTATTACCCTTAAAATTTTAACATAATGAAAAGTCTGTGACTGACTCTTTGTCAGTTGCTGTAGTAAGCCATATCATAAATATCATAGCTGCTGATTTAGCTTTTATATTTAACGAATGTATTGATGAAGGCATATTTCCTAACCTAATGAAATGTAGTAAATTAATCCCCTTATTTAAAAAAGGAGAAAAAACAGACCCTGGCAACTACAGACCTATATCTATCCTGCCAGTTTTGAGTAAGGTGTTCGAAAAGATAATGCTCAATCAAATGCTGCTTCACTTCAAGACCTACCAACTTTTCCATAGCCAACAATTCGGCTTTACTGGCGGGAAATCGACCACCGATGCGGGAGTAGCACTCGTTACTCATATATATGACGCATGGGAGAACAAAAATGATGGAATTGGATCATTTTGTGATCTCTCCAAAGCATTTGATTGCGTAGATCATCCGACACTTTTGCTCAAATTTCGTCAATACGGTTTTGATGATAATTCAATTAAACTGATAGAATCTTATTTAACAGATAGGCATCAGACTGTTGATTTAAATGGCATAAAATCTCACGGATCTAATGTTAAAATAGGCGTACCGCAAGGTTCAATTCTTGGACCTTTCCTTTTCTTAGTTTATGTTAATGACTTGCCTTACATGGTTGAGAAGCAGGCTGGCATAGTGCTGTTTGCTGATGACACCTCGCTAATATTCAAAATAGATCGACATAGCACAAACGCTAGCGCGGTGAACAGCACCTTGTCTTCTATTTCTGATTGGTTTTCTGCCAATAACCTCATGTTAAATGCGAAAAAGACCCAATGCATTCGATTTTCTCTTCCTAATGTGAGACAGGCCTGCGTTGACATAATGATAGATGGTGAAAAACTCGATCTTGTTGAAAGTACTACCTTCTTAGGAATTACAATAGACTCAAAACTTCAATGGGGTGCTCATATAACTAAACTTTCTAATAGGCTTAGCTCTGCGGCTTATGCTGTTAGGAGAATAAGACAATTGACAGATGTAGCAACTGCTAGACTAGTTTATTTTAGTTACTTTCATAGTGTTATGTCTTACGGCATACTCCTGTGGGGGAGTGCAGCCGATATTCAGACTATTTTCATTTTACAAAAACGGGCAATTCGTGCTATTTACGGGTTAGGATCTAGAGACTCACTCAGAGAATTATTCAAGAAAATAGATATACTTACCTTATCATCACAGTATATATTTGAAAACATAATGCATGTAAGGAAAAATATTTCCTCATACAGTAAAGTAAGCGATTTGACCGATAGAAACCTACGTAATAAGAATGACTTAGTTGCCCCATTTTCTAGGCTCAAAACAGTTAGTAAGACGTTTATGGGGAACTGTATACTTTTTTATAATAAATTGCCAAAATCGGTCCTTGATATGCCGGATAATAAATTCAAAACGTATGTAAAGAAAGTACTTTGTGAGAAGGCTTATTATAGTACCGATGACTACCTTAAGGACAAAAAAGTCTGGCTTGAGCTTGGCGCGGGTCCCTCTTAAAGTTTGTAATATAGGTACTCGCAAATGACATGTACATTTTGTACAAACTAAATCTACAACTTGACATTATTTAAAAATTTTGACATTTAAAAATTCAATTAAAATCATGATATTACATAACAAAACAATGTATTCTCAGTCCACATTAACTTTAAGTATTAATTTAATTGTGAGTTGACGTCCTTGGAGAAAAGGTGCAGTGCAGTTTGTTACCGCTTCTTCTGCACTAGCGCTTTGGAAGCGGTAGTAAACTTAGCTGTAAGTAACTATTTGACGTCAACAATTGTAAACAAAACAATGACGATTATTAAGAGATATTATAAATATCCTATGATAATAAAGATATATTTGAATTGAATATTTGAATGAATTGAATTGAAACTGGTACTTAAAATGTGAATTTGGTACCAGTAACAAACCCTGGGGATAAGTCCGCCGTTGTACGTTTACTTTTCTGATTTGTGTCTGTGTTCTTTATTATGTACCATAAAAAGCTTTATAAACAAACAGTAAAAGCTCAACAATGTAGTTATTATCAATCTAATAAACACAATATTTCAATAAATCTCCACCCTAGCCGATCCATGGTTAGTAAAAGTTCCCACGTGCTTATAAAAGTTTGACAATCATTGACTACAAATAAATGCATAAGACGACGCGAAATTATAATCGTAGATATTTTTTGTTTGATTTGTTCCTTATAGTATCAACAATATGTTGACGGCTTAAGTTAAACACTTTCAAAATAGTTATGTATTTTGGCTTTACAAAAAATACAAAAAAAATTAAATGTAGAAATGCATAAAATGAATTTGTTTAATTTTGAATAATTGATCAACACACATAATATAATATTTAGAATAAATTGTTGAAATACAGTAATCTATAATTTCTGGTGAGATAAGCCTGAAAATTTGTAACATACCGAACCTTCTTTATTAACGATAGTGCTAATTGATTAATTTGTTTAATTTAGATTTATTCAACTGGAATGCACACGTTATAATATGGTAGAGGTAGTTTTCCAAAGTTATTAATTATGCTGTACTTATGAAATTAAAATTTGTTCAATTTTCAGTTTTTTGGTTTTTTTACACTGACGCAGAGCCCTAAATTGTTTAATTCGGTTTATTTTAACTATAACTAACATTACTTTATATCATACAAAAAGAAACTTACGGTTATAGCATTATGTCCAGGTACAGCTATATTTACTGGTCTATTAAGAAACTCATAAAAGACTATACCATGTTGGGGTTAGTCAAACTCTCGCTAATGTTCGGTTGAATTTCTGGATTCCGCACGGTAGATCTCAAGTTCAAAAGGTAATTAGACTCTGCAAAGAATGCCGAAAGTATGGAGGAGGACCATACAAGAGACCACCGATTCCTCCATAGCCAAAAGAACGAGTGAACATATTAGCACCATTTACTTACACAGGAACTGATTACCTCGGACCTTTATATGTAGAGAAGGATGGACGGTTTGAGAAGCGCTGGATTTGCTTGTACACGTGCTTGGCAGTAAGAGCAGTACATCTCGAAGTGGTAGAGAACCTGTCTGCAGAGGAATGCCTTTTGAGCATGCGTCGATTCATAGCTACGAGAGGATTGCCCTGCGTCATACTGTCAGATAACGCAACTTGTTTCAAACTCACCGCGGACGTAATGGAAAGTGACTACTGCATTAAAAATAAAATAAAATGGAAGTTCATACCCGAACTCGCTCCATGGTTCGGCGGAACATATGAGCGGCTTGTGGGGTTAACAAAAATGTGTTTAAAAAAGACAATAGACAAACACACATTAAACAATAGCCAGCTAAACACTGTCATTAAAGAAATTGAAGCAGTCCTCAACTGTCGACCTCTGACGACGGTAGGTCAAGAATTAGAACATGTTTTAACGCCTGGTGACTTTTTGCGGGCCGGAGGGCTGTCGTCTTCACCAGAAGTCTCAGATGAAGTTTTCTTGGAAACAGCTACGGATGTAAAAACAAGTTTAATTGAAGGTTGGAAGAAGGGGCAAGACATTCTAGAAGAATTTAGGAGAATGTTTAGTAATCTATATTTGGTTGGTCTCCGAGAGCGCGCCGTGGGCCGGAGGGAGCCAAGGATAACGGAAAAGTCTGTTCCTCAAGTAGGAGACATCGTACAGATCAAGGATGAAGGAAAGAGCAGGACGAAATGGAGGGTTGGAAATATAGAAAAGTTAATACAAAGCGAGGACAAAGAGATCAGGGTAGCTATAGTGCAATTACCAATTGGAGAACAATTTAGAAGATCTATAACTCATCTTTATCCACTGGAAATATATAACGACGAAAAAGGAGACAAAAATATGGAAAAGGGTCTTAGTAGTGACAAGAAGGCAATGGCAAAGGAAACAGAAATAGAGGTAAGAGATAAAACGCTATCTACGGAAGAGGTTGCGAGGGAAGCAGAAACGGAGGAAAGAAATGGAACACTATCTACAGAAGAAGGTATAGTAAAGGATAGCACATGTAATGAAAGACCTAAAAGGAAAGCGTTGAAGGACGCCCAGGTTAAAATAAATGAGTGGACTAAACTACTGTATGCTATTTTTAATCCTGCAACTTAAGGTAAAAGGGAGAGGAGGCTGGGAGATCTAAAACGTGAGGAATGAGGAAACAAAGGACGTGAAAGAATAAGTGTGAAGGTATCAAGAAAGAGTGATACATTATGATTTATGATTTTCATATTTTACTAAATATTCATTTGTAAGTGGCCAATAAATACATGTGTTAATATAATCAGAATTTTCTTTTCCGTATAGGGATTCCGATAGGTACACTTACTACACATAATGAATACAATTACTTCCAGAAGATTATTTTGTTTTTACTATACACTTATATATAACATGACCTATAATCTTATCATAAAATTATTCTGAATGTTGTTTAAATCTACATATCCCTTCCCTTGAACACTTTCTCGGTTGGGGAGTGTCGCGAACGCGAAATAAGTGCTGCGTAAAATGGAACGACACGGGAGAGGAAGGAAGGGGGAACGGGGGGAAAGGGATGGCGGGAAGCGGGAAGGAAGGTACTGTAAGAAAAGATGGCAACGGTTGTTGTTGTGTGAAGTAGATGAAAGAGAACTTAGAAGAAGCTCTATCGAAGGACATCGTTTGGTAAGACACTCATGAACGAGCGCTAGAAGTAATCTCGGTAAGTGTTTTGTGCATTACAAAGGAAGTATGAAATGGAGGACAATGAAAGGCGGCCAATTCAAATGGACGCGGTGGTCTGGGATGGCTGTATGGGGCGGAGTTGGAGGCCATTCTAGGGACAAGAAGTCCCTCCGGTAACCCCTCAAGAAGATGGTGTTGACCGTGATGAATCTAGAAGAGAAGTTTGGTTAATATTCCATAATTATCACAGTTTCATAATTCTGTCATGCACACATACATGCCTGCTACTCACTTACACATCCACACGTTTCGCGTCTGAACTAGGCACAGAAATTTCGCATATGGTACTTTGCGACAGCTTTGGCTGAGCTCACTTGAGGTACTCTCTCAGTTATCGAGAGGAGTCTAAGTGGCCTGGTACATCGGCCTTCAATTTTATCCGCTAGGGTAAAGACGCGTGTTGACACAAATGCTCCTTTCAACCTAGAGGACCGTATTTGGAATCCAGTTCCCATCGCCCGACTGGCCCACGTCATGGAGGCAAATTTATGGAGGAGAATTTTACGAGGGAAAAATCCCTTCGGTTCGGACACCTTGCCAGTAACGGGAGACCGGTAAGGTTATGTGGCGTTTACCACTAAAAACTCCGGGGTAAGGGCTAAAAGCCCCGGCGCGGCTACCACTATGGCGGTCCATGACTCGCTCACAGCACCCTATGCTTTAGTCAGAGGACATCCCCTGTGCCTTTTTTTTTTTTTTTTTTTTTTTTTTTTTTTTTTTTTTTTTTTTTGACGCGGAGAAAATCCCTTCGGATACCTTACCGGTTACGGGACACCGGTAAGGTTATGTGGTGTTACCACTAAAAACTCCGCGGTGTCACCTCTCAGCCGCTATCGGCCGGGACCGTGTGCTTCTTTATGCTCCACAGCCCCGGCGCGGCCGGCCGCTTCTTAAGCGGCCCCGGATCGCCAACGGCCTCACGGCACCCTCTGCTGAATCAGAGGGGCCGGAGTAACCGCCGCCTTGGCCTCTTGGCCCAAGGACAGACGCGCTGACACGCACACGCGCCTGCCTTCCACTCCGGAGGGCTGTCCGTTGGACGATGGAATCCCGTTTCCACCGTCCAACCAGCCCTCATAATTTGGGGCCTGCGGAAGCAGGCCCTGCCCCAGTCCACCTGACGGCGACCGGGGCCCACACAGCCGGCCGCAGGGGATAGGGAGAGCGGCAACGTAACACCGACACTCCTCTTCCCCTGCGGCCCCACCGATGCCGTGCCAAGCGCCACGGCCGCGCTTGGTCGCGGAGGATAGGGCGAGCGGCAACGAAACACCGACACTCCTCTTCCCCCGCGACCCCTACCACGGCTGTGATGGTAGGGAGGTGGTCGTCACCCCCTTCCCTCACAGCCAGGCCATTCCCGCCAGGAATGGCCTCCGCCGGGCCCGGGGAGGCCTAAGCCTCAACCCGGGCAATGGGTTCCTCTTAGCTTCCCTGCGGCCGAGGCAACCGCAGGTACTGAGCCCCCCCATCGCGACAAGATGGGAACCACATCGGGGGGGACATCCCCTGTGCCTAACCTAACCTATTAAGTACTTCCTATTTTGATTCCTTTTTCCATTTTCGCGCCCACAATCATGCTAAGAATCGCCGTTTGGTGGCGTTGGGTCTTGCGGTGCTAGGCTCTGTGTATTTTTAACAGAGCCATTTATTGGTGACCAAAAAGAAACGAATAAAAAAACTCCGAAAACATCAAAATAGTAAATTTTTAGGGTTTCGTATTCCGTACCCGAAGGCTAAAATCGGGACCTTGTTACTAAGACTCCGCTGTCCGTCCTTCCGTCCGTCTGTCACCAAGCTGTATCTCATGAACCGTGATAGCCAGACAGTTGAAATTTTCAAGGATAATGTATTTCTCTTGCCGATATAATAACTAAAAATAGAGTAAAATAAATATTTAATTGAGGCTCCTTTACAACAAACTTGATTTTTTATAGATAATGGGACGGAACCCTTTGTGCGCGAGTCCGACTCTCACTTGGCCGGTTATTAACTTTATTTATTTATTTATTTATTAAAATCTTTATTGACCACAACGGTACAAAAGGTGAACTTAATGCTAATGCATTCTCTACCAGTCAACCTGTAGGAAAACAGAAATTCTTATCTGATTGCGATAGGTGCTTAAAGATGTACATAAAATACACTCTATACTGAAGTAATACAAAAACAAACTTACTTAGATACATATATACAATACACATACACATATACTATCTATATACATATATACACACATACAAATTAATACATTGTACAAATGTTTTAATATAATGACTAGTTCTGCTGCAACAAATTTACAGAAAAGAACGTGTGAATTTTTTTCTTAAAAAGGAATCTGTTTGAAATACTTTTGATGTCTTCAGGCAAGGCATTCCAGAGTCGCGTAACTTGAAGAGTAAAAGAGTTAGACATAAACTCAGACCGAAATAACGGAAGATGAAGTTGAAGAGTATGACTGGAGCGAAGCTCACGGTCATGGCTTTTAGACTGAAAGCGAAATTTGGTTTTCATATATTGGGGAGAAAGAGGGTTCTTAAGTATAGAGAAAAGAGTACATAGCATTCTTTGCTGTCGACGCTGACGAACAGGAAGCCAGTTAAGCTTAGATCGAAAAGAAGATATGTGGTCGTATTTACGAACAGAAAAGATAAAGCGAATGCAATTATTAATAAGACGATCTAGCTTATCAAGAAGATCTGAGTTTAGATCAGGATAACACACATCAACATAATCAATAATAGGTAAATCAAGAGATTGTATTAAAGTGATTTTAGTTTTGATTGGAAGAAAATTTCTTTTAATTTAACTTTATTATTTTATAAAAACCGTATATAAAATTAACAAAAGTTTTAGCCAATGCTACCGTACAGTTTATTTCATAGCAAATTTTCGAACAAAAATCTTTGACGTGATTCTTTAAATTGATATAACTTTTTTATTTATCAACGGATTTCAATGAAACAACCACTAAATTTTAAGTGAAACTTATCAAAATACATAATTGAAAATCGCAACCGAAGTTGTTCAGCCGTTTCTGAGATAAGCGTGCACAAACACAGTTTTTCGAACAAAAATGGTTGACGTGATTCTTTAACACTAGAGGACACGCGCGCTCTACTATAGTAGAACAGGAGCAAACTTTTGAGTCGTGTCATCTCATTTTTTCATATATACCCTCCCGCTCCTAGATAAGCCTCGACTACTAAACTCCGGTTCATTTTAGTGTGCCGCACGTATAAAAAGAGGCCGCACGTCGGTATTATTTCGCGACAAAATCCTTATTCTACCTGAGTAGTACGCGCGACCACTTGTGTAATTAATATATGAGGTAAGTAACTTATACTTAGTTGTTTTTCTTTAGTGTTTTATAACATTTTTTTATGCATTATATTTTATTTTTTACTTTGTTTTTTTTGAGCACCAAAATTTATCATTATGGCCTCAGAATGGGAACGTCGTGTATCAAAATGGCTGGAAGAGGAAATTGAAGATGATGAGGAAATTATTGAAAGCGATGACGATGGTAATGCTGGCATAGTGTCAGAACCAAATAAGTCAAGAGGGCAGAAGTCAGGTGCAAGATGAGGAGATGGCTCAAGACCACGTGACTAATACCACACAGTCTGAGCAGTCGTCGTCAGAAGATGATATTCTTCTCTCTCAATTGAGGCAAGTTGAGCGTACAGAGGTGAGTGGCAACTTTTTTATATCAAAAAATGGAACACGATGGAATAAATCACCTCCAACTCAAACTATTGTGCATTGAATGCAACGAAAACAGTGATTCAATTAAAAAAAATATCAGAAATCTAAAAAAAATATGTGTTTTGATTTGTAACTTGCCAAATATGTAACTTTTTATGTGATCTCTTAAAAATGTTCCTAATTAAGTAAATTTAACAATGTAAACAACAATTTTGTAACTTTAATTTTGTAAAATAAATCTTCTTTAGTAAAAATGCTTATTTTTATTCAAAATTTGCCATATTATTGATTTTTTTTCAATTTTAAAGTGTTCTACTATAGTAGAGCGCGCGAGCATACTTGCAAAGAAATGGGGCGCGTGCACTCTAGTGTTAAAATTGATATAACTTTTTTATTTATGAACGGATTTAAATGAAACAAACACTAAATTTTAAGTGAAGCTTATCATAATATTTCAGTGAAAACCGCAAACGAATCAGTTCAGCCGTTTCTCAGATTAGCGTGCACAAACGCACAGACAAACAGACAAACCGACAAACAGACAAACAGACAAAAATTCTTAAAATCATTGTTTTGTGTTCTATTGCGTTGGTAAAAGCCCCCAAAAATATTTTTACTCATTTATCTTCCATGTACAGACAGCGATCGGTTACGATTTTATTATATGTATTGATGTATTGATATTGATGATGATGATTAGCCAATCACTGCTCAATGTTTGACATTAAGACAACGAGGATTGCCATAGACTAAATTATAAGTGTTTACGCTAATGGCAACCCGACTGCTGGAGAGCCCCCTGACGGAAGAACACCACAACCATCCGCCCATCGTCATCACGTGACAAACGGTCAGCTGTGGCAGCCAATGAGGCTCTGCCTACTCCGTATTTGCGCATGTACTATTGGTCAAAAATTGTTCCCACTTCCTTTTATCCATGACGTTGTAATTTAAAAATCGAAATACACTTATCATTCAACTCTCAAAAAGATCACTGCATTTTAATTTCACCAACTAATTATCAACATTAACGGCAAATCACAAAGGCACTCAAAAGGCAAAAATATATACACACGCGCCGCTACATAACTTGGTCCTTCATCACCAAATCTAAAACCAGCACCTACGGATCTCCAGATCTTCAGAGTGCCGAGTGAATTCCAGTGAGTGTGGTGAGTGTTGCTTATTACCCAGGGTCTGTTACAGCCGTGTGCCGCTGCTAGCACAAGCTGTCCTGACCAGCATACGATATTCGCACGTAAGTACCTCGTCTTCTCATAATCCGCCAAAATGCCCTTAATGTCTGATACTGAAAATGTTCCTAAATCTCGTGATAGGTCCCCCTTTAGATATTCTTCTGATGAAAAAACTGAGCAAATCATTCGTGATCTAATTAAAAAACGGGGTATCATAAAGGGTAGGCTTACCAAATTTTCAAATTACCTAGAAACCGTTAATGTTACGACCTCAGATTCTCAATCGAAAATAGATTTAAAATTACGCATAAAAGGCACAGATCGTTTGTTCTCTGAATTCGATAATATTCAATCTAAAATTGAGGAGAATGTTTTTGATAGTCATATTGATGAGCAATTAGATCAGCGTCAGCAGTTCGAGGATAGCTACTATAGTACACTAGCTCGAGCTGAATCTATTCTCAATGAAAGTTAGGTTACTAACGAATCCAAATCATGCAATCACGGCACTTGTTCTAGCAAACAGTCATCTGTAAAATTACCTACCATTTCGTTAAAATCGTATGATGGCTCGTCACTGGAAACTTGGTTGTCCTACAGGGACACATTTATTTCACTAGTGCACAATTCCACTGAAATTAGCGACATCCAAAAGTTCCATTATTTAAAATCTTCGCTAACAGGCAGTGCCGAATTAGTCATAAGTGGGATTAAACTTTCTTCTGCCAACTACGCGGTTGCATGGGAACTTTTACTAAATAGGTACGATAACGCTAGGTTATTGGTGCAAAGTCACGTCAAAGCATTGTTTTCGATACAAGCACTGACTAGAGAGTCACCTTCACTTTTGCGCAAACTCATTGACACTATTATTAATAACCTACGCTGCCTAAAAACCCTAGGTGAACCTACGGAATATTGGGATACGCTGCTCATATACATTGTAGTCACTAAATTAGATAAAACTACTGAACGCGAGTGGGAGCAGCATAAAGGCACGCTATTGTCTAACTCTGATGTGAAGGTCAAGTTGAAGGTCGATCAGTTGTTGCAATTTCTCAGGGACAGGTCTGATTTGTTAGAAACATTAGCACTTTCGCATACCAAAGATAGTACGAGCAATTTTGATCTCAAAAAGTCAAATACACACACTAAATCCCACTTATCACAGTGCAACGTTTCTTCAAATAAGACACTGCCCTCTGAGCGATTCTCACACAAAGCTTGCTTGATGTGCAAGGGTAAGCATCCAATTTATTCGTGCACACAATTTTTAAACTCAGATTTACAATCTAAAATTAAATTCGTAAGCGATCACAAGTTGTGTGAGAATTGCTTGCGTTCCGGACATGTCGTCAATGACTGTAGGTTTGGTCCGTGTAGGCAATGCAACCTAAAGCACAACACACTAATTCATCCTAATACGCATAACACTTCTATTTGTAACGCAAGTTCCCACGCGATCCATACTGCCCAACTACAGGTAGCCTCGGAAGATGCACCGTCGCATTGCCCCACTCAATCGCAAATCGTTCATAAAAAACAAGTTGACAATCCAGTTAGCAACATCCATACGAACACTCACACAAGTACACAGTGCGGTAGTGCACCAGTCCTTTTGTCTACTGCACTAGTCGAGATCCGAGATAAATACAATAAATATCATACGGTATGCGCTTTACTCGACAGTGGTAGCCAAAGCTGTTTCATTACTCAATCACTCTGCAAACTTTTAGACATTCAATTAATACAGTCCACTACTGAGATACGGGGAGTAGGTAATTCAGTATCACAGTCGACGCAAACTTGCGATATTAGAATTAAATCACGCCTAAGTACCTACTCGATGCGCATTAAGTGTTACGTTTTGCAAGAAATAACTTCTACACTACCAGCTATACATGAACAAAGCGCGCAGTTCAGGATTCCTGACCATGTACAGTTGGCAAATTCAGATTTTCTAGGTTGTCAAAAAATTGATATTTTGATAGGTGCTGATAAGTTTTGGGACTTGTTAGTCGATGGCAAGATGCGCTTACCAAACGGTCCGTTCCTTCAAAATACCAAACTAGGCTGGATTATTTCGGGACCCATCCATCACAATACGCGCAAAAATGGACAGGTTCAATGTAACTTTTCACAGTCTATTGACCTACAATTACGTAAGTTCTGGGAGCTCGAGGAGTTACCTAAACCTCTTGATACGCTTACAGATGAAGAGCGGGCATGTGAGCATTTATTTGCTACCACTACTATTCGCAATAGTGAGGGCAGATTTATTGTTTACATTCCTCTCAAAGAATCACCTGAGGTTTTGGGTGAATCACTTCCCCAAGCAAAACGTCGGTTCCTTGCACTAGAAAACAGGTTATCACGCGCACCTGATAGTTATAAAAAATTATATATTAATTTCATGCGAGAATATGTCGAGCTAGGTCACATGACTCAAGTTAGCGAACCTTCAAAAATTCACTATTTCACTCCACACCATGGAGTGTTTCGCGAACATAGCGCAACGACAAAACTACGTGTTGTGTTCGACGCAAGCGCAAAAACTAGTAGTTCTAAGTCTTTAAACGACCTTGAGATGGTAGGACCCCCTATACAAGGTGATTTACTCGCCATACTGTTACGCTTTAGGCAGTTTAGGTACACCGCTATTTCAGATTGCGAAAAAATGTATAGGCAGGTATTAGTCACACCTTCTCAACGCGACCTCCAGCTCATCATCTGGCGTGAGGATCCATCTCAGCCTCTCCAGTTTTATCGCCTAAACACTGTAACCTACGGCCAAGCTTCCTCAGCTTATCTTAGCGTTAGATGCCTAAAACAGCTAGCAGCCGAATGCTCTGACATTAAAGTCCAAAGGCTTGTTCGAGACGACTTTTACGTGGATGACCTTTTGACCTCTGATGATGACAAAGAGGCGTTATTAAATAATTGTAAAGGCGCAGTGGCATTGTTGAAGTCAGCATGTTTTCCATTGCACAAATGGAAATTTAATTTTCCAATTGATGCTGACTCATGTGACTCCTTAGACTCAGCTAGTACTTTCAAAGATTTAAATCTAGGCGAACAAAGCCAATGTCGCACATTAGGTTTGGGTTTTTGTAATGCCACTGACCATTTTAATTTTAATACGCTTGTCCATAATCAAAGAGATAACAAACCCATTACTAAGCGCTTAATTTTGTCAGTTGTTTCGCAAATTTTTGACCCAATGGGTTTATTAAGTCCATTTGTCATGATAGGTAAAGTGCTGTTACAGAGACTTTGGCTATTAAAATTGCAATGGGACGACCCGCTCCCAGCTGATATCGTGCGAGAATGGAACCGGTTTCTCGATAGTCTGTCTTATCTATTCAATATAACTGTACCGCGTCATGCCTTTCAATTCAATCCCACAAAGACGGAATTACATGTTTTTACAGACGCCTCACAAACTGCGTATGGTGCATGTATATATGTGCGTACAATACGCGAAAACCAGGTAGTCATACGCCTTCTTATCTCGAAGGGAAAAGTTTCCCCGATTTCCCCTGTCAGTATCCCACGCTTAGAACTGACAGCATCTTTACTAGGTGCTAGGCTTTATGATAAGGTCCGCGCTTCACTCACTCGTACGATCGATGACGTAATATTTTGGACGGATTCCACAATCGTTTTAGGCTGGCTCCGCATGTCACCTTCTTTACTCAAAACCTTCGTACAAAATCGCGTCGTTGAGATACACGATCTGACGAGTGAATTTACATGGCGTCACGTGAGCGGGAAGGATAATCCAGCAGACCTGGTCTCGCGAGGTGTCAGTCTTGAGGACCTTTCTTCATCAAGCCTGTGGTGGAACGGACCCGATTTTTTACAAGGAGCAGAATTTATTAATAATGCTAATCATAACTCAAATAATATTTCTCCGTCCGAGTTACCTGAGCTAAAACTAAAACCAAACTCAGTTAATTCATTAGTAGTAAAAATTAATGACAGTGAAAAGGTGTCATTATTTCCATTTCATAGGTTTTCGCAATACAATCGCATTTTACGTTCTACAGCTTATTTACTTCGTTTTATTCATAATGCGCGTAACAAAACAGGTAAGCTGTCGAGCGCGATCACTGTCAATGAGCTCCGGAATGCAGGCAACACACTCGCAAAGTTATCACAACGAGAGTCTTTCAAAGATACCTACAATTTGCTACATAACGGAAAGGGTCTCAAATCAAAACACAAGCTCGCTAGTTTAAGTTTATTTATGGATGATAACCATGTAATACGCGTTGGTGGCAGAATAAAGAATTCTCCCGATTTTGACTACTGTAAAAAACACCCTATACTCTTATGTAGTAAACACCACTTCACTATTTTATTATTTAGATATGAGCACATCCAATCTTTGCACTCAGGCCCACAGGCACTCCTTTATCGTATACGCGAAAATTGGTGGCCTTTGTCTGGCAGAAACTTAGCTCGCAAAGTGTCTCATCAATGCGTTATATGTACGCGCTTAAGAGGAAAGACGCTAAACCCATTTATGGGTAATCTTCCCAAGGAACGTGTAACTACGTCTAGTTTTCCCTTTTTTCGAGTTGGGTGTGATTTTGCAGGTCCTTTTTTCATTCTCAACCGTAAGGGCAGAGGTGCCCAGTTAGTCAAAAGTTACATTTGTCTATTTATTTGTTTTGCTACGCGTGCGATCCATTTGGAATTAGTTAGTGACCTCACTACTGACGCTTATCTACTTGCTCTTAAGCGCTTCATATCGCGAAGAGGTAAACCGTCCGAAATATTTTCAGACAACGGTCGTAACTTCGTAGGTCTTCGTAATGATTTTGCTCAGTTTCTTTCTCAATGTAGTTCTGATATTATTGAATACGCTCACAGTCAGTCCATAAAATTTTCATTTATAGTACCTCAAACGCCACATTTTGGGGGATTATGGGAGGCCGGGGTGAAATCGTGCAAATATCACCTGCGACGTGTAATAGGCAATGCTCACCTCACTTTCGAGGAATTTACTACGGTACTCAGCCAGATAGAAGCAGCGCTCAACTCCCGTCCGCTGATACCGCTATCTACGGATCCAGACGACCTGCAGCCACTAAGTCCAGGACACTTCCTCATCGGTCGTCCTCTCACCACTCCCGTTTACGCTGAGGACATCAAGGACGCTCCCGTGCATCGCCTCAATCGCTACCAACGGGTGGAGCAGTGTAGGCAGCAGTTCTGGTCACGCTGGTCGAAGGAGTACATCTCCGAGTTGCAGACGCGCATAAAATGGAGGGAAAACACGGCTGAATTGCAACCAAATACATTGGTCGTAGTAAAGGACAACAATCTTCCTCCTTTAAAATGGCAACTTGGTCGAGTCGTCAAAGGCATACCCGGAAAAGACGGCATCTCCCGAGTTGCTGACATCCAGACGTCCTCAGGCATCATCAGACGCCCTTACGTGAAGATTTGTCCTCTCGTAGAAAATGAAGACGTATAAAGACTTTTTTAAAAGCTGATGCTTTCAAGGCCGCGGGCATGTTTACGCTAATGGCAACCCGACTGCTGGAGAGCCCCCTGACGGAAGAACACCACAACCATCCGCCCATCGTCATCACGTGACAAACGGTCAGCTGTGGCAGCCAATGAGGCTCTGCCTACTCCGTATTTGCGCATGTACTATTGGTCAAAAATTGTTCCCACTTCCTTTTATCCATGACGTTGTAATTTAAAAATCGAAATACACTTATCATTCAACTCTCAAAAAGATCACTGCATTTTAATTTCACCAACTAATTATCAACATTAACGGCAAATCACAAAGGCACTCAAAAGGCAAAAATATATACACACGCGCCGCTACAATAAGAATTATAGACTTCACAGATTAAAAATATCTTAATAATGGTCATTTGCTTTCATTCGGCCATTACTGACCAAGCACGCGTCCTCGCGTGAAAAAGGAAAAAAATGTAAATTACTGACAAAAATAAATAATTTTCTAACATGTCAGTTTTTTTGTCTCAAATCTTAAATAGCTCCTTTCCTTACTTTAATTTGACATAAATAAACAATTATTTATCAATTAACATTTATAAGTATATATATTTTTAATAATTTGTTTTTAAAATAATTTTTTGCATGAAAACACCCAAATTCAAATTTAAATTCAAGTATATCTTTATTATCTTAGGATATTTATAATATCTCTTAATAATCGTCATTATTTTGTTGCACAATTGTTGACGTCAAATGATTACTTACAACTAAGTTTACTATCGCTTCCAAAGCGCTAGTGCAGAAGAAGCGGTAACAAACTGCACTGCAGCATTTTCTCCAAGGACGTCAACTAACAATTAAATTAATACTTAAAGTTAATGTGGACAGAGATTACATTGTTTGTTATGTCATATCATAATTTAAATTTAATTTTTAGAATGTCAAAATTTTAAAATAATGTCAAGTTGTAAATTCAGTTTGTACAAAATGTACCAAATTTTGACATTTTCGAGTACCTATATTACAAACTTTTAGAGGGACCCGCGTCAAGCTCAAGCCAGACTTTTTTGTCTTTAAGGTAGTCATCGGTCCTATTATTATAGGACCGATGGCTTATTAGCCTTCTCACAAAGTACTTTCTTTACATAAGTTTTGAATTTTTTGTCTGGCATATCAAGGATCGATTTTTTTCAATTTATTATAAAAAAGTATACAGTTCCCCATAAATGTCTTATTAATTGTTTTAAGCCTATAAAACGGGGCAACTAAGTCATTCTTATTACGTAGGTTTCTATCGGTAAAATCGCTTACTTTATTGTATGAGGAAATATTTTTCCTTACATACATTATGTTTTCAAATATATACTGTGATGCTAAGGTAAGTATATCTATTTTCTTGAATAATTCTCTGAGTCTCTAGATCCTAACCCGTATATAGCACGAATAGCCCGTTTTTGTAAAATGAAAATAGTCTGAATATCGGCTGCATTCCCCCAAGAGTATGCCATAAGACATTACACTATGAAAGTAACTAAAATACACTAGTCTAGCAGTTGCTACATCTGTCAATTGTCTTATTCTCCTAACAGCATAAGCCGCAGAACTAAGCCTATTTGAAAGTTTAGTTATATGAGCACCCCATTGAAGTTTCGAGTCTATTGTAATTCCTAAGAAGGTAGTACTTTCAACAAGATCGAGTTTTTCACCATCTATCATTATGTCAACGCAGCCCTGTCTCACATTGGGAAGAGAAAATCGAACGCATTGAGTCTTTTTCGCATTTAACATGAGGTTATTGGCAGAAAACCAATCAGAAATGGAAGATAAGGTGCTGTTCACCGCGCTTGCGTTTGTGCTATGTCGATCAAGTTTGAATATAAGCGAGGTGTCATCAGCAAACAGCATTATGCCAGCCTGCTTCTCAACCATGTAAGGCAAGTCATTGACATAAACCAAGAAAAGGAAAGGTCCAAGAATTGAACCTTGCGGTACGCCTATCTTGACATTAGATTCGTGCAATTTTATGCCATTTAAATCAACAGTCTGATGCCTATCTGTTAAATAAGATTCTATAAGTTTGATTGAATTATCATCAAAACCGTATTGACGAAATTCAAGCAAAAGTGTCGGATGATCTACGCAATCAAATGCTTTGGAGAGATCACAAAATGATCCAATTCCATCATTTTTGTTCTCCCATGCGTCGTATATATGAGTAACGAGTGCTACTCCCGCATCGGTGGTCGATTTCCCGCCAGTAAAGCCGAATTGTTGGCTATGGAAAAGGTTGTAGGTCTTAAAGTGAAGAAGCATTTGATTGAGCATTATCTTTTCGAACACCTTACTCAAAACTGGCAGGATAGATATAGGTCTGTAGTTGCCAGGGTCTGTTTTTTCTCCTTTTTTAAATAAGGGGATTAATTTACTACATTTCATTAGGTTAGGAAATATGCCTTCATCAATACATTCGTTAAATATAAAAGCTAAATCAGCAGCTATGATATTTATGATATGGCTTACTACAGCAACTGACAAAGAGTCAGTCACAGACTTTTCATTATGTTAAAATTTTAAGGGTAATACTCGTATAGTACGGGTATCGTTTATGTAGTAATAGTAACGTTATAGGTATTGTTAAAATTTAAAGGTAATTTTACCGGTACGTACCTACGCGTTGTTACCGTTCCACATGAAACTCGACTGCGAAGAGCCACATTCCCGTACCTAACGAGTCGCGATCGCGACGCACAACACTGCGATGACCAGTGTTGCCTCTCGATAATACACTATCGCTAGTCTATCGATAGACTATCTGTATTTTGAATAAAACCAATATTATCGATAGTATTGATTCTGACGACGAACAAACTATCGATAGTATTGCTTTTCTAATAAATAAATAATCGATACTATCGATAGTTTATGAAACGCAATACTATAGAGAGTTTATTCGTCATCAGCATCGATACTATCGATAGTATTGTTGGTTATCCATATTGTTGCCCTAAAACAGGAATTACTATCAATAGTACACAAACTATCGATAGTATTGTTGGTTATTAGAGATGTGTTGTTCCTTTAATGCTTAAGGTCTAAACCAATACTAAACTGTTGTGAGTAATCGATCCGGTATCCTGTAGTATCCTGTAGTTGCCAGGATCTGTTTTTTCTCCTTTTTTAAATAAGGGGATTAGTTTACTACATTTCATTAGGTTAGGAAATATGCCTTCATCAATACATTCGTTAAATATAAAAGCTAAATCAGCAGCTAGGATATTTATGGCTTACTACAGCAACTGACATGCCCCAATGATCTTCAGATTTTTTTAAATTTAACTGTTTATATGCATCTATTATATCTTTGGGGCCAATATGCTTAAATTTAAATTTAGAATCACAAGGCCTAACATTATTATTATTATTATTAAAATCTTTATTGACCACAATGGTACAAAAGGTGAACTTAATGCTAATGCATTCTCTACCAGTCAACCTGTAGGAAAACAGAAATTTTTTATCTTAATTATTTAATTTTTAACATTATTCTTAAGCAAGGCTTCAGCACGCTGGGGGCTAGAATTCACATTAGAAGTAAGTTCCAAAGGAATGTTAGTAAAGAAATCATCAAAAATATTTACTATTTCTTCAGTTTTAGTAATAATCTTACCACAAGATTTGATTTGACAGATATTACATAACATTTAAAAAGATTTAGAAATTGTGTACTTTTTGGATTATCTACTAAGATATCAACATTAAAATCTCCGCAAACAATTAAATTCTTTTTACTAGATGAACAGGACTTAAGTACCTGGTCCATTGTTTTAAGAAAACTTTTAAAATCACTATTTGGTGGACTGTATACACAAATAATTATATGATGATCTAGCTCGGCACAGGTCACCTCACAAACGCGCTCAACAGAAAGTCTGACAATATCCGTCCGCTCTTTGCTACGGAAAGAATCTTTTACAAAAATTATGGAACCCCCTCGCTGAGCAGACTTCCTGTTAAAGCAGCTAACAATATTATAGTTGTTTAGGCTGAACATCATCTGACTCTCATACAGCCAATGTTCAGTCAAACATAAAATGTCAACATCCAATTCTTCAAGAAATAATTCAACTAATAATTCTTTGTCGGAAAAACCTTCTAAATTTTGATGTACTATTCTTAGTTCATGAGGCCTTTCCGTTGTCTTAATGTTCAGTTTAAAACTGCCGTCAAGTCTACAGATTTACCATCACATATTCCTGGTAAATCGGTAGGCGTCTTAAAACTAGGTTTTTGTTTACAATGTAAACTCGTCCAAAAATTAATATTATTTGCTACTAATGTAGCAATCTTACGTCTAGAATATTTTGAAAGATAAATATTATCTTTTGTCAGATCACATTCACCTATGAAATTATTAGTGTCAAAAAAACACTAATTTATCACTATAACGACATGTTATATTGTGTATCAAAGTATTGAGATAGTGAATGTTTCTATTATTTGTTGGAGACTGGCAACGTATATATGGAAATGCACATAAAATTATTTTGCCTACTTCTAGTTTAGTTAAATAATCCATACAGCTGATTATTTCTTTTTTTCCTATTCTATTACTATTGCCTATCAGTAATACAACAGTAGATTTACAATTTAGTTTGGTTAATTTAATTTTATCTAAAATTTGGGTATAGGTTGCATTCGGGAAGAAGTAATTAACACTATTGTTATCAAGAAGTGTGTTAAGCATGCAACCCATATTGCGACCCATACTATCAGAAAAAACTATTGTATTACATGGAGGTTCCATGAGGTCAACGTAATCAGACACATTATTGCACAAATTACTGTCGCAAGGAGAGAGCTCTGGTGTGGGGACACTGATGGTGGGCTGGTTGAGCTGCCCGCAAGTACATTGCTTAGCTAATAAATCGAGGGTTTCTTTAGGTTTAAGATATTTATTCTCATTAAGAATTACAAATTCACTTCACATGAGAACAATACAATAAATTCATTAAAACAACATTGTCACATTCGGTATGCGCGCACAGATTCACGTACATTGATTCATAGTTAAAATAATTTATAGTATGTAACTTACTTAGTTAACACAATTCGATGTAGTACCCTCACTTGAATAACAAAAACAAAAGTATTGGTTGGACGAGTCACTAACTACTTCGAGTATCGAGTGATGTAAATACAAAGATGTAAGCTCGACGCTGCTGGAAGGGACATCAAATATCTCAGCTCAGGTTTTCAGTGAATAAAGTTTAAACGTTAAATGTACATAGTCTATGTTTTAATATGTGTATCCTATGTTGTATATATATATATATATTCAATTTAAATTTATATATATATATATATATATATATATTGTTTCTGTTTCTAAAATTTAATATTTTTATGATATGGATATTTATTTTATGTATAATTATTTAAGAGAAGATATAAGTTTTAGGACTTGTAGGTATGCATTTTATTTTGTATTTTTATAGTCTTTCGGTCTTGAGTTATTGTATTCCCAATGGTTTTATACTGTGTATAAGATTATGTTTTAGCAATTTTTTAAACGAGTACATAGATTGCACTTCTTTAATATTTTTAGAGAGGTTATTATATAATTTACAGCCTTCATATAAAATACTTTTTTTTGCCATAATTCGTTCTGGGTGCACTTAGTACTAAATTATTAGCGCTTCTTAGTTGCCTTTTTTGTATTTCTTTTTGGTAAAGCTAATTTGGGTATGTATGGAGTTGGTCAAGATCTTTCGGATTAATAGATATAACTTTGTTTGATATTCATTAGCTGAGTTTCTTTATAAACTTTTACAGTAGGTGTTAAAAATTTAAATTGGAATAAAGTTTTTACAAGTTTGTTTTGTGCTCGTTGTATAACCTTTAAGTTGGTTTTTGCAGCAGAACCCCAAATTTGTATAAGGTAATCTATGTGTGGTTTCACAAGCGAGTTATAGATGCAGTAGCGAGTTTTCTTCGGTAGAAATCGGACAATACATCTCATGGCACCCGTAAAGTAAGTAAGTAAAAAAGTAAAAAGTATATTTATTTTCTCCATTAATCTTAAACAGAACTTTAAAGAAACATTAATCTTAAAGACTACTTATAGAATACAAATTGATTTAAGTTATGCTATTGATTAAAGGAGACTGGAGCCTGAAGAAGGCTGAGCCTGTGTCACAGTACTCCAGTGCTCCCTCACCCGTACACTTGATGTGTTTTACACTTTTTTAAATATCACATCCACAACTTATCCACTAGAAATTTAGGTCTATTCCTCCTCAAATTGTAATAGTAATGTAGGTAGATGTGGGTTTTGCATAGTTGTATGCATATGCATTGACATAACAATTGGGTATTTTCCTAAGCCAAAAATAAATTATTTATACTAATAACAAAATAAAACGTCGCAAAATAATTTCATTTGTCTTTGAAAATATCCATTTTAACGTTTCATTATTGCAGAAAAACTGATAATAAAAGCGCCATTTGACTCCAGAAAAGTATGACGTCATCTGCCTGTATTTCATACAAAATCCCATAGAAACAGTTCGTTTTGACGTTTAGATAAAAAAATAAAAATAAAAATATATATATCTGATTTGACTTGTTGGAAAATAGCGAATTTGAGATTTGGCGACATTACAGTACAGGAGTAGACAAGGTTATAAATTTAGACTGGGTTTCTTTATTTAAGTGGGATAATTAGGTCTTCCGTCTCATTGTAATTGAGGGTATTAAGATACTTTGTCAAAGTTAATTTGCATGAATAGTAAGGTAGTTGCCAGATTTTAAGTTTAGAATGCATTTTATTGTATAGAAACGGACCCATAAAGCAAAAGAAGCGATGAGAGAACTCAGTTTTAAAAGGAGACGTCAACGGAACGAGACGGATTCGTTTTGAGCGATTATAGTTATAGTCGGTAACACGGTGCTGTTGTAGGACGGTATTTAGAATATACAATTGTCGAACACTAAGGACTTCACAAAATTGAAGGAGGTCGTAAGTGGGAAAGCGAAAGGGCTTAAATGTGCATACTTTGAGTAGTGCTCTCTGGGCCCTTTCTAGCTTTATTAAGGCTGATTTGCACGCACCACCCCAAGAGGTAAGACAATACAATAGCAAGGATTGGCCCAGTGCAAAGTAAGCCATTTTAACAATTTGGGGTTCAGCTACATGTCTCAGGCGTTTAAAGATGTAGATCAATTTACGTATTCTGCCAGCAGTGTGATTGACATGTTGCCGGAAGCTCAGGTTGTTATCGATCATAACTCCAAGATATTTAACTGTCTCCACAGAAGATAGGGATGCAAGCGTAAGCGAGGATAATTTAGATTTTATTTTTGCTATGTGTGGAACCCATGTAAGATGACTATCAAGAATAAGACCCAGGTAAGTTTGTTTGTCGGTTCTGATAATGTTATGTCCATTTATATTTAAAGGATGGAAATCTTCAATTTTCTTATTTTTCGTTTTAAAAATCATATAATTTGTTTTAGATACATTTATAGTTAATAAGTTGTACTGAAACCACTGGTGACCACCGTTTGTATTGAGTTGCGAAAGTAGAAAAGACAAATATCATCGGCATAAAGTGTTATGTCACCCTGCAAACCTATATCGTGTGTATTATTAATGTATATAAGGAATAATAATGGTCCCAAGATGGAACCTTGCGGGACCCCGTATGAGACGGGATTAGGTTGACTTTTATAGTTACCAATTTTCACTATTTGTTGGCGATTTGAGAGGTAAGATCTCATCATTTTGTGTGCTGTCCCACAAATTCCTAAGTTTGCCAGTTTTTTCAGTAACACTCTATGACTAACAGTATCGAAAGCCTTTTTTAAGTCAATGAATACTCCCAGCGCGATCTGTTTTTGGTCTATTTTAGTTTTAATTTTGGTAATAATATCTATTGTTGCCGAAAGAGTGTTTGATTTAGGCCTAAAGCCATATTGCTTGCTTGAAATTATGTTTCTAGATTTAAGATAGCCATCAATTTGGTTGTACAGGATTCTTTCAAAGATTTTTGATACTAAAGGCAATACAGATATGGGGCGGTAATTACTTGGGTTAGATTTGTTTCCAGATTTAAAGATTGGGGTCACCTTTGCAAGTTAGATACATTTATAGTTAATAAGTTGTACTGAAACCACTGGTGACCACCGTTTGTATTGAGTTGCCAAAGTAGAAAAGACAAATATCATCGGCATAAAGTGTTATGTCACCCTGCAAACCTATATCGTGTGTATTATTAATGTATATAAGGAATAATAATGGTCCCAAGATGGAACCTTGCGGGACCCCGTATGAGACGGGATTAGGTTAGTAGATAGGATTTGGGAATTCTAATTCTTTTAAATTCTGTGAGTGAAAGTCTCGCTAGCGCTCGCCTTTCACTCACAGAATTTCAAAGAATTAGAATTTCCAAATCCTAACTTTCAGTGAGCGTTTACATTGCTCACAGTAGATATATTTTAAAAAACCTGGACTTTCTAATAGTTTCTTATGTAAACGCTATCTAGTGATGGAAAAATCTTACACATTTACTTTTTGCATAATAATAATAATAACTAACTGCCGGTAGATTAGGCCTTCCCCCGCTGCCAGTGGCCAGCTAGGTTAGGTTTTTTCTAATTTGTGAATATATTTTATAGTATATTTTATATATATATATGTTCAAAATAATCTTATCTAAGAAAATAAATCAATAAAGAGATAATAATAATAAATTAAACAATAAAATGAAAAAACAAAAAAAAAAGACACTAGTATGAGTTGGGATTTGAACCGAGGTCTTAGCCTTTTATCAGTTTTCCTGCGCTCTACCAACTGAGCTAACGTTGAGATAGGTAAGACTATAAAATTACCATTCACTTTAATGCATGCTTCTTTGTTACGGAATTTTTATGGAAACCTAGTAGCACCAACTAGATATACATGGTTTAGATGGTGATAAAGAACTGATATTCTTTAAACTGCTGGTTCGATTTTTACCAAACATAGCTAAGAATCACTTTAAGAAAACCTAACAGTCAGACACACACACACACACACACACACACACACATATACATACACAGACAGACAGACAGACAGACGTTAGTCAAACTTACCTATAACACAGCTCTTTTAGCGTTGAGGGTTAAAAATTTGGTCAATATGCAATTATCCGTTGAATACAATAAATATGTCTAATAGGCATAATTCCGAAACATACCTACCTACTTACTTGTTTGTTTGTTAACCTAGTTTTGCAATTTCCGGTGAATACCATCGCTGCATCGCGAAAAAAATGTAAATGAGACAAAATTATTGAACAGACTTTGAAGGATTAATTTTGTTTGTATGTTTTATGTGTTACCTAATGTTAAGTGACTTTCTTTCATACCGGACTGGGAGAAAAAGAAAAAAGCAGAATGTACTAGTTGTTTCTTTTTACATGATGATTTTAAAATTCGATCAAGGGAATTGACGAAAACCTATTACTAACACTTAGATGTCTGTCAAAAAATTGCTTTAAGGCTTAAAGTTCTGTCTACCCTGCGTCTACTCCACAAGGACAAAGACGTGACAGGATCACGTATGTATGTAAATATGTGTCTCTAGGATAATTGATGCTTCTTTATTTGGAATAAATCCGTGGAATTTTGAAACTTGGTTTATTCTTAAATTTCAAAATTATTTGTACAAGGCAATAGTTTGGCTTCACACTTACAATATATGTAATTAGAAAATAGATTTAAAAATTATATACATTTTTTCCCCGCGTAAAATGCAAACCGACTCCAATAAGCTAAGCTAACCTATCTAATAATAAAAAATAAAAAAAACAATAAAATCAGATCACAATTGATAAACTTATCACGTAACAAACAAACACATGAGTTGAGAACTTCTTTTTTCAATTCGGTAAAAAATAGAAACGCCTGATAAAATTGAAAGGCAAAGATAGTAGTAGGGTGTACCTAGTTCAAGTAGGCGTGAAAAATATGATATAAGTTAACTTTCAGAATTGTTATCCAGCACTTATATAGGGCATTCCATCCTGAAAATGAATATAAACAGTTCAGTTATCACGCCTCTGGGAATTATCGATTATATAGATTTATCAATTATCTAAGAGGCACTATTCAATACGATAAAAAAATCGATTGGAAGTCGAAATTGTTCCGAACCGAAGGGGAAGGCTTCAGTTTTCCAGTCTCAAAGTATGTACAATTATACTCTAATTATATCATGTACGCTTACGTACTTCAGCATGTTTGTTTGTTTATAAAGCTTTATTGTGCATAAGAAATAATACAGTTACAAATCAGAAAAGTAAACATACAATGGTGGACTTGTCCTGTATAGAGATCTCTTCCAGTCAACCGGCCAGTAATTGAGAGGAATGTTTACTTATTATGCGTTTGGAACAGAAGTCGTACAATATAAAATTTACAGAAAGATACTGTACAAATAATATACAAATATAAACTATGACATATATAAACTATCTTCCATGCTGGTCTGAGAGAAAAGAAAAAAACGTAGAATGTACCAGCTGCTTCTCTTCCCGCGCAGATCGTAAAAGCCGATCGAGGGAATGGACGAGATTTGAATCATGGTAATAGGCGATGCGGCTAGCAACCCATCACTAATTTGATTCCTTTTCCATCTTAACGCCCACCACCACGCTAAGCGTGGCCTTTGAGCCTAACAGCCTTGGGTTCTGTCTACCCCGTCAGGGATATAGATGTGAAAATGTAAATGTATAAACTATGCAAATACAACTAAGAATAAACTTACACATATATAAATATAGCTAAAATATGTAGGGCTACATATACAAGATCGTAATATGTTCAGTATTGGCACAGAATTAATAATATTATAGTATTGGGATGACTCCCTTGTTGGTTTGGCAGAAAACGTACTTAGAATGTGCCAGCTGCTCTTCCAGCGCTTAACGTAAAAACCGATCGGTTGAACAGGCAGAACTCATCACTATTTTAAATTCCTTTTCCACATTTACGTTCATGGTATAAGTAGTACGTAGTACATCCATATAAATAAACTCAAAGTTCTAGCATGACGGATTGGGAGCTAAGAAAAAACGTACATTACTAGCTGGTTTTCTTCACACGCAGATCGTAAAATTCAGTCAAGGGAACGGATAGCAACTTAGAGGTCAATAAAAGAAGACAACATGACTACGATACTTCCTACGTAAAGTATCGTAATCAACAATTTTCGGTTTTTTACTTTTATTCATTTTAATACTTCTAAACATATGAACTTACGTCTGCAATAATTAAAATTCCAGTATTTTTAATAGAAGGCTTCGTTTATTAGACTGCATAATATCGTATAATTACTTTTGTCCAAGTATAAAATCGTATCTCGTATTACCGATACAATGCGCGGGGGAGGGGGGACGCTCGGAGAGCGCGGCCGCCTCGTATCTACCAGTAACGACAAAGTACGCGGGGGAGAGGCACGCTGTGGGCGCACGCCCGTTACGCTACAAACCTATTTTTATTATCTTATTATTTCTACATTAATTATACGTAATTTGAATTAAAATGTCATCTAGAGCTCAAAGAATTCTAAATTTCATAACAAAGGACACAATACGAAAAAAAGAAACCGTTGCAAATTCAAATAATGGAAACAATAACATAGTTATAACAATGCCTGTAACTGAAGAACCCGAGAGAAATCAAGGTATGTATTTCAGACTATTTCTGCATTGTTATTTGAGGTTTTTTCTAGTAAAATAGGTGCTATTTTCAATAAATGTAATAATAAATATCCTAACCGACGTAAAATATCGTATGTTCTATTTGCTACATTATACGTTGTTTTTACTTCTAAAAAAAATATCGTATGTGTTTAATAAGATATTTTACATTGGAACATAATAAAAAAAAATATCGGAACATATACATACGATGTTTTACGTTGGCGTATCACATTGTTTTTTTATCGTATTTACTACTTCCTATAGATTACTTCGCGTATCAATATAACTTACTACATTATACTTGTCAAAAATTACCTAAAATTTAGCAGTTTAAATTTTTTTTTGCAGAATCACCTTTGCCATCGGGTGCAGATATGAATATGATTGACCAAATGATGAGTTTTTTGTCTGATTCGGATGAAAATGATAATAACGTCTGTCATGATAACACAACATCGACGAAAAGTTAGTAATTAAATATGATATTATAGACTGACTTTTAGTATATGCACTAGTAGTTTGCCAGCGGCTCCACTCACATAAATTTTATATTATCTAGTTCCTCTCTGAGTGCCATCCTACACTCCACAAGGAACCTTGTTAAGCAATAATATAATATTCCACAAAGAACATGCCTTTCAGCTTTATACGCCTAGCAGGTAGTCACACTCAGTAAGGGGAAAATAATAATAATTTTTGTATGAAGTCAATATTTTGTCACTCATAAATTAATATAATCTTATTTTTTTAGGTCATAATATATCGGATGTCAATAAAAATTTAAGCACAAATTCTGAAGATTTACTCAATGTTATTAATATAGAAGTGAACGAGACAAATGAAGGGGAACCACGTCAATATCCTGGTAAGTATATGAATATTTAACATTATTTTTTTTATTAAATGACATAATTTATATACTAATTTAAAAATGTGTTATTTCTAGAATCGCCCCAGAATAATGACAACCGGTCAGATGAAAATCACACTCCAATTCCGTCACCAGAGTGTGCTACAAACCATTTAGACTATGATTGTGAAAATAATTTTTGTCCTTGGTATATTGAGAATGCTTTACAGGAACCGCATTCCGTCATTTCTTCCACTACCGATCAGTTATCAACGCCTCAAGCGAACACCCCGTTTTCTTCATTTTCCGAATCCACTCCGAGTTGTTCTAGAAAACGAAAAAAGGTTTCTCGAAAAGACGTAGGTAATATTAGACGTAGGCATGTTGCAGATTGGATTGATAATAAAAGGAAAAAGCTAAGAAATCTAGGAAATGAATATAAGAGTCGTGATGGTACCACTAGGCTTGCAAAATCATTAAAACCAATGTGTTCAGAGAATTGTAGACAAAAATGTTCTTCAAAAATTAGTGATGATGAAAGACTTGCCATTTTTAATCAGTTCTGGAATTTAGGTAATAGGGAAAAGCAGTGGGCTTTTGTTGCTTACTTGGTGATAAAACAAAAAAAACGTAGGGTTTTTACTGATACAGCATCAAGGCGTAATTTCACTTTAATTTATAGACTGAAAGTAAACAGAGGAGATGAAGACGAATGTGTGGTTGTTTGTAAGAAGACGTTTTTAAATACTTTCTCTATCAGTGAACAATTTGTCTACACTGCTTTGGAAAAACTAGATGTTACCAGTGGTTTGATGGAAATAGACAAGCGAGGACGCCACGATAATCATCGTAAGGTGATAACTGAAGACGTTGTTAAAAGTGTATGTGATCACGTCAAGTCTATTCAACCCGTGGAATCTCATCTTGGGCGAAGTAGAAGTAGTAAGGTTTATTTAGATGGTGATTTGAATTTTCATCGCTTATTTGATTTATATAATGAATGGTTTGATGAACAGCTATACTCTTCTATAGCCAAAACTGAAAGGCAATATCGTGATATTGTTAATGAACATTTTAAGCTGAGTTTTCACATTCCTAAGAAAGACCAATGTGATAGATGCCACATTTATAAAAATAAATCAGCACCGACATTACTTGAAACACAGCTTTATGAATCACACCTGCAAAGTAAAGAACTGGCGCGTAATAGAAAGTTGTTGGATAAAGCAGAAGCTAAAACCTCGGGTGGCGAAATAGTAACAGCTACATTCGATTTTCAGAAAGTACTTAATGCCCCACACGGTAATTTAAGTATTCTTTATTATAAACGTAAGCTGTCAGTTTTCAACTTTACTGTTTTCAATGTAGGCGATAAAGAAGGTACTTGTTTTATGTGGCATGAAGGTCAAGGTAAAAGAGGGGGAAACGAGGTCTCTAGCTGTTTGGTAAAATTTATTTCAAAACATAAGGGCTTAGGGGCAAATGAATTTAGATTTTGGTCGGATAATGCTGTGGGTCAAAATCGTAATCGCATAGTTTATGCAATGTACATGTATGCTGCCGCTACTTTTCAAGTTTCCATTCGTCATAGTTTTTTAGAAGTTGGACACACACAAAATGAAGGTGATAGCGTTCACGCTTTAATAGAAAGATCCGCCAAAAACAAACTTATTTACACTCCACATGAGTGGTACTGTTTGGTACGTTGGGCTAAACAAGACGGTAAACCTTATATAGTGGAAGAAATGCAGTATACCGATTTTTCAAATTTTAAGTTGTTGTTACAAGGTAATTGGGTCACGAGTAACAATGGAGATAAAGTACAATGGACCAAAATTAAAGAAGTATTTGTTAAACCTGATGATCCCAATAAATTGTATTATAAATATGATATAGCTAGTAATGATTACTACGTTCTTTCAGTTAAAAAAAGTACGAGGCGACAATGTACAACAGATTCCTCTGTATCAGTTGAATCGTTGTACCAAAGTAACCTTCCAATTCCTAAAGCCAAAAAAGACGATTTAGTGAATTTGTGTAACTCTCTAATTATTCCTAGTGGCTATCACGATTTCTTTACAAATCTCCCATCGGCGAATATAAGTGATAATATTCCCGATATCGATGATCGTGATCTCGCTTAGTTTAGAAACTTCCAGTTAATTTACATGAGACTGTTTATTAAATAAGTTATTTTTTATTTTATATGGTTGTTACGTAATAAGTATTAAGTATTTCTTGTGCCTTTCAAATTGATGAGTCTGATAGTGTTTAATATTATTTGTGAATTCAAGATGTAACAAGTTTCTTACATCCTGATTTTATTTTAGTTTATACTACGTGCCTAACTTAAATGTATACAAGACTGACATTGTTGTTTATTTGTGTTAAAAGAAGGTGTTATTTTCTTTGAAGTTGTTCTTTGTTGTCGTTTGAAGGTTTAAGCTTATGTTATAATTATATTATGTTATGTTAATGAATCTCAAAGTAAGAGACTTTCAAAATTATTGCGTGATTTATAACCATTACTTTAACTAAGAAACCGTAAAATAACTTAAGGTACTTTTTTGTCAATTTGCATGAATAATAAAATTCTACATTAATTAAACTGTTTTATTTTGTTCTTTTTTATTTCTTCTCTCTAAAAATATTATAATGTTGCATCATTTACGATATTATTATGTACAATGAAACAGAGTAGAATGTATTATCTGTTACTTACAATAATTATTTACTCATATTTACAAAGTAGAATATAGTATCTATGATATACGTCATATAGTTTTGTATACTTTCCAACGTAATTTATAGTAAGTATAACATACTATACCTTATTTCTTACGATGTGCGATGTAAGATAACTTAAGTGAGTTTTCTCGAAAACAAGAAAAAATATTAATAAAGCTACTGAAGAAGATTATTACCTACCTTCGACGTAATTCATACGAAAAATTTTGATAAGATTGATTTTCATCTTACTGAACAATCATCAAAAAACCATGAGCTGATCTTTGAACAGCTCTACTGTAAAATTGACCAAACGCACTTACGATACTATTCGTAGGAAGTATCGACTAGTAACCTGAAACTATGACCCCTGATTTTCATCTATTGCTAAGCACTGTCTACCTTGAAAGGAAAAAAGACGTGATTTGGCGCGTGTAAAAATGTAATTCGATACACTTGTTTGTTTCAATATTTAGCTTTACGTTACATTTTTGAAAATGTTTACTCAGGAATTTTTTTACCTTCATACTAATTGCGTATTAAATTAGGTTCCGTATTTTATGAATGCATTTTAAATAAACTCATTTACCAAACCGTTAATATATAATTTAAAAAATATATATAAAGAAAACTTTCTTTAACGTTATTTTAATAAAGAAAATAAACTATTACCACTAAGTTACTTTTTTTTACTTAAAAACTACTGAATGTATATTAAAAAACTTTTCAGTAATATTACTGATGATGATGATGTATATACATCAGAATGACACAGAGTCAATAGTTTATAATATTTATTTTTTTACCATCATAATCTAGACGAAAAAATATTAAAACGTTTTCGGTAGTCGACTACGGAACCCTAAAAAATTGCTTGCGAATGTTATTTTCCCTAATAAAAGCTAGTTAAATTGTAGTGCAGTGCATCAAACATCATCGCTCACATTGAGTGAATCGATCTCTCGCAGAAGCGCGAGTATCCTTGCACAAGCGCAAGTTGACCTGCAGACCAGCCCAACTCCAAGAACTCTTGGATTTGCAGTACCTACTGCAAGTGGCCCACCACCCCTGCTCCAACGCGAGTGGTTTACCAGACTTGCTGCACCACCAAGTGAATACACAATGTTAGTGAGTATAATAAATAACATGTGTTTTTAAGGCTCCTTGACTACACCATAGGCATCGGTACTAACTGTTTGTAATGTAGTTACTAATTATCATAATTATTAGGTACCATAATAGTTGACAATCTGTTTCATATGTATTTAAATTATGAGTAGTTTAGTTTCACTTATTACTAGAGTTATCTACCGCATTAGATAGGGGTTGATTATTACCTTTACAGTATAATAATTTTTTTTGTTAACATTCCAGGTCTGACTCCGAGATTGAAGACTTCACACCTGTTGTAAATAACAACAAGGTGAAGAAATCAACAAGCAGCAACTCTAAACGAAAGCCACAAAGCAGCTGCTCTTCAACTTCAAAGTAAGTAAATGCTCATTTTCAACCGACTCCAAAATGGAGGAAGTTCTCAAGTCGATGTGTATTTTATTTTTATACAATGTCCTTTTTAATTAAGTACAAATATTTTAAGGGGTGGTTCAGTCCATCATTTTGATCAACTTTTCCTAATGAATGTATATCCAATAATTCTTTTTTTATTAAATAGGGTACGTCTCAGGGGTTATACAATACATTTTTACTTCTTATTCTTATCGTGTGTGTTAGTGACTAACACTAGTTAGAGTTTTTAAACCGCCTTAAAGACCTCTGACATGGTTTTAGGTAACAACCAATGTCAAAGACAGTGACAGTGACCGGGACCGATGGCTTAACGTGCCCTCCGAAGCACGCATCATCTTACTTATTAGACAATCAGGTGATCAGTCTGTAATGTCCTAACCAAACTAGGACAACAACATAAAGTCGTTGTCCCCGCCGGGAATCGAACCCGCGACCTCCGGGTATGAGCCGAACACTCTAACCACTACACCACGGAGGCAGATTTTTACTACATCAAACACTTAATTTTGATTAGTTTGTTAACACACTAATTTAACTCAACAGTACTTATATAAGATTTTTTTTTTTCAGTCAACGTAAGAAGAGAGCAACTGCTAATGACCTCTTCGGGCTTCCATCGGACGACGAAGCCAGTGTAAGTGCAGTGAAGTCTTCGCTCCCATCGTACTTTGCGAAGAAAGTAGGTGTTGGTACGCTGCGTCAGAGTGCTCGCACTGATGGAAGCTTCTTCGTCGAGCTGAAAATCTACCATCGCTGTGACGCAGAGTCTGCTAACCCTGAAGATCGATGGAAGAAAGCATTGCTTCGTCTCAACTGTCTCCTAGAGGAAGATTAACCCCACTGGAAGATTCTACAGCGTTTCGTTAAAGATGTTAGCGTGCTTTTCCAACAAGCAGAACCTTCTCTAGCAAAGTAGTTATATTATAACTGTTGACAATTTATTTGATTTTTATTGTTTACTTTTATATAGACACTCATTTACTTTAAATATACATTCAATTTATTATACTTCATTTATTAGATTTTTGTACATCATGCCTTATTGTGAAGCCTGCTCACTTCAGGTGAGAAATACTAGCTGGACAGGACATTTGCGAAGTAAAACTCATAAAAGTCGTTCTTTGAGAGTAGTGGTAGACGGGATAGTTGAGATTTCATCTGCATTTCACGGACGTATATCATCGTATAGGATAGTTGCTAAAGATGAATTTGAGCAAAGTTTACCAGAGGTATTTCTGCTTAGCGTTAGGGATTCATTAAAAGAACTTTTATATAGGGCTTTAAATAATCATATTAACGTAAAAGTCAATTTTGAATTTTTTTGCAATTTTCTCTTATATAAAAATAATGAACAATCCACTAAATCATTTATCACAAAAAATTTTATATTGCATAGTAATTTTAATTTTGATCAGTTATTTACCAATGCTAAAGATGTAATTATAAAAAAGATTCAAGAGTTTGAAGAGAGGGATAGTGGTTGGACTTTTATAAATAATTTATATTTAGAGATAAATATCAATAGATACGATCCTTTGAACGGATCGAGCTATATTGACTTACCACTCGTTTTGAAAAAGAAAAAAGGATGTCTTAATATAAAAAACAATGACAATTATTGTTTTTTATGGTGCATAACAGCTGCACTTTGTCCCACACAAAAGAATCCTACACGCGTTTCTTCTTATCCTCATTTTCAGGAGATTTTGAATATTAATAATTTGAGTTTTCCTGTTACCTTTGCAGACATTAATTTATTTGAAATTAATAATCCTAATATAAGTGTAAATATTTTCTCATTAAGTGATAATAATAAAACTGTTGTTGGTCCTATTTACAGATCACAATTTAAACGAAAGGTAAGGATTAATTTACTTTTACTTGAAAAAAATGGTAATTCACATTACGTTCTTATAAAGAATTTATCACGTCTTGTTCGTAATCAGTTAACTAAACACCACGGAAAACTTTATTTTTGTGACGATTGCCTTTTATTTTTTTCGATGGAAGATGAATTAGTTAATCATTCATGCTGTGGTGTTGCTACAGTATTGCCTGATAAAGGTACTTTTTTACAATTTTCACATTTCGAACGCAAGCAGGACGTACCATTCGTAATTTACGCGGACTTCGAAACAATTTTAAAACCAGTTCATGTATGTGAACCTAGTCCGTTGACTAGTTTTACTACTTATAGACAGCAACATATTCCGTCAGCATTTGCTTATCATATTGTCTCTTCATTTGATAGCAATTTAAATAAGTTTGTTCAATATCGAGGACCTGATTGTGTGATAAAATTTATTAAATATCTATTAGACGATATTCTGTACGACATCAGCCTGTACGAGATTAGGATGGCCCTCAAACAGCTTAAAAACAACAAGGCGCCGGGCGAGGATGGAATCACAGCAGAGCTTCTGAAAGCGGGCGGAACGTCGGTACTGAAAGTCCTTCAGAGGCTCTTTAATTCCGTTCTGCTCGAGGGCTTAACGCCAGAAGCGTGGAACAGGGGCGTGGTGGTCTTGTTCTTCAAAAAGGGAGATAACACCCTATTGAAGAACTATAGGCCTATCACTCTTCTGAGTCATGTATATAAGTTGTTTTCGAGGGTCATCACGAATCGTCTCGCGAACAGGTTTGATGCCTTCCAACCTCCCGAAAAAGCTGGTTTCCGTAAAGGCTTTAGCACCATGGACCACATTCATACGCTGCGGCAGGTTATAGAGAAGACGAGGGAGTATAACCGGCCGTTATGCTTGGGATTCGTGGACTATGAAAAAGCCTTCGATTCGATCGAAACATGGGCCGTGCTTCAGTCTCTCCAGCGATGCCATATTGACTATCGGTATATCGAAGTGTTGAAGTGCTTATACAGTAACGCCACTATGTCAGTCCGAGTACAGGAGCAGTGCACGAGGGCAATTCCACTGCATAGAGGTGTAAGACAGGGAGATGTTATATCTCCGAAACTGTTCACCGTTGCACTGGAAGATGCCTTCAAGCTTCTGGAATGGGAAGGATTTGGCATCAACATCAATGGCGAGTATATCACTCACCTTCGATTTGCCGACGATATTGTTGTCATGGCAGAATCGATGGAAGACTTAAGTACTATGCTCGGAGACCTAAATCGAGTTTCCCAACAAGTGGGCCTTAAAATGAACATGGACAAAACCAAAGTAATGTCGAATGTCCATGTTGCGCCCCTACCTGTTTGTGTTGGGAGCTCCACCCTCGAAGTTGTAGACCAGTATATCTACCTGGGTCAATTGATCCAGGCAGGAAGTTCCAGCTTCGAGGAAGAGGTCTTTCGACGAATCCGACTCGGCTGGGCAGCGTTCGGGAGGCTACGCAATGTCTTCTCGTCCAAAATACCTCTGTGCCTCAAGACTAAGGTTTACAACCAATGTGTGTTACCAGTGATGACTTATGGCTCCGAAACGTGGTCCCTTACTATGGGTCTCATAAGAAAGCTCAAGGTCGCTCAACGCGCTATGGAGAGGGCTATGCTCGGTGTTTCCCTACGTGATCGAATCAGAAATGAGGAAATCCGTAGGAGAACAAAAGTCACTGACATAGCCAAGCGGATTAGCTCGTTGAAGTGGCAGTGGGCGGGACACATAGCGCGACGAACCGATGGCCGATGGGGCAAAAAGGTTCTTGAATGGCGACCGCGTACTGGCAAGCGAAGCGTAGGGCACCCACCTACAAGGTGGTCAGATGACCTGACCAGGGTCGCTGGAAAGCGCTGGATGCAGGCCGCTCTTGATCGGTCATTTTGGAAATCTTTGGGGGAGGCCTATGTCCAGCAGTGGACGTTATGCGGCTGAAATAAGACGATATTGCAGATTTGTATAAAATATTGAACAAAGAAAAACCTATGACTTATACTGAAAATGATGACAATGCGTATGAGAATGCCGCTCATTGTCATATTTGTGATAAACCTTTACTATTTAATAAAGTTCGAGATCATTGTCACCTCACCGGACGTTATCGCGGTGCGGCACACCAGTACTGTAACTTAAGATATAGCGTTCCAAAGTTAGTTCCAATATTTTTCCATAATTTATCGGGCTATGACTGTCATCTATTTATAAAAGAACTAGGGGAAACCGATGGGTCATTAAAAGTTATTCCTAAAAATAAAGAAAACTATATTTCATTCACAAAATTTTTCAAAATTGGTGACAATCAATATGCACAAGCGAGATTTGTAGACTCTTTCAAATTTTTAGGGACTAGTCTAGAAAAATTAGCTAAAGGCTTAGACGAAACTGATTTTAAGTATATCAGTAAATATTTTACTGACAAGGAACAATTTTGTTTATTAATTCGCAAAGGAATATACCCTTATGATTTTATGTGCGATTGGGAGTCATACTTGTACAATCGTCTTCCTTCTAAAAAAAGATTTTTTAATTCTAATCTAAAATTCTATATCTAACGAAGACATTTCTGATATAGACTATGCACATGCGCAAAAAGTTTGGTCAACTTTCGGGATTCGTAATATGGGGGAATACACCGATCTTTATCTTAAAACTGATGTATTACTATTAACAGATATTTTTGAAAATTTCCGAACAGTATGTAAATTTAATTATAAGTTGGATCCAGCCTTCTATTTAACAGCGCCTAGTCTATCATTCGACGCAATGCTGTTTAAAACTGGAATCAAGCTAGAACTCATAAGTGACTTACAAATTTATAAGCTACTACAGCGCGGGATTAGAGGAGGCATTTGTTTATGCTCTAAAAGATACGCAAAAGCGAATAATAAGTACATGGATTCTTATGATAAATCTAAACCTGATACATATTTAGTATATATTGATTGTAATAACTTGTATGGTCACAGCATGTGCCAAACACTACCCACATCAGATTTTAGATTTTTAGATTCCTCAGAAATCGAAAGTTTGAATATTTTAGAGGTATCAGACGATGCTGAATTTGGTTTTATCCTTAAGGTGGATTTGTTGTACCCTAAGAAATTACACTGCTGGCATAATGATTATCCATTTTGTGCGCAAAAATTTATACCACCCGGTGGAAAAACCAGTAAACTAATACCGAACCTGTACTCCAAACATTTTTATGTAATTCATTATGTGCATCTAAAAATGTGCTTAACAAATGGGTTAATCCTAAAAAAAGTCCATCGCGTCATTACCTTTAGACAAAGTCAATTCTTACGAAAATATATTGAATTGAACACAGAGCTTAGAAAAAAGGCTACAACACCATTTCATCAAGATCTTTTTAAGTTATTAAATAATTCAGTATTTGGGAAAACCTTAGAAGATAATGAGCGTCGAGTTAATGTAAAACTAGTGAATCGTTGGTGTGATAATACTAACAAAACCAAAAAAGTGATCACAGCTAATCGGTTAATAGCTCGACCTAATTTCCATAGTGCTACAATATTCTCGTCAAATCTTGTTGCAATTCAAATGAAGCCTGAAAAAATAATTTTAGATAAACCTATCTACATAGGTTTTACAGTACTCGAACTATCTAAAAGTCATATGTACAATTTTCACTACTCAGTCATAAAACCATTTTACGGGGATAGTGTTCAACTGTGTTATACAGATACTGACAGCTTTATTTATCAAATAACTACCGAAGATTTTTATCAGGATTTAGCACAGAATTTTCTTGATTATTTCGATACTAGTAATTATGACGTGAACAATATATACAAGTTACCCAATTTAAACAAAAAAATACCCGGGTATTTTAAAGATGAATTACAAGGAGATATTTTAAAAGAATTCGTCGGATTGCGATCCAAGATGTATTGTGTTAGATCAGACAATTCCTTAATAAAAAAAGCTAAAGGTGTTAAAAAACCCGTGGTACATGACTTATCATTACAGGACTACCACAACGTTTTACTTAACGATACAATTATTCGTAAGAAAAATATTTTATTTAAATCAATTAAACATGAAATTTTCACACAATCAACGAATAAAGTAGCGCTATCAAATACTGATGATAAACGTTTTATCTGCAAAGATAAAATCTCAACAATTTCATGGGGTCATAAAAATATTGACTTTTAATTTATATATAATTTTAATTTGTTTGGTGAAACATTGTAACTCTAATTGTAATGTAAGAAGAACATAATATCTAACTATTAAAATGTACTTACTTATCATGCTAACTAAATATTGTTAATTTTAAGAGTTTAAAATGGTTATTAACTTATGTAAATATAATTATAATAAATGAGTGCAGATTTAAAATAATTCGTTTTATTTCATATTTTAATTATTATTGCAATACATGTGAAGCAATATACTCCGACACGTGTTCAATTTAGGTCAATTAGTAAACATGTTCGGACAGTTTCGTAATCAAAATCTATATTTGCTTACTTGCATTTTGCTGAAATTATAAATACTTAAATCTATTTATCACTTCACAAGTAATTGCGGTGACAGCTGCCCACTACTATACTACTGCAACTACAATATTATAAAGTAAGTAAAACATATTCAAATTTATAAATATTTGGAACTTGCTACTTCAATGAATCACTTTAATTTTTTTTTTTTTTTTTTTCGCAGATGATGGAAGACACCTCCAGCATTATGTTTTCGCAGTATGCTCAGGACCCTTATGAAAATCTAACTCAAGAGTGTCAAGAGATAATTGCTGCACAAGCGCGTGATAAACAAGAAAAGAGAAAACGAGATGTCTCTAGAAAAAGGACTAAACTCTTGCCGAAGTCCTTTGTTATTAGCAAACAAGAGAAAGGACTGAAATTAATCCAGATCAAAATAACGGACTTGACAGGTGAACCAGCGAGTACTTCAAACCAGGATACCGATGAAGTGCTTGTCAGCGCACAGTACGTGGTTCAAGAACAGTTTGATCAAATTTTAGACCTTACGGAGTCGCTCGTTAAGACTATATCTAAAAAACTGTGTGGTGATAATTTTTAAGTGTATTTTTTAATGATTGTATATGTTTTCTGTTTAGCGTGTAAGTAAATCCTATAAGTATATTAATTATTTTTAAGAGATAAATAAATAAATAGAATACCTAAAAAAATTGACTTTTTTTCTAACTGAATACAATATGATAGGTTTAAACTAACCAAGGATATGAATAAATAAAAGAAAATATATTGATTTGATTTTATATCATTTATTTTAAATACTCTACGAAATATTTTCTAAATACCATTTCTTGATACAAATAACATTTTTTAGAGCACAAAAATTCTTATGACTTAAACAATTGAAATTACCTTCATTTTTGCAATAAGTTTTATATAAAGTCAAAAAATTTGGACATCCTCTGTCTTCTATGTCGATTAAAACACAATTGTTGCACAGTTCAATTAACCATTTCTGTTTCTCGAGACCTTTCATTACAATAGTTTTGTTTTGCATTATTGGTTTAACAATCCTTACAAATTCTCTTGGGTCTATATGTCCTTCTGACCATCGGATCCCACGAGTTCGCTCTAAATACTGAACGGCTCGTTTTTCTACCGTAGTTAATGTAGTATATGCATATGGAGGTTTGATTAAAAAAACTTGAGTGAACTCTTCAGTAGATACTGCAAACTCTTTGATTATAAATTTATTATAGCAATCCTTGAATCCTTGAATATCCACGAAAATAATCGAGTTCATGATATTTTACGAACAATGTTGCTTAGAGGTCTATATTCGACTATACAGTCATTCAGAATGAGACAATATGCTGTTGTGTGATCAGGTATCTCTCTATTGCACTCTAATTCAAGACAAATGTTGATTACCGGCCCTGATTTAATATTATCGTTCTGTCTAGAACAATCTATCACATATAATGGTGCAATATTTTTAAAATCTTGAGCACTCAACAAGGAGTTGCATGGACGGTTATAATAAGACTGCTGAAAGTTAACATATTGTTCGTATATTAGTGCATAGTTATGTTTTGGAAAGTTGATATTATAACTTTCGTATGGGTAATATGTAGAGTTTAAAAAAACTTTGACATCGCGAATATCACAGTGATCGAACCGAGACATATCATTCATCCCATTGTTTTTTCTGTTTGTTTGTAAACCTAAAATAACATATCTAGGTTTTTCAATTTGTGAGGAAGTTTTAATTGACCAGGTGTGTTTTGTAGTCTTCGGTAGCAAAGGGTACTCATAAAGGTCCCAGTTTCTATACACTAATTGAATGGATCTGTCTTTTTCGAGTATTTTAAGTAAATTAATTCTTTCTCTATCCGATACTTTAACATGAGGCATGCGCCAAACAATCTTTTTTATATCAATACTTGCAACCTCTTCGCCAGTGTTCAGCTTTAGAGCATTGAGGTTAGTATTACTTCGTAACAAAATAAGCTCATGTTTGCAATTGACAATAATTTTTTTATAATCTTCTGCAAAACCTAGTATGTTGCTGAGAGGTACTGAAGCAGCAAAATGACCTCCAATTTCATTTTTAGTACCGTGTATATCCCAACCCCAAACTTTAGATACCTTCGACTCAGCTTCGTTCATAGATACCAATGCTTTCATAGTTGTAGTTATACCAGCATTCTTCACTTTGTCTATTTCAACACCGTTTAATTCATATCTTATATCTTGAAAAAGGAATAGAAGAGGGTTGTTTGTAAACTGTACTACTGGCACTGGTTCCCTCTTATCTCCTTTGATAACATTGACTACAGCTTCAACATATAAGGTACTTGCACATGGAAGCACATATAAATCTTGTTGGTTTATGGGTATCCGAATTTTATCATTTCTATTAAAAGTAGTTATGTACGGCTTGTATGAATGAATTTCTATACTGTCTATGGAGTTGTCATAAACAGGGCTGCTAGCTATATTTAAAATACTCATTTTAGCAATCCAATCGATTTAAGAAAATGTATATTGTCAGCTGTTAATTTCTTTTTTTTATCACGAGTATGTATGGTCTTCTTGATTGCTTGATGGGTACTAATCTTTTTAAAAGATGAAGTCGAGTATTTATTGTAGTCAATCATATTTTCTTCAAATGTAAGTACAATTGCACTTCCTCTCCGCGAAAATGTATTAAATTGTTTTTAATGTCCAAAATTCTGATATTTATACTATTCACCGTGCTTCTGTTCACTGGAAAATATATAGTATTTTTTGGAATTTCTATTATTCTGTAGCCAGGAGGTGCATTCAAAGCGAATTCGTGAATTATATGACTTGATTTTCCATTAATATAGGAACCTTCAGTAATATCACATTCAACTCGAAGCACGGTTGTAGGTAGAATGTTCACTGGGAGTGGGGAGTTAAACCATTTATCCTTCATCAGGAAAGTTTTACCGTAACCTAATAAAGGCCCAATAGAATTTGGTTTTTCGAAATGAATATCTTTAGAGCAGAATATCGAGAGCCTCAATGTGTTATTGTTGCACAATAACTTGAAAACACAATTGTTTACTTTTGATTGTATAAACTCACTTATGTCTTGGAGTTCATATGCTCCCTCAGGAATTTCAACCACTTCGTCAGTGCCATAATAAAATTTATTATTAGTTTTAGTAATATTTGGTATAGAATTAAATGTAGAGAAGTGTAAAAGAGAGCACTCATATTGGCCATCGAGTTCTAGTGGAGGGGTATAGTTCGTTGTTAGTATTGAGCTGTTTCCAGTTATGGACAGAGTGAAAGACATTTTTAGAATGATGTTTTATTCAAACGTAATAATTATTATATACTATATTTACACCAAAAGTCTCGCAAAAATTGTATACACAAATGACCACAATTTACAGTATCAAAGTTTTGTAATCTAGTATAATTATAATGTATATCACTAACATTTAAATATTTGACCAATTCTTTGGGTGGTCTTAAGTTACCAAAACTATCGAAATATTCACAATAATTATTTATTTTAGCAAAGGCTACCCAATGAGTTCCCGCATTATTACAACTGTCTAAGTTTAGTATACCACACTCTATGGGTTGTGGTTTACGTGGCAATCTATCTCTCATATACACACCTCGAAAATATGGAATATTTTTAGTGTATTTAACAATATCGAAATTCGTAAGAGCACGTTTGGGTAGCCTGTTTATTAGTTTTTTGTAGATTTCAAAAATAACCCGCTACCTTTTTTATATGGTTTAAGGTAAAATCCTTTTCCTATCGCAATAGCATCCATGGTTTTGTTATGACGTTCAGATTCATGTAAATTCCGTTGAGCAGTTTTACAATCATTTATAGTTTTAGCTATACCAGCAGCACCTCCTGCTAAAGCGCCTAATGCTGATAAACCCGCAAAAATTGGTATCAAAGGTAAAATCCCTCCTGTTTTAGGTATTGGTATTATTCTCGACAAACTAACGTGACATGTCTTAGGAAACAATTTTTTTGCTGCTTCACAAGCATATTTGATAGCAGTTTTGCTATCCTTTGATTTCAGTTTCTTTATTTGTGAACGTATTTTTGACACAATGGTTTTAAATTTTTTTATCCCAGCACCTGATTTTAATTTTGCTTTCATAACTTTGTTAACTATCCACGATGCCAACTTTTCTCCTTTGCCAGCGTCTTTAGATTGTAATCGTTTCTTAGCCATTTTCATAAGCTGTAAATCTGCTTTATGACGTACGGAGAGTTCAGGATTGTTGTATGCAATATCGTGGTATTTACAAGCTTTGTCTAATTGGTTAATACCTTTATCACCTCTCGATAACCTTTCTTGTAACCTAGTGCCTGGTCCACAATAATTGTAACCTGGTAAGTGAAGCTCAAACGGGATATTATTTATCAAATTATTGATAAGTCCACCTCCTTTCATTTCTTGTTATATAATGAGCAAAGTATAAGATGCTAACACTTATATGTATTATGATACAATAGAATTTCTATCTATCCAACTGTTTTCTTCATCAGGAAGTCCTAACCATTTGACGAACAAATTATTGCCTTTTTTTCTTATAATTTTTTCAATTAAGTATATATTTGGATACTTTGCTTTTTGTAACTCTTCTTGATAAAATAAACCTAATATATTTTGTTTTCGTTGATCTTGTATTAAATATGTAACTGGTTTAGTATTATTAACTGTTTTAATTGTAAAAATTTCTGTAGACCAATTAGGTGTGAAACCTTTCGCAAAAGTACTCTTGTATTTACTTATTCTAACGTGATCACCAATTTTAAATTTATTTTTTATTAATTTACATTGTTTCTCCTGGAATTTTTTAATGTTATGGTTTACTAGGTTTTCATTTTTTGCATTTACGTCTTTTGGTTTAAACTTCGTGACGCTATGTTTTTGATTATTATATGAGAACAAAACGTTATTCAAAGTTTTTCCTATCCATTTATAGTTACCATTATAACTAAAACATTTGTATAATTTAATCTTCAATGTTCTGATTAATCTTTCTACAATTGAAGCTTTTTTTGTTGAAAACGATGAATAGTGGTTAATCTTCATTAACTGCATTTGTCTTTTAAATTCATCATTATAAAACTCTGTACCTCTATCAGTTTGTAGATTTTTAGGGACACGTCCACTTTCCCTTATAATTTGAGTAAATGCATTAACAACCTCTTTTTTTGATTTAGTTTTTAAAGGAATCATCCAAGCATATTTTGAGAAACCATCAATGACAGTTAAAATGTAAGTGTATCCATTATTATACTTTTTAAATGATTGAAAATCAGCCAGGTCAGCTTGCCATAAGTCGTCTATCCCTTTCAAGATCACATTACGACGATCAAAATTTCTGCGTGCCGATCTATGAATTTCATTTACCACTTGGTGTTTTTCCATTTTGTTTAATAATTTTATCGATGTAGTCTTTAGTATAAAACTTTTTTTCGAACTGAATGAGATTATTTCTTATATCCTCTTTTATTGTATTTACAAAAGCAGTAATTTCATCAGCAATCTTTTTATCAACATATTTTTTGTTCACCGCATCATCACGTGCTACAGGATCTTGAACTCCTCTCAATCGAGATGATTGTAAATCAAAATCACCGGTTTCCGATCTAGCAAGGTGATTAGTTGAACAGTCTAGTATTTCTGACAAACGAAGTCTTTTATGAACATGGTGGCCAAATTTATCAACATTCATTCTGTACTGAAGTCGATCGCAGTGAAATAATAAATGATCTAATAGGATGTGCTGTTATTAATTTATACTACCATTTTCACGTAGTTCTTCTATGATTGAAATTATTTCATTATCCAGAACAGTGTTTCCAGCATCTTTAGATGCTATTAATAACTTCAACCTTTCTACTAATTCATTAGGGTCATCCCAGTAGATGTAATCAGTATTTTTTTTAAACTTCTTTTTAAGTATCAAACCCTCTCCTGAGCTAATATCATCAGCATTACTGACAGAAGATGTTGAAGGCTTTCGCAATCTAAAAAGTGGTTTAATGATGTGCAAGTACTTCCGTCCTTTATTAGATTTAATTGGTTTAGTAGGATCAAAGTCTCGTCGGTGAGCATTTGTGTCTATTAACATGCTCTTATATTCTTGACAATCATTTTCAGTCACCACTTCCAAATTAGGTACCTTTTTCAACAATAATTCTCGCAACCCTGGCGTTACTTGATAATCACGTCCTGCTACAGATATAATTTGATCATTTATAAGCACACGTGCTGAACCCAACATTAATTTACCTCGTTCTCGTCTAACGCCGAATGGTACACCTTTAAATATTTCCGAGGAAAGTGACCAGGACGAAGTATTTTGACTAGGGCTAGGTATTGACTCAATGCTTTTATACGATATGTTACTGGTATTTGTATTGTTTGAGTCTCCAGATTTTTCTAAACTATTATTTTCATCAGAATCATCTTCAGAATAATTTTGTGAGGAAATTTGGTTTATAAGAGTTTTGTTGAATTGCGATTCAGGCGATGGAATTTGCTCTTTTACAAAATAATTTTTCATAACGTCATCATTTTCTTTTGATTTAATTGGATGGTTCACATCCTTAATCAACTGTTGCATTGGGTCAGTAACAGGTCTAAAAACTGTATTTAAAACATTTTCATTGTAGGAGTCCGTAATTTTCATATCTTTGATTTTCTTTTTAACAGCTTCTGCTATTTTAACTATCTGAGTCTTTAACTCTTTTTCCATTTTAAGCTTGATGAATATACGTTATTTGCTTAGTACGGTAATAGTTCGACTGAAGAAGTTTTTCAAATAAATCTTCTTATATGCTCGTATTTTTTTCCTCGTCGAACGAGATAAAAGTATCGAAATTCTTCCTGTAACAGCCTTCGTTCTTTTTATTATCTTTACTAATCACCAAATAGTTATAGGGTTCGCTCCATACTTTTGAACACATTTCTCGAAACTCAGACCACGACATGTCGGTATTAACGTGTTCATCATATACATGATGGAGGTTTACATCATCCTGTTTGAATAATATTAAAAGATTTGCATTGTCTCTTACTAACTGTTTAGGTATCTTACTGTACGTTTGATTCAAGTAAAAACAGTCGATAAATTTATGTCTACCCATTGCGAAATAATCTCTCATATTGGACTGGTTCTCACAAGCAACGTCATCAAATATTATTATGGAGTGTGGTTTCGCATCGTGTGGGCTTAAAACAAGTTCATTATCTTTATATTTTGCAAACGAAACATCTGGCACTAACTTAAGAACATTTTCTAAAAACACATATTTCGGCTGATACAATGTTTTTGAGTAAAGATAAACGTTTTTAAAACGTAAACCATTTTCATGTAACAGAAGACCTATGATTACATTAGTTTTCCCACAATTCGAGGGACCGCAAATAATACACCGAATAGTATTAGGTAGAAGGTCTCCATGGCGGGAAACATCTGCTTTTTCATCTGGACATACTCGGCTCAGTTGTAAAGTTTGAGATTGTTTAACGAATTTCATCCTTTTCATTAGTAAGACTGTTAATGACTGAATTTTATTCATTTGTAAGTTACAATTTATATACATTCGAAACGATCTGAATCTGTGAATGCTTTACTTTGGAAACTCTCTAGACCTATAATATTGGGTTATAAATCACTGCTGTGAGTGAAGGCAAGCACTTCGTGCTTGCCTGAATGCGCAGAAGTGATTTATAACTCCCAATATTATACTACTTAGGTTGACTTTTATAGTTACCAATTTTCACTATTTGTTGGCGATTTGAGAGGTAAGATCTCATCATTTTGTGTGCTGTCCCACAAATTCCTAAGTTTGCCAGTTTTTTCAGTAACACTCTATGACTAACAGTATCAAAAGCCTTTTTTAAGTCAATGAATACTCCCAGCGCGATCTGTTTTTGGTCTATTTTAGTTTTAATTTTGGTAATAATATCTATTGTTGCCGAAAGAGTGTTTGATTTAGGCCTAAAGCCATATTGCTTGCTTGAAATTATGTTTCTAGATTTAAGATAGCCATCAATTTGGTTGTACAGGATTCTTTCAAAGATTTTTGATACTAAAGGCAATACAGATATGGGGCGGTAATTACTTGGGTTAGATTTGTTTCCAGATTTAAAGATTGGGGTCACCTTTGCAAGTTTTAGGCTGTCGGGAAAAATACCGAGCTCTAGACATTTGTTAATACAGTTGACTAAGTCCGTAATAATTAATTTTTTGACACATTTGATGATTTTTGCAGTTACACCATCGACACCCGCGGCGGTATCACAATCTAAGTTGTCAATAATTTCACTGACTTCAGCCTCTGTAGTGGGAGTAAACTCGAATAGGTCAGCCGAAACCGGAGTTGACGTGCGCTGTGCGGTAGTAAATACGTTGTCTTTATGATACTTCTGCGGTATTTCGTTTGCCAATGATTCACCAATTGTTGAAAAGTAGTCATTAAAGTATCTACAAATTTCATCTTTGTCGGTAATTTCTCCATGCTCTGTCTGTAGTTTCGATGGTAGGGTTACCTCTTTTACTTTGTTGCAATATAAGCTATTTATCAGTGACCACATTTTTGCAGGTTTGTTTTGGACGCCTTTAAAGGCTGTATGGTAGTATTCTGCTTTGGTTTTTTGTATAAGGTCAGTAACTTGTTTCCTTGCTCTTGAAAGTTCCTCGTCTACTGTTATGTCGCTAGGGTTTCTTTTTTTCCTAAGGCAAAGTGCATTTCTTTTGTTTATGCAGTCTGTAATTTCTTTCTTTATCCAATCTTGTCTCGGAGGATTCAGTCTTTTGGTTTTCTTAACTTTGCATTGTTTTATACTGGATAACAAATTCTGTTCCATTGTTGGGTAGTCCTCAGTATGGGTTTCAATACTTTCAACTGTTTTGTATAATTTGTTATAGTCTACAACTTCATAATCGTACGATTTTACAGACTCTGGCTTAAACTTTTTAATTTCAACAAATATTTGTTTATGGTCCGACATATTAGATTGGACTACAGCGAAATGGAATTTATTTTGTTTTAGGTTCGTACAAGCATGGTCCAAAATTTATTTTCTAGATTTCTTGTGACGGGTGCAATATGATTCATCGACTTTGTTTATTATGTAATAGCCACTCTCGTTTACTGTATTTTTATACGAGGTTGATAATTCAGGACGTAATAGGTCGTAGTTAAAATCTCCAAATACTATGGCTCGTTTGTGTTTTTCTAATTGCAAGGTATACTCATCCAAAAAAATACAGCTGTTGGTACGACCAGGCTTATATATTGCACCCACGTGCAGCGAAAATTTATCAATGTGAATCCATAGGTAGTGATTCTCATCAATCGACCTTTGTTCAATGAGGCTATGTTTCATGGAATTATGAGCAAAAATTGAAACTCCCCCGCCCTTTACTCCTTTCCTGTAGTTAAAATAGTGCGTATAACCAGGTATCTGCTTTACTTTTGCATCATCATCTGATTTTAACCACGTTTCGGAGATGACTATGATGTGAATGACCGTATCCAGTGATTGTATAATACACCTCAATTCTTCTATCTTCCCGGCTTTCATTATACTACACGCATTAGCGTATAAAAATTTTAAGGACTTTTTGCTCAATGATATGTCGTTGTACCTATTTGCAATTTGATAGGAGATATTATTGTTCTCATCGTCTGTTATGGAGCTGGATGTGGCGGCTGTTTTTGGGAGTTTTTTGCAGCCGAAGATATAATCTTAGGAATGCCTTTCACATACTTGATAGCAAGACTTGATTCACCATTTTGAATACGCTTATCAAGTTCCTCCTTGATCATTCTAAAATATGCCTGTTGCTGCGGTGTTTGATCGGTAAAGATCTTTATTTCTTTATCTTTGAGTTGTATCTTATCAATACATATAATAAAATCGTAACCCATCGCTGTCTGTACATGGAAGATAAATGAGAAAAAATACTTTTGGGGGCTTTAACTAACGCAATAGAACACAAAACAATGATTTTTAGATTTTTTGTCTGTTTGTCGGTTTGTCTGTTTGTCTGTTTGTCTGTGCGTTTGTGCACGCTAATCTGAAAAATGGCTGAACCGATTCAGTTGCGGTTTTCACTAAAATATTGTGATAAGCTTCACTTAAAATTTAGTGTTTGTTTCATTTAAATCCGTTAATAAATAAAAAAGTTATATCAATTTTAAAGAATCACGTCAAACATTTTTGTTCGTAAAACTGCGTTTGTGCATGCTTATCTCATAAACGGCTAAACAGCTTCGGTTGCAATTTTCATTAATGTATTTTGATAAATTTTCTTTAAAATTCAGTGTTTGTTTCATTGAAATCCATTTATAAATAAAAAAGTTATATCAATTTTGTAATGTATTAGTAGGTATCTCATTTTTATATTTTACTTGTATACCGCCATGTACCGCACATGACTGCCCTCAATAAACCATTCATTCCGCGATCGTCTGTCTTTTATTACATACATAACATTGGCGCAGTCCGTTTCTAGAAACTTCTTACTTATGCGTGTGATAGTTTAGTGCAATGCCGATTGGAAAAATCGAAACTTTTGAAATAGGTTCCCATAATTGGGATGCTTATTGTCGCCGTGTTAAACAATTCATAGCTCTGAATAGTATACCCGCGAGCCTACATGTGGCCACGTTAGTTACGCAAGTGGGTGTGTCGTGTTATGAATTGATGTGTGACTTATGTGCACCTGATCTCCCGGAGAATAAAACTTTCGAGCAATTGGAAGAGATTGTGAAGGCTCACTTGGAGCCTCAGAGGTCGGAGATCGCGGAAAGACACATTTTTCGGCAAAGGAAGCAAAAACAAGGCGAGACCGTGAGCGATTACTTGCAGAATTTGAAGCATTTGGCCAAGACTTGTAATTTTACTTCGGCTATTCTCAACCCTCTAGAAGTCAATCTGCGAGATCAGTTTGTGTCCGGTCTGTACAACGAGGACATGAGGTCCAGGCTTTTCGCCGAAAAGGATTTAGGTTATAAACGTGCTGTGGAGCTCGCGTTATCACTCGAGGCAGCGGATAGGCACGCCATGCAGGCGGCGTCCGGCAGCGGTGAGAGTAGCGGCGGGTCCGCGGCGGTCGAGCCCCTGCACAGCATCGGGGGCCGACGAGGACGGCGTGTGGCGGCAGGCGGCCGGGCGCCGGTGGCGGCGGCCGGGGCAGTCGCAGCGCCGGGCGCGGCGGCCGGCGACGGGCGGCCGGGTCGTTGCTCACGGTGCGGGCGGGACGGCCACGCGGCAGCTAGGTGTCGTTTCCGAAATTATTCTTGTGACCAGTGCGGTGAAAAAGGTCATTTGAAAGTGGTTTGTCGTAAGTACGGGCGAGCGAGCGGGGCAAGCCACTCGAAGGAACAACATTTTCTGGATGACTCAGGTGAAAGTGATTTAAATTTTTATAACTTAGTTTGCGATGGTGAAGATGGTCCCTATTATACGAACTTAAAAATTAATAACAAAACAATTAAATTTGAAATTGATACGGGTAGCAAGATTTCTGTAATTTCTAAAAAGTGTTATGATACTTTCTTTTCTCATGTCCCAATTGATAAGAAATCTTTACGTCTTAAGTCTTATACGGGGACTATTATTCAACCTTTAGGCAGTATAATGGTAACAGTAACATTCAGGTCAATCACTGAATCGTTAGAATTGTATGTTATAGATAATGGAGGTCGGCCACTGATGGGTCGAACTTGGATTAGGAAATTGCAAATGGATGTTACACCGTGCCATAATATTGTCGAAGGAGCCTCTACAAGTATATTACATGATTTGCGAAACGAATTTCCTGAGGTTTTTGCTGATGGACTTGGGACCTTTAAGACTCCTATTAAATTGCACCTGGTAGATCACACCCCGGTGTTTGTAAAAGCGCGGCCTTTGCCGTTAGCGCTGCGCGCGCCCGTGGAGCGCGAACTTGAGCGATTGGAAGGAGATGGGGTCATCGTTAAAGTTGACCGTTCTGATTATGGCACTCCTATAGTTCCAGTCATAAAGAAAAATGGAGACATTCGCATTTGTGGTGATTACAAAGTCACCATCAATCCTTTGATAAAAGACTTTCATTACCCATTACCTAGAATAGAGGACATATTCGCAACTTTAGCAGGAGGCCAACAGTTCACTAAGCTGGATTTGTCCCATGCCTATCAGCAATTTTTACTCACACCTGACTCACAACCGTTGACGGCCCTGACCACACACATTGGCACCTATTTTTATAAAAGAGTTCCGTTTGGTATCAAATGCATACCCGAAAATTTTCAAAAAGCGATCGAAGAAACGCTTTGTGGCTTGCCGTCGACGGTGGTTTTCCAGGATGACATATGTGTCACAGGAGGAGACAAGGCTACGCATTTAAAACATTTGAGAGCTGTTTTATCTCGGTTGAAGGACGCAGGGCTGCGTGTTAATTTATCTAAATGTGAATTTTTTAAAGACAGTGTAACATATCTTGGATATTGCATTGATAGACACGGCCTTCACACCGATAAAAATAAAATAGAAGCAATTGTCACTGCTCCGATCCCAACCGATGTTACGCAATTAAAAAGCTTTTTGGGGCTTGTTAATTTTTATGCAAGATTTTGTATTAATATTAGTCATATTTTGCGACCACTTTACAATCTACTTAAAAAGGGTGTTAAATGGCAGTGGAGTGAGGATTGCGATCGGTCTTTTAAGTTAGTAAAAAGTAAATTATGTGAGGCACCAGTGTTAGCACACTATGAGGCTCGCCTCCCGTTGATTTTATCCGTAGACAGCAGCGCGTACGGCCTCGGCGCCGTGCTGACCCACCGGTACCCCGACGGCTCCGAGCGGCTGGTAAGTTGCGCTTCTCGCACGCTGAATGCCGCTGAATCTAATTACTCGCAGCTGGACAAGGAAGCCCTTGCTATTTTGTTTGGGGTGACTAAGCACCACCAGTATGTTTACGGTAGGCATTTTATATTACGAAGCGACCATAAGGCATTAAGTTATATTTTTGGTAAAAACAAGGGCATTCCTCAAACAGCTGCCAGTCGTCTACAACGATATGCAGTAAAACTGGCTGCCTATAATTTCGACATTGAGTATGTTACATCTGCAAGAAATTGTTTCGCGGATTTTCTTTCCAGGTTGCCTCTTAAGTCAAAAAAATATTTTAGTGGCGTAAGTGCGCCCAACACTAGCTATTTTAATTTTATTGAGGATAAATTACCTATCACCTTCCGTGAAATAAGAGCCGCCAGTCTCAAAGACCCTTTATTGAATAAAATAATAAGTTACGTAAAATTTGGCTGGCCTGACAGTATTAAAAATGAGAAAGAGAAGCCTTTTTTCGTTCGTAAAGAAAATTTGTTTATAGAACATGACTGTCTAATATGGGGGTATCGAGTTGTCATACCGGTCAGTTATCACGCACATGTACTGAGCGAGCTGCATAGCGGGCATATAGGGGTAGTTAAAATGAAACAGCTGGCGCGTAGCTACCTGTGGTGGGACGGGCTCGACGCTGAGATAGAACGCGCGTGCCGCGAGTGCAGCGCCTGCGCCGCGCAGCGCGACGCGCCCCCCGCAGCCCCTGTGCATTCCTGGAATTGGCCCGAGCAGCCTTGGTATCGCCTCAATTTAGATTTTTTGGGACCTTATAAAAATAACTATTATTTAATTATAATTGACGCTCATTCAAAATGGCTTGAAGTTGAACGGGTACCCTCTACTTCTGCCATTGCAGTTATCACAGTTTTGAGAAGACTGTTTTCGCGTTTCGGGTTACCAAAATGTTTAGTGAGTGATAACGGACCTCCGTTTACTTCTTCGGAATACTTTTCATTTTTAGAGAAAAACGGCATCCGGAGAATTTTAGTGGCTCCCCACCACCCTTCCAGTAACGGGGCTGCTGAAAATGCAGTTCGCACGGTTAAGCAAGTATTAAAAAAGGCAACCGTGGAAAATAAGAATTACGATAGAGCTCTTTGCGAATTTTTATTTACCTATAGAAATACGGAACACTGTACCACAAAAAAGGAACCCGCCGTTGCATTGCTAGGACGTAGATTGCGAGGTCGTTTAGACTTACTGCGACCCGATACGGGCGCACTCGTACGTGCTGCGCAGGACGCACAAGAGTCACGCCGCGGCGGCGTTTTACGAGAGGCGCGAGTAGGTGATGATGTCCTTGTCAGGGACTACTCAAGCCAAGATGTTAAGTGGAAGGAAGGAGTGGTATTGGAGCGCACAGGCCCGGTTTCCTATGCAGTCAAAATGAGCGATAATGATCGTGTTTCTAAGAGACATATTGATCAAATAATAAATAAACAACCGGTTAGGAAATCGCGGCATTCACTACCACCGATCGAAGCCGTCGACCCGAGTCCCTCGATTGATGAGTCATCATCTCATGATCAAGTTTTGCGGCCCGATCCTCCTCTCGCTCAGTCTCCTGCAGTATCGAGCCCTCAACCGATAGCAGAACCCTTTGTTCGCGACAGTAATAAAGACACGCATGCACAGGCGACTTTGACACATAAAATGACCTTGAGGCCTCGCGCCGCAAAACAATGATCACTGCTACCTGGTGTGGTGTGTCTGTAATTGAAATGTATATTTGTTAAGTTATAGATAGATTTAACTTTATAAATATTCATAGCAGCTAAAGTTAGTCTAAATAGTGCAATTACCTACCTATTATACCTAAACATTTTGAGTTATGTATAATTAGGGTTTAAGTAATATATCAACATAATAATAATTGTATCACAGACACAGTTTTGCATAATTTTTTCAGTTCAACTTGTATCCTAAATTATAATACCTAGTTTAATTAGGTACTTAACCTAGTTTTAGTATTTATCTTTGATTTAAGGAGAGGAAAGTGTAATGTATTAGTAGGTATCTCATTTTTATATTTTACTTGTATACCGCCATGTACCGCACATGACTGCCCTCAATAAACCATTCATTCCGCGATCGTCTGTCTTTTATTACATACATACATAACAAAGAATCACGTCAAACATTTTTGTTCGAAAAATTGTTTGGTTGCATTGGCTAAAACTTTTGTCAATTTTATGTTATGGTTTATCTAAAATAATAAAGTTAATAACCGGCCAAGTGAGAGTCGGCCTCGCGCACAAAGGGTTCCATTCCATCCCATTATCTATAAAAAATCACGTTTGTTGTACGGGAGCCTCAATTAAATATTTATTTTACTCTGTTTTTAGTTGTTATAGCGGCAAGAGAAATACATCATCTGTGAAATTTCAACTGTCTAGCTATCACGGTTTATGAGATACAGCCTGGTGACAGACAGACAGACGGACTGAAGGGCAGGCAGCGGACTCTTAGTAACAGGGTCCCGTTTTTAGCTTTTGGGTACGGAATACGGAACCTTCAAAATTTACAATTTTGATGTTTTCGGAGTGTTCTTATTTATTAGTTTTTTTTTTTGGTCACCAATAGATGGCGTTGTTCAAAATACACAGAGCCTAGGGCAAGACCCAACGCTGACAAACGGCCATTCTTAGCACGATTCGATCGATTTGCGCTAGGGGGCGCCACCTGTTAGCAAGTACTAATAAACAGCTCCTGTGATAATAATTGTAAATAAATAATTTTAAGTTATACTGGTGCGTCAAGTAAAGTTAAAAGTGTTGCAAATACTGCTGATTTTCGTTGACATTATAATCTGATGCTGAAAAGTACGATTAAGTGGAACTTTGTGCTCTGTGTTATGTGCCTGTGACTGTATCCAAGATTGAGACTGTTCAGTGCTTGTCTGGATTAGAACTGTTATCACTTAAGGATTTCTTAAGGCCTTTACGATTTTCTAAGGCCTTTGTGATCTACTATACTTATAAAATTTTTGCTTACTTTCACTATATCAATTTTTGCTTCGTCACTTCCATTGTATGGCAAGCAGCTAGCACGACTAATAGTGCCATCTATGTATCGTGGCTGTATCTACCTCGGAGCTTCTTTTAAGTAGATCACTATTCAAGCACCTGACATTAGAATGCTTCTTACCTGTGTCATCTTCATTGTATGAAAGCAACAAGCACGACTAGTAGTGCCATCTATGTAACCTTGCTGTAACTTCTTTGTAATCTCTAAAACGGTTACCGTTATCGAGCACTCGCCATATTCCTGCTTCTTTGTCGCATCTAAGCACGCACACACGGCTGATCTTGATCAATGCAAATTATCGCATAGCTCGCTAGATGTCACTGTATGTTTAAAATTTAGAAATAATTGTTTTGTTAGCATATCAAATTGCGGCAACAATGGCCAACTGTAATGCTTGTTTATGCGCTATTACCGACGACAAATTTCTTCGCTGTAGGGACTGCACTCACAGCTACCATCACAAGTGCCTTAATATAAAGGATAACCAATTTTCAACCTTATCAGCCGCATACAAAAATTCATGGGCGTGTCCTTCCTGCAGCAATATTTCTTATAGGCGGAAAAATAATACTAACACTCCTGTGAGGGCACGCCAGCTACCTATTGACGATAGCTTAATGAACATGTCCTATGACGTGGAGGACAGCAGCATAGCCTCAAACGTCTGTGTTGATCCAGTGGCTGGTTGTTCTGGCTGCAGTGGTGGGGTAACCATGGAAAAAATCAGTGCCCTGCTTGATGAAAAGTTGAATACCACCCTTTCTACATACATGAATAACTTTAGAGCAGTCCTTAAGGAAGACGTCAAAACTATGGTGCGAGCCGAGATGAGTGGTGTCGTGCAAGAAATTAAGAACGACCTGAACGATGCCACTGACTTCTTTAGCTCGGAACAAAATACTCTTAAGTCTCGTTTGGCGGAGAGAGATGCCTCTATCAAGACCCTAGAAGCCGACTGTCAGCGTCTGCAAGTTGACCTACATCATCTGAATAGCCGTTTATCGGCTATCGATAAGACTGCCCGAAGCTACAATATTGAAATACAAGCAGTACCTGAAAGCCGCAACGAAAACGTGACCGCGTTATTCAGGAAGCTCTGTGAGGTCGTCAAGTTCTCCATTGAAGACAGTAATATTCAAGCCTGCCGCAGAGTTGCTAAAATGGATAACAGCTCTAAACGTCCTAGGAACATATTAGTTACGTTATCATCTCCTAGACTGAAAGACTCACTGCTATCTGCCACTCGTAGATTTAACAAGGCTAACCCTAGAGATACACTGAGCTCTCGGCACCTTGGTATCACATCTGAGAGTCATAGAATTTATGTGGTTGAGCATCTGTCACCTGAATGCAAGCAACTTCACGCGGCGGCCAGACGTTTCGCCAAAGACAACGATTATAAATATGTGTGGACAAAATACGGAAGGGTGTACGTACGCAAGAATGACAATACAAGTGGAATCTACATAAAAAACATAGATACACTTAAGAACTTAGTTTAATTTTATTTTTCGTTTTATATATTTATTTTATTTTATTTTATTTTACTTTTTCGACCTTATCACTTTAGCAGTTAATATTTCCTTATGTTGATTTTCTATCAGAATGTTAATAGAGTACGTTCCAAACTTAATGATATTTGTTTAAATGTGCTATCCAGTAACTACGACATTATTTGTCTTACGGAAACGAATTTAAATACTAGTGTGCATGATTCAGAGTTATTCGATTCTCGTTACAATGTTTATAGACGTGATCGTTCAATTATTTCTTCAAGTAAAACTGAGGGAGGGGGTATTGTTGTAGCAATAAAGAAAAATATTAATGTTGTTCGTCAGTTCACATGGGACAGTAATGCCGAGGATGTATGGGTATCTATTTTGCCTCGGAACCAAAATGATAAAACAATAAACCTTTGTTTGTGCTATTTGCCTCCCGACTTGCCTCGTCAAACACAACAATCTTTTTACGACAATTTGTGTAGAGTGGTCCTTAATTCTGATGGTCGTGAGGAATTTATATGTATTGGCGACTATAATATACCTGAGTTGTCTTGGTCGAAAACTGCTGATTCTTTGCATATGATTAATAGCCAGTCTCAGAATTGGAAACCGTTATTGCTACTTGACACTATGGCTGCATGTCATTTCAAGCAATTTAATAATATACCTAACGCGAATAATCGTTTTCTTGATCTAGTCTTATCAACGTTTGACGTTCTCGTGTATGGTGCAGATCCTCTTAGCCGGTTGGATAGCCATCATCCAGCTATAGTTGTAGACATTGACTGTAATATCGGTGCCCCATCAAAATCTTTAAAACCACATCCACGTAGGCGTTTTAACTTTTATAAATGCAAATATAGTGATGTCAAAACCGAGCTTTCTACTGTCGACTGGCATTCACTTCTGTCATCCTCAGATATTGATGTCGACTTGTGTAATTTCTATGACACCGTGAATGCGATTATAGGCAAATATACTCCTTTGTCAAACCATAAAGATTCTGCACACCCATCGTGGTTTAGCCCTGCATTAAAACGCTGCCTTAAAATTAAATCTAAATTTCACAAACTCTATAAAAAATTCGGTAATCCTCGAGACTACGATGAATTCTCGTTTTACAGAGCCCTAAGCAAAACATTGATACAGTCTTGTTACCAAAAGTTCGTTGCATCCGTTGAGGATTCTGTAGAAAATGATAACATGAAGGCTTTTTGGAACTTTGTTAATAGTAGGAAGGGCGACAATTCCATTCCGTCTACAATGAAATATGAGAACAAATCATCATCCGACCCGTCTGAGGTATGTGAATTATTCTCCAAATGTTTTAGCTCGGTATTTGAGGATGACACGCAAGGTAATAGCTTTAACTTCGCTAACAGAAATTGTAACACACTTGGCTCAATTGCCATCACTAAAGATATGGTCTTGAATAAACTTAAGTCCCTGGACACGAACAAGGGTCCTGGTCCAGATAACATTCCAGCCATATTTGTCAAAACGTGCGCAGAAGAGCTTTGCGTGCCTTTGCTCATCCTTTACAGCAAATCTCTCTCAACTGGTAAGTTCCCAACATTTTGGAAAGTTGCCCACGTTGTCCCTGTCTTCAAGTCCGGCGATAAGAGTATGTGCCAAAATTACAGGCCAATTAGCATATTGTCTTGTTTCGCAAAAATCTTTGAAAGCATCGTTTATGATGTTCTTTATAGTCACATTAAACCCTACCTGCATCCCCAACAGCATGGTTTCTTGGAGCACAAATCAACTACAACGAACTTACTAGAGTACAAAAATTATCTCTGTAATGCTTTTGCTAATAGGTTGCAAGTTGATTCTATCTACACAGACTTCTCGCGGGCGTTTGACAAATTGAATCAAAGAGTGCTTTGTTACAAATTGGAGGGCTATGGCGTCCATGGCAGCTTGTTGCGTTGGATTCAGTCTTATTTAAGTCGAAGAAGCCAACTAGTAGCAGTTAAAGGTTATCTTTCTTCACCTGTCACAGTAACGTCTGGAGTCCCTCAAGGAAGTCACCTGGGGCCTTTGCTTTTCGTTATTTTTATCAATGATTTAGTCGAGAAACTTTCGTGCCCCTGTTTACTTTACGCTGATGACCTTAAAATTTTTACCACCATAGGCGATGTTGAGGATACCTTGAAGCTGCAAAATGACCTGATTGCTCTCTCTGATTGGTGCCATGAAAACCATATGCATCTAAATATCGATAAATGCTTTGTAATAACTTTCACCAGAAAAACGAATATAAGCCTTTCTGACTACGCTTTAGACGGTAAAACACTTACTCGTAAGACCGTTGTCAAGGATTTAGGTGTTCTGTTTGACAGCAAACTCTCATTTCATGAACACTATGATTTTATCGTCGAACGCTGTTCAGGGTTACTAGGTTTTATATGTAGGATCACAAAAGACTTCAGAAAGACCAATAGCTTAGTACATCTTTTTTACTCCCTTGTTCGCAGTATTCTTGAATATAACTCAGCAATTTGGTCTCCCTATTACAGTGTGCACAGCGATCGGATTGAGGGAATTCAGAGACGCTTCTTGAAAATCCTGAGCTATAGACGTGGTGTGGGCCGAACGCTTACTTCCTACAACGAGCGCTTAGATTATTTCAATGTGACCTCACTTAGTGTACGCCGTGATTACATTAATCTTGTACTACTGTACAAAATAATTCATGGTCTTCTCGATTCTCCTAGCCTTCTTTCTCTTCTTAACTTTAATACGCGTTTTAGGTCTCGAAATCGAAACTATAATGCATTTACCTTACAGGTTTACTCGAATAACACATCTTATTATAATCCTGTGGTCAGAATGTGTCGCCAATACAATGAAGTCCTAGTATCTAACAGAGACATTGATATCTTTCACTTTTCACTTTATAAGTTTCGGCGGCAAATACTAATACACCTAAAAATGTGTCAATATCAATAACTAGCATTTATAAATCTTAATTTCTGTTTTGTCTTGACCTGTATTTTTTTATATTTTTTTATTTTTTTGCAATTATCTATCACTTTTTTTATTTTGTTTTTTATTATTGTATTCAGTGTACCCTAGCTTCTGACTTTGTTATTAGTATAGCTTTTAGGCATACTTGTTTTAGGATTGCAGACTAGAACGGCTCTAATATCTGTATACTTAATTTTGTTTTCTTATTGTGTTTGTAATCTGTTGAGTGTGCTAATAAATAAATAATAATAAAATAATAAGATTGTGGGCGAGAAGGTGGAAAAAGGAATCAAAATAGGTACTACTTAATAGGATAAGTTAGGCGCATGGGTTGACCTCTGACTAAAGCATGGGGTGCCGTGCGTGAGCGAGTCACTGACCGCCATAGTGGTCGCCGCGCCAGGGCTGGCCCATAGTGGCTGAGAGGTGACACCGCGGAGTTTTTAGTGTTAAACGCCACATAACCTTCCCGGTATCCCGTTACTGGTAAGGTGCCCGAAGGGATTTTTCCCGCGTAAAAAGGCGCAGGAGGCGTGCCTGTGGCATGCAACTGCTGCCTCCATAACGTGGGCCAGTTGGGCGATGGAAACGGGATTCCGTCGTTCCACAAATACGGTCCCCCAGGTTGAAAGGAGAATTTGTGTCAACACGCGTCTTTACCCTAGCAGATAAAATTGAAAGCCGACGTTCCACCGCACAGGCCACTCAGACTCCTCTCGATCTCGACTGAGAGCCGCTGATAAGCGGCCGCCGTGCCAGGTCTTTGGAGCGAGATTTAGCATACGCACTTAGCAAAAGCGGTAACGCCGTTGTCACCGTGAGTTTTTTAGTGGGTGAGAAGCATAACCGTCCGATTTCCTGTGGCCGAAAGGCACTCACGAAGAAAAAAGTTTAAGTTAAGGTTTTAGGTTAGAGACTGCAATAAAAATGTGTGTAACACCCATACCAAGACTGCTCAGGATTGTGGCCTCTCCTTCCCTGAGGAACGAAAGATCATGGTCATTTTCCAATGCGTTTGAACTCAAAGTACGCCGCAAATAGGTAACCTCCAAACAACCGTATAGGACGTCCTGCCCGAGAAGCTCTTCAAACGGAGGTTCTAAGTGAATACTAAGCAGACATTGATCTCAGAGAATACTAACTTCCTGCCATCCTTGCAGCTCTACTGGGAAAATGTGCCGAGGCACTCGCACGTCAAATACCTAGAGGTATCTAAAGTTTGGCAGATGCCTCAGCTTGAGAATGGTGACGATAGTGAAGATGGCCCGGGGGAAGCTCTATCCAGTACTTTTCTCTCGCCTTCAACTACGGACGCGGCTCATTATTAAGGCGATCTTAAGAAGTCATCCGTCGGGACTTAAAGTAGAAATACTTATTTCTTGACTTTCATCTCCCGCCTAGCGAAAGACATGTTTGACAAGGCTTACCATTGCACCGCCACATCGGGAGAACTGGGGAGAGGGGGAGATACGTATAGACGGTGGCAGCAGTCCGCTGTAGAGAGCTACAACAGATCAGTGCTGTGGGAACTCTCGCCAAAAGACGGAAGATGAATGAAGTATTAGCAAAGTCACTATACATTGCATAAGTATTCAGTTTTTGAGAGACCCACGGCATAGCAGTAACATTCGGTAACAGTGTAAGTTTACATGTAGTTTTCAATGTCAAAATTCCGATCGACTTAGACTGTGACTAGAGATAATGTGTTTACTACGAAAAAAGGAACCCTTATAGTTTCGCCATTTCTGTTTGTCTCTTTGTCCTTGGTTTTACTTAGAGACAATTAGTATCAAAAAGCTGTAATTTGGCAACGGTCATGAACTTTAAGCAAAACTGGGCAGGGCAACTGGCCCGCCAGAGCCCATGCGATGAGTTGACGTAATAATCAAAGTCGCGGGTCACACCTGGATGAGAGCAGCACAGGACCGAGATGTGTCGACGAAGATAGGTCCATGCTCAGCAGTTGACGGAAGTAGGGCTGAAATGATGATGAACTCTTTAGTTTTAATTCCAAGTCAGCATTCACAACTACGGAACCCTTCACTGCGCGTGACCTGATATGCACTTGACCGGTTTTATTGAAAATATCAAAATAACGATTCTTATAAACTAAAGTCCACGCTGACGAAGTCGCGGGTAACAGCTAGTTTCTCAATATTTGTATAGCATGTTCTTGGCCAGTGAATGTAACCTTCATTATTCGTTTCTGGGTTGGGTCGTATTTTCCTAGGCTGAACACTTTCATTGGTTCGGGACAGTCAGAATAGATTGTTTTAATAATCTTCAGAACTGCTATTTTATCTTGCTCCTGTCTCTCTTGGGTATTTGAAGATGAAGGTTCAGGTATTCCAGCGACCAAAATGTTTTTACTTCTTAAGCTGCGTTCATTAAGCTCAGTTACTATGTTTTCTTGTGTTTGTATCATGTTTGGTGATGGAGATGATAAAGATGGTGTAGCTACGGATTCTAGGATCGCTACTCGGTCTTCAGTTTTCGATGTGAGATTTTTTAGGTGCTCAATATCGGCTTTCAAGCTCTTTTGCTCTTCTGCTAAGTATTCAGTGGCAGTTTTCATGGCGCTGACCTGTTCTTTTATCACAGAAACATCTTCGCTTATTTTATTAAATTTTTCTTCTTGCATTTTGTTACTATTCATTATACATGACATCATTTCACTCATCTGTGCTTGCATGCTAGAGAATTGTTTCCTCATTTCGGTTAATTCTGTGTTCAAGTTAGAAAATTCGTACATCATGTCGTCATGTTTCCGTTTATTGCGAAATGTGACTTGGGTAACATCTGAAGCTTCATGGGTCTGACTTACATTCGATAATTCTGGATATGAGCCACTGCGGCCCGCGCCTAGGCCACTTCCAGTCGGCGGAGATCTTTGGACGCTCATGTTACCCTTTGTTGCTGACCGATGCGTAAGCAAGCCCGGCGTATAGTAGATAAGATGCTATCCTTTTCTCGTAAGTTGATGTCGTCACTCGTCACCGCGTCTTCGATGCACAACGAAGTATGTCACTTAAATTGCGGGGAGTAATTAGTGCACTTGTTGTTAAGTGAATAAAGGTTAAAACGGTATGTAGCGAATTTAGATGTTTTTATAAAAATATCAGTAAGACGTCCGCTCCGTGCGCGCGCCCGAGCGAAACTCCTTTCTTGATTGTACCTACCGTCGCTAATCAATTTCTCCACAGTCAGCATGTGCTCAGTATTTTGTTTTTGTTGATTATTATGCTTAGAAAATAATGAGGAGTAGTCCTCCTGCAATTTAATAATATGAGACTCAAGTCTAATCCTGTTGACCTCATACAACTCTTGACTTTCCGCCAATTTTTCATTACATAAGTCTAACTCGGTTTGTAATTATCCAAGTAATTATTACTGCATGATGTGTGACTTGGATTTTTTGACGACCTCCGTGGCGTAGTGGTCACCATGCTAGGCCGCCACCCAGAGGTCCCGGGTTCGATTCCCGGTCAGGGCAAAGTGGAAATGGCCTTTTACAAATTTTCCTGGGTCTTGGATGTTTATCTATATATGTATTTGTTATAAAATATAGTATCGTTGAGTTAGTATCCCATAATACAAGTCTCGAACTTACTTTGGGGTTAGCTCAATCAGTGTAATTTGTCCCTATATATTTATTTATTTATTTATGTCTCACTAGTGAGATCAATTACTGAGGAATTTGTTGAGGGAGGCACAGGGACACTATCAATGAGCTCGTCAAAGAGGCTGGACACCTCCGCTGACTGACGCGACTGGGCATCTTGCTCGTAACTATTTATGAGTCTATATGCCTCTCCCAGCTCTTTTTCTAACTCGGAGGTACGTCTGAGCGTTTGCTCATACGTATCACCGCATTGGCGGAAATAATCTACTTCTAAATGCAATCGGTTAAGTTGCTCGCTTAATTCATCGCATAATTGGAGACTCTCAGAAAGCTTTTGTTCGAGTCTAATATTTTTCGTACACATTAATTCGTATTCACGTTCATTATCTTCCCTTTCCAATAATAGTTTCTCATTGTCTTCCTTTTCTGCCTTGAGCTGGAGTTAGGCAGAAAAGGAAGACATCCTTCAGCTGAATTTCCAATTGCCTGGCTGTCGTTGCACGGGTTGTGGTGGACATTTTTTACAATATAGGGACTGACAAAATGTGTAAGGAAGATAATAAACGCTAGAATAGCTAACAAAACCGATCACTTACTAAGAAATAACAAAAACATAACCTACCTACTGTTACAAAAACAAGTGTCAATTTGTATGTGCTTTATATGAGTAAATTTTCCAAAATTATGAAAAACAGTGCACAAAGGACGTGGTGTTTATTGAGATATGTAAAAAGGATTAGTTATTGTACCGTTCTTGCCTTGTAAAATTTGTAAAAAGCCGGTAACAATTATACCCACTGAACGTCAGCTAAGAGCACTATTATTTCACAAAATACACTGAAATTGCACAAACAAATTATCAATTACGATAAAACCTAGTTTATTTTACAAACAAGTAATATTATTCATTGGATTTAGCTATTTATATATTTAAATTTACAATATTAAATACGGAGCAATAATTTTGACATTTATTATTTATTATTTATTTATTAAAATCTTTATTGACCACAACGGTACAAAAGGTGAACTTAATGCTAATGCATTATCTACCAGTCAACCTGTAGGAAAACAGAAATTCTTATCTGATTGCGATAGGTGCTTGAAGATGTACATAAAATACACTCTATACTGAAGTAATACAAAAACAAACTTACTTAGATACATATATACAATACACATACACACATACTATCTATATACATATATACACACATACAAATTAATACATTGTACAAATGTTTTAACATAATGACTAGTTCTGCTGCAACAAATTTACAGAAAAGTACGTGTGAATTTTTTTCTTAAAAAGGAATCTGTTTGAAATACTTTTGATGTCTTCAGGCAAGGCATTCCAGAGTCGCGTAACTTGAAGAGTAAAAGAGTTAGACATAAACTCAGACCGAAATAACGGAAGATGAAGTTGAAGAGTATGACTGGAGCGAAGCTCACGGTCATGGCTTTCAGACTGAAAGCGAAATTTGGTTTTCATATATTGGGGAGAAAGAGGGTTCTTAAGTATAGAGAAAAGAGTACATAGCATTCTTTGCTGTCGACGCTGACGAACAGGAAGCCAGTTAAGCTTAGATCGAAAAGAAGATATGTGGTCGTATTTACGAACAGAAAAGATAAAGCGAATGCAATTATTAATAAGACGATCTAGCTTATCAAGAAGATCTGAGTTTAGATCAGGATAACACACATCAACATAATCAATAATAGGTAAAACAAGAGATTGTATTAAAGTGATTTTAGTTTTGATTGGAAGAAAATTTCTATAACGGTTCAGGTATTGTAAGGAAAAATTGACTTTTCTGCTGATCTCAGTGACCTGGTCTCTCCAGCTTAATGTTGAGTCCATAATAAGACCAAGATTTTTTACAGAAGCAGTAAGTGAGATGTTAGTATTATTAAGGGTGATTGAGGGAACAGAGCTCATATCAATCTTTGCTAGCTGTCTAGAACTACCGATCATAATTGCCTGGCACTTGGCCGCATTAATCTTTATACCGAAATCATCTGACCAAGACGAAATGTTAGCCAAGGACGCGTTTAACTGACTGATACCAGAGTCAATGTTTTCAGCACTGGTTTGTATATAAATTTGCTGGTCATCAGCATAGAAATGGTAAGAACAGCTAATAGAATGTGACAATAGATTAATAAATACAGCAAACAACAAAGGAGATAATATACCCCCTTGAGGGACACCTGAAGAAATATTCTTCCATTGCGACAACTCGCGATCCATACGAACTGCTTGTTGCCTGCCATGGAGATATGAAGAAAACCAATCCATAGCTGAGGGTGAGAATTTCATATATTGAAGGATTGTCAGGAGAATATCGTAATCAACCATGTTGAAAGCATTAGAAAAATCAATAAGTACAAGAATTGTGATTAACGAATTCTCCATACCGAGGCGAATATCTTCGGTAACATTGAGAAGAGCAGTAGCGGTACTGTGCCCAGGACGAAAACCTGACTGTAGTGGAGTAAGAAGACAATTATCAAGTATGAACGCGGAAACCTGAACGTGGGCAGCCGCTTCTAACACTTTAGAAAGATAAGGTAAAATTGAAATTGGACGAAAATTGTTTAAGGCCTGCGGGTTAGAAATATTTGGTAAAGAAGTAACATATGCCTTTCCCCAAAGAGTGGGAAAAGTGCCAGTGGAAAGGGAAAAATTTACAATATGTGTAATAATCGGAATCAAAACGTCAATAATATTAATAATCATTTGCCTACTGATATCATCACAGCCAACAGCATTGGACTGTAGAGATATAATGATTATTCGGATTTCATCCTCAGCTAGTGGAGAAAATGAAAAAGAGTCCATTCATGCTCTTGGGTTGCCAGCCGCCAAAAAAAAGTAAGTGTAATTGTTCAAGACTGGTGCAATATCTTAATTATTTCACAAAATACAAATTTAATAACTGAGACCACAAATAATTGTTAACACCGCTGAAAGCAAGAGCCAATAGAGCTATCGCTACTGTAGCAGCAGCGTGGTATCCTCGACCGCCACGACAGAAAAATCCTGCCAGACATGGCGCCTGCCACGTCTGGAGAGTCACGGTCCTGTCGTGTTTCCGCCGTTCTTTATCAGCAACAGCAGCTTCTTCGACATCATCGTAAGGCGCCGTCAGTGTAGAGAAACTTCAGCCATGAAGGCCACGCCACTGAGGGCTTACGCCACTGAGGGCTAACGCCACTGAGGGCTAACGCCACTGAGGGCTAACGCCACTGAGGGCTAACGCCACTGAGGGCTAACGCCACTGAGGGCTAACGCCACTGAGGGCTAACGCCACTGAGGGCTAACGCCACTGAGGGCTAACGCCACTGAGGGCTAACGCCACTGAGGGCTAACGCCACTAAGGGCTAACAATAAATAATATATCACAAAAGTACTTCTACGCCACCGAGGGCTAACGCCACCAAGGGCTAACGCCACCAAGGGCTAGCGCCACCAAAGGCTTACGCCACCAAGGGCTACGCCACTAAGGGCTATCAATAAATAAAATTTCACACAAGTACTATAACTTTTTTTTTCACAATACGCCACTGAGAGCTACGCCACTTGGGGCTAGCAATAAATAACATTTTTTTTTCTTTAAAAATAGGTACTCTACTGTTACTTTACATTACATCTGTATAACTTTTTATTAGAAGATACACAGGGATAAATAATATAAGCATTAAAAATCTTATACCTTTAAACGAGCAATTCTTGTATATTTATTTATATGTATATTTATTTATAAATTTCTGTTATCTCGAAAACCGCTCTAACGATTTTGCTGAAAATTGGTATATGGGGGTTTTTGGGGGTAAACAGTCGATCTAGATTAGTCTTATGTTTGGGAAAACGCGTGTTTTCGAGTTTTCATTCGTTTTTCTTTCCACGCAGAATATGGTCGCTAATTTCCTCGCGCCGGCCGCCATCTGCTTAGCTCAGTGGTTAAGGATGCTGACCGCTAGAAAGAGTGTACGGGTTCGAATCCCACTCGGTGACTTACTTTTGTTTTTTTTTTATGTTTAAGTTTATATATAATTTTTTATTTTGTACTGTTTTTAGACAAGTTTAAAAAAATGTAGTTAATGTTTGAGATGTAACCCAGGTACTAACTTTTAACCATCGAGGGTTACGCCACTTCGGGCTAACAATAAACATAATTTACATTATTTCAATCTGTATAACTTTCTCTTTTAAATAAGCGGCCAAGTGCGAGTCGGACTCGCCCATGAAGGGTTCCGTAGTAGCAAATAACATAATATAAAAGTCTTGTAGTATGTTTTTTTTAATTTTTATATTTGAGTTGATTGAATGAAAGGTAAATTGTAGTTTATGACATATTAAAAAAAAACTACTTACTAGATCTTGTTCAAACCAATTTTCGCTGGTAGTTTTCATGGTATTGAACATCATATATTTTTTTTAGTTTTGTCATTCTCTTATTTTAGAAGTTACGGGGGGGGGGACACACTTTTTTCCACTTTGGAAGTGTCTCTCGCGCAAAGTATTCGGTTTAGAATAAAATGATATTAGAAACCTCAATATCATTTCTGAAGACCTATCCATAGATACCCCACACGTATGGGTTTGATGAAAAACTTTTTTTTGAGTTTCAGTTCTAAGTATGGGGAACCCCCAAAATTTATTGTTTTTTTTCTATTTTTGTGTCAAAACCTTAATGCGGTTTACATAATACATCTACTTACCAAGTTTCAACAGTATAGGTCTTATAGTTTCGGAAAAAAGTGGCTGTGACATACGGACGGACAGACAGACAGACATGACGAATCTATAAGGGTTCCGTTTTTGCCATTTGGCTACGGAACCCTAAAAACGGAGGGCTCAAATCGAAGTTAAACATTTAAAATACGTAACTTAAAAGATCAAAGATTATTAATAGCGCCACAAATAACTTTTATTATTGAATTTTACATGTATGACCATACCACACTACTAATAGGTACTCGCCACACTCGGGCTATAGGTACTCGCCACGCTCGGGCTAACAATGTATTTTGTACAAATCATACTTTTAACTCATATATAATCAATAAGAAACATAAACCAAGTTTTAAATTTATTTTGTCAAAATGTATCTTCAGTTTGTTTTCTAAAATTCGTGCTTAACTAGGTGACATATATCAGATTCTACATATTTATACATACTTAATAAAATATATAATATTGGCTATGTGCAGATCACCTAGAGCAAGCTTTGAGAGCTCAATTCACGGTCAAAATATTGCGACAGAACAATAAAACTAAAAATCACAGTGCAAAATTTATTAAACCCCAGTGCACTGTACCAACCAACAAAGCAAATTGAACTGTTCATAACACGACTTGCATTGGCTTCTTCTACCAGCATTTATTTCCATACGTTTCTATGACAGAAATAAGCATAGGACCCACACAATTTCCACTTGTTTTCACCTCAAGCAATGTGTTTTGCGAAAAATCACATCAACCCCATCGTACGCACCTTGCACGAGCAATAATAGCTATCTTACGTTTTCATTCTTAACCAAAATGAGAATTTCTTTTTTCCTGTTATTTCTGCACCTTCTGTTGCATATTTAGCTAATATCACCAGCATCAACAACATTTATTTTTATTTTGTGAGTTACACTTTGATTGATATCTACATAAGCACTTATTCCAACTCTATGGTTCTATCAAAATATTCGCTAATATACGCACGTATACTGTAAAATTCAGAATGCAGAATATCTTCTGTATTATGAGAGAGATGAGATATTAAATTGCTTTAAAGTTTCAATTGCGAACTTCTCCGTGCTTCCAAAAGCACGTTATGCCGTTAGTCACTCCTTCATTAATATTAGGTATCATCAATATATTTCACATGCTTTATCTTCAAGCAGTTTGAATATCTTGTTTTAGTCTTCTTACATGTATGAATATAAAACACAAAATAGCAATTTATAATAAGTTGAAATTACTGTTCGTCAGACTACTTCTATCCACCAGATACTTAATAGTAGGCAGGATTGGAGAAAAGCTTCACCTAATTAATAAACATTATGATATATATTCTGCCGTCGTACGAAAAAAGGGCACAACTAACATTTAAAAGAAAAATGAGTTATATACATATTTAGAATCAGGAAAAAAAGGCGCATCTGCTCAATTTTTTGTAGAATTTTAACTTTTAGGAATTCGGAGTTACAGTAGGCACAAATTAGACTTATATTCATGTTTTATTGAATGAAAAGGCATATCTATTTAATATTTAATTGAAAAGGCACAAATACATAGTTGTGACTAATTCTTCATTTAGGATTTTACTAAAAACTACGTTGAAAAGGCACAACGTACAACATAACATAAAGGAAAGGCTCAAATGCCAGATGTGCCCTGTTTTCTTAATTATTCATCCATGCATATTGTAATTATTTACGTATAAAAGGCACAAATAACCAGTTGTGCCTTTTCTTTAAATAATTTACGATGAGAGGTGAGGAAAGGAGGGCAGGGTTTCAGTGAATTGCGCCAGTTGTGCCTGCGATGTCGAAGCGATTCCACGCTTGTCAGCAGCCCACCTGCGCTTGTTAAGTTTATTTACGTTTTATCCATGTTAACATGTTGTTTTTATTTATGTAAGTACATGACTTTGTAGGTAGGTCGTACGCCTAGGTAATCGCAATAGTTATCTGTCGGTTTCTAGCCAGATGTGCCAAACAATGTGCCTTTTCACCTTAATTTATCAGTATGTCACAGAATACATACTAGAACAAGTACAGAAGATTCACTCCGAAAAATCAATTAAAGGAATAGCGACTCCCGCTACGACACAATTAAGTTCAATTCAGATCGCACAACGCTAATAACCTACAGTTATATTCACTTATACGTTCCATCTCTTTCCGTCTCTTTCTATCGCGTAACGCTTACCTTTTCTGTCGCACTGATTAGCCAAGCTGGCGTGGGCGCCTTACGTACTTTTTTTGTACTTGCGTTTTTAATACCTATCGCGGAGTGAGACAGGCCTGTCTTTGTGATATGTCGTAATATTTAACTATTGTAGTAGGAATATGGTAAACATACGTTATCATTCATCTCACTTGTTTTTCCATTATTTCAGAAATTTTAAAATTGCAGTCACGTGGCAAAAGATTAGTAAGCGCCGCTTTACAAAATCTCAAGCCTAGATCTGATATTGACGAACAAATTCCGTCCACTAGTGGTCTACAAAACTGGTCGCCACAATTTCTGGCATCAGAATTAGATTTTGATTCGGACGATTCAGTAGTCGATAAAGATTATGAGCCACCGAAAAACCAAAAAACGTACAATATTGCCGCTCAATGCTCAAAACAATCTGTGATTAAAAACCTAAATATGAGGATTCATAACGAAAACTATGAACCTCGTGAGGCCAATATTTTATTGGATGATTCTGGCTCCGAATTAGACTTCATTCCATGTTCTCAACCGTGTTTGGAAAAAACGATTCCAGAATCTTCAGATGAATCTACAAAAGAAGATGTACTTACAAAAAAAGGGACAGTAAGAAAGCGCAAAAGATATGATGTTAGTCTTAAAGAACGAAAGCAAATTAAAAGAGAAGAAAAATATGTACTAAATATTTCGTGAAACCCGGATGCCAAGAGAACATTTGTAAAAAAAAATGTTCAACGAAATTCTCAGAGGATTATCGCAAAACCATTAATCGTAATTTCTGGAAAATATCTTGGTCGGAACAAAAACACTTTTTTTTAGCTAATACTATGCAGCAAAAGCCAGTAAGACCAAAAAAAAAAGTCATGATGATGAGCATGGTAGACATTATGATCGTACTAAGAGTGTTTCGTATTTCTTTTGTGATAAAAACGGTGAGAAAGTTGCGGTGTGTAAAACGTTTTTTTATTACAACTTTGGGTTACAAGAAAAATAACTGTAAGGCTGTCAGAAACATTATTGACACTTACTATAAAACACAATACGCAGAGCCTATTATTGACGGCAGAGGTCATAACCCAAACCCATCACAAATAGACAGGACTAAGATAAAAGAACATATTATGTCTTTTCGTCCAGTTGTGTCGCATTATAGGAGAGTTCATGCACCAAATAGGAAATATTTGCCCTCGGATATCAATATCCGCATGATGTATGACAATTACTGTGAGAAAGAGCCTGAAATAAATGTGTCCTATGGGTTTTATAGGAATGTCGTAAATGAGCTTAAAATATCTTTCACAAAGCTTGGGACGAGGAATGTGAATTGTGCGAAGAATTTTCTATTCACAACCCTAACGCAGAAATAAGGCACAGAAATTGCGAAGAATGCAAAAAATATGAAGATCATCACACTAGGTACATTTCAGCGAGAAAGAAATATGAAGAAGATGTTCAAAGCCAAACGAAGCAAAAAAGTACTGACACTATAATATTTGCAGTTGACTTGGAAAAAGTAATAATGTTACCTCGCATGGATGAGTTCAAAACGGTAATGTTTTGTCCAAGACTTATCGTTTTCAATCAGAGTTTTGTTCCTGTAGGTGACAAAAGGTTACATGGAGTTGGCAAAACACAGTCTTATGGCACGAAGCTATTGCAGGGAGAAAGAAGAAGATATAATTCGCTGTTTTCAAGCATTTTTTCTTGAAAACCGGGACTACAAACATGTGATTTTGTGGCTGGATAACTGCGCGGCCCAAAACAAAAATTGGTGCCTATTTTCCTATTTAGTTTACTTAGTCAATTCCAAGGATGTAAATATTGAAACTGTTGTACTGCGTTATCTGGAAGTCATTCATACATTTATGGCTGCAGATGAATTTCACCATAGAGTGGAGCAATCACTTAAGAAGAACAAGCGAGTGTATGACTTTAAAGACTTTTGCAAAGCTGTCTCCGATATTGGTCCAAATACTGTGGTGAAAAAAATGACTGTCCAGGATTTTCACGACTTTGAAGACTGCTCTTCATCGTATAAATTACAAAATTCTATGCCACGAGCTTATTTGAGAAACATGTCTGAAATTACTTTTCAGCGAGGAAGCAAATCGATGTTCTACAAGAACAGCCATGACACTGAAGAGTAAATAGAATTGGATTTCTTGAGAGTTAAAAATCTTAAAATTGGTATTTCATCGCCTAAGCAGAAGCTTTCTCCACGTGGTATGACATCTGAGAGGAAATCAGCTATACTTTCCAAAACTTTGGGCCACTTATGCCTGACAATAGAAGAGGTTTTTGGAAAAACTTACCCGTTAACGATAGTTCAGCTGATCTCACAGAAATTTATGAAGACTGAAATTTAAAGACTAATTTTTAAATTTATATTTTAAGCCCAAGTGATTATTTAATTTCTTTACTTTTTTATAGTTATATTGTGATAATTCAACCAAGTGCGTTGTTATGATTTTTGTGACATTTATTTTTTTATAATAATATTGATAATACTTTTAAGAATATTTAACTACGGTGCCTTTAATAATATTGGCTGTGAGCTATTTAGTAAATGAACAATAAATAATTAGAATAAGCTCTAACATAGGTTCAAAACCAAAATTGATGTTCCTATTACTACCTCTAATAATATAGAATATTTTGATTTATTTTAATATTGTGATTTAGAGTAAATATTATTTTTTACAGATTTTTAAGTTTGGCATACAACCTATTACTAAAAAAAATATTTCTAACTTAAAAGTGTTTAAGAATTATTGAATTTAAGAATTTCACTTTTTCAGTTTTTTTTTCAAATTCATATTATGTTCTATTTGTCAGCCAAAATTGTAAGTAGATGCTTATCTCCAATGATTTATAAAAAAAGTAAATCAGTAAAATTCTTAAATTCAGTAATTCTTAAACACTTTCCTTAGGTATCTAACTTAAAAGTGTTTAAGAATTATTGAATTTAAAAATTTTACTGATTCACTTTTTTTTCAAATTCATATTATGTTCTATTTGTCAGCCAAAATTGTATTGGCTCCGTCGCGCCAGTTGCCCTGCCCAGTTTTGCTTTAAGTTCATGACCGTTGCCAAATTACAGCTTCTTGGTTCTAATTATCTCTAAGTAAAACCACGGACAGAGAGACAGACAGAAATGGCGAAACTATAAGGGTTCCTTGTTTACTACGATCACATATTATCTCTAGTCATAGTCTAAGTCGATTGGAATTTTGACATTGTAAACTACATGTAAACTTACACTGTTACCGAATGTTACTGCTACGCCGTGGGTCTCTCTAAAACGAAATACTTATGCAATAGATAGTGACTTTGCTAATATTTAATTCATCTTCCGTCTTTTGGCGTGAGTTCCCACAGCACTAATCTGTTGTAGCTCTCTGCAGCGGACTGCTGCCACCGTCTATACGTATTTCCCCCTCTTCCCCGCCCTTCCGATGTGGCGGTGCAATGGTAAGCCTTGACAAATATGTCTTTCGCTAGGCGGGAGATAAAAGTCGAGAAATACGCATTTCTACTTTGAGTCCCGACAGATGACGGCGTTCCTCAAGTAACCTTAAACATAGATTTTCTTAAGATCGCCTTAATCATGAGCCGCGTCCGAAGCTAGAAGCGAGAGGAAAGTACTGGATAGAGCTTCCCCCGGGCCATCTTCACTATCGTCACCATTCTATTGATGTGGACTTTCAAGCTGAGGCATCTGCCAAACTTAAGATACCTCTAGGTATTTTACGTGCCAGTATCTCGGCACATTTTACCAGTGGAGCTTCAAGGATGGCAGGAAGTTAATGTTTGTAGTAACGTGATAATATGCATATACATGCTTATTAAAAGTTACGTGCTTTGTAAGCTACGTGAGATAGATTCAGTAATGGTTACTCTAAATTAGTATATAAGATGTAGTTATATTCAATAGAGTGAGAGTCGTTACTATGTAAGGAGTAGGTTTAAGAAGATGGAATAAATATAATCAACGGCTCTCGTGTTTCCATCACCACTCCCAACCACAACGCTATCTACTGGACACCTACATCAACCCAACGGCATGGACATATCATTTTGTTATTGCATGTTCTCTGAGATCAATGTCTGCTTAGTGTTCACTAATAACCTCCGTTTGAAGAGCTTCTCGGGTAGGGCGTCCTATACGGCTGTTTGGAGGTTATTTGCGGCGTACTTTCAGTTCAAACGAACTGGAAAATGACCATTACCTATCTTTCGTTCCTCAAGTCACAATACTGAGTAGTCTTGGTATGGGTTTTCCACACATTTTTATTGCAGTGCCTAACTTAAATTTGAACCTAACATTTTTTCCCTAACCTTTCTTCTTCCGTGTGGAAAAGGTGCCTTTTGGCCACAGGAAATCGGACGGTTAAGGTTTTCACCCACAAAAAATCTCATGGTGATAACGGCGTTACCGCTTTTGCCAAGTCAGTGTGCTAAATCTTGCTCCAAAGACCTGGTACGGCGACTGCTTATCAGCGGCTTTGGCTGAGCTCACTTGAGGTACTCTCTCAGTTATCGAGAGGAGTCTGAGTGGCCTGGTACATCGGCCTTCAATTTTATCCGCTAGGGTAAAGACGCGTGTTGACACAAATGCTCCTTTCAACCTAGAGGACCGTATTTGGAATCCAGTTCCCATCGCCCGACTGGCCCACGTCATGGAGGCAAATTTATGGAGGAGAATTTTACGCGGGAAAAATCCCTTCGGTTCGGACACCTTGCCAGTAACGGGAGACCGGTAAGGTTATGTGGCGTTTACCACTAAAAACTCCGGGGTAAGGGCTAAAAGCCCCGGCGCGGCTACCACTATGGCGGTCCATGACTCGCTCACAGCACCCTATGCTTTAGTCAGAGGACATCCCCTGTGCCTAACCTAACCTATTAAGTACTTCCTATTTTGATTCCTTTTTCCATTTTCGCGCCCACAATCATGCTAAGAATCGCCGTTTGGTGGCGTTGGGTCTTGCGGCCCTAGGCTCTGTGTATTTTTAACAGCGCCATTTATTGGTGACCAAAAAGAAACTAATAAAAAAACTCCGAAAACATCAAAATAGTAAATTTTTAGGGTTCCGTATTCCGTACTCGAAGGCTAAAATCGGGACCTTGTTACTAAGACTCCGCTGTCCGTCCTTCCGTCCGTCTGTCACCAAGCTGTATCTCATGAACCGTGATAGCCAGACAGTTGAAATTTTCAAGGATGATGTATTTCTCTTGCCGATATAATAACTAAAAATAGAGTAAAATAAATATTTAATTGAGGCTCCCGTACAACAAACTTGATTTTTTATAGATAATGGGACGGAACCCTTTGTGCGCGAGTCCGACTCTCACTTGGCCGGTTATTAACTTTATTATTTACAGATGGTAAGCACGAGGGTGATGTTGAAAAAAGAGTGAATGCGGGTAACCAAGTGAATGGAGCGTTACATTCCTTTATGAGCAGTAGGAAGGTATCAGACAAGGCACGTCTCGCTGTTCATAAAGGAGTACTGATACCTACTTTAATGTACGGTAGTGAGAGTTGGGTATGGCAGAGAAAGCATGAAAGTAGAATAAATGCAGTTGAAATGCGAGCGTTGAGGAGTATGTGTGGTGTTACTTTGAAAGATCGAATACGGAATGATGCCATAAGGGAGCGGTGTGGAATAAAAGAGGATGTTGTGACAAAAATAGAGAAAGGGATGTTAAGATGGTTTGGGCATATAGAAAGGATGGATGAAAAGAGATTGACGAAAAATATTTATACGACAAATGTGAAGGGAACAGTAGGAAAAGGTCGGCCTCGGCGAACTTTCTGCGACCAAATTGCAGACGTTCTAAAAAAAGGAGAGGTAAAAAGTACCCGTAACCGAAGGGCATGTATGAAGAGATTGATGAGTTTAGATGAAGCAAAAGAGGTTTGTCAGGATCGTAGCAAGTGGAGGTCCATAGTCTCTGCCTACCCCTGCGGGAAACAGGCGTGATATTATGTATGTATGTATGTTATTTACAGTTTATTTCATAGCAAATTTTCGAACAAAAATCTTTGACGTGATTCTTTAAATTGATATAACTTTTTTATTTATCAACGGATTTCAATGAAACAACCACTAAATTTTAAGTGAAACTTATCAAAATACATAATTGATAATCGCAACCGAAGTTGTTCAGCCGTTTCTGAGATAAGCGTGCACAAACACAGTTTTTCGAACAAAAATGGTTGACGTGATTCTTTAACACTAGAGGACACGCGCGCTTTACTATAGTAGAACAGGAGCAAACTTTTGAGTCGTGTCATCTCATTTTTTCATATATACCCTCCCGCTCCTAGATAAGCCTCGACTACTAAACTCCGGTTCATTTTAGTGTGCCGCACGTATAAAAAGAGGCCGCACGTCGATATTATTTCGCGACAAAATCCTTATTCTACCTGAGTAGTACGCGCGACCACTTGTGTAATTAATATATGAGGTAAGTAACTTATACTTAGTTGTTTTTCTTTAGTGTTTTATAACATTTTTTTATGCATAATATTTTATTTTGTACTTTGTTTTTTTTGAGCACCAAAATTTATCATTATGGCCTCAGAATGGGAACGTCGTGTATCAAAATGGCTGGAAGAGGAAATTGAAGATGATGAGGAAATTATTGAAAGCGATGACGATGGTAATGCTGGCATAGTGTCAGAACCAATTAGTCAAGAGGGCAGAAGTCAGGTGCAAGATGAGGAGATGGCTCAAGACCACGTGACTAATACCACACAGTCTGAGCAGTCGTCGTCAGAAGATGATATTCTTCTCTCTCAATTGAGGCAAGTTGAGCGTACAGAGGTGAGTGGCAACTTTTTTATATCAAAAAATGAACCACGATGGAATAAATCACCTCCAACTCAAACTATTGTGCATTGAATGCAACGAAAACAGTGATTCAATTTAAAAAAATATCAGAAATCTAAAAAAAATATGTGTTTTGATTTGTAACTGCCAAATATGTAACTTTTTATGTGATCTCTTAAAAATGTTCCTAATTAAGTAAATTTAACAATGTAAACAAAAATTTTGTAACTTTATTTTTCTAAAATAAATCTTCTTTTGTAAAAATGCTTATTTTTATTCAAAATTGCCATATTATTGATTTTTTTTCAATTTTAAAGTGTTCTACTATAGTAGAGCGCGCGAGCATACTTGCAAAGAAATGGGGCGCGTGCACTCTAATGTTAAAATTGATATAACTTTTTTATTTATGAACGGATTTAAATGAAACAAACACTAAATTTTAAGTGAAGCTTATCATAATATTTCAGTGAAAACCGCAAACGAATCAGTTCAGCCGTTTCTCAGATTAGCGTGCACAAACGCACAGACAAACAGACAAACCGACAAACAGACAAACAGACAAAAATTCTAAAAATCATTGTTTTGTGTTCTATTGCGTTGGTAAAAGCCCCCAAAAATATTTTTACTCATTTATCTTCCATGTACATACAGCGATCGGTTACGATTTTATTATATGTATTGATTGATGATTGATTACGATTTTATTATATGTATTGATATATGTATTGATATAATTAATAAATTCAATAATTTCAAAAAATTACTTTCAACTAAAGAAAAAAATATTAAAAAAATACCCTTTACTACAAAGAAAAGGCTTAGTTAACCAAATGTGACCTTTCTTTTTAATATTTCTAACAAATTTGTCATCGTGTCATAAAGAAAGGGCATATTTGTCTAATTGCGCCTTTTTAATTTAAATAGAATTAATATGTCGCAATTACATAATGTACGTATTAACATTGATAGACGATTTCGTTCCTCAAATTTTCGTTTGTTATACGCACTTATTTTTTATATATGGCTAATATATAAAAAATGGGTGTCTATTAGAATACAGATTTTTTTGACATCTAATGTCATTTCCCAGAAGACTATTCCACGATTTTTAATACATTTTTTTCTTAATAAAACGAATAGTTTATCATCGCAATTACATATTATAATAACAACATTTAAAAAAATATACATTTTAAAATGGTTTTCTTTTATAGAAAAACGGTATATCGAACTAACATTTCATATAAAATATTAAGTTATTGATAAAACTGTTCATAAAAATATGTTTCAATATGTAACGGTACACATAATAACTCGCTTCGCTCGCTCGGCTCGTGCGTGTGTTGATCGCAGTTCTAACATAACCTAACCTATAGGATTGCCCTAACCTAGGAAAATGGATAGTGGTGTCTTAGCACTCGCCGGCCGCTGCCGCGGCACGCTCGCTTCGCTCGCTCGGCTCGTGCGTGTGTTGGTCGCAGTTCTAACATAACCTAACCTATAGGATTGCCCTAACCTAGGAAAATGGATAGAAGTGTCTTAGCACTCGCCGGCCGCTACCGCGGCACGCTCGCTTCGCTCGCTCGGCTCGTGCGTGTGTTGGTCGCAGTTCTAACATAACCTAACCTATAGGATTGCCCTAACCTAGGAAAATGGATAGAAGTGTCTTAGCACTGGCTGGCCGCTGCCGCGGCACGCTCGCTTCACTCGCTCGGCTCGTGCGTGTGTTGGTCGCAGTTCTAACATAACCTAACCTAAAGGATTGCCCTAACCTAGGAAAATGGATAGAAGTGTCTTAGCACTCGCCGGCCGCTACCGCGGCACGCTCGCTTCGCTCGCTCGGCTCGTGCGTGTGTTGGTCGCAGTTCTAACATAACCTAACCAATAGGATTGCCCTAACCTAGGAAAATAGATAGAAGTGTCTTAGCACTCGTTTTAAATGTTACAACTATTTTGCAAACTGAAACTTACGTGGAAACAAAATTATGGGTAACAAAACTTTGATGTTACGTTATTTCGATAAAATACATAAAATATGAAAAGAAATAACGATAGACTGAGTTTGTCAATAACGAATAATCGAGTAAATGGTTTGGTTAAACATTCAAAATGCGCGGATTTTGTACGTGTAACCAATTTTTTTTTCTGTCTGCCTGTCTATACTTTTTAGATAGTATGGTTTTTAAGTCATATATCTTCTAAACAATATGATTTTGATAGGTATATGTTTTGAATGATATCTCTTTTCAACAATACAGTTTTTGAATGATATACTTTTTGGCCTGTATACCGCACAAGTTGTATAACAGGTGATATTTAGTGTAAATAAACGTTATAATAATGATTTTATGCTTTTTATAATAAAAAATTTATGAATATTATAGCTATTAAAAATATATACCATAATGATTATGTCAAATTGACATTATATCTTATGAACGTTATTAAAATGTAAATATATAAAATGTAATTATATCAAGCAATACGCACCCCCAGATTTTTGACAGACTGACTAAGCGAGATATTTGTATTATTTAACATAACTGCAGGAACAGAGCTGATATCGGTCTTCGCTAGTTGTCTGGAGCTACCAATTAAGATTGCCTGACACTTTGACGCATTGATTTGAATGCCAAAGTCTTCAGCCCAAGATGAAATTCCGGACAAAGACGCGTTCAGTAGACTTACACCAGAATCAATATTTTCCGCTGTGGTTTGTACGTAAATTTGTAGGTCATCTGCATAGAAATTATAAGAGCAGCTAATAGAGTGAGACAAAAGATTTATAAAAGTAGCAAATAACAGAGGGGATAGGATACCCCCTTGAGGGACACCTGAAATAATATCCTTACATTGCGATAACTTACGGTCCATACGAACCGCTTGTTGCCTACCATGGAGATACGAAGAAAACCAGCATAGCTAACGATGAAAATTTCATGTATTCGAGAATTGCCAGGAGAATGTCGTGATCAACCATATTGAACGCATTAGAGAAATCTATTAGACCTAGAATGGTGACCATACCAAGGCGAATATCTTCGGTGACGTTAAGAAAAGCAGTAGCGGTACTGTGCCCAGGACGAAAACCTACGGTTTTTTCGGCGGGTAGAAGTGAAAACGTAAACACGCATTTTTACAGCTCTCTATAATTTTAATATTTAAAATTATTACTTTTGGTATAATATTATATTTTATAATAGACTGATGTTCTGAATACCTTAGAAGTCACTCGCCAAATATTCATCCATCTCTCCTCTCCACTTTTTGACACTATCACCACACCACATCATCACTGCAAGGCACTCAACACAAAATGGATCCACTGTCACAATTAAGCAGGAACTTTGAGGAAATGACACAGATGTTTACAGCGAAGATGGCCTCATTTGAAGATTCCCTCAGCACCCGCAGCCCAGGCCAAGATGTATCATCCCTCACTAGTGAGTACTACACTTTTAAATCTCTTATTTGGAAAGTAGTGTCTGGCCTTCACTCTCAAATGGAACTGGTCCAACAGACTTTAGACTGTTTTGAAATGAGATCTCGGGGAAATGTGCTGCTTCTTCATGGAGTTCTTGAAGATAAGGAGGAGGATTTACGCCTTAAAGTTGCAAATATTTGTCGAGAAACACTTCTGATAGATATAGGTCCCCAATCGATAACCCTGTTTGCACGTCTAGGTAGAATGGGAAAGGCAGACAAACCAAGACCAGTTCTGCTGCGTTTTGGTGATTTTGATACTCGCAATAAAATTTGGGCATCCAAGAGAAATTTGAAGGGCAGCGGGCTAACATTGTCAGAGTTTTTGACTGTGGCTAGACATGCTGTGTTTGTCGAGGCTAGGAAGACACTCGGAGTGAAAGGTTGCTGGACGGCAGACGGCAAGATTGTTGTTGTAGGCTCTGATGGCTCTAAGCGTAAAATCACTACGATGGCTGAACTTCGCAACATTTTGTCGCATTTCACTGATGAGGTATCTGATAGCATAGAAGCCCGACCTTCCGAATCCACATCCTCCGCCGACGTCATCGCACCAAAGGAGCCGTCAGCGAAGTCCAATAATGTACCGAGCAAGCAGTCGAGCAAGAACTTCTACCGGCCTCCTAACAATCCACGATCCACCAGAGTTCAACCAAAAAAATGACTTATCCGCTGATACTTGGTATTCTTTTGTGCATGTAGTTTTAGCTCTCTGCTCTTTCTTATATTATTACATTCATAAATTGTACGCCCATTTATCTCGCCGGCCGGTCTGTGCTCTGCTTTATTTAGATTATAGGGTAGATTATTTTAATGCCGTCATTACTGGACCGTATGTGTGATTGTCTCTTTGGCTACCCCAAAATTTTCACTACACAATTTTAACTAATCTGCCAGGCCGGAGGTACATACGATTAATTATTAAAATTTAACTTCACCGACACGAATCACAATTTTCGTAAACCGTATTATCATAATTTATTTTGACAGACGTCGGACGGAACGGACGGTAACGTGGGTTTATTTTCCCGTCACAACAGGCCAGTGCCAGCTGTCAATCGTCAGCCGAATGACAAGTTTCGTTCCGTTTTGCGATCTCGGCCCGAGGTGCTATTTTTCAATCGCGGAGTCGCTAATCGAGCGCTTTTTTGTATGGAAAAACCATTCGCTTGGGTGACTCTGCGTTTCAAAGATAGCACTTCCGGTATTTACTCGAGCGAGAAGTCAAATGTTGTGAGTCCATGTATGTAGGCGATCTCGCCCGCCCGACTGCCGAGCGAGAGGGTCATGTTTTGGGTTTGTCCTTGTTTATTGTGACTGTCTGATAATTGTAAAAGTATTAGGTATTTATTATGCTTCTGTGTAGACTACGAATAATCCTAATGAGGGCCAATTTTTCGAAAAGGTCAAATTAAAAAAAAAAGAAACCGGTACATACTAAAGTTATACTTTCTATTTTTTTTTTTTTTTTCAGTTATTGCCTACCTGTGATTTGACCTTTTGGTAAAATTGGACCCGATTATTTTATTGTTAATGCATATCTTTTTATTTGTTTTATACAATTGCCATTTAGTGCCGCACTTTGCCTAAATATGTGTTACTGCGCTGGTACAAATTGTGCATTGAGTGTCTTAATGTTTTTAGTCTAAAAATTTTATTTTGGCGAGAAACTACTAATGTTGGGTTATTAACTCGACGTCAGTGCAGTTATTTAAAAATTTATTATATATTTTATTATTTCTGTTATCAGTAATTTTACTTCATAACGTATATATATATATATATATATATATATATATATTATTATACTCAACTCAATGTCAGATGTACTAAGCACTGCTTCTGATCCTGAATATTACTTTCTTTCCTCTTCTCCTTGTAGCTTTTTGAGTGCAGAGAACGACGATGTTGATGACATGCCCACTCTTAATGACCATTTGACGTTAACTTTTCGTTCATTGTCAAAAAAATTTAATGTTGTGCATATCAATGCTCAGAGTGTGGCAAGTCACTACGCTGAATTATTAGCTACCTTTTCTAACTCTAATATACACGCAATTCTGATCTCTGAAACATTTTTGAAACCCTCGTTACCGTCAACTTTGTATCCTCTCCCTGGCTACCGGCTACTCAGAAATGACAGAACCTGTGACGTTTACCGTGTTGATGGTACTGCCAGGATGATGGGTTATGGAGGCGTGGCAGTTTACTTGCGGAGTGATATTCCTTGTCAGATCCTGTCACAATCCTCTCCTGACTTCCAGGGTCCTGAGCACCTTTTCCTTGAGGTATCTCTCCACGTTACGAAAATCGTCTTAGGTGTCTATTACAGTCCTTCTTCTCGAGTCAATTATTTTGACTCGTTTGACACTCTTCTATCAGAATACCGTTCGCAGTACGACCATCTCATCATAATGGGAGACTTTAACACCTGCCTTCTTAAAAACGACTCGCGTTCGGATTCTCTCCTTTCTCTTCTTCATTCTTTAGACTTACACTCTCTTCCTCTCAGTGCAACTCATTTTCCCCATAATGGTCCTCCTTCCCTACTGGACTTGATAATCACCTCCTCTCCTGAACTTGTGGCTAGTCATGGTCAGTTCAATGCCCCTGGTTTTTCGGCTCATGACCTGATGTTCGCATCATTTAAACTTCGCCACCCCAAACGAAGACATAAGGTAATGATGCTTCGCAACTTCAAGAATATTGACCAGGAAAGCTTCATGATCGATATTTCTCAAGCAGACTGGCATACTGTACTGGACGCTCCTGAGGTGGATTTAAAGGTGGCAGCCTTCAATACTATTCTCACATCTATTTACGACAAGCATGCTCCTCTTCATCCGGTGCGCGTTAAACACTATCCAGCCCCGTGGCTGACACCGGAGATCAAAATGCTAATGGCTAGGAGAGATAAGGCCAAGTTAAGACTGCGTCATTGTCCTTCCAGCTCCAATCAGGAGTCGTACGTCAGCCTGCGTAACTTGTGCAGTCGTAAATGCCGTGATGCTAAACGGAAACACTTTCACAATAATATTGAAGATTGCCCACCTAATAAAGTATGGAGGTTTTTAAAGAGTCAAGGCATAGGCAAACAGTGTTCCGAGACCAATTTCCAGGTAGATGCCAATAAGTTAAATGCACTTTTCTCTACTCCAGCAGTTAACTTCCCTCCTAACGTCAAGAATGCCACTCTTAGCAGCTTATACAATAAAGATCCTTCCGATCATCCCCCTTTTAATTTTGCCGCAATCACAAAGGACGACGTCGTTAATATAATCAACTCCATTAAGACTAAAGCTGTTGGCAACGATGACATTTCACTAGATATGTTAAAACCAATAGCGACTTTCATATTTCCTGTTATTACCAATATTGTAAACTGCTCCTTAAAGTCTGGTGTGTTTCCCACTGCTTGGAAAAGTGCTCACATTATCCCCCTCCCCAAAAAACCCAATCCTTCTTCACTTTCCCAGTTTCGTCCCATCTCCATCCTTCCTTTATTATCAAAAATAATAGAACACCACGTACAACAGTGTATGTCAAAACACCTGAATAAATATAATATGTTAAGTCCTTTTCAATCTGGCTTTCGTGTGGGTCATAGTACTACCTCAGCTCTCGTGAAAATTACAGATGACATTCGTCTAAACATTGATGATAAAAAACTCACACTTCTCGTGCTGCTGGACTTTTCTAATGCTTTTAACACTGTTGACTTTGATATCCTAATAGCCATTCTGTATTCACTTAATTTTTCCCCGGCTACACTAACATGATTTCGCTCCTATTTAGAGGGACGCCGGCAGCTAGTGAAAATTGATAATTGTAGATCTGATTGGTGTAACCTCTCTGCTGGAGTCCCGCAAGGAGGTATACTGTCTCCTATTCTCTTCTCGATTTTCATTGATGGCATTACGGCCTCACTGTCTTCTTCTTTTCATTTATACGCTGATGATCTTCAGATCTATACGACCGCCCCTCTCGACGATTTTCATCACGCCATTAGCGTTATCAACACCGACCTTGCGACTATCGCAGAGTGGTCAAAAAACTTCGGGCTAATGGTCAATGCAGCTAAGTCCCAAGCGATTGTAATAGGAAGCCCCTACTTCATTTCTAAATTTAAGTCCATGGATTTCCCTAATGTTGTACTTGACAATAATATAATTCCTTTTTCGACTAAAGTCAACAACCTGGGCATCATCATGGATGAAACCCTTTCCTGGTCCCCGCAAATCTGTGAGCTGAGTCGAAAGATATTTGTATCCTTACATTTTTTTCAAATCAAATCAAATATATCTTTATTATCATAGGATATTTATAATATCTGTTAATAATCGTCATTATTTTGTTGCACAATTGTTGACGTCAAATAGTTACTTACAGCTAAGTTTACTACCGCTTCCAAAGCGCTAGTGCAGAAGAAGCGGTAACAAACTGCACTGCACCTTTTCTCCAAAGACGTCAACTCACAATTTAATTAATACTTAAAGTTAATGTGGACAGAGAATACATTGTTTTGTTTTGTCTTTAAGACGATTAAAAAACATTCTGCCTACCGATACAAAAGCCTTGTTGGCTCGTTCACTACTTGTCCCCGTCCTCGACTACGCAGATGTTGCCTTCTTAGACCTGACTGACGAACTGACAAACAAACTAGAGATTATCAATACATATAATAAAATTGTAACCGATCGCTGTCTGTACATGGAAGATAAATGAGTAAAAATATTTTTGGGGGCTTTTACCAACACAATAGAACACAAAACAATGATTTTTAGAATTTTTGTCTGTTTGTCGGTTTGTCTGTTTGTCTGTGCGTTTGTGCACGCTAATCTGATAAACGGCTGAACTGATTCGTTTGCGGTTTTTTGACTGAAATATTATGATAAGCTTCACTTAAAATTTAGTGTTTGTTTCATTTAAATCCGTTCATAAATAAAAAAGTTATATCAATTTTAACACTAGAGTACACGCGCCCCATTTCTTTGCAAGTATGCTCACGCGCTCTACTATAGTAGAACACTTTAAAATTGAAAAAAAATCAATAATATGGCAATTTTGAATAAAACTAAGCATTTTTACTAAAGAAGATTTATTTTAGAAAATTAAAGTTACAAAATTTTTGTTTACATTGTTAAATTTACTTAATTAGGAACATTTTTAAGAGATCACATAAAAAGTTACATATTTGGCAAGTTACAAATCAAAACACATATTTTTTTTAGATTTCTGATATTTTTTTAAATTGAATCACTGTTTTCGTTGCATTCAATGCACAATAGTTTGAGTTGGAGGTGATTTATTCCATCGTGTTCCATTTTTTGATATAAAAAAGTTGCCACTCACCTCTGTACGCTCAACTTGCCTCAATTGAGAGAGAAGAATATCATCTTTTGACGACGACTGCTCAGACTATGTGGTATTAGTCACGTGGTCTTGAGCCATCTCCTCATCTTGCACCTGACTTCTGCCCTCTTGACTAATTGGTTCTGACACTACACCAGCATTACCATCGTCATCGCTTTCAATAATTTCCTCATCATCTTCAATTTCCTCTTCCAGCCATTTTGATACACGACGTTCCCACTCTGAGGCCATAATGATAAATTTTGGTGCTAAAATAAAACAAAGTACAAAATAAAATATAATGCATAAAAAAAATTTATAAAACACTAAAGAAAAACAACTAAGTATAAGTTACTTACCTCATATATTAATTACACAAGTGGTCGCGCGTACTACTCAGGTCGAATGAGGATTTTGTCGCGAAATAATATCGACGTGCGGCCTCTTTTTATACGTGCGGCACACTAAAATGAACCTGAGTTTAGTAGTCGAGGCTTATCTAGGAGCGGGAGGGTATATATGAAAAAATGAGATGACACGACTCAAAAGTTTGCTCCTGTTCTACTATAGTAGAGCGCGCGTGTCCTCTAGTGTTTAAGAATCACGTCAACCATTTTTGTTCGAAAAACTGTGTTTGTGCACGCTTATCTCAGAAACGGCTGAACAACTTCGGTTGCGATTTTCAATTATGTATTTTGATAAGTTTCACTTCAAATTTAGTGGTTATTTCATTGAAATCCGTTGATAAATAAAAAAGTTATATCAATTTAAAGAATCACGTCAAAGATTTTTGTTCGAAAATTTGCTATGAAATAAACTGTACGGTAGCATTGGCTAAAACTTTTGTTAATTTTATATACGGTTTTTATAAAATAATAAAGTTAATAACCGGCCAAGTGAGAGTCGGACTCGCGCACAAAGGGTTCCGTCCCATTATCTATAAAAAATCAAGTTTGTTGTACGGGAGCCTCAATTAAATATTTATTTTACTCTATTTTTAGTTATTATATCGGCAAGAGAAATACATCATCCTTGAAAATTTCAACTGTCTGGCTATCACGCTTCACGAGATACAGCTTGGTGACAGACGGACGGAAGGACGGACAGCGGAGTCTTAGTAACAAGGTCCCGATTTTAGCCTTCGGGTACGGAATACGGAACCCTAAAAATTTACTATTTCGATGTTTTCGGAGTTTTTTTATTAGTTTCTTTTTGGTCACCAATAAATGGCGCTGTTAAAAATACACAGAGCCTAGGGCCGCAAGACCCAACGCCACCAAACGGCGATTCTTAGCATGATTGTGGGCGCGAAAATGGAAAAAGGAATCAAAATAGGAAGTACTTAATAGGTTAGGTTAGGCACAGGGGATGTCCTCTGACTAAAGCATAGGTTGCTGTGAGCGAGTCACGGACCGCCATAGTGGTAGCCGCGCCGGGGCTTTTAGCCCTTACCCCGGAGTTTTTAGTGGTAAACGCCACATAACCTTACCGGTCTCCCGTTACTGGCAAGGTGTCCGAACCGAAGGGATTTTTCCCGCGTAAAATTCTCCTCCATAAATCTGCCTCCATGACGTGGGCCAGTCGGGCGATGGGAACTGGATTCCAAATACGGTCCTCTAGGTTGAAAGGAGCATTTGTGTCAACACGCGTCTTTACCCTAGCGGATAAAATTGAAGGCCGATGTACCAGGCCACTCAGACTCCTCTCGATAACTGAGAGAGTACCTCAAGTGAGCTCAGCCAAAGCCGCTGATAAGCAGTCGCCGTACCAGGTCTTTGGAGCAAGATTTAGCACACTGACTTGGCAAAAGCGGTAACGCCGTTATCACCATGAGATTTTTTGTGGGTGAAAACCTTAACCGTCCGATTTTCTGTGGCCAAAAGGCACCTTTTCCTCACGTAAGAAGAAAGGTTAGGGAAAAAATGTTAGGTTAAAATTTAAGTTAGGCACTGCAATAAAAATGTGTGGAAAACCCATACCAAGACTACTCAGTATTGTGACTTGAGGAACGAAAGATAGGTAATGGTCATTTTCCAGTTCGTTTGAACTGAAAGTACGCCGCAAATAACCTCCAAACAGCCATATAGGACGCCCTACCCGAGAAGCTCTTCAAACGGAGGTTATTAGTGAACACTAAGCAGACATTGATCTCAGAGAACACTAACTTCCTGCCATCCTTGAAGCTCCACTGGTAAAATGTGCCGAGATACTGGCACGTAAAATACCTAGAGGTATCTTAAGTATGGCAGATGCCTCAGCTTGAAAGTCCACATCAATAGAATGGTGACGATAGTGAAGATGGCCCGGGGGAAGCTCTATCCAGCACTTTCCTCTCGCTTCTAGCTTCGGACGCGGCTCATGATTAAGGCGATCTTAAGAAAATCTATGTTTAAGGTTACTTGAGGAACGCCGTCATCTGTCGGGACTCAAAGTAGAAATGCGTATTTCTCGACTTTTATCTCCCGCCTAGCGAAAGACATATTTGACAAAGCTTACCATTGCACCGCCACATCGGGAGGGCGGGGAAGAGGGGGAGATACAAATAGACGGTGGCAGCAGTCCGCTGCAGAGAGCTACAACAGATTAGTTCTGTGGGAACTCACGCCAAAAGACGGAAGATGAATTAAATATTAGCAAAGTCACTACCTATTGCATAAGTATTTCGTTTTAGTGAGACCCACGGCGTAGCAGTAACATTCGGTAACAGTGTAAGTTTACATGTAGTTTACAATGTCAAAATTCCGATCGACTTAGACTGTGACTAGAGATAATGTGTGATCGTAGTAAACAAGGAACCCGTATAGTTTTGCCATTTCTGTCTGTCTCTCTGTCCGTGGTTTTACTTAGAGATAATTAGAACCAATAAGCTGTAATTTGGCAACGGTCATGAACTTAAAGCTAAACTGGGCAGGGCAACTGGCGCGACGGAGCCCATGCGATGGGTTGACGAAATAATCAAAGTCGCGGGTTACACCTGGATGTGAGCAGCACAGGACTGAGATGTGTCGACGAAGACAGGTCTATGCTCAGCAGTGGACGGAATAAGGGCTGAGATGATGATGAACTCTTTAGTTTTAATTCTAAATCGACATTCACAAATACGGAACCCTTCACTGCGTGTGACCTGATATTGTGCGTGTTACTTGACCGGTTTTATTGAAAATATCAAAATAACGATTTTTATAAAGTAAAGTCCACGCAGACGAAGTCGCGGGCAACAGCTAGTTGAAAATAAATCAGATCGTGTTCTGAAAAGCCTGGAGCAGATAGTTGACCGTGATTGATTACCAGATCTAAAGAGGAGGTCAGTATTAAGTCAAGCCAAGTATCGTCGGTATCAAGATTAAAATGAGTGGGACCCAAAGGAAGAACCTTAAGATCTACTGACTTCAGAATATGACTCAGCTTATCCGCACGAGCATCTTTTTCTATCAAACCCCGACGGTTCACATGTGAACCGCTAAACAATAGAAAATCTATTGTGTCTGCGATTCCGGTAGTTGAAGGATTAAGAAGATTAGTATTGAAATCGCCCATAATTATGTGATGTGTGTAATCCGCACAATAAGAATCAAGAACGGACTCAAAATGAGAGAAATAATCAAAACCGGGAGGAGAATACAAGACTCCGAAAAGAGCCTTTTTACTCTCGACAGAAATCTCCAGAAATAAAAACTCAGCTGCGCTGCAGTATGTAGGAGCTGAGGAGTATAGAATTTTGTAGGAAATATTGCTACGCAGATAAATCGCCACTCCTCCCCCGCCACACCCAATACGGTCGTTTCTAATGAGCACATAACCTGGAAGGCCATAAGATAAGGAAGAAAGAGAAGGTTTGAACCAGGTTTCAGAAACTAATACAGCATCAAGTGGAGAAGAAGAAAAAGTATCCACAAAGTCACTGTAATGCGCTGGTAAACTTTGAGCGTTGAGATGGCATACGTTGAAGGAGTGACGTTGATTACTAATAGCATTTTTTATGAGAGAGTTGAGAGTTTCTGGATCATCAAAAGAATAATTGCTACTATTTGAAGACGCACAAGTGCAACTAATGTCGCAAGCAGACAGAAAAGAACAATCATTATCGGACATAATAATAAAATTTACAAATAATATGAAATACTAACAAATAAATATATAAAAAATAAATGTATAAGTAAGTATATAATAATATTATAAAACAGAACGGTATATGAGTAAGTATAATAATACTACTATTACTACCGGTTACTTAGTAGAGAAAAAATAATTATCTACATATAATACATAACAAAACGCATACACAACACAACATTGGCAAAATCGCTAACTCACAGAGTTCACAATGAAAAACAATACAAAACGAAACGTAATGTCAATGTCATACATAATTAAATCTGACAGATTGACAGTCGAGTGTGTTGTGTGCTTCGAAAAAATGTTTTTAATTTACCTTACAAAGATTTATCATTTATCTAAAATTATTAGGAGGTATATATAATTTAACAAAGTTATTACGAAATATGGATTCCGGCTAACGTAACACATCGTAAACTACGCAAAGTGGGACACAGAAACACACGATTGTTCATTTTTTGGACCTGGCCGCTCTCTTCGCCTTCGCAGGCTGCTCAGTGGAAGCAGCCAATTCTTGAGAACTGGGGCCCGCACGCGATACCTGCTCAGTCTGCTGCACTTCGTCCTCCGACTCCGGCGGCCTGGCAAGATCAGCTTCACTGTAGATGCGCTGCTTCGACCCGCTCTTAAGCTTGACGATAATGGTGCCGCTCATAGTCCAGCACCTCTTCAAACCGAACCGCTTACGCGCCAGAATGAAAGCAGACTGCCGCTGACGAGTAAGGAACTCCGAGACGCTGTACTGCGATCCTTTAAACAGCGTCTTCTTCTCCCAAACAGCAGTCTTGAGTGACAGCTCAGTAAAGCGAACCAGCACAGGTCTGCATCTTCCCTCGACGATCTTGCCTGTTCCTGTTCCCATTCCCATTTCCGTTCCCGTCATTTGCTAGAGCGAGAGAGAGAGCGACGGAATACTTCAGCATGGCCTAGGCATATGTAGTATAGGTATTTCATCTCTAGGGGTTGAATTTTGTAAATCTTGGAACAGGTACTTACTCATGTACCGCCAGGAGTTCTCTTGTGAAGTTTCGAATAAAATGGTCTAACTACTCTTGTTTCTCCATACAAACTTTTAACCCCTGATTTACCGCCTTAAGGGGTGAGTTTTGAAAAATCCTTTCTTAGTGCACCCTTAGACTCATAAGAAACCCTTGTGCCAAATTTGGAGTCTCTTAACCCAGTGGTTTGGGCTGTGCGTTGATATGGCAGTCAGTCACCAGTCAGTCAGTTAATTTTTTTTTCGATCCTGTTCCTGCTCCCATTCCCGTTTCCGTTCCCGTCATTTGCTAGAGCGAGAGAGAGAGCGACGGAATGCTTCAGTAGGTTACCCCATTTTAATCCCCTAGGGGATGAAGTTTGAAAAAAAAATCTGAAACATCTATTTCATTTACCGCCAGGAATACTACTGCGAAGAGAATAAAATGGTCTCACTAATCTTGTTTCTCCATACAAACATTGGACCCCCGTTTCATCCACTCAGTGGGTAAGTTTTGAAAAATTCTTTCATAGTGCAGCTCTAGACCTAATGAGGAACCTATGCGCCAAATTAAGAGTCTTTAGACCCAGCGTATTGGGCTGGGTATTCATATTTCTGTTAGCCACCAATTAGTTTCATTTTTCCCGTTCTCGTTCCCATTCCCATTCCCGTTATTTGCTAGAGCGAGACGGAACGTTTCAGTATGGCCTAGGTAGTAGGTCATCCTATTTCATCACTCTAGGGGTTGAATTAAAAAAAATCCCGGAACATGAATTTACTCGTTTACCGCCAGGAGTACTCCTGCGAAGTTTCGAATAAAATGATCTAACTAATCTTGTTTTCGCATACAAACATTGGACCCTCGTTTCATCCCCTTAGGGAGTGAGTTTAAAAAAAAATTTCTTAGTGCACCCATAGACCTCATAAGGAACTTATGTGCTTTTGGAGACTCTAGGTCTAGTCAGTCATTCAGACTACGTTCAAATTTGTGTCCTTTTGTTCCCCTTTTTACCCCCATTGAGGCGGAATTTAAAAAGGGCTGAAACACGTTTTTTATTACATTTGTTTTGAAACATTTATGGCAAGTTTCAAGTAAATCAGTAAAGATTTCAAGTTTTTTTCATACAAACTTTGGGGGCCCCAACCCCTTTAGGGGTCGAATTTAAAAAAAAAACCTTACATATCGGAGCACTTTGTATTAACATAAATTGCTGTCCAGATTTCACGTTTATATCTGTTTTGTTTTAGGCTGGGCATTAATGAATCAGTCACCCTTGATCTTATATATATGTCGGGGAGTTCGAATTTAGTTTCCTCTACTTATTATTTATTTCCACACAATATATCCAAACACGATGGTATGTGAGCGCGAAGCAACGGTGCAACTATCGGAATGCTTGTAATCGCGCGTCCAATAGGGGCGCATTGGCTCTACCAATAGGGGCGCGGCTGGTAGCTAGCTGACGCAGCCATTGCTGTCAGCTGTCACTTCACTTATCAGTCATTCACAAAGAAAATACGGATCGCGGCGGAGAATGGCTTGCTCGTCATACAATTTCTATAATGTTTTGCATTTGTGCTGTGATCATAAAGCTAGGACGTAATTACAAAGTGCAAGGAGAAAGTGATTAACTACGATGTGCGGCGGGTGTGTAATATATGTAATAACAACAATTCCTCTAATGATCATACAACCTAACATACATACATAATATCACGCCTGTTTCCCGCAGGGGTAGGCAGAGACTATGGACTTCCACTTGCTACGATCCTGACAAACCTCTTTTTTTTTTTTTTTTTGTATTAAACAAAAAAATACAACCTAATGTTATATAATATACCTTTGTTTAATATAAAGTTTAATTGTTATACTGTACTGTTTATATAATTTCATTTGACCTAATTTTATGTGGTATAATGAATATTTTATATATTTAACATTTACATTAATATTGACTTACTATAATATTCTTTTGCTCTAACATAACATATGTTATAATGTTATGTTATAAAAAAATTGGTTTCACATGCAAAATGCGCGCGCATTTTTCATGTGTTTGTTTTAAATTACAAAAATAATATAAAAGAAACAATTCAATAAAATACACCTATGTTATAATATGTATAATAGCTTGCATGCAGGTCTGGGACAAAAAAGAATTTAGAATGTACCAGCTGCTTCACTTCCCGGGCAGATCGTAAGAGCCAATCGAGGGAATGGGCAAAAAATCGAATCATGTTAATAGGCGATGCGGCTAGCAACCCATCACTATTTTGATTTCTTCATCCACCTTCTTTGCCCACATTAAGCTAAAAGTGGCCTTTGAGTCTTGCAACCCTGGGCTCTTTCTGCTTAGAGCCGCAAGATTCAAATGCTCTGTCCGCCCCATTTGTATTTGTACCTATGTATTCAATAATATTTTTTCATCTTCTCCCTCGATATTAAAAATAATATTTAAATATTATATAGAAAAAAAATATATAAAAAAATGGTTACACATACAAAATGCGCGCGCGTTTTGTATGTGTAACCATTTTTTTATATATTTTTTACTAATATTTTATACAAAGATATTAGGTAAAAAATTAAAATATAATAAAATTTGGTTAGACATAGAAAATGCGCGGCGCATTTTCTATGTCTAACCAAATTTTATTATATTTTTTTGTACATATTATATAAATATTATTTTTAATATCGAGGGCGCATTATAAAAAAAATATTATTATATAGGTACGAATTATCTTTAAAGATTTAAAATTATAAAAAAATAAAAAAAAATTTGGTTAGACATAGAAAATGCGCGGCGCATTTTCTATGTCTAACCAAATTTTTTTTTTTTTGTACATATCATCAATCATCAATCATCAACACATATAATAAAATCAATACATATAATAAAATCGTAACCGATCGCTGTCTGTACATGGAAGATAAATGAGTAAAAATATTTTTGGGGGCTTTTACCAACGCAATAGAACACAAAACAATGATTTTTAGAATTTTTGTCTGTTTGTCGGTTTGTCTGTTTGTCTGTGCGTTTGTGCACGCTAATCTGAGAAACGGCTGAACTGATTCGTTTGCGGTTTTCACTGAAATATTATGATAAGCTTCACTTAAAATTTAGTGTTTGTTTCATTTAAATCCGTTCATAAATAAAAAAGTTAAATCAATTTTAACACTAGAGTGCACGCGCCCCATTTCTTTGCAAGTATGCTCGCGCGCTCTACTATAGTAGAACACTTTAAAATTGAAAAAAAATCAATAATATGGCAATTTTGAATAAAAATAAGCATTTTTACTAAAAAAGATTTATTTTAGAAAATTAAACTTACAAAATTTTTGTTTACATTGTTAAATTTACTTAATTAGGAACATTTTTAAGAGATCACATAAAAAGTTACATATTTGGCAAGTTACAAATCAAAACACATATTTTTTTTAGATTTCTGATATTTTTTTAAATTGAATCACTGTTTTCGTTGCATTCAATGCACAATAGTTTGAGTTGGAGGTGATTTATTCCATCGTGTTCCATTTTTTGATATAAAAAAGTTGCCACTCACCTCTGTACGCTCAACTTGCCTCAATTGAGAGAGAAGAATATCATCTTCTGACGACGACTGCTCAGACTGTGTGGTATTAGTCACGTGGTCTTGAGCCATCTCCTCATCTTGCACCTGACTTCTGCCCTCTTGACTAATTGGTTCTGACACTATGCCAGCATTACCATCGTCATCGCTTTCAATAATTTCCTCATCATCTTCAATTTCCTCTTCCAGCCATTTTGATACACGACGTTCCCATTCTGAGGCCATAATGATAAATTTTGGTGCTAAAAAAAAACAAAGTACAAAATAAAATATAATGCATAAAAAAAATGTTATAAAACACTAAAGAAAAACAACTAAGTATAAGTTACTTACCTCATATATTAATTACACAAGTGGTCGCGCGTACTACTCAGGTAGAATAAGGATTTTGTCGCGAAATAATATCGACGTGCGGCCTCTTTTTATACGTGCGGCACACTTAAATGAACCGGAGTTTAGTAGTCGAGGCTTATCTAGGAGCGGGAGGGTATATATGAAAAAATGAGATGACACGACTCAAAAGTTTGCTCCTGTTCTACTATAGTAGAGCGCGCGTGTCCTCTAGTGTTAAAGAATCACGTCAACCATTTTTGTTCGAAAAACTGTGTTTGTGCACGCTTATCTCAGAAACGGCTGAACAACTTCGGTTGCGATTTTTAATTATGTATTTTGATAAGTTTCACTTAAAAATTTAGTGGTTGTTTCATTGAAATCCGTTGATAAATAAAAAAGTTATATCAATTTAAAGAATCACGTCAAAGATTTTTGTTCGAAAATTTGCTATGAAATAAACTGTACGGTAGCATTGGCTAAAACTTTTGTTAATTTTATATACGGTTTTTATAAAATAATAAAGTTAATAACCGGCCAAGTGAGAGTCGGACTCGCGCACAAAGGGTTCCGTCCCATTATCTATAAAAAATCAAGTTTGTTGTACGGGAGCCTCAATTAAATATTTATTTTACTCTATTTTTAGTTATTATATCGGCAAGAGAAATACATCATCCTTGAAAATTTCAACTGTCTGGCTATCACGGTTCATGAGATACAGCTTGGTGACAGACGGACGGAAGGACGGACAGCGGAGTCTTAGTAACAAGGTCCCGATTTTAGCCTTCGGGTACGGAATACGGAACCCTAAAATATTACTATTTTGATGTTTTCGGAGTTTTTTTATTAGTTTCTTTTTGGTCACCAATAAATGGCGCTGTTAAAAATACACAGAGCCTAGGGCCGCAAGACCCAACGCCACCAAACGGCGATTCTTAGCATGATTGTGGGCGCGAAAATGGAAAAAGGAATCAAAATAGGAAGTACTTAATAGGTTAGGTTAGGCACAGGGGATGTCCTCTGACTAAAGCATAGGGTGCTGTGAGCGAGTCATGGACCGCCATAGTGGTAGCCGCGCCGGGGCTTTTAGCCCTTACCCCGGAGTTTTTAGTGGTAAACGCCACAAAACCTTACCGGTCTCCCGTTACTGGCAAGGTGTCCGAACCGAAGGGATTTTTCCCGCGTAAAATTCTCCTCCATAAATCTGCCTCCATGACGTGGGCCAGTCGGGCGATGGGAACTGGATTCCAAATACGGTCCTCTAGGTTGAAAGGAGCATTTGTGTCAACACGCGTCTTTACCCTAGCGGATAAAATTGAAGGCCGATGTACCAGGCCACTCAGACTCCTCTCGATAACTGAGAGAGTACCTCAAGTGAGCTCAGCCAAAGCCGCTGATAAGCAGTCGCCGTACCAGGTCTTTGGAGCAAGATTTAGCACACTGACTTGGCAAAAGCGGTAACGCCGTTATCACCATGAGATTTTTTGTGGGTGAAAACCTTAACCGTCCGATTTCCTGTGGCCAAAAGGCACCTTTTCCTTACGTAAGAAGAAAGGTTAGGGAAAAAATGTTAGGTTAAAATTTAAGTTAGGCACTGCAATAAAAATGTGTGGAAAATCAGTCAGTATTGTCAGAGTTGTGACTTGAGGAACGAAAGATAGGTAATGGTCATTTTCCAGTTCGTTTGAACTGAAAGTACGCCGCAAATAACCTCCAAACAGCCGTATAGGACGCCCTACCCGAAAAGCTCTTCAAACGGAGGTTATTAGTGAACACTAAGCAGACATTGATCTCAGAGAACACTAACTTCCTGCCATCCTTGAAGCTCCACTGGTAAAATGTGCCGAGATACTGGCACGTAAAATACCTAGAGGTATCTTAAGTTTGGCAGATGCCTCAGCTTGAAAGTCCACATCAATAGAATGGTGACGATAGTGAAGATGGCCCGGGGGAAGCTCTATCCAGCACTTTCCTCTCGCTTCTAGCTTCGGACGCGGCTCATGATTAAGGCGATCTTAAGAAAATCTATGTTTAAGGTTACTTGAGGAACGCCGTCATCTGTCGGGACTCAAAGTAGAAATGCGTATTTCTCGACTTTTATCTCCCGCCTAGCGAAAGACATATTTGACAAGGCTTACCATTGCACCGCCACATCGGGAGGGCGGGGAAGAGGGGGAGATACGTATAGACGGTGGCAGCAGTCCACTGCAGAGAGCTACAACAGATTAGTGCTGTGGGAACTCACGCCAAAAGACGGAAGATGAATTAAATATTAGCAAAGTCACTATCTATTGCATAATTATTTCGTTTTAGAGAGACCCACGGCGTAGCAGTAACATTCGGTAACAGTGTAAGTTTACATGTAGTTTACAATGTCAAAATTCCGATCGACTTAGACTGTGACTAGAGATAATGTGTGATCGTAGTAAACAAGGAACCCGTATAGTTTTGCCATTTCTGTCTGTCTCTCTGTCCGTGGTTTTACTTAGAGATAATTAGAACGAGATGTTTCTGCACTCCTCAAAGTGATCGATGATATTAGAGCAGGCATGGATAATACTAAAGTCACTGTGCTGGGTTTAGTAGATTTTTCTAATGCATTTAATACCGTCGATCATGATATCCTTCTTGCGATCCTTTCCCACCATTCGGTTTCCCCCTCGGCTGTGGCATGGTTCTCCTCATATCTTCGTGGACGTCAACAGTCAGTTCGCACTGATGGTTCCTCATCTAATTGGAGTGAGCTAGATACTGGTGTTCCACAGGGTGGCATTCTCTCTCCGTTATTGTTTTCTATCTTCATAGATTTCATCACCAAAGAACTTCGGTGCATGTATCACCTTTATGCCGATGACTTGCAACTTTATGTACATACTGATGTTGATAATGTAGAGAGGGCTATCGACCAAATTAATTTAGATTTAACTGCAATTGCTGATTGGTCCCGACGCTTTGGAGTCACTGTCAACCCAAATAAATGTCAGGCTATTATAATTGGAAGTTCACATCTCACAGGTCGGCTTGATAGCAACTCGTTGCGCCCAGTTTGCTTTAATAACACCCCAATCCCATTTTGTCAAAGTGTTAAAGATCTTGGCCTTCATATTGACACAAACCTCCGTTGGGATGTACATGTTGCTGAAGTTTCCGGAAAGGTTACGGGAGCTCTCCGGTCTTTGTACAAGTTAAAGAACTTCCTCCCCATCAACACTAAAACAATGTTGGTATATTCTCTTATCTTTCCAATTTTGGATTATGCTGATGTATGTTGCTCGGACCTGAATTGTAACTTTCTCAACAAACTTGATAGGCTTCAAAACAATTGTATTCGATTCATATTCGGCCTACGGAAGTATGACCATGTGTCTGCTTATCGGTCTAAACTCAAATGGTTACCCATCCGTCAACGTCGCAATTTGCATATTCTCACTACTCTTTTCTCCATACTCTTTGACCCAAAAACTCCGATGTATCTCAAAACTAAGTTCCATTTTCTGGTTAATACTCATCTTAGAGATCTTCGTTCGTCCAATAATCTCCTTCTAGATATGCCTCGCTGCCGGAGTGGGTTTCTTAAACATTCATACACCAAACAAGCCGTGATTCTTTGGAACGCCCTTCCTGTTGGTATTCGCAAAGCCCCTAGTCGCCAGGCGTTTAAGAGTGCTGTACGCGCATATTATCTTCACAAACTGCCATAGAGTTTTATTAATATTGGTGTAGTTTATGTATGGTTTATAAAGATAACCTATTTATGTATATTGTATGTAGGTTTATTAATACATTAGATTATATTATTTATCTTATGTATGTGTATATATTCATATGTATAGATTTATTGTAAAGTTTGTTCCAATTACTACTCTCGCCCAAAATTTGCTTTTATCAGCACCACCTGTAGGTTGACTGGTAGAAAAGGCCTTGGGCCTTAAGTCCGCCTGTTACATTTTTGTAATAAAGTTAAATAAATAAATAAAAAATAAAAACCAAGAAGCTGTAATTTGGCAACGGTCATGAATTTAAAGCAAAACTGGGCAGGGCAACTGGCGCGACGGAGCCCATGCGATGGGTTGACGAAATAATCAAAGTCGCGGGTTACACCTGGATGTGAGCAGCACAGGACTGAGATGTGTCGACGAAGACAGGTCTATGCTCAGCAGTGGACGGAATAAGGGCTGAGATGATGATGAACTCTTTAGTTTTAATTCTAAATCGACATTCACAAATACGGAACCCTTCACTGCGTGTGACCTGATATTGTGCGTGTTACTTGACCGGTTTTATTGAAAATATCAAAATAACGATTTTTATAAAGTAAAGTCCACGCAGACGAAGTCGCGGGCAACAGCTAGTTATTTAAATATAATTTTTAATATCGAGGGCGCATTATAAAAAAATATTATTATATAGGTACGAATTATCTTTAAAGATTATTTTTAATATTAAGCGAGCAGATGAAAAAAATATGATATAGAAATAAGTAGGTCCATTTTTGTAAATAAAATTTCAATATTATTTTTAATATCGAGGGAATTGACGAACATACATACATACAGGTACATTAGGTAATCATTATTGTTGTAATTGATACATATTATTCCTATCCCCCAGCGTCGAAACGCCAGAATATTATGCATGCTTTATGCCATCCTCAACGACCCCAACTCCCCAGCTTATCTCAAGTCTCAATTTTCTCTTCTTAGCTCTACACATTCGCGTAATCTTCGCTCTTCCAAACTTTCAACATTATCCATACCTGCTCATCATTCTGATTTTATGAGAAAATCCTTTCAAATTAAAGCCATCCTTCTCTGGAATGCTCTTCCGGAAGCCATTAGACGTGCACCTAGTCGTCTAGCCTTCAAACGGGCGGTTCATAAACGATTTCTCCGAGAAGTCTCTTCTTCGCATGGTGTCCCTATGCAGTAACTAGTAGTCATCCATATAGTATTTATATATGTATATATATGTATATATATTCAGGTATTGATGTGTTATATTAATATGTATTAAATATTAATTTTATGTATAGTAATCGTATCCGTGTACGTATACCTAAGTATATATTTTTAAATGATATTTATTATGTTCTTGTAGGTATTTAATTTATACTTTTCTATATAGTCTCATATTCTGTCGCACCACCCAAATTATTTCTCTACTTGGTCTAATGGTTGACTGGCAGAGAACGCCTTATGGCGTTAAGTCCGCCATTTGTACACCTTTTCTTGTGCAATAAAGTTTAAATAAATAAATAAATAAATTATTTATGATTTTCTTTAAAAAATAAATACCCATATACTTATGTTTTCTTAAAATATAAAACCCTTATATTATTATAGTAACCAATTATTAATTAGTGTCTTTGAGTAAATTAACGTTATATAAAAAGAGTATTTGGACAAGTGATAATTATATAAAAGAAGATTATAACAAATTAACGTTATATAAAAAGAGCATTTGGACAAGCGATAATTATATAAGATGAACATTAAACTAAAAGTTATTATAGCAAATGATGGTTATATGATATGAAATATTAGGTAAAATGAAATTAGGCAGTAAGTTTTTATGTAAATTGAAAATTATATCATTTGAACGTTGTTGCAATTGAAGTTAAATTAACTGTTATTATAACATATATTACACACCCATGTGAGGCAGCCGTGGCCGACTGACCGAGTGGAGTGATTGAGCCGTCGCTAAGACTCCTAGCGACAGAAAAGGACAGTTATTCAATCTCTTTTAATCACAGTCGTACATACTAGGAATCCATTAGCGAAGAGCGAGATATCGAGAGCTATTTATTTTATTAGGAAAGGAAACGACTCCATCGTTCTTACATTATTTTCTTTATTGATTAGTTACTATGGTACATAACAGTAGTAATATTTATGGGAAGGCTGTATCACAGTCATATTCTGATGAAACCTCTCCGTTTCACTCCGCTGTCCGTTCCATCAGAATATGTGATACAGCCTTCCCAAAAATATTACTTAAATTTCAAATCAACAATAATAAAAACTTACAATGAAATCCGAGTCACTTTCGTACATTCAGGCTCGCGCAGAATGTACGAGCCTTCATTCACGATAGTTATCCAGGATCCTCAATATTATTAAGTTTACAGAGTCACATTGTATCACAATATTCTGATGGAATTGCTCCGTTTCACTCCACTGTTCGTTCCATCCATGTATATAAATCATAACTTTACAAATGAATAACATTCACTCTTTATCAGCCTTCGTAATTAAAACAATGAAATTCGTTAAACAATCGCAAACTTTACAACTGAGCAGAGCATGTCCAGATGAAGAGGTACTTATTTCCCGCCATGGAGACCTGCTACCTAATACTATCCGCTGTATTATTTGTGGTCCTTCGAATTGTAGGAAAACTAATGTAATTATAGGTCTTCTTTTACATGAAATTGGATTACGTTTTAAAAACATTTATCTTTATTCAAAAACATTATATCAACCCAAATATGTGTATTTAGAAAATATTCTTAATTTAGTGCCAGATGTGTCATTTGCGAAATATAAAGACAATGAACTTATTCTTAGCCCTCATGATGCAAAACCATACTCCATTATTATTTTTGATGACGTTGCATGTGAGAATCAATCCAATATGAGGGATTACTTCGCAATGGGAAGACATAAATTTATCGATTGTTTTTACTTGAATCAAACGTACAGTAAGATTTCGAAACAACTAATAAGAGATAACGCAAATCTTTTGATATTATTTAAACAGGATGATGTGAACCTTCGCCATGTATATGACGAACATGTAAATACTGATATGTCGTGGTCTCAATTCCGAGAAATGTGAAAATATCACGATATAGCTTACACCAATCCTAATCTATCTGAACGTCATAAAGCAGATTTACAACTGATGAAAATGGCGAAGAAGTGGTTACATGCTAAAGACACCAGCAAAGGTGAAAAGATAGCATCTTGGATAGTAGGTAAGGTCATGAAGGCAAAATTAAAATCTGGTGCAGGGATTAAACAATTTAAAACCTTCGTGTCAAAAATACGATCACAAGTAAAAAAAATGAAATCAAAAGATAACAAAACTGCTATTAAATATGCTTACCAAGCAGCGAAAAAAATCCTAAGACAGGAGGAATTTTACCTTTGATACCAATTTTTGCGGGTTTGTCAGCACTAGGAGCATTAGCAGGAGGTGCTGCTGGTATAGCAAAAACAATAAATGATTACAAAAGTGCACAACAGAATTAACATGAATCTGAACGTCATAACAAAACCATGGAGGCTATTGCGATTGGAAAAGGTTTATATCTTAAGCCATATAAAAAAGAAAATGGCTTATTTTTGAAATCTACAAAAAACTAAAATGCAGGCTACCCAAGCGCGCTCTTACGAATATCGATATTATTAAAAACTCTAAAAATATTCCATACTTCCGAGGTGTCTATATGAGAGATAGATTGCCTCGTAGGCCGAGACCCATAGAGTGTGGCATAATTAACTTAGACAGTCACAATAATAACGGAACTCACTGGGTAGCCTTTGCAAAAATAAACGACTATTGCGAATATTTTGATAGTTTTGGTAACTTGAAACCGCCCAAAGAATTAGTGAAATATTTAAATGTAAGTGATTTACAATACAATTACACTAGATTCCAAAACTTTGATACTGTGAATTGTGGACACTTGTGTTTAGAATTTTTGTATGACTTTTGGTGTAAAAATTATATATATATTAATTATAACGTTTGAATAAAACATCATTCCCATTATGTCTTTCACTCTGTCCATAACTGGAAACAGCTCAGTACTATCGACAAACTATTCGCCTCCGTTGGAACTTAATGGCGAATACGAGTTATCACTGTTGCACTTCTCTACTTTTAACTCTATACCAAATATTACTAAAACGAATAATAAATTTTATTATGGCATTGATGAAGTGGTTGAAATTCCTGAAGGAGCTTATGAACTCCAAGACCTTTGCGAATTCTTACAATCAAAAGCGAATAACTGTGTTTTCAAGTTATTCTGCAACAATAACACCCTGACCCTCTCGATATTTTGTTCAAAAGATATTCATTTTAAAAAACCAAATTCTATTGGACCTTTACTAGGTTATGGTAAAAAATTTCTAATAAAAGATATATGGCACAAGTCTCCACTGCCAGTTAACATTTTATCTACAAGCGTGCTGCGAGTTGAATGTGACATTACTGGAGGCTCTTATATTAATGGAAAATCAAGTCATATAATTCACGAATTTGCTTTAAATGTGCCTCCTGGCTATAGAATAATAGAAATCCCAAACAGTAATATTAACTTTCCGGTGAATAGAAGCACTGTCAATAGTATAAATATTAGAATATTGGATATAAGAAACAATTTAATAAATTTTCGCGGAGAAGAATTGCAATTGTATTTACATTTGAAAAAAATATGATTGACTACAATAAATATACAACTTCAACATATCAAAAGTTTAGTAGCAATCAGACCATCAAGAAGATAGCACACACTCGTGTAATTAAGAAGAAAAGAAAGAAATTAACAGCTGCTAATAAATATTTTCTAAAATCGATTGGACTTCTAAAATGAATTTTTTAAATATAACTAATCCTCCTGTTTATGACGGTATAGAAACTCATTTGTACAAGCCGTATATAACTACTTTTAATAGAAATGATGAAATTCGGATACCCATAAATCAACAAGATTTATATGTTCTTCCGAGTGCAAGTACCTTGTATGTTGAAGCAGTAGTCAACGTGATCAAAAGTGATAAGAAAGAACCAGTTCAGGTTATACAGTTTACAAACAATCCACTTCTGTATCTATTTCAAGATATACGATATGAATTAAATGGAGTTGAAATAGACAAAGTAAAAAATGCCGGTATTACGACTACTATGAAAGCACTGATATCAATGAACGAGGCTGAGTCAAAGATATCGAAAGTATGGGGATGGGATATACACGGAATCAAAAATGAAATTGGAGGTCATTTTGCTGCTTCAGTTCCACTCAGCAACATATTAGGATTTGCAGAAGATTATAAAAAAAAATATTGTTAATTGTAAACATGAGCTAGTTTTGTTACGAAGTAATACTAACCTGAACGCGCTAAAACTAAACACCGGCAAGGAGGTTGAAAGTATCGATATCAAAAAGATTGTATGGCGCATGCCTCATGTTAAAGTTTCCGACAGAGAAAGAATTAATTTGCTTAAAATACTCGAAAAAGACAGACCTATTCAATTAGTGTTCAGAAACTGGGATCTTTATGAGTACCCTTTGTTACCAAAGACTACAAAATATACGTGGTCAATTAAGACATCATCGCAAATTGAAAAACCTAGATACGTTATCATAGGTTTACAAACAAACAGAAAAAATAACGCACATAAAGATATGTCTCAGTTTGATCACTGCAATATTCGAGATGTTAAAGTTTTTTTAAACTCTACATACTATCCATATGAAAGTTACAATACCAACTTTGCAAAACATAACTATGCATTAATTTACGAACAATACGTAAATTTTCAACAGTCTTATTATAACCGCCCATGCAACTCCTCGTTAAGCGCTCAAGAGTTTAAAAATATAGCTCCTTTATACGTAATCGATTGCTCTAGACAGAACGATAACATCAAATCAGGACCAGTAATTAATATTCGCTTAGAGTTAGAAAGTGATAAAGAAACCCCTGATCAGACGTCAGCTTATTGTCTAATTTTGAACGACTGTATAGTCGAATATAAACCTCTGAGTAATATTGTTCGTAAAATATCATGAACTCGATTATTTTCGTCAATGTTCAAGGATTCAAAGATCGCTTTAATAAATTTATCATCAAAGAGTTTGCATTATCTACTAAGGAGTTCACCCAAGTTTTTTTAATTAAACCTCCATATGCATATACTACATTATCTACGGAAGAAAAGAAGACCGTTAGGTACCTTGAACGACAGAGAGGGATAACTTGGGGTCAGGGTCATATTAACTATATTGAATTGAATTCAAAAAAAATATTACACCAATAATCAATACATATAATAAAATCGTAACCGATCGCTGTCTGTACATGGAAGATAAATGAGTAAAAATATTTTTGGGGGCTTTTACCAACGCAATAGAACACAAAACAATGATTTTTAGAATTTTTGTCTGTTTGTCTGTTTGTCGGTTTGTCTGTTTGTCTGTGCGTTTGTGCACGCTAATCTGAGAAACGGCTGAACTGATTCGTTTGCGGTTTTCACTGAAATATTATGATAAGCTTCACTTAAAATTTAGTGTTTGTTTCATTTAAATCCGTTCATAAATAAAAAAGTTATATCAATTTTAACACTAGAGTGCATGCGCCCCATTTCTTTGCAAGTATGCTCGCGCGCTCTACTATAGTAGAACACTTTAAAATTGAAAAATAATCAATAATATGGCAATTTTGAATAAAAATAAGCATTTTTACTAAAAAAGATTTATTTTAGAAAATTAAACTTACAAAATTTTTGTTTACATTGTTAAATTTACTTAATTAGGAACATTTTTAAGAGATCACATAAAAAGTTACATATTTGGCAAGTTACAAATCAAAACACATATTTTTTTTAGATTTCTGATATTTTTTAAAATTGAATCACTGTTTTCGTTGCATTCAATGCACAATAGTTTGAGTTGGAGGTGATTTATTCCATCGTGTTCCATTTTTTGATATAAAAAAGTTGCCACTCACCTCTGTACGCTCAACTTGCCTCAATTGAGAGAGAAGAATATCATCTTCTGACGACGACTGCTCAGACTGTGTGGTATTAGTCACGTGGTCTTGAGCCATCTCCTCATCTTGCACCTGACTTCTGCCCTCTTGACTAATTGGTTCTGACACTATGCCAGCATTACCATCGTCATCGCTTTCAATAATTTCCTCATCATCTTCAATTTCCTCTTCCAGCCATTTTGATACACGACGTTCCCATTCTGAGGCCATCATGATAAATTTTGGTGCTAAAATAAAACAAAGTACAAAATAAAATATAATGCATAAAATTTTTTTTATAAAACACTAAAGAAAAACAACTAAGTATAAGTTACTTACCTCATATATTAATTACACAAGTGGTCGCGCGTACTACTCAGGTAGAATAAGGATTTTGTCGCGAAATAATATCGACGTGCGGCCTCTTTTTATACGTGCGGCACACTAAAATGAACCGGAGTTTAGTAGTCGAGGCTTATCTAGGAGCGGGAGGGTATATATAAAAAAATGAGATGACACGACTCAAAAGTTTGCTCCTGTTCTACTATAGTAGAGCGCGCGTGTCCTCTAGTGTTAAAGAATCACGTCAACCATTTTTGTTCGAAAAACTGTGTTTGTGCACGCTTATCTCAGAAACGGCTGAACAACTTCGGTTGCGATTTTCAATTATGTATTTTGATAAGTTTCACTTAAAATTTAGTGGTTGTTTCATTGAAATCCGTTGATAAATAAAAAAGTTATATCAATTTAAAGAATCACGTCAAAGATTTTTGTTCGAAAATTTGCTATGAAATAAACTGTACGGTAGCATTGGCTAAAACTTTTGTTAATTTTATATACGGTTTTTATAAAATAATAAAGTTAATAACCGGCCAAGTGAGAGTCGGACTCGCGCACAAAGGGTTCCGTCCCATTATCTATAAAAAATCAAGTTTGTTGTACGGGAGCCTTAATTAAATATTTATTTTACTCTATTTTTAGTTATTATATCGGCAAGAGAAATACATCATCCTTGAAAATTTCAACTGTCTGGCTATCACGGTTCATGAGATACAGCTTGGTGACAGACGGACGGAAGGACGGACAGCGGAGTCTTAGTAACAAGGTCCCGATTTTAGCCTTCGGGTACGGAATACGAAACCCTAAAAATTTACTATTTTGATGTTTTCGGAGTTTTTTTATTAGTTTCTTTTTGGTCACCAATAAATGGCGCTGTTAAAAATACACAGAGCCTAGGGCCGCAAGACCCAACGCCACCAAACGGCGATTCTTAGCATGATTGTGGGCGCGAAAATGGAAAAAGGAATCAAAATAGGAAGTACTTAATAGGTTAGGTTAGGCACAGGTGATGTCCCCCCCGATGTGGTTCCCATCTTGTCGCGATGGGGGGGCTCAGTACCTGCGGTTGCCTCGGCCGCAGGGAAGCTAAGAGGAACCCATTGCCCGGGTTGAGGCTTAGGCCTCCCCGGGCCCGGCGGAGGCCATTCCTGGCGGGAATGGCCTGGCTGTGAGGGAAGGGGGGTGACGACGACCCCCCTACCATCACAGCCGTGGTAGGGGTCGCGGGGAAGAGGAGTGTCGGTGTGTCGTTTCCGCTCGCCCTATCCTCCGCGACCAAGCGCGGCCGTGGCGCTTGGCACGGCATCGGTGGGGCCGCAGGGGAAGAGGAGTGTCGGTGTTACGTTGCCGTTCTCCCTATCCCCTGCGGCCGGCTGTGTGGGCCCCGGTCGCCGTCAGGTGGACTGGGGCAGGGCCTGCTTCCGCAGGCCCCAAATTATGAGGGCTGGTTGGACGGTGGAAACGGGATTCCATCGTCCAACGGACAGCCCTCCGGAGTGGAAGGCAGGCGCGTGTGCGTGTCAGCGCGTCTTTCCTTGGGCCAAGAGGCCAAGGCGGCGGTTACTCCGGCCCCTCTGATTCAGCAGAGGGTGCCGTGAGGCCGTTGGCGATCCGGGGCCGCTTAAGTAGCGGCTGGCCGCGCCGGGGCTGTGGAGCATGAAGAAGCACACGGTCCTGGCCGATAGCGGCTGAGAGTAGACACCGCGGAGTTTTTAGTGGTAACACCACATAACCTTACCGGTGTCCCGTAACCGGTAAGGTATCCGAAGGGATTTTCTCCGCGTCAAAAAAAAAAAAAAAAAGGCACAGGGGATGTCCTCTGACTAAAGCATAGGGTGCTGTGAGCGAGTCATGGACTGGATTCCAAATACGGTCCTCTAGGTTGAATTGTGTCAACACGCGTCTTTACCCTAGCGGATAAAATTGAAGGCCGATGTACCAGGCCACTCAGACTCCTCTCGATAACTGAGAGAGTACCTCAAGTGAGCTCAGCCAAAGCCGCTGATAAGCAGTCGCCGTACCAGGTCTTTGGAGCAAGATTTAGCACACTGACTTGGCAAAAGCGGTAACGCCGTTATCACCATGAGATTTTTTGTGGGTGAAAACCTTAACCGTCCGATTTCCTGTGGCCAAAAGGCACTTTTTCCTCACGTAAGAAGAAAGGTTAGGGAAAAATGTTAGGTTAAAATTTAAGTTAGGCACTGCAATAAAAATGTGTGGAAAACCCATACCAAGACTACTCAGTATTGTGACTTGAGGAACGAAAGATAGGTAATGGTCATTTTCCAGTTCGTTTGAACTGAAAGTACGCCGCAAATAACCTCCAAACAGCCGTATAGGACGCCCTACCCGAGAAGCTCTTCAAACGGAGGTTATTAGTGAACACTAAGCAGACATTGATCTCAGAGAACACTAACTTCCTGCCATCCTTGAAGCTCCACTGGTAAAATGTGCCGAGATACTGGCACGTAAAATACCTAGAGGTATCTTAAGTTTGGCAGATGCCTCAGCTTTAAAGTCCACATCAATAGAATGGTGACGATAGTGAAGATGGCCCGGGGGAAGCTCTATCCAGTACTTTCCTCTCGCTTCTAGCTTCGGACGCGGCTCATGATTAAGGCGATCTTAAGAAAATCTATGTTTAAGGTTACTTGAGGAACGCCGTCATCTGTCGGGACTCAAAGTAGAAATGCGTATTTCTCGACTTTTATCTCCCGCCTAGCGAAAGACATATTTGACAAGGCTTACCATTGCACCGCCACATCGGGAGGGCGGGGAAGAGGGGGAGATACGTATAGACGTTGGCAGCAGTCCGCTGCAGAGAGCTACAACAGATTAGTGCTGTGGGAACTCACGCCAAAAGACGGAAGATGAATTAAATATTAGCAAACCTATTGCATAAGTATTTCGTTTTAGAGAGACCCACGGCGTAGCAGTAACATTCGGTAACAGTGTAAGTTTACATGTATTTTACAATGTCAAAATTCCGATCTACTTAGACTGTGACTAGAGATAATGTGTGATCGTAGTAAACAAGGAACCCTTATAGTTTTGCCATTTCTGTCTGTCTCTCTGTCCGTGGTTTTACTTAGAGATAATTAGAACCAAGAAGCTGTAATTTGGCAACGGTCATGAACTTAAAGCAAAACTGGGCAGGGCAACTGGCGCGACGGAGCCAATGCGATGGGTTGACGAAATAATCAAAGTCGCGGGTTACACCTGGATGTGAGCAGCACAGGACTGAGATGTGTCGACGAAGACAGGTCTATGCTCAGCAGTGGACGGAATAAGGGCTGAGATGATGATGAACTCTTTAGTTTTAATTCCAAATCGACATTCACAAATACGGAACCCTTCACTGCGTGTGACCTGATATTGTGCGTGTTACTTGACCGGTTTTATTGAAAATATCAAAATAACGATTTTTATAAAGTAAAGTCCACGCAGACGAAGTCGCGGGCAACAGCTAGTGCAAAATAAAACTATTATAATGAAAGGTCACGAGAAACAGATATGGATAAAGGAAATGTGTAATAATTGTGTTTTAATGGACATACAGGGTGGCCAACTTGGAGGTATACAACTTTTTTTTGCCGCCATTTTGTTTTGGCGGTAAATATGACAGTTGTTGCATGAATATTACTTTGTGTAGATACGGCAAATTTATTATGGAGCGTTTTACGACGGAACAACGTGTTTTAATTATTAAAACGTTTAACGAAACATTAAAAAGAATGTTTCCCGGTCGATTAATTTCGAGAAACGGTGACTTGATTGGTCCCCAAAATCGCCTGATTTAACAGCTCCTGACTTTTTTCTGTGGGGCTATCTAAAGGGACGTGTCTATGCTAACAGGCTAATGAACCTTCAGCAATTAAATCAAAATATTCGAGACACAGTCACTGAGATAACGTAGGAAATGTATGAAAATGTGATGATAAACGCGATGAAAAGGGTGCACATCTGTGATGCTGCTAGAGCTGGACATGTCTGACATTATTTTCCATGTTTAACTGCCGGCCCTAAATATTATATTTAACAAGGAATACTTGATATATTTTACATTTAATAGAATAAAAATACAAAACTAAAGTGTATACCTGTTATTTGGCCACCCTGTAGAAGCCAGAGGAAGTCCTAATTTTAAGACCTTATATAAAACTTATTGCAAAAATGAATATGACTTCAATTGTTTAAGTCATAAGAACTTTTGTGCATTAAAAAATGTTATTTGTATCAAGAAATGGTCTTTAGAAAATGATGTTCTTAATAACTTAGTTGAGTAATGTTTGATTTATTTGTAATAAATATACCTCATAAGATCAAAACAATGTATTTTCTTTTATACACTCAAAACCTTATTTAACTTGTTTTAATTCACAACGAGATATTATAGTTATATATTTTTAAACTCACATGTTACTTTAAATACAAGCCGTATAAAATAAATTCACATTATGAATATAAACTAAGATTTTATGTGTGTATCTCGGTGTGAATCATGCTTGATAATATATTTAGACGAAAAAAAAACAAAGAACCTTTTTATTTACATACACATTTATTTCCATACTTTTTGAAATAATAATTTTATTATAATTAAAACAATTAAAAATACACTTAAACAATTACATAGGTATTTCATATACACTAATTAAAAATAATTACTAAAAAATTATTACTACTAAGTATAAAAAATATATTTACATTACATTACCAATTATAACCCACAAGTTTTTTCGAGATTCGACTTATAATTGTTCTTGGACTATATATATTGAGCTGCTGTTAAGACAGCTGTGTCACTTTCTTTATCTTCTACGTCGTATATTTTAATTTTTATTATCTTTTTACCCTTTTCCTTTTGCTTCTTGATAACGTAGGATGTTGATGATAGTTCGCCATTGTGTTTTGCTGGGGTCCGTTTCGATTTCTTTGAAGCTGTAGAATCAGATGTTGAGAGCATCACTGGATTAAATTCACTATCGCTAATGTCATAAGGATCTTGAGCGTATTGTGAGAAAATTATACGCGTATCTTGAGAATCTGACATGATCTGTAAAAAAAAAATACTTGGTATCAAATAAGTAGCAAAAATAATAGTGAAACAAGTATCACGTACTGAAGATAAAATTCTGAAATAACTAAGTACTTACATTTATAAATAGTAGCACAGCGTAGATGTGTTACTTGGTAGATAGAGGATGTCCGTCTCCCTCCGTATCGTACGAGAACAGCCACGTTAATGAACAGCACTATAATACGACACCATCGAAGTGTCTCCCCACTTCGTCTCCGCATCGGAATAATACAACGTTAGGCACTAACAGTTCTATTCTTTATTAAGCTAACGGTAGGGTTTTAATTCTATTGTCTAATATGAATATGTGATAAATATGATGCAAGTAAGTAAAATGTTTCAACAATAAAATCGTTTCAAGACTTGATCCACACACGTGTGTAGTGTCCAATTCGATGAAACTTTAGCAATGCACTATATAATCAAAATATAACAGCATTCATTTTTTAATTAAATAAGATACTATTGGTGATTATTAAAAATTAAAGAACTCTTACGCTTTTTAGGGTTCCGTAGCCAAATGGCAAAAACGGAACCCTTATAGATTCGTCATGTCTGTCTGTCTGTCCGTCCGTATGTCACAGCCACTTTTTTCAGAAACTATAAGACCTATACTGTTGAAACTTGGTAAGTAGATGTATTATGTGAACCGCATTAAGGTTTTGACACAAAAATAAAAGAAAAACAAAAAAATTTGGGGGTTCCCCATACTTAGAACTGAAACTCAAAAATTTATTTTTCATCAAACCCATACGTGTGGGGTATCTATGGATAGGTCTTCAAAAATGATATTGAGGTTTCTAATATCATTTTTTTCTAAACCGAATACTTTGCGCGGGAGACACTTCCAAAGTGGAAAAAAGTGTGTCCCCCCCCCCGTAACTTCTAAAATAAAGGAATCATAAAACTAAAAAAAATACATGATGTTCATTACCATAAAAACTACCAGCGAAAATTGGTTTGAACGATATCTAGTAAGTAGTTTTTTTTTAATACGTCATAAATCATAAACGGCAATTTACCTTTCATTCAATCAACTCAAATATAAAATTTAAAAAAAAAACAACTACAAGACTTTTATATATGTTATTTGCTACTACGGAACCCTTCATGGGCGAGTCCGACTCGCACTTGGCCGCTTTTTTTCAGTACTTTCCACTACCTCCTTTACATCTTAGTGCGAAGATTGGGTTTGAAGAGAGCTTTAAATTAAAAACAGTAGTTTATTATTCACATTTATTTTTAACAATATTATAACTAAGTAAATAAACAGTGATATCTATTAATATAATTATTTGCTATACTTAAATTTTATAACAATACAATGTCTAGATTATTTTCAACAGTACAACAGTTTAAACAGACATATTTGATTAACCTTCTGGTTACACGGTAATCGAGTAATGACCCCAAGATTTTGTTGTTATATTATCTTTAAGAATAAATCGCTTATCATCATTTCGAGAGAGCGCTATTTTATTCTGCTCTTGGGTGAATATTGTATGTTTTATAGATTTGAACAGAATGTTTGTTTTTCGTATTTCCTTACCGGTATTCAAAACGTTGATATAATAACTAAACTTTAATTTTTTTGCAACTGACTTTTTTACACCCTTTGCTTTTTTAGTCTCTGTTGTTTTTGTTTTGATACTATATAATTTTGATCTTAAACCAACAAATTCTAATAAAATATTTCCACCGAGTTCGTCCTTGAATAATCCCGGTACTTTATTATTTATTCGCTTAATATTGTATTCCTTACTAAACGTATAATTGCTTGTATCGAAATAATTAGTAAAATGAGTTCTCAAATCAGCATAAAAATCTTTAGTTTGTACTGAATATAATAAACTGTCAGTGTCTGTGTAACACAAGGATATTTTATCATTATAATGTTTTTTCATAATCGAATAATGAAAATCATACATATGGCTTTTGGATAACTCTAAAACTGTAAATCCTATGTAAATTGGTTTATTTAGTATAACTTTTTCCCTACTTAATTGTACTGCTACTAAATTTTCGTCAAAAATAGATATGCTTTGAAAATTTGGTCGTGCTATGAGTTGGCTCGCCGTAATATATTTCTTTGTTTTATTTCGCTCGTCATTCCATAAGCTTACTAACTTTACATCAACTCGTTTTTCAGTATCTTCTAATGTTTTACCGAATAAACTATTATTTAACATTTTGAAAAAATCTTGTTGAAATACGGAGTCAGCTGACTGCCTTAATTTAGTATTTAAATCAATATATGACTTGAGGTATGGACCTTGTTTAAATTTTATGACCCTATAAATCTTTTTTAAAATAATACCATTTTTAATACAAGTTTTCAAATGCATGCCATGAATTACGTAGTAAAATTTGTCATATAAATTTGGTATCAATTTTTTACATTTGGAACCAGGAGGGGTAAAATTTTCTGCACAAAATGGTAGATCATTATGTAAATCATGTAAACTCTCAGGATATTCAAGATCTACTTCTAAAATAAACCCATAGTATTCATCGTTAGGAATATCCAATATATTTAATTGTATAATTTCTTCTTTAGAAAGCCAACTAAAATCGGAATGAGGTAAATAACTACACATTGCATAGCCATACAAATTGTTACAATCTATATAAATTAAAAAATTACTAGCTTGAGATGGAATAAAATCCTCTTGATATTTATTATTCGATTTAGCATATCTTAAAGAACATAAGCAAATGCCACCACGAATACCTTTCTGTATCATGCGAATCATTTCTAAATCAGTAAGAAGATCTAATTTCACTTTTGTTGATAATAACATTGCGTCAAAGCTTAGACCGGGAGCTGTCAAGTAAAATGCGGGATCCAAACTATAATTCACCATACAAGTTTTGCGAAAATTTTCAAAAATATCCGCTAGTAAAAGTACGTCAGATTTTATATATAAATCTGTGTATTTGCCCATGTCCATTATTCCGAAATAATTCCAAACTTCTAGGGCATGATCATAATCAGATTGTGATAGAGGTTCGTCTGTAAGTGTACTGTAAAAACTATCTCGTGGTGGTAAACTAGTTTCACTGTATGAGGACCAACCAATCATATGGTCGTATGGATACACCCCTTTTCGACGTAACAGATTGAACTGTTTTTCATCTATACAATTTCGTCTTAAATGAATCTTCCACATTCAAGTTTTTTACTAACTGGTCTAAACTTGTATTTGTAAAATTTAAATGAGTCTACAAAACGAACTGCAGCAAATTTATTTTTTGCTAACGGAATAAACTTAGTAAAAGAAATATAATTTTCTTTAGTTTTCGGAATTACTTTAATAAGACCAGGAGTCGAACTCAACTCGCGTATAAATAAATGACAATCGTAACCAGAAAGATTGTAAAAGAATATTGGTACAAACTTTGGTATTTGAAAATTAATATTACATGAAGAATATGCAGCGCCTCTATATGGCAATGGTCACGTACTTTGTCATCCAGTAGTAATTTGTTACACAGATAACAATATTCAGCACTATCAAATTTCAACTTATCATTTTCACAGAATTTTATGGGTATAGGATTAGAAGATTTTTCTTCAATTAGGAAGTGTATTTTCTTGACATCTCTTTGAAGCATTTTAACAAACTTTTCAGAACAATCTCGTCCCCGGTACGTTACTAATTTGTTAAGTGAACTGTCATAATTACATACAATATAATACGCAAAAGCTGATGGGATATGCTGTCGTAAATTCAGAGTATTATTACCCTGTTTTTTAGATCGCGGGCTCAAGAAAGTTTCAAAGTCCGAATAAATTACAAAAGGTAAACTTTGCATACGTTGATAATTCTGAAAATGAATTACACTGCCTTCGTTTGGTAAAATAGTAGCTACACCTCCACAGATATGTTTTTCAGTCTTTAAAAATAATAAGCATTCATCACAAAAATATAGCTTTCCATGATGTTTAGTTACTTGACTTCTAACCAATTTAGGTAAATCTTTTATCAAACAAAAGTGAGAATGAGAACTATTTTGTAACAATAGTAAATAAACATGCTTTTTTTTTCGCTGAAGCGTTTTATATAGTGGGCCAATAATCTTATTCCTTTCTAATCCATACACATTAACGCTAATAGTGTGATTATTTTTTTCAAAAGTTCTAATGTCAGATAAAGAGACAGGAAAACTCATATTTTCAAAATTAAATACGGTACTAAAATGCGGATATGATGATGTACGATTCGCGTTTTTTTGCACAGGATATAAAGCTGCCACTATAGACCAAGCGAAGCAATATTCATCATTGTTTTTAATATTCAAGCATGCTTTTTTAGACAGAAGATTACTTGGTAACTTTATAAAACTAGAACCCTGTAAGGGGTTATACTTATTGATATTTACTTCGAAATAAACAATATCTAATATAGACCACCCACTGCCTTTCTCTTGAAACTCCTCAATTTTGCTGGAAAATATATCAATAAGTTTCTGTAATAATTCAGAAAAATTATAGGATTTATGTAATATCATATTTTTTGTTGTGAATGACTTAATTTCGACAGTATGATCCTTAGGCAAAATTACTTTCATAAATAATTCAAAATTTACTTTGACATTTACATGATTACACAAAGCAGTATTTAATAATTCTTGCAAATGCAACGCTGACGCGGTGAGATACTTTGTACTTGAAGTAATGCAAGTGTTTGTAATATCCTCCTCCTCATTTCGATCACATTTAATACGATAAGAGACTATGCGTTTTTTAAAGGCAGAATTAATTTGTTCAATATTAGTATTTAAATGGATGGAAGTATTGTTTTTATGTAAAATACTACGTAAGTGTCCTGAAAATGATCTATTAGGTATCGATTTATCACAAACGGAACAATAAATTGTGTTATTACCCATTTTATAAACAAACAAGGAGGTTATCAAATATGTCTGTGGTAGGTATAAGACTTTAAATTTAAGAGGTTGTCAAAATATGTTCGGGTTTAATTAAAGATTTATTTTTAAACTATTGAATAATACTTAATTTATCTTCATATTAAAAAAGTTTATTAAAACTTATTAAAATTATAAGTATAAAAAATTAAACTGTAACTACAACAAATAAAACAGAAGGAAAAAAAATACTTATTTAAATCATAAGTATAAAAAAGAAATTAACCTTAACTAAACAAATTTAAAAGAAGGAAAAAAGATGATCGTCAATAGTTTATTTTTTTTCTTTTAAGTAAAATACACCCAAAGAGGGTGTATTCTCTTTATCGAACTTCTTTTCTCCTTCCTTAAAGAGTTGTTTTACAAGCGCCCATTGAGGGTCTTTATGAGATAATTGGAGGCGAAGAATTGCTTGCACCTCTTCGTATCGTTTAGCAAACGGGAGCTCACGGATAGCTCCCGCATCAAATACCCTAAGTTATAATAGAACTCCCCGTCTAAGACTTGCGTCGTACGAATTGTCCCCGTTGGAAGGTAACGGCTCAGGCTGGAGTACAGGGGCTGCGGCTGTGGACTGCTTTCTTCCCACTGCTCCCCAAACAGATCGTTAAATGCAGCAGAAGACGATGCTCCTGACCTGAAATAAAACATTAAACTTTGAGCAAACTTTACTTCTATTGCTATTCAGCGCAGGTTTGCTGTCGGGGTTTTTGACATCATGCTGCAAGAACAATTTTATTTCTAAATTTAAGTTATTTTATAAGTTTCATTAAGTTATTATTATCTATTTTTTTAATAAGTTTTAATTTAGTGATACAAATAATCTTATATTTAAATAAAACGTTAAACTGCTAAAAATAAATGTCCAAAAAATGTAGAGTAATTAATTAAAGGCATTGCTTATGTATATGCAGCTGGTCCCGGCTGTCATTATTGTACACTAGTTGTCAATCTACGTCAGATGTCTTTAGACATCCTGAAAAATCTGACACCATCGTTGGCCACTCACACATACGAAAAACCAAACAAAAACCTCACGTAAAATTTTAAACTCAAGATCTTAAAATTTGTGATCGCCATATTGTAGAAATGTAGACTAGTCCGCTAGCATCGAATAAGATAATGTTGGCTTACCTTTTTTTCTTTTCTGGCTCGGGCTCCTTCTTAGCCTTGCTTGAATTTTTACGCGCAGGTTTTGTTGATTTCTTTGGTTCTATGCTGAAAAAAAAAAAAGTTGTGAGCTGATGTGTAGCGTACATATAATATAAAAATAGTTTTATTTCACACATATAAAAGTTAGTATATTAATTGTATAAAATAATTATATTACCGTCTAACTTCCTCCTCGCTGTCTGAGTCCAATAATGACTCCGCTGCTGTTCTCTTGCGCAACTTCTTAGCGCGCTTTGCCTCCGCCTGGTAGTACTCTGATTCAGACCTGAAATAAAGTAAAGTTTAACACCATATCTGTGTAAAAGTTTATAACCAGATAGGAGGTTTATTGTAATACATTTTTAAACTATCTGATACATAGAAAACATTGGTTATAAATTTTAAGTCAAAATATAAATACTTACGTACATTATTGCGTAGCACTTGAATTTAATCTTGGTATGTAGAAGAACACTGTAGTATTGATGAAACTTAGTCCAGCAATAGCAGGTTGTTGGATGACGTAGCTAAGTACTCAACTCAGCGCGTGAATCAAAAATTATGAAATAAATTATTTTTAATTCGATGCTATATATTAATACACCTATTGATTTTATAATACACAAGTGTAAAAACGCACCCACACATCTATGTATTACATAGTCAGCGCTTAATTTCCATATTAGTGTGAAAATAAATTTCCTTTGACGGTAAGCAGACTGATGCGAGCATTGAATTATAAATCATCAAATAACGTTGTTCTAGATGTGTCACTAACAACTGTGTACCAATAACTCTTATTAAAACAATTTGATTCCGCCTATTTCCGTTACTTCTTATTTGTACCCAAACAAACTTCATCATCCAAACTAGCTGGTGCCCGCGACTTCGTCTGAAGATCACACAATACCTTTATAAATTGTAGCCTATGTGTTATTCTGATGTATAAGCTATATTATTGTAAGAGTAACAAACAAACATACTTACAAACTTTCGCGTTTATAATATTAGTAGAAAGTAGGATTAGTAAGGGAAGGGTTTGTAATCTTTAGATATTTTTGACTTATTTATTGGTTGCATTAGTATTATTTAAGTTTTACAGTAGACACCTGTTTTTTAATTTATTATATTTTAAAGTTTAGTACATGTTTAGTATTTATGAATATTTAGTTTTAATACACTTAAGTAATATCACGAGTATAAATATTTGAATAATTAAGTTAAATGTTAATAATTTAGATGATATACTTTACATTATACAAATAAAACTGAAGAAGACAAACAATAGCATTTACTTAATTTTCATTATTAATTTGTTAAGAGACTTTGTTACACATCTCTACTTCTATGTTGTCTTTATTTTCAACTGTGTTCATAAAAAAGAGGTTATATATTCGTTTCGTACGTATGTATAAAAGTGGGGTGTATGAATGTCTGTTCAAATTTAATCAAAAAGTCGTATTGTTGATTTTTATATTAAAGTTTAGTTACTAAGGGCTTTAATCCTAAATTATTTTGTAAATAATACTACATACTTACATAGAACTTGAGAAATTGTCCACTTTTTTATACATATGAAGACTTATGATATCAATAATATCATATACGGGAATCGAACCCATCACCTACCACATAGCAGATGTACTAACTAACCATTAGCCCACTCCGACTTTTGATATACCGACTAAAATTAACGAATACATTTATATAATGTTTTAAGAGTACATATAAGAAAATTGAACATGTTGAAAAATAAACCCCTTTCTATATACTTACCTTACTACATAAAAATAAGGCGAGCAAAGCCGTATGATTTTGTTATTATCATAAACTATATGTTAAGCAAAGCAATTCATTTGATATCCACATTACGTCATGCATAATGTGGTGGGAACAAATTTTAGCTGATGCAGTATACTAGTGTAGTGCATGTCACAACGTGAATGATCGAGTGCCAACTCGATAAAGACACGATTACTCGATCTACCTAATAATAGATATTATATAATTATTTAATAAAATGATAGGTATGTTGAATTGTATTCATCATTACTTTTCGCCAGATAAGTTTTAATAAATTAGGAACCTACTTACGCTATTCTAACTGATTATATAAGGTCTAACAAAATATACTGAAACTATTTTAAGGGTGAATTCAGTCCATGACACTGTTCAACTTTCTCCAAGGAATAGATATCGAAATATGAAAAATAAATTTTGGTCATCCATACAAGTTTACTGATCAGTTGATCCGAGTTCGTATTGAAAGCCAAAAAATATTTTTCATGTTTCGGAATTATGTTCCTTGGGAAAAAATTGTTCAGTATCATGGACTAAATTCACCCTTAAAATAGTTTCAGTTCCCTATATTATATATAAAAATTTAGGTATTATTACTAATATATTTTTTTCAGTAGGATCACATGTTTTAACTATACATATTTTTATAATATTTATATCATCGTTATCGAGTAACTGTCAACCCATGCAATCGATTGTATAATCGATTAACCTTTTCTCTGCCCTTATACTAATAGTAGTATTTTAAAACATATCTTTGAAGTGCGGTGTGCCCTTTTTGATGTGAATTTGTGAAACTTTTTTGATATGAAAATAAAAGGAATTTTTAGATAAGTAATAGAAAATTTACTTAGCTTAATGTGAAGAAAGTTATCGGAAATTATATTTTTATGGAGTTCGGTTACTGATTTAACGGTGTAAGAGCTTTCTGTGGTCATTCTATGATGATGATATTGTTCGGCTGGATCGAGACTCAGGAAGATGCCATGGTGATAGTGTGGAATTTGCGAAAGTAGGTACCTATAGCTTACATATTTTATGCTCAAAATTATCTTTACCTAGCTGGACTAGGACACGTCTATTTCTGCATCGTTAAACAAATAACGAAGCAGAAGCACAGTACAGACAGTATTGCAACTCGGCGCTGTCCTTGAAAAATATACCTACGCCACGCGTGCGCTAGGGCTGCCCGTCTACAGTATTTTAACCAGTCAAGACCCGCACGACATTAATAAATGTCCACGTTCATTGTCTTACTATTGTGTCTGGTATTGACGGTACGGTAAAGGAACGGTTAATTTCATGTACCTACTTGAGTAACTAGTTTTGTGATTGTAAGGTAAATGAAAAAGATAGCGTTAAATAAAAATACATGTTATGTTTTTGATTATTATCATATTTAATATCCCTTAAATATTTATTTTGTTTTGTTTTTAGTATTTGTTGTTATGACGGCAACAGGAATACATAATTTGTGAAAATTTCAACTGTCTAGCTATCGCGGTTCTTGAGATACAGCCTGGTGACAGACAGACGGACAGACGGACGGACAGACAGTGAAGTCTTAGTAATAGGGTCCCGTTTTTACCCTTTGGGTACGGAACCCTAAAAAGATCGCGACGAATTGATTGCCTCCTTTTTAGATGTCGGTTAAAAAGGAACGGTAAGTTATTCTGGTTTGTTCAGTCCGGTCGGATTACAATCCCTACATACAGCAACTCGAATCAATTTTTTTTTGTTTACCATCCCATATTGAAACGCTGCGAACGTAACTTAACATTAACCATATCATCGCATACGCTTCCTACAGCAATCAAAACCCTACTACAAAATCTCACTTAAAAATTATAGGTAGTTCTACTTAGCGTAAATCTTACTAGGTATGTAACTAAAAGGTAGGTAATAATTGTTATAATAACATTATAATCATTTGTAATGATATTTTATTTCAATAATATATGTAAGTAGCTAAGTACCCACATCAGTAAGTAGATATGTAGCCTAGGAAACAACTACTTAGCTAGTTTTTTTTATCGCGAGCATAGGTAAGATAGCTTACTCGTGTTATGTATTAAGTCTTTCAACATTATCACTTATTTATTTTTTAATCTAGGTATTTGTGGAAAAAGGGAAATACTTACCTATTTAAAAAAATAAACAACATGCTAGTAGGTACATATATAAAAACTATTTTTATTAGTCTTACTTACCTTTCGGAGTTTTGAGGTAACCTAAAAAATGTTATCTCTGTGTGCTTAACCGACAAGTTTAAACAACCACAAACAGCACAATATTGTCTGTGTTTCGCTATATTATTAACGCACGACTACTGCTTGCATCAAAACACCGTTCGCCACAGCGACGCATTCTCGGCTGTTTGTATACCGAGTCACGGAACAAGTGTATACCGACTTTCGAGGCGCGTAGGTATAACTTGCGTTCCGACCGTTTGTATGAAGATAGAATACTGTATGATATCTATATTGTGGCAGAAGCTTTCCATGGCGGTTTATCACAGCGTCCGGCTGGTCCCGTAACTTGGGAAGATGTCATGGTGATCATTTTACAGCGTAATCAATGTTTGCGAAAGTAACTGTAGCTTACAATATTTTATGCTCAAAATTATCTTTACCTAGCTGGTCTAGGACACGTCTATTTCTGCATCGTTAAACAAATAACGAAGCAGAAGCTTTCCATGGTGGTTTATCACAGCGTCCGGCTGGTCCCGGAACTTGGGAAGATGTCGTGGTGGTCATTTTACAGCGTAATCAATGTTTGCGAAAGTAACTGTAGCTTACAATATTTTATGCTCAAAATTATCTTTACCTAGCTGGTCTAGGACACGTCTATTTCTGCATCGTTAAACAAATAACGAAGCAGAAGCTTTCCATGGTGGTTTATCACAGCGTCCGGCTGGTCCCGGAACTTGGGAAGATGTCGTGGTGATCATTTTACAGCGTAATCAATGTTTGCGAAAGTAACTGTAGCTTACAATATTTTATGCTCAAAATTATCTTTACCTAGCTGGTCTAGGACATGTCTATTTCTATTTCACCTACTCTCAAAAGCTCCATTTCATCTAAAAAAGGGTTGAGAGCGTGTAGTGAATTTTTCTTGGGGACATGACCTCTAGACTTTAGTTACGTGATTTCTTCCTTGAAATTTAGATCCTGTACCTTCTTGACACAACTCAATAGAGAATCTTTCATTTCTTTCTCTGTAATGAATTCCGGATACTTCTCTCTTTCGTGAACCTTCAATTTTAAGTTCAAAATTTTTCTCACGTATGACACAATCCTTAACGTTTTCTTTAGCGATGAATATTTACTCCAAAATAAAATATTTTCTTCTTCTATTAAGCGTTGAGTTTCATCCTCTTTCTTTAATGCAACTAAAATCTTGATTTCTTGTGCTTTGCTAGCTCTTATTTTTTCTTGTGTGGTATAATCTGATTTTGGAAAATCAATGGTTGGTTCATGGAGAAATGTTGGCCCATTCCACCATAGCATCTCATTCTTAAGATCAGAAGGTTGTAGTCCCCTAGAGGCGCAATCCGCGGGGTTGAATTTTGTGCCAACATGATTGAATTGACTACATTCTAAAATGTTGAGAATTTCCGATACTCTATTGCTGACAAAAGTGGTCCATCTTGATGGCAATCCACGTAGCCATGCCAAAACAATGGTTGAATCTGACCATGCGTAAAGCTTTTCTTTAGGCACATCCATAACTTGTGCCACTTCGTACAGCAATTTAGTAGCTAAAGCCGCACCACATAATTCTAATCGTGGAATTGATAACTGCTTCTCTATCGGCGCAACTTTCGTTTTTGAGGCTAGAAGGTGTACGTGAACTTCGCCTTTCTCGTTTATCGACCGAAAGTACACTACTCCAGCGTAAGCTGTTAGAGAAGCGTCTGCAAATGCGTGCAGCTCAATCTCGCAATCCTGAGTAAAGTCAAGCCACCTTGGAATGAATATGGTTTTTAGCTCAGCAAGTTGAGATCTGTATTTGAGCCATTCACGTTCCAAATCTTCAGGCAGTTCATCGTCCCAAGACAACCCAGACTTCCACAATTTTTGAATAAAAACCTTGGCAGTAACGACCACGGGAGCAATCCAACCCATTGGGTCGTATAACCGAGCAATGTCAGACAACACTTGACGCTTTGTTGGTGATTAAATAACTTCAGGTAATTCTGCAGTATATTGAAACTGATCAGAATCTCTGTTCCAACAAATGCCTAGAACTTTTACCATGTTGTCTGCTTTAATTGGAATTGATGGAGCTGCATTCTGATTGTCTTGGCCGATGAACTGAAGCAATGCTCTACTGTTGCTACTCTATTTTTGTAGCTGAAAACCTCCTGCCTTCATGAGCTCGTTCATTTCAGTGTAAATGTTGATGGCTTCCTCTTCAGTTTGACAGCACGTCATGAGATCATCTACGTAAAAGTCCCGCTTTGTAATTTCCGATGCGGTTGATTGGTGAGGTGCTCGTCGTCCGCTAAACGTTGCAGTGATTTTACGGCCAGGTGAGGAGCACATGCCGTTCCAAAGGTGAGTGTGAGCAACTCGTATTGACCCAGAGGTTCCTCTGAGTTGAATCTCCATAGTATTCTTTGGAAGCGCGTGTCCTCATCATGTACGCGTACCTGCCGGTACATTTTAACTATATCTGCGACGATGCATATGGGATACCTTCGCTATCGCTGAAGTTTGGAACCGACAAGGAGGTTATCATTTAACGACACGCCGTTTACGCCTTTACAAGAGGCGTCGAAGACAACACGCAGCTTCGTAGTCTCCTTGTCTTCCCTTACGACAGCATGATGTGGGAAATATACTGTCTTTGGGTTATTCATTTCGTGCTTTATTTTAGCCATGTGATTTAAATCCAGATACTCTTGCATTACCTTGCTATACTCTTTCTTAAACTTCGGGTTCTTCTCGAGCTTTCTTTCCAAATGGAAAAATCTTTTCTGTGCTATTTCTTTCAACCCTCCGTATTGACATTCTGGATCTTCGCTATTCAAAGGCAATCTGACTACAAACCTACCTTCTTTGTTTCTAAAAGTTGTTGAATCGAAAAATTCTTCACATTTTTCTTCCATCTTGGTAAACTTCTTTTGAATTGAATTTGGCTCGTTTTCCAACTCCCAGAATTGTTTTAGTAAAAAATCTTCTTTAACATGAATGTTTAAACTTACCAATTTTGTGACATCAGTTGAAAGTCCTTGCGGTACTTTCCCGGAAATGATCCACCCAAAGATAGTATTTTGTGCTAATAGATGTCCCTGTGGGTGTTTGATGATGTCACTCAATAAGACTTCGCCGTAAACTTCGGCTCCTAGTAAAACATCGATTCTACTAGGTGATGTGAATCCTGGATCAGCCAGTGAAAGGTTCTCAATGTCTGACCAATCAGGTGATGAGGTTTTGCTAGTGGGCAATCGTTATATAAGAGATTTTAATACGTATGCGGAAATTTGAATATTTTTACTTGGGTCCCTACGTGACTCAATGCGAAAAGAAACCATATGTTTTATATGCAGTCGACCATCTCCAACACCTGACACGCAACCGCTTACCGGCACTCGCTTAAGGCCTAACGTTTGAACAGTCTCCTCTGTAACGAAAGAGGCTTGTGAACCTTGGTCGATTAAGGCACGTAATAGACAGAATTTCCCGCTGAATGAATATGCTTTAACTATGGCCGTTGCCAAAAGAACGTCAGCTGACCCGATGACCGTTTCTTCCTTCGCAAAATTGGCAACGACGTTCACTCCATGATCGAGTGATGAATGTTGATTATCTCCTTGAATTTGTCGCTGTGATTGTGTGTGTGCGTGATTGTTTTCCGAATCATTTGTAAGCCCCTTCTGTATTTCTCTCTCTTGATGAAGCAAGGAGTGATGTCGTCTACCACATCTGCGGCAACTTGTTGTGTAACGACATTACTTTACTGAGTGAGTGGGTGCTAGACAGTTATAACAAAGCGATTTGGTCTGTACGAACTCTTGTCTCTCTCGTGGCGTTAGTTGTCCAAAGCTCTTGCACTGATAGAGAACATGATCTCCCGAACACATGATGCACTGATATTTCGTAGTGTTGTCATTAACAGCTGCGAATGATTTGACCTTCTCTGTACGTTTGTGTTGAGGAGCTTTAGAAATTTGTTTACCGCTGTCAATTATCTCCAGTGTCCTAAAACGTGATTCCAGAAATACGACCAAATCAGACCACGTGGGCAAGGCATCAGATGAAATTCCACTTATTTTGATTTCCCACTGGCGAAGGGATTCATTATCTATTTTGGACACCACTAGGAAGACTAGGATTACGTCCCACTGGTTTGTCTCGATTCCCAAGTTATTGATGGATGTGATGCACGATGTTGTTGTGTCCAGCAAACTTCTAATTGAATAGGCAGATTCGTTCATTATTTGTTTTTGACTGAATAACATCTTGAGCATTATATTTATATTATACCTTTTGTTATTGTATCGGGCTATCAATTTTTTCCAGGCAGCGTCATAATTTAAGTCAGTGGTGGGTAAATTTCTAATGAGAACTTCGGCTTCGCCTGATAGAGTACTTTTAAGGTAGTGCAGTTTCTCCACATCGGACAAACTACGGTTTTTGTGAATGCGCGAAGTAAAAAGATCAAAATATTGTTGCCAGTCTTCGTATTTACCACTGAATTTTGGTAATTCGATTTTTGGTAATTTGACTTCAGTCGACTTAGATTTTTCTCCCACAGACTGAACTTGCGAACTCGTTTGAGCTTCCTCCCGAATAGCCATGCCACGAAGAACCTCCTTCAAACAACCCTTGTATTGTGTATAAGTTTCTTCAAATGTGTCGTATATTCCCTTCGCAAAGTATTCTTGATTATTGAGATCTTCTACAGTTGCTAAAGCAAACATGTTGTAATGTTCCTCTTTGAATTCTTTCCATAATGCTTCAACAGTTTCCAATCTTGCTTCTAAGTATCCTCGTGTGATTCTTTCCTTTGGACTTTTTCTATAATTACTCTCCGCTTTCAATAACTTGGCGAGTCTTTCTCTTTGAATAACTATTGACCTAGTTACACTCATGATGACAGTTTAAATTCTTCAAAGTTGATGATAAAATGTTCGTCCAAATTCTATGTTCATGACATGCTAGTTGAAAATTTTACAAGTCGATGGAGTATTGAACGAAATTTTTCTAAATCGATGGATTGTTCGATGAAATTTTTAAGTCTTTTTAACACTTAACACTTGTAAATTTTTTTGGGCATAGGTTCCCCGTCTGAACACTTTTTAGCGAATTATTCTAAATTAATGAATTTACTTTGAAATTTTACAAGTCCAAATCATTTCTTGAAAATTTTACAAGTCCAAACACTACAAATTTTTATAAGTTCATTTACTTACAGTTTTAAGGTCCAAATTCACTTGATTTTTAGCACTCACCACTACCACTTATAGACCGATCAAAATAGCACAACCTGGACATAAATAATAAACTCGTTGTTTTCAATATTTTATCGGATATCAATATAGACTTGTTTTGGGAGCTTTTGAAACACTTTTTAAAAAATTAAAAAAAGTTTATTTTAACTTTAAAGTCAACTTTTAAACTAATTATAATTAGAATTACATATAAAATAATCTAGGACACGTCTAACGGAGGTTCACGTCAAATACAGTGTGTCATAATGAGAGAGAGTCTGCACCAACCCACAAATGCTGAATAGACTATCATAAGGGCATGGTAAGCAGCTTTAAGGGTTGACGTAGACAACTCTACCTAAGGGGGGTTCCATGACTCCTCCCTCACCAAGAGCGAAATTATCCGAAGGACGATTTTCAGAATTCGGATGATTTCGCACACAACAATGTAAAAGTTTAGCCTTATACTTAATTATAACCAATACAGTTAAACTTATAATTATACACACATATAATATTACAGTATATACGCTCACTGTTTCCACTTTAATGCCCTTTATTTTCACTTCACTGACACTGTACTTTAACTGCTGGTTTAGTTTTTCCAGATCACTTAAGTCTGTTCCTTCCAGGTTTACAGGTAGAGTCTGCAGAACATCAGGAGTTGAAACTTCAGGTAGAGATATCACGGGTAACGGTTCGTAAGTATCGAAGCTCTCGCTGCGGTGGAATTTGAAGCGTAAGTAGTCCACGATGACGTCACAGCCCTCTGCTAAGGTTAGGATATGGGTACCTTTTATGTATCTTCGTGTCGCTTCTCCTTCACAATTTTCAGTAATTAATGTTTCATGTCTAGCATATAAGATATAGCGGTTAGGTTTTATCATTTCAGCTTTCAAGTCTTCTATTTGAATGGGAGTCTGCTTGCAATTCTTGGGATTAGCAGTGAATTTCATCAGTTCCTGGATACATGTGTCTTCAATCATTTGGTAAGTATCTCTTTCTTGACATATATAATAAGTTTCATCTATCTCTCGGCATGGTTGTGCGAGTGACCTGAATTTCAAACTCTTTGATAGGAGATAGGAATATTTTGGAATTATAACTAAGGTATGTTTAAGAATAGGATTATATACAGGTAAGGGATACAGTTTATAATATGTATATTTTTCAGGGCTTACGAGTGGAACTTCTAATAGAAAGACTATCCTATCTGATTTTACATAGGCTTTCACCACAATAGAGCGTTCAATCTTAACTAAGTTATACGAAGTAGGATTATATATTAACTTATCCGTTCTATTAACTAATTCTAGGAAGTTTAATAATTCATTAGTGTCTATTATAGACTGGTGCAAAGTTCCTACTCTACTAAAGGCTAGAGCTGTCTCTATTTCATTCAGTTTAATGTATATTAATTGGAAGTTATGTAAGTACATATGATATATAGCAGTAATTTGAGATTGTATGAAATACTTATTGTCTTTAGTTTGAAGTAATTTTAGGTCTCTTTCTATTTCTTTTAGTTTATTATTTAACTGAATGAAATTATGACTCACTGATTTAGAGGAATTCACAAATGTATTAATAATATCCGAAATTATTGTTATCTTTTTATTTAATTTATTTTGATTAGAGGTTAAATCATTTAATATTTGATCATATCTTTGTGCATCCTCGTTATCTAAATTTCCAGTAATAGCCTTTATTACAGTACCAATAGGATTTAATATTCCTCTCTTAACTCTATTAACAGGAACCAATTGTAAATACTTTTTAACAGTAATATTTTTAATATAATTTACCTGATCCTGTAAATTTATAAATTCCTTGCTAAAGTTCAGGTGAAATTTACTTGAAATTAATTTGTTAATGTTTCCTAACCCTATTATATTATCTTCTAAATCCTTATAAACTAGACTTAAATTCTGTGTTTTAATTAAGGTCCACTTATCATATTCTATTACAGCTGTTCCTTCCTTGAAGGTTAGCAATCCTGGGTTGTTCTCAATCTTTTGGAGCAGAAGGCCCTGGCTGGTCCTCATCAGGATCATCAGCATCACAACGAATCTGTGGGGGACGTTTAACGTTTTTAATAGGGGTTTTAGTAAGTCGAGAACCTATCTTAACTGGAACTATATTACGTTTTATTTTTCCTTTAACAACTGCTTTTTTGTACCGGGGTTTATCTTTTGGTTTTCTTATATTAATGTCTTTTATAAAAACAGTATTTTCTTCATCTATATCTATATCAGGTTCTCCTCCTCTTTTCTTTCGTTCTTTCTCTTTAGTCTCTATAATTTTATTTGTTATATATTTATATAAGAATTTAGTGCGTTTGGCATGATCTTTAAGTAATTGACTCATATACTGTTTTTCGAAATCTACATTAAATATACTATTGCATGACGTATGTCCGAATACTACCTCGAAAGGGGGTGAGACCTGTAGTAGAATGGATGGTATGATTATATGACATGATAGAATAAGTCATTATAGAAGCTGCGTCTGTACATTTTTGCTCATATTTGGCTAAACGATAGATTTCTATCAGGGTAGAGTGGAATCTCTCAACTACACCTGTAGAGTTGGGATTATTGGGGGTAGTTATGTGTAAATCTATTTTATGGAAAGACATTAATTCTCTCATTAAACTATTATTGAACTCTAGACCTGGGTCACTAGTAATTTTGCGAGGTGTACCATATGCTGCAAAGTACTTAATTAATGCTCTGATTACTTCAGGCGTGGAGCGGTTATCTACTTTAATTGCCTGGCCTAGCTTGCTAAATGCATCTACTATAGTAAGATAATATACTCCATCTATAGTGAAAAGATCAATGAAAAGTTCCTGGAATGGGGAATCTTGGGTTTGAGTTAATTGGAGTATAGGTTTAATAGGTTTCCTATCATACTTCATTTTACGGCAGGCTTCACAGGAGTTTATAATAGCTGATACTACAGTTTGCATGTTATGCCAGAAATATGACCTACGTATTCTAAGCATAGTTTCTTTTATTCCCCTATGGCAGGTCTTGCCCTCGTGATGTTGTAACACTATAGCCTTTTGTTCCTTCTCATCTTCCACGAAAACTACTCTTTCAGTGCATTCATAAAAACGAACTGTATCTCTTTTAAACAGACTGGTTATAATAAAGGAAAAATCTTTTCTAAGCTGCTCATTTTCGAAATATATGAAATATTTTACACTGGGCCTAATGTATTCTTTTAAAAATGATTTTATTAATTCTAAATTATTAATGGGGATAAATACTTCTAATATCTTTTGCTTATCTCTTGAGAGATCTTTAACCTGTAATTCGTTTCGTAACCATGTGAATACAAGAATTTGGTTAGGCTTCGTATCTATAGCCTCGTTAAGGATAGGTATACCGAAAGATTCTAAATCATCTGCTGAATGAGCAGTAGCTGTGCTGCTAGAAACTGGTGGAAGAGGGTAAACTTCGTCTGCTGAAGCAGTAGAAGAATTTGATAAAAGTATGGTTTCTTCTTCTTCAGGTTTGTTAGTAGATAGTTTCGCAATTTCTTCAGTAACTTCGTCTAGGTATTGTCTCAGTCTATGTTCTTTGTCATCTACATTTACTTGCATAGAAGTCGTGTCATCATCGGAATCTAAGGCATTAACTTTAATACGTGATAATGCGTCAGCATTTTGATTTTGCTTGCCATTTTTATAAATAATTTCGAAATTATATTCCTGTAAACGGAGCCGCCATCGCGTTAATTTACTGTTAGGTTCCTTAAGGGAATTAAGTCAAACTAGTGGACGATGGTCCGTATATATATAGAATTTTTGTCCATAGAGATATGGGCGGAAATGTTTCACAGCCCATATTATAGCGAGAAGTTCACGCTCTATGGTGCTATAACGAGCTTCCGTGTCACCCAATGTTCTGCTAGCGAATGCTACTGGTTTATCTGAACCAATGGGGCCTTGGGACAGGACAGCACCTAAGGCAACTGCTGATGCGTCAGTAGTCAGAATAAAAGGTTTAGTCATGTCAGGATACTGTAGAAGTGGGGCTGTTGTCAAAAGTTCCTTACATTTATTAAATGAATCTATATATTCTTGATCTATTACTATTTTATTACGTTTTTTAAGGCATTTAGTCATAGGTTGTGTAATTTTAGCGAAATCCTTTATAAATTTTCTGTAGTATCCAATAAGTCCTAGAAAACTTTTTATTTCCGTGATAGTCTTGGGTAGGGGGTATTTAAGTATAGTATTTATCTTGTCATCGTTAGGTTTTAGTCCGTCAGTAGTAATAGTATGTCCTAGGTATAATACTTCTTTTCTGAGGAATTCAGATTTGTCTAGTTGTATCTTTAAATTAGTTTTTCTAAGTCTTTCAAATATCATTCTAAGTTTTTGTATGTGTTCTTCTAGACTAGAAGAGAAGATAATAATATCATCTAGGTATACTAGGCAGTGTATACCCTGTAGCCCTTTGAGTATATTATTCATGGCACGCTGGAATGTTGCCGGGGCTGTTTTCAAGCCAAACGGCATTCTAAGAAATTCAAAATGAGAATTCTGTGTGCTAAACGCGGTCTTTTCTCTATCCTCTTCATTTACTTCAATTTGGTGGTAGCCGCTAGCTAGGTCTAATGTAGAAAAGTATGTACTTTTACCTAATTTGTCAAAAATGTCATTCATGTTGGGGAGAGGGTATTTATCGTCTATAGTCAAGTCATTTAGTCTCCTATAGTCTATTACCATTCTATATTTCTTTATATTTGAAGCGTCTTGCTTTTTAGGAACAAGGTGAACAGGTGCATTCCAAGGTGAGTACGACTCTTGTATTATGTTATTTTTTAAAAGCTGATCTACTTGATTTTTAATTTCTTCAGCTTCAGCTGGAGACTGCCTATAAGGTTTTATAAATATAGGATCTTCATTTTTAGTTCTTATATGGTGCTTCACTTCATTAGTAAAGGTAAGTGGTAATTGGTCACAATAGAATATATCTTTATACTCTCTACATAGTTCTATTATTTTCTTCCTTTCTTCTTCATTTGTATGGTCTATCCTTAAGCGCTTTAGATTTTCTTCTAACAGTCTATCTACTTCTATATCTTTAGTATCACTTGTATAGTTAAGCTGACACTGATTACTATTAAAAGGGGTTACATTAAATGGTCTTGTAATAGTCAAGGTAATTTCATTTTCCGTACTATTTTGTATAACTGTAGCGCTAGGCATTCTCACACCTTCACTAAATTCCTTAAATTCAAGAATAGCTTCACCTGTGTACTGATTAGTAGGTAATTCTACGCGATGCTCTGTTCGCGGAAGTAAAGTCATAACTAATTTTGGGCAACAATGTACTATAGGTATCTGTGCAGTTTTAGTTCTAAGCATATTATTTTTTAAGTCAATAACTGCATCTAGAAATTTAAGTAAATCGTTACCTACCAGTCCATCATAACGTGAGTCTACGCTATATATATAAAATTTATGATAATCTGATGAATTAAAAGTAGGTAATAGGGGAATTTGCATAGCCTCATTATGTGTACTAGTAGCATGTGTGCTAATTACTTCAAAAGGTTCATGGTAAATAAATTCTGAGAAATACTGATATGCCTTATCAGGACTAATAAATGAACGGGTACTACCTGTATCTATCATCATTTTTGCATCTATTTCTGGAATATAGATATAAGGTAAACCACTATTTGGGGTACAATTTAATTCTATGACTTCTCTATTATTCTTGTAACTATGTGAAAATTTTCAGCTTCTTCAGAGGGTTCAGCTGAAGGCTGCTCTTCTGTACCTACTACATTTTCAGACATCATAGCTTCATTAAATTGTTCGCTATGCTGATTATAGTCATAGTATGGTTCATAATAATAGGGTTCTAACTGGTCAGGGTATTAAGAATCTGTATTATAATATTCCTCATTAAGGGTAATTTCGTTAATGCCAAATCTAGGCTTAAGGGGGGCTGTACGCATAGACACATCCGTTGTTTCATTAGGAAGGGGCTTAATACGGCCAAATTGGTTATGCTGCATATTTGACAGCTGAGGTCTATAACCAAACTGTTGGGGTTGAGCATTATTAGCTTGGGGCCTATTTCCGAACTGCTGAGCTTGAGCGTTAGGCAAGTGAGGCCTGTAACCAAACTGCTGAGGTTTCATTACTTGGTTAGGTTGGAAACCAGAAAACTGGGGTCTATACCCGAATTGTTGGGGTCTCATAAATTGTTGAGCTTGAGAAAACTGAGGTCTGTATCCAAACATTTGCGGCGCTCTCATTTGCTGACCTTGAGGTATGCCAAAATTAAATTTAGGTAATATATTATTTTTTTGTACTAAGCTAGTTGATTGGGCAGGTGCACTAAATTTATTTCCAAAGTTATTATTTTGTTTATTAAATGGATTGCTATATGTATACCTATTACGCGTATTATATTGAGTTTGAAAGTTAACTTCCTCGAGAACAATAGCTAATGCATCTTCTAAAGAACTGGGCGTCTTTAACCTCACAATTCTAACTAAATTCTCAGGCAGATTATATAAGAAAACGTTCAAAGCCATATGATTATATATAGTTCTTTTACTTTGTTTTAATTGCAAATCATTAATTTTATTTACTTTTGACATTAAAATAGATCTAACTGTCTGTACTCTATTACAAAAATCCAAATAACTTTCACCAGACTTTATTTTTAATGACTCTAGTTCTATAGAAATACATTCCTCACTGCGCGGATCACCGAAGTGTTGCTCTAACAATTCTCGGAACTCAGTCCAGGTCATAATATCCTCGCGCTCGCTGATAAGCGCAGCTGCATCGTCCGCGAGCCTACTCGTAATGGTATGCATGACGTATACATTTTGGGCCTCGGATCCCTGGTACTTATTTATAACAAATTCACATTTCCTTAAAAATAACCCTAATTGTCTTTTGTCACCCTTAAAAATAGGGATGAGTTTAATCATTTCATTAGGGATGATTTGAATTCTTTCTCCCTGTTGTTGTTCCATTTTTGTTTTTTAGAATTAAACACACTAACTAAAATTAGCTCTACAATATTAACTATAAAATTACGTAGAGTGAAATACGTAATATAACTTAATTAATACAAGTATCTATTATTATAATTTATTTTTAATTTTATTTTCAATTCCTTAATTTTTTTTATTTTATTAATTTGTTTAGAAATATAATAAAATTTCACTTACTCTACTATTCTATGCAAAAATTTAATTGCGCGTTTTATTAAAAAACCACTCGTAATTACACAAGTTTAGGGAAATGGGCAGGACGGTAAAATGAGGGAAAGCAAAGAGTTTTACTTACATTTCACTCGACACCATTCTTGCCTTATGCAATCTTATAGTGAAGACACTATTCACTCACTTCACTCCCGATAGTCGAATTTATTTGTTAGAGGTTCGATAGATCGATCACTTAGAACCTCCGTTTGAAGAGCTTCTCGGGCAGGACGTCCTATACGGTTGTTTGGAGGTTACCTATTTGCGGCGTACTTTGAGTTCAAACGCATTGGAAAATGACCATGATCTTTCGTTCCTCAGGGAAGGAGAGGCCACAATCCTGAGCAGTCTTGGTATGGGTGTTACACACATTTTTATTGCAGTCTCTAACCTAAAACCTTAACTTAAACTTTTTTCTTCGTGAGTGCCTTTCGGCCACAGGAAATCGGACGGTTATGCTTCTCACCCACTAAAAAACTCACAGTGACAACGGCGTTACCGCTTTTGCTAAGTGCGTATGCTAAATCTCGCTCCAAAGACCTGGCACGGCGGCCGCTTATCAGCGGCTCTCAGTTATCGAGAGGAGTCTGAGTGGCCTGTGCGGTGGAACGTCGGCTTTCAATTTTATCTGCTAGGGTAAAGACGCGTGTTGACACAAATTCTCCTTTCAACCTGGGGGACCGTATTTGTGGAACGACAGAATCCCGTTTCCATCGCCCAACTGGCCCACGTTATGGAGGCAGCAGTTGCATGCCACAGGCATGCCTCCTGCGCCTTTTTACGCGGGAAAAATCCCTTCGGGCACCTTACCAGTAACGGGATACCGGGAAGGTTATGTGGCGTTTAACACTAAAAACTCCGCGGTGTCACCTCTCAGCCACTATGGGCCAGCCCTGGCGCGGCGACCACTATGGCGGTCAGTGACTCGCTCACGGCACCCCATGCTTTAGTCAGAGGTCAACCCATGCGCCTATCTTATCCTATTAAGTAGTACCTATTTTGATTCCTTTTTCCACCTTCTCGCCCACAATCGTGCTAAGAATGGCCGTTTGTCAGCGTTGGGTCTTGCCCTAGGCTCTGTGTATTTTGAACAGCGCCATCTATTGGTGACCAAAAAAACCAGTATGGTAGTAAGCTTCAATTGCGGTGGACGCGTGCAATTTATCCGACTCAGAAAGTGCAGCGACTCGTGTGTCGCGCGTGCGATCGCATCTAAATACGATTACGTAACCTACTCGGTTTTAATTCACTATCTAAGCTCGAAGAGTAAATAACGTTGTCAACATTTTTACCTGCAAACTTACGTAGTTAAACATTAACGACGCGTACCATTTCCCGTTGGTAGTAAATATTTGCCGGTGATTGGTTTGGTTAAACAATAAAAATGAGTGTAAAAAGAAGCCCCATTAAATCTCAAACTAATTCCCCGAAGCCGGAGGTTCCTGGAAACAGGAAGAGGAAAGACCGGGAATGTGAGTGTAACATGCAAGAAATGTTCGAGAAATATCAAAGCGACATTTTCAAACGAATAGATAAGGTAATTGACAACCAAAACGCCACATTCCACAAATTCCAGGAGGATTTGAATGGGTTTAAGGAGCAATTGATGGACATTAAGTTATCTAATGAGAAGATCATGAGCGAACATCACAAAATGAAGAATGACGTCAAGAGCTTGAAGAACTCCTATGAAGAAACTCGATCACAAGTAGAAATTTTGAAAAAGGGTCTCGAATCAAACGACAAAGCTATTTTATCCCTGACCGAACAACTACACATTAAGGACCAGCAAGGGAGGATGAACAATTTGGAGATCTCAGGGATACCATCAAAAAAGGGTGAAAATTTAGTCAGTATCCTGAGTCATATCGCGTCAAAAATCGGTTTTGACTTATTTCCACATGATGTTGATTACATTCACCGTGTCCGTAGATTCAACTCTCAATCAAACTCGAGTGACGCCCAGTTGCAGTTACCGCCAAACATAATTGTTAGGTTCGCACAGCGCCAGCGAAAAAATGACATGCTCGCGGCGGTACGTGCGCGCCGTGGCCTGACAACAGCTGACGCCGGCCTAGATGGACCCGCGACGCCGGTCTTCGTGAATGACCATCTCACGCCCAACAATAAGCTACTTCACAGATGCGCTAGACAGGCTGGCAAGGAAAAGGGGTACAAATACATCTGGATTACTGACTGCAAGATATTTGTTCGCAAAAATGATACTTCCAAAGCCATAATTATTCAGAGCAAAAATGACTTGAACAAAATAAAGTGACTAAATCGGCACATTCATTTTCTTTTATCGACTTGTTATTGTAAATTAGGTATAAGTGTTCATTGCATTTGCAAAAAAATACAAGGAAATTCACACCAACTTAAGGTTGATATATGCATGGTTATTATCAGTAAGCTATACGTACTAGTGATTATTTTGATATTGCTTTTTATTCATTTCGATTATATCCATGTTTTTACACAAAACCCCAATAGAACATGTAAAAGAACGATGAACCATAAAGGGAACAAACTGAATATCTGCACTATTTTGTTAATTTATATTAAAAATAATAAAGTACGAGGTGTTGCAAACATTTATCTCATTATTTCGTGTATTAATACATATCTTTAATGATTGACAAAAATAATTTATGTATTTATTATCAGAACGTGCAAGGCTTACGCACCAAAGCAACCGAATTTTTAAGTAATATTTTATGTTCAAATTACGATGTAATTTGTATTACGGAGTCTTGGCTAAATGATTCTTTTTTTAGCGCAGAATACTTTGATTCTCGATACCATGTTTTTCGTTGTAACCGTAATGTAGAAACAAGCATACACGAGCGAGGGGGAGGGGTAGCCATTGCTGTGCGCCGTGAGCTATGTGCAACGGCCCGTCCCGAATGGTACTTAAATTCGCAATTTATAGACAATTCTTTCGTTCTTATGCCAGAACAAGTATGGGTAAGTATCCCTATCGTGCCTCAAGGTAGGTCTGTTTCCCTTTTACCAGAGTCAATGTCGTCACAGTCTCAGTCGGCTCGAACTGACCCTTCGCACGTAAACATCGGATGCATATACATACCTCACAGCACATCACACGAGACTATACTAACTCAGTACTATAATAAAGTGAATGAATTGATGCTTACAAATCCGCACGACGTATTTCTTATCATGGGTGATTTTAATGTCACTTATGCCGATTGGTATTTTGATAAAGAAATTGACAGTATGAATATTCTTACTAATAATAATAAATTAGCCATATTAACAGCCGAGTTCATGAATTTAGCGTCCATCTCACAGTATAATACAGCTTTTAATGTAAATAATAGGTTACTAGACTTGGTATTCTGTAATCGCAAGTGTAAAGTAGAAATAAGTAACTGGCCGCTTACTAAAGAAGATCCACACCATAAGTCGATTGAGATTGATTTAAGTGTTCGTCTACCCCGTCCATTAAGTAGTAATTCATCTCTAAATTACATGTTTTTTAAAGCTGATTATACAAGTATGAAACAAGAACTTTCAAAAATAGATTGGCATGGGAATCTTTCTCAATACACTGATGTTGAGGACATGGTTGCACGGTTTTACGAAATTCTAAACTCTTTAATTGACAGGTATGTACCTAAAAAAAATATGAATCAAAATAACCCATACCCGCCATGGTTTACGATACCTTTAATAAAACTTAGTAAGGAAAAGCGTAAATTTCATACTAAATGGAAGAAATATGGTAACCGTATGGATTATTTGACATTTTCTACACTAAGAGCCAGATTTCGTACGATGGAGACTGAGTGTTATCAAAATTACATTCGGTTTACTGAGGAAAAAATATTAGAAAATCCTAAACATTTTTGGCGCTATGTGAAATCTAAAAAAATGTGTGGAGATATTCCGGATAGGATGCTATATAACGAATCCTATCTCACTAATGGCACTGATATCTGTGAAGCCTTTAACACATATTTTCACTCGGTATTTGAAGACAATGGGCAATGTTCGTCGTCCTCTATACCTCAGTGTGAACCAAGTACTCACTCTGTCGATATGACTGAAATTTATTTAGATAAAGATATGGTGTTGAAGGAATTACAGTCAGTAAATGTGAATAAGGGACCAGGAGCTGATTCGATCCACCCAGTTCTTATCCGAAATTGTGCTGACGAACTGGTTACTCCTATTTATATTATTTTCAAAACCTCATTAATGACAGGTGTTTTTCCTTCTCTCTGGAAGAAGGCTTTGATAACACCAATACCTAAAAGTATTAGAACAGACTTAGTGACTGAATATAGAGGAATATCTAAATTATGTATCTTTGGAAAAATTTTGGAAAAGATTGTGACTAGTCAAATATCATACGTAACACGACATTCAATAAATGAAAATCAGCATGGTTTTTTCAAGGGCCGTGGTGTTGAAACAAACATGGTACAATTTACAGATGTTCTAGCGAAAGCCATGGAAGATAATATTCAAGTAGATGTCATTAATACGGACTTTTCAAAGGCCTTCGATAAAATAAATCACGATTTACTTATAAAAAGACTGATGGAGATAGGTATACATGGTACACTTTTAAGATGGATAGAATCGTATATAAGAAATCGTAGTCAGGCAGTTTGTCTAAAAGGTTATTGCTCTGAATATCGGTCTATCCCGTCAGGTATTCCCCAAGGATCCCATTTAGGGCCACTACTTTTTACTCTGTATGTTAATGATTTAGCTAAAAACATTAACAACAGTATGATACATATGTATGCTGACGATGCAAAAATATTAAGACCAGTAAAATCCATACAAGATTGCCAGTTACTACAGTTAGACCTCAATGCATTGGCACCCTACTGCGATTATACCCAAATGTTTCTGAATGTTGGAAAATGCAATGTAATAACATTCACCCGGAAAAAGAACCCCATTAAACATTGCTATACGATCAATAATAGTCCCCTGAAAAGAGTAAATCACACACGTGACTTAGGCATAGTAATGGATGACAAATTATCTTTTAATCTTCATATAGACTCCATTACACAGAAAGCTTTTAGGAATTTTGGTTTCATCAACAGAGTTACCAAGCCTTTCGCTAATACAACTACTCTTATGGTTCTTTACTTTTCTTTAGTTAGATCCATATTGGACTTTGGGTGCGTGGTATGGTCCCCATGTTACCAGCTTCATGTGGATCGAATCGAAAAAATTCAAAAAAAGTTTGTCAAAACGTTAAATTTTCGCAATAATGTTCAAAAAGGCTACTCGGACTCTCTAAATCTTTATAAACTACTGAGCCTACAAGACCGTCGTAAATTTTTTGATATCTTGTTTATATATAAGTTACTTAACAATAAGATACACTCATCATCACTATTAGCATCAGTGTACTTAAACGCATCAAAACGAAGACCGTTTCGCCATGCACGACCTAGTGAGCCTTTGTTTGCACCTCCTCACTTTATAAAAAATTACACTAATAATACTTTTTTCCCTCGTTCACTTAACTGTTATAATAAAGAATTATCTGAACTTGATCTATTTAGTTCCTCCATGTTTGGTTTTAAGAAATCATTGTTCCTGAAATTGTTTGAAAACAATAATGAATAAGTAGTATTTTTTCTTTTTCTTTTAATACAATCTGTAAGTAATGTACGTGTATATCTACTAATGTTTTACTCTAATAATTTTTAACATTTATTTCTTTTATAGTCTTATTATTAGCGATCAACTTTAAAACCTATTTGAAGCTACATCAGTAAAAATTGTTTTATGAATAGTTAAGTTTCGACACTCAATGTCTACATAATGTATAAATTTGTTAGTTATTAAGATATTTTCTGTAATGACTGTTTGTGTCACAATAAAGAGAAAAAAAAAAAAAAAAAAAAAAAACTAATAAATAAGAACACTCCGAAAACATCAAAATTGTAAATTTTGAAGGATCCGTATTCCGTACCCAAAAGCTAAAAACGGGACCCTGTTACTAAGAGTCCGCTGCCTGCCCTTCAGTCCGTCTGTCTGTCTGTCACCAGGCTGTATCTCATAAACCGTGATAGCTAGACAGTTTAAATTTCACAGATGTATTTCTCTTGCCGCTATAACAACTAAAAACAGAGTAAAATAAATATTTAATTGAGGCTCCCGTACAACAAACGTGATTTTTTATAGGTAATGGGATGGAATGGAACCCTTTGTGCGCGAGGCCGACTCTCACTTGGCCGGTTATTAACTTTATTATTTTAGATAAACCATAACATAAAATTGACAAAAGTTTTAGCCAATGCAACCAAACAATTTTTCGAACAAAAATGTTTGACGTGATTCTTTAAATTGATATAACTTTTTTATTTATAAATGGATTTCAATGAAACAAACACTGAATTTTAAGGAAAACTTATCAAAATACATTAATGAAAATTGCAACCGAAGCTGTTTAGCCGTTTATGAGATAAGCATGCACAAACGCAGTTTTACGAACAAAAATGTTTGACGTGATTCTTTAAAATTGATATAACTTTTTTATTTATTAACGGATTAAAATGAAACAAACACTAAATTTTAAGTGAAGCTTATCACAATATTTTAGTGAAAACCGCAACTGAATCGGTTCAGCCATTTTTCAGATTAGCGTGCACAAACGCACAGACAAACAGACAAACCGACAAACAGACAAAAAATCTAAAAATCATTGTTTTGTGTTCTATTGCGTTAGTTAAAGCCCCCAAAAGTATTTTTTCTCATTTATCTTCCATGTACAGACAGCGATGGGTTACGATTTTATTATATGTATTGATTGATGATTTTATTTTTAGCACCAGAAATAATAATTAAAATATAGCGCGAAACGTTAGATGCGATGCGATATGAAATAACAATATAAAGCGATCATTATAGTTATCTAATAACAAGTGTGCGTGAACAGCTGTGGTATGCAAAACCGGTAAGCCAAGGTCAAGAACCGGTCGTAGCTTGCAAGTGTCAATGCATTCATTAGCGAAAGAAATAGGTGAACACAATATCGCCAGTAAATAGAATTCAGTTGAGATGTTATAAAGACAATTCGAACCTGTATACTTGATTCAAGCGAGAGACTTTTTTACCACTAAACCATAGGGTACAAGAAAAAATTGTAATACATTGGTTATAGAAGATAGTATTTAATTTGTTTAAATTTTGATTATATTTTGATAATTATTCTTTATAATTTATTTGTTTTATATCTTTAATATGCCATTCGCCCAGTGGCTTACCAGACATGTCTGAAAGTTTATACACCAAAGGAGATTTTTTTGATACTATTTTGCATTTTATAAATTTAGGGGCCAAGTTTTTTGAAAAATATTTGTCTTTATCGCTTAAATAAAATGTTCGCTTCCAAACAATATCGCCAACACTGAATTCTGCCGGCTTACGGCGAAGATTATAAGACTGGCAGTTACGCTCGTGAGCCGATAACAAGGATGCATGTACTTTGTCGAAGATAGAAGACAAGTGACCAAGGGACTCCGCATAACAGTCACGTGGTTCGTGAATTAAGTTCGGATCAGAATCTAGATAGTGTGAACCGCAGGTTATCAATTCGCGACCGAAAACAAGAAAAGAGGGCGTGTAGCCTGTGACTTCGCTTACCGCACAATTGATGGCGAATTGGATTTTAGGTACTAGCGTATCCCACACTCTGTGATCGTTTTCAATGAATGCAGAGATAGCTGTAGTTATAGTTTTGTTATAACGTTCAACCGTATTAACGTGAGGCGTATAAAATGGAGTATAGTGTGTGTTCGGAACTTTATATTTAGATAATAAGTTTTTAAATTGGGCACTAACGAATTGTTTACCGTTATCTACTATGACAGTAGAAGGAATGCCGTGAACCAAGAAAACATTATCTTCGAGTATTTTTGTTATTATTTCTGCTGTGGCACGCTTTATAGGGAAAAGCAAACAATACTTGGAGAAACAACAACAGACAACGAAAATATAGTTATTTTGTTTTCTTGTAGGCGGAAGGGGTCCAATTAGATCGATACTTGAAACGGCCTAAGACAAGACTTTGGTCCGCCCGTATGACCGAAAGTGGAGTGAGTTTGATATTTATGAGCGATACAATCATCGCAAGAATTGACGGCCTTAACCACGTCCGCATACATACCTGGCCAATAGTAGTTAAGAGCCAAGCGCTTGTATGTTTTAGAGATGCCCATGTGACCAGCTGTGGGCAACGAATGGTTTTGCCTTATTAACTCCGATCTCTCTTCGGATGGAACAACCTCTTTCCATTGAAACTCTCTAGTAAGAGGGTTAAGACTTTTTTTAAAACGATATAATTTATTATTAAGGACCTGATAGTCGATAAAAGAGGCAGGAGACTGTGAACAACCCTTATAGATATTAAGATACCATGAATCATTAGTAGAAATGACATTCCCATCTATTGTGTTGCATTGCGTAGGCATTACATTAGGAGAACGGGAAAGGAAGTCTGGCACAACGTTATCGGTTCCTCGACGATGCTTTATTTCGAAATTATAGGAAGAAAGACGGACTCCCCATCTAGCCAATCGACCCGTAGTATTGTTGAGTTTGATAAACCACTTGAGAGCAGCGTGATCAGTGTACACAATAAATTTCTTGCCATTTTCTACATAGCAACGCCAGTGTTCAATAGCTGACAGAACAGCAAGCGCCTCGCGCTCTGTAGCACTATAATTTCTTTCTTGGTCCGTAAGGGATTTGCTGTAGAAGGCTATAACTCTTTCTTTCCCCTCCAAGACCTGACATAGAACAGCTCCGATACCAAAGTCACTACTATCCGCGTGAATTTCAAATGGTTGTGTGTAATCTGGACAAGATAGTACCAGCGAAGAAGACAAACAATCCTTTAATTTATTGAAAGCTGCGTCAGCCTCTCGCGACCAATTGAACGTAGGAGAGTTTTTACCGTTAGAGGTTAGTTTATTCAAGGGAGATGCCAGCGCACTGAAGTTAGGTATAAACCTTCTATACCACGACGCAGCGCCTAGAAAGCGACGGACCTCCTTTTTGTTAGTAGGAGTGGGGTAGTTTTTTATCGATTCTACCTTTTCGGGATCGGCATGAAGGCCTTCCGAATCCACTACATAACCCAGGTATTTTAATTTAGTGCTGAAAAAGTTACATTTGTCGAGATTTATAGTGAGGTTCGCATATTTTAATTTTTCTAGTATTTTTGACAATAGTGTAATATGGCTATCAAACGAATCTGAGACACAAATTACGTCGTCGATATAACAAAAAACCCTGTTTTCAAATTCTGGACCGTAAAACAAAATATCTGCAAGACGCTGCTGGGTGGCTGGAGCGTTAGTTAATCCAAAAGCCATAGATTTAAAATGAAATTTACCACGCGTAGGAATATAAAATGACGTTTTGCAACGATCCTCTTTTTTTATCAAAGTTTGCCAAAAACATTTTGAAATGTCTAAACTAGATATGTATTTAGCATCTCTTAAGTTATCTAAAATCTCAGCAATATACGGTAAACTATAAGCATCTTTTTTTGTTATAGAATTTAATTTCCGACTATCCAGACAAAAACGCAGTTCGCCATTTTTTTTAGGGGTCAAGATCACTGGATTAGACCAAGGGCTCTCGGAAGGTTCAATCACGTCTTCTTTAAGCATTTGGTCGACATGTTTTACCAAAATGCGCTGTTTCTCTGGAGACATGCGATAGTAACGCTGCCGAATCGGTGGGTGATCACCTGTATCTATCGAATGAGTAATGAGAGAGGTACGGCCGAGACCACGTTTCTGATAAGAAATATCGATAAATTGAGAAATAATGTTGTTGGCGGTAGTTCTTTGATCGTCAGTTAAATTATCAAATGAAATTAATTTACTAACGGTGTCTTTCTGTACTACCGAGGTTCCAGATTCGTGATTATTTTGAGGTGAGACGGTTTCCAAATTAGCCGGAAACAGACCAAAACTTCTCCAAAAATCCATACCCAGAATCAAGGGATTTTTGATGCCAGGAACGATATGGGTAACAAGAGAAACAGTTTTATTTTGAAATTGGAATGGAATTACCACTGAGCTGAGTGAAGAATATTGCTCGCCACCAGCGGTGGTAAAGACCAAGGGCTTAGAACCACTTAATTCCAAATGTTTCAAGAAAAGAAGATGAGAATTATTACCAAGTATAGTTGCGCAAGACCCAGAATCAAGTAAGCCAATGGTGTTTTTTTTATTTACTACTACAGGGATATATGGAGGTTGTGTGTTTGTATTTACGATTGAAGAAAGTTTATGGCAATTAAAGAAATTGGATACGTGATGTGGCCAATTGTGCCACTCAGTTTTACTAGTTCGACTTTTTATTTTGGACTTTCCCCAATCGGAACTTACAAGTTTTTTGAAGGTTCATTGTTTTTATTACAGTTTGTACAATTAGAGACTTTAAAACCTTTCAAACCACATTTAAAGCAAATAAGAAAACGAGGCTGAGTGCAAGATGATAAATTGTGCGAGTCATTTCTACATCTAAGGCAGAATTGTTTATTAGTAGTAGTATTAGCAACGGTATTAATTTGACGATCCTTAGAAAAATTGTGAGAAGAAGCCGGACTGGAATTTTTAAAATAATTTCGATTTCGGAAAAAGTTTTTATTATTATAAGTTTTATTTACGATGGCGGAATCGGAATCAACGTAAGCCAGTTCAGGAGCCAAAGTACTAGAAGTAACCTTAGGTGGTTCAGAAAAATCATTACTACGACTTTGATATTGTTCGAACTTTCTGCAAATGCTAACCAACGAAGAAATATCCGAAACCACCCCAGTCAGAAGGCAATTAGTGTAACAAGGCCTAATGTTATTTAACAAGATGTTCAATTTGACAGACTCGCTGACAGGCTCATCCAAACGGGAAAATAATCCTTGCATTTTTGCTATATTATAAGATCAAACGAACTTCTGGAAGTGAAGTTCGATCGATATTATATGAGTCACTTCATTCGAAGATATAAATATTAACAACGTAGTTTCCTTATTCTACAGCAACGAATACGCACGCTTCAGAGATAGAGGGTAGATTTTTTTTTTTGTTTACCCTTTTACTACCACACTTTCATTATCAACTGTTATCGTTATTTTACTTATTCTTTTAGAGATAAGATTAGGATTCGTGATTTAATTATGTTCTTGCAAATTGGAGTGGGTGGGTCGGGTCTTTATATCTTCGAATGAAGTGACTCATATAATATCGATCGAACTTCACTTCCAGAAGTTCGTTTGATCTTATATTATATGTCGTCACTTCATTCTTCAGATATAAATATTAACAACGTAGATATTTAGAGATATTTATATTTACTTCCATGCTGGTCTGGGAGGAAAAAAAACTTAGAATGTACCAGCTGCTTCTCTTCCCGGGCAGATCGTAAGAGGCGATCGAGGGAATGGGCAAATAATCGAATCATGTTAATAGGCGATGCGGTTAGCAACCCATCACTATTTTGATACCTTCATCCACCTTCTAGCCCACATCAAGCTAAAAGTGGCCTTTGAGTCTTGCAGTCCTGGGCTCTATCTGCTTAGAGCCGCAAGACTTAAAAATGCTCTGTCTGCCCCATTAGGGATAAAGACGTGATAGTATGTATGTATGTATGTATTTATATTTGCAAGAACTAATCTGCAATTTTAATGCAGTGAAATAAATATGTCTGTAACCATATCTAAATGATATTTATTTTATACAAGAATATAATATAATTTTGATTTACAAACTAAATAAACTCAATAATTGAGTTATATATATGATCTGAAACACTGATAGCGAAAAATTATCGATATTATTGTTATGTTTTTATATAAAGTTTATATAACTCAGCAAAAATGTCCCGCGCTCTGCGGATAGCGTCCATGCCTACTACTGCAACTTTCGCTGAAGATTAGCGAATGGGTGGTGAAGATTGGCATGTCAATACCACTGTCTAACAACACAAATTTGATCTATCTCCAGGATCAGATTAGTTTGTGAGCTGGCAGTTCTGTACGGCTTGACATTTCTATTATTTTCAGTACACTTAATATAATCTGATATTAGGCAACTAGCTAGTTATCTAGAAAATTAGGAAGAAAGTAAACAGGTTGTTCTCGACTAGGTGCAGATATTTTGTTAAATATTATACGTGATTGACAATTTAATGCTCTTCTGTAAAGTTTTAATATAAATCCGGATTTACCTTTTATTCTCAGCACTCTAACTAGTACACAAAGCCCACATTGTTAATGCTAAGTTTATTCAACTACTTCTCAAGAGTAATGTCTTTATGAAAGTACCGTAAAGTTATTGAGGGTAAGTATATGAATATATTTTAAAGGTTTGATGGACTTAAATCTAAATGCTCTTTTAATATTCTAAGAGTGCTGATATACGAGGATTTATAGCTAGCTCCATTGTTAGCCTGATAAAACTGCTACCAAAACTCTTAAGTTACATTAAGTATATGAGAGGCAATATACTTTTGGTATGGGATAGATACCATTTAAGGCTGATGAAACCTCTCGCTAAGGAACGCTTTCCAGAGAGTTTCATAACACTAAGAACTCAGGATAAGCTGGTTGTGTCAGAAATATTGTCTCTGATTCCAAGACGATCATTGTCATTTTTCCTGAAATAAATAATAGTCGTATCAAAGGTCACAAACCTTTTCAGCAATGTGAACCAAATTTGTGAAGAGAAAAACGAAAATGCCCTTCAATCTTTCGTCTACTAACTTCTCTTAACATTTAACCAATAGAAAAAAGGGCAGAAAAACATAAAAGACTTTGTATTTCCAAATAATAGTAAATGCATCGAGAGTAATCAACACAGCGCACATTCGAGTCTAGTAGCCATGAGACATAAACACAATCTTTGGTATTGGTGCGAGAAGCAAATAGGTCTCTGTTTCTAGCTTACCAAAATTATTGTAATAATATTGAGCGCACTATCTGAGAATGGCTATTTAATATATGTATAAAAAAAAATCTTGATTCAGAATCTGCTTAAAAATTTGCTTTTGATTAATGTAATATCCTTAAAACATTATATTTCTTTTTTCGCACCATTGCCAAATTTCTTTAGCTTACTCGTTTAAATAAGCGAATTGAATTTCTCCTATCCAATTCAATTAACTAAGGGCTGTTGTATTATCAATTCGCAACAAAATTGCGTAATTTTTCATAAGTATCTTTAGCTATTGTTTTCAATGCAAATTAACTGCTTAAAGTTCCAGGTAATTAAATATGGTTTAAAAAGCATTTTTTATATGCTCGATTTTCGGAACTACCTGTAGAAAAATATAAGCAATTTTTTTATTTTTTTTTCAATTGACGAAATGTAAGCTTTCTTTTTTTTTTTTTTTTACCAAATTTCGAAGTACTTTACAATTAACAAGACTGGAAGGCGAACCCTTGTATCATTATTACGGATATCATAAAGCATTAGATATTTTTGCCGTTCTAATATATTTGTATGTACCCAGCCGTACTTCAAAGCTGGACATGCAGCTATGAGTACACCTATTAACTGAAAAATAGTCTCTTGTTGTGCAAGAAGGTGAAGAAAATTAATTATTGTTTAATTTTTAAATCACTGGGGTTGAAATCAAAACCTAAAAACTTCGTTGTTTTTGGGGTATACGTAATTTTTTTTCCAAATTAACTATGAAACCCAAATCTCTATACAAGCAATTTGTTTTTAACGTTATTTTGACATTCATCATAATTAGACCCTATACATAACTAATCGTCAAGATATAGACTGATTTATGACCTTGACCTCCAAAAAACTTTAAGACTTCTGCCATTATTTTTGTATAAAATCTTGGTGCTATTGAAATGCCATAATATGGCGTTGCATTGAACTAATAAGTACTGTACTTAACTTGAGTTAACGTCAGTATTTTTCAAAATAAACCTGGAAGCAGTCTATCAAAGAAGGATTTCAAAATAAAAACTTAAGAGATTTGAGGTTCAAAATAAATCATGTCTCCATAAGATTTTGGTGCTAAAATATTTCTAAAACAAACTGATCATCTGAAAGATGAAATACAAATATAGCACTTAACATAAAAGTTAACTGCCTAATATCTAACGACATATCTAACGATATATCCTGTCTTATAAGGTATATTACTTTGTGTAACGTACCTGTCAAAAGGCAACATAATCCCCCCTTTTTTTTATAAGGGGTTATAAATGGACATAAGGGGTGACTTATGATGTATTTGTAACTGAGTCACTGGTCAAAGTAGAACCTAAGTCTACTGGCATAAACCTTATTTACTGTATTACGGATTGTCTTCCTTGACTGTCGTAACAGACTAATGACACCTGACCAGTCGGTTGTCGCTGACCTCTCCCCCCCCCCCTTTTGCTGGTATTGGGGAGGGGCTTGCCAGTATCTGTGGTTGCCGGCTCCGCTCTTTGATGCTTGGGAAGTGGACGCTTTTGGAGCTGAAGTTTTCATTTGTTCGTTTTGTTTGATTTGCTCGGCTCTTTGATGCCTAACTTTTATGACAAAGTATTGCCAAACAAAGTATTGTCCCTCTCCCAATCTTTAATCAATTGTAGGAACATTTATTTATCCAGCCCAGAGGTTATTTTTTATTTTTATTAAGACAATATGCGACAAATGCGACGACCGTCGCATATACAATATTATTTTTTTTGTCTCGACCTTATTATTTGTGTCGATCAATAAATTAAGACCCCTGTTCACAGATGTGATTCCTATGCCTATGCTTTTTTTTTTTTTAGTTTTTTAGTAAACACGTCCGTTCGTTGCGACGCACGAAAAAGGAATGAGTAAAATAACGATAACAGTTGATAATGAAAGTGTGGTAGTAAAAGGGTAAACAAAAAAAAAATCTACCCTCTATCTCTGAAGCGTGCGTATTCGTTGCTGTAGAATAAGGAAACTACGTTGTTAATATTTATATCTGAAGAATGAAGTGACGACATATAAATAAGGTTATGTTCTCTTTCTCGCCCTGAGAACGAAGTCTTATTTCCGCCATTAGTCTATCGTCGTAATTATGCGGACTGAAATCACGCTTAAGTAATTTACAAAGATCGTCCCAAGTATCAACGCTGTCTTTAATAGAACGATACCAATGGAGTGCATCGTCTGAAAATATCTCAAAAGCGAAAGAAAAGATTTTGCTATCTGGAATGCTTCTACAAGACATAAATTCGTTAACTTTTTGAATAAAGTCGCGCACACACGATTTGCCGTTATATTTAAATTTACCGAGTTCAGAAAATAATTTACGATCGTAGGTTAATGCATCAAAGAATTTTTCATCAGAGTTCTGTGACTCGACTCCGCTCGATACTACAGGTTTAGAAGAAGTTAAGGACGAGAGAATTTCGGAAATGGAATGAAACTCGTTCCAGACCGAATTAAATTTTTGTGTATCACTAATTGAGGTGATGTCAATGCGTGATAACCTATGAAAAACGTGGCTGAGAATAGATTCAGTTCTAGAGTAAAGATTTTTATCAAATTTAGATTGCAAGGCTTTCGCGTTGTTTTTCACTCGTATTAAGGAATTATTTACCGCGGAAATATCCTCTTCGACCGTAAAACATGATTCTAAAATGTCCTCTGAAGGAGAACTAGATGAAAGTTTGGTAATTAATTTACGTAACTCCTCCACAGTACACTTTGAGGAGTCACCACCTCTTATTTCTACCTCATATTCGAGTTCAGATTTATTTAATAAAGTAAATTTTATGGTATAGGCCATAGTGACCAAAATAAAAATGTGTGGAGCAGCTACGAAACCAGAAAAATTATGTGGAGCGAAAAGAAAAAAAATCAATTTGATTCCGTCCAAAAGGGTTTAACAGCAAGGATATTATTACGTGAGAATAATTAAGTTAAAGTGGGATATGATATACCACGCTGCACGAACGCAAAAGCACGTGGACGGACGATAACAAAGGAATTAGATATGTTATATAATTATGCACTGCGCTGCACTGGGTACGGAATGAAAACACCAAAAAAAATAACAAACACTAGTACATACCCTTTTGAACGAAATAAAGCACTCAAAACACAGTTATAAAATTTAGAAGATCAACGAATCTCGTGGTAACTCCTCTGTTGTGGCGCCACTGTGACGTTGAGATTATTTTGAAAGAAACAATATTCAAAAAGACCAAACTCTTTAATTTAATTTTTAACAATTATACAGTGAGTGCCGAAAGTAGTCACAGGTAAGGGTCGTAGGTTCACAGCCACGAGATTCGTTGTTCCAGAAGAGATTTCCAAAAGTACTCAGCTTTGAAGCAGCCCGGCGTCCAGTCGTGGTCGAAAGAGCACGAGACTCCTCACGCCTCCGTATTTATATGGGCCGCGCGGGGTGGAGAGCGGGGTAAGGAGGGAAGAGCCAGTGCGGACCTCGTGACAACTTAGTTTGGTAATGCAGCTTTCTTCAACCTTAGACATTGAATGATTGCCGATACCAATCATATTTAATGTGTTGATTGGATTAGATTGTTAGTATAGCCTTTGTTGTAGTGACTAAGTTATGAAAGAGCTTTGGCTTCCACAGTCTAGTAAGGCTCTTTATTTCTTATTCTATCTTTAACCTTTATTGTTTGATTTGTAATTGGATTGGATACTTCTATCAATGCAGTTGATAGGAGTACCTGTTTTGTTTGTTGTTTAGAGAAATTGGCAGTGGTATCTGATTCACCAACTGCAGTATTGTTTACGATTGTGGAAGAAGATGGATTATGAAGCATCGTATTACTACTCATAACCAAGCTATAATGATGTGATACAATTGTAATGAGGGGAAATAATCTATACTCAACAGTACATGCACAACTCTTATGATTTCTGTGATAGCTGTGGCACGGTAAAGACAGTATTGTATCTTCATACAAACGGTCGGAACGCAAGTTATACCTACGCGCCTCGAAGGTCGGTATACACTTGTTCCGTGACTCGGTATACAAACAGTCGGGATTGCGCCGCAGTGGCGAACGGTGTTTTGTTGTAAGCAGCGTGCTATTTGTGAACACTTATTAAGAAGGTATATTATTCTTTTTCTTGTGGGATAATAATATGGCAAAACACAGACAATATTGTGCTGTTTTTGGTTGTTTGAACTTGTCAGTAAAGTAGTTTTTATATGAGTACCTACTAGGTAGTACGTCGTTTATAAATTTTTTAATAGGTTAGCATTTCAGTTTCTCTACTGAGTAAATTACCTGGATTAAAAAATAAATAAGTGATAGGGTTGAATTGAAGACAGACTTAACCCACGATCACGAGTGAGCTATTTTACCTACGCTCGCGATAAAAAAAACTAGTAGGTAAGTAGGTAGTGGTTTCCTAGGCTACATGTCTACTTACTAATGTGGGAACTTAGCTACTTACATATGCCTATTATTGAAATATGCAATTTATGTTTATTAAATATGCTAATAATCAAAAAAATAACACGCTTCCTTTTTCATTCACCTTACAATCACAAAACTAGTCACTTAAGTAGGTAGATGAAATTAAAATACGGGGCAGCCCTAGCGCACGCGTGGCGTAGGTATGTTTTTCAAGGACAGCGCCGAGTTGTTCTACTGTATGATATCTTTACCGTGGCTGTGGGCCTGGGGCCTTACCACGACCTCTTATAGCAGTCTTGTTTTAATATTACTTTGTCAATTCGTACCATGACCAATAGAAAACAACATTAAAGTAATATTACTTTAATATTGTATTTGCTAGCAATTTTGTGACGTCACATCAAATCATTCACTCAATAGCGTACCAGCAGGTTACCATCTCCGGTGACAGCGTTTATCGAGCACTATCATTCGTTCACTTTGTTTCACTATCTTGCTCTATGCATTAATAACGAGCGAGATGGTATTTTTCCGACGGGCGACATAACTTTATCTGGGTTTTTTAACATGGTCATGCTACGAAGGCATGAGCGCGATCTTAGCAGTATTGTTTTAACGTCAAAGTAGCAATCAAAATGGTGGTCTGTTTTTTTTAAATAATTTTACAGCTCTGGATACAATTCCTTTAGATCCCTCTTTATTTCTTTATTTCTATTCCTAATCCTAACTAGTTACAATCAAAGGTTGGTGTAGGTCATGTGATTGCTTCAATGGAGCTTCTACTGATAAATCTGTACGAGTTCACTAGTTTTTATAGTCTATTGAGTGGCGATATTAATAATACTAGCTGTTGCCCGCGACTTCGTCTGCGTGGACTTTACTTTATAAAAATCGTTATTTTGATATTTTCAATAAAACCGGTCAAGTAACACGCACAATATCAGGTCACACGCAGTGAAGGGTTCCGTATTTGTGAATGTCGATTTAGAATTAAAACTAAAGAGTTCATCATCATCTCAGCCCTTATTCCGTCCACTGCTGAGCATAGACCTGTCTTCGTCGACACATCTCAGTCCTGTGCTGCTCACATCCAGGTGTAACCCGCGACTTTGATTTTTTCGTCAACCCATCGCATGGGCTCCGTCGCGCCAGTTGCCCTGCCCAGTTTTGCTTTAAGTTCATGACCGTTGCCAAATTACAGCTTCTTGGTTCTAATTATCTCTAAGTAAAACCACGGACAGAGAGACAGACAGAAATGGCAAAACTATAAGGGTTCCTTGTTTACTACGATCACACATTATCTCTAGTCACAGTCTAAGTCGATCGGAATTTTGACATTGTAAACTACATGTAAACTTACACTGTTACCGAATGTTACTGCTACGCCGTGGGTCTCTCTAAAACGAAATACTTATGCAATAGGTAGTGACTTTGCTAATATTTAATTCATCTACCGTCTTTTGGCGTGAGTTCCCACAGCACTAATCTGTTGTAGCTCTCTGCAGCGGACTGCTGCCAACGTCTATACGTATCTCCCCCTCTTCCCCGCCCTCCCGATGTGGCGGTGCAATGGTAAGCCTTGTCAAATATGTCTTTCGCTAGGCGGGAGATAACGGCGACAGATGACGGCGTTCCTCAAGTAACCTTAAACATAGATTTTCTTAAGATCGCCTTAATCATGAGCCGCGTCCGAAGCTAGAAGCGAGAGGAAAGTACTGGATAGAGCTTCCCCCGGGCCATCTTCACTATCGTCACCATTCTATTGATGTGGACTTTCAAGCTGAGGCATCTGCCAAACTTAAGATACCTCTAGGTATTTTACGTGCCAGTATCTCAGCACATTTTACCAGTAGAGCTTCAAGGATGGCAGGAAGTTAGTGTTCTCTGAGATCAATGTCTGCTTAGTGTTCACTAATAACCTCCGTTTGAAGAGCTTCTCGGGTAGGGCGTCCTATACGGCTGTTTGGAGGTTATTTGCGGCGTACTTTCAGTTCAAACGAACTGGAAAATGACCATTACCTATCTTTCGTTCCTCAAGTCACAATACTGAGTAGTCTTGGTATGGGTTTTCCACACATTTTTATTGCAGTGCCTAACTTAAATTTTAACCTAACATTTTTTCCCTAACCTTTCTTCTTACGTGAGGAAAAGGTGCCTTTTGGCCACAGGAAATCGGACGGTTAAGGTTTTCACCCACAAAAAATCTCATGGTGATAACGGCGTTACCGCTTTTGCCAAGTCAGTGTGCTAAATCTTGCTCCAAAGACCTGGTACGGCGACTGCTTATCAGCGGCTTTGGCTGAGCTCACTTGAGGTACTCTCTCAGTTATCGAGAGGAGTCTGAGTGGCCTGGTACATCGGCCTTCAATTTTATCCGCTAGGGTAAAGACGCGTGTTGACACAAATGCTCCTTACAACCTAGAGGAACGTATTTGGAATCCAGTTCCCATCGCCCGACTGGCCCACGTCATGGAGGCAGATTTATGGAGGAGAATTTTACGCGGGAAAAATCCCTTCGGTTCGGACACCTTGCCAGTAACGGGAGACCGGTAAGGTTATGTGGCGTTTACCACTAAAAACTCCGGGGTAAGGGCTAAAAGCCCTGGCGCGGCTACCACTATGGCGGTCCGTGACTCGCTCACAGCACCCTATGCTTTAGTCAGAGGACATCCCCTGTGCCTAACCTAACCTATTAAGTACTTCCTATTTTGATTCCTTTTTCCATTTTCGCGCCCACAATCATGCTAAGAATCGCCGTTTGGTGGCGTTGGGTCTTGCGGCCCTAGGCTCTGTGTATTTTTAACAGCACCATTTATTGGTGACCAAAAAGAAACTAATAAAAAAACTCCGAAAACATCAAAATAGTACATTTTTAGGGTTCCGTATTCCGTACCCGAAGGCTAAAATCGGGACCTTGTTACTAAGACTCCGCTGTCCGTCCTTCCGTCCGTCTGTCACCAAGCTGTATCTCATGAACCGTGATAGCCAGACAGTTGAAATTTTCAAGGATGATGTATTTCTCTTGCCGATATAGTAACTAAAAATAGAGTAAAATAAATATTTAATTGAGGCTCCCGTACAACAAACTTGATTTTTTATAGATAATGGGACGGAACCCTTTGTGCGCGAGTCCGACTCTCACTTGGCCGGTTATTAACTTTATTATTTTATAAAAACCGTATATAAAATTAACAAAAGTTTTAGCCAATGCTACCGTACAGTTTATTTCATAGCAAATTTTCGAACAAAAATCTTTGACGTGATTCTTTAAATTGATATAACTTTTTTATTTATCAACGGATTTCAATGAAACAACCACTAAATTTTAAGTGAAACTTATCAAAATACATAATTGAAAATCGCAACCGAAGTTGTTCAGCCGTTTCTGAGATAAGCGTGCACAAACACAGTTTTTCAGACAAAAATGGTTAACGTGATTCTTTAACACTAGAGGACACGCGCGCTCTACTATAGTAGAACAGGAGCAAACTTTTGAGTCGTGTCATCTCATTTTTTCATATATACCCTCCCGCTCCTAGATAAGCCTCGACTACTAAACTCCGGTTCATTTTAGTGTGCCGCACGTATAAAAAGAGGCCGCACGTCGATATTATTTCACGACAAAATCCTTATTCTACCTGAGTAGTACGCGCGACCACTTGTGTAATTAATATATGAGGTAAGTAACTTATACTTAGTTGTTTTTCTTTAGTGTTTTATAACATTTTTTTTATGCATTATATTTTATTTTGTACTTTGTTTTTTTTTAGCACCAAAATTTATCATGGCCTCAGAATGGGAACGTCGTGTATCAAAATGGCTGGAAGAGGAAATTGAAGATGATGAGGAAATTATTGAAAGCGATGACGATGGTAATGCTGGCATAGTGTCAGAACCAATTAGTCAAGAGGGCAGAAGTCAGGTGCAAGATGAGGAGATGGCTCAAGACCACGTGACTAATACCACACAGTCTGAGCAGTCGTCGTCAGAAGATGATATTCTTCTCTCTTAATTGAGGCAAGTTGAGCGTACAGAGGTGAGTGGCAACTTTTTTATATCAAAAAATGGAACACGATGGAATAAATCACCTCCAACTCAAACTATTGTGCATTGAATGCAACGAAAACAGTGATTCAATTTAAAAAAATATCAGAAATCTAAAAAAAATATGTGTTTTGATTTGTAACTTGCCAAATATGCAACTTTTTATGTGATCTCTTAAAAATGTTCCTAATTAAGTAAATTTTAACAATGTAAACAAAAATTTTGTAACTTTAATTTTCTAAAATAAATCTTCTTTAGTAAAAATGCTTATTTTTATTCCAAATTGCCATATTATTGATTTTTTTTCAATTTTAAAGTGTTCTACTATAGTAGAGCGCGCGAGCATACTTGCAAAGAAATGGGGCGCGTGCACTCTAGTGTTAAAATTAATATAACTTCTTTATTTATGAACGGATTTAAATGAAACAAACACTAAATTTTAAGTGAAGCTTATCATAATATTTTAGTGAAAACCGCAAACGAATCAGTTCAGCCGTTTCTCAGATTAGCGTGCACAAACGCACAGACAAACAGACAAACCGACAAACAGACAAAAATTCTAAAAATCATTGTTTTGTGTTCTATTGCGTTGGTAAAAGCCCCCAAAAATATTTTTACTCATTTATCTTCCATGTACAGACAGCGATCGGTTACGATTTTATTATATGTTTTGATTGATGATGATAAACAGTGATTGGGTAAGGAAAAGTAGAAAATGTGAAATCGTTAAAGACAATCGAGGGAATATTCTTGTTTGGGGGCATTTTGTATCATGGGCTTGACAGGAAAATCATGATGGTTTAGGTCCGTTTTGTTTCAAGCTTGTAATAACATTGTTTCATGAACCGTACCATGAACTTTAAAAGTAAGATTATTTCTTTCCTGCTAAGTGATGTAAAAACGAATGATATGTCTGTTCCCAAACAATTGTGAAAGTGAGATAGCGCTATATTATTTCGTATAGCTCCATCACTGTTTTGCGCGGCGTTCCATTTAATTCTGATGAAAGTCTTTCAAAATATTTATTATAAAAAAAATGTGCTAGAGCACTGTATAATGTAACAAAATGTGTACGAAATTAAAACTTAATTTGTTTTTATAAAATATCCGTTATTTTTAAAAAGGCTATAAATTAAAATTTGAAACAGTATTGCATTCGTGAGCGTAATAAGGAATAGTTTTATACCAAACCATGTAGGTAGTGATGGATATTATATTCTCTTTGGTAACCGCAATCCGCAGCCATTCAAAATGTCATTTCGACATTTATATATTTTCTTTGAATAAAAGTAAATCAGATTTTACCATGAATATGGCTAATAAAACTTAAACCAAGTAATTATTTTTTTATGTTAACATTATTGATGTGAAATTTCACTTGTGATTTGTAGTGATACATTTTGACCCCCCGACATGAATTTCATGTGATTGGTTTATTTTTTGCAGCGGAACGCGTCGCATTACTATGAGGCAGCGGGATTTTTTGCGGAAATTCCTACATACCTACTAATAAAGATGTGTACCTATAGCTGGTATAGCCTATAACCGTTCTTGTCGGGATAAAGTGGAGTCATAATATAACCAATAGTAAGAGTTTACAGCATATCAAATAAAAGGTATGTAATCAAAACATTTAAGAATAACATTATTTTCTTATTTATTAGGAATCACAATTGATTTGTTATAAGAATGAAATCCTTACGTAAAAAAAATAACACATTTTAACTACAAAGTGCTGTAAGTATTTTAATATATGTTTTTTTTTCAGGACTTCGTCAATGGCTTTCCAGACCCGCCGAGCAATAATTCAAAGTATTGAATTTGTAGACCTATGCATTAATATCAATGTTTTTGTTCAAAAGTTTTGACTTGTTTGGCTTGAAAATAATTCTTTTTTTTGTATTTTTTGGGGCCTTTTGTATAATAAAGAATTTAGACCCGTTCGTGATTGCTTTTAATAAAATTATTTAAAAGGAACATTCTTTTCTTCTACATTATTGAGACAGGGTCTTATTAGTTAACGTACTTACATAAATATACAAGTAGGTACGTTAAAATATTCTAGATGTATTTATAGCGTATGGTAAGAAAAGCTAATGGAATACAAACGTTATCTGAGTTGTAACGCATAGGGTATTGTTACACGAAACAAAAGGTCCCCGTAGGAAAAGGGTTGACCGGGTCTAGTATTATAGGTACAGTAGGGTATTGCGGCACTATAACATAAGAATCCTACTATCCTATCCTACCCCTTTTTTTTCTTATTCCCCTTCCCTCCGGATCTCTGTGCAGTACAGACGTGTATACAGTAAAATTCTACGCTCCATTAGAATAAAATTTAAATTTAAATAAAATTAAAATAATAAATCCTCGTATTATTCGCCGGCTACCAAGGCAACATAAACAAGAAGTCGTCAACCGCCGCGCAACCCGCAGTAGCGATCAACGCACACAGCTACAAATCTCATCATCACATATGCAGCGATTACGCAGCTAAGTACTCAGAGATCTTATTATACTGGACATACGCCACGCCTGATTTAAATTTCGTTGACTGCTACCGCACTCAGTGACCTTCCCCCGTAAGGACCTTTCGGATGCCTCTGCTAATTTGTTGATCGCCTGGTACTTCGATAGTAGTTCTCGAGATGCCGCAACTAAAGCGCTCCCCGCCACCCTCACGTGAACGGTCCCCCGCCACTGTCCCTAAACTGAAAGCTGCTCCTCGTGCTCCAGAGTACTCCGACTCTGGACTCTGGTACTCCAGTTTATGCCGCCTCTGGTACTCCAGTTTGTGCCGCCTCTGGTACTCCAGTTTATTTCGCCTCTGGTACTCCAGTTTATTCCGCCTCCGGTACTCCAGTTTGTGCCGCCTCTGGTACTCCAGTTCGAGTCGCCTCTGGTTCCACAAATCTCCTTTGACTAGAACCTCTTTACGCACTGATGTGGCATCTGTTGTTAATAATCTCTCTTACACTGATTTCTCCCTAGTTCTGGAATGTTGCGACCTTGAGCAGGCTGCAAGCCTGTTGGTTGATATAATATCTGGAGTTGTTAAACAACACACCAGCAACGTCTCTATTCCAAGTAAAAAACGTACAATCAAGCCTTGGATGACTCATGGTCTTCTAAAATGTATACGACACCGTGATAAACTACATCGAAAATATAAAAAAGATCCTGAAAATGAAACAAATAAACTTGTTTTTATTAGATACCGCACTTTCTGCAATAACCTCCTAAAGAAAATAAAGCGGGACTATGAACAAAGGGAATTCAAAAACGCTAAAAACAAACCAAAAGCCATGTGGAATCTTATTAAAAAAACTGCCAATATTGAAAAAACTAAATCAAGTTCTTCCACACTTTTGAATATAAATGAAAACCCAAATGTTTTCATTGATACAGTAAATAAATACTTTGCCAACATAGGAAAAAACCTAGCCAGCAAAATTATTCCCTCGGATCCTTTACACCAAGGCAGCAAAAATCATATATCTCTACCAATTCCTAACATAAATTCTATGGTCATGTTTAGCGTGGAAGAGGACGAAATTGAAAAATATATTAACAGTTTAGAAGACAAAAGTGCTACTGGCTGGGATGGTATTCCTACGAAAGTTGTAAAGTCGAGTAAGCATATACTGATACCTATACTAAAGCACGTTTTTAACCTTGCACTTTTGTCAGGCACCTTTCACAGTGTATTTAAAAAAGCAGTCGTTCACCCAGTTTTCAAAGGTGGAGATAAGGAAACTGTCTCTAATTTTAGACCAATTTCTGTTCTTTCGGTAATCTCAAAAATTCTTGAGAAAATTCTTAACAAACGACTATTGGACTTTTTAAACAAAAACAATATCTTATCCAATAATCAATATGGATTTCGCAGTGGAAAATCTACCGAGGATGCAGTGTTAGAGATGTCAAACACTGTTGTCGAGAATTTCGATAAAAAACAGAAAACTGCGGGCTTTTTTCTTGATCAATCAAAGGCTTTCGACACGGTCTCTGTTCCCATATTATTGTCCAAGATGGAAAACATAGGTGTGAGAGGTGTAGCACTAGACATGTTTCGAAGCTACCTCAAAGATCGTACTCAATACGTTGTCATAGATAGATTTAGGAGTGAGGATGAGCAGGTTAGCTTTGGAGTACCACAGGGCAGCGTCCTAGGCCCAACGCTCTTCCTTATATACGTAAATGAACTGTGCAACCTGGCCCTTACCAACTGCAAAATAATTACATATGCTGACGACACTGTCCTCCTAGTCCATGGTCACAGCTGGGATGAGGTGGCTAAACACTCTGAAAATGCTCTTGAAATTGTAATGAAGTGGCTGCGCACAAATATGCTGACACTAAACTGACACCAATGAAATACCTAGGAGTTATCATTGACAGCGAACTGTCCTGGAAACTTCATATCGAGTCTGTTACATCACGAATCAGGAAGTTAATATATGTCTTCAAGACACTTAGGACTGTATCGGACTTCGAAACAATGAAAAACGTTTATTATGCACTCGCGCAGTCGGTTCTCTCATATTGTGTAACTGCATGGGGCGGTTCTGACAAAACTCACATGATAAGACTGGAGAGAGCGCAGAGGATCGTCTTGAAAATCCTAACTAACAATCCTATTAGGTACCCTACTGCGTATCTGTACAAGTTGTGCCAAGTCCTTACAGTTCGGCAGCTCTTTGTGCTCCACACTGTTTTACGCAAGCACTCCAAATTGCCATACGATCCAAATCTTTCCTCTAAACGTAGATCAGACAGAGCGTGCAAAATTGAGAGCCGCCGCACGGCTTTAGCTAGTAAAAACTTTCATCATATTAGTGCAACTCTATACAATGATATAAATTTGAAATTGAAAATTTACTCCCTCACCAAGCACAAATGTAAAATCACATGTACCAAATGGCTATACTCCCTATCCTATGACGACACTGAAAAACATATTAAAGTTCCAGATTAACCTGAAATTGGTTTATGTATTTATTCTATCACCGCCCTTACATTACACTCTTCACTCACATAACACATATTACACTCACAATACACATTCACATAACCATCCTTATTACTATTATTACTTTTGTCTGAAAAAGAAAGAAAAAAAAAATAACCTTACTACCGTATTAAATCAAAAAAAAATAATATTTTTTTATACTTATAAGTAGATAAAATAAAATGTAAATTTGATAAATTATTAATAATTATTGCGAAATTATAATTGATTTTAAAAAATAATTGTGATTAGGTAGATTTAAACTCTTTGTATCTAATGCATGTAATTTTTAAAAAATATTGTGATGAAATTTACTAAGTAGATTTAATTTTTTGCATCTAATGATTTTAATTTGATTTCGATTGGTCTTCGAGTATTCTTACAAAAAATTTTTTGGACACCGATAGATGGCGCTGTACAAAATTTTAAAATTTAAGTGAAGCTCTGAGCCTAGAACCTCTGCAGATAGAGCCTAGGGGCGCAAGTCCTAACGCTGACGGTCATTCTAAGCGTCATAGTGGGCGAGAAAGTGTTAAAGGAATCAAAATAGGAAGTAATATGTATGGTTAGGCGCAGGAGGCGCAGCGGATTCCGTCGCTTGACAAATAGAGGGTTTCTAAGATTAGCGTACACAAACGCACAGACAAACAGTTTGTATTCTATTGCGATGGTTAAAGCCTCCAACAATATTCTTTTAATTTATCTTCCATGTACAGACAGCGATCGGTTACAATTTTGTATTGATTGCTATTATATATTGCTATGAAGGCAAACTTATGCCTTGAGTTCATTAATATTAAAGCAATATTACTTTAATGTTGTATTTTCTAGCAGTTTTGTTGACGTCACACTAAATCATTCACTCTAATGCGTACCATGAGCTCCTATTCGAGTCTTAGCAGTATTGTTTTACTGTCAAATTAGCAGTCTTGAAAAAATTGGTCGGCGGCCGCGGAAACAAAACTTTTATCAACAATCTGGAGTCTTATAATGCAAATGTATATAGAAATAAAAGAAGAATGTACCCAAAGACTTAAAAATTTTAATGTATTAGCTATACTTATCTTTTTGCGCTGAATATGAAAATCGATTGAGGGAATGGGCGAGAATCTGAATCATGTCAAAAGACTTATTCCCTTTTTCAAGACTGATCTTTGGGTATTGCGGCACTATCCTACTAATATGTGAAAGTGAGTTTGTATATTTGTTTGTTTGTTAACTCTTCACGCTTAAACTACTGAACGGATTTAAATGAAATTTGGTATGGATATAGTTTGAGACTCAGGGAAGGACATAGGGTACTCTTTATCCCGAAATTCCCACGGGGAGCGAAACCCGCGGGTACAGCTAGTAGGTAATATTTTATATATATACATTTACTAGCTGTACCCGCGGGCTTCGCTCCCCGTCCTCTATGTCCTTTCCCGAGTCTCAAACTATATCCATACCAAATTTCATCCAAATCCGTTCAGTAGTTTAAGTGTGAAAAAGTAACAAACAAACAAACAAATATACAAACTCACTTTCGCATTTAAAATATTAGTAGGAAGTGAAAAAAAAGAAAAAAAAAGGAAAAATCTTTATTTAGGAATAGGAAATTCTTGATACAATAAACATTGGCTAACGATGACACTTGCAGTAGTTAAATATAACTGTGTCGTAGATGTCAACGCCCACCTCCGAAATAAGGTTCCAATTTCTCCTAGTTCTAAAAATAGACTATAGGTACGTACTTAGAACTCCATAATTACATGCATTAGATGCAAAAAATTAAATCTACTTAGTAAATTTCATCACAATATTTTTTAAAAATTACATGCATTAGATACAAAAGTTTAAATCTACCTAATCACAATTATTTTTTAAAATCAATTATAATTTCGCAATAATTATTAATAATTTATCAAATTTACATTTTATTTTATCTACTTATAAGTATAAAAAAATATTATTTTTTTTTGATTTAATACGGTAGTAAGGTTATTTTTTTTTCTTTCTTTTTCAGACAAAAGTAATAATAGTAATAAGGATGGTTATGTGAATGTGTATTGTGAGTGTAATATGTGTTATGTGAGTAAAGAGTGTAATGTAAGGGCGGTGATAGAATAAATACATAAACCAATTTCAGGTTAATCTGGAACTTTAATATGTTTTTCAGTGTCGTCATAGGATAGGGAGTATAGCCATTTGGTACATGTGATTTTACATTTGTGCTTGGTGAGGGAGTAAATTTTCAATTTCAAATTTATATCATTGTATAGAGTTGCACTAATATGATGAAAGTTTTTACTAGCTAAAGCCGTGCGGCGGCTCTCAATTTTGCACGCTCTGTCTGATCTACGTTTAGAGGAGAGATTTGGATCGTATGGCAATTTGGAGTGCTTGCGTAAAACAGTGTGGAGCACAAAGAGCTGCCGAACTGTAAGGACTTGGCACAACTTGTACAGATACGCAGTAGGGTACCTAATAGGATTGTTAGTTAGGATTTTCAAGACGATCCTCTGCGCTCTCTCCAGTCTTATCATGTGAGTTTTGTCAGAACCGCCCCATGCAGTTACACAATATGAGAGAACCGACTGCGCGAGTGCATAATAAACGTTTTTCATTGTTTCGAAGTCCGATACAGTCCTAAGTGTCTTGAAGACATATATTAACTTCCTGATTCGTGATGTAACAGACTCGATATGAAGTTTCCAGGACAGTTCGCTGTCAATGATAACTCCTAGGTATTTCATTGGTGTCAGTTTAGTGTCAGCATATTTGTGCGCAGCCACTTCATTACAATTTCAAGAGCATTTTCAGAGTGTTTAGCCACCTCATCCCAGCTGTGACCATGGACTAGGAGGACAGTGTCGTCAGCATATGTAATTATTTTGCAGTTGGTAAGGGCCAGGTTGCACAGTTCATTTACGTATATAAGGAAGAGCGTTGGGCCTAGGACGCTGCCCTGTGGTACTCCAAAGCTAACCTGCTCATCCTCACTCCTAAATCTATCTATGACAACGTATTGAGTACGATCTTTGAGGTAGCTTCGAAACATGTCTAGTGCTACACCTCTCACACCTATGTTTTCCATCTTGGACAATAATATGGGAACAGAGACCGTGTCGAAAGCCTTTGATTGATCAAGAAAAAAGCCCGCAGTTTTCTGTTTTTTATCGAAATTCTCGACAACAGTGTTTGACATCTCTAACACTGCATCCTCGGTAGATTTTCCACTGCGAAATCCATATTGATTATTGGATAAGATATTGTTTTTGTTTAAAAAGTCCAATAGTCGTTTGTTAAGAATTTTCTCAAGAATTTTTGAGATTACCGAAAGAACAGAAATTGGTCTAAAATTAGAGACAGTTTCCTTATCTCCACCTTTGAAAACTGGGTGAACGACTGCTTTTTTAAATACACTGTGAAAGGTGCCTGACAAAAGTGCAAGGTTAAAAACGTGCTTTAGTATAGGTATCAGTATATGCTTACTCGACTTTACAACTTTCGTAGGAATACCATCCCAGCCAGTAGCACTTTTGTCTTCTAAACTGTTAATATATTTTTCAATTTCGTCCTCTTCCACGCTAAACATGACCATAGAATTTATGTTAGGAATTGGTGGAGATATATGATTTTTGCTGCCTTGGTGTAAAGGATCCGAGGGAATAATTTTGCTGGCTAGGTTTTTTCCTATGTTGGCAAAGTATTTATTTACTGTATCAATGAAAACATTTGGGTTTTCATTTATATTCAAAAGTGTGGAAGAACTTGATTTAGTTTTTTCAATATTGGCAGTTTTTTTAATAAGATTCCACATGGCTTTTGGTTTGTTTTTAGCGTTTTTGAATTCCCTTTGTTCATAGTCCCGCTTTATTTTCTTTAGGAGGTTATTGCAGAAAGTGCGGTATCTAATAAAAACAAGTTTATTTGTTTCATTTTCAGGATCTTTTTTATATTTTCGATGTAGTTTATCACGGTGTCGTATACATTTTAGAAGACCATGAGTCATCCAAGGCTTGATTGTACGTTTTTTACTTGGAATAGAGACGTTGCTGGTGTGTTGTTTAACAACTCCAGATATTATATCAACCAACAGGCTTGCAGCCTGCTCAAGGTCGCAACATTCCAGAACTAGGGAGAAATCAGTGTAAGAGAGATTATTAACAACAGATGCCACATCAGTGCGTAAAGAGGTTCTAGTCAAAGGAGATTTGTGGAACCAGAGGCGACTCGAACTGGAGTACCAGAGGCGGCACAAACTGGAGTACCGGAGGCGGAATAAACTGGAGTACCAGAGGCGAAATAAACTGGAGTACCAGAGGCGGCACAAACTGGAGTACCAGAGGCGGCATAAACTGGAGTACCAGAGTCCAGAGTCGGAGTACTCTGGAGCACGAGGAGCAGCTTTCAGTTTAGGGACAGTGGCGGGGGACCGTTCACGTGAGGGTGGCGGGGAGCGCTTTAGTTGCGGCATCTCGAGAACTACTATCGAAGTACCAGGCGATCAACAAATTAGCAGAGGCATCCGAAAGGTCCTTACGGGGGAAGGTCACTGAGTGCGGTAGCAGTCAACGAAATTTAAATCAGGCGTGGCGTATGTCCAGTATAATAAGATCTCTGAGTACTTAGCTGCGTAATCGCTGCATATGTGATGATGAGATTTGTAGCTGTGTGCGTTGATCGCTACTGCGGGTTGCGCGGCGGTTGACGACTTCTTGTTTATGTTGCCTTGGTAGCCGGCGAATAATACGAGGATTTATTATTTTAATTTTATTTAAATTTAAATTTTATTCTAATGGAGCGTAGAATTTTACTGTATACACGTCTGTACTGCACAGAGATCCGGAGGGAAGGGGAATAAGAAAAAAAAGGGGTAGGATAGGATAGTAGGATTCTTATGTTATAGTGCCGCAATACCCTACTGTACCTATAATACTAGACCCGGTCAACCCTTTTCCTACGGGGACCTTTTGTTTCGTGTAACAATACCCTATGCGTTACAACTCAGATAACGTTTGTATTCCATTAGCTTTTCTTACCATACGCTATAAATACATCTAGAATATTTTAACGTACCTACTTGTATATTTATGTAAGTACGTTAACTAATAAGACCCTGTCTCAATAATGTAGAAGAAAAGAATGTTCCTTTTAAATAATTTTATTAAAAGCAATCACGAACGGGTCTAAATTCTTTATTATACAAAAGGCCCCAAAAAATACAAAAAAAAGAATTATTTTCAAGCCAAACAAGTCAAAACTTTTGAACAAAAACATTGATATTAATGCATAGGTCTACAAATTCAATACTTTGAATTATTGCTCGGCGGGTCTGGAAAGCCATTGACGAAGTCCTGAAAAAAAAACATATATTAAAATACTTACAGCACTTTGTAGTTAAAATGTGTTATTTTTTTTACGTAAGGATTTCATTCTTATAACAAATCAATTGTGATTCCTAATAAATAAGAAAATAATGTTATTCTTAAATGTTTTGATTACATACCTTTTATTTGATATGCTGTAAACTCTTACTATTGGTTATATTATGACTCCACTTTATCCCGACAAGAACGGTTATAGGCTATACCAGCTATAGGTACACATCTTTATTAGTAGGTATGTAGGAATTTCCGCAAAAAATCCCGCTGCCTCATAGTAATGCGACGCGTTCCGCTGCAAAAAATAAACCAATCACATGAAATTCATGTCGGGGGGTCAAAATGTATCACTACAAATCACAAGTGAAATTTCACATCAATAATGTTAACATAAAAAAATAATTACTTGGTTTAAGTTTTATTAGCCATATTCATGGTAAAATCTGATTTACTTTTATTCAAAGAAAATATATAAATGTCGAAATGACATTTTGAATGGCTGCGGATTGCGGTTACCAAAGAGAATATAATATCCATCACTACCTACATGGTTTGGTATAAAACTATTCCTTATTACGCTCACGAATGCAATACTGTTTCAAATTTTAATTTATAGCCTTTTTAAAAATAACGGATATTTTATAAAAACAAATTAAGTTTTAATTTCGTACACATTTTGTTACATTATACAGTGCTCTAGCACATTTTTTTTATAATAAATATTTTGAAAGACTTTCATCAGAATTAAATGGAACGCCGCGCAAAACAGTGATGGAGCTATACGAAATAATATAGCGCTATCTCACTTTCACAATTGTTTGGGAACAGACATATCATTCGTTTTTACATCACTTAGCAGGAAAGAAATAATCTTACTTTTAAAGTTCATGGTACGGTTCATGAAACAATGTTATTACAAGCTTGAAACAAAACGGACCTAAACCATCATGATTTTCCTGTCAAGCCCATGATACAAAATGCCCCCAAACAAGAATATTCCCTCGATTGTCTTTAACGATTTCACATTTTCTACTTTTCCTTACCCAATCACTGTTTATCATCATCAATCAAAACATATAATAAAATCGTAACCGATCGCTGTCTGTACATGGAAGATAAATGAGTAAAAATATTTTTGGGGGCTTTTACCAACGCAATAGAACACAAAACAATGATTTTTAGAATTTTTGTCTGTTTGTCGGTTTGTCTGTTTGTCTGTGCGTTTGTGCACGCTAATCTGAGAAACGGCTGAACTGATTCGTTTGCGGTTTTCACTAAAATATTATGATAAGCTTCACTTAAAATTTAGTGTTTGTTTCATTTAAATCCGTTCATAAATAAAGAAGTTATATTAATTTTAACACTAGAGTGCACGCGCCCCATTTCTTTGCAAGTATGCTCGCGCGCTCTACTATAGTAGAACACTTTAAAATTGAAAAAAAATCAATAATATGGCAATTTGGAATAAAAATAAGCATTTTTACTAAAGAAGATTTATTTTAGAAAATTAAAGTTACAAAATTTTTGTTTACATTGTTAAAATTTACTTAATTAGGAACATTTTTAAGAGATCACATAAAAAGTTGCATATTTGGCAAGTTACAAATCAAAACACATATTTTTTTTAGATTTCTGATATTTTTTTAAATTGAATCACTGTTTTCGTTGCATTCAATGCACAATAGTTTGAGTTGGAGGTGATTTATTCCATCGTGTTCCATTTTTTGATATAAAAAAGTTGCCACTCACCTCTGTACGCTCAACTTGCCTCAATTAAGAGAGAAGAATATCATCTTCTGACGACGACTGCTCAGACTGTGTGGTATTAGTCACGTGGTCTTGAGCCATCTCCTCATCTTGCACCTGACTTCTGCCCTCTTGACTAATTGGTTCTGACACTATGCCAGCATTACCATCGTCATCGCTTTCAATAATTTCCTCATCATCTTCAATTTCCTCTTCCAGCCATTTTGATACACGACGTTCCCATTCTGAGGCCATGATAAATTTTGGTGCTAAAAAAAAACAAAGTACAAAATAAAATATAATGCATAAAAAAAATGTTATAAAACACTAAAGAAAAACAACTAAGTATAAGTTACTTACCTCATATATTAATTACACAAGTGGTCGCGCGTACTACTCAGGTAGAATAAGGATTTTGTCGTGAAATAATATCGACGTGCGGCCTCTTTTTATACGTGCGGCACACTAAAATGAACCGGAGTTTAGTAGTCGAGGCTTATCTAGGAGCGGGAGGGTATATATGAAAAAATGAGATGACACGACTCAAAAGTTTGCTCCTGTTCTACTATAGTAGAGCGCGCGTGTCCTCTAGTGTTAAAGAATCACGTTAACCATTTTTGTCTGAAAAACTGTGTTTGTGCACGCTTATCTCAGAAACGGCTGAACAACTTCGGTTGCGATTTTTATTTATGTATTTTGATAAGTTTCACTTAAAATTTAGTGGTTGTTTCATTAAAATCCGTTGATAAATAAAAAGCGGCCAAGTGCGAGTCGGACTCGCCCATGAAGGGTTCCGTAGTAGCAAATAACATAATATAAAAGTCTTGTAGTATGTTTTTTTAATTTTTATATTTGAGTTGATTGAATGAAAGGTAAATTGCCGTTTACGATTTATGACGTATTAAAAAAAAACTACTTACTAGATCTCGTTCAAACCAATTTTCGCTGGTAGTTTCCATTGTAATGAACAACATATATTTTATTTAGTTTTATCATTCTCTTATTTAAGAAGTTACGGGGGGGGGGACACACTTTTTTCCACTTTGGAAGTGTCTCTCGCGCAAAGTATTCGGTTTAGAAAAAAATGCTATTAGAAACCTCAATATCATTTTTGAAGACCTATCCATAGATACCCCACACGTATGGGTATGATGAAAAATAAATTTTTGAGTTTCAGTTCTAAGTATGGGGAACCCCCAAAATTTACTGTTTTTTTTCTATTTTTGTGTCAAAACCTTAATGCGGTTCACATAATACATCTACTTACGAAGTTTCAACAGTATAGGTCTTATAGTTTCGGAAAAAAGTGGCTGTGACATACGGACGGACAGACAGACAGACAGACAGACATGACGAATCTATAAGGGTTCCGTTTTTGCCATTTGGCTACGGAACCCTAAAAAGTTATATCAATTTAAAGAATCACGTCAAAGATTTTTGTTCGAAAATTTGCTATGAAATAAACTGTACGGTAGCATTGGCTAAAACTTTTGTTAATTTTATATACGGTTTTTATAAAATAATAAAGTTAATAACCGGCCAAGTGAGAGTCGGACTCGCGCACAAAGGGTTCCGTCCCATTATCTATAAAAAATCAAGTTTGTTGTACGGGAGCCTCAATTAAATATTTATTTTACTCTATTTTTAGTTACTATATCGGCAAGAGAAATACATCATCCTTGAAAATTTCAACTGTCTGGCTATCACGGTTCATGAGATACAGCTTGGTGACAGACGGACGGAAGGACGGACAGCGGAGTCTTAGTAACAAGGTCCCGATTTTAGCCTTCGGGTACGGAATACGGAACCCTAAAAATTTACTATTTTGATGTTTTCGGAGTTTTTTTATTAGTTTCTTTTTGGTCACCAATAAATGGCGCTGTTAAAAATACACAGAGCCTAGGGCCGCAAGACCCAACGCCACCAAACGGCGATTCTTAGCATGATTGTGGGCGCGAAAATGGAAAAAGGAATCAAAATAGGAAGTACTTAATAGGTTAGGTTAGGCACAGGGGATGTCCTCTGACTAAAGCATAGGGTGCTGTGAGCGAGTCACGGACCGCCATAGTGGTAGCCGCGCCAAGGCTTTTAGCCCTTACCCCGGAGTTTTTAGTGGTAAACGCCACATAACCTTACCGGTCTCCCGTTACTGGCAAGGTGTCCGAACCGAAGGGATTTTTCCCGCGTAAAATTCTCCTCCATAAATCTGCCTCCATGACGTGGGCCAGTCGGGCGATGGGAACTGGATTCCAAATACGTTCCTCTAGGTTGTAAGGAGCATTTGTGTCAACACGCGTCTTTACCCTAGCGGATAAAATTGAAGGCCGATGTACCAGGCCACTCAGACTCCTCTCGATAACTGAGAGAGTACCTCAAGTGAGCTCAGCCAAAGCCGCTGATAAGCAGTCGCCGTACCAGGTCTTTGGAGCAAGATTTAGCACACTGACTTGGCAAAAGCGGTAACGCCGTTATCACCATGAGATTTTTTGTGGGTGAAAACCTTAACCGTCCGATTTCCTGTGGCCAAAAGGCACCTTTTCCTCACGTAAGAAGAAAGGTTAGGGAAAAAATGTTAGGTTAAAATTTAAGTTAGGCACTGCAATAAAAATGTGTGGAAAACCCATACCAAGACTACTCAGTATTGTGACTTGAGGAACGAAAGATAGGTAATGGTCATTTTCCAGTTCGTTTGAACTGAAAGTACGCCGCAAATAACCTCCAAACAGCCGTATAGGACGCCCTACCCGAGAAGCTCTTCAAACGGAGGTTATTAGTGAACACTAAGCAGACATTGATCTCAGAGAACACTAACTTCCTGCCATCCTTGAAGCTCTACTGGTAAAATGTGCTGAGATACTGGCACGTAAAATACCTAGAGGTATCTTAAGTTTGGCAGATGCCTCAGCTTGAAAGTCCACATCAATAGAATGGTGACGATAGTGAAGATGGCCCGGGGGAAGCTCTATCCAGTACTTTCCTCTCGCTTCTAGCTTCGGACGCGGCTCATGATTAAGGCGATCTTAAGAAAATCTATGTTTAAGGTTACTTGAGGAACGCCGTCATCTGTCGCCGTTATCTCCCGCCTAGCGAAAGACATATTTGACAAGGCTTACCATTGCACCGCCACATCGGGAGGGCGGGGAAGAGGGGGAGATACGTATAGACGTTGGCAGCAGTCCGCTGCAGAGAGCTACAACAGATTAGTGCTGTGGGAACTCACGCCAAAAGACGGTAGATGAATTAAATATTAGCAAAGTCACTACCTATTGCATAAGTATTTCGTTTTAGAGAGACCCACGGCGTAGCAGTAACATTCGGTAACAGTGTAAGTTTACATGTAGTTTACAATGTCAAAATTCCGATCGACTTAGACTGTGACTAGAGATAATGTGTGATCGTAGTAAACAAGGAACCCTTATAGTTTTGCCATTTCTGTCTGTCTCTCTGTCCGTGGTTTTACTTAGAGATAATTAGAACCAAGAAGCTGTAATTTGGCAACGGTCATGAACTTAAAGCAAAACTGGGCAGGGCAACTGGCGCGACGGAGCCCATGCGATGGGTTGACGAAAAAATCAAAGTCGCGGGTTACACCTGGATGTGAGCAGCACAGGACTGAGATGTGTCGACGAAGACAGGTCTATGCTCAGCAGTGGACGGAATAAGGGCTGAGATGATGATGAACTCTTTAGTTTTAATTCTAAATCGACATTCACAAATACGGAACCCTTCACTGCGTGTGACCTGATATTGTGCGTGTTACTTGACCGGTTTTATTGAAAATATCAAAATAACGATTTTTATAAAGTAAAGTCCACGCAGACGAAGTCGCGGGCAACAGCTAGTATTATTAATATCGCCACTCAATAGACTATAAAAACTAGTGAACTCGTACAGATTTATCAGTAGAAGCTCCATTGAAGCAATCACATGACCTACACCAACCTTTGATTGTAACTAGTTAGGATTAGGAATAGAAATAAAGAAATAAAGAGGGATCTAAAGGAATTGTATCCAGAGCTGTAAAATTATTAAAAAAAAACAGACCACCATTTTGATTGCTACTTTGACGTTAAAACAATACTGCTAAGATCGCGCTCATGCCTTCGTAGCATGACCATGTTAAAAAACCCAGATAAAGTTATGTCGCCCGTCGGAAAAATACCATCTCGCTCGTTATTAATGCATAGAGCAAGATAGTGAAACAAAGTGAACGAATGATAGTGCTCGATAAACGCTGTCACCGGAGATGGTAACCTGCTGGTACGCTATTGAGTGAATGATTTGATGTGACGTCACAAAATTGCTAGCAAATACAATATTAAAGTAATATTACTTTAATGTTGTTTTCTATTGGTCATGGTACGAATTGACAAAGTAATATTAAAACAAGACTGCTATAAGAGGTCGTGGTAAGGCCCCAGGCCCACAGCCACGGTAAAGATATCATACAGTAGAACAACTCGGCGCTGTCCTTGAAAAACATACCTACGCCACGCGTGCGCTAGGGCTGCCCCGTATTTTAATTTCATCTACCTACTTAAGTGACTAGTTTTGTGATTGTAAGGTGAATGAAAAAGGAAGCGTGTTATTTTTTTGATTATTAGCATATTTAATAAACATAAATTGCATATTTCAATAATAGGCATATGTAAGTAGCTAAGTTCCCACATTAGTAAGTAGACATGTAGCCTAGGAAACCACTACCTACTTACCTACTAGTTTTTTTTATCGCGAGCGTAGGTAAAATAGCTCACTCGTGATCGTGGGTTAAGTCTGTCTTCAATTCAACCCTATCACTTATTTATTTTTTAATCCAGGTAATTTACTCAGTAGAGAAACTGAAATGCTAACCTATTAAAAAATTTATAAACGACGTACTACCTAGTAGGTACTCATATAAAAACTACTTTACTGACAAGTTCAAACAACCAAAAACAGCACAATATTGTCTGTGTTTTGCCATATTATTATCCCACAAGAAAAAGAATAATATACCTTCTTAATAAGTGTTCACAAATAGCACGCTGCTTACAACAAAACACCGTTCGCCACTGCGGCGCAATCCCGACTGTTTGTATACCGAGTCACGGAACAAGTGTATACCGACCTTCGAGGCGCGTAGGTATAACTTGCGTTCCGACCGTTTGTATGAAGATACAATACTGTCTTTACCGTGCCACAGCTATCACAGAAATCATAAGAGTTGTGCATGTACTGTTGAGTATAGATTATTTCCCCTCATTACAATTGTATCACATCATTATAGCTTGGTTATGAGTAGTAATACGATGCTTCATAATCCATCTTCTTCCACAATCGTAAACAATACTGCAGTTGGTGAATCAGATACCACTGCCAATTTCTCTAAACAACAAACAAAACAGGTACTCCTATCAACTGCATTGATAGAAGTATCCAATCCAATTACAAATCAAACAATAAAGGTTAAAGATAGAATAAGAAATAAAGAGCCTTACTAGACTGTGGAAGCCAAAGCTCTTTCATAACTTAGTCACTACAACAAAGGCTATACTAACAATCTAATCCAATCAACACATTAAATATGATTGGTATCGGCAATCATTCAATGTCTAAGGTTGAAGAAAGCTGCATTACCAAACTAAGTTGTCACGAGGTCCGCACTGGCTCTTCCCTCCTTACCCCGCTCTCCACCCCGCGCGGCCCATATAAATACGGAGGCGTGAGGAGTCTCGTGCTCTTTCGACCACGACTGGACGCCGGGCTGCTTCAAAGCTGAGTACTTTTGGAAATCTCTTCTGGAACAACGAATCTCGTGGCTGTGAACCTACGACCCTTACCTGTGACTACTTTCGGCACTCACTGTATAATTGTTAAAAATTAAATTAAAGAGTTTGGTCTTTTTGAATATTGTTTCTTTCAAAATAATCTCAACGTCACAGTGGCGCCACAACAGAGGAGTTACCACGAGATTCGTTGATCTTCTAAATTTTATAACTGTGTTTTGAGTGCTTTATTTCGTTCAAAAGGGTATGTACTAGTGTTTGTTATTTTTTTTGGTGTTTTCATTCCGTACCCAGTGCAGCGCAGTGCATAATTATATAACATATCTAATTCCTTTGTTATCGTCCGTCCACGTGCTTTTGCGTTCGTGCAGCGTGGTATATCATATCCCACTTTAACTTAATTATTCTCACGTAATAATATCCTTGCTGTTAAACCCTTTTGGACGGAATCAAATTGATTTTTTTTCTTTTCGCTCCACATAATTTTTCTGGTTTCGTAGCTGCTCCACACATTTTTATTTTGGTCACTATGGCCTATACCATAAAATTTACTTTATTAAATAAATCTGAACTCGAATATGAGGTAGAAATAAGAGGTGGTGACTCCTCAAAGTGTACTGTGGAGGAGTTACGTAAATTAATTACCAAACTTTCATCTAGTTCTCCTTCAGAGGACATTTTAGAATCATGTTTTACGGTCGAAGAGGATATTTCCGCGGTAAATAATTCCTTAATACGAGTGAAAAACAACGCGAAAGCCTTGCAATCTAAATTTGATAAAAATCTTTACTCTAGAACTGAATCTATTCTCAGCCACGTTTTTCATAGGTTATCACGCATTGACATCACCTCAATTAGTGATACACAAAAATTTAATTCGGTCTGGAACGAGTTTCATTCCATTTCCGAAATTCTCTCGTCCTTAACTTCTTCTAAACCTGTAGTATCGAGCGGAGTCGAGTCACAGAACTCTGATGAAAAATTCTTTGATGCATTAACCTACGATCGTAAATTATTTTCTGAACTCGGTAAATTTAAATATAACGGCAAATCGTGTGTGCGCGACTTTATTCAAAAAGTTAACGAATTTATGTCTTGTAGAAGCATTCCAGATAGCAAAATCTTTTCTTTCGCTTTTGAGATATTTTCAGACGATGCACTCCATTGGTATCGTTCTATTAAAGACAGCGTTGATACTTGGGACGATCTTTGTAAATTACTTAAGCGTGATTTCAGTCCGCATAATTACGACGATAGACTAATGGCGGAAATAAGACTTCGTTCTCAGGGCGAGAAAGAGAACATAACCTTATTTATATGTCGTCACTTCATTCTTCAGATATAAATATTAACAACGTAGTTTCCTTATTCTACAGCAACGAATACGCACGCTTCAGAGATAGAGGGTAGATTTTTTTTTTGTTTACCCTTTTACTACCACACTTTCATTATCAACTGTTATCGTTATTTTACTCATTCCTTTTTCGTGCGTCGCAACGAACGGACGTGTTTACTAAAAAACTAAAAAAAAAAAAAGCATAGGCATAGGAATCACATCTGTGAACAGGGGTCTTAATTTATTGATCGACACAAATAATAAGGTCGAGACAAAAAAAATAATATTGTATATGCGACGGTCGTCGCATTTGTCGCATATTGTCTTAATAAAAATAAAAAATAAACTCTGGGCTGGATAAATAAATGTTCCTACAATTGATTAAAGATTGGGAGAGGGACAATACTTTGTTTGGCAATACTTTGTCATAAAAGTTAGGCATCAAAGAGCCGAGCAAATCAAACAAAACGAACAAATGAAAACTTCAGCTCCAAAAGCGTCCACTTCCCAAGCATCAAAGAGCGGAGCCGGCAACCACAGATACTGGCAAGCCCCTCCCCAATACCAGCAAAAGGGGGGGGGGGAGAGGTCAGCGACAACCGACTGGTCAGGTGTCATTAGTCTGTTACGACAGTCAAGGAAGACAATCCGTAATACAGTAAATAAGGTTTATGCCAGTAGACTTAGGTTCTACTTTGACCAGTGACTCAGTTACAAATACATCATAAGTCACCCCTTATGTCCATTTATAACCCCTTATAAAAAAAAGGGGGGATTATGTTGCCTTTTGACAGGTACGTTACACAAAGTAATATACCTTATAAGACAGGATATATCGTTAGATATGTCGTTAGATATTAGGCAGTTAACTTTTATGTTAAGTGCTATATTTGTATTTCATCTTTCAGATGATCAGTTTGTTTTAGAAATATTTTAGCACCAAAATCTTATGGAGACATGATTTATTTTGAACCTCAAATCTCTTAAGTTTTTATTTTGAAATCCTTCTTTGATAGACTGCTTCCAGGTTTATTTTGAAAAATACTGACGTTAACTCAAGTTAAGTACAGTACTTATTAGTTCAATGCAACGCCATATTATGGCATTTCAATAGCACCAAGATTTTATACAAAAATAATGGCAGAAGTCTTAAAGTTTTTTGGAGGTCAAGGTCATAAATCAGTCTATATCTTGACGATTAGTTATGTATAGGGTCTAATTATGATGAATGTCAAAATAACGTTAAAAACAAATTGCTTGTATAGAGATTTGGGTTTCATAGTTAATTTGGAAAAAAAATTACGTATACCCCAAAAACAACGAAGTTTTTAGGTTTTGATTTCAACCCCAGTGATTTAAAAATTAAACAATAATTAATTTTCTTCACCTTCTTGCACAACAAGAGACTATTTTTCAGTTAATAGGTGTACTCATAGCTGCATGTCCAGCTTTGAAGTACGGCTGGGTACATACAAATATATTAGAACGGCAAAAATATCTAATGCTTTATGATATCCGTAATAATGATACAAGGGTTCGCCTTCCAGTCTTGTTAATTGTAAAGTACTTCGAAATTTGGTAAAAAAAAAAAAAAAAGAAAGCTTACATTTCGTCAATTGAAAAAAAAATAAAAAAATTGCTTATATTTTTCTACAGGTAGTTCCGAAAATCGAGCATATAAAAAATGCTTTTTAAACCATATTTAATTACCTGGAACTTTAAGCAGTTAATTTGCATTGAAAACAATAGCTAAAGATACTTATGAAAAATTACGCAATTTTGTTGCGAATTGATAATACAACAGCCCTTAGTTAATTGAATTGGATAGGAGAAATTCAATTCGCTTATTTAAACGAGTAAGCTAAAGAAATTTGGCAATGGTGCGAAAAAAGAAATATAATGTTTTAAGGATATTACATTAATCAAAAGCAAATTTTTAAGCAGATTCTGAATCAAGATTTTTTTTTATACATATATTAAATAGCCATTCTCAGATAGTGCGCTCAATATTATTACAATAATTTTGGTAAGCTAGAAACAGAGACCTATTTGCTTCTCGCACCAATACCAAAGATTGTGTTTATGTCTCATGGCTACTAGACTCGAATGTGCGCTGTGTTGATTACTCTCGATGCATTTACTATTATTTGGAAATACAAAGTCTTTTATGTTTTTCTGCCCTTTTTTCTATTGGTTAAATGTTAAGAGAAGTTAGTAGACGAAAGATTGAAGGGCATTTTCGTTTTTCTCTTCACAAATTTGGTTCACATTGCTGAAAAGGTTTGTGACCTTTGATACGACTATTATTTATTTCAGGAAAAATGACAATGATCGTCTTGGAATCAGAGACAATATTTCTGACACAACCAGCTTATCCTGAGTTCTTAGTGTTATGAAACTCTCTGGAAAGCGTTCCTTAGCGAGAGGTTTCATCAGCCTTAAATGGTATCTATCCCATACCAAAAGTATATTGCCTCTCATATACTTAATGTAACTTAAGAGTTTTGGTAGCAGTTTTATCAGGCTAACAATGGAGCTAGCTATAAATCCTCGTATATCAGCACTCTTAGAATATTAAAAGAGCATTTAGATTTAAGTCCATCAAACCTTTAAAATATATTCATATACTTACCCTCAATAACTTTACGGTACTTTCATAAAGACATTACTCTTGAGAAGTAGTTGAATAAACTTAGCATTAACAATGTGGGCTTTGTGTACTAGTTAGAGTGCTGAGAATAAAAGGTAAATCCGGATTTATATTAAAACTTTACAGAAGAGCATTAAATTGTCAATCACGTATAATATTTAACAAAATATCTGCACCTAGTCGAGAACAACCTGTTTACTTTCTTCCTAATTTTCTAGATAACTAGCTAGTTGCCTAATATCAGATTATATTAAGTGTACTGAAAATAATAGAAATTTCAAGCCGTACAGAACTGCCAGCTCACAAACTAATCTGATCCTGGAGATAGATCAAATTTGTGTTGTTAGACAGTGGTATTGACATGCCAATCTTCACCACCCATTCGCTAATCTTCAGCGAAAGTTGCAGTAGTAGGCATGGACGCTATCCGCAGAGCGCGGGACATTTTTGCTGAGTTATATAAACTTTATATAAAAACATAACAATAATATCGATAATTTTTCGCTATCAGTGTTTCAGATCATATATATAACTCAATTATTGAGTTTATTTAGTTTGTAAATCAAAATTATATTATATTCTTGTATAAAATAAATATCATTTAGATATGGTTACAGACATATTTATTTCACTGCATTAAAATTGCAGATTAGTTCTTGCAAATATAAATACATACATACATACATACTATCACGTCTTTATCCCTAATGGGGCAGACAGAGCATTTTTAAGTCTTGCGGCTCTAAGCAGATAGAGCCCAGGACTGCAAGACTCAAAGGCCACTTTTAGCTTGATGTGGGCTAGAAGGTGGATGAAGGTATCAAAATAGTGATGGGTTGCTAACCGCATCGCCTATTAACATGATTCGATTATTTGCCCATTCCCTCGATCGCCTCTTACGATCTGCCCGGGAAGAGAAGCAGCTGGTACATTCTAAGTTTTTTTTCCTCCCAGACCAGCATGGAAGTAAATATAAATATCTCTAAATATCTACGTTGTTAATATTTATATCTGAAGAATGAAGTGACGACATATAATATAAGATCAAACGAACTTCTGGAAGTGAAGTTCGATCGATATTATATGAGTCACTTCATTCGAAGATATAAAGACCCGACCCACCCACTCCAATTTGCAAGAACATAATTAAATCACGAATCCTAATCTTATCTCTAAAAGAATAAGTAAAATAACGATAACAGTTGATAATGAAAGTGTGGTAGTAAAAGGGTAAACAAAAAAAAAAATCTACCCTCTATCTCTGAAGCGTGCGTATTCGTTGCTGTAGAATAAGGAAACTACGTTGTTAATATTTATATCTTCGAATGAAGTGACTCATATAATATCGATCGAACTTCACTTCCAGAAGTTCGTTTGATCTTATAATATAGCAAAAATGCAAGGATTATTTTCCCGTTTGGATGAGCCTGTCAGCGAGTCTGTCAAATTGAACATCTTGTTAAATAACATTAGGCCTTGTTACACTAATTGCCTTCTGACTGGGGTGGTTTCGGATATTTCTTCGTTGGTTAGCATTTGCAGAAAGTTCGAACAATATCAAAGTCGTAGTAATGATTTTTCTGAACCACCTAAGGTTACTTCTAGTACTTTGGCTCCTGAACTGGCTTACGTTGATTCCGATTCCGCCATCGTAAATAAAACTTATAATAATAAAAACTTTTTCCGAAATCGAAATTATTTTAAAAATTCCAGTCCGGCTTCTTCTCACAATTTTTCTAAGGATCGTCAAATTAATACCGTTGCTAATACTACTACTAATAAACAATTCTGCCTTAGATGTAGAAATGACTCGCACAATTTATCATCTTGCACTCAGCCTCGTTTTCTTATTTGCTTTAAATGTGGTTTGAAAGGTTTTAAAGTCTCTAATTGTACAAACTGTAATAAAAACAATGAACCTTCAAAAAACTTGTAAGTTCCGATTGGGGAAAGTCCAAAATAAAAAGTCGAACTAGTAAAACTGAGTGGCACAATTGGCCACATCACGTATCCAATTTCTTTAATTGCCATAAACTTTCTTCAATCGTAAATACAAACACACAACCTCCATATATCCCTGTAGTAGTAAATAAAAAAAACACCATTGGCTTACTTGATTCTGGGTCTTGCGCAACTATACTTGGTAATAATTCTCATCTTCTTTTCTTGAAACATTTGGAATTAAGTGGTTCTAAGCCCTTGGTCTTTACCACCGCTGGTGGCGAGCAATATTCTTCACTCAGCTCAGTGGTAATTCCATTCCAATTTCAAAATAAAACTGTTTCTCTTGTTACCCATATCGTTCCTGGCATCAAAAATCCCTTGATTCTGGGTATGGATTTTTGGAGAAGTTTTGGTCTGTTTCCGGCTAATTTGGAAACCGTCTCACCTCAAAATAATCACGAATCTGGAACCTCGGTAGTACAGAAAGACACCGTTAGTAAATTAATTTCATTTGATAATTTAACTGACGATCAAAGAACTACCGCCAACAACATTATTTCTCAATTTATCGATATTTCTTATCAGAAACGTGGTCTCGGCCGTACCTCTCTCATTACTCATTCGATAGATACAGGTGATCACCCACCGATTCGGCAGCGTTACTATCGCATGTCTCCAGAGAAACAGCGCATTTTGGTAAAACATGTCGACCAAATGCTTAAAGAAGACGTGATTGAACCTTCCGAGAGCCCTTGGTCTAATCCAGTGATCTTGACCCCTAAAAAAAATGGCGAACTGCGTTTTTGTCTGGATAGTCGGAAATTAAATTCTATAACAAAAAAAGATGCTTATAGTTTACCGTATATTGCTGAGATTTTAGATAACTTAAGAGATGCTAAATACATATCTAGTTTAGACATTTCAAAATGTTTTTGGCAAACTTTGATAAAAAAAGAGGATCGTTGCAAAACGTCATTTTATATTCCTACGCGTGGTAAATTTCATTTTAAATCTATGGCTTTTGGATTAACTAACGCTCCAGCCACCCAGCAGCGTCTTGCAGATATTTTGTTTTACGGTCCAGAATTTGAAAACAGGGTTTTTTGTTATATCGACGACGTAATTTGTGTCTCAGATTCGTTTGATAGCCATATTACACTATTGTCAAAAATACTAGAAAAATTAAAATATGCGAACCTCACTATAAATCTCGACAAATGTAACTTTTTCAGCACTAAATTAAAATACCTGGGTTATGTAGTGGATTCGGAAGGCCTTCATGCCGATCCCGAAAAGGTAGAATCGATAAAAAACTACCCCACTCCTACTAACAAAAAGGAGGTCCGTCGCTTTCTAGGCGCTGCGTCGTGGTATAGAAGGTTTATACCTAACTTCAGTGCGCTGGCATCTCCCTTGAATAAACTAACCTCTAACGGTAAAAACTCTCCTACGTTCAATTGGTCGCGAGAGGCTGACGCAGCTTTCAATAAATTAAAGGATTGTTTGTCTTCTTCGCTGGTACTATCTTGTCCAGATTACACACAACCATTTGAAATTCACGCGGATAGTAGTGACTTTGGTATCGGAGCTGTTCTATGTCAGGTCTTGGAGGGGAAAGAAAGAGTTATAGCCTTCTACAGCAAATCCCTTACGGACCAAGAAAGAAATTATAGTGCTACAGAGCGCGAGGCGCTTGCTGTTCTGTCAGCTATTGAACACTGGCGTTGCTATGTAGAAAATGGCAAGAAATTTATTGTGTACACTGATCACGCTGCTCTCAAGTGGTTTATCAAACTCAACAATACTACGGGTCGATTGGCTAGATGGGGAGTCCGTCTTTCTTCCTATAATTTCGAAATAAAGCATCGTCGAGGAACCGATAACGTTGTGCCAGACTTCCTTTCCCGTTCTCCTAATGTAATGCCTACGCAATGCAACACAATAGATGGGAATGTCATTTCTACTAATGATTCATGGTATCTTAATATCTATAAGGGTTGTTCACAGTCTCCTGCCTCTTTTATCGACTATCAGGTCCTTAATAATAAATTATATCGTTTTAAAAAAAGTCTTAACCCTCTTACTAGAGAGTTTCAATGGAAAGAGGTTGTTCCATCCGAAGAGAGATCGGAGTTAATAAGGCAAAACCATTCGTTGCCCACAGCTGGTCACATGGGCATCTCTAAAACATACAAGCGCTTGGCTCTTAACTACTATTGGCCAGGTATGTATGCGGACGTGGTTAAGGCCGTCAATTCTTGCGATGATTGTATCGCTCATAAATATCAAACTCACTCCACTTTCGGTCATACGGGCGGACCAAAGTCTTGTCTTAGGCCGTTTCAAGTATCGATCTAATTGGACCCCTTCCGCCTACAAGAAAACAAAATAACTATATTTTCGTTGTCTGTTGTTGTTTCTCCAAGTATTGTTTGCTTTTCCCTATAAAGCGTGCCACAGCAGAAATAATAACAAAAATACTCGAAGATAATGTTTTCTTGGTTCACGGCATTCCTTCTACTGTCATAGTAGATAACGGTAAACAATTCGTTAGTGCCCAATTTAAAAACTTATTATCTAAATATAAAGTTCCGAACACACACTATACTCCATTTTATACGCCTCACGTTAATACGGTTGAACGTTATAACAAAACTATAACTACAGCTATCTCTGCATTCATTGAAAACGATCACAGAGTGTGGGATACGCTAGTACCTAAAATCCAATTCGCCATCAATTGTGCGGTAAGCGAAGTCACAGGCTACACGCCCTCTTTTCTTGTTTTCGGTCGCGAATTGATAACCTGCGGTTCACACTATCTAGATTCTGATCCGAACTTAATTCACGAACCACGTGACTGTTATGCGGAGTCCCTTGGTCACTTGTCTTCTATCTTCGACAAAGTACATGCATCCTTGTTATCGGCTCACGAGCGTAACTGCCAGTCTTATAATCTTCGCCGTAAGCCGGCAGAATTCAGTGTTGGCGATATTGTTTGGAAGCGAACATTTTATTTAAGCGATAAAGACAAATATTTTTCAAAAAACTTGGCCCCTAAATTTATAAAATGCAAAATAGTATCAAAAAAATCTCCTTTGGTGTATAAACTTTCAGACATGTCTGGTAAGCCACTGGGCGAATGGCATATTAAAGATATAAAACAAATAAATTATAAAGAATAATTATCAAAATATAATCAAAATTTAAACAAATTAAATACTATCTTCTATAACCAATGTATTACAATTTTTTCTTGTACCCTATGGTTTAGTGGTAAAAAAGTCTCTCGCTTGAATCAAGTATACAGGTTCGAATTGTCTTTATAACATCTCAACTGAATTCTATTTACTGGCGATATTGTGTTCACCTATTTCTTTCGCTAATGAATGCATTGACACTTGCAAGCTACGACCGGTTCTTGACCTTGGCTTACCGGTTTTGCATACCACAGCTGTTCACGCACACTTGTTATTAGATAACTATAATGATCGCTTTATATTGTTATTTCATATCGCATCGCATCTAACGTTTCGCGCTATATTTTAATTATTATTTCTGGTGCTAAAAATAAAATCATCAATCAATACATATAATAAAATCGTAACCCATCGCTGTCTGTACATGGAAGATAAATGAGAAAAAATACTTTTGGGGGCTTTAACTAACGCAATAGAACACAAAACAATGATTTTTAGATTTTTTGTCTGTTTGTCGGTTTGTCTGTTTGTCTGTGCGTTTGTGCACGCTAATCTGAAAAATGGCTGAACCGATTCAGTTGCGGTTTTCACTAAAATATTGTGATAAGCTTCACTTAAAATTTAGTGTTTGTTTCATTTTAATCCGTTAATAAATAAAAAAGTTATATCAATTTTAAAGAATCACGTCAAACATTTTTGTTCGTAAAACTGCGTTTGTGCATGCTTATCTCATAAACGGCTAAACAGCTTCGGTTGCAATTTTCATTAATGTATTTTGATAAGTTTTCCTTAAAATTCAGTGTTTGTTTCATTGAAATCCATTTATAAATAAAAAAGTTATATCAATTTAAAGAATCACGTCAAACATTTTTGTTCGAAAAATTGTTTGGTTGCATTGGCTAAAACTTTTGTCAATTTTATGTTATGGTTTATCTAAAATAATAAAGTTAATAACCGGCCAAGTGAGAGTCGGCCTCGCGCACAAAGGGTTCCATTCCATCCCATTACCTATAAAAAATCACGTTTGTTGTACGGGAGCCTCAATTAAATATTTATTTTACTCTGTTTTTAGTTGTTATAGCGGCAAGAGAAATACATCTGTGAAATTTAAACTGTCTAGCTATCACGGTTTATGAGATACAGCCTGGTGACAGACAGACAGACGGACTGAAGGGCAGGCAGCGGACTCTTAGTAACAGGGTCCCGTTTTTAGCTTTTGGGTACGGAATACGGATCCTTCAAAATTTACAATTTTGATGTTTTCGGAGTGTTCTTATTTATTAGTTTTTTTTTTTTTTTTTTTTTTTTCTCTTTATTGTGACACAAACAGTCATTACAGAAAATATCTTAATAACTAACAAATTTATACATTATGTAGACATTGAGTGTCGAAACTTAACTATTCATAAAACAATTTTTACTGATGTAGCTTCAAATAGGTTTTAAAGTTGATCGCTAATAATAAGACTATAAAAGAAATAAATGTTAAAAATTATTAGAGTAAAACATTAGTAGATATACACGTACATTACTTACAGATTGTATTAAAAGAAAAAGAAAAAATACTACTTATTCATTATTGTTTTCAAACAATTTCAGGAACAATGATTTCTTAAAACCAAACATGGAGGAACTAAATAGATCAAGTTCAGATAATTCTTTATTATAACAGTTAAGTGAACGAGGGAAAAAAGTATTATTAGTGTAATTTTTTATAAAGTGAGGAGGTGCAAACAAAGGCTCACTAGGTCGTGCATGGCGAAACGGTCTTCGTTTTGATGCGTTTAAGTACACTGATGCTAATAGTGATGATGAGTGTATCTTATTGTTAAGTAACTTATATATAAACAAGATATCAAAAAATTTACGACGGTCTTGTAGGCTCAGTAGTTTATAAAGATTTAGAGAGTCCGAGTAGCCTTTTTGAACATTATTGCGAAAATTTAACGTTTTGACAAACTTTTTTTGAATTTTTTCGATTCGATCCACATGAAGCTGGTAACATGGGGACCATACCACGCACCCAAAGTCCAATATGGATCTAACTAAAGAAAAGTAAAGAACCATAAGAGTAGTTGTATTAGCGAAAGGCTTGGTAACTCTGTTGATGAAACCAAAATTCCTAAAAGCTTTCTGTGTAATGGAGTCTATATGAAGATTAAAAGATAATTTGTCATCCATTACTATGCCTAAGTCACGTGTGTGATTTACTCTTTTCAGGGGACTATTATTGATCGTATAGCAATGTTTAATGGGGTTCTTTTTCCGGGTGAATGTTATTACATTGCATTTTCCAACATTCAGAAACATTTGGGTATAATCGCAGTAGGGTGCCAATGCATTGAGGTCTAACTGTAGTAACTGGCAATCTTGTATGGATTTTACTGGTCTTAATATTTTTGCATCGTCAGCATACATATGTATCATACTGTTGTTAATGTTTTTAGCTAAATCATTAACATACAGAGTAAAAAGTAGTGGCCCTAAATGGGATCCTTGGGGAATACCTGACGGGATAGACCGATATTCAGAGCAATAACCTTTTAGACAAACTGCCTGACTACGATTTCTTATATACGATTCTATCCATCTTAAAAGTGTACCATGTATACCTATCTCCATCAGTCTTTTTATAAGTAAATCGTGATTTATTTTATCGAAGGCCTTTGAAAAGTCCGTATTAATGACATCTACTTGAATATTATCTTCCATGGCTTTCGCTAGAACATCTGTAAATTGTACCATGTTTGTTTCAACACCACGGCCCTTGAAAAAACCATGCTGATTTTCATTTATTGAATGTCGTGTTACGTATGATATTTGACTAGTCACAATCTTTTCCAAAATTTTTCCAAAGATACATAATTTAGATATTCCTCTATATTCAGTCACTAAGTCTGTTCTAATACTTTTAGGTATTGGTGTTATCAAAGCCTTCTTCCAGAGAGAAGGAAAAACACCTGTCATTAATGAGGTTTTGAAAATAATATAAATAGGAGTAACCAGTTCGTCAGCACAATTTCGGATAAGAACTGGGTGGATCGAATCAGCTCCTGGTCCCTTATTCACATTTACTGACTGTAATTCCTTCAACACCATATCTTTATCTAAATAAATTTCAGTCATATCGACAGAGTGAGTACTTGGTTCACACTGAGGTATAGAGGACGACGAACATTGCCCATTGTCTTCAAATACCGAGTGAAAATATGTGTTAAAGGCTTCACAGATATCAGTGCCATTAGTGAGATAGGATTCGTTATATAGCATCCTATCCGGAATATCTCCACACATTTTTTTAGATTTCACATAGCGCCAAAAATGTTTAGGATTTTCTAATATTTTTTCCTCAGTAAACCGAATGTAATTTTGATAACACTCAGTCTCCATCGTACGAAATCTGGCTCTTAGTGTAGAAAATGTCAAATAATCCATACGGTTACCATATTTCTTCCATTTAGTATGAAATTTACGCTTTTCCTTACTAAGTTTTATTAAAGGTATCGTAAACCATGGCGGGTATGGGTTATTTTGATTCATATTTTTTTTAGGTACATACCTGTCAATTAAAGAGTTTAGAATTTCGTAAAACCGTGCAACCATGTCCTCAACATCAGTGTATTGAGAAAGATTCCCATGCCAATCTATTTTTGAAAGTTCTTGTTTCATACTTGTATAATCAGCTTTAAAAAACATGTAATTTAGAGATGAATTACTACTTAATGGACGGGGTAGACGAACACTTAAATCAATCTCAATCGACTTATGGTGTGGATCTTCTTTAGTAAGCGGCCAGTTACTTATTTCTACTTTACACTTGCGATTACAGAATACCAAGTCTAGTAACCTATTATTTACATTAAAAGCTGTATTATACTGTGAGATGGACGCTAAATTCATGAACTCGGCTGTTAATATGGCTAATTTATTATTATTAGTAAGAATATTCATACTGTCAATTTCTTTATCAAAATACCAATCGGCATAAGTGACATTAAAATCACCCATGATAAGAAATACGTCGTGCGGATTTGTAAGCATCAATTCATTCACTTTATTATAGTACTGAGTTAGTATAGTCTCGTGTGATGTGCTGTGAGGTATGTATATGCATCCGATGTTTACGTGCGAAGGGTCAGTTCGAGCCGACTGAGACTGTGACGACATTGACTCTGGTAAAAGGGAAACAGACCTACCTTGAGGCACGATAGGGATACTTACCCATACTTGTTCTGGCATAAGAACGAAAGAATTGTCTATAAATTGCGAATTTAAGTACCATTCGGGACGGGCCGTTGCACATAGCTCACGGCGCACAGCAATGGCTACCCCTCCCCCTCGCTCGTGTATGCTTGTTTCTACATTACGGTTACAACGAAAAACATGGTATCGAGAATCAAAGTATTCTGCGCTAAAAAAAGAATCATTTAGCCAAGACTCCGTAATACAAATTACATCGTAATTTGAACATAAAATATTACTTAAAAATTCGGTTGCTTTGGTGCGTAAGCCTTGCACGTTCTGATAATAAATACATAAATTATTTTTGTCAATCATTAAAGATATGTATTAATACACGAAATAATGAGATAAATGTTTGCAACACCTCGTACTTTATTATTTTTAATATAAATTAACAAAATAGTGCAGATATTCAGTTTGTTCCCTTTATGGTTCATCGTTCTTTTACATGTTCTATTGGGGTTTTGTGTAAAAACATGGATATAATCGAAATGAATAAAAAGCAATATCAAAATAATCACTAGTACGTATAGCTTACTGATAATAACCATGCATATATCAACCTTAAGTTGGTGTGAATTTCCTTGTATTTTTTTGCAAATGCAATGAACACTTATACCTAATTTACAATAACAAGTCGATAAAAGAAAATGAATGTGCCGATTTAGTCACTTTATTTTGTTCAAGTCATTTTTGCTCTGAATAATTATGGCTTTGGAAGTATCATTTTTGCGAACAAATATCTTGCAGTCAGTAATCCAGATGTATTTGTACCCCTTTTCCTTGCCAGCCTGTCTAGCGCATCTGTGAAGTAGCTTATTGTTGGGCGTGAGATGGTCATTCACGAAGACCGGCGTCGCGGGTCCATCTAGGCCGGCGTCAGCTGTTGTCAGGCCACGGCGCGCACGTACCGCCGCGAGCATGTCATTTTTTCGCTGGCGCTGTGCGAACCTAACAATTATGTTTGGCGGTAACTGCAACTGGGCGTCACTCGAGTTTGATTGAGAGTTGAATCTACGGACACGGTGAATGTAATCAACATCATGTGGAAATAAGTCAAAACCGATTTTTGACGCGATATGACTCAGGATACTGACTAAATTTTCACCCTTTTTTGATGGTATCCCTGAGATCTCCAAATTGTTCATCCTCCCTTGCTGGTCCTTAATGTGTAGTTGTTCGGTCAGGGATAAAATAGCTTTGTCGTTTGATTCGAGACCCTTTTTCAAAATTTCTACTTGTGATCGAGTTTCTTCATAGGAGTTCTTCAAGCTCTTGACGTCATTCTTCATTTTGTGATGTTCGCTCATGATCTTCTCATTAGATAACTTAATGTCCATCAATTGCTCCTTAAACCCATTCAAATCCTCCTGGAATTTGTGGAATGTGGCGTTTTGGTTGTCAATTACCTTATCTATTCGTTTGAAAATGTCGCTTTGATATTTCTCGAACATTTCTTGCATGTTACACTCACATTCCCGGTCTTTCCTCTTCCTGTTTCCAGGAACCTCCGGCTTCGGGGAATTAGTTTGAGATTTAATGGGGCTTCTTTTTACACTCATTTTTATTGTTTAACCAAACCAATCACCGGCAAATATTTACTACCAACGGGAAATGGTACGCGTCGTTAATGTTTAACTACGTAAGTTTGCAGGTAAAAATGTTGACAACGTTATTTACTCTTCGAGCTTAGATAGTGAATTAAAACCGAGTAGGTTACGTAATCGTATTTAGATGCGATCGCACGCGCGACACACGAGTCGCTGCACTTTCTGAGTCGGATAAATTGCACGCGTCCACCGCAATTGAAGCTTACTACCATACTGGTTTTTTTGGTCACCAATAGATGGCGCTGTTCAAAATACACAGAGCCTAGGGCAAGACCCAACGCTGACAAACGGCCATTCTTAGCACGATTGTGGGCGAGAAGGTGGAAAAAGGAATCAAAATAGGTACTACTTAATAGGATAAGATAGGCGCATGGGTTGACCTCTGACTAAAGCATGGGGTGCCGTGAGCGAGTCACTGACCGCCATAGTGGTCGCCGCGCCAGGGCTGGCCCATAGTGGCTGAGAGGTGACACCGCGGAGTTTTTAGTGTTAAACGCCACATAACCTTCCCGGTATCCCGTTACTGGTAAGGTGCCCGAAGGGATTTTTCCCGCGTAAAAAGGCGCAGGAGGCATGCCTGTGGCATGCAACTGCTGCCTCCATAACGTGGGCCAGTTGGGCGATGGAAACGGGATTCTGTCGTTCCACAAATACGGTCCCCCAGGTTGAAAGGAGAATTTGTGTCAACACGCGTCTTTACCCTAGCAGATAAAATTGAAAGCCGACGTTCCACCGCACAGGCCACTCAGACTCCTCTCGATAACTGAGAGCCGCTGATAAGCGGCCGCCGTGCCAGGTCTTTGGAGCGAGATTTAGCATACGCACTTAGCAAAAGCGGTAACGCCGTTGTCACTGTGAGTTTTTTAGTGGGTGAGAAGCATAACCGTCCGATTTCCTGTGGCCGAAAGGCACTCACGAAGAAAAAAGTTTAAGTTAAGGTTTTAGGTTAGAGACTGCAATAAAAATGTGTGTAACACCCATACCAAGACTGCTCAGGATTGTGGCCTCTCCTTCCCTGAGGAACGAAAGATCATGGTCATTTTCCAATGCGTTTGAACTCAAAGTACGCCGCAAATAGGTAACCTCCAAACAACCGTATAGGACGTCCTGCCCGAGAAGCTCTTCAAACGGAGGTTCTAAGTGATCGATCTATCGAACCTCTAACAAATAAATTCGACTATCGGGAGTGAAGTGAGTGAATAGTGTCTTCACTATAAGATTGCATAAGGCAAGAATGGTGTCGAGTGAAATGTAAGTAAAACTCTTTGCTTTCCCTCATTTTACCGTCCTGCCCATTTCCCTAAACTTGTGTAATTACGAGTGGTTTTTTAATAAAACGCGCAATTAAATTTTTGCATAGAATAGTAGAGTAAGTGAAATTTTATTATATTTCTAAACAAATTAATAAAATAAAAAAAATTAAGGAATTGAAAATAAAATTAAAAATAAATTATAATAATAGATACTTGTATTAATTAAGTTATATTACGTATTTCACTCTACGTAATTTTATAGTTAATATTGTAGAGCTAATTTTAGTTAGTGTGTTTAATTCTAAAAAACAAAAATGGAACAACAACAGGGAGAAAGAATTCAAATCATCCCTAATGAAATGATTAAACTCATCCCTATTTTTAAGGGTGACAAAAGACAATTAGGGTTATTTTTAAGGAAATGTGAATTTGTTATAAATAAGTACCAGGGATCCGAGGCCCAAAATGTATACGTCATGCATACCATTACGAGTAGGCTCGCGGACGATGCAGCTGCGCTTATCAGCGAGCGCGAGGATATTATGACCTGGACTGAGTTCCGAGAATTGTTAGAGCAACACTTCGGTGATCCGCGCAGTGAGGAATGTATTTCTATAGAACTAGAGTCATTAAAAATAAAGTCTGGTGAAAGTTATTTGGATTTTTGTAATAGAGTACAGACAGTTAGATCTATTTTAATGTCAAAAGTAAATAAAATTAATGATTTGCAATTAAAACAAAGTAAAAGAACTATATATAATCATATGGCTTTGAACGTTTTCTTATATAATCTGCCTGAGAATTTAGTTAGAATTGTGAGGTTAAAGACGCCCAGTTCTTTAGAAGATGCATTAGCTATTGTTCTCGAGGAAGTTAACTTTCAAACTCAATATAATACGCGTAATAGGTATACATATAGCAATCCATTTAATAAACAAAATAATAACTTTGGAAATAAATTTAGTGCACCTGCCCAATCAACTAGCTTAGTACAAAAAAATAATATATTACCTAAATTTAATTTTGGCATACCTCAAGGTCAGCAAATGAGAGCGCCGCAAATGTTTGGATACAGACCTCAGTTTTCTCAAGCTCAACAATTTATGAGACCCCAACAATTCGGGTATAGACCCCAGTTTTCTGGTTTCCAACCTAACCAAGTAATGAAACCTCAGCAGTTTGGTTACAGGCCTCACTTGCCTAACGCTCAAGCTCAGCAGTTCGGAAATAGGCCCCAAGCTAATAATGCTCAACCCCAACAGTTTGGTTATAGACCTCAGCTGTCAAATATGCAGCATAACCAATTTGGCCGTATTAAGCCCCTTCCTAATGAAACAACGGATGTGTCTATGCGTACAGCCCCCCTTAAGCCTAGATTTGGCATTAACGAAATTACCCTTAATGAGGAATATTATAATACAGATTCTTAATACCCTGACCAGTTAGAACCCTATTATTATGAACCATACTATGACTATAATCAGCATAGCGAACAATTTAATGAAGCTATGATGTCTGAAAATGTAGTAGGTACAGAAGAGCAGCCTTCAGCTGAACCCTCTGAAGAAGCTGAAAATTTTCACATAGTTACAAGAATAATAGAGAAGTCATAGAATTAAATTGTACCCCAAATAGTGGTTTACCTTATATCTATATTCCAGAAATAGATGCAAAAATGATGATAGATACAGGTAGTACCCGTTCATTTATTAGTCCTGATAAGGCATATCAGTATTTCTCAGAATTTATTTACCATGAACCTTTTGAAGTAATTAGCACACATGCTACTAGTACACATAATGAGGCTATGCAAATTCCCCTATTACCTACTTTTAATTCATCAGATTATCATAAATTTTATATATATAGCGTAGACTCACGTTATGATGGACTGGTAGGTAACGATTTACTTAAATTTCTAGATGCAGTTATTGACTTAAAAAATAATATGCTTAGAACTAAAACTGCACAGATACCTATAGTACATTGTTGCCCAAAATTAGTTATGACTTTACTTCCGCGAACAGAGCATCGCGTAGAATTACCTACTAATCAGTACACAGGTGAAGCTATTCTTGAATTTAAGGAATTTAGTGAAGGTGTGAGAATGCCTAGCGCTACAGTTATACAAAATAGTACGGAAAATGAAATTACCTTGACTATTACAAGACCATTTAATGTAACCCCTTTTAATAGTAATCAGTGTCAGCTTAACTATACAAGTGATACTAAAGATATAGAAGTAGATAGACTGTTAGAAGAAAATCTAAAGCGCTTAAGGATAGACCATACAAATGAAGAAGAAAGGAAGAAAATAATAGAACTATGTAGAGAGTATAAAGATATATTCTATTGTGACCAATTACCACTTACCTTTACTAATGAAGTGAAGCACCATATAAGAACTAAAAATGAAGATCCTATATTTATAAAACCTTATAGGCAGTCTCCAGCTGAAGCTGAAGAAATTAAAAATCAAGTAGATCAGCTTTTAAAAAATAACATAATACAAGAGTCGTACTCACCTTGGAATGCACCTGTTCACCTTGTTCCTAAAAAGCAAGACGCTTCAAATATAAAGAAATATAGAATGGTAATAGACTATAGGAGACTAAATGACTTGACTATAGACGATAAATACCCTCTCCCCAACATGAATGACATTTTTGACAAATTAGGTAAAAGTACATACTTTTCTACATTAGACCTAGCTAGCGGCTACCACCAAATTGAAGTAAATGAAGAGGATAGAGAAAAGACCGCGTTTAGCACACAGAATTCTCATTTTGAATTTCTTAGAATGCCGTTTGGCTTGAAAACAGCCCCGGCAACATTCCAGCGTGCCATGAATAATATACTCAAAGGGCTACAGGGTATACACTGCCTAGTATACCTAGATGATATTATTATCTTCTCTTCTAGTCTAGAAGAACACATACAAAAACTTAGAATGATATTTGAAAGACTTAGAAAAACTAATTTAAAGATACAACTAGACAAATCTGAATTCCTCAGAAAAGAAGTATTATACCTAGGACATACTATTACTACTGACGGACTAAAACCTAACGATGACAAGATAAATACTATACTTAAATACCCCCTACCCAAGACTATCACGGAAATAAAAAGTTTTCTAGGACTTATTGGATACTACAGAAAATTTATAAAGGATTTCGCTAAAATTACACAACCTATGACTAAATGCCTTAAAAAACGTAATAAAATAGTAATAGATCAAGAATATATAGATTCATTTAATAAATGTAAGGAACTTTTGACAACAGCCCCACTTCTACAGTATCCTGACATGACTAAACCTTTTATTCTGACTACTGACGCATCAGCAGTTGCCTTAGGTGCTGTCCTGTCCCAAGGCCCCATTGGTTCAGATAAACCAGTAGCATTCGCTAGCAGAACATTGGGTGACACGGAAGCTCGTTATAGCACCATAGAGCGTGAACTTCTCGCTATAATATGGGCTGTGAAACATTTCCGCCCATATCTCTATGGACAAAAATTCTATATATATACGGACCATCGTCCACTAGTTTGACTTAATTCCCTTAAGGAACCTAACAGTAAATTAACGCGATGGCGGCTCCGTTTACAGGAATATAATTTCGAAATTATTTATAAAAATGGCAAGCAAAATCAAAATGCTGACGCATTATCACGTATTAAAGTTAATGCCTTAGATTCCGATGATGACACGACTTCTATGCAAGTAAATGTAGATGACAAAGAACATAGACTGAGACAATACCTAGACGAAGTTACTGAAGAAATTGCGAAACTATCTACTAACAAACCTGAAGAAGAAGAAACCATACTTTTATCAAATTCTTCTACTGCTTCAGCAGACGAAGTTTACCCTCTTCCACCAGTTTCTAGCAGCACAGCTACTGCTCATTCAGCAGATGATTTAGAATCTTTCGGTATACCTATCCTTAACGAGGCTATAGATACGAAGCCTAACCAAATTCTTGTATTCACATGGTTACGAAACGAATTACAGGTTAAAGATCTCTCAAGAGATAAGCAAAAGATATTAGAAGTATTTATCCCCATTAATAATTTAGAATTAATAAAATCATTTTTAAAAGAATACATTAGGCCCAGTGTAAAATATTTCATATATTTCGAAAATGAGCAGCTTAGAAAAGATTTTTCCTTTATTATAACCAGTCTGTTTAAAAGAGATACAGTTCGTTTTTATGAATGCACTGAAAGAGTAGTTTTCGTGGAAGATGAGAAGGAACAAAAGGCTATAGTGTTACAACATCACGAGGGCAAGACCTGCCATAGGGGAATAAAAGAAACTATGCTTAGAATACGTAGGTCATATTTCTGGCATAACATGCAAACTGTAGTATCAGCTATTATAAACTCCTGTGAAGCCTGCCGTAAAATGAAGTATGATAGGAAACCTATTAAACCTATACTCCAATTAACTCAAACCCAAGATTCCCCATTCCAGGAACTTTTCATTGATCTTTTCACTATAGATGGAGTATATTATCTTACTATAGTAGATGCATTTAGCAAGCTAGGCCAGGCAATTAAAGTAGATAACCGCTCCACGCCTGAAGTAATCAGAGCATTAATTAAGTACTTTGCAGCATATGGTACACCTCGCAAAATTACTAGTGACCCAGGTCTAGAGTTCAATAATAGTTTAATGAGAGAATTAATGTCTTTCCATAAAATAGATTTACACATAACTACCCCCAATAATCCCAACTCTACAGGTGTAGTTGAGAGATTCCACTCTACCCTGATAGAAATCTATCGTTTAGCCAAATATGAGCAAAAATGTACAGACGCAGCTTCTATAATGACTTATTCTATCATGTCATATAATCATACCATCCATTCTACTACAGGTCTCACCCCCTTTCGAGGTAGTATTCGGACATACGTCATGCAATAGTATATTTAATGTAGATTTCGAAAAACAGTATATGAGTCAATTACTTAAAGATCATGCCAAACGCACTAAATTCTTATATAAATATATAACAAATAAAATTATAGAGACTAAAGAGAAAGAACGAAAGAAAAGAGGAGGAGAACCTGATATAGATATAGATGAAGAAAATACTGTTTTTATAAAAGACATTAATATAAGAAAACCAAAAGATAAACCCCGGTACAAAAAAGCAGTTGTTAAAGGAAAAATAAAACGTAATATAGTTCCAGTTAAGATAGGTTCTCGACTTACTAAAACCCCTATTAAAAACGTTAAACGTCCCCCACAGATTCGTTGTGATGCTGATGATCCTGATGAGGACCAGCCAGGGCCTTCTGCTCCAAAAGATTGAGAACAACCCAGGATTGCTAACCTTCAAGGAAGGAACAGCTGTAATAGAATATGATAAGTGGACCTTAATTAAAACACAGAATTTAAGTCTAGTTTATAAGGATTTAGAAGATAATATAATAGGGTTAGGAAACATTAACAAATTAATTTCAAGTAAATTTCACCTGAACTTTAGCAAGGAATTTATAAATTTACAGGATCAGGTAAATTATATTAAAAATATTACTGTTAAAAAGTATTTACAATTGGTTCCTGTTAATAGAGTTAAGAGAGGAATATTAAATCCTATTGGTACTGTAATAAAGGCTATTACTGGAAATTTAGATAACGAGGATGCACAAAGATATGATCAAATATTAAATGATTTAACCTCTAATCAAAATAAATTAAATAAAAAGATAACAATAATTTCGGATATTATTAATACATTTGTGAATTCCTCTAAATCAGTGAGTCATAATTTCATTCAGTTAAATAATAAACTAAAAGAAATAGAAAGAGACCTAAAATTACTTCAAACTAAAGACAATAAGTATTTCATACAATCTCAAATTACTGCTATATATCATATGTACTTACATAACTTCCAATTAATATACATTAAACTGAATGAAATAGAGACAGCTCTAGCCTTTAGTAGAGTAGGAACTTTGCACCAGTCTATAATAGACACTAATGAATTATTAAACTTCCTAGAATTAGTTAATAGAACGGATAAGTTAATATATAATCCTACTTCGTATAACTTAGTTAAGATTGAACGCTCTATTGTGGTGAAAGCCTATGTAAAATCAGATAGGATAGTCTTTCTATTAGAAGTTCCACTCGTAAGCCCTGAAAAATATACATATTATAAACTGTATCCCTTACCTGTATATAATCCTATTCTTAAACATACCTTAGTTATAATTCCAAAATATTCCTATCTCCTATCAAAGAGTTTGAAATTCAGGTCACTCGCACAACCATGCCGAGAGATAGATGAAACTTATTATATATGTCAAGAAAGAGATACTTACCAAATGATTGAAGACACATGTATCCAGGAACTGATGAAATTCACTGCTAATCCCAAGAATTGCAAGCAGACTCCCATTCAAATAGAAGACTTGAAAGCTGAAATGATAAAACCTAACCGCTATATCTTATATGCTAGACATGAAACATTAATTACTGAAAATTGTGAAGGAGAAGCGACACGAAGATACATAAAAGGTACCCATATCCTAACCTTAGCAGAGGGCTGTGACGTCATCGTGGACTACTTACGCTTCAAATTCCACCGCAGCGAGAGCTTCGATACTTACGAACCGTTACCCGTGATATCTCTACCTGAAGTTTCAACTCCTGATGTTCTGCAGACTCTACCTGTAAACCTGGAAGGAACAGACTTAAGTGATCTGGAAAAACTAAACCAGCAGTTAAAGTACAGTGTCAGTGAAGTGAAAATAAAGGGCATTAAAGTGGAAACAGTGAGCGTATATACTGTAATATTATATGTGTGTATAATTATAAGTTTAACTGTATTGGTTATAATTAAGTATAAGGCTAAACTTTTACATTGTTGTGTGCGAAATCATCCGAATTCTGAAAATCGTCCTTCGGATAATTTCGCTCTTGGTGAGGGAGGAGTCATGGAACCCCCCTTAGGTAGAGTTGTCTACGTCAACCCTTAAAGCTGCTTACCATGCCCTTATGATAGTCTATTCAGCATTTGTGGGTTGGTGCAGACTCTCTCTCATTATGACACACTGTATTTGACGTGAACCTCCGTTAGACGTGTCCTAGATTATTTTATATGTAATTCTAATTATAATTAGTTTAAAAGTTGACTTTAAAGTTAAAATAAACTTTTTTTAATTTTTTAAAAAGTGTTTCAAAAGCTCCCAAAACAAGTCTATATTGATATCCGATAAAATATTGAAAACAACGAGTTTATTATTTATGTCCAGGTTGTGCTATTTTGATCGGTCTATAAGTGGTAGTGGTGAGTGCTAAAAATCAAGTGAATTTGGACCTTAAAACTGTAAGTAAATGAACTTATAAAAATTTGTAGTGTTTGGACTTGTAAAATTTTCAAGAAATGATTTGGACTTGTAAAATTTCAAAGTAAATTCATTAATTTAGAATAATTCGCTAAAAAGTGTTCAGACGGGGAACCTATGCCCAAAAAAATTTACAAGTGTTAAGTGTTAAAAAGACTTAAAAATTTCATCGAACAATCCATCGATTTAGAAAAATTTCGTTCAATACTCCATCGACTTGTAAAATTTTCAACTAGCATGTCATGAACATAGAATTTGGACGAACATTTTATCATCAACTTTGAAGAATTTAAACTGTCATCATGAGTGTAACTAGGTCAATAGTTATTCAAAGAGAAAGACTCGCCAAGTTATTGAAAGCGGAGAGTAATTATAGAAAAAGTCCAAAGGAAAGAATCACACGAGGATACTTAGAAGCAAGATTGGAAACTGTTGAAGCATTATGGAAAGAATTCAAAGAGGAACATTACAACATGTTTGCTTTAGCAACTGTAGAAGATCTCAATAATCAAGAATACTTTGCGAAGGGAATATACGACACATTTGAAGAAACTTATACACAATACAAGGGTTGTTTGAAGGAGGTTCTTCGTGGCATGGCTATTCGGGAGGAAGCTCAAACGAGTTCGCAAGTTCAGTCTGTGGGAGAAAAATCTAAGTCGACTGAAGTCAAATTACCAAAAATCGAATTACCAAAATTCAGTGGTAAATACGAAGACTGGCAACAATATTTTGATCTTTTTACTTCGCGCATTCACAAAAACCGTAGTTTGTCCGATGTGGAGAAACTGCACTACCTTAAAAGTACTCTATCAGGCGAAGCCGAAGTTCTCATTAGAAATTTACCCACCACTGACTTAAATTATGACGCTGCCTGGAAAAAATTGATAGCCCGATACAATAACAAAAGGTATAATATAAATATAATGCTCAAGATGTTATTCAGTCAAAAACAAATAATGAACGAATCTGCCTATTCAATTAGAAGTTTGCTGGACACAACAACATCGTGCATCACATCCATCAATAACTTGGGAATCGAGACAAACCAGTGGGACGTAATCCTAGTCTTCCTAGTGGTGTCCAAAATAGATAATGAATCCCTTCGCCAGTGGGAAATCAAAATAAGTGGAATTTCATCTGATGCCTTGCCCACGTGGTCTGATTTGGTCGTATTTCTGGAATCACGTTTTAGGACACTGGAGATAATTGACAGCGGTAAACAAATTTCTAAAGCTCCTCAACACAAACGTACAGAGAAGGTCAAATCATTCGCAGCTGTTAATGACAACACTACGAAATATCAGTGCATCATGTGTTCGGGAGATCATGTTCTCTATCAGTGCAAGAGCTTTGGACAACTAACGCCACGAGAGAGACAAGAGTTCGTACAGACCAAATCGCTTTGTTATAACTGTCTAGCACCCACTCACTCAGTAAAGTAATGTCGTTACACAACAAGTTGCCGCAGATGTGGTAGACGACATCACTCCTTGCTTCATCAAGAGAGAGAAATACAGAAGGGGCTTACAAATGATTCGGAAAACAATCACGCACACACACAATCACAGCGACAAATTCAAGGAGATAATCAACATTCATCACTCGATCATGGAGTGAACGTCGTTGCCAATTTTGCGAAGGAAGAAACGGTCATCGGGTCAGCTGACGTTCTTTTGGCAACGGCCATAGTTAAAGCATATTCATTCAGCGGGAAATTCTGTCTATTACGTGCCTTAATCGACCAAGGTTCACAAGCCTCTTTCGTTACAGAGGAGACTGTTCAAACGTTAGGCCTTAAGCGAGTGCCGGTAAGCGGTTGCGTGTCAGGTGTTGGAGATGGTCGACTGCATATAAAACATATGGTTTCTTTTCGCATTGAGTCACGTAGGGACCCAAGTAAAAATATTCAAATTTCCGCATACGTATTAAAATCTCTTATATAACGATTGCCCACTAGCAAAACCTCATCACCTGATTGGTCAGACATTGAGAACCTTTCACTGGCTGATCCAGGATTCACATCACCTAGTAGAATCGATGTTTTACTAGGAGCCGAAGTTTACGGCGAAGTCTTATTGAGTGACATCATCAAACACCCACAGGGACATCTATTAGCACAAAATACTATCTTTGGGTGGATCATTTCCGGGAAAGTACCGCAAGGACTTTCAACTGATGTCACAAAATTGGTAAGTTTAAACATTCATGTTAAAGAAGATTTTTTACTAAAACAATTCTGGGAGTTGGAAAACGAGCCAAATTCAATTCAAAAGAAGTTTACCAAGATGGAAGAAAAATGTGAAGAATTTTTCGATTCAACAACTTTTAGAAACAAAGAAGGTAGGTTTGTAGTCAGATTGCCTTTGAATAGCGAAGATCCAGAATGTCAATACGGAGGGTTGAAAGAAATAGCACAGAAAAGATTTTTCCATTTGGAAAGAAAGCTCGAGAAGAACCCGAAGTTTAAGAAAGAGTATAGCAAGGTAATGCAAGAGTATCTGGATTTAAATCACATGGCTAAAATAAAGCACGAAATGAATAACCCAAAGACAGTATATTTCCCACATCATGCTGTCGTAAGGGAAGACAAGGAGACTACGAAGCTGCGTGTTGTCTTCGACGCCTCTTGTAAAGGCGTAAACGGCGTGTCGTTAAATGATAACCTCCTTGTCGGTTCCAAACTTCAGCGATAGCGAAGGTATCCCATATGCATCGTCGCAGATATAGTTAAAATGTACCGGCAGGTACGCGTACATGATGAGGACACGCGCTTCCAAAGAATACTATGGAGATTCAACTCAGAGGAACCTCTGGGTCAATACGAGTTGCTCACACTCACCTTTGGAACGGCATGTGCTCCTCACCTGGCCGTAAAATCACTGCAACGTTTAGCGGACGACGAGCACCTCACCAATCAACCGCATCGGAAATTACAAAGCGGGACTTTTACGTAGATGATCTCATGACGTGCTGTCAAACTGAAGAGGAAGCCATCAACATTTACACTGAAATGAACGAGCTCATGAAGGCAGGAGGTTTTCAGCTACAAAAATAGAGTAGCAACAGTAGAGCATTGCTTCAGTTCATCGGCCAAGACAATCAGAATGCAGCTCCATCAATTCCAATTAAAGCAGACAACATGGTAAAAGTTCTAGGCATTTGTTGGAACAGAGATTCTGATCAGTTTCAATATACTGCAGAATTACCTGAAGTTATTTAATCACCAACAAAGCGTCAAGTGTTGTCTGACATTGCTCGGTTATACGACCCAATGGGTTGGATTGCTCCCGTGGTCGTTACTGCCAAGGTTTTTATTCAAAAATTGTGGAAGTCTGGGTTGTCTTGGGACGATGAACTGCCTGAAGATTTGGAACGTGAATGGCTCAAATACAGATCTCAACTTGCTGAGCTAAAAACCATATTCATTCCAAGGTGGCTTGACTTTACTCAGGATTGCGAGATTGAGCTGCACGCATTTGCAGACGCTTCTCTAACAGCTTACGCTGGAGTAGTGTACTTTCGGTCGATAAACGAGAAAGGCGAAGTTCACGTACACCTTCTAGCCTCAAAAACGAAAGTTGCGCCGATAGAGAAGCAGTTATCAATTCCACGATTAGAATTATGTGGTGCGGCTTTAGCTACTAAATTGCTGTACGAAGTGGCACAAGTTATGGATGTGCCTAAAGAAAAGCTTTACGCATGGTCAGATTCAACCATTGTTTTGGCATGGCTACGTGGATTGCCATCAAGATGGACCACTTTTGTCAGCAATAGAGTATCGGAAATTCTCAACATTTTAGAATGTAGTCAATTCAATCATGTTGGCACAAAATTCAACCCCGCGGATTGCGCCTCTAGGGGACTACAACCTTCTGATCTTAAGAATGAGATGCTATGGTGGAATGGGCCAACATTTCTCCATGAACCAACCATTGATTTTCCAAAATCAGATTATACCACACAAGAAAAAATAAGAGCTAGCAAAGCACAAGAAATCAAGATTTTAGTTGCATTAAAGAAAGAGGATGAAACTCAACGCTTAATAGAAGAAGAAAATATTTTATTTTGGAGTAAATATTCATCGCTAAAGAAAACGTTAAGGATTGTGTCATACGTGAGAAAAATTTTGAACTTAAAATTGAAGGTTCACGAAAGAGAGAAGTATCCGGAATTCATTACAGAGAAAGAAATGAAAGATTCTCTATTGAGTTGTGTCAAGAAGGTACAGGATCTAAATTTCAAGGAAGAAATCACGTAACTAAAGTCTAGAGGTCATGTCCCCAAGAAAAATTCACTACACGCTCTCAACCCTTTTTTAGATGAAATGGAGCTTTTGAGAGTAGGTGGTCGAATCGTCTTATCAAAGTTGAGTTATGACGAGAAACATCCCTTAATAATGCCTGAGATAAGTCGTCTTACCCAGGTGATTGGAGAGGACGCTCATAACTCAACGATGCATGGTGGACCTCAAGTTATGCTCAATTATCTTAGAGGTAAATTTTGGATAATACATGCTAGACAATTAGTTAAAAAATGTTTCCGACGGTGTGTCATATGTATTAGGTATTCGCAACGCAAAGTCACCCCACTGATGGGTCAGTTACCAGAAGTTCGTTTGCAACCTAGTAAAGTTTTTAAATCATCAGGCGTTGACTATGCGGGTCCCATAAATCTTCGATTTTCTCCTGGAAGGGGAGCTAAATCTTACAAAGGCTACATTTGCCTATTTGTTTGCATGGTGTCTCGCGCCATCCATATAGAAGCAGTATCTGATTTAACCTCAAAGGGCTTTATCGCCGCTTTTCGTAGGTTCGTTGGTCGTCGCGGTCGTTGCACAGATTTGCATTGTGACAACGGCACTAATTTTGTCGGTGCCGACAAAGAGCTCAGAGAAATTTTCATTGCCAAAATTTCACTACATTCCGCCCCTGAGTCCAAATTTTGGAGGAATTTGGGGGGCAGGTGTGCGCTCGGCAAAGACACATTTAAAGAAGGTGATTGGTGATCATACTCTGACCTATGAGGAAATGACCACGGTTTTAGTGCAAATCGAGTCTTGTCTCAATTCACGACCACTGAGTCAGTTAAGTGACCATTCGGTCGACCCTCTCCCCTTGACACCCGGCCATTTTCTAGTAGGCGAACCTCTCGTTAATGTATGTGACGAATATTACACGGATCGGACTGAAAATGTAACTTTAAATAGTAGATGGAAATTAGTTCAAAAGATGACAAATGATTTTTGGCACAGATGGTCAAAAGACTATTTATTAAATTTAGATAAGAGATATAAATGGACAACTAAAAGATCTGAACCCGATGTCGATGATGTAGTAATTATTAGAGATGATAATTTGCCTCCAACTAAGTGGATCCTAGGTAGAATCATTCAAAAGCATCCAGGCAAAGATAATGTGACTCGTGTGGTTACCATAAAATGCAAGGACAAATTGTTGAAACGTCCAATAAATAAACTTTGTTTTCTGCCTAAGTAAGTGCGAGTAGTTCTGGTTTTGTTAAAGATTTGTATACTAAAAATTCTTTTGTCGATTCTGTTACTGCAAAAAAGGGTTTCTCAATTTAAAAGCATTTCTATAGATTAATTCTTTAGTTGTTTCACCATATGTTACGGTGGGCGGTTAATTTCTATGTTTTTGTTGTACAATAAGTCTTAATATTGGATTGTTTTGTAGTAGTCTATCACGGTGGGCGGTACTATAGCATAGTTTGTAAGTTTGTCATCACCCGCATCTTTACTTTCATATTGATTGTTAATTAATTATTAAGTTAGTCATGTAAAATTTAATTTGAAGGACAAGTCCTTGGTGGGCGGGATGTTGAAATTCATAGAGACAATCACCAGTTCATACTCAATGTCGACTTCGACACGAACCTTTTTTAGTGTACTCGGCCACCGATAGATGGCGTTGTAAAAAACTTAAAACGCGATATGGTTTGTTTTCTAATGTTTCTTATACTGTTTGCTTGACTATTGTAATTCGGTCGCTTTTTTGTACCACGGCGGTGGTAAATACATCCGTAGAAAGGAGTGTGTGTGTTTTATTGTGGAGCCCTCTAGTGATCAATAGAAGTTTGAACACTATGAAATAGATATTTTTCTAAATTCGAAGGTATAAGTCGTATCAATAAAGTCTTATTAAGTAAATTTAAATATATTTATATTTAGTTAATTTAACCTTATTCATCTATGGTCTAGTAGTAATATGTACGTATGTATGTGTCTGCATCACAAGATTCTGGGTTCGATCCCGGACAATATAGATAGAGTAATAAATCTTTTTTTAGATTGTTCTGTGTTTTTATTTTATGTTTTTACTAAAAATAAAATAGTATCGTTGAGTTAGCATCTAGATATTTAATTATAGTAATTATAGATACCTACTTTGGTGCTAGCACAATTGATGATAGTAAAATATTTAAATTAATACTGTTTTGTTTTTATTATTTTCAGACAGAAAAGTAAGAAATTGAACGTAGACAGTCTCTTCGGACTCCACACTGATGATGAGACACACGCTGCCCTGAAACCTTCACCCATCAGTCTCCCATCGTACCTAGCAAAGAGGGTCAGCGCGGGCACGCTGCGGCGGTCTGCTCCCACTGACGGTAACTACTACATCGAGGTCAAGGTGTACCAACGCAGTGACGCCGAGTCTGCTGCCCCCGAAGAACGCTGGAAGAAGGCTCTGCTTCGACTCAGCTGTCTTCTGGATGAAGACACGTCGCAGTGAAAGCTGCTGCAGCGGTTGGTTAAGGGCATCAGCGTCTTATTCGACCACACAGAACCGACACTTACTTAATAGTTTATCTATAACCATATCTTGTGCACAGGGTTTCATTAAAGTAAATATATAATATCTTTTTTTATCTTTATTTACTATAGTGGTGTAATTAAAATATATATCTTTTCAATAACAATGCCTTTTTGCGAAAGCTGTTCCCTCGAAGTATCCAGTAAGCAATGGATAGGACACTTAAGGAGTCACAGTCATAAAAGTCGCTCTTTAGGTTTGCTAATAGACGGAGTTGTCGAGATTTCATCTGCATTTCGGGGTCGCATATCATCTTATAGGATTGCAGCTAAAGATGAATTTGAGCAAAGTTTACCAGAGATATTTTTACAAAGTATCAGAAGTTCTATACATCAACTTTTAATTAAAGCGTTAAAGACACATATTGAATTCTTCTGTAACTTTATCTTATTTAAAAATAATGAACAGTCAGTGAAATCATTTTCTACAAAAAAATTTGTAGTACACTCTAACTTTAAATTTGATGATATTTTTAAAGCAATAAAAGATATAATTTTAAAAAAGATTCAAGAGTTCGAAGAAAGGGATAGCGGTTGGGCTTTTACGAATAATTTATATTTAGAGGTGAATATCAACAGATATGACCCTTTGAATGGGTCAAGCTATATCGATTTACCTATTGTTTTAAAAAAGAAAAAAGGCTGTCTTAATATTAAAAATAATGGTGATTACTGCTTTTTATGGTGCATAACGGCAGCGCATTGTCCAGCGCGTAGTAATCCCGCGCGCGTCTCCTCTTATCCCCATTTTAGAGATATTTTAAATGTTGATAACATTTCTTTCCCAGTTTCATTTTCAGACATAAATCTTTTTGAAATCAATAATCCTAACATAAGTATTAATGTTTATTCCCTAAATAGTAATAAAACTGTTGTTGGTCCAATTTACAGATCCCAACTCAAAAGACAGGTAAGGATAAATTTACTTTTGCTTGAAAAAGGGGGTAAGTCACATTACGTTCTAATAACTAACTTATCGCGTCTCGTTCGTTGTCAATTGACTAAACACCATGGCAGACTTTATTTCTGTGACGACTGTCTGTTATTTTTTTCTACTGAAGATAAATTAACCAATCACATGTGCAGTGGTGTAGCTACAGTATTACCCGACAAAGGAACTTTTTAACAATTTTCTCATTTTGAACGCAAACAAAACGTACCCTTTGTGATTTACGCGGACTTTGAATCCATTCTATTGCCTGTTCACGGATGTGAGCCTAGTCCAACGTCAAGTTTTACTAGCAACCGACAACTTCACATACCTTCAGCGTTTGCTTACCACATTGTTTCGTCATTTGATAACAAGTTAAATAAGTTCGTTCAATATCGGGGATTTGACTGTGTACAAAGATTTATTAAACATCTGTTAGATGATATTTCCAAGTTGTATAAAATTTTGAATACTGAAATACCATTAATTTATACAGAAAATAATGACAATGATTTTCAAAGTGCAACTCATTGTCATATCTGTCAAGATTCATTACTGTTTTATAAGGTTAGAGATCACTGTCACCTGACAGGGCGCTACCGTGGCGCTGCACATCAATACTGTAACTTAAGATATAGCGTTCCCAAATTAGTCCCGATATTTTTTCACAATCTATCTGGCTATGATTGTCATTTATTTATAAAAGAACTAGGTAAATGCGATGGATCTCTAAAGGTCCAAAGAATAAAGAAAACTATATTTCATTTACAAAATTTTTTAAAATTGGTGTCAATCAGTTTGCACAAGTTAGATTTGTTGACTCTTTTAATTTTTTGGAGACTAGTTAAGAAAAGTTATCAAAGGGATTAGCTGAAACGGATTTTAATTACATCAAAGAATATTTTCCTAACAAGGAACAATTTCATTTACTGATTCGTAAAGGAATATATCCTTACGATTTTGTGTGCGACTGGAAATCTTATTCGTATACACAGCTTCCTTCGAAGGAATGTTTTTTTAATTCTTTAACTGATGAAGCCATAAGCGACGCAGATTATGCACACGCTCAAAAGGTGTGGAACACATTCAGAATTCAAAATATGGGAGAATACACTGATCTGTATCTTAAAACGGATGTATTGTTATTAACCGACATTTTCGAAAACTTTAGAAAAGTTTGTAAACTGAACTATGAATTAGATCCTGCATTTTATTTAACAGCTCCTAGTCTGTCATTCGATGCTATGTTGTTTAAAACTGGAGTTAAGTTAGAACTGATAAGTAACTTGGAAATCGTGCGGCTGATACAGAAAGGGATTCGCGGGGGTATTTGTTTATGTTCTAATAGATACGCAAAGGCAAATAATAAGTATACGAGTTCTTATGATCAATCTAAACCTGATGTATTTTTGGTATATATTGATTGCAATAATTTATATGGACACAGCATGTGTCAATCATTACCTATGTCCGATTTCGGATTTTTAGATTTGTCAGAAATTGAACGTTTGAACGTTTAAGAGGTGCCTGATGATGCGGAGTTCGGTTTCGTTCTTGAAGTGGATTTATCCTATCCCGAGAAATTACACTGTTGGCATAACGATTATCCTTTTTGTGCAGAAAAATTTACTCCACCTGGAGGAAATTCCAGTAAATTAATACCGAACTTATACTCTAAATATTTTTACGTAATACATTATGTTCATCTAAAAACTTGTTTAAAAAATGGGTTCATTCTTGATAAAGTTCATCGCGTTATTACAATAAAGCAAAGTTCATTCTTACGAAAATACAGTGATTTGAATACAGAGCTAAGGAAAAAAGCCACAACTTCATTTCAACAAGATCTCTTTAAATTATTAAATAATTCTGTATTTGGGAAAACTCTCGAAGACAATGAACGCCGGGTCGATGTTAAATTAGTGAACCGCTGGCGTGATAACTCAAATAAAACTAAAAAAAGCGGCCAAGTGCGAGTCGGACTCGCCCATGAAGGGTTCCGTAGTAGAAAATAACATAATATAAAAGTCTTGTAGAATGTTTTTTTTTTTAATTTTTCTATTTGAGTTGATTGAATGAAAGGTAAATTGCCGTTTATGATTTATGACGTATTAAAAAAAACTACTTACTAGATATCGTTCAAACCAATTTTCGCTGGTAGTTTTTATGGTAATGAACATCATGTATTTTTTCTAGTTTTATAATTCCCTGATTTCAGAAGTTACGGGGGGGGACACACACTTTTTTCCACTTTGGAAGTGTCTCCCGCGCAAAGTGTTCGGTTTAGAAAAAAATGATATTAGAAACCTCAATATTATTTTTGAAGACCTATGCATAGATACCCCACACGTATGGGTTTGATGAAAAATATTTTTTTGAGTTTCAGTTCTAAGTATGGGGAACCCCCAAAATTTATTGTATTTTTTCTATTTTTGTGCCAAAACCTTAATGCGGTTCACATAATTCATCTACTAACCAAGTTTCAACAGTATAGGTCTTATAGTTTCTGAAAAAAGTGGCTGTGACATACGGACGGACAGACAGACAGACAGACATGACGAATCTATAAGGGTTCCGTTTTTGCCATTTGGCTACGGAACCCTAAAAAACCACTTCTGCTCATAAATTAATTGCTCGACCAAACTTTCACAGTGCTACCGTATTTTCATCCAATCTTGTCGCTATTCAAATTAAACCGGAAAGAATAGTATTAGATAAACCTATCTACATAGGTTTTACTGTACTTGAATTATCTAAAAGTCATATGTATAATTTTCACTATTCTGTAATAAAACCATTTTATAAGGATCGCGTTCAACTTTGTTATACCGATACCGACAGTTTTATTTACAAAATTACTACGAACGACTTTTATAAGGACCTATAGTCCGTCGTCCCAACCTCGATTTTCGTACCGATCGTACTTTCTTGGGAGACTATAATATTAATGTGCGCACTTATTAGGGGTCCCTAAATATCGGCGTCTGCCGAGCGAGACAGGAAGCTTTTGGGAGTTATGGCACCTTGAATAGTGCTCCCGTAGCCGAAAAATTACCGATCTTACTTTTGAAAAATTCTTTCTTAGAATCCTTCCTTGTATCATTATGAACAGCTTATACTAAATTCCAGACAATTTACAGGAAGCACTTGCAGAATCAGACGGTTTTTATAGGTGGGATTTTCACCCAAAAAATACCTATCTTACTTTTTGACGAAACTACATTCAGGTGATAGGGCAGCTCTCACACGATCATAAAATCCAAGTCTGCCTCAGATTTTAGGAAGCGTTTGCAAAACCAGACGTTTTGAATGCGTCACTGATCGACGACTCGTACGTATGAAACGTAACAATAATTACGTTGGTACTTACTTTATATTCTAATGCCTTCTATTTACGAGTGTAACTAACCAGACTCATCCAGCAGAAAAGAAGTACCTGCCTACTTCACCTAATTACTTTTTTTTATATGAAATCAACACCAAATTTTTAAACAAGAAACCAAAATTAGGTTAATTTAATTTAAAAAACACCTACCTATACATGCTTTCACCGTAATTAACTAACGAACGTTCACTGCTGGACAAAAGCCTTCTCCAAAAAAAACATTGTGGTTAATATCTATATCCCCTCTAAATGAACTTACTCGCTCCATGTGACGGTGAGTAAATACCCCTTCTAGCCATTTGGTGCCAAACGCTATAATATGCTTAAAATGCAAGTAGATGTCAAACATTTAAGTATATGAAATAAAGTATAAGTATGCTGTGCTTATCATACATTAAAAATAGGCTTCTTGCGAAGTCATATTTATATGTTAAAATAATTAAAAAGGTATTAACAACTTCGCTGCCGGCTGAATTCATGGTGCCACGAGTATGGGCAACATTTTTTATTATTATTTCGTTTGCTATTTTGTCAGATATAATAAAATAATCATTAAAATTAACAAATAAAAATAAAACCGCATATGGGAGGGATTAAATTTTCATTCCTGTGCTAGCTCGCATATACGCGGAGCTCTAAATTTCACTCTATATTGATGTTTATTTATGTAAAAATCACCAAAATATGTATTATTATAATACATGGTTTAGTGCATAGTTTGGTGCAGGCGGGAAAGTGGTATCGTGCTCATGTGGAATAGGAGGTCCAGGAATATTTTAAGTTCGGAGATTGTTACCGGTTACGTCTTTCCATGATTTAATTCTGGAGTGCTCGGCTTTTGAGATTTGCAGTCATTTTGCAGCTTAGAACAAAAGTTATTTGTATTGACAATTTATGCAATCCCTCATCAACTTGTTAAAATATTTACCACAAAATTCACAGTTTTGGTGGCAATTTTTATAGACCTGATTATATGTTAAAATAATCAAATATACATCTAATGGGATGTCAATATATGAACACGCTCATACAAATAGGAAGAGTAGATTTTTTTGACCACTCATCAAATCTGCTGATTTCGTTGGTTGGCCTCCCATCAACTTGTTATAACATTTCCCACAAAATAGTATGCCGGTTATTTATCCGAACCTACGCGTTGTATCGGAAAATACAAATTGATAGGTCTGAGTTTTCACTTTGGCAAATGTTTGTAGACCTAATTATATATTAAACATGTGTTTTTCAGGGTTCAAGAAATCTCCGTACAAAATTTCATTCATATATATAAGTATATATATATATATATATATACTTAATATAATTATGTATTATATATAATTATTATGTATGTTAGTTATAAGGTATTTATAATATGGGTCTCTGGCATTGTACAAAATTTGTAAGTACAATGCTATTGCCTGAAATAAAGGAATTTATTATTATTATTATTATTATATCGGTCCGACGGCCGTGAAAGCGTAACAAACAAACCACAAATAGTATTTATAATATTAGTAGGGATTTTAGATAGAGCAGGCTTTTATTTTAAAGATAGGTTAAAATTCAACCAGTAGGTCGATGATAATGATAATAAACTACATATTTTAATACTTATCATTTTTTGTAGTACGGGTCGTCGATCACTGACTCATTTTAAAACGTCTGATTTCTAAAACGCTTCCTCAAATCTGAGGCAGACTTGGCTTTTATGATTATGTGAGAGCTCCCCCAACACCTGAATGTAGTTTCATCAACAAGTAAAATGGGTAATTTTTGGGTAAAATATCTGCGGCTCAACATTCAAATACAAAAGCCCTTGCGATGCGACATGACATTCGCGCCTTTAATACCAAGTGTATTAAGGAAACGATATAACAAAACAAAGGTTCCAAAATATTCTTCAGGACCATGTCTACAGTCAGAGCGTCAGAGGTCAGAGCCAATTGACAAAGCTGAATACGGAGGGCGGTAAAGTGCTGTCAATAAAGGATAGGGATAGATAGGTTTTATGGGCATTTACATACATTCGTTGCAAAACCTAGCGTAAATACGGCTATAGATCCAAATGCCAAGCTAACCCGGCACCATACCGAAGATATCCTGGACATCAGTCTGTACGAGATTAAGCTAGCACTCAAACAGCTCAAAAATAACAAGGCCCTGGGTAAGGACGGAATCACAGTAGAGCTTTTGAAAGCGGTTGGAACGCCGGTACTGAAAGTCCTTCAAAGGCTCTTTAATTCCGCCCTACTTGAGGGAGTGACATGTAGAACAGAGGTGTGGTAGTTCAAAATGGGTGGCAACACTTATTGAAGAACTAATAGACGCATTACGCTTTTGAGTCATGTCTATAAGTTGTTTTCGAGAGCCTTCACGAACTGTCTCGCTAACAGATTTGATGCCTTCTAACCTCCCGAATAAGCCGATATAAGATTCCAATGCTACAGTACCATGGACTACATCCACACGCTGCGGCAGTTTATAGAGAAGCCGAAGCAAGCAGTATAACTGGCCGTTATGTTTGGGGTTCATAGACTATGAAAAAGCCTTCGATTTGATCGAAACAATGGCTGTGTTCCAGTCTCTCCGGCGAAGCCATATTAACTATAGGTATATCGAGGTGTTGAAGTGCTTGTACAGCAAAGCCACTATGTTAGTTCGGCTTCAGGAACTCAGTACGAAAGATATTTTACTGCAAAGAGGCGTGAGACAAGGAGAAGTCATATCTCCAAAACTGTTTACCGCTGTTCTGGAAGATGCCTTCAAGCTCCTGGAATGGGAAAAGACTGGGCATTAACATCGATGGCAAGAATGTGACTCACCTTCGATTTGCCTACGATATCGTTGTTTTGGCAGAATTGATTGAGGACTTGAGTACGATGCTTGAAGATCTACATAGAGTTTCCAAACAGGTCGGCCCAAAAATGAATATTGACAAGACGAAGGTCATGTCGAATATCCACGTTACACCTTTACCTGTTTCTGTTGGGAGCTCCAACCTCATAGTTGTAGACTAGTATGTTTACCTGGGATTATCTCTCAAGAAAGCACGATGGGTATAAATAACCAAAAATTACGTATTTTACTTTCTAATTTTTTTTATTTCTTCTTTGTATTATTATTCACATCATATACTAAATTCGAGAATTTACAGGAAGCACTTGCAGAATCAAACGGTTTTTATAGGTTCCCAAAAATACCTATTTTACTTTTTGATGAAACCACATTCGGTTGTTGGGGCAGCTCTCACATAATCATAAAAGCCAAGTCTGCCTCAGATTTGAGGAAGCCTTTTAGATATCAGTAGTTTTAAAATGAGTTAGTGATCGATGACCCGTACTACCAAAAATGATGAGTATTATAATATGTAGTTCATTATTATTATCATCGACCTACTGGTTGGATTTTAACCTACCAAAAGCCTGTATTTATCTAAAATCCCTACTAATATTATAAATAATGTGGTTTGTTTTTTACGCTTTCACGGCCGTCGGACCGATTTGAATGAAATTTTGTATGGAGGTTTCTTCAACCCTGAAAAACATATATTTAATATATAATTCGGTCTACAAATATTTGCCAGCAAAAAATGAAAACTCAGACCTATCAATTTGTATTTTCCGATATAACGGGTAGATTCGGATAAATAATCGGTATACTATTTTGTGGGAAATGTTATAACAAGTTGATGGGAGGCCAATCCCGAAATCGGCAGATTTGGCTATTTAATGAGCGGTAAAAAAAAATCTACTCTTCCTATTTGTATGAGCGTGCTCATATATTGACATCCCATTAGATGTATATTTGCTTATTTTAACATATAATCAGGTCTACAAAAGTTGTTAGCAAAAAATGTGAACGTAGACCTGTCAATTCGTATGTCTGTTAATATGAAAGTTAAAAGTCTATTTTTTATGCCCCCATGCAATTGTCGAGATTGCAGATTAAACGTTTATCATCTGAGTTCGATAAAGCAATTTTATTCAAAGTTTGTGTAAAAACTTCATGTTTCATTGATTTAAATAATTCTTACGAATAATAGTATCGTTGAGCAAAACGTTATGATAATCCTGTAAGATAAGTCGCGAACTACAGGCTTTTTAACACCCTTGGCTTTTTTTACTAACAAATTTTCTGTCTTGATGCAATACATCTTCGATCGCAATCCGATGAATTCAGCCATAATATGTCCCTGTAACTCATCTTTAAAATATCCAGGTATTTTTTTGTTTATGTTTGGTAAGTTGTATATATTTCTTGCATCATAATTACTAGTATCAAAGTAATTGAGAAAATGCTGTGCTAGTAGTCCGTCGTCCCAACCTCGATTTTCGTACCGATCGTACTTTCTTGGGAGACTATAATATTAATGTGCGCACTTATTATCACAATTGCATGGGGGCATAAAAAATAGACTTTTAACTTTCATATTAACAGTGTTCTATTCTTGTGTCATTACTATACTATACATGTGATGAATATAAGAATGGTATATAATTAAGTTTGTTTAGTGTATACTTGTTGTATTTTACATTATAATTTGTAATAAACGAGTACACAACATTATAAAGTTGTTTATCCAAACACAAATAATAAATGTTTTATTTGCAATGATAAAATCTCGTCAGTTTTATGGAGCATAAAAAAGCATAGCATACTTTTGTTAGCATACTTTTGTTATACCTATACTATACATGTAATAAAATTAAAGAATAGATTTTAAATTAAGTTTGTTTTGTATATAATTATTGTATTTTGCATTATATTTTTATAATAAATGAGTGCACAAAATAATTTGATTTTATTTATTTCTGTTCACACACCCTACCAATTACGTTGTAATATGATACACGTGAAGGAAAGTCTAAGTAGAAACGTGATCAATTCAGGTCAACTTAAAAACATGTACAAACATATATTAGGTTGAAAGACCTATGAATTGCTGACTGGGATGAAAATAATATTTAAACATCTAATTTTGAGCACGAATAATGTCACTTCGCAAGTAAAGACATTGGGAGCTGGACAGTAGTAAGCTGCACTAATTACTTCACAATCACCGAGTGAGTATATATAATTTTGAAAATATATATTGTAATCAATTTATTAATTAATGCTATAAACGATTTATACTAAATTTCATTATTTCTTTGTTGCAGAAAATGGAAGACAGCACAAATGTTATGTTTTCACAGTACGCGCAAGATCTTTATGAAAACTTAACACAAGAGATAGAGCTATTTGCACAAGAGCGCGAAAGACAAGAGAGGAGAAAGCGAGATGTGTCTAGAAAAAGGACTAATCTCTCTTCGAAGTCCTTCGTCATCAGCAAGCAGCGAAAGGGGCTAAAATTAATTCAGATCTAAATATTGGACTTGGCTCGTGAACCAGCTAGTGCGTCAAGCTCGGGTATCAACGATGTTGTCAGCGCGCAGTATGTGGTTCAAGATCAGTGTGATGAAGTATTAGACCTCACGGAGTCACTTGTTAGGACGATATCAAAAAAACTATATGGTGATAATTTTTAAGTGTATTTTTAATGATTGTATATTTTTTCTGTTTAGCGTGTAAGTAAATCCTATACCTAAGTATGTTAATTATTTTTAAGAAATGAATAGATAAATAGAATACCTAAAAATTTGTCTTTTTTTCTAACTAAATACAATATGATAGGTTTAAACTAACCAAGGATATGAATAAATAAAAGAAAATATATTGATTTGATTTTATATAGTTTATTTTAAATACTCAACGAAATATTTACTAAATACCATTTCTTGATACAAATAACATTTTTTAGAGCACAAAAATTCTTATGACTTAAACAATTGAAATTACTTTCATTTTTGCAATAAGTTCTATATAAAGTCAAAAAATTTGGACTTCCTCTGTCTTCAATGTCTATTAAAACACAGTTATCGATCAGTTCCTTTATCCATTTCTGTTTCTCGAGACCTTTCATAACAATAATTTTATTTAGCATCATTGGCGCAATAATTCTTTTAAACTCTCTAAAATCTACATGTCCCTGGCTCCAGAATTTTTTTTTGTCGCTCAAGGTACCGAACGGTCTTCTTTTCTTCCCTAGATAATGTAGTATATGCATATGGAGGTTTAATTAAAAAACTTGAGTGAACTCCTCAGTAGCTAACGCAAACTCTTTGATTATAAATTTATTATAGCAATCCTTGAATCCTTGAACATCAACGAAAATAATCGAGTTCATGATATTTTACGAACAATGTTGCTCAGAGGTTTGTATTCAACTATATAGTCATTCAGAATGAGACAATATGCTTTTGTCTGATCAGGTATCTCTCTGTTGCACTCTAGTTCAACACAAATGTTTATTACCGGCCCTGATTTGATATTATCGTTCTGTCTAGAACAATCTATCACGAATAATGGTGCAATATTTTTAAACTCTTGAGCACTCAACAAGGAGTTGCTTGGACAGTTATAATAAGACTGTTGAAAGTTTACATATTGCTCGTATATTAACGCATAGTTATGTTTTGCAAAGTTGGTATTGTAACTTTCGTACGGGTAATATGTAGAGTTTAAAAAAACTTTAACATCGCGATTATCACAGCGATCGAACCGAGACATATCAATCATTCCATTGTTTTTTCTGTTTGTTTGTAAACCTAAAATAACATATCTAGGTTTTTCAATTTGTGACGAAGTTTTAATTGACCAGGTGTATTTTGTAGTCTTCGGTAGCAAAGGGTACTCATAAAGGTCCCAGTTTCTATACACTAATTAAATGGATCTGTCTTTTTCGAGTATTTTAAGTAAATTAATTCTTTCTCTATCCTATACTTTAACATGAGGCATGCGCCAAACAGTCTTTTTTATATCAATACTTGCAACCTCTTCGCCAGTGTTTAGCTTTAGAGCATTGAGGTTAATATAACTTCGTAGCAAAACAAGCTCATGTTTGCAATTGACAATATTTTTTTTATAATCTTCTGAAAAACCTAGTATGTTGCTGAGAGGTACTGAAGCAGCAAAATGACCTCCAATTTCATTTTTAGTACCGTGTATATCCCAACCCCACACTTTGGAGACCTTCGACTCAGCTTCGTTCATAGATACCAATGCTTTCATAGTTGTAGTTATACCAGCATTCTTCACTTTGTCTATTTCAATACCGTTTAATTCATATCTTATATCTTGAAAAAGGAATAGAAGAGTGTTGTTTGTAAACTGTACTACTGGAACTGCTTCCCTCTTCTCTCCTTTGATAACATTGACTACAGCTTCAACATATAAGGTACTTGCACATGGAAGCACATATAAATCTTGTTGGTTTATGGGTATCCGAATTTCATCATTTCTATTAAAAGTAGTTATGTACGGCTTGTATGAATGAATTTCTATACTGTCTATGGAGTTGTCATAAACAGGGCTGCTAGCTATATTTAAAATACTCATTTTAGCAATCCAATCGATTTAAGAAAATGTATACTGACAGCTGTTAATTTTTTTTTTATCACGAGTATGTGTGGTCTTCTTGATTGCTTGATGGGTACTAATCTTTTTAAAAGATGAAGTCGAGTATTTATTGTAGTCAATCATATTTTCTTCAAATGTAAGTACAATTGCACTTCCTCTCCGCGAAAATGTATTAAATTGTTTTTAATGTCCAATATTTTGATATTTATACTATTCACCTTGCTTCTGTTCACTGGAAAATATATAGTACTTTTTGGAATTTCTATTATTCTGTAGCCAGGAGGTGCATTCAAAGCGAATTCGGCAATTATATGACTTGATTTTCCATTAATATAGGAACCTTCAGTTATATCACATTCAACCCGAAGCACGGTTGTAGGTAGAATGTTCACTGGGAGTGGGGAGTTAAACCATTTATCCTTCATCGGGAAAGTTTCACCGTAACCTAATAAAGGCCCAATAGAATTTGGTTTTTCGAAATGAATATCTTTAGAGCAGAATATCGAGAGCCTCAATGTGTTATTGTTGCACAATAACTTGAAAACATAATTATTTACTTTTGATTGTATAAACTCACTTATGTCTTGGAGTTCATATGCTCCCTCAGGAATTTCAACCACTTCGTCAATGCCATAATAAAATTTATTATTAGTTTTAGTAATATTTGGTATAGAATAAAATGAAGAGAAGTGTAAAAGAGAGCACTCATATTGGCCATCGAGTTCTAGTGGAGGGGTATAGTTCGTTGTTAGTATTGAGCTGTTTCCAGTTATGGACAGAGTGAAAGACATTTTTAGAATGATGTTTTGTTCAAACGTAATAATTATTATATACTATATTTACACCAAAAGTCTTGCAAAAATTGTATTCACAAATGACCACAATTTACAGTATCAAAGTTTTGTAATCTAGTATAACTCTCATATTATTATACACACCTCGAAAATATGGAATATTTTTAGTGTATTTAATAATATCGAAATTCGTAAGAGCACGTTTGGGTAGCCTATTTATTAGTTTATTGTAGATTTCAAAAATAACCCGCTACTTTTTTTACATGGTTTAAGATAAAATCCTTTTCCTATCGCAATAGCCTCCATGGTTTTGTTATGACGTTCAGATTCATGTAAATTCCGTTGAGCAGTTTTACAATCATTTATAGTTTTAGCTATACTAGCAGCACCTCCTGCAGAGCGCCTTGTGCTGATAAACCCGCAAAAATTGGTATCAAAGGTAAAATCCCTCCTGTTTTAGGTATTGGTATTATTGTCAGTAAACTAACGTGACATGTCTTAGGAAACAATTTTTTTGCTGCTTCACAAGCATATTTAATAGCAGTTTTGCTATCCTTTGATTTCAGTTTCTTCTTTTGTGAACGTATTTTTGACACAATGGTTTTAAATTTTTTTACCTCAGCACCTGATTCAAATTTTGCTTTCATAACTTTGTTAACTATCCAAGATGCCAACTTTTCTCCTTTGCCAGCGTCTTTAGATTGTAATCGCTTCTTAGCCATTTTCATCAGCTGTAAATCTGCTTTATGACGTACGGAGAGTTCAGGATTGTTGTATGCAATATCGTGGTATTTACAAGCTTTGTCTAATTGGTTAATACCTTTATCACCTCTCGATAACCTTTCTTGTAACCTAGTGCCTGGTCCACAATAATTGTAACCTGGTAAGTGAAGCTCAAACGGGATATTATTTATCAAATTATTGATAAGTCCACCTCCTTTAATTTCTTGTTATATAATGAGCAAAGTATAAGATGCTAACACTTATATGAATTATGACACAATAGAATTTCTATCTATCCAACTGTTTTCTTCATCAGGAAGTCCTTACCATTTGACGAACAAATTATTACCTTTTTTCCTTATATTTTTTTCAATTAAGTATATATTTGGATACTTTGCTTTTTGTATCTCTTCTTGATAAAATGGACCTAATATATTTTGTTTTCGTTGATCTTGTATTAAATATGTAACTGGTTTAGTATTATTAACCGTTTTAATTGTGAAAATTTCTGTAGACCAATTAGGTGTGAAACCTTTTGCAAAAGTACTCTTGTATTTACTTATTCTAACGTGATCACCTATTTTAAATTTATTTTTGATTGATTTACATTGTTTCTCCTGGAATTTTTTAATGTTATGGTTTACTAGGTTTTCATTTTTTGCATTTTCCTATCCATTTATAGTTACCATTATAACTAAAACATTTGTACAATTTAATCTTCAATGTTATCACTTATCACAAAAATTACCCTATCCCCCTCTACCCTTTCGTCGCTTGCATTTGACTCGAACAGTACAACTGCGCAGCAATTAATAGGTTACACGAAATGAAAATAAAGCTCATTTTGCCCTGGCTTGGTTAAGACGATTCAATGATAGGTCTAGCCGTTCAAAAGAATTCCGGCACTTGGTTAACCTGTTCATCGTTCACCGGCCGGCGATAACATCTATTGTCTAAAAGGATGTCTTGTCAGGTATTTTTGTATTATTTATTTAAAATTTTATAAAGTATTTATGTATATACTAGCTGATGCCCGCGACTTCTCTCGCGTGGACTTTAGGACTCCGGCATATAAATATGGTCAGGCTGAAAAACTTTTGCTAATGCGTCATTAATGTATATTTCTAACAGTTAAGCTGGACCATTATACTTTTGCATCAGGTGTTCCAGATCTTCGAGTTTTATACCTCAACAATAAAAGTTCATCAGGCTGAATAATTTTTGCTAAGACGTCATTTTTATATTTCTTATTACAGTTTAGCTGGACCATTATGGTTCTGTATCATGCGTCCATTTTCCAAAATCAATTATAGCCTATATGTTGATAAAAAAGTTTCATTCAAATCCGTCTAATATTTTCGGAGATTAGCGTGTACAAACAGTCAGATTTTTTATTTTATTTTTTACCTTGTTACATTCTCCATCGCCCCAATTTTTTTAAAATATATTCAATGTACAGATACATTTTTTACTGTTTTATTATACGTAGAGACCATTATGTTTCTGAATCAAGTGTTCCAGACTTCGATTTTTACACCTCAACAAAAAATGCTCATCAGGCTAAACTACTTTGGCTAAGGCGTCTTTTTATATTTCTTATAGTTTGGCTGGACCATTATGGTTCTGCATCAGGTGATCCAGGTCTTCGATTTTTATAATTCAACAAAAAATGCTCAGCAGGCTAAACAACTTAAGCTAAGGCGTCATTTTTATATTTCTTGTCGTTAAGCTGGACCATTAAGTTTTTGCATCAGGTGTTCTAGATCTTCGATTTTTATATCTCAACTAAAAATGTTAATCAGGCTAAACTACTTTTGCTAAGGCGTCATTTATATATTTCTTATAGTTTAACTGGACCATTAAGGCTCTGCATCAGGTGTTCCATTTTCCAAAATCAGTTATAGCCTATGTGTTGCTCAGGCTTAACAGCTACAAAACAAAAAAAAGTTTCATTCGAATCCGTCCAGTATTTCCTGGGATTGGCGTGTACTAACAGACAAACAATCGCCTATAGAAAAATTATCTTTAAACTTTAAATGATGATAACTTTTTTATCTGACAACAGATTTTTATGAAACAAAGCCTATATGTTGCTCAGGGATGAGCTTAATCTTTTAGTGTAAACCGCGTAAAAATTTGTTCAGTAGTTTTAAAGATTAGCGAGTACATACAGACAGACAGACAAAAAAATCCAAAAACTCTTTTTTGTGTTCTGTTACTCTTTTCTTATCGCCCACAGCCAGTTTTTGTAATTTTTATCATGTACATTTGATAAAAATTACAAAAAATGACACGCGGTTTCTACTGTTTTATTATATGTATTGATGATAATGTGTATATTTAATTATATAAAACTAAAACGAGAATTGTGCACTTTATTAGTATTTTTTACACAGTACTTAACGGAATATTTGCTTTAACACTTTTTATTTCATAAAAAATCATAACGTTCAATTATAAAATATCGAAAATACAAACATTTTAATTTATACCTGGTAAAAAATGATAATTGGTGGAAAAAAATGGGTATAAATGGATAAATATCCGAGTGTCGGAAATTTTCTGGGTAAATGCCCATCTCTAGCCCCAGCATATTGCTTCGCTTCACCATTTAAAGTTCATACAAATCTGGCTTTGATTATCAAAGCAAATGTTATGTTATATGTACTTATACCATTAATATCACGGAAGAGGAACAGGCGTCACAAGTGGACGTGACGTGCGTGTTATAATTAAGTACAACTGCACTCAATCCCCATCTATGGTAAACTACCTGATATAAATGAAAACGACCAATTAAACGAATTAGTTACTTATATGTGTGTGTGAGTGTGAGTTTGGCGACAATAGGTCCGATAAAATTTTTGCCAAGTAACATTTTTATATTTTTTTTCTCTTCTGTGGTTTAAATGATGTTGAAAGTGTTAAAAAATCTCGCTCATATTGATATATTCTTCATCCTACATGTAATAATTTTGAAACTCCAGAATTAATCTTAATAATTTTAAAATCCTGAAATTCCGGAGGCATTCCTATATTTATATATACGTTTCAGTTCATTGACCCCGTAACAATCTACCTACTCCGATCACTGGACTTATCATCCCAAGTGTAATAGTCTATTGTCTTACAATTCATCGAAGACATTTCATCACCAAATTAAACACCAATTTAACCCACTCGGGCCCCTATTTGTATCTCCATATGCCTATTCAGGAATTCCGTTTTTTCATTGCATACCCTAATCATTGCGTGCTTCATTTTCGATTAGCACTCAATTGCCTATGGATGTTACATTTCTACCGAATGTGATACAGTTCTGATTACATGATTATATGATGTCATAATTGAATCAGACAAATACTTTCTGTCATATCATCTATACTTTACATACACTCACAAACAACCACGAAACAACTAAACATCGTTTTAAAGACATGTAACTGAAAAACAAAAAAGCTCTCCACAATAAGACCTAAAACACTACAAAATAAAAAACTCTTTTAAATTAAAGAAAAAGCACGCCGTCTGACTATGTCAAAATAAATGTCCTACAAATTTTGAAAGAAGAATTGCGTCAGTCTGTTATTGTCTGAGGTGAACAATCGCGAATAAACAAAGCTAATAAATTATGAGTAAAAAGTAATTTATAGAATTATTGCAATTTTAATTGCGAATAAACTATATTATTTGCGAATGGTTTACCGGATACGCATTTATCTTTGTCAATTAAATTAATGTCAAAAAACTAATGTAAAACGCCCTAATGCTACGTATGATTGGCCATGACTAAATACGTCTGATCTTTAATCTACACCAACCCTCCCAATAGTTTGACCTTGACTTTTGTGAATTGTCATTGCATAGCACACTTGAAGCGGGAATTGACGCCGATACATTTCAATTGGGCTGCCGTGTTCGATAGGTGCTTTGAATAATATACGTGGAATGAAATAACTAACAGATTCGCCCGGTTTTCGTATTGTTATTAGTCGTAGTTAAACCGTCAGCAAAACTTAGATTACGCATAATCATACATACACAATCTTCTGTCAAAGTTAAATTGTGTTCCGGGAGACCTTTAGGTTGTAATTTATTTAAAGTGTCGGCACTGAAAAATATTTGGTTGATTCATCTTTTGCTACATAATCAACAGATTTTAAATGCATTGGTTCTCCCGGTACTTTATCTAAAACGGTCGAATTTATTTGTCTTACACTATTATTGTTTGTCGTCAATAACTCTATGAGCACACACATCGGTTCATCTAAAACTACTGTTGGAAAAACAAAATTAATGAGGTCATCTAATTCAGTTACAAATGGTAAATGGGATAAATCAATTAAATCTTGTTTTGTATGTCCTATCTAAAGTGATTGTGGAGGAATGCTATTTGATCCTAATTTTAAAAGTAATTCAGAAAAGTCTACATCATCGTTACAATGTTGTGATGTTGTTAGTTTAAACGATTTTAATTGTTGCCAAAGGGGTGGTGATTTAACAGAGCAACAAATTATATATTTAACAGGAGGAATTTGACGAAAGTCGCACGCAAATATTATTTTTTTATTATTTTGCATTAGGTCACGAAGCGGCCTATCAAGTAAATGAATTAGATATTTATGAGCTATAGGGGCTTAATCATAAATAATTACATCGGCGTGATTTATCAACTGAGCTCGTTGAGATTTATTGGTAATGTTCCAATATCCTAAATCATCAACCAGATCTATTGGCAAACGAAACATGCTATTGTAGTATGTTGCACTTTACTTTATTGCAAAACGATTAAGTAAGTAACTGGGACACCGGCACGTGTAGCATGGAATGAATAGTAAGCAACATAGTTATTGTCATAGATTTAAGTTTAAAATTAATTATTCATACTTTGACTCTCAGAGAATAAAGAACTTATCATTTTTTGGAGTTTCTCACTTCAACACTTCAGAAGATACCTCATGGCGACCCTGCCAACTGGTAGACTTTAAAGAAACAAGCATTCAAGAGCAAAGATTATGAAAACGGAAGAGAAGATTTTCATCGCGGCGGTCATCTTCCTGGCCCTGTTTTTCGGCTTCATCTTGATGTCAATTTTGGGTTTGAAGAACTTCAACTTCTAAAGTATAATGGGCTCGACAAATACAAAGGAAGACGTAATTATCGCCCAGACTGCGAGTGGTGATGCTCAAGCCGTTTCAAGACATTCAGGCGACGCTCTTAGCCGTGCTGAAATTCTCACCGTCGTTGTTCTGACACTCGTCGTTGTGGCCTTCTTATATTGGGCTTACAAGAAGTATCGCAAGCAACAAGTTTTGACCTTGCATCGTGAAATGAATAGAGCAAAAATTATTGGCTCTACTCCTGCGCTGGCCGCAGCAATTGGCAACGAATAAGTTCCAGTTGTCCAGGGCTATCCTGGCATATTGCGTAGCAGAGGATCCCGGTGTCCAGGGTTATCCCGGCCCACAGAAACCAGATGACCAGGCCCCAGCCGCCAAGCAGCCTAGCAGCCGCCCAGCAGCCATCAAGCAACCGCCAAGCAGCCCAGCAGCCAAAAAGGAGCGCATCAGCCGCTAAGCAGCCAGCAGCCACACAATTGCGTAGCTGAGCTATCGTCCGTGCGATATAACGGTTAGAAAATCGAGAAATATCTGTAAGTTATTTTTATTTTACTTCCGAATGGGTCAAATAGTTCAGATAATATGTAATTTATTTGTTTTATCTTGATTTCAATATATATTATGACAACTGATTTAAGGGAAGTGTATGATAAGCTAAAGTACTTAAAAGATTATTTAATTAAGTTAAGACCAGAGCGAAGAAACTCTGAATTGGCCTATAAAAAGTTATTAGAGGCTAAAAGTTGTCATACAGGGTTAAAGTGTATATTGTCTCAGATACAAATTCAGACAGATAAGTTAGAAATAAGCACTAATGATTTAATTTCTATAAATAAATTAATGGTTGAGATAGAGGAAATATATTCGCATATTCTTGAGTTAGTTACCTATAAGCCTATTGATTTAGAAAGCTAAAACTCGTCATATTCTGAAGCAGAAGCAGAACCAAAAGCCACAATGAGTTCGACATTTGATTTTAAAACGGCAATTGCCTTGCTACCTGTAATGACAGGCAAGGATCAGGTTACTCAACAGCTAATCGACGGTCTTCAACTTTACAGCTCTATGATAGACGCTCAGTTACATTCCCAATTAATCGAGTTTGTGTTAAAAACTCGTCTTTCGCCTAGTGCTAAGTTACGGTTAAAATCGTCATATAGTTCAATAGATAAGCTGTTGACTGATATGAAAAAATATTTGATCCAGAAAAAATCAGCAGTGTCCTTACAGTCGCAATTATTACATTTGAAACAGGGAAATAGGTATTTGGAAAAGTTTGGCTCTGACCTAGAAGAACTTTTTGTTAGCTTAACTATAGCTCAGGCAGATGGAGATGAAAATAATTACAAAATTCTCCGGCCAATTAATGAGAAACTAGCGATCAAAAGATTTGCAGATGGTCTTACAAATACTAGGCTCAGTACTATAATCGCATCTCAGCGTTTTGAATCTCTTCCCGAGGCGATAAGAGCCGCTGCGGATGAACAGGCGCTCTCAATACCCGACTCTCATAATATTATGAGTGTCGGCAGGGATGGCAGAGGAAAATACCATCGTGGAAATAGAGGAAATTTTGGTAGGTACAACCGGGGTCGTACTTTGTCAAATTTTCGCAATAATAATTCCAATCAAACTTATCCATCGTTTCATAATAATACACAGTTCAATGACACCATGCGTAATAGGCAACAAAGTATGTCATCGTGGCGCGGTCACCGACCACGTACGGCGCGTGGCCGCGGCAGAGCCTCGTTTTCGCGCGTTCAGCATACGGACTTTGAATGCAATTTAAAATCTGGCGCACCGGAACGACAAAACAATAATGAATCAGAAAATAAGTTTTTTCGTTCCTAATTCACATAATATTGATCAAAATTTTATCTTCAGCTGTAATACTTGTAGTTATGTTACTTTTACGCTAGATAATGAGATAAATATTAATTTATTAACGGATAGCGGAAGTAGTTTATGCATTGTGAAATATGAGTGGTTAAGGCAGTATAAGCATTTGATAAATAATATAATATATGATAAAATAGTAATTAGAGGAGTAAGCGGGAAGTTAGAATCGGAAGGTTTTGTTTATTTAGATTTAATATTTAATGATGTAGTATTTACCGAAAAATTTTATGTGTTTAGAAATATATCATGCTCTTTTGATGGGATATTAGGAGAGATTTTTTTTAGAAAGTATAATGCTATAATTAGTTATGAGAGAGATATTCTCCAGTTATATAAATTAAATGAATGTGTTAGTATTCCTATACAATGCAATGAATATAGTTACGAGCATACGATACCTGCCCGGTGCGAAATAATTAAATGGGTAAATTGTAATAAAAATAATGACAGTGTTGTTTTAGCAACCGAAATACAAGAAGGCATATTTATCGCAGGAATGGTAACTCGTCCGAAAAACGGGAAAACTCCTTTAAAAATATTAAATACTACCGAGAAGGATGTTACTTTAGATTTTTCTAGATTAGAAGTACTTAACCTTAACGAGTTTGAGGTATGTAATTTTGAAACAGAAAGTATTTCTACGCAGAGAATAAAATCTTTATTTAACTTACTTAATTTGAACTATTTAAATAGTGAGGAACAACTGAATATTGAGCAGATTTGTGCCAAATACGCTGATATTTTTCATCTTCCTGGAGATCGACTTTCAGTGACAAATTTAATGCAACATTCTATCACTTTGAAAGAAAACGTTAGCCCAGTTTATATTAAGCTATATAGAATCCCACATTCCTTGAAATCTGAGGTCCAAAAACAAATTCAGGAAATGTTGGATAACGATATAATAGAAGAAACGACTTCTGAGTGGTCTAGTCCAGTATTACTAGTCCCGAAAAAAGCAGATAATTCCAACCAGAAAAAATGGAGACTTGTTATAGATTATCGCCAATTAAATAATAAAATAGCAGACGATAAATTCCCATTGCCTAACATCACGGATATTTTAGATGCTCTTTCCAGAAGTATATACTTTTCAAAATTAGATTTATCTCAAAGTTATTATCAACTTATGTTAGATAGTAAATCCAGGAAATATACAGCTTTTAATGTGGATAAAATGTACCAATTAGAATTAGATAAATCATCCAGAAAATATACAGCTTTCACAACAGATAAGATGTATCAGATGAAGCGATGTCCAATGGGTCTCAAAACATCTCCAAGTGTTTTTTCAAGGTTAATGACAATAGCAATGTCTGGAATAAACTATAAACAGGCTTTTGTATATTTAGACGATATTATAGTAATTGGAAAATCAAATTTAGATCATTCAAAAAATTTAATCAGTGTCTTCGAAAGGTTGAGAAAAGTTAACTTGAAAATCAATCCTTTAAAGTGTGAATTTTTCCGTAAGGAAATTTTATATTTAGGACATAAAATAACGACAAATGGAATCCTGCCAGATCCGAACAAAATTGAATCTTTACAAAATTATCCTATTCCAAAAAATGCGGACGAACTAAAAAGATTTATTGCTTTTGCTAATTACTACAGACGGTTCATTCTTTGGTTGCTAGTATCGCATATCTTTATGCAAATTATGTAAAAAGAACGTACATTTTGAATGGTCATCCGAATGTCAACATGCATTTGACACCTTGAGAAACCTACTCATTACACCACCTGTTTTAGTATATCCAGATTTTTCCGATAATAATATTTTTAATTTACAAACTGATGCGTCACGAATAGGACTTGGCGCCATACTATCAAATAACAACGGTCAGGTTGTAGCGTACGCGAGCCGTAACTTGAAACCGGCCGAAACTCGATATCCTATAATTGATTTAGAATTACTAGCTATAGTATGGGCAGTGCGTCATTTCAGGCCTTATTTATATGGCAAAAAATTTAAGATTTACACAGACCACAAGCCTTTAATTTATCTTTTTGGACTTAAAGACCTGTCGAGCCGACTGACGAAGTTTAGACTCTACTTAGAAGAATATGACTTTGACATAGAGTATGTACCTGGGAAAAATAATGCAGCTGCAGATGCATTGAGCCGAATTACTATGACATCGAACGACTTAAAAAACATGAGAGAACACATTGTGTCAGTTCTGACTCGCGCTCAGACTCGGTAGGTTACGGACATCTGATAGTATTGACTTGACTAAACCGACATATAGTGACTCCGTCAGCTCTAGGACTGATCACCCTATTGCTGTAGGTAGAGATACTAAAGAAACCTTAAACTTTTACAGAACTTTTATTTTGCGATAACTTGGATGAAGTAAGTAAAAAATATGAAGTTACTATGTTTTCAAAAAACAAAATATGCGCATATGTGTCTTCTAACTCGGCAATATATCTAGATACCCGATCATTATCTACCCCGACGGTGTTAGTGAGGGATTTAGAAAATTTATGTAGTGAAATAAATGCCGATGAATTACTCATAATAAAAAGTAAACAAAATGAGTACTATATAAAAATGCTTGCAAGTCATTTACATAAATTAAAGACAAAAATATTACGTTTACTTATAACGAAAGAAGTACGTAAAATATTTAATCAAGATGATAAAAGAGTAATTTTAAATGTTTTTCATATTCTACCTACAAGTGGCCACGCAGGTATCAATAGAATGTTAAATAATATTAAAAACACTATTTATGGCCCGGTCTTGTTAAAGACGTGGAAGATTACGTCAGAAAATGTAAACAGTGTCAAATACAGAAACACGTAAATAGATATACAAAGCAGCCAATGGAAATCACTTCCACGGCTAGTAGTGCTTATGAACGAGTATCCTTAGATATCATGGGTCCCAGTAGATGACGATGGTAATAAATACATACTTACCACTCAATGCGATTTATCTAAGTTCGTAGAAGCATTCCCCTTACAGAATAAAGATTCAGAGAGTGTAGCAAGAGTATTTGTAAATAATATAGTTTTAAGATATGGTATTCCTAGAGAAATCATAACGGATCGAGGTACAGAGTTTATGTCATCCGTAATGACAGAAATATGCAACTTATTATATATTAAGAAACTGAACTCTACTTCTTATTTTCATCAGACTCTAGGGGCTCTGGAGGTCACTCACAAAAGTAACTGGAGCTCTTGGATCCCATACTGGTGTTTTTGTTATAATACCACAGTACACTCAGAGACAAAATACACGCCCTATGAACTAGTGTTCGGAAAATTATGTTCGTTGCCGAACTCCCTTCAGAGTGGCATTGACCCTCTGTACAACTTTGATAATTACCCCTTAGAGATGAAATATAGATTGCAAAGAGCACAAGCTGATGCTAGAGAAAATTTATTGCAGTCGAAATATGTAAGAAAAACTAATAACGATAAAAATGTTAACCCTATAGAATATAAGTTAGGTGACTTAGTTTAAGTTAAAAATCAAATAGGAAATAAGCTAGAAAATATTTACAATGGCCCATTCGAAGTATTAGAAGATATTTCACCAAATGTTAAAATTTTGAAAAATAATCGAGAATATATTGTTCATAAAAATAATACAAAATTATTTTACCATAAATAAATGAAAAAAAAAAAAAAAACTTTTGTTTTAGCACTTATAGAAACTAATCGTAATCATTTCATGCCAGACTTTTTTTTTTCTCTTATCCCGGTGGTGATCCTGGTACTTTTTCAGGGGATACAACTCCCCTGAAAAAGTACCAGGATCACCACCGGGATAAGAGAAAAAAAAAATGTATGTTGCACTTTACTCTATTGCAAAACGATTAAGTTAGTAACTGGGACACCGGCACGTGTAGCATGGAATGATTAGTAAGCAACATAGTTATTGTCATAGATATAAGTTTAAAATTAATTATTCATACTTTGACTCTCAGAGAATAAAGAACTTATCAATTTTGGAGTTTCTCACTTCAACCCTTCAGAAGATACCTCACTATGGACTGGACAGTAGTGCCTCCTTCATAATTTTGCGCCGCAATACCGGAGCTCGCTGTTCACAAAACGATACCGCGTTTACTGCGAATGTGTGCTGCAATGACTTAATAGTACTGTTTTGCCCGTACCAGTGGGACAGTCAATAAAAATTGCATTGTTATTTTTTTCGTAAAAGTTTTTGTAGAATTCGTTGATATTATACTATATTTGGCTCGCCTACACACCACCACGTGTTACCGGGCTAACGGTCGGACACAGACAACCCACACTCCGGTCGGCACTTGTGACGTATGCGCTCGAGACAAACAACTAGATATTTACATACACTACATCCCTTCCTTATTTGAATATATTTTATCTATGTATTGTAGTTACTTATAAATGTACCACTATTCTTCAATAACAATATTCTTTATTAATTTTTTAACATATTTATTTGATCTCATAACCTGTACTTCTAAATACAGTGATCTTAATAGATTAATTATTCAGACTTAATAATTAACTGTACATATATATTTACTTTTAATTTATTTTATCAACAATCACATACATAATAATTTAATTATACATCGTTTATGTCTTGTCGACTTATCTCCACTATTTTCTTTATTATTTAAATCAGGCATGTGTCCTACATCCCTCTCCTTGTCATGTAGAACCCTCCAACGTCCCTCAATTCTTTTTAAGTGAACTACATTTCGTCTTGATAATTGTCCTGTTGGATCATTCCGAACCATAAATTTTCCGAATCCATATATATGTCGGCGAGTTCAAGATAATCCCATTTATTATTGATTGCAAACAGAAAGTTGTTTACGACAAAACATAACTGCTACATTTTCAAATGTTTCAACAAGTATAAAAGCGGTCGCCCTAGCGACGAGCGGCTCAGTCTCGTGCGGACCGCCGTACTGTGAACATCTCCTTTGTGTAGTGTGCTGTGGGCTTGGCCATAACTTCTTTAATTGTGATTGTTGTAATAGATGAGGATTTGGTAAACCGATTTATTATAATGATAGTTGTTTCAGCTAGACGATAAGCCCAGGTGGACACAGATTCAATAACTGTGTGGGCCAGGGTTATTCAGACACATGTGGTTGGAATCCATGATACAGCGCGAGGTGAAGCGCTGTATTTATCGTCACACTTTTAGTGAGTTCGGCGTAGGTCTTCTCCTGCTCCGTCATCAGAAGTTGGATCTGAATCTTTTGCCCACTTGAGTGAATCCATGGGAGAATAGGGGTGAAGAGTCCGACAGGGTCCGAAGAGTGTGATTATAATTGGTCCCTCTTTGAATTGTCCAGAGGTGATGGATCCGTATTTTCAGTTTGCCAGAGGGGTAAAAATTCACAAGGATACGGAGCGTCAAGGTTCCGGAGTAGGGGCTTGCGGAGTCACAATTAGGTAAAAATCGTGCTTGAGTGTGACGTCACGCAAAATTTCAATGCGCTGTATCTTTGTCATTTTTGGTTTCTTAGAGAAAGGAAAGAGTGTGTGTACAAACTACAATGTTGTTTGATGATCTAACCGATGGACCAAAAGTGTTTTTCCATTCGTCATACCTATTCTAAAAAACAGTAACCTGTCTATTTATATAATAATCGTATGGCTATTATTACAGTCGTTATTCTGTATCTATTGCGTCTTTTTGCAGGGTGAACCAGTCTTCCGGCAGTCTCGAATAATGTGGTCCATGTCCTATTCAGGCGCGCCACATCCGCAAGCTGGAGAGTCAATCCAGTCGCACCGGAATTCAAACGATCTAGTTCGTCCCCATCCAGTTCTCAGTCTGTGGAGCTGGCACAATTCTCTGCGTGGGAGAGGGAACCCTGATAGTTTTTCAGTGGGGTTGATGGTTGTATCCACATAGGTGGATTCAAATTCTATTCTTTTTGATGGTAATGTGGTTTTTCAACAGTCAATCCTATAGAGATGGTGTCGTGACTTCAGTCTTAGCCTTTTTATTAGTTTGTGGATGGAGTTTAGCAGTGCAATGTCTCGATTACTTTTGGGGTCAGTGACAGGCTCTGGTTTTAGTATCGCAACCCATCCTGTGTTGCATATGGTCTGTGTGACCACCGTCTGTGTGACAAGCGTCTGTGTGACAACCGTCTGTGTGACAAGCGTCTGTGAGACAATCGTCTGTGTGACAAACGTCTGTATGACAAACGTCTGTGTGACAAGCGTCTGATAGTACAAGTACAGAAGATTCACTCCGAAAAATCAATTAAAGGAATAGAGACGCGCTACGATACAATTAAGTTCAATTCAGATCGCACAACGCTTACAACTTACAGTTATATTCACCTAGACATTCCATCTCTTTCTATCGCGTAACGCTTACCTTTTCTGGCGCACTGATTAGCCACGCTAGCTTGGCCACCGTACGGAGTGAGACAGGCCTGATGCTACTTACTAGTTTAAATTACTATTGAGAGCGCGTACGAGGGCGTACGCATGTCAGGTTGGCCGTGTCGGCGAGTTCAAGATAATCCCATTTATTATTGTTTTCGATGTGCAAACAGAAAGTTGTTTACGAAAAAACATAACTGCTACATTTTCAAATGTTTCAACAAGTATAAAAGCGGTCACCCTAGCGACGAGCGGCTCAGTCTCGTGCGGACCGCCGTACTGTGAACATCTCCTTTGTGTAGTGTGCTGTGGGCTTGGCCATAACTTCTTTAATTGTGATTGTTGTAATAGATGAGGATTTGGTAAACCGGTTTATTACAATGATAGTTGTTTCAGCTAGACGATAAGCCCAGGTGGACACAGATTCAATAACTGTGTGGGCCAGGGGTATTCAGACATGTGGTTGGAATCCATGATACAGCGCGAGGTGGAGCGCTGTATTTATCGTCACACTTTTAGTGAGTTCGGCGTAGGTCTTCTCCTGCTCCGTCATTACAGGCCGCATTGTCCTGTTTAACAAAGTTACGTGCGGACCGCCGTACTGTGAACATCTCCTTTGTGTAGTGTGCTGTGGGCTTGGCCATAACTTCTTTAATTGTGATTGTTGTAATAGATGAGGATTTGGTAAATCGGTTTATTAAAATGATAGTTGTTTCAGCTAGACGATAAGCCCAGGTGGACACAGATTCAATAACTGTGTGGGCCAGGGGTATTCAGACATGTGGTTGGAATCCATGATACAGCGCGAGGTGGAGCGCTGTATTTATCGTCACACTTTTAGTGAGTTCGGCGTAGGTCTTCTCCTGCTCCGTCATTACAGGCCGCATTGTCCTGTTTAACAAAGTTACAGGCCTCATTGTCCTGTTTAACAAAGTTACAGGCTTCATTGTCCTGTTTAACAAAGTCACAGGCCTCATTGTCCTGTTTAATAAAATCGTCCTTACAAAGTATAATTAGGACCATTCCGTCCTTATTAAATAATATTGGGACCCTTCCGTCCTTACAAAATAAAATTAGGACCCTTCCGTCCTTACAAAGTATAATTAGGACCCTTCCGTCCTTAAAAATAATATTGGGACCCTTCCGTCCTTACAAAATATAATTAGGACCCTTCCGTCCTTATAAAATAAGATTAGGACCCTTCCGTCCTTTAGGACCCTTCCGTCCTAATAAAACAAGATTAGGACCCTTTCGTCCTTCCAAAATACCATTAGGACACTTCCGTCCTTATAAAATAAGATTAGGACCCTTCCGTCCTTTAGGACCCTTCCGTCCTAATAAAACAAGATTAAAATTTCCTGTAAGAAAATCTGTAATTATGACACCCTACCTATAACTAATAACATTTGATAAATCAGTCCCTTACAGCTCGAGAAAATTAAGAAAATTATTGTTGTCATAACAGTTGCTGATGAGTGTTAAACCAATCAGTGGTTTTTCAAATGGACTTATAGCAGGATAAAATCTCTATTGCAGGCCTCATTGTCCTGCTTAAAAAGATTAAATGTCCTAATAACATTTGATAAATCAATCCCTTATAGCTTGAGAAAATTAAGAAAAGTATAGTTGTCTAACAGTTGCTGATGAATATTAAACCAATCAGTTTTTCAAATGGACTTTTAACTTGATAAAATCTCCAAATTAATTACTAGTCATCACCAGTGGGTTGACCAGTTGATGAAGTCTGTGTTAGTAATTTTGCTTATTACATTTTTAATGATTAATTATAAAAATGGAAAGTCTTTCTAGCTTGTGGAAGAACGCCATAATCACCATTAATCCGAAAGCAAAAACTATTAACTAACATGTGTTTAACAACCAACATGTAGTATATATTGGCATATAAATATTTTAATATGACCTTTCTTCGAATAGATTCAGTCACGATGTAAATAAAGCTAAACAGGATTAATCAAGCTTGTAAATAATATTTTACCGTCAGAACACGTGTTGGAGTCGAATGCAGTTGATGAACGCTGCTGATTTATGTGATCCTAATACTTAAATCTTTTAGATCCGTATAATGTAACATGGAACAATAATAGCCAACAGGATTCATAAAAGAATTCCATATTAATTATTAAAATTACAGGTGTTAATTGTTCCTATTAAAGAAAAGTTTTATTTACTTATTTTATATATGAAAATAAAGATTATCCTGTGTCGATATGTCTATATTTTTAGAAAGAAAGTAATTGGAGCAAGAGTGCAGCTTAGTTTCTTTTCTTACTTTTGCCAGCTACTAAAAGTTTATGCAGGTATTAAGTAGTTATTCCAAATTCCTGTATTATTTTTGAAGAATTACTGGGCAGAAAGAACCATTACAATATTATTCAACTATAGTTTCTTATATCCATAAAATCCTTTGTTTTGAGCAAATTATGATTTGATATTGCTAGACACAGGCTGGGTACGCTTTTTAGGGTTCCGTAGTAAACCAGGAACCCTTATAGTTTCGCCATGTCTGTCTGTCTGAGTAGATGGTTTTTGGGCATTCTGAGCCACTTCGTGATCTCAGAATACCCAAAAACCACAAAAGCGAAAGCATTAACAGAGTCAGTTTGTTACACTTTCAGTCAGGACTACTATATTTACATCCATTTGGGCTTCCAGTCGCATTTTATGTTGATAAGCGTTTTTGGAAACGCATCTTTCACTTCAGTCAGTTCTACTTCTTTTCCATATATTCGGGTGACTTCTAATCGAATTTTAGACCATAATGTAGTGTATTTTTGCGAAGGCATTAGAATAGCATTATATTGCTCATAATTTATAATTTTAACTATGTGAAAACCAAGTAGTTTCTCAGAAGTAATTGTTATATCCACGTAATCTCCAATATTCAAAGATGTGTCAATTGATCCAGTGATAATCATTTTTACTGTGCGAATACCAAATATTTTTCTCCTATAAAAGAATATTATATCTACGTAATTTCCAATATTTAATGACATCTCAACTGATTTGACCAACAGGTAAATATTTTAGAATAGCTGATACCCTGTTTCCCGGACTACTTTACAATAAATGATCATAATTGTAACTGAATCACTTATATATGTCGCTCAGGTATAAGTGTTTCCAAAATTAAACATACAGAGTCAGTTCGAACTGACTGATATATATATATATATATAAATCATTGCTTTACAAATGACATTCAATCAAAAACAGCCTTACTGGTAAAAAGGATGAAATTCGTTAAACAATCTCAAACTTTACAATTGAGTAAAATATGTCCAGATGAAAAAGTAGATGTTTCCCGACATGGCGACCTTCTACCTAATACTATTCGATGTATTATTTGCGGTCCCTCGAATTGCGGGAAAACTAATGTAATCATAGGTCTCCTATTACACGAAAATGGTTTACGTTTTAAAAACGTTTATCTTTATTCAAAGACATTGTATCAACCGAAATATGTTTTTTTAGAAAATGTTCTTAATTTAGTGCCAGGTGTATCGTTTGTAAAATATAAAGATAATGAACTTGTTTTAAGTCCTCACGATGCAAAACCCCACTCCATAATAATATTTGATGACGTCGCATGTGAGAACCAGTCCAATATGAGGGATTATTTTGCAATGGGTAGACATAAATTTATCGATTGTTTTTACTTGAATCAAACGTACAGTAAGATACCTAAACAGCTAGTAAGAGACAACGCAAATCTTCTAATATTATTCAAACAGGATGAAGTGAACCTCCATCATGTATATGATGAACACGTCAATACCGACATGTCGTGGTCTGAGTTTCGAGAAATGTGTTCAAAAGTATGGAGCGAACCCTATAACTATTTGGTAATCAATAAAGATTGTATAAAGAACAAAGGCTGTTACAGGAAGAATTTTGATACTTTTATCTTGTTTGATGAGAATTAAAATACGAGCATATAAGAAGATTTATTCGATAATCATCTTCAGTTGAACTACTACCATCTTAAGAAAATAACGTATATTCATCAAGTTCAAAATGGAAAAAGATTTAAAAACTCAGATAGTTAAAATAGCTGAAGTTGTTAAAAAGAAAATCAAAGACATGAAAACTATGGAGTCATACAATGAAAATATTTTAAATACAGTTTTCAGACCTGTTACTGATTCAATGCATCAGTTAATTAAGGATGAGAATCATAAAATTAAATCGAAAGAAGAAAAAGATGATTCCATGAAAAATTATTTTGTAAAAGACCAAATTCCATCGCCTGAACCGCATTTCAACAAAACTCTTCAAAAAAATATTTCCCTACAAAGTTGTTCTGAAGATAGTTCTGGTGAAGACAATTCTGATGAAGATATTAGTTTTGACAAATTGGGTGACTGTACCAATAATACCAGTGATACATCGTATAAAACCATTGAGTCAATACCTAGTCCTAGTCAAAATACTTCGTCTTGGTCACTTTCCTCCGAAATATATAATGATGTACCTTTTGGCGTTAGACTAGAACGAGGTAAATTAATGATGGGTTCAGCACGTGTTCATATAAATGATCAAATTATATCTGTAGCAGGACGTGATTATCGGATAACACCAGGGTTGCAGGAGTTATTGTTAAAAAAAGTACCTAATTTGAAAGTGGTGACTGAAAATGATTGTCAAGAATATAAAACCATGTTAATAGACACAAATGCTCACCGGCGAGACTTTGATCCCAGTAAACCAATTAAGTCTAATAAAGGACGGAAGTACTTGAACATCATTAAACCACTTTTTAGACTGCGAAAGCCTTCAACTTCTTCTGTCAGTAACGTTGATGATGTTAGTGCAGGAGAAGGTTTGATACTTAAAAAGAAATTTAAAAAAAAAATACTGATTACATTTACTGGGATGACCCTAATGAACTAGTAGAAAGGCTGAAATTATTAATAGCATCAAAAGATGCAGGCAACACTGGTCTAGATAACGAAATAATTTCAATAATAGAAGAACTACGTGAAAATGGTAGTATAAATTAAATACCGCAGATCCTATGTAGATCATTTATTACTTAACTGCGACCGACTTCAATCCAAAATGAATGTTGATAAATTCGGTCACCATGTTCATAAAAGACTACGTTTGTCAGAATTACTAAATTGTACAACTAATCACCTAATTAGATCAGAAACCGGAGATTTTGATTTACAATCATCTCGATTAAAAGGAGTTCATGAACCAGTAGCACATGATGATGCGGTGAACAAAAAATATGTAGATAAAAAGATAGCTGATGAGATTGCTGCTCTTTTAAATGCAATAAAAGAGGATGTGAAAAATAATCTCAATCAGTTTGAAAAAAAGTTTTATACTAAAGACTACATCGATAAAATTATTAAAGTTCAAAATGGCGAAACAACAAGTGGTAAACGAAATTCACAGATCAGCACGCAGAAATTTTGATCGTCGCAATGTGATTTTGAAAGGAATGGATGACTTATGGCAAGCAGACCTGATCGATTTTCAATCTTTAAAAAAGTATAATAATGGATACGCTTATATTTTAACTGTTATTGATGCTTTTTCAAAGTATGCCTGGATGATTCCTTTAAAAACGAAATCAAAGAATGATGTTCTTTACGCATTTACTCAAATATTAAGAGAAAGTGGACGTATTCCTAAAAATCTACAAACTGACAGAGGTACGGAGTTTTACAACGATGTATTTAAAAAACAAATGCAGTTAATGAAGATTAATCACTATTCATCGTATTCAACAAAAAAAGCTTCAATTGTAGAAAGGCTTATCAAAACATTGAAGATTAATATGTATAAATGTTTTAGTTATAATGGTAACTATAAATGGTTAGGAAAAACTTTAAATGATGTTTTGTCTTCATATAACAATCAAAAACATAGCGTTACTAAGTTTAAACCAGTAGATGTAAATACAAAAAATGAAAACCTAGTTAAACAAAACATTAAAAAATTCCAAGCGAAACGATGTAAATTAATCAAAAATAAATTTAAAGTAGGCGACCACGTTAGAATAAGTAAATACAAGAGTAGTTTTGCAAAAGGTTATACACCTAATTGGTCTACAGAAATCTTTACAGTTAAAACGGTTAATAGAACTAAACCAGTTACATATTTAATACAAGATCAACGAAAACAAAATATATTGGGTTCATTCTATCAAGAAGAGTTACAAAAAACAAAGTACCCAAATATATACTTAATTGAAAAAATTATAAGGAAAAAAGGTGACAAATTGTTTGTCAAATGGTTAGGACTTCCAGACTACGAAAACAGTTGGGTAGATATAAATTCAGTTGTATCATAATATACATAAGTCTTAGCATCTTATATTTTGCTCATTATATAACAAGAAATTAAAGGAGGTGGACTTATCAATAATTTGATAAACAATATCCCGTTTGAACTTCACTTGCCAGGTTACAACTATTGCGGACCAGGCACTAGGCTACAAGAAAGATTATTGAGAGGTGACAAAGGTGTTAACAAATTAGACGAAGCTTGTAAATATCACGATATTGCATATAACAATCCAGACATCTCCGTTCGTCATAAAGCCGATTTACAGCTTATGAAAATGGCTAAGAAGCGATTACATTCTAAAGACGCTGGCAAAAGAGAAAAGTTAGCATCGTGGATAGTTAATAAAGTTATAAAGGCAAAATTAAAAACAGGTGCCGGAATAAAAAAATTTAAAACCCTTGTGTCAAAAATACGTTCACAAATAAAGAAACTGAAATCAAAGGATAACAAAACTGCAATTAAGTATGCTTATAAAGCGGCAAAAAAAATGTTTCCTAAAACATGTCACGTTCGTTTACCAAGAATAATACCGATCCCTAAAACAGGAGGGATTTTACCTTTGATACCAATTTTTGCGGGATTATCAGCACTAGGCGCATTAGCAGGAGGTGCTGCTGGTATAGCTAAAACCATAAATGATTGCAAAACTGCTCAACAAAATTTTAAAGAATCTGAACGTCATAACAAAACTATGGAGGCTATTGCGCTTGGAAAAGGATTTTATCTTAAACCATATAAAAAGGGAAGTGGGTTATTTTTGAAATCTACAAAAAACTAATAAATAGGCTACCTAACCGTGCTCTTACGAATATCGATATAATTAAATACGCTAAAAATATTCCCTACTTTCGTGGTGTGTATATGAGAGACAGATTACCACGTAAACCAAAACAGATTGAGTGTGGAATATTAAACTTAGACAGTCACAATAATAATGGAACACACTGGGTAGCCTATGCAAAAATTAATAATTATTGTGAATATTTCGACAGTTTTGGTAATTTAAGACCACCCAATGAATTGGTGAAATATTTGAACGTTATTGATATAAATTATAATTATACTAGGTTTCAAAACTTTGATACTGTGAACTGTGGTCATTTATGTTTAAATTTTCTGCAAGACTTTTGGTGTCAATATTGTATATATTAGTTATTACATTTGAATAAAACATCATTTCAAAAATGTCTTTTACTCTGTCTATAACTGGAAACAGCTCAATACTAACAACGAACTATTCCCCTCCATTGGAACTCGATGGTCAATACGAGTGCTCTCTTTTACATTTCTCTACTTTTAATTCTATACCAAATGTAACAAATACAAATAATAAATTTTATTATGGCATTAACGAGGTGGTTGAAATTCCTGAAGGAGCGTATGAACTCCAAGACATCAGCGAGTTCATACAATCAAAAGTAAAGAATTGTGTTTTCAAGTTATTGTGTAATAATAATACATTGAAGCTCTCGATATTATGTTCTAAGGATATTCACTTTGAAAAAAATAATTCTATTGGACCTTTACTGGGTTACGGTACGACTTTACTGACGAAGGATATATGGCACAAGTCTTTGCTACCAGTGAACATTCTACCTACAACTCTGCTCCGGGTTGAATGTGATATTACTACAGGTTCCTACATTAATGGAAAATCAAGTCATATAATACACGAATTTGCTTTAAATGTTCTTCCAGGCTACCGAATAATAGAAATTCCAAAAAATACGATTTATTTTCCGGTAAATAGAAGCACAGTAAATAGTATAAATATTAGAATATTGGACATAAATAACGATTTAATCAACTTTTGCGGAGAGCAAATTACACTGTACCTACATTTAAAGAAAATATGATTGACTACAATAAAAACACTACTACGTGTAATCAAAAGATTAGTACGCATCGGGCAATCAAGAAGACTACACATACTCGTGATAAAAAGAAGAAATTGACAGCTGCCAATATACATTTTCTCAAATCGATTGGATTACTAAAATGAGTATTTTAAATATAACCAACCCACCCGCTTATGATAACTCCATAGACGGCATAGAAATCCATTCTTACAAGCCATATACCACTACATTCAATATAAATGATGAAATTCGGATACCTATAAACCAACAAGATTTATATGTGCTTCCATGTGCAAGCACCTTGTATGTTGAAGCTGTGGTTAATGTTATCAAAGTTGAGAAGAAAGAACCAGTTCAAGCAGTACAATTTACCAACAACCCACTTCTTTTTCTTTTTCAAGATATAAGATGTGAATTGAACGGTATTGAAATAGACAAAGTGAAGAATGCTGGTATAAGTACTACTATGAAAGCACTGGTGTCTATGAACGCAGACGAGGCGAAGGTATCCAAAGCATGGGGTTGGGATACAAAAATGAAAAAATGAAATTGCAGGTCATTTTGCTGCGTCAATACCTCTCAGCAATATACTAGGTTTTGCAGAAGATTATAAAAAAATTATTGTCAATTGCAAACACGAACTTGTGTTGCTCCGAAGTAATACTAACCTTAATGCTTTAAAGCTAAACACTGGTGAAGAGGTTGAAAGTATTGACATAAAAAAGATTGTATGGCGAGTTCCTCACGTTAAAGTATTAGATAGAGAAAGAATTAATTTACTTAAAATACTTGAAAAAGATAGACCCATTCAATTAGTGTATAGAAACTGGGACCTTTATGAGTACCCTTTGTTACCAAAGACTACAAAACACACTTGGTCAATTAAAACTTCGTCACAAATTGAAAAACCAAGATATGTCATTTTAGGTTTACAAACAAACAGAAAGAACAATGGTATGAATGATATGTCTCGGTTCGATCACTGCAATGTTCGAGATGTCAAAGTTTTTTTAAACTCTACATATTACCCGTACGAAAGTTACAACACCAACTTTTCATATCATAACTATGCTTTAATATACGAGCAATATGTAAATTTTCAACAGTCTTATTACAACCGCCCATGCAACGCATTGTTGACTGCACAAGAGTTTAAAAATTTTGCACCATTATTCGTGATAGACTGTTCTAGACAGAACGATAATATTAAATCAGGACCGGTGATCAACATTCGCCTCGAACTAGAGTGTGATAAAGAGATACCAGATAAGACATCAGCATATTGTCTAATTTTGAATGACTGTATAGTCGAATACAGACCTCTGAGCAACATTGTTCGTAAAATATCATGAACTCGATTATTTTCGTTGATGTGCAAGGATTTAAGGATCGCTGTAATAAATTTATAATCAAAGAGTTTGCATTATCTACTAATGATTTCACCCAGGTTTTTCTAATTAAACCTCCATATGCATATACTACATTATCTCCGGAAGAAAAGAAGACTGTTCGATACCTCGAGCGACAGAGAGGAATCACTTGGAGTGAAGGTCACATTGACTTTAGAGAATTTAAGAGAATTATTACACCAATAATGCAAAATAAAACTATAGTAATGAAAGGTCTCGAAAAACAGAAACGGATAATGGAACTGTGCGAAAATTCTATTCTAATAGACATAGAAGACAGAGGGAGCCCTAATTTTATGATATTATATAAACGTTATTGCAAAAGTGAATGTAATTTCAATTGTTTAAGTCATAAAAACTTTTGTGCACTAAAAAATGTTATTTGTATCAGGAAATGGTATTTAGAAAATATTTCGTTGTGTATTTAAAATAAATATCATCATATAAATATTTGTTCTTTCTTTATTCATATCCTTTATTAGTTCAATCCTAACATGCGTTATAATCAGTAAAAAAAAAAAAATATTTATCAAATAAATTTTTCTCGTGAAAGAAAACAAGATATGATTTTTATTTTAACTTTTATTAAATAATAAAAATACTTAAATTAAATATTACACAATGAAAATAACATAGGTACACAAAGAAATTAATTTTACATCAGAATGAAAATATTTACATTTATTTCCTAACATACATTACTTAATAACAAAATATTAAAAACAATTAGTATAACTATAATTACAGATTTTTTTTGAAATATTACTGATTATTTTTTCAGTCTGGTCCATAATTTCATCACCAACGTCTTTTACCACGTATTGTGAGCTCAATAGGACCCTGTCATCATGAACACAGTCATTTATTAGTTGATCACACTCTAAGTCCAGCACTTGAATCTTAATCAGTCGGAGACCTCTGTGTGGAGCACTGTTTATCACAAATGAATGATGAGGAACGCGTGAATTAATTATTTTTTTGGAAATATCTTTCCTATTGCGACTTCCTTTTAACTTCAATTTCCGTTGACGAGCATTTGTTTTTACTTCTTGAGGACTTTGCATCTTGAAAAATTCTTCACAGAAGCCTAAAGAATCTCGAGCGTATTGAAATGAACCAGGCCTCTTTTCTTCGCTTTCTGAAATGGTGGGGTCCACATCACTTACACGTTGTGTTGTCTGTAACAAAAACAAAAAACACTTTAATAAATTAAATATTTCAGAAACAAAAAACATAACAACTAAAAAAAACGGTAAAAAATTAAGTTACCTTCCGTTCATGAGTCTTCGTGTTAGATTTTTGATAAGCACGTATCGGAAATAATTCTTCGGTTAATCCTTCCGACAATCGTTGAGCGTGCTCAAAAGAATCGGGAATTAATATTTCGTTATCCGAAACAGTAATAAAATCATCCACTTGTTTCGCTGTCTGTAACAAACCAAAAACACTTTAAAGTAAAAACAGTCAATTAAATATAATCTAATTAATATAGAAGTATGTAAAGATCAATAACTTACCATTGTTAAATATTTAAAATTAAAAGCAATTGTGTATGCTGATGTCAGTACAAGAATGAATTAAAATAATATTTATTTCTCCTATTGCCTTTTCATTATATGTCATCGTATTCACTCGCTCTTACTACAGTTTTCAAATGCATGACTCAAGTTAAAATTTGATTGTATTGCAAAACATGGTGTTCCTCGCAATTCTAAATAAACAGGAATAGACATGTCCGTTCATCCTCCACCTTGTAGCTAGCAGGTATATCATTACAGTAGCTATCATGTTTCATATGCTGGTCAATAATACTACAATTTATGATTTCGTTTGACAACCTCGGTGGCGTTATAGATATCATGCTCGCCCGTCACTTAGAGGTTCTGGGTTCGAGTCCCAGTCTAAGCATGATATAGAATGGTATTTTTCAAAATTTCTTGGATGTTACCTAGTTTTTTATATATCGTATACATCACAAACTTTTCATCACAAAAATGGTTATATACTATCCATCAACATTTTTTGGTATGAATTTTACTTATAACAGTTAACCTACAATTTTTGAGGTGGTTCCCTATAGTCGATCTAACGCTAACCAAACAAGCGAGAGCCTGTTGATCCTCCCAAATGATAGTGCTTGTAGGGGTCTTTGTGTCTGGTCACGCGCATAGCCAGTGTCACGAGAATCGAGAGCTCTATGTTAACTGCATAAAACGATGGGTCTTAATCGATGGTCCTCCTGACTGGCCTTGGTGGTGGGCTGGTAGCCAGTGACACGAGAATCGAGAGCTCCTTGTTAACTGCATATAGCGAGGGGTCTTACTCGATGGACCTCCTGGCTGGCGGGCTGATGGCCAGTGACACGAGAATCGAGAGCTCTGTGTTAACTGCATATAGCGAGGGGTCTTACTCGATGGACCTCCTGGCTGGCCTTGGTGGTGGGCTGGTAGCCAGTGACACGAGAATCGAGAGCTCCTTGTTAACTGCATATAGCGAGGGGTCTTACTCGATGGACCTCCTGGCTGGCGGGCTGATGGCCAGTGACACGAGAATCGAGAGCTCTGTGTTAACTGCATAAAGCGAGGGGTTTCATCTTGATGGTAGGCTGATGGTCTGTGACAGTCTTATAAATAAAACAATAAATTATTAATTTCACCCATTTTATTGTATATAAATTTAAATTTACATAATAAGATATTATAAGATCTTTAACAAAATAATTGCTTACACTAAGTTTCACAAAATATTAACCGTGCAAATAATATTTATGACAAATGTAAACACAATTGTTGTTTTATATATTTAGTACACTTTTTAAGAACCTGTTAAAAGTTAAAGATGCTAGTGTGTCCCCATGCCTTAGTTGAAATCTTATTTTTGGATATGACCCGCTTATCATCATCAGCTGATAAAGCAATTTTATTTACTGCTAATGTAAACAGTTCATGTTTAATTGATTTGAATAAAATATTTGTTTTACTAACGATGTCACCCTCGTATAGAGTTTTTTCATAATCTGATACATTTAAATCACGCACAATATTTCTCTTAATGCCTTTAGCTTTTTTTATTGTGCTGTCCATGGTTTTAATGCAATATAATTTTGAACGTAGTCCCACAAATTCGCTTATGACTTTAGTCCCCATTTCAAGCTTAAATAAGCCAGGTACTTTTTTATTTTGAATTGGTAAATTAAATTGATTTTGTTCACAATTACTAGTATCAAAATATGACAAAAAATATTGTTTTACATCACAATAAAAATTATTTGTTTGTATATGATAAATAAAACTATCTGTATCTGTGTAACACATCTGTATATGATTTTTATAAAAAGGTTGCATGATTGAATAATGGAAGTCATACATATGGCTTTTTGAAAGTTCTAAAACAGTAAAACCGATGTAAATTGGTTTGTTCAAAATTATTTCTTCGGTGTTTAATTGAACCGCTACTAAATTATCACTAAAAACCGTTGTGCTGTGGAAATTTGGACGAGCGATAAGTTTTTGAGCACATTTTCTTTTTTTAGTCACATTTTTACTGTCCATCCACTGATTAACCAAATGCACGTTAACTCTTTTCTCATTATTTTCTAAAGTTTTTCCAAACACACTGTTGTTCAAGAGTTTGAAAAAATCTTGTTCAAAAGCTGATGAACTTTTTTGTCTCAATGCAGTATTTAAATCGATATATTGTTTTAAATACGGACTTTGTCTGAAAGTTATTACGCGATGGATTTTCTTTAAAATCAAACCATGTTTTAAACAAGTTTGTAAATGAATATAGTGAATGACATAATTAAATTTATCATATAAATTCGGAATTAATTTGTGATTCTTCCCGCCAGGTGGAATACATTTTTCCGGACAAAATGGCAAATCATTATGTAAATCATGCAAATGCTTAGGGTATACCAGATCAACTTCTAGTATAAAACCATAGTCAGCATCAATAGCTACATTAGTTATATCTAATTTGCTGATTTCATGTTGATTTAGAAACCTAAAATTGGATAGTGGCAAATATTGACACATACTGAACCCATATAAATTGTTACAATCAATATAAGCGATAAAAGAAGTAGGCTCTGAGGGTTTGTAATCGGGTAAGTAAGTATTATTTGCTCTTGCATGCCTATGGGAACATAAGCACACACCTCCACGAATACCTTTTTGTAACATTCTTATCATAGTCAAATCATTTATAAGTTCTAATTGAATTCCTGTTTTTAACAACATTGCGTCAAAAGAAAGACTAGGCGCTGTTAAATAAAATGATGGATCTAACTGATAATGTTCTTTGCAAGTACGTCGAAAATTTTCAAATATATCGGACAATAACAGTACATCTGTTTTCAAATATAAATCTGTGTAAGAGCCTAGATCCGAAATTTTAAAAGTTGACCAAACTAAATTCGCTTGCCTGTATTCCTCGTCCGAGATATTCTGTCTGGTCAGAGAACTGTAAAAACATTCTTTTGATGGGAGTTTTTTTTCCTGATATCGTTCCCATGAGTTCATATATTCGTATGGATATACGCCTTTACGAATGAGCAACTGAAATTTTTCTTCACTTGGGTAAAAACTTTTCAGGTGTTTAAAATCTTCTGGCTTTAAAGTTTCTGATAATTTACTTAAACTTGTTGCCAGAAACTTAAACGAATCAATGAAACGAAGTTGATAATATTGATCATGCGAAACCTGTACAAATTTTGTAAACGATATATAATTTTCCTTAGTTTTAGGTATAATTTTTATGTCGCCAGGGACCTCTGCTAATGCTTTAATGAATAAGTGACAGTCGTAACCGGCTAAGTTATGAAAAAAAATAGGTACAAACGAAGGACGTTTATATTGTAAATTGCAGTATGGGTGAGCAGCACCGCGGTAACGACCGGTGAGGTGACAATGGTCGTGGACTTTGTCTGAAAATACGAAGTTCTGACAAATATGACAATGAGTTGCTCTGACAAAATTATTTTCGTCTTCATCAGTAAATATCATCGGAGCTGTAGCGCTAACTATTTCAAATATATTTTGTACGTCTTTAACAATTGAATCAACGAACCGCTTATCGCAATTGGGTCCTCGGTATGATACATAACGATTATACGTAGGGTCATCACAACAAACGATATAATAAGCAAACGCTACAGGTAAATGGTGGTTTAAAATAGTCGTGTTTTGAGAAGTGTCCGTGCCAATGTTAGTTTGAAGCATTGATTCAAAATCAGCATAAATACAGAAGGGCATATTTTGCTTGCGGTCATAATTTTTAAATTGTATTAGTGACCCCTTTTCCGGCAAAACCGTGACGACACCTCCACATTGATGACTGTCAACTTCTAAAGTATTAAAATATAATAAACAAAAATCGCAAAAATAAACCTTACCGTGGTGGGACGTTACTTGACCCCGGAAAAGTCTGGAACAGTCTTTGATTAAACAATAATGGGAGGAGTATTGATTTTCTAGAAATAATAAATGTATAATTTTGTGGTTGCTTTTTTTATAAATTTCTGATTTGTATAAAGGACCTACAATAGTTTTGTTGTTTTTCAAACCATAAATTATAAACTTTGAGTTATTCTTTTCAAATATTTTTATATCATGAAAAGTAACAGGAAATGACATACCTCTTGTATCGAAAAGTTCATGAAAATTTGGATAAGATGATGTCCTACTCGGATGTTTTTTGGCTGGATACAAAGCAGCTGTTACACACCATAAAAAACAATAATGATCCTTATTTAGAATATTCAAGCATGCTTTTTTCGACTGAATTGATTTAGGTAATTTTACAAAACTGGAACCAGCTAGAGGTTGGTATTTGTTAAGATTGACCTCAATATATAAATTGTTTAAAAAAGACCACCCACTGTCACGATGTTCAAATTCCTCGATACTTTTTTTAAATTGTGTAACTGTCTCAAAATACAGTTTTTCGAAGTCATAATTAAAATATAATATTTTGTTTTTAGTAATAAAGGACTTGACTGATTGTGAATTATCTTTAAATTGTATAAATGTACCGAATAATTCAAAATTAACTTTCCCACATGTGTGTTTAATAAGGTATTCATCTAAAAGTGATTTTAACTTATCATGAATTTCAGTAAAGAAAATATCTATAGAAGCTGATTGAGACTGAGTATTAGCTATTATTTTGTACGTTAAAATTCGATTACGAAATGCGGTGTTGACAATTTCTATACCATCACTATGGTTTATAGTACGATTATTATTTTTATGAAAATTGCTTCTTAAATGACCCACCCATGATTTATTCTCTACAGATGTGTTACACACACTACAGAAAGGCATAATGTCTATAAAAACAAACTTAAAATAATGTTTATCTTTTATTAGGTACTAAGATCAAATTAAAAACACCAAAATAAAGTATGACCGACCTATTCACTTAAAATTAACTTTGTCGCTATAATGTACCGGTTCTGACTCCTCGAACAAAATCCAAGTTCGTCCCAGGAACCCTTGCAGCGCCTCCCAAGACGATGACGCTTCGTCGCACTGCAGCTTCACCGTCACCAACGCCTTTTTGTAGCGAACATCAGCAGCGTTGTTTGAGGTCTATGAAGTAGTCGCCGCTGGTCTTGAGAGTGCGACGAGAGGTACCCGTCGACACTTTGCTGGAGAAGCTCGACGTCACGCCTCCGTCGCAGCGCTTCGGTTTGCTGCAACCGGCTTCCTCACTTTGCAAAATGTTAAAAATGTCGGTTCTTTTTGACCTGTAAAGAAAAATATTATATTTTTAATAAATGCAAAAATATTATTTGTGATTTTGTGACAAGAATATTTTTTGCTGTGAAAAACGTAGACTAACTTCAATTAACGTGTCGCGGGTTCGATTCTCGGCGGGGGCAACGACTTTGTGTTGTTGTCCTAGTTTGGTTAGGACATTGTAGGCTGATCACCTAATTGTCTGATAAGTAAGATGATCCGTGCTTCGGAGAGCACGTTAAGCCATCGATCCCGGTCACTGTCTTTGACATTTGTCGTTACTAAAAACCATGTCCTTTAAGACGGTTTAAAAACTCTGACACTAGTGTTAGTCACTAACACACAAGATAAGAAGAAGAAGACTTCAAAATTCATGTGGAACCACTTTTGAGAGGTATCCTACCTATTTAAAAAAGAATTTTGAAAATTGATGGAGTTATAAAGTCAATAATTGAGAACTTCTATTTGAAGTCGGTTGAACAATTATAAATATTATTTACCTGTTATTCTTAGTCGAGATAGAATCAGGCGGTGGTGAGGTGGCTTTGCGCTTTGAGCCACGGACGAAATCGAGACAAGGCGATGTATCTCGAGGCTGCTTCCCAGCGGTGGTCTTGCGCTTGCTCGTTTTCTTGACCGCTTTCTTTGGAGGTGTTGCAGCAGACGCCACTGATGAGACTTCGAACTCTGAATCAGACCTGGAAAAATATTAGTTAGCTTTTAGTCTAAAATGGAATGTTAGCAGACTTTGGGTCGTACGATCCAAGGCTGTGTCCACCCTATTAGGGATAAAGATCTATGTATGAAATGTTGGTTAGGTACCTTGGCAAAAAAAAACATAAATATATAAAAAGTGGTACCTACATAATAAATATAAAAATAATACTTACTAACATTTTTAATTTTTTTTTTTGAAGAAAATGTAGTAATTATTCACAGCAGTTTTTGCGCAGCGATTCCGGAGCACTCTCGAATAATAATTGAATTTTCTTTATTGCCGGCCTTTTTAAACAATAAGTATCGCTTACTCATCACAAAAATCGGTCATGCGCGAATTGATTTCTCTCACCAAGGGTTCCGTAGTTGTGGGTAGGTAATTGAGAAAGAAAAACATTACATACTTATTGCCTTACACTAAGATATGGAACCATGAAAAATGGTCAACAAATATTTAAAAATTTAAATATAGGTTTTGGTATGTCATATCACAGTATATACTAATAGTAAGTTTCCTATTACACTGTGATAATATTATTTAGTTTAATTTAATTGTAGCAGTTGTGATAGGTAATTCATACATTATGATTTTTCTTGCCTTTCTCAAATAATCTATACATATAATAAAACAGTAAAAAAAGTTTGTCTGTACATTAAATATATTTCCAAAAAAAATATTGGGGGCGATGGATACATAGTAATAGAGTAAGAATTAAAAAAAAAAGTCTGTCTGTTTGTCTGTTTGTCTGTATGTCTGTTTGTCTGTTTGTACACGCTAATCTCCAGAAATACTGGACGGATTCGAATGCAACTTTTTTTGTTATATAGCTATCAAGCCTGGGCAACATATAGGGTATAAATGATTTTGGAAAATGAAATGCCTGATGCAGAACCATAATGGTCAAGCTAAACTATAAGAGATATAAAAATGTCACCTTAGTAAAGTTGTTCAGCCTGATGAGCATTTTCCAGAGACATAAAGTGCACGCGAACGAAGTCGCGGGCTTCAGCTAGTACTAAATAGATTTCGATAAATTTTATATGTGGTACTACCTCCACAGTATCTACCAAAGAAATAACTCATCAAAATCAATTGATAACTTGGTGGACTATCGCGTAACATACATAAAAAACAACATACGAATCGACGAACTCGTCTTTTTTGGAAGTGGGTTGAAATACTTAGTAATTTATTCACCATCGCTTTTCAAAGAACAGTCGTAGGTTCTCAAACTAATGACGACCTGGATAGTGTAATTGGTCAACACGCTAGTTCACCAATCTGGAGGTACTGGGTTCGATCTCCAGCCAGGGAAAGTTGGAGAATAGGCTTTTACAAAATGTCGTGGGTGTTGGATGTTTATCTATATATGTATTTATTATTAATATAGTATCTATTAATTTATTTATTATTATTAAAAGGTAAAAGCGTGCGTACAGCAGAAAACACCGTCTTAGTTAAAAAAAATGTCGTTTAATTAGATGTAGGAATCTTTACAAATTAAGCAATAATTTAAATTTAATCAGAATCTGCTCTAAGAATATTTCTATTGCCTAATATTTTCTTATAAATATTTTACTGACTATGATCATTATATCTAAAATTTTCGTTTATTGAAATTTAAAATAATCTTGTTTTGTTGCTTTTTCATACAAAAAGCCTTTTTTATAATGTTAGCAACTTCATACAGTTTGAGATTCTCTCATTCGAAGCATGCAAGTCAGCTTTACAAGTAAGGGCTGCTGCATACATATTGTTCGTACTAACCTAATCAGGATAGTTTTAATAAAAACGATTTATAAGTAGTTTATTATTGTAAATTAATATTAAGGAGCAGGTTGATTTTAATTAATTTAATCAACCAGTTGGATGGAGAGAATATGTGATTTTCCATAATTAATATTTGAGTAGACTACTAATCGAAACAGTGCTGGTCCTAGTAAGATTAACCACATGATAGCCAAAAAAGTTTTGAGTCCTGGTCCCCACCCTACATTCAGGTTTTTATGTATTTCATCAAAATACAGTTGATGAATATGCTGACACGACTTGTGTGCAAACACCCTATCAACGTGTACTTCGTGTTTTACACTCGTTCCCACATTCTACCATTTTGTTGAGACTTGAGTCATATTTAGGTATCTAACTTGCTATGTAGTGTGTGACGAAAAACCCCAAACAAAATGGAAATAAAATGTAAGTACTTTAATCATTTCAATAAATACAATTACGTTAACAGATAAAACAATATATTTTTTATAGAAATTCTCAAAATAAGTTTATTTAAATATTGTACTATAAAATAAATACATAAATTTAGAATCTTTATTATTTTAAGGTAATCCAAGTTTAATAATTATTTGTTTTCTTTTTCTAAAGTCATTATTTATAAATATATACATAGCTAACTAATAAATTATTAAAAAAAGACCACTTTAATATTTCAATAACGTAATACTCGTAAATAAGTTCTAATTGATCGAACCAAAAGTTTTATCTTGTTTTTTTCTTTTTCAGATTTATTTATACTCAAGAAATGAAAATACCCAATTGGGAAGATGTCCATAGTGTAAGTAATTACAATTTTTATTCCTATTTAAAAATACCCTTACCCTTTAATACGAGTATATAGTTTAGAAAGGGCTAAACCTAAATTTTTAAAAATATTTATCAAATTGTAGTTAAGTTTAAAATGTAAAATGGATAAATATCAAGTATGTATGTGTATGATAATCGTATTATAACATTTATTGTTTGATTTTTTGTGTTAATTTGATTTGAGTACGATTAATGTGTAAACTTAGCTAGAAAGTAAAAAAGTTTTAATTGAAACTACTAGTCGGTTTTTGTGTTTTACAACTAAGTCCATTCATATGAAAGGTATTAGGGTATGTCTACATGGTCCCCGTGCGTACCATGCTTGGTAGTAAAAATATCTTATTTTTGTTTATTTCAGGTGAAGGTGTCTTATACGAAGAGTTGGTTGAAGAGTATTTCGTCAAGTTGTGATAGTGTATGCTGTTTTAAAGTTAATAAATACAATCATTTTCTTAAAAATTGGAGTTTGCACACATTTATTTTAACAAATTAATTTTTGTATTATCTGAATTAAAAGTAACGTACATAATTATTATACAAAAGATTTTATTATTATTAGATACTTCTCTTTTATCTTGATAATTAGTAGCTTGACTTATTAGGAGTTAGGAAGAATGATCGGTGCGTGATCTTACCCACGGGCTCGCAGGGAGTTACTTACCATGGTGCTCCCAGCCGACCATCAGTTAGGATTAGGAAGCATGGTTGGTGCGTGATCTTACCCACGGGCTCGCAGGGAGTTACTTACCATGGTGCTCCCAGCCGACCATCAGTTAGGATTAGGAAGCATGGTTGGTGCGTGATCTTACCCACGGGCTCGCCGGGAGTTACTTACCATGGTGCTCCCAGCCGACCATCAGTTAGGATTAGGAAGCATGGTTGGTGCGTGATCTTACCCACGGGCTCGCCGGGAGTTACTTACCATGGTGCTCCCAGCCAACCATCAGTTAGGATTAGGACCATCAGTTAGGATTAGGAGCATAGTTGGTGCGTGATCTTAACCACGGGGTCGCAGGAAGTTATGGTGTTTATCAGTCGATCATCAATTTTAGAAAATGAAATGAGGTAAGACTAATAAAAAATATTTGTTTGATACATTTAAACTACTTCACACGTAATTCAGTATTACACTTCAGTCAGGATTACTTCTTTTTTTATCTATTGTGGAGACTTTCAATCGAATGTAAGATTGAGAAAATGACGCTTTTCATTCATGTAGATTGATTGTGGTTTTTGGGTATTCTGAGATCACGAAGTGGCTCAGAATGCCCAAAAACCATCTACTTGTCTGTCTGTCTATCCGCGGTCCTACTCAGAAACTACAAGTACTAGAAAGCTGTAATTTGGCATGGATATGTATATTAATCATGGCGAAAAAGTCGTAAAATAAAATGTAGTCAATATTTTTTTTTCTCGACAAACACATTGTGTGGGGTGTCGTTGAATAGGTCTTTCAAAAACATTGTGAGCTTGTAAACACCATTTTTGGATTTAGGGATCCGTTTCTGAAATATTTGGGTTTAAAGTGAAAATTTTTGTTGGAGGCAAGAGTCCCCCCCTCTATCTGCTAAACGGTTATATATGGCCACGTGAAAAAATTCACAGCTATAGTATATATAATGTAGTTTAAAGGAAAACTATCAGAGCTAAGTAGGGTATAGAAATTAAAAAGTTATAGGCGACCAACTTATAAAATGTACTCGGAAAAAGAAATTTCATACAAATTTAATAGATAATTAGTTTTAAACGTTTTTAGTGGCGTAAACTCAAAGTTGGCATTCGGAACTACGGAACCCTACACTGCGCGTGGCCCGACACGCACTTGGCCAATTATTACTCAGTGGTGACGCCGCAAGCCCCCACACCGGAACTTTGACGCTTCGCATCTCAGATTTTTTTTTTGCGGTAAACTGAAGAATACGGGTATACGATACGAACGGTATACGAACCCCCACCCCTGGTCAATCAAAAGACGGACCAATTACAATCACACTTTTTTGGATCCTGCCGTCACCCCTGTTTTGAAGTAATAAATGTAAAAATATGTTTGAGCTTGCCACTATTTAACAACAAAATTATTCTTTAATAGGGTAAATATTTATAAACTTTTTAGTTTTAAAGTATGTAAGAATTGATAATTATGCTTATGAGTTAAGACAAAAGTTTTAAGTCATTAGATTACGCCAACAACGCCGTGGGCTACAACTAGCGTTGGATAAGAACTCAGTTGATCTCTATACATTAGAGTAAGATGTTAAAAATATCAAACGATTGTTTTTATTTATTTATTAAGGACTCTTTAGGATCTTTTTGGTTATGTTCCTAAATTTTTAAATTATTAATATTCAGATATTAATTTTTACCAATATCAGTGTTTCGAAATGACTTTTGCTGACCATTTGTTTTAGTGGTTTTAGTTTTGGTTGCGAAAATCGGTTTTATGAAAAACACCGGAAACTTAACCACTACAGTGAAATTATCGTTCAGATATAGGTAACGTATCAGCCTAAGTCTACATTTAGGAACGTCAACCTATTTTCGACTTTTTCATTATAAAATCTTAATAATAAACATCATTTGAGTACTAAACCGATGTCATTTATTTGTCGAAAAAGTATTTACAGTATCAAAACCGTATGCCACATTGTGGACAACTTAGACGTAGTGTTAGTCGCTATTTTTTTTTTGGTCTAATAATTTGTTTTGTTTCTAAGCACTTCATTTGTGAAAATAATATTAAATAATTTTGTTGAATTGATTATAAGTGATGATTGAGGTTATATAAGTTCTTGGTTTTAATTTACAAGCCCTGTTTTGAATAATAACCTGCGAACCTACGAAACGTTAATGATTTGACGAATAACGAGTATCAATAGATACCTAACGAAAATGTAAGTGGTAGGTACCAAATGACTGAATACTCTATATATTTATAAGCTAACTACATGGAAGACTCATTAAGTACTTCCAATGTCTTGTCAAGTAACATTGTTATTTACCCGCTCATTATTTAGTAGCGTTATGTATCTAGTTATAGTGTTAAAAATGATTTAGATGTTTTAAAATGTAATTTTGTTTTTCGAACTGGTTACTTTGATACTCATACAATTTTTCATTTTTGGCTTTGCTTACATAATATTATTGCTGTAGTACGTAAAATTTTTTTTGAACTAATAAAGTTTTGATTTTTATTTTATTTATATTGTTTCTCTGTTTTTTTTTTTATGGTTTTATGGCGTAAGAAACGAAGAAAAGCGAGACACAATGAAAAGTAAATTAATAACTGTAAAACAAGTTGTGTGATTAAACTAAGGACTGAACTTAAGAATGTATGACTATTTCAACTTACTAAAATATAGAACTATGAACTTTTCTATACAAAAAGTAGTAAAAATATAAATCGTGACCAAACGAAGAAATTATGGGGCTTAGAGCGAGAATATCAAAGGTTAAATTCATTTAGAATGATCTACATAGGAAATTAATTAAAACTAAACGCTCAATGTAGATGTCTTGTTTAATATTTTAGTTTTCAATCTCTTTCCAACTTAAATTACGTTAACTATCCTAATCTAATATAAGCTACCCTTCCATATTTATATATTTTATTAACGTTAAAAAAAATAATTGAATTGAATGGATATCGAAAGCCAATTACAGTTACCCATAGATAGCAAGAGAATAAATAAAAATTACTATTACAAAGAGGAGATATTTAAATCAGCATTGACCTTAATATCCAAAGCAAGCATTGGCATTTTGGGCCACACCAAGCGATCGCATAAAAGAGTAAGTTACGCTATGCCTTATCGACGCAACACTGGTGTTTATGAGCTTAAACTTTCTTAGTTGTGGAGGTGACGTTATAATAGCTTTTTTTTTTTTTTTACTAAGCACTGCAAAATACAATAAGTTTCAGATTGGTGAAGAACGATTTGATCTTGACTTACCTTAAGTCATTTTTTTTTGTTACCAATTCCGTTGCTCACTGTAACAAGTGGACCGCGGTGCCCGTGAAGTGATGAGCAGGTTTCCCCGCTCGTCGAAGTGAAGAGCAGGCCGCAGCGCCTGCCGACGTGAGGAGCAGGCTGCAACGCCTGCCGACGTGAGGAGCAGACTGCAACGCCTGCCGACGTGAGGAACAGACTGTGCTGCTCGTCGAGGTGAAGAGCGGGCTGCAGTGCTCACCGATGTGAAGAGCAGGCTGCAGTGTCTACCGACGTGAAGAGCAAGCTGCAACGCCTGCCGGCGTGAGGAGCAGACTGTGCCGCTCGTCGAGGTGAAGAGCAGGCAGCAGCGCCCACCGATGTGAAGAGCAGGCTGCCCCGCTTGTGGATGGCGCCGCAGTTCTCGTCGACGAGATCTACTCGGTGCTCGCTGCTGCGGCGTTCGTTGCCGTGGCTCTTGCTGTAGAGCTCATTACAGCAGTGACGCTGAAAACCCATTTAAAAAAAATTACGCAGAATGCCCGTTCCAACAAGTGATTAGGCTTATTCTAAACATCAGAGGCCAAAGCAACACTGAGATTGTATCCCACTTCTGAATCTGTCAGACTACAAGCTATTGGAGTCTAGACATTCTGCAATTCTTCATGGTTTGGGAAAGGGATAACAATGAAACATCCAAGAGTTTTAAAACATTTATTCATTTAGGCTATTGCTATAGCTCTAATCTGAATATATTGTGAAAGATTCTACCACCGCGTCGGAAGGGCTGTATCATCACAGAGAAGAGGCGGTCAGAAACTCTGTGGTAGCTCTTTTTTTAAATATTCAACAATTATTCCATTACTCGCATAAAAACAGTATCTTAGAAATAAGTAGTTCATCAATCATTAAAATATCAATAATGCAGTACTCACAGTTCCTTGAAATGAACACCTCGACGGTTGGCAACGTAATGACCGACGTTTGTTTGCGTGTCGCTTTTTATAGACAAAGTTAGGGCGTTTTACCCGCCGCTAGGTGGGGTAAAACGCATTTCCTTTGCACAAATAAACGTCTTAAAGTATTACCTTCTATTTTTAGATATTTTAATTATTTTAGTTAATTATATAAGAATAAATTAGAATTAAATAATATCTTACATTATGTGAATTCTGCTCAAAACTATCACGTGTGTTTTTACGTAAACAAGTGACTCATAATAATACAACAGATAATATTGACAAACAAGGGTATATATAAGTATGGATAGATATTGTATGCTAACAATATATAGATGGATTTTAGAAAACCGAAATATATTATTCATGTTCAATTATATATATTTCTGAGTTTTTATTAATTATTATAAGTAAGATTTTAAAATTTTAATTTCCATTTTGCACCCTTAAGGGGTGAATTCTAATAAACCATAAAATACGTATTTCATGAAATGGTTTCATAAGCATGAATCTCAATTTTTGTCAAAATCAGTCACTTTTTTAAATTGTTTATTTAGTGCAAAAGCTAAAAACTACTAGCTTTTCGGAACGACCACTGCTGGGAAGATTACGCCGAAAGAAACCCAGTTCAGTATTGGTCCCTACCCAGCCTGATGGGCTATGTTACAATTACAATACAGATTTACACTTAAGCTATTATACATTTAATTTATACAATACAATTTGCAGTCAACTATTTCCAAGAATTTTTCTCAGGTGATGATAAATAGTCATTTACATGATAATACGCATTTTTTAATAAATGATTTTTAACGGCTGTCTATAATGGTAATGCTACTATATCATCTGGAATTTTATTATAGAGGCGCAAGCTGAGACCCACAAAAGATTTTTTGTTTTCTCTAACCGCAAAGCTGTGATGGCTAATTTATTTTTATTTCTCGTGTTAATACTATGAATATCACAATTTCTCTTATATGAGTGTATATTCTGACGCACGTACATAATGTTCGCATAGATGAATTGCGAAGGGAGGGTCAAAATATTTGTCTTTAAATAGTTCCCTTAAAGACTCTCTAGCACCTAATTTATATATAAATCTGATAGCGCATTTTTGTAAAACAAATATGGTATTTATATCTGCAGCGTTACCCCATAACAATATTCCATAGGACATAACACTGTGGAAGTACCCAAAATATACCAAACGCACTGTATCAATGCAGTCATTTGTTAGCGCCTTACTGGCGCTTACACTTGCAACACCATGCGGCGGACGGCAACATCGGGGCGTAGCTGGCAATCCTATCAGATGAGGGGCGCGGGTGATGTGGCACACGCCCGGTCATCGGTCTTCTTGGCTCAACGCTCGCCGCGTATGGTTGTGTCGGTCCATATATTGTAACTTATTAGTACTGAATTTATAGAACATAGATTATAGATTATGATTGTTTAAAGTAATTGAAGTAATAATTAGATATTCCATAAAGTACTAGTGATCATTGTATTGAGCATAACGATCTATTTAGCAAAAATAAATATGTATTATGTATAACTGTGTCTAATATTTATTTCCTTGATATCAGAAGTGCTGAACGTGCCTGCCCACAAGCGAGGATGCACTTGGAAGTGATCGTCAGGAGAGGAGACAAAGCAACCAAAAACTGTAGTAAGACAGCGTAAAACTGTAAGTCGAATCTTTTTCTTTTCACATTTATTATTGGGTGTACAACGAGGTGAACATGATCAAATTGATATATCTTAAACAAGTGCCACAAAAAATTAGTTAAATCAGAATTACACAGATATAATTTGTTCCATATGTATGGTTATATTACACTGTATAAGCAAGTGCACGTGTTTTTTGCGAAAAGAAGTTCTTATCTAGTAATGGCGTTAGAAAATAATGAAAATGTTTGCTAGATTTAAAAATAAAAATAACGTACGTTACGCAGTTAATTGTAGTGTATTGTGCAAAAACTGTACTTTTTAACATAGGAAATATTGCAAAATTATACGTAAACGCGATTGGTGGTTTGCTATTCTGAGATTTTACAGTCCATTGTTGGATAATGGCCTTTCGTAATGCCTTTATATTTGCGACGTTTCACACTTTTGCGCTATATTAAGTTAAAAACTGTGTTAAAAAAAAATTGGAGATAATAGGGAATATGCATAAAAAATGTGTTATCTAACCAGTTTATCCATAAGTATTTAAAATTTAAGTAATGACAGTGAAAACAGAATAAAAACTGGTTGAAAAACGAACGAGATGTAACAATTCTACGAAAATGTATTTATCTTACTCAGACACTATTTTCTATGGCAAATGTATTAAGATGAAATGGACGTTGGCGTTACCAGTCCATATCGAACTTCTTTCCAATTGAAACTTTAAAGTGTCACAAATTCATCGCTGATTACGATTTTTAATAAATTCTTTTATATTTGTTTACCGTGGTTAATAAGGATTTTATTAAGCAAATAAAAAAAAAATACGTGCATATTCTCTATTGGTCTGATAAGGATGTGCTTCAAGCACAGTGGCGATTAGTAGAAACCACGGATGACCGATAACGGAAATCTGAATGAAAACCGTCAAGTCATCAAATGGTCATGAAGGGTTACGAGCAGTAGAAACCACGGATGACCGATAACGGAAATCTGTATGAAAACCGTCAAGTCATCAAATGGTGATGCAGGGTTACGATCAGTGAAAACCACGGATGACCGATACGGAAATCTGTATGAAAACCGTCAAGTCATCAAATGGTCGAACTGAAAAACTCCGTTCTTTTGACAATATTGTTTGCAGCTAGTCTTGCTAAGACTTAAAAGTGGACTTCTTGTAGCGGATAAGATGAATATGATAATAATAAAATATGGTAGCTAAGTAATAATAATAAAAAAGCACTTAATTGAAATATTTAGTTTCAAAATTTACATGTAAATCGTCGTGATCGTCTTAAACTAATTCAGTTGAAAAACAAATTTATACTGAATAAGATTGAGTAGTTATTATTAAAGTTGTGTATACATTGAATTCTAACAGAAAAACTATATTTTTACTAAGACAGATAAATATTTCATCACATCAGTAGGTACCTAATTAAAACATTACTCTCCTTGAGACACACTTTTTAAATTTATAATCATATTTTAAATTAAGAACATATTGTTTAATATTTTGAAAGATATAACTTTAATAGTTAGTTATGATGGGGAATATATGATTTTCATTCATCTATCACGCACAGCATGAAAATAAAACATGAATTAAACTTATTAAGTAATCCAATCCAAAACTAGCAACAATTGTACAAAACCAACAAGTAATGATAATCAGCTCGATGCAATTAGATATCCAAATGTAGTGAACGTGATATCTCAATGGCGTAGGGATTTCTCACATCCTTCATTTGAACCACGTGTATTTTTCAACATGCCGAAAGGTGGGCGTCAAAATAATTACTTAAGAACCCAGCTGAAGGTCTTCTTTATTCTTTTCAATCATGTGCAGTCCAAAATCATAAACGATGTCTACGATATCTCTCGATGAAAATAGCAAGTCTCGTTGACAGTTTTTCGTCAGTCATAGTATTGCAAACTTCAAAGCGTTGCGTGTGCCTAATCGATTAGTGTTTTTAAATGTATTATACCTGGTTATAAACATTGTAAAAGTAGTGGGTTGTCAGAAGGTGGTGATGTAAATATGACAAGCAGTAAGACTCAATTTGGTAGAAAATACAGAATTGATTTTAAATTTTAATTATTATAAGAAGATTTTGATTATTACTATTTTCAGTTATTTTTTACGTTGTAATTTTCTTTTAATTCTGTTAACAATATTTTTGCTGATCAGTCTCGCAAACTAAAGGATAGGCAAAGAGCAAGAATAAACAGCATTCTGGATTTGCTTATTGCAGTAATTTAAAATTATAAGTTGCATGATAACTTCTCAACAAATAGTATAAACTACCCGTTACATACTTTATAAAAGCATAACTACCAATAGCTCACCGAAGTTTGACAAATTAATTGAAGTTAAAAAAACGCTTGATATACATTTATTTTACCGAAGAATGTTTGATACAGTGGATTATATGGTCAGAAATAAAAATGTTTTTCAAGAAAGTGACTCAAATGATACTGCCGTCTATGGAAATAGCTTACGTATAAAGATGATTTCAAGTTCACCAATAGATCGTGATTTGATGAGGGGTAAAGTTCGACATGATATTCTCCAGTGTTGGTTCACATTCAATTACTTTAGCATTGAATTGAGTTATAAACATAAAGTAACATTTGGAACGATTTATTTACTAGCTTTATTAAATGCTTAGTTGTTAATGGGAAAAACTAAGTATAATATAAACAGTTGAATAAAGGTTATAATATGAAATTACCAAGTGTAATGTTATATAATTATTGGATAAATGAAAATAATATTACTCAACGAATTTTTTGTGAGTGTATGGAGAACTATAGTTTCCGAATTATGTTGAGAGTAATTTTTACTTCGTTATTTCTTTTAAGTACTAAGTTAAACCCATAAGAATAATAAATGGTAGTAGGCTAGTACGGTGGGGCTGCTTTTAGTATAAAATCCAATTAATATGAACCAAAACCTGCTACTTAATTTTTTTTTGGGTACCCGGATTCGCAAATAAGCATGTATTTCAACAGACAGTATACATTATTTTCAATTACCTAAAGAATTGTCAGGTGAGGCCGAGCCCAATTCTCGAACTTAGCAAATTCAGTTTTTCTACTTCTGGTTACTTTTTACAATAAAAGTAAAAGAAAGTGATTAATGTTGATAGTTCAGCGATTCACACCGTCTTTTATTGGTAAATAAAAAAAAAAGGGACTTCCCTTTCTGCTAACTATAATGTCAACTATTATGGGAAGTAAAATAAAAGAACTATATTCATAGAGCTGGTATAATAAGGAGAAGATTATAAGACAAGTTATGAGTACGAACCGTTAATATGATGTGTATGTATGACGACAAAGGAAATCAATTTGAATCTAGTTTGAAGTTATTCCCCCGGTGTTGCCCGCGTAGGGATTGCGTTTTGTTTTCTTTAGTTTTGTTATCTTTAACAGTAATGAATACTGATTATCATAATTAATAAAACAAGTCATGTAGTTACTCGAGAGAATAAAGATTCCATTTTATTTTTAATTGTGTTGCATGCATTGGCAAAGGATGCAACCGTACCACCGTTTATAATGATTAAGCTTTAGTATTGCTCCAATAGTAATATCATTGTGTCATCCATCTTGTGATAATTGCACGTGTGTATTCTGTGCGATTCAACATTAGAGGATAAAAAAATCTGTTTGAGATGATATGACTTAGCTGCCAATGGTGGTGCAGATTCAATAGCTCTTACTATTTTTACGAGTTAAGCTTAGCTCAAGGAACAGAATTGCGAATCCAGATATAGGAGGTAAATCCGAAGGTGCCGAGTGTTAGCGGGTTATCATGCTATTCCAATATAATACATTATTTATTTCATCTTTTGTCTAAAGCATTCACATCGAACATTCTAGGTTATTGCGGACATAACTTAGAACAGATACTGATGAACGAATAAAGTTACAAAGACTGAGACAAACTTACACAGTTTACGCCTAAGTCAAAGCATATACGGGTCTCGGTAAACAGGCCTTATGACGATACACGGGCAATACAAAACTGGTGAAGAAAGCTGATGTTGCTATAATACACTGCTCTGATACATTGAATTGCTCTGCAATAAGCTATTGATCGATTGGTAACAAGTCAGACACACGTGGAATTCTCTAAATGAGATTTGAGTTAATGTGTTTATTTTTCATGTTCTCAGTTCATGCATCAGACACGGACGCAGGCCGAGGACGACCGCGTGGTCAGATGGCCGAGTGTTAGCGCCTTACTGGCGCTTACACTTGCAACACCATGCGGCGGACGGCAACATCGGGGCGTAGCTGGCAATCCTATCAGATGAGGGGCGCGGGTGATGTGGCACACGCCCGGTCATCGGTCTTCTTGGCTCAACGCTCGCCGCGTATGGTTGTGTCGGTCCATATATTGTAACTTATTAGTACTGAATTTATAGAACATAGATTATAGATTATGATTGTTTAAAGTAATTGAAGTAATAATTAGATATTCCATAAAGTACTAGTGATCATTGTATTGAGCATAACGATCTATTTAGCAAAAATAAATATGTATTATGTATAACTGTGTCTAATATTTATTTCCTTGATACATTTGCCTAATTCATCTAACCACGTAGGCCGCAGAGCTAAGTTTTCCAGCTAATTTTTTAATATGGGCACATATTGCAACCCCGAATCAAGCGTTATTCCCAGAAATGTTGTGTTATCAACCATATCTACTGCTTGCTTATTAATAAATAATTGTGTTGGAATTTTTGTAACATTCGGTAAGCAGAACTTTACACATTTAGTTTTTTTTTTTGCATTTAATACTAAAGTACCTGGGCGACCGAGCTTTGCTCGGTTACATCTCAAACATTAACTACATTTTTTTAAACTTGTCTAAAAACAAAACAAAATAAAAAATTATATATTAACTTGAACATAAAAAAAAAAACAAAATTCGAAAGCATAAATCTTATTCACGTAATCAGTATAGTTAAATGTAAGACATATTTATGAGAAATATATATTGTTAGAGGGCGCCGAGTGAACGCAGCGCCCCCAATCGCGTTTTATTACATTTCTCAACATATAGACAATATTTCAAAAAATCCCGACGGACAATCTGTGGTTATTATTAAAGTACGTCTTTTTAAAACATAAGATTATTTTAATTTTATTTCGCTGTAGTTATTATCGACTTAACCGCCAAAAGTGGCCACTTAACTAAATAAATTTAATGTTTTATAATTAATAAAATATTTCTTAAGGCCATACCCAAATTTTCCGTGGTCCAGTAGCCATTTGAAATAAATCATTCGAAAGAAAACGGTAATATCATTTAAATATTCATTTTGATCAAACCCTATATAATAACCCTTGTAACTATTTTATGAACTACTGTTTATAATTTAAAGTGCGAACGTGAAGCTTTTTTACGCACATTTGCGAAAAACGGCCACTTTTAGCTAATGTGCGTAGAAAAGCTTCACGTTCGCACTTTAAATTATAAACAGTAGTTCATAAAATAGTTAAAAAGGTTATCTAGGGTTTGATCAAGTCGAAATTTTAAATGATATCATCGTTTCCTTTCAAATAATTTATTTTAAATGAGGGCGCCACTGAACCCCGGAAAATTCAGGTAGCCCTTAACAAAATTTTTTTAACTTGTCTAAAATCAAATATAAACTTGTTCATAAAAAAGAAACAAAAGTAGTCACCGAGTGGGATTTGAACCCGTAACACTCTTTCTTGCCGTTTTCGATATTCGTAATATCAATCTTACAGCATTTGGAGAGATATGGGAGAGCATTTGTCACGGAGTAATGCCATCCATTGTCAATTTCTCTTATTACACAGCTCGTGTGCGCTAGGCGTATTAGTTAGTTTTCATAGCATTATCCGAGAGATGGCGCCACAAAAACTATCCAAAAAACTGTTTAAAATGTGTTTCGGTAAATATTGGTAAATTTTTCGTTTTGCACTATTGCTTCACAAGTCTCAATAAAATAAAAACTCGAAAGCATAAATCTTATTCACGTAATCAGTATAGTTAAATGTAAGACATATTTGTGAGAAACATATGTTGTTATCTCAAACATTAACTACATTTTTTTAAACTTGTCTAAAAACAATGCAAAATAAAAAATTATATATAAACTTAAACATAAAAAAAAACAAAAGTAAGTCACCGAGTGGGATTCGAACCCGTAACACTCTTTCTAGCGGTCGGTATCCTTAACCGCTGAGCTAAAAACAAGGCGGTCGGCGCGACGAAATTAGCGACCATATTCTGCGTGGAAAGAAAAACGCATGAAAACTCGGAAAACACGCGTTTTCCCAAACATAAGACTAATCTAGATCGATTGTTTACCCCCGAAAACCCCCATATACCAAATTTCAGCGAAATCGTTAGAGCCGTTTTCGAGATCACGGAAATTTATAAATATATATATATAAATATACAAGAATTGCTCGTTTAAAGGTATAAGATTCGACTGAGGTCGATATCGATATATTTACTACTAGTATACCTAGATTGAGACGCCTTCTTACTGATTTCTTTTTCCCAAGCGATGTAGTTAACGACAATGACAATGACACTTAAATGTGATGTAAGTAAATTAAGTAACTATTTACTTCCTAACAAGTAATCCCATATGTATACTACTATACTATTATATTTACATGAATTAAGTACTGACTGAATATGCGGTTTCTTGAGAGCATGGAAATGATAACTTCATATTTAGAGATCGTAATCTTTTATAAAATACAATGTTTTCTATCAGTGAGGACCTGTAATGGACTCTCTGTGTCTAAATAGTTATATATGTAAGTTAGAATAGTTGTTGGTCTTCCTAATAAAATAAAATAAAATAAAATAAAATAAGATTATTTGCCGTAAACTAATCCAACACTTACGACCATGTATTATTAATCTCATCAGAGGTGTCAGTTTTCCTATCCACGCTGAAAATAAGGGAAGTATCATCAGCAAAAAGTACAGACTCTCAATATTTTACATAATATGGTAAATCATTGATATAGATCAGGAATAACAAAAGACCCAAGATGGAACCCTGAGGCACACCCATCACTACGGTTGATCCTTCAGATTTTACTTGATTTACACTAACTTTTTGAATTCGGCTACTCAAATAAGATTTAATTAATTCAAGAGCTTTTCCTTTTATTCCGTAGTGCTCAAGTTTGGACAGAAGGGTTTTGTGGTCTACACAATCAAAGGCTTTGGAGAGGTCAAAAAAGACACCAATTGCGTTCTGACAACACTCCCAAGCATCATAGATGTTTTGTAAAAGTGCAACACCTGCAACCGTTGTTGATCGTACTTAGTAAATCCATACTGATCATCATGGAACAGACTATTTTTGTTAAAAAAATCTAATAATTGGTTAAAAATTATTTTTTCGAATATTTTGCTCAGTCCTGGAAGAATAGAAATGGGACGGTAATTTTTTGGATCATTTTTGTCACCAGTCTTAAATAGAGGGATAACTTTACTTAACTTCATCATGTCAGGAAAAGATCCCGCGTCTACACATTTATTAAATATGGAAGCTAAGTAAGGCGCAATTACATCTGTAATATTACGAATAACGGATACTGAAATGTCCCACAAATCACCCGTTTTTTTATTATTCAAACTTTTAAAAGTATCAATGATATTTCTAGGTGTGACGTATTTGAATATTAACCTATCTTTACATTTAGGTATGCAGTTGGTTAAAAGCTTTTTTGATTTCCTATATGAGGACATGTATGTAGTGGGGCAGTTGTATTTAGGGGAATGTTTGTGAAAAACTTCTCAAAGTATTGTGCAACATATTCACTAGTGTCTGAAACCTTTGTTAACTAGCTTAGCCCGCGACTTCGTCACCGTGGACTTTGCGAGAGTTCATCATCATCACCATCTAGCCCTTCTTCTGCTAATTGCTGAGCATAGACCTGTGCTGCTCACATCCAAATGTGACTCGCGACTTGATTATTTTGTCAAATCATCGCATAGGCAGACGCCTGATGCTTTTGTCACTCCAGCCAGGCCAGGTGCCATGCTCCGTTCTGCTTTAAGTTCAAAACCGTTGCCTATGCCAAATTATATCTTTTTGGTACTAATTATCAATGAGATATCTAACCCATCTGGCCAGCGTAGAGGGTATAGGCTTAATGCTCTGGCTGCTCTGGCTAAGTATGATTATAGTAGTACAGAGAGGGTCGTGCTCCTGCAGTGGAGACTGGAGACTAAAAAGACCTGATGATGATGATGATGATGGTACTAATTATTTCTAAGTAAAACCAGGCAGACAGACATACTGAAACTATAAGGGTTCCTTGTTTACTACGATTTCACATTATTTCTTTATGTGATCTAAGTCGATCGGAATTTTAACATTGTAAACAACATATAAATTTTCACTGTTACTGAATGTTACTGGGTATCTCAAAAACTGAATACTTATGCAATAGGCAGTAACTTCTACTTGTTCAGGCCTACCAAGAAGTCTACGATAAGAACAAAAAAGAAACTTTTGCTATTTAGTTTTATCAGACGTACAATGATATTTATTTTGTAAATACCGTAACTTAAAAATCCTTCTTTTCAACTTGCAAGCGCCACGGTTAACGACTGCTCTGTACAAATATTTTTTTTATTTGGAAGAATACACTGTATTATGAAGAATCTCGGGTTTTACTACTAAAATAGAAGCCCCAAATGTCCCGACGAGACATAATTTGGTGACCCCGACGTGATTTCGACGTGATTGGAATGTACCAGAAAACGATCCCAACACCAAGATCCCGTAACCAGGCCTGATGGAATCCTGATCTAGCCAGCAGCCACTGGAAACAAAGGAGCCTTATACCATACACTGGACATTGGTCAGCGATGCAGCTAAAGCCCGCACCAGCCAGGAATTTAAAAGATAAGTGTCCATCCTTTGTTATCCCTATAAATAAACTAATTCCCTTCCTATCATAGCTCCCGCTATCCTATATTCTATCCTAATAATGTGGTGATACTAAGTAATCGCTTGCATTTGCGTGAACAAACGTATTTTACGCCAATTTAGGAAATTTTCATACATATACTTTTTCTCATATTTCTTTATTATTTCTATAAATATTTTATTGCATTTACATATTTCAGCATATCTTCTTGTATTTATACGATTTATACTACAAATAATTGGCCAAGTGCGTGTCGGGCCACGCGAAGTGTAGGGTTCCGTAGTTCCAAATGCCAACTTTGAGTTTATGCCACTAAAAACGTTTTAAAACTAATTATCTATTGAATTTGTATGAAATTACTTTTTCCGAGTACATTTTTTATGTTGATCGCCTGTAACTTTTTAATTTATTTACGCTACTTAGCTCTGATTCTTCGTAGATTTAGAAAAGGCCTATGACAGAGTGGTGAGAAATGAACTGTGGTCAACATTGTCTGCGTATGGGCTGAGCAGCCATCTGATCCGAGCACTGAAATCTCTTTATATGAATTCCAGTGCTTGTGTCAGAACTGACGGCGCATACACAGACTGGTTTAACATCGAAAAAGGTGTTAGACAGGGATGTGTAGCGTCGCCTTGGCTGTTCAACTTATTCATGGACAGTTGTTTGACAGATTTGAAAGATGATGAATGTGATGTTAGAATGGATGAGTTATTAATCAAATGCCTTCTCTATGCCGATGACCAAGTAATACTTGCGGACTCAGAGGAGGAATTACAGAAGATGATAGCTGTTACGAATGATGCATTAGAGAAAAAGGGTATGAAAGTTAATGTCAGTAAAACCAAAGTTATGGTTTTTGAAAAGGACGATAGTGCAACAGAATGCAATATTTTAATAAATGGGGTGAAAGTTGAGCAAGTGAAAGAGTTTGTATACTTGGGATGTATGTTTACAAAAGATGGTAAGCACGAGGGTGATGTTGAAAAAAGAGTGAATGCGGATAACCAAGTGAATGGAGCGTTGCATTCCTTTATGAGCAGTAGGAAGGTATCAGACAAGGCACGTCTCGCTGTTCATAAAGGAGTACTGATACCTACTTTAATGTACGGTAGTGAGAGTTGGGTAATGGCAAAGAAAGCATGAAAGTAGAATAAATGCAGTTGAAATGCGAGCGCTGAGGAGTATGTGTGGTGTTACTTTGAAAGATCGAATACGGAATGATGCCATAAGGGAGCGGTGTGGAGTAAAAGAGGATGTTGTGACAAAAATAGAGAAAGGGATGTTAAGATGGTTTGGGCATATAGAAAGGATGGATGAAAAGAGATTGACGAAAAATATTTATATGACAAATGTGAAGGGAACAGTAGGAAAAGGTCGGCCTCGGCGAACTTTCTGCGACCAAATTGCAGACGTCCTAAAAAAAGGAGAGGTAAAAAGTACCCGTAACCGAAGGGCATGTATGAAGAGATTGATGAGTTTAGATGAAGCAAAAGAGGTTTGTCAGGATCGTAGCAAGTGGAGGTCCATAGTCTCTGCCTACCCCTGCGGGAAACAGGCGTGATATTATGTATGTATGTATGTATGTACTTAGCTCTGATAGTTTTCCTTTAAACTACATTATATATACTATAGCTGCGATTTTTTTCACGTGGCGATATATAACCGTTTAGCAGATAGAGGGGGGGGACACTTGCCTCCAACAAAAATTTGCACTTTAAATCCAAATATTTCAGAAACGGTTCCCTAAATCGAAAAATGGTGTTAAGAAGCTCACAATGTTTTAGAAAGACCTATTTAACGACACCCCACACAATGTATTTGTCGAGAAAAAAAATATTGACTACCTCCTTACTTGTATGGCAGTTAACGTAAAAAAAAATATTTTTCTAAATTTTATTTTACAACTTTTTTGCCATGATTAATTTACATATCCATGCCAAATTACAGCCTTCTAGTATTTATAGTTTCTGAGAAGGACCGCGGACAAACAGACACACAGACAGACAGACAGACATGGCGAAACTATAAGGGTTCCTTGTTTACTACGGAACCCTAAAAAGGCGTATTTACACGTTTTTAAAATTATTGCATCATCATTTTATGCTACCCGTCACTAATTTTTATTTGCTAAAATTAGCACAATCAAGCACTTTTATCTCATTCCCTACATTATTTCAAGCCCATTAGCACTCCATATACATTAATGAGATAAAACAATTCATGATTTATTAGATTTTTCAAGAAATTTCACACTTTTTGTCCATATACAGTTAATGAATTTCTGGCATACAATTCTTAACAAACCTCGATCCATTTCATTGCCTATGACTATTTCAGGGATTTTCGTCGACTCCCAGTGCTACTCAGCGGCCGCGGTTCGTGCGGGGATCGAGCGAGAGCTGATTTGACAACCGATAACGGGCGTCTCATCGTCAGCTGTGCATTGCATTACGTTACGAGGACCGTGAGCCTTTTATTCATTCTAGAGATGTAAGCGACATATTTTACTTTACCTGACATACGTAGCTTACCGTCAGAAATGGTAATTTACGGTAAAGAATTATAAATGACCGTCAGAAACGTAGGTAATGTGATTTTATCGTAATTTATTATTATTGTACCTACGTAATCATAACTAGTACTAAAGCAGTATGCCAAATTTCATAGAATATATAGCTTCAGTGGATCCTGAAATATGACCCTGTGAAAATAGCTAATTTTGGCACTGACTGACTCACTGACCGGTTATCAAAAAACCTTTAGGCCACTTCCAATTTTCCTAGCGTTATGAAAATTGGCACACAGGTGTGTTATATGTAGATTAACAAAAAATTAAGAAATTTAAGAAATCGGTCAAGCGTGAATTGGTTCAATCTAATATCGAATTTTTAATAAAAATATTTATGAACCAGTGATACAATGAGAATACGAAGAGGAGAGGGGGAGGAGAGGGGGAATGGGTATAAAATATGTCATAAGAAATTTAAGAAATGGTCAAGCGTGAGTTGCTTTAATCGAATATCGAATTTTTAATACAAATATTTATGAACCAGTGATACGATTAGGTACGATTTCTTGAAAAAAGTATTGAAATCTCACCAAAAACATACCTGTTAAAAAGGGGGCCAAGTTCTATCGGCTAGTTGTTCGCCTAAAAAAGGGTTGAAATCCAATCCAATGCCAAGTTTAGATGCACTTTAAAAATCGATCATAATCATCTTCATCAACATCTAAATTTGATCTTGGCAGGTTAATTGAATATAGAGGTACTTGTTAAAAAGGAGGCCAAGTTCCTATCGGCTAACTAAAAGTAAATTGCCAAGTTCAAATTTAGATGTTGATGAAGATGATTATGATCGATTGTAAAGTCCATCTAAACTTGGCAATGGATTGGATTCCAACCCTTTTTTAGGTGAACAAATAGCCGATAGGATCTTGGCCCCCTTTTTAACAGGTATATTTTTGGTGGGATTTTTAAATTAACATTAATTATTCTGAATCCTCCTTGTCGACGTCTGATTCTGATGTTTGATCTTGCAATTCCTCTTTAAGTTTTAAATTGGCACGAACCGTTACTAGTTTAATGACTCGATCATCATGGAGTCTATTTTTTTGCTTAGTATGTACATTAGAAAAAAGGCTCCAATTCCTCTCACATGCACCTGTGCTTGGGAGAGCACTTAGTATTTTATATGCCACTAAATAAAGTGGCTGATTATATGCAAATGTTTGCCACCATATGGCTGGATCAACAGCACCAGTGGCAAGCCAAGCGGCGCTACATAATCCAAAAAATTTTGTTTTCGTTTTAAAATCTGCTATATTAGCTATAACTTTGCCAACATCAAGGTTTAGAAAAGTTGCTTGAGTTTGAATGAAATTTACAGCTGTGCTAATTTCGTCTCCAGTAAGTCCAGAACCGATATACCTAGGATCTAAAAGATTGGATGCTAGATGTATTGGACGAATACAAAAATTACGCCTGCGGGTTACAGAATCAAAAATTACTTGGATTTCAGCTTGCGTAAAACTAGTGCATGAGGCAAAGTTGTCATTTAGTGTCGCCAAAAGCTTCAGAAAAGTGTTGGGGACATCAGACACTCTTGCTTTATTTGACTCAGAAGTTGTGACGGCGGCTGCTATAGGTTTTAATAAATTCAATAAGTCATAAACTTTTATCCATAAATCTTCGTCGAGTATTATATCTTTAATTGTTTTCTCAATATTTAAGTCGTCATTTACCGCCATAAATTTTAAAGCTATTTTGTAAATAACTTTCCAATGATATGACAATACCGTTCCATCTGGTTTTGCTAGGTAGTTTTAACGAGGTCTTTATCTGCCCATATAAGTTTCTTTGCGTATTTTCAAAAAATGCTGAAATAATGTCTTGTTTTCACGTATTTTATAATCTTAAGTACGGAATCGGTTATGATTTTAAACACAGGAGTTTTGAAAATATCGTTGTATACCAGATTAATGGCATGTGAAACGCATCCATAACAAGAAACATGAGGGTGTTTTTCATTGATTTTGTGCCAGGCGGCTTTCATATTTTGGGCGTTGTCGGTTACGACTGCAACTATTTTTGATGGACCTATCTCCTCGATAACCTTACAAATTTCATTGCTCATGTATTTAGCCGTTTCTCTTTCAGTTTCAGGATATATAGCCTTGAAAAATACAGGATCTGGCGTGCATGCTATGAAATTTATTACACTTGAAATTTCGTTTTAGGTTTATTTTAGGTTTACTGTAAGTAGTTCAAAATATCCCTTCACCATAATTTCCTTTTTCCAAAATCAACTATCCAACTAAGATAACACGCATCAAACACAACACACAACTACGATATCAAACGTTTAAGCCAACGAATTAGAAATTCCATTTTAATACATGTTTCCATAGTAATACTATTGTAATACGAGACTACGATATAGTGACGATAATGAATAGTGATAAATATGTATAATATTGATATGAAAATATTTAGCTATAATTTTTTTTGTAAAGAAAGAAAATGGTTCATTTTGGTAAACACAACATAAAAATTATAAACAATTTTACAACAGAAAACTTATAAATTTAAAATGATTTCTTGACCCGTGTTACTAGTTCTGCTATTATTTTATTTTTGTAAAAATACATGTGTGATAAATGTAATAGATATAAGTAGTTTTTATCACAATAAACAATTCAACTATGATGTATTTGATGTGTTGAAAAAGGTAATTATGAGAGAGCGACATTTTTAAACGTAAAGTACAAACTTCTGCATGATGGAAATAAGTCATACCTTTTCCGTTTATATTAGTCCAACCATCGCTCATTATAGTAACCGCGTGCGATTCTTTAATTTTATTTTCTGTAGCAGTTTTAACTCTTAAAAATTCTGCATTAAGTAATTTGTTCCTAATAGCACTCCTGTTTGGTGGTTTATATTGAGGATTAAGCAGTTTTAGGAATTGAATCCAATAGCTTGACTCCAGAAGTGATAGAGGAACGCCACTTGCAAAAATAGCTCTTGCTAAAGCAGCATCTATATTTTCTTGTATATCTTCAGTTGACGTATCCTGATTAAAATCATCCTCAATTGACACAGCCGCTGCAGAAGTGGAAGGAGATACAAAAGGGCTACTTGAAGTCTGTGGCTGGATTGGCTTTTTTGTAAATTTATCCTTTACGTCTTTAGGACAATCATTGCACTTAGTTAAATGTAATACCATTCTAGTTGCGTTTGTATTCCTGTACTCAGTATTGCAAAATATGCACACAGCATGTTTTTTATTACCTTGACTATGTAATATTTGGTAATAGTTTCAAACATCACCTGGTTTTCGAGGCATTTCCAAAGTATAAATACGATTTTACGTTTTAAAGGATTCAAACTACTTATAAAATATCCACTTTTTCAATAACACAACAAACTGTATTGACTCTTTACTGGAACATGTAACTAGATACTGTAAGCAAAAACGATTGCCTTCATGTAAAAAACCGCCGGGGAAGTACCTAGGCTTCGCAGTAAACGATATACGTATAGTCGAAATTGCATGCGCAGCGGCGCCAGCGGCAAACGGGGGGAATCTACGGGAAGCCAACGCGAGCAGCGCGATCATTGCCTCATTTATCAGTCGACTCATAGTATAATAAAATAAGGTATTCTCTCTCCGTGACAGCTGATGACGTAGGAAGAATTTGACTACGTCATCAGTGTAATATGTTGCCTCTGTGTGAAATTGAATTACCCGAGCGTAATGCATTTTTGAACTTTATATACCAATTTCAAATTAATAATCCATTTTATCAATTTATAAAATTTTGAATTGATGAATGACGCGAGAATCGCGAGATTCTTAATAGCTAAGTTACTTAACATTTTATTTAATATTAATGAACTAATTGAGAAAGTCCTTAAATTTACTGAAAAGAACAATCAGTGGCAACACTTTCGTGACGTAGTCAAGTTCGTTCTCGGACAGAGAATACCTTATTTTATTATACCATGAGTCGACTATTGCCTCCCGCGCCGAGACTACGTTTCGTTTGCCCTCAAAGTTCGGTCACGTACTTATATAACTTTTGATCGGTTGATCATATTCGTAGTTAAAGGGTACTGAGAAGGACATATGGTACCTTAGGGTAGGAGTTACAACAAACTGCACGGACGCGAGGAAGCCCCGGGCAAACATTCGTACTTCATTAACTGTAAAATTATTGTGGGGTCATTTATCCTTGGTAATTTTTATGATACACGTTAATGGACGTTAATGGAGATGAACTATGAAAGAAAATAATGACATGATGCACCATATAATGCTTAAAGTCTTTAAATATAAAATAAAACTATTTTATTCGTTTGCGACATTGTTTCATTACTATTTAATTTTGTTGACTTCGCTCTTGCTTTATTGTTTTGCGCGCGTGTTAATCTGATTAGTTTGATTTTAGTCTAATATCCTAGTACACGCTATACATTGTTATCAATATGTATCCCGATACAAAGGAAACTAAATACTCCTTAAAAGATCTTACTGTCAAACGTAGTTCTATTAAGGGGCAGATTACTAAATTTAAAAATTACATTGATAAAATCTCAAAACTTTCACAGTTGTCTACTATTGAAATAACTGAATTAACTCTTAAAATTGGAAAATTCGAAGGCTTGTCAACAAAATTTAACGAGTTGCAAAGTGAGATCGAGGTCATAAACTCAGAAAATATTGAATCAGAAATTGATGAGCGTGATAACATTGAGCAAGAATTAATAGAGAACATTGCTAATGCTAAGTCATTAATTGAGCAACACAACATTTTACAAAGTGAACAAAGACGTGAATCAATTTTTTACGAATCTCAATGTGATCATAATCATCAACCTTTAGGGTTCCGCCTACCGGAAAATAAAATTGATAAATTTAACGAGTCTATTTTTCGCTGGCTTGATTTTAAAGAATTATATTTAAATCTTATTTATAACAATGCTCGTATCCCACCGATGCATAAATTTCATTATTTAATTTCTTACCTCGAAGGAGAGCCGGCTCGAGTCCTATCCAATCTCGAAGTTACGTCAGCTAATTACAACGAGGCCTGGAAATTATAGTGTGAACGCTACGACAACAAGAGGTTATTAGTCGACCACCTCAGCTCGTTACTAAATGTTCAGTCTATCACTCGCGAGTCAGAGAAGTCATTACGTTTCCTTGTCGATCATGTATCTAAAAACCTGCGCGCACTAGCCAGTCTAGGTCAACCCACTGACAAGTGGGACTGTTTGTTAATTAGGGTTCCGTAGCCAAATGGCAAAAACGGAACCCTTATAGATTCGTCATGTCTGTCTGTCTGTCTGTCCGTCTGTCCGTCCGTATGTCACAGCCACTTTTTTCCAAAACTATAAGACCTATACTGTTGAAACTTAGTAAGTAGATGTATTATGTGAACCGCATTAAGGTTTTGACACAAAAATAAAAAAAAAAACAATAAATTTTGGGGGTGCCCCACACTTAGAACTGAAACTCAAAAAAATATTTTTCATCAAACCCATACGTGTGGGGTATCTATGGATAGGTCTTCAAAAATGATATTGAGGTTTCTAATATCATTTTCTTCTGAACCGAATACTTTTCGCAAGAGACACTTTCAAAGTGGAAAAAAGTGTGTCCCCCCCCCCCCCCCGTAACTTCTAAAATAAGAGAATGATAAAGCTAAAAAAAATTTATGATGTTTATTACCATGAAAACTACCAGCGAAAATTGGTTTGAACGAGATCTAGTGAGTAGTTTTTTTTTTAATACGTCATAAATCATAAACGGCAATTTACCTTTCTTTCAATCTACTCAAATATAAAAATTAATAAAAACATACTACAAGACTTTTATATTATGTTATTTGCTACTACGGAACCCTTCATGGGCGAGTCCGACTCGCACTTGGCCACTTTTATTTTTATGCTACCAGCCAAGCTAGACAGCCGCACACTCGTAAAATGGGAAGAATTACGTAACACCTTCTCTGACGTACCAACTTTAGATCAATTTCAAAGATTTTTAATTGAAAGAGCGCATGTATTGGAAGCGTTGAATCGTAGCAAAAACTATGATGATAATCCAAAAAACTCACAATCTTTTCTCGTGCTACACCGCTTTCTAATAACAGTTATAAACACGATCGAATTTCCTCCACTAAATCTTTTACTAGTTCAAGCCAGACTAAATCATTTTCTTCTGCATGCATCATTTGTAATGATAATTATAGGATTTATGATTTTCCTATTTTCAAGGCTAAAAATATACAAGATAGGTATGCTGACGTTCATAAACACAAACTTTGCTCTAATTGCTTGCGACAGGGTCACGCAGTGGGTGAGTGTCGCCTGGGACCTTGCCGTGAGTGCAAGAAAAGACATAATACGATGCTTCATAATCCATCTTCTTCCACAATCGTAAACAATACTGCAGTTGGTGAATCAGATACCACTGCCAATTTCTCTAAACAACAAACAAAACAGGTACTCCTATCAACTGCATTGATAGAAGTATCCAATCCAATTACAAATCAAACAATAAAGGTACGAGCCTTACTAGACTGTGGAAGCCAAAGCTCTTTCATAACTTAGTCACTACAACAAAGGCTATACTAACAATCTAATCCAATCAACACATTAAATATTATTGGTATCGGCAATCATTCAATGTCTAAGGTTGAAGAAAGCTGCATTACCAAACTAAGTTCAATTCACACTAACTTCTTGAAGAATTGACTGGTGAGATACCTAAATCTCCTATCAATATACAAAACTTAAATCTACCAAAAGGTATACAATTAGCAGATCCCACATTTGATCAGCCAGCTCTTGTTGATGTTTTGATTGGAGCCGATATATTTTGGGATAATTTTTAGGTCCTAATAGTCCTAAACTTCAATATTCTAAATTCGGTTGGTTATTGTGTGGTTCTATTTATATAAATTCAACTCAAAACAATATAAAATGCAATCATGCTATTACTTTTTCTAGTTCATTTCGTAATGCAGAACTCAATAAATCTTTAACGAAATTTTGGGAGATAGAAGACCTTCCTCAAAAAACAATATTAACCAAAACTGAAGAAGCATGTGAAAAATATTTTCTAGCCAATACTACAAGGTTAGACTCAGGTAGATTCTGTGTACGTTTACCTTTAGTAGATTCTCCTGACTGCCTTGGCGACTCATATTATCATGCTAAAAACGCTTATTCAGTTTAGAAAAGCGATTTAGAAAAAATCACAATTTAAAGTCCGAGTATGTCAATTTTATAAACGAATATTCAGAATTAGCTCATTTATCTGAGTTTTCTTTATCAAAACCATATCCGTCATATTTTCCAGGTCATCATCCAGTATTTAAACAAGACAGTGAATCAACAAAACTTAAAGTAGTTTTTGATGGTTCTCATCCCACTTCCTCTGGTTATTCAATCAATGGCTTTCAAATGGTAGGTCCAAACATTCAAGACAGCCTTTTTTCCATTTAAATCAGAGGTAGACATTATAAATACATCTTAACTGGAGATTTAGCTAAGATGTACCGCCACATCCACACGACACATCCTACAGCTGATATTATGGAGGGAAGATGAAACCCAGCCTATAAAGACTTTGCAACTAAATACCGTAACCTATGGTACTGCCAGTGCAAGTTACTTAAGAACACGGTGTCTTTGGCAGGTAGGTGAGCAGTGCGAGGACGATCTCATTAAAATAATAATTCAAAAAGATTTTTATGTAGACGATCTATATACTGGTTCAAATACTGAAAATGAATTACTTTATATTAAAGATGCTCTCTGTCAATCCTTCAATGAATATTATTTAAATTTAAGAAAATTCAAGTCAAATTCTTCCGTTGTTCTCCAAAACTTAGAAACAAATAGTCAAGAAAATCTAATGCTCAGTAAATCTTCAAATACTCTCGGTTTATGTTGGGATCTAAACACTGATAACTTCAATTTTCCTATAGATATGCCTATATCAAAGGCCAATACTATAAAATGTTCTATTATGTCAGATTCATTTAAGATATTTGATCCTCTTGGCTTATTAAGTCCATCAATAATTCAATCAAAAATGCTTCTTCAAAAACCGTTGCTGTTATGTGCGAAATCCAAGGTGGCCAGCTTAAAGCCTTGCACAATTCCAAAACTCGAACTCTGTGCAGCTTTGCTAGCGGCAAAGCTTAGCAACAGCGTTATGGAATCTATTAGATACCAGCCTACGCGTTTAATGCATTGGTGCGATTCTACAATAATATTATGTTAGTTAAACAAAAATCCCAGACAGTTAAAAACCTTCTTTGCTAATCGTGTTGATGAAATACTTGACAAGACTATTCCTGACTCTTGGCGATATGTACCAACTGCTGAAAATCCGGCTGACCTAATATCTAGAGGTGTAAACGCTAGTCAATTGCCAGATTTAAAGTTATGTTGGTCAGGTCCTCAATTTCTGACCTTTCATTAATCAAAATGGCCAGTATTAAATCGTAAAGACAATATTATAATTCCAGAATTAAAGGTTAATACTCTGATAACCATTGAATCCATAATAGATTTTGAGAGATTTTCTAAATTCAATCGTCTCCATAGATGTTTTGCATACGTCAAACGATTTATTTTTTATCTTAAAAACCCAAATAATAAATTAACAGGAGTATTAACCGTTCAAGAACTACACGATTTGCTTTACCATTTATATTCTATAGCTCAAAGAGAATCATTCTCATTAGAATATGAACAATTAATTCAGGAAAATCTTTGAAATTAAAATCGAAAAGTGTCTTTCTCCTTATATGGACAAAAGCGAAGCTAATAATCTTATAAGAGTTGGTGGTCAAATTGATGCTTCTTGTTGTCCTTACGAGCAACGGCATCCCATACTTTTAGATTCTTCTCACCGTCTAACAAAACTTCTGTTTCAATTTGAACATATTAAAAATTTACATGCTGGTCCTCAATTATTACTTGCAACTATAAGGCAAACTGTTTGGCCTGTTAACGGACGACAATTACCTCGCCAAATTTACCATAGCTGCGTCACTTGCCGAAGAATTCAAGGTAAAATCTTGTTTCTAAAAATGGGTGATCTTCCAGTCAACGTCTAAATCCTGGCTTTCCCTTTGAATGCGTAGGAATGGATTTTGGGGGTCCTTTTCTTATTCTAAATCGCAAGGGACGCGGATCTAAATTAATCAAATGCTATTTATGTCTTTTTGTTTGCCTTCAATATAAATGTATACACTTAAAAGCCGCAGGTGGATTATCCAAAGAGGATTTTTTAATGACACTTCGTAGATTCATATCGCGCCGCGGGAAGCCATCGGAACTATTTTGCGACAATGGTGGAAATTTCGTTGCTGCTTCTAATGAATTTAAAGAACTTCTTAAATTCAATCAAGAACCTCTATCTCAATTTGCAGCTCACGAAAATATACGGTTCTCGTTTATTCCCGCACGGGCCGCCCATATGGGTGGTATATGGGAAAGTGGCTTAAAATCCGCTAAATATCACATTAAGCGTGTCATGGGCAAAAGTCGTCTCACTTTTGAAGCGATTTCTACTTTGTTTACGCAAGTGGAGGCGATTCTTAATAGCCGCCCCCTATGTCCATTATCCTCTTCCCCTGACGACTCCCAATTTCTATCCCCAGGGCACTTTCTTATCGGAAGACCGCTGACATCAATACCATCACCCAGTCTAGAAAATGTGAACATCTATAAACTTCAGAGATATCATTGTCTAGAACAATTCGCCAGCATTTCTAGCAGAGATGGCAGAAGAAATATGTCATGGAACTTCAACAACGCACAAAATGGAAAACTAACACTGCCAAATTAAACGTGGGTGATTTAGTACTTTTACAAGAAGACCATGTTCCTCCTCTCGCTTGGCGGCTTGGAAGTGTAGTTCGACTATTAGACCGATCAAAATAGCACAACCTGGACATAAATAATAAACTCGTTGTTTTCAATATTTTATCGGATATCAATATTGAGTATCAAATATTAATTAGATATATTATGTAATTTATCCGCGGTCGCAACCGTGTTATATAAAAATCGTGAGATTTTGTACACTACTCAACTTTTCCCTAAAAGCATAATAGGTAACCAAAGACCTTGTTAGTTTAATTTTTAGGTGCATTCAAATGCGATCACTTAATAGCAAAATTAAACTGACCCCATTTTTGTTTATACATTTTTTTTTCACAGTTTTCACCTGATCTCGATATCTAGTTAAGCCAAAATGATAACCATAATGTTTATATCTTTATAAGCTATATTGTGTCTTTTTAGACATTAAAGACCAAAATTAAACATCATTTTTTAATGTTTTAAAATTAATGTTTTTCTCAGTAGCCAGAAATAGGTTACTATGTGTTATTTTTGTTTAATTATAGCTTTTTGTGTACTATAATCACATTTTCATCAAAAATGTGATTAAACACATTAACGTCTTACTTAAAACAAAAAATATTTGATTGAAAATACGCGAGAGAGATGTGCCGAGCGGCAAATTCCCCGTTGCCGGCAATATTCCCAATCTTGCCATTGCCGGTAAATTTCCATTTTGCCGGGAACATTGGCAATATTGCCGATCCACTTAAATTGCTTTGTTATATCAAAATTCTGATTATTTTGTAAATAAACTTGAAATTTATTAAGAAATAACCGCCTAGGTGTAAGTTGGACTCGCGCACTCAGGGTTCCGTACCATTATCTATAAAAAATCACATTTGTTATATGAGAGCCCCCCTTAAATATTTATTTTATTTTAATTTAACTATGTATTTTTATAGTGCATATACAACTAAATATTCTGTGAATTTTTCATGCCTCTAACTCTTGCTGTTATTAATATTGAGCTAAAAACGTTAAAAAAAATCAGGTTTTTTGTGTGGGAACCCCTCATAAATATTTATTTTATTCTGTTTTTAGTATTTTTTGTTATAGCGGCAAAAGAAATACATCATTTGTAAAAATGTCAGCTGTCTAGCTTAGTGAGATACAGCCTGGTTACAGACAGGCGCATGGAAAGACAGACCGACGGACAGCAGAGTCTTAGTATTAGGATCCCGGCAAAACGGGACCGGCAAATTCGGGCCTAGTTGCGGAAAATTTGTCCTCGAGGGAAGTAAGGATCCCGGTTTTACCCTTTGGATATAGAACCCTAAAGAACTCGCCGTATCCGCATCCGCAAATGCGGAACATTTGCATTCCTTTATACATCTGCATCCGCAAAAGCTTCGCATAGATTGATGCGGATGCGAATGCGGATGCGTATTAAGAGAATAAAAGCCGCTGGATTTCAATGAAAATCTACTTACTAAGTGGATAGTCAACTATTAGTTTGCCCGAATTGTGAACCCGCGAACCTCATATCTCAGTAATCCCTTGACAGATTCGGCTCATGTTTTATAACTTAACAATTAATCGAGTTATAGTTGAACAAACATACATACATACTTCCATACATAAATACAAACGCCGGATTGTTCAAGTAGACTCGGAGAACTTGGCTCGCTTCACTTGCTTGTTTAATTAAAACTGTAAACTCGCGAACCCCATATTTCGGCAACACCTTGACTGATTTGCTGCTTATGTGCGAAAAAAAAACTTATTTTGACACGTGCCTACCAAATTTCCTGAAGATCCGATAAAAGATGCTCAAGTTATCGTCAAATAAACATACATAAATACATACAAACGTCAGATTGTTCAAGTAGACCCTTTGCTAGCTTTGCTTGCAAGAAAAACATTTCCTTTTTGGTTGATCTCTAAAAATTGTGTAAAACATCTAGAATAATACTGTGTTTTTTATTTTTTTATCTTTAAAACTGACTGACATACGCCGCATAGAACTAAGGCATGTCCAAAAAACGGCCTATTACAACGTGACGCTTTGATGACATCATTAAACAACTTGCGTTTGTTTCGTACCGGCTGGCCGGTAAGTGCGTATTTCTGCGTTTGGACGAATATTTCACACACATTAGATATAAAATGGCTAATCTGCTCACAAGAAAGTCATGTGTTGTGATTACCTGCACTAGTACTACGGTAAAAACACCAAAAAAGCTGTTTTTTCAAGTTCCTCGAGATTCAAAAATGTGAAAAAAATGGTTTAACGTTGCGAAGAGAGCTGATCCTGTAGCGGCTAATAGTTATGTACTATACTGTTGTGAAGACCAAAATAGAACGAGCGAGTTAAGTGAGTGAAGCGAGCGAAGCTGTTCTCCGAGTCTGTATAAATAATCTGGCGTTTGTACGAGTTATCGAACAAACATACACAAATAAAATACATGTATGTTTATTATAAATTTAGTAGGTGTAATCGAAAATAAAATTTAGTAGGCACAAGTATTAAATAGAATATTTTAGTTCGAACATGAACTAAATCAGTCAAGGGTTTGCCAAGATATGGGATTTGCTAGTTCACAGTTTAGGTCAAACTACTAGAATAATATACATCGGGGCAAACTATTAGAATGATATACATTTTCAAACATATTAAAACTAGTATTTCGCCTTGAACTGTCAACTCTCAAACCCCATGTTCGTATTTCTATTAGCCAAGTCTACACGCCTAATATTTTTTTTAAATTTCCAGTCAAAGAAACTTAAGTCACCGTTATTTATGTAGGTACTAATTGAAATATGTAAAAAAAAAATCGTATTCGCATCCGCATTCGCGGATGTGAACCTTTAATAATCCGCATCCGCGGATGTCGCAGAGTTGTTGCGGATACAACAACTCTGGTCTGCACTTGGATGGGTCACCACAAGTAGCATAAAATTTCTTGAGCCCCTCCGTGCTTCGGAAGGCACGTTAAGCCGTTGGTCCCGACTGCCAACATTGTACGGCAGTCACAACACAACATAAAGCAAAGGTACATGTAGTCAAGTTCATACTAATATATGAACTTGTCTGCAAATATAAGTTTGCAAGTTTTTTATGTAACGGAACCCTCAATGGGCGACCGACTCACACTTGGCCGGTTTATTTTTCAGATTACCTACTTAAAATAGTAATTATTTCTCGCCTAAGATAAGTAATATTGACAAATCTGTATGTACCGGCAATTTACAGGGAATTTTGCCGGCAATATTGCCAGTAAATTGCCGGGAACATTGGCAGTTTATATGTAGGATCTATATTTTTTTAAGATGTCTCATATAATACGCTTAGATACATTTATTTAATGAGTTTTTTAAATCAATATATCTAATATTCTCAATATTTAGGCAATATTCCCCAAAATTGCCACTTCAGGCAATCTTGCCGGCAGCGTTGCCGGCAATATTCCCAATGTTGCCAATGTTGCCGGCAACGGCACATCTCTGCGAGAACATGTCGTGAAGCGGGATGCTTGCGGTGATTGCGGTGCGGTGCGGGGAGAGAGAGCGAGGCACCAGCCGGGTGAGCGCGCGGCTGCGAACGAGTTTATACGTGTTTTCAATCGATCGCGCCGTGTGCTTACAAAACATATAACTCGTAAATATGGAATTTTGCTAATTGTAGGATTGTTTTGATTGTGCCTTGAACTTTAACCCATTCGCAACCGCCAATACCAGACACAATAGAAAGACGATGAACGTGGGCATTTTAATGCCGTCCGGGTCTTTACGGGTTAACGCGGTGACACAATGAACAATTTAAAACTCTAAAAACAATATAAGTCTTGTCATACTCTTGTTGTCACGGCAAACCCGTACAACATGACAGCCCCTGGACTAATACCGTTCCAAAAATGGGCCCCTGCTGAAATATTCCGTTTCCCATGACATTGCATATTAATGGGATGTAAAATGAAAAAAAATTAAATACATAAATATATATTTTTTTTTTTTTTTATTCTAGCCTGTTATGGTGTCCCACTGCTGGGCAAAGGCCTCCCCTTCTTTCTTCAACAGATCTCTATCCATAGCTGCCTGTTGCCACTCCTTTTTGAACCTGTTAATGTCATCGCGCCATCTTCTCCATAAATATATAACGAAGTTTTTATGCTGTCGTACTAAAATGTAGTTGGGTATTTACAAAGTGCAAGTTGCGCCGTGCAACTTAAGTTTCATTATGTTATGCGCTTACATAGTGTCGCGAACGAGATAAATGTAGAATATTCACGAGCAAGAACTCTGCTGGCGAGATAGACTCGGAATGTTCGCGAGCGGAATGGTATATAAAAGACGTCAGGATAATGCAAGCGAAACTAGGCCTTATATCCTTATAGCATAAAGGCTAGAGTTCTTTGAATGGTCGTCGGCTTAGTCGCACTCACACACACATACCGGCGTCTCGATGTTTCCCGTCAATCGAAATACATTCGTCAAGATATGAGAATATTCGAGAACAATGTAGACCGCTGTATCGGCGCTTATAAAAAGGCGATCGAGTGCACGTCCCGCCAGTTCAGTATGAGCTACGAAAGCGATAACTTCGAAGCGAATCGAAGCGAAGGAAACCTACCTCAGTGCGACAAGTGGAAGTACCTGCGACTAATTTGGCGAGATACCTAGACCTCAGATGCTACGCGACTTGGACTTGGACATCAGGAAGACCATCTTCACGTGTCAACCTTTGGGTTCCGTAGTGAATAAAAACCCTCATACGAACTTTGGCGTTTTTCTCCAAATCTCGAACCCAGTTTCGTAACAATAGCATTTTACACAATTTCTACCCACCGTTCACACGATGGTTTTGATGATGGACACAAAAAACGATGGTTTCATCCCAAAACATTTGGAGCTAAACTGCTAGTTCTCTCGGGATTAAAAAGTGAAAAAGAAAATCTTACGGGATTAAAACACAATTTGAAAATTGAACACGATGTTATCTATGTAAAATCAGCTAAAAACAAAAGAATTAAGTTTTAATACAATAAATAACTGGAACAGACTTCGTATTTTTTTTAATTTGGAATACATCGTGAATGTAGGTAAAAATGTTTATGGTCTTTGCTTCGAAAAACGAAAAAAGAATAATTAGCGCAATTTTTGTCTTCGATTCAAAGTAATTACAGATGTTTTAGGTTATATTGTGTTAAAATTAATTATTTTGTGTAAATTTAAATCCTTTTTCGTAAGTTTAAGCCGATAGTGCACATTAAATTTATTGTTATTATAAAAATCTTAAAATATGTAGGTCCACGCAAACAAAGTTACGAGTTTATGCGTGAACAAACATTTTTTTTAGAAGTTGGTTCTTAAAAATTCTTCTTAGTATTTATTGAATGAAAACAACACTAAATAAAGGTTAGTTCTTGTCGGAGCTTTGATTAGGTATTGTAGTTGTTCTACTTTCTCCATATTCTGTTTTGTATCTTTTTGCTAGATTTTCTCATGGATGGCGATGTAATGTGTGCTACTTGCGTACGGTAATATTTTTGTCTCGGGCGTTATACACGAATCCCTCGCTTCACTCAAGATTCCATCGTAGAATCACTCGCTACGCTCGTGATTCAACTGAGGAATCCTTCGTTTTGCTCTGGATTCAAAGAAGCGCACTCGACTTAAAAGTATTACCTTTACGCTTTGTAGCACAATCTACTATTAAACTCTTAAAAAAAGGTATGTATAAGTTAAGTATCCAGGCTCGTCAAATTCGCATTCAGTTACAAGATCCTATAAACTTCATTCGGTTGGAGTTTGACTTGATATAATTATTTTCTTAATAATTATATGAAATTCGCGAGCGCGACGACTTGAACTCGGCAGGTCCGATTAGACGCGTGCTAGCGCTTACTAACATTGGACCAATAAAACAACTAAAGATCGCTACATGTTTTTACAAGCTTTTATTTAACTTGCAATGTATGTATAAATGTAAGTATGTTTGTTCGGGTGGAATCTTCGAACTCAATTTTCAACCAGTTATCCTCAACCAATTTAGCTGAAATTTTGTATACTTTTGTAAGTCGGATGATAATACAATATTATGATGTCAATGGGCTGTTCTGATGATGGAACCGGGAGATATTCGACGGAACTCAGTTATAACCTCATCGAGTAGGTCTCGTTTGATTTGTCTTGACGAGTACTTTTTGGAAGACGATGCTTATCTAGGATCTGATTACGCAGACGGATGGTGGTCAATAGAACTCAGTTATAAAACAACTTAACACAATCGAATTTGGGCTAATTTCTAACCTTTAGGTACGAAACAATAAAAAGACTTTTTAGCTCATGTCACTTTGAAATGTAAGGATTCTAACGAAACGCCATTCCACAGGTATGGCACTACATAGAAACGAAGTAAAAAATATACCTAGTACTACTACAAACGAAATAATATATCTGTGCATACGTCAAATGTGTGAGTTAAACAATCAGGGTCGCCAACACAGAATTTGTTGCTTTGCTTACCTGTTTTCATCACTCGGAAATCTATAAAATTTTCGTTCTTTGTTGTTTTTTGTGGATGAGCAATAATAATATGTGCAGTTTCTTACCAATATTAACAATTACCCTAAATGACTCGGGGAACGTCAACGTGCGACTAGCAACAACCCTATTTTACAGGCGCTTACAAGGTCCAAAAACGTGCGAGTTTCCGTTCTGCATGTAATACTATTATCTGCTCTGTGGCCATACATTCAAATCCGTGGCGACATTAAGGAATAAAGAAAATCAAATACATTCAACATACATACATGCATATACAGGGTGGAATTGAATTCGTTGGCAATATTTTAAGTATCTACTATACCCATGATACAAAGTAATTTAAGACTAATAAAACTTCAATCAAAAGTCGTCATTTTCATATTCAAGAAAACCTCTAAACATGCGTCAGACTCTTTGATACATACCTGTACTGCAATTATAAAAAAAAAAATACGAAAAATAAATTAATTATAATAGTATCAATTTCGTTGCGTCTTGGTACCCTAACATTCGTTCCTACTTCAAACGTACCTATTGTCCTCAAGCTTTCGTGTGACACGACCCGTCCCCATTCGACTTCAAACCTTATTCACGTAAATTAAGGTCTACTTTTGTATGCTGGTCGGTCGCGCCGTTTGGCTGTATCCGTCCAAGGTCTTTGACCTTGCGGCTCGTAGGTATCAGTACGCGCGCACGACTTGAAGTGTTTTGATACTTTATTCATTTTTCTTACTTTTTGATACTTTTTAATTACTGCATTAATTGCAGTATTGTTACCATACAAAATATCCTTTAGGTGAGTATGATGATAAGTTAAATCAATGCTAATGATTTCAATTGCACCCTATAGACTATATATTCGTAATCTCCTTCTTTGCAAGTCGTGTGAAAAATACTGGGATCTAGGTGAGACCCATGTTTTTTAGGTTCAGTGTTGTATCATAGATAGTAAATAACAAAATAACATAATACCCATAAGTTTATATTCAAGAAAAATAATAAAAACCGACTTTAAGGTGTTTACTCCTAATAAATTTTGAACGGCTGAACCAATTTCTAATAAATATAGCTAAGAACTATGACGAAAAGTCAGTTTTCAAACAAAAAAATTAAATCTTCGTTCAGGCCTTACGATGCCATTAACAGACACCTAGATACACAGACATACCGACACGTCAACCTTATAACACTCCTCTTTTTGTCGGGGGTTGAAAATAAACAAAGACACTAAATAACGACTTTGCAGGGTTATTTGTTTCTATTAATTGTTTATTAATAAATCGCTACTATCAAATTATGTTAATAGGCGATGCGGCTAGCAACCCATCACTATTGATTTATTTTTTGTTCACGCTAAGCCTTTGGGTCTTACGGCCCTGGACTCTGTCTACCCCGTCAGCATTAATATAAGATAATGTAGCTGTATCGAACACTACTTTAAACAAAGTTTAATCAAAATAAAACTATTCTACTGCTTATTTCTATACTGTGTCGCTGGTGGGGTCACATGTGAGCTCACCGACGCAGCGTCCACGCGATGCAAATTGCGGCTGGGGCAGCATTAAATACCTACATTTGTAGGAATACCCGGCTTTAACGATTGTTTCGTGAACTTTCATGAGAAAACCCATCAATTAATTGAATGGGTCAGAATCAGAAGACCCGGATCGACTACTCACAACAGTTCAGTATTGGTTTAGATCTTAAAGATTAAAGGAACAACACATCTCTGATAACCAACAATACTATCGATAGTTTGTGTACTATTGATAGTAATTCCTGTTTTAGGGCAACAATATGGATAACCAACAAAACTATCGATAGTATCGATCCTGATGACGAATAAACTAACTATGGTATTGCGTTTCATAAACTATCGATAGTATCGATTATTTATTTATTAGAAAAGCAATACTATCGATAGTTTGTTCGTCGTCAGAATCAATACTATCGATAATATTGGTTTTATTCAAAATACAGATAGTCTATCGATAGACTAGCGATAGTGTATTATCGAGAGGCAACACTGGTCATCGCAGTGTTGTGCGTCGCGATCGCGACTCGTTAGGTACGGGAATGTGGCTCTTCGCGATCGAGTTTCATGCGGAACGGTAACAACGCGTAGGTACGTACTGGTAAAATTACCTTTAAATTTTAACAATACCTATAACGTTACTATTACTACATAAACGATACCCGTACTATATGAGTATTACCCTTAAAATGTTAACATAATGAAAATTATGTTACTGGTACTTAAAATGTGAATTTGGTACCAGTAACAAACCCCGGGGATAAGTCCGCAGTTGTACGTTTACTTTTCTGATTTGTGTCTGTGTTCTTTATTATGTACCATAAAAAGCTTTATAAACAAATCAATAAAAGCACAACAATGTAGTTATTACCGATCTAATAAACACAATATTTCAATAAATCTCCACCCTAGCCGATCCATGGTTAGTAAAAGTTCCCACGTGCTTATAAAAGTTTTTTTTTCGGAGGGTAGGAGTGAAAACGGATAGACGTTTTTATTATCTCGCAATTGCAATTTTAAATTTAAAATTAATTTTATGTAGTATTTATTATAAATAAGTTTATACATATGTGGTAAATACCTTAATACTGCTCGCCAGCTAATAATTTCACCATTCCTTTCACTGTTTTGGCACTACATTTTACCTGCGCATCACTCATTATCATCACTGTGATTCACAATGGACCAACTTGCACAGCTGAGGAAACATATGGACAGCATCACGGAGATGTTTGAAACGAAGATGTCTTGATTCGAAGAAAATCTAGCTGGTCGCAGCCCGCAGGATGTTGGAACACTATCAAGTGAGTTCCAGACATTCAAAACTTTCATATGGAAAGCTACATCCGCACTCAAACTGCAGCTAGAGTTAGTTGTGCAGACTCTGGACTCAATGGAGATGCGCTCCAGATCAAATATCTTACTGCTGCATGGTATGGTCGAGGAAAAGCAAGAGGATCTGACCTCTAAGGTCATCCAACTGTGTCAAAGCAGCCTTGAGTTGCCGGATACAATCACCCAATCTCTCAGCTGTATGCGACTGGGAAAAGTGAGCAGAGCTGATAAATCCCGGCCCATTCTAGTGCGTTTCAGGGATAGCACTTCTCGTAATAAGGCATCGGCTGCAAAGAGATTGTTGAAAGGATCTGGTCATACAATCTCTGAATTCCTGACCACTTCACGACATGCAGTCTTTTTGGAAGCGCGTAAAGCCCTGGGAGTCAAGGGTTGTTGGACTGCTGATGGCAAGATTGTGGTTGTAGGAGCTAACGGCGTGAAGCGGAAAATCTCAACCATGGTCGATCTGCGTGCTATTTTGGCTGAGCTGCCTGACGTAGCGGCCAAAGGTGTCGCATCGGAGGTTCCTGTGGTTAAACCCGGCTCTTCTAGTTCCACCGAGCACGGCGGCCGGCAGCTGCGAGCCACTAGGACACAAAGGCAGAAATAAAGCTACAACGCGAGTTCTTCGTCTTGTTGTTTTAGATCCTGTTGCTCTTGACCACATCTTTGTAGGTATTTATAATTGTGATGTAATTTAACGAGTACAACTATTATGTAAGTTTTTTATGTGTGCTTTAATGGGTAGATAAATTGTAAACTCACTTTTTTTTTCCATTAGAAACAAAGGTAGAATAATTTTATTACTCTGACAGTTTATTGTAGTTAGAAGATAATATATTTCTGTAATGTTTTGAATTTTTGACATTTGTGACAGGTACGTAGCTGACATTGACAGCTTTTCTAGTCGTTCTTGACAGTGCGTTTTGTTACATCGCAACTTTTCATAACTAATGACTTCAATACACTACACGTTTTCGTTTCTGGTAAAAATTTCCAGGTTTAGCATGGGTAGATGTCTAAGTTTTTTTTTTTATTGTTTCACCAAAGTTTATTATTGAATAAAGCTTGGGGCGCTTGCATACGGCGACTTTAGCAGTATTCTGGTGGGTACCTATTGTGTGATTGTGTCACCTTGTTGCTCATATCAATCTAGATTATGTACACTTAATTCTACACACATTACACAGTGGGTGCGTAGCAGAAGTTCGTGGTGTGCAGGCGCTTCGATATTGTTTATACAAATCTTTTCCTATTATATTTTTCAAATATTTAGAAATCACATATGTATACCCAAATGCACAATTTGATTATGTAATCTACTCACTATTACTTGTTTCTTCTGCCCGTTTGTTCTAAATTTTAAAACTATGTAATTTGCGGCCATTAACTTGCTAACGACCAGTGACTGGCGAGGCGAGTGATTGAGAGCTGAAAGTGGGTACTTAACCTACCTACTTTATAAGCTGGTATTGCCAACTTAACTAGTTATTTTATTAATTTTTGGTTTAGTATTTATTTAAAAGTAAGTGTATTTTATAGTACCTATTTAGTATTTACATATTTAATATTTTATATTAATTTAGTAAGTATTTATTATATTTTAGTAGTTAGTGTATTTCATATTGTTTATAAGTACTTAATTTTGCTACCGATACTATGTCTGATGTGCTTAGTGAGGACTCTGATTTGGAATATTTTTCGCTTTCTTCCTCGTTTGAAAGCTTACTTAGTGCTAGGAGTGATGATTCTAATGATATCTCATTACATGATCATTTAAATGTGAGTTTTGGTAATTTGAAATCAAACTTTAATGTGGTGCACATCAATGCACAAAGCGTACCCGCTCATTATACAGACCTTTTAGCTACTTTCTCTTATAGCCATATTCATGCCATATTAATTTCTGAAAGTGTTCTAAAGCCTTCTCTTCCTTCTGCACTATATCCGTTACCAGGGTATCGTCTTTTTCGAAATGACCGTGCATATACTGTGATTCGTGATGACGGCAGCACTAGAGTGGTTGGTTGGGGCGGGGTTGCCATTTATTTGCGCAGTGACATTCCTGCGCAAGTCCTTTCACAGTCTGACACTATTGCTCAAACGCCTGAACATCTCTTTCTCAACGTTAATCTTCACGGCTCCAAGATTCTTCTTGGCGTTTATTACAGCCCTTCTATACATATTAATTATTTCAGTTCGATCGAAACCCTCTTATCTAATTTTCGTCCCCAATTCGACCATCTTATACTCTTGGGAGACTTCAACACATGTCTTATTAAAAAAGATTCCCGAGCCAATTCACTTCTTTCTCTCCTCCATTCTCTTGATCTTCACGTTCTTCCACTTAATCCTACTCACTTTCCTCATAATGGTCCTCCATCCCTTCTTGATCTTATAATCACTTCTTCCCCAGAGCTTGTTTCTAGGCATGGTCAACTTCATGCTCCGGCATTCTCGGCCCATGATCTCGTTTTTAGTTCATTCAAGCTGCGTACTAAAAAGCCAAGACATAAGTTTGTTTTGAGGCGGAATTACAGGGCTATCGACTGGAAATCGTTTGATGCTGATATTCGAGATCTGGACTGGGACACAGTTCGAAAGGCAAATGACGTTGACTCCAAGGTTGAAGCGTTTAACTCCCGTTTGCTGGCCCTTTATGATAAGCATGCCCCGGTCGAGCAGATTAGAGTCAAGCATTTTCCAGCACCCTGGCTGACGCCGGATATTAAAAAACTTATGGCAAAAAGGGACAATGCCAAAATAAAACTTCGCCGAAACCCTTGCGATCAAAATCGGGAAAGGTTTACATGTTTACGAAATCTTTGTAATAAGCGTTGTAGGGTAGCTAGGCGTAAATATATTCACGAAAATGTTGTGAACTGCCCTCCTAGTAAGATGTGGACATTCTTAAAGGGATTAGGGGTTGGTAAGCAGTCATCTGATCCTATTCCTAGTATTGATGCGAACACTCTCAATAAACATTTCTGCTCTACGGACTCCACCCTCCCTTCAAGCGTCAAGAATGCTACGCTTGCGGAGCTTGCTGATAAAACTAAGCCTGATTGCCCAGCATTTGATTTACCACCAATGTCAGTTAAGGATGTTCAGGATATTTTTGTTAAGTTGAAATCTAATGCTATTGGTAATGATGGCATTTCCCTTGATATGCTGAGGCCTATTTTACCTGTGATATCCCCTATGTTAGTTGATATTTTTAACTGTTCGTTGTCCACTGGTGTATTTCCTTCTGCTTGGAAATGTGCGCATGTGATTCCACTCCCGAAAAAGCCTAACCCTTCCTTACCCTCTGAGTTTCATCCTGTTTCCATACTCCCTGTCCTGTCTAAAATCCTAGAGCACTATATCCAGCAACAGTTAACAAAATATCTTTCTTTGAACAAATTACTAAATGAACATCAGTCTGGGTTTTATGCTGGACACAGCACCACTACCGCCCTTGTCAAGATCACGGACGACATCAGATTGAACATAGATAATAAAAAACTTACTATTCTGGTTTTATTAGATTACTCTAATGCATTTAATGCAGTAGATTATGACATACTACTCGGTGTCCTAAATTCCCTTAATTTTTCTGCATCTTCTCTAACTTGGTTTCACTCTTACCTCTTTGGGCGTCGACAGTTGGTGAAAATTGATCAGAGTCAATCTGATTGGTGTGACCTAGCTGCCGGTGTTCCTCAAGGTGGAGTACTTTCCCCAATTTTATTTTCGATTTTTATTGACGGTATCACGTCTTCTCTTAAATCTTGTTTTCACTTGTATGCAGATGACCTGCAGATTTACACGGCCGCCCCTTTCGATAATTTCAGTCACGCTGTGAGCACCATCAATTCCGACCTTGCCGCTATTGCGACTTGGTCCCATAACTTCGGGCTTATGGTCAATGCAGAGAAATCTCAAGCTATTGTGATTGGTAGTCCATATTTCATAGCAAAGTTTCATTCTGCCATTGTTCCCAATGTAATGCTGAATGGTACTATTATTCCTTTCACTCCAACAGTTAAAAACTTGGGAATAATTCTTGATGAAACATTGTCTTGGTCTGCCCAAATTAATGAGGTAAGTCGCAAAATGTTTGTGGGTTTGCATTCTCTGAGGCGATTGCAAAATTTTCTCCCAATAAGCACGAAAGTACTACTGTCACGTTCTTTGATTATGCCTATTCTCGATTATGCTGACGTGGCATATTTGGATCCTACAGTGCAACTACTTGACAAATTAGAGCGCCTTCAAAACATTTGTATTAGGTATGTCTTCAACATACGAAAATTCGACCACATTACCGAGTTTCGGAAAAAACTAAATTGGCTTCCTGTTAGGATACGTCGCAATATTCATATTCTTTCCCTTCTCTTCAACGCCCTTTTCAATCCTTTTTCCCCAAATTACTTGCACAGCAAATTCAATTTTCGAGATTTGGATAGTCGTTTGCGCTCAGCCGGTAGCCTCGTTCTGGAAATTCTACGGTGTTTGTCTCAGTCGTATTCCAAATCTTTTACAGTATTGGCGGCACAGCTCTGGAACTCGCTTCCTGCTGAAGTAAAGATGGCACCTTCACTGGACTCTTTTAAAATTAGGTTATCAAAGTCCTCTTTGGTTACATCACACTTGGACTGAATTAGGTACTTATCTGTGATATGTTTTCGTTTTCAATATGTATGTATAGTATATGTATGTATATATATATATATATATATATAGTCAGTATATGTGTATGTATTGATATATTAATTTATGTATGTTTATAATGTATATGTAGCAATGTAAGCATGGTCTTATAGTTAAATTTGTACGTACTTGCTTCTACCTTTTAATTGAGTAAATATCCTCTCAATCTATCGCAGGTTGACTGGAAGAGATCCCTACATGGGATAAGTCCGCCTTTGTATATTTGCTCTTTCGTAAGCTGTCTTTGTATATGTATTTGTTTTGGTACAATAAAGTTATTACAAACAAACAAACAAACAAAAGTTTGACAATCATTGACTACAAATAAATGCATAAGACGACGCGACGAAACTACTGTACACGAGAATCACTCGCGACTCGCTACAGCACGGTCGGGAGTTGAGGCACAAACCAATGACGACCTTATTGTGCAAGAAATAACGTTCATATTAAAACGTAAGTAAGAAAAAAATTGAAAAAAATTATAATCATAGATATTTTTTGTTTGATTTGATCCTTATAGTATCAAAAATATGTTGACGGCATAAGTTAAACACTTTCAAAATAGTTATGTATTTTGGCTTTACAAAAAATACAAAAATTTGTAAATGTAGAAATGCATAAAATGAATTTGTTTAATTTTTAATAATTTATCAACACACATAATATAATATTTAGAATAAATTGTTGAAAGACAGTAATCTATAATTTCTGGTGAGATAAGCCTGAAAATTTGTAACATACCGAACCTTCTTTATTAACGATAGTGCTAATTGATTAATTTGTTTAATTTAGATTTATTCAACTGGAATGCACACGTTATAATATGGTAGAGGTAGTTTTCCAAAGTTATTAATTATGCTGTACTTATGAAATCAAAATTTGTTCAATTTTCAGTTTTTTGTTTTTTTTACACTGACGCAGAGCCCTGAATTGTTTAATTCGGTTTATTTTAACTATAACTAACATTACTTTATATCATACAAAAAGAAACTTACGGTTATAGCATTATGTCCAGGTTCAGCTATTTTTACTGGTCTATATGTCCTGGACCTGACGGCATAGCTCGTATGGCAGACATCAATTCCAAAAGGTAAAGGCGCGTGTTAACACAACCGTGCTTTTCAACCCGGAGAATCTTAGGCTTAAGATTAAGTCGAACCTAAGAAAACCTAAGGGGCCGATGGAGCTCCGCGTTACTTGAGGAAACCATCATCCATCAGAACTTAAAGTAGAAACGCTTATTCATCTCCCGCCTAGCGAAGGACATGTATGATAAAGCTTACCATTGTACCGCCACATCGGGAAGGCAGGGAAGAGTAGTGTCTCGTCGGGACATTTGGGGCTTCTATTTTAGTAGTAAAACCCAAGATTCTTCATAATAAAGTGTATTCTTCCAAATAAAAAAATATTTGTACAGAGCAGTCGTTAACCGTGGCGCTTGCAAGTTGAGAAGAAGGATTTTTAAGTTACGATATTTACAAAATAAATGTCATTGTATGCCTGATAAAACTAAATAGCAAAAGTTTCTTTTTTTTTTCTTATCGTAGACTTCTTGGTAGGCCTGAACATCTTCCGCCTCCTTGAAGGTCTCCATAGTCCTTCAACCGTTGAATTCTTCATCATTGGGAAGGGGACATAGTCGAACCAAGGGTCTGCGTAAACATCCTCGGGTGGAATTGATGTCTGCCATACGAGCTATGCCGTCAGGTCCAGGACATAGTCGAACTACACGTCCAAGCCGCCAAGCGAGAGGAGGAACATGGTCTTCTTGTAAAAGTACTAAATCACCCACGTTTAATTTGGCAGTGTTATTTTTCCATTTTGTGCGTTGTTGAAGTTCCATGACATATTCCTTCTGCCATCTCTGCCAGAAATGCTGGCGAATTGTTCTAGACAATGATATCTCTGAAGTTTATAGATGTTCTCATTTTCTAGACTGGGTGATGGTATTGATGTCAGCGGTCTTCCGATAAGAAAGTGCCCTGGGGATAGAAATTGGGAGTCGTCAGGGGAAGAGGATAATGGACATAGGGGGCGGCTATTAAGAATCGCCTCCACTTGCGTAAACAAAGTAGAAATCGCTTCAAAAGTGAGATGACTTTTGCCCATGACACGCTTAATGTGATATTTAGCGGATTTTAAGCCACTTTCCCATATACCACCCATATGGGCGGCCCGTGCGGGAATAAACGAGAACCGTATATTTTCGTGAGCTGCAAATTGAGATAGAGGTTCTTGATTGAATTTAAGAAGTTCTTTAAATTCATTAGAAGCAGCAACGAAATTTCCACCATTGTCGCAAAATAGTTCCGATGGCTTCCCGCGGCGCGATATGAATCTACGAAGTGTCATTAAAAAATCCTCTTTGGATAATCCACCTGCGGCTTTTAAGTGTATACATTTATATTGAAGGCAAACAAAAAGACATAAATAGCATTTGATTAATTTAGATCCGCGTCCCTTGCGATTTAGAATAAGAAAAGGACCCCCAAAATCCATTCCTACGCATTCAAAGGGAAAGCCAGGATTTAGACGTTGACTGGAAGATCACCCATTTTTAGAAACAAGATTTTACCTTGAATTCTTCGGCAAGTGACGCAGCTATGGTAAATTTGGCGAGGTAATTGTCGTCCGTTAACAGGCCAAACAGTTTGCCTTATAGTTGCAAGTAATAATTGAGGACCAGCATGTAAATTTTTAATATGTTCAAATTGAAACAGAAGTTTTGTTAGACGGTGAGAAGAATCTAAAAGTATGGGATGCCGTTGCTCGTAAGGACAACAAGAAGCATCAATTCGACCACCAACTCTTATAAGATTATTAGCTTCGCTTTTGTCCATATAAGGAGAAAGACACAAAATTTTCGATTTTAATTTCAAAGATTTTCCTGAATTAATTGTTCATATTCTAATGAGAATGATTCTCTTTGAGCTATAGAATATAAATGGTAAAGCAAATCGTGTAGTTCTTGAACGGTTAATACTCCTGTTAATTTATTATTTGGGTTTTTAAGATAAAAAATAAATCGTTTGACGTATGCAAAACATCTATGGAGACGATTGAATTTAGAAAATCTCTCAAAATCTATTATGGATTCAATGGTTATCAGAGTATTAACCTTTAATTCTGGAATTATAATATTGTCTTTACGATTTAATACTGGCCATTTTGATTAATGAAAGGTCAGAAATTGAGGACCTGACCAACATAACTTTAAATCTGGCAATTGACTAGCGTTTACACCTCTAGATATTAGGTCAGCCGGATTTTCAGCAGTTGGTACATATCGCCAAGAGTCAGGAATAGTCTTGTCATGTATTTCATCAACACGATTAGCAAAGAAGGTTTTTAACTGTCTGGGATTTTTGTTTAACTAACATAATATTATTGTAGAATCGCACCAATGCATTAAACGCGTAGGCTGGTATCTAATAGATTCCATAACGCTGTTGCTAAGCTTTGCCGCTAGCAAAGCTGCACAGAGTTCGAGTTTTGGAATTGTGCAAGGCTTTAAGCTGGCCACCTTGGATTTCGCACATAACAGCAACGGTTTTTGAAGAAGCATTTTTGATTGAATTATTGATGGACTTAATAAGCCAAGAGGATCAAATATCTTAAATGAATCTGACATAATAGAACATTTTATAGTATTGGCCTTTGATATAGGCATATCTATAGGAAAATTGAAGTTATCAGTGTTTAGATCCCAACATAAACCGAGAGTATTTGAAGATTTACTGAGCATTAGATTTTCTTGACTATTTGTTTCTAAGTTTTGGAGAACAACGGAAGAATTTGACTTGAATTTTCTTAAATTTAAATAATATTCATTGAAGGATTGACGGAGAGCATCTTTAATATAAAGTAATTCATTTTCAGTATTTGAACCAGTATATAGATCGTCTACATAAAAATCTTTTTGAATTATTGTTTTAATGAGATCGTCCTCGCACTGCTCACCTACCTGCCAAAGACACCGTGTTCTTAAGTAACTTGCACTGGCAGTACCATAGGTTACGGTATTTAGTTGCAAAGTCTTTATAGGCTGGGTTTCATCTTCCCTCCATAATATCAGCTGTAGGACACGATCGTGTGGATGTGGCGGTACATCTTAGCTAAATCTCCAGTTAAGATGTATTTATAATGTCTACCTCTGATTTAAATGGAAAAAAGGCTGTCTTGAATGTTTGGACCTACCATTTGAAAGCCATTGATTGAATAACCAGAGGAAGTGGGATGAGAACCATCAAAAACTACTTTAAGTTTTGTTGATTCACTGTCTTGTTTAAATACTGGATGATGACCTGGAAAATATGACGGATATGGTTTTGATAAAGAAAACTCAGATAAATGAGCTAATTCTGAATATTCGTTTATAAAATTGACATACTCGGACTTTAAATTGTGATTTTTTCTAAATCGCTTTTCTAAACTGAATAAGCGTTTTTAGCATGATTATATGAGTCGCCAAGGCAGTCAGGAGAATCTACTAAAGGTAAACGTACACAGAATCTACCTGAGTCTAACCTTGTAGTATTGGCTAGAAAATATTTTTCACATGCTTCTTCAGTTTTGGTTAATATTGTTTTTTGAGGAAGGTCTATCTCCCAAAATTTCGTTAAAGATTTATTGAGTTCTGAATCACGAAATGAACTAGAAAAAGTTATAGCATGATTGCATTTTATATTGTTTTGAGTTGAATTTATATAAATAGAACCACACAATAAGCAACCGAATTTAGAATATTGAAGTTTAGGACTATTAGGACCTAAACATTGTTGTTGAGGACACAAAATATCCCAAAATATATCGGCTCCAATCAAAACATCAAAAAGAGCTGGCTGATTAAATGTGGGATCTGCTAATTGTATACCTTTTGGTAGATTTAAGTTTTGTATATTGATAGGTGATTTAGGTATCTCACCAGTCAATTCTTCAAGAAGTTAGTGTGTATTGAACTTTGTGACGTTGAGATTATTTTGAAAGAAACAATATTTAAAAAGACCAAACTCTTTAATTTAATTTTTAACAATTATACAGTGAGTGCCGAAAGTAGTCACAGGTATGGGTCGTAGGTTCACAGCCACGAGATTCGTTGTTCCAGAAGAGATTTCCAAAAGTACTCAGCTTTGAAGCAGCCCGGCGTCCAGTCGTGGTCGAAAGAGCACGAGACTCCTCACGCCTCCGTATTTATATGGGCCGGGCGGGGTGGAGAGCGGGGTAAGGAGGGAAGAGCCAGAGTGCGGACCTCGTGACACACCCCCCTCGTTGGGACAGAATTTTCCTGCCGGAAAATTCGGCTTCATCTGCTCGCTGGCTGAAGCTGGCAGGATACGACGGGGTTGCGGACTCTGGAGACCCAGGAGGAGCAGGACAGCTGAAATTTAGAGAAAAGGAATGAGTAACATTCTAGGTATTGCAGTTAGGTTACCTGAAAAGTTAGAAATACATTATACGAGCCGAGCCGAGTCACCTCACAGAGCAATTTTATTTTTTTACTAGCTGTTACCCGCGACTTCGTCAGCGTGGACTTTAGTTTATAAGAATCGTTATTTTGATATTTTCAATAAAACCGGTCAAGTGCATATCAGGTCACGCGCAGTGAAGGGTTCCGTAGTTGTGAATGCTGACTTGGAATTAAAACTAAAGAGTTCATCATCATTTCAGCCCTACTTCCGTCAACTGCTGAGCATGGACCTATCTTCGTCGACACATCTCGGTCCTGTGCTGCTCTCATCCAGGTGTGACCCGCGACTTTGATTATTACGTCAACTCATCGCTTGGGCTCTGGCGGGCCAATTGCCCTGCCCAGTTTTGCTTAAAGTTCATGACCGTTGCCAAATTACAGCTTTTTGATACTAATTGTCTCTAAGTAAAACCAAGGACAAAGAGACAAACAGAAATGGCGAAACTATAAGGGTTCCTTTTTTCGTAGTAAATACATTATCTCTAGTCACAGTCTAAGTCGATCGGAATTTTGACATTGAAAACTACATGTAAACTTACACTGTTACCGAATGTTACTGCTATGCCGTGGGTCTCTCAAAAACTGAATACTTATGCAATGTATAGTGACTTTGCTAATACTTCATTCATCTTCCGTCTTTTGGCGAGAGTTCCCACAGCACTGATCTGTTGTAGCTCTCTACAGCGGACTGCTGCCACCGTCTATACGTATCTCCCCCTCTCCCCAGTTCTCCCGATGTGGCGGTGCAATGGTAAGCCTTGTCAAACATGTCTTTCGCAAGGCGGGAGATGAAAGTCAAGAAATAAGTATTTCTACTTTAAGTCCCGACGGATGACTTCTTAAGATCGCCTTAATAATGAGCCGCGTCCGTAGTTGAAGGCGAGAGAAAAGTACTGGATAGAGCTTCCCCCGGGCCATCTTCACTATCGTCACCATTCTCAAGCTGAGGCATCTGCCAAACTTTAGATACCTCTAGGTATTTGACGTGCGAGTGCCTCGGCACATTTTCCCAGTAGAGCTGCAAGGATGGCAGGAAGTTAGTATTCTCTGAGATCAATGTCTGCTTAGTGTTCACTTAGAACCTCCGTTTGAAGAGCTTCTCGGGCAGGACGTCCTATACGGTTGTTTGGAGGTTACCTATTTGCGGCGTACTTTGAGTTCAAACGCATTGGAAAATGACCATGATCTTTCGTTCCTCAGGGAAGGAGAGGCCACAATCCTGAGCAGTCTTGGTATGGGTGTTACACACATTTTTATTGCAGTCTCTAACCTAAAACCTTAACTTAAACTTTTTTCTTCGTGAGTGCCTTTCGGCCACAGGAAATCGGACGGTTATGCTTCTCACCCACTAAAAAACTCACGGTGACAACGGCGTTACCGCTTTTGCTAAGTGCGTATGCTAAATCTCGCTCCAAAGACCTGGCACGGCGGCCGCTTATCAGCGGCTCTCAGTTATCGAGAGGAGTCTGAGTGGCCTGTGCGGTGGAACGTCGGCTTTCAATTTTATCTGCTAGGGTAAAGACGCGTGTTGACACAAATTCTCCTTTCAACCTGGGGGACCGTATTTGTGGAACGACGGAATCCCGTTTCCATCGCCCAACTGGCCCACGTTATGGAGGCAGCAGTTGCATGCCACAGGCACGCCTCCTGCGCCTTTTTACGCGGAAAAATCCCTTCGGGCACCTTACCAGTAACGGGATACCGGGAAGGTTATGTGGCGTTTAACACTAAAAACTCCGCGGTGTCACCTCTCAGCCACTATGGGCCAGCCCTGGCGCGGCGACCACTATGGCGGTCAGTGACTCGCTCACGGCACCCCATGCTTTAGTCAGAGGTCAACCCATGCGCCTATCTTATCCTATTAAGTAGTACCTATTTTGATTCCTTTTTCCACCTTCTCGCCCACAATCGTGCTAAGAATGGCCGTTTGTCAGCGTTGGGTCTTGCCCTAGGCTCTGTGTATTTTGAACAGCGCCATCTATTGGTGACCAAAAAAAAAACTAATAAATAAGAACACTCCGAAAACATCAAAATTGTAAATTTTGAAGGTTCCGTATTCCGTACCCAAAAGCTAAAAACGGGACCCTGTTACTAAGAGTCCGCTGCCTGCCCTTCAGTCCGTCTGTCTGTCTGTCACCAGGCTGTATCTCATAAACCGTGTTAGCTAGACAGTTGAAATTTCACAGATGATGTATTTCTCTTGCCGCTATAACAACTAAAAACAGAGTAAAATAAATATTTAATTGAGGCTCCCGTACAACAAACGTGATTTTTTATAGATAATGGGATGGAATGGAACCCTTTGTGCGCGAGGCCGACTCTCACTTGGCTGGTTATTAACTTTATTATTTTAGATAAACCATAACATAAAATTGACAAAAGTTTTAGCCAATGCAACCAAACAATTTTTCGAACAAAAATGTTTGACGTGATTCTTTAAATTGATATTACTTTTTTATTTATAAATGGATTTCAATGAAACAAACACTGAATTTTAAGGAAAACTTACAAAATACATTAATGAAAATTGCAACCGAAGCTGTTTAGCCGTTTATGAGATAAGCATGCACAAACGCAGTTTTACGAACAAAAATGTTTGACGTAATTCTGTAAAATTGATATAACTTTTTTATTTATTAACGGATTTAAATGAAACAAACACTAAATTTTAAGTGAAGCTTATCACAATATTTTAGTGAAAACCGCAACTGAATCGGTTCAGCCATTTTTCAGATTAGCGTGCACAAACGCACAGACAAACAGACAAACAGACAAACAGACAAACAGACAAACCGACAAACAGACAAAAAATCTAAAAATCATTGTTTTGTGTTCTATTGCGTTAGTTAAAGCCCCCAAAAGTATTTTTTCTCATTTATCTTCCATGTACAGACAGCGATGGGTTACGATTTTATTATATGTATTGATGATGATGATTGATGATTTATCCGCGGTCGTAACCGTATTATATAAAAATCGTGAGATTTTCTACACTACTCAACTTTTCCCTAAAAGCATAATAGGTAACCAAAGACCTTGTTAGTTTAACTTTTAGGTGCATTCAAATGCGATCACTTAATAGCAAAATTAAACTGACCCCATTTTTGTTTATAAATTTTTTTTCACAGTTTTAACCTGATCTCGATATCTAGTTAATCCAAAATGATAACCATAATGTTTATATCTTTATAAGCTATATTGTGTCTTTTTAGACATTAAAGACCAAAATTAAACATCATTTTTTTATGTTTTAAAATTAATGTTTTTCTCAGTAGCCAGAAATAGTAACTGTGTTATTTTTGTTTAATTATAGCTTTTTGTGTACTACAATCACATTTTCATCAAAATTAAACACATTAACGTCTTACTTAAAACAAAAAATATTTGATTGCAAATACGCGAGAGCATGTCGTGCGTGAAGCGGGATGCTTGCGGTGATTGCGGTGCGATGCAGGGAGAGAGAGCGAGGCACCAGCCGGGTGAGCGCGCGGCTGCGAACGAGTTTATACGTGTTTTCAACCGATCGCGCCGTGTGCTTACAAAACATATAACTCGTAAATATGGAATTTTGCTAATTGTAGGATTGTTTTGATTGTGCTTTGAACTTTAACCCATTCGCAACCGCCAATACCAGACACAATAGAAAGACGATGAACGTGGGCATTTTAATGCCGTCCGGGTCTTTACGGGTTAACGTGGTGACACAATGAACAATTTAAAACTCTAAAAACAATATAAGTCTTGTAACACTCTTGTTGTCACGGCAAACCCGTACAACATGACAGTCCCTGGACTAATACCGTTCCAAAAATGGGCCCCTGCTAAAATATTCCATTTCCCATGACATGAGAAAAAATTAAATACATAAATATATAACGAAGTTTTTATGCTGTCGTACTAAAATGTAGTTGGGTATTTACAGAGTGCAAGTTGCGCCGTGCAGCTTAAGTTTCATTATGTTATGCGCTTACATAGTGTCGCGAACGAGATAAATGTAGAATATTCACGAGCAAGAACTCTGCTGGCGAGATAGACTCGGAATGTTCGCGAGCGGAATGGTATAAAAAAGACGTCAGGATAATGCAAGCGAAACTAGGCCTTATATTCTTATAGCATAAAGGCTAGAGTTCTTTGAATGGTCGTCGGCTTAGTCGCACTCACACACACATACCGGCGTCTCGATGTTTCCCGTCAATCGAAATACATTCGTCAAGATATGAGAATATTCGAGAACAATGTAGACCGCTGTATCGGCGCTTATAAAAAGGCGATCGAGTGCACGTCCCGCCAGTTCAGTGTGAGCTACGAAAGCGATAACTTCGAAGCGAACCGAAGCGGAGGAAACCTAACTCAGTGCGACAAGTGGACTACCTGCGACTAATTTGGCGAGATACCTTGACCTCAGATGCTACGCGACTTGGACTTGGACATCAGGAAGACCATCTTCACGTGTCAACCTTTGGGTTCCGTAGTGAATAAAAACCCTCATACGAACTTTGGCGTTTTTCTCCAAATCTCGAACCCAGTTTCGTAACAATAGCATTTTACACAATTTCTACCCATCGTTCACACGATGCGACGCCCAAGTTACGTCTCAACGCAATTCGCACTGCACACGTGCTCGCTAGTGCCCGCACAGAGGCCGTGTAGTGTTAGAGAGCAGGACTAAAATGTTTGACATAGATAGATTTATTTTTAACATAGACCTTGTCTATCAGACTTCTATGGGAAATGGCAGCATTTCACTTCTCTACATCAGCTGTCTGAAAGAAATTATCGCTATTAGCTATAAGACCACCCACGCCCATTGGACATTTTAATGTCTATTTCTGTGTGCTATGTACATTTTAAATAATATATATTTTTTGTATTTAATAAAGTATTATTACTATTTATTATGTCGTATTATAATAAGCGCTATGGAAGTTAAACTCAGTTGCTTTTTAATGCATAAATATAATCAGTAAAAACCAAAACGAAAACCACACTTTAATTTTTATGTGTATAAGATACTATTTTCAAACCACTACACGACACTAGTCACTAAGTATCGACTGGCCAGCTTGTTCAGTATGACTTCATCACATGGCCAATTAATTCCTAGCGTGGTTCATCTAGGTATTATGTAATGAGGTTCAATGAGTTTTTTAGTTAAAAAAAGTAGAATTACAGTCACATAAAAATTAATTATTTCAGTAAAATAATTATTGGGTTTAGACCAAAAATGACGAGAGCGATTGGACACATTTAAGGCTAGGTATTCCCGCAGAGGCCGTGCTTTAGAGTTTTTGAAAACCATTTGAGGCATAGACAAAAGTGTTTTTTTCATCCCATCTGCTCAAAAAACGATGGTTTCATCCCAAAACATTTGGAGCTAAAGTTACTGCTAGTTCTCTCGGGATTAAAAAGTGAAAAAGTAAATCTTACGGGATTAAAACACAATTTGAAAATTGAACACGATGTTATCTATGTAAAATCAGCTAAAAACAAAAGAATTAAGTTTTAATACAATAAATAACTGGAACAGACTTCGTATTTTTTTAAATTTGGAATACATATCATCGTGAATGTAGGTAAAAATGTTTATGGTCTTTGCTTCGAAAAAGGAAAAAAGAATAATTAGCGCAATTTTTGTCTTCGATTCAAAGTAATTACAGATGTTTTAGGTTATATTGTGTTAAAATTAATTATTTTGTGTAAATTTAAATCCTGTTTCGTAAGTTTAAGCCGATAGTGCACATTAAATTTATTGTTATTATAAAAATCTTAAAATATGTAGGTCCACGCAAACAAAGTTACGAGTTTATGCGTGAACAAACATTTTTTTTAGAAGTTGGTTCTTAAAAATTATTTCTTAGTATTTATTGAATGAAAACGACACTAAATAAAGGTTAGTTCTTGTCGGAGCTTTGATTAGGTATTGTAGTTGTTCTACTTTCTCCATATTCTGTTTTGTATCTTTTTGCTAGTTTTTCTCATGGATGGCGATGTAATGTGTGCTAACTTGCGTACGGTAATATTTTTGTCTCGGGCGTTATACACGAATCCCTCGCTTCACTCAAGAATCCTTCGTTTTGCTCTAAATTCAAAGTAGCGCACTCGACTTAAAAGTATTACCTTTACGCCTTGTAGCACAATCTACTATTAAACTCTTAAAAAAAGGTATGTATAAGTTAAGTATCCAGGCTCGTCAAATTCGCATTCAGTTACAAGATCCTATAAACTTCATTCGGTTGGAAAAAATCCCAAAGTAACCCTTTTTTGTGATATTTTTTCAAAACTACGAGTAAAATACTGATATTTTACATAAAAAAATTGTACTTAATTAAAGCCACTTAATATTTACAGATAAATTCGCTGAGTTTGACTTGATATAATTATTTTCTTAATAATTATATGAAATTCGCGAGCGCGACGACTTGAACTCGGCAGGTCCGATTAGACGCGTGCTAGCGCTTACTAACATTGGACCAATAAAACAACTAAAGATCGCTACATATATTTTTACAAGCTTTTATTTAACTTGCAATGTATGTATAAATGTAAGTGTGTGTGTTCGGGTGGAATCTTCGAACTCAATTTTCAATGTGTCTACACCCAGCGGGATCACCTGTCTGGCAGACTGGTAACTGATGCAGATAATTAGATCTGGATATGTTCTACTAAATTATGCTGAAAATAGAATTTGTTCCGTATTAAAAACGGAAATATTAACTTTTCTAACTTACCTCCAGCCAGCGGGATATTTACCAACGTTACGTCCGATGAAATTTAAATTGGTATTAAATTGGTGCAAAAGTTACAAAAATAATGTTATTATGAGGAAAAGTCCGCTAGCTGGAGGTTTATTTGCAGCTTGATTGTGGCTGAAGTAAGGACGTTAGAAGAATGGTTTTTGTTTTAGTGAACATAACAACCACAGATCTAAAAGTTAGTACCAATTTAAATTTCATCGGACGTAACGTTGGTAAATATCCCGCTGGCTGGAGGTAAGTTAGAAAAGTTAATATTTCCGTTTTTAATAAGGAACAAATTCTATTTTCAGCATAATTTAGTAGAACATATCTAGACCTAATTATCTGCATCAGTCATCAGTCTGCCAGACAGGTGATCCCGCTGGGTGTAGGCACATCAATTTTCAACCAGTTATCCTCAACCAATTTAGCTGAAATTTTGTATACTTTTGTAAGTCGGATGATAATACAATATTATGATGTCAAAGGGCTGTTCTGATGATGGAACCGGGAGATATTCGACGGAACTCAGTTATAACCTCATCGAGTAGGTCTCGTTTGATTGATGTCTTGACGAGTACTTTTTGGAAGACGATGCTTATCTAGGATCTGATTACGCAGACGGATGGTTGTCAATAGAACTCAGTTATAAAACAACTTAACACAATCGAGTTTGGGCTAATTTCTAACCTTTAGGTATGAAACAATAAAAAGACTTTTTAGCTCATGTCACTTTGAAATGTAAGGATTCTAACGAAACGCCATTCCACAGGTATGGCACTTCATAGATACGAAGTAACAAATATACCTAGTACTACTACAAACGAAATAATATATCTGTGCATACGTCAAATGTGTGAGTTAAACAATCAGGGTCGCCACCACAGAATTTTTTGCTTTGCTTACCTGTTTTCATCACTCGGAAATCTATAAAATTTTCGTTCTTTGTTGTTTTTTGTGGATAAGCAATAATAATATGTGCAGTTTCTCACCACTATTATTTCAATTACCCTAAATGACTCGGGGAACGTCAACGTGCGACTAGCAACAACCCTATTTTACAGGCGCTTACAAGGTCCAAAAACGTGCGAGTTTCCGTTCTGTATGTAATACTATTATCTGCTCTGTGGCCATACATTCAAATCCGTGGCGACATTAAGGAATAAAGAAAATCAAATACATTCAACATACATACATGCATATACAGGGTGGAATTAAATTCGTTGGCAATATTTTAAGTATCTACTATACCCATGATACAAAGTAATTTAAGACTAATAAAACTTCAATCAAAAGTCGTCATTTTCATATTCAAGAAAACCTCTAAACATGCGTCAGACTCTTTGATACATACCTGTACTGCAATTATAAAAAAAAAAATACGAAAAATAAATTAATTATAATAGTATCAATTTCGTTGCGTCTTGGTACCCTAACATTCGTTCCTACTTCAAACGTACCTATTGTCCTCAAGCTTTCGTGTGACACGACCCGTCCCCATTCGACTTCAAACCTTATTCACGTAAATTAAGGTCTACTTTTGTATGCTGGTCGGTCGCGCCGTTTGGCTGTATCCGTCCAAGGTCTTTGACCTTGCGGCTCGTAGGTATCAGTACGCGCGCACGACTTGAAGTGTTTTGATACTTTATTCATTTTTCTTACTTTTTGATACTTTTTAATTACTGCATTAATTGCAGTATTGTTACCATACAAAATATCCTTTAGGTGAGTATGATGATAAGTTAAATCAATGCTAATGATTTCAATTGCACCCTATAGACTATATATTCGTAATCTCCTTCTTTGCAAGTCGTGTGAAAAATACTGGGATCTAGGTGAGACCCATGTTTTTTAGGTTCAGTGTTGTATCATAGATAGTAAATAACAAAATAACATAATACCCATAAGTTTATATTCAAGAAAAATAATAAAAACCGACTTTAAGGTGTTTACTCCTAATAAATTTTGAACGGCTGAACCAATTTCTAATAAATATAGCTAAGAACTATGACGAAAAGTCAGTTTTCAAACAAAAAAATTAAATCTTCGTTCAGGCCTTACGATGCCATTAACAGACACCTAGATACACAGACATACCGACACGTCAACCTTATAACACTCCTCTTTTTGTCGGGGGTTGAAAATAAACAAAGACACTAAATAACGACTTTGCAGGGTTATTTGTTTCTATTAATTGTTTATTAATAAATCGCTACTATCAAATTATGTTAATAGGCGATGCGGCTAGCAACCCATCACTATTGATTTATTTTTTGTTCACGCTAAGCCTTTGGGTCTTACGGCCCTGGACTCTGTCTACCCCGTCAGCATTAATATAAGATAATGTAGCTGTATCGAACACTACTTTAAACAAAGTTTAATCAAAATAAAACTATTCTACTGCTTATTTCTATACTGTGTCGCTGGTGGGGTCACATGTGAGCTCACCGACGCAGCGTCCACGCGATGCAAATTGCGGCTGGGGCAGCATTAAATACCTACATTTGTAGGAATACCCGGCTTTAACGATTGTTTCGTGAACTTTCATGAGAAAACCCATCAATTAATTGAATGGGTCAGAATCAGAAGACCCGGATCGACTACTCACAACAGTTCAGTATTGGTTTAGATCTTAAAGATTAAAGGAACAACACATCTCTGATAACCAACAATACTATCGATAGTTTGTGTACTATTGATAGTAATTCCTGTTTTAGGGCAACAATATGGATAACCAACAAAACTATCGATAGTATCGATCCTGATGACGAATAAACTAACTATGGTATTGCGTTTCATAAACTATCGATAGTATCGATTATTTATTTATTAGAAAAGCAATACTATCGATAGTTTGTTCGTCGTCAGAATCAATACTATCGATAATATTGGTTTTATTCAAAATACAGATAGTCTATCGATAGACTAGCGATAGTGTATTATCGAGAGGCAACACTGGTCATCGCAGTGTTGTGCGTCGCGATCGCGACTCGTTAGGTACGGGAATGTGGCTCTTCGCGATCGAGTTTCATGCGGAACGGTAACAACGCGTAGGTACGTACTGGTAAAATTACCTTTAAATTTTAACAATACCTATAACGTTACTATTACTACATAAACGATACCCGTACTATATGAGTATTACCCTTAAAATGTTAACATAATGAAAATTCTGTTACTGGTACTTAAAATGTGAATTTGGTACCAGTAACAAACCCCGGGGATAAGTCCGCAGTTGTACGTTTACTTTTCTGATTTGTGTCTGTGTTCTTTATTATGTACCATAAAAAGCTTTATAAACAAATCAATAAAAGCACAACAATGTAGTTATTACCGATCTAATAAACACAATATTTCAATAAATCTCCACCCTAGCCGATCCATGGTTAGTAAAAGTTCCCACGTGCTTATAAAAGTTTGACAATCATTGACTACAAATAAATGCATAAGACGACGCGACGAAACTACTGTACACGAGAATCACTCGCGACTCGCTACAGCACGGTCGGGAGTTGAGGCACAAACCAATGACGACCTTATTGTGCAAGAAATAACGTTCATATTAAAACGTAAGTAAGAAAAAAATTGAAAAAAATTATAATCATAGATATTTTTTGTTTGATTTGATCCTTATAGTATCAAAAATATGTTGACGGCATAAGTTAAACACTTTCAAAATAGTTATGTATTTTGGCTTTACAAAAAATACAAAAATTTGTAAATGTAGAAATGCATAAAATGAATTTGTTTGATTTTTAATAATTTATCAACACACATAATATAATATTTAGAATAAATTGTTGAAAGACAGTAATCTATAATTTCTGGTAAGATAAGCCTGAAAATTTGTAACATACCGAACCTTCTTTATTAACGATAGTGCTAATTGATTAATTTGTTTAATTTAGATTTATTCAACTGGAATGCACACGTTATAATATGGTAGAGGTAGTTTACTAAAGTTATTAATTATGCTGTACTTATGAAATCAAAATTTGTTCAATTTTCAGTTTTTTGGTTTTTTTACACTGACGCAGAGCCCTGAATTGTTTAATTCGGTTTATTTTAACTATAACTAACATTACTTTATATCATACAAAAAGAAACTTACGGTTATAGCATTATGTCCAGGTTAAGCTATTTTTACTGGTCTATTATTGGAATTGTCCCATAAGTCCTTTTGAATGTCCCGCGTTTCGGCACCAACTTTTGTTCAAACTTCTATTGATCACTAGAGGGCTCCACAATAAAACACACACACTCCTTTCTACGGATGTATTTACCACCGCCGTGGTACAAAAAAGCGACCGAATTGCAATAGTCAAGCAAACAGTATAAGAAACATTAGAAAACAAACCATATCGCGTTTTAAGTTTTTTACAACTCCATCTATCGGTGGCCGAGTACACTAAAAAAGGTTCGTGTCGAAGTCGACATTGAGTATGAACTGGTGATTGTCTCTATAAATTTCAACACATAGTTTACTTTATTACACCTGCTGTTAAAAAATAATAATTATACTCACTTTGTTAATAGATCTCCTGGTGATTTTCGCTTTGCTGGTGTAGCTTTTTTCACCTTGGCGCTATTCTGAGCGGGTGAAAAGTTTTCAAACTCTGAATCAGAACTGAAATAATATAACAAAAATAATAAAATATAGTATAACCTATAGTAATATTAAGATAAAGAGGGTTTGCTGTTTTTACAATTGATAAACACAATATAATAAACAATTTGTATTATAATATATTTTGACAGCTTTCATGTTATTTGTATCTGAGGAATATTTTTTTGATTGACTGATTACCTCCTACGGGGATTTGCACACCTATAAATTTAACTTTTAGAGTGGTGGGTAGGCAATGGCCTTAATAGGGTCGCGGATTGTTGAGTAGGATAAGTAAATACAAGGCCTGAAAATATAGAAAAACTTAGTAATTATACTCACTAACATTGTATATAAGTATCTCTGTTCACGCTGGTACAAGCGAGAAATTCAACTTGCGCTGGTGCAAGGTTGGAGATACACTTGCGCTGGTGCTGTCTAGAAAATTACTTGCGCTGGAGCAAGGCTGGATAACCACTTGCGTTGAAGCAAGGCTAGATAGCCACTTGCACTGGAGCAAAGCTGATGTGCTGGTCACCTTGCGCTTGTGCAAGGTACTCGCGCTTCTGCGAGAGACCACTCGATGACCGATGATGATTGAAGCACTACACTACAATTTAACTCGCTTTTATTCTGGAAAATTAGATTCGCAAGCAATTTTCTAGGGTTTCGTAGTTGGTTACCGAAAACTTCTTATTTTTTTTTAAGTAGATTATCAATTATGATGCTAAAAATATATTATAAACTATTGACTATGTGTTATTCTGATACAGTTATAATATAAAGTTTTATTAAAACACATTCAATCGTTTTTGAGTAAAAAAAAAGTAACTTTGTGGTAATAGTTTTATTATCTTTATTAAAATAACATTAAAAATAGTTTTGTTGATATTTGTTTTTAGTACATTATGGTACTAGTGTATAACATTGGTGATTATCGCCGCGGCGCTATTGAGACCCGAGCCGTAGGCGAGGGTCTTAAGAGAGCCAAGGACGGTAATCATCAATACACACGTGTATCATACGACGTTTTTCAACACACTTGTGAATAAAATAACAATAAAAACTCATTTTATTTAGTAGATAAAAAGTTTATTTAGAGAAACAATTAGTAAATATGCAGTTAGTAAAATTATAATTAACTGTTTTTGATGACATAGCGGTCTCAACAGATAGATTATTTATTGAAATACTTCATGTTCATTGTAATTTGAGATGGCTCATTATTCGTGTAGGTAGGTGAAATCCAATCTTTGGATGTACTTGGTGTTTTGTCAGTAGGAATCTTTTATAAATTTTTCAATATCGTCAGACGATTAAACCTTTGATTTCTTGCTTCTAAGTCCATCGGATAGTCTCTTTAGATAAGCTTACAAATTAGAGTATGTTTTTAAGTCCACTCCATCCTTTCTTCGGACTGTACTTTTTAACATTGAGTATAAACACCACAAAGAGCTAGGTTTGTACTTAGAAGATAATTCTTTAAAGTACGCCATGAACACATTTTCTGAAAAAGAATGCGTATTCTTGCTGTTTTGCCATTTAATGAAATTTTGGTACGCTAATAGATATTTTTCCTTGGAGTTTTAAGGTAATAACCTTTCTACAACGTTAAGGGCTTCACATCTTATATCGGGCGGTGTACAACATAAATCATTTTCTTCGTAACTAGTACTTGTAGACATTTTAATTAATAAATAACTATAATTTCAACAGTGAAAACGAGTTGTAAAAAATGTTTCGCTATGGCGGGAAAAATTAATCAGTTTTCCTATGCGCGTGCATTGCGATCGGCCACAGACTAAAGAGATAAGTTTTTTTTTTCGCGCATAAGATTTGCGCCTATTCTGCCACATACAAAATGGGGAATTTAAAGTTTTCTTTTATTACAGAGGAAACAAAAGTTATACTTGAGTGAAAGTTTTATTTATTAAACACGTACGAGTTAAAATTATCTATTTAAATAAGAAGTTGCATGAAATGAGCAAGCAATAGGAATATTAATTTGTTTGTTCTATTGAACACGATCTTTTTTTGAATAAAAACTTTTTAATAAGAACAAAGCAACTCAACGCAAGTACATACAATTCCATGAACACAACCAATAAAATTAAAAAAAAATCTATAACTCACTAGTGAGTTATAGCAATGAAAAAGTCACAGTTTGATTATGGGTGTCATAATGTGCCTAATTGCGGTGACCATAGAGCCACTTTATGAGCAAGTGTGTTGAAAAATAATATATTGATGATTTGGTAAATGAGTTTATTTAAAATGCAATCATAAAATACGGAACCTAATTTAATACGCATATAGCGTGAAGGTAAATTTTTTCCTGAGTAAACATTTTCATAAATGCGATGTAAAGTTAAAATTTGGAACAAACAAGTGTATCGAATTACATTTTTACACGCGCCATTAAGTCACGTCTTTATCCCTTTCGAGGTAGACAGTGCTTAGCAATAGGTGGAAATAAAGAATCGGGAATAGTTTATTTAATTACTAGCTGTTCCCACGGGGTTAGCTCCCCGCGGGAATTTCGGGATAAAGAGTTCCCTATATTCTTTCCCGAGTCTCAAACTATATCCATATCAAATTTTATTCAAATCGGTTCAGTAGTTGAAGCGTGAAGAGGTAACAAACAAACAAACAAATATACAAACTCACTTTCGCATTTATAATATTAGTAGGATAAGTAGGATAGTAGGATAGGATATAGATATTAGTAGTAAGTTTGTATTCAAAGAAATACACATATACAAAAATTACTTATACATTGAAACCTAAAAACAACAACAAAATAATAATAAAAAAACAAAACCTAAAAAAAATAACAACAAAATAGTAATAAAAAAAAACAACAACAACTAATTAATCGAAAATCCCACCCCGAATTGTACCCGGCTCAAAAGTACCCATCACGCTTGCTGCGTTTCCTCTTTGAATGGCTATGGATATCCTTTGAGTCAGGTACCATCCAGAGCGTTGATCGTATCCTCGATCCTGCAAGCGGCGCCCTATCTTATTAATTAAGTCCTTAGCTTCGGGACACCATGGACCAGCTGTCTCGACAGCGACTGGTACAAATTCATATTGCAAGGACAGAACAGAGTATTTAAGGCATTTTTGAGCAGCCGCCGCCCGCGCAGCCGATCCAGGTACACGTATGCTGCTACTAAGATAGGTAGCCGCGTAGGTGCTGACGCATGTCGCATCCCACATCAAACTGCGTCCTCTTTGCCATGGTATTAACGTGATCCCATCTGGTCGCTTACCATCCGTTCGTGAGAGTCCTGGTGGTTCCAGCTGGCATGGAATATTTGCTGATATTAGTGCTCTGCGTATGATATCATTGATGGCGTGATGGCGAGATAAACGACCTGCACAACGAATACAACCTAAACCATGGAGCCCATCAGCCTCCACCATTTTCCCACATATACACCGGTGTGGCTCACACACTGCACAACCCAACCTTAGTGCAACAGCCACTCTCAAGGAATCATTGTCCAAGAGTGTTCCCATGTGAGGAGATGGCACAGCGTGCAGCCAAGCTCCTGACTCCGATAGCCCTGACGCTTTAATTCTAGCTAAATTTGCTCCATCAGCCTGGCTTTCCAATTCCCCCAATTCAACTCGCGCTCTTGTTTCGTCCCAAAGCCTCTGTACCCCCAGCTTGTCAGGAGCAATCGCACCCGGACATTCCGCAGACCATGCCGTCAAGGCACCACTCACATGGGGCAATATCAGTTGGTCTCCATTAATCGATAGAATTTTAGAGACCAAATCGACAACCCCATGTGAAGATGCCAAGAACGCCGGCAACGAAACCCCCGACATACGACGAACACCTAGACCACCAAGACGCACGGGTAAAGAGGCCTGAATCCACTGCAAGTCATTGAGTTTGACATTTAATATAACTTCCAAGATAGATCTCAATGCCTCATCAAACTGACCGACCTCTTGCGGAAACAACCAAGTCGGACAGGTTCTTATTAAATATGTTATTCGAGGTACAGCTAGAGAATGTCGAAGCAGTGACAAAGCAACATGTGAGGAGAGGCTCCTTAAACGTCCATGTGAGGCTACAAAAGACGTAACTTTTTCCATAATCGATGTAGGAACCGCCTCCTCGAAAATGGGGGCACCCAATAGGTTAAAATTATCCTTATTGATTAATTTTAATCCTGGTATCATGGTCTCGAAACGCGATACAGATGTAAGAGCCTCCTCACCACACAGGAATAACTCACATTTACTTGTACCAATCTGCAACCCCATCAACTTAAAACTGTCACTCAAACACTGCACATCGGCTGCCACAACCTCTGGAGGACCTCCCAAAGTACCGTCGTCTAAATACCAAGTATTAAGAGGTGATTTTAAGGATTTTATTGATTTCTGGATGGCAAGACTAAAAATTAGAGGGCCTAGAGGGTCTCCCTGTTGAACTCCTACTTGAGACGGGATAGGTGCGCCATCAAAGAAAAGATGGCTTGAGGACGCATAACACTGGTAAGTGTATGGATAAAGCTCCGGCGTGTGTTCGAGGACTTCTTTTAAAAGAATGTCTCTTTCTACACTATTGAAAGCATTGATTAAATCTAGTTTAAGTATTACCTTATTGGTATTTTTATTAAATGTAGCAAAATATCGCGTCGCGTGTATGGCAGCCTCACATCCTCGTGTCGTCCCGAACCCTAATTGGAGTGGCTGTAAGTAAACAGATGTGCGTTCTCTTACTGCGCCACATGCGAGCTTTGAAACCAATCGTCGGAAAGTATTACCTACCGCGATAGGTCTAATGCCACCTTCCCTTTTTTTCAAAGCGCATAGAGAACCGCCATACAAATATGGGCACACTTGGGGGTTCAGTAAACCCTTCAAAAGGAAATTGCACAAACCAGTCAGAGCCTCCATGAGACGGGTACCATTGTCTCCTGCAGACGCAGACACAAGCTCTTTTAGAAGCAGTAGTAAGTAGGATTTATTTTATTTATTACTAGGTACTACTAAGGTGCTAGTCATGTTGCCTTCTTATAATGATCCCTAAGTTGCTATCCGTTCCCTTGACTTACTTTTACGCTCTGCACGTGAAGAGAAACAGTATATTCTACATTTTTTCTTTACTCCCAAACCGCCATGTCAGAATTTAAGATTTTATTTACATGGATATATATATATATACATTTACTAGTACGTCTTTATCTTTTAAGCAACAGACAGAGTCCAGGACTTAAAGTCCCTAAAGCTACTTATCGTAAATGTGGAAAAGGAAATCAAAATAGTGGTGGGTTATGCCCGTTCAATCGATCGGCTTTTACGATAAGCGCGGGAAGAGCAGCTGAAACATTCTACGTTTTCTCCCAGGCCAACAAGGGAGTACCAATACTGAACATGTATATGTAGCCTTACATGTTGAAGTACGTACGTATTTAGAGTATTTTAACAATGTGAAGATTTAATATAGTGTTTCTGAAGTAGTTGATTAATCCACATTATTATCAATATCTATCCAAAGGCGTGTTACCCTAATCGGTTATACTCATTTTCAGAATGTGAATGCCCCATCTAAGAGCTGGATAAAAAATAATCATCGAAATCGGTTCAAAATTGAGAAACTTATCTTCAATCATTTTTATTTTTTCACGCCTACTTGAAACTGACTCGAAATCTTTGCCTTTCAATTTTATCAGGCGTTTCTTTTTTTTACTGACTAGAAAAAGGAAGAAGTTCTCAACTCATGTGTTTGTTTGTTACGCGTTGAGTTTATCAATTGTGAACTGATTCTAATGATCTTTTTATTACATAAGACACTTCATTTGAGTCTGTTTGCATGGTAAATGGTAAAAATGTATGCAATTTTTCAATTTATTTTTCCAGATGATACAGAAAATACACCGTGTATAATATTAAATATTTTTTATAACCATTTTATTTAGGATGATTTATATACTTATTAATGTAATTAATGTACTACCCGTGTGAGGTCGGTGTGAGTGATAGTATACAAAATAAAACTCAAAATTAGTGAAAAGACGTCCGGTTAAAATACATATTTTTATCTTTTTTTTTTACAATCTCCTCCATGCTGGTCTGCGAGAGCGGGAGAAAACAAAAAACACTTAGAATATACCAGCTGCTTCTCTTCTTCCCGCACAGATCGTAAGAATCGATCGAGGGAATGTTTGAAAATGTGAATCATATTATAGGCGACGCGGCTTGCAACCCATCACTATATTGATTGTTTTCCATCTTACCTACCATCATGCTAAAAGTGGTTTTTGAGTCTTACGGCTCTGTCTGTTTAAAGCCGTAAGATACAAATTACTCAGTCTGCCCATTAGGAATGAAGCCGTGATACCATGCATGTATGTATCTTTTACAAGTATGTACTTATTCTGTTTTTTTTTAAATACTCGTTTCGAAAGCCGTAGGCGAAAGCTAGTTGTAGAATAGTTATTCTAAACTAAAAACCGACTTTACCCCCAAACTACACAACCGATTTTAATTAAATTTCTATAAAACTACCTTACAAGTATACCCTTTCAAACAAAAAAAGCATTTTCCGAATCGGTCCATGCGTCTTCGAATAATCAGTGAACAAACGAATTGATAACCTCCTCTATTTTAAAAGTAGGTTCAATAACAACGGATGCAATGTTTCCTGAGTATGCATTATCAAAAATGTATTGCGAAATAACGTGTGTGACAAACAAGTGTGTTGAATTACATTAGGTACGAAATACGAAATAAACCTTCGTAAGCACCGGATATTTTCGAATCGGACTAATTATTTACATTACACATGTAGGTATATTAGAAGACAATCCTCAACGGTCCACGTTGATCAGCTTGTCATATCCGAGTGAGATGATATAAGTGATTCTGTTTCAATTTGGATCAGATGAAGATCATTTCACCAACTCATTATTGTCAAGCAGTCGGAAACAGGGTCATCATCATCATCCGAGCATATGTAAATAAGCAGTACCTATGTACTTAATGTTCTTACTTTGTTTGTTTGAGTGTACATGAATTTTGTAAATAAATAAATAAATTTTAGGCTGCATCCTCAGCGGTAATGCTTCAGAGCCCGGGGTCCGCTTACCTAACTAAAGTGATTTGACGACGTTACTGGTTTTTACACAGAGCGACTGCCATCTAACCTCCGCAGACCAAAGGGTAGACCAGGACCAATTCTTAGATAGGTTTGATGGGCAAATGCTAGATAGCGTTCGGGACCCACATTTTTTTATACGTGCTTTCCAAAACACGGAATTATATTTCTTTTTCGGATAGTCAGGTGACTCAAGCCTGCAATACACACAAACTTTTCACAAAGTATGCTTCCCAGTGGGATTTGAACTCATAACCTCTGGATCACAAGGCGAACGCCTTGATTACTGAACTACGGAAGCAGTCGGAAACAGGGTATCAGTTATTACAAATATTAATTTTACTGTACACCGGATCACTTGACATATCTTTGAATATCGGAGATTACGTGGATGTATTATAATTACTATTACGAATTGACTCTATGAATGTTTTACTTTGGAAACTCTGTAGATTTATCTATTGAGAGTTGAAATTCACATCTGTGCGTAAAGGCGAGCACGGGAGTGCGAGAATTTATGCATAGATGTGAATTTCAAATCTCAATAAATATCTACTTGGGGGATCGAAGAACTCGTCTATACGAATATCTTTTGTTCCGAGACCAACCCCGAAATCAGTAGTTTTGGCTCTTATATCAACAGTCAAAGATACCTACTCTCTATACATGTATGAGGGTGCTCGTATATTGACATCGCATTTGATGTCTGATTGCTTATTTCAATATCTAGTTAGGTCTACAAATATTTGCCAGCAAAAAATATAAAATTAGACCTGTCAATTCGTATGTTCCCATACAACGGGTAGATACGAGTAAATACCCGGCATACTATTTTGCGGGAAATGTTATAACAAGTTGATGGGGGATCAAAGAATTCACTGATACGAATATCTTTTGTTCCGAAACCAACCCCGAAATCAGTAGTTTTGGCTCTTATATCAGCAGTCAAAGATCAGTCAAAGAACTCTCTATATATTATTAATTTTGAAAAATCCCGAAACACGTATTTACTTATTTATCGCTAGAAGTACTTCTGCGAAGTTTTGAATAAAATCGTCTCACTAATCTTGGTTCTCCATACAAAAATTGGACCCCCGTTTCACCCACTTAGAGGGTGAGTTTTGAAAAATCCTTTCTTATTGCACCCCTAAACCTCATAAGGAATCTATGTTCCAAATTTGGAGTCTCTAGGCCCAGCGGTTTGGGCTGTGCGTTGATATGACATTCATTCAGTTTCCTCTTTTATATAAATAGTTATATATCTTATAAGATATTTATTAAAATTCGGTGATGTAAAAGACAACTTTGTTCACAGTTAAATACTCTTAATCAATAACATATTTATATGGATATTTATATGACGAATGTGAAGGGAACAGTAAGAAAAGGTCGGCCTCGGCGAACTTTCTGCGACCAAATTGCAGACGTTCTAAAAAAAGGAGAGGTAAAAAGTACCCGTAACCGAAGGGCATGTATGAAGAGATTGATGAGTTTAGATGAAGCAAAAGAGGTTTGTCAGGATCGTAGCAAGTGGAAGTCCATAGTCTCTGCCTACCCCTGCGGGAAACAGGCGTGATATTATGTATGTATGTATGTATATTTATATGGATGAAATTAATATTATTATGTTGATACAACTCTGACAAATAATTTGTAATATGCATTAATTTCGACCAAATTTAATTATCATAAAAACGGCTATTGTGAGTTAATCTTAAAAGATAGACTATACTGTCGCGGACATTTTTTAGATAATTTAAAGAGGAATAATTCTTTCATACATATTTTTTTGGGTATCTCGAACGGTTTTTGCAGCGCACGCAACGGAAGCCCTCAAAGTGAATAATTTTCCCCGTTTTTTCTACATTTTCGACTGTTTTTTCGCTCCTATTAGTCGCAACGTGATGTGCCTAAAGCCTTCCTCGATAAATGATCTATCTAACACAAAAATAATTTTCTAATTCGAACCAGTAGTTCCTGAGATAAGCGCGTTCAAACAAACTCTTTAGCTTTATAATATTAGTATAGATTGCACACACAATACTATTGAATAACAGCCTAAAATACACTATCGACAGTATCGATACTATCGATAATATCAATGGTTATTACAATACTCATAACCGGAAGATACTATACTATCGATAGTAATTTCGATATATAGCTTCAATACGATCGATAGTATTGCAGTATACTGATACTATTTTACCAAACTGAGCTATCGATATTATCGAGAGTGTAGATAGTATTGACAGGCCTATCGATATTATAGATGATTTCCGAGGTTAACTATCGATAGTTCGGCAACACTAGCCGTGCGAACTTCTCACCAAATCCCAGTCAAAATCCCCCGGAAAATCAGCATTTTTTGACAAAAAAACCCCAAACTTGTAAATTATTACTTTAATGGAAATTTTAATAGAATATGATCCTTTCGAATGTACAAGAACGAACTAATTTGACAGAGGTGCTATTTTTCAAATGCGGAGTCACTAAACGAACGATTTTTTGTATGGAAAAACCATTCGTTTTGGTCACTCCGCGTTTCAAAAATAGCACTTCTGGATTTAACCAAAAGTCTTGATTCTGTCAAATCAGAAAATGTCAAACATGCCCGAAATCACAATGAATACCTTGATTATATTAAATTTGATTTTACGAAGTGTCCAACAATGATGACAGATTTATGCCCTGACATAGCTTGACGACGTGACGACTTCAGCTGATTACTGGCATCGCGGGATAATTGATTCGAATAAATAAGTGAATGAGGTGCGGTAAAGAAGTAACATTCAGGATTTGTTTTTTAAAAAAATCCTGAAATTCCATCAACTTTTTCCCCTCAGGGATATCCCCAAAATTGCCCCCTAGGTAATAAAAATTGCAGAGAATCCCCCCATCTGGCATCACTGAAGACAAAACAAAAATACAAACCGAGTCGTCTAGTCCATCAATGCCTGGTCTAGATACTTCTTCTGATGACAAAAAACCCATCAAATCATAGTACCACAAAGTAGGCGTATAAACATTATTTGTTGATGTTGATTTTTTGATGGTCGAACTGGCGTTTACTTTCTTTAATTTCCTGAAGTAACTGTTTCGAATGATATCTATTTTTTTGCGCACGGTTTCAATCGTTGCAGCTTCCCCTAAAATGGGCATCAAATCTTGTAATGCACTTATTCTTTTTTGTCTGTTCATGTAGTCTGCACTTGAGACATTCCACAGACTAGTGTGGAACTTTCAATAAATCTTAAAAGTGTATCTCGATCCATTTTGTCATTATTTTCCGTGCAGTCACCATTCACCTTGAGCTTGCGACATAAGCTATAATCTTGTTAAACAGAGAACTACCTACGTTCAGTGTGCGTCAGGGATATGGGACTTAAAGCATAGATGGAGCCTAAAATACTTGCATAGCTGTGCTCTTTACACTTACGATATATTCTTTGTGGCAGAAAGAGACAGTTTTAGTGTTTTCATGTACTCCAAATTGTACTATCGTACCAGGTTGCCCATAGATATTAGAAGTTATGATAGGTACCATAGACAAAGCAAAAATCAATAAGGATGGGACACACATAAAAATGACGATAATATAGCCTTACCAAATTGATGTTTATCTATATATGTATTTGTTCAATTGTGAAATCGTTAGAGCCGTTTTCGAGATCATAGAAATTTATAAATAAATATATATATATATATATGGCTAGTAAGACATAATACTTGCTAGACAAAGTTATTACTTATAGTGACTAAATATAAGTAATCTATCTTATATTCCTTATCTCAGAAGCTCACCTATTAATTATCAGACGTAGTGTAAAATTCAAAAGTAAGATTTAAATGTACTTAAAACGGACTATAGATTAAATAAATCTTATACCTTTAAACGAGCAATTCTTGTATGTATGTATATATATATATATTTAAATCCCAATTATGTTTTGGCGTCTTTCTAATTTCCATCAGTATTGCGTCCATGTGTTCCAATAGCTTTTGTCTTCATGTCTTTGCGTATATTGCTTTATACTCGTATCCAATATTAGGTTATGTATTTATAACTACAAAAAACACTATATTTACCAATATTCAATTTATGTTTAGCCTGGCACCCATTAGAACCCACATTCAAATCAACTCTTACTGGGCGTCGCTGTATATTTCAGCCATTCTCCCAAATTCCACGCACATGACGTCCATTCTGTTCATACTTTGTTATGTATCGTTTTCAAACGTTGCAAAATTTGCTATATATATATCAATACATATAATAAAATCATAACCGATCGCTCTCTGTACAAAGACATGATAATGTTTGTTTTGATGAAGTCACGGGCAGACGGCTAGTTTTTTTATACATTAAATAATATTTGTATAAAACTATAGCTGATTTTGTGTGCTTCAGCTAAAGTATTTTGTAATGATTAGGATTCTGTAATCAGAGGGTTCCGCTGTCTGTCTTTCTTACTTTTTAGGGTTCCGTACCCAAAGGGTAAAAACGGGACCCTATTACTGAGACTTCGCTGTCTGTCCATCTGTCCGTCTGTCTGTCATCAGGCTGTATCTCAAGAACCGCGATAGCTAGATAGTTGAAAATTTCACAAATTATGTATTTCTATTGCCGCTATAACAACAAATACTAAAAACAAAATAAAATAAATATTTGAGGGGGGCTCCCATACATTAAAAGCGATTTTTTTGCCCATTTTTTGCTCGATAACAATAATGGCAACAGGTAGGCACTTGAAATAATATATCAAAATACTCAGTTGTATTTTTACTTTAATAATAGATAAGGCTCCCATACAAAAAACTTGATTTTTACAGATAATGGTACGGAACCCTTCGTGCGCGAGTCCGACTCGCACTTAGCCGGTTATTTATATAATTTTAACGCAATAGGTTTTTACGTACGTACACCAAATTTTAACAGAAAAACAATACTTTTTGTTACACCAATATTCTTCGCCTGCGTACAGTGTGATATATATACGTAAATACTTCTTCTTCTTATCTTTGTGTATTTCCGGTTGCATTTTCAGCGGTAACGTTTCAGAATCCGGGGTCCGCTAATCCTAAACTAGGTGATTTGACGAGGTTACTTTTTGCAAGCCAAAAGGTAAACTAAAAGCAACCCTAGGTTAGGAAAAATTGGCAAAGGTTGTACGGCGCTATATCCCTTGATCGACTTTTACGACCTGCCCGGAAAGATAAGCAGCTGGTACATTCTATGTTTTTATTTCGCTTCCAGAACAGCATGGAAGATTGACATGCGTATATACTACCACGTCTTTATGCCTAGCGGGGAAGACAGTGCCCAAGGTTATAGGTAATTCCTAAAGCTATATTTAGCACTTTGGTAGGCATATAAGCAGAAGACGGAATCAAATTAGTGACGAGTTGCTAAGCGGTATCGCCTATTGACATGGTTACTGAGATCGTTTGAACTCTTTGCCAGCTATTACGGCCTGCGCGGGAAAAGAAGCAGCTGGTACATTCTGGTGTTGCAAACATTCATAGGCTACGGCAACAGCGGTCCATAAGGTGGACCGTAGGTATGCTTGTTGGCCAACTTACAAGTATAAAAAAACGAAACTTATAAATTAATGGAGTATATAATTTAGTTAAGATTTTCTTCATAGTTCCTTTTAACGTTTTTAGGGTTCCGTAGCCAAATGGCAAAAATGGGACCCTTATAGATTCGTCATATCTGTCTGTCTGTCCATCTGTATGTCACAGCCACTTTTTTCCGAAACTATAAGAACTGTACTGTTGAAACTTAGTAAGTAGGTGCATTCTGTGAACCGCATTAAGATTTTTACACAAAAGTAGAAAAAAAACATACATTTTGGGGGGTTCCCTTTACTTAGAACTGAAACTCAAAAATTTATTTTTCATCAAACCCATACGTATGGGGTATCTATAGATAGGTCTTCAAAGATGATATTGAGATTTCTTATATATTTTTTTTTCTAAACTGAATAGTTTGCACAAGAGTCACTTCCAAAGTGGAAAAATGTGTCCCCCCCTGTAATTTCTAAAATAAGAAAATAATAAAACTAAAAAATATATATGATGTTCATTACCATGCAAACTACCAGCGAAAATTGGTTTAAACGAGATCTTGCAAATAACTTTTTTAATACGTCATAAATCGTAAACCGTAGTTTAATTTTCATTTAATCAACTCAAATATAAAAATATAAAATAACATACTATAAGAATTTTATATTATGTTACTTGCTACTACGGAACCCTTCATGGGCGAGTCCAATTTGCACTTAGCCGCTTATTTGCTTCTCGAATTATACTTTCTTGTAATAGGTATTTGATTTAAAAATACTAATATATTAAATGAAAAGTTAATACGATATGTTACTGGAATGATAACTACACATTAGGCATCTCTGTTTTTAATATTTACGGATTAGAAAAAATATCTGAGACATAACAATAAATACCTAGCTTACTTGATGGCAATATTCGCACTCATCTTTTGGGTAATGGTCATACACTACATAGGTACAGTTACTGCACCAAAACCATGACTGTTTAAGTAAAATTAGTACATTATGATCAAAGTTTAAATAAATGACTAAATGTTGTGGTTGTGAAAGTAAGATGTCCCAAGGCCTAAGCAAATTATTACTTAACAACTGTTCATAATCCGATCGCGTGAAAAATTTATCCACGTCTAAATAATTAACCATCCTGGGATCACTTGCAGCTATTATCAATAACCGTATGTAAAGACAGTGGTCGCCTGGCTGTTCAAACGGATGAACTAGAAATAAGACAAAACCTACTTACAAAATGTGTAAAGATCTGAAAAAATGATCAAACTGGACGAACTGACCTTATGCAATGTACCGACCATGTGCGAAGTTTGTAGCAATATAATATTGAATCGTGCCCAGAAAACTACTAAAAATTATTTTGATAACATTTTATTGGAACTAATCTGTCTGTGCTTTTACGTAAGTGTAGAAAAATATTTGAATTTAGCTTTAAATAATTGGCCAAGTGCGTGTCGGGCCACGCGCAGTGTAGGGTTCCGTAGTTTCGAATGCCAACTTTGAGTTTATGCCACTAAAAACGTTTAAAACTAATTATCTATTAAATTTGTATGAAATTTCTTTTTCCGAGTACATTTTATAAGTTGATCGCCTATAACTTTTTAATTTGTATACCCTACTTAGCTCTGATAGTTTTCCTTTAAACTACATTATATATACTATAGCTGTGAATTTTTTCACGTGGCCATATATAACCATTTAGCAGATAGAGGGGGGGGGGGGACACTTGCCTCCAGCAAAAATTTGCACTTTAAACCCAAATATTTCAGAAACGGATCCCTAAATCGAAAAATGGTGTTTGTTAACAAGCTCACAATGTTTTTAAAAGACCTATTCTACGAAACTCAACACAATGTGTTTGTCGAAAAAAAATATATTGACTACCTCTTTACTTGTATGGCAGCTAAGCTAAAAAAAAATTTTTTTCCAGATTTTATTTTACAATTTTTTTGCCATCATTAATATACATATCTGTGCCAAATTACAGCTTTCTAGTACTTATAGTTTTTTGAGTAGGACCGCGGACGGACAGACAGACAGAAAGACAGACAGACAGACATGGCGAAACTATAAGGGTTCCTTGTTTACTGTGGAACCCTAAAAACCGGCAATGAGCGAGTCGAGTTCACGCAGGAAGGGTTCCATGCCATTAACGAGCAAATAACGGCAAAAATCATTTTTCTTGTATGGGAGCCCGCCTTAAATATTTGATACTGGTTTTTGTATTTGTTGTCATAGTAGCAAAAGAAGTACATAATACGTAAATATACAAACTCTCTTGAGATACCGTCTGGTGACAGACTGAAAGACGGACAGTGAAATTTTAGTAATAGTGTTCTGGTTTTACCCTTTGGGTACGGAACACCAAAAGTGACGAAGTAACATACATACATACTATCACGGATTTACACCTTACAGTGTAGACAAAGCCCTGGGGTACAAAACCCAAAGGCCAAATTCAGCAAGTTTGTGGGCATTTAGGTAAAAAAAATGGGATCAAATATCACTATTTGATCTTGTTTTTGGGTTGCTAGCCGCATCGCCTATTAAAAATATTCCTTAGTTCTTCACCCGTTTTCTCATATATCTTTTACGTACTGCGCGGGAAGAAAAGCTGCTGGCACATTCTATGTTTATCTTTTTCTACCAGATCAGTATGGAAACTGAAAATTTCAATTAGCCCCTGATCCATCAATCTAAAAAAAGTAAAGCTGAGTAAGTGCAGCTTTCAAATATAATTATGCTATCTTAAAGATATAACAATCAACTACTACAAAACTTGTAAACCGATTTTGATAAAATTTTATAGAAACTGGATTGAAAGCGTACTTTATCAAATGCAAAAAGATTTTTTAAAATAAATTCATTAATGATGGAGTTGTCACGTAATATACATACAAAAATACAGTCAAAACAAACACACACGTCAATCTTATAACATACCTCTTTTTTATTGGGGGTTAAAAATAAATACTGCCAAATCAAAAACAAATTAAGAAAACAAACTTTTTGTCCTTTTTTAGGGTTCCGTAGTAAACAAGGAACCTTTATAGTTTCGCCATGTCTGTCTGTCTGTCTGTCTGTCAATCCGCGGTCCTACTCAGAAACTATAAGTACTAGAAAGCTGTAATTTGGCATGGATATGTATATCAGTTATGGCAAAAAAGTCGTAAAATAAAATATGGAAACAAATTTTTTTTTAGGGTAGCTGCCATACAAGTAAAGAGGAAGTCATTTTTTTTTTCTTTACAAACACATTGTGTGGGGTATCGTTAAATAGGCCTTTCAAAAATATTGTGAGCTTAGGAACACCATTTTTCAATTAAGGGATCAGTGTCTGAAATATTTAGGTTTAAAGTGATTTTTTTTGTTAAAGTCACGTGTCCCCCCCATCTATCTGCTAAACGGTTATATATGGACACGTGAAAAAAATCACAGCTATAGTATATATAATGTAGTTTATAGAAAAACTATCAGAGCTAAGTAGGGTTAACAAATTAAAAAGTTATAGGCGATCAACTTATAAAATGTACTCGAAAAGGAAAATTTCGTACAAATTCAATAGATATTTAGACGTTTTAGTGGCATGAACTCAAAGTTGGCATTTGCAACTACGGAACCCTACACTGCGCGTGGCCCGACACGCACTATGCCAATTATTTAAATGTAAAGAAAACTGAACACTAATATTCCAAGTTTGTCAACTTTTTATTATTAAATGATAACACGTATTCTTTTCAGCTTAGTTGTTCTTAAGTATCGTGCCCGTGAGTATTATAGAGTAAATCGTCTTGTACAAGATATTCCATAATACTGACGGACGTCGAATATTACGTTGAACTGTATGTTCAGAGTGTCGACTATATAAGGTGTAACAAAATATACTGAAACTATTTTAAGGGCGACTTCAGTCTGTGATAGTAAACAACTTTCTCCAAGAAACATATGTCGAAATATGGAAAATGATTTTTGGCTTTCTTTACACTTGGATCAGCTGATCGGTCAACTTGTATGGTAGGCCAAACATTACTTATCATATTTTGATACGTGTTCCTTGGGGTAAGTTGTTCAGTATCATGCACTGAATTCACCCTTAAAATGATTTCAGTATATTTTGTTAGACCTTATATATTGAGTTAAAAATTAAAATCAGTGTTAGATGTAAGCAATGCATTTCATTTCGTACTAAGCAAAGGTCACTGTGTGTAGCCACGCCAGGAAGTAGATAAGCCGAATTCTTATTAGTCATTAGTCATAACAATCTCACTGGTCGTATTCATTCATTACATTGTTGCGAACGGTATATTGCGCAACTACAGCGCTGCTCCATTGAAGTGGAATTATCAAGAACTAATGAAAATACAAGTTTGTGTAGAGTGGTTCCAAAATGGAGTCCAATTTTTTTTAAATAATTAATCCTTGTGGTACTTTAGGCCACGAGGAGTGGTTTGGCGATTGAAATCGATCTGGCGACCGTATATGGGACGCAAAAAGCAGGTGGACGCTATTTTAAATGCATTTACGTCTGTATGGGACGTCGAAACGGTTACGGGTTATAAATATATATATATATATATATATATATATATATATTTATATATATATAAACAGACGTTTGGGCACTACGTAGATCCAGCAGTGACCCTGAACCTAGTAGACTCCACCTTTGGCGGCCGATAACTTGGCTCCCTTTGCATATTCTTCGAGCGGTGTGGCAACGTCGCACTCTAGTAATGGATTCTGTCCAACATATTCGTAGAAATAAAGTTCTACTCGTAATTTTTTGTATTCAACCTCCGAGAAAACTTGGATCCGTAACGGTTATTTTGTGCGAACTAATTCGCACTTGCTGCGTCCACATTTTATTCAAAACCCATGCTTGTGTTGTTCCGTTTTATATATATATCATATGTTTTTGTATGAACTCATTGGTACTTTCTGCCTCCGATTTTACTCAAAACCAATACGTATGTTGTTCCATTTTATATATATAGTGATTGACGGTGAGTTAAGCCATTGCTGAAATTAGAATGCTTGGTTTGATCCAGCAGATTTTATATTCACTAAATTTGTGCGTTTTAAGCTCCTATATACTTTTATGAACTCATCGATACTTTCTAGCTCCGAATTTTATTTAAAACCAATGCTTGTGTGGTTCCATTTCGTATATATTTAATATAACGATTAGCTAAGGCATGGCAATATATATTTTTAAATCTTATACCTTGTAAGCTCCAAAAGTGTTGCCAACTTTGAAATCTATTGGGTGATTGTTAAAAACCTACAGTAATTTTTTTCTAAAAAATTTTTATGAAATATTTTAGAATAACTTGGTTTTTAATGCAAGTAATAAGTCTAAAAAGTCATAACAATAATAAAAACTCATATTTTTATACTGAATATGATAACCTTATTGTTTCGCATTATTTATACATCTAAACATGTTTATGACTTAATGCGCACAAAGAAACTTGCTATCTTGCCTTACGCTCTTGCGTAATGGTACTAATGGTATATAGTACGATTGAAAAAGTACTTTTCAACAAAAGCAATTATGCAAATAATTTTGAACACAACATACAAGCCTACCAATTTCTTTAGAGTCAGTAAATTCAAAATTCAGAAGTCCAGACGCTTTGTTTACGAAATATAATTGCATTTCTAGTTTAGCGGAGTGCTTCACCTCCACATACAAAATTTCAGATCTCTACGAAGTGCCAGCGAGACGTAATGATTGACTATTTTTTTTTTCATCCAGATGCCAGATCCAGATTTTGGACATTAAAAAAATCAAATTTGGATTACGCCCAAAAAACCCCTGGATATAGTTTTACAGCCAAATCGCAAGCAGTTAGTAACTTTCGGCAGCAATCTTTGATTTCTAAAAATTAAAAAGAAACACTTGGTGTGGATGACTTGGGGTTTGCCCTCGCCACGCAGTTCGCCCTGTGGGCTTGCATCACTTGACCTGTGATGTGGCCTCGTGAAAATTGCTTAGGGGGAGCGGTAACAAACAGTAGAAAAAGGGGTATGGCTTGGCCTTCAGTACGACATGGCTACGTCGAGTTGCTTGGTGGTGGCATTTGTATGGAGGATGAATATTTTTTCGAAACTTGAAAAGAAAATACCGGCTCTGATGAGATTGACATCGTTTAGATATGGAGCCCTAATTCTATTATGAATATGAAAAACAAACGCACACAACGATATTTAAATTATGCAATACATATAATAGTAAAAAAATTGTCTGTATATTGACTAAATTTCCAAAAAGAAATAACAAGCAGATAGATACACAGTGAAAGAGTAAAACTTTAAAGAGAATGTCTCTCTGTTGGTTTGTCTTTTTGTACATCTTAAAAGAATTGAAAATTCTTAGGACAGTTGAGTGACTAATCTATGTTCAAATCTAATGCACAGGGAATTAGGACAAAGGTTGTAAATCATAAAATGGTAGTCTTGTGGGAAGTGTGCATAGTTTGGGTGTGCATTCTTTTACAGACAAAAGTTTTATAGATTTTCGTTATACGGAATATTTATTCCATACTCACAATATTTATTATGAAGAATTTTATAGTAACAAAACAAATTTTCTTACAAATAACATTATTTTTTTCGATGTTAATAATATCATAATATCAAATCATATTTTTTAAATTCTCAATATATTTAGTTTTCTATTATACTTATATTGTTATATAACTTCGCTCTAGATCGGTCATTTTGAAAATCTTTGGGAGAGGCCTATGCCAGCAGTAGACGTTGTGCGGCTGAAATGGATGGATGGATGGGTGGATGTTATATAACTTAACCTACACTCCACGACAAAGTTGATTTTGTGTTTGTGTTAATTTCGTCCTGAGCTTGAAACGTTCGCTCGCTCGTGTGTTGGTCACAGGAAACTGATGAAATCGGAAACGTTCGATTCCAACTAAGACTGCGTTGACCGAGCTTTGTGACACGGTGCCGAATCTTGCTGGAAGAACCATTCTTGGTTATTGAACATAGTGTTGTTAAGGGGCTTAAATACCTTCTCAAGAATGGTATCTTGATACACTTATGCCGATGTTTCGATACCTTTTTCACAAAAGTATGGCTCAGTCACTCCTTCATAGCTAACACCCCACCAAACCATCACTAAAGTCGGCTAATGCCACGCTGCACTCTGTCGACTTATTGGGAAGCTTTCTTAGAGCTTGGGGCATAAATACCTACAGTCATTTTATTTGTTAAAATGTTGCTCAATGGTAAAAAAATGGTCATCCGTAAACAATTTTTTTCTGCGACCACCCATTGCGTACCGCTTCAGTAGATTTTTCGATTTTACTACTCTATTCCTTTTTAAATTATCAGTTGTAAAATTACCAGTACGTCTTTTATAGGCAGCAAGTCCTAAGTCATCTTTCAAAATAAGCGACATGGTTCTAGGTGCTATCTTCATCTCTTCATCTCCTGTGATAAAATCTTTTGCTTTCGGACAGGATTTCTTAGAATTCTTTCCCTTACTGCTTTGACCACCATTTTCGTATGAACACTACGTGGACGGCCAGCTCTTTTACTGTCACAAAGAGGAGGTCTCATTGTACATATTATAGTCCGGTACCACAGAATTAATAATAGTGTTACATACAGAACGGAAACTCGCACCGTCCCCCGCAATCTGGTGTCCCCGCAACCTTTCCCCTGTTATTGGGACGTGTAAGCGCCAGAAAAACAGGGTTATTGGTAGTCGCACGTTGACATTACGTGAGTCACTTAGGATTATTGAATTATAATGGTGAGAAACTGCGCACATTATCATTGTTTATCCACGGATAACAATAAAAAACGTAAATTTTAAAATCATAATCATAATCATATTTATTAACAAAAAGTATTTACACGTCATACAAAAATAAAATTGAATAATAAAATAAAATAAATTAAACATACAAATGAATATATTACGCATACACATACATAACTAATAATAATCATATAATTACAAAATAATCGAATAGAAATTAACACATTAAATTGGAATTATAAGCGACATTCATAAAATTCTTCTATACTGTAGAATGTACGCTCGAGAAGCCACTTTTTTAGCTTGACTTTAAAGCTTGTCAATGTAGTCGCCTGTTTTATATCAGGTGGCAACTTATTAAAGACAGACGGCCCCATTACATGAGTCAGTCTGTCAGTCTTAGCTAGTCTGTGTGGTATCAGGTGCAGTCGGTCAACATCGCGGAGCGCAATGTCGTGCACATCTCACGGTCTTTGGTACACGTCTTGGTTACAAAAGACTTTAGTGGCTACCTATAAGATGAAAAGGGATGGCAGCGTGAGGATTCCAAGGGTTTTAAAGTATGGTCTGACGGTTGTTCGCCCTGAAACGTGGACTATCACGCGGACTGCTCGCTTTTGCATACGAAACGCTCGTTGCCATTCCGCGGCGCACCCTCAGACCTCTAGGCCATACTGCAGGACAGACTGCACTATCGCAAAGTAGGTAGACCTCACCACCTCTCTAGGTACCACATCCGATAGTCGTCTGAACGCGAAGCTAGTGCTTCCCAATTTAACGCACACTTTATCAACCTGTGTTTCCCAGGTAAGGGCACTATCCAGTTGTATTCCCAAGAAGGTAATGTTATCCACCTGTTCAATAGTTGTTCCTTGTATAGCAACAGATAATCGTATAGATTTCCGAGTGGTGAAAACAGGTAAGCAAAGCAACAAATTCTGTGGTAGCGACCCTGATTGTTCAACTCACACATTTGACGTGTGCACGGACGGATTGTTTCGTTTGTAGTAGTACTAGGTATTTATGCTGCTCCGTTTCTATGAAGTGTCATACCTGTGTAGGTACACAAACATTTGACTAATACCAAGCGTATGGAGAATTTTAAAAACTGCATTTGGCTCAAACCTACTTTGTGTAATGCAATCACAGCGATTCGGTTCTCTATATCACCCCACTCCATTTTAATATCGCAAAATATTGTTCAATATATTAGCGCCAAAATAAGAAAAGACAATGAAAAATCATATAAAAGTAACGGATTCCAAATTCAAATGTAAATATTTTTTTTTGGTAATGAGCTTTTTTGTCCACAAAAACGAGGTCGAAGGCATCAGATAGTCACAAATTAACACGTCTTTCAAAAAATGTAAGCACTTCTTAGGACAGTTGAGTGGCTAATCTATATTCAAATCTAAAGTAAAGGAATTAAATAAGAAGGTTGTAAATCATAAAATGGTAGTCTTGCGGGAAGTGCGCAGTTTCGTAGCGTGTGCGCCTTCGTCATCGACTAATTGTATTTCAAATTTGAATTTAATTATCGAACCCTGCTAATGTAATTGATACATTTAGTCTCGGCTCGAAGGATAGTAAAAAAATAATATCGAAAAATGAAATGGGTTTGGCAAGTTTGTGTTATGCTATTATTAATATTTTTACTGTAGTTTGGCAGTAAACAAGCGAGAAAATCGTTTGGCATGGAAATTAGTCGCAAACTAGACTGGATTCTTTTTACCGTAATCGATACTAGAAGATAAATTCATTGTTACCATTTTTCAGAATTACTTCTAAATACAAAACAACATTAATAAAATAAAAAACATTGCCCGTGAAAGGTTATGCAATCTTTAAGAAGGTTATATGTATTTTTTGTTTTTAGTTACTAACTTGCAATGTATCAGATATCTACGTACGAATATTGGTTTGGGTCAAATCTTGTAGCTCAATTTCCAACCAGCTATTCTCAATCGATTTCGCTGAAATTTTGCATACTTGTCAATACAATATTATGAAGTTAATGAGCTGTTCTGATGATGGAACTTGGAGGTATTCACTAGGACTGAGTTATAAAACAACATAACCTCATGGAGCAGGACTCGTTTGAATTGTCTTAATGAGCACATTAGTGCAGACGATGCCAAGGGTCTGATCTCGGAGGACGGAAGGTGGTCGATGCAATTCAGTAATTAAACGACGCAACTCCATCGAGTTTGGGCTTATTTCATTCGTTTCAATAAGTAGTTTGGCCTCAGAATAAAAAACTTATCACACAAGGAAACTGTTTAACATAGCAATTCTAACGGAGCACTTGCACCGTCCTTTCGATACTTTACAGATTTACGTAATGATCATAATCGATTACGCAACTTACATTACAAATGTATTAGATTAGTTGATTTTATACCTTGGCAGAGGGAAACACGCAGGTAAGGGTTATCCTGTAATTGGGGTTGTTGAATTCGTTCCGGTTCCATCATCAGAACGGCTCATTTACTCCATAAGCATTGGATAAGTGTTGCCGCTCGATAGTCCACTATTGACAGTCAATTGACTCACTATCGGTATTTTTAATAAAACCGACAGTGAGTCTTGAGATACTTTTAATTGTTTATCGATACTGCTGATAGTATCGATTCTGATGACGAACAAACTATCGATAGTATTGCTTTTAATAATACATAAACTATCGATACTATCGATATTACAAAAAAAATCGATAGTGTCGATATTTTATTTATTTTATTTTATTTATTTTATTTATTTATTTTCGGAAGATTTACAGCATAACATAACAGAAGTAAATATAGAATACATTACTGAGTAGCCAATTACAAATCTTCACTAATATTAAGTAAGTATATAATTATAAGTAGTGTTCATTGCACCTTAGTAACTTAAAAGTTATTAAGAATTACATGTTAAATGTAGGTGAAAGTTTAGTTAAGTATCTATTTAAAAGTAAGTAAGGATCTATTACACATATTACCTTTAAGGTTAAACAATATTTTGATGACTGAAATAATTTTGGGTTAACCTATGTTTAATGGCATACACACTATTGCAAAACAAGTCAATATCGGTAGAAAACTCATTAAATTTACGAGAAGCTCTCGACAGGAAAGCATTTTGCCTGTAATTTGAAGATGCAGGATATGTTTGAAGAAGCTGAGTCTGTCTAGTACGAGTTTTTGGTGCATTAATAAGTATTTTTGCTAAAATCTCGGGGCAATCAATTTTTCCATTCAACACACAGGCCAGGTAAACTATGTCACCTATGTTTCGACGCTCCTCCAGTGGTAAGAAATGATATTTCATACATCTGTCCATATAGTTAAGAGATGTTTGATGGGTTTTATAATCTAAATATCGTAAAAATCTTCTTTGGATGCCCTCAATACGTTGCTTGTAGACATCGTATTGAGGGTTCCAGACCTGCGAAGCATACTCTAAATGCGAACGAACATAAGCACAATATAAAACCTTGACTGATTTTATGTTTTTGAAATCCGCTGCTGTTCTTATAATAAATCCAAGTGCTTTTGCAGCCTTAGCAACGATGAAGTCAATATGTTTGTCAAACAGTAATTTGGAGTCAAGCACAACACCCAAATCATTCACCTGATGCACCCTTTTAATTTTTTCGCCTCTTAGAGTGTAATCAACAGCTAGGACATTAGTTTTTCTAGTAAATGATATACAAAAGCATTTCGAAACGTTAAGATCTAACTTATTTAACCGACAGTAGCTTTCAAACCTGCAAAGGTCAGCCTGCAGTAAACATGCATCATTATGATTCTTAATGTCTTTCAAAACCTTCATGTCATCAGCATACAGTAAAACTTTAGAGTGTTGAAAGCAGTCGTTAATATCTGAGATAAAGATGGCAAAAAGAAGAGGTCCTAGCAAGGAACCTTGAGGTACTCCTGAGGGAACAGCACACCAATTGGATGTAAAACCATGTACTGCTACAGCCTGAGTCCGATTACTAATATAAGATACAAACCATCTATGTAGGTCCCCGTGTATCCCGACGTTATATAGTCTAATCAACAATATTTGGTGATCAATACGATCAAAACATTTAGTGTAGTCGGTATAAACGACGTCTACCTGTGCTCCAGAATCCATTCCATTAGTTATCAGTTCATTTGCCAAAACAAGATTACTCACAGTTGACCTGTTCTTTATAAAACCATGTTGGCTATCATTAAATGAATGCATTAGTGCTGAATAGACCTGATCATAAACAATTTTTTCAAATATTTTCGCAAACAGACATAATTTCGAAATAGGACGATAATTTTCTACCTGTGATTTATCACCTTTTTTATGGACTGGAGTTATAAATGCTGTCTTCCAAATATTAGGTACTATTCCCTCAGATAGTGATCTTTTATATAAGATGCAAAGGGGTTTTAATAAACTGTATGCACAGTTAACAATAAAAATTGGGTGAATGCTGTCTGGACCAGCTGATTTATTGACATCAAGGGACTTGAGATGACGGAGAACCTCCTCAGGGTTTACGACAATAGTGCCTATACCTGATGGTGAAGAGCAATTTGGGTGCGCATTAACATGGGAACTGCTTGTGTCCACATTAAATGTTGATTGAAAATATTCTGCAAAAAGGTTACAAGCTTCATCACTCATTTCGGCAGACTTTTCTTTGTACTTTAAAATACTAGGGTAAGTTTTAGAAGACTTTAAGTTTTTGACATGTCTCCAGAAGGATTTAGGGTCATTTACCACAGAATTTTCTATTTTCTCAATATAAGAATCATAGCACTGTTTCTCAAGTATTTTACCTCTTTTACGCAAAATAGTAAAAGATTCATAATCTGATAAGTTACCGTAGGTTTTAAATTTTTTATGATACTTGAATTTCTCTTTTAGAAGTTTAATTAAGGCAGAGTTGTACCACACTGGATATTTATTCAATTTGACAGATTTGCATGGTATATGTCTATTAATACAGTCATTTATCTTATTATAAAAATTAGAAACGGCTTCATCAATATTTGTTGAGCTTAATAGATTATCCCAATCAGTGTCGTTTAATTCCTTTGATATTTCCATATAGTCACCTTTGTCGTATAAAAGTTTTCTTCTAGGTTTTTCAATTGAATGACAGGGTACATTTAACTTTACAGAAATTTCTAATGACTTATGATTTAAATCTTCTGGTACCAATGGACTATCACATGCACAAACATTCGTACCAACATTACTGAATACAAGATCCAATAATCTACTATTATGATTTAACTCCGAGTTATATTGATGCAAACTACAGGAATTAATAATGTCAAAAAATATTAATTGATTACCTGTCAAGTCGGAAGGATATAACTCTGAGCTGCCTTCAACCCTACTCCAAGTAATTTTAGGTAGATTGAAATCTCCAACAATAATAAATTTGTCTTGAGGATGAGATAAAATAATATCATTTAGTTTATTTCCGAAATTCTGTAACTGTGTATTGAACGTGTTTCCCAAATTTTCTTTACATAAATATAGTGAACAGATATGAATTTTGTTTTTCGTATGCGTAGTCTGAACGGTAACCCAGACATCCTCAGCCGAGGATCGCCACTCTGGCCTTTCAAACGCGACAAAGTCATTGCGCACGGCTATCAATACCCCGCCACCAAATCTCTGTCTAGTCCGCGCATAATCCCTATCGCTTCTAAATACTAGATATTTATCACTAAAACCCTCTTCGCTGGCTATACTGGCAGGCAACCACGACTCAGTTAACATCACTATATCGTAATTGCTTAAGCACATATTCCTGAGTAACACATTCAATTTAGTTCGCAAGCCACGGACGTTTTGATAGTAAATACTAAGTTCTTTCATACTTATCTACATGACATGTATTTATAGCAAAAATATTTATCCTGATTATAAAGACTAAAAGCAGCTTTTGCTCGATTTAGGTAACTTTGAATAGTATATATACAAAGATTACTCGTTAAAGCAAATAATACATAAGCTAATGTGTATAAAAATGGACAGAGTAAGATGCACATCGCCCTACACGTTTGTAAACAGCTATTGGAGGTATCAGTACAACTGACTGGTAAAAATAAGCGGCTGGCGGTTAACACTCGGAGGAGCGCACAAACCATGAGGAACAATATGAGTACAAAGATAAAGTTGCACTTTGCATGCAGCACTACTTGGTTATTAATTTTAAGTTGATATTTTTTTACCTGCTTACTTTGCGGAAGGTAATACATTCCTGTATCGAGAGCCCCTATTTTAAATATGTATATACATAAATCAAACCACGAATAATAGTTTATTGATATACAACAATAAAAAAAAACGTATAGAAGTATCAAATTATTTTGTCTAAGTCTTTGACGGATTTTACTGTTATTACAGGAGACGTGTTGTTTTTCCGGACCATGATCTTGCAATGTTTGACCCAGACGTATTGAAAATCCCTCTCTTTAGCGAGTGCTTTTGCTCTAGAAAGTAAAATCTTATTCTGTGGTGTCAGGTGATCGTTCACAAAAATGCGTTGATTTCCGGAGCCCAATCCGAGGCTCACAGCAGTTAGAGGGCCTTCCTTATGACACGCATACTATCGATACTCATGATAGTTTGATTTTCGTCGGATCGATACTATAAATACCAATTATGGTATTGTTGGTTATCAATAGTATTGCTCTAAAACAGATATCTATACTGATAAACCACTGTCGATAGTTTGGCATTTTTCAATTGAAAAATGATATCTATTGTTTGGCAACACTACATTGATTGCATAAACATTGCAAGTTGAATAGAAGCTTGTAATAATATTATTACTAACAGATTGTAGCCAATGCGGTCAACGGTGCTCTCTGATTGGTTGATTTGAATCGCATGTAACAGTGTTGCATGCCAAAAAGGTGGATTTGTATAAAAATCTCGTAATTATTATTATTACTCTAGTTGACACTTTTGGCTCCAGTCGGAACAACATGCACATGGCTGACTAGCATTGGATCTAGAAAGGGCACCCGGATCCAACTATGTAAACGGAACCAACAAATACTAGTCGTACGGCACGATGGATCTGCAAAGTGCCCACGGGTATATCTATATATATATATTTATATATATATATTTATATATATATAAATTATATATATATAAATATATATTTATATATATATATATATATATATATATATATATATATATATATATATATATATATATATATATATATATATATGTATATATATATACATATATATATTATATATATTATATATACATACAAGAATTGCTCGTTTAAAGGTATAAGATTTATTTAATCTATAGTCCGTTTTAAGTACATTTAAATGTTACTTTTGAATTTTACACTACGTCTGATAATTAATAGGTGAGCTTCTGAGATAAGGAATATAAGATAGATTCCTTATATTTAGTCACTGTAAGTAATAACTTTGTCTAGCAAGTATTATGTCTTACTAGCCGAAGCCCGCGATTTCGTTCGCGTGGACTCTGGAAAATGCTCATCAGGTTGAACAACTTTTGCTAAGGCGATATTTTTATATTTTCCAAAATCATTTATACCCTATATGTTGCCCAGGCTTAATAGCTATATAACAAAAAAAAGTTTCATTCGAATTCATCCAGTATTTCCGGAGATTAGCGTGTACAAACAGACAAACAGACAGACATTTTTTTTTAAATTCTTACTCTATTACTATATCTTCATCGCCCCCAATGTTTTTTTTTGGAAATATATTTAATGTATCGACACACTTTTTTTACTGTTTTATTATATGTATAGATTTATCACTTGGTCCATAACATTTACAATGACTAATCGACATATTTGGTCGCCGGAGGAAAAATTATCAAAAATATACATCTAATATTATATAATAAGTAAACTATACATATATAAATTATTACCCTTATACGATATTTCGAAAAGATAATTTGCGCGCACAGCACGCCGCAATATAGCTCCGTTTCCAAAGATTGTAGGTTTCCTATGTCATGATTATGTGATATAAAAAACAATGTTAAAATACTTACATATTTTTTTAAAATAAATATTTACAAGTATAGTCGTTCTTGTTACCCGTTATAGTTTCCATATCAAGCTAGGTCAAGTAGAAAATAATACAAATTTAAAACTTGTAACGCATTTATTTGCACACTCTTATTTTGTATACAATAAAGAATTTAAACAAACAATGAACCTGATAAACGCGCCGTAAATTTAAAAACTAAAAGTTTTTTTTTATTATTTGTTACTTTTTATAAACAGATTTAATACTTTTTGGTCTTTAATTTTATTAACTTGTGTTTATTATGTACTGTCACATTGATACTTTTAATAAGCATTCAAATTAATTTAAAAATGTGCATTTTTTTATTTGCCGCGTGGATATCAGGTTCATCGTTCGTCTTTTGTTACTATAATTTGTTTTAACTTTTCATACTTACAAAAGTTGTTAAGGGTAACAACAAAGTTTTATGACATTTTTCGAAATGGCTGAAATATATATTTTAAGCTTTCAGACCTCATATTTCCGCCATTTTAAAAAATTTCGAAAACCTAAATCAAGAAATAAATTCTATATAATTATCAAACCTGCTCACAACGCTTACAAGAATCGTTTTCGAAATGCCTGCTGCAAATTGATACTGCGTCTATCCACATTTATATTTGTTTTAATATGCAATCTTCGGGTAATCTGGAATAGTCAATTAAAAATAACTACGAACGCAAAAAATACAAGTTTATTTGTCAGGCAAATTAAAATATCCCCGACGACGCTATCTAGTGATGAGTGGTGGAACTATTACATATTCCAACCGATGTTAAGTGGCATTGATTTGATATCCGTAGCGCTATCTATTTATTTGTGAGGTAAAACCCCGCCAGCCCAACTGTTAAGTGTTCACCCCCCCTAAAATCTTATGAACAGCTGAGCCGATTTTCCTCAAGCATAGCTAAAAACCACCGCAAGAAAACTTGCTTTGACGTATAAAAAAGTATCTAAATCGGTTTATCCATTTGAGAGCTACGATGACACAGACAGACACACAGACAAACAGACACTCACATATTGGCGTCATACCCATACTTTTAATGCATTTTATTCTTTTACTTTTTGTTCTGTGGTTAAAAGTAAAATTATTCTACAAACTAAGTATCGATAGCTTTTTCTTTGAGAAAGAAGGAAAATCCCATCACTATTACCAAAATAAACAACAAATGTGATATTATGATTTAAATTTACCATTATTTTACCATAACCATGATTTACTCCCCTCAAAACACTATTTATAAATAGTATTATAGCTATTTTGCTTCTAAAGTTGCTCGTAACTTAATATACTAGGGAAAATAAACAATTAAAGTTACACAAAGTGGAGACTTACCTATGGAAGCTGATATATAAAACTCGCTTCATTTTCCTTTTTAGAGGAATGGGATTTGCATCCCAATACTACAAACGCCATGCCGTTAGAGTACTTATTTAAAAAATTTGCACATATACATTAATTTAATTAAAATAAACATAAATTATCAAAGATATTTAATACCAGCACACTCGCAGACCTCTTGTCAAACATGCTACCAAATCGAAGATATCCGGCAGCTCATAACAAGCTGATATTTTGTAAACCTATTTAATTAGGTAGCATAATGGTGACCAAAAGTACATAATGGTAACCAATTTGACGTTTAAAAGTGGTACGTGTGAAATAAGCAGACAAGACACAACTATATTTTTCTGTTTTTGACACGTTGCTTTCGGTATTGAAAAAAACGAGACAGACGATGTATTGTCAATTCATCTTTAAAAGATTAACTGAGAATATATCTATGCTCTAAGTCCCACCATGAGACGTATTTTTGAAATCACTTGTCACTTAACGAAGGGTTTGCGCGAGCGTTTCCAAACGGGCGCATTTTTGAATCGGTAGTTTGCGAAGGATTTGCAACGAGTGGTACTCCAAAGTGACCACTCGTAATTTTGACATTTGTAGCGTAGATATGTCATCGAAACCAATCATGGGAAATCCGTTCCATTTCACGTTGCTTTTCTATTCATGTTCGAATTTTTAGAAAAGCATAGACAAATTATCTATGTTTTATGCGTAAAACAATATTGTTTTTCGCTGACACAACGATTTCAAAAATACGATCAATTTGTATATTACGCGAGCGGTGAGTTGGAAAACTACACGTTTTGTGTTTCGCTGAGTCCCTCAATGAAAAGTAGCACTCCATATCTCTGGTGTGCGTTGAAGTAGTAAAAACAAACCATTTTTTAATTCCATAGACATGGCTGTGGAACTGTACTAGGCCAACGGTTTTTTAACCCCCTCAAAAATACGGGTGATGTAAGTTTAATGCTAATATATGTCTGTCTGTCTGCCTGTCTGGATGTTAAAAACGCAATGTTGTAGTAATGACTCTCACTTATGAAAAGACGATGATTAGATTATTTGACGGTTCTAACCTGATGCAGTAGTCGGCTATGAAAACCAGTGGACTCGCTTAGATAGATTTGCCGCCAGGAGCTCCTAGCAATCAAAGGATGTCTACACCGACTTTGGTTGAAACTAGAGGATTAGGAACAGAGAAACGAAGGAATAAAAATAGGCTTACAAAGACTAGTATCCAGAGCCGCAAAATATTTAAGTTTATTTACGAATCCAGAGCCATAAAAACACTATTTAAAAAAACGTCTGCTGTACGTTTGCGGTGGTAGGGGTGCTTGCTGGATCCAGCACGTCCAGCAAGCAACTTCACGTCGGTAATTATTATTAATTGCTTGCTGGACCTGCTGGGTCCATTTTGCATCCAGCAAGCACCCCCACCACCGCGAACGTCGGGCAGATGGATCGTGAATACGCTTGCTGTACAGAAGATGTTTTTTTAAATAGTGTTTTTACGGCTCTGGATACGTAAATAAACTTGAATATTTTGCGGCTCTGGATACTAGTCTTTTTAAGCCAATTTTTATTCCTTCCTTTCTCTATTCCAAGGCCTCTAGTTTCAACCAAAGTTGGTGTAGACATCCTTTGATTGCTAGGAGCTTCTGGCGGAAAATCTATCTAAGCGAGTCCACTGGGTTTCATAGCATCAGGTTAGAACTGTTAACACACAACAACAACAAAAGAGGGCAACACTGCCTCGCAAAATGTGTGAGTGCCGGCAACACTGGCTTGCTGGATGCCTTGCTGGATGCTTGCTGGATGCGTGAATAGGCTACATCCAGCGAAGCGACCTTGAACCGCTGTACAGCAGGCTGGATAATGAATACGGCGCTTTAGGTTAGGTTATGTTTATGTCCTCGAACAATTATTATTGTTCGATCAAGATACAATCATTTAAGTAACTGCTACTTAGGTAAATAGTTATATAGTAATAAATCACACTGATTGAGCTAGGTAGGACCATTAAACTTGTGCTAAGGGGGCTAAGGGATACTAAATATAGCTACAGCTGTTCGATGGATGGATATGCCGACTAGGTATCTATAGATCTATAATTAGACCTCCGAACTATCCAATAAGAGCCCAAAGCCGTATCGGCGCGACGAGGTCCGTAACTAACTAAAAGAATTGACGTTGGCGGGTTATGATGCGGGGTGGGACGTGGGGCATATTCGGTCGACTCACGTGCTGTTACATTTTGACTCATACGAGTACCATTTAGGCTATTAAACTGTCAAAGTAGTTTAGTCCCGTCTTTAGTCCGTTCTAAAGCGATCGACGACGTCATCGTGTGTTATGGATTGCCTTGAACTGCTCGTATGACGGACGATTGTCGTCGATAACATTATTGAGTAAGGCCCCAGGCTCCGCGTCTGAGTGCAAATCAAGACTGGTTTCGCGATGGCTGTGCGGCTGACGCACAGTGTTGCACGGGAGTGACAAAATTGAAATTTTGAAAATCTTTTCTAGGTACATAAAAAAATCAGGGTAATCTACGATAAATTCTGCATCTGGTGAGAAAAAAGTTAAGGGTATTTTAAAATAAACTTGGGAGATAGGCACGTCTAAACATCGATGATGCGTCACTGGCGATTTCGACTGCGTGAAGAAGCGTACTTTGGAATTATAGTATTTTTCTATATTATTAAAATAAAAAGGAAAACAACATGGAATCTATTCAAACAGGTATGTTTCTTTCGTAAAAAAAATAATATTTTTCAATAGCATTCTAATATAAATCTAAATTCTAATATTTGTATTAGAAAAAGAATGTCACAATAATAGCTGCAAAAATAACGTGTTTTATTCATACTTTAGTGATTTTGTTTTGGTTCTCAACATTTCTCCAGAAGGAAAATATTTTTATAATATTATATAGACATTTTTCTATTAGGATACATAACGAAAGTTTGCACCTTTCTGCACTTTTTTTATTATTGGCATTTAACTTCTTGCTGAAAATTCGCTGGAAATAACAAGGCGTGATTTAGGACTTTCTGTTTAATCAAAAATCAAAATCAAATCAAATCAAATCATTTTTATTTCAGGCAACATTATATTATTTACAATATTAAAGGCCCATAGAATAAATACGTTACAGACTAGCATAGATATAATTATATAATATATACCTTAGCCTAAAATATATATAATATAATAAAAATTAACTATTTATTGTTTTTGTGACGCATTGCACTGTTTGCTGATCCGGCTAAAAATTGGGACAGCAAACACTGCCATCTGGAGGATTATATACGTACATATTATAAAAAATTTGTATATTTCAAGTTTACATCGGTAAAAAAATAAATTTTATATGGAGTATGAGGCTTGGTTGAATGAAAATGAATTCTTTCCCATATTTAAAAATGTGCATAGACCTGATCGTCCAATAGCAAAATTTTATCAAGTTTATGGATGAGATTAGTTTGCCTAGCTACGATGAATCGGATTGATTAGACAGGTTATTTTTTATTAATTAAATTCTTTATTTCACTTCTGGTATAATATGTATTTATTTGTACCATTTCACGTTTCTTCTGGCCCATTAATCTAGTTTATTTTTAAAGGTTCCATATCCAAAGGCTAAAAACGGGACCCCTATACTAAGACTCCGCTGTCCGTCTGTATTTCTCATGAAATACTAAAAAAAAAGAATAAAATAAATAATGAAGGGCAAAAAAAGCCCCTATGCAACAAGCATGATTTTTTTGCCATTTTTTGCTCGATATTAATAACGGCAATAGGCAAACACTTAAAATATTCACAGAATATTAATTTGTATATTTACTTTAAAAATTAATATTTAGGTGTAGCTCCTATACAACAATGACAAAAACAATACGTGATTTTTAGATAGATATGTTACAGAATCCTTCGTGCACTATTCCGAATCACATTTGGCTTAGTTTTTACTCAAAGTTTTCCATGCATTCACTGTAAAGTGCTATTTAAGACAAAGTAAATGAACCCAAACAAAATAAAGTTGTCTTATTTAATTCAGGAGTTCATATGGCCACCTTCTGACTCCATCATCAGAAAAGCTCATTCCAAAACATTGTACTGCCAACTAGTTTACATAAGTATGGAAAATTTTAGCTCAATTGGTTAATGGTACTGGCTTAAATTGTTTTGAACCAAAAAAAAAACCATAAATTCAATGCAAATCAAACAAAGGTATGTTTATATTATAAAGTGCATTATTTGAAATAATTTATATTTTTTTTTTGTATAATTTAACTATTTTTACATCATAATCAAGCATTAATCAAAGTCAAATAATTTTGTCACATAGTTTGTATGGGGCCGCAACACTGTGCGACGCGGGCGCAGATAGTGCGCGTAGCTATAAGTAGATATGCGAATGTGGTGCACATTCCTGGCGGCTATCTGCATACTACGGATATCGCACGGGTATGCTTGTGAATAAAAATAATAATAAAGTAGTTTTATGTTATAAATAATTTTGATAGTGAAGTGTAAAGTGTATAGTTAATTATGTTATGTATGCATGTATATAAATGTAATCATAATAAAGTATATTTGTATAGTGTGAATTAAATAAACTACTTACATAATATTTATTATGTATTTGTGTGTATGTAAATGTTTTATAATATGTATTTATGTAAGTTGTTTTAGGTAAGTTACCGACAATGCATTTCCTCATTTACCGCCAGGAGTACTCCTGCGAAGTTTCGAATGAAATGATCTAACTAATCTTGTTTCTGCATACCAACTTTTGGCCCTCGTTTCATCCCCTTAGGGGGTGAGTTTTAAAAAATCTTTTCTTAGTGCACCGATAGACCTCATAAGGAACCTATGTGTTTTCTCTAGGCCTAGTAAGTCATTCAGACTACGTTCAAATTTATGGCCTTTTGTTTCCCTTTTTACCCCAAAGAGGCAAAATAAAAAAAAGGGTGAAACACGTGTTTAATTACTTTTGTTTTAAAACATTTGTGGCAAGTTATAAGTAAATCAGTAAAGATTTTAATTTTTTTTCATAAAAACTTTGCCCTCCAATTTTACCCCTTTAGGGGTCTAATTTAAAAAAAACCTCTCATATCTGAGCACTATGTATTAGCATCAAACTACTGTCCCGATGTCACGTTTATATCTGTTATGTTTTAGGCTGGGCGTTGATGAATCAGTGACCCTTGATATATGACGAAGTGTAGGATATGAAGTCAGGGTATTCAGTCAGGAGTCAGGAATCCCGACGTTTCAGAAACGGCCGATGGGTAAGTCAATTCACGGAACGCGCATTCCCACTTCATGTTTCGATGAACTTTGACAGTAACGAAGTCACGTCTAATCTTATCACAATCATAGTTCAACACCACGGCACCACCGTTTCAATCCATGAACTTTCACTGAGTTCTACAACTTTTCGGACTCCTCCACCGAACTCTCAGACCAGACATGAACTCGTCCAGTCCCGCGCCTTTCTCCTCTGTCAAATGTCCAAAATGACAAACGTCATCGAACCATTCCAAGTAAAGGAATCCACTTGTATACAGCCATGGCATATTACGCTTCGACACGGCCATCCTACCTGACACACGTCCTCGTGTGTATCGGTTAATCTGTTATCTCGCTCGGCCTACCTGACCATGTCAATTTACAGGGCTTATACTGACAGACAGTACTGATCATTATAATATTCGTATTAAATTCTCTTCTGCTAAGAACTCCAGACACAACAGCAAAACAATGCATGCTGATCGGTTCCCTTGTTGGCTCATAGACAAGAGGTTAATACAGTATTTCTATTGGCGAAAGGTGCCTTTAATTTAGAAATATTTTATTACATCTCTGTATTAATTATTGTTAATACCCCAAGACTAAATATAAAGTCTGAACACTTGCAAAACTCTCCCAGTACCCAACTGCGTTTGCCAGCCCTCAAGCTGCCGAGGTCGTGACTTAGTGATCTTGACATGTACCAAGTCGTCTTCACACATAATGATCTCGACATGCGCCTAAGTCGTCTTCAGACAATAGTTCTCCCAACTTTTATTCTGAATCTATTTGAGACTCAGACTTTTCTGCTGTAACATTATCATGAAACCGTAGACTACTGTGTACAGTATTAAAGTAAACATCTTGTAAACATTGAATGTGCTCTAACTATTATTTCCAGTGGAAGAATCTTCCTTATTGTTATCTATTTCAGATAATTTAATCTCTTATGGAATACTGCTTAGAGGCATCTTTAGGACCCTATCATACGACCTACTTATAGGTTGAATTACCACTTAAAGACGGTCTCCATCAAGCAATTCTACACTTAATGTCAATAATGAAAAACATCTGTAATATTACTGACGTTTTACGCGACGGTGTTTAGTTTCTAGAAATCACCTGTTACCTACGCAGAATGCCGGTAACGCGTAATGCCATCCATCGAAACTCTCAAATGCACAAAATTGGTGCCTTTACTATATATGTAACGTAACACGCCCTTACTTGATTATTAAAACCTTAACGCTCAACTCAGCTTCCGAGCCCCAGCGCCTGTCCAACTCGCCAGCCACAAGGACGCGATAGCGTACAGTAATTTAGTAAGTACAGTTTACTTAATAAAAGTTAACATCCGGCGTATTTTTTTTATCTGTTTGTTTGTGTTATGATAATGACATCAAATGAACGTGTATAGGCTCCTGTACCATTGTTTTTCTATGGCATGTATCCTTTCCGGTCACAGTACCAAATAAAATTGTCGTTCGCCATTTGTCTCAAGGAGCACGTTGTTTTATTTAATCAATTATCCTAACAGGTCATGGGCCCAGTATGCCCAGTAGTTTAATCGTAAAAGTGCGTATTATGGTAGCTAGCATAGGTGTGATAACATTAGCGCAAAGAACTTCGCCTTTAATTGTAATTCGCGTGTGGTACATCTCGTGGCTGTTCGAGATGGCTTCCAATTCGTTTCTGACAAACATTCCCAAGCTGAAAGGCCGCGGAAACTACCGCGAGTGGGCTTTTGCGGTGGAGAACCTGTTGATCTTGGAGGGAACAGCGGATTCCATCAAGAAGGAAACGACATCGTTGTACGTTCACATCAAAGATGCATCATCATCGAGGAACCCGTGGAAGAAGTTGCAAACGATGTTCGATGATTCTGGATTCTCACGGCGGATAACATTGCTGCGCCATTTAATTTCAATCCGATTCAATAGTTGTGAATCCATGACGAACTACGTAACACAGATCACAGAAACTGCTCAGAAAATGTCTGGAACTGGTTTGTCCGTGAACGACGAATGGATTGGATGTATAATGCTAGCAGGATTACCTGAAAAGTACATTTCAATGATCATGGCGATCGAACATTCTGGAATAGAGATAACTGCAGACGTCATAAAAGCGAAGCTCATAGACATGACAGAAGATGATGGTCAAGCCGGAAGTGCATTCTTAAGTCGTGGGAAACAAAATCGACAGCAAAGTTTGAAAGTTGGCAACTCTGGCAGAAATGACAGCACTTGTCAAAATGGCGGCAGTTCATCTATGGACAACAATGTAAACAAAACTGAAAAGGACAAAACTAAGATAAAATCATTTATTAAATGTTATCAATGTAAAAAGTTTGGACACTATAAGAACCAGTGTACTCAACAAGAGGAAGTTATAAAGAAGACTCATGCATTTTCGGTAGTATTTCTGAGCGGTCATTATAACAAACAAGACTGGTATTTAGATAGTGGCGCAAGTGCTCACATGACGCATAATAAAAACATGCGGAATGCATCCCAGGCGAGTATAAAGAAGATTATAGCGGCAAACCAAACCGCTATGCCAGTGCTATGCTCAGGAGATGTAGACATAGTGACAGTGACCCCAAACTATAGTTTGTTGTTTTTCTAAATAATCAGTTTCTAAAAAAAACTGATTATTTAGAAAAACAACAAACTATACATGACGATAAAATAATAGAAACAACAGCAAAAGTAGAAACACTGAACCAAGAAATTAAAAAACTACAGAAAGAAATGGAAGAATTGAAACAAAAAACAAATGAGACTCCCGAAAAACTAAACTATATAAACACATCGAACATATTTGTATTATATGGACTGACCGAGTACTCAGGCGAAAATGAACATGACATTGAAAAAATGATTATATATGCGTTTAAAAATATTCTACACGTGGATATTACAGGATATATAGAAGATATTAGACGACTTGGAGTGAGGGGACCACGACGACCAATACGTGTTGAACTTATTAGCAGACGGATGACGAATTACATACTAAATAATGTACAATATTTTAAAAACACTGGGCTATTCGTTTCAAAACTGCTGGATAAAAAGAGCTTAGATGAAAAAAAAAGACAAAAATCACAAACTATCGGCAGACAATCTATAAACATGACACAAAGAAATAGAACGCACCAGACATCTATATCGAGCACGCATGGAAATACTAGAAATGACCAATCACCTTCATGCCATAATCCGCCATCTAGTTCATTAAATAACACCATTAATGAAACGCCACTTAACCATACACGGCATTCCTTTCGTACCTTCCGTAAACAATACTAAACTAAACGTAATTTTTCAATATGCAAAGCTTGTTTAATAAACGTACTACATTTGAAGCATTCCTTGACCAGACTAAGAACACTTATCAAGCTTGTTGCATAACAGAAACATTTTTATCGGAGCAAAAATTACAACTCGTACACATCAATCGTTATAAGATTGTAAGCGCATACTGTCGAAGAAACTACGACGGAGGTGGGGTATGCATACTACTGCGGGACGATGTGGAGTACATTGAGAGAAAAGATATTGTAGATATGTCGATTGAATTCCTTATAGAATTATGCGCGATAGAACTAATTGAACCGAATTTATTAATAATTACATTGTACTGGAACGACAAACGGATTAATGATTTTATTACACAATTGGAATTAATTTTAAATTATGTGACACTAAAATATAAAAATAAACGAATTATAATAGGGGGTGACTTCAATATTGACACGTTAGTAAACGATGCAGAGTCAAAAAAATTATTACACCTTATGGCAGCGTACAACTTTACATCTCATATTAAAGAACCAACACGGGTTACCAAAACAACGTCGACATGTATTGACCACATCTATACTAACTTTAAGGACAAAAATATACGTGCTAAAGTGATTGAGTACGGATTCTGTGACCACATGAGTGTAACAATAAAGACTGACTTATTTTTAAAACCAAAACCATTGACATATAAAAAACAAACGCGAATCTACAATCAAAAACATATACTTCACTTTAAAACCGAACTAAAAAACATATGTTGGAGTGATATAATAAAAACTGACCAAAATATTAATGAAAACTACAACGCCTTTGACGATATTTTGAAAAAAATCTTTGATAAATGCATTCCCAAAAAAACAATAATAATAAAACCAAATACAAAAAAACAGTGGCTTACCAAAGGAATAAAAATTTCGTGTAAAAATAAAAGACTATTAAAAATATTGACTAATACTACAAAAAGTGACACTCTTAAAAATTACTACAAAAAATATGAAAAAACATTAAAGAAAACCGTCATAAAATCAAAAAGACTCGATTACATTAGACAAGTAAAAAAGTCAAAGAACATAGTCAAAACAATGTGGAATGTAATAAAAGAACATACAAACAAAACCTCAAAAAAACACAAACAAAATGTAAAATTGAACGTCCAGAATAAAATTACTTCCGACCCAAAAATAGTTGCAAATACATTCAATAAATACTTTGCATCAGTGGGCATACCGAGCGGAAAGCAGCTGCCTCAAGGTCGCCCGGTGATGCACTCGCCTGACAACACGATGTACTTGCGTCCGGTAGAAATGGCTGAAATAAACACCATTCTGCGAGAATTAAAAAGTAAATATAGTTGCGGCGTTGATGAGTTTCCACCAATTTTATTTAAAATGTGTGCGGATGAACTTACCTTTCCTTTCACTTTACTTATTAACCAATCCTTCGTGGAAGGCACTTTCCCAGATAGGCTTAAAACATCATTAATAAAGCCCATACACAAAAAAGGAAAGAAAACCGAAAGAGAAAACTTCCGTCCAGTAGCGATACCTTGCACTGCGTCAAAAATTTTTGAAAAAGCAATTGGAACGCAGACGTACGACTTTTGTGAAAAATACGGTATTTTTGATGACTCCCAGAACGGGTTCCGAAAAAATCGGTCAACTACCCTCGCGACATATAATTACGCCCAAGAAATACTAACTACAATTAATAATAAAAAATATGCTGTAGGTACGATGCTGGACATGACGAAAGCGTACGACAAAGTTTTACATAAAATACTGCTAAACAAGCTGTACGGAGTAGGTATTAGAGGAGTAGCTCACAATTGGTATGCATCGTACCTAAAAAATCGGGAACAAATTGTAGAAATCGAGCACTATGACTACGACAATAGGACGATTACAACAGTAAGATCAGATGTAGAATGTGTGAAATGTTCGATTCCCCAAGGGAGCGTTATCGGATGTTTATTATTCCTCATCTACATCAATGACTTACCTAAAACAATGACTCAGACATGTGTACTGTTCGCGGACGACGTATCACTACTGATACCTTACTCAAAACCTTATAATTTAAACAATATGCTTACCGAAAATATGGACAAAGTAACATCGTGGTTAACTGATCATAATCTAGAAATAAATTTTAATAAAACGAAAATAATTGAATTTAGACCACATCAAAAAGAATCTTTAAATATAAAATTTAGCTATAATGGAAAAGATATCGAGACTGTCAAATCCTTTCAATTACTGGGAATGGTACTAGACACAAATATGAATTGGAAAGATCACGTTGACAAAATAGTAAACAAATTACAAACATTTACATACGCACTTCGGGAACTCAAAAAATCCACGAATAACAAAACGGCGATAACAGCTTACTATGCATATGCATATTCGTGGCTTACATATGGGGTTATACTCTGGGGAAATAGTACCGACGCGAATAGATTGCTAATTCTTCAAAAGAAATGCATACGTATCATAGAAAATATTAAAGACAGAGAAAGCTGTAGGCCATATTTTAAAAATTTAAAAATACTGACATTGCCATGCATATACATTTTAGAAACTAGTAAATTTATGAGAAAATATCCCCAATATTACACGAAAAAAGACGATTTACCGCGACGCTATCCCACAAGGAAGAAGAATATGTTAGCGAGGCCGAATAACACTCGTAATTTAGAAATATTTAATTCTGGGCCGCTTGCAATGACAATTAAAGTCTATAATGCCCTCCCAGACCTGCTTAGAGCAGAGGAGAAGAATTCGATTTTTATTAAAAGATTAAAAGCCCTGCTTATAGATAAAAATTATTATACATTGGACGAGTTTTTTAATGATAAAGATTTGACAAAATATACAATAAATGATAATGACGAATAACATAATCTGCATTGACATTTAATATAATTGACATTTAAATTAAAACAACATTTGGACGTTATTAAATATTATAGTATAGTATCGACACATTAAATAAAATAAAAAATATGACCAAAATTAAATTAAATTTAAGACATCAATAAAAAGAAATTACATTTTTATTCATAATAATTTTAACATTGAATTTGATATATACTAAGAAATAATCCGCATGCCGTTCCGTTATTTTCTGTTGCAATGCCCTAATAAGGTTCATGTTGTACCTACTAACCTAAGAAGTGACTGTGTAGTGTAATCTAATATATGTATAATGTGAAAAGCAATAAATAAATTGAAATTGAAATTGAAACTTTAAATATGAAGTCACATTGAAGAATGTCCTTTGTGTACCTAACCTTACTACGAGCCTGATATCAGTCAGTCAGTTGATTCGCAATGGCAACAGAGTGGAGTTTCAGAAAGAAAATTGCAACGTATACAATAAGTATAATGAGCTGGTTGCCGTGGCCCACTTGACTGACGGAGTGTACAAGTTGGTGACAGAGAATAAACAATGTTTGTTTACTTCTTCTTCAGTGAACAATAGTGAAGTTTGGCATTGAAGAATGGGCCATTTAAACATGAATGATTTAAATACTATGAGGGATGGAGCAGCTGCAGGAATATCTTACAGTGATAAGGCAGTCATCAACAAAAATACTTGTGCAGTGTGTTGCCAGGGAAAGCAGTCTTGCCTACCATTTGGACATACGGGGACACGGAGCAGCAGCATCTTGAATGTCGTCCATGCTGATGTTGCCAGTGGAGGTGCCTTCCATAGGTGAAGCAAGGTACTATCTTATTCTAATTGATGATTATTCTCGTATGGCTTTCATATATTTCCTCAAAGAAAAAAGTGAAGTATTTAATCATTTTAAAGAATTTAGAGCAATGGCTGAGAACCAACAGAATTGTAATATAAAGATATTTAGGACAGATAATGGCTTAGAGTTTTGTAGCAATGAATTTGAAAAATATTTAAAGGATGCTGGCATAATCCACCAGAAAACTAATGTTTATACGCCCGAACAAAATGATATATGTGAACGTATTAATCGAACCATTGTTGAACGAGCTCGTTGTATGTTATTTGATGCAGATTTTAAAAAAAGTTTTGGACAGAAGCCACTAACACAGCTGTGTATCTTAGGAATAGATCAGTAGCATCAGGTCTAAATAACAATACTACATTTGAGCTATGGACCAATACAAAACCAGATTTAAGTCATGTCAGGATTTTTGGAAGCCAAGTTATGGTACACATTCCAAAAGAGAAACGACTTGAGTGGGAATCTAAGTCGAAGAAACATATCCTAGTTGGTTTTTCTGAAAATTTCAAGGGATACAGGTTTCTATGATCCCATTAAAAGATGTATATTAACAAGTAGAGATGTTATAATTCATAGAATACTGAAAGCAAATGTTCAGATGACAGAGTATCAGTTTCAGTTGAGGATACTCATCATGAAAGTGAATCAGTCTGTGAGGAAAAGCAAGACACCAACATAATGAGTGAAAATTCTGTAGAATCAGATTATGAAAATGCTGCTTCTGATCTGGACTGTACATTACAGAACTGAGATGACTCAGAAGAGACAAATGTGGCGCCAGACCCACCAGAATTAGGGAAGCGTGTCAGAAGACCTCCACAGCGGTATGGATTCACCAACCTATGTGTGTCATCGAGTCCAGAGTACATCAGCGACCCTGTCAGTGTCCACGAAGCCTTGAATAGTCCAGATAAAGAGAAATGGATTGAGGCAATGCAAGAAGAATTGCAAGCATTCAATGAAAATAAGCGTGGGTTGCAGTGGATGCGTTACCGTCAGACAAAACTTTAGTGCAGTGTAAGTGGGTGTTTAAAAGAAAGGTTAACAGTGACAAAAGTGTACGTTACAGAGCGCGATTAGTGGCTTAAGGCTTTACGCAGAGGCCAGGTATAGACTATGAGGACACTTTCTCACCAGTAGTTAGACACTCAAATCTAAGACTGTTATTAGCTTTATCAGTGTTCAATTAAATTTAGACATTACTTATCTAGATGTTAAAATGGCTCTCTTGAATGGTTATTTGATAGAGGACATTTATATGGCTCAGCCAGATATTTCTTGTGATTATAACAAAGAAAGGGTTATTGTTAAACTTAATAAAGCCATATATGGTTTAAAACAGTCGTCTAAATCTTGGTATGAAAGAGTACAACAATGTTCAGGTGAATTAGGTTTTGAAAAGTGTTAATTAGAGCCTTGTTTGTTTACAAAAAATAACAATGATGTAAAATTAATTATTGCCCTTTATGTAGACGATTTTTTTGTTCTTTTAAACAGTCAGGTAGAAACAGATAAGTTAGTGTCAGTATTGAGTTCTAATTTTAAAATTAAGAATTTAGGACAAGTTCAACAGTGTTTGGGCATGCGTGTAAACATCAATAAGAGAGACAATGTTGTTACATTAGATCAGGAAGAATATATAGATCAGTTGTTGGATAAGTTTAATATGATAAATTGTAAAGTTGCCAACACTCCTATGGAATGTAAATTAAATATAAAAGAGTGCAATTCTTGTGATAAGGAGATTCTGTATCAACAGCTGATTGGAAGTCTCATGTATTTGTTTGTTTTGACTAGACCAGATATATCGTTTAGTGTCAGTTTCTTAAGTCAGTTTAACAAATGTCATAGTAGTGTTCATTGGAACTATGCAAAAAGAATTCTCAGATATTTAAAGAATACAAAAACATATTGTTTAAAGTATGTAAAGGAAAAAGCTGAACTTCTTGGATATGTTTATGCCGATTGGGCAAGTAATGTTATAGACCGGAAGTCTTATACAGGTTTTTGTTTTTTAATGTCAGGCTCAGCTATTTCCTGGGAAAGCAAGAAACAGCGAACTGTGGCCTTATCTAGTATGGAGGCCGAGTATATGTCAATTGCTAAAGCTTGTAAAGAAGCTATGTATTTGAGAGCTTTAAAATGTGAAATAACTAGCAGTTTGCATGCTGTTCTTCTATTTAATGATAGCCAAAGCGCACAGAAGTTGGTGGCAAATTATGTGTGTCATAAAAGAAGTAAACACATTGATATTAGATACCACTCTGTGAAAGACGCAGTAAATAGTTAAATTATCAAATTAGAATATTTGCCAACAACTGCTATGCCTGCTGATGTTCTTACCAAGGCACTATGTACTGTAAATCATTATAAATGTATTGAAGGAATAGGTCTTTGTGCGAGAAGTTAGTAAATAATTTAAGTTGCTTTATTTACATGTTAGGTTTATGTGATGTAGTCGGGGTGTTATGATAATGACATCAAATGAACGTGTGTCTATTGTTTGTCTATGGCATGTATCCTTTTCCGGTCACAGCAAAGCAAATTGTCGTTCGGAAGCTCCAAATAAAATTGTCGTTCGCCATTTGTCTCAAGGAGCACGTTTTTTTATTTAATTAATTATCCTAACAGTTTGTTTCTTTGTTTGTTTGTATTATCTCAGCGCCATCTAGCGGTGCATCTTCCCCAATGCATTCGCGTCGCGACCCCACTAGCGACCGCAAGCCGCGCACGGTGATTGGCCCATGCATACTGTCTCCAAACCCGCAATACTTTTTTTTTTTTTCAGATCCTTTTGTTCTTCCACTTTGAAACAAAAGAATAAACATCATCACCATCGAGCAATTTTCAAAACCAAATCGGATACTTCGTAACTTCATTACTGTATTCATAACCATGTTCTATGATCACACGTTCTCTTTGCCTCTATCCAGCAAATACTCTTAAAAACCATCGCCTCTATCCGGCGGATACACCAAAACAGTGAACTAAGAACATAATCTCATCCATCCGGCGGATACCCCAACACTAAACAAAATCATCACAAACAAATGAAATAACTATTGCTCGACAATTACGATAGTATTACCAATAATCTTTATCATGGGGAAACATTTGGCATAACGTAATAGTCTGTCAAGTTCGTCTGTCAGCCTACTTCAAATTACACAACAGCTCAGTCAGACCATCGAATACCACGAAAGCTTAGTCTATTGGCCATTACTAACCATGGGTCACCATGCCGTCAGCAGTATTATGACTGGTGTCGTTTATAAATTAACAGTCATCATTAAACGTACCTATCGCTTAATTCTTTGGGAAATTTATGACCAACTTCATACAAGTACTTCTTTACTTAACTTTTGATTAATTAAATGAAAATAATAAAATTACTTCATTTTCACGATTTCTACAAAGGACAGTAATTATTGAGTCAGAAGAGACCATCAAACCGCATCAACAACAACTCTAATCAAACCTGCTCAAAATCACCAACGATCAGAATTGCTATCGTTAGCCACCACGCGCATCACCACCTGTGATCGCCAGGTCCTCCAGACCCTACGGTTTCCTCCAGAAACCCGACCTCCGCTAGAGCCGACCGCCTACCGCCTCGCGGACTACGGCCCAACTCTAGTACGGTCACAACAACACAAATAATGAAATTCATCTCTACCTCTGGCAATGAGCTTAAAACTATATTATCGGTTTCCTCAATGATCTCTTTTGGCTCCCGCATCCTTCTAAGCTTATCATGGGTACTGTACCGCCCGGAAAGTATACTGATCTCTAAAGTAATCTATAAAGTAAAATACGAGAAACTACATTTCCACTGGGTATCTAATATTGACAACAAAAACAAACTTGTACAATGGCATTGCAGTGGTTTTACTACAGCTATAGTGGTAAGAATATTGATAACGCGTTTCAACCTAACCTGTTTGGTACATACTTCCTAACAATAAAAAAGGTATTGCTTATCACATAAGTGCAACGTCTATGTAAGATTTTCTCGAAAATACTAAATTCGGCTGCAATATTAGATTGTTTACTACGTTCCCCTGACCCCAAGGTCAAGCATAAACACTATCGCGAATTATTTCGTTACCAATAAATAACATTTTGTTTTGTCATAAATCAAGAAAATAACGAAACTATCACCAAGCAAAACTTAAATCTCCAATACTGTTAGTACATTACAAATTCATCTCAATATGACATGAGTGTACAGTGCTCTAACTTCATATCAGTTGCCTCCATCCAGCAACAAACACATGGATATCTCCCTCCAATATCCATCTCACATAAAACTTATCGCCTCCAACCAGCGATTTCAGCAACTTACACCCCCAAGCCAAACGCACGCCACTCACAGTCGTGGCCGCACTGAGACGGGAAATCAGGCCCAATGTTACACCTACGCCTACGAATAACTGAAGGTGCAAGTAGTCTAAGCCCAAGACACTCATTCTTACAACAACAACAGTACAAAGGAATGTCGATGAGTTTTGCTTATTTCAGATTTTAGAGCTACTCGTAGTAGACGGTTCAACTCCAGCAGTATAGGGATTACTAATGTTTGATCAAAAATTGATTGACAAATGATCATTTGACAAACAACGTTTCACCAAATGTTCATTTGGCAAACGATACATTTGACAAAAGTGCAATCTTACAAAAACTCACTTAGCACATGATCCATTATCAAACACTACACTTGTTAAATTTGTTAAATAATAAAATGTCAATTGACTTTTTATCATTTCACCAAATCATCAATATCAATACATATAATCATCAATCATCAATACATATATTATCCCATGCTGGTCTGGGAGAAACAAAAAAACTTAGAATGTACCAGCTGCTTCTCTTCCTGCGCAGATCGTAAAAGCCGATCAAGGGATTGGGCAAAAATGCGAATCATTTTAACAGGCGATGCGGCTAGCAACCCGTCACTGTATTGATTGCTTTTCCATCTTTTCGCCCACCATGACGCTAAAAGTGGCTTTTGAGTCTTGCGGCCCTAGGTTCTGCATAGAGCCGCAAGACCCAAAAATGCTCTGTCTGCCCCAGTAGGGATAAAGACGTGATAGTATGTATGTATGTATCAATACATATAATAAAATTGTAACCGATCGCTGTCTGTACATGGAAGATAAATGAGTAAAATTATTTTTGGGGGCTTTTAACAACGCAATAGAACACAAAACAATGATTTTTAGAATTTTTGTCTGTTTGTCTGTTTGTCGGTTTGTCTGTTTGTCTGTGCGTTTGTGCACGCTAATCTGAGAAACGGCTGAACTGATTCGTTTGCGGTTTTCACTGAAATATTATGATAAGCTTCACTTAAAATTTAGTGTTTGTTTCATTTAAATCCGTTCATAAATAAAAAAGTCATATCAATTTTAACACTAGAGTGCACGCGCCCCATTTCTTTGCAAGTATGCTCACGCGCTCTACTATAGTAGAACACTTTAAAATTGAAAAAAAATCAATAATATGGCAATTTTGAATAAAAATAAGCATTTTTACAAAAGAAGATTTATTTTAGAAAATTAAAGTTACAAAATTTTTGTTTACATTGTTAAATTTACTTAATTAGGAACATTTTTAAGAGATCACATAAAATAGTATTTTATGCAACAGTTGTATAAGAGGGTTCAAAATATGCGAGTGGCGCAGGTTACGATGCGAGCTTTAGCGAGCATCGTAAGAAGACGCCATCGAGCATTTTTTGACGTACTTATACAACGTTGCATACAATACTTTTTCTACGACTATATTTACTAAATAAAATACAAAAATAAACAAAGAAAAATATGAAAATGTATGACATAATTTATGTTTGGTAGATAATAGGCATCTATGGTAAACTTTTTTTTTTTTTTAAATTGAATTGTCTCCCTAGTGAATATATCACGAATATATTAATAAAACGTTTTTCTTATGTTGGCAATATGATAGATTCAAATAAAAAATTCTAAGTCTATGGCTAGGAGTATCGTTTTGGCGAAATAACGATACAAGTGCTGTTATGGGGAATAGACTATAGACTTTCCTAAAGTCATAAATTATCAATGTTCTTATAATAGTGTTCGTGACTATGTAAAAGGCAGATAACAGTAGAGGAGTAGAAAAAGTTACATATTTGGCAAGTTACAAATCAAAACACATATTTTTTTTAGATTTCTGATATTTTTTTAAATTGAATCACTGTTTTCGTTGCATTCAATGCACAATAGTTTGAGTTGGAGGTGATTTATTCCATCGTGTTCCATTTTTTGATATAAAAAAGTTGCCACTCACCTCTGTACGCTCAACTTGCCTCAATTGAGAGAGAATAATATCATCTTTTGACGACGACTGCTCAGACTGTGTGGTATTAGTCACGTGGTCTTGAGCCATCTCCTCATCTTGCACCTGACTTCTGCCCTCTTGACTAATTGGTTCTGACACTATGCCAGCATTACCATCGTCATCGCTTTCAATAATTTCCTCATCATCTTCAATTTCCTCTTCCAGCCATTTTGATACACGACGTTCCCATTCTGAGGCCATAATGATAAATTTTGGTGCTAAAAAAAAACAAAGTACAAAATAAAATATAATGCATAAAAAAAATGTTATAAAACACTAAAGAAAAACAACTAAGTATAAGTTACTTACCTCATATATTAATTACACAAGTGGTCGCGCGTACTACTCAGGTAGAATAAGGATTTTGTCGCGAAATAATATCGACGTGCGGCCTCTTTTTATACGTGCGGTGCGGCACACTAAAATGAACCGGAGTTTAGTAGTCGAGGCTTATCTAGGAGCGGGAGGGTATATATGAAAAAATGAGATGACACGACTCAAAAGTTTGCTCCTGTTCTACTATAGTAGAGCGCGCGTGTCCTCTAGTGTTAAAGAATCACGTCAACCATTTTTGTTCGAAAAACTGTGTTTGTGCACGCTTATCTCAGAAACGGCTGAACAACTTCGGTTGCGATTTTCAATTATGTATTTTGATAAGTTTCACTTAAAATTAAGTGGTTGTTTCATTGAAATCCGTAGATAAATAAAAAAGTTATATCAGTTTAAAGAATCACGTCAAAGATTTTTGTTCGAAAATTTGCTATGAAATAAACTGTACGGTAGCACAGGTATGGCACTTCATACAAATGAAGCAGCATATATACCTAGTACTACTACAAACGAAACAATCCGTCCGTGTACACGTCAAATGTGTGAGTTAAACAATCAGGGTCGCCACCACAGAATTTGTTGCTTTGCTTACCTGTTTTTACCACTCGGAAATCTATAACATTTTCGTTATTTATTGTTTTCCGTGGATAAACAATGATAATGTGCGCAGTTTCTCACCATTATAATTGTAAAGTGACTCGCGTAATGTCAACGTGCGACTACCAATAACCCTGTTTTACTGCCCCTTACACCTCACAATAACGGGGGAAGGGTTGCGGGGACTCCAGATTGCGGGGGACGGTGCGAGTTTCCGTTCTGTATGTAATACTATTGTGACGCAGCAATCGGCAAGCCGACGTCGCCGCGCACAAACGCCTGTGGAACCTTCTCGAACATTCCATTACTCACACAGCTACAATCGATGCGCGCCGTTTACAAACCTATTCACGATAACGAACCGGTATGATCTAGTTTCCCCCACCGTGCCCCCACTCCGCGCCGGCCGGCGGCCGGCTATATAACGCAGAGCGAGCCCATTAGACGCCGATACTCGCTCGAGTATCCGCCTCGGCCGCTTGGATCGAAAGTCTGAGTACGGTCAGGTTTTCCCTCTCCTCTCCCCTTACCCTCCCCCGCGGCCGCTTGGATCGAAAGTCTGAGTACGGTCAGGGTTCCCGAATCCTCACCCCTCCTTACCTCGCCCTCCCGTCCCCCGCGGCCGCTTGGATCGAAAGTCTGAGTACGGTCAGGGTTCCCGAATCCTCACCCCTCCCTACCTTACCCTTCCGTCCCCCGCGGCCGCTTGGATCGAAAGTCTGAGTACGGTAAGGGTTCCCGAATCCTCACCCCTCCTTACCTCACCCTTCCCCCCGCGGCCGCTTGGATCGAAAGTCTGAGTACGGTCAGGGTTCCTTCCCAACCACCCTCCTATCCCGTCCGTCTTGTGGTCGTCCGCGACACCCCCGTGTGAGGGAGCGCCGCGACGCCGACGTGCTCCTTCGCGTCCCGCGTACCCCTTCAGGGTAGATCGCCTGAGCAACCCTTCGTTGCCTTGCGACCCGTCGGGTGGCCACTATCCCGTGCGCCCCACCAACCCCCAATCGTCCTCAACGTTAGGGGTAGGTGTCCCGACGCTGACGTGCCCGCGCACGCTCAGCGATACCGTTGGCGAGTGTGCCTTCCGCACCCCGCACCCCGCGCCCTCGAGCGCCTTGCCACGACCCCACCGTAAACCACGGTAGGGTGGCAACCCCCCCGACGCCCGCGTGCGTCCGTCCGTCAATACCGTTCCGTCCGGCAGGTCCGTCCGTACCCTGCCCTTCGTTTACCGCCCCGCGCACCCTTTGCTCTGCACCCTCGCGTGCATCCCGTTCCTTTAGGGTGCTCCGACGCACCACCTACCCGATCCTCAATTGGGTAGCGCGCCACCTCGTTTGTAGCTGTGCCTAGACAAACGTTCCGTACCGTGCCGTATTTGCTCTCGGGAATTGCATAGGCGACTGGAAATAGGCAACCTGTAAATCTAGATTTAAGACAGTGTAGGCTAAGTCTAGGTTAAGCTCTGATATGCAAAAACCTGTAAATAAATCATTGTAACCGTTGGTATAGTTGGTTTCAAACACACCCATCCCGGTAGGTTACCTCAGTAGGACCTCCAGACCCCTGTCATACCAGGGTGGTACAGGGGTCTGCTCAATTTATGTTGATGACAACGTCCAGGGGTTCGATTCCCTGAAAACGCTTCATCACACTATTATTAATTCTGTGACGGTAGCATTGGCTAAAACTTTTGTTAATTTTATATACGGTTTTTATAAAATAATAAAGTTAATAACCGGCCAAGTGAGAGTCAGACTCGCGCACAAAGGGTTCCGTCCCATTATCTATAAAAAATCAAGTTTGTTGTACGGGAGCCTCAATTAAATATTTATTTTACTCTATTTTTAGTTATTATATCGGCAAGAGAAATACATCATCCTTAAAAATTTCAACTGTCTGGCTATCACGGTTCATGAGATACAGCTTGGTGACAGACGGACGGAAGGACGGACAGCGGAGTCTTAGTAACAAGGTCCCGATTTTAGCCTTCGGGTACGGAATACGGAACCCTAAAAATTTACTATTTTGATGTTTTCGGAGTTTTTTTATTAGTTTCTTTTTGGTCACCAATAAATGGCGCTGTTAAAAATACACAGAGCCTAGGGCCGCAAGACCCAACGCCACCAAACGGCGATTCTTAGCATGATTGTGGGCGCGAAAATGGAAAAAGGAATCAAAATAGGAAGTACTTAATAGGTTAGGTTAGGCACAGGGGATGTCCTCTGACTAAAGCATAGGTTGCTGTGAGCGAGTCACGGACCGCCATAGTGGTAGCCGCGCCGGGGCTTTTAGCCCTTACCCCGGAGTTTTTAGTGGTAAACGCCACATAACCTTACCGGTCTCCCGTTACTGGCAAGGTGTCCGAACCGAAGGGATTTTTCCCGCGTAAAATTCTCCTCCATAAATCTGCCTCCATGACGTGGGCCAGTCGGGCGATGGAAACTGGATTCCAAATACGGTCCTCTAGGTTGAAAGGAGCATTTGTGTCAACACGCGTCTTTACCCTAGCGGATAAAATTGAAGGCCGATGTACCAGGCCACTCAGACTCCTCTCGATAACTGAGAGAGTACCTCAAGTGAGCTCAGCCAAAGCCGCTGATAAGCAGTCGCCGTACTAGGTCTTTGGAGCAAGATTTAGCACACTGACTTGGCAAAAGCGGTAACGCCGTTATCACCATGAGATTTTTTGTGGGTGAAAACCTTAACCGTCCGATTTCCTGTGGCCAAAAGGCACCTTTTCCTCACGTATGAAGAAAGGTTAGGGAAAAAATGTTAGGTTAAAATTTAAGTTAGGCACTGCAATAAAAATGTGTGGAAAACCCATACCAAGACTACTCAGTATTGTGACTAGAGGAACGAAAGATAGGTAATGGTCATTTTCCAGTTCGTTTGAACTGAAAGTACGCCGCAAATAACCTTCAAACAGCCGTATAGGACGCCCTACCCGAGAAGCTCTTCAAACGGAGGTTATTAGTGAACACTAAGCAGACATTGATCTCAGAGAACACTAACTTCCTGCCATCCTTGAAGCTCCACTGGTAAAATGTGCCGAGATACTGGCACGTAAAATACCTAGAGGTATCTTAAGTTTGGCAGATGCCTCAGCTTGAAAGTCCACATCAATAGAATGGTGACGATAGTGAAGATGGCCCGGGGGAAGCTCCATCCAGTACTTTCCTCTCGCTTCTAGCTTCGGACGCGGCTCATGATTAAGGCGATCTTAAGAAAATCTATGTTTAAGGTTACTTGAGGAACGCCGTCATCTGTCGGGACTCAAAGTAGAAATGCGTATTTCTCGACTTTTATCTCCCGCCTAGCGAAAGACATATTTGACAAGGCTTACCATTGCACCGCCACATCGGGAGGGCGGGGAAGAGGGGGAGATACAAATAGATGGTGGCAGCAGTCCGCTGCAGAGAGCTACAACAGATTAGTGCTGTGGGAACTCACGCCAAAAGACGGAAGATGAATTAAATATTAGCAAAGTCACTACCTATTGCATAAGTATATCGTTTTAGAGAGACCCACGGCGTAGCAGTAACATTCGGTAACAGTGTAAGTTTACATGTAGTTTACAATGTCAAAATTCCGATCGACTTAGACTGTGACTAGAGATAATGTGTGATCGTAGTAAACAAGGAACCCTTATAGTTTTGCCATTTCTGTCTGTCTCTCTGTCCGTGGTTTTACTTAGAGATAATTAGAACCAAGAAGCTGTAATTTGGCAACGGTCATGAACTTAAAGCAAAACTGGGTAGGGCAACTGGCGCGACGGAGCCCATGCGATGGGTTGACGAAATAATCAAAGTCGCGGGTTACACCTGGATGTGAGCAGCACAGGACTGAGATGTGTCGACGAAGACAGGTCTATGCTCAGCAGTGGACGGAATAAGGGCTGAGATGATGATGAACTCTTTAGTTTTAATTCTAAATCGACATTCACAAATACGGAACCCTTCACTGCGTGTGACCTGATATTGTGCGTGTTACTTGACCGGTTTTATTGAAAATATCAAAATAACGATTTTTATAAAGTAAAGTCCACGCAGACGAAGTCGCGGGCAACAGCTAGTACCTAATATGTTTAGCAAATTAAGTATTTGTCTAAATGTCATTTAACAAAATGTTATTTCATAAAAAGTACTTCATTTTTCAAACATCACGATTTAGTGGTTCTCTAATTTGTCTCATAAATTTAATATCTATTATTTATATCATAATATTTTTTTCCATAATAATCATATGTCCGAATGATGCCTAGCCCTACCCTCCACAGCAAGGTGGTTTTTGTGTCTGTTTTACTTTCGCCCTAAGCTTGAGTCGCTCGCTCGTGTCTTGGTCACAGGAAACCTAACGAACCTAACCTACACTCCACTCCACGGCAAAGTGGTTTTTGTGTCTGTGTTATTTTCGCCCTATGCTTGAGTCGCTCGCTCGTGTCTTGGTCACAGGAAACCTAACGAACCTAACCTACACTCCACGGCAAAGTAGTTTTTGTGTCTTTGTTACTTTCGCCCTAAGCTTGAGTCGCTCGCTCTTGTCTTGACCCAAACCATATTTATTAATAGATTTATTAATAAACGAAACACTTGTAAAATAATACATTTTATCAAATGTTTTAGACCAATAGTAGTTTTATCTGATAACTCAGTTGCAAAATGTTCATTTGTAAAATATTTTTTTGTAAAATGTAAATTTATTGTTAAAGTGACTCGTTTGTAGAATGATTAGTTGTAAAATGATCATTTGGCGAAACTATTTCTTTGCCAAACGTTGTTTGTCAAGTGTCATTATGCCAGATGACTTTTGGTTAAACAACAGGACCCCGCTGTATAGTTATTGATCAGTAAATTTATGGTTATTTTCTTGTTTGTAGTAAATTTATAGTTATTGTATTGGTTAATTTATGGCTTGTAAAATTACAGCAAATCTTCGGATCAGATCTTCATTTCCAGTGATAGCCGCAGTCTTTTCAGGAAATTCAAAGAATCGACGTGCAGTGTTACCGTCGTTGGTTGTACCATAACCTTGTTTTACGACATCGATTAATAGGTTGAGCTCCGTTTTGAACCTGGTTTGGATAGTTTTCTTTCTTGCTTCCACTGTGGCTTTCTCACTTTCCCCTCTTGCATTTAATATCTAATTTATATGCGATATGCAACAGACATTCCATCATGTTAATGCGCGCGTGTTGTAAAGAAGTGTGTTTTTTTTCCCTTTTTCCAAGTTGTTCATCTCCGAAGGTTTCGCCAAACAAATGTAGCACGCTGCATTCGATCTTACGTTAGGGGTAAGGTATGTTTTATTTTAGCATCAACCATAGTGAGCATAAGCTTATATGACTTACCATATTGCTATCGCAATCAGATGGTTGGAGAGTATCAGCTCTCCAACCATCTGATTGCGATATTTTGCGATAATTTCTCAGCTTTGACTCTTTCATTTTCTTCCTTCACCACTGTTTCACTTTCTTTAACAAACGTGAATTGTACTGGACAATTCGCTGCTGAGCAAGGTTTCGGGTTCTCCCAAACTGTGATGTCTTCACATGTCATCTTTAGTGCGGATAACGAATTTTTCGGTTCAGGTGGAGAGATGGGCGGTGGGTAAATACCCAATTTACCCATTTGGGAATATACCCGGTAGATTGGGTAAATACCCGGTATATACCCGTATCTACCCATTTGGTGGGTAGTTTGAATTTTATGAGTAATTACTTCGCAATTCGTGCCCGAAAGTGTGTGCAAGCGCTGTGATATGCTTAAAATGCAGGACAGACGTCAAATTTGACATTAAAATATATGAAACCACCATACTAATCACACTTTGATAGTAGGCTTTTTTTGATTTATTATCATTTTTTTGCTGGGAGGTGCGCAAAGAAATACTTAAAAGTGGTTAAATGAGTAAGAAGATATAAAATGCGATGTCAGTATATGAACACCCTCATACGTACGCATAGAGAGAATAGATTTTTTAACTGCTCATCTAAGAGTCAAAACTACTGATATCGGGGTTGGTATCGGAACAAAAGATATTCGTATCAACGAGTGGTTCGATCCCCCATAAACTCGTTATAACATTTCCCACAAAACAGTATGCCGGGTATATACCCGTATCTACCCGTTGTATGGGAACTTGGGAACATACAAATTGACAGGTCTAAGATATATTTTTTTGCTGGCAAATGTTTGTAGACCTAATTAGATGTTAAAATGAGCAATCAGACATCAAATGCGATGTCAATATATGAGGACCCTCATACATATATAGAGAGTAGGTATCTTTGACTGCTCATGAAAGAGCCAAAACTACTGATTACGGGGTTGGTCTCGGAACAACAGATATTCGCATTGACTAGGTCTTCGATCCTTTTTTTTTTTTTTTTTGACGCGGAGAAAATCCCTTCGGATACCTTACCGGTTACAGGACACCGGTAAGGTTATGTGGTGTTACCACTAAAAACTCCGCGGTGTCACTTCTCAGCCGCTATCGGCCGGGACCGTGTGCTTCTTCATGCTCCACAGCCCCGGCGCGGCCGGCCGCTACTTAAGCGGCCCCGGCTCGCCAACGGCCTCACGGCACCCTCTGTTGAATCAGAGGGGCCGGAGCAACCGCCGCCTTGGCCTCTTGGCCAAAGGACAGGCGCGCTGACACGTACACGCGCCTGCCTTCCACTCCGGAGGGCTGTCCGTTGGACGATGGAATCCCGTTTCCACCGTCCAACCAGCCCTCATAATTTGGGGCCTGCGAAAGCAGGCCCTGCCCCAGTCAACCTGTCGGCGACCGGGGCCCACACAGCCGGCCGCAGGGGATAGGGAGAGCGGCAACGTAACACCGACACTCCTCTTCCCCTGCGGCCCCACCGATGCCGTGCCAAGCGCCACGGCCGCGCTTGGTCGCGGAGGATAGGGCGAGCGGCAACGACACACCTCTTCCCCCGCGACCCCTACTACGGCTGTGATGGAAGGGGGGTCGTTGTCACCCCCTTCCCTCACAGCCAGGCCATTCCTGCCAGGAATGGCCTCCACCGGGCCCGGGGAGGCCTAAGCCTCAACCCGGGCAATGGGTTCCTCTTAGCTTCCCTGCGGTCGAGGCAACCGCAGGTACTGAGCCCCCCCATCGCGACAAGATGGGAACCACATCGGGGGGGATGTAGGTCTTCGATCCTCCATCAACTTGTTATAACATTTTCCACAAAATTGTATGCCGGGTATTTACCTGTATCTACCTGTTGTATAGAAACAAACAAATTGACAGGTCTAAGTTTATATTTTTTGCTGGCAAATGTTTGTAGACCTAATTAGATGTTAAAATGAGCAATCAGACATCAAATGCGATGTCAATATATGAGGACCCTCATACATATATAGAGAGTAGGTATCTTTGACTGCTCATGAAAGAGCCAAAACTACTAATTTTGGGGTTGGTCTCAAAACAAAAGATATTCGTAATGACTAGTTCTTCGATCCTCTATCAACTTGTTATAACATTTTCCACAAAATTGTATGCCGGGTATTTACCCGTATCTGCTCATTGTATGGAAACATACAAATTAACTGGACTAAGTTTACTTTTTTTGCAGGCAAACGTAAGTATACCTAAAAAGATGTTAAAATGAGTAATCAGACATCAAATGCGATGTCAATATATGGGCACCCTCATAAATATATAGAGAGTAGGTATCTTTGATTGCTCATAAAAAAGCCAAAACTACTGATTTCGGGGTTGGTCTCAAAACAAAAGATATTTGTGTAGATAAGTTCTTTGATCCCCCATCAACTTGTTATAACATTTCCCACAAAATATTTACCCGTATCTACCCGTTGTATGGGAACATACAAATTGACAGGTCTAAGTTTATATTTTTTGCTGGAAAATGTTTGTAGACCTAATTAGATATTGAAATGAGCAATCATACATCAAATGCTATGTCAATATACGAGTACCCTCATACATGTATAGAGAGTAGTTATCTTTGACTGCTCATCCAAGAGCCAAAACTACTGATTTCGGGGTTGGTCTCAGAACAAAAGATATTCGTATTGACTAGTTCTTTGATCCTCCATCAACTTGTTATAACATTTCAGACAAAATAGTAATTTGGCCTAATAATCTTTTTTCCTATGCCAATTTAGGTATTTTACGCCGGCAGCGAGCGCACGCACACAACAACATGCCGCTCACACACACAGAGCTACGTAGGCGACGTAAAGCGCGGTATAGTGCGCTCGGCGACATTCTTGATCGTTGATGTTTTTTGGATAAATAAACTGGTGGTACATTATGTTTTGGTGCAATAAAGATTTTAACTAACTTACTAACTGGTATGAACTAACAGATATTATTCAAATTTTGGTAAAAGTTTTATTATATAGTAAATGCCATCTTAATTTAAATGCGAGTAATAATATATAAATATTAAAACCTTGAGTGCTTTGAATTACGGGTAAGTAAAAAATATTATAATAAAATAATATGATAAATCGTGAAGGGGATAATAATGGAGACTTCTATTCTATATTAGCAGAGTTGAGCACGCACATTATTTAGTTTCTATAGAAACTTAAATAACTCAAGTTTTAACAAATTAGGTAGTGCAAAGTATTACTTATCATTAATTGTAAGCCAGATTACTCCGTATTACTCTCTACATGGTGATTTTTTAATGGTTTTGGAGCCGAAGGCCACTTCATAAGGATCGTTAATAAGACCTAAATAGCTAGTTAAAATAAAAATTCAGAAACCAAACATTTTTTTTCATTCGACACACACACATGACATTCGAAAGAAAACAGAGGTCCCGGGTTCGATTCCCGGTCAGGGCAAGTTGGAAAATGGCCTTTTTCAAATTGTCCTGGGTCTTGGATGTTTATCTATATATGTATTTGTTATAAAATATAGTATCGTTGAGTTAGTATCCCATAACACAAGTCTCGAACTTACTGTGGGGCTAACTCAATCAGTGTAATCTGTCCCTATATATTTATTTATTATTTATTTATTTATTTTGACTAAAACTTGGCAGCACTAATTGACCGGTTGGTGAGCATTCATTCTGAATGAATAATAAAGGTAGAAATTAAATGTCTTTGGCGAAAAAATTGTAACAAGCTTTATGAGGCGTTATTGGTGGAGATAAACACGTGTTATGGAATCTATGCGAATCTTTTATTTAACACTACGTTGTCTCGATCACAAGTCATTTTTGCAACATTTTTGTCTTGTCGTACACAAATATGGATAGAAAATTTATTTACCCTATGACATTTTTTTCCAAAACCAATGAAAAGTCAGCGTGTATATCGAATGAAAAGGGGTTTAGGGAGGTAGCACACGGTGAATTCTTTTTGTAGCTGTGCAGTTGCTGGTCATAAACCGATGGAGAATGTTGCGATGCAGTAGCGCGTTCATGAAACACACGACTGCATCGCTAGAGTAGAAGTCGCCTTCCTTATTATCGAATAAAATAAATAGAACTGTAGAATTAAGAAAATTGGTATAATTTGTCTGAGTATACATTTAAAAAGTACACGTACAAATCTGCTTGACAGGAAACGCTGCTTTTGCTGCTGATTGACGGTTAAAATTATTTTAGGAAAACCTCATGTTAGCACGCAAATCTGACTATCATTTTACCTTGCGCGCTCAAAACAAATATTTTCCAACATATAAACGGATTTTGATGAAATTTGGCAGAATGACAATGATGAAAAATAGTGTCACGAAGCTACTAGAAGTAGAGAATTCCAGAAGAATTAGCAAATTCTAAAATAATGTGAATTGTTCTAGAAGTTTATAGAATAATCACATAATACACACATTCTACCACTTGTCTCTCGCGCAAACTATTCAGTTTAGAAAAAAAAAATATTTGAACCCTTAATATCATTTTTGAAGACCTATCCAAACCACACGTATGGATTTGATGAAAATAAATTTTTGAGTTTAAGTTCTAGGTATGGAAACCCAAAATTTATTGTTTTTGTTTTCTATTTTTGTGTAAAAATCTTAACTCAGTTCACAGAATACATCTACTTACCAAGTTTCAAGAGTATAGTTCCTATAGTTTCGGATGGAAAAATGGATGTGACATACGGACGGACAGACAGACAGACATGACGAATCCATAAGGGTTCCGTTTTTTGCCATTTGGCTACGGAACCCTAAAAACCACAAATCAAAAACTTTGCACTTTTTGCAAATAACTTGCTGTCTTTCTCTCCGGAGTTTTATTCCCCAGATCCAAAACCCTTCATCAAATCTTCATTCAAATTATAAGCGATTCTTCCAAACAAACATTGAATCATTAGAATCGGTTTATATTAGAAAGTAATATGAGCTTGCGAATGTATTATAAATATTTGAGCTGCAGTTGTCTGTTGAGGAATTTCGTTCTCCAGCGCTAAGAACTTTCATCCGATCTTAAAAAAAATTACATGGGACCAACCTTGCATTCTTAAAAACGAGACATATATCTTTGAAATTGATTCATTTTTGACGGAGTTATGAGGTAACATACACAAAATATATATATCCTATACCTTTAAACGAGCAATTCTTGTATGTATGTATGTATATATATATATATTTATTTATAAATTTCTGTGATCTCGAAAACGGCTCTAACGATTTCGCTGAAAATTTGTATATGGGGGTTTTCGGGGGTAAACAATCGATCTAGATTAGTTTTATGTTTGGGAAAACGCGTGTTTTCGAGTTTTCATGCGTTTTTCTTTCCACACAGAATATGGTCGCTAATTTCGACGCGCCGACCGCCTTGATTTTAGCTCAGTGGTTAAGGATACTGACCGCTAGAAAAAATGTTACTGGTTCGAATCCCACTCGGTGACTTACTTTTTTATTTTTTATGTTTAAGTTTATATATACTTTTTATTTTGCATTGTTTTTAGACAAGTTTAAAAAAAATAGTATTGTTTGAGATGTAACCGAGCAAAGCTCGGTCGCCCAGGTACTATAAACTTAAACATAAAAAAAAAAGTTTTCCCAAACACAAAACTAATCTGGATCGATTGTTTACCCCCGAAAACCCCGATATACAAATTTTCAGCGAAATCGTTAGAGCCGTTTTCGAGATCACAGAAATTTATAAATATATATATATACAGTACCTGGGCGACCGAGCTTTGCTCGGTTACATCGCAAATATTAACTACATTTTTTTAAACTTGTCTAAAAACAATACAAAATAAAAAATGATATATAAACTTAAACATAAAAAAAACAAAAGTAAGTCACCGACTGGGATTTGAACCCGTAACACTCTTTCTAGTGGTCGGTATCCTTAACCGCTGAGCTAAAAACAAGGCGGTCGGCGCGACGAAATTAGCGACCATATTCTGCGTGGAAAGAAAAACGCATGAAAACTTGGAAACACGCGTTTTCCCAAACATAAGACTAATCTAGGTCGATTGTTTACCCCCGAAAACCCCCATATACCAAATTTCAGCGAAATCGTTAGAGCCGTTTTCGAGATCACGGAAAATTTATAAATATATATATATATATAAATATACAATAATTGCTCGTTTAAAGGTATAAGATACAAGAATTGCTCGTTTAAAGGTAAAAGATTTTTAATTTTATTTTGCATTGTTTTTAGACAAGTTTAAAAAAAATTAGTTAATGTTTGAGATGTAACCGAGCAAAGCTCGGTCGCCCAGGTACTATATATATACACGTCGAATTGATAACTGTGACGTATTAGTAATAAAAGTATAGTCGTCACTCAGCCAACTTTTAGATATAAAACTAGAAAAAATGCAAGAATCTCTTCTAAATAATGTAAAGCAAACGATTGAAAAGCAAATAGAAAAGGCCGTTATGAAACTACAAAATGATGTCGTAGAAATTTCCCTTTCTTCGCAAAAAGAAACAAAAGAAAAAAATTGCCCAAATAAATAAAACTATAAACAACATAGAACGTGAACTACAGGACTTAGAAAGCTCAAAAAAAATTGTACTATATGGACTACCTGAACACCAATATGAAAACGAACACGATTTATTCGACCAGGTTAACAAAATATTTGCAGACATCTTAGATATAGATTCCAACCCATATATCGAGCAAATTAAACGTATTGGACGACGAGGCAACCGTAGGCCCCTCGAAATAGAATTTATTAGCAAGAGATTTACAAAATACATTATAGAGAAATCAAACTATTTCAGAAACATTGGACTTAAAATTGAAACATTTATGACAGGAGAAAGATTACAACAAAAAATAGAATTAAAGAAAAAAATGCAGGAATTTAGGCAAAAAGGACATCACGCAATTATAAAGAACAATAAACTTATCATTGACGGGAAAACACTCGAAAATACTCAAACAAGTCAAAATATCAACGATGTCACAGTAGACAACAAAGAAAAAAGCCAAACACAGTCCCAAGATCACATCAGTAAGACCCCTAGAGAGCAGAATAAGTTTTTTCGATAAAAAACTGAACGTAACATTCCAAAATATTCAGAGTATAAATAATAAGTTACATTTAATAGAAGAGTCATTGCTTAGCTCAAACTATGATATAATCTCACTATCAGAAATAAGTAAAAGAAAAGACTTCTGTGAGACACTAGTTCTTCCCGGTTATAAGATAATATCTAAATATTGTAGAGTGACCCATAAATTAGGAGGAGTATGTATAATTGCTAAGGATACCATTGATTGTATAAATAGAGACGATATAGTGAAAATTACTAAAGAATTTATTATAGAGTTTAGTGCAATTGAAATACTTAAAACTAACACTGTTATTATAGGATTATATAGAGCAGATCGAAGCCTAAATATATTTTATGAACAGATGTCACATTAACTTAAGATAATAACTACTAAAGATAAAAATAAAAATGTTATAATCGGTGGAGATTTCAATATAGACCAATTAAAGAAAAAGAATAAAAAAGCAGCCCGAAAACTCATCAACTTTATGAAATCGTACAATTTTCATCAGTTAATTAAAGAACCAACTCGTGTTACAAAAACAACTTCATCTACAATAGATTTAATTTTTATAAACAACATTTCTTTAGTTAAAGAATCAAACGTGAAAGATTTCGGACTCTCAGACCACAAATCAGTAAACATTAAATTAGACTTAAAAAATTCGCCCCATAATAATAACCGTAGTTGGACTATAAAAAAGAGAATATTCACTGACAAAAATATTACAAAATTCAAAAACTCATTAAAATTAATTGATTGGAAAAATATATTAAAAACCGACAAAAAAATAAACATCCACGAAAACTATAACAAATTCAATAAAATAATACAGGACCATCTAAATAAATTTATACCAGAACAAAAAATTAAAATATATAACAAACAAAGAAAGACATGGTTAACTAAAGGTTTAAAAAACGCATGCAGGCATAAAAGGATCTTAAAGATTATGTTAAATGAAACCAATAGTGAAGTCATAAAGAAATATTACCAAAGTTACAGTAAAATTTTAAAAAAATCTGTAAAAATATCAAAACGACACGAATACACAAGACAAATAAAGAACTGTGACAATTAATATAAAACTATGTGGAAAATCATAAATACAAAAACCGGAAAAACAATAAATAAACGAAATAATAACATTAAACTGAAAATAAATGCACAAATTATTGACCACCCACAAAAAATATGTGATATATTTAATGATGAGTTCACTAAAGCAGAAAATTCTTTTAACCCAAACTCAATAAATACTCAAAAGGTTCAGGTTATAGAAAGCCAAACAAACTCCATGTTTCTAAATCCAGTGGACGAAGACAAAATATTAAAAGTTATAAAATCTATAAAAAACAAACACAGCTACGGAGTTGATGACATCCCACCAACATTAATAAAAAAATGCGCAGTTGAGTTAGCTCTGCCCTTAACAATTCTAATAAATCAAAGTTTTGAAATGGGCGAATTTCCGGACCAGTTAAAAATATCCTTAATTAAACCCGTACACAAAAAAGGTGACACAACCTCGCCAAATAATTATAGACCGATAGCATTACTACCGAGCTTTTCAAAAATATTTGAAAAAGCAATGTGCAACCGCTTGTACATGTTCCTTGAAAAATTCAGTATACTCGATGATAGCCAAAACGGATTCAGGAAAACCAGATCCACAACAAAGGCAGTATATAAATACATTCAAACCGCCCTAACCCATATAAATGACAAAACATATGGATTGGGTTTGCTACTTGACATGACAAAAGCCTACGAAAGAGTAATTTACCAAATCCTATTATATTAATTGGAAATGTCATATCGAGCATGTAAAATCAAAACTGTCTAGGTTCACCTATGCTTTACACGAACTGGTCCAAAGCACTAACACGAAAGCAGCGCTATCAGCATACTATGCTTACGCTTATTCCCAACTTAAATATGGAATTATCCTGTGGGGTAATAGCACAGATATTAGTGACTTATTCGCATTGCAAAAAAAGTGTGTCAGAATAATAGCCCAAATAGATAACATGACATCGTGTAAACCCTACTTCAAAAAATATAACCTTCTTACCTTACCATCATTATATATATACGACGTCTGCATGTTCACATATAAAAACATACACTCTTTTAAAAAGGTATCGGACACACATAGTATAAATACCAGACATAAAGAAAGACTACACCTACCTGCGTCTAGAATAAAAATGTTAGGCAATAGTCCGTACCACATGGCGGTTAAAATATTTAGTGAATTACCAGATACTATACGACAAGAAAAAACATTCAAATAATTCTCGAATGCTCTAAAATCCTACCTTATTTCAAAATGCTACTACACTTTCAAAGTCTATTTAGATGTAATTTAGTACACAATTTAATTTGATTGTAGACAATACTATGCATGAAATTTAGATTTGTTATATTATTTTTAAGCATGTTTAGTTTATTAATTTAATCAATTGACATCTACCCATTGTATTTGCAATACTCTCTGAGTTGATATGATTAGACCATCAATATACCTAAGACCTGTATGTATTATGACTCATAGTTAGCAAATAAATGTTTGAACCTTTGAATCTTTGAATCTTTGTCGTGAGCGCACCCTTGGCAGGGTGGGGGTGTCAGTCGTCGACTGTCAGCGCTAGCGGCCGGACGTGCGACCACGGCTATACCCAATTGCCATTAAGTGTTTTACTAAGACACCTACAGCTTACCTATACGTGACGACGGGACGTCACACGTGGCGACGAGTCTGTGGGTAAGTGAATACCTAATCCAAATTAATAGAAAAAAAAAAGGATAAGAAGTAACAAACAAAACACACGGATGTGTCGTGTACAAAATTTGTGAGTGACTCGTGCGAGTGGTCAGTATTGTAATAAATAATTTTAAAACAAATAAGTATTGATTTGATAAACATTACCTGTATTTGGTTAAAAAGGTACAAATCATGTAAGTATTAATATTGTTTGCCAAATATTTAACAGTGTTTTGTTAAAAATCTTACTTGTTAAGTAACTTAGTTTTGATTTTATATTGTGCCAAAATAAATAAATACTTAACTACAAATGATTAAAGGCATAGTGTTATTCCTGAAAGTTCTGTACTGCCAGTGAAAAGGGATCTAAGTCAAAAAATGTGGTTTTGAGAAAATCGAGTTCAAAGTTTCAAAAAATTCCTGCACGTTCTATACATCAGCTAGAAAATTTTTGATTAGTAGTATTGATAGATAATTTAAAATAAAAGAAGCCCCTATGACTAAAACAATTTAAAATAAACTGATTTCAGAGATAATCGAAAAAAATTACAAGTTATATCACTTGACACGAAAAAATATTCGTGTAAAATGCTATAAAATGACATGCAACTATTTACACATTTTTTATTTCGTTGGTGTCAAATGATACATCACCTTTATTATTTTAGTGTTTTGAAGTGTATAAGAAGATAATCAGGAAGTCCCAAAACAAAATTTACTTATTTCATGATCAGCTATTTTTACGTCAGTTTTATTTTGAATAAAAGCCATAAAAATATTACTTACATCAGTTTACACATTTTAGTATACCTTAATATTTTTGTGTATTGTGATATATATCAAATATTTAAGCGATCTAACTATGAAATGTTAAGGTGTATAATGATATAAGTATAAACATATTATTATGTAAAAGTAATGCCTGTGATACAGGGTCCAACTGACGTCTACCTTAAGGTATTCGAATCCCAAACAAACCTCACCTATGTCTCTGGTGCATCCTGATAAGCAACACGGACGTAGTTCTGGTGATATCAACCCGCGCGCGGTGGGATCTGGTCGAAGTCTTTCCACTCTTGATTACTAAATTATTTGCAAACAATTGGCCAAGTGCGTGTCTGGCTACGCGCAATGTAGTGTTCCATAGTTACGAATGATATTCACGCGTATAAAATGTCTAAAAAACTAACTATCTATTGAATTTGTATACAATGTTCCTTTTGAATACATTTATAAGTTTCTAACCTATAATTTTTTGATTTGTATACCCTACTAAGCTTTCATTGAAAAAACACTTTTCAAGCTTTAATTTTACCACTTTTTCATACTCATGCCGAATTACAGCTTACTAGTACTTGTAGTCTCTGAGTAGAACCGCGGATTAGCAGACAGAATTTGTTTACTATGGAAGCCTAAAAAGTTCCTAAGTGCCCCTCCAGAATAAAGAAGGGACCAAGATGACCGGAAGTCAGAAGAGCTCAGAATTCTCGAGCAAAACTACCTTATCGTCAATTGTCCACACCAGATTCCAATCTGCTAAATATATGAATTCATGACATTATAAATTGCATATGATAAGAATAGAAAAAAGACTTTGCAGAGATAGAAGATTTTTTGCGTTTAGCAGAAGTAAGCAAGACAGGGGAATAGACTGAGGGAAAAGAAGATAGTATATTTATTTTACAAGGAGAATACGGGAAAGACCCCGTGTGACTCCGGGTTAGAACAGGACCACTCTACCTCTTCCTGTGGATGTTGTACTAGGCATCGTAATTCGTAATAGAACTAAAGAAAAAATTGCAATAAAAGCACGACCTTTGTAACACGAATTACAATACCATTCTCAAGGAGTTGACGTTTGGCAAGCAGCTGGTTGTAAAATAAAGCAAAATCCATAAAAAATTAAAACAGACTCCACAGAATTAGTGCTGATGATGCAACTAGTAGGCTGAGATGAAATGGAGTGAGAGGGAAAAAGGAAAATATGAGGTAGAATTTATCGTCGCTAATAAAAATTATTAAAAATATAACACAATTGAATTTATAGACTCGAAAAAGGATTGCAGTGTGTTAAATAATAACCAGACATAATAGTGATATAGGTAACCAACAATAACTAACCATCTTATTAACAAAGCTAGCTTACGATGATCATCAAAATACATGGATATCTATGAATGAATGTTGACAAATTTAAACAAATTTAAAGGATCAAAGATATTAGATATACGAGAATAAAATAAGTATAAAAATGTCCATATCACGTGTTGCTTGTAACTTATTATAATCATGTTTTATACAAATAGCCTAGGTGATGATGATGATAATATGATGAATGTTAGTTTTTTCAATTTGTAAATATAGACACACCAGTTACAATGAAAACTGGAACTAATTTACACTGTGTTTATGGATTTGTATTGGTAGATAGATATATATAATTCAATATATTTTAAACATATTTTTTAATAAATACCTAATTGGTATATACTTATGATCTGTTTTTTTTTTAATGTTTAAATGTCTTTATTTATTCACGTTACAATCATCAGCATTTTTAACTTCGCTGTCCGTAAATAAAGAATAATAGTAAAACCATAGATTTGTTCATATAGGTAGGGCTGATGGAACATTTAGATTGTTAAAATCAATTTATATATAGGTATTACATTTCGAGCATTTTGAAGTTTATACATATAATAAAACAGTAAAAAAAAGTATGTCTGTACATTAAAAATATTTCCAAAAAAAATATATGGGGCAATGGAGACATAGAAATAGGTATATTATTACTCTGTGGTAATAGAGAAAGACTTTTTTAAATTTCTGTCTGTCCGTGTGTCTGTTAGTACACGCTAATCTCCGGAAATACTGGACGGATTCGAATGTAACCATTTTTTTGTTATATAGCTGTTAAGCCTGAGCAACATATAGGGTATAAATAATTTTGGAAAATGGAACACCTGATGTAGAACTATAATGGTCCAGCTAAACTATAAGAAATATATATAATAGTCTGATGAGCATTTTCCAGAGATATAAAGTCCACTCAAACGAAATCGCGGACTTGGGCTAGTCAATATTAAAGATTTTGTTTGCATTATTTTCGTAAAATAATTTGTTTTGGTAAGAAATTAGATATATAGTACCTAGGCAACTGAGCTTAGCTCGGTTATTACTATTTATTGTAGTATTTCAAATAAATATACTCGTAAGTAGATAGATACTTATTTTTTAACAAACTGATGGTTAAACACTTACATATTTTTGCTTACTTATATCATTATACACCATCTAGCAAATTTAGTAACTTTTGAACTTGTAATATGTTTTTGATTCAATTCAACTTATATCAATTTGCACAATAATCAAAGCTGTAATTATGACTAGTATCAATTGATTTATATAAAGTTGTATCACTAAACACCTATTTTGTCTTACTTATGTCGCAAGTTGAGTGTTTCTACTACAGATGAAGCGTTTTTCACCAAGGAATCCTACAAACATTTTACGTGTTTATAGAAATGAGCAAACTTAAATCAATATGTACGAATATCGACGTTTTAATTTTCCGTTGTGTAAAGTGTGATAATTAAAGTTAAATTAATTTACACTTTTAAAACTGAAAAAATTCTTCGGTTCATTTTGTTGTAAACGCATTTGTATTATAATACACAAAAATAAATTAACGAAACCCTGAAAAACGCCTACTTAGATTACTGTGCACCAACGCTAACTTTGGCATTTTAAGCCCTAGGACTATGGGAATAAGACAGAAAAATAGCAATTTTTTTTCTGATTCAGAATATGCAAAGATCTCAAAAGCGATCTAACTCGACTTAGATCCCTTTTCACTGGCAGTACAGAGTTAACTGTGTAATTTTGTATTAAGTATAGTGGTTACCAACATAATGACTACCAGTACAATACCAACATTTCGTTAGCAAAGATATTATTAAACACTTGACCGTTATTTGAAGCTTATTTGTTTGGAGATAGGCACTTCCGGTTTTCCGCTAGTATATACCTCTCTTTCTACCCCGTATATTGCATCTCTCTCGCACATCCGCCCCACTTCCCCCACCAGGCAGGGCTATCGAGACTTGAGTCTCGCCGGCCTCTGTTCGTCATTGGCGTCTTGTTTTCCGCCGCGAAAGGTTGTCTTAAAACAACCAGTGTTTTTTTGTGTTATTTTATAACAAATAAAATAAATAAATAAATATATATATATATATCTTTCGTAAAAATTAATATTACTGTTGAATATTTAGTAATAAAGTAAGGAAATCCTTTCAAGGTAAGTGAAATTTGAATTTCACATTAAAAAAAAAATAACGGTAATACCGTTCGATTTAAAATTAAGTTATTTTTATAAAAATATTTTGACTAAGGTTCACAAGTATTTTACTTGTATTTTAACCCCGTGATTTTATTGCAGAATATTATTTAATTATGAGTGATAAAAACGCACCCTCAACGTCACGAGCGCGGATGAGGAGTATGAGCCGAGGCAGCGAGCATAATCGGGATAAATCATCGGATAGCAGTTCTTCGTCTACATCATCCAGCTCCGATCGAAAGCGTCGTCGGGCGCGTCGTCACGGAAAGAAAAAGGGGGGCGGCAAAAATAATGAGCAGCTCCTTACAAATTTGGCACACCAGGTTAGTGAAATTTGCTACCATTTAAGGGAAAATGTTCCTATAAATAAATCAAGGTCACTGTCTGCATGTATGCAAAATGATGAGCCGTTGATAGACGACAACGTGAGTGGTGACCTATATCAGGATAGCGATGGCTCAACAGAACCTCGCGAGGTCCAATTACCGTTTAATTTTGATATTGAAACCAAATTAAAGGAACCTGCGGTACCTAAGGCCCCTGAAAACTTTCTGCAATCCCTTCAGACCATCCAACATTTTGATAAAAAAGAATGGTGTGAGGTGCGCTATTCGGACGTACAGAAGCTGTACAACCACACCCCTGGTTTTACCGATCTTGAAGTTAACGATGAAATTCGTGCCTATGACCAATTAAAACATCTAGCCTATTCAGACAAGGCATATTCAGCCCTTACGTTCTGTGTTTTAAAACAAAAAGAAGCCTTAATGTCAAGTTTAGCTGAACTTTTAACCTGGGCTGGCACCAACAGTAATTTTAATGTAGAGGATCTACATAATAAATTAACTGAGCTCTTTTGCAGTGGTGAGTATTTTAAAGTGTCGTCAGACTTGTTGCAATTAGTATGTGGTCATAGAGCAGAAGTCATTCAGATGCGTCGTGATGGCATTACGAACAGCGTACGAGACCCTTTAACAAAAACTTCCTTGCGTAAAATACCACCTTCAAACCAGCACATCTTTAATTCTGAGATGTTTAGTGCTGCCCTTGAAAAGGCTGGTGGGGTCAAGAAAGCCTTTCTGCCCCTTAATAAACCTACTAGTTCTAGATCTGCTTCGCAAGCAGGCACTAGCAAACAGACACGCCACCCCCCGCAGGGGTCGGCTCACTTCCATGGACCCTCACAGGGTACCAATCACGCTTGCTGCTCGCAGCAGCAATATTTTCATCAGCCCTCGCAGGGCTGCCACTATGACCCTCCCTCGCAAGGATGTAGTCATGGTCACCCTCAAACCGTCCGACGATCTGGCCCTAGTGCCAGAGGTACATTTCGGTCCACACGAGGAGATCGACAAGGCAATAAATCCCAGGATTCCAACAGAGGAAATCGGAAACGAGCAGGGGGCTACACGGATCATAACTCTACCAACCAGAAACGTAAGTTCTGACTCGAGGTTCAGAGCGGGTCGTTTGGCACTTTACCACAATCAATGGCAACGTCTGGGAGCTCCGCCCTTTTTATTAAGCATAATAAAAGGGTATCGAATACCCTTTGTCCTTACAAAGGGTATTCGATACCCCCATTAAAAGTGCCAAATTTAAAAGGACGACATTGCACAGTGGAATCGGAGAATATGACTGCGATCATATCCCGAATGAGGGAAGAAGGCGTACTGGAGGTAGTTCAGAACTCTCCCAGCTTTCTTTCCACGATGTTTCTGACACCCAAAGACGGATCCGATCGGCCAATATTCAATTTGAAGGCCCTGAACCAGTTTATTATCACAGAACATTTCAGTCTTGTAAATGTTTCTCAGATCCCAAATTTTCTTCAGAAAAACGACTGGCTCTGCAAAGTAGACCTCTCCCAAGCATACTTTCATTTACAAGTGGCCAGAAGTCACAGGCGATTCCTAAGGTTAGCTTACAAAGGGGTTTTGTTGGAGATGACATGTCTCCCCTTCGGTCTGAGCACAGCGCCAAAAGTATTTGCCTCCCTGACAAATTGGGTTGCCCAATCTCTAAGAGACCAAGGTTTACGAATAATAGTTTACCTGGACGATTTCTTAATAGCCCACCAGAACCACAAGACCCTGATATCCCATGTCAAACTTTTACTGAATCGGCTAGAACACCTAGGGTGGCAAATAAACTACGACAAGTCCACTACCGTACCACAAAAATGCCTAGTTTTTCTGGAGATTCTTTGGGACCCTTGGTTAAACAAAAAGTCACTCCCCGAAGAAAAAGTGACGAATATTGCCAGCAAAGTGTCAACGCTAATAAAGCGCGGCAAAGTAAACTTAAAGGACTTACAGAGTCTAGTGGGTCTTTTAAACTTTGCAAGTTTTGCTATTCCAAACGGAAGATTGCATTATCGTGCTCTTCTGACATTCCTCAACTCCCTGTCAAAAATGCCATCACAAAAAATCTTCGATCTTCCGACAGCAGCACTAGAAGACCTAGAATGGTGGCTTCGAAATTGTCACCAGTGCTCGGACATTCACCAAATGCCATCGAGTCACTTTGTAACAACAGATGCCTCCGACGTGGCCTGGGGAGCCCAAGTGGACGGGATCTCGATGGCAGGACCATGGACGGAACAGGAAAAAGTACTTCACTGCAATATGAAGGAAATACTAGCCATCCTAAAGGTCCTAGAACGACATGGCCACCTTCTGAGCCAATCCACAACCTTATTTCAGAGCGACAACCGGACGGTGGTATCGTACATAAGAAACCAAGGTGGGACCAGGTCGCAGGCATTGATGAATATAACGTACCAAGTTTTCCATCATCTGGAATTGCACAAAATAAATCTTGTGGCAAATTACATACCCGGGCTATACAACAGTCATGCAGACCACTTATCTCGCCACAAAACGCCGCCAGAGTGGCACCTTTTGCCGCACTGCACGGAAATGATTTTCCACAAGTTCGAAACACCAGTAGTGGACCTCTTTGCCTCAGAAAGAGCCCATGTAGTGTTCAATTACGTAACGTTAGACCTCAGCGACAGGAACGCACTATATCACGATGCCTTTTCTCGCATTTGGACTTATGGCATGGGTATTCCCACCACCTTACTTAATACCAAAAGTGCTCAATCACCTCAATTCAGCATCATCTTTTAGTAGTTCCCAGATGGAATCGAGTATTCTGGCGGGCAGACCTAAAGGCACGAGCGATCGCAGCCCCTTACACGATAACCAATCTCGATCAGAAACTGATAGACACAGCGACGAACTTGCCACCTCCAAAGACCCAACAGATGACCCTGGAGATATGGCAGTGTGGGGGTGGACAAAAAACTTAAGCAATTGGGGAACAGCACAACTGAAACTGCTACAATCTGCTTGGCGCCCTTCTACACGCAGAACTTATCAAGTAGCGTGGAATCGATGGCTTGCATGGGCTAAAAAATTTAGAGTAAACCCTTTAAACCCTACCGGATCTACGCTAGCTAGATTCTAAGCAGATTTACACCTAGTTGAAAAACTCGCGTATAATACGATCTTAGTGCACAAGTCAGTAGTAGCCACATTATGCAATACAGAAGGTGCAGGGCAGCTAAGTTCACATGTTCTGGTTCAGCATATTTTGAAGTCAATTGCCACTAATAGACCTATAACTCGTAAACCTCCTATCTGGGATATTAACCAAATGGTATCATTCCTTTCAACGGCTAATGAGAGAGAATGATGAGAATAATTTATTTTTGACCTGTAGACATACTGCTACACTCTTGCTTTTGTGTTCAGGGAGACGGGTCCACGATTTAACATTACTTTCCGTGGATCCAGACCATTTAATTCTTAGTCAAGATAGCTTAATTATGTGGCCAATTTTCGGTTCCAAGACCGATAATGCCAGTCACAGGCAGTCTGGCTGGAAACTCACTTATAATTTAGATAACAGGAATCTTTGTCCTCGTTTTTGGGTTGAAAGAACTATTGAGTTGCTCGCTGATAGACGCAAGTTAGCGAAAAGTTCGAACCTATTCGTTACTATTAGAGGGCAACCCAAGATCACCTCACGGACTGTGATCGCAGGGTGGATAAAATCCATGCTAACAGAAGCAGGTATAACTGCCACACCGGGAAGTTTCCGTTCAGCCGTATCCTCAAAACATTGGGCAAACAATTTCCCTTTAGACGAGATCTTATCAAGGGGTAACTGGCGCTCTGGCAATACTTTTCTACGCTTCTACAGAAGAGAAATTAAGCCAATCGAGAACGACAATAATGTGATTGGAACTTTTAATCCCGTTGATTAAAATTTGTTGTTTAATAAAAATAAAAATAAAAATTTAATTTTTATTCTTTACATACTTTGTATGATTTGTGATTCACATATGCATATTTTCAAAGTTCTAAGCCTAAGTACCAACATGAAAATCTTGGATGATTGTGCACATAGTTTGAAAAATATATTTAGTTATGATAATTGTATCTCTCTCATAATGGTTGTAGAATATAATTGATTATTTACAGATAACTTGTATTTTATTTCTTATTGGTTTTATAAACCTTGTATAAAAATATTTTCTACACATCCGCATTTAGGTAGGTACAAGGTACTATGACCTTGTATACCTACATGGAAGTTCTTTAAGTAGGAGCTCCTTTCGCAGGCTCCTCACATTGGCGTCCACTTCCACCAGGCGATAACAAACACGTCTCAAACAAATAAGCTTCAAATAACGGTCAAGTGTTTAATAGCGGCGTTTTACCTGAAAATAAAACGCTTATTAAATACTTACCTTATTTGAAGCTTAAATTTAATTTCTGCCTGGTGTTTTTTGACTCAATGACGAACAGAGGCCGGCGAGACTCAAGTCTCGATAGCCCTGCCTGGTGGGGGAAGTGGGGCGGATGTGCGAGAGAGATGCAATATACGGGGTAGAAAGAGAGGTATATACTAGCGGAAAACCGGAAGTGCCTATCTCCAAACAAATAAGCTTCAAATAAGGTAAGTATTTAATAAGCGTTTTATTTTCAGGTAAAACGCCGCTATTATTGTCGTGAGATGCATCATTTACCTGGACGGCACAATCTGACCGCACGCACGGGAGCTCATTGTATTTGTGTGATCAAAGTACCTACCTTCTTCTTAACGGTGTTACGCGTGTTACGTGAATATTTTATAGTTCGATCTCGTGTACTTGTAAACAACTATGCAGTTGCGATTGACCTTTTGGTTACTGAGTCATGCGAGTATTTAAAGTTTTGAAACTATTTCATGCTTCTACTACTTGGTTATTGATAGACAGAAAAGCAAAGACAAATTAATATTACATAACATTATTATGATGATATATGCATATGTACATCACACATATTTCTCTTCTCGCGGAATTGGCATAAGCCGGTTAAGGGAACGGGTGAAAGTGTAAGGAAATATTAACAGGCGATGCGGCTAGCAACCCGTCAATGTTTTGTTTATATTTTACCTTATGTTATCTTTATATTTATACCTTAGTGATGTCATTAGACTATCCGTCCCACAAGCAAAGAAAAATGATAATATCCATAAATAAATAATATATTCATTTTATTTCATATTTTATTCTTTAGTGGATAATGAAACAAGGATAATGTAATTATACTTTTGAAAAATACTTACTAAATATTACAATTGTACGCTGACTCAGTATCTAAAGTGTTGTTCGTACGATATAGTGATTTGTATTGAGACAAGTAAGAAGGAAAAAAAAAAAAAAAAAACGGAAAGTGAGCAGTAGTAAACAGACACCGTCTGTTGGTACTAACAATACATACATGGAAAACAAACAATCATAAATAGTAAACTGACACTGTCAGTTGGTACTAACAATACATACATGGAAAACAAACAATCATAAGTAGTAAACTGACACTGTCAGGTGGTACTAACAATACATACATGAAAAATAAACAATCATAAGTAGTAAACTGACACTGTCAGTTGGTACTAACAATTAATATTGGAAAAAAAATACAACTATAAGTTGCAAACTGAAACCAAAGTAGTAAACCTATGTTGGTTGGTACTAAAAAATTCAAATATTGTTGTAGGTTGCCCCAAAATGTCCCAAATACCTCCTCTCGAAACATTCGACTGCGAAGGCGATATTTGCTTCTGTGGGTTTGCGGTGGGAGAGATGGAAGCGTGGGCTAGAAATATACTTGACCGCACTAAATATCACTGATGCCAACAAAAAGAAGGCTACCCTACTGCATACAGGAGGGCTGGCGCTTCAAGACATTTACCATAATATACCAGATGATGATGTCACCGAAGGCACAGACGTTTACAAATCCGCAATAAAAAAACTGGATGAATATTTCTCACCACTACAAGGTAAAACCTACGAAAGACATTTATTTAGATTATTGAAGCAGGAAAGCGGCGAAAAATTTGATAAATTTCTAGTACGATTGCGGCGCCAAAGTAGCAAATGCAAATTTGCAAACGAGAACGAAAATCTCATTGACCAGATTGTGGAAAAATTTAGCTCTAAAGACCTAAGAAAAAAGATACTAACTCTGGGAGATGATGTAACCCTTGATAAAATCATTACATTAGCAAAGTCAAAGTCAAAGTCAAAGTCAAAGTCAATTTTTTTTTTTTAATTCAATGTAGGATAAATTTATCTCTTATTAAAGGTCATTTTTTAAAATATTATTTTAGTGCAAAGGCTAAAAACTACTAGCGTTTCGGAACGACCACTGCTGGGAAGATTACGCCGAAAGAAACCCAGTTCAGTATTGGTCCCTACCCAGCCTGATGGGGTATGTTACAATTACAATACATATTTACACTTAAGCTATACATTTAAATTATACAATTACAATTTGCAGTCAACTATTTCCAAGAATTTTTCTCAGATGATGATAAGTAGTCATTTACATGATAATACGTATTTTGTAATAAATGATTTTTAATGGCTGTCTTAAACTTAGATAATGGTAATGCTACTATATCATCTGGAATTTTATTATAGAGGCGCAAGCCGAGACCCACAAAAGATTTTTTTGTTTTCTCTAACCGCAAAGCTGTGATGGCTAATTTATTTTTATTTCTCGTGTTAATACTATGAATATCACAATTTCTCTTAAATGAGTGTATATTCTGACGCACGTACATAATGTTCGCATAGATGAATTGCGAAGGGAGGGTCAAAATATTTATGTCTTTAAATAGTTCCCTCAAAGACTCTCTAGCGCCTAATTTATATATAAATCTGATAGCGCGTTTTTGTAAAACAAATATGGTATTTATATCTGCAGCGTTACCCCATAGCAATATTCCATAGGACATAACACTGTGGAAGTACCCAAAATATACCAAACGCGCTGTATCAACGTCAGTCATTTGCCTAATTCTTCTAACCGCATAGGCCGCAGAGCTAAGTTTTCCAGCTAATTTTTGAATATGGGCACCCCATTGCAACCCTGAATCAAGCGTTATTCCCAAAAATGTTGTATTATCAACCATATCTACTGCTTCCTTATCAATAAATAATCGTGTTGGAACTTTTGTAACATTCGGTAAGCAGAACTTTACACATTTCGTTTTTTTTGCATTTAATACTAAATTATTTGCTGTAAACCAATCCAACACTTGCAACAATATATTATTCATCTCATCAGAGGTGTCAGTTTTCCTATCTACGCTGAAAACAAGGGAAGTGTCATCAGCAAAAAGTACAGCCTTACAATCTTTTACATAATATGGTCAAGCATTAATATAGATCAGGAACAACAAAGGACCTAAGATAGAACCCTGGGGCACACCCATCACTACGGTTGATCCTTCAGATTTTACTTGATTTACACTAACTTTTTGAATTTGGCTACTCAAATAAGATTTAATCAATTCAAGAGCCTTTCCTTTTATTCCGTAGTGCTAGTAGGCGTAGTAACGCCATCGAAGCAGTAGAAAGACAATTAACAGATTTTGATCGAGAAACCCAAACCATAAGCATTAATAAAATTACCAATAACCAGTTTAATTCCAATATAGGAGGTTGTTCACGGTGTGGTAGTTTAAAACATAGCGGGGATTGTAATACTTGTCCTGCCAAAAATAAGCAATGTTTAAAATGTGGATACGTGGGTCATTTTCGAACCAAATGTAAAACTAGAGCTAGTAAAAGAAAAGCTGTTACCCCTATGTCAAATAAAATTCCCTCGAAAAAATCTTATGTGCAGAAAACAAACGACGATAACTCCTCGGTAAATCAAACACCAAATAAATCAGCAGGTTCAAAATCTAGCGAAAAATCGAATGTTCACTATATTTTCCACATCGACGATGACGTCACAATAAATTGCAATTTAGGTGGGGTAAAAGTAGACATGATCATAGATTCGGGCAGTAAGTGTAACATTTTAAGTGATCAAACTTGGAATCATTTGAAAGACTCCAACGTGGAAGTAAGAAACCAAATATCAGAGCCAAACAAAACCTTTGTAGCTTATGGATGTGATACTCCACTCACAGTTATCGGATCTTTTGAAGCAGACATCTGTGTAGGCAACCTAGTTCAAACCGGAACCTTTTACGTCATTAAGGATGGCACAAGGGATTTGTTAGGGAAAGATACTGCAATTTCCCTCAAAGTACTTAAGCTCGGATTGGACGTTAATTCAGTAAGTGAAAATTATTTTCCTAAAATAAGAAACGTGCAGTTAAACATATCTATTAATAAAAACATAAAGCCCGTCGCACAACCCTGTCGGCGAGTACCCATTCCATTAGAGGAAAAAAATTACAAAAAACTGGACGAACTTGTCAAGTTAGACATAATTGAACCAGTAAATGAACCATCAGATTGGGTCTCGCCGATAGTACCTGTGCTAAAACCTGATGGAGACGTCATGATTTGCGTGGATATGCAAATTGCAAATAAGGCTATCTTACGAGAAAATCACCCACTGCCCACTATGGATCAATTGCTTCCAAATTTTAGAAATGCTTGCGTGTTTTCGAAACTTGACGTTAAAGACGCATTCCATCAGGTAGAAATCAGTGAGGATTCCAGAAGCATCACCACGTTTATAACAGGCCGTGGTTTATATCGTTACAAACGATTAATGTTTGGTATTTGCTGCGCTCCGGAGCATTTCCAAAAAATTTTTGAGCGAATTCTCTTACCATGTGAAGGCGTAGTCAATTTCATAGATGATATTGTTGTCTACGGCAAGGACCATATCGAACATAACGCGAGACTCAAGCATGTTATGGAAGTCCTCAAAGATAACAATATCCTTTTGAACCAAAGAAAATGCGTCTTCAACGTCAACTCTATTACCTTTCTTGGTTATGAGCTGTCGCCCGATGGTATCAAGCCTCTCAGTAAATATGTAAAAGTTGTTGAAAATTTTAGAGAACCTACAACTATAGATGAAGTTCAAAGTTTCCTAGGTCTTATAAACTATGTAAATAAATGGATTCCAGACATGGCCACCAAATCAGAACTCCAAAGGAGATTATTATGCCTCAAATTAGGAAAAAATGCTAATATCGTTTCTTATTGGGACCAGAACAATTAAAAGCATTTAATGAGCTCAAAAAGTCTTTCAGTAATATTTGCACTCTAGGATATTATAATCCAAATGACAAAACGATCGTCATGGCAGACGCTAGTCCTGTAGGCCTTGGAGCAGTGCTCATTCAATCTGGCGACAGTGGACCAAGAGTAATAGCTTTCGGCAATAAAAGTTTAACTGACGTAGAAAAACGATATTGCCAGACTGAAAAAGAAGCACTTGCTTTTAGTCTGGGCAGTGGAACATTTTAAAATGTACCTCTACGGTAAAGAATCTTTCGATTTGGTGACGGATCACAAGCCATTAGAGGTTATATTCGGTACACGGTCAAAACCATGTGCCAGGATTGAGCGGTGGGTATTACGCCTTCAGGCGTATAATTTTAAAGTAGTGTATAAACCCGGGAAGTCCAATATTGCGGATTGTTTATCCCGCCTTTCCTCGACAAATAACCCTCAGCCGTTCGAGAACGAATATCATATAAATCAAATAGTTCAACTTGCGAGGCCAAATGCGATTGAAATGAGTTTACTGTACGAAGAATCTTTACACGACAAAGACATAAAACTCGTCAAGAATGCTTTGATATCAAATAACTGGGACCAATCTGTAAATATGTTTAGAGCCTTCCATACTGAGTTATAGCTTCATGATGAACTTCTGTTAAGGGGAAATAAAATTGTCATACCGCGAAAATTACGTCCACAAGTTCTAGAAGCAGCTCACGAGGGTCATCCCGGTATTGTGGCGATGAAAGCGCGACTACGCACCAAAGTATGGTGGCCTAAAATAGATGCTGATGCTGAAAGTTTAGTTAAAAGTTGTAAGGGCTGCACTTTGGTGTCTGCGCCTAATCGCCCAATGCCAATGACACGACGTGAGTTGCCAACTCAGGCTTGGATTGACGTTGCTATCGATTTTCTTGGCCCGTTACCTAGTGGACATTATTTATTCGTTATAGTTGATTATTTCAGCCGATACAAAGAAATTAAACCTATGAAAACTATCACATCGGCTGAAACAATCAAAATATTAAAGGATATTTTCTCAAGATTAGGCTCACCAGTAAGCATAACTGCTGATAATGGACGTCAGTTCATAAGCGAAGAATTTAAATCATTTTGCCAAGAATTAGGAATCAAAATTTTTTTTTACTACTCCTTATTCCCCTCAACAGAATGGTGAAGTCGAGCGCCAAAATCGAGATATTTTAAAAAGACTCCGTATTAGTCAAAGCCAAAAAATCCAATTGGTATGATGATTTATTACTTTACCTTGTTATGTAAAATAGCACTCCACACTCAACTACAGGAAAAACTCCATCAGGACTATTTTTTGGTAGGCAATTTCGAGACAAAATACCTTCTCTTACAGATTTAAACAGTTCGACAGGATCAGATTTCAGAGATAAGGACAAATTAATGAAAGAAAAAGGGAAGGAGTATGAAGACAGAAAAAGAAAGGCTGAAGTAGCGGATATAGCAATCGGCGAAAAAGTGTACGTCAAGAATATGGTAAAAGAAAACAAACTAACTACAAACTTCAATCCAACGCCGCACACCGTTATTAGTTCTAAAGAGCCTGAGTACAACATAGTAAATGATGAAACGGGACAAGAAATGAAAAGAAATATTATTCATCTCAAGAGAATCGAAGGTCAGTGGAAGATTTGCGAGAACAACAAATCTGATTCAGAGACAGAGAGTGATTAAGAAGAAAAGGTTGATTGAAATATTATATTTAAATTTTATGTGTATGCTTTTTGTTAATTTGATCGTTGAAGTAAATTAAAACTATTGTAATTGCTAGGTAAAGATTAAGATATAAGAATTGCATTTTGATTTTGTTAAACAATTATTAAATATCTTAAATTGAGAAAAAGGGAAAGGTGTGACATATTAGTAATAAAAGTATAGTCGTGAGCGCACCCTTGGCAGGGTGGGGGTGTCAGTCGTCGACTGTCAGCGCTAGCGGCCGGACGTGCGACCACGGCTATACCCAATTGCCATTAAGTGTTTTACTAAGACACCTACAGCTTACCCATACGTGACGACGGGACGTCACAATAACCTCCTCCTTTTTTTGAAGTCTTTTAAAAACCAATCGTCTCACCTAATAATTTCAGTTTTAATTGGAAAATCAGGTCCAGTCTAGACACTAAACTGACAGACGTCTTGTATAGTGACTTACTTAAGCTTACTTTTTGCCTTTTGCAGAATTAGTGGCACCATAGTATTTCTTTTTCCATTTCACATTACCAAACGTTCTATTTTTAGCTCGTTTGCCCATTATATTTACGACAGTACGACAGACACAAATAAATTACTATAAGTAATCAAGTTTTCCAACGATCAAATCCTATCAGTCGCTCTATGGTTCACGCAGGTCATGGCTCAGTGACAACCCAGACAGCACTTTTCAGTTACAAAATCTTACGGTATCAAGTTGCCGAAGTTTCGTAACTGTTACGTAAGAGGGCGACTGTGTAGGGTTTAGTATGTATGTGTGGTCACAGTTCACACACAATTTGACTGGAAATTGTTTAAGAAACTTTTTGTAGTCTTTGTGTCCACACATTACGTAATCATTAGTGTAGACTTTTTTTTACACACATTGTGTTTAATTTGTAACAAGTATACAATCAGGGAATAATGTGTAGTAATTATGTGGTAACCATGTTACAACAATAATTATTTTATATACGAGGTGTTGTAATGTTACGTCATTGTTCCTGAATAATAAATTACCAAAATGAGAATTAAAAAGTTATCATATGTGACAGTGTTTCTCAAAATATAATACTAACTGCAAGTCACGAAACTGTTTCAGTTCTTTGAAAATGAGTAAACAGCCGAAGAAACTTTATTTCCGTTACACATCGACTTTCTACAGGAAAGAAAACAAATTATTAGTTCCAAAAAATGAACCTTCAAGTAAGTATGTAGATAGGTGCTTAATTTTTGTCGGCAAAATCTCATGAAATCTCATCAAAGGGAGGATGGAAATCGTCAAATAATTAATAGACGCTCAGACAAAAAGCTCATTTGCCTTATGAATAGACAAAAAGCATAATAGAAGCCAATTTTTATTATTAATTCAGTATTGTTATGTATAACTAATACTTACATACAGACGACCTCCGTAGCGTAATGGTTAACACGCTAAACCGCTAATCCGGAGGTCCTAGGTTAGATTCCCAGCCAAGGCAAGTTGGAAAATGGCCTTTTTCAAATTTTCCTGGGTCTTGGGTGTTTACTCGTATCTATATATGTATTTGTCATAAAATGTAGTGTCGCTGAGTTAGAATTCTATAACACAAGTTTAAAACTTACTTTGGGGCTAGCTTTATCAGTGTGATTTGTCCTTATATATTTATTTATTTACTAGCTGTTGCCCGCGACTTCGTCTGCGTGGACTTTACTTTATAAAAATCGTTATTTTGATATTTTCAATAAAACCGGTCAAGTAACACGCACAATATCAGGTCACACGCAGTGAAGGGTTCCGTATTTGTGAATGTCGATTTAGAATTAAAACTAAAGAGTTCATCATCATCTCAGCCCTTATTCCGTCCACTGCTGAGCATAGACCTGTCTTCGTCGACACATCTCAGTCCTGTGCTGCTCACATCCAGGTGTAACCCGCGACTTTGATTTTTTCGTCAACCCATCGCATGGGCTCCGTCGCGCCAGTTGCCCTGCCCAGTTTTGCTTTAAGTTCATGACCGTTGCCAAATTACAGCTTCTTGGTTCTAATTATCTCTAAGTAAAACCACGGACGGAGAGACAGACAGAATGGCAAAACTATAAGGGTTCCTTGTTTACTACGATCACACATTATCTCTAGTCACAGTCTAAGTCGATCGGAATTTTGACATTGTAAACTACATGTAAACTTACACTGTTACCGAATGTTACTGCTACGCCGTGGGTTCCTCTAAAACGAAATACTTATGCAATAGGTAGTGACTTTGCTCATATTTAATTCATCTTCCGTCTTTTGGCGTGAGTTCCCACAGCACTAATCTGTTGTAGCTCTCTGCAGCGGACTGCTGCCACCGTCTATTTGTATCTCCCCCTCTTCCCCGCCCTCCCGATGTGGCGGTGCAATGGTAAGCCTTGTCAAATATGTCTTTCGCTAGGCGGGAGATAAACGTCGAGAAATACGCATTTCTACTTTGAGTCCCGACAGATGACGGCGTTCCTCAAGTAACCTTAAACATAGATTTTCTTAAGATCGCCTTAATCATGAGCCGCGTCCGAAGCTAGAAGCGAGAGGAAAGTACTGGATAGAGCTTCCCCCGGGCCATCTTCACTATCGTCACCATTCTATTGATGTGGACTTTCAAGCTGAGGCATCTGCCAAACTTAAGATACCTCTAGGTATTTTACGTGCCAGTATCTCGGCACATTTTACCAGTAGAGCTTCAAGGATGACAGGAAGTTAGTGTTCTCTGAGATCAATGTCTGCTTAGTGTTCACTAATAACCTCCGTTTGAAGAGCTTCTCGGGTAGGGCGTCCTATACGGCTGTTTGGAGGTTATTTGCGGCGTACTTTCAGTTCAAACGAACTGGAAAATGACCATTACCTATCTTTCGTTCCTCAAGTCACAATACTGAGTAGTCTTGGTATGGGTTTTCCACACATTTTTATTGCAGTGCCTAACTTAAATTTTAACCTAACATTTTTTTCCCTAACCTTTCTTCTTACGTGAGGAAAAGGTGCCTTTTGGCCACAGGAAATCGGACGGTTAAGGTTTTCACCCACAAAAAATCTCATGGTGATAACGGCGTTACCGCTTTTGCCAAGTCAGTGTGCTAAATCTTGCTCCAAAGACCTGGTACGGCGACTGCTTATCAGCGGCTTTGGCTGAGCTCACTTGAGGTACTCTCTCAGTCATCGAGAGGAGTCTGAGTGGCCTGGTACATCGGCCTTCAATTTTATCCGCTAGGGTAAAGACGCGTGTTGACACAAATGCTCCTTTCAACCTAGAGGACCGTATTTGGAATCCAGTTCCCATCGCCTGGCCCACGTCATGGAGGCAGATTTATGGAGGAGAATTTTACGCGGGAAAAATCCCTTCGGTTCGGACACCTTGCCAGTAACGGAAGACCGGTAAGGTTATGTGGCGTTTACCACTAAAAACTCCGGGGTAAGGGCTAAAAGCCCCGGCGCGGCTACCACTATGGCGGTCCGTGACTCGCTCACAGCACCCTATGCTTTAGTCAGAGGACATCCCCTGTGCCTAACCTAACCTATTAAGTACTTCCTATTTTGATTCCTTTTTCCATTTTCGCGCCCACAATCATGCTAAGAATCGCCGTTTGGTGGCGTTGGGTCTTGCGGCTCTAGGCTCTGTGTATTTTTAACAGCGCCATTTATTGGTGACCAAAAAGAAACTAATAAAAAAACTCCGAAAACATCAAAATAGTAAATTTTTAGGGTTCCGTATTCCGTACCCGAAGGCTAAAATCGGGACCTTGTTACTAAGACTCCGCTGTCCGTCCTTCCGTCCGTCTGTCACCAAGCTGTATCTCATGAACCGTGATAGCCAGACAGTTGAAATTTTCAAGGATGATGTATTTCTCTTGCCGATATCAATACATATAATAAAATCGTAACTGATCGCTGTCTGTACATGGAAGATAAATGAGTAAAAATATTTTTGGGGGCTTTTACCAACGCAATAGAACACAAAACAATGATTTTTAGAATTTTTGTCTGTTTGTCTGTTTGTCGGTTTGTCTGTTTGTCTGTGCGTTTGTGCACGCTAAGCTGAGAAACGGCTGAACTGATTCGTTTGCGGTTTTCACTGAAATATTATGATAAGCTTCACTTAAAATTTAGTGTTTGTTTCATTGAAATCCGTTGAAAATAAAAAAGTTATATCAATTTAAATCATCAATATCAATACATATAATCAATACATAAATATACATATAATAAAATCGTAACCGATCGCTGTCTGTACATGGAAGATAAATGAGTAAAAATATTTTTGGGGGCTTTTACCAACGCAATAGAACACAAAACAATGATTTTTAGAATTTTTGTCTGTTTGTCTGTTTGTCGGTTTGTCTGTTTGTCTGTGCGTTTGTGCACGCTAAGCTGAGAAACGGCTGAACTGATTCGTTTGCGGTTTTCACTGAAATATTATGATAAGCTTCACTTAAAATTTAGTGTTTGTTTCATTTAAATCCGTTCATAAATAAAAAAGTTATATCAATTTTAAAGAATCACGTCAACCATTTTTGTTCGAAAAACTGTGTTTGTGCACGCTTATCTCAGAAACGGCTGAACAACTTCGGTTGCAATTTTCGATTATGTATTTTGATAAGTTTCATTTAAAATTTAGTGGTTGTTTCATTGAAATCCGTTGATAAATAAAAAAGTTATATCAATTTAAATCATCAATATCATCAATCAATACATCATCAATACATATTACATATAATAAAATCGTAACCGATCGCTGTCTGTACATGGAAGATAAATAAGTAAAAATATTTTTGGGGGCTTTTACCAACGCAATAGAACACAAAACAATGATTTTTAGAATTTTTGTCTGTTTGTCAGTTTGTCTGTTTGTCTGTGCGTTTGTGCACGCTAATCTGAGAAACGGCTGAACTGATTCGTTTGCGGTTTTCACTGAAATATTATGATAAGCTTCACTTAAAATTTAGTGTTTGTTTCATTTAAATCCGTTCATAAATAAAAAAGTTATATCAATTTTAAAGAATCACATCAACCATTTTTGTTCGAAAAACTGTGTTTGTGCACGCTTATCTCAGAAACGGCTGAACAACTTCGGTTGCGATTTTCAATTATGTATTTTGATAAGTTTCACTTAAAATTTAGTGGTTCTTTCATTGAAATCCTTTGATAAATAAAAAAGTTATACATACACACATACATACATACTATCACGTCTTTATCCCTAATGGGGCAGACAGAGCATTTTGGGTCTTGCGGTTCTATGCAGAGCCCAGGGCCGCAAGACCCAAAAGCCACTTTTAGCGTCATGGTGGGCGAGAAGATGGAAAAGCAATCAATACAGTGATGGGTTGCTAGCCGCATCGCCTGTTAACATGATTTGCATTTTTGCCCATTCCCTCGATCGGCTTTTACGATCTGCGTGGGAGGAGAAGCAGTTGATACATTCTAAGTTTTTTGTATTTCTCCCAGACCAGCATGGGGGTTAAAAAAGTTATATCAATTTAAATCATCAATCAATATCATCAATCATCATCATCAATCATCATCATCAATCATCAATTCAATACATATAATAAAATCGTAACCGATCGCTGTCTGTACATGGAAGATAAATGAGTAAAAATATTTTTGCGGGCTTTTACCAACGCAATAGAACACAAAACAATGATTTTTAGAATTTTTGTCTGTTTGTCAGTTTGTCTGTTTGTCTGTGCGTTTGTGCACGCTAATCTGAGAAACGGCTGAACTGATTCGTTTGCGGTTTTCACTGAAATATTATGATAAGCTTCACTTAAAATTAAGTGTTTGTTTCATTTAAATCCGTTCATAAATAAAAAAGTTATATCAATTTTAACACTAGAGTGCACGCGCCCCATTTCTTTGCAAGTATGCTCGCGCGCTCTATTATAGTAGAACACTTTAAAATTGAAAAAAAAACAATAATATAGCAATTTTGAATAAAAATATGCATTTTTACTACAGATAAAGATTTATTTTAGAAAATTAATCAATACATCAACACATATAATCATCAATGCATATAATAAAATCGTAATCAATATCATCATCATCAATACATCAATCAATATACATATAATAAAATCGTAACCGATCGCTGTCTGTACATGGAAGATAAATGAGTAAAAATATTTTTGGGGGCTTTTACCAACGCAATAGAACACAAAACAATGATTTTTAGAATTTTTGTCTGTTTGTCTGTTTGTCGGTTTGTCTGTTTGTCTGTGCGTTTGTGCACGCTAATCTGAGAAACGGCTGAATTGATTCGCTTGCGGTTTTCACTGAAATATTATGATAAGCTTCACTTAAAATTTAGTGTTTGTTTCATTTAAATCCGTTCATAAATAAAAAAGTTATATCAATTTTAACACTAGAGTGCACGCCTCCCATTTCTTTGCAAGTATGCTCGCACGCTTTACTATAGTAGAACACTTTAAAATTGAAAAAAAATCAATAATATGGCAATTTTGAATAAAAATAAGCATTTTTACTAAAGAAGATTTATTTTAGAAAATTAAAGTTACAAAATTTTTGTTTTCATTGTTAAATTTACTTCATTAGGAACATTTTTAAGAGATCACATAAAAAGTTACATATTTGGCAAGTTACAAATCAAAACACATATTTTTTTTTAGATTTCTGATATTTTTTTAAATTGAATCACTGTTTTCGTTGCATTCAATGCACAATAGTTTGAGTTGGAGGTGATTTATTCCATCGTGTTCCATTTGTTGATATAAAAAAGTTGCCACTCACCTCTGTACGCTCAACTTGCCTCAATTGAGAGAGAAGAATATCATCTTCTGACGACGACTGCTCAGACTGTGTGGTATTAGTCACGTGGTCTTGAGCCATCTCCTCATCTTGCACCTGACTTCTGCCCTCTTGACTAATTGGTTCTGACACTATGCCAGCATTACCATCGTCATCGCTTTCAATAATTTCCTCATCATCTTCAATTTCCTCTTCCAGCCATTTTGATACACGACGTTCCCATTCTGAGGCCATGATAAATTTTGGTGCTAAAAAAAAACAAAGTACAAAATAAAATATAATGCATAAAAAAAAAAATATAAAACACTAAAGAAAAACAACTAAGTATAAGTTACTTACCTCATATATTAATTACACAAGTGGTCGCGCGTACTACTCAGGTAGAATAAGGATTTTGTCGCGAAATAATATCGACGTGCGGCCTCTTTTTATACGTGCGGCACACTAAAATGAACCGGAGTTTAGTAGTCGAGGCTTATCTAGGAGCGGGAGGGTATATATGAAAAAATGAGATGACACGACTCAAAAGTTTGCTCCTGTTCTACTATAGTAGAGCGCGCGTGTCCTCTAGTGTTAAAGAATCACGTCAACCATTTTTGTTCGAAAAACTGTGTTTGTGCACGCTTATCTCAGAAACGGCTGAACAACTTCGGTTGCGATTTTCAATTATGTATTTTGATAAGTTTCACTTAAAATTTAGTGGTTGTTTCATTGAAATCCGTTGATAAATAAAAAAGTTATATCAATTTAAAAAATCACGTCAAAGATTTTTGTTCGAAAATTTGCTATGAAATAAACTGTACGGTAGCATTGGCTAAAACTTTTGTTAATTTTATATACGGTTTTTATAAAATAATTTTTATAAAATAATAAAGTTAATAACCGGCCAAGTGAGAGTCGGACTCGCGCACAAAGGGTTCCGTCCCATTATCTATAAAAAATCAAGTTTGTTGTACGGGAGCCTCAATTAAATATTTATTTTACTCTATTTTTAGTTATTATATCGGCAAGAGAAATACATCATCCTTGAAAATTTCAACTGTTTGGCTATCACGCTTCACGAGATACAGCTTGGTGACAGACGGACGGAAGGACGGACAGCGGAGTCTTAGTAACAAGGTCCCGATTTTAGCCTTCGGGTACGGAATACGGAACCCTAAAGATTTACTATTTCGATGTTTTCGGAGTTTTTTTATAAGTTTCTTTTTGGTCACCAATAAATGGCGCTGTTAAAAATACACAGAGCCTAGGGCCGCAAGACCCAACGCCACCAAACGGCGATTCTTAGCATGATTGTGGGCGCGAAAATGGAAAAAGGAATCAAAATAGGAAGTACTTAATAGGTTAGGTTAGGCACAGGGGATGTCCTCTGACTAAAGCATAGGTTGCTGTGAGCGAGTCACGGACCGCCATAGTGGTAGCCGTGCCGGGGCTTTTAGCCCTTACCCCGGAGTTTTTAGTGGTAAACGCCACATAACCTTACCGGTCTCCCGTTACTGGCAAGGTGTCCGAACCGAAGGGATTTTTCCCGCGTAAAATTCTCCTCCATAAATCTGCCTCCATGACGTGGGCCAGTCGGGCGATGGGAACTGGATTCCAAATACGGTCCTCTAGGTTGAAAGGAGCATTTGTGTCAACACGCGTCTTTACCCTAGCGGATAAAATTGAAGGCCGATGTACCAGGCCACTCAGACTCCTCTCGATAACTGAGAGAGTACCTCAAGTGAGCTCAGCCAAAGCCGCTGATAAGCAGTCGCCGTACCAGGTCTTTGGAGCAAGATTTAGCACACTGACTTGGCAAAAGCGGTAACGCCGTTATCACCATGAGATTTTTTGTGGGTGAAAACCTTAACCGTCCGATTTTCTGTGGCCAAAAGGCACCTTTTCCTCACGTAAGAAGAAAGGTTAGGGAAAAAATGTTAGGTTAAAATTTAAGTTAGGCACTGCAATAAAAATGTGTGGAAAACCCATACCAAGACTACTCAGTATTGTGACTTGAGGAACGAAAGATAGGTAATGGTCATTTTCCAGTTCGTTTGAACTGAAAGTACGCCGCAAATAACCTCCAAACAGCCGTATAGGACGCCCTACCCGAGAAGCTCTTCAAACGGAGGTTATTAGTGAACACTAAGCAGACATTGATCTCAGAGAACACTAACTTCCTGCCATCCTTGAAGCTCTACTGGTAAAATGTGCCGAGATACTGGCACGTAAAATACCTAGAGGTATCTTAAGTTTGGCAGATGCCTCAGCTTGAAAGTCCACATCAATAGAATGGTGACGATAGTGAAGATGGCCCGGGGGAAGCTCTATCCAGTACTTTCCTCTCGCTTCTAGCTTCGGACGCGGCTCATGATTAAGGCGATCTTAAGAAAATCTATGTTTAAGGTTACTTGAGGAACGCCGTCATCTGTCGGGACTCAAAGTAGAAATGCGTATTTCTCGACTTTTATCTCCCGCCTAGCGAAAGACATATTTGACAAAGCTTACCATTGCACCGCCACATCGGGAGGGCGGGGAAGAGGGGGAGATACAAATAGACGGTGGCAGCAGTCCGCTGCAGAGAGCTACAACAGATTAGTTCTGTGGGAACTCACGCCAAAAGACGGTAGATGAATTAAATATTAGCAAAGTCACTACCTATTGCATAAGTATTTCGTTTTAGAGAGACCCACGGCGTAGCAGTAACATTCGGTAACAGTGTAAGTTTACATGTAGTTTACAATGTCAAAATTCCGATCGACTTAGACTGTGACTAGAGATAATGTGTGATCGTAGTTAACAAGGAACCCGTATAGTTTTGCCATTTCTGTCTGTCTCTCTGTCCGTGGTTTTACTTAGAGATAATTAGAACCAAGAAGCTGTAATTTGGCAACGGTCATGAACTTAAAGCTAAACTGGGCAGGGCAACTGGCGCGACGGAGCCCATGCGATGGGTTGACGAAATAATCAAAGTCGCGGGTTACACCTGGATGTGAGCAGCACAGGACTGAGATGTGTCGACGAAGACAGGTCTATGCTCAGCAGTGGACGGAATAAGGGCTGAGATGATGATGAACTCTTTAGTTTTAATTCTAAATCGACATTCACAAATACGGAACCCTTCACTGCGTGTGACCTGATATTGTGCGTGTTACTTGACCGGTTTTATTGAAAATATCAAAATAACGATTTTTATAAAGTAAAGTCCACGCAGACGAAGTCGCGGGCAACAGCTAGTAATAACTAAAAATAGAGTAAAATAAATATTTAATTGAGGCTCCCGTACAACAAACTTGTTTTTTTATAGATAATGGGACGGAACCCTTTGTGCGCGAGTCCGACTCTCACTTGGCCGGTTATTAACTTTATTATTTTATAAAAACCGTATATAAAATTAACAAAAGTTTTAGCCAATGCTACCGTACAGTTTATTTCATAGCAAATTTTCGAACAAAAATCTTTGACGTGATTCTTTAAATTGATATAACTTTTTTATTTATCAACGGATTTCAATGAAACAACCACTAAATTTTAAGTGAAACTTATCAAAATACATAATTGAAAATCGCAACCGAAGTTGTTTAGCCGTTTCTGAGATAAGCGTGCACAAACACAGTTTTTCGAACAAAAATGGTTGACGTGATTCTTTAACACTAGAGGACACGCGCGCTCTACTATAGTAGAACAGGAGCAAACTTTTGAGTCGTGTCATCTCATTTTTTCATATATACCCTCCCGCTCCTAGATAAGCCTCGACTACTAAACTCCGGTTCATTTTAGTGTGCCGCACGTATAAAAAGAGGCCGCACGTCGATATTATTTCGCGACAAAATCCTTATTCTACCTGAGTAGTACGCGCGACCACTTGTGTAATTAATATATGAGGTAAGTAACATATACTTATTTGTTTTTCTTTAGTGTTTTATAACATTTTTTTTATGCATTATATTTTATTTTGTACTTTGTTTTTTTTTAGCACCAAAATTTATCATTATGGCCTCATAATGGGAACGTCGTGTATCAAAATGGCTGGAAGAGGAAATTGAAGATGATGAGGAAATTATTGAAAGCGATGACGATGGTAATGCTGGCATAGTGTCAGAACCAATTAGTCAAGAGGGCAGAAGTCAGGTGCAAGATGAGGAGATGGCTCAAGACCACGTGACTAATACCACACAGTCTGAGCAGTCGTCGTCAAAAGATGATATTATTCTCTCTCAATTGAGGCAAGTTGAGCGTACAGAGGTGAGTGGCAACTTTTTTATATCAAAAAATGGAACACGATGAAATAAATCACCTCCAACTCAAACTATTGTGCATTGAATGCAACGAAAACAGTGATTCAATTAAAAAAAATATCAGAAATCTAAAAAAAATATGTGTTTTGATTTGTAACTTGCCAAATATGTAACTTTTTATGTGATCTCTTAAAAATGTTCCTAATTAAGTAAATTTAACAATGTAAACAAAAATTTTGTAACTTTAATTTTCTAAAATAAATCTTCTTTAGTAAAAATGCTTATTTTTATTCAAAATTGCCATATTATTGTTTTTTTTTTCAATTTTAAAGTGTTCTACTATAGTAGAGCGCGCGAGCATACTTGCAAAGAAATGGGGCGCGTGCACTCTAGTGTTAAAATTGATATAACTTTTTTATTTATGAACGGATTTAAATGAAACAAACACTAAATTTTAAGTGAAGCTTATCATAATATTTCAGTGAAAACCGCAAACGAATCAGTTCAGCCGTTTCTCAGATTAGCGTGCACCAACGCACAGACAAACAGACAAACCGAAAAACAGACAAAAATTCTAAAAATCCTTGTTTTGTGTTCTATTGCGTCGGTAAAAGCCCCCAAAAATATTTTTACTCATTTATCTTCCATGTACAGACAGCGATCGGTTACGATTTTATTATATGTATTGATTCAGTGAAAACCGCAAACGAATCAGTTCAGCCGTTTCTCAGATTAGCGTGCACAAACGCACAGACAAACAGACAAACAGACGAAAATTCTAAAAATCATTGTTTTGTGTTCTATTGCGTTGGTAAAAGCCCCCAAAAATATTTTTACTCATTTATCTTCCATGTACCGACAGCGATCGGTTACGATTTTATTATATGTATTGAAAAATCATTGTTTTGTGTTCTATTGCGTTGGTAAAAGCCCCCAAAAATATTTTTACTCATTTATCTTCCATGTACAGACAGCGATCGGTTACGATTTTATTATATGTATTGATATTGATGATTTAAATTGATATAACTTTTTTATTTATCAACGGATTTCAATGAAACAACCACTAAATTTTAAGTGAAACTTATTAAAAATACATAATTGAAAATCGCAACCGAAGTTGTTCAGCCGTTTCTGAGATAAGCGTGCACAAACACAGTTTTTCGAACAAAAATGGTTGACGTGATTCTTTAAAATTGATATAACTTTTTTATTTATGAACGGATTTAAATGAAACAAACACTAAATTTTAAGTGAAGCTTATCATAATATTTCAGTGAAAACCGCAAACGAATCAGTTCAGCCGTTTCTCAGATTAGCGTGCACAAACGCACAGACAAACAGACAAACAGACAAAAATTCTAAGAGTAATTCAGTAATTCGTCCCATGTACCTACGGCCCATTTGGGACGAAACGCAGAAAATCAAAATTAATCAAAATTTCATTCTGCAATTCGTCCCATTCTTTTTTTGTATGGAAATTTAAACCTTATTAACGCTTGGTACAGTCAGTGAGACAAGAATTAAGATAAATGTATATTTCGTTAGAATTGTTACATTTTTAAACATGGGACGAAATGCAGAATGAAATTTTAATTAATTTTGATTTTCTGCGTTTCGTCCCAAATGGGCCGTAGGTACATGGGACGAATTACTGAATTACTCAATTCTAAAAATCATTGTTTTGTGTTCTATTGCGTTGGTAAAAGCCCCCAAAAATATTTTTACTCATTTATCTTCCATGTACAGACAGCGATCGGTTACGATTTTATTATATGTATTGATTTACTTTTTGTAAAATATATGTACCTATCTTTCAGGCAATATATCAAATATACCATCTTCATTATCCAAAAATCAAGAAAATATTTCTAAAATACGTGGTGCAGAATTTTCAAACGAGCTTTTAAACGCTGATGTTGAAACTTCTTCTAATATATGTGATGTCAACGAGAGTCTGGATTCCAATAGTTTTGCAGCAGAAGCCGAAGGATATGACACAGATACACTTGGCTATGAATCTTCTGATTCTGACAACGATATACATTCTACAAATGTAAGAGGCAAAATTCAGCAATGGGCATTAAAGTACCAGGTTCCTCATAATGCCTTAAATGAATTAATTATAATATTGCGAGAACAAAATACGGATTTCAAAAATTTCTTACCAAAAGACAGTAGAAGTCTATTAAAAACACCAAAATAAAACAATATAATATCGATGGGCACGGGAAAATATTGGTATAACGGCTTAGAGAATTGTTTACAAGAAATTTTGTCTGATATGGTGTCAAGAGTTACCAACGTGCATATTTTTGACTTTCAACATAGACGGCTTGCCAATAGCCAAAAGCACAAAGAATGAATTTTGGCCAATTTTGTGTAAAATTGACAGCATAGATGTTGCCCCATTAGTTATAGCAATATATTTTGGAAGCACAAAACCACCTTTGGAATTATTTTTGCGTCCATTTGTTGATGAGCTCTTAAAGTTACTCCAAGATGGATTACTGATCCAAAAGCAAATCATTCATATTAAAATTCGTTGTTTCATATGTGATACACCTGCGAGATGCTTTATAAAAGGTGTGTTCATAATAAAAATTATTAAAAATACTACCTATTTGATTTTATTCTGCTCTAGGCAAATAAAAACTATAAACAACTACTGCAACTACACTTACTATCTACGGATATTCTCAACACCTTATATTGTATTCCATGCCTCCGTGCGTTTAACATATAAGTACTTTTTATTTCAGGTACTGTGGGGTTTAATAGCTACCATGGATGTATGAAATGTTCGGTGATCGGAGAGTATGATAGACGAGGACGGCATATGTAAATTTTTATGTATGACTTTTGACATAGGTATTTATGTGGTTGGTATTTATACCAACATTCACAACATTACGAGTAGAAATAAAATAAAAAAATAGAAAATAAGGACTTTTATTTCAAAACTTTATAGCTCCATCAAATATCAAAAAGAAACGACTCGCAAAATCAGTAGTTTTATAATAATTGTACTAACAGTCACGTCTTTATAGCAGTACACTATCTACTACTTAATAATATGTGTATCTAATCAGTCGCAATATAAGTTATAAAATAGTATCACAATGTAACTTTTTTGGTACCTAATGAGTATCAAATCGTTTAAAATCAAGAAATCGTAATTTTGCCATCGTTGGTAATCACTGTTGGTTTGCTTCACGATGCATTCTAATCAAAAAGATGAGAATTAGATAAGTTGTCAGAACTTATATTTATTGCTTTGGACTTTATCTTTAAATCCGTAACTTTGTTTATTATTTTTACGTCGGAAAGTACAGTCACTAACTTCGACGGCTTGATGTTGCATTTTTTCGTGTCTGGTGTATCGTCATTTGGAAAAGATAATAATATTACAAGACTATCACACATAGCGAAGAAAAAATTTATACATCTTACAGTATCTTAAGATATCGAGCTATATTTAAACTAGTACATTAAGATATAGATGTTTTATCATCCGTCAATGCTTATAAAGCTCGCTAACCCTGCCACGCAATTAATTATAAACTCGTTCAATTCACAGCGAGATAAAACTTCTGTACGCGGCGCACCTAGGCGGACTTTCAAATGAAAGGGTTTCATATATTAACGTATCTTACGCGTGTGTGATACCTTAAGATACTATAATATATTTACTTATGATAACATAACAAAAAAGATTATAGTATCTTCGTCGTGTGTTTTACCGATTTCATTTTCCTTCTTACCTAAATGTTCCTCTATTTCAGAATCTTCTTCCTTTTGTGGCCCTTTTGGATAAGAATTTTCCACTTCTTCCTCATTTGGCGTTACTGGATCAAAATTTTCCTCTTTTTCTTTACTTGGCGTTTCCTGGATTTGTTTCATGTTTTCTTCTTGATACAGATTAGCTTTTGTGTTGCTTGAAAAGCTCCTTTTTTGTTTTGATCCTCCTGTAATTGTTTCACTCCTAAAAATGAAACACGATATTTTGAAATATGTTGCTTTAAAATCGAATTGTTGCGTAATGTTAAACTATTTACACAAAAACGAAATTACTTGTTGAAACTACTAAAAATTACAGAAGTTTTTAGTAGTGGGATTATGATGGAGTTTGGTGTAGATAAGTGTGCAGTTATGCATGTGCAGAGGGGATATTTGCAACTTTCCAAGACGATGCCTATCAAGGCTCTCTCGGAGTTGGAAACCTAAAAATACCATGGTATGACACAGTCACAGCCCAGTCATTTGGGTATTGTGAATGGTCAAAAAAAGTCAAAAGTCAAAAAATTTTATTCAATGTAGGATAAATTTATCTCTTGTTGAAGGTCATTTTTTTAAAATATTTTTTTTTTTTTTAGTGCAGAAGCTAAAAACTACTAGCGTTTCGGAACGACCACTGCTGGGAAGATTACGCCGAAAGAAACCCAGTTCAGTATTGGTCCCTACCCAGCCTGATGGGCTATGTTACAATTACAATACAGATTTACACTTAAGCTATACATTTAAATTATACAATTACAATTTGCAGACAACTATTTCCAAGAATTTTTCTCAGATGATGATAAGTAGTCATTTACATGATAATACGCATTTTGTAATAAATGATTTTTAACGGCAGTCTTAAACTTAGATAATGGTAATGCTACTATATCATCTGGAATTTTATTATAGAGGCGCAAGCCGAGACCCACAAAAGATTTTTTTGTTTTCTCTAACCGCAAAGCTGTGATGGCTAATTTATTTTTATTTCTCGTGTTAATACTATGAATATCACAATTTCTCTTAAATGAGTGTATATTCTGACGCACGTACATAATGTTCGCATAGATGAATTGCGAAGGGAGGGTCAAAATATTTATGTCTTTAAATAGTTCCCTCAAAGACTCTCTAGCACCTAATTTATATATAAATCTGAGGGGTCTGATGGGGTTTTGAAACAGGCGGTGAGGGAATGCTTCTTTAGCTGACAAAAGTAGTCTTTTGTCAGGTGGCAATAAGACCCGTGCCTTCAACGCTTGGGTGATGCCCCTACTCATTTACTACTACAACACATCGTATGCTAAACCCATGCTCACCTGTTATGAGACAGTTTGTTACATCAAAAAGTGTGTTAAACAGATGTTTATACTTACGATTTTCTTTTGATTCGCTGGCCACTGTGTTTAATGGCGCTATTTTGAAGAAATAAATCTACATCTGAGGCTGTACAAGAATTGTCCGCAAGATGTGCAATCTTATAAAAACAATTTCTTATATTTGTGTACGGCATGAAAGGTGGTTTGGAAGTTCCCTTTATTCCTTTCCAAGTGAATTTGTTGAGAAGTTCATCGGTAAAAAAAGCTTTTGTTATCTGCATTCCAATTTTCCAAATTGTATGGGTTCCGCTGGTGCCAGATATGTTTGAAAATTTTTTGATCTGCAATCAAATGTAATTATTTATTATGGCATACAAAATTCCGAATTAAGATTTGTTATTACTAATTATACCATACCAATGCTTTTGTGAAATCTACGTCTATTAGTTCCTTTTCTAGCAAATCAAGCTGCTCTATTGATTTTAAGGGGAATTCAATATTTTTTTGGGCAAGAATGCCATCTTCTTTATTTGTGTTTTCTTCTGCAGTCTTAGAAATTTTAGTAGATGTTACTAAATGAAATACTTTATCGAGCTGAACTTGCATTATAGCAAATCCTTTTTTTGTTTCCTGTTCAACTGAAAATACAATTACATTAATAACTTTCAGGATAATCATTATTTCTATTTTGTTGTATGGTCATCATACATTTGTGGCTGAACCTATCTGGCTGGACATAAGTTTAGCTTAATAAATATGTTCATAAAAAGTAGGTAAAATAGTTCTACATTATGCAGTTGTTACAAAGCCAGATGGATCAAGCAAATATAAAAGACGATAAAGCTTACGATTTTGGAACCGTTGAATCGATTCCTTAAGGATTTTGTTTTCGGCAGATAGAGCACTATTTTCTGAGATGATTTCGTTAAAATTATCCAGTTTCAAAGTAACTAATTCGTCAACATAATGTTCAGGGGCGGATTCTGTATTTATCGTTACATTTTTCTCTATAATTTTAGGAATGCTTTGCGCTTGGTTACTTCCAAAAATAATGTCTTCGTTTAATGCGTCTTGTTTAGTATTATAATCTTGTTCCAGGTTATTTCTTGTTTCTTTTACTTCTCTCACTGTCTCTTGTTGATCCATTGTTATTAATTGGGTTTCCCCAGTTGAATTGAAATCTTCATTGCAATCTAATAAACCATCCATTACAGCCTTCAAACTAGGATGCCTTCGATTCATTTCTTGATTACGATGATACCTGTAATAATTCCTTTTTATTTAAACAGTTTTTGTAATGTCATTCTAAAACTCCTATCCTACCTGCATTAACAAAGTCTGGTAAGTTAAATCTACATTTATTTCTAATCTATATCTATACATATAATAAAACAGTAAAAAAACTGTGTCTGTACATTAAATATATTTCCAAAAAAAATATTAGGGGCGATGGAGGCGTAGTAATAGGGTAAGAATTAAAAAAAAATGTCTGTCTGTTTGTACACGCTAATCTCCGGAAATACTGGACGGATTCGAACGAAACTTTTTTTGTTATATAGCTATTAAGCCTGGGCAACATATAGGGTATTAATGATTTTGGGAAATGGAACGCCTGATGCAGAACCATAATGGTCCAGCTAAACTATAAGAGATATAAAAATGCCGCCTTAGCAAAAGTTGTTAAGCCTGATGAGCATTTTCCAGAGACATAAAGTCCACGCGAACGAAGTCACGGGCTTCGGCTAGTATTATAATATATTACTATTTTATATAATCACCTTTTTATATGAAAATTGTACCAAAAAATAAAGAATCTAAATTATTAGTCGATTTCGCTAAAAAAAATATATTACAAAAAAAAAAGAAATAAAGCACAACGAAATATTTATAAAGAGCATGGGTCCGGGCCTCTCTTCGTTCTCGACGAATATTTTCAGTGTGTTTTATTTATTATTTTTTTTGTATTACATTTATAATTTTTTTTGTAGCGACTTGTTATTTAGATTATTCATTTTTTGATACAATTTTCATATAAAAAAGTGATTGTATAAATTAGTAATATGTGAAATAAAGGTAAATTTAGATTTAGAACAAATCACTAGCAGCCCTTCCCGACTTCCCACGGGTAGACATAATTGTTTTTAAATTTTTACCTTTTATTTATATTTTTGTTGTTTTATTGTTTTTTAAATCCAGTATCACATTATCTATGTAAACATATCTATCTATGTATATGTATGTGTGTGTATGTATGTATGTGTATATGTGTATGTATGTATGTATGTATGTATATCTATGTATATATAGAAAATGTGTTTTTTTTTATAAAGCTAAAATTGCTTAATCGTGTTTTGAATATTTTGGGTGTCTGTAGAAAAGCCTTAGGATTAATATTTATATATAAATTAGTTTATATTTTATATAATTATTTATTTAATTATAAAATATAATTATATAAATTAGGATAAATAAACTGTAGTAGTTTACAGTGATTTTTCAAAAACACAAAAATGATGATGATGAATCTTGTGTTTAAATTATTTTATTTATTTTTTTCTTCTTCTTCGTCTAAGCGCGTTCCCCTCCTCGCGTTGCATCCTTAGCTGTGCTGCTTCGGAGCCCGGGAGCGCTTTACCGCTTTTTCTTTCCCAAATACAACATTGCATGTCAATGGTCTCCCAAAGATGCCAAAGACCTTGCAAAATGGAGAAGAAAAAGCAGGAACAGTTTAAATGATTTGGCTATAGTTTTACGACCGGCCGCCTGCCTGACGTTAACCCTTCTTGGGAATGCAATTGTAGCACGAGATGTCTGTGCTTAGTCCTTTAGTCGCCTCTTACGACATCCACGGGAAGAGATGGAGTGGTCCTATTATAACCCGGAACCACACTAGTATTTATTTTATAGATACTTTTTATTTTATAGGTACGATTATGATTAACATCATATTAAAACCTAGCATATAGCATTTTCACTTGACATTTATACACAATTAATATTATTTACACTATTTACATTACTCACACTATTTACACCATTATTAATCATGTAGGTACTAATAGAGTACTTGTCAAGACAAATCAAACGAGCCCAAACTCGATATGGTTGCGTCTTGTCGTTTTCGAGTTCCTATGGCTATGAGTGACAATGCAAAATTTTGGTAAAAGGACATTACATACGTGTGCCAAATTTCAGCCCGATAGCTTTAGTAGAAATGGGTGAAATATTGATTGCAAAATTTCAGAATATACGTACATACTTACAAGATTCAAGGACATACATACATACAAGTGAAGTTAGATAAAAGCTTTTAAAAACCACGCCAATCGGCGGATGCTAGTACCTACCTATATAGGTATAAATAATTTACATACAATTCTTGATATTCAAAAAATGGTCCAATAAAATAAACTAACAACATAGATACAATACCTGGCGCCAAGCTGGCTGCTGATGCCCACAAGACCCTAGTATGTAGTACGTGCACGTGCTGGCCAGGAGAGCGCGCTGGTATAACTGACGAAATAAACAAAGTCGGTCGGTAATTACCTCCGCCCGCGCCGCCGCCGCTGCTACCGCACCTCAAGCCTTGAGCTCTTGAGTGACTATGTCTCACTCTAACATACAGTGTGTCGTACTATTACCTACTCTACGTTGTGAATCCAGCCAATATTACCGCCATAATCCTTACCTATGATTTGAAAGTATGACGAAGTTAACTATGTAGTATATTTATATGTAATTCAAGCAAATAAATTACCTCTCTTCATCTTCGGTGTCTTCGAAGTTTGAATAGAGCTTCTCTAATTCGAGTGCTTCCGTAATCGTACTTATACCGTTGAGTTTTATTTTACATGTCATTTTTTTCCAACTTTCAGTTGGCACACTATTTTCATTGCGTCGTAACAGCTCCAAGTCGCTTTTTTTCTTTGACCTTGGCCAAAAAAGGGTGCTGTCTTTGACCCAAGTACTTGGTACAAAAGATATAAGGTGCGATGACCCTTCTTTAGTTAAAACAATGCAATAAGGCATTGTTAGTCGAAAAAAAACTAAACTTTGAGAGACACTGAAACCAAAAACACAAGGGAAGCCATATTAAGAATCTAGTAACTTTGTGACGAGTTTACGTAACATGTCAACTCATTCTTGTAACTTTGTGACTACTCGCGACGAGTATATATACCTACACTAAGCAAAAATCTATTTTCTTAAATTTAATAACTTATAGGGCTTATTCTTGTTAAAATAGTTTAGTATTACTTTTAAAATCTGTTATTATATTAAATCAAAATGTTTTTGAGCATTTTTTGTGTAAAAGATAATAACATTCACAATGTTTACATTTAGCTAGAATTATAAAATTATGTAAATAAAGTGGCGCGTTGGTAAATTAAACCTTTTTGACGAAATCACACAATAAAATTCTTTTCCCACTTACATTTGAGCATAGGAATCACAACAATTTGTGTGTACTTACCTCGGATATAATATCACGAATTCGATAATGGCGTTCACTTAATTATAAAAACACTGCTTCAAGTCACAACACAAGTCAAACTGTCAAAAGAAACTGAACGAATGAAAGAATGATTTGTGCGAATTATGGTTTAAATAAGGTAACAGCGTTACGACACGGAGTCGTTACTTCAAAACTAAATGTGTCTGTGTCAAATCTTCCCCATTTTTAGTCGCAGCGACGGATATTTTACGTAACTTCAACCAGATTATGTTACGAGTGTCGGCACTAAGTGTGTAAACGGTTACGTCACGTAACCAAAAAATGCTGTCTGGGAACGGAGTCGGCGTTGGCGCAAAGAAATACGTCCTCTCGCTGTAAGCGCTGCGCGCGGACTGCCGTCGGGGAGTAAACCGCATCCTATTTAAATAAATTTTTAAGTGATATGATTTTATTTTTTTACACTGTTTAAAAAAATAAAAGTATGATGTGTTTTACATATTAAAAACGGGCATGAAATGGCATTTGTTACGGTATTTTTATTTTTCTAAAATAGGAGCTCAGAACACAAATACAAGCGACTTTATTTACATCGATTTCGGTGAAAATTACGCGATTTGTTATTTTTTTTTCCTTGTGAATTTATATAAAATAATGAAAAAAGCTTCACCCATGTCAGAAAATACTTATTCAGCTATTTTGTCTATTTTTTTTTCACCGGGTGTTAATGATTAAATCATTTGAAAATCTCGAAAGCCCCGCGACGCGTTTTGCGAAATTTGGCAAAACGCACGTTGGATTCCGGTGAATTATACTAAAACAAGCAAGTTTATAGGCAAAATGGTTCACTCATACTTAATAATATGATACTATCTTTCATAATATATAAATAAATTTAATGATAATCCTGTACTTTTCTCAAAAACACGTCGCAAAGTTGAGTGAAATTTGACAAATTTAATATGCGGCCTCTTAATAGTAATCGTCTCGCTCTGTTCATAAAGGAGTACTGATACCTACTTTAATGTACGGTAGTGAGAGTTGGGTATGGCCAAAGATAATATAATTACTAACGTAACAGATACCCAACGCCATAGAAACTTTTAGACCGGCCGTAAGTAGGCAAATTGAGTAGGCGTTTCTAGTTCCAGCAGCTCACAGAGATGGCAGCACACAGAACTAGCCAAAGCCGCGAAAGCATATTGTAAGTGTTTAAGAGTTCGTGACTAGATGGCGATACCAAGAAAACAAATGTTTAGGCAAAAGATCCTGAGTACCTAGGTATCTATCTATGATAATACGCACTTTGGCCATTGTTAATGCTGTCCTACGTAACCCGTAATCGCGCCATACCATACCTACAAGGGGTATCCAAATAAGACGCCGCGCTGCACGAGGTGTGTTAAAATTAACAGATTCGGATGCAGGACAGCATCGATCATTTATGTTATGTCAAATTTAAAAACTCGTTTGAAATTTATCGTACGTAAAAAATTGCGAAATTATATTAAATACATACCTTCTTACAAAAAAAAAGAACCTTGTACCTCTTGCAATGTGATAGGTATGTAGGTACTCATACGAAATCTGTATACGTATAACAAATTTATTTACCAGGCGGTTTGTCTTTTTTTTGTCAGGGAAAGTAAAAAAGAGTATGAAAATCTAATAGGTAGGTACCTACCTACTTAGTACTACGTGTACTTATCTGTATATCGAGATCTTCACTTGATTTGAATATTTTTAGTTCGATGCATGTAATCTTCAAAGAACTGTGTGCTGTGTCTATTCAACATAAAGCAAAATAGGTAGATAGGTATGTGCAAAGATAATAATAATTACTAACGTAATGTTATTGACACAACGTGGAAGGGACATACCCATAATAAATCGAACCACGGGCAATAGGACCACCATAGTATAATAAAATTAAATTATTATAAGTCAAAACATTAAAAACGACATTTCCATACAAAAGTGTGCAGCTAATGGGAATGTTGTTTTTTTTTACTTTTATTTAATATCATCGTAATATAAAAATGGAGACCTTTGCTCACCAGTGGGACAGGGGCCTTACTCCATAATGTTATCGACGACAGTCGTCCGTCATACGAGCAGTTCAAGGCAATCCATAACACATACGCGATGACGTCGTCGATCGCTTTAGAACGGACTAAACTACTTTGACAGATAAATAGCTTAAACGGTACTCTATAGAGTCAAAATGTCAACTTGACAGCACGTGAGTCGACCGAAAATGCCCCCCGTCCCACCCCGCATCATACCCCGCCAATGTCAACTCCGTCGTCGCGGCGATACGGCTTTGGGCTCTTATTGGCTAGTTAGAACGCGATGACGTCGTCGATCGCTTTCGAACGGACTAAAGACGGGACTAAACTACTTTGACAGATTAATAGCGTAAACGGTACTCGATAAGAGTCAAAATGTCAACTTGACAGCACGTAAGTCGACCGAAAATGCCCCCCGTCCCACCCCGCATCATACCCCGCCAACGTCAACTCTTTTAGTTACGGACCTCGTCGCGCCGATATGGGTTTGGGCTCTTATTGGTTAGTTCAGAGGTCTAATTATATCTAGTCGGCATATCCATCGAACAGCTGTGAACGTACTCGTAGTGATTAATATTCTCTTTGAGCTGTGGCTATATTTAGTATCCCTTAGCCCCCTTAGCAAGTTTTATGGTCCTACCTAGCTCAATCAGTGTGATTTCTTACTATAGGTAAATAACCTAAGTAGCAGTTACTTGAATGATTGTATCTTTATCAAACAATAATAATTGTTCGAGGACATAACCATAACCTAAAGGATGCTCCGGAACTCCGTTGACCTCCGGAACAAGAGGTCTCAAAAGTAAGCAATTTGTGAATTTTGTTTATTAAAAAATGTATATATACCTATATGCCTACTTAGCCTCATACCTAAATTGCCTCATAAAATTTTCTATATTTTTACAGATATTAATTATTGCTCTTGCATTTTATGCAAGGGCCGTTACCAGAAGGATGTGGATGTGGCAAAGGTTGCCATCATGGCGCAGCAGTCAGCACGCTATGGCGAGAAGAGCCATGCTTTTAATTGGCAATAATATATAGGGATTAATAAATATATAGGGACAAGTTGCACTGATTGAGCTAGCCCCAAAGTAAGTTCGAGACTTGTGTTACGGGATACTAACTCAATGATACTATATTTTATAACAAGTACATATATAGATAAACATCCAAGACCCAGGACAATTTGAAAAAGGCCATTTTCCAACTTGCTCTGACCGGGGATCAAACCCGGGACCTCTGGGTGGCGGACTAGCATGGAGACTACTACGCCACGGAGGTCGTCAAAAGCATATAAATCATCCGGAACCTCGTTATTCTCAGTTGAACTATTAGTACTTTACACTTAGTGCCCTCCAGCAGATTTTACTCTCTTAACCCCTACGCTCATAGCAGGATCATCATCATTTCAGCCGCATAACGTCCACTGCTGGACATGGGCCTCTCCCAAAGATTTCCAAAATGACCAATCTAGAGCGGCTTGCATCCAGAGCCTTCCAGCGACTTTGGTTAGGTCGTCAGATATAGCAGGATAATGTTATATAATGGTATAAAATTATTTCAGGTATTCAAGAAGAGACATGTAGTGATGACATAGTGATATAACAATTTGTCTAAAATAATGAATGGTACCATGCCCGGTGCGAAGATCTTAAGGCGGGGTGGAAGTTGGAAACTCGTTTTCAGGCCCCTTTTTTAACTCTTGTATCTAACGCCTCGTAATATATATCAAATCAAGAAAATTACAATCAACGGAGAAGTTTATCATTTAGCTACTGAACCGAGCAGATTTTACTTATAATCAAGAAATAAAGCAAAAAAAAAATTAAATAAAATACCCCAAATTAAAAATTTGCAACTCTGTTTTTTCAATATTTTGAGCGACACGATCATATTTTTTTGTATTATTTAGGTGGCTATTGTAATGCCTAAAAGACTAAACCAGCTAGTTCTTTAATTCGTTCAATATTTTTCACAAAATAAATTAAAAACCCTTAAATATAAATGGACTTCGAACTTCCACCATATTGACGCCCGAATGAAGTTAAGCAAACTTAGCCTTTATTCACGGGGCAACTAGAGCAAGAGTCGTACATCCACCGAGATTCAGTCCGCGTGTAGACGCGCTCCCGCGAGGATGTTTCCGGACGCTCTGTACACTCAACAAGACGCGATGTCATGTTATTGTTTATTTTACGATTTCGTGTTTTATTGTAAGTAGAGGATTTTTTAAGAGATTATTCATTTGCCTAAGTGATAAAAAAGTGAGTGTGTTTGTTTAAAGTGACAATTATACCCAAAAATGGGGAATAAACGTACCAAAGTACTAAACAAGGTTGGGACAAGAAAACGAAAACCAAGAATTCAACAAAATGATGGAATGTTTGGGTAAGTATATTATATTTTACGTAGTACTTATGTAACAAATTTGTATTGTTTCAATTCATATATTACCGGTAAATCTTGTAAATTTTGTCCAATTTCAAAATGCTTACTACACTACTAGTACCTTAACGTGGTTGTAATAGAGTCCATAATAGAATACGGCCACGACCAGCTGGCGACCGGGCGGGACGGCCGCGCCGCGCGTTCGTCTCGTCAATCGGTTACTCCGCTTCGCGGCCTGCATAGTACATGCAGTCGCGCAGATAAATTACACGTAATAACATGTACATATAAAATATAATATTGATGCTTTCGACAACTGTAGAACGTACGGACAGAATGTACGGATAATGCAAATCTAACCTGAAAAATAATACAACTTTTTCAAAATTTTGGGTAAAATACTTTTTTGTCTTTGTTTCACGCCATATTTCTTCTAGAAATATAGACATTGAAGATACGACTTAAAAATAATACTATTCAACGAGAGGTGTGAGTTACGACCTTTGTGGTTACGACATTTGTTTCTCAGAGAAAATGATATCTTCATAATTATTAATGGGGTATAATCCGAGTTGGGCGTAATCAACTACTTTTGTAATCAGATTAATAATCTGATTGAAAGTAATCATGATTACTATCAATCATGATTACTTTTAATCATTGATTACTTTCAATCATGACTACATAGTCCTGATTACAGTAATCAGTAACACATGCATGTGTATGATTGATTTTATTACCAAGCAAAATTTTTGGAGCACATTCTGTCCATCGTTGTTGTCTAATATTTAATTGTTTTTACTAAAAGTTTTTCAGTATCTTGGACTGAATTCACCCTTAAAATAGGTTTCAGTGTGATGTTTGACCACGACAACCTCGACTACCTGGCAGGCCTAGACCACCTTGACGACCATGACGACCTCGACATCGACCTTAACAACCTCAATGACTTGACAATCTCGACGAACTTGATGACCTCGACGACCTCGACATTGACTTTGACGATTTCGAAAACCTCAACGACCTCGGCGACATTGACGATAAATATTTTATTCTTCAAATTTTTCGATGTCGTGAGTGTCAATCAGGAAAAGTATGTAATCAAGAAAGTTTACAGACACACACAGATTACGATTACAAACTTATAATCATTAATCACCGATATGATTACTTTCTTGATTAATTTCCTTAATCTGTAATCATGATTGAAGATTACAAAATGTAATCGTAATCCTTAATCATTAATCTAATTACATTTTGCCCAACTTACAACTTTATATATCATTTATATTTATATTGTGTTATTTTTTTTTCAGTTCTAAAAGGCGTAAAAATAATAATGAAAAGCATGAAATACCTAATACTTCTACAAAAAATTCACTTTAGTAAGTAATTATTATTACTATTTTATTATTATTTATTACTATAAGTACTACTTATTACTATTATTTATGACTATTTTATTTTTTGTTATTTTTTTTTATTTAAAAACTATAGTTTTTACTTATTTACACATCTTTTAAGGTAAATTAGTACTACTAATGTAACTACTAATATGTCTTTACTAGTTGCTTCATCCAAACAATTTTAACTTTCATGTTCATTGTTGGGAACTAGCCATAATAGCCAATCATAGATTTGTGCCTTTTGTTTATGAAGCGATTTTAGTGTAAAATTATAGATTAATTTAAAACATCCTACTGTAATATAATATCTACACAGTTTTCGTTGATCAAGTAATATTTAATAATTTTTTTAGGCCAATCGGCAGTTCTCAACTTATTGACTTGATGCTAGTTGAACCAAACATTACTGTACAACACGGGTATGTAAATTATGATCATGTATGTAAATCATCATCAATATTTCTAAAATATTATTTAAAATAAAATAATTAAAAATATTATTCCAGGGAACACATAGCTAAAGAAGCATCTACAGTTGATATACCTGCATCAGCCGTAGCTACTATTTGTAATGAGTAAGTAAAATCCTACTTCCTACTTAATATTATACCTACATGCGAAAGTTTGTATGGATAGATTTTGTTACTTTTTCACACTTAAACCGCTGGATGGATTTGGATGAAATTTGGTACACATATTGATATTGATAAATGAAAGCCTTATACCCACGGCAAAAATAAAAAAAAAAAACAAAATCTACAAATCATCATTACAATACAATAAAATCGACTCCATAATATTTACATACATACATACATATTTTCACGCCTGTTTCCCATGGGGGTAGAAAGAGGTTTGCAAGGATCGTAGTAAGTGGAAATCCATGGCCTCTGCCTACCCCCATAATATTTAATCAATGAAAAACATTATTACAGGAAAACCACCGGTATACAAGGGTCCATGGTTAATGATATAGCGTCAGTGGCAGATTCTATTTGTGCTGAGTAAGTGAAAGCTTATAATTAAACGTATATAATATACTTGTAAAACTTAATGTTTGTTTAATATACTAACCTGTTGTTTTTTTTTTTCAGAGAATCTGAAGAATGTTATACCATTTTACCAGAACTTAAAGAACCAAATTATGAAATTATTAGTGGGCGCAGAATTATTGACATGAATTATGTTTTCAACAAATTGAAAGAGGTTTCGAAACATAGTTCATTATTTAACTGTGGATGTCAATGCTTAACTTTAATAGGAGAAAAAAGGATTGGTTTACTATCTAAATTTAAATTCAAATGTGACCTATGTCAAGCCACTTTTTATATAGATTCCGAGGATCCATCTCAGACTGATAATGTGGATGCAAATGTTGGCGCAATTATAGGAATCATTTCAGCAGGGGTAGGCTACTCCCAATTTCAAGAAATAGCAGAGTCAATGAACATTCCCATATTTTCAGTAAAACTTTTTTCAAAAAATACAAGATAAAGCATATAATGAATGGGAGGCTACAGCTGCTGAAGCAATGGAAGCTGCTAATGAGCGAGAACGTCTAGCTTCTAAAGCCGAAGGAAGAGTAGATAAAAATGGTACTGCTTTAGTAGATGTGTACGCTGATGGATGTTGGTGTACTAGATCTTATGGTAATAATTTCTCGTTTATAGCTTTTATGGTTTAGACTGACCGTAATTGAGAACTTTCATAAAAAATTTCACCCCCTATTTACCCTCTTAGATAATGTTCTTTTTAAAAATAGTGATACAGTAAATGTTTAAACCGTGACCTCACATGTCAATTTTTAAATTTCTGACTTCAAAATTGGCCAAGATTCATACAAACTTTCAACAATCATTTCAACCCCTTAGGGGATGAATTTCCAAAAATTCCTTCTTAGTGCACACCTACGCCATTCAAGAAACGTTTGTGCAAAATTTCATGCTTCTAGACCCTGCGGTTTCAACTGTGCGTTGATTGATCAGTCACTATGTATCTATCTAACTATGTCACCAAGTCAGGTCCTTCTTTTATATATATAGAAATAAAACATCTTTTTTATTGAAATTGTTTATTTTTTATTTCGTCATTGCATGCAAAAACTAAAAAACACGAAAAACACACAAAAAACTAAACACACACACGCACAAACGTTGTTAACCTGAAAAAGACCTTAATAACTAAATAGATGTGCTATGTATGTATGAATGATGTTAATCTGAAAAAGAGCTTAATATTCACTTACTTTAAACATATAGCATAACATTCGTACGTACATTACACATCTAGTTAATAAGCTCTTTATCAGTTTAGCTGCTGTGTCTTATCTTTCGGATGTTTTTCGGGTTAACAACATTCTTACATAAATAATTTAATGTATGTATGAATGTCGTTAACCCGAAAAAGACCCAAAAGATAAGAAAAGAGCTTAAGATTCCCCTTACCCTAGACTTCTCCATACAAACGTAGTTTACATTTAATTTTGAAACCACATGTCAGATTCCGGTAAAAATTGGTAACTGTAAAGAAATTGCAATTATCTAGGGTAATAATTAGTTTCCGACAGTAAATTATGAACTGGAAAGAAAATATGACGATTTAGAAGTTTCCCATACCACGCCTACCCATCGCCATATAAACGTAATTATTACCCTTCCGTCCTCACTAGATGGCGCAGTAGGTATCGATTAAAACCACGGAAAACATTAAAATCTTTTATTACCATTATTTGAACAAAATAAAACTCTAACTTATTAAATATGATTTTTATGAGCTGCAATAAATATTTTTAAAGCACTTTCTTTGTCTATTTTACGAAATTCAGAAATATTTGTCTAAAAGCACAATTTTTGGTTTTTGATTATGTCACTAGATGGCACTTTGTGTGCTTTAAGGTTTTTTGTGGGATTATATTGATGGCAGCACCGTCTTTACTATAAAGCGTAGGTACTAACTCGTCCGTAAGAATAGATTATACCTATTATAATATCTTGTAATAATGTACCTCAGAGTAAAATATACTACGTACACTGTGTACAAACAAAATCGTATTCGTATCATTTTGCGCTGAATTTTGTTTCTAGAACAAATTACCTGGGCGACCGAGCTTTGCTCGGTTACATCTCAAACATTAACAATTTTTTTTTAAACTTGTCTAAAAACAATGCAAAATAAAAAAAAATATATAAACTTAAACATAAAAAAAAACAAAAGTAAGTCACCGAGTGGGATTCGAACCCGTAACACTCTTTCTAGCGGTCGCTATCCTTAACCACTGAGCTAAATCAAGGCGGTCGCGGCGCGACGAAATTAGCGACCATATTCTGCGTGGAAAGAAAAACGCATGAAAACTCGAAAACACGCGTTTTCCCATGCTGGTCTGGGAGAAATGAAAAAACTTAGAATGTACCAGCTGCATCTCTTCCCGTGCAGATCGTAAAAGCCGATCGAGGGAATGGGCAAAAATGCGAATCATGTTAACAGGCGATGCGGCTAGCAACCCATCTCTGTATTGGTTGCTTTTCCATCTTCTCGCCCACCATGACGCTAAAAGTGGCTTTTGGGTCTTGCGGCCCTGGGCTCTGGGTAGAGCCGCAAGACCCAAAATGCTCTGTCTGCCCCATTAGGGATACAGACGTGATAGTATGTACGCGTTTTCCCAAACATAAAACTAATCTAGATCGATTGTTTTACCCCCGAAAACCCCCATATACAAATTTTCAGCGAAATCGTTAGAGCCGTTTTCGAGATCACAGAAATTTATAAATAAATATATATATATATGATATATACAGGATGATTTTGAACTCCCTAGCTTTATTTAAGGAACGCACTCTATATGTGATATAAAAAATACATGTTGAATTACTTTTAACTCGTTTCATAGTAAAAACCAAAGATATCAGGCGTCAAAGATATCCCAAAAATAAACGAATTTGTCGCCCGCGCCGCGCCCGTAGTGGTAAAGGCCGCGCGAGACGCGTTTACGCCGCAAGGTCATTGATCTTTATCGTTACGTACCTATTGTATTACGTTTTATAAGGGTAAATTCATTTTGATGCTCAAATGGCTGCTTATACCTCGCGTTTCTACCATTTACACGGTAGCACGATCGTGGTGCGTATTTTATTAGCGTTTTCGCATGTTAAGTAGCCCTGGGTGTGCTATACCAGGATGGGTGACCGTAAGTGGCATAAAAATTTGCAGCCTCCTTCAGCTATCATCGTTAGATAGCCGTCGTAAAGCTGCCTTAAGGCAGCTTGTAAAAATCTTGCAAACAGTGTTGGCCACTTTCGTAAACAAACGATAAACAATAAAGGCCGAATTTGGTCTTATTTTATACCTAATCATAAGTCGCAATTTCCCTTCGTACTTTACGGGCTTAGTACCTTCAAAATACTGAAGCTGTTATTGTTACTAAGCAAGGAAAAAAACATAAGGTACCTACCTAAACACTAATAAAAATGATAGGTACGTAGAATAGTAGGTAATTAATAAAGCATTTACAGCTTCTGCATCGCCGAGCTGCATCTCGCGGGCTGGCTCGGGGGTTCCGCTCAAAAAACTCGAAGATGTCATCTTCTATCTCGACGACTAGACGTGGCGCTCCGCATCCTCATGCATGGGATGGTATCTTGAACTGACCATAGTCGAGAAGCCGTTGGTTTGCGGCCACAATCGTTTGGCGGTGAGCCACTGTAGCATTCGTTATGCCTTGAGCACATCATCATTCATCATTTCAGCCGCATAACGTCCACTGCTGGACATAGGCCTCCCCCAAAGATTTCCAAAATGACCGATCAAGAGCGGCCTGCATCCAGCGCTTTCCAGCGACCCTGGTCAGGTCATCTGACCACCTTGTAGGTGGGTGCCCTACGCTTCGCTTGCCAGTACGCGGTCGCCATTCAAGAACCTTTTTGCCCCATCGGCCATCGGTTCGTCGCGCTATGTGTCCCGCCCACTGCCACTTCAACGAGCTAATCCGCTTGGCTATGTCAGTGACTTTTGTTCTCCTACAAAAGTCACTGACATAGCCTTGAGCACGAAGTCGAGGAATGCTCTCACTTTCGTAGAGCCTCCTGGCTTCCCCAGTTTTCCCTACTTAGAATGTATACATGCGCACCATTTCGTAATACTCTCGTGCGGAATACGACATTGTTATGGATAAGATAAGAGACGCGCGCGGGAAAAGAGCTTTCACAACCTCCTGTGACGCGAGGGTTTTGCCGACTGCCGACTGGGGCGGCCGGCGCGGCGCGTGCGATTAGCGACAGGGTGGCGCGGGCGAGGCGAACGAGCAATGGTAGCGGCGCGGCGGGATTGCACGAGTGAATCAGCTGTGTGTGTGTGTGCGGCCGTGCGGCCGGCTGAGCGAGTTCATTCATTATTCGGTTGGCCATGTATTGAAAATTCGCTGATTTTTCGTGATAATTTTTTTAAAACTTTTTTTTATTTTTTTTATTGCAGTTTTGTGTTCTATTAGTGATTCTGATTCTAAGATTTCAATAAAGCTAGTGGGTTTAAAATTATCCTGTATATATATATATAAAGTACCTGGGCGACCGAGCTTTGCTCGGTTACATCTCAAACATTAACTACTTTTTTTTAAACTTGTCTAAAAACAATGCAAAATAAAAAATTATATATAAACTTAAACATAAAATAAATTAAAAGTTAGTCACTGAGTGGGATTCGAACCCGTAACACTTTTTCTAGCAGTCGGTATCCTTAACCACTGAGCTAAAACCAAGGCGGTCGGCGCGACGAAATTAGCGACCATATTCTGCGTGGAAAGAAAAACGCATGAAAACTCGAAAACACGCGTTTTCCCAAACATAAAACTAATAGATCGATTGTTTACCCCCGGAAACCGCCATATACAAATTTTCAGCGAAATCGTTAGAGCCGTTTTCGAGATCACAGAAATTTATAAATAAATATATATACAAGAATTGCTCGTTTAAAGGTATAAGATACAAGAATTGCTCGTTTAAAGGTATAAGATAAGATAAAATATCATTAAAAAAAGGCACACGCCGTACGAACTAAAGGTACTTAGTATCTTATCATGCATGTCATAAAAACATCGAAATATGGTTTATATTGTAATACCTAAATACATACTTATCCGAAATACTAAGTGACGATTATCATAGCTGGAGATGTTAGGTAAATCGTAACGTCCGCAACCGTAACACCCTAACACCTGATATACGAGCACAGGTATCTAGCTATACCTAGATGCTCGTTCAATGAATCAACATGTTGCGGGTCAACACGTACTTACCTACCCCGTGTACCTACCTAAAGCAGAAGTTTGGATATAAGTTATAGTGCCGCGAGGTCGCGCCCGGAACGACCGCCGGCGAACACATTCACACACCTGAGTAAGTCAGTGGCATCGTACGACTACGTACCTATCGAACTTTATCAAATTCCAAAGAACTTTGAATATGATACGGAAATATGGTGAATAAATTTAAAAAAAAAAAGTAGTAAGGTATCTTTTAGTTGTATTGTGTTCTACAACGTGAAAGGGACATTCCTACCCATAATAAATCGAACCACAGGCTATACTAGATCACTAGTTTTTTATATTTTAAATTAACCTTAGGTACCTACTGTCCCACCGATGAGCAAAGGTCTCCATTTTTATTTATTTTTATTTATATTACGATGATATTATATAAAAGTAAAAACGACATTTCCATTGGCTGCACACAGCACACAGTTCTTTGAAGATTACATGCATCGAACTAAAAATAATTCAAATCAAGTGAAGCTGATCTCGATATATAAATAGTACCACAGATTACTAATAATAAGTACGTAGTAATATATACTAATAAGTTACGTAGTAACTTATTAGTAATCTGTGGTAGTACTCAGTACCTACCTATTAGATTTCCATACTCTTTCACTTTCCCCGACAAAAAAAAGATAAACCGCCTGGTAAATAAATTTGTTATACGTATTCAGATTTCTAATGAGTAACTACATACCTATCACATTGCAAGAGGTTCTTTTTTTTGTAAGAAGGTAGGTAGGTACTTAATATTATTTTGCAATTTTTTACGTAGTACGATTCATTAATTATCATATTTTGCATGAAAGAAATGAGAAATGCTTACTTATCAAACCTACCTAGATATTTCTGAAGTTATACATATATGAATGGTTAGTGGTGTCATTTTTGGAAATGCGAAGTCACTAAACGCACGGTTTTTTGTATGGAAAAAACATTCGTTATTGTGACTCTGCGTTTCATAAATGGCACTTACTTCAAACACGTTTTTAAATTTGATATTTTATAACATAAATGATTGACGCGTCCCTGTCCTGCATCCGAATCTGTTAATTTTAACACCCCTCGTGCGGCGCGCGCGGCTAGCTACCCCTTGTAGGTATGGCGCGATTACGGGTTACGTACGTAGGACAGCATTAACAATGGCCAAAATGTGTATTATCAATATTATCATAGATACTCAGGATCTTATGCCTAAACATTTTTCTCGCTAACGCCATCTAGTGACGAACTCTTAAACACTTACGATATGCTTTCGCGGCTTTGGCTAGTCCTGTGTGCTGCCATCTCTGCGAGTTGCTGGAACTAGAAACGCCTACTCAATTTGCCTACTTAAGGCCGGTCCAAAAGTTTCTATGGCGTTGGGTATCTGTTACGTTAGTAATTATATTATCTTTGCCCATACTGATGGTCAAAAATTATATAAAACACTATATTCTCTTTCAAGTTCATATTTTTAGTGTCGGAAACCAGTTATTACCCTAGATAATTGCAATATCTTTGAAATTACAAAATTTTGCCGAAATAGGGCATGTCGTTTTGAAAAAAATTGTAGACTTCGTTTGTATGGAAAGTTGTATTTTGGTCTAGGGTAAGGGGACTCTTAATAACCAGATGTTTAATGTATGTATGAATGCTGTTAACCCGAAAAAGATCCGAAAAATAAGACACAGCAGCTTAACTGAAAAAGAGCTTAAGAATCCCCTTACCCTAGACTTCTCCATACAAACGTAGTCTACGTTTAATTTTGAAACCACGTGTCAGATTTCGGTAAAAATCGGTAATTGTAAAGAAATTGCAATTATCTCGGGTAATAACTGGTTTCCTAAGATAAATTATGAACTGGAAAGAAAATATAACGATTTAGAAGTTTCCCATACTAATGGTCAAAAATGATATAAGACACTATATTCTTTTTCAAGTTCAAATGTTTACTGTAGGAAACCAGTTATTACCCTAGATTTTTTTTTAAAATAAATAAATATATAGAGACAAATTACACAAATTGAGTTAGCCCCAAAGTAAGTTCGAGACTTGTGTTATGAGATACTAATTCAACCATACTATATTTTATAACAAATACATATATAGATAAACATCCAAGACCCAGGACAATTTGAAAAAGGCCATTTTCCAACTTGCCCTGACCGGGAATCGAACCCGGGACCTCTGGGTGGCGGACTAGCATGGTGACCACTACGCCACGGAGGTCGTCAAATCGTGAAATCGACAATTTCATCGTAGATAATTGTAATATCTTTGAAATTACAAAATTTTGCCGAAATTTGGCATGTCGTTTCGAAACAAAACGTAGACTACGTTTGTATGGAAAATATGGAGTATTTTGGTCTAGGGTAAGGGGACTCTTAATAACTAGATGTTTAATGTATATATGAATGTTGTTAACAAAAAAAAGACTCGAAAGATAAGACACAGCAACTAAACGATGCAAGAGAAATTTATCTGTGTTTTGCGTGTATACTATGTCAACGAAAGCGCACGCTGATTGGCTGAACTCTCCGAAGCTGCGCGGGTGAAGGGGGTGTAAAGTGAGTTTGTGTTCCAAGTTGCACCTCGCCTTAATACCACCTCATTTCTCTACAGGAAGTATTAAATAGGTAACAGAATCAACTGCGGAAGAAGAGCAACAACCAGCCAAGATCTGACTGATATCATCCATACAGTGATATGAGAGTCATTCTTTTTGATTATATTGTGGCTTATTTATTATCTACTTACTGGTTTTTACCATTTCAAATTATGGACATTAAATAAAACAATATATTTATAGTTTTGTTTTTCATTCATCAAAGAAGCCACTTTTAACACAATTGTCCATGTTGTTCATGATTAGTTATTTCACTGCTAGATTTAAAACTATATGTAAATGTTTATAAATAAAATAAAAGAGAATCATTATTCAACAGCCTACATTGTTCTGCAGATCTAACAGAAAGAACCATACAGTAAACCTAGGTACCTACCTACATAACATTATGTACAGACAAAGCATTTTGTCTTTGTGGCTCGAAAGTAGACAGAGCCCAATATCACAAAACTCAAAGGCCACTTTTAGCATTGTGTTGGGAGAGAAGGTGGCAAAAGGAATCAAAATAGTAATATACATAGGCACATTGCATGTAAACTGATTCAGTTTCTACCATTCTATCGATTGGTTTTTATGGTCTTAGCTAGAAAAGAAGCAGCTGGTACATTCCTAGTTTTTTCCTTTCTTCGACCAGCATGGAGGAGCAAACTTTTACAACAAACTAAAAAGAACCTCTACAAAGAAATACTCAAAACATTGAACACCATACACCACTCACACAAATTTAAACTAAGTGCACTTCTTATAATTATTATTATTTTTTTTATTTTTTTTATTTATTTAACTTTATTACATGAAATGTAATCGGCGGACTTAAGGCCGTAGGCCTTTTCTACCAGTCAACCTACAGGTGGTGTTGACATGCGAAGTTTCGGAAATATGTGCAAAACCTTTAATATTAAAACTCAAAACACTTACTTACAAATTATAACACAATACAAACCTACGTACATACCTATGATAATACACGAACATATACTTAAATATATTGTTATTAAATTCTACATATACTACAATATGTACATAACTACACATACTACACATACATACATATACATATATACATACATATATATATATATATATTATAGATATAAATATTAAATAAATATTTTCTATCCGTCTGACAGTTTGTGCAGATAATGATCACGCACGGCTTTTTTGAACGCGAGGCGACTGCAAGATTTGCGAATATCTACTGGGAGGGCATTCCAGAGCTGTACGGCTGTAGCAGTGAAAGAATGACGGAAAAACCCACTCCGATAATTTGGTATTTCAAGAAGAAGGTTATTGGACGAGCGAAGCTCTCTGTTGTGGGTGATACCCAGAAAAGTAAATCTAGATTTCAGATATAACGGAGTTTTTGGGTCAAAGAGAATCGAGAAAAGCGTACACAGAATGTGTAAATTTCGACGTTGGCGTATGGGTAGCCATTTAAGTTGAGAACGGTAAGGCGATATATGGTCGTACTTACGAAGGCCAAAGATGAAGCGCAGACAGTTATTTTGAAGTCGGTCTAGTTTGTTTAGAAAGTTGCAGTTCAAGTCAGAGTAACATACATCAGCATAATCTATTATGGGGAGAATTAATGAGTTCACCAGCATAATCTTGATACTGACAGGCAGAAAGTTTTTTAATTTATAAAGCGAACGAAGAGACCCTGTAACTTTCTGAGCAACCTGAGATATTTGTGTGTTCCAGCTAAGATTCACATCCACATGCAATCCCAAATCCTTTACGCTCGTACAAAAGGGAATTTTAATGTTGTTATAGCATACAGGTTGCAGGGTTTCTTGATCTATGCGACCTAACAATTGTGAGCTACCAATTAAGATCACCTGACATTTGTTTGGATTGACCGTAAGTCCAAACCGTCTCGACCAGTCACTTATTGCTCTTAAGTCAGTATTTATTTGACGAATGGCAACATCTATATTGTCTACCTCTGTCTGTGCATAGAGTTGCAAGTCATCGGCGTAAAGGTGATACGGGCACTGAAGTTCTTTTGTCACGAAATCGATAAAAATAGAAAAAAGTAAAGGAGAGAGAATTCCGCCTTGCGGGACGCCAGAATCTAGGTCACACCAGTCCGATGAACATTCATCAAGGCGAACTGATTGCTGACGATTCCGAAGGTAAGAAGAGAACCAGTCTACAGCCGACGAAGAAAGTGAATGATAGGATAGGATAGTTAGGAGGATATCGTGGTCGACGGCATTAAAGGCATTCGAAAAATCTACCAAACCCAAAACAGTGACTTTCGTATCATCCATGCCTGCCCTAATGTCGTCAGTCACTTTTAGGAGTGCTGAAGTGGTACTGTGCCCAGGGCGAAAACCGGACTGCAATGGGTTTAGCAGCCCATTTGTGAGAAAATGAGAAGTAAGTTGCTTGTGGGCACAAGCCTCAAGAACTTTTGATAAAAGCGGAAGTATGGAAATTGGGCGAAACTGATTTGGAAGAGAAGGATTGGGGACTTTAGGTAGTGGACATATGTAAGCTTTACGCCAGAGAGAAGGGAATCTAGAAGAAGTAAGGGAGAAATTTATGATGTGGGTAATAACAGGGAGAACGATATCGAATATCCCTTCGATCATCCGACGAGTGATGTGATCAGCCCCCACCGCCCTAGTTTTTATGGCCATAAATATCTTTTTTATTTCATCCTGGCTTACTGGCGAAAAGTTAAATTCAGTGTTGGAGGAAACAGGGAGAGAATTAATCCAAGAAATTGTATTCGACTTCGTAAGACGATCTAAAGAAGAGGGAGTGATGAAATGTTTGTTTATGTCATCTAACGAAATCGAAGAAGGAATATCGGACTTAGCTAATTTACCAATACCAAGAGTACGTAGAAACTTCCAGATATCGGCTGAAGATGAAGTAGAGATTGTGTCATGAATTAAACGGCGTTTAGCGTCCCGCATCATCCTATTACACCGGTTCCTTGCAATCTTAAACAGTGACCAGTTTTCATCACAACGATCTCGTTTAAACGCTCTGAATGCACGGTCTCTCCGTCTCATAGCCATACGGACTCCTTGCGTTATCCATGGCGCCGGTGGTCGTTTGATCCTTACTTTTATTATGTAAGCAATGCATCCAATTGCACATGATTGTGTTTTTATTAGGTGCTTTGGTAGGTTATTGTTACAATTTAGAGACTTACAAGAAATTCAGGCATTGAAACTTAATTTGCTTTATAAAAATACACAACACTTCCACAATAATTATATATTTGTTAAGTCAGTAAAATGTTGCATATGAAATACATTCTTTATTTTCATTCTTCATTTCTCCAGGCTATGTAAACAAGTTATTTCGGCTTTTCACGTCTCGAGTCTTGGTCTATAAAAGCCTTGCCGTCGTTTTATAGAAGCAATCGGAGCAGCTATCCATCTAACACAAACGTTTTGTCGTAGCGCTCATTTACTGGGTTTTCGGCCTGGTTCTCACGACATTCTCATCCTTGTGGCTCAAAATTTGCTTTTTTAATTTGGTACCAATAGCTGCTTTTCGAAATAAAACTGGAGAAGTTTTTATAAAACTGATAGAAATATAATAAACAAATAGGGATATTTATTTGTTGTTTGATGTCAATTACACACGAATGTCATTTTTGAAGTTGACATGTCTGTGGAACTTGACTTTTAATGATCATGGCATTCATGGCGTCTGGGATATCGAGTCTTAACGATCTGACAATAGTGAAATCAATTACTTTTTCTTATTATAATAACACTTTTAGGTGCAGATTGGCTTCTTTTGTAAGAAAAAAAAGTAAGATTCTCATGTTTATTATCTAATTAAGATAAATTTATTGTTTTCGAAAGTACCGATACAATACCGGTAACTTTAGCAAAAAGTTACATCACTGGTGTCGGTCGATGCGCGTAGTTTACGGGCTCGTATGGGATCCGTGTTGTACGGCCCGACTTTATGGAGTGTAAACGAAGGCACCGATGTCGACCCGTGCCTTTAGTACGCCCGTAAATACGGTGTATGTTTTTGGAGTAGGGCCCCAGTACCGTAGGTTAATTTAAAATACTAGTGATCTAGTATAGCCTGTGGTTCGATTTATTACGGCTATATCCCTTTCACGTCAAACACAATACAACTAAAATAATATCTACTTATTTTTTTAAATTTATTCACCATATTTCCCTATCATATTCATAGTTCTTTGGAATTTGATAAAGTTCGATAGGTACCTACCTACATACGAGTCGTAGTCGTACGATGCTACTGACTTACATAGGTACCTACCTATGAATGTGTCCGCCGCCGGTCGTTCCGGGCGCGACCGCGCGGCACTATATCCAAACTTCTGCTTTAGGTAGGTACACGGGGTAGGTAAGTACGTGTTGACCCGCAAGTCCCGCAACCCACAACATGTTGATTCATTGAACGAGCATCTAGGTATAGCTAGGTGCCTGTGCTCTGCTCGTATATCAGGTGTTACGGTTACGGACGTTACGATTTACCTAACATCTCCAGCTATTATAACCGTCACTTAGTATTTCGGATAAGTAGTTAGGTATTATAATATAAACCATATTTCGATGTTTTTATGACATGCATGATAAGATACTACCTTTAACCACAGTAGAGATAATCTTTAGTTCGTACGGCGCGTTTTTCAATGATATTATTATAATCAGCAAACAACTTGTGTGCATGTCCCCAGCGTAAAAGTGTCGAATATTAAATGTTGACTATACTAGATCTTTAGTGTAAAGCTGCCTTCAAATGTTTATCGATAAATGAAATTTATGTATTCGGTAATTTTTGAGAAATTCGTCTTAAACTTATTCCACCAGCCAACCTTTCTCCTGGCGGAATTTTGTCAATTACCCAAAATTCAATCAGCAGATCACTTAGTGCATTATACCTATTTACAAGAGGCAAATGTTTATGCACAAATGTACTTTGTATGTCATAGACATCCGAAGTTATATAAACGGGTTGAAATACAATCTTGATATTGTTTTACACACATTGCTATTAATTTGTGTATATCGATTGTAAAAACAAAATCCAAAAAACACTTACGAATAATAAGTATAAACATAAAAGTAGGTATTTTGACTTGGGGAAAACGTATAAACGTTTATTTATTTATTAAAACTACCTCCAACACATAGGAAAGTATGTTTGTAATAGTTTGTATCTATTTTTTCAACTGTGATGTCTGTCAATAGTGTTCTTGTGTTTTATTGCAATCATGCCGAGTACAAAATATTAAAAGATATTTATTTATACTGTTATATTTTATTCCATACTTTGATAACTATATTCCGAATAGTTTAATTGTTATGGGCTCAGAATAACGTAAATGTAACGTGAGTAAATAATACTTTTTCAAATATGGATGACTATTCAAAGTAAGTATTAAAAACGATACAACAAAAACCAAGTGCCACGGACATCATGATAAAAAAAATATCGGTCTATTGGACGACTTTTATGTTATGGGACAAGTTTTATGTTATGAGCAAGTTTTCTTTCGATCAAATCTTTATAAAACAAGCTTTTATTAACTACCTCATTGTTAATAAAAAGCATTAAAATATAAAAATTATTTTATTTTGTAGTCTGGAGTGCATGCCTTTCATTCCGTTTCTATGCTCATAGTATAGGAGAAAGGTCTCCAAGCTAAGTCTTCCAGGGGGCGTGCATAGAGATTTTTGTTTGGGTAGACAACAATACAACTTACGCGATTTTACGTCCTCCAAAATCAGTGGCCATTTATGAATACTTATTGGTTTTGATATTAAACAATCACTATTTAGTTTGAACAAGCAATCACTTTGTTACACTACTTTCACAAGTAATACGTTGCACCATTTTAGTAAGTTTTAAATAAAATTTTCGTACCTATGCATTTGTAAACAAACTCATAACTAAACTAATTAAATATCACCGAACGAAATAAAATCCGGCAAAAAAATGTGTAACGCATATGATCAATGCAATCTTCGACGAATTACGCGTTTCTAATTCGGAAGCATAGCACGATAAAAAACCTTATTGGTTAATATTACAATTAGCCAATAGGGTTTGTTGTCGTGACCTTCGTGACATCACAGGAACAAATGAAAATATTGATAAATTCTAATTGGCCAAAGACGCCGTCTCGGCTTTAGCTTTTATGTGTGCATTTGTTACGTGTGTGGTGTGTCCAAGAAGGAGGTTCATGCACACCAACGCAGTTGCAAAAGCCTATTCATACACATTAGCTACCTATGCATGTGTGTAAATTAAGCCATCAACATATTTGTTTTCGGCGCGTTCTTACTAACGTTTAGTGCGCCGCGCCGCCGCCGCGCCGGTAGCGACACAGCGACTTGGGAGTTGAATAGCCGGAAAGAGCGCGTAATTTAACAAAACAAATTACAAATGTCATTATTTCAATAGTCAAATGCAACTTAATTAACCTATGTTTTTCTTGAATGTCACTGTCACTGTCACGTTCGACTGTCATATCCATGTCATAACATATCATTGTAACGTTTTGTTTCAGCTCTGGCCACCCGACTTTTTACCGTACTGATAAATGTGCGCTTTATTTTTCTTTTTTTCTTTTCCGTTAACCGGCAGGACAAGCAAATCAATATTTAACTTTATTAATTTTTATATTTAAGTTATATTTATTTTCTTATATATATATATATATATATATATATATATATATATATATATATATATATATATATATATATATATATATATATATATATATATATCTATATATATATAGTGCCCACGGGTATATCTATATATATATATGTATGTATGATGTCTGATGATGATTCATTTCATTCTTGTGCTTCTTTTAATTCTAGTAACGATTCTTTTCATTACGAATCTTGTGAATTCTATGTCTGGAACGTCTTTTAACTTCAATGTATGCCATTTGAATGCTCAAAGTATACCAGCTCACCACGCTGACTTACTGGATACATTTTCTACAAATATTTTTGATGCAATATTGGTATCGGAAAGTTTTCTTAAGCCGTGTCTGCCTTCAGCGCTATATTCTCTGCCTGGTTATATTTTGATCCGCACTGGTGCGCGCTGCGGAGGTGTCGCGGTTTATCTCCGAAGTCACATCTCATATAAAATCTTGATGACTTCTCCTCCTGAATATTCAAGTGCAGCTGAATTTATATTTCTTGAGGTTTCTGTCAACGGAACTAAAGTCCTTCTAGGAGTCGTATATAGTCCTCCCGGTGTTTATTATTTTGCTCAAATTGAGCCAGTTTTTGATTCGCTTTGTTCGGATTATACGCATCCCGTAATCATGGGTGATTTCAATACCGACCTTGTCTGTAGCGACAATTCGCGTTCTCAGAAGCTTCTTAACATACTCAAGTCAGTCAACCTCTCTGTTCTGCCTTTAGAGCCTACTCATTTTAATCCAGATTCTGATGACACATGGCTTGATTTGATTGTTACTTCATCTCCTAATCTTGTAGTTAAGCACGGTCAATTTTCAGCTCCTGCTTTTTCCAGGCATGATCTTATTTATATGTCGTATAGGTTAAAAACACCTAAGGCTAAGCCTACAACAGTTTGGATGCGCAATATGACCGCCATAAATCGCGAAAAACTACTGAGTGATGCAGCTAAGTTGGATTTCTCTTCTATATTTGAGGCAACAACGCTGGAAGAGAAAGTAACAAGGTTAAATTCAGCCGTGATTTCCTTGTATGATGTACATGCTCCCATTAAAGCAGTAAAACTGAAGCGTCCACCATCTCCATGGATCACGAGGGGCGTTAGGATGGCCATGTCTAGAAGAGATCGAGCCTTTCGCTTTTACAAACGTGACAGGTGTGACGATAACTGGGCTGTATACAAGAAAGCGCGAAATCAATGCAATAAGATGGTAAGAGCTGCCAAGCGCAACTACTTCTGTGACAATTTGTCTGGTTCTTCTTCGGCTACTATGTGGAAGTTTCTACGCTCTCTTAATCTTGGTAAAAATCCTAGTAATTCTTATTCCTCTCCCTTTTCTCCTAATGATTTCAACAATCATTTTTCCACTACCAGTACTCTCGATCCTGCTGTTAAATTAGCGACTATTTCTAGAATATCTTCCATGGCCAAACCTTCAAATGATCCTTTCACTTTTTCTCCGACAACTGAAGACGATATTCGTGATATTATTCTCGCTATTAAATCCAAAGCGGTTGCCTGTGATGATGTGAGTCGAGAAATGATAACAAATATACTAACAATAATTCTCCCAATTCTGACTCATATCATTAATTTCTCATTAGCTACTGGAACCTTCCCTTCCCTTTGGAAAATAGCCTTTGTCATCCCTCTCCCTAAAGTCACGAATCCTACTGTATTAAATAATTTTAGGCCTATATCTATACTCCCTTTTCTTTCCAAAATACTTGAAGCCGTAGTTCACGCCCAAGTATCTTCCTATATCTTTTCCAACTCCCTCCTTACTCCTTTTCAATCTGGTTTCCGTCCTGCCCACAGCACTGCTACTGCTCTCCTGAAAGTCACCGAGGATATTCGGTTGGGCATAATACGTGGGTCACCGTCTTAGTTCTTATTGACTTCTCTAATGCTTTTAATATGGTGGACCACGACATTCTCCTTGCTATTATTGACCGCGTTATTTCGGACTGGAATAATCTGTCTAATGGTGTACCTCAAGGAGGTATCTTGTCACCTTTACTTTTCTTTCTTTTTATAAATCTTCTTTCTCCTTCCATTGGTTGTTCTTACCATTTTTATGCGGACGATCTGCAAATTTATGCCCAAGCGTCAGTCAACGACGTAGACTCGTGTGTTGCGAGTGTAAACTCGGCCTTGTCAGCTATTTTATCCTGGTCTAATGAATTTGGAATTCAGGTTAACCCTTCTAAGTGCCAAGCAATTATTGTAGGTAGTTCGAGGCAGATCTCTCAAATTGATTTTGATACTGTCGCACCTGTGACATTTAATAACTGTATAATCCCCTACAGTAAATCTGTAAAAGATCTTTGATGAAGGTTCTACATTGATTCCACACTTAGTTGGGTCACTCAGGTAGCCGAAATCAGTCGTTCTGTTACTGTTGCTCTTCAACAGCTTAACCGTCTAAGAAACTTTTTGCCAGTTAAAACGAAGATTTTGTTTATTCAAACATTGATACTACCCATCATTGATTACGCTGATGTGTGTTACCCTGATCTCAATATAAATTTTCTCAATAAGCTTGATCGTCTCCTTAATAATTGTATTCGTTTTATTTTCTGCCTTCGCAAATATGATCATATATCATCTTTTCGTTCTGAGCTTAAATGGCTTCCTATCCGTGAACGCAGACAAATGCTAATTCTTTGCACTCTCTTCTCAATTCTTTCGAATCCAAATTCTCCTCAATACCTGAAATGCAAATTTCAATTTCTTTCTGACACTCATGATCGGCAACTTCGCTCTGCCGACACTCGTCTTCTCTCTATTCCTCTACATCGCACTAGCTTTATAGAAAACTCCTTTACCTTACAAGCTCCACGGCTCTGGAATGCTTTAACCCGTTGACATCAAGGACATTTCCACAAAATTTTCTTTCAAAAGAAAAATACACTCTCTTCTTTTAAAATAATGAATCCCTTTTTCTGTTTCACCATCATCATTCATTGTTTGTATATAATAGAATGTATGAATGTTTATGTATGTTTATGTACGTTAATGTATGTTTATGTATGTATATGTATATGAATGTTATAAGCGTAGGTATATGTACCCATGTAGGTTTATTTGTATGGTATCTATGTGTTGTTTTATTTAAGGAATTTTGCGCCGCTACCAAATCTCTGTTTATCCTTATGGTTGACTGGGAGAGAACGCTTTTAGCGTTAAGTCCGCCAATTGTAAACAATTGTATATTGTGGATCAATAAAGTTTTTATAAATAAATAAATAGATGTTTCTATGGAATGCACGGCCCTGAAGTCTTCACCTGATGGTAAGTAACGAAGATAGAAAAAGATATTATTGGGAGTTTTAGCCAGTTTAAAAGTAAACTGTTTCCGCCTTTGCTACGTGAAGATACAACCAGCAATGTTATTTTTAATAGTGTGTGGGTGTTTTTAATAGTGGGTAAGCAATAAAAATATTTTAGTTAATTCAAATTGTTACAATGTGCTACAGAGAATTCAACACATTTTTGAAAATTGGCCATTTTTCGAAGCTCATAGCTAGGCAACGATTAGAGATAGATAATAAGCGGCCAAGTGCGAGTCGGACTCGCCCATGAAGGGTTCCGTAGTAGCAAATAACATAATATAAAAGTCTTGTAGTATGTTTTTTTTAATTTTTATATTTGAGTTGATTGAATGAAAGGTACATTGCCGTTTATGCTTTATGACGTATTAAAAAAAAACTACTTACTAGATATCGTTCAAACCAATTTTCGCTGGTAGTTTTCATGGTAATGAACAACATATATTTTATTTAGTTTTATCATTCTCTTATTTTAGAAGTTACGGGGGGGGGGACACACTTTTTTCCACTTTGGAAGTGTCTCTCGCGCAAAGTATTAGGTTTAGAAAAAAATGCTATTTGAAACCTCAATATCATTTTTGAAGACCTATCCATAGATACCCTACACGTATGGGTTTGATGAAAAATAAATTTTTGAGTTTTAGTTCTAAGTATGGGGAACCCCCAAAATTTACTATTTTTTTTCTATTTTTGTGTCAAAACCTTAATGCGGTTCACATAATACATCTACTTACCAAGTTTCAACAGTATAGGTCTTATAGTTTCTGAAGAAAGTGGCTGTGACATACGGACGGACGGACAGACAGACATGACGAATCTATAAGGGTTCCGTTTTTGCCATTTGGCTACGGAACCCTAAAAAAGTGAAAGCCATAATTGTAGTACAACAAAATTTTGTACAACGCACCGTTTTCGAGATATAAGCAAAAACCCAAAAAACGGGACCTTCTTTGTGCCCTCCCCCCGCGGACTCAGTTCGGAGGGGTAAGGACTTTTAGTATGTTTATGTCCTAACTAGCCTTAACAAGTTAGTTTTTTTTTTATTTGACCGTTCATGTCCCACTGCTGGGCAAAGGCCTACCCTTATGCTAGATTCCAACGGATGGACGTAGAAAGAGAGGTAGATCTAACAAAGTTGCCGAGTCAAAATTTCTGCTTTCGTCTTTTCCATCCAAATGCCCCTTTTGAGCACTCATTGACCGAACTAATTAACGATTGGAATTAGTTACAACTTGACACATAACATAAAGGTCGTCCAATAGACCAATTCAAAATTATGATTTTTATTGTATCTTTTTTAGTACTTACTCTAATACAAACATACTTTCCTAGATATTGGAGATAGTTTTAATAAATAAATCGGCGTTTAAACCTTTTCCCTAGGTCTCTTAGTTAACTAACTACTACTAGAACCAAGATGCCTACTTTTATGTTTATATTTATTATTCGTAAGTGGTTATGTTTTTGGATTCTGTTTTGACAAAAGTTATATACATGTAACGAAAAATAATACTTTTCTTTTTAAATGCCGTATGTGTCAGTACCGCTTGACTATCTATGGTGAGCTAAGCTGTCACTGTCAGCCAATGCCAATGTCGATTGACAGGCATATTATTGTGAATAGAGAAAAGTAAATTTAATTAAATATTTGGTTATTTTAGTTCTATCTAAATTTCGATTAAGAACATTAAATGTCGTTTTATAAAAGGTATTCTTCTGATTTATGGATCAAAAACACAATTAAGTTTCTCTGTAAAAATAAAGTTTTATTGTGTTTATAAAACGACATTTCTTGTCTGAAAAATGGAAACGCTAAAGTTTATATTCCAAGTAAAACCGACATTAGATGGGAAATCTAACTTCATAGCTATAACCTCAATCATAACACAAGATGAAAAAGTATACTTGATGCCCGAAGAATGCCAACCAATATCATTGCACAAACATATCCAATCTACAAAAGCTTTTGTTACAGTGAAAAATTCATTAAAAAAAAGATATCAAAGCAGAAGTGTGTGGATAAAAGGTATGTCGGAAACATACTTTGATGAAGAAGGGAATGCAATTTTTCAAGATCAATACTTAGAGGAAATTACACATGAACAGTTAACTGATATTAATAAGAGGACTTCAGAAGATCCAGTAGTCAAAATATTGGAAAAATTAGTAGAGAGTACAAAATAAAGAAAAACAAAGTATGAAAAAATTATCAGACAGGTTCGTGATTGAAAAATTTAATGCAGGAATATTAGTGCATCTCACTGGATGGAAGTATTTAAAAATGAATGTGCACGGTTCAATATAGAGAAAGAGGAAGAAAAAATTAAAATCTTCAGATTATTCTTAGAAAAATCATGCATTGATTGGTATTCTTCCATGATGATCAGGTTAACTTTAAAATTGGAATGGTCAGAATGGAAATCAATTTTTTTGCAAACCTATGGCAACAAAGGCTGGACTGCAAGCAAGTACGCTTTATCTTTCAAGTATCAAACTGGGTCTTTATTAGAATATGCTGTAAAAAAAAGAGAGACTTTTACTTGAAATAAGAAAAACAATGGATCAAGGTACCCTTATAGACATAATTGCTGCCGGCTTGCCAGATTTTATAACGGATAGGATCAACAAAGAGGAAGTTCAACATACAAAAGACCTATTTAATGAACTTGGCAGATTAGAACATATGTTTGCAAAGAAAAAAAATATCAAGAAGAAAGAGGATATTAAACAGATAAAGGAAAAATGTAGCATTTGTGAAAAATTAAAAAAAGGGGTGCGTTATCACTCTGAAGACTCGTACTGGTTCAGAACCAAAATAAATAATGAAAAAGAACGGAAACAAATAAAGTTCATCAACAATTCAGAATTAGAATGTGAACTACAAAATGAAGAGCCAAAAAACTAATAGTGACGCCATTAATTAAATTAAAATTATTTTTGAATAAAAAAGTTGAAGTATTTGGAATCTATGACTCCGGCTCTAATGTATCATTGATAAATTCAAGGCTATTAAAGATAAATAACAAAGAGTTGAGTCATTCAAGCAATACAAATTTAAAAACAGTTAATGGCGGCCAAAAGGCAAGAGATATAATAAAAATAGATATAACCATTTTTAATATTGAAAAAAAATTGATGTCTTTGTAATAGACGAAGAAAATGTTGATTACGATTTCTTAATTGGACTAGATTGCATAAAAAACTTTTATTAAGTCCAAACCGAAAACTTAGAAATTTGTCAAAAAGCTCCTATAAGTAAAAATGCAAATATAGAAATTCATATGAAAGAATCAATGCAAAAGTGAAATAGTTTCTAAGGAAATAAAATCTGATAATTTAGTAAACTTCAATGAAAACTTTAGTGAAGTAAGCTGCCAAATTTGCATTAATCATCTGGACTATGAAAAACAAGCAAAAATCAACGACTTGATAGAAACCAATAAATCAATATTTGCAAAGGATAAATATGGCATCGGAACAGTAAAAGATTATGAAGCACATATAGATTTATTGGTAGAAAAATGCTGCAGCAAAAGACCATACCGTTGTACAATTGATGATAAAAAAGAAATTGAAAATCAGGTTGCAAAATTATTGGAGAAAAACATTGTAGAAGAATCATATAGTCCGTTTGCAGCACCTGTCACATTAGCTTACAAAAGAGATGTGAACAAAAAAAACAGATTGTGCATAGATTTTCGAGAACTAAATAAATAGTTGTCCCTCAATCACAGCCATTCCCGCTTATTGAAGACCTAATAGTAAAAACAAGAGACTGTAAGTTTTTCTCAACACTCGATCTAAATTCTGCTTTCTGTTCAATACCTTTACGTGTCACAGATAGATACAAAACTGCATTTGTCACACAGGAAGGACATTTCCAATGGACTTGTTTGCCATTCCGATTAAAAACCTCACCAGCAATATTTCAGAGGCTAATGTGTAACATAATAAGAAAACACAAGCTTGGAGAGTTCACAGTAAGTTACATAGATGACATATTAATATTTTCAATAACTTTCTCAGATCATGTCAAACATCTAGAACAACTATTTCAAGCAATTAAGAGTGAAGGCTTACGATTGAAATTTTCAAAGTGCATGTTTGCAAAGAACTCAGTCAAATACCTCGGTCACATAATTCAGAATAACTCGGTTAGACCTCTGAAAGATAACTTAATATCAATAACAGACTTTCCTACCCCAAAAACGCAAAAATATGTCAGACAGTTTTTAGGAAAAATAAACTTTTATCACAAATATGTGCCAAATATAGCAATTAAATTGGAACCACTGCATAACCTTTTGAGAAAAGGACAAACTTTTAACTGGACCAAGCATGCCAAGAGGCATTCGAGGAAATGAAAAAAATACTATGTTCACAATCAGTACTAACTATTTTTGATCCAAACTTGCCTATCTTTATACAACGTCCCTTTTAAATAACTACAAATACTTTAACTGCTGCTTCATTTAAGGTGGGAAAACAGTTTAGTCGCATGAAATAAAAAATCCGCAGGATAGTTTTTTTTTCACTTCTTCTAACAAAAATATTAAATTATTTTCGCTATCCTCCTGTACGTGGTCTACTAAAATTCATTCATACCTCTAAACACATATAGGCACCGCCCATCGCCATCTATCTCCCTCTTACTGTAGCAGATTGTGTGTGATAGACAGAGTCATTAATGTTAGTCATTATCATTAATCCTACGTACAGTACACATACATCTTTGTAAGTAATAGTTAATCAATATGAAATAAGCAAAGGTGTAACGGTAAAGGTAAAGGTGTAAACCTGTTACAAATTCAGAAAACCTCAAGCAGGCGCATGAGTCATGGCCTCATGGAGAGTATTCCGTCAATCTCCAAATGGACCATGAGGTCTTATGCGACTGCGCTTTCCACCCGGGCTTACACACACATTTACACTGACACTTAAAGACCAAACGAGCTGGCATTCAAGCACTCAAAAATACTTCAAACGACGAAATTTAACTAACACACTGCACTGTAGTAGGTACAAATTCGTACATTATCTACGAATATTTAGAATCCCCTGCACTCTGGTGAATGCAGTACTTTTGAAACAGTTTAGATAGTTACTATTATCCTAAATAGGTAAATACTTAGCACTTATCGGCGACACTACGATCAACTTCTGCAAAGCCGCGAATAGAAATTTTACCTATTTTCATGACGGAAATTGCCGGTTAATTTCCAATTAAAAATGGTTAAAACGCTTTTGTTAGTAATTAATTAATCACATCACATGCCACCTAGATAGGCCTATGGACTCAAACAGACTGAACCAAACGAACGGAAAGCCGGCTAGTCAAGGCTAGGTAGGAACATAGCGTTTTTGGCGACACGAAGCTAGAGTGAGATGCGACACAAGGGAAGAGCGAGATAAAACTGTCTAGCACGTGTTTGTCGGCACTGTGTACTGGCGAATGGTAAAAGAATTAAAAAGACACCGCTTTCGTTTACGATTGCCGCAAACGGCTATTAGAAAAGTACAAAGAAGTGCCGCAGTAGCAAAGAGTTCTTACAGTACAGATGTGACAATTGTTTTTTAACATCCTCAACGAGAATATTGTAATGAATACATACACATCAAAGTCTATTTTTATCTTTTATTTTAACTTGTAAAACATGTTTCCGATTTAAGATCTACTTAGGCATACTTACCTTTGAAGTACGTTTTTTAGTTTATACGATGGTATTAGTCTTTAAGTATGTGAGGAACTACACAGTACATTAAAGTTACAACCTCCTATTTTGGGACCTATTATTGGGAAGAGGATTTTGACCTGGGATTTGGTAGTTTTAAATTTCCATAATGAAGAATAGTAAATATCTTATGACTTAATTTTTTTATAAAACGGATTGGTAATTGGTATGGTAATGGATACATCGATTTTTATTTATTTATTGTTTGACAGGTGACTCAATCGAGAGTTTATTTTTTGCTAAGATTTAAAATTTTACTCAGCCGGTTTCTCTAGCTTATGTGCTAAATCGCTAAGAGTGCGATATATCTTACAATAGGTCTAATTGCACTGATGACCTAAACTAACTAAGGTGTCTAGTCGGAATGATATCGTGAGTGTGTTCGTACTACAATAGCAAAGCTATGGAACGAACCATCTGTATTTCAACTTTTCTATGACAGTAGCTTCGGACAGCTGAAAGTTCGATGACCGTAGGTTTGAATGGGTTTTGGAAGGTGATATTTTAAATTAATGAATGAATATTTGCGTAAAAGGGGCGTGTACAACGCAATAGTATAGTAAACAAATAGTACGCAATACGCAATGTCGTCTACAGGATGTTGTATGCGTCTCTTTAAGGAAAATTTGTATGTGAAGTTATCTCGAAAACTAACCTGCGGATTTTTTATTTTATGCGACAAATCTGTTGCTCCGCCTTGAATGAAGCAGCAGTTAAAGTATTTGTAGTTAATTAAAAGGGACGTTATATACACAGACGCCAGTATACTGGGAGTAGGAGCAGTCTTAAAACAACCTCAAAAAGACAATGAAGAGCAACCAGTAGCTTACTTCTCAAAGAAACTAAATGAGGTTCAAAAAAGGAAGAAAGCTATACACCTAGAATGCTTGGCAATTAAAGAATGTGTAAAGTACTGGCAACATCTGTTGATTTGTAGAAAGTTTACCGTATTCTCAGACCATAAGCCCTTGGAGAATATGAATATAAAATCAAGAACAGATGAAGAATTAGGAGATCTAACATACTACTTATCACAATACGATTTTCAAATAAAATATTCTCCTGGAAAAAACAACATTGAAGCTGACTGCCTAAGCAGAAACCCAGTCTTGGAATCAACTGAAAATCAAGATGAACAATTAAAAATAATTAATATAATAAAACTAGAAGATATTTTAAACGATCAAGATAATAATAAAGAGATACAATACAGAAAAGACAAGTTAATAACGAAGAACAACATTTACTACAAGACAGTAAAGAAGAAGGAAAAAATATTTCTTTCAGAGAAATATAGCACAGAATTCATCAAAAAGGTACATACAGACCTTCACCATATAGGAATTAAACAGTTACAATAAATGATCAGCTTATTATATACAGCAGAAAATCTTACAAAAAATATTAAAAAAATCTGTGAAACTTGTGTAGTATGTATAAAAAACAAATCTAGAGGACAAAACAAATATGGACTTATGTCCCACTTGGGTCCCGCCACAAAACCCTTTGAGATATGCTCCATAGATACCATTGGTGGCTTTGGTGGTTCAAGAACAACAAAAAGATACTTGCACCTACTGTCAGATCATTTCACCAGATATGCATATATTTTAACATCAAGTACTCAGAATGCAAATTATTTCATTAAATTGATAAATAAATGTGCAGAAACCAACGAAATTGGCATGATTCTCTCAGACCAATACCCAGGTATCAATTCTAGAGAATTTAAACGATTTTTGGATGAAAAGAATATCCCATTAATTTTTACAGCAGTAAACTCACCCTTTTCAAATGGATTAAACGAGAGACTAAATCAGACATTGGTCAATAAAATAAGATGCATGATAAACGAAAACGACAAAAAGATGGCTTGGACAACTGTAGCACAAAATTGTGTAAAAAACTACAATGAAACGGAGCATACTGTCACTGGATTTGCTCCAAAATACCTACTCAATGGTACAGACGTTACAATTTTGCCAAATGAGTTAAAATCCAAAAAGACCGAGCAAGATCTGATTGAAGACAGGAAAAACGCTCTAGAAAATACAATCCGGTCACATAATAATTATAACAAAATTATATATGATAAAAATCGAAAACATATCGACTTTAAAGTTGGTGATGCCGTTTTTGTAGAGAATGGAAACAAACTTAACAGGAAAAAACTCGATGAATTAAGAATAGGACCCTACACAATCCTGGAAAAAATATCAACCACAATTTACAAAATAAACACGGACCACAAGAAATCAGAGTCCAATTTTTACCACATCTCTAAACTGACTCCAGTCCCTACACTACTGGAAGCACACTATGAAGAGGATGCGGGATTAAACCTGTATCGTCTATTTTCTTTCTTGGTGGGGGAGATGTAAAGAAAAATAATACTTTTTTTTTTAAATGCCGTATGTGTCAGTGCCGCTTGACTATCTATGGTGAGCTGAGCTGTCACTGTCAGCCAATGCCAATGTCGATTGACATGCATATTATTGTGAATAGAGAAAAGTAAATTTAATTAAATATTTGGTTATTTTAGTTCTATCTAAATTTCAATTAAGAACATTAAATGTCGTTTCTTTATTTTTACAGGTGAAATTTATTATTAAGCTCGCAATATCGCATACTTACCTTTGTAAATTAGTCATATCATAGTCAACCTAACACAATAAAACTTTATTTTTACAGAGAAACTTAATTGTGTTTTTGATATAAATTATTATAATAAAATTCCATAAATTAGAAGAATACCTTTTATATACAAATTAATAGCAATGTGTGTAAAAATCAAGATTGTATTCCAAACCGTTTATGATATCCAGAAAAAGTCCAAACTTTTCCCCTCAATTTTAAATAACTTCGGAGGCCTATGAAACACAAAGTCCATTTGTGCATAAACATTTGTCTCTTATAATACACTAAGTGATCTGCTAATGGAATTTTGTATCCCTGACAAAATTCCGCCACGGACACTTTTACCTGGCGGAATAGGTTTTTAACGAATTTCTTAAGAATTACTGAATACAATAATTTCATTTATCGATAAATATTTGAAGGTAGATTTACACTAAAGATCTAGTTTATTCAACATTTATTAGGTATTCGACACTTTTCGGCGGGGGTAATACACACCAAACTTCGCGAAAGGTCTTAAATTCGGTTCTGCCACGGTACAGATTTTAATTTTACCACGGTTTAAATTTAGGTACTTAATTAAATTGTTTGCTTGCCGAATATTATACCTAATTTGGTGAGGTACCATGAATGTCGTAGAAGATACGAGGTAAAAGTAAATAAAATAATAAAATAACTATAATCCAAACTAAAATATTAAGTAAATACCTTTACTACATAACATACATTTGTATAATTTTATACTTGTACCTCCGAATTTATTCTAGAAACAAAATGCAGCGCACACAGTGCACGTAGTATATTTTACTCTGTGGTACATATAAATAAATGTTGATTAAATATTTAAAACATTATTACAAGATATTATAATAGGCATCATTTGTATAATCTATTCTTGTGAATAAGCTTTAAAGTAAAGACGGTGCTGCCATCAATAATAGGTTATGTAGTGTACCTCTAACACATTCACTATCACTATGACACTGGCTCACCTTTACACCAAGACACGTCCGCTCTGTACGACATCTACTGTTAGACTGAGCGATCCGACTGCCGCACAACGTACTTATATAACGTACAACTGGCGTTCTACCTTCGCTGCTCTTGTGAGTGGGACAGCATATGTATCTATTTATAGACACAGAACACTACATCCCTTCCTCACAATTTTTTTTTAAATGAAATTACAATTACGGAGTATGTTCCAATTATAACTAGGTTATCTTATACCCCACGATTCAATTAAATCTGCAACCTAATTGAGTAAGAATATTAATAGATTCAGATATTTATGAACTAAGTTTTTCGTTCTCCCTCTATGCTTCCCCATTAAATTTTTTTTAAATTTTTTTTTCTAAAGTTAAATCCAAATCACGAGCAATGACTCATAACTCATAACCAATAATAAAATTTATTTTCCTTTCGTAAACTAAATCGGTCGAGTTTGACTGCCAATGTCAATCTCTAATGTAATTCCTGCCTTTGCTCATATCTATTAACTGAGAAAGCTGAAATAAAAGGAACGCTTATATTAGTTAAATATATCTTGACAAAATAGTGTTTTTACTATATATTTTTCCGAATTTCATTCAACTTGTAATATGACTGATGACAAAGCAGACTAATTAATTTTTTTCGAATTGAGTCATTCTAAACCTTTAAGGCTCGAAGTAAATTGGGATTTTAACTGCCATTTGACCAGCTTACTTGATTTTCCAAAGGCCCCAAAGTGAGGAAAATAGTCTGTTGTAAATGTACGTAAGGGCCCACGAATAAGACGATTCGGGTGGAATACCCGTCTTAGGGTCATGGTCACTTGTTCGCGTAAAAATACATAAACAGCCATCCGAGAGCAGTGTAATCTGTGTAACTTGCTCACTAATGAGCGAACGGTATAAAAATATTTTACCTATTCTTCTTCCTTTTCCAACACTGTCAGAAAATGGATCACTGTCAAAAGTTTACTTAACATTTTGCTCAATATTCTAAAACCACATCACTAAATGAAAACTATGCCAAAATTTAAACAAATGAATAATCGAAACCAATAGTATAGAAACACAAGAACTTGCATATTATTGAAGTTCTTGCTTGTTAAAATTTAATTTTGTCTGTCTAATTTGCCGTTAAAATATCAATTTGCATCTTCCTATGTTTCGAGTTGGTGATAATCCTCGAATGTCTGCTATATCTACGTCTGCAAAAGTCCGCTTAGTTTTATAAGAATGTTCATGCATGAATTGCTCAATCTTTCTTACCACTGTTGTTGTTTGATTCTTGACTCTCCAGTGGGATTTGAATCCCGGGCTGCTCACGCAATTTAATGCGCGCTTATATAGCCAATTCAATGATTTTCTTATAATAATAAAAATAATTTAATATAGAGGGGCGATACTATAATTTATAACAAATACTTATATGCAATGACCTCTTACATGTGTCAGCACCGTGGCGGCCAACTACCTCGGCCGCATTATCGGCTCGGCAGCCGCAGCTGCAGAAGATGCAGCCGAGAGAAACCGGGCTAAGTATGCGGCTTTGGAGCCGTATTGTTGCTTCGTTCTAGTGGCGGTAGAAACGATGGGCTGCTCGGGTGCTGATGATAAGCGCCTGATCGGCGAGATAGAGCACAGAATTGTAGAGAAGACTGGTGACTCCCGCTCAGGTTCGTTTCTCGTGCAAAGGATGGCCATTGCAATCCTGCGTGGCAGTGCTGCCAGCGTATTTGCGCGGGAAACGACAAAGGCGGTTTATATGACAGATTTTTGTGTGTACTTTGATATAGTTTTGACAGTGCTTACATAGATAAACATACAAGACCTAGGACAGTTTGAAAAAGGCCATTTTCCAACTTGCCCTGATCGGGGATCGAACCCGGGACCTCTGGGTGGTGGATTAGCATGGTGACCACTAACGCCACGGAGGTCGTCATTCTTGATCTCACACATTTTAATGTGGGCTTACTTACGGCCTCACCCAATTTAATGATTTTCTTGGCCTCGCACAATCCAATGCATGCCCAAACTGACAAAAGGTTAAACGGCATGACACAACAACCTTTTTTGTTTCGGATTCTTCAGATGTAATTTTTGAAGCTAGAAAATATATTTCCAGTGCCCTTATCCATTTCTCCCATCTAGCGCCTACCGACACTGATCACTGTCAGCGTCAAAATGCTCGAGGTTTGGAAGTGTCGTGACTTGAGCCATGGGCTGATGTGCAAATTGTACAATTAAATCCAAATTTGCGCAAGCTTACATTGCCTTTCAGTCCAATTAATATTATCTGAGCTGACCTTTCATATCGACCATAAATAAATGCTCATATGGATTTTCATATTGTCCTTTAACATAGATCATATCACTCACTCGTACTAGCTATCATATTGCAATATGTAAGGTCTATCACACAACTATTTGACATAGCTATCATATTGCCATGTCTCATCATTAGCTATCATATTACCCCATGTCATAGCTATCATATTGCTATACATGTGTCATCATAAGCAATCATATTGCTGTTGTTATCGGCTATCATATTGCTATGTCTCATCATTAGCTATCATATTGCCCCATGCCATAGCTATCATATTGCTATGCATGTGTCATCATAAGCAATCATATTGCTGTTGTTATCGGCTATTATGTATGCACATAGTTAGATCCCTTCTGCTTTTCGTGGAACTACTTCGACACAGAGCAATTTTTAAAAATTGTAAAGTATAAGCTTAACTATTAATTTAAAACATTTATATTAAGTAAGTACCTATATTTATTGAGTGTACCAGTTATGTGAAGCATCTCACGTGTTCCTAATTAGTTATAAAAATGAATTGGCTATTAGTTTGAGTGTAAGTCATTATTATCTGCAATTCTTCTAAACCTAATCGTCGGCACATTTTAACAAAATTGGAATTTCAAACTGGCCACCACAGGACAGGCATGTTGCCTAGTGTGGGGCCAACAGCGTAACTTTTGTGTACATTAAGGAGTCAAATAAATTTCATTTCATTTCAAATTTCATTTCATTTCATTTCAAATTCATTTCATTTCATTTCAAATCATATTGCCATATAACATAGCTATCATTTTTCTAATAAATCATACCTAAGTAGGCTATCATATTGCCTTTGACCACGAGTTATCGTATTGCTTATTTCGTATACTATCTCATTACCGGTAAGTGTATACTTATACAATAAAGAATATGCACGCATTATTTTTTATTTGCTAAATAAAAGCCTTATTAACCACAGTAAACAAATATGAAAGAATTTATAAAATATCTTAATCAGCGACGAACCTGTTATACTTTAAAGTTTCAATTAGAGAGAGAAGTCCGATATGGACTGGTGACGTCATAAATACATATCATCAATACATTTGCTATAGAAAATAGCGTATTTTGCGAGTGAGATAGACATATTTTCGTAAACTCGCTATATCTTGTTCGTTTTTCCACCAATTTTTATTCTGTTTTCAGTGTTAGTTAGTACTTTTGAATATTTACGGATAAACTGGTTCGATAACACATATTCTTCATGCATATTCCCTACTATGGTTTCTCTCCTATTTTTAAAATTTTTTTTTCACACCGCTAAAACGTCAAAGACAACGAGGCAACCCAATCGAGGCCTACAAAATTCTAATAGGATATTATGATGTACCCTATTTGCAAGACCTATTACAATTTTCTTACAATAATGATTAAGAGGACATTAGCTGAAATTGTATCGTGTGAAATCAAAAGAAATATCAATTCATAATTTTCTCTCGAATCATGTGGTTGCAGACTGGAACCAGAGAATGTTGTTAACTGCATCTTTAGTAAACAGCTTCAAAAATACACTGTATAGAAGATAGATCAGCTTAATAACTGCTATTATCTTTTAAAGCAAATAAAAATAATAACCCTCATCAGGAAAACCACAGCCGATTCACAGCGTGTGAGCCTCCAGGCCCTGACAGAAAGCACCCACAACTTACACTCATTGACTCCAGCGACTGGCGACCTTCCCTCAAAGCATTGCACTCCGGATCTGATGCAACTATCCTCCAGCTTAACTCTTAGGTTTAAAAGTGATGCCTGTCTAGGAGTAGAATAAAATACCTAATAAAAGAGTTTTACCACATAACTATAATGATCTACCTTCCTTCCGTAAATTCAGCATCTCTCATTTCATACGGAAAAATAATATAATCCCCCATTTATTTCACTTAATCCATGTACATCGGAAAACTATAGCTATTTGAATAATATATTTCAATAGTAATCGCGTCATATACGACTCGTCAATTTTTCCGTTACGTTTTCCTCTGAAATTATAGGGTGATTAATTATATTACCCTATTAAAAGATAAGTTTCTTATTTCTTTCGCAAAAACACTAGGTCATCAACAAAGTAAAGATATATGTTTTTTTATTTTGACTTAACTTTTTTCTTTACTCTGACACTTGTGAAAGACTGGACCTGGTGCCTAAGCTACGCATAAAGCCTTTATTTTAGGTTACCAACTCTCTCTTAAAAATATATAATCTGAGAATTGTCAATATTTTAAGTCAATATTAATTATATACTTTTGATGATCAACATTAACTAACAAATTATAATTTCTAGCTCATTAATGTGATAGACAAAGCACAGTAGTCCATTAACTTATTAAACGAACTTTTATTTTGCAATAAAGTATAGCCATTACCTAATATAGTAAATGCTAACTGACACTTCCTCTTTTCTTGTTATTTTTTTCTCTTACAAATATATATTTTTAACATTCAGTATGCAGCATTTACTTTTGATTTAAAATTCTATTTGCTTTTGAGCATTTACATTAAATACTCCAGCTCATAAAATGGAAAAATAACTCACCGCGTGGCTTCGCATCATTTTCTCGTCGCCATTATGTAGTGTACCTCTAACACATTCACTATCACTATGACACTGGCTCACCTTTACACCAAGACACGTCCGCTCTGTACGACATCTACTGTTAGACTGAGCGATCCGACTGCCGCACAACGTACTTATATAACGTACAACTGGCGTTCTACCTTCGCTGCTCTTGTGAGTGGGACAGCATATGTATCTATTTATAGACACAGAACACTACAGGTAATACCACATAAAACCTTAAAGCACACAAAGTGCCATCTAGTAACATAATTAAAAACCAAAACTTGTGCTTCAAGACAAATATTTCTGAACTTTGTGAAATAGACAAAGAAAGTGCTTTAAAAATATTTATTGCAGCTCATTAAAATCATATTTAATTAGTTAGAGTAATACTTTGTTCAAATAATGGTAATAAAAGATTTTAATGTTTTCCGTGGGTTTAATCGATACCTACTGCGCCATCTAGTGAGGACGGAAGGGTAATAATTACGTTTATATGGCGATGGGTGGGCATGGTATGGCAGAGAAAGCATGAAAGTAGAATAAATGCAGTTGAAATGCGAGCGCTGAATAGTATGTGTGGTGGTACCTTGAAAGATCGAATACGGAATGATGCCATAAGGGAGCGGTGTGGAGTAAACGAGGATGTTGTGACAAAAATAGAGAAAGGGATGTTAAGATGGTTTGGGCATGTAGAAAGGATGGATGAAAAGAGATTGACGAAAAATATTTATATAACAAATGTGAAAGGAAAAGTAGGAAAGGGTCGCCCTCGGCGAACATTCTACGACCAAATTGCGACGTTCTAAAAAAAGGAGAGGTAAAAATTACCCGTAACCGAAGGGCATGTATGAAGCAAAAGAGGTTTGTCAGGATCGTAGCAAGTGGAGGTCCATAGTCTCTGCCTACCCCTGCGGGAAACAGGCGTGATATTATGTATGTATGTAACAAAATAGTATGCCGGGTATTTACCCGTATCTACCCGTTGTATAGGAACATACAAATTGACAGGGTTATGTTTACATTTTTTGCTGGCAAACGTAAGTAGACCCAATTATATGTTAAAATAAGCAATCAGATAACAAATAAGATGGCATCTGTATATTTAATATGGATAGCATCAGTAATTTTAATCTTCGTTATTTTTTCTTTTAGAGATATTCATTGTTTTATACATTAAATAACCTTTTTGTACATTTCTACACATAAATAGTGGACTCACACTTATTTTTAAATAAATATTCCAATCTACCCACCCAAACGGGTACATACGGGTATATACCCGGTGCATATCGGGTAAATGCCCAAACGTGGGTAAATACCCGGGTAGATGCCCATCTCTAGGTGGAAAGCACACATTCTTCTCTTTTTACACGCAGTAATATGAAGGGTACAAGTGCCGTCTCGAATTACAGATTCTCGCAAAGTTATATATTGCCCCTTTGATAATTTCAGAGATATCAGTAAACCAATTGCTTTTTGGGGTGAAAACGTTTCTTTGCTGGTTGGTTTTGTAATTAAATCTTGAAGTTTTCGATTGATTCTGATGATAATATTGGTGTAATTGAAACCCCAAATATATAATATGATCGCGTGCACCTTCTTTCGCGATACGAGTTAATGGACAAGCTTGTTCATTCCTTCTGGAATAGATGGCGCTTAGAATATTTGCACACTCTACAATTCAGGCAAAAATGAAACACTCCTACTAATCCTGTGCAGATAGATACGGTTGTCGTCTCTATGCAGGATAACGTTATGCCCTTGCACTGGCCGTAAGGTATCATAACGGAAACCTTTTCGGACAAGAATGGGAAAGTTAGAGTAGCGTCAATTAAAACAAAGGGTGGAACCGTGCTCAACCGCCCAGTTGTTAAGTTGTGCCCTCTGCCAACTCAATAACTTAGATGATTACTTATTTTAGTTTAGGTTAGGTAAATCTTGTTTACAATTAAATATCGCATAGCTTCCCCACACAGGGGTTTAGATTCAATAGTTTAGTATTAAACACCACTTCGTTTTTCCTCGCAAGTACTTGGATTTAATAGTTACTTTCGCTTCGCTTGACATACTGTCATTTAGGTCCATCTCAGGCTCCTAGAGTTAGGTAGAGTTTGACGATGTGCAACCTACAATTTTATGTTTCCTTTGCTTTTCAGTTTTGAAAGAAGGTCCTTTCAAGCCAGGGGAAATGGTTACGCTTGTTTGTGGACATAGACAAATTTGACTTATTTTTGGCTGTGTTTATTGCGGTTAAAATACTAAGTCACTTCCTTTCGCGAGAGGGCGCCAGGATGCCAACTCAAACGTCCTCAGTCGCATTCTGTTCGCCGCGCTCGATGCATGTTTTTTCGCATTTGCCTTGTCTCGCAACGATTCCGTAGTTGTTCACTCGCATGGTGTCAACAACCTCATACGGATCGATCGCCTATCGCATCTTTTTCCACCTTCGCAACTAATCAATCGTGTGGAGCCCAATTCCGCTCGTGGATAGTGTAGTTTATAAAACAGCGTGGCGCCGCCATTACATCAAGTTTGAATCGAATATCTTAATAACTATCGCTTGTCTGAGACTCATTAAACGTGCTTAAGTTTGGACAATCCTAAACTGTGGTGCAGTATACTTTCTCCGATCCCCAAACAAGCAGGGGTTGTCGCCGTATTCTGAAACTGTCTGAACAAGTGGTCTACGCAGACGCCATCTTCCCTTTCCACCGCTGGACACGCAGGTTAGTGGCTTTTGTATTGGCTGTAATGGGCACGGTCCAGAAATCTGTCATCGATCTAATGTCCAACCTTATTCTCGCTGGGTATTTCTGGGTTTAGAATCCGCATTGCGAACTAGCCCTAAACGATTCGCTTATCGCATCCCGCCAGCGTACTGGTCACTTTGACCGTGCGCCACCAATTACTAAACGAGCCAAATAAACCTAAAACTCCTTATATAATACATTTGCGCACTATATACAATTACTTTTGACAGGTATTAAGTAAGAAACCCAATAACATTTTCCATAGTTTACCAGGCCAAAAGTAAGTGAAAAGGTCCAAAAAGTTTAATAAAACAATCAGTAATATATATTTTATGATCATAATGTTAATTTTTATAAAATAAACATTATGATCATATAATATATGATCATTTGTATAATATATGATTATGATTACGCTGTTTAATAAACTACACTATCCACGAGCGGAATTGGGCTCCACACGGTTGATTAGTTGCGAAGGTGGAAAAAGATGCGATAGGCGATCGATCCGTATAAGGTTGTTGACACCATGCGAGTGAACAACTACGGAATCGTTGCGAGACAAGGCAAATGCGAAAAAACATGCGTCGAGCGCGGCGAACAGAATGCGACTGAGGACGATTGAGTTGGCATCCTGGCGCCCTCTCGCGAAAGGAAGTGACTTAGTATTTTAACCGCAATAAACACAGCCAAAAATAAGTCAAATTTGTCTATGTCCACAAACAAGCGTAACCATTTCCCCTGGCTTGAAAGGACCTTCTTTCAAAACTGAAAAGCAAAGGAAACATAAAATTGTAGGTTGCACATCGTCAAACTCTACCTAACTCTAGGAGCCTGAGATGGACCTAAATGACAGTATGTCAAGCGAAGCGAAAGTAACTATTAAATCCAAGTACTTGCGAGGAAAAACGAAGTGGTGTTTAATACTAAACTATTGAATCTAAACCCCTGTGTGGAGAAGCTATGCGATATTTAATTGTAAACAAGATTTACCTAACCTAAACTAAAATAAGTAATCATCTAAGTTATTGAGTTGGCAGAGGGCACAACTTAACAACTGGGCGGTTGAGCACGGTTCCACCCTTTGTTGTAATTGACGCTACTCTAACTTTCCCATTCTTGTCCGAAAAGGTTTCCGTTATGATACCTTACGGCCAGTGCAAGGGCATAACGTTATCCTGCATAGAGACGACAACCGTATCTATCTGCACAGGATTAGTAGGAGTGTTTCATTTTTGCCTGAATTGTAGAGTGTGCAAATATTCTAAGCGCCATCTATTCCAGGAGGAATGAACAAGCTTGTCCATTAACTCGTATCGCGAAAGAAGGTGCACGCGAGTTTCGTTGACGTCTCGAGTAGGCATAAACACAAGAGGCGTCGTGTGAAGAAAATGCGATGGCGTCAGAGCCGGTGGTTCCGAAGGATCAGAACTAGGTGGGTACAACGGTCTAGAGTTTAACAATGCTTGTACTTGAGTCAACACTGTGTTGAGCTCGTCAAATGATAAGATTTGATGACCTATCACCTTGAAAAGGTGAGTTTTGACACTCTTGACCTCGCTCTCCCAACATCCCCCGAAGTGAGGAGCGCTACTTGGGATTGTTTTGAGCGTAATGCGATGCTTTACTAATTCCCTTTCCCATAACGGCCGGTACACCTCTACGTGCGAGAAAACGTTTTAGCGCTGATAAGAAACTTGCAGTTCTAAGGTTAGAGGCGACTTCAAGATGTAAAGCGCGCGTCGTCATGCAGGTAAAAAGGCATAAATATGCTTTTCTGGTCTTCTGACCACGGTCACGCAACGACGTGATAGTTAGGGGGCCTGCAAAATCGCACCCCGAGTGGGAAAATGCCTTAGAAGTCGTCTCTACGCGAAATTGTAGAAGATCAGCCATAAGAGGGAAAACTGGTCGCGGTTTTGCTCAAAAACAAATGTTACAATTAAAGGTAACCTGGCGCGCGATGCGTCTTGCTGACAGAATTCAATATTTCTGTCGTAGTAGAGATACGAGCAGATTAGGACCTGTATGAAAATTTGATACATGGTAGTGGGAAACTAAAAGCTTCCACGCGATCTTTATGCGGTAGGAGAATAGGATGGCGGGCATCAAATTCTATATCAGAGTTTGCTAGACGACCTTCGACATATATAACTCCTTCATGAAGGAAAGGACTCAATTTTTGAATGGGCATTTAGCACACTCGTTTCTGAAGTAAGCGTTTAAGTTCGGATTCAAAATGAACCTGTTGTACGATTCGCAATACAAGAATGTTCAGCGAACTTCAAGTCGAGAGCGGTTATTGGTCCTTTAGGAAGTTTTCTTAGGAACTTATAAACGTAGCAAGTTGTTTTTAAATACCTTTGCCATGAGGAAAATCTAGCAGCGCGTTCATATAGAACGTTCTCAGATGGACTGAGACCAAAATTGCAGTGGAAAGCACAGCAAGAGCGATCGGTTTCAATTCCGGAAGCTCCTGTGACTCTGATGATATGAATGGCTTTATAGGCCATGCCGAGCGACGCGGTTGGCCACAAAAGTGTGCCAGCGATGCGGAGAGGAATGAATCCAACTTAGCGTGACTGTAGTGTCAAAATATGCGACGACAGCCTCAATGGTATGTCGAGCGGCATAAAGCGAGTAAACTCTTTTAAGTAGAGTCGATAAGAGTATAGCGGCGTTTAGCTCTAGGCAAGCTAGAGAAAACTTTAATTGCGAAACGAGAAACAAAATTCACACTGGAATTGTTCCCACAGGCAGGTAATGACAGGCAGGTAGTAACGATTTGGTGAGAGATTTTCCCAGCCAAATTGACAAGCTACAATTCTTTAAATGCAGGTTGGTATCTAAAATTATAAGAGCGAGCGAGTACAACCTAAGCAGAGAGAGCGACGCGGAAAAACGAGAGAATGATAAGATACGATGAGAATTCAGCATAATATTATAGAGGTCTGCGTGCAGGATAGGTCTTGCACACAGGATACAATTGAGCGGTTTCAAAATAATTACCTAGAACTGATGGATCGGTTTTGAACGGTAAAGCGGACTCATACCTACCAGTCGGCGTGGGAGTTGCGATTGAGCAGTGAAATTTCTCACAAGATTTATCATTGATACTTAGAGTGGAGGGGCAGGTATTTTCTGCAACTCCCATAATTAAGGAATGTCGACGCAATCCTGACATTGTGTAGCGGAGAAGGACAGAGTGTCAATAGGTGAGTCGATAATCGGCGCTTGTCCTATCAGCACATAGCCCAATACAATCTCTAAAGTCTAAAGCGTCGGGGCTCCCAGGTATATCGGTGATGTGACCAGGGCAATCGCGCTAATTTTAAAACTCTACGGTTCGTTTACGTTTCGGTTCTATCCAGCTTCGACTGTGGTTAAGTTTCGATTCAGCTGAACTAATTTCGGTATCGCGCTATCGTTCAGATTGTAACTCAACCTCAGCTATAACTCGAACGAAACCATTACATAGCCGTTAGAGATGTGAACGTAGTATTTTTGTAAATACACTTCCCCGCGCACGCCCGCTCCTAGCGGCAGGTTTCAACATACGTCTATGCTTACCTTAATCGAAAAAATAGTTTAAGTGATATTTCTTAGTTATAGTACATACCGCTGTGTGACCTGTAATAAGTACAACAAAACTGTGCAAACAAAACCGTGTAAAACATTTTAAAATAGTGGATATGAGCAAAAACATTTTCAAAACAAAATAGTTACCAGTGCAGTGATTCAAAACAGCTGTGACTCATCAGCTGATCAACTACTCGACTGACCGCTAACCTACTCTGACGTCATGCCAAAGCATTACGACAGATAAGTATATAAACGGCATATTGTCGCGAACGAGATAGATGTAGAATATTCGCGAGTAAGAACTCTGCTGGCGAGATAGACTTGGAATGTTCGCGAGTGGAATCATGCAAGCGAAACTAGGCCTTATATTCTTACAGCTCAAAGGCTAGAGTTCTTTGAATGGTCGTCGGCTTAGTCGCACTCACACATACATACCGGCGTCTCGATGTTTCCCGTCAATCGAAATACATTCATCAAGTAATGAGAATATTCGAGAAAAGTGTAGACCTCTGTATCGGCGCATATAAAAAGGCGATCAAGTGCGCGTCCCGCCAGTTCAGTACGAGCTACGAAAGCGATAACTTCGAAGCGAACCGAAGCGAAGGAAACCTACCTCAGTGCGATAAGTGGAAGTACCTGCGACTACTTTGGCGAGATACCTGGACCTCAGCTGCTACGCGACTTGGACTTGGACATCAGGAAGACCATCTTCACGTGTCAACCTTTGGGTTCCGTAGTGAATAAAAACCCTCATACGAACTTTGGCGTTTTACTCCAAATCTCGAACCCAGTTTCGTAACAATATTTCACTGCTGCGTTTACAACCGAACGGCTGGCGTTGTGGGATGGTTATCGCTCTGTGTCTAAACGCTTATGGTTCGAGCCCCGCGACGACTACTTTTTTTATTTATTTTTGACAACAGAATAAGTCAAAATAAATCGAGTTCAAATCCAGATACGAACAAACGGATTTTTGTTTTCTTTTTCTTATTGGAGTTTCAAAAATGGAGTTAGACTGCGCAAAATGTAGAAACAAAATAAAATGTTACATAAATACAAACAGAAAATACTGTGCATGGTATAATAAAACATCTATGATACTGTGTTCATTTTGCAAAAAAAAAATCACATAGATTGTGCAAATAATACCATTTGGACGCTTTCGTATTATGACCAAAGAAAATAAATCAAACTGGAGATGCACCTCATGCATTAATAAACAAGAGAAAAGAAGATCTACACGCACAAGTAACTCACCAAATCCAACAATACCTACTTCTTCCGAAATCACTAGTCCGGCTTCCAGTATGTTATCAGATAATGTGACGTACGAGATAACAATAATTGCAGAATAAACTTGGAGACTTCTAATTCCTTTGAATCGTTGTCGGATGAGACCGAGGAAGAACTGGAAACGGCCCAGGATGGTACGCAGAATTTAAACAGAAGCTGTCCGGAGAAACAATCAACAGATGTAAATAGAATTGAACAACTGGATCTTGAGAATAAATCGCTCAAAGAAAAATTAGAAATAGCTGACAATGAGATATGTAACATTCTCCAGGAAAATTCATTACTCAAAACTACAATAAATAATTACGAGTTAAAAATAAAAAGCTCACACATATTTGTGGAGATTCGTCGAAAAAGAAAATCAATTCCCCATACAAAGAAAAACGATATAGCTTGAGTCAAAAACAACTGAATTTTACTATGGACCGTCAAAATGTTCCACAGTCGCAACCTACAGAACGCATAACACAACAAGAAAACATAGATAGCGCTACTGGTTCAAAATGCGAAACACTAACCAACGATCGAAAACCAACCATATACATTTTTGGCGGGGAACAAGCGTGTGGTTTGACAAGGAAACTTATCAAGTCAAGGAATGGAAAATGGAATGACATATATGACGTAAATGGATTTATAAAACCTTACGCAACTTCAAAACAAATCCTAAGCATTTGCAATAACTTATTGGCCGTTTCGTTTGACGGCCTCCGTGGCGTAGTGGTCACCATGCTAGTCCGCCACCCAGAGGTCCCGGGTTCGATCCCCGGTCCGGGCAAGTTGGAAAATGGCCTTTTTCAAATTGTCCTGGGTCTTGGATGTTTTTCTATATATGTATTTGTTATAAAATAAAGTATCGTTGAGTTAGTATCTCATAACACAAGTTTCGAACTTACTTTGGGGCTAGCTCAATCAGTGAAATTTGTCCCTATATATTTAAAAAAAATATATATATAATATTGGGAATGAAACAAATTAAACAAATAAAAATAATTTATTGGGACTTTATGCCCAAAAAATAAATTAACAAACATGTAACTTTTTAGACCGAATAATTAGCCAAGCAGAGATTTCCCCTTAGTAGATGCCTATCTTACGACCGACGAAAAAATGGACGAGAAGGGCGCGTGTAACTCCATATAAAGCTCGATGGGGTTGCCAGAGAGACGGCGTTGAATTTCTTCTCCTAACACGGCTTCTCCTGACGTGGCAGAGTCCTCGCTGCCCCTTAGCTCCTCGTGGATCACCTCGTCTCAACATCAAGAGTCGTCTCTGGAACTCTGGTCCTCCTCGCAACCTGAAAGCCACATAAGACCACTTGTTAAAAACTTGAATCGCACGTGGTCTATCTGGTGGGAAATAAAATTCAGATAAAGTTTATAAAATTTGAAAAATTGAAATTTAATTGACCAGTCAAAGTTAAAGAGAAATATAACGTTGAAAAACTACGAAACTAAATAACTGATAGTAAAAAGAAGGTATTGGGTTTACTAGTTTAGTTAATTTTAAAATGAAAGAGAATTCATAAGAGTGGTCATACGAAATGGAAATGAGAAAAATGTGTGACGTGGTGATTATTTTGAAAGAAACAATATTTGAAAAGACCAAACTCTTTAATTCATTTTTAACAATTATACAATGAGAAAGAAGTCACAGGTAAGGGTCGTAGGTTCACAGCCACGAGATTCGTTTTTCCAGAAGAGATTTCCAAAAGTACTCAGCTTTGAAGCAGCCCGGCGTCCAGTCGGTCGAAAGAGGACGAAGGTCCTCGCGCCTCCGTATTTATATGGGCGCGCGGGGTGGAGAGCGGGGTAAGGAGGGAAGCACCAGAGCACTTCATCACACACCCCCCTCGTTGGGACAGAATTTTCCTGCCGGAAAATTCGGCTTCGTCTGCTCGCTGGCTGAAGCTGGCAGGATACGACGGGGCTGCGGACTCTGGAGACCCAGGAGGAGCAGGACAGCTGAAATTTATAGAAAAAGGAATGAGTAACATTCTAGGTATCGCAGTTAGGTTACCTGAAAAGTTAGAAATACATTATACGAGCCGAGCCGAGTCACCTCACAGAGCAATTTTATTTTTATTTTTTTTATTTTATTTTTAGCACCAGAAACAATGATTAAAATATAGCGCGAAACGTTAGATGCGATGCGATATGAAATAACAATGTGAAGCGATCATTATAGTTATCTATTAACAAGTGTGCGTGAACAGCTGTGGTATGCACAACCGGTAAGCCAAGGTCAAGAACCGGTCGTAGCTTGCAAGTGTCAATGCGTTCGATAGCGAATAGGTGAACACACAATGTTATAAAGACAATTCGAACCTGTATACTTGATTCAAGCGAGAGACTTTTTTACCACTAAACCATAGGGTACAAGAAAAAAAAATGTTATACATTGGTTATAGAAGATAGTATTTAATTTGTTTAAATTTTGATTATATTTTGATAATTATTCTTTATAATTTATTTGTTTTATATCTTTAATATGCCATTCGCCCAGTGGCTTACCAGACATGTCTGAAAGTTTATACACCAAAGGAGATTTTTTTGATACTATTTTGCATTTTATAAATTTAGGGGCCAATTTTTTTGAAAAATATTTGTCTTTATCACTTAAATAAAATGTTCGCTTCCAAACAATATCGCCAACGTTGAATTCGGCCGACTTACGGCGAAGATTATAAGACTGGCAGTTACGCTCGTGGGCCGATAACAAGGATGCATGTACTTTGTCGAAGATAGAAGACAAATGACCAAGGGACTCCGCATAACAGTCACGTGGTTCGTGAATTAAGTTCGGATCAGAATCTAGATAGTGTGAACCGCAGGTTATCAATTCGCGACCGAAAACAAGAAAAGAGGGCGTGTAGTTTGTGACTTCGCTCACCGCACAATTGATAGCGAATTGGATTTTAGGTACTAGCGTATCCCACACTCTGTGGTCGTTCTCAATGAATGCGGAGATAGCTGTAGTTATAGTTTTGTTATAACGTTCAACCGTATTAACGTGAGGCGTATAAAATGGGGTATAGTGTGTGTTCGGAACTTTATATTTAGATAATAAGTTTTTAAATTGGGCACTAACGAATTGTTTACCGTTATCTACTATGACCGTAGAAGGAATGCCGTGAACCAAGAAAACATTATCTTCGAGTATTTTTGTTATTATTTCTGCTGTAGCACGCTTTATAGGGAAAAGCAAACAATACTTGGAGAAACAACAACAGACAACGAAAATATAGTTATTTTGTTTTCTTGTAGGCGGAAGGGGTCCGATTAGATCGATACTTATCGTTTGAAACGGCCTAAGACATGACTTTGGTCCGCCCATATGACCGAAAGTGGAGTGAGTTTGATGTTTATGAGCGATACAATCATCGCAAGAATTGACGGCCTTAACCACGTCCGCATACATACCTGGCCAATAGTAGTTAAGGGCCAAGCGCTTGTATGTTTTAGAGATGCCCATGTGACCGGCTGTGGGCAACGAATGGTTTTGCCTTATTAACTCCGATCTCTCTTCGGATGGAACAACCTCTTTCCATTGGAACTCTCTAGTAAGAGGGTTAAGACTTTTTTTAAAACGATATAATTTATTATTAAGGACCTGATAGTCTATAAAAGAGGCAGGAGACTGTGAACAACCTTTATAGATATTAAGATACCATGGATCATTAGTAGAAATGACATTCCCATCTATTGTGTTGCATTGCATAGGCATGACATTAGGAGAACGAGAAAGGAAGTCTGGCACAACGTTATCGGTTCCTCGACGATGCTTTATTTCGAAATTATAGGAAGAAAGACGGACTCCCCATCTAGCCAGTCGACCCGTAGGATTGTTGAGTTTGATAAACCACTTGAGAGCAGCGTGATCAGTGTACACAATAAATTTTTGGCCATTTTCTACATAGCAACGCCAGTGTCCAATAGCTGACAGAACAGCAAGCGCCTCGCGCTCTGTAGCACTATAATTTCTTTCTTGGTCCGTAAGGGATTTGCTGTAGAAGGCTATAACTCTTTCTTTCCCCTCCAAGACCTGACAAAGAACAGCTCCGATACCAAAGTCACTACTATCCGCGTGAATTTCAAATGGTTGTGTGTAATCTGGACAAGATAGTACCAGCGAAGAAGACAAACAATCCTTTAATTTATTGAAAGCTGCGTCAGCCTCTCGCGACCAATTGAACGCAGGAGAGTTTTTACCGTTAGAGGTTAGTTTATTCAAGGGAGATGCCAGCGCACTGAAGTTAGGTATAAACCTTCTATACCACGACGCAGCGCCTAGGAAGCGACGGACCTCCTTTTTGTTAGTAGGAGTGGGGTAGTTTTTTATCGATTCTACCTTTTCGGGATCGGCATGAAGGCCTTCCGAATCCACTACATAACCCAGGTATTTTAATTTAGTACTGAAAAAGTTACATTTGTCGAGATTTATAGTGAGGTTCGCATATTTTAATTTTTCTAGTATTTTTGACAATAGTGTGATATGGCTATCAAACGAATCTGAGACACAAATCACGTCGTCGATATAACAAAAAACCCTGTTTTCAAATTCTGGACCGTAAAACAAAATATCTGCAAGACGCTGCTGGGTGGCTGGAGCGTTAGTTAATCCAAAAGCCATAGATTTAAAATGAAATTTACCACGTGTAGGAATATAAAATGACGTTTTGCAACGATCCTCTTTTTTTATCAAGGTTTGCCAAAAACATTTTGAAATGTCTAAACTAGATATGTATTTAGCATCTCTTAAGTTATCCAAAATCTCAGCAATATAGGGTAAACTATAAGCATCTTTTTTTGTTATAGAATTTAATTTCCGACTATCCAGACAAAAACGCAGTTCGCCATTTTTTTTAGGGGTCAAGATCACTGGATTAGACCAAGGGCTCTCGGAAGGTTCAATCACGTCCTCTTTAAGCATTTGGTCGACATGTTTTACCAAAATGCGCTGTTTCTCTGGTGACATGCGATAGTAACGCTGCCGAATCGGTGGGTGATCACCTGTATCTATCGAATGAGTAATGAGAGAGGTACGGCCGAGACCGCGTTTCTGATAAGAAATATCGATAAATTGAGAAATAATGTTTTTGGCGGTAGTTCTTTGATCGTCAGTTAAATTATCAAATGAAATTAATTTACTAACGGTGTCCTTCTGTACTACCGAGGTTCCAGATTCGTGATTATTTTGAGGTGAGATGGTTTCCAAATTAGCCGGAAACAGACCAAAACTTCTCCAAAAATCCATACCCAGAATCAAGGGGTTTTTGATGCCAGGAACGATATGGGTAACAAGAGAAACAGTTTTATTTTGAAATTGGAATGGAATTACCACTGAGCCGAGTGAAGAATATTGCTCGCCACCAGCGGTGGTAAAAACCAAGGGCTTAGAACCACTTAATTCCAAATTTTTCAAGAAAAGAAGATGAGAATTATTACCAAGTATAGTTGCGCAAGACCCAGTATCGAGTAAGCCAATGGTGTTTTTTTTATTTACTACTACAGGAATATAGGGAGGTTGTGTGTTTGTATTTACGATTGAAGAAAGTTTATGGCAATTAAAGAAATTGGATACGTGATGTAGCCAATTGTGCCACTCAGTTTTACTAGTTCGAGTTTTTATTTTAGACTTTCCCCAATCGGAACTTACAAGTTTTTTGAAGGTTCATTGTTTTTATTACAGTTTGTACAATTAGAGACTTTAAAACCTTTCAAACCACATTTAAAGCAAATAAGAAAACGAGGCTGAGTGCAAGATGATAGATTGTGCGAGTCATTTCTACATCTAAGGCAGAATTGTTTATTATTAGTAGTATTAGCAACGGCATTAATTTGACGATCCTTAGAAAAATTGTTAGAAGAAGCCGGACTGGGATTTTTAAAATAATTTCGATTTCGGAAAAAGTTTTTATTATTATAAGTTTTATTTACGATGGCGGAATCGGAATCAACGTAAGCCAGTTCAGGCGCCAAAGTACTAGAAGTAACCTTAGGTGGCTCAGAAAAATCATTACTACGACTTTGATATTGTTCGAACTTTCTGCAAATGCTAACCAACGAAGAAATATCTGAAACAACCCCAGTCAGAAGGCAATTAGTGTAACAAGGCCTAATGTTATTTAACAAGATGTTCAATTTGACAGACTCGCTGACAGGCTCATCCAAACGGGAAAATAATCCTTGCATTTTTGCTATATATAAGGTTATGTTCTCTTTCTCGCCCTGAGAACGAAGTCTTATTTTTATTAGTTTATCGTCGTAATTATGCGGACTAAAATCACGCTTAAGTAATTTACAAAGATCGTCCCAAGTATCAACGCTGTCTTTGATAGAACGATACCAATGGAGTGCATCGTCTGAAAATATCTCAAAAGCGAAAGAAAAGATTTTGCTATCTGGAATGTTTCTACAAGACATAAATTCGTTAATTTTTTGGATAAAGGCGCGCACACACGATTTGCCGTTATATTTAAATTTACCGAGTTCAGAAAATAATTTACGATCGTAGGTTAATGCATCAAAGAATTTTTCATCAGAGTTCTGTGACTCGACTCCGCTCGATACTACAGGTTTAGAAGAAGTTAAGGACGAGAGAATTTCGGAAATGGAATGAAACTCGTTCCAGACCGAATTAAATTTTTGTGTATCACTAATTGAGGTGACGTCAATGCGTGATAACCTATGAAAAACGTGGCTGAGAATAGATTCAGTTCTAGAGTAAAGATTTTTATCAAATTTAGATTGCAAGGCTTTCGCGTTGTTTTTCACTCGTATTAAGGAATTATTTACCGCGGAAATATCCTCTTCGACCGTAAAACATGATTCTAAAATGTCCTCTGAAGGAGAACTAGATGAAAGTTTGGTAATTAATTTACGTAACTCCTCCACAGTACACTTTGAGGAGTCACCACCTCTTATTTCTACCTCATATTCGAGTTCCGATTTATTTAATAAAGTAAATTTTATGGTATAAGCCATAGTGACCGAAAAAAAAAATGTGTGGAGCAGCTACGAAACCAGAAAAATTATGTGGAGCGAAAAGTAAAAAAAAATCAATTTGATTCCGTCCAAAAGGGTTTAACAGCAAGGGTATTATTACGTGAGGTTAATTAAGTTTAAAGTGGGATATGATATGCCACGCTGCGCGCACGCAAAAGCACGTGGACGGACGATAGCACCGCGTGAACAAAGGAATTAGATATGTTATATAATTATGCACTGCACTGCACTGAGTACGGAATGAAAACACCAAAAAAAAATAACAAACACTAGTACATACCCTTTTGAACGAAATAAAGCACTCAAAACACAGTTATAAAATTTAGAAGATCAACGAATCTCGTGGTAACTCCTCTGTTGTGGCGCCACTGTGACGTGGTGATTATTTTGAAAGAAACAATATTTGAAAAGACCAAACTCTTTAATTCATTTTTAACAATTATACAATGAGAAAGAAGTCACAGGTAAGGGTCGTAGGTTCACAGCCACGAGATTCGTTGTTCCAGAAGAGATTTCCAAAAGTGCTCAGCTTTGAAGCAGCCCGGCGTCCAGTCGGTCGAAAGAGGACGAAGGTCCTCGCGCCTCCGTATTTATATGGGCGCGCGGGGTGGAGAGCGGGGTAAGGAGGGAAGCACCAGAGCACTTCATCACAAATGGAAATGAGCAAAATATGGTTAGGTAGATCTGGAACTACTTAGTAACTATGTAGCAAGCTTCACAAACAAGTCACATTTGCGACACTAAATTTAAATTCGATAGCTCTATCAGGCCCGCTTGGCCACCACGTAGGGTTTACACGAGTCTTTTCCCGCGCAACCAATTGCCTTTTAAAAGATGTGCGCACAACAGGTCTCACATTGGTCTCTAACAGGTCACCCCAGAAACCTACAAGAATAGTGAAGGGTTGATACAGGTCTGTAGTCAGCTTGGGCCCCAACGACGCAACCCCGATACCTCCACACAGCACCTTTCTCTCGCGGCACTGTATCCATTTACGACGTTCGTGTGCGTCACCCAAAACCATGTGCACAAGGATTTACATGGGGCTTTCCGCAACAATTTTACATACAAAATTTACCGACTGGGCAACTCAATACCACGCGCACGCGGTTTTACACGAGTCTCTACCTGGTATGTAGACTCAACCGATGACGTGCTGCTTGCTGCATAGGTCACTAAAGCAATACTGTATACATGCACAAATCTATAATGAAATAAGGCTGCTTGTAGCAGTACTAACTTTCAAAAAATCCATTACATGTCTCGGGCGTCCATTCGCCACGCCATAGCACCATGTAGGTAGCAGCTACTTGACTAGTTTTTCCGTACGACCCCGCAAGTAATTTAAGTTCATATCGATCATTTGGAAGAATTTTAATTATTTTATAGGGACCTCTCATGCCACTATCAAGTTTCCCTGTGCTCTGAGAACTCTTTATTACGTAAACTAAATCATTCAAATTAAACTTTTTAGGAGAGTTGCGATTTTTATTAACATATGCATCCTGCTTACTCTTATTTTCACTAAGACGGTCTTCAACAGTTTGGCGACGTAATTCACGTAAAGCCTCTTTATTAGGGTTAGTTCCGTCGCAGGTAAGATCCCTAATCAAGGCATTAATTATTGGAGTAGTGCAATCACTGCCAATCAAAAGATTTAACGGTGAACATTGAGTTGTTTTTTGTTTGGTTATATTTAAGACCAACTGTAATTTCCAAAAAAATTTTGACCAACTATTTTCTTTGTAATTAACTTCAATTCTTATCATATAAAGCACCGTGCGACAATATCTTTCGACCTGGCCATTCTCTTGATGCATTTCCGGTGTTATGAAATGCAACTCAATCCCAAAGTCTGCCATCCAATTAGTAAACTCATTATTGTCAAACATGCGACTCCGGTCACATACTAAGCGCTTGAAAGTACCAAACAAGGATATAGTATGAGTGATAACGCGCTTTAATTCGTCACAGTCCTGTCTGTACAGCCCATATAGTAAACAATACTTAGTATACGCATCAACGATAATAAGCACGTACTTATGACCATCGCATTCTCTTAAGGGCCCAAGGACATCAGCATGTAAAGTATCAAACGGTACAGTCGTCTTATGCCACGATGATATCGGTTGCAATGGCGCACGGGATACACGTTTATGTTAAATGCAAACGTCGCAATGCTGCACGTATTTGGTGACGAAATGCCTCATACCCGGAAACCAAAAATATTTGAGAATCAAATCAATAGTTTTGTCTACTCCTATGTGTTCATGTTCATCGTGGAATACTCGTAATAAGCTCAAACGAAACGCTTTTGGGACATAGCATAAGTGACGCACTTGCTCGCCTACCTTATCATACTTGTAATAAAGAAGATCATTACGTTGAACATAGCGCGAGTTGTCTAAAGTGCCATCGTTTAGTTTTTCAAGAAGTGTCAATGTCTCTTTGTCACCTGACTGGGCAATTTTAGCCCAATTTTGTGGTTTGTTTACAGCACTAACTAAATTAACCGGATTCCTACTTAAATAATCAACATGAGACATTAAAACTCCCTTACGATATTCTAACGAAAAATTAAAATCTTGCATATACATCCACCATCGCGCAACTCGGGGTTGGAGATCCTTTTTTCGTTGTGTCATTTTCAGTGCATTGCAATCTGTTATGACTTTAAAATTGACACCGATTAAGTATTGACGGAAATGTTGTAACGACTTTACAACGGCTAGAGTCTCCAACTCATAGCTGTGGTATTTTGATTCCGCTCCTACAGTTAATCTACTAAAATACGCAACTACCCGTTTACGCCCATCTTTATGCACTTGCATCAATATACCGCCGTAACCAATGCTGCTTGCATCCGTGTGCAATTCTGTCGGCAATTCAGGATCGAATATAGCAAGCACCGGCTCATCAGTCAATCGAGCTATGATATCCTGACGCGCCTTTTCCTGTTGTTCACCCCAATGAAAAGTAGTATTTTTCTTTGTTAATGCCGCAATGCAAGCAGTTTTGGCTGCGTAATCCGGAATATAACGTCGAAAATATCCAGCTAAGCCGAGGAATTGACGCACCTGCTTAACTGTTTCCGGTATAGGAGATTTAACTAATGCGGAAATTTTATATTCGCTCGGCCGTACCTGTCCCTGACCAATAATCCTACCTAAGTATTCTACTTCGGTAGTAAGAAACGTACATTTTTTTAAATTAATAGAAAAGCCAGCCTCCGTTAAAGTTTTTATTACTGTGTCGAGTAAAATCAAATTTTCTTCTATTGTGTCACTTAGTAAAAGTACGTCGTCGATATAGACTAAAACTTTTCCTGTCTCTGTAAATGATTTTAACGTCTTAGTGATCGTTTTTTGATAGATAATCGGTGCATTAGCTAAACCGTAAGGTAATTTGCAATATTCATAGTGACCTTTTGGCGTTACAAAGGCCGTTTTATGAATAGAATCCTCCTTAACCTTCAGTTGTAAAAATCCAGAAACCATATCGAGACTCGTAAAAATTTTAGCCTTACCTAACATATCTACATGATCATTAATCAAAGGGAGGGGATGTCTTACTTTAACTGTAATTTGATTTAATGCCCTGTAATCAACTACCATTCTATCCGAACCATATTTCTTTTTTACTAGTAGAATAGGACTGGCATATTCAGAGTTCGACTCTCGAATAATTCCTTTATCAAGCAAATCCTTAATAATAGAACGAACTCTCAATTTTTCATTCTGGGATAGTTTATATGGCCGGTAATAAACAGGCACGTTACTTGTTAATTTAATCTCCACCTCACTATCTTTAACCGTACTGGTAGCAGTACCGCTTAAAAAGTGGCTAGAATACTTCGTTACCTTAAAAAGTGGCTAGAATACTTCGTTAATACGTTTAACAATTGCTCTTTATATTTTACAGAGACAGGAGTGTTTACATTGTCAAACTGGGAAACAGAATTTATTTGCATAACATTACACTCTAAGGAATCACTATGCACGATACGTTGAAAATCATTTGTCCGAATGTAAGCGACACCTTGCCTATTTAAAACATCTGTACCAATAATTACAGGAACATTTAAACAATCCTTATTAACAACATAAAAATCTACCTCTAAAGTAATACCATTCAACTCTATAGGCAACGTTACATAAGACTTTGACTCGATGTCAACACCACCTAACCCTCGTAATAACTGGTAAGTTGGTCTCAAATGACAACTGAAATGTTTAAGTAAGTCTGAAGATAGCAACGAAACGCTTGAACCGCTATCAATAAGCACGTCAACCGGTACGCCTAATATGACAGCAGTAATGATGTCAGATTTTTTCAATTCACCCTCATATTCACGACAAAAATTCACACCGTTTTTATTTCTAGATTCCGACCGTTCTTTTGCAAAACACATACCTTCATTATGTCCAAGTTTTTTACAAAACGTACAACGTTGAGTCTCACGAGTATTATCATTGCTATCCGAACCAGGTTTAATTTTTTTTGGACACTCATTACTTTTATGACCAAACTGACTACATGCATAGCATTTTATAGTTTTAGGATCGGGAATTTTACGCTTCAATGTGTTATTATTGGACGAATTACGATAAGTGTTGACTTTTGAGTTCTGAGTATACGGCTTTTTGACAGGATTATTACGCGAAGAGCTAGGTTTAACAAAGTTTGACAAAAACTCCACTATGTTATCTGGCGTTAAGTTAGCATTTTTAGCTGTGGCGCGAACTTGTAAATCAGTTATGCCACGAATAATTATTGCAACTAGCAGTTTGCTACTAAGACCTTTGACAATGCGTAATTTTAACAATGATCTACGTGCGTATTCTGCATAGGTGGAAAATTTGTCGGACTCTGTATGCATCACATTATAAAGAATGTTTGCGACATCGACATTACGTGGGCATAACGCTTTTAACTCTAATTTGAAATTAGACCAAGTACGTATGGTACTAGTCCACTAACTAAGCCAAACGCGAGATTCACCTCTAAAACAATGACCTACGCGAGCAAGGCATTCTCTATCGTCCCAGCGATTCAAAATACGAGCTTTATCAACTTCGTCACACCACGTGTCGACATCATGAACACTCGGGTCAAAATCAGACACAAAATAATGGTTTGATCTCACCGGGAGAGAGTTGATGGCAGCTAGAATGGACTCAGCGAGGTCGGTCTGTTCTGCTCGTTGCGGCAGCGGCACGTTGCTGTAGCAGCTCTCGTTAAGAGCCCGCTGTAATCTTTTTGCACGCTGGCAGCGGGCTTACGCACACAACGACATGCCGCTCACACACACAAAGCTACGTAGGCGACGTAAAGCGCAGTGTAGTGCGCTCGGCGATCGTTGATGTTTTTCGGTTAAATATACTGTTGGTACATTATGTTTTGGTGCAATAAAGATTTTCTAACTTACTAACTGGTATAAACTAACAGATATTATTCAAATTTTGGTAAAAGTTTTATTACATAGTAAATGCCATCCTAATTTAAATGCGAGTAATAATATATGAATATTAAATCCTTGAGTGCTTTGGATTACGGGTAAGTAAAAAATATTATGATAAAATAATATGATAAATCGTGAAGGTGATAATAATGCAGACTTCTATTATTTAACTTATACCTTTAAACGAGCAACTCTTGAAGGTATATTTATTTATTTATATATTTATAAATTTCGATGATCTCGAAAACGGCTCTAACGATTTTGCTGAAAATTGGTATATGGGGGTTTTTGGCGGTAAATAATCGATCTAGATTAGTCTTATATTTGGGAAAACGCGTGTTTTCGAGTTTTCATGCGTTTTTCTTTTCACGCAGAATATAGTCGCTAATTTCTCCGCACCGGCCGCCATCCGTCTGGCTCAGCGGTTAAGGATGCGGACCGCTAGAAAGAGTGTTACGGGTTCGAATCCCACTCGGTGACTGTTAATGAGTACTTTTGTTTTTTTATGTTCAAGTTTATATATAATTTTTTACTTTGTATTGTTTTTAGACAAGTTTAAAATGTAGTTAATGTTTAAAATGTAACCGAGCAAAGCTCGGTCACCCAGGTACTTTAGCAGAGTTGAGCACGCACATTATTTAATTTGTATAGAAACTTAAATAAGGCAAGTTTTAGCAAATTAGGTAGTGCAAAGTATTACTTATCATTGATTGTAAGCCATATTACTCCTTATTACTCTCTACATGGTGATTTTTCAATGGTTTTAGTGCCGAAAGCCACTTCATAAGGATCGTTATTAATACCTAAATAGCTAGTTAAAATAAAAATTCAGAAACAAAAAATCGTGACATCAATTAGTAGTACCACCACCTGGCCGGTCCGACAGAGTTCATCGAGCTCACGCGGCAGTTTTGGTCAGGCGTAACTACTATTAAGTATTACTTTTATTTAAAATTCTTAGATCTGTTGTAGCTAATAAGTATCACGATTTGTAAACAGTATTGGCAGTTGTCATAAGTGTTGCTAAATTAATAAAACCTAAGTGGAAGTCGATTAATACAGTTGGTACGTTCGTACGGTCGGGTATCTGTGGCAAGTTGTAACGAACAGACGGATATTTTAAAAATTGGCAGCACTAATTGACCGGTTGGTGAGAATTCATTCTGAATAAATAATGAAGGTAGAAATTAAATGTCTTTGGTGAAAAAATTTTTACAAACTTTCTGGGGCGTTGACGGTGGAGATAAACACGTGTCATGAAATCTATGCGAATCTTTTATTTAACACTACGTGGTCTCGATCAGAAGTCATTTTCGCAACATTTTTGTCTTGTCATACACAAATATGGATAGAAGAATTTTTTTACACGATGACATTTTTTTCCAAAACCAATGAAAAGTCAGCCTGTATATCGAATGAAAAGAAGTTTAGGGAGGTAGCACACGGTGAATTCTTTGGTAGCTATGCAGTCGCTGGTCATAAACCGATGGAGAATGTTGGGATGCAGTAGCGCGTTCATGAAACACACTACTGCATCGCTAGAGTAGAAGTTGCCTTCCTTATTATCGAATAAAATAAATAAAACTGTAGAATTAAGAAAATTGGTATAATTTGTCTGTGTATACATTTAAAAAGTACACATACAAATCTGCTTGACAGGAAACGCTACTTTTGCTTCTGATTTTCGATTAAAATTATTGCAGAAAAGCCTCATGTTAGCACGCAAATCTGACTACCGTTTTAAACCTTGCGTGCTCAAAACAAATATTTTCTAACATATAAATGGATTTCGATGAAATTTAGCACAATGATGAGAAATAGTGTCGCAAAGCTACTAGAAGTAGAGAATTCCAGAAGAATTAGCAAGTTCTAAAATAATGTGGAATGTTCTAGAAGTTTATAGAATAATCCAGAATGATGAAGAATTAAAAAGAAGGTTGTGGAATGTTTGAGGATAATTCCGAGTTCACATCGGTCAACCAACACTAACATTCTAAGTCGGGGTGACGGAGGGTCAAGCACATGAATTTTCTAGAAATATCTATTCTCGTACCTTGGCAGGCGTATATAAAAGTGGTGAGATAACTTCAAAGAGATTTAACAAATATTATACGACTTCAGCGACGAATTTGGGACTATGACTGCATGAAGACTTGGACAATGGACGTTTCGAAGACCATATTAGTGTGTCAATCTTTGGTTGCATAGTGAATAAATTCCCTAAGAAGAGTGTTGGCATTTTTTTCCAAATCTCAAACCCCACTTTCGTAACAATAGCTAGGATACTTCTTGAAGGTACAAGCACGTATTAATTATAATATAGGGCTAATAGCTGCAGGAGTTTCATTGAACGACATTTAGGCGGATCGATGATTTCCAGTAGTAATAATTTGTGATAAAAATTTATCAACCGGTCTTACATTTTATTTTCCCAAATCTCATCGTCTCGCCTGATAATTTCAGTTTTAATTAACAAATTAGTCCAGTCTAGACACTAAACTGACAAACGTCTTGTCTAGTGACTTACTTAAGCTTACTTTTTGCCTTTTGCAGAATTAGTGGCACCATAGTATTTATTTTTCCGTTTCACATTATCAACGTTCTATTTTAGCTCGTTTGCTCATAATATTTTTTTTTTAGTCTGCATCCTCCAACATAATCGGAGACTGTATTCTCCAAGTTAAAGTTTTTACTAACAAATTTTTGGAATAAAAATGAATTTAACTATTTTTTATTGATTTTTCAAAATCTGTTTCATCTTAAATTTGGGGTGTGGAGGACGGCATCCGGTGCCAGCACTTAGCTGCCGTGCTACACACCCCAAATGAGTACGGCAAATTAAATATAAAAAAATCTTTCAATAATTATGTTTGGTTACTTAGACGATATTAGTGAAATCGCATTTTCATGTAAACTGAATTTCTTAAAATGGCCGCTACATCGCGTCCCTTTCCACCGCAGAGCAGACAGTGCCTGCGCATATGGCCTAGGGCCACACCAGCGCTGAACACCACCGCCCAGCGATGGAATGGGAGCAACCTCTTCATTTCAGAAATACGGGGCAATTAGGGAGAACTTGATAAATTTTCTATTTCCTTTCAAGTTTGAAAAATTTATCCGATAGCCCATTATATTTACGAAAGTACGTTCAACGACACAAATAAATTACTATAAGTAATCAAGTTTTCCAATGATCAAATCCTGTCAGTCACTCTATGGTTTGCGCACGTCATCGCACAGTGACTACGAGGTCGGCGTTGGCGCAAAGAAATACGTCCTCTAGCTGTAAGCGCTGCGCGCGGACTGCCGTCGGAGAATAAACCGCATCCTATTTAAATAAATTTTTATGTGATACGATTTTATTTTTTTACATTATTTAAAAAAATATAATTATGATGTGTTTGGCATATTTAAAAAGGGCATGAAATGGCGTTTGTAACGTTATTTTTATTTTTCTAAAATAGGAGCTCAAAACACAAATACAAGCGACTTTATTTACATCGATTTCGGCGAAAATTACGCGACTTGTTGATTTTTTTTCCTTGTGAATTTAAATAAAACAATGAAAAAAGCTTCACTCATGTCAGAAAATACTTATTCAGCTATATTTATGTATTTTTTTCACCGGGTGTTAATGATTAAATCATTTGAAAATCTCGAAAGCCCCGCCAAGCGTCTTGCGAAATTTGGCCAAACGCACGTTGGATTCACGGTTACGGTTTAAGAAATTTATTTCCCATAAAAAGAATACAATTCACTTATAATGAGAAATACAGGATATCTTAATTATACCTAAGTACTTACATTTACTTATTCTTGCAAGAATCGAATGATTTTGTAATAATAACATAACATATAACTACGAAACAAGTGAGAGATTACTTGACAATTATTAATGCGGGTATCGAAAATATTTAAGAGAACGATTACGTATCGAAAAAATGATAGCAACTGCTGGGTAACAAGTAACAGATATCTTACTAATGTTATTTTAATAAAGTAATTTAAAAAATTATATATTCTCTTAAAATGTGGTGCTTAAGGTTCTTCTTGAATAAAGGATAAGATTGTATCTCTTAAATGTTTTTAGGCAATTTGTTATAAAGCTGTGCTCCTTCATACATGACCGTTTTTTTACCGTAATTAGTGCGACATATCTGTAACTTAAGGTCATTTGCTTGTCTTGTGATTCTTTTCTGAAAAAGGCCTTTTTTAGTAAACGATATTTTATATTATATTTAGATTTATAAATTTTGGTGCTTAAAAAAAAACAAAGTACAAAATAAAATATAATGCATAAATTTTTTTTTATAAAACACTAAAGAAAAACAACTAAGTATAAGTTACTTACCTCATATATTAATTACACAAGTGGTCGCGCGTACTACTCAGGTAGAATAAGGATTTTGTCGGGAAATAATATCGACGTGCGGCCTCTTTTTATACGTGCGGCACACTAAAATGAACCGGAGTTTAGTAGTCGAGGCTTATCTAGGAGCGGGAGGGTATATATGAAAAAATGAGATGACACGACTCAAAAGTTTGCTCCTGTTCTACTATAGTAGAGCGCGCGTGTCCTCTAGTGTTAAAGAATCACGTCAACCATTTTTGTTCGAAAAACTGTGTTTGTGCACGCTTATCTCAGAAACGGCTGAACAACTTCGGTTGCGATTTTCAATTATGTATTTTGATAAGTTTCACTTAAAATTTAGTGGTTGTTTCATTGAAATGTGCAGATGAGCTGACACTACCTTTCACTTTGCTGATTAATCAATCTTTCATAGAAGGTACGTTTCCGGATTTCCTAAAAAAGTCCTTGGTGAAACCGATCCATAAAAAAGGCAAAAAAACTGACCCTAGAAACTTTCGCCCTATCGCAATTCCCTGTATCGCATCAAAAATATTTGAACAAGCCATGGGTAACCAAACGTACGAATTTTGCGAAAAGTATAATATTTTTGATGATTGCCAAAACGGGTTTAGAAAAAATCGGTCCACGACACTAGCAACATACAAGTATGTACAAAAAATACTTGACTTATTGAATGGAAAGAAATACGCAATAGGTACTATGCTTGATATGACCAAAGCATATGACAAAGTCCAAAATAATATTCTATTAAATAAACTCCACGGGGTAGGTATCAGAGGCATCGCTCACGCCTGGTATAAGTCTTACTTGGAGAATCGAGAACAATATGTGGAAATAGAACACTATGACCACGACACCGGAACTATATCCACAGTAAGATCAGATGTACAGCTCATGAACTGTTCCATTCCCCAGGGAAGCGTTATCGGGTGCTTGCTATTTTTAATCTACATAAACGACCTACCAAAAACCCTGAACCAGACCTGCGTACTTTTTGCGGATGATATTTCACTACTAACCCCTTACACAAATCATGACAATTTAAATCAACTACTAACCCAAACTATTGACTCTGTCGTATCGTGGCTAGTAGGGTATTATAGGGGCTCCTGCATCAGGTCCTATCGGCCCTGATTCTGGAGCCCCTATAATCCCTACAGTTCCTGATAAGTACCTACTCTCAACGAATAATGCGAACAGAAAATCCTGTCTATATTTGTGTAACTTACGTACTCGTAATGACTTAGACAAATAGGTAGGTATTTAATTTAGTTTGTTTGCTTACTTCTTGTTCGCCGGCTTCACATTAGCTACAAACCTATTCTCAAACATTTCTATACGTATTCGAAATCTTTCAGCGTCCAATTTCCACGTTCCCATGCGATTTTCTTCATGCCCGGGTATAGCATGGTATTTAACAATATCGCTGAATGCAACATTTTTACACAGTTTTGACATATTTGAATCAAAAAAATAATCTGAGGAATTCTCTGTTTATAATGTCTGTATCAAATTCTGTTTAAGAATGTGAAATTATTTCAGTACTACATCTATTTATTCACTTAAAATGGAATGGGTAAGAAATAAAGGTAAAGTTTTGAAATAAAAATAAAAATACATAATCATATTTTTATTATCAATACACCAATTTCTTAAACATAACACATTTTTTAAAGCACATATTGATGGATGATTTGAACAACTAAATACATTATTATGTAATGAATATTGTTTATATAAATTATTAAAATTAGGACAGCCCTTATCTTCTAAATTGTAAACATTATTTGTCCTTGTTATGTCTTTTATCCAAGACATTTTTTCAACACCTTTGCAATAAATGATTTTGTCTTTAAGATAGTTTTGAACAATACTTTTGTGTTTCGTATATAGTATAAATCCTTCATCCCATCGTACTTTTCGATTTTGCTCTAACCAGCACACATTTCGCTTTTCAACGGTAGTGAGATAACGAAATGGGAACGGTGGTGATATTAAAAAGAAATCTAGCTGATTGGCATATATTACAGCTATTTCTTTTGCAATAAATTCGTTGTTGTCGATTTTAAAACCTTGAACATCCACAATAGCATACATGTTTTTATAAAAACAATATTTTGCAAAAAATAATAAAAAAGACTCAATTATTGTAAACTCAGTAAAATAATAATTCAAGACAGTTTACGGACAATATTACTTAAAGGCTTATATTCTAAAAGCCGATCGTTAATAATTAAACAATAAGCGCAGGTGTTGTTCGGTATATCTTGAGATGTTTCAATTTCCAATCGAACATCAACCGGACCTGTTTTTAAATTTTCGTTCTGTCTAGAACAATCGATTACAAATAACGGCGCCTTTTCTTTAAATTGGTGTAGATCAAGCAAGGGGTCTGCAGGACGATTATAAAACAACTGTCGGAATTGAACATACATCTCATATAATATACTGTACTTCTCCTCATCAAACTTTACGTTGAGAGAATCATATGGATAATATTGAGAATTTAGAAATAAGGTAACGTTAGTCAAAGAGCAATGATCAAATAAAGAACTGTCTCTCGTTTTACTATTTTTTCTATTTGTTTGCAAGCCAAATATAACATATCGAGGTTTTTCTAATTGAGATGTAGTCTTTACGGCCCATGAATGTTTTTTTGTTTTCGGTAATAATGGATATTCATATAAATCCCAATTTCTGAATGCAATTTGAATGGGATTATCTTTTTCTAATTGCTTTAACAATAGTAGCCTCTGCTTATCAGAAACTTTGATGTGAGGTACGCGCCATTGAATCCTTTGTATATTAATGTCTACTACATCATCAGCATCCATAACAATACTGTTTAGATTTGCATTAGTCCTATTCAATATAAGTTCATGCTTACAATTCATGACAATTTTGTTATAATCTTCTGCAAAGCCTAATATTTTATTTAATGGTATGAGTGCGCTAAAATTACCATTATTACTATTTTTGTTCAAATCGTCATCAGTTTTCCATCCCCATGCAGCTGCTGCCTTACTTTCACAGTTACTCATTGATATGTATGTTTTTAATGTTGAAGTTATTCCAGAGTTTCTAATACGATCAATTTCTACACCATTCATTTCATATCTTATGTCTTGAAATAGAAATAATATAGAGTTGTTCGTAAATTTTACATTTTTTTTCTGAATTTTACCGGTAGTATCCACATGACTCACTATAGCACTTCCTTCGATGTAAATAGAGCTAGCTGATGGTAATACATATATATCTTGGTGATGAATCGGTATTCGTATTTCATCATTCATGTTGAAACTGTTATTATATGGGTTATAAGTATGTATTTCATAACTCTCAATTGAATTATCAAATTGAGTTGAATCATTTATCTGCAGGATAGTCATGTTTTAAAACCGAGTGCCTTTAGAAATTCTTTATTATTTTTATTAATTTTTTTACGAGTAGCAGCACTTGCAACACGTCTAACTTGTTTCACTGTAGACTTAGAAATAAATTTCTTAGCTTTCTTCTTCACTTGAAATTTATCAACGTTATTACAATTGTTTTTTTGAAACACAATCATTTTGTTTTTCTTAAATGAAGACACAATTGGATATTTTCTCCACGAAAATTAATACATCTCCCATTTAAATCCACCACTTTTATAGTTATGGATGAAATAATATTTTGAGTAATTGGAAAGTATATAACATTGTTTGGTGTTTCTACAAATCTATGACTGGGAGGGATGTTTGGCACGAATTCGTAAATTATATGCGATGGAGTACCATTAGTATATGATCCTTGCAGGAGATCACATTCGATCCTTATAACAGACACAGGTAGAATGTTCACTGGATTCGTCGACTCATGCCATTTATTTGCTTCTAATTTCACTTTTGAAAAACCAAGTAAAGATCCTGTACTATTTTCCACACTAAAATCTACAACTTCGCTACAGAATAAGAAACATGTCATAGTATTATTATTCGGCTTTATTACTAGCTTACAACTGTTTTTAATTCTGTCATTTAGATATTCATAAAGATCTTGCAAATCATAAATACCAGTTGGCACCTTAATCTTTTGTTTATTTTCTCCGTATATGAATACATTATTGTAATCATTTATATTAGGTATTGAATTGAAACAAGAAAAATATAATAAACCGCATTCGTATGCACCATCTAAAATAAGTGGTGGGGAAAAATCCGTATCTACAACAGATTCATTTCTAGTAATAGTGAGCGTTACAGACATTGTGATAAACTGACCTTTATTGCGGGTGCACCAGTATTTATTTATCATCACGGTCTTGATTGTACCAAAAATTATTAAGAAATCTTATACAAAGATGTCCGCAATTAAACGAGTTATTTCCTTGGAAATTTGTATAGTTGTAATTAAATGTAGATCCCATGTATTTAACAAATTCTCGAGGTGGTTTTAAGTCACCATAACTATCAAAATATTCTATATAATCATTAAATTTCGCGTAGGCTACCCAATGAGTACCTGGATTTTCAGAACTATCTAAATTGATAATACCACATTCTTTCTTAAATGGGTGATTTGGTAATTCATTTCGCATAAACACACCTCTGAAATAAGGTATATTTTTTGAATATTTTAAAATATCAAAGTTAGACAGTGCTCGATTTGGTAGCCTAATATTTAGTTTTTTTCAATCCTTGAATATATTCCTAAACCTTGTCCTTAAGGTTTAATGCGTAATCCATTTCCTATACATAAAGATCTAATTTTTTCTTTAGGTTGTTTTTGAAATAGTTTCTTAGCAGATTGAATAGCATTAATAGCTTTTAATATGCCTGCTGGGCCGCCTGCTAAGCTTCCAGCAGCGGCAAGGCCTGCGAAAATTGGAATCAATGGTAATACACCACCAGTCTTCGGCACTGGAATAATACGAGGCACATCAACAGGTAACTCTGATGTTAGTTCTTTTGCAGCTGCAATAGCTAGCTCAATAGCAGCTTTTTTACATTTTGGTTTTAAATTGCGTAAGTGCTTTTTTGTTTTAGAAATAATATTTTTAAACACTTTACTGAAACCAGCGCCAGATATTTTTGACTTCGTCTTTATTATCTTCAGAGAGGCAGATTTAGTTTTTGGAGGTTTTCTTTTCGTTTTTTTTACTTTCGGTTCCATTGTGATTTTTTAAGGATGTATATTTTCTCACTCTCTGCAATTTAAAGAATTTAACCTCTATCCTCTTTAACGCCTAAGTGCAGACTGAAGATTTTTTTATTTAAATTGTTATATATGTTTATACAAGACTTGATTTCTTTATCCAGCTATTTTCCGCTACAGGCAGACCTAACCATTTAACAAATAGCATATCCTTTTTCTTTTTTAAAACTTTTTCTACCAAATAAATATCAGGATGTTTAGTTTTTTGTAGTTCTTGCGTATAAAATGCTAAAATAGGTCGCTGTCTAATATCATTTAAAAGATATGTAATGGGACTTGTATTCTGTGCTTTAATTATTTTAAATATTTCTGTTGACCAATTTGGAGTGTATCCTTTTTCAAATGTCCCCTTATATTTACTTATACGAACATGGTCACCAACTTTAAATCTGCGATGCTCTTTTTTCAAAGAAGGTAGTTGTAATGTTTTATATCTCTTTAATAATAAATTCTTGTTTTTTTTATTTACTTTATTCGGAGGTTGTTGAATTGTTCTGTGAAATATTGAGTTATATTCTTTTACAAGATTTTCTATAATAAGACCGCTCCATTTATAATTACCTTGTAAACTAAATTTTTTGTAAATTTTATTTTTTATTGTTCTTATAAATCTTTCAACTATTGACGCTTTCTTGACAGAATAAGTAGAATAATGATTTATTTTATATTTTTCTACCAACTTTTTAAAATCTGAATTATAAAACTCCTTTCCTAAATCTGTTTGAAGATTTTTAGGGACACGACCTTTTTCTAATAATGTTTGGAAAGCTCCAGTTACACTTTTTTTGTCTTTATTTTTAAGAGGATATGTCCATGCATACTTTGAAAATGCATCAATTACTGCCAAAATATATTTATAGTGTGAATTTTCTTTAGAGTAAGATTGCATATCAATTAAGTCAGCTTGCCACAAATCATCCACACCTTTGAGTATTACATATCTCCGAGGAAAATTATATCTTACAGGTTTATGTATTTCATTGACTACATCTGATTTACTCATTTTTTATCCTTTTTTTGTTTCACAACATTGAGATTATTTTTCAAACTATTTATTTCAATATTCATCAAAGATGTTAAATCATCGAGGGTTTTGAATTTCTTCAAGAATCCATTGGTTATTTTATCCACATATTCTTTGGTAGCACAATCATTTGGATCTATTGGCGATCTAATATGTTTTATGATTTTATATTCTGCATCAAATATATTATCCAGCGAAGAACTGCGCATTTTTTGTCTTTTGTAAATATGATGACCGAATTTGTTGACATTCATGTTCAACGTCTATACAACAACTGAGCTTAATTAATATGAATTACTTTTTTATAATACCAGCTTCCTTAAGTTCTTCAATTATTGAAATTATTTCATTGTCGTGACTTGTATTACCAGCATCTTTTGAAGCAATCAAAATTTTTAATCTATCAACTAATTCATTTGGATCATCCCAATAAATGAAATCAGTGTTCTTTTTATACGATTTTAAAGTTAATAAATTACCACCTACTTTTTTTTCATTACAATTATTGTCAAAGAATAATGGTCTAACAATATGACAATATTTCATTCCTTTGTCTCCTCTGATTTGGCCTGATGAATGATAATCTCTTTTATGAACATTTGTGTGACATAAAATATCCTTATACACCAACTTGTCTTTATCAGAAATAATTTCCAAATTGGGTTTACTTTGAAAAAGTAATTCCTTTAATCCTGGAGTTACTAAATAACTTTTATCCCCTATTTTAGCGAACTCTAATTTATTTGAAGAAGTGTCAATCATGTCTGTAAATGTAACCATCGTATTGCCTATCATCAATTTACCATTTTCGCTACGTACACCAAAAGGTATGCATATTTCATTATTTTTAAGTTCTGATGGAGTTTTAACATTTTCAGAAGTTTTCAATGTCCTGATAGGGGTTTTTTCATTATTTTCAAGCTCCAATGGAGATTTAATATTCTCAGAAGTGTTCAACGTCTTAACAGGGGTTTTTGTTTCTAGTGTTAAATAATCAATTTCATTTTTTTGTTTTATGTTAGATAAATCTTCTTTACCATATTTAATACTAGTATCTTCATATTTCACAGTTTGAGGCTGTGTCAATAATTGTATTGAGTTAGTTACAGGTTTAAATAACTTGCATCGTTGTAATTCTAAATCATCTTCTCTTTCTCGCAACCATTTCACTTTTCGTTTTATGGCTTTAACTGATTTAATTAAGTCATTTTTAATATTCTCATTCATTTTTAACAATCGCTTTATCAATGTGAAAGTCGAAATCAAAGTAACCTGTGAAGCATTTTTTGGGCATTATATAGGTACTTTATAATTAGTCAAAATTTACAAATATGTCAAAAGTTTTGCGATATCGACCTTTGTTTAATTCGCAATCTTTATTAATCAGCAAAAACATGTACGGATCTTTCCATATATTAGAGCACAATGATTTGAATTCAGGCCAGCTCATATCAGAATTAACATGTTCATGGTAAATATGTTTCAAGTTTATTTCATCTTGCTTAAAAACAATTAAAAGATTTACATTGTCTCTGATTAATTGTTTTGGTATTTTTGAATATGTTTGAGACAAATAAAAGCAATCAATGCCTTTATGGCGTCCCATTGAAAAATAATTTCGAATATTTACTTGATTTTCGCATATGACATCGTCGAATATAAAGACGGAATTTTCATGAACCTCGTTTGGAGGAATAAGATCTTCATCATTTTTTAAAATAAATATGTTTACGTCTGGAACAGACTGTAAAAGATGATCTAAAAATAAATACTTCGGTTGAAAAGTAGTTTTAGAATATAAATAAACATTTTGAAACCTAAGACCATTTTCGTGTAATAATAATGAAATCATCACATTTGTCTTGCCGCAATTGGAGGGTCCGCATATTATACAGCGAATTGTATTCGGTAGTAATTCCCCATGTCGTTTATAAGGTACTGTCTGTATTTCAGAGTCTATATGTTTTATCTCTAGGGACACAACCTGTTTGACCAACTTCATTATTATCAAAGAACCTTCAACGGCTTCCCGACCACGTTTATAATTTTGATATACATAGTGTCACTCATCATTAAGAAAAATCCAACGACATATTTTAAGATAAAATCCATCAAGCTGTTTAGGCTAGGTAGAGCGTCAAAGAAATATATAAACATATACGCATACATACATATTTCACTCGCTAGTTCAAAAATATTTTTCTAGGCGGATAACAACACTTTTAACATCCTATCCTTACGCTTATGCTAGTTAGTAAACTATTAAGAGCATATAGGTCGCATTCCAGAGAATAGAATTTCATACCTTAATTGTAGTATTAGAGATCAGCAATTAATAAGTATAAAGTTTTACATGACACATAGGTGAAGTCATTGTCTTCAAAATCCTTCATTCGTGAAATCGTGTCCACTGTGCTGTTGTTATTCTTATCATATTTTTAAAAATGGTAAGTAGTGTAATTATTATTTTAGAATAAATGAGAACCAATTTTTATTTATTTTTACAAAATTTCATGTACATAAAATACAAACACAGAAACAAAGTAAGAAAATTGTTTTAAACATACACATACATATTATACCATACATAAACTAACATATTATACCTAACTATAAATCTATATGATAAATAAAATGTATGCATATATAGGTACTATTCATCACATCAAAGAATGATTTGGAGTGATTTAAAATATATATTTACTTTGTTTCAGAATTCAAACTCGCTGCCTACTGGACGCTCTATCAGCCCTCTGCAATATCATTTTTACTCACCACCACCGCTTGATGACCCGCTTCTTTCGTACGGACAAGATTTGGAAGGCTATCTTAAATTTCAAGAACAGTTTTTGAAAACTCACGAAGATGCTTCAACTCAAACCCCAAAGAAGCAGATGAATAAAAAAACGAAGAAAAGGTTGTCCGAAACTAATGCTGGAATATTAAACTCATATATTGTTAAAAAAACAAAAAAAGGAAGACGCTTAATAAGGATAAGCATATCGAATATAGAGACTGATAGCGAAGCGAATGATGTTGAAGTGCAATATGTCGTGGAGCAGAATAATGATGAACTGTTAAATGATGCAGAATCACTTGTTAATAAAATAGTGAATAAGTTAAGTGAAAACATTACCGTATAATATCGTATTTAAGAATTTTATCATTTTACTTGTAAAATATTTGATAATAATTGAATTTTGTATATTTTAATACTTATTAAAGCTCTTTCTATAACAATGTAAGTTTTTGTTTTTGCCTAAGTATTCCAATGATAGTTTTCAGCTAAACTATTAGGGTTATTGCTAACATAAATATTAGCACAACGCCATCTACATATTGCCATATTCGTTACACCGCATTACACATTGCTTACTTTATATTATTCTTTTCCTTGTGTATCTTACTTCTTAGTTACTCTCTAATAAAACCGGTAGATGGTGCAAAATTATAAAAAGTAGTCAACCTTTCATTGAAATAAAATAATCATCTGAGATTCATCAACCAAGACAGCGTTTTTTTTTTATCCAAATTCAAGACATAGAAACAGTCAGTTGAGACCGTGTAGAGCGCAGCAGAGAGGATGTTTTTTTATGATTGCTCGAGCATTTTATCATGTTCAAACCTTCATGCTTGGCTAAAATTTATTTTTTGAGTGTCATAACTAAAAAAAAATCCTTTCCACAGCGCAAATCCTTTCTTTTGATCAGAACTGATCCTCAGAGGATTTTATTATTGAAGTCTATTCTCAGATCTGGATTGAAATTTTAATTCTAATAATAAAAGCGATCATAGATAATTTACAATAATAGGAACGAGATAAATAAAACAAAAAATAATGAGGGACTACATTTATTTATATTTTTACATATAAAAAATTATTATATTTTTCACATACAAAAGTATCTTAAACTAACTAAATAAGCATATATTGCATAATAAAAAAAATATTTGCACATATTTTAAAATATCTACAACTTACAATTTTATTCTAAAATACAGTAGAATAATGACCCCAAGGCAGAGTCGCAAAGCTTCCTTCAAAGATTTGTCTTTTATCATCATTAGCATTTAGAACAAGCTTGTTTACTTTCTGAGTGTATACATTATGATTTTTAGAACGTAAAAAGTACATTTTTTCTCTAAAACTTTTATTATACAATAAAGAGTCTTTATACTTATTGATATTTAATTTTTTTACAGCACATTTTTTTACACCTTTCGCTTTCTTTATCAAACAGCTATTTGAATTTATACAATATAACTTTGCTCTTAAGCCTATAAACTCAGATATAACATCCCCACTCATCTCATCTTTAAAGTATCCTGGAATTTGCTTATTAAGTCTTGGCATATTGTAAACATTATTCGACTCAAAATTGCTAGTATCAAAGTACTGAATATTTCTTTTTATATCTTCATAGACGTCTTCTGTTTGCACAAAGTACAGAAGGCTATCTGTGTCAGTATAACAAAGCTGAACGTCATTTTCATAAATTCTTTTAATTACGCTATAGTGAAAGTTATATAAGTGAGTTTTTGCTAGCTCAAGAATACTAAAACCTATATAAATTGGTCTATCCAGTATAAGTTTTGTTGGCTCCATTTGCACAGAAATTAAATTTTCAGAAAGAACTGACAAATTTTTAAAATTAGGAGCACTTATATATTTCTCAGCACCATATTTTTTTTTTGTTATATTTAAATGATCGGTCCAAATATTAACAAGCTTAACATCTACTTGTTTTCTTTTATTTTCTATGGTTTTTCCAAAAATTGAATTGTTCTGCTTTTTGAAAAAAATTTTTTCGAACGCTGATTTGGCGTTTTGTCTTAAAGTGGTATTAAGAGAAATATAAGGCTCTAAAAACGCTCTCTGATCAAAAGATAGAACTCTATGAATTTTTAAAAGTTGTAAACCATGTTCAAGACATTTTTGCAAATGTTGGTAATGGATAACATATTTATGTTTATCGTTTAAATTGGCAACTAACTTTTTATGTCTACCAAATGGTATTGGCACTTTTAAACGTTCTGCAGCAAATGGAAGATCAGCATGATCATCATGAATTTTAGAGGGATAATGTAAATCTACTTCAAGTAAATAGCCGATATGACTTTGAGCATTGATAGCCATAACATCAAAATTAGTAGTTTCATTATCTGTCAAAAATCTAAAGTTCCCAGTGGGTAGTTTTAACATCATTGCATATCCATAAAGATTTACGCAATCAAAATATGCTAAAAATGTTGAAGCAGCTGTGTGATCGTAATCAGGAAGATATTTATTATTAGCTTTAGCATAACGTAAAGAACACTGTGCAAGACCTCCTCTGATACCCTTCTCAAACATTTGATAAATTTCAACATTTAGTATTAAATCTAATTCAATTCCTGTGTATAATAACATGGCATCCCAACTCAATGAAGGTGAAGAAACATAGTGACAGGGATCTAAATTATAATGATTTAAACTCATACCTCTAAATTTTTCAAATACATCTGCTAACAACAGCACATCACATTTTAAATAAAAATCGGTATATTCGCCTAAATTCTTCATCTTAAATGTTTTCCACACCCTCATTGCATGCTTATAATCTTGAGTAGAGACGGACTCCGATGTAAGTTTATTATAAAACTTGTCTCGATCGGGTAACATAGTCTCGCTATAACGATCTAAAGAATCTACATAGTCATAACAATAAACACCCTTTCGATGAGCCAAATAAAATAATTTTTCATCAACAAAATATGATCTTAAGTTTACAAAATCATCTGGCTCGAGTGTTTTTACCAAGGTGTCTAAACTAGAGTCCAAAAAATTTAGTGAATCGATAAATTTTAACTGGACAACGTTTTTTCATCAATCGGAAAAAACTTAGTAAACGAAATAAATTTCTCTTTATTCTTTGGTATTAAATTTATTCGACCGCAAACTTTAGAAAGTTCTATAATAAATAAATGACAATCATATCCCGAAAGATTATGAAAAATTATAGGTATAAAAGGACAACCTGAATAATTTATATTGCACTTATTGTGGGCGGGTCCCCTAAAGCGCCCAGTAAAATGATCATGATCTAAAACTATTTTATCAGAGGAAGTAAATGACTCTTTACAGATATGACAACATGTTGCATTGAGTAAAGTATTTTTCTCTTGTTCTGTTAAGGGTATCATTTGTTTTTTAACGGACAAAATTTTATGTAAACGAAGTATATCTTTAGAAATCGATTCAACAAATTTTTTAGCACAGTTTGGACCTCTATAAGAGACATATTCATTTAAACCGGGGTTAGACTCGCAGCAAATATAATAACCGAAACAAGTTGCTTCATGTATCTGAACATTTTCCACATGAAGAGACTTACTTTTATCAGAATATTCCCTAAGTAGACTTTCAAAGTCACCATAGATCACTATAGGTATTCTTAAACATCTTTCATAATTAGAAAAACTTGTTTTACTACCTTCCTCGGGAAGAACAGTTTGTACTCTTGCACAGTTATGCTTTGCCAACTTTTCTTCAGCATTGAAATACATAAAACATTCATCACAAAGATATATTTTTGATTTATGTTTGGTTAATTGATTATGTAAAAGTTTTTCAATATCTTTAATTAAACAGAAATGACTTTTACCATTTTGACTCAAAAATAATAAATTTACATGCTCAATTTGACGCTTTTGAGTTTTGTATAGAGGACCAGTAACTCTTTCATATTTGTCTAATCCATAAACATTAACACTTACATGATTATGTTTTTCAAACCATTTTATGTCTACGAAGCTGGGGGGAAATGACATTCCTGATATGTTAAATAAATTAGAGTAATGGGGATATGAAGAGACTCTATTGGCATTTAACTTTGAAGGATAAAGATCTGCTATTATACTCCATAGAAAACAGTGATTATCATTGTTTCTAATGTTCAGACAAGACTTCGTGCATTGAACTTTTTTAGGAAGAGGTATGTATGAACCTGCTTTTAAAGGATTGAATTTAGCGATGTTGAGTTCTAAGTGACTTATGGAGTGTATAGTCCAACCTGACTCTGCTTGCTCAAATTCTGAACATTTGCACAGTAAAAGGTTTGAAAAGTCTTGATATAGTTGTAAAGTGTCAGTGCTTTGAAATACCATCGAATACTTTGTGTTAAAAGATTTCATAGAAAAAGAGTCGTCTTTTGGTAAAGTATATTTAATGAAAATTTCTAAATTAACTTTCAACGATTGATGATTTTTCAAATTGAGATTCACTAACCCATTGACAACGTGAGATATGTCAAGTAAAAATTGATCAGGAATAAGGTACTCACGTTCAGGATTTATTCTGTAACTGACAATTCTGTTTTTAAAGGCTGTTGCTATAATTTGAACATTACTAAATTCTGTGCAAAGCAAACAATTAGCTTTGTGAATGTTACTTTTCCTATGAGATGATAATCGTGAAACAAAGATTTGACATTCCTGACAGAAAACCATTTTATAAAAGAAAAGATGTTTAAAAATGTGCGATCAAATTGCGCAAGTTAACAATTAGGAGATTATATAAGTCTGTAGATTTTAATATAAATTTAAAAAATCTGTTTCAAAAATGTGCAAATATCATATGATAAGGAAATATATTTATGAAAAGTGTATAGGAATAAAATGTTTATTATGAATTATAATGATTACAAAAAAGCATTATTAAATGCTAAACAAACTTAATTTGAGGGATACAGAATGGGACGAACTACTTTAAACTGATCTCTCGCAATAGCTACAGCTTTCGAGACCGACCGCCACAGAGTCGAGTTCTCCTGCACACTCGTTTTTAGGTTTATAAGAGCTAACTTACTCCTATCGCGGTCAGTCAACGAAACTTTTTCTATCTCTTTTGCGTTGTAGATACGCAGTTCTATGTAGTACTCACCGTCGAACATGGGATCGCTTTGATAAGAAGCGCCTGCAGAGGAGCGACGAATAAGGAAATTTTTCAGGTTCGATGCACGTATCGGTTGTAGTTCATCCTGTAAAGCAATAAAAAGAAATATTTATGTTTTGTATAAACTACATTTTTTACTACATGTGGAGGAAAAAAAAATCAAGAAAAGTCTACCTAGAAAATTAATAATAAATTTTTTAACAAAAAAAAATAAACAACTTAATTTTCTTTTAACCATATCTCCAAAGTTCTTTATCATGTCTTCACCAAATTAATATGAGACCAACTAGGTAGAAAAGCTTTAAAATAAAAAAGAGTCATCAAAATCGGCCCACGATTGACTAAGATGTCGCATAAATACACACAAAAAAACATACAGACGAATTGATAACCTCCTCCTTTTTTAAAGCCGGTTAAAAAGTATGTAGTACCTTTATTTCTATTTAGAAACCCTGGTTAGCAAACAAAAGATGAAAACTCTTTTGAGAAAAAAGATTTGATATTGTATTTCTAAAAATAAAAGTAAATATGTGACGTGCAACTCAAAAAAATAATCACAGAGGAAAGAGAAATATTACATAACATAATAAATAACCATAGCTATTATTATGATGATAGCAAAATTGGACTATCTTTGAATAAATAAATTTAGTAAAAAGATAATCGTCAATCTTAAATAGATTTCGTTGAAAAAAAACTTACTTCTGAATCCTGGAATGGGAGATTTCTTTTCTTCTTCTTTGCTAGAGGCTGAGCGCAAGGGATTGGCTCATCGTCCTCCTCATCCTCTGAAGGCGGCGCGAGCGCAGCTAGTTGTTTCTTCAGCCGCGGTGCAGTTGATGCTTTCTTCACTCGAGGAGTCCCAGTTTTTTTCTTAGGCGCTGCAGGCGGTGTTTCTCGCACCTCTCCTTCCTCCAAATCAAAATCAAATGGATTCGAAAACCTGAAATAATAGTAGAATACTTTTTCATATCCACTGTAAACCTAACTGTTTAGTAAAATAACTAAACTTTGCATTGAGGTTTGAATTAATTAAATAAACTTGAGACTATCATCTTAATTTTAACTGCAATTGCAGTCAAATTTAATTATATTTAATTTGCTTATTCATGTGCACTTGAAAATTTTCAAATACCTAATAGATGCATATATTATAACATGCTATTTATTTATAAAGAAACCATGGTCTAGCGATCCTAGCCAGAGACTTGATAAAGAGGTCACAGCTTCGATTCGGGAACACAAACAAAAGGAAGACTAGGATTAGAAATAGAAAATCTGTATAAAAATAGTAAAGTATAATTTAAGTAAAAAGTAAAATAACTTACATACTTGAATCTTCTAGCACCGAAGCCACACTTCACAAAAATCACCCACCGCCTGAAAATCACTTCGATATAGCTACTTACTACACCGCAGGAGCAAAAACCAATATGAGCGCTCCTCAATTGAGAGATGGCATTTATGATTAAAATTTAAAAAAGGGGTGTTCATATAGAACATTTCATCAACAAAAGTGTGAACATCGAAATTTATATATTTTATTGTTTTACAACTATAGCACTTAACAGTGGTAAACGTAAGGCTTATATTGTTATTTAGAAGTTTTTATACTAATCGCCAGTCATAACGCTTCCTTAGAGTTTCATTTTTGGACATCTAACATGTCTAATATGGGAAGAGTGTGACATTCGAAACTTAATTTTAAAAAGGAAGCAGCATGTACTTTTGTGAACAAGGCTGTGTTTGTTCGAGGTGTTAGTTCACAATACCATTGTTTACCATCAATGTAGAAACTGCAACAAACTGCATGTGCGGTCTAGTTTTCTAGAAGCTTGAGCTCGCAATCCCGAGTTCGCGGGCTCGATTCTTAGTCCTACTGGGAAGAACATAAAGTTGATATTCGTCAATAATTAGATTTTTCTATGATTGAAATCCAAGTAATTAAACAAGCAATCGAAACGAGCGAAGTTCTCTAAGTCTCCTTGAACAAACCAGTGTTTCTATGCATGCATGTTTGCTCGATGATAACTCAAAGTAGTTTTGATCGGAGATTTATCCTTTAGCAGGCATATAGAAGTAACCATAAAAAATAAGTTCGAACATGAGCCAAATTGGTCAAGGGCTTGATGAAATATGAGGCTCGAGTGTTCATAGTTCACAGCATACTACTAGTGTATGAAATATTTTAGAAATCAATATTGATCTGACTAATGATTAAATCATATCGATTTCAAAAAAATAAAATCTGTACACTTAATGGTTGAGGCACATTCAATGCCAAAACTATTTTATACGTATTTATTTGACACAAGCGCCATCTGTATGGCTAGCATTGAATTAGGTACTCTGGTACTGAGTATTATATCAATGCTTCTATCAATGCTAAAAGCATTCCTGCCAATAAGTGATTCGAGAAATCACCGCTAGATGTCATATTTGCAATCAATATTTATATATACATATAGGTGTCAAAAATATAACCACAGCATAGTTTAGCACCGAGGTCCAATCTCTTTACGCTAGGCTGGTTGGAGTTTGCTGGTCAAGAAGCGATGGTAACTATTTTATACGTATTTATTTGACACAAACGCCATCTATATGGGTTGCATTGAATTAGGTACCCTAGTTTGAGTTTTATATCATTGGCAGGGATGCTTATAGCATCAAGCATTAAATGATTCGAGAAATCATCGCTAGATGTCATATTGCAAACGATATAATAGGTACCAAAAAAAAATACAAACACTTTAAATGAAACACAGCTAGCTTAGGTTAGCAGTTCTGAATGATTATCATAGATGGTGCACTTTGTCTCAGAAGCATGCAATGGGATTGCAACTGACGTTATTTGTTTATCGTTTCTAATACTACAGCCTTAGTTAGATGTCACTGCTAGTCATTAAACCTAAGTAACAACTATTAAATGTTTTTAAAACGACAGTAATTACATCTTATTTTTTTATTTACCGTATAAACAAGTTACCAAACTAATTCTCTAATGTAACAAATAGTTTTTAACACAGTAACTGTATTATTAAAAGAGATATTTCACAAAACCCTAAAACGCGGTATTAAGATTTTTTGTATTATTAAGTATATAAGTAAAATCACGTCTATTAGAAGTTGACCGGTCTCGTGCGAGATGCGTCATGATAGGTTGGCCCGACTTATCTGATGCAGATTGCGCAAGTTCCGTAGTCAACCATGATTGTCGTTAAAAGCTGTGAGTAAGGCCTGGGCAACTCGAAAGCAGCTTTCGGCAATATACATGGGTAAGACATAAAATTGAAAACATAAAATTGAAAACATAAAATTGAAAGACAAACTTTTAAACACCTAACACGATGTGGGGTGTCTAATTGTAATAACAACTATCAATTAAATAAACATTCGGCACCCCCACACACGTGTACGTGTTTTGCTACTTTTCTTTTTGGATGACTTTCTTTGGTTTATCAATTCATCGAAAATATTTTTATACTTCTTTCTGTAAGTTCGCCGCTGTATGCATTAAATAACTTAGTCATTACGAGTGTTACACAAAAATAGATAGAATTTTCTGTTCGCACTATTCGTTGAGAGGTACTGATCACGAGCTGTAGTTATAGGGGGTTCAGAATCAGGGGGTTATTTTGGGTGTCCTGCATCAGGGCCGATAGGACCTGATGCAGGACACCCATAAATACCCTACTGTGGCTATCTGACCATAATCTTGAAGTAAACTTTGCAAAAACAAAATTGATACAATTCAGACCATACCAAAAAAAAGCCCTTGACATAAACCTTAATTACGGTGGAATCAAACTTGAAAGTGTTAATACATTTCAACTACTCGGAATAGTTTTAGATACGCATACGGACTGGAAAGCCCACGTTGATAAGATAGCTATTAAATTGTCTAAATTTACCTACGCACTTCGAGAACTGAAAAAAACGACTAACGAAAAAACATCAATAGCGGCATACTACGCGTATGCATTCTCATGGCTAACCTATGGCATCATTCTCTGGGGAAACAGCACTGACTCAAATAGACTACTCCTCCTACAAAAGAAATGTATAAGAATAATAACTAATATTAAAAGTAGAGAGAGCTGCAAGCCATATTTTAGGAACCTCGAAATATTAACTGTACCTTCGATTTATATTTTGGAGGCCTGCAAGTTTGTACGCAAATATCCCCAGTTTTATACAAAGAAAGAAGAATTACCGCGACGTTATCCACTAAGGAAAAAAAATCAATTAATATTACCTTTTTCAAATATGGAAATCTTTAAATCTGGACCATTAGCAATGACTACTAAAATATATAACGCCTTACCTGACAGCCTAAGGGCTGAGAAAAAGGATTCTTTATTTGTAAAAAGATTAAAACAGATACTTACAGAAAAGTCCTATTATACGGTAGACGAGTTTTTAAACGATAAAGAAATACCCAATTGACAATACAAAACCTCTAAACATAATTATAAAAATAAATTACTTGTAGACAGAATCTTGACATTAACTTTCTAAAATAAAATTAATTTTATAAAGTTGACGTAATAAAATCAAATTAATAACAAAAAGTGCATGGTAAATAAAATTGCATGGAATAAAATAATAACAATATGATATAAAAAGCCTCTGTTTATGATGCAAATAATAATTAATATTGAATAGTATTTTTTAAATTCATATAATATATTTTTTCTTGGACTAGAACACCCGCTTGCCGTTCCATTTTATTTTTGCAATACCCAACAGGGTTCATGTTGTACTTAAAAACAGTGGTAATATTAGTAAGACTAAGAACTGATGTATAATATGAATGCAATAAATGAATTGAATTGAATTGAATTGAAATCCGTTGATAAATAAAAAAGTTATATCAATTTAAATCATCAATATCATCATCAATCAATCAATCAATCAATCATCATCAATACATATAATAAAATCGTAACCGATCGCTGTCTGTACATGGAAGATAAATGAGTAAAAATATTTTTGGGGGCTTTTACCAACGCAATAGAACACAAAACAATGATTTTTAGAATTTTTGTCTGTTTGTCTGTTTGTCTGTTTGTCGGTTTGTCTGTTTGTCTGTGCGTTTGTGCACGCTAATCTGAGAAACGGCTGAACTGATTCGTTTGCGGTTTTCATTGAAATATTATGATTAGCTTCACTTAAAATTTAGTGTTTGTTTCATTTAAATCCGTTCATAAATAAAAACGTTATATCAATTTTAAAGAATCACGTCAACCATTTTTGTTCGAAAAACTGTGTTTGTGCACGCTAATCTCAGAAACGGCTGAACAACTTCGGTTGCGATTTTCAATTATGTATTTTGATAAGTTTCACTTAAAATTTAGTGGTTGTTTCATTGAAATCCGTTGATAAATAAAAAAGTTATATTAATTTAAATCATCAATATCATCATCATCAATCAATACATATAATAAAATCGTAACCGATCGCTGTCTGTATATGGAAGATAAATGAGTAAAAATATTTTTGGGGGCTTTTACCAACGCAATAGAACACAAAACAATGATTTTTAGAATTTTTGTCTGTTTGTCTGTTTGTCGGTTTGTCTGTTTGTCTGTGCGTTTGTGCACGCTAATCTGAGAAACGGCTGAACTGATTCGTTTGCGGTTTTCACTGAAATATTATGATAAGCTTCACTTAAAATTAAGTGTTTGTTTCATTTAAATCCGTTCATAAATAAAAAAGTTATATCAATTTTAAAGAATCACGTCAACCATTTTTGTTCGAAAAACTGTGTTTGTGCACGCTTATCTCAGAAACGGTTGAAAAACTTCGGTTGCGATTTTCAATTATGTATTTTGATAAGTTTCACTTAAAATTTAGTGGTTGTTTCATTGAAATCCGTTGATAAATAAAAAAGTTATATCAATTTAAATCATCAATATCATCATCATCAATACATATAATAAAATCGTAACCAATCGCTGTCTGTACATGGAAGATAAATGAGTAAAAATATTTTTGGGGTCTTTTACCAACGCAATAGAACACAAAACAATGATTTTTAGAATTTTTGTCTGTTTGTCGGTTTGTCTGTTTGTCTGTGCGTTTGTGCACGCTAATCTGAGAAACGGCTGAACTGATTCCTTTGCGGTTTTCACTGAAATATTATAATAAGCTTCACTTAAAATTTAGTGGTTGTTTCATTGAAATCCGTTGATAAATAAAAAAGTTATATTAATTTAAATCATCAATATCATCATCATCAATCAATACATATAATAAAATCGTAACCGATCGCTGTCTGTATATGGAAGATAAATGAGTAAAAATATTTTTGGGGGCTTTTACCAACGCAATAGAACACAAAACAATGATTTTTAGAATTTTTGTCTGTTTGTCGGTTTGTCTGTTTGTCTGTGCGTTTGTGCACGCTAATCTGAGAAACGGCTGAACTGATTCGTTTGCGGTTTTCACTGAAATATTATGATAAGCTTCACTTAAAATTAAGTGTTTGTTTCATTTAAATCCGTTCATAAATAAAAAAGTTATATCAATTTTAAAGAATCACGTCAACCATTTTTGTTCGAAAAACTGTGTTTGTGCACGCTTATCTCAGAAACGGTTGAAAAACTTCGGTTGCGATTTTCAATTATGTATTTTGATAAGTTTCACTTAAAATTTAGTGGTTGTTTCATTGAAATCCGTTGATAAATAAAAAAGTTATATCAATTTAAATCATCAATATCATCATCATCAATACATATAATAAAATCGTAACCAATCGCTGTCTGTACATGGAAGATAAATGAGTAAAAATATTTTTGGGGTCTTTTACCAACGCAATAGAACACAAAACAATGATTTTTAGAATTTTTGTCTGTTTGTCTGTTTGTCGGTTTGTCTGTTTGTCTGTGCGTTTGTGCACGCTAATCTGAGAAACGGCTGAACTGATTCCTTTGCGGTTTTCACTGAAATATTATAATAAGCTTCACTTAAAATTTAGTGTTTCTTTCATTTAAATCCGTTCATAAATAATCATCATCATCAATACATATAATAAAATCGTAACCGATCGCTGTCTGTACATGGAAGATAAATGAGTAAAAATATTTTTGGGGGCTTTTACCAACGCAATAGAACACAAAACAATGATTTTTAGAATTTTTGTCTGTTTGTCTGTTTGTCGGTTTGTCTGTTTGTCTGTGCGTTTGTGCACGCTAATCTGAGAAACGGCTGAACTGATTCGTTTGCGATTTTCACTGAAATATTATAATAAGCTTCACTTAAAATTTAGTGTTTGTTTCATTTAAATCCGTTCATAAATAATCATCAATACATATAATAAAATCGTAACCGATCGCTGTCTGTACATGGAAGATAAATGAGTAAAAATATTTTTGGGGGCTTTTACCAACGCAATAGAACACAAAACAATGATTTTTAGAATTTTTGTCTGTTTTTCTGTTTGTCGGTTTGTCTGTTTGTCTGTGCGTTTGTGCACGCTAATCTGAGAAACGGCTGAAATTATTCGTTTGCGGTTTTCACTGAAATATTATGATAAGCTTCACTTAAAATTTAGTGTTTGTTTCATTTAAATCCGTTCATAAATAAAAAAGTTATATCAATTTTAACACTAGAGTGCACGCGCCCCATTTCTTTGCAAGTATGCTCGCGCGCTCTACTATAGTAGAACTCTTTTAAATTGAAATAATATGGCAATTTTGAATAAAAATAAGCATTTTTACTAAAGATAATTTATTTTAGAAAATTAAAGTTACAAAATTTTTGTTTACATTTTTAAATTTACTTAATTAGGAACATTTTTAAGAGATCACATAAAAAGTTACATATTTGGCAAGTTACAAATCAAAACACATATTTTTTTTAGATTTCTGATATTTTTTTAAATTGAATCACTGTTTTCGTTGCATTCAATGCACAATAGTTTGAGTTGGAGGTGATTTATTCCATCGTGTTCCATTTTTTGATATAAAAAAGTTGCCACTCACCTCTGTACGCTCAAATTGCCTCAATTGAGAGAGAATAATATCATCTTTTGACGACGACTGCTCAGACTGTGTGGTATTAGTCACGTGGTCTTGAGCCATCTCCTCATCTTGCACCTGACTTCTGCCCTCTTGACTAATTGGTTCTGACACTATGCCAGCATTACCATCGTCATCGCTTTCAATAATTTCCTCATCATCTTCAATTTCCTCTTCCAGCCATTTTGATACACGACGTTCCCATTCTGAGGCCATGATTAATTTTGGTGCTAAAAAAAACAAAGTACAAAATAAAATATAATGCATAAAAAAAAAGTTATAAAACACTAAAGAAAAACAACTAAGTATAAGTTACTTACCTCATATATTAATTACACAAGTGGTCGCGCGTACTACTCAGGTAGAATAAGGATTTTGTCGCGAAATAATATCGACGTGCGGCCTCTTTTTATACGTGCGGCACACTAAAATGAACCAGAGTTTAGTAGTCGAGGCTTATCTAGGAGCGGGAGGGTATATATGAAAAAATGAGATGACACGACTCAAAAGTTTGCTCCTGTTCTACTATAGTAGAGCGCGCGTGTCCTCTATTGTTAAAGAATCACGTTAACCATTTTTGTCCGAAAAACTGTGTTTGTGCACGCTTATCTCAGAAACGGCTGAACAACTTCGGTTGCGATTTTCAATTATGTATTTTGATAAGTTTCACTTAAAATTTAGTGGTTGTTTCATTGAAATCCGTTGATAAATAAAAAAGTTATATCAATTTAAAGAATCACGTCAAAGATTTTTGTTCGAAAATTTGCTATGAAATAAACTGTACGGTAGCATTGGCTAAAACTTTTGTTTATTTTATATACGGTTTTTATAAAATAATAAAGTTAATAACCGGCCAAGTGAGAGTCGGATTCGCGCACAAAGGGTTCCGTCCCATTATCTATACAAAATCAAGTTTGTTGTACGGGAGCCTCAATTAAATATTTATTTTACTCTATTTTTAGTTATTGTATCGGCAAGAGAAATACATCATCCTTGAAAATTTCAACTGTCTGGCTATCACGGTTCATGAGATACAGCTTGGTGACAGACGGACGGAAGGACGGACAGCGGAGTCTTAGTAACAAGGTCCCGATTTTAGCCTTCGGGTACGGAATACGGAACCCTAAAAATTTACTATTTTGATGTTTTCGGAGTTTTTTTATTAGTTTCTTTTTGGTCACCAATAAATGGCGCTGTTAAAAATACACAGAGCCTAGGGCCGCAAGACCCAACGCCACCAAACGGCGATTCTTAGCATGATTGTGGGCGCGAAAATGGAAAAAGGAATCAAAATAGGAAGTACTTAATAGGTTAGGTTAGGCACAGGGGATGTCCTCTGACTAAAGCATAGGGTGCTGTGAGCGAGTCACGGACCGCCATAGTGGTAGCCGCGCCGGGGCTTTTAGCCCTTACCCCGGAGTTTTTAGTGGTAAACGCCACATAACCTTACCGGTCTCCCGTTACTGGCAAGGTGTCCGAACCGAAGGGATTTTTCCCGCGTAAAATTCTCCTCCATAAATCTGCCTCCATGACGTGGGCCAGTCGGGTGATGGGAACTGGATTCCAAATACGGTCCTCTAGGTTGAAAGGAGCATTTGTGTCAACACGCGTCTTTACCCTAGCGGATAAAATTGAAGGCCGATGTACCAGACCACTCAGACTCCTCTCGATAACTGAGAGAGTACCTCAAGTGAGCTCAGCCAAAGCCGCTGATAAGCAGTCGCCGTACCAGGTCTTTGGAGCAAGATTTAGCACACTGACTTGGCAAAAGCGGTAACGCCGTTATCACCATGAGATTTTTTGTGGGTGAAAACCTTAACCGTCCGATTTCCTGTGGCCAAAAGGCACCTTTTCCTCACGTAAGAAGAAAGGTTAGGGAAAAAATGTTAGGTTAAAATTTAAGTTAGGCACTGCAATAAAAATGAGTGGAAAACCCATACCAAGACTACTCAGTATTGTGACTTGAGGAACGAAAGATAGGTAATGGTCATTTTCCAGTTCGTTTGAACTGAAAGTACGCCGCAAATAACCTCCAAACAGCCGTATAGGACGCCCTACCCGAGAAGCTCTTCAAACGGAGGTTATTAGTGAACACTAAGCAGACATTGATCTCAGAGAACACTAACTTCCTGCCATCCTTGAAGCTCTACTGGTAAAATGTGCCGAGATACTGGCACGTAAAATACCTAGAGGTATCTTAAGTTTGGCAGATGCCTCAGCTTGAAAGTCCACATCAATAGAATGGTGACGATAGTGAAGATGGCCCGGGGCAAGCTCTATTCAGTACTTTCCTCTCGCTTCTAGCTTCGGACGCGGCTCATGATTAAGGCGATCTTAAGAAAATCTATGTTTAAGGTTACTTGAGGAACGCCGTCATCTGTCGGGACTCAAAGTAGAAATGCGTATTTCTCGACTTTTATCTCCCGCCTAGCGAAAGACATATTTGACAAGGCTTACCATTGCACCGCCACATCGGGAGGGCGGGGAAGAGGGGGAGATACAAATAGACGGTGGCAGCAGTCCGCTGCAGAGAGCTACAACAGATTAGTGCTGTGGGAACTCACGCCAAAAGACGGAAGATGAATTAAATATTAGCAAAGTCACTACCTATTGCATAAGTATTTCGTTTTAGAGAGACCCACGGCGTAGCAGTAACATTCGGTAACAGTGTAAGTTTACATGTAGTTTACAATGTCAAAATTCCGATCGACTTAGACTGTGACTAGAGGTAATGTGTGATCGTAGTAAACAAGGAACCCTTATAGTTTTGCCATTTCTGTCTGTCTCTCTGTCCGTGGTTTTACTTAAAGATAATTAGAACCAAGAAGCTGTAATTTGGCAACGGTCATGAACTTAAAGCAAAACTGGGCAGGGCAACTGGCGCGACGGAGCCCATGCGATGGGTTGACGAAAAAATCAAAGTCGCGGGTTACACCTGGATGTGAGCAGCACAGGACTGAGATGTGTCGACGAAGACAGGTCTATGCTCAGCAGTGGACGGAATAAGGGCTGAGATGCTGATGAACTTTTTAGTTTTAATTCTAAATCGACATTCACAAATACGGAACCCTTCACTGCGTGTGACCTGATATTGTGCGTGTTACTTGACCGGTTTTATTGAAAATATCAAAATAACGATTTTTATAAAGTAAAGTCCACGCAGACGAAGTCGCGGGCAACAGCTAGTATATAAATAAATTTAATGATAATCCTGTAGTTTTCTCAAAAACATGACGCAAAGTTGAGTGAAATTTGTCAAATTTAATAGACGGCCTCTTAAGCAGCGGCGTGGTAGGTGCTGGTGTCGTGCTGGTCCCTGCGGTCACCGCGGAGGCTGCGTCGCTCGGCATCACTACGGCTCTGCTGACCTCTGCGCTTACTTCCGACGTGGCTCGTGGTCGCGGCTCGGTATCCACACGAGAGCGTTCTTCCAGAGCCTGCAATCTTTTTAAAATTTCTTGCACACAATTAGTAGACGATGGAGAGGGAGACCGCGAACGGCGCTTCCCCCTACGTTTGCTAGTTTTATTGCGTCTTTCGTCAGATGGCATCTTTTATTCAAAATTGAGCTATTCGCGAACTATAAGAGAAAATCATTCACAAAACCAGACAATGGCCAGACGGCGGCAAAAGCCTTCCGAATCCCACTTCTGATATTGGGAATGAAACAAATTAAACAAATAAAAATAATTTATTGGGACTTTATGCTCAAAAAATAAATTAACAAACATGTAACTTTTTAGACCGAATAATTAGCCAAGCAGAGATTTCCCCTTAGTAGATGCCTATCTTACTTCTGCGTGTAACTCCATATAAAGCTCGATGGGGTTGCCAGAGAGACGGCGTTGAATTTCTTCTCCTAACAATATATATATTTTATATTTTATATTTTTCAAGCAAGGACATTATTGTTTTGTGTGTGAGCACAATGGATAAAAACCCATATGTACTGACAGTTGAATTATGTAACATTTTATCACGATTTAAAAACAATAAAATTATTTTAATGAGTGTTCCCTATAATGACTACCTCGATGTTAAAAATTAAATAATGAATTAGAATTAATTGCAACAAATTACCCTAACTATATATTTACACATATTGACTATAATAAATACTCTGACATTCTAGAATTTGCATGTATAAAAATAAATATTGAAATAGATTATCAAGAATATGTTTGTAAATTTATTAAAAATATATCAATCTTACATAAAACCAATAAATATGCTAGAAATAATTTGAAAAATTATAATAAAGCTTATATAAAATTAAAGGTTCAAAAGAAAATTACAGATTATTTTTCCCCTAAAAATACTTTTACAGAGCCAAAAAAAAACTTAAACAAAAAAATATTCTTGACTATTTTGGTACAGGAAAAGATAAGAATAATTTATTTAGTAATTGTAAGTCACCCAGTCACACAAATACATCAATTCAGTTTTTTCGAGAATAATAAAAGTGACTGTGATATATTAATTGAGGAAAAGTTGATGGAGCTGGAGGTTATTAGTATTTTTTTTTAGAATGTTTGTGGTTTAATTCCAAAAAGGACCAATTAGAAATTTACATAGAAAACTTAGTCAATAAAATAAGTTACATCTGTATATGTGAGCACTTCTTGAAAACTCACTCTGTTAAAATGCTAAACTTCACAAATTATAACCTAGTAACACATTTTCTTAGAACAAATAAGGCTAGATCAATGATTTTAGCTAGCAGGGACAGAAATGTAGAGGAGGTAAAAATATGTAAACAGCTTAGTAAACCTGAACATTTTGAATTGTGTGGCATAAGAGATATTGATAATAGTATGTTTATTTTTTGTTGCTATAATAATAATACAAATTTCAATGAATTTATCGAAAGACTCGAAATTTTTCTACAGCACTTCTTCAGTAAAAAATGTATACTTGTAGGAGATTCCAATGTAGATCTACTGAAAGATAGTACTAATAGAACTGAGTTTTTAAATTTACTATCTTCTTACAATATTCGGCATTTGGTTGAAGAAATTACATTTACTAGGAACGGAGCAGAATCTCGTATAGATAATATATTAACAAATCTACCAGAGAGCACTCAAATTTCTACTGAAGTTGATCATAATGGTCTGTCAGATGGCCACGCGTGTATAGTTACGCATATTACCGACGAAAAAGAAATAGACGGTAAATGGAAAGATAACAGCTCGTTCATTGAAAAAAGGTGCTTTAATAAGAAAAATGAAAATAATTTTAGACAAGAAATTACACGCGTAGATTGGTCTAAATTAGGAATCAACGGTTTCATACAAACTTTAGGTAGCATTTTTAAGAATTGCTTTAAAAAGAAGAAAAAGAAAATTCGACAGAAAAAACGTGGTATGGTCAATTGGATCACAAAAGGTATACGAATATCAAGTAAAATGAAGCGATTCTTGTGCGTCCTTTATAGAAATAGCAATTATTCTAGCATTTATGACTATGGGAATCGTTATCTTAAGATATACAAAAGAGTTATAAGATTTGCAAAAAGACTGAGTGTGCAAGCTGAGATAACAAACAATATAAACTCAAATAAACGAGTGTGGGAAATAGTTAACGAGCGCCTCAATAAGAATAAATCTACCACTATGAACACAGTGACCCTGAAAAAAGATGATCAAATAATAACGGATTCGCAACAAATAGTTGATACCTTTTCTAATATATTTGATCACGGCAACCAACGATCTTTCCGCAGTATAAATAAAGCAACTGAATTTCTTAATAATTATGGTAATAAAACATCAAAGCCATGTAAATATCCTCCTGTGACCGAATCTGAAATAATTGATATTGTTAAAAAAATGGAAAATAAAAAATCTACTGGTTGTGATGACATGCCAATATCTGTAATAAAAAATAATATTGACATCTTAGCAAAACCTTTAACAAATTTCTTTGTTACGAACAAGGGATATTTCCTGATCAGTTAAAAATTGCTAAAATAATTCCCGTACATAAAAAGGGGTCCAAATTTGACGCACTGAATTATAGAGCCATTGCCTTGTTGCCGATACTTTCTAAAATTTTTGAGAAAATTATTAAATCTAGATTAGTCACACACTTGAAAGCCAACAACATTTTGAATAAAAAGCAATTCGGATATCAGGAAGGTATTGGCACCGCTAATGCTGTGGAAACGATTTTACTCGATGTGACTTGTAAATTAAATGCAAAAGTAAAAGTTGCTGGAATTTTTCTAGACCTTAGTTCGGCCTTTGACTTAGTAGACCAGGATATTCTTACAACTAAATTAGAGTTTTTTGGTATTCATGGCAAAACCTTGAATTTATTGAAATCGTATTTAAGTAATCAACAGCAATTGACAACATTTCATTTTTTAAAAGGTATGAAAATTCGAAATCCGTTTCAAGATTTGGCGATTCTGAACACGTAAAATTTTTTTTTTTGGCTATATAAAAGTGAAACAAACTCCACTTTGTTACACTGAAGGCAGAATTACTTGTTAAAATTATAAATAAAACAATGTTATAGATTGGCAAATCAGCCATTTTTATTTCCTCTGTGTAACCCTACCCAATAAAACATATAAATATTAGTTTTTATCATTCTTGGTTCATAACAATAGCTACCTAAAGTAGATACATAACCTATCACAATTATATTACCTATTAAACTTAAGTTTATGTGATCTTCGCATATGTAAACCACACTTTTGGGAACTGTTTTTTAATAATTGCAGAACACTATTCGATTTGTATTGATTTGGGTACGTGAAAAAAATGTTTTCCTGGTCACAATAATACTCTGTTTTTGCATACAGGAACAGAACACGAAACTAGGGGATCTATAGTTTCAGTGATGGTCGATTTTACAACACAAACTTTAAAAATCACAGACGAGACGAACAGTACCAAATTTATTTATTTTAATTGTTTTGTTTGTCCATAATTGACAACTGACATCAGTGTGAGAGGATAAATAATGGTAGTGTTGTTCTATAGAAGTATCAGTTCGATAGAAAGACCATCTAATATCGATAGTTCTTTCAGTATTTAGGTAGTATAAAGGTTTTGTTGAATACTACAAGCGTTTCTTTTTTTTAAGCTATTTTATTCTATATAAGACCAAGTCGTCAAAAAAATATAGTATTTATCAATTTTTTTTAAAAGCTAAGATTTAAATTATTTAAAGTAAATCCTATTTACGGTAGGTATCTATGTAAGTTTTTGTTAGTTAATGTCTAGATAAAAATACTAAGATTATATTATCCTCTTTTTAATTTAAACTTTTTGTAATTGATAATATTATCGATATCGATATCTTACTGCTTCAAAACACGACTCTATACATGTCAGTAAAAGTTTTATTTTTTAAATTATAAAGTATGGCAAAGATCTGAACGCATAAAGTCCTAACTATTGTACTTATGCTCTTTTAGAATGGAGAGATTTTTAATAATTTATTTTTAGGGGAAAAATTGAAAAGAAATGAAAAAGAAAATATACGTATATCCTATTTTTTGAAGTACTTTAAGGTAAAAAATTAAAATAGGTACATAATTTTTTTTAAATGTTGTCAATTGGTTGAGGTAAGAGATGCCAAGGGAGAGTTTCTTAATTCGACAAGGACATCAAAAATTGTTAAAGTAACAAGAGGAGTTCCACAAGGCTTAATTTTAGGACCAATATTATTTATAATCTTTATCAATGATTTAATTAACTATATGACATCTGTACAACCTGACATTGAATTAGTAATATTTGCTGACGATACGACACTCCGATGACGCGCAACACGTCGCAGCCTCAACGAGTGCCATAGTTTAAGTTATATATATATATATTTTAGGTTAAGGTATATATTGATATGGGCCTAGATGTTTATTTTTGTAAAATCTTTTGCTGCCTGAAATAAAACAATAAATAAAAATAAATAAAAAAAAGATACGAATGCTATAGTCTGGGATCATGATATTGACGCTCTCAATAGAAAGATAAAAACTACACTGTCAGTTTTTCATGATTGGTTTACAGCTAATAATCTAAAACTTAATACGACCAAAACTAAAGTAATGTTATTTAAAACGACAGCCTGCAATAGGGACATACTTCAAGTGAAGCTTAATAATGAGGAGATTAAACCAGTGCATGACGTGAAATTTCTTGGTATTCAAATTGATGAATATTTAAATTGGAAATCCGAATTACAGGCTTTGGAAAATAGTATTAGCAGTTCTTGCTGTGCACTTAGAACTTTACGCGATGAACTGACAACGGACCAATTGAAATCTTTATACTATGCCATGGTTGAATCTAAACTGCGTTACAGTATTAAATTTTGGGGAGGAAGCTATGATTACAACATTAAAAAAGCCTTCGTTGCCCAAAAGAAAGCGATACGTACTATGGTCCGTATATCAAAGAGGGACTCATGTGTGTTCAAGAGTCTTCAAATTTTAACCGTTCCTTCTCTATATATTTTTGTGCTGTTAGTAGATTTTATTAAAAATAGAGCCTTATTTGAGACGGAAGAGGAAATGTTATTAAGGGAAAGTACCAGACGAAAAGATATTAAACAAAAAATGAGTGCAACACTAGAAATTGTTAAACACAGTCCGCGATATCAAACGGTGGTCTTATTTAATAAATTGCCAAATCATCTAAAGGTAGTACGAAAACTTTTTCAGCCTTATTATAAAAAAAGGCCTTGATCGTAGTTTAGTCCCGTATTATCTAAGTCGGTGTTTAGTACGGTAACAACTATGTTACCGACTTTAAACCTTGCTTCATTATAAAAACCTTACTAAAGGCAGAACACGATAGGCCAGATTTGTTCCACCCGGAAAGAGTTAGTCTATGGTCCGTTCAATGTCATTCAATTCATTCAAATGAATCATTCCGTTTTTCCAAATAATTTTTCTGAAATGAAAATTACTAATTTTATAAGGAGTGGGAAAATAAATTACTTTGTAACTGTACTTTTCAAGAAGTTTTGAGACTGCTGATAGGAGAACCGGCACACATTATTAAAAAAAAATGCACAAACACCTCCACAACAGTACAAAAAAATAAATAGTGGAGGAATATTACGTCTCGGTAAGTACCATATAATTCTTTCCGTGGTAGGTACTCCTACCTACATAACTCAGATATAAAAACTTTGTGTACCTATCTCTTGTTTCCTTGGGCTAAACCATTACAAATTATTGTAATGTATCCCAAGGCCAGATAACTAGGGTTGCTTTACTTTCAGGTTTAATGAAATCAGCAGCCAAAATCGAACAGAAGCAGAGGTCAAACTGGCCTGGAAGCGAATGAAGCTGGCAGCAAAAGCCAATGTGTCTGCGCATCGCGCAGAGGTTTTTAAAACTGGGGGAGGTGAAAAACCACCCTCTCCTTCAATTGAAGACCAACAAATCATGGCCATAGCTCCATATGACTTCGTTGTTGAAGTAAATGATTTTGACAGTGATCGCAAGGTACTTACATTTTTATTTCCTTCATAAATTATATATTATTACTTGTCTTAGTTGTCATAGTTGTTATTATATCATCAATCAGTCTATATGAAAAATACTCCACCAAAAGAACCTCGTCCCTATATTTTAAGAATGAGGTTCTTTTTGTGGAATATTTTTCATTATTCCCCATTGTTGCATGTCATCTTGTTTTAAATTAGTACCTACCAACAGATATTAATTGTGCTTGTATATTAATTACATGTTAATATAAATTTAATCTTGTTAGGTGGTGCAGCTGGTCTGTGAAACAGAAGAACCAATGCCATCTACTTCAAGCCAACAAGCATCTAGTGTACTTGAAGTAGATGCAGCTCTAGAAGGCATAGAAGGTAGTTTAGTAAACTTAGTTAATATTTTTTTTAAGCTATGACTGAAGTATATCTATCTACATTGTTTATTTTATTTTCAGAAATTCCAGTAAATCCAATTGATAATGAAACAACAACACATCATAAGGAAAACATAACAAAAAAAGGAAAAGGAAAGGGAAAAAAAGTAGCACCAGGTAAGTAGTGTAATGTTTTCAGGGTTTAAGTATGTATTATTCCACAATGACTTTAAAGCACCTGAGCAGATTTGCACTCTGGTGAAGTGGTTAGCATGCTGAGTTTGAACACTGGGAGGTAAATATTTAAATCTTCAGTTATGTATCAATGGCTAACCCTATTAATGTTTTTTTTACAGATGTCCGGATGATTTAAGAAGCCAAATTGTTGACAGTAATGTAGAATTTAAAAACAAACATTTAATTATGTTACAGAAAGAACATGATATTAAAATGAGAATCGGAGAATTAAAAATCAAAAAATTAGAATTAGAAATTTCATTAATAGAAAAACAACTGAATGATTATTAACAGGTTAGTTTAATATTTCAAACAATATTAATATCAAAAATATTAACAGTTACAATTACAACTCGGTATTTTCTATTACAATGCGTTCAATCAATGGCTTGTTCATCAGTATAGCAAATAAATGTGCTTACTTACATAAATTATTCTAAATCAAGTTAACTTATGACTAAAGACATCATCATAACATTAGCTAAATATTCCTACCAAACAATGATACTACATAGCAACCTAAATTGTCAGACTAATTGTAATTTTTCATTTCAGATCTTGTCCATGTTCCAAGAAAATATGTATTCTATAGTGTGTTCTGTACGTGTTCTTCCAAGAAAATATTGTGATTTAGTTTTTTGTATTTGTGATTTTTGCAAGGCGGAATCAAAATAAATGTTAAGGGGATACATACATTTTTCGGGGTACAGTGCTGCTCCCATTTGAAATAAATTATTTAAAAGGAAACACATGTCATTTAAAAATTTGGTCTGATTGTGCTCTAAACCACCTGTAACATTTGCCAAAAGTAACCGTTTATTGCAAATGTGTGTAGAAAACTCCCATGCTGGTCTGGGAGAAATAAAAAAAAACTTAGAATGTACCAGCTGCTTCTCTTCCCACGCAGATCGTAAAAGCCGATCGAGGGAATGGGCAAAAATGCAAATCATGTTAACAGGCGATGCGGCTAGCAACCCATCACTGTATTGATTGCTTTTCCATCTTCTCGCCCACCCTGAAGTTAAAAGTGGCTTTTGGGTCTTGCGGCCCTGGGCTCTGCATAGAACCGCAAGACCCAAAATGCTCTGTCTGCCCCATTAGGGATAAAGACGTGATAGTATGATGATGATGATGATGTGTGTAGAAAAGCTTCACAATCTAATTTTAAACTGTAAACAGTAGTTCATAAAATAGTTTGAAGGGTTATCTAGAACATGATCAAACAAATCTTAAATGATATCTGTTTCCTTTCAAATAATTTCAAATGTGGCAGCACTGGAATCCTGAAAAATTCATGTATCTCGGTATCTTGTGAGTTCGTAGGTAGGTATAATTGATTTTTTGTAATACTGAAATTAAAATAAATGTTAACCTGTGATTAAACAACGATTGTGATTACTGTAAGACTAAAATATTTTACTTTTACTTCTATTTAAGACTTAAATTTGATATAAATAAATGTTTCTAAATTTGTCATATATTTATTCAACTTTTCTCAGCCTTAAGAATATCTACTATAAAAAATGTAAAATCCAGCTGCTTCTGCTCCCGTATAGAAAATGACTACAGTTACATTTTCACGTCTTTATCCCTAATGGGTTAGACAGAGCCCAGGTTCGTAAGACCCAAAGACCATGATAAGCGTGATGGTGGGCTTTAAGATGATTAAAAGGAATCAAAATAGTGATGGGTTGCTAGCTGCATCGCCTATTAACATGATTCAAAGCTCGCCCATTACCTCGACCGGATTTTAAGATCTGCGCGTGAAGAGCAGAAGCAGCTAGTACGTTTGAAGATTTTTACTATTATATACCATTATAATAAACGCGATACCACTAAGCAGCTCAAACAATGAATGAAACTATGGTTGTTACTAAAAATTATTGTCTATAAATTGTGTTCTTCTTAAATTTCCTCTAACAGCTATTAAATTTAATTGTCCAGATGGTCTGATGTCGGCTTCGTCGTTATCATTATCATCTTCTTCCTCATCTTCATCATCACTACTTTCATTAATTTGTTCTTTCATATCAATAGCAATATTGTGTAGGACTGCACAGGCCACAATAGTTATCTGGGCTGTGTCGATGTTGCCAAACATTCCCCTTAGTAATCCTCTGAACCGCTGTTTAAGGTTTCCAAAACACCTTTCAATGGTGTTGCGTGTAAGAATATGAGCCCTGTTATATCTCTGCTCCTGAGGCGTGTTTGGGTTTCTCACTGGGGTGAACAGATAAGGTGTGCAAGGGTAACCACGGTCTCCCAGTAAAATCCCACTAAACTCGCCAGCTTCGAACCTTTGTTTTAGGCGGCATTCACGGAATATTCGTGAGTCATGTGCACTGCCATGCCAGCGGGTGACGACATCCATGATTCGCAGATTTGCATCACAAACCATCTGAAAAATATTTTTATAAAATCAGAACAAAATGCTACACAATATGTGTTACGTACGTGTACTGGCTTCCGTTGTAGAACCGAACTGGGGGTATCTGCAGCTACCCACATGTCAATATATAACATGCCTTTCCCCCAGGATAGAGGACACATTACTGATTGTTCCACTATTTGAGTCACTTAAAACTTATTATAACATATTAAACACTAAATTGTTCACTTATACCCTACACATGCTTTCATTGTCTATTTTTACTATTTAAATTTTATTGGCTATCTGCATTATAATATTCTTCTTCATTATCAGATTCTATGTCTGAACTATGTACACTCGGACATTCTTGAAGCGCTATCTTTTTAAAGGATGGTTTGGCAGACGGTGGGCTTTCACTTGACCGAGGTCGTTTGTTGCTGTTAGATTCCATTCTAGTGACTGATTGATAAACATCTCGTAGCTCGCATTGCTCAGGACCTTTTACCCCAATAATTTCTGCCCACTGGCTTTTTGGCGGAATTCTAATGGTTCCATATGCTTCATCTCCTTTTTCCTCTTCTCCCTGACCAGGTTCTTTATGCCTCATTTCACTGTCCTTCCTTGTACCTATTTGTTCTTCTCCCCCTTCGTTCCTGGTAAATCCTAGCATTTGGTTCACATGCCTTATGAATAACTTATTACCTTGTTTAATTTTATACCTTAAAATCCCAATTCTCTTTACTATAGTCCCTTCTAGCCACCTGGATCCACCTCTATAATTCCTGAAGCAAATTGTCTCCCCAACTTTGAATTGTCTCACCTTCTTCGTTTCATTTTCTTCTACATCTTCAGTCTCCTTTTGTTGAATTGACAGGGGATGAAACCTATCAAATTTAGTTCTGAACCGTCAGTTATTCAACAATTCTGCCGGTGTTTTCCCAGTGACAGAATTGGGCGTTGTTCGCAAGCCATAGAATATCTTCTGAAGTCTTGTTGGCCATGGAAGATGTGCCATCTTTTTTAACTTTAATTTTATGGTCTGAACCGTTCTTTCTGCTTGTCCATTCGAAGCCGGATGGTATGGAGGATACCAGAATGTATTTAATGCCGTTTTGTTTAAAGTATTGACACATTTCCTCTGATATGAAAGCTCTCCATTATCACTCACTATGGTATCTGGTAGTCCTTGTTCTGAAAATATCTCTTCAAGTTTGTTAATCACCATACTCGAACTCTGTTCACTAACTATCTTTACCTCAGGCCATTTGGAGTAAGCATCAATTAATATCAAGAAAACCTTACCCATAAAAGGACCTGCAAAATCGATATGTAGCCTAGACCAAGCCTTTGGTGGAGAGATCCATCTATGAGTAACTTTGGCTGGCATATTTCTTACTTCCCTGCAGACCTGGCAATTTTGTACCATGCTCTCTATATCCCTATCAAGTCCAGGCCACCAGAAATAACTCCTTGCTATTGCCTTAGTAATGACTATGCCATCATGATTGTTGTGGAGTTCCTGAAGAACATTTTTATGCAGCTTATAGAGCAAAATCACTCTACCTCCCCACAATATACAGTCATTGTATTCCGTTAGTTCCTCTGTTCTTGTGTAGTACTCTCTATATTTTTCTTCTACTTTACCATGCCAACCATTTCTTATCCAAAACATCACTTTCGCTAATATTCCATTGCTCTTAGTCAGCTTTGCCACATCCTTAGCTGTCATTTCTAACTCAACCGGTGTCTCATTTAACAGTAAGACACTAACTTCCTGCACCTCTTCTTCTTTTATTCCCTTCTCTGGTCCAGGCCACTTACTCAGTGCATCCGCATTCCCAATTTTTTTACCTTCAACATACTTTTACTCGTAGTCATATGCATTCAGCAACAAGGCCCATCTTAACATCCTGGGTGATAACATGTTAGGTATCGGTTTTTGTGGATCAAATATCCCCAAAAGTGGCTTATGATCTGTCTGAATTATAATTTTACGGCCAAAAATGTAACAGTAGAATTTTTGTATAGCAAAAATTATTGCTGCAGCCTCTTTATCAATCTGCGAATAATTTCTTTCATGACAACTCATAGTTCTGGATGCAAACATTATAGGTCTTAAGGAGCCGTCCTCCATCTTATGTTCTAGCACCGCACCAAGCCCATACTGTGAGGCATCACATGTAATAACCACCGGTTTCTTTAAATCGTAATGGACTAATGTGTGCCCTGTGGTTAACATGCGCTTCAAAAGATTAAATGCTTGTTGACAATTTTGCGTCCATTCCCATTTTGCCCCTTTCAATAGCAATTTATATAATGGTTCTGCCACAGTGCCTTATGAGCTAAAAATCTGTTATAAAAATTTAATAACCCCAGAAATGCCTGTAATTCTCTTACGTTTTTTGGTGCTGGTGTCTCTACTATTGCCTTGACCTTGTCTCCACAGGGATGTAATCCATTAGCATCAATAACATGTCCCAGAAATTCTATGCTAGGCTTTCCGGATTGACACTTCTCCTTGTTGACCCTCAAACCTGCATTCTTCAAAGTTTGTAAAATGCACTGAAGTCTATAGCTGTGTTCTTGTGTTGTGGTTCCAGTTACCACTATGTCATCCAACAGAACCGCTGTTCCTGTGACCCCTGCCAACAAATTACTCATCATGCGCTGGAAAATTCCTGGACAGGCTTTGACCCCAAATGCCAATCGCTTGCATTTAAATAATCCTTTAGGAGTGTTTAATGTTAGCAATTTCGAAGTAGGCTCATCAACAACCACCTGCGTATACGCTTGCTCTAAATCAATATGCTCTAATCAGTCGCTTGTATTTGTGTTCTGAGCTCCTATTTTAGAAAAATAAAAATACCGTAACAAATGCCATTTCATGCCCGTTTTTAATATGTAAAACACATCATACTTTTATTTTTTTAAACAGTGTTAAAAAATAAAATCATATCACTTAAAAATTTATTTAAATAGGATGCGGTTTACTCCCCGACGGCAGTCCGCGCGCAGCGCTTACAGCGAGAGGACGTATTTCTTTGCACCAACGCCGACTCCGTAGTCACTGAGCCATGACGTGCGTGAACCATAGAGCGACTGATAGAATTTGATTGTTGGAAAACTTGATTACTTATAGTAATTTATTTGTGTCTGTCGTACTGTCGTAAATTAGAACGTTTGGTAATGTGAAATGGAAAAAGAAATACTATGGTGCCACTAATTCTGCAAAAGGCAAAAAGTAAGCTTGAGTAAGTCACTATACAAGACGTCTGTCAGTTTGGTGTCTAGACTGGACCTGATTTTTCAATTAAAACTTTAATTATTAGGTGAGACGATTAGTTTTCAACCGACTTAAAAAAAAGGAGGAGGTTAACAATTCGACGTGTATATATATATATATATATATATATATATATATATATATATTGTGTATGTTACCTCATAACTCCGTCAAAAATGAATCAATTTCAAAAATATATGTCTCGTTTTTAAGAATGCAAGGTTGGTCTCATGTAATTTTTTTTAGGATTGGATGAAAGTTCCTAGCGCTGGAGAACGAAATTCCTCAACAGACAACTGCAGCTCAAATATTTCTACTTTATTTTACTTTCTAATATAAACCGATTCTAATGATTCAATGTTTGTTTGGAAGAATCGCTTATAATTTGAATGAAGATCTGATGAAGGGTTTTGGATCTGGGGAATAAAACTCCGGAAAGAAAGACAGCAAGTTATTTGCAAAAAGTGCAAAGTTTTTGATTTGTGGTTTTTAGGGTTCCGTAGCCAAATGGCAAAAAACGGAACCCTTATGGATTCATCATGTCTGTCTGTCTGTCCGTCCGTATGTCACATCCATTTTTCCATCCGAAACTATAGGAACTATACTCTTGAAACTTGGTAAGTAGATGTATTCTGTGAACTGAGTTAAGATTTTTACACAAAAATAGAAAACAAAAACAATAAATTTTGGGTTTCCATACCTAGAACTTAAACTCAAAAATTTATTTTCATCAAATCCATACGTGTGGTCCTTTGGATAGGTCTTCAAAAATGATATTAAGGGTTCAAATAATTTTTTTTTCTAAACTGAATAGTTTGCGCGAGAGACAAGTGGTAGAATGTGTGTATTATGTGATTATTCTATAAACTTCTAGAACAATTCACATTATTTTAGAATTTGCTAATTCTTCTGGAATTCTCTACTTCTAGTAGCTTCGTGACACTATTTTTCATCATTGTCATTCTGCCAAATTTCATCAAAATCCGTTTATATGTTGGAAAATATTTGTTTTGAGCGCGCAAGGTTTAAAATGATAGTCAGATTTGCGTGCTAACATGAGGTTTTCCTAAAATAATTTTAACCGTCAATCAGCAGCAAAAGCAGCGTTTCCTGTCAAGCAGATTTGTACGTGTACTTTTTAAATGTATACTCAGACAAATTATACCAATTTTCTTAATTCTACAGTTCTATTTATTTTATTCGATAATAAGGAAGGCGACTTCTACTCTAGCGATGCAGTCGTGTGTTTCATGAACGCGCTACTGCATCGCAACATTCTCCATCGGTTTATGACCAGCAACTGCACAGCTACAAAAAGAATTCACCGTGTGCTACCTCCCTAAACCCCTTTTCATTCGATATACACGCTGACTTTTCATTGGTTTTGGAAAAAAATGTCATAGGGTAAATAAATTTTCTATCCATATTTGTGTACGACAAGACAAAAATGTTGCAAAAATGACTTGTGATCGAGACCACGTAGTGTTAAATAAAAGATTCGCATAGATTCCATGACACGTGTTTATCTCCACCAATAACGCCTCATAAAGCTTGTTACAATTTTTTCGCCAAAGACATTTAATTTCTACCTTTATTATTCATTCAGAATGAATGGTCACCAACCGGTCAATTAGTGCTGCCAAGTTTTAAAATATCCGTCTGCTCGTTACAACTTGCCACAGATACCCGACCGTACGCATGTAGCAACTGTATAAATCGACTACCACTTAGGTTTTATTAATTTGGCAACACTAATGACAACTGCCAATACTGTTTACAAATCGTGATATTTATTTGCTACAACAAATCTAAGAGTTTTAAATAAAAGTAATACCTAATAGTAGTTACGCCGCGTGAGCTCGATTAACTCTGCCAGGCCGGCCAGGTGGTGGTACTACTAATTGATCTCGCGTTTCACGAGTTTTAGTCAAAATGTTTGGTTTCTGAATTTTTATTTTAACTAGCTATTTAGGTCTTATTACCGATCCTTATGAAATGGCCTTCGGCTCCAAAACCATTAAAAAATCACCATGTAGAGAGTACGGAGTAATCTGGCTTACAATTAATGATAAATAATACTTTGCACTACCTAATTTGTTAAAACTTGCCTTAATTAAGTTTCTATAGAAACTAAATAATGTGCGTGCGTGCTCAACTCTGCTAATATAGAATAGAAGTCTCCATTATTATCTTCACGATTTATCATATTATTTTATCATAATATTTTTTACTTACCCGTTATTCAAAGCACTCAAGGATTTAATATTTATATATTATTACTCGCATTTAAATGAAGATGGCATTTTCTATGTAATAAAACTTTTACCAAAATTTGAATAATATCTGTTAGTTTATACCAGTTAGTAAGTTAGTTAAAATCTTTATTGCACCAAAACATAATGTACCACCAGTCCACCAGTTTATTTAACCAAAAAACATCAACGATCAAGAATGTCGCCGAGCGCACTATACCGCGCTTTACGTCGCCTACAGTACAGTTGTACAGTTTGTTACCGTTTCTTCTGTACTTGCGCTTTGGAAGCGGCAGTAAACTTAGCTATAAGTAAATGATCTGACGTCAACATTTACCTTATAAGAAATCGAAAGGAAAAAAAGTGACAATTATCAAGTGATACAAATATCCAAAGATAAATAAATGAATTTGACTTGACTTGACTTGACTTGACCTACGTAGCTCTGTGTGTGTGAGCGGCATGTCGTTGTGTGCGTGCGCTCGCTGCCGGCGTAAAATACCTAAATTGGCGTAGGAAAAAAGATTATTAGGCCTCTTAACATTTACATAAAACGGAGGTACCTTGTTCGATACGAATGTACAAAAACTTTCTTCATACAATCCATTCAGATGAGTTACTTCCTTAGACTTATCTTTTACTCGTGCCTTGTAGCATACCTCGGCAATGTGGCCCGTCTTTTTACACACAAAGCATTAACTATATCTGAACCTACAGAACCCCCCATGGGTCTTGCTACACCGCTATCAATCCTTGCCCGATTCCAACGGCTTCGCTTTAATTTTGTTCACCTCCATTGGCTCGTCGCCGCCCGTCGCGAGCGGCGCCGGCCTTGCGCTAGAGGGCGCTGGCGTTGTCGCCATGACTATCACTCCAGCGTCTGCCGTATCAACGGTCAATGCCAATTTTACCGCCTGATCAAACGTTAATGTCGTCTGTTGTAACAATTGTTTTTGAATGTACTTATCCCGAATGCCACATACTAGCCGGTCACGTAACGTGCGATCTAAATCGGTAAAGTTGCACTCTATAGCCAATTTACGCAAACTAGCCACGTACTCTTTAATATTTTCACTACCTAATTGACATCTCATGTGAAACTTCTACGACTGCACTATTTCATTTTGCTTTGGATTAAAATGGTCGTCTAACGCACTTTTGACACTTGTATAGGTTATGTCCTTGATTTTTCGCGGTAAAATTAACGACTCGATCAAATCGTATAAATCGCGACCACAAACAGCAAAGAAATTAGCTTTTTTTAACTCATCTGTCTCAATACCGTTCGCGAGTAGACAATAGTCAAACCTATGCACGTAATTTTTCCAATTGTCTTTGTCCATATGAAACTCACTAAATTTCACCATTTTTATTTACCACATTCAATAGCACTTCAAATAAACATTCAAACACTATGTTTAATGTACTAACACTTAATTTACGCATTTATTCTCGTCGCCAGAATGTTACGTACGTGTACTGGCTTCCGTTGTAGAACCGAACTGGGGGTATCTGCAGCTACCCACATGTCAATATATAACAATATTTAATTATTAATTATACTTTATGTATACAAAACTTTGTATTGACATACATACCTACATACTATCACGTCTAATGGGGCAGATAAAGTATTTTAAAGGTCACCTACACTATGGAGGATACTACACTATGAACACCAGCCCTAATGCAGTATGCTCAGAACGGGTCCAGAAGAATAATTAAGGGCTGCGCTACATTGGATTGGCATGGCATGGCATCGGAAGTGATGCATCATTTCAAAACAAGCTATTATAACCTTTATGTCTAGTGATAAAAGATGCATAACCGCTTGAACGTGGAGAGCCGGCCGGCGGCCTGCCGCGCACTCCCGCGGCAAAGACGCCCGAGGGCCGGCTCGCCACGTTCAAGTAGTTATGCATTTTGTTGCCATGCCATGCTAATCCAATGTAGCACGGCCCTTAAGTGAAAATCGACATGCAAAGAAGAGCATTTAGGGTCTCTAAGGTCAGAGCCCAGGTCAGTTAGCCTGATGGTGGGCGAGAAGTATTGAATTGAAATGAATTAAACAATAGGTTACCTTACCTGCACATTAACTAAAGAATATCCCTTTCTATTAATATAAATTTTTCCACCCTCTGCACTAACTTTCTTTATTTTCACATGAGTCCCATCAATGGCACCAATGACAGAAGGTAAATATGCGATTGATCGAAATTCCCTCATCTTAAGTTCTTGATCCTGTATAGTCACAGGCATTTTTATGAATAAACTAGCTGTTGCCCGCGACTTCGTCTGCGTGGACTTTACTTTATAAAAATCGTTATTTTGATATTTTCAATAAAACCGGTCAAGTAACACGCACAATATCAGGTCACACGCAGTGAAGGGTTCCGTATTTGTGAATGTCGATTTAGAATTAAAACTAAAGAGTTCATCATCATCTCAGCCCTTATTCCGTCCACTGCTGAGCATAGACCTGTCTTCGTCGACACATCTCAGTCCTGTGCTGCTCACATCCAGGTGTAACCCGCGACTTTGATTTTTTCGTCAACCCATCGCATGGGCTCCGTCGCGCCAGTTGCCCTGCCCAGTTTTGCTTTAAGTTCATGACCGTTGCCAAATTACAGCTTCTTGGTTCTAATTATCTCTAAGTAAAACCACGGACAGAGAGACAGACAGAAATGGCAAAACTATAAGGGTTCCTTGTTTACTACGATCACACATTATCTCTAGTCACAGTCTAAGTCGATCGGAATTTTGACATTGTAAACTACATGTAAACTTACACTGTTACCGAATGTTACTGCTACGCCGTGGGTTTCTCTAAAACGAAATACTTATGCAATAGGTAGTAACTTTGCTAATATTTAATTCATCTTCCGTCTTTTGGCGTGAGTTCCCACAGCACTAATCTGTTGTAGCTCTCTGCAGCGGACTGCTGCCACCGTCTATTTGTATCTCCCCCTCTTCCCCGCCCTCCCGATGTGGCGGTGCAATGGTAAGCCTTGTCAAATATGTCTTTCGCTAGGCGGGAGATAAACGTCGAGAAATACGCATTTCTACTTTGAGTCCCGACAGATGACGGCGTTCCTCAAGTAACCTTAAACATAGATTTTCTTAAGATCGCCTTAATCATGAGCCGCGTCCGAAACTAGAAGCGAGAGGAAAGTACTGGATAGAGCTTCCCCCGGGCCATCTTCACTATCGTCACCATTCTATTGATGTGGACTTTCAAGCTGAGGCATCTGCCAAACTTAAGATACCTCTAGGTATTTTACGTGCCAGTATCTCGGCACATTTTACCAGTAGAGCTTCAAGGATGGCAGGAAGTTAGTGTTCTCTGAAATCAATGTCTGCTTAGTGTTCACTAATAACCTCCGTTTGAAGAGCTTCTCGGGTAGGGCGTCCTATACGGTTGTTTGGAGGTTATTTGCGGCGTACTTTCAGTTTAAACGAACTGGAAAATGACCATTACCTATCTTTCGTTCCTCAAGTCACAATACTGAGTAGTCTTGGTATGGGTTTTCCACACATTTTTATTGCAGTGCCTAACTTAAATTTTAACCTAACATTTTTTCCCTAACCTTTCTTCTTACGTGAGGAAAAGGTGCCTTTTGGCCACAGGAAATCGGACGGTTAAGGTTTTCACCCACAAAAAATCTCATGGTGATAACGGCGTTACCGCTTTTGCCAAGTCAGTGTGCTAAATCTTGCTCCAAAGACCTGGTACGGCGACTGCTTATCAGCGGCTTTGGCTGAGCTCACTTGAGGTACTCTCTCAGTCATCGAGAGGAGTCTGAGTGGCCTGGTACATCGGCCTTCAATTTTATCCGCTAGGGTAAAGACGCGTGTTGACACAAATGCTCCTTTCAACCTAGAGGACCGTATTTGGAATCCAGTTCCCATCGCCCGACTGGCCCACGTCATGGAGGCAGATTTATGGAGGAGAATTTTACGCGGGAAAAATCCCTTCGGTTCGGACACCTTGCCAGTAACGGGAGACCGGTAAGGTTATGTGGCGTTTACCACTAAAAACTCCGGGGTAAGGGCTAAAAGCCCCGGCGCGGCTACCACTATGGCGGTCCGTGACTCGCTCACAGCACCCTATGCTTTAGTCAGAGGACATCCCCTGTGCCTAACCTAACCTATTAAGTACTTCCTATTTTGATTCCTTTTTCCATTTTCGCGCCCACAATCATGCTAAGAATCGCCGTTTGGTGGCGTTGGGTCTTGCGGCCCTAGGCTCTGTGTATTTTTAACAGCGCCATTTATTGGTAACCAAAAAGAAACTAATAAAAAAACTCCGAAAACATCAAAATAGTAAATTTTTAGGGTTCCGTATTCCGTACCCGAAGGCTAAAATCGGGACCTTGTTACTAAGACTCCGCTGTCCGTCCTTCCGTCCGTCTGTCACCAAGCTGTATCTCATGAACCGTGATAGCCAGACAGTTGAAATTTTCAAGGATGATGTATTTCTCTTGCCGATATAATAACTAAAAATAGAGTAAAATAAATATTTAATTGAGGCTCCCGTACAACAAACTTGTTTTTTTATAGATAATGGGACGGAACCCTTTGTGCGCGAGTCCGACTCTCACTTGGCCGGTTATTAACTTTATTATTTTATAAAAACCGTATATAAAATTAACAAAAGTTTTAGCCAATGCTACCGTACAGTTTATTTCATAGCAAATTTTCGAACAAAAATCTTTGACGTGATTCTTTAAATTGATATAACTTTTTTATTTATCAACGAATTTCAATGAAACAACCACTAAATTTTAAGTGAAACTTATCAAAATACATAATTAAAAATCGCAACCGAAGTTGTTCAGCCGTTTCTGAGATAAGCGTGCACAAACACAGTTTTTCGAACAAAAATGGTTGACGTGATTCTTTAACACTAGAGGACACGCGCGCTCTACTATAGTAGAACAGGAGCAAACTTTTGAGTCGTGTCATCTCATTTTTTCATATATACCCTCCCGCTCCTAGATAAGCCTCGACTACTAAACTCCGGTTCATTTTAGTGTGCCGCACGTATAAAAAGAGGCCGCACGTCGATATTATTTCGCGACAAAATCCTTATTCTACCTGAGTAGTACGCGCGACCACTTGTGTAATTAATATATGAGGTAAGTAACATATACTTAGTTGTTTTTCTTTAGTGTTTTATAACATTTTTTTTATGCATTATATTTTATTTTGTACTTTGTTTTTTTTTAGCACCAAAATTTATCATTATGGCCTCATAATGGGAACGTCGTGTATCAAAATGGCTGGAAGAGGAAATTGAAGATGATGAGGAAATTATTGAAAGCGATGACGATGGTAATGCTGGCATAGTGTCAGAACCAATTAGTCAAGAGGGCAGAAGTCAGGTGTTAGATGAGGAGATGGCTCAAGACCACGTGACTAATACCACACAGTCTGAGCAGTCGTCGTCAAAAGATGATATTATTCTCTCTCAATTGAGGCAAGTTGAGCGTACAGAGGTGAGTGGCAACTTTTTTATATCAAAAAATGGAACACGATGGAATAAATCACCTCCAACTCAAACTATTGTGCATTGAATGCAACGAAAACAGTGATTCAATTAAAAAAAATATCAAAAATCTAAAAAAAATATGTGTTTTGATTTGTAACTTGCCAAATATGTAACTTTTTATGTGATCTCTTAAAAATGTTCCTAATTAAGTAAATTTAACAATTTAAACAAAAATTTTGTAACTTTAATTTTCTAAAATAAATCTTCTTTAGTAAAAATGCGTCAGACAGGCGTCAGACAGGGCTGCATACTGTCCTCCCTGCTGTTTAACGTATACTCTGAAGCTATTATTAAAGATGCACTACAAGACGTGGATACCGGTGTGATCATTAACGGTAAAGCAATCAACAATCTGCGCTACGCAGATGACACAGTGCTCATTGCTGACAGCGAGGAGGATCTGCAGAAATTAGTTGACAGGGTTGCGGTGTGCAGTAGGAATGCGGGACTGAATTTAAACGTGAAGAAAACCAAGTTCATGGTAATCTCGAAAGAAGTCAAAGATGTGTCTATTTTTGTAGACAGTCAACGTCTGGAGAGAGTCGACAAATATAAATATCTTGGGTCTTGGCTAACTCAGTCATGGGAAAGTGAATTGGAGATTCGGACCCGTATAGAAATAGCACGAGCAGCCTTTGAAAAGATGAGAAAAGTGTTGTGTAGTCGAGATCTCTCCATCAAACTGCGAACAAGGTTGCTTCAGTGCTATGTTTGGCCTCTTGTGTTATATGGTTGCGAAGCGTGGACCCTGAAGGAAGACCTCCGAAAGAAACTGGAAGCGTTTGAGATGTGGTCGTACCGTAGAATGCTACGCATAAGCTGGACGGATCACATTACTAATGTTGAAGTTCTAGAGCGCATGGGCAAAAAAGTAGAGCTCGTTCGAAATATTAAAATAAGAAAAATCACATATCTTGGTCACGTGTTGAGAAATCCACAATATCATCTACTCCAGACCATAATGATGGGTAAAGTTGCCGGAAAGCGCAAGGTGGGACGTCGCAAAATGTCATGGCTGAGGAACATCCGACAATGGACTGGTATCAAAACAGTAGAACAACTGTTCAGGCTTGCCATGGACAAATCAAGATTTAAAGAGCTGACTGCCAATCTTCAGGAATGAAGCGGCACCTAAAGAAGAAGAAGTAAAAATGCTTATTTTTATTCAAAATTGCCATATTATTGTTTTTTTTTCAATTTTAAAGTGTTCTACTATAGTAGAGCGCGCGAGCATACTTGCAAAGAAATGGGGCGCGTGCACTCTAGTGTTAAAATTGATATAACTTTTTTATTTATGAACGGATTTAAATGAAACAAACACTAAATTTTAAGTGAAGCTTATCATAATATTTCAGTGAAAATCGCAAACGAATCAGTTCAGCCGTTTCTCAGATTAGCGTGCACAAACGCACAGACAAACAGACAAACCGAAAAACAGACAAAAATTCTAAAAATCCTTGTTTTGTGTTCTATTGCGTTGGTAAAAGCCCCCAAAAATATTTTTACTCATTTATCTTCCATGTACAGACAGCGATCGGTTACGATTTTATTATATGTATTGATTCAGTGAAAACCGCAAACGAATCAGTTCAGCCGTTTCTCAGATTAGCGTGCACAAACGCACAGACAAACAGACGAAAATTCTAAAAATCATTGTTTTGTGTTCTATTGCGTTGTTAAAAGCCCCCAAAAATATTTTTACTCATTTATCTTCCATGTACAGACAGCGATCGGTTACGATTTTATTATATGTATTGAAAAATCATTGTTTTGTGTTCTATTGCGTTGGTAAAAGCCCCCAAAAATATTTTTACTCATTTATCTTCCATGTACAGACAGCGATCGGTTACGATTTTATTATATGTATTGATATTGATGATTTAAATTGATATAACTTTTTTATTTATCAACGGATTTCAATGAAACAACCACTAAATTTTAAGTGAAACTTATTAAAAATACATAATTGAAAATCGCAACCGAAGTTGTTCAGCCGTTTCTGAGATAAGCGTGCACAAACACAGTTTTTCGAACAAAAATGGTTGACGTGATTCTTTAAAATTGATATAACTTTTTTATTTATGAACGGATTTAAATGAAACAAACACTAAATTTTAAGTGAAGCTTATCATAATATTTCAGTGAAAACCGCAAACGAATCAGTTCAGCCGTTTCTCAGATTAGCGTGCACAAACGCACAGACAAACAGACAAACAGACAAAAATTCTAAAAATCATTGTTTTGTGTTCTATTGCGTTGGTAAAAGCCCCCAAAAATATTTTTACTCATTTATCTTCCATGTACAGACAGCGATCGGTTACGATTTTATTATATGTATTGATTTTATTATATGTATTGATGATAAATTTAACAATGTAAACAAAAATTTTGTAACTTTAATTTTCTAAAATAAATCTTCTTTAGTAAAAATGCTTATTTTTATTCAAAATTGCCATATTATTGTTTTTTTTTCAATTTTAAAGTGTTCTACTATAGTAGAGCGCGCGAGCATACTTGCAAAGAAATGGGGCGCGTGCACTCTAGTGTTAAAATTGATATAACTTTTTTATTTATGAACGGATTTAAATGAAACAAACACTAAATTTTAAGTGAAGCTTATCATAATATTTCAGTGAAAACCGCAAACGAATCAGTTCAGCCGTTTCTCAGATTAGCGTGCACAAACGCACAGACAAACAGACAAACCGAAAAACAGACAAAAATTCTAAAAATCCTTGTTTTGTGTTCTATTGCGTTGGTAAAAGCCCCCAAAAATATTTTTACTCATTTATCTTCCATGTACAGACAGCGATCGGTTACGATTTTATTATATGTATTGAAAAATCATTGTTTTGTGTTCTATTGCGTTGGTAAAAGCCCCCAAAAATATTTTTACTCATTTATCTTCCATGTACAGACAGCGATCGGTTACGATTTTATTATATGTATTGATATTGATGATTTAAATTGATATAACTTTTTTATTTATCAACGGATTTCAATGAAACAACCACTAAATTTTAAGTGAAACTTATTAAAAATACATAATTGAAAATCGCAACCGAAGTTGTTCAGCCGTTTCTGAGATAAGCGTGCACAAACACAGTTTTTCGAACAAAAATGGTTGACGTGATTTTTTAAAATTGATATAACTTTTTTATTTATGAACGGATTTAAATGAAACAAACACTAAATTTTAAGTGAAGCTTATCATAATATTTCAGTGAAAACCGCAAACGAATCAGTTCAGCCGTTTCTCAGATTAGCGTGCACAAACGCACAGACAAACAGACAAACAGACAAAAATTCTAAAAATCATTGTTTTGTGTTCTATTGCGTTGGTAAAAGCCCCAAAAATATTTTTACTCATTTATCTTCCATGTACAGACAGCGATCGGTTACGATTTTATTATATGTATTGATGATTGATGATGATTGATGATAAATTGATATAACTTTTTTATTTATCAACGGATTTCAATGAAACAACCACTAAATTTTAAGTGAAACTTATCAAAATACATAATTGAAAATCGCAACCGAAGTTGTTCAGCCGTTTCTGAGATAAGCGTGCACAAACACAGTTTTTCGAACAAAAATGGTTGACGTGATTCTTTAAAATTGATATAACTTTTTTATTTATGAACGGATTTCAATGAAACAACCACTAAATTTTAAGTGAAACTTATTAAAAATACATAATTGAAAATCGCAACCGAAGTTGTTCAGCCGTTTCTGAGATAAGCGTGCACAAACACAGTTTTTCGAACAAAAATGGTTGACGTGATTCTTTAAAATTGATATAACTTTTTTATTTATGAACGGATTTAAATGAAACAAACACTAAATTTTAAGTGAAGCTTATCATAATATTTCAGTGAAAACCGCAAACGAATCAGTTCAGCCGTTTCTCAGATTAGCGTGCACAAACGCACAGACAAACAGACAAACCGACAAACAGACAAAAATTCTAAAAATCATTGTTTTGTGTTCTATTGCGTTGGTAAAAGCCCCAAAAAATATTTTTACTCATTTATCTTCCATGTACAGACAGCGATCGGTTACGATTTTATTATATGTATTGATGTACAGACAGCGATCGGTTACGATTTTATTATATGTATTGATTGATTGATGATTTGACATATTTGCCAAAGCAGTGGCCACCCTGTTACATATCACAGACACAGATGGTTGTGATATGCCATGCAGGTCACCAGCATCATCTTGAATCTGAGGACAAAAATGTTTCGATTGTTTAAATTGCTCTAATGAAAATGAACTGATGATAATATATAAAGTATGCTTGTTTAAAACATTTCGCATGAAAAATTTGTTCCTTTTTTATTTTAGAGGCCTTATCTAGCTTAATAAAGCAGTCTCTACCATCCAGATTGCATTGTAAAATAAGTAGGTTAGTATTATTTACATAAAAGTTATATTTTTTTTATTTTTTTTATTTATTGTTTTATTTCAGGCAACAAAAGATTTTACAAAAATAAACATCTAGGCCCATATCAATATATACCTTAACCTAAAATATATATATATATATATATATATATATATATAACTTAAACTATGGCACTCGTTGAGGCTGCGACGTGTTGCGCGTCATCGGAGTGTCGGGTAGCGTTCCGCGAAAGCGACGATACACAACACCCTTCGGCCAGAAGTCAGCTTCCATGAAGGTCGCTAGCTTCTCCGTCGGGACTCGCACCACGAAGGACGTGAAGTTCACACTGTGGCGCGACTCCAGCTTCACGACCCTCAGCGTGATGTTGGTCTTCACGCGGACGTACTCCATCACTTCCTCTGCCTTTGTGGAGTGGAAGAGCCGGGATACGTACAGCTGCGTCGTTGGGATGGCGGGACGCAGCAGGTGGTTTGGTCCTGTCAGTGCAGTTCCGCACTGATTCCGATAAGAAGGCCTCTTTTTTCTTCGCTCCACTTTAACGAAGCCCTCTTCATCTGCCTGTCCTTTGTTAGACACGGAAGGAACGATCCTGGGAACCGACGAAACTCGATTCCTGTCTCCCTCGGGTTTCTGCTGCTTCCTCCGCTTCGGTTGACGTTGACTCAGTGGTGCAGCTGGGGTAGTTTTATCGATGACGACACTAGCGTTGACGGCAGTGTCGCCGACGGCAGCTGCCGCCACAGCGTAGGCACGTGTCGCGGTCGACGCACTCGTGGTGTGCACCGCGGCGGTGGAGCGGGGCGCGGGGCGCGGTGTGACGTGTGTCACAGCGGCAGCCGGCGAATCATCGAATTTCGCTGACTCGAAACTGACAAGTGACGTATCTTGCGCACCTCCTCGGCATGTGTTAATGTTAGAGGCTACGGGTGACCTAGTTACCGAATCATTCTTTTTTAAAACTAATAATTCGGTACGTAGCTCGGAGATCGTATTTTCCGAGGCCTCTACTCTTAACTGCATCTCGGCCAGACTGGACTTCAAGGCCGTGATGTCCTTTAGCAGCCTGGTGACATCGACGTGATCAAACGACACAGGTGGTAATCTCCGCAGTCGTCTTGCACAGAAAGCGGGCACATCGTCTGGATCGGTCGTCTTCAACAGCGAGATAATGTCCTGAAGACTCCTCTCGCCTTTCTCATCCCTCCGCCGTTTCGGCATCTGCGCGGACTTCCCGAGCAGGTCGTATAGCAGCACCTTGCCGCTGCAAATCTCCTCTTCGTTGAAGTTTGACTTGCAGATCTGCATGATGCTGATCTCGTCCATGGTGTCTTTCACGTAGTCGATGAAAGCCAACAACTCGTTAGCTATGAGTGGTTTAGTACTCATAGCGGTAGCGTCGTACAGCGGCATTACGCCGCGCGATTCACGAATAAAAATTCTTAACTGTGCAGTATTGTGCAATGCGTGCTTTACCGAGCGCGCATCGCACTGCACTGATATATATCATCATCATATCATACAACATCATATCATCACCCTCCTCTGCCAATACATCCCTTTCTCTATTTCAGTAAAGTTTTTTAATAATCTGAATAGGTAACTAGGTAATTATTGAGGTAAGTAGTAAGTAACAATACAAAATAAGTTAACTTACTTCATGGCGAGCCCAGCAACGCAACGCACAGAGAACTTGAAATTCTGGCGAAATAGGGTACCCACGACGATCAAGTTCGATGGTTTCTCGCACTAATTCAATAATTCTTCGAGCGTATCTCTGCGAGAACCTGTATTTTCCTTTGAATTCATTTTCACTGAGAGAAAAAGGATCCTTTCGTTGTCTGTTTATAATGGATCTCCGACTTCTCCGAGGAGCTCCCAATGCCTCAATATCGCTTATGTCATCAAGATCAATACTATCTAGTACGTTAATGTAATCCATCTTCTTTGTTATTACTACGTTACGTAGGTAACCTAGTATTTGAATTCTCTTTCAAACACAAGAAATATGAGAAAAATAATCAACAATTTTATCAAGAATAAAATGTCAATATGACACTATGATGACACTTGTTAGTACGATTTGTAGGTTATAAATAGTTAGTTCTAGCTTAAACTACCTCTGTAGGTGGTTTATCTCTGGCCTAAATTTAGACCATGGTTTATGTCTTAAACCTCGTTTTGTAATAAGATTTTGCTTGTTACTTGGTTTAGATCGAGTTTTAATCTCGGACTTTCGTTAGTCTTTGTTTTATAATAAGACTGTCTAAGTTTAAAAGTGAACTAAGAACTCTGCTTCTTAAGAAGTGCTGCTATAGTGTTGATGACTTTTAATTTAGAGTAAATGGATGCATATTTTTACATTGTCCATGCATTGAATATTAAATTGAAATTTGTAACTGTCAAACATTATTTGCATAAAGTTAAATGTACTATTGAAATGTATTAACGGACATAAGCATGCATGTAAAATGAATATTGTTTTTGTATTTTGTGTTTTGATATTCGAATGCAATGTATTATTGTTTGTGAATAAATTGAATTGAATACCTGTGATTTTAGTATAATCGACCATCGATTTTACTTGCGCGTCATGTGTAGCACTAGTTTCTTTGACATTTTAGTCTATGGTATTGTCTTTGGTGGCATAAGTACCTTTAAAGTTTGTTTATACTACTATCAATATCAGAAAGTTAGTGTTTTATAAAAATAATATATAAAAATGGATCAGCGACGCCGCCTAACAAGTGTTGAGCAGTTGACGCTGCTCGTGAATTACTTAGAGCAGCATAAAGACCTAGCTCTCGGAAAAGTTAGGTCAAAAGAAGCCTGAGCTCTATCAGCTAGATTGTGGCGAGAATGCTTATATTAAATGGTAAGAGTCCGGCAAGAACGGGCAAAGAGTGGGCTAAGATTTGTAATGCTTACAGATATTTATTTAATAATTAAACATACTAGTATGTCGTACTTATACTACTTCAAAGTTGTTTTTAAATTTTTAGGTTTGGAATGACTTGAAATGCCGGGTCCGGGCAAAATTGGTGTCAATAAATGCCAGCCATCAGGGGACAGGTAGTGGACCTAGCACTGCTGCATCCCTAATGCCTCTCGAGGAGAGAATTGCTAATATTCTGGGCAGGGATGTTGGGCCTTTACCCAATGTCAGGCAAGATCCATTTGCCTTACAAAATGTAAGACATTTAGGGAATAAATCGCTCAAGTTCTAGAATGTAGTAAAATAATAATTCAATATAATTTTATAGGACACAAACGATGAGAGAAATGAAGTGGAGGAGTTCGTTGTAGGCGATCAAATGGAGCAGCTGGATTCTGAGTAAGTTATATGTCTGTTAAAAAATATTTAATTGGTTGACCCGCTATCACAATAGTGTTTCATAGGTATTTTAAAGAATCCCTTCCCTAAGGGTATAAAATAGGATTACTATTACCCCACTGTCAGTCTGTCATCAAGTAGTATCTCATGAAACATGATAGCTAGACAGTTGAAGTATTTCTGTTGCCAATTTTTAATAGATATTGGAACCCTTTGTGTGCAAGTCTGATTCGCTTTTGGCCAGTTTTTTTTTCCAAAATTCCTTCTCTTATTTTATTTGTTATAATGACCATCTGTGTTTTTAGAATACAAATTGACCCCGTACAAGACAGTGGCGCCCACGAAAGCCCTGTGCATGAAAGTGTAGCACTACTTATTTCCCCTACACCGAGTGTAACAGGCGAAGTACCTCCATCACCTGGGTCAAGTAAGTTTTTTTTAAAATATTTTACATACTATTCATTCGAACACCCTATACCAAGAATTTACAATAAACCCCTAATACTTTTTATAGGTGATAGATTAAGGAGAGAAAGGCAGAGACAAAGCCAGCGAGTTCGACTTGCTGCAGCAAGACCTGCACCTGCGGTGCCTCATTAACCCCCACCACCTGCTCAATGTAATTATAATGATAGATCTATAGAGTAATTTAATATAATAAACAAGTAGTTTTAACACATTTCAAATTTTATTCCAGCTAATAGGAATGCACTAGATGAGTCACGATCAATGGTGCTCATGTGATGAAGTCCTCTGGTGCTTCCCTCCTTACCCCGCTCTCCACCCCGCGCGCCCATATAAATACGGAGGCGTGAGGACCCTCGTCCTCTTTCGACCACGACTGGGCGCCGGGCTGCTTCAAAGCTGAGTACTTTTGGAAATCTCTTCTGGAACAACGAATCTCGTGGCTGTGAACCTACGACCCTTACCTGTGACTTCTTTCTCATTGTATAATTGTTAAAAATTAATTAAAGAGTTTGGTCTTTTCAAATATTGTTTCTTTCAAAATAATCACTACGTCACAGTGGCGCCCAACGTGGGGCGTGTGTGATGAAGTCCTCTGGTGCTTCCCTCCTTACCCCGCTCTCCACCCCGCGCGCCCATATAAATACGGAGGCGTGAGGACCCTCGTCCTCTTTCGACCACGACTGGGCGCCGGGCTGCTTCAAAGCTGAGTACTTTTGGAAATCTCTTCTGGAACAACGAATCTCGTGGCTGTGAACCTACGACCCTTACCTGTGACTTCTTTCTCATTGTATAATTGTTAAAAATTAATTAAAGAGTTTGGTCTTTTCAAATATTGTTTCTTTCAAAATAATCACTACGTCACACTCACTATTGAAAAAATGAGAGCAGAGGCTGCCCTAATTAATGCAGAAGCCAATAGGATAATTTCTGAAGGCTTTAAACTATTGGCCGAGAGTATTGACCGTCTCTTAAGACAGGTAATGTGCAATTCTAACAAACTTTTCTTATGTTTTCTCCAGTTGTTTAATTTTATTTCAGTCTTGCAAAGTTATTATTTATGGCAAATCCAAAAGGAAATTTATAATTTCGCTGTCAGAGTCAGAACATGGGCTCAAAATACCTAATCATTTTTTAATAGCCTGTTTTTATTGTTTCAGTATGCCTCATGCCAAGAAGATTCACCAAGACAGGAAAACTGTTGACAAAGCCCAAAGTTCTCCATTACCTGGCAAATAGTTTTTTTAGAATTCAATATTTTAAAAATAAAACTCAAGTTAAAATACAACACCGGTTTAATTTTTTCCTTACATAGACACAATATTAATGTCGCGAACGAGATAAATGTAAAATATTCGCGAGTAAGAAATCTGCTGGCGAGATAGACTTGGAACGCGAGTGGAATCGTATAGAAAGACGTCAGGATAATGCAAGCGAAACTAGGCCTTATATTCTTACAGCATAAAGGCTAGAGTTCTTTGAATGGTCGTCGACTTAGTCGCACTCACACATACATACCGGCGTCTCGATGTTTTCCGTCAATCGAAATACATTCGTAAAGTGATGAGAATATTCGAAAAAAGTGTGGACCTCTGTATCGGCGCATATAAAAAGGCGATCGACTGCGTGTGCCGCCAGTTCAGTACGAGCTACGAAAGCGATAACTTCGAAGCGAACCGAAGCGAAGGAAATCTACCTAAGTGCGACAAGTGGAAATACCTGCGACTACTTTGGCGAGATACCTGGACGTCAGCTGCTACGCGACTTGGACTTGGACATCAGGAAGACCATCTTCACGTGTCAACCTTTGGGAATAAAAACCCTCATACGAACTTTGGCGTTTTACTCTAAATCTCGCACCCAGTTTCGTAACATTTGGTGTCGGAAGTGGATTTGGAGATGCCAGTTCTACCGAGAGAAGAAGAGGATACCAGCAGGGAGGGCATCAGGACCAGGGCCTAGCATGCCATGGAGGCTCAAGGGGGCGTGGCTCAGGCCACGCCTACTGAACCTCAAGCCACGCCCACCGCCCATCAGGCTCCACCCACTGAAGAATAGGCCCCACCCACTGGACCTCAAGCCACGCCCAATGGAGCTCAAGCCACGCCCACCAGACGTCTAGCTCCACCCACTGGCCCCGCCCACCTCGGCCAAACCACGCCCACCAAACAGTGCCGCGTTAATTGGAGACGCCAATCGATTCAAATAACTTAATGCACATTTTGCAACAAATGCAGATATTACAAGAAACAATTCGGCAAGAACAAAAAGCAATGCGGCAAGAACAACAAGCAAGTACACAACGACTTCAACGTATAGAAGAGACACAAGATTTACGATTTGCACGCTTGAGTGAGCAACAGCAAATAGTCTGGGAAATTTCTGCAAACTCAACCAGTCAGTGGAGCAGATCCGTAATGATGTAGACGTTGTCGAAAATCGTATGACTGATCTGGAAAACAAGGTGGAAAATAGAGTAACCGATTTGGAAACTAATTTCGCCGGTCTCCAAAAGAAAATATTGCATCTAGAGACAGTAGGAAAGTCAAAGTCAAAGTTTTTATTCAATGTAGGATAAATTTATCTCTTATTGAAGGTCATTTTTTTTAAATATTATTTTAGTGCAAAAGCTAAAAACTACTAGCGTTTCGGAACGACCACTGCTGGGAAGATTACGCCGAAAGAAACCCAGTTCAGTATTGGTCCCTACCCAGCCTGATGGGCTATGTTACAATTACAATACAGATTTACACTTAAGCTATATATTTAAATTATACAATTACAATTTGCAGACAACTATTTCCAAGAATTTTTCTCAGATGATGATAAGTAGTCATTTACATGATAATACGCATTTTGCAATAAATGATTTTTAACGGCTGTCTTAAACTTAGTTAATGGTAATGCTACTATATCATCTGGAATTTTATTATAGAGGCGCAAGCCGAGACCCACAAAAGATTTTTTTGTTTTCTCTAACCGCAAAGCTGGGGCCCTACTCCAAAAACATACACCGTATTTACGGGCGTACTAAAGGTACGGGTCGACATCGGTGCCTTCGTTTACACTCCATAAAGTCGGGCCGTACAACACGGATCCCATACGAGCCCGTAAACGACGCGCATCGACACCAGTGATGTAACTTTTTGCTAAAGTTACCGGTATTGTATCGGTACTTTCGAAAACAATAAATTTATCTTAATTATATAATAAACATGAGAATCTTACTTTTTTTCTTACAAAAGAAGCCAATCTGCACCTAAAAGTGTTATTATAATAAGAAAAAGTAATTGATTTCACTATTGTCAGATCGTTAAGACTCAATATCCCAGACGCCATGAATGCCATGATCATTAAAAGTCAAGTTCCACAGACATGTCAACTTCAAAAATGACATTTGTGTATAATTGACATCAAACAACAAATAAATATTCCTATTTCACAGATTACTAATAAGTTACTACGTAACAGATACATCACTTCCCTACAAACGCCAAATACCTACGCTTTATTTAACTAAACTTTCTAGCTGTCAAGCGACGCGAGGAAATATGAGCCTAACTGCTTTGACTCAACGGATCGTTTTAAGTGCACAGCGGGCGATGACGTCGGCCGTTGTGAGATTACCTTAGGGTTGACTCAATGTTGTAAAATACAAAAATGAACGTGACGCATATTTATGAAAATAAATTTTATTAAGAAGGATCTATAGATGATTTGACTTTAAAAGTTGTGACGTAATAAGAGCGTGTGATTTTCATAGAAACTTCATAACTGTGGATGTACCGTACATCGCAATGAGAAACATACGATATTGAGTAATTCTTTATAGCATACTTTCTAGTTCACGTAAATAGTTGTTATATACTTAACTAGAGGAGCTCGGTGGCCCGCACTAGCACTTTCGCATATAAAGCGGCACCGGGCGTGGTCCGCACTTGGATGGGTGACCACAAGTGGCATAAAAATTGAGCTCCTCTGTACTTCGGAAGGCACGTATAAGCCATTGGTCCCGGCTGTCATATTGTATGGCAGTCGTTAAGCTATGTCAGATGCCTTTAGGCAGCTTGAAAAATCTGAAACCAGTGTTGGTCACTTACACACACGAAAAACAATAACATATACTATCTGGATACAGTACATCGATGTTAAAGTTTCGACGTTCAGTAGGACAATCAAACTTCATACCTACAAAATAATCTGATTGGACGAGACAGTACCAAATCCTATTCTATACGACTACCTACTTTTTAACGAAAAAAAAAAAACACTTACTTTCCTCGTCTTTTGGCAATGTGAAAAACGACAATTCTTTATTGGTTCTTTGATTTTGACATTGGAATACCGCACAATAATGTCTTGACATTGTTATATATAACGCTTGTTTATATTGTAAATATAATATAAATATAAGAAGATATTGTAAACAAACAATACGCAGTAAGCAAGTCTCATGCACGCGACTACACAGGCCGGAGTGCGGCGCCCCTTTGCCACTTGGGCGTTAGAAAACACGGCTAGCCGGTAGGTACATTTTGAGCGATCTTGATCGAGTGACGGAGGCCTGCCTATTTGTTTATTATATTTCTATCAGTTTTATAAAAACTTCTCCAGTTTTATTTCGAAAAGCAGCTATTGGTACCAAATCAAAAAGCAAATTTTGAGCCACAAGGATGAGAATGTCGCGAGAACCAGGCCGAAAACCCAGTAAATGAGCGCTACGACAAAACGTTTGTGTTAGATGGATAGCTGCTCCGATTGCTTTTATAAAACGACGGCAAGGCTTCTATAGACCAAGACTCGAGACGTGAAAAGCCGAAATAACTTGTTTAGATAGCCTGGAGAAATGAAGAATGAAAATAAAGAATGTATTTCATATGCAACATTTTATTGTACTTATACAAATATATAATTATTGTGGAAGTGTTGTGTATTTTTATAAAGCAAATTAAGTTTCAATGCCTGAATTTCTTGTAAGTTACATACTCTAAATTGTAACAATAACCTACCAAAGCACCTAATAAAAACACAATCATGTGCAATTGGATGCATTGCTTACATAATAATAATTATAAGAAGTGCACTTAGTTTAAATTTGTGTGAGTGGTGTATGGTGTTCAATGTTTTGAGTATTTCTTTGTAGAGGTTCTTTTTAGTTTGTTGTAAAGGTTTGCTCCTCCACGCCGGTCGAAGAAAGGAAAAAAACTAGGAATGTACCAGCTGCTTCTTTTCTAGCTAAGACCATAAAAACCAATCAATAGAATGGTAGAAACTGAATCAGTTCACATGCAATGTGCCTATGTATATTACTATTTTGATTCCTTTTGCCACCTTCTCGCCCACCACAATGCTAAAAGTGGCCTTTGAGTTTTGTGACATTGGGCTCTGTCTACTTTCGAGCCACAAAGACAAAATGCTTTGTCTGTACATAATGTTATGTAGGTAGGTACCTAGGTTTACTGTATGGTTCTTTCTGTTAGATCTGCAGAACAATGTAGGCTGTTGAATAATGATTCTCTTTTATTTTATTTATAAACATTTATATATAGTTTTAAACCTAGCAGTGAAATAACTAATCATGAACAACATGGACAATTGTGTTAAAAGTGGCTTCTTTGATGAATGAAAAACAAAACTATAAATATATTGTTTTATTTAATGTCCATAATTTGAAATGGTAAAAACCAGTAAGTAGATAGTAAATAAGCTACAATATAATCAAAAAGAATGAATCACTGTATGGATGATATCAGTCAGATCTTGGCTGGTTGTTGCTCTTCTTCGGCAGTTGATTCTGTTACCTATATAATACTTCCTGTAGAGAAATGAGGTGGTATTAAGATCTTCGCACCGGGCATGGTACCATTCATTATTTTAGACAAATTGTTATAACACTATATCATCACTACATGTCTCTTCTTGAATACCTGAAATAATTTTATACCATTATATGACATTATCCTGCTATATCTGACGACCTAACCAAGGTCGCTGGAAGGCTCTGGATGCAAGCCGCTCTAGATTGGTCATTTTGGAAATCTTTGGGAGAGGCCTATGTCCAGCTGTGGACGTTATGCGGCTGAGATAATGATGATCCTGCGATGAGCGTAGGGGTTAAGAGAGTAAAATCTGCTGGAGGGCACTAAGTGTAAAGTACTAATAGTTCAACTGAGAATAACGAGGTACCGGATGATTTATATGCTTTTGACGACCTCCGTGGCGTAGTGGTCTCCATGCTAGTCCGCCACCCAGAGGTCCCGGGTTTGATCCCCGGTCAGGGCAAGTTGGAAAATGGTTTTTTTCAAATCGTCCTGGGTCTTGGATGTTTATCTATATATGTACTTGTTATAAAATATAGTATCATTGATTTAGTATCCTGTAACACAAGTCTCGAACTTACTTTGGGGCTAGCTCAATCAGTGCAACTTGTCCCTATATATTTATTAATCCCTATATATTATTGCCAAATAAAAGCATGGCTCTTCTCGCCATAGCGTGCTGACTGCTGCGCCATGATGGCAAACTTTGCCACATCCACATCCTTCTGGTAACGGCCCTTCCATAAAATGCAAGAGCAATAATTAATATCTGTAAAAATATAGAAAATTTTATGAGGCAATTTAGATATCAGGCTAAGTAGGCATATAGGTATATATACTTTTTATATAAACAAAATTTACAAATCGCTTACCTTTGAAACCTCTTGAAGTTCCGGAGCATCCTTTAGGTTAGGATAAGTTTATGTCCTCGAACAATTATTATTGTTCATTAAAGATACAATCATTTAAGTAACTGCTACTTAGGTGAATAGTTACAAATTAATAAATCACACTGATTGAGCTAGGTAGGACCATTAAACTTGTGCTAAGGGGGCTAAGGGATACTAAATATAGCCACAGCTCAAAGAGAATATAAATATAAGTATTTAACTTAGGTAAATAGTTATATAGTAAGAAATCACACTGATTGAGCTAGGTAGGACCATTAAACTTGTACTGAGGGGGATAAGGGGTACTAAGTAAATATAGCCACAGCTGTTATGCAAAGTCAAAAGTCATTTTTATTTTTATTTTGTTCGATGGATATGTCGACTAGCAGTGCCGGTTCTAGCCCTACCAGCGCCCTGGGCGAAATACTACGGTGCCCCCTACCTAACTGCAATTCCAACCCATTCGAAACAAGATTTACCTACGTTTTATAAGCTAATACCCAACTACGGAAGCCATTTGCAGCTAACAATATATTATTGAAATGTGCTAATTAAGATACCTGTCATTTGATACACGACTCGAAATAAAAACAAAAAAAAATTGCCTCGAAATTATTGTATGTCGAATTTGTTATATTTATTGCATACTAATTGTAGACTGTCACCCGGACAGAAACAAGAATCGATAGACATCTCATTTGTCAAAATTGGATAATTGGTTCGGATGTTACGGTGGAACACTTTTAGATATCCACAATAAAATATACCTAATGAAATAATAATTTATAAAAAGTAAGTAGACCTCGATCAATGAACGAGGGGAGGGATACTTTCGTAGCGCCCTTTTATATCCGGCGCCCTGGGCGGTCGCCCAACCGCGCCCTACCCCTACCCTAAAACCTCTACTGCCGACTAGGTACCTATAGATCTATAGATATACGATTAGACCTCCGAACTAGCCAATAAGAGCCCAAAGCCGTATCGCCGCGACGGCCCCTCTCTAAAAACATACGCCGTATCTACGGGCGTACTAAAGACACGGATCGACACCGGTACGGCATGCCTACTCCGTACAGTCGTTCCGTACAATACGGATACGCATCGAGACTATTCGAGACCGGTGGTGTGAAACTTTTTGCTAAATTTATCGGTACTATATCGGTACTTTCGAAAACAATAAATTTATCTTGATCGGCTAATATATATGAGAATCTTACTTTTTTTTCTTACAAGTGAAGCCAATCTGAACCTAAAAGTGTTATTATCATAAGAAAATATAATTGATTTTATTATTGTAAAATCAGTACGACTCAATATCCCAGACGCCATGATCATTAAAAGTAAAGTTCCACAGACATGTCAACTTCAAACATGACATTCGTGTGTAAATAACATCAAACAACAAATACTTAACCTAACTCAAATTGTTTATTAAATTTCTATCTGTTCTATAAAAAGTTCTCCAGTTTAACCAGTTTTTTTTCGAAAGGCGGCTGTTACCAAACCAAAAAGCAAATTTTGAGCCCCAAGGATGGGAATGTCGCAAGAACCAGGCCGAAAACCCAGTAAATGAGCTACCTACGGCAAAACTAAGCAGCTCTGTTAATTTTGGTGTCTCCAAAGCTTTACTTCGTTTGTTCGATGGATACAACGACGGCAATATAGACCGAGACTCGATTTGATTCCTTTTGCCACCTTCTCGCCCACCACAATGCTAAAAGTGGTCTTTAAGTTTTTTGGCATTGGGCTCGGTCTACTTTCAAGCCACAAAACACATAATGCTTTGTCTGTACATAATGTTTACTTAACATTACCTACTAACCTAGGTACCTAGGTTTATTGTATGGTTCTTTCTGTCAGATCTGCAGAACAATGTAGCCCGTTGATTAATGATTCTTTTTTATTTAATGTATATACATTTATAAATAGTTTCAAACCTAGCAGAGAAATAACTTATCATGAACAAAATGTACTTTGATGTTAAAAATGGTTTCTTTGGTAAATGAAAAACAAAACTATTTTATAATATATTGTTTTATTTAAAGTCCATAATATGAAATGGTAAAAACCAGTAAGAAGATAATAAATAAGGCACAATGTAATCAAAAAGGATGGATTATGGATGATAACAGTCAGATTCTGGCTGGTTGTTGCTCTTCTTCCTGTTCATTCTGTTACCTATATTCTTCCTGTAGAGGAATGAGGTGGAATAAATATCTTCACACCGGGCATGGTACTATTTATCATTTTAGACAAATTGTTGTACACTGTGTCATCACCACGTGTCTCTTCTTGAAAACCTGAAATAATTGTATACCAATATATTAGATTATCCTGTTTTAGAGAGTAAATTCTTTAAGATTTAAATGTGATGTACTTTGTCATATTTACAGCTCCGCACATCTCATTTAGTTCAAAATGCTCAATTTAACCATAATTACAAGTAAAGTGCAGCATCAGTGCAGAAATATGCCATGGAACCCGCTGAAATAACAGGGGTGACAGAGCCATAGGGCTATTATAAGAGCCAAAGGCCACTTTTTGCCTTTTGGTGAAGTGGAGGTGAAAAGTCATTCAAAATGATTATAATGATGTTTATTAGAATTAACCCCTAGTCAGTGAATATTTTTGTACCACTAGCTAGATAGCAAACAGTACATGTATTCATCAATTTAAATATTTTTGACATTGGATCCAACTTCACATCCGGAATTTCAGCTACAGCCACGATGGCTCATGCCCATTCGAAGTGTGATGTAAACAAAGTCAGTATGTAGTGATAAAAAGCATAGTGCTTACATACCTAGTAATATTCTCGGTGCAGATGATTTATATCCTCCATATTATTGCCAAAAAGCATGGCTATTTTCGCCATAGCGTGCTTGCTGACTGCTGCGCCATGATGGCAACCTGGGCCACATCCACATCCTTCTGGTAACGGCCCTTGCATAAAATGCAAGAGCAATAATTAATATCTGTAAAAATTTAGAAAATTTTATGAGGCAATTTAGGTATAGGTGAGGCTAAGTAGGCATATATATATACTTTTTTTAATAAACAAAATTCACAAATTGCTTACCTTTGAGACCTCTTGAAGTTCCGGAGCATCCTTTAGGTTAGGTTATGTTTATGTCCTCGAACAATTATTATTGTTCGATAAAGATACAATCATTTAAGTAACTGCTACTTAGGTGAATAGTTACATAATAATAAATCACACTGATTGAGCTAGGTAGGACCATTAAACTTGTGCTAAGGGGGCTAAGGGATACTAAATATAGCCACATCTCAAAGAGAATATAAATAATCACTACGAGTACGTTCACAGCTTTTCGATGGATATGCCGACTAGATATAATTATCTGTCTAATCTGTGATATAATTAGACCTCCGAACTAGCCAATAAGAGCCCAAAGCCATATCGGCGCGACGAGGTCCGTAACTAAAAGAGTTGACGTTGGCGGGGTATGATGCGGGGTGGGACGGGGGGCATTTTCGGTCGACTTACGTGCTGTCAAGTTGTCATTTTGACACTTATCGAGTACCGTTTACGCTATTAATCTGTCAAAGTAGTTTAGTCCCGTCTTTAGTCCGTTCGAAAGCGTCGCGACGACGTCATCGCGTTCTAACTAGCCAATAAGAGCCCAAAGCCGTATCGCCGTGACGACGGAGTTGACATTGGCGGGGTATGATGCGGGGTGGGAGGGGGGCCATTTTCTGTCGACTCACGTGCTGTCAAGTTGACATTTTGACTCTATAGAGTACCGTTTAAGCTATTTATCTGTCAAACTAGTTTAGTCCCGTCTTTAGTCCGTTCTAAAGCGATCGACGACGTCATCGCGTATGTGTTATGGATTGCCTTGAACTGCTCGTATGACGGACGGCTTTCGTCGATAACATTATGGAGTAAGGCCCCTGTGATGGCTAATTTATTTTTATTTCTCGTGTTAATACTATGAATGTCACAATTTCTCTTAAATGAGTGTATATTCTGACGCACGTACATAATGTTCGCATAGATGAATTGCGAAGGGAGGGTCAAAATATTTATGTCTTTAAATAGTTCCCTCAAAGACTCTCTAGCACCTAATTTATATATAAATCTGATAGCGCGTTTTTGTAAAACAAATATGGTATTTATATATGCAGCGTTACCCCATAGCAATATTCCATAGGACATAACACTGTGGAAGTACCCAAAATATACCAAACGCGCTGTATCAACGTCAGTCATTTGCCTAATTCTTCTAACCGCATAGGCCGCATAGCTAAGTTTTCCAGCTAATTTTTGAATATGGGCACCCCATTGCAACCCTGAATCAAGCGTTATTCCCAAAAATGTTGTGTTATCAACCATATCTACTGCTTCCTTATCAATAAATAATCGTGTTGGAAGTTTTGTAACATTCGGTAAGCAGAACTTTACACATTTCGTTTTTTTTTGCATTTAATACTAAAGTATTTGCTGTAAACCAATCCAACACTTGCGACAATATATTATTCATCTCATCAGAGGTGTCAGTTTTCCTATCTACGCTGAAAACAAGGGAAGTGTCATCAGCAAAAAGTACAGCCTTACAATCTTTTACATAATATGGTAAATCATTAATATAGATCAGGAACAACAAAGGACCCAAGATAGAACCCTGGGGCACACCCATCACTACGGTTGATCCTTCAGATTTTACTTGATTTACACTAACTTTTTGAATTCGGCTACTCAAATAAGATTTAATCAATTCAAGAGCCTTCCCTTTTATTCCGTAGTGCTTAAGTTTGGATAAAAGGGTTTTGTGGTCTACACAATCAAAGGCTTTGGAGAGGTCACAAAAGACACCAATTGCATTCTGACAACACTCCCAAGCATCATAGATGTTTTGTAAAAGTGCAACACCTGCATCCGTTGTTGATCGACCCTTAGTAAATCCATACTGATCACCATGGAACAGACTATTTTTGTTGAAAAAATCTAATAAATAGTTAAAAATTATCTTTTCGAATATATTGCTCAGTGCTGGCAGAATAGAAATGGGACGGTAATTTGTTGGATCATTTCTGTCACCAGTCTTAAATAGAGGGATAACTTTACTTAACTTCATCATGTCAGGGAAAGATCCCGTGTCTACACATTTATTAAATATGGAAGCTAAGTAAGGCGCAATTACATCTATAATATTACTTATAACGGATACAGAAATGTCCCACAAATCACCAGTTTTTTTTATTATTCAAGCTTTTAAAAGTATCAATGATATTTTTAGGTGTGACGTATTTGAATATTAGCCTATCTTTACATTTAGGTACGCAATTGGTTAATAGCTTTTTTGATTTCCTAGATGAGGACATTAGTGGGGCAGTTGTATTTAGGGGAATGTTTGTAAAAAAGTTCTCAAAGTATTGTGCGACATATTCACTAGTGTCTAGAACCTTATTATTAATGTTTAACTCAATTTTATTTACTCGTTGCTTGTTTTTCCCGGTTTCAGTGCTAATAATATTCCAGGTTGTCTTTATTTTATCTTTAGAATCTAGAATAGCTTTCCTGGTGTATAATGATTTCGCGCATAAACATACTTTTTTAAAAAGCTTTGAGTAAGTTCTAACGTAATTAATGAAATTAGGTGTTTGGTTATAAGCTTTCATAGCTAATAATTCATATAGCCTATTCCTACTAATATGAATCCCTGTGGTAGCCCATTCGCTTAACTTTTTCCGATTACGTTTCTTTCCCTTTTTAAGTGGAAAATTATTATTAAATTCTGATTCAATCACACCGAACATTTTATTATACAAAATATCCGGATCATCCCGAGTTTCTTCAATTAACGGTAATTTTTTCGAAACTGTATCCCTAAATTTTTTAATTTTATCTTTAGTTATAGCTCTGTAGGTTATTTCAGGTAATTCTACTTCTACTGCGTTGTTGGCAAATTTCACGAACTGACCAAAATGATCAGAAGTTATATTTTTAATTATAGCTTTATCAACAGCAGTGCAATCACAGAAAACATTATCTATACATGTTTTAGAGTCGCCTTGTATTCTAGTTGGTTCTAAAAATAAATTGAACAAATTGAATGACTTAAATAAATTCAAAAATCTAATACATTCGGTGGTATCAGACGCTAATAAATCTACGTTAAAGTCGCCACACAATATTATGTTTTTGCGACATGAACTTAATTTTCTCAAAACATCTTCAATTACAGTTTCTAAAGTATTAAAGTCAGCTTTTGGGGGTCTGTACGCGCATACTTTAATACAATTTTCTAGTTCAACACAGGATAATTCAACAATACTTTCAACCGACAGGCTCACAATATCCTTGCGTTCTTTACATTTTACATCATTACGTGTTAAAATTAAACTGCCTCCTTTTTCATTAATCTTTCTAATAAATAAACTAGAGACTAAATAATTACCAATATTAAATTGTACTTGATGTGACTGCAAAAAGTGTTCAGTTAAACATACTACATGTAAACCCCGATCGGTTGCATATAATTCTAATTGCAATAATTTGCTAGTCAGGCCCTAAATATTTTCGTGAATAATATTTAAGTCTTTGGCCTTGACTGTTGTCTTTTTCATTAGTTTAAATCAGACTGAGTATCTCCAGCTATGTTACATTCAGCACTACAATGTACTGTTTTTAATTTAGAGTTACTAGTTGTACTATTTACAACACTACTTTGTATATTATAAGCTACTAATGTAGCTAAGAGTCGCTTATATCTAGGAGGCAGATACATAGTATCTAGAGTCAACTTAAAATTACAAATAAATTTATTTATATCTAAATAAAAAATCAAGTCACCGTGACAATAAGTCATATTGTACAGATGTACATTTAAATCATATATGTGCCTGTTACTTTTACTGTCTAAATTGTCTGAATATGGAAAGGCACTTATGATGAATCTACAATCCTTTTTTTGTTTTAAATCTTTGATTTTGTCTATACCTTTTTTTAAGTTCCTTCCTGTAATAGAGGAACTGTCACCACACATTATTAAAATTGTGGTATGTTGGTCTATGTCATTATAATTTATGTTATTTATTAGGTTTAATGTGATTGCGAACCTTGGTCGTCCATACATTTTGTTTCACAGCAATTCTCTTAATGTGGATAGTGTTTCTCATATTACAATCGATTTTCCAATTTTCATGAAGTTGTAGTGCTCGCCTTTACAATCTGTCATAATAATTTACAGCACTTTACAAGAAAAACGATATTTAAAACAAGACAAAAATTAACATTTCTGACAATGTGTGTGTAATAAATAGAATTCATTTTGCGGTGACATCTAGCAGATTTATTACAAACTACTGCATTTGTCTAATTTGACAGCTCAATGCTTGCAACTACATACTTGGACATCATCTAGATGGCGCTGTAATAAAAATATCTAAATGTAGTATTATGTCAGAAGACTTAGCTCAAACAGAATGCAACGTTGCCGTCCCGCTAGCAGCGGGCAACGCGCAAAGTGTAGTAGGTACATAGCGGCACTAGACGGCAACGTTGTTTGCTTTTGAAACCGAACGCATTTCTCTCCAAGTCTCCACAATATTTCTAATTTCTACGATATGAGTTCGTTCTGAAACTGAAACAAATATTTTTTACAAAACATATACATATTAATTAAAATAAAATAATTATAGGTATATATACTTAGTAGGTAAACATGTACCTATTAATAAAAAAAATAAGTACTTACTATTGTATGTATTGAAAATAATAATAAAATACCGAAAAATTATTCTTTACTTTTTATTTAGAATTTCACAATAAATCTACGAACTTCTGAACGTGACTTATCTAATCTACTAGATGAACAATCATATTAGCAAAACCTGGACGTGGACATAGTTCATAAATTCGTTGTTTTAATAATTTTATCGCATATTAATATTAAATATCAAATATTCATTGGATATAATTATATAAAAAATCTGCGATCGTACTTATCTTCTCTGTGTTTATGTTCACGCCAAAGAAGTATAACTTCTAACTAACGCGTGTAGATACGCGTATAAGTACACGCCATCGAGTACACACACTCTTTTTTTAGGGTACCGTACCCAAAAGTTAAAAACGGGACCCTATTACTAAGCCTTCGCTGTCTGTCCGTCTGTCTGTCACCAGGCTTATCGCAAGAACCGCGATAGCTAGCTATAGCTGAAATTTTTACTAATTATGTATTTCTGTTGCTGCCATAACAACAATTACTAAAAACAAAATAAAACAAATGTTTAAGGGGGGCTCCCATACAACAAACGCGATTTTTTATTGATAATGGTACGAAAACCGCGTTAGTGTTAGCGCGCGAATCCGATTCGCACTTGGCCAGTTTTTTTGTTTGTTCATGAGTGTAAATGGCCTACACTGGTGTCAGATTTTTTAAGCTACCTAAAGGAATCTGACAAAGCTAAACGACTGTCATATAATAATGTCAGCCGAATCCAACGGCTTATAACTGCCTTCCAAAGAACCGAGGAGCTTTAGACATTATTATGCCATTTGTGGTCACCCATCTAAGTGCGGACCACTCCCGGTGTGGCTTTACTTGCGCAATCACTAGTAATGTGCTCTCCCGTCGGGCCCCGTTTCTTTTGATTTCTAAGCGCACGGCAGTTTCACGGGCCAAGTTCCAGCAACATGCCGCGCCTATGCCGTGCACTATTTACACGAACCGTTTCGACCCCCTTTCGATCCCTTGTAGCTAAGTGCCTATTACACAGACAGAGATAAAATTGTACCTACCTAATCATATACTAGTAAAAAAGCAGTATGCCTTTCATAGATATAACTTCAGTAGATCCTGAAATATGACCATGTGAAAATAGCTAATTATGGCACTGACTGACTCACTGACCGGTAATCAAAACCTTGAGGTCACTTCCAAATTGTCCTAGCGTTATGAAATTTGGCACACAGGTCGTGTATTATATTATGTAAATTAACAAAAAATTCAGAAATTTAAGAAATCGGTTAAGCGTGATTTGGCTCAATCTAATATCGAATTTTAATAAAAATATTTGTGAACCAGTAATACAATGAGAATACGATGAGGAGGGGGGAGGAGGTATAAATATATATCTATACATAATGCACACTGTATAGAAGGCGTGGCACAAAAAAAAAATAGGTACGATTTCTTGAAAAATGTATTGAAATCCCACCAAGAACATACCTGTTAAAAAGGGGGCCAAGTAGTTGAAATTCAGTCCAATGCCAAATTTAGAAGTATAATAATTACCTGAAAACCTGCCAAGTTCCAATTTTGAATTATTATACTTCTAAACTTGGCATTGGATTGGATTTCAATTCTTTTTTAGGCGAACAATTAGCCGATAGGAACTTGGCCCCTTTTTTAACAGGTATGTCTTTTGTGGGATTTATATGTTCCAGATGTTGCCGGCAACGGCACATCTCTAGATATGTGTGTTACAATTTTGTCGTGCTATATTATAATTTCGGAGAATAATGGCTACCAGATCGGATAGGAAGAAATATCAACGTTACATGTATTCGGGACTGCCTAAGTCGAGGAAGCGAGTGCTTGCAGGTTTGAAACGATATACCGATTTGACCTATGTTGAAATCATTTAAATATTTAATATAATTTATTATAGGTAAGTTGTATCCAGTTGAGATTTGTTTACGTCGCCTAGGTGTCTGATAATAGTGACACGCTACATATAGTATAAAACCGGCTGTTTAGTCAAAATGACATTAGGCGGCGAGCAAAAATGCCTTCATCCACGCCGGTGCAAGAAAAGTAGGAATGTCACGGATGACGTTTTTGCCAGGACTTCTTGTCTGCGTGATCTAACGGACTCGTGATATTTTGTAATATTGTTATTTGTACGATAATACAATGTCCTTTTTAATTAAGTACAAATATTTTAAGGGGTGGTTCAGTCCATCATTTTGAACAACTTTTCCCAATGAATGTATATGGAAATACGAAAAAAAAATTTTAGGTTTTCATACAAATCGAAGTAGTCACGTGATATCATTACTATCGAAAATGAAATTTTTTTTTCGTATTTCGATATACATTCATTGGGAAAAGTTGTTCAAAATGATGGACCGAAGCACCCCTTAAAATATTTGTACTTAATTAAAAAGGACATTGTATACGTGATTCAACATTTCATATTGGAATCTGTTTCAAAATGTTTTCCTAAGTTGCAACTTGCAACATGTTTGATACTTACTTTTAAAACACAAGTCTCGAACTTGTTTTGGGTTTGATTGAGTTAAAAATCTGTGTGATTTGTCCGTATATATTTTTGTAAAGATACCTATATTTATATTTAAAATCTATTTCAGGTCCATGGGAAAATACGTGTCAGGAAAATGCAGAAGTGTTTCTTTTTTTGTTTCACTTCTATTACATAAACTCTAACAGAGGTTTGCCGTCTCCATCATCCATCATTTCAAGTTCAAACATGCAATGAACTATAAAGTTGCTTTTTAATAGTTATCGTGCACAGAATGATGACTACAATATTTAACAATTTATGTCGGCAAGAAATAACTAACTTATGTATCATTCTTTCTGTATGAATTGTTTTTTTTTTCAGTAATAAAAATTAAACTTCAATAAAAAGAAAATTCAACAATGTGTACGATTTCGTTTTACTTATAAATATAAAAATCTACAATGCATGTAGGTACATTATGACGACGTTTGTTGCGTGGTGGTTTTTCCTTTCACCAAATGGTTTGCTTAGCTTGATTAGCCACAAGGCTTGATTAGCTACCCAAGTCAAAGCTGTGGTTGATAGATATGCAATCTAAGATCAATTTTTTATCGCCGGCCGTGTTTAAAATGATTTTCGGCTGTTCGAAAAAATAACTGAAAATAAGCGCTATCCAGTTAAGTTTTTATAATAGTGCCATCTAGTGGCGATACTCAAATCTGTAACAATAGTTTACGCCATCTTTCATGCTTTTTAGGGTTCCGTAGCCAAATGGCAAAAACGGGACCCTTATAGATTCGTCATGTCTGTCTGTCTGTCCGTCCGTATGTCACAGCCACTTTTTTCCGAAACTATAAGACCTATACTGTTGAAACTTGGTAAGAAGATGTATTATGTGAACCGCATTAAGGTTTTGACACAAAAATAAAAGAAAAACAACAAATTTTGGGGGATCCCTATACTTAGAACTGAAACTCAAAAATTTATTTTTCATCAAACCCATACGTGTGGGGTATCTATGGATAGGTCTTCAAAAATGATATTTAGGTTTCTAATATAATTTTTTTCTAAACCGAATACTTTGCGCGGGGGACACTTCCAAAGTGGAAAAAAGTGTGTCCCCCCCCCCGTAACTTCTAAAATAAGGGAATTATAAAACTAAAAAAAATATATGATGTTCATTACCATAAAAACTACCAGCGAAAATTGGTTTGAACGATATCTAGTAAGTAGTTTTTTTTTAATACGTCATAAATCATAAACGGTAATTTACCTTTCATTCAATCAACTCAAATATAAAAATTAAAAAAAAACATACTGCAAGACTTTTATATTATGTTACTTGCTACTACGGAACCCTTCATGGGCGAGTCCGACTCGCACTTGGCCGCTTATTGAAGCTCCTGTCGTAGTGTGAGTGAGTGTAGAGATACGAGACAAAATGACAGATTTTATTTTGGAGCATTTTTCTGAATACGTTGACTGAAGAATAATAGTATGCCATTAAATAAATAAAAGAGTATGTTACAGGCTCGCCGATCAAATATGTTTGCCTACCAGTAATCCATTACACAAGAATTTTAAAAAAACCTTAAAATATTGAAATCAACGCCATCTAGCGAGAAAACTTTAATGAAGAGCCCTTTGCATTCACCTTAAAAATGTGACCCCGGGTGTGCATACATTGAATACTGAACATTCACTGTTCAGGTTATTATAAATCATACTACTAAGATCTTGACCTAACTTATCAGAATATATTATTATTTTTTTACAAATCATTTTTCTATTTATGCTATTATCAATTGTTTCTATTTTGGATTGTACTTCATTTTCTACATGAGGGTATTTATTTATACTTAGACTTATACCGCAGTCAACAGTAGGGGATGGGGTTGAGTCTGTGACAGGTGATTCCGTAACCACTGTCAGGGGAACACCGTCAGATACTAAACTAATTTCCCTATTTTCTTCTAAAATTAACTCATATTGTTTGTGAGATTTTTTAAGGTAGCCTGCAATGTTGAGATTTGTGACTCTAGTTCAAACATCTCAGTGTCATATATGCGACAAGCCATATTAAGGTTTTTTTCACAACAGTTAAGTTCCTTGATTAAAGATAATTTTTCTTTTCTTAATTGATTTATACTTTTCTTATTTTTATTCCTAGACAGTAGCTTTTGAGTGCGCTTTATCATTTTGTTAATTTTTATATATTTTTTAATTTTAATATGACTTGTTAAAATAAAATACTGTGACTGCGGAGTACATGCAGGTATTTCCACGGCCGGACTCGAGTCACTCTCAATGAGTTCGCTATATAACTGCAAGGTATTATTACATAACTCAGCATCTTTTTGCTGTTGTATTTCAAGAGCAGATCGTTGTGCTTCACATAAGCTATGTTCTAACTCAGAGATGCGACTTAGAGCCCGTTCATGTACAATACAGCATTGCATAGATTGTTCCATCTGTTCTTTAAATCTAATATTTTCGTCTAATAAATGAGAGTATTGAATATGTAAGTTAGTACATTCGTTTTTCAGCTGGGAGTTTTTATCATTTAAGTTTTTGAATTCTTCTTCCGTTGCCTCCCGTTCATGAAGAAGCTGTGAGTTTTCTTCCTGGCATGCTTTGAGTTCACTAAGAGCCTGCCTTAACTTCATGGTCAGTTCTTTGGCCGCTGCTTTGCGGGTCTGCATAATGAATCAGGAGGTAACGGCAACTGAAATATACAAATGTCAACTGAGTGTGCTTACAAGTAGTGTCTTTGATAAGTTTAGGGGAATCTTATTGTAATTATTTATTATTCTTTGAGATAAGTGAGATTTGGAGAGAGTACTATCTATACTCACTTGCAAATAAGTATTAAAAGTTAACAACACTTATAGGTTATATTAATGTTTTGAAATACCAACTTGAGTTAATTTGTGTTTATTTCTTGTAAAAAAAAACACATAAGCATACGTATGAAAGCTTTTCAATATTTGCACAAATACGGACTATTTATTTTAGGGCGTAATTTCAGAGATTTATTGATTGATAAGTTATTGACAGCAGGTTATTGACAAAGGAACATTGACTTTGTTACCTATTGAAACACGTACAAATTATATAAAATTGTAGTGTTAGCGTTGAAATGAAACACCTAGTTTATGTTAAATACTAAAAGCAATACTCATCTGGTTTATTTGATGATTTCTCGCAGATTGAATTTCAAACAACGGTCGGTTGCTTGGTACCGGCTTGTCAAAGAAGGTATCTTGAACAATTTTATCACCGAATCTTGATAAAAATCACTATTGTGTGTTGATTTCTTGTTTTTATTATTAAAACTTCATATATTTATGGCTATACAACAGTATTTATAAGAAAATCTAATTAAATTATTTAAAATACAAATCAGGTTATTTTGACAGGTCACACCCGGGCGCGTTCCGTTGAACGCCAAGTACATCCGGCTGTGAAACTAAGGGGCCAAAAGTAAAAGTGCCATCTTATGACGGTACCACATCTTGGGCCGCATACAAACAACAATTCTAGACCGTCGCTAGTTTAAACGGTTGGACCGATGAACAGAGCCATACAGCCCTTACTGTTGCTCTAAAAGGCTCAGCACTATCAGTCCTAGAGGCACTGCCTAGCTCTGGAAGCACATAGCTTTAAAGAATTGATGGAGGCGTTAGAAGCCAGGTATGAAGAACTTCATCTCGAACACGTTTTTCGAGCCCAGCTGCGTGAAAGAGTTCAGCGCCCAGGAGAAGGACTTCAACAGTGGGCATTGGAAATAGAAAAACTAGTGCGTAAAGCCTACTCGTCTGTTGACTCCAAAATGGTCGACACAAATATTCTACAAGCTTTTATTGCTGGAATAAGAGATGTGGAGGTAAGGGCTGCAGTGGGGACTCATCATCACGCGTCACTGAAAGATGCCTTGGCACATGCTCTAGAGTACGAAGCTTTAAGGCAGGACATGCGCACACATAAATTGCGAGAAGTCACGTAAGACGTAAAGGCAATCAAGAGCCCGCCAAAGAAGACCAATAGCTCTGCGCCTACTTGCTACAGGTGTGGTGAAAGAGGACATTTGCGACTCTCTTGTCCAGAAAAGCAGGAAATAACCAAATTAAGAGAAGAGCTGAAGGAAATTACGAAAAGGCAGGAGTCCTCGTTTCCTGCAAGAAACCAGATAAACGAGTAACAGTCAGGACTAAGGGGCGGATACTGGCTGGCGCAGAGGAAGCCCCAGCAATTGTCATCTCACAAGTAAGCAATAGGAGCAATTTGACGATATGCGGACAAGTGAATAGAACAGATTGCAAATTGACCATAGACACCGGAAGTAGTTAATTTTTAAAAAATTATATGAAATCATGCTCAACTCACCAGTATTACCCGAATCAAATTTTCACTCTACTAGGTATATCCACTACCAACTTTAAGAGTATTAGAAATTAAGATTATAGGAAACTTACCAATATTTATACCCCAATATTCGTTCAACTCGATCCACAACACAACACCACTAGACACACACGCACCACTTTAGAAGTTTTTTCACAGGAGAGCACTCACAAATCCAATTTGTTTTGAATATATATAAATCATAACTTTACAAATGAATAACATTCACTCAAAATCAGTCATAGTGGTTAAAAGGATGAAATTTGTTACAATTTAGTCAAATATGTCCGGATGAAAAAGTAGACGTTTCCCGCCATGGCGACCTTCTACCTAATACAATTCGGTGTGTTATTTGCGGACCCTCGAATTGTGGGAAAACGAATGTAATGATAGGTCTTCTATTACATGAAAATGGTTTACGTTTTAAAAACATTTATCTTTACTCAAAAACATTGTATCAACCGAAATATATGTTTTTAGAAAATGTTCTGAATTTAGTGCCCAATGTGTCGTTTGCTAAATATAAAGATAATGAACTTGTTTTAAGCCCCCACGATGCCAAACCACACTCCATAATAATATTTGATGACGTTGCATGTGAGAACCAGTCCAACATCAGAGATTATTTCGCAATGGGTAGACATAATCTCATCGATTGTTTTTACTTGAATCAAACGTACAGTAAGATACCTAAACAGCTAGTAAGAGACAACGCTAATCTTTTAATATTATTCAAACAGGATGATGTGAATCTCCATCATGTATATGATGAACATGTTAATACTGACATGTCATGGTCTGAGTTTCGGGAAATGTGTTCAAAAGTATGGAGTGAACCCTATAACTATTTGGTAATTAATAAAGATTGTAAAAAGAATAAAGGCTGTTATAGACAGAATTTTGATACTTTCATCTTTTTTGATAAAGATAAAAATACAAGCATATAAGAAGATTTATGTAATTGTCATCTTCAGTCGAACTATTACTGTACTAAGCAAATAACGTATATTCATCAAGCTCAAAATGGAAAAAGAGTTGAAGACTCAGATAGTTAAAATAGCTGAATCTGTTAAAAAGAAAATCAAAGATATGAAAACTATGGTATCCTACAATGAAAATATTTTGAATACAGTTTTTAGACCTGTTACTGACTCAATGCAACAGTTAATTAAGGATGGGAATCATAAAATTAAATCAAAAGAAGCAAACGATGTCGCCATGAAAAAATCTTTTCTAAAAGAGCAAACTTCATCACCTGAATCACAATTCAACAAAACTTTAGCACAAAATTTCCCTACAAAATTATTCTGAAGATGATTCTAATGAAGTTAATAGTTTAGAAAATTCGGGAGACTCTATTAATACCAGTAATACATCGTATAGAATCATTGAGTCCATACCTAGTCCTAGTCAAAATACTTCGTCCTGGTCACTTTCCTCCGAAATATTTAATGATGTACCTTTCGGCTTTAGACAAGAACGAGGTAAATTAATTATGGGTTCAGCACGTGTACATATAAGTGATCAAATTATATCTGTAGCAGGACGTGATTATCAAATAACACGAGTTATTGATGAAAAAAGAACCTAATTTGGATGTAGTAACTAAAATAGGTTGTCAAGAATATAAGACCATGCTAATAGACACAAATGCTCACCGACGAGACTTTGATCCCACTAAACCAATTAAATCTAATTAAGCACGGAAGTACTTGCACATAATTAAACCACTTTTTAAATTGCGAAAGCCTTAAACATCGTCTGTCAGTAATGCTGATGATATTAGCGTGGAAGAAGGTTTGATGCTTAAAAAGAAGTTTAAAAAAATACTGATTATATTTACTGGGATGACCCTAATGAATTAGTAGAAAGATTGAAGTTATTAATAGCATCTAAAGATGCAGGAAACACTGGTCTGGATAATGAAATAATTTCAATTATAGAAGAACTACGCGAAAATGGTAGTATAAATTAATAACCACACATCCTATTTAGACCATTTATTATTTCACTGCGACCGACTTCAGTTCAAAATGAATGTTGATAAATTCGGTCACCATGTTCATAAAAGACTTCGTTTGTCAGAAATACTAGATTGTTCAACTAATCACCTAGTTAGATCGGAAAAAGGGTATTTTGATTTACAATCATCTCGATTGAGAGGAGTTCAAGAACCTGTGGCACATGATGATGCGGTGAACAAAAAATATGTTGATAAAAAAATCGTTGATGAAATTAATGCTTTTATAAAGACAATAAAAAAGGATGTCAGAAACAATTTTATTAAGTTCGAAAAAAAGTTTTATACGAAAGACTACATCGATAAAATTATTGAACTACAAAATGGCAAAACACCAAGTGGTAAATGAAATTCATAGATCGGCACGCAGAAATTTTGATCGTCGCAATGTGATCTTGAAAGGAATAGACGACTTATGGCAAGCGGACCTGGCTGATTTTCAATCTTTAAAAAAGTATAATAGTGGATACGCTTACATTTTAACTGTCATTGATGGTTTCTCAAAATATGCTTGGATGGTTCCTTTAAAAACTAAATCAAAGAAAGAGGTTGTTAATGCATTTACTCAAATTATAAGGGAAAGTAGACGTATCCCTAAAATCTACAAACTGACAGAGGAACAGAGTTTTATAACGATGAATTTTAAAGACAAATGCTGTTAATGAGAATTAACCACTATTCATCGTATTCAACAAAAAAAGCTTCAATTGTAGAAAGACTAATCAAAACATTAAAGATTAAAATGTATAAATATTTCAGTTATAATGGTTAAAAAACTTTGAACGACGTTTTGTTTTCATATAACAATCAAAAACATAGCGTCACTAATTTTAAACCGGTAGATGTAAATACAAAAAATGAAGACCTAGTTAACCATAACATTAAAAATTCCAAGAGAAACGAAGTAAATTAATCAAAAATAAATTTAGAATAGGTGACCACGTTAGAATAAGTAAATACAAGAGTAGTTTTGCAAAAGATTTTACACCTTATTGGTCTACAGAAATTTTTACAATTAAAACGGTTAATAATACCAAGCCAGTGACATATTTAATACAAGATCAACGAAAACAAAATATTTTGGGTTTTTTTATCAAGAAGAGTTACAAAAAGCCAAGTATCCAAATATATACTTAATTGAAAAAAAATTAAGAAAAAAAACAATAAATTGTTTGTCAAATGGTTGGGACTTTCAGACGAAGAAAACTGTTGGATAGATAAAAATTCTATTGTATCATAATCAATCAATCAATCAATACATATAATAAAATCGTAACCGATCGCTGTCTGTACATGGAAGATAAATGAGTAAAAATATTTTTGGGGGCTTTTACCAACGCAATAGAACACAAAACAATGATTTTTAGAATTTTTGTCTGTTTGTCTGTTTGTCGGTTTGTCGGTTTGTCTGTTTGTCTGTGCGTTTGTGCACGCTAATCTGAGAAACGGCTGAACTGATTCGTTTGCAGTTTTCACTGAAATATTATGATAAGCTTCACTTAAAATTAAGTGTTTGTTTCATTTAAATCCGTTCATAAATAAAAAAGTTATATCAATTTTAACACTAGAGTGCACGCGCCCCATTTCTTTGCAAGTATGCTCGCGCGCTCTACTATAGTAGAACACTTTAAAATTGAAAAAAAATCAATAATATGGCAATTTTGAATAAAAATAAGCATTTTTACTAAAGAAGATTTATTTTAGAAAATTAAAGTTACAAAATTTTTGTTTACATTGTTAAATTTACTTAATTAGGAACATTTTTAAGAGATCACATAAAAAGTTACATATTTGGCAAGTTACAAATCAAAACACATATTTTTTTTAGATTTCTGATATTTTTTTTAATTGAATCACTGTTTTCGTTGCATTCAATGCACAATAGTTTGAGTTGGAGGTGATTTATTCCATCGTGTTCCATTTTTTGATATAAAAAAGTTGCCACTCACCTCTGTACGCTCAACTTGCCTCAATTGAGAGAGAAGAATATCATCTTTTGACGACGACTGCTCAGACTGTGTGGTATTAGTCACGTGGTCTTGAGGCATCTCCTCATCTTGCACCTGACTTCTGCCCTCTTGACTAATTGGTTCTGACACTATGCCAGCATTACCATCGTCATCGCTTTCAATAATTTCCTCATCATCTTCAATTTCCTCTTCCAGCCATTTTGATACACGACGTTCCCATTCTGAGGCCATAATGATAAATTTTGGTGCTTAAAAAAAAACAAAGTACAAAATAAAATATAATGCATAAAAAAAATGTTATAAAACACTAAAGAAAAACAACTAAGTATAAGTTACTTACCTCATATATTAATTACACAAGTGGTCGCGCGTACTACTCAGGTAGAATAAGGATTTTGTCGCGAAATAATATCGACGTGCGGCCTCTTTTTATACGTGCGGCACACTAAAATGAACCGGAGTTTAGTAGTCGAGGCTTATCTAGGAGCGGGAGGGTATATATGAAAAAATGAGATGACACGACTCAAAAGTTTGCTCCTGTTCTACTATAGTAGAGCGCGCGTGTCCTCTAGTGTTAAAGAATCACGTCAACCATTTTTGTTCGAAAAACTGTGTTTGTGCACGCTTATCTCAGAAACGGCTGAACAACTTCGGTTGCGATTTTTAATTATGTATTTTGATAAGTTTTACTTAAAATTTAGTGGTTGTTTCATTGAAATTCGTTGATAAATAAAAAAGTTATATCAATTTAAAGAATCACGTCAAAGATTTTTGTTCGAAAATTTGCTATGAAATAAACTGTACGGTAGCATTGGCTAAAACTTTTGTTAATTTTATATACGGTTTTTTTAAAATAATAAAGTTAATAACCGGCCAAGTGAGAGTCGGACTCGCGCACAAAGGGTTCCGTCCCATTATCTATAAAAAATCAAGTTTGTTGTACGGGAGCCTCAATTAAATATTTATTTTACTCTATTTTTAGTTATTATATCGGCAAGAGAAATACATCATCCTTGAAAATTTCAACTGTCTGGCTATCACGGTTCATGAGATACAGCTTGGTGACAGACGGACGGAAGGACGGACAGCGGAGTCTTAGTAACAAGGTCCCGATTTTAGCCTTCGGGTACGGAATACGGAACCCTAAAAATTTACTATTTTGATGTTTTCGGAGTTTTTTTATTAGTTTCTTTTTGGTCACCAATAAATGGCGCTATTAAAAATACACAGAGCCTAGGGCCGCAAGACCCAACGCCACCAAACGGCGATTCTTAGCATGATTGTGGGCGCGAAAATGGAAAAAGGAATCAAAATAGGAAGTACTTAATAGGTTAGGTTAGGCACAGGGGATGTCCTCTGACTAAAGCATAGGGTGCTGTGAGCGAGTCACGGACCGCCATAGTGGTAGCCGCGCCGGGGCTTTCAGCCCTTACCCCGGAGTTTTTAGTAGTAAACGCCACATAACCTTACCGGTCTCCCGTTACTGGCAAGGTGTCCGAACCGAAGGGATTTTTCCCGCGTAAAATTCTCCTCTCCATAAATCTGCCTCCATGACGTGGGCCAGTCGGGCGATGGGAACTGGATTCCAAATACGGTCCTCTAGGTTGAAAGGAGCATTTGTGTCAACACGCGTCTTTACCCTAGCGGATAAAATTGAAGGCCGATGTACCAGACCACTCAGACTCCTCTCGATAACTGAGAGAGTACCTCAAGTGAGCTCAGCCAAAGCCGCTGATAAGCAGTCGCCGTACCGGGTCTTTGGAGCAAGATTTAGCACACTGACTTGGCAAAAGCGGTAACGCCGTTATCACCATGTGATTTTTTGTGGGTGAAAATCTTAACCGTCCGATTTCCTGTGGCCAAAAGGCACCTTTTCCTCACGTAAGAAGAAAGGTTAGGGAAAAAATGTTAGGTTAAAATTTAAGTTAGGCACTGCAATAAAAATGTGTGTAAAACCCATACCAAGACTACTCAGTATTGTGACTAGAGGAACGAAAGATAGGTAATGGTCATTTTCCAGTTCGTTTGAACTGAAAGTACGCCGCAAATAACCTCCAAACAGCCGTATAGGACGCCCTACCCGAGAAGCTCTTCAAACGGAGGTTATTAGTGAACACTAAGCAGATATTGATCTCAGAGAACACTAACTTCCTGCCATCCTTGAAGCTCTACTGGTAAAATGTGCCGAGATACTGGCACGTAAAATACCTAGAGGTATCTTAAGTTTGGCAGATGCCTCAGCTTGAAAGTCCACATCAATAGAATGGTGACGATAGTGAAGATGGCCCGGGGGAAGCTCTATCCAGTACTTTCCTCTCGCTTCTAGCTTCGGACGCGGCTCATGATTAAGGCGATCTTAAGAAAATCTATGTTTAAGGTTACTTGAGGAACGCCGTCATCTGTCGGGACTCAAAGTAGAAATGCGTATTTCTCGACTTTTATCTCCCGCCTAGCGAAAGACATATTTGACAAGGCTTATCATTGCACCGCCACATCGGGAGGGCGGGGAAGAGAGGGAGATACAAATAGACGGTGGCAGCAGTCCGCTGCAGAGAGCTACAACAGATTAGTGCTGTGGGAACTCACGCCAAAAGACGGAAGATGAATTAAATATTAGCAAAGTCACTACCTATTGCATAAGTATTTCGTTTTAGAGAGACCCACGGCGTAGCAGTAATATTCGGTAACAGTGTAAGTTTACATGTAGTTTACAATGTCAAAATTCCGATCGACTTAGACTGTGACTAGAGATAATGTGTGATCGTAGTAAACAAGGAACCCTTATAGTTTTGCCATTTCTGTCTGTCTCTCTGTCCGTGGTTTTACTTAGAGATAATAAGAACCAAGAAGCTGTAATTTGGCAACGGTCATGAACTTAAAGCAAAACTGGGCAGGGCAACTGGCGCGACGGAGCCCATGCGATGGGTTGACGAAATAATCAAAGTCGCGGGTTACACCTGGATGTGAGCAGCACAGGACTGAGATGTGTCGACGTAGACAGGTCTATGCTCAGCAGTGGAAGGAATAAGGGCTGAGATGATGATGAACTCTTTAGTTTTAATTCTAAATCGACATTCACAAATACGGAACCCTTCACTGCGTGTGACCTGATATTGTGCGTGTTACTTGACCGGTTTTATTGAAAATATCAAAATAACGATTTTTATAAAGTAAAGTCCACGCAGACGAAGTCGCGGGCAACAGCTAGTACATAATATAAGTGTTAGCATCTTATATTTTGCTCACTATATAACAAGAAATGAAAGGAGGTGGACTTGTCAATAATTTGATAAACAATATCCCGTTTGAGCTTCACTTGCCAGGTTACAACTATTGCGGACCAGGCACTAGGTTACAAGAAAGGTTATCGAGAGGTGATAAAGGTATTAACCAATTAGACAAAGCTTGTAAATATCACGATATTGCATACAACAATCCGGAACTCTCCGTACGTCACAAAGCAGATTTACAACTGATGAAAATGGCCAAGAAGCGATTACATTCTAAAGATGCTAGCAAAGGTGAAAAGTTGGCATCGTGGATAGTTAACAAAGTTATGAAAGCAAAATTAAAATTAGGTGCTGGGATAAAAAAAAACCATTGTGTCAAAAATACATTTACATATAAAGAAACTGAAATCAAAGGATAACAAAACTGCTATTAAATATGCTTGTGAAGCAGCAAAAAAATTGATTCCTAAGACAAGTCACGTTCGTTTACCGAGAATAATACCAATCCCTAAAACAGGAGGGATTTTACCTTTGATACCAATTTTTGCGGGTTTATCAGCACTAGGCGCTTTAGCAGGAGGTGCTGCTGGTATAGCTAAAACCATAAATGATTGTAAAACCGCTCAACAGAATTTACGTGAATCTGAACGTCATAACAAAACCATGGAGGCTATTGCGATAGGAAAAGGATTTCATCTTAAACCATATAAAAAACGAAGCGGGTTATTTTTGAAATCTACAAAAAACTAATGAACAGGCTACCCAAACGTGCTCTTTCGAATATCGATATTATTAAATACACTGAAAATATTCCATATTTTCGAGGTGTGTATATGAGAGATAGATTGCCATGTAAACCACAACCCATAGAGTGTGGTATATTAAACTTGGACAGTTATAATAATAATGGAACTCACTGGGTAGCCTATGCTAAAATAAATGATTATTGTGAATATTTCGATAGTTTTGGTAACTTAAAACCACCCAAAGAATTGGTGAAATATTTAAATGTTAGTGATATACATTATAATTATACTAGATTTCAAAACTTTAATACTGTAAGTTGCGGTCATTTGTGTATAAAATTTTTGCAAGACTTTTGGTGTAAATATAGTAATAATTATTACGTTTAAATAAAACATCATTCTAAAAATGTCTTTCACTCTGTCCATAACTGGAAACAGCTCAGTATTAACAACGAATTATTCCCCCCATTGGAACTAGATGGTCAATATGAGTGCTCTCTTTTACACTTATCTACATTTAATTCTATACCAAATATTACAAACACTAATTGTGGGCGACGCGCACATTGACCTCTAGTTGTCCTTCAAATTTTATAATTTTTACTTTTGCTCAAAATGTAAGGTAGTGTGATATCACTGACCAACCGCCGCGCGAGCTCCATTGGCCGCGGCTAACTAGTCCGCCATTAACCTCTTAGAAAGTGATACCATACTGCGTTGCACACCGATTTTTATTTGTAGACCAGTCAAAAGAGCTTAACCTGGACATAATGCTATAACCGTAAGTTTCTTTTTGTATGATATAAAGTATTGTTAGTTATAGTTAAAATAAACCGAATTAAACAAGTTAGGGCTCTGCGTCAGTGCGAAAAAAAACAAAAAACTGAAAATTGAACAAATTTTGATTTCATAAGTACAGCATAATTAATAACTTTGGAAAACTACCTCTACCTTATTATAACGTGTGCATTCCAGTTGAATAAATCTAAATTAAACAAATTCATCAATTAGCACTATCGTTAATAAAGAAGGTTCGGTATGTTACAAATTTTCAGGCTTATCTCACCAGAAATTATAGATTACTGTATTTCAACAATTTATTCTAAATATTATATTATGTGTATTGATAAATTATTAAAAATTAAACAAATTCATTTTATGCATTACTACATTTACAAATTTTTGTATTTTTTGTAAAGCCAAAATACATAACTATTTTGAAAGTGTTTAACTTATGCCGTCAACATATTTTTGATACTATAAGGAACAAATCAAACAAGAAATATCTACGATTATAATTTATTTCTATTTTTTTCTTACTTACGTTTTAATATGAACGTTATTTCTTGCACAATAAGGTCGTCATTGGTTTGTGCCTCAACTCCTGACCGTTCTGTAGCGAGTCGCGAGTGATTCTCGTGTACAGTAGTTTCGTCGCGTCGTCTTATGCATTTATTTGTAGTCAATGATTGTCAAACTTTTATAAGCACGTGGGAACTTTTACTAACCATGGATCGGCTAGGGTGGAGATTTATTGAAATATTGTGTTTATTAGATTGATAATAACTACATTGTTGAGCTTTTATTGTTTGTTTACAAAGCTTTTTATGGTACATAATAAAGAACACAGACACAAATCAGAAAAGTAAACGTACAACGGCGGACTTATCCCCAGGGTTTGTTACTGGTACCAAATTCACATTTTAAGTACCAGTAACAGAATTTTCATTATGTTAAAATTTTAAGGGTAATACTCGTATAGTACGGGTATCGTTTATGTAGTAACAGTAACGTTATAGGTATTGCTAAAATTGAAAGGTAATTTTACCGGTACGTACCTACGCGTTGTTACCGTTCCGCATGAAACTCGACTGTGAAGAGCCACATTCCCGTACCTAACGAGTCGCGATCGCGACGCACAACACTGCGATGACCGGTGTTGCCTCTCGATAATACACTATCGCTAGTCTATCGAAAGACTATCTGTATTTTGAATAAAATCGATAGTATTGATTCTGACGACGAACAAGCTATCCATAGTATTGTTTTTCTGATAAATAAATAATCGATTCTATCGATAGTTTATGAAACGCAATACCACAGGTATGGCACTTCATACAAACGGAGCAGCATATATACCTAGTACTACTACAAACGAAACAATCCGTCCGTGCACACGTCAACTGTGTGAGTTAAACAATCAGGGTCGCCACCACAGAATTTGTTGCTTTGCTTACGTGTTTTTATCACTCGGAAATCTATAAAATTTTCGTTATTTATTGTTTTCCGTGGATAAACAATGATAATGTGCGCAGTTTCTCACCATTATAATTCAATAATCCTAAGTGACTCGCGTAATGTCAACATGCGACTACCAATAACCCTGTTTTACTGCCGCTTACACCTCACAATAACGGGGGAAGGGTTGCGGGGACACCAGATTGCGGGGGACGGTACGAGTTTCCGTTCTGTATGTAATACTATTATTAATTCTGTGGCAATACTATAGTTAGTTTATTCGTCATCAGGATCGATACTATCGATAGTATTGTTGGTTATCCATATTGTTGCCCTAAAACAGGAATTACTTTCAATAGTACACAAACTATCGATAGTATTGTTGGTTATTAGAGATGTGTTGTTCCTTTAATCTTTAAGGTCTAAACCAATACTGAACTGTTGTGAGTAGTCGATCCGGTTCTTCTGACCCATTCAATTAATTGATGGGTTTTCTTATGAAAGTTCACGAAACAATCGTTAAAGCCGGGTATTCCTACAAATGTAGATATTTAATGTTGCCCCGGCCGCAATTTGCATCGCGTGGACGCTGCGTCGGTGAGCTCACATGTGACCCCGCCAGCGACACAGTATAGAAATAAGCAGTAGAATAGTTTTATTTTGATTAAACTTTGTTTAAAGTAGTGTTGGATACAGCTACATTATCTTATATTAATGCTGACGGGGTAATCAGGGCTGGAAGACCCAAAGGTTTAGCGTGATCAAAAAATAAATCAATAGTGATGGGTTGCTAGCCGCATCGCCTATTAACATAATTTGACAGTAGCGATTTATTAATAAACAATTAATAGAAACAAATAACCCTGCAAAGTCGTTATTTAGTGTCTTTGTTTATTTTCAACCCCCGACAAAAAGAGGAGTGTTATAAGGTTTACGTGTCGGTATGTCTGTGTATCTAGGTGTCTGTTAATGGCATCGTAAGGCCTGAACGAACATTTAATTTTTTTGTTTGATAACTGACTTTTCGTCATAGTTCTTAGCTATATTTATTAGAAATTGGTTCAGCCGTTCAAAATTTATTAGGAGTAAACACCTCAAAGTCGGTTTTAATTATTTTCCTTGAATATAAACTTACGGGTATTATGTTGTTTTGTTATTAACTATCTACGATACAACACTGAGCCTAAAAAATATGGGTCTCACCTAGATCCCAGTATTTTTCACACGACTTGCAAAGAAGGAGATTACGAATATATAGTCTATAGGGTGCAATTGAAATCATTAGCATTGATTTAACTTATCATCATACTCACCTAAAGGATATTTTGTATGGTAACAATACTGCAATTAATGCAGTAATTAAAAAGTATCAAAAAGTAAGAAAAATGAATAAAGTATCAAAACACTTCGAGTCGTGCGCACGTACTGATACCTACGTGCCGCAAGGCCAAAGACCTTGGACGGATACAGCCAAACGGCGTGACCGACCGGCATACAAAAGTAGACCTTAATTTACGTGAATAAGGTTTGAAGTCGAATGGGGACGGGTCGTGTCACACGAACGCTCGAGGACAATAGGTACGTTTGAAGTAGGAACGAATGTTAGGGTACCAAGACGCAACGAAATTGATACTATTATAATTAATTTATTTTTCGTATTAGTTTTTTTATTTATAATTGCAGTAGAGGTATCTATCAAAGAGTCTGACGCATGTTTAGAGGTTTCCTTGAATATAAAAATGACGACTTTTGATTGAAGTTTTATTAGTCTTAAATTACTTTGTATCATGGGTATAGTAGATACTTAAAATATTGCTAAGGAATTCAGTTCCACCCTGTATATGCATGTATGTATGTTGAATGTATTTGATTTTCTTTATTCCTTAATGTCGCCACGGATTTGAATGTATGGCCATAGAGCAGATAATAGTATAACATACAGAACGGAAACTCGCACGTTTTTGGACCTTGTAAGCGCCTGTAAAATAGGGTTGTTGCTAGTCGCACATTGACGTTCCCCGAGTCATTTAGGGTAATTGAAATAATATTGGTGAGATACACAAACTCACTTTCGCATTTATAATATTAGTAGGAAGGATAGGATATAGTAGGATATTCATAACTACACGAACTACGTAAAAATAATAATGATAATAATAAACTTAATTTTAAAAACAGTTGAGTCCGTAACGTGAGCCACATCTAGTTGAGCATACTCCGTTCACAATCACTAAGTACACGCACACATTGACACGTTTTTTATCGAGTTTCGAAGATGACAAACTAGTTCCGCGCGAGTAGCCAGCACGGAGCAAATATTGTTTGTTATTGTTTATCTACCGACCTTTTGTACACGTCCACTGAATGTAATATTTTTAAGTTCTCATTGTAAGTGAATTTGTAGATTCTTTTATGAGAATAAATTTCTTTAACCATAAGCAAAACAACAAATTCTGTGGTGGCGACCCTGATTGTTTAACTCACACATTTGACGTATGCACAGTATTGCACAGATATATTATTTCGTTTGTAGTAGTACTAGGTATATTTGTTACTTCGTTTCTATGAAGTGCCATACCTGTGGAATGGCGTTTCGTTAGAATCCTTACCTTTCAAAGTGACATGAGCTAAAAAGTCTTTTTATTGTTTCGTACCTAAAGGTTAGAAATTAGCCCAAACTCGATTGTGTTAAGTTGTTTTATAACTGAGTTCTATTGACCACCATCCGTCTGCGTAGTCAGATCCTAGATAAGCATCGTCTTCCAAAAAGTACTCGTCAAGACAAATCAAACGAGACCTACTAGATGAGGTTCTAACTGAGTTCCGTCGAATATCTCCCGGTTCCATCATCAGAACAGCCCATTGACATCATAATATTTTATTATCATCCGACTTACAAAAGTATACAAAATTTCAGCTAAATTGGTTGAGGATAACTGGTTGAAAATTGAGTTCGAATATTCCACCCGAACAAACATACTTACATTTAACATACATTGCAAGTCAAATAAAAGCTTGTAAAACATGTAGCGATCTTTAGTTGTTTTATTGGTCCAATGTTAGTAAGCGCTAGCACGCGTCTAATCGGACCTGCCGAGTTCAAGTCGTCGCGCTTTCGAATTTCGTATGATTATTAAGAAAATAATTATATCAAGTCAAACTCAGCGAATTTATCTGTAAATATTCAGTGGCTTTAATTAAGTACAATTTTTTTATGTAAAATATCAGTATTTTTCTCGTAGTTATGAAAAAATATCACAAAAAAGGGTTACTTTGGGATTTTTTCCAACCGAATGAAGTTTATAGGATCTTGTAACTGATTGCGAATTTGACGAGCCTGGATAATTAACATAAACATACCTTTTTTTAAGAGTTTAATAGTAGATTGTGCTACAAGGCGTAAAGGTAATATTTTTAAGTCTAGTGCGTTACTTTGAATCCAGAGCAAAACGAAAGATTCCTCAGTTGAATCACGAGCGTAGCGAGTGATTCTACGATGGAATCTTGAGTGAAGCGAGGGATTCGTGTATAAAGCCCGAGACAAAAATAATACCGTACGCTAGTAGCACACATTACATCGCTATCCATGAGAAAAACTAGCAAAAAGATACAAAACATAATATGGAGAAAGTAGAACAACTACAATACCTAATCAAAGCTCCGACAAGTACTAACCTTTATTTAGTGTCGTTTTCATTCAATAAATACTAAGAAATAATTTTTAAGAACCAACTTCTAAAAAAAATGTTTGTTCACTCATAAACTCGTAACTTTGTTTGCGTGGACCTATATATTTTAAGATTTTTATAATAACAATAAATTTAATGTGCACTATCGGCTTAAACTTACGAAAAAGGATTTAAATTTACACAAAAAATTAGTATTTTATCATTCTATGATATGTCTACGTCGGAGAAAAGCTTTACAGATGCCTGTTGTACGTATTACCACAGAATAAATACTAGTTACTCCCATGCTGGTCTGGGAGAAACGAAAAAACTTAGAATGTACCAGCTGCTTCTCTTCCCGCGCAGATCGTAAAAGCCGATCGAGGCAATGGGCAAAAATGCGAATCATTTTAACAGGCGATGCGGCTAGCAACCCGTCACTGTATTGATTGCTTTTCCATCTTCTCGCCCACCATGACGCTAAAAGTGGCTTTTGAGTCTTGCGGCCCTAGGCTCTCCATAGAGCCGTAAGACCCAAAATGCTCTGTCTGCCCCATTAGGGATAAAGACGTGATAGTATGTATGTATGTATGTATGTATGTATGTATGTATGTATGTATGTATTCCAAATTTAAAAAAATACGAAGTCTGTTCCAGTTATTTATTGTATTAAAACTTAATTCTTTTGTTTTTAGCTGATTTTACATAGATAACATCGTGTTCAATTTTCAAATTGTGTTTTAATCCCGTAAGATTTTCTTTTTCACTTTTTAATATCGAGAGAACTAGCAGTAACTTTAGCTCCAAATGTTTTGGGATGAAACCATCGTTTTTTGAGTAGATGGGATGTCTATGCCTCAAATGGTTTTTAAAAACTCTAAAGCACGGCCTCTGCGGGAATACCTAGTCTTAAATGTGTCCAATCGCTCTCGTCATTTTTGGTCCAAACCCAATAATTATTTTACTGAAATAATTAATTTTTATGTGACTGTAATTCTACTTTTTTTAACTAAAAAACTCATTGAACCTCATTACATGATACCTAGATGAACCACGCTAGGAATTAGTTGGCCATGTGATGAAGTCATACTGAACAAGCTGGCCAGTCGATACTTAGTGACTAGTGTCGTGTAGTGGTTTTAAAATAGTATTTTATACACATAAAAATTAAAGTGTAGTTTTCGTTTTGGTTTTTACTGATTATATTTATGCATTAAAAACAACAACTGAGTTTAACTTCCATAGCGCTTATTATAATACGACATAATAAATAGTAATAATACTTTATTAAATACAAAAAAGAAAATATTTAAAATGTACATAGCACACAGAAAAAGACATTAAAATGTCCAATGGGCGTGGGTGGTCTTATAGCTAATACCGATAATTTCTTTCAGACAGCTGATGTAGAGAAGTGAAATGCTGCCATTTCCCATAGAAGTCTGATAGACAAGGTCTATGTTAAAAATAAGTCTATCTATGTCAAACATTTTAGTCCTGCTCTCTAACACTACACGACCTCTGTGCGGGCACTTGCGAGCACGTGTGCAGTGCGAATTGCGTTGAGACGTAACTTGGGCGTCGCATCGTGTGAACGGTGGGTAGAAATTGTGTAAAATGCTATTGTTACGAAACTGGGTTCGAGATTTGGAGAAAAACGCCAAAGTTGGTATGAGGGTTTTTATTCACTACGGAACCCAAAGGTTGACACGTGAAGATGGTCTTCCTGATGTCCAAGTCCAAGTCGCGTAGCAGCTGAGGTCCAGGTATCTCGCCAAATTAGTCGCAGGTACTTCCACTTGTCGCACTGAGGTAGGCAGGGACAGGAAGCGCTTTCCCTAACGTGGGTTTTTAGCGGCTAATTGATAAGCTTGAATATTTTTATTGGATTAAAAACCCCTATCGCTGGGTAACTCTTTCGATCGACTAACCGTATCATATGGAAAGCCTTTAAAAGGGTTTCCCTTTAAATAAGTTGTAAAAACATGCACGTTACGTTACCCTTACAAAAACCATTTCTCATAGGGTAACCCTATCTCATAGGGTAACCCTTTAAGAAGCGCTTTCCGTGGCGGCCACGGGGCGGGCGGGATACGTGGGGGAGAAAACCCTTTCAATAAAGCGGAAAAAATTACCCCTTCCAATGATTTGGTAAACGCTTAGCCTATCATAAGGATAGGGTTACCCAATAGGGGATACGGTAAGCCTTTCGCTGGATAAGCTTTTTACAGGCTAACATAAACGTGAGGGTAAGTCTATTGTAAGGATGACCACTTAAAGGGGTTTTAAAAATTAGCTGCTAATCCGGTCCCTGGAGGTAGGTTTCCTTCGCTTCGGTTCGCTTCGAAGTTATCGCTTTCGTAGCTCATAATGAACTGGCGGGACGTGCACTCGATCGGCTTTTCCAGCGCCAGCCTTTGCCAGCGGTCTACATTGTTCTCGAATATTCTCATATCTTGACGAATGTATTTCGATTGACGGGAAACATCGAAACGCCGGTATGTGTGTGAGTGCGACTAAGCCGATGACCATTCAAAGAACTCTAGCCTTTATGCTATAAGAATATAAGGCCTAGTTTCGCTTGCATTATCCTGACGTCTTTTTTATACCATTCCGCTCGCGAACATTCCGAGTCTATCTCGCCAGCAGAGTTCTTGCTCGTGAATATTCTACATTTATCTCGTTCGCGACACTATGTAAGTGCATAACATAATGAAACTTAAGTTGCACGGCGCAACTTGCACTCTGTAAATACCCAACTACATTTTAGTACGACAGCATAAAAACTTCGTTATATATTTATGTATTTAATTTTTTCTCATGTTACATCCCATTAATATGCATTGTCATGGGAAACGGAATATTTCAGCAGGGGCCCATTTTTGGAACGGTATTAGTCCAGGGGCTGTCATGTTGTACGGGTTTGCCGTGACAACAAGAGTATTACAAGACTTATATTGTTTTTAGAGTTTTAAATTGTTCATTGTGTCACCACGTTAATCCGTAAAGACCCGGACGGCATTAAAATGCCCACGTTCATCGTCTTTCTATTGTGTCTGGTATTGGCGGTTGCGAATGGGTTAAAGTTCAATGCACAATCAAAACAATGCTACAATCAGCAAAATTCCATATTTACGAGTTATATGTTTTGTAAGCACACGGCGCGATCGGTTGAAAACACGTATAAACTCGTTCGCAGCCGCGCGCTCACCCGGCTGGTGCCTCGCTCTCCCTCCCCGCACCGCACCGCAATCACCGCAAGCATCCCGCTTCACGACATGTTCTCGCGTATTTTCAATCAAATATTTTTTGTTTTAAGTAAGACGTTAATATGTTTAATTTTGATGAAAATGTGATTATAGTACACAAAAAGCTATAATTAAACAAAAATAACACAGTTACTATTTCTGGCTACTGAGAAAAACATTAATTTTAAAACATTAAAAAATGATGTTTAATTTTGGTCTTTAGTGTCTAAAAAGATACAATACAGCTTATAAAGATATAAACATTATGGTTATCATTTTGGCTTAACTAGATATCGAGATCAGGTGAAAACTGTGAAAAACAACCTATAAACAAAAATGGGGTCAGTTTAATTTTGCTATTAAGTGATCGCATTTGAATGCACCTAAAAGTTAAACTAACAAGGTATTTGGTTACCTATTTTGCTTTTAGGAAAAAGTTAGTTTGTGTACAAAATCTCACGATTTGTATATAATACGGTTGCGACCGCGGATAAATTACTTAATATATCTAATTAATATTTGATACTCAATATTGATATCCGATAAAATATTGAAAACAACGAGTTTATTATTTATGTCCAGGTTGTGCTATTTTGATCGGTCTATAGATATTTTATTCTGAATACTTGTGTAATAGTGTCTAACGGTGTTTATAGGACAATATACGTTTTAAGTACCATACCAAGCGGACTTTTCATCGAATACGAACCCCTATCCCGTACAAGTGGCCCATTCGATCCGGATTGAATTCGATGTACCATACGCCGCCGCCGAAAATGGTACTTACGCGTAGTGCAAGTAAAACTGTGGTGTCCGCGAACTTTCCCGGTGGTGTAGAACTTCATCCCACTGACAGTGTAAAATCGGAACCTGTGAAGTTACAAGTGAATCGACACCTGCAAGTACCCCAACCGTCGGGTTCCGCGTTGGGCGTGTCCACGCAACATGAGTTGGCGCCGCAGTCGGCTCCGCCGCTGCACCCACTGCAGTGTCGTGACACTCTGCAACAGCCAGCAGACTGCAAGCTGCATAATGCTTCTTCTCACAAGTCCACAACGCGACGGGATGCAAAAAAATCGCAAATTTCTACGTCATCATCGGTCAAAGCGAAACGTAAGAGGTTACAGCTGGAGGCAGCAGAAGCAAAGGCTAGGATCCAAATGGACCTCATAGAGAAACGCTTGGAAGCCGACCTAGCCGACCTAGATGATGAATACAGTCCACACGAAGGCGACCGCGAGAGTGAAAATACTCGCACTGAGGTTGAGAAGTGGCTGGAGAAGTCAAGTCCGCACGAGATGGAACAAGTACCACACGTCCCCCTTCATGGTCAAACCTCGGACGCGCTGGAACAGCTACATGGGACCATCGACCAGTTGACTACAAAGCTAAATGCAATCACCACTTGTGCAGCCCAGGTAGCAAACTGACGTCAGCGACGTATAAGCGACGTCGCTCATAGGTCATAATAAGGTCGGTCATTTATTCGTCGAGAGCAGACGTTAAAGTGACGTCAGTTTAGGGTCAGCGTTGAGCAGGACGTCATATTTACGTCAATTCTAAGGCAAGTATCTGGACGTACCATATACGCCGCCAAGAGGACGTTTTACTGACGTCTATTTAGGCTCAGGATCTGGACGTACCATATTCGCCACAAAGTTTAAGTTTTACTGACGTATATTTAGGGTCAATATCAGGACGTACCATATACGCCGCCAAGAGGACGTTTTACTGACGTAAATTTAGGGTCAGTATATGGACGTATGTACCTACCATATTCGTCCCAACGTGGACGTTTTTTTGTTCAAGACTTTTAAGGAAAAACTAACATGTACTCAGTGATACAATTCAGTGAAAAAGAAAGCGGAACCGAATCGGTGATAAATAGTTGGTGGTAGACGCTAAGGCGTTGTGAAGTTGGCCACCTGTTAAGTTTTAGTAAAAGTACGGTTTAAATCATTTTTCCATGTCCTTTAGTCTATGGTTTAAAAAAAACATGGTCCCTATATCATTGTCCTTTATTGCATCTTAAATATAGATTATACTACTTACACTGTGTTTTTTTTACCCAACCAAACTACCTACGGGGAGCATATTGCCGTGCTAACGATATCAGCTGTAAGTGTGTTCTTACAATTTATATAATACCCGCTGTCAAAATTCGTGTAGTCAAATTTGTTAATAAATTTTATTTCCTCTAAATTACGCTGTTTTAGACTCCGTCCATTCCGTAAATAATTAAGACGTAAATAGCATTAAGTAATAGTTCTAATCATAACCATAAAACCTTTTATTTTGAGTAATATTGTATGCAAATGTTAGTTTCTTAGAGAATCCCTAGATGGCGCTGTTTAAAATTAAAACTGGTTATGGTTTCTTTTATGTACATTCTTAATACTTGGTGCATATTTCCAATAAATCGAGTTCAGTCAGCAGTAGTATGTGGTTTAATTATTATTTCCATATCGGTGTGCGACGGTAGCGTAGCGACACCCGTCTTATAAAAGTAAAAATCGCTTGCTTCTACAAAACACACTGGTCATATCATGAGCACGACAGCTCCCGTAGGTCCTACTCCTGACGTGTACGTCTTAGTAACGTCTGTGTATGACGTCACTTCAACGTCAGTGGCTGCCCTAACATGTCCGGTCCAGTAACGTACCTATGAATTCAGTATATGACGTCACTCCAACGTCAGTGGCTGCCCCAATCTGTACGGCCCAGTAACGTCCCTATATGACGTCTCTCCAACGTCTGTAAACTGACGTCTTGCGGCTGTGACAAATTGACGTCATCTGTTGGGACCCCCCGACGTCTAAGCATGACGTCTCTTACGTCGAGCAGTACCGTAAACGGACGACATAATGACGTATAAATGCTACCTGGGAGCACATAATGGAAATAACAAATTGTTGAGTCGACTTAGTGTATCCAAAGACTTACCTGAATTTCATGGGGCATTTCACTTCAAGCCACTCAAATGGGTATTTGAGTGGCTTCAATTCAAGCGAGCCTACGAGGATTCTACCAAAATACGTGGCTTCAGTGACGTGGAGAATGTCTGGAGATTGAGGAAGTGTCTTCGGGGAGCTGCAAAAGAAGCCGTATCTGCTCTTCTCATATGTGCTACATCGCCAGACGAACTGATAGCTACGCTGGAACTAAGGTTTGGTAACCCCGAAACTTTAATATTTAAAATTGGCCAAGAACTACAAAAATTGCACCCATTACCATCAGATTACCAAAATGATATCGTGCCATTTTCCATTAAAATACAAAATTATGTAACGGCGGTTCGAGCAGTGGGAAAAGAGGAATACCTACGCGGAGTTTATATCGTTGGAATCTCCTGGTCGTCTGGGTAACACTCACTTCTTCATTAGGGTACTTTTAAATAGAACCCGGGAAGCTCCTTTTAATCTTGTATATTCTGTTAATATTTACAATCCATATAATAAAATACGCTTCACTCTACATGTCCGACAAGCGCGCGCGGCAATATCTAATATCTTGACACTGACAGCGTGGCCGGTGTTACCATTTTTCTCACATTAAAGACCCTTTTTGGGTTGCCAGTATTTATAAAATTATGGGAGATTTCTGGAAATGCTAACAGACGGCCATTCTGCTAACAGGAATGTCCCTATTCCTGATGCCAGAGATTGCTTAAAACTAGAATTTAGCCATTTCACAGACGCTGCTTGAGAATAACAATTATATTATTGTAACTACAATATTTTGACTTAGCATTTCCAGCTTGATCTTTAATTAGGTGCTAAAGATCTACAAGCATCATGGATCATTATGCAACATTTATACAAGTCTTATTTTTATACTTATTACGAATATTGTAGAAGTCTTTTATACATATTACGAAAGAAGAAAAAGAAATATTTACATTATAAGTCAATACTACATGAACCCAGTATTTACTCTTTCTTTCTTTAGAATATTTCTTTGAAAATATATTATGATGCTTAATATATTGATAAAATGTCATCTTAACATAACTGACAAAGTACTACTAACCTCGGCCGTTCTGATATGGGATATGTCCGCATATCCAAAGATTCAGTATATAAAATATATAAAAGTATATGTTAGTATTACATGTTAGTATTGCAATTTTGCATCTCATTTTATGTAAAAGTTAGAATCGTAATTACAGTATATTAACATTTATATTGCAGACTGAATTTTAACACTTGTCCTTTTTCCTTTAATGACTAAAATAACTCATTACTATATTACTATATTTTATAACTGTTAAACAATTAAGTAATGTTTCAAAAGCCAATCAGGCAGACAACTTCTACTTTCTATATTGAAATAATATCTTATTGTTTTAAAATATTACATTAGCGTTTTTATACATTAAATAATATCAAGTACCTATATATTATTTTACTTTAGTGTCGTATTAAAAGCATGAATCATCATCATCAAGTCATCATCATGACTTGAATATTGACTGTAATACAGCTGTTAGTTTTGTATTAATACAACCGTAACAAGGTGGCTTTTTCTAAGAGTATTTTACTTATTTTATAAGATGACAATTACAGGCAATTTATCTTGTTTACTTACTAAAATAACTAATAAATTAATCATGGGATAAATTACATCATTGCTAATGTACATCGAAAAAGATACAAACTCATGTACATGGGTTAAATAAATGGCATAAATAGGAAGGGACATTAACCTCCACGTTACAAATATACATTGTTGAAGTATTTATTATTATCTACCTGGGCATATTAGGGTTTGACCAATGCAATTAGGTTTTTATAGATGATACAGCACAGTTTGAGTTTAAAATGACAACATTACTCATATATATAATATCTAGAAAAAACTACTGGATCACAATACTCTTAACTTTACTATAGTCGAGCACTAAGTGCAGTACCTACCAGATTATTATTATTATTGTTTAAACAAGTATAAACTTGCAAGATAACTAAGTAGGTATGTATCTACCTGGACAATTGGACACACTTACATGTATGTTGGTAATGTTTTAACACAGATTTCCATTCTATAACTATACTTATATAATTTAGTTATGTAACGACGTTTACAAAAGATTTCCTTTTTTTTTATAAATATGTAATTTCGTAATACTCTGGATAATACATACCCAACTTACTAAAGACAATTCGCCTTGAACACAGAGCTTATGGATATATAAATAGAATAAATTAGAACATTATTTTAATGCTATAATTGATCAAAATCGTTTTTTTTTTTTTTTTTTACATTCGATGAATAAATAAAGAGGAAAAACGATCAGCTCACAATATTTAAATAAATATTTATCAATACAATAAAACTTATTCATTTCAGACCACCAGAATATAACTTTACATAATTTCCACAGTAAACTTCAAATAATAACAATAGGTTAACTGTAGAAAAAGAAAGAACATTTGAACCAATTGACATATATATCTGCATTGAAGCTTATTACTACAACTCAGATTTTCTTTACTAATTAAATTGTATAAAATATTTGCCTCATTATTATGTTATCTAGATTATACCTATTTTTAGAATAATTTCTAAAATGCTATGTCTTAACAACCCTTATGTAGTATGTCACATAGTGGAAATTGTCATATACATATTCTTATAAATGTATGTACATGTGTGCAGAGAATATGCTTATGTTTAAAGATGATAACTACTGAATACAAAATTAGTTTTGCATTCATTTTTCGTGTGTAAAGGCACACAGCAATTAAATATATCCCATTGCTCTTAAATATGATAATTTGAATTTATAATTATTTTATTTTACGTTTACCAAAGCATAAGTAGGTAAAATGTATCGTCGTACATAGAAATTGACTATTGTTGCTTAACATGAATAGGACAATTTGAACAGGTATCTTTTAACTAGAAAATAACAGTAATCATATTTGTGATACTTTTTTTTTTATGCGTTGTAAGTTCTGGCTAAACTTTAGTAACTCAATATAACTAACTCAACTAAGTTATTCAATAAAACTTTTTATAAACATACTTAAGTAATATTTATTTTTATAATAATGAGTCACAATAGCCTCTGCCTACCCCTGTGGAAAACAGGCATGAAAATATGTATGTTTTTATAAGTAACAGTTAATAATTATAACTTATGGAATAAGTCCTTTGTATGTTTGCTCTTTGAAATGCTGGCTTTATATTTAAGTATATGTTACTGGTGCATCAAAGTTTTTACAAACAAACTATATTTCGTAAGTGGAAGCATTGTAATTGACTAATATTGAGTAAGAAGTATCACCAAATAGCAACATATTCCAATTACAATAATCTTGAAACAATAAATTAACAGATTCCATTTTTGTAAGATATACATCTACAGTTGAGTTACACAAACAATTACAGCACTTTACATTTTTAGAAATTACTTACAAGAATAGCAACTAGCACAGATGTAAACAATCCTGTAAATATGTATTAATTATATACAAGTAGCGGCACGTAAGTTTAACGCTGAAGTGTAGAGGGGATACTGCGCACAAGTACAGTATTCATTTTTGACTTCTGCGCAAGCAATGTTAGCGCTAGAGTTTCATGCCGCTATCTGTATCTCACTATGCAGGCCAAATATTGCCTTTTATACTAAGTCCCTACTTATTTGTAGACTTTGTTCTTGTCGGCGCAGTAATTTCCGTAATCTACGTCAAATCCTCTTTTGCCCTGAGCTATTCATTTGGCCTCCTTTTAAGAGTAGGACTTGCGCTTTTCCTCCTTAGATGCTCTTCTCGGTTTTCCCTTCCTCTCCTTGATTCGACTTTTTATACAAATTGTTTGGTGTCCGATGTTGGTCGATAGAATTGTATCAGATGACCAAACATTTTTATTTCCTCTTCTGATGTCTATTGCTCTTAGTAACTGTCTTCTCGCTTACACTAGATTACGTATTTCTTCATTTTTATCTTTTAGGTAACTTGCACATATTCCAGCAGAACATTCCGAACATTCAAGCAAATAAAATTATTCTTATCCTCATCTAGACGCTCTTTTTACTTTCTGAGCCTTTACTATTCTTCTTTTTCTCATCTGAGCGTTTTCCCAGTTGCCTTTTCAGTTGCAATGCTGAAAAGCCCGGGGTCCGCTTTCCGACTTTTTCTTCTCCACTTCGCACGGTCTTGAGCATCCTTGGTTGTAAGACGATTAGCACGCATATCATCCTTGACGACGTCAAGCCAGCACTTCTTGGGTCTACCACGCTTGCCGGGCCCCGGCGGAGGCGGCATGGCTATACATTTGTTTCCCACGTAACTTGCCGGCTTCCGCAAGACGTGACCGTACCAGCGAAGGCGGCTCTCTTGCAGTTTGTCTGCTATGTCACGGACATGAAGGCTGCCACGGATGCGAGTGTTTCTCACACGATCTCTTCGTGATACACCGCATATCCAGCGCAACATTTGCATTTCCGTGACACGCAGCTCCTATTTGTGCCGCTCAAGCAAAGGCCACGCTTCACTCCCATATAAAAGGACAGGTCTAATGATGGATTTGTAGACCTGTCCCTTCAGCCTAACCGGCATTTTAGGGTCACAAATGACACCAGTCACCTCTCGCCACTTAGCCCATGCAGCAGATATACGGGCCTTGACGTCAGCATCGATGTCTCCGGATGCGTGAAGTACAGATCCCAAGTATTTGAACTGGTCCGTACGCTTGACCAAGTCTTCGCCTATGCGTACGGGTGGGGGATCTGTAGCATTGCAAGCCATGTATTCAGTCTTCGCCACATTTAGCTTCAGACCACCGTTTTCAAGCGACTCCCTCCACACATTTGCGCGTCGCACCAGTCTCCCTCTGTCCGCATCCGCCAGTGCGATATCGTCTGCGTACATGAGCAGCCACGGGGGCTGCTCGTGTGTGTCTCTGATGTTTTTAGAAACTTCGTCTAATATCACACTAAATAGGTAGGGACTGAGAACCGAGCCTTGATGAACCCCGACTGTAACGGGGAAGGGTTTGGAGTCACCAACAGCAGTCCTAACTATGGACTCGGAATCGCGGTACATATCGCGGATTATGTCAATATAGATCTCTGGCACTCCTTTGGACCTCAGTACCCACCAGATCATCTCTCGGGGAATACAGTCAAAGGCCTTCTCCATATCCAAGAACAGGAAATGGAGAGGCGTATTCTTTGCTCTGTATTTCTCCATGATGACTCTTAGGGCAAAGATAGGGTCCGTATTGCCTATTCCGGGGCAAAATCCATATTGACACTCCGAGACTGCACTCTCCTGTCGGATCCGGGAGTCTATTATCCTCTCGAAGAGCTTCATGGTATGGGACATGACCTTTATACCGCGGTAGTTGCTGCACTCTTGCACCGATCCCTTTCCTTTAAACACTGGAGTAATAATACTCAGCCTCCATTGGTCAGGGATTTTGCCGGTGAAGAGTATGCGGTTAAAAAGGTTTGTTAAGATGTCCACACCATGGGGACCCATAGCCTTCCAGGCTTCGATGGGCACTCCGTCGGCTCCGACAGCTTTCCGGTCCTTCATGCAGCGAAGAGCTGAATGGACTTCCTCAGGCGTTATTGGTGGCACTAGTCCTTGATTGGGAGGGAGGTCCGGTGGCTGCACCTCTTTATGCTGCTGGTTCAGCAGCTCGTGAAAATACGAGCGCCATCTCTCCTTCACCGCGAGGTCTTTGCACAAAAGGTTGCCGTTAGGGTCTTTAACACAGCGGCACTTGGAGATATCCTGTGCTGCTTTGACCCGGGAACGTGCCAACTTATAGACTAGCTTCTGCCCCTCAGGCGACTCTCGCTTATCGTACAATGGTTGTACGTGGTTACGCCTGGCCTGCTTTCTTAGTGGTCCGTTTTGCAACCCTGTATGCGTCGCGGTCTTCAGGAGATCCGGACGCTTGCCACGTTTTAAAGAGTGCTTTCTTCACCCTTATCTCCCTCTGGACTGTGTCGTTCCACCACCAAGTTTCCTTGTCACACTTGCGTCCTCCCTTTGACATACCAAGCACTGCCTTCGCTGCACCAGTGATAGCTCCCTGAATCCTGCCCCAGTGAAGTTGGACTGGTTCGCCATCGGTTTCGGCGCATTTGTTACCGATCGCAGTTGCGAACTCATGGGACTTGGATTCACCGAGCCGCCACCACTTGATTTGACGACGACAGCGCTCAGTGGGCTTGCCAGCAGGCTTCACGCGAAGATCCATGACAAGGAGACGATGTTGTGCAGTGAGACTCTCGCCGGGTATGACTTTGCAGTTGGTTACTATGCCGATTTGGTCTCTTCTGGTAAGAAACTAATCGATTTGGGTAGCGTGACCCCCGCTCTTGTAGGTGATTAGGTGCTTGGATTTCTTTTTGAAAAACGTGTTCACGATGGCGAGGTCGGCCGCCGCACTCGTTGAGAGGATTTCTCCACCCTCCGGGTTGCGGCTTCCGTATCCATAGCCGCCATGAACACGCTCAAACTCCTCACACGCCTCACCCACATGACCGTTCAAGTCGCCACCCAAAACGACTGCCTGCGACAATGGGATGCCACGCAGCACCCCGCCGAGTAGGTCCCAAAACTGCGTCTTTTCGACGTCTCCACAGCCAGCCTGTGGCGCGTAAGCACTTATCAGATGAGTCATAACCCCTTCGATAAGCACCACGACGACCATAAGCCGGCTACTGAAGCGTTTCACCTCCAAGACGCTATCCTGAAGCCCCTCTGACAGCACTACGGCCACCCCATCCTCGCCACCAGGTGCACCGGTGTAGATCAGCTTGTAACCATTCCCAATGGACCGGGATCTGCTGGCTTTCCACCGAGTCTCCTGCAGGAACGCCACGGCCACTTTTCGCCTGGAAAGTACGTCGGCCAGCTCTCTCGCGCGTCCAGTTAGCGTGCCAATGTTCCACGTTGCAAAGCGGAGTTTCTGGGTTGGGGCTCGCGTCTTTGGCCGTGTCCACCCCTGACACGGTAGCCCTGGCCCACTTGTCACAGGAGTCGGGCGGGGCTCCTGCGCGCCATTTTGCGATGGCGCCCTATCCCTATACTTGACTCTTTTTTGCCTTTCCATTTTTTGATTTGGCTTTATTTTACGACCGGCCGCCTGCCTGACGTCAACCCTCCTTGGGAATGCTATTGTTGCACGAGCTTTTAGTGCTATGTTTCCTTTAGTCGCCTCTTACGACATCCACAGGAAGAGATGGAGTGGTCCTATTCTTACCCGGAACCACACAGCCTTTACTATTCTTCCAAACTATATAAAACATCATCATGATTTACTTGAGTGGTGCGTGAGGCTGTTGCCTCCCATATAATTTTCTTACTTATACATTTTGGCATTCGCTGAATGAATGCTTCTGTAGACTATATTTATCTTTGATACTTTACATAGCATATTCCCTTGACAGTCGGTTACCGTTTGCCACCGTTTGGACACGTGCCTACCGACTGTCGATGCCACCCGCGGGTATCTCATATTTTAAGTATCATTTTCATACCTTTGTCATCATTCGGTTCACATTAACCGATAGCCGGGCCCATTGCCCTCTCGCGCCTCTACGCGAGCCATTTCTATGTCTTTTATCGTCTCAGCCACAGTTACCGCTCGGCCACTTTGGCACACGGCCTACTGCGTACTGATCTGCAGCCGTAGCCACTCGCAGGCTCGCTGCTACTTCCAATCTGTACAACACATAAATACGATTTATTAGATTAGTTAGATATATATTCCGTATTTATCGATCCGCCATAAACGAATACGTGTACCCCACTGGGTGTTTCTCTGACTGACTGGATACTCCCTCTAGAATTAGCTTTTCCTATTCTATACATATACATGAAATTATGAATTTACCATTTGTAAATTCATGAGACCATCAGGTAACCCAATTTCTGAGGAGCACCATTTAATTATACATCACCTTTACAATTAAGGTGACAGACAAATAGCTTTTATTATACAACAACACTTCTTATTCAACAATGAAACAAAACATTCGTTCGATCATCCTGATAATTTAGAAGTTTATATAATTTTGATATATGAGTTTGCCTCATCCTTACTAGGCTCAACCATTTACTAGAAAACTCATGGTATCTATTAGCTACAGATAACCGATGTCTAGTCTTTTTATTTATTTAGTTATGTTGTGACCACAAGAATTATTGAGAGTACCAAGGAGTAGTGCCTCTTTAATGTAGTCGCGACGTATTTCAGACTGACTATTTTATTTTACACAAGAGACGAATCTCTATATGTACTCACTTAAGTACTTTAGTTACTCTTACTATTTTATTTATCGTTACAAAGAAAAAACTTACTTTAGTTACTTCTCAGTAACTTCATCTAATTATTTTGAATATATTAGACTAAATTTGAAATTCGCCCTGAATTTGCTACACATGTTAAACCCCATATCTTGGTAGCTCTGTAACTCCTTAACCGATATGATTCACATTCATTTCGGTCCCATTCACTTGTGTACCAAATTTATTTATTAATTATCGTCGAGCATGTTTCAAACGCCGAATAGGCCAAGTAGACTGTGAGGACTATGTATTTAAATTTATTAGCCTTGATGTATAAAATATGTCAACTATACTAAATCATTAATTTCCTAGTTCAAGTAAGTAGTACTTAACAGTTTTAGTTCACTCAGTACTATGACTGCACTACGCTATGCCTATATCTTAAAGGTCTTGTCTAAATAATTTAAACTGAATCAATGAACTTTATATGGCTATTTCTATGACAGCTACAATATTATGACTCCGGTCTAGACGTACAAGCTATTCACTGGTTCTAATAGGTACTTGCCACATGCACTCTGATAGGGCATTGCAACATTAGAAATTGGAGCAGTATATAGATTTTAGTTAGTATGTAACATCTAAGGTGTGTGATAGTGAAATATTGACTTTTATAGTTATACAGTACTACACTCCAGTTATACTGTACTAACTTATTATCATGATTTTTAACATATCAATCAATCATGTTAAAATATTGTATCGTGTCACTCCAAATATAGGATAAATTAATATAAAACTTATTTATGACATTTCTTGTAGTTTCTTACATCACTAACTAGACAAAGGTCCCAACCATCTTTATCAAGTTTAAGTTCAAAACATTTAAACATTATCTTTCACTAGGATTTTAATTCTTTACAAGAAATATAAACATTATCAATACATGTGATAGCACTAAGGGAACAACCTGGTATTATGGACACATTTGCAGGTGTTTGTGTTGACACTTTCAACCCTAAATTCATATCAAAACCCTTATATGCAATATTTCATTGCATTGGTGTTTACTATGTGTGGGTATAACTAAATGTTTCAAAATACATATTAATATCCGATTCATATTTCTTCTACAGGAATTAAGGTGAGTTAATTTGTCTTCAATTATTTCTTTTTATAATAATTGATGATATTTTTGGTGTCCATCCACTCTTAACTTCACCTGTGATATCCTCATTACATACTAATCATGTATGAAAGTAAATAGATAATGGAGCTATTTTATCATTATTTTAGAGCCACACACAGTGACTACTCCGTTAACTGCATCCACTACCTCCCTTAGGATTAATGAATACCCAGACATTTAACATACATACTCTATCTTTAGTAATATCATTTTTTTATTTACTTTTATATTTTTATTTTTATATAACTTGCTTGCTGTTTAAACTAGTCTAAACTGGGGAACCTACATCTAATAAGTATGAACACACAGAAGTACATCTATGTCTGTGTATGCACATGACTTGTATAATTGTATAAGTGGTTCAAACATTTCAGTACCTAATACAATTAATCCTGAATATTTAAGAATATTTGTTACATACTCGTAAACTTCATTAACTTGAAACCCACGCGTCGGATTTCTATTAAGTATAGTAAACATATAGTAATAAAGTAAAAGCAACAGTATGATGTTTCAGTGACAACACACAATATTTATTTATTGCTACTCGACCTAAGGCTAGCTACCCATTGGTAAATGTCAGTGTACTTCTTTATTAAGTACATTGCTAAAATAGGTACTATAGCCACTATTACACTCGTCATCTAGTTTCTTTTTTTCATTACCAACTGACAATGTACATGCAATCACACAAAGATGTAATATCAATACTACTGATAGCAATACATACTTCTTAAGGTTTTAAATATCTGACATGGTATTAATACCCTGGCACAGAATTAATAATAGTATTACATACAGAACGGAAACTCGCACCGTCCCCCGCAATCTGGTGTCCCCGCAACCCTTCCTCCGTTATTGTGAGGTGTAAGCGGCAGTAAAACAGGGTTATTAGTAGTCGCACGTTGACATTACGCGAGTTACTTAGGATTATTGAATTATAATGGTGAGAAACTGCGCACTTTATCATTGTTTATCCACGGAAAACAATAAATAACGAAAATTTTATAGATTTCCGAGTGATGAAAACAGGTAAGCAAAGCAACAAATTCTGTGGTGGCGACCCTGATTGTTTAACTCACACATTTGTCGTGTGCACGGACGGATTGTTTCGTTTGTAGTAGTACTAGGTATATATGCTGCTCCGTTTGTATGAAGTGCCATACCTGTGACCCTGGGCTCTGTCTGCTTAGAATCACAAGGTACAAAATATTCTGCCCCGTTAGGGATAAAGACGTGACTGTATGTATGTATGGTCTCACTGTAAGGTTTCTATTCCACTAATTGGTATTTTATTTTATTTTATTTAAGCAATAACTTATCCTGAACTTAAATTCTATTCTGTTTTAGTTATCTGAATATTCATATCTTTAAAGAAATCAATTAACTAAGCTTTTTGCATATTTACACTTGAATTCTTGAACGGTGAACTTACACATAAAGTTAATTTCACAAAATGTGTAAGTGTATCTCATAGTGCTGTAAACTATCATATAATATTATAGCCATATGATTGCAACTTAAAATAAACAGATTCTTCACCCTCGTACATACTCTACTCATACAAATATATAGGATTGTCAATAACGTTAGAAATGTGTTCTCACGGCTAGCACACTTGTGCAATTATATATTACTAGCTGTACCCATGGGCTTCGCTCCCCATGGTAACCTCAGTACAAAAACCATCTTAGCCCCTTCCTGGGTACCAAACCATATCCACATCAAACTTCATCCCAATAGGCTCAGTGGTTGAAGTGGCAACAAACAAACAAATATACAAACTCACCCTCGCATTTATAATATTAGTAGGAAGTAAGATAGTTACCTTAACACAGTCCATCATGTAAGTACAGTTGGTCCATGTGTCATTAGTACACTGAATACATACCATATTGGTGACATCGGTGTTAAGTTTTAATTCTTCTTCTCCAATATGAGTAAAGACAATCCTTCGACAAATATGATAGGGCTTGTCTTCTTCTTAGTAAAGAGCTAAATTCTTGTCTGTGGAGCAACCATTGCCTTTCATCTCAGAGGGCTTGTTGTTGTTGCTAGCTGAAATCAACATATCTCCCACAAAGCATTAATTATATGTAAGCTTTAACCAGGAATCATCCACGCTAACAAATTAAAAGATTACCTTTATGTATAAGTAATGTTCACTTCCTGAATGTTACATAAAACTTCAGAAATATGAGACCTAAAACTTCAGACGAGATTTTCATCACTGTTAGTTGTATTTTAAAAGTATAACTAACTGTATGACAATATGACAAAAACAAGCCTTTTGATTTCACTTCCATAACACTGATCTTTATGTAGATAGAGTAGGTACTGTAAGAAGTAGGTACCCTATGTGTAATAAGCAATTATGAGCAGTGTCACTATTTATTTTGTTTAATGCTGAATTGGTATATGATACATGTTGTATTATTAACTCAATTACCGTTATGTTATCGATTACCGATCGTTTGAGTTGTAAACAAACTGAGTAATAAATACGTACAAACTGCAGTTGCGGGCGTAGATTACCAATCTCGCTTCTGACTTGTTGGAATCTCCTGGTCGTCTGGGTAACACTCACTTCTTCATTAGGGTACTTTTAAATAAAACCGGGAAGCTCCTTTAAATCTTGTATATTCTGTTAATATTTACAATCCATATAATAAAATACGCTTCACTCTTCATGTCCGACAAGCGCGCGCGGCAATATCTAATATCTTGACACTGACAGCGTGGCCGGTGTTACCATTTTTCTCACATTAAAGACCCTTTTTGGGTTGCCAGTATTTATAAAATTATGGGAGATTTCTGGAAATGCTAACAATATGGTCAATATTATTTTAACAAAGCTGCCTACAATATTAATTTCTAAGTGGTCCGACTACAGCTTTCCTCAACTTAAAGATGGAAATGGAAATAAATCGAGGATTGATATATTGTCAGAATTTTTACGGCACGAGGCTATTAAAATATCCACCACGGCTAATGTCAACATTATGTGCATGCGCAGCTATCAACAAAAGGTTACAACGCGTGGAGGTCAAGCAAAAGGTTCCCAAACAATACTGGTTCAATCTACTAACGACAAAGAGGAGATATGCAATTTTTGTAAGAAAAATAGCCACAAGTTAACGAAGTGCAAAATGTTTCTAAAGGCATTACGTAAGGACGTAAGGCTATACGTAAAACGCAACCGACTCTGCTACAAGTGCCTGGTTTCCCGACATGAGAGAGAAACCTGTCCAGCGCCCGCTTGTGATAAGGATAACTGCAGCGGGGCGCATCACCGACTTCTGCACAACCCCCCGCGTCCCGACCGTGACGTCCCGAGGGCTGAGGAGCAGGCGTCTGCATCGAGCAACCCCCCGCCGGCGGAAACTATCGCGCATATCAGTGTAACAAATAAAGTGTTGCTGAAAGTCGTAACGGTCAAAGTGTGCGGCCCTAACGGTATAATAAGTGCGTGTGCGCTAATGGACGACGGATCGACGGTATCAGTGATAAGCGATCAGCTGGCGGCCCGCGCCGGCCTGCGCGGTCGCCCGGAGACTATGCGTGTACGCGGCGCGTGGAACAATACGATTGTGTGCAATTCTACTGTAGTCACTATGAGTTTGTCAAGTATAGATAGTAATGAATCTTTTGAATTTAAAGCACGTAGCATTGACAAATTAAATTTACCTGTCCAAGATGTTTGTGTGTCCGAATATAGTAAATATAATCACTTGAAGGATATTAAAATAGATTATAACTGTTTATGTAAACCAGAAATATTAATCGGACAAGATAATTACCACTTGTTAGTACCTTTAGAGGTTCAAGTAGGAAAGGTCAATGAGCCGTCGGCTACTCGTACTCCGCTAGGGTGGTGCGTGCATGGTGTGTTGCGTGCGCCGCCGCGTGTCGCTGCTTCGCCTCCCGCGCAGACTAGCTTGCTGCTCACCGAGGAGGAGCCGTCGCCGGCATGCTCGGCCGACCGCGCTTTGCACGACCTGCACGAGGAGGTACGCCGCTCGTTCTCCGTGGACGCGCTGGGAGTGTCAGGTAAGCCCCGGCAGAACAGGGAGGAGGCGCGGGCGGTGGCTGCTTTGGAGAGCAGTGCACAGCTCATCGATGGAAGGTGGCACGTCGGCTTGCCCTGGAAGGACCCTAATTGCAAGTTGCCCGACAGCTACTCTTGTGCATTGTTTCGCCTAAATAATTTAAATAAAAAATTTGCCGCTAACAAGGATTATGCAGGTAGGTATGGTGAACGTATTAAGCACCATCTAGATAATGATTTTGCCAAACAGCTGCCCGGCAATGAGTCAGCACCCAGAACTTGGTATCTACCGCATTTCGGAGTGGATAACCCAAACAAGAAAAAACTCCGACTCGTGTTTGACGCGGCTGCAAAAGTACAAGGTAAGTCAATAAATGACTACTTACTAACAGGACCCGATTTACTCAATTCTTTATTTGGCATAATGTTGCGTTTTAGAGAAAATAAAATTGGGGTGGCCGGAGACTTAAAAGACATGTTCTTACGCATAAAAATAATAGCTGAAGACCAGAATGCATTACGTTTCCTATGGAAAAATAGTCCAGACGGTGACGTACATGCTTACGTAATGACATCGCTTATTTTTGGCGCGAACTGTTCTCCGTTCATTGCTCAGTTCATAAAAAATAAAAACTTGAGAGGTGTCAAGGGACACCCGGATGGAACGAAGTTCCTTTCGATTATTTAGTGAGGAATTGTAATAATTTTTTTTTAGTTATTATAATATTTTATTATTTACTAGCTGTTACCCGCGGCTTCGCTCGCGTTAAGCCGCGGTTAGACCGAAAATTTTAACTTTGCACTTTAATATCTCGATCAGTTCAGATATTAAAAAGGCAGTTATTCTCGTAATTATGGCATATAAAACTAAAAATGGTTACCAGTACCTTCTTCATTTAACCAAAAACAACCGCAATATTAAATAGTTTAACCAATATTCAAGACCTACTACAACCACAGTTAAACAAATAAAGACCGCATTTTTGAAGAGTTCGACCAATTTTTAAGAACTTTTACAGTAAAACTACATCACACAACATACGCATACGTCCGAGGTCAATTGCGTACTGGGCACTGGCGCCAGCCATCCCTTGTTGCCCACCCATCCCAAAATATTTTTGACTGAGGTATGGCCGCCAGATATGGATTGACCCAAGACCTATGAGAAATTGGTGCGTGAATTTTTGAAAAAAAACTACAGGTAGGTCTTTGTAGAAGTGTCTACATACTTTTTGTGGAGTTTCATGATGATGAGTGAAGGCGTGTGAACTCGTTAGGGATAGACATGATAATACAAACGTAACCTACGTAGCAACGTAGCACAAATTAATACTTAAAAAATCTAGAAAAAATCTAGAATAACTAACTATATAGGTAGGTTAGGTACTTAGTAGAAATCCCTACATCTGAGAAGCTTGATGATTCAGAATGGCTAAACTATACATTTGATTGCCATACTGTAAAGGACAATGTTAATCTACTTTAAAAAACCGAGGTATCTAAAATATTTAAAAGGATAAGGATTAATATCCTGTCGGTGAAAATATTATTTAAAACTCGTACGCGTGGCATAAACATAAAAATTGTTATTGTGACCTAACCTTAGGAGATAGACATATGCTATCGCGGACTTTTTTGCAGAGACCTACAACTTTCTGATACATTGTTTTTATATATCTTTTAAATCTTAGCCAGCGTTAGCTCTGAAAGTGCCTAATTGCAGTGTCCGAAATCACTTTTTTGACAAAAACTTTAGTAAATATAATACAAATTACATACATAAACCATCCGGAATAAACGATCTATCTAATAGTGAAAACTGCAACAAAATCTGTCCAGTAGTTTTTTATTATAAGCGTACAGAGAAACAGGCGCACGCCGCACGGCGCACAACTATAGGTACCAAAAAGTGTCGTTACAACTTTTGGTCTTAATTTTTTTCGTCTAGCCTCCTTTCGCAACGCGCGATAAGGAACTACGTTCCAAAAATGCCCTATTGCATGAGTCATCGGAACCAGCTGCCGTAGCTGCCATCCTTGAGCAACATTATATGGATGATTATTTGGATAGTCTACCAGACGAGGCCGCCGCTATAGACATGGTAAGAAAGGTAACACATATACATAAGCAAGGCGGCTTCGAGATGAGAAACTGGACAAGTAACAGCCTGTCTGTATTAAATAACTTGCCAAAAGAGACCTTGGGAGAAGCAGCTGTAAGGTTCAAAGTTGATCATCAGTACAGCGGTGAGCGAACTCTCGGGATGATCTGGTATCCAGCGCAAGACGAGTTAGGCTTTGATGTATCTCTGAAACGGATTCCTGAAAATATAAGGGATGGTAAGTGTAGACCTACAAAAAGGTTGATGCTCGCTGTGGTGATGTCGATATTTGACGTCTACGGGCTACTAACACCATTTACAATACAGGGAAAAATGATGCTTCAGAATGTATGGAGGGAGAACATCGGCTGGGATGACGTCATACCAGACTTTGTTTACGAGAAATGGTGTAGCTGAATCGCTCGCCTTGAACACATAGCAAACGTAGTACGTATGCCGCGATGTTACCTACGGTGCACAGGAGCGACAAGGACAGTACGGCCGCAGCCTCGAGTGAGGCAGGGACAGGCTACCAGTCGGCGGAGGAATCGGCTACGAAAGTGCTACGAGCAGTGGCGCCCCCCACCGACCCGCGCGTACCGCGAGATGCGCCTGCGACGTCTACGAGCTCTCTGAGTGCTACGCAGTTTGCTACGCCGCTGACCAGTGCTACGACGGAGCTCCCTCTACATGTTTTTAGCGATGCGTCGTCGAAAGCTATGTGTGCGGTTGCTTATTATCGCTGGATTGATAACGGAGTCGTGCATATTGCATTCATAGCGAGCAAAGGAAAGGTTTCGCCTTTGAAGAAGCCTATCACTATTCCAAAATTAGAACTTCAGGCAAGTCTTTACGCGGCTAGACTAGCAGATACTATATGTCGAGAACACAAATTAAAAATATACCAGAAGTATTTCTGGTGCGACTCGACAACAGTACTGCACTGGATTAAAAATGACGCGCGTAACTATAAGACGTTTGTAGCGACACGGCTAGGCGAGATAGACGATTTTACTAAGCCTACAGAATGGAGGTATGTACCAACAAAACTGAATATTGCTGACGTCGGCACTAGGGAAAATTATGACGTCACGGTATTTAACAATGAATGGTTATTAGGTCCATCATTTCTTTTTGAGCCACCCGAAAATTGGCCACAAGACGTCATCACTTATAAGGATGACAGCGATATGGAGTGCGTCAACATTATTCAAAAGGAATGTGATGGCCTAACGAACTTACCTGTTCCGGACGCGGGCAGGTTTTCTTCTTGGTTGAGATTGATCAGATCATGGTCCTGCGATTTATAGACAGATGCAGGAAGAAGACTCGTACTGTTTTAATGGAGATGGAGTCAGCTGAAAATTTATTGATAAAGCAAGCACAAATGGATACCTTTGCCCAGGAGATATCTGAAATTAAAGAAGGTAAATATATAAAACGAAATAGTAGGTTACTTACCTTATCTCCTATGCTCGACGAACACGGAATCCTGCGATGTGGAGGCCGCATAGGTGCTGTATACTTGGAGTGGCATCTGAAACTAAAACACCCGTCATATTAGATGGTAAGCATCAGGTCGCTCGGCTTATAGTGAAGCATCACCATGAGAAAGCTGCACACGGGAACCACGAGACTGTCGTCAACCTCCTGAAAAGGAAATTCTGGGTTATAAAATTAAGACCTACGGTAAAGACTGTTGTGTCCCGCTGTATGTTCTGTAGGATACGAAAGGCTAAACCACAGATGCCCAGAATGGGAGACCTGCCAGTAGCTCGGTTGGCTCATCACCAGCGTCCCTTTTCCTTCTGTGGGGTCGATCTGTTTGGCCCTATGGACGTCACCGTAGGACGTCGACATGAGAAGCGTTATGGGGTAATATTTACTTGCCTTACTGTACGTGCAGTGCACATAGAAATAGTGCATTCGTTGTCAACTGATTCTCTGATCATGGCGCTTCGTCGTATGGCATCACGGCGTGGCTGGCCACGTCACATAATGTCAGACAACGGCACCAACTTAAGGGGAGCTGACACCGAGCTCAAACGATCATTGCTTGCACTTGACAATGAGGCGCTTAAAAACGAGGCTGCTAATAATGCAGCTGAATGGACATTCATTCCCCCTTTGAGCCCACACTGGGGTGGGGCCTGGAAGAGGCTGATCAGGAGCATTAAAACCTCTCTACGAGTGATTTTAAAGGAGCGTGCACCTAACCCTTCGAATGTCGGCATAGCAGACACAATAGTAAAACAATACATCAGACGCCCGCTCCGGGCGTCCGACAGTTAAAGGGCTAAGAATGAAGTCTTAAGTACACTTCTAGCAGAAGTAGAGATCATCATCAACAGCCGTCCCGTCTCACATGTTTCTGTGGAACCTGACAGTGAAGAATCCCTAACACCTAACCATTTTCTCTTAGGGACCGCTTCTACTATGCCAACAGTAGGTAAGTTCGATGACAGCGACATGTACCTACGCAAGCAATGGCGAAAGTCACAAAGGTTAGCAGATATGTTCTGGAAGCGATGGCTGAACGAAGTCCTGCCTGACCTTATCCCACGTCGTAAATGGAACCAGGAGCAGGTACCATTGAAGGTAGGTGATTTGGTTTTAATTGTGGACCCAGGAGCTGCTCGCAATGTCTGGCCAAGAGGCATCATCCAGGAAGTATTTCCGGGCGCCGACGGTCGGGTGAGAGTAGTCGAGGTGCGTACCAAGACGGGGACGTTGAAGCGGTCCGCGGCACGCGTCGCTAGGATCCCTATGGGACAGGAGTGCTAGTTTCGCACGGGGTGGGGAATGTGGGCGACGCGCACATTGACCTCTAGTTGTCCTTCAAATTTTATAATTTTTACTTTTGCTCAAAATGTAAGGTAGTGTGATATCACTGACCAACCGCCGCGCGAGCTCCATTGGCCGCGGCTAACTAGTCTGCCATTAACCTCTTAGAAAGTGATACCATACTGCGTTGCACACCGATTTTTATTAGATAATTTTATTCTGAATACTTGTGTAATAGTGTCTAACGGTGTTTATAGGACAATATACATTTAAGTACCATACCAAGCGGACTTTTCATCGAATACGAACCCCTACCCCGTACACTAATAATAAATTTTATTATGGTGTGGATGAAGTGGTTAAAATTCCTGAGGGAGCTTATGAACTCCAACAATGAGTTCTTACAATCAAAAGTAAACAATTGTGTTTTCAAGTTATTGTGCAACAATAACACATTGAGGCTCTCGATATTCTGCTCTAAAGATATTCATTTTGAAAAACCAAATTCTATTGGACCTTTACTAGTTTACGGTAAAACTTTTCTCAAGAAAGATAAATGGTTTATGTCCCCACTGCCAGTGAACATTCTATCTACAACTGTGCTACGGGTTGAATGTGATATTACTGAAGGTTCCTACATTAATGGAAAATCAAGTCATATAATTCACGAATTCGCTTTGAATGTCCCTCCTGGCTACCGAACAATAGAAATTCCAAAAAATACCATATATTTTCCAGTGAACAGAAGCACGGTGAATAGTATAAATATCAGAATATTGGACATAAAAAACAATTTAATAAATTTTCGCGGAGAGGAAGTACAATTGTACTTACTGATAACAAAAGAGGAGGATGATATTCCACTTTTCTTTTTTGCAGCTTCTTTCTTTTCTTCTATTTTCTTTAGCTCTGCAATTCGATTTTTCAATCCTTGAAAGCATTCTTCATCGGGATCTTGAGCGTATTGCGAACACAATATGCAATTAGTTTCTTGTGAGTCCAACATGATCTGTAAAGAACAAAATATAAATTAAATAACAAGTAACAAACATTATATTTTGACATACATTATCATTTATGAAAAATATGTCTACTTACATTCAGTTATAAATTTGATGCACTGGCAATGAATCGATGTAGTAGATGATGTATAGCAGGTTGGCTGTCCAATATACAAATGAAAAATCTTTATAGTCAACATGAGTCTTTTATAAATTAAAAGTGATTGTATTGCAAAACATAGTGTTTCTCGCACACCTAAATAATCAGGAATAGACATGTCCGTACACGACCTCCACCTTGTAACTAGCAGGTATATCAATACAGTAGCTATCATATTTCATATGCGGCTCAGTAGTATTATTCGGCTCAATTAATAAATTTTCGCGGAGAGGAAGTACAATTGTACTTACATTTGAAGAAAATATGATCGATTAGTACCCATCGAGCAATCAAGAAGATCACACATACTCGTGATAAAAAAAAGAAATTAACAGCTGCTAATATAATTTTTTTCAAATCGATTGGATTGCTAAAATGAGTATTTTAAATATAACCAGCCCACCTGTTTATGACAAATCCATAGACAATATAGAAATTCATTCATACAAACCGTACATAACTACTTTCAATAGAAATTATGAAATTCGGATACCTATAAACCAACAAGATTTATATGTGCTTCCATGTGCAAGTACCTTGTACGTTGAAGCCGTAGTCAATGTTATCAAAGGTGAGACCGGGAAGCAGTTCCAGTAGTACAGTTTACAAACAACCCTCTTCTATTTCTTTTTCAAGATATAAGATATGAATTAAACGGTGTTGAAATCGACAAAGTAAAGAATGCTGGCATAACTTCAACTATAAAAGCACTGGTATCTATGAACGAAGCTGAGTCGAAGGTATCCAAAGTGTGGGGTTGGGATATTAACGGTTTTAAAAATGAAATTGGAGGTCATTTTGCTGCTTCAGTACCTCTCAGAAACATATTAGGTTTTGCAGAAGATTATAAAAAAATTATTGTCAATTGCAAACATGAGCTTGTTTTCCTACGAAGTAATACTAACCTCAATGCTCTAAAGCTGAACACTGGTGAAGAGGTTGCAAGTATTGATATAAAAAAGATTGTATAGCGCATGCCTCACGTTAAAGTATCTGATAGAGAAAGAATTAATTTACTCAAAATACTCGAAAAAGACAGACCAGTTCAATTAGTGTTTAGAAACTGGGATCTTTATGAGTACCCTTTGTTACCAAAGACTACAAAACACACCTGGGCAATCAAAACTTCATCGCAAATTGAGAAACCTAGATACGTTATTTTAGGTTTACAAACAAACAGAAAAAACAATGGGATGAACGATATGTCACGGTTCGATCACTGCGATATTCGAGACGTTAAAGTTTTTTTAAACTTTACATATTACCCGTACGAAAGTTACAATACCAACTTTGCAAAACATAACTATGCACTAATATACGAGCAATATGCAAATTTTCAGCAGTCTTATTATAACCGCCCATGCAACTCGTTGTTGGCTGCTCAAGAGTTTAAAAATATTGCACCATTATTCGTGATAGTGTTCTAGACAGAACGATAATATCAAATCGGGGCCAGTAATCAACATTCGTCTTGAACTAGAGTGCAACAAAGAGATACCTGATCAGACAACAGCATATTGTCTCATTTTAAATAACTGTATAGTAGAATATAGACCTCTGAGCAACATTGTTCGTAAAATATCATGAACTCTATTATTTTCGTTGATTTTCAAGGATTCAAGGATTGCTATAATAAATTTATTATTAAAGAGTTTGCATTGTCTACTGTGGAGTTCACTCAAGTTTTTTTAATTAAACCTCCATATGCATTTACTACATTATTTTCGAAAGAAAAGAAGACCGTTCGATACCTTGAGCGACAGAGAGGGGTCCTCTGGAATTCTGGACACGTAGTGTAGCGATGGCTACATAATAGTTTTGTAGATATAACCTACCAACTTGGAATGCAATATTTTAGTCAATACAACAGACGCGTAAACACATTACCTACTTAGTTTGTTACCTGTCCGGAAGCCTTTCGTCCCGGCAGAATATTAGTATTCTAGATTGCCCAGTTTCGACACACCAACTCAAAGAATATAGCTGACTTTGCAGAAACTTCACGCACTGGTTACATGGAGTTTGGTGAAAGAAATTTGACAATCTACACATGGAGACGTTCCTTGAATCGCGTTATAGTTAACCAAATCATCCACTCATTGTATCTCCAAGCATTTTCAAAATCATAGGTAAAAATAGATATCCTCGAGCGAAATGCACTAATCAACAAAAACAAACCATAAATAATTTGACGTTTGACAGTTTGACATAGACATCTAGCGAGATCCGTTTCTCCCAGTCTTGGATGAATTTTAGCGAACGTCACGAGATTAGAAAATCTTGTTAGAGTTATATTTAAATCTTAATTATTAATAAATAATATTGTCTCGCTAAAACATTATAAATACCAACAAGTATTAGTCCGATTAGAATGCTTTCCAATGTTGAAAAGCTACGAGTTGGTTTGACGTATCGCGAAGTGGGGTGGAAAGGAACGTTTTTAGATACAGTGGAAGCCGAAACCGAGAAAAGGCTCTCTCTCTGGGGCCATCTCCCGACATGGTAGCAGATTGTAAAGTGAAATGTTAACCAATTAGTGTACGGCCCCCGTATCCCGCGACGAGGTCAGGGATTTGAGTTGATCGTCGCGCACAAGCGCGTATATTGCGGAGTACATTCCCACCGCCGCATCTGGGGCAACGAACCATGTGCCAGTGGTCCGCCACGTGGTGCACCGCCGCCTCCGGGCGCGCCTAGCGCTCACGGGCGCTACCGCCGTAGGGTGCAGCTTCGAGGGATCCGTGGGCTGCATGCCGCGCGAAGCTCCATTTCGCTGCCGGTGACCCCAAGGCGTCATAACACGGATCCAAGCCACCGCAATCGCCTTCCGCCGCGCCAACCTCTGCCCGGCTTGGCGCCACGGGAGCCCGGCGGGTACAAATTGAGGCGCTGTCGCGCTGGAGCAACGCCACTGCAGCGAGGACCTGATGAGCGAAGCCACTCCGTGCCGACCCATGATCTCCAGAAGAATAGGATACGACGTGTTCGCCGGGTAAATGGAACGGAGTGACATGAGTGCACGTAGACAGTAGTATACGGTCCTGGCCAGGTACCTTCCTTGCATTTTTTACCATCTAGTAGTGCGGTTAGTTATAAGCGGTGTGACAAGTTCACCAATCTCGCCCTCAGCGAATTGAAATTTTAGTATTTGTCCCAATTGTATTTCAGTCCGCCTTCAGCGGGATTTGTCCCTTAAATAAATAGCATGCATTTTAACCTGTGTTATCAATGATATCACCCCGCCAAGTTCCCAGGGCTTAAGCTCACACACCACAAGAGGTCCTTGCACTTCAAAAGTTCAATGCTTTACTCTGAATACTATCTTGGTAACCTTTCTCATGAATTAATGTCGTGGAATGCCGAACCAGCAACTAGGTAAGTAAGAGGCCTTCGTTGTCGATGTAAAGATTACATATTTATTCGTCACCGATAGAGAAACCTATATCACATCACATTCATTATTCACTCATCCTTTCTCTTTTTTTTTTATACACGACAGTAGATTTCAGGGAATTCCATAGAATCATTATACCAATGATGCGAAACAAAACTATTGTCATGAAAGGACTTGAAAAACAGAAATGGATTAAGGAATTGAGTGATGATTGTGATTTGATAGATATAGAAGACAGAGGAAGTCCAAATTTTTTGACTTTATATAAAATTTATTGCAAAAATGAAAGTACTTTTGTTGGCTGTTAGATAATGCTTTTAGCATTAAGGCCATACCCAAATTTTCCGGGGTACAGTGGCGCCGCCATTTGAAATAAATCATTTAAAAGGAAACGGAGATATCATTCAAAATTGTGTCTTGGTCAAGCCCTAGATAACCCTTAAAACTATTTTATGAACTACTGTTTATAATTTAAAGTGCGAACGTGAAGCTTTTCTACGCACATTAGCTAAAAGTGGCCGTTTTTCGCAATTGTGCGTAGAAAAGCTTCACGTTCTTACTTTAAACTACAAAAAGTAGTTTAAAAAATACTTTGAATGGGTATCTAGAACTTGACCAAGACACAATTTTAAATGATATCTCCGTTTCCTTTTAAATGATTTATTTTAAATGGCGGCGCCACTGGACCCCGGAAAATTTGGGTATGGCCTTAAGTCCGCCTATTGTGCCATACAATTTGTATTTTGTACAATAAAGGTTAAATAAATAAATAAATAAATAAATACTTTCAATTGTCTAAGTCATAAGAACTTTTGTGCCCTAAAAAATGCTATTTGTATAAAGAAACGGTACTTATAAAATATTTAATTTTGTAATGCATGTTGTTTAAAATAAATATATAATATTATATAAAGCTCTTTAAGCTCTTTAAGAATATTTTTTTAAAGTAAATATGATAGAATAGTGTATTTTTATAAATTTTATTTGTAATACGAGTACATTTTAAGTTTATGAATAATAAAAAAACAAGATAATTTTATACCGTTTTTTATTTCTTAGTTAATAAATTTTACGGTAAAATACAAAATAACAATTGTTATTAACAAAATATTTATTTTAATTTATATCATTTTTATGAATACATATAACTAGAGTATCACAAAATTAAGTAACAATATAAAATTAACACTACTCACATATTTAAGTTATTATTCTGAGATATACTAAGATATAAACTATTTATATTTAACACCCATATTTTTATTATTTACATTACTATTCAATTTATTGATTTCTTTAACTAAACCTTAAATAACAATAATTAGAGTTACACCAAATAATAATTAATTTATATACTTATATAGATTTCCCTAAACTATAACATACATATTTTACAATCAAAAGTTATCACTAGTTAGCTTTTTACTAATTTTACTAATAACGTTTTCCGTAAGGTCCATTATTTCATCAAAAGTATCACTCAACACATATTGCGCACTAAGTATAACGTTTTCGGTACCATCACTGCACTGTGATGAAGAATATGACGTACTAGCTTTGTTTTCTAAATCCATCACCTGAATTTTTATCATTCTTATGCCTTTGTTCGCTTTGCTGATAACAAAAGAGGAGGATGATATTCCACTTTTCTTTTTTGCAGCTTCTTTCTTTTCTTCTATTTTCTTTAGCTCTGCAATTCGATTTCTCAATCCTTGAAAGCATTCTTCATCGGGATCTTGAGCGTATTGCGAACACAATATGCAATTAGTTTCTTGTGAGTCCAACATGATCTGTAAAGAACGAAATATAAATTAAATAACAAGTAACAAACATTATATTTCGACATACATTATCATTTATGAAAAATATGTCTACTTACATTCAGTTACAAATTTGATGCACTGGCAATGAATCGATGTAGTAGATGATGTATAGCAGGTTGGCTGTCCAATATACAAATGAAAAATCTTTATAGTCAATATGAGTCTTTTATAAATTAAAAGTGATTGTATTGCAAAACATAGTGTTTCTCGCACACCTAAATAATCAGGAATAGACATGTCCGTACACGACCTCCACCTTGTAACTAGCAGGTATATCAATACAGTAGCTATCATATTTCATATGCGGCTCAGTAGTATTCTAATTTTACGTATTTAATTTGACAACCTCTGTGGCGTTACGGTTACCATGCTCGCCCGCCACTCAGAGGTTCTGGGTTCGATTCCCAGCCCAGGCATTATGTAGGATAGTATTTTTTAAATTCCTTGGGTCTTGGATGCTATCTAGTTTTAAGCATCATATATACATCACAAATTTTTCATCACAAAAACATTCTATATTTATTCCATTCATATATATTTGTTGCCATGAATTCATTTTTTTTACAAATTATTATATATGTAAATGAAAATATAGTATGCAGAATTCCTATCGGATGTTTTTCTGGTGATTTATGAGTAAATAAAACAAGATAATGATTTATTACATATAATATTTATTTAAAAAAAAATCTTATTGCGCTACATTTTATTTAATATTACACTATTATATTCTAAACCATTTAACTATTTTTTATTTAAAAGCTATAACTAAGTTTACATAATAAAACACTTATCTACAATTTTCAAGCTAGCCTTTTCTTTGTAATTACGATACAATAATTAGGGTATTTAGAACAAACTAGACTTATGTCCCCAGGATAAAGTACTAGTTCTATCTTGCAATATAACACGTTTGTCATCATTTGAAGATAATGCAACTTTGTCAATTGCTTGCGTGAAAAGTTCGTGTTTAAGAGATTTAAATACTATATTCTTTTTTCTTAAGGACTTGTTAAACAATAACACTTCGTTATAATCTTTAAAATGAATGTTTTTAATTTCAGATTTTTTCACACCCTTAGCTTTTTTTATTTCTTTATCTTCTGTTTTAACGCAATATAGTTTCGACCTCAAACCCACAAATTCTAAAATTAATTGCCCCCCAAACTCATCTTTAAATTTCCCCGGTACTTTTTTATTTTGATGTACAATATTGTACTGATTATTTTCGATATAATTACTTGTATCAAAGTATGGATGAAAATACAATTTTATCTCTTGTCTCAATTGAATATAAGAAACTATCAGTATCTGTGTAACAAAGTCTCAAATTGTTACCGTAGTATGGTTTAACAATAGAATAGTGAAAGTCATACATATGATGTTTAGAAATTTCCAAGACAGTAAATCCTATGTAAATAGGTTTATCTAAAATAACTGACTCCGGTTTCATTTGTTTTTCATACAGCTACAAAATTTTCCCCAAAAATAGTGCAACTATGAAAATTTGATCTTAATATTAGTTGTTCAGCTGTGTATATTTTTTTTTGTTTTATTTCTAGTGCCAGTCCACTTATTAACTAAATGAACGGTACCCCTTTTTTCTGGATCTTCTAATGTTTTTCCAAACACACTATTATTTAATAATTTAAAAAAATCTTGTTCGAATACTGACTTGGCTCTTTGACGTAATTTTATATTTAAATCAATATACTATTTTAAGAATGGACTTTGTTTAAATTTTATAACGCGGTGATTTTTTTTAAGCAGCAAACCATGTCGTACACATGTTTTTAAATGTACGTAGTGAATAACGTAATAAAATTTGTCATACAAATTGGGAATAAGCTTTGGAATTTTGGACCCAGGCGGTGCAAATTTTCCGCACAAAATGGTAGGTCATTATGCAAGTCGTGTAGTCGTTCTGGGTATTCTAAGTCTACTTCCAAAATATATCCATATTCTGAATCATCAGGTATATCGAGGAAATTAAGTTTTGCTATATCTGTTTGGTTTAATAACTCAAAATTTGAATAAGGCATATAAGAGCACATGGCATAACCATACAAATTATTGCAATCAATGTATAGTAAGTACTTATCAGGTTCAGTTGCATTATAATAAGGTAAATACTTGTTGTTAGCAAAGGTAACTACTTGTTGTTAGCATATCTATTTGAACATAAACAGATTCCACCTCGAATTCCTTTTTGGATCATACGTATAATTTCTAGGTTATCTATAAGTTGAAGTTTTGCTTTTGTTATGAGTAACATTGCGTCGAAAGAAAGAGACGGCGCGGTCATGTAAAAACAAGGGTCGAGCCTGTAAAACTTTTTACAAGTTCGACGAAAGTTTTCAAATATATCTGCTAGTAAAATAACATCTGTTTTGAGATACAAATCGGTATATTCACCCAGATCCTTTAAATATCAGCGTTTTAACTTACAATAAAACGCTTATTAAATACTTACCTTTTCGAAGCCTATAATAAATGAGAGCAGCGTTTCCGCTTCCCGTTTATTTTGCGTGTTTCCGGTGCATTTTACCGACATTTCCCCCTCTTTTCCCCCACCGCCACAGGCAGGCCGCGCGATGCGATGCGCGTGGCTCTCGCCTCATTGCGGCTCGTTTATGAGCCAGGCAGAGATTATTGTATAGGCTTCGAATAGGTAAGTATTTAATAAGCGTTTTATTGTAAGTTAAAACGCTGATATTAAACACTGTACGCTATTCGAAGCCTATAATAAATGAGAGACGTGTTTGTTATCGCCTGGCGGTGGAAGACGTCAATGTGAGTTCATGTATGCGAAGCACACATTGGAAATGCTATTTCTAAGTGAAGATAGGCTGTTTGTAAATACATTAGAGGGGATTCAACCATACAGGACAAAATAAGTCAAGGTACGTGATAATAGATTTATATTTATGAATATTATTATACAATCATATTATAATCTTATAATGATATATGAGATGTTTTATTTAACATATAAAATAAATCAGCTGTAGCAGGTTAATCAAAGTTAGACAGGTAGAAATAAAGAACTGATATTGCTCATATTATCGCTAGGAGCTGAATTTTCTTGAACAATTTCACGGCGATAAAATTGTCTAAAGGTCTCTGCAGATCTCCAATTACCTTGTGACAAAATTTTATCCAGGAGAAAGTTGTCGACCCAATTCCTAGAGGCTACTGCTGCACGCACGCTACCAGGTGTAGCTTCTATCCCGGCTTCTTTAAGTAACACTTTAACCCAGCCACCAATTACCGTACGAGAAGCCGGCTTAGGGACTCCCCTTAGAGTTAAAAATAAACTACTTTTAAGTTCATGATTACATTCTTGTCTTCTTGTCTGTGATAAATTCACCAGCAATTTTAACCAATGAACGGGATCTAGTAATTGACAATTTTTATTTGAAAACAGTTTCCAACCTGATTGTCTATAATCACACGAATCTGTCTTGGACCCGAAACGAGGCCAAAGGATGATATAGTGTTCAGCCATAATCATATGCTGAGGCCGTATATCAAGGAGTGTCAAATCATGCACTCTCCTCTCTGAACAAAGTAATAATAGTAAAGCGGTATGTTGGGATACTTTAAATAGGTTATTGGTATCTATCTTTCTCTGAGACAGATAGGTTAGCATGTGGGACACGTCCCATATTGGTGGTTTCAATGTGATTGGGTTTTTCAGTGAAACCGCTTTTAAGGCATGTTTAACCAGAGTATCATGACTTAGTGATGAGGAGCTAGTGTTACAAAGAGTAGCAACCACAGACTTATGTAAAAGTATAGATTTATAGGACAGGCCATCTTTTAGTGATAAATCAATTATGTACCGTGCTAGGTCTGAGCCATGGGGATTATAAATGCTTACAAAGTTTTCATTTGCCCAACGAATCCAGCGGTTCCATGAGGATTTATACGTATTTAGGGTAGATTTACGCCATCCAGATCTTAGCATATATTTTTGGGCTTCTGACCAATTAGTCAAGCTACTGGCCCACCCCCACATTTCCACACCTCCAGAGTTATTGCTGTTATGTTCGGTGGAGGTCGGTTCGTGGTTGCGTCGATCAAGACCTCGTGTAAATCCGAGACTAGGTGAGGAGCTGCTAATGCCCGTTTTTCTAGATCCGATCGCCAAAATACCCGTTCCCAGCGAGGGACTACTAAAAGAAACACTCCTCTGGCGTGGTTCAAGTGCTGCAATACTCGAGGCACTATGCAAGGTGGTGGGAACACCCAGGCCAACTTGTAATTCCATTTCCGACTGAGTGCGTCGTGAAAATTTGCTTCTTGATCTTGTTGATCGATTGATACATAATTTGGAACTACGTGAGCTATCTGGGATCCGAACAAATCTATCGTCGGAATCCCCCATTTCGCAAATACCACTCGAGTTGCTCTTGGCAGGAGATGCCACTGAGGTGGGCAGCGTAACCTGGAAAGGTGATCTGCTTCGGCATTGAATATCCCCGGTAGGTGATAAATCCGCAGGTGAGCTTGAAAGAGATCTATCAGTTGGTATATCTGAAAAGTTAGCTCGAGAAGGGGCTTCGATCGTGTGCCTCCCTCGTTTCGTAAGTAAGATACTACAGTGCGATTGTCGCTCTGGATAAGGAGAGATGCATTTGAGAGTTTTAGATGATGTCCCTGCTGAAGGACTTTTAAAATCGCCAGTAATATTATTTTATATGTGTAAGTATATTGTATTGCTTTTTGTGCCGCATAATTTTTTCTGTTTATCCCTATGGTTGACTGGGAGAAAATGCTTTTAGCATTAAGTCCGCCATTTGTTAAAAGTATATTTGTACTTTGGAACAATAAAGTTTTATAAAATAAATAAAATAATTCCTTCTGATTGCTGTGCAGAAGTTTCTCGGTCATAGACCAATTGCCTACCAACTCTTTGTTGTTTATTTTTGCTCCCCAAGCTATGTCGGAAGCGTCGGTGGTCAGAAAATGAGTTGTCGCTGGTAATGTCAGTACAGAGGACATGTGACTGTTCTCTAGCCACCAAATCAGTTCCCTTTTTGCCTCTAGGGTAATTGGGAATTGTGCCTTGGTCCTCTTCGATCGAGATGAGTTTAGAAGGCTTTGTAGGTACCGATAATGCAAACGACCTCTTGGCACTACGAAGCTGGCAAAATTCAGCATTCCGACTAGGCTCTCTAGCATTTTTAAACTGGTGAGCTCGGTGTCTAGCATCAGTTTCACCATGTCGATTACTTTGCTCACTTTCTTCGCTGGTAGTGTTTTCTTGTTCCCCGAGGGGTCCCACAAAATGCCCAAATATTCGATTTGACGTTGCGGTGTGAGAATGGATTTCTCCAAGTTCACATGCCACCCCAAGTGCTGCAAGACTTTGACTACAGCTATGACCTGGTTCTGGAGAGTCATTGGATCTCGACTGGCTAGCAAGAAGTCGTCGAGATAAACTAGAAGTCTGATCCCTTGCTTGCGGAGGGTTTGTGCAATCCAGTTCGTTATGCTGGCGAAAACTTTTGGAGCAGAACTCAAACCAAATGGAAGGCACGTCATTTGTAATAATTTGCCTTCGTAAAGTAGCCTTAGAAAGCATCGATGTCTTTGTGCTATAGGAATGTGAAAATAAGCTTGGCTCAAATCGATTTTCGCGAGCCAATCCTCGCTTTGCAAAAATTCCGGTACACTGTGAATATTTATGAGCCGAAACTTCTCTATAAGCACGTATTGGTTGAGTGCCTTTAAGTTGAAAATTGGTCGAGGTGAGCCGTCGCTCTTGGGCACGAGAAACATGTTTGAAAGAAAGCTTGGGCTTTCCACAGCTGCTTCTAAAACTCCCTGAGTTTGTAACTCCTGGATCACCTCCGACATCTCTGCTGAGTAAGGAACTTGAAGGCTTGTCCCTCGACTGGGAAACATTAAGGGGGGTTTTTTCACAAACGGAATATAATATCCTTGAATTATCTTTAGGATGTATGGCGGTGCCTTCATTGCCTCCCATTCTTGGCAATAAAATCGAAGACGCCCGGCTCGAAAATTCTTGTAGTCAGAATTTCCTTCTTTTATTGTGGGATCTCTCTTTCCAGGAGGGAGATGCCGTCCTCTTGGAGGACCGTTTATCATCGGTTCTTTCAGTACGCCCTGAACGGGCACGAAAGGACTGCGTGTCCTTCGACTTACCATGAACATAACGTCCTTGCGCAGGACGGTTATCGTATTGTTCGTCTTGCGCTGACGAAAACCTTTGGTATTTACCACCTTGCGCAGGTGGGTAATTTCTTGAATAGCCTTGCGCAGGCTTATAATTAGAGTATCCCTGCGCGGGAACTTGGCGATTTTCGCTTGGACCTGCTTGCGCAACAGGTTTGCTGGACTTGGATTTTATCCAAAATATTTTCCTTACGCCACCATGTTTTTCCAATGCCGATGTGAACGCTTGTTCTTCAAAAAGGTGAGAACAAGATGGAGGAACCTTTCTAAGAGCAGACTTAACCAGTGGGTCTTTTACATACTTTAAAATTGCTTCGCGCCGCTGTTGAATCATGTCGGCCCTGTGGCCACACACTAACTGTACTGAATCGGCAGATACCTTGTGAAAGTCACCTTTTAGAAAAATGTCCTCCATCTTGTTCTTAATATCCGAATATGTAATCATTTCTGATTCTTGCGACCATTTCAGAAAATCATTAATGCCTCTTTCCAATGTTAAGCAAGGTTTTTAAAAAATTCAAAGGACTTAATCTCATCATTTACTTCTAAATCAATAAAGCCCGGTGAGTGGCTATAAAGCTTTTGAACATCCGAGTAACGTACGTCACTCCAAGAAGAGTCTCCAAAACGTTGAAGACTATTTAGGGCGGTGACATAATCAGCGGGCGCTTTTGGAACTGCTGGCTCCTTTAAATTTGTGTCTAAACTAATGGAAAAGCTTGGTCCTGCCTCAATTGATTTACTCGGAATAGCATCATCTCTAGGTGGACTGAATAAATCACCACTAACGTTAGTCTCAATGAAATCATCATGCAAATTACGGTTATCTGAGGCTGCATAATTTGGAGTAGATTGAGGTGGGTAAAAAACACGATTACGTAATTCACTTACTTCTTTTGATAGTTTCTTCAGAAGTCCTTTACTCTTTTTGTGTCTCCTTCTCCGAGATTTCCTTTTTGGAGATGAATCAGAATCACTACTTGTCGAAGAATCACTAGAACTGGAACTGGAGTATTTCTGCTTGTCCCCATCGTCTTTATTAGAATTATCCATCATAAAAAGCTCTAAAAAGATAATAAATTTTTAATGTCGGTTTAAAATAAGTAAGAAATACTTACGTAAGTATTTCTAAAAAGATATCAAGAAAATTTCTTATACATGAAAGTGAACAATGAAGTGATTTGTATTCGTAACGACTTACCAAAAATCGAACAAAATTTGTTGTATAAATGAAAATAGGCACACGTGCCAATTAATTGAATTCACTTCAACACTTTTCACGAACACGCGTCCAACGGTCGTTAACGTTCAAAATGTCGTTTTGAACTACACGAGCACAGAGCTGCAAAGAACGACCGTCGTGGTCGGGAAAACAGACGCCAATGAGGCGAGAGCCACGCGCATCGCATCGCGCGGCCTGCCTGTGGCGGTAGGGGAAAAGAGGGGGAAATGTCGGTAAAATGCACCGGAAACACGCAAAATAAACGGGAAGCGGAAACGCTGCTCTCATTTTTCATTATAGGCTTCGAATAGCGTACAGTGTTTAATAAAATGTTTCCCATACTACTTGTGCGTGACAGTAATCGGACTCTAAAACATTTTCATCGGTTAAATGGCTATAGAAACAGTGACGCGGTGGCAAACTATTTTCTTTATATGAATTTCTTCTCAGAAGATCAAAATGCTTTTTTTCTGGGAAAAAAGTTTGATAAGTGTATAAAGTCATTGTCATTTAAGTTTGCTGCAAGCTTTTCCAAGCTAGTACCTAAAAACTTAAACGAGTCAACAAAACGTACTGCTAAATATTCCTTATAACCGGTATTAAATTTTTTTGTAAAAGATATATAGTTCTCTTTGTTTTTTGCAATTACTTTTATTTTGCCAGGCATATCTCCTAACTGTCGAATAAACAAATGGCAGTCGTATCCAGACAGATTATGGAAAAATACTGGAACAAATTTTGATATACGGTATTGTAGGTTACAGTAAGAATGAACTGCGCCACGATATTGCCCAGTCATATGACAATGATCTTTGACTTTGTCATCTAGTAGCAACTGTTCACAGAGGAAACCGAGATTCCTACGGGAAAGGTCATATTCTTTGTATTAAGAATATTTTCGTATGAGGGGTAAGAAAATGTTCGATGATGATTATTTTTAGCAGGAAACAAAGCCGCCATTATACTCCATAAAAAACAGAAGGAATCATTATTTTGTATATTTATACACGCGCGTTTCAATTTTATATTTCTCGGCAATTCAATTAAGCGCCCCCCTCTTAAAGGACTGTATTAGTTAATATTTACTTCTAAGTACAAATTACGCAAGAATGCCCAACCACTATCCCGTTCTTGAAATTCGTCAATTTTATTAATAATAGTGTAAATTACTTTAGAAAACATTTGTTTAAAATCATAATTTTTGTGTAATATAACGTTTTCAGTAGCGAAAGACTTTATTTCGCTAGTTAGGTTCGAAGCTAAATTAAATTCGGAAAACAACTCGAAGTTAACTTTTATAGAACGATAAGAGGCTTGCCTCGCCGCTATCAGTTGTTTCAAGCGCGACTTTAAACTTCGTAAAAATTCGGCTGGCGATGTGACAGCGACAGCACTCTCACTACTGTCATCACTCGTATGAGCAACCTCCGGCCACACCCTATATGAAGCAATCCGATTTCTGAATGCCGTACCTATCTTTTGTATACCATCACAAACTTCGACAGAATTATTATTTTTGTGTGTATTACTTTTAAGATGGGCAGAAAATGCGCTACTCTTTACAGATATGTCGCAAACCGTGCAATAGACTGTTTTATTAACCATGTCTGTAGTGCGGGTAACAAATGAACGAGATTAATCTAAAAAGTGCTAACCGCTATTTATGAAAAAGTAGAGAAATAACGAAACGAATGATAAAAATAATGTGGGAGAGTTTTTAAAAGTAAAATTTCAACTAGTTTAAACCTAAGCACGATTGGATAAAGAAGGTGTAAAATAAAAAAAAAATAAGTTAGAATAATGCTTTAGTTTCAACCCAAATATAAAATTTCAAAGATTAGAAAAGGCTGGTTTGAAAATTAAACTAGATGTAATAATTACTTATTATAACATACTTATAACCTTTATTACAGAGTAATTATACTCTTTTATTGTATTGACTTTAAGAAAATTAAATTAGTTGACATGTCAGGTCAACATACCTAAAAATGTAAAAGCTAGTTAATGTATATAAGTAAACAAAAACAGCAGATAAAACAATAATCAGTTATTTATTATTATTAGTAATAGGTCCCTAATTTTAGTTTTAACAATTTTATATCTTAGATTTATAAGTATAGATTTTAAGTCAAAACCCAATTTTATTTTTTCTTGTTAGAAAAGAAAATACCCTCTTCTTTGAATGAGGGTTTGATTTGCTTTATAAATTCTTTCAAGACCACTAGTTGATCGGCATCGGAACAGGTCTGATACTTTAAAGATAAAACTGCATGTTCCCACCGATCTTTTGGGTTCACACTCAAAATATCTGCAGTGTTATAAATTTTAAGTTCTACAAACACGTCTCCAACTAGGGCAGCGGTGCGACGCAAGACACCATCGGCGACTCTCCTTGTCAGCACTGACTGCAACGCCTGCTTCTTAATAGATTTCTGCTGGGATACCGCTTCGTCTTCGTCTTCACTTTCAAACCACCCGTTGGATTTCGTTGGTTTTTTATTCGGAGCCTTCCTCTTCGGGGGTGGCTTGGAGACTGGTTTAGATCTGAAAAATGATAATGATTAATTAAATAAAATTATATGTAGTTATAATTGCAGTTATTTTTAATCACTAACATAGAATAAGGAGATTAAGATAGGTTTGAATTGACAAAATGTCCAAATAAACTCAGAAACTATGAACTGATTTAAAAACAAGAATTATAATTTTAAAAACAAAGAAGACATCTGCTTTCGAAATTTTATAGCCTATGTCACTACCACAATTTTCACAACAAATTTATGTCAAACCGTCCTACTGTTTGGGCCGTAGAGCCCGCCAATGAAATGAACATACATACATACTTATACTTGAAAAAAACATTACCTCATTCTGAAACGGTTGGGTAAAAAACTTTTACTTCTAGGAAACAATCTTATCCAAATTTAACATAGATTGCATATAAATATTTTTACAAATAATTCAATTCCCTGTCCACAAATGAGACAGAATAGTTAAACAAATTGAAATGTTCAAAAATGAATTCATGGGGTTGGACACAGAACCTAATAAGGTTAGTAAATATAACAAGATGCTATGAAATGAATTAAACTAGCAAGATTTGGTTACAGACTGACAACGGGACAGGTGATAGTAAAAATAAAAGCTAGTATATAATATAATAATAAATCAAATAATTTGAGAAAAGTACATACTTTTTAGGGGTAACTTCCTCGTCAGATTGAATATAGTCTTCAGAATAATGTTTCTTGGCTCTCTTGGTACCGTTTGAGGTGGTCCTGAAAAAAGCAAATTATAATTGTAAGTCGAAATAATTTATAACCACAGTAAAGTTAAGAAATCCTCGTGAACAAAGCTTAATTTGTAATATTAATTTTGTTACTACTCCTGTAAACTAATCATAACAATTAATTGAATACTAGTTTGAAACGTTTTAGTAATATCAAAAAGAAACACATACCTTACGTCAGAAGAAGTAGTTCCCCCTGTTTCTGAGTCAGCAAACTCTTCTATAAATTGTTTTTTTGCTCCCTTGGTGCTGCGCTTAGCGTTGAGAGTCCGACCTGCAAGTAATTTGTACATAATTAATTACGAAGACAGAAATATAACATTGTTTGTTTTGTTTTTCGTGTGTAAGTGACCAACACTGGTGTCAGATTTTTCAAGCTGCCTAAAGGCATCTGACGAAACTTGACGACTGCCATACAATGATGACAGCCGGAACCAACGGCTTATACGTGCCTTCCGAAGCACGGAGGAGCTCGAGAAATTTTTATGCTACTTTTGGTCACCCATCCAAGTGCGGACCACAACCATGGACGCTTTATTTGCAAAAGCGCTAGCAATGCGCACTCCCGCCGGACCACCGAGCTCCTCCTAATACAACATTAAGACTTATTCATGTTATCACAGTTTAGACAAAAATATTCAAACTTACGAACATGATTTGACGTGCGAAGATCTTCGTGGTGATAACAAAGTTTCAGCTGGTTGACGACGAGCAGAGAGGCCTCGTAGATCAGTTGTACACTTGTAGAGCTTGGACAGAGCTTGGCCAAGATGCAAATTGCAAAGATAATTTGGCGTGCTTTACGATTGTCAATGTATTTATACGTAAATTAAGCTGCATCATCAGTATTTTGCAGGTATTATAAACCTTTAGTTTTGTAAAGGAAACTTACTTTTTGTTATATGTAATAATTTAAATTTATTGAATATGAAGAATCAACAGGTGTGCAACCTCTGCTTTGCAAATGTAAGCATATTTAGTGCATATTTTTAATAAAGACATTAATTAATTCACTGTAACATAATACTTCAAACACACCGATTTACCGCTAAAGAAATAAAAGCAGAAGCCGATGAATAAGGCTAATTTCACATTTTAATTTCGAAAGACGAAAACTTTCATACAATTATTACACCACAACCCAAAAAATGATTGTAATGTGTTTAGAGTACATGTAAGTATGTATATAAGTTTTTTTAGTTCCGCAACGACTTCTAAATGGGTGAATGGTTTTGGGCGAATCTCTATCGCTAGAATCTCTATATCACTCGAGTAAAATAAGCTATATCTTTTTTTTAGATTGACTGCCAAAATCTGAACTAGTCTAATCTCCCTCGAAAAATGTAACAAATTATATCAATAGGCGATGCGGCTAGCAACCCGTCGTATTTTAATTCCAATTTCCACCCTATACATCCATAAACATGGTCTTCAGAAGTATTCATTTATTTTTCTTTAATTAAATTAAGTAACTCATATATACTTATTTAAACTGATTATGTATAACATGATGCTGTGTTGAGTGCAATGAGCAAGCAGCCTTATGAATAAACTTGTTCATTAACAGAATGAATACATGACTACATTAATATCGCACTCATATTACGAGTAAGCGTGTGACCGTAATATTGCTTAGACGACTCAATACTTACTGTCAGAGGCGGATTAAACGTGGAGAGTGCCCTAACCAAACAACTCATAGGTGCCCACATTTTTTTACTTAATCTGAAAGAACTAGGAATCGTCACACGAGACGAGTGCACACAATATTGTGCGTTAGTCTTCAGCTACCGACCTTCGCTAAGGAGGATTTCTGGCCGAAGGGTGTCATGTTCCGACGATATCGTGGACGGTTACCTGACACCAGTACAAAGTGCATTGCATCACAAAGACAATAAATAGTGTTTAAGTTTTTAGTTTATATGTATGTTACGTATGTATAAATATGGGCCAATAATATATTTGTACGTTTTGTTTGCCTGCATAAAACGAATTTAATTATTTCTTATTATTAGTCGTATTGTTTTGTATTGTATTGTAAATTCTTTATTGTACATAAATTGACACAATTTAAACATAAATGAAACACAACAGTACAAAGGCGGACTTATCCCTGTCAGGGATCTCTTCCAGTCAACCCTAAAACCAGAGGAGATAATGACCAAAGGTGGGGTGGAACACTGTACAATACTAACAAACTAAGACACTAAATGCTACTCATAATTACATTACACATTATCTATACATACATATACTGACAGATCTAAATACGATAAGATATATAAATAAACATATACAATTTATATTTAACTCAATCCAAGTCAGGAACCTTCATAAAATAATTGAATCCTATTCTTGAAGGAATTCAAGGTAAGCGACTTTTTAATTTCCAAAGGAAGTCTGTTCCAGAGATGCGCAGCCATAACTGCAAAAGATTTAGAAAAAGTATGGAAGGAGTAATTGGTAATTTCTAAAAGAAGGGTATTACTAGAACGAAGGCGGGGATCAATATCTCGAAATTTAAATTTTTCAAGAAGGTAATTGGGAAAGGTAGGATTAGTGAGAACATTAAAAAGAAAAGAAAGCACATGGATATTGCGGCGGGTTTTTATAGGCAGCCATTTAAGTCGAGAACGGTACTCAGTAATGTGCTCACACTTTCGTAGCCCAAACACATACCGAATACACACATTCTGAAGGCGTTCCACTTTATCAGCCAATTCCTCGGTGAGATCTAGAAAGGCCACGTCCGCATAGTCCAAAATAGGAATCAATAAAGAGCGAGCCAGAAGAGCTTTAGTGTCCATAGGCAGAAAAATTTGCAAGCGTCTTAAAGAATGTAGAGAGGCAACGATTTTTCGACTAAGCTCATTAACTTGCGGTGACCATGATAGGGTTTCGTCCATGAGAATCCCTAAGTTCTTTACAACAGAAGAAAAAGGAATGACGTCATTGCCCAAGACTACATGTGGAAATGACGAGGATTTGAATTTTGAAACAAAATGGGGACTGCCAATAACTATTGCTTGTGATTTAGCAGCATTGACCAAGAGCCCGAAGTTGTCAGACCATTCCGCAATATTCGCGAGGTCGGAGTTAATGGTGCTGATTGCCTGATTGAAGCTATCGAAAGGGGCGGCCGTGTAAATCTGTAAATCGTCAGCATACAAGTGGTAGGAGGAGGAGAGACAGGATGTAACGCCATTAATGAAGATGGAGAAAAGGATAGGTGAAAGGAGGTATTGATTGTATCTTACCAACTTCTACTATGAAATCAAGGAAAAACATGCGAATAGTTTTCACCTAACTTAAAATAATAATTAAGAATTCAATAGTTTTGTATAGAAACGAATAGATATACTTATCTGAAGCACAAATTCTTGTTAGGTCAACTCTAAAATGTTGGAGACGCCCCTGCGTAACTTCGTGCCCTGGGCACGTGCTTAGTTTGCTTTAGGGATAATACGCCTCAATCGAAAGCCTTCTTTAAAATATTCATTTGATTGTATAGTGTCGTACTGCTGTTACGTAAAAATCTTCGCAGTGTAAGTTTTGTTAAAATTTTGCCACAAAGTTAATCCTTTGTAGCCTTTGTAATGGAATAATCACTTTTCTAGATGCTATCATCAATCTACAGGCAACGTAAAATATCCTAGATTGTTGCGAGAAGTTCCTAAGCATCGACCACTGGGCATGTTTTGATTTTTTAAGATTAGTATGCTCCAAAACCACCGCGATGAAATCGTTTCCAACTGCCAACAGCCTTAATGGTCACCGGCACGAGCAAACGGCTTGGAGAACGTATTTCCTAAGAACTGGTCAATACCAACGCGATGGAATAATCGTTTCCAAGTGCCAACAGCCTTAAGGTCACCGGCACGAGCAAACGGCTTGGAGAACGTATTTCCTAAGCACTGGTCAATGGATCTTTCAAAAAATCAACATCCCATAATCGCACTGCAACGGTTCTAATCGTTCCATCCATGGAATCACCAGCCTTGATGATTTGCATGAGCAATCGGCCTAGATCATAGTGAGCGTTCCTACGCATTGGTCACCTGATGTGAACTAGTACTTGGCTAAAATATTTAACAATGCTGCATACACGTGCGTCATTAAAATATGTGAAAAAACTTCTAAAGTGGTGCGTGTGTGTCTAGTGGTGTTGTGTTGTGGATCGAGTTAAACAAATATTGGGGTATAAATATTGGTAAGTTTCCTATAATCTTAATTTCTAATACTCTTAAAGTTGGTAGTGGATATACCTAGTAGAGTGGAAATTTGATTCGGGTAAAATACTGGTGAGTTGAGCATGATTTCATATAATTTATTGAGATTTTCAACACAGAAATCTGTGTTGAAAATCTCAATAAATTAACTACTACCGGAGCCTCCAGAACAATAATCAACCCACATCTGGTGAAAGCTGCGATGAAATACAAGAACGTCGATTGTCGGCTTCTGTCTGCCTCTGGCGAGCCAATACCTGACCTAGAAGAGACGACAGAGACAATGTACGTGGGAGATTCACCATACACGTATGATGTCATTGTGGCTGAAATTATGGATGAGTGTATATTGGGCCTAGATTTCATGAAGAAATACAATTGTAAAATCGATGTCGCAAATGGAGTTTTCAAGTGTGGTGACGAGGAAATTTTCATCCTTGGAGGCCCTACCGGAAAAAAGACTTGTTTAAACAAAATCGTCGTACCTGGTCGAACACAAGCACAAATAATGGTGAAACTGCCATCACATAAAACACACAAGCCAACTAGATGCGTTCTTATTGAGGATACATCAAACAAGCCAACTCAAAGATTCCTGACAGCAAGAACATTAGTCACTGGAAAGGATACTGCAGTAGTGAGAATAGTCAATCTAGAGGACATCATCTTAAATTTTGCAGTTCAATGTTATGCCTTTTGGATTATGCAACGCCCCCGCCACTTTTGAAAGATTTATGGAGTGTGTACTAGTAGGATTAGTAGGAGACGCCTGCCTAGTTTATCTGGATAATGTCATCATCATGGGTCAAGACTTTGAAGATCATCTACGGAATCTGGAGCAAGTCTTGATAAAGATACGGGGTGCCAACTTAAAACTAAATCCAAAGTAATGCAGTCTATTCAGAAACAAAGTGAATTATTTCGGACACGTTATCACCAGCGAGGGCATCCAAACTGATCTTAATAAAGTTGCAGCTGTGAAAAACTGGCCTACCCCCAAAGACAAGACAGAAGTACGAGCATTTATGGTATTATGCTCTTACTACAGGCGATTTGTAAAGGGATTTTCTGAAATCGCTAAACCACTGCATCGTCTGACAGAAGACAAACAGCCTTTTAAATGGGATGATACTTGTGAAAATGCCTTTCTCAAATTAAAAGAATGCCTTTGCAATACTCCAACCTTGGGATACCCGCAAGCTAACGGCGAATTCATCGTTGACACAGACGCTAGCAACACAGCGATCGGAGGGGTACTATCTCAAAAATAGGGTGAAAATGAAATAGTAATTGGATATTTCAGCAAATCTTTGTCAAGGCCTGAAAGGAATTATTGTGTTACAAGAAGAGAACTCTTGGCCGTTGTTAAGACGCTGCAACACTTCAAACAAATATCTCATTAGTAGACAGTTCAAACTTCGCACAGACCATGCTGCTTTGAAATGGCTGTTACAATTTAAAAATCCGGAAGGCCAAGTTGCACACTGGATTGAACAACTCCAAGAATTTGACTTTGTTACTGAGCACCGTAGTGGAAAAGCCCATAGAAATGCTGATACACTGTCAAGAAAACCATGTGTGGAAGACTGCAAGCATTGCGTTAAACGAGAGCTTATGGTTAACATCACAAGGACAATCCCCACAGGGCAATGGGACGATGACAACTTTAGAGAAGCCCAGGAAGACGATGAAGATATAAGGCTTTAAAGGATTTTGACGACCTCCGTGGCGTAATGGTCAACACGCTAGACCGCCAATCCGGAGGTCCTGGGTTCGATCCCCAGCCAGGGCAAGTTGGAAAATGGCCTTTTTCAAATTGTCCTGGGTCTTGGATGTTTATTTATACACTAGCTGTTGCCCGCGACTTTGTCTGCGTGGACTTTACTTTATAAAAATCGTTATTTTGATATTTTCAATAAAACCGGTCAAGTAACACGCACAATATCAGGTCACACGCAGTGAAGGGTTTTGTATTTGTGAATGTCGATTTAGAATTAAAACTAAAGAGTTCATCATCATCTCAGCCCTTATTCCGTCCACTGCTGAGCATAGACCTGTCTTCGTCGACACATCTCAGTCCTGTGCTGCTCACATCCAGGTGTAACCCGCGACTTTGATTTTTTCGTCAACCCATCGCATGGGCTCCGTCGCGCCAGTTGCCCTGCCCAGTTTTGCTTTAAGTTCATGACCGTTGCCAAATTACAGCTTCTTGGTTCTAATTATCTCTAAGTAAAACCACGGACAGAGAGACAGACAGAAATGGCAAAACTATAAGGGTTCCTTGTTTACTACGATCACACATTACCTCTAGTCACAGTCTAAGTCGATCGGAATTTTGACATTGTAAACTACATGTAAACTTACACTGTTACCGAATGTTACTGCTACGCCGTGGGTCTCTCTAAAACGAAATACTTATGCAATAGGTAGTGACTTTGCTAATATTTAATTCATCTTCCGTCTTTTGGCGTGAGTTCCCACAGCACTAATCTGTTGTAGCTCTCTGCAGCGGACTGCTGCCACCGTCTATTTGTATCTCCTCCTCTTCCCCGCCCTCCCGATGTGGCGGTGCAATGGTAAGCCTTGTCAAATATGTCTTTCGCTAGGCGGGAGATAAAAGTCGAGAAATACGCATTTCTACTTTGAGTCCCGACAGATGACGGCGTTCCTCAAGTAACCTTAAACATAGATTTTCTTAAGATCGCCTTAATCATGAGCCGCGTCCGAAGCTAGAAGCGAGAGGAAAGTACTGGATAGAGCTTCCCCCGGGCCATCTTCACTATCGTTACCATTCTATTGATGTGGACTTTCAAGCTGAGGCATCTGCCAAACTTAAGATACCTCTAGGTATTTTACGTGCCAGTATCTCGGCACATTTTACCAGTAGAGCTTCAAGGATGGCAGGAAGTTAGTGTTCTCTGAGATCAATGTCTGCTTCGTTTTCACTAATAACCTCCGTTTGAAGAGCTTCTCGGGTAGGGCGTCCTATACGGCTGTTTGGGGGTTATTTGCGGCGTACTTTCAGTTCAAACGAACTGGAAATTGACCATTACCTATCTTTCGTTCCTCAAGTCACAATACTGAGTAGTCTTGGTATGGGTTTTCCACACATTTTTATTGCAGTGCCTAACTTAAATTTTAACCTAACATTTTTTCCCTAACCTTTCTTCTTACGTGAGGAAAATGTGCCTTTTGGCCACAGGAAATCGGACGGTTAAGGTTTTCACCCACAAAAAATCTCATGGTGATAACGGCGTTACCGCTTTTGCCAAGTCAGTGTGCTAAATCTTGCTCCAAAGACCTGGTACGGCGACTGCTTATCAGCGGCTTTGGCTGAGCTCACTTGAGGTACTCTCTCAGTTATCGAGAGGAGTCTGAGTGGTCTGGTACATCGGCCTTCAATTTTATCCGCTAGGGTAAAGACGCGTGTTGACACAAATGCTCCTTTCAACCTAGAGGACCGTATTTGGAATCCAGTTCCCATCGCCCGACTGGCCCACGTCATGGAGGCAGATTTATGGAGGAGAATTTTACGCGGGAAAAATCCCTTCGGTTTGGACACCTTGCCAGTAACGGGAGACCGGTAAGGTTATGTGGCGTTTACCACTAAAAACTCCGGGGTAAGGGCTAAAAGCCCCGGCGCGGCTACCACTATGGCGGTCCGTGACTCGCTCACAGCACCCTATGCTTTAGTCAGAGGACATCCCCTGTGCCTAACCTAACCTATTAGGTACTTCCTATTTTGATTCCTTTTTCCATTTTCGCGCCCACAATCATGCTAAGAATCGCCGTTTGGTGGCGTTGGGTCTTGCGGCCCTAGGCTCTGTGTATTTTTAACAGCGCCATTTATTGGTGACCAAAAAGAAACTAATAAAAAAACTCCGAAAACATCAAAATAGTAAATTTTTAGGGTTCCGTATTCCGTACCCGAAGGCTAAAATCGGGACCTTGTTACTAAGACTCCGCTGTCCGTCCTTCCGTCCGTCTGTCACCAAGCTGTATCTCATGAACCGTGATAGCCAGACAGTTGAAATTTTCAAGGATGATGTATTTCTCTTGCCGATATAATAACTAAAAATCATCATCATCATCATCATTTCAGCCGCATAACGTCCACTGCTGGACATAGGCCTCTCCCAAAGATTTCCAAAATGACCGATCAAGAGCGGCCTGCATCCAGCGCTTTCCAGCGACTCTGGTCAGGTCATCTGACCACCTTGTAGGTGGGTGCCCTACGCTTCGCTTGCCAGTACGCGGTCGCCATTCAAGAACCTTTTTGCCCCATCGGCCATCGGTTCGTCGCGCTATGTGTCCCGCCCACTGCCACTTCAACGAGCTAATCCGCTGGGCTATGTCAGTGACTTTTGTTCTCCTACGGATTTCCTCATTTCTGATTCGATCACGTAGGGAAACACCGAGCATAGCCCTCTCCATAGCGCGTTGAGCGACCTTGAGCTTTCTTATGAGACCCATAGTAAGGGACCACGTTTCAGAGCCATAAGTCATCACTGGTAACACACATTGGTCGCAGACCTTAGTCTTGAGGCACAGAGGTATTTTGGACGAGAAGACATTGCGTAGCTTCCCGAACGCTGCCCAGCCGAGTCGAATTCGTCGAAAGACCTCTTCCTCAAAGCTGGAACTTCCTGCCTGGATCAATTGACCCAGGTAGATATACTGATCTACAACTTCGAGGGTGGAGCTCCCAACACAAACAGGTAGGAGCGCAACATGGACATTCGACATTACCTTCGTTTTGTCCATGTTCATTTTAAGGCCCACTTGTTGGGAAACTCGATTTAGGTCTCCGAGCATAGTACTTAGGTCTTCCATCGATTCTGCCATGATAACGATATCGTCGGCAAATCGAAGGTGAGTGATATACTTGCCATTAATGTTGATGCCAAATCCTTCCCATTCCAGAAGCTTGAAGGCATCTTCCAGTGCAACGGTGAACAGTTTCGGAGATATAACGTCTCCCTGTCTTACACCTCTATGCAGTGGAATTGCCCTCGTGCACTGCTCCTGTACTCGGACTGACATAGTGGCGTTACTGTATAAGCACTTCAACACTTCGATATACCGATAGTCAATACGGCATCGCTGGAGAGACTGAAGCACGGCCCATGTTTCGATCGAATCGAAGGCTTTTTCATAGTCCACGAATCCCAAGCATAACGGCCGGTTATACTCCCTCGTCTTCTCTATAACCTGCCGCAGCGTATGAATGTGGTCCATGGTGCTAAAGCCTTTACGGAAACCAGCTTGTTCGGGAGGTTGGAAGGCATCAAACCTGTTCGCGAGACGATTCGTGATGACCCTCGAAAACAACTTATATACATGACTCAGAAGCGTGATAGGTCTATAGTTCTTCAATAGAGTGTTATCTCCCTTTTTGAAGAACAAGACCACCACGCCCCTGTTCCACGCTTCTGGCGTTACGCCCTCGAGCAGAACAGAATTAAAGAGCCTCTGAAGGACTTTCAGTACCGGCGTTCCGCCCGCTTTCAGAAGCTCTGCTGTGATTCCATCCTCGCCCGGCGCCTTGTTGTTTTTAAGCTGTTTGAGGGCCATCCTAATCTCGTACAGGCTGATGTCCGGGATATCTTCGGTATACTGTCGGGTTAGCTTGGCTCTTGGGTCTTTAGCCATTTGTCTACTGGGTTGTGAAACTGAGGTATACAGCTGTCCATAAAACCTCTCGATCTCCGCCAGAACCCCTTCCTTTGTCGACACCACGCCGCCGTCCTCCGTCTTCAGCTTCATCAATCGGCTTTGCCCAACCGACATAGCTCTTGCGAACACTTTGGAGCCTTTATTCTGCTCTATCGTCTCCTTAATACACTCAGTATTAAAGGAGCGGATGTCGTGTCGCAAGGACTTTTGTATACGTCTGTTGAGCTGCCGATATGATTCAGCATCTTCGGAGGTCTGCAGCGGCCTTGATCGTCGCTCTGCCATTAAGTCTAGGGTCCGAGCAGAGATTTTTTGAGGCTTTCATTTGGGGCTGGACCTGAATGCTTTTGATCCCACCGCTTGGAAAGCTTGTATAAACCCTTGGTTTATCTCGTCCACTGTAACGCAATCCTGAAAGCCTTCGAAGCGATTAGACAGTTCAAGCTGGAAGCCCTCGGAGTTCTCAATTTGGACTTGCGAAGGTCGGAGTGTCGACTTCATCAGCCGCGACCTTTCGACTTTGAGATCAATCAAACTAAAAATAGAGTAAAATAAATATTTAATTGAGGCTCCCGTACAACAAACTTGATTTTTTATAGATAATGGGACGGAACCCTTTGTGCGCGAGTCCGACTCTCACTTGGCCGGTTATTAACTTTATTATTTTATAAAAACCGTATATAAAATTAACAAAAGTTTTAGCCAATGCTACCGTACAGTTTATTTCATAGCAAATTTTCGAACAAAAATCTTTGACGTGATTCTTTAAATTGATATAACTTTTTTATTTATCAACGGATTTCAATGAAACAACCACTAAATTTTAAGTGAAACTTATCAAAATACATAATTGAAAATCGCAACCGAAGTTGTTCAGCTGTTTCTGAGATAAGCGTGCACAAACACAGTTTTTCGGACAAAAATGGTTAACGTGATTCTTTAACACTAGAGGACACGCGCGCTCTACTATAGTAGAACAGGAGCAAACTTTTGAGTCGTGTCATCTCATTTTTTCATATATACCCTCCCGCTCCTAGATAAGCCTCGACTACTAAACTCCGGTTCATTTTAGTGTGCCGCACGTATAAAAAGAGGCCGCACGTCGATATTATTTCGCGACAAAATCCTTATTCTACCTGAGTAGTACGCGCGACCACTTGTGTAATTAATATATGAGGTAAGTAACTTATACTTAGTTGTTTTTCTTTAGTGTTTTATAACATTTTTTTTATGCATTATATTTTATTTTGTACTTTGTTTTTTTTTAGCACCAAAATTTATCATTATGGCCTCAGAATGGGAACGTCGTGTATCAAAATGGCTGGAAGAGGAAATTGAAGATGATGAGGAAATTATTGAAAGCGATGACGATGGTAATGCTGGCATAGTGTCAGAACCAATAAGTCAAGAGGGCAGAAGTCAGGTGCAAGATGAGGAGATGGCTCAAGACCACGTGACTAACACCACACAGTCTGAGCAGTCGTCGTCAGAAGATGATATTCTTCTCTCTCAATTGAGGCAATTTGAGCGTACAGAGGTGAGTGGCAACTTTTTTATATCAAAAAATGGAACACGATGGAATAAATCACCTCCAACTCAAACTATTGTGCATTGAATGCAACGAAAACAGTAATTCAATTTAAAAAAATATCAGAAATCTAAAAAAAATATGTGTTTTGATTTGTAACTTGCCAAATATGTAACTTTTTATGTGATCTCTTAAAAATGTTCCTAATTAAGTAAATTTAACAATGTAAACAAAAATTTTGTAACTTTAATTTTCTAAAATAAATCTTCTTTAATAAAAATGCTTATTTTAATTCAAAATTGCCATATTATTGATTTTTTTTCAATTTTAAAGTGTTCTACTATAGTAGAGCGCGCGAGCATACTTGCAAAGAAATGGGGCGCGTGCACTCTAGTGTTAAAATTGATATAACTTTTTTATTTATGAACGGATTTCAATGAAACAAACACTTAATTTTAAGTGAAGCTTATCATAATATTTCAGTGAAAACCGCAAACGAATCAGTTCAGCCGTTTCTCAGATTAGCGTGCACAAACGCACAGACAAACAGACAAACCGACAAACAGACAAACAGACAAAAATTCTAAAAATCATTGTTTTGTGTTCTATTGCGTTGGCAAAAGCCCCCAAAAATATTTTTACTCATTTATCTTCCATGTACAGACAGCGATCGGTTACGATTTTATTATATGTATTGAATGTATTGATGTATTGATGATATTGATGATTTAAATTGATATAACTTTTTTATTTATCAACGGATTTCAATGAACCAACCACTAAATTTTAAGTGAAACTTATCAAAATACATAATTGAAAATCGCAACCGAAGTTGTTCAGCCGTTTCTGAGATAAGCGTGCACAAACACAGTTTTTCGAACAAAAATGGTTGACGTGATTCTTTAAAATTGATATAACTTTTTTATTTATGAACGGATTTAAATGAAACAAACACTCAAGTTTAAGTGAAGCTTATCATAATATTTCAATGAAAACCGCAAACGAATCAGTTCAGCCGTTTCTCAGATTAGCGTACACAAACGCACAGACAAACAGACAAACCGACAAACAGACAAACAGACAAAAATTCTAAAAATCATTGTTTTGTGTTCTATTGCGTTGGTAAAAGCCCCCAAAAATATTTTTACTCATTTATCTTCCATGTACAGACAGCGATCGGTTACGATTTTATTATATGTATTGATGATGTATTTGTTATAAAATATAGTATCGTTGAGTTAGTATCCCATAACACAAGTCTCGAACTTACTTTGGGGCTAGCTCAATCAGTGTAATTTGTCCCTATATATTTATTTATTTATTAAGGCTCATCATCGCATGGAAAGAACGTTGTGCTGACAAACCTAGATGGGCAGAAGTTGCACCTACGAGCCCCACCACCAAAGCTTATTGGGCTCAATGGGACAGTTTTATCCTGCAGAATGGAATACTTTACCGTAAATGGGAGAAACCAAACGGCAAAGAGTTTCACCTACAGGTTGTTGTTCCAAGAGACAGAGTGAAAGACGTTCTCCGTAAAGTACATGATGTGGATCAGGTGGACATCTAGGCGTTAAGAGAACGTTAACAAAGATTCGGGAACGGTTTTACTGGCTGAATTGTCGGGAAGATGTTCAGGATTGCTGCCGCAAATGTGCAACTTGTGCAGCCGTGAAAGGCCCGTCAACAAGAACTCGAGGATGTCTACAGCTTTACAATGTCGGTGCGCCCTGGGAACGGATTGCAGTAGACATTGCCGGACCAATTCCCCGTAACTAAATCAGGAAATAAGTACTTCATGGTTGTCATGGACTATTTTAGCAAGTGGCCGGAAGTATTCGCTATACCTAACCAAGAAGCTTCGACAGTAGCCTCCAAGTTGGTTGAGGAAGTAATCTGCCACCCACTCATCCACTCAGATCAAGGGAGAAACTTCGAATCGCAACTATTTCAAGAAATCTGCAAACTGTTGGGGATGCATAAAACAAGGACCACTCCATATCACCCTCAGTCTGATGACATATTGGAGAGATTTAACCAGACTCTGAAGAGACATTTAGCAAAACTGGTTGACAATCATCAGAAAGACTGGGACAAGTACATACTGCTTTTCCTCCTGGCTTACAGGACATCGGAGCACGAAAGCACAAAACTGACCCCAGCTCAGGTGAATTTCGGCAGAGAATTCAGGTTATCTGTAGATTTACTAACGGGGAGGCCACCAGAAGACTCATGTTCTGTGCCAGACTATGTCTTCGATCTTCGAGAGCGAATATGGAACATCTATGACTTAGTTCGCGAAAATGGTTTACAAGCAAGTGAAAACATGAAAACAAGATATGATTGAAGAGCGAACTCACGTGGCTTTGAAGAAGGAGTCTTAGTATGGCTTCATAACCCGATTCGCCGTAAAGGAAAATTACCGAAATTACAAACGAGATGGGAAGGCCCATACAAGATCATTACGTGAATAAACGACGTGACCTATCGGATCCAACGTCAACCAAGAGGGGCACTCAAAGTAGTGCACATAGACCGTCTAGCGCGTTATCATGGCAGCAATAATGACGCTCGGGACGCGCGTCTTTAAGAAAGGGGCAGTGTCGCGAACGAGATAAATGTAGAATATTCGCGAGTAAGAACTCTGCTGGCGAGATAGACTCGGAATGTTCGCGAGTGGAATCGTATAGAAAGACGTCAGGATATTGCAAGCGAAACTACGCCTTATATTCTTACAGCATAAAGGCTAGAGTTCTTTAAATGATCGTCGGCTTAGTCGCACTCACACATACATACCGGCGTCTCGATGTTTCCCGTCAATCGAAATACATTCGTCAAGTGATGAGAATATTCGAGAAAAGTGTGGACCTCTGTATCGGCGCATATAAAAAGGCGATCGAGTGCGTGTGCCGCCAGTTCAGTACGAGCTACGAAAGCGATAACTTTGAAGCGAACCGAAGCGAAGGAAACCTACCTAAGTGCGACAAGTGGAAGTACCTGCGACTACTTTGGCGAGATACCTGGACCTCAGCTGCTACGCGACTTGGACTTGGACATCTGGAAGACCATCTTCACGTGTTACCCTTCGGGAATAAAAACCCTCATACGAACTTTGGCGTTTTACTCCAAATCTCGAACCCAGTTTCGTAACATTAAGAACAGGAGAGTCAAACAATATTTAATTCTCAACTGCATTATTAGCCCACAAACGCTGTATGAGAGCACGTCTGCGGGCTCGTTCCAGTTCTAGTTGAGTGAGAGCCAAGGCACCGCCTCCGATTCGAGGCATACTATCACTAGCACCCTCCTGGCGTCTGCGCTCTGCCTCAGCTTCAGCACTAGCGAGAGGTTTGAATGGCAAGTTGTGCCTATTCGCAATATTGTGCAGAACACAGCATGCATTCGTAATCTTTGCTGCAACTGTGGGGGAGTAATGGAGCTTCCTGTCGCCCAGTAAACATCTGTTAACAATACCTACATATTAATCAATGCCTGATAAAAGCAAGTCATGAAGTCACTTTCAAGATACTTTTATTTTTCTTACCTAAAGCGTCCTTTCAAAACTCCAATGCACCGTTCAACTGTGTTTCTTGCAGAGAGGTGCATATTTTTGTAGTTTTCCTCAGGACTATCGGGCTCTGCATCGGAGACTGGAGTCATCATTATAGGCCTCAGAGGATAACCAGAATCACCTAAAATAAAGAATATCATTAAGTCCAACAGAATATAATATTCGTGTACTAAATGGGAAAGATGCAATCTGTTGGGGGAGGCCGTATCTACAGGATGCACAATGTATATTGTTACATATTGTCAGATTATGTATTAATAAATAAATATAAAAATAATAATGGGACATTGTTTTAGGAGTTCACTATAATTAGTTACATACACAATATTTTTGCTGTTTCAATTTCATACATGAGCTGTTGGTAGGTATCATATTATACTAACCCAAAAGATATAAGTCCTCTCCAGATACAGTATGTAGCCGTTCGTAATAACTATTTAATGGGTGTGTGGCGAGTCAACAGTCGAGTCGCTAAGCCGTTGCAACGAGGCATAGGAATGCGAAATCACGCCACCTCGACGTCATCGATCATACGATGTTATGACTCATCACTGCCTACGCGCCTACGAGCTGCGCACACACACTACGAAGCTACGCAAGCGCCGCCTCCTGCGATAAGCGGCCAATGATCTCGCCGCGGAGCTACGACGTGCAACATGGCCGCCGATGCATCTTTTGTTTTCGCAAAGCGACCATCTTGGACGAGCCCCCACTGCGCGCACGCAATGTCAAGCGCGAACCATAATTATTATTAATTATTTTTATGTATAAAAATGTGAACACTTGTAAACCAAAAAGCACTTCGAATACAATTCTAGTCGTAGTACCAACTTTTATTTCACGCCCTTATTCGATCTCACACTAAATTAAGAAGTGTTAGGGCTGATAGTCAGTTAGGTCGTTAGGTAATCTAGGACACCTACATCCAGTCGACTACCGCTTCAGGTGATTTGCCCATATAACACTATCATGTGTAGACCCGGGGTAGCTTGAATCAACATTCTTAAGGTAATAAGTTGATGTTATAATAGATATCATCTGCAAGCAGAAATACTCACTAATTGAACATTCAAAGAATGGTTATCTTTCCTATTATAATATCGTTCTTCATGTTCATTTGGACACACATGTGTTCCATCGATGCAGGCCAACGACTTTGTGTTGTTGTCCTAGTTTGGTTAGGACATTGTAGGCTGATCACCTGATTGTCTGATAAGTAAGATGATCTGTGCTTCGGAGGGCACGTTAAGCCGTCGGACCCGGTCACTGTCTTTGACATTGGTCGTTACCTAAACCATGTCAAAGGCCTTTAAGGCGGTTTAAAAACTCTGACACGGTAACCTATCATTGTTACAAAACTTTACTGTTCGAATTTCCAAAGATCGAAAACGGTATATCGAAGTTTAAAATTCCAAACTGTTTATTTTACATAATTTTCTTACCAATAAACTCATTTTACCTATGTTTCATTTTCCAGAATAACACATAGCCGAATATTAAAAGTATTATTTTTTCGTTCGACTTATGTCTTGTTCACTAGTACTAAAGGTCGAAGTCACTTATGTACTATTATTACTTAGCTACTGTTTCGTATCCAAAACAAGTGTGTTTCATACATTTCATAATCTGTTAGAGTGCAGATTACCAAGGTATTCTGCAGATTATCTGGCTTAGTTAGTTAAAGTGGAAAAAATGGACAACAACTAGATAATCTGCAGACTTCCTAGGTAATCTGCAGCCTAAAGACCAGGCGTACGGTAAATTCCGTAAACAGTCCCATAGTATATTATAAACAAAGGAAAGTCAGAAAAGACTTGCTATCAGAAAAGTAGGTTAGGTTAGAACTGTGACCATATTAAAAAAGACTTGCTACCAGAAAAGTTGGTTAGGTTAGGTTAAAACTGTGACCATACCAGAAAAGACTTGCTACCAGAAAAGTAGGTTAGGTTAGGTTAGGTTAGAACTCCCCCCCGATGGGTTCCCGGTTTGTCGTACCGGGGGGCTCAGTACCCGTGGTGCCGTGGAGCCACGGGGAAGCCAAGAGGAACCCGCGAGGGGGCGCTCCTGCGGTTTGCGCCAGCAGTGAGCGCCCACATTGGGGCGGCGGGGGAGTGGGAAGATCTCCCCCCACCCGAGGAGGGGCGCTCCCGCGGGCTCGGCTTCGGCCTTGAGCCTGCTGGGATGCGCCCAATGGGGCGGTGGGGGAGTGGGAAGTTCTCCCCCCACCCGGGGTGGGGCTGCCGGGAGGGGAATGTTTCATTGCTCTCCCGGCGCTTCAGGCGGGGCCACACCGCCGTGGCTGTGGTTGATGATCGGTCGCGGAGGTCAGGGAGTGTCGGTGCTACGTTGCCGCTCTCCCTGTCCTCCGCGGTCGAGTGGTGCCGCACCGCGTTTGCGGCGAGAGGTAAGCGGCGGAGCCTCACATCTTCTCCGCCGCTGGGAGCCGGTTTATCTGGCTCCCATGGGCCCACAGGCGGTGAACTGCGTGGGAGTTCGCCGCCTCTCAACTGGGCCGAGGAGGTACGGCGCGTCCGTGAGTTCCGGACGCGCCTACTTGGTGAGTGGGGGGGCGCTCAGACGCCTCCGAGGAGGGGCTGCTTCGGCGGCCAGCCGCGCCGGGGTTCGCGGTTGTATTTCCTTTCCCGTGTCCCCGGCAAAGGCGGTTAAGGTGGAACTCCGGAGGTTTTTTAGTGGGTAGGCACGTCACTCTGGCGTGGAGTCCCACATAACCCGACAGCCTCCCCCGCAGGCTGATGGGTATCCGTAACAGGGATCTTTCCTCCGTTAAAAAAAAAAAAAAAAAAAAAAAGGTTAGGTTAGAACTGTGACCATACCAGAAAAGACTTGCTACCAGAAAAGTAGGTTAGGTTAGGTTAGAACTGTGACCCCCCCGATGTGGTTCCCATCTTGTCGCGATGGGGGGCTCAGTACCTGCGGTTGCCTCGGCCGCAGGGAAGCTAAGAGGAACCCATTGCCCGGGTTGAGGCTTAGGCCTCCCCGGGCCCGGCGGAGGCCATTCCTGGCGGGAATGGCCTGGCTGTGAGGGAAGGGGGGTGACGACGACCCCCCTACCATCACAGCCGTGGTAGGGGTCGCGGGGGAAGAGGAGTGTCGGTGTGTCGTTGCCGCTCGCCCTATCCTCCGCGACCAAGCGCGGCCGTGGCGCTTGGCACGGCATCGGTGGGGCCGCAGGGGAAGAGGAGTGTCGGTGTGACGTTGCCGTTCTCCCTATCCCCTGCGGCCGGCTGTGTGGGCCCCGGTCGCCGTCAGGTGGACTGGGGCAGGGCCTGCTTCCGCAGGCCCCAAATTATGAGGGCTTGTTGGACGGTGGAAACGGGATTCCATCGTCCAACGGACAGCCCTCCGGAGTGGAAGGCAGGCGCGTGTGCGTGTCAGCGCGTCTGTCCTTGGGCCAAGAGGCCAAGGCGGCGGTTACTCCGGCCCCTTTGATTCAGCAGAGGGTGCCGTGAGGCCGTTGGCGATCCGGGGCCGCTTAAGTAGCGGCCGGCCGCGCCGGGGCTGTGGAGCATGAAGAAGCACACGGTCCCGGCCGATAGCGGCTGAAAGGTGACACTGCGGAGTTTTTAGTGGAAACACCACATAACCTTACCGGTGTCCCGTAACCGGTAAGGTATCCGAAGGGATTTTCTCCGCGTCAAAAAAAAAAAAAAGGTTAGGTTAGAACTCCCCCCCGATGTGGTTCCCATCTTGTCGCGATGGGGGGGCTTAGTACCTGCGGTTGCCTCGGCCACAGGGAAGCTAAGAGGAACCCATTGCCCGGGTTGAGGCTTAGGCCTCCCCGGGCCCGGCGGAGGCCATTCCTGGCTGGAATGGCCTGGCTGTGAGGGAAGAGGGTGACAACGACCCCCCTACCATCACAGCCGTGGTAGGGGTCGCGGGGGAAGAGGAGTGTCGGTGTGTCGTTGCCGCTCGCCCTATCCTCCGCGACCAAGCGGTGTGGGCCCCGGTCGACGTCAGGTTGACTGGGGCAGGGCCTGCTTTAGCAGGCCCCAAATTATGAGGGCTGGTTGGACGGTGGAAACGGGTTTCCATCGTCCAACGGACAGCCCTCCGGAGTGGAAGGCAGGCGCGTGTGCGTGTCAGCGCGCCTGTCCTTGGGCCAAGAGGCCAAGGCGGCGGTTACTCCGGCCCCTCTGATTTAGCAGAGGGTGCCGTGAGGCCGCTGGCGAGCCGGGGCCGCTTAAGTAGCGGCCGGCCGCGCCGGGGCTGTGGAGCATGAAGAAGCACACGGTCCCGGCCGATAGCGGCTGAGAGGTGACACCGCGGAGTTTTTAGTGGTAACACCACATAACCTTACCGGTGTCCCGTAACCGGTAAGGTATCCGAAGGGATTTTCTCCGCGTCAAAAAAAAAAAAAGGTTAGGTTAGAACTGTGACCATACCAGAAAAGACTTGCTACCAGAAAAGTAGGTTAGGTTAGGTTAGAACTGTGACCATGTGACCATACCAGAAAAGACTTGCTACCAGAAAAGTAGGTTAGGTTAGGTTAGAACTGTGACCATATCAGAAAAGACTTGCTACTAGAAAAGTAGGTTAGGTTAGGTTAGAACTGTGACCCCCCCGATGGGTTCCCGGTTTGTCGTACCAGGGGGGCTCAGTACCCGTGGTGCCGTGGAGCTACGGGGAAGCCAAGAGGAACCCGCGAGGGGGCGCCCTGCGGTTTGCGCCAGCAGTGAGCGCCCACATTGGGGCGGCGGGGGAGTAAGAAGATCTCCCCCCACCCGGGGAGGGGCGCTCCCGCGGGCTCGGCTTCGGCATTGAGCCTGCTGGGATGCGCCCAATGGGGCGGCGGGGGAGTGGGAAGTTCTCCCCCCACCCGGGGTGGGGCTGCCGGGAGGGGAATGCTTCATTGCTCTCCCGGCGCTTCAGGCGGGGCCACACCGCCGTGGCTGTGGTTGATGATCGGTCGCGGAGGTCAGGGAGTATCGGTGCTACGTTGCCGCTCTCCCTGTCCTCCGCGGCCGAGTGGTGCCGCACCGCGTTTGCGGCGAGAGGTAAGCGGCGGAGCCTCACATCTTCTCCGCCGCTGGGAGCCGGTTTATCTGGCTCCCATGGGCCCACAGGCGGTGGACTGCGTGGGAGTTCGCCGCCTTTCAACTGGGCCGAGGAGGTACGGCGCGTCCGTGAGTTCCGGACGCGCCTACTTGGTGAGTGGGGGGGCGCTCAGACGCCCCCGAGGAGGGGCTGCTTCGGCGGCCAGCCGCGCCGGGGTTCGCGGTTGTATTTCCTTTCCCGTGTCCCCGGCAAAGGCGGTTGAGGTGGAACTCCGGAGGTTTTTTTAGTGGGTAGGCACGTCACTCTGGCGTGGAGTCCCACATAACCCGACAGCCTCCCCCGCAGGCTGATGGGGATCCGTAACAGGGATCTTTCCTCCGTTAAAAAAAAAAAAAAAAGTTTAGAACTGTGAACATACCAGAAAAGACCCCAAGGCACGAGCCGAGCGAGCGAATCGAGCGTGCCGCGGGAGCGGCCGGCTAGTGCCAAGGTAGAGAGGCTTTAGTAACTATAGTAACTTAACAAATAATATAAAAAATATAATTATAGAGATTGAAAAGAGGTGATAGATTTTAATAAGATGTCAATTAAAGAAAAATCTTTTGATAATTTGGAAAATATGTTTATGACGTCTAAATCATCTTCCATTAGTAACTTCACGCAAAAATCAAGTAAGGATTTCAAAACATTTAGATATTGAAAACAATTATAATTGAAAATCGGTTTCTTAATAAGTTTTCAAATAACATTTCGGTTAAATGAAAATATGGAAAATAAAAAAAATAAAAAACGTTTTCGAACAAATAAGTATTCGTATGGCAAAATTTCGTCTATAAGATAGGTAACCGAAAAGTCACTAACACACTAAACACTAGTGTTAGTCACTAACACACGATAAGAAGAAGAAGAATTTATACATCGATCTTATTTTGCTTAAGTATATCTGAATTTTTAGTAGTGCAGTGCTGCCCACATTTGAAAAAAACGAAGATAAAATTTAAAATGTTGTCTTGATCAAGCCATACATAACCCTTCGAACTATTTTATGAACTACTGATTACAGTTCAAAGTGAAAACTTAAACTTTTTGAAACTTTAACACTTTTTTAACAGTTTTTCTTTCAAATCATTTATTTCAAATAGGGACAGCACTGGACACCGAAAACTTAAGTAGCCCCTTAACAAAAGGACACAATTACAAGTTTTTACGTACCAAATGTTCTCAAAGAAATAATTTTAATTTTTATATTTCACAAGTATAAAATTGCTTATCATTAGAAAAAAATAACCTAATCATTTAATAAACATTTTTATAGTAAGAGTGAGACATATATATTCATTTCTTTTTAAAAATCAGCAATTGATTTAGAATGCTTTTATTGGTTTCTTGTGTGTGTAAAGAAGCTGAATTTTCAGTTTCATCATCAAAAGTTATCGGGATTAAAGAAAATTGTATGTTTGGTAATTCCTGTAATGGATCTTCATCAGTTCCATCATACTGAATTAAATAATTATCCGAAAGAACCGTCTGAGAAGATGGTATTTGAGAAACTTGTGTTTAAATAAAACCTTTGGATTTAGAAGAATACTGAATCGGTGTGGAAGAGTATGTTGAGGTTTGAGAAATCGGTCGTTTTAAAATTGTAATTGGAGTTGAAATGTAGGTGCTTGGGAGTGAACGCACATTTTCAGAAGATGGCATATGAGAAACTTGAGTTTCAATACAACCTTTTGATGTAGAAGAATACTGAATCGGTGTGTGACAGTATGTTGAGTTTTGAGAAGTTGGTCGTTTAATAATTGTGATTGGAGTTGAAACGTGGGTGTTTGGGGGTGAACGCACATCTTTAGTGTGTGGCGAATTGAAATATTGAATAGGTGATGAAGAGTATTCATTTATTACAGTCGCTATATGAGAGGATGGGTGCGTAACGATTTGTGAAGTAGCATTTAATTGGTGTGTTCTTGCCATATACAAAATATCTGACATTAATTTTTCTGCGATAATTCTCTGATCACTAGTTAGATGTTTTAATTCATTGTTTAAATATAGTCCAAAAGTACTGTCCTCATCCGTAAGGTTGTCTGTTAGTAGTTTTTTGGCAACATTTATTAACTCCTCTTGTGTTTTTGTACTTGCCCTTTTTTTCTTTTTTAATTGAGTGTGGCCTCCCTCAGATGCTGCATTTGGCTGAAAGGAAATAAAGTGTGCATTAGTATTATTACGTATTGTCGCGTAGGATGATAAATGACAATGTCAACGTCACAAATTCAAACTGAAAAGAATTCATCTAAAGGGAAATTTCATCATTTACGTCAGAACACGAAATGGCCTAGTGGTCTTGGCGTTGGGCTGTGAATCGATAGACCCCGGGTTCAAATTACAGTCATGTATAGTGTTTTTGAAGTTTTGTAAGAATTTTTTAGATAACTCTAGATTAAATTGAAAAGAAAATACGGGCCAAAAAAGAAGATAATAGAAAATTTATGATTTGAGTTTAGAACTTTGATTCGATTTTGTTCGCATCCGGGGGGTATATAAGCAGAACAAGGATTGGCCTACGCCAGTTTAGTTTGGAAATAAAATCCGAAGAAGGAAGAAGGAAGAAGAAAAGAAAGAAAAAGTAAAAGTTGAAAAGTGAAGAGAAGTAAAAGTGCAGTGTAATAGTGAGTGAAGTGAAGTGTTCAGTGCAGTAAGTACGCGCGAGTGACATTTGCGCGCGTGACAATGCAGTGACGTTTCCCTGCACGTGACAGTAAAGTGACATTTCCGCGTACGTACTTGTGCAGTGATATGTGTGGCTGTCGACTGTGAGTACCCTAGAGTTGTAAATAAAGGCACTATTCCATAGGATTGGTGTTTCCTTTGCTATCCCCAACCCACTCTCGTGACAGTATAATAAAAAAAAAAGAAACACTAATGGTTTCTATGTTTCCTCTTCGGATAGTATATGAGGGTATAGGCATTAGGCATACCTTGTGCACACAAAAATATAGGCTTGCTCTAGTCAGGAAAAACATTCTAGGTATGGATATAAAAATTTACAGTAACTTGAAAGATTTAAACTTTAAAATGTTTAAAAAACGACTCTTTACACTACTTAGAGATAAATCTCATATTCTGTAAAATAATTTTTAAAGGACGACAAGCTATGATATTGTTCGATGATGATTATAGACTGATGAATTACACTGATTGACTGATTTCCTTGACATTTAAAAGTAAAGTAGATACCTATTTTTTTAAATAATTTGTGTGCTATATATGGCAAGACATAGTGACATATAATATTATATTGTAACATCTTATCGGTATCATGTATCATTGTACCTATGTTTGACAAATAAATGACTGATTGATTGATATATATTTATTTTAAAAATATTTGTTTCAGTTCTCGTCTTCTACTGAGGAGTGTCGACGAAATATCAGTTGAACAACTGAAACATCTTGGCCCTTTAGCAGTAACCTGGCTCTTGGAAATGTTTAATTATTGTCTAAACAACGCCCGAATTCCCAAAAGGTGGAGAAAAGCTAAGGTTACTGCTCTGCTTAAACCCGGAAAATCACCCGTTGATCCTAATAACTTTCGCCCCATCTCACTCCTGTGCCATACTTAGTGATGTGCCGTTCCCAAATTCCCGTTTCCGGGGAACGTTCCTCATTCCCGTTTACGGGAATGTTCCCGGGAACATTCCCAATTTCAGGGGAACGTTCCCGTCTCAATTTTATTTTTTCATCATATGAATGTTTTCTGCTATACGTAGTTAAGTATTCTTAATATGTATATTCATCAGCAGATCAAATATCAAAATAATTCATTTTTAACCCATAATTTTTAACCTATTACCAAGAAAGTCGACACGTTCAAAGGGCCAATTTCATATATTTAAATAATTGTATAACATATTAATGACCATAAAACAATAAAAATGTTTTTTTTTTCTCGATTAATAAGATGTATATCCTATGGAAACGGGTCTCGTTCCCGGCATCAAGACAACGTTCCCGGCAACAAGGGAACGTTCCCTAGAAATTTGGGAACGTTCCCACATTTTTTGGAAATGTTATGGATTATTGGAAATATTTAAATTATAACCATATTAAGAAATGCTTTTACATAAGTTTAATACATTTGCATTGATAAAAAAATTGTCTGATAAATAAAATTATAACTTTCCCAGACATTTCCAATTTTTGGGAACGTTCCCGGGAATGATTTTGGAAATCTGGGGAATTTGGGAACGTTCCCGGGAACGGCACATCACCAGCCATACTTACAAACTTTTCGAGCGACTCTTACTGGACCGACTGACAAAGACTGTAGATAACAAATTAATTCCCGACCAAGCCGGTTTTCGACCCGGCAAATCTTGCTGTGGTCAAATACTTAACCTCACGCAGCACATCGAAGACGGATTTGAGCTCGGCCTAACTACTGGTGCAGTATTTGTAGACCTCAGTGCGGCTTATGACACTGTGAACGTCAGACTACTACTTGAAAAAGTAGCTGAAATCACAAATGACCAATTCTTTGTCAACATCCTTGGCGAAATGTTAAGAAACCTTCGATTTTATGTCCTCCTACATTCCCAAAAGAGTAGATGGCGATCACAAAAAAATGCTGTGATCTGAAGTCCAAAGTTAGTTCCAGAACAACATTCTGCGCCGTCTCACTTCCACCCGTTGGGGTGCATCACCTAGTGTTCTCCGAACGAGTGGCTTGGCCTTGTGCTACTCGGCAGGCGAATATGCAAGCCCTGTGTGGGCTCGCTCTGCACACGCTAAAGAGGTAGACATAGCCCTCAACGACCCATGCCGAACCATCACAGACACTCTAAAGCCAACACTTCGGTCTCGCTTGTACGCCCTGTCCGGTATTGCTCCGCCAAGTGTCAGACGCGATGTGGCATGTGCGGTCGAAAGGTTTAAACAGCTAAACGACAAAAGGCACCTTCTCTACGGACAGACTCCGCCACCAGCACGTCTTAAGAGCCGCAACAGCTTTCTTAGGCAGCCCAGCATACCAGCCGTAGAAGCCTCTAATGCAAGAGTTGACCGGTGGTTAGAAAAATATCCACCCTATGACTCATACCTTCCACCTGCAGAAAAACTTCCACCGGGTAAAGACCTCCCCTGGTCAGTCTGGAAGTCTCTGAATAGACTCCGTGCTGGTGTTGGGAGGTGTAGAGAAAACCGAGTTAGGTGGCGTCACGCTGATAACGATCTTTGCGATTGCGGCGCCATCCAATCAATGGAGCACCTTCTGTCGTGTCCGGGCTGCCCTACGACATGTACCATGGAGGACCTTAACGAGGCTAATGACAGAGGGATCACCGTGGCCACATACTGGTCAAAGACAATTTGAAATTGAAGCTACACTGAAACCATTTCGACTCGATAAGAAGAAGAAGACTGAGGAGTGAAAGCAAATTGCAGAAGAATTTCAGAGTAAATGGCAATTTCCAAACTGTGTAGGTGCAATGGACGGGAAAGATATTCGTATAACAAAACCATATTCAAGTGGGTCTGTTTACTATAATTACAAGAAATATTACAGTGTCGTACTTTTTGCTGTGGTTAATGCTAAATATGAATTTATTTACGTCCATGCTGGAATTAATGGTCGAGCAGCTGATTCTGGTGTTTTGAAAAGAACAAAATTTTACGAAAAACTAATTAATGAAAGCCTTAATTTACCCGAACAAAGTATTTGCCACGATCCCAAGTTACAGCTCCATATCTTTTTATTGGTGACTCTGGATTTCCTTTATTGCAAAACCTACTTGTACCGTTTCCTTAAAGATAATGATTATCAAAAAAAAATTTACAACTACAGACTATCTCGAGCAAGACGTGTGACTGAAAATGCTTTTGGTATTTTAGCGACACGTTTTAGGTTGTTCCATAAGCCTATAACACTTCATTTGGATTATTTAGATTATGTTATATTGGCATGCTGTACATTGCATAATTTCCTTTCTAAAATGTGCAAGGAATCTGATATACCAGAATCACTGCTTGACCGGGAAGACACGACAACAGGAACTCTAATACCAGGAGATTTTTGTCAAAATTACGAATTTTTAGACAAAGAAGAAAAACTTGCTTTTTCTAATGAAGAAGGACAAGTGATTTGGGAGGGATAAAGAAGATATTTTTGTCATGAAGTAAAAGTGGTGTTCCAAGACCGAATGATTATTTAATTATTTTACCATTTCAATGTACGAAACCTGTTTATTGAAAATAAACAAAAAAAATCTTTAATTATAACTAACTATTATTATATAATATATATTAAATTATATTATATATTAAATTAAAAACTACCTATCATATGTACCTACTACCAAATTTGTCTATAAGATTTAATAATCAATCCTAGTGATCATTTAATTATTCCTAGAGATGGAAATAAAGACAAACAGTGTTGCCAGATGGCCGTGTAGTGTTTCCGCTCGATAGTATACTATCAATAGTCTATCGATAGCTGAGCAAAAGATATAGTATCGATAAGGAAATTGATACGTCGATAGTGTCCATATTATCGATCGTATCGATTGCCCAGTAATCGTTAATACTATCGACACACAGCAATACCATCGATATTATCGATACTATCGAAGCTCAATATTGAATGTATTATTGATAGTATCGATACTATTGCTACTGAATATTGAAACATCGATAGTATCAATACTATCTGTAGTATCGATACTGTCGATAGTTTTGTGCGGTTGATTCCCTCAATAGTATTGCTATATAATATACTTGCCGTAACCCGCGACTTCATCCGCGTAGAAGTCGAAAGTGGTTGTAATAAGATTGAATTTTGTAAATCCTATTACTCATGTACCGCCAACTCCTGCAAAGTTTCGAATAAAATGGTCTAACTAATCTTGTTTATCTATACAAACTTTGGACCCCGTTTCACCCCCTTAAGGAATGAGTTTTGAAAATCCTTTCTCAGTGCAGCCTTGGACCTCATAATGGAAGCTATGTGCCAAATTTGGAGTCTCTAGACCCAGTGGTTTGGGCTGTGCGTTGATATGTCAGTCAGTTACCAATCAGTTAGTTAATTTTTTCTCATTCCCATTCCCGTTACCGTTCCCATTCCTGTTCCCATTCCCGATCCGTTCCCATTCCCGTATTATCGTCCCTGTTTCCCTTATCGTTTCCGTTCCTGATACCGTTCCCATCATTTGCTAGAGCGTGAGAGAGATCGACGGGGTGATTCAGCATGGCCTAGGTAGGAGGTCACCCCATTTCATCGCTCTAGGTGTTGAATTTTCAAAAATCCTGAAACACGTATTTACTTATTTATCGCTAGAAGTACTTCTGCGAAGTTTTGAATAAAATCGTCTCACTAATCTTGGTTCTCCATACAAAAATTGGACCCCCGTTTCACCCACTTAGAGGGTTGGTTTTGAAAAATCCTTTCTTATTGCACCCCTAAACCTCATAAGGAATTTATGTTCCAAATTTGGAGTCTCTAGGCCCAGCGGTTTGGGCTGTGCGTTGATATGACATTCATTTAGTTTCCTCTTTTATATAAATAGTTATATATCTTATAAGATATTTATTAAAATTCGGTGATGTTAAAGACAATTTTGTTCACAGTTAAATACTCTTAATCAATAACACATTTATATGGATGAAGATTAATATTATTATGTTGATACAACTCTGACAAATAATTTGTAATATGCATTAATTTCGACCAAATTTGATTATCATAAAAACGGCTATTGTGAGTTAATCTTAAAAGATAGACATATACTGTCGAGGACATTTTTTAGATGATTTAAAGAGGAATAATTCTCTCATACATATTTTTTTGGGTATATCGAACGGTTTTTGCAGCGCACGCAACGGAAGCCCTCAAAGTGAATAATTTTCCCCGTTTTTTCCACATTTTCGACTGTTTTTTTGCTCCTATTAGTCGCAACGTGATGTGCCTAAAGCCTTCCTCGATAAATGATCTATCCAACACAAAAATAATTTTCTAATTCGAACCAGTAGTTCCTGAGATTAGCGCGTTCAAACAAACAAACAAACTCTTTAGCTTTATAATATTAGTATAGATTGCACACACAATACTATTGAATAACAGCCTACTATACACAAAAATAACAATAGTACAAACATATCGATACTACTGACAGTATCGATACTATCGATAATATCAATGGTTATTACAATACTCATAACCGATAGATACTATACTATCGATAGTAATTTCGATATATAGCTTCAATACGATCGATAGTATTACAGTATACTGATACTATTTTAGATTTGAGTGTAGATAGTATTGACAGGCCTATCGATATTATAGATGATTTCCGAGGTTAACTATCGATAGTTCGGCAACACTAGCCGTGCGAACTTCTCTCCAAATCCCAGTCAAAATCCTCCGGAAAATCAGCATTTTTTGACAAAAAACCCCAAACTTGTATGTGGGAGATAAATGTTTATTTACCTACAAAAATATATTGTGTTGATATTTTATTAATGTACATAGCAAAATGGCACCTGCCTATCGTAAACAACAGCTGCGGTTAATATCCCCACTATTGTCTTGTTTTGAACGGCGTATAAAAGCGTCGCTCTGTCGATAAAATACTCAGTCTTGTTCGAGCCGCCGTACTGTGCACAACTCGTTTGCGTACTTTGCTGTGACTTGGCCATGACTCATTTCATTGTGATTATTGTAATGGATCGGTGATCTGATTGATTACAATGACCGTTTGTTTCAGCCTGACGATAAGCCCAGGTGGACACAGAACATCTGTGTGGGCCAGAGTATTTCATTTTACACATGTGGTTGTAATGCATGGATCAGCGCGAGGAGGGGCGCTCATCTTATCGTCACGCTCTTTATTTTTGTAGGTACCGCGTAAAAGCCACCCTGGCTCCCACATCAGAAGTGGGATGAGGATCTAGAGCTCACATGAGAAAAAAAAAGTCATGGTTTAGTAGTGGCCCGACTGATCTCAATTGCCAGTGGTACTGGAACATCTGCACCTGGAACTCCTGGAAGTGACAGGATCTGAATGGTAACTCCATCTTAACTTTAAGAGGTAAGGTACTGAAGTGTTACTAAGTGAATTACAGTGTGCCAGCTGCTCATGGCCACCACGTGTTGCGGCCAGATTGGAGCTATCAGCAATACGCAGCAGGCGCTGGAAATTCCTGGTAGAGTGAAGTGAAAAAACGAGTAGATCTCGTGTGTTTCTATGCCGTAACCTTGTCTGGTAGATTGCTACGATAATTTATTTTATTTTATAAAACTTTATTGTTCCAAAGTACAAATATACTTTTAACAAATGGCGGACTTAATGCTAAAAGCATTTTCTCCCAGTCAACCATAGGGATAAACAGAAAAAATTATGCGGCACAAAAAGCAATACAATATACTTACATATATAAAATAATACTATATAATATACAATTACATTATATACCTATGATATATAAATATCACAATAAATATCTACTTACAATACACACATATACATTTACTTATACTAACATATAAATAGTTAAGAAGAGAAGAACAAAATAATAATGACTTTATGAAGGAAGGGAGTTTAAGAGGTGGGCGTGAACTTTTCTTTTAAACGAGAATTTGGTAGAAATTTCTCTGATGTCAACGGGTAAAGCATTCCAGAGCCGTGAGGCTTGAAGAGAAAAAGAGTTAGACATAAAATTTGTCCGGAAAAGGGGGATAAAGAGCTGACGTGTCTCATTAGAACGAAGTTGACGATCATGAGTGTCGGACAGATAATTAAATTTACATTTTAGATATTCAGGGTAGTCAGGATTTGTGAGAATTGAAAAAAGAGTACATAGTAATCGAAGTTCCCTACGTTGGCGGATAGGAAGCCAATTAAGTTCAGAACGAAAGGTAGACACATGATCATATTTTCGAAGACAGAAGATAAAACGAATACAGTTATTAAAGAGTCGATCAAGTTTATTCAGAAGATCTACATTGAGGTCGGGAAAACACACATCAGTATAGTCAAAGATAGAAAAAATTAAAGACTGGACAAGTAAGATCTTTGTTTTAACAGGTAGAAAATTTCTGAGGCGATTTAATTGTTGAAGACTAAGAGTGATGGTTTGACTAATTTCAGTTATGTGAGTGGTCCAGCTAAGGGTGGAGTCAATTTGTAACCCAAGATTCTTCACGGAGTTGCAATAAGGGATAATATTATTGTTAAAAGTTACTGGTTGGATTAATTCAGTGTCAATTTGAGCAACTTGCCTCGAACTACCCACGATTATAGCCTGACACTTAGAGGGGTTAACTTTAATTCCAAAGTTGTCAGACCAAGATAGAATTGAAGATAAAGCGGAATTTATGGTAGCTACACACGTGTTAATATCGTCTACTGGTGCCTGAGCATAAATTTGGAGATCGTCAGCATAAAAATGGTAAGAGCAGCCAATCGTAGAAGAGAGAAGATTAATAAAGAGAGAAAAAAGCAAGGGTGACAAAATACCTCCTTGTGGTACACCTAAAGAAAGGTTTTTCCAGTCCGACAGGTCACGGCCTAAACGAACCGATTGCTGTCGGTCACGTAAATATGCTGAAAACCAATCCACCACTGATGATGAGAACTGCAGATGATTAAGTATGGCAAGGAGAATGTCGTGATCAACCATATTGAAAGCATTAGAGAAATCGATGAGAACAAGTATGGTGACCAACGTATTCTCCATGCCCAATCTAATATCCTCAGTGACTTTAATAAGAGCAGTAGCAGTGCTGTGGCCAGGGCGAAAACCAGACTGTAGAGGAGTAAGAAGAGAGTTAGATAAAATAAAGGAAGAAACTTGAGCGTGCACTACAGCTTCATTTTGGAAAGGAAGGGGAGTATAGAGATTGGCCTGAAATTGTTTAAGGATTGAGGAGATGTAACTTTAGGGAGTGGGATAACAAACGCTTTACGCCAAAGAGAAGGAAAGGTACTAGTAACAAGGGAGAAATTAATAATGTGCGATAGAATAGGCAAAATTATAGGCAAGATATTTACGATCATTTGTCTACTAACGTCATCAAATCCTACCGCTTTCGACTTGATGGACATTATAATTTTGCGTAATTCATCCTCAGTGGCAGGAGAATAAGAAAAGGGTTCGATTTGAGGCTTGGCCATGGAAGTTATACTAGTAATAGTAGCAGCTTTCACTGCGGGATCAAGAGAACTTGTAGAATTAAAATGTTCATTGAAATCATTCGGGGAGAAAGTAGGAGTAGAAAAGGAATCAGATTTACTTTTAGCAAGACCTAAGGAACGAAGAAACTTCCAAATATCAGCCGACGAAGACTGGGTAAGGTTATCGGAGAAATATTTACGTTTAGCTGCTCTTACGAAATTGTTGCAACGATTGCGAGCAACTTTGTATGCAGCCCAATTATCATCCGTTCTTGCTCGCTTAAAAATACGGAATGCCCGATCTCTCTTAGTCATCGCCATACGAACACCTCTTGTGATCCACGGAGAAGGTGGGCGCTTAACTTTAACAGCTTTTAAAGGGGCATGCCTATCATAAAGTGTTATAATAGTTGAATTAAAATTGACACCTTCTCTTCAATAGTCGTAGCCTCCAATATAGCTGAGAAATCCAGCCCAGATGCATCACTCATCAACCTTTCATGATCTATTTTAGCCATACTACTCGTACGTGTCCAAACAATCTTGGGTTTAACCTTTGCAGATCTTAATTTATAAGACACGTACAATAAGTCGTGCTTAGAAAAGGCGGGTGCTGGTGTCTGTCCGTACTTAACGACAAGACTAGGGGAAGAAGTAAGAATCAAGTCAAGCCAAGTATCATCAGTATAAAGGTTGACATGAGTAGGCTCCAAAGGCAAAACGGAAAGATTGACTGACTTAAGTATATTAAGAAGTCTATGGGAGCGTGAATCATCACTGACAGCAAGGTTTGTATTGAAATCACCCGTGACTATGTGATGTGTGTAGTCCGAACAGAGAGAATCAAGAGTAGCCTCAACTTGAGGAAAATAATTAACATCAGGAGGGCAATAGACAACACCAAGAAGTGCTTTAACACCGTTGACAGAAATTTCTAAAAAAATATATTGAGCAGCACTTGAATGCACCGGGGGTGAAGATATTAAAATTTTGTAGGGAATGTGACTGCGTAAATAAATTGCAACCCCTCCACCACGCATATCTTCCCGATCATTTCGAATTAAAACATACCCTGGAATGGAGTACAAAACGGAGGATAAAGAAGGTTTGAGCCAACTTTCAGAAACAAGTATGGCGTCAAAAATGGGAATTGAAAAGGTATCGAGTAGATCAGTATGATGGGCTGGAATACTTTGTGCATTTAAGTGACAAGCGTTGAAATTAAAAGAAGTACCCGACATACACTTGTTCAAAAATTGATGTAAAGTTTCTGGTTCATGAAATGAGTCATCATCATCAGTAGAAATGCAAGAGTAGAATGAATCATTGTCAGACATAACAATATATAAGTTTAAATATAAATGAATACAATAAATATAAAAAAATAATAATATAAAAACTAAAAATTACCTATCTGCATGTCCTGCCGGTTGCCGGAGATTTATAAACAAAACGCAGAAAATAACATCAGGCAAAAAGACTGGTGGCCAGAGCAGTAACTAAACAATAACTACTATGACAGGTGCAAAATGAAATTTTTGACATTGACAGTATTTGACAACACAAGCAAAGTTGACAATTAAATTATGTGGAGTGAAAATGGAGTGAAAATTATAACAATAAAATATTATGCCACCTGCATATCAAAATAAAAATGTAACTTTAAGGTAGGCAAAAGTGCTACAAAAAGGTGGCATTCACCAATAGAAAAAAAGAACATGCACTGCCTGGCTCATCAATCAAAAGAACTACAGCTCATTTCTTCATCCTGGCAGATCGTTTAGGCCTTCCTCGTTGTTCCGGAGAGTTGAGTGCAGTCGCCGGGGCTGCCGATGAAGACGCCGCACCGGACTCCTGATCCGAAGTCACCGGAGGAACGTCCTGCTCCGACTGAGGCAGGCTGTTCAAATCAGCCTCGCAGAAAAGACGCTGCAGCGACCCGTCCCGCATTTTGATAATGACGACGCCGTTGGATGTCCAACAGCGCCTCATCCCATACTTCTTACGCGCCTGGACGAACACAGTCTGTCGCTGCCGCGTCAGGAACTCGGCGACACTGTAGGGGGATCCCTTAAAGGCAGTTTTTTTCTCCCAGACCGCTGCTTTGTTGCGTAAATCCGAGAATCTAATCAACACAGGCCTACATTTTTCTTCGGAGATCCTCCCAATACGATGGCATACAGTCAAATTCTCAGGTTGTATGTCACTCAAGCCCAACTTCTCATGAAATACACTTCATACAAATTGAGCTAGCCCACTCTTGACATCCTCTGACACACCGCTGATAAGGAGATTTTTCCTGCGATGCCGGGCTTCCATGTGTTCAACAGAAGTCGTTAGTGCTGTGATCTGTTGGAACAGGAGTGACACCATGTCGAAGACTTCCTTTTTAAAGGCACCATACTGCTCTTCAAGGCTCAAGACGATGCTGCTGGACGGAGCGGACTTGAGCTGGGACTCAAAGTCACCCATCTTCTTAGACATAAGAGTCATCAATGCTCTTTGCCCTTCAAGAACTGCTTCATAATTTGCCATTTCAGTGACTACCAAAGATGTTTAATAAGAAAAATATTAAAGAAATTGTTATTTTGTGTGGGTGAAGTGTGGCAGGCAGGACAAAACAGTGAAAATTCCACTTATCTCATTGATCCAGTGCAATTGATTATATCAGTAGGTTTTACACCTCAAAGTTTTCAAAATTATATAGTTTTGACAACACTGTAAGTATTTTTATGGTTTTAAATTAAATTAAATCACAGAGATCAGTGTGTACTTATTTCACAACTACCGCCGAAAACGATACGATACGATAATCTGGTGAGTTTTCATTTTGTTAACTATTTTAGAGCGAAGTGTTAATTAATTAAAAATCTTTCAGCTTTTTAAACTTAAGAGTTTTGTGATATGAAAGATATCTAGTATTTTGACCACTATTCAAGCAGTAAATTAGTTTTGAGTACGCTAGTTTTACGAAGGGTGTGCAACATTTATAGGCTTAGTATGCTGATTTATCGGTTGGAGCCGACAGAAACGCCGGTTGCTATTCCTGGCTAGTGAAGCCAATTTTGAGTATTAAGAATTATGAACTTGCAATATATGGCGTAAGAATACTGGTCAAATATAAAAGTTTTTAGATACTCCATGATTAGCAAATTCGGAGAGATAACCTCTGCCAGCCTTTCCTCAATATTGGACTTAGAGTGGCTGATGCTGATGACGTGGTAACGGCTGTAACGGCGGATCTGCAGCAATGGTGAAATGGTTTAACAGGATTAAGGCCATGTGAGTAATATTATTGTTTACTATGTTTAATGTTTTTTGAAGTGATATCTCGTTACCAAGATAATTTTAATCTATTGTTTAATCGATAGTTACGATTAAACATTCTGATCAAGTATTTTTCATGAATATCGTACAGACACGGTACTAATTCGATAAGCAATAACATTTTTACTGTTGAGAAATCTTAGCGTATAGGTCAAGCTGCAAAAGCGTTAACAATATTCTTACAACGATAACTATAGTATAAAAGCATTGTAAATAGCACATTGCAAGTGTATTCTTCTCGACAATATTAGATACTCAGTTGAAACGTATTTTGCTCGTATGTCTCCTTCAGTCATTTGCTCAAAGATGAGCATTTGTGATGATGATTGCTTTTCATTTAAGACGATTTTTCACCTGTTCTCGTACTTCAGAGATCGGAAATTTCCGGTCATTAAACTCTCAGCGAACATACAAGTGTTCCTACGATAGACTTGGAAGTCAAAAGTCATCGTTGAGAAAACCGATGTAGAGTTTTGAGCTCATTGCCATATGCCTTGTTTATGTTTTTGTGACTGTACTAGAGTTACGCCGTAGTCCACGTGGCAGTTGGCGGTCAGCTCTAGCGGAGGTCGAGTTTTGGAAGGAAACCGTAAGGTCTGGAGGACCCTGCGATCACAGAATAGTGATGCGCGTTGTGGCTGATGATGGCAATTCTGATAGTTGATGATTTGAGCTTATTTCATTATAGTTCACTGTAAATATTTCTTTTATTTCCTCATATGTAAATTATTCTTTCTTTGTTTAACTAAAATAAAACTTAAATACTAAAAATAAATTACTTATAAACGTATCCAAATACAAATAAAAATATCCCTCAAATCCTTCCCCTGCGGAAGAGTGCCCAGAAGGCTGTACATACAGTTTGAATATCTCTTCTGACTCAATAATTACTTTAAATCAAATCAAATCTTTTAAATTTTTAGACATCATGAATACTAAGTAATTTTATCATTTTCGTTAATTAAACCAATAAAAAAAATTCCATTTCAAATAACCAAAGTCATTAGTTAAAAAGCGTACCCGTAGGCTCTCATGATTGTAATAGGAAGATGCCTTGGGGTCAAATACCTATTGAGATTGTAAAAAAAAAAACTATATCGATGATTCGAACTGTTGATCGACTCGGTAGTCATAGACTGTACCATTATTCCTTAGCCAAAGCCTAATAGAAATTGATGTCGTCTGTGTCTGGTCCGTGTGTAAGCGGTAAGCGGCACTATTGGGTAGTACAGTCAGATCTTGCCTAGTAGCGTAGGTCATAGAGTCATCGCCTGACTCGGGATCCCAGCGGAGAAGTCCAGTCATGAATGCGATACCAGATGTGCAACTGTAGTAGATTTCAATCTGTTCAAATTATTCTCTTTTGAAAATAATTAATGTAGCTCAATAATACAGGGTCTCAGTAATCCTAGGTAATACATTAATTGAAATAAGTTGATGCTATAGATAGCTAGCAGTAAATAACAATGCAACGGATAACATTTAATTTCCTTTTAAGTCTGCTTTGATTTAGAACATATAATAATAGCAAACATTGCCTCCTAATAGCTGACAGTTATTAATAAACTGTGTAAAGTAGTAGAGACGTAATCACTCTTATTTTTGGCAAAACTTAAGGGAACAGAATAGCCGAATGGTGTATTTTTTATGTTTTATTTCAATCTCAGATACAACACCCAAGGACGGGTGTACTGTCAGAAACGCCAATCAAGGCGTAATAAGCCATGTCTGTATAAAACTAGATTTCTTTACTTTTAATGTATTGATGATGTTTGGTAGCAATTCCGTGTCAACGTCATTTTGGACAATTGACAGAAGGATAGATGACGTTTAAATTGGACGAAATCATGTCTTGTCTTGTTCTATTCTTAAAAGATTAAAAGATCAAACATTTATTTATTAACTTAAAATCATAATACATACAGATCTTGGGTATATTGATGTTCCAATCATATCAACTCATAGATTATTGCAAATATAATGGGTAAATGTCAATCAATCAAATTAATTAACTGAACATAGTTAAAAATAATACTACTGAACTAAATTTCATACATAATATGTCAATATCAAAAATCAAATAAAAATTGAATTCAGTACTTATTTACATCAAAATTTATTAAAATTAATAATATAAACTTGTTAAGTGGTCAATGAGAGTTCAGATAAATTACTTCACAATAATTTAAAAAATCCTTTGATGAGACAAAGGCAAAAATTGTTCCTTTAATTTAATCCAATTCAATTCAAATATATTTTTGTTCTCGTGGAATACTTGTAATATCTCTTGATGGTCCTCACTTTGTTTCGTTGCATAGTTGTTGGCGTCGAATGGGTACTTATAGCTAAGTTTTTATGTAAAGAAGGTGCTCTGTGAAAGGGCTTGTTGTGGAACCGATGACTACCTTAAAGACTGAAGAGTCTGGCTTCAGCTTGACGCGGTTCTACCTAAAAGGTTTTTGTACTCACTAATGTCATAATTTGGTACATAATGAATATGCAACTTGACATTACGTTGGAGTTTTGACATTCTAAAAATTAAATTTGAATTATATAATGAACAATGTATTATCTATTCACATATTAACATTAAAGGTTGATCTTATTGTGAATACAACTTAAATTTTGTGTCGTGGTTTTGGTGAAACAAAACTAACCAACAATAAATAAAGTTGATGTAATTTTCGAGTTCCACGAGTTACTAATTAAATAAACGATAAACTACATGATAATACAATACCGGTAATAAATTGTATGTTTCTCACGATAATTAACGATTAGTATTCTCTTAAAATAAAAAATAAATTAATTAATTAAAGAGTCCTTGAATGATTAAATATATTATTATCAATTTCCAAAGGCATCTAGGGGCGCCTGGCCAACGCTCACTTGTGCATTTGTTAATTGATGATACAGGTTATTTAATTTGAATTATTTCATATAATAGGTTGTTTTATTTCGTATGCTTTTAATTAATATTTATATAATACAATAATTACAAAATACGACTAAAAAGAAATATTATTTTTACAAATAATAAAACAAGAAAATTGGTTCAGTACTTAATTCGAATTTAAATTGAAGTTTCAATTGAATTTTGATTTGAATATGAAAATGGAAACGTGATGGAGAATCTCTTCCGTACACGCCACACCAATGGCGGTGGAATATCCAATTTCCAATATCTCTACTGTGGCCTAGTTGCGTGCTGTACATACTTATACGGTGTATTGTATGCCACTTTAAACATAGGTACATAATCGCACGGAACGGAATTCATAAATTTTATAATACACACTTGGGATCCCCGGTTGCAGCTACAGGGGCCCGCGCGGGGCGTATAGTTCTTGAGGGGAAGCCCCGCGTAGACACTGACGTCGTATAGCATTGAGCAGGGATAGTGATATCGATATTCAAGGTCCGTTGGGTTGCGGAATCCAAATGTTTATAAAAAAAAGTTAAATTTGTTTTTTTTAACAAAATTATAATTAAATCGAAGCATATAACATTTAGCATATTATGAACTAGAGCCTTACTCTTAGATGTGCTTAATTCATGATAAAAGTTGAGTAAGGTAGAAGTTATTTTAGAAAGAAAAAACATAATTTAATGACTAAATAGTTTGTAGTTGTTGCTGCATATAGCTACTAATTTTGTTGCCTTATGAATTAAAATTTATAATCTAGACTAGGTAGGTATACGATATATATATAAATCTTAGGAGGAACGCGAATAAAACCCAAAGGCCACTTTCTGGGTGATTTAAGTAGCTGGTGTAACAGAAATATGTGTTGTTTTACATTTCATTTTAAATTTTTATATTAAGGGACTTTTCGTAATATATTTTGAGCCAGATATTTCAACAATGTGTGTGAGTAATAGTCATTGTGTCTGCGAAAGTTTAAAGAAATATATATATATATATATATTCAGTCTTCCTGCGACCACGAAAGATGTACTCTTATTCGAAACGTTAGAAACACCAAAAAGGTTCCGTGCTAAGTCCCGTTCAAAATGGTAATCGATGTAATGTGTACTAAAAATTATAATCGTTATTGCTTCTTACACTTATCGATAATAGTATCGATCGATGTTCAAAATACCGATGTCCCTTCCCTACATAGGTTATAAATATTTGTGTTTGTGTTTGTGTCGTATTTCACGTACTTCAGCCCAGCTTGTTCATTTTGAAGTCGTCCGGAGTTCCGAACCCACAATCTTAACATTTCATTATTATATTTTTCTATTGTCTAGTGTCGTGTGTTCTATTTCACTTTGAATAAGTGCTGACCTGGGATTTTTACTGCCATCAAAAGTGTGCCGTTTTGATATAATCAACCTCGCCGGTTAAGCAAAAAGGTAAGCTGAATTTGATTTTTAAAATTATAAATTCAACAAGCGAGCAACAATTTTGCTCGAAATGCTCCTGCAAAACAAATAGGTACGCAATTTCTGTTCTTGGTATAGGTAGGATTTGTGCCGTGCTTCGGAAGGCACGTAAACGTGTCGTGCTCCGACGCGGTACCACAGTGCTAAACTGATTTCATGAATATATGATAAAAATGTTCATACTATGTACTGTACGTAGTTGTACGTGAAAAAATAATAATTAACGAGAAAAAATCTATAGTAATTAATAACGCGCGACCACTTGTGTAATTAATATATGAGGTAAGTAACTTATACTTAGTTGTTTTTCTTTAGTGTTTTATAACATTTTTTTTATGCATTATATTTTATTTTGTACTTTGTTTTTTTTTAGCACCAAAATTTATCATTATGGCCTCAGAATGGGAACGTCGTGTCAGCTCTTGACAAATTAACATATAATAATATACTTAGATTGTATAAGTATAATTAGATTTATTAATGTAAATCACTTATTTGTGCAAAGGAAATGCGTTTTACCCCACCTAGCGGTGGGGATCACGCCCTAACTTTTTATATAAAATGCCACGCGCAAACAAACGTCGGGCATTACGTTGCCAACCGTCGAGGTGTTCACTTCAAGGAACTGTGAGTACTGCATTATTAATATTCTTGTTATTTTAATGATTGATGAACTACTTATTTCTAAGATAATGTTTTTATGCGAGTAATGGAATAATTGTGGATTATATTAAAAGAGCTACCACAGAGTTTCTGACCGCATCTTCTCTGTGATGATCCAGCCCTTCCGACGCGGTGGTAGAATCTTTCACAATATATTCAGATTAGAGCCATAGCAATAGCCTAAATGAATAAATGTTTTAAAACTCTTGGATGTTTATTTGTTATCCCTTTCCCAAGCCATGAAGAATTGCAGGATGTCTAGACTCCAATAGCTTGTAGTCTGACAGATTCAGAAGTGGGATACATTCTTACTGTAGCTTTGGCCTCCGACGCTTAGTTTAGAATAAGCCTTATCCCTTCATGGAACGGGCATTCTGCGTAATTTTTTAAAATGGGTTTTCAGCGTCACTGCTGTAATGAGCTCTACAGCAAGAGCCTTGGCAACGAACGCTGCGGCAGAAAGCACCGAGTAGATCTCATCGATGAGAACTGCGGCGACATCCACAAGCGCTGCAGCCTGCTCTTCACGTCGGTAAGCACTGCAGCCTGCTCTTCACATCGGTGGGCACTGCAGCCTGCTCTTCACCTTGACGAGCGGCATAGTCTGCTCCACGCGTCAACAGGCGCTGCAGCCTGCTCTTCACATCGGTGGGCGCTGCTGCCTGCTCCTCACCTCGACGAGCAGCGCAGCCTGCTGCTCATGTCGGTAGGCACTAAAGCCTGCTCTTCACTTCGAAGAACGGCACAGTCTGCTCCTCTTATCAGCAGGCGCTGCAGCCTGCTCTTCACTTCGACGAGCGGCACAGTCTGCTCCACGCGTCAACAGGCGCTGCAGCCTGCTCTTCACATCGGTGGGCGCTGCTGCCTGCTCCTCACCTCGACGAGCAGCGCAGCCTGCTGCTCTTTTCGGCAGGCACTGCAGCCTGCTCTTCATTTCGGCGAGCGGCACAGTCTGCTCCTCTTGTCGGCAGGCGCTGCAACCTGCTCTTTACTTCGACGAGCCGGGTAACCTGCTCATAACTACACGGGTACCGCAGTCCACTGGTCACAGTGAGCAGCTTAATTGGTAAAAAAAAAAAAAAAAAAAACTTAAGGTAAGTCAAGTTACTATTATACCCGAAAACTAAAGTCTACATTTAAAGAGAACTGTCTTTTGCAGTTCTAAGAAAAAAAAAACAGCAACAACCTCGATACGATTTTACAGTGGCAGCTATTCTAACGTCAACATGCTTTGAATTAAGGTCAATTTTGATTTATTCTATTGCTATCCATGGGTACCTGTAATTAGCTTTCGATATCCATTCAAATATTTTTGAACGCAAATAAAAATAAAAAATAAATATATATAGAAGGTTAAATTATGTTAGATCAGGATAATTAACGTAATTGAAGTCGGAAAGAGGTTGAAAACTAAAATATTAAACAAGACATCAAATCTATATTGAGGGTTCAGTACTAAAACAACTCTTAAATTTCCCATCTAGATCATTCTAAATGAATTTAACCTATGGTATTCTCGCTCTAAGTCCTAAATTTTTTCGTTTGTCCACTATTTATATTCTTAAATTTTTACTACCTTTTGTCTAGAAAAGTTCATAGTTTTATATTTTAGTAAGTTTAAATAGTCATACATTTTTAAGTTCAATCCTTAGTTCAATCACACAACTTGTTTTACAGTTATCAATTTACTTTTCAATCTAACGTCTCGCTTTTCTTCATTTCTTATCATTTCTTAGAAAAGCGAAACAAAATATGTAAATAAGTAAAAAAATCTTTATTTAAAAAAAAAAATATTTTATATAAGCCAAGCCGAAAATGAAAATATTGTACGAGTATCAAAGTAATCATCTAAATCATTTTAACACTATAACTAGAAACATAACACTACTAAGTACTTAATGAGTGGGTAAATTACAATATTACTTGACAAGACATTGGAAGTACTACAAACGACTTAATGAGTCTACCGTGTAGTTAGCTTATAAATATATAGAGTATTTAGTCATTTGGTACCTACCACTTACATTTTCGTTAGGTTCCTATCGTCTCATTGGTTTGTTGCAGGTTATTATTTAAAACAGGGCCTGTAAATTGAAACCAAGAACTTATATAACCTCAATCATAACTTATCATCAAAATAGGTCTAAAATCTGCTTAAAAATTTTAAAAATTCAACAAAATTATTTATTTATATTTACATTAATTAAGTGCTTAAAAACAAAACAAATTAACATACTAAAAAAAAAGCGACTAACACTACGTCTAAGTTTTACACAATGTGGCATACAGTTTTAATACTGTAAATACTTTTTGACAAATAAATGATATTGAATTAGTACTCTAATGATATTTAATATAAAGGTTTTATAATGAACAAGTCTAAAATAGGTTTGACGTTCCTAAATCCAGACTAAGGCTAATACGTTACCTATATCTGAACGATAACTTCACTGTAGCCTGGTTAAGTTTTTGTTGTTTTTCATAAAAACCGATTTTCGCAACCAAAACTAAAGCTCCTAAAACCAACAGCAAGTCATTTCGAAACACTACATGACAAAAAAAAAAAATTTAAATATTTAGGAACATAAACAAAAAGAACCTAAAGAGTCCTAAATAAATAAATGAATAACAATCGTTTGATGTTTGTATAAAAGAAAAATAGTTTCTCTAAACTTAATGACATCTTACTCTTATGTATAGAGATCAAATTTGGTCTTACCCAACACTAGTTGTAGCCCACGGCGTTGCCAGTGTAATTTAATGACTTAAAACCTTTGTCTCAACTTATGAGCGTAATTATCAATTCTTACATTTCTTACATACTTTAAAACTGAAAAGTTTATAAACATTTACCCTATTAAAGAATAATTTTATTGTTAAATAGTGACAAGTTTTGTTTTAAATCATGAGCTCAAACATAAAGTTTTACATTTATTTCTTCAGAACAGGGGTGACGACAGGATCCAAAAAAGTATGATAGTAATTGGTCCGTCTTTTGATTGTCCAGGGGTGGTGGACCCGTACTTTTCAGTTTACAAAAGAAAAGTAAAAGTCACAGAGATGCGAAGCGTCAAAGTCGTATATTGATGATCGAACCGATGAATCAAAAATATTTTTCCAAATTAAATTTTCTCAAATTGAAGGATATTATGGATATAAGAAACGATAGTTGGTGCCGTTTTTTGGCTAATCTCGTAGTCGTATTATAAATATAGTAGTTGTAATATATTATATTGTAATGGTTCTTTTTCTGCCCAATAGTTCTTCAAAACTAATACGGAAGTTTGGAAAAAATATTTGATGCCTGCATAAACCTTTAGTTTTAATTTAAAAATTAAATTAATTCAATTAAATGGTAGCTGGCAAAAGTAAGAAAAGAAACTAAGCTGCATCTTGCTCCAATTAATTTATTTCTAGAAATGTAGACAAATCGAGACAGGACAAACTTTATTTTCGTATATAAAATAAGTAAATAAAACTTTTCTTTATCAGGAACAATTAACACATATACTCTTAATAATTGATATGGAATTCTTTTATTACTCTTGTTAGCTAATATTGTCCCAATGTTACATTATATGGATCTAAAAGATCTAAGTATTAAGGTCACATAAATCAGCAGCGTTTATCAACTGCATTTGACTCCAACACGTGTTCTGATGGTAAAAATATTACTTACAAGCTTGAATTAATCCCGTTCAGCTCTATTTACATCGTGATGGAATCTATTCGAAGAAAGGTCACATTAAAACCGGTATCATCATCATCAGGTCTTTTTGTCTCCACTGCAAGAGCATGACCCTCTCTGTAGTACCCAAGCCAAACTTGGCTAGAGCTGCCAGAGGTCTTGGCCTACACTCTCCACGCTGGCCAGACGGGTATATGCCAATATATACTGCATGTCGGTTGTCATTCGTTGTTTAATAGTTCTTGCTTTCGGATTAATGGTGATTAGTCTTAGTTCTTTCACCAGCTTGAAAGACTTTTCATTTTTATATTTATTTATTACAAATGTAATAGGCGTAATTAAAACCACAGACCTCATCTACTGGTCAACCCACTGGTGATGACTAGTAATTGATATGGAGATTTTATCCTGCTACAAGTCCATTTGAAAAACCACTGATTGGTTTAACACTCATCAGCAACTGTTATGAAAACTATACTTTTCTTAATTTTCTCGAGCTATAAGGGACCCATTTATCAAATGTTATTAAGTAGAGTTTCACAATTACAGATTTTCTTACAGGAATTTTAATCTTAAAGCAGGACAAAGGCCTGCATTTTTATTGGACAGGACAATGAGGCCTGCAATTTTATTGAACAGGACAATGAGGCCTGCAGTTTTATTAAACAGGACAATGAGGCCTGTAACTTCGTTAAACAGGACAATGAGGCCTGCAACTTTGTTAAACAGGACAATGAGGCCTGTAGTTTTGCTAAACAGGACAATGAGGCCTGTAACCCTTATTATTGTATCTAATCTGTATTTTAACATTTTAAATGTTTCAGAATAATAACTGGACGAAATTATCTAGAAAATCGATGGGAAGCAGCAACAATTCCCTGTCTAATACTTACATATTTATTTAAGATTTTCGTAGACGCTTGGCTAAGATAAGAAGTGACTTTAAAGTTATAAATAGCTGTCCAGTTATTACTGAAAATGACTTTAGGGTTAGTTTATGCACATAAAATGTCCTCTATGAGAAAATATGTATTTTCTTTTTATCTAAATATTTTTATTTAATAATTGATATAATAGATATATATAATGAAACATACTATATATATTATATATATAATTCACGAAGAAGGGTAACAAACCTTACTCCGGTGTAATAGCTGTCGATAAGATTAAACCTTGGCTAAATTTTAAAAGACCTCATGACAGCGAACATGATGTAACTAGCGAACCAGATTGAAATAATGATTAAAATTGTTACTTTCTTTATATCAAATGTTCAACAGGAATTTTAAGATAGAGGTACATGGAATGAATGATTCCATAAATCAAAAGGGACGGAAAAGTCCTGAATTGCATGAGGAATGAAGGATTCCTGAATCACAAAAGACATATTAGACAAAGGGTCTAATATTTGAAGAACAAATGGTTCTGTGAAAATGTTATTTACAGTCAACGGTGTATTAGGTAAATCACCATAATTGCGAAATTCTAATTTAAGAACCTGACATACCTTTGACTGTAAAGGACGGAAGGGTCCAATATTTGAAGAACAAATGGTTCTGTGAAAATGTTATTTACAGTCAACAAAAGGGACGGAAGGGTCCTGAATTGCATAAGGAATGAAGGATTCCTGAATCACAAAAGACATATTAGACAAAGGGTCTAATATTTGAAGAACAAATGGTTCTGTGAAAATGTTATTTACAGTCAACGGTGTATTATGGAAATCACCATAATTGCGAAATTCTAATTTAAGAACCAGACATACCTTTGACTGTAAAGGACGGAAGGGTCCAAAAGATTTGTTTACTGTTGTTTGCAAAAGCATGAGGTCATGCTTAGTATAGGATGGCCGACTGTCAGCTCTTGACAAATTAACATATAATAATATACTTAGATTGTATAAGTATAATTAGATTTATTAATGTAAATCACTTATTTGTGCAAAGGAAATGCGTTTTACCCCACCTAGCGGTGGGGATCACGCCCTAACTTTTTATATAAAATGCCACGCGCAAACAAACGTCGGGCATTACGTTGCCAACCGTCGAGGTGTTCACTTCAAGGAACTGTGAGTACTGCATTATTAATATTCTTGTTATTTTAATGATTGATGAACTACTTATTTCTAAGATAATGTTTTTATGCGAGTAATGGAATAATTGTGGATTATATTAAAAGAGCTACCACAGAGTTTCTGACCGCATCTTCTCTGTGATGATCCAGCCCTTCCGACGCGGTGGTAGAATCTTTCACAATATATTCAGATTAGAGCCATAGCAATAGCCTAAATGAATAAATGTTTTAAAACTCTTGGATGTTTATTTGTTATCCCTTTCCCAAGCCATGAAGAATTGCAGGATGTCTAGACTCCAATAGCTTGTAGTCTGACAGTCGTGTATCAAAATGGCTGGAAGAGGAAATTGAAGATGATGAGGAAATTATTGAAAGCGATGACGATGGTAATGCTGGCATAGTGTCAGAACCAATTAGTCAAGAGGGCAGAAGTCAGGTGCAAGATGAGGAGATGGCTCAAGACCACGTGACTAATACCACACAGTCTGAGCAGTCGTCGTCAGAAGATGATATTCTTCTCTCTCAATTGAGGCAAGTTGAGCGTACAGAGGTGAGTGGCAACTTTTTTATATCAAAAAATGGAACACGATGGAATAAATCACCTCCAACTCAAACTATTGTGCATTGAATGCAACGAAAACAGTGATTCAATTTAAAAAAATATCAGAAATCTAAAAAAAATATGTGTTTTGATTTGTAACTTACCAAATATGTAACTTTTTATGTGATCTCTTAAAAATGTTCCTAATTAAGTAAATTTAATAATGTAAACAAAAATTTTGTAACTTTAATTTTCTAAAATAAATCTTCTTTGCCGTTTCTCAGATTAGCGTGCACAAACGCACAGACAAACAGACAAACCGACAAACAGAAAAACAGACAAAAATTCTAAAAATCATTGTTTTGTGTTCTATTGCGTTGGTAAAAGCCCCCAAAAATATTTTTACTCATTTATCTTCCATGTACAGACAGCGATCGGTTACGATTTTATTATATGTATTGATTGATGATTATTATATGTATTGATTGATTGATATTGATGTATTGATGATATTGATTATTTATGAACAGATTTAAATGAAACAAACACTAAATTTTAAGTGAAGCTTATCATAATATTTCAGTGAAAACCGCAAACGAATCAGTTCAGCCGTTTCTCAGATTAGCGTGCACAAACGCACAGACAAACAGACAAACCGACAAACAGACAAACAGACAAAAATTCTAAAAATCATTGTTTTATGTTCTATTGCGTTGGTAAACCCCCAAAAATATTTTTACTCATTTATCTTCCATGTACAGACAGCGATCGGTTACGATTTTATGATATGTATTATTATATGTATTGATGATATTGATATTATATGTATTGATGATGATGATTAATTTTCTAAAATAAATCTTCTTTATCTTTAGTAAAAATGCTTATTTTTATTCAACATTGCCATATTATTGATTTTTTTTCAATTTTAAAGTGTTCTACTATAGTAGAGCGCGCGAGCATACTTGCAAAGAAATGGGGCGCGTGCACTCTAGTGTTAAAATTGATATAACTTTTTTATTTATGAACGGATTTAAATGAAACAAACACTTTATTTTAAGTGAAGCTTATCATAATATTTCAGTGAAAACCGCAAACGAATCAGTTCAGCCGTTTCTCAGATTAGCGTGCACAAACGCACAGACAAACAGACAAACCGACAAACAGACAAAAATTCTAAAAATCATTGTTTTGTGTTGTATTGCGTTGGTAAAAGCCCCCAAAAATATTTTTACTCATTTATCTTCATGTACAGACAGCGATCGGTTACGATTTTATTATATGTATTGATGATTGATATTGATAAAAATGTTCCTAATTAAGTAAATTTAACAATGTAAACAAAAATTTTGTAACTTTAATTTTCTAAAATAAATCTTCTTTAGTAAAAATGCTTATTTTTATTCAAAATTGCCATATTATTGATTTTTTTTCAATTTTAAAGTGTTCTACTATAGTAGAGCGCGCGAGCATACTTGCAAAGAAATGGGGCGCGTGCACTCTAGTGTTAAAATTGATATAACTTTTTTATTTATGAACGGATTTTAATGAAACAAACACTAAATTTTAAGTGAAGCTTATCATAATATTTCAGTGAAAACCGCAAACGAATCAGTTCAGCCGTTTCTCAGATTAGCGTGCACAAACGCACAGACAAACAGACAAACCGACAAACAGAAAAACAGACAAAAATTCTAAAAATCATTGTTTTGTGTTCTATTGCGTTGGTAAAAGTCCCCAAAAATATTTTTACTCATTTATCTTCCATGTACAGACAGCGATCGGTTACGATTTTATTATATGTATTGATATTGATTGATTGATTACTTTTAAAGTCTTGAGACAACCTTATATCAAAATCATCCTTTTGTTCTTTTTTCTTCTCTTTTACTATCTCTTTCACAATCACAATTATCCTCTTATATTCTTGCTTTGCTGCAAATACATCACTATCCCTTGCATTCTGATTTCTTCGATCAGCTCGTACTGACAACCAATCCTTCCATGCTTTCTTCTTTTTTTTTACAGCGTCTTGTACTTCCTTGTCCCATCATACATTTACCACATCCTTGCCTTTTCTTCTTTTTGTCATACCGCATACATCAATAGCGGTGTCAATCATTCCCTCTTTTAATACTGTCCACACGTTTTCTATTTCACATTCGTCCTCTATTCCTTTAAATTTTTCTATTAATATTGATTTATATTTCTTTTTTGCATCTTCCTCTTGTAATTTCTCAACTTTTATCCGTTCCAACCTGTTGGAGGGGTTAGATATAAAATTTCGCCATTTTTTAAAAATGTTTCTAGTTTTACAGATTACCAAATAATGATCTGTAGAAATCCCTACTCCACGGTAAGACCTTGTATCAATCACATTCTTTTTCATTCTTTTGTCTACTATTATAAAATCAATCATACTCTTCACTCCGTTTTCCTCCCTTGTGTACATGTGAATCTTTTTGTGATCAAACATAGTGTTTGTCACACAAAGATTCTTTTGCAGACATACCTCAAGCAAACTTTTCCCATTTTCATTTTCCCTTACATCGCCAAACAAACCCAATACCTTTTCATAACCATCTCGCTTAATACCAACCCATCCATTAAAATCACCTAGCATAACTATCTTCTCATTGTCTTTGCAACCACTCAAAACATCATTCACACTATCCCAAAATTCCTTTCTTTCTTCTTTATTTCTTTTAGACTTACCTTCTGTAGGCGCATACGCTCCCAATATAAATATTCGATTCAACCCAACTTTCATTCTAATCCAGACAAGTCTTGAACTTACAAATTCATACTCACTCACACACTCTGTCATTCTTTTGGAAAGGATGAGGCCAACTCCTTGACAGCCTTTGGCGGTTTCTGGTACTCCTGACCAATATGCCGTGAATGAACCACTCTCAGTGGTTCCGCATCCTTTCCGTTTCGTCTCATTTACACACAGCACATCAATCTTTCTTTCACTCATCATCTGATATACCTCATCTATTTTACCATTCATTCCTATAAGAAACATAATGGTCCAGCTAAACTGTTAGAAATATACATTAATGACGCATTAGCCAAAGTTGTTTAGCCTGATGAGCATATTTATACGCCGGAGTCATAAAATCCACGCGAACGAAGTCGCGGGCATCAGCTAGTGTATAATAAAAGCAGTAATCCTACTATCATACTAATATTATAAACGCGAAAATTTAAACGTGTAAGTATGGATGGATGGATGGATGTTTTTTACTCTTTCACGTAAAAACTACTATATAGATTTTAATGAAAATTTACAATAATATAGCTTATACTTTAGAATCAAACGAACTTACCTTGTGAAGTTTGATATCTAATTATACGAGTGTCTTGACCAAAGATGATTACATTTACGTGCAGCAGTATGCGAGATGATACCGTCCTCACCACACTTATAAAGCTATGTATTTTAAAAAGATAAAATAAAATAAAATTAATAAAGTGTATTGACTCATTTCCGGCGTCTATACACCCCGCCGCCTCATTCGCCCGTTACTTTCATTATTAAGAGCAAATTTTTTCGAACTATTTGGGTGTATTAGGGCCGGGCGGGATCGTAATCATCTTTGGTCAAGACACTCGTATAATTAAATATCAAACTTCACAAGGTAAGTTCGTTTGATTCTAAATTATACTTCATGTCTCTCCCAAAGATGATTACATTTACGTGCAGATGTTTAGAGTTTCGAAAAAATTAAAATCAAGCAAGATATCAGGAAAATCATATATTAACAAAATTAAAAAACATTATTTTTAACAAAATACGACGATTTGTACAAAATAATCTCATTTGTTAAACAAACAGAAAAAACACGATTATTTCTCAACATTAAGGAACAGAGAATCAGCGAAAGCACTATCTGTGGTATTGCAGATTTCTTTGTTATAGTATTTCAAAAATACTCTAGAGGATTCAGTCCACCCTGCGGCTTTCCGAATTGCTTCTAAGTTTACACCTGACCTGTGAGCCGCAGAGGTAGAAGCGTGGCGCGTGCTATGCGCACTGTATATATTGATGTCTATGCCACTCTTCTCTAATATGTATTTAACCCAGTGAGATAATGTTTGACTAGTTACCTTTTTATGAGGTTTTTGATGGCTAAGAAAAAGATATTCATCTTTGCGTAATTCACTAGTTCTATCAATATAAGATTTTAACGTTAATGCTGGACATATTTTAGGATTCTCATGAATATACGGTAAGGTTATTAAAGGTTGGTAAGATCCAGGCCTGGAGGTCTTAATCAGGTCTTCGATTCTAATTTGTATTTTATCAGGATGAAATGAAATATTTTTAATACGAATCAGGCTTAGTGTTTGCATTCGTTGTGCAGATGCAAGGGCAAGAAGACTAATGCATTTCAAAGACAGTTCTTTTAGTGTAATCGAGTGATTTGGAAAATAATTGGAAATATAACTTAATACTTGATTTGGATCCCAAGTACGACAGTACTTGGGAGTCGGAGGCCTAAGGCGATATATTCCTTTGAAAAAACGTTTTATATAATCACTGGCAGTAATATCCTGAGCCAATAATATAGATAACGCCGAACGGTGGCTATTAAGCGTACTGTAGCTAGCACCAGCGTTAAATTTTTCCGTCAAATATTCAATTAATTGAGTTATATTTGCATTAAAGAAATCTATATTTCTATCATTACAGTACAGCCACCAAGATTTTATATAAGAGTTATATTGATTAAGAGTATTAGCTGCAAACGAGTACATTACAATTTGAAGCGAGGCATCGGGAACTCCACGCTTCAACAGCGACAGCCTGATAATTTCCCTGCCATCAGGGTGAGGTCCCCGTGCAGCGGGTGTTCGGCTCTGAAAGGCGAAATTAAAAGGTCACTATTGGGCTCAAAGTAAATCACTTCAGACACTAGCATTTTAGACCATAGTGGGTACCAAGGCTGCGTGGGCCAGCATGGTACTACTACAATGCCCTCAGCCTGATCATTTCTTATCTTATGCAGAACTTTAGGTATTAAACTGAATGGCGGGAAGGCGTAAAACTTAAGATTGTTCCAGTTAAAAGTAAAGGAATCAATAATTTCGGAATTTGGGTCTAGTTTCCAAGATGCATATCTTGCACATTTATGATTTTGGATACTAGCAAATAAATCAAACTCTGGAAGGCCAAATGAAGATATAATTTGTTTCAAAGCGTAATCTGCTAACTCCCATTCAGTATCAATATTGGTTTGACGAGACTCGTAATCAGCAACAACATTTTCTTTAGATTGGATATATGAAGCGAAAACGTGAATATTGCGTTTTTCGCACCAATTCCAAATTTCACGTGCAATATTATTTAAATGGCAATGTTGTATTCCGCCCATTTTATTAATATATGCAATAGCTGTGGTATTGTCCACCCGTAATAAGATGTTGCAATTTTGGAGATGGGAGGCGAATATCTTGAGTCCATAGAAAGCGGCTAATAACTCGAGAGTGTTTATATGGTACGAAAGTTGTGTATGATTCCAATTCCCGTTAGCGGTCTCGTTATTGCAAGCCGCACCCCAACCAGTGGTTGACGAATCGGTAAATATAACAAGAGAATAATCGCTTTGTTAAAAGGGACAAAATGCTGAATCAATGTTATCCCGCCACCATACTAAATCTTCTTTTAAATGATCTTTTAATACCATATATTTATTGTAATTAATTGAATAATTAAGGGCCAAAAACTTCTCCCTCTCTAATAATTTTGTATAAACCCATCCGTATTTTACAGCTGGGCACGCTGAAGTCAATAAACCTAAAAATCTGGCAAGCTCACGAATAGTTATACAAGTATTTTTTGTTTTTAAAAGTCTACTAGCAAAAGATTTTATACGGGTTTTCTTTTCAGAGGGTAACGACAACTGCATATTTCTTGTATCAAAGTTAAATCCTAAGAATGTACACTTTTGGGTAGGTTGAAGTCGACTTTTCTTTTCATTAATAATAAAGCCTAGCTTAATTAGGGTATCTCTAGTTATTTTAATATTTTTTAAACATTCGTTATACGAGCTCCCTATACAAAGAAAATCGTCCAAATAAATGACGGACAAATGGCCCAAAGAACGTAAATAGTGTGATACAGGCTTTAATAATTTAGTGAATACATAGGGCGCAGTACACAGTCCAAAAGGCAAAACATTAAATTCAAATAATTGATTCTTAAAGGAAGGTGAATTCCAAAAAAATCGAAGCCAAACCCTATTACTCTCATTGATAGGTAGCAAAAAATAGGCATCTTTTAAATCTAAGGTTGCCATATAATCATTATAGTGTAGTAATTTTATAGCAGTGCGGTAGTCTTCCATTTTAAAATGGTCAACAGAAATAAATTTATTTAATTCCTTTAAATTAAGAATAAAACGATGACTACCATCAGGTTTTGGAACTGTAAAGATAGGTAAAATGAATTGTTTTTCACTGGGTGAACACGGTGATATATACCCCGATTGTAATAAATCATAAATACAATTGTCAATAATGGTCAATTCCTCGGATGTGTATGACCTATTTTTAGGCAAAGAATTTTGCCATGGTTCACAATAAAAAGGAATTTTATAACCTGAAATCCAGGACAAAATTGTATCATCATTTGTAATATGTAGCCATTCGTGAATGTAATTTTTAAGTCTACCAGCAATGTTGCCTACCTCCCCTGAGTCAGCTACTGTCTCCGATGTTGCTGGCGGTTGTTGGTGGGGCGCGCACTGTTCGGCTCGCGCCGACGGTCCCGCGTCGTCGGCGGTGGCTGGCGCCGAGCGGTAACTCCGGGGTTCACTCGTTGCTCGGCGGCTGGTGCTCGCGGTGCCCCCCTCGCGTTTAAAGAGTCCGGGCGACGATACCCTGACGTGCTTGCCTGCGCCTGAGCAGGTGGCTTGGTGAACTTGAGTTCTGAAGCGGATTTTGCTATAGCCTTAGATGTTTTAAGGTGTTCGGAGAGATCGGAGCCAAATAACAGTTCATCCATTTTAGTATTTTTTATGACATCCCGCTTCTGCTTGCTTATAGAGTTTATTATAATGTATCTTCTTGACAGAGATTCTCTGTAGTGTGTATCACACAATAATCTCCCAGCGTCGCTCAAGGTTTTAACTATATCTTGGGAGATATTCCCGGTATGGGTCAAGGCCAAATTCAGTGCCTTACCAATAGCAGAGATACAGCTCGCCATTTGATTTTGTTTCTGTTCACTATATGAATCTCTCTTGCAGCTTGATTCACCAAGGGCTGATTTTAATTCAGGGTTTAATTTGGGTGGTTTCATAAAACTGCAATTCTCTGCGGGTAGGTATCTCTTCATTATCTCGACTTTGTCTTCCTTGGGTAAGCCGTTTACTAAAATATGTTTCCACCTTATGGCTAGGTCTTTATGCAGATTATCACCGTAACTTTTATCTAAGGTAGGGTCAGCGCCCAATAATTCTAAAATATCGGGGTCCAAGCGCTGATTGTCTTCCAGCGAATCCTCTAGCGGTACTTCCACATCGACCGTTGGGATCTCGTCTGTAAAGACGGAAAAAAAATGTAACAAAAATTGCTTGTCTGTCCACAGGCATTTGCCGGGACGTTACTATCCACACACGATAAACGTCGGGATATATAGTGTGACTCGGACGACACCAAAACGAATAATGAAAGTAACGGGCGAATGAGGCGGCGGGGTGTATAGACGCCGGAAATGAGTCAATACACTTTATTAATTTTATTTTATTTTATCTTTTTAAAATACATAGCTTTATAAGTGTGGTGAGGACGGTATCATCTCGCATACTGCTGCACGTAAATGTAATCATCTTTGGGAGAGACATGAAGTATAATTACATCAGAATAACACAGGCTACAATTTATAAAGATATTGTGTGTTAATCCTGCGCAGACGAAGTCGCGGGCACCAGCTAGTCCTATATAAATCCTATTTTCTTATCAGATCTATACATCTGATATCAGACCTATTTCCTACCTAGTGCTATTTGGGGAATAAAAACACAAGAGAAAAATCTGTTTATTTACAATAACAATAACATAAGTGTATCTATTATTACCTATGTATACACCTGTCTATCTATGTATTTCTATTGACTTATTAACTATGGGAGAATAAAAACACTATAAAAATATATTTTATTTGCGACTTATAACAGCTATGTACTAACTATAACCTATATACTATATCTATGTTGCTGTATGTCGGCTGTCCCGTACATCCTCCCGCCATGCGTCGTCCGCCAGGTCATCGCATTCTTGATTTTTCTGGAGGGCAGCCGACGCCGTAGGCAGGATCACCAGCTTCTTCGTGGGTCGCCGCAGGATTCCGCCCTTTGTCCTCACGTCGACTGCTCTGGTGACTCCATCCGGTCCGGGGTGTGTGGCGATGACGATACCACGCGGCCATGTGTTGCGTGGCAGGGTCCCATCGGCGACTAGGACGACGTCGCCGGCTCGGATTGCGGGGCCCTTAGCGTGGGGCTCCCGCCTGTACTGTAATTCAGGCAGGTACTCGCGCAGCCATCTTGCCCAAAATAGGTCGGCAAGACGTTGTGAGGCGCGCCAGTGGGGGCGCCCGATGAGGTCGCTGTCGTCGAAGGTGTCGGGGCTCGGAGTTCTCGCTGAACCACCCAGGAGGAACCCAAGTAACAAAATCTGGTACTATAAAAGACCTGAGAATATTTTAGAACGTGCTAATTAGTGTTCATGATTAGCACTATATCAGTGTTGTAAACGTTAACATAACCCCGAAAAGGCCCTAGTTTTATGACTGATTTATTCTATAAACATTACATTAGGGTTGTCGTGGTGATAAATTAGCTCTGTAGTTGAAATGTACCTAACAGTGCTACGAAACGCTTTTTAGTACTAAAATAGCGCTAACTGCAACGTTTTTGACATAAAGTTGCTCTATAAAAGTACCCCTCCCATGCTGGTCTGGGAGAAATAAAAAAAAAGAATGTACCAGCTGCTTCTCTTCCCGCGCAGATCGTAAAAGCCGATCGAGGGAATGGGCAAAAACGCGAATCATGTTAACAGGCGATGCGGCTAGCAACCCATCACTGTATTGATTGCTTTTCCATCTTCTCGCCCACCATAACGCTAAAAGTGGCTTTTGGGTCTTGCGGCCCTGAGCTCTGCATAGAACCGCAAGACCCAGAATGCTCTGTCTGCCCCATTAGGGATAAAGACGTGATAGTATGTATAAAAGTACCCAAAACATGTTTATAGTGTTATTTTGCGCTGTAAACGATTCCAATGATCTTTTTTATCACACTTGTTTACGGGATTTTTTCGTGCGTGTGTGGTCATGTATTCGTGAGTGTTCTTCAAGAAAATTATCGGTAAGTTTATATTTTATGTCACCATAGCCAATGTTGATAAACGTAACTTGCACTTGCGAAAATAATTCTGTCGCCAAAGTCATTATGCTGATTTCAAATTTGACAATGCGCCCTCATTACTTTCATGTTTTAATTAATTGTTAATTAACAAAATAAGTAATTTTCTCGACTGTGGCTGCTATAGTACTCATTGGTTCCAGCCGCGCTGCTAATGTGCTACAATGACAAAAAACAGCAGCCATGTTTTCACCTAACACGGTTTAGGGTTTCGTTGTCCAAATATAAAAATAGTGTAGTCAGAATTATTTGTTTGTTTCAGTGCGTTACCTGCAATTAATAAATTCAATCATGGCATATCTTATGGATGTGGATTGTTTCCTGAGGAGATTTCATTTTATACTTTTAAAAAGTAATATACTTGAATGGCCATGGCAAGAACACATTTTAATTTTGCACGCAATTGTATTATGTGTGGATATCTGATCCACACTTACCAAATCATTTTGTGATGAATAAGACATATATAAATATCTTATTATATTTAAATTTTTTCGGTTGCTCAGGTTGCCATGAGATGGCAATTTATAACCATTACCCTCCGGAAGAGTGTTTTTGTCATGAATAAAAATTACGTACAAGTATTTTTAAATCCTACCTCCTCCATGAATTCACATGATGTAATTTAATTATATTAAGTAGGTACAAACACAGGCACTTATATTTTGTCTATTAACAGGAGGTAAGTTATGAAGTCGGTTGTTTTTTTTTTTAATAATTTTAATTTAATCTTTTGTAGTTGTTAGTCCAAGTCAATTAAGTGTTTATCAAACATTCAAAAACAGTACAGTGGCGTACCATTATCTGTCAAAACGATAATCAACAATGTACAATTTATTCTTACATTACAGAAAATGCCATTTGCGATTGTGCAAACATTGGAAGATGGAAAAAAGGTACTTAGCTGCGTCCCTGAGGGTTGGGTGAAAAATAACTGCTTAGCATGGCCTAGAAAAAAAGCTGACAACTTACGAGGGTAGAAAACTCGCTTCCTGGTGTTGACTGATTTTTGATGCCATGCACAGTAAAAAGATCAGGCTTAACCTACAATTAAGGACAGTTAGTAATAACGATTATGACCGAAGTAACTGACACAGAAGAAGACGAATCTCCAGCAAACATCAAACAAGAAGGAAATGTAAGCAAAGTCAAATCTCACAATGACATACTGGAGCGTTGTTTGGTAAGTTAATTGTATAAGAATTTTATTTTTTGTTGTTTTTTCTTAAGGGTGTTGTGTGGGTTTTGAAACTCTTTTTAATTTAAATCTCTGTTTAAAATCATTTTTTTTTTATATTCTTTTAAAATTCAAATCATTTTGTCCATTCAATGAGGGCTATATCATAGAAAATAGCAATTGCTAGTTCAGATTATGCAGGTAGCTCCAAAAATTCCTTGAGTTATGTAAAAAAATGCGCACACGAGGTCCCGAGGTCCTACCTCGGGACCTCGGGTGCGCATTTTTTCACATAACTTTAAAGTCCTGTTATCGGAAGTCCGAAAATATTTTTCATGCCATTTTACATCATAATGATAATTCTTCAAATTTTTTAAATACTAACGATCGAAAATTATAATCATTATAATTCATAATATCACTGAAAATATAGGTACTTGTTTATACTAATTGTTGAAACTCCTAATCATTCTAATACATAACGCTAATATGCATAAATTTATACTATACTAATATTTGTTTTCATATATTTCTTCATCATAAGTGTTATTCATCCGCATTAGTGAAATTCATAATGTCAAAAATAATACATTTGTTTTAGAATGATTGATTGACATTCATAAAATGATGTAGCGAGCGTGCCGATGTAGCTGGCTGGCGAAGCGCCAGAAAATAATCAGGAAAGTCGGTCAGGCTAGGTTTGAACTGTGACCCCCCCGATGTGGTTCCCATCTTGTCGCGATGGGGGGGCTCAGTACCTGCGGTTGCCTCGGTCGCAGGGAAGCTAAGAGGAACCCATTGCCCGGGTTGAGGCTTAGGCCACCCCGGGCCCGGCGGAGGCCATTCCTGGAGGGAATGGCCTGGCTGTGGGGGAAGGGGGGTGACGATGACCCCCCTACCATCACAGCCGTGGTAGGGGTCGCGGGGGAAGAGGAGTGTCGGTGTGTCGTTGCCGCTCGCCCTATCCTCCGCGACCAAGCGCGGCCGTGGCGCTTGGCACGGCATCGGTGGGGCCGCAGGGAAAGAGGAGTGTCGGTGTTACGTTGCCGCTCTCCCTATCCCCTGCGGCCGGCTGTGTGGGCCCCGGTCGCCGTCAGGTGGACTGGGGCAGGGCCTGCTTTCGCAGGCCCCAAATTATGAGGGCTGGTTGGACGGTGGAAACGGGATTCCATCGACCAACGGACAGCCCTCCAGAGTGGAAGGCAGGCGCGTGTGCGTGTCAGCGCGCCTGTCCTTGGGCCAAGAGGCCAAGGCGGCGGTTACTCCGGCCCCTCTGATTCAGCAGAGGGTGCCGTGAGGCCGTTGGCGAGCCGGGGCCGCTTAAGGAGCGGCCGGCCACGCCGGGGCTGTGGAGCATGAAGAAGCACACGGTCCCGGCCGATAGCGGCTGAGAGGTGACACCGCGGAGTTTTACCGGTGTCCCGTAACCGGTAAGGTATCCGAAGGGATTTTCTCCGCGTCAAAAAAAAAAAAAAAAGGTTTGAACTGTGACCCCAACAGCGCGCGAGCTGAGCGAGCGTAGCGAGCGTGCCGTGGGAGCGGTCGGCGAAGCACCAGAAAATAAATAGTTACTATTATGGGAAACGATATTATGAGTTCAAATATTTTCTTAGTAATGCCATTATTAATAAAAATTATGAGTTGAATTATGTTTTTAGTAACAACATTGTTAATTAAAGAAATATGATAACAGTCGGTTAATATTTAATATGAACAAAAAAGTATAAGGAAAAAAAATATGAAGAGTGATTATTGTATACACAAATCGGTAGTAAAACAAAGAATAGGATTAAGATTTTTATGTGACCCCCCGCACTGCATCCAAAATTCTAAGATAAGTTAATTAGTGTTTCCTTTTTGGTGTTCACAGGAAAAAGCAGCCGTAGCAGAGGTTGATTCTTGATACATTATCAAGAATCAACCTCTGCTACAACCAGAAATGGAAAAGCAAATAAGGAAGTACCTGAGCCTACTATTAATAATGTTCCTCTAGAGTCCCCCAACGAAATGTTTTCTACCAAAGCGCCTTCTTCTCTACAGACTGAAACAGAAAATGCATCGACATCTTCAACATACATGGAAGTCAATGAAAATGTGATTTCTGACCAGCCTCTTGAATTTATTTTATGTATATCCCTCACAGGATACAAATATCACAACAAGCCAAAATTATATCACTGAAAAATTGGAGAGCCTAACAGTTGATGTTAATAGTATAAAAAATGATCAAAAAGAGTTAAAAGAAACACAACAACAACTTTTGTTACGCATTATTGCAATCCAAGCACAGTTTGAAGAGTTTTTGAGAAGAACACAAAAAGAGAATTTACATAAAGAAATAGGCTTCAAACCCATCAATAATTTGGATTCACTACAAGAACTGGAAGATACCTTAAAAGATGACAAAAGTATCACAGAACTTATTAAAAAATTATCTTTTATTTGTGGTATTTGTAAGGGCAGAGGTTTAAACAATTGTTTCACCTTGGTTGATGTAATTTTTCTTACAGAAGTTTTCTTACAACTTGTTCGTGGGCAGGAGGTGCACGCGGTAAGGATAAAAAAAAATATGTTTTAAATCTTTCGGTCGTGTCATCAACATGTTCTTCTCAATCATCGTAAAATCAGATAATAACTTCACAATGAAAGAGTGTGAAGAATTTTTCAAAAACATTCTTCGTAATTCCAATCGAAGAAATACAGCTAAAATGACGAGATTCTCGGCCACAAAAATAAGAGTAAAGAAAAATGAAAGAGCTCCAGAAGCTCTTAACTCAAACCAAAACCATTCCCTGTCTGAACTTGAACTCGGTCCGAGTCAAAACAATGTGGCAGCAGTGCCTGCACAGAGTCAAAATCAAAATACTGATGTACCTGAACCAAGTCAAAATAACGCGCTATTAGAAACTGCACAACTGTAAAAGGTATCGTATTTTTTTAAATAAAACAAGGTCAAATTATAATGGGTACAGGGTTAATTTTCGAGTGTACGATGCACAATCGTAGTCAGTTACATTAATTTTGATTTTTTAATTTCTGTTGTTTAATAAAAATATATTTACGGCGTGTAACGTTATTATAACATTTATAACAGAAAGATGTTTCCGCTTTACGTATTTATATGGGACTGACAATAAACAGTAGGTTAATTAGGGACTACTTTATTAAAAGTAAAGACTGAATATGATTGTTTGCCAAAAATGATTGTATTCAAACGAATAATAAATATAACATTCCATAACATGTAGCATGTAACAATATTGTTAAAGATAGGTAGGTATCTTCAATTTGGGTTTCCTTTATACTAAAATAAAATCACAAATGGAGGTAGGTAAATAAAACTTAACACAGAATTATGATCATGGGAGTAATAAAAGTAAGGAACTTTCATGGTTGATTATTAATATAATTGAGTTGATATTCTAAGATTTGTCAATTATGATGATTATGTTTGATGTTTAATATTCTGTTGTTTATAAACTATAATATAAGAATAAGGAGTAGGTACCAACCTACCGAACTAGTTTGGGTTGTTTTTTTTTTAAATATTATTTGTAAGAAGTAGATGATAGATAAGTACTACAATTTTTTATGTTACGAATACCAATTAAAAATTTCTTGTAAAACAACAAAATGTTGTATATTATTACAAACGTAGTTTAGATATATACAAAAAATAACATTATAATTGTAAGGACAAAAAGAATCTACTATTAACCTTTAAAAATGCCTACTAGTCCGCCATAATTAATAGTTATTTACATAGTATTAAATAATATAATGATGTTAATAGGTAGTACGTACTGAAATTGAGACTGATTTATTCAAAAGTAAAGTAAAGACTAAATACGATCGTTTACCAAAAGTGTGTGTACGGTACAGCGACTTCAACACACAATATAGCATATAGCACTGTAGAATTATGTAAAAGTACACATTTTGTTTATACTTACATTAAGTTTATAATATTTAAAGTAAAGTTTAGTTCTATTCTATTAATTAGATTATCAACGTGATTAGTTGATTAGATAGGAACTTAGTTGATTCAATACGTTTTTTTATGATTGTTTCACTGTTCATAAAAAAATATATAAGTATCTTGTTATAATATAAAGTGCCTTACGATTACTAATGCCACAATTTAAAGTAGTTCTCAAGAAGGCGTTTTCGTTACTGAACTGTTTCTCATTTTAAACTCATCCGTTTTTGTTACTTATATATTTTTTTGGTTTTGTTAAGAAGTAGATTACTTCTGCATATCGAACTTCTTTTTTTAAATATTGTATAAGTATTGATATGTTGACGATAGATTTTCCTACTGGTTCTAGATTAAGAATGTAAAATAAAACTCATCTTGTCATTATAAATCTTGTTTATAATTAATAAATAAAAATTAAAATATTCTCTTTTTATGAACTAGTTTTATTTATCACTAGCTGTTGCCCGCGACTTCGTCTGCGTGTACTTTACTTTATAAAAATCGTTATTTTGATATTTTCAATAAAACCGGTCAAGTAACACGCACAATATCAGGTCACACGCAGTGAAGGGTTCCGTATTTGTGAATGTCGATTTAGAATTAAAACTAAAGAGTTCATCATCATCTCAGCCCTTATTCCGTCCACTGCTGAGCATAGACCTGTCGTCGTCGACACATCTCAGTCCTGTGCTGCTTACATCCAGGTGTAACCCGCGACTTTGATTTTTTCGTCAACCCATCGCATGGGCTCCGTCGCGCCAGTTGCCCTGCCCAGTTTTGCTTTAAGTTTATGACCGTTGCCAAATTACAGCTTCTTGGTTCTAATTATCTCTAAGTAAAACCACGGACAGAGAGACAGACAGAAATGGCAAAACTATAAGGGTTCCTTGTTTACTACGATCACACATTATCTCTAGTCACAGTCTAAGTCGATCGGAATTTTGACATTGTAAACTACATGTAAACTTACACTGTTACCGAATGTTACTGCTACGCCGTGGGTCTCTCTAAAACGAAATACTTATGCAATAGGTAGTGACTTTGCTAATATTTAATTCATCTACCGTCTTTTGGCGTGAGTTCCCACAGCACTAATCTGTTGTAGCTCTCTGCAGCGGACTGCTGCCAACGTCTAGACGTATCTCCCCCTCTTCCCCGCCCTGCCGATGTGGCGGTGCAATGGTAAGCCTTGTCAAATATGTCTTTCGCTAGGCGGGAGATAAAAGTCGAGAAATACGCATTTCTACTTTGAGTCCCGACAGATGACGGCGTTCCTCAAGTAACCTTAAACATAGATTTTCTTAAGATCGCCTTAATCATGAGCCGCGTCCGAAGCTAGAAGCGAGAGGAAAGTACTGGATAGAGCTTCCCCTGGGCCATCTTCACTATCGTCACCATTCTATTGATGTGGACTTTCAAGCTGAGGCATCTGCCAAACTTAAGATACCTCACACCCACATTTTACCAGTAGAGCTTCAAGGATGGCAGGAAGTTAGTGTTCTCTGAGATCAATGTCTGCTTAGTGTTCACTAATAACCTCCGTTTGAAGAGCTTCTCGGGTAGGGCGTCCTATACGGCTGTTTGGAGGTTATTTGCGGCGTACTTTCAGTTCAAACGAACTGGAAAATGACCATTACCTATCTTTCGTTCCTCAAGTCACAATACTGAGTAGTCTTGGTATGGGTTTTCCACACATTTTTATTGCAGTGCCTAACTTAAATTTTAACCTAACATTTTTTCCCTAACCTTTCTTCTTACGTGAGGAAAAGGTGCCTTTTGGCCACAGGAAATCGGACGGTTAAGGTTTTCACCCACAAAAAATCTCATGGTGATAACGGCGTTACCGCTTTTGCCAAGTCAGTGTGCTAAATCTTGCTCCAAAGACCTGGTACGGCGACTGCTTATCAGCAGCTTTGGCTGAGCTCACTTGAGGTACTCTCTCAGTTATCGAGAGGAGTCTGAGTGGCCTGGTACATCGGCCTTCAATTTTATCCGCTAGGGTAAAGACGCGTGTTGACACAAATGCTCCTTTCAACCTAGAGGAACGTATTTGGAATCCAGTTCCCATCGCCCGACTGGCCCACGTCATGGAGGCAGATTTATGGAGGAGAATTTTACGCGGGAAAAATCCCTTCGGTTCGGACACCTTGCCAGTAACGGGAGACCGGTAAGGTTATGTGGCGTTTACCACTAAAAACTCCGGGGTAAGGGCTAAAAGCCCTGGCGCGGCTACCACTATGGCGGTCCGTGACTCGCTCACAGCACCCTATGCTTTAGTCAGAGGACATCCCCTGTGCCTAACCTAACCTATTAAGTACTTCCTATTTTGATTCCTTTTTCCATTTTCGCGCCCACAATCATGCTAAGAATCGCCGTTTGGTGGCGTTGGGTCTTGCGGCCCTAGGCTCTGTGTATTTTTAACAGCGCCATTTATTGGTGACCAAAAAGAAACTAATAAAAAAACTCCGAAAACATCAAAATAGTAAATTTTTAGGGTTCCGTATTCCGTACCCGAAGGCTAAAATCAGGACCTTGTTACTAAGACTCCGCTGTCCGTCCTTCCGTCCGTCTGTCACCAAGCTGTATCTCATGAACCGTGATAGCTAGACAGTTGAAATTTTCAAGGATGATGTATTTCTCTTGCCGATATAGTAACTAAAAATAGAGTAAAATAAATATTTAATTGAGGCTCCCGTACAACAAACTTGATTTTTTATAGATAATGGGACGGAACCCTTTGTGCGCGAGTCCGACTCTCACTTGGCCGGTTATTAACTTTATTATTTTATAAAAACCGTATATAAAATTAACAAAAGTTTTAGCCAATGCTACCGTACAGTTTATTTCATAGCAAATTTTCGAACAAAAATCTTTGACGTGATTCTTTAAATTGATATAACTTTTTTATTTATCAACGGATTTTAATGAAACAACCACTAAATTTTAAGTGAAACTTATCAAAATACATAATTGAAAATCGCAACCGAAGTTGTTCAGCCGTTTCTGAGATAAGCGTGCACAAACACAGTTTTTCAGACAAAAATGGTTAACGTGATTCTTTAACACTAGAGGACACGCGCGCTCTACTATAGTAGAACAGGAGCAAACTTTTGAGTCGTGTCATCTCATTTTTTCATATATACCCTCCCGCTCCTAGATAAGCGTCGACTACTAAACTCCGGTTCATTTTAGTGTGCCGCACGTATAAAAAGAGGCCGCACGTCGATATTATTTCACGACAAAATCCTTATTCTACCTGAGTAGTACGCGCGACCACTTGTGTAATTAATATATGAGGTAAGTAACTTATACTTAGTTGTTTTTCTTTAGTGTTTTATAACATTTTTTTTATGCATTATATTTTATTTTGTACTTTGTTTTTTTTTAGCACCAAAATTTATCATGGCCTCAGAATGGGAACGTCGTGTATCAAAATGGCTGGAAGAGGAAATTGAAGATGATGAGGAAATTATTGAAAGCGATGACGATGGTAATGCTGGCATAGTGTCAGAACCAATTAGTCAAGAGGGCAGAAGTCAGGTGCAAGATGAGGAGATGGCTCAAGACCACGTGACTAATACCACACAGTCTGAGCAGTCGTCGTCAGAAGATGATATTCTTCTCTCTCAATTGAGGCAAGTTGAGCGTACAGAGGTGAGTGGCAACTTTTTTATATCAAAAAATGGAACACGATGGAATAAGTCACCTCCAACTCAAACTATCGTGCATTGAATGCAACGAAAACAGTGATTCAATTTAAAAAAATATCAGAAATCTAAAAAAAATATGTGTTTTGATTTGTAACTTGCCAAATATGCAACTTTTTATGTGATCTCTTAAAAATGTTCCTAATTAAGTAAATTTTAACAATGTAAACAAAAATTTTGTAACTTTAATTTTCTAAAATAAATCTTCTTTAGTAAAAATGCTTATTTTTATTCAAAATTGCCATATTATTGATTTTTTTTCAATTTTAAAGTGTTCTACTATAGTAGAGCGCGCGAGCATACTTGCAAAGAAATGGGGCGCGTGCACTCTAGTGTTAAAATTGATATAACTTTTTTATTTATGAACGGATTTAAATGAAACAAACACTAAATTTTAAGTGAAGCTTATCATAATATTTCAGTGAAAACCGCAAACGAATCAGTTCAGCCGTTTCTCAGATTAGCGTGCACAAACGCACAGACAAACAGACAAACCGACAAACAGACAAAAACTCTAAAAATCATTGTTTTGTGTTCTATTGCGTTGGTAAAAGCCCCCAAAAATATTTTTACTCATTTATCTTCCATGTACAGACAGCGATCGGTTACGATTTTATTATATGTATTGATTGATTGATGTATTGATAAAGTGTGTAACAATGGTGCAAAATACATGATTGAATTGTAAGTTAGGCAGACAACCTTTCATTTAATTGAATCAACTTTACAATTCACTTTTTGTTTTTGAATGCAATTACAATCGCATTTGTATATATTTAGGTATGATGATTTGATTGGTATATTAAAAACATCATTATGATTTTCTATACGATTGCCCTTAATTACTATACTACCTTCATCATCTACAATGGAAGTTATCTCTATAATACTATTGTCATGAGTAAAAAAAAACAATCTCGTTCTTGAGATGACAAAATGAATGTTTTTAAATGAAGAACATTTCTGTCTGTATCTCTTTTGGTCCTTTGTGTTTTTAAAAATGGATAACTCTTGGTTAGTTTGTCCTTAATAACACCTTGCAGATCAATCATGTCTTTTTCACTTATGCGTCTAGCAATTTGAGCAAGAGGCTTATTTCCATGCCGTATCATCCTTTTTAACATAAATAATTTATTTTCAAACGGGTATGTACTGAAATCTTGCAAAGGGCCAAATTTTCTTACCTCTTCAGTTAAGTGTGTTAAATTATGTACGTTACTGGTTACATAATCTTTTCCGTATATTGTTTTAAATATTTCTACAAAAGAAATGAACAATGAATTTGCCAGGTCCAAAAAATGGAAATACTCTTTATTGGAACAAATAGTGACGGTACAAAATAGGCACAGAAAATGATGGTAAGTTTCAGTATTTAATACTTTTTATAGAATTATAAAACTCAAGTAATATAGGAAAGCTCTAAACTCGGATCCTTTCCAGTGTGCTAAGTCATTTAAAGATCTAACAGCTCGATGCACTTCTTTTGGCAATTTACAGTTAGATAAAAAATTTGAAACTGTCATAATATCCTGAGCGCACCACTTCGTTTTTTTATTTGAAACCTTTCCTTCCATCCAACCTTTAAGAAGTCGTTTCATTAAGCCCAGGTCTAATAAATGCAATGAATCTCCTACGATTAAATCTTCCACCATATCGACAGGTAGCTCCAATAATGGCGAATCCATTTTATGATGCTCTCCGTAATATTTTGCTCGGAAATCTGTATCATTCCTCTTTGCACAGCTAACTTTTGGAAAGTAAACGGTACCAGAAACATGTGAATATTCTCCAATTGTTGTACACTTTAGACATCCATGCTTGGCGTTGTAATTGTATACGCCTGAAAATAAAACAACATGATACATTTCCTAAGTAACTTTTAATTACGTAACTTAGCTTTTTTAACAAACTTATTGAAAATAATGTATTGAAAAGTTTTAAATATTAAAGAAGAAAAGGACATCCACTACTACCAGATAATTCCAAATTTTACACTGAGTTGAATAAAAATACAAATATATCTAAACCGTATCAAAATAGGTAAGTATTTTAAATTTTACCTTTTATCATTGCTCGTGCTGGAGAGTCACAGGCAAAAAGTCTTATTTTTACACCAATTTTTTTCTCTGTATTGTTCAAATCTTTAATAATAATAGTGTTTTCTATTAGTTGTTTCATCTCGTCTACAAAATCTAAATTTGTTGGCTTTCCTTGTCCGGAATATATCCCGATTACAAAAGGAGATAGCAGCGGCAATTCATAAATCATCATCAATACATCAATCAATATCATCATCAATACATATAATAAAATCGTAACCGATCGCTGTCTGTACATGGAAGATAAATGAGTAAAAATATTTTTGGGGGCTTTTACCAACGCAATAGAACACAAAACAATGATTTTTAGAATTTTTGTCTGTTTGTCGGTTTGTCTGTTTGTCTGTGCGTTTGTGCACGCTAATCTGAGAAACGGCTGAACTGATTCGTTTGCGGTTTTCACTGAAATATTATGATAAGCTTCACTTAAAATTTAGTGTTTGTTTCATTTAAATCCGTTCATAAATAAAAAAGTTATATCAATTTTAACACTAGAGTGCACGCGCCCCATTTCTTTGCAAGTATGCTCGCGCGCTCTACTATAGTAGAACACTTTAAAATTGAAAAAAAATCAATAATATGGCAATTTTGAATAAAAATAAGCATTTTTACTAAAGAAGATTTATTTTAGAAAATTAAAGTTACAAAATTTTCGTTTACATTGTTAAAATTTACTTAATTAGGAACATTTTTAAGAGATCACATAAAAAGTTGCATATTTGGCAAGTTACAAATCAAAACACATATTTTTTTTAGATTTCTGATATTTTTTTAAATTGAATCACTGTTTTCGTTGCATTCAATGCACAATAGTTTGAGTTGGAGGTGATTTATTCCATCGTGTTCCATTTTTTTAATATAAAAAAGTTGCCACTCACCTCTGTACGCTCAACTTGCCTCAATTGAGAGAGAAGAATATCATCTTCTGACGACGACTGCTCAGACTGTGTGGTATTAGTCACGTGGTCTTGAGCCATCTCCTCATCTTGCACCTGACTTCTGCCCTCTTGACTAATTGGTTCTGACACTATGCCAGCATTACCATCGTCATCGCTTTCAATAATTTCCTCATCATCTTCAATTTCCTCTTCCAGCCATTTTGATACACGACGTTCCCATTCTGAGGCCATGATAAATTTTGGTGCTAAAAAAAAACAAAGTACAAAATAAAATATAATGCATAAAAAAAATGTTATAAAACACTAAAGAAAAACAACTAAGTATAAGTTACTTACCTCATATATTAATTACACAAGTGGTAGCGCGTACTACTCAGGTAGAATAAGGATTTTGTCGTGAAATAATATCGACGTGCGGCCTCTTTTTATACGTGCGGCACACTAAAATGAACCGGAGTTTAGTAGTCGAGGCTTATCTAGGAGCGGGAGGGTATATATGAAAAAATGAGATGACACGACTCAAAAGTTTGCTCCTGTTCTACTATAGTAGAGCGCGCGTGTCCTCTAGTGTTAAAGAATCACGTTAACCATTTTTGTCTGAAAAACTGTGTTTGTGCACGCTTATCTCAGAAACGGCTGAACAACTTCGGTTGCGATTTTCAATTATGTATTTTGATAAGTTTCACTTAAAATTTAGTGGTTGTTTCATTGAAATCCGTTGATAAATAAAAAAGTTATATCAATTTAAAGAATCACGTCACAGATTTTTGTTCGAAAATTTGCTATGAAATAAACTGTACGGTAGCATTGGCTAAAACTTTTGTTAATTTTATATACGGTTTTTATAAAATAATAAAGTTAATAACCGGCCAAGTGAGAGTCGGACTCGCGCACAAAGGGTTCCGTCCCATTATCTATAAAAAATCAAGTTTGTTGTACGGGAACCTCAATTAAATATTTATTTTACTCTATTTTTAGTTACTATATCGGCAAGAGAAATACATCATCCTTGAAAATTTCAACTGTCTGGCTATCACGGTTCATGAGATACAGCTTGGTGACAGACGGACGGAAGGACGGACAGCGGAGTCTTAGTAACAAGGTCCCGATGTTAGCCTTCGGGTACGGAATACGGAACCCTAAAAATTTACTATTTTGATGTTTTCGGAGTTTTTTTATTAGTTTCTTTTTGGTCACCAATAAATGGCGCTGTTAAAAATACACAGAGCCTAGGGCCGCAAGACCCAACACCACCAAACGGCGATTCTTAGCATGATTGTGGGCGCGAAAATGGAAAAAGGAATCAAAATAGGAAGTACTTAATAGGTTAGGTTAGGCACAGGGGATGTCCTCTGACTAAAGCATAGGGTGCTGTGAGCAAGTCACGGACCGCCATAGTGGTAGCCGCGCCGGGGCTTTTAGCCCTTACCCCGGAGTTTTTAGTGGTAAACGCCACATAACCTTACCGGTCTCCCGTTACTGGGGCCTTACTCCATAATGTTATCGACGAAAGTCGTCCGTCATACGAGCAGTTCAAGGCAATCCATAACACATACGCGATGACGTCGTCGATCGCTTTAGAACGGACTAAAGACGGGACTAAACTACTTTGACAGATAAATAGCTTAAACGGTACTCTATAGAGTCAAAATGTCAACTTGACAGCACGTGAGTCGACCGAAAATGCCCCCCCTCCCACCCCGCATCATACCCCGCCAATGTCAACTCCGTCGTCACGGCGATACGGCTTTGGGCTCTTATTGGCTAGTTAGAACGCGATGACGTCGTCGCGACGCTTTCGAACGGACTAAAGACGGGACTTAACTACTTTGACAGATTAATAGCGTAAACGGTACTCGATAAGTGTCAAAATGTCAACTTGACAGCACGTAAGTCGACCGAAAATGCCCCCCGTCCCACCCCGCATCATACCCCGCCAACGTCAACTCTTTTAGTTACGGACCTCGTCGCGCCGATATGGCTTTGGGCTCTTATTGGCTAGTTCGGAGGTCTAATTATATCACAGATTAGACAGATAATTATATCTAGTCGGCATATCCATCGAAAAGCTGTGAACGTACTCGTAGTGATTATTTATATTCTCTTTGAGCTGTGGCTATATTTAGTATCCCTTAGCACAAGTTTAATGGTCCTACCTAGCTCAATCAGTGTGATTTATTATTATGTAACTATTCACCTAAGTAGCAGTTACTTAAATGATTGTATCTTTATCGAACAATAATAATTGTTCGAGGACATAAACATAACCTAACCTAAAGGATGCTCCGGAACTTCAAGAGGTCTCAAAGGTAAGCAATTTGTGAATTTTGTTTATTAAAAAAAGTATATATATATGCCTACTTAGCCTCATACCTAAATTGCCTCATAAAATTTTCTATATTTTTACAGATATTAATTATTGCTCTTGCATTTTATGCAAGGGCCGTTACCAGAAGGATGTGGATGTGGCCCAGGTTGCCATCATGGCGCAGCAGTCAGCAAGCACGCTATGGCGAAAATAGCCATGCTTTTATTTGGCAATAATATGGAGGATATAAATCATCTGCACCGAGAATATTACTAGGTATGTAAGCACTATGCTTTTTATCACTACATACTGACTTTGTTTACATCACACTTCGAATGGGCATGAGCCATCATGGCTGTAGCTGATATTCCGGATGTGAAGTTGGATCCAATGTCAAAAATATTTAAATTGATGAATACATGTACTGTTTGCTATCTAGCTAGTGGTACAAAAATATTCACTGACTAGGGGTTAATTCTAATAAACATTATTATAATCATTTTGAATGACTTTTTTCACCACCACTTCACCAAAAGGCAAAAAGTGGCCTTTGGCTTTTATAATAGCCCTATGGCTCTGTCACCCCTGTTATTTCAGCGGGTTCCATGGCATATTTCTGCACTGATGCTGCACTTTACTTGTAATTATGGTTAAATTGAGCATTTTGAACTAAATGAGATGTGCGGAGCTGTAAATATGACAAAGTACATCACATTTAAATCTTAAAGAATTTACTCTCTAAAACAGGATAATCTAATATATTGGTATACAATTATTTCAGGTTTTCAAGAAGAGACACGTGGTGATGACACAGTGTACAACAATTTGTCTAAAATGATGAATAGTACCATGCCCGGTGTGAAGATATTTATTCCACCTCATTCCTCTACAGGAAGAATATAGGTAACAGAATGAACAGGAAGAAGAGCAACAACCAGCCAGAATCTGACTGTTATCATCCATAATCCATCCTTTTTGATTACATTGTGCCTTATTTATTATCTTCTTACTGGTTTTTACCATTTCATATTATGGACTTTAAATAAAACAATATATTATAAAATAGTTTTGTTTTTCATTTACCAAAGAAACCACTTTTAACATCAAAGTACATTTTGTTCATGATAAGTTATTTCTCTGCTAGGTTTGAAACTATTTAAAAATGTATATACATTAAATAAAAAAGAATCATTAATCAACAGGCTACATCGTTCTGCAGATCTGACAGAAAGAACCATACAATAAACCTAAGTACCTAGGTTAGTAGGTAATGTTAAGTAAACATTATGTACAGACAAAGCATTATGTGTTTTGTGGCTTGAAAGTAGACCGAGCCCAATGCCAAAAAACTTAAAGACCACTTTTAGCATTGTGGTGGGCGAGAAGGTGGCAAAAAGAATCAAATCGAGTCTCGGTCTATATTGCCGTCGTTGTATCCATCGAACAAACGAAGTAAAGCTTTGGAGACACCAAAATTAACAGAGCTGCTCAGTTTTGTCGTAGGTAGCTCATTTACTGGGTTTCCGGCCTGGTTCTTGCGACATTCCCATTCTTGGGGCTCAAAATTTGGTTTTTGGTTTGGTAACAGCTGCCTTTCGAAAAAAAACTGATTAAACTGGAGAACTTTTTACAGAACAGATAGAAATTTAATAAACAATTTGAGTTAGGTTAGGTATTTGTTGTTTGATGTTATTTACACACGAATGTCATGTTTGAAGTTGACATGTCTGTGGAACTTTACTTTTAATGATTATGGCGTCTGGGATATTGAGTCGTACTGATTTTACAATAATAAAATCAATTATATTTTCTTATTATAATAACACTTTTAGGTTCAGATTGGCTTCACTTGTAAGAAAAAAAGTAAGATTCTCATATATATTAGCCAATCAAGATAAATTTATTGTTTTCGAAAGTACCGATATAGTACCGATAAATTTAGCAAAAAGTTTCACACCACCGGTCTCGAATAGTCTCGATGCGTATCCGTATTGTACGGAACGACTGTTCGGAGTAGCATGCCGTACCGGTGTCGATCCGTGTCTTTAGTACGCCCGTAGATACGGACGGCGTATGTTTTTAGAGAGGGGCCGTCGCGGCGATACGGCTTTGGGCTCTTATTGGCTAGTTCGGAGTTTCGGAGGTCTAATCGTATATCTATAGATCTATAGGTACCTAGTCGGCAGTAGAGGTTTTAGGGTAGGACGCGGTTGGGCGACCGCCCAGGGCGCCGGATATAAAAGGGCGCTACGAAAGTATCCCTCCCCTCGTTCATTGATCGAGGTCTACTTACTTTTTATAAATTATTATTTCATTAGGTATATTTTATTGTGGATATCTAAAAGTGTTCCACCGTAACATCCGAACCAATTATCCAATTTTGACAAATGAGATGTCTATCGATTCTTGTTTCTGTCCGGGTGACAAAGTCTACAATTAGTATGCAATAAATATAACGAATTCGACATACAATAATTTCGAGGCAATTTTTTATTTTTTTGAGCTAGCCCCAAAGTAAGTTCGAGACTTGTGTTACAGGATACTAAATCAATGATACTATATTTTATAACAAGTACATATATAGACTAGTAGTTCGCCACGAACTTAGACCTCGCGATTATATCTTCTACTACCAAGCAAAGCAAGCAAGCAATCCAATACACGACAATTGAACAAAAAGTCATACGATTCTAGACAAAATCAAGTCAATCTTGTAAACTTATGAAAAAAAAAATCATAGCGAGTTCTAAGAATTTAAAATTTTTGTTGGACATCTACTTATTGTGTTTTTGTGAACTATATGGTATTGAATGTACGCAACAAATATTTGTCAATTTTCTTCTTTTCTTAAAAATAGTGGTCAAGACATTGGCCTTGTAACTCGGAAGTCGCGGGTTTGATTCCCACGGGAGACATGCATTTTTTAAAAATTGTTCAGTAACCCGGACTGAATTCACCCATAAATAGTTTCAGTATATTTTGTAAGAAGATTTGTATTGTATATCCGTCACGGCTCAGTCAGCTAGACTTCGCGAGTCACCCTAAACCCGTTTAAGTATAACGTATAAAAAAGTTGTTCAAATAAAAAAATTGCGTTTTTATAATGGTAACAAAAAAGTCTAATGACATTTTTGAAAATATTTAGAAATGGCGGATGTATGACAGTTTAAAAATTTTAAACCCCCATATTTCCGCCATTTTGAAAAATTTCAAAAAACTGGCTCGACAAAAAAATTCTATTTAGTTGCTGAACCTGCTTACAAAATTTCATGAGAATCGGTTAAGAAATGCGACCTGTAGGCGAGAACAGACAGACAGACAGACAGACAGACAGACGGACAAAAGAATTTTTGGCTAGTCTCGAAACTGAGACGCTTCGCTCGCTTCGCTCGCTCGGTCAATAAACATCCAAGACCCAGGACGATTTGAAAAAAAACCATTTTCCAACTTGCCCTGACCGGGGATCAAACCCGGGACCTCTGGGTGGCGGACTAGCATGGAGACCACTACGCCACGGAGGTCGTCAAAAGCATATAAATCATCCGGTACCTCGTTATTCTCAGTTGAACTATTAGTACTTTACACTTAGTGCCCTCCAGCAGATTTTACTCTCTTAACCCCTACGCTCATCGCAGGATCATCATTATCTCAGCCGCATAATGTCCACAGCTGGACATAGGCCTCTCCCAAAGATTTCCAAAATGACCAATCTAGAGCGGCTTGCATCCAGAGCCTTCCAGCGACCTTGGTTAGGTCGTCAGATATAGCAGGATAATGTTATATAATGGTATAAAATTATTTCAGGTATTCAAGAAGAGACATGTAGTGATGATATAGTGTTATAACAATTTGTCTAAAATAATGAATGGTACCATGCCCGGTGCGAAGATCTTAATACCACCTCATTTCTCTACAGGAAGTATTATATAGGTAACAGAATCAACTGCGGAAGAAGAGCAACAACCAGCCAAGATCTGACTGATATCATCCATACAGTGATTCATTCTTTTTGATTATATTGTAGCTTATTTATTATCTACTTACTGGTTTTTACCATTTCAAATTATGGACGTTAAATTAAACAATATATTTATAGTTTTGTTTTTCATTCATCAAAGAAGCCACTTTTAACACAATTGTCCATGTTGTTCATGATTAGTTATTTCACTGCTAGGTTTAAAACTATATATAAATGTTTATAAATAAAATAAAAGAGAATCATTATTCAACAGCCTACATTGTTCTGCAGCTACCTACATAACATTATGTACAGACAAAGCATTTTGTCTTTGTGGCTCGAAAGTAGACAGAGCCTAATGTCACAAAACTCAAAGGCCACTTTTAGCATTGTGGTGGGCGAGAAGGTGGCAAAAGGAATCAAAATAGTAATATACATAGGCACATTGCATGTAAACTGATTCAGTTTCTACCATTCTATTGATTGGTTTTTATGGTCTTAGCTAGAAAAGAAGTAGCTGGTACATTCCTAGTTTTTTTCCTTTCTTCGACCAGCATGGAGGAGCAAACTTTTACAACAAACTAAAAAGAACCTCTACAAAGAAATACTCAAAACATTGAACACCATACACCACTCACACAAATTTAAACTAAGTGCACTTCTTATAATTATTATTATGTAAGCAATGCATCCAATTGCACATGATTGTGTTTTTATTAGGTGCTTTGGTAGGTTATTGTTACAATTTAGAGTATGTAACTTACAAGAAATTCAGGCATTGAAACTTAATTTGCTTTATAAAAATACACAACACTTCCACAATAATTATATATTTGTATAAGTACAATAAAATGTTGCATATGAAATACATTCTTTATTTTCATTCTTCATTTCTCCAGGCTATCTAAACAAGTTATTTCGGCTTTTCACGTCTCGAGTCTTGGTCTATAGAAGCCTTGCCGTCGTTTTTATAGAAAGCAATCGGAGCAGCTATCCATCTAACACAAACGTTTTGTCGTAGCGCTCATTTACTGGGTTTTCGGCCTGGTTCTCGCGACATTCTCATCCTTGTGGCTCAAAATTTGCTTTTTGATTTGGTACCAATAGCTGCTTTTCGAAATAAAACTGGAGAAGTTTTTATAAAACTGATAGAAATATAATAAACAAATAGGGATATTTATTTATTTGTTGTTTGATGTCAATTATACACAAATGTCATTTTTGAAGTTGACATGTCTGTGGAACTTGACTTTTAATGATCATGGCATTCATGTCGTCTGGGATATCGAGTCTTAACGATCTGACAATAGTGAAATCAATTACTTTTTCTTATTATAATAACACTTTTAGGTGCAGATTGGCTTCTTTTGTAAGAAAAAAAGTAAGATTCTCATGTTTATTATATAATTAAGATAAATGTATTCTTTTCGAAAGTACCGATACAATACCGGTAACTTTAGCAAAAAGTTACATCACTGGTGTCGATGCGCGTCGTTTACGGGCTCGTATGGGATCCGTGTTGTACGGCCCGAGTTTATGGAGTGTAAACGAAGGCACCGATGTCGACCCGTGCCTTTAGTACGCCCGTAAATACGGTGTATGTTTTTGGAGTAGGGCCCCTGGCAAGGTGTCCGAACCGAAGGGATTTTTCCCGCGTAAAATTCTCCTCCATAAATCTGCCTCCATGACGTGGGCCAGTCGGGCGATGGGAACTGGATTCCAAATACGTTCCTCTAGGTTGAAAGGAGCATTTGTGTCAACACGCGTCTTTACCCTAGCGGATAAAATTGAAGGCCGATGTACCAGGCCACTCAGACTCCTCTCGATAACTGAGAGAGTACCTCAAGTGAGCTCAGCCAAAGCCGCTGATAAGCAGTCGCCGTACCAGGTCTTTGGAGCAAGATTTAGCACACTGACTTGGCAAAAGCGGTAACGCCGTTATCACCATGAGATTTTTTGTGGGTGAAAACCTTAACCGTCCGATTTCCTGTGGCCAAAAGGCACCTTTTCCTCACGTAAGAAGAAAGGTTAGGGAAAAAATGTTAGGTTAAAATTTAAGTTAGGCACTGCAATAAAAATGTGTGGAAAACCCATACCAAGACTACTCAGTATTGTGACTTGAGGAACGAAAGATAGGTAATGGTCATTTTCCAGTTCGTTTGAACTGAAAGTACGCCGCAAATAACCTCCAAACAGCCGTATAGGACGCCCTACCCGAGAAGCTCTTCAAACGGAGGTTATTAGTGAACACTAAGCAGACATTGATCTCAGAGAACACTAACTTCCTGCCATCCTTGAAGCTCTACTGGTAAAATGTGCTGAGATACTGGCACGTAAAATACCTAGAGGTATCTTAAGTTTGGCAGATGCCTCAGCTTGAAAGTCCACATCAATAGAATGGTGACGATAGTGAAGATGGCCCAGGGGAAGCTCTATCCAGTACTTTCCTCTCGCTTCTAGCTTCGGACGCGGCTCATGATTAAGGCGATCTTAAGAAAATCTATGTTTAAGGTTACTTGAGGAACGCCGTCATCTGTCGGGACTCAAAGTAGAAATGCGTATTTCTCGACTTTTATCTCCCGCCTAGCGAAAGACATATTTGACAAGGCTTACCATTGCACCGCCACATCGGGAGGGCGGGGAAGAGGGGGAGATACGTATAGACGTTGGCAGCAGTCCGCTGCAGAGAGCTACAACAGATTAGTGCTGTGGGAACTCACGCCAAAAGACGGTAGATGAATTAAATATTAGCAAAGTCACTACCTATTGCATAAGTATTTCGTTTAAGAGAGACCCTCGGCGTAGCAGTAACATTCGGTAACAGTGTAAGTTTACATGTAGTTTACAATGTCAAAATTCCGATCGACTTAGACTGTGACTAGAGATAATGTGTGATCGTAGTAAACAAGGAACCCTTATAGTTTTGCCATTTCTGTCTGTCTCTCTGTCCGTGGTTTTACTTAGAGATAATTAGAACCAAGAAGCCGTAATTTGGCAACGGTCATGAACTTAAAGCAAAACTGGGCAGGGCAACTGGCGCGACGGAGCCCATGCGATGGGTTGACGAAAAAATCAAAGTCGCGGGTTACACCTGGATGTGAGCAGCACAGGACTGAGATGTGTCGACGAAGACAGGTCTATGCTCAGCAGTGGACGGAATAAGGGCTGAGATGATGATGAACTCTTTAGTTTTAATTCTAAATCGACATTCACAAATACGGAACCCTTCACTGCGTGTGACCTTATATTGTGCGTGTTACTTGACCGGTTTTATTGAAAATATCAAAATAACGATTTTTATAAAGTAAAGTCCACGCAGACGAAGTCGCGGGCAACAGCTAGTTCTGAATATTTTGATAGTTTTGGCAATCTAAAACCACCATTAGAGTTTATAAAATATTTGAAAAATACATTCATTAAATATAATTACATTCAACATCAGAACTTTGGTCATATTTTTGATATTAAGTTTATTTTCAAATCTGGGATAAGAAGATTTTCTACGTGAATTGTTGACAGCTGGAAATAATGCAGCCATTATACACCACAAAAAACAAAACTCATCATTATTTTGTACATTGACACAGGCGCGTTTTAATTTTATAGATTTCGGTAATTCAATAAATCTAGCACCTCTCAAAGGATTGTACTTATTGATGTTTACTTCTAAGCACAAATTGCGTAGAAATGTCCAGCCGCTGTCCCTTTCTTAAAATTCATCTATTTTATTAATAATAGTACAAACGACTTTGGAAAATTTCGTTAAAATTATAATAGCTATGTAATATAAAGTTTTCAGTAGAAAATGATTTTATATCGTTGTTTAATGTTGAAGGTAGATTAAATTCGGCAAACAACTCAAAGTTAACTTTGATTGAATTATATGTAGCGCGTCTTGCGGGTAATAGATGTTTTACACTAGATCTTTAACCTTGTAAGAATTCCATTGGTAGCGTTACTGCATGGTCATCTCCATCTGCGACCATAGGCAGCACTCTGTATGAAGCAATTCTATTTCTGAACGCCCCACCTATACTTTGAATATCATTACTAATATCGATAGAATAATTGTTTTTATGTATATTACTTCTAAGATGACTTGAAAAAGCGCGACTCTTTACTGATAAATCGCAAACAGTGCAGTAGACTGTTTTATTAGTCATATTTACAGTAAATATGCAATAAAATTTACTAATATAATAGGTAGGTATAAGTGAAGAGTAAAATAATTATTTAACTCATAAATATAAGTTTATTATATACTTTAATTCAAAATACAATTGTAACTTTATATTACATAAATTTTAGATTATTGTAGATTAGATTTAAATAAATCGAATGGTTGATGGAAAGAGAGTTAATATGCGGTAATTGAATAACATAGAACATTTGTTATTAAGAAAAAAACAATTATAGTATTAATGTAAAAAAGACAAAACTTGTCAAATTATAAAAAATTGCTATCATATGTAAAGTCCGTTTTGCACTTTTTAAGAAATCTTTTAGTGAGCGCAAAACTTACTTACCTATGTTATAAAAAAGTATTAATCAAAGTTATAAAAAGAACTAAAATTCCTTATTAGAAAAAATGCCTTCAGCTGTAAAGTGCGCTTTGCACTTTTTAAGAAATGTTTTAGGAAGCGCAAAACTTACTTATGTTATTAAAACTATTAAACAGGTAATAAAAAATATTAAATTTTCTTATTAGGAAAAAATTTGCCTTCAGCTGTAAAGTGCGCTTTGCACTTTTTCAAAAAACCTTTTAGTGAGCGCAACTCAGAAGCGTCACCGTCTGCTCTAATTGCTCTAAACTTTAACAGTAAGACAGCGTGCTCCCACCTATCTTTTGGATCAACGAGAGCTATATCCGCGGCGTTGTATACCTTCACCTCTACGAATACATCGCCGTCTAAGTTGGCTGTACGCCTCACGACACCGTCCGCCACTCGCCGTGTTAGAACGGACTGCAGGGTCTGCGGGCTCTTGACAGTCTTATCGTAGACTTCGTCTTCGGTATCGCTGTCATGCCAACCGGTCTTACTAGGCGCTGCGGATTTTTTCGGTTGCTGTCTTGGCTTCGCTGGCTTGGATCTGCATAGTAGAGAAAAAAATGTTGATAGATGATTGATAACCTGTATTATTACAGGTATAATAATTAAAACTTATTGATTTTCATACATTCTATTCTTAACTTTTTTAGGAGGATTATTAATTTTATTCATTTATGTGTCATTTGTGTGTGAGTCGCTTCCAATGAAATTTTTAAAATTTCATTCAACTTAAAATTTTTATTAATTATACTTTTATTAATCACTATAATTTTATCATTAATATATATTAATAATCTATCTTGAATAAATTTCTTTCAAAACTTAGAAATAAATAATTTTTATTCTAATTATTTATTTTTTAATAATGAAAATAAAATTAACCTATCTAAATTATATAATAACCAAACATTTATAATAATAATAATAATAATTTATTTATTTATTACTCTTATTGCCGTAGTTAAAATTACTAATATTTTTAATGGACCTCTACGAGCATCTTTATAATTTATTTTACTAATGATAAATAAATTTCTTCCTATACGAAAAACACACCCAATTTTAAAAATTATAAATAATTCATTAGTAGATTTACCTTCCCCCTCAAATATTTCCTCTCTATGAAATTTTGGATCTCTTTTAGGTTTATGTTTAATTATTCAAATTATTACAGGTTTATTTTTAACAATATATTATACTGCTAATATTGAACTAGCATTTTATAGAGTAAATTATATTTGTCGAAACGTTAATTATGGTTGATTAATCCGAACTCTTCACGCTAATGGAGCATCTTTTTTTTTTATTTGTATTTATATTCATATTGGACGAGGTATATATTATGAATCTTTTAATTTAAAATATACTTGAATAGTAGGAGTTATTATTTTATTTTTATTAATAGCTACTGCTTTCATAGAATATGTTTTACCTTGGGGACAAATATCTTTCTGGGGAGCTACAGTAATTACTAATTTACTGTCTGCAATTCCATATTTAGGAACTATATTAGTAAATTGAATTTGAGGGGGATTTGCAGTAGATAATGCTACTCTTACTCGATTTTATACATTCCACTTCCTATTCCCTTTTATTATTTTAATAATAACAATAATTCATTTATTATTTCTACATATAACAGGATCTAACAACCCCTTAGGTATTAATAGAAATTTAGATAAAATTCCTTTTCACCCATTTTTTTTATTTAAAGATTTAATTGGATATATTATCATATTATTTTTATTAATTATATTAACACTAATTAATCCATATTTATTAGGTGACCCTGATAATTTTATTCCCGCAAACCCTTTAGTAACTCCAATTCACATTCAACCAGAATAATACTTTCTATTTGCTTATGCTATCTTACGATCTATTCCTAATAAATTAGGAGGAGTTATTGCTTTAATTTTATCAATCTTAATTCTTATCATTTTACCTATCACTTTTAATAAAAAAATTCAAGGAATTCAATTTTACCCTATTAATCAAATTATATTCTGATCATTAATTACTATTATTTTTCTTTTAACCTGAATTGGAGCTCGGCCAGTAGAAAATCCATATATTATTACTGGGCAATTATTGACAGTATTTTACTTTTCATATTTTATTTTAACCCCTATTATAAATAAATTATGAGATAATATAATTTTTAATTAACTAACTATAATTAATGAGCTTGTTAAAGCATTTGTTTTGAAAACTTAAGAAAGAATAAATATATTCTATTAATTTATACTAAAAATAATTAACTTATTTATTAAATAATAGTTTAATCCCTATATAAAATAATAAAAAATTTAATGAAATTGGTAAATATCTTTTTCAAGCTAAATATATTAATTTATCATAACGATAACGAGGTAATGTCCCCCGAACTCAAATAAATAAAAAAGATAAAAAAACTAATTCAAGATAAAAAATTATATTTATATTATAACCTCCTAAAAAAAATAATATTCTTATAAATAAAATACTAGAATATTCAGCTAAAAAAATTAAAGCAAATCCCCCTCTTCTATATTCAATATTAAACCCTGAAACTAATTCGCTTTCCCCCTCAGCAAAATCAAAAGGAGTTCGATTTGTTTCCGCTAACATAGAAGAAAATATACATAAAGTTAAAGGATATATTAAAATAGTAAATCAAATAAATTCCTGATATATAAAAAATATTATTATATTAAATTCTGTAATTATTAAAATAGAAGATATTAAAATTAAAATTAAACTTACTTCGTAAGAAATTGTTTGAGCTACTGCTCGTAAACCCCCTAATAAAGCATAATTAGAATTTGAAGATCAACCCGCTACCATAACTGTATAAACCCCTATTCTAGTACAACATAAAAAAAATATAACCCCTAAATTAAATCTAATTAAATTAAAATAATAAGGAATTAATGTTCAAATAATTAAAGATAAAACAAATCTAACTACAGGAGAAAAATAATAAGTAATATAATTAGAATATCTAGGATAAGTTTGTTCTTTAGTAAATAACTTAATAGCATCAGAAAAAGGTTGTAAAATTCCTATAATCCCAACTTTATTTGGCCCTTTTCGAATCTGAATATAACCTAATAATTTACGTTCTAATAAAGTTAAAAAAGCAACTCCAATTAATACTCCTAAAACTAAAATAACCACCCCAACTAAAACTATTAACAAATCATTTATTAAAATTACTATCTATATAATCATATTATATATTAATGACTTCTAAAACCACCACATTTATCTGTCAAAATAGTTATCTTCATTATTAATTAAATTTTTAAAATTACTTTAATAATATTCAACATATAAAATTTAATTTAAATATTTGATCCTTTCGTACTAAAATATTTTCATTTTCTAAAGATAGAAACCAACCTGGCTCACACCGGTTTGAACTCAGATCATGTAAGATTTTAATGATCGAACAGATCAAAATTTTAAACTTTTGCATTTAAATTTTATCTTAATCCAACATCGAGGTCGCAAACTCTTTTTTTTATTCGTACTAAAAAAAAAAATTACGCTGTTATCCCTAAGGTAATTTTTTCTTATAATCAAAAATTTTGGATCATTTATTCATTCATTTATGTAATAATATAAAAAAAGTTAATTATATTTTTCTATCACCCCAATAAAATAAATTAATAAATTTTAATTTTAAATTAAATATTATATTATAATTAATTAATATATAAAACTCTATAGGGTCTTCTCGTCTTTTAAATTCATTTTAACTTTTTAATTAAAAAATTAAATTCTATATTTATAATTAAGAGACAGTTTATATTTCATCAAATCATTCATACAAGTCACCAATTAAGAGACTAATGATTATGCTACCTTTGTACAGTCAATATACTGCAGCCCTTTAATATATTATCAGTGGGCAGATTAGACTTTAAATTATCCTTCAAAAAGACATGTTTTTGATAAACAAGTGAATATAAATTTTTGCCGAATTCCTTTTAACTAATTTTTATTTATTTTACATATTTATATTATATAAATATACTAATTTTATCATTATTAATAATATTAATTTAATTAAAAATTAAATTTTTATATAAAATTAAATAAAATTAAATTTTATATGTTAATTTAATTATTTATAATAAAATTATAAATTATAAACAATATAAATTTTAAAGTTTTAATATATAAATTTTAAAATTATTATAATTTTTTATTTTAAAGCTTATCCCTTAAAATATTATATTATAATTATTAAAAATTAATTAATTAATTTTTAATTTAAATAAATACAAAATTAAATTTTTTTCTAAAAAAACTAGATATCTTAAAAAACGATTAACATTTCATTTCCAATTAATTATTAAAAATATTTTTGCTACAATAACTTTTATAATTAATTATCTCTTTTTAATTCGAGAATATTATAAAATAACTTTTTTTTTTATAAACTCTGATACACAAGATACAATAATTTAAATCTACTTTCTAATTAATTTTATTTTCATTATTATTTCAAATTTCTTTCACAATACTATTTCACTATAAATTATTTAATTTTTTCTATTAAAAATACTTTAACCCCCAAAATATTCTTATTTAAAAATTCTTTTATTATTTATAATTTATTAATTTTAACCCTTAAATTAATTGATTAAATCAATATCATTTCAATGTAAATGAAATACTTATTCAAGCTCTAATTTATTCTTTCTAGAAACACTTTCCAGTACCTCTACTTTGTTACGACTTATTTCAATTTATTAATGAAAGTGACGGGCAATATGTACATATTTTAATTTTTAATCATTTTAATAAATTAATTATAATTACATTTAAATCCACCTTCAATTAATTATTACAAATTAATATTCATTTAAATAAATTTATTGTAATCCATTATATTCTTAATTATAATCTGCATCTTGATCTAATTTAATTTTTATTTTAAATTTTTAAATATTATTTTTATTTAAAAATATTTTTTTAACAACGATATACAAAATAATAAATTAAGTAAATTTATTCGTGGACTATCAATTATTAAACAGATTCCTCTAAATGAACTAAAATACCGCCAAATTATTTAAGTTTCAATAAATAATTAAATACTATTTTAGTATTATTATTTTAATTTATTTATAATAGGGTATCTAATCCTAGTTTTTTATTTAATTTATTAATTTCATATTTTAAATATAAATTTATATTAAATTAAAATTTCACCTAATAATTTAATATTTAATTTAAATTTTAATATTAATTAATTTTACTAATAAAATTTATTTTAAATTTTGTTTAACCGCAACTGCTGGCACAAAATTAGTTTTTAATTTAAATATTACTAAATCTTAATTTCTTAAATTTTTAATATTAATTACTATAAAAGAAATATTATTTATTATTTAAATAAATAATAATTTATACAAAAATTTATATGTAAAATAAATTTTAAATAATTTTTTTAAACTATAAAAATTTTTATTTATATTATTAAAATTAAATATAGATTTTTTTTTATATTAAAATATTTATTATAAATTATTAAATATTAAATATTTTCTTTTTCTTTTTTTTTCATAATATTAAATATAAAATTTAAATTTTATATTCATCAATTAATATTCATTTAAATAAAAAAATATTTATATTAAAACATTAATTTAAGCCATTATTTAATATATTATATTTATTTATATACATTAAATATATATATATATATATATATATATATATATATATATATATATATATATATATATATATATATATATATATATATATTTAATATATAATAATTTTCTTTTAATACTTTTATTTAACCGTTTTTAATTTTTTTTTATATAAATAAATAAATAAAAAATTAAAAATAAGCTAAATTTAAGCTTTTGGGTTCATACCCCAACTATAAAGGATTCCTTTTTTTTTTAAATAAAGTGCCTGATTAAAGGATTATTCTGATAGGATAAATTAAGTAAATTTTTACCTTTATTATATTTTATAGAATTAAACTATATCTTATAGTATCAAAAACTTTAGTGCATCTTACACTAAAATATAATATAATTATTATATAATAATTTTAATTATTAGTTGGAAATTTTTATTTCTTATTTTAAATTTTTCTTATAATAAATTCTAATAAAATATTTTTTTTATGTATTTTATTTTTTAGTACTTTAATTTCTATTTCCTCTAATTCTTGATTTGGGTGTTGAATTGGTTAAGAAATCAATTTACTTAGTTTTATCCCATTAATTTCTAATTCTAATAATATACTATCATCAGAAGCTTCATTAAAATATTTTCTTATTCAATCTATTGCTTCAAAAAATTTTTTAATAAAATTTATTAAAAAATTTTGAATATAATAATATTATTTCTATTATAATTAACTCATCACTTCTTATAAAAATAGGTTCTGCTCCTTTTCACTTTTGATTCCCTAATATTATAGAAGGAATATCTTGATTTTATAATTTTATTTTAATAAGATGACAAAAATTACCCCCATAATTTTATTATCATATTATTTTAATAAAAATTTTATAATTATTATTATTATTTTAAATTCTATTATTGGAGCTATTGGAGGTCTTAATCAAACTTCATTACGAAAATTAATGGCATTCTCTTCAATTAATAATTTAAGATGAATATTATCATCTATTATAATCAGAGAAAATTTATGAATATTTTATTTATTTTTATATTCCCTCATTATTAGAAGAATATGCTTTCTTTTTTATATATTAAATATATTCTTTATTAATCAATTATTTATTTTAAATTTAAATTATATAATTAAATTTTTTTTTCTTATTAATTTTCTTTCTTTAGGGGGTTTACCCCCTTTTATTGGATTTTTCCCAAAGTGAATTATTATTAATTTTTTATTAATTAATAAATTTTTTATTGTTACATTTATTTTCATTATAATAAGATTAATTATTTTATTTTTTTATATTCGAATTATTTATTCTTCCTTTATATTTAATTATATAAAATTAAAATGAATAAAATTTTTTATTAAAAATAATTTAATATACTTTATTAATTTTTTTTCTTTTATTTCTATTTCAAGTATAATTCTTAGAACTTTTTTTTTTCTTTAAGGTTTTAAGTTAAATTAAACTAATAGTCTTCAAAATTATTTATAAAGATATATTCTTTAAGCCTTAATAATTTTTCTTATTCCTTAAAATTTGCAATTTTATATCATTATTGACTATAAGACTTATAATAAAAGAGAATTATATCTCGTTAATAAATTTACAATTTATCGCTTACCCTCAGCCATTTTATTTTAGCGAAAATGACTTTTTTCCACAAATCATAAAGATATTGGAACTTTATATTTTATTTTTGGAATTTGATCAGGAATAGTTGGAACTTCTTTAAGATTATTGATTCGAGCTGAATTAGGTACTCCTGGATCTTTAATTGGAGATGATCAAATTTATAATACTATTGTAACTGGTCATGCTTTTATTATAATTTTTTTTATAGTAATACCTATTATAATTGGAGGATTTGGTAATTGATTAATTCCTTTAATATTAGGGGCTCCTGATATAGCTTTTCCCCGAATAAATAATATAAGATTTTGACTTCTACCCCCATCCCTTACTCTTCTTATTTCAAGAAGAATTGTAGAAACTGGAGCTAAGACAGGATTTAAATACATCTTTTTTTGATCCTGCTGGAGGAGGAGACCCTATTCTTTATCAACTTTTATTTAAATTTTTTGGACATCCAGAAGTTTATATTTTAATTTTACCTGGATTCGGTATAATTTCCCACATCATTTCCCAAGAAAGAGGAAAAAAAGAAACATTTGGATCTTTAGGAATAATTTATGCAATAATAGCAATTGGATTATTAGGATTTGTTGTCTGAGCTCATCATATATTTACAGTTGGAATAGATATCGACACTCGAGCTTACTTTACATCAGCAACTATAATTATTGCTGTTCCTACAGGAATTAAAATTTTTAGTTGATTAGCTACTTTACATGGAACTCAAATTAATTATAGACCTTCTATATTATGAAGATTAGGGTTTGTATTTTTATTTACTGTAGGGGGACTTACAGGAGTAATTCTAGCTAATTCATCCATTGATGTTAGTCTTCATGACACTTATTATGTTGTAGCTCATTTTCATTATGTTTTATCTATGGGAGCTGTATTTGCAATTTTAGGGGGGTTCATTCATTGATATCCTTTATTTACAGGTCTATCACTAAATCCTTTTCTTTTAAAAATTCAATTTTTTTCTATATTTATCGGAGTTAATCTAACATTTTTTCCTCAACATTTTTTAGGTTTAGCAGGAATACCTCGACGATATTCTGATTATCCTGATGCTTTTATTTCATGAAATATTATTTCTTCCTTAGGTTCATATATCTCAATATTAGCTATTATATTAATACTTATTATTATTTGAGAATCTATAATTAATCAACGAATTATTTTATTTTCTTTAAATTTATCATCTTCTATTGAATGATATCAAAATCTTCCCCCAGCAGAACATTCATATAATGAACTCCCTATTTTAAGAAACTTCTAATATGGCAGATTATATGTAATGGATTTAAACCCCATTTATAAAGGATTATCCTTTTTTTAGAAATCGCAACATGATCTAATTTTAATCTACAAAATAGAACATCTCCCTTAATAGAACAAATTATTTTTTTTCATGATCATACTTTAATTATTTTAATTATAATTACTATCTTAGTTGGTTATTTAATAATTAATTTATTTTTTAATAAATATATTAATCGATTCCTTTTAGAGGGGCAAATAATTGAACTAATTTGAACTATCTTACCAGCTATTACATTAATTTTTATTGCTTTACCTTCTTATTTGTAAATATTGTAAATAGGCTCTCCATAGAGCCGCAAGACCCAAAATGCTCTGTCTGCCCCATTAGGGATAAAGACGTGATAGTATGTATGTATGTATGTTTACCTTCTTTACGATTATTATACTTATTAGATGAATTAAATAATCCTTTAATTACCCTGAAATCAATTGGCCATCAATGATATTGAAGTTATGAATATTCTGATTTTAATAATATTGAATTTGATTCCTATATAATTCCAATAAATGAAATATCCCCTAACAATTTTCGTTTATTAGATGTAGATAATCGTATTATTCTTCCCATAAATAATCAAATTCGAATTATAGTTACAGCTACAGATGTTGTTCATTCATGAACAATCCCTTCCTTAGGTGTTAAGGTAGATGCCAATCCAGGCCGATTAAATCAAACTAATTTTTATATAAATCGACCAGGAATTTTCTTTGGGCAATGTTCTGAAATTTGTGGGGCTAATCATAGATTTATACCTATTGTAATTGAAAGAATTTCAATTAAAAATTTTATTAATTGATTTAATAATTATTCTTCATTAGATGACTGAAAGCAAGTACTGGTCTCTTAAACCATTTTATAGTAAATTAGCAATTACTTCTAATGATTATAAAGAATTAGTTAAATTATAACATAAGTATGTCAAATTTAAATTATTACAATATAACAGTAATATTCTTTTATTCCTCAAATAATACCTATTAACTGATTAATATCTTTTTTTTTATTTGTATTTATTTTTATTTTATTTAATATAATAAATTATTATATTTTTAATGTTAAAATAAAAATTTCATCATTAATAATAAAATTTCACATAAAAAATTTTTCTGAAAATGATAACTAATTTATTTTCAATTTTTGACCCCTCTACTAATTTATTTAATTTACCTTTAAATTGATTAAGAACAATAATTGGACTTTTTTTTATTCCTTATTCTTTTTGATTAATCCCTAACCGACATTTTATTTTTTGAAATTTTATTTTAAACAAATTACATAATGAATTTAAAACTTTATTAGGTAATAATGTAAATTCTAATTCTTCTACTTTTATTTTCATTTCTATATTTTCTTTTGTTTTATTTAATAATTTTTTAGGATTATTCCCATATATTTTTACAAGTACTAGTCATTTAACTTTATCATTATCACTATCATTACCATTATGATTAAGATTTATATTATACGGATGAATCAATAATACTCAACATATATTTATACATATAATTCCACAAGGAACTCCAGGTATTTTAATACCTTTTATAGTTTTAATTGAATCTATTAGCAATATTATTCGGCCTGGAACTGTAGCTGTTCGTCTAACTGCTAATATAATTGCAGGACACCTATTAATAACTTTATTAAGAGGAACAGGATCAATTATACCTTCTTATTTAATTTCTATTTTAATTATTATTCAAATTTTACTTTTAATTTTAGAATCAGCTGTAGCTGTAATTCAATCTTATGTTATTGCAATCTTAAGAACTTTATATTCTAGAGAAGTTAATTAATGAAAATAAATTATAATCACCCATTTCACTTAGTAGATTATAGTCCTTGACCTTTAACAGGAGCAATTGGGACAATAACTTTAGTTACAGGTAAAATCAAATGATTTCATAATTTTAATATAAATTTATTAATTTTAGGATATATCATTATTATTTTAACAATATTTCAATGATGACGAGATATTTGTCGTGAAGGAACCCTTCAAGGAAAACATACTATTTTAGTTACAAAAGGTTTACGATGAGGAATAATTTTATTTATTATTTCCGAAGTTTTTTTTTTTATTTCTTTTTTTTGGGCATTTTTTCATAGAAGTCTTTCCCCCAATATTGAAATTGGATCAACCTGACCTCCTATAAATATTATCCCTTTCAATCCATTTCAAATTCCCTTATTAAATACTATTATTTTAATTACATCAGGAGTAACTGTAACTTGAGCTCATCACGCTTTAATAGAAAATAATTTTTCACAAATAACTCAAGGACTATTTTTAACTGTATTTTTAGGAATTTACTTTACTATTTTACAAGCTTATGAATATATTGAAGCTCCATTCACTATTGCAGACAGAATCTATGGATCAACTTTTTTTATTACTACAGGATTCCATGGTCTTCATGTAATTATTGGTACTATTTTCTTATTAATTTGTTTAATTCGCCATCTAAAAAATCACTTCTCTAAAAATCATCATTTTGGATTTGAAGCAGCAGCTTGATATTGACATTTTGTTGATGTAGTTTGATTATTCCTATATATTTTTATTTATTGATGAGCAAATTAATTTATTTATATAATATATTTAGTATATTTGACTTCCAATCAAAAAGATTAAAAATTAAATTTAATATAAATAATTTTTTTAATTTTCTTATTATCAATCTTAATTATTTTTATTTCAAATATTATAATGTTTTTATCAATTATCCTATCAAAAAAGTCTTTTTCAGATCGAGAAAAATGAAACATTTGAATGTGGGTTTGACCCTAAATCTTCAGCTCGAATTCCTTTTTCTTTACATTTTTTTTTAATTACAGTTATTTTTTTAATTTTTGATGTAGAAATTGCTTTAATTTTACCTATTATCCCATTATTTAATTTAGTAAATTTTTTAATTTGATTTAAAATTAGTTTATTTTTTATTGTTATTTTATTATTAGGACTTTATCATGAATGAAACCAAAATATACTTAATTGAACTAATTAAATAGGATTTTAGTTTAAAAAAACATTTGATTTGCACTCAAAAATTATTGATTTAATCAATTTATCTTAAATAAGAAGCAAAATTTGCATTTAATTTCGACTTAAAAGATAGAGATAATTTCTCCTTATTTAATTGAAACCAAATAGAGGTATATCACTGTTAATGATAAAATTGAATTTTTAATTCCAATTAATTATATTTAGAATTAAGCTGCTAACTTAATTTTTAGTGGTTAAATTCCATTAATATTTCTATTTATATAGTTTATTAAAACATTACATTTTCATTGTAAAAATAAAATTTTATATTTTTATAAATATTTAAAGATTAATTAATCTCCCTAATATCTTCAATATTATGCTCTTATTATAAGCTATTTAAATAAATTAATAAAATAAATAAAAAAATTATTATTCAAATAACAAATCTAAATAAATAAATCTTAAAATTATTTATTTGATAAAAATTATATAACACAGAATAATTTTTTAAAATATTAAATATTCCTTGACCTCTATATAATTCTCTTCACACTATATCAATATTTTTTAATAAATTTTGTCTTATAGATAAAAATAAATAACTTACCCCATATGTAGATAAATTAGGTATAAATCACATTAAACATAAAAAATTTCTTAAATTATAAGTATTTAAAAATATATTAAAAGAATAAATATCTATTTTTCTAATTAAATATCCCATAAATCCCCCTAATAATCTAACATTAATAACTATCATTTTTATCTTAAAAGGTAAATAAATTATATAAGGATAATAAAAAATTATTCAACTTAATAAAGAACTACTTACTACTCTTATTATTAATAATACAAATATACTTTTTAATATTACATAATCCTCATCATATAAATTATACTTCTTATACCCCCTATACATCGAATATCTTGGGTATCATTTATTATATGAATAATAACCCCTGCACATATAAATAATAAAGCTTTAAATATTGCATGAGTTAATAAATGAAAAAAAGCCAAATCAGGTAACCCTATTCTTAAAACTCTTATTATTAATCCCAATTGACTTAATGTTGATAAAGCAATAATTTTTTTCAAATCAAACTCATAATTAGCTGAAATTCCAGATATAAATATTGTTAAACCAGATAGTAATAAAAATAATTTAAAAAAAAATATATTTTCTAATAATAAATTAAATCGAATTAATAAATAAACACCTGCAGTTACTAAAGTCGAAGAATGGACTAATGCAGAAAAAGGAGTTGGAGCTGCTATAGCAGCAGGAAGCCATGCTCTAAAGGGGATTTGGGCTCTTTTAGTTATAGCCGCTATAATAATTATTGTACCAATAATTCTTATAATATAATCATTTTTCATAAATTCTAAATAAAAAATATAATTTCAACTTCCATAATTCAATATTCAAGAAATTACTATTAAAATTAAAACATCCCCAATTCGATTAGATAAAGCAGTTAATATTCCTGCATTATAAGACTTAAAATTTTGATAATAAATTACTAAACATTAAGATACTAACCCTAATCCATCTCACCCTAATAAAATTCTTATAATATTTGGACTAATAATTAATAAAACCATTGAAAATACAAATAATAAAACTAAAATAATAAAACGATTTAAATTTAATTCTGATCTTATATATCTTTTTCTATAATAAATAACTACAGAAGAAATTAATAAAACAAATATTATAAATAATAAAGATATTCAATCTAATAAAATTGACATTTTAATTCTAATTGAATTAAAAGAAATAATTTCCCACTCTAAAAAAATAATTATATTATTTATAATAAAATAAGTTATTATTATAAACATAAATATTCTTATAAAAAATAAAAAAAAATATATATTAAAACAAATTGAAAATTTTATATAAATAACCTAAAATGAACTTTTTCATAATTTTGACACCACAAATCAATATTTTAATTTAAATTATTTAAGTATAATCAAATTATTATATAATCAACCTTCATAATTAATATATTTAAAGGTAATCAATGTAAAATTAATAATAAATACTCTCGAGAAACTCCCATATAAAATCTATAAATTCCATTATAATATTTTCCATGTTGAACATATGCATATAAATATAATCTATAACCTGCTCTAAAAAAGGAAATTATTATTAATATAATTATTGATAATCAAGATCATCTAACTAATCTATTAATTAATCTAATTTCCCCTATTAAATTTAAAGATGGGGGAGCTGCTATATTAGAAGATAATAATAAAAATCATCATATTCTTATAGAAGGTATAAAACTTATTATCCCCTTATAAATATATAATCTTCGTCTATGTAATCGTTCATAATTAATATTAGCTAAACAAAATATCCCAGAAGAACATAATCCATGACCAATGATTAAAATATAGGATCCTATATAACCCCAATAATTTATAGTTATAATTCCCCCAATTACAAGTCTTATATGTGATACAGAAGGATATGCAATTAAAGACTTAATATCAACTTGACAAAAACATTTTAATCTAATATAAAATCCCCCTAATAATCTAATTACAACCCAAATAAAATTTAACTTTAATCTTATTTTCTCTATTAAAATTATTACTCGTATTATACCATACCCACCTAATTTTAATATAATACCAGCTAAATTCATAGATCCTGATACAGGAGCTTCAACATGAGCTTTAGGTAATCATAAATGAACAAAATATATTGGCATTTTTACTAAAAAAGCCATAATTATAGAAAAATATAATAAATAATGATCAAAAACTAAAAACTTTATAAAATAAATTATAATATTATTAGAATTAATAAAAATGTAAAAAATACCTATCAATAAAGGTAAAGAAGCAAACAAAGTATAAAATAATAAATATATTCCAGCTTGAATTCGTTCAGGTTGATAACCTCAACCAACAATTAATATTAAAGTAGGAATTAATCTACCCTCAAAAATAAAATAAAATATAAATAAATTTATAACTGAAAAAGTTAAAAACAACATTAATAAATAATAAAATTAAATTGAATATAAAAAATTCAACATAAAAATTAACTTTATATAAATTTTCTCTAGCTATAATCATTAAAATACAAATTCAAATTCTTAATATAATTAAACCAAAAGAAATTATATCACAAGAATATATATATCTTAAATTACAATAATTTCCTAATATAACTGTTACATTCATAAATAAAAATATCATTAAAAATATTATTATCTGAACCAATCAAAATATATTTTTTTTAAACATAAAGGAATTATAAATATTATTATTATTAAAAACTTTATCATTTATTATAATAAATTAAAACTTTGAAAATAATCATTCCCATGAGTTCGAATTATAGAAACTAAAATAGATAATCCTAATGCCCCCTCACAAACAGAAAATACTAAAAAAATTATTAATATATATATTCTATTTTCAATATATATAAAATATAATAATAATATATAAAATAATCTTAAAACAATAAATTCTAAACTTAATAAAACAATTATTAAATGTTTTTGCTTAGAGACAAAAATTAAATTACCTACAATATATATAACTAATATTACAATTATTATATTACCTATCATTAGTTTTTATAGTTTAAAAAAAACATTGGTCTTGTAAATCAAAATTAAGATTTTTCTTTAAAAACTTCAAAGAAAAAGATACATCCTTATCAATAATCTCCAAAATTATTATTTTTAATTAAACTATTCTTTGAAATTATAAAAATATTTATTTCAATAATAATAATTTCTCTATCAATTATTATATTTTTTCTTAATCATCCCCTATCAATAGGATTAATAATTTTAATTCAAACTTTATTAACCTGCATTATTACAGGTATAATAATTAAAACTTATTGATTTTCATACATTCTATTCTTAACTTTTTTAGGGGGATTATTAATTTTATTCATTTGTGTGTCTAGAGTAGCTTCCAATGAAATTTTTAAAATTTCATTCAACTTAAATTTTTTATTAATTATACTTTTATTAATCACTATAATTTTATCATTAATATATATTAATAACCTATCTTGAATAATTTTTTTTCAAAACTTAGAAATAAATAATTTTTATTCTAATTATTTATTTTTTAATAATGAAAATAAAATTAACTTATCTAAATTATATAATAACCAAACATTTATAATAATAATAATAATAATAATTTATTTATTTATTACCCTTATTGCCGTAGTTAAAATTACTAATATTTTTTATGGACCTCTACGAGCATCTTTATAATTTATTTTACTAATGATAAATAAATTTCTTCCTATACGAAAAACACACCCAATTTTAAAAATTATAAATAATTCATTAGTAGATTTACCTTCCCCCTCAAATATTTCCTCTCTATGAAATTTTGGATCTCTTTTAGGTTTATGTTTAATTATTCAAATTATTACAGGTTTATTTTTAACAATATATTATACTGCTAATATTGAACTAGCATTTTATAGAGTAAATTATATTTGTCGAAACGTTAATTATGGTTGATTAATCCGAACTCTTCACGCTAATGGAGCATCTTTTTTTTTTATTTGTATTTATATTCATATTGGACGGGGTATATATTATGAATCTTTTAATTTAAAATATACTTGAATAGTAGGAGTTATTATTTTATTTTTATTAATAGCTACTGCTTTCATAGGATATGTTTTACCTTGGGGACAAATATCTTTCTGGGGAGCTACAGTAATTACTAATTTATTATCTGCAATTCCATATTTAGGAACTATATTAGTAAATTGAATTTGAGGGGGGTTTGCAGTAGATAATGCTACTCTTACTCGATTTTATACATTCCACTTCCTATTCCCCTTTATTATTTTAATAATAACAATAATTCATTTATTATTTCTACATATAACAGGATCTAACAACCCCTTAGGTATTAATAGAAATTTAGATAAAATTCCTTTTCACCCATTTTTTTTATTTAAAGATTTAATTGGGTATATTATCATATTATTTTTATTAATTATATTAACACTAATTAACCCATACTTATTAGGTGATCCTGATAATTTTATCCCCGCAAACCCCTTAGTAACTCCAATTCACATTCAACCAGAATGATACTTTCTATTTGCTTATGCTATTTTACGATCTATTCCTAATAAATTAGGAGGAGTTATTGCTTTAATTTTATCAATCTTAATTCTTATCATTTTACCTATCACTTTTAATAAAAAAATTCAAGGAATTCAATTTTACCCTATTAATCAAATTATATTCTGATCATTAATTACTATTATTTTTCTTTTAACCTGAATTGGAGCTCGACCAGTAGAAAATCCATATATTATTACTGGGCAATTATTAACAGTATTTTACTTTTCATATTTTATTTTAACCCCTATTATAAATAAATTATGAGATAATATAATTTTTAATTAACTAACTATAATTAATGAGCTTGTTAAAGCATTTGTTTTGAAAACTTAAGAAAGAATAAATATATTCTATTAATTTATACTAAAAATAATTAACTTATTTATTAAAATAATAATTTAATCCCTATATAAAATAATAAAAAATTTAATGAAATTGGTAAATATCTTTTTCAAGCTAAATATATTAATTTATCATAACGATAACGAGGTAATGTCCCCCGAACTCAAATAAATAAAAAAGATAAAAAAACTAATTTAAGATAAAAAATTATATTTATATTATAACACCCTAAAAAAAATAAAACAAATAATATTCTTATAAATAAAATACTAGAATATTCAGCTAAAAAAATTAAAGCAAATCCCCCTCTTCTATATTCAATATTAAATCCTGAAACTAATTCGCTTTCCCCCTCAGCAAAATCAAAAGGAGTTCGATTTGTTTCTGCTAACATAGAAGAAAATATACATAAAGTTAAAGGATATATTAAAATAATAAATCAAATAAATTCCTGATATATAAAAAATATTATTATATTAAATTCTATAATTATTAAAATAGAAGATATTAAAATTAAAATTAAACTTACTTCATAAGAAATTGTTTGAGCTACTGCTCGTAAACCCCCTAATAAAGCATAATTAGAATTTGAAGATCAACCCGCTACCATAACTGTATAAACCCCTATTCTAGTACAACATAAAAAAAATATAACCCCTAAATTAAATCTAATTAAATTAAAATAATAAGGAATTAATGTTCAAATAATTAAAGATAAAACAAATCTAACTACAGGAGAAAAATAATAAGAAATATAATTAGAATATCTAGGATAAGTTTGTTCTTTAGTAAATAACTTAATAGCATCAGAAAAAGGTTGTAAAATTCCTATAATCCCAACTTTATTTGGCCCTTTTCGAATCTGAATATAACCTAATAATTTACGTTCTAATAAAGTTAAAAAAGCAACTCCAATTAATACCCCTAAAACTAAAATAAGCACCCCAACTAAAACTATTAACAAATCATTTATTAAAATTACTATCTATATAATCATATTATATATTAATGACTTCTAAAACCATCACATTTATCTGTCAAAATAGTTATCTTCATTATTAATTAAATTTTTTAAATTACTTTAATAATATTCAACACATAAAATTTAATTTAAATATTTGATCCTTTCGTACTAAAATATTTTCATTTTCTAAAGATAGAAACCAACCTGGCTCACACCGGTTTGAACTCAGATCATGTAAGATTTTAATGATCGAACAGATCAAAATTTTAAACTTTTGCATTTAAATTTTATCTTAATCCAACATCGAGGTCGCAAACTCTTTTTTTTATTTGTACTAAAAAAAAAAATTACGCTGTTATCCCTAAGGTAATTTTTTCTTATAATCAAAAATTTTGGATCATTTATTCATTCATTTATGTAATAATATAAAAAAAGTTAATTATATTTTTCTATCACCCCAATAAAATAAATAAATTAATTTTAATTTTTAATTAAATATTATATTATAATTAATTAATATATAAAACTCTATAGGGTCTTCTCGTCTTTTAAATTTATTTTAACTTTTTAATTAAAAAATTAAATTCTATATTTATAATTAAGAGACAGTTTATATTTCATCAAATCATTCATACAAGTCACCAATTAAGAGACTAATGATTATGCTACCTTTGTACAGTCAATATACTGCAGCCCTTTAATATGTTATCAGTGGGCAGATTAGACTTTAAATTATCCTTCAAAAAGACATGTTTTTGATAAACAAGTGAATATAAATTTTTGCCGAATTCCTTTTAACTAATTTTTATTTATTTTACATATTTATATTATATAAATATACTAATTTTATCATTATTAATAATATTAATTTAATTAAAAATTAAATTTTTATATAAAATTAAATAAAATTAAATTTTATATGTTAATTTAATTATTTATAATAAAATTATAAATTATAAACAATATAAATTTTAAAGTTTTAATATATAAATTTTAAAATTATTATAATTTTTTATTTTAAAGCTTATCCCTTAAAATATTATATTATAATTATTAAAAATTAATTAATTAATTTTTAATTTAAATAAATACAAAATTAAATTTTTTTCTAAAAAAACTAGATATCTTAAAAAACGATTAACATTTCATTTCCAATTAATTATTAAAAATATTTTTGCTACAATAACTTTTATAATTAATTATCTCTTTTTAATTCGAGAATATTATAAAATAACTTTTTTTTTATAAACTCTGATACACAAGATACAATAATTTAAATCTACTTTCTAATTAATTTTATTTTCATTATTATTTCAAATTTCTTTCACAATACTATTTCACTATAAATTATTTAATTTTTTCTATTAAAAATACTTTAACCCCCAAAATATTCTTATTTAAAAATTCTTTTATTATTTATAATTTATTAATTTTAACCCTTAAATTAATTGATTAAATCAATATCATTTCAATGTAAATGAAATACTTATTCAAGCTCTAATTTATTCTTTCTAGAAACACTTTCCAGTACCTCTACTTTGTTACGACTTATTTCAATTTATTAATGAAAGTGACGGGCAATATGTACATATTTTAATTTTTAATCATTTTAATAAATTAATTATAATTACATTTAAATCCACCTTCAATTAATTATTACAAATTAATATTCATTTAAATAAATTTATTGTAATCCATTATATTCTTAATTATAATCTGCATCTTGATCTGATTTAATTTTTATTTTAAATTTTTAAATATTATTTTTATTTAAAAATATTTTTTTAACAACGATATACAAAATAATAAATTAAGTAAATTTATTCGTGGACTATCAATTATTAAACAGATTCCTCTAAATGAACTAAAATACCGCCAAATTATTTAAGTTTCAATAAATAATTAAATACTATTTTAGTATTATTATTTTAATTTATTTATAATAGGGTATCTAATCCTAGTTTTTTATTTAATTTATTAATTTCATATTTTAAATATAAATTTATATTAAATTAAAATTTCACCTAATAATTTAATATTTAATTTAAATTTTAATATTAATTAATTCTACTAATAAAATTTATTTTAAATTTTGTTTAACCGCAACTGCTGGCACAAAATTAGTTTTTAATTTAAATATTACTAAATCTTAATTTCTTAAATTTTTAATATTAATTACTATAAAATAAATATTATTTATTATTTAAATAAATAATAATTTATACAAAAATTTATATGTAAAATAAATTTTAAATAAATTTTTTAAACTATAAAAATTTTTATTTATATTATTAAAATTAAATATAGATTTTTTTTTTTTTTTTATATTAAAATATTTATTATAAATTATTAAATATTAAATATTTTCTTTTTCTTTTTTTTTCATAATATTAAATATAAAATTTAAATTTTATATTCATCAATTAATATTCATTTAAATAAAAAAATATTTATATTAAAACATTAATTTAAGCCATTATTTAATATATTATATTTATTTATATACATTAAATATATATATTTATATATAATAATTTTCTTTTAATACTTTTATTTAACCGTTTTTAATTTTTTTTTATATAAATAAATAAATTAAAAATTAAAAATAAGCTAAATTTAAGCTTTTGGGTTCATACCCCAACTATAAAGGATTCCTTTTTTTAAAAAAAATAAAGTGCCTGATTAAAGGATTATTCTTCATTAAGTAAATTTTTACCTTTATTATATTTTATAGAATTAAACTATATCTTATAGTATCAAAAACTATAGTGCATCTTACACTAAAATATAATATAATTATTATATAATAATTTTAATTATTAGTTGGAAATTTTTATTTCTTATTTTAAATTTTTCTTATAATAAATTCTAATAAAATATTTTTTTTATGTATTTTATTTTTTAGTACTTTAATTTCTATTTCCTCTAATTCTTGATTTGGGTGTTGAATTGGTTTAGAAATCAATTTACTTAGTTTTATCCCATTAATTTCTAATTCTAATAATATACTATCATCAGAAGCTTCATTAAAATATTTTCTTATTCAATCTATTGCTTCAATTAATTTTTTATTTTCTATTTTATTAAAAATAATTTTATTAAAAAATTTTGAATATAATAATATTATTTCTATTATAATTAACTCATCACTTCTTATAAAAATAGGTTCTGCTCCTTTTCACTTTTGATTCCCTAATATTATAGAAGGAATATCTTGATTTTATAATTTTATTTTAATAAGATGACAAAAAATTACCCCCATAATTTTATTATCATATTATTTTAATAAAAATTTTATTATTATTATCAGTCATCGCTACGCACCGCTGCGAGTAGCCGTGTTAAAAATGGCGAGTACGGAGAGGTCAACGACCTTAAATATGTTGAAGTGCGCGAGTTGCAATATTGTCATAAATGAAGTGTTGTCATTTATTCAGAATAAATGTGATGTGATGGACGAAGAAAGTATAATTCGTCTCTGCTCGACAGCTTTTAAAGCAGACGAAATAAATGCGGCGAAGAATTTGCTTTTACATAATAAGTGTCATGAAGACTAACATCAATGGATGAATTAGCTAGAATTACTCCTGTAAGTCCTCCTACAGTAAATAAAAATACAAACCCTAATCTTCATAATATAGAAGGTCTATAATTAATTTGAGTTCCATGTAAAGTAGCTAATCAACTAAAAATTTTAATTCCTGTAGGAACAGCAATAATTATAGTTGCTGATGTAAAGTAAGCTCGAGTGTCGATATCTATTCCAACTGTAAATATATGATGAGCTCAGACAACAAATCCTAATAATCCAATTGCTATTATTGCATAAATTATTCCTAAAGATCCAAATGTTTCTTTTTTTCCTCTTTCTTGGGAAATGATGTGGGAAATTATACCGAATCCAGGTAAAATTAAAATATAAACTTCTGGATGTCCAAAAAATTTAAATAAAAGTTGATAAAGAATAGGGTCTCCTCCTCCAGCAGGATCAAAAAAAGATGTATTTAAATTACGATCTGTTAATAATATTGTAATAGCTCCAGCTAAAACTGGTAAAGATAATAATAATAATAAAGCTGTAATTCCTACAGCTCAAATGAATAAAGGTATTTGATCAAAAGATAAACCATTTAATTTTATATTGATAATCGTAGTAATAAAATTAATAGCTCCTAAAATTGAAGAAATTCCAGCTAAATGTAATGAAAAAATAGCTAAATCAACTGATCTTCCTCCATGGGCAATATTGGATGAAAGTGGGGGGTATACTGTTCATCCTGTCCCAGCTCCAGTTTCTACAATTCTTCTTGAAATAAGAAGAGTAAGGGATGGGGGTAGAAGTCAAAATCTTATATTATTTATTCGGGGGAAAGCTATATCAGGAGCTCCTAATATTAAAGGAATTAATCAATTACCAAATCCTCCAATTATAATAGGTATTACTATAAAAAAAATTATAATAAAAGCATGACCAGTTACAATAGTATTATAAATTTGATCATCTCCAATTAAAGATCCAGGAGTACCTAATTCAGCTCGAATCAATAATCTTAAAGAAGTTCCAACTATTCCTGATCAAATTCCAAAAATAAAATATAAAGTTCCAATATCTTTATGATTTGTGGAAAAAAGTCATTTTCGCTAAAATAAAATGGCTGAGAGTAAGCGATAAATTGTAAATTTATTAACGAGATATAATTCTCTTTTATTATAAGTCTTATAGTCAATAATGATATAAAATTGCAAATTTTAAGGAATAAGAAAAATTATTAAGGCTTAAAGAATATATCTTTATAAATAATTTTGAAGACTATTAGTTTAATTTAACTTAAAATAATATGATAATAAAATTATGGGGGTAATTTTTTGTCATCTTATTAAAATAAAAATTTTATTATTATTATCAGTCATCGCTACGCACCGCTGCGAGTAGCCGTGTTAAAAATGGCGAGTACGGAGAGGTCAACGACCTTAAATATGTTGAAGTGCGCGAGTTGCAATATTGTCATAAATGAAGTGTTGTCATTTATTCAGAATAAATGTGATGTGATGGACGAAGAAAGTATAATTCGTCTCTGCTCGACAGCTTTTAAAGCAGACGAAATAAATGCGGCGAAGAATTTGCTTTTCGGATCCTTGAAGACGCTGAAGAGGAATATCACTCGTAAGAAAGAGGGGAAAACACAAAGAGAGCTGGAGGATATTATTGCCTTAATTAAGGAGACAGACCCAGAGGAGCTACCAATTTTTGTGGCTCGTGACCTACAAAAGTTGCCACCTGTGACGTTTGACCACATCGACGTAACAAGATTGTTGAGGGACATTACTGCTGTTCGTTATGACTGTTCGAGAGAAACACCATGAACTCGCTTTTTTTTACATTAAAAAGAAGGCCGTGAGACTCCGCAAAACTTTCACAAACTGCTATCAGTTTCCTGAGTGCAGCAATTGATGGACTGAGCAGCACCGTGTCATCTGCATAACTAATACTGTTGACACACTGACCGTCAATTGAACATCCGACACGAGTGTTGCTCAGTTCAACAATTAGCTGATTAATGTACAGGTTGAAGAGTGAGGGAGAAGTCAGGCCACCCTGCCTCACCCCACACTCCAACCTGTACTCGTCAGAAAACTGTCCAAGCCATTTGACCTGGTTAGTCTGGTGACCATACCAGTATTGGAAAATTTTGACCACTTCTATTGGTACACCTGCTTCGATTAACTTGGGCCAGAGAATATTGTATCTAACCAGGTCAAATGCCTTCGACTGGTCTAGAAAAGCAGCATAGACACAGGTTTTTCTGTCTGTATAATACTTAATGGTATGCTTGAGAGACATTATCGCGCATTCCGTGGACAGCCCCGGCCTGAAGCCGAACTGAGCGTCACTGATATGTAGATGTTTTTTCAACTGTCTCTCAAGCAAACCATCCAGTACCTTGGCTGTAACAGTGGCCAATGATATCGGTCGATAGTTAGTCTTATCGGATATATCTCCCGTTTTATTTTTAACTATCGGTACCACGACCGATCTCATTAGATCAGCTGGAAGATAGGAATGCCTCATGCAAATAGTAAATAGCATTCCCAGCAACCTCGGCAAGTGAGGTCCAGCATACAGAAAGTGCTCTATACTGAGGCCGTCGTGTCCGGGTGACTTGCCTCTTGTCATGCTTTTTATTAATGATTGGACTTCTTTAGCTGTGACGCGCTCTGGCACGCCCGACACGACCGCCTCAATATTAAGACCATCATTACTCAAACAAGATGTAGGAGGCTTCACCTGGAAATGGGTTCTAAATACATCAGCTATTTCCTTCGGATTGTTTACACCGTCAATGCTCACCGGGACGCCTGACCTAGGACTCATCTTTTTTGTTTGCTGCCAAAATTCTCTAAAGTCTTTATTTTTATGAGCAGAAGCTAAAATATTCATTTTAATTAATTCCTGATTATTTTGACAGTATTTTAATTTATTTTTAAATAGTTTCCTAGACTCATTCATTTCTGTATACAAAGGACCCGCCTGTGGCCGCCCGTACCGCACCCAGTTCAAAAACTTTTGTCTGGCGTCCCGATGCGCATCCTGAACATATTTATTCCAACCAGCTATCGGACGTCCGGCTCTCTTATTCCTATTCCCGGTACAACCAACGTAGCTTTGCCTGGCAGCCTCCTGCAATGTATCTACTATTCTATAATATAACTTATCTATTACGGCTGTATGATCCAGATTGCGATTACAGCATACAGTATCACAACACGAATCAAGCTCTAATGGAAAGTCTATTTCCTTCAGTTTTTCATTACAAAGCCTCTTATACATTTCTATCTGGCTGGAGTCCCGATTTCCCCATATAACTTTGTCTACAGACACACACGGCAACTGTAGGGTTGGCCTCACAGTACCAATATTGCACTGAATTTCCAGAGGGTAGTGATCAGACCAATATATGTCATAATGCACTTTAACTGAGACCACCGTGCTTTGCGCGGCTTTAGTAGTTACGCAATGATCCAACCAACTACGGGTGCCGTGCGCCTCGCTAACAAAAGTGTAAGTGCCAGAATTCATACCCAAGATATCAATATCAACACATTTCCACTCCTGATCGGTACAAAAATTTAATAGTTCCGTTCCAAATAATTTTCCCGGGTGCGCATTAAAGTCTCCTAAGATATAAACGGACTCAACATTATAAGTTTCTATAATAGCGGTAATCTCACTTAGACACTAGACAAAATATAACAGATTGGCCGTATCGTCCGTAGGCATATACACAGAGAACACTAGGAAACTTTTATCTAAAGTGCATACCTTTATTGCAGCAATACGGTCACTTTCACACGGTATTACAGAAACACAATTGAACTTCCTATTATTCCACAATAATGCGACTCCTCCATACGGCCGTCCGCGCAAAATTTCCTTGGAAGTATCAACAGCAGATTTTCCGTAGTAGCTGAATTCTTTGCTTACGCCACTGAGTTCTGGTATTTCATTAGGTAGGAGCCAGAGTTCTTGCAAAGCGATAAAATCCGCCTTTTCACTCAACAACCTTACACATTCCAAGGATCTTTTGAAATTTTTACAGTTAAAGCTAATAAAGTTGGTATTTGTGCTATCCATATTTTGGTATTTGTGACACGTTATCCAAGTCTTTTGTCCTTTTTGGGTTTCGAAATTCAATAAACTTGCGAAAAGATATACCTTCCGGCCATAAATTGGAATTCAAAAAGGCATCCAGCTTGTGTTTAGGCACAAGAATCTTGTAGGAGTTATAATCCTTCGGTTGCTTACACTTTATTCTTTCTATCGTGACACTAATCTTCAATTTATTTCGGATGTATGAAGTTATATCATCCTCCCGGGTATCAGTATGTACATTGTTTATAAACAACGGTACCCGTACATCTGCAGCTCGAAAGTTTTCTATCTCGATACAAGTGCCTTTCTCGCCCACAAAACGATTTCTATATCTATATTTCTTCTTCTCTACAGTTTTCCAGTCGTTCCCATCCTCACATTTTTTCCATTCACCTTTACTAATCAGCTGTGCCATCGTAACAGGCTTATTTTCTGAAACAGGTAAAGCGCCTTGTATCTCACGCAATAGATGCGTTTTTTGTTTCACTGCCGAGCCCGTATTTATTGTGCGCTTTGTCACCTCGCTCAACTCGTTTCCTGAGGCCTCATGCAATACTATGGTTTCGGTAATCGACGAAACCGAGGTAGTGGCCTCCACGTGCGCCTCCTGCGAGCGCGTATCAATAGACCCGGGTGGGGATCCAGGCGGAAGAGAGACAGATAACTCGTTGGTCGGTGCGTGCGAGGACGACACCAAGCGTTGCGCTTGATCTTGTTGCTGGTCGCCGTCACCTCTCAAGGTCAAATCTAATTCCGCGTTGTCATGCGATATTTTTTCTGGTAAATGCAGTATACCTATTGGCCCACTATCATAGTTAAAACTATCTACTTTGTTATTCGTACCTCGGGTTCTGTTTACGAAATTACTAGCCTCAAAATTACGGTCGAAATTATTTACCAGCGATGCTTGCTTTAGATTTGACACCTCATTTTGCAATTGACGAAATTGGTCAAGGGTGACGTATTTTTCTTGTATTCCATCCACGTCATAACGAACAGCAGTAATGTCCCTCAACAATCTTGTTACGTCGATGTGGTCAAACGTCACAGGTGGCAACTTTTGTAGGTCACGAGCCACAAAAATTGGTAGCTCCTCTGGGTCTGTCTCCTTAATTAAGGCAATAATATCCTCCAGCTCTCTTTGTGTTTTCCCCTCTTTCTTACGAGTGATATTCCTCTTCAGCGTCTTCAAGGATCCGAAAAGCAAATTCTTCGCCGCATTTATTTCGTCTGCTTTAAAAGCTGTCGAGCAGAGACGAATTATACTTTCTTCGTCCATCACATCACATTTATTCTGAATAAATGACAACACTTCATTTATGACAATATTGCAACTCGCGCACTTCAACATATTTAAGGTCGTTGACCTCTCCGTACCCGCCATTTTTAACACGGCTACTCGCAGCGGTGCGTAGCGATGACTGATAATAATAATAAAATTTTTATTTTAATAAGATGACAAAAAATTACCCCCATAATTTTATTATCATATTATTTTAAGTTAAATTAAACTAATAGTCTTCAAAATTATTTATAAAGATATATTCTTTAAGCCTTAATAATTTTTCTTATTCCTTAAAATTTGCAATTTTATATCATTATTGACTATAAGACTTATAATAAAAGAGAATTATATCTCGTTAATAAATTTACAATTTATCGCTTACTCTCAGCCATTTTATTTTAGCGAAAATGACTTTTTTCCACAAATCATAAAGATATTGGAACTTTATATTTTATTTTTGGAATTTGATCAGGAATAGTTGGAACTTCTTTAAGATTATTGATTCGAGCTGAATTAGGTACTCCTGGATCTTTAATTGGAGATGATCAAATTTATAATACTATTGTAACTGGTCATGCTTTTATTATAATTTTTTTTATAGTAATACCTATTATAATTGGAGGATTTGGTAATTGATTAATTCCTTTAATATTAGGAGCTCCTGATATAGCTTTCCCCCGAATAAATAATATAAGATTTTGACTTCTACCCCCATCCCTTACTCTTCTTATTTCAAGAAGAATTGTAGAAACTGGAGCTGGGACAGGATGAACAGTATACCCCCCACTTTCATCCAATATTGCCCATGGAGGAAGATCAGTTGATTTAGCTATTTTTTCATTACATTTAGCTGGAATTTCTTCAATTTTAGGAGCTATTAATTTTATTACTACGATTATCAATATAAAATTAAATGGTTTATCTTTTGATCAAATACCTTTATTCATTTGAGCTGTAGGAATTACAGCTTTATTATTATTATTATCTTTACCAGTTTTAGCTGGAGCTATTACAATATTATTAACAGATCGTAATTTAAATACATCTTTTTTTGATCCTGCTGGAGGAGGAGACCCTATTCTTTATCAACTTTTATTTAAATTTTTTGGACATCCAGAAGTTTATATTTTAATTTTACCTGGATTCGGTATAATTTCCCACATCATTTCCCAAGAAAGAGGAAAAAAAGAAACATTTGGATCTTTAGGAATAATTTATGCAATAATAGCAATTGGATTATTAGGATTTGTTGTCTGAGCTCATCATATATTTACAGTTGGAATAGATATCGACACTCGAGCTTACTTTACATCAGCAACTATAATTATTGCTGTTCCTACAGGAATTAAAATTTTTAGTTGATTAGCTACTTTACATGGAACTCAAATTAATTATAGACCTTCTATATTATGAAGATTAGGGTTTGTATTTTTATTTACTGTAGGAGGACTTACAGGAGTAATTCTAGCTAATTCATCCATTGATGTTAGTCTTCATGACACTTATTATGTTGTAGCTCATTTTCATTATGTTTTATCTATGGGAGCTGTATTTGCAATTTTAGGAGGATTCATTCATTGATATCCTTTATTTACAGGTCTATCACTAAATCCTTTCCTTTTAAAAATTCAATTTTTTTCTATATTTATCGGAGTTAATCTAACATTTTTTCCTCAACATTTTTTAGGCTTAGCAGGAATACCTCGACGATATTCTGATTATCCTGATGCTTTTATTTCATGAAATATTATTTCTTCTTTAGGTTCATATATCTTAGTATTAGCTATTATATTAATACTTATTATTATTTGAGAATCTATAAATAATCAACGAATTATTTTATTTTCTTTAAATTTATCATCTTCTATTGAATGATATCAAAATCTTCCCCCAGCAGAACATTCATAGAATGAACTCCCTATTTTAAGAAACTTCTAATATGGCAGATTATATGTAATGGATTTAAACCCCATTTATAAAGGATTATCCTTTTTTTAGAAATCGCAACATGATCTAAGTTTAATCTACAAAATAGAACATCTCCCTAAATAGAACAAATTATTTTTTTTCATGATCATACTTTAATTATTTTAATTATAATTACTATCTTAGTTGGTTATTTAATTATTTATTTATTTTTTAATAAATATATTAATCGATTCCTTTTAGAAGGGCAATTAATTGAACTAATTTGAACTATCTTACCAGCTATTACATTAATTTTTATTGCTTTACCTTCTTTACGATTATTATACTTATTAGATGAATTAAATAATCCTTTAATTACCCTGAAATCAATTGGCCATCAATGATATTGAAGTTATGAATATTCTGATTTTAATAATATTGAATTTGATTCCTATATAATTCCAATAAATGAAATATCCCCTAACAATTTTCGTTTATTAGATGTAGATAATCGTATTATTCTTCCCATAAATAATCAAATTCGAATTATAGTTACAGCTACAGATGTTATTCACTCATGAACAATCCCTTCCTTAGGTGTTAAGGTGGATGCCAATCCAGGCCGATTAAATCAAACTAATTTTTAGGGTTCCGTAGCCAAATGGCAAAAACGGAACCCTTATAGATTCGTCATGTCTGTCTGTCTGTCTGTCCGTCCGTATGTCACAGCCACTTTTTTCCGAAACTATAAGCCCTATACTGTTGAAACTTGGCAAGTAGATGTATTGTGTGAACCGCATTAAGGTTTTGACACAAAAATAGAAAAAAAACAGTAAATTTTGGGGTTCCCCATACTTAGAACTAAAACTCAAGAATTTATTTTTCATCAAACCCATACGTGTGGGGTATCTATGGATAGGTCTTCAAAAATGATATAGAGGTTTCTAATAGTATTTTTTTCTAAAGCGAATACTTTGCGCGAGAGACACTTCCAAAGTGGAAAAAAGTGTGTCCCCCCCCCCGTAACTTCTAAAATAAGAGAATGATAAAACTAAAAAAAATATATGATGTTCATTACCATGAAAACTACCAGCGAAAATTGGTTTGAACGAGATCTAGTAAGTAGTTTTTTTTTAATTCGTCATAAATCATAAACGGCAATTTTCCTTTCATTCAATCAACTCAAATATAAAAATTAAAAAAAACATACTACAAGACTTTTATATTATGTTATTTGCTACTACGGAACCCTTCATGGGCGAGTCCGACTCGCACTTGGCCGCTTATTATATAAATCGACCAGGAATTTTCTTTGGGCAATGTTCTGAAATTTGTGGGGCTAATCATAGATTTATACCTATTGTAATTGAGAGAATTTCAATTAAAAATTTTATTAATTGAATTAATAATTATTCTTCATTAGATGACTGAAAGCAAGTACTGGTCTCTTAAACCATTTTATAGTAAATTAGCAATTACTTCTAATGATTATAAAGAATTAGTTAAATTATAACATAAGTATGTCAAATTTAAATTATTACAATATAACAGTAATATTCTTTTATTCCTCAAATAATACCTATTAACTGATTAATATCTTTTTTTTATTTGTATTTATTTTTATTTTATTTAATATAATAAATTATTATATTTTTAATGTTAAAATAAAAATTTCATCAATTAATAATAAAATTTCACATAAATTTTTTTTCTGAAAATGATAACTAATTTATTTCAATTTTTGACCCCTCTACTAATTTATTTAATTTACCTTTAAATTGATTAAGAACAATAATTGGACTTTTTTTTATTCCTTATTCTTTTTGATTAATCCCTAATCGACATTTTATTTTTTGAAATTTTATTTTAAACAAATTACATAATGAATTTAAAACTTTATTAGGTAATAATGTAAATTCTAATTCTTCTACTTTTATTTTCATTTCTATATTTTCTTTTGTTTTATTTAATAATTTTTTAGGATTATTCCCATATATTTTTACAAGTACTAGCCATTTAACTTTATCACTATCACTATCATTACCATTATGATTAAGATTTATATTATATGGATGAATTAATAATACTCAACATATATTTATACATATAATTCCACAAGGAACTCCAGGTATTTTAATACCTTTTATAGTTTTAATTGAATCTATTAGTAATATTATTCGACCTGGAACTTTAGCTGTTCGTCTAACTGCTAATATAATTGCAGGACACCTATTAATAACTTTATTAAGAGGAACAGGATCAATTATACCTTCTTATTTAATTTCTATTTTAATTATTATTTAAATTTTACTTTTAATTTTAGAATCAGCTGTAGCTGTAATTCAATCTTATGTTATTGCAATTTTAAGAACTTTATATTCTAGAGAAGTTAATTAATGAAAATAAATTATAATCACCCATTTCACTTAGTAGATTATAGTCCCTGACCTTTGACAGGAGCAATTGGGACAATAACTTTAGTTACAGGTATAATCAAATGATTTCATAATTTTAATATAAATTTATTAATTTTAGGATATATCATTATTATTTTAACAATATTTCAATGATGACGAGATATTTGTCGTGAAGGAACCCTTCAAGGAAAACATACTATTTTAGTTACAAAAGGTTTACGATGAGGAATAATTTTATTTATTATTTCCGAAGTTTTTTTTTTATTTCTTTTTTTTGAGCATTTTTTCATAGAAGTCTTTCCCCCAATATTGAAATTGGATCAACCTGACCTCCTATAAATATTATCCCTTTCAATCCATTTCAAATTCCCTTATTAAATACTATTATTTTAATTACATCAGGAGTAACTGTAACTTGAGCTCATCACGCTTTAATAGAAAATAATTTTTCACAAATAACTCAAGGATTATTTTTAACTGTATTTTTAGGAATTTACTTTACTATTTTACAAGCTTATGAATATATTGAAGCCCCATTCACTATTGCAGATAGAATCTATGGGTCAACTTTTTTTATTACTACAGGATTCCATGGTCTTCATGTAATTATTGGTACTATTTTCTTATTAATTTGTTTAATTCGCCATCTAAAAAATCACTTCTCTAAAAAACATCATTTTGGATTTGAAGCAGCAGCTTGATATTGACATTTTGTTGATGTAGTTTGATTATTCCTATATATTTTTATTTATTGATGAGCAAATTAATTTATTTATATAATATATTTAGTATATTTGACTTCCAATCAAAAAGATTAAAAATTAAATTTAATATAAATAATTTTTTTAATTTTCTTATTATCAATCTTAATTATTTTTATCTCAAATATTATAATGTTTTTATCAATTATCCTATCAAAAAAGTCTTTTTCAGATCGAGAAAAATGTTCCCCATTTGAATGTGGATTTGACCCTAAATCTTCAGCTCGAATCCCTTTTTCTTTACATTTTTTTTTAATTACAGTTATTTTTTTAATTTTTGATGTAGAAATTGCTTTAATTTTACCTATTATCCCATTATTTAATTTAGTAAATTTTTTAATTTGATTTAAAATTAGTTTATTTTTTATTGTTATTTTATTATTAGGACTTTACCATGAATGAAATCAAAATATACTTAATTGAACTAATTAAATAGGATTTTAGTTTAAAAAAACATTTGATTTGCACTCAAAAATTATTGATTTAATCAATTTATCTTAAATAAGAAGCAAAATTTGCATTTAATTTCGACTTAAAAGATAGAGATAATTTCTCCTTATTTAATTGAAACCAAATAGAGGTATATCACTGTTAATGATAAAATTGAATTTTTAATTCCAATTAATTATACTTAGAAATATAATTAAATTAAGCTGCTAACTTAATTTTTAGTGGTTAAATTCCATTAATATTTCTATTTATATAGTTTATTAAAACATTACATTTTCATTGTAAAAATAAAATTTTATATTTTTATAAATATTTAAAGATTAATTAATCTCCCTAATATCTTCAATATTATGCTCTTATTATAAGCTATTTAAATAAATTAATAAAATAAATAAAAAAATTATTATTCAAATAATAAATCTAAATAAATAAATCTTAAAATTATTTATTTGATAAAAATTATATAATACAGAATAATTTTTTAAAATATTAAATATTCCTTGACCTCTATACAATTCTCTTCGCCCTATATCAATATTTTTTAATAAATTTTGTCCTATAGATAAAAATAAATAACTTACCCCATATGTAGATAAATTAGGTATAAATCACATTAAACATAAAAAATTTCTTAAATTATAAGTATTTAAAAATTTATTAAAGGAATAAATATCTATTTTTCTAATTAAATATCCTATAAATCCCCCAAATAATCTAACATTAATAACTATCATTTTTATCTTAAAAGGTAAATAAATTATATAAGGATAATAAAAAATTATTCAACTTAATAAAGAACCACTTACTACTCTTATTATTAATAATACAAATATACTTTTTAATATTACATAATCCTCATCGTATAAATTATATACTGAAATTAAATTATAATTATTTAATATTAAATATATAATTAAACGAATAGTATAAAATATAGTTAATCCTGTAGAAATATAATATAAAAAATAAATATATATATTTAAATTTCTTATTAAAACTACTTCTAAAATTAAATCCTTAGAATAAAACCCTGCTAAAAAAGGAATTCCACATAAAGCTAAATTTGAAATATTTATACATAAAGAAGTAAAAGGCAAATAACTTCTCATACCCCCTATATATCGAATATCTTGAGTATCATTTATTATATGAATAATAACCCCTGCACATATAAATAATAAAGCTTTAAATATTGCATGAGTTAATAAATGAAAAAAAGCCAAATCAGGTAACCCTATTCTTAAAACTCTTATTATTAATCCCAATTGACTTAATGTTGATAAAGCAATAATTTTTTTCAAATCAAACTCATAATTAGCTGAAATTCCAGATATAAATATTGTTAAACCAGATAATAATAAAAATAATTTTAAAAAAATATATATTTTCTAATAATAAATTAAATCGAATTAATAAATAAACACCTGCAGTTACTAAAGTCGAAGAATGAACTAATGCAGAAACAGGAGTTGGAGCTGCTATAGCAGCAGGAAGACATGCTCTAAAGGGGATTTGGGCTCTTTTAGTTATAGCCGCTATAATAATTATTGTACCAATAATTCTTATAATATAATCATTTTTCATAAATTCTAAATAAAAAATATAATTTCATCTTCCATAATTCAATATTCAAGAAATTACTATTAAAATTAAAACATCCCCAATTCGATTAGATAAAGCAGTTAATATTCCTGCATTATAAGACTTAAAATTTTGATAATAAATTACTAAACATTAAGATACTAACCCTAATCCATCTCACCCTAATAAAATTCTTATAATATTTGGACTAATAATTAATAAAACCATTGAAAATACAAATAATAAAACTAAAATAATAAAACGATTTAAATTTAATTCTGATCTTATATATCTTTTTCTATAATAAATAACTACAGAAGAAATTAATAAAACAAATATTATAAATAATAAAGATATTCAATCTAATAAAATTGACATTTTAATTCTAATTGAATTAAAAGAAATAATTTCCCACTCTAAAAAAATAATTATATTATTTATAATAAAATAAGTTATTATTATAATTTATATATTATAAATATATTATAAATAAATATATATTATAAATAAGTTGTAGAGATAATGTGTGATCGTAGTAAACAAGGAACCCTTATAGTTTTGCCATTTCTGTCTGTCTCTCTGTCCGTGGTTTTACTTAGAGATAATTAGAACCAAGAAGCTGTAATTTGGCAACGGTCATGAACTTAAAGCAAAACTGGGCAGGGCAACTGGCGCGACGGAGCCCATGCGATGGGTTGACGAAATAATCAAAGTCGCGGGTTACACCTGGATGTGAGCAGCACAGGACTGAGATGTGTCGACGAAGACAGGTCTATGCTCAGCAGTGGACGGAATAAGGGCTGAGATGATGATGAACTCTTTAGTTTTAATTCTAAATCGACATTCACAAATACGGAACCCTTCACTGCGTGTGACCTGATATTGTGCGTGTTACTGGACCGGTTTTATTGAAAATATCAAAATAACGATTTTATAAAGTAAAGTCCACGCAGACAAAGTCGCGGGCAACAGCTAGTCCACAATAAAATGAATATACGTAATGAATTAGTTGTTTATAAAAAGTAAGTAGGCCTCGATCAATTAGCGAGGGGATATACATGAGCAGTCATGGCCCCCTTTATACCGGCGCCCTGAGCCGCAACTGAGCTGAGGTAAGCATAACATGCTATGACATGTACGCTCGTGGTATATTTCCGTGGGAACGAATAATGCAGATTATACAATTTTGTCGTAGTGATTTCAAGATATTAGAATCGATAAAATTACATGCAAAATAATTTATATTACAACTAAACTTTTTTCAAGTGGAAAGGTTTTGATTATAACCATAAGTATATTTAATATGAAACGGGTGTTACCACAAAATAATTACCCTTAAGATATATTTATTGTATTCTGTATAAACGTTACATATACGAGTATTTATTTGATAATTCATTTTGATAGTGACTACAAGAAATAAATAACTGGTAACAGTTCCCGTAATTATTAGCAAATTTATTTATGAGATTGTTAATGTAATCAATTAATTGCGATTGAAGAATATGTTAACATAATTATTCAAAACTTTTATCAATAGTTGATCGATGTCTCCTTCACAACGTGCGTTCGCAACCCTATTAATTTACCTACCAATGCATTTCAACTTGGACCGTTGCATTGTGAAGTTATGAGTAAAATCCTACTTCCTACTAATCCTACTATCCTACTAATATTATAAATGCGAAAGTGAGTTTGTATATTTGTTTGTTTGTTTGTTTGTTTGTTTGTTTGTTTGTTTGTTTGTTTGTTTGTTAGTTACCTCTTCACGCTTAAACTACTGAACGGATTTAGATGAAATTTGATATGGATATAGTTTGAGACTCGGGAAAGGACATAGGGTATAATTTATCCCGAAATTCCCACGGGGAGCGAAGCCCGCGGGTTCAGCTAGTGTAATATAAATTTACTGAATTTCTAAATGGATCCCATATGTTTTTTGATAAGATTTATCTTGGTCCAGGATGCCAACAATCGAACTTGGTGTGGCACGAGCAAACGGCCTAGAAACATCGAAAGTTCTCAGCATGGTCTCGGTGGGTATTTTTTACCAATGTCTTAACGGGTGACAGTGCTCTCGTATTTACTGGGTGCCAATAGCCAATGGGTCACCGGCACGACCAATCGGGCCAGTAATGAGAAAACTCGATCCCAAAGCGTCCCGATGACCTTGCGACAGACTATTCGTTCTAGGTGCCCACCAATTAGATCACCGGCATGAGCAAACGGCCTTGGTAAAGCGATTATCCATTGCATTATGCACTATGGTCAGATCTTTTAGGTTTCAGCAATTTTATATTGCTAAAACTCAGTGTTTGGGAGTGTCTAGTGAAATATGTCAAATGTCTGTGTTTAACTGAAACAAGCAGTGTTACATGTGAATTTGTCAGAGTTAAAATTCTAAAGTGGTGTAATGTGTTGCGGATCGAGTTGAAAATTAATATTGGTAAGTTTTACACAAATATCTCTTACGCGACTTTCGAAATATAGTGTTATATGTGAAGTTACGTTGATTTTTAGGTCCTTTTTATTATACGATTCAAAACACGTCATTGAGCGATTGAAAATAAGCTCTAAAGGTAAAGTAATTCCCAGATATTAATTGGTGGCTTTTACACAGTTTCACACTCCATTGAGGGAATAAAATGACCGAAAATGGAAGTGTGAAACTGTTTCAAAGTCACCAATTAATATCTACTAATATGGCCTCCCATAAAGTAAATTATTCGCCGCGTTCCGGGACTAAGCTGTTTTTATCGAGAGACATCGCGGGCATCGTTTGTGATTTCGGAGTGCAAAAGATTGAAAAGAATAAAGCAGACCTTTAGCTTGGTTCCCATATTGTTATTTCGACGCCCGCCTTCCGGCAAGATGGAAAATTCACGTGGATCAATTAGCCGTAAGAAATCGATTCGCCATTGAGTAGTCGGGTTTAAAAATTTTCTATATCTCTAATCCAATTGCATCAAGCTGATTATCATTCTTCATTGGTGTATTATGATTTTGGAGACTGAGTTATTTAGTAAGGAGTTAAATTGAAATTTTATTTCCATCGCACGATTTATATAAAAATAACAACTATTGTCCCCTCATAAATTATTTTGTTTGGTAACACAGTTTTATTCAATAATGGTAACCCAACTAATAATAATGCTATCTCAAAATCTCAACGCTAGCTGTTTTGTTAAACGTAATTACGTAACTTATTGACAATCGAGCTGAACTATTTTCAGCTGTTTTACAAAACCGAGCTGTATTACCAAACAGCTAGAGTTTTTGAATAACAACGGATTATACAATTCAACTGCGACATATACATAGTTCATACATATATTATTTTAAAATAATTATATTATGTTTCTTAACTTACTAGTTCTAAATTCTTATTATCAAACGTAATCACTAAAATAAAAATAACAAATAAATAAAACCGAATCAGATATACTTAATGTCATATATACAAATTTAAAAGCAATAATGACTAGGTTTCTGCTTTTATTTATTTTTTCCAAGTACTACTGCAATCGTCTAATTGATATATAAATCATAACAGTAATCAAACAAATTTTATCAGTGTAATTAAAATTAAAAAAAGAGTTATTTATTACCTGTATACAATGTCCATGATCTAAGACAATGTCATATGATGGCCAAGATAGCTACTTAATTTCTTACTCCTTATTCAGTCTCGAACACTTTGCAGCGTATTGTGTAATTATATATCTAATTGTATGGCTAATATTACAGTCCTTTTAGAAATCAACTATTAAACGTTATATACATTCAAAAGCAACATTATTTCTAAACTATTTTCATAAGTAATATATATAAACCTTATAGCGTAAAGTTTCCTATCCATCTATTTTACTATCAACCAATCTGTAAGACGAACAGACAATTTTATTATCAGAATATTGAATCTTATTAATTTATTACAGAGGAGTACTATCTGAAATTTTCTATTTATATCAATAATACAATTTAAATAAAATTTTTGTCATAGCATAACCGTGATTTTATAAAGAATATTGATGTCGACACATAAATTAACATATTTATATTAAACTAGATACTATAATAAAAATCTAAATAAAAAAAAACTAAATTAATAAAACCAAAAAAATGGTTATTAAATTTAAACTATTATACTTTGTCTTGGTACTAAAAATGGACATGCAACGAAATAGTCCTAATTAGCATGTTCCCAATTTAAAAAAAAAAACTTAAGTTTTTTTTTTTTTTTATTGGCACACAAAACAGTCTTACAACACAATTTAACAGAATACATTATACAATAGAAACATGACTAGTTGCAAAACCAAATAATAGTGCGCACAGCATGATAAACATTATTTACTGACTAGAAAACATTATATAAATTGATAAAATAATAAAGCTATGGACATATAAAACAAATACTAATGTTAACAATATACATTATATACAATAATAATACAATAAATAAGAATTTAATGATACATATGTTAAGCAATTTTTGAAAGTTTAAGATAGTAGTTGACGGATTCTGTGCCTAAAACTATTCAGTGATAAACTATAGATGTCAGGTACTTGATCTGAACTAAAAGATTCATAAAGGTTATTGTATTCACGGCAGATCCTAAGAATCGGAGTATGAGAGGAGACATTATTGTTACATATAGATATAGAGAAGGGTATGATGATGCGCACATTGCGAAGTGATCTTATTGGAACCTTAAATTGTATGCTTGAGAGCAATGAAGTGTTAAGCTGCCCATGTATTGTTTTATGCAAATAAACGAAATTTAGAAGTGAGCGTCTCCTTTCTAAGGTTTCAAAACTAAAGAATTTTAGACGGTCTTCGTAAGTAACCAGTTCTCTTTTATGACCATAACGTTTCGAGAGTGTCCGAAGGAAGCGTCTTTGAACTGATTCAAGGAGATCAATTGAAACCGCGTACTGAGGGGCCCACACAATCGAGGCATATTCCAATCTACTTTTCACAAGAGACTTGAATAGAGATATTAAACTCTTAGGTTCTTCAAAATCCCGAGCAGTGCGCAGAATGAAACCAATAAGTTGGTTACATTTTTTAGAAACCGTTTCATAATGCTTGTTGAAACTGAGCTTGGCATCAAAAGTTACCCCGAGATCTCTGACTTCAGACATTCTAGTAAGTGTGATACCATCCAGAGTGTAGTCAAATATTACAGGACTTTTCTTGCGAGTGAAAGTAATAACTGAGCACTCATTGACAGAAAGATTCATTTTATTTTCAGAGCTCCACGCGACCAGCTCATCAATGTCCTTTTGTACAGCTATACAATCTCTCACAGTTTCAATATTAGCAAAAAATTTTAAATCATCTGCAAATAATACTTTTTTTTCGGCGGTAGATGTGAAAAAGATAACACATAGTTCCAAAGTTAATATTTTTATTTTAAAGTATATTCAGTACTTACAGTGTTAAAAACCATTTTAATCTTAAGTCCTAGAAGTGTTTGCAACACACAGTTGTTATCTGCACTAGATTAATGATATAATTGGAAGTATTCACACTTGTCCTGCCTGCCATACATCACTTTCACTGTAACCTATATACATAGACTATCATTCTATTTTATATTTTACTGGAATGGCCAATTTTGAAGATGTGCTGGAGGGCCAACGCTCATTGATGTCTCTGATGTCCAAGAAGATGGGGGAGTTTGAGTCTCAGCTGAAGGCGTCTAAATCTGAAGCCTCAAGTAGTCGTGCAACGTCTGGTCTTGCGGAACAGTATGAGGAATTTAAGACCCAAATCTATGGGATGGTAAGCGTCCTCTTCCAGCAGATAGTGGCACTTTCTTCATCTATAGACCATATGGAGACAAGGCATCAGAGGAAAAATCTACTTCTCAGTGGTGTGTCCGAGGATGTGGGCATTGGACTGGGTCAATTTGTCTCAAAGCTGTTTTGCGATAAGCTGGGGCTGTGTGACATCAAGCCTGAAGATTTCACTGTGTGCCATCGAATTGGTAAGGTCACTGAGAACAAATGTAGGCCTATTTTGATTCGTTTCTCCAACATCTCTGACAAAGCTGAGGTCTGGAGGAAGAAGACTGCTTTCAAGGGTACTCCTTATAGTGTAGCTGAGTTCCTTACTCGACAGCGGCAAGCCTTGTTTGTCCAGGCTCGTCAGAAGTTTGGCATGAAGAGGTGTTGGACCTCGAATGGTGTGGTCATCGTAAAGTTGCATACTGGGTCGTTGCGGCGTCTTTTTACTGAGGATGATCTCAGTAGCCTGCTCCAAGCCGATGTTAAGGAGCCCTCGGCTGCCCCAGTGGCATCAGGCGTCGCGGCAACAGCTGGCACTTCATCCGAGGTATCCGAACAGACTGGCAGATCCAGAAGAAAGGTCAAAGGGAAGAATTGAGCCGTTTGTTATAGTAATTTACCTAAGTTATGTAACATATTTCCACCTTGTGTTACGGCTCTTGTTTATCTTATTTTACTTATTAATGTTAGACGAAGGTGGGCCATTAAATATTATTTTAGAAATAAAAAAGGTAGTTACGAATGTTAATAAGAAATGTCAATACTTCAATAGTTAAACAAATGCAATGCAACCCCCATGTTTTTCATAAATGTCACTGTCACGACTGTCATGTCATTGTAACGTTTAGTTTTAGCTCTGGCCACCCGTCTTTTCACCAAATTGATAAATGTGCATCTTATTTTTTATTTTTTCTATTACGGCAACCGGCAGGACAAGCAATTAAATATTTAACTGTAACACGCACAATATCAGGTCACACGCAGTGAAGGGTTCCGTATTTGTGAATGTCGATTTAGAATTAAAACTAAAGAGTTCATCATCATCTCAGCCCTTATTCCGTCCACTGCTGAGCATAGACCTGTCTTCGTCGACACATCTCAGTCCTGTGCTGCTCACATCCAGGTGTAACCCGCGACTTTGATTATTTCGTCAACCCATCGCATGGGCTCCGTCGCGCCAGTTGCCCTGCCCAGTTTTGCTTTAAGTTCATGACCGTTGCCAAATTACAGCTTCTTGGTTCTAATTATCTCTAAGTAAAACCACGGACAGAGAGACAGACAGAAATGGCAAAACTATAAGGGTTCCTTGTTTACTACGATCACACATTATCTCTAGTCACAGTCTAAGTAGATCAGAATTTTGACATTGTAAACTACATGTAAACTTACACTGTTACCGAATGTTACTGCTACGCCGTGGGTCTCTCTAAAACGAAATACTTATGCAATAGGTAGTGACTTTGCTAATATTTAATTCATCTTCCGTCTTTTGGCGTGAGTTCCCACAGCACTAATCTGTTGTAGCTCTCTGCAGCGGACTGCTGCCACCGTCTATTTGTATCTCCCCCTCTTCCCCGCCCTCCCGATGTGGCGGTGCAATGGTAAGCCTTGTCAAATATGTCTTTCGCTAGGCGGGAGATAAAAGTCGAGAAATACGCATTTCTACTTTGAATCCCGACAGATGACGGCGTTCCTCAAGTAACCTAAAACATAGATTTTTTTAAGATCGCCTTAATCATGAGCCGCGTCCGAAGCTAGAAGCGAGAGGAGAGTACTGGATAGAGCTTCCCCCGGGCCATCTTCACTATCGTCACCATTCTATTGATGTGGACTTTCAAGCTGAGGCATCTGCCAAACTTAAGATACCTCTAGGTATTTTACGTGCCAGTATCTCGGCACATTTTACCAGTAGATCTTCAAGGATGGCAGGAAGTTAGTGTTCTCTGAGATCAATGTCTGCTTCGTGTTCACTAATAACCTCCGTTTGAAGAGCTTCTCGGGTAGGGCGTCCTATACGGCTGTTTGGAGGTTATTCGCGGCCTACTTTCAGTTCAAACGAACTGGAAAATGACCATTACCTATCTTTCGTTCCTCAAGTCACAATACTGAGTAGTCTTGGTATGGGTTTTCCACACATTTTTATTGCAGTGCCTAACTTAAATTTTAACCTAACATTTTTTCCCTAACCTTTCTTCTTACGTGAGGAAAAGGTGCCTTTTGGCCACAGGAAATCGGACGGTTAAGGTTTTCACCCACAAAAAATCTCATGGTGATAACGGCGTTACCGCTTTTGCCAAGTCAGTGTGCTAAATCTTGCTCCAAAGACCTGGTACGGCGACTGCTTATCAGCGGCTTTGGCTGAGCTCACTTGAGGTACTCTCTCAGTTATCGAGAGGAGTCTGAGTGGCCTGGTACATCGGCCTTCAATTTTATCCGCTAGGGTAAAGACGCGTGTTGACACAAATGCTCCTTTCAACCTAGAGGAACGTATTTGGAATCCAGTTCCCATCGCCCGACTGGCCCACGTCATGGAGGCAGATTTATGGAGGAGAATTTTACGCGGGAAAAATCCCTTCGGTTCGGACACCTTGCCAGTAACGGGAGACCGGTAAGGTTATGTGGCGTTTACCACTAAAAACTCCGGGGTAAGGGCTAAAAGCCCCGGCGCGGCTACCACTATGGCGGTCCGTGACTCGCTCACAGCACCCTATGCTTTAGTCAGAGGACATCCCCTGTGCCTAACCTAACCTATTAAGTACTTCCTATTTTGATTCCTTTTTCCATTTTCGCGCCCACAATCATGCTAAGAATCGCCGTTTGGTGGCGTTGGGTCTTGCGGCCCTAGGCTCTGTGTATTTTTAACAGCGCCATTTATTGGTGACCAAAAAGAAACTAATAAAAAAACTCCGAAAACATCAAAATAGTAAATTTTTAGGGTTCCGTATTCCGTACCCGAAGGCTAAAATCGGGACCTTGTTACTAAGACTCCGCTGTCCGTCCTTCCGTCCGTCTGTCACCAAGCTGTATCTCATGAACCGTGATAGCCAGACAGTTGAAATTTTCAAGGATGATGTATTTCTCTTGCCGATATAATAACTAAAAATAGAGTAAAATAAATATTTAATTGAGGCTCCCGTACAACAAACTTGATTTTTTATAGATAATGGGACGGAACACTTTGTACGCGAGTCCGACTCTCACTTGGCCGGTTATTAACTTCATTATTTTATAAAAACCGTATATAAAATTAACAAAAGTTTTAGCCAATGCTACCGTACAGTTTATTTCATAGCAAATTTTCGAACAAAAATCTTTGACGTGATTCTTTAAATTGATATAACTTTTTTATTTATCAACGGATTTCAATGAAACAACCACTAAATTTTAAGTGAAACTTATCAAAATACATAATTGAAAATCGCAACCGAAGTTGTTCAGCCGTTTCTGAGATAAGCGTGCACAAACACAGTTTTTCGAACAAAAATGGTTGACGTGATTCTTTAACACTAGAGGACACGCGCGCTCTACTATAGTAGAACAGGAGGAAACTTTTGAGTCGTGTCATCTCATTTTTTCATATATACCCTCCCGCTCCTAGATAAGCCTCGACTACTAAACTCCGGTTCATTTTAGTGTGCCGCACGTATAAATAGAGGCCGCACGTCGATATTATTTCGCGACAAAATCCTTATTCTACCTGAGTAGTACGCGCGACCACTTGTGTAATTAATATATGAGGTAAGTAACATATACTTAGTTGTTTTTCTTTAGTGTTTTATAACATTTTTTTTATGCATTATATTTTATTTTGTACTTTGTTTTTTTTAGCACCAAAATTCATCATTATGGCCTCAGAATGGGAACGTCGTGTATCAAAATGGCTGGAAGAGGAAATTGAAGATGATGAGGAAATTATTGAAAGCGATGACGATGGTAATGCTGGCATAGTGTCAGAACCAATTAGTCAAGAGGGCAGAAGTCAGGTGCAAGATGAGGAGATGGCTCAAGACCACGTGACTAATACCACACAGTCTGAGCAGTCGTCGTCAGAAGATGATATTCTTCTCTCTCAATTGAGGCAAGTTGAGCGTACAGAGGTGAGTGGCAACTTTTTTATATCAAAAAATGGAACACGATGGAATAAATCACCTCCAACTCAAACTATTGTGCATTGAATGCAACGAAAACAGTGATTCAATTTAAAAAAAATATGTGTTTTGATTTGTAACTTGCCAAATATGTAACTTTTTATGTGATCTCTTAAAAATGTTCCTAATTAAGTAAATTTAACAATGTAAACAAAAATTTTGTAACTTTAATTTTCTAAAATAAATCTTCTTTAGTAAAAATGCTTATTTTTATTCAAAATTGCCATATTATTGATTTTTTTTCAATTTTAAAGTGTTCTACTATAGTACAGCGCGCGAGCATACTTGCAAAGAAATGGGGCGCGTGCACTCTAGTGTTAAAATTGATATAACTTTTTTATTTATGAACGGATTTAAATGAAACAAACACTAAATTTTAAGTGAAGCTTATCATAATATTTCAGTGAAAACCGCAAACGAATCAGTTCAGCCGTTTCTCAGATTAGCGTGCACAAACGCACAGACAAACAGACAAACCGACAAACAGACAAAAATTTAAAAAATCATTGTTTTGTGTTCTATTGCGTTGGTAAAAGCCCCCAAAAATATTTTTACTCATTTATCTTCCATGTACAGACAGTGATCGGTTACGATTTTATTATATGTATTGATTGATGATGATTGATGATGATTGATTGATTGATTGATTAGTTAAAAATGCTTATTTTTATTCAAAATTGCCATATTATTGATTTTTTTTCAATTTTAAAGTGTTCTACTATAGTAGAGCGCGCGAGCATACTTGCAAAGAAATGGGGCGCGTGCACTCTAGTGTTAAAATTGATATAACTTTTTTATTTATGAACGGATTTAAATGAAACAAACACTAAATTTTAAGTGAAGCTTATCATAATATTTCAGTGAAAACCGCAAACGAATCAGTTCAGCCGTTTCTCAGATTAGCGTGCACAAACGCACAGACAAACAGACAAACCGACAAACAGACAAACAGACAAACAGACAAAAATTCTAAAAATCATTGTTTTGTGTTCTATTGCGTTGGTAAATATTTTTACTCATTTATCTTCCATGTACAGACAGCGATCGGTTACGATTTTATTATATGTATAGATAATCGGCCAAGTGCGAGTCGAATTTGCGAATGAAGGGTTCCGTACTATTATCTATAAAAAACAAGTTTGTTATATGGGATGTATTTATTTTATTCTGTTTTTACTCCGGCGAAAAAGAGTGGCGTCGTAGCACTCGAATGGATGGACCGATTTCAATGCGTTTTTTTAACGTTAAAGCAACTTCCCTTGTGGTCGTTCTTAGCCATGTCAGGCTTGTCTGACTCCGCGTAGAGGTATCGAAAATATACCGCTTTAACGGGGGAAATTCAGTAGGGACGACTTACTAACGAGCAGTGAGCAGTGACGCACGACGTGCTTTGACTTGAAGCTTTTCTACGCACATTAGCTAAAAGTGGCCGTTTTTTGCAAATGTGCGTAGAAAAGCTTCACGTTCGCACTTTAAATTATAAATAGTAGTTCATAAAATAGTTAAAAGTCAAGACGAAATTTTAAATGATATCACCGTTTCCTTTCAAATGATTTATTTCTAATGGGGGCGCCACTGGGACCCGGAAAATTCAGGTATGGCCTTAAATTGGCTCTTTAATAATAGTTAATATCATTCGTCAGTCCGATATCGATTAAAATCGATTATTGGTATATGTTGTAAAACGAACAACACTAGTCGCTAAATTTTAATGAGAAATTGCCGGTACCACGGCATCGTAACGATGCGCGACAGTATCGCTTGCTTCGATATTCATTGCTTCTTAACACACAACGTCGGATCAAAACTCAAAGCAAACGCGGCAATGTAATGTGAATGTAGTTTTTTAACCTTAATCTATACTTATTTAGGTATAATCTTGGAATCACAGCTTGGAATACTTAAAAATTGTTTTAAAATGAATTTACGCATAATTTTTTTTCAATATAACTTAGCTGTGATAGGAAATATGTCCTTGACTTTGGGCGCTTGCAATTTTTGGGCTGTTGCAGTTTATTATCACGCAACGAGGCATTTTTTTATTTTTCGCTGCAGTCCGGCTGCAATCACAGGCACGCGCGGACTGTCAGTAGCGGCGGCCAACCTCGACGCTTTGTCTGAGAACTTACACGCGAAGTAGGTGCATTTAAGTCGTCTATCTATATCTATGTCTGTGGGTTGCAGACTGGAACCAGAGAATGTTGTTAACTGTATCTTCAGTGAACAGCTTTAAAAATACACTGTATAGAAACCAGATCAGCTTAATAACTGCTAGTATGTTTTAAAGCAAATACAAATAATAACCCTCATCAGGAAAATCACAGCCGACTTACAGAGTGTGAGCCTTCCGGCCCTGACAGAAAGCACCCACAACTTATACTCATTGACTCCAGCGACTGGCGACCTTCCCGCACAGCATTGCACTCCGGATCTGATGCAACTATCCTCCAGCATAACTCTTAGGTTTAAAAGTGATGCCTGTCTAGGAGTAGAATAAAATACCTAATAAAAGAGTTTCACCACATAACTATAATGATCTACCTTACTTCCGTAAATTCAGCACCTCTCATTTCGTACGGAAAAATAATACAGGGTGGCCAAATAACAGGTATACACTTTAGTTTTGTAATTTTATTCTATGAAATATAAAATATATCAAGTATGCCTTGTTAAATATAATATTTAGGGCCGGCAGTTAAACATAGAAAATAATGTCAGACAAATGTCCACCTCTAGCAGCATCACAGATGTGAACCCTTTTCATCGCGTTTTTCATTACATTTTCACACATTTTCTGCGTTATCTCAGTGACTGTGTTTCGAGTATTTTGTTTTAATTGCTGAAGGTTCATTGGCCTGTTAGCATAGACACGTCCCTTTAGATAGCTTCACAGAAAAAAGTCAGGAGCTGTTAAATCAGGTGATCTTGGGGGCCAATCAATGTCACCGTTTCTCGAAATTAATGGACCGGGAAACATACTTTTTAATGTTTCGTAAAACGTTTTAATAATTAAAACACGTTGTTCCGTTGTAAAACGCTCCATAATAAATTTGCCGTATCTACTCAAAGTAATATTCATGCAACTACTGTCATATTTACCGCCAAAACAAAATGGCGGCAAAAAAAAGTTGTATACCTCCAAGTTGACCACCCTGTATAATCCCCCATTTATTTCACTTAATCCATGTACATCGGAAAACTATAGCTATTTGAATAATATATTTCAATAGTAATCGCGTCATATTCGACTCATCAATTTTTCTGTTACGTTTTTCCTCTGAAATTATAGGGTGATTAATTATATTACCGTATTATAAGATAAGTTCCTTATTTCTTTCGCAAAAACACTAGGTAATCAACAAAGTAAAGATATATGTTTTTTATTTTGACTTAACTTTTTTCTTTACTCTGACACTTGTGAAAGACTGGACCTGGTGTAGATGTCGTACAGAGCGGACGTGTCTTGGTCCAAGACACGTCCGCTCTGTACGACATCTACTGTAAGACTGAGCGATCCGACTGCCGCACAACGTACTTATAAACTGACGTTCTATCTTCGCTGCTCTTGTGAGTGGGACAGCATATGTATCTATTTATAGACACAGAACACTACAGATATTTATGTAAGTAGACCAATATCAATTATTTTTAAATATTAGAAAAATAAATTATATGAAAGTGTACCATTTGTACCACTGTGTTTAAAATTAAGTATAATGTTTGTTATTAAGTACAATAAAGTTTTTAAATAAATAAATATAAATGATGGAAATAGATATGTATAAAATTTGATATAAATACGAAAAAAATAATATATTTAAATTTATATTTCAACTGATTAAAGAGTAAGTGTATATTGTTTTTGTTAAGTAAGTAAACTATTCTCGATTATTTTTTAATATTAAATAAATTAATGATATAAAAATAATGATAATAAATATGCATGTAATTTAAAATAAATACGAAATAAACGTGTGAATATTTATGTTTTTATTTTTTAACTAATTAAAGGTTAACAAACAACTAAGTGAGCCTCACTGTATCGAAGAAAAAAAATTGGGACTAAATATAAAATAATAATAATATTGATTAAAATACAAGCTCCGTTTGCATCATTTTAGACCCCCTAACTTAGTTTTTAGCCTTTACGTCATGTAAGGGTAAACTAGTAAAGGATATGAATAAATAAAGAAAATTTATTTATTTGATCTTATAATATTTATTATAATAAGTACTCAACTAATTATTTTCTTAATACCATTTCTTGATACAAATAACATTTTTTAGTGCACAAAAGTTCTTATGACTAAAACAATTAAAGTCACATTCATTTTTACAATAAGTTTTGTATCTTCTTCTTATATTTAAGAGCTGGGCTCTTGTCGGTGGAGTGCTTTCCATGTCTCTCTTCCTTCCGCTAAGTTCTTAACCTCTTTATATGTTTTCACTTTTAATTTTTCTTTTATTTGGTCTATAAATTTCCTTCTGGGTTTTCCTACTCCTCTCTTTCCTTCTATTTTTCCTTCCATTATTGTTTTAAAGAATGCATCGTGGCGTAGTAGATGACCGAACATTTTGCCTCTTCTATTTTCTATAATTTGTATTATTTGTCTTTTCTCTCTCACATCCTCTAATACCTTCTCATTTGTAATTTTTTCTGTCCAACTTATTTTTTTCATTCTCCTCCAGCACCACATTTCAAATGCTTCTAATCTATCTCTATCCTTTTTGGTCATCGTCCACGTTTCACATCCATACAAGGCAGTGCTCCATATAAATGTTTTAATAAATCTTTTACGTAAACTTTCTTTAATACCAGAACAAAATATGTATTTTTTACTCTTAAATGTACTTTTTGCAATAGCAATCCTCTTCTTAATATCTTCTGAGCATCTTGCCTCTTCGTTGATAATAGTTCCTAAATATTTGAAACTCTGAACTTGGTCTATTGTTTTATTATTAAGTTGGATATTTTTAATTACTGGACCTGACTTTGAGACAATTAAGGACTTGGTTTTATTTATGTTTATACTCAATTTATGTTCTTTAAAAATATTATTCATTGCTTCTATTAACTTTTCTAACTGTTGTGAACTGCTTCCAAGGGCTGCTATGTCATCTGCAAATCTTATAAAATGTATCTTTTCTCCATTAATACTAACTCCTCCTAAATCTTGGTCTTTGATTTGAGATATTGCTGCTTCTATAAATAGATTGAATATCAGTGGAGAAAGTGGACAACCCTGCCTCACTCCCTGTCGTATTTTAGCCTGTCTTTTTTCATTATTACTTTCTATTATTGTCTCTTGTTCTTTATACAGTTCTTTGATTATTCTCCTGTCTCTATAGTCTATGCCAGCATTCTTAAGCGCCTTCATCATTAGTTTCCAATTTACTTTATCGAACGCTTTCTCTAAATCTATAAACGCAATATGTGTTTCTAAACCAAGTTCCAATCTTCTTTCTATTATAATTCTAAGTGCTAAAACTGCTTCTCGAGTGCCTTTGTTTTTGCGAAAACCATATTGGTCGTTGCATAAGTTAAGGTCGTTGTATAAGTTTTATATAACGTCATAAAATTAGGACTTTCTTTGTCTTCTATGTTTATTAAAACACAATTATCGCACAGTTCCGCCATTTCTGTTTCTCGAGACCTTTCATTACAGCAGTTTTATTTTCTAGTATCGGTGCAATACTTCTTTTAAATTGTATAAAATTTACATGGTATCCCCCTATGTCGCTCCAGGATATCCCCCTATGTCGCTCCAGGTCGAATGGTCTTCTTTTCTTTTGAAGATAGTGTAGTATATGCATACGGAGGTTTAATTAAAAATACTTGAGTGAACTCCTTAGTAGATAATGCAAACTCTTTGATTATAAATTTATTATAGCAATCCTTGAATCCTTGAATATCAACAAAAATAATCGTGTTCATGATATTTTACGAACAATGTTGCTCAAAGGTTTATATTAGACTATACAGTCGTTATAAGCTGATGTCTGATCAGGGATTTCTTTATCACTTTCTAACTCCAAGCAAATATTATTACCGGTCCTGATTTAATGTTATCGTTCTGTCTAGAGCAATCGATCACGTATAAAGGAGCTATATTTTTAAACTCTTGAGCGCTTAAGGCACCAAACACACGAACAGAATTTTGCTGTCGACCACCCAACAGCAAGCTGTCGACGCAGTAAAACTGCAACTGTCGACGCAGCAAACTGCGCTGTCGTCGAAGAAAAATGCCGCTGTCGACGGCTGCAGTCCATCAATGTCGACAGCTTTGTTATAGTACAGGCACCAGTATAAAAATGAACTGAGGAGGAAACATTATTGCTGCTTTTAATCCGTAGACGCTAACGTAAAAGACAAAATCGTTTAATATGGGTTCACAGTGATTTCTGTACTTTTTATCCACTAATGAAAATACGTGAAAAAGGTTTTTAATTATTTTCGAATGTCAATAGCTTCATTGGACGAGTTAACTGCCACTTTAAAAGACTCAGTAACTCGCAAAGAGACTATAATGTGCAAAAGTATTTCAGCTGAGGAAAGGATTGCCATGACAATCAGGTACCTAAGTGAAGTAATTTTGCAAATTAAAAACCTTCCTTGATTTATTTTTTTATAAGATCAACAAAGTACACTTTTAATATCTCATTAATCTCAGACACTAAATGAGAGGTAATCATTTTAAAAGCCGTTACAGTATTTTTAATTAACAGAACAGAACTTGTTTCTCAATATTTTATTTTTCAAAATAGGATCGTCAATAACAAAATCATCAATTTTTATATATATATATGTGTGCTCTAGGTCTATTTGTACTCGACTGACAAAACATTGCGCGCGCAGCACACCGCAGCATGCCGCGGCTAGCTTTCGCCATCGGTCGACGCGAAGTTGAAGTTGCTGCCGCAACGCAAAACCTGTGTCGACAGCATGCAGTTTGCTGCGTCGACAGCATGCAGTTGGGTGGTCGACAGCAAAATGCTGCTCGTGTGTTTGGTGCCTAACAAGGAGTTGCATGGGCGGTTATAATAAGACTGTTGAAAATTAACGTATTGTTCGTATATTCTTCTTATCGAGTCGAAATGGTTTCAGGTTCGTATATTAATGCATAGTTATGTTTTGCAAAGTTGGTATTATAACTTTCATAGGGATAGTATGTAGAGTTTAAAAAAACTTTGACATCTCGAATATTACCGTGATCAAACTGAGGCATATCTTTATGAGCGTTATTTTTTCTGTTTGTCTGCAAACCTAAAATAATGTATCTGGGTTCTTCAATTTGCGATGATGTCTTAATTGACCAGGTATGTTTTGTGGTCTTCGGTAGCATAGGGTACTCATAAAGATCCCAGTTACTAAACACTAATTGAATAGGTCTGTATTTTTCGAGTATTTTGAGCAAATTTATTCTTTCTCTGTCTGAAACTTTAACACGAGGCATACATACGCCATACAATCTTTTTGATATCGATACTTTCAACTTCCTCACCTGTGTTTAGTTTTAACGCGTTTAGGTTAGTATTACTTCATAACAAAACAAGCTCATGTTTGCAATTAACAATTTTTTTTTATAATCTTCTGCAAATCCTAATATGTTGCTGAGTGGAACTGATGCAGCAAAATGACCTCCAATTTCATTTTTGATTCCGTGTATATCCCATTCCCATACTTTCGATATCTTTGACTTAGCCTCATTCATTGATATCAGTGCTTTCATAGTAGTCGCAATACCGGCATTTTTTACTTTATCTATTTCAACTCCATTCAATTCATATCGTATATCTTGAAAAAGGTACAAAAGTGGATTGTTTGTAAACTGTATAACCTGAACTGGTTCTTTCTTATCACTTTTGACAACGTTGACTACAGCTTCAACATACAAGGTACTTGCACTCGGGAGTACATATAAGTCTTGTTGATTTATGGGTATCCGAATTTCATCTTTTCTATTAAAAGTAGTTATATACGGCTTGTACGAATAAGTTTCTATACCGTCAATTGAGTTCTCATAAACAGGTGGATTAGTTATATTTAAAAAAATCATTTTAGAAGTCCAATCGATTTTAGAAAATATTTAATAGCAGCTGTTATTTTTTTTATTTTTTTCTTATTTACACGAGTGTGTGCTATCTTCTTGAATTCTTGATGGTTTGATTGGTACTAAACTTTTGATTTGTTGAAGTTGTGTATTTATTGTAGTCAATCATATTTTTTTCAAATGTAAATACAATTGCACTTCTTCTCCGCGAAAATTTATTAAATTGTTTCTTATATCCAGTATTCTGATATTTATACTATTGACAGTGCTTCTATTCACCGGAGAGTAAATATTATTTTTTGGGATTTCTGTTATTCTATAGCCAGGAGGTACATTCAAAGCAAATTCGTGAATTATATGACTTAATTTTCCATTAATATAAGAGCCTCCAGTAATGTCACATTCAACCCGCAGCACGGTTGTAGATAAAATGTTAACTGGCAGTGGAGACTTGTGCCATATACCTTTTATAAAAAAAAAATTACCATACCCTAGTAAAGGTCCAATAGAATTCGGTTTTTCAAAATGAATATCTTTTGAACAGAAGATCGAGAGGCTCAATGTGTTATTGTTGCAGAATAACTTACTTACTTCTTACTTTCGTCGAGGACAAATTTTTCCGCAATTAGGCCCGAAATTGCCGTCCCGTTTTGCGTGGGGAGCTGCCACCGGCCTCAGTTCTCGAACCAGCCCAGCTCCTGCAGGAAGCCTAGAATGCCTGTGGGCGCCCTGCACGCTTCCGCCATGGTTCCCGGGTGTTCTAGGAACCTTCTTCTTATGTGTGCGACGCCATCGCACTCCAGGAGGAGATGGCTCGCAGTTTCTTCAGCCTCCATGCATGCTCTGCACAGAGGACTGTTAGTTAAACCTAGGGTGAAGAGGTGTTTATTTAGTGCACAATGACCAGTAATGATGTCAATCATACGGCGTAGGTTCCTCCTTGGCAGTGCTAACAGACGTCGGGATAAGCGTCTGTCCCATTGGGGCAGCGCCTCCCTAGCCTGTCGGTACGTCTGGAGGGATTGCCATGATTGAGCATGTTCTTCGCCAATTCGACCTTTGATCCAGGAGCGAACCTGCGTGAAGGGAATCGGGGCCATCGGAAGGGGACCCTCCGGTGACATACTCGATCCCCGACGCGCCAGCTCGTCCGCTGCATCGTTACCCAGTGAGTTACTGTGACCTTTGATCCATTGGAGAGTTACTTTGTTGTACTTACAGAGATTATCCAGGGATCTGTGGCATTCTTGTACTAAGGCAGAGTCCACGTATGCCCTCCTCAGGGCAAGAAGAATTGCTGCGCTGTCTGTCAGGATACGGATGGACAAACCTGATACTTTTCTCCTGGTAATTTCTGTTGCTGCGTGGGTTATGGCTGCACACTCGGCTTGAAAAATAGAGTTTTCTTTACCCAAGGCAGCTGCAGAGTGGATGTTGAGATCGTGGGAGAATACACCAGCACCTACACCGTTGTGTGTTTTCGAGCCGTCTGTGTATACTCTCACTTCTTCAGTACCTGAGCTGTCTGATGGTGCTTCATGTAATTGTATTTTGTATTTTTTGTCAAAAATAAATTGTTTGCGGATCCTGTCGTTTATAGCACCTATAAGGTGTGATGGCCCGAGGGCTATTGAGAGGATTTGTGTGTGTGGTGCCTTGTCTTTATGTTTCCATAGGCCCAACGTATGAAGTCTTGCAGCTGCGACTTGTGCTTCTTGTTTTATGTGTAGGTGTAGCGATCTAATATCTAGGATTGCCTCTAATGCTGCCGTTGGGCAAGATTTCATGCCGCCCCCTATCGCCAGGCATACTGTTCTTTGAAATCGCTGTAGTTTCTCTTGTACTGTAATCAAAGAAGTTCGATACCACCATACTATTGCAGCGTATGTGAGTCCTGGTCTGATGACTGTGATGTACAGCCATTTCATGATTTTCGGGGTTAGTCCCCAGTTTTTGCCTACTAGTCTTCGGCAGTTCCATAGGTTTATGTAGGCTTTGTTTAGTTTTTCATCAAGATGCGTGCTCCAATTCAGCTTGGAGTCCAGTATTACGCCTAGGTATTTGACCTCTTTCGATAGTGTGAGTGTCGTACCAAAGAGCTTGGGTGGTGCGTAGTTGCCTAGGGCTCTTTTGTTTGTAAACATAACTAGTTCTGTTTTGTTCGCATTTACTGAGAGGTCATGTTTGTTACACCAATCCTCTACAATGCGTAATGCACTTCTGGTTAGGCTGCACACGACGCTAGCCGAGTTTCCTTGTATGAGTATGGCCAAGTCATCAGCGTAGCCTACTGTATAGTAGTGTTTCTTGTTTAGGGATGTAATTGGATCATCTACCACTAAGCTCCACAATAGGGGTGAAAGTACCCCTCCTTGTGGGCACCCTCTGGTTGCCATTACTTTTGTGGTTTCACTCATGTCTAGTTTTATGTTGCGTAGTTTCAACATGTTGGATATCCAGCCAGTTACAGTGCCCGGCACTTCATGTCTGTTAAGGGCCTCTTGTATGCAATTAAAGTTTGTCTTATCGAACGCTCCTTCTATGTCGATGAAGGTTCCTAGACACAGATGTTTGCTGTGTATCGCATTTTCCAGTATTGTTACAACTTCATGTAACGCTGTTTCTGTTGACTTTCCCGTGCAATAGGCATGTTGCTTGGGATGTAAGGGATGTTTGATTAATGCCGTATCTCTAATGTGCCTGTCACATAATCTTTCCAACACCTTGAGAAGGAAGGAAGAAAGGCTTATAGGTCTGAATGATTTGGCATTTGTGTAGTCTGTTTTTCCAGGTTTTGGTATGAATATTACTTTAACCTCCCGCCATTGCTGGGGAATGTACCTGTGGGCTAGGCAGGCTGTTATTAGGTGGGTTAAATGTTCCAGTAAGACTTTTCCTCCCCATTTAAGGAGGCCAGGGAAAATGCCATCCGGGCCTGGTGATTTGAAAGGTTGGAAGCTGTTTATAGCCCATTCTACTCTGTCTAATGTAACTATCTCCTGGGCTAAATTCCAGTCTTGTTCTGTAGGATTATGTGTTGATTCCTCTGGTTTTTCCAGGTGGTCGTATTTAAGGCAGCCTGGAAAGTGGGTTTCTAATAGTATTTCACATATTTCTTCCGTGTTAGCGGAGTAACTGCCGTCCTGTTTTTTAAGAGTACCGATCGTTTTGTTGCCCCCGCCTGACAGTAATTTGCAGACTCTGGAAGCTTCAGACGTGGTTTCGATACTCGTGCAGTATTTACACCAGGATTTGCGTTTGAATTTTCTGATCCTGTTCTTGTAGTTGGAACGAGCTATAGCATAGTTGTCCCAGTCTCTTTCGTTTCTAGTATTCATCGCTCGGTTTAGGAGTCGGTGTACTTGATTCTTGCGCCTTTCTAGTTCAGGGCCCCAGAACTTTTTACCGCCTTTGGGGCAGCAACCTCTGGTGCTGAGAGGGCAAGATGTTTCGTAGCTTTGTGTAATAGCCTGTGATATGGTTTTGGCATAACCTTCTACATTTGGGAGGCTGTTTAGAACCGTACGTTGTTGTATCGGTCCAAGTTTGTTTTGCAGAAGTTTCGTATATGTGCTTCTGTCAGTTTTTCTCGGGTTTCTGTAGGGAACAGGTTTGGCAATTGTAAAGTTTACCTTGTATCGTAGCCATCTATGATCCGAGCAGGATGCCTCGTCAGATACGTGCCAGTCAGAGATGTATTCTAGGATGCCGTCTGTAGCTAGGGTGAGGTCAATAATGGTACGACATCGTTTAGTTATAAACGTAGGTTTATTACCTTTGTTTAGTATGTTGAGATTTGTCTGTATAAGGTAGTTTACCAGTTCATCCCCCCTGGGGTTGGATTTCTCCATACCCCAAAGTGGGTGATGCGCATTGGCGTCGACGGAGACAATGAGCTCCAGGTTGTTTATTTCACAGTAACTTACCAGTTCTATGAGTTCACGAGTTGGTATGTCGGCGCCGACGTCTCCTGGGAGGTAGACGGAGGCGATCACTGTATTCGGTAGGGTTTTGTGGTCACTCGTTGAGATCCTGATGGCTGTCAGATCTCTAGAAGATAAGTGTGTTAGTGGCAATGCCATGAAATTGCGGGGTATATAGATACAAGCCCTGGGAGAATCACAGGTTTGATCATAGATTATCTTACCTCCGATGTTATTTAAGCCACATATATTGTGGCGTCTGATCCACGGCTCCTGGATCAGCGCAAGGGTGTCGTTCTTCTCCAGCTCGCCCCGCAGGGTAGCCGTTGCGGTCTCACTATGCTGGAGGTTAATCTGGATGACGTCAGTCATCCGGGTCCGAGTCGGTGAGTCGGACATCATTTTGTCGGTCCTTCTCCACCTCCTCATCCCTGCAGCCTATCAGTGCCATGCGCCTCCCTGCTTCTTCGACGTCCTCGTCGTCGGAGAGCGCTTGACACCCAGCTTCGTTCGTCCTCACCTCAGCCCCGTTCTCGGCCGGGGTGGCCATCTCAGGTGTGGACGACGCGGGGAGTTGTTGGAGCCCTGAGGGTCCTGCCTCCTGCTCACCCAGTGCAGTGGCGGATGTCTCCTCAGGCTCCGTAGCGACGTCCATACGTGTACCGTCCGTGTTTGCTACCTGGTCCTTGTCACTACCCTTGGTGGGTATCTGTAGATACACCGACCCAAGGGAGAATGCCAGGCAGCGTTCATGTTCCACAATGGTGGGCAGAAGCTCGTCCGGTACGCCTACCAGAACGTAGATACCATCCTCTTGGTGTATGGGACTGTATAAGTTCCATCTATCCACGCCAGCCCACGGATTCATGCGGTGGAGCATGGTGTGGAGTTGATGTATTGTACCCTTCCTTGCGGGAAGGAACAATCCACATTTGGTCCTCTTCGGTAGGTCCTTTTGGGCCATCACCGTGAGCGGTTGGTTATTGGAGGCCGGGGGAAATCCAGACACCACCTTCTTGAGCCAGGACTTTGTCGCCTTGTCCCTGCATTTGAGCTTAAGCACGCCCTCAGCGATGACAGGCTTACCCCCAAATACAGGGATGACTTCAGCATCCAGGTCAAGAACCTGGTTCATGAGTAAGTCCTCGATCTTCTCCTGAATCTTACCCAATTCTTCAGGCTGTAGGTTTGATCTGTCCACCGTCGTGACGGCCATGTCCAGATCGGTAGCTACCGCACCGGCGTATGTAGTCCCGCTCTTCACAGCCGCACCATCAAGTTTCACCTTCTTCGTCTCACCCCTTGGTGAGATGGTGTCGTCGAGGCGCGCCCGTTTGGTTGTTGGAGGGGGCTGTTGCTGCTGCTCCTGCTGCCGCTCCCTCGGCTGCTGCCTCGTTTCGGGCTGCTGCTTCTGGGGGGGCCGCTGTTTTTGCAGCTGTTTTTTTCCTGTGGAAGGAAGTTTCGATCCCCCTTGCGGGGTTTCGAGTTTAGAACGACCTTTTTCCTCCGAGGAGGTGGACGGTCGTGTATTGTCCAGCGTCCTTTGTTCGCGGGAGTGTGACGGGTGTAGGACGTTATGTTTGGCGACCTTGTACTACTTGGTCTTTTGCCATACCTGTTCGAACGCCTAACCGTGTTCTGGACCAATGCTGGAGGTGAATGCTTCGCTTGGTTCCGGTTGCCCTTCCCCTTGCGACGAGTCACCTCCTGCCAGGTCTCCAGTAGGGCACTCCGTTTCGGAGTGTCCATTTGCCTGTCGTGTACAGATGCGCCGGCGGTTGCATCTGTGTTTGTTGTCTCCGCACCCGAGGGTTTGGAGGTTTGTGTGGGGTGTTTTTGGTTTTGGGTATCCATGTATCCAATGTGTATGTGTTTCACCCCGCAGGTTCACCACCATCTGACTGGACATCGCAGCCGATTGACCCTTACTAGCTAGGTAAGGGCCGCCCGTGTTAGATCAATCCAGGGCCAAAGAAGCGTGTTGCGTCAGTGGGGTTTATAAGTCCACCCTACCCCACCTCAGCTCAACTTCCAGGATCCCCTTCTCGACCATTACGGGTCCCCACGCACGGCACAAACACGTGGGTGGACACCTCGCCCCCACCTGACGTCACATATCTTAGTGTCGTCCGGCCCGCAGTATCTTGTCCACAACGACCTGCAGCTGAGATTTTGGAAGGGATTGGAATGGGGATTAGTTTGGATGGGGATTTGGGTTGTGTGGTGCGGGGAGTGTGGAGTACGTCAGATGGTTTCTGTTATATCTGTTTCTTAGGGAACCAGACCAAGAACAGGCGGCAACCACGGGAAGGACAATCCATCAGACTTGCCATGGCTATCTTAGCGACTGTTGCGCTCCTGCCATGACCATTCGCCAGATTGCACACCGGGACAGATGTACAAAATGAGATTTCCTATGCTGAGGTACCTGCGAGGAAATTTACCCTTAGCATACTAAACCTCGCCCAGCAGAATAACTTAAAAACACAGTTATTCACTTTTGATTGTAAAAATTCGCAAAGGTCTTGGAGTTAATACCATAATAGAATTTTTTATTCGTTGTAGTAATATTTGGTATAGAGTTAAAAGTAGAGAAATGCAACAGTGATAACTCGTATTCGCCATTGAGTTCTAACGGAGGCGAATAGTTTGTTGATAGTACTGAACTGTTTCCAGTTATTGACAGAGTGAAAGACATTATGGGAATGATGTTTTATTCAAACTTTATAATTATTATATAGCATTTTTACACCAAAAGTCCTGCAAAAATTCTAAACACAAGTGTCCGCAATTTACAGTATTAAAGTTTTGGAATCTAGTGTAATTATATTGTAAATCACTTACATTTAAATATTTCACCAATTCTTTGGGTGGTTTCAAGTTACCAAAACTATCGAAATATTCGCAGTAGTCGTTTATTTTGCGAAGGCTACCCAGTGAGTTCCGTTATTATTATGACTGTCTTCATCATCATAGTCATCTTCTTCCGACTCGCTAAGAAGAAGATGACTGTCTAAGTTATTTATGCCACACTCTATAGGACTCGATTTACGCGGTAATCTATCTCTCATATAGACACCTCGGAAATATGGAATATTTTTAGAGTTTTTATTAATAATATCGATATTCGTAAGAGCGCGCTTGGGTAGCCTGCTTGTTAGTTTTTTGTAGATTTCAAAAATAAACCATTTCCTTTTTTATATAGCTTAAGATAAAAACCTTTTCCAATCACAATAGTCTCCATGGTTTTGTTATGACGTTCAGATTCATGTAAATTCTTTTGTGCAGTTTTGTAATCATTTATTGTTTTCGCTATACCAGCAGCACCTCCTGCTAAAGCACCTAGTGCTGATAATCCCGCAAAAATTGGTATCAAAGGTAAAATTCGTCATGTTTTAGGAATTGGTATTACTCTTGGTAAACGAACATGACATACTTTAGGAAATAATTTTTTTGCAGCTTTATGAGCATATTTAATAGCAGTTTTGTTATTTTTTGATTTCAGGTTTTTTACTTGTGATCGTATTTTTGACACGAAGGTTTTAAAATGTTTGATCCTCGCACCAGATTTTAATTTTGCCTTCATTACCTTGCCAACTATCCACGACGCTATCTTTTCACCTTTGCTAGCATCTTTTGAATGTAATCGCTTCTTTGCCATTTTCATCAGTTGTAAATCTGCTTTGTGACGTTCAGTTAGGTTAGGATTAGTGTATGCAATATCGTGATATTTACAGGCTTCGTCTTATTTATTAACACCCTTATCACCTCTAATTAGTCTTTCATGTAATCTCGTGCCAGGTCCGCAATAGTTTTAACCAGGTAAGTGAAGCTCAAACGGAATGTGGTTTATCAAACTGTTAACAATTCCACCTCCTTTCATTGCCTATCATATAATGAGCAAAATGTAAAAAGTTAGCACATATATTGAAAAACTTACTGTGTTATTTATCCGTAATATATATATCGTAATATATTTATCCGTATATATATATATATATATCGAGTTTTTTATTGGTACAAAAGGGAGTACGGAGCACGGAGAGGTTGGAATGGTTAGGGAATAATTTTGCACGAATTATATATATATATAGAATTAATTATGATGATATATATATATATATATCATCATAATTAATTCTTGATAATTCTCCGCTAGGTGGCGCGACATAAACATTGTGCTCCGTGTAATTTTAATTAAAAAAATAGTTTAAGCAATCCAAAACCCAAAATAAAAATATAATCTTGTTTATAGCTGTACAATAGAGACGTGTTAGTGTTTGCAACTATATATAGCGGCATATTTAAAAGAAAAAAGGAAAAATCAGGACAGGCTGATAAACGCAAGAAAAACTGTGAGTGCTTTGTATTTTGTGGTCATTTTTCTATAAACAACATCAGTGGCTTACTTTGTGGCTAAATACATCATTAACACATATAAAACAAGTGCGGAACTTTGAATAATTTTAAATCTACTCAAATAAAGAACGTTAATTCACGTCAAGCTATTTGGTTTTTGCTACTCAACAATAGAGGGCGCCAGTTAGTATGAGAAACTTACCGCCATCTAGTTACTCTACAAAGAACTAAGATAAAAATTGATTTCTGCTTCTGCCACTTACAAACAGAGGTCGCTAGCTACCTATTCGCCTGACAAGACATAATATAAAATGCATCCAGCCTCCAAGTCCGCTATTTCTGAGAGCTGCGCAGCTTGTGGTAATTCGCTAGCAAAAAAAGAACATCTATGCTGTGTTACGTGTAAGTCAGCATATGACATAATGCGTCTTAATATGACTAGTCAGCGTTATCGATCGTTTTATTCTGCAAACTCAGAACGGAAACTTAATTGGAAATGTCCTGAATGTTTAAGTAAAATGCCAAAACAGGGAAACCTCTCTACCCCGGTCCGTGGACTCCCAACAGTCAGCAACAGCGAAATTACAGTTGATACTGTAAGTAGCGACGACAGTCAAAATGTTACGTTTAGGAACAAATGCAGAAAAACGCCAGCTAACGAAGAGTCAGTATTAAACGTATCGAAACATGAAATTGATGAGTCGACTAGCTCGACGTTGCATGCTTTCATTGCGCACGAATTGCGAGCGATGCGTCAAGAATTAAGCCGAATGTGTGACAAAATGAATACATTTAACGAAACGGTTAATAAACGCATGGATAGACTAGAGGAAAGAATGTTCTCAATTGAAAATAATAGAATCATAAGCGAAAATAGTAAAATTAAAGAATTGGAAGAAACAGTTTCACAATTACAAATACAAATTCAGGATCGTGACCAAGAGGCACTGGGAAACGACATAGAAATAGCGAGCTTTCCTGAAGTAAACAATGAGAACACGACTCATGTCATCCTGACAGTGGCCAAGAAATTAGGTGTGGAGTTGGAACAGCGCGATGTAGTTAACGCTCAACGTGTAGGGCCAGTGCCTGCGCCTGTAGAGGGCGCTCGCGGTGCGCCTGGCGCGCCGCGCGACACGGGACGCGCTGCTGCGCGCCGCGCGTGTTCGGCGTGGAATCACCACTAAGGGCATGACGCCTCAGGAGCAGCAACCTCCTCGTACCTTCTATGTGAATGAGAGACTCACTAAAGCGAACCGGCAGCTATTCCAAAGAGCAAGAGACGCTGCTAAACGCTCACATTGGAAATTCGTTTGGACGAGAGATAAGGGCACTGGAAATATATTTTCTAGCTTCAAACATTACATCTGAAGAATCTGGAACAAGAAAGGTTGTTGTGTCATGCCGTTTAACCTTTTGTCAGTTTGGGCATGCATTGGGTTGTGCGAGGCACAGAAAATCATTAAATTGGGTGAGGCCGTAAGCCCACATTAAAATGTGCGAGATCAAGAATGACGACCTCCGTGGCGTAGTGGTCACCGTGCTGGTCCGCCGCCCGGAGGTCCCGGGTTCGGTCCCCGATCGGGGCGGGTTGGAGAGTGGCCTTTTTCAAACTATTACTGTCCTAGGTCTTGGATGTTTATCTATGTAAGCACTGTCAAAACTATATCAAAGTACACACAAAAATCTGTCATATAAACCGCCTTTGTCGTTTCCCGCGCAAATACGCTGGCAGCACTGCCACGCAGGATTGCAATGGCCATCCTTTGCACGAGAAACGAACCTGAGCGGGAGTCACCAGTCTTCACCACAATTCTGTGCCCTATCTCGCCGATCAGGCGCTTATCATCAGCACCCAAGCAGCCCATCGTTTCTACCGCTACTAGGACGAAGCAACAATACGGCTCCAAAGCCGCATACTTAGCCCGGTTTCCCTCGGCTGCATCTTCTGCAGCTGCGGCTGCCGAGCCGATAATGCGGCCGAGGTAGTTGGCCGCCACGTTGCTGACACATGTAAGAGGTCATTGCATATAAGTATTTGTTATAAATTATAGTATCGCCCCTCTATATTAAATTATTTTATAAGAAAATCATTGAATTGGCTATATATGGCCCGGGATACAAATCCCACTGGAGAGTCAAGAATCAAACAACAACAGTGGTAAGAAAGATTGAGCAATTCATGCATGAACATTCTTATAAAACTAAGCGGACTTTTGCAGACGTAGATATAGCAGACATTCGAGGATTATCACCAACTCGAAACATAGGAAGATGCAAATTGATATTTTGACGGCAAATTAGAAAGACAAAATGAAATTTTAACAAGCAAGAACTTAAATAATATGCGAGTTCTTGTGTTTCTATACTATTGGTTTTGATTATTATTTCATTTGCTTAATTTTGGCATAGTTTTCATTTAGTGATGTGGTTTTAGAATATTGAGCAAAATGTTAAGTAGATAAAATAAATAAATCATTATTCACTTAATTACATATTCTCTTTAAAAATATTAAAGTAAGTGATGAGTGAAAGAAAGTGAAAGTTAAAAGTGCGTGTTTTCAGTGTTAACTTGTTGTGTAGAATACAATTATATGAAGTGACCGCTGAGATTGTGGTTATTTTGAAACAACTTTATAGTAATGCATAACAGGAGTCAAGAGTTCGTTAGATATCTTATGACGGCCGATATAAGTAGACTTTTGACAGTGATCCATTTTCTGACAGTGTTGGAAAAGGAAGAAGAATAGGTAAAATATTTTTATACCGTTCGCTCATTACTGAGCAAGTTACACAGGTTACACTGCTCTCAGATGGCTGTTTATGTATTTTTACGCGAACAAGTGACCATGACCCTAAGACGGGTATTCCACCCGAATTGTCTGATTCGTGGGTCCTTACGTACATTTACAACAGACTATTTTCCTCACTTTGGGGCCTTTGGATAAGGTCCAAAGGCCCCAAAGTGTGTATCCATACCAAAATCAAGTAAACTAAAGGTCAAATGGCAGTTAAAATCCCAATTTACTTCGAGCCTTAATGGTTTAGAATACTCAATTGAAAAAATTTAATTAGTCTGCTTTGTCATATTACAAGTTGAATTAAATTTGGAAAAATATATAGTAAAAACACTATTTTGTCAAGATATTTTAAGCGTTCTTTTTATTTTAGCTTTCTCAGTTAGTAGATAAGAGCAAAGGCAGGAATTACATTAGAGATTGACACTGGCAGTCAAATTCGACCGATTTAGTCTACAAAAGGAAAATAAATTTTATTATTGGTTATGAGTTATGAGTCATTGCTTGTTAGTTTGAATTTAACTTTAGAAAAAAATTTAAAAAAAAAAATAATGGGGAAGGATAGAGGGAGAATGAAAAACTTAGTTCATAAATATCTGAATCTATCAATATTCTTATTCAATTAGGTTGCAGATTTAATGGGATCGTGGGTTATAAGATAACCTAGTATATAATTGGAATATACTCCGTAATTGTCATTTCATTTAAAAAAAAAATTGTAAGGAAGGGATGTAGTGTTCTGTGTCTATAAATAGATACATATGCTGTCCCACTCACAAAGGCAGCGAGGGTAGAAAGTTAGTTGTACGTTATATAAGTACTTTGTGCGGCAGTCGGATCGCTCAGTCTAACAGTAGATGTCGTACAGAGCGGACGTGTCTTGGTGTAAAGGTGAGCCAGTGTCATAGTGATAGTGAATGTGTTAGAGGTACACTACACTCCCCATATCTCTAATCCTGATGACATTATTAAATACTTTCTAGACGTCCCTGGTAACACCACTTTAGATATAGAACAATTAACTTTCCTATGGTTTAATAGATTTAGTCAGTCCGTTTTTAGTTTGAAACCAGTGGATGAAGCCACTGTGTTTGAAATAATTAAGCAGTTTAGTACTAATGCTCAAGGTGTGGATGGCATATCAATGGACATGGTATTTCTTACTTTACCACGTACATTAACCTTCATTACAGCCCTTATCAATATGTCAATTGTAAGTGGTGTGTTTCCAGATCAATGGAAACATGCTATAGTCCATCCACTCCCAAAAATTTGTAATCCAAAAGAATACAAGGATCTCCGAGCCATTAGTATATTACCCTTCTTATCGAAAATATTAGAAAAAATTGTCTGTATACAACTTGTACAATACTTAAATAATATTCTACCTTCTAAGCAGTCAGGTTTTCGTGCTGGGAGAAGCACGTCTACTGCTCTGACGTGGTTGACGATATTTTGGCGGGGAGAGATGTGGGTGAAGGTTCGATCCTTGTGCTTCTGGATTACACTCGTGCTTTTGACACCCTTAATTCAACGTTACTCATGGCCAAGCTAACATATTACGGATTTGACGGTCCCACACTGAAGTGGTTCTCTAGTTACCTGACGGATCGTTATCAAAGAGTGGCAACTACTTCTAGTGACGGAACTAGGCTTATTTCCAAAACTGAGCGTCTAAATAAAGGTGTACCACAAGGATCAATATTAGGACTAATATTGTTTATATTATATACAGCAGACTTGCCCAAAATAATTAAAAATAGTGAATACCATCTTTACGCTGACGACCTGCAGTTGTACAAAACATTCAATCCACAGAATACTGACTTTGCGGTTAACCAGATAAATGATGATCTTTCACGAGTGGCGGAGTGGTCGGAAGCCAATGGATTAGTATTGAATCCGAACAAGACTCAGTTTATTGTTATGGGCACTAAAGCTCAGTCCTCTAAGATCAAAAGTCACATACCCGTTATTAAATTAAAGAAAACCGTAATTGAAGAAGCTGCAACAGCCAGAAACCTTGGTGTTGTAATGGACAGTGGACTTAAATTTGAAAAGCACTTAATGGAGATTGTTAGGAATTGTTACTTTCGGCTGAAAGTTCTGTATCAGATAAGGGACTATTTGAATGTGGAAACGCGTATATATCTATGTGAAACTCTAATTTTATCGAAACTAAATTACGCAGATGTTGTCACAGGAAAATGTTTACTCGCTCGTACTCGAAAACTGATTCAACGAATGCAGAACTCCTGTGTTAGGTTTTGTTTACCCATCCCTAGAAGAGCTCACGTAACGCCTTATTTGAATAGTAATAATTTACTTAACATGGAGTCCCGACGAACACTGCACTTTGCCACAATGCTCTTTGGTATTATTAAGAAAGAAAATCCACCCTATCATCAATACATATAATAAAATCGTAACCGATCGCTGTCTGTACATGGAAGATAAATGAGTAAAAATATTTTTGGGGGCTTTTACCAACGCAATAGAACACAAAACAATGATTTTTAGAATTTTTGTCTGTTTGTCGGTTTGTCTGTTTGTCTGTGCGTTTGTGCACGCTAATCTGAGAAACGGCTGAACTGATTCGTTTGCGGTTTTCACTGAAATATTATGATAAGCTTCACTTAAAATTTAGTGTTTGTTTCATTTAAATCCGATCATAAATAAAAAAGTTATATCAATTTTAACACTAGAGTGCACGCGCTCCATTTCTTTGCAAGTATGCTCGCACGCTCTACTATAGTAGAACACTTTAAAATTGAAAAAAAATCAATAATATGGCAATTTTGAATAAAAATAAGCATTTTTACTAAAGAAGATTTATTTTAGATCAATACATATAATACATATAATAAAATCGTAACCGATCGCTGTCTGTACATGGAAGATAAATGAGTAAAAATATTTTTGGGGGCTTTTACCAACGCAATAGAACACAAAACAATGATTTTTAGAATTTTTGTCTGTTTGTCTGTTTGTCTGTTTGTCTGTTTGTCTGTTTGTCTGTTTGTCGGTTTGTCTGTTTGTCTGTGCGTTTGTGCACGCTAACCTGAGAAACGGCTGAACTGATTCGTTTGCGGTTTTCACTGAAATATTATGATAAGCTTCACTTAAAATTAAGTGTTTGTTTCATTTAAATCCGTTCATAAATAAAAAAGTTATATCAATTTTAACACTAGAGTGCACGCGCCCCATTTCTTTGCAAGTATGCTCGCGCGCTCTACTATAGTAGAACACTTTAAAATTGAAAAAAAATCAATAATATGGCAATTTTGAATAAAAATAAGCATTTTTACTAAAGAAGATTTATTTTAGATCAATACATACATATAATAAAATCGTAACCGATCGCTGTCTGTACATGGAAGATAAATGAGTAAAAATATTTTTGGGGGCTTTTACCAACGCAATAGAACACAAAACAATGATTTTTAGAATTTTTGTCTGTTTGTCTGTTTGTCGGTTTGTCTGTTTGTCTGTGCGTTTGTGCACGCTAATCTGAGAAACGGCTGAACTGATTCGTTTGCGGTTTTCACTGAAATAATATGATAAGCTTCACTTAAAATTTAGTGGTTGTTTCATTGAAATCCGTTGATAAATAAAAAAGTTATATCAATTTAAAAAATCACGTCAAAGATTTTTGTTCGAAAATTTGCTATGAAATAAACTGTACGGTAGCATTGGCTAAAACTTTTGTTAATTTTATATACGGTTTTTATAAAATAATAAAGTTAATAACCGGCCAAGTGAGAGTCGGACTCGCGCACAAAGGGTTCCGTCCCATTATCTATAAAAAATCAAGTTTGTTGTACGGGAGCCTCAATTAAATATTTATTTTACTCTATTTTTAGTTATTATATCGGCAAGAGAAATACATCATCCTTGAAAATTTCAACTGTCTGGCTATCACGGTTCATGAGATACAGCTTGGTGACAGACGGACGGAAGGACGGACAGCGGAGTCTTAGTAACAAGGTCCCGATTTTAGCCTTCGGGTACGGAATACGGAACCCTAAAAATTTACTATTTTGATGTTTTCGGATTTTTTTTTTTATTAGTTTCTTTTTGGTCACCAATAAATGGCGCTGTTAAAAATACACAGAGCCTAGGGCCGCAAGACCCAACGCCACCAAACGGCGATTCTTAGCATGATTGTGGGCGCGAAAATGGAAAAAGGAATCAAAATAGGAAGTACTTAATAGGTTAGGTTAGGCACAGGGGATGTCCTCTGACTAAAGCATAGGGTGCTGTGAGCGAGTCACGGACCGCCATAGTGGTAGCCGCGCCGGGGCTTTTAGCCCTTACCCCGGAGTTTTTAGTGGTAAACGCCACATAACCTTACCGGTCTCCCGTTACTGGCAAGGTGTCCGAACCGAAGGGATTTTTCCTGCGTAAAATTCTCTTCCATAAATCTGCCTCCATGACGTGGGCCAGTCGGGCGATGGGAACTGGATTCCAAATACGGTCCTCTAGGTTGAAAGGAGCATTTGTGTCAACACGCGTCTTTACCCTAGCGGATAAAATTGAAGGCCGATGTACCAGGCCACTCAGACTCCTCTCGATAACTGAGAGAGTACCTCAAGTGAGCTCAGCCAAAGCCGCTGATGAGCAGTCGCCGTACCAGGTCTTTGGAGCAAGATTTAGCACACTGACTTGGCAAAAGCGGTAATGCCGTTATCACCATGAGATTTTTTGCGGGTGAAAACCTTAACCGTCCGATTTCCTGTGGCCAAAAGGCACCTTTTCCTCACGTAAGAAGAAAGGTTAGGAAAAAAAAGTAAGGTTAAAATTTAAGTTAGGCACTGCAATAAAAATGTGTGGAAAACCCATACCAAGACTACTCAGTATTGTGACTTAAGGAACGAAAGATATATAATGGTCATTTTCCAGTTCGTTTGAACTGAAAGTACGCCGCAAATAACCTCCAAACAGCCGTATAGGACGCCCTACCCGAGAAGCTCTTCAAACGGAGGTTATTAGTGAACACTAAGCAGACATTGATCTCAGAGAACACTAACTTCCTGCCATCCTTGAAGCTCTACTGGTAAAATGTGCCGAGATACTGGCACGTAAAATACCTAGAGGTATCTTAAGTTTGGCAGATGCCTCAGCTTGAAAGTCCACATCAATAGAATGGTGACGATAGTGAAGATGGCCCGGGGGAAGCTCTATCCAGTACTTTCCTCTCGCTTCTAGCTTCGGACGCGGCTCATGATTAAGGCGATCTTAAGAAAATCTATGTTTAAGGTTACTTGAGGAACGCCGTCATCTGTCGGGACTCAAAGTAGAAATGCGTATTTCTCGACTTTTATCTCCCGCCCAGCGAAAGACATATTTGACAAGGCTTACCATTGCACCGCCACATCGGGAGGGCGGGGAAGAGGGGGAGATACGTATAGACGTTGGCAGCAGTCCGCTGCAGAGAGCTACAACAGATTAGTGCTGTGGGAACTCACGCCAAAAGACGGTAGATGAATTAAATATTAGCAAAGTCACTACCTATTGCATAAGTATTTCGTTTTAGAGAGACCCACGGCGTAGCAGTAACATTCGGTAACAGTGTAAGTTTACATGTAGTTTACAATGTCAAAATTCCGATCGACTTAGACTGTGACTAGAGATAATGTGTGATCGTAGTAAACAAGGAACCCTTATAGTTTTGCCATTTCTATCTGTCTCTCTGTCCGTGGTTTTACTTAGAGATAATTAGAACCAAGAAGCTGTAATTTGGCAACGGTCATGAACTTAAAGCAAAACTGGGCAGGGCAACTGGCGCGACGGAGCCCATGCGATGGGTTGACGAAAAAATCAAAGTCGCGGGTTACACCTGGATGTGAGCAGCACAGGACTGAGATGTGTCGACGAAGACAGGTCTATGCTCAGCAGTGGACGGAATAAGGGCTGAGATGATGATGAACTCTTTAGTTTTAATTCTAAATCGACATTCACAAATACGGAACCCTTCACTGCGTGTGACCTGATATTGTGCGTGTTACTTGACCGGTTTTATTGAAAATATCAAAATAACGATTTTTATAAAGTAAAATCCACGCAGACGAAGTCGCGGGCAACAGCTAGTTTGTTTAATAAATTAAAATTTACCACACGTGCCCGAGTGCCTGATCGCCTAATGTGTCCCAAACATAAATCCGCAGCTTTTAAGGGTAGCTTTAAATATGCTGCGACTAGTTGTTGGAATAATATTCCACTACCCATCAGAAATAGCAAAACGTTAAGTACTTTTAAAATTAAACTCAAGAGACATATACTCAATATTCAAAAGTCGTAAACAGCAGTTTTCTTACTATACACATAATTTTATATTTGTAGTTTATTTATTTATTACCATTTTCATTATATATGTATGTATATATATATATACTCGTATTATATATTCATTTTAAATTGCTGCACATAATGTAGTGTCACGCCACATAGTCATAGATAAGTCTTTTAATTTCTGTGTTTTATTGTTTATTAGTTTTATTTTTGTCTTGTGTCAAAGGCATCCGCGGAAGACCAGCGTCGTAGCTACGACATATGCTGAGCGGAGACCTTTTTGGTACACTGTAAAATTTATTTTGTTTATTGTATGTTATAAGTAATTTGTACCAAATAAACATATTTTCTTTCTTTCTTTCTTCTTTCTTTCAGGTTTTTTTGTCTCCACTGCAGGAGCACGACCCTCTCTGTACTACTAGAGCCATAAACTATGCTTGCAAGTATCTACCTACGGGCGCCCAGCTGGCCGCCCGCTGCTGAATGAACCGCTGGCAAGCAAACTCGCGTGCGCCCGGCCGGCCGCCTACTGCTGAATGAAGTGAACCGCTGGCAAGCAAACTCGAGTGCGCCCGGCCGGACGCGCTGAATGAACGTTCATGACATGTCATGTCCGAACATGACATGACATGACAACTCGCCCGATGACGATTCAATGCATCGATACCGCTAACGCCCCCGGCACCGGGCGGCAAAAGGTATTACTTAAATAAATAAACGCAAAGTGCATCTTCTTTTGCATGGTTTACATCTCTATTTGTAGATTTTAACTACTTTTAGGATTCCGTACCCAAAGGATAACAACGGGACCCTATTACTAAGACTCCAGTGTCCGTTTATCCGTCTGTCTGTCCGTCTGTCTTTCTGTGACCAGGCTGTATCTCATGAACCGTGATAGCTAAACAGTTAAAAAGCCAATGCAACCTCTTGGCGTTGTTTTGTTTTTTTTTCACCAGAAATGAAATCTTTGTCATATATTAGAGAACCAAAAGTAGTCAATGTAAAAAAAATCCCAAAAAATGGGGCTAGCAATTCATCACTATTTTGATTACATTTTTCACCTATACGCCCACCAGTATGCTAAACGTGGTCCTGTCTACCCCGTAAGGGATAAAGACGTGATAATATGTATATATGTAAGTATGAATGATAGATGAAAGATTCTAATAAAAAATCTGATCTAAGATTCTAATAAAAGATCTGTCAAGAACTGTCAAATAGATAAGACGCAAAATAGGGGCTCTAGATGTTATTTTAGTAAAAACAAGGAAATTAACAGTTTACAGTGCATAAAAGTTATAAGAACTAACCTCCATAACCTGCAGTAAGGTATGTCACAACACTTTATCAACAACACCACACAAATAGATGAAAAAACTACAAAGGAGAATTGGCTTATCTGATAACTGATACATTTTTGAATTTTCGCTTTTGTTTTGGATTGTAAATTGACCAATTAAAAGCCAAAACATTTTTTATCACCACAAATCAGCCGGTACACAAAGATTGTAAATAAAGTGTGACATAAGATATTTGACATTGACGTTTAGAAAGATTCCGGCCGTAGCCGCCGAGTAAGTACGAATGTGTTTCCAAGTTTGTCCTTCAAAGACCAATCTACAAGACCTGTCATATGATAACATTTGTTCGACCGGGCAGACCACGCTGTTGGTCTGCACTGCATAAGAACCACCGCAAGGGACCCCTGCTTGAAGGCGTTTACCAAGGAGCTTCCGATTCTCGCATCACTGGCCAGCCGCTTGCGATTAGTGACCAGGTACGAAGACCCCTTCTCACCGGGTCGGCGTTATGGAGAGGACAAAAATACGAAGGTAGAAGAAAGCTCGTGGACAAGGCCCGGCGATTCTTTGTAATGATATTATTGCAGTTAACTTTGGAATACGAACTCGCTTATTTTTTATATTTCGAACAAAGCGCAAATGCATGACTACATGAGATATTATTTGATTAGCTGCATTGACGATCTTTCCTTTTTTTTCCCCTTTTTATTTGTGATATTAGTTGATAAGTAATTGATTATTTGATAATTTTTTATTTATACAGTTTTTAAAAATATTAACTATGTTGAATTCAAGCATTTGTTACTCGTTTTTATTCTAAGATATTTAATTCTGGATTTGTATTTAATTTTTTGATAGATTTTATTTAATTTGAATTTTTTACTGACAAATATTTATTTAGCGATATTTGTTATTTTAATTTATTTTTGTTTGCGAGATTTTATTTTGGATTGTAGTATTTATTATTTAGTTTTTATGCTAGATGTTATATTTTTATTTTGTTTTTTACTTGTTCGGTTTGTTGTTGAAAGTAAGTTTACGTTTTTTTTTAAATAATATATTTTATACATTATGACTGAGAATTTGAGTCATGGGACATGTCCCCTTTGCCCTGGGTCATCACGTCAGTTTGTCGTTCCCCGAGGGTTGGCTGTGCATATGAGCCGCATGCACAGACAGCACCGGAGTGAAGTCGGTGGGAGCTCTGCACCTTCTTCCCAATCTCTGGATTGTGGTGGTCAAAATCCTCTGAATACCTTGTCTACTTTAAAGAGGGATATTCTGGTTTTGAAGCATATTCCGAAAGGGGCGCGATACTTAGCTGCGGGCAAGCTAGCGTTTCTTATTAGAGAATGCCTTAGAGAAAATAGCACGGAGGCCTGGTTTGCGCTACTTTCGTTCTCTTTTACAGCTTTGAGAGTGCCTAGTCGTGACAGTCATTCATCATTAACGTCAAGGGTCAAGGAGAACATTGATGGCGGGGGTCAGGTAGCCTTTACTCCTCAAGGCGATCTAAAAAAGACAAATTCCATCCATAGATCTATCGAATCTAAAGTCTTTGATGGAGATTTGAGAGGTGCTGTTCGCCTTTTGTTATCGGATTGTTCTGTAGCGCTAAATGATGTGGAGACACACAACGCCTTGATTTTAAAGCATCCGTTGCCCTCCCGTCCTTTGAATCTGCCTGCTGAGCCAAACCACACAAACTCTTTCCTTACCGTTACCTCAGAGGAAGTCCTTACAGCATTGAATTATTTTCAGACAGGTTCGGCTTCTGGTTTGGATGGCATTCGTCCAGACCATCTTAAGGAACTCCTTTCTCCTTCTGCAGGGGACAATGGTACTCGTCTTTTGGAAGCGTTGACAGAGCTTTGCAATTTTTTGTTGAAAGGTTTGCTTAACCCTCAAGTGTGCCCATACTTGTATGGTGGATCCCTTTGCGCTTTGAAGAAGAAAGAGGGTGGTATTAGGCCAATCGCTGTAGGTAATACTTTCAGACGATTGGCCTCAAAGCTCGCTTGCAACGCTGTGAGGCAAAGCACAGCGCTTTATTTACAGCCTCATCAGTTAGGTTTTGGCACGGCAAGAGGATGTGAAGCGGCAATCCACGCAACTCGATACTTTGCGGAAGTCAATAGAAACACTGATTGCGTTATTGTCAAGGTGGATTTGGTTAATGCTTTTAATAGCGTAGAACGAGACTCATTATTGAAAGAGGTCCTCGAACATGCGCCTGTTATATATCCGTTCCTTTATCAATGCTATGCTTCTACTAGTCACCTGTTTTTTCATGGAGAACCCATCTCGTCGCAAGTGGGTGCACAGCAGGGAGATCCACTAGGACCCCTTATTTTTAGTCTGGCAATCCATGAAACAGTCACAGTCAGTTTAAAGTCTCCATTGAATGTATGGTACTTGGATGACGGCACATTGGGTGGCCTGATCCTCCTGATCTCGTGGCAACAGACTTACAAAATTTGTCTGTTAAGTTCAGAGAACTTGGGTTAGAGATCAGCGCAAACAAGTGTGAGATATTTTTGTGTGGACAAGAAGCTCAGACATCCATATCGCGGTTTGAGACTCTGTTACCTGGAGTGAAGGTCTTAGACGAAACAAATTTTAAACTTTTAGGTGCACCTATTTTTAAGGAGGCGATATCCGCATCGATTATGGGTAAATTGACAAGTTTCGTTGCTTCTCACGATCGTTTGAAAAACTTATCTTCACACGTCTCTCTGGTGCTCCTGCGAAATTCTCTAGCGATTCCTCGGTTGACCTACATAATAAGGTCATGTCCATCTTGGCTGTGCCCTCACGAAATTAAGCAATTTGACAACGCGCTGAAATTTATTCTGGAGGACATACTTAACATCAAACTTGAGGAGGTACAGTGGAAGCAGGCTTCTTTGCCGGTGCGGTACAGAGGTCTTGGTATTCGTCGCTTGGAAGAAATATCGCTCCCGGCTTTCTTGGCCTCATCACATGGGGTGGTCAATCTAATCACTAATTTACTCTATATTAATGGTGACGGATTGATTCTGCCCCACGTAGGTGAGGCTTTGACTGCCTGGTTTGAAAGATGCCCAAACTCTTTTACCCCTGAAAGACCCGAGATGCAGCGGCTTTGGGATGAAAAGAGAATTCAAACGATATTTCAAGAACTGGAGAGCCAAGCTGACGGTGCTGATTTGGCGCGAATAAAAGCCGCAGCTCAGCCGGAGTCTGGGGCTTGGTTACACGCTGTCCCATCCCCTCACATGGGTACATTATTAGATAGCGATTCCTTGAGGGTGGCCGTGGCTTTGAGGCTGGGCTGCGACGTATGTGAACCTCACCGCTGCATTTGCGGGAAGATGGTGGAGGCTGATGGACACCATGCTCTTGGATGTGCTAGATGTGCGGGACGTTTGTCTCGTCATCATTCTCTGAACGATATTATACGAAGGGCATTGATATCGGCAAATATACCCTGCCAGCTGGAACCTCCTGGCCTCTCGCGCACAGATGGAAAACGACCTGACGGAATCACCTTAATACCATGGCAGAGGGGACGTTGTTTGTTATGGGATGCGACTTGTGTCAGCACGTATGCGGCGTCCTACCTCACTAATACTATGCGATCACCCGGTGCGGCGGCAATGATGGCAGCTGGACATAAAAATTCCAAATATTCGGTTTTATCTAACCATTATGAATTCGTTCCAGTTGCCGTAGAAACAGCTGGACCTTGGTGTTCAGAAGCCAAGCGTTTTGTTAGTGAGATTGGACGACGATTAAAGTCCCGTGGATATGACCACCGCTCCGGATGGTACCTGGTTCAAAGGCTGTCCATAGCAATTCAGAGAGGTAATGCGGCAAGCGTAATGGGTACCTTACCGGGTACAATTCGGGGTGGTATTTTTGACTGATCTCTGACGAATTTTGTATTACCCCTTTTTTTTAAAGATGAATAAATGAATTTAAAAATTCGTTAAGTAACTAATGATAGACTTATGTAAGTACGCAATTTACATGTATTGTTATAGTTAAATAAATAAAAATAGTAAAATAAAAAAAAGACGTGTGGCACTCGGGGACTGCCGCGGTAAAGCTATTGCATTAAGGCGGCCCTTCCCGGTCCGTCTATCGTCAACGCGAGCATGGTTGGAAATGCTTGTTGTTTCATCCAGCGCAATGATAGAAAAAAAAGGAAAGTGAGAAGAGAGAGATAGCACCTGAGCGCTCAGTTTGCATTATATTGTACGAATTTAGTATTATTATTTACTATTCATTGAACGAATATTATCTTTTCATAGGGTGCGGAAATTTTATAAAACTTGTTCCAGGTGATACGTGTTTTTCAGTAAGTCTTACGAGTGTGTGAAAAAAATGTTTTTCATTTAGAATCTTCATTACATTTGCAAGGTTTCTATGCAAATATTTTCTTTACTTTGACAATTAGGTATGCAAAGAAAATTTAACAGTGTGCTTTATGGAAACCCACTTCGAGGTTTTGGGTTTTCAAGCAGCATTTTATTAATTTTGGCTCGAAAAACCATATGATTGTCTTTATTTCCTATATTTTATGAAAAATAGTTTGACATTTAAATGACCTATAAAAGGTAGTCTTTACAAAGCTAAATACTTTGCCTGGGTGCGCAATATTGAAAAAATTACAAAATGACAAAGTCATTTTTTTTGTGTTGCCAGATAGGTTGTCTCCTAGCAAAATGTAGAACTTTTTTTAGAAAATTGTAACTTGGCGATCGAGTTGGATTTTCAGCCAACGCAGATTAAAAAAGTTCTATTTATGAGAAGGAAGATTAATAAATAATGATGACGTTTCTTGCATTTTTATAGTTTCTTGTCTTGTTTGTTAGTAAGGCAAGTATTTAATTTAAAGTATCACACCAGTGAGGCGGCGCGGAGTTGTAATAGTATTAACATTGGATATATACCTGAACGTAACCTCATTTTTAGGGTTCCGTACCCAAAATGTGCCAACGGGATGCTAATACGGGAGTCTGTCCGTCTGTTTGTCGCCAGGCTATATCTAGAACTGTAATAGGTAGATACTTGAAAATTTTACAAAGTGTGTATGTCTATCGCTGTAACTCTTGAACCGTAATAGGTAGAAAGTTGAAATGTTTACAGAATGAGTTATAAATATTAAAGATATAAGAATCTATGGGGACCCTAGAATAAACTTTTACTTTTGATCGATCTTAATATAGTATTAAAACTTATCTGTTGGTATGGTACAGAATACTTAGTTTGCAAGTACGACTAGCACTTGGCCGGGTTTTTTTTAGTTAGTCAAAAATAATCGGGATATTTTAAAGTGTTCGCACTGGCAGCACTAAAAGTTAGATTATCATTTGACATTTTTGATATGTATGACGTTGACATTCTTGTTTCTTTTTTGACGCAGAGAATCTATACCCTATTCAGACTACCTTTTGGCTTGGCATCTCGATTTTTATAAATATTTATAATAAAATAAATACATAATAATAAAATAAAATAATGAAATTATATTTTTCTGATTAGATGTACTTTCAGAAAAAAATATACCTTTATGAAAGCTTTGCATACCTAATTCATGAGTACTATATGATCGGCCAAAGTTCAGGTAAAATTTGTACAAAAAAGCAGATTTTTGGAGACTTATACTGAATTTGTTTTTCCAAATTTTAATTTTTAATTTCGATAGAAACCTAGATATAGCGCACAAGATTCCTCTTAGTTCAAAACTTTCCAAGAAAGATCTGTTACAACGCCATAATCACGTACGAGCGTTTGTATGAAAAGTGAGGCGGGTTGGGCGCTCTTCGATACAAGGAAGGACGGCAACGTCGCAAACGGACGACCGAGACGAAGCGGCAACCTACATGGTAGGCGGAGTGGGGAGCGTGAGGTTTTTTCGTTACGGAATTTCTGAATTCGGTCCCCGCGCTCAAGGCCCGCGATAGAAGCTATGCAATAGCTTAATAACCCCTGTAAAAAAATAGCAATTATTACCTAACGGATCGTACAGGTTTTATTTTTACATATTGTATAGTATACATACAAGTTTATTTATTGTTGACTTGTCTGTTTTCTACTTGAGTGTACTTCGGCTCAACACGTTTCGACCGGTTCGTGACTAAGTTAAGAAGGTCATCGATATGTATGAAACCGCCGCTTTTTTGTAGTCATTCGAATTTGGTCGGGTTATCGGCCCTTGTTTCCAGGTTTTGTTTTTTGTTTATATCTTTTTACATACGAAACATTGCTAGCTGAAAATTCGCAATGCGTTATTCGACTATAGGTACTAATTTTTAGTTCATACCCGCACGTCTTGCGTTGATCCGTTTTCTTGTATGTTGACCGTCAAAATTATGATAGGATAATTTAGATTTTTGTAATATTATTTGATAACTGATGTATCTACACTTCCCAATTTTTTTATGGATTTAATAGGAGTCAAGATGGACCAAATACAGTTTTTAGTGAGCTTATACTTTTTCTCTTAACGGCGCTGCGAATTTTTATTTGTATTTCAAAAAAAGCGCGATTACTCGAAAATTATAAATATTTTCTTAATTATAATTATTTGTGCCATTAGCACAAATCAAGAGCTACTCATGTGAAATTATTCTACATGCGCACATGTAACAGTTTTAGAGCACAACGATTTCGCTAAACGTTACTCCAGCAGGAAACTCGATATCTTAAAAACCTGAACCGTCACATATTCCATATTCGCCGCACATAGTTCCACAAATATAAGCTATCTGACCATGCACATTGTTTCTCCTTTCGATCAGTAGTTTAGAATTTTCCTGCTGGAACAACGTTTCCCTAGCAGGAACCGTTTTTTCCATTTTTTTCCAAAACGACAACCCCCACAAATTATTTATGCCGGGCACATTTACAGCATATTGGGTACTAATTATATATTCCACTCATATCTCTCTAGGAGCTACTTTCTAGGTAGAGTAACGCACACGGTCAGGGCTGTCAACGGTTGTGAGTCAGGTGTAAGTAAAAATTGCTGATAGGCATGGGACAAATCCAGCTTAGTGAACTGTTGGCCTCCTGCTAAAGTTGCGAATATGTCCTCTATTCTAGGTAATGGGTAATGAAAGTCTTTTATCAACAGATTGATGGTGACTTTGTAATCACCACAAATGCGAATGTCTCCATTTTTCTTTATGACTGGAACTATAGGAGTGCCATAATCAGAACGGTCAACTTTAACGATGACCCCATCTCTTTCCAATCGCTCAAGTTCGCGCTCCACAGGCGCGCGCAGCGCTAACGGCAAAGGCCGCGCTTTTACAAACACCGGGGTGTGATCTACCAGGTGCAATTTAATATGAGTCTTAAAAGTCCCAAGTTCATCAGCGAAAACCTCCGGAAATTCGTTTCGCAAATCATGTAATATACTTGTAGAGGCTCCTTCGACAATATTATGGCACGGTGTAACATCCATTTGCAATTTCCTAATCCAAGTTCGACCCATCAGTGGCCGACCTCCATTATCTATAACATACAATTCTAACGATTCAGTGATTGACCTGAATGTTACTGTTATCATTATACTGCCTAAAGGTTGAATAATAGTCCCCGTATAAGACTTAAGACGTAAAGATTTCTTATCAATTGGGACATGAGAAAAGAATAGTACATTATGGTACTAGTGTGTAACATTGGTGATTACCGCTGCGGCGCCATTGAGACCCGAGCCGTAGGCGAGGGTCTTAAAAGAGCCAAGGACGGTAATCATCAATACACACGTGTATCATACGACGTTTTTCAACACACTTGTGAATAAAATAACAATAAAAACTCATTTTATTTAGTAGATAAAAAGTTTATTTAGAGAAACAATTAGTAAATATGCAGTTAGTAAAATTATAATTAACTGTTTTTGATGACATAGCGGTCTCAACAGATAGATTATTTATTGAAATACTTCATGTTCTATTGTAATTTGAGATGGCTCATTATTCATGTAGGTAGGTGAAATACAATCATTGGATGTACTTGGTGTTTCGTCAGTAGGAATCTTTTATAAATTTTTCAATATCGTCAGACGATTAAACCTGTGATTTCTTGCTTCTAAATCCATCGGATAGTCTCTTTAGATAAGCTTACAAATTAGAGTATGTTTTTAAGTCCACTCCATTCTTTGTTCAGACTGTACTTTTTAACATTGAGTATAAACACCACAAAGAGCTAGGTTTGTACTTAGAAGATAATTCTTTAAAGTACGCCATGAACACATTTTCTGAAAAAGAATGCGTATTCTTGCTTTTTTGCCATTTTATGAAATTTTGGTACGCTAATAGATATTTTTCCTTGAAGTTTTCAGGTAATAAACTTTCTACAACGTTAAGGGCTTCACATCTTATATCGGGCGGTGTACAACATAAATCATTTTCTTCGTAACTAGTACTTGTAGACATTTTAATTAATAAATAACTATAATTTCAACAGTGAAAACGAGTTGTAAAAAATGTTTCGCTATGGCGGGAAAAATTTATCAGTTTTCCTATGCACGCGCATTACGATCGGCTACAGACTAAAGAGATAAGTTTTTTTTTTCGCGCATAAGATTTGCGCCTATTCTGCCACGTACAAATTGGGGAATTTAAAGTTTTCTTTTATTACAGAGAAAACAAAAGTTATACTTGAGTGAAAGTTTTATTTATTAAACACGTACGAGTTAAAATCTATTTAAATAATAAGTTGCATGAAATGAGCAAGCAATAGGAACATTAATTTGTTTGTTCTATTGAACACGATCTTTTTTTGAATAAAAACTTTTTCAATAAGAACGAAGCAACTCAACCAATAAAATTTTTAAAAAAATCTATAACTCACTAGTGAGTTATAGCAATGAAAAAGTCACAGTTTGATTATGGGTGTCATTATGTGCCTAATTGCGGTGACCATAGAGCCACATTATGAGCAAGTGTGTTGAAAAGTATCATAATACTTTTTAGAAATTACAGAAATCTTGCTATCCGGATCAATTTCAAATTTAATTGTTTTGTTATTAATTTTTAAGTTCGTGTAATAGGGACCATCTTCACCATCGCAAACTAAGTTATAAAAATTTAAATTACTTTCACCTGAGTCATCCAGAAAATGTTGTTCCTTCGAGTGGCTTGCCCCGCTCGCTCGCCCGTACTTACGACAAACCACTTTGTTTGTTTGTTTCGCGGTGGTTTTTCCTTCCACCAAATGGTCTAAACTCAAAACGAGTGCCACGACACAAGGCTTGATTAGCTATCAGAGTCAAAGCTGTGGTTGACAAATATGCAATCTGAGATCATTTTTTTATCGCCGGCCGTGTTTAAAATGATTTTCGGCTGTTTGAAATAATAACTGAAAATATGCGCTATCCAGTTGTTTTTTTTAAATAGTGCCATCTAGTGGCGATACTCAAATCTATAACCATAGTCTATAACAATGCTTTACGCCATCTTCATGCTTTTTGAAGCTCCTGTCGTAGTGTGAGTGAGTGTAGAGATACAAGACAAAATGACAGATTTTATTTTGGAGCATTTTTCTGAATACATTGACTGAAGAACAATAGTATGCCATTAAATAAATAAAAGAGTATGTTACAGGCTCGCCGATCAAAAATATTTGTCTTTAAGTAATCCATTACGCAAGAATTTAAAAAGAAACTTAAAATATTGAAATCAACGCCATCTAGCGGGAAAAGTTTAATGAAGAGCCCTTTGCATTCACCTTAATAGTTAAGTAAACGTTTTTCATTCACTGTTGATTCTATAAGGTGGGTCGTATAAACGTAGTTCTAGACGTTTATAAAACGCGAAATTGGCCCAAATTACACGACACAACTGTTATTTAGAAGTTACATAAAAGTCGCTCAAGAACTATTTCAACGTTGCCTAAATGTTAATTAAAAGTTTCGGGCCGACTTTTCGGTTACATAATGGTTATATCTTTACCGTTACGGAACCACTGCAGTCCCATAATAGTTATATAGACATTAGTAGTGGACTGAAATGTCGCACAAATGTTTAACATCGACTTTTATAGTACACATTCAGTTCATTTCATTCATTCTCATTCATTCCTGCGGTGTAATTTTGCTGGAGAAGTGAATATAAAATTTAACAGGTAAGAAGTTATAATTTTCCTAACTAAATTTACATTTCCTTTCAATTTTTACAATATTTATGCACGAACAGAGTGTAAGTGAAATGTGTGCAGTGCACCTAGTTCTTATGGGAACTTAACTTTTATGATGAAATATAGGTGTGTTGTTGTTCAATTTTTTGCGCCCCCTTCGAATTCATTGAAATTGAAGTATTGTACATAATAGTTAAATTGTGTTTTTATACTAATATATCAGCCATCTTGTTTATGTTAGGAATCGACTTCTATACATCGACTTTAGGATGAAAAGGTCGCATAATCAGATACTTGCGACCAAGATGGTCGCCATTATAAATGATTTTAGAGTTCCGTGAGATAATAAACATTATGACAGAAAGCCACGACTGCCTTTTAAATTTTTATACTATGTACTTGATTTTATTAAATAATTTGTGATGCAAAATAAATGAATTGAATTGACCTAGCCACCACGGTACCTATTTTGTTGTCATTTGGATTAATTAAGGCAAAATAGATCAATTAATACATAAGAACATACCTAATTAGAAGGTAATAAAATACGATTCCATGTTTTTCATTAAACACGGTGTCATATTATTTTATTATGCAAAGCGTCATATTTTTATTTTGTTTAAACGCGTTAACTAATTAATTACATGATTACGTAATGTTGAGCGTAATGTCATGTAGGTACTTACTTTTTCTTTTCGTGAATACCTGTTTAAATGTCAAGGAAATGACATAATTAAGTATGTAGGTACGTACTTACACCTTCGAGTGCTTATTATAATAGTGTATTCCAGTTCAGAAAGCATTAGAAATTTAAATTGAAAAAAAGTATGACAGAAATATTTTTTTTACAGTTCTAACTTTAAAATTACAAATCTCAATTTAAAAATTATTGCGTAACAAAAAATGAAATGACTGGTTATTTTTCAGGTGAAGTCAAATTTAAGTGGATGTCAATACATGATGGTAGTGTTTTTGGATGTCGATAAATTTATAACTCGTAAAGATTTAAAAAAACTTAAAAAGTATAAGTGGCCTTGGAGAAGAACTCATTTTATGTTGTCAAGCACATGCTATAATTGTCGCAGTCCCACTATTACTAATACTCGAATACCAGCTCATTTTATTGTAATTGATAGCGATAAAGTTATTCAATTATTGAATCATCACTTTTTCTGGTGTCAAACCTGTTCAGTATATAGTGTATATAATCATTTTCCGGAAGACGAGTGTGATCATTGTTACTATCAATTATCTGCAATATAAAAAAAATCGCATCCACACACCACACACGACTCCCCGCCTCTCCCGCTACCCCCGCCACCCCGCTGATCACTCGGCGAGTGGAGACGGCAGTCAGTAGTATTATAACTTCGAACGCACTAACTGGGTCGCTCGCGCTCCCGTGGAGCTGAACTTGAGGTAGGTACCTAAAATAGCGTAAAATACCAAATAGTTTTTAAATAAGTAGGTATATTGGGTTAAAAGAAAACGCGAATTACAGGATACCTATACTCCGTTTGGTTAGGTATTTAAATAAATGTAAACAATCTTGACGTGCCTCTTTATTGAAATATACATTTTATAAATCAATACCTTTGCAAATTACAATTTAATTATGTTATAAATTACATAATTACTTACTCTGTAATTTAAGTACCTAACCAAACAGAGTATATAACAATATGTTCCTATGTTATTTATTATCATTCTTTATAACCGACTTCAAAGAAAGGATGTTATCAATTCGACCCGTATGTGTGTAACATTTCCAAAACTGCCCAGTTTTCGTACAGGTATGTTAATCTATATCGGCTTTTAAACAAGTGTGCCAAATTTCAAGTGTACTTAGTAATTTAATTAAATTAGATTAACGTAATTTAGAATGGCGGTGTCAACGAGAGTGAAGTGCGCGTCTTGTAACATCGTCATTTGCGAGGTGCTAGCCTATATACATAACAGGCTTAAAATGATGGACGTGGAAAGTGTTATCAGGCTGTGTTCGTCGGGTTTTAAACCGGAGGACGTAGACAAAGCGAAGATTTTGTTGTTTGAGTCGGCCCCGACGGCGGCTAAGAAGTTGGTGAAAAGGAGAGGAGGTAAAGTTGAAAAGATACGGAAGGATGTGGAGGACATAATTGCAGTATTTCAAAGCACGGATCCGGAGGAGCTGCCTATATTTGCCGCAAAGGATCTGCACGTTCTTCCTGCAACCTCGTTTGACCATATAGACTGTTCAAGGCTGCTCAACGACATAATTAAATTGCAAAACCAAGTCGGAAAGATACAAGAAACATATGTAACCAAAGAAGACATCCAAAACCTGAGTTTGAACAACTCATACAACCGGCATCAAAATCTGTGCGGTCATCAAGTAGTGACAGGCAATTATGAGACTAATGTCAATACACGCAGAGGTGCAAGTCAAATGAATGTTGATAGCGGACCTTTCGGCCTGCTACATGAATCGGTCACTTTCGATCGTGAAACGCAGCTATCTCCGTCAACGCTGACCACGGGCATACAAGAGCCTAGGCTCGAGAGTCGAATATCTGCTCTCGCTTCCTCGAGTGTTCGACGCAATAAGGACAGCTCGTTCACACCTGCCGAAGCTGATGATAATGTGGGTACCGACACAACGACAGCCATTCCCATTATTCCACTGTCAGTGGCGCCCCCGGCGGCGAACCAGGAAAACGAAGTGAAGGCAGCGTCGCAATCGCAATCGCAAGTGAATGAAGACATCGCGAAACTAGCGCCACAGGCGGTGATTCAAGAGAATGAAAGGAATGAAATAACATTAAATGACAGTGACAATGACAGTGCAGGGAAGGCACTGACAGTGACGGAAAGTGGATCTGTGTCGATACGTGAAGATTATCAAATCAACAAGCGTCCTACAATGGCGGAGGTTCTACAAAAGTCTGAGGTTTCAAACAAAGGAATCGTGAAGGACGGGTGGATTACGGTTGCTAGGCGTGGACCACGAAATAAGTTTGTGGGACTGAGAGGAAAGGCAATGTCTGTACCCAACAGCAAGTTTAAAGCTGCGGATATCAGGATTCCGTTTTACATATACAATATAGACCGAGAAGTCACTGAAAAGGATATCTCTGAATATATCATGTCCAAGACGCAGGTTGCTGTGAATCCTGTTAAGATTAAAATGAAGCAGCAGAAAGAATATGGGAGCTACAAGCTTTTTATACCAAAGCATAAGTTATCTGTCTTCATGGATGAAAACCTGTGGCCAGAGGGTGTCTCCTACAGAAGATTTGTCAACCTGAAGGCGCAGACGATGAGTAAGGAGTGGGGTGGCCAGTATGATAATAATTTTAATGGATAAGACACCAACAAATGTTAAATTCGTGAGTTTTAATTGTAAAGGTGCCAAGGGGTCCAGACAGTGTATCAATAATATTTGTCAATCTGCAGATATAGTGGCACTACAGGAAACTTGGCTGCTTCCATTCGATCTGCCACTACTCGGCAATGTTAACGCTGACTATAGCTTCACTGGTAAGTCTGCTGTTGATACTTCTGCAGGGATATTAAAGGGAAGACCATACGGAGGGGTTGCCCTACTGTGGCGTAAGAGTCTCTTTAGTGTAGTGTCAGTGGTTCAGTGTACTAGCAACAGGCTTGTGGCCATCAGAGCTACAACAGCTAATGGGCAGTTATTGATATTCTCAGTGTATATGCCGGTGGATTCACAGGACAACGTGGTGGAATTCACTGAGTGTATGAGTGAGATTGTGTCAATTATAGATAGTCATAGTGTAGAGGCAGCTGTTATTATGGGTGACTTTAATGCACATCCAGGGACCCTGTTTGGCAAAGAGTTGAAACAATTCAGTACCGATCAAAACCTTGTGTGTGCTGATATTGAGTGGCTGGGGGAGGGGTCTGACACATACACATTTGTCAGTGATAGTAACGGAAGTAAGAGATGGTTGGACCATTGTCTGGTGACAGAAGCGGTTCGGGCTATGGTAACGAATGTAAAAGTTCATTACAATGTGTATTGGTCAGACCACTTCCCTCTAGAAATGCAATGTAATTTAGCAATGATGAAACCTATTAAGAGTATAGTAAGTAAAGTATGTAATAAAGTGATTTGGGGGGAAAGGAATAAGAAACAAATAGACAGGTATACAAAAAAGTGTAATGAAAATTTAAAACTTATTGATTTTCCTCAGGAGCTTGCGTCTTGCTGTGACAAGATGTGTAATAATATGCAGCACAGAGAAATTATTGATAAAATGTATAATGACATTATTGGTGTGCTGACTGAGGCAGCTGTAGATACGTATGTAGTAAGAGGGAGAAGGAAAGGTGGCTATATAGCAGGGTGGAATAGGTATGTTAAGGATGCTCATAGGGAGGCTCGGCTGAAATTTGAGGAGTGGGTACAGTATGGGAAACCATCAACGGGTGTTTTTTATGAGGCAATGAGGGAGAGCAGGAAAATATTCAAGTCAAAACTAAAGTACTGTCGAAATAATCAAGACCAGATAAAAATGGACATATTAGCAGATCATCATAAGTCCAAAAATTTCAGTAAGTTCTGGAAGGAAACTAACAAACTCAATCATCGACAGGGTTTTCCTGTGAGCATTCAAGGTATTGCTGAGCCAACTCAAATTGCTAACATGTTTAAAAATCATTTCAGGGTTCAATCACCCCTCCGGGAAGAGCAGCAGATGTTCGAGGCTGAGAGTGTCGAGCCCGAGGCACCTGTGGTTGTGACAGCTAAGGAAGTATCAAAGATAATAACCAATATGACAAGAGGAAAGTCGCCAGGGCACGACGGTCTGAGCATCGAGCATCTGCTGCATGCCGGTGTACATATGCCACGAGTTCTCAGTATGTTTTACACTTTTTGTATTAGACATTCATATCTACCGGTGCAACTTATGAAAACAGTGGTAGTGCCCATAGTTAAAAATAAGACGGGAGATGTCAGTGATATTCGTAACTACAGGCCCATATCTTTGGCCACTATAGCCGCGAAGGTGTTGGACGGTGTGCTTGAGAGTTATCTTTGCAAACATGTTAAACTGAATGATGCTCAATTTGGGTTTAAGTCAGGTTTATCAACAGAAAATGCGATTTTAGCTCTGAAGTACACAGTTCGCTATTATACAGATCGTGAGACCCCTGCTTATGCTGCCTTTCTGGATCTTTCAACGGCCTATGACCTTGTAGTTTATAATAAGCTGGTGGCTATGCTCCGTGAGACAAGCCTGCCTGGTGAGGTTATTAATATTTTTGGTTACTGGTATATGCATCAGACTAATCAAGTGAGATGGTCGGAGGCATTATCAGATGAGTATAATATGGAGTGTGGCGTGAGACAGGGGGGTCTGACATCACCTATCCTCTTTAACTTGTATATAAACGGGCTGATTGAGGAGCTATGTAGTACCGGAATAGGATGCTCTCTTGATGGTAAAATCATCAATAATATCAGTTATGCGGACGATATGGTGCTGCTAGCCCCATCTGTCAGCGCGTTGAGGGAGTTGATTGCTGTGTGCGAGTCATATGCAAAGTCCTATGGGCTCATTTACAATTCCAAAAAAAGTGAAGTAATGGTATTTCGCGTTGGACGAAAACTTGCACCTTGCCCGAAGATTGTAGCGACCCTAGGAGGAGTCCCCCTGAAGCGCGTTACACACTTTAAATATTTGGGACATATAGTCACAGAGAACATGAATGATGACCTAGATGTAGAAAGGGAACGCAGGGCGCTGGCAGTTCGCTGTAACATGGTAGCTCGCAGGTTTGCGAGATGCACGGCGGATGTGAAGGTAACTTTATTTCAGGCATATTGTCAAACTTTCTATACCTGCAGCTTGTGGGTTAACTGTACCGCACGAGCTGCCAGCACCCTGAGAGTTCAATATAATGATGCTTTTAGGATGCTGTTGCGGCTGCCTCGGTTTTGCAGCGCATCAGGGATGTTCGCGGATGCAGGAGTTAACGATTTTCATGCAATTTTACGCAAAAGGTCTGCATCTCTGATGCGCAGGATCCGATGCAGCCCTAATAGCATTATGAGCATTATTGCTAATAAGATTGAAGGTCCGGTGTGGGCGCATTGGATTAAAACCCATGGGCCCTCGAATGTAAGAATTGAAAAGTAAGTAAGACTTGTTAGTTTATAAATTATTTAAAATGTTTTGACGATATTATTAGGAAAAATACATGTAATATGTGATATGATATGTATAATATATGTAATTGGGGAATGTGGGAGAGGAGAGGACTAATGTATAATTCTTCTATGGACAAAAAAGGTCCGAAATAAAGATATTTTATTTTATTTTATTTTATTTTTTAGTGTTTAGATCACGCAAAATAACTTGGCGGCTCGGAAGTTAGCTGCAAGGCCTGCAAGTGATGGTGGGCTAGCTGACGTCGACGCACCGTCCCCGTGCACACCTGTATTCGTCTACTGCGCAGCTTCTGCGTGAAGTTCAGAGCCGCCGAGTTATTTTGCGCGTACTGTATGTGTATGGCCCAACGCAGACGACAGACTAAACCGTGCCGCACTTTTAAAAAAAATATAACCAATCTGTGAAAATATAACCCTTGGAATCACATGCAGTAACGCACACGACGCGCAAAAACTCCGACGCGCACCGAGCCACCGTGCGTTATTCACCGTTCTATTTTTCACAGAATATCACAAACTAAAAGTGCGTCACGGATGGTCTGTCGTCTGCGTTGGGCCTATATGTTACGGCTAAAACCCGAAATGCGGCTACGCCTTTTTATTGTATTGTTGTTACAACATATCTTATGTAATAAGTGATGAGTGACGGAATTATTATATATATGGTCAAACAAAATAAACTATTTTAAGGGTGATTTCAGCCCGTGATAGTGAACAACTTTCCCAAAAAAATATGTGAACTAAAAACCTAGTTTAAACCTAATATACATAGGAAACACCTAATTTTAACTACCTGCGATCGGCTGCACCTAGTTCTAGCCGGAATGATAAAGGCTATACCTAGTTCTAGCCCAAGATAAGCAGGATACACCTAAGTGTAGCCATCTGAGACCGGCTGTACCTAGGTCTAGCCGGCTAAACCTAGGTGTAGCCACATTTCGGGTTTTAGCCCTATCATATATATGTGTTTGTAAGTTTGTCCTCGCATATCTCCGGAACTACAAGTTTGATTTGAGTAATTATTTTTTGTTGAAATATGTATTGTTCAACTTAGGGAATACTGCAAGATAGTTTTTGAGATAGCGAAAGTTGATGATTTTAAAGTCGGTTAAAAATTATCTTGTACTGGTTTTAAAATCTATATCTAACCCTACTTGCTTTCCAGTTGCAAAATGCCGTTTAAAATAGTAGAAACTTTAGAAAAAGGCAAGAGGACATTATTTTATGTACCAAATGATTGGGAGAACAACAACGTTTTGCATTGGCCAAAATTTAAAGTCGAAACGTTAATGGCTATAGAGGATTCGCAACCAGATTCTTCATGGTCGACCATGAAATGCAAAGTTAAAAGAACAGGATTGGAATCAATAGCATCTGCCGAAAAGAATTAGCAAACATGTGCGCTAAAAGCGACACGGATTCGATGAAATTGCACAAACCTGCACAGTCGTTAGTTTTTTTTGTTTTATATATATATATATATATATATATATATATATATATATATATATATATATATATGACGGAGCAGGAAATGACCTACGCCGAACTCACTAAAAGTGTGACGATAAATACAGCGCTCCGCCTCGCGCTGTATCATGGATTCCAACCACATGTATCTGAATACCCCTGGCCCACACAGTTATTGAATCTGTGTCCACCTGGGCTTATCGTCTAGCTGAAACAACTATCATTGTAATAAATCGGTTTACCAAATCCTCATCTATTACAACAATCACAATTAAAGAAGTTATGGCCAAGCCCACAGCACACTACACAAAGGAGATGTTCACAGTACGGCGGTCCGCACAAGACTGAGCCGCTCGTGCGCGTAGATCATCTCGCACTCCGCCTTTCGGCGGAAGCGGGGTTGCTGCTCAGGGCTGTGGCCCTCTTCAGCGAATTGCTGCCGCCGCCTACTACGGTAGGCGGGTCACAGGGTAGTGGCCGTGGCGGCCACTTCAGGCTTCATCAGTCCTGGGGGTTCGGTTGAGGCGTCGCTGCTGGTGCGGCGCCTAGCTCGGCTGGCAACGGGATGATGGCATCGCGGGGCGAGGGCTTGTACCTGCCGTCCGGCGGGCGGGCGTGCAAGGGCGCAATCCCCCTGAGGTGGGGGTGCGCCGAGCGGTCCGCCTTCTCGTACATGCCCCTCGCCAGACGAGAGACAAATGTGTCCAGGCCTTCCCACTTTAAATCCCGGTGGACGACGGCGTTCCTCACGTAACGCGGGGCCCCGACGGCCGCCCGGAGACAAAGGTTTTCTTGAGCACGAAGACGTCGCTTGTTTGTCTCCGAGCAGTATGCGTACCACGCAGGGGCCGCGTATGTGAGGCGGGATCTAACGTAGGCCTTGTAGACCCCGAGCCGCGTCCGTAGCGGGAGGCTGGAGGAAAGCACTGGACGCAATTTCCCCCGGGCCATCTTCGTCGTTGCCACCACCTCGTCGACTTGGGCCTTCAAGCTAAGGCGCCTGTCGAACTTCACCCCCAGGTATTTGACGTGCGGCTGCCACGGCACGTCTTCGCCGAAGAGCTTCAAGGGCGGCGGTAGGTTGGTGTTCCCCGATATTAGTGCCTGCGTCTTGCTGACGTTCACCGACAACCTCCACTTGGAGAGCCAGTCAGGCAGGGCGTCTAGGGCCTTCTGGATTTTCTTGGCGGCGTACTTTGCGTTGACACTGACGGCAAAGTACGCGGCGTCCTCGGCGAAGAGCGCCAACTCGGCCTGACCGGCCACTGGGATGTCGTCGGTGTACCACGCGTAGCACGCAGGCGACAAGCAGCTTCCTTGGGGAACACCAGCCCGCACCGGGCGTTCCGATGATTCGGCGTCTTCTACCGCCACCCTTATCTTCCTGTCCTCGAGGAAGGAGGCCACAATTCTGAGCAGTCTTTTGGGCATGGGCTTGGGCGTTGTCGACATTTTGTACAGCAACCCCTCGTGCCATACTCTGTCGAACGCCTTCTCGTTGTCAAGGAGCACCACAGCCACGTGCTCCTTGCGGTTGGCTGCCGCCGAGATCTTGTGCAGCAGTCTGGCTATCTGGAGCGTCGTTGAATGTTCAGGCCGAAAACCAAACTGCTCCGCGCGCGGTGGTATGTGCGGGAGCAGGAGGCCGAGCAGGAGTTTCTCGAACACCTTCGAGAGGGCGCTGAGGAGTGTGATGGGCCGGTAACTCTCAGGCTTCTGCAGGTTCTTCCCCGGCTTGGGCAGCATAATGACCCGGCCGGTTTTCCAGTCTTCTGGGTAGTGTCCCGAGCGCAGGATGCCATTGAAGAGGCGCGTCACCGCCGTGATGTACGTAGGCGGTAGATGGCGGAGCGCCTCATTCGTGACGTTGTCTGCGCCCGGGGCTTTCCTGGGCTTCAGGCTCCGGATCACTCGCAGGACCTGGCCGGGAGTGAAGAACGCTGCATTCTCCTCTTCTGGTACCGGCTCCGCAAAGTAAGCTCGAAGGTGCTCGATGACCATCTTGTGATGATCCTGGTCGGCCACTGGGTTCGGCGTGAATTGACGCTCCAGATGCTCCGCGAAGATCTCGGCGCGATCTTCGGCTTTGAATCGTGGGAGGCCATCGGCTGCCAGCAGCGGTCGGACGGGTTGGGGTTCGCCCGTAAGCTGCCGGCAGAGGCGGTGAATGGAGGGGATATCACCGCCCACCGAGAGTAGGTGGTTCTCCCACGATCTGGCTGTGTGCTCCTGTAGGCGATCCTTGATGGTCTCCACCAGCTTGTTGAGCTCCGTCTTGGTGGCAGGGCAGCGAGTGTTTTGCCACTGCCGCCGCAGCCGCCTCTTCTGGGCCAGCAACTTGCTGATGTCGGCGGGCAGCGGGTCCGGCTTTGTTGTGGCCGAGACCGGGCGCGTTGCGGCTTCAAGGGCGGCGCGGATGCAGCAGGTGATGGCACTCGCCGCCTGCTCAACTTCTTCGCCGGTGGAGACCCGCTTGAAAGCGACCCTAGCCTTGTCGCTCTCAAGCGCTTCCTCAAACTTCGCCCAGCTGACTTTTGATGTTCTGCTGGGCAGCGAGACCCTTGCCGGTAGGTCCTGAAGGACGAGAAGAACGGGTCTGTGGTCAGACGGCAGGTCCAGGGAGACTTCTTGTGTGGGCGGTGTTCGTAGACCTCTGTAGGCCACAAGGTCGATGACGTCGGGCTCACCCGTCGGGCCATAGTGAGTCGGCTCGTCGGGGCCCATCACCTCGTAGTTGTGGACTACAGAGTCCAGGTGTAGGAGTCGTCCGCGGGGGCACACCTTCGTGGAGTTCCAGACGGTGTGTTTGGCGTTGAAGTCGCCGGCCACTAGAGTCGGCGTGGGGTGCCGCTCGTCGCTAGGGCGACCGCTTTTATACTTGTCGAAACATTTGAAATTATAACAGTTATGTTTTGAAGTAAACAACTTTCTGTTTGCACAACTTAACCAATAATAAAGGAGATTATATTGAACTCGCCGACACGGCCAACCTGACATGCGTACGCCCTCGTACGCGCTTTCAATAATAATTTAAACTAGTAAGTAGCATAGTTAGAAATAATCATAAAATGATTCTGATCTAGCTCGACAATAAGCGTCTCACAAAACTATAACAAATTTAAACTCGCCAAAATTCTACTCCAGAGTGCCACAATACTACTTTTCTGAACCGGTCTTTTGTTTGTCCTTCAGCCAATATTCGTACAGGAATAATTATAAAGAAATCATGACTAAGGGATTTTTTGCGCATTGCTTACGTATTCAATCATTCGAATCAACAAAATTCATGAATCAATTCAAAAGAATCAATGTTTAACTCGTCGACACTGCCATCTTGACAGTAAACCCGTCCTCGGGTTTCATATTTAAGATCAACACAAAGCATAAATGGTACACCGTTCGGCCAAACCTGACCAAAACGAAGCTTTAGTTAATTTCTGTTTCTGTTAGAAGTCTTGCTATACAACGAGGCAATGCTGCCCGTATCTTAGTTACCCTGCCCTGCGATCGTGGTGATGTAGGGTCTATTTTATTTATTTAATATAATGTTTTTTTTTTAAATAGTTTTTTTTTTGTTGGGTTGTTATATTTTAGTTCTTGTTTTATTATTTTAATTTAGGTAGGTTAATTAGTTTTTAGTGAAATTAATTATTGTGTACTGTATTTATTTATTTTCTGCAATAATTAACCTTTTATAATGGTTTAAACAATCTATAATAAACTCAAAACAAGCAATGAACATCGATAAATCTTTACATTGAATCGGATACTAAAAACTTCATGTCAATATTTAGCGATCACAAAAAAGATACAATAATTATTAATTGAGTCAGAACTCAGAAGAGATCACCAAGACATATTAACAAAACATTAATCATTAGCTCAAAATCATCGGAGATCAGAATTGCCATCGTTGTCCTCACACTATAACGCGTATTACCACCTGTGATCACCAGGTCCACTTGACCTTATGATTTCATCAAGAAACTCGACCTCCACAAGAGCCGACCGCATACTGCCCACTCACGGACTACGGGTCAACTCTAGTACGGTCACAACAAAACAAACAATGCAATTCATCACTCTACCTATGGCAATAAAGCCTTCTGCTATGCTATCGGTCTTCCTAATGAGCTTCTTTGGCTCCCGCATCCTTCTCAGCCTATCACGGAAACACTTGTGTATTTGCTTTGAGTTTCATGCCCGGAAAGCATCTCGATTTTTCAAATAATTGAACAGGTGAAAAATCGTCATAATGATTCAAGTAGTTATACGTAAGAACAACCGGAATCATCTAGGTTTAGAATGTGGTGCGAACAGTATGCTCCACCTCCCGATTACATCCAACCATCAGAGGCGCTACCGCCAGGTCATAAACTGCCATGGGCTACTTGGAGGTGCTTGAATTGCCTCCGAACTGAAGTAGGCCGATAGACCAAGCAGAAGTACAGGGCGATTGTGGACATGACAATTAGATCATTAGATCACCTCTATGCCCTACCAGCTGTACCGTGCTAGACCTAAACTCTGACTCGGAGGGAAGCGTAAAAGTGGCAACGTTCTCGAAGAACAAAATTAAAAATTCAAGCCACCGACACGATGAGAAGAAGAAGTGAAAATAAATGTCAACTGGGTAGATAATATACGCTATTTTCCAACAAGTCAAATCAGACACCCTCCTCCAAACGTAAAAACAAACAGTTTCCACATCGACTGCACTGGGACTTTGTATGAAATACAGGCAGATGACGACACAGATCCCTGGAGCCAAACGACGCTTTCACCATCAGCCCTTCCGCAATAATAAATCCAAAACTACACTACTTTGCGACACTTTACCCCGCCAACACCACAAAATAATTTATCCTTGCCTTGGCTCAGGAAAATACCCAACTGTTAACAAAAACAAACGTTTACAGTACTTTTGTGACACTAAAGCGTGGCTAGAATACAGTTAAAGCGTTTGCAACTTAATCTTTTTTCTACGGACTTCCTAACAATAAAAATAACATTGCTTATCAGTACGATATTTTTGAATTTGGCTACAATATCACAATATTTACTCGACTTTAACTATCCAGATTAAAATTTACTCAAGTAACGGGACTTTACTTCAGTTAACCTAAAACACAGTAAATAATAAATTAATGGTAAAATATTATTACTCACATAGTAAACGGTGAAGGGTCCTTTTAAATAAAGTCATCACCATGATCATCATCATGGTAGGCTCGCTGTCACCTCTTCATCATCACTACCTCTTTATCAATAATATCTTCATCGTCATCACTATCTCTTCATTACCAATATCATCATCATCACCCTGGTCATTATCTCATAATAATCTTTATAAAAGTTATTATAATATTTAGCTTATCTTTAGTCCAATACTAGGCAAAGGCTAGGAGAACCTATCTCTCCAACTTTACGAATAATGAAGTACGTAACGTACCTAATAACTATCATTTTACACCAGTATTCACACGTAAGCTTATAAGACGCTAAAAGTTATAATTTAAAATACTCAAACTAGACTTTTTGTTAGGATACTAATTGGCGCCACTGCCAGCTCCGACTAACAGTGACTTATGCCACCTTCAGTGATGTTAAGCTCATCTATCAACTCATGACGATAAGATCAAGTCACTAAGCTTAGCAGATAATACACGTTCTTATTTAAAATAGCGAAATCATAATTTTCTGCTTGCATAGTGGTCAAAAGACTAGACATTATTCTACTTTATGTTTTAAAACTAAAGGTTTTTGAAATAAATTGCTTTCTGCTCTACTCTTAAATCGAAAAAAATATAAAAACTCACCAGGTTATCTTTGCGATTCAGCAGATAAGGTAACGACACAGAAATACACACGGTATCAACTCGCTTTTTGACTTCACCTCACTTCAGCAGGAATCTCCAGCGCCTGCGGCACTGCCGCTGACTCCAACTCGGCCGCAATACGTGGCCAGCAGTTATGGTTCACTTGTTAGCACTTTAGCAACTTTGCAGAAGTAGCTGAAACTAAACACACGTTAGGTATCTTTACACTGATCGCTTCACTCTCGTTAGCACCATTACTGGCGCTAAAGGTTGTCACACAGACCGGCTGCCATTCAGATAGACTTGTCACACAGACGGTTGACAGACAGACGGTTGACAGACAGACGCTTGTCACACAGACGCTTGTCACACAGACGCTTTGTCACACAGACGTTTGTCACACAGACGTTTGTCACACAGACGTTTGTCACACAGACGTTTGTCACACAGACGCTTGTCACACAGACGCTTTGTCACACAGACGCTTGTCACACAGACGTTTGTCACACAGACGTTTGTCACACAGACGCTTGTCACACAGACGCTTGTCACACAGACGCTTGTCGAACAGATGGTTGTCCAGACCTGAGAAAACCAGAGCCGTCAATGACCCCAAAAGTTATCGACACATTGCACTGCTAAACTCCATCCAAAAACTATTAAAAAGGCTAAGACTGAAGTCACGACACCAGCTCTATAGGATTGACTGTTGAAAAACCACTTTACCATAAAAAAGAATAGAATTTGAATCCACGTATGTGGATACAACGATCAACCCCACTGAAAAACTCTCAGGGTTCTTTCTTCCACGCAGATGCCAGCTCCACAGAATGAGAACTGGATGGGGACGAACTAGATGGTTTGAATTCCGGTGCGATTGGATTGACTCCCCAGCTTGCGGATGTGGCGCGCCTGAATAGGACATGGACCACATTATTCGAGACTGCCGGAAGACTGGTTCACCCTGCAAAAAGACGCAATACAATAGATACAGAATAACGACTGTAATAATAGCCATAAGATTATTAAATAAATAGACAGGTTCCTGTTATCCAGAATAGGCATGACGAATGGAAAAACACTTTTGGTCCATCGGTTAGACAATCAAACAACATTGTAGTTTGTACACACACTCTTTTCTTTCTCTGAGGAACTAAAAATGACAAAAATACAGGGCATTGAAATTTTGCGTGACGTCACACTCAAGCACAAGTTTACCTTACTGTGACTCCGCAAGCCCTCACTCAAGAACCTTGACGCTCAGTATCCTTGTGAATTTTTACCCCTCTGGCAAACTGAAAATACGGGTCCATAATCTCTGGACAATTTAAAAGACAGACTAATTAATCACGCTCTTTGGACCCTGTCGAACTCTTCACCCCTATTCTCCCATGGATTCACTCAAGTGGGCAAAAGATTCAGATCCAACTTCTGATGACGGAGCAGGAAATGACCTACACCGAACTCACTAAAAGTGTGACGATAAATACAGCGCTCCGCCTCGCGCTGTATCATGGATTCCAACCACATGTGTCTGAATACCCCTGGCCCACACAGTTATTGAATCTGTGTCCACCTGGGCTTATCGTCTAGCTGAAACAACTATCATTGTAATAAATCGGTTTACCAAATCCTCATCTATTACAACAATCACAAAGAAGTTATGGCCAAGCCCACAGCACACTACACAAAGGAGATGTTCACAGTACGGCGGTCCGCACAAGACTGAGCCGCTCGTCGCTAGGGCGACCGCTTTTATACTTGTCGAAACATTTGAAATTATAACAGTTATGTTTTGAAGTAAACAACTTTCTGTTTGCACAACTTAACCAATAATAAAGGAGATTATATTGAACTCGCCGACATATATATATATATATATATATACAAATTACAAGTAATTTCCACATTCTATTTTTTGTGTTATAATGTTTTCTTATATTTTCGCGATTGTTACACATAAAAACTAAACAACTTAATACGGTTTTATCGCGTTTATTACATTTTATTTTCAACCGACTTTAAATAAGAAGTTTTTAACCAACTTCAAAAAAAGGAGTTTTTAACTGACTTCAAAAAAGGAGGATCAATTCGACCCGTATGTATGTGTTATTTCCAGAACTGCTAGTTTTCGTGTGTTAGTCTATATCAGCTTCTAAACAAGTGTGCTAAATTTGAAAAGTGTATGTATGTTTGTACTCGCATATCTCCGGAACCATAAATTGAAGTCGGTTTAATTTTTTTAAATTATCTTGTTACACCTAATGTTTGAAACACTTTTCGGTGTTCCTTGTCGCAGGTAGACTTAAAAATAAAAATAAAATGTAATAAACGCGATAAAACCGTATAAAGTTGTTTAGTTTTTTGTGTTATATGTCTAAAAGTATAATATAAATAATACAATAGACTGGGAGGTCACAACAAATTTGTTAACGATTTCACAGATTAAGTAATAGTACTAAATGGCGTCCAGAAAGACCAATCCTCAATAAAAGAAAAGACAAGTTTAAGTATAAAAATAAGATATCATTACCAAATTTGTTGTGACCTCCCGGCATAACATTAATTGTTTTTAGTTCAATAATAAATGTATTGCATCTGTTATGTAAACGTAAAATGACATAGGTAATATTTTCTTTTAGGATTATAAAAAAAAGCTCCAGCAGTCTACAAACGACACTGAATCTTCAATTTTATTTACATACTAGCTAGTATGTAAATAAAATTGAAGATTCAGTTGCCCGCGACTTTGTCTGCGCGGACTTTACTTTATAAAAATCGTTATTTTGATATTTTCAATAAAACCGGTCAAGTAACACGCACAATATCAGGTCACACGCAGTGAAGGGTTCCGTATTTGTGAATGTCGATTTAGAATTAAAACTAAAGAGTTCATCATCATCTCAGCCCTTATTCCGTCCACTGCTGAGCATAGACCTGTCTTCGTCGACACATCTCAGTCCTGTGCTGCTCACATCCAGGTGTAACCCGCGACTTTGATTATTTCGTCAACCCATCGCATGGGCTCCGTCGCGCCAGTTGCCCTGCCCAGTTTTGCTTTAAGTTCATGACCGTTGCCAAATTACAGCTTCTTGGTTCTAATTATCTCTAAGTAAAACCACGGACAGAGAGACAGACAGAAATGGCAAAACTATAAGGGTTCCTTGTTTACTACGATCACACATTATCTCTAGTCACAGTCTAAGTCGATCGGAATTTTGACATTGTAAACTACATGTAAACTTACACTGTTACCGAATGTTACTGCTACGCCGTGGGTCTCTCTAAAACGAAATACTTATGCAATAGGTAGTGACTTTGCTAATATTTAATTCATCTTCCGTCTTTTGGCGTGGGTTCCCACAGCACTAATCTGTTGTAGCTCTCTGCAGCGGACTGCTGCCACCGTCTATTTGTATCTCCCCCTCTTCCCCGCCCTCCCGATGTGGCGGTGCAATGGTAAGCCTTGTCAAATATGTCTTTCGCTAGGCGGGAGATAAAAGTCGAGAAATACGCATTTCTACTTTGAGTCCCGACAGATGACGGCGTTCCTCAAGTAACCTTAAACATAGATTTTCTTAAGATCGCCTTAATCATGAGCCGCGTCCGAAGCTAGAAGCGAGAGGAAAGTACTGGATGGAGCTTCCCCCGGGCCATCTTCACTATCGTCATGTGGAATTTCAAGCTGAGGCATCTGCCAAACTTAAGATACCTCTAGGTATTTTACGTGCCAGTATCTCGGCACATTTTACCAGTAGAGCTTCCAGGATGGCAGGAAGTTAGTGTTCTCTGAAATCAATGTCTGCTTAGAGTTCACTAATAACCTCCGTTTGAAGAGCTTCTCGGGTAGGGCGTCCTATATTGCTGTTTGGAGGTTATTTGCGGCGTACTTTCAGTTCAAACGAACTGGAAAATGACCATTACCTATCTTTCGTTCCTCAAGTCACAATACTGAGTAGTCTTGGTATGGGTTTTCCACACATTTTTATTGCAGTGCCTAACTTAAATTTTAACCTAACATTTTTTCCCTAACCTTTCTTCTTACGTGAGGAAAAGGTGCCTTTTGGCCACAGGAAATCGGACGGTTAAGGTTTTCACCCACAAAAAATCTCATGGTGATAACGGCGTTACCACTTTTGCCAAGTCAGTGTGCTAAATCTTGCTCCAAAGAACTGGTACGGCGACTGCTTATCAGCGGCTTTGGCTGAGCTCACTTGAGGTACTCTCTCAGTTATCGAGAGGAGTCTGAGTGGCCTGGTACATCGGCCTTCAATTTTATCCGCTAGGGTAAAGACGCGTGTTGACACAAATGCTCCTTTCAACCTCCAGTTCCCATCGCCCGACTGGCCCACGTCATGGAGGCAGATTTATGGAGGAGAATTTTACGCGGGAAAAATCCCTTCGGTTCGGACACCTTGCCAGTAACGGGAGACCGGTAAGGTTATGTGGCGTTTACCACTAAAAACTCCGGGGTAAGGGCTAAAAGCCCCGGCGCAGCTACCACTATGGCGGTCCGTGACTCGCTCACAGCACCCTATGCTTTAGTCAGAGGACATCCCCTGTGCCTAACCTAACCTATTAAGTACTTCCTATTTTGATTCCTTTTTCCATTTTCGCGCCCACAATCATGCTAAGAATCACCGTTTGGTGGCGTTGGGTCTTGCGGCCCTAGGCTCTGTGTATTTTTAACAGCGCCATTTATTATTAACAATGTTTGCATATAATTTATCTAAGATCTTGTGGTGGTCAGAGCTGCTGCACGACGATATTGGTGACCAAAAAGAAACTAATAAAAAAACTCCGAAAACATGAAAATAGTAAATTTTTAGGGTTCCGTATTCCGTACCCGAAGGCTAAAATCGGGACCTTGTTACTAAGACTCCGCTGTCCGTCCTTCCGTCCGTCTGTCACCAAGCTGTATCTCATGAACCGTGATAGCCAGACAGTTGAAATTTTTAAGGATGATGTATTTCTCTTGCCGATATAATAACTAAAAATAGAGTAAAATAAATATTTAATTGAGGCTCCCGTACAACAAACTTGATTTTTTATAGATAATGGGACGGAACCCTTTGTGCGCGAGTCCGACTCTCACTTGGCCGGTTATTAACTTTATTATTTTATAAAAACCGTATATAAAATTAACAAAAATTTTAGCCAATGCTACCGTACAGTTTATTTCATAGCAAATTTTCGAACAAAAATCTTTGACGTGATTCTTTAAATTGATATAACTTTTTTATTTATCAACGGATTTCAATGAAACAACCACTAAATTTTAAATGAAACTTATCAAAATACATAATTGAAAATCGCAACCGAAGTTGTTCAGCCGTTTCTGAGATAAGCGTGCACAAACACAGTTTTTCGAACAAAAATGGTTGACGTGATTCTTTAACACTAGAGGACACGCGCGCTCTACATAGTAGAACAGGAGCAAACTTTTGAGTCGTGTCATCTCATTTTTTCATATATACCCTCCCGCTCCTAGATAAGCCTCGACTACTAAACTCCGGTTCATTTTAGTGTGCCGCACGTATAAAAAGAGGCCGCACGTCGATATTATTTCGCGACAAAATCCTTATTCTACCTGAGTAGTACGCGCGACCACTTGTGTAATTAATATATGAGGTAAGTAACTTATACTTAGTTGTTTTTCTTTAGTGTTTTATAACATTTTTTTTTATGCATTATATTTTATTTTGTACTTTGTTTTTTTTTAGCACCAAAATTTATCATGGCCTCAGAATGGGAACGTCGTGTATCAAAATGGCTGGAAGAGGAAATTGAAGATGATGAGGAAATTGAAGATGATGAGGAAATTATTGAAAGCGATGACGATGGTAATGCTGGCATAGTGTCAGAACCAATTAGTCAAGAGGGCAGAAGTCAGGTGCAAGATGAGGAGATGGCTCAAGACCACGTGACTAATACCACACAGTCTGAGCAGTCGTTGTCAAAAGATGATATTCTTCTCTCTCAATTGAGGCAAGTTGAGCGTACAGAGGTGAGTGGCAACTTTTTTATATCAAAAAATGGAACACGATGGAATAAATCACCTCCAACTCAAACTATTGTGCATTGAATGCAACGAAAACAGTGATTCAGTTTAAAAAAATATCAGAAATCTAAAAGAAAAAAAAGTGTTTTGATTTGTAACTTGGCAAATATGTAACTTTTTATGTGATCTCTTAAAAATGTAAACAAAAATTTTGTAACTTTAATTTTCTAAAATAAATCTTCTTTAGTAAAAATGCTTATTTTTATTCAAAATTGCCATATTATTGATTTTTTTTTCAATTTTAAAGTGTTCTACTATAGTAGAGCGCGCGAGCATACTTGCAAAGAAATGGGGCGCGTGCACTCTAGTGTTAAAATTGATATAACTTTTTTATTTATGAACGGATTTAAATGAAACAAACACTAAATTTTAAGTAAAGCTTATCATAATATTTCAGTGAAAACCGCAAACGAATCAGTTCAGCCGTTTCTCAGATTAGCGTGCACAAACGCACAGATAAACAGACAAACCGACAAACAGACAAACAGACAAAAATTCTAAAAATCATTGTTTTGTGTTCTATTGCGTTGGTAAAAGCCCCCAAAAATATTTTTACTCATTTATCTTTCATGTACAGACAGCGATCGGTTACGATTTTATTATATGTATTGATGATGATGATTGATGATATACCAAGCACGTCGCAAACTAATTGTAGCTACGATGAAAAGAACAATGTAAATAGTATGACCAACTCCGAATCACAATACACAAAAGTAAACGAGTCGACTGTTTATGTAGATAATACGCCAGCCCAACTAGTTGATTCTACATACAACTACGCAGAAAAAAATTAAAAAATTGACAATTTGATTGCCACATGTCAAACGCTATCAGAAAATCAATTTACCATATTAGAATATGCGAAAAATATTGAAAACAAAGTGCTACAGAAGTTGTCGCACATAAGTGCCCAAATTGATACTTTAGCTACGGTAAATTCAAGAAATCAGCGCAGCGAAGATAAAGTCATCTTTCAAATCATAACTAACAAAGAAGAATTGCAAACCTTTGAACAAAACTTAGCATTACCGGAGTTTAGACAAGGAATAAAACTACGTTTGGAATCTGTATGTGGTAAAGGAAAGGGCAGGGGAGTTAACAATGCATATACATTAGCTGATATAATGTTTACTAGACAGTTCATGTCTCAGTGCTCATGGGCTGGGGGTTCAAAAAACAATACCAACAAAATTTGTTTTAAAATATATTGTAAAACCATCGATCTCTTTTTTGAAGTAATTCACGGATCTGACAAAGACTTTTCTAGAAAAGAATGTGAAGATTTTTTCAAAAATATAATGCGCCACGCTGTAAGACGAAACAAACCAGAAATCAAACGAGCTCCAGCGTGCAATCGCAGACGCCAGAAACAAAATGTCTCACAATCAGCGAATGACAAAGAGTCGGATAACGACGATGAGTCCAATGACAATGTCAATAATCAGCCAACTGTCCGTTCAACGACTAATAATGAGTCATCTTATAATATCTCGGTCGCCAGCGTGACTAACCAAGACGTGCCAGTTGTCAATGTGGCTCCAGTTGTTATTAGTAACATGTCGGGTATGGGTGTGGCTCCAATTGCTAGCGGTAATGTGTCCGTGGCCAGTGTAGCTCCAGTTACAGGTGGTAACTTGTCAGGCGCTTGTGTGGCTCCAATTAACTTGTCTGTCGTTACAGATACATCTGATGATGCTTATATCGTAAAATAATTTAAAAACTCTGCTCTTGAAACCTTGTTTCATAAACTAGAGAGCGGTTTGTGAACGCAGTGTTCATTAAGTTCTTATAGGTAACAATAATGTGCCATTTTATTAAGTGTTTTATAATTTACTAAGTAATTTATGCTTTAACTATGTAAGTGTAGTTATAATTTTATTCTGCTCTCCATCGCGTTCTTATATTTGAAAATCTTATATTTTTTTTACTTTGTACCATTAACTGCAAAAGTGGAGTCAAAAGCCCTATTTAACCCCTAAGCCCTAAGCTTTATGTCTTTTTTTTACAATAAATAGTACGAAATATTTATAATGTTTGTTGGGTTCGTCCTAGGTTAATGTTGAAACAGTTAAAGTAGATCTAACTGAAATGGTTACAACAATAGCATAAAAATAAAACAACATTTCAATTTATTAAAAAAGGGCTTATGACTCGACTTTAAACAGCTAAGACTGATTAATTATAGTTTGTTATATTTGCTAATTTATTAAGACCTATAGTACAACGGCTATCTTTATCACTATAAAATTAGGTAGGTACATTATAGTATATTAAGTTGTGCCTTAATTAAGGCATCTCATGCCTCACGGTGAGACTGAGAGTACAAAATTGATAAAAAATTACCAGTAATAATATGGTTTTTAAGTTGCTTTGATTATAAGGGTAAAACTCTTACTTAAACTGATTTCTTGTGATCAAAATCTTTATTAAAGATCAAAACGAAGTATTAATTCTAATTACATAGAATGCCACCACACCTTCAACCACAATAAATATTTTATTTATGACTTACACATTATTATAACGGGTTGTTATTTGTTAAAAAAAATATCAAGGATATGATCATCATAAAGTGCTAAATAGACTATTTACAATTTTTTATTTCTTTTTACATTTACACAAACTAAATGTGTTATTGTTATCCTAAAAACAGAACTTCTACTTAATAATAATATTTATATAATATACTTGTCGGCGAGTTCAAGATAATCCCATTTATTATTGTTTTCAATGTGCAAACTGAAAGTTGTTTACTGCAAAACATAACTAATACATTTTCAAATGTTTCAACAAGTATAAAAGCGGTCGCCCAAGCGACGAGCGGCTCGAGCATACTAATATGGATAGAGGCCCTCTGAGAATAGTCTGCTGGAACGCCGAGACCCTCATCAAGAAGAAGCTGCTGCTGACGAACTTCCTCCGTCAGCAGCGAGTGGACGTTCTGCTGGTCAGCGAGACCCATCTCCGGGAGACTGATGTATTCAAGATCCCGGGGTACATCAGCTACCGTAAGGACGAGAAGTCCCCCGTCGACGGCAGGCCTTATAGAGGGCTAGCGGTGTTCATCAGGAGGAATGTCGTTCACCAGGCCATTCCCTACAAGGAGTTCCAGACGATGTTCGCGTTGGGCGTACTCGTCAACGTCGCCGGCCAGGAGCTGCGGCTGTTTGCGACCTATGTGCTGCCCCAAAACGCCCCGCGCCAGAAAAAGCTGGACCCCAAGGAGCTGCGCACTCTGCTGCACGACCCCACGCCGACACTTGTGGCTGGCGACTTCAACGCCAAACACACCGCCTGGAACTCCACGAGGGTGTGCCCTCGCGGGCGACTCCTCCACCAGGACTCTGTAGCCCATGACTACGAGGTGGTGGGCCCGGACGAGCCGACTCACTACAGCCCGAACGGTGAGCCCGACACCATCGACATCGTGGCCTACAGAGGACTACGAACACCGCCAAAACTGGAAGTCTACCTGGACCTGCCGTCAGACCACAGACCTGTCCTTCTCGTCCTACAGGACCTCCCGACGAGGGTCTCGCTGCCCAGCAGATCGACCAAAATCAGCTGGGCAAAGTTCGAGGAAGCGCTTGAGAGCGATAAGTCTAGGGTCGCTTTCAAGCGGGTCTCCACCGGCGAAGATGTTGAGCAGGCAGCGAGTGCCATCACTTGCAGCATCCGCGCCGCCCTTGAAGCCGCAACGCGCCCGGTCTCGGCCACGGCAAAGCCGGACCCACTACCAGCCGATATCAACAAACTGTTGGCCCAAAAGAGGCGGCTGCGGCGGCAGTGGCAAAACACTCGCTGCCCCGCGCTCAAGACCCAGCTCAACAAACTGGTGGAGACCATCAAGGATCGCCTCAGCGAGCACGCAGCCAAATCGTGGGAGAACCACCTACTCTCGGTGGGCGGTGATATCCCCTCCGTTCACCGCCTATGCCGGCAGCTATCGGGCGAGCCTCAACCCGTTCGACCGCTGCTGGCAGCCGATGGCCTCCCACGATTTAAAGCAGAAGATCGCGCCGAGATCTTTGCGGAACATCTGGAGCGTCAATTTACGCCGAACCCAGTGGCCGACCACGACCACTACCAGCTGGTAAACGAACACCTTCGAGCATATCTCGCGGAGCCGGTGACAGAAGAGGAAGATGCAGTGTTCTTCACGCCTGGCCAGGTTCTGCGTGTGATCCGAAGCCTGAAGCCCAGGAAAGCCCCGGGCGCAGACAACGTCACGAACGAGGCGCTACGCCACCTACCGCCGGTATTCATCACGGCGGTGACGCGCCTCTTCAACGGCATTCTGCGCTCGGGCCACTACCCCCAGGAATGGAAGACCGGCCGGGTCATCATGCTACCCAAGCCGGGCAAGAACCTGCAAAAGCCAGAAAGTTACCGGCCCATCACGCTACTCAGCGCGCTCTCGAAGGTGTTCGAAAAACTCCTGCTCGGCCTCCTGCTCCCGCACATACCCCCACGTGCGGAGCAGTTTAGGTTCCGGCCAGAGCACTCGACGACGCTCCAGATTACAAGACTTCTTCACAAGATCTCGGCAGCGACCAATCGCAAGGAGCACGTGGCTGTGGTGCTCCTTGACAATGAAAAGGCGTTCGACAGGGTATGGCACGAGGGGCTGCTATACAAACTGTCGACAGCGCCAAACCCGATGTCCAGGAGGCTGCTCAGGATTGTGGCCTCCTTCCTCGAAGGCAGAAAGATAAGGGTGGCGGTCGAAGACGCCGTGTCATCAGAACGACCCGTGCGGGCTGGTGTCCCCCAAGGAAGCTGTCTGTCGCCTGCGTGCTACGCGTGGTTCACCGACGACATCCCAGTGGCCGGTCAGGCCCAACTGGCTCTCTTCGCTGACGACGCCGCGTACTTTGCGGTCAGCATGAACGCAAAGCACGCTGCCAAGAAAGTCCAGACAGCACTGGACGCCCTGCCTGACTGGCTCTCCAAGTGGAGACTGTCGGTGAACGTCAGCAAGACGCAGGCACTTATATCCGGGAGGACCCGCCCACCGCCGCCCTTGAAGCTGTTCGGGGAAGACGTGCCGTGGCAGCAACACGTCAAGTACCTGGGGGTGCAGCTCGATAGACGCCTCAAACTGAGTGCCCAAGTCGACGGGACAGTGGCCTCAGCGAAGACAGCCCGAGAGAGACTCCGCCCAGTGCTCTCCTCCCGCCTCCCGCTACGGACGCGGCTCGGGATCTACAAGACGTACGTGAGATCCCGCCTCACATACGCGGCCCCTGCGTGGTACGCATTCTGCTCGGAGACTAACAAACGTCGTCTCCGCGCCCAAGAAAACCTAAGTCTCCGGGCGATCGTCGGGGCCCCGCGTTACGTGAGGAACGCCGTGATCCACCGGGACCTGAAATGGGAGGGCCTGGACAACTTTGTCTCTCGGTTAGCGAGGGACATGTACTCCAAGGCGGACCGCTCGGCGCACCCCCATCTCAGGGGGATTGCGCCCTTGCACGCCCGCCCACCGGACCGCAAGTACAAGCCCTCGCCCCGCGATGCCATCATCCCGTCGACAGCCGAGCGAGGCGCCGCTACAGCAGCGACGCCCGACCTGAACCCCCAGCACTAAGATGCCCGACGTGGCCGCCACGGCCACTACCCTGAGACCCGCCTGTAGTTGCAGGCGGCGGCAGCATTTCGCTGAAAAGGGCCACAGCCCTGACCAGCATCCTCACTTCCGCCTTCGGCGGAAGTTGCGCAGACTTACTACTACTACGAGCGGCTCAGTCTTGTGCGGACCGCCGTACTGTGAACATCTCCTTTGTGTAGTGTGCTATGGGTTTGGCCATAACTTCTTTAATTGTGATTGTTGTAATAGATGAGGATTTGGTAAACCGATTTATTACAATGATAGTTGTTTCAGCTAGACGATAAGCCCAGGTGGACACAGATTCAATAACTGTGTGGGCCAGGGGTATTCAGACACATATGGTTGGAATCCATGATACAGCGCGAGTCGGAGCGCTGTATTTATCGTCACACTTTTAGTGAGTTCGGCGTAGGTCATCTCCTGCTCCGTCATCAGAAGTTGGATCTGAATCTTTTGCCCACTTGAGTGAATCCATGGGAGAATAGGGGTGAAGAATCCGACAGGGTCCGAAGAGTGTGATTAAAATTGGACCGTCTTTTGAATTGTCCAGAGATGATGGACCCGTATTTTCAGTTTGCCAGAGTGGTAAAAATTCACAAGGATACGGAGCGTCAAGGTTTCGGAGTGGGGGCTTGCGTGACGTCACGCAAGCCCCCACTCCGCGTCTGTGTGACCAACGTCTGTGTGACAAGCATCTGTGTGACAAACGTCTGTGTGACAAACGTCTGTGTGACAAGCGTCTGTCTGTCAACCGTCTGTCTGCCAACCGTCTTGTCTGTCAACCGCCTGTGTGACAAGTCTATCTGAATGGCAGCCGGCCTGTGTGACAACCTTTAGCGCCAGTAATGGTGCTAACGAGAGTCAAGCGATCAGAGCAAAGATACTTAACGTGTGTTTAGTTTCAGCTACTTCTGCAAAGGTGCTTAAGTGCTAACAAGTGAACCATAACTGCTGGCCACGTATTGCGGCCGAGTTGGAGTCAGCGGCAGTGCCGCAGGTGCTGGAGATTCCTGGTGAAGTGAGGTGAAGTGAAAAAGCGAGTTGATATCGTGTGTATTCCTGTGTCGTAACCTTATCTGCTGAATCGCAAAGATAACCTTGTGAGTTTTTATATTTTTTTCGATTTAAGAGTAGAGCAGAGAGCAATTTATTTCGAAACCTTTAGTTTTAAACCATAAAGTAGAATAATGTCTTTTGACGACTACGCAAGCAGAAAATAATTATGATTTCGCTATCAATACATATAATAAAATCGTAACCGATCGCTGTCTGTACATGGAAGATAAATGAGTAAAAATATTTTTGGGGGCTTTTACCAACGCAATAGAACACAAAACAATGATTTTTAGAATTTTTGTCTGTTTGTCGGTTTGTCTGTTTGTCTGTGCGTTTGTGCACGCTAACCTGAGAAACGGCTGAACTGATTCGTTTGCGGTTTTCACTGAAATATTATGATAAGCTACACTTAAAATTAAGTGTTTGTTTCATTTAAATCCGTTCATAAATAAAAAAGTTATATCAATTTTAACACTAGAGTGCACGCGCCCCATTTCTTTGCAAGTATGCTCGCGCGCTCTACTATAGTAGAACACTTTAAAATTGAAAAAAAATCAATAATATGGCAATTTTGAATAAAAATAAGCATTTTTACTAAAGAAGATTTATTTTAGATCAATACATATAATAAAATCGTAACCGATCGCTGTCTGTACATGGAAGATAAATGAGTAAAAATATTTTTGGGGGCTTTTACCAACGCAATAGAACACAAAACAATGATTTTTAGAATTTTTGTCTGTTTGTCGGTTTGTCTGTTTGTCCGTGCGTTTGTGCACGCTAACCTGAGAAACGGCTGAACTGATTCGTTTGCGGTTTTCACTGAAATATTATGATAAGCTTCACTTAAAATTAAGTGTTTGTTTCATTTAAATCCGTTCATAAATAAAAAAGTTATATCAATTTTAACACTAGAGTGCACGCGCCCCATTTCTTTGCAAGTATGCTCGCGCGCTCTACTATAGTAGAACACTTTAAAATTGAAAAAAAATCAATAATATGGCAATTTTGAATAAAAATAAGCATTTTTACTAAAGAAGATTTATTTTAGATCAATACATATAATAAAATCGTAACCGATCGCTGTCTGTACATGGAAGATAAATGAGTAAAAATATTTTTGGGGGCTTTTACCAACGCAATAGAACACAAAACAATGATTTTTAGAATTTTTGTCTGTTTGTCTGTTTGTCGGTTTGTCTGTTTGTCTGTGCGTTTGTGCACGCTAATCTGAGAAACGGCTGAACTGATTCGTTTGCGGTTTTCACTGAAATATTATGATAAGCTTCACTTAAAATTTAATGTTTGTTTCATTTAAATCCGTTCATAAATAAAAAAGTTATATCAATTTTAACACTAGAGTGCACGCGCCCCATTTCTTTGCAAGTATGCTCGCGCGCTCTACTATAGTAGAACACTTTAAAATTGAAAAAAAATCAATAATATGGCAATTTTGATTAAAAATAAGCATTTTTACTAAAGAAGATTTATTTTAGTAAATTAAAGTTACAAAATTTTTGTTTAAATTGTTAAATTTACTTAATTAGGAACATTTTTAAGAGATCACATAAAAAGTTACATATTTGGCGAGTTACAAATCAAAACACATATTTTTTAAAAAATATAAGAAATCTAATTTCTGATATTTTTTTAAATTGAATCACTGTTTTCGTTGCATTCAATGCACAATAGTTTGAGTTGGAGGTGATTTATTCCATCGTGTTCCATTTTTTGATATAAAAAAGTTGCCACTCACCTCTGTACGCTCAACTTGCCTCAATTGAGAGAGAAGAATATCATCGTTTGACGAAGACTGCTCAGACTGTGTGGTATTAGTCACGTGGTCTTGAGCCATCTCCTCATCTTGCACCTGACTTCTGCCCTCTTGACTAATTGGTTCTGACACTATGCCAGCATTACCATCGTCATCGCTTTCAATAATTTCCTCATCATCTTCAATTTCCTCTTCCAGCCATTTTGATACACGACGTTCCCATTCTGAGACCATGGGTATGGCCTCAGAAATGGAATGTATGGAATATGTATGGAATAAATTTTGGTGCTAAAAAAAAACAAAGTACAAAATAAAATATAATGCATAAAAAAAAATGTTATAAAACACTAAAGAAAAACAACTAAGTATAAGTTACTTACCTCATATATTAATTACGCAAGTGGTCGCGCGTACTACTCAGGTAGAATAAGGATTTTGTCGCGAAATAATATCGACGTGCGGCCTCTTTTTATACGTGCGGCACACTAAAATGAACCGGAGTTTAGTAGTCGAGGCTTATCTAGGAGCGGGAGGGTATATATGAAAAAATGAGATGACACGACTCAAAAGTTTGCTCCTGTTCTACTATAGTAGAGCGCGCGTGTCCTCTAGTGTTAAAGAATCACGTTAACCATTTTTGTCCGAAAAACTGTGTTTGTGCACGCTTATCTCAGAAACGGCTGAACAACTTCGGTTGCGATTTTCAATTATGTATTTTGATAAGTTTCACTTAAAATTTAGTGGTTGTTTCATTGAAATCCGTTGATAAATAAAAAAGTTATATCAATTTAAAAAATCACGTCAAAGATTTTTGTTCGAAAATTTGCTATGAAATAAACTGTACGGTAGCATTGGCTAAAACTTTTGTTAATTTTATATACGGTTTTTATAAAATAATAAAGTTAATAACCGGCCAAGTGAGAGTCGGACTCGCGCACAAAGGGTTCCGTCCCATTATCTATAAAAAATCAAGTTTGTTGTACGGGAGCCTCAATTAAATATTTATTTTACTCTATTTTTAGTTATTATATCGGCAAGATAAATACATCATCCTTGAAAATTTCAACTGTCTGGCTATCACGGTTCATGAGATACAGCTTGGTGACAGACGGACGGAAGGACGGACAGCGGAGTCTTAGTAACAAGGTCCCGATTTTAGCCTTCGGGTACGGAATACGGAACCCTAAAAATTTACTATTTTGATGTTTTCGGAGTTTTTTTATTAGTTTCTTTTTGGTCACCAATAAATGGCGCTGTTAAAAATACACAGAGCCTAGGGCCGCAAGACCCAACGCCACCAAACGGCGATTCTTAGCATGATTGTGGGCGCGAAAATGGAAAAAGGAATCAAAATAGGAAGTACTTAATAGGTTAGGTTAGGCACAGGGGATGTCCTCTGACTAAAGCATAGGGTGCTGTGAGCGAGTCACGGACCGCCATAGTGGTAGCCGCGCCGGGGCTTTTAGCCCTTACCCCGGAGTTTTTAGTGGTAAACGCCACATAACCTTACCGGTCTCCCGTTACTGGCAAGGTGTCCGAACCGAAGGGATTTTTCCCGCGTAAAATTCTCCTCCATAAATCTGCCTCCATGACGTGGGCCAGTCGGGCGATGGGAACTGGATTCCAAATACGGTCCTCTAGGTTGAAAGGAGCATTTGTGTCAACACGCGTCTTTACCCTAGCGGATAAAATTGAAGGCCGATGTACCAGGCCACTCAGACTCCTCTCGATAACTGAGAGAGTACCTCAAGTGAGGTCAGCCAAAGCCGCTGATAAACAGTCGCCGTACCAGGTCTTTGGAGCAAGATTTAGCACACTGACTTGGCAAAAGCGGTAACGCCGTTATCACCATGAGATTTTTTGTGGGTGAAAATCTTAACCGTCCGATTTCCTGTGGCCAAAAGGCACCTTTTCCTCACGTAAGAAGAAAGGTTAGGGAAAAAATGTTAGGTTAAAATTTAAGTTAGGCACTGCAATAAAAATGTGTGGAAAACCCATACCAAGACTACTCAGTATTGTGACTAGAGGAACGAAAGAAAGGTAATGGTCATTTTCCAGTTCGTTTGAACTGAAAGTACGCCGCAAATAACCTCCAAACAGCCGTATAGGACGCCCTACCCGAGAAGCTCTTCAAACGGAGGTTATTATTGAACACTAAGCAGACATTGATCTCAGAGAACACTAACTTCCTGCCATCCTTGAAGCTCTACTGGTAAAATGTGGGTGTGAGGTATCTTAAGTTTGGCAGATGCCTCAGCTTGAAAGTCCACATCAATAGAATGGTGACGATAGTGAAGATGGCCCGGGGGAAGCTCTATCCAGTACTTACCTCTCGCTTCTAACTTCGGACGCGGCTCATGATTAAGGCGATCTTAAGAAAATCTATGTTTAAGGTTATTTGAGGAACGCCGTCATCTGTCGGGACTCAAAGTAGAAATGCGTATTTCTCGACTTTTATTTCCCGCCTAGCGAAAGACATAATTGACAAGGCTTACCATTGCACCGCCACATCGGGAGGGCGGGGAAGAGGGGGAGATACAAATAGACGGTGGCAGCAGTCCGCTGCAGAGAGCTACAACAGATTAGTGCTGTGGGAACTCACGCCAAAAGACGGAAGATGAATTAAATATTAGCAAAGTCACTACCTATTGCATAAGTGTTTCGTTTTAGAGAGACCCACGGCGTAGCAGTAACATTCGGTAACAGTGTAAGTTTACATGTAGTTTACAATGTCAAAATTCCGATCGACTTAGACTGTGACTAGAGATAATGTGTGATCGTAGTAAACAAGGAACCCTTATAGTTTTGCCATTTCTGTCTGTCTCTCTGTCCGTGGTTTTACTTAGAGATAATTAGAACCAAGAAGCTGTAATTTAGCAACGGTCATGAACTTAAAGCAAAACTGGGCAGGGCAACTGGCGCGACGGAGCCCATGCGATGGGTTGACGAAAAAATCAAAGTCGCGGGTTACACCTGGATGTGAGCAGCACAGGACTGAGATGTGTCGACGAAGACAGGTCTATGCTCAGCAGTGGACGGAATAAGGGCTGAGATGATGATGAACTCTTTAGTTTTAATTCTAAATCGACATTCACAAATACGGAACCCTTCACTGCGTGTGACCTGATATTGTGCGTGTTACTTGACCGGTTTTATTGAAAATATCAAAATAACGATTTTTATAAAGTAAAGTCCACGCAGACGAAGTCGCGGGCAACAGCTAGTTTTAAATAAAAACGTGTATTATCTGTTAAGCTTAGTGAGTTAATCTTATCGTCATGTCATGAGTTGATAGATGAGCTTAACATCACTGGAGGTGGCATAAGTCACTGTTAGTCGGAGCTGGCAGAGGCGCCAGTTAGTATCCTAGCAAATAGTCTAGTTTGAGTATTTTAAATTATAATTTTTAGCGTCTTATAAGCTTACGTGTGAATACTGGTGTAAAATGATGAGTTATTAGGTACGTTACGTACTGCATTATTCGTAAAGTTGAAGAGATAAGTTCTCCTAGCCTTTGCCTAATATTGGACTTAAGATACCTTAATATGATGATGACTTTTATAAAGATTATAATGAGATAATGACCAGGGTGATGATGATGATATTGGTAATGAAGAGATAGTTATGACGATGAAGATATTATTGATGAAGAGGTAGTGATGATGAAGAGGTGATTAATAGGACGGCGAGCCTACCATGGTGATGACTTTATTTAAAAGGACCCTTCACCGTTTACTATGTGAGTAATAATTTATTATTTACTGTGTTTTAGGTTAACTGAGGTAAAGTCCCGTTACTTGAGTAAATTTTAATCTGGATAATTAGAGTAAATATTGTGATATTATAGCCAAATTCAAGAATATCGTACTGATAAGCAATGTTATTTTTATTGTTAGGAAGTCCGTAGAAAAAAGATTAAGTTGCAAACGCTTTAACTGTATTCTAGCCACGCTTTAGTGTAACAAAAGTACTGTAAACGTTTGTTTTTGTTGACAGTTGGGTGTTTTCCTGAGCCAGGGATGAATTATTTTGAGCTGTTGGCGAGGTTAAGCGTCGCAAAGTGGTGTCGTTTGTTTTTGAACTTATCCATTTTAGCGTAGTTTTGGATTTATTATTGCGGAAGGGCTGATGGTAAAAGCGTTATTTGGCTCCGGGGATCTGTGTCGTCATCTGCCTGTTTTTCATACAAAGTCCCAGTGCAGTCGAAGTGCAAATAGTGGAAACTGTTTGTTTTGACGTTTGGAGGAAGGTGTCTGATTTGACTTGTTGGAAAATAGCGTATATTTCTACCCAGTTGACATTTATTTTCACTTCTTCTTCTTATATTGTCGTTGGCTTGAATTTTAAATTTTGTTCTTCGAGAACGTTGCCACTTTTACGCTTCCCTCCGAGGCATAGTATAGGTCAAGCACGGTACAGCTAGTAGGGAACCTTTAGGTGATCGTCATGACCACAACCGCCCTGTGCTTCTGCTTGGTCTATATGGCACCAGCGCGCCAGATTATGTTTACATCGGCCTACTTCAGTTCGGAGGCAATTCAAGCACCTCCAAGTAGCCCATGGCAGTTTATGACCTGGCGGTAGCGCCTCTGATGGTTGGATGTAATCGGGGGGTGGAGCATGCTGTTCGCACCACATTCTAAACCTAGATGATTCCGGTTGTTCTTACGTATAACTACTTGAATCATTATGACGATTTTTCACCTGTTCAATTATTTGAAAAATCGAGATGCTTTCCGGGCATGACACTCAAAGCAAATACACAAGTGTTTTCATGATAAGTTGAGAAGGATGCGGGAGCCAGAGAAGCTCATTAGGAAGACCGATAGCATAGCCGAAGGCTTTATCGCCATAGGTAGAGTGATGAATTGCTTTGTTTATTTTGTTGTGACCGTACTAGAGTTGACCCGTAGTCCGTGAGTGGGCAGTATGCGGTCGGCTCTTGTGGAGGTCGAGTTTCTGGAGGAAATCATAAGGTCAAGTGGACCTGGTGATCACAGGTGGTACGGTACCTGGTGAATACGCGTATTAGTGTGAAGCTAACGATGGCAATTTTGTTACTGATATGTCTTGGTGATCTCTCCTAACTGAATTAATAATTCATTAAAATTTAGAAGTTCTATTCGTTTTGATTCAATTTAACTTTTAATAACTGGTAAAGAGAACATATGATTAATAACAACTTTGAACTAGCAGGAAGGCTGGCTGCGTTCCTTAACATGTGATCGCTGCACATAGACATGAAGTTATTACTATCCAATTCGATTTTTAAGATTTATCGATGTTCATTTTTTGTTTTGAGTTTATTATATTTTAGATCGTTTAATCCAATTAAGTAAGTCATCTAATAAAGATGGTTATTTATAGCAAAAAAAAATATATAAACAGTACACAATAATTAATTTAACTAAAAACGAAATCACCTACCTAAATTAAAATGTTAAAAGTATGAACTAAAATATAACTAACTAAAAAAATATAAAAATAAAACATATACCTAAGAGACTGGCGGCATTGCCTCGACGTACAGCAAGACTTCTAAAAAAAAATTACTAAAGCTTTGTTTTGATCAGGTTTGGCCGAACGGTGTACCGTTTGTGCTTTGTGTTGATCTTAAATATGAAACCCGAGGACGGGTGTTACTGTCAAGATGGCAGTGTCGGCGAGTTACAAATTGATTCCTTTAAATTAATCCATGAATTTTGTTGATTCGAATGATTGAATACGTAAGCATTGTGCGAAAAATCCCTTAGTCATGATTTCTTTATAATTATTCCTGTATAGATCTTGGCTGAAGGACAAATAAAAGACCGATTCAGAAAAGTAGTTTTGCAAGGCACTCTTCTGGAGTAGAATTTTTGCGAGTTGAAATTTTGTTATAGTTTTGTGGGACGCTTATTGCCGAGCTAGATCAGAATCATTTTATGGTTATCTCTAACCATGCTACCATAGAATACATAATAGTACAAGTGAAGAAGATTGACTCTGAAAAATCAATTAAAGGAATAGAGACTCTCGCAACGATACAATTAAGTTCAATTCAGATCGCACAACGCTAATAACTTACAGTTATATTCACCTAGACAATCCATCTCTTTCTATAGCGTAACGCTTACCTTTTCTGGCGCACTGATTAGCCACGCAGGCATGGCCGCCGTACGTACTTGCGTTTTTAATACCTACCGCGGAGTGAGACAGGCCTGATGCTACTTACTAGTTTAAATTACTATTGAGAGCGCGTACGAGGGCGTACGCATGTCAGGTTGGCCGTGTCGGCGAGTTCAAGATAATCCCATTTATTATTGTTTTCAATGTGCAAACAGAAAGTTGTTTACTGCAAAACATAACTAATACATTTTCAAATGTTTCAACAAGTATAAAAGCGGTCGCCCTAGCGACGAGCGGCTCAGTCTTGTGCGGACCGCCGTACTGTGAACATCTCCTTTGTGTAGTGTGCTATGGGTTTGGCCATAACTTCTTTCATTGTGATTGTTGTAATAGATGAGGATTTGGTAAACCGATATTTTACAATGATAGTTGTTTCAGCTAGACGATAAGCCCAGGTGGACACAGATTCAATAACTGTGTGGGCCAGGGGTATTCAGACACATATGGTTGGAATCCATGATACAGCGCGAGGCGGAGCGCTGTATTTATTGTCACACTTTTAGTGAGTTCGGCGTAGGTCATCTCCTGCTCCGTCATACTTATAATTTTAAATAAGACTGTGGTGTAAGCATTAATAACATATGGTGGTGGTGCGTTTTGTATCTTTCTACTAGCATTTATTTTTTAAGAGTAATTTAATTTTTAATTGATAAGCAAATGTACTGTGATTTTGCATGCCAAAACTTAGCAAATAAAAAATAAATGAAACAGTATTTTCAGTATTTTTATTTTTCAGTTCCCACTTACAACAATGTGTGCACTAAAGGTACAAAATATATGTGATCATTATGTACTGTGCATACGACTTTGCATTTTATATCTGAAATTGTACATGTTATCTCTCTTTTGGTTACATTATTGATATCACACATGTATATGCTGAGTAGTGAAGATTTCATGGGCTTTTCAAACGCATCGATGCAATCATCTAACTGCTTGCCAAGTATTAATATATTTTCATCACCACCATTTATAGCTATTGTTTCAATCACATGATGGCTATTGCTTAAAAACCATTTGTCATGATTATTAGACGATATGATAAAATTTTCTAAATGAAGAACCGTAATTACACCCTTTTTGGTTCTTTTAGCTTTAATAAACGGAAATTTATTTATGAGCTTTTCATCAGAATGCTTTCCTTCTACATAACTTCTTTCTACAATTCTTCTAGCTATTTGACTCAGCGGTTTATTACCCTGTCTTACCATTTTTTTAATAGTAAACAATTCATTTTTGAATGGATATGTATTAAAATCTTGTAGTACGCCGAACTTCCTTACTTCGTCAACTAAGTGGGATAAATTATGTACATTGCTGGTGACATACCCTTTACCATAAATATTTCCGTAAAAATTTACAAAATATTTGAGCATTTCTTCAGCAAGATGTAAATAAGCAAAATGTTTATTATTTGAACAGATAGTAATAGCGCAAAAGAAACACATAAAGTGGTAGAATGCTTCGGAGCACAAAACATCTTTCAAGATAATAAAACTATGGTAATAGAGAAATGTACGAAATTCTGAACCCTTCCAATGTGCCAACACTTCTAAAGATCGAACTGATCTGTGAATTTCAGTAGGCATTTTGCAAGCATTCAAAAAATTGGAAACTTTTGTAATATCTCGAAAACACCACTTTGTAAGATATTTCCCATAATTTCCATCTCGCCATCCAGTCAGAAGTCTTCCTAAATCTATGAGATGTAACGAATCACCCACAGGGACATCTTCAACCATATCTATCGGTAGTTCAAGAAGAGGAGAGTCAAACTTATGATGTTGACCATATTTTTTAAAGCGGAAATCAGTGTCATTTCTTTTCGGACAATCTATCTTCGGGAACACTACTGTATGCGATAATTCAGAGTACTCTCCAATAACTGTGCATTTCAGACATCCATGTTTACCGTTGAAGTTGCAAACTCCTGAAATATTTTTTAAATACTATATTGAGTGCGAATGTAATAAAAAATAAGGTAGGTAAATGTAAAGCTAAACAATGACACATCTTAATTTTAACGTAGAATATCACACAACACAAAAAATTGAAAGATTTACTATTTTTTATTTGTTTCGAGAAAATTAATCTATATTAACTCAATCTCTTAATAAAATCATGATGTGTCTTTTTTCAACTGAAGTTCAAGTATCTTTGAGTAGAGCTCTAGCAGGAGAATCGCAAATGAAAGCTCTAATTTTAACAACGCATGTCTTATCTAATCCGTCTGCAGTAGTAACTTTCAAACCATCTCGAAGAGGTTCTTTCATTTCAGCCACAAAATGTTGCAAATAAGCTTTAAGGTCACTAGGTTTACCTTTTCCTGCATAAATACCAACAACAAATGGTGAAAGTTTCGACTTTTCAAAAATATGACAAAGTATAGGCCATACTTGATGTCGCGAGCTATTATAAAGTGGGAGACCATCTATATTGAATGTTAATGTGATACTATCTGGTACATCACAACTGTTATTAAATATTTTTCTCAGCGTCGATGTTACTCCATTGTGCCAATATTGGCCTGCGTCAACAGTATGTAGGGTTATACTGACACTGTTTGTTTTTAAAAGCGTTCTAGGATCTTTTGGAATTATATTAGGAAATCTTTTATTAAGAATTGTGCTTAAAGATTTAATTGCTTCATGAGATATGTTGAAATTAACCGCCCATTTCTGTATATCTTCCTGAAATTCCATATTTTTGTCAGCAGATAAGCTTGAAGTATCAGAAGATAGTCCGTCAGAGGGCTCTAAATATTTCAAATACTCATCAAAGGATTCACCTAAAATAATTAAATCAACTTGAGACATTGTAAATAAATATTAAGTAAATTATCGTTAAATAGAAACTTACTGTTGATTTCTGGTACAATATTTCTTTGTTCTATGTCAATGCCACCAGTTGAACTATAAATTTCTGAAGTTTCATCTAGAATATTTGGAAAAATATAATTTATAAGAAAAATATAATAATACAAAACAAACGAAGTATAAAACAAAACAGAATTCCAAAGAAGCAATCGAAAAACTTAAAAAAATAAAATAAAAATATACGGAACCATTTTCTGTAACCATAATTTGCTCTTGCCTCCGGTTTTGTTGAGGTACAGAATTTGAAGATGTTGATAGGCCAGTTTTCAGTGACTCAAAAGTTTTTCTTACTTTCCGCTTGAAAGTTCCACTTTGTTTAAGCTTTTTCCATTGAGCTGGATCCATATTATTGAAATTAATTGAACACTTGTTTACACAAAATGGAAGAAAGTTCTTTAAAAAGTGCTTGTTGGACCTTTATCTAATTTTTAGGTCTGCTTAAAGTTCTGTAATGGTTGCAAATTTTATTTTACGTCGTATAATGATTTGTAGTTCATCGCAAAAAAACCTGTTATGTACAGGTCATTAAATAACGTTTTTACGACGGTTTGATTAAACAAAAGTCATGTTAAGGTTATAGACTACCAACGCTGGTTAATAGGACCCTTTTATTTAACTGTTGTATAACGTCGTATTAATCAGTTGGATAAACGTGTATTAAGTAGTCGTAAAAACGTTTAGTAACGTTACACTGGCATCATTATACGACGTTATATAATAAAGTTATTAAAACGTTTACCTAATCTATTCACTAATATTACTATACGACGTTGTATAAATCAGTCGTAATAACGTTTATATTACCTATTCACTAGCACGATGATACGACGTTGCATAATAAAGTCGTTAAAACGTTTATTTCACTTATTTTTTCGTACCATTATACGATAATGTATAAAGTAGTCGTTAAAACGTTAACTCGACTAATTTGATAGGATCTTTTAGTCACAGAACTAAATCGTTATAGAAATAACGATTAGACAACGTTATAGTAGTCTATTAACATCTATTCAACAGTTATACAACCGAACGTCGCATAGAAAAATTTTAAGTAACCAATTTGTTTGTTGGGGCGTTTATAACCTAAATCCTTTTCGGCGAAAAGCATGGACCTCATGTCCTCTTTGTACAGACCGGAGACAAACTGGGGCCTTACTCCATAATGTTATCGACGAAAGTCGTCCGTCATACGAGCAGTTCAAGGCAATCCATAACACATACGCGATGACGTCGTCGATCGCTTTAGAACGGACTAAACTACTTTGACAGATAAATAGCTTAAACGGTACTCTATAGAGTCAAAATGTCAACTTGACAGCACGTGAGTCGACCGAAAATGCCCCCCCTCCCACCCCGCATCATACCCCGCCAATGTCAACTCCGTCGTCACGGCGATACGGCTTTGGGCTCTTATTGGCTAGTTAGAACGCGATGACGTCGTCGCGACGCTTTCGAACGGACTAAAGACGGGACTAAACTACTTTGACAGATTAATAGCGTAAACGGTACTCGATAAGTGTCAAAATGTCAACTTGACAGCACGTAAGTCGACCGAAAATGCCCCCCGTCCCACCCCGCATCATACCCCGCCAACGTCAACTCTTTTAGTTACGGACCTCGTCGCGCCGATATGGCTTTGTGCTCTTATTGGCTAGTTCGGAGGTCTAATTATATCACAGATTAGACAGATAATTATATCTAGTCGGCATATCCATCGAAAAGCTGTGAACGTACTCGTAGTGATTATTTATATTCTCTTTGAGCTGTGGCTATATTTAGTATCCCTTAGCCCCCTTAGCACAAGTTTAATGGTCCTACCTAGCTCAATCAGTGTGACTTATTATTATGTAACTATTTACCTAAGTAGCAGTTACTTAAATGATTGTATCTTTATCGAACAATAATAATTGTTCGAGGACATAAACATAACCTAACCTAAAGGATGCTCCGGAACTTCAAGAGGTCTCAAAGGTAAGCAATTTGTGAATTTTGTTTATTAAAAAAAGTATATATATATGCCTAACGCCCGAATACTCAAAGGCTACTTAAATAGTTAATCTCTTCTTAACAGTTAATCAACTCTCAACTCATACTCAAACGTATTTTAGTTGTCTACTTAGTTAAGATTCCGTAATCAACAAAGAGCTTCTTAGCTAAAAAATACCAGAAATTCGAATACTCAAAGCTGAATTAACGTCTGATAGCTGTCAAATCGTCGATTAAAATCTTTTTTAACTAAAGAAGTAAATTGTCTGCTTAGCGGAATTTCAAAAATTGTTTTTTTGGCGCTGATTCATTATCATCGTTCCCTGACGATGATACCCCAAGGCCAAGAAGAAATAACCGAAGTTTGATGCATTTGCGGAGTATAATGATGTAGTTTTTAGGACATATTCCGCCTAAACAAACAAACTGTGTTTAGCTGGTGTTTTAAATGAAAAATTGAAGCCGGCTGTCCAGACAGGAACAGGGCTATAAAGCGCATTGACAAAATTCTCATCATCACGTTAAAGTTTTTTGCAACGGGCGTTTTCCAGAAACTATTGATATTATATGTACAGCAGCCCACTGTACACAGAATGTACACAGACCTGCAGCAGCCATAGCAGGGTTGATGGCAGATATAATATATATGCCCAGAACAGAGCTGGAGCAAATGCAAACAGCAAGCAACAGATGACATTGATCACGGAGAAATAAAATCCAATTCTAACTTTGGTGTAATATATTATATTGTTGAGTATTGAAGCTTATTTTACATAATAAATTGTCAATAATGTAATAAACTAATTTCTTCTTATTTCTTTTATACAATATTATGTAACAAATTTCCAGTACCCAAATAAACAATCACAATTTTATTTTATAATGAAATAAGTAAACTAAACACAAATTTAGCCAGATATCGGATTTGTCAGTCAGACAGTTGTAAATTTTGTCATTGATCATCGAAGAATACGTTCCGTTCTTAGGTTTTAGTTCAATCTCATAGTTTAAAATGTAATGAAAATACGACAGTCTTCTATAAAACAAATAAGATTTATTTATATTTTGATTGTAATTGACTAGTTCGTAACGATAATATAATTGTTAACTAGAAATATATGTTATACAATGCTATATCATTATGCGTGTAACGAAATTTATCTTTACCGATTCAAAAGGCCAAATAAAACAGACTTTCCTCTATTTGTCTATAGTTAAAGTAGCTCTGTATTGCCATACAGCAAAGATTTAAGAAGACCTTAGCTGAGGAGACGAATTTGCGTGTTAAGTAACGTTTGAGTATTCCAGTTAACTAAGCAAGGAATTTTAACTAAAATGAATCTCAGCTAAGATGCAATTTGAGAAACGTTTGAGTATTCGGGCGTTAGCCTCATACCTAAATTGCCTCATAAAATTTTCTATATTTTTACAGATATTAATTATTGCTCTTGCATTTTATGCAAGGGCCGTTACCAGAAGGATGTGGATGTGGCCCAGGTTGCCATCATGGCGCAGCAGTCAGCAAGCACGCTATGGCGAAAATAGCCATGCTTTTATTTGGCAATAATATGGAGGATATAAATCATCTGCACCGAGAATATTACTAGGTATGTAAGCAATATGCTTTTTATCACTACATACTGACTTTGTTTACATCACACTTCGAATGGGCATGAGCCATCATGGCTGTAGCTGAAATTCCGGATGTGAAGTTGGATCCAATGTCAAAAATATTTAAATTGATGAATACATGTACTGTTTGCTATCTAGCTAGTGGTACAAAAATATTCACTGACTAGGGGTTAATTCTAATAAACATTATTATAATCATTTTGAATGACTTTTTTCACCTCCACTTCACCAAAAGGCAAAAAGTGGCCTTTGGCTCTTATAATAGCCCTATGGCTCTGTCACCCCTGTTATTTCAGCGGGTTCCATGGCATATTTCTGCACTGATGCTGCACTTTACTTGTAATTATGGTTAAATTGAGCATTTTGAACTAAATGAGATGTGCGGAGCTGTAAATATGACAAAGTACATCACATTTAAATCTTAAAGAATTTACTCTCTAAAACAGGATAATCTAATATATTGGTATACAATTATTTCAGGTTTTCAAGAAGAGACACGTGGTGATGACACAGTGTACAACAATTTGTCTAAAATGATGAATAGTACCATGCCCGGTGTGAAGATATTTATTCCACCTCATTCCTCTACAGGAAGAATATAGGTAACAGAATGAACAGGAAGAAGAGCAACAACCAGCCAGAATCTGACTGTTATCATCCATAATCCATCCTTTTTGATTACATTGTGCCTTATTTATTATCTTCTTACTGGTTTTTACCATTTCATATTATGGACTTTAAATAAAACAATATATTATAAAATAGTTTTGTTTTTCATTTACCAAAGAAACCACTTTTAACATCAAAGTACATTTTGTTCATGATAAGTTATTTCTCTGCTAGGTTTGAAACTATTTATAAATGTATATACATTAAATAAAAAAGAATCATTAATCAACGGGCTACATTGTTCTGCAGATCTGACAGAAAGAACCATACAATAAACCTAGGTACCTAGGTTAGTAGGTAATGTTAAGTAAACATTATGTACAGACAAAGCATTATGTGTTTTGTGGCTTGAAAGTAGACCGAGCCCAATGCCAAAAAACTTAAAGACCACTTTTAGCATTGTGGTGGGCGAGAAGGTGGCAAAAGGAATCAAATCGAGTCTCGGTCTATATTGCCGTCGTATCCATCGAACAAACGAAGTAAAGCTTTGGAGACACCAAAATTAACAGAGCTGCTCAGTTTTGTCGTAGGTAGCTCATTTACTGGGTTTTCGGCCTGGTTCTTGCGATATTCCCATCCTTGGGGCTCAAAATTTGCTTTTTGGTTTGGTAACAGCTGCCTTTCGAAAAAAAAACTGGTTAAACTGGAGAACGTTTTAAAGAACAGATAGAAATTTAATAAACTATTTGAGTTAGGTTAGGTATTTGTTGTTTGATGTTATTTACACACGAATGTCATGTTTGAAGTTGACATGTCTGTGAAACTTTACTTTTAATGATCATGGCGTCTGGGATATTGAGTCGTACTGATTTTACAATAATAAAATCAATTATATTTTCTTATTATAATAACACTTTTAGGTTCAGATTGGCTTCACTTGTAAGAAAAAAAAGTAAGATTCTCATATATATTAGCCAATCAAGATAAATTTATTGTTTTCGAAAGTACCGATATAGTACCGATAAATTTAGCAAAAAGTTTCACACCACCGGTCTCAAATAGTCTCGATGCGTATCCGTATTGTACGGAACGACTGTACGGAGTAGGCATGCCGTACCGGTGTCGATCCGTGTCTTTAGTACGCCCGTAGATACGGCGTATGTTTTTAGAGAGGGGCCGTCGCGGCGATACGGCTTTGGGCTCTTATTGGCTAGTTCGGAGGTCTAATCGTATATCTATAGATCTATAGGTACCTAGTCGGCAGTAGAGGTTTTAGGGTAGGGGTAGGGCGCGGTTGGGCGACCGCCCAGGGCGCCGGATATAAAAGGGCGCTACGAAAGTATCCCTCCCCTCGTTCATTGATCGAGGTCTACTTACTTTTTATAAATTATTATTTCATTAGGTATATTTTATTGTGGATATCTAAAAGTGTTCCACCGTAACATCCGAACCAATTATCCAATTTTGACAAATGAGATGTCTATCGATTCTTGTTTCTGTCTGGGTGACAGTCTACAATTAGTATGCAATAAATATAACGAATTCGACATACGATAATTTCGAGGCAATTTTTTTTTTGTTTTTATTTCGAGTCGTGTATCAAATGACAGGTATCTTAATTAGCACATTTCAATAATATATATTGTTAGCTGCAAATGGCTTCCGTAGTTGGGTATTAGCTTATAAAACGTAGGTAAATCTTGTTTCGAATGGGTTGGAATTGCAGTTAGGTAGGGGGCACCGTAGTATTTCGCCCAGGGCGCTGGTAGGGCTAGAACCGGCACTGCTAGTCGACATATCCATCGAACAAAATAAAAATAAAAATGACTTTTGACTTTGCATAACAGCTGTGGCTATATTTACTTAGTACCCCTTATCCCCCTCAGTACAAGTTTAATGGTCCTACCTAGCTCAATCAGTGTGATTTCTTACTATATAACTATTTACCTAAGTTAAATACTTATATTTATATTCTCTTTGAGCTGTGGCTATATTTAGTATCCCTTAGCCCCCTTAGCACAAGTTTAATGGTCCTACCTAGCTCAATCAGTGTGATTTATTATTATGTAACTATTCACCTAAGTAGCAGTTACTTAAATGATTGTATCTTTAATGAACAATAATAATTGTTCGAGGACATAAACTTATCCTAACCTAAAGGATGCTCCGGAACTTCAAGAGGTTTCAAAGGTAAGCGATTTGTAAATTTTGTTTATATAAAAAGTATATATACCTATATGCCTACTTAGCCTGATACCTAAATTGCCTCATAAAATTTTCTATATTTTTACAGATATTAATTATTGCTCTTGCATATTATGGAAGGGCCGTTACCAGAAGGATGTGGATGTGGCAAAGTTTGCCATCATGGCGCAGCAGTCAGCACGCTATGGCGAGAAGAGCCATGCTTTTATTTGGCAATAATATATAGGGATTAATAAATATATAGGGACAAGTTGCACTGATTGAGCTAGCCCCAAAGTAAGTTCGAGACTTGTGTTACAGGATACTAAATCAATGATACTATATTTTATAACAAGTACATATATAGATAAACATCCAAGACCCAGGACGATTTGAAAAAAACCATTTTCCAACTTGCCCTGACCGGGGATCAAACCCGGGACCTCTGGGTGGCGGACTAGCATGGAGACCACTACGCCACGGAGGTCGTCAAAAGCATATAAATCATCCGGTACCTCGTTATTCTCAGTTGAACTATAAGTACTTTACACTTAGTGCCCTCCAGCAGATTTTACTCTCTTAACCCCTACGCTCATCGCAGGATCATCATTATCTCAGCCGCATAACGTCCACAGCTGGACATAGGCCTCTCCCAAAGATTTCCAAAATGACCAATCTAGAGCGGCTTGCATCCAGAGCCTTCCAGCAACCTTGGTTAGGTCGTCAGATATAGCAGGATAATGTTATATAATGGTATAAAATTATTTCAGGTATTCAAGAAGAGACATGTAGTGATGATATAGTGTTATAACAATTTGTCTAAAATAATGAATGGTACCATGCCCGGTGCGAAGATCTTAATACCACCTCATTTCTCTACAGGAAGTATTATATAGGTAACAGAATCAACTGCGGAAGAAGAGCAACAACCAGCCAAGATCTGACTGATATCATCCATACAGTGATTCATTCTTTTTGATTATATTGTAGCTTATTTACTATCTACTTACTGGTTTTTACCATTTCAAATTATGGACATTAAATAAAACAATATATTTATAGTTTTGTTTTTCATTCATCAAAGAAGCCACTTTTAACACAATTGTCCATGTTGTTCATGATTAGTTATTTCACTGCTAGGTTCAAAACTATATATAAATGTTTATAAATAAAATAAAAGAGAATCATTATTCAACAGCCTACATTGTTCTGCAGATCTAACAGAAAGAACCATACAGTAAACCTAGGTACCTACCTACATAACATTATGTACAGACAAAGCATTTTGTCTTTGTGGCTCGAAAGTAGACAGAGCCCAATGTCACAAAACTCAAAGGCCACTTTTAGCATTGTGGTGGGCGAGAAGGTGGCAAAAGGAATCAAAATAGTAATATACATAGGCACATTGCATGTGAACTGATTCAGTTTCTACCATTCTATTGATTGGTTTTTATGGTCTTAGCTAGAAAAGAAGCAGCTGGTACATTCCTAGTTTTTTTCCTTTCTTCGACCAGCGTGGAGGAGCAAACTTTTACAACAAACTAAAAAGAACCTCTACAAAGAAATACTCAAAACATTGAACACCATACACCACTCATACAAATTTAAAATAAAATCACTTCTTCTTATAATTATTATTATGTAAGCAATGCATCCAATTGCACATGATTGTGTTTTTATTAGGTGCTTTGGTAGGTTATTGTTACAATTTAGAGTATGTAACTTACAAGAAATTCAGGCATTGAAACTTAATTTGCTTTATAAAAATACACAACACTTCCACAATAATTATATATTTCTATAAGTACAATAAAATGTTGCATATGAAATACATTCTTTATTTTCATTCTTCATTTCTCCAGGCTATCTAAACAAGTTATTTCGGCTTTTCACGTCTCGAGTCTTGGTCTATAGAAGCCTTGCCGTCGTTTTATAAAAGCAATCGGAGCAGCTATCCATCTAACACAAACGTTTTGTCGTAGCGCTCATTTACTGGGTTTTCGGCCTGGTTCTCGCGACATTCTCATCCTTGTGGCTCAAAATTTGCTTTTTGATTTGGTACCAATAGCTGCTTTTCGAAATAAAACTGGAGAAGTTTTTATAAAACTGATAGAAATATAATAAACAAATAGGGATATTTATTTGTTGTTTGATGTCAATTATACACAAATGTCATTTTTGAAGTTGACATGTCTGTGGAACTTGACTTTTAATGATCATGGCATTCATGGCGTCTGGGATATCGAGTCTTAACGATCTGACAATAGTGAAATCAATTACTTTTTCTTATTATAATAACACTTTTAGGTGCAGATTAGCTTCTTTTGTAAGAAAAAAAGTAAGATTCTCATGTTTATTATCTAATTAAGATAAATTTATTGTTTTCGAAAGTACCGATACAATACCGGTAACTTTAGCAAAAAGTTACATCACTGGTGTCGATGCGCGTCGTTTACGGGCTCGTATGGGATCCGTGTTGTACGGCCCGACTTTAAGGAGTGTAAACGAAGGCACCGATGTCGACCCGTGCCTTTAGTACGCCCGTAAATACGGTGTATGTTTTTGGAGTAGGGCCCCTGATCTCGCAGATTGACTTCTAGAGGGTTGAGAATAGCCGAAGTAAAATTACAAGTCTTGGCCAAATGCTTCAAATTCTGCAAGTAATCGCTCACGGTCTCGCCTTGTTTTTGCTTCCTTTGCCGAAAAATGTGTCTTTCCGCGATCTCCGACCTCTGAGGCTCCAAGTGAGCCTTCACAATCTCTTCCAATTGCTCGAAAGTTTTATTCTCCGGGAGATCAGGTGCACATAAGTCACACATCAATTCGTAACACGACACACCCACTTGCGTAACTAACGTGGCCACATGTAGGCTCGCGGGTATACTATTCAGAGCTATGAATTGTTTAACACGGCGACAATAAGCATCCCAATTATGGGAACCTATTTCCAAAGTTTCGATTTTTCCAATCGGCATTGCACTAAACTATCACACGCGTCGCGTAAGTAAGAAGTTTCTAGAAACGGACTGCGCCAATGTTATGTATGTAATAAAAGACAGACGATCGCGGAATGAATCGTTTATTGAGGGCAGTCATGTGCAGTACATGGCGGTATACAAATAAAATATAAAAATGAGATACCTACTAATACATTACAGATATCTTCTAAACTATACATTTGATTGCCATACTGTAAAGGACAATGTTAATCTACTTTAAACAACCAAGGTATTTAAAATATTTAAAAGGATAAGGATTAATATCCTGTCGGTGAAAATATTATTTAAAATTTGTACGCGTGGCATAAACATAAAAACTGACCTAACCTTAGGAGATAGACATATGCTATCGTGGACTTTTTTGTAGACCTTTTAGAGACCTACAACTTTCTGATACATTGTTTTTATATATCTTTTAAATCTTAGCCAGCGTTAGCTCTGAAAGTGCCTGACTGCAGTGACAATCACTTCAAAGTAAGTTTTAGCAAAAGTCGTAGAACAAACGATATTCATTAAGATGTTAACTAGCGAGGATGCTAGTTAATTACAAGTAACCCTGTATACCTATCTAAATACTATAAATTAAAAATTGCCACATTGGTAGCTTATTCTAATAAGTTTTGGACGAGTTTACATTGTAAACAAACTACTAGTTGTAAGATGTCTACCGAGTTACCAGAAAATTGTAATAGTAATTCTGTAGATTTGACGGCAGATTTAAACTGCACATCCAGACAACGGAAAGGCCACAAGAACTAAGAATAATTCATCAAAACATACAAGGCCTTTCCAGCAAAGAACTACTAGTTGAACTAGTATTAGAAGAATTAGATGTAGATATCTTGTGTTTGACTGAGCATTGGCTGTGTGAGAGTGAGATGATGTTCAGCCTAAACAACTACTACATTGTTAGCTGCTTTAACAGAAAGTCTACTACTCGAGGCGGTTCTATAATAGTTACAAAAAATGGATTCCGTGGCAAGGAGCGGAATGACATACTTAGACTTTCTGTTGACCGCTGTTGTGAGGTGGCCTGGGCCGAGCTAGACTATCATCTAATTGTATGCGTATACAGTCCACCGGATAGCGATTTTAAGGGATTTTTGAAAGTAATGGATCAGGTTCTAAAGTAAGCTTCAACTAGTAAAAAAAAAAAATATTTGTGGTGACTTCAATGTTGATATTCTAGTGCAGAATCCAAGGAGTACACAATTTTTAAACCTCTCAAAATGTTATGACCAAGAAAACGTTTTTTTTTGAACCTACTAGAATCACTGCTACATCTGCCACGTGTCTTGACAATTTCTTTACCAATATAAATTATTTAAAGAAATCTGTAATTAACAAGTTGCCATCTGACCATATGGGTGTATTTATTTCTTTTGTCAAGGAGTCCACTCGCTGCTTGAAAGAAGATAGAATCATGTGTAGGCCTATTACTTCAAAAATCATAAGTTAAAAAAGAATTTAGAAAATAAGTTATGTTCAGTTATATACACAGGAAGTAATCCTGGGGCCTTACTCCATAATGTTATCGACGACAGTCGTCCGTCATACGAGCAGTTCAAGGCAATCCATAATACATACGCGATGACGTCGTCGATCGCTTTAGAACGGACTAAAGACGGGACTAAACTACTTTGACAGATTAATAGCTTAAACGGTACTCGATTATAGTCAAAATGTCAACTTGACAGCACGTGAGTCGACCGAAAATGCCACCCGTCCCACCCCGCATCATACCCCGCCAATGTCAACTCTTAGTGACGAACGTCGTCGCGGCGATACGGCTTTGGGCTCTTATTGGCTAGTTAGAACGCGATGACGTCGTTTATCGCTTTAGAACGGACTAAGTTAAAGTTTAATGAATGGGCAACTAAAGGTATTTATATAAGTACAAGAAAATTATTTGATTTATATGCCCAAAAACAATTTAATTTCAACCCTAACTTTGTTGAGTATGTTAAAAATTATTCTTAATTATTTAAAAAAGTTTGCAAAAATGCTAAAGCTATCTACATTAGTAGAAAAATCAATAATGCACCAAATAAAATTAAAGAGACATGGAATGTTACTAATAAAGAAACCGGTAAAACTAGACCGAGAGAAAATATTCGTGAAATCAAATGTGCCGGTAAAAATATTACCGCAACTTATGATATAGTAAATGTATTCGATAATTTTTTCACTAATATTCCCTTGGAACTTACTGAAAATGCCAATTCAAGTCCTCAACATGCTGAGGCCTTACTTAAAGATAATGTAGCTCAATATAATCATAAGTTTCAATTTAAACATATTACCCCCAAAGATATAGTTGATGCATTTAAACAGTTAAATTTAAAAAAATCGGAAGACCACTGGGGTATATCCATTAGTGTAGTAAGCCACATTATAAATATCATTGCTGCAGACCTTGCTTTTATTTTTAATGAATGCATTGATGAAGGTATTTTTCCAAATTTAATGGAATGCAGTAAATTGATTCCTTTATTTAAAAAAGGGGGTAAAAACAGATCCTGGCAATTATAGACCTATATCGATTCTGCCAGTTTTGAGCAGTGTTTAAAAAAGATAATGCTTAATTAAATGCAACATCACATTATCACCCATAACCTTTTTCATAGCCAGCAGTTTGGTTTTACTGGAGAGAAATCGACAACTGATGCGGGGGTAGCGCTCGTTACTCAAATTTACAACGCATGGGAAAACAAGAACGATGCAATCGGTTCTTTTTGCGATCTCTCAAAAGCGTTTGTCTGCGTAGATCATCCAACACTTTTGCTCAAATTCCGTCAGTACGGTTTTGACGATAAATCAATAAACCTCATTCAATCATATTTAACGGATAGGCTTCAGACTGTTGACATAAATGGCATCAAGTCAAACGGATCTCTTGTTAAAATGCGTGTACCTCAAGGTTCTATCCTGGGACCGTTCCTCTTCTTAGTGTACGTCAATGATTTGCCTTACGCGGTTGAGAAACAAGCTGGCATTGTGTTGTTCGCCGATGACACGTCTCTTATTTTTTAAATAGACCGTCATAGCGAAGATGCTACTGCGGTAAATAACACCTTGACGGCCATTTCTAACTGGTTTTCAGCCAATAACCTTATGTTGAATGCAAACAATGCATTACATTTAGTCTTCCTAACGTGAGGCGAGCCAATGTTGATGTGCTACTGAACGGTCAAAAATTAGATCTCGTTGAAAATACTACTTTCTTGGGAATCACAATAGATTCAAAACTTCAATGGGGTACCCATATCTCTAAACTCGCTAATAGGCTTAGCTCAGCGGCTTAAGCTGTTAGGAGAATCAGACAATTGACCGACGTGGCAACTGCTAGACTAGTTTACTTTAGTTGCTTTCATAGTCTGAAGTCTTATGGGATTCTTCTATGGGGGAGTGCAGCTCCCATGCTGGTCTAGGAGAAATAAAAAAACTTAGAATGTACCAGCTGCTTCTCTTCCCACGCAGATCGTAAAAGCCGATCGAGGGAATGGGCAAAATGCAAATCATTAACAGGCGATGCGGCTAGCAACCCATCACTGTATTGATTGTTTTTCCATCTTCTCGCCCACCATGACGCTAAAAGTGGCTTTTGGGTCTTGCGGCCCTGGACTCTGCATAGAACCGCAAGACCCAAAATGCTCTGTCTGCCCCATTAGGGATAAAGACGTGATAGTATGTATGTATGTATGTATGTACGGTTTAGGATTAAGAGACTCCCTAAGAGATTTTTTTAAGAAAATTGATATACTTACTGTACCATCCCAGTACATATTTGAAAATATAATGTATGCCTTGTTTAATAAAGTGGGTGATTTTACGGATAGAAACTTACGTAATATAAATGATTTATTTACTCCGTCCTATAGGCTGAAAACAGTCAGTAAGTCGTTTATGGGAAACTGTATAAAGTTTTATAATAAATTGCCAGAATCGGTTCTTAGTATGCCAGATAGAAAATTTTAAATTTATGTTAAGAAAGTACTCTGTGATTGATAAGGCTTATTATGGAACCGATGATTACCTTAGAGACAAAAATGTCTGGCTTGAGCTTGGCGCGGGTCCCTCTTAAAGGTTTGTATTTGTACATTCACAAATGTCATAATTTAAGAACATTCTGTACATGTTTTAGTACAAAATTTACAAATTGACATTAATTTTAAACTTGACATCATGCTTAATTAATAATTATGACAAAACAATGTATTCTCAGTCCACATATCTAATTTTAATACCAGTATAATTGTAAGTTGATGTTATTGGAGAAAATGCTGCAGTACAGTTTGTTACCGTTTCTTCTGTACTTTCGCTTAGGAAACGGCAGTAAATTTAGCTATAAGTATTGATCTGACGTCAACATCAATCAATCATCAATACATATAATCAATCATCATCAATACATATAATAAAATCGTAACCGATCGCTGTCTGTACATGGAAGATAAATGAGTAAAAATATTTTTGGGGGCTTTTACCAACGCAATAGAACACAAAACAATGATTTTTAGAATTTTTGTCTGTTTGTCTGTTTGTCTGTTTGTCGGTTTGTCTGTTTGTCTGTGCGTTTGTGCACGCTAATCTGAGAAACGGCTGAACTGATTCGTTTGCGATTTTCACTGAAATATTATGATAAGCTTCACTTAAAATTTAGTGGTTGTTTCATTGAAATCCGTTGATAAATAAAAAAGTTATATCAATTTAAATCATCAATATCATCATCAATCAATATCATCAATACATATAATAAAATCGTAACCGATCGCTGTCTGTACATGGAAGATAAATGAGTAAAAATATTTTTGGGGGCTTTTACCAACGCAATAGAACACAAAACAATGATTTTTAGAATTTTCGTCTGTTTGTCTGTTTGTCGGTTTGTCTGTTTGTCTGTGCGTTTGTGCACGCTAATCTGAGAAACGGCTGAACTGATTCGTTTGCGGTTTTCACTTAAATATTATGATAAGCTTCACTTAAAATTTAGTGTTTGTTTCATTTAAATCCGTTCATAAATAAAAAGGTTATATCAATTTTAACACTAGAGTGCACGCGCCCCATTTCTTTGCAAGTATGCTCGCGCGCTCTACTATAGTAGAACACTTTAAAATTGAAAAAAAAACAATAATATGGCAATTTTGAATAAAAATAAGCATTTTTACTAAAGAAGATTTATTTTAGAAAATTAAAGTTACAAAATTTTTGTTTACATTGTTAAATTTACTTAATTAGGAACATTTTAAGAGATCACATAAAAAGTTACATATTTGGCAAGTTACAAATCAAAACACATATTTTTTTTAGATTTCTGATATTTTTTTAAATTGAATCACTGTTTTCGTTGCATTCAATGCACAATAGTTTGAGTTGGAGGTGATTTATTCCATCGTGTTCCATTTTTTGATATAAAAAAGTTGCCACTCACCTCTGTACGCTCAACTTGCCTCAATTGAGAGAGAAGAATATCATCTTTTGACAACGACTGCTCAGACTGTGTGGTATTAGTCACGTGGTCTTGAGCCATCTCCTCATCTTGCACCTGACTTCTGCCCTCTTGACTAATTGGTTCTGACACTATGCCAGCATTACCATCGTCATCGCTTTCAATAATAACCTCATCATCTTCAATTTCCTCTTCCAGCCATTTTGATACACGACGTTCCCATTCTGAGGCCCTGATAAATTTTGGTGCTAAAAAAAAAACAAAGTACAAAATAAAATATAATGCATAAAAAAAATGTTTTAAAACACTAAAGAAAAACAACTAAGTATAAGTTACTTACCTCATATATTAATTACACAAGTGGTCGCGCGTACTACTCAGGTAGAATAAGGATTTTGTCGCGAAATAATATCGACGTGCGGCCTCTTTTTATACGTGCGGCACACTAAAATAAACCGGAGTTTAGTAGTCGAGGCTTATCTAGGAGCGGGAGGGTATATATGAAAAAATGAGATGACACGACTCAAAAGTTTGCTCCTGTTCTACTATAGTAGAGCGCGCGTGTCCTCTAGTGTTAAAGAATCACGTCAACCATTTTTGTTCGAAAAACTGTGTTTGTGCACGCTTATCTCAGAAACGGCTGAACAACTTCGGTTGCGATTTTCAATTATGTATTTTGATAAGTTTTACTTAAAATTTAGTGGTTGTTTCATTGAAATCCGTTGATAAATAAAAAAGTAATATCAATTTAAAAAATCACGTCAAAGATTTTTGTTCGAAAATTTGCTATGAAATAAACTGTACGGTAGCATTGGCTAAAACTTTTGTTAATTTTATATACGGTTTTTATAAAATAATAAAGTTAATAACCGGCCAAGTGAGAGTCGGACTCGCGCACAAAGGGTTCCGTCCTATTATCTATAAAAAATCAAGTTTGTTGTACGGGAGCCTCAATTAAATATTTATTTTACTCTATTTTTAGTTATTATATCGGCAAGAGAAATACATCATCCTTGAAAATTTCAACTGTCTGGCTATCACGGTTCATGAGATACAGCTTGGTGACAGACGGACGGAAGGACGGACAGCGGAGTCTTAGTAACAAGGTCCCGATTTTAGCCTTCGGGTACGGAATACGGAACTCTGAAAATTTACTATTTTGATGTTTTCGGAGTTTTTTTATTAGTTTCTTTTTGGTCACCAATAAATGGCGCTGTTAAAAATACACAGAGCCTAGGGCCGCAAGACCCAACGCCACCAAACGGTGATTCTTAGCATGATTGTGGGCGCGAAAATGGAAAAAGGAATCAAAATAGGAAGTACTTAATAGGTTAGGTTAGGCACAGGGGATGTCCTCTGACTAAAGCATAGGGTGCTGTGAGCGAGTCACGGACCGCCATAGTGGTAGCCGCGCCGGGGCTTTTAGCCCTTACCCCGGAGTTTGGATTAGTCGCTGTTCGTGCGTCCATAGTTTTATGTAAACAACAGCGTTGGTTGCGGTTCGGGCGTTCTACAAAATGACAAAAAAAATGTGATCCTAAGATGGTAGCGGTTCGTGCGCTCAACAAAATTACATTATTGCAGTGGTTGCGTTTCGGGATCTCTTCAATAAACTTAGCGAGGATAGTCTATCGAAGAAATCCCGAAACGCAACCACTGCAATAATGTAATTTTGTTGAGCGCACGAACCGCTACCATCTTAGGATCACATTTTTTTTGTCATTTTGTAGAACGCCCGAACCGCAACAAACGCTGTTGTTTACATAAAACTATGGACGCACGAACAGCGACTAATCCCGGAGTTTGGATTAGTCGCTGTTCGTGCGTCCATAGTTTTATGTAAACAACAGCGTTGGTTGCGGTTCGGGCGTTCTACAAAATGACAAAAAAAATGTGATCCTAAGATGGTAGCGGTTCGTGCGCTCAACAAAATTACATTATTGCAGTGGTTGCGTTTCGGGATCTCTTCAATAAACTTAGCGAGGATAGTCTATCGAAGAAATCCCGAAACGCAACCACTGCAATAATGTAATTTTGTTGAGCGCACGAACCGCTACCATCTTAGGATCACATTTTTTTTGTCATTTTGTAGAACGCCCGAACCGCAACAAACGCTGTTGTTTACATAAAACTATGGACGCACGAACAGCGACTAATCCCGGAGTTTGGATTAGTCGCTGTTCGTGCGTCCATAGTTTTATGTAAACAACAGCGTTGGTTGCGGTTCGGGCGTTCTACAAAATGACAAAAAAAATGTGATCCTAAGATGGTAGCGGTTCGTGCGCTCAACAAAATTACATTATTGCAGTGGTTGCGTTTCGGGATCTCTTCAATAAACTTAGCGAGGATAGTCTATCGAAGAAATCCCGAAACGCAACCACTGCAATAATGTAATTTTGTTGAGCGCACGAACCGCTACCATCTTAGGATCACATTTTTTTTGTCATTTTGTAGAACGCCCGAACCGCAACAAACGCTGTTGTTTACATAAAACTATGGACGCACGAACAGCGACTAATCCCGGAGTTTGGATTAGTCGCTGTTCGTGCGTCCATAGTTTTATGTAAACAACAGCGTTGGTTGCGGTTCGGGCGTTCTACAAAATGACAAAAAAAATGTGATCCTAAGATGGTAGCGGTTCGTGCGCTCAACAAAATTACATTATTGCAGTGGTTGCGTTTCGGGATCTCTTCAATAAACTTAGCGAGGATAGTCTATCGAAGAAATCCCGAAACGCAACCACTGCAATAATGTAATTTTGTTGAGCGCACGAACCGCTACCATCTTAGGATCACATTTTTTTTGTCATTTTGTAGAACGCCCGAACCGCAACAAACGCTGTTGTTTACATAAAACTATGGACGCACGAACAGCGACTAATCCCGGAGTTTGGATTAGTCGCTGTTCGTGCGTCCATAGTTTTATGTAAACAACAGCGTTGGTTGCGGTTCGGGCGTTCTACAAAATGACAAAAAAAATGTGATCCTAAGATGGTAGCGGTTCGTGCGCTCAACAAAATTACATTATTGCAGTGGTTGCGTTTCGGGATCTCTTCAATAAACTTAGCGAGGATAGTCTATCGAAGAAATCCCGAAACGCAACCACTGCAATAATGTAATTTTGTTGAGCGCACGAACCGCTACCATCTTAGGATCACATTTTTTTTGTCATTTTGTAGAACGCCCGAACCGCAACAAACGCTGTTGTTTACATAAAACTATGGACGCACGAACAGCGACTAATCCCGGAGTTTTTAGTGGTAAACGCCACATAACCTTACCGGTCTCCCGTTACTGGCAAGGTGTCCGAACCGAAGGGATTTTTCCCGCGTAAAATTCTCCTCCATAAATCTGCCTCCATGACGTGGGCCAGTCGGGCGATGGGAACTGGATTCCAAATACGGTCCTCTAGGTTGAAAGGAGCATTTGTGTCAACACGCGTCTTTACCCTAGCGGATAAAATTGAAGGTCGATGTACCAGGCCACTCAGACTCCTCTCGATAACTGAGAGAGTACCTCAAGTGAGCTCAGCCAAAGCCGCTGATAAGCAGTCGCCGTACCAGGTCTTTGGAGCAAGATTTAGCACACTGACTTGGCAAAAGCGGTAACGCCGTTATCACCATGAGATTTTTTGTGGGTGAAAACCTTAACCGTCCGATTTCCTGTGGCCAAAAGGCACCTTTTCCTCACGTAAGAAGAAAGGTTAGGGAAAAAATGTTAGGTTAAAATTTAAGTTAGGCACTGCAATAAAAATGTGTAGAAAACCCATACCAAGACTACTCAGTATTGTGACTAGAGGAACGAAAGAAAGGTAATGGTCATTTTCCAGTTCGTTTGAACTGAAAGTACGCCGCAAATAACCTCCAAACAGCCGTATAGGACGCCCTACCCGAGAAGCTCTTCAAACGGAGGTTATTAGTAAACACTAAGCAGACATTGATCTCAGAGAACACTAACTTCCTGCCATCCTTGAAGCTCTACTGGTAAAATGTGGGTGTGAGGTATCTTAAGTTTGGCAGATGCCTCAGCTTGAAAGTCCACATCAATAGAATGGTGACGATAGTGAAGATGGCCCGGGGGAAGCTCCATCCAGTACTTTCCTCTCGCTTCTAGCTTCGGACGCGGCTCATGATTAAGGCGATCTTAAGAAAATCTATGTTTAAGGTTACTTGAGGAACGCCGTCATCTGTCGGGACTCAAAGTAGAAATGCGTATTTCTCGACTTTTATCTCCCGCCTAGCGAAAGATATATTTGACAAGGCTTACCATTGCACCGCCACATCGGGAGGGCGGGGAAGAGGGGGAGATACAAATAGACGGTGGCAGCAGTCCGCTGCAGAGAGCTACAACAGATTAGTGCTGTGGGAACTCACGCCAAAAGACGGAAGATGAATTAAATATTAGCAAAGTCACTACCTATTGCATAAGTATTTCGTTTTAGAGAGACCCACGGCGTAGCAGTAACATTCGGTAACAGTGTAAGTTTACATGTAGTTTACAATGTCAAAATTTCGATCGACTTAGACTGTGACTAGAGATAATGTGTGATCGTAGTAAACAAGGAACCCTTATAGTTTTGCCATTTCTGTCTGTCTCTCTGTCCGTGGTTTTACTTAGAGATAATTAGAACCAAGAAGCTGTAATTTGGCAACGGTCATGAACTTAAAGCAAAACTGGGCAGGGCAACTGGCGCGACGGAGCCCATGCGATGGGTTGACGAAATAATCAAAGTCGCGGGTTACACCTGGATGTGAGCAGCACAGGACTGAGATGTGTCGACGAAGACAGGTCTATGCTCAGCAGTGGACGGAATAAGGGCTGAGATGATGATGAACTCTTTAGTTTTAATTCTAAATCGACATTCACAAATACGGAACCCTTCACTGCGTGTGACCTGATATTGTGCGTGTTACTTGACCGGTTTTATTGAAAATATCAAAATAACGATTTTTATAAAGTAAAGTCCACGCAGACGAAGTCGCGGGCAACAGCTAGTTTACCTAATAAAAATTGAAAGAAAAAATGTCGCAATTATCAGGTGATACAAATATCCAAAGACAAATAAATGATTTTGACTTTGACTTTGACTTTGAATGGAAATCAACCAGACTCTAAAACCTGTGAGGTTTTGTTACATAGCGTGAACAAATCTTATTTATTATTTAAACTTGTGATCATATCATTAACGTAAAAGTCCTCGGAGATTATTTTGCGCACATCAGGGTTCTTACACTCAAGCGCCAGCTGTTTGAAACACCTAACAGAAAGAAAGGCAGACGCTGCCATGCCATAAGTGACGGTATTAAGCTGGTAAATACCTAAGGGCTCATATGGGCTGTCCCGCCATACGATCAGCTGAAGGTCGCGTTGTGATTCGTGTAATAAACACTGTCTGTACATTTTACAGATGTCAGCGCACGCAGTAAATTCAAATCGTCTAAATCTCAACAAAATGTCTAATAATTCACTCTGCAGAGGCAACCCAACAAGCTGAAGGTCATTTAAGGACACGTTATTACTGGTAGGTCTACTCGCATCGAAAACCACACGAAGTTTAGTGGTGGTGCTGTGCTCGCGAAATACACCATGATGACACAAGAAATAATGTGGTGTTCCATACGAGTCGACCTTCCTTATATGGCCTAAATCAATGTATTCGTGTATAAAATCACTATACAGTTTCTTATAACTAGGGTTGCATTCGAGGCATCTTTACAGTGCCAGAAAGCGATTCATAGCTTGGGAAAACGACTCGCCCAGCTTGGTTGGTGATTCCTTGAGCGGAAGCTGCACGCAGAACCTTCCTTCGCTTGTGCGCGTGGTAGTGTTAATTAAGTGTTCTTCGGAAGCCAGCTCCTCTTCCGTGTGTGTGTGGCCAACTCTAGGCAGCTCCTCCAGTTCCCAAAACTGTCGTAATTGTGTTTCAATTGCGTGAGAAAAATGACATTGGACAGACCTATTATTATTGCGCGGTATATTATAAATAGGCTCTGAAATTATCCAACCTAATTTAGTATTCTGTAAAAATGGGCAATTAGGCAACCTAATTTTACCTTCGCATAAGTCCCAAAATATATCTGCGCCTATCAAAATATCTATGCTTTGAGACTCGTAATAAAATGGATTGGCCAGCTGTATATGTTCAGGAATGTACTTCTGTGCGCTTTGATCACATACGACTGCCGGCAAGGTACCTGTTATGTAAGGCAACACAAAACATGTAATACGCGCTGTGTAGGACCCTGTGCGTGATTTGATCTGCACATCGCATATTTGTGTTGAGTGAGTAACAAAGTTACCTATCCCTCGAATTTCGGACGTGGACTGTATTAAACGCGGGCGGCGGACAGCGCTGCTGCTGGTCTTCATTGCATGCAAAGTGAACCGCCACTCCTTGTATCTCGTTGGTCGTGTCATTATGAATTAATGTGTTATGTTTTTTATTGCACTTTCGACACGGCCCAAACTTACATGCATCTATCGTATGTCCAGGACGTAAACAGTTCTCACAGAGTTTTTTAGTGGCTACAAGTTGCAGTTTAGTGTTTATGTCGGAATCTAGAAACCTTTGGCATGAATACAGTGGATGATCAGCGTTACACATTAAACACGGCTTCCTAGTAAAATCAGTGCGATTATGCTGCGGCTATTGGTGGAAACATTGCAATGAGTTTTGTTGCGTGGCGTGTTAACCTATGACGTATTGTGTGACGAAACCATTTGTTTCTTACTGTCGTAGTTAACCTTACTGTGAGAAACTTGCAATGTTTCCAGCATTTCAGCCCGGTCCCTAAGGAATGAAAGCAGATCGTCCACCTTTAGAGATAATTTAGTTTCACTGTGCTTATATGTACACTTATGTTGTTCCCACTCGCGGTCAGTTATGTCATCAAAGTAGATATTAATTGATAGTTCTAACACAGTTTCACACACCATTTTGGTCATTTTATTCCCTCAATGGAGTGTGAAACTGTGTAAAAACTATCAATTAATATCTGGGAATTACTTTACTTTTAGAGCTTATTTTCAATCGCTCAATGACGTGTTTTGAATCGTATAATAAAAGAGCACCTAATAAAATCAACGTAACTTCACATATCTCACTATGTTTCGAAAGTCGTGTAAGAGATATTTGTGTAAAACTTACCAATATTAATTTTCAACTCGATCCGCAACACATTACACCACTTTTAGAATTTTAACTCTGGCAAATTCACTTGTAACACTGCTTGTTTCAGTTAAACACAGACATGTGACATATTTCACTAGACACTCACAAACACTGAGTTTTAGCAATATAAAATTACTGAAACCTAAAAGATCTGACCATAGTGCATAATGCAATTATGCATAATTTTTATTATTATTTTTAACAATAATAGTGCATTAATGCATAACGCAATTAATTGATTACATTAACAATCTCATTAATAAATTTGCTAATAATTACGGGAACTGTAACCAGTTATTTATTTCTTGTAGTCACTATCAAAATGAATTATCAAATAAATACTCGTATATATGTAACGTACACACAGAACACAATAAATATATCTTAAGGGTAATTATTTTGTGGTAACACCCGTTTCATATTAAATATACTTATGGTTACAATCAAAACCTTTCCACTTAAAAAAGGTTTAGTTGTAATATAAATTATTTTGCATGTAATTTTATCGATTCTAATATCTTGAAATCACTACGACAAAATTGTATAATCTGCATTATTCGTTCCCACGGAAATATACCACGAGCACAGAGTAATAATATACTACGTACAACAGAGGGTCAACGCCCATACTTGAAAAGTTGCTGCCGTAACTCGCGCAAGAACAGCGACAGTGGTGAGTAACTGGAACTAACAAGCAAAGTTTTGACGGAAAATAATATTAGATGGCGCTAAAAGCAGTTTAGTTGTTTCTTAGTAATGCTACTAGATAGCGCTACAATGACAAGGTAGGTACTAGCAGAGCCGGCGCCGGCTATTACCTACATACAAGTAGCGGCACGTAAAGCGCTGACCGGACGGCTGAGTGAAATGTAGAGGGGATACTGCGCACGGGTACCACAGTAGGTACGTTTTTACTTCTGCGCAATTTCGGTTAGCGCTAGAGTTTACAGCGTACGTATTACATTATTAGGTACTCTGTGATACTACAAGACGTAGTACATTATTACTCTGTGCTACAGTCAACAGCACAGCATACAGGGAGGCAATTCATACGCAATAGTATGTCTAATTTCCGCCTCCCCGATGACGCCTTATCACGGGCCCGATAAAGAGATTTTTTTGGGTTCTGTAGTAAACAAGGAACCCTTATAGTTTCACCATGTCTGACTGTCTATCCGTCCGCGGTTTCACTCAGCGGCTTTAAGTACTAGAGAGCTGTTATTTAGTATATTATATTAATCATGGGATAAAAAGTCGTAAAGAAAAATTTTGACAATTTTTTTTAAGGTTGCTCTCATAAAGTCAAGCGGGAGTCATTTCTTTTTTCTTGAGTAACCCAAAGTGTGCAGTATCATTGAATAGGTATTTTAAAAATATTTCAAGGTTGTGAATTTGTGATCATTTTTCGATTTAGAGATCCGTTTTTAGGGTTCCGTAGTAAACATGGAACCCTTATAGTTTCGCCATGTCTGTCTGTCCGTCCACGGTCCAACTCAGATACTATAAGTACTAGAAAGCTGTAATTTGGCATGGATATGTATGTAGTACCTGGGCGACCGAGCTTTGCTCGGTTACATCTCAATCATTAACTACATTTTTTTAAACTTGTCTTAAAACAATACAAAATAAAAAATTATAAATAAACTTGAACATAAAAAAACAAAAGTAAGTCACCGAGTGGGATTCGAACCCGTAACACTCCTTCTTAGCAATCCGCGATCCGCATCTCTAAACTGCTGAGCCAAAACCTATAGCGGCCAGCGCGACGAAATTAGCAAACATAATCTGCGTGGAAAGAAAAACGCATGGAAACTCGAAAACACGCGTTTTCCCAAACATAAGACTAATCTAGATCGATTGTTTACCTCCAAGAACCCCCCATATACCAATTTTCAGCAAAATCGTTAGAGCCGTTTTCGAGATCACAGAAATTTATAAATCAATATCATCATCATCAATACATATAATAAAATCGTAACCGATCGCTGTCTGTACATGGAAGATAAATGAGTAAAAATATTTTTGGTGGCTTTTACCAACGCAATAGAACACAAAACAATGATTTTTAGAATTTTTGTCTGTTTGTCGGTTTGTCTGTTTGTCTGTGCGTTTGTGCACGCTAATCTGAGAAACGGCTAAACTGATTCGTTTGCGGTTTTCACTGAAATATTATGATAAGCTTCACTTAAAATTTAGTGTTTGTTTCATTTAAATCCGTTCATAAATAAAAAAGTTATATCAATTTTAACACTAGAGTGCACGCGCCCCATTTCTTTGCAAGTATGCTCGCGCGCTCTACTATAGTAGAACACTTTAAAATTGAAAAAAAATCAATAATATGGCAATTTTGAATTAAAATAAGCATTTTTATTTTAGAAAATTAAAGTTACAAAATTTTTGTTTACATTGTTAAATTTACTTAATTAGGAACATTTTTAAGAGATCACATAAAAAGTTACATATTTGGCAAGTTACAAATCAAAACACATATTTTTTTTAGATTTCTGATATTTTTTTTAATTGAATCACTGTTTTCGTTGCATTCAATGCACAATAGTTTGAGTTGGAGGTGATTTATTCCATCGTGTTCCATTTTTTGATATAAAAAAGTTGCCACTCACCTCTGTACGCTCAACTTGCCTCAATTGAGAGAGAAGAATATCATCTTTTGACGACGACTGCTCAGACTGTGTGGTATTAGTCACGTGGTCTTGAGCCATCTCCTCATCTTGCACCTGACTTCTGCCCTCTTGACTAATTGGTTCTGACACTATGCCAGCATTACCATCGTCATCGCTTTCAATAATTTCCTCATCATCTTCAATTTCCTCTTCCAGCCATTTTGATACACGACGTTCCCATTCTGAGGCCATGATAAATTTTGGTGCTAAAAAAAAACAAAGTACAAAATAAAATATAATGCATAAAAAAAATGTTATAAAACACTAAAGAAAAACAACTAAGTATAAGTTACTTACCTCATATATTAATTACACAAGTGGTCGCGCGTACTACTCAGGTAGAATAAGGATTTTGTCGCGAAATAATATCGACGTGCGGCCTCTTTTTATACGTGCGGCACACTAAAATGAACCGGAGTTTAGTAGTCGAGGCTTATCTAGGAGCGGGAGGGTATATATGAAAAAATGAGATGACACGACTCAAAAGTTTGCTCCTGTTCTACTATAGTAGAGCGCGCGTGTCCTCTAGTGTTAAAGAATCACGTCAACCATTTTTGTTCGAAAAACTGTGTTTGTGCACGCTTATCTCAGAAACGGCTGAACAACTTCGGTTGCGATTTTCAATTATGTATTTTGATAAGTTTCACTTAAAATTTAGTGGTTGTTTCATTGAAATCCGTTGATAAATAAAAAAGTTATATCAATTTAAAGAATCACGTCAAAGATTTTTGTTCGAAAATTTGCTATGAAATAAACTGTACGGTAGCATTGGCTAAAACTTTTGTTAATTTTATATACGGTTTTTATAAAATAATAAAGTTAATAACCGGCCAAGTGAGAGTCGGACTCGCGCACAAAGGGTTCCGTCCTATTATCTATAAAAAATCAAGTTTGTTGTACGGGAGCCTCAATTAAATATTTATTTTACTCTATTTTTAGTTATTATATCGGCAAGAGAAATACATCATCCTTGAAAATTTCAACTGTCTGGCTATCACGGTTCATGAGATACAGCTTGGTGACAGACGGACGGAAGGACGGACAGCGGAGTCTTAGTAACAAGGTCCCGATTTTAGCCTTCGGGTACGGAATACGGAACTCTGAAAATTTACTATTTTGATGTTTTCGGAGTTTTTTTATTAGTTTCTTTTTGGTCACCAATAAATGGCGCTGTTAAAAATACACAGAGCCTAGGGCCGCAAGACCCAACGCCACCAAACGGTGATTCTTAGCATGATTGTGGGCGCGAAAATGGAAAAAGGAATCAAAATAGGAAGTACTTAATAGGTTAGGTTAGGCACAGGGGATGTCCTCTGACTAAAGCATAGGGTGCTGTGAGCGAGTCACGGACCGCCATAGTGGTAGCCGCGCCGGGGCTTTTAGCCCTTACCCCGGAGTTTTTAGTGGTAAACGCCACATAACCTTACCGGTCTCCCGTTACTGGCAAGGTGTCCGAACCGAAGGGATTTTTCCCGCGTAAAATTCTCCTCCATAAATCTGCCTCCTTGACGGGGCCAGTCGGGCGATGGGAACTGGATTCCAAATACGGTCCTCTAGGTTGAAAGGAGCATTTGTGTCAACACGCGTCTTTACCCTAGCGGATAAAATTGAAGGCCGATGTACCAGGCCACTCAGACTCCTCTCGATAACTGAGAGAGTACCTCAAGTGAGCTCAGCCAAAGCCGCTGATAAGCAGTCGCCGTACCAGGTCTTTGGCGCAAGATTTAGCACACTGACTTGGCAAAAGCGGTAACGCCGTTATCACCATAAAATTTTTTGTGGGTGAAAACCTTAACCGTCCGATTTCCTGTGGCCAAAAGGCACCTTTTCCTCACGTAAGAAGAAAGGTTAGGGAAAAAATGTTAGGTTAAAATTTAAGTTAGGCACTGCAATAAAAATGTGTGGAAAACCCATACCAAGACTACTCAGTATTGTGACTTGAGGAACGAAAGATAGGTATTGGTCATTTTCCAGTTCGTTTGAACTGAAAGTACGCCGCAAATAACCTCCAAACAGCCGTATAGGACGCCCTACCCGAGAAGCTCTTCAAACGGAGGTTATTAGTGAACACTAAGCAGACATTGATCTCAGAGAACACTAACTTCCTGCCATCCTTGAAGCTCTACTGGTAAAATGTGCCGAGATACTGGCACGTAAAATACCTAGAGGTATCTTAAGTTTGGCAGATGCCTCAGCTTGAAAGTCCACATCAATAGAATGGTGACGATAGTGAAGATGGCCCGGGGGAAGCTCCATCCAGTACTTTCCTCTCGCTTCTAGCTTCGGACGCGGCTCATGATTAAGGCGATCTTAAGAAAATCTATGTTTAAGGTTACTTGAGGAACGCCGTCATCTGTCGGGACTCAAAGTAGAAATGCGTATTTCTCGACTTTTATCTCCCGCCTAGCGAAACACATATTTGACAAGGCTTACCATTGCACCGCCACATCGGGAGGGCGGGGAAGAGGGGGAGATACAAATAGACGGTGGCAGTAGTACGCTGCAGAGAGCTACAACAGATTAGTGCTGTGGGAACTCACGCCAAAAGACGGAAGATGAATTAAATATTAGCAAAGTCACTACCTATTGCATAAGTATTTCGTTTTAGAGAGACCTACGGTGTAGCAGTAACATTCGGTAACAGTGTAAGTTTACATGTAGTTTACAATGTCAAAATTCCGATCGACTTAGACTGTGACTAGAGATAATGTGTGATCGTAGTAAACAAGGAACCCTTATAGTTTTGCCATTTCTGTCTGTCTCTCTGTCCGTGGTTTTACTTAGAGATAATTAGAACCAAGAAGCTGTAATTTGGCAACGGTCATGAACTTAAAGCAAAACTGGGCAGGGCAACTGGCGCGACGGAGCCCATGCGATAGGTTGACGAAATAATCAAAGTCGCGGGTTACACCTGGATGTGAGCAGCACAGGACTCAGATGTGTCGACGAAGACAGGTCTATGCTCAGCAGTGGACGGAATAAGGGCTGAGATGATGATGAACTCTTTAGTTTTAATTCTAAATCGACATTCACAAATACGGAACCCTTCACTGCGTGTGACCTGATATTGTGCGTGTTACTTGACCGGTTTTATTGAAAATATCAAAATAACGATTTTTATAAAGTAAAGTCCACGCAGACGAAGTCGCGGGCAACAGCTAGTATATAAATAAATATACAAGAATTGCTCGTTTAAAGGTATAAGATAAGATATCAATCATGGCAAAAATGTCGTAAAATAAATTCACGAAAAAAAATTTTTTAGGGTTTCTGCTATTTATACTTACAAGTAAAGAGGGAGTCAATTTTTTTTTCTCCACAAACACCATGTGTTGGTTATCTTTTAATAGGTTTCTCTAAAATATTGTGAGTATATAGTATGTATAATGTAGTTTAAAGGAAAACTATCAGAGCTAAGTAGGGTTTACAAATTAAAAAGTTATAGGCGATCAACTTATAAAATGTACTCGGAAAAGGAAAATTTCTTAAAAATTCAATAGATTGTAAGTTTTTAGACTTTAGTGGCATGAACTCAAATTGACATTCGCAACTACGGAACCTCACATTGCACGTGGCACGACACGCACTTGGCCAATTATTGAAATATTAGGTTGTATAGTGCAAATTTTTCGAGTAAAGTGTCTAGTAAATAAATTTCTCTATCCATATAGGTACGTAATCCAAAGTGTATGACAGACATAACATAAAAAAGTTGCGAAAATGATTTTCGATCGAGACAACGTAAGTAGTTAAGTCACATCGTCCGTCTAAAACTGTCACGTGAACACCCGAGGTGCTATTTTTCAAACGTGGAGTCACTAAACGAACGATTTTTTGTATGGAAAAACCATTCGTTTAGGTGACTCCGCGTTTCAAAAATAGCACTTCCGTCCCGTGACCAGGCCTCCGTCACTCGATCAAAGTCGCGTTATATTTACCTACCGGCTAGCCGTGTGTTCGAACGCCAGGGATGCCGCTCGCGTTGAACCTTACTGCGTATTGTTTCTTTACAATATAAACAAGGGTTTTAACGATGTCAAATTCAAGACATTATTGTGCGGTATTCGAATGTCAAAATCAAAACACCAATAAACAATTGTCGTTTTTCACATTGCCAAAAGGCGAGAAAAAGTAAGTGTTTCTGTTTCGGTATTAATTTTTACTAGAATTCACTGTTTTGTTATAAAAAGTGACTACTTTTTATAACATTTACGACTGTATAGAATACGGTTTGGTACTGTCTCGTCCAATCAGATTATTTTGTAGGTATGAAGTTTGTCTATCCTGCTGAACGTCTAAAGTCAAAACATCGATGTACTGTAGAAAGTATATGTTGTTCTTTTTCGTGTGTGTAAGTGGCCAACACTAGTTTTAGATTTTTCAAGCTGCCTAAATGCATCTGACATAGCATAACGACTACCATACAATATGACAGCCGGGATCAATTGCTTATACGTAGCTTCGGAAGCACAGAGGAGCTCAATTTTTATGCCACTTGTGGTCACCCATCCAAGTGCGGACCACGCCCAGTGCCGCTTTACATGCGAAAGCGCTAGTGCGCACTCCCGCTGGGCCGGCAAACAAATCTAGTAAAGTATATAAAAACGATTAACGTGAACTAGAAAGTATGCTATAACGAATTACTCAATATCGTATGTTTTTTATTGCGATGTACTTTACTGCGACAGATTATTATAACGAATTACTCAAAAGTTCAATACCGTATGTTCCTCCATTGCGATGTACGGTACATCCACAGTTTATGAAGTTTCTATGAAAATCACACGCTCTTATTACGTCACAACTTTTAAAGTCAAATCATCTATAGATCCTTTTTATGCAAATTTCATTTCATAAATAATGTGTCACGTACATTTTTGTATTATACAACATTGTGTCAACCCTAAGGTATTCTCACACCGGCCGACGTCATCGCCCGCTGTGCACTTGAAACGCTCCTATAAAAAGAATGTGCGCCATCTATCTTGGGATTGGGTAGTGACGAGACGACGTGATTACGAGTTCCGATTGGATTTGACGAAATTTCGAGAGATGGCGCTTTTCAATAGGAAATAATAAAAATAAGACCTGAATTAAAGTCAAAGTCAAAGTCAAATTCATTTATTTATCTTTGGATATTTGTATCACTTGATAATTGTCACTTTTTTTCCTTTCGATTTCTTATAAGGTAAATGTTGACGTCAGATCATTTACTTATAGCTAAGTTTACTGCCGCTTCCAAAGCGCAAGTACAGAAGAAACAGTAACAAACTGTACTGCAGCATTTTCTCCAATAACGTCAACTTACAATTATACTGGTATTAAAATTAGATATGTGGACTGAGAATACAAGAGATATTGTTATGTCATAATTATTAATAAAGCATGATGTCAAGTTTAAAATTAATGTCAATTTGTAAATTTTGTACTAAAACATGTACAGAATGTTCTTAAATTATGACATTTGTGAATGTACAAATACTAAACTTTAAGAGGGACCCGCGCCAAGCTCAAGCCAGACATTTTTGTCTCTAAGGTAATCATCGGTTCCGTAATAAGCTTTATCACAGAGTACTTTCTTAACATAAACTTTAAATTTTCTATCTGGCATACTAAGAACCGATTCTGGCAATTTATTACAAAACTTTATACAGTTTCCCATAAACGACTTACTAACTGTTTTCAGCCAATAGGACGGAGTAAATAAATCATTTATATTACGTAAGTTTCTATCCGTAAAATCACCCACTTTATTAAACAAGGCAATATTTTTCCTTACATACATTATATTTTCAAATATGTACTGGGATGGTACAGTAAGTATATCAATTTTCTTAAAAAAATCTCATAGGGAATCTCTTGATCCTAAACCGTAAATAAAACGAATTGCCCTTTTTTGCAAAATAAAAATAGTCTGTATATCAGCTGCACTCCCCCATAGAAGAATCCCATAAGACATCAGACTATGAAAGTAACTAAAGTAAACTAGTCTAGCAGTTGCCACATCTGTCAATTGTCTGATTCTCCTAATAGCGTAAGCCGCTGAGCTAAGCCTATTAGCGAGTTTAGAGATATGGGCACCCCATTGAAGTTTTGAATCTATTGTGATTCCCAAGAAAGTAGTATTTTCAACGAGATCTAATTTTTGACCGTTCAGTAGCACATCAACATTGGCTTGCCTCACGTTAGGAAGACTAAATCTAATGCATTGGGTCTTGTTTGCATTCAACATAAGGTTATTGGCTGAAAACCAGTTAGAAATGGCCGTCAAGGTGTTATTCACCGAAGTAGCATTTTCGCTATGACGGTCTATTTCAAAAATAAGAGACGTGTCATCGGCGAACAACACAATGCCAGCTTGTTTCTCAACCGCGTAAGGCAAATCATTGACGTACACTAAGAAGAGGAACGGTCCCAGGATAGAACCTTGAGGTACTCCCATTTTAACAAGAGATCCGTTTGACTTTATGCCATTTATGTCAACAGTCTGAAGCCTATCCGTTAAATATGATTGAATGAGGTTTATTGATTTATCGTCAAAACCGTACTGACGGAATTTGAGCAAAAGTGTTGGATGATCTACGCAGTCAAACGCTTTTGAGAGATCGCAAAAAGAACCGATTGCATCGTTCTTGTTTTCCCATGCGTTGTAAATTTGAGTAACGAGCGCTACCCCCGCATCAATGGTCGATTTCCCTCCAGTAAAACCAAACTGCTGGCTATGAAAAAGGTTATGGGTGATAAAGTGATGTTGCATTTGATTAAGCATTATCTTTTCAAACACTTTGCTCAAAACTGGCAGAATCGATATAGGTCTATAATTGCCAGGATCTGTTCTTACCCCCTTTTTAAATAAAGGAATCAATTTACTGCATTTCATTAAATTTGGAAAAATACCTTCATCAATGCATTCATTAAAAATAAAAGCTAGGTCTGCAGCAATGATATTTATAATGTGGCTTACTACACTAACGGACATACCCCAGTGGTCTTCCGATTTTTTTAAATTTAACTGTTTAAATGCATCAACTATATCTTTGGGGGTAATATGTTTAAATTGAAACTTATGATTACATTGAGCTACATTATCTTCAAGTAAGGCTTCAGCATGTTGAGGACTTGAATTGGTATTTTCAGTAAGTTCCAAGGGAATAATAGTGAAAAAATTATCGAATACATTTACTATATCATTAGGGTTGGTAATATTTTTATCGGCACATTTGATTTCACGAATATTTTCTCTCGCTCTAGTTTTACCGGTTTCTTTATTAATAACATTCCATGTCTCTTTAATTTTATTTGGTGCATTATTGATTTTTCTACTAATGTAGATAGCTTTAGCATTTTTGCAAACTTTTTTAAATAATTTAGAATATTTTTTAACATACTCAACAAAGTTAGGGTTGAAATTAAATTGTTTTTGGGCATATAAATCAAATAATTTTCTTCTACTTATATAAATACCTTTAGTTGCCCATTCATTAAACTTTAACCTACCATTAACATTAACTTTTTTCTGTTCCAATGTTTCTGAATATTCTTTAGACACTGTACTAAATAATTTATTGTAGTGATCATCAGGATTACTTCCTGTGTATATGACTGAACATAACTTATTTTCTAAATTCTTTTTGAGCTTATGAATTTTTTTTGAAGAGCAGCGGGTGGACTCCTTGACAAAAGAAACAAATACACCCATATGGTCAGATGGCAACTTGTTAATTACAGATTTCTTAAAATAATTTATATTGGTAAAGAAATTGTCCAGACACGTGGCCGATGTAGCAGAGATTCTAGTAGGTTCAAAAAAAACGTTTTCTAGGTCATAACATTTAAAGAGGTTTAAAAATTGTGTACTCCTTGGATTCTGCACTAGAATATCAACATTGAAGTCACCACAAATATTTTTTTTTTTTTTACTAGTTGAAGCTAACTTTAGCACCTGATCCATTACTTTCAAAAATCCCCTAAAATCGCTATCTGGTGGACTGTATACGCATACAATTATATGATGGTCTAGCTCGGCACAGGCCACCTCACAACAGCGGTCAACAGAAAGTCTAACTATGTCCTTCCGCTCCTTGCCACGGAATCCATTTTTTGTAACTATTATAGAACCGCCTCGAGTAGTAGACTTTCTGTTAAAGCAGCTAAAAATGTCGTAGTTGTTTAGGCTGAACATCATCTCACTCTCACATAGCCAATGCTCAGTCAAACACAAGATATCTACATCTAATTCTTCTAATACTAGTTCAACTAGTAGTTCTTTGCTGGAAAGGCCTTGTATGTTTTGATGAATTATTCTTAGTTCTTGTGACCTTTCCGTTGTCTGGATGTGCAGTTTAAATCTACAGAATTACTATTACAATTTTCTGGTAACTCGATAGACATTTTACAACTAGTAGGTTGTTTACAATGTAAACTCGTCCAAAACTTAATAGTATAAGCTACCAATGTAGCAATTTTTAATTTATAATATTTAGAAAGGTATATATTACCCTTTGTCATAAAACATTCACTTATAAAATTGTTAGTGTCAAAAAACACTAATTTGTCATCATGACGACATGTCAAGTTATGTAATAAAGTATTAATGCAGTGAATGTTTTTATTGATTGATGGAGGCTGGCAACTCAAATATGGAAACGCACATATTATTATTTTACATACATTAAGTTTACTTAAAGTCTCTACACATTGAATTATATCTTTCTTTCTTAATTTACTACTGTTACCTACGAGCAATACAATGGTGGAATAACAGTTAAAATTTGATAATTTTATTTTCTCTATCAACTGGGGAAAGCTTGTGATAGGTAAGCAATAATTAATACAAGAATGTTCAATGTTTTCATAAAACATTGAACCCATATTGCAACCTACACTGTCAGAAAACACCAAAGTATTAGCTGGGGTGTCTATGGAGTCCACAACATCAGACACGGACAAACTACTGCCGCAAGGAGAGAGCTCTGGTGAGGAAATATTGACTATAGGCTGGTTGAACTGCCCGCAGGCACATTGTTGGACTAATGAGTCAAGAGTATCTTGATTGTACCTGCTGTCAGTAATCAATTTCTCCACAGTCGGCATGTGCTCAGTATTTTGTTTCCGTTGGAGGTCATACTTGCTAAATAATTTTGAATAATCCTCCTGTAATTTACTTATATACGATTCAAGTCTGATTTTGTTGACCTCATATGACTCTTGATTTTCCGCCAATTTTTTATTACATAATTCTAACTCTGATTGCAATTTACAATTCAAGGAACTAGATTTGATTAAACATGATTTTCTAAGATTAGTTTTTAGTTTTAAGTTGGTTTTCTTTATTCTTTTTGAAATCCTCAAGTGTTTTTTAATTTTATTGTGACTAATTTTACATTTTGATGTATCTGAGTCAATATTAAAGGATGAAGTCTCACTAGTGAGATCAATCACTGAGGAATTAGTTGAAAGAGGCACAGGGACACTATCAATAAGCTGGTCATAAAGGCTGGACACCTCCGCTGACTGACGCAACTGGGCGTCCTGCTCGTAACTACTTATAAGTCTATATGCCTCTCCCAGCTCTTTTTCTAATTCAGTGGTACGTCTGAGCGTTTGCTCATACGTATCACCACATTGGCGGAAGGAATCTACTTCTAATTGCGATCGGTTTAATTGCTCACTTAATTCATCACATAACTGGAGACTGTCTGAAAGCTTTTGTTCAAGTCTAATGTTTTTATTACGCATTAATTGATATTCTCGTTCATTGTCTTCCCTTTCCAGTAATAGTTTTTCGTTGTCTTCCTTTTCTGCCTTGAGCTCGAGTAAGGCATTCTTCAGCTGACTTTCCAGTTGCCGGGCAGTCACAGCACGGGTTGTGGAGGACATTTTTACAGATAGGGGCTGATTTAATGTAAAAGGAAGACAATAAACGCTAGGATAAGGCAGCAAAACCGATCACCTAACTAAGAAAATAACAATAACATAACCTAACCTACTTTGTGAACGAGTGATGTGTTTATGAACGTAAATTTACGGAAATATGAAATATAGTGCACAAAGGACGCTGTGTTATAATGGAATATGTAAAAAGGAGCAATTATTGTACCGTTCTTACCTTGTAAAAGTTGTAAAAAGCCGGTAACAAAATATACCCACTGAACGTCAACTATGAACACCAATATTTCACAAATTACACTAATATTGAACTAACAAATTATTAATTACGTTCACACCTATCTAGTTTTATAATCTAGTGATATGATTAAATCTATAAAACCAAGAAAATATTTAAATTTACAATATTAAATACGGAGCTATAAATTGACATATAAGCTCTAGGGTTGCCAGCCGCCAAAAAGCTAAATGACTTAACGTCAATAAACAGTTGAGAAATAATAACCAGATAGTGCTATAAATATTTAAACACATGTAAACTGCTTTAAAATTAAGAATCAAACTAAAAAGTTTCCACTTATTTTGAAATGAAGTAAGTAATACCATCTGTTATCATTTCTATGTCATTAAAAGTAAAATGTATGGGACTGACCAGACATGACCACGAGCGTGCACGTCATAGCGCGTTATGCTTACCTAAGCTCAGTTGCGGTTTTAGGCGATCGCCCAGGGTGCCGGTATAAAGGGGCGCCATGACTGCCCATGTATATCCCCTCGCTAATTGATCGAGGCCTACTTACTTTTTTATAAATAATTATTTCATTACGTATATTTATTTTATTGTGGATATCTATGTGTTTTTCACCTTGAGATGTCAATCGATTCTTCTTTATTGTCCGGGTGACAAAGTTTACAATTTGTATTCAATAAATGTATATAAAGAATTCTTCATACAATAATTGCGGGGCAAAAAAATTTTTTGTTTCGGTTTCGAGAGGTATATGAAATGGAAGGTCTTAATTAGGACATTTCAAAAATACATACATTGTTAGCTGTAAATGGCTTCCGTAATCAGGAATTAGTTTTTAAAACGTAAATCTTGTTTCGAATGGGTTTGCATTGCATTTAGGTGGAAATTTCGCCCAGGGCGCTGATAGGGCTAAAACCGGCACTGCCTAAGCTTACAAAACAGTTGTAAAGGATAGTAGCGACCAAGTGCAAATATCTAAAGTATAAGTAGGTAGTACAAAATATTATTTTTGTATCCTCTCCACTGTGGATTAAAATACCTATAGCAAATTTAATTCTTCATGTCTAATATTTATATCTTTAATTCGCAATTTTGTAGAAAATGTTTTTTATTTGCTAATAATACTTAAACAAGATATGATTTCTAGTTTAACCTATATCACTACATGTTGATTGCAAAAAGATGTTTAGTAGTACGAACACAAGTCATATTAAACAACACTTAATGTAATCGCACCTTTACATACACTTTTTTACCCTTTGCAGCTTCTCCTCCCGTGCAGATTGTAAAAGTCGCTCGAGGAAAATTCTGACGAACTATGGTAATAGCTGATGTAGATAGCAACCCATCATTATTTGGTTCTATTTTCCACCTATGCTAAACGTAGCCTTTGGTCTTCATGCCTTAGGCTCTGCCTACCCGTGAGGGATGAAGGTCTGATACAGTTCCTGTTTTCTGTAGTTTAACCCTCTTTTGTCAGTTGGTTTATTAGCTATTAACAAAGGTGGCCTGTTCTGATGATCGTATTTCAAAGGAAGTTTGCAACATGAAACTTTTGTTTTCGAGTTATGCTTTAATAAATTCGACTAAAATAAAGTGCTTACCTATGCTATCAAAACTCAGACTTTGTACATCATTTGGCTTAAGTCATGTATTATTATTGCTAATTTTTATACGTGAATCGGAAATTTCTTCGGCACACCTAAAGGTTTACAATATCTGTAAAAATATTCATGACTAGCTGTTGCCCGCGACTTCGTCTGCGTGGACTTTACTTTATAAAATGGGATGGGTGGCAACACTGCCTTGCACCGTAAGCAATACGCTCCAGTATATAAATTTATTTTCACTTAAAATCCTACTTATTTTGGAGTAAAAGTGTTATCAATCAATAGTTCAACAATTCAAACAGCTGCAGAAGTGATAAACAAGAGAAATATCACAGGAACACAACAACAAACGCATAAGATAAGGCATATTTTAATACCCCCACATTTACAATATTGACAATTGTTCGTATCATCTACCCACATATGCCAAATAACTGACCTGTCAAATTCAATTGACAGTTCACATCGGAAGTTGAGTAGTTGTCAAAGTCAACTGACAACGTCATATTGAATGTGACATATGTATAGTGTTGCCATTAACACAAAATTTCCCAATAATATCAGGAGTACAGAAAATTACAAGAGGTTTAAGAAGCAAATACAATTGACAACAGGAGCCGTTTAAAAATGTGCTGGCTGTAATGTACATAACCTGTATACAACTACGGATGAGACCTCGACATTGGACTTCAATTTAATAATATTTATTTAATTAATATAAGGCAATAGACAATAACATACTTTCATGATTGTAATATATATTTTTTTAATTATTATTCTTGACACAGATTGTTTTTTTTTACATTAATTACCAAGATATGTTTTTTTTTTTTTTTTTTTAATTTAAAGTTAGTAAGGCAGGTCGAAACTTATCTGTGATATATTTGAATGATTATATATTTTTTTATGTTATTATATATCAATGAATTCAATTTAATCAATTGTTTTAAATTTTTATTTATTATTATGTTTAGTTTACTGTGAGAAACTTTCTGTGATTTGAATTGTTGTTTTTTTTTAAATATAGGTATATATTTATAAGGATGGACGCTAACTTGGGTGCCTGCCTGGCTTGTCCGCACTGCCCTTCTGATTCTTCTCAGCGCCGATTCACTAAACGCGGTTTGGCTATACACATCACCCGGAAACACAGATTAAAGCCAACGCTCCCGCTGCCTCCGTCGGCGCAGAGCTTCCAAGCAAATGGGATTGCAACCGGCGCAGTAGATCAAACGCTATTGCAATCTTCTCACCCTTGTCTGGAAAGGCTCGGTACGTATAGGGCGAACATACGAGTTCTAAAACACATTCCGAAGGGGGCTAGAAGCTTAGCCGCCGGCAGGCTTCGTGCCATCATTGACAAGTGCCTCCGGAGCAATGCAGTCGAAGATTGGTACACCTTATTGTCCTTCGCTTATGTGGCTTTCAGAGTCCCAGAACCCGGTTCGGGAACTGAGTCCCTGACGAGCAGGGTGAAAAAGAATGTAGACGACTGCATTTCGGATTGCTTGTCCTGTGATAGTAGGCCTAAAAAGTCTCCGTCGATTTACAGAGCGATTGAAGCGAAAGTGTACGACGGGGATTTAAGAGGGGCTGTTAGGCTTCTCACTTCGGACTGCAGCTTGGCGCCCGCAGATTCTACAACTTTGTCCAGTCTACGCGAAAAACACCCGGCTCCATTGCGGCCCATTACAGGCTGCCCACAGCCAGACACTTCCGCCCAGAAGCTAACGGTCACAGTGGAGGAAGTGGCAAATGCAATAGGTTCCTTCCATGCCAGTTCTGCTGCGGGTCTGGACGGTCTGCGCCCGCAACATTTAAAAGAGCTCACTTCCGTATCTGCTGGAGATAATGGACCGCGGTTATTGGCGTCTCTGGCTGAATTGTGCTGTTTTCTCCTCGAGGGCAAGTTATGTGACGAGGTTTGTCCCTTTCTATATGGGGCGTCCCTTTGCGCCCTTAGCAAAAAAGATGGCGGCATAAGGCCAATAGCGGTGGGCAGTGTTTTGCGCAGATTGGTGGCAAAGCTGGGGTGCCGGGCTGTGGGAGACCAGATGGGTAACCTACTGCGCCCATGCCAGCTTGGTTTCGGCACTCCGCTTGGCTGCGAGGCAGCTATACACGCAACCCGGGCCTTTGCTATTAACCCAGAACATGCCGGCGACGTTATCTTGAAAATCGACATTAAGAACGCCTTTAATAGTGTCGAGAGGGACGTAATGCTGGCCGAGGCAAGGGATAAAATTCCTTCCTTATGCCCTTTTCTCGCCCAGTGCTACGCCGCTCCCACCAATTTATATTATAACGGCGAAAAGGTAACTTCAAGAGTCGGCGCGCAACAGGGAGACCCTCTTGGCCCTCTATTATTTAGTTTAGCCATCAACAAGTTAATAGTTGCACTGGAGGCGCCGCTCAACATATGGTATTTAGATGATGGGACAATTGGCGGTGTCCCAGAGATTGTCGCTAAAGACCTCGAAACGTTAATTCCTCGACTGCGTGAAATGGGGCTAATTATCAATAGCTCCAAGTGCGAGCTTTACTGTTGTGGAGGGGCTACCGGGGAGCAGGTCCAGGTGATTCAAAATATTCTGCCCGATTTAAAGATTTTGGACCGACCTACTTTTACTCTCTTGGGCACTCCAATCTTCGAGGACGCCGTCCCGGAGGCCCTACGCAATAAAAGAGAAATACTTGCTAAGGCACACCAGCATCTGCAGCATTTACCGGCACATGTGGCACTAACTCTGTTGCGCGGTTGCCTTTCTGTTGCAAAGTTGGTATACATCATGAGGACCTCCCCGACGTGGCTCTTTTCCGCTGAGACTTCCCAGTTGGATGACGAAATAAGGGTTACGTTGGAGACAATCCTCAACGTACGCCTTGACGAGGCTCAATGGTCGCAAGCATCTCTCCCTGTCCGTCACGGCGGATTGGGTATTAGGCGTATGCAGGACATTAACACATCGGCCTTCTTGGCTTCCTCTCATAGGGTTCGCGGATTAGTCGCTACTATTCTCCAAGTGCACGGTGACGATCTAGAGATACCTTATGCGGGGGAAGCCTTGAGCGCTTGGTCCTCAGCATGTCCCGCCATTGAGCCCCCAGAGGACAGAGGTGTGCAGCGCCGATGGGACGACCGACTGTGTGAGGTGAGGTACAGGCAGTTGCTGGAGGCAGCAGTAGGAGCTGATATTGCCCGGCTTAGGGCAGCATGTTCATCAGAGTCGGGAGCCTGGCTTCACGCCCTTCCATCGCCTCATACGGGTACCGCTCTCGATAATGAATCCCTGAGAGTGGCCGTGGCACTCAGATTGGGCTGTGTCATGTGTGAACCCCACACCTGTATATGTGGAGCGCAGGTGGACCCCAGGGGTTACCATGGCTTGAGTTGCAGCAAATCGGCTGGTCGTTTTCCCCGGCACTATATGCTGAATGAGGTGATCCGGCGGGCCTTGGTGTCCGTGGAAGTTCCGTGTACCCTCGAGCCACCGGGTTTGAGTCGTTCCGATGGCAAGAGGCCGGACGGGCTCACTCTCATTCCTTGGGAGAAGGGTCGCTGTCTGGTGTGGGATGCGACTTGCGTCAGCACTTTCGCATCCACACATTTACCAAGGACGATTCGTGCGGCCGGGGCGGCTGCGGATTGGGCGGCCACCCAGAAACACACCAAATACGCGCCCCTTACGTCAGCATATATTTTTGTCCCCTTCGCTGTGGAGGTTAGCGGAGCTTGGTGTGCGGAAACGAAGATGTTTGTGCGGCAGCTGGGAGGGCGCTTAAGGAGCAGTGGTGCTGATCCTCGCGCCGAGTCATACCTGAGGCAACGCATATCTCTCGCGATACAGCGGGGGAATGCTGCAAGTGTTATGGGCACTTTTGCGTCAGGTATGATTCGGGGCGGACTTTTTGACTAAATTACGTTAATTTTGACATGTAATTTATTTTAATTTTATTATTTTACTTTGACATCTTTTAATTTAATTATGTATTTCTTGTTAAAAACTTTTTCAAATTGTGTTAATAATCACACAAAAATTCTTTATAAATGTACTTTATAAAAATCGTTATTTTGATATTTTCAATAAAACCGGTCAAGTAACACGCACAATATCAGGTCACATGCAGTGAAGGGTTCCGTATTTGTGAATGTCGATTTAGAATTAAAACTAAAGAGTTCATCATCATCTCAGCCCTTATTCCGTCCACTGCTGAGCATAGACCTGTCTTCGTCGACACATCTCAGTCCTGTGCTGCTCACATCCAGGTGTAACCCGCGACTTTGATTTTTTCGTCAACCCATCGCATGGGCTCCGTCGCGCCAGTTGCCCTGCCCAGTTTTACTTTAAGTTCATGACCGTTGCCAAATTACAGCTTCTTGGTTCTAATTATCTCTAAGTAAAACCACGGACAGAGAGACAGACAGAAATGGCAAAACTATAAGGGTTCCTTGTTTACTACGATCACACATTATCTCTAGTCACAGTCTAAGTCGATCGGAATTTTGACATTGTAAACTACATGTAAACTTACACTGTTACCGAATGTTACTGCTACGCCGTGGGTCTCTCTAAAACGAAATACTTATGTAATAGGTAGTGACTTTGCTAATATTTAATTCATCTTCCGTCTTTTGGCGTGAGTTCCCACAGCACTAATCTGTTGTAGCTCTCCGCAGCGGACTGCTGCCACCGTCTATTTGTATCTCCCCCTCTTCCCCGCCCTCCCGATGTGGCGGTGCAATGGTAAGCCTTGTCAAATATGTCTTTCGCTAGGCGGGAGATAAAAGTCGAGAAATACGCATTTCTACTTTGAGTCCCGACAGATGACGGCGTTCCTCAAGTAACCTAAAACATAGATTTTCTAAAGATCGCCTTAATCATGAGCCGCGTCCGAAGCTAGAAGCGAGAGGAAAGTACTGGATGGAGCTTCCCCAGGGCCATCTTCACTATCGTCACCATTCTATTGATGTGGACTTTCAAGCTGAGGCATCTGCCAAACTTAAGATACCTCTAGGTATTTTACGGGCCAGTATCTCGGCACATTTTACCAGTAGAGCTTCAAGGATGGCAGGAAGTTAGTGTTCTCTGAGATCAATGTCTGCTTAGTGTTCACTAATAACCTCCGTTTGAAGAGCTTCTCGGGTAGGGCGTTCTATACGGCTGTTTGGAGGTTATTTGCGGCGTACTTTCAGTTCAAACGAACTGGACTGCCTTTTGGCCACAGGAAATCGGACGGTTAAGGTTTTCACCCACAAAAAATCTCATGGTGATAACGGCGTTACCGCTTTTGCCAAGTCAGTGTGCTAAATCTTGCTCCAAAGACCTGGTACGGCGACTGCTTATCAGCGGCTTTGGCTGAGCTCACTTGAGGTACTCTCTCAGTTATCGAGAGGAGTCTGAGTGGCCTGGTACATCGGCCTTCAATTTTATCCGCTAGGGTAAAGACGCGTGTTGACACAAATGCTCCTTTCAACCTAGAGGACCGTATTTGGAATCCAGTTCCCATCGCCCGACTGGCCCACGTCATGGAGGCAGATTTATGGAGGAGAATTTTACGCGGGAAAAATCCCTTCGGTTCGGACACCTTGCCAGTAACGGGAGACCGGTAAGGTTATGTGGCGTTTGCCACTAAAAACTCCGGGGTAAGGGCTAAAAGCCCCGGCGCGGCTACCGCTATGGCGGTCCGTGACTCGCTCACAGCACCCTATGCTTTAGTCAGAGGACATCCCCTGTGCCTAACCTAACCTAGTAAGTACTTCCTATTTTGATTCCTTTTTCCATTTTCGCGCCCACAATCATGCTAAGAATCGCCGTTTGGTGGCGTTGGGTCTTGCGGCCCTAGGCTCTGTGTATTTTTAACAGCGCCATTTATTGGTGACCAAAAAGATTCCGGTTGTCAGAAGGATAAGAGTTATATTTCAAAGCTCCCTAGTTTTTTATTGTTTTCATAAAAATAATCGACTTTATAGTGCAAAAAAGGTGAAAAAAGCTAACCTTCACATCCTATGCTAAGGTACGACATCACAGTTTTGATAACACAACACTAATATTCACCAATAAATTGATAATTAAAGTTACATATGATAAATAACCGAAGCTTTTTGAAAAATTTGTCATTGTTTTGGAATATTATTGACCAATTACATATCATAAAACACAACAATATTGCACCGGCATCCAATAAGCCGAATATTCCCGAGTGTAAATAGGCATGTGATATTTGACGTTGACGTACACATTGACATTGACATCTTAGGCCACAGATAGCTAAGAAAATATAATTAAGAAAACAAATAAGGCAAAAGAAAATAAGTACATAAAAACTTATAAATATTATTGTGCAAATAAATACTTTGCTAAAATGACAAATGGATGTATAAAATGTAAACAAACCATAATTAACTCACAAAAGTTAATATGTATAAAATGCAAAGAGCAATATCACTTACATTGTACATCTGTGTCGGAATCAAGATTTTATAACACACTTACTGGAGATCATAGAACAAATTGGAAATGTGATACATGTACAAAAAATTTTGCTAAAACTAGGAATGAGCCATCAACTACCAAAATAAATATAGAAAGTGAATGTAATTCCAATGACAATATTTCTCAGATTATCAATATATCTACAGAGAATTCTTTCCACTCACTTTCTTTAGATTCAGAAGATGAGGATATTGAAGACTTTCCATCACAACTAGATGAATTAACTGTATTTGAATTAAAGATCAGACTTATAAAAGCAGAAAAAAATATAGAAAAACAGACAGCACAAATTAATATACTAAAGAAACAAAACAAAGAAAAAGAAACAAAAATAAAGGAACTAAAAAAAAAAATTCAACTAACAACAACTCTAGAAGGAAACAAAAACATTAACAGCACATCAAAGTCACAATCGGAAATAAAAAATAAAAAAACGGGGAAAAAGACAAGAGAGACATCAAAAAGTCCAACAATTCAAATTAAGAAAAATGCTATTGAAGGAAAAGATGATCATACAGAAAATGAACAGGAATTTTCATACACTAATATTACTCATCGAAAAAAGAAAATCAATCACACAACTATGAAACAAAACAATATTTGCATAATAAGCAGCGATCCTAAAAACAAAATATTAAAAACTGCTGAAGATGAGTTCTATAAGTCCAAAATATGCCACTACCTTATGCCAGGTGGTTGTATACGCGAAATGCTGAAAAGTTTAGAAGAAAAAGTAAAACATTTTACGTATGAAGATTACTGTATTATTTTTATAGGAGAGAATGATTTTTTGAAAACTGACAATTATATACGTACAGTTGATTTTATTCGAGAAAAGATTTTATTAATTCAACATACAAATGTAATTATTTGCTTGCCGACATATAAATGTTGTAACTACAAAACATTATTTAATAAAAGGGTTGAAGTTTTTAATAACTTGTTATATTTAGATAATATGACATATGAATATGCATTTATATTAGATAGTAACAAAAATGTATCATACAATTCAAAAATGTTTAATGTATTTAATGGACACATTAATAATCTAGCATTTAAGACAATATTCAAGGACCTAGTAGAACTAATAAATGACATTAAAAATAATTGTAATGACAATTCATGCAATGATTTTTTTCGAGAACAATGAAAATATTCAACAAAAGAAAGAATTGGTTATACTAAGTCAAAATGTATGTGGCTTGCTGAATAAAGTAGATGATATTGAAATACATTTACATGACATATCTTCAAAACATGGTGAAGTAGATGTAATTTGTTTGACAGAGCATTTTATACTAAAAGGACATGAAAATAACCTCTATCTTAATAACTATAAACTAGCGACATGCTACTCTCGTAGCAACAAAAAACGAGGCGGTTCAGTTATTCTCACACGTAAAGGAATTGACTATAAAGAAATACCGGAAATAAATAAATTGGCAGTTAACTATGCTTTTGAATGCTGTGCCATAGAAATATCTGCTCATGACCTAATTGTCATAAGTATTTATAGAGTACCAAAAAAACAATATCTCCCTACATTTTTTAAACAACTAGAATTGCTTTTGCAAAAATTAAGCACTATAAGAAGCAAAAAAATGATTATATGTGGAGATTTTAATGTAAATGTATTGAAAAATAATCCAATTACTATAGAATTTCAAAGTTTATTAAAAAACTTCAACTTTAAACTACAATTCAAGGAAATCACTAGACCAATAAGTAAATCTTGTCCCGATAACGTGGCCCACAATTGTCGTGGTTGTACAGGTAAAGTTCTTCATCTAGGGATATCGGACCACTCGGCTTTAATATTTAAGTATCCTATAAAAGCAGATTTTAGTAAGAAATATTACTATATAAAGACTCGTGATTACTCGTTAGACAATATGAGAAAATTTAAAGAATGTTTAAAAAGCTTAACTTTTGACGAAATATACTCTATTGAAGATCCGAATCTGGCTTATGATACTTTCTATGACATGTTAAAATTATTTTATGACCTATGTTTCCCTGTTGTTCGCAAACGAATAAATTATAAACAAAAAAATAAATGGTTAACACCAGGATTAAAAAAGTCAAGTTTAATTAAAAGAAAACTATACTGGCAGAGCATTCAAACTAAAGACAAAGATTACTATAACAAATATAACAAAACATTTAAAAAAGCTGTATGTATATCACAAAAAATTCAAAGCAAGAAATACATAAATAATGCGAAAAATGTAACAAAAGCTACATGGAAAATAATCAATAAGACAAAATATCAGCAACCAAAACAAAATATTGACAAAATAAAATATAATAACGAAAATTTGACAAAACCACAAGACATAGCGAATGCTTTTAATGACACATATATAAATTTTGTTGACAATGCCAAACAAAATAATGTTCCATTTTCTTATGACATTCAATCACAAAAAAATTCAATTTTTATGACACCTACTGATCCTATAACAATTCAAAAAATTATTAAAAATTTAAAAAATACAAATAGTGTTGGACATGATGAAATTTGTACTAAGGTAATAAAATATTGCAATGAGGAATTAGCGACTCCTCTAAGTTACATCATTAATCAATGCCTTTTCAAAGGAATATACCCTGACAATTTAAAAATTACAATTATAAAACCATTGCATAAAAAAGGCAACAGAGATATATGTGAGAATTATCGTCCAATAGCTCTAATTCCAGTCCTTTCTAAAATATTTGAAAGAGTTATTTATGACAATATTTATCTATTCTTGTGTAAATATAATTTAATTAGTAAAGAACAATATGGTTTTCAAAAAAATAAGTCCACAAACAATGCTATTGATGACTTACTTACTACAATAACAGAATGCATCAATAACAAACGACCAATTGCCGCACTATTTATGGACATGACAAAAGCATTTGACTTCGTATGTCATAATATTCTGTTAAGAAAATTATATTTATATGGTATAAGGGGTCCTGCATATGATCTCATTAAATCGTACCTACTAAATCGACAACAGCAAACCCATATTACATATATAGATAAAGAAAATAATGAGTCAATAGCAAAATCACACCTAAGAACGGTTAAATATGGGGTACCACAAGGCAGCATATTGGGACCTTTACTTTTTATTATTTATATAAATGACTTGCCTAAGCACATTAATCAAAAAATGGTATTATTTGCTGATGACGCCTCTGTACTTATTACTGATAAAAATATAAATAACTTTCAAATAAATTGTAATAAAGCACTTAGTGATACAATAAATTGGCTACATGCAAATAAATTAGTAGTAAATGTTGACAAAACAAAATGCATGCAGTTTCATGTTCAACAAGTTAAGCCAAAAACAATTTCAGTTGAGTGTAATAATAAAAATATTGAATTTGTTAAGGAAATCAAGTTTTTGGGTGTAACTCTAGATAATAATTTACGATGGAAGCCACATATAGAAAATTTAATTAGTAAATTGAGTAAATATGTATATGTTCTGAGAAAAATAACTAAAACTGTATCTCAAAAGGCAGCTATTTGTGCTTATCATGCCTATGTGGCATCAAATCTAAATTATGGCATATTACATTGGGGACATGCTGCAAATGTGCACCTAATGCCACTTTTTAGAATACAAAAAAAATGTATTCGAGCAATGTTTGGTGGGTCACAAAGAGATAGCTGTGTTCCTTATTTTAAAAAACTCAATATATTAACTATTCATTCATTATATATATTAGAGACATGTTTTTATGTTAAAAACAATATAGATAAATTCAAACAACAAATAAGTCAACATCCCAGAGCTGTAAAAACCAATGTACATATTCTGCCTGAACAGGTTTCTAACCTAGATTTATATGATAGAACAGTGTACATTACAGGCCCAAAACTATATAGTCATTTACCAGACAAATTAAAAGATCTTAACAAAAACCAATTTAAAAATAAACTTAAATCAATATTACTGGAGAAGTGTTATTATAGCATTGAAGAATATTTAGCTGATAAAATAAAGTTGTAATAATGTAACTTGCATATTTATATCATATTTTGTTTTTTAAGTTTTATTAAATGTAAACTATGTATCTTGACCTTTTATAATTAATATTATTGACATGTATAGTTCCTTGACATTGAATAGAATAATAATATTTTGAGATTGCATGATAAAATAATTAATTGTAATAATTGAATTGCATCAAACCATTTTGCACACCTTTCCAAGGTAAAATGTATTGGGAACATGTATATTTTTTAACATCCTATGTATTTACCTACATTTATGCAAATAAAGATTGATTGATTGATTGATTGATTGAAGAAACTAATAAAAAAACTCCGAAAACATCAAAATAGTAAATTTTTAGGGTTCCGTATTCCGTACCCGAAGGCTAAAATCGGGACCTTGTTACTAAGACTCCGCTGTCCGTCCTTCCGTCCGTCTGTCACCAAGCTGTATCTCATGAACCGTGATAGCCAGACAGTTGAAATTTTCAAGGATGATGTATTTTTCTTGCCGATATAATAACTAAAAATAGAGTAAAATAAATATTTAATTGAGGCTCCCGTACAACAAACTTGATTTTTTATAGATAATGGGACGGAACCCTTTGTGCGCGAGTCCGACTCTCACTTGGCCGGTTATTAACTTTATTATTTTATAAAAACCGTATATAAAATTAACAAAAGTTTTAGCCAATGCTACCGTACAGTTTATTTCATAGCAAATTTTCGAACAAAAATCTTTGACGTGATTCTTTAAATTGATATAACTTTTTTATTTATCAACGGATTTCAATGAAACAACCACTAAATTTTAAGTGAAACTTATCAAAATACATAATTGAAAATCGCAACCGAAGTTGTTCAGCCGTTTCTGAGACAAGCGTGCATAAACACAGTTTTTCGGACAAAAATAGTTAACGTGATTCTTTAACACTAGATGACACGCGCGCTCTACTATAGTAGAACAGGAGCAAACTTTTGAGTCGTGTCATCTCATTTTTTCATATATACCCTCCCGCTCCTAGATAAGCCTCGACTACTAAACTCCGGTTCATTTTAGTGTGCCGCACGGATAAAAAGAGGCCGCACGTCGATATTATTTCGCGACAAAATCCTTATTCTACCTGAGTAGTACGCGCGACCACTTGTGTAATTAATATATGAGGTAAGTAACTTATACTTAGTTGTTTTTCTTTAGTGTTTTATAACATTTTTTTTTATGCATTATATTTTATTTTGTACTTTGTTTTTTTTTAGCACCAAAATTTATCATGGCCTCAGAATAGGAACGTCGTGTATCAAAATGGCTCGAAGAGGAAATTGAAGATGATGAGGAAATTATTGAAAGCGATGACAATGGTAATGCTGGCATAGTGTCAGAACCAATTAGTCAAGAGGGCAGAAGTCAGGTGCAAGATGAGGAGATGGCTCAAGACCACGTGACTAATTCCACACAGTCTGAGCAGTCGTCGTCAAAAGATGATATTCTTCTCTCTCAATTGAGGCAAGTTGAGCGTACAGAGGTGAGTGGCAACTTTTTTATATCAAAAAATGGAACACGATGGAATAAATCACCTCCAACTCAAACTATTGTGCATTGAATGCAACGAAAACAGTGATTCAATTAAAAAAAATATCAGTGTACGGTTACGCACAATATCCTTGAGAAATGTTATGTAGTAGTTGTTGCGTTTGTAAGGGTGAAGTACGAAGAACCGCGTGATAGTTAAAGTTAATTTATTTAAGTAAAAAGTTACAAAGAAAGGCAGCGATTCTTTCCCTTATGTCTCGTATGACGTTTGTTATCGTACTTCGTAATAAATTAAACAGATGTTGTATTTAACCCATTCGCGGTCATTGACGCGCGGCTGAAGTGGGTTGCTGAGTAAACATAAAAATAATGCTGTGCGGTGTTGAGACCGTACATCTTGCCAACCCGAAATAAATAGGAAGATAGAGAGAGAGACTGTTAAGAGAAAGAAAAGCGTTACAAAACAGTAAAACAAGTAATGACGTTATTCAAAGTTGAAAGCGATGTTACGGACGCCGCTGGCCGTCGGTGCTTCTCTGTGTTCGTCCTCTGATCCCACGGTTTCCCGGAGACTCCTCGGTTGCGACATGATCTGCATTTCTATGTCTTCGTTTTTTCGTTCAGATGTTTCTGGTTTCTTAGTTTTCTTTTTCTGACAGATAGAGGGCCAGTATTTCCTCCAAACCCAACAAATGACGGCTGTTAAAGTACATGTCACCATCGTGTAGCTTATTGCATATAGATGGACATCGTGGGTTGATAGACTGGTATGCATCTTCGTTTCGTGATCTTTTTGATTTGCAATCATCTTGTCGATGTCTTCTATGTCTTCACTGTTTGACGAGTAGTGATGTGCCGTTCTTGAAAATTTCGGGAAATTTCCGAAACGGTCTGGAAACGTTCTCGGAAACGTTCTCTGGAGCGGAAAAAGTTGAGAAAGTACCCTAGTTTAAAAAGAAAACTTTATTTTCTTTTTGCATGTGTTTTCGTAATAACAAGAGTGATTGTTCAATCAAATTTTCATAAAAAAAATCTGAAGGGAAATACATATTTTTCATCCCGCTGGAAATTTGTCCGGAAATTTTCCGAGAAATTTCTCGCAAGAAATTTCTTTAGGAGATTTCCGTGAAACTTTTCAACGAAATTTTAGAGGAATTTCGTAAAATATTTTCTCAAATATTCTTTATGTGGCGAGATTTGGTATACATTTAATGAAACAAACCTTTATCATGATAAAACTATGTATTCAAATAATATTTTAAAGGAATTGCTGTACTTTTTGGAACAAATTTGGAATAAAAATAACTAGTGATATAGTTATGCTAGTATATTATTACTGCTTTTCTATTAAGTATATACATTTTAGTTAAGAAAAGAAAAGCCAAAATACTTAAGATAGATTTGGATTAAGTAACTATTAGGGATTTTAACCGATTTATATTTCTGATATAAAGTCAACACAATGCAATAAATGCATATGCAATGCATAAAAGTAAATGACAAAAAAAGAAACACTCATAAAAATATATACTAAAACAAAATAATTAACTCAAAATATAATCAACAAAAATGTCATAAACTTAACTAAAGCCTACTTATGTTCTAACTAAAACCTCCTTAAGTTCCATAAAATTTTAAAATTATTCATATGAACACATGAGCGAATGATGGTACGAATTAGCCTTAATCAGAATTCAGGCCAATTAGTGTCATCATTTGCTGTTTCAGATAATGAATCAATAGGATCTAAATCAAATGAAGAATTCAACAAATCATCATCATCATTGCAATCACTTAGCGTATTAGAAGTATCAAATGATTTATTTTCAGATATTTTTTTATGTAATAGCTTCCAATTATGTGCTATGTAACATATTTTGATACAGCGTTCTGTCAATAATCTATTCCTTTTCTTAGTATGAATATTCGTAAATGTGGAAAAAGATCTTTCAACTGACGCAGATGTAGCTGGCACTGATAAAATCCTAAGAGCTACTTTACCTAACACAGAATTTGGATAAAGTGACTGCCACCAATAAATTGGTTCTACATTTTCTGCAGTTGTCCACACAAATTCTTTATCAAAAATTCCATTTCGACATTAGTCTGACAGTTCTTTAAGAATTACTTGATCATCGCATTGAGCAATGTTCATTATAACATCGCATCCATCAAGATGCTCTTCTGAACTAAGAAAAGTGCCTTGACTTTTCGGGTCCAAAATAACAGCAGCAAAATGGATTGGTTTGAGACAATTTATTTTTCTGTCTTGAAAATTTTTTGAAACACTATCTAAATGCTCAACACTAAATATATCTTTTGATATATCACTAACTAAAATTGCTTCTACTTCATGTAAAGCTCTGTGTACGAGATGAATACAACAAGTATCACCTTCAAGAATGGTAATCCATTTTACAATAGGTTTGAAAAGTTCAATTTGGTTTTTTATGTTATTCCAAGTATTTTCTTCTAACAGTTCATTTTTAAACTTTTGCAACTCTTTACTATTATCAGTGATAGCCATTTTTTGTAATATTACTTTGGATTTCATAAAATTTTCAAGACAGTGTTCATAACTACCCCATCTTGTCACATTCAAATGTTTGTCACTCGCGATTTTTTTTAATTCTGCAGACATAATACTTGATTTCAACACACATTTCACAATAGCCACAACTTATACAATTCTTGAACTTCAGCCATTTTCATTACATCTGCAATTAACAAACTAAGAGTGTGTGCCAGGCATCCAATCCACGTGGTTTTATCATATTTATCAACTAACAATCTGCCGCATTTCTTCATATTTGTTGCGTTGTCTGACACGATACCAAGAAATTTCTCTGCGCCAATTTCGTCCATGGTTTCTGGTATTTTCTCAGTTAAATATTCTCCAGTGTGCCTGTTTGTCTGGGCATCAATAGATGTATAAAAAAATGGTATTGGCGTATAAACCATTATATTGATGATGGAGTCATTCCTGACATTTGTCCAACCGTCAACTGCCAAATGCAAAACATTAGCCTTCTCAATCTTTGTTGTGACCACTTTTTTCATATTGTTATACTCCTCTTGTAAAAGAGTTGTAGATAGAATTTTGCGTGATGGTGGTTTGTATCCGGGTTTTAGTAAATTAAATGCATCAATCCATAATGGATGTTCAAATATATTCAGGGGCATTCCGGTCACATATACCGCTTTTGCAAATGCTTTATGAATTGATTTCTGTAACAAAATAAAATAAATACATATAATAAAATAGTTTAAAAAATGTGCCTGTATTGAACATAATTTAAAACAGAAAATAATAATTTAGAGCGAGCGATAAAAAAATTGTAAAAGAAGTAAGATTAAAAACAATACTGTCTGTTTGTACAAGCTAATTACTGTAGGGATTTAAATGAATCGTTTTTGATGGGCAATATATAAGATATAATTGATCATGCAAATGTAACACCTGATTTATATTAGCAAGGCGTCATTTGCTAATTCATTTATTAAGACACGAAAATTATTTTTACCTTTTTCAGTTAAACTAGGTAGTTGATATATTCAATAATCCTTTTGAACTGGGAACGATTTGGCCAATAGTGTAATAGATATTTTAGAGGTTGATATTCCAGACTGTGGTCAGTTAAACTTTTGATTAAATAACTATTTTTATTTAAAAATTTGATGATTTGTTCCAGAGATATGGATTTGTTCTTTCGAAATTTGCTTGATCAAGTTTTGATTTTCTAATATGCAACCGTCAAAAGTCAGATGGCGCTTCTGTCATACGAAAAAATAACTCCTTACGTAGTAAAAAAAATTCTATGTCTATGAATAGCTCTAGTCCACGCTCTAGTCTGTGCGGAAAAAGAACTGTCGCCCGTGGCGTAATTAAAATTTTGATGATTTGTTCTTTCGAAATTTGCTTGATCAAGTTTTGATTTTCTAATATACAACCGTCAAAAGTCAGATGGCGCTTCTGTCATACTAACAAATAACTCCTTATGTAGTAAAAAAAATTCTATGTCTATGAATAGCTCCATATCTCTGTCTAGTCTACGCTCTAGTCTGTGCGGAACAGGTGCGGAAAGAGAACCGTCGCTAACAACATAAAAACAGACAAGATAAAAACATAATAACTACAAGAACTTTTAGACATTTGGACCATCTGCACTATAATATAATGGTAATGGTGCCCGAGCAAAAGTTGAGGATTATTAGATCCTAAGAATCTAATGAAAACCATCACGCAAGACTTGATGCTGTTAGATAATAGCAAATCCGTGGTGTGGCTTAGGAGAAGTTAATAGCCTAATATAATAGACACAAGGAAGAATGGAGGAGTGACTTTAATATCTACTTTGATTTTCTTTAAAGATAAACTTAATAAGTTATTTCGTAACATTTTGTGATTCAGCTTTATTAAAAACTAGCTGTTGCCCGCGACTTCGTCTGCGTGGACTTTACTTTATAAAAATCGTTATTTTGATATTTTCAATAAAACCGGTCAAGTAACACGCACAATATTAGGTCACACGCAGTGAAGGGTTCCGTATTTGTGAATGTCGATTTAGAATTAAAACTAAAGAGTTCATCATCATCTCAGCCCTTATTCCGTCCACTGCTGAGCATAGACCTGTCTTCGTCGACACATCTCAGTCCTGTGCTGCTCACATCCAGGTGTAACCCGCGACTTTGATTATTTCGTCAACCCATCGCATGGGCTCCGTCGCGCCAGTTGCCCTGCCCAGTTTTGCTTTAAGTTCATGACCGTTGCCAAATTACAGCTTCTTGGTTCTAATTATCTCTAAGTAAAACCACGGACAGAGAGACAGACAGAAATGGCAAAACTATAAGGGTTCCTTGTTTACTACGATCACACATTATCTCTAGTCACAGTCTAAGTCGATCGGAATTTTGACATTGTAAACTACATGTAAACTTACACTGTTACCGAATGTTACTGCTACGCCGTGGGTCTCTCTAAAACGAAATACTTATGCAATAGGTAGTGACTTTGCTAATATTTAATTCATCTTCCGTCTTTGGGCGTGAGTTCCCACAGCACTAATCTGTTGTAGCTCTCTGCAGCGGACTGCTGCCACCGTCTATTTGTATCTCCCCCTCTTCCCCGCCCTCCCGATGTGGCGGTGCAATGGTAAGCCTTGTCAAATATGTCTTTCGCTAGGCGGGAGATAAACGTCGAGAAATACGCATTTCTACTTTGAGTCCCGACAGATGACGGCGTTCCTCAAGTAACCTTAAACATAGATTTTCTTAAGATCGCCTTAATCATGAGCCGCGTCCGAAGCTAGAAGCGAGAGGAAAGTACTGGATGGAGCTTCCCCCGGGCTATCTTCACTATCGTCACCATTCTATTGATGTGGACTTTCAAGCTGAGGCATCTGCCAAACTTAAGATACCTCTAGGTATTTTACGTGCCAGTATCTCGGCACATTTTACCAGTAGAGCTTCAAGGATGGCAGGAAGTTAGTGTTCTCTGAGATCAATGTCTGCATAGTGTTCACTAATAACCTCCGTTTGAAGAGCTTCTCGGGTAGGGCGTCCTATACGGCTGTTTGGAGGTTATTTGCGGCGTACTTTCAGTTCAAACGAACTGGAAAATGACCATTACCTATCTTTCGTTCCTCAAGTCACAATACTGAGTAGTCTTGTTATGGGTTTTCCACACATTTTTATTGCAGTGCCTAACTTAAATTTTAACCTAACATTTTTTCCCTAACCTTTCTTCTTACGTGAGGAAAAGGTGCCTTTTGGCCACAGGAAATCGGACGGTTAAGGTTTTCACCCACAAAAAATCTCATGGTGATAACGGCGTTACCGCTTTTGCCAAGTCAGTGTGCTAAATCTTGCTCCAAAGACCTGGTACGGCGACTGCTTATCAGCGGCTTTGGCTGAGCTCACTTGAGGTACTCTCTCAGTTATCGAGAGGAGTCTGAGTGGCCTGGTACATCGGCCTTCAATTTTATCCGCTAGGGTAAAGACGCGTGTTGACACAAATGCTCCTTTCAACCTAGAGGACCGTATTTGGAATCCAGTTCCCATCGCCCGACTAGCCCACGTCATGGAGGCAGATTTATGGAGGAGAATTTTACGCGGGAAAAATCCCTTCGGTTCGGACACCTTGCCAGTAACGGGAGACCGGTAAGGTTATGTGGCGTTTACCACTAAAAACTCCGGGGTAAGGGCTAAAAGCCCCGGCGCGGCTACCACTATGGTAGCTAGAGATATATGATATATGATAGTCAGAGGACATCCCCTGTGCCTTTTTTTTTTTTTTTTGACGCGGAGAAAATCCCTTCGGATACCTTACCGGTTACGGGACACCGGTAAGGTTATGTGGTGTTACCACTTAAAACTCCGCGGTGTCACCTCTCAGCCGCTATCGGCCGGGACCGTGTGCTTCTTCATGCTCCACAGCCCCGGCGCGGCCGGCCGCTACTTAAGCGGCCCCGGCTCGCCAACGGCCTCACGGCACCCACTGCTGAATCAGAGGGGCCGGAGTAACCGCCGCCTTGGCCTCTTGGCCCAAGGACAGACGCGCTGACACGCACACGCGCCTGCCTTCCACTCCGGAGGGCTGTCCGTTGGACGATGGAATCCCGTTTCCACCGTCCAACTAGCCCTCATAATTTGGGGCCTAAGGAAGCAGGCCCTGCCCCAGTCCACCTGACGGCGACCGGGGCCCACACAGCCGGCCGCAGGGGATAGGGAGAGCGGCAACGTAACACCGACACTCCTCTTCCCCTGCGGCCCCACCGATGCCGTGCCAAGCGCCACGGCCGCGCTGGGTCGCGGAGGATAGGGCGAGCGGCAACGAAACACCGACACTCCTCTTCCCCCGCGACCCCTACCACGGCTGTGATGGTAGGGAGGTCGTCGTCACCCCCTTCCCTCACAGCCAGGCCATTCCCGCCAGGAATGGCCTCCGCCGGGCCCGGGGAGGCCTAAGCCTCAACCCGGGCAATGGGTTCCTCTTAGCTTCCCTGCGGCCGAGGCAACCGCAGGTACTGAGCCCCCCCATCGCGACAAGATGGGAACCACATCGGGGGGGACATCCCCTGTGCCTAACCTAACCTATTAAGTACTTCCTATTTTGATTCCTTTTTCCATTTTCGCGCCCACAATCATGCTAAGAATCGCCGTTTGGTGGCGTTGGGTCTTGCGGCCCTAGGCTCTGTGTATTTTTAACAGCGCCATTTATTGGTGACCAAAAAGAAACTAATAAAAAAAAATTGGTTGCCTGTAAAGTCGGTATACGGGCGAAAGTTTTACGTGACAACGACTTTTTATGTCTGTCTCTCTCGCTCTTAGGCGGGCTAACCATGCCCGAGTGGAAGGGACGCGTGCCTCTCACTCGCTCTCATTGTGAGCGCATAACGTGAGCGGAGCGTAACGCAGTTTCTTGAAGTGTCACCCGGCAAACCAATTTATAAGACGTTGTCACGTCAAAAACTCCGAAAACATCAAAATAGTAAATTTTTAGGGTTCCGTATTCCGTACCCGAAGGCTAAAATCGGGACCTTGTTACTAAGACTCCGCTGTCCGTCCTTCCGTCCGTCTGTCACCAAGCTGTATCTCATGAACCGTGATAGCCAGACAGTTGAAATTTTCAAGGATGATGTATTTCTCTTGCCGATATAATAACTAAAAATAGAGTAAAATAAATATTTAATTGAGGCTCCCGTACAACAAACTTGATTTTTTATAGATAATGGGACGGAACCCTTTGTGCGCGAGTCCGACTCTCACTTGGCCGGTTATTAACTTTATTATTTTATAAAAACCGTATATAAAATTAACAAAAGTTTTAGCCAATGCTACCGTACAGTTTATTTCATAGCAAATTTTCGAACAAAAATCTTTGACGTGATTCTTTAAATTGATATAACTTTTGACGTGACAACGTCTTATAAATTGGTTTGCCGGGTGACACTTCAAGAAACTGCGTTACGCTCCGCTCACGTTATGCGCTCACAATGAGAGCGAGTGAGAGGCACGCGTCCCTTCCACTCGGGCATGGTTAGCCCGCCTAAGAGCGAGAGAGACAGACATAATAAGTCTTTGTCACGTAAAACTTTCGCCCGTATACCGACTTTACAGGCAACCAATTTTTTTTATTTATCAACGGATTTCAATAAAACAACCACTAAATTTTAAGTGAAACTTATCAAAATACATAATTGAAAATCGCAACCGAAGTTGTTCAGCCGTTTCTGAGATAAGCGTGCACAAACACAGTTTTTCGAACAAAAATGGTTGACGTGATTCTTTAACACTAGAGGACACGCGCGCTCTACTATAGTAGAACAGGAGCAAACTTTTGAGTCGTGTCATCTAATTTTTTCATATATACCCTCCCGCTCCTAGATAAGCCTCGACTACTAAACTCCGGTTCATTTTAGTGTGCCGCACGTATAAAAAGAGGCCGCACGTCGATATTATTTCGCGACAAAATCCTTATTCTACCTGAGTAGTACGCGCGACCACTTGTGTAATTAATATATGAGGTAAGTAACTTATACTTAGTTGTTTTTCTTTAGTGTTTTATAACATTTTTTTATGCATTATATTTTATTTTGTACTTTGTTTTTTTTTAGCACCAAAATTTATAATTATGGCCTCAGAATGGGAACGTCGTGTATCAAAATGGCTGGAAGAGGAAATTGAAGATGATGAGGAAATTATTGAAAGCGATGACGATGGTAATGCTGGCATAGTGTCAGAACCAATTAGTCAAGAGGGCAGAAGTCAGGTGCAAGATGAGTAGATGGCTCAAGACCACGTGACTAATACCACACAGTCTGAGCAGTCGTCGTCAAAAGATGATATTCTTCTCTCTCAATTGAGGCAAGTTGAGCGTACAGAGGTGATTGGCAACTTTTTTATATCAAATAATGGAACACGATGGAATAAATCACCTCCAACTCAAACTATTGTGCATTGAATGCAACGAAAACAGTGACTCAATTTAAAAAAATATCAGAAATCTAAAAAAAATATGTGTTTTGATTTGTAACTTACCAAATATGTAACTTTGTATGTGATCTCTTAAAAATGTTCCTAATTAAGTAAATTTAACAATGTAAACAAAAAATTTGTAACTTTAATTTTCTAAAATAAATCTTCTTTAGTAAAAATGCTTATTTTTATTCAAAATTGCCATATTATTGATTTTTTTTCAATTTTAAAGTGTTCTACTATAGTAGAGCGCGCGAGCATACTTGCAAAGAAATGGGGCGCGTGCACTCTAGTGTTAAAATTGATTTAACTTTTTTATTTATGAACGGATTTAAATGAAACAAACACTAAATTTTAAGTGAAGCTTATCATAATATTTCCGTGAAAACCGCAAACGAATCAGTTCAGCCGTTTCTCAGATTAGCGTGCACAAACGCACAGACAAACCGACAAACAGACAAAAATTCTAAAAATCATTGTTCTATTGCGTTGGTAAAAGCCCCCAAAAATATTTTTACTCATTTATCTTCCATGTACAGACAGCGATCGGTTACGATTGCTTTGACTTCGATCGGACACTTTTCACATTTTTTTATTAAATGTTGTACAAAACGTGTGACGTTTTTAACTGTATATACTTTTTCACAAAACATACAACTATATTTTTTTCGAGTATTATCCGTATCATCAGTGATCTCTGTAAAATAGTCAAACACTTTATTTTTTGGCTTATTTTTTTTCACTTACACTTTTTTTGATGTTGACCGTATGAGATATAAACTATATACTGTACTAAATAAAAGTGCAGGTACGTACTAGCCCCTCTCTAGAATACAGTCATATCTGACCCTGAAACCAGGTAAGCCAATCAGGAGTCGTCGTGTGGCTATTGTTTAGCTAATTACAAAGAAATGCCACCCTACCTGAACCACAGACAGGTAAACCTAGACTGTCCCTTATCAGCGTTACTATACCTGCTGGGATACCACATTTTGTGATAAGAATGCAATATGATGAGTACTTTTGTTTAGCTAATTACTAAGGAATGCCACCTACCTGAACGACTAACAGGTGAACCCTAACCGTTCCTTATCCGTTACTGTATATGTAAAAATATTACGTACGTTCTACGTATACTTCTCCATATCCATAATCCCATACCTTAATATACACGTTTCACATATACTTATATGCCTTATCTAGCACATATAATATTACCGAAAAAAATATCGAACGAGAACGTTCTCGAGAAATGTTGAAAATTTCCGGAAATTTTCAAGGAAAGAAATTTCCGAGAACAGAGAATTTCTCAGCGGCACATCACTATTGACGAGTAATTGAGCGAAATGTAATGTTGCTTCTTCACGATGTTATTTATTGACATGTTGAGAGCAGGTATGACAAAGTTATAATCCACAGACATACGACTGCTGTAATGGTTGTATGAGTAGATGGTTAGATCTTCAGCCTGTAGCACACATCCTTGCTTCAAATTTACTATCCCGGATGATGTCATCGTATACGGGGTGACGTCATAGTCGCATATCGTTCGTAATATGCACGTATTGCAACAAATGACCAGCCAGCTGTTCCGCGCATGTAATTGGATCCATGCGTCCTTGCACGGTATGCGCTGCGCGTCACAAGGTAGGTTCGCTGTATGAGAAAGCATTTTCGCCTCGCATGGTGCTTTGTTGCTATGTAGATTAGAGACGGGCAAACTTCTTTGACATATCATATTATCTGTTTGTAGTTGACTGCAGAGTCTGAGCTCGTCTTCATTGATAGAGATGAAAATATTTTTCTTGAAGTTTACAGCGATGATGTACTTGGCTTGTAATTGTAGGTACTCAGCTCTACCTTTTTCCGTTTTAATCGGCAGTGGTATTGGATGATATAATGTGAAGTCTTCGTCAGAAATCAAAGGTATATGGATCTCGAATAGAAAGTAGGTTTCTGTAACCCGAGCTTTGACATAAAGTAATTTGTATAATTCTTTGATGTCTTCCTTTATGTTTTCAATTGGCAAGGACATTGTTCTTGGTAGTTGTTCAGAAATATTTTCCAATTGTTTAATCAGTATTACCGGCGTGATGAGATGTACATCAATATGTCCTTGATAAACGGAGGTTAGGGTGTTGAAAAGCATCTCTTGTACTTCCTTCAATCTGTTGATGAGTAAATGAGCAGTCATAGCTGCCGAGTTCATGAATGTCGAAGCTGTAGTTAAGTCAATCTTAGACTGAATTACTTCTAAATCCACGTTTGTCTAGTTGATGAAGGCGTCTATTAGTGAAAATTGGTGCTTAATGTTTTCCTCATTCTTCTTCAAAACTTTGTTTTCAAGCTCGACGATCGTTGTTTGATTTTTCACTAACTCCAACAGATAATCCTCGTTGTTGTTTATTGCGTCAATGTCTTGTTTGTATTTTTCAGCGAAATTTTGGTCCAGAATCCCGAATAGTGAGTTGGCTTGGTTACTTAGCCAACTCACTATTCGGGATTCTGGACCAAAATTTCGCTGAAACTCCGTTAAAAAATCCTCTCTTCCTCCTGTTGCTCAGGTGTGGGACTAACAGAACAGTGTTATAGTAGTGAAGGAAGTCCAGCTCGTGTCGCAGCTGTTCTAGGATTGTTTTGCATGGCATCAGTTGTGTTTGTTCGCAGATTCCACTTAAGTTGGTGAGGTACGTTTCCACACGCCAAGTTCCTTCCCAATAGTTTGTTAAGTTATAATACATAACAAGCCACCACTCGTCATGTGTTATTTGAACTCTGCCGACAGTATCGTAATATATCGGTCGGTCTCTTTCCAGACTTGTAATTTGAGCGCTTGACCTTACTCCGTCGTTGCTTCCATATGACTCAGTTGCGAATGTAAACAGTGTTAATAGAGTTAGTTGTAATGTAGAGCAGGTTTTATTCAATGTTTTGACAGCCTTTTGTTTAGGTTTGTCAATGGAATCCGACGTTGATATTATTTCGGTTTCTATCGGTAGTGGGGCGAGTTTCACTATAGGGCGTTTAATTATTCCCGCTTGAGTTTTATAGTGGTGACTCGCACTAAGCCGTCCGTTCCGGGATGAGTGTCCATAACGCGTCCCAAAGCCCATTTCCCGGGAGGGAGATTGTCTGCCTTCACTAGCACAATGTTGCCTTCTTTTATATTTTTTGTCGGCTTGTTCCATTTACTCTTGACTTGTAGTTGGCTTAGGTAGTCGATGGACCAGTTTTTCCAAAATTGATGTACCATGTGTTCAGTAAGTTGCCACCTTTTACGAATATCAATATTTCGTAAATCGCTGTAGTCGGATAGTGGCAATGCTAATGTTGGACTGCCAGTGAGAAAGTGACCGGGAGTTAAATAGTTGTAGAATTCCTCGGGGTCCTCGGTTAGTGGGCATAACGGCCTTGAGTTTAGGCATGCTTCTATTTTCGTAAGCAATGTTAAAAACTCTTCGTAAGTTAACTTTTGATCTCCCAGAACGCGACGAAGATGATATTTCATAGCTTTTACCGCGATTTCCCATAGACCTCCTGCACTGGCCCAGGCTGGACAGTTGAGATGCCATTCAACTTCTAGTTCTGAGATTTTGTCGAAGAACTCGGTTGTTAATATTCTCTGCTTAAATTCTTCGAATTCTTTTCGTAACATTTTCACTGCTCCCACGAAGTTGGTGCCGCAGTCAGAGTACATGTGTTTGGGTGTACCACGCCTGGAGCACATCCTGTGGAAGGCGGCAATGAATGCTTCCGTGCTGAGGTCCGATACTAGTTCCATATGTATGGCTTTAGTGGCCATACATATAAATATAGCAATGTATGCCTTTGATGTCTTGACTCCCCGGCCTTTATGGAGTTTTATATCAACATGGCCAGTAAAATCAACCCCCGTATGAGTGAACGGGCGTGACGGGGTGCTTCGTTGTTTAGGTAGATTACCCATAAGCTGGTAGGTTTCTACTCGTTTGTAGCGATGACATCGGACGCAATGACGTAATTGAGTTTTTACGTCTCTGTTGCCGCCAATTATCCAATGACGTTGCCTAAGGTAGGCTAGCGTCAGGCGAGCTCCTCCATGTAAGGTTGCTTTGTGAGCGTGTTCGATGACGAGTTTCGTTATTCGGCTGTGATTCGGTAAGATCACAGGATCCTTCATCTCGGGAGATAAGTCTGAGTTCTTCAGTCGCCCCCCAACTCGCATCAATCCTTTGGGATCGAGATAAGGGCTCAATTTGTATGTAGGGCTTTTGCTGGAGACGATTTCGTTATTTAGTAATTGATTATATTCCGATGCGAAATCCGATCTTTGCACTTGTGCGATAATTGAGTCATATGCTTCGTTTAATTCACTTGCCGTCAGGTATGCAGTATTATATTTCATTTTATTACGTAATTTGTTGATGAATCGCATCGCCCAGGCAGTGACGCGTTTGATACGAGTCAATGAACTACAATTATCTAGTAATTCGTTTATAAAATGTAGTTCGGTTTGCTTTGTTTTGAGACATGCTTTTTGAACGTGATTAACTGATCCCACAATTGTTTCCAAAGTACAAATAATCTCTGCCTCTTTCTGTTGTTGTTTTGTTGGCTGGCGTAAAAATGATGGACCTTGCCACCACAGGTTGAAACTCGCTAACTTGCTGGGTAGTAATCCTCGAGAAGCACAGTCGGCTGGGTTTTCTTCAGACTTAACGTAGTACCATTGGGCCGCCGGTATAATTTGTTTGATTTTAGTGACGCGGCGCGCTACGTATGCGTTCCAACGTGATGTCTCTCCCTTAAGCCATGCTAATACAACTTGAGAATCACTCCAAGCTTGTATATTTGTTTTGTACTGTGATAAAGATTCTTGTGCTTTCTTCATGGTGTCTACTAGTAGTTCTGCTCCACATAATTCTAATCTTGGCAACGTAGTTTTCGTGCCAATGGAGCAACCCTTGTTCGGGCTACTAGCAAAGTTATTTCTGGTTCGCCGTTTTCCTTCCATACTCGGCTGTATATTACGCAAGAAAACGCTTTAATACTCGCATCGGAAAATCCCAGTAAATCGATGGTCTGTCGTTTGCTCCCGATCCATCGGGTAGCGTTAGAGTTTTCAGGTAGTGTATCTCGTTTTTGAGACTTAGCCACTCTGTTTCGATTTCTTTGGGTACCTGGGAATTCCAGGCTAATTTTTTGATGGTCCAGACTTGCTGAAAAATAAGTTTTGCAGTTATTGTGATTGGGCTGATCCATCCGCAAGGGTCCCAGAGTTTTGATATTTCTGAGAGTAACGCCCTCTTGGTTAGAGCAGATCTTGAGTTGTTGTTGAGAGGCCATTCAAAGTTAAAAGTGTCCTTATTAGGGTTCCATCCCAGTCCAAGTGTTTTCATGGCCTCCCCGCCCTTGAAGTCGAACGTCTGTTGTTTTGAAATTTGATCTTCGTTTAGGTATTTCAATAGAGCGGGGCAATTGCTTGACCATTTGCGTAAGTTCATTCCTCCTGCTCGTAATAATTGAATAAGTGATTGTTGTAGTTGTTGAGCTTCTTCCAGGGAATGATGTTTACATAAAAGGTCATCAACGTAGCATTGAGTTTGAAGAACCTTTGCAGCAGTGGGGTGATTGTCAGCCTCGTCCATAGCTAGTTGTTTGAGCGTGCGCATGGCTAGCCATGGTGCGCAGTTTATGCCATATGTTACAGTACAAAGTTGATAATCCATAAGGCCCTGACGGGTATCCCGCCAGATGATCCTTTGCAGGTGTTGTTGTTGTTCACACAGCCATATACACCGATACATTTTTTCAATGTCGGCTGTGTATGCGAATTCGTAAGTTCGCCACTTCAATATTAAAGCCTGGATATCTGTTTGTAGATTAGGCCCTTTTTTCAGTATGTTGTTTAAGCTGTGGCCGCTGTCAGTTTTTTGAGAGGCGTTAAACACGACTCTTAGTTTGGTAGTTGATGACGATTCGCGTAAAACGCCATGGTGTGGTAGGTAACAAGCCGCACTCGATGACGTAGTTATTTGAGACAACGGCGCCGCCGGTTTCATATGACCTAGTTCTTGGTATTCCCGTATGAATTCGCGGTACATTGTGGATAGTTTTTGGTTTCTTTCCAATTTTCGTTCCAATTGAAGAAACTGAGATATGGCAATGGATCTAGAATTGCCTAATTTTTTTTTCATTTCGGGAATAACTGGCATGGTAACTGTGTATTTTCCGTCGGGTCCGCGTCGCACAGTTTTCTTATATTGTTCTTCGCAATAGTCATCCTTGGGAGCAACTTCGTTGTAAATGTCCTCTGATTCCCAGAATTTTGTTATTTCGTCTAGATTTATCAGAGTTGCGTGACAGTTAAAGGTCTTCATTCGGCCACATAAAATCCACCCCAACTGTGTTTGCTGCGCTACGGGTGATTGTTGATTTCCCTTAAGCACTCCATTAAGAAGGATTTCTGAGTACACATCGGCTCCAAGTAATAAGTCGATATTGCCAGAAATATTGAATTCTGGATCGGCTAGCTTCAAGTTTTCTAAGTGAGGCCAATCTCCTTTTTGGAACGAACAGTTGGGCAAGCTCCTCGTGAGTTTTTTCATAATTAAAACGTCTGTTTCAAATGTGAAGTCACTGTGGATTGATTGACAGGTTAGATGTAGTCGTCCTTTGCAGTCTCCGGAAACAGAACCAACACCCGAAATCGTCGCATTAAAATTTTTCCTTGGAAGTCTTAGTAGTTGAGCGGCATTTTCCGTAATTAAATTGACTTGCGATCCTTGATCCAGTAAGGCTCTAAGTCTTAATAATAATTATAATAATAATAATTAATCTTTATTTGCAGGTATAGACCCATATTAATACAATATGATATAATATGATATAGTACAATACAATATGATAAAATACATTGTCACTTTATACGTAAAAGTATAATATAAATTCGCAAAAAGCGTCTATTCATTAAAAAATTCGATAGGTCCACATGTAGCCTATCTTCTGTCATGAAAAAAAAAAAATTATAAAAACTTAAGTGGGTTCCATCTGCCGATTTTATTTTCAACTGCACGGTGGTCAACAATATTTCCTCCTCGTTGGTGGACAAATGGTGGGCTGTCTTTTGATTTGATGTAGAGGGTTGAGAATCCGAAGTTGAGGGTTGATTGGTGTTATTATTAGTTTTTCCGCGTGTTCTCGATTCATATTCTTGTTTATGATTATGCAATAGCGTGTGGTGTTTCATATTGCATTCTTTGCATTTTTTAGTTGACGTGCATTGACTATCTCCGTGGCTGTATAAGCAATTTTTGCACAGCTGTAGTTTTGCAACTATACGATTTCGTTGAAATGAGTTCATGTTATTGAACATTGGGCATGTTCGTAAAAAATGATTTTCATCGCAGTACGGGCAAGATCCATAAGTAACATGATATGTTTTCGTCATGTTTTGTTTCTTAAAATCGAAGTTATATTTTCTTGTTAAGAAAGGTTTGCTGAGTGACTTCTGGAGAGCATTTTTCTGCGATGACATGACAGATGTTTTTGATGTTTTCATGGTTTCATAAGCCATGAACTTGCTCTCGATAAAGAACAAAAAATCTCGTAAAGGTTGCGGTTCCTTTGGATCATGTAGATCTTTTATGTAGTCGTTGAATGTGACAGAATCCAGTTTTTGTGACATCAAGTGGACAATGATAGGATCCCATGACGATGTGTCTATCCCAAGATTGGAAATGCCGTTCATACATTCCATAGTTACGTCGTGTAACTTTTTTAAGTTATTTGCGTCTGGATTTAACCCGTCAACGACCGGAATCGCAGACACAATAGATTTCTATTGTTAACGGGTTCACATGTGAACCGTCGGGGTTTGATAGATTAAGATGTTAGGCAGGTTCAGCATGTTGTTCATCAGATATGTGAACTGAAGGCGATGGTTATCGTACCGTTGAGTTAGTATATCCCAACAGGACACATAGTTTTCGGCGGAAGTTGTTAGATGTTGTACTAATCTCTCTGCCTCACCTCGTAGTTTTGTTTTGAGGTGTTGCATCTTTTGCGCCTTGCTTATTCCTGGATTGTTGTGGATAGTTTCAATAAAAAGATCCTTGAACGATGTCCATTGACCGTAATTTCCCGAAAATTCTGGAATGACAATTTTTGGGGCTGATTGTTGGTAGTGAACCATAGACCACAACTTGTTATTGATTGCCTTCTTTAATTCATCGTATTTATGTTCGATGTCTAGAAACATTTGGTAGTATGTCTCATTCGAACCTTTAAGCTGGAGATCGATTTCCCAGTGTAATTTGTCTATAGATTCCCATCTTTTCTTCAAAAGCGCCAAGTTTTCTTCAAGTTCCCATTTTTCACTGGTGGCCGTGACGTCCATTTTCGACATTGCTCTGTCGATGGCTTTGAAGTAGCACTCTTGATTATTGAGTAACATCTGAAGCTTCTCGTTCTCAGTTTCCAAAATTTCGGAAAGATCAAATTTTACAGTTTGCATTTTTTGTTCGTTGAGATACTTCAATCTCGTTATTATATCTGATTTAGTATCCAAATATAATGTTTTAGTTCTTCCATAGATATCTTCGTTGAAGTAATCTATGTTTTTGTCGTTGACATTGTTCGTTAGTTCGGTGTGTCTCGCTTCGAAGTCGTTCCATTGCTCTTCTAGCGATGACAGACGTTTCTTGAGATATTCTTCGGTTTTTCGTGACGAAGAATCCTTCTTGTAGTTGATACAAAGTGTTTTGATGTTGTTGAAACATTCGGACTGAAGCGCCAGCATCTTGTTGTAGTTCAGTTAGTTTACTGAAGCTTGCAATCTTCTTAGTTTCTTGTTTGACGTGAAGTATTCACGATAGTGTCGTAGGTTCGCGACTCGAAGACAACTGTGATGGAGTGTGCCGCCTCCTTCTCCTTCCAAATCTTCTTCGTAGGCCAGTATCTCGAAGATCGATTCGAAATGGTCGCAAAACGGCAATGCAATCGCGTCCGAAATACAGTATATGCAACTTCTCAATTTGATTGGGGATTCTCGCTTGTAAGAGGCCAATCAAACCGATTTGCTACTGTACACAGGCACGAAAATGCACTGGACCGCTGAAGCTCGAAGGACCAAAAAGGATAATGTACGGTTACGCACAATATCCTTGAGAAATGTTATGTAGTAGTTGTTGCGTTTGTAAGGGTGAAGTACGAAGAACCGCGTGATAGTTAAAGTTAATTTATTTAAGTAAAAAGTTACAAAGAAAGGCAGCGATTCTTTCCCTTATGTCTCGTATGACGTTTGTTATCGTACTTCGTAATAAATTAAACAGATGTTGTATTTAACCCATTCGCGGTCATTGACGCGCGGCTGAAGTGGGTTGCTGAGTAAACATAAAAATAATGCTGTGCGGTGTTGAGACCGTACAATCAGAAATCTAAAAAAAATATGTGTTTTGATTTGTAACTTGCCAAATATGTAACTTTTTATGTGATCTCTTAAAAATGTTCCTAATTAAGTAAATTTAACAATGTAAACAAAAATTTTGTAACTTTAATTTTCTAAAATAAATCTTCTTTAGTAAAAATGCTTATTTTTATTCAAAATTGCCATATTATTGATTTTTTTTCAATTTTAAAGTGTTCTACTATAGTAGAGCGCGCGAGCATACTTGCAAATAAATGGGGCGCGTGCACTCTAGTGTTAAAATTGATATAACTTTTTTATTTATGAACGGATTTAAATGAAACAAACACTAAATTTTAAGTGAAGCTTATCATAATATTTCAGTGAAAACCGCAAACGAATCAGTTCAGCCGTTTCTCAGATTAGCGTGCACAAACGCACAGACAAACAGACAAACCGACAAACAGACAAACAGACAAAAATTCTAAAAATCATTGTTTTGTGTTCTATTGCGTTGGTAAAAGCCCCCAAAAATATTTTACTTATTTATCTTCCATTTACAGACAGCGATCGGTTACGATTTTATTATATGTATTGATGATGACGATCGGTTACGATTTTATTATATGTATTGATGATGTATTGATTTGATAGTCAAATTAGGCTCACCTTTTTCTGTTCTAGCAGCCAACTCTTCCCGTAACTTCCTGAGTTGCTCTCTTTGGTATGGTGTCATGTCAGCCTTGACCTTAACAGAGCTTGGTAGCTTACCTTTATTCTTGAGTACGTTGATAACGCTTTGTTTGTTAGAGAAAACTACCTTCACGGGGCGGGGCTTATCAGCATTGGGTGCTGGCTTACCCAAACGGAAGATGGTTACTGTTAACATTTAAAAAGAAAACACAAATTGTTTATGGTAAAATATTTTTTTTAAATTCGCGCCTTTTTGTATTGTGGATTATTCTTTTTAGTCTGTGGTTATATTTTCAATGTGCCAGTCTAGTTGTGATCTTGTGATTACGAAATACAAAATTACTGAGTGGATCCCTATCTTTTACTGATATTCCAACAGGTTATTGGCCCAGAAGCCCTGCGGACTGTGGACACAGTAAAAATAAGTGCAAAAGTTTCAGTCGCCGGTGTAACAAAACCTCAAAGTGCACTCTGATTTTCCGACTGTGAAATATCACACAGTTCATTCTAAAAGCGTCCGAAATATGTCTTCAAGCAACCCTCTCGCCTTGATTGAGAAGCTAACTGGCCGGGAAAACTACTCTACCTGGAGATTTGCTGTAAAAACTTACCTTCAACACGAAGAGTTATGGGACTGCGTCGAGCCCTATCCCGACATAGCTGTCGACGAGAAACGCGATATTAAGGCCAAATCAAAAATAATTCTATTGCTGGACTCCGTGAACTATGTGCACATTGAAGAAGCGAAGTCAGCCAAAGAAGTATGGGATAGCTTAGCAAATGCCTTTGACGATTCAGGGCTAACACGCCGTGTGGGTCTACTCAGAGATCTGTGCACAACAAACCTCGCCGGATGCTCAAATGTGGAAGACTATGTGAGCAAGATTATGACCACGGCTCACAAATTGCGTAGTATTGGATTTAAAGTAGATGACGAGTGGCTCGGGACATTACTACTCTCCGGTCTACCAGAAATATACAAACCAATGATAATTGCCATTGAAAGTTCAGGCATGAAGATAAGTGCTGACTCTGTCAAATCAAAAATATTACAAGATGTCATAATGAGTGATAGTGGTGACACATTTGCTTTTGCAGCAAGTTCAAAGAACAAAGTTTGTGAAAAGAAATCTTTTAGAAAAGGACCTCGCTGCTTCAATTGTAACAAATTTGGTCATATCGCTACTAACTGCAAATCAAAACCTAAGAAAAATCAAGAGCGTTCAAGCTATGCCGCTGCTTTCATAGCTTCTACAGAAAACCCTAATGAAGATCCATGGTATATTGATTCCGGTGCGTCAGTACATATGACTAAGCATCAAAATCTTTTGCAAGATGAAAAAGTACCGCTTATCAAGACAATCAAGGTAGCAAATGACAAGTCACTTTCAGTTCATAGCACCGGACAGTTAAGTTTAGATGTATGCAATGATAAAGGTGTGTACAATAAAATCCTCTTTCAAAATGTATTATATGTGTCAGAATTGGCAACAAATCTACTATTAGTCAGCCAGATAATTTAAAATGGAGGTCAGGTAAAATTCAACAGTAAGGGTTGTGTCATAATTAATGGAAACAACAAAGTTGTTGCGATGGCAAGCTTAGTCAACAATATGTACAGGCTGAATGTGAAAAGTGAACACGCATACATATCAGATGTTGACAAGCAAGATAAGTACCTCTGGCACCAACGCATGGCTCATTTGAATTTCCAAGATCTGGATAAATTAGTAGATAACACTAAAGGTGTACAGTTTTCAAATGCAAATGAAAAGTTAACTTGTGTGACATGTCTACAAGGAAAGCAGACACGCTTACCTTTCAAACATAGTGAGTCCAAGTCTTCCAAGATACTGGAACTTATACACTCTGATGTTGATGGTCCAATGGAATCAACATCCCTGGGAGGTGCAAAGTATTTCATGACACTGATTGACGATTACTCAAAGAAAGTATTTGTTTACTTTTTACAGAACAAGTCAGATGCTCTGCAAAAGTTCAAAGAATTTAAAAGTGAAGTGGAGAATCAATCAGAATGCAAAATAAAGTGTCTTCGTACTGATAATGGCCTCGAATATGTAAATTCAAATTTCTCCGAGTACCTAAAAGCCGCTGGCGTGATACATGCAAGAACTGTCCGTTATTCGCCAGAAAAAAATGGTGTCTCCGAACGGATGAATCGTACATTAGTGGAAAAAGCTAAGTGTTTGTTAATTAATGCCAATTTACCTAAAGAATATTGGGCCGAATCTGTACACACTGCTGCTTACCTCATTAATAGAACTCCAACGCGATCATTGAAGTATAAGACACCTGAAGAAATGTGGTCTGAACAGAAACCAAACGTCAATCACTTAAGAATATTTGGCTGCGAAGCAATGATTCACCTTCCCAAACAATCTAGAAGGAAGTGGGATCCAAAAGCACAGAAAGCAATATTTATTGGATACTGTAATCATACTAAAGGATACCGATTTATGGTTCCTGAGTCAAGAAAAGTAATAATAAGTAGAGATGTAGTCTTTCTTGAATCTACTGTCATGAGAAATTATGTTCCGGTTGATTTAACACAGGAAAGCTCAATGTATGACTCTTCATCTGAACCAACTGAAAGGCACACATCAGAGAGCTCTGATATAGAAGATACTGTTAAATCGACAAACACTGAATTTTACTCTGAAGCAGAAAATAGTACAGACACTGACTACACTCCAGATGAAACTGTTAAGTCATCAACTCCTTTGAAGATGACTCTGAAACAAAGAAATAGGGAATTCATTTCACAACCTGAGAAAGATAAAGATATAGAAGAAATTAGTTACTTATGCAGTAGTGAAGATATCTCTGCACCGCTGAACTACAATGAAGCAATAACATCAGCTGATTCTGAAAAATGGAAAATAGCAATTAGGAATGAACTAGAGTCGCATCGTCGAAATGGAACTTGGATATTGGTAGAAAAGCCTGAAAATGCTAAGCCAATTGGAAGTAAATGGGTTTTCAGAATTAAAAATGAACCAACAGGTCCTCGTTATAAAGCTCGACTGTGTGCTAAAGGCTATGCACAAAAAGGGGTAAGTAATATAAGCCAGAACAACAATATATATATTATTTTGAATAAATACCAACGAAATGTATAATTTTGGTCGGTATAATTATCAATAAAGATAATAATCATAAATCATACTTTTCTAACCCATAAAATCGTTTAAATAATAATTATTTAACCTAACAAACCTTTCGTATACATTTAAAGTCGTATAAAATTCTCGAAATCTGTTTACGTTACGTATAATAAACTTTCTGTAGATAAATTATTAAGCATAATAATCATTGCGTATATGAATCGATTAGTAGAAGATTCTTTATATATAATCATCATTAGATATAACAAACTTTTGATATAGCGCCTGGCAGTATGTTGCGGATAATTTTATTAAGACAAGCCAATGCAGGAGGGTTGAAAATAATATATTAATATGTCGCAATCACATAATGTAATTACTGATTACGTATTAACATTAATAGATAATTTCCTTCCTGAAATTTTCGTTTGTTAGCCATAAATAAAAAATAAGTGCGAAACGTTTAAAAGTACGAAATAGTGTTATTTGTGAATGGTTACTCTTACAATGAAAATAGCCAAAACAATAATAAGTGAAATTAAATCTATATCATTAAAACAGTAAAAAAGTGTCTGTAATTAAAAAAAAAGTCTGTCTGTTTGTCTATGTGTCTGTTTGTCTGTTATTACACGCTAATCTCCGGAAATGCTGGACGGATTCAAATTAAACTTTTTTAGTTATATAGCTGTAAGCCTGGGCAACATACAGGGTATAAATAATTTTGGAAGAACACCTGATGCAGAACTATACTGGTCTAGCTAAACTATAAAAGATATAAAAATGGTGCCTTAGTAAAAGTTGTTCAGCCTGATGAGCATTTTCAAAAGACATAAAGTCCACGCGAGCGAAGTTGCAGGCTTCGGTTCGTAAAAAATAAGTTAGTTATTTTTTTATTTCTTTCATACCTTGGGCCTGGGGCGAAAAATTTGGTTACACATTCAAAATGCGCGCGCATTTTGTATATGTAACCAAATTTTACATACCTTGGGGCTTGAGCGGAAAATTTGGTTACACGTACAAAATGCGCGCGCATTTTGTACGTGTAACCAAATTTTCCGCCCTAAAAGATATAAAAATGGTGCCTTAGTAAAAGTTGTTCAGCCTGATGAGCATTTTCAGAAGACATAAAGTCCACGCGAGCGAAGTTGCGGGCTTCGGTTCGTAAAAAATAAGTTAGTTATTTTTTTATTTCTTTCATACCTTGGGCCTGGGGCGAAAAATTTGGTTACACATTCAAAATGCGCGCGCATTTTGTATATGTAACCAAATTTTTCATACCTTGGGCCTTGGGCGGAAAATTTGGTTACACGTACAAAATGCGCGCGCATTTTGTACGTGTAACCAAATTTTTCATACCTTGGGGCTTGGGCGGAAAATTTGGTTACACAAACAAAATGCGCGCGCATTTTGTACGTGTAACCAAATTTTTCATACCTTGGGGGTTGGGCGGATAATTTTGGTTACACATACAAAATGCGCGCGCATTTTGTATGTGTAACCAAATTTTTCATACCTTGAGGCTTGGGTAAAAATTTGTTTTCATAGCTTGGCTATAGGCAAGATTTTTTTGTTAATAAAAAAATTGGTTAGTTTTTGTAGCCTTTATGATATGACTTCTTTTTTTACTATTTTCTAGTCAGATTTTTTTACTAATCTAATCGTTTACTGACAAATTTAGATATTTTATTTTTATGTTTGCCCCCACTTTTGGGTATCTTATTCACAGTTTCTTTTATGTTATAAAATATCTTAATGGACATTGCCTACTTCTTTGTTTAAACTTTGCACCTTTATAAACCTATCCTATACCTTGAGTTTTTTTTTATAAGAAAATTAAAGTTTATGAGATTTCCAAAATTTGAATTATTTTCGTCTGCCTGTCTATACTTTTTAGATGGTATGGTTTTTAAGTCATATATCTTCTAAACAATATGATTTTGATAGTTATATGTTTTGAATGATATGTCTTTTCAACAATATACTTTTAGAATGATATACTTTTTGTCCTGTATACCGCACAAGTTGTATAACAGGTGATGTTTAGTGTACATAAACGTTATATAAATGATTTTATGCTTTTTAAAATGAAAATGTAATAAATATTATAGCTATTAAAATATATACCTTAATGATTATGTCAAATTCACATTATATCTTATGAACGTTATTAAAATGTAAATATATAAAATGTAATTATATCAAGCAATACGCACCCCACAAAAAGAAGGTATCGAATATGATGAAACATTCTCACCTACAGTAAGGTATGATTCCATTCGTGTGTTATTGTCCATTGCAGCTCGAGAAAAGTTAGAAATACTTCAATTTGATGTAACCACTGCTTTTTTGTATGGAGAGTTAAAAGAAGACATATTAATGACAGCACCTGAGGGAGTAGAATGCAAACCCAACATGGTATGTAAACTTATAAAATCTTTGTATGGATTAAAACAGGCACCCAGATGTTGGAACTTCAAATTCGACTCAGTCCTTAAGAAAATAGGATTTGAGAAAAGCAAAGCAGATCAATGTGTTTATATTGGGATAATAAACAATTTTAAATGTTACCTTTGCCTGTACGTTGATGACGGACTTTTATTCTGTAAAGATAGATGTACCATAATGAAAGTAATTGAACATATGCAAGCAAACTTTGAATTAAAAGTCTGTTGTTGCATTAAATTAAATGTATGCAAATTATAAGAGATGACAATTGCATTTTTATTCACCAGAAAAAGTATATTGAACAGTTGTTGAAGAAATTCAATATGCAAGATGCCAATCCCAACTGTGTCCCTGCTGATCCGAATGTGAAGCTGCAGACGGCTGATGATGGACCTAAGAAAAGGTATCCCTACCGAGAAGCTGTAGGATCATTAATTCATGCGACTGTTGTAACCAGACCAGACATTGCATTTGCTGTCGGCCAGGTGAGTCGATATTTACATTCTTATGATGACTCCCATTGGAATGCTGTAATGAAAATATTTAAATACCTCAAAGAGAACAAAGATCATGGTCTATGCTACACATCACACTCAGACAATACTGATTTAATTGGATACAGTGATTCTGACTTCGCCAACGACATAGCAACGAGACGCTCAATAACTGGCTATGTATTCATAAAAAACGGAGCTGCTGTCACTTGGTCGTCTCAGCGTCAGCCAACAGTGGCTTTGTGCACTACGGAGGCCGAGTTCATGGCTGCGTGCGCGGCTACCAAAGAAGTTATATGGTTAAGACAATTACTCAGTGATTTAAGTGAATTTGATCAGAATTCTGTGTGTGTAAACATTGACAATCAAAGTGCTATTAATGTGATCAAAAATAATGAATTTCATAAGAGATGCAAGCACATTGATGTTAAATATAATTTTGTAAAAGAAAAGTATATTGAAAAGTTCATAGACTTAAACTATGTACACACTGATAGTCAATTTGCTGACATATTTACAAAGGCCTTGCCTAAAGCTAAATTTAGTTTCATGAGAAATAGCATTGGTTTGTTAAAGTTTAAATGTTGAAAGTTAAACTATTATTTAGGTGCATTGTTAATTTACTTAATATCTCTATAGAAGGCTTAAATTTGAAGGGAGTGTTAACATTTAAAAAGAAAACACAAATTGTTTATGGTAAAATATTTTTTTTAAATTCGCGCCTTTTTGTATTGTGGATTATTCTGTTTAGTCTGTGGTTATATTTTCAATGTGCCAGTCTAGTGATCTTGTGATTACGAAATACAAAATTACTGAGTGGATCCCTAACTTTTACTGATATTCCAACACTTCAGGACTGGCAATCGGCAATGAAGCTAGTGAATTGGAGACTTTGTCCTTGTCAAGGGACTTCCTGTCTTCTGGCAAGTCAGCCTTGGATTCAGGTATTCCATACACAATAAGGTTGCGGCTACGGCTCTTTCTATCCTCCATTTCATTAAAAACAGAGTCTAAATTAACTATGTTAGTTTGGTTTGCCAGCAACTCTTGGACCTGCTGTTGGAGAAGTGTAACCTGTCTACGTAGGTCTGGAACTTGCCTAAGGCCTTCTTTACAGTCGTCACATAAATAGGACAATTTGGGCGATTGAAGTTCGAAGACACGCATTTCGGTTGCAGACAATCCACTACATTTAGCACATATCGCACGTTTACAGCCTTTGCAATTGATTTTTGGTGATTTTTCATCAATGCGCGAGTTACACTTAAAACACTGAGCCATTGCTTATATTTTTACTAAATTGGTAGCTTCTTCTTGACAATGGCAACCTAGTTTGTCTATGCTCACACTTCTGGTCTGTAGGCAAAGTGACAGTAGTGTTTTGACAGATTGAAATCTCAATTTATGTGGGTACTTTAATAATCTTGCGGAAAAACTACTTTTTAAAATGTCAGTAATAATTTTTAGAGCACTATTTTCACTTAATTTAGTCACAGATTCACAGTTTCTTTTATTCAAAATAGTTGATTAACAGTTTATCTCCAAAAACAACACAAAAATTGCTGTAATTGAGCACTTTTTCCAGGTTTCTTAATTTTTGTAGACAGAGTGTCGAAATACGATGTTGTTCAAGTGACAACCACAGACGAAAAAAAACAATTAATAGTGATGTGTCTCTAATATCTAACTGGAGCAAAGCCCATGGACTTATGGTAAATCCTGACAAAACGCAAGCTATAATAATAAGAAGTCGATGGTATATTTCTCGATTTCTCGAATAGATTGGCAGTTCTTACCACCTATTATTATATTGTCTTTGAGGGTGTCAAAGTAGACTATGGCGAAAAAGTGAAAAATCTTGTGGTAGTATTCGACAGAAATTTATCGTGGATTCCGCAAATTGCGGAAGTTAGTCGGAAGGTATATGCCTCCGCTGCATCTCTCAGAAGATTCAGGAATTTTTTACCTGTTGCAACTAAAATTTCGCTTGCACAATCATTACTTCCTCCTATCCTAGATTACGCCAACTCTTGCTATCTCAACATCACGGACGAGCAATTGGATAAGCTTGAGCGCCTTCAAAACTTTTGTATCAGGTTCATATTTGGACTACGCAAATATGACCACATTTCCATCTACCGTTCGCAACTCAAGTGGCTCCTAATCCGACTTCGACGTAACTATTACGTTCTTTCACTCTTATACTCCGTACTTTTTATTCCAACTTCTCCTCCCTACTTAAAGGAGCGTTTTACTTTTCTCCATCAGGACTAATCGCCCCACGCGCAGCATCAATGCTTTGCGTCTAAAAATTCCTTCTCATTCGACCGGATTCTACTCCAAATCCTTTACAGTACAAGCTGTCTACCTTTGGAATGCTCTTCCTCTTGAAGTTCGTACTGCTCAGAGTAAAACCATTTTAAAAAATCGCCTTTTTAAATATTACCTGTCGTTATAATCAGTTATGTTCTGTGTTACTAATAATGTATTTATTTTATGTATTATTTATATGTATGTTTATATAATTATTTTATGTATCGCATAGGTATGTTTTATTTATATTTATATAAAATATATTTACATATGTATTATATGTTTATGTATTATTAATATGTAAGTAAATTAACTATAGGTATAATTACTGCGCCCACCTAATTTCAAATTATTATTTTTCCTCCACCCAAAGGTTGGCTAAAAGAGATTACATTTATAGCAATAAGTCCGCCTTTGTGCCTATATTGTTTCTTGTTGTTGTTGTTCAATGTTCAATTCAATGTATAGACACATTTTTTTACTGTTTTATTATACGTAATAGACCATTATGTTTCTGAATCAAGTGTTCCAGACTTCAGACCTTCGATTTTTATACCTCAACAGAAAATGCTCATCAGGCTGAACAACTTTTGCTAAGGTGTCCCTTTTATATTTCTAATAATTTAGCTGGACCATTATGGTCCTGCATCATGTGTTGATCTTCGATTTTTATATCTCAACAAAAAATGCTCATCAGGCTGAACTGCTTTGGCTAAGGCGTCATTTTATATTTGTTATACTTTAGCTGGACCATTATGGTTCTGCATCAGGTGTTCTAGGTCTTCGATTTTTATAATTAAACAAAAAATGCTCAGCAGGCAAAACAACTTTTGTAAGGCGTCACTTTTATATTTCTTATAGTTGAGCTGAACCATTAAGTTTTTGCACCAGGTGTTCCAGATCTTTGATTTTTATATATCAACAAAAAATGTTTATCAGGCTGAATTACTTTTGCTAATGCGTCATTTATATTTTTTTTATAGTTTAGCCGGACTTTTATGGTTCTGTATCAGGTGTTCCATTTTCCAAAATCAATTATAGCTTATATGTTGCTCAGGCTTAACAGCTATATAGCAAAAAAAGTTTCATTCGAATCCGTCCAGTATTTCTGGAGATTAGCGTGTACAAACAGAAAAACAATCGCCCATAGAAAAATTATCTTTAAACTTTAAATGATGATAACTTTTTTATCTAACATCAGATTTTGATGACACAAAGCCTATATTTTGCTCAGGGATGAGCTTAATCTTTTAGTGAAAACCGCGTAAAAATCTGTTCAGCAGTTTTAAAGATTAGCGAGTACATACAGACAGACAGACAGACAAAAAAAATCAAAAAAATATTTTTTGTGTTCTGTTTTTTCATCGCCCACACTCATTTTTTGTTAATTTTATCAAATGTACAGACACGCGGTTCCTACTGTTTTAATATATGTATTGATGTATTGATTATTTTATATTTATTAATTATTTTTTTTGCGCCGCAACAATTCATCTGTTTATCCCTATGGTTGACTGGGAGAGAACGCTCTTAGCGTTAAGTCCGCCAATTGTAAACAATTTCAATTGTGGAGCAATAAAGTTTCAATAAAATAAATAAAATATCGAGTCTCGATAGTATCGAAAATTTTAAAAACAATCGATAGTATTGCACTTTTGATAGTTGACATTGAAAACTACTAACAATACTATCAATAGTATCAATACGATCGATTCTATTGATAGTATTGATTATAAAACATCAATAGTATCGATACTATCGAAAAGCAATACAATAGATACATAGTATTGATAGTTTTGGATGTTTCCATGAGTCGTGATAACGTAAGTCGCGACGACGTGAATCGCGATTTCGAAAATTGATTGATTGATGACTGAGTAACGATAACGTGATATTAAACCATGAAATTTGGAATGACAAGTCCAGTGATCGGAGTAGGTAGATTGTTTTAAGATTAATGAACCTAAACGTATGTATTAATATAGACATGCCTCCAGAATTCCAGGATTTTAAAATTATAAAAAAATCCGGAATTTCAAAATTGTTACATGTAGGATGAAAATATCAATATATGCAAAAAAAAATTCACACTTCCAACATCATATGATGTTGAAAGTGTTGCCCTTGTGAGGCGTGTCGTCGAGGCGCCGTTTTTATGTATGTAGGGACGTTTAGTGATGCGATTTTTTAATTTTGCTTAACTTTGCCCTCACGCCACGAGAAGTATCATCCCCACGTCTTCATTTAGTAGCATTGTAGGGTATCTGCTATGTGTCACTAATTGTAAGTGTTCGTAATGCCACTAGAGAATGGTATAAGTTCTGAGTACTTAGAGTTCAGCGTGAGGTACCTACGGTTCAGGAAGGTTGCACCAAGGAAACAACATGAATCACACACTGATACTGTTTATTACATTCACAACACGTATACAATAATTAAGAGTTAACCAAAACGAGCGAATAGACAAACACACAAGTACGTACGGGTGTTATGTATGGAGTCACGTAAAGACTCAATACTCAATACTCAATCATTTATTGCTTCCTTAATGTATATACAGGTCTTTGATTATATAATAGGATCTATTAAGGGCCCTGAAGGGCGCTGCAATGAGAGAAGGGCTATGTATACAAGAAAAAAAATGGTTAAATTAATGTATTCTCATGCACAGATAATATTTATTAATGTTTATTTTTCAGTTACTAATATTATATTTATTTGGGAGCTTTCCGCTTTCATTAATATTTTTATTTATATACAGAGAATTTTAATCTTATTTATTTATTTATTTATTCAATTGTAGTTGTTATAAGTACTACATATTTAAAAAGATTCTTTTCTTTTTAATTTATATTATTGTATTAATTCGTAAAGATTTTGAAACATATTTATTTTACTGTTATTATTTTTCCTGCTTTTATTAATTTTCGTATGGATAAAAGAATTGCAATCGTTTTTATTTAATTAATTGTCATTATTATATTAATTAATTAATTGTATTATATTGTATGGTATTGTATTATACATTCTTGATTATTGTCAATTTTTTTTTTTTTTTTTTTGTTTCCTTACGATATGCATTACAAACAGGTCTTAATAGGCGAAATAAGACTCTGACGGGAGCTGCAATAAGAGAGCTGCTTTAACGGGAGATAAATGTGATCAATTTTATTTATTATATTGTATATATAAATTTACGTATAGCGATGATAATATATTTGTGATAGGTTATTTATTATATTTAAGTTTTTTTTTTAAATAATTATTTATTTATTTGTTAGTAATATATTTATCTTGTAGATATTCGTCATAGTATAATAACATTTATTAGCCAAAAATTTTTTAATGTTTTTTTGAAATGTTTTATAATTTTCTATATTTTTGATGTCTTCTGGAAGTTTGTTATATATCTTTACAGCCATTTTAAAAGGACTAGACGAATATAGCTTTAGACGCGAAGTAGGTAATTGTAGTCTGTTCTTGTGCCTGAAGGTGTACTTCGTTTCTATGTCTTTTCTTTTGTTAAAGAAATGTTGATATTTACGTACAAATTTGCATGTTTCCAAGATGTAAATACTCGGCAAGGTAAGTAAGTTGTATTTTTTGAAATAAGGCTCACAGCTATCTCTAGGTTTTATATTGGCTATTATTCTGATTAATCTTTTTTGCATAGTGAAGACTCTATCCCAGTCGGTTCCGTTACCCCACAGATTTGTACCATAGCTAAGCCATGAATAGGCGTAAGCGTAGTAGGTGACGATAGCGGTCTCGATATCTGTGGATTTCTTTACTTCTCTGAGCGCATATGCAAATTTTGATAGTTTGGCGCAAAGTTTGTTAATATGAGATTTCCACTTGATGTTGCTATCTATGTCTACGCCCAACAGCGTGAATTCCTTTACTACCTCTAAGTCTATGCCGTTTACGTTTAAATTTATTTGTAAGGGTTTTTTTTGATATGGGTGAAACACCATTAGTTTTGTTTTTGAGAAATTAATTTCCAAATTATGGTCGTAAAGCCAGGCTTCTGTTTTTTTTAGAATATTTTTAAGATGTTGGCTTACGTTTATATTTTTGTCTACTGGCGTAAGGATCGAGATATCGTCAGCGAACAGGACACAGTGCTCATCCATTATTTTTGGAAGATCGTTTATGTACAAGAGGAATAAGAGACACCCGAGAACGCTGCCTTGGGGAATAGAAAGACTAATCGATATGCATTGTGATCGGATGCGTTGGATCGTATCTGTTTCGTAGTCAAAATGCTCAATTTCTACAAACTGTTTTCTATCCTTGAGGTATGAGCAAAACCATTTATGGGCAACTCCTCTGATACCAATTCCCTGTAGTTTATTTAATAGGATGTCGTACTGAACTCTATCGTATGCTTTGGTCATGTCTAGCAATATTCCTATACCGTATTTACCATTATCAAGTGTTTTTAGCACTTCTTGGACGTATTTGTAAACAGCTAATGTTGTCGAGCGATTTTTCCGGAAGCCGTTTTGACAATCATCAAGTAGTTCATATTTTTCGCAAAATTTGTATACACGGTCAGCCATCGCTCTTTCGAAAATTTTTGAGGCTGTTGGTAATAGCGCTATCGGTCGGTAATTATTCATGTCAGTTTTTTTGTTTTTTTTGTGCACAGGTTTTATTATTGAAATTTTTAAGAGGTCCGGAAATGCTCCTTCATTAAATGATTGATTAACTAATAATGTAAAGGGCAAAGTTAATTCATCCGCGCATTCTCTAAACAGATTTGGTGGCAGTTCGTCAATACCGTAACTATTCTTATTTTTTAAGTTTTTGATTATGCTGCGTATCTCTCTAGCATCCACAGGACATAGAAACATGCTGTTTTGAGTAGGGTGGAGTACTGGTCTACCTGTTTTTTTCCCCACATGGTTTCCACCTATCGATGCAAAGAAATCGTTAAAATTATTGGCTATTTCTTTGGGGTCGGTAATCGTTGTTTTGTTTATGTCTAATTTTATATTGTCTTTATTTTTTATGTTTTTTTTATTTGTGCACTCATTAACTACACTCCACATTGTTTTTATTTTGTTTGACGAATTTTGGATACGTTTTTTATAGTAGATTTTTTTCGCGGTAGCCACTGATTTTTTTAATAATTTTTCATATTTTTTATAATAATTATTAAGTATTTCGTTTTTATTTGTTCTTAGCATAAGGAGTTTGAGCAATCTTTTATTTTTACAGGATTCTTTTATACCTACTGTAAGCCAATGTTTTTTAAATCTTTTATTAATATTAATTTTTTGTTTTGGTATACACTGATCTAATATTTGCATTATTGTATTATGGAATATTTCATAGTTTTTTGATACATTTCCATGAGCCGTGAGGATATCGCACCATTTTATTTCTTTCAGTTTTGTTTTAAATTTATTTATATTTTCCATTTTAAAAAGTCTTTTTTCGGTATACCACATCTGATTTTTCCTTATTCTTTGTGTTATTTTAAAATCAATTTCTGTCGCAGAGTGAGCCGAAAATCCAAGTTTCTCTACTCTTGTTTTTGTGTTGTTATTGTTAAAATTTGTGAAAATTAAATCTATACATGTTTCCGAAGTTGGAGTAAAGTGCGTTGGTTCGTTTATGTGTTGGACGAATCTATGTTCTGCCATTAAGTTAAGAAATGTTTTTGTTTTTGGTGCATGTTTTAAAGTATTTATATTAAAATCGCCGCCTATTATTATGTTATATTTAGAGTATTTAATGCTTATGTAATCAAGAATTTTTTCCAACTGTTTAATAAAGACATCAGCCCCTTTCCCATTCCAGTACAATGAAATTAATAAAATATTTTCCTTCGGCAATTCTGTAGCACATAATTCCAAGTTGAACTCTATTGACATTTTTGTGATATCGGTGCTCTCTATTGATTGTATCTGGTCTTGCAGTAGGATACAAACTCCACCTCCTTCGCGTTCTTTTCGGCAGAACGATGCTGCTATTTTATATCCATTGAAATTTATTAAATTAATTTTTTCTTCTGTAAGCCACGATTCCGAAACGCATATTGCTTTATAAGTGGGATTTTGGTCAATAAAAGCTTCTAGAAGGTGCTGTTTGTTAAAGATGCTCTGGAAGTTTTGGAATAATATTTTAAAATTCTGTTCTTCTACGAAAGGAATGACTTTTTCTAGGTAGGTTTGTACTGTCGGTTGTCCTGTTCGGTTGATTATACATTTCTTCTCTATTCAACTCTACAGTTTCGCCTTCTATGATAAGCTTATTATTTTTTATTACAGCATATTTTCCTTTGCTTCGCGCCTTGAACATTTCTTCCCTTAGCAATTTCATTTCCTTTAATTCATTTCCATCCAGACCAAGCGCGAACGAGTGTTAGAGACCGACTAGCGGCTTGGGAACGCGGGTCGCTGCGCGTGTATGAAAATGCTTGTCTTGCAATATGTGTGTCCCTACATAACATCCCCCTTTAAAATTTTTGGTTACCAAAAAAAAAAATTTTACAAAAAAAGTTATAAAACATAGAACATCTCGAACATCATTCAAACAGTGCACGGCTACGCATTGGAATGCGCCGCGTAGACAGAACGTGACCCGGCGTGGCCGGTCTCATAAACAACTGAGTACTCGGAATTGCATGTTTGCATGCAATTTCAAAATGTTTTAAATTGAAAAGAATCTAAAAATAAAATTTCTGTTTTTAATAAGTTTACATTTACATTCGCACTGAAAAGAAAAGGAAAGGAAAATTTTACATGTTTACTTTTTTAACAAAATTCAAACGGATTTTTTTTTTAAACTCAACAAACATTCACAAATTAACACAAAATATCCTAGTTACACTATTTTTCGATGTACGAAAACTTGCTGGTATTCTCCTTTAATACACGGTAGGTTGAGCCGTTTGCACCGGGACAGTTTGTACTCGTACTTACGGAGTCGGTAAACTGGCCTTGTCAACCTCTCTACGTAACCAACTTCTGGTTTTCTTCACACATCGCTGCTTCAATAGGCAGCATGCGATTACTGCCAGCAACACTGCTCTCACTATAACGAAAATTGACACGAATTCTAATCTCGTTTCTACTATTGAACTGGTAGCTTGGGCCTGGGCTACTGCCACATTTTGCTGTTTGCTTTGCCCGTATCCCATAATTTAAACTTCGATTCACCAGAGTTCTGAACAGAATAATGTCTTCTAACACGATCTACAGCTATTTAAATAAAAAATATGCATCGCTAGTTTTCGTATATCCGCAATATATATCTGTAAAATTCTTAGTGATCTACTTTGTTTTGTCAAATCACGAATTCTATTGACCTACAAAAAAAAAAAAAAAGTAAGTACCTTTTTACTTGACATTGAAATAAACAAAAGAAAATTTTAATGACACGATTTCCTAATAAACTTTATGTTCCGTAATACAAGAAATAAATCTTATGTACTATTTGCGAATACTTATTTTTCAAAGCTCTTCTTGAAATTACATATATAGAATTATATGATATATAAACTCTACTGGTAGTTGACACGAATTTCTATGCTGCTATAAAAAAATTAACGAGTCCCCCCTATTGGGAAAACCCTCTGCAATAGCTTTTCGTGTCAACGCCATTGACGAACAAAAATTTATTTAAAAAAAAATATTGACTAACTATAATTTTTACTGGACATATCTCGCAATTAAATTAGACGTGAGCCTTAACATTCATGTAACTCTCTATCGCTTTGCGTACTCCTACATCGCTGTTTCGCCTCCAGGTTGCTGACAGTGACATTGTTCGCTACAGCGAGGCGTAAGTACAGTGAGCATTGTGACAAACTTTACATTACATTTTATGTTTCTAAGAAAAAATATTACATACAGTCATGTACAATAAACTGTTTTTTTACATTCAATTGCCTACCTACTCGTAAATTACATACATAGTTGAACGACCGCTACGGGTCTTAAAATGACATCTTTTTCTTTAGAGGTAACTGGATTTGACTGTACAGCGCTATCATTATCGTTACTAGTACTAGGCTCTGTGATATCACTACTTCTAGTCAAGTAGCTAGACGCAGGATCTGAATTTTCATTTAACAAGTAAGGGGGCTTTATTCTATCTATCGAAATATTAGCTTTGCGATTAGGTAACTGTAGCATTACCATGGGTTTACAGTGACCGTACTCGCTAGCGACTGCGTAAACATTTGTATGGAGAATAGTACAGCGCCCCTGGCGGTCACTCATAAAACTAAAGATCGGCAGTATCAGTCCAGCGGTAAATTACCTATCGAAAAGTAATCGCTAGCGACTGACGTTTTGTAGCCGTTGCTGTAGAACATCGGTACCATAAGTCACAAATTTGACAGAAGCTATCGAAAAATACCGTAACGACTGTAGTAATCTATTTCACTAGCAAATTGGAGCGTGAAAACCGTGTTACAATTCATGTTTATTAAATAATTTTTATCATTATTTATTTAAAAAATGTCGGCAAGACATTATTTAGCGTGGGATATGTTAGAGAAGGCTGCATACGAAGACGAACGACGTGAACAGGGAAAATTTCAAGCAGATTTGAGAAATATATTGAGAAATCCACTTCAACATATAAGTGAGAATAATTTTATAAAAGAATATAGACTTAGTAAGGAAGCTTTTGAGGATTTGTGCGATTTATTATTAATGTATACGGATTTGAAATCTACGCAAAGGGTGTCGCTGGAATCAAAGGTAAGTAGGTAAATTCCTAAGGTGTACCTATGTACTTCAATATATAAGTGTTATTGTTGTAATTATTCAACAATAAAACAAATCTTGCAGGTTTTATGTGCGTTACTATTTTATGCACAAGGTAGTTACCAACGTATCACTGGTAAGGCAAACCATTTTTCCCAAGAAGCTATGAGTGATTATATTCAAGAAGTAACAACTGCTTTGAACCACCCCAATATTTTAAAAAGATTCATCAATTTCCCAACCACACAACAAGAAAGAGATGCCATTAAACAAAGGTACATATCTTATAGGTTTTTTTTACATGAGGACCATTAGAACATTCAGTGCGAAATCGACCGCGCCAGTACTCGGGCAAAAAATAGGTTCGGTTTCAGAGGTATATTTAGAGCCAAATAAACTGCTTACAACTTTGATCTATCTTCTATTTTAAAAGATAAAGGTACCTACCTACATGTTACAAACTAATCTTCACATTTCAGTTTTTACAGTGAATATGGAATCCCAGGGGTGATAGGATGTATTGACTGCAGCCACATTAAGATATTTACTCCCAAAAAAGATGAGGAACATCTATATTTCTGTAGAAAGCACTTTCACTCAATTAATGCACAAATGGTATGTTTTTTTTTCAATGTACTTACTCATTAATAAATTTAAATTTAGGTACCTGTTTTTCTAAAAGTGCCTTACCATTTTTTTCCTTTTTGTAGATATGTGATCACAACTGTAAAATTTTATCTATCAATGCTAAATTTGGAGGTGCAACCCATGATTCCTTCATATGGGAAAATAGTAATGTTAACAATTATATACAATCTTTGCACAGACACAATGAAATTGTCTGGCTTTTGGGTAAGACAATATATTTTCACTATAATGTAGGTAAATAACATTTTATAATCATTTAAAGCATTTATTTTTTATCTCAAACAAAATAATCTTATTTTAACAGGTGATTCTGGTTATCCTCAACGGCCATGGCTGATGACACCATATTTAAATCCAACTCCACAATCTATTGAAGAAACTTTTAATGCAGCACACACCTCTGCAAGAGTTTTAATTGAAAATACTTTCGGGCGGTTAAAGAACCGTTGGCGTTGTGTACACAGAGATAGGGCATTACATTACAGCCCAGAAAAGTGTTGTCAAATTATTATAGTATGTTCTGTGTTACACAACATTGCCTTAAAGTACAATGTTCCAGATCCTGAAGAAGAGGAATCTGAAGAGGAATCTGAAGAAAATGAAGGTAATTAGGTGTTTATAGTAAAACTTATAATAATTATGTACTAGCCGCCATCGGAGCTGTGCCGGCATGATAGGATCACGTAACGCAGGCAGACAAGCGGGTTAAGATGTAGCTTAATGTGTTCATCCCAGAAAAATCAATCGGATGACTAGTTAAAAGATAACTTACAAAGCTACAAACTTACTTCATTATATTATTAGTATAAAGATGTCCTCACTATTTTCAGAGTTTCATCGAGAGGAGGTGGTGTTGGAAAGTGAAGGTGCCAGTGATTTATTAATGGGAAGAGCACTACGGGATCAATTAGCTAGAAGGCTTGCATCAAGACGGCCATAGTGTATTTGGTACCTATTGTTAATGTTTGCAAATAGCATCTTTTCTGTTTTGCATTAATAGGTATATATTGTATATGAATATATGTTGTATTGTTGAATAATAAAAAGTTCATTTTTAATCAATATTTATTTTTTAACAATATTGTGTCGATTATGCAACGTGGAAGGGACATACATACCTGTAATAAATTGTACCACGGGCTACACTAGATCACTAAAGTATAAAATTAAATTAAAATAACAGTCAAGAACAAAAAAAAATTTCGACATTCTCATACAAATCGCACAGGCGGCTATACACTTTTGTATGGAAGTGTCGTTTTTTTTGTTTTTGTTTTTTGGCTGTTATTTTAATTTCATTATAATGGTCTAGTATAGACCGTGGTTCGATTTATTACGGGTATGTCCCTTCCACGTTTTATACAGTTAAATATAAATCACAATAGGCATGATAATTGAAAAATTGTTTTTGGCCCATTGGTTAGATTAGTTTTCAAGTAATAAAAGTTTCAATGAATCCTAATCAGTATAGATAGACCGTGGTTCGATTTATTACGGGTATGTCCCTTCCACGTTTTATACAGTTAAATATAAATCACAATAGGCATGATAATTGAAAAATTGTTTTTGGCCCATTGGTTAGATTAGTTTTCAAGTAATAAAAGTTTCAATGAATCCTAATCAATTTAACATTTAGCAAAGTGAAACTAACTTATGTGTCAATGTCAAATTGATTTGGGTGGATAATGGTTTAAACCTACTAACAAAGTTAGTCCAGTTTTATAATAAGACGGAATAACTTTTACAATCCTATAATAACTTAAATCTTTATTTTTTTCCCAATGTATCGATAATTCTATTACCTAAAGCTAAAAATTGATTGAACAAATCTAACCACCGTTCTTGCATTCTTAATTCTAACTCCCTCAAACTATTCCTCTCCCGTTCTGCTTCCTGTTGAAAGTTTCTCCATTCACAGTCAGACCTGACAAAAGCTTGCCTTGCCAAATCTGACTGTGTCTGGGTACGGGTTCGTCTGTGGACAGGAGACGAGTGGTTGTGAATTGGTCGTCTTCGCTGCCGACGCGGCGTAGGTGGTAAGGGCGTGGGACTCTGCGGCACGTGCTGTCTGGCACCAGGAGCAGGCCTTGTCACCCGAGCCGCAGGCTCGTCCTCCTGCGTTGTACCAGTCTCATTCCTGTCTAAAATATAAGAAAAATCAGTACTATTTTAATTTTTATATGAAGTAATGAAATTAGATTTTATGGTAAAAGTAAGTATGCGCAATATCTAAAAATGTATGTGTTGGCTGTTTCACACAATAAGCCATCATGGCCCAACTTAACACAATTATGTCTTAAAGCAATTATTCTACCACATGGCTGCGTCTGGTATGATGGGCCATGATCAGTGTTACATCCATAAAATTTGTCAATATAGGTGCATAATTTATTGTTAAATATAATAAATAAACTTGACTGTAGAGACTGTACCTGGGCTGTTAACTATCTCTGGCAAGGAAGGAAAAACTGCAGGTTGAGCAGATGTCCCTGGCTGATTCCAACTTTCTTCAACATCTACAATGAAAAATAAATTAAATATTTGGGTACAAACTTACAACCCTTTCTAGTTCCAAAGTAAGCCTTGTTTGTACTTTGAAAAGGCGATAATATGCATATACAAATATAAATCTCAGTAGCGCGCGGGCGCCGATCGCAGGTAGACGCGTCGACCGGCTCTGAGTTGCGTATACCTGTGTGCGTGAGCCTTGCGCTCGCTTCGTCCGTTGCTTTTCTACGCGTTCGTACCTACGCGTGCGCGGTTGTTTACGATGTAACTCGGGTTATTTATTATTAATAATAATGACTAACAACGAGAACGCGTATGCTACTGCCTGAGGTGGAGATGAATAGTGAAGGGGTTACCTACAACATAGAGAGTGAGATGACAAGGAGCGTAGAAAATATTAGCCAGCAGAATGGTGAGACAAATACAAGTAGCATGGGTTCAGGAAGACCGTTGAAAAGAAACAGGGAATTGAATCAGGAGGAAACGTGGAGAACAGTAGCGAGAAAGGCAAAAAGATTTGGCCGATCGGATGAGAATGGTGTACCGTCAATAATAGAGGATAAAATTGAAATTTGTTTAACATGTTCCGCAAAATTGCCTAAACAATTTGGATTGGCAAAAATGATGAAACAAGAAAATATTAAGAATGTCATCAAGATCAAATATATAAACGCTTACAAAGTTTTATTACACTTCAGTCAAGAAGATAGCGCGGAAGAGATTCTCCACTCGAAACCGTTTAATGAAAATGGCTTTAAATGTCAAAAAACCCTTGAAATTAACCAATCGTACGGAGTAATCAAAGACGTTGATCTACATTTAAGTGATGAGGAAATAATGGATGAACTTAGATGTGACATGACTATTTTGGGCGTGAAGAGGCTTAAACGTAAAAATACAAATGATGGGCATTGGGAATTGAGCGAATCAGTAAGAATATGCTTTAAAGGCTCAGCCTTGCCTAGATATGTAAACATATTTGATACCAGAGCGCAGGTGTACCCATATACATTCCCAGTGACCCAATGTTCTAAATGTTGGCGTTTCGGTCATTCGATTAAAATGTGCTCTTCTGTAAAAATAATATGCCCAAAATGTACCAAAAATCACGTGAATTGTGAAACAACTCAATTCAAATGTAACAACTGTACTGGTAGACACATGGCTATGGCTAAGATATGTCCAGTGTTTATTAAAGAAAGACGTATTAGGGAACTAATGGCAGAATTTAATTGTTCGTACAAAAAGGCCCTTACCGCTTATTTAGCCTACTCCAGAATTTGTTAGCCAAGAGGAAGTGATTCCAGAAGTCAGACTTACTCCTTCTAGCGTAGTCTTTCCAGTAATACCCGGGCCTAGCATTAGAAGTAGGTCTAAGACGGAGAAACGAAAACAAAGAAAGAAAAATCGTAAAGGAAAGGAAGCAAATGTGTTCGAGAGTGCCTCAGAATTAAGTGAAAGCAATAACAGATCAGAAGAAAACAGAGCAAAACGCAAAGAGCAGATATGTTGGCATATAATATGTAAAAGAATTAAGGAAAAAATCTTAGGCAACGAGTCATGGGAAGACAAAATCAAAAGTTGTGTGAGCTTAGTCATAGACGGGTTGATATCTATTGTCCTTAAATTTATCGCTGATCAGCCTTGTTGTAACTTCATAAAACAATTATGGATTGCAACAACCCAAACATCTCAGTAAATTTACTACAATGGAATGCCCAGAGTGTACGTCCGAAGAGCACGGAGCTCGAATCCGTGTTGAGCCAGGAAAAGATACATATTGCCATAATAAGCGAGACATGGCTAGACCCCGACAGCCAGTTTAGAATTAATGGTTATAATATATTCAGATCCGACCGCAGTGATGGATTTGGAGGTGTAGCCATCCTAACACATAAATCAATCAAGGCACAACAATGCAACGTGCAACTCGACAATTCAAAAATTCAGATTGTTCATGTTAAAATATTAAATTGTGACCACTTAGAAAATATATTCTCTCTATATTGCCCATCGCCTGTCAGAACCACTTCGAACGACTGGAATCAGATTCTAAATTTAGCTGGTAGAAAATCTTTAGTAGCAGGAGACCTTAATGCTCACCACACTAACTGGTCAACTAAGATAGATCCACGAGGCGGACAACTATATGATGCAATTATAGATAATGATTACATTTCATTAAACGATGGAACGCATACTCGAGTCAAGCTGGTTAATGGCGTTATCCAAAAAACTTCACCTGATTTATCCTTGGCTTCCACAGATATAGCGCTAAAATTTGAATGGCAAGTGAAGAATGAAAACTTGGGTAGCGACCATCTGATGATTAAAATGAAAACCAATATCCCTGCGGAACGTAATTATAAAAAGAAATTTAATTTTAAGAAGGCTAATTGGTCCATGTACAAAGATAATATAGAAAGGCAGCTTGAAAGTTTAATCATATCAGACGACAACCAAACCGCTTACGATGACTTTATTAATCTGATTATCACGGCCGCCAACGAGTCCATACCATTCATTAAAAACCATGAAAATCCAATGAACACGCAAAAGTTCACTCCAAAACCTTATTGGAATAAAGATATATCCAAGGCTGTGGCGGAGAGGCGTCGTTCTTTGGCAAAGTTTAGAAGAAACCCAACTCCAGATAATTTGGATCTTTTACAAAACAAGCTTAGAGCAGCACAGTCATTGATTCGAAGCAGCAAAACAAAATCATTTAGGCAATGGTGTGACAGTATAGACAGTGTGGTATCTTGTGGTGAAATGTGGAACAAAATGAAATGGCTTAAAGGACTCAGAACTCAAAAAAGCAGTATAACTCCAGAATCAGCAGAATCTTTGCTGTGTGACTTGGCACCTGACTTTGTGCTGCCACCTGCCCCAAGTTTTCATAGAGAGAATTTGCATTTATCAGCCCCGATTACAATCCAAGAACTTACAAATAACATAAAACAGTCAGATACAGCTCCAGGTCTGGATAACATTTCTTACTCGATGATTAAATACTTACCAGATGCAGCCAAGAATATTTTAGTATTATTATATAATAGATTTTTATCATCAGGTTTCGTCCCGAAACAATGGAAAGAGATTAAAATTATCCCTATCCCAAAACAGGGTGCTGGTGGTGGCCCAACGTCGGGCATGAGACCAATAGCTCTGATGTGCTGTCCATGCAAGATATTTCACACAATTATTACCAGAAGATTGGAGTGGTACTTTGAGAAAAATGGTTTATTATCAGATGAAACCATAGGTTTCAGAAGATCTCGGTCGTGCATGGACAACTTATCGAGGCTAGTATCTCGAATACGCAGTGGCTTCAGCGAAGGACTTACTACGGTAGGCTGTTTTATTGATATTAACAGTGCTTACAATAATATCGATATATCTAGTCTTTTAAACATTCTAGATGACATTGGAGTGGGGTCTTCAATATGTAACTATCTCTGGGAATTTTTGCATTCCCGTACTGTCTCTATTAAACTGAGTAATAATAAAAATATAACTCGCACTACGGGAATTGGGATAGCACAAGGGGACCCGTTGTCTCCGTTGTTATTTAATGTAGCTACGATGGATGTTTGCAAAAATTTACCATCAATTGTATCTCAATATGCCGATGATTTTGTACTTTATGCCAGCCATGAAGATCTTTTAGAAGCGGTTAATATTGTCCAGAATGCTTTGGATGTATTAAATGATATGATTGAAAGTTTAGGTTTGAATATTTCCCATAGAAAAACTAAAGTATGTGTATTCTCTAGAGGTATTAAGAAAAATTTGGATAATGTAGTTTTAAAAGTTAATAATAAAAGGATCGAACGAGTTAACAGCGTTAAATATTTAGGAATGTGGCTTGATAGAAATTTAAGGTGGGGAAAACATATAAATGAAACTTGTCAAAAAACTTGCAAGTTTCTAAATGTCTTTAAAGTATTGGCTGGAGTAAAATGGGGAGTACATCCAAAGCATCTTAGACGACTGTATATTGCTATTATTCGAAGCAGATTGGATTACGGCAGTTTTTTGTACGACAATAGTGCAAAAACCCATTTAGTTAAGCTGGATAAAGTACAGAATCAGGCAATGAGAGTGATTGGCGGCTTCTTAAATAGCACGCCACTACATGTCATGGAGAGTGAGCTGTGTCTCCCTCCTTTATTTGTTCGAAGACGATACCTTGCCGCTAAGTTTTGGTTTAAATCAAAAGCTGTTAATACAAATACAACCATATGTGCTATAGAAGAACTAGATGAATCAAGTAGGCATATAGTTATCAAAGTTACTGGTGTCGTAAAAAATTGCCTCTTCTAATAGACATTCATAGAAAATACAGTAAAAACCCATTACAATCAACTGAAAATGTTCCTATGTATAGCCTCAATAACTGGGTTACTTATTATAATATATCAAATGCTATTGTTGTAACAGTCGATGGTGTTGAATTGGCAAAGAGACACGCTAGTTTAACAGAACTCCGAAATAACTGCAGTGTACACCGAAACAGATATTATCATGCATTTCATAAACTTTACACTGATGGGTCTAAGGACGAAGCAGGATGTGGGGCTGCCTTTGTAGACCCCCAATTGGGGATATCAGTTAAATTTAATATCAAAGGTAATATCTCCATAATGCATTGTGAACTAATTGCGATATCCGAGGCGCTACAATATGCAATGTCGCTTGACCATAACCGGATAGTAATAGTTTCAGACTCTAAAAGCGCTTTATTACATTTGACTCGAATTCCCTCGAATAGTCGAGGATATCCGATAGCCTACAATATCCTTGACTCCATCAGTAAGCTCCGATCCCTGAACAGAGACGTTGTCATACAGTGGATTCCTTCTCATATTGGTATTATGGGTAACGAGGAGGCTGACCTAGCCGCGAAAGAAGCCGTAAGTGATGGAATTGTATATGAGGTTTTACCACTCCCTAGCGAGGCTCTGAAAGAAGCTAGAGTTGACTGCAAAATATTGTGGAATGAATACTTCGACGAGCGATCACGACACGCAGGAATTTGGTATAAAACAATGCAATGTCAACCTCCCCGATACCCATGGTTCGATGACCATCGTGGTGGCAGAGTAGTAGCAGTTGCACTGATGCGACTTCGTGCCGGACACATTCTATCAAACAAATATAAATATATGATCGGTCGGGCTGATTCACCAAACTGCCCAGAGTGCGAATCAGTAGAAGATGTACAGCATGTGTTGATGGAGTGTGTCCGGAACGAGGCGCTCCGTCGCGACATGCAGCTAGGTGGGGACGTGGGAATGTGTAACAGCATTCTGGCTTCTCCACTATCTGAGGAAGCCAGAAGGCTGTCACAACTATATTCAGCTGTGTTGTGAATGAATTGTATTTATAATGTATAATAGTTGATTGTTAGTTTTTTTTTTGTATACCTTACGGGGGTGACATAGTCACTGTGTGACAAAACCCCTTTCAATAAATAAAGAAAAAAAAAATAAAAAAAAATAATCTAATAATACTAGTATAAATGTATGTATATTTGTGCCTATCACGCGAATAAAAGCCCTTCTCGAAATACCAACTCAGGATCACCAGCTTCCTAGGCAATACCAACTAGTAACTATGTAATTTGAAAGTTGCCTAGGGCATGAATCTTCACCATCACCCTATCTTAGTCCACAGCTGGACATAGGCCTTTCCAATTACACTCCACTGAGCACAATACATTTAATGAATTTTATTTATCTTAATTTGATAGTAACAATGATAGGGAAACTCACTGGAACAAGTTTCTTGTTGTTCTTGATGGAAAAAAATTGATGGGCTGTCATCGGTTGGTGTGTGGTGTGTTGGTGGTGCCGTTTGTTGAAGACCAATTTCGTCCTGTAACATATTTTTATTTAAAGTACCAATGCCATCAGATATGAAATGAATAACTTATTTGTTTATGTATGAAATAATTAAATAAATATATACTAACAAATCACACAGATTGAGCTAGCCCCAAAGTAAGTTCGAGACTTGTGTTATGGGATACTAACTCAACAATACTATATTTTATAACAAATACATAATATAGATAAACATCCAAGACCCAGGTCAATCTAAAAAAGATCATTTTCCATCTTGACCTGACCGGGGATTGAACCTGGGACCTCCGGTGTGCCACAGAGGTCGTCGAAATGAATGACTTATTTTTATAAATATGAAATGAATGATTTACTTTTATATTTAATAGTATTACCAATACTAGGTTACCTACGTATAAAATGAAATTGTTATTAAGCAGGAAGTACCCATTACCCTACCTCCAGGCCAACCTCTGGAATTTCTACAATTCCTGTAGCTGCTCGAGTCCCTATAATATTAAGCACTCTTTGCTCCAAGTCGCTCAATTTTATAGGGCATGCAGGACCACCACCCGTTCTGTTTGCTTCTTTGTAAATTCGTGCAGACTTTTTCTTCGTGTTGTTTTTCAAGTCGCTCCACACCTTAACATCCAACACAGACACACACACACACACACACACACACAATTAGTGAAAAAGTGTGAAGCAAATGTACATGCAAAGAAAAAAACAATAAGATAATGGTTATGGAAATGAAACAATTAAAAAATAAAAGGCTACATAAAAAGGTGACATATATGCACACACACCTTTCTCCACTTTTCAATATTTTTAGTGTCACCGGTGGCGTCTGCGTTTAAAATATTTGTTATCCGAGTCCAGAGGCGAAAATTTCTTGCCTTTCCTTGTGGCCCTTCACTAGGCCTGCTAAGGTCACCATTTCTGTTAACACAAAGAGAAGGCACTTTAAACCATTTAAAACCACAGCTTGAAACGAACAAATACCTATCTCATCATAAAAAATCGGTGACTGTATCACTCAGTGTACGGTAATAAATGAACGTTATTATAATTGAAGATACTTACTTTTGCATAAAATCGACCAGTAACTGGAACTGCGAAGGACTAGTACGCATTTTGACACAATACCTACTACCGAACCTACACACGAAACAAAAGAAAAGTTAAATAAAACTTTCTTCAACGAGTAGGTGCATAACAAGCGAACCGACCGATTGTTTACGATTACGATTTACGAACGACAGAAAAGAACTGTCACATTGACAAAATAACCAAACCAAATACAAAATTCACCAACACTTTACAAAGGGAGCCTCTTCTATGACGCTTTAAATTAACAAGATTATTTCTATATTTTTAAAAGGTAAACCTGGATACTTAGCTTTTTGCGTAATTTTGCCCTTACTCTGTCTTTTCAATGAAGTTAGAAAGAGAGAGCTTTGTTTGCTGTGAAGTTAGGCACGTCAGTCCGTCGCGTAACGTTAACTACTCGATGAATCGAGTTAACGTTAGCGAGTATAGTAAACGTGTAATTCACTTATGCTAAGGGTTGTATCGAAATCTATTCGAACCGCGTTTACTCGCTAGCGACTGTAGTAACGTAATGTAAGTTTTCGATAGCAACCTATGGTAACGGTACCGTAGTTGGAAAACTTTATCGAACCGTTTAAGAACGAGATAAGGTCCATCGTACGGAGGACGTAAAGGTTTTCTTACAGTATCATCTCTAACAAAAACATGTGTGCACGTCTTCAAATCTGGGTAAACAAAAAATGATCTTAAACTACTATGCGACTGTAATGCAGGCTTATAAGCACTTATCTTTTGACGAATCTTGTCTACCAGGGTATCATCGCTTGTACCTTCACGGTCGATATAGTAAAAATCGCTGTGTAACCTAATAGTGCGGCCAAACGACATTTCGGCAGCGCTAACGCCGTTATCGCTTCTTAGCGCTGCTCGTAAACCTAGCAAGACCGTGTATATCTTGTCGATCCACGACGTGTTGTTTTAATAAAATAACCTAGCTGTTAATGCTACTTTTAATGACCTGTGAAAACGCTCGACCCTTTGAGAATTACTTTGCGCGTGAAAAGCTGAGGTTCTCTGTCTTCTCACGCCTAAACACTTTAGTAAACTGGCAAACAAATTCCTTTCAAATTGCCTTTCTTGATCACTAGTTATTTTTACAGGACAACCGTATCGAGTAATCCACATTCATCCCTCGTACATTACTCTAGCTACACATTCTGCAGTAATTTCTTTTACAGGGAAAGCTTCGGGCCAACGTGTTTTTCTATCAACTATTGTAACACAATACCTATACCCATCTGACGTTGTAGTTAAAGGTCCGATTATATCTATATGTATATGTTTAAAACGCTCTGGAATAGGAATATCTTGAAATTCTGATAACGTGTGTCTATTAATTTTAGATTTTTGACATTGAATACAACACTTTGCCCAACGGCCTATATCTCTGTTCATACTGAGCCAAAAGAATTTTTGTCCTACTAATTTCTTGGTAGTTCTAATGCCGGGATGACTAAGGTTGTGAATAGACTCAAAAGCAAGTTTTCTAAAGTTTTCCGTTAAATAAGGTCTTATATTATCCGTTGACATTTCGCAATATATCGGCTTGTTACTCGTTGGCAAAAACATCTTGCGCAATATGATATTGTTATTGCTCGCTATGGTTCTCGCAATGTACGGGTCTTGTTCTTGCGACTCAGCTAATTAGTTGAAATCTAGTACTGTGGGACAGGAAATCGTATCTACTCGCGACGAGTCGGCGACAACATTGTTTCTGCCTTCTACGTATCGAATATCAGAGGTGAACTCACTGATAAATAAATAAATAACAATTGCCTTGTTCTACGGGGCGTTTCTTTGTTATTATCAATGTTTCCAAATGCAAAAGTTAAAGGCTTATGATCCGTAAATATGATTAACTGCTGTCCCTCAAATAATTTTCTAAAGTACCTGACTGCCAAAAATATACCTAGTAACTCTCTATCATAAGTGCTATATTTTTGCTGAGCCGGTGTCATCTTTTTTTTAAAATAACCTAAAGGCTTCCAAGAATCACCTACTTTTTGCTGTAACACTGCTCGTACACATTTATCCGATGCATCTGTCATTAGCGCTATGGGCGAATCTGTGATAGGATGAGATAATGTAACGGCGTTTTTTAAGCTCTCTTTACATTTCTCAAAAGCTGAAAGCGATTCCTGCGTCCATTCAATTTAAGTTTTATCATTTTTCTTACTGTTGTGCAAATACTTGTTAAGTTCAGACTTATGTTCTACTGCGTTTGGGATATGAGATCTATAAAAATTGACCATTCCTAAAAAACGACGTAAACCTTGAATCGTCTCTAGTTTGGGGTATTCTAAAATAGCTTTTACCATGCTGTAGTGGACGTATGCCTTCTTCGGAGACATCGAACCCTAGAAAATCGACTTTCGACTTAACGAGATCACATTTTGAGATATTGATAGTGATGCCGTACTCCTGTAGCCGTGAAAATACCATTTCCAGATACTCTTCGTGTAGTTTTTTGGACTCTGATACCACTAAAATGTCATCTATGTAACAGAAAACGAAATCCAGCCCTTGGAAGACTGTAGACATGAATCTTTGGAAAGTTTGGGCTGAATTACGTAATCCGAACCCCATCTTCGGGAATTCGAAGAGCCCAAACGGTGTAATAATGACATTTTTCTCAATATGCTCCTTTGCAACCGGGATAAAATGGTACGCTCTGTTTACATCTAAAGTACTAAAAAATTTCTTACCTGCCAATATATATGTAAAATCTTGTAGCCTTGGAATTGGATATCTGTCAGGCTTTGTAACCGAATTTAATTTCCGATAATCACCACATGGCCTAATATCTCCGTTTTTCTTATTTACGATATATACAGCCGGATAATAAACGGCCTTTTGGATGGCCGACAGATGCCCAACTCCTGCATGATTCGGAATTCTTCCTTCGCTTTCTTGTATCTGTCTGGTGGTAGCGGTCTGGCTTTGGCGTAAACTGGAGGACCCTTGGTTTCTATATAATGACATACATCATGACTAGGAGGTTCTCTGAAAGAGATAGGTTTGGTTATTTCTGCAAATTTACTCAACAATGCATGGTACGGGTGGTTTTCATTGATCGTCTTGACTGAAGGTTCAGTATAATTAACTACAGAAGCATAGACCTCAATATTAGTTAAGTTATCTATTAGTTTTCTAGATTTTAAGTCTACTAATAAACCATATTTAATTAGAAAATCCGCACCTAAAATTGGTTGTTTGACATCTGCTATTACGAATGTACATCGATACGCTCTACGAAGACCTAAATTTAATTCTAATGTTTTAATGCCAAAAGTTTTAATTTCTGTGCCGTTTGCAGCATACAATTTATACTAAAAATTTTTATCTATACGTTAACTGACATTTTTGACTGGTAAAACTGAAATATTAGCACCTGTATCTATCAAGAAACGTAGTTCGCTGTTGGAGTCTCGGACGCTCAGGCGGTGGGACGGCTGGATGGCGCAAGCTTCCACCGCAGCTTGCACCTGACCTAGTTTTCCGGCTGCTGTTTCCACGCGCAAGGTGAAACGCATTTACGAGCCCTGTCCCGGAACCTGAAGTGGTAATAGCATAACCAATTTGGGTTTTCTATCCCTGGCCTCGGTCCTCTGCTGTCGCGTGACGTCGAACGTCCTCGGTTGAAATTCCTGAAACATCCTCTGCCTCTATGTCTGCTTCTGCTGTAACGTTCTTGATATCCTCCTATCCTCCTTTAAAGTTTGATAATTGCGTAGTTAGTTTTGCAATTTCCGCTAAGATTCTGTCTTCCGAATGTGACGTTGATGGTACCGCAACCTCTGGGACTTGGACTGGTCGCGTAGCTTCTTGGACTGTGTCTGCAGTTTTCGCCAAATTTTCCAAATTTTTGCTGTCCGTCACAGCAAGCACTGCTCTAGCTGCCGATGGTAAATGGTTCTGCCACAATATTCTGAGTGTATCATCAGGAACCTTGCTCCGTGCCAATTCTTTCATCTTGCGTAAAAGCTATGACGGTTTCTGATCGCCAAGTTCCATTTCGCTGAGCAATTTCTGTAACTGTCTTGTTGCTGATTCCTCGTAAATTGATAGTAGTCTCTCTTTTAATGCATTAAATTTCCCGGTAGCTGGTGGTTGTAACCGGTGTGGAACCATTGGACCTGCGCGCTGCACTGCAGGCGCTGTGGGCACTGCGCTCGCGTCGACAGGTGTTCCGTTTCCGGTAATCATTGTACTTCTTCACCAAAAAAAAATAATTTTATATTTAATATTGACGTTGACTGTACTTGTGACGCTCCGTTAGTTACACTCGCGCTATGAAATGAGTCGGCCTTTATTCACACTGTCCAAATTTTCACAATGTTCGAAGTAGGGGTCACCAATTGTAGGGTACCTACTATGTGTCACTAATTGTAAGTGTTCGTAATGCCACTAGAGAATGGTATAAGTTCTGAGTACTTAGAGTTCAGCGTGAGGTACCTACGGTTCAGGAAGGTTGCACCAAGGAAACAACATGAATCACACACTGATACTGTTTATTACATTCACAACACGTATACAATAATTAAGAGTTCAACCGAAACGAGTGAATAGACAAACACACAAGTACGTACGGGTGTTATGTATAGAGCCACGTATAGACCAAGCGCGAACGAGTGTTAAACAGTGACTGTTAACATGGTACTAGAAACCGGGCAATTACGAGGTTTAATGATACCAAATAACGAAGTCATATATTTCGATATAGCTTTTAATTATACAACGACTTTTTATTTTTTTCGCATAATACATTTTTCTACTATAAAATACAGATGACATAACTAGTACAATATATTTAATAGTTCTATAAAAATCTATAAGATGGCACTAGTAGAGCACTAATTCGAGATACTACTATAAAAAATCTCGTAACAATGGTAGATTTATATAATTGTATCAAACCAATAAAAATCAAATCTATACAAGACTATAAAAATACGTAATTGAATATCAAATTTCTAACAAAACTAAACAACAGGGCACCATAAGGGGAGTCCGCAAGGTTATACCAGATAATATTTTATACAGGTATAAAATATAAACTTATCAATTGAAATTGTAAAGATGTTGTACAAAGTACAATTTACCGCGATTAACAATATCGATATTTCTGCTTAGTTTCATTTAATTTAGTTCACGATTACCAATTCAAGTGTGCACACGTCACTTTGCTCTTTTATTAATAAATAAAGTTCTGTTCGATATTATCAAGTTTTATTTATCAAGATCATCAAGATATCAAGAGGAGTCTCTGCTCCTACATTAGTGGTCCTTCGAGCTATCAAGTAACATCATCGTTTTGAACTCACAAGTGTTCTCTAAAAGTGTGGTGTGTCTCATTCTTTGCCTATACGTTAGAGTGGTATAGCGAATCGGTCTTCTGGCCTCTCACAAGCGAGAATCCCCGGTTGATTGAGACGGCGCACATATATCATTCCGACATAGGTGAATGAGAATACTCTGCATACCAGCAAGCTAAGGATAACAGTTTCCCCATCAAGTTGTCATCAAGGACTATCATCAAGGCCGTAAAAAAAAAGGGAATATCAAGTTGGTACGTACCTATCAAGTATTTTAATCGGAACTCACTCATAAAATACCATCAAGAACAGGACTATCAAGAACAGAATATTCAATAAAACTTATCAAGGTAGTGCTACAAACTATATCAAATTGACAAGTTAGTTAATATACAAGTGAATTCAAGCTCAACATGGAGACCTTACAAAAACAAGTTACCATCATGGAAGAAATGAAGAAGCTTATGGAAAACTTCAAGATGGGAAATCCCGCAAGACATTGGATTACATGTTAAAATGCATGGACACCCTCGATAAGCTTTGGTCTGAATTCAGGAAAACTCACGACATCCTATCCAATGTCCTGAGCCATGATAACGATTATTTCACATCAAACAAGTTTGAAGAAATTCAACAATTTTACTACGTATCAAGTAAATTATTACGAAACACGTTAGCGGAAATTGAAACCTCTACGTCATACTCCAGCGCCGATAGAAAGGTCAAAGAACTGCAAAATGTAGGTGACAATGAAAAAACAAGTGACTCTTCTAATATTCCTCAAGGTAACATGATCAAGCTGGAGGAGATGATGAGGAAGCAATTAAGTAACTTTAAAGCATTTTCACGTGCGTTATCAAGTATCGACGTGGATCAACTCAGTGAGAAATGGGAGTTTGAAGATCCGTTAACCACAATCAAGGCCCGTTGGAAGGTCGTCGATACCTTGCACTGGGAAATCGACAGTGAAGCCCACGACTTAGATGTAGCTTATGAAGAAAAATTTTCGGAGCATGAAAGGAAATTTATCGACATCAAGAAAGCCATAAATAGCAAGTTATGGTCTGTAGCCCACAGAGAAAAGTCAACACCACAATTAGAAATCCCTGTTTTTAATGGAAACTACCAGCAGTGGGTCTCATTCAAAGACCTATTCAACGAAGCTATTCACAATAACAACTCTCTCTCACACGCTCAAAAGATGCAGTTCCTGAAAGGAAAATTAAGAGGTGAACCGGAAAGACTCGTTCAACATCTACAGATAAGTTCAGAAAATTATCTCGCCTGTTGGGAGATACTAAATCACCGATATAACAACAAGAAGCTGATATTCACCTCCCATATCAATACTATCATGAACCTAACAACCATTGAACAACCGTCATCGCATGTTATCAAGCGCCTTCATGACGTCACCAAGGAATGTCTGAATGCAATTAAAAACCTGGGCGTAAACATTGAAAATTGGGACCCCATTCTCGTTCATATATTGTCCCAAAAGTTGGATGTAGAGACACACAATGATTACATGACGTCATTGAAGCACCCTCGAGAGTTACCAGTGCTTAGTGAATTCCTGGATTTTTTGGAAAACAAGTTTACCACCCTGGAATCATCACGTCGTAAGCAAGAAAGCGGCACAAAATCAAGTTCAAATGCTCCATCTACATCCTACAAATAAGATAAATCTTACCCATATAAAAATTACTCAAGCAACAAGGCTCTCTCTAATTACAAGCAAGAAAATAAACACAGAAAACTAAATTGTCCAGTGTGCAATAGTAATGAACATAACATTTATTATTGCAATCAATTTTTAGAACAGACAGCTATAGAGAAAAAACAAACAATTACGAAACTGAATTACTGCTATAATTGTATGTATAGTCATAATGGGAAACCGTGCACATCAAACAAGAGATGTCGCCAATGCAATGGATGCCACAATTCTATTCTACATGGTGCATTTGTTAGTTCCTCAAGTAATGCCTATCTGAAAATAAGTCCAAAGGAGTACACGTAACTGAAAAAGGAGAAACGTCGGAAATATTATTGGCCACCACTATCATCAAGGTGCAAGGAGTGGATGGAAGTTATCATATGTTACGCGCTCTCGTCGATCAAGGTTCTCAAATTTCATTGATAACCGAGAACGCCGCACAGCTGTTAGGGCTGCCGAGAAACAAGTGCAGCGGAACTATAACTGGGATCGGCACTAAAACAACATCTTGCAAAGGGGTTTTGAACCTAAAATGCGCATCACTAACCGAAAAATATGATTTCATTATTGATGTTTATATCATGAAGAGTTTGACAAGAAACTTACCGCATTTTTCGTTTGCCGGCCTGTCATGGGATCAATTGAGCAGAATGAAACTGGCCGACCCAGAATACAATATTTGTCGGCCCATTGATCTTCTTCTCGGAGCAGACATCTACGGCAGTATTATATTAGATGGGATTCGCAGAGCGAACGTTGACAACCCTAGCCTTATCGCGCAGCGTACGAGGCTCGGGTGGATCTTGTGCGGCAAGGCGCAAACAATGCAGTGTAATATTGTAATCAACGATTTGGAAGAAATAGAAAGATTTTGGCAAATAGAAGATGTATCAAGTAACTCCCCGTCGAACGAGACTAAAGATGAATGCATTAAATATTATAAGAATACGACAAAAAGGTTAGAAGACGGAAAATATCAAGTCAGACTTCCCCTAAAATCAAACATTTCCGAAATTGGCAAATCACGACCAAAAGCCATTGCCCATTTTTTTCAATCAATACATATAATAAAATCGTAACCGATCGCTGTCTGTACATGGAAGATAAATGAGTTAAAATATTTTTGGGGGCTTTTACCAACGCAATAGAACACAAAACAATGATTTTTAGAATTTTTGTCTGTTTGTCGGTTTGACTGTTTGTCTGTGCGTTTGTGCACGCTAATCTGAGAAACGGCTGAACTGATTCGTTTGCGGTTTTCACTGAAATATTATGATAAGCTTCACTTAAAATTTAGTGTTTGTTTCATTTAAATCCGTTCATAAATAAAAAAGTTATATTAATTTTAACACTAGAGTGCACGCGCCCCATTTCTTTGCAAGTATGCTCGCGCGCTCTACTATAGTAGAACACTTTAAAATTGAAAAAAAATCAATAATATGGCAATTTTGAATAAAAATAAGCATTTTTACTAAAGAAGATTTATTTTAGAAAATTAAAGTTACAAAATTTTTGTTTACATTGTTAAATTTACTTAATTAGGAACATTTTTAAGAGATCACATAAAAAGTTACATATTTGGCAAGTTACAAATCAAAACACATATTTTTTTTAGATTTCTGATATTTTTTTTAATTGAATCACTGTTTTCGTTGCATTCAATGCACAATAGTTTGAGTTGGAGGTGATTTATTCCATCGTGTTCCATTTTTTGATATAAAAAAGTTGCCACTCACCTCTGTACGCTCAACTTGCCTCAATTGAGAGAGAAGAATATCATCTTTTGACGACGACTGCTCAGACTGTGTGGTATTAGTCACGTGGTTTTGAGCCATCTCCTCATCTTGCACCTGACTTCTGCCCTCTTGACTAATTGGTTCTGAGACTATGCCAGCATTACCATCGTCATCGCTTTCAATAATTTCCTCATCATCTTCAATTTCCTCTTCCAGCCATTTTGATACACGACGTTCCCATTCTGAGGCCATGATAAATTTTGGTGCTAAAAAAAAACAAAGTACAAAATAAAATATAATGCATAAAAAAAATGTTATAAAACACTAAAGAAAAACAACTAAGTATAAGTTACTTACCTCATATATTAATTACACAAGTGGTCGCGCGTACTACTCAGGTAGAATAAGGATTTTGTCGCGAAATAATATCGACGTGCGGCCTCTTTTTATACGTGCGGCACACTAAAATGAACCGGAGTTTAGTAGTCGAGGCTTATCTAGGAGCGGGAGGGTATATATGAAAAAATGAGATGACACGACTGAAAAGTTTGCTCCTGTTCTACTATAGTAGAGCGCGCGTGTCCTCTAGTGTTAAAGAATCACGTCAACCATTTTTGTTCGAAAAACTGTGTTTGTGCACGCTTATCTCAGAAACGGCTGAACAACTTCGGTTGCGATTTTCAATTATGTATTTTGATAAGTTTCACTTAAAATTTAGTGGTTGTTTCATTGAAATCCGTTGATAAATAAAAAAGTTATATCAATTTAAAGAATCACGTCAAAGATTTTTGTTCGAAAATTTGCTATGAAATAAACTGTACGGTAGCATTGGCTAAAACTTTTGTTAATTTTATATACGGTTTTTATAAAATAATAAAGTTAATAACCGGCCAAGTGAGAGTCGGACTCGCGCACAAAGGGTTCCGTCCCATTATCTATAAAAAATCAAGTTTGTTGTACGGGAGCCTCAATTAAATATTTATTTTACTCTATTTTTAGTTATTATATCGGCAAGAGAAATACATCATCCTTGAAAATTTCAACTGTCTGGCTATCACGGTTCATGAGATACAGCTTGGTGACAGACGGACGGAAGGACGGACAGCGGAGTCTTAGTAACAAGGTCCCGATTTTAGCCTTCGGGTACGGAATACGGAACCCTAAAAATTTACTATTTTGATGTTTTCGGAGTTTTTTTATTAGTTTCTTTTTGGTCACCAATAAATGGCGCTGTTAAAAATACACAGAGCCTAGGGCCGCAAGACCCAACGCCACCAAACGGCGATTCTTAGCATGATTGTGGGCGCGAAAATGGAAAAAGGAATCAAAATAGGAAGTACTTTACTTCTTACTTCTTACTTCCGTCGAGGACAAATTTTTCCGCAATTAGGCCCGAAATTGCCGGTCCCGTTTTGCGTGGGGAGCTGCCACCGGCCTCAGTTCTCGAACCAGCCCAGCTCCTGCAGGAAGCCTAGAACGCCTATGGGCGCCCTGCACGCTTCCGCCATGGTTCCCGGGTGTTCTAGGAACCTTCTTCTTATGCGTGCGACGCCATCGCACTCCAGGAGGAGATGGCTCGCAGTTTCTTCAGCCTCCATGCATGCTCTGCACAGAGGACTGTTAGTTAAACCTAGGGTGAAGAGGTGTTTATTTAGTGCACAATGACCAGTAATGATGTCAATCATACGGCGTAGGTTCCTCCTTGGCAGTGCTAACAGACGTCGGGATAAGCGTCTGTCCCATTGGGGCAGCGCCTCCCTAGCCTGTCGGTACGTCTGGAGGGATTGCCATTATTGAGCATGTTCTTCGCCAATTCGACCTTTGATCCAGGAGCGAACCTGCGTGAAGGGAATCGGGGCCATCGGAAGGGGACCCTCCGGTGACATACTCGATCCCCGACGCGCCAGCTCGTCCGCTGCATCGTTACCCAGTGAGTTACTGTGACCTTTGATCCATTGGAGAGTTACTTTGTTGTACTTACAGAGATTATCCAGGGATCTGTGGCATTCTTGTACTAAGGCAGAGACCACGTATGCCCTCCTCAGGGCAAGAAGAATTGCTGCGCTGTCTGTCAGGATACGGATGGACAAACCTGATACTTTTCTCCTGGTAATTTCTGTTGCTGCGTGGGTTATGGCTGCACACTCGGCTTGAAAAATAGAGTTTTCTTTACCCAAGGCAGCTGCAGAGTGGATGTTGAGATCGTGGGAGAATACACCAGCACCTACACCGTTGTGTGTTTTCGAGCCGTCTGTGTATACTCTCACTTCTTCAGTACCTGAGCTGTCTGATGGTGCTTCATGTAATTGTATTTTGTATTTTTTGTCAAAAATAAATTGTTTGCGGATCCTGTCGTTTATAGCACCTATAAGGTGTGATGCCCCGAGGGCTATTGAGAGGATTTGTGTGTGTGGTGCCTTGTCTTTATGTTTCCATAGGCCCAACGTATGAAGTCTTGCAGCTGCGACTTGTGCTTCTTGTTTTATGTGTAGGTGTAGCGATCTAATATCTAGGATTGCCTCTAATGCTGCCGTTGGGCAAGATTTCATGCCGCCCCCTATCGCCAGGCATGCTGTTCTTTGAAATCGCTGTAGTTTCTCTTGTACTGTAATCAAAGTAGTTCGATACCACCATACTATTGCAGCGTATGTGAGTCCTGGTCTGATGACTGTGATGTACAGCCATTTCATGATTTTCGGGGTTAGTCCCCAGTTTTTGCCTACTAGTCTTCGGCAGTTCCATAGGTTTATGTAGGCTTTGTTTAGTTTTTCATCAAGATGCGTGCTCCAATTCAGCTTGGAGTCCAGTATTACGCCTAGGTATTTGACCTCTTTCGATAGTGTGAGTGTCGTACCAAAGAGCTTGAGTGGTTCGTAGTTGCCTAGGGCTCTTTTGTTTGTAAACATAACTAGTTCTGTTTTGTTCGCATTTACTGAGAGGTCATATTTGTTACACCAATCCTCTACAATGCGTAATGCACTTCTGGTTAGGCTGCACACGACGCTAGCCGAGTTCCCTTGTATGAGTATGGCCAAGTCATCAGCGTAGCCTACTGTATAGTAGTGTTTCTTGTTTAGGGATGTAATTAGATCATCTAAAACTAAGCTCCACAATAGGGGTGAAAGTACCCCTCCTTGTGGGCACCCTCTGGTTGCCATTACTTTTGTGGTTTCACTCATGTCTAGTTTTATGTTGCGTAGTTTCAACATGTTGGATATCCAGCCAGTTACAGTGCCCGGCACTTCATGTCTGTTAAGGGCCTCTTGTATGCAATTAAAGTTTGTCTTATCGAACGCTCCTTCTATGTCGATGAAGGTTCCTAGATACAGATGTTTGCTGTGTATAGCATTTTCCAGTATTGTTACAACTTCATGTAACGCTGTTTCTGTTGACTTTCCCGTGCAATAGGCATGTTGCGTGGGATGTAAGGGATGTTTGATTAATGCCGTATCTCTAATGTGCCTGTCACATAATCTTTCCAACACCTTGAGAAGGAAGGAAGAAAGGCTTATAGGTCTGAATGATTTGGCATTTGTGTAGTCTGTTTTTCCAGGTTTTGGTATGAATATTACTTTAACCTCCCGCCATTGCTGGGGGATGTACCTGTGGGCTAGGCAGGCTGTTAGTAGGTGGGTTAAATGTTCCAGTAAGACTTTTCCTCCCCATTTAAGGAGGCCAGGGAAAATGCCATCCGGGCCTGGTGATTTGAAAGGTTGGAAGCTGTTTATAGCCCATTCTACTCTGTCTAATGTAACTATCTCCTGGGCTAAATTCCAGTCTTGTTCTGTAGGATTATGTGTCGATTCCTCTGGTTTTTCCAGGTGGTCGTATTTAAGGCAGCCTGGAAAGTGGGTTTCTAATAGTATTTCACATATTTCTTCCGTGTTAGCGGAGTAACTGCCGTACTACTAACTAGGAAGTACTTAATAGGTTAGGTTAGGCACAGGGGATGTCCTCTGACTAAAGCATAGGGTGCTGTGGGCGAGTCACGGACCGCCATAGTGGTAGCCGCGCCGGAGCTTTTAGCCCTTACCCCGGAGTTTTTAGTGGTAAACGCCACATAACCTTACCGGTCTCCCGTTACTGGCAAGGTGTCCGAACCGAAGGGATTTTTCCCGCGTAAAATTCTCCTCCATAAATCTGCCTCCATGACGTGGGCCAGTCGGGCGATGGGAACTGGATTCCAAATACGGTCCTCTAGGTTGAAAAGAGCATTTGTGTCAACACGCGTCTTTACCCTAGCGGATAAAATTGAAGGCCGATGTACCAGGCCACTCAGACTCCTCTCGATAACTGAGAGAGTACCTCAAGTGAGCTCAGCCAAAGCCGCTGATAAGCAGTCGCCGTACCAGGTCTTTGGAGCAAGATTTAGCACACTGACTTGGCAAAAGCGGTAACGCCGTTATCACCATGAGATTTTTTGTGGGCGAAAACCTTAACCGTCCGATTTCCTGTGGCCAAAAGGCACCTTTTCCTCACGTAAGAAGAAAGGTTAGGGAAAAAATGTTAGGTTAAAATTTAAGTTAGGCACTGCAATAAATATGTGTGGAAAACCCATACCAAGACTACTCAGTATTGTGACTTGAGGAACGAAAGATAGGTAATGGTCATTTTCCAGTTCGTTTGAACTGAAAGTACGCCGCAAATAACCTCCAAACAGCCGTATAGGACGCCCTACCCGAGAAGCTCTTCAAACGGAGGTTATTAGTGAACACTAAGCAGACATTGATCTCAGAGAACACTAACTTCCTGCCATCCTTGAAGCTCTACTGGTAAAATGTGCCGAGATACTGGCAGGTAAAATACCTAGAGGTATCTTAAGTTTGGCAGATGCCTCAGCTTGAAAGTCTACATCAATAGAATGGTGACGATAGTGAAGATGGCCCGGGGGAAGCTCAATCCAGTACTTTCCTCTCGCTTCTAGCTTCGGACGCGGCTCATGATTAAGGCGATCTTAAGAAAATCTATGTTTAAGGTTACTTGAGGAACGCCGTCATCTGTCGGGACTCAAAGTAGAAATGCGTATTTCTCGACTTTTATCTCCCGCCTAGCGAAAGACATATTTGACAAGGCTTACCATTGCACCGCTACATCGGGAGGGCGGGGAAGAGGGGGAGATACAAATAGACGGTGGCAGCAGTCCGCTGCAGAGAGCTACAACAGATTAGTGCTGTGGGAACTCACGCCAAAAGACGGAAGATGAATTAAATATTAGCAAAGTCACTACCTATTGCATAAGTATTTCGTTTTAGAGAGACCCACGGCGTAGCAGTAACATTCGGTAACAGTGTAAGTTTACATGTAGTTTACAATGTCAAAATTCCGATCGACTTAGACTGTGACTAGAGATAATGTGTGATCGTAGTAAACAAGGAACCCTTATAGTTTTGCCATTTCTGTCTGTCTCTCTGTCCGTGGTTTTACTTAGAGATAATTAGAACCAAGAAGCTGTAATTTGGCAACGGTCATGAACTTAAAGCAAAACTGGGCAGGACAACTGGCGCGACGGAGCCCATGCGATAGGTTGACGAAATAATCAAAGTCGCGGGTTACACCTGGATGTGAGCAGCACAGGACTGAGATGTGTCGACGAAGACAGGTCTATGCTCAGCAGTGGACGGAATAAGGGCTGAGATGATGATGAACTCTTTAGTTTTAATTCTAAATCGACATTCACAAATACGGAACCCTTCACTGCGTGTGACCTGATATTGTGCGTGTTACTTGACCGGTTTTATTGAAAATATCAAAATAACGATTTTTATAAAGTAAAGTCCACGCAGACGAAGTCGCGGACAACAGCTAGTAATATAATATTATGTATACCATAATACCCAATTCAATTATACAGTTGAATTTGGAATTAATACAATACCTGAGGAAGTTGATGGTCTTGGCGCAGCAGAGATTTGTGGCATTGGGCTTATTTCACCAAGTGCAATGGTTGCCTCTCTCAAGGGAACTGAAATAAAGGAGGAACGCTGTTGAGGATTTTGTTAAAATTAACCAGTATAGAATTAAACCCAATAACAATAAAATCTTGCTATAATTACTATTTATTTGATAATGTGTCTAGTATGAGTAAATAATTTAATATGATACATACGTGGCAATTTAAATGTTGGCGCAGCTATATTGCTGATTCTGTTTGTTGTGACAAAGATATTTTGGCTCAAAATGATAGTGACATACACGGCGTTATTTCTATAAGTATGTGATACTTTTCTAGACCCAGAATAGCTCCACCAATTGCATTCAACCGTGTATTGAACCGTTCAATGTCTTTGTCTGGGTACGGAATTCCATGGAAAACTTTATGCACGCCTGAAATCAATAACCACAAAAAGTAAGTTAGTAGGTATGAAAGTTAAAAAAGGAAACAGGGAAGAGAAACATGAAGCAGCTATATATGTGACGGAGCAGGAGATGACCTACGCCGAACTCACTAAAAGTGTGACGATAAGTACAGCGCTCCGCCTCGCACTGTATCATGGATTCCAACCACATGTGTCTGAATACCCCTGGCCCACACAGTTATTGAATCTGTGTCCACCTGGGCTTATCGTCTAGCCGAAACAACTATCATTGTAATAAATCGGTTTACCAAATCCTCATCTATTACAACAATCACAATTAAAGAAGTTATGGCCAAGCCCACAGCACACTACACAAAGGAGATGTTCACAGTACGGCGGTCCGCACAAGACTGAGCCGCTCGTCGCTAGGGCGACCGCTTTTATACTTTTCGAAACATTTGAAATTATAACAGTTATGTTTTGAAGTATACAACTTTCTGTTTGCACAACTTAACCAATAATAAAGGGGATTATATTGAACTCGCCGACACGGCCAACCTGACATGCGTACGCCCTCGTACGCGCTTTCAATAATAATTTAAACTAGTAAGTAGCATAGTTAGAAATAACCATAAAATGATTCTAATCTAGCTCGACAATAAGCGTCTCACAAAACTATAACATAATTTAAACTCGCCAAAATTCTACTCCAGAGTGCCACAATACTACTTTTCTGAACCGGTCTTTTGTTTGTCCTTCAGCCAATATTCGTACAGGAATAATTTTAAAGAAATCATGACTAAGGGATTTTTTGCGCATTGCTTACGTATTCAATCATTCGAATCAACAAAATTCATGAATCAATTCAAAAGAATCAATTTTTAACTCGTCGACACTGCCATCTTGACAGTAAACCCGTCCTCGGGTTTCATATTTAAGATCAACACAAAGCATCATCGGTACACCATTCGGCCAAACCTGACCAAAACGAAGCTTTAGTTAATTTCTGTTTCTGTTAGAAGTCTTGCTATACAACGAGGCAATGCTGCCCGTATCTTAGTTACCCTGCCCTGCGATCGTGGTGGTGAGGGTCTATTTTATTTATTTAATATAATGTTTTTTTTTAAATAGTTTTTTTTTTGTTGGGTTGTTATATTTTAGTTCTTGTTTTATTATTTTAATTTAGGTAGGTTAATTAGTTTTTAGTGAAATTAATTATTGTGTACTGTATTTATTTATTTTCTGCAATAATTAACCTTTTATAATGGTTTAAACATTCTATAATAAACTCAAAACAAGCAATGAATATCGATAAATCTTTACATTGAATCGGATACTAAAAACTTCATGTCAATATTCAGCGATCACATGTTAAAAGTTTTTATTAATCACATGTTCCCTTTACCAGTTATGACAATTAAATTGAGTCAAAACTAATAAAAATTCTACATTTTCACGATGTTAAAAAAAAAGATTACAAGACTAATGCGCACAAAATCTCCTACTAGAAATCTTTTACATTTTGGTATTTTTTTTGAGTTTGAAGTTTAATTATACTTTAATAAAATGAGGTCTTTGTTCCCACGATTTACAGATGCAGGTGTTTTTCCAATAGTTCTGTGATAAGTTTGTTTGCATTCATGTAATATCTTAGCAAGAGTACCATCAACCCACTTATAATTACCTTTCAAGCTAAACTCTTTGTACAATTTGTTTTTCAATGTTCTTATCAATCTTTCAACAATGGAAGCCTTTTTAGCTGAATAAGTCTCGAGTCGAATAATGGTTAATGTTGTAATTTTTTGTAATATTTCTGAATTTGTTATTATAAAACTCAGTTCCTAAATCAGTTTGTAAATTTTTCGGCGCTCGTCCATTTTCTATATAATCACAACCTCTATTAAACTTTAATATTCCCTGCATAACTATCAAGTCTGCTTGCCAAATATCATCTATATCTTTTAAGATTACAGACCTTCTAGGAAAATTAACTCTAGCTGTCTTATGAATTTCATTTACTACATCTACTTTGCTCATACTGGTTTAAAGTTCTTGTAATACCCTCTAAAGTTAAATTTCCGTTCGAATGTATTAAATTGCTTATTTACGTTATTTATAAATTGATTACCACCTCTGATAAACGAGATAGATAAGGTTCAGGTTAAACATTGTGGTCTGAATTGTTCGTTAGTTTACACTCTACTACTCTGTAAATATCTTATCGCTACTATTTATTTTAATCATATTGCAGTTTGCAGTAGATTTTATTCTTTTATAATGCCAGCCTCTTTTAATTCTTCAATGATTGAAACAATTCCATTATTATAGTTAGTGTTACCAGCACTCTGTGATGCTATCAATAACTTTAGTCTCTCAATTAATTCATTCGGATCGTCCCAGTAGATGTAGTCCGTATTGTTTTTATATTTTTTTAACTGCGCTATGCATCCTCCTATTTTTGTTTCAAGTGTATAGAGCAGCTGAGGAATAGAGGAAGATGGTTGGGTTAGCAACGGTTTTATGATCTGACAGTATTTTGATCCTTTGTCACCTTTTATTTGTCCGCTAGACTTATAGTCTCGTTTATGTACATTTGTTTTATCGAGCATATCTTTATAGGTTATTTTGTCTTTTTCTGTTACTAATTCTAGATTAGGTTTGTTACGTATCAAAAGTTCTTTCAAACCAGGAGTAAATTCGTATTTTACGTTATCTATAGTGATTGTATAGGTCTTTTCATTTTTTGAAGCGTTATCTGCGAGTGCAATCTTAACTAACGAGTTTCCCATCATAAGTTTGTTATTTTCACTACGTATTCCGAATGGTACATTTATATCATCATATAATTCCATTATATCTTCTTTTTTGAGAGAATTAAGCGTGTCATTTATTTTTGTTGCAGTTGTTTCATCTTCATCGTAATCGTAATACTCTAAGCTGTCATTAGACTGAACTTTAACTAAGTTTTTAAAATCTTCATAACCTGCAGAAGAGTTAAACTCTTCAATGGTATCATCTGTGGTGCCGCCACCTATCGGCTACTTTAAATATTATCTATTAATTACGCAAGGTATAGGCTACACATCCTTTTTCCAATTTCCTACTTTAACGTGTACCTATACAATGAGGCGCCCTCTGCGCGCCGCAATCCGCAACACAGAATCAGTGCAACCGCCGTACCATCAAGAGCTGTTCCAGCTCCTTTCGCTGATGATATGAGCAACTTTTGCTCGTAAGTCATATCCGTCCCGCTGTTTCAAAAGTGGTGTTTTTCGCGTGTGGACAGTAAGATCTTGACGAACGTTGGCTTGTGTGGTGTCAGTTGACGTGATCCTGAACCGGTGAATTCCACGTGGCTAGCTGAGCTGGAGCTCCAGGAGCTCGCTTCCCGAAGATCTGAAGGTTGGTGCACGTCTTCCATATACCTCACCTTAGCTATTACCTTGCTGATTCTCTGTCTCCGTCATTTTCTTATTTAAATTTAGCTATCGAAGGTTCGCACCATACGCGCGACGCCATTTTTGTGGTCCATTCGATCGCAGATTTTATTCTGTTTCCGCCCCTAGTAGGTCACCTAGTAGAAGAATTATATTAAAACCGCCCCTTTTAGATAATTACGCATCTAAAAGGCGTACCTAAGTTAGTGCGCACGCGGCGTGCTACTTAGGTAATTTCCGCTACCGCTGTCTAAATACAATAGTTTTGTATAGTTGTCGCCTAGTAGACATCAACTCAAATCTAAATTCATTTTAATTGTTAACGTTTCGCCGTAAAGGTAATTACGCATTATTTATTCCATTCGATTGTTATAAAAAGTGGGTAGATTCGTTCCCGCCGCGCTGCGGCCGAGTAACTTCGAGCGCGGCCAAGCCCTGCTTACACGTATTCCAATTTCAAATTATTTTTATCTGCAGTCGCGTTTTATCTACAGATTCATTATGACGAACGGTAAACTCGGAGAAAATATACCTGAGCAGTATAATTATGAACTTAGGTCACTAGAAGCGAAACGTAATGCGTTATTTGAATGCCTACAAGCAGCTTACGATTTGTCTAAAAATATAGACGATGGAAGCGAAGCACGCGAGAGGTTTCTGGATGCCAGTAGTAATATCGATATAATTCCACTCATATCGTGACCGTCAATGAGATCGAAAGTGTAAACCACCTTTTTTACAAAATAAACAATTAGTTTGTAATCGTGACCTAGATTATATCTGAGTCACTAGTTTAGATAGTTTGCAAAATCGTACATATGTTTGTGTTACTTATGTTTCGTGTGTAATTATCTATTTTGGTTTCAATTATGGAAAATAGTCCATTTAATCGGAGTGGATTGATTCGCCGCAGCCCGCCTCCAACGCCCACCTCCCCTCGCGAGTTCCCGGACGAACCACCACCGGAAACTGTATCTACAGCCGAGATCCAGACCTGGATGAACACAATAGAACAGTGCCTAAAAGAGGTATGCACTATTTCGTCGGAAGGGAAACTTAATTCAGACCAAAAGTTACGAATCAGCAATTTGTGCAGAAAAGTAAGTCATGGCACCTCCCACATGGCAATGCAGTACCAGTCCGTGAAACAGAGAGCGATACACTATCATACCATCATTCAAGCCCTTAAGGAACAGCAAGATCTATCAAAACGCCTTCAAGACCTTAAAAATAGCATTAAGGAGTCATCGAAGTCCACTTCGGGCTCATCTTCGGACCTTACCGAGCAAATTATGGACCTACAAAAAGTAATTAAAGAGTCTGTTAAACCAATGGGAGCAGCACCGCCATCCTTTGCAGAAATGGTAAAAAAAAGTGAACATAAATTCATCCAGCCCACACATGTAAATTCCATAGCCATCTATCCAACGGATAAATTGAAGTTCAGCGAGGAGACAAAGTCTCTAGTTCAAAAAATTATCAAGCCTGAGGAAATGAAGCTGCACGTGAGAGGTATGCGCATGACGAGGAATGGCGGTGTCATCATCAGCACTGAGAGCAAGGATGACGTTGAAAAACTAAAGAAATCTGAACAACTTACTAACTCTGGCCTCACCGTAAATGACACGCATAAGCGCAAGCCCAGACTAGTTATCATCGGAGTGCCCTCATCTTTCCAAGAGTCTGAAGTTTTTAGCCGACTTTATAATCAGAACGAGTTAAGCGATAAACTGCAAGGCATGAGTTACGACGAATTTTTGGCCTCCATCAAATTGAGCCATAAATCAGGGAAAAAAGACGCTGAGACATGTAACTATGTCATTGAGGTTACCCCTTTTATTCGCAAGGCCATTATTACAAAAGACAGGGTGTTCATTCATTTTTCGTCATGCCCAGTACGAGACTTTACACTAGTAACTAGGTGTTTTAAGTGTCAGCAGTATGGTCATGCGGCCAAGTCATGCCGAGCGGATGACGTCACTTGCGGACAGTGTGGGTTAGTAGGTCACGCGATTAAAGACTGCACGAAGAAGTCCGAGCCACTGAAATGTGCAACTTGCTTGCACTTCAATAAACCATCCAGTCATAAAACAGGTGACTCCGAGTGCCCTGCAAGGATTGCGGCTGAAAAGAGGTACATAAACAGCATAGATTATGAAGGCGCCTAAGAGCGTCATTTATCACAACTTTTTCAGTTCTTTAATTTTTCTATTAGTTAATTAGGGTACGTATACAAGTAGTGAAAATGAAAAATGAAAAATAGTTTATTCAATACTTAAGTTTACAATTTGTCTGAAAGTCGATGGGAATCACTTTTAAGCATAGATATGCTTGTGTTAGTGATACCCGCTCTCTATACAAAAGTTTTAACTATTAATAAAACTGTATGACATTACATAAACCAAGTTGTTATAACATTGTTAGATAATAAATATTAAATATTTATATTTAAAAATAATTATTGAATTAATTAATTGTTATTAGTCAGGTAACTTATACATAATGTCGCATGAAATTGGAACTGAGCTAGATAACTTCTCCATTGCCGAGTCAAAGGTCTGTGAGGTCGAAAGTTGTGAAATACTTCTATCCTCCTACAAAATTAGTAACTCATTAGTTGTACTGAACCAAAATATATGCAGTATATCAAAAAACTTACCTCAAGTTCTCTTACTTTCGGCTAGAATGAATGTCCACCTAGATATTATTGTTCTCACTGAGTGTAGGCTCTCATCAAACACTAATATACAAATACCCCATTTAGATGGATATTCTCACTACTGCAGTACAAATAACATCCTACAGAATGATGGAGTTGTGGTTTATGTAAATCAATCATTCGCGGACGTTGTGACTATCTCACATACTCTCCTTGATGCAAACAGTGTGGTGTTAAAAATAGGTCAACATTTTGCCATTGTAGCTATTTATCGTTCTCCATCATATAAAAATATAACAAGTTTTCTAGGTTCTCTTGACACTATTCTTGATAACTTGAAATCGTGTCAGAACATAATTATCGTTGGCGATATTAACATAGATATTTCTAGCGATAACGACGATGACCGTAGTCCTGATTACTTAAATCTCTTGGCATACCATGAACTACTTCCAGCTCACAACTTTCCAACACGCATCAATTCTTGCTTAGATCACATTATGTTAAAAACAAGTGGTTCCGCAAAGTGTTTGGTAATCGATACAGTTCTAACTGACCATGCCCCAGTTTTACTTGCATTGTCAACTAAAACAAGCTTTAATAGTCGTAAATATAACAATGTTCAAGTAAATCATACGGTACTTGCTACAGAGATTAAGAATGTTGATCTTTCTCCGATTTTTAACTCATCTGATCCTAACTTCGCGGCACCCTATCTCATAAATTCGATAAATAGATGTTTACAAACCAGCTCTACAATTAAGTCAGTTTCCTGCCGTAAGCGTGCCTTAAAACCGTGGATTACTCAAGGTCTGTTAAGATGTATGAGAAACAGAGACAATATGCATAAAAATCTAAAATTAAATCCTGGAAATGAAACTCTTAGAATAACTTATACACGTTATCGTAACTATATATGTAATCTTATTAAAAAACAAAAGAGAATATACGAAAGAGGAGAATTAAATAAAGCTGGATTAAACCCAAAAAAAACTGTGGGAGGCAATCCGAAAAGTTACTGACATTAACAAATGCGCTAATAAATCAGAGTCCCTCCTTTCTATTAAAAGTACACCCTTAGAATCTGTTAATAGCGTCAACCAGTTCTTTTCAAATGTAGGTAAAATATTAGCGGAAAAAATTACGCCTATTCAAAGTAATCATACATACACGCAACCTGCTACTACATCTAAATCTGACTCCTTTGTCCTAAATACCGTTGAGGAACATAAAATATGCAGCATTATTGACTCTTTAAAGAATGATGCAGCCCCGGGATGGGACAATATCCCTTCCAAAATTCTTAAAATGTACAAACCACAACTATGTCCGGCCATCACCCATATTTGTAATCTATGTATTACAAAGGGCATTTTTCCTAGCGTTTTCAAAATTGCCGTCGTCCATCCGATATATAAATCTGGAGATACCGATCAGGTTAATAACTACCACTCCATATCAATTTTGCCAGCATTATCCAAAATTCTTGAACGAATTATGAGTAAAAGTCTTATCAATTATCTTGAGAAAAACTAACTTCTTTCGGATAATCAATTTGGTTTTCGTCCAGGTAGATCCACCTCCACCAGTTGAAGTTCTTGTCGACAATGTTGTCAAAGCTCTTGATTCTGGTACCCACTGTCTAGTAATATATCTTGACCTCAGTAAGGCATTCGATTCTGTCTTGATTTCTCTGCTTATCTCAAAGTTAGAAAATATTGGCATTCGTGGAACACAGCTAGAGTTATTCCGAGACTATCTGACCGGTCGGAAACAACGTGTTAAGATAGGTGCTTACACTAGCTTAGATCAAAATATATTTTGGAGTCCCGCAAGGGAGTATATTGGGTCCAAATTTGTTCCTGGTGTATGTGAATGATTTGTGTAATCTATTCCTCCAAAATTGTAAAGTAGTGTCCTTTGCTGATGATACTGCGCTAATATTTACAGGCAAAACCTGGTCAGATACATTTAAATCAGCTCAAATAGGTTTCGATCGTGTAATACAGTGGCTGAATGATAATTTTCTAACACTGAACATCAGTAAGACTAAATATATAGTCTTCAGACTTCTTCGTATCAGAAACGTAAATCGCCCTGATCCCAATATACACAAGTTGTTTGCCCATTCTCAAGCAACTACAGATTGCTCAAATGGCTCTTGCAAATGCCCAACCCTAGAGATGACAAACACTACGACATATCTTGGAGTCTTAATTGATTACAACCTTAGCTTTGCCCCGCATACAATGCAACTTTCAGCTCGAATCAGGAAGCTTCTATATATTTTAAAAAAATTGCGATATGTAGCGGATGCCAATATACTTCGCATGACATATTTAGCCTTATGTCAATCCCTATTAACATATTGTATTGCATCCTGGGGAGGAGCCGCCAAGTCCCATCTACTTCTGGTCGAAAGAGCGCAAAGAGTCGTTCTAAAAGTCTGCACTTTCAAGCCGTATAGATACCCGACATCAGACCTTTACAAATATTGTGAGGTGCTAACTGTACGACAGCTCTTTTTCCTTGCGACAATAATGCAGCAACATTTAAGACTCCCTTTCCTTCCGCAACTTCTCACTAGAGGTAACAGGATTATTAACCTTACTATTCCATCATTTAACACCGAGTTCATAAAAAAGTTCTTCTGCTTTCTTGGCCCTTTTCTCTACAAGGAAATTAAGGCTCCTACCTGCGCTAGCGACCTTGAAAACACAAAAAAATTAATTTCTCTTTCTGTAAGTGAGATTATTAGAAACCCTCGTACAACTTTTCAGCTAGTATCCTTAAGTTTCATTAGAACCTCGAAAGTCATTGAAATACTATCAGCTTTAGAAACCTTTACAAAAAGAGTCAAAAGTGGCAGTTTTTAGTATTTTTTGCAAAGGAAACTACAGCGTATTTTATTTCAATGATTTTCGAGGTTCTAATGAAACTTAAGGATACTAGCTAAAAAGTTGTACGAGGGTTTCTGATAATCTCACTTACAGAAAGAGAAATTATTTTTTTTGTGTTTTCAAGGTCGCTAGCGCGGGTAGGACCCTTAACTACAAAGTGCTTATATTTCCACTGAATAGATATGATTGCAAAAAGGTTGTGAGTGAGTGGTTACAAAAACTGACATATGAGGAAACCGAACGATTGATGGTAACAGTTTGCTGACTTACTGCACGTAGAACTAACTTTTAATAATTAATTTATTGTTATTATATTGTAATTCTTATTTTTTAGTTTACACTTTCAATATACACATTAGGTATAGGTACAAAAAAAAGGTCTTTGCAAAGTATTTAATTTATAACTATTGTTTAAAGATATATATACATTGTTTTTTGATATTTTGTAATTATCGAATTAAATTATATTATGTTAAAGATAGCGAGTCCTGGTGACCCGTAATTACAGGTTCTTCGGAAACCTAGCATGGGCACCAGTCCTCCAAAAACATTTAAGGACCTATGTATATATAAGTTGAATATTTTATTTCTTATGTATTTTGTATAAAACTGTAATGTATTGGAGGAAAATAAATAAAATTTTTATTATTATTATTATTATTATTAATTAAGGCAAAATGTATACTTTAACTATTTTTATTAAATTTTAGAGCAAGAGCTAGCTGTTATACTTTTTTAGGTCTTGTGTACAGGAAAAATGTTATAAATGATAAATTTCGTGTATTTGGTTTTACTGACGCTGATTGGGCTAACGGGGCGGATCGGAAATCATACACAGGATATATATTTAAGCTAGGTAGGAATGCTATTTCCTGGGGTTGTTATAAGCAATCTTGTATCGCACTTTCGTCTACCGAGGCGGAGTATATAGCTTTGTCCAAAGCTGCTAAAGAGGCGGTATACGTCCGTGCGATTCTTGCTGAGTTAATAGGTCAATGTAATACTGTAACTCTGTATAGTGATAACCAGTCAGCTGCAAAGCTAGCCACTAATGCAGTTTATCATAAGCGATCTAAACATGTGGACATTAGGTATCATTATATTCGTGAAATCATTGAAAAAGGGATAATTGACCTGAATTATTTGCCAACTGAGCAAATGACTGCCGATTTACTCACAAAGGCATTACTGCATTGTAAACATAGTTCATATGTAAAAGACATACTAGAAGTCGTCCAGGATTAAGGGGGCGTGTTGGAGGTTCAATTAGAACCAGAAACTATTTTTAATCCTGGCCTATTTACATATACTTTTTCTATTGACTTTTGTTTGATATGTCTTATTCGAAGGTGTTCTTTTGTGCTAAATAAATCTGCTATATATATTAAAAAAAAAAAAAAAAAAAATCGGTCGGAATTCCAGAAGGTGTTAGATCAATATAATAATTGTTTGCTATTGAATATACCGAAAGCCTCGCCTGATTTTAAATCGCTAGTTTCCTTCGAACAGTTATACTGTCGCATTAAGCGATTGGTCGCGTCTTGTACTGTCACTATATCGTCTCAAAAATCTCCTAGTTTACCGCTGAAGGGTAAAGTAAAGTTAGCACCTATTGAGTTGATGAGTTTTAACGGTGACATTCGCTTATGGCCTTCCTTTTATGCTAATTTCAAATCAATAATTCACGATAATCCATCCCTCTCAGATCAGGAAAGACTGCATTACTTGTTAGGAAAGCTGTCAGGGAAGGCGCAAACCGCCTGCGCAGGAATTATACCCTCCGCAGAAAATTATAAATTATTATTTGATACCCTAGTGAATAGGTATGAAGATAAGCGTACGTTAGCTGCTACCTTTTTACAACAAATAATAGATTTCAAACCGCTGACTTCAGTCACTGCGACTAGTTTAGATATTTTTAAACGATAAATTCGTAACCGCAGTTCGCAGCTCTGCAGAATCTAAAAATCAAAGATTTATTGGATCTAATATTTTTGCAAATTGCTTTAACTAAGTTAGATTCCAATACCGTACATACTTTCGAGAACAATAACAATCAGTCTGAGATCCCGTCCTTTGATAAGCTGGTTGATTTTCTAAATAATCAGAGTAAAATATTACAACGCACCCCCGGCCCCGCGGCCGGCTCTGGTGTACAGAAGTCAGCTGATCGTTCTCGTTCTAACGGTAGTAAGACCCGTTCACCGCAATATAATTCTTATGTTAGTACGGTCGATTCTGCATCTTCCAGTTATAAGTGCTTATGCACAAATATTTCGCATCAGCATTTGTTTAAATGTCCTGATTTTCATAAAATGTCCCCTCAAGAGCGTTTTCAGTCTGTAAAAAATATTAATGGCTGTATAAATTGTCTAAGTGTCAAACATAAAATTGGTGGTTGTCAATCCGCATCCGGATGTCTTGTGTGTAAACAAAAACACCATTCTATGTTACATTTCCATCGAGAATCGAACTCGCAACCCGGTAATAGCGCGCAACCTCCAACAAACGTGCCACCGGCGCCGGCGCGTGTATCACAATACTCTCAGTCACCTGATCCGTCCGGTATCGCGAGAGCGGTTGCGTCCGCTCAGGCCGATGTCGCATTATGCGCGACGTCCATTACCGCGCCACGCTCTTGTGTATTGAACGCCGTTCACAGTAGTACGCCGCAGTGTACTTCATCCACTACTGTTTTGCTCGCTACTGCTCAAGTAGTGACGTACGATAGTAAGGGGGATAAGCAGGTGATACGAGTCTTATTGGATTCGGCGTCTCAAAGTCACTTCATTACTAGTGAATGTTGTGAACGTTTGGGCTTGCACCAAAATAAAATTAAACGTACTACTGTGAGGGATTTCGGAGGCATAGAAAGAATGTCTAATGGGACGATCGACTTAGAATTTTTCTCGCGTTTTAATATGAACATTAATTTTCAAATAAATTCTTTGGTAGTCGATAGAATTACTGATGAGTTACCTACCGCCTGGGTAGATATATCCGCCCTGCCCTTTGTCAATAATTTACAATTGGCAGATGAACATTTCGCTCAGCCCAACAAAATTGACGTTTTGATTGGTGCATCGCTGTTTCCGCATTTGATTCTTCCCGACGTGGTCTCCATCGGACCGACGGCACCTCCCGCTATTCACACAGTATTAGGCTACGCGCTCATGGGAGCCGTGCCAGCGCTAGTCGCCCGCCCGGCATGCGTGACGTCATGCTGCGCCATAGTTCAACAGCCTATGGATAATTTGCTTACCCGCTTCTGGGAACTGGAAGAAGTTCCTGGCTCGCCCGTTCAGCATCCCGCCGATGCTGAATGTGAATATTTTTACCGCTCGACTACGGAACGCGACGCTTCTTCCGGCCGCTATACCGTATCACTTCCGTTTGACAAAGGTGTGTTTTCGCTTGGCAATTCATTGGATATTGCGCGCAAGCGGTTTTTTTGTTTGGAACGGAAGCTCGAAGCTTCTCCCAAGCTTCGTTCCGCTTATAATGACGTCATGAATGACTACATTTCGCGAGGTTATTTGGAACCAGTAACCCCTTCACCGCAGGAGTCAAATGATTTTACTCCTACTTATATAATTCCGCACCACGGTGTTCTCCGTGAGGATAAGTCCACGTCAAAGCTGCGCCCTGTGCTAGACGCGAGTTGTAAAACCTCGTCAGGTGTCTCGCTCAATGATGTTCTGCACAGTGGTCCCAACTTACAAGGAGACTTGTTTAAAATTATTTTAAATTTTCGACTACACGCTGTAGCGATGACCGCTGATTGTAAACAAATGTTTCTACAAATTATGATGCGCGAATCTGATAGACGTTATCAGAAGATCTTATATAGATTTAATCCAAACGACCCGCTTCTTTTATATCAGTTAAATAGGGTGTGCTTCGGCTTGCGGTCGAGCCCCTACCACGCGCTGCGCACGGTCCAGCAGCTCGTCAGCGACGACGGCGCCAGCTACCCGCGCGCCGCGCGCGTCGCCTCCTCGTGCCTCTACATGGATGACGTCGCGTTCTCTGTTGATAGTGAGCAGGAGGCGGCGAATACTGCGCATGAACTAATTAATATGTTCAAGGGCGCTCAGTGGGATCTTGTTAAATGGAACAGTAATTCAAGAAAGGCTCTCGACGAGCTTCCTGCTTCACATAAGATTCCCACTGACGTTGAATTTGATAAGGCCACACAGCATAAGATACTGGGCCTCGGTTGGTCTACAGATCACGTCAATTTTTATTTCAAAATTAAACCACCAGACTTGAGTTCCTTGTGCACTAAGCGCACTATACTTTCGACTATTGCTAGACTATGGGATATCATGAGATTCGTTGCGCCGGCAATTTTGGTCGCCAAATTGCTGATCAAGCAGCTATGGCAGCTTAATGTAGGCTGGGATGAACCCCCGCCCAACAATATCGTAAAGTTTTGGCAACAATATTGTGCCGAGCTACCGGCACTAAATGAAATAAAAATTCCGCGTTATCTCGGAGTGACTGTTGGCTGCGAGGTTACTCTGGTCGGGTTTGCTGACGCCATCGAGCGAGCTTACGGTGGCGTGGTATACGTGCACGTCAGCTCCGCCTCTGGCAATCATGTTCGTCTGTTGTGCGCCAAGTCTAAAATCGCGCCTTCCCCGCCCCATACGATAGCTCGTATGGAGTTATGCGCAGTACTCTTGCTGTTGAAGTTATTGCGTTTAGTGCTCGAAACTTATACTTCCCGCATGCCAATAAAGGTGCGCGCTTACACCGATTCCAAGGTAGCACTTTATTGGATTAAAAATTTACCGCACCGCTGGCAAACTTTCGTTGCCAATCGAGTGATTAAGATAACCGATAATGTGTCGGCTGATAATCTTCATCACGTCGCGGGAACCGACAACCCTGCCGACTGTTTGTCGCGGGGCGTCGCTCCCTCCAAACTCAATGACCACCCGCTGTGGTTTTTTGGGCCTCCGTGGCTATCGCTGTCGGCTGAGCAGTGGCCCACCTTTGATGGAATTGACGATTCCACTCTGGAAATTATTCCCGAGCAAAGAAAGCTCGTTCACGCAGTCCTGACTCCACCGGACGACTCCGAAATTTATACCGCTGCCTGTCGGTCGTCGTCGTGGAGTAAATTTTTACGTACGATCGTATATATTTGTAGATTTTCGAAGTTACTACCGCGCCGTGAGTCAGACATGGAGTATGCAGAAATTAAATTGCTGCAAATACTTCAACATAGGCATTTTAGAAATGAAATTATTAGTATTAAAAACGACTCACCTATTTCACCGTCTTTAAATAAATTAAGACCGTTTTTACATAACGGACTACTCAGAGTTGGCGGCCGTCTGGCCAACTCTGACTTAAAATTCGCAGAACAACATCCAATACTTCTACCTCGTGAAGATCACGTTGTTAATTTAATCATTTCATATTATCATAAAAAGCATTTGCACGCTGGGCCTGAAATGCTTATGTCGTTGCTTCGTCAGAAGTATTGGATTTTATCCGCTCGTCGCCTTGTGCGGAAGATAGTACACCAGTGTAATGTGTGCTTCCGCACTCATCCGCGTCCGACTTTCCCGCTTATGGCGGACTTGCCTGACTGTCGTACCAGGCAAGCCATTAAGCCTTTTATGCATGCAGGCTGCGACTATGCAGGACCAATCGCGTATACCCCGATAAGACGTCGAGGAGCGACAGCCTTGAAGGCTTATATTTGCGTTTTTACGTATCTTACAACACGCGCAATACATCTCGAGGTTGCTACTGACCTGACTACCGCTAGCTTTTTAGCCGCGCTAAAGCGCTTCTTGTCTCGACGGGGCCCTGTGCAGGTAATGCATTCTGACAGGGGAACTAATTTTGTCGGCGCGAACTCTTATTTACGCGACTTGTATAAATTCTTAAAAAGTAATGAATACCGCTGTCGTTTCGAACAGGAGCTCACAGAGCATCGAATTGATTGGAAATTTAACTGCGCTACGGCCAGCCATTTTGGGGGCTGCTGGGAAAGCATGGTGAAGATTGTTAAAAGACACCTGTTCAGGGTTATCGGCCAACAGCTGCTTTCTTATGAAGAGCTTGTGACTGTGCTCATTCAGATCGAGTGTCTACTGAACTCGCGACCTCTTACTGTGTTAAGTTCCGATCCCGCTGAACCGATTGCTCTGACTCCTAGTCATTTTTTGCATATCGCTCCTTTACATTCGTTACCCGCGCCTGAAGTCAATGCTGATAATCTCAACTTGCTTCAGAGACACTCGCTACACTTGAAAAGCTAGTGCAGTCCTTTTGGAAGAGGTGGAGAGTAGAGTATTTACATAACCTTCAGACTCGCGAAAAATGGAATACTCCATCCGTGCCTATTGTGCCCGGTATAGTTGCACTCATTATAGACGATAACTCGCCTCCCTTATCGTGGCCATTAGCGATTGTTGATAAAATTCATCCCTCAAAGGATGGTACCGTTCGAGTAGTGACAGTAAAGACGGCTAAGGGCACATATGTGCGCCCAGTCGTTCGTTTATGCCCGCTTCCTACTCAATAGGCTCTACATAGCGCATTTTGTTACCGCTAGTTTAGTATAGTTGTTGAAGCCAGACGCCTTATTTTTTATTTTTTCTCCCTCTTCATCAACTTGGTGACGAGATGGCTAAGTGTCGCTGTCTCTTTCGGCGAGTATGCATGGAATGGTCTGGAGAGACCTCAACGTCGTCGGCTTCTTAAAAAACAGTCTTGTTCCATACGTCATTGTGACAGCGCGCATGCGAATTTGCGCCTCCGTGGCCGCCGCGCCGAATTTTAATAATCATCCACCGCTAATCTCCGGAACCTCGTCTCTGCTCTGCTATTGAGAAGAAGAGGACTGGTGCACCAGGGAAGTCTGCAGCTCGTCAACGAGGTAAGCGATTACTTAGTTGTTAAATCACCAAGTTGTAGAATTTCTTCCTACCCCATAGGCCGTTTGATCTAAGTCTTATCCGAGACATTAGATGTAACCTTAGGTCCTCAAACCGCTTCATCCCCAGGAGACGACCTATTTACACGGTCGCCTCTTCATAAATTTGGTCCAACGAGCCTGGATTTGTCCAGCTAATTAAAATATTTAACTACCTCCCGCTTCGGCGTTCGTGCGTATTCATTTGCATGAGCCCATCTTGTTCATTTCGTTTTCTGTAGACTCATTCTTCTTCTACTCTTACTTACTGTATTTAAAATGGCTAGCAAACTCGAAGTTAAATTAAAGCAACTTATTGCTAAAAAAGAGGCTATGTACGAACGAATAAATCGTATATACAATGTAAGCAAAAATATATCTAATTACGATTCTCGTTCAAATGAATCATTTCTAGCCCAATCTGAGACTATCAGCGAACTTAATGACAAATTTGAATTGATTATCGAGCGAATTAATGAATTGGACTTTGAACTTAATAACACCCCGCCAGATTATGCTGCATTAAGCTCTTTCGAAGAATTATATTCAGCTATTAAATATAAACGTAACCTTATTCTAGCGAGAAATAAGACCAACGTATGTGAGACCTCAAAGAAAGGGCCCATAAAACTACCACCGATCCAGTTACCGTCCTTTGATGGGAAAATTGAAAATTGGCCGATTTTTTACGAAATATTTCGTAGTAATATTCACTTAAACGCCGATCTGACGGACTCGCAGCGTGTCCAGTATCTCATGGGTAAACTTACCCACAGTGCTTTAAAATTAACCGCAGGTATTGTCCCCACGGGAAATACATACAATATAATTTGGGATACTCTCGTTAAGAAATATCAGGATAATCGTAGTTTAGGCATTCATTATTTAAATAACATTCTGGACATTAAAAATTGTGTCAGCAATGCCGCCAGCCTAAACAACTTTATAGAAAAATATTCAGCTTCTATTGCAGCGCTAAAACAACTAGAAATACCTAACTTATTGGATTTTATTCTATTACACTGTGGCTTACGAAAGATCGATTCTCAAACAGCGCAGCTTTTCGAAACTCATATTAGTGGGAAGGAATTGCCTTCTTATACAGAATTTATATCGTTTATACAGGATCATATAAAAGCTTGCGAAAGATCGCATAATAATACTTCACGATTTGAGCCGCGAGTAACGAATTCCACTAACACTTCGAAAACTTTTATATCGAATAGTACACCACGGAGTGAAATAGAAACGCCCTGTCCACTGTGTACAGGTGAAAAACATCCTTTGTTTAGGTGTGTGCAATTCAAAATTATGGACACCCCGCAAACTCGTTTCGATTTTATTAAATCAAAGCGTGCATGTATTAATTGTTTAAGCTTAACCCATACATTAAATAAATGTAGGTCACGTACGACGTGCAAGTATTGTAAGAAACAACACCATTCATTGCTACATTTCTCTGAGAATAACAAACTAGGCTCGCCGCTACTCCCAGACGATAGCAAACCGGTTTGTTATCATACGGACACCGCGCGCGCTCAGTCGTCGTCGCCCGTAGGAAATGCAACTTCTGTCACATTGAACAATACGCAAAACACAAATTATATTTTATTATCTACGGCGCAAGCGTATGCGACGCATAATAATGGTCGTGATAGAATCGTGGTCAGATGTCTGATAGATAGCGCGTCCCAGAATAATTTAATAACTTTGGATTGTTGTAAGCGTTTGAACATACCTATAGTTAAACTATGTAACTCGTCACTGCAAGGTGTTGGAATGACTACGCAGTCAGTGCATGGCTACATTTACGTCACAATAGAATCGCGCGTTAACCCCAAGAATAAATATTATATTCATGCATTAGTGGTAGACTGTATTACGGGTAAATTACCATCGAGTTATATTGAATTAAATGACGACATGTCGTATATAAATAAATTACCACTAGCCGATTTAACGTGGAATATGCCGGGAGAAATTGACATTATTCTCGGTGTGCAACTTTTTCCGTATATTTACTTAGGGAATAGGGTTGAGTCGGGTGGCCGCGCGCCGCCAGCAATTTTGACTAGCTTCGGGTACGTGCTAATGGGCAGTGCGGCAGGTCATTGCGACTTATCTTCTCATTCTTCCTCGTTCACCGCGCTAGCTAATACTGACATTGAGTCAGGTTTGCAGAAATTTTTTGAATTAGAGGAAGTTCCATCTTTACGGCTCATCAGTCCGGATGAAAAAAAATGTGAAGATAATTTTACTTCTTCAGTCACGTTCAAAGACGATAGGTATTTTGTTAATCTACCTTTTTCGCGAAATCCCTCTAAGCTAGGCAATTCTCGCGCAGTCGCTCACCGACGGCTGTTAGCCCTCGAGCGTAAATTTGCGCACGTGCCAACTCTACGCGAAAACTATAATAAAACCATCACCGACTATATATCTCAGGGCTATCTATTGGAAGTACCCGATACGGAATTAACAGAAGAGGGCTACTACATACCGCATCACGCTGTTGTTAGGCCAGACAAAGATAATATTCGAGTGGTTCTGGACGCTAGCGCCAAAACCCACTCAGGGTTGTCACTCAACGATATTTTGCATGTCGGCCCTAATTTACAGGCAGACTTATTTTTGTTATTGCTTGATTTTCGTACGTTTCCCGTAGCTATGACAGCAGATGTTAAACAAATGTTTCTAAGAATCGGTGTTAATCCGCATCACCGCAAATACCTTCGAATTCTGTTCCGCTTCAATAAGAATGAGCCTATTCGCACCTTCAATTTTAACCGCGTGCCATTTGGGCTGGCGTCTAGTCCTTATTTAGCCATGCGCACACTACGCCATCTGGCGTGTGAGCATAGTGACCGCTTTCCTGATGCATCTAAATTGGTAGAAAGTCAGTTTTATATGGACGACTATGTCCATTCAGTTCCTGATGAACAAGCCGCAATAAAATTATCTCGCGACTTAATTAATTTATTTAAATTAGGTTCCTTTGACCTTGTCAAATGGGCCAGTAATTCATCCGCCTTATTAGAGACCCTCCCTGAGTCACACCGCTTACCAGTTAGTTTTTCTGGCATGGATAACAATATTCATGATTTTAAAATCCTTGGTTTAACCTGGGAACCCGCTGAAGATACTTTTTCTTTGACAACCATACCAGTGGACAGTAAATGTACCAAACGCACTATTTTATCATTAGTTGCTCGCATATTTGACGTGCTTGGCCTTGTGGCCCCGGTCGTTTTATACGCTAAAATACTTATTAAAGAACTTTGGTTAGCCAAAATAGATTGGGACGAAGTACCTCCACAGCCAATCATAGATCGCTTCGTCGCTTTAGCAAGGGATTTCCCCGCACTCTCTTCTCTCAAAATTCCACGTCACGTCGGGGTCTTTGCAGAATCTGTCGTGAACATTGTAGCTTTTTGTGATGCTAGTTTTAGTGGTTATGGCTGCTGTGTATATTTACACATTACTGATCCTCATGGTTATGTAACCGTCCGTCTTCTATGCGCGAAATCCAAAGTCTCCCCCGCTAAAGTTACAACGCTAGCTAGGCTAGAACTTGTTGCCGCTTTGTTGCTGTCTAAGCTTGTCCGGGTTGTCAGAGAGAAGCTTTCTGCTCGCATACCTATTGCAGGTACTTACGCCTTTTCAGATTCTACTATAGCCCTCTCGTGGATCCATTCCGCTCCTCATAGATGGTCTATATTTGTTAGCAACCGTATTGCAAAAATCCAGGAAAATTTACCTGCCGCTTGTTTTAGTCACGTGTCTGGGAAGGAGAATCCAAGTGATTGCCTAGTAGTTATTAAATGGTGACTTCAAAACTCAGTTTTACACGCCATTTTCGGTCATTTTATTCCCTCAATGGCGTATAAAACTGGGTTTCAAAAGTCACCATTTAATATCTGGGAATTACTTTACCTTTAGAGCTTATTTTCAATCGCTCAATGATGTGTTTTGAATAGTATAATAAAAGAGCACCCAAAAATCAACGTAAATTCACATATAACACTATATTTCGAAAGTCGCGTAAGAGATATTTGTGTAAAACTTACCAATATTAATTTTCAACTCGATCCGCAACACATTACACCACTTTTAGAATTTTAACTCTAGCAAATTTACATGTAACACACATGTGACATGTTTCACTAGACACTCAGAAACACTGAGTTTTAGCAATATAAAATTGCTGAAACCTAAAAGATCTGACCATAGTGCATTATGCAATGGATAATCGCTTTACCAAGGCCGTTTGCTCATGCTGGTGATCTAATTCGTGGGCACCTTTAATAAATATAATAGCAAAGTTGTAACTTTTCATTTTGTTAAGATACAGCAAAGGTGACAGTCAAGTTAATTAAATTGTCTTATTATGAAATTTATAAAACAAAAAGAATCCTTAAACTTACAATGTATTTGCCCTACTATGCTGACGAATGGGGTTAAGCGACATGGCAACTTGTTGCCAAATACAATACGTTGCATTGTATGCGGACCATCAAGTTGTGGAAAGACAAATTTAGTGATAAGCTTATTATTGCATGAAAATGGTCTACGATTTCGTAATCTGTACGTATATTCAAAATCTTTATACCAACCAAAATACTTATTTCTAGAAAAAGTATTAAATATGGTGCCAGGTGTATCGTTTAAAAAATATAGTCATAATACTGAAGTGTTGAATCCGCAAGAAGCTGATCCAAACTCTATTATAATATTTGACGATGTTGCCTGTGAAAATCAAAATAATATACGGGATTATTTCGCTATGGGACGTCATAAGAATATTGACTGTTTTTATCTTAATCAAACTTATACCAAAATACCGAAGCAACTCGTGAGAGATAATGCAAACCTTATTGTATTATTCAAACAGGATGATGTCAATTTAAAACACGTTTATGAAGAACACGTGCGTTCTGATATGTCATGGTATCAATTCCGTGAATTGTGTTCAACAGTATGGAAAGAACTGTATGGTTATGTTGTAATAAATAAGGATTGTGAGCGAAATAAAGGATGTTACAGGATGAAATTTGATACATTTATAGTTATAGATTAGCATTAAAAAGAAACTGTCATTATGATAACAACTCACTTTATGTGAGATTCTGAACAAGAACGGATCATAAAATGGAGAAAAAAATAAAAAAACAAATCGTGAAATCCGCAGCTGCTGTAAAAAGAAAGGTGGGTTTGATAAGAGATACAAAAAACGCGAGCAACATGGCTTTAGAAACAATATTCAAACCTATCGTTGATCCACTTAATCAACTGTCAAGTAAAAACATTAGAAAATATGACGAAGAAAAAGAGGAGAATTATATACCCGAAACAAAAATAAGGAAGTTAAGTGAAAATGAAGAATCATTTTTTACTAAAGAAGACTTAGATGAACCATTTGACGAGGAAGAACACGATGAAGAAAACTATGATTCTCATGAACACAATTCTAACAAAACCCTTACTGTATCACCCTCTGAACACAACCTAAGTGATGAGTCCTTCAAATCTGTTCGCTCATCACCGACCTCTAAAGATCAAACACATCATGATGATATGTCTTGGTCATCCGAAGCACTAAATGATATTCCTTTTGGTATCAGACATGATCGCGGAAAAGTCTTGCTAGGCAACATACGTATCTTCGACCAAGATGTAACATGGAAAATAGGAACTCGTATTATTAAAAAGACACCGGGTTTAAAAGAATTACTTTTCAAGAAAATACCAAACATGGATTTAATTACAGATGAAGATTTACAATATTACAAATTGTTGTTATTGGAAACCAATGCTCATCGACGTAACTACGATCCTAAGAAGCCTATTAATAGTAATAAAGGTTTTAAATACACGAACATCATTAAACCTCTATTTAAATTTACTAGAACTGTAACCACTAGTACTGAGAGTCTTTCAAAGGGGTCAGGTATGAAGCTGTTGAAAAATCTTAAAAAAAATACTGATTTGGTTTATTGGAATGATCCTAATGAGTTAGTAGAACGACTAAAATTATTGTTAGGGTCACGGGCAGCTGGCAACACAGGATTAGATAACGAAATTATTGAAATTATAACAGAATTACAAGAAGCTGGGATAGTGAATGTACAACTTAAAGAGCATTCACTGGGAAAATTAAGTAGTATTATATCTTAGTAGTATCGAGAGAATTTAGGAATATATAAAGAGCATACATTAAGAGATTTGAGCAGTTTACATATAATATTCGCTCTATATACTTATATTATATTGCAATGAATATAGACAAATTCGGTCACCACGTTCATAAGCGTTTAAGAGTTTCTAAATATTTTGACTCTCTAAACGACCTATTAACCAAATCGGAAACAGGAGATTACAATCTAAAACTAACAAGATTAAAGGGATTGTTACATCCAAAGGAAGATAACGACGCGGTTAACAAAGCCTATTTGGATAAAGAAATTCAAGATTTAAGAGCTGAATTAAAACAAATACAAACAAATGTAAAAAATTATCTTAGTGGTTTAGAAAAAGCTGTTTCGTCTAATATAAGTTCCACATACTATACAAAAACTGATATAGATTCAATGATGTCAAGGTTAAATAAAAATGAGTAAACGGAATATAGTTGACGAGCTCCATAGATCAGCGAGAAGGAATTTTCCACGTCGTTGTACAATTATAAAAGGAATGGATGATTTGTGGCAAGCTGATCTTATAGACTTACAAAAATATGCACAGTTTAATAAAGGATACAAATACATATTGGTTGTTATTGACGCTTTATCGAAATATGTTTGGGTGAATCCTCTTAAAGCCAAAACAAAGGACTGTGTTACAGATGCAATGCGACATATATTGACTGAATCAACTCGAAAACCAAGCAATTTGCAAACAGATTTAGGTAAAGAGTTTTACAATGAACATTTTCAAAGATTGATGGGCAAATATAAAATAAACCATTATTCCACTTATTCTGTAAAAAAAGCATCGATAGTTGAGCGAGTAATAAGAACATTAAAAAGTCATCTATACAAATTATTTAGTCTTTATGGACAGTATCAATGGTTAGGCAGTAATTTGAAATCCGTTGTTCAACGTTATAACAGGACACCCCATAGCATAACAAAGTTTAAACCAATAGACGTTAATAAGTATAATGAGACTTTAGTCAAGGCTAATATAAATAAAACTAAAAAACAACATATCACGAAATCCCTGTTTCATGTTGGTGATCATGTTCGAATTAGTAAGTATAAAGGAGATTTTAGTAAAGGTTACACCCCTAACTGGTCAACGGAAATATTTACTGTTAAAAAAGTAACTTGTACCAAACCACCTACTTATCAAATAGAAGACAAACATAAGCAACTAATTTTGGGAACATTTTACGGTTATGAATTACAGAAGACTAAGTTTCCTGATCTTTATCTCATTGAAAAAGTTATAAAAAGAAAAGGAACTAAATTGTTTGTAAAATGGTTAGGACTAAGTGATTCCGAAAACAGTTGGGTCGACAAAAGTGCGCTGTTGCAGTAATATAAGTCAAGTATCGGAAGGTTAAACATCAGTTTCGGCTTATTCATGAAGAAAGGAAGTGGTATTATTAACAGTTTAATTGATAAGTTACCGTTTGAACTACATTTACCCGGATATCAGTTTTGCGGTCCAGGAACCAAATTACAGAAAAGGTTATTAAGAGGTGACCGAGGTATTAACGATTTAGATAGGGCGTGCATGTATCACGATATTGCGTATAATAACAGTGATATTAACATTCGACATAACGCTGATTTAGAACTTTTAAACATGGCAAAACAAAGGTTAAAATCCAAAAATGCAGGTAAAAGAGAAAAAATTGCCTCATGGATTGTAAAAAATGCTATGAAAGCAAAACTAAAAGCAGGCGCAGGAGCGCAATCATTTATGAAAATTGTGAAAAAAATACAGTCTGGTTTGAAAAAAATTAAACGTAAAGACAAAAACACTGCTATTAAATATGCTTATGCAGCTGCAAAGAAAATATTTACAAACAAAAGTGGTATGCGCTTACCACGCTATATACCTATTCCTAAGTGTGGTGGATTTTTGCCTTTGATTCCCATCTTTGCTGGATTATCGGCTCTCGGTTCACTAGCTGGTGGAGCTGCAGGTATAGCAAAAGCTGTAAATGATTACAAAGTGGCTAAACAGAATCTTCAAGAGTCTGCACGACACAACAAAACAATGGAAGCAGTTGCTCTTGGAAAAGGATTATACATCAAGCATAGTAAAAAAGGAGCGGGATTATATCTTAAAAATTCAAAAAACTAATGAAATGGCTACCCAAACGACCACTTACTAATTTCGATTTATTAGAGTATGCTAACGATATACCTTATTTTCGTGGTGTGTTTATGAGAGATTCTTTACCTACGAAACCAAGAAAAATAGAGTGCGCAATACTCAACCTTGATAGTTGTAATAACCCTGGAACTCACTGGGTAGCCTACGCGAAGCTTGATAATTATTCTGAATATTTTGATAGTTTTGGCAATCTAAAACCACCATTAGAGTTAATAAAATATTTGAAAAATACACCCATTAAATATAATTACATTCAACATCAGAACTTCGGATCCACGAACTGTGGACATCATTGCTTGAATTTTTTAATAAATTTTTGGAAAAATGTATTTAAGTGAATAAAAAAAATTTTTTTTTTAGTACAAACATGTCTTTCACTGTGTCAATAACTGGGGTGGGAAGCTCCTTGACAACAAACTATTCACCAACTCTAGAATTACTTGGAGATTATGAATGTGGTCTTTTATACTTTTCTACTTTTAATTCGATTCCCAACATAGACGAGAGAAATAATAAATTATATTATGGAAATGAAGTTATCGAGATTCCAGAAGGGTCTTATGAACTTCAAGATATACAAGATTTTTTAAGTAGTAATATTACAAATGCTTCCTTTAAACTTACTTGTAATAACAATACACTGAAAACTAATATTTTCTGTTCCAAAGATATTTATTTTGAAAAACGTGATTCAATTGGTAGAATCTTAGGATTCGGAAAAGAGACTGTTAAAGCTAATAAAAGTACTGAATCTCGTTATCCTGTCAGCATTATATCTACTACTCTCGTGCGCATCGAATGTGACGTAGTGAGCGGATCTTTTGTAAACGGAAAACCTAGTCACATAATTCATGAATTTGTGCCTAACGTACCACCTGGTTATCGCATTATTGAAATTCCCAAGAATATAATATATTTCCCAATCAACCAAAATTCGATTACTGATCTGAATATCAGATTGCTAGACGCTGAAAACAATCAAATCAATTTACGCGGTGAGGAGGTTCAGCTGTATTTACATTTCAGAAGAAAATGATTAATTTAAATAAAAACCCTATTCCATCCTCTCTTCAAGTTAGTTTCAAGAAAACATCTCAGAAAAGAAGACCTCTCCATTCTTCACAGACGAAGCTTTCAAAAACTAACCAAGAATATTTGAAATTGGTAGGATTATTAAAATGAATATTTTAAATATATCTCAACCAACAGCCTACGACAACAGCGTGGAAAGTTTCGAATTTCATTCATACAAGCCGTACGTGACAAGTTTCAACAAGAATGATGAAATCCGAATCCCTATTAACCAACAAGACTTGAACATATTACCCTCTCTCAGCACATTGTACATTGAAGGTAAAGCAAACGTATACAATAGTAAAACAAAAGAAGTACTTTCAAGTGTTAGCTTTGTCAACAATCCTGCATTATTTTTATTTCAAGATATTCGGTATGAATTAAATGGAGTTGAAATAGATAGAATAAAAAATGCTGGTATTACTACAACCATAAAATCATATCTTTCCTTAAATGAAAATGAATCAAAATCTGCAAAAGTATGGGGGTGGTCTCCTACTGGTACAACTAATGTTCATGACGGTTCATTCTCTGCTTCAATACCATTAAACAGAATATTAGGCTTCGCGGAAGATTACGAAAAAATCATAATAAATTGCAAACATGAGTTAGTGTTACTAAGAAGCAACAGTAACCTTAATGCATTAATATTAAATAATGAAGAAATTGTTGATGATATAGTTATTAATAAAATAGTTTGGCGAGTTCCACACGTCAAAGTATCTGATCGTGAAAGAATTAATTTATTGAAACATCTGGAAAAAGATCGTGCTATTACATTAGCTTTCCGGAATTGGGATCTCTATGAATACCCATTACTCCCCAGAACTCGTAAACACACTTGGGCAATTAAAACTACATCGCAAACTGAGAAACCACGGTTTGTTATTATTGGGTTCCAAACCAATCGTAAACATCAACCACAAACGTCAATGGCAGAATTCGATCACTGTAATATTCGTGATATAAAAGTTTTTTTAAATTCATCGTATTACCCCTATGAAGGATTGAACATAAGTTTCTCAGAAAATAAGTTTTCTTTATTATACGAACAATATGCAAGATTTCAGCAGTCTTATTATGGACGTCGAGCAGAACCTTTGTTGAGCTTAAAAGAATTCAAAGACGTTTCTCCATTATTTGTTATCGACTGTTCCCGTCAGCAGGAAACATTGAAGGGCTCTATAGACGTGAGAGTAGAAATTGAAGCTGACCAAGAAATACCTGATCAGACAGCAGCATATTGCTTGATATTAAACGATTGCATATTTGAATACAAGCCTTTGAGCAACATTGTTAAAAAGATATCATGAATAAAAACACAATTGTCGTAGATCTACAAGGTTTCAAAAACCCTAGCAATGAATTCATTGTAAAGGAATTTGCAATAGCTACTGAAGAGCATACTCATATATTTTTAATAAAACCGCCTTATGCTTTCTCCCAACTTACCCCTGAAGAAAGGAAACGTGTTCGGTGGATCGAAAAAAATCTCGGATATCGATGGGGCTCTGGATTTGTCGATTACAAAGAATTTCATAGGATTATAAAACCTTATTTAAATGGACGAAAAATTATTGTGAAAGGTGAAGAAAAAGTGTTGTGGGTTCAGCAGTTATGTGACCACCAAAATATTGAAGATATTACAAATAAAAATATTCCAAATTTAAAAGAGCTTCAAGCTAAGTATTGTAAAGGATCTTTTTCATTAAATTGTTTTTTTCATCTAAGACAATGTGCACTAAAAAATGTTTTATGTATAAAGAAATGGTTGATGGAAAATAAAATAATGTTATAACTATAAGATTTTTTTAGTATAGTTGATAGAAAATAGAATATTTTTTGTAAATATAGTTCATGGTTATGGATAATAATAAAACAAGAAAATATATACCATCTTTTATTTATTACTCAATTAATTCTACAAATACATTATATCATTTATATTAAAATATGTTTATATAACTATTACTAAATCAAAGACATACTTAATCTTAATTATCACAAAAAAATTATATACTATCTTTTATTTATTACTTAATTAAATACAATCATTTTTATTAATATAAATAAGTATATACACACATATATTAAAATTAACTAAGTTTATTTACAGCATAAGTACTTAATCAAAATTATCACTACTAAGTTTTTTACTTATCTTACTAATTACGTTTTCAGTCAATTCCAATATTTCATCAAATGAGTCACTGATCACATATTGCGCACTTAACACCACACTATCATCGTCTTGGCGTTGAGTTGGAGAACTTGGAGGAGACAAAGCACTGTATGTTGGGACGCGCTCACGCTCGTTCTCTAGATCCAAGATCTGAATTTTAATCACCCGGATGCCCTTTCGCGCCTTTTTAATTACATAAGACGATGATGCAAGTTCCTTGCTTCTCTTCAACGCAGCCTCCTTCTTATCTTCGATTTTCTTAAGTTCTGCAGCTCGATCTCTCAGCACATGAATGAACTGTAAGTCTTCTGTAAGACCTTCGTTGGGATCTTGAGCGTATTGAGAGCACAATATGCAAGTTTCTTGTGAGTCCAACATGATCTGTAAAGAACAAAACATACATTTAATAATAAGTAACACATATAATATTTAGACATTAAGTGATATTAAAGAAAAAATATGTCTACTTACATTAAGTTATAAACCGCAGTGGGTTTGAATCGGTTTAGCAGACGATGATATATCGCAGATTGGCTGTTCAATAACAACTGAAAGACGATTATAAACAGCACGAGTCTTTTATATAATAATATACATTATGATTGTATTGCAAAACTCGACGTTCTTCGCAAACCAAACAAGAATAGACATGTTCATCTCCACTAGCCAGGTGTTAAGTTCGAATAGCTATCATATTTCATACATGATTCCTTCCTAAAATATATACTTATAATTATACCTTTAGTATTGTTGAATATATAACATATACCATAAACTAAAAATAAAATAGCTAAATACAATAATCTCTTTACATTATTTTTTCAAACATCGCGCAAAACGTAAATTGAAAAAAAAAAAAGCTACCTCACATATATAAGGTCTAACAAAATATACTGAAACTATTTTAAGAGTGATTTCAGCCCGTAATACTGAACAACTTTTCCCAAGGAACATATGTCGAAAAATGAAAAATAATTTTTGGCTTTTCATACAAACTTGGATCGCTAATCAGTCAACTTGTATGGGTGGGCAAAAATTACTTTTCATATTTCGATACATGTTCCTTCAAGAAAGTTGTTCAGTATCATGGCCTCAATTCACCCGTCAAATAGTTTCAGCATGTTTGGTTAGACCTTATATACGAGTAATTCTTTTTTTACTAGGCACCTATACCTATGTTTTACCCTCATTATAAAGCTTATATACTGCAGAATATAAATACATAAGGTGTTAATACTTTACGACTTCCAAATATTCATTACAGATTTTTCAATTCGCACGAACAAATTTTTTCCACACCGGCTGCTTTAGTCGCCAACAAAAAATAATATAAACATCATAAATCTCTCCATTATGCTTAAGTCGCTAGTTTGGTTCAATAGCTTCTCAGAATTGTCGCGGCAGCAATCCTAAATGTAAACATCTGGTCTCAGTTATAAAAACAATGTGATAAGGCGTGAGCGCGCCGAAACGTTGTTCATATTGTGTGTTTGTTTGTTTGTTACCTCTTTACGCTTAAACTACTGAACCGATTTTGATGAAATTTGGTATGAATATAGTTTGAGACTGGGGAAGGACATAGGGTACTCTTAATCTTGAAATTCCCACGGGGAGCGAAGCCCGCGGGCACAGCTAGTATTATAAATACGAAAGTGAGTTTGTATATTTGTTTTTTACCTCTTCACGCTTCAACCACAGAACCGTTTTGGATGAAATGTGGTATGGATATAGTTTAAGACCCAGAGAAGGACATAGGATAGTTTTTATTCCGGAATTCCCACGGGGAGTGAAGCCCATGGGCATAGCTTGTAAAATTGTATTTTGAACGCCTGCTTATTTTAAATACTGTCTATCACGCACGCCGAATACATTTAGTAGTATTTATTTTATATTTTAAAAGTAGCATATGAAAAAAAAAAAAACAACTAAATATAGTATAGTAGGTGTTTATTATAAATCATAATTAAAAAAGACAATATACAATATAATATCTTTAGCATATTGCAGATACACAAGTTTATTTTTGATTACAGTAAATCATATTTTAGTCGTCTTCATCGACTATTCGTCATACAAAAGAGTAACAATAACAATATATCTATTTTAAAACCTACTTAATTGATGACCCCAAATAAGGTATCAACTAAATATGGTACTATAGATTTTTATTATAAATCATAAAGAATATGTATAGACAATATACAAAATAAAATCTTCAGCATCTTGCTGATACACAAGTTTACCTTAAATTATAGTTAAACATTTTTTTATTCATTTCCATCGACCATTCGTCATACAAAAGCGTTAACGTTTTATTTTAAAACCAACTTGATTGATGACCCCAAGATAAGGTATCAATTTTATTTTTTTGTATTATGCGTTTATCATCGCTAGCAGAGAGTGCAACTTTTTCTACTGACTGTGTGAAAAGTTCATGTTTAAGAGATTTAAATAAAATATTTCTTTTCTTCAGAGATGTATTATACATCAAAACATCATTATAATCTTTTATATTTAAGCTTTTTATTTCAGATTTTTTGACACCTTTAGCTTTTTTTATTTCCTTTTCTTTTGTTTTAATACAATATAGCTTTGACCTAAGACCTACAAATTCCAAAAGCAGATCTCCTCCGAATTCGTCTTTAAAGAGCCCAGGTATTTTTTTATTTTGACATAAGATTCCATACTGGTTGTTATTTTTATAATTACTCGTGTCAAAGTATGATTGAAAAAAACATTTAATATCTTTGTATACGTCCTTTGTCTCAATAGAATATAAAAAACTATCAGTGTCTGTATAACAAAGCTTTAAACTTTTCCCATAGAATGGTTTCATAATAGAATAGTGAAAATCATACATATGGTGTTTAGACATTTCCAATACTGTAAACCCTATGTAAATAGGCTTATCTAAGATAACTGACTCGGGTCTCATTTGTACAGCTACAAAATTTTCAGAAAATATAGTACAGCTATGAAAATTTGGTTTTGATATTAGTTGTTCAGCTGAGTAAGTTTTATTTGTTTTGTTTCTTGTATCAGTCCATCGATTTACTAAATGAATATTAACCCTTTTCTCAGAATCTTCTAGTGTTTTTCCAAAAACACTATTATTTAATAATTTAAAAAAGTCCTGTTCAAATGTTGACTTAGCCTTTTGACGTAATTTTGTGTTCAAATCAATATACTGTTTTAAAAATGGATGTTGTTTAAATTTTATTACTCTGTGAATTTTCTTTAATATCAATCCATATCGTATACATGTTTTTAAATGAACATAATGAATTACATAATAAAATTTATCGTATAAATTAGGAATTAACTTTGGAGATTTAGATGCTAGTGGTGTAAATTTTTGTGGGCAAAATGGTAGGTCATTGTGAGCATCGTGGAGATGTTCAGGATATTCCAAATCAACTTCCAAGATATAACCATATTGTGAGTCATCGGGTACACTAAGAATATTAAGTTCATTAATTTCAGATTGGTTCATTAACGTAAAATCTGAATAGGGTAAATAAGAGCACATAGCATAACCATACAAATTATTACAATCTATATACAGCAAATAGTTATCGGGTAAGGATGAATTATAATTATCCAAATATTGATTATTTGCTTTTGCATATCTGGTAGAGCACAAACAGATTCCTCCACGAATACCCTGTTGTATCATGCGTATAATTTCTAGGTCGTTTATAAGTTGAAGTTTTACTTTAGTTATCAATAACATTGCATCAAAACTTAAAGACGGTGCTGTTAGATAAAATGCTGGGTCTAATTTATAATTTGTTTTACAAGTTATACGGAAATTTTGAAAAACATCTGCCAGTAAAATTACGTCTGTTTTTAGGTATAAGTCCGTGTATTCACCGAGATCTTTTAAACAAAATGTTTTCCAAACTTGATTTGCATGACGATAATCAGACTCTGAAACAGAGTCGTTAGTTAAATGGCTATAGAAACAATCTCGCGATGGTAAACTAAGTTCTTTATACGAATTCCAACTAGTCATATATTCGTATGGGTACACACCTTTTCGTCTTACTAGATCAAAATGCTTTTTCTCTGGAAAAAAAATTGATAGGTGCTTAAAGTCACTTTCGTTTAAGTTTGCAGCAAGTTTTTCTAAACTAGTACCTAAAAATTTAAATGAATCCACAAACCGCACCGGTATATATTCCTGATAACCTGTATTAAAAAATTTTGTAAATGATATGTAGTTTTCCTTGTTTTTCGCAATTACCTTTAAGTTGCCTTGCATTTCACCTAACTCTCGAATAAATAAGTGACTATCGTATCCGGACAAATTATGAAAAAATACTGGAACAAATTTTGGTAACTGATATTTAAGGTTACAGTAAGAATGAGCCGCTCCACGGTATGTTCCTGTTAGGTGACAATGATCTTTTACTTTGTCATCAAGTAACAATTTTTCGCAGAGAAAACAAAATTTTGATGTATTAAAATTTTCTTGCTCATCTGGTGTTAATGAAGACATAGGGATTGGAGTTTTCAAAATTTTGTATATTTGTTTTACGTCTTTACTAAGAAATTTCAGAAATTTTTCGATACAATCTTTCCCACGATAAGACACATATTTATTGAGAGAGCTATTAAAAGAACAGACGATATAATAGCCAAATGCTGCTGGTACATGTTTCTGCATAATAGATGTACATTTCGAGTCATGATTTTTTGATTCGGGTTCAACTAATAAAGATTCAAAATCAGCGTATATAACAAATGGCATATCTTGCATTCTTTCGAAATTATTAAATTGAATTACAGTTCCTGGTTCAGGTAAAACTGTTCGAACCCCACCACAAATATGGTCATCAAATTTTTGTTTTATATTAAAAAATATCATGCACTCATCACAAAAATATATTTTTCCGGCATGTTTTGTTAACTGAGGTCTCAGTAATTTACTCAAATTTTTTATGAGGCAATAATGACGAAATTCACCTTTTTCTAATAGTAACAAATTGACATGATGTTTTCTTTTATGGTTAGTTTTGTATAAAGGACCCACAATTGTTGACTTTTTTCCAAGACCGTATACATTGACGCTAATTAGATGATTATTTTTTTCAAAGATTTTGATGTCCGAGAAACCAACGGGAAACGTCATATTTTTGATATTAAGTTTATTTTCAAATCTGGGATAAGAAGATATTCTATGTGGATTGTTGACAGCTGGAAATAATGCAGCCATTATACACCACAAAAAACAAAACTCATCATTATTTTGTACATTGACACAGGCGCGTTTTAATTTTATAGATTTCGGTAATTCAATAAATCTAGCACCTCTCAAAGGATTGTACTTATTGATGTTTACTTCTAAGTACAAATTGCGTAGAAATGTCCAGCCGCTGTCCCTTTCTTGAAATTCATCTATTTTATTAATAATAGTACAAACGACTTTGGAAAAAATTTCGTTAAAATTATAATAGTTATGTAATATAAAGTTTTCAGTAGAAAATGATTTTATATCGTTGTTTAATGTTGAAGGTAGATTAAATTCGGCAAACAACTCAAAGTTAACTTTGATTGAATTATATGTAGCGCGTCTTGCGGCTAATAGATGTTTTACACGAGATCTTAAACCTTGTAAGAATTCCATTGGTAGCGTTACTGCATGGTCATCTCCATCTGTGACCATAGGCAGCACTCTGTATGAAGCAATTCTATTTCTGAACGCCCCACCTATATTTTGAATATCATTACTAATATCGATAGAATAATTGTTTTTATGTATATTACTTCTAAGATGACTTGAGAAAGCGCGACTCTTTACTGATAAATCGCAAACAGTGCAGTAGACTGTTTTATTAGTCATATTTACAGTAAATATGCAATAAATTTACTAATATAATAGGTAGGTATGAGTGAAGAGTAAAATAATTATTTAACTCATAAATATAAGTTTATTTTATAGTTTAATTCAAAATACAATTGTAACTTTATATTACATAAATTTTAGATTATTGTAGATTAGATTTAAATAAATCGAATGGTTGATGGAAAGAGAGTTAATATGCGGTAATTGAATAACATAGAACATTTGTTATTAAGAAAAAAACAATTATAGTATTAATGTAAAAAAGACAAAACTTGTCAAATTATAAAAAATTGCTATCATATGTAAAGTCCGTTTTGCACTTTTTAAGAAATCTTTTAGTGAGCGCAAAACTTACTTAAGTTAAAAAAAGTATTAATCAAAGTTATAAAAAGAACTAAAATTCCTTATTAGAAAAAATGCCTTCAGCTGTAAAGTGCGCTTTGCACTTTTTAAGAAATGTTTTAGGAAGCGCAAAACTTACTTTTGTTATTAAAACTATTAAACAGGTAATAAAAATTTTAAATTTTCTTTTTAAGAAAAACTTTGCCTTCAGCTGTAAAGTGCGCTTTGCACTTTTTCAAAAAACCTTTTAGTGAGCGCAACTCAGGAGCGTCATCGTCTGCTCTAAACTTTAACAGTAAGACAGCGTGCTCCCACCTATCTTTTGGATCAACGAGAGCTATATCCGCGGCGTTGTATACCTTCACCTCTACGAATACATCGCCGTCTAAGTTGGCTGTACGCCTCACGACACCGTCCGCCACTCGTCGTGTTAGAACGGACTGCAGGGTCTGCGGGCTCTTGACAGTCTTATCGTAGACTTCGTCTTCGGTATCGCTGTCATGCCAACCGGTCTTACTAGGCGCTGCGGATTTTTTCGGTTGCTGTCTTGGCTTCGCTGGCTTGGATCTGCATAGTAGAGAAAAAAAGTTGATTTATTTAGCTGAAGTAATAATTCTTCTATAAAACTTTAGTGATTAGGTGTAATGAATTAAGTGTGTAACATAATTATCAATACAGGAGTATGAAGTATTACAAAATAATGTGAACAGACAGAAACAAAAAGTAGAAAACTATGTATACTCGTTTTAAATCTAAGGTAATTTAAGTAATATTATAAAACTTACTTTTTAGGTAAGACTTCTTCGTCTGAGTCGATTATGTCCTCCACTAACTGCTGTCGCTTTTTCGACTGCTTACTGGCAGCGGGGCTTGATCTGCAATCAATACATTAAATATAAGAAAAGCATTGAAAATATAAACACTATGTTGATTAACACTATTCTAAAATCCTTTCAGGCACTTTAAAATTAGATAATGTTTAAAATAGTGTTTTAAGTAGTTTTAGTATATTTTATTATGTAATTTAAAATTAGATTTATATAGTATTATGATTTCGTTTTCATAATAATTAATTGATTCAAATAATGAATGTTTAAAATTAATATTTACCTTACTCTAGAAGTTGATGGCTCTTCGTCAGAGTCGAAAAGTGGGTCCCGCACTTGTTTTTTCGCTCCCTTAGTAGGACGCTTCTTGATGTAATCAGACTCCGACCTGAAATTAATGATATTATTAAAATCAAAGTCAAAATGCGAGTCTGACTTACACGACAAATAAAGTGTGGATAAATCAATATGTTGCAATCTCGTTATCTTATTTTTAAAAATCAATATAACGAATATAAACTTACGAACATTATAGTTCTCGCGTAGATTCTCGTCTTGAAAGACTGGCTAGCAGCTGGATCGGCGTTGCTGGTTGGCAACAGGCAGGGAGACGTCGTAGAGTCACACACACACACACACTAGTGCTTCAGTAGACTGTGTCTAAGTTGGCACTCGTCGAAATTAATTGGGTGAAAAACCACCCTACAAGATTATATATACAGCGTTTTAGCCGAATCATGAATATTTTTACAGATATTGTAAACCTTTAGGTGTGCCGAAGAAATTTCCGATTCACATATAAAAATTAGCAATAATAATACATGACTTAAGCCAAACGGTGTACAAAGTCTGAGTTTTGATAGCATAGGTAAGCACTTTATTTTAGTCGAATTTATTAAAGCAGAACTCGAAAACAAAAGTTTCATGTTGCAAACTTCCTTTGAAATACGATCATCAAAAAAGGCCGCCTATGTCAATAGCTAATTAACCAACTAACAAAAGAGGGTTAAACAACAGAAAACAGGAACTGTATCAGACCTTCATCCCTTACGGTAGGCAGAGCCTATGGCATTAAGACCAAAGGCTACGTTTAGCATATATTGGTGGTGCATAGGTGGAAAATAGAACCAAATAATGATGGGTTGCTAACCACATCAGCTATTAACATAGTTCGTCAGAATTTTCCTCAAGCGACTTTTACAATCTGCACGGGAGGAGAAGCTGCAAAGGGTAAAATTGTATGTAAAGGTGCGATCACATTAGGTGTTGTTTAAAATGACTTGTGTTCGTACTACTAAACATCTTTTTGCAATCAACATGTAGTGATATAGGTTAAACTAGAAATCATATCTTGTATAGGTATTATGCAAATAAAAAACATTTTCTACAAATTGCGAATCAAAGATATAAATTTTAGACATGGAGAATTAAATTTGCTAAAGGTATTTTAATTCACAAGTTATAGAAAAGAGATTTTGAAATTTAAATGGAGAGGAAAGAAAAAAAATATTTTGTACTACCTACTTATACTTTATATATTTGCACTTGGTCGCAACTATCCTTTACAACTGTTTTGTAAGCTTAGGCAGTGCCGGTTTTAGCCCTACCAGCGCCCTGGGCGAAATTTCTAAGGTGCCCCCACCTAAATGTAATGCAAACCCATTCGAAACAAGATTTACGTTTTAAAAACTAATACCTGATTACGGAAGCCATTTACAGCTAACAATGTATATATTTTTGAAATGTGCTAATTAAGACCTTCCATTTGATATACATCTCGAAACAAAACAAAAAAAATTATGCCCCGCAATTATTGTATGAAGAATGCTTTATATACATTTATTGAATACAAATTGTAAACTTTGTCACCCGGACTATAAAGTAGAATCGATTGACATCTCATTTGTCAAAAGTGGATAAGCGGTATGGATGCTAAGGTGAAAAACACATAGATATCCACAATAAAATGAATATACGTAATGAAATAGTTGTTTATAAAAAGTAAGTAGGCCTCGATCAATTAGCGAGGGGATATACATGAGCAGTCATGGCCCCCTTTATACCGGCGCCCTGGTTGGTCGCCTAAAACCGCAACTGAGCTGAGGTAAGCATAACACGCTATGACATGTACGCTCGTGGTATATTTCCGTGGGAACGAATAATGCAGATTATACAATTTTGTCGTAGTGATTTCAAGATATTAGAATCGATAAAATTACATGCAAAATAATTTATATTACAACTAAACTTTTTTTTTTTCAAGTGGAAAGGTTTTGATTATAACCATAAGTATATTTAATATGAAACGGGTGTTACCACAAAATAATTACCCTTAAGATATATTTATTGTATTCTGTATAAACGTTACATATACGAGTATTTATTTAATAATTCATTTTGATAGTGACTACAAGAAATAAATAACTGGTTACAGTTCCCGTAATTATTAGCAAATTTATTAATGAGATTGTTAATGTAATCAATTAATTGCGATTGAAGAATATCTTAACATAATTATTCAAAACTTTTATCGATAGTTGATCGATGTCTCCTTCACAACGTGCGTTCGCAACCCTATTAATTTACCTACCAATGCATTTCAACTTGGACCGTTGCATTGTGAAGTTATGAGTAAAATGTAATATAAATTTACTGAATTTCTAAATGGATCCCATATGCTTTGTGATAGGATTTATCGTGGTCCAGGATGCCAACAATCGAACTTGGTGTGGCACGAGCAAACGGCCTAGAAACATCGAAAAGTTCTCAGCATGGTCTCGGTGGGTATTTTTTACCAATGTCTTAACGGGTGACAGTGCTCTCGTATTTACTGGGTGCCAATAGCCAATGGGTCACCGGCACGACCAATCGGGCCAGTAATGAGAAAACTCGATCCCAAGGCGTCCCGATGACCTTGCGACAGACTATTCATTCTAGGTGTCCACCAATTAGACCACCGGCATGAGCAAACGGCCTTGGTAAAGCGATTATCCATTGCATTATGCACTATGGTCAGATCTTTTAGGTTTCAGCAATTTTATATTGCTAAAACTCAGTGTTTGGGAGTGTCTAGTGAAATATGTCAAATGTATGTGTTTAACTGAAACAAGCAGTGTTACATGTGAATTTGTCAGAGTTAAAATTCTAAAGTGGTGTAATGTGTTGCGGATCGAGTTGAAAATTAATATTGGTAAGTTTTACACAAATATCTCTTACGCGACTTTCGAAATATAGTGTTATATGTGAATTTACGTTGATTTTTGGGTGCTCTTTTATTATACGATTCAAAACACATCATTGAGCGATTGAAAATAAGCTCTAAAGGTAAAGTAATTCCCAGATATTAAATGGTGACTTTTAAAACCCAGTTTTATACGCCATTGAGGGAATAAAATGACCGAAAATGGCGTGTAAAACTGAGTTTTGAAGTCACCATTTAATAACTACTTTGCCTTTCACGTGGCATGTTGCCTTCTGATTTAATCGCTCATTCATTATGGTGTAACGGACCTTCTTGGCTCTGTCAGCCTATTGATGAATGGCCTCTGAAATTTATTCCGACGGAATGTGAGACATTGCCGGAACTAAAATCAAAGACCTTTGTTGCTGAGGTTTCCAGTACAGAACCACATATTCTGGATACTGTAGCCAGCCGCGTGTGTTCATGGAATAAATTATTACACGTAGTTCTATATATCCTTAAATTCGCTAAAAGATTAAGTGGTCGTAACTCTGTTGAAAATATTCAAACCGCTGAGAATTTCATTATCAGAATCGTACAAAATATTCATTTTTCAACAGAGTTAAGTTTAATTGAAACTGGCGGACTTCCATCTAAACGGTTGCGCAGTTTGTCCATTTTTGTTGATGACCATGGAATCTTGCGCATCGGAGGTAGACTTTTCAAATCTGACTTACCCTATGAGGCAAGGCATCCCGCGCTATTGCCTAAACGCGATCGTATAGTTGATTTGATCATTGATCACTATCATAACACTTATTGCCATACGGGGCCCGGCTTATTGATGTCCATTATAAGGCAGCGGTTTTGGATACTGGATGGTAGGACAGTCATTCGCTCTCGCTGTCGCCAATGTAATACTTGCTTCCGTCTAAATCCTACTCACCTGACACCCAAAATGGCTGATCTGCCTAGATATCGCGTGCGCGATGCTAAGGCTTTCGTACACACTGGAGTCGATTTGGCCGGACCTATTGCATATATACCTATGCGTCGCAGAGGCCAACATTCAAAAAAGATTTATATATGTCTATTCGTTTGTTTAGTCACTAAGGCTATACACATCGAACTTGTTTCGGATCTTACATCCGAAGCTTTTCTTTCTGCTTTCAAGAGATTTATTTCTCGCCGCGGTCCAGTGTCTGTCATGTACTCGGACAATGGCACCAATTTCGTTGGTGCTAAGGCCCAGTTGAATGAAATATACGCTTTCTTGCTAAAGTCAAGTACTCAATCTGATATTAAACAAGAGCTTCTCAAAAGCCGCATTGAGTGGAATATGATCCCCCCCCGCGCCCCGCATTTCGGAGGGCTCTGGGAGTCTAACGTTAAAAGTGTCAAAACGCACTTGTATAGAGTAATTGGGAAGCAGCTTCTTACTTATGAAGAACTCTTGACCGTCCTAGTACAGGTAGAATGTCTCCTAAACTCACGGCCCCTTAGTGTTTTGTCATCTGACCCGCATCCTGACGTTCTCACGCCGGCACATTTTTTAATGTCCAGTCCGCTCACATATTTGCCATCCTCTGAATTGACAGAGGAAAGCATGAATTTGACAAATCGTAAGAGACTATTGGATCAACTCGTGTTATCATACTGGAAAAAATGGCGTATTGAATACTTGCACACGCTGCAAGTTCGTCAGAAATGGTGCACTCCCGGACAATCTATAGAGATTGGCACTGTCGTTCTTTTAGGTCAAGATAACGTGCCCCCCTTGACCTGGCCCTTAGGTATCATAACGGAGGTATTTCCTGGATCGGATGGTATAATTCGGGTAGCTTTAGTTAAGACAGTTTCAGGTACTTACAAACGTCCTGTCACTAAGCTGTATCCCTTGCCTACCCAGTAATTAAACCGCATTTTTTGTCAAAACCGCATTTTTTGTCAATCCGCTTTATTTTATAAACCGCATTAATTTTATAAAACCGCAATTTAATCAAACCACAGATGTCTATTCGTTGATATTCTCAGACCGCTATTTTCTCAACTCTCTCTTAAATTTATCCGCATAGCTCTCTAACAGCGTTAGACTTAGAATTTTGAAAGCTCAGGACCTTTCAAGGCGGGGAGCTATGTTGAAGCCAGACGCCTTATTTTTTATTTTTTCTCCCTCTTCATCAACTTGGTGACGAGATGGCTAAGTGTCGCTGTCTCTTTCGGCGAGTATGCATGGAATGGTCTGGAGAGACCTCAACGTCGTCGGCTTCTTAAAAAACAGTCTTGTTCCATACGTCATTGTGACAGCGCGCATGCGAATTTGCGCCTCCGTGGCCGCCGCGCCGAATTTTAATAATCATCCACCGCTAATCTCCGGAACCTCGTCTCTGCTCTGCTATTGAGAAGAAGAGGACTGGTGCACCAGGGAAGTCTGCAGCTCGTCAACGAGGTAAGCGATTACTTAGTTGTTAAATCACCAAGTTGTAGAATTTCTTCCTACCCCATAGGCCGTTTGATCTAAGTCTTATCCGAGACATTAGATGTTGTGCGATTTGCACTGGTATATATTTTGAATGGACTGTAATTATAAAAAAAATGAAGTAATAAGACAATGAGAGGTATTCGTTGTCCTTCTGTAGCAATGGTAAGTAAGAGATGTCTCCACTAACCTGCAGTTATCATTCACGATGAATTCCTCTCTGCCCGGGCGCACGGCGCTGGTCTTCGAACTGCTCGAAGACTGTTGATGTGAAGATCTCAGCAGCAAAACGTTTACTACCAGGAAACACGAATTATCACCACGACGGGTGGCAACGTCCAACCCTTATACGGTCCCGATGACAAGTGAAAAGTCATCACTAGCTCAATTCATCAATGAACAATCGCCTGGTCAATTAGTGGAGCAATGTTGTCATTACTTATATTGCTATACAAAGACCGAACATACCCCTCACCGAAATCATTGTGATGATTTCCAATCGAAGAATTAAATTATCTAAGTGAAAGGCATGAATAAAACCTTAAAACTTACGAAGTTTTACTGTGACTATATCTAAAAGGAATTAATACTACTAATTAAAAATTACGGAAAGAAAAATGTACTAGGTAAGTATAACTAAATTGCTTGAGGCAAGGGACAAATTTTATTAACAGGTCTTTTAAATAGACCATTCTGTGTGCGTACAGTCACGACACGTACAATGTTGTCAATTCCAGGGTGTACCTCTTCTATTCTACCCCGAGGCCATTGTAATGGCCGAGTGAGATTGGATTTCAATAACACCAAGTCTCCTACTTTTACATTAGGAGGTGATGTAAACCACTTTTCCCTCTGCTGAAGGGTGTGAAGGTAGTCATTCGACCACCGCTTCCAGAAAGTCTGTGAAACCTTCTGAATTGATTGCCAACGTGACAATCTATTCATAGGCACGTCAGAAACATCATGCTCCGGAACGGCGAGCAAGTTTTGTCCTATTAAAAAATGTCCGGCGGTCAATACGTCAAATTCGTTCGGATTATCTGACAACGAACATAGAGGGCGCGAGTTCATTATTGCCTCAATTTTGCAAAAAATTGTTGTTAATTCCTCATACGTAAGGATACGATCTCCTACAGTACGATACAAATGATGTTTAGCCGATTTTATGCCAGCTTCCCAGAGACCGCCCATGGAAGCTGCATTAGGTGGATTGTGGCGCCATTCCACCGAACGTGACGACAACATTTCCAATATTTTGTCATTATTGTCTGGATTGGAGAAGAATTTACCTACTTCCTTTAAATGTTTCGCGGCTGAAATGAAATTCGTGCCACAGTCCGAATACAATGTACTACAAAGACCGCGTCGGGCTACAAATCGATCAAAGGCTGCTAAAAAGCAGTCACAAGACAAATCAGTTAATATCTCTAAATGAACCGCTTTTGTTGAAAAGCAGATAAATAAACAAAGATACGCCTTATATGTTTTAGCATTGCGACGAATGCTTTCTTTTACAATAAACGGACCACCTATGTCGCAACCAACATTATTATAAACTTTATCAGGCTTTATTCTCTGTGAGGGCAATGAAGCCATGACCGGCTGCACTACAGGCGGGCGAATTCTGAAGCATTGAATGCATTTTGATAATACGGAACGAATAACGCTACGAGCATTTATTATCCAATAATTTTTGCATAAAATTCCTTGTAAAGTGCGCGGACCAACGTGTAAATAAATTTTGTGATAATATTCAATTAAAATTTTAGTTACGTGACATTTTTTTGGCAGCAACACAGGATGTTTTGTGTTGTAAGGTAGGTCGGATTGTAAAATTCGACCCCCCACCCTGAGGAAATTGTGTGAATCGATAAAAGGTGAAAGTTTACGTAGCGAGGCTACGTAACTCGTTTTATTTAAAGTATTAATTTCAGAGCTAAAATGATTAGACTGAATGACATGAATAATAGCATCGTGACCTTGTTTCAATTCAGAGGTACGAAGCGGACCTACGGTACGTTCTGATTTTTTCAATTTTAAATTGTTTATGAAACGACAACACCAGCCGATAACACGTTGCAATTTATTAAAAGATGAAAACGTTTCAAATTTATGCTCAATGTCATTTATAAAATGGTTCCCTTTATCGTCACAAGAATTTAAACAAAATGTGTCAGAATTAGACTTTAGTTCCGGGACCGTACTTTCGTCTTTTATGTAAAATGAAGATTTTGGCCATTTGTTTGGATCTTCCTGGAGCCATGACGGACCTGTGATCCACTCCAAGGATGAGTCAACAAATTGGTTTGGTAAAATACCGCGCGAGCAGACATCCGCTGCATTGTTTTCACTGTTTACGTGATACCAACAGTTCGGTGCAATCACGTCTGTAATTTGTGAAACCCTATTCGAAATAAAGGTTTTTAGTTTGTACGGAGGCGTACATAACCATGATAATACGACACTTGAATCGCTTAGTGCATATATCGTGCACTGTAAATCTTTTAAGTTTTGTACGACAAAACTAATAAGTTTAGATAACAGCACGGCTCCCATTAATTCCAAACGAGGAATTGACAAGACTGGTTTGATAGGCGCTATTTTACATTTGCTAATCATCAGTCTGACTTTTACGTTTCCGTCTCTGTCAATGCTACGCATATAAATGCAAGCTGCATAGCCACGTGATGACGCATCACAAAATCCTACCAGCTGTACACTGTGGAAATTATGAATTAACAGGTGCCTTTCGATACGCAAGTTTGCTAACAACGGTAACTCATTTATGAATTTATCCCATTTGTTTTGCAATTCGATAGGTAATTTATCGTCCCAGCCTAAGCTAAGTTTCCACATATCTTGCATAATACATTTTGCGACAAAAGTGCAAGGACTTATTAAACCGACGGGATCGTAGATGCTCGCTAATAATTTAAGAACTGAGCGTTTTGTCGACCGAGTGTCCTTGTAATTATAATTAAAGGAAAAACAGTCGCACGAGGGTAACCACGTTAATCCCAAAACTTTTAAAGATGACAATAATGTATTGTCCTGAAAATTTATTTTCGATACTTGGTCGTCCTGCATTCTAGAAAGTAATTCAGGTTTGTTACTTGACTATTTCTTCAGTTCAAATCCGCTACTTTTAAGCAGGGTTGTCAACTCATCTTGTAACGTACAAGCAGCAGTGACTTCCTGACAAGACCACAATACGTCGTCTACGTAAAATCCTTGTTTAATTATCTCTGAGGCAGCGACGTGTGCGTTGTCATGCGCTAGCTGATGAAGTGTGCGTATTGCAACGAACGGTGCGCTTCGCAAGCCATACGTATTTGTCTTCAACTCGTAAACGCGGACTGATTCGGTAGGGCTGTCGCGCCAAAGAATATGTTGATATTTACGATCAGCGGGATCTATGAGAACTGCTCGATACATTTTTGATACGTCGGCCGTGAAACAAATATCATAAAGCCTAAAGTTCAAAATTATTTTTGTCAATTCTGACAATAATTTTGGGCCTGTCAAAAGTACATCGTTCAAAGATAAACCATTGTCAGTTGGCGACGCACCATCGAAAACAACTCTTAACGGTGTGGTTGTACTTGAAGGACGTAGAACAAAATGATGTGGAATTAAATATTTAGAAGGTTCGGAACCCTTGTATACTTCCATATGGTCAAGTGACTCATACTCTTTCATGAAATCGCAATACGCCTTACGAAGGTCTGGTGACCGTGCGAGACGTCTTTCAATTTGAGTGAGTCGCTTGAATGCGACTTCATAAGAATTGCCTAATTCTTCATGATCAGGGTTCAATAAAATCGGTGAAACATATCTACCTGTTTCATCACGGTAATGTTTTTCTGCGTATATTTTTTCTGCTAACTCCTCAGAAGGACTTAATGGAACTTCGCACGGCTCAGATTCCACCTCCCAAAAACGTTTAAGAGTGTCACTAAGGAGATCATCTTCTACAGTGTACGACACTAAAGAAGTGGTGTATTGAGACACGCTAACGTCACGGACGTCGTTGCACGAAAACTCTATTGACAGCTTTCCGGCTATCACATAACCAAACACACTGCTCAACGCTGCAGGTGTGTCAGCACTAAATATAAACCTTTTTCCGTCATAAATATGAGGAAAAATGTCACCACCTAAAATAATATCAATTTGACATTTTTTATGAAATTGCGGGTCGGCTAAAAACAATTGATTGTACTCTTTTACGATTTTTTCAGGAATTTCTACGGTAGGTAATTCGCAAGTTATTTTTGGCAAAATAACAACTTCAATAGTAAAAATTGAGTCATTATTATGTCGCGGTTTTATGGCGCACGACGCCATTCCATGATTTTTCACGCTTTCACCAGCGAGACCAAATATATTGAAGGGACATTTACGTTGTGACAACCCTAGGCGTTGTAAACATGCGCTTGACATGAAATTTGACTGGGCGCCCGAATCAATTAAAACGCGACACAGCTGATAACAGCCATACGCATCCTTTACGTGAACGATCGCGGTACCCAAGATCACTTGGTTATATACTTGCGTGGATGACGTATGAGAATGACTATCGGTCGTGGTGCTCGACAGAACCGGTTCGACCGAGACGCTCTGACTAGTTGCTATGTGCGTAGACTCACTTTGAGCGGGTGTTTCTAAATGTAACAGTGAGTTGTGGGCCCGTTTGCAAACAAAACACCTAAATTCACTTTTACACGCGCTGGCATGGTGGTTAGGCTTCAAACAATTATGACACAGTTTTAATTCATTAGCACGGCTAATTCTTTGTTCACTGGACAATTTACGAAATTGTTCACACCTATAAATCATGTGATTTGCTCCACAATGCACACAAATAATTCCTTTTGAATTTGAACTTGACGTTGAAGCGTTTGAATAATTTTTAATAGAATTTTTATTTAATTTTATTATTTTTTGTTGTTGCGTATTGTTATTTATGTTTGAATAACATGTTGAATGATCCAAAATCTTAATTTGATTATGAATAAATGACATAAGGTCTAAAAACGTAGGTATAGAACTTTGATCGAGATTTTGCTCGAATGATTTACGACTCTGTGGATCCAGCGCTTTGAGTGCAATATGGCATAACACATAATTGCTTAAATCATTTATTTTTAATGCTTCAATTGCTTTATATGAATGCTCGAATGTTTCAACAAACATATTTAAATGAGTAGATGATTCTTTCGTTAAGGGAGTAAAATTTAACATTTTATCTAAATACCTACCGACCAACATTCGATTATCTTGGTATTTTTTTAATAAGCTTTGCCAAACTAAATCATAATTATTGGCAGTTATCGGAACGCTTTTGACAATATTTAACGCCGAACCTGATGTGCATGATAGCAAATAATGAAACTTATCTATTTTTGGAATACTTTGTTGATTATGTACCAAAGAACAAAATGTTTCGTAGAATGTAGTAAAATTTTCAATATTACCGTCAAAAGAAAACAGTTCTAGTTTCGGAAGACGTGGCCTCGATTCCTTGGAGGGAACTTCGACCTTCACACGCTCAACAGAGGGTTGAAGTTTTGATGCAGATAATTTAGTACGAAAGAACAAGTCATTGAAACTCTTGAGTTCTTGGCTTCTTAATGTAGCCGATGGTTTATATTCAATTTCACATTCAAATATTTCAAATATGCAACTTTCGTATTGCTTCCTAAGAGTATCCAGCTCGCTAACTCTTAACAAAAATAACTCTTTGGATTCCGCACTATTTAGAGTTTTCGATAAGTCATAAATTAACTGCATTTGTTCGAAATATCTCTCCTTACGAGAAATTAAGACTAATAATTTAGGATCCGAATCAGATTCCTCGGTATCGCGTTTAGGTGGCATTATTTCGATCTACCCACAAGGTAAATAAAAAATTAAGAAATATATGAATTTATGTGATTTTTTGTATAGAAATCTTGCACGGCAAGATATAATGGTTTTAAATAATTGGAGGTACACCTTAGAACGTCTAACTTGTACGCAATTACTTATATGACATAGAATAGATCAGTATCTGATCGGGAATGAGTATACAAAATTTGGCTCGATTGGACCATTAAATTGTGCGATTTGCACTGGAATATATTTTGAATGGACTGTAATTATAAAAAAAATGAAGTAATAAGACAATGAGAGGTATTCGTTGTCCTTCTGTAGCAATGGTAAGTAAGAGATGTCTCCACTAACCTGCAGTTATCATTCACGATGAATTCCTCTCTGCCCGGGCGCACGGCGCTGGTCTTCGAACTGCTCGAAGACTGTTGATGTGAAGATCTCAGCAGCAAAACGTTTACTACCAGGAAACACGAATTATCACCACGACGGGTGGCAACGTCCAACCCTTATACGGTCCCGATGACAAGTGAAAAGTCATCACTAGCTCAATTCATCAATGAACAATCGCCTGGTCAATTAGTGGAGCAATGTTGTCATTACTTATATTGCTATACAAAGACCGAACAGATGTAACCTTAGGTCCTCAAACCGCTTCATCCCCAGGAGACGACCTATTTACACGGTCGCCTCTTCAATAGTTCGCTTTAGTTTAATAAATAATTAGCGTTTAAGTACAATATTTAGTTTCGCGTACCGCTGTTTTTAATGTTAATTTTCGCTTTATGAATGTTTTTTAAAGGTGACCCTTTAAAGGGGGGAGGAAATGGTGCCGCCACCTATCGGCTACTTTAAATATTATCTATTAATTACGCAAGGTATAGGCTACACATCCTTTTTCTAATTTCCTACTTTGACGTGTACCTATACAATGAGGCGCCCTCTGCGCGCCGCAATCCGCAACACAGAATCAGTTCAACCGCCGTACCATCAAGAGCTGTTCCAGCTCCTTTCGCTGATGATATGAGCAACTTCTGCTCGTAAGTCATATCCGTCCCGCTGTTTCAAAAGTGGTGTTTTTCGCGTGTGGACAGTAAGAACTTGACGAACGTTGGCTTGTGTGGTGTCAGTTGACGTGATCCTGAACCGGTGAATTCCACGTGGCTAGCTGAGCTAGAGCTCCAGGAGCTCGCTTCCCGAAGATCTGAAGGTTGGTGCACGTCTTCCATATACCTCACCTTAGCTATTACCTTGCTGATTCTCTGTCTCCGTCATTTTCTTATTTAAATTTAGCTATCGAAGGTTCGCACCATACGCGCGACGCCAATCTGCGTTAATTTTATTAATATTACTAGCTGTTGCCCGCGACTTCGTCTGCGAGGACTTTACTTTATAAAAATCGTTATTTTGATATTTTCAATAAAACCGGTCAAGTAACACGCACAATATCAGGTCACACGCAGTGAAGGGTTCCGTATTTGTGAATGTCGATTTAGAATTAAAACTAAAGAGTTCATCATCATCTCAGCCCTTATACCGTCCACTGCTGAGCATAGACCTGTCTTCGTCGACACATCTCAGTCCTGTGCTGCTCACATCCAGGTGTAACCCGCGACTTTGATTATTTCGTCAACCCATCGCATGGGCTCCGTCGCGCCAGTTGCCCTGCCCAGTTTTGCTTTAAGTTCATGACCGTTGCCAAATTACAGCTTCTTGGTTCTAATTATCTCTAAGTAAAACCACGGACAGAGAGACAGACAGAAATGGCAAAACTATAAGGGTTCCTTGTTTACTACGATCACACATTATCTCTAGTCACAGTCTAAGTCGATCGGAATTTTGACATTGTAAACTACATGTAAACTTACACTGTTACCGAATGTTACTGCTACGCCGTGGGTCTCTCTAAAACGAAATACTTATGCAATAGGTAGTGACTTTGCTAATATTTAATTCATCTTCCGTCTTTTGGCGTGAGTTCCCACAGCACTAATCTGTTGTAGCTCTCTGCAGCGGACTGCTGCCACCGTCTATTTGTATCTCCCCCTCTTCCCCGCCCTCCCGATGTGGCGGTGCAATGGTAAGCCTTGTCAAATATGTCTTTCGCTAGGCGGGAGATAAAAGTCGAGAAATACGCATTTCTACTTTGAGTCCCGACAGATGACGGCGTTCCTCAAGTAACCTTAAACATAGATTTTCTTAAGATCGCCTTAATCATGAGCCGCGTCCGAAGCGAGAGGAAAGTACTGGATGGAGCTTCCCCCGGGCCATCTTCACTATCGTCAGCATTCTATTGATGTGGACTTTCAAGCTGAGGCATCTGCCAAACTTAAGATACCTCTAGGTATTTTACCTGCCAGTATCTCGGCACATTTTACCAGTAGAGCTTCAAGGATGGCAGGAAGTTAGTGTTCTCTGAGATCAATGTCTGCTTAGTGTTCACTAATAACCTCCGTTTGAAGAGCTTCTCGGGTAGGGCGTCCTATACGGCTGTTTGGAGGTTATTTGCGGCGTACTTTCAGTTCAAACGAACTGGAAAATGACCATTACCTATCTTTCGTTCCTCTAGTCACAATACTGAGTAGCCTTGGTATGGGTTTTCCACACATTTTTATTGCAGTGCCTAACTTAAATTTTAACCTAACATTTTTTCCCTAACCTTTCTTCTTACGTGAGGAACAGGTGCCTTTTGGCCACAGGAAATCGGACGGTTAAGGTTTTCACCCACAAAAAATCTCATGGTGATAACGGCGTTACCGCTTTTGCCAAGTCAGTGTGCTAAATCTTGCTCCAAAGACCTGGTACGGCGACTGCTTATCAGCGGCTTTGGCTGAGCTCACTTGAGGTACTCTCTCAGTTATCGAGAGGAGTCTGAGTGGCCTAGTACATCGGCCTTCAATTTTATCCGCTAGGGCACGCCTACCCATCGCCATATAAACGTAATTATTACCCTTCCGTCCTCACTAGATGGCGCAGTAGGTATCGATTAAAACCACGGAAAACATTAAAATCTTTTATTACCATTATTTGAACAAAGTAATACTCTAACTTATTAAATATGATTTTTATGAGCTGCAATAAATATTTTTAAAGCACTTTCTGTCTCTTTCACGAAATTCAGAAATATTTGTCTAAAAGCACAAGTTTTGGTTTTTAATTATGTCACTAGATGGCACTTTGTGTGCTTTAAGGTTTTATGTGGGATTATATTGATGGCAGCACCGTCTTTACTATAAAGCGTAGGTACTAACTCGTCCGTAAGATAGATTATACAAATGATACCTACCTATTATAATATCTTGTAATAATGTACCTGTAACGATCTTGTAAACATAAACGGCTGCTGCGGATTCTCATTAATCCAACAAATAATGACATACTAAAAACTCACTACAAAATGTATACAAAAGTCCTAAAAAAATCGGTTAATATATCGAAAAAAAATAATTACACTAATGAAATGAAAAAATCAAGCAACAAAACTAAAACCATGTGGAGAATTATAAAAAACACAACGACGAAAGACACAAATAAAACAAAAAACTTAAAACTTAAAATCAATAACAAAACTACAGAATCACCCAACTTGATAGCAAACACTTTGAATGACTCCTTCGCTACGATAGGCGAGTCCCCCACGCCGCCGACGGCTCAGTCTGCCCCGGGACCGCCGTCGCATGCACATGCACCTTGCGGTCACGCTGCACCCAGCGGACATCGCATAGGCAAAGCGGCGCCCACTAACTCACTTTACCTATCACCTGTATCGGAGCGCGAAGTCTATAAATTGATAAGAAGCCTAAAAAATAAAAGTAGCTTCGGTAATGACGAAATACCCAGTACCAAATAATCGCCAAACCACTCCTCGTGGCCTAAAGTACCACAAGCCTACAAATGGCTAAAATCATATTTGACGGACCGTAAACAATACGTGGAAGTGACATATATTAATAATGACTCGCACGAGACGCAAGCAGTACGATCTGACATTCGAACTACCAATTGTTCAATCCCGCAGGGAAGCGTGCTCGGGTGCATCCTCTTCCTGGTATACATTAACGAACTGCCCAAATTATTTCCCAATAACTTGTGTGTCATGTTCGCCGATGACATTTCACTACTTTTCCAATGTGGCACATCAACTGAGGCTAAGGCGACCCTATTAGATAGCATTACGAAATTAAAATCCTGGCTTGACAAAAAAAAATCTAGAAATAAATATGAAAAAAACTAAAATAATTCAATTTCACCCATGGCAAAAAAAAGCGCTCACCTTAAAATTATCTTTTGAAAATCAAGAAATCACAGAAGTAAATAATTTCAAACTCCTAGGCGTAACAATAGATTCTTACATTGACTGGAAAAAACATGTGACAAGCATCAAAAATAAACTATCAAAATTTGTATACGCACTAAGCATTCTAAAAGTAAGCACAAATTATGAAACTGCTCTGACAGCGTATTACGCCTACGCGTATTCCTGGCTAAAATACGGTGTTATGCTTTGGGGCAATAGTGTCCACGCGGACGACCTACTCCTAATGCAAAAAAAGTGCTTACGCATACTGTGCAACTTACCGTACAGACATAGCTGCAAGACGTATTTCATAAAACAAAATATCTTGACACTACCCTCAATTTATATCCTTGACATATGCACATTCGTGAGAAAAAATAAACACATATTTACGCAAATGAAAGACACACACAACATAAACACACGACATAAATATAGACTGGCACTACCGTCGAAAAAAAACCTGGACATATTCAATAACGGACCATATGTGAGTGCAATCAAAATATATAATAAACTACCAAAATCACTACAATTAGAACATAATGACAAAACTTTTAATAAAAAACTAAAAACATTGTTATTGACAAAAAGTTATTATTCTGTCAAAGAGTACTTAGAAGACAAATTACACAACTAGTTTAAAGAATTCTCAAGCCACAGCCATTAATATACTTACATTTATATTTATCTTTTTTTTTCCTCTTTTAAATATTTTTTTTTATTGCAATATTATTGTTAAGATATTTTAAATGTTCGGATTTACAAAAACTACATCTCATTAAAATTAAATTAAAATGTAATCAAACTTAACTGAAATGAACGGCAATTATTTATATATATTTATAACATAAAAGTTCTATGTATCTCTGCTGACATTCAATGTAATCACTAACAATTTTTGACATATCCTGAATCTAAAACCACTATTATTATATAAACTCAACTCAACATACTTTTAGTTCGCAACACCCTGTCAGGGTTCATGTACTTATTAACCTACTAACCATGTAATGTATGAGTGCATGTAAGCGAAAATAAAGAAATAAAGAAAGAAATAAAGAAATACCTCAGAGTAAAATATACTGTGTACAAACAAAATCGTATTCGTATCATTTTGCGCTGCATTTTGTTTCTAGAACAAAGTACCTGGGCGACCGAGCTTTGCTCGGTTACATCTCAAACATTAACAATTTTTTTAAAACTTGTCTAAATACAAAGCAAAATAAAAAAAAAATGTAAACTTAAACATAAAAAAAAAACAAAAGTAAGTCACCGAGTGGGATTCGAACCCGTAACACTCTTTCTAGCGGTCGCTATCCGCTGAGCGGTTGACTGACTATCAAGGCGGTCGCGGCGCGACGAAATTAGCGACCATATTCTGCGTGGAAAGAAAAACGCATGAAAACTCGAAATCACGCGTTTTCCCAAACAAAACTAATCTATATATGATTTTAGAGTTTCACGGTCACAATTACTGTTATTAGTATTACGGGACTTACCGCGATTAATATCGTTTTTTGCCAGATATTTCGACGGCCCTTCTGCCATCATGGTCGCTGGCCGACTGAGGAACTGCGATGGATGGCTGTCAAGGGTAACCATATCGGTCTACCTTCTTTCTTCGTCGTTTGTTGCATAAGTCCTTACACACAACACTGACGGTGTCCGTTCGGGAATTGTTTTTAGTTATTCGCACATTCTTTTTACAAAGCTCAATCACTGGATTCCACGTGCCTGATTTTTAATCGAGAAGATGGCTTCAAGTTATCAGGAAAGTATATATATATATATATATATATATATATATATATATAAACTAAACGTTAAACGAGCAATTCTTGTATGTAAGTATATATATATATATATATATATATATATATATATATATATATATATATATATATATATATACAAGAATTGCTCGTTTAAAGGTATAAGATAAGATAAAATATCATTGAAAAAGGCACACGCCGTACGAACTTAAGGTACTTAGTATCTTATCATGCATGTCATAAAAACATCGAAATATGGTTTATATTGTAATACCTAGCTACTTATCCGAAATACTAAGTACTCGAAACTCGAAAACACGCGTTTTCCCAAACAAAACTAATCTATATATGATTTTAGAGTTTCACGGTCACAATTACTGTTATTAGTATTACGGGACTTACCGCGATTAATATCGTTTTTTGCCAGATCTTTCGACGGCCCTTCTGCCATCATGGTCGCTGGCCGACTGAGGAACTGCGATGGATGTCCGGCTGTCAAGGGTAACCATATCGGTCTACCCTCTTTCTTCGTCGTTTGTTGCATAAGTCCTTACACACAACACTGACGGTGTCCGTTCGGGAATTGTTTTTAGTTATTCGCACACTCTTTTTACAAAGCTCAATCACTGGATTCCACGTGCCTGATTTTTAATCGAGAAGATGGCTTCAAGTTATCAGGAAAGTATATATATATATATATATTTATAACCCGTAACCGTTTCGACGTCCCATACAGACGTAAATGCATTTAAAATAGCGTCCACCTGCTTTTTGCGTCCCATATACGGTCGCCAGATCGATTTCAATCGCCAAACCACTCCTCGTGGCCTAAAGTACCACAAGGATTAATTATTTAAAAAAAAATTGGACTCCATTTTGGAACCACTCTACACAAACTTGTATTTTCATTAGTTCTTGATTATTCCACTTCAATGGAGCAGCGCTGTAGTTGCGCAATATACCGTTGGCAACAATGTAATGAATGAATACGACCAGTGAGATTGTTATGACTAATGACTAATAAGAATTCGGCTTATCTACTTCCTGGCATGGCTACACAGTGACCTTTGCCTAGTACAAAATGAAATGCATTACTTACATCTAACACTGATTTTAAGTTTTAACTCAATATATAAGGTCTAACAAAATATACTGAAACCATTTTAAGGGTGAATTCAGTGCATGATACTGAACAACTTACCTCAAGGAACACGTATCAAAATATGATAAGTAATGTTTGGCCTACCATACAAGTTGACCGATCAGCTGATCCAAGGGTAAAGAAAGACAAAAATCATTTTCCATATTTCGACATATGTTTCTTCGAGAAAGTTGTTTACTATCACAGACTGAAGTCGCCCTTAAAAAAGTTTCAGTATATTTTGTTACACCTTATATAGTCGACACTCTGAACATACAGTTCAACGTAATATTCGACGTCCGTCAGTATTATGGAATATCTTGTCTTCTTCTTCTTCTTCTTATCGAGTGTGTTAGTGACTAACACTAGTGTCAGAGTTTTTAAACCGCCTTAAAGGCCTCTGACATGGTTTTAGGTAACGACCAATGTCAAAGACAGTGACCGGGACCGACGGCTTAACGTGCCCTCCGAAGCACGGATCATCTTACTTATCAGACAATCAGGTGATCAGCCTGCAATGTCCTAACCAAACCAGGACAACAACACAAAGTCGTTGCCCCCGCCGGAAATCGAACCCGCGACCTCCGAGTATGAGCCGAACGCTCTAACCACTACACCAAAGAGGCTGTAAATGTAATATCTTGTACAAGACGATTTACTCTATAATACTCACGGGCACGATACATAAAAACAACTAAGCTGAAAAGAATACGTGTTATCATTTAATAATAAAAAGTTAACAAACTTGGAATATTAGTGTTCAGTGGTCTTTACATTTAAATAATTGGCCAAGTGCGTGTCGGGTCACGCGCAGTGTAGGGTTCCGTAGTTGCAAATGCCAAGTTTGAGTTCATGCCACTAAAACGTCTAAGTATCTATTGAATTGGTACGAAATTTTCCTTTTCGAGTACGTTTTATAAGTTGATCGCCTATAACTTTTTAATTTGTTAACCCTACTTAGCTCTGATAGTTTTCCTATAAACTACATTATATATACTATAGCTGTGTTTTTTTTCACGTGTCCATATATAACCGTTTAGCAGATAGATGGGGGGACACGTGACTTTAACAAAAAAATTCACTTTAACCTAAATATTTCAGACACGGATCCCTAAATCGAAATAGGTGTTCCCAAGCTCACAATATTTTTGAAAGACCTATTTAACGATACTCCACACAATGTGTTTGTAGAGAAAAAAAATATTGACTTCCTCTTTACTTGTAAGGCAGCTACCCTAAAAAAAAAAAAATTTCCATATTTTATTTTACGACTTTTTCGCCATAACTGATATACATATCCATGCCAAATTACAGCTTTCTAGTACTTATAGTTTCTGAGTAGGACCGCGGATGGACAGACAGACAGACAGACAGACAGACAGACAGACATGGCGAAACTATAAGGGTTCCTTGTTTACTACGGAACCCTAAAAAAGGACAAAAAGTTTGACTTCTTAATTTGTTTTTGATTTGGCAGTATTTATTTTTAACCCCCAATAAAAAAGAGGTATGTTATAAGATTGACGTGTGTGTTTGTTTTGACTGTATTTTTTTGTATGTATGTGACAACTCCATCATTAATGAATTGATTTTAAAAAATCTTTTTGCATTTGATAAAGTACGCTTTCAATTCAGTTTATATAATATTTCATCAAAACCGGTTTATAAGTTTTGCAGTAGTTGATTGTTATATCTTTAGGATAGCATAATTATATTTGAAAGCTACACTTACTCAGCTATACTTTTTTTATATTGATGGATCAGGGGCTAATTAAAATTTTCAGTTTCCATAAAAGATAAACATAGAATGTGCCAGCTGCTTTTCTTCCCGCGCAGTACGTAAAATATATATGAGAGCACGGGTGAAGAACTAAGGAATATTTTTAATAGGCGATGCGGCTAGCAACCCAAAAACAAGATCAAATAGTGATATTTGATCCCATTTTTTTACCTAAATGCCCACAAACTTGCTGAATGTGGCCTTTGGGTTTTGTACCCCAGGGCTTTGTCTACACTGTAAGGTGTAAATCCGTGATAGTATGTATGTATGTTACTTCGTCACTTTTGGTGTTCCGTACCCAAAGGGTAAAACCAGGACACTATTACTAAAATTTCACTGTCCGTCTTTAAGTCTGTCACCAGACGGTATCTCAAGAGAGTTTGTATGTTTACATATTATGTACTTCTTTTGCTACTATGACAACAAATACAAAAACCAGTATAAAATATTTAAGGCGGGCTCCCATACAAGAAAAAATATTTTTGCCGTTATTTGCTCGTTAATCGCATGGAACCCTTCCTGCGTGAACTCGACTTGCTCATAGCCGGTTTTTAGGGTTCCGTAGTAAACAAGGAACCCTTATAGTTTCGCCATGTCTGTCTGTCTGTCCGTCCGCGGTCCTACTCAAAAAACTATAAGTACTAGAAAGCTGTAATTTGGCATAGATATGTATATTAATCATGGCAAAAAAGTCGTAAAATAAAATATGAAAAAAAATTTTTTTTAGGTTAGCTGCCATACAAGTAAAGAGGTAGTCAATATTTTTTTTTCGACAAACACATTGTGTGGAATTTCGTTAAATAGGTCTTTTAAAAACATTGTGAGCAACACCATTTTTCGATTTAGGGATCCGTTTTTGAAATATTTGGGTTTAAAGTGCAAATTTTTGTTGGAGGCAAGTGGGGACACTTGCCTCCAACATCCACCCCTCTATCTGCTAAATGGTTATATATGGCCACGTGAAAAAATTCACAGCTATAGTATATATAATGTAGTTTAAAGGAAAACTATCAGAGCTAAGTAGGGTATACAAATTAAAAAGTTATAGGTGATCAACTTATAAAATGTACTCGGAAAAAGAAATTTCATACAAATTTAATAGATACTTAGTTTTAAACGTTTTTAGTGGCATAAACTCAAAGTTGGCATTCGAAACTACGGAGCCCTACACTGCGCGTGGCCCGAAACGCACTTGGCCAATTATTTAAAGCTAAATTCAAATATTTTTCTACACTTACGTAAAAGCACAGACACAGATTAGTTCCAATAAAATGTTATCAAAATAGTTTTTAGTAGTTTTCTGGGCACGATTCAATATTTTATTGCTACAAACTTCGCACATGATCGATACATTGCATAAGATCAGTCCGTCCAGTTTGATCATTTTTTCAGTTCCTTACACATTTTGTAAGTAGGTTTTGTCTTATTTCTAGTTTATCCGTTTGAACAGCCAGGCGACAACTGTCTTTACATACGGTTATTGATAATAGCTGCAAGTGATCCCAGGATGGTTAATTATTTAGACGTGGATAAATTTTTAACGCGATCGGATTATGAACAGTAGTTAAGTAATAATTTTCTTAGGCCTTGGGACATCTTACTTTCACAACCACAACATTTAGTCATTAATGTAAACTTTGATCATTATGTACTAATTTTACTTAAACAGTCATGGTTTTGGTGCAGTAACTGTACCTATGTAGTGTATGACCATTACCTAAAAGATGAGTGCGAATATTGCCATCAAATAAGCTAGGTATTTATTGTTATGTCTCAGATATTTTTTCTAATCTGTAAATATTAAAAACAGCGATGCCTAATGTGTAGTTATCTTTCCAGTAACATATCGTATTAACTTTTCATTTAATTTATTATTATTTTTAAATCAAGTACCTTTTACAAGAAAGTATAATTCGAGAAGCAAATAAGCGGCTAAGTGCATATCGGACTCGCACAGCAAGTAACATAATATAAAATTCTTATAGTATGTTTTTTGAAGTGAAAACTTCTTTAGCGGCGTTGTGCACTTTTTTTGGAATGGGTAAAAAATGTTAAACTCGCGTCAGGACACGTGACCTAATCGAAAATTCGTAAGACGGATGGAGAGTAGACAGCTGGCGCGGCGTAGGAGAGGGAGTATCCCCCTCTCTTTCTACGGCGCGGCGAAAATGTATGCCTGCGCCTGCTGTTTCGTATATCAAAAATGCACAACGTTAATATTCAAGTTTTCACTTCTGCCGGCACTCCCAGAGTGCAACCCGTCGTTTTTTTTTATAATTTTATATTTGAGTTGATTAAATGAAAATTAAACTACGGTTTACGATTTATGACGTATTAAAAAAAGTTATTTGCAAGATCTCGTTCAAACCAATTTTTGCTGGTAGTTTGCATGGTAATGAACATCATATATATTTTTTAGTTTTATCATTCTCTTATTTTAGAAATTACAGGGGGGGGGACACATTTTTCAACTTTGGAAGTGACTCTCGCGCAAACTATTCAGTTTAGAAAAAAAATGATATAAGAAATCTCAATATCATTTTTGAAGACCTATCTATAGATACCCCACACGTATGGGTTTGATGAAAAATAAAATTTTGAGTTTCAGTTCTAAGTAAAGGGAACCCCCCAAAATGTATGTTTTTTTTCTACTTTTGTGTAAAAATCTTAATGCCGTTCACAGAATGCATCTACTTACTAAGTTTAAACAGTATAGTTCTTATAGTTTCGGAAAAAAGTGACTGTGACATACAGATGGGCAGACAGACAGACAGACACACATGACGAATCTATAAGGGTCCCATTTTTGTCATTTGGCTACGGAACCCTAAAAACGTTAAAAGGAATAACGTTTTTAGGGTTCCGTAGCCAAATATTTTATACTGGTTTTTGTATTTGTTGTCATAGTAGCAAAAGAAGTACATAATATGTAAACATACAAACTCTCTTGAGATACCGTCTGGTGACAGACTTAAAGACGGACAGTGAAATTTTAGTAATAGTGTCCTGGTTTTACCCTTTGGGTACGGAACACCAAAAGTGACGAAGTAACATACATACATACTATCACGGATTTACACCTTACAGTGTAGACAAAGCCCTGGGGTACAAAACCCAAAGGCCACATTCAGCAAGTTTGTGGGCATTTAGGTAAAAAAATGGGATCAAATATCACTATTTGATCTTGTTTTTGGGTTGCTAGCCGCATCGCCTATTAAAAATATTCCTTAGTTCTTCACCCGTTCTCTCATATATTTTTTACGTACTGCGCGGGAAGAAAAGCAGCTGGCACATTCTATTCTATTCTAAGATTTAACAGTAGTTCTTATAGTTTCGGAAAAAAGTGGCTGTGACATACAGATGGGCAGACAGACAGACAGACAGACATGACGAATCTATAAGGGTCCCATTTTTGCCATTTGGCTACGGAACCTTAAAAACGTTATTCCTTTTAACGTTTTTAGGGTTCCGTAGCCAAATGGCAAAAATGGGATAAAGAAAATCTTAACTAAATTATATACTCCATTAATTTATAAGTTTCGTTTTTTCATACTTGTAAGTTGGCCAACAAGCATACCTACGGTCCACCTTATGGACCGCTGTTGCCGTAGCCTATGAATGTTTGCAACACCAGAATGTACCAGGTGCTTCTTTTCCCGCGCAGGCCGTAATAGCTGGCAAAGAGTTCAAACGATCTTAGTAACCATGTCAATAGGCGATATCGCTTAGCAACCCGTCACTAATTTGATTTCGTCTTCTGCATATATGTCTACCAAAGTGCTAAATATAGCTTTAGGAATTACCTATAACCTTGGGCACTGTCTTCCCCGCTAGGCATAAAGACGTGGTAGTATGTACGTATGTCAATCTTCCATGCTGTTCTGGAAGCGAAATAAAAACATAGAATGTACCAGCTGCTTATCTTTCCGGGCAGGTCGTAAAAGTCGATCAAGGTATATAGCGCCGTACAACCTTTGCCAATTTTTCCTAACCTAGGGTTGCTTTTAGTTTACCTTTTGGCTTGCAAAAAGTAACCTCGTCAAATCACCTAGTTTAGGATTAGCGGACCCCGGATTCTGAAACGTTACCGCTGAAAATGCAACCGGAAATACACTAAGATAAGAAAAAGAAGTATTTACGTATATATCACACTGTATGCGTGGGAAGAATATTGGTGTAACAAAAAGTATTGTTTTTCTGTTAAAATTTGGTGTACGTACGTAGAAACCTATTGCGTTAAAGTTATATAAATAACCGGCTAAGTGCGAGTCGGACTCGCGCACGAAGGGTTCGGTACCATTATCTATAAATATCAAGTTTTTTGTATTGGAGAATTATATATTATTAAAGTAAAAATACAACTGAGTATTTTGATATATTATTTCAAGTGCCTACCTGTTGCCATTATTGTTATCGAGAAAAAAACGGGCAAAAAATCGCTTTTAATTTATAAACTTTTATACAGCCTGATGACAGACAGACGGGCAGATGGACAGACAGCGAACTCTCAGTAATAGGGTCCCGTTTTTACCCTTTGGGTACGGAACCCTAAAAAGTAAGAAAGACAGACAGCGGAACCCTCTGATTACAGAATCCTAATCATTACAAAGTATTTTAGCTAAAGCACACAAAATCAGCTATAGTTTCATACAAATAATATTTAATGTATAAAAAAACTAGCCGTCTGCCCGTGACTTCGTCAGCACAAACATTATCATGCCTTTGTACAGAGAGCGATCAGTTATGATTTTATTATATGTATTGATATATATACAGTACATTTTGCAACGTTTCAAAACGATACGTAACAAAGTATGAACATAATGGACGTCATGTGCGTGGAATTTGGGAGAATGGCTGAAATATACAGCGACGCCCAGTGAGAGTTGATTTGAATGTGGGTTCTAATGGGTGCCAGGCTAAACATAAATTGAATATTGGTAAATATAGTGTTTTTTGTAGTTATAAATACAAAACCTAATATTGTATACGATTACAAAGCAATATACGCAAAGATATGAAGACAAAAGCTATTGGAACACATGGACGCAATACTGATGGAAATAAGAAAGACGCCAAAACATAACTGGGATTTAAATATATATATATATATATATATATATATATATATATATATATATATATATATATATATTTATAACCCGTAACCGTTTCGACGTCCCATACAGACGTAAATGCATTTAAAATAGCGTCCACCTGCTTTTCGCGTCCCATATACGGTCGCCAGATAGATTTCAATCGCCATACCACTCCTCGTGGCCTAAAGTACCACAAGGATTAATTATTTAAAAAAAAATTGGACTCCATTTTGGAACCACTCTACACAAACTTGTATTTTCATTAGTTCTTGATTATTCCACTTCAATGGAGCAGCGCTGTAGTTGCGCAATATACCGTTGGCAACAATGTAATGAATGAATACGACCAGTGAGATTGTTATGAGTAATGACTAATAAGAATTCGGCTTATCTACTTCCTGGCGTGGCTACACAGTGACCTTTGCCTAGTACAAAATGAAATGCATTTCTTACATCTAACACTGATTTTAAGTTTTAACTCAATATATAGTCGACACTCTGTACATACAGTTAAACGTAATATTCGACGTCCGTCAGTATTATGGAATATCTTGTACAAGACGATTTACTCTATAATACTCACGGGCACGATACTTAAAAACAACTAAGCTGAAAAGAATACGTGTTATCATTTAATAAGAAAAAGTTGACAAACTTGGAATATTAGTGTTCAGTGGTCTTTACATTTAAAATAATTGGCCAAGTGCGTGTCAGGCCACGCGCAGTGTAGGGTTCCGTAGTTGTAAATGCCAACTTTGAGTTCATGCCACTAAAAACGTCTAAAACGTCTTAAGTATCTATAGAATTTGTATGAAATTTTACTTTTCGAGTACATTTTATAAGTTGATCGCCTATAACTTTTTGATTTGTTAACCCTACTTAGCTCTGATAGTTTTCCTTTAAACTACATTATATATACTATAGTTGTGATTTTTTTTACGTGTCCATATATAACCGTTTAGCAGATAGATAAGGGGGACACGTGAACGTAACAAAAAATTCACTTTAAACCTAAATGTTTCAGACACGGATCCCTAAATCGAAAAATGGTGTTCCCAAGCTTACAATATTTTTGAAAGACCTATTCAACGATACCCCACACAATGTGTTTGTAGAGAAAAAAAATATTGACTTTCTGTTTACTTGTATGGCAGCTACCCTAAAAAAATATATTTCCATATTTTATTTTACGACTTTTTCGCCATGATTGATATACAGATCCATGCTAAATTACAGCTTTCTAGTAGTTATAGTGTCTGAGTAAGACCGCGGACGGACAGACAGACAGACATGGCGAAACTATAAGGGTTCCTTGCTTACTACGGAACCCTAAAAAGGACAAAAAGTTTGTCTACTTAATTTGTTTTTGATTTGGCAGTATTTATTTTTAACCCCCAATTAAAAAAGAGGTATGTTATAAGACTGACGTGTGTGTTTGTTTCGACTGTATTTTTTTTGTATGTATATTACGTGACAACTCCATCATTAATGAATTGATTTTAAAAAATATTTTTGCATTTGATATAGTACGCTTTCAGTTCAGTTTATTTAATATTTCATCAAAATCGGTTTATTAGTTTTGTAGTAGTTGATTGTTATATCTTTAAGATAGCATAATTATATTTGAAAGCTACACTTACTCAGCTATACTTTTTTTAGATTGATGGATCAGGGGCTAATTAAAATTTTCAGTTTCCATACATCTGGTAGAAAAAGATAAACATAGAATGTGCCAGCTGATTTTCTTCCCGCACAGTACGTAAAATATATATGAGAGAACGGGTGAAGAACTAAGGAATATTTTTAATAGGCGATGCGGCCAGCAACCCGTCGCTATTTACCTGAATGCCCACAAACTTGCTGAATGTGGCCTTTGGGTTTTGTACCCCAGGGCTTTGTCTACACGGTAAGGTGTAAATCCGTGATTATATGTATATATGTAACTTTGGTACTTTTAGTGTTCCGTACCCAAATGGTAAAAACAGGACACTATTACTAAAATTTCACTGTCCGTCTTTCAGTCTGTCACCAGGCTGTATCTCAAGAGAGTTTGTATGTTTACATATTATGTACTTCTTTTAGTTTTGTATTTTTATTCTATGAAATATAAAATATATCAAGTATTCCTTGTTAAATATAATATTTAGGGCCGGCAGTTAAACATGGAAAATAATGTCAGACATGTCCACCTCTAGCAGCATCACAGATGTGAACCCTTTTCATCGCGTTTTTCATCACATTTTCATACATTTCCTACGTTATCTCAGTGACTGTGTCTCGAATATTTTGATTTAATTGCTGAAGGTTCATTGGCCTGTTAGCATAGACACGTCCCTTTAGATAGCCCCACAGAAAAAAGTCAGGAGCTGTTAAATCAGGCGATTTTGGGGACCAATCAATGTCACTGATTCTCGAAATTAATCGACCGGGAAACATTCTTTTTAATGTTTCGTTAAACGTTTTAATAATTAAAACACGTTGTTCCATCGTAAAACGCTCCATAATAAATTGCCGTATCTACACAAAGTAATATTCATGCAACAACTGTCATATTTCCCGCCAAAACAAAATGGCGGCAAAAAAAGTTGTATACCTCCAAGTTGGCCACCCTGTACTATGACAACAAATACAAAAACCAATATAAAATATTTAAGGCGGGCTCCCATACAAGACAAATGATTTTTGCCGTTATTTGCTCGTTAATGGCATGGAACCCTTCCTGCGCGAGTTTGACTCGCTCATAGCCAGTTTTTTAAAGTTAAATTCAAATATTTTTCTACACTTACGTAAAAGCACAGACACAGATTAGTTCGAATAAAATGTTATCAAAATATTTTTGACGTGACAACGTCTTAAATTAGGTTGCGGCTGGGAGTCACTTATGAAAAAGTGTAACGCTCGGTAACGTTACGATGAGTCACCGAACGAGAGAGAGGCCCGCCGAATGCCTTGCGTCTCTCTCCCACTCAACTATGTTATCTACGTTGTCACGTAAAATCTTCGCCCGTAAAACCGACTTTACAGGCAACCATTTTTTTTTAGTAGTTTTCTGGGTACGATGCAATATTTTGTTGCTACAAACTTCGCAAATGGTCGGTACATTGCATACGGCCGGTCCGTCTGGTTTGATCATTTTTTCAGTTCTTTACACATTTTGTAAGTAGATTTAGTCTTATTTCTAGTTCATCCGTTTGAACAGCCAGACGACAACTGTCTTTACATACTGCAAGTGATCATAGGATGTTTAATTACTAAGACGTGGATAAATTTTTAACGCGATCGGATTATGAACAGTTGTTAAGTAATAATTTGCTTAGGCCTTGGGACTTCTTACTTTCACAACCACAACATTTAGTCATTGATTTAAACTTTGATCATAATGTACTAATTTTACTTAAACAGTTATGGTTTTGGTGCAGTAACTGTACCTATGTAGTCTATGACCATTTACCAAAAAAATGAGTGCGAATATTGCCATCAAGTAAGCTAGGTATTTATTGTTATGTCTCAGATATTTTTTCTAATCCGTAAATATTAAAAAGAGCGATGCCTAATATGTAGTTATCATTCCAGTAACATATCGTATTAACTTTTCATTTAATTTATTATTATTTTTTAATCAAGTACCTATTACAAGAAAATATAATTCGCAAAGCAAAAAACGTTAAAAGAAACTATGAAGAAAATCTTAACTAAACTCGCCCAACATATTTTGAAGTTGTAGTAGGTAGCTTTCTATTATTGTCATTTATTAGTTGCTCGTTAATATTACATACTGTTCTTTTATTACAAAGTGATCTGGTCCTTGTTAAGTGTTTCGAACATTGTATAATGTATATTTATTATTATTTCTCATGTAAGTGGCTTTGTGTCTTAATGAGAATAAAGTTCTTTGAACCGAACTAAATTTTCTACACTTTTCGTTTTTTTATACTTGTAAGTTGGCCAACAAGCATACCTACGGTCCACCTTATGGACCGCTGTTGCCGTAGCCTATGAACGCTTGCAACACCAAAATGTACCAGCTGCTTCTTTTCCCGCGCAGGCCGTAATAGCTGGCAAAGAGTTCAGGCAATCTCAGTAACCATGTCAATACCGCTTAGCAACCCATCACTTATTTGATTCCGTCTTCTGCATATATGCCTACCAAAGTGCTAAATATAGCTTTAGGAATCACCTATAACCTTGGGCACTGTCTTCTCCGCTAGGCATAAAGACTTGGTAGTATGTACGTATGTCAGTCTTCCATGCTGTTCTGGAAGCGAAATAAAAACATAGAATATACCAGCTGCTTATCCATTGCCAGTTTTTCCTTTACTAGGGTTGCTTTTAGTTTACCTTTTGCCTTTCAAAAAGTAACCTCATCAAATCACTTAGTTTAGTATTAGCGGACCTTTATTGGTGTAACAAAAAGTATTGTTGTTCTGTTAAAATTTGGTGTACGTTCGTAAGTACCTATTGCGTTAAAGTTATATTAATAACCGGCTAAGTGCGAGTCGGACTCGCGCACGAAGGGTTCCGTACCATTATCTATAAAAATCAAGTTTTTTGAATGGGAGCCTTATCTATTATTAAAGTAAAAATATAACTGAGTATTTTGTGAATATTTCAAGTGTCTACCTGTTGCCATTATTGTTATCGAGCAAAAAAGGGCAAAAAAATCGCGTTTGTTGTATGGGAGCCCCCCTTAAATATTTATTTTATTTTGCTTTTAGTATGTGTTGTTATAGCGGCATTAGAAATACATAATTTGTGAAATTTTCAACTATCTAGCTATCGCGGTTCTTGAGATGCAGCCTGGCGACAGATAGACGGACAGACAGCGAAGTCTCAGTAATAGGGTCCCGTTTTTACCCTTTGGGTACGGAACCCTCAAAAGAAAGAAAGACAGACAGCGGAACCCTCTGATTAGGGAATCCTAATCATTACAAAGTATTTTAGCTGAAGCACACAAAATTAGCAAGTTAATTATAAGCTATTGTTTCATACAAATATTATTTAATGTATAAAAAAAGTAGCCGTCTGCCCTTGACTTTGTCAGCACAAATATTATCATGTCTTTTACGGAATTCTAATCATTACAAAGTATTTTAGCTAAAGCACACAAAATTAGCAAGCTATATTATAAGCTATAGTTTTATACAAATATTATTTAATGTATAAATAATTGGCCAAGTGCGTGTCGGGCCACGCGCAGTATAGGGTTTCGTAGTTGTAAATGCCAACTTGCAGTCTAAAATGGCTAAGTATTGAATTTGTATGAAATTTTCCTTTTCGAGTACATTTTATAAGATAATCACCTATAACTTTTGAATTTGTTAACCCTTCTTAGCTCTGATAGTTTTCATTTAAACTACATTATATATACTATAGTTGTGATTTTTTTTCACGTGTCCATATATAACCGTTTAGCAGATAGATGGGGGGGACACGTGACTTTAATAAAAAAAATTACTTGAAACCTAAATATTTCAGACACGGATCCCTAAAACGAAAAATGGTGTTACCAATTTCACAATATTTTTGAAAAACCTATTCAAGGATATCCCACACAATATGTTTGTAGAAAAAAAAAATTGACTTTCTCTTTATTTGTATGGCAGCTACCCAAAAAAAAATTTTTTTCCATATTTTATTTTACGACTTTTTTGCCATGATTGATATATATATCCATGCCAAATTACAGCTTTCTAGTACTTATGGTTTCTGAGTAGAACCGCGGACGGACAGACAGACAGACAGACAGACAGACATGGCGAAACTATAAGGGTTCCTTGTTTACTACGGAACCCTTAAAAACTAGCCGTCTGCCCGTGACTTCGTCAGCACAAACATTATCATGTCTTTGTACAGAGAGCGATCGGTTATGATTTTATTATATGTATTGATATAGATACAGTAAATTTTGCAACGTTTCAAAACGATACGTAACAAAGTATGAACAGAATGGACGTCATGTGCGTGGAATTTGGGAGAATGGCTGAAATATACAGCGACGCCCAGTGAGAGTTGATTTGAATGTGGGTTCTAATAGGTGCCGGGCTAAACATAAATTGAATATTGGTAAATATAGTGTTTTTTGTAGTTATAAATACATAACCTAATATTGTATACGAGTATAAAGCAATATACGCAAAGATATGAAGACAAAAGCTATTGGAACATATGGACGCAATACTGATGGAAATTAGAAAGACGCCAAAACATAACCGGGATTTAAATATATATATATACTTACATACAAGAATTGCTCGTTTAAAGGTATAAGATAAGATAAAATATCATTGAAAAAGGCACACGCCGTACGAACTTAAGGTACTTAGTATCTTATCATGCATGTCATAAAAACATCGAAATATGGTTTATATTGTAATACCTAACTACTTATCCGAAATACTAAGTACCTACCTAAAGCAGAAGTTTGGATATAAGTAGTGCCGCGAGGTCGCGCCCGGAACGACCGGCGGCGAACACATTCACACACCTGAGTAAGTCAGTGGCATCGTACGACTACGTGACTACGTACCTATCGAACTTTATCAAATTCCAAAGAACTTTGAATATGATACGGAAATATGGGGAATAAATTAAAAAAAAGTAGATAGGTATCATTTTAGTTGTATTGTGTTCTACAACGTGAAAGGGACGTACCTACCCGTAATAAATCGAACCACAGGCTATACTAGATCACTAGTATATATATATACAATGTCCTTTTTAATTAAGTACAAATATTTTAAGGGGTGATTCAGTCCATCATTTCGAACAACTTTTCCTAATAAATGTATATCAAAATAAAGAAATAAAAGTTTTCATTTTCCTCAGCAATGATATCACGTGACTACGGTGATATGTACGAGAACCTACAAATTTTTTTCGTATTTCGATATACATTTATTGGGAAATCTTATTCGAAATGATGGACTGAATCACACCTTAAAATATTTGTACTTAATTAAAAAGGACATTGCATACATATATCATATTTTAAATTAACCTCAGGTACCTACTGTCCCACTGATGAGCAAAGGTCTCCATTTTTATTTATTTTTATTTTTATTTATATAACGATGATATTATATAAAAGTAAAAACGACATTTCCATTGGCTGCACACAGCACACAGTTATTTGAAGATTACATGCATCGAACTAAAAATAATTCAAATCAAGTGAAGCTGATCTCGATATATAAGTAGTACTAAGTACCTACCTATTAGATTTCCATACTCTTTTTCACTTTCCCCGACAAAAAAAAGATAAAGCGCCTGGTAAATAAATTTGTTATACGTATTCAGATTTCATAGGAGTACCTACATACCTATCACATTGCAAGAGGTTCTTTTTTTTGTAAGAAGGTAGGTAGGTACTTGATATAATTTTGCAATTTTTTACGTAGTACGATTCATTAATTATCATAATGTGCATGAAAGAAATGAGAAATGATTACTTACCTACCTAGATATTTCTGAAGTTATATATGAATGGTTAGTGGTGTCATTTTTTGAAATGCGAAGTCACTAAACGCACGGTTTTTTGTATGGAAAAAACATTCGTTATTTTGACTCTGCGTTTCATAAATGGCACTTAGTTAAAACACGTTTTTCAATTTGATATTTTATAACATAAATGATCGACGCGTCGCTGTCCTGCATCCGAATCTGTTAATTTTAACACCCCTCGTGCGGCGCGCGCGGCTAACTACCCCTTGTAGGTATGGCGCGATTACGGGTTACGTACGTAGGACAGCATTAACAATGGCCAAAAGTGTTATCATAGATACTCAGGATCTTATGCCTAAACATTTGTTTTCTCGCTAACGCCATCTAGTGACGAACTCTTAAACACTTACTATATGCTTTCGCGGCTTTGGCTAGTCCTGTGTGCTGCCATCTCTGCGAGTTGCTGGAACTAGAAACGCCTACTCAATTTGCCTACTTAAGGCCGGTCCAAAAGTTTCTATGGCGTTGGGTATCTGTTACGTTAGTAATTATATTATCTTTGGCTAGGGTAAAGACGCGTGTTGACACAAATGCTCCTTTCAACCTCCAGTTCCCATCGCCCGACTGGCCCACGTCATGGAGGCAGATTTATGGAGGAGAATTTTACGCGGGAAAAATCCCTTCGGTTCGGACACCTTGCCAGTAACGGGATACCGGTAAGGTTATGTGGCGTTTACCACTAAAAACTCCGGGGTAAGGGCTAAAAGCCCCGGCGCGGCTACCACTATGGCGGTCCGTGACTCGCTCACAGCACCCTATGCTTTAGTCAGAGGACATCCCCTGTGCCTAACCTAACCTATTAAGTACTTCCTATTTTGATTCCTTTTTAGGGTTCCGTAGCCAAATGGCAAACACGGAACCCTTATAGATTCGTCATGTCTGTCTGTCTGTCCGTCCGTATGTCACAGCCACTTTTTTCCGAAACTATAAGACCTATACTGTTGAAACTTGGTAGGTAGATGTATTATGTGAACCGCATTAAGGTTTTGACACAAAAATAGAAAAAAAAACAGTAAATTTTGGGGGTTCCCCATACTTAGAACTGAAACTCAAAAATTTATTTTTCATCAAACCCATACGTGTGGGGTATCTATGGATAGGTCTTCAAAAATGATATTGAGGTTTCTAATAGCATTTTTTTCCTAAACCGAATACTTTGCGCGAGAGACACTTCCAAAGTGGAAAAAAGTGTGTCCCCCCCGTAACTTCTAAAATAAGAGAATGATAAAACTAAATAAAATATATGTTGTTCATTACCATGAAAACTACTAGCGAAAATTGGTTTGAACGAGATCTAGTAAGTAGTTTTTTTTTATACTTCATAAATCGTAAACGGCAATTTACCTTTCATTCAATCAACTCAAATATAAAAATTAAAAAAACATACTACAAGACTTTTATATTATATTATTTGCTACTACGGAACCCTTCATGGGCGAGTCCGACTCGCACTTGGCCGCTTTTTCCATTTTCGCGCCCACAATCATGCTAAGAATCGCCGTTTGGTGGCGTTGGGTCTTGCGGCCCTAGGCTCTGTGTATTTTTAACAGCGCCATTTATTGGTGACCAAAAAGAAACTAATAAAAAAACTCCGAAAACATCAAAATAGTAAATTTTTAGGGTTCCGTATTCCGTACCCGAAGGCTAAAATCGGGACCTTGTTACTAAGACTCCGCTGTCCGTCCTTCCGTCCGTCTGTCACCAAGCTGTATCTCATGAACCGTGATAGCCAGACAGTTGAAATTTTCAAGGATGATGTATTTCTCTTGCCGATATAATAACTAAAAATAGAGTAAAATAAATATTTAATTGAGGCTCCCGTACAACAAACTTGATTTTTTATAGATAATGGGACGGAACCCTTTGTGCGCGAGTCCGACTCTCACTTGGCCGGTTATTAACTTTATTATTTTATAAAAACCGTATATAAAATTAACAAAAGTTTTAGCCAATGCTACCGTACAGTTTATTTCATAGCAAATTTTCGAACAAAAATCTTTGACGTGATTCTTTAAATTGATATAACTTTTTTATTTATCAACGGATTTCAATGAAACAACCACTAAATTTTAAGTGAAACTTATCAAAATACATAATTGAAAATCGCAACCGAAGTTGTTCAGCCGTTTCTGAGATAAGCGTGCACAAACACAGTTTTTCGAACAAAAATGGTTGACGTGATTCTTTAACACTAGAGGACACGCGCGCTCTACTATAGTAGAACAGGAGCAAACTTTTGAGTCGTGTCATCTCATTTTTTCATATATACCCTCCCGCTCCTAGACAAGCCTCGACTACTAAACTCCGGTTCATTTTAGTGTGCCGCACGTATAAAAAGAGGTCGCACGTCGATATTATTTCGCGACAAAATCCTTATTCTACCTGAGTAGTACGCCTCGACCACTTGTGTAATTAATATATGAGGTAAGTAACTTATACTTAGTTGTTTTTCTTTAGTGTTTTATAAAAAAAAATTTATGCATTATATTTTATTTTGTACTTTGTTTTTTTTTAGCACCAAAATTTATCATTATGGCCTCAGAATGGGAACGTCGTGTATCAAAATGGCTGGAAGAGGAAATTGAAGATGATAAGGAAATTATTGAAAGCGATGACGATGGTAATGCTGGCATAGTGTCAGAACCAATTAGTCAAGAGGGCAGAAGTCAGGTGCAAGATGAGGAGATGGCTCAAGACCACGTGACTAATACCACACAGTCTGAGCAGTCGTCGTCAAAAGATGATATTCTTCTCTCTCAATTGAGGCAAGTTGAGCGTACAGAGGTGAGTGGCAACTTTTTTATATCATAAAATGGAACACGATGGAATAAATCACCTCCAACTCAAACTATTGTGCATTGAATGCAACGAAAACAGTGATTCAATTTAAAAAAATATCAGAAATCTAAAAAAAATATGTGTTTTGATTTGTAACTTGCCAAATATGTAACTTTTTATGTGATCTCTTAAAAATGTTCCTAATTAAGTAAATTTAACAATGTAAACAAAAATGTTGTAACTTTAATTTTCTAAAATAAATCTTCTTTAGTAAAAATGCTTATTTTTATTCAAAATTGCCATATTATTGTTTTTTTTTCAATTTTAAAGTGTTCTACTTGCAAAGAAATGGGGCGCGTGCACTCTAGTGTTAAAATTGATATAACTTTTTTATTTATGAACGGATTTCAATGAAACAAACACTAAATTTTAAGTGAAGCTTATCATAATATTTCAGTGAAAACCGCAAACGAATCAGTTCAGCCGTTTCTCAGATTAGCGTGCACAAACGCACAGACAAACAGACAAACCGACAAACAGACAAACAGACAAAAATTCTAAAAATCATTGTTTTGTGTTCTATTGCGTTGGTAAAAGCCCCCAAAAATATTTTTACTCATTTATCTTCCATGTACAGACAGCGATCGGTTACAATTTTATTATATGTATTGATTGATTTATTATATGTATTGATGAGTATCAATGTAGTCTTTTCCATTTGCATAATTAAACTTTCAAGGGGCTCAGTTATAGGCCTAAAAACTTTTTTGAAATTTAAATTACTCAGGTCTTCTTCAGTTCGAATCATTTTTATTTTATTTTTTATATTATTAACAGACTTTATTAATTGCTCTTTTATATCTACCTCCATGATACTTGGTAGTATTCGACTGTTATTCCTAAGAAGTAGATTATAAATGAAACATTTTTACTTAAGCACATTATTATATACTTAAGCACTCTATATTTTGACTATTTTTTTATTATTACAACTTAATGAATGTGTCGAAACCTTTTCTTTACCTCCCCTGACTAAGAGAACAATCTTTATTTATTAATAAAAAAATTAATTGAGATTGCCATATAGTAGAACAAATTTTCTTAAATGTTAACCATTCCATGTCCGTGCTTACGTGTTCATTATATATATGTTTTAAATTTCTCTCGTCTTGCTTAAATATAATAAGGAGATTAACATTATCCCTTAATAATTGTTTAGGTATTTTTGTGTATTTTTGCAATAAATAAAAACAGTCGATCTGTCGATGTCTTCCCATAGCAAAATAATTTTGAATGTTCAGTTGGTTTTCACAAGCAACATCATCAAATATCATGATTGAATTAGGTAGTGCCTCATTAAGATGGAGAACTTCTGTATTATTATTGAAAATAAAGAACTTAGCCTCAGAAATTCTATTCATGATTTGACTTAAAAAGGTATATTTTGGTTGGTAAGCCGTTTTTGAGTATAAATAGATGTGTTTAAACTTGAGACCTTTTTCATGTATTAATAAATTAAGCATGACGTTTGTTTTATCACAGTTGGATGGACCACATATTATACAGCGTGTTGGGGGTGTCTACTATCACTGAGGTTGAGTTGAGAAAGTAAAACAACGGAATGACATACACGCAGTATATTTCTTCACACAACGGACACACAATGTATAAAAAGTTTGCGGGCAGATTTTCTTAGAGACACACGATGTATGATTACAGACGAATACACAGATAATTCACGGACGACAACCGATTATGATTTTTGCTCAGCAGGCGCGGATCGACTGAGGAAATTTCCCCAGGCGACACTCGCTATGCGGTCAATCATGCCACGTTGCATTTCGTGAACTATCCTGTGTACCTACAGTAGCCCCCCCTTTACAAAAAAATATTATCCCCAAGTAAAATAATTTTAAAATTACGCAACACATTACATTACATTTTACTAAAGTCACGCTACCATGTGAACCCAGCCTTAACTATAAATATGCTGAATGGCAAATTCGCTGCTAAATGTAGGTCAAGCGCTTATCACGTTACTGTTACCCACAATACAATACAATGAGTTATCTTTAGAATCATATACATTCAATTGACCATCATAATTATTTGTTAACTTTGAACAGATCAATTAATATTTTTTTGTAAACTTGAAATGTGAAATTTTAATTGTATATAAAAAAATAAAAATTGTATATAAAAAAATTAAAATACACTGTAAAAAGTAAAACCAAAAATTGTATAACCATTCACACTACAACACTTAACAGACACTTTTACTAATCTTACACTACACGTATCCTGACGCAGGTGGTTCGGTCGGGCGTACCACTGGAGCTGGCGCGAGTGGTTTTCCTCTCATCGTTATAACTTCCTTGCGCAACCATTTTCTTGCTTGGCCCCGACAATATTTGAGCCAAATACAAAGCATATTAATACTAAATATTACGGCCAACACAATGCAAATTATTCCATAAGTTTCGATTCTCTGAATATTAAGATCTATCTATTGATGCTTTCAATCTTCTATTCGGTAGTTGTATCTCGAAAACTTTATCAAAACGTTTTAACACTTTGTGCGGACCACTATATGGAGGTTGTAGGGATTTTCTAACCATATCATTGCGTAAAAATACATGTTTACATGACCTTAAATCGCGGTGTACAAAAATAGCATTTGAATTAGTATGTACAGACGGTTTGAGTTTTAACTTACTAATTGTATCTCGCAGGTTATCAACATATTCGTAAGTATTTGAGTCGCCTGTCGGAACGTTATCATAAAAATCGCCTGGCAACCGTAATGTTACGCCATACGTTAACTCAGCTGCGCTGACACCTGTATCGCTCCGCGGCACAGCGCGTAAACCCATGAGCACAATGGGTAATTCTGCGAGCCAATTATAATTATTATTTAATCTAGCCATAAGGGCTGCTTTAAGGGAGCGATCTCAATCATCCCGTTCGCCTGAGCATGAAAAGGACTGGATCTCCATTTTTCCACCCCTAAATACTTCTATAACTCATTAAATAAACTACTCTCAAATTGTCTGCCCTGGTCAGTCGTTATCCTAACAGGGCATCCAAATCGAGTAAACCAACCTTCAAATAACACTTTCGCTACCGTTTGCGCATAAATATCCTTGACCGGAAAAACATCGGGGAAACCTGTAGTCCTATCTATTACGGTAACGCAATATTTATAACCATCTTGCGACGTAGGAAGAGGTCCAATAATATCGCAATGTATGTGCTCAAATCGGCCACATTTTTCAAAAACACCTAAGTGAGACACCGTATGTCTACTAACCTTCGATCTTTGACATGGAATGCAGGTTTTAGCCCACCGACTGACGTCTGCATTCATATTCGGCCAAAAATATCTACTTTGCATCATTTTAACAGAAGTGCGAATACCCGGATGCGAAATGCTATGTAGTGATAAAAACGCTTTAAACCTAAATTCTTTTGGAAGATATGGCCTCATTCTATCCGTTGAAATCTCACATATAATATCACAATCACTATCTATACACTTAATATTTTTAAATTTAAATTTCTCATGTGTCCTTTCTAATAATTCAGCTAACTCGTTATCAGTTGATTGCGCGTGGGCCACTTCTTCGAACCGGATCGCCGTGGGACATGATATCGACTCAACTCGCGACAATGCGTCAGCTACTATGTTTTCGCTGCCACTTATATGTTGGATGTCTGTACTGTATTCTGAAATAAACATCAACTGTCTAATTCGACGAGGAGTCTCTTTTTCACTAGGTTTTTTTGTAAATGCGTACATTAGCGGCTTATGGTCCGTAAAAATAGTGAATTCCCTTCCTTCAACCATGTATCGAAAATGCTGTACAGCCAAGTAAATAGCTAGCAATTCGCGATCATATGTTGAATATTTACGTTGGGTATCATTCGATTTTTTTGAAAAATAACCAAGTGGCTTCCACGCACCTTCAACGTGCATTTGCAACACGCTTCCCACGCAATCATTTGACGCGTCAGCGCATATCGCTAACGGCGCGCCTGGTACCGGGTAACTTAACACCGCTGCCTGTTCTAGACTCAACTTACATTTCGCAAATGCTGCATCCGCTTCGTCTGTCCACTGAATTACTGTTTTGTCTTTCCTTTTTGACTTAACTAAAAATTTATTTAACTTACATTGATACTCTGCTGCCCTACGTAAATGTGCCCTATAGAAATTTAACATTCCCAGAAAACGTCTAAGCTGCTCAACAGTTTTGGGTTTGGGAAAATCTACAATACCTTTAATTTTTTCCGGTAGTGGGCTGATACCTTGAGGTGAAACTAAAAAACCTAAAAACTCTATTTTGTCTTTGCCAAAAGCACATTTAGATAAATTTATAGTAATGCCAAATTCGTTCAATCTTTCACACAAAGCTTTTAAATGACGTTTATGTTGTTCCTCGTTTTCACTAGCCAATAAAATATCGTCGATATAGCAAAACGCAAATTCTGAGCTGTTTACAACCTTCCCGTCAGGTTCTGTAACAGTTAAATTTTGCAACACCGAATGATTCATAAATCGTTGAAAGGTTTGCGCTTCATTACGTAATCCGAAGTTTAGTCTCAAAAAAGAAAAATTTCCGAAAGGTGTACAGATGGCACTTTAATCTTTTAATCTAGAAAAAACTTTTTAATTGGCTAATAAAAACGTAAAGTCTTTTATGCGCGGAATGGGGTATCTATCCGGTATAGTTATGGCATTAAGCGCTCTGTAATCTCCGCAAGGTCTTAATTGACCGTCTTTCTTTGGTACAACATGCAAAGGGCTGGCCCATGCGCCTTTGGATGGTCTACAGATACCCATTTCCTGCATTAACCTGAATTCCTCTTTAACCTTCGCATAGCGGTCCGGAGGCAAAGGTCGAGGTCGTGCAAACACAGGTGATCCTGTTGTCTCTATATGATGGTAAACCGGGTGAGGAGGAGTTTCCTTAAACGATATCGGTCGCGTAATATCGGGAAATTGCGAAATTATATCATAATAGGGATATAGGGATGATTACTGTCTATGGTATTTAACGATGGTTCGTTCCATTTCACAATAGATCCCACGATTTCAAGATTTGTTATATTATCTATTAACCTTTTTTTTTTTTTTTTTTGACGCGGAGAAAATCCCTTCGGATACCTTACCGGTTACGGGACACCGGTAAGGTTATGTGGTGTTACCACTAAAAACTCCGCGGTGTCACCTCTCAGCCGCTATCGGCCGGGACCGTGTGCTTCTTCATGCTCCATAGCCCCGGCACGGCCGGCCGCTACTTAAGCGGCCCCGGCTCGCCAACGGCCTCACGGCACCCTCTGCTGAATCAGAGGGGCCGGAGCAACCGCCGCCTTGGCCTTTTGGCCCAAGGACAGGCGCGCTGACACGCACACGCGCCTGCCTTCCACTCCGGAGGGCTGTCAGTTGGACGATGGAATCCCGTTTCCACCGTCCAACCAGCCCTCATAATTTGGGGCCTGCGGAAGCAGGCCTTGCCCCAGTCCACCTGACGGCGACCGGGGCCCACACAGCCGGCCGCAGGGGATAGGGAGAGCGGCAACGTAACACCGACACTCCTCTTCCCCTGCGGCCCCACCGATGCCGTGCCAAGCGCCACGGCCGCGCTTGGTCGCGGAGGATAGGGCGAGCGGCAACGACACACCGACACTCCTCTTCCCCCGCGACCCCTACCACGGCTGTGATGGTATCGTCACCCCCCTTCCCCCACAGCCAGGCCATTCCCTCCAGGAATGGCCTCCGCCGGGCCCGGGGTGGCCTAAGCCTCAACCCGGGCAATGGGTTCCTCTTAGCTTCCCTGCGGCCGAGGCAACCGCAGGTACTGAGCCCCCCCATCGCGACAAGATGGGAACCACATCGGGGGGGATTATCTATTAACCTGCGGTTACTTAAATCAACCAACAATTTACAATGTGTAAAAAAATCGGCACCTAGAATGGGCTGCCTGACATCGGCTATTACGAATGTCCAGGTAAATGTCCTTCTTAAATTTAGGACTAACACCAAAGTTTTAGTACCGTAACACTTTATTTCCGTACCGTTAGCCGCATATAATCGATATTTATTATTCGCACAATTTTTATCCCGCACTAAATTTTTTTTAACCAGTAGAACACTAACATTTGCACCCGAATCAATCAAAAATCTCATACCCGAATTCCTGTCGCTGACGATGAGGCGGTTGTTCTCGCTAGCAGCACAATCATCCGCCGCAGATTGCACTTCATCTAGTTTTCCGGATTCGCCTTCTTCTTCCAATTGCAGGGATCAACACATCTGACAGCCTTATCCTGGTACCGAAAATGGTAAAAACAAAGCCAATTGGGATCTGACCTTTTCTCCTGGGTTTTTCTACCTCGTGACTGCGAACGATTGAATCGACGGCCTCTCCAACCATTTCTACGCTCTTTGTTCCTTGATCTCTCCAAGCTTTGCATTTTCACATTTAATTTGGCAATCTCGCCCAAAATAGCGTCTATATCGCTGGAGCTTGCTGATGACCTTACTTCCGAGACATGACCTTCCGACCCGTAGCTCTCTATAATTTTATCAGCCACTGACGCTAAAATATTCTGATCTTTAGATTCAGTGACAGCCAAAATGCCTCGCACCGACGCTGGTAAATGCCCTTGCCAGAAAATTCTCAATGTTTCATCTGGTATCTTTCCACGTGCCAAATCTCTCATTCGCCGGAGCAATTCGAAGGCCATTGGTCTCCTAATTCCACTTCACTGATTAATTTTTTAATTTGGCGTTCTTCCGATTCCTCATATATTTCCAGCAGCCTTTTTTTTAACGTAGCAAATTTTTCTGTCTCCGGCGGCTTGACCAGTAAATCTGAGACTTGTGTAATGACGTCCTTTTCCAGTTTTGCTACGACTATATCGTACCTGGCCGCGTCTGATAATTTCTGTGGGGCCAAAATCGCCTCTATTCTGATAAACCACACTCTTGGATGGTCCTTCCAGAACTCTGGAATCCTGCTGTTTATGGAAACTTGCGCCATTTCTCCCATAACTGTACTAGCAGACGTGGTAGTGCCGGGTGGGCACGGCTGTACCGGTACTCCATAATGTTCTTCCATCGTTAAGCAATTTTAACACTGATTTAACACGAAAATATCCAATTATGTCCAAAACAAAAGTGTCCACTGTCTGTCGCCCGTGACCCTTGCCCAAGGGGAGCCGAAACGCGCACTACTGAGTTCACGTAGTTCAAACTGTCCAGGGTCACCACTGTTGGGGGTGTCTACTATCACTGAGGTTGAGTTGAGAAAGTAAAACAACGGAATGACATACACGCAGTATATTTCTTCACACAACGGACACACAATGTATAAAAAGTTTGCGGGCAGATTTTCTTAGAGACACACGATGTATGATTACAGACGAATACACAGACAATTCACGGACGACAACCGATTATGATTTTTGCTCAAAGGGCGCGGATCGACTGAGGAAATTTCCCCAGGCGACACTCGCCATGCGGTCAATCATGCCACGTTGCATTCCGTGAACTATCCTGTGTACCTGCGTACACAGGATAGTTCACGGAAGCGTATTGTATTGGGTAAAAGTGAGCTATGTTTTACTATCGTGGCACTATTTTCTAATTTTATATCATTAATTTATAAAGTTTGAGCTTGCTTGATGAACTTCATTTTGTGACTGATAGTGAGATGTATAAACCAATTCTTTGTATACTAGCACAACTAAACATACTTACTAATACTATTACTGAAATACTTTATTGTATACTTACTTAACATTAAGCCATCCAACACAGAAGAAAGAACATATATTACGTACGTACATAACTTTTAAATAATCATTCCTTCTAAAACATTTGATGAAGTAGCACCTATTAACTACATTTCTATTGATAGACGCGGTAATTTAATGATTATCTACTTTCTGTGTGTTGCTAATATTTATTTTGTCGATTTACAACAAACAATATTATCATTTTTTACAAATATGCCAGAAACAACTTTTGCTGACAAAGATGGTGGTTCTGGAACTACAATACCATTTCATTATGGTTCAGATTTATCTGAATATATAAATTTCAATGAAGAATCTCCAATGTTAAATAAAAATCAACAGGATAAAGATACCAAATCAGGTGAAAAGGCTAATAATAGAAAAAAAACTAGCAATTTAAAAAGAAATACATATGCAGCTGAGTTATCGTATGTTATACGAAAGAATCCGCAAACCGGATATAAATTCAATTCAATTCAATTCATTTATTGCATTCATATCATACATCAGTTCTTAGTCTTACTAATATTACCACTGTTCTTAAGTACAACATGAACCCTGTTGGGTATTGCAAAAATAAAATGGAACGGCAAGCGGGTGTTCTAGTCCAAGAAAAAATATATTATATGAAATTAAAAAATACTATTTAATATTAATTATTATTTGCATCATAAACAGAGGCTTTTTATATCATATTGTTATTATTTTATTCCATGCAATTTTATTTACCATGCCCTTTTTGTTATTAATTTGATTTTATTACGTCAATTTTATCAAATTAATTTTATTTTAGAAAGTTAATGTCAATATTCTGTCTACAAGTAATTTATTTTTATAATTATGTTTGTATTTAATTATGTTTAGAGGTTTTGTATTGTCAGTTGGGTATTTCTTTATCGTTTAAAATCTCGTCTACCGTATAATAGGACTTTTCTGTAAGTATCTGTTTTAATCTTTTTACAAATAAAGAATCCTTTTTCTCAGCCCTTAGGCTGTCGGGTAAGGCGTTATATTGTATGTGATGCAGTTTTTGTGAATAAACTATCTATCTATCTATCTATTATATATTTTAGTAGTCATTGCTAATGGTCCAGATTTAAAGATTTCCATTTTTGAAGAAGGTAATATTAATTGATTTTTTTCCTTAATGGATTACGTCGCGGTAATTCTTCTTTCATTGTATAAAACTGGGGATATTTGCGTACAAACTTGCAGGCCTCCAAAATATAAATCGAAGGTACAGTTAATATTTCGAGGTTCCTAAAATATGGCTTGCAGCTCTCTCTACTTTTAATATTAGTTATTATTCTTATACATTTCTTTTGTAGGAGGAGTAGTCTATTTGAGTCAGTGCTGTTTCCCCAGAGAATGATGCCATAGGTTAGCCATGAGAATGCATACGCGTAGTATGCCGCTATTGATGTTTTTTCGTTAGTCGTGCCTCTGATACCTACCCCGTGAAGTTTATTTAATAGAATATTATTTTGGACTTTGTCATATGCTTTGGTCATATCAAGCATAGTACCTATTGCGTATTTTTTTCCATTCAATAAGTCAAGTATTTTTTGTACATACTTATATGTTGCTAGTATCGTGGACCGATTTTTTCTGAACCCGTTTTGGCAATCATCAAAAATATTATACTTTTCGCAAAATTCGTATGTTTGATTACCCATGGCTTTTTCAAATATTTTTGATGCGGTACAGGGAATCGCGATAGGGCGAAAGTTTCTAGGGTCGATTTTTTGCCTTTTTTATGGATCGGTTTCACCAAGGACTTTTTTAGGAGATCCGGAAACGTACCTTCTATGAAAGATTGATTAATCAGCAAAGTGAAAGGTAGTGTCAGCTCATCTGCACACTGTTTGTATAATATTGGAGGTATGTCATCGATACCGCAGTTATATTTGGGTTTTAGTTCTTTTAGTATAGTATTTACTTCTGGCAGGTCAACCGGTCGCAAGTACATGGAGTTCTCGGGCGACTGTAACACGGGCCGGCCGCGCGGCGGCGCGGCTCCGCCCGGTGTCATCCCCACCGATGCAAAGTAGGTATTGAATTGAATAATTTAAATTAATAAAAATAAATATTCATCCCCTTAACAGCATCAATGACAGTACTAGCATTAGCGCGCAACATATTGTTGAAAATATATATGATGAAGTCCTAGATGCTGCAGAGGCGTATCCTATCCATTAAAAAAATAGTAAAAAAAATAAGTGAACTAAATCAAAGTGTGTGATCACATTTTCAATTAAATATGTCTGTATTATCAGTGAATTTTTTCTTAGAATAAACAGCTTAGTGTAATCATTCTGTTTTTCATTTCTCATCTTCTTATATCAGTCATCGTTCAATCTTCGGTTAGAGCAGTTGTGACATAATCACATATGACGCGCATTAATGCTGTGCCGTTAAAGTGCTAACGCATCAAACCAAAGTCCATCGTCGTCACGTATCTTCGGCCAGCCGCGATGACCTACATCGGTGAGTCACTGCACCTTGCTATGTTTACATACGACGAATAATTGTAAAGGCGACAATCTCCCTGCCTTCAAAATGAGTACGACACCATATCCATTCAGATCAAAACTGAAACGGAACGCTACCTTTACGACCGTTTTAAAAGTGAAGATAAGATAAGATAAAATTTCTTTATTGCACCAACTAAGTATGACAATAATCAAAAGTACATTTTAAACATAGTAGGTACAAAGGCGGACTTATCACTAAAGTGATTTCTTCCAGCCAACCTTTGGGTAAAGAAGATTATAAAAGATGTGGGGGAGTTGGCGCAGTTAGAGTATTACAGTGTAGAAAAATACAAGTACCTATACAATTAAAATAATAGGAGTACATACTATAACATATAAACAAACAATAAAGTAATATAAAATGCATAAACTATAAAATTGGTACATACGAACATTAAGGAAAGTAATTAAAAAGTAGCCAGTGAAAAGAAAAGAAGAGAAGAGATATTAGTCAGAGCTAGAGGAAAGGTAATGAGACGTCACTAATTCTTTAAATTTTTTCAATGACTGTACTTGGCGAATGTCCAGTGGTAAAGCATTCCAGATTTCTACTGCCTGAACTGTAAATGAGTTAGAATAGAAATGAGTGTTATAACCAGGGGTGGAAAGTTTTAAGGTGACTGTGCTACGCACACTACGATTGGTGTTCTCACGAAAGAAGCTAAAACGTTCTTTAAGGTATAGTGGAGTAGAAGGCACAAACAGGACTGAATAAAGAAGGGAAAGGATATGTAAGTTACGACGTAGTCTAATGGGGAGCCACTTGAGTTGAGCACGAAAACTAGAAATGTGATCATATTTGCGTAGTCCAAATATGAATCTAATGCAGAGATTTTGGAGACGCTCAAGTTTATTTAACTGCTCTTCCGTGAGATCGAGGTAGCAGGTGTCAGCGTAGTCAAGGATGGGAAGAAGTAAAGATTGTGCCAGCGCAATTTTAGTCTTAACAGGGAGAAAGTTATGCAGTCTTTTGAGAGAACTCGCAGACGCAAATATTTTCCTACTAACCTCTGTGAGCTGAGGCGACCATGTCAAGTTTTTATCGATCAAGACACCTAGGTTCTTAACCTTGATGCTGAGGTCAATATTGACGCCGTTAAATATAATTGACGGAAGCGTTTGCCAATCAATGCGCGAGATATAGTAAGAATTGCCGATTATAATAGCTTGTGTCTTAGAGGGATTAACTATAAGCCCATGAGACTTACTCCATTCAGATATACGCGATAAATCACCATTGATCAAATCAATCCCTGAACTGAGGTCATCCAGACTAACATGACAATAGATTTGGAGGTCGTCAGCATACAGGTGGTAGGATGAGCGAAGATGATCAGAGATAGAGTTAATAAATAATGCAAATAATAATGGAGATAGCACGCCACCTTGAGGCACACCGGACAATGTTTGACACCACGCCGAGGATTTATTTTCAATACGTACAGATTGTCGGCGACCATATAGATAAGAATGAAACCAGTCAATAACTGATGGAGATATGTTCAGCGAGCGCATGGTAGCTAAAAGAACCTCAAAATCAACAGTGTTGAATGCATTCGAGAAGTCTAATAATGATAAAACAGTTAATTGCTTATTGTCCATGCCGGCCCGAATGTCATCAGTTATCTTAACTAACGCTGTAGTAGTGCTGTGACCTGTTCTAAAACCGGATTGAAAAGGGTTAAGGATGGAGTTTTTACGAAGAAAGGAATCAAGTTGTTTTTGGACAATACGCTCAAGGATTTTTGAGAGGAAAGGAAGTATCGATATTGGACGGAAGTCAGAGAAGGAAGAGGGATTAGCTTTTTTGGGTAATGGAATGATAAAGGAATTTTTCCAAGCTGACGGAAATATACCAGAGGATAAGGACTTATTAAGGATAAAAGTAATAATGGGAAGTATGATGTCAAGGATGGGAAGGAACATTTTTCGACTGATGTCATCCGAACCTACGGCATTAGATGTTACTGAATTTATGCACTCCTGAACATCACATTCAGTTATAGGACTAAAAGAGAAAAAAGGATAGTCTGGGGAGGGAACTGAAGATAGGTGGTTTAATATTTGACTTTTATCATTGCCACCAAAATCAGTAGATGTTGAGAAATGTTTATTAAGAAGATCAATATCAAGATCATTGGAGACATTTTGATGACTCTTTCCCACTCCCATCGACTTAAGGAATTTCCAAACTTTAGCTGGATCCCCGTTTTCAACGGACTGGTGGACATGACGGCGCTGTGCATCTCTACACATCCTGTTGCAGGCGTTACGAGCTCTGACATATTTATCGCGATACTTGACCGGATCAGCTTTAAATTTAGTCTTAGCTCTGAGTTTTTTGGCAATAGCTACCTTGATCTCGTCTGTTAGCCAAGGCGCTGGGAGATGTTTAACTCTAATAGGACGCAAAGGGGCATGGATATCATACAGGTTGATGATTGTATTATTAAATAATTCTACTTGGTCGTCAACAGAGTCAAGATTAGCGATCGCATTCCAATTACAGTTTAAGGCATCTTCACGTAATAATTCAGTGTTAATAGATTTAAAATTGCGCTGATAGAGGATTTTGGATCTTGGTTTAGGTGGACGAACTTTGTAGGAGAGAAAAAGGAGATGATGGTAAGAGAAGATGTCAGCATTAATTTGACCATGTTTTGCGACATGATCTAAAGAGGACACTAAAATGAGATCCAATAATGACGGTTTACAGTTAGGGAAAAAGTGAGTAGCTTGAAGTGGAACTAAAGATAAGTTACAAGCGCTAATGGTGGAGCTAAGATTGTGAGCTCGAAGGTCATTCTTGAGCAGACAGGTATTGAAGTCACCCATAATTATTGTGTGACTATAAACAGGTGATAATTCTTCAAGCAGCTGTTCCAGGGAGGAAAAATAATTAATGGAGTCAGAAGAACTGTAGAAAACTCCCAGAAGAATTCGTGTGTGCATTAGGGTGACTTCAATGAAGAGGAACTCTGCTTCCAAAGAGTAGTCAGAGACTTGTGAAACGCGAAGAACCTTAAAAGGTATATGAGAACGGAGATATATAGCAACACCGCCACCTCCCTTACCAACACGGTCATTGCGAATTAAGTGAAAGCCGGGAAGTGAGTAAGAAGTGGATGGGAGGCAAGGCTGTAGCCAGGATTCTGAAACTAAAATAGCATCAATGGACTTACAATCAAATGTTGACAATAATTCAGGATAATGACCCGGAATGCTTTGGGCGTTCAAGTGTACAACATTAAAGTTTTTAGGTACATCACTAAATGAATTCTCTAACGTTTCGTTGAGAGGCAATGGGATGGAATAAAAACTGTCGCTTTCACTGCTATTGGACGAAACGGAGTGAAAACTATCATCATGTTCGTTAGACATAATATAAGTATGTAAATATGTTATTTAAATTAATAATTATAGAATTATATAAATACAATTCAATTAAATAAATAATTATAGAATTATAAAAAACTAATAACTTGCAACTGTAACTCACTGCATACATCTACCCGCCAGCAAGGAGGTAAGATGAAACTTATAAAACTAACAAACAATAGAACAACAAAACAAAATAATGAAAATAAAAATTAAACGCAATGCACCTCTTTACACCATAAAAGTATCTACGCATAACTTAAGTTCCAATGACTGGAAGCAGAGAGAAAAAAAAAAAAAAAAAGATTGTCACATATCTGTCATATGTCACTTGATGTAAACGTCAGTATCTACGCCAGAAGTGCCATTTTTGAAACGCGGAGCCACCCAAACGAATGGTTTTTCCATACAAAAAACCGCTTGCTAAGTGACTCCGCGTTTGAAAAGTAGCACCCCAGTATCGCAATCTGTTTAATCTGTGGTGTCGCAGCAGTGTGACATTGACAACACAACAAAACAAACTACACGACACGCAGATTTTAAAAGTGAAAAACTCAAAAAATATGTGGGTGCAAGGAAATAAGTTACATAATCACGGTAACACGTAAATAGGTGCACTCAAAATCAGTCACTATCAGAAAAATATATCACTTTCTATTGCGCTTCGGGCGTGAGGCTTGCGGCTCAACCGCCGCCGATTCCGAACGTGAAGCCGCACTAGGCGGCGCGGCCGCGGCCGCCTCTGATGTGCTAGCCTGCGAGGAGCTCCTGAGCAGCTCCACATCTCCCACGGAGTAGACACGGTGTCTTCTGCCGTCTTCGTCGATCACAATGACGCAACCGTCCCTTGTCCAGGACCTGGCAACTCCGTACTGTTGTCGAGCAGCCAGAAATGCATCGTGCCTCGTCTTGGTTAAAAATTCGGACAGAGTGATTCCCGATCCCTTGAGTCCGGTTTTGGCCATCCAACAGCGATCCTTCATAGGCATGCGAAGAAATTCAATATGTATTGGTCGCGGCCTATCCTTTGAGTTGCTGCCCATACGATGAACTCTCCTTATGTCAGCTTCTGTAAAGCCATCAATCTTCAGCAACTCAATAACCGTCTTCACAACCACTGCTGCTGTGTCCTCTTTAGGGTGTTCAGCTACTCCATGCATAAGAAGCACATACCGCCTACCGGACATTTCCAGGTGATCTTGGTGCCTCATCATCAACTCCAGCTGATGCTGAAAGCTCACCATAGTAGAAGCCATGAAGGACTTAAACGTGGAGAACTCTGCAGCCAGAGCATTGACTGTAGGTGTAGGGCTGGCCTGCTGTAACTCACTTTGGAATTCCGCCATCTTGCTATTGAAGTGCACCATCATTGCAGACATAGACTTTTGAAGTGCTTCCATTGTTTTTCAGTGAAAGGAAATAGTGCTGGCAGGTAGAGTGTATTATATGTAGATACCGTACATACAGTAAGTGGTATTAAACTTAGTAATAAAATTTATTTGAATTTTTAAAACAGAGAGACTTAATTTAGATGTTATTTAATTCACTCCTACCCGCCGAAAAAAGTGAGTGAACAGAATGAAAGGCTAAAACAGCAGAGTCTTATCGAGGAATTATAGAACCAAATTGCGGTTCTCCAAAAACAGTTGCAATGCGCTGTTGAATCAAAAGCTACAGCCCAAGCAACAACTAGCACGGATACATCAGCGCCTCACGCTGAGTATAATACTGACGAAGAAGAATTGGCTAAAGAGACAGAGTGGATTAGAACAAAGTCTAGGAATAAGAGGAAGTTGAACACGTCCCCCACACTCTCCCCTCAGGCAAAAGAATGCCAACTAACTGAAAAAACAAAAAAAGTTATCCCACCTCCTCCTATAGTGGTAGATGGTGTGGATAACTACCAGAAATTCTATGACTTTTTGTCACGAGATTAAACCATTTAGCAACTTCACAGTACAGATGTTGCATGGTGACTGCGTGAAGATAAATGCTTGCGACGTAGAAACATATAGAGCTATAACGAAGCTACTTACAGACAACAACTGTCTTTGGCAATCATATGAGAACAAACAGGACAGGCCAATTAGAGTGATGGTCAAAAAATTGCCTTCTACCTGTAACCTGGACAGGATTATTGAAGACCTCAAAGCAAAGGGTCTTGAAATCGAAAATGCTGTGAACAAATTAAGCTGGAAAACTAAAGAGCCCTTAAATATGTTCATGCTTACATTCAAAAACCAGGAAGAAATGGAAAACATTTGACTAAGGACTGTAAAAAACCAGCTACAGAAAAACCGAAGTGTGTGCATTGCGGAGAAGGTCATCCTGCAAACTATAGAGGTTGCATGATAGCCAAAGAGATGCAAAAGATGAGGACTAAGTCTGCTAAAAAAAATGTAGTCAGCCATGAAAAAACTGCATAGAGCAAACCAAAACCTACTAATAAGCCGGTATCAACAGTAACCAAAAATATCACTTACGTTCAGACGGCTGCGAAAAATTATATGAGCCATCTCCAACGCACAGATAAAAGCAACCAAAACCCACAAGACAAAAAGTTAGACGAAATTCTTAAGCTTATGACATCGTTTGACGAGCGCTTGAAAAAATTAGAAAATAGCACCAAACCGGCTATTATTGCCAAAAATAAAAAAATATGAATCATTTGAAGATCATGGCATGGAATTGTAATGGGCTACTTAACCACCAAAATGAGTTACAAGTAATTCTAGATATAGAAAATATCGATGTGGGCCTGGTATCTGAAACACACTTTACAAAACAATCTTACATTAAATTAAAAGGCTACAAAGTTTATAACGCATTGCACCCAGCAAACAAAGGTAGAGGCAGCAGTGCTGTGATCATTAAAGAAACGATTCAATATCAAGAATATGTCAAACATGAAGTTCCTCAGGTGCAATGTGCTGCAGTCAGATTGAATACAAAAAGTTGTTCTCTTACTGTGGCTGCCATATACTGCCCACCCAGACATAGAATACAGAAAGACTTATGGAAGAACGTTCTTTACTCACTTGGTGACAGATTGGGTTTCCCGACTTACGAACACAAAAGGAAGACAACTTAAGTGTGCCATCACAGAACTGAAATGTGATGTTGCATCGACAGGTTCACCTACATACTGGCCAACTGACCCAACAAAAATCCCTGATCTCATAGACTTTTTTATATATAAAAACATGTCATCTAACTACATGCAAACTGTTATGATATGAACTCTGATCACTCAGCCATATATTTAGAAATAAATGAAAAAATCTTATTAAAGGAAGATAATTTAACCCTAGTCAATAACTATACAGACTGGGATAGTTTTAAAATAGAATTAGATAGCCATGTAGAACTAAGAGTACCACTAAAGACTCCAGAGCAACTAAATATAGATTTAGAAAAATTCGTCAGCTTAATTCAACATACTGCTTGGAACAATACACCTAAAAGTAAGAAAAAAACCATAAAAAATACATACCCATTACAGATAAAAGATCTGGTAAAAGAAAAAAGAAGACAAAGAAAACTATGGCACAAAACTAGGTCGCTAGATGATAAAAAAAAGTTAAATAACCTTACAAAAAAGCTAAAAAGGGCAATCCAAAAACATGTTGATGAGTGCACAAACACGTATCTCCAAAAACTGACCAGTGACCGTAGTATAGATTATTCTCTCTGGAAAGCTACAACGAACATGAAACGGCCAATAAACTAAATTCCTCCCTTAAAACTTGGACTTGGAAGGTGGGCGGTCAGTAACGAACAAAAAGCTGCATTGTTTGCTGAACACCTCGAAGGGATATTTAGGCTAAATGACAGATCAGTAGGCATCGATGAAGCTGTCACTGAGAAACTCAGTGACAATAATGATAAACAAATAAATATAAAGCTTGTTACTCCAAAAGAAGTTATGAGGGAAATAAAACAACACATCAACCCCAGAAAATCTCCTGGCTTTGATCTCATACCCGGAGAATTGCTACACAATTTCCCACGAAAGGCTTTAGTAAAGCTAACCAATCTCATAAACGCTGCATTGAGATTTAAATACGTGCCTGATTTATGGAAAGTAGCTGAAGTAATAATGATACCAAAACCGGGAAAGCCCCCAAATGAGACGACGTCGTACAGGCCTATTTCGTTGTTACCTGTTATGTTAAAGTTATTTGAAAAAATACTGCTAAAAAGACTAAAACCTATCAACAAAGCCAAAAATCTTATCCCACCACATCAATTTGGCTTCAGAGAAAAGCATTCAACTATAGATCAAGTTCACAGAATTACAAATATAATTGAAAACACCCTCGAAAATCAAAAAGTCTGCTCTACTATCTTTCTAGATGTAGCACAAACTTTTGATAAAGTGTGATGAAGGACTCATCATAAAACTTAGTAAAATATTACCCACTAACTTTGTAGATATATGAACATCATATATAACCAATAGAGCTTTTAGAGTGCGACAAGAGAATGCGTATTCTGAAATAAAAGCAATAAAAGAGTGCCTCAAGGAAGTGTACTAGGTCCGGTCCTGTACCTATTATACCTCGGACATTCCTGATATTGTCGACAATACTATGGCGACCTTTGCTGACGACACCGCTATAATGGCTGTCGGAAGAACACATGAAGAAGCAGTGAAAAAGGTTCAAATAGCAGTTAATAAAGTTATTGAATGGATAAAGAAATGGCGAATCAAGCTAAATAAATTTAAGTCAGTTCATGTTAACTTTACGAATAAGCAAGAACAATTTTGCCCCGTATATATAAATGGACAGCAAGTTTAATATGAAAATAAAGCCAAATACTTAGGTATGAGTCTGGACGCGAAGCTGCGCTGGAAAGCGCACGTCAAGAAGAAAAGAGAAGAGCTTGAAATACGGTTTCAAAAGATGCATTGGCTGCTTGGGAGAAACTCTGCCTTGTCAGTGCACAACAAAATACTTCGTACGTATAAACAAGTCCTAATGCCAGTATGGACTTATGGTATACAGCTGTGGGGCTGTATCAAACAGAGTAATATCGATATGATCCAAACATTCCAGAACAAAGTACTCAGGAGCATTGTCAATGCACCTTGGTACATTAGATATGCTGATCTGCACCGGGACCTTAACATTCAGTTCGTCTATAAAGTTATAAAACAATATGCAAAAGCACACGAGTATCGATTGCTTCATCATGTGAACGTTGAGGCAATCCAGCTCCTCGACAACACGGACATAGTGAGAAGACTTAAACGAACTAAACCGTTCGTACTAGTGTAGGAAGTGTAGTAAAAATTAATAAAATAATAGTGCAGTTATAGTGCAATAACTAAAGACACACGAACAAAGTGCCTTCCCCTTATTAGAGACAGTAAGAAAAGTGCCGATGAACACATTCTTATGCTATTGCTTATAAAACTAGGTCAATGTAAAATTACTAATTAGTCAAGTTAGGAGCGTCCTTCCCGGTCCGTCTATCGTCAACGTGAGCATGGTTGAAAATGCTTGTTTCATCCAGCGCAATGATAGAAAAAAAAAGCAAAGTGAAAAAAGAGAGATAGCACCTGAGCGCTCAGTTTGCTCCATATTGTACGAAATTAGTATTATTATTTACTATCATTCTAATAAAACGACCGCGTTGAGATTCAAACGAGAACTACTTTTATTTTTTAATTAACATGACATAGATAATATATCATAGACAATGCAGTAAGTAGTTTACAAACTATGACGACAGAGGTCATACCAAGTAAATGATTATTTTAGATACATTTTTAACACCCCCACTATCTTAAATAATCATATAACTATTTTATACATCAACAACACCTAACATTTTCATAAACATATAATGCTTTTTTGCACATAGACTTTTTGTTAGCAAATCAGCGGGCATGTCTGTTGTCGGCAAATATTGCAAATTTACTATATTATTTGAAACACATTCTCTGGTAAAATGATATTTCACATCAATGTGTTTAGATTTCTTGTGAAATACTGGATTTGTCGACAGCTTCAGTGCGCTCTGATTGTCATTATATAATGTTAAAGTGTACATTTTATTAGTTATTTCAAATTGCAAAGCTCTTAAGTATATTGCTTCTTTGCAAGCTTCAGATATTCCCATATACTCAGCTTCACAACTTGATAGAGCTACAGTCTTTTGTTTCCTACATTCCCAAGATATGACACCATTAGATAATAAGAAACAAAATCCGGTATAAGACCGCCTATCTAATGTATTATTCGCCCAATCGGCATCCACAAAACCTTCTATATTGGAAATTCCATTTTTACAATACTTAATACCATAAGATTTAGTCTTTTTTAAATATTTTAAAACTCTCTTTGCATAACCCCAATGCTCATCTGTATGACAATTATTATATTGACTTAGATAACTGACTGAATAAGTTATGTCTGGTCTGGTTAAGACAGATAAATACATTAGACTACCTATAAGCTGTTGAAAAGGTACTTCTTTATTTACTTTTTGAGCTATATTGACATTCAATTTATGCTCCATTGGAGTATCAAAAGTTTTACAATCTGTCAAGTTAAATTTATGCAACAAACTTTCAATATAATGTTCTTGACTTAAGGTGACAGATCCTTCCAACTTATCAAATTTCACATTCATTCCTAGACATTGTTTCACTTGTCCTAAGTCTTTTATTTTAAACCGACTTGCCAACATTTCCTTAAGATTAGCACATTCCTTTTTATCGTTAGAAAATATGAAGAAATCGTCTACATAAACCGTTACAATAGTTTTACAATTTTCATTCATTTTTGTATACATACATGGTTCAAGCTTTGATTTTTTATAGCCACATTCAAGCAAACAACTATCTAATTTCTTATTCCAGGCTCTTGAGGCCTGCTTTAGACCATAAATGGCCTTTTTTAGTTTTAACACTTTATTTTTGCTACCAGGGGAATCAAAACAATCTGGTTTCTGCATGTATATGGTTTCCTCTAAGTCACCGTTAAGGAAAGCAGTTTTTACGTCCAAATGTGTTACATCAAGTTCTAATTGCACTGATAGTGAAAATAATAAACGTAGGGTTGTGTGTCTAACAACAGGCGAGAAGGTCTCTGTATAATCAACACCTTGTTTTTGTGAAAAACCTTTAGCTACTAGCCTAGCACGAAACCTTACTTTATTTTCACTATCATACTTTTTTCGCAATACCCATCTACATTGAACTATAGTGCTATTATCAGGTACTTCTGAAAGTTCCCATGCGTTATTGTCCTCAAAACATTGCAACTCATCTCGCACTGCCTCTAACCACTGTTCTCTTTCAGGTCCATTTAAGGCATCTTGTAATGAAAGTTCACTGACATCAATTGTACTATCACCTTCAAAACAAACATTAGAAAAACCATACCTATCTGGCTGCTGTCTGCGCCTCACACACTCCCTTTTTCAACTACACTGACTACACTTTCACCACTAGAGGAGGAGATCTCATCTTCATCAGGAACATAGGTTTCATCACCATCATGGTACTCTTCACTTTCACTATCATCTGATATGTCCCCCACTGAATCTAAATGCACCTCAGAGGATTCAGTTTGTGATTGTAGTTCTTCGATCTGAACTGGACTCTCTGCTGGTGTTGGTTTTTCAATTATGATCACATCACGGCTAGTTGTGATTACTTTTGTTTTAGGAATATAAATACGATAACCTTTTACATCCTCTGGATAGCCAACTAGTATGCCCTTTTCAGCCTTTTTATCCCATTTCAGCCTTTTTTCTTTTGGGATATGCATCATTACTATACTCCCAAAGATTCTCAAATGGCTTATATCTGGCTTTCTCGATGTCCACATCTCATATGGAGTTTTCCCATCTAAAGCTGATGCTACGGTCCTATTCTGAAGATACACAGCAGTATTTGCCGCTTCGGCCCAAAAACTATTATTTAGACCAGCGTCAAACAATAGGCATCTTGCCTTTTCCACTACTGAACGGTTACAGCGTTCTACGAGTCCGTTCTGTTCTGGCGTGTACGGATTACTCTTCTGATGAATAATTCCTGAATTGCTAAGATACTTCTCGAATTCTTTACTGCAATATTCCTTTCCGTTATCTGTACGCAACTTCTTAATTTTCTTATTTAGTTGATTCTCAACAACTGACTTATAAATCTTAAAACAATCAAGAGCTGCACTTTTGTTTTTAAGAAAGTAGATGTATATCATGCGGCTATAATCATCCACAAACAAAATATAATATCTTGAGCCGCCAATAGAAACATTTCTAAATGGCCCACATATATCACTATGAATTAACTGCAGGTGATCATCACTTCTGCTGCCATCCTGTGGAAAAGGCAATCTACTTTGTTTGCCTTCGCAACACACTATGCACGACGACTTCGAAATATCAGCCCTTCTGTCGAGTGTGAGCCCTTCCACGGCATTCTGCATTTTATTCAGATAGGTACTATTGATATGACCTAACCTACGATGCCACATGTCACTTGAAGTCATCACTGCAGCCAAGAACCTTTCAGGCATTTTTAACTTGTAGACACCATTTATCAGACAAGCTGTGGCAACCAACTTGTCAGCTTTATTGTATATTTGACAGCCATCACTAGTGAAAAGCACTCTGTTACCTCTTGCTATTAATTGACTTACTGATAAGAGATTCGTGGTCAAGCTTGGAACGCACAAAACTTCTTCAACAACCACATCATATTCACAGTCATCTGTCAATGTAGCAATATGCACGTCTCCCGAGCACTTAACAGCCACCATTTCTTTGTTAGCGACAACAATTTCTTTGATAGGATGCTCAGTCGACACATTTTTTATCCAATTTTCATTCGCGGTTAAGTGAGCACTCGCTCCCGAATCAACATACCAATCATTTTTTGAAAAATTGCCATTTAGGAATACGGCACTGAAGGCATTCGTTTGTTTGCGTTCAAATGTTTTGGTATTTGATGTATCCTTAGCAAAATTCGTGCACTGATTTCGATAGTGGCCGGTTTGTTTACATCTGTAACATTTAATTATTTTTGGTTTTGACTTTGACAGATGTCCATTGTCTCTGGTTCCACCAGTGCTGCCAAACTTATTTTTGCGAAAACTCGCAAATGCTCCGCTAACGTCGCCACTGTCTTCCTCCAAGTCCATTAGCTTTGTTTTAATGGCGTCGGCTGTAATTTTGATTCCAGAATGTTCTATCGCCATAATCATTGGCGAATATTTTTCAGATAATCCGGCCAAAAGCAAGGATCCGACCCACTCATCATTGATGTTAAAGCCTGTTCCACTTAATTTTTGACTCGTTTCTATAATCTGCGTTACATACGATGTCATAGATGTACAATTCTCCAGACGGATCGAGATCAAGGTTCTCAACAAGCTGATTCGCCTAGTAAATCCCGAGTCATCGAACAATTGTTTGAGCTTGTCCCATAACTCCTTTGTATTCTTGACTTCCTTGATATGTACATAAAGCGACGAATCTATTGTTAGGATCAATTTTGCTCTGGTTTTCGTATCTGCTGCGGCTTCTTCTGGCTTGGTTTCTAGGATGCAATTAGAAGTCCCTTCCAGCACAAGAAAATTCTCCGCCGCGAAAGCCCACTCTGTTCTCACGGCCCTTCAACTTAGGCACATTCACAATGTAGTTCGTACTCATTTTCACTAGCACAGTTTATTCTCAATCTGCGAAAACTTATACAGCACTGATTTGCAAGTTTTCTGCGAGAAATAAACGATAATCCGGGTCCATAACCTCTAATAAAACGACCGCGTTGAGATTCAAACGAGAACTACTTTTATTTTTTAATTAACATGACATAGATAATATATCATAGACAATGCAGTAAGTAGTTTACAAACTATGACGACAGAGGTCATACCAAGTAAATGATTATTTTAGATACATTTTTAACATTCATTAAACGAATATTAACTTTTCATAGGGTGCGGAAATTTCATAAAACTTATTCCAGGTAATACGTGTTTTTCAGTAAGCCTTACGAGTGTGTGAAATAAATGTGTTTTTATTTAGAATCTTCATTAAATTTGCAAGGTTTCTATGGAAATATTTTCTTTACTTTTACAATTCATGAGTACTATATGATCGGCCGAAGTTCAGGTAAAATTTGTACAAAAAAGCAGATTTTTGGAGACTTATACTGAATTTGTTTTCCAAATTTTAATTTTTAATTTCGATAGAAACCTAGATATAACGCACAAGATTTCTATTAGTTCAAAACTTTCCAAGAAAGATCTGTTACAACGCCATAATCACGTACGAGCGTTTGTATGAAAAGTAAGGCGGGTTGGCCGCCCTTAATAGGCTAGATTGTAATAATAGTAGCGTACTTATTCTTTTACTTTTCAGTATGTAGGTACGTTAGGAAAGTGAAAAAAAAAATCTTCTTATAAGTACCTATATAACCATGATTAGGGATGAAAAATAAAAAATATTTATAATTTAAGTACATATTTTATTATGAAAGAAATAGTAACATAATCTTTATAAATACAGTAAAAATATAATCTTAATAAAAATAAAACAAGGTTAATACAGAAAACAATATAATAATAAATTACAAAAAATGACTGTCTATGCCTGCATTTTAGCATAGGGTTTTACAATCGCCCCATGGCAGAGTATCTATTTGATTGGAAAGAATTTGTCTCTTGTCATCTACTCTATTTAATATTACTTTCTTCAGTTCTTGTGAAAACAGTACATGTTTCATAGATTTTATAACGTTCATTTTACGTTTCAGTGTTTCATCATTGAACAACGTATCTTTATAGTTAGATGTTTTTAGTCTTTTTGTAACACATTTTGACACACCTTTAGCTTTGTTTATTTGAGTTCGTAAAGATTTGATGCAATATAATTTTGCCCTTAGACCTATGAACTCAGCTATAATATCGCCACCTAATTCGTCTTTAAAATAACCAGGAATTTTTTTGTTAACAATTGTCAAGCAAAAAGGATTATTTGTATCAAAATTACTGGTATCGTATTTAAAAATATCATTATGCAAATCTTTATAAAAGTTTTCAGTTTCTACTGAATACAATAAACTATCTGTATCTGTGTAACATAATTTTGCTTTTTCTCCATATTGTTTCTTAATAGAGGAATAATGGAAATTATAAATATGTTGTTTAGCATATTCTAGAACTGTAAAGCCAACATATATGGGTCTATCTTAAATAAGTTTTTCAGGATTTAGTTGGATAGCCATAAAGTTTTCTGTAAAAACTGATACACTTTTGAAATTCGGTTTTGAAAATAGTTTCTCTGCACCAACTGTTTTATTTGTGAAATTTGATTGTTCATTCCATTTTGTCACCAATTTAACGTTAACTTGTTTACGTTTGTTTTCGTTTATTTTACCAGATATTGAGTTGTTAAAAAGTTTAAAAAAAGTCTTTCTCGAATGATAGTCGTGTTTATTTTTATTATACATTTTTTTATGTTGCCAGATTAGGGCCTTCCTTTTCACCTACATCAATTACATCACAGTTTGTGCAAAATGCCTTTATCCATTTAATTTTTCAAACCCTTTGTTATAATCTTCTTGTTTTCCAAATATGGTAATATTTCACGTCTAAATTCTGTATAATTTACGTATCCCTCGCTCCAGTTTATGCCTCTATTAACTTCTTTCCATCTTACTCTTTTCTTCTTCTGTAAGATAGTGGTAAGAGTATGGTGGTTTTACCAGGAACGTTTTTGTATTTTCTTTACTTACAACAGCGACTTCTTTTACAATAAAATTATTTTCAATGTCAGAAAACCCTTGAAGGTCGACGATTATGATATCTGAGTTCATATTAGTTAAATCACTTAGTCACAACTTTAACAAACGTTTTAGACAGCGTTAGTGCAACAACTGTTGAAATTTGTTAATTCGCTCATATAATAAAGCATTTTGCATGTCATGATCAAGTTTCAAATTAATTACTACGAGTATGTGCTGTTTTATCACGATATTTTCTTTACAGTGCTACTCAGCGGTTAATATTTAATAACACAATCATTGAGTATCAAACAATAAGCAGAAGTTAAATCAGGTATGTCACCTTCGCACTCTAATTCTACTCGCACATCTACAACTGGACCGGATTTTATTTGATCATTTTGTCTTGAGCAATCAATTACAAATAGTGGTGCTTATTCTTTAAAATCTTTTTCACTAAGAAAAGGTTCAGCCCTTAGACCGTAATAAGACTGTAGAAATCTGACATACTGTTCATATAAAATGGCTACATTACGTTTTAAAAAACATGTGTTAAGATTTTCATACGGGTAATAATTAGAATTAAGATATACTTTAACATCTCTTAACGCGCAAAGACCCGGATGGCATTTATAAATGCCCACGTTCATTGTCTTTCTATTGTGTCTGGTATTGGCGGTTGCGAATGGGTTAAATGACAGTGATCGAATCGAGACATATCCTTATCAAATTTATTTTTTCGATCCGTTTGTAGACCAATGATTACATATCGCGGTTTTTCAACCTGAGATGAAGTTTTAATTGACCAAGTATGTTTCGAAGTCTTAGATAATAATGGGTATTCATATAGATCCCAATTCAGGAATATCATTTGTATGGATCGATCTCTCTCGGTTAGTTTGAGGAGGTTGATTTTTTCTTTATCCGAAACCTTGATATGAGGAACACGCCAAATTATTTTGTAAATTTGAATTTTTTCCATAAATTCTCCAGTGTTGAGCTTCAAAGCATTAAGGTTAGTATTAATTCGTCATAAAATCAGTTCGTGTCTACAATTTATTACATTTTTTTTATAATCTTTAGCAAAGCAAAGAATGTTTTATAGAGGAATAGAGGCTAAAAACGATCCACCATGTGTATCTGTTGTTCCGTTCAAATCCCAACCCCAGCTTTTTGACATTCTTGATTCATTTTCATTCATAGATATTAATGATTTCATAGTGGTAGTTATACCTGCATTTTTTATTTTATCTATTATAACACCAATAAGCTTATAACGGCCAATAAGCTGACACTACCTTTCACTTTGCTGATTAATCAATCTTTCATAGAAGGTACGTTTTCGGATCTCCTAAAAAAGTCCTTGGTGAAACCGATCCATAAAAAAGGCAAAAAAACTGACCCTAGAAACTTTCGCCCTATCGCGATTCCCTGTACCGCATCAAAAATATTTGAAAAAGCCATGGGTAACCAAACATACGAATTTTGCGAAAAGTATAATATTTTTGATGATTGCCAAAACGGGTTTAGAAAAAATCGGTCCACGACACTAGCAGCATACAAGTATGTTCAAAAAATACTTGACTTATTGAATGGAAAAAAATACGCAATAGGTACTATGCTTGATATGACCAAAGCATATGACAAAGTCCAAAATAATATTCTATTAAATAAACTTCACGGGGTAGTTATCAGAGGCATCGCTCACGCCTGGTATAAGTCATACTTGGAGAATCGGGAACAATATGTGGAAATAGAACACTATGACCACGACACCGGAACTATATCCACAGTAAGATCAGATGTTCAGCTCATGAACTGTTCCATTCCCCAGGGAAGCGTTATCGGGTTCTTGCTATTTTTAATCTACATAAACGACCTACCAAAAACCCTGAACCAGACCTGCGTCCTTTTTGCGGATGATATTTCACTACTAACCCCTTACACAAATCAACTACTAACCCAAACTATTGACTCTGTCGTGTCGTGGCTATCTGACCATAATCTTGAAGTAAACTTTGCAAAAACAAAATTGATACAATTCAGACCATACCAAAAAAAGGCCCGTGACATAAACCTTATTTACGGTGGAATCAAACTTGAAAGTGTTAATACATTTCAACTACTCGGAATAGTTTTAGATACGCATACGGACTGGAAAGCCCACGTTGATAAGATAGCTATAAAATTGTCTAAATTTACTAACGCACTTCGAGAACTGAAAAAAACGACTAACGAAAAAACATCAATAGCGGCATACTACGCGTATGCATTCTCATGGCTAACCTATGGCATCATTCTCTGGGGAAACAGCACTGACTCAAATAGACTACTCCTCCTACAAAAGAAATGTATAAGAATAATAACTAATATTAGAAGTAGAGAGAGCTGCAAGCCATATTTTAGGAACCTCGAAATATTAACTGTACCTTCGATTTATATTTTAGAGGCCTGCAAGTTTGTACTCAAATATCCCCAGTTTTATACAAAGAAAGAAGAATTACCGCGACGTTATCCATTAAGGAAAAAAAATCAATTAATATTACCTTCTTCAAAAATGGAAATCTTTAAATCTGGACCATTAGCAATGTCTACTAAAATATATAACGCCTTACCTGACAGCCTAAGGGCTGAGAAAAAGGATTCTTTATTTGTAAAAAGATTAAAACAGATACTTACAGAAAAGTCCTATTATACGGTAGACGAGTTTTTAAACGATAAAGAAATACTCAACTGACAATACAAAACCTCTAAACATAATTAAATACAAACATAATTATAAAAATAAATTACTTGTAGACAGAATCTTGACATTAACTTTCTAAAATAAAATTAATTTGATAAAATTGACGTAATAAAATCAAATTAATAACAAAAAGTGCATGGTAAATAAAATTGCATGGAATAAAATAATAACAATATGATATAAAAAGCCTCTGTTTATGATGCAAATAATAATTAATATTGAATAGTATTTTTTAATTTCATATAATATATTTTTTCTTGGACTAGAACACCCGCTTGCCGTTCCATTTTATTTTTGCAATACCCAACAGGGTTCATGTTGTACTTAAGAACAGTGGTAATATTAGTAAGACTAAGAACTGATGTATAATATGAATGCAATAAATGAATTGAATTGAATTGAATTGAATTGAACGGATGTCTTGAAAGAGATAAAGTAAAGGATTATTGATAAAGTGAACATTTAACACATTTTCTTTGGTATCACCTTTTTTAACACTGATTGCACCTTCTAAGTAAAGTGTACTCGCTGAAGGTAAGACGTACAAATCTTGCTGGTTGATTGGTATGCGGATTTCATCGCTTCTATTAAAACTGGTAATGTATGGTTTATAGGAATGGAACTCGACGCCATCTATTGTGTTGTCCTGAATCGGTGTCGTTGTAATGTCTAATATATTCATTTTATTAAACCAATTTGTTTAAGATATTGCTTGTTTTCTTTCGTTAACTTAATTTTCCTCTTAGGTGTTCGTTTGCGAACAGGCCAATTAGAACTGATATTTTTAATATCACGGGTCTCGTATTTATCGTACAAAATCATTTTTTCCTTAAATGTAAATATAACTGCACTTCTTCGCCTCGCAAGTTGATCAATCTGTTATTTATATCCAGTAATCTTATGTTTAAACTATTGATATAATTTCGATTTACAGGAAAGTATCATCAAAGTATAATGAAAGTATCAGGTTCATCTGAACCTTCTTAAAAAATTTCTTCCCTTAACCAAACTTATGCTGGTCCAGTCTCTCATTCTTCCTATCATTGGTTATGCTGATGTGTGCTGTCTGGACATAACCGAAGTACATCTTAATAAACTAGATCGCCTTTTAAAATAATTGTATTAGGTTCATATTTTGTCTTCGCAAGTATGACCATATCTCATCACATCGTTCTGAGCTTAAATGGCTTACAATCCGACAGCGCTTCTAAACCTTCATATTTTATGTCATCTCCATAGTATATTATATAATCCTTTTGCCCCTAACTATTTAACGTCCCAATTTCAGCTTTTATGCTCTAATCATGACAGGGTTTTGCGCTCTTCTGAAAAATTAACCCTATGTATCCCATCTCACCGTACTGGATTTCTCTCTAATTCTTTTGCTGTCACGGCCGTGCGTCTTTGGAATGCCCTACCCGATAACATTATGAAAGCACAAACAAGGGACCACTTCAAGATGCTTGTAATTAGACACTATCGCGAAAAAGCAATGCTGCAATAATAGTTTAAGTATGTTTATTATACGTATTTATTTTTATGTAAGTTTATGATTTGTATTTATTATTATCATCAATCAATATCAATACATATCAATACATATAATAAAATCGTAACCGATCGCTGTCTGTACATGGAAGATAAATGAGTAAAAATATTTTTGGGGGCTTTTACCAACGCAATAGAACACAAAACAATGATTTTTAGAATTTTTGTCTGTTTGTCTGTTTGTCGGTTTGTCTGTTTGTCTGTGCGTTTGTGCACGCTAATCTGAGAAACGGCTGAACTGATTCGTTTGCGGTTTTCACTGAAATATTATGATAAGCTTCACTTAAAATTAAGTGTTTGTTTCATTAAAATCCGTTCATAAATAAAAAAGTTATATCAATTTTAAAGAATCACGTCAACCATTTTTGTTCGAAAAACTGTGTTTGTGCACGCTTATCTCAGAAACGGCTGAACAACTTCGGTTGCGATTTTCAATTATGTATTTTGATAAGTTTCACTTAAAATTTAGTGGTTGTTTCATTGAAATCCGTTGATTAATAAAAAAGTTATATCAATTTAAATCATCAATATCATCATCAATCAATCATCAATACATATAATAAAATCGTAACCGATCGCTGTCTGTACATGGAAGATAAATGAGTAAAAATATTTTTGGGGGCTTTTACCAACGCAATAGAACACAAAACAATGATTTTTAGAATATTTGTCTGTTTGTCTGTTTGTCGGTTTGTCTGTTTGTCTGTGCGTTTGTGCACGCTAATCTGAGAAACGGCTGAACTGATTCGTTTGCGGTTTTCACTGAAATATTAAGATAAGCTTCACTTAAAATTTAGTGTTTGTTTCATTTAAATCCGTTCATCATCAGTACATATAATCATCATCATCAATATCAATCAATACATATAATAAAATCGTAACCGATCGCTGTCTGTACATGGAAGATAAATGAGTAAAAATATTTTTGGGGGCTTTTACCAACGCAATAGAACACAAAACAATGATTTTTAGAATTTTTGTCTGTTTGTCTGTTTGTCGGTTTGTCTGTTTGTCTGTGCGTTTGTGCACGCTAATCTGAGAAACGGCTGAACTGATTCGTTTGCGGTTTTCACTGAAATATTATGATAAGCTTCACTTAAAATTTAGTGTTTGTTTCATTTACGAGTAAATCTGTTCATAAATAAAAAAAGTATATCAATTTTAACACTAGAGTGCACGCGCCCCATTTCTTTGCAAGTATGCTCGCGCGCTCTACTATAGTAGAACACTTTAAAATTGAAAAAAAATCAATAATATGGCAATTTTGAATAAAAATAAGCATTTTTACTAAAGAAGATTTATTTTAGAAAATTAAAGTTACAAAATTTTTGTTTACATTGTTAAATTTACTTAATTAGGAACATTTTTAAGAGATCACATAAAAAGTTACATATTTGGCAAGTTACAAATCAAAACACTTTTTTTTTTAGATTTCTGATATTTTTTTAAATTGAATCACTGTTTTCGTTGCATTCAATGCACAATAGTTTGAGTTGGAGGTGATTTATTCCATCGTGTTCCATTTTTTGATATAAAAAAGTTGCCACTCACCTCTGTACGCTCAACTTGCCTCAATTGAGAGAGAAGAATATCATCTTTTGACGACGACTGCTCAGACTGTGTGGTATTAGTCACGTGGTCTTGAGCCATCTCCTCATCTTGCACCTGACTTCTGCCCTCTTGACTAATTGGTTCTGACACTATGCCAGCATTACCATCGTCATCGCTTTCAATAATTTCCTCATCATCTTCAATTTCCTCTTCCAGCCATTTTGATACACGACGTTCCCATTCTGAGGCCATGATAAATTTTGGTGCTAAAAAAAAACAAAGTACAAAATAAAATATAATGCATACAAAATTTTTTTATAAAACACTAAAGAAAAACAACTAAGTATAAGTTACTTACCTCATATATTAATTACACAAGTGGTCGCGCGTACTACTCAGGTAGAATAAGGATTTTGTCGCAAAATAATAATAGCGTGCTGCCTCTTTTTATACGTGCGGCACACTAAAATGAACCGGAATTTAGTAGTCGAGGCTTGTCTAGGAGCGGGAGGGTATATATGAAAAAATGAGATGACACGACTCAAAAGTTTGCTCCTGTTCTACTATAGTAGAGCGCGCGTGTCCTCTAGTGTTAAAGAATCACGTCAACCATTTTTGTTTGAAAAACTGTGTTTGTGCACGCTTATCTCAGAAACGGCTGAACAACTTCGGTTGCGATTTTCAATTATGTATTTTGATAAGTTTCACTTAAAATTTAGTGGTTGTTTCATTGAAATCCGTTGATAAATAAAAAAGTTATATCAATTTAAAGAATCACGTCAAAGATTTTTGTTTGAAAATTTGCTATGAAATAAACTGTACGGTAGCATTGGCTAAAACTTTTGTTAATTTTATATACGGTTTTTATAAAATAATAAAGTTAATAACCGGCCAAGTGAGAGTCGGACTCGCGCACAAAGGGTTCCGTCCCATTATCTATAAAAAATCAAGTTTGTTGTACGGGAGCCTCAATTAAATGTTTATTTTACTTTATTTTTAGTTATTATATCGGCAAGAGAAATACATCATCCTTGAAAATTTCAACTGTCTGGCTATCACGGTTCATGAGATACAGCTTGGTGACAGACGGACGGAAGGACGGACAGCGGAGTCTTAGTAACAAGGTCCCGATTTTAGCCTTCGGGTACGGAATACGGAACCCTAAAAATTTACTATTTTGATGTTTTCGGAGTTTTTTTATTAGTTTCTTTTTGGTCACCAATAAATGGCGCTGTTAAAAATACACAGAGCCTAGGGCCGCAAGACCCAACGCCACCAAACGGCGATTCTTAGCATGATTGTGGGCGCGAAAATGGAAAAAGGAATCAAAATAGGAAGTACTTCATAGGTTAGGTTAGGCACAGGGGATGTCCTCTGACTAAAGCATAGGGTGCTGTGAGCGAGTCACGGACCGCCATAGTGGTAGCCGCACCGGGGCTTTTAGCCCTTACCCCGGAGTTTTTAGTGGTAAACGCCACATAACCTTACCGGTCTCCCGTTACTGGCAAGGTGTCCGAACCGAAGGGATTTTTCCCGCGTAAAATTCTCCTCCATAAATCTGCCTCCATGACGTGGGCCAGTCGGGCGATGGGAACTGGATTCCAAATACGGTCCTCTAGGTTGAAAGGAGCATTTGTGTCAACACGTGTCTTTACCCTAGCGGATAAAATTGAAGGCCGATGTACCAGGCCACTCAGACTCCTCTCGATAACTGAGAGAGTACCTCAAGTGAGCTCAGCCAAAGCCGCTGATAAGCAGTCGCCGTACCAGGTCTTTGGAGCAAGATTTAGCACACTGACTTGGCAAAAGCGGTAACGCCGTTATCACCATGAGATTTTTTGTGGGTGAAAACCTTGACCGTCCGATTTCCTGTGGCCAAAAGGCACCTTTTCCTCACGTAAGAAGAAAGGTTAGGGAAAAAATGTTAGGTTAAAATTTAAGTTAGGCACTGCAATAAAAATGTGTGGAAAACCCATACCAAGACTACTCAGTATTGTGACTAGAGGAACGAAAGATAGGTAATGGTCATTTTCCAGTTCGTTTGAACTGAAAGTACGCCGCAAATAACCTCCAAACAGCCGTATAGGACGCCCTACCCGAGAAGCTCTTCAAACGGAGGTTATTAGTGAACACTAAGCAGACATTGATCTCAGAGAACACTAACTTCCTGCCATCCTTGAAGCTCTACTGGTAAAATGTGCCGAGATACTGGCACGTAAAATACCTAGAGGTATCTTAAGTTTGGCAGATGCCTCAGCTTGAAAGTCCACATCAATAGAATGGTGACGATAGTGAAGATGGCCCGGGGGAAGCTCCATCCAGTACTTTCCTCTCGCTTCTAGCTTCGGACGCGGCTCATGATTAAGGCAATCTTAAGAAAATCTATGTTTAAGGTTACTTGAGGAACGCCGTCATCTGTCGGGACTCAAAGTAGAAATGCGTATTTCTCGACTTTTATCTCCCGCCTAGCGGAAGACATATTTGACAAGGCTTACCATTGCACCGCCACATCGGGAGGGCGGGGAAGAGGGGGAGATACGTATAAATGGTGGCAGCAGTCCGCTGCAGAGAGCTACAACAGATTAGTGCTGTGGGAACTCACGCCAAAAGACGGAAGATGAATTAAATATTAGCAAAGTCACTACCTATTGCATAAGTATTTCGTTTTAGAGAGACCCACGGCGTAGCAGTAACATTCGGTAACAGTGTAAGTTTACATGTAGTTTACAATGTCAAAATTCCAATCGACTTAGACTGTGACTAGAGATAATGTGTGATCGTAGTAAACAAGGAACCCTTATAGTTTTGCCATTTCTGTCTGTCTCTCTGTCCGTGGTTTTACTTAGAGATAATTAGAACCAAGAAGCTGTAATTTGGCAACGGTCATGAACTTAAAGCAAAACTGGGCAGGGCAACTGGCACGACGGAGCCCATGCGATGGGTTGACGAAATAATCAAAGTCGCGGGTTACACCTGGATGTGAGCAGCACAGGACTGAGATGTGTCGACGAAGACAGGTCTATGCTCAGCAGTGGACGGAAAAAGGGCTGAGATGATGATGAACTCTTTAGTTTTAATTCTAAATCGACATTCACAAATACGGAACCCTTCACTGCGTGTGACCTGATATTGTGCGTGTTACTTGACCGGTTTTATTGAAAATATCAAAATAACGATTTTTATAAAGTAAAGTCCACGCAGACGAAGTCGCGGGCAACAGCTAGTTTACAATAAAATGTTTGGTGCTATTATTGAATACAGCCGTAAATATGAATTTGATCTAGAAGTAACAAGCGTCACAATGGATTTTGAGATGGCGGCAATTTTAAGAGTACGGCAAAATTTTGAGAATGTTACCATTAATGGCTGTTTTTTTCAGTTGGGACATCTATAGACGGATTCAAAGCGCTGGTAAAACTGTCTTATACGGTACTAACATAAACTTTAATATTGAAATGAAATGCCTTCTGGCGCTAGCATTCTTAGATCCAGAAGAAATCCCAGAATACTTCAAGAAACTGAAGGAAGAAAGTTCACCAGATGCCTTGAGCATAATAACTAGCTTTGGAAATGATTTATGTATTAGGTCAAAATAAAAAACCTGCAAGATTTTCGCCATCCATTTGGAGCATAGCGATTTTGCATGCGAAAGATTTGCCACGTACTCAAAATAGTGCAGAATCTTGGCACCACCGCTTCAATCAAGTCATGAATAAAGTGTAACCAGGCTTTTATCAGTTGGCAAATGAACTTTTACACGAATCACAGAAAATATGTGCTGATATAGAGTGTTTAAAAAATGGAGAGGCACCTCCTAAATGCAAGAAAATGTTCATAAAACAACAACAACGACTTGAAACTATATTAAAACGAAAATCTGAATATTCCGAGTGCGAATTCCTCCGAGCTATAGCCTCTAATTTTAATTTAAATAAACATTAAGTGTTAATAAGTAAAACAAGACTAGTTGGTATAAGTTGGTAAACAAAATTAGTTGGTTAAAGGTACCAGAAATATTTTTTATTTTATACTAACTTTGGGCACACATTTTTTTTTTTCATTTAAATAATAAATATTTTGGTTCCCTATTTCCCAAATGGAAAATAATTTTCGTCCACGGCCCAAGTTGTTTTTTTTTTATTTCATAACTTGGGCCTTGGGCAAAAAATTTGGCAACTTTTTTTTTTCTTTCATACCCAAGTACTTTTTGTTTGTTTGTTTGTTTGTACTTTCATACCCAAGTACTTTTTGTTTGTTTCTTTCATATCGAAGAATTTGGGCGAAAAATTTATTTCTGTCATTGGGCAAATTTTTATTTCTTTCATACCTAAGGCCTGGGCGAAAAATTTGGTTACACATACAAAATACGCGCGCATTTTGTATGTGTAACCGAATTTTTTATTTCTTTCATACAGGCCTTGGGCGAAAAAATTGCCTTGTTTACACATACAAAATGCGCGCGCATTTTGTATGTAAACGTAATGTAAACAATTTTTTTTCATAGCTTGTTTTTTTGATAACTTTTTACTTTTTTTCTATTTGTCATTTAGATATTTTCGTTATTTGGGCCCACATTTGGGGTATTTTTGTAACAAGTTTTTCTTATGTAATTAAATATCTTATTGGATATTGCCTACTTCTTTGTTTTAATTATGCAGTATGTACCTTTAGCAAACCTATCGTTGAGTTTTTTTTTTACAAGAAAATTCAAGTTTATGAAATTTCCCGATTTTGAATTATTTTAGTAGTACTTACTTGTTTGCCTGTCTATACTTTTTACACGGTATGTTTTTTAAGTAATATATCTTTTCAATAATATGATTTTGATAGGTATATGTTTTGAATGATATCTCTTTTAAACAATAGACTTTTTGAATGATATACTATTTAGCCTGTATACCGCATAAGTTGTATAACAGGTGATATTTAGTGTACATAAACGTTATAAAAATGATTTTATGATTTTTAAAATGAAAATTTAATGAATATTATAGCTATTAAAAATATATACCTTGATGATTATGTCAAATTAACGTTATATCTTATGAACGTTATTCTAATGTAAATATATAAAATGTAATTATATAAAGCAATATGCACCCCTCTATGAATACCCATTACTCCCCAGAACTCGTAAACGCACTTGGGCAATTAAAACTACATCGCAAACTGAGAAACCACGGTTTGTTATTATTGGGTTCCAAACCAATCGTAAACATCAACCACAAACGTCAATGGCAGAATTCGATCACTGTAATATTCGTGATATAAGAGTTTTTTTAAATTCGTCGTATTACCCCTATGAAGGATTGAACATAAGTTTCTCAGAAAATAAGTTTTCTTTATTATACGAACAATATGCAAGATTTCAGCAGTCTTATTATGGACGTCAAGCAGAACCTTTGTTGAGCTTAAAAGAATTCAAAGACGTTTCTCCATTATTTGTTATCGACTCAACAGCTCTAAGCGCCCTGTTAGAATAAATAGCGAAGTTGTGCAGTATGTTACTGAATACATCTACCTGGGCCAATTAGTATCCTTCCAGGACCGGCAAAAAGAGGAAGTTGTAAGAAGAACCGAAAACGCCTGGAAAGGATATTGGTCTTTGGGTCCAACATTTAAGAGAAACCTTCCTCTTTCCTTAACAAGAAAACTGATGGACATCTGCATCCTTCCTATATTGAAATATGGCGCACAAACGTGGTCTTTGACTAAACTACTAAAGTCCGAACTCAAGGTTTGCCAAAGAGCGATAGAGCGTAGCATCCTAGGTGTAAAACTAATGGACAAAATCCGTAACACCGAACTACGCTCTCGAACAGGAATCGCTGACGTAGCTCTAAAGGCCGCAAAATTGAAATGGGACTGGGCTGGCCACATACACCGCAGGCCAAATGATTTCTGGGCAAAGGTCACCACTTGTTGGACTCCTACTAATACCAGAAGACCCGGCAGATCAAGAATGCGATGGCGTGACGAATTGGATAAATTTAAAGATGATGGGAAAGAAACAGCTCATAGCAGAATTGAATGGAAAAGATGGAGGGAGGCCTTTGCCCAGCAGTGGGACACATGATGGCTCGTATTATTATTATTATTGTTATCGACTGTTCCCGTCAGCAGAAAACATTGAAGGGCTCTATAGACGTGAGAGTAGAAATTGAAGCTGACCAAGAAATACCTGTTCAGACAGCAGCTTATTGCTTGATATTAAACGATTGCATATTTGAATACAAGCCTTTGAGCAACATTGTTAAAAAGATATCATGAATAAAAACACAATTGTCGTAGATCTACAAGGTTTCAAAAACCCTAGCAATGAATTAATTGTAAAGGAATTTGCAATAGCTACTGAAGAGCATACTCATATATTTTTAACTAGCTGATGCCCGCGACTTCGTCTGCGTGGACTTTACTTTATAAAAATCGTTATTTTGATATTTTCAATAAAACCGGTCCAGTAACACGCACAATATCAGGTCACACGCAGTGAAGGGTTCCGTATTTGTGAATGTCGATTTAGAATTAAAACTAAAGAGTTCATCATCATCTCAGCCCTTATTCCGTCCACTGCTGAGCATAGACCTGTCTTCGTCGACACATCTCAGTCCTGTGCTGCTCACATCCAGGTGTAACCCGCGACTTTGATTATTTCGTCAACCCATCGCATGGGCTCCGTCGCGCCAGTTGCCCTGCCCAGTTTTGCTTTAAGTTCATGACCGTTGCCAAATTACAGCTTCTTGGTTCTAATTATCTCTAAGTAAAACCACGGACAGAGAGACAGACAGAAATGGCAAAACTATAAGGGTTCCTTGTTTACTACGATCACACATTATCTCTAGTCACAGTCTAAGTCGATCGGAATTTTGACATTGTAAACTACATGTAAACTTACACTGTTACCGAATGTTACTGCTACGCCGTGGGTCTCTCTAAAACGAAATACTTATGCAATAGGTAGTGACTTTGCTAATATTTAATTCATCTTCCGTCTTTTGGCGTGAGTTCCCACAGCACTAATCTGTTGTAGCTCTCTGCAGCGGACTGCTGCCACCGTCTATTTGTATCTCCCCCTCTTCCCCGCCCTCCCTATGTGGCGGTGCAATGGTAAGCCTTGTCAAATATGTCTTTCGCTAGGCGAGAGATAAAAGTCGAGAAATACGCATTTCTACTTTGAGTCCCGACAGATGACGGCGTTCCTCAAGTAACCTTAAACATAGATTTTCTTAAGATCGCCTTAATCATGAGCCGCGTCCGAAGCTAGAAGCGAGAGGAAAGTACTGGATGGAGCTTCCCCCGGGCCATCTTCACTATCGTCACCATTCTATTGATGTGGACTTTCAAGCTGAGGCATCTGCCAAACTTAAGATACCTCTAGGTATTTTACGTGCCAGTATCTCGGCACATTTTACCAGTAGAGCTTCAAGGATGGCAGGAAGTTAGTGTTCTCTGAGATCAATGTCTGCTTAGTGTTCACTAATAACCTCCGTTTGAAGAGCTTCTCGGGTAGGGCGTCCTATACGGCTGTTTGGAGGTTATTTGCGACGTACTTTCAGTTCAAACGAACTGGAAAATGACCATTACCTATCTTTCGTTCCTCTAGTCACAATACTGAGTAGTCTTGGTATGGGTTTTCCACACATTTTTATTGCAGTGCCTAACTTAAATTTTAACCTAACATTTTTTCCCTAACCTTTCTTCTTACGTGAGGAAAAGGTGCCTTTTGGCCACAGGAAATCGGACGGTTAAGGTTTTTACCCACAAAAAATCTCATGGTGATAACGGCGTTACCGCTTTTGCCAAGTCAGTGTGCTAAATCTTGCTCCAAAGACCTGGTACGGCGACTGCTTATCAGCGGCTTTGGCTGAGCTCACTTGAGGTACTCTCTCAGTTATCGAGAGGAGTCTGAGTGGCCTGGTACATCGGCCTTCAATTTTATCCGCTAGGGTAAAGACGCGTGTTGACACAAATGCTCCTTTCAACCCGTATTTGGAATCCAGTTCCCATCGCCCGACTGGCCCACGTCATGGAGGCAGATTTATGGAGGAGAATTTTACGCGGGAAAAATCCCTTCGGTTCGGACACCTTGCCAGTAACGGGAGACCGGTAAGGTTATGTGGCGTTTGCCACTAAAAACTCCGGGGTAAGGGCTAAAAGCCCCGGCGCGGCTACCGCTATGGCGGTCCGTGACTCGCTCACAGCACCCTATGCTTTAGTCAGAGGACATCCCCTGTGCCTAACCTAACCTATTACGTACTTCCTATTTTGATTCCTTTTTCCATTTTCGCGCCCACAATCATGCTAAGAATCGCCGTTTGGTGGCGTTGGGTCTTGCGGCCCTAGGCTCTGTGTATTTTTAACAGCGCCATTTATTGGTGACCAAAAAGAAACTAATAAAAAAACTCCGAAAACATCAAAATAGTAAATTTTTAGGGTTCCGTATTCCGTACCCGAAGGCTAAAATCGGGACCTTGTTACTAAGACTCCGCTGTCCGTCCTTCCGTCCGTCTGTCACCAAGCTGTATCTCATGAACCGTGATAGCCAGACAGTTGAAATTTTCAAGGATGATGTATTTCTAAAATAGAGTAAAATAAATATTTAATTGAGGCTCCCGTACAACAAACTTGATTTTTTATAGATAATGGTACGGAACCCTTTGTGCGCGAGTCCGACTCTCACTTGGCCGGTTTTTAACTTTATTATTTTATAAAAACCGTATATAAAATTAACAAAAGTTTTAGCCAATGCTACCGTACAGTTTATTTCATAGCAAATTTTCGAACAAAAATCTTTGACGTGATTCTTTAAATTGATATAACTTTTTTATTTATCAACGGATTTCAATGAAACAACCACTAAATTTTAAGTGAAACTTATCAAAATACATAATTGAAAATCGCAACCGAAGTTGTTCAGCCGTTTCTGAGATAAGCGTGCACAAACACAGTTTTTCGAACAAAAATGGTTGACGTGATTCTTTAACACTAGAGGACACGCGCGCTCTACTATAGTAGAACAGGAGCAAACTTTTGAGTCGTGTCATCTCATTTTTTCATATATACCCTCCCGCTCCTAGACAAGCCTCGACTACTAAACTCCGGTTCATTTTAGTGTGCCGCACGTATAAAAAGAGGCCGCACGTCGATATTATTTCGCGACAAAATCCTTATTCTACCTGAGTAGTACGCGCGACCACTTGTGTAATTAATATATGAGGTAAGTAACTTATACTTAGTTGTTTTTCTTTAGTGTTTTATAACATTTTTTTGTATGCATTATATTTTATTTTGTACTTTGTTTTTTTTTAGCACCAAAATTTATCATGGCCTCAGAATGGGAACGTCGTGTATCAAAATGGCTGGAAGAGGAAATTGAAGATGATGAGGAAATTATTGAAAGCGATGACGATGGTAATGCTGGCATAGTGTCAGAACCAATTAGTCAAGAGGGCAGAAGTCAGGTGCAAGATGAGGAGATGGCTCAAGACCACGTGACTAATACCACACAGTCTGAGCAGTCGTCGTCAAAAGATGATATTCTTCTCTCTCAATTGAGGCAAGTTGAGCGTACAGAGGTGAGTGGCAACTTTTTTATATCAAAAAATGGAACACGATGGAATAAATCACCTCCAACTCAAACTATTGTGCATTGAATGCAACGAAAACAGTGATTCAATTAAAAAAAATATCAGAAATCTAAAAAAAATATGTGTTTTAATTTGTAACTTGCCAAATATGTAACTTTTTATGTGATCTCTTAAAAATGTTCCTAATTAAGTAAATTTAACAATGTAAACAAAAATTTTGTAACTTTAATTTTCTAAAATAAATCTTCTTTAGTAAAAATGCTTATTTTTATTCAAAATTGCCATATTATTGATTTTTTTTCAATTTTAAAGTGTTCTACTATAGTAGAGCGCGCGAGCATACTTGCAAAGAAATGGGGCGCGTGCACTCTAGTGTTAAAATTGATTAGTCGGGGCTGTGAATTTTCGGTTGTATGAAAATTTCACAATAAAACCTACAGTAGGGATTGTTTCGAAATTTCTTAGAATATGATATTGCCACTATAAATTACTTGTTTTCCCCTAAAAATGATTGAAGCTTTTTTTTTAAATACCATTCTTATACTCATATTGTTATATCTTTTGAAAAATAATTTCTACACTGGAGATTTTTTATCACATATTAACTCATTAATAATAAGAAGCTGGATTTTAGAAATCTCTCATACATAAGGTGAGGATGTATATTTTTTAAAAGAAAATATTTAAAAAAAATCCTGTTCAAACATACAACATACGGTAATTGTGATTTATAATATATTATTATTATATTATTGTACCGCTCAATATCCTAAATTTTCACTAGGGTGACATTAGCTGTTATTTTTTTATTAATATTTAATGATTTTTCATGCTGACGCATTTATTCTACAGTCCAGATTAATTTATATTCTTATAAACGATCAATTATTGAATCGAGTATAAAAAAAATCTCCTAAAAATAATAAGAGGAATTCTTGTAATAAAATAAAAACCTTATTACACATGAGCGCGGCGAGTAAGGCGCGTCGCGTAGTGCAACAACCTACGAATAATTAGGAAGTGTTAAAAACAAGTTATACTGTTTTCTTTTGAACGGAAAAAATCTTATATGAAGAAAGAAAATGTACTTATGTTATGAAAAATAACCGGCCAAGTGCGATTCGGATAACGCACTGAGGGTTCCGTATCGTCCATTATCTGTAAAAAATCGTGTTTGTTGTATGGGAGCCCCCTTAAATATTTATTTTATTTTGATTTTAGTATTTGTTGTTATAGCGGCAACAGAAATACATAATTTGTGAAAATTTCAACTGTCTAGCTATCGCGGTTCTTGAGATACAGCCTGGTGAGAGACAGACGGACAGACGTGTGCGTTACTCTACCAAGAAAGTAGCTCCTAGAGAGATATGAGTGGAAGTTATAATTAGTACCCAATATGCTGTAAATGTGCCCGGCATAAATAATTTGTGGGGGTTGTGGTTTTGGAAAAAAATGAAAAAAACGGTTCCTGCTAGGGTAACGTTGTTCCAGCAGGAAAATTCTAAACTACCTATCGGAGGGAGTGACAATATGCATGGTTAGATAACTTATGTATGTGGATGTATGTGCGGCGAATATGGAATATGTGACGGTTCAGGTTTTTAAGATATCGAGTTTCCTGCTGGAGTAACGTTTAGCGGAATCGGTGTGCTCTAAAACTGTTACATGTGCGGATTTAGAATAATTTTACATGAGTAGCTCTTTATTTGTGCGCATGGCACACATAATTGGATTTAAGGGAGTACTTATAACTTTCAAGTAATAGCGCTTTTTTGAAAACAAGAAAAAAATTCGTAGCTCCGAAATGAGATAACGTATAAGCTCACTGAAAACTGCATTCGGTCCATCTTGACACCTATTATAACTATAAAAATATTGGAATGTGTAGTTACATTAGTTATTAAATAATATGACAAAATTCACAATTATCCTATCATAATTTTGACGGTCAATATACAAGAAAACGGGTCAATCCTAAACGTGCGGGTATGAACCAAAAATTAGTACCTAAAGTCAAATAACGCATTGCGAATTTTCAGGTAAAAATGTTTCGTATATAAAAGGATATAAACAAAAAACAAAACCTAGAAACAAGGGCTAATAACCCGACCAAATTTGAGTGACTACAAAAAAGCGGCGGTTTCATACATATCGATGACCTTCTTCATTGAACGTCGTAAACCTAAACCATTGTCCGTACAGTCGCGTTCAGAGGTATTTCGGAAATTCTGTTTCTTCACACCCGAGCGTTTTTGTTGGCAGTTTTATAACCTTAATCTTAAGAATTAATTCTAATTGACATGGTTTTCTGCCACACTAAGGAGGCGATGCCGACAACAACGCATCACTATTTTGATTCCAATAAGGAAATCTTTGAGTATATATATTTAAAACTCTCCTTTAAAAGACTTGAGGGGGAGGGGGTGTGTGGCGTACCCACATTAACATAAAAATATTTTTTATATAGGTACAATGTCCATTTTTATTAAGTACAAATAATTTAAAGGTTTCCGTTCCGTTAAATTCCGTCATTTTAAACAACTTTTCCCATTAAGGGTCCTCCCCGCGCTAACGACCTTGAAAACACAAAAAAATTAATTTCTCTTTCTGTAAGTGAGATTATCAGAAACCCTCGTACAACTTTTTAGCTAGTATCCTTAAGTTTCATTAGAACCTCGAAAATCATTGAAATAAAATACCCTGAATTTTCCTTTGCAAAAAATACTAAAAACGGCCATTTTAGACTCTTTTTGTAAAGGTTTCTAAACCGGATAGTATTTCAATGACTTTCGAGGTTCTAATGAAACTTCAGGATACTATCTAAAAAGTTGTACGAGGGTTTCTAATAATCTCACTTACAGAAAGAGAAATTAATTTTTTTGTGTTTTCAAGGTCGCTAGCGCAGGGAGGAGCCTTAAATGTATAACGAAATACGTTTTTTTTTTAAATCGAAGTAGTCACGTGATGTCGTTACTTTAGATTTCTTTTTTGTATTTCGGTATTCATTTACTGGGGAAAGTTGTTCAAAAAGATGGACTGTATCACCCTTTAAAATATTTGTACTAAATAAAAAAGGACATAGTATAATTACCGTATATATTTAGTATATCACATCAAACTACACTTGTAAAATAAACTCTACATTAAAACATAAATACTTACCTACCACTTACACCTCACCGTCATGAATCGTTGAGCGTAAACTATCATAGCAAGTACCTACCTACGTGGGCCCGGCCGGCACCGCACGCAAGCAGGCAAAGCAAATTAGCCAGAAGACGAATGCCCCCGATTCCTGCTACGAATCAAACGATTCAACAAGAGCAGCCACCCTGATCGTGTTGTTTATACACATAGATTTAATATTTATGGTCTCGCTTGCTACACTCACTTGAATATTCGAATGTAATTTCAAAAAGTTTATTTTTTATAAGCCAAAAATGTCAAAATGTATAAATAAATAAACGCGAAGTGCATATACTTTTGCGTGATCTAGTTACTAGATACATGATACGGAACCTTTCGTGTGCGAGTCAATTCGCACTTGGCTGATTTTTAGTATTTGTTGTTATAGCGGCAACAGAACATCATCTGTGAAAATTTTAACTGTCTAGCTATCACGGTTCTTGAGATACAACCTGGTGACAGACAGACAGCGGAGTCTTAGTAATAGGTCTCGTTTTTACCCTTTGGGTACGGAACCCTAAAAATAGAATAAAATAAATATTCAAGCGGGGCCCCCATACAATTAATGCGATTTTTTCTAGATAACGGTACGGAACCCTTATGCGCGAGTATGACTTGCACTTGGCCGGTTTTATTTTTGCTTAGTTATATTATAGGCAGTACATAATAGGAAAACCATATTCATATTCTATATACTGTTAATTTGTCTTTTCTACTTCAGTGTACTTCGGCTAAACACGTTTCGACCTGTTCGTGACTAAGTTAAGAAGGTCATTGATTTGTATGAAACCGCCGCTTTTTTGTAGTCATTCAAATTTGGTCAGGTTATCAGCCCTTGTTTCCATGTTTTGTTTTTTGTTTATATCCTTTTATTTAGGAAACATTTTTATCTGAAAATACGCGATGCGTTATTTGACTTTAGGTACTAATTTCTGGTTCATACCCGCACGTTTAGGATTGACCCGTTTTCTTGAATATTGACCGTCAAAATGATGACAGGATAATTTTGACTTTTGTAATATTATTTAATATCTGATGTAACTACACATTCCAATATTTTTATAGTTTTAATAGGTGTCAAGATGGACCGAATGCAGTTTTCAGTGAGTTTATACATTATCTCATTTCGGAGCTACGAATTTTTTTCTTGTTTTCAAAAAAGCGCTATTACTCGAAAATTATAAGTACTCCCTTAAATCTAATTATGTGTGCCATGCGCACAAATTAAGAGCTACTCATGTAAAATTATTCTAAATCCGCACATGCAACAGTTTTAGAGCACACCGATTTTGCTAAACGTTACTCCAGCAGGAAACTCGATATCTTAAAAACCTGAACCGTCACATATTCCATATTCGCCGCACATACATCCACATACATAAGCTATCTGACCATGCATATTGTCACTCCCTCCGATAGGTAGTTTAGAATTTTCCTGCTGGAACAACGTTACCCTAGCAGGAACCGTTTTTTCCATTTTTTTATATATATACAGCTCGGATGGGTAGCATTTGGTAAGCTTGCGAATGTGTTTAAAAACAGAAAAATACCACAATGCCTCAAAGCACGCCTCTTCAACCAGTGTGTACTGCCAACCATAACGTATAGTGCCGAGACATGGACTCTTACCAAAAGAACCATGCACAAGATTGCGGTTGCACAAAGAGCCATGGAACGAGTCATGCTCGGCATCAAATTACAAGACCGAGTCCGCAACGTGGAGATTCGCCGTCGGACTAAAGTTCAAGATGTACTCTCTAGAATTGCGGCTCTTAAGTGGAACTGGGCAGGACACCTGGCTAGAAGGAACGATGGTAGGTGGAGTAAGGCCACTACCGAGTGGTATCCCAGAAATGGAAGCCGCAGTGTGGGACGTCCAGTGGCTCGGTGGGTCGACGATATCAGGCAAGTCGCTGGTAAGAACTGGATAGCAGCGGCAGCAGACAGATCGAGATGGCGTAGACAAAGGGAGGCTTATGCCCAGCAGTGGGTTTTTGAAAGCTGATGATGATGACGCTAAAAAAGTCAAGCAACCGGTTCCTATCAATATTTATAGTAACTATCGTCCTCTATAATATTGAAAAAAAAATTAAACAACTGATACAGTCACGCGCGGAAATTTCGTAGGTCTAGATACTTTGGAAATCCAGTTTAGAGCTAGTAATCGAAGTACCTATGTAGTTTACTAATTAAATTAGGTCTATTCCCATCTCGACAAATTCCCAATTCGACAATCTCCCAATTTGACACACTAAAAATAGTAAACAAAAATTTTCAATGACGCAGGCTTTAAAAAACACTTCAAAGCATATCCTTCTACTATTATAAACGCGAAAATGGATGAAAATGGATGGATATTACTCTTTTACGCAAATTCTACTGAATGGATCTTGATGAAACTTTGTGGTAATATAACTTAAATATCAGAATAATTGGCTTCTTTTTATCCCAGAATTCTCATAGGAACGTAAATAAACAAAATTTAGGCGGGCAAGGGCGCAAGGCGGAATCTAGTAAGTATAAAATGAGTTCATCTGCTTTCGATTTTTACGAATGATGGAGAGTATAAAAATAACATTTAAAAAAGAAAATGAACGTTTTTGAAACAGGGTAAAAGAAACACACATTTGCAAACAGCTAGAAACTGTTATATCTACAGTCTTGTGTACTACAAAGTCTGAGTATATTATAACAATTAGGAAAGTACCCAAAGTAAGTACGATTGAGTGAACATCTTTCTTAGAATGTAGACTTATTAATGATATAAATAATCAAAAAAATTTAAACAAAAATACTTACGCCTACCTAGGTGTAAATATTTTTGTTTTAATAATGTTATATACAGGTAATTAAATTAAAATCTACAAAGGAAATTAAGTATTTATTTAGTTTTTAATACATTTATAATTTTCACTTTTTTATATTTTTATATTTTCGTATTGTATCAGACGGAGATTCACAACAATCATTATTATCGAATATTTCATCGTCGTCGTCAGAGTCATTAAATATTATTCGAGCGTTCGTGCAGGACTGCCCCTTGCAGTTTTCACAGACATCTGAACAGCTCAGACCAGATTTTCGACAGCCACAATGGATACCACAGTTGGTCTTGCATCGACAGAATATCATCTTTAATACATTGTCAGGTGCTGGTTTCATAAAACATGTAACTGGTATCAGAATGTTGCCATGTAATTTCCAACCATATTCGTATGGATCGAGAGTATGTCCTAACCACATTTGCACCTGGTGGTAGACTCGAAGTGAGTGTTGTTTAGCTGCAGACTTTGTTGGAGGTAAATTAGCTAAATTAAATTTACTTTTTGTAAGACTTCTGGCAAATTTTTGATGACGTAACTCGTTTAAGTTTAAAGTTAAGTCACCACCATATAAACATACAAATAGTTTTTCTCCTGCATTAACTACTGCGTCCACTTCAGCATCTTTTTGATTAAATATCTGCACAAGATCTCTCAATTTTTCATTTTTTATCAAAACATCAAAGAATTTTTTTTTCCCGAAATTATATAACGCTGACGTGGTATCACAGCCACTGAAAGCATGTAATATTAACAAGTGATTTTTCAGTTTATCAAATTTGAGGGAATTAGCGTTGTATATTTTTGATTCTATCTTTCCCCTAGCGGGTTTTAAAAAGTAAACATTTTTAATATTATCTGGGGTCAAAGCAGTTAGTATAACCAATAGGTCCACATCCTCACCGATAATTATAACATTATCATAATCATTTGAATTGGATCGACTTAAGGCTTCTGTAACTATCGTCGTGTCAGCGTCAGCTTTACACTGCGAGACGTGTATTCCACTTTGCATCAAATATTTGCTGAGTAATGAAATAAACCGAGTCTTATTATTATTGCTCGTCAAGAATTCTGCTTGAGAAGTCGTTAATTGCATATGAGGCTCAAAGTTAACATTTGCTGTCATCTTATTGCCTGAACGTCTTATTCTTTCTGCAGTTTTGGTAGATGTGTCTTCATAACCGTCGAATATGATAGATACTTTATTTCCAAAGTGTCGATTTACATACTCGATAATAGTAACACAAATATCTTCATAAGTCTGCCCTTTGTTCCATACAACTCGGTGCAAGAGGTATCCACCATCGACAGGCTTGAACAAATCGTACAATGCAGATTTTTTCGTTTTACGCATACCTCTTTCATCAAACAAGGCTACAGGATAAGGCGCGAGCTCATATTTTAAATATTCTTTCATTTCCTCGTCGCCTTTTTTCAAGAATGATATTCTTTGGAAAATAGTAAGTGGGTCGACGGAAACATCACTATGGTCTTGTTGTTTCGTAGTGGCATTTATATTAGCAAGGGGAACAATTCGTTCCTTTCTCGAATAAGTCAAGTCAGAGAAAGGTATTTCGGATTTCAGGGTTATAACTTTTTGTCCAATTACAAAAGCCTCATGGCAATTTATATTTTTTGTATCACCTACTAACCCTGTACTTAGAGACATGATTTCATTTTCAGAATGTTCTATAAATGGCGAATGTTCTTCAAACCATTTGGTCAGCTTAGCTACATCAGAATCATCTCTTTGCAATCTTGCATATGTAGAATCTTTGTGAATGTTGTCACCATTATCATCAAGATCACAGAATTCCTCCAAACAACTTTCAACTCTTTGAACTATAGGCATAGATAAAATCCACTTTGCAATGACGCTATCAGTAATGCCTCTTCCATGGGTTAACCCACCTCTACATTTCATTGTTCGCATGAGAGATTGCTCTATAACCATATCAGTCCAAGTTCCAGACCAAAACTTATCATTTCTTCTAATGGTGAACCCTCCAGCAGTAAATTTATTGTACTCATCGGGTGGCATGATTTCCGGTAGACCATCCATGTCTTGAATGTAAATTCTGAGACTTTTAGCGTAATTGAAATGTCCAGATGCCACAAAAACTGGCAGCATTTGTTTTACTGTTTCTAAATGCAGTTCCCAATTTCCGGATCGTTCTGCTTCAATAAATTTTTTAATCAAACAGACCATTTTAAAGTACTGAATCCAAAGTTTTGCTGTAGGACTTTTGTTCTCAATTTCAGACATACAATCATGAAATTTTCTTTTAATCACATCAACCACTTTTTGCTTCTTCACATAATCAGCTGTGATACCATTATTAACATTATATAAAATATTTTCCATTTCAGAAACTTCGTCTTCTTCTAAAGTAATTTCCCTTAGAATAAGTTCACTCAACACCAAATAAGTCAACATATTGGCTCTTAGTGCTCTGGAGTATGCATGGCCGGTGAGCATATGATTAACTGTGTTGGAAGCGTATATGGTAGACCATAATTCTTTTAGACCGCTCCCAGCCATGATAAAGCCTATGCCTCCCATATATGACATGAGAAGATGAAAACCACCAATTCGAATGACAATAGACTTGTAGAGGGTGTTAGTTTCATTTGCTGCAGCTACAATTTCTCTAGATTTAGCATATAATGGCTGATCAAATGTAACAAATGTAAACTTTTGGTTATTCTGAGCGGTTTTTTGGCATGCTAATGTCAAAACTGTATTCAATGTGTCATAATTAGATGGCGGTGCATTCACAAATGGAAGTGTTTTGATATGGGTAAGTTCGAATTGTTCTTTTTCAGTCAGGGTTTGCATAAATCCGTTCCAGCCGCCAATACCTGGTATATTTTTGTGCTTCCCAAAGAGCCATACTAAATCAGTTGGAGATGGTAAAATTGTTTTACAGTCGACGTCAATATTTTTTGCAATGATTTCTTTTAACCCATCTTTGTTTTTGTTATAATGTTGAAGAGGTACATATCCAAAGCTACCTAGAAGCTCTGCATTGGGTACTTTTTTAATTTTGGCTATGGGCTGTCCAATTTCACTTTTAGTCATAGAAGTTTTACACTCGATTCCACCCATGGCGTGAAACGTATTATTTCCATCAATTGTATTTATATTCGCGTCGGCATTATCAAACACAAACTGAACAAACTTCGACAAACCTTGAGAATAATCGTCGACATTTATCGCAGAAATCTCAAAAGTATTTGTTTCAGTGTAAGAAGCGCAAAAGCCAAGTCTATTTAAAATGTTAATTAGCATTTTGGAGCCAAAATTCTTTTTTAGTGACACAGATAACGCCAGTAATATACTAGACAAAAATTTTCTAGGTCTAAGCAAGTAAATAATAGCATGAGCAATCGAAAGTAGTTTTCTTTTAATAGGTTCACTTTTGGATCGTGTACCAGCAAGAGTATTCAAGAATAAGTTTAAACTCTTAGGAACGTCTTCTTCTGCATTGTTTAGAAAATAACTTGGACTAGGGTAGGTGTCCTTCTCGTATGTTTTTAAACATACGTCTTCTCTTATAATTTCTGCAGCCTTTTGAACGATTCTTAACCTTTCTTCACGATCATTGTCATATTTTTGGCTGTACCAACTCTGAATCAGAATATTATCGGCAGAATCCTTAAAAGTTACTACTGGACTTTTCCCTGGCATATTTGTTACTACAATTCTACCTTTAAATCTATCGCACAGTTTTTTTAATATAGTCCGATCTTCTGGTGTATATGAATCAGTAAGCAGGTCCTTTAATTCTTGAATGCTGAATTGAGTGTCATCATTTTTTTCAATAAAATCATAAATAATCTGCATAGCTGACGTCACGTCGGTGCATTCAGGTCGACCTAAAAAAAGACATTTGTGGAATAACATTAATGCGTTAGTTATAAAGTTGATATCAACAAGTTAATTTATATTTATATAGCTGTTACCTCTTTTAAGTTTTTGTTTTGGTAGTAAGATTCTCGAATAACAGTCCTTATGGTACCGTGCTTGAGAATGCATCAGGTTTACATGTTCAATCCTTTTTAGAATCTGTAAGAAAATATTTAAAAAAATTCTAGTGATCTTTTGCAGCATTTTTCAAACTTCATATTATGTTTTATTCAAGTATGTTTGTCATGTAATCATTTTATTGACTTGTAAAATACGTTAAAACATATTTAAAAATAAGAATGTGATTTATATATTACATGTATATTCTCATTCCTAACTCAGCATGTTTGCAATTCGGGACGATGTGGTTGGTAATGGTTTATTTTTTGTTTTTATTTTTATATATGTTTTAACGTATTTTTACAAGTCAATAAAATGATGACATATTATGATGAATATAATATGAATGAGGACGCTGACTGACTAACATATCAACGCAGAACCGAAAACGTTAAATGGTTAGTGTCACAAAAATACTGAATCTATTGTAAGAGTTAATTCAGTCCATGATACTGAACAACTTTCCCCAAGGAACATATATCGAAATATACAAAGTAATACAAGTTGACCGATCAGCTGATCCGAGTTTGAATGGAAAGTCAAAAAATATTTTCATATTTCGATATATGTTCCTTGGGGAAAGTTATTCAGTATCATGGACTAAATTCACCCTTAAAATAGTTTTAGTATATATGTTAGACCTTAGTAATAAGCACTAAAAAAATAAATATATAAGTACAAATCACATCGATTGAGCTATCCCCAAACTAAGTTCCCTTATAATAATTATTATGGGATACAAACTGTCTGGACAGCGAAAGCTATCCCTGAAAAACCGCGACAAATATTTTTATTATTATGTTTTTCACTATTTATAAACAGATTTCATACGTTTACTTTTTAAATTTATAAAAATTGGTGATAATATATGATTTTACATTACAATATAAAATAATTGGTCAAGTGCGTGTCGGGCCACGCGCAGTGTAGGGTTCCGTAGTTGTAAATGCCAACTTTGAGTTCATGCCACTAAAAACGTCTAAGTATCTATTGAATTTGTATGAAATTTTCCTTTTTGAGTACATTTTATAAGTTGATCGCCTATAACTTTTTAATTTGTTAACCCTACTTAGCTCTGATAGTTTTCCTTTAAACTACATTATATATACTATAGCTGTGATTTTTTTCTCGTGACCATATATAACCGTTTAGGAGATAGATGGGGGGGGGGGGGGGGGGGGTACACGTGACTTTAACAAAAAAAATCACTTTAAACCTAAATATTTCAGACACTGTAAATCAAAAAATGGTGTTCCTAAGCTCACAATATTTTTGCTAGACCTATTCAACGATACCCCACACAATGTGTTTGTACAGAAAAAAAAATATTGACTTCCTCTTTACTTGTATGGCAGCTACCCTAAAAAAAATTTTATTTCCATATTTTATTTTACGACTTTTTTTCCATGATTGATATATATATCCATGCCAAATTACACCTTTCTAGTACTTATAGTTTCTGAGTAGAACCGCAGACGGACAGACAGACAGACAAACATGGCGAAACTATAAGGGTTCCTTGTTACTACGGAACCCAAAAAAGGATTTGAATGAAATTAAAAATATGTATTTTTCAAATTTACCGCGGTTTTTTAGGAACAGCTTTCGTTAGCCAAACTTTAAGAAAGGAATTTTGAAAATTGGGTGTTGAAAAACGACATTCACGAGGGCAGAGCTGCAGGCAAAAGCTGTGATCATAAAGTGTAAAGTGTATAGTTAATTATATTATGTATGTATGTAAATAAATGTTATAATAATAAGTATTTTTATATAGAATGAATTAAATAAACTACTTAAATAATATTTATTTGTATGTAAATGTTTTATAATATTTATTGATGTCAAGTAGGTACCTAAGTTACCTACATTCTTTTTGTCTAATACAAAATATGTATAATAAATAACAATAACACCTTAATAGACAGAGTGTTGTTTGAGATGGTTTTTATTAAGTTGGTGTTCGATTTTTCAGGTACGGGCGAAAAGGGTACTCTAAAATAATAAAAACCATTTCAATATGTACTGATAACCACTTATTTCCGCTAAGTAACACTGTGGTAAACACAAGTAATTATAGGTACTATCTTTTTGACAGTGTCTTTAGTGAAACTCATCGGGATTTTTTTCCCCTTGAGAAGCAACAGTGGTACTCATGTCAAGAGGGTGTTACTAATCGGAAACAAACGGGCAGTTTAATACTGACGTTTTTCAAAACTTTAAGTTTTTGAAGATTTAAAAAAAAAAGGAGACTTACAACTTGGTTCACATTAGAATGTTGGTTAACTTGAAGTGCTTGAACTATAGTCTCTTTAGTTTTTTCACTGCCTACTTGGTAGATCAAGCGTCGTTTTTCTTTTGGTTTTTTATTTTTTTGATTTATATTTTCATCGTCAAGATCTTGAGCACAAAAAATGCACTTATATTTAAATGGGAAGTTTAATCCACTAGTACCAGCAACAGCGGCGTCATCAGATGTACCGGCAGATATATTTCCAGACTTTTTGTTAAATTGTAAGGGCATATACACTCCTTTCGCATTTTCTTTCGTATATTTCTTTCTGCAACTTGTATGTAAACAAATTTCTTCGACACTATTAAATACATTTAAAAGATAATCTTTTCGTAATAAACTGATTTTTTTTAATGTAACAAGACTCTTTTTTTTCACTGTTACTATCTCTCCTTCACTTAAAGGTGAATTACAAATAATGCAATCCATTTCCACAGTCCAAATTATTTTTCTTTCGTCCTTGCAAATTCTCACTTTTATCGCATTAAACTTGTGAACAAATGAGCGGTGACACAAAAATAAACAAATCATCAACACCGGCACGCGCCGCTGTATTATATTATTTCTATCCTTTTCACGCACTGCACTGGGCGGGACTGGGAAGCAAGCAGCGAAATCAAGGTCACGCGTGTTAGAAATTGATTTTATTACCTACATTTATTAGCAATTAATAATTTTAATTCCTTTTAGTAAAATTGAGTGTTATTTTGATATTTATTGGTTCATGTATAAGAAATTACAGATAAAATAAAAACAATGAAAGAAACGAAGAATATTCGTTAATTAATTGGTTCCGTATAAGTCACGCTGGTGTAAAGTTACAGGCCTGTTCAAGACTACTTTGTGATCGTATTCCCAAATTTTCACCATTTGTATGATTTTGTAAGTACATTTTTTTTACAAAAAAGCTAATTTTTTTTCTATGACGGAAAACTCTTATTAAAAACTGGAGAACTTTTATTTACAGGATAGTGATGTCTTATTAATTGATAGTGTACATTAATCCCTACTGTAGATTTTTTTTTGTACGAGCGAGGCCGTTTAGTATATTTCCCCCCCTATTTCAAAATGCTTCTCGAGAAATGAGACTAAAGCTATACAGGGCTATCTAAAAACATCACAAAAACATTTAGAATAATAAATTTAGACTGTAGGAATTTGTCCATATTTTTTTCTTTATTTATTTTTTATTTATTTATTTATTTAACTTCATACACAAATACAAGTGTAATGGCGGACTTAAAGCCTAAGGCCTTATCTACCAGTCAACCAAACGGGTGATGTGGAGAATGATAGGGGTAGTGCACAACTTGACAGGTATATGGTGAAAAAGAAAGAAAAGACTATATGTAAAAATAATAATTAAAAAATAATCAAAACAATAAACTACATGCAAAATACACACTATAAAGTATATGCTAAAATAAACAATACCTACATATACTACATACACTACATAAATACACTATGATCTATCTGACAGTTTTTGAAGAAAATGTGCCTTCACCTGTTTCTTAAATGAAAAACGGGTTTTAGCCTTCCGGACATCAACTGGTAATTCGTTCCATAGTTTTATAGCTTGGACGATAAAAGAATGTGTAAAGAACCCACTCCGGTGAACTGGCAAAAAAAGGTTGAAATTGTTAGAAGAACGAAGATCTCTAAGATGGGTATCACCCTGAAACTGAAAATTAGACTTGAGGTAAGCTGGAGTAGCGGGTTCAAAAAGAATCGAATAGAGAGTTGTGAGGATGTGCAGGTTGCGCCGTTGACGAATTGGTAACCAGTGAAGTTGGGAGCGATAAGACGACACATGGTCGTATTTACGAAGACCAAAGATATAACGAATACAATTATTGAGAAGACGGTCAAGTTTATTTAGCATATCGCCAGTCAAGTCCGAGTAGCACACATCAGCATAATCTATGATTGGCAAGATCAATGTATTCACCAGCATTGTTTTGGTGTCACAGGGTAGAAAATTTTTTAACTTATAGAGGGTACGTAGGACACCCGTGACTTTTTTAGAAATTTCCGTGACTTGTGTATTCCACGAGAGGAATGGATCTATGTGCAAACCTAAATCTTTGACACTTGAGCTAAACGGTATTACTGTGCCTTCAAAACAGACAGATAGGTGAGAGTCAGTGTCAATCTGCCTAATAAAATATGTACTACCAACTAGTAAAGCCTGACATTTTTTAGGATTGACCTTAACCCCGAACTTTCGCGACCACTCAGCCACGGCACTCAGAGCAGTATTAACCTGACTAATGGCAGCGTCTAGATTATCTACATCAGCTTGTGCATAAAGTTGCAAGTCATCGGCATAAAGGTGATACGAACACTGAAGATCTTTAGTAATAGAATCTATAAAAATAGAGAAGAGAAGAGGCGAAAGAATGCCTCCCTGAGGGACGCCTATCTCAAGTTCACACCATTCTGAGGAGGATTCCTCAATGCGAACTAACTGCTGTCGTCCTCGAAGATAAGATGAGAACCAGTTTACAACTGGTGAAGATACCTTGAGATGTGAAAGTATGGCTAGAAGGATATCATGGTCCACGGTGTTAAAGGCATTGGAGAAATCTACCAATGCTACGACTGTGACTTTCTTATTCTCCATTCCTAATCTAATGTCATCAGTCACTTTGAGGAGGGCTGATACCGTGCCGTGTCCACGACGAAAACCTGATTGGAATGAACTTAACAGGCCATTTCCAAAAATATGTTGAGATAGTTGGTAATGGACACAAGCCTCAAGCACTTTTGAGAGAAATGGAAGAATAGAGATTGGACGTAGATCGCATAACAGTTGGGGGTTGGGGACTTTAGGAAGAGGACGAACGTAAGCTTTTCGCCAGAGTTCAGGAAATTGTGCTGTAGAGAGAGATGAATTTATAATGTGGGTGATGACGGGTAGCACAATGTCCAGTATGATTTCGATCATACGGCGGCTGATCTTGTCACAACCTACAGCTCTAGATTTTATGGACGTAATGATCTTTTTTACATCCTCCTCACTTATTGGCGAGAATTTAAATTCGGCTACATCAGGAGACGGGAGTGAAGCAATATGTGAAATCGTAGCCGCTTTAAATGATTGACCAGATTGAGAAGACGTTACAAAATGATTATTTATGTCATCTAACGTAAATGAAGAAGGAATCTCAAGGTTACAAGATTTACCAATACCTAGAGTTCCAAGGAACTTCCAGACATCAGCAGAAGAAGAGGAGGAAAGTGTATTATGAATTAAGCGGCGTTTAGCATCACGTATCATCCTATTACACCGATTCCTTGCAAACTTAAACAGAGCCCAGTTCTCATCACTCCGATGTCTTTTAAACCTCCAAAAAGCACGATCTCTCCTTCTCATAAACATTCTTACCCCTGGCGTTATCCACGGAGCAGGTGGTCGTTTCAGTTTGACATTACGAATCGGGGCGTGCTTGTCATAAAGTCCAGTAAGAAGGTTATTGAAAACACTAAGTTTGTTATCTATACCAGATGCAGACCAAACCTGCTCCCAATCCGTATTAGCGGCATCATTAAGTAAAGCTTTGAAATCAGTCCGCGCATAACTACGAAGCTGCTTAATCTTGGGAATCACTTTAGGAGGCTTTAAGCGGTATGAACAGTGAAGGAGGTCATGTCGAGAGAATGCTGGGGCAGGATGTTGGCCGTAAGAGATAATATGATCCGTAGAAGATGTGATAATCAGGTCAAGACAAGTATCCTCCGAATAAATATTGTGATGCGTAGCTTGTGTGGGTAAAATATGCAAACTAGCAGAATCTAAAATACGGCGTAAATTTTGGGCTCTGGAAGAGTAACAATCTATTTGATCTGTGTTGAAGTCTCCCATAATTATGTGATGTGCGTACTCAGACCCGAGCAGTTCAATAGCTGCTTCGAGATCAGCAAAATAATTTGTAGACGGAGGACAATACACAACACCAAGAACGGCTTTAGCACCTTTAAGATTAATTTCAAGAAAAATATATTCCGCAGAAGCAGAGTAAAGAGCAGTAGAGCTAAGCAGAATTTTATAGCTAATGTCGCTCCGCAGATATATACCGACACCACCACAATCTTTGCCTAGCCGGTCATTGCGAATTAGCACAAATCCAGGGAGAGGGTAAGAAGTAGATGAGAGTTCTAGCTTCATCCAGGTTTCGGAAATGAGGATGGCATGAACATTGACATTAGAAAAGGTATCAACAAAGTCAGTATAATGTCCAGGAAGGCTCTGAGCATTGATGTGACAAACATTGAGAGTTGAAGAATTGTGTTGAAAAGCAGTACAGATGTAGTCACTTAAAGAAATAAAAGAGGAAGGGGAAGCACTATTATCACAAGAGTGATATTCATCATCGACTGAGTGATAAGAATTGTCAGACATAATAATATATAAATAAATATATAAATTAAAAATAGATATATAATAATATAATATAAAACCAAAAAACTATATCAATGTAGCGGGCCTAAAACACCTCTCTACACCACCCACCAGCCAACCACAGCACTTAAATAGGTACATGATATCTCTACAATTACAAGTTAGAACACAAAATAGACTTCTTTAGAGAAAAATAAAATAAAAATATGAGCACATCCTACACGCTGTCCATCCCATAGGGCATACATGCTCACTGGATCACGAGATCTACTTCTCTCTACTAATAATATCCTCGTGCATCCAGCCCCCAATCCCCAATACCCTGAGAGACGACCAGCATGCGGAGGGACCACAACCAAGAATATACTTACAGTTTTAAATTAATTACACACTAATATTATACAATTAATTCAAAACTGCATGGGTATGTATTAGGCATGATATTATCATACCTAATACACACTGTCAAAATAAAATGACACACTCAGGCCGAAAAATTGAAATAAAATAGGTATTTTAAAAACTAGTACATAACTAGCAAGACTGCACGTATTAACATGTACCAAGTAAGTCGATAAGTGAAGTAGGTACATACAAAAAACAAATGATGCGTTTAATTTACACACTTTTAGCATTTTCAGCAAAGGCTTATGCGTTGGTAGTCTATGTTCGTCATTAAAAATAAAACACAAATGTCACTGTCACTGTCAAAAGAATAATTTGATTACATTATGATATAAGTCTGACCTGACACTTGATTTTGATGTGAAAAAGTAAGAACATATTGTGGGTGGGCATTACAACCTACAAGTAGTTACAAAAGTATAAAAACACCCTCAAGATATAAATTACAACCAGAAACACTATATACAGAATAATGAGGAACACGACATGTGTAAGGTTCACACAAAAAAAAAGAAAAAAAGCTACCAAGAAGTACCTACATAACCTGAGCGGAAACTGTTTTAGTCGCTTGACCTCCTGCAGGACGAACAGCAGCCTGAGGGAATTTTTCTATCAAGACTTTAAGCTCCTCATCAGTGCAGATCTTACATTTGGAACCATCAGACGTTTTGATGACTACCACTCCATCCTGTGACCAACAGTTGCGCATGCCAAAATGTTCTCTTGCCTTGCCAAAAACAGCAAGCCGTGCACGAGTCAGGAACTCCTTTATAGATATCTTGCTACCCTTAAGACAAGTTTTCATATTCCAAATGGTAGATTTTGTGGAAAATTCACGAAACCTGACAAGCAACGGACGATGATGATCTCTCTTTGACTGACCCAGCCTATGGCATATTTTGATATCATCTTGATTAAGACCTGTCATGCCAAATTTCTTCTGTGCCAAATCCAAAATAATTTGTCTGCAATTCTCTTGAGGCTCTTCTGGGATGCCAGAAAAAACCAAAACTTTCCGTCGATGTCTGGTTTCAATGTTGTCAACAGAGCGCATACATTCTGTAATTTGAGATCTCAGAATGCCTACCATTTTGTGCATAATATCACGAAACACCCGGAACTCTTCAGCTACTTTCGCAACAGTATCCTTTGCTGGTGCCGCAGACTGCAACTGGGATTCTAACTCTGCCATCTTCAAGTCGAAATGGGCTTCTAGTCCCTGTTGTGCCCTCAAGATATCAGTGAGATGTGACATGCTGCCGAAGTGAAGCTTGAAACTCTTACAGTTTTCAATGTGTGTGTGTGTGTGTGGTGACTAGCAGGTGGTGTGCAATACACAGGTATGGTTAAGTCCACATTAGAGTTTTACAAATGTAAGTAGGAATAAATTAGTTATTTACAGCTGATTAAATGCAAAAACACTCTTAAATTTTGTTTTAATTAATTAAATTATTAAATAAATACTGGAGACTTGTTACGTTAAATATGCTTCTACCCGCCTTTTTTGATGACCGGACTAGATATAACTTTTTTATTTATGAACGGATTTAAATGAAACAAACACTAAATTTTAAGTGAAGCTTATCATAATATTTCAGTGAAAACTGCAAACGAATCAGTTCAATCGTTTCTCAGATTAGCGTGCACAAACGCACAGACAAACAGACAAACCGATAAACAGACAAACAGACAAAAATTCTAAAAATCATTGTTTTGTGTTCTATTGCGTTGGTAAAAGCCCCCAAAAATATTTTTACTCATTTATCTTCCATGTACAGACAGCGATCGGTTACGATTTTATTATATGTATTGATTGATTGATGATGTTTGATGATTGATTGATAATAAAACACTGAGTAGCTAGCTAGATATTTAATTATAGAATATTTTCCAATATAACATCGGCAGCCATTACCATCAGCACACGGATCAGACACGGAAGAGGAAGTATTTATATCAATTGTCAACTTGACAGCTAAGTGTCATAAATCATAGATAAAATAGTTCAACAACAACCACGTGTTTGTTTGTTTGTTACCTCTTTACGCTTAAACTACTGAACCGATTTGGTATGAATATAGTTTGAGACTGGGGGAAGGACATAAGGTACTCTTAATCTTGAAATTCCCACGGGGAGCGAAGCCCGCGGGCACAGCTAGTATTATAAATACGAAAGTGAGTTTGTATATTTGTTTTTTACCTCTTCACGCTTCAACCACAGAATTGTTTTAGACGAAATGTGGTATGGATATAGTTTAAGACCCAGAGAAGGACATAGGATAGTTTTTATTTCGGAATTCCCACAGGGAGTGAAGCCCATGGGCAAAGCTAGTAAAATTGTATTTTGAACGCCTGCTTATTTTAAATACTGTCTATCAAGCACGACGAATACTTTTTTATTTATCAACGGATTTCAATGAAACAACTACTAAATTTTAGGTGAAACTTATCAAAATACATAATTGAAAATCGCAACCGAAGTTGAGGTTAAAGAATCTTTATTTGTTTCTCAAAGAAAATATGACATTTTCACATGCAGAGAAATCTTATAGCTATTATGTAATTATAATTACATTTTATACAATATTGGTGAGAGCATTCAATTAAATACAAAAAATAATAAAACAATGTAGGTAGTTTGCTAACAAACATGTTGCGTTTTACCAAGTTGAAGACGCAAAACATCGTTAAGGTGGTCGTTCACCTGCGTTAATGACAAATGGAAGTTGGGTTTATGTAATTCAGTTTACAATTATTATAAGAAATTTACTTATTGTTTAAAAATTAACGGATATAAAAACATGAGAAGAATAAATTTCAATTCTAAAGTAAAATATCGTTCTAAACTAAACAGATTCCTACGTAACCCTTTGAGATTGCAGTTTTTTTTTTTAAAGTATTTGTTTGTTTATAACATTAAAGTATTTTTTAAAACGATGTTATATCAGTATGGCTATGAGTGTTGTAAACTTATTATACAGGCATCGGCTACTGTCAGTTTGGTTTACGAGCACCTTTATATTATGACGTTTTTAATATGCACAGGGGCGGATTCAGTAAATTAGTTACTTATGTCGGACTTATTTTGGAAATAATATATTTTTTTAGTTTCGTTTTAAATGTGTTGAAGTTGGATAATTTGATTTCCAATGGCAATTTATTAAAAACCTTTGCACCTCCGTATTTAATATTTTTTCTTCCATAATTTTTAGTTCGCGGTCTTGGCAGAAAAATATTATTTGAGCTTCTGAGCAGTCGTAATCCTAATTCTTTTTTAGTTTGAAAAGTTAAATTAAATAAGAAATTATTGAAAGCGATGACGATGGTAATGCTGGCATAGTGTCAGAACCAATTAGTCAAGAGGGCAGAAGTCAGGTGCAAGATGAGGAGATGGCTCAAGACCACGTGACTAATACCACACAGTCTGAGCAGTCGTCGTCAGAAGATGATATTCTTCTCTCTCAATTGAGGCAAGTTGAGCGTACAGAGGTGGGTGGCAACTTTTTTATATCAAAAAATGGAACACGATGGAATAAATCACCTCCAACTCAAACTATTGTGCATTGAATGCAACAAAAACAGTGATTCAATTTAAAAAAAATATGTGTTTTGATTTGTAACTTGCCAAATATGTAACTTTTTATGTGATCTCTTAAAAATGTTCCTAATTAAGTAAATTTAACAATGTAAACAAAAATTTTGTAACTTTAATTTTCTAAAATAAATCTTCTTTAGTAAAAATGCTTATTTTTCATCCATGTACAGACAGCGATCGGTTACGATTTTATTATATGTATTGATTGATGATGTATTGATTAATTTTCTAAAATAAATCTTCTTTATCTTTAGTAAAAATGCTTATTTTTATTAAAAATTGCAATATTATTGATTTTTTTTCAATTTTAAAGTGTTCTACTATAGTAGAGCGCGCGAGCATACTTGCAAAGAAATGGGGCGCGTGCACTCTAGTGTTAAAATTGATATAACTTTTTTATTTATGAACGGATTTAAATGAAACAAACACTAAATTTTAAGTGAAGCTTATCATAATATTTCAGTGAAAACCGCAAACGAATCAGTTCAGCCGTTTCTCAGATTAGCGTGCACAAACGCACAGACAAACAGACAAACCGACAAACAGACAAACAGACAAACAGACAAAAATTCTAAAAATCATTGTTTTGTGTTCTATTGCGTTGGTAAAAGCCCCCAAAAATATTTTTACTCATTTATCTTCCATGTACAGACAGCGATCGGTTACGATTTTATTATATGTATTGATGATATTGATTGATGATGATATTGATGATTTAAATTGATATAACTTTTTTATTTATCAACGGATTTCAATGAAACAACCACTAAATTTTAAGTGAAACTTATCAAAATACATAATTGAAAATCGCAACCGAAGTTGTTCAGCCGTTTCTGAGATAAGCGTGCACAAACACAGTTTTTCGAACAAAAATGGTTGACTTGATTCTTTAAAATTGATATAACTTTTTTATTTATGAACGGATTTAAATGAAACAAACACTAAATTTTAAGTGAAGCTTATCATAATATTTCAGTGAAATCCGCAAATGAATCAGTTCAGCCGTTTCTCAGATTAGCGTGCACAAACGCACAGACAAACAGACAAACCGACAAACAGACAAAAATTCTAAAAATCATTGTTTTGTGTTCTATTGCGTTGGTAAAAGCCCACAAAAATATTTTTACTCATTTATCTTCCATGTACAGACAGCGATCGGTTACGATTTTATTATATGTATTGATTGATGATGATTGATTTTGAAAGTAGCATATGAAAAGAAAACAACTAAATATGGTATAATAGGTGTTTATTATAAATAATAATTAAAAAAGACAATATATAATATAATATCTTTAGCATATTGCAGATACACAAGTTTATTTTTGATTACAGTAAATCATATTTTAGTCGTCTCCATCGACTATTCGTCATACAAAAGAGTAACAATAACAATATATCTATTTTAAAACCAACTTAATTGATGACCTCAAATAAGGAATCAACTAAATATGGTACTTTAGATGTTTATTATAAATCATAATGAATATAGACAATATACAAAATAAAATCTTCAGCATCTTGCTGATACACAAGTTTACCTTAAATAGTTAAACATTTTTTTATTCATTTCCATCGACCATTCGTCATACAAAAGCGTTAACATTTTATTTTAAAACCAACTTGATTGATGGCCCCAAGATAAGGTATCAATTTTTTTTTTTGTATTATGCGTTTATCATCGCTAGCAGAGAGTGCAACTTTTTCTACTGACTGTGTGAAAAGTTCATGTTTAAGAGATTTAAATAAAATATTTCTTTTCTTCAGAGATGTATTATACATCAAAACATCATTATAATATTTTATATTTAAGCTTTTTATTTCAGATTTATGACACCTTTAGCTTTTTTTATTTCCTTTTCTTTTGTTTTAATACAATATAACTTTGACCTAAGACCCACAAATTCCAAAAGCAGATCTCCGAATTCATCTTTAAAGAGCCCAGGTATTTTTTTATTTAGACATAAGATTCCATACTGGTTGTTATTTTTATAATTACTCGTGTCAAAGTATGATTGAAAAAAACATTTAATATCTTTGTATACGTCCTTTGTCTCAATGGAATATAAAAAACTATCAGTGTCTGTATAACAAAGCTTTAAACTTTTCCCATAGAATGGCTTCATAATAGAATAGTGAAAATCATACATATGGTGTTTAGACATTTCCAATACTGTAAACCCTGGGGATCCATCACTTTCTCGCAATTAACTTCAACGATTTTTATTCCCCATAAAAATATTCGCAAATCTTTAAATACAATATTGAACAAATCCTAAAATCTGTTGACATCGAAATTTCATTTACTCGATTATTCGTTATTGACAAACTTAGTCTATAGTTTTTTTTTTTCATATTTCATGTATTTTATCGAAATAACGTAACATCAAAGTTTTGTTACCCATAATTTTGTTTCCACGTAAGTTTCAGTTTGCAAAATAGTTGAAACATTTAAAACGAGTGCTAAGACACTTCTTTCCATTTTCCTAGGTTTGGGCAATCCTATAGGTTAGGTTATGTTAGAACTGCGACCAACACATGCACGAGCCCAGCGAGCGAAGTGAGCGTGCCGCGGCAGCGGCCGGCGAGTGCTAAGACACTTCTATCCATTTTCCTAGGTTAGGGCAATCCTATAGGTTAGGTTATGTTAGAACTGCGACCAACATACGCACGAGCCGAGTGAGCGAAGCGAGCGTGCCGCGGCAGCGGCCGGCTAGTTATTATGTGTACCGTTACATATTGAAACATGTTTTTATGAACAGTTTTATCGATAAATTAATATTTTATATGAAATGTTAGTTCGATACACCGTTTTTCTATAAAAGAAAACCATTTAAAAATGTATTTTTTAAAAATGTTGTTATTATAATATGAAACTGCGATGATAAACTATTCGTTTTATTAAGAGAAAAATGTATTAAAAATCGTGGAATAGTTTTCTGGGAAATGAAATTCGATGTCAAAAAAATCTGTATTCTAATAGACACCCGTAAACCCTATGTAAATAGGTTTATCTAAGATAACTGACTCGGGTCTCATTTGTACAGCTACAAAATTTTCAGAAAATATAGTACAGCTATGAAAATTTGGTTTTGATATTAGTTGTTCAGCTGAGTAAGTTTTATTTGTTTTGTTTCTTGTATCAGTCCATCGATTTACTAAATGAATATCAACCCTTTTCTCAGAATCTTCTAGTGTTTTTCCAAAAAGACTATTATTTAATAATTTAAAAAAGTCCTGTTCAAATGTTGTCTTAGCCTTTTGACGTAATTTTGTGTTCAAATCAATATACTGTTTTAAAAATGGATGTTGTTAAAATTTTATTACTCTGTGAATTTTCTTTAATATCAATCCATATCGTACACATGTTTTTAAATAAACATAATGAATTACATATTAAAATTTATCGTATAAATTAGGAATTAACTTTGGAGATTTAGATGCTAGTGATGTAAATTTTTGTGGGCAAAATGGTAGGTCATTGTGAGCATCGTGGAGATGTTCAGGATATTCCAAATTAACTTCCAAGATATAACCATATTGTGAGTCATCGGGTACACTAAGAATATTAAGTTCATTAATTTCAGATTGGTTCATTAACGTAAAATCTGAATAGGGTAAATAAGAGCACATAGCATAACTGCTTTTTTTGGCGGCTGGCAACCCAAGAGCATAAATGTCAAAATTATTGCTCCGTATTTAATATTGTAAATTTAAATATCTAAATAGCTAAATCCAATAAATAATATTACTTGTTTGTAAAATAAACTAGGTTTTATCGTAATTGATAATTTGTTTGTGCAATTTCAGTGTATTTTGTGAAATAATAGTGCTCTTAGCTGACGTTCAGTGGGTAATTTGTGAAATAATTGTTACCGGCTTTTTACAACTTTTACAAGGTAAGAACGGTACAATAACTAATCCTTTTTACATATCTCAATAAACACCACGTCCTTTGTGCACTGTTTTTCATAATTTTGGAAAGTTTACTCATATAAAGCACATACAAATTGACACTTGTTTTTATAACAGTAGGTAGGTTATGTATTTGTTATTTCTTAGTAAGTGATCGGTTTTGTTAGCTATTCTAGCGTTTATTATCTTCCTTACATATTTTGTTAGTCCCTATATTGTAAAAATGTCCACCACAACCCGTGCAACGACAGCCAGGCAATTGGAAATTCAGCTGAAGGATGCCTTACTCCAGCTCAAGGCAGAAAAGGAAGACAATGAGAAACTATTATTGGAAAGGGAAGATAATGAACGTGAATACGAATTAATGTGTACGAAAAATATTAGACTCGAACAAAAGCTTTCTGAGAGTCTCCAATTATGCGATGAATTAAGCGAGCAACTTAACCGATTGCATTTAGAAGTAGATTCTTTCCGCCAATGCGGTGATACGTATGAGCAAACGCTCAGACGTACCTCCGAGTTAGAAAAAGTGGTATGGTCCCCATGTTACCAGCTTCATGTGGATCGAATCGAAAAAATTCAAAAAAAGTTTGTCAAAACGTTAAATTTTCGCAATAATGTTCAAAAAGGCTACTCGGACTCTCTTAATCTTTATAAACTACTGAGCCTACAAGACCGTCGTAAATTTTTTGATATCTTGTTTATATATAAGTTACTTAACAATAAGATACACTCATCATCACTATTAGCATCAGTGTACTTAAACGCATCAAAACGAAGACCGTTTCGCCATGCACGACCTAGTGAGCCTTTGTTTGCACCTCCTCACTTTATAAAAAATTACACTAATAATACTTTTTTCCCTCGTTCACTTAACTGTTATAATAAAGAATTATCTGAACTTGATCTATTTAGTTCCTCCATGTTTGGTTTTAAGAAATCATTGTTCCTGAAATTGTTTGAAAACAATAATGAATAAGTAGTATTTTTTCTTTTTCTTTTAATACAATCTGTAAGTAATGTACGTGTATATCTACTAATGTTTTACTCTAATAATTTTTAACATTTATTTCTTTTATAGTCTTATTATTAGCGATCAACTTTAAAACCTATTTGAAGCTACATCAGTAAAAATTGTTTTATGAATAGTTAAGTTTCGACACTCAATGTCTACATAATGTATAAATTTGTTAGTTATTAAGATATTTTCTGTAATGACTGTTTGTGTCACAATAAAGAGAAAAAAAAAAAAAAAAAAAAAAAAAAAAGAGCTGGGAGAGGCATATAGACTCATAAGTAGTTACGAGCAAGATGCCCAGTCGCGTCAGTCAGCGGAGGTGTCCAGCCTCTTTGACGAGCTCATTGATAGTGTCCCTGTGCCTCCCTCAACAAATTCCTCAGTAATTGATCTCACTAGTGAGATATCATGCAGTAATAATTACTTAGATAATTCAAATGCCATGAATAGTCACAACAAAGTTAAAAAACATTTAAAAATTTGTAAAAAAATCAAGAAAACCAATAATAAATTAAAGATAAATCTCAGGAAATCATGTTTATTAAAATCCAGTTCATTAAATTGTAAATTACAAACAGAGCTAGACTTATGTAATGAAAAATTGGCGGAAAGTCAAGAGTTGTATGAGGTCAACAGGATTAGGCTTGAGTCTCATATTATTAAATTGCAGGAGGACTACTCCTCATTATTTTCTAAGTATAATAATCAACAAAAACAAAATACTGAGCACATGCTGACTGTGGAGAAATTGATTAGCGACAGCAGGTACAATCAAGAAACCCTTGATTTATTAGCTAAGCAATGTACTTGCGGGCAGCTCAACCAGCCCACCATCAGTGTCCCCACACCAGAGCTCTCTCCTTGTGACAGTAATTTGTGCAATAATGTGTCTGATTGCGTTGACCTCATGGAACCTCCATGTAATACAATAGTTTTTTCTGATGGTATGGGTCGCAATATGGGTTGCATGCTTAACACACTTCTTGATAACAATTGTGTTAATTACTGCTTCCCGAATGCAACCTATACCCAAATTTTAGATAAAATTAAATTAACCAAACTAAATAGTAAATCTACTGTTGTATTACTGATAGGCAATAGTAATAGAATAGGAAAAAAAGAAATAATCAGCTGTATGGATTATTTAACTAAACTAGAAGTAGGCAAAATAATTTTATGTGCATTTCCATATATACATTGCCAGTCTCCAAAAAATTATAGAAACATTCACTATCTCAATACTTTGATACATAATATAACATGTCGTTATAGTGATAAATTAGTGTTTTTTGACACCAATAATTTCATAGGTGAATGTGATCTGACAAAAGATAATATTTATCTTTCAAAATATTCTAGACGTAAGATTGCTACGTTAGTAGCAAATAATATTAATTTTTGGACGAGTTTACATTGTAAACGAAAACCTAGTTTTAAGACGCCTACCGATTTACCAGGAATATGTGATGGTAAATCTGTAGACTTGACGGCAGTTTTAAACTGAACATTAAGACAACGGAAAGGCCTCATGAACTAAGAATAGTACATCAAAATTTAGAAGGTTTTTCCGGCAAAGAATTATTAGTTGAATTATTTCTTGAAGAATTGGATGTTGACATTTTATGATTGACTGAACATTGGCTGTATGAGAGTCAGATGATGTTCAGCCTAAACAACTATAATATTGTTAGCTGCTTTAACAGGAAGTCTGCTCAGCGAGGGGGTTCCATAATTTTTGTAAAAGATTCTTTCCGTAGCAAAGAGCGGACGGATATTGTCAGACTTTCTGTTGAGCGCGTTTGTGAGGTGACCTGTGCCGAGCTAGATCATCATATAATTATTTGTGTATACAGTCCTCCTAATAGTGATTTTAAAAGTTTTGTTAAAACAATGGACCAGGTACTTAAGTCCTGTTCATCTAGTAAAAAGAATTTAATTGTTTGCGGAGATTTTAATGTTGATATCTTAGTAGATAATCCAAAAAGTACACAATTTCTAAATCTTTTTAAATGTTATGAATTAGTAAACGTATTCTTTGAGCCAACACGAATCACTGCTACATCTGCTACTTGTCTAGACAATTTTTTTAGTAATATTAAATATTCTGTTAAATCAGTTATTAAAAAACTGCCTTCTGATCATTCAGGTGTATATGTAGTTTATGTCAAGGAGTCCAAAGGCAAGTCCAGCATTTTGAACAAAGATAAGACTTTTTGTAGGCCGATTACTTCTAAAAATATACAAAAACTAAAAAATAATTTAGATAACAAATTGTTGTCGGTCGTTTACACAGGAAAAAATCCTGACGACCATTACAGTAAACTATTTAACGTTATTACCTCAGAATATTCAAAAACTTTGAAACAAAAACAAGTTGTAGTGCATAGAAAAGTACAGTTTAGTGAGTGGGCTACTATCTGCATCTACATAAGTAGGAGCAGGCTTTATGACTTATATTCCCAAAAACAATATAATTTTAGTCCTTCCTTTCTAGAATATGTTAAAAATTATTCCAAAATATTTAAAAAAGTTTGTAGACAAGCCAAGGCAAATCGTATAAGTAGAAAAATAAATAATGCTCCTAACAAAATAAAAGAAGCTTGGAATGTTATAAATAAAGAAACGGGTAAATATAAAGCCAAAGAAAATATCTGTCAAATCAAATCTTGTGGTAAGACTATAACTAAAACTGAAGAAATAGTAAATATTTTTGATGATTTCTTTCCTAACATTCCTTTGGAACTTACTTCTAATGTGAATTCTAGCCCCCAGCGTGCTGAAGCCTTGCTTAAGAATAATGTTAGGCCTTGTGATTCTAAATTTAAATTTAAGCATATTGGCCCCAAAGATATAATAGATGCATTTAAACAGTTAAATTTAAAAAAATCTGAAGACCACTGGGGCATGTCAGTTTCTGTAGTAAGCCATATCATAAATATCATAGCTGCTGATTTAGCTTTTATATTTAACGAATGTATTGATGAAGGCATATTTCCTAACCTAATGAAATGTAGTAAACTAATCCCCTTATTTAAAAAAGGAGAAAAAACAGATCCTGGCAACTACAGACCTATATCTATCCTGCCAGTTTTGAGTAAGGTGTTCGAAAAGATAATGCTCAATCAAATGCTTCTTCATTTTAAGACCTACAACCTTTTCCATAGCCAACAATTCGGCTTTACTGGCGGGAAATCAACCACCGATGCGGGAGTAGCACTTGTTACTCATATATACGACGCATGGGAGAACAAAAATGATGGAATTGGATCATTTTGTGATCTCTCCAAAGCATTTGATTGCGTAGATCATCCGACACTTTTGCTTAAATTTCGTCAATACGGTTTTGATGATAATTCAATAAAACTTATAGGATCTTATTTAACAGATAGGCATCAGACTGTTGATTTAAATGGCATAAAATCGCACGGATCTAATGTTAAGATAGGCGTACCGCAAGGTTCAATTCTTGGACCTATCCTTTTCTTGGTTTATGTCAATGACTTGCCTTACATGGTTGAGAAGCAGGCTGGCATAGTGCTGTTTGCTGATGACACCTCGCTTATATTCAAACTTGATCGACATAGCACAAACGCTAGCGCGGTGAACAGCACCTTGTCTTCCATTTCTGATTGGTTTTCTGCCAATAATCTCATGTTAAATGCGAAAAAGACTCAATGCGTTCGATTTTCTCTTCCCAATGTGAGACAGGGCTGCGTTGACATGATGATAGATGGTGAAAAACTTGATCTTGTTGAAAGTACTACCTTCTTAGGAATTATAATAGACTCGAAACTTCAATGGGGTGCTCATATAACTAAACTTTCAAATAGGCTTAGTTCTGCGGCTTATGCTGTTAGGAGAATAAGACAATTGACAGATGTAGCAACTGCTAGACTAGTGTACTTTAGTTACTTTCATAGTGTAATGTCTTACGGCATACTCCTGTGGGGGAATGCAGCCGATATTCAGACTATTTTTATTTTACAAAAACGGGCAATTCGTGCTATTTACGGGTTAGGATCTAGAGACTCACTCAGAGAATTATTCAAGAAAATAGATATACTTACCTTAGCATCACAGTATATATTTGAAAATATAATGTATGTAAGGAAAAATATTTCCTCATACAATAAAGTAAGCGATTTTACCGATAGAAACTTACGTAATAAGAATGACTTAGTTGCCCCGTTTTATAGGCTTAAAACAATTAATAAGACATTTATGGGGAACTGTATACTTTTTTATAATAAATTGCCAAAATCGATCCTTGATATGCCAGACAAAAGATTCAAAACTTATGTAAAGAAAGTACTTTGTGAGAAGGCTTATTATAGGACCGATGACTACCTTAAAGACAAAAAAGTCTGGCGTGAGCTTGACGCGGGTCCCTCTAAAAGTTTGTAATATAGGTACTCGAAAATGTCATAATTTGGTACATTTTGTACAAACTGAATCTACAACTTGACATTACTTTAAAATTTTGACATTCTAAAAATTAAATTTAAATTATGATATGACATAACAAACAAAACAATGTATTCTCTGTCCACATTAACTTTAAGTATTATCGCTTACTTTATTGTATGAGGAAATATTTTTCCTTACATACATTATGTTTTCAAATATATACTGTGATGCTAAGGTAAGTATATCTATTTTCTTGAATAATTCTCTGAGTCTCTAGATCCTAACCCGTAAATAGCACGAATTGCCCGTTTTTGTAAAATAAAAATAGTCTGAATATCGGCTGCATTCCCCCACAGGAGTATGCCGTAAGACATTACACTATGAAAGTAACTAAAGTACACTAGTCTAGCAGTTGCTACATCTGTCAATTGTCTTATTCTCCTAACAGCATAAGCCGCAGAACTAAGCCTATTTGAAAGTTTAGTTATATGAGCACCCCATTGAAGTTTCGAGTCTATTATAATTCCTAAGAAGGTAGTACTTTCAACAAGATCAAGTTTTTCACCATCTATCATCATGTCAACGCAGCCCTGTCTCACATTGGGAAGAGAAAATCGAACGCATTGAGTCTTTTTCGCATTTAACATGAGATTATTGGCAGAAAACCAATCAGAAATGGAAGACAAGGTGCTGTTCACCGCGCTAGCGTTTGTGCTATGTTGATCAAGTTTGAATATAAGCGAGGTGTCATCAGCAAACAGCACTATGCCAGCCTGCTTCTCAACCATGTAAGGCAAGTCATTGACATAAACCAAGAAAAGGATAGGTCCAAGAATTGAACCTTGCGGTACGCCTATCTTAACATTAGATCCGTGCGATTTTATGCCATTTAAATCAACAGTCTGATGCCTATCTGTTAAATAAGATCCTATAAGTTTTATTGAATTATCATCAAAACCGTATTGACGAAATTTAAGCAAAAGTGTCGGATGATCTACGCAATCAAATGCTTTGGAGAGATCACAAAATGATCCAATTCCATCATTTTTGTTCTCCCATGCGTCGTATATATGAGTAACAAGTGCTACTCCCGCATCGGTGGTTGATTTCCCGCCAGTAAAGCCGAATTGTTGGCTATGGAAAAGGTTGTAGGTCTTAAAATGAAGAAGCATTTGATTGAGCATTATCTTTTCGAACACCTTACTCAAAACTGGCAGGATAGATATAGGTCTGTAGTTGCCAGGATCTGTTTTTTCTCCTTTTTTAAATAAGGGGATTAGTTTACTACATTTCATTAGGTTAGGAAATATGCCTTCATCAATACATTCGTTAAATATAAAAGCTAAATCAGCAGCTATGATATTTATGATATGGCTTACTACAGAAACTGACATGCCCCAGTGGTCTTCAGATTTTTTTAAATTTAACTGTTTAAATACATCTATTATATCTTTGGGGCCAATATGCTTAAATTTAAATTTAGAATCACAAGGCCTAACATTATTCTTAAGCAAGGCTTCAGCACGCTGGGGGCTAGAATTCACATTAGAAGTAAGTTCCAAAGGAATGTTAGTAAAGAAATCATCAAAAATATTTACTATTTCTTCAGTTTTAGTTATAGTCTTACCACAAGATTTGATTTGACAGATATTTTCTTTGGCTTTATATTTACCCGTTTCTTTATTTATAACATTCCAAGCTTCTTTTATTTTGTTAGGAGCATTATTTATTTTTCTACTTATACGATTTGCCTTGGCTTGTCTACAAACTTTTTTAAATATTTTGGAATAATTTTTAACATATTCTAGAAAGGAAGGACTAAAATTATATTGTTTTTGGGAATATAAGTCATAAAGCCTGCTCCTACTTATGTAGATGCAGATAGTAGCCCACTCACTAAACTGTACTTTTCTATGCACTACAACTTGTTTTTGTTTCAAAGTTTTTGAATATTCTGAGGTAATAACGTTAAATAGTTTACTGTAATGGTCGTCAGGATTTTTTCCTGTGTAAACGACCGACAACAATTTGTTATCTAAATTATTTTTTAGTTTTTGTATATTTTTAGAAGTAATCGGCCTACAAAAAGTCTTATCTTTGTTCAAAATGCTGGACTTGCCTTTGGACTCCTTGACATAAACTACATATACACCTGAATGATCAGAAGGCAGTTTATTAATAACTGATTTAACAGAATATTTAATATTACTAAAAAAATTGTCTAGACAAGTAGCAGATGTAGCAGTGATTCGTGTTGGCTCAAAGAATACGTTTACTAATTCATAACATTTAAAAAGATTTAGAAATTGTGTACTTTTTGGATTATCTACTAAGATATCAACATTAAAATCTCCGCAAACAATTAAATTCTTTTTACTAGATGAACAGGACTTAAGTACCTGGTCCATTGTTTTAACAAAACTTTTAAAATCACTATTAGGAGGACTGTATACACAAATAATTATATGATGATCTAGCTCGGCACAGGTCACCTCACAAACGCGCTCAACAGAAAGTCTGACAATATCCGTCCGCTCTTTGCTACGGAAAGAATCTTTTACAAAAATTATGGAACCCCCTCGCTGAGCAGACTTCCTGTTAAAGCAGCTAACAATATTATAGTTGTTTAGGCTGAACATCATCTGACTCTCATACAGCCAATGTTCAGTCAAACATAAAATGTCAACATCCAATTCTTCAAGAAATAATTCAACTAATAATTCTTTGCCGGAAAAACCTTCTAAATTTTGATGTACTATTCTTAGTTCATGAGGCCTTTCCGTTGTCTTAATGTTCAGTTTAAAACTGCCGTCAAGTCTACAGATTTACCATCACATATTCCTGGTAAATCGGTAGGCGTCTTAAAACTAGGTTTTCGTTTACAATGTAAACTCGTCCAAAAATTAATATTATTTGCTACTAACGTAGCAATCTTACGTCTAGAATATTTTGAATGTACATTTTGTACAAACTGAATCTACAACTTGACATTACTTTAAAATTTTGACATTCTAAAAATTAAATTTAAATTATGATATGACATAACAAACAAAACAATGTATTCTCTGTCCACATTAACTTTAAGTATTAATTTAATTGTGAGTTGACGTCCTTGGAGAAAAGGTGCAGTGCAGTTTGTTACCGCTTCTTCTGCACTAGCGCTTTGGAAGCGGTAGTAAACTTAGCTGTAAGTAACTATTTGACGTCAACAATTGTGCAACAAAATAATGACGATTATTAAGAGATATTATAAATATCCTATGATAATAAAGATATATTTGATTTGATTTGATTTGAACCATACAAATTATTACAATCTATATACAGCAAATAGTTATCGGGTAAGGATGAATTATAATTATCCAAATATTATTATTTGCCTTTGCATATCTGGTAGAGCACAAACAGATTCCTCCACGAATACCCTGTTGTATCATGCGTATAATTTCTAGCTCGTTTATAAGTTGAAGTTTTACTTTAGTTATCAATAAAATTGCATCAAAACTTAAAGACGGTGCTGTTAGATAAAATGCTGGGTCTAATTTATAATTTGTTTTACAAGTTATACGGAAATTTTGAAAAACATCTGCCAGTAAAATTACATCTGTTTTTGGTATAAGTCCGTGTATTCACTGAGATCTTTTAAATAAAATATTTTCCAAACTTGATTTGCATGACGATAATCAGACTCTGAAACAGAGTCGTAAGTTAAATGGCTATAGAAACAATCTCGCGATGGTAAACTAAGTTCTTTATACGAATTCCAACTAGTCATATATTCGTATGGGTACACACCTTTTCGTCTTACTAGATCAAAATGCTTTTTCTCTGGAAAAAAAATTGATAAGTGCTTAAAGTCACTTTCGTTTAAGTTTGCAGCAAGTTTTTCTAAACTAGTACCTAAAAATTTAAATGACTCCACAAACCGCACCGGTATATATTCCTGATAACCTGTATTAAAAAAAATTGTAAATGATATGTAGTTTTCCTTGTTTTCCCAATTACCTTTTAAGTTGCCTTGCATTTCACCTAACTCTCGAATAAATAAGTGACTATCGTATCCAGACAAATTATGAAAAAATACTGGAACAAATTTTGATAACTGATATTTAAGGTACGGTAAGGTACAGTAAGAATGAGCCGCTCCACGGTATGTTCCTGTTAGGTGGCAATGATTTTTTGCTTCGTCATCAAGTAACAATTTTTCGCAGAGAAAACAAAATTTTGATGTATTAAAATTTTCTTGCTCATCTGGTGCCAATGAAACATAGGAATTGGAGTTTTTAAAATCTTATATATCTGTTTTACGTCTTTACCAAGAAATTTCAGAAATTTTTCGATACAATCTTTCCCGAGATAAGACATACTTATTAAAAAAGCTATTAATAGAACAGACGATATAATAGCCAAATGCTGCTGGTACACACAGCAAAATAATTTGGTTTGCCCCCTTTTGTTCGTGTGAAAGTCAAGATCACACTCGCAAATATCCCATACAATAAAAATCTTACAACACTTGTGTGGGTGAATCTTACTCAATAATTTTATTTCGTTCGACATACGCACATAACCACGTGGCAACACGATACGTTTACTGCCGAAGTGTGATCATCAATTTCGCCAAGTAAGTTAGCGACTTGATTGGCGGAGTGGTCTAATGAGCCAACTTATATCATGTGAAAGTCGCAGGTTTTACTCTGCCCATTGCTTATATATCAACTTTTAAGAAAATAGACGTTTTATTAGTTTATTATTTTTATACGTTGTTTTAATGTTTTTCAATCTTTACTCATAGTTGAAACCAATTAGGGTAAAAGGAAATAGGGATACGTGAAAAAAAAAGTTTGATTGCACTGTATTATTATTATTCAATGAAAATATAACAAAGTATATTAATAACACAAAAGATATTTAGATTCAGAAATTTTATTGTAATGAAACTCATTGTTAATGATAAGTAGATTACTTAATAATATTAAATGGGTAATTTGAGTAACAGTTTTCTATACATAAGTCAGTAGTCAGTATATAGTAAGTATACTGCTAACGAAGAAATATTTCTACAAAATATTTTAAACTTAAATACATAGTTTTTTATTCCTGCTGCCATGTTTGTTTATATAGTACCTGGGAGACCGAGCTTTGCTCGGTTACATTTAGTGATGTGCCGCTACCAAATTACCGTTACCAGTATTTTACTATTTGGGAATATTCCCAGTAAGATTCCATTGTTACCGGTAATATTCCCAAATGCTGGTAATATTGGTCATTAAGTATAGTTTTGTTTTTTTCTCTATGTAATACTGTTTAAAACGCGCACGTGCACTCTTCCAAGCTGCTTCTCTTCCCGCGCAGATCGTAAAAGCCGATCGAGGGAATTGGTGAAAATGCGAACCATATTAATAGGTGATGCGGGTAGCATAGGAACCCATCATTGTTTTGATTTCTTTTTGGGGTTCCGTAGTAAACAAGAAACCCTTATTTAGCCATTTCTGTCTGTTTGTCTGTCCGCGGTTTTACTCAGAGACTGTTAGTACTAAAAAGTTGTAATTTGGCATGGGTATGTATATTAATCACGCCGCGCTGACAAAGTGGTAAAATAGCTTTTTCTAGATTAGTTTGTCATACATTACATGTAAAATGACATTTTTTTAATATAAATTTAACAAATATCCTATACACCCCCCCTCTATTGTACGTGGTGGTTGCACACGTGAAAAAAATTGCGGCAGTAGGATGTCTAGATGTTAATTCTGTGGTAGTACGTACAACGAAATTAAAAAGAAAACTATCAGAGCTAAGTAGGGTTTACAATGCAAAACACTTTATTGTACAAAATAAAATACAGCACATAATTATCTTAAAAACTAGGAAATGCGCAAAAGGCTGCCTTATTGCTAAGCAATTTCTTCCAGGCAACCTATATAGAAAAAAAATACTGTAAAAAATTAAGAGTTGTAGACCAGCGACAGAACAGTAGATTTTTAGACAATTTAGATGTTAAATGGCGAGGCATGAATCCAAAATTCGGTTGCGTTACGATTGTCGGTGCGTGTTACACCCGACACGCACTTGGCAGGTTATTTTTCTATCTTCTCGCCCACCACTACGCAAAAGGTGGCTTTTAAATCTTACGGCCAAGCCGCAGGACCCAAAATGCTGTCTGCCCCATTAGGAATAGAGACGTGATAGTGTACCATATCTTGCAGCTGCGCACAGCACACAATTTGCGTTTTGTGTGACTTTTTTTAATGATCATTCTTCTGGCGACTAAGCGACCAATACTATATAAATGAATTTTTATTAGCGTTTCTTCTGAGCAGTGGTTGTTACAAAGCGCTTTTATCGGTAGCTTTTCTTTACACGTAATTTAAACTAAACTTATTGACGTGTAAAAGTGCCTGTACAGGTGTTATTACTGAATAAACATTGATTCTTAAATTTTGAAAAGCAGTATTTGTTTTTGAAAACTTTAGCTTTCTCTTTCACTTTTAGTGGTGGCACTAGTGGCGTCAAATTTAATAAATTTTATTACAAAAATGTTTTTTTTACTCGTAAACTTACTATTTACATTCCCAGACAGAAGCTTTTCAAGAAATTTACTAAGTGACTTTATAGTAACAATGATAAAATACCCAGAAAGTTACTGTATGGGAAGTTACTCAGTAAGTTTCTCGAATAACTTAATAGTAACAATGAGAAAATTCCCGGTAAGTTACTGTATGGGAACATTACTCAGTAAGTTACTGGAAACTTACTCGGTAAGTTACTAGGAATATTGGGAAAATACTACTAAACATTAAATTTTTGGTTGCATTTAAATTGGAACTAGTAGAAGTATTATCGAAGCATTGATATTCACAAATAAAATTTAAGACAAAAATTTTTTTTTCCTATGTTACCCTAAATTACCGATTTTTAGAATGTTACTGGTAACGTTACTGGGAAAATACTCGTCTGGAGTAAGTTACCGGTAACGGCACATCACTAGTTACATTACATCTCAAACATTAACTATTTTTTTTTAACTTGTTTAAAAACAATACAAATAAAAAATTATATATAAACTTGAACATGAAAAAAAAACAAAAGTAAGTCACCAAGTGGGATTCGAACCCGTAACACTCTTTCCAGCGGTCCGTATCCTTAACCGCTGAGCCAAACGGAAATCGGCCAGCGCGACGAAATTAGCGACCATATTCTGCGTAGAAAGAAAAACGCATGAAAACTCGAAAACATGCGTTTTCCCAAACATAAGACTAATCTAGATCGATTGTTTACCCCCGAAAACCCCCATATACCAATTTTCAGCGAAATCGTTAGAGCCGTTTTTGAGATCACAGAAATCATCATCAATCATCAATACATATATACATATAATAAAATCGTAACCGATCGCTGTCTGTACATGGAAGATAAATGAGTAAAAATATTTTTGGGGGCTTTTACCAACGCAATAGAACACAAAACAATGATTTTTAGAATTTTTGTCTGTTTTTCGGTTTGTCTGTTTGTCTGTGCGTTTGTGCACGCTAATCTGAGAAACGGCTGAACTGATTCGTTTGCGGTTTTCACTGAAATATTATAAATAAATAATAAATAATAAATATATAGGGACAAATTACACTGATTGAGCTAGCCCCAAAGTAAGTTCGAGACTTGTGTTATGGGATACTAACTCAACGATACTATATTTTATAACAAATACATGTATAAATAAACATCCAAGACCCAGGACAATTTGAAAAAGGCCATTTTCCAACTTGGCCTGGCTGGGGATCGAACCCAGGACCTCCGGATTGGCGGTCTAGCGTGTTGACCATTACGCCACGGAGGTCGTCAATTATGATAAGCTTCACTTAAAATTAAGTGTTTGTTTCATTTAAATCCGTTCATAAATAAAAAAGTTATATCAATTTTAACACTAGAGTGCACGCGCCCCATTTCTTTGCAAGTATGCTCGCGCGCTCTACTATAGTAGAACACTTTAAAATTGAAAAAAAAACAATAATATGGCAATTTTGAATAAAAATAAGCATTTTTACTAAAGAAGATTTATTTTAGAAAATTAAAGTTACAAAATTTTTGCTAACATTGTTAAATTTAGTTAATTAGGAACATTTTTAAGAGATCACATAAAAAGTTACATATTTGGCAAGTAACAAATCAAAACACATATTTTTTCTTGATTTCTGATATTTTTTTAAATTGAATCACTGTTTTCGTTGCATTCAATGCACAATAGTTTGAGTTGGAGGTGATTTATTCTATCGTGTTCCATTTTTTGATATAAAAAAGTTGCCACTCACCTCTGTACGCTCAACTTGCCTCAATTGAGAGAGAAGAATATCATCTTTTGACGACGACTGCTCAGACTGTGTGGTATTAGTCACGTGGTCTTGAGCCATCTCCTCATCTTGCACCTGACTTCTGCCCTCTTGACTAATTGGTTCTGACACTATGCCAGCATTACCATCGTCATCGCTTTCAATAATTTCCTCATCATCTTCAATTTCCTCTTCCAGCCATTTTGATACACGACGTTCCCATTCTGAGGCCATGATAAATTTTGGTGCTAAAAAAAAACAAAGTACAAAATAAAATATAATGCATACAAAAAAATGTTATAAAACACTAAAGAAAAACAACTAAGTATAAGTTACTTACCTCATATATTAAAGACACAAGTGGTCGCGCGTACTACTCAGGTAGAATAAGGATTTTGTCGCGAAATAATATCGACGTGCGGCCTCTTTTTATACGTGCGGCACACTAAAATGAACCGGAGTTTAGTAGTCGAGGCTTATCTAGGAGCGGGAGGGTATATATGAAAAAATGAGATGACACGACTCAAAAGTTTGCTCCTGTTCTACTATAGTAAAGCGCGCGTGTCCTCTAGTGTTAAAGAATCACGTCAACCATTTTTGTTCGAAAAACTGTGTTTGTGCACGCTTATCTCAGAAACGGCTGAACAACTTCGGTTGCGATTTCCAATTATGTATTTTGATAAGTTTCACTAAAAATTTAGTGGTTGTTTCATTGAAATCCGTTGATAAATAAAAAAGTTATATCAATTTAAAGAATCACGTCAAAGATTTTTGTTCGAAAATTTGCTATGAAATAAACTGTACGGTAGTATTGGCTAAAACTTTTGTTAATTTTATATACGGTTTTTATCAATACATATCAATACATATAATAAAATCGTAACCGATCGCTGTCTGTACATGGAAGATAAATGAGTAAAAATATTTTTGGGGGCTTTTACCAACGCAATAGAACACAAAACAATGATTTTTAGAATTTTTGTCTGTTTGTCTGTTTGTCGGTTTGTCTGTTTGTCTGTGCGTTTGTGCACGCTAATCTGAGAAACGGCTGAACTGATTCGTTTGCGGTTTTCATTGAAATATTATGATAAGCTTCACTTAAAATTAAGTGTTTTTTTTTATTTAAATCCGTTCATAAATAAAAAAGTTATATCAATTTTAAAGAATCACGTCAACCATTTTAGTTCGAAAAACTGTGTTTGTGCACGCTTATCTCAGAAACGGCTGAACAACTTCGGTTGCGATTTTCAATTATGTATTTTTAATAAGTTTCACTTAAAATTTAGTGGTTGTTTCATTGAAATCCGTTGATAAATAAAAAAGTTATATCAATTTAAATCATCAATATCATCGATCAATCAATACATATAATCAATACATATAATAAAATCGTAACCGATCGCTGTCTGTACATGGAAGATAAATGAGTAAAAATATTTTTGGGGGCTTTTACCAACGCAATAGAACACAAAACAATGATTTTTAGAATTTTTGTCTGTTTGTCGGTTTGTCTGTTTGTCTGTGCGTTTGTGCACGCTAATCTGAGAAACGGCTGAACTGATTCGTTTGCGGTTTTCACTGAAATATTATGATAAGCTTCACTTAAAATTTAGTGTTTGTTTCATTTAAATCCGTTCATAAATAAAAAAGTTATATCAATTTTAAAGAATCACGTCAACCATTTTTGTTCGAAAAACTGTGTTTGTGCACGCTTATCTCAGAAACGGCTGAACAACTTCGGTTGCGATTTTCAATTATGTATTTTTAATAAGTTTTACTTAAATTTTAGTGGTTGTTTCATTGAAATCCGTTGATAAATAAAAAAGTTATATCAATTTAAATCATCAATATCAATACATATAATAAAATCGTAACCGATCGCTGTCTGTACATGGAAGATAAATGAGTAAAAATATTTTTGGGGGCTTTCACCAACGCAATAGAACACAAAACAATGATTTTTAGAATTTTCGTCTGTTTGTCTGTTTGTCTGTGCGTTTGTGCACGCTAATCTGAGAAACGGATGAACTGATTCGTTTGCGGTTTTCACTGAATCAATACATATAATAAAATCGTAACCGATCGCTGTCTGTACATGGAAGATAAATGAGTAAAAATATTTTTGGGGGCTTTTACCAACGCAATAGAACACGAAACAATGATTTTTAGAATTTTTGTCTGTTTTTCGGTTTGTCTGTTTGTCTGTGCGTTTGTGCACGCTAATCTGAGAAACGGCTGAACTGATTCGTTTGCGGTTTTCACTGAAATATTATGATAAGCTTCACTTAAAATTTAGTGTTTGTTTCATTTAAATCCGTTCATAAATAAAAAAGTTATATCAATTTTAACACTAGAGTGCACGCGCCCCATTTCTTTGCAAGTATGCTCGCGCGCTCTACTATAGTAGAACACTTTAAAATTGAAAAAAAATCAATAATATGGCAATTTTGTCAATACATATAATAAAATCGTAACCGATCGCTGTCTGTACATGGAAGATAAATGAGTAAAAGTATTTTTGGGGGCTTTTACCAACGCAATAGAACACAAAACAATGATTTTTAGAATTTTTGTCTGTTTTTCGGTTTGTCTGTTTGTCTGTGCGTTTGTGCACGCTAATCTGAGAAACGGCTGAACTGATTCGTTTGCGGTTTTCACTGAAATATTATGATAAGCTTAACTTAAAATTTAGTGTTTGTTTCATTTAAATCCGTTCATAAATAAAAAAGTTATATCAATTTTAACACTAGAGTGCACGCGCCCCATTTCTTTGCAAGTATGCTCGCGCGCTCTACTATAGTAGAACACTTTAAAATTGAAAAAAAATCAATAATATGGCAATTTTGAATAAAAATAAGCATTTTTACTAAAGAAGATTTATTTTAGAAAATTAAAGTTACAAAATTTTTGTTTACATTGTTAAATTTACTTAATTAGGAACATTTTTAAGAGATCACATAAAAAGTTACATATTTGGCAAGTTACAAATCAAAACACATATTTTTTTTAGATTTCTGATATTTTTTTTAATTGAATCACTGTTTTCGTTGCATTCAATGCACAATAGTTTGAGTTGGAGGTGATTTATTCCATCGAGTTCCATTTTTTGATATAAAAAAGTTGCCACTCACCTCTGTACGCTCAACTTGCCTCAATTGAGAGAGAATAATATCATCTTTTGACGACGACTGCTCAGACTGTGTGGTATTAGTCACGTGGTCTTGAGCCATCTCCTCATCTTGCACCTGACTTCTGCCCTCTTGACTAATTGGTTCTGACACTATGCCAGCATTACCATCGTCATCGCTTTCAATAATTTCCTCATCATCTTCAATTTCCTCTTCCAGCCATTTTGATACACGACGTTCCCATTCTGAGGCCATGATAAATTTTGGTGCTAAAAAAAAACAAAGTACAAAATAAAATATAATGCATACAAAAAAATGTTATAAAACACTAAAGAAAAACAACTAAGTATAAGTTACTTACCTCATATATTAATTACACAAGTGGTCGCGCGTACTACTCAGGTAGAATAAGGATTTTGTCGCGAAATAATATCGACGTGCGGCCTCTTTTTATACGTGCGGCACACTAAAATGAACCGGAGTTTAGTAGTCGAGGCTTATCTAGGAGCGGGAGGGTATATATGAAAAAATGAGATGACACGACTCAAAAGTTTGCTCCTGTTCTACTATAGTAGAGCGCGCGTGTCCTCTAGTGTTAAAGAATCACGTCAACCATTTTTGTTCGAAAAACTGTGTTTGTGCACGCTTATCTCAGAAACGGCTGAACAACTTCGGTTGCGATTTTTAATTATGTATTTTGATAAGTTTCACTTAAAATTTAGTGGTTGTTTCATTGAAATTCGTTGATAAATAAAAAAGTTATATCAATTTAAAGAATCACGTCAAAGATTTTTGTTCGAAAATTTGCTATGAAATAAACTGTACGGTAGCATTGGCTAAAACTTTTGTTAATTTTATATACGGTTTTTATAAAATAATAAAGTTAATAACCGGCCAAGTGAGAGTCGGACTCGCGCACAAAGGGTTCCGTCCCATTATCTATAAAAAATCAAGTTTGTTGTACGGGAGCCTCAATTAAATATTTATTTTACTCTATTTTTAGTTATTATATCGGCAAGAGAAATACATCATCCTTGAAAATTTCAACTGTCTGGCTATCACGGTTCATGAGATACAGCTTGGTGACAGACGGACGGAAGGACGGACAGCGGAGTCTTAGTAACAAGGTCCCGATTTTAGCCTTCGGGTACGGAATACGGAACCCTAAAAATTTACTATTTTGATGTTTTCGGAGTTTTTTTATTAGTTTCTTTTTGGTCACCAATAAATGGCGCTGTTAAAAATACACAGAGCCTAGGGCCGCAAGACCCAACGCCACCAAACGGTGATTCTTAGCATGATTGTGGGCGCGAAAATGGAAAAAGGAATCAAAATAGGAAGTACTTAATAGGTTAGGTTAGGCACAGGGGATGTCCTCTGACTAAAGCATAGGGTGCTGTGAGCGAGTCACGGACCGCCATAGTGGTAGCCGCGCCGGGGCTTTTAGCCCTTACCCCGGAGTTTTTAGTGGTAAACGCCACATAACCTTACCGGTCTCCCGTTACTGGCAAGGTGTCCGAACCGAAGGGATTTTTCCCGCGTAAAATTCTCCTACTGGCACGTAAAATACCTAGAGGTATCTTAAGTTTGGCAGATGCCTCAGCTTGAAAGTCCACATCAATAGAATGGTGACGATAGTGAAGATGGCCCGGGGGAAGCTCCATCCAGTACTTTCCTCTGTGGCTGCAGCAATCACAGCATCCACAGCGGATGCAGCAGCATGGGAGGGGTCATGCATTGACTGTTGGTGGCGGGTGCACACGGGCTGCTGGTGGCAGGTATGCTGGGACTAACAGTAGTGGGTGAGCGCCGGCCGGCAATAGTTTGCATGAACTAACTGGTGGCGGAATCACACAAAATAATTCAAATCACATAGTATGTAACTTTGACTTCCGCAAAGTAACACCTGAATCTATTAACTACCTTGTCAAATATGTCTTTCGCTAGGCGGGAGATAAAAGTCGAGAAATATGCATTTCTACTTTGAGTCCCGACAGATGACGACGTTCCTCAAGTAACCTTAAACATAGATTTTCTTAAGATCGCCTTAATCATGAGCCGCGTCCGAAGCTAGAAGCGAGAGGAAAGTACTGGATGGAGCTTCCCCCGGGCCATCTTCACTATCGTCACCATTCTATTGATGTGGACTTTCAAGCTGAGGCATCTGCCAAACTTAAGATACCTCTAGGTATTTTACGTGCCAGTATCTCGGCACATTTTACCAGTAGAGCTTCAAGGATGGCAGAAAGTTAGTGTTCTCTGAGATCAATGTCTGCTTAGTGTTCACTAATAACCTCCGTTTGAAGAGCTTCTCGGGTAGGGCGTCCTATACGGCTGTTTGGAGGTTATTTGCGGCGTACTTTCAGTTCAAACGAACTGGAAAATGACCATTACCTATCTTTCGTTCCTCAAGTCACAATACTGAGTAGTCTTGGTATGGGTTTTCCACACATTTTTATTGCAGTGCCTAACTTAAATTTTAACCTAACATTTTTTCCCTAACCTTTCTTCTTACGTGAGGAAAAGGTGCCTTTTGGCCACAGGAAATCGGACGGTTAAGGTTTTCACCCACAAAAAATCTCATGGTGATAACGGCGTTACCGCTTTTGCCAAGTCAGTGTGCTAAATCTTGCTCCAAAGACCTGGTACGGCGACTGCTTATCAGCGGCTTTGGCTGAGCTCACTTGAGGTACTCTCTCAGTTATCGAGAGGAGTCTGAGTGGCCTGGTACATCGGCCTTCAATTTTATCCGCTAGGGTAAAGACGCGTGTTGACACAAATGCTCCTTTCAACCTAGAGGACCGTATTTGGAATCCAGTTCCCATCGCCCGACTGGCCCACGTCATGGAGGCAGATTTATGGAGGAGAATTTTACGCGGGAAAAATCCCTTCGGTTCGGACACCTTGCCAGTAACGGGAGACCGGTAAAGTTATGTGGCGTTTACCACTAAAAACTCCGGGGTAAGGGCTAAAAGCCCCGGCGCGGCTACCACTATGGCGGTCCGTGACTCGCTCACAGCACCCTATGCTTTAGTCAGAGGACATCCCCTGTGCCTAACCTAACCTATTAAGTACTTCCTATTTTGATTCCTTTTTCCATTTTCGCGCCCACAATCATGCTAAGAATCGCCGTTTGGTGGCGTTGGGTCTTGCGGCCCTAGGCTCTGTGTATTTTTAACAGCGCCATTTATTGGTGACCAAAAAGAAACTAATAAAAAAACTCCGAAAACATCAAAATAGTAAATTTTTAGGGTTCCGTATTCCGTACCCGAAGGCTAAAATCGGGACCTTGTTACTAAGACTCCGCTGTCCGTCCTTCCGTCCGTCTGTCACCAAGTTGTATCTCATGAACCGTGATAGCCAGACAGTTGAAATTTTCAAGGATGATTTATTTTTCTTGCCGATATAATAACTAAAAATAGAGTAAAATAAATATTTAATTGAGGCTCCCGTACAACAAACTTGATTTTTTATAGATAATGGGACGGAACCCTTTGTGCGCGAGTCCGACTCTCACTTGGCCGGTTATTAACTTTATTATTTTATAAAAACCGTATATAAAATTAACAAAAGTTTTAGCCAATGCTACCGTACAGTTTATTTCATAGCAAATTTTCGAACAAAAATCTTTGACGTGATTCTTTAAATTGATATAACTTTTTTATTTATCAACGGATTTCAATGAAACAACCACTAAATTTTAAGTGAAACTTATCAAAATACATAATTGAAAATCGCAACCGAAGTTGTTCAGCCGTTTCTGAGATAAGCGTGCACAAACACAGTTTTTCGAACAAAAATGGTTGACGTGATTCTTTAACACTAGAGGACACGCGCGCTCTACTATAGTAGAACAGGAGCAAACTTTTGAGTCGTGTCATCTCATTTTTTCATATATACCCTCCCGCTCCTAGATAAGCCTCGACTACTAAACTCCGGTTCATTTTAGTGTGCCGCACGTATAAAAAGAGGTCGCACGTCGATATTATTTCGCGACAAAATCCTTATTCTACCTGAGTAGTACGCGCGACCACTTGTGTAATTAATATATGAGGTAAGTAACTTATACTTAGTTGTTTTTCTTTAGTGTTTTATAACATTTTTTTGTATGCATTATATTTTATTTTATACTTTGTTTTTTTTTAGCACCAAAATTTATCATGGCCTCAGAATGGGAACGTCGTGTATCAAAATGGCTGGAAGAGGAAATTGAAGATGATGAGGAAATTATTGAAAGCGATGACGATGGTAATGCTGGCATAGTGTCAGAACCAATTAGTCAAGAGGGCAGAAGTCAGGTGAAAGATGAGGAGATGGCTCAAGACCACGTGACTAATACCACACAGTCTGAGCAGTCGTCGTCAAAAGATGATATTCTTCTCTCTCAATTGAGGCAAGTTGAGCGTACAGAGGTGAGTGGCAACTTTTTTATATCAAAAAATGGAACACGATAGAATAAATCACCTCCAACTCAAACTATTGTGCATTGAATGCAACGAAAACAGTGATTCAATTTAAAAAAATATCAGAAATCAAAAAAAAAAATATGTGTTTTGATTTGTAACTTGCCAAATATGTAACTTTTTATGTGATCTCTTAAAAATGTTCCTAATTAACTAAATTTAACAATGTAAGCAAAAATTTTGTTACTTTAATTTTCTAAAATAAATCTTCTTTAGTAAAAATGCTTATTATATGCATATTTCTCGACTTTTATCTCCCGCCTAGCGAAAGACATATTTGACAAGGTAGTTAATAGATTCAGGTGTTACTTTGCGGAAGTCAAAGTTACATACTATGTGATTTGAATTATTTTGTGTGATTCCGCCACCAGTTAGTTCATGCAAACTATTGCCGGCCGGCGCCCACCCACTACTGTTAGTCCCAGCATACCTGCCACCAGCAGCCCGTGTGCACCCAACAGTCAATGCATGACCCCTCCCATGCTGCTGCATCCGCTGTGGATACTGCAGCCACAGCGGATGCAGCAGCATGGGAGGGGTCATGCATTGACTGTATACTGTGACCGCTGTGGCTGCAGCAACATCGGACGCCGTATACGGCGTCCGATGTTGCTGCAGCCACAGCGGATGCAGCAGCATGGGAGGGGTCATGCATTGACTGTTGGTGGCGGGTGCACACGGGCTTCTGGTGGCAGGTATGCTGGGACTAACAGTAGTGGGTGGGCGCCGGCCGGCAATAGTTTGCATGAACTAACTGGTGGCGGAATCACACAAAATAATTCAAATCACATAGTATGTATATTTGACAAGGCTTACCATTGCACCGCCACATCGGGAGGGCGGGGAAGAGGGGGAGATACAAATAGACGGTGGCAGCAGTCCGCTGCAGAGAGCTACAACAGATTAGTGCTGTGGGAACTCACGCCAAAAGACGGAAGATGAATTAAATATTAGCAAAGTCACTACCTATTGCATAAGTATTTCGTTTTAGAGAGACCCACGGCGTAGCAGTAACATTCGGTAACAGTGTAAGTTTACATGTAGTTTACAATGTCAAAATTCCGATCGACTTAGACTGTGACTAGAGATAATGTGTGATCGTAGTAAACAAGGAACCCTTATAGTTTTGCCATTTCTGTCTGTCTCTCTGTCCGTGGTTTTACTTAGAGATAATTAGAACCAAGAAGCTGTAATTTGGCAACGGTCATGAACTTAAAGCAAAACTGGGCAGGGAAACTGGCGCGACGGAGCCCATGCGATGGGTTGACGAAATAATCAAAGTCGCGGGTTACACCTGGATGTGAGCAGCACAGGACTGAGATGTGTCGACGAAGACAGGTCTATGCTCAGCAGTGGACGGAATAAGGGCTGAGATGATGATGAACTCTTTAGTTTTAATTCTAAATCGACATTCACAAATACGGAACCCTTCACTGCGTGTGACCTGATATTGTGCGTGTTACTTGACCGGTTTTATTGAAAATATCAAAATAACGATTTTTATAAAGTAAAGTCCACGCAGACGAAGTCGCGGGCAACAGCTAGTATATAAATAAATATACAAGAATTGCTCGTTTAAAGGTATAAGATATATTGTCCTATATGTATTTACCTACCTTCAGAGTCGGACAAGAATGAACGTAATTATTAAGCGATCTTTTCATTAGCAGGTCAGCCACATGTGAGAGAATAAACATGTTGGTTGAAGTCACGGTAAAACTTCAATAACAATAAATATCTCTCTTTTATGTATCTACCTTTTTATTAACACTTTTGGGAATAAAACTAAATATCTTAGATTAAATTGGATATAGAAAACAAAGAAAACACGTTTAATAACGTATCGTAACCCTTTACTTTTTATACCTAATTAATTCTTATTTAAACCGCATACCTGCAAACATATCTACAAACATAGCTTCAAATTTTTACGTCCATCCTTATCCGATTTAAAAGACTTTTCGTCTGTAAATATCACAAAATCGTTGCACAAATCGAAATTTATATATTGTTCTGCGAATCTTACTCTTTCACACTTACGAGTATGCACATCACTAAGCAAATTTTTTTATCCGGTCCTCTACACCTTAAACCACCAGCACGCAAATGATTTCACACTGTCTGAAGAGACACTCCCTCTGCGGTTGCCGTTGAACGCCTAGTAATGAACGGATCTTCTTAATTTGCAGCTACTATTTCACGATGATGGCGAGATGCATCCATAAGCTGCCATCTTTTAGGCCAGGTCGAACGTGGTTAATGTGCCCTGAGTCTGCATATCCATGCACCCACAAGTGCACAGTTCGTCTCTGTGAGAGATATGAAACAAAATGATTATTATTGTAGTGTTCTGTGTCTATAAATAGATACATATGCTGTCCCACTCACAAAGGCAGCGAGGGTAGAAAGTTAGTTGTACGTTATATAAGTACTTTGTGCGGCAATCAGATCGCTCAGTCTAACAGTAGATGTCGTACAGAGCGGACGTGTCTTGGTGTAAAGGTGAGCCAGTGTCATAGTGATAGTGAATGTGTTAGAGGTACACTACATAATGGCGACGAGAAAATGATGCGAAGCCACGCGGTGAGTTATTTCTCCATTTTATGAGCTGGAGTATTTAATGTAAATGCTCAAAAGCAAATAGAATTTTAAATCAAAAGTAAATGCTGCATACTGAATTTTAAAAAAATATATTTGTGAGAGAGAAAAAAATAACAAGGAAAGAGGAAGTGTTAGTTAGCATTTACTATATTAGGTAATGGCTATACTTTATTGCAAAATAAAAGTTCGTTTAATAAGTTAATGGACTACTGTGCTTTGTCCATCACATTAATGAGCTGGAAATTATGATTTGTTAGTTAATGTTGATCATCAAAAGTATATAATTAATATTTACTTAAAATATTGACAATTCTCAGATTATATATTTTTAAGATTAATACCTTAGGGAGACTTGGTAACCTAAAATAAAGGCTTTATGCGTAGCTTAGGCACCAGGTCGAGTCTTTCACAAGTGTCAGAGTAAAGAAAAAGTTAAGTCAAAATAAAAAACATATATCTTTACTTTGTTGATTACCTAGTGTTTTTGCGAAAGAAATAAGGAACTTATCTTTTAATAGGGTAATATAATTAATCACCCTAGAATTTCAGAGGAAAAACGTTACGAAAAAATTGACGAGTCGTATATGACGCGATTACTATTGAAATATATTATTCAAATAGCTATAGTTTTCCGATGTACATGGATTAAGTGAAATAAATGGGGGATTATATTATTTTTCCGTATGAAATGAGAGGTGCTGAATTTACGGAAGGAAGGTAGATCATTATAATAGTTATGTGGTGAAACTCTTTTATTAGGTATTTTATTCTACTCCTAGACAGGCATCACTTTTAAACCTAAGTCATGCTGAAGGATAGTTGCATCAGATCCGGAGTGCAATGCTGTGAGAGAAGGTCGCCAGTCGCTGGAGTCAATGAGTATAAGTTGTGGGTGCTTTCTGTCAGGGCCAGGAGGCTCACACTCTGTGAGTCGGCTGTGATTTTCCTGATGAGGGTTATTATTTTTATTTGCTTTAAAACATACTAGCAGTTTATTAAGCTGATCTGGTTTCTATACAGTGTATTTTTAAAGCTGTTCACTAAAGAAGGTTTGCAAATAGGGTACATCATAATATCCTATTAGACTTTTGTAGGCCTCGATTGGGTTGCCTCTTTGTCTTTGACGTTGTAGCGGTGTGAAAAAAAAAAAATTAAAAAAAAAGAGAGAAACCATAGTAGAGAATATGCATGAAAAATATGTGTTATCGAACCAGTTTATCCGTAATAATTCGAAAGTACTAACTAACACTGAAAACAGAATAAAAAATTGGTGGAAAAACGAACGAGATATAGCGAGTTTACGAAAATATGTCTATCTCACTCGCAAAATATGCTATTTTCTATAGCAAATGTATTGATGATATGTATTTATGACGTCACCAGTCCATATCGGACTTCTCTCTCTAATTGAAACTTTAAAGTATCACAGGTTCTCCGCTGATTAAGATATTTTATAAATTCTTTCATATATGTTTACTGTGGTTAATAAGGCTTTTATTAAGCAAATAAAAAAAAATACCGGTAATGAGGTAGTATACGAAATACGCAATACGATAACCTGTGGTCAATGGCAATATTATAGCCTACTTAGGGTAATAAATAATAAAATAGGCCTTACTAATAAATATTAGAAAAATGATAGCTATGTTATATGGCAATATGATTTGAAATTAAATGAAATTAAATGAATTTGAAATGAAATGAAATGAAATTTGAAATGAAATAAAATTTATTTGACTTTTTAATGTACACAAAAGTTACGCTGTTGGCCCCACACTAGGCAACATGCCTGTCCTGTGGTGGCCAGTTTGAAATTCCAATTTTGGTAAAATGTGCCGACAATCAGGTTTAGAAGAATTGCAGATAATAATGACTTACACTCAAACTAATAGCCAATTCCTTTTTATAACTAATTAGAAACACGTGAGATGCTTCACATAACTGGTAAACTCAATAAATATAGGCACTTACTTAATATACATGTTTTAAATTAATAGTTTAGCTTATACTTTACAATTTTTAAAATTGCTCTGTGTTGAAGTAGTTCCACGAAAAGCAGAAGGGATCTATAGGGATCTATAGGATAACAACAGCAATATGATTGCTTATGATGAGACATGCATAGCAATATGATAGCTATGACATGGGGCAATATGATAGCTAATGATGAGACATGGCAATATGATAGCTATGTCAAATAGTCGTGTGATTGACCTTACATATTGCAATATGATAGCTAGTACGAGTGAGTGATATGATCTATGTTAAAGGACAATATGAAAGTCCATATGAGCATTTATTTATGGTCGATATGAAAGGTCAGCTCAGATAATATTAATTGGACTGAAAGGCAATGTAAGCTTGCGCAAATTTGGATATAATTGTACAATTTGCACATCAGCCCATGGCTCAAGTCAAGTCACGACACTTCCAAACCTCGAGCATTTCGACCCTGACAGTGATCAGTGTCGGTAGGCGCTAGATGGGAGAAATGGATAAGGGCACTGGAAATATATTTTCTAGCTTTAAACATTACATCTGAAGAATCTGGAACAAGAAAGGTTGTTGTGTCATGCCGTTTAACCTTTTGTCAGTTTGGGCATGCATTGGATTGTGCGAGGCCAAGAAGATCATTAAATTGGGTGAGGCCGTAAGCCCACATTAAAATGTGCGAGATCAAGAATGACGACCTCCGTGGCGTAGTGGTCACCGTGCTGGTCCGCCGCCCGGAGGTCCCGGGTTCGGTCCCCGATCGGGGCGGGTTGGAGAGTGGCCTTTTTCAAACTATTACTGTCCTAGGTCTTGGATGTTTATCTATGTAAGCACTGTCAAAACTATATCAAAGTACACACAAAAATCTGTCATATAAACCGCCTTTGTCGTTTCCCGCGCAAATACGCTGGCAGCACTGCCACGCAGGATTGCAATGGCCATCCTTTGCACGAGAAATGAACCTGAGCGGGAGTCACCAGTATTCTCTACAATTCTGTGCCCTATCTCGCCGATCAGGCGCTTATCATCAGCACCCAAGCAGCCCATCGTTTCTACCGCCACTAGGACGAAGCAACAATACGGCTCCAAAGCCGCATACTTAGCCCGGTTTCTCTCGGCTGCATCTTCTGCAGCTGCGGCTGCCGAGCCGATAATGCGGCCGAGGTAGTTGGCCGCCACGTTGCTGACACATGTAAGAGGTCATTGCATATAAGTATTTGTTATAAATTATAGTATCGCCCCTCTATATTAAATTATTTTATAAGAAAATCATTGAATTGGCTATATATGGCCCGGGATACCAATCCCACTGGAGAGTCAAGAATCAAACAACAACAGTGGTAAGAAAGATTAAGCAATTCATGCATGAACATTCTTATAAAACTAAGCGGACTTTTGCAGACGTATATATAGCAGACATTCGAGGATTATCACCAACTCGAAACATAGGAAGATGCAAATTGATATTTTAACGGCAAATTAGAAAGACAAAATGAAATGTTAACAAGCAAGAACTTAAATAATATGCGAGTTCTTGTGTTTCTATACTATTGGTTTTGATTATTATTTCATTTGCTTAATTTTGGCATAGTTTTCAATAAGTGATGTGGATTTAGAATATTGAGCAAAATGTTAAGTAGATAAAATAAATAAATCATTATTCACTTAATTACATATTCTCTTTAAAAATATTAAAGTAAGTGATGAGTGAAAGAAAGTGAAAGTTAAAAGTGCGTGTTTTCAGTGTCAACTTGTATTGTAGAATACAATTATATGAAGTGACCGCTGAGATTGTGGTTATTTTGAAACAACTTTATAGTAATGCATAACAGGAGTCAAGAGTTCGTTAGATATCTTATGACGGCCGATATAAGTAGACTTTTGACAGTGATCCATTTTCTGACAGTGTTGAAAAAATATTTTTATGCCGTTCGCTTATTAGTGAGCAAGTTACACAGGTTACACTGCTCTCGGATGGCTGTTTATGTATTTTTACGCGAACAAGTGACCATGACCCTAAGACGGGTATTCCACCCGAATTGTCTGATTCGTGGGTCCTTACGTACATTTACAACAGACTATTTTCCTCATTTGGGGTCTTTGGACCTTAAATCAAGTAAACTAAAGGTCAAATGGCAGTTAAAATCCCAATTTACTTCGAGCCTTAATGGTTTAGAATGACTCAATTGAAAAAAATTAATTAGTCTGCTTTGTCATATTACAAGTTGAATTAAATTTGGATAAATATATAGTAAAAACACTATTTTGTCAAGATATTTTTAAGCGTTCCTTTTATTTTAGCTTTCTCAGTTGTGACGTAGTGATTATTTTGAAAGAAACAATATTTAAAAAAGACCAAACTCTTTAATTTAATTTTTAACAATAATACAATGAGTGCCGAAAGTAGTCACAGGTAAGGGTCGTAGGGTCACAGCCACGAGATTCGTTGTTCCAGAAGTGATTTCCAAAAGTACTCAGCTTTGAAGCAGCCCGGCGTCCAGTCGTGGTCGAAAGAGGACGAGGCTCCTCACGCCTCCGTATTTATATGGGCCGCGCGGGGCGGAGAGCGGGGTAAGGAGGGAAGCACAGTTGCGGACCTCGTGACTCACCCCCCTCGTTGGGACAGAATTTTCCTGCCGGAAAATTCGGCTTCGTCTGCTCGCTGGCTGAAGCTGGCAGGATACGACGGGGTTGCGGACTCTGGAGACCCAGGAGGAGCAGGACAGCTGAAATTTAGAGAAAAGGAATGAGTAACATTCTAGGTATTGCAGTTAGGTTACCTGAAAAGTTAGAAATACATTATACGAGCCGAGCCGAGTCACCTCACAGAGCAATTTTATTTTTTTATTTTATTTTTAGCACCAGAAACAATAATTAAAATATAGCGCGAAACGTTAGATGCGATGCGATATGAAATAACAATGTAAAGCGATCATTATAGTTATCTATTAACAAGTGTGCGTGAACAGCTGTGGTATGCACAACCGGTAAGCCAAGGTCAAGAACCGGTCGTGGCTTGCAAGTGTCAATGCATTCAATAGCAAGAAATAGGTGAACACAATATCGCCAGTAAATAGAATTCAGTTAAGATGTTATAAAGACAATTCGAACCTGTATACTTGATTCAAGCGAGAGACTTTTTTACCACTAAACCATAGGGTACAAGAAAAAAAATGTTATACATTGGTTATAGAAGATAGTATTTAATTTGTTTAAATTTTGATTATATTTTGATAATTATTCTTTATAATTTATTTGTTTTATATCTTTAATATGCCATTCGCCCAGTGGCTTACCAGACATGTCTGAAAGTTTATACACCAAAGGAGATTTTTTTGATACTATTTTGCATTTTATAAATTTAGGGGCCAATTTTTTTGAAAAATATTTGTCTTTATCGCTTAAATAAAATGTTCGCTTCCAAACAATATCGCCAACATTGAATTCTGCCGGCTTACGGCGAAGATTATAAGACTGGCAGTTACGCTCGTGGGCCGATAACAAGGATGCATGTACTTTGTCGAAGATAGAAGACAAGTGACCAAGGGACTCCGCATAACAGTCACGTGGTTCGTGAATTAAGTTCGGATCAGAATCTAGATAGTGTGAACTGCAGGTTATCAATTCGCGACCGAAAACAAGAAAAGAGGGCGTGTAGCTTGTGACTTCGCTTACCGCACAATTGATGGCGAATTGGATTTTAGGTACTAGCGTATCCCACACTCTGTGATCGTTCTCAATGAATGCACAGATAGCTGTAGTTATAGTTTTGTTATAACGTTCAACCGTATTAACGTAAGGCGTATAAAATGGAGTATAGTGTGTGTTCGGAACTTTATATTTAGATAATAAGTTTTTAAATTGGGCACTAACGAATTGTTTACCGTTATCTACTATGACAGTAGAAGGAATGCCGTGAACCAAGAAAACATTATCTTCGAGTATTTTTGTTATTATTTCTGCTGTGGCACGCTTTATAGGGAAAAGCAAACAATACTGTGAGAAACAACAACAGACAACGAAAATATAGTTATTTTGTTTTCTTGTAGGCGGAAGGGGTCCAATTAGGTCGATACTTATCGTTTGAAACGGCCTAAGACAAGACTTTGGTCCGCCCATATGACCGAAAGTGGAGTGAGTTTGATGTTTATGAGCGATACAATCATCGCAAGAATTGACGGCCTTAACCACGTCTGCATACATACCTGGCCAATAGTAGTTAAGGGCCAAGCGCTTGTATGTTTTAGAGATGCCCATGTGACCAGCTGTGGGCAACGAATGGTTTTGCCTTATTAACTCCGATCTCTCTTCGGATGGAACAACCTCTTTCCATTGAAACTCTCTAGTAAGAGGGTTAAGACTTTTTTTAAAACGATATAATTTATTATTAAGGACCTGATAGTCGATAAAAGAGGCAGGAGACTGTGAACAACCCTTATAGATATTAAGATACCATGAATCATTAGTAGAAATGACATTCCCATCTATTGTGTTGCATTGCGTAGGCATGACAGGAGAACGGGAAAGGAAGTCTGGCACAACGTTATCGGTTCCTCGACGATGCTTTATTTCGAAATTATAGGAAGAAAGACGGACTCCCCGTCTAGCCAGTCGACCCGTAGGATTGTTGAGTTTGATAAACCACTTGAGAGCAGCGTGATCAGTGTACACAATAAATTTCTTGCCATTTTCTACATAGCAACGCCAGTGTTCAATAGCTGACAGAACAGCAAGCGCCTCGCGCTCTGTAGCACTATAATTTCTTTTTTGGTCCGTAAGGGATTTGCTGTAGAAGGCTATAACTCTTTCTTTCCCCTCCAAGACCTGACATAGAACAGCTCCGATACCAAAGTCACTACTATCCGCGTGAATTTCAAATGGTTGTGTGTAATCTGGACAAGATAGTACCAGCGAAGAAGACAAACAATCCTTTAATTTATTGAAAGCTGCGTCAGCCTCTCGCGACCAATTGAACGCAGGAGAGTTTTTACCGTTAGAGGTTAGTTTATTCAAGGGAGATGCCAGCGCACTGAAGTTAGGTATAAACCTTCTATACCACGACGCAGCGCCTAGAAAGCGACGGACCTCCTTTTTGTTAGTAGGAGTGGGGTAGTTTTTTATCGATTCTACCTTTTCGGGATCGGCATGAAGGCCTTCCGAATCCACTACATAACCCAGGTATTTTAATTCAGTGCTGAAAAAGTTACATTTGTCGAGATTTATAGTGAGGTTCGCATATTTTAATTTTTCTAGTATTTTTGACAATAGTGTAATATGGCTATCAAACGAATCTGAGACACAAATTACGTCGTCGATATAACAAAAAACCCTGTTTTCAAATTCTGGATCGTAAAACAAAATATCTGCAAGACGCTGCTGGGTGGCTGGAGCGTTAGTTAATCCAAAAGCCATAGATTTAAAATGAAATTTACCACGCGTAGGAATATAAAATGACGTTTTGCAACGATCCTCTTTTTTTATCAAAGTTTGCCAAAAACATTTTGAAATGTCTAAACTAGATATGTATTTAGCATCTCTTAGCCCCACGTTGGGCGCCACTGTGACGTAGTGATTATTTTGAAAGAAACAATATTTAAAAAAGACCAAACTCTTTAATTTAATTTTTAACAATTATACAATGAGTGCCGAAAGTAGTCACAGGTAAGGGTCGTAGGGTCACAGCCACGAGATTCGTTGTTCCAGAAGTGATTTCCAAAAGTACTCAGCTTTGAAGCAGCCCGGCGTCCAGTCGTGGTCGAAAGAGGACGAGGCTCCTCACGCCTCCGTATTCATATGGGCCGCGCGGGGTGGAGAGCGGGGTAAGGAGGGAAGCACAGTTGCGGACCTCGTGACACAGTTAGTAGATAAGAGCAAAGGCAGGAATTACATTAGAGATTGACACGGGCAGTCAAACTCGACCGATTTAGTCTACAAAAGGAAAATAAATTTTATTATTGGTTATGAGTTATGAGTCATTGCTTGTTAGTTTGAATTTAACTTTAGAAAAAAAATTTAAAAAAAATTAATGGGGAAGGATAGAGGGAGAATGAAAAACTTAGTTCATAAATATCTGAATCTATCAATATTCTTATTCAATTAGGTTGCAGATTTAATGGAATCGTGGGTTATGAGATAACCTAGTATATAATTGGAATATACTCCGTAATTGTCATTTCATTTTAAAAAAATTGTAAGGAAGGGATGTAGTGTTCTGTGTCTATAAATAGATACATATGCTGTCCCACTCACAAAGGCAGCGAGGGTAGAAAGTTAGTTGTACGTTATATAAGTACTTTGTGCGGCAATCGGATCGCTCAGTCTAACAGTAGATGTCGTACAGAGCGGACGTGTCTTGGTGTAAAGGTGAGTCAGTGTCATAGTGATAGTGAATGTGTTAGAGGTACACTACACATTTGTTTGAATTTAGGTATAAAACCGAGAAGTGTTAACAAAAAGAGTTATTCATTTCATAGTCAAACTTTCATGTATCATTAAGTAGGTAATAAAAAATACTTACCGATATCATTAATCGCCAACCGATTTCACTTATTGAAACATTTTGCGCATTTAAAATGATTATTTTTGCCCATTTAATCATGCTTATGTGAGTATTCTCCATGATTTAAAAAAATAAGGCACTTAAAATTATACTTAATTGCACAAAGCAGAGCGGCGATCCTATTCGATGCTATTGAACAAGTGCACGTATAAAACATACTCGAGACCGTCAACTTACAATTATCCCCCCCCCCGCTCGGACCTTGTCACAACAACACGTACATCATTTTGTTCCGCGGAAATAAATCAATTAAAATAAGAAGAATAATATTTCAAATAGTGAGGAGTTTACCAATTTGTTTGCCATTCAAAGTGCTCGCGTAATTTCTATTTTGTCTGCAGTGGAAATACTAGACAATTAGTCTAATTAGTCGAAAACAGTGCTCGTAATTATTGTGCGGTAAAACTGTGTTAGTGGTAGATTTAAAACTATTGAATCCCAGTTTACCCACATCTATACGTCATTCTAGCAATAACACTTCATTCCTTCAAAGCAGTTAAATATTTTATCGCTCAGCATACGTCACCGCTGGTCTAGCGGTCGCTACGTCGCTCTGCATATCAGCTTGCCGAGTTCAAGCCCCGCCGAGCCCGAGTTATTTTTTTCATTTACTCGAGACATTAACTAAGTTTTTGAGATGTCCGTCACGCGTTCTCCATCCAAGGGCGGTCAATTACCAATGTTAAATACAGTCACGCACTACAATTCCGATACTGCCCTTGATTTACCAGGTAAATTCGATGCTCAAGCTAATAATTATTTCAATATCAACAAGAGACAGAAGCGCGCCCTTGATACTTGTACCAACACAGACTGCACTCAAAATGTTGGAAGCTCATCATACTCTGAAATAATTGGCATGCTCGCCAATAACCAATTACAAAATGATCGAAAATTCGACATGTTGAATGAGTCTATGATTGCGCTTATAGAACAGAACAAACAACTCCAAAAATCTGTGGAGATTTCTAATTCTCGCAATGAGGATTTACTTCAACAATTGGTATCGATCCAAAAGGATAATGATGAATATAAATTGCGAGTGTCCCATCTGGAGAGTAAGCTGGAAGCCGTCGAAAAAGGTGCTCGAGACACGACTATTGAGATAAGGAACATACCCATACAGAATAAAGAAACTAAATATCATCTTACAGAGCTTGTGCAGAGAATAGGTTCGGCTATGGGAATTAGCTCGTCGCTCCAAGAAGCTGAAATAAGGAATATTTACCGTTCTAAGTCCGAGGCGATCGTCGTGGACTTTACAACTGCTTTACGCAAAGAATCCCTTGTCTTACAATACAAATCCTTTAATAAATCAAGGCGTGATAGTAAAGAGTCTCCCCTAAACTCCCAAATGATTGGCGTTGAGGGCCCTGCACGTAAAATATATATTTCAGAGTCATTAACCACCAAAGCCAAACACCTGTTTTATCTGGCGCGCGAATACGTTAAAAACAAAAGAATTGTAGGTGCTTGGACATCCTTCGGGCGTGTTTTCGTCAAAAAGACTGAAGATTCCGTGCCGACTCGCATTAATGACGAAGCAGACTTCCAGAAATTAACTTTGTGACTAGCTATGCACTTGATGCGGTCTTTACATCTGTTTCCATTTATTAACACTTATTGTAATCTGTTACTAACTTTTGTTATTGTGCTATACTATCATTGTTTTATAAACTCACTTAATTTTAAGATTTTCCTAATTCACAGAACTATATGTAACTATCACAAAAAATACACATATCTCCTATCTTATACTTTATTTACACACAATTTACTCCACACACTTTTTTATCTATACTTAGGGAGCATATGCCTTCTTCATATCTCACATGTCGCAAGTTACAAATTTCGTACCTCATTAAACAAAACATTATTCGATATACCTACGGCCCTCCCATATCTTGGTGGTCTGAGGACGGAGCTTACTAAATTACCCAGTTTTCAATTAAGTCTAGTCACGTTGACTATTTTTCAGATATCTTATCTTACATGATAAGTTAATATACTTACTATGAATAATATTGTAAACCTGAGCTCCGACTTAGATTCCTTAGAGGTGGCTGGAATTGTAAACTGCGACATTGAGGATTTCTATAAATAACCTGGTAAAAGCGTAATTAACTTGATGAGCCAAAATATTCGTAGCATTAGTCATAATCTCCCTAGCTTCACATCCCTTCTCACGAGATCCCAGGTCTCTTGGGACTGGTCCTTAATGAATGCTGGTTACCCACGACGAAATCCATTCCGCACCTCGACGGCTATGATTATGTTGCATCTACAGCCCATCAGACTCAAAACGAAGGAGTAGTAGTTTATTATAATAAAAATATTAAGGTATCTTACGAAGAACCTCTTATTACTGATGCTAACTGCGTTTTACTTAAGTTAAATTCAGACACATGTATTATTGGTATTTATAGACCGCCGGGTATTTCAAACCCAAGCGATTTCATTGATTCTTTGGAAATTCTTCTCCGTAAACTATCCTGGTGCAAAAATATCTTTATCTGTGGAGATATAAATATTGATATAGCCCCCAACAACAACGATACTCATTCCGATGCGTACCTCAACATGCTGGCAAGTCACGGCCTACTTCCTGGTTTTACAATCCCCACTCATGGTAAAACCTGCCTGGATCACATAATACTTAAGACAAAAGCGCAAGCCACTTGTCTTGTATTTGATACGTCTATCACTGACTGTACGGGACAGCCGACATACAGCAACATAGAAATAGTATATAGCTTATAGTTTGTACATAGTTGTAATAGGTCGCAATTAAAATATATTTTTATAGTGGTTTTATTCTCCCTTAGTTAGTAAGTTAATAGTAATACATAGGCAAATAGGTGTATGCATAGGTAATAATAGATACACTTATGTTGTAATCATTGTAAATAAACAGATTTTTCTCTTGTCTTTTTATTCCCCAGATAACTAGATAGCCTAGATAGGTAATAGATCCGATAACAGATATAGGAAACTCTGATAAGAAAATAGGTTTTCGTTACAAATACATAGTCATAGGTTTATAGTTCCTATTTCTTATTAGAATATTATTATGTAACTTGCTAGAATTGTAATAACTTATGTAATAGATAAGGAATTTATATAGTTTATAGCAATTTATAGAAATAAAAGCCTAAGTACAGAGAGCGTGAACGATACACGGACAGAGGGGCGCGCACGGGGGGAAGCACACCGCAGCTTCTTATTGGCGCGTTCAATAGGCGGTATCGCAATAGATCGATACAGAAAATTATAGGATATATATACGGCCATATCGGCGTTCCGCACTGCCGCACGACTTCAGCACTTCAAGATCGGACAACGGGTTATGAAGAAACAGCAAGACACAGTGGATATACAGGAATAGAACGCCACTCTGTCCGCCCGTACGTTCGTTTTCGTCCACGCTCGCCGTACCGCTGGGTATATACACGATAACATCGTGTTTTATTTCGTTTCTTTGATTCCCCCGTTTCTTTTGATACATCCCGTTTCTTACGATTATCTGTGGCCGGGCGGCCAGTAGTCGGAAAGGAAGTGTGCTTCTTTGGTGATGAAATGATGAAGATGTGATGGAATATGACTCGTTTATTGAAATTGAACAACTGTTACAAAATAATGTATATGCACAGTGATGGTCCGATAGCGAGTGGGGGTCGTCGTAGCTGCGTCGCCGATGACCGGTGTACGTCTGTGTGCGTGTGCTGGTATCGATGTGGTGCGTGTGCTGTTGTCGATGTGGTGCGTCGACATGCCGCCCCTCATTGAAGCCTTGCTTCAATCTTGGTCTGGTTTGGGAAGAGGACAAATCTTTGCAAACGAACGTCGAATGGTTCCTGACGACGTTTTTATATCAGCAACTCGGGTTACTCCATCGGTCCCAGGATATATGGTTACGACTCGGCCCATGAGCCACTTCATGGGAGGCAGGTGGTCATCTTTGATGAGGACAAGATCTCCTATACAGAGAGATCCTTGTGATTGCTTCCATTTTGTGCGAGTTTGAAGCTCTGAGATGTATTCACGATGCCATCTGGACCAAAATTGTTGTCGAAGTTTTTCTATTCTCTGGTATCGATCAAGGCGATGGGTAGGAATTTCGGCTAAATCTGGCTCTGGTAATGACGTTACTTGCTTGCCAATTAAAAAATGGCCAGGAGTAAGGGGTAATAGGTCTTGAGGATTTGAGGAAATGGGGCTAAGAGGACGTGAGTTAAGAATCGCCTCAATTTGTGTCAGAGCTGTGTACAACTGTTCAAATGTTAAATTAGAATTACCAATTGCACGCCTTAAATGATTTTTTGTTGATTTTACGCCGACCTCGTGTAACCCCCCGAAATGGGGTGATCTTGGGGGAATAAAACTAAATTTTATAGATTGTTGTGCAAAAATATTTACAATTTTATCTTCATCTGAACTTATCATTCTTTTTAATTCATTATTTGCTCCGACAAAATTAGAACCATTATCCGAATAAATGTATGACGGTTTGCCCCTACGAGCTATAAACCGTTTTAAAGCCAAAATGTATTTTGTTGTAGTCATGTCACTCACTAATTCTAAGTGTATGGCTTTAGTGGTAAAACACACGAAAACACATATATAGGATTTAATCAGTCGACATCCTCGCCCTTCTTTGTTAGCGATCATGACGGGGCCGGCGTAATCGACTGCCGTAAATTGAAATGCATAACCAGCACCAAACCTTTCTTTGGGCAAGTTCCCCATTATAGGTGTTATTGTATTTGCCCGATAACGGCTACAAGTGTTGCAGTTTCGATACACGAACCTAGCCAAATCACGTCCGCCGACTGTCCAATAATTTTGACGTGTGGAGTAAAGTAACTGCTGAGGCCCAGCATGCATTAACATTTTATGTTCATTGTAAAATAAAAGTTTCGAAAATGTATGACCTTTGTGAATTAGAAATGGGTGTTTTTTATTATAGTTGTACTGTGAATTATGTAGTCGCCCACCCACTCTTATCAAATTTAACTCGTGATCAAAAAATAGATTGAGAGATAATAATGAATTGCCACCTTTTAAAGTTTTATTGGATTTTAATAATTGGTACTCTGTAGAAAATGATTGCTGTTGTGAAATACTGATTAATTTGTAATTAGCTATTAGAAGTTCAGGTACTTGTAAAGTCCCTCTTAATTTATTGATTTTGTTTCGTAAATTATGAATAAATCTGAGCACAAACGCCATTGTCCTTTGCATACGAAAATAGCTGGAAAATCTTTCAAACGGAAAAACAGATTCAAATGGTTTGATCATCATACACGTAGCTTCTTGCTTCACTTCCGGTAAAGGCTGACTGTTATGTTTTAAATCAATAGATGGCCACGAAGACTCATCGTTTTCAAGAAATTGTGGACCGTTCCACCACTGTTTACAACCTATCAACATCTCAGCGCTCATCTTACGCGTCAGATAGTCAGCTGGGTTTGAGTGTGTAGGAACGTGTTTCCAAGAGCTATTGTTTGTAGTGGACTGTATTTGATGTATTTCTCCTACTCTGTTCCGTACAAACGTTTGCAGCTTGTTGGTGGTTGTATTTAGCCAACCAAGAACAATGGTAGAATCGGTCCAATAAAAAACTTCGTTGACAGTCAGGCGTAGCGATTTAAGAATCTTTGTGCTTAGCTTGGCTCCTAACAAAGCACCACATAGTTCGAGGCGCGGTATTGTTTGGGGTTTGAGAGGGCTTATTTTGTTTTTTGAGCACAATAAAAAAGTGAATGGAATATTGTTATCAGTAATGGACCTTAGGTACGCGCAAGCTCCGTATGCTTCTTCGGAAGCGTCTGTAAATATATGTAATTGTAATTTGATGTAATCAGAACAAATTGTGTGTCTAGGAATTCTCAAATTGTTAAGTTGAGAAAGTGAATTGATAAATCGAAACCAAGCATCCCGTATAGCTTCGGGAACATCGTCGTCCCACGAGAGCTTGCATAACCATAATTTTTGTAGTGTTATTTTCGCTTCTAATATTGCAGGAGTGACCAATCCCAGTGGGTCAAATAGTTGTGAAATGGTAGATAGAATGTTTCTTTTTGTTATTTTATTGCATGTTTTTAACTTTAAATCAAAGCAAATTTCATCAGTTTTATGATCCCAATTAATTCCTAACGTTTTTGAAATATCATTTGGACACAAATCAAAACGATCATTAGAAACATTATCCTTTTGTTTAATTTGAGCCATGACGTTTTTATCGTTGGAACACCATTTTCGAAGCGGGAAGCAACCTTTTTTAAGTTGATCGGTTACTGCAGCATAAATGTGGAGCGATTGATGGACATTGCTAGCGCCGGTGATGAGGTCATCGACGTAGAAGTCCTTGGAGATCACCTCCTGAATATGAGGATCGGTACACTCGTCGGCTAGTTGCTTGAGACACCGTATCGCAAGGAACGGTGCCGAAGCAGTGCCGTATGTTACGGTGTTTAACTCGTAGGCTCTCAGGGGTTCACTTGACTCGTTGCGCCACAGTATTTGTTGCAGGCATCGTTGCGACTCATGTACTTCAATTTGGCGATACATCTTTGTGACGTCAGCAGTTATAACTATATCATGCTGTCGAAAACGTAACAGAATAGAGAATAGATCATCCTGTATAACCGGGCCAATCATTTGAAGCTCATTGAAAGAATAACCCGATGATGACTTAGCGGAACAATCAAAAACCACCCTTAACGAGGTAGTTGAACTACTTGGACGCTCAACGCCGTGATGGGGAGCGAAATACTGGATATGATCACTACTTTCGTGTTTCGATAATCTCATATGGCCCAAATCGATATATTCTTGGATAAATTCTTTATATTTAATTTTTAATTGTATATTATTTTCAAGCCTTTTTTCTAATCGTAAAAATCTAGTCTTAGCTAATGTATACGAATTGCCTAAAACATCAGCACTAAACTTTAAAGGAATTTTTACACAAAATCTGCCATTAGGTAGGCGAGACGTAGTGTTTACAAATAAATTTTCACATTCGATCTCCTCCGGAGACCACTCTTATTGTTTGTTTTTATTATATGTATGGAGAGTGTCTAATTCCCAAAACTTCGCCAGTTGGTCGGTGAGTACTTGAGAATCAGATAAATAGCAGTTTGATAAATTGCCGTATGAACCTGATTGTATCGATCCAGCAATAAACCAACCTAGTTTGGATTTTTGTAAAATAATGTTTTGCGATTTTAGTTTAATTTGTTCTGGTTCAATGAATTCCCACAATACTCCGTTACCTATCAACATGTCTATATTTGATGGTATATAAAATTTTGGATCGGCCAGAGAAAAATACTTCGGAATTTTAATAACTTTTTTATCAATAGGAAAACTTGGCCAAGGGTTTGTGATATCTGAAATAATTATACACGTTATTGTTTTACTATAAGTTGAATGAAGTGATTGAATTGTAATATCGCAACATTCTTTTGCTATTGACACATTTTTGTTCAAACCGTTAATAGTCGTAGTTATATTTTTAGTAGGTAACCGAAGTTGTTTACATAAACGTTCAGTAATAAAGTTGGAAGTGCTGCCCGAGTCCAGCATGAGGCGCACACGACGGCGATCGCTTACTGTGGTCACAGAGCCGGTGGAGCGCACACTTACGCACGCCGTTGATAACAGTCCTTGGGCGGACAAGACGGCGCAAGATAATGCAACTTCGCTATTCGGATCAGATGTACCGCGGCCGCTGCTCGGCAACTCCGGGCAGATTAAACTATTATGTTTTTTATTACAGTTCTTGCAAGCTCTTAGTTGACATTTTTTTGTAGCATGTCCAGCCCTTAAACAATTTAAACACAGGTTTAATGAATTAGCTTTAGCTTCTCGTTCTTTGTTATTTAATTTTTAAAATGTTTCACAATAATAAATAAAATGTTCCGTTGATTGACAGATGGGACACTTTTTACTTTTATTATTTTGATTATTAGCTAACAAACTGTGGGTATTACTCAATTGTCTAGGTATTATTTTATTTTTGTTACTATGTTCCAATATTTCTAATAATTCTGATCTATTTCTAGTAAATTTAATTAAGTCTTCAAAAGATAAATGTTGATTTTCGTGTAATGCCTTAAATTTTTCCCATTCAATAAAAGTCTGTGAATCGAATTTATTAGATAACATATAAATCAATAAAGTGTCCCATCTATCAGTGGGTTCACCTAACGTGGTTAAGGATCTTAAATTCTTAACGAAATTGTCGACTAAGCGCTTCAAATTATACGAAGTGTCTTTTTGTATAGAATATACGGTAAATAACGCCTTCACATGATTAGCGATAAGCATTTTTTTATTATCATAGCGATCGCAAATCAACTTCCAAGCCACTTCGTAATTACTTGAAGAGAACTCAATTGATTTTATAACCAACAATGCGCTGCCCTCTAATGACGAACGCAAATAATGAAATTTGTTAATCGGGCTTAAGTCGTTGTTGTCGTGAATTAAAGATAGGTACGTGTCTCGAAACTCCAACCAAGAACAATAGGCACCGTCGAATTTGGCCAGCTGGATGATAGGTAGTTTTACACTAGCTCCATTTGTCTTGTGATAAGAATGATCGGAATCGCAGCTACGGTTATGTGATTGCTCCGCCACTATTCCCAACTTCGACTTAGCGAGCGCCACGGCTTTATAGTACATACTCTCAAACAGGTCGCGCTCTTTTGACTGCTCCGTGATGTTCGCAGTGATATCTTCTTTATTATCAAATAATGGCTCTAATTTTGAAATACGAACTTCAATTTCTAACTTAAGTTCGTTACTTAAATGGGCTGGTAAATTATTGATATAATTGTAAAACAATGTTAAGCGGCCCTTTAAGCTGCCTCGCTTTTTAACTAAAGCTTGTTCGTCGGCCATAATTAAAGATTAATATAGAACAGAAGATAATTGGGTACAATGCGTATGCTGTTAAAAGGGCGCACTGTAATTAAGTGCGCGTCCTTTATAACTTGAGTTAGTTAGTGCACAAGCCGATCACGTTCAATATACGAATACCCGTTTGTGATTAATCGACAATAAATGTTTGTAATGTATTTTTGCACTTTTTTAGTTTAAATGAATATATGAGTAGATAATTTGATTGTAAATAGATGCGCAACAATTACACGTTGTAAGTAGGTATACAACAAATGCAAATAGGTATGCTATTGATGATTAGGATATTATTGTAGTCGACGGGTAATAGGTAACCCGGTCCTAAAGCAATAGGTAGCTATAGGAATATTGCAAGTATGAAAGTATACAATCTACACAGCACTGACACAAATGACGCGGCACAGAGTTAAAAGTAGAAGAAAGGAAAAGGAAATTGGCTTTATCTATATAGCTAGTCTGACCAGTTCGCCACTTGCCTGTTCGTAATGCTGTCCAGCATGTGTATGGTGATTGATGGATGATGATGATGAATGCGCACAATCCTTTGTCCGATCCAATGTTGCCGTCGCTGGTTGCTTCGTGAATCCGGCTCGAAGGACCAAATGGCCGGGCGGCCAGTAGTCGGAAAGGAAGTGTGCTTCTTTGGTGATGAAATGATGAAGATGTGATGGAATATGACTCGTTTATTGAAATTGAACAACTGTTACAAAATAATGTATATGCACAGTGATGGTCCGATAGCGAGTGGGGGTCGTCGTAGCTGCGTCGCCGATGACCGGTGTACGTCTGTGTGCGTGTGCTGGTATCGATGTGGTGCGTGTGCTGTTGTCGATGTGGTGCGTCGACAATCTGTGTCAAAGTGGTACGGCTTGAGCGCCCGCGATCAACCGCGTCGCGCACAGCAGACAGACAGCAGCCCGCATATATATAGGAGAGAGACCAACGTGTGGGTCCTACAGTCCGAAAGTACGTAGGTTCGACACCAGCGCAACCAGTGTACGGTTCGTCACGTACATTGCTGGTCCTTCGAGCCGGATAGAAGACAGCGTGGGATCTACGTACAGCCGTCGCGTCGTGGAAAATAGAAGATGCCAGTCACCAGGTCGAGGTCCGGTCGGGGCGAGCGCACACCGAGGGCAGCGCCAGAGGCTGCCGCGCCCGTACAGCCGTCATCGGAACAACCTGTCATCGCTACAGCATCCGCCGTGTCGCCGCCACGAGACTCTGAGCTATCGTCGGAGATAATAGCGTCGTCGTCCCACGGCACCACGACTACAGAAGAAACCCACACCTGGTCTCACGGAACTACAACAGCTACAGAAGCGAAGTCGTCACAGTCACACAGCACCGCAGTGAGAGAAGCCCCGCCGCGCCCCTCCGCCTCCGTCGTCGCCGCGGGAACCGCTCTCTCGCAACCCACAGAACGCGTAGCCTCTCCTCGCCCGTCTCATCGTCGAAGCAGCCAGAAGAGCAAGAAGTCACTTCGTCTCATCAAGTCTAGGGAGGAGCTGCTGCGCCTACAGGTCGAACTCGCCGCCGCCCGCGTCGCCGCCCTAGAAGAGGAAACAGACACAGAAGACGACGACACACTCATCAGTGAACAAGAAACGGCGCGTCGAGTCACCGACTGGTTGGACACCAGTCAACCGCAGCTTGCCATCACAGATCAAGCTCACAACCCGTCGCCTGCAACGCATCAAGACGTCACGGCGCCAACAGCTCAAGCCACAGTCGCGCCGCCCGTCATCGTACAGCCAGTGTTGCAGCCTACAGTTCAGCGCGCGGCACCCCCACCGACCCCGCGCGCCCCTCCGATGCCCGTTCCGCCACCGGCGGGAGAAAACACCACAGTAGCCGTTCGCCAGCCTCAAACCATCGACATCACCGAGCTCGCGAATGCATTCGCCCTCGCCGCCCGATCGGGATCTCGTCACGTGCAAGAATTGCCTCCGTACTACGGATCATATCAAGAGTGGTTATCGTTCCGTGCCGCATATCAAGAAACAGCTCCGCATTACTCTGATATCGACAACATGGCCCGCCTTCGTCGCAGCGTACGTGGGAAAGCCAAAGAAGCCGTCGAGACGCTACTCATACACACAGGAAGACCCGATGTTATCATGAAGACACTCGAGTCCCGTTTCGGTCGTCCAGACGCCATCGCAATCTCCGAGTTGGAGCGCCTGCGTTCACTGCCGCGCCCCAACGACACGCCTAAGGACATCTGTATCTTCGCTACTCGAGTTGTCAACATCGTAACCGCGCTTCAAGCTCTCGGCAAGATTTACTACGTGTACAACCCGGAAGTCACAACGAAGATAGTCGACAAGCTTCCTACGACGCTGAAATACCGCTGGTACGACTTCGAAGCGGAACAGAGTGAAGACGAAGCGGATTTAGTCAAGTTATCGCGATTTCTACAGCGCGAGGCAGACAGATGCGGCCGACATGCTCTACCTGAGGCGATACCTGCACACACAGATACGAGGCAGACACAACAGCGGCGAGAGCGTCAACAGAAAACATTCACCGCGACAGAGCCGCCGAAACCTACTACACAGAAAAAGGAGTGTGCGGTCTGCGTCAAACCCGGCCACCATCCCTCCGCGTGTCAACAGTTAATAGAAGCGGATCCGAACGGAAGGTGGAACATAGCAAAATCGAAAAGATTGTGTTTCCGCTACCTCGCCTACCGCCACCGAGGTCACACGTGTGAGGAGGAATCCTGTGACGTCAACGGGTGCACCCGCACTAATCATAGCCTACTTCACTTCGAAAAGAAGAAAGAAGAACCCAGTGAAGTTGTCGCCTCAACGTGGTCATCGAGGAAGTGCGCGCACGCCTTCCTGAAAATAGTTCCGGTTCGTCTCAGCGGCCCGAAAGGCGAATTTCAACCTACGCTCTGTTGGACGACGGTTCGACAATATCTCTGCTCGACGAACAAATAGCACAGAAGATTGGCGCAAGAGGACCGCTTGACCCTCTGCATATAGAAGCCATCGGGAAGACACAAGTGGACGCTACGCAGTCACGACGTGTATCATTCACCATCCACGGTGCGAGCAACAGTCACAGAATGCAAGCACGCACGCTCAACGGCCTGCATCTATCGCCGCAACGCGTCACCGACAAGGACATAGCCGGCTGCGATTACCTCACAGATATCGCCAACGACCTCAAGTATCAAGCTGCGACGCCGAAGCTACTCATTGGGCAAGACAACTGGCACTTGTTACTCGCCACAGAAGTACGAAGAGGTCGACGCAATCAGCCGGTGGCATCGCTTACGTCACTGGGATGGGTCCTACACGGCGCGCACACACGAACACTAGGACAGCGCGTACACTTTATCAACCACATCGTCGAGCCGAGGAACACAGAAGAAATCGACGTCGACAACAGAATGGACGAACAGCTGAAAAATCACTTCGCGTTGGAGTCCCTCACCATAGCACCGAGACAACCACGCAGCGACCCCGAACAGCGAGCACTCGTCATGTTAGAAGAAAACACACAGCAACGAGACGACGGGCACTACGAAACAGCGCTGCTTTGGAAGTCGACAGATGTTGTAATGCCGAACAATTACAACAACGCCTATAGAAGATTGTTATTTACAGAAAGAAAAATCGACAGGGACCCCCAACTCAAGACGAAGTACGAACAACAGATGGACGCGCTCATCGCGAATGGTTACGCCGAGCGCGCGCCGCCTAGATCGCCTGACAACAAAAGGACGTGGTACCTTCCCCATTTCGCCGTGCTAAATCCTATGAAGCCCGGGAAGGTACGAGTGGTACATGACGCCGCAGCGAAAACGATGGGAACTTCACTCAACGATTGCCTGCTCACCGGCCCCGACCTCCTGCAGTCACTACCCGGCGTGCTCATGCGTTTCCGACAGCATCCAGTGGCCGTGATGGCCGACATTAAGGAAATGTTTATGCAAGTCAAGATAAGGACAGAAGATCGCGACGCACTACGGTACCTGTGGCGGGGGGAGAAGAGGGGGGATCATCCGCCGGAAGAGTATAGAATGACTTCGCTTATATTCGGCGCGACGTCATCGCCAGCTACAGCAATCTACGTTAAAGACACGAACGCCAAGAAGTTTCAAGACTCCCATCCAGCCGCCTACGATGCAGTCATCCGAAACCACTACGTTGACGATTACCTACAGAGTTTTCCGAGCGAAGAAATGGCGATCAAGACAGCGAGCGACGTGCGCGATATACATCGGCGGGCACACTACGAGCTGCGTCAATGGACATCGAACTCAGCGCGCGTACTACAGGGCTTAGGCGAAGCCAATACAGAACAAACAGTCATCAGTCTACACGACGGGTCGAAAACTGAAAGAGCTCTTGGACTAATTTGGAAGCCGACTACAGATGAGCTCGCCTTCAACTTAGACTTGGCGCGTCTACCACAGGAAATAGTCAACAACAGTAAGCCTACCAAGAGGGAAATACTCAAAGTAGTTATGTCTCTGTTCGACCCGCTCGGATTCGCATCCATCGTGACAACGCGCGCGAAACAACTTCTACAAGAAATATGGAGAAGAGGAACCGGCCAGGACGAGCCAGTAGATGAAGATATAGTGAAACAGTGGCAAGAATGGATGTGTCATCTCCGCGCACTTCGTGACATCACCATTCCAAGAACTCTACGAGGGTACAGCGACGCGCAAAGAAGAGAACTCCACGTGTTCGTCGATGCCAGTGAGGCCGCCTACGCCGCTGCGCTATACTGGAGAATAGTTCGTCCGAACGGCGAGATATCGCTATCACTAGTTCTCGCCAAAGCACGCGTAGCGCCGATCAAGGTCACGTCAACGCCTCGTCTTGAACTTCAAGCAGCAGTTATGGGGTGTCGCATGGCCGCGGCGGTCACAGAAGAACATGACAGCAAGCCAGACGAGAAGACATTTTGGACCGACAGTAAGACAGTGTTAACGTGGATCAAAAACGGCGCGCGTACCTACCGGCCATACGTCGCTCACCGCATTGCCGAGATCGAAGAAAACAGTACAGTCGGCGAGTGGCGGTGGGTGCCTACGAAGTTGAACGTCGCAGATGATGCCACGCGGGATGTACCTCAAGATCTCGACAACAATCACCGCTGGTTTCGAGGTCCCGAGTTTCTACGCCAAGATCCGTCTACGTGGCCGTCCGACAGCCCTACGTCTATAGAAAAAACAGGGGAAGAAAAAACGTGTCACGTCACAGTACAGAAGTCATCGGCCGCCCTACGGGAATGCACTCCAGACGTCCACAGATTTTCCCGGTGGGAGCGGTACCTACGCTCCACTGCGCGGGTCCTACAGTTCGTCGATCTAACGAGAAAAAAGAAGACAGAATCCGTGCATTACAAGCGCACGCGAAAAAACACAGAAAAGGATCCGACGTGGCGCAACATCGAAAAACGCAACTCGCCAAAGAAAATCGCAGTACATAATAGTGAAAATCAACAGCGACAGTACATACAGATCCCCGCCACAACACTACGTGCCGCCGAAGAATTAATAGTACGAGCGAGCCAGCAAGAAAGTTTCGCGAGCGACATCACAGCACTCGCAGGCGGGAAGGAAACTAGCAACAACAGCCGACTGCGCCCCCTAGCGGTCGAACTTGTCAACGGAGTGATAACGATAAGATCAAGAATAGCCGCCGTTATCAATGTCGAAGATAGTATGAAGAGACCGGCGGTTTTGGACGGGGATAATTATGCTACGCGACTCTACATAGAATATGTACATAGAAAATTACATCACGCCGGCGTAGAGACGACAATCAACGAGTGTCGACAGAAATATTGGATTTTACGCCTGCGACCGACAGCGCGGGCTATCATTCATAGCTGCATTCCGTGTCGCATAAGAAGAGCTACGCCGCCATCCCCACCCACCAGTGACCTACCACATTGTCGACTCGCGCATCACAGACGACCCTTCACCTACTCTGGATGGGACTACTTCGGGCCATATACAGTCAACAGTCGGCCACTCACACACGTCTCGGTCAACCCAGAAGATCCCGAGGCCATCACCCCAAACCACTTCCTCCTGGGTGGTCCAGCGCGAACTCCGAGCCCCGGCACCTTCGACGACAGCGACCTCATCGGGCGCCCCCACTGGCGCGCCTCACAACGTCTTGCCGACCTATTTTGGGCAAGATGGCTGCGCGAGTACCTGCCTGACTTGCAACACAGGCGGGAGCCCCACGCTAAGGGCCCCGCAATCCGAGCCGGCGACGTCGTCCTAGTCGCTGATGGGACGCTGCCACGCAACACATGGCCGCGTGGTATCGTCATCGCCACGCACCCCGGACCAGATGGAGTCACCAGAGCAGTCGACGTGAGGACCAAGGGCGGAATCCTGCGGCGACCCACGAAGAAGCTGGTGATCCTGCCTACGGCGTCGGCTGCCCTCCAGGAAAATCAAGAATGCGACGACCTGGCGGACGACGCACGGCGGGAGGATGTACGGGACAACAGCCGACATACAGCAACATAGAAATAGTATATAGCTTATAGTTTGTACATAGTTGTAATAGGTCGCAATTAAAATATATTTTTATAGTGGTTTTATTCTCCCTTAGTAAGTTAATAGTAATACATAGGCAAATAGGTGTATGCATAGGTAATAATAGATACACTTATGTTGTAATCATTGTAAATAAACAGATTTTTCTCTTGTCTTTTTATTCCCCAGATAACTAGATAGCCTAGATAGGTAATAGATCCGATAACAGATATAGGAAACTCTGATAAGAAAATAGGTTTTCGTTACAAATACATAGTCATAGGTTTATAGTTCCTATTTCTTATTAGAATATTATTATGTAACTTGCTAGAATTGTAATAACTTATGTAATAGATAAGGAATTTATATAGTTTATAGCAATTTATAGAAATAAAAGCCTAAGTACAGAGAGCGTGAACGATACACGGACAGAGGGGCGCGCACGGGGGGAAGCACACCGCAGCTTCTTATTGGCGCGTTCAATAGGCGGTATCGCAATAGATCGATACAGAAAATTATAGGATATATATACGGCCATATCGGCGTTCCGCACTGCCGCACGACTTCAGCACTTCAAGATCGGACAACGGGTTATGAAGAAACAGCAAGACACAGTGGAAATACAGGAAATAGAACGCCACTCTGTCCGCCCGTACGTTCGTTTTCGTCCACGCTCGCCGTACCGCTGGGTATATACACGATAACATCGTGTTTTATTTCGTTTCTTTGATTCCCCCGTTTCTTTTGATACATCCCGTTTCTTACGATTATCTGTGTCAAAGTGGTACGGCTTGAGCGCCCGCGATCAACCGCGTCGCGCACAGCAGACAGACAGCAGCCCGCATATATATAGGAGAGAGACCAACGTGTGGGTCCTACAGTCCGAAAGTACGTAGGTTCGACACCAGCGCAACCAGTGTACGGTTCGTCACGTACACTGACCATGATAGCGTAGCCTTTAGTGTACCCTTAACTGAAATGAATCGCTCTTGACTAAACACCAGATTAACTTCCCAGGTTTAGACCAATCCATGTTAGACATCCCTATTGACGCTATCATTGAATGTACTGACGTAAACACTGCTACAGATCTTCTTTTGAAACATGTAACTAAAGCAATTGATGATAATTCTACAAAATCTAAAATTCCTAAACGGAAACGGACTAATAAACCATGGATAACTAAGGGACTGTTGCGGTGTATGAAAAGCAGAGATAATCTATACAAGAAAGTTAAAAAAAAATCCTGAAAATGAAACTATCAAAACAACCTATAAGAGATACAGAAATTTTTGTAACGTTTTACTTAAAAAGATCAAAAGAGCCTACGAAAAACAAGAGATTGAAAAGGCCAAGGGCAATAAGAAGAAACTATGGGACGTAATAAAGTCCATCAGTGGCAACAACAAAACAATTGACCACTCTGCTTGCCTGGTCAACCCCGTAGATGCGGAACGGAGCATTGAAGAGGTAAACAAATTCTTTTCAAACATTGGGAAAAACTTGGCGGCCAAAAATCCTCATACGTGCTTAAGAGGAAAACAGCTTAAATCATTTTGTCATCATCGATCATCTCGGACATGAGGATGAGGTATTTCAACTTATAATGGGGCTAAAAGAAAATTGTGCCGTGGGTGTTGATAGAATATCTGCAAAAATTTTAAAACGATATATTAACCTACTAACTCCCATCCTAACCTACATTTGTAACCTCGCAATCTCAACCGGCATATTTCCTACAGCCTTTAAAACTGTCATTATTAGACCTATACACGAGAGCGGTCCCAGAGACTGTGTCAATAACTATAGACCAATTTCCATTCTTTCAACCATCTCTAAGATTCTGGAAAGGATAATCAACAAGCGATTAGTTGCTTACCTTGAATCACAAAATATTATTTCACCGGCTCAGTTTGGATTTAGAATAGGTAAATCAACCGACGACGCTGTACACGAACTTGTTGATTCAATAATTACCTCACTAGATAAACAAAAAAAATGTTTAACTCTTTTCCTTGACTTAGCTAAGGCATTCGACACAGTATCAATCCCAATTTTAATTAAGAAGCTAGAGGAAATAGGTGTTCGTGGCTTACCTCTAAAACTGCTAAAAAGTTATCTCAACGACAGAACCCAAAGAGTCAGAATCGGAGAAAGAACTAGTAAGGCGCAAATTGTAAGCTTTGGGGTGCCGCAGGGAAGTATTCTCGGGCCAACGTTGTTCCTAATCTACATTAATGATCTCTGTCAGCTGCAGTTACAACATGGAAAAAGTTTCTCATTCGCTGATGATACAGCCCTATTTTTCAGCGAGAACAGTTGGAATGATGTATTTGACTCTGCTCAGAAGGGATTTGATTTAGTGAATGAATGGCTTTACCAAAACATACTAACTTTAAATGTGGCCAAGACGAAGTACATGACTTTTGCATTCAGATCCGATTTACTTCCCAACCCCTCCTATTCAATTACTGCCCATACTTGTGGTCTCCTTTGGCCATCCTGCTCTTGTCTAGCCCTCGAAAGAGTAGATAGTATAAAATATTTAGGAGTCTTAATCGACCAGACTCTCAGCTTTAAGGATCATACAGCACTACTTAAAAATAGGATACGCAAACTAATTTACATATTTAGAAACCTCAAACACACTGCTGACCGGGGGGTAACCAGAATGGTTTACTTCGCCTTGGCGCACTCGCTCATTGTTTACTGTATTTCTTCTTGGGGTGGAGCGGCTAAGAGTCATCTATTGCAAGTCGAGAGAGCACAAAGAGCCTTGTTGAAAGTTGGCGCGGGACTTCCATTGCGATTTCCATCGGAAGACTTGTATAAATTATGGGATGTCCTTACCATTAGAAAAACATTTGTTCTTCAAACAGTATTAAGACAGCACTCCTATCTTATATATGACCCGGAACTCAATAAAAATAAACGAACAAAGGGTACTGTATGCAAAACACTTTCTCTTAGAACTGCCACATCGAAGCACTTCTTCTGTTTTCTCGGCCCTTACGTTTATAATGAACTCAACCACAAACTCAGCATTTACAAACTACCAAAATTTACATGTAAAACCGTTGTATCAGAATATCTCAAAAAACTAGATTACCACGAGATTGAGAACTTACTGAAACCTCCTGAATAAATAATACCGTCGTAATTAACTTTTCTTCTGCATTCTCCCTTTCACATATCTTGTTGAATCCTATACATGGCGAATTGGCTACTTGCATCCAATAAAAATTACTGCCTTTTACACACACATAATCACACATCCCACAATTTTTCACATAAACACATGACACACGCATACAAACACTTACTAATACACTTTGTGATGGTTTTGTATACATTTAAAACAAAAAAAAAAAACAATGATGGTATAATTATATATAAAATTCCTTTCCCTAATTCTAAATCGTTTCTTTTAGTTGTAAGTTATAAATTATATATATTAATGTAACTGTGTACTTAGTCGGTATTGTTGGTATCCTATACAATCTATCCGCAGGGGGCCCTGGTGACCTGTGTCACAGGTTTTCTCACGAAACCTGCTTCAGGCACCAGTCCTTCATAACGATAGGTTCTACGGGGAACTAACTCCAATCTAGTTTTAGAGTTATACCAATGCAAAATTGTTCTCTGTACGCCTCTATGAAGGAAAAATAAAGATTTATTATTATTATATTATTATTATAAACAGAGCTGAATATATATTAATTTGTGGGTAGCAATGCAAATATTTCTCAAGTTGCAATAATGGTTATATTTGACGATTTCTGTGAGATAACAACAAATAATAATCAAACAAAAAATTAATCATCATAGTGAGATTCGAACTCGGGGTCTATTGTGAATAGTCGGTCACCTTAGCCACTGGACTACCGTAGCTATGACGATTACTCTGAAATTACGAATAACATTTTACTACAAAAAGTTGTTTTGTAACAAATTCAACTTGTTTATCATAAATGACTTGGTTGACAAAACTTGATGTTCTAGTGTGTGTTCGGATAAAAGAATACCTACACAGATGAACTTGCGTATTATTAGGACAGCGGCGTTCAGAACGCGAACATTGAAATGTCGTGTGTACATGTTTCTGCATAATAGATGTATATTTCGAGTCATGATTTTTTGATTCGGGTTCAACTAATAAAGATTCAAAATCATATAACAAATGGCATATCTTGCATTCTTTCGAAATTATTAAACTGAATTACAGTTCCTGGTTCAGGTAAAACTGATCGAACCCCACCACAAATATGGTCATCAAATTTTTGTTTTATATTAAAAAATATCATGCACTCATCACAAAAATATATTTTTCCGGCATGTTTTGTTAACTGAGGTCTCAGTAATTTACTAAAATTTGTATGAGGCAATAATGACGAAATTCACCTTTTTCTAATAGTAACAAATTTACATGATGTTTTCTTTTATGGTTAGTTTTGTATAAAGGACCCACAATTGTTGACTTTTTTCCAAGACCATATACATTGACGCTAATTAAATGATTATTTTTTTCAAAGATTTTGATGTCCGAGAAACCAACTGGTAAAGTCATATTTTTGATATTAAGTTTATTTTCAAATCTGGGATAATAATAATAATAAGAATAATAATAATCTTTATTTCTCCTCACAACAAAACCTTATGTATGTTAATACAAAAGATAATAAGTAATATAGTATCTTAACATATAGTAAATCTGTATGTGAGGAGCTGGTGTCTGAGGTAGGATAAACCTGAATTACAGATCACCAGGTCCCCAACCAATGGATCAAAAACAATATACATAAATAACCAGTCAAAAAGCAACAATTGAAGGTTATGTTGAGCATTATCTACAACAATAATTAATTATACAGACTTAAAAATAAGAAAAATTCTCACTTAGTATATAACTGTGTGTTTTCATAGTACAGTAAAATTATTATACAAGCAAAATAATTTGTTTAATCTTATATAATGATAGCATGGTTTACATTTTACTTGACTACAACTAGTAGTGCCTCTGTGCTGTCATAAGTTAATTTTTTAAGCCAGTCACTAACGACCGACTTACATGCATATTTCGTTAGTGAGTAGATCGCTGCATCTCTGTTTATTCTTTTATACAGGTAACTACCCAAGAAACAAAAGAAGTGCTGTGCAAATGCCGTGTTAAATTTAGTAAAGTCAAATATTCGATCTATTCTGCGCTTTTCAATCATTAAATTAGAATCATAAGGTATAATAGAATGTAGTTTGAGGACCGTGAAAAGTATGAATAGCTGCCTCACCGTTAACACTCCCCATTTTTTATACAAATCAGAGGTGGAATAGTCAAACGGAAGAGAATAAGCTACTTTTAGTATGGCTCTTTGTGCTCGTTCTAACATTAGAAGATTCGATTTGTGCATGCCGCCCCAGGAGGTGATGCAGTAACTCAAAAGGGACTGAGCTAGACTGTAATAGACTGATTTTATTATGTCTTTTTCTGCGACCAACCTTAGTCTTTTAAATATTACAATAAGTTTTCGTATTCTCATTGTTAACAGCTCAATGTGTTCTTTAAAGTTCATATTACTGTCAATAATAATGCCTAAATATTTAATAGAATTGGTTTTTTGTATTTGTTGGCATAAACAATCAATATTATTATTCTTGCTTGAACAGGTATGGTGTACTAATTTATTATTAGGATCTATCACCGGATCTCTAAGGTGAAAAGTTATGTATTTAGTTTTATCTACGTTAAGTGTCAGTATATTATCATTAAGCCATTCTGTCACTTTATTAAAACCATTTTGAGCACTTCTGTAAACCTCGTCCCACGAGTCACCACTAAACAATAAAACGGTGTCGTCAGCATACGTTATAATTTTGGCTTGTGGTAATTCCATGTCACAGAGATCATTAATATATGCTAAGAATAGTGTGGGGCCCAGCACACTTCCTTGCGGGACCCCAAACTCTACGGAAACTTCATCACTAATACGATTTTCAATCTCGACACACTGCTTGCGATCCGTCAAGAATCCCTCAAAGAGCTTTAATTGTAGGCCGCGAATACCCAGGTGTTCCAGTTTTCTCAACAATATAGGGACAGACACAGTGTCGAATGCTTTGGCTAGGTCTAGAAATATAGCAATAGTTTTCTTACGGTTATCCAGATTTATTACCACATAATCTGTTAGCTCCTGCACAGCATCAGCAGTAGATTTTTTAGGCCTGAAACCAAACTGTGCATGAGCTAACAGACCGTTATCTTCCAAATACTTTAAGAGTCTTTTGTTTATTAAACGTTCCAGGATCTTTGAGAGAGTTGGAAGTATAGATATCGGTCTATAGTTATTGACACTGTGTCTGTCACCACTTTTGTGAATAGGGTGGATCCTGGACCTCTTTAGCGCTAATGGGAAAACCCCAGTGGATATTGCCAAATTGCATATGTGTACAATCGGAGCTAATAAAATATTTTTATATGATTTTATTAAATTAGCAGAGATAAGATCCAATCCCACAGCCGTATCAGATTTTAAAATATTAATCAGCGATTCAACTTCTTTCTGATCAGTAGGTAAAAGCACAAATGAATAAGGATGTGATTTTAGTTTTAAACGGGGCGGTACACTTGATTTGTTTGTAATTTTATCAGCTAATGTCTTTCCAACATTTGCAAAATATGTATTTACGTCATTAACGGATTTAGTTGGATTGTCCAAAGAAATTAATTCAGATGCCACTTCCCTTGGTTTAGTTGTATGTGTAATTTCTCGTATTGTTTTCCATAACTTTTTACTATTTTTACCTGCATCAAGAATTTGCGACTTTTCATACTCCCTTTTAAGTTTTTTAATTATATCAGAACAATAATTCCTGTATCTTTTATATGTTATAAGTAAAATATTATTATTGGGTTGTTTTTTCACTTTCTTGTACAAATTATCCCGATTTTTTAAGCATTTTACCATGCCCTGCGTTAACCACGGTTTCAGTATTTTTTTCCTTCTTGGTGTCCTACCGGTTTTAGTATTAGCTACAATTGCCTTATTAAGAGCCTCTATAAAAAAATTAGTTGCCTTATTACAGTCATCGATATCATATATAGGACCAAAATCAATATTTTTAAGGTCTTTATCCAACCCTACATAGTCTAGTCGATTAATAATTTTTGATGATTTGGAATTGTAGTTGCACGATAGATAAACTGCCACGCTAAAATGATCTGTTAGAGTAGTTGTTAGAACTAGGCATTTAGTATCGAGTTTCGATTTTATCATGGCATGGTCGAGGCATGTTTTGTCATGTGTTGGATAAGTATGCCCGGGTAGGATTCCATGATATGCTAACATTTCCAGATAGGGATCTCGATAGGTATCCATAGTATTTGCAAGTATGTCAATGTTTATGTCTCCTATGATTACAATATTTTGCGTTAAGGTATGTTTGCTTAATAACTTATTTAGTGACTGAATGAAAGCATTTACGTCCTTGTATCCAGGAGGACGGTATATTGCAATAGCAATAGTATCAGTGTTAAATTTAATTATTAGTCCGTTAGCATATTTTAATTCGGCTTCATTAATTGTGATAGAAAGATCTACTTTAACATATACTACTACACCCTCATTTCTTGTTAGATTTTCCCTAGTAGCAACTACACGATATCCATCTATTATCGGTAAAACATGTAAAGACTGTAGGAAGCATTCGGTTAAGACAATACAATCCCAAATTACTCCAGTTCTAGCAAGAACTGGTAGTAGACCATCAAAATTATAATTTAAACTTCTAATATTTTGGTGAAATATTTTAAGTCCTTTATTCTTGTTACTATACAGAGAGTTAGAACATTCTTCAGCATCACATAGTATCGATTCGGCTACAGTAAAGCCGTCAATATCTTTTTGTATTTCAGCCAAATTATCGAATTTTGATGCTGTGAGAGACATAGAAATTTATACTGCGAAATACATCAGTGCAATAATAGCAAGGGGATATAGAATATTTTTTCATTGATATTTTTCTCAAAAGTGTTATATACAAGTATAAGTACCTCTTAATAAATAGTTTTGTGTAATTTGCAGGATTGGTGTAACGACATACATTATTACATAACAATATACTTCTGAGAAATTTAATGTGATAAATTATCAAACTTTTAATACGAAGTAAATTAGTCTTACACTGAGTATAAATATAGTCAAATACAGTTTCATATAAAAATAAAGACTTGACCGTTGACATGTAGTAAAGAGTTGAGTATAAAGAATATTTGCCATTATTTAAGTATGGGATTAGATATGTTGAATAAATATTTATTGCGATGATCGACCAAGATACAATATTCCAGTCACAGACTATATGGCATATGTAGTTATAACAAGTACTATGATAATTATATAATGTACAAAAACTTTGATTCTGTGAGTATGTTAGTATAATATATTTTGTGCTACTAGTAAAACTAAACCAACAGTAACATATTTTATGCAGTGTAGTAAGTAAATAAGCAGGACAATCCACACAATACCCAATTAGGGTTTCGATTTTAATTATAAACTTAAACATGCAATAGATTTTAACAGGCACTAGCAACACTGGTAATCCTAGCAAGTACATGATAACTAGTCATATTATGGTGTTCCTCAGTTTTATAACATCTTCGTCACTCGTAAGGCGTATTGCTGGTGGTGGCCTATAGCCGTCCTTTGGAACCTGACGAACATACACGTTTCCAAGTGAGGTATAATAATAATACTTTCCGTTACTTGAGCGTACTAAGTCACGTGCCTGAGAAAGAAGTCGCTTATTTTTAGTAGTGAGATTTTCCGAGATATATATTGGTTGCGACGGGCCGAAAATTGCAATTTTATCTGTACTCAGTTGATCACCTTTGTGGGTCTTTTTGTAGTTTTTAAGTGAAATCATAATTTTTTCTTTCTTCGCGATTGAAGAGAACTCGGCAATAATAGGTTTGTGCTTAGATGTTTTTGAGGGGTATCTGAAGACATCACGAATATCCGATTCGACAACGGGCACCTCAAGCACTTTGCCAATCTCCTTTACAATCTGTATCAGTTGGTCCTTGGACTAGATAAGAAGATATTCTATGTGGATTGTTGACAGCTGGAAATAATGCAGCCATTATACACCACATAAAACAAAACTCATCATTATTTTGTACATTGACACAGGCGCGTTTTAATTTTATAGATTTCGGTAATTCAATAAATCTAGCACCTCTCAAAGGATTGTACTTATTGATGTTTACTTCTAAGTACAAATTGCGTAGAAATGTCCAGCCGCTGTCCCTTTCTTGAAATTCACCTATCTTATTAATAATACTTAGTACAAACGACTTTGGAAAAAAATTCGTTAAAATTATAATAGTTATGTAATATAAAGTTTTTTTTCAGTAGAAAATGATTTTATATCGTTGTTTAATGTTGAAGGTAGATTAAATTCGGCAAACAACTCAAAGTTAACTTTGATTGAATTATATGTAGCGCGTCTTGCGGCTAATAGATGTTTTACACGAGATCTTAAACCTTGTAAGAATTCCATTGGTGGCGTTACTGCATGGTCATCTCCATCTGCGACCATAGGCAGCACTCTGAAGCAATTCTATTTCTGAACGCCCCACCTATATTTTGAATATCATTACTACTATCGATAGAATAATTTTTTTTATGTATATTACTTCTAAGATGACTTGAGAAAGCGCGACTCTATACTGATAAATCGCAAACAGTGCAGTAGACTGTTTTGTTAGTCATATTTACAGTAAAAATGCAATAAAATTTACTAATATAATTGGTAGGTATGAGTGAAGAGTAAAATAATTATTTAACTCATAAATATAAGTTAATTTTATAGTTTAATTCAAAATACAATTGTAACTTTACACTATTATATAAATTAAGATTATTGTAGATTAGATTTAAATAAATCGAATGGTTGATGGAAAGAGAGTTAATATGCGGTAATTAAATAACATAGAACATTTTTTATTACTAGCTGATGCCCGCGACTTCGTCTGCGTGGACTTTAGGACTCCGGCATATAAGTATGGTCATCAGGCTGAAAAACTTTTGCTACTGCGTCATTAATGTATATTTCTATACAGTTTAGCTGGACCATTATATTTTTGCATCAGGTGTTCCAGATCTTCGAGTTTTATACCTCAACAATAAAAGTTCATCAGGCTGAATAACTTTTGCTAAGACGTCATTTTTATATTTCTTATTATAGTTTAGCTGGACCATTATGGTTCTGTATCATGTGTTCCATTTTCCAAAATCAATTATAGCCTATATGTTGATTAAAAAAGTTTTTTTCAAATCCGTCCAATATTTCCGGAGATTAGCGTGTGCAAACAGACAGATTTTTTATTTTATTTTTAACTATATTACAGTCTCCATCGCCCCATTTTTTAAAAATATATTCAATGTACAGATACATTTTTTACTGTTTTATTATACGTAGAGACCATTATCGTTCTGAATCAAGTGTTCCAGACTTCGAATTTTATACCTCAACAAAAAATGCTCATCAGGCTGAACTGCTTTGCCTAAGGCGTCATTTTATATTTCTTATAGTTTAGCTGGACCATTATGGTTCTGCATCAGGTGATCTAGGTCTTCGATTTTTATAATTCAACAAAAAATGCTCAGCAGGCTAAACAACTTTTGCCAAGGCGCCATTTTTATATTTCTTGTCGTTTAACTGGACCATTAAAGCTTTGCATCAGGTGTTCCATTTTCCAAAATCAATTATAGCCTATATGTTGCTCAGGCTTAACAGCTACATAACAAAAAAAGTTTCATTCGAATCCGTCCAGTATTTCCTGAGATTGGCGTGTACTAACAGACAAAGAATCGCCCATAGAAAAATTGTCTTTAAATTTTAAATGATGATAACTTTTTTATCTGACAACAGATTTCGATGAAACAAAGCCTATATGTTGCTCAGGGATGAGCTTAATCTTTTAGTGAAAACCGCGTTAAATTCTGTTCAGTAGTACAGACAGACAGACAGACAGACAGACAGACAGACAGACAGACAAAAAAATCCAAAAAATCTTTTTTGTGTTCTGTTACTCTTTTCTTATCGCCCACATCCATTTTTTGTAATTTTTATCAAATGTACAGACACGCGGTTCCTACTGTTTTATTATATGTATTGATTGTTGTAAAAAAGACATAAAAACTTGTCAAATTATAAAAAATTGCTATCATATGTAAAGTGCGTTTTGCACTTTTTAAGAAATCTTTTAGTGAGCGCAAAACTTACTTATGTTATAAAAAAGTATTAATCAAAGTTATAAAAAAAACTAAATTTCCTTATTAGAAAAAATGCCTTCAGCTGTAAAGTGCGCTTTGCACTTTTTAAGAAATAATTTAGGAAGCGCAAAACTTACTTATGTTATTAAAACTATTAAACAAAGTAATAAAAATTATTAAATTTTTTTATTAGAAATTTTTTTTGCCTTCAGCTGTAAAAACGCTTTGCACTTCTTCAAAAAACCTTTTAGTGAGCGCAACTTAGGAGCGTCAGCGTCCGCCCTAAACTTTAACGCTAAGACAGCGTGCTCCCACCTATCTTTTGGATCAACGAGAGCTATATCCGCGGCGTTGTATACCTTCACCTCTACGAATACATCGCCGTCTAAGTTGGCTGTACGCCTCACGACACCGTCCGCCACTCGCCGTGTTAGAACGGACTGCAGGGTCTGCGGGCTCTTGACAGTCTTATCGTAGACTTCGTCTTCGGAATCGCTGTCATGCCAACCGGTCTTACTAGGCGCTGCGGATTTTTTCGGTTGCTGTCTTGGCTTCGCTGGCTTGGATCTGCATAGTAGAGAAAAAAAAGTTGATTTGACTTTCATTCATTGTGACATATGTCGGTAGCGTAATTATGATTGTGTGTAGGGTATCTCGCAATCTTCCTCTTGCAATAAATGTCAAAAGCTACGGACGTGTTTAATTGTGCTCCTCCCGCAAGATCCTGTATAGGGACTCCTGGCTACATATTCTTCAGTGGCGACGATTCAAGTAACCCAGGACCGCGTGTGGTCTATGAAGTTTGTTGTTTTAAGCAAGAATAACCGAAGATGTCGGTCGGCAAGATTGGACCGTTTGACCTTGAAAAGGACAATTGGGAGACTTACGTGGATCGGTTGGAACAGTATTTCGCGGTAAATTCAGTGAAATCTGAACTAGAAGTGGCGACATTAATAACTGTTATGGGAAATGAAGCATACGACCTAATGGTAAATTTGTGCACACCAGTGAAACCCGCTAAAAAGACTTTTACGGAGTTAGTAAGGTTAATGAAAGGTCATTTAAATCCAAAGCCAAGTATGTTAGCTGAACGTTTCAAGTTGAGACAACGGATTCAGAAAGCGGATGAAAATATTGCTACATATGTTGCGGAGTTAAAAAAAATGAGTAAGGACTGTGGATTTGCTGCGGAAAATTTAAAAGAGAACCTCAGGGATCAATTTGTGTGTGGTTTAATCGATGATGATATCCGACAGAAGCTTTTTACGGAGGATGACACAATTACATTTGACAGAGCATATAAAATTGCGATTTCCATGGAGGCAGCAGCGACGAATGCGGCACTAGTCGAAGATTGTACCCGACATCGAGCGGATAACAGTGGGCCGTTGAGTAGTGTTAGTTCGAGCACGGAACTGCATCAGCTGCGAGCGAGTCGACGGGGCGGAGGCCGGGGGGAGCGCGGCGGCGCGAGGGCCGCGCGTGATTCACCGGTGGGGGCCGGCCGGGCTGGTGCAAGTGGCACAAGAGGAGCGGGCAACGGTGATAGTGCCAGTGCACGTAGAACGTATTCGTCGAGTTACAGAAATAATAACGATAAAAATTCATGCACAGTATGTGGCGGGAAACATGAATCGAGGTTATGCAAATTCAAAACTTATGTCTGTCGAGTTTGCAATAAAGAAGGGCATTTAAAGAAAATGTGCCCAAACATTCGAGGGACATCAGCATTTTACAATTTAAGCGAAGAACAGGTTTTGTATGGAGCTCAACGAGACAGCGAAAGCAGTGACGAGTCGGACGAGGTAAATCATTATTCACTAGACGCTCAGTTAGATTATTTTAAGAGGCCGTCTATTAAATTTGACAAATTTCACTCAACTTTGCGTCGTGTTTTTGAAAAAACTACAGGATTATCATTAAATTTATTTATATATTATAAAAGATAATATCATATTATTAAGCATGAGTGAACCATTTTGCCTATGAACTTGCTTGTTTTAGTATAATTCACTGGAATCCAACGTGCGTTTTGCCAAATTTCGCAAGACGCGTGGCGGGGCTTTCGAGATTTTCAAATGATTTAATCATTAACACCCGGTAAAAAAAATACACAAATATAGCTGAATAAGTATTTTCTGACATGAGTGAAGCTTTTTTCATTGTTTTATTTAAATTCACAAGGAAAAAAAATCAACAAGTCGCGTAATTTTCGCCGAAATCGATGTAAATAAAGTCGCTTGTATTTATGTTTTGAGCTCCTATTTTAGAAAAATAAAAATAACGTTACAAACGCCATTTCATGCCCTTTTTAAATATGCCAAACACATCATAATTATATTTTTTTAAATAATGTAAAAAAATAAAATCATATCGCATAAAAATTTATTTAAATAGGATGCGGTTTACTCTCCGACGGCAGTCCGCGCGCAGCGCTTACAGCGAGAGGACGTATTTCTTTGCGCCAACGCCGACCTCGTAGTCACTGTGCGAGGACGTGCGCAAACCATAGAGTGTCTGATAGGATTTGATCATTGGAAAACTTGATTACTTATAGTAATTTATTTGTGTCGTTGAACGTACTGTCGTAAATATAATGGGCTACCGGATAAATTTTTCAAACTTGAAAAGAAATAGAAAATTTATCAAGTTCTCCCTAATTGCCCCGTATTTCTGAAATGAAGATGTTGCTCCCATTCCATCGCTGGGCGGTGGTGTTCATCGCTGGTGTGGCCCTAGGCCATATGCGCAGGCACTGTCTGCTCCGCGGTGGAAAGGGACGCGATGTAGCGGCCATTTTAAGAAATTCAGTTTACATGTAAATGCGATTTCACTAATATCGTCTAAGTAACCAAACATAATTATTGAAAGATTTTTTATATTTAATTTGCCGTACTCATTTGGGGAGTGTAGCACGGCAGATGAGTGCTCGCACCGGATGCCGTCCTCCACACCCCAAATTTAAGATGAAACAAATTTTGAAAAATCAATAAAATTCATTTTTATTCCAAAAATTTGTTAGTAAAAACTTTAATTTGGAGAATACAGTCTCCGATTATGTTGGAGGATGCGGACAAAAAAAAAAAATAGAATGGGCAAACGAGCTAAAAATAGAACGTTGATAATGTGAAACGGAAAAATAAATACTATAATATGGTGCCACTAATTCTGCAAAAGGCAAAAAGTAAGCTTAAGTAAGTCACTAGACAAGACGTTTGTCAGTTTGGTGTCTAGACTGGACCTGATTTGTTAATTAAAACTGAAATTATCAGGCGAGACGATGAGATTTGGGAAAATAAAATGTAAGACCGGTTGATAATTTTTTATCATAAATTATTACTACTGGAAATCATCGATCCGCCTAAATGTCGTTCAATGAAACTCCTGCAGCTATTAGCCCTATATTATAATTAATACGTGCTTGTACCTTCAATAAGTATCCTAACTATTGTTACGAAAGTGGGGTTTGAGATTTGGAAAAAAATGCCAACACTCTTCTTAGGGAATTTATTCACTATGCAACCAAAGATTGACACACTAATATGGTCTTCGAAACGTCCATTGTCCAAGTCTTCATGCAGTCATAGTCCAAAATTCGTCGCTGAAGTTGTATAGGTTACGCGCCGATAATATTTGTTAAATCTCTTTGAAGTTATCTCACTACTTTTATATACGCCTGCCAAGGTACGAGAATAGATATTTCTAGAAAATTCATGTGCTTGACCCTCCGTCACCCCGACTTAGAATGTTAGTGTTGGTTGACCGATGTGAACTCGGGATTATTCTCAAACATTCCACAACCTTCTTTTTAATTCTTCATCATTCTGGATTATTCTATAAACTTCTAGAACATTCCACATTATTTTAGAACTTGCTAATTCTTCTGGAATTCTCTAGTTCTAGTAGCTTTGCGACACTATTTCTCATCATTGTGCTAAATTTCATCGAAATCCGTTTATATGTTAGATATTATTTGTTTTGAGCACGCAAGGTTTAAAACGGTAGTCAGATTTGCGTGCTAACATGAGGCTTTTCTGCAATAATTTTAATCGAAAATCAGAAGCAAATGTAGCGTTTCCTGTCAAGCAGATTTGTATGTGTACTTTTTAAATGTATACTCAGACAAATTATACCAATTTTCTTAATTCTACAGTTTTATTTATTTTATTCGATAATAAGGAAGGCAACTTCTACTCTAGCGATGCAGTCGTGTGTTTCATGAACGCGCTACTGCATCGCAACATTCTCCATCGGTTTATGACCAGCGACTGCATAGCTACCAAAGAATTCACCGTGTGCTACCTCCTTAAACTCCTTTTCATTCGATATACATGCTGACTTTTTATTGGTTTTGGAAAAAAATGTCATCGTGTAAAAAAAATCTTCTATACATATTTGTGTAAGACAAGACAAAAATGTTGCGAAAATGACTTCTGATCGAGACCACGTAGTGTTAAATAAAAGATTCGCATAGATTCCATGACACGTGTTTATCTCTACCGTCAACGCCCCAGAAAGTTTGTAAAAAATTTTTCACCAAAGACATTTAATTTCCACCTTCATTATTTATTCAGAATCAATTCTCACTAACCGGTCAATTAGTGCTGGCAATTTTTAAAATATCCGTCTGTTCGTTGCAACTTGCCACAGATACCCGACCGTACGAACGTACCAACTGTATCAATCGACTTCCACTTAGGTTTTATTAATTTAGCAACACTTATGACAACTGCCAATACTGTTTACAAATCGTGATACTTATTAGCTACAACAGATCTAAGAGTTTTAAATAAAAGTAATACTTAATAGTAGTTACGCCTGACCAAAACTGCCGCGTGAGCTCGATGAACTCTGCCGGGCCGGCCAGGGTGGTACTACTAATTGATCTCACGATTTTTTGTTTCTGAATTTTTATTTTAACTAGCTATTTAGGTATTAATAACGATCCTAATGAAGTGGCTTTCGGCACTAAAACCATTGAAAAATCACCATGTAGAGAGTAATACGGAGTAATATGGCTTACAATCAATGATAAGTAATACTTTGCACTACCTAATTTGCTAAAACTTGCCTTATTTAAGTTTCTATACAAATTAAATAATACTCAACTTTGCTAAAGTACCTGGGTGACCGAGCTTTGCTCGGTTACATATCAAACATTAACTACATTTTAAACTTGTCTAAAAACAATACAAAGTAAAAAATTATATATAAACTTGAACATAAAAAAACAAAAGTACTCATTAACAGTCACCGAGTGGGATTCGAACCCGTAACACTCTTTCTAGCGGTCCGCATCCTTAACCGCTGAGCCAAACGGATGGCGGCCGGTGCGGAGAAATTAGCAACTATATTCTGCGTGAAAAGAAAAATGCATGAAAACTCGACAACACGCGTTTTCCCAAATATAAGACTAATCTAGATCGATTATTTACCGCCGAAAACCCCCATATACCAATTTTCAGCAAAATCGTTAGAGCCGTTTTCGAGATCATCGAAATTTATAAATATATAAATAAATAAATATACCTACAAGAGTTGCTCGTTTAAAGGTATAATTTAAAGAATAGAAGTCTCCATTATTATCACCTTCACGATTTATCATATTATTTTATCATAATATTTTTTAACTACCCGTAATCCAAAGCACTCAAGGATTTAATATTCATATATTATTACTCGCATTTAAATTAGGATGGCATTTGTAATAAAACTTTTACCAAAATTTGAATAATATCTGTTAGTTTATACCAGTTAGTAAGTTAGAAAATCTTTATTGCACCAAAACATAATGTACCACCAGTATATTTAACCAAAAAACATCAACGATCGCCGAGCGCACTACACCGCGCTTTACGTCGCCTACGTAGCTCTGTGTGTGTGAGCGGCATGTCGTTGTGTGCGTGCGCCCGCTGCCAGCGTGCAAAAAGATTACAGCGGGCTCTTAAGCCATACACCATTGACATTATGATTGAGAAGGTAAAAATAAAAATGGAAATAGATACAGGTAGTGCAATCTCCTGTATTAGTCTTGATTCTTACAATAGGTATTTTGGAAAATACATTTTAAGACCTAGTAATTTAGTATTACGCTACCGACATGTAATTTAACTGAAGTAATAATTCTTCTATAAAACTTTAGTGATTAGGTGTAATGAATTAAGTGTGTAACATAATTATCAATACAGGAGTACAAAGTATTACAAAATAATGTGAACACACAGAAATAAGAAGTAGAAAACTATGTATACTCGTTTTAAATCTAAGGTAATTTAAGTAATATTATAAAACTTACTTTTTAGGTAAGACTTCTTCGTCTGACTCGATTATGTCCTCCACTAACTGCTGTCGCTTTTTCGACTGCTTACTGGCAGCGGGGCTTGATCTGCAATCAATACATTAAATATTAGAAAAGCATTGAAAATATAAACACTATGTTGATTAACACTATTCTAAAATCCTTTCAGGCACTTTAAAATTAGATAATGTTTAAAATAGTGTTTTAAATAGTTTTAGTATATTTTATATAATTTAATTTAAGTAGTTATGAAATTTAAAATTAGATTTATATAGAATACTAGCTGTTGCCCGCGACTTCGTCTGCGTGGACTTTACTTTATAAAAATCGTTATTTTGATATTTTCAATAAAACCGGTCAAGTAACACGCACAATATCAGGTCACACGCAGTGAAGGGTTCCGTATTTGTGAATGTCGATTTAGAATTAAAACTAAAGAGTTCATCATCATCTCAGCCCTTATTCCGTCCACTGCTGAGCATAGACCTGTCTTCGTCGACACATCTCAGTCCTGTGCTGCTCACATCCAGGTGTAACCCGCGACTTTGATTATTTCGTCAACCCATCGCATGGGCTCCGTCGCGCCAGTTGCCCTGCCCAGTTTTGCTTTAAGTTCATGACCGTTGCCAAATTACAGCTTCTTGGTTCTAATTATCTCTAAGTAAAACCACGGACAGAGAGACAGACAGAAATGGCAAAACTATAAGGGTTCCTTGTTTACTACGATCACACATTATCTCTAGTCACAGTCTAAGTCGATCGGAATTTTGACATTGTAAACTACATGTAAACTTACACTGTTACCGAATGTTACTGCTACGCCGTGGGTCTCTCTAAAACGAAATACTTATGCAATAGGTAGTGACTTTGCTAATATTTAATTCATCTTCCGTCTTTTGGCGTGAGTTCCCACAGCACTAATCTGTTGTAGCTCTCTGCAGCGGACTGCTGCCACCGTCTATTTGTATCTCCCCCTCTTCCCCGCCCTCCCGATGTGGCGGTGCAATGGTAAGCCTTGTCAAATATGTCTTTCGCTAGGCGGGAGATAAAAGTCGAGAAATACGCATTTCTACTTTGAGTCCCGACAGATGACGGCGTTCCTCAAGTAACCTTAAACATAGATTTTCTTAAGATCGCCTTAATCATGAGCCGCGTCCGAAGCTAGAAGCGAGAGGAAAGTACTGGATGGAGCTTCCCCCGGGCCATCTTCACTATCGTCACCATTCTATTGATGTGGACTTTCAAGCTGAGGCATCTGCCAAACTTAAGATACCTCTAGGTATTTTACGTGCCAGTATCTCGGCACATTTTACCAGTAGAGCTTCAAGGATGGCAGGAAGTTAGTGTTCTCTGAGATCAATGTCTGCTTAGTGTTCACTAATAACCTCCGTTTGAAGAGCTTCTCGGGTAGGGCGTCCTATACGGCTGTTTGGAGGTTATTTGCGGCGTACTTTCAGTTCAAACGAACTGGAAAATGACCATTACCTATCTTTCGTTCCTCAAGTCACAATACTGAGTAGTCTTGGTATGGGTTTTCCACACATTTTTATTGCAGTGCCTAACTTAAATTTTAACCTAACATTTTTTCCCTAACCTTTCTTCTTACGTGAGGAAAAGGTGCCTTTTGGCCACAGAAAATCGGACGGTTAAGGTTTTCACCCACAAAAAATCTCATGGTGATAACGGCGTTACCGCTTTTGCCAAGTCAGTGTGCTAAATCTTGCTCCAAAGACCTGGTACAGCGACTGCTTATCAGCGGATTTGGTTGAGCTCACTTGAGGTACTCTCTCAGTTATCGAGAGGAGTCTGAGTGGCCTGGTACATCGGCCTTCAATTTTATCCGCTAGGGTAAAGACGCGTGTTGACACAAATGCTCCTTTCAACCTAGAGGACTGTATTTGGAATCCAGTTCCCATCGCCCGACTGGCCCACGTCATGGAGGCAGATTTATGGAGGAGAATTTTACGCGGGAAAAATCCCTTCGGTTCGGACACCTTGCCAGTAACGGGAGACCGGTAAGGTTATGTGGCGTTTACCACTAAAAACTCCGGGGTAAGGGCTAAAAGCCCCGGCGCGGCTACCACTATGGCGGTCCGTGACTCGCTCACAGCACCCTATGCTTTAGTCAGAGGACATCCCCTGTGCCTAACCTAACCTATTAAGTACTTCCTATTTTGATTCCTTTTTCCATTTTCGCGCCCACAATCATGCTAAGAATCGCCGTTTGGTGGCGTTGGGTCTTGCGGCCCTAGGCTCTGTGTATTTTTAACAGCGCCATTTATTGGTGACCAAAAAGAAACTAATAAAAAAACTCCGAAAACATCAAAATAGTAAATTTTTAGGGTTCCGTATTCCGTACCCGAAGGCTAAAATCGGGACCTTGTTACTAAGACTCCGCTGTCCGTCCTTCCGTCCGTCTGTCACCAAGCTGTATCTCATGAACCGTGATAGCCAGACAGTTGAAATTTTCAAGGATGATGTATTTCTCTTGCCGATATAATAACTAAAAATAGAGTAAAATAAATATTTAATTGAGGCTCCCGTACAACAAACTTGATTTTTTATAGATAATGGGACGGAACCCTTTGTGCGCGAGTCCGACTCTCACTTGGCCGGTTATTAACTTTATTATTTTATAAAAACCGTATATAAAATTAACAAAAGTTTTAGCCAATGCTACCGTACAGTTTATTTCATAGCAAATTTTCGAACAAAAATCTTTGACGTGATTCTTTAAATTGATATAACTTTTTTATTTATCAACGGATTTCAATGAAACAACCACTAAATTTTAAGTGAAACTTATCAAAATACATAATTGAAAATCGCAACCGAAGTTGTTCAGCCGTTTCTGAGATAAGCGTGCACAAACACAGTTTTTCGAACAAAAATGGTTGACGTGATTCTTTAACACTAGAGGACACGCGCGCTCTACTATAGTAGAACAGGAGGAAACTTTTGAGTCGTGTCATCTCATTTTTTCATATATACCCTCCCGCTCCTAGATAAGCCTCGACTACTAAACTCCGGTTCATTTTAGTGTGCCGCACGTATAAAAAGAGGCCGCACGTCGATATTATTTCGCGACAAAATCCTTATTCTACCTGAGTAGTACGCGCGACCACTTGTGTAATTAATATATGAGATAAGTAACTTATACTTAGTTGTTTTTCTTTAGTGTTTTAAAACATTTTTTTTATGCATTATATTTTATTTTGTACTTTGTTTTTTTTTAGCACCAAAATTTATCATGGCCTCAGAATGGAAACGTCGTGTATCAAAATGGCTGGAAGAGGAAATTGAAGATGATGAGAGTTATTGAAAGCGATGACGATGGTAATGCTGGCATAGTGTCAGAACCAATTAGTCAAGAGGGCAGAAGTCAGGTGCAAGATGAGGAGATGGCTCAAGACCACGTGACTAATACCACACAGTCTGAGCAGTCGTCGTCAAAAGATGATATTCTTCTCTCTCAATTGAGGCAAGTTGAGCGTACAGAGGTGAGTGGCAACTTTTTTATATCAAAAAATGGAACACGATGGAATAAATCACCTCCAACTCAAACTATTGTGCATTGAATGCAACGAAAACAGTGATTCAATTTAAAAAAATATCAGAAATCTAAAAAAAAAATGTGTTTTGATTTGTAACTTGCCAAATATGTAACTTTTTATGTGATCTCTTAAAAATGTTCCTAATTAAGTAAATTTAACAATGTAAACAAAAATTTTGTAACTTTAATTTTCTAAAATAAATCTTCTTTAGTAAAAATGCTTATTTTTATTCAAAATTGCCATATTATTGATTTTTTTTCAATTTTAAAGTGTTCTACTATTGTAGAGCGCGCGAGCATACTTGCAAAGAAATGGGGCGCGTGCACTCTAGTGTTAAAATTGATATAACTTTTTTATTTATGAACGGATTTAAATGAAACAAACACTAAATTTTAAGTGAAGCTTATCATAATATTTCAGTGAAAACCGCAAACGAATCAGTTCAGCCGTTTCTCAGATTAGCGTGCACAAACGCACAGACAAACAGACAAACCGACAAACAGACAAAAATTCTAAAAATCATTGTTTTGTGTTCTATTGCGTTGGTAAAAGCCCCCAAAAATATTTTTACTCATTTATCTTCCATGTACAGACAGCGATCGGTTACGATTTTATTATATGTATTGACAAAATTGCCATATTATTAATTTTTTTAAATTTTAAAGTGTTCTACTATAGTAGAGCGCGCGAGCATACTTGCAAAGAAATGGGGCGCGTGCACTCTAGTATTAAAATTGATATAACTTTTTATTTATGAACGGATTTAAATGAAACAAACACTAAATTTTAAGTGAAGCTTATCATAATATTTCAGTGAAAACCGCAAACGAATCAGTTCAGCCGTTTCTCAGATTAGCGTGCACAAACGCACAGACAAACAGTCTTTCAAGACGAGAATCTACGCGAGAACTATAATGTTCGTAAGTTTATATTCGTTATATTGATTTAAAAAAAATAAGATAACGTGATTGCAATATATTGATTTATCCACATTTTATTTGTCGTGTAAGTCAGACTCGCATTTTAACGTTGACTTTAATAATAACATTTATTTCAGGTCGGAGTTTAATTACATCAAGAAGCGTCCTACTAAGGGAGCGAAAAAACAAGTGCGGGAGCCACTTTTCGACTCTGACGAAGAGCCATCAACTTCTAGAGTAAGGTAAATATCAATTTTAAACATTCATTATTTGAATAAATTAATTATTATGAAAACGAAATCATAATCATCAATCAATATCAATCATCATCATCAATACATATAATCAATACATATAATAAAATCGTAACCGATCGCTGTCTGTACATGGAAGATAAATGAGTAAAAATATTTTTGGGGGCTTTTACCAACGCAATAGAACACAAAACAATGATTTTTAGAATTTTTGTCTGTTTGTCGGTTTGTCTGTTTGTCTGTGCGTTTGTGCACGCTAATCTGAGAAACGGCTGAACTGATTCGTTTGCGGTTTTCACTGAAATATTATGATAAGCTTCACTTAAAATTTAGTGTTTGTTTCATTTAAATCCGTTCATAAATAAAAAAGTTATATCAATTTTAACACTAGAGTGCACGCGCCCCATTTCTTTGCAAGTATGCTCGCGCGCTCTACTATAGTAGAACACTTTAAAATTGAAAAAAAATCAATAATATGGCAATTTTGAATAAAAATAAGCATTTTTACTAAAGAAGATTTATTTTAGAAAATTAAAGTTACAAAATTTTTGTTTACATTGTTAAATTTACTTAATTAGGAACATTTTTAAGAGATCACATAAAAAGTTACATATTTGGCAAGTTACAAATCAAAACACATATTTTTTTTAGATTTCTGATTGTACGGTCTCAACACCGCACAGCATTATTTTTATGTTTACTCAGCAACCCACTTCAGCCGCGCGTCAATGACCGCGAATGGGTTAAATACAACATCTGTTTAATTTATTACGAAGTACGATAACAAACGTCATACGAGACATAAGGGAAAGAATCGCTGCCTTTCTTTGTAACTTTTTACTTAAATAAATTAACTTTAACTATCACGCGGTTCTTCGTACTTCACCCTTACAAACGCAACAACTACTACATAACATTTCTCAAGGATATTGTGCGTAACCGTACATTATCCTTTTTGGTCCTTCGAGCTTCAGCGGTCCAGTGCATTTTCGTGCCTGTGTACAGTAGCAAATCGGTTTGATTGGCCTCTTACAAGCGAGAATCCCCAATCAAATTGAGAAGTTGCATATACTGTATTTCGGACGCGATTGCATTGCCGTTTTGCGACCATTTCGAATCGATCTTCGAGATACTGGCCTACGAAGAAGATTTGGAAGGAGAAGGAGGCGGCACACTCCATCACAGTTGTCTTCGAGTCGCGAACCTACGACACTATCGTGAATACTTCACGTCAAACAAGAAACTAAGAAGATTGCAAGCTTCAGTAAACTAACTGAACTACAACAAGATGCTGGCGCTTCAGTCCGAATGTTTCAACAACATCAAAACACTTTGTATCAACTACAAGAAGGATTCTTCGTCACGAAAAACCGAAGAATATCTCAAGAAACGTCTGTCATCGCTAGAAGAGCAATGGAACGACTTCGAAGCGAGACACACCGAACTAACGAACAATGTCAACGACAAAAACATAGATTACTTCAACGAAGATATCTATGGAAGAACTAAAACATTATATTTGGATACTAAATCAGATATAATAACGAGATTGAAGTATCTCAACGAACAAAAAATGCAAACTGTAAAATTTGATCTTTCCGCAATTTTGGAAACTGAGAACGAGAAGCTTCAGATGTTACTCAATAATCAAGAGTGCTACTTCAAAGCCATCGACAGAGCAATGTCGAATATGGACGTCACGGCCACCAGTGAAAAATGGGAACTTGAAGAAAACTTGGCGCTTTTGAAGAAAAGATGGGAATCTATAGACAAATTACACTGGGAAATCGATCTCCAGCTTAAAGGTTCGAATGAGACATACTACCAAATGTTTCTAGACATCGAACATAAATACGATGAATTAAAGAAGGCAATCAATAACAAGTTGTGGTCTATGGTTCACTACCAACAATCAGCCCCAAAAATTGTCATTCCAGAATTTTCGGGAAATTACGGTCAATGAACATCGTTCAAGGATCTTTTTATTGAAACTATCCACAACAATCCAGGAATAAGCAAGGCGCAAAAGATGCAACACCTCAAAACAAAACTACGAGGTGAGGCAGAGAGATTAGTACAACATCTAACAACTTCCGCCGAAAACTATGTGTCCTGTTGGGATATACTAACTCAACGGTACGATAACCATCGCCTTCAGTTCACATATCTGATGAACAACATGCTGAACCTGCCTAACATCTTAAATCCAGACGCAAATAACTTAAAAAAGTTACACGACGTAACTATGGAATGTATGAACGGCATTTCCAATCTTGGGATAGACACATCGTCATGGGATCCTATCATTGTCCACTTGATGTCACAAAAACTGGATTCTGTCACATTCAACGACTACATAAAAGATCTACATGATCCAAAGGAACCGCAACCTTTACGAGATTTTTTGTTCTTTATCGAGAGCAAGTTCATGGCTTATGAAACCATGAAAACATCAAAAACATCTGTCATGTCATCGCAGAAAAATGCTCTCCAGAAGTCACTCAGCAAACCTTTCTTAACAAGAAAATATAACTTCGATTTTAAGAAACAAAACATGACGAAAACATATCATGTTACTTATGGATCTTGCCCGTACTGCGATGAAAATCATTTTTTACGAACATGCCCAATGTTCAATAACATGAACTCATTTCAACGAAATCGTATAGTTGCAAAACTACAGCTGTGCAAAAATTGCTTATACAGCCACGGAGATAGTCAATGCACGTCAACTAAAAAATGCAAAGAATGCAATATGAAACACCACACGCTATTGCATAATCATAAACAAGAATATGAATCGAGAACACGCGGAAAAACTAATAATAACACCAATCAACCCTCAAATTCGGATTCTCAACCCTCTACATCAAATCAAAAGACAGCCCACCATTTGTCCACCAACGAGGAGGAAATATTGTTGACCACCGTGCAGTTGAAAATAAAATCGGCAGATGGAACCCACTTAAGACTTAGAGCCTTACTGGATCAAGGATCGCAAGTCAATTTAATTACGGAAAATGCCGCTCAACTACTAAGACTTCCAAGGAAAAATTTTAATGCGACGATTTCGGGTGTTGGTTCTGTTTCCGGAGACTGCAAAGGACGACTACATCTAACCTGTCAATCAATCCACAGTGACTTCACATTTGAAACAGACGTTTTAATTATGAAAAAACTCACGAGGAGCTTGCCCAACTGTTCGTTCCAAAAAGGAGATTGGCCTCACTTAGAAAACTTGAAGCTAGCCGATCCAGAATTCAATATTTCTGGCAATATCGACTTATTACTTGGAGCCGATGTGTACTCAGAAATCCTTCTTAATGGAGTGCTTAAGGGAAATCAACAATCACCCGTAGCGCAGCAAACACAGTTGGGGTGGATTTTATGTGGCCGAATGAAGACCTTTAACTGTCACGCAACTCTGATAAATCTAGACGAAATAACAAAATTCTGGGAATCAGAGGACATTTACAACGAAGTTGCTCCCAAGGATGACTATTGCGAAGAACAATATAAGAAAACTGTGCGACGCGGACCCGACGGAAAATACACAGTTACCATGCCAGTTATTCCCGAAATGAAAAAAAAATTAGGCAATTCTAGATCCATTGCCATATCTCAGTTTCTTCAATTGGAACGAAAATTGGAGAGAAACCAAAAACTATCCACAATGTACCGCGAATTCATACGGGAATACCAAGAACTAGGTCATATGAAACCGGCGGCGCCGTTGTCTCAAATAACTACGTCATCGAGTGCGGCTTGTTACCTACCACACCATGGCGTTTTACGCGAATCGTCATCAACTACCAAACTAAGAGTCGTGTTTAACGCCTCTCAAAGCGGCCACAGCTTAAACAACATACTGAAAAAAGGGCCTAATCTACAAACAGATATCCAGGCTTTAATATTGAAGTGGCGAACTTACGAATTCGCATACACAGCCGACATTGAAAAAATGTATCGGTGTATATGGCTGTGTGAACAACAACAACACCTGCAAAGGATCATCTGGCGGGATACCCGTCAGGGCCTTATGGATTACCAACTTTGTACTGTAACATATGGCATAAACTGCGCACCATGGCTAGCCATGCGCACGCTCAAACAACTAGCTATGGACGAGGCTGACAATCACCCCACTGCTGCAAAGGTTCTTCAAACTCAATGCTACGTTGATGACCTTTTATGTGGACATCATTCCCTGGAAGAAGCTCAACAACTACAACAATCACTTATTCAATTATTACGAGCAGGAGGAATGAACTTACGCAAATGGTCAAGCAATTGCCCCGCTCTATTGAAATACCTAAACGAAGATCAAATTTCAAAACAACAGACGTTCGACTTCAAGGGCGGGGAGGCCATGAAAACACTTGGACTGGGATGGAACCCTAATAAGGACACTTTTAACTTTGAATGGCCTCTCAACAACAACTCAAGATCTGCTCTAACCAAGAGGGCGTTACTCTCAGAAATATCAAAACTCTGGGACCCTTGCGGATGGATCAGCCCAATCACAATAACTGCAAAACTTATTTTTCAGCAAGTCTGGACCATCAAAAAATTAGCCTGGAATTCCCAGGTACCCAAAGAAATCGAAACAGAGTGGCTAAGTCTCAAAAACGAGATACACTACCTGAAAACTCTAACGCTACCCGATGGATCGGGAGCAAACGACAGACCATCGATTTACTGGGATTTTCCGATGCGAGTATTAAAGCGTTTTCTTGCGTAATATACAGCCGAGTATGGAAGGAAAACGGCGAACCAGAAATAACTTTGCTAGTAGCCCGAACAAGGGTTGCTCCATTGGCACGAAAACTACGTTGCCAAGATTAGAATTATGTGGAGCAGAACTACTAGCAGACACCATGAAGAAAGCACAAGAATCTTTATCACAGTACAAAACAAATATACAAGCTTGGAGTGATTCTCAAGAGAGACATCACGTTGGAACGCATACGTAGCGCGCCGCGTCACTAAAATCAAACAAATTATACCGGCGGCCCAATGGTACTACGTTAAGTCTGAAGAAAACCCAGCCGACTGTGCTTCTCGAGGATTACTGCCCAGCAAGTTAGCGAGTTTCAACCTGTGGTGGCAAGGTCCATCATTTTTACGCCAGCCAACAAAACAACAACAGAAAGAGGCAGAGATTATTTGTACTTTGGAAACAATTGTGGGATCAGTTAATCACGTTCAAAAAGCATGTCTCAAAACAAAGCAAACCGAACTACATTTTATAAACGAATGACTAGATAATTGTAGTTCATTGACTCGTATCAAACGCGTCACTGCCTGGGCGATGCGATTCATCAACAAATTACGTAATAAAATGAAATATAATACTGCATACCTGACGGCAAGTGAATTAAACGAAGCATATGACTCAATTATCGCACAAGTGCAAAGATCGGATTTCGCATCGGAATATAATCAATTACTAAATAACGAAATCGTCTCCAGCAAAAGCCCTACATACAAATTGAGCCCTTATCTCGATCCCAAAGGATTGATGCGAGTTGGGGGGCGACTGAAGAACTCAGACTTATCTCCCGAGATGAAGGATCCTGTGATCTTACCGAATCACAGCCGAATAACGAAACTCGTCATCGAACACGCTCACAAAGCAACCTTACATGGAGGAGCTCGCCTGACGCTAGCCTACCTTAGGCAACGTCATTGGATAATTGGCGGCAACAGAGACGTAAAAACTCAATTACGTCATTGCGTCCGATGTCATCGCTACAAACGAGTAGAAACCTACCAGCTTATGGGTAATCTACCTAAACAACGAAGCACCCCGTCACGCCCGTTCACTCATACGGGGGTTGATTTTACTGGCCATGTTGATATAAAACTCCATAAAGGCCGGGGAGTCAAGACATCAAAGGCATACATTGCTATATTTATATGTATGGCCACTAAAGCCATACATATGGAACTAGTATCGGACCTCAGCACGGAAGCATTCATTGCCGCCTTCCACAGGATGTGCTCCAGGCGTGGTACACCCAAACACATGTACTCTGACTGCGGCACCAACTTCGTGGGAGCAGTGAAAATGTTACGAAAAGAATTCGAAGAATTTAAGCAGAGAATATTAACAACCGAGTTCTTCGACAAAATCTCAGAACTAGAAGTTGAATGGCATCTCAACTGTCCAGCCTGGGCCAGTGCAGGAGGTCTATGGGAAATCGCGGTAAAAGCTATGAAATATCATCTTCGTCGCGTTCTGGGAGATCAAAAGTTAACTTACGAAGAGTTTTTAACATTGCTTACGAAAATAGAAGCATGCCTAAACTCAAGGCCGTTATGCCCACTAACCGAGGACCCCGAGGAATTCTACAACTATTTAACTCCCGGTCACTTTCTCACTGGCAGTCCAACATTAGCATTGCCACTATCCGACTACAGCGATTTACGAAATATTGATATTCGTAAAAGGTGGCAACTTACTGAACACATGGTACATCAATTTTGGAAAAACTGGTCCATCGACTACCTAAGCCAACTACAAGTCAAGAGTAAATGGAACAAGCCGACAAAAAATATAAAAGAAGGCAACATTGTGCTAGTGAAGGCAGACAATCTCCCTCCCGGGAAATGGGCTTTGGGACGCGTTATGGACACTCATCCCGGAACGGACGGCTTAGTGCGAGTCACCACTATAGAAACTCAAGCGGGAATAATTAAACGCCCTATAGTGAAACTCGCCCCACTACCGATAGAAACCGAAATAATATCAACGTCGGATTCCATTGACAAACCTAAACAAAAGGCTGTCAAAACATTGAATAAAACCTGCTCTACATTACAACTAACTCTATTAACACTGTTTACATTCGCAACTGAGTCATATGGAAGCAACGACGGAGTAAGGTCAAGCGCTCAAATTACAAGTCTGGAAAGAGACCGACCGATATATTACGATACTGTCGGCAGAGTTCAAATAACACATGACGAGTGGTGGCTTGTTATGTATTATAACTTAACAAACTATTGGGAAGGAACTTGGCGTGTGGAAACGTACCTCACCAACTTAAGTGGAATCTGCGAACAAACACAACTGATGCCATGCAAAACAATCCTAGAACAGCTGCGACACGAGCTGGACTTCCTTCACTACTATAACACTGTTCTGTTAGTCCCACACCTGAGCAACAGGAGGAAGAGAGGATTTTTTAACGGAGTTGGTTACTTAGCCAACTCACTATTCGGGATTCTGGACCAAAATTTCGCTGAAAAATACAAACAAGACATTGACGCAATAAACAACAACGAGGATTATCTGTTGGAGTTAGTGAAAAATCAAACAACGATCGTCGAGCTTGAAAACAAAGTTTTGAAGAAGAATGAGGAAAACATTAAGCACCAATTTTCACTAATAGACGCCTTCATCAACCAGACAAACGTGGATTTAGAAGTAATTCAGTCTAAGATTGACTTAACTACAGCTTCGACATTCATGAACTCGGCAGCTATGACTGCTCATTTACTCATCAACAGATTGAAGGAAGTACAAGAGATGCTTTTCAACACCCTAACCTCCGTTTATCAAGGACATATTGATGTACATCTCATCACGCCGGTAATACTGATTAAACAATTGGAAAATATTTCTGGACAACTACCAAGAAAAATGTCCTTGCCAATTGAAAACATAAAGGAAGACATCAAAGAATTATACAAATTACTTTATGTCAAAGCTCGGGTTACAGAAACCTACTTTCTATTCGAGATCCATATACCTTTGATTTCTGACGAAGACTTCACATTATATCATCCAATACCACTGCCGATTAAAACGGAAAAAGGTAGAGCTGAGTACCTACAATTACAAGCCAAGTACATCATCGCTGTAAACTTCAATAAAAATATTTTCATCTCTATCAATGAAGACGAGCTCAGACTCTGCAGTCAACTACAAACAGATAATATGATATGTCAAAGAAGTTTGCCCGTCTCTAATCTACATAGCAACAAAGCACCATGCGAGGCGAAAATGCTTTCTCATACAGCGAACCTACCTTGTGACGCGCAGCGCATACCGTGCAAGGACGCATGGACCCAATTACATGCGCGGAACAGCTGGCTGGTCATTTGTTGCAATACGTGCATATTACGAACGATATGCGACTATGACGTCACCCCGTATACGATGACATCATCCGGGATAGTAAATTTGAAGCAAGGATGTGTGCTACAGGCTGAAGATCTAACCATCCATTCATACAACCATTACAGCAGTCGTATGTCTGTGGATTATAACTTTGTCATACCTGCTCTCAACATGTCAATAAATAACATCGTGAAGAAGCAACATTACATTTCGCTCAATTACTCGTCAAACAGTGAAGACATAGAAGACATCGACAAGATGATTGCAAATCAAAAAGATCACGAAACGAAGATGCATACCAGTCTATCAACCCACGATGTCCATCTATATGCAATAAGCTACACGATGGTGACATGTACTTTAACAGCCGTCATTTGTTGGGTTTGGAGGAAATACTGGCCCTCTATCTGTCAGAAAAAGAAAACTAAGAAACCAGAAACATCTGAACGAAAAAACGAAGACATAGAAATGCAGATCATGTCGCAACCGAGGAGTCTCCGGGAAACCGTGGGATCAGAGGACGAACACAGAGAAGCACCGACGGCCAGCGGCGTCCGTAACATCGCTTTCAACTTTGAATAACGTCATTACTTGTTTTACTGTTTTGTAACGCTTTTCTTTCTTTTAACAGTCTCTCTCTCTATCTTCCTATTTATTTCGGGTTGGCAAGATGTACGGTCTCAACACCGCACAGCATTATTTTTATGTTTACTCAGCAACCCACTTCAGCCGCGCGTCAATGACCGCGAATGGGTTAAATACAACATCTGTTTAATTTATTACGAAGTACGATAACAAACGTCATACGAGACATAAGGGAAAGAATCGCTGCCTTTCTTTGTAACTTTTTACTTAAATAAATAAACTTTAACTATCACGCGGTTCTTCGTACTTCACCCTTACAAACGCAACAACTACTACATAACATTTCTCAAGGATATTGTGCGTAACCGTACACTGATATTTTTTTTAATTGAATCACTGTTTTCGTTGCATTCAATGCACAATAGTTTGAGTTGGAGGTGATTTATTCCATCGTGTTCCATTTTTTAATATAAAAAAGTTGCCACTCACCTCTGTACGCTCAACTTGGCCCAATTGAGAGAGAAGAATATCATCTTTTGACGACGACTGCTCAGACTGTGTGGAATTAGTCACGTGGTCTTGAGCCATCTCCTCATCTTGCACCTGACTTCTGCCCTCTTGACTAATTGGTTCTGACACTATGCCAGCATTACCATCGTCATCGCTTTCAATAATTTCCTCATCATTTTCAATTTCCTCTTCCAGCCATTTTGATACACGACGTTCCCATTCTGAGGCCATGATAAATTTTGGTGCTAAAAAAAAACAAAGTACAAAATAAAATATAATGCATAAAAAAAATGTTTTAAAACACTAAAGAAAAACAACTAAGTATAAGTTACTTATCTCATATATTAATTACACAAGTGGTCGCGCGTACTACTCAGGTAGAATAAGGATTTTGTCGCGAAATAATATCGACGTGCGGCCTCTTTTTATACGTGCGGCACACTAAAATGAACCGGAGTTTAGTAGTCGAGGCTTATCTAGGAGCGGGAGGGTATATATGAAAAAATGAGATGACACGACTCAAAAGTTTGCTCCTGTTCTACTATAGTAGAGCGCGCGTGTCATCTAGTGTTAAAGAATCACGTTAACCATTTTTGTCCGAAAAACTGTGTTTATGCACGCTTATCTCAGAAACGGCTGAACAACTTCGGTTGCGATTTTCAATTATGTATTTTGATAAGTTTCACTTAAAATTTAGTGGTTGTTTCATTGAAATCCGTTGATAAATAAAAAAGTTATATCAATTTAAAGAATCACGTCAAAGATTTTTGTTCGATTGCTATGAAATAAACTGTACGGTAGCATTGGCTAAAACTTTTGTTAATTTTATATACGGTTTTTATAAAATAATAAAGTTAATAACCGGCCAAGTGAGATTCGGACTCGCGCACAAAGGGTTCCGTCCCATTATCTATAAAAAATCAAGTTTGTTGTACGGGAGCCTCAATTAAATATTTATTTTACTCTATTTTTAGTTATTATATCGGCAAGAGAAATACATCATCCTTGAAAATTTCAACTGTCTGGCTATCACGGTTCATGAGATACAGCTTGGTGACAGACGGACGGAAGGACGGACAGCGGAGTCTTAGTAACAAGGTCCCGATTTTAGCCTTCGGGTACGGAATACGGAACCCTAAAAATTTACTATTTTGATGTTTTCGGAGTTTTTTTATTAGTTTCTTTTTGGTCACCAATAAATGGCGCTGTTAAAAATACACAGAGCCTAGGGCCGCAAGACCCAACGCCACCAAACGGTGATTCTTAGCATGATTGTGGGCGCGAAAATGGAAAAAGGAATCAAAATAGGAAGTACTTAATAGGTTAGGTTAGGCACAGGGGATGTCCTCTGACTAAAGCATAGGGTGCTGTGAGCGAGTCACGGACCGCCATAGTGGTAGCCGCGCCGAGGCTTTTAGCCCTTACCCCGGAGTTTTTAGTGGTAAACGCCACATAACCTTACCGGTCTCCTGTTACTGGCAAGGTGTCCGAACCGAAGGGATTTTTCCCGCGTAAAATTCTCCTCCATAAATCTGCCTCCATGACGTGGGCCAGTCGGGCGATGGGAACTGGATTCCAAATACGGTCCTCTAGGTTGAAAGGAGCATTTGTGTCAACACGCGTCTTTACCCTAGCGGATAAAATTGAAGGCCGATGTACCAGGCCACTCAGACTCCTCTCGATAACTGAGAGAGTACCTCAAGTGAGCTCAGCCAAAGCCGCTGATAAGCAGTCGCCGTACCAGGTCTTTGGAGCAAGATTTAGCACACTGACTTGGCAAAAGCGGTAACGCCGTTATCACCATGAGATTTTTTGTGGGTGAAAACCTTAACCGTCCGATTTCCTGTGGCCAAAAGGCACCTGTTCCTCACGTAAGAAGAAAGGTTAGGGAAAAAATGTTAGGTTAAAATTTAAGTTAGGCACTGCAATAAAAATGTGTGGAAAACCCATACCAAGGCTACTCAGTATTGTGACTTGAGGAACGAAAGATAGGTAATGGTCATTTTCCAGTTCGTTTGAACTGAAAGTACGCCGCAAATAACCTCCAAACAGCCGTATAGGACGCCCTACCCGAGAAGCTCTTCAAACGGAGGTTATTAGTGAACACTAAGCAGACATTGATCTCAGAGAACACTAACTTCCTGCCATCCTTGAAGCTCTACTGGTAAAATGTGCCGAGATACTGGCACGTAAAATACCTAGAGGTATCTTAAGTTTGGCAGATGCCTCAGCTTGAAAGTCCACATCAATAGAATGGTGACGATAGTGAAGATGGCCCGGGGGAAGCTCCATCCAGTACTTTTCCTCTCGCTTCTAGCTTCGGACGCGGCTCATGATTAAGGCGATCTTAAGAAAATCTATGTTTTAGGTTACTTGAGGAACGCCGTCATCTGTCGGGACTCAAAGTAGAAATGCGTATTTCTCGACTTTTATCTCCCGCCTAGCGAAAGACATATTTGACAAGGCTTACCATTGCACCGCCACATCGGGAGGGCGGGGAAGAGGGGGAGATACAAATAGACGGTGGCAGCAGTCCGCTGCAGAGAGCTACAACAGATTAGTGCTGTGGGAACTCACGCCAAAACACGGAAGATGAAATAAATATTAGCAAAGTCACTACCTATTGCATAAGTATTTCGTTTTAGAGGGTCTCTCTAAAACGAAATACTTATGCAATAGGTAGTGATACGGCGTAGCAGTAACATTCGGTAACAGTGTAAGTTTACATGTAGTTTACAATGTCAAAATTCCGATCGACTTAGACTGTGACTAGAGATAATGTGTGATCGTAGTAAACAAGGAACCCTTATAGTTTTGCCATTTCTGTCTGTCTCTCTGTCCGTGGTTTTACTTAGAGATAATTAGAACCAAGAAGCTGTAATTTGGCAACGGTCATGAACTTAAAGCAAAACTGGGCAGGGCAACTGGCGCGACGGAGCCCATGCGATGGGTTTACGAAAAAATCAAAGTCGCGGGTTACACCTGGATGTGAGCAGCACAGGACTGAGATGTGTCGACGAAGACAGGTCTATGCTCAGCAGTGGACGGAATAAGGGCTGAGATGATGATGAACTCTTTAGTTTTAATTCTAAATCGACATTCACAAATACGGAACCCTTCACTGCGTGTGACCTGATATTGTGCGTGTTACTTGACCGGTTTTATTGAAAATATCAAAATAACGATTTTTATAAAGTAAAGTCCACGCAGACGAAGTCGCGGGCAACAGCTAGTATATTAATAAGATACCAAAAATTGTAACAAAGTCAAAAAAACTAGTACATCAAAATGTTACAGAACTGGGCATACTATACACGAACCTGGCTTCCCTAATGGCAAAATTCGATCTATTCCTTATTGAAGTGAACAAATACAAACCAGCTTTTATCTTGATAACAGAAACCCACTTACAACCTAAGATTAATGATAGTCTTGTGAATTTACCTGGATACACACTTTTTCGTCTAGACAGGACAAACAGGGATGGTGGAGGAGTAGTTATATATGTCGTCCATGAAGTTAATAATGTTCCCATCAAAGCAAAATTAAACACAATATACCATAACTCATTGGTAGAAGCATTGTGGTTAGATATACAGTATGGACATCTAGACCTACTCATGGCCTGCGTCTATAGTCCTTCTTCGAAGAAATACAAAAACACTGACGAGATACTATTTAATACTATAGAAAAAGCAGCATCAGAACGAACCGTGGTCATAATTGGGGACTTTAATTTACCTCAGTTAACATGGCCTCTTGTAATTAATAATAATTTGGACAAACTTCATGAAAGTTTTGTAACAATTATTATATATATTATACTAACAATTATATTATTACACAACAATTATATATTATATATTATATATATATAAATATATTATATAAATATATAAATATATTATATATATTATATAACAATTATATATTATATTATACTAACAATAACAATTATACTAACAGTAATCTTTCCCAACTTGTAACACAAATTACTAGAAAACGCAATAATCAAGAGTCCCTGTTGGATTTTATCCTGAGCAATGATAAAAACCTAATTACGAATATTCAATACTTGCCGCCTGTAGGAAGAAGCGATCACCTTTTATTGTTATCATATATACAGATCATCAACCACGACAGAAAAGTCGCAACACCTATTATATCGTTGGATTATCATAAAGCTGACTACGACAAGATTAATAAGTACCTACAAGAAAACATGACTATAAACGATGAAGATATAAATAAAGTTTGGCTTTCCTTCAAAGATCTGATACAGAAATCAACTGAAAAATATGTTAAAACCAAGTCTAATAGAAAGAATAGAAGTGAAAAACCTTGGATTTATAAAAAAATTTTAGACCTAGTCAAAAGAAAAAAAAAAACTATGGAAAATGTACAAAATTAATAAAACAGCTACTTCGTACCATGAATACAGAAAAATAAATCATAAGATCATAAGACTAGCAAAAAATAGAAGAGCTTACTTTGAATCCAATGTTATAGAGAGTGGACCTAAAGCATTCTACGGTTACATTAGAAACCAACTAAATTCTAAAGTAAGTGTATCTAATATTCTAAAAGGAAAGTCGCAGGAACTAGTTGATGACCCACAAAAAATTGCCGAGCTCTTTGCTGAACAATTTGAGAGTAGCTTTATAAGAGAACCTGATGGACCAATGCCTCTCATTACGATGCCTAGAATTGAAAATTCTTTGGAAGATATTAAGTTTACTGCCAAGGCCGTTCTTGACGCTCTTCAAACGTTTGATGATAACACATCTTCTGGTCCTGACGAAATACCTTCCATCTTGCTTAAGCAATGCTCATCTACCTTGGCAGAGACCATAGCTACAATAATGAACATATCTATGGAAGGACATCTACCTGCTGACTGGAAAGTCGCAACAGTGGTACCGATCTACAAGAAGGGCGACAAACTGGTTCCTGCGAATTTCAGACCTATAAGCCTCACCAGTATCTTATGTCGAGCAATGGAAAAGATTATAGCAGAAAAACTTAGAGAATTCTTATCTAAAGAAGGTGTCATCTTAAATGAACAACATGGATTTGTCCCAAAACGGTCAATATCAACCAATTTACTACAATGTCTAAGCGAATGGATTAAAAATCACGATAATGGACAACCTACTGATGTTATCTACCTAGAATACGAAAAATCTTTTGACCGCGTACCTATAAAAAGACTGATACGCAAATTAGAACATCTTGGTATACGTGGGAAACTATTAATGTGGATCAAAGATTTCCTTACAGGTAGATACTTCCGTGTTCGGGTGGGTAATACCCTTTCGAGCCCACGGCCAGTTCTTAGCGGTGTTCCGCAGGGTTCCGTTCTCGGACCCTTGCTCTTTATACTATACCTGACTGATCTAAAACAGTCGTTACAAGTGCCATTCTCATTGTTTGCATATGACACAAAATTGTATGGTAATCCTAACACTCATTTCCGAGAAATCCAAAAGGGACAAGATGATATCCAAAAGTGTACTAATGACTGGCTATTGACACTTAACATAGACAAATGACGACCTCCATGGCGTAATGGTCAACACGCTAGACCGCCAACCCGGAGGTCCTGGGTTCGATCCCCAGCCAGGGCAAGTTGGAAAATGACCTTTTTCAATTTTTCCTGGGTCTTGGATGTTTATCTATATATGTATTTGTTATAAAATATAGTATTGTTGAGTTAGTATCCTATAACACAAGTCTCGAACTTACCTTAGGGCTAGCTCAATCAGTGTAATTTGTCCCTATATATTTATTTATTTATTTATTTATAAATGCACCGTTCTACATATAGGAAAGAAAAATCCTCGTAAAACTTACTATCTTGGCAATCGGCAATTGACCCCTGTGGAATCACAAAAAGACCTTGGTATAACAATTACTAAAGATTTGAAATGGGAAACTCATATAGCCAATATGGTAAAGAAAGCAAATTCTATGCAATATCTTGTCAGAAAATCTTTTATGAACCTAACACCGAAGACCTTTGTCAAACTTTATAAGTTAACTAAGAACCTTGACATAATAAAAAATAGTAACATAAACATTGAACAAACAGTTTCCCTATTGGCTTCTCAAAATGAGGAATTTCGTAAGAGGATCGAGTCACTTGAATCCCAGGTAAATAAGGATCGGGAATATATTACTATCCTTGAAGATAAAATAGAGGACCTACAGAGAGGTGCACGTAAGACTAGCATTGAATTAAAAAACGTACCCCGTAAAAAAAATGAAAATCGGGATGACCTAGTTAACATGGTGCTAAAATTATCCAAGACTGTAGATATTGATATTTGTTCTCGGGATATAAAAGATATCTTTAGACTCAAGGGTAGAAATGAACAGGATAACAGACCCCCTATTATTTTGGAACTGTCCTCCACTATACTCAGAGGTGACTTGTTAAAAAAGACAAAAGAGTTTAATATAAAAAACAAAACCAAGCTGCAAGCTAAGCACTTGGGTTTCACCACCAATGAGGACACCCCAATTTATATATCTGAGCTCCTGACTGCTAAAGGAGCCCGATTGTTCTTCCTGTCGAGGGACCTCGTACGATCTAAGCTATATAAGTATTGCTGGACGTCTTTTGGGAGAGTTTTTGTACGGAAAGACGACACATCAAGAATCATTAGCATTCAAAATGAAGCACAGGTGCACCAACTCTCGCAAGAAACATGACTAGTTAAAAGTGTTACTGTACTCCTCTATTATTATTTTTTAGTTCATTATCATTATTTAATTTGGCAGATATCTAAAACATCAAAATTTATGTTTATAAATAAAATTAAAATTGCTCATTGTTACTTACATTTTATGTTTGGTATAAACCTACAACAATCAATGCACACACACACACACACGCCACACTATTACACCTATTACACATTTATATTTAAATTATTACCAAAAAAAATTCTAATTCGTGTACTAATATGCCTTATTATTACTTTCACCTTAACCCAAATATTATGCTACATAATCTACTCCAATAGTAACCACGTCACAGTTTTTTCACTCTCCTTAAACCTTTTAATTCAACATATAAAATACATTCCCATATTTCCAGGAAACCCTGACCTAGCTATGACATACACTACAATAAGAGATAACTATGGATAGTAATCTTCATACAATTGAAGAGTTGGACTCTTTGCAAATCGCTAAATCGGTTAATTGCAACTTACAGGATTTGACGCAACATATAACAAGCAATAATTACAATGATTTAATTGTCATTACTCAAAATATTAGAAGCATATATGCGAACTTGGACGATCTACAAATCTCGTTATCACAATTAAATTTTGAAGTTGACATACTAATTTTAACTGAATGTAGATTGGAATTAAGTAAACAAATACCATCTCTAACCAGCTACTACTCTTTCCAAACAGCTAACCTATTAAACCAAAATGACGGCGTTGTAGTCTACATAAAAAATCATCTTCAGGCTAAGATAACTGAGCTCGGGCTTGTGAACGCCACTGGTCTTCAAATTGAATCCTCTGGGTGGGTCTTCCTGGCAATCTACCGATCTCCATCCCACTTAGATGCTGAAGGCTTCATAAGCTCCCTTGACGAACATCTTGAAACTATATCACATTCTAAAAATATTTCGGTTATAGGCGATATTAATATTGATTTAATCATCGCAGCAAATGAAAAGGCACATGAACGTCGAAATCGTCTTAATTATTTAAATACACTTTCCTTGCATGGTCTTTTGCCTGCTCATACTTTTCGGACTAGGAAAGACTCGTGTCTAGACCATGTTATCCTGAAATTAGACCTCAAATTTTACTCTGCCTATGTAGCTATTTTAAATACTACAGTCACCGATCACAGTCTAGTTCTAGTTAAATTTTCTAATGTGTTCAAAGGGCATACTCCCTTTTACTATAGAAATGTCATTGATATCGATAATGCCTATAAAATGCTTCTTAAGTCTGATGTGACCTTCCTTAATATATATAACTGTCCTGATACATTTGCAAACTCATTCATAGGTATGATCAGATCTGCTATTCTAGCCAATTCCAAAAGTATAACTGTTACCAGAAATAAAAGGATTTTAAAGCCATGGATAACCAGTGGAGCTCTGAAGTGTATTAATCTTAGAAACAACATGCAAATAAAACTTAAAAGTGAACCAACTAATACTATCTTAAAAATAACTTATAAAAGATACCGTAATTTTTGTTCTAATCTTATAAGAAAACTCAAAAGAAAATATAATAGCCACAAAATAAGCACATCCGTGAACCAACCTAAAAAATTATGGTCCACAATAAATGATATTACGCAATACAAGCCCCCAAAGGTTAACAACGTGGAACTTCTAAATATCAAACCGCAACCACAACTGTCAGTAAATTATGTGAATAATTATTTTGTAAACATTGGGTCTTCCCTGGCAGAAATTATACTCAAACAAGCAGCTACAAATCCTCCCAATATTTCCATACCTAGTTGTTCTCACCCTGGTTCGATTGTACTACTGGACACTGATTGTGATGAGGTACATAACATACTGATGAGCCTTGACTCTGGTAGTGCCTGCGGTTGGGATGGAATTAGTATCTCATTCTTAAAACATGCTAGGGACTTTGTTGTTCCTCTTATTTGTAAATTAGCTAACCTCTGTTTTAAAACTGGAGTTTTTCCTAAAGCTTTGAAACGATCCATAATAACACCTGTTTATAAACATGGAGATAAGAGTGACGTAAATAATTTCAGGCCCATATCTGTCCTTACCGCAATTACAAGAATAATCGAGAAACTTATTAATAGTAGACTGACTAACTATCTTAATAAACATCACATTATTTCTAAATACCAGTATGGATTTCGTAAGGGAATATCTACCCAAGATGCAATATTAGACTTGACCTCCAATATAATTGAGACTGTTGACAGGGGGGGCAAAAGCCTAACCGTATTTATAGACCTCAAATCCGCTTTTGACACAGTCTCGGTCCCGATTCTCTTAGAGAGGTTGGAGAGCATTGGGATCAGGGGAGTCGCGCTTTCTCTCTTTAAGAGCTACCTACAGGACAGAACCCAAGCTGTTAAGATTGATGGTCATATTAGTGAAGAGGAAACTGTTAAATTCGGGGTCCCTCAGGGAAGTGTCCTTGGCCCAACGTTGTTTCTCATATATATTAATGAATTGTGTAACCTACAGGATGTTGGGGGAAGGATATTTTCCTATGCGGACGACACTGCCATTGTTTTTTCAGACAAAACTTGGGAAGCTGTGCATAATAAGGCTGCTACTGGTCTGGTACAGGTGTCAAAATGGCTGAAAAATAATTTATTAACTCTTAATATCCAAAAGACTAATTCCATATGCTTTGCTCTGTACAACACGTCGCAACCGAGTTCTAGTATGACAGTCAAACTACATAATTGCCCTGATCCTGACGATCACACGTGCAACTGTCCTGCTATAAACAAGGTGTCTCAAACAAAATACCTTGGTATAATTCTTGATCAAAGGCTTAGTTGGCACCCGTATTTGGAAGTGCTAATAAATCGAATTAGAAAATTGATTTGGGTCTTTAAATCCTTGCGGTACGTTATGTCTAGCAATCTCTTAAATAAGATTTATATTGCTTTAGCTCAATCTATCATCTCCTACTGCATACCGATCTGGGGTGGTGCCACTAAGACCGAGTTCCTGGCTTTGGAAAGGGCACAGAGATCTCTTATAAAGGTTATGTACTTCAAACCCCGTAGATTCCCTACACATGCCCTTTACATAGTTAGTAATCTTCTTTCAGTCAGAAAGCTTTTTGTCCTCAACCTGATTTTAAACTACCATAAAACATTGCCGTACAAAGTAGCCCCCCAAAATAAAAGAAGAAAGGTTAGTGTAGCCTCCACTCCTTTTGTACGTACTGCTTTTGCTAAACGTCAATACCCATTCCTGTCCGCTTATATATATAATAAACTCAATACTTTCCGTGGAATTTATCCTATGAAATTATATACGTGCAAAAGAACTTTGATTCAGTGGTTGGAGACACTTACTTATGATGAAATTGAAAACTTATTATCCAAACCTATCTAAAGTTATTCTGTTATTACTTATATAAATTCTCTAAGGCATTCATATCTCTTTTACGCAAGCTAACACACTCTATTAACATTCACATAACTCCTAAGCACACTCTCATCATTACACACCAAATCGCTCTTTACATCACTACCACATACAAACACACCCTCACACACACTTTCACACTGTTACACATCCTTTACACTTACACCATACCTACTTAAAATGCACTTGATTGTTTTGTTTTTCTTTTCAATATGTATAAATAAAAGTACAAACTAGTAGGTACATTTACTAATGTAGTCTTAACTTATACCTTTATAGGAAGCAGCGGGTCATTCCCATCACGAGTATCATAAGATTACTCACTGGGAAGTCCTAGCATCTTGTTGTAACTAAGATTACAGAAATAAATGACTATTTTATTTTTATTATTATTTTATAAGACATATATAAGACCTCTGTTGGAGTTTGCCTTTGTAATCTGGGATCCATACTAAAAAAAAGATAAGAAACTCATTGAAAATGTACAAAGAAGAGCCACGAAACAAGTTAAATCTTTACGAAATATAAACAAAGAACTAAAGAATTAAATCTTACATCTCTAGAATGTCGAAGACAAAGAGGCAACCTGATTGAGACCTACAAAATTATGACAGGATATTATGATGTACCCAATCTACAAGACCTATTTAAATTTTCTGACAGCAAACGATTGAGAGGACATCAGCTGAAATTGCGTCGTATGAAATCAAAAAGGAAACCATTTCATAATTTTCTTTCCAATTGAGTGGCGACAGACTGGAACAAGCTACCAGAGAATGTTGTAACTGCACCTTCAGTTAACAGCTTCAAAAATAGACTAGACAAAAACAACATCTCCAAACATCAAGACGCACACGCATCAGCTTATTAAGCTGCTAGTGTGTTCTACAATAAATAAAAATAATAATAATAAAAATATTAGGTAGATCATCCAATGTTGCGTGACTGTAAATTTGCAGATCATCTGCATATAGATGATAGGAAGTGCGGAGCTGAAGTGTTATAGAATTTATAAATAGTGCGAATAGCATTGGGGATAGCACACCACCTTGTGGTACACCGGAAGACATGTGGCACCAGGAAGAAAAATCATTCTCAATGCGCACTCGCTGCCGGCGACCATGTAGATAGGAATGAAACCAGTTAATGACTGAAGGAGATATGTTCAGAGAGCGCATCAGACCTAGGAGAACATCGAAATCCACAGTATTGAAGGCGTTGCTAAAGTCAAGAAGACCCACAACCGTAACTTTCGAATCGTCCATCCCATGACGGATGTCATCTGTGATTTTCACTAATGCGGTAGTCGTACTATGACCTTCCCGGAACCCGGATTGGTATGGATTGAGGAGATTGTTTTTATTAAGAAAGAAATTAAGTTGCATTTGAACCAATCGTTCTAGTTTCTAGGGAATTGTTCATAATAATAGTTCATAATGAACGTTTATTGTTGAGGTATAAAAATCGAAGATCTGGCACACCTGATTCAGAAACATAATGGTCCAGCTAAACTGTTAGAAATATACATTAATGACGCATGAGCAAAAGTCGTTCAGCCTGATGAGCATATTTATACGCCAGAGTCATAAAGTGCACGCGAACGAAGTCGCGGGCATCAGCTAGTATAAAATATAATATTATTGATTAGCTGCGCCCCGCGGTGTTACCCACGCCTAAAGTGGCCTATGTGTTAATCCAAGGTTTCAGCTTCCCCCGTACAAAATTTTATCAATATTGGTTCAGCCGTTTGCGCTTAAAAGAGTAACAAATAGCCATACATACTTACAAACTTTCGCGTTTTTAATATTAGTAGGATAAAACTTCAATAGTATCGTGCACTTTGTTTACGCTTTCTAAACGAATTTAACTTGCTTATTGTTAAAACTTAAGACGGTATTATTAGATAAATATACCAACTGAACCTATAAATTAAATTTACGGTATTTTTTGACAAATCTACCCACTGAGTATACAAACCAAATGGAACGTATTTAAAACTTCACACTTGGAATAGAGGAAAAAAGAATAAAATTATAAAAAATCGATTAATACAAACAATTTAATAAAATGTATTTATTTTATTTGATACTAGCTGATGCCCGCGACTTCGTTCGCGTGCACTTTATGACTCAAGCGTATAAATATGCTCATCAGGCTGAACGACTTTTGCTCATGCATCATTAATGTATATTTCTAACAGTTTAGCTGGACCATTATGTTTCTGAATCAGGTGTGCCAGATCTTCGATTTTTATACCTCAACAATAAACATTCATTATGAACTATTATTATGAACAATTCCCTATCCAGTGGTACATTTTCTTCCGCATGGAAAAATGCCAATATTACTCCCATTCCTAAAAAATCTAATCCGGCATCGCTTTCAGATTTCCGTCCTATTTCTATACTCCCTTTCCTTTCTAAAATCCTAGAACGATTGGTTTAAATGCAACTTAATTTCTTTCTTAATAAAAACAATCTCCTCAATCCATTCCAATCCGGGTTCCGGGAAGGTCATAGTACGACTACCGCATTAGTGAAAATCACAGATGATATCCGTCATGGGATGGATGATTCGAAAGTTACGGTTGTGGGTCTTCTTGACTTTAGCAACGCCTTCAATACTGTGGATTTCGATGTTCTCCTAGGTCTGATGCGCTCTCTGAACATATCTCCTTCAGTCATTAACTGGTTTCATTTCTATCTACATGGTCGCCGGCAGCGAGTGCGCATTGAGAATGATTTTTCTTCCTGGTGCCACACGTCTTCTGGTGTACCACAAGGTGGTGTGCTATCCCCAATGCTATTCGCACTATTTATAAATTCTATAACACTTCAGCTCCGCACTTCCTATCATCTATATGCAGATGATCTGCAAATTTACAGTCACGCATCATTGAATAATCTGCCTCATATTATTGGCACAATTAATAGTGATCTGTCTCTAATATCTAACTGGAGCAAAGCCCATGGACTTATGGTAAATCCTGCCAAAACGCAAGCTATAATAATAAGAAGTCGATGGTATATTTCTCGAATAGATTGGCAGTTCTTACCACCTATTATTATATTGTCTTTGAGGGTGTCAAAGTAGACTATGGCGAAAAAGTGAAAAATCTTGGGGTAGTATTCGACAGAAATTTATCGTGGATTCCGAAAATTGCGGAAGTTAGTCGGAAGGTATTTGCCTCCGCTGCATCTCTCAGAAGATTCAGGAATTTCTTACCTGTTGCAACTAAAATTTCGCTTGCACAATCATTACTTCCTCCTATCCTAGATTACGCCAACTCTTGCTATCTCAACATCACGGACGAGCAATTGGATAAGCTTGAGCGCCTTCAAAACTTTTGTATCAGGTTCATATTTGGACTACGCAAATATGACCACATTTCCATCTACCGTGCGCAACTCAAGTGGCTCCTAATCCGACTTCGACGTAACTATCACGTTCTTTCACTCTTATACTCCGTACTTTTTATTCCAACTTCTCCTCCCTACTTAAAGGAGCGTTTTACTTTTCTCCATCAGGACTAATCGCCCCACGCGCAGCATCAATGCTTTGCGTCTAAAAATTCCTTCTCATTCGACCGGATTCTACTCCAAATCCTTTACAGTACAAGCTGTCTACCTTTGGAATGCTCTTCCTCTTGAAGTTCGTACTGCTCAGAGTAAAACCATTTAAAAAAATCGCCTTTTTAAATATTACCTGTCGTTATAATCAGTTATGTTCTGTGTTACTAATAATGTATTTATTTTATGTATTATTTATATGTATGTTTATATAATTATTTTATGTATCGCATAGGTATGTTTTATTTATATTTATATAAAATATATTTACATATGTATTATATGTTTATGTATTATTAATATGTAAGTAAATTAACTATAGGTATAATTACTGCGCCCACCTAATTTCAAATTATTATTTTTCCTCCACCCAAAGGTTGGCTGGAAGAGATTACATTTATAGCAATAAGTCCGCCTTTGTGCCTATATTGTTTCTTGTTGTTGTTGTTCAATGTTCAATTCAATGTACAGACACATTTTTTTACTGTTTTATTATACTTAATAGACCATTATGTTTCTGAATCAAGTGTTCCAGACTTCAGACCTTCGATTTTTATACCTCAACAGAAAATGCTCATCAGGCTGAACAACTTTTGCTAAGGTGTCCCTTTTATATTTCTAATAATTTAGCTGGACCATTATGGTCCTGCATCATGTGTTGATCTTCGATTTTTATATCTCAACAAAAAATGCTCATCAGGCTGAACTGCTTTGGCTAAGGCGTCATTTTATATTTGTTATACTTTAGCTGGACCATTATGGTTCTGCATCAGGTGTTCTAGGTCTTCGATTTTTATAATTAAACAAAAAATGCTCAGCAGGCAAAACAACTTTTGTAAGGCGTCACTTTTATATTCCTTATAGTTGAGCTGAACCATTAAGTTTTTGCACCAGGTGTTCCAGATCTTTGATTTTTATATCTCAACAAAAAATGTTCATCAGGCTGAATTACTTTTGCTAATGCGTCATTTATATTTTTCTTATAGTTTAGCCGGACTATTATGGTTCTGTATAAGGTGTTCCATTTTCCAAAATCAATTATAGCTTATATGTTGCTCAGGCTTAACAGCTATATAGCAAAAAAAGTTTCATTCGAATCCGTCCAGTATTTCTGGAGATTAGCGTGTACAAACAGAAAAACAATCGCCCATAGAAAAATTATCTTTTAACTTTAAATGATGATAACTTTTTTATCTAACATCAGATTTTGATGACACAAAGCCTATATTTTGCTCAGGGATGAGCTTAATCTTTTAGTGAAAACCGCGTAAAAATCTGTTCAGCAGTTTTAAAGATTAGCGAGTACATACATACAGACAGACAGACAGACAGACAAAAAAATCAAAAAAATCTTTTTTGTGTTCTGTTACTCTTTTTTCATCGCCCACACCCATTTTTTGTTAATTTTATCAAATGTACAGACACGCGGTTCCTACTGTTTTATTATATGTATTGGTATACGAGTGGGTAATACCAGCTTCTGCCCTGTGACTTTGCCCGCGTATTATTCGATTTTCCCTTGAAAATGAAGTATTTTCCCGCGAAAAAAAGCAGCCCTATTTATTATAAATTTTGTGTAAATCGGTAAACATAGACTTTGTCGGGATTACGTGCGTCGGGATTTCGAGATACACTCATCTCTTAAATTACGCCCTAAAATAAATAGTCCGTATTTGTACAAATATTGCAAAGCTTTCATACTTATGCTAATGTGGTTTTTTTTTTCTAGAAATAAACAAAATAACTTAAGTTGGTATCTCAAAACATCAATATAACCTATAAGTGTTGTTAACTTTTAATACTTATTTGCAAGTTAGTATAGATAGTACTCTCTCCAAATCTCACTTATCTCAAATAATAATAAATAATTACCATAAGATTCCCCTTAACTCATCAAAGACACTACTTGTGAGCACACTCCGTTGACATTTGTATATTTCAGTTGCCGTTACCTCCTGATTCATTATGCAGACCCGAAAAGCAGCAGCCAAAGAACTAAACATGAAGTTAAGGCAGGCTCTAAGTGAACTCAAAGCATGCCAAGAAGAAAACTCACAGCTTCTTTATGAACGGGAGGCAACGGAAGAAGAATTCAAAAACTTAAATGATAAAAACTCGAAAGCTGAAAAACGAATGTACTAACTTACATATTCAATACTCTCATTTATTAGACGAAAATATTAGATTCAAAGAACAGATGGAACAAACTATGCTATGCAGTATTGTACATGAACGGGCTTTAAGTCGCATCTCTGAGTTAGAACATAGCTTATGTGAAGCACAACGATCTGCTCTTGAAATACAACAGCAAAAAGATGCTAAGTTATGTAATAATACCTTGTAGTTATATAGCGAACTCATTGAGAGTGACTCGAGTCCGGCCGTGGAAATACCTGCATGTACTCCGCAGTCACAGTATTTTATTTTAACTAGTCATATCAAAATTAAAAATATATATAAAAATAAACAAAATGAAAAAGCGCACTCAAAAATTACCGTCTAGGAATAAAAATAAGAAAAGCTTAAATTAAGAAAAGAAAAATTATCTTTAATCAAGGAACTTAACTGTAGTGAAAAAAAACTAAATATGGCTTGTATATATAATAGAGTCACAAATCTCAACATTGCAGGCTACCTTAAAAAATCTCACAAAAAATATGAGTTAATTTTAGAAGAAAATAGGAAAATTAGTTTAGAATCTGACGGTGTTCCCCTGACAGTGGTTACGGAATCACCTGTCATGGACTCAACTCCATCCCCTACTGCGGTATAAGTCTAGTACAAATATATATTCTTATGTAGAAAATGATGTACAATCCAAAATAGAAACAATTGATAATAGCTTAAACAGAAAAATTATTTTTAAAAATTGATAATATATTCTGAATTCAAATTTGGGAAATCTCATAAACTTTAATTTTCTTGTAAAAAAAAAACTCAAGGTATAGGATAGGTTTGCTAAAGGTGCATAATTTAAACAAAGTAGTAGGCAATGTCCATTACGATATTTTATTACATAAAGGAAACTGAATAAGATACCCTGGGCGCAAACATAAAAATAAAATATTTAACTAAATCAGTCAGTAAATGATTTGATTAGTAAAAAAATCTAACTAGAAAATAGTAACAAAATAAGTAATATCTTAAAGGCTGCAAAAACCAACCATTTTTTTTATAAACACAAAGAAAAAGCTTGACAAAAGCCTAGCTATGGTTTTTGTAGCCTTTAAGATATTACTTATTTTTTTACTAATCAAATCGTTTACTGACTCTCGTTTATTCGTTTACTGATCGCGGGCACGGCCGCGCGCGCGCCCGCCGTGCGGTCGCTTATTCAATACATGCGTGTTATTTTATTTGGAAAAATAGTCATATTCGTGGTTTATACTTGCACTACTTAAATCTAATAAGAAGATATGTTAAACAGTGTTAAATGTAATGGAATAAACCTAGTGTGTACGGCGTCAGAAGCAAAAACATTTTACAATTTGTGAGTGTGCACAATTATTTAACAGTTATTCAAAGCTTACCGGTCAACCTATTACGCATTGATACACCGATCAGACAGGCAGAAGACAGTAAAATTCGTCTGCACTATTCACTTCATACGTAGCGCATCAGTTACACGGTGTGACTGTTAATCGAGGAGTTCCCGGTTCGAGCCTCAGCGGCGGCGGCGGCGGCGTCAGTATTTTTGGATGGGAGCGATACTTTGCGACTGCAGTACAGAGGTTTATTCTGTGGGTTTATTCGTGTGAATGCAAGTTGCGGGTTCGAGTCCATGCAGCGGATTGCAGCGAGTGGAAGAATTTGTTTTTATTTATTCACATATATAGTTTTATTGTTATTTTTTGTTAATTTTATACATTTTTTCTTTTAATTTTGTTAGTTTAATTAGTTATCAATATTGATTTTAATTGATTATAATTTTTCTTTATTATCTGTTTTAATTTTTATCGTAAATTATAATATAAGGCTTAATATGAATGTATTGTTTATTGAAATATTATTGTTGATTTTAATTTAATTTTAGCACAGCGTTGCACTTTGCCACAAAAGATTTTTTTACAATTTTTTTTAATTGTAAATAATTTGTTTCTTTTTTTTTTGTTTTGTTTAATTTATAATTTATATTTGCTGATTGTGTAAATAGCATGACAGATAATTTAAATCATGGGACATGTCCTCTTTGCCCAAGTACTTCTCGTCAGTTCATATGGTCCCCAGAGAACTGGCTGTGCACAGCCATGTATGAGTCGTATGCACAGACATGACCGTCCTGATATTAACACGGGCTCTGTACCACCACCACAGTCTTTGGACAACAGTGCACATAACGAGTTGGAGACTCTGTCTACACTTAAAAAACAGGTTTTGGTTTTAAAGCACATCCCAAAAGGTGCAAGACACTTGGCTGCTGGAAGATTGACGGCTGTTATTGAAGATTGTTTAAGAGAAAATAGCACTGAGGCGTGGTTTGAACTTCTTTCCTTTTCTTTTTCTGCGTTGAAGGTTCCTTCTCGGGAGGTTAATTCGTCATTAACATCAAAAGTTTAACAAAATATTGACTACACTAGTTATCTAGGTATAAATCAAGAAGAACGTAGAAAAGTTCATTCACTTAATAGGAGCATTGAGTCCAAAGTGTACGATGGGGATTTTAAGGGAGCCGTTCGCCTTCTCTTGACTGATTGTTCAGTTGTTTCGGTCCTCTTTGTATGCCAGCGGAACCGGACCGGACAAACGTCTTCCTTACGGTTACTTCAGCTGAACTGCCGTCCTTTAACTGAAACCACGCTAACCCCAAAAAGTGATTTTGGAGAAAAATGCAAAAAATTTTTTTTTGGTTTAGCTGAGTAATATATATATATATTTACTGTGATAACCGTACTAAAACTTGGTACGCTTGCCTGTACGTGGTCGCCATTCGAGAACCTTTTTGCCCCATCGGCCATCGGTTCGTCGCGCTATGTGTCCCGCTCACTGCCATTTCTACGAGCTAATCCGCTAGGCTATGTCAGTGACTTTAGTTCTCCTACGATTTCCTCATTTATGATTCGATCACGTAGGGAAACACCGAGCATAGCCCTTTCCATAGCGCGTTGCACGACCTTGAGCCTTGAGCCTTCTAACGAGACCCATAGTAAGGGACCATGTTTCAGAGCCATAAGTCATTACTGGTAACACACATTGGTTGTAAACTTTAGTCTTAAGCCACTGAGGTATAATTGACGAGAAGACACTGCGTAGCTTCCCGAACGCTGCCCAGCCGAGTCGGATTCGTCTAAAGACCTCTTCCTCGAAGCTTTAACTTCCTGCCTGGATCAATTGACACAGGTAGATATACTGTTCTACAACTTCGAGGGTGGAGCTCCCAACACAAACAGGTAGGGTCGCAACATGGACATTCGACATTACTTTCGTTTTGTCCATTTTCATTTTAAGGCCCACTTGTTGGGAAACTCGATTTAGGTCTCCGAGCATAGTACTTAGGTCTTCCATCGATTCTGCCATGACAACGATATCGTCGGCAAATCGAAGTTGAGATATGGATCGATATACTCGCCATTGATGTTAATGCCAAATCCTTCCTATTCCAGAAGCTTAAAGGCATCTTCCAGTGCAACGGTGAACAGTTTCGGAGATATAACGTCTCCCTGTCTTACACCACTATGCAGTGGAATTGCCCTCGTGCACTGCTCCTGTACTCGTACTGACATAGTGGCATTACTGTATAAGCACTTCAACACTTCGATATACCGATAGTCAATACGGCATCGCTGGAGAGACTGAAGCACAGCCCATGTTTCGATCGAATCGAAGGCTTTTTCATAGTCCACGAACCCCAAGCATAACGGCCGGTTCTACTCTCTCGTCTTCTCTATAACCTGCCGCAGCGTATGAATGTGGTCCATGGTACTAAAACCTTCGCGGAAACCGGCTTGTTCGGGAGGCTGGAAGGCATCAAACCTGTTTGCGAGACGATTCGTGATGACTCTCGAAAACAACTTATATACTTATATGACTCAGAAGCGTGATAGGCCTATAGTTCTTTAATAGGGTGCTATCTCCCTTTTTGAAGAACAGGACCACCACGCCCTTACTCCATGCTTCCAGCGTTACGCCCTCGAGCAGAACGGAATTAAAGAGCCTCGGAACCGGCGGACATTCAGTACCGGCGTTCCGCCCGCTTTCTAATGCGCCAAAACCGCAAGGCCGTAAAAATAATTCGCCAAGTGCGTGTCGGGCCACGCGCAGTATAGGGTTCCGTAGTTGTAAATGCCAACTTGCAGTCTAAAACGGCTAAGTATTGAATTTGTATGAAATTTTCCTTTTCGAGTACATTTTATAAGTTGATCACCTATAACTTTTTAATTTGCTAACCCTTCTTAGCTCTGATAGTTTTCCTTTAAACTACATTATATATACAATAGCTGTGATTTTTTTCACGTGTCCATATATAACCGTTTAGCAGATAGATGGGGGGGACACTTGAGGACTTGATCTGTTTACAACCAATGTGTGTTACCAGTGATGACTTATGGCTCTGAAACATGGTCCCTTACTATGGGTCTCGTTAGAAGGCTCAAGGCTCAAGTCGTGCAACGCGCTATAGAAAGGGCTATGCTCGGTGTTTCCCTACGTGATCGAATCAGAAATGAGGAATTCGTAGGAGAACTAAAGTCAGTGACATGGCCCAGCGGATTAGCTCGTAGAAATGGCAGTGAGCGGGACACCCGATGGGGCAGAAAGGTTCTCGAATGGCGACCACGTACAAGCAAGCGAAGCGTAGGACACCCACCCACAAGGTGGTCTGACGACCTAACTAAGGTCGCTGGAAGGCGCTGGATGCAAGCCGCTCTAGATCGGTCATTTTGGAAATCTTTGGGAGAGGCCTATGTCCAGCAGTGGACGTTATGCGGCTGAAATGATGATGATGACAACCTCCTTTCAGAGCTTGAATGATGAAAAGAACAATAATTTTTTTTGGTAACTGTTAAAAAGAAGATGAAACATTGATTTTGTTATAATTTTTAATAAATTTGATTTATTTGCGATATTGAATTTTATTTAATTTCCCAGTTTTTTATATAAAGTGAACATCTGGAACACATGATGTAGGACCATAATGGTCCAGCTAAATTATTAGAAATATAAAAAGTACGCCTTAGCAAAAGTAGTTCAGCCTGATGAATTTTTTTGTTGAGATATAAAAAACGAAGATCTGGAACACCTGATGCACAAACTGAATGGTTCAGCTTAACTTCAAGAAATATAAAAATGACGCCTTAGCAAAAGTAGTTCAACTTGATGAACATTTTTTGTTGAGATATAAAAATCGAAGATCTGGAACACATGATATAGGACCGTAATGGTCCACCTAAATTATAAGAAATATAAAAAGGATGCCTTAGCAAAAGTAATTTTAGCCTGATGAGCATTTTCTGTTGAGATATAAAAATCGAAGATCTGGAACACCTGATGCAAAAACTTAATGGTTCAGCTTAACTTCAAGAATAATGGTCCAGCTAAACTATAAGAAATATAAAATGACGCCTTAGCCAAAGTCGTTCAGCCTGATGAGCATTTTTTGTTGAGTTATAAAAATCGAAGTCTGGAACACTTGATTCAGAAACATAATGGTCTCTACGTATAATAAAACAAAACTTTAAATTTAGATAAGTCTATAAAATCTAATGTAATTATAGAGTCCATGCCAAAAATAAAATTATCGGATACCGCTGGGATTACCATAAACTCAATATTATTAGTGGAACCTCTGAAATTGACTGGTAATAGAATTTTACCTATTACCTCAACGACAGAACGGTTTGCACAAGTAGCTGTGGTAGTAAAATTAATTAAATTGAATCCCGAATTAAAAAAATGTTTATGGTAATTATTCCCTAGGATACTCAAATCCGCACCCGAATTCATCAAACCTGTGTAAATTTTCCTTTTAATTTTAAAGTCTATATAAATTCTATTATCCCTTTTGACCGTTTTTATACCGGGAGTCACCGTACCTAAATATGGTATATTATGTGATATTCTATTCGTGGCTCCTGGTGCGCTTAGTTTTTTGGAACATTGTCTGCCTCCCGTAGTGGTGCGTTGCTCTTGGCAGGATTGCATTTATAACAGGTGCTTGTTAGCACATCTCTTTGACCACACTGGAAGCAAACAATGCCTGGAATAGTGCGGCATTGTTTATAAGAGTGGCCGAATTTTTTACACTTATTGCAAACTAGCTGTTGCCTGCGACTTCGTCTGCGTGGACTTTACTTTATAAAAATCGTTATTTTGATATTTTCAATAAAACCGGTCAAGTAACACGCACAATATCAGGTCACACGCAGTGAAGGGTTCCGTATTTGTGAATGTCGATTTAGAATTAAAACTAAAGAGTTCATCATCATCTCAGCCCTTATTCCGTCCACTGCTGAGCATAGACCTGTCTTCGTCGACACATCTCAGTCCTGTGCTGCTCACATCCAGGTGTAACCCGCGACTTTGATTATTTCGTCAACCCATCGCATGGGCTCCGTCGCGCCAGTTGCCCTGCCCAGTTTTGCTTTAAGTTCATGACCGTTGCCAAATTACAGCTTCTTGGTTCTAATTATCTCTAAGTAAAACTACGGACAGAGAGACAGACAGAAATGGCAAAACTATAAGGGTTCCTTGTTTACTACGATCACACATTATCTCTAGTCACAGTTTAAGTCGATCGGAATTTTGACATTGTAAACTACATGTAAACTTACACTGTTACCGAATGTTACTGCTACGCCGTGGGTCTCTCTAAAACGAAATACTTATGCAATATCTGTATCTCCCCCTCTTCCCCGCCCTCCCGATGTGGCGGTGCAATGGTAAGCCTTGTCAAATATGTCTTTCGCTAGGCGGGAGATAAAAGTCGAGAAATACGCATTTCTACTTTGAGTCCCGACAGATGACAGCGTTCCTCAAGTAACCTTAAACATAGATTTTCTGAAGATCGCCTTGATCATGAGCCGCGTCCGAAGCTAGAAGCGAGAGGAAAGTACTGGATGGAGCTTCCCCCGGGCCATCTTCACTATCGTCACCATTCTATTGATGTGGACTTTCAAGCTGAGGCATCTGCCAAACTTAAGATACCTCTAGGTATTTTACGTGCCAGTATCTCGGCACATTTTACCAGTAGAGCTTCAAGGATGGCAGGAAGTTAGTGTTCTCTGAGATCAATGTCTGCTTAGTGTTCACTAATAACCTCCGTTTGAAGAGCTTCTCGGGTAGGGCGTCCTATACGGCTGTTTGGAGGTTATTTGCGGCGTACTTTCAGTTCAAACGAACTGGAAAATGACCATTACCTATCTTTCGTTCCTCAAGTCACAATACTGAGTAGTCTTGGTATGGGTTTTCCACACATTTTTATTGCAGTGCCTAACTTAAATTTTAACCTAACATTTTTTCCCTAACCTTTCTTCTTACGTGAGGAAAAGGTGCCTTTTGGCCACAGGAAATCGGACGGTTAAGGTTTTCACCCACAAAAAATCTCATGGTGATAACGGCGTTACCGCTTTTGCCAAGTCAGTGTGCTAAATCTTGCTCCAAAGACCTGGTACGGCGACTGCTTATCAGCGGCTTTGGCTGAGCTCACTTGAGGTACTCTCTCAGTTATCGAGAGGAGTCTGAGTGGCCTGGTACATCGGCCTTCAATTTTATCCGCTAGGGTAAAGACGCGTGTTGACACAAATGCTCCTTTCAACCTAGAGGACCGTATTTGGAATCCAGTTCCCATCGCCCGACTGGCCCACGTCATGGAGGCAGATTTATGGAGGAGAATTTTACGCGGGAAAAATCCCTTCGGTTCGGACACCTTGCCAGTAACGGGAGACCGGTAAGGTTATGTGGCGTTTACCACTAAAAACTCCGGGGTAAGGGCTAAAAGCCCCGGCGCGGCTACCACTATGGCGGTCCGTGACTCGCTCACAGCACCCTATGCTTTAGTCAGAGGACATCCCCTGTGCCTAACCTAACCTATTAAGTACTTCCTATTTTGATTCCTTTTTCCATTTTCGCGCCCACAATCATGCTAAGAATCGCCGTTTGGTGGCGTTGGGTCTTGCGGCCCTAGGCTCTGTGTATTTTTAACAGCGCCATTTATTGGTGACCAAAAAGAAACTAATAAAAAAACTCCGAAAACATCAAAATAGTAAATTTTTAGGGTTCCGTATTCCGTACCCGAAGGCTAAAATCGGGACCTTGTTACTAAGACTCCGCTGTCCGTCCTTCCGTCCGTCTGTCACCAAGCTGTATCTCATGAACCGTGATAGCCAGACAGTTGAAATTTTCAAGGATGATGTATTTCTCTTGCCGATATAATAACTAAAAATAGAGTAAAATAAATATTTAATTGAGGCTCCCGTACAACAAACTTGATTTTTTATAGATAATGGGACGGAACCCTTTGTGCGCGAGTCCGACTCTCACTTGGCCGGTTATTAACTTTATTATTTTATAAAAACCGTATATAAAATTAACAAAAGTTTTAGCCAATGCTACCGTACAGTTTATTTCATAGCAAATTTTCGAACAAAAATCTTTGACGTGATTCTTTAAATTGATATAACTTTTTTATTTATCAACGGATTTCAATGAAACAACCACTAAATTTTAAGTGAAACTTATCAAAATACATAATTGAAAATCGCAACCGAAGTTGTTCAGCCGTTTATGAGATAAGCGTGCACAAACACAGTTTTTCAAACAAAAATGGTTGACGTGATTCTTTAAAATTGATATAACTTTTTTATTTATGAACGGATTTAAATGAAACAAACACTAAATTTTAAGTGAAGCTTATCATAATATTTCAGTGAAAACCGCAAACGAATCAGTTCAGCCGTTTCTCAGATAAGCGTGCACAAACGCACAGACAAACAGACAAACATTCTAAAAATCATTGTTTTGTGTTCTATTGCGTTGGTAAAAGCCCCCAAAAATATTTTTACTCATTTATCTTCCATGTACAGACAGCGATCGGTTACGATTTTATTATATGTATTGATATTGATTGATTGATTGATTATCTGTACAAATGCAATAAATTTTGTCTAAAGAAATCGTAAAATCTGTCAATACTTCTTCTGTAACCGTTTTTAGAAACGTTGATGTCTGTCTTTCATATACTTCTTGCACAATACGATTTCTTATCACAATTTTACTATCTTTGGTGTATTGAATATTGACTCCAATAAATTTGCACTCTTGGCACGTTGGTGCATTCAATTTTAAGCTAATCATTTTACTTTTTACTTCCTGCGATATTTTTTTTCTTATACTTATGGCTTGATTGTGTATTTTGCTTTTTATTGATTTAATATTTATGTTTCTTGCAATATTTTCATTACGATTAGTTGCTTAAGTAATAATCTCCTGAAAGGCTCTGTCTTCCATCATGGCTAGAGGTCTGCCATGCACAGTTATAAGCCGCATACAGAGTTTCTTTATTGTCTCAGCAGTAGCTGCAACGGGGCTATGATTTAAATGTGATTTAGGATTATTTTTACTTTAATTTAAATAAATTTAGTAATAAAATATTAAAATGTTTTTCAGAAAAACTAAATTATCTTAAGTTTATCTACAAAATCAATTTTCACTTTGAAATTTCTAAACTGATACTTTAATTACACTATTGAGTCTTAAATGAGCCTTCAAATAGTCTAAGTAAAAAACACATTTTTAGAATTAATTCCAGACATACTTAATACTAGTAAATAGTTTTAAAGATAATAGAATCTTTAATTTTATTATAAAAACCTTTAGCCTATATATATATGCATGCCTATTATTATATGGATAAATACATCTTAAATGCAATGCCACTGAGTTTTTATTATTTTCAATAAATTGCGATACAATCTTTCAATATCGAATGAGATCGATTCACGGGGAAACGACCCATTATGATTTAAAAGATCGATTCAAAGAAAAAATCGGGCATCCCTAGCCCGTCATCAACGCAATAACGGAGGTAGGTAATTCCCCGACTCAGGGGCATATAAACCGTGTTACTGCAACGACGAAAAATCATTATAATTATCTAGCGACATAATGCGCGATCGAGAGGGAATGATTGCATTGATTCGCTCGATTCGTTTAACGTACCACTCGGGTCAAGTCGGGTGGGCTACAAGTAGTTTGTACTTTCAAACTCATAGAAAGGACTGTAAACAATGAAATATAAGTCTTATGTGAATGCAATAAGTATAATTATGGAATGGCTGTTTGCACATGCCACAAAGCCTGCATTCTTTTTCTAGCCTAATGCGTCGTCTCGCTAACCCTATAAACTGTTTGCACAAGCAGTTATGTGTTGTATGCCATTCAAATAAAGATTAAATTGCTCTAGACCGTTTTAATGATATTGATAGGGTAAGCCTATCATAGGGTTTTGCTATATTAGTTAGTGCTTAGTTGAATTAACTGTATCGTATTAGTTAGCCTTTTGTCAGGGTAAGCAAATGATATGGTTACCAAATCATTAGGGTTTACGAAAACCACTCGATCAAAAACTCGAACGAAAACCCTTTAAAAGGTAACCGGTTCCGGTCCCTGAAAGAAACTAATAAATTGGTAATACCTCTGTATGTACAGAGTGTAAAAATAATTTTAGTTTAATTAGCTCTCAATTGAGAGTAGCGAAAACATGTGGCTAAGCGCTATGCTCTTTATTCATAGCGTAGCCTAATAAAAATTATAATTAATAAATAACTGAAATAAATTGTACTACCACCCTGTCACTAGCAAGCCTGCAAATCAATTGACACAGTAGTTTAATGGTTATGATATCACCAAGATTTTACTATGACAGATTAAGGTGTCCAAAAAATTCAAAGATATAGAACGGGAGGTCACGACAAATTTGGTAACGATAAGGGATATGGCTGACTCTGGTTTTATAGAATAAAGAGCACCTCTCTGATGCAAAATATGTTGGTCTGCCTGCGTGGAGTGGTTGCGTTACTTAGATATGGCGCCTGAAAAATTGGTTATCGTGACCAAAAAAAAATGATAAGGGATATGGCTGACTCTTGTTCCACAGGATGAAAAGCACCTCTCTGATGCTAAATATGTTGGTCTGCCTGCGTGAAGTGGTTGCGTTACTTAGATATGGCGCCTGAAAAGTTGGTTATCGTGACCAAAAAAAAATGATAAGGGATATGGCTGACTCTTGTTTCACAGGATGAAGAGCACCTCTCTGATGCTAAATATGTTGGTCTGCCTGCGTGAAGTGGTTGCGTTACTTAGATATGGCGCCTGAAAAGTTGGTTAGCGTGACCAATCAATGATAAGGTAAATGGCTGATTCTGGTTTCACATAATGAAGAGCACCTCTCTGATGCTAAATATGTCGATCGGCCTGCATGAAGTGGTTGCGTTACTTAGATAGGGCGCCTGAAAAGTTAGTTACTTAGACAAAAAAAGAAAATTATAAGGTAAAGGCTGACTCTGGTTTCACAGGATTAAGAGCATCTCTCTGATGCCAAATATGTCGGTCTACCTGCGTGAAGTGGTTGCGTTACTTAGATATGTCGCTTGAAAAGTTGGTTATCGTGAACAAAAGAAAAAATAATAACGTAAATAGCTGACTCTGGTGTCACAGAACAAAGAGTACCTCTCTGATACAAAATTTGTCGGTGATGTCTTATTTGTTTTGTCGGTCTGCCTACGTGAAGTGCTAGTGTTACTTAGATATGGGTATGGCGCCTGAAAAGTATGCTATCGTGATCAAAAGTAAAATTATAAGGTAAACGACTGACTCTGAACAGCTGCATATCGAGCAAAATACATCTATAGTTAGTATCCGATATTATATATACATGCCGCAGTTCACAATTGTACTAACATCAGTTTTGTCAACTTTTCAGTAGAGCATATAATTTAGAAAGTTTTCTAAAGTTTAGTCCAGAACGGCACAAAAATAATTACATAATTTCACGTCTATTCAAGAGTCTAGTCCTTTGACTGCATTATATCCCAAAATTGTCGTATTATAGTAGTCTAATTTAAAAAATAGTAAAATAAACTTAAGTCCATTTGTGCACTAAACCTCATTATGTTAACAGGCAAATATTTTTTTAAAACTAAAAAACACTTCACCCCCAAACTACACAACCGATTTAGATAAAAGAATTTTCCAAATCGGTGAAGGCACCTTCAAATAATCGGTAACAAATTATGCACTTGCATAACTTTAACACGTGTGTAAATGTTATAAATGCGTATGATACGCCAGACTTTGAAATTTTGTTGAAATCAGTTAATACTTGAAGATTGAATTTATAAAAATAAAATTCCGGCGTTAACAATAATACTAATTATGGTTAACGCCGGAATCTTAAAAAGTACAACTGTAACACTAAGTTTTTGGTAGAAAGAGTTAATTTATCTTGTACTAAAAAAGTAAAAACCGAAAATCTTGTAGTTAGTTCATTTGCGAACTACGGCATCAATATTAGGGTGACACAGGGTAGACAAATTCATGTGTTTGTATGAACGCACGCTACTGTATCTAAGTAACGCAACTACTTCACATAATCAGACTGACATATTTAGCATCAGAGAAGTACTCTTCACCCTGTGAAACTAGAGTTAGCCATATCCCTTATCATTTTTTTTGGTCACGATAGCCAACTTATCAGGCGCCATATCTAAGTAACGCAACCACTTCACGCAGACAGACCAACATATTTAGCATCAGAGAGGTGCTCTTCATCCTGTGAAACCAGAATCAGCCATTTACCTTATAATTTTCTTTTTTTGTCTAGGTAACTAACTTTTCAGGCGCCTTATCTAAGTAACGCAACCACTTCATGCAGGCCGATCGACATATTTAGCATCAGAGAGGTGCTCTTCATTATGTGAAACCAGAATCAGCCATTTACCTTATCATTATTTTTTCATCACGATAACCAACTTTTCAGGCATCATATCTAAGTTTCACAACACAACCAATTAACGCTGGCAGACCGACAAAATTTGTATCAGAGAGGTACTCTTTGTTCTGTGACACTAGAGTCAGCTATTTACGTTATTTTTTTTTTCTTTTGTTCACGATAACCAACTTTCAAGCGACATATCTTAGTAATGCAACCACTTCACGCAGGCAGACCAACATATTTAGCATCAGAGAGGTGCTCTTCATCCTGTGAAACAAGAGTCAGCCATATCCCTTATCATTTTTTTTGGTCACGATAGCCAACTTATCAGGCGCCTTACCTAAGTAACGCAACCACTTCACGCAGGCAGACCAATATATTTAGCATCAGAGAGGTGCTCTTCATTATGTGAAACCAGAATCAGCCATTTACCTTATAATTTTCTTTTTTTGTCTAGGTAACTAACTTTTCAGGCGCCCTATCTAAGTAACGCAACCACTTCATGCAGGCCGATCGACATATTTAGCATCAGAGAGGTGCTCTTCATTATGTGAAACCAGAATCAGCCATTTACCTTATCATTTATTGATCACGCTAACCAACTTTTTAGGCGCCATATCTAAGTAATGCAACCACTTCACGCAGGCAGACCAACATATTTAGCATCAGAGAGGTGCTCTTCATCCTGTGAAACAAGAGTCAGCCATATCCCTTATCATTTTTTTTTGGTCACGATAACCAACTTTTCAGGCGCCATATCTAAGTAACGCAACCACTTCACGTAGGCAGACCGACATATTTAGCATCAGAGAGGTGCTCTTCATCCTGTGAAACAAGAGTCAGCCATATCCCTTATCATTTTTTTTTGGTCACGATAACCAACTTTTCAGGCGCCATATCTAAGTAACGCAACCACTTCACGCAGGCAGACCAACATATTTTGCATCAGAGAGGTGCTCTTTATTCTATAAAACCAGAGTCAGCCATATCCCTTATCGTTACCAAATTTGTCGTGACCTCCTAATCTAATACTTCTTTTAAGATAAAGCCAAGCTCAGAGGACTACAGGTTTAAAAACTATAAATGTTCGGGCGCCATTTTGTCCTGTGTAAAAGAGGGAAGGGCTCCAGATTGGAATATATAAAGAAGGGGGGAATTCTAATTTACTGACCTAGTTGCTGGTATAATGTTTCACGACAATGATTCATGAGAAAGGTTGCCAAGATAGTATTCAGAGTAAAGCATTGGACCTTTGGAGTACAAGGACCTCTTGTGGATGTGACCTTAAGCCCTGGGAATTTGGCGGGGTGATATCATTAATACTACAGGATACAATGCATGCTATTTATTTACTGAATAAGTTTGAGACGACCGAAGTCGAACTGCTATAACTAAAATTTCGAGATCGGTAATTTTAACACATTCATTACAATATGGAGATTCGGTCTTGCCTATCAGATATGCAAAACTATTCAGTGGGACGTGTCCGGAACGAATCCTTAAAGCCATACAGATTTCTGGCCTACTCATATCAGCCCCAACGAACCATGGGCATCGCGAGAGACTGGGCTGAATAGTCGTGAACCATATGCTAGTACTGTAGTAAGAGATCTCTCATCAAAGAACTCCTTCCATATTTTTAAGCAACGATTTTTTATAATATGTAATAATTCAGAGTAATATGGAAGATTTTGACAATGGATTCCCTCTGAAGAGGCCTGTTTTGCGTAGGCATCTGCCTCTTCATTTCCGCTTAAACCTACGTGATAAGGAATCTATTGAAATTTTACTAATTTGTTCTGGAGCTTTAATTTACGGATGGCGTTTTAGTGGAATGGACTTACCACTAATGTTGTCGTATCGTGCGTCGTAGAACTCGTAGGGTATTCCAAATAATAAGTCCTTATTTGTTTGAGTTTTGTATTGAGCACAAGCACAAGAACACGCACACAAGTCAGAAGGAAGGAAACAAGAACAGTATAGAGGTGAAGTAAGAAAGCACAGCGTAAATAAAAGCCAAGCGCGGCGGCGTTTGTTACGTATCAGGTAGTGAGCACAGTGAGAAGCGGCGCGGGCTTCGCGCGTCAAAGCAGATTCTCGACTGGCGAGCGGGCGACGACGCCCGCGCATCGAACAGGTTTGAAGTAGGTACGAACGTCAAGTGCGCGCTTCCATTGACATCTCGACTGGCCGGTGTTTTAATTAGTAAGTAAACGATATTAGTAATTTAGTATAGTAATTTAGTATAGTAAATTAGTATTAGTATTTTAATGTATGTAGATATGTAAGTAAGTAGGTTGGTATAGTACTTCTGTATACAAATTAGGTTGTAAGTTAAATAATGTTATTAAATAAGTATAGGATTTATAAATATAATTTTATAGAATAAATAAATAATATGTGCATGTAAATAGTTGTGTGTGTAAGTTACCCACATCACTCACCTCCAAAGACCGTGTCTACGGGCGATAAAAATCTGGGAACCTAACCCGACGCCCATAACGAGTTGTACGAGTTGTGGTGGGAGTGGTGTTTTCACTATTTATGTTAGTATGTCCAGTATGACACGTTTTTGTATTGTTTTTACTGTCAAAATTATTGTTGTCGAGATTTTTATTTGAAGTAGTATTTTTAGTGACAAGTGTATAGTCAGTCAGTGTATAGGCTGGTTTAAGTCGGTCTATGGACACTGTGACGTTCTTAAGTTTAATTTTAATTTTAAAAACTTTAGGACCTCTTTCCACTACTTCGTATGGACCATTGTAAGCTGGCTGGAAGGTACAACGGACGGTATCGTCTCTGACAAAGACGTGAGTACATGAAGCCAGGTCTTTATGGATGAAAATCTTATTTTTATGATGGTGAGAAGTGGGGACAGGTTGTAATTTGGCAGCAAAGGAACGTAATCTGGCGGAAAAGTCGCGTATGTCAGTGGTGTGACACGTGTATTTGTCACCGAAGAATTCACCTGGCATACGCAAGGTCTCTCCGTAAACGAGTTCTGCTGGAGTAGCCTGTAAGTCTTCTTTAATGGCATTGCGTATGCCAAGTAAGACTAGGGGTAGTGTTTCCGTCCAATTTACGTCACTGTGACAAGTTTTTTGCGGATTTAAGTTGGCAGTGAAATCGCTCAACTAGGCCATTACACTGACGATGGTAAGCAGTAGTATTCCGGTGTCTGAAACCTATCTGTTTGGCCAGCTGTTGAAATAAAGCCGACTCAAATTGTCTTCCACGGTCGGTGACTATGTCTGTGGGACAGCCGTACCGGGAAATCCATCCAGATATGAAGGCTTTGGCCACTGATTCTGCGGTAATTTCGGTAAGTGGGACAGCTTCAGGCCATCGCGTGAAGCGATCGACTGCTGTCAGGCAGTACCGGTAACCAGCAGATGGGGGGAGGGGGCCGATCAGGTCTATATGGACATATTTGAAACGTGCCTTAGTTACCAAAGGATCTAGCGTACCTAAAGGTGATGAAACGTGTCAATTTACCTTGGCACGTTGACAAGCCATGTTGGCAGGCATGTTTATGCCTTAGACCAATCGCGCCAGTCTTTCCTCATCGATGGCCAAACAAACCGTTGAGCAACTAGCTTGGCGCTAGCGTTGGCGCCAGGATGACTAAAACAATGAAGGTGGTTGAAGGCCTGTTGACGGAACTGTTTCGTGACGAAGGGTCTGGGAGTAGACGTACTGACGTCGCAGTACAAGAGAGCACGACTGCCAGGTACAGTCGTCTTCTCCAGGCGAAGAGAAGTGTCACTTTGGAGCAATTGAGACAGTTCCTCGTCTGAGGTTTGGGAATTAGCCAAGACTTCTAAGTCGATAGGCATCTGCAGTTCTTCCACGCGAGAAAGAGTATCTGCTACGACATTGTCTTTGCCAGCTACATGGCGGATATCGGTGGTGAACTGCGATATAAAATCTAAATGTCTATACTGACGGGGTAAGCAGTTACTCTTCCTATCGTGGAAGGCATAGCAAAACGGCTTGTGGTCAGTATAAATGGCAAAGTGGCGAGCCTCCAGCATGTACCTGAAATATTTGATGCTCTGGTAAATTGCAAGGAGCTCTCTATCATATGTAGAATATTTTTGTTGTGATGGGCTCAACTTGCGGGAAAAGAATGCGAGAGGCTGCCAAGAATTGTCCTTAAACTGCTGTAAGACCGCGCCTATTGCGACATCAGATGCGTCTGTTGTCAGTGCAAGTTTGGCTTGAGGGTCTGGATGGGCCAGTAGGGTTGAATTTATGAGGCTTTCCTTGCAAGCTTCGAATGACTTCAGTGAATCCCCCTTTATGTCGACAGGATCTGAGCCTTTTACCGAACCATTGAGCAAAGTATTCAGCGGAGCTTGGACTTGGGCAGAGTGAGGCAAGAATCGCCTATAAAAGTTGATCATGCCCAGGAATCTCCTAAGCTGCTTGACGGTCTTGGGTATCGGGAAGTCTATTATAGCCTGGACCTTATTTTTGAGAGGTTTGGCACCAGATTGAGAGATGGTATAGCCAAGAAAAGATACTTCCGACTGACCAAAAACACATTTTGCAGTATTGACAAGTATGCCGTAATCTCTCATTCTTGTGAAAATTTGACGGAGATGGTCTTCGTGTTCCGACTCGCTCCTGGAAAAAATTAAAAAGTCATCTAGGTACGGAAAACAGAAATCTAGGCCACGAATCATCTCGTCCACAAATCTCTGAAAAGTTTGGCCAGCATTTCTAAGGCCAAAAGTCATAAAGGGAAATTCAAAGAGTCCGTATGGTGTGCAAATAGCAGTTTTAGGGATATCCTCCTCGGCCACAGGGATTTGATTATAGGCTTTCACCAGATCGATAGTGGAAAACACTTTACAACCAGACAGATTATTGGCAAAATCGTAAATGTGGCGTATGGGATATTTATCGGGGATCGTCCTTGCATTCAGTTGTCTATAATCGCCACAAGGCCGCCAGCTATTATCTTTTTTGGTGGCCAGATGAAGTGGCGATGCCCATGGACTGTCTGAGGGACGAGCAGTGCCGTTTGCCAACATAGCCTCAAACTCAAGTTTTGCAATTTTAAGTTTGTCTGGGGCTAGTCGCCGAGGAGAGCATGAAACTGGAGGGCTTTGGGTTGTGCGGATAAAATGTGTCGTGTTGTGTTTCGGTGTGTGTGGTGTGCCAGCGGGTCGAGTTATCTCTGGAAACTCACCGAGAATGCCGTGATATTTACCGACGCCAGTCAAGACCTTCACACTTGGGGTGTCTGAAAAACAAAGGGAAGCAACAGTGGTACAAACGTTAGTGTACCAGTCTATTAGCCTTTTGTTTTTAATATCAACGACAATATGGTAATAAGATAAAAAATCAACACCGATAATGGCTTTGGTAACGTCCGCTACAATGAATTGCCATATAAAGTCACGACGAAGTCCAAGATTAAGGTTTAACTGCAGTGAACCGTAAGTGTTTATAGTTGAACCATTGGCCGCACACAGTTCATAATTATTTTTTGCACGACGTTCTTGAAGCATCGACCGAGGGATGACACATAAGTCGCTTCCTGTGTCCACGAGAAACTTGACTTTAGACCTACGATCCGTCACGAACAGGCGACTAGTTGGGTTTGGGCAATCGTCAGCCGCCATTATCGACCGCCCTGGGAGTTTTCCGCCTTGAAGTCGCAGGGGCTGATGCACTTACGGGCCTTTCTTCCGAATTTGGCATGGTACCAGCAAAGTGGATGCTTCTTGTAGCGGGAATTAGAGCGGCTACGGTTGCGCTGACGATCGTTGGATCTGCTTCGCGGTCTGGATCGCTGATGCGTAAGGGCCTGCACCTGTCGTGTAAGCTCTGCAATCTGCCTAGCCATGTCGTCCATTGTGCTGGATGAGGGTCTTGGACATGAAGTAGCTGCGACTGTGGGAGCTGGGAGTGCGATGTCCTGGATACGGTCTGCTAAATCAGCCAAGGTATCGTTTTCGATCGCCCATTTCCTCATGCATGAGGAGCTGCTTCACTTGCTTTTCCTTAGAAGCCGAAAGTCTCTTAACAAGCTCCGACTTGAGCTTCTCGTACTTGTTCGAAGCTGGAGGAGAGATGATTAAGTCCTCAATTTCCACTGCGTACTTGTTGTCAAGTTGTGATATGACATAGTAAAATTTTGTCGTGTCCGATGTTATGTTGGAGATCAGGAACTGGCCCTCCAGTTGCGCGAACCATATCGCAGGCTTGTCAGGCCAAAATGGAGGGACACGGACGCCGACACGAAAAATGTCGGATGGTGCAGTGGAAACGCGCGCTCCGGAATTGCTTTGTTGGCCGTCCGGCTGGGTGTGGCTCGTGCCTTCTGCGGCTTTACTAGAACCTTCGCCATCGTTTCCCATCTTGAGTGTTTTAGAACGGGGTCACCAGTTTTGTGGAATGGACTTACCACTAATGTTGTCGTATCGTGCTTCGTAGAAGTCGTAGGGTATTCCAAATAATAAGTCCTTATTTGTTTGAGTTTTGTATTGAGCACAAGCACAAGAACACGCACACAAGTCAGAAGGAAGGAAACAAGAACAGTATAGAGGTGAAGTAAGAAAGCACAGCGTAAATAAAAGCCAAGCGCGGCGGCGTTTGTTACGTATCAGGTAGTGAGCACAGTGAGAAGCGGCGCGGGCTTCGCGCGTCAAAGCAGATTCTCGACTGGCGAGCGGGCGACGACGCCCGCGCATCGAACAGGTTTGAAGTAGGTACGAACGTCAAGTGCGCGCTTCCATTGACATCTCGACTGGCCGGTGTTTTAATTAGTAAGTAAACGATATTAGTAATTTAGTATAGTAATTTAGTATAGTAAATTAGTATTAGTATTTTAATGTATGTAGATATGTAAGTAAGTAGGTTGGTATAGTACTTCTGTATACAAATTAGGTTGTAAGTTAAATAATGTTATTAAATACGTATAGGATTTAAAAATATAATTTTATAGAATAAATAAATAATATGTGCATGTAAATAGTTGTGTGTGTGTAAGTTACCCACAGCGTCGATAATCGAGTAAGCTATCGGTGCGCCTCGAAAATTCGAGGTGCATCGAGCCAAGTGTTGGAGGGCGCTTTTGGAATCGGTTAAAATAACAAATATATCGTATTTTATACTTACAATGTACGATAAAGCCTCTTGTAAACCTATTAATTCGGCATGCATAATTACAACTTTATTTTGAATTTTGAATTTAACATGACTATTACTTTGTGGGTCAAAGAAAGCTGCACCAACCTCTCCTCCGACTAAAGATCCATCAGTAAATATTTCGTAAAAATTGGCTTATTTGTGAGTCATAAATATAGAGCTTGCCCGTCTAAGTTCAGAGGCACTAAATGATCGTTTAGGTTGGTTTACATTTGGAATATCTAGTCTAATCACCTTGGTAAGATCCACATTGCTCATCCACGTATCTAGAGTAAACATTTCAAGTTTGTCACTTACTGCCATCTCATTTAATTTTAAGTTTTCATGAATATTAGCGAGCAAAGGCAGTTTTTTTCGACTCCAAAGCTTTCTATCACACATGTCAGTTAATGTGGATACTAATTCTATAGATTCATGATATTTGAAAGATTTACATTTCAAATAATATTTACCCGCCAGATAGTATCTACGCACATGTAAGGGTTGAATATAAAGTTCACATTCCATTGCATGTATAGGTGTCGATTTAACATAACCTCCTATAACCCTCATACATTGATTTTGTAGTTTATCTAATTTTGTTAAATTACTTTTACAACTACTATCGTAAAGGAAACTAGCATAGTCTAATCTACTCCTAACGACTGCTAAATACAATCTGCGAAGATGTGTGGGATGAAATCCCCAGCTAGGACCGGTTAAAACTTTCAAAATATTCACAAACTTAGAAGCATTCTCTCTACGTGCATTGATATGTCTTGCCCATCGCAAGGACTTATCCAACCATACCCCAAGGTACTTTACAACATCTACTGTCGGAACAGGGCGGTTCTCTATTTTAAGAGTACAGTCTGAATTATCTGGGATACGACCACGTTTGAATAAGCATACTTGGCTTTTGGAAGGGGAAATTTCGAGCCCTATTTCGGACAGCAATTTGACCACTTCACTTAATGAAGACTGCAACGTGTCATACGCCATATCTATGTTCTCATCCGTGACATATAGAACATAATCATCCGCATATTGTGAGAAGAAAACATTTTCTATAGACATTCCTATGTATATCGTTGCTAAATTAAATAATAAAGGAGATAACGGATCTCCTTGAGCAAGACCACGGCCAGTGCTTCTAATTAAATAGGAATTACCAGCTTGTATTTTTAGAAATCTTTCACTTAAAATTGCCATAAATAGTAACACATTTTCGCACCTACTCCAATGTAATCCAAAATTTTCATCAAGCCAACTACGTCAACATTATTATAGGCGTTGTCAATATCTATGAAACACGCTAATGTGAATTGTTTCTCACAAAATCCAACCTGTATTCTTGTTACAAAACTAGTGATATTATCAAGTGTTGATCTGCATTTTCTAAATCCCGTAGTACATTCTGACAATAAATTATTTTTTTCAACAAACCACTCTAATCTTTTACCTAAAATATTATCTTACATAAAACAGACATTAAAGAAATAAGGCGCAAGGAACCAACCAATTGTGGGTCCCTTCCTGGTTTAGATACAGGTCTGATAATAATCTCACGCCATTGGTATGGTACAAACCCAGTTATATAAAATTTATTGTATAAGTAAAGTAAAACCTGTTTGGCATTTTCTGGAAGGTTTTTTATCATTGAGTAGGATAAACCATCTCCACCAGGACATGTATCCGAAGATTTAATACAAATCAAAAGTTCTTGCATAGAAATGGGTATGTCGAGGTTTTCATTGGTGGACTGAAATTTTGGATCTTCTGGCCTTACATAATCTGGAGACAGAGTTTTAAGTAAATTATAGGAGCTGTTTTCATCTACATATCTGTTAGTATTTCCGGCTCAATGGCCTTTAAACCACCTCTTTTTTTTCCAAAAATCTGATGAGGAGGTCTTGTGATCCAGAGATGAACAGAGTGAGTACCAAGACTCACTGGCGGCGGTACGTATCAATCTCTGTGCGGTTTTTATTTTATCTTGCAAAATATCAAGGTTAATTGGGATAGGGTTACGTCTAAATCGCGATAAGGCCAATCGTCGCTCCGCTACTGCTTTAGATAGGCTAGGATTCCAGTAAGGTTTTGGAACACTAGGATCTCTGTTAATTTTTATACAGGGAATATGTATATTAAAATGTATATTAATATGTAGTAATATGTAATTTATCGATTTTATAAATTTTGCAGCAGATATCTGCTGCAAAATTTATAAAATCGATAAATTTATTTTTATCAAACTTTATTGTTCCAAAGTACAAATATACTTTTAACAAATGGCGGACTTAATGCTAAGAGCATTTTCTCCCAGTCAACCATAGGGATAAACAGAAAAAACGATGCGGCACAAAAAGCAATACAATATACTTACACATATCAAATAATACTATATAATTACATTATATACCCATGATATATACCTAAATAACAATAAATATCTTCTTACATATATACAATACATACATACACATTTACTTATAATAACATATACCTAAATAGTTGAGAAGTGAAGAAGTAAATAATAATGACATTATGAAGAAAGGGAGTTCAAGAGGTGAGCGTAAACTTTTCTTTTAAACGAGAATTTGGTGGAAACTTCTCTTATGTCAACGGGTAAAGCATTCCAGAGCCGTGAGGCTTGAAGAGAAAAAGAGTTAGACATAAAATTTGTTCGGAAAAGGGGGATAAAGAGCTGACGTGTCTCATTAGAACGAAGTTGACGATCGTGTGTGTCTGACAGATAATTAAATTTACATTTTAGATATTCAGGGTAGTCAAGATTTGTAAGAATTGAAAAAAGAGTACACAGTAATCGAAGTTCCCTGCGTTGGCGAATAGGAAGCCAATTAAGTTCAGAACGAAAGGAAGACACATGATCATATTTTTGAAGACGGAAGATAAAACGAATGCAGTTATTAAGGAGTCGATCAAGTTTATTCAAAAGATCTACATTAAGGTCGGGAAAACACACATCAGTATAGTCAAAGATAGGCAAAATTAAAGACTGGTCAAGTAAGATCTTTGTCTTGACAGGTAAAAAATTCCTAAGACGATTTAATTGTTGAAGACTGTCGTGTATAAAAAAAAAGAGAAAAGATGAGTGGATAATGAATGTGATGTGATATAGGTTTCTCTATCGGTGACGGATAAATATGTAATCTTTACATCGACAACGAAGGCCTCTTACTTACCTAGTTGCTGGTTCGACATTCCACGACATTAATTCATGAGAAAGGTTACCAAGATAGTATTAAGAGCAAAGCATTGAACTTTTGAAGCGCAAGGACCTCTTGTGGTGTGTGACCTTAAGCCCTGGGAACTTGGCGGGGTGATATCATTAATAACACAGGTTACAATGCATGCTATTTATTTAAGGGACAAATCCCGCTGAAGGCGGACTGAAATACAATTGGGACAAATACTAAAATTTCAATTCGCTGAGGGCGAGATTGGTGAACTTGTCACACCGCTTATGACTAACCGCACTACTAGATGGTAAAATACGCAAGGAAGATACCTGGCCAGGACCGTATACTACAGTCTATGTGCACTCATGTCACTCCGTTCCATTTACTCGGCGAACACCTCGTATCCTATTCTTCTGGAGATCACGGGTCGGCACGGAGTGGCTTCGCTCATCAGGTCCTCGCTGCAGTGGCGTTGCTCCAGCGCGACAGCGCCTCAATTTGTACCCGCCGGGCTCCCGTGGCGCCAAGCCGGGCAGAGGTTGGCGCGGCGGAAGGCGATTGCGGTGGCGTGGATCCGTGTTATGACGCCTTGGGGTCACCGGCAGCGAAATGGAGCTTCGCGCGGCATGCAGCCCACGGATCCCTCGAAGCTGCACCCTACGGCGATAGCGCCCGTGAGCGCTAGGCGCGCCCGGAGGCGGCGGTGCACTACGTGGCGGACCACTGGCACATGATTCGTTGCCCCAGATGCGGCGGTGGGAATGTACTCCGCAATATACGCGCTTGTGCGCGACAATCAACTCAAATCCCTGACCTCGTCGCGGGATACGGGAGCCGTACACTAATTGGTTAACATTTCACTTTACAATATGCTACCATGTCGGGAGATAGCCCCAGAGAGAGAGCCTTTTCTCGGTTTCGGCTTCCACTGTATCTAAAAACGTTCCTTTCCACCTCACTTCGCGATACGTCAAACCAACTCGTAGCTTTTCAACATTGGAAAGCATTCTAATCGTACTAATACTTGTTGGTATTTATAATGTTTTAGCGAGACAATATTATTTATTAATAATTAAGATTTAAATATAACTCTAACAAGATTTTCTAATCTCGTGACGTTCGCTAAAATTCATCCAAGTCTGGGAGAAACGGATCTCGCTAGATGTCTATGTCAAACTGTCAAACGTCAAATTATTTATGGTTTGTTTTTGTTGATTAGTGCATTTCGCTCGAGGATATCTATTTTTACCTATGATTTTGAAAATGCAATGAGTGGATGATTTGGTTAACTATAACGCGATTCAAGGAACGTCTCCATGTGTAGATTGTCAAATTTCTTTCACCAAACTCCATGTAACCAGTGCGTGAGGTTTCAGCAAAGTCAGCTATATTCTTTGAGTTGGTGTGTCGAAACTGGGCAATCTAGAATACTAATATTCTGCCGGGACGAAAGGCTTCCGGACAGGTAACGAACTAAGTAGGTAATGTGTTTACGCGTCTGTTGTATTGACTAAAATATTGCATTCCAAGTTGGTAGGTTATATCTACAAAACTATTATGTAGCCATCGCTACAATATCCCTTTTTTCGGCAAAGAGGTTAAGTGGTACTTAACCGAAACAGCCGGGGTAACCGGAGGAAACTGGAAAACATAGAGTATAGCTAGGAAGCTATTGAGTATACTTATAAACTAGCTCATGCTGTTTTATACTATCTAATGAAACCTAAAACTTAAGCTTATGTTCTAGACCATGAACATTGTATATTGTGTTGCAGGAATCACAGCGTTTGGCCAAACCGCTGTAGTTCCCTCAACTCAAACAAAAATATTGCTTGGTTTTCACTATTTCTTCTTAGCTATTACTAATAGTTCTTATCTATATACCTACTTTAGGTTTTATAGGCTATGTAGAACCTAAATGAGATATTTTATTAAATATCGCCTAGATTCAATTGTTTTGACTATTGCTATAAGTTATGTGTAAACCTAAACATAGCTTAGTACTAATAATAATATCTTAGTGTGGCGCGCGCCTATTTATATATGTTAATCTAATTCTAAATCTAGTACCTTTAAATAATGTGGTAACTTGTTATGTGTTTTTAACCTATAAATAATTTACATAATGGTAGCTAACTTGTAGCTCTCACATAAGTTCAAATACAAATATACTCAGCCGTGGGCCTTGTATTGTATGAAAAAAAAACTTATTTTTCTTTTTCTCTTCCAAACAAATGAATATTATTCAATATCCTTATATGACCCTGGTACCTTAGGGTGTGTAGTTATACAAAAAATTGGTTTTCATGAAAACGCTTGAAAAAAAAAATTTTGACCTCTTGGGGTCAAAGGAGTGCGATGGTGCTCGACCAATAAGAGTTTTTATTGGTTAGACCAATCTAAAATGATTTTGTTGGTTAATCCAATCCAAAATCTGTTGTTAACTTGTGCATACACCTTGATTGATTTTTATTATGTCCTTGACATGATATTTTCCAATTTTACCAGTATCTATCTCCTGAAGGTCGTAAACGACATCCGAATGCTTCTTAACGACCTTGCATTTAAGGAAGCGCGGTGCCAGTTTAGCGGAGAAGAAATGAGCTGCATTTGACTGTACAAAGTTACGCCTCCATACAATATCACCTACGCTTAACCGTAGTTCCTTACGGCGCAGATTATATGGTCCCGCGTTTTGTTTGTACGCTTTGGTCAAAGCATCAGTAACCCTTTGGAAAATGTCTGCCATCTCGTTAAGAGCAGTTGCTCTTTCGGACCGGTTGGATATTTGAAGGTCGTCTAACAGTAGTTATTTATTGAGACTTGAAATTCACATCTATGCATAAATTCTCGCACTCCCGTGCTCGCCTTTACGCACAGATGTGAATTTCAACCCTCAATAAATAAATCTACAGAGTTTTCAAAGTAAAGCATTCATAGAGTCAGTTCGTATGAGTAATTATAATATATCCACGTAATCTCCGATATTCAAAGATATGTTAACTGATCCGGTGTACAGTAAAATAAATTCTCACACTCCCGTGCTCGCCTTTACGCACAGATGTGAATTTCAACCCTCAATAAATAAATCTACAGAGTTTTCAAAGTAAAGCATTCATAGAGTCAGTTCGTATGAGTAATTATAATATATCCACGTAATCTCCGATTCAAAGATATGTTAACTGATCCGGTGTACAGTAAAATAAATATTTATAATAACTGATACCCTGTTACCGACTGCTTCCGTAGTTCCGTGATCAAGGCATTCGTCTTGTGATCCGGAGGTTATGAGTTCGAATCCCACTGGGAAGCATACTTTGTGAAAAGTTTGTGTGTATTGCAAATTGCCAAGAATTGGTCCTGGTCTACCCTTTGGTCTGCGGATACAAACACACAAACAAACAAAGTAAGAACATTGAGTACATTGGTACTGCTTATTTACGTAAAAAATCTCTTCCAGCAGCAGACCCAGGACAGGAAAAGAGAAGAAAACAGGTAGTAGTAGGCGTGTATAAAATAAACTAAAGATACAAATACATGTAGGTACTTATCTATACATATATATTATACATGTGTATATATATATATATATATATATATGTATATATATATATATTATATATATAAAATTAAAGATTTTATTTACATGGATAAATATATATATATATATATATATATATATATATATATATATATATACATATATATATATATATATATATTTATCCATGTAAATAAAATCTTTAATTTTAGCCTGGCGGTTTGGGAGTAAAGAAAAAATTTATAATGTACTAACTGTTTCTCTTCACGTGCAGAGCGTAAAAGTGAGTCAAGGGAACGGATAGCTACTTAGGGATCATTATAAGAAGGCAACATGACTAATACCTTAGTAGTACCTAGTAATAAATAAAATAAATCCTACTTCCTACTAATATACTATATCCTATCCTATCCTACTAATATTATAAATGCGAAAGTGAGTTTGTATATTTGTTTGTTTGTTACCTCTACACGCTTTAACTACTGAACCGGTTTGAATGAAATTTGGTATGGATATAGTTTGAGACTCGGGGAAAAATATAGGGTAATCTTTATCCCGAAATTCCCGCGGGGAGCGAAGCCTGCGGGAACAGCTAGTAATTAAATAAACTATTCCCGATTCTTGATTTTCACCTATTGCTAAGCACTGTCTACCTCGAAAGGGATAAAGACGTGACTTAATGGCGCGTGTAAATGTAATTCGATACACTTGTTTGTTCCAAATTTTCACTTTAAATTGCATTTATGCAAATGTTTACTCAGGAAAAAATTTACCTTCACGTTATTTGCGTATTAAATTAGGTTCCGTATTTTATGATTGCATTTTAAATAAACTCGTTTACCAAATCATCAATATATTATTAAAATAAATATCAAAAAAACTGTTTTTAATGTTACTTTAATAAAGAAAATTAAACTATTACCACTAAGTTACTTTTTTTTTTACTCAAAAACTATTGAATGTATTTAATAAAACTTTATATTATAACTGTATCAGAATAACACATAGTCAATAGTTTATAACATTTTTTAGCATCATAATCTACTTAAAAAAAAAAATAAGAAGTTTTCGGTAACCAACTACGGAACCCTAGAAAATTGCTTGCGAATCTTATTTTCCAGAATAAAAGCGAGTTAAATTGTAGTGTAGTGCATCAATCATCATCGGTCATCGAGTGGTCTCTCGCAGAAACGCGAGTACCTTGCACAAGCGCAAGGTGACCAGTACATCAGCTTTGCTCCAGTGCAAGTGGCTATCTAGCCTTGCTTCAACGCAAGTGGTTATCCAGCCTTGCTCCAGCGCGAGTGATTTTCCAGACTTGCACCAGCGCAAGTGTATCTCCAACCTTGCACCAGCGCAAGTTGAATTTCTCGCTTGTACCAGCGTGAACGGAGACTTATATACAATGTTAGTGAGTATAATTACTAAGTTTTTCTATATTTTCAGGCCTTGTATTTACTTATCCTACTCAACAGTCCGCGACCCTATTAAGGCCATTGCCTACCAACCACTCTAAAAGTTAAATTTATAGGTGTGCAAATCCCTGTAGGAGGTAATCAGTCAATTATTCCTCAGATACAAATAACATGAAAGCTGTCAATATATATTACAACACAACTTGTTTATTATATTGTGTTTATCAATTGTAAAACCTGCAAACCCTCTTTATCTTAACATTACTATAGGTTATACTATAACTTATTATTTTTGTTATATTATTTCAGGTCTGATAACTTCTCACCCGCTCAGAACAGCGCCAAGGTGAAAAAAGCTACACCAGCAAAGCGAAAATCACCAGGTGATCTATTACCAAAGTGAGTATAATTTTTTTTTTAATCAGGTGTAATAAAGTAAGCTATGAAATAGATATTTTTTGAATTCTAAAGTATTAAGTAAATTTAAATACATTTATATTTAATTTAACCTTATTTATCTATGGTCTAGTAGTAATATGTGTGTATGTATGTGTCTGCATCACAAGATTCTGGGTTCGATCCCCGACAAGATAGATGGAGTATTAAATCTTTTTGAGATCGTTTTGTGTTTTTATGTTATACGTTTTTATTAAAAATAAAATAGTATCGTTGAGTTAGTATCTAGATATTTAATTATAGTAATTATAGATACCTACTTTGGTGCTAGCACAATCGATGATAGTAAAATATTTAAATTAATATTGTTTTGTTTTTATTATTTTCAGACAGAAAAGTAAGAAATTGAACGTAGACAGCCTCTTCGGACTCCACACTGATGACGAGACACGCGCTGCCCTGAAACCTTCACCCGTCAGTCTCCCATCATACCTAGCAAAGAGGGTCAGCGCGGGCACGCTGCGGCGGTCTGCTCCCACTGACGGCAACTACTACATCGAGGTCAAGGTGTACCAACGCAGTGACGCCGAGTCTGCTGCCCCCGAAGAACGCTGGAAGAAGGCTCTGCTTCGACTGAGCTGTCTTCTGGATGAAGACACGTCGCAGTGGAAGCTGCTGCAGCGGTTGGTTAGGGACATCAGCGTCTTATTCGACCACACAGAACCGACACTCACTTAATAGTTTATCTATAACCGTATCTTGTGCATAGGGTTTCATTAAAATAAATATATAATATCTTTTTTATCTTTATTTATCAAGAGTTCGAAGAAAGGGATAGCGGTTGGGCTTTTACGAATAATTTATATTTAGAGGTAAATATCAACAGATATGACCCTTTGAATGGGTCAAGCTATATCGATTTACCTATTGTTTAAAAAAAAAAAAAGGCTGTCTTAATATTAAAAATAATGATGATTATTGCTTTTTATGGTGCATAACGGCAGCGCTTTGTCCAGCGCGTAGAAATCCCGCGCGCGTCTCCTCTTATCCCCATTTTAAAGATATTTTAAATGTTGATAACATTTCTTTCCCGGTTTCATTTTCAGACATAAGTCTTTTTGAAATCAATAATCCTAACATAAGTATTAATGTTTATTCCCTAAATAGTAATAAAACTGTTGTTGGTCCAATTTACAGATCCCAACTCAAAAGACAGGTAAGGATAAATTTACTTTTGCTTGAAAAAGGGGGTAAGTCACATTACGTTCTAATAACTAACTTATCGCGTCTCGTTCGTTGTCAATTGACTAAACACCATGGCAGACTGTACTTCTGTGACGACTGTCTGTTATTTTTTTCTACTGAAGATAAATTAACCAATCACATGTGTAGTGGTGTAGCTACAGTATTACCCGACAAAGGAACTTTTTTACAATTTTCTCATTTTGAACGCAAACAAGACGTACCCTTTGTGATTTACGCAGACTTTGAATCCATTCTATTGCCTGTTCACAGATGTGAGCCTAGTCCAACGTCAAGTTTTACTAGCAACCGACAACTTCATATACCTTCAGCGTTTGCTTACCACATTGTTTCGTCATTTGATAACAAGTTAAATAAGTTCGTTCAATATCGGGGATCTGACTGCGTACAAAGATTTATTAAACATCTGTTAGATGATATTTCCAAGTTGTATAAAATTTTGAATACTGAAATACCATTAATTTATACAGAAAATAATGACGATGATTTTCAAAGTGCAACTCATTGTCATATCTGTCAAGATTCATTACTGTTTGATAAGGTTAGAGATCACTGTCACCTAACAGGGCGCTACCGTGGCGCTGCACATCAATACTGTAACTTAAGATATAGCGTTCCAAAATTAGTCCCGATATTTTTCCACAATCTATCTGGCTATGATTGTCATTTATTTATAAAAGAACTAGGCGAATGCGATGGATCTCTAAAGGTGATTCCAAAGAATAAAGAAAACTATATTTCTTTTACAATTTTTTTTAAAATTGGTGTCAATCAGTTTGCACAAGTTAGATTTGTTGACTCTTTTAAGTTTTTGGGGACTAGTTTAGAAAAGTTATCAAAGGGATTAGCTGTAACGGATTTTAATTACATCAAAGAATATTTTCCTAACAAGGAACAATTTCATTTACTGATTCGTAAAGGAATATATCCTTACGATTTTGTGTGCGACTGGAAATCTTATTCGTATAGCCAGCTTCCTTCTAAGGAATGTTTTTTTAATTCTTTAACTGATGAAGCCATAAGCGACGCAGATTATGCACACGCTCAAAAGGTGTGGAACACATTCAGAATTCGAAATATGGGAGAATACACTGATCTGTATCTTAAAACGGATGTATTGTTATTAACCGACATTTTCGAAAATTTTAGAAAAGTTTGTAAACTGAACTATGAATTAGATCCTGCATTTTATTTAACAGCTCCTAGTCTGTCATTCGATGCTATGTTGTTTAAAACTGGAGTTAAGTTAGAACTGATAAGTAACTTGGAAATCGTGCGGCTGATACAGAAAGGGATTCGCGGGGGTATTTGTTTATGTTCTAATAGATACGCAAAGGCAAATAATAAGTATACGAGTTCTTATGATCAATCTAAACCTGATGTATTTTTGGTATATATTGATTGCAATAATTTATATGGACACAGCATGTGTCAATCATTACCCACGTCCGATTTCAGATTTTTAGATTTGTCAGAAATTGAACGTTTGAACGTTTTAGAGGTGCCAGATGATGCGGAGTTCGGTTTCGTTCTTGAAGTAGATTTATCATATCCCGAGGAATTACACTGTTGGCATAACGATTATCCTTTTTGTGCAGAAAAATTTACTCCACCTGGAGGAAATTCCAGTAAATTAATACCGAACTTGTACTCTAAATATTTTTACGTGATACATTATGTTCATCTAAAAACTTGTTTAAAAAATGGGTTAATTCTTGATAAAGTTCATCGCGTTATTACATTTAAGCAAAGTTCATTCTTACGAAAATACATTGATTTGAACACAGAGCTAAGAAAAAAAGCCACAACTTCATTTCAACAAGATCTCTTTAAATTATTAAATAATTCTGTATTTGGGAAAACTCTCGAAGACAATGAACGTCGGGTCGATGTTAAATTAGTGAACCGCTGGCGTGATAACTCAAATAAAACTAAAAAAACCACTTCTGCTCATAAATTAATTGCTCGACCGAACTTTCACAGTGCTACCGTATTTTCATCTAATCTTGTCGCTATTCAAATGAAACCGGAAAGAATAGTATTAGATAAACCTATCTACATAGGTTTTACTGTACTTGAATTATCTAAAAGTCATATGTATAATTTTCACTACTCTGTAATAAAACCATTTTATAAGGATCGCGTTCAACTATGTTATACCGATACCGACAGTTTTATTTACAAAATTACTACGAACGACTTTTATAAGGACCTAGCACAGCATTTTCTCAATTACTTTGATACTAGTAATTATGATGCAAGAAATGTATACAACTTACCAAACATAAACAAAAAAATACCTGGATATTTTAAAGATGAGTTACAGGGGAACATTATGGCTGAATTCATCGGATTGCGATCGAAGATGTATTGCATCAAGACAGAAAATTCGTTAGTAAAAAAAGCTAAGGGTGTTAAAAAGCCTGTAGTTCGCGACTTATCATTACAGGATTATCATAACGTTTTGCTCAACGATACTATTATTCGTAAGAATAACACATTATTTAAATCAATAAAACATGAAGTTTTTACACAAACTGTGAATAAAATTGCTTTATCAAACTCAGATGATAAACGTTTTATCTGCAATGATAAAATCTCGACAATTGCATGGGGGCATAAAAAAATAGACATTTAACTTTCATATTAAAAGTGTTCTATTCTTGTGTCATTACTATACTATACATGTGTTGATTATATTTATATATATATATATATATATATATATGTATAAAATACAAGCATGGTTTTCAACTAAGTTAGTTTAGAGTATACTTGTTGTATTTTACATTATAATTTTGTAACAAACGAGTACACAAAGTTATAAAGTTGTTTAATCAAACACCATTAATAAATGTTTTATTTGCAATGATAAAATCTCGTCAGTTTTATGGAGCATAAAAAAAGACTTGTAAATTTTTATAATAACAGTGTTAGTATACTTTTGTCATTACTATACTATACATGTAATGAAATCTAAGAATGGTTTTTAATTAAGTTTGTTTTGTATATACTTATTGTATTTTGCATTATAATTTTATAATAAATGAGTGCACAAAATAATTTGATTTTATTTATTTCTGTTCACACACCCAACCAATTGCATTGTAATATGATACACGTGAAGGAGAGTCTAAGTACAAACGTGCTCAATTCAGGTCAACTTAAAAACATGTACAAACAAATTTTAGGTTGAAAGACCTATAAATTGCTGACTAGGATGAAAATAATATTTAAACATCTAATTTGAGCACGAATAATGTCACTTCGCAAGTAAAGACATTGGGAGCTGGACAGTAGTAAGCTGCACTAATTACTTCATAATCACCAAGTGAGTATATGTAATTTTATAAATATATGCTGTAATCACTTTATTAAATAATGTTATAAACGATTTATAACAAATGTAATTGTTTCTTTGTTGCAGAAAATGGAAGACAGCACAAATGTTATGTTTTCACAGTACGCGCAAGATCCTTACGAAAACTTAACACAAGAGATAGAGCTTTTTGCACAAGAGCGCGAAAGACAAGAGAGGAGAAAGCGAGATGTGTCTAGAAAAAGGACTAAACTCTCTTCGAAGTCCTTCGTCATCAGCAAGCAGCAAAAGGGGCAAAAATTAATTCAGATCAAGATATTGGACTTGGCTCGTGAACCAGCTAGTGCGTCAAGCTCGGGTATCAACGACGTTGTTAGCGCGCAGTATGTGGTTCAAGATCAGTGTGATGAAGTATTAGACCTCACGGAGTCACTTGTTAGGACGATATCAAAAAAACTATGTGGTGATAATTTTTAAGTGTATTTTTTAATGATTGTATATGTTTTCTGTTTAGCGTGTAAGTAAATCCTATAAGTATATTAATTATTTTTAAGAGATAAATAAGATAGATAGATAGATAATTTCATTTATTTGCTGCTATAACACACATACAAAAAAACTACACAAATCAGACACAAAAAATAAATAAACTTCTACCTACCTGCACAATTTTCAATGTGTGTGCTACAGCAATACAAATAGGCCACAGCTCAGTGGTAATATTGCCCGGGAGCAATACACTGATTTTCAGCTGTGACCTGAAGAGATGCGTGGTGCGATAATAGTGACGTGAAAATAGACAAATGAGGCTGTGTGTGTATAAAATACATAAATAAGCAAATAGTGTAATATAATACAAAAGTTTAAATACATATATATATGTATATATCATTGCTGTTGCGTAAATATTGTCTTGGCATTGTCATTACTCGTATCGCATAAGTTGTTTAAAAAGAATATAAGAAGGGGATGTGGGAATAATAAGTAGTAACATAGGCCCAGAAGAACTTTCGGCGACAGCCTCCGCTACCAGCGACGAGTTGGATTTAGAATTTTTTGAAAATCTAATAAATGGGTGCGATACCTAGTTTTAAAAGATGAAATTGACGTATAGAGTCTTATTGGAGGGGGTATGTTGTTCCAACATTTCGTCGCCTGATATCGGAAGCTGCCCCTGAAAGAAATAAATAGAATACCTAAGAAATTTGTCTTTTTTTCTAACTGAATACAATATGATAGGTTTAAACTAACCAAGGATATGAATAAATAAAAGAAAATATATTCATTTGATTTTATATCATTTATTTTAAATACTCTACGAAATATTTTCTAAATACCATTTCTTGACACAAATAACATTTTTTAGAGCACAAAAATTCTTATGACTTAAACAATTGAAATTACCTTCATTTTTGCAATAAGTTTTATATAAAGTCAAAAAATTTGGACATCCTCTGTCTTCTATGTCGATTAAAACACAATTGTCGCACAGTTCAATTAACCATTTCTGTTTCTCGAGACCTTTCATTACAATAGTTTTGTTTTGCATTATTGGTTTAACAATCCTTACAAATTCTCTTGGGTCTATATGTCCTTCTGACGATCGGATCCCACGAGTTCGCTCTAAATACTGAACGGCTCGTTTTTCTACCGTAGTTAATGTAGTATATGCATATGGAGGTTTGATTAAAAAAACTTGAGTGAACTCTTCAGTAGATACTGCAAACTCTTTGATTATAAATTTATTATAGCAATCCTTGAATCCTTGAATATCCACGAAAATAATCGAGTTCATGATATTTTACGAACAATGTTGCTTAGAGGTCTATATTCGACTATACAGTCATTCAGAATGAGACAATATGCTGTTGTGTGATCAGGTATCTCTCTATTGCACTCTAATTCAAGACAAATGTTGATTACCGGCCCTGATTTGATATTATCGTTCTGTCTAGAACAATCTATCACATATAATGGTGCAATATTTTTAAAATCTTGAACACTCAACAAGGAGTTGCATGGACGGTTATAATAAGACTGCTGAAAGTTAACATATTGTTCGTATATTAGTGCATAGTTATGTTTTGGAAAGTTGGTATTATAACTTTCGTATGGGTAATATGTAGAGTTTAAAAAAACTTTGACATCGCGAATATCACAGTGATCGAACCGAGATATATCATTCATCCCATTGTTTTTTCTGTTTGTTTGTAAACCTAAAATAACATATCTAGGTTTTTCAATTTGTGAGGAAGTTTTAATTGACCAGGTGTGTTTTGTAGTCTTCGGTAGCAAAGGGTACTCATAAAGGTCCCAGTTTCTATACACTAATTGAATGGATCTGTCTTTTTCGAGTATTTTAAGTAAATTAATTCTTTCTCTATCCGATACTTTAACATGAGGCATGCGCCAAACAATCTTTTTTATATCAATACTTGCAACCTCTTCGCCAGTGTTCAGCTTTAGAGCATTGAGGTTAGTATTACTTCGTAACAAAATAAGCTCATGTTTGCAATTGACAATAATTTTTTTATAATCTTCTGCAAAACCTAGTATGTTGCTGAGAGGTACTGAAGCAGCAAAATGACCTCCAATTTCATTTTTAGTACCGTGTATATCCCAACCCCAAACTTTAGATACCTTCGACTCAGCTTCGTTCATAGATACCAATGCTTTCATAGTTGTAGTTATACCAGCATTCTTCACTTTGTCTATTTCAACACCGTTTAATTCATATCTTATATCTTGAAAAAGGAATAGAAGAGGGTTGTTTGTAAACTGTACTACTGGCACTGGTTCCCTCTTATCTCCTTTGATAACATTGACTACAGCTTCAACATATAAGGTACTTGCACATGGAAGCACATATAAATCTTGTTGGTTTATGGGTATCCGAATTTCATCATTTCTATTAAAAGTAGTTATGTACGGCTTGTATGAATGAATTTCTATACTGTCTATGGAGTTGTCATAAACAGGGCTGCTAGCTATATTTAAAATACTCATTTTAGCAATCCAATCGATTTAAGAAAATGTATATTGTCAGCTGTTAATTTCTTTTTTTTATCACGAGTATGTGTGGTCTTCTTGATTGCTTGATGGGTACTAATCTTTTTAAAAGATGAAGTCGAGTATTTATTGTAGTCAATCATATTTTCTTCAAATGTAAGTACAATTGCACTTCCTCTCCGCGAAAATGTATTAAATTGTTTTTAATGTCCAAAATTCTGATATTTATACTATTCACCGTGCTTCTGTTCACTGGAAAATATATAGTATTTTTTGGAATTTCTATTATTCTGTAGCCAGGAGGTGCATTCAAAGCGAATTCGTGAATTATATGACTTGATTTTCCATTAATATAGGAACCTTCAGTAATATCACATTCAACCCGAAGCACGGTTGTAGGTAGAATGTTCACTGGGAGTGGGGAGTTAAACCATTTATCCTTCATCAGGAAAGTTTTACCGTAACCTAATAAAGGTCCAATAGAATTTGGTTTTTCGAAATGAATATCTTTAGAGCAGAATATCGAGAGCCTCAATGTGTTATTGTTGCACAATAACTTTAAAACACAATTGTTTACTTTTGATTGTATAAACTCACTTATGTCTTGGAGTTCATATGCTCCCTCAGGAATTTCAACCACTTCGTCAGTGCCATAATAAAATTTATTATTAGTTTTAGTAATATTTGGTATAGAATTAAATGTAGAGAAGTGTAAAAGAGAGCACTCATATTGGCCATCGAGTTCTAGTGGAGGGGTATAGTTCGTTGTTAGTATTGAGCTGTTTCCAGTTATGGACAGAGTGAAAGACATTTTTAGAATGATGTTTTATTCAAACGTAATAATTATTATATACTATATTTACACCAAAAGTCTTGCAAAAATTGTATACACAAATGACCACAATTTACAGTATCAAAGTTTTGTAATCAAGTATAATTATAATGTATATCACTAACATTTAAATATTTGACCAATTCTTTGGGTGGTCTTAAGTTACCAAAACCATCGAAATATTCACAATAATTATTTATTTTAGCAAAGGCTACCCAATGAGTTCCCGCATTATTACAACTGTCTAAGTTTAGTATACCACACTCTATGGGTTGTGGTTTACGTGGCAATCTATCTCTCATATACACACCTCGAAAATATGGAATATTTTTAGTGTATTTAACAATATCGAAATTCGTAAGAGCACGTTTGGGTAGCCTGTTTATTAGTTTTTTGTAGATTTCAAAAATAACCCGCTACCTTTTTTATATGGTTTAAGGTAAAATCCTTTTCCTATCGCAATAGCCTCCATGGTTTTGTTATGACGTTCAGATTCATGTAAATTCCGTTGAGCAGTTTTACAATCATTTATAGTTTTAGCTATACCAGCAGCACCTCCTGCTAAAGCGCCTAATGCTGATAAACCCGCAAAAATTGGTATCAAAGGTAAAATCCCTCCTGTTTTAGGTATTGGTATTATTCTCGGCAAACTAACGTGACATGTCTTAGGAAACAATTTTTTTGCTGCTTCACAAGCATATTTAATAGCAGTTTTGCTATCCTTTGATTTCAGTTTCTTTATTTGTGAACGTATTTTTGACACAATGGTTTTAAATTTTTTTATCCCAGCACCTGATTTTAATTTTGCTTTCATAACTTTGTTAACTATCCACGATGCCAACTTTTCTCCTTTGCCAGCGTCTTTAGATTGTAATCGTTTCTTAGCCATTTTCATAAGCTGTAAATCTGCTTTATGACGTACGGAGAGTTCAGGATTGTTGTATGCAATATCGTGGTATTTACAAGCTTCGTCTAATTGGTTAATACCTTTATCACCTCTCGATAACCTTTCTTGTAACCTAGTGCCTGGTCCACAATAATTGTAACCTGGTAAGTGAAGCTCAAACGGGATATTATTTATCAAATTATTGATAAGTCCACCTCCTTTAATTTCTTGTAATATAATGAGCAAAGTATAAGATGCTAACACTTATATGTATTATGATACAATAGAATTTCTATCTATCCAACTGTTTTCTTTATCAGGAAGTCCTAACCATTTGACGAACAAATTATTGCCTTTTTTTCTTATAATTTTTTCAATTAAGTATGACGAAGCAGGAGATAACCTACGCGGAACTCACTAAAAGTGTGACGATAAATACAGCGCTCCGCCTCGCGCTGTATCATGGATTCCAACCATATGTGTCTGAATACCCCTGGCCCACACAGTTATTGAATCTGTGTCCACCTGGGCTTATCGTCTAGCTGAAACAACTATCATTGTAATATATCGGTTTACCAAATCCTCATCTATTACAACAATCACAATTAAAGAAGTTATGGCCAAGCCCACAGCACACTACACAAAGGAGATGTTCACAGTACGGCGGTCCGCACAAGACTGAGCCGCTCGTCGCTAGGGCGACCGCTTTTATACTTTTTGAAACATTTGAAAATTTAGCAGTTATGTTTTGTAGTAAACAACTTTCTGTTTGCACATCGAAAACAATAATAAATGGGATTATCTTGAACTCGCCGACACGGCCAACCTGACATGCGTACGTCCTCGTACGCGCTCTCAATAGTAATTTAAACTAGTAAGTAGCATCAGGCCTGTCTCACTCCGCGGTAGGTATTAAAAACGCAAGTACGTACGGCGGCTATGCCAGCGTGGCTAATCAGTGCGCCAGAAAAGGTAAGCGTTAGAAAAAGATGGATTGTCTAGGTGAATATAATTATAAGTTATTAGCGTTGGGCGATCTGAATTGAACTTAATTGTATCGTAGCGAGAGTCTCTATTCTTTTAATTGATTTTTCAGAGTAAATCTTCTGTCCTTGTACTATTATGTATTCTATGGTAGCATGGTTAGAAATAACCATAAAATGATTCTGATCTAGCTCGACAATAAGCGTCCCTCAAAACTATAACAAAATTTCAACTCGCAAAAACTCTACTCCAAAAGAGTGCCTTGCAAAATTACTTTTCTGAACCGGTCTTTTATTTGTCCTTCAGCCAAGATCTATACAGGAATAATTATAAAGAAATCATGACAATTTAGCAGTTATGTTTTGTAGTAAACAACTTTCTGTTTGCACATCGAAAACAATAATAAATGGGATTATCTTGAACTCGCCGACAAGTATATATTTGGATACTTTGCTTTTTGTAACTCTTCTTGATAAAATGAACCTAATATATTTTGTTTTCGTTGATCTTGTATTAAATATGTAACTGGTTTAGTATTATTAACTGTTTTAATTGTAAAAATTTCTGTAGACCAATTAGGTGTGAAACCTTTCGCAAAAGTACTCTTGTATTTACTTATTCTAACGTGATCACCAATTTTAAATTTATTTTTTATTAATTTACATTGTTTCTCCTGGAATTTTTTAATGTTATGGTTTACTAGGTTTTCATTTTTTGCATTTACGTCTTTTGGTTTAAACTTCGTGACGCTATGTTTTTGATTATTATATGAGAACAAAACGTTATTCAAAGTTTTTCCTATCCATTTATAGTTACCATTATAACTAAAACATTTGTATAATTTAATCTTCAATGTTCTGATTAATCTTTCTACAATTGAAGCTTTTTTTGTTGAAAACGATGAATAGTGGTTAATCTTCATTAACTGCATTTGTCTTTTAAATTCATCATTATAAAACTCTGTACCTCTGTCAGTTTGTAGATTTTTAGGGATACGTCCACTTTCCCTTATAATTTGAGTAAATGCATTAACAACCTCTTTTTTTGATTTAGTTTTTAAAGGAATCATCCAAGCATATTTTGAGAAACCATCAATGACAGTTAAAATGTAAGTGTATCCATTATTATACTTTTTAAATGATTGAAAATCAGCCAGGTCAGCTTGCCATAAGTCGTCTATCCCTTTCAAGATCACATTACGACGATCAAAATTTCTGCGTGCCGATCTATGAATTTCATTTACCACTTGGTGTTTTTCCATTTTGTTTAATAATTTTATCGATGTAGTCTTTAGTATAAAACTTTTTTTCGAACTGAATGAGATTATTTCTTATATCCTCTTTTATTGTATTTACAAAAGCAGTAATTTCATCAGCAATCTTTTTATCAACATATTTTTTGTTCACCGCATCATCACGTGCTACAGGATCTTGAACTCCTCTCAATCGAGATGATTGTAAATCAAAATCACCGGTTTCCGATCTAGCAAGGTGATTAGTTGAACAATCTAGTATTTCTGACAAACGAAGTCTTTTATGAACATGGTGGCCAAATTTATCAACATTCATTCTGTACTGAAGTCGATCGCAGTGAAATAATAAATGATCTAATAGGATGTGCTGTTATTAATTTATACTACCATTTTCACGTAGTTCTTCTATGATTGAAATTATTTCATTATCCAGACCAGTGTTTCCAGCATCTTTAGATGCTATTAATAACTTCAACCTTTCTAATAATTCATTAGGGTCATCCCAGTAGATGTAATCAGTATTTTTTTTAAACTTCTTTTTAAGTATCAAACCCTCTCCTGAGCTAATATCATCAGCATTACTGACAGAAGATGTTGAAGGCTTTCGCAATCTAAAAAGTGGTTTAATGATGTGCAAGTACTTCCGTCCTTTATTAGATTTAATTGGTTTAGTAGGATCAAAGTCTCGTCGGTGAGCATTTGTGTCTATTAACATGCTCTTATATTCTTGACAATTATTTTCAGTCACCACTTCCAAATTAGGTACCTTTTTCAACAATAATTCTCGCAACCCTGGCGTTACTTGATAATCACGTCCTGCTACAGATATAATTTGATCATTTATAAGCACACGTGCTGAACCCAACATTAATTTACCTCGTTCTCGTCTAACGCCGAATGGTACATCTTTAAATATTTCCGAGGAAAGTGACCAGGACGAAGTATTTTGACTAGGGCTAGGTATTGACTCAATGCTTTTATACGATATGTTATTGGTATTTGTATTGTTTGAGTCTCCCGATTTTTCTAAACTATTATTTTCATCAGAATCATCTTCAGAATAATTTTGTGAGGAAATTTGGTTTATAAGAGTTTTGTTGAATTGCGATTCAGGCGATGGAATTTGCTCTTTTACAAAATAATTTTTCATAACGTCATCATTTTCTTTTGATTTAATTGGATGGTTCACATCCTTAATCAACTGTTGCATTGGGTCAGTAACAGGTCTAAAAACTGTATTTAAAACATTTTCATTGTAGGAGTCCGTAATTTTCATATCTTTGATTTTCTTTTTAACAGCTTCTGCTATTTTAACTATCTGAGTCTTTAACTCTTTTTCCATTTTAAGCTTGATGAATATACGTTATTTGCTTAATACGGTAATAGTTCGACTGAAGAAGTTTTTCAAATAAATCTTCTTATATGCTCGTATTTTTTTCCTCGTCGAACGAGATAAAAGTATCGAAATTCTTCCTGTAACAGCCTTCGTTCTTTTTATTATCTTTACTAATCACCAAATAGTTATAGGGTTCGCTTCATACTTTCGAACACATTTCTCGAAACTCAGACCACGACATGTCGGTATTAACGTGTTCATCATATACATGATGGAGGTTTACATCATCCTGTTTGAATAATATTAAAAGATTTGCATTGTCTCTTACTAACTGTTTAGGTATCTTACTGTACGTTTGATTCAAGTAAAAACAGTCGATAAATTTATGTCTACCCATTGCGAAATAATCTCTCATATTGGACTGGTTCTCACAAGCAACGTCATCAAATATTATTATAGAGTGTGGTTTCGCATCGTGTGGGCTTAAAACAAGTTCATTATCTTTATATTTTGCAAACGAAACATCTGGCACTAACTTAAGAACATTTTCTAAAAACACATATTTCGGCTGATACAATGTTTTTGAGTAAAGATAAACGTTTTTAAAACGTAAACCATTTTCATGTAACAGAAGACCTATGATTACATTAGTTTTCCCACAATTCGAGGGACCGCAAATAATACACCGAATAGTATTAGGTAGAAGGTCTCCATGGCGGGAAACATCTGCTTTTTCATCTGAAAATACTCGGCTCAGTTGTAAAGTTTGAGATTGTTTAACGAATTTCATCCTTTTCATTAGTAAGACTGTTAATGACTGAATTTTATTCATTTGTAAGTTACAATTTATATACATTCGAAACGATCTGAATCTGTGAATGCTTTACTTTGGAAACTCTCTAGACCTATAATATTGGGTTATAAATCACTGCTGTGAGTGAAGGCAAGCACTTAGTGCTTGCCTGAATGCACAGAAGTGATTTATAACTCCCAATATTATACTACTTCTAACGAATTTGGAATGCCACCTCTTACAGCATGCAACATGCCATCCGTCATCATTTCTCGACCTTTAGCCAAAAAAAATGGTGTATGTCCTGTCACAACGTTGACAGTGCTATTCAAAGAAAGCTGAATTACAGATTGCTTGCTCTGAAATATAATTGAAATTGGTTTTAAATTTTATCTCGTATTTCTAGAAATAAATATTGTAATAACAACTTTTAATAATCCTTTTTCATTTTATTGTTTAATTGATAGCGACAATAAAAATTTATCATTGACCAATGATATTGAATCCAGTGTTATTACAAACGAAACTAAATCGGACCTCGAATATGTCCAACATGGACAGTATGTTGCAGTCATGTGGAAAAACAAATGGGTGAAAGGCATAGTGTCAATGGAGTCACAGTTATTTAGACTTGCCAACAGAGTACAAGAAGCTACCTACCAAGGTTTTTGAGGTTAGTATTTATGGGGTGACACCTATTGATAAAGTGCTAAACAGAAACTGTCAGATAATTAAAGAAAGCGCAAGGGAATTGACCCAAGGAGCTTTTCCTAAAAAAGGATGTGGAAACATATATCTAAAACTTGCCACATCATCATACGAGTCGCGGGTGACACCGTGTAAATCGATTAAAAACCCTACCTCCCTAACATAGAATTGCCTACAATCTCTGTAAACGCTATATTAGAATACTACAAAAAGGTTTGTGAAAGGGCATCACCATTTGACAATGCTTCCACCTCCACCTCGTCCGAGTGTAACACGGGTGTGAAAGATGGCAGCCCCGTCATTAGAAATGGCGGGAACTACAAAAAGGAAAAAAAAATAACCCTTTGAATTAATACCTACAGAAATTGAGAGGTACTGTAATGTGTATGTGACGGTTCATGGCAGGGAGTATAATGTTTTAAATGTTCTGTTAAATACAACTCGAGATCTGAATATGTACGAGAGGTACAAAAGCCATGACTTGAAGTCTGTTGGGATTACCAAAAGCTCAATATTATAAGTGGAACCTCTGAAATTGACTGGTAATAGAATTTTACCTATTACCTCAACGACAGAGCAGTTTGCACAAGTAGCTGTGGTAGTATAATTAATTATTTTAAATCCCAAATTCAAAAAATATTTATGGTAATTATTCCCTACTATACTTAAATTCGCACCCGAGTCCATCAAACCATTGTAAGATTTTCCTTTAATTTTAAAGTCTATATAAATTCTAATATCATTTTTGATTGTTTTTATACCAGGAGTCACCGTACCTAAATATGGCATATTATGTGATTTTCTATTTGTGGCTCCTGGTGCTATTAGTTTTTTTGAACATTGTCTGCTTCCTGTGGTGGTACGCTGCCCTTGGCGGGATTACATTTATAACAGGTGCTTGTTAGCACACCCCTTTGACCACACTGGAAGCAAACAATGCCTGGAATAGTGCGGCATTGTTTATAAGAGTGGCCGAATTTTTTACATTTATTGCAAATTAATTTATTGTTTCCATTATTATTAATTTGTTTTTGTTTATTGTTATTGTAATTTTTTGAATTATATGATTTGACCGCTTTAATTTCTTTTATTCGTTTTGAATTTTTTTGATTGCAAGTATTATTAGGTAAGCCTGAATATGCTTCAAACCGTTTGCCTATAGCTATAAGATTTTGAATGCTATTTGAGTCACCGACAGCCAGCAGGTGTCCATATGATGGCAGAATGTTATGTTTTATTATTTCTAATAAGGTTGTTTCTGATAATTTATTTGTAATTTGTGCATTCATAGTTTGCATTTCTAATATATAAAAGTGTAAGGACTGGCCTGGTGATTGTCGGTGTTCACGGATTGTTTTTTCTAATTTGAAGTCATTATCTATCGCTGTGAAAAATGACCCAAAGCGATCCTGCAATTCTGACAAAGATGAAATTTCATCACGTATATGTCTATAATAATCGAGGGCTTTGCCGCTAAGTAAGTCCGAAAAACGTTTTAATATTTTATGTTCTGGAGTCTCTCGACTGCGTCTAAAATCATCAATTCTAAGAAAAAAATCTGTGACATCTGAATCACCTGAAAATTTTAAATTCCAGGACCGTAAATGGTCTTCCTTTAACACATGTACCACGCGCTCCTTATTGTATTTAGACTCGGTAGTGGTTGTGGTAGTAAATTTTCCTAATATGTTTGAGGTGGTTTGACGTATTAGACTGGGCACTTCTAATTGTGAGTAAGTAGGTTCAAAAATTTTTGAAGTGGATGGGCGGGATGGGTGGTTCTCGATGACACCTCCCCGTGGCCGAGTATTGACAAATGTGGAAGTAGTAGTGGTGGGTAAAGATTCCCTACCGCTTGCTTCCTGAAATTGGTCTCTTTCGTCGTTCGACATGTTGGTGGAAATGCAGGTTTACCTGCGTCAGGGTGTGTAACAAAGAAACAAATAAATTAATGATACCTCTGTATGCACAGAGTGTACAAATAAATTAGCTCTCAATTGAGAGTAGCGAGAATATGTGGCTAAGCGCTATGCTCTTTATTCATAGCGTAGCGTAATAAAAATTATAATTAATATTTAATTGTAATAAGTTGTATTACCACCCTGTCACAAGCAAGCCTGTAAATCGATTGACACAGTAGTTTAATGGTTATGATATCACCAAGATTTTACTATGACAAATTAATGTAAAAAAAAAAATCAAAGATATTTCTTTTAAGCCAACGCCAAGCTCACAGGAATAAAGTTTTAAAAACTATATATGTTCGGGCGCCAAATGTCGTGTATAAAAAAAAAAGAGAAAGGATGAGTGGATAATGAATGTGATGTGATATAGGTTTCTCTATCGGTGACGGATAAATATGTAATCTTTACATCGACAACGAAGGCCTCTTACTTACCTAGTTGCTGGTTCGACATTCCACGACATTAATTCATGAGAAAGGTTACCAAGATAGTATTAAGAGCAAAGCATTGAACTTTTGAAGTGCAAGGACCTCTTGTGGTGTGTGACCTTAAGCCCTGGGAACTTGGCGGGGTGATATCATTAATAACACAGGTTACAATGCATGCTATTTATTTAAGGGACAAATCCCGCTGAAGGCGGACTGAAATACAATTGGGACAAATACTAAAATTTCAATTCGCTGAGGGAGAGATTGGTGAACTTGTCACACCGCTTATGACTAACCGCACTACTAGATGTAAAAAAACGCAAGGAAGGTACCTGGCCAGGACCGTATACTACAGTCTATGTGCACTTATGTCACTCCGTTCCATTTACCCGGCGAACACCTCGTATCCTATTCTTCTGGAGATCACGGGTCGGCACGGAGTGGCTTCGCTCATCAGGTCCTCGCTGCAGTGGCGTTGCTCCAGCGCGACAGCACCTCAATTTGTACCCACCGGGCTCCCGTGGCGCCAAGCCGGGCAGAGGTTGGCGCGGCGGAAGGCGATTGCGGTGGCGTGGATCCGTGTTATGACGCCTTGGGGTCACCGGCAGCGAAATGGAGCTTCGCGCGGCATGCAGCCCACGGATCCCTCGAAGCTGCACCCTACGGCGATAGCGCCCGTGAGCGCTAGGCGCGCCCGGAGGCGGAGGTGCACCACGTGGAGGACCACTGGCACATGGTTCGTTGCCCCAGATGCGGCGGTGGGAATGTACTCCGCAATATACGCGCTTGTGCGCGACAATCAACTCAAATCCCTGACCTCGTCGCGGGATACGGGACCCGTACACTAATTGTTTAATATTTCACTTTACAATATGCTACCATGTCGGGAGATAGCCCCAGAGAGAGAGCCTTTTCTCGGTTTCGGCTTCCACTGTATCTAAAAACGTTCCTTTCCACCTCACTTCGCGATACGTCAAACCAACTCGTAGCTTTTCAACATTGGAAAGCATTCTTATCGTACTAATACTTGTTGGTATTTATAATGTTTTAGCGAAACAATATTATTTATTAATAATTAAGATTTAAATATAACTCTAACAAGATTTTCTAATCTCGTGACGTTCGCTAAAATTCATCCAAGACTGGGAGAAACGGATCTCGCTAGATGTCTATGTCAAACTGTCAAACGTCAAATTATTTATGGTTTGTTTTTGTTGATTAGTGCATTTCGCTCGAGGATATCTATTTTTACCTATGATTTTGAAAATGCTTGGAGATACAATGAGTGGATGATTTGTGTACGTGACGAACCGTACACTGGTTGCGCTGGTGTCGAACCTACGTACTTTCGGACTGTAGGACCCACACGTTGGTCTCTCTCCTATATATGTGCGGGCTGCTGTCTGTCTCTGTGCGCGACGCGGTTGATCGCGGAGGCTCGAGCCGTACCACTTTGACACAGATAATCGTAAGAAACGGGATGTCAAAAGAAACGAAATGAAACACGATGTTATCGTGAATATACCCAGCGGTACGGCGAGCGTGGACGAAACGAACGTACGGGCCGGACAGAGTGGCGTTCTATTTCCTGTATTTCCACTGTGTCTTGCTGTTTCTTCATAACCCGTTGTCCGATCTTGTAGTGCGAAGTCGAGCAGGCAGTGCGGAACGCCGATATGGCCGTATATATATCCTATAATTTTCTGTATCGATCTATTGCGATACCGCCTATTGAACGCGCCAATAAGAAGCTGCGGTGTGCTTCCCCCCGCGCGCGCCCCTCTGTCCGTGTATCGTTCACGCTCTCTGTACTTAGGCTTTTATTTCTATAAACTATATAAAATTTTTATCTATTACATTAATTAATACGATCTAGCAAGTCACATAATAACAATCTAATAAGAAATAGGAACTATAAGCCTATGACTATTTGCTTGTAACGAAAACCTATTTTCTTATCAGAGTCACCTATATCTGTTATACTATTTCCTACCTATCTAGGCTATCTAGCTATCTGGGGAATAAAAAGACAAGAGAAAAATCATTATTTACAATGATTATAACATAAGTGTATCTACTATTACCTATGTATACACCTATCTATCTATGTATTTCTATTATCTTATTAACTATGGGAGAATAAAAACACTATGAAAATATATTTTATTTGCGACCTATAGTATAGTATAGTATATAGATTATAGTTTGTACAACTATGTACAAACTATAATCTATATACTATATTTATGTAGCTGTTTGTCGGCTGTCCCGTACAATTTGGTTAACTATAACGCGATTCAAGGAACGTCTCCATGTGTAGATTGTCAAATTTCTTTCACCAAACTCCATGTAACCAGTGCGTGAAGTTTCAGCAAAGTCAGCTATATTCTTTGAGTTGGTGTGTCGAAACTGGGCAATCTAGAATACTAATACTCTGCCGCGACGAAAGGCTTCCGGACAGGTAACGAACTAAGTAGGTAATGTGTTTACGCGTCTGTTGTATTGACTAAAATATTGCATTCCAAGTTGGTGGGTTATATCTACAAAACTATTATGTAGCCATCGCTACAAGACTTAGAGTGATGTTTTGACTAATTGCAGCTATGTGAGTGGTCCAGCTAAGGGTGGAGTCAATTTGTAACCCAAGATTATTGACGGAGTTGCAATAAGGAATAATATTGTTATTAAAGGTTACTGCTTGGATTGATTTGGTGTCAATTTGAGCAACTTGCCTCGAACTACCCACGATTATAGCCTGACACTTAGAAGGGTTGACTTTAATTCCAAAATTGACAGACCAGCACAAAATTGAGGACAAGGCAGAATTTATCTTAGCTACACACGTGTTAATATCATCTACTGATGACTGAGCATAAATTTGGAGATCGTCAGCATAAAAATGGTAAGAGCAGCCAAGCGTAGAAGAAAGTAGATTAATAAAGAGAGAAAAAAGCAAGGGTGATAAAATGCCACCTTGTGGTACACCTAAAGAAAGATTTTTCCAGTCCGACAAGTCGCGGTCTAAACGAACCAATTGCTGCCGATCACGTAAATATGCTGAAAACCAATCCACCACTGAGGACGAGAACTGCAGATGATTAAGTATGGCCAGGAGAATATCGTGATCAACCATATTGAAAGCATTAGAGAAGTCGACGAGAACAAGGATTAAAAGGAGTAAAATTAGGAAGTGGGATAACAAAGGCTTTGCGCCAAAGAGAAGAAAAGGTACTAGTTACAAGGGAGAAATTAATAATGTGAGACAGAATAGGCAAAATTATAGGCAAGATATTTAAGATCATTTGTCTACTCATGTCATCATATCCTACCGCTTTTGATTTAATGGACATTATAATTTTGCGTATTTCATCCTCAGTGGCTGGAGAAAAAGAAAAGGGTTCTATTTGAGGCTTGGTCATGGAAGTTATACTAGAAATAGTAGCGGCTTTCACAGCGGGATCAAGAGAACTTGTAGAATTAAAATGATCATTGAAATCATTCGGGGAGAAACTAGAAGTAGAAAAAGAATCAGATTTACTTTTAGCAAGACCTAAGGAACGAAGAAACTTCCAAATATCAGCCGACGAAGACTGGGTAAGGTTATCGGAAAGCTCGCTTAAAGGTACCGAATGCCCGATCTCTCCTAGTCATCGCCATACGAACACCTCTAGTGATCCATGGAGAAGGTGGGCGTTTAACTTTAACAGCTTTTAAAGGGGCATGCCTATCATAAAGTCTTATAATAGTTGAGTTAAAAATTGACACCTTCTCTTCAATAGACGTAGCCTCCAATATCGCTAAGAAATCTAGCCCAGATGCATCACTCACCAACTTTTCATGGTCTATTTTAGCCATACTACGCGTCCAAACAATCTTGGGTTTAACCTTAGGAGATCTTAATTTATATGACACGTACAATAAGTCGTGCTTAGAAAAAGCGGGTGCTGGTGTCTGTCCATGCTTAACGACAAGACTAGGTGAAGAAGTAAGAATCAAGTCAAGCCAAGTATCATCAGTATAAAGGTTGACATGAGTAGGCTCTAAAGGCAAAACGGAAAGATAGACTGACTTAAGTATATTAAGAAGTCTATGGGAGCGCGATTCATCGCTGACAGCAAGATTAGTATTGAAATCACCCATGACTATGTGATGTGTGTAGTCCGAACAGAGAGAATCAAGAGTAGCCTCAACTTGAGAAAAATAATTAACATCAGGAGGGCAATAGACAACGCCAAGAAGTGCTTTAACACCGTTGACAGATATTTCAAGCAAATTTATTGAGCAGCACTTGAATGCACCGGGGGTAAAGATATTAAAATTTTATAGGGAATGTGACTGCGTAAATACATTGCAACCCCTCCACCACGCATATCTTCCCGATCATTTCGATTTAAAACATACCCTGGAATAGAGAACAAAACGGAGGATAAAGAAGGTTTAAGCCAACTTTCAGATACAAGTATTGCATCAAAAATGGGAGACGAAAATGTATCGAGTAGATCGGTTGGCTGGAATACTTTGTGCATTCAAGTGACAAGCGTTGAAATTAAAAGAAGTACCCGACATACAACTGTTTAAAACTTGATGTAAAGTTTCCGGTTCATGAAAAGAGTAATTATCATCAGTAGAAACGCAAGAGTAAAATGAATCGTTATCAGACATATAAGTTTAAATATAAATTAATACAATAAATATAAATTAAAAGAAATAAAACTAAAAAATTACCTATCTGCATGTCCTGCCGGTTGCCGAAGATTAATAAACAAAACGCAGAAATAACGACTAGCAAAAAGACAGGTGGCCAGAGCAGTAAAACTAAACGTTAACTATTATAACAGCTGCAAAATGATGACATTGACAATTGACAGTTATTTGACAAAATAAAATAAAAGTGAAGTGAGCTGAAGTAACTAAAAATGAAAAAATATTTAGCCACCTGCTTGTGGAATAGAAATAAAAATGAAAACTTTAAGGTACATAAGCTAAAAGGCTACCAAAAGGTGGTGTTCACCATTATACATAAAATTGTACTGACTGGTTTACCAAGCAAAAGAATACAGCTCATTTCTTCGCCCTAACCGTCCGTTTAGGCCTTCCTCTTTGTTCCGGGGAGTTGAGTGCAGTCACCAGGGCTGCCGATGAAGACGCCGTCGCGCCTGCCTCCTGATCCAAAGTCACCGGAGCCAAGTCCGGCTCCAACTGAGGCAGGCTATTCAAATCAGCCTCGCAGAAGAGACGCTGCAGCGACCCGTCCCGCAATTTGATTATGACGACGCCGTTGGATGTCCAACAGCCTCATACCATACTTCTTTCGCGCCTGGACGAACACAGCCTGTCGCTGCCGCGTCAGGAACTCGGCAACACTGTATGGGGATCCCTTAAAGGCTGTCTTTTTCTCCCAGACCGCTGCTTTGTTGCGTAGATCCGTGAATCTGATTAACACAGGCCTACATTTGTCCTCGGAGATCCTCCCTATACGATGGCATACAGTCAAATTCTCAGGTTGTATGTCACTCAGGCCCAACTTCTCGTGAAATATACTGCATACAACTTGAGCTAGCCCACTCTTGACATCCTCGGACACACCGCTGACAAGAAGATTTTTCCTACGATGCCGCGTTTCTATGTGGTCAACAGAAGTTGCTAGTGCTGTGATCTGCTGGAACAGGAGTGACACCATGTCGAAGACTTCCTTTTTAAAGGCACCATACTGCTCTTCAAGGCTCTAGACGATGCTGCTGGACGGAGCGGACTTGAGTTGGGACTCAAAGTCACCCATCTTCTTAGACATAAGAGTCATCAGTGCTCGTTGTCCTTCAAGAACTGGTTCATAATTTGCCATTTCAGTGACTACCAAAGATGTTTAATAAGGAAAATATAAAAGAAATTGTTATTTTGTGTCGGTGAAGTGTGGCAGGCAGGAAAAAACAGTGAAATTTCCACTTATCTCATTGATCCAGTGTTATTGATTATATTAGTGCGTTTATCACCTCAAAGTCCTTAAAATTATATAGTTTTGACAACAATGTAAGTATTTTTTATGATTTTAAATTAAATTAAATCACAGAGATCAGTGTGTACTTATTTCACAACTACCGCCGAAAAAAGTTAGTTTATTGTACGCTTCTTGTAAGTTATTAGATAAAGAGTAGATTAAAAATAAGGATTCAACCAATTTTCTATACAATTTCCAATCAGCTTTTTTAAAATTCTTTTTAAAGTGTGGTTCAACTGTTTTTTTAGATCCGTAGCAATTTTAATGATTTGGTGATCACTTCCTGATGTTTCATTCAATACAGACCAAGAAAAGATCATTGCGATATCCAAAGAAGCAAAAGAAATATCAGGTGCCGTTTTTTGTACAATACCATTAACTAATTTAACACGCGTCGGAGTGCCGTCATTTAAACTAATGTATGGGTTATCATTTAATGAATCAAAAATTTGTAATCATCTGTGATTAGTTTTAGTCGACCAATTTGAGTGATGACCATTGAAATCGCCTAACAATAAGGTTTTAGTACTTACCAAAGAGAAAACAATTCCTTTGCGGGTAGGCGCGGCGCAAACACGCGTAAGCTACGAAGCTCTGTATTTAAACTTTATTAATATTTAAAGTTAATTAAAATTTTGGCAATTAAGTAATTAATTTGACTGCCAAACCCACCTGCGCTCGTCACATCTTATTTTCCAATAGGCTGGGCCGATTTTTTTATTTTTGGAATTACATGTAGTACTAGTTATAAAAAGTTGTATCTGTGCTTACAATTTCCATATATGCTAAAACTTTAAAAAAAATGTGTTATCTTTAGGTTCCGCACATCCGTCAAAGTTTTAAAAAAAATATTATTTTCGCGTACTGGGCATGTGGTCTTTTAATTGTTTCGTTGTTGATAATTTTATTATTTATCATTTGTAAAGGCGCCGTTATCCCCACTGTCATTCACTCGCGCCCACAACCGGCCCCCGCATCCCCGCAACCCGCAACCCGCCACCCGCTATGTCGCGTCGCTCGCAGCTCACTCGACGACAACTGTCATAGAGTGAATTCGCGCCAATTTTAGGTTTTTCTCTGTAAGTTACGCTTGCTTCAACTATGAGTAAAGTTAAAACCAGACAATTAACTACGTGTCCCATTATTGGCACATTAATGTGCTTAAAGAAAATGTATTGCCAACATACGAAGATGTATTAAAATGCTGTGAGTGGGAGCGATTGGAGTGGAAGTCCGTTCATGGCGCCAAGGATCCCCCTTTCCGTGATATCGTTGAGAAGGTAACGAAAAACATTTTAGAAATATGGAAAAGAGCTTCACTGCCAACAGTTTCTAAAGTACGAATTACTACTATGATTAAAAATTATCACCTGAAGTATAAAAAATTGTTGAAATCTGTAAAAAATCGACAAACTTCAGCATCATTTCAAGCAAAAATATTACAGTTTAAGGAAACGAGCTCACATCTTTTCGACATTTGTTCGTGTAAATGTAAAGATATTTGTAATTGTTCTAAGACTATGAAGGTTTCTCGTGCAGAAAAAATATTTTTGGCAGACCAACGTGCAGAAAGAAAAATGTTTATTGGCAATATAGACATAAAAACTTCTAAAAAAATTGAGAACAAATTGAAGAGACAAAATCCTACACACACGAAAGAAATGAGTGTTGGAGAAAATGTAAGTAACATAGATACTATATCAATGTCTTCCGGCTCAGAGTCATCATCTATACCTTCCTCTCCAATAGTCCTAGTGAAGTCGATGAGAAAATGTGAAGAAAATAACTCTGGATCTACGGTATCAACTCTGTTGGACAACAAGTCATCGTCTTCCTTGTCGGCGCTCTCTCAGGTGTGTGACCGGTTTAGAATTTCAGATAGAGCTGGTGCGGCCATAGCTTTTGCAGTCTTAAATGATTTCAAGATTATCACAAATGAAAATACAACACAAGTTATTGATAAAAACAAATTACGCCGAGCACGCCAGAAAACCAGATCTAAAGTAATTAAAACAATAGTTTGGAATCAAATTACAGGGCTGTTTTTTGATGGCAGGAAAGACAAAACATTGACAGTAATAAAAAAAGGACAAAAATATTACAAATCGACTGTGATGGAAGAGCACGTATCACTGGTGGTTGAACCTGGCTCACATTATTTTACCCACGTTACTCCGAGATCCGGTACCGCTTCTAATATCGCCACTGCAATAATAGCCTACTTTGAGGACCAGAATATAAGCCTTGACCACTTGAAAGCTATAGGCTGTGATGGGACGAACGTAAACACTGGTACAAATGGTGGTGTGATTAGAACGATAGAAGCAAAATTAGGTCGTCCCATGCAATGGCTTGTTTGTCTTTTGCACTGTAATGAACTTCTTTTACGCCATTTACTTATTAATTTGGATGGCACTACTACTGGGCCTCGTGCGTTTTCAGGTCCTATTGGCTCAGCACTCTTAACTTGCCACAAAATGCCCATAGTTAACTTTACGAAACTTGATATTGATTATTCCTTATCCCATTTATACTCTGACTTAAGTACAGATCAAAAATACATGTATGAAATGATTAGGGCAGTTTCAAGTGGACGCTGCTCTCTTGAACTCTCACGAAGAAACCCAGGAGCGATGTCGCATGCAAGATGGCTTACCACAGCCAGTCGTATTCTTCGTCTATATGTTGCGACTGAAACACCCTCAGAAAATCTTATTATACTATCCACTTTTTTAGTAAAAGTATATGGCAGGTTATGGTTTGACATCAAGCAACACTCAAGTTGCAAAGACGGAGCAAGACACATTTTTAATATGATTAAATACTCCCGCTACCTTCCAGATAATTTAAAATCCATTATTGATCCAGTGATACAGAGAAATGCGTATTTTGCTCATCCGGAAAATATACTTTTGTCCATGATTACCGATACATCACCAATAATAAAACAACTGGGAATAAGACGTTTAATTAAAGCCATAGAGTCAAATAATACAGAGTTGTGGTTATTTAAAGTCCCGAAATTGAACTTCAATGCCGATTCATATATCGATATGATAGCTTGGTCGGAAATAACAGTAACTTATCCCCCTATTCTAGGCGATGTGACAAAAGAAGAGCTCGAAACAAGTTTAGGTTCGGACAGTGGTGTTGTTCTTGCAAAATTTCAACGATACCCTTGCCACACCCAATCTGTGGAACGCTGCGTGAAATCAGTTACAGAAGCTGCTTCTAAAGTATCTGGAAAAGTAAATAGGGAAGGACTAATAATGACTACCAATATGTCCAGAAATAAGATGCCAAGAATTGAAACAAAACAAGATTATGTACCAGAGTGATTATGTTACTATTTTTTTATATAGTTATTCGCCGGCGTCAATGTCTACTAGTGCTAGTAACGATAATTGTAAGAAGATGTTTTCGGCAATAAAACTGACTTTACTTAAATATGTGACTTTTAATTGCCATCATGCGTATATTAGTACAAAAATATATTTTTTTGAAATTTGACCCCCTCTGCGGAGCCTATTAATGGTAACTTTTACTATTATTTTTTACATATTGATATTTCTTAGATCATTACGCAACTTTTCGTGGGTAGTACTTTTTCATTTGCGACATTTTTTTTTTCACCATACTAAGGCGGCCCACCCTATTTTCCAATCAAGAATCCTTTAATTTCCTCACATCTCACATCACACTATCGTATACAATGGAAGCCACCCAAGCACGTGATAGATAATTTTTAAAATGTTGCCCCCGAATTATTCTAATTAAGTTTATCTTGATATAAGAGTACTTGTCTTGCCTGGAAATATGGCAACACGCGGAGGTTATTAGATATTGAATTATTTTATTTTAAATGAAACTCTGTGCAATTGAATTATTTTAAATTTAAGTCATTGAATTATCAACCTCGTTTCATGTTCATAAATAATTCTTGAAGTATTGACGTAATTAAAAGACATTGTTTCGAAATAGTAAATACCGGAAGTTGCTAATTTATAACGAATGTAATTTATTTTACTTTATCTATTATGTGTAAGGTGTAATTTTTAAGCTATTGCATAGCTTCTATCGCGGGCCTTGAGCGCGGGGAGCGAATCCAGAAATTCCGTAACGAAAAAACCTCACGCTCTCCCCACTCCGCCAACATGTAGGTTGCCGCTTCGTCTCCGTCGTCCGTTTGCGACGTTGCCGTCCTTCCTTGTTTGCAATAGCTTTACCGCGGCAGTCCCCGAGTGCCACACGTCTTTTTTTAGTAACAGTAGTTTAAATATCTTACTACATATTTAAATGCTATTTTCGTGAATAAATCTATAATGGATTAATCACGTCTTTATTAGTTAGATAAATCATTTAACAAGAAATACATAAGTAAATTAAAAGACGTCAAAGTAAAATAATAAAATTAAAATAAATTACATGTCAAAATTAACGTAATTTAGTCAAAAAGTCCGCCCCAATCTATAATTGATTATTGAATTGGTAAAATTGTATTATTTAGTTGCTAAAACGGAAATGACACGTGGGCTCGAAGCAAAAATTATAAAACGGCAGCGCCACAGTCTGTAGTTCTCTTTTCTGCTTGATATCTTGTGCAGTGCAAAAGTGCTTCGAGGTCACGATTTTGGAAATGTAAGTAAAATTTTGTAATTATGCCGCTAGTGATTTAGTGCTGTTAAAATTGTAGAAGTTTAATTTAAATAGGATTTGTTTTCCACGTCTTTTACTTATACTTGTCTTTTTTAGTTGGAATACCATTCTGAGTGCAATTTTATTTAACGGTTTGTTATAATACAATTATGATATTGTCGCGAACGAGATAGATGTAGAATATTCGCGAGTAAGAACTCTGCTGGCGAGATAGACTCGGAATGTTCGCGAGTGGAATCGTATAGAAAGACGTCAGGATAATGCAAGCGAAACTAGGCCTTATATTTTATGGCATAAAGGCTAGAGTTCTTTGAATGGTCGCCGGCTTAGTCGCACTCACACATACATACCGGCGTCTCGATGTTTCCCGTCAATCGAAATACATTCGTCAAGTAATGAGAATATTCGAGAAAAGTGTAGACCTCTGTATCGGCGCATATAAAAAGGCGATCGAGTGCGCGTCCCGCCAGTTCAGTACGAGCTACGAAAGCGATAACTTCGAAGCGAACCGAAGCGAAGAAAACCTACCTAAGTGCGACAAGTGGAAGTACCTGCGACTACTTTGGCGAGATACCTGGACCTCAGCTGCTACGCGACTTGGACTTGGACATTAGGAAGACCATCTTCACGTGTCAACCTTTGGGTTCCGTAGTGAATAAAAACCCTCGTACGAACTTTGGCGTTTTTCTCCAAATCTCGAACCCAGTTTTGTAACATTTGGTGTCGGAAGTGGATTTGGAGATGCCAGTTCTACCGAGAGAAGAAGAGGATACCACCAGGGAGGGCGTCAGGAGCAGGGCCCAGCGTGCCATGGAGGCTCAAGGGGGCGTGGCTCAGGCCACGCCTACTGAACCTCAAGCCACGCCCACTGACCCTGAGGCCACGCCTACCGCCTATCAGGCCACGCCCACCGCCCATCAGGCTCCGCCCACTGGACATCAAGCCCCGCCCACTGGACATCAAGCCCCGCCTACTGGACCTCAAGCCACGCCCATTAGTCATCAAGCCACGCCCACCATTCGTCAAGCCCCGCCCACTGAACCTCAAGCCACACCCACCAGACGTCTAACTCCACCCACTGGCCCCGCCCACCATGGCCAGTCCACGCCCACTGACCACGCCCACCAAACAGTGCCACGTTCACTAGAGACGCCAAGCGATTCAAATAGTTTAATGCACCTATTAGAACTAATTCGGCAAGAACAACAAGCACAACTTCAACGTATAGAAGAGACACAAGGTTTACGACTTCAACGTATAGAAGAGACACTAGATTTACGATTTGCACGCTTGAGTGAGCAACAGCAAATAGTCTTGGGAAATTTCTGCAAACTCAACCAATCAGTGGAGCAGATCCGTAATGATGTAGACGTTGTTGAAAACCGTGTGACTGATCTGGAAAACAAGGTGGAAAATAGAGTAACCGATTTGGAGACTAATTTCGCTGGTCTCCAAAAAAAAGTACTGCGTCTAGAGACAGTAGGAACCTCAAGTACATCCGGCTGTGAAACTAAGGGGCCAAGTGTAAAAGTGCCATCTTATGACGGTACCACATCTTGGGCCGCATACAAACAACAATTCCAGACCGTCGCTAGTTTAAACGGTTGGACGGATGAACAGAGCCATACAGCCCTTACTGTTGCTCTAAAAGGCTCAGCACTATCAGTCCTAGAGGCACTGCCTAGCTCTGGAAGCACCTTTAAAGAATTGATGGAGGCGTTAGAAGCCAGGTATGGAGAACGCCATCTCGAACACGTTTTTCGAGCCCAGCTGCGAGAAAGAGTTCAGCGCCCAGGAGAAGGACTTCAACAGTGGGCATTGGAAATAGAAAAACTAGTGCGTAAAGCCTACTCGTCTTTTGACTCCAAAATGATCGACACATATATTTTACAAGCTTTTATTGATGGGATAAGAGACGTGGACGTAAGAGCTGCAGTGGGGATTCATCACCACACGTCACTTAAAGATGCCTTAGCACATGCTCTTGAGTACGAAGCTTTAAGACAGGACATGCGCCCACATAAGTTGCGAGAAGTCACAGAAGACGTTAAGGCAATCAAGAGTCCGCCAAAGAAGACCAATAGATTTGCGCCTACTTGCTACAGGTGTGGTGAAAGAGGACATTTGCAACTCTCCTGTCCAGAAAAACATGAAATAAAGAAATTACGAGAAGAGCTAACTGCAATTACGAAAAGGCAAGAATCCTCCTTTCCTGCAAGAAATCAGGGGAAACGAGTAACAGCCAAGACTGAGGAGCGGGTACTGGCTGACGCAGAGGTAGGTCAAGTTGTGCAACGTCGGATTGAACAACTCCAAGAATTTGACTTTGTTACTGAGCACCATAGCGGAAAGGCCCATGGAAATGCTGATGCACTCTCAAGAAGACCATGTGCGGAAAACCGCAAGCATTGCGTTAAACAAGAGACAAAAGAACTTACGGTTAATATCACAAGAACAATCCCTACAGGGCAATGGGACAATGACAACCTTAGAGAAGCCCAGGAAGATGATGAAGATATAAGGCTCATCATCGCATGGAAAGAACGTAGTGCTGATAAACCTAGATGGGCAGAAGTTGCACCTACGAGCCCCACCACCAAAGCGTATTGGGCTCAATGGGACAGTTTTATCCTGCAGAATGGAATACTTTACCGTAAATGGGAGAAACCAAACGGCAAAGAGTTTCACCTACAGGTTGTTGTTCCAAGAGACAGAGTGAAAGACGTTCTCCGTGAAGTACATGATGGTGTAACAGGTGGACATCTAGGCGTTAAAAGAACGTTAACAAAGATTCGGGAACGATTTTACTGGCTGAATTGTCGGGAAGATGTTCAGGATTGGTGCCGCAAATGTACAACTTGTGCAGCCGTGAAAGGCCCGTCAACAAGAACTTGAGGAAGTCTACAGCTGTACAATGTCGGCGCGCTCTGGGAACGGATTGCAGTAGACATTGCCGGACCATTCCCCGTAACTGAATCAGGAAATAAGTACTTCATGGGTGTCATGGACTATTTTAGCAAGTGGCCGGAAGTATTCGCTATACCTAACCAAGAAGCTTCGACAGCAGCCTCCAAGTTGGTTGAGGAAGTAATCTGCCGGTATGGTGTACCACTAGAAATCCACTCAGATCAAGGAAGAAACTTCGAGTCGCAACTATTTCAAGAAATCTGCAATCTTCTGGGGATTCATAAAACGAGGACCACTCCATATCACCCTCAGTCTGATGGCATGGTGGAGAGATTTAACCAGACTCTGGAGAGACATCTAGCGAAACTGGTTGACAAACATCAGAAAGACTGGGACAAATACATACCGCTTTTCTCCTGGCTTATAGGACATCGGAGCATGAAAGCACAAAACTTACCCCAGCTCAGGTGAATTTCGGCAGAGAACTTAGATTACCTGTGGATCTCCTAACGGGGAGGCCACCAGAAGACCCATGTACTGTGCCAGACTACGTCTTCGATCTTCGAGAGCGAAAATGGAACATCTATGACTTAGTTCGCGAAAACGGTTTACAAGCAAGTGAAAACATGAAGACTAGATATGACCGAAGAGCGAACTCACGTGGCTTTGAAGAAGGAGTCTTAGTATGGCTTCATAACCCGATTCGCCGGAAAGGAAAATCACCGAAATTACAAACGAGATGGGAAGGCCCATACAAGATCATTACGCGAATAAACGACGTGACCTATCGGATCCAACGTCAACCAAGCGGGGCACTCAAAGTGGTGCACATAGACCGTCTAGCACGTTATCATGGCAGCAATAGTGACGCTCGGGACGCGCGTCTTTAAGAAGGGGGCAGTGTCGCGAACGAGATAGATGTAGAATATTCGCGAGTAAGAACTCTGCTGGCGAGATAGACTCGGAATGTTCGCGAGTGGAATCGTATAGAAAGACGTCAGGATAATGCAAGCGAAACTAGGCCTTATATTTTATGGCATAAAGGCTAGAGTTCTTTGAATGGTCGCCGGCTTAGTCGCACTCACACATACATACCGGCGTCTCGATGTTTCCCGTCAATCGAAATACATTCGTCAAGTAATGAGAATATTCGAGAAAAGTGTAGACCTCTGTATCGGCGCATATAAAAAGGCGATCGAGTGCGCGTCCCGCCAGTTCAGTACGAGCTACGAAAGCGATAACTTCGAAGCGAACCGAAGCGAAGGAAACCTACCTAAGTGCGTCAAGTGGAAGTACCTGCGACTACTTTGGCGAGATACCTGGACCTCAGCTGCTACGCGACTTGGACTTGGACATCAGGAAGACCATCTTCACGTGTCAACCTTTGGGTTCCGTAGTGAATAAAAACCCTCATACGAACTTTGGCGTTTTTCTCCAAATCTCGAACCCAGTTTCGTAACAATATAATGATGTGGAATTTTATTTAAAAACATGTTTAATTTAAAGTTAAGTTTCCATAAAGAACACATAAATGGTAATGTGACTCAGTGCCTATTATTTATTTTTAACCCTTTTCATATCTAGACATTATTAGCTAGAGTTACTACTATGTCTTATTTACTTAGCTTGTTATACATATATCTTTCATTTACATTAAGCTTTGACCTACCCGTTTGGATAAATAACCTTAGAGTATTTCATTACCTGTACTAGATAACTTACTTAGCTTTTTATAGATAAGTACAAGTAATTTAGGTGTATACCTAGTATTTTGTTTTAAGTAATAGCTAGCTGATGTAATAAATAAATTTATGTGGTTATTGTGTTTTCCTTATAAGATCCTATATTTAGTTTTTCCCTATTATTTAATCGAGGCCATTAATTAGATTTTCCACATGATTTAGTTGAGGCTTTTAACTAGGAAATCTATCATCAGAAGTGGGATACCCACACTTTTATTTTATGAAAATTGATACTTTTAAAATTTTCAGATCCTGTGGACGTCGGTAACTATGGAGCCGACTCTCATCGAGGGCCTGCTAAAGGCTATAAAAGATGCAGTTGCTGTCAAGTCGCGAGGAGATGACGTGGTGTTGCCGCCCTTTGATCCTGAAAAGAACGACAACGGTGCTGAAAGGTGGTGCGTCGCCATTGGGGATATTGCTAGCGAGCTAGGATGGAGCGGCATCACGACAGTTGCGAAGGCAGGTAAGTCCTTAAAAGGCTCTGCATTAGTATGGTACGAAACTTGGGATCCTGAAGAGGGTAGATCGTGGGAACTTTTCAAACATACTATTATAGATTTGTACCCAGAAAAAAAAACTTGTCTGAAAAGTTATCTAAGGCAGTGTTGTTTACGTCTGAAACTTCTGATTCTTATTGTGAATATGCGAGAGAAAAATTGCGATTGCTTAGAAATACTAAAGTTTCTTTTTCGGAAGAACAACTGGTTGAGCTTGTATGTGGTGGCATAACGGATGTAAATGTTAAAATGGCCTTTCACAATAGTCGTGTAGGTACAACTGCGGAACTTATCTCTTTATTTACTACATATGCCAAACAACCAAAAAAACGGCCTCTTGAAGTTAGTACTAAATTAATAGAGACACAGCCCATGAATAATAAGCGGTTTAAGGTGAATGTACAACGGTCTAACTGTTATAATTGCGGTAGATGGGGTCATGTCAAAGCGCAATGTCGATTTTTGTAAAGCAGTTTTCAAAAACCTGTTCCTTCAACCAGCGGCTCCAAAACTTTGCCCAACGTAATTCAATGCTCTATTTGTAAAAAATATGGTCATGGTGATTCCACCTGTTTTTATAAGCCAAACACTAAAGAATCCTCGTTAAACTCGACCAGTGCTAAAGATAGCGTTAATTGTTTCTCGGAAAATAGCCTTAAACTGACGAAAGTATTTATAAAAGATATTAAAATACACGCTTTAATCGACACTGGTGCTAGTTGTAGTATTATAAAAGAGTCTATTGCTCGTAAACTGGATTGTTATTTCGAACCATATTCAATGCTAATAGAAGGGATAGTGTTCAAGCGCCTAGCAGTTTCATCACCGCAATCTCCCATTTTTATTATATTGTGTCCCATATGATATAAGGTCTTTTTTGTGTTTGGTTCGAAATACACTGAGTCATAAAGTTTCTTCTCCGCGTTTAATTTATTACCAAAATTCAGAGCTCCTGTTATCCAGTCATTAACATGGTCCTAGATCGAGCCCGATGATCAATTGACAAGGATTAGTGAAAGTCCTGTGGAATTTGTACTTTACGTAAGCACCAAGCGGAGAAACGGCAAAAACCTATATAAAAATTGTGGATCGAGTGCAAATATAGTGGTGTTCAAGTTATATTTCATAATTAAAAAATAACCCAGCACTCATACAGGTAAATAGTGATAAAAATTGATAAATCAGGTTAGTAATTGTTTAATTGCTATTTATCTGTACCGCATTAAGTAACCTACCTACCTACGTATCTATAACCTGTCCATTGCATTGTAAATAATTTATAATCAGTAAGTAATGTACGAACAAATCATACTTATTAAAGTAAAGTACTTATTAAACTATTAAACTAAACTTAAGTACATAATAACCTTTTATTTGTATAAATTCCAGGTCGACAACACCCGATTCCCAAAAATGGTTGATGAAAAAGATTTGATTAAGAAGCGAGCCAGTTTTAAAGGGCGTTTGACCATATTTATCAACTATTTAAACTCATTGACGGATGGTGATACTGGCAGGAGTGAACCGATTAGCAGTACTGAGGCCAGGGAATTACAGTTGAGAACGGGTAAAATCGAGGCGTTGTATGAGCAGTACGATCAGGTGCAGGTACAATTAGAATGTATTAGTGAAACCGTAACCGAACAATTTAAGGATCGGTCTGAGTTCGAATCTTTGTATTTTAAGGCATTATCTACGGCCCAGGGATTGCAAACTGTAGGTTCGCAGTCATTGGAATGTATGGATAGCGACAAGAACAGCCGCGCGAGTAAATCAAGGCTTGTCAAGTTGCCTACAATCCATTTGCCAAAATTCAGCGGATCATATGATAATTATTTGGAGATTCGTGATACCTTTAAGAGTCTCATCCACGACAACAATGACATAGACGAAATAAACAAATTCCATTATTTACGTGCGTCCTTGGAAGGTTCTGCTGCTGTGGTAATTCAATCAATAGAATTTTCAGCCAGTAATTACGCGGTGGCATGGAGACTTTTGTGTGATAGATTTGATAATAAACGTCTGTTAATACAAAATCATGTTTCGGCTTTGTTTAACATTGACCCGATTGCAAAGGAATCGTCTGCAACCTTGAAGCGTTTAATTGACCAGGTGAACAAAAATATCAGGGCACTTGAGTCATTAGGTGAGCCTGTCAAACATTGGGATACATTGTTAATTCATATCATCACTCACAAATTAGATAATAAAACGTATCGAGAGTGGGAAGAATTTAAGATTCGTCAAGACAAGGATAGTGCTATATCATTTGATATATTTTTACAATTTATTCGCGACCGCGCGGATTTAATTGAAACTGTAGAACTATCACGTACTAATGCACCCCAATCAAGTAATAAATCTTCCAAATTAAAAACAATGGTTTCGGTACAAAGTAATAACTCAGATATAAAATCGCACTCACTTTGTCCAAAATGTACAGGTAACCATAACTTAGCTGCTTGTCCACAGTTTCTCGCACTAAGCAATGAGGCCCGGTTGAAGTTGTTACCCGAGTATAAACTTTGTTTTAATTGTTTGCGATCCGGCCACTTTGCTAATATGTGCAGAAAAACTGGATGTAAGGTATGCAAAAGACGACATAATAGTCTTATACACGTAAGTAACGACCAAATAGTAAGAAATGAATCCAAGACTACCCCCGTCTCTCAAAAAGTTCCGCTATCTTCCGCTCCGCAGCCTACTGCCAAAAACACTGAAAACGGTGTTGCCTTATCTGTTAATATTTCCAACGTCACTCGAAATCAGTGTGACGTATTGTTGTCTACCGTATTAATTAAAATGTATGATGCTTATAATCGAGAACATGTCGTTCGCGCAGTACTCGACAGTGGTACTACTTCAAGTCTTATGACAGAAAAATTATGTAATAAATTAAATTTGTCAACTTGTGAAATCGATCAATCGATCTTGGGCATAAATAATGCCGCATCTCGCGTAGGCCAGACATGTCGTGTGCACATGACATCATTAAACAATAATTTCTCGTCAAATCTTCATTGTTATGTCTTGCCATTAATAACTAGTGATGTGCCAAGTCGAGAAATTGATATTTCCCAATTAAAAATTCCTACTAACCTTTGTTTGGCGGATCCTAAATTCTATGTGCCGTCTGAAATTAATGTTTTAATCGGCGCTGATCTTTTCTGGGATTTGGTAGGATCTCAAAGAATTACATTAGGTAAAAATAAGCCCATATTATGTGAAACAAGGTTAGGATGGATAATATCAGGCCCTATACGTAGTGGCCAAACCGTATGCAAAAGGTCATATAATATTAAATGTAATTTTATGAAACCTGAACCTAATTTGAATCAGGAGTTAATCGATATACAGACTGACTTATCGCGTTTTTGGCAATTAGAAGAAGTTTGTTCCAAATCACCGAATATTAGTTATTCACCGGAAGAACGGATGTGTGAGGAACATTTTGTCAAAAATACGTTTCGTCTCGATGATGGTCGTTTTTGCGTTCGCATCCCAGTAAAGAAAGAACCTTCTATTAGGTAATTCTTTCGATCGAGCTTCTCAGTGTTTGTATTCATTAGAACGTAGATTTAATAAAAATCCCAATTTAAAAATAATGTATCAAAAATTTATGACCGAATATAAGGTATTGGGTCATATGTCTGAATACGATGATAAGATGGATGCCTCTGGTTATTTTATACCACATCACGGTGTAGTAAATACAAACAGTACTACTACTAAATTTCGCGTAGTATTCAATGCGAGTAGTAACACTACATCAGGTATTTCATTTAATGAAATTCAAATGGTGGGTCCTACTGTTCAGGACGATCTTCTGTCTATATTGCTTCGTTTTAGGCAACATAAATATGTCCTATCTGCAGACATTGAGAAGATGTATAGACAGATTGTAGTACACCAATCTGATAGATACCTGCAGCAAATACTTTGGCGAGAGAGTACAAATGAGCCAGTTACAAAATTTATGTTAAACACCGTGACTTATGGCACCTCTAGTGCTACATTCCTAGCGACACGATGTGTCAAACAGGTGGATCTTGAATGCAAAAATGAGAAAATTAGTACCATCATAATGCACGACATGTACGTTGATGACCTTCTGACGGGTAGTGATGATTTAAAGGATGCGCAATTCATTCGTAAGGAAGTAACTGACGCACTTGCTTCAGCTTGTATGCCATTGAGAAAGTGGAAATCAAATGAACCTCAATTAGTGCCTACTGATCCACAGTCATCATCATCAGTTAATTTGAACATTGGTAGTAATGAACCAAATAAATTACTAGGTCTCAGTTGGCACACTGATTCTGATGAACTATGCTTTCCCATAGATTCTTCTATTCCTAATGGTACTACCAAACGTAATATTCTTTCGATGATTGCACGAATATTTGATCCGTTGGGATTATTGGCTCCTTATGTTATCACTATGAAAATGCTTCTTCAGTCACTTTGGATTGATAAATTGTCATGGGATGAGCCATTAACAAATGATATGCTCAGGCGATGGAATGAAATTTGTAAAACATTACATCTACTAAATAACATTCGCATCCCACGTCATGTTATATGTGATTTTTATAGATTACTTGAGTTGCATGTTTTTTCAGACTCGTCAGAGCGTGCGTATGGTGCATGCATTTTTGTGCGTAGCATAGACGATGCTGGTGTCATTTCAGTCCATTTATTGACAGCTAAGAGCAGAGTAGCACCAATCAAGCCAATCACTATTCCCCGATTGGAATTGTGCGGTGCTTTGGTTGGAGCTCGACTGTATGAGAAGGCTGCTTCATCACTCAGACTGAAGTTCAATCAGGTTTATTTTTGGACCGACTCCACCATCGTGTTGGGATGGTTGCGTATGCTGCCTTCTAGACTTCAACCGTTTGTACGAAATCGTGTTGGTGAAATCTTAGAAAGGACAGGCAATTGTCTATGGCGTCACGTCCCAACCGACCAAAATCCTGCAGACTTAATATCTCGTGGTGTGGATATTAATCATCTGCAACATTTGGATCTTTGGTGGAACGGTCCAACGTTCCTTAAACATGATGTCGCAGAGTGGCCTTCTCAGCCTCAGTTTGTCGAAAAATTGCCTGAAACCAAGTCTGATGTTACTTTGGCAGTTATGGCTGATAATGTGCACCAACCTTTTATCGATTTTAGTCGTTTTTCTAACTACTCGCGTCTAGTGCGATCAATAGCATATGTTTTAAGGTTTATTAGGCATTGTAAACGTCAATTTGTAGTTTCTACCTTTATATCATCGGAAGAAATGTGTAATGCATTATGTGTCATTGTTAAACATTGCCAACAGGAAACATTTCCCGAATATAAATTACTTAAAAATAAAAAGCCATTACCTCACAAGAGTCCTCTTTTAAAATTCAACCCATTTTTAGATAAAGATAATGTAATGCGTGTTGGAGGACGTCTTACTAATTCTAATTTTCCTGAGGATAAGAAGTATCCCATTATAATACAGTCCACTCATATATTTACTAAATTATTGTTTAATTTTGAACACAAAAGGTTACTTCATGCGGGTCCTCAATTATTACTAGCATCAATAAGAGAACAGTACTGGCCTATTGGTGGACGCAACCTAGCAAAGTCTTGCTATCATAATTGTGTTCTTTGCACCCGCATGAAGGGTAAAATTATAACTCCATTAATGGGAAATTTGCCTCAGCATCGGATTCTTCCAGGTGGTTATCCGTTTGAAACTGTAGGTGTTGATTATGCGGGACCAATGTATAGTGCAAGTCGTCAAGGTCGCGGGTGTAGGCTGTTAAAGGTATACATAGCGGTTTTCGTTTGCTTTACCACTAAAGCTATTCATTTAGAGCTGGTGGGCGACTTGACGAGTAATAACTATTTGCTTGCCTTACGCCGATTCATATCGCGTAGAGGAAAACCGGTTCACATTTATTCTGATAACGGCACCTCCTTTGTGGGCGCATACAACGACATTTCAAAATTTTTAAAGTCCAATTGTGGTTCCCTGGAGGCAGATGCGGCTAATGAAAATATAAACTTTCACTTTATTGCAAAATTTGCACCACACCAAGGTGGAATTTGGGAAGCGGGTGTTCGGTCTACCAAATACCATTTAAAGAGAGTGCTGGGAAATTGTAATCTCACGTACGAAGAGCTTAACGCCACGTTAATTCAAATAGAGGCAGTGTTGAACTCTAGACCACTCACGCCACTTTCTTCGGAACCAACTGATTATACTCCATTGACGCCAGGACATTTTTTAATTGGGCGGCCTCTTACTTCGCTTCCGCATCAGGACTGTCAGGAAGTTTCTGCAAGTCATTTATCTCGATTTCACCGCATCGAGCAACTGCGTCAACATTTTTGGTCAAGGTGGAGTAAAGAATATATTGCGGAGTTGCAACATCGCGTTAAAAGGCGCTCCTGCAAGGACGACCTAAAGTTGGATACACTAGTCGTGGTTAAAGAAGATAACCTTCCTCCATTAAAATGGAGGTTAGGAAGGATTGAAGCCGTGTACCCTGGAACAGACGGTATTGCCCGTGTCGCTGACATCAGGACGTCCGCTGGAGTTATAAGGAGGGCGTTCAACAAGATTTGCCCGTTACCGGTTTCTGCAGAGTCTGGTTGAAAGAAAGCCTTTCAACGCCCGGGGGCATGTTCAAGCGCCTAGCAGTTTCATCACCGCAATCTCCCATTTTTATTATATTGTGTCCCATATGATATAAGGTCTTTTTTGTGTTTGGTTCGAAATACACTGAGTCATAAAGTTTCTTCTCCGCGTTTAATTTATTACTAAAATTCAGAGCTCCTGTTATCCAGTCATTACAGATAGGTAATGGTAAATTACACACATTTGCAAAAATACTAGTTCCTGTAAGATTAAATGATATTTGTTTAGAAATACAATTTAATGTTGTCAAAAATAACGAATTTAATTACGATTGCTTGATTAGTAGAAATGCTATTCAGTACCCAGATGTTGCTTTAGTACTTGACTCTACGGGTTGTAAGCTTACTCGTATTCCTTTGCCTGAACCTTCTAATGTAGTAAACCAATGTCATGAATTTAGTGATCAATTTGTTCAGTTGAAGGAATCAATCAATCATTTAGAATAGGCTTTACAAGATAAAATTATACAACTTTTTCATAAATATCCATCTGTGCTACCGTCTTTTAACAATATTGGAACGGTTAAAACTGGAGAGATGAAAATACGCTTAAAAAAAGATGAAATTGTACATTATAGACCATATAGGTTGGCTCCTGTTGAAAGAGAGAAAATAAAAGAAATTATTGAAGATTTACTGCAAAAAAATATAGTACGTGAAAGCGACTCTTCCTACGCTAGTCCTGTACTTCTTGTAAAAAAAAAAAGATGGTAGTGATAGGATCTGTGTCGATTTCAGGGCTTTAAATAAAATTATTTAAAAAGAAAGATACCCTCTACCATTAATTGAAGACCAAATAGATAAGTTAGGTAAAGCCAAATTTTTTATTTCTATCGATATGAAAAATGGATTCTACCAGATACCAATAGAAAAGGATTCAATTAAATACACTGGGTTCGTAACACCAGACGGCCATTTTGAATTTTTGAAATTACCTTTTGGAATTTGTAACGGACCGTCTGTTTTTCAGAGAGCTATTAGCAAAGCGGTAAAACATTTAGATTTTGTGTTAGTATATATAGATGATTTATTGATTACATTTAAGACTGAAACTGAGGGATTATCTTATCTAGAACAAACACTGGACGCCTTAAACTCGGCTGGTTTTACTATAAATTTAAAAAAGTGTAAGTTTTTCGTTAAAGAAATAGAATACCTAGGTAGGCACATTTCAGAAGAAGGTGTAAGGCCCAGTGATAGTAAAGTGTCTGCTCTTAGTAACTCTCCGGCTCCTAGCAATATAAAAGAAGTGCGCCAGTTTATGGGGCTGGCTAGTTATTTTTGGAAATTCATTCCAGAATTCTCAGCCCGTACTATAGCTATAACTAAACTTTTAAAGAATAATCAAAAATGGGAATGGGGATCGGAACAGGAAGAGGCTAGAGATTACGTTATAAAACACTTAGTATCTAAACCTTTATTAACAGTATTCGATCCTAGTGCACCTACCGAATTACACACTGATGCCAGTTCCCTTGGTTATGGCGCTGTCCTCATGCAAAAAGTAAATAATCAGAATAAGGTAGTAGCATACTATAGTAAACGCACAACGCCTACAGAGGCTAAATATTGTTCTTATGACCTAGAAACGTTGGCAATCTATAATGCATTAAAACACTTCAGAGTCTATTTATTGGGGATCAAATTTATTATTATAACAGACTGTAATGCCATCAAACCCACCATGACAAAAAAGGATCTCTCTCCCCGCATAGCAAGATGGTGGACTTTTATGCAGGACTTTCAGTTTGAAATAGTTTATAAAAAGGGGAAATTTGTTGGGCATGTTGATTATCTCAGTCGTAATCCAGTTAAACAAACTAGAGTTTTACCTGTAATAAATGTAATACATGACGATAGTGGCAACCCACCATCTTGGCTTAAAGTTGCTCAGGAAAACGATGACGAAACTCAGGATTTGATGGGTAGAGTACGGTCTGGGGAAGTGGATGGTAATAGATATATAATTGTTAATGATTTGCTTTGCTATAAACCTGACTCTGAGGGTCCACCTAAATTTTATATACCAAAGGGTTATAGATTTAGTATTTTACGACTCTTTCATGATGATAATTGTCATGTTGGTTACGAAAAGACATTGCACAAAATAAAAGAGAATTTCTGGTTCCCAAGCTTAGCATATTTCACTAGAAAGTATATAACACATTGTCTTATATGCACATCCAGAAAAGGTCATACTGGACCAAAACAAGGTTTCCTCCATCCTATTGTAAAATCCATTCCTTTTCATACAATACATCTGGACTGTACTGGACCTTTCAAAATATCAGCTGAGGGTTTCAAGCATGTATTATTGGTAGTAGACGGTTTTACAAAGTTTTGTCTATTAAAGCCTTTCAAAACTTTGAATGGTCAAGAAATGGTTTCCACAATTCGTGAAACAATCACGTTATTTGGTACTCCCTCGGTAGTAGTTACTGATAGAGGTACAAACTTTACATCTCAAGATGTGCAATCATTATTGAGAAATATGCAAATTGAACATCATATGATCTCTACCGGGACGCCCCGTAGTAACGGACAGGTAGAGAGATATGTCCGCACTATAATGAACATGTTAGTTACCACAGTTAATGAAGCATCAGAATGGCCAAACGTTATTTGGAAAGTTTAACAGTCCCTTAACACGACTATTCAGAAATCAACAGGATTTTCTCCAATGCGGTTATTAATCGGTAAAGAAGGAAATATGCCTTCCGTACAAGCTCGACTGGATGATATTATTGATCAATCTACACAATCAGTAATTGATGTTACCGCTGATCGCAATTTAGCTCGGCAACGGCTTTTAAACCATGCAGAAAATTTTAAGAAGCGTTTTGATTCGACCAGGTGTTCTGGTAAAACTTACAATATTGGTGATACAGTTTACATAAATCAAGATCATCGACGTCATGACAAGTTAAGCCCTAAGTTTAAAGGGCCATATGAAATATTGGAAGTGCTACCAAATGATAGATTTTCACTAAAAGGTCTAAACAATCTGAGAAACATAACGATTGCTAAAGAAAAGATTCGTGTTTGGCCCGGTGAATGGACCGAATAAAACGAAGCTTCTTTTGAAGAATAATAAGTATGCCGTCATAGATTATTTGTTATTTTTATTAATTACGTAAATTATATATATTAAAAAAAAATTGTAATCAAAGATTCTAGAATCTGATAGATTATTTTTTATCTTTTATTAATTACGTAAATTATATAATTTTTCTTTAAAATAGTAATCGAAGATTCTAGAATCTTGTGGCAAAATACATATTGTTTATATATCTTGTGCGAGTAACTGTAACCGTGCTATGCTACTAATGGTAAATTTGTTTTGAAGTAGTCGTCAAAGTTTTTTTTTTCAAATTATACCACAGTAGCTATATTGTTTTATGTTGTGCAACCATTAATTAAAGTAATGATTTATTTTTATGTATATGTAACGAGTCAATGACACGGTAATTACGGATTGTCTAATTAAGAAAATAATAATAAGTATCAAAGTTATTTCTTAGGATAGTTAATTCTATAAATGTATGTGTCACAGCACAGAAGTTTCAAAGTTGGATGATGCTGATATTGTGCTTTGATGCTGACTCTGCCCTAGTACTACGCTGCTAAGCCACGACAGCACGTGGATAAGTTTAGTACAAACTGGCCAGAGGTAAAGAAGTCTATAATAGTTGTGGTCACTGCTGCAGTAAGTGAATGCTGACTCTGCCCTAGTGCTACGCTGCTAAGCCACGACAGCACGTGGATAAGTTTAGTACATACAGGCCAGAGGTAAAAAAAAAAACCGGAGAGATGTCGCTGCTGCTGTAGGTGAATGCTGGCTCTGCCTTGGTACTATGATGCAAAGCCACGACAGCACGTTAGGTGTAGTGCAAGAAGGTGCAGAATGATGTAAAAAAATAAAAAATAAATAATAGCAATAAGAGTGTGCTTTGAGAGCAAAGCACAATATCAGAATGGCCGTGATAGATAATTTTTAAAATGTTGCCCCCGAATTATTCTAATTAAGTTTATCTTGATATAAGAGTACTTGTCTTGCCTGGAAATATGGCAACACGCGGAGGTTATTAGATAATGAATTATTTTATTTTAAATGAAACTCTGTGCAATTGAATTATTTTAAATTTAAGTCATTTAATTATCAACCTCGTTTCATGTTCATAAATAATTCTTGAAGTATTGGCGTAATTAAAAGACATTGTTTCGAAATAGTAAATACCGGAAGTTGCTAATTTATAACGAATGTAATTTATTTTACTTTATCTATTATGTGTAAGGTGTAATTTTTTTAGTAACCGTAGTTTAAATATCTTACTACATATTTAAATGCTATTTTCGTGAAGAAATCTATAATTGATTATTGAATTGGTAAAATTGTATTATTTAGTTGCTAAAACGGAAATGACACGTGGGCTCGAAGCAAAAACTATAAAACGGCAGCGCCACAGTCTGTAGTTCTCTTTTCTGCTTGATATCTGGTGCAGTGCAAAAGTGCTTCGAGGTCACGATTTTGGAAATGTAAGTAAAATTTTGTAATTATGCCGCTAGTGATTTAGTGCTGTTAAAATTGTAGAAGTTTAATTTAAATAGGATTTGTTTTCCACGTCTTTTACTTATACCTGTCTTTTTTAGTATACCATTCTAAGTGCAATTTTATTTAACGGTTTGTTATAATATAAGTAATGATATAATGATGTGGAATTTTATTTAAAAACATATTTAATAAAGTTAAGTTTCCATAAAGAACACATAAATGGTAATGTGACTCAGTGCCTATTATTTATTTTTAACCCTTTTAATATCTAGACATTATTAGCTAGAGTTACTACTATGTCTTATTTACTTAGCTTGTTATACATATATCTTTCATTTACCTTAAGCTTTGACCTACCCGTTTGGATAAATAACCTTAGAGTACCATTACCTGTACTAGATAACTTACTTAGCTTTTTATAGATAAGTACAAGTAATTTAGGTGTATACTTAGTATTTTGTTTTAAGTAATAGCTAGCTGATGTAATAAATATATTTATGTGGTTTTTGTGTTTTCCTTATAAGATCCTATATTTAGTTTTTCCCTATTATTTAATCGAGGCCATTAATTCGATTTTCCACATGATTCAGTTGAGGCTTTTAACTAGGAAATCTATCACACGCAATCTTGAAGATCTTGAGAAAACATTCCACACTCGGATGCAAGCTTATGAGGAGAAGCTACAACAGGTTGCCACAGGAAGTATGCCGGTCCACACAGATGTAGCATCACTGGCCCATGAGTACAATGAGTTCAAGACCTTTGTCTGGCAAGCGTTATCCACAATAAAGTCTCAAATAGGCTTATTGGTGCGTGGTGAAAGTATTACTGCTGCATGGTGTTCCTGAGAAGGCAAATGAAAATACACAGCACAGCGTCCTTTGAGTGCTGTCTGAGCAGATGAGTATTTCTGAGGTTACAGCTGAAAATCTTATTGCCTGCCACAGGTTAGGTTCATCCCAGAGCAAGACGCGTCCTATTCTTGTAAGATATTTAAAAAATGGAACATCGACATCTTGTGTGGGACAGTAAAACGTTTCTCAAGGGTTCGGGTGTCACAGTGTCCGAATTTCTAACTAAATCACGACATGGGGCTTTCACCACTGCTCGACGACACTTTGGCGTCAAGAATTGCTGGACCGTGGAGGGCAAGATATTGGTGGTCCTCCCCGATAAGTCCAGACGCAAGCTGGAGTCCATGGCGGAAGTGCAGTCGCTTATTTCGGCGTTCCCTGACGCCGCCGAGCAGATTGTTGGCAGCGCCGGTGTTAGCATTGCCGGCCCCTCAACCCAGGCATCGAAGGGCGGTACCAAGACATCAAGATCTCGTCGTCGCGTGTGACCTTGCATGCCCTTTCTTTAGGCGTTTTTATTGCTTTGTCTGACGGTAGACATTAATTTGTAGAGAGGGTAACGCAATTTTTGCTCTGAAATTAATTATTTTTCACCCCACACTTTCATTGTTTTGCTTCAAGTTGCAAATGTCACTCAAGATAAACTATCTTTTAGATAAACTAGAGCGCTTGCAAAATCTGTGTATCCGGTTCATATTTGGATTAAGGAAATTCGACCACGTTTCTGAGCACCGTGCTCAGCTGAAATGGTTGCCTATACGGCTCCGTAGAGAAAGTCGCCTTCTTTGTCTCCTTTTCAACGTCCTACACTATCCTTCTTTCCCCTCCTATCTACGAGAGCGTTTCTCCTTCTTATATCCTCTAAATTCTCCTTGTAGATCCCACCTAAGAACTGCCCTTAAATTCCCTTCTCACAACACCGCTACCTTTTCCTACTCCTTCTCGGTACATGCAGTCAGACTATGGAACTCATTACCACCTGCTATACGCGAATCTAAAACGATTTCTGTGTTTAAAAGACGAGTAAAAGATCATTATTTATTGGAATCATCTTAATTGTAACCTATATTTTTAATGTTAAAGTATATATTTAATTTATTTCTAGATATATATATGTATTTATTTAAGTATATGTATAAGTATGTTTATTGTAGTTTGTGTAGTTTTATGTAATTTTGATTTTCTTCTTTCTCAATCCTATGTATGAACACGCCTGTATGCCTCTCTTACATAAACATCTCCTCTCACAGGCCTACTGGAAGAGATCTCTTTTGAGATAAGTAGTGCCTTTGTACAACTTTTATTTTATGAATTCTCTGTATACTTTTTCCGTGTGCATAAATTGGTAAATAAATAAATAAATAAACAATGTCCCAATCCCGTTTGGTGTTGTGGTCTGATCTTGGGCAATAAATAACCACAATATTTTCAAGCTTGTCACAGTTTTTAACCTTAACATGAATAACCTGCATCGCTGGGGAAACACCTTGCACGCTGCACTTGTGTGCGTCTATAGATTTGTGAGTAATAACCGCGACGCCGCCGTATGAATCATCTTGGTCATTACGAAACACGTTATAGTAACTTATGTTTAAGAGGCCGTCTATTAAATTTGACAAATTTCACTCAACTTTGCGTCGTGTTTTTGAGAAAACTACAGGATTATCATTAAATTAATTTATATATTATGAAAGATAATATCATATTATTTAGCATGAGTGAACCATTTTGCCTATGAACTTGCTTGTTTTAGTATAATTCACTGGAATCCAACGTGCGTTTTGCCAAATTTCGCAAGACGCGTGGCGGGGCTTTCGAGATTTAATCATTAACATCCGGTAAAAAAAATACACAAATATAGCTGAATAAGTATTTTCTGACATGAGTGAAGCTTTTTTCATTGTTTTATTTAAATTCACAAGGAAAAAAATCAACAAGTCGCGTAATTTTCGCCGAAATCGATGTAAATAAAGTCGCTTGTATTTGTGTTTTGAGCTCCTATTTTAGAAAAATAAAAATAACGTAACAAACGCGATTTCATGCCCTTTTTAGGGTTCCGTAGCCAAATGGCAAAAACGGAACCCTTATAGATTCGTCATGTCTGTCTGTCTGTCTGTCCGTCCGTATGTCACAGCCACTTTTTTCCGAAACTATAAGACCTATACTATTGAAACTTGGTAAGTAGATGTATTATGTGAACCGCATTAAGGTTTTGACACAAAAATAGAAAAAAAATTGTAAATTTTGGGGGTTCCCCATACTTAGAACTGAAACTCAAAAATTTATTTTTCATCAAACCCATACGTGTAGGGTATCTATGGATAGGTCTTCAAAAATGATATTGAAGTTTCTAATAGCATTTTTTTCTAAACCGAATACTTTGCGCGAGAGACACTTCCAAAGTGGAAAAAAGTGTGTCCCCCCCCCGTAACTTCTAAAATAAGAGAATGATAAAACTAAATAAAATGTATGTTGTTCATTACCATGAAAACTACCAGCGAAAATTGGTTTGAACGATATCTAGTAAGCAGTTTTTTTTAATACGTCATAAAGCATAAACGGCAATGTACCTTTCATTCAATCAACTCAAATATAAAAATTAAAAAAAACATACTACAAGACTTTTATATTATGTTATTTGCTACTACGGAACCCTTCATGGGCGAGTCCGACTCGCACTTGGCCGCTTTTTTAAATATGCCAAACACATCGTATTTTTTTTTTAAATAATGTAAAAAAATAAAATCATATCGCATAAAAATTTATTTAAATAGGATGCGGTTTACTCTCCGACGGCAGTCCGCGCGCAGCGCTTACAGCGAGAGGACGTATTTCTTTGCGCCAACGCCGACCTCGTAGTCACTGTGCGATGACGTGCGCAAACCATAGAGTGACTGATAGGATTTGATCATTGGAAAACTTGATTACTTATAGTAATTTATTTGTGTCGTTGAACGTACTGTCGTAAATATAATGGGCAAACGAGCTAAAAATAGAACGTTGATAATGTGAAACGAAAAAATAAATACTATGGTGCCACTAATTCTGCAAAAGGCAAAAAGTAAGCTTAAGTAAGTCACTAGACAAGACGTTTGTCAGTTTGGTGTCTAGACTGGACCTGATTTGTTAATTAAAACTGAAATTATCAGGCGAGACGATGAGATTTGGGAAAATAAAATGTAAGACCGGTTGATAAATTTTTATCACAAATTATTACTACTGGAAATCATCGATCCGCCTAAATGTCGTTCAATGAAACTCTTGCAGCTATTAGCCCTATATTATAATTAATACGTGCTTGTACCTTCAATAAGTATCCTAGCTATTGTTACGAAAGTGGGGTTTGAGATTTGGATAAAAATGCCAACACTCTTCTTAGGGAATTTATTCATTATGCAACCAAAGATTGACACACTAATATGGTCTTCGAAACGTCCATTGTCCAAGTCTTCATGCAGTCATAGTCCAAAATTCGTCGCTGAAGTCGTATAGGTTACGCGCAGATAATATTTGTTAAATCTCTTTGAAGTTATCTCACCACTTTTTTATACGCCTGCCAAGGTACGAGAATAGATATTTCTATAAAATTCATGTGCTTGACCCTCCGTCACCCCGACTTAGAATGTTAGTGTTGGTTGACCGATGTGAACTCGGGATTATTCTCGAACATTCCACAACCTTCTTTTTAATTCTTCATTATTCTGGATTATTCTATAAACTTCTAGAACATTCCATATTATTTTAGAACTTGCAAATTTTTCTGGAATTCTCTACTTCTAGTAGCTTTGCGACACTATTTCTCATCATTGTGCTAAATTTCATCGAAATCCGTTTATATGTTAGAAAATATTTGTTTTGAGCACGCAAGGTTTAAAACGGTAGTCAGATTTGCGTGCTAACATGAGGCTTTTCTGCAATAATTTTAATCGAAAATCAGCAGCAAAAGTAGAGTTTCCTGTCAAGCAGATTTGTATGTGTACTTTTTAAATGTATACTTAGACAAATTATACCAATTTTCTTAATTCTACAGTTTTATTCATTTTATTCGATAATAAGGAAGGCAACTTCTACTCTAGCGATGCAGTCGTGTGTTTCATGAACGCGCTACTGCATCGCAACATTCTCCATCGGTTTATGACCAGCGACTGCATAGCTACAAAATAATTCATCGTGTGCTACCTCCCTAAACTCCTCCTAATTCGATATACACGCTGACTTTTCATTGGTTTTGAAAAAAATGTCATCGTGTAAAAAAATTCTTCTATCCATATTTGTGTATGACAACACAAAAATGTTGCGAAAATGACTTCTGATCGAGACCACGTAGTGTTAAATAAAAGATTCTCATAGATTCCATGACACGTGTTTATCTCCACCGTCAACGCCCTAGAAAGCTTGTAAAAAATTTTTCACCAAAGACATTTAATTTCTACCTTCATTATTTATTCAGAATGAATTCTCACCAACCGGTCAATTAGTGCTGTCAATTTTTAAAATATCCGTCTCTTCGTTACAACTTGCCACAGATACCCGACCGTACGAACGTACCAACTGTATCAATCGACTTCCACTTAGGTTTTATTAATTTAGCAACACTTATGACAACTGCCAATACTGTTTACAAATCGTGATACTTATTAGCTACAACAGATCTAAGAGTTTTAAATAAAAGTAATACTTAATAGTAGTTACGCCTGACCAAAACTGCCGCGTGAGCTCGATGAACTCTGCCGGGCCGGCCAGGTGGTGGTACTACTAATTGATCTCACGATTTTTTGTTTCTGAATTTTTATTTTAACTAGCTATTTAGGTATTATTAACGATCCTTATGAAGTGGCTTTCGGCACTAAAACCATTGAAAAATCACCATGTAAAGAGTAATACGGAGTAATATGGCTTACAATCAATGATAAGTAATACGTTGCACTACCTAATTTGCTAAAACTTGCCTTATTTAAGTTTCTATACAAATTAAATAATGTGCGTGCTCAACTCTGCTAAAGTACCTGGGTGACCGAGCTTTGCTCGGTTACATATCAAACATTAACTACATTTTTTTAAACTTGTCTAAAAACAATACAAAGTAAAAAATTATATATAAACTTGAACATAAAAAAACAAAAGTATTCAAGTCACCGAGTGGGATTCGAACCCGTAACACTCTTTCTAGCGGTCCGCATCCTTAACGGCTGAGCTAAACGGATGGCAGCCGGTGCGGAGAAATTAGCGACTATATTCTGCGTGAAAAGGAAAACGCATGAAAACTCGAAAACACGCGTTTTCCCAAATATAAGACTAATCTAGATCGATTATTTACCGCCGAAAACCCCCATTTACCAATTTGAGCAAAATCGTTAGAGCCGTTTTCGAGATCATCGAAATTTATAAATAAATAAATATACCTACAAGAGTTGCTCGTTTAAAGGTATAAGTTAAAGACTAGAAGTCTCCATTATTATCACCTTCACGATTTATCATATTATTTTATCATAATATTTTTTACTTACCCGTAATCCAAAGCACTCAAGGATTTAATATTCATATATTATTACTCGCATTTAAATTAGGATGGCATTTACTATGTAATAAAACTTTTACCAAAATTTGAATAATATCTGTTAGTTTATACCAGTTAGTAAGTTAGAAAATCTTTATTGCACCAAAACATAATGTACCACCAGTATATTTAATCATCATTTAACGATCAAGAATGTCGCCGAGCGCACTACACCGCGCTTTACGTTGCCTACGTAGCTCTGTGTGTGTGAGCGGCATGTCGTTGTGTGCGTGCGCCCGCTGCCAGCGTGCTAAAAGATTACAGCGGGCTCTTAAGTTGCTATTGGGTTCTAACCATGTTTCGCATAATGCAGCAATGTGGATTTTTTCCTGCAATAATAGAGATTCAAATGCAACGAGCTTGGGCCTAAGGCTTTGAGCATTCCATTGCAAAATATTAAATTTACGATTGAATTTTAGTATTGAAATAATCTAGCACCATTTTTAATAGGGGCCAGTCAGAAATATTATCAACCAATAACAAGATACACCACTCAATGCAACATTTTAAAATACTTTTAACTTTAAGTTGTATAGGATCACTTCTCAAAAAAATAATTTCTTTCAACCTAGTTAACAGCTCACTAAATTTAACGTCTTTTTGTAGGGGGTTTCCGTCTTGGTTTTAGTATAGGTGACATTGAAGATGCTTTCAGTCTCTTCCCAGAACTCAGCCTCCTTCTTCATTTTCTTAATTTTCCTGGGCGCTCGAATGGGAAATACCTGACTTTTAGGAGTCTCCGTTGGAGGTATCTTCGTAGATTTTAAAACTTCGGAAAATGTGGGAATATTATATGGTTGGTTGGTAGCATAGATAGGTACTTCTGGGGGTTTATAGACAATAGAATAGTTTGAAGGGTCATCATCTAGGATTGGTTCGTGTAAAGGTCTTTTTTGTACAGGAGAAGCGGTTTCACTATTTATAATTAATGCTTTTCGATATGTGCAATTGACTTCAGCCATAATATTTCTTAGCTTTTTTTCCTTCAAATATGCGGGGCATGACTTCACAAGCGCCATATGATCGCCTCCACAGTTAATACATTTAAATTCTCTTGTTTCGCAGTTTTCGTGATTCCCGCAACATTTAGGACAAATGACTTTGGCTGAAGTACATTTCTCAGTCATATGACCCAGCTTCCAGCATCGGGCGCACTGAGAGACTGGGAATATATAAGGTTCAACCTTTATACTCATTCCGTCTACAAAAACATGGGAGGGTAGAATAGATCCTTTAAAACATAGTCTGACGGTTTCACTTGGAACCCAACCATCATCGTTGCGACGTTTAAGCCGCATGAGAGAAGACAGCTGCGCGGGTGCGCGACATTTAACCAGTCGTAAGATATTTTCCTCAGATAAATCCATATCGACGTCTTTTATGATGCCATACGAATAGTTGCGCTCCATTGCCCTCTGGAATTTCCAACCTTTTTTAAGAAGTTCTTCACAGTTTTCTAATCTCTCCGCGCTCACCTCATCAGAAAAAACAGCTCGTACTTTATAAGGGTTAAGATATTTCAGTCGAGCTATATCTGTAATTCCTTGTTCTTTAAATAATTTGGCAAGTGCAAACTGTTTAGGCAATTTTTCTTTATCAGTAATATAAATTTGGGTTTCATTATTTTCCTTGGTTTTCTTAGTTTTTCTGTTATTAACTGTCGTCCATTCCAAATCATCCTCTCTGCTTCTCTTAGTTCTCTCTTTCTCTTTTATTTCTTGTATAAATTCTTCTTTCTCCATTTTCACTAATTCAACTGGCAGATCTTGTTGATGGACCTCTACCTCTGTCTCAAGTATTTGCTCCATGTTGAATACGCTATCCTCATTATCAGTATCGCGATCCATAGTGCTTGCGAACCGGTTTGCCGGTCGAGCTCGACCGGACGGGCGCGAAGCCCGTAGTGTAAACAACAACAAAGCCGAGACACAACCTACTCGTATGAATACCGACACGAGACTGGTTAGTTTTTCTTGATATAGTGCATTTCTCTCGAGGATATTTATTTTTACGTATGATTTTGAAAGTGCTTGGAGATACAACGAGTGGATGAAGTTTTAGCAAAGTTAACTATATTCTTTGAGCCGGTGAGTTGAAACTTGGCGAATCTAGAATTCCAATGTTCTGCCAGAACGAAAGGCTTCTAGTCAGGTAACAAAGTGCGCAAATAATGTGTTAAGAGTCCGGCGACCCTAGACTTCTCCATACAAATGTAGTACACGTTTAATTTTGAAACCACATGTCAGATTCCGGTAAAAATTGGTAATTGTAAAGAAATTGCAATTATCTAGGGTTATATTGGGTTTCCTATAGTAAAATTATGAACTGGAAAGAAAATATAACGATTTAGAAGTTTCCCATACTAATGGTCAAAAATGATATAAAACACTATATTCTATTTCAAGTTCATATTTTACTGTCGGAAACTTAATATAAACCTAGATAATTGCAATATCTTTGAAATTACAAAATTTTGCCCAAATCGGACATGTCGTTTTGAAATAAAACGTAGACTACGTTTGTATGGAAAGTTGTATTTTGGTCTAGGGTCGCCGGACCCTTAACGCGTCTGTTGTATTGCCTACAATATTGCATTCCAAGTTGGTAGGTTATGTGTATGAAACTAAAATGTAGCCATCGCTACAATTTGTATGGCGGTTCTCTCTGCGCTTTGAAAAAAAGGGAAGGTGGCATTAGACCTATCGCGGTAGGTAATAGTTTCCGACGATTGGTTTCAAAGCTCGCATGTGGCGCAGTGAGAAAGCGCACATCTGTTTACTTACAGCCACTCCAGTTAGGATTCGGGACGACACGAGGATGTGAGGCTGCCATACACGCGACGCGATATTTTGCTACATTTAATAAAAATACCAATAACGTAATACTTAAACTAGATTTAGTTAACGCATTCAACAGTGCAGAAAGAGACATTCTTTTAAAAGAAGTACTCGAACACAAGCCGGAGCTTTATCCATACACTTACCAGTGTTATGCGTCCCCAAGCCATCTTTTCTTTGATGGCGTACCTATCCCGTCTCAAGTAGAAGTTCAACAAGGAGACCCTCTAGGCCCTCTAATTTTTAGTCTTGCCATCCAGAAATCAATAAAATCCTTGAAGTCACCTCTTAATACTTAGTATTTAGACAACGGTACTTTGGGAGGTCCTCCAGAGGTTGTGGCAGCCGATGTGCAGTGTTTGAGTGACAGTTTTAAGTTGATGGGGTTACAGATTGGTGCAAGTAAATGTGAGTTATTCTTATGTGGTGAGGAGGCTCTTACATCTGTATCGCGTTTCGAGGCCATGATACCAGAATTAAAATTAATCATTAAGGATAATTTTAAGCTATTGGGTGCCCCCATTTTCGAGGAGGCGGTTCCTACATCGATTATGGAAAAAATTACGTCTTTTGTAGCCTCACATGGACGTTTGAGGAGCCTCTCCTCACATGTTGCTTTGTCACTGCTTCGACATTCTCTAGCTGTACCTCGAATATTTAATAAGAACTTGTCCAACTTGGTTGTTTCCGCAAGAGGTCGGTCAGTTTGATGAGGCATTGAGATCTATCTTGGAAGTTATACTAAATGTCAAACTCGATGACTTGCAGTGGATTCAGGCCTCTTTACCCCTGTGTCTTGGAGGTCTAGGTATTCGTCGCATGTCGGAGATTTCGTTGCCGGCCTTCTTGGCATCTTCACATGGGGCCTCTAAAATTCTATCGATTAATGGAGACCAACTGATATTGCCCCATGTGAGTGGTGCCTTGACGGCATGGTCTGCGGAATGTCCGGGTGCAATTGCTCCTGACAAGCTGGGGGTACAGAGGCTTTGGGATGAAACAAGGGGAGAATTGGAAAGCCAGGCGCAAATTTAGCTAGAATTAAAGCGTCAGGGCTATCGGAGTCAGGAGCTTGGCTGCACGCTGTGCCATCTCCTCACATGGGAACACTCTTGGACAATGATTCCTTGAGAGTGGCTGTGGCACTAAGGTTGGGTTGTGCAGTGTGTGAGCCACACCGTACGTGGGAAAATGGTGGAGGCTGACGGGCTCCATAGTTTAGGTTGTATTCGTTGTGCAGGTCGTTTATCTCGCCATCACGCCATCAATGATAGGAACCACCAGGACTCTCACGAACGGATGGTAAGCGACCAGATGGGATCACGTTGATACCATGGCAAAGAGGACGCAGTTTGATGTGGTAAGCGTCATGCGTCAGCACCTACGCGGCGTCCTATCTTAGTAGCAGCATACGTGTGCTAATCTAAGGACTTGATTAATAAGATAGGGCGCCGCTTGCAGGATCGAGGATACGACCAACGCTCTGGATGGTACCTGACTCAAAGGATATGCATAGCCATTCAAAGAGGAAACGCAGCAAGCGTGATGGGTACTTTTGAGCCGGGTAAAATTCGGGGTGGGATTTTCGATTAATTTGTAGTTGTTTTTTTATTTGTTATTATTACTATTTTGTTGTTATTTTTTTAGGTTTTATGTTTTTTTTATTACTATTTTGTTGTTGTTTTTTTAGGTTTTAATTTATAAGTATTTTTTTTGTATATGTGTATTTCTTTGAATAAATGATCATTAACATAGTTTACTGACTTATTTAGTTAGATATTTTTTTTTATGTTTGCGCCCAGGGTATCTTATTCACAGTTTCTTTTATGTAATAAAATATCTTAATGGACATAGCCTACTACTTTGTTTAAATTATGCACCTTTAGTAAACCTTTTCTATACCTTGAGTTTTTTTTAAAGAGTAGCAGAACAAAAAAAATATTTTTTTGATTTTTTCGTCTGTCTGTCTGTATGTACACGCTAATTTTTTAAACTACTGAACATATATTTACTCAGTTTTTACTAAAAGATTAGGCTTATCCCTGAGCAACATATAGACTTTATTTCATCAGAATCTGATGTCAGATAAAAAAGTTATTGACATTTAAAGTATAAAGATAATTTTTCTATGGGCGATTGTTTGTCTGTTTGTACACGCTAATCTCCAGAAATACTGGACAGATTTAAATGAAACTTTTTTTGTTATATAGCTATTAAGCCTGAGCAACATATAAGCTATAATTGATTTTGGAAAATAGAACACCTGATACAGAACCATAATGGTCCGGCTAAACTATAAGAAATATATAAATGACGCTTTAGCAAAAGTAGTTCAGCCTGATTAACATTTTTTGTTGAGATATAAAAATCTAAGATCTGGAATACCTGGTGCAAAAACTAAATGGTTCAGCTTAACTACATGAAATATTAAAATGACGTCTTAGCAAAAGTTGTTTAGCTTGCTGAGCATTTCTTGTTGAATTATAAAAATCGAAGATCTGGAACACCTGATGCAGAACCATAATGGTCCAGCTAAACTATAAGAAATATAAAATGACGCCTTAGCAAAAGTTGTTCAGCCTGATGAGCATTTTTTGTTGAGGTATAAAAATCGAAGGTCTGGAGTCTGGAACACTCGATTCAGAAACATAATGGCCTATACGTATAATAGTTTTTTCGCGGGTAGCTGTCAAAAAGTTCACACGTATTTAATTGTGCTCCAGTAAATTTAATTCAAATAAATATCTATTTTTCATAAATAGTAAACTCATATAATTTTATGACTTAGTTTAATAGCCTACGGTACTTACTAGACATAAATTATCACTTTTCCTTTCACTTTCTCTGGTCATACAACACAGTGACTTACAATGGATGTACTTTCCTTGTTAAACAAGAATATAATGGAAATGAAAGAGATGTTTGCTGCCAAGATGACGTCTTTTGAAGAATCCCTCAATAGCAGAGATCACACGCCAGAATCTATGGTTGTTGCCAGTGAGTACCAAACTTTTAAAACTTTTATTTGGAAGGCTGTTTCCGGTCTCAGCAGACAAATGGAACTGGTGCTTTATTCATTGGATGACTTCGAGATGAGATCACGCTCCAATATCCTGTTGGCACATGGACTTGCTGAGCATAAAGATGAAGACTTAGCTGCGGAACTTGTAAATATCTGTAGTGACAAGCTAAAAGTTCCTAAAACACCTGAATCCTTATCTGCTTGTTAGCGTATGGGAAAATCTTTTAGGGCTAACAAACCACGACCTGTTTTAATTCGCTGCTCTGATTTGCGGATTGACACTATCCGAATTTCTAACGGCTTCGCGACATGCGGTGTTTGTGGAGGCTCGTAAGGTATTGGGAGTTGCGGGATGCTGGACTAGTGACGGTAGAATTGTTGCTGTGACAGCCAACGGATCGAGGCGTAAGATTGTAACAATGGCCGAGCTTCAGTTCAGTTCAGTTCAGTTCTGTGCTCACCCAGCCAGCTTTCGCAGCAAGAGCGTTGGAGCTAGGTCCACTTTGGAATGAACAAGACAGCACTTACAGCTACGGGCCGATATGGGTACTTATCGTCTCCGTTTTACTAGCACAGCCACGTCAGACCTCTTTGAACCAGTACCAGGCTCGAGAAACCAGGTGAGCACGTATATGGTATTATGGAGCGTGTGGGGGATTGCAGTCTGGGGGATGGGAGAGACATGGGAAGTTAGAGTCTACCGTATACCAGCAACAAGTAAACATAGGGTAATATAATTCTATACTTGGTGTGTTATATATAATAAGGAAAGGATTATGGCTGCATTTTTTTTTCCTCTGCGATGGTCTTCTCTTCCTGACGTATCTTTCGAAGGGCAGTATTGTCTGCCTTAATCTTGTCAGGCCTGTGTCACTTCCCCGTTTAGGTATCGAAAATATACCTACGCATTGCGGCCTCTATATGGAGGCTAATGCAGCAAGGACGACTCGCTAGAGTCGCTAGCGAGCAGGTGAGCAGTGACACACGCGCGGTTTGTTCACCAGATTTACCGACTTAATCGTCATGGAAAGAAAAAGAAATAACCGGCCAAGTGCGTGTCGGACTCGCGCACTAAGGATTCTGTACCATTATCTATGAAAATCAAGTTTTTTGTATGGGAGTCCCCCTTAAATATTTATTTTATTTAGTTTTTAGTATATTTTGTTATAGCGGCAACAGAAATACATAATTTGTGAAAATTTTAAATGTCTAGCTATCGCGGTACTTGAGATACAGCCTGGTGACAGACAGACAGCGAAGTCTTAGTAATAGGGTCCCGTTTTTACCCTTTGGGTACGGAACCATAAAAAGGCAAAAAATACTGTGCAGTGTTTAATTGCTTAAACACAGACAATGATCCAGATTTAACTTTTTTTACGCTTCCTAAAGACGCTGAACTTAAGGTACCTTACCTTTAGGGTCTTTACGAAGCATATTTATATTAAATTATTTATACTAAATAGGTACCGTACCTATTTAGTATATCATTAATTATCATACACACATACATACATAATATCACGCCTGTTTCCCGCAGGGGTAGGCAGAGACTATGGACCTCCACTTGCTACGATCCTGACAAACCTCTTTTGCTTCATCTAAACTCATCAATCTCTTCATACATGCCCTTCGGTTACGGGTACTTTTTACCTCTCCTTTTTTTAGAACGTCTGCAATTTGGTCGCAGAAAGTTCGCCGAGGCCGACCTTTTCCTACTGTTCCCTTCACATTTGTCGTATAAATATTTTTCGTCAATCTCTTTTCATCCATCCTTTCTATATGCCCAAATTATCTTAACATCCCTTTCTCTATTTTTGTCACAACATCCTCTTTTATTCCACACCGCTCCCTTATGGCATTATTCCGTATTCGATCTTTCAAAGTAACACCACACATACTCCTCAACGCTCGCATTTCAACTGCATTTATTCTACTTTCATGCTTTCTCTGCCATACCCAACTCTCACTACCGTACATTAAAGTAGGTATCAGTACTCCTTTATGAACAGCGAGACGTGCCTTGTCTGATACCTTCCTACTGCTCATAAAGGAATGCAACGCTCCATTCACTTGGTTACCCGCATTCACTCTTTTTTCAACATCACCCTCGTGCTTACCATCCCTTGTAAACATACATCCCAAGTATACAAGCTCTTTCACTTGCTCAACTTTCACCCCATTTATTAAAATATTGCATTCTGTTGCACTATCGTCCTTTTCAAACACCATAACTTTGGTTTTACTGACATTAACTTTCATACCCTTTTTCTCTAATGCATCATTCGTAACAGCTATCATCTTCTGTAATTCCTTCTCTGAGTCCGCAAGTATTACTTGGTCATTGGCATAGAGAAGGCATTTGATTAATAACTCATCCATTCTGACACCACATTCATCATCTTTCAAATCTGTCAAACAACTGTCCATGAATAAGTTGAACAGCCAAGGCGACGCTACACATCCCTGTCTAACACCTTTTTCGATGTTAAACCAGTCTGTGTATTCGCTGTCAATTCTGACACAAGCACTGGAATTCCTATAAAGAGATTTCAGTGCTCGGATCAGATGGCTGCTCAGCCCATACGCAGACAATGTTGACCACAGTTCATTTCTCACCACTCTGTCATAGGCCTTTTCTAAATCTACGAAGATGCAATAGACTTTTCGACCTTTGGCCAAAAGCTTCTCTAAAATGCATCTTAAAGAAAAGACCTGATCCGTGCATCCCATACCCTTTCTAAATCCCGCTTGTACATCCCATAACTTCTCTTCGGTATTTTTCACCACCCTTTCTATCAAGACCTTTGCATACAATTTGCCGACAACGCTGAGAAGACTAATGCCTCGGTAGTTTTTACAGTCTTGCTGTGAACCTTTTCCTTTATACAGCGGTACAATTACCGCATTGCACCAATCTTTTGGCACCACACAGTTTTTAAAACAAAGATTGAAAAGGTGACACAACTGACTTGCTACTATGCCCTGTCCAGCCTTCAGCATTTCGACAGTAATCCTATCATACCCTCCAGCTTTTTCCATTTTCATACTATTTAATGTTTTCACTACTTCATCCATACTTATTTCCTCATCATAATTTTGCATATCACTCTCTTGTGCGTCATTTTCAGGCTCCGGTACTCTCATTTCATCTTTTTTAAACAGTCCTTCAAAATATTCCTTCCATCTATCTACTACACTCTGTAACCCAACTAATAATCTTCCATTCTTGTCTCTGATCTTGTTTAACTCAGAGGTCGTATTTTTACCTCTAGCTGTTTTAACGCTCTTCCAAAAATATTTAATATTACTTTTAAAGTCTTGAGACAACCTTATATCAAAATCATCCTTTTGTTCTTTTTTCTTCTCTTTTACTATCTCTTTCACAATCACATTCATCCTCTTATATTCTTGCTTTGCTGCAAATACATCACTATCCCTTGCATTCTGATTTCTTCGATCAGCTCGTACTGACAACCAATCCTTCCATGCTTTCTTCTTCTTTTTTACAGCGTCTTGTACTTCCTTGTCCCACCATACATTTACCACATCCTTGCCTTTTCTTCTTTTTGTCATACCACATACATCAATAGCGGTGTCAATCATTCCCTCTTTTAATACTGTCCACACGTTTTCTATCTCACATTCGTCCTCTATTCCTTTAAATTTTTCTATTAGTATTGATTTATATTTCTTTTTTGCATCTTCCTCTTGTAATTTCTCAACTTTTATCCGTTTCAATCTGTTGGAGGTGTTAAATATAAAATTTCGCCATTTCTTAAAAATGTTTCTAATTTTACATATTACCAAATAATGATCTGTAGAAATCCCTACTCCACGGTAAGACCTTGTATCAATCACATTTTTTTTTCATTCTTTCGTCCACTATTATAAAATCAATCATACTCTTCACTCCGTTTTCCTCCCTTGTGTACATGTGAATCTTTTTGTGATCAAACATAGTGTTTGTCACACAAAGATTCTTTTGCAGACATACCTCAAGCAAACTTTTCCCATTTTCATTTTCCCTTTCATCGCCAAACAAACCCAATACCTTTTCATAACCATCTCGCTTAATACCAACCCATCCATTAAAATCACCTAGCATAACTATCTTCTCATTGTCTTTGCAACCACTCAAAACATCATTCACACTATCCCAAAATTCCTTTCTTTCTTCTTTATTTCTTTTAGACTTACCTTCTGTAGGCGCATACGCTCCCAATATAAATTAATTTTCATTAATTAATTATCATATGATAGTTATATTAAGAAATATTGGTAACATACATATATATGGTTATTATTACGGAAAAAGATTTATATACGATATAATATATTACCTATGTATGTACAGTTAACATTGTAGGTGAATATATGCGCAGCCAAAAACGCCTGTTTGAAATTGCCTGCGCTAGATGGCGATGTTAGTATCTTGACAACCCTAGGCGAACTGCTAACTTAATCAGTTTTGTGTAGGTATCTACCTATGATGAACCGTTTGTCTAGCGTAATAAGAATGAAATTGGCTTGCAACTGAATTTCTAGGTATCTAAACGAGTAGGCGTCGAATTCTGACGCGAGTTAAATTAGACCATATCGCTAACAATATTAAATAGATATTTCTTTGAATTTCTTTTTAGAGTAAGACTTCTGTACGTAAGTACTAGTATGTATTCTGTGATCTTGTTTAAGTTCCTGAGGATCTGATTCTTCTGACGTTTTCTTCTATGGTCTTCTTGTATCTTTTATCGGTACGTATGTGTCTTCTATTTTCAAGCTCCTCGCTGGGTTTGGTCCCTTGGCTTGGCACTTCTTATTTTCTTCTCAAGTTTCCTGGTATACGCCGCCGACCGTTGTGATTTAGTACTATTTCACTGTGTTTAACTGTTCTAATAAGTTTTTAATATGAAACAAGTTTCAAGGTAGGTATAAGTATTGTACCTAAAGCCTTCTTCAATCACTCTATCTGTAGTTGAAAGCTGCATTAAATTGATTTATGTTGAGTTCAAGGTGGGTTCCTTCTGGTTCCGGGTCGGTTTCTGAGTCTGATTCTGGAGCATCATAAATCTTTTCGGCTTCTTTTTTTATAAGGGCTCTGTTTTCTGCTATTTCCTCCCATTCCGTCATTGTTTTATTTGTGTAGTAATATATGTCGTGGTTAAGGTAGTCTTCCCATGTTTAGATAGGGTGCCCCACTTTTCTTTTCATTTCTTTACATTTGTATGCTGCTTGAATTAGGTGCGGAGTTGGTCGTCGTAGTATATGGCCGTAGTAAGATATTCTTCGTACTTTTATTACCTTTGTAATTGTTTTCCCACCTAAGATGGCTTGTGTTTTCCGTTTGGGCGTCGCTTTGGCAACTGATAACATACCGTGAAGTATTTGACGCTCATACTTTCTGAGTCTTGATTGATTCGATTTTGTTAATGCTGATACATTCAGGCCGTACGTGATGCACGGTCTAATCACCATTTTATACATTAACAATACAATCTTCCACTCTATTTTATTGTTTTTTATGAAGGGTAGTAACATTTTACTGTTTTTGATCGCCTTTAAACACCGTGTTCTAATGTTAGATCGTCGGTTGTGTGTGGCTGTTATATATGTACCAAGATACTTGATCTCTGGTACAGGTTGAATTGTTACTCCCCTCAGTACTCGGCATGGTTGGACTGTGTTAATTGGCGCTAAGGGATCGCGTACTACCAGTTTTGTTTTGTTTTCATTTATGGTGAGGCCGACTGCGTTGAGCAGTGTTTTCATTTTGGTAATAATGCGGTTTAGTACATACTTCAATATTTTCACCGATTAATAAAATGTCGTCTGCAAAGAAAAGTATTATAGGCAGGGTTGTTTTTGAGTCTTGGTCCAGTCTTACATTTTCGTCTTCTTCCTCAAGGGTTCTGAGTACTTCATCTATGATTATAGTAAATAATCTCGGTGACAGTGGACAGCCCTGTTTTACTCCCTTGCCCTTCTTAATTGGCTCAGATTTTTGACCACACCATGAGATGAAAGTCTCCTCGTTCATGCACGCCTTTATTATTCGGTTTGTTAGTGGAGCTCCTACTCTGGTTACAAGAATATCTTTTAGTGCTTCCAAGTTGACATTGTCGAAGGCCTTTTCCAGGTCGAGACCCACAACGAATACGACTGCGCCCTCCCTCCATTTGGTATCTAAAACTCGTCGGAGAGTAAAAATGTCATCATCTGTGGATCTGTTATTAAGAAACGCCGCTTGATAGTTTCCTAGTGCGTCGGTAGCAGCGTCAAGTCTTTCTAATAAGTTATTGGCATATATTCTGTAGCCTTCATTACATATAGATATTTTTCTAAAGTCGTTGATTTGTTTTGGGTGTGGTTGTTTTTGTATGGGAACTTGTTTGGTGAGGCGCCATTCATCAGGGACTTTATTGTTACACCATATTGCTGCCATTGTTTTAACGAGCTCTTCTAAGAACTCTATTGGAGCTGCCTTGTACAGTTCCGGTACAATTTGGTCTGTGCCTGGAACAGTACCATTCATCATCCGTTGGGTGATGTTATTTATGTTCTCTATATTTGGAGGCTCCAGGCTTGTATGTCCTTTGTCTGTTTCGGGAACGATGGCTATGTGTTGGCCTTCACTTGTTTTTAGGTCTGCAATCCAGTTAGACATTGGGATTTGGTGTTTTGTTTGCGCTCTGGCGCATTTTCTTTTATACTTTCGCAAGAATTTGTATGTGATTTTGATTCGAAGCGACTCGTGCTTACTGCCCAGCTCTTCGAAGAAAAATTTGGCGTCGTAAGCTTCTTCTTGCTCTAGTATTCTTTTTAGATCGTGGTGGGCTTTTATCAATTTTAGTTGTAAGGCAAAATTTCGAGGATTTTTTGATTTTTTGAATAGGGTTTTTTTTTTAGATTTGCTAAAGCAACTCCGCTTTCTTTTAATTTGGCGATAGGTTTATGGAGAGTCTCATGTACGGACTCTTTCAGAATTCCATTTTGAGTGTCCCATTCGAATTGGATGTTATTAGTAGGTGTCTTGTTAGAATTTGTTAGTTTGTGTTTTGCTATTTTGATTTTGTCTATTATAGCTTTCTGGTAGGCGGTCACGTAGGCCCTTTCTTGCAGAAGCTCATAATTATAGTTCTTGTGGTTATATTATACTTTTTTTGTTTTATTTTCGCGGGCTCCATTAGTACCGGGTATCCTTGATTTTTTGAATGATGACATTTGGATGTTGCCCATACCAGTTTGTGATCAGAGTTAACTTCTGTATCTTTTTCACCTATTACTTTATGGAAGTAGATTTTTCTTTTAGAGCCTGTCATAATATGGTCGATTTGTGATTGTTTTTTTCCCCGAGACCATGTGGTCCTGCATGTAGGCCTACCCCACGTACTATTTACTTTTAGCTGGTGTTGTTGAATTAAATTTAGTAGGAGATGGCCGTTAACGTTTGAGAAGTTATGGTAAAGATTCTTTCCTACTAGTTTCTCGAATGTGTTGTTTTTACCGGCACCAACGTCCTCCTTGCCTATATGCGCATTGAAATCTTCTAAATTATTATGTAAGTATTTTTTGGGCTGTTTCTTATAATGTTTCCTATTTGTAAAAAGCATGATGTCGATTTCGCGGGGACGTGAGCTGTAATGACTAGAATGCTGATTGGATTTCTGTCATCTGTTGTTTTCAGGTGTAGGTGTGTTGCAAGTACGTCCCTACTTTTACGATATACCTGAATGATTTCATGATCTGCTTTGTTATTGACTAAGATCGCTATACCTCGAGGTTCCTTAGCGCTTTAACCGCCTCCCAATATCCAATTGTAGTTCTTCGATTTCAGCTCGCCTGTTGCAAGGTGTGTTTCTTGTAGACCAGCGATAGTTCTATTGCGTTCTGAGAGAGTTCGGTCTATGTTTTTCCTATTGCGTGGCTGCGCGCACCCTGAAACATTCCAGGTCGCAATGGAAGGTGCTTCACAGATCATTGGTATATGTGTCGGCGCTCTTACTGTTTGATCGGGGGAGCGTAATCCTTTGGGACAGATATAACTGTTTTGAGTGCTTTCGTTATTATTTGAGAAGATATCAGACTCAAGTCATTGGGAATACTTCGTTTTATTCGACACGATTTTCAAAGGCGAAAGATTTAGCAATACCTGTTTTTGTAAGTCAAGCACTTGGGTGTTTTCTGGAAAGTTGACTGAGATTTCACTAAGTTTTCCGTGTGTTCCGCGGGGATCTGTGCTGCTTTCTACGTCACTGAAAGGTTGATGTTGTAATTCGAGGTAAATAATACTATCGTAGTGGCTATTTTCGTAGTGTAGATAAATGTTTGCAACTGCGTTATCTGAGGGGTGATATATGATCGGATTCCTGTTTTGCCCATATATGTGAACGTTTACTATGTAATATTCCGTTGCAGCTATTAGGATGTCCTCCCCTCCCCAAAAGCTATCCTCAAATTGTTTTTCAACATATCTGTCAATGCGTTCATCTAAAGTCATATTACTGGTGGGGCTAAACAGGTAGTTGCAGTCTATGATGTTGTTTTGCAGGGCTAGGTTGATACTGGGCGTGTGTTTATTGTCTTTCACGTACGAAGCTAGGTCACGTCGTATCATTTGGTGATCGAAGGTTAATCCGAAGACGTGGTTATCTGGTCTGCTATAGCCCTGAAGAGGCAGTTACCGTCACCCGCCATTTGTTTGATATATATTTTGCTCAAGTGTGTCTAAGTCGTTGCAGATGTATTAGGGTCTATTAATTTAGGCAAAAGCTCCTTTGAGGTTGTTTCCTTTTTCTTTTTGATGATTCCTGACCTATTGTTTTTCGGGCGTTGTAGGCAATTTAGCTTGTGATTGATTTGTTTGGGTGTGACGGCAGTGTGTGCAATGGCCTACAGATGTTTTATGATGACTTGTGGAAGCTCGGGTTACAAGGTTTTTTAAAAAAAATGTTATTAGAAAGTAGGCCTTTTGTGTGTTACGCAGTTTTGTGTCAGGAGATTTTCGTGGAATATATTTTTTCCTTTTTTTTTAAGAGCTGTAGGCAGTTAGGATATATAGCTTTGTTTTGCCCGGAGAAAGAGTAAATTAATATAATAGTTAATATGGCTATTTGTTTCCCGGGTGGTTGTATATGTTATATTATGCATTTCCTTGTTGCTATTTTTTTTTCCTTTACGACTTTACCAACGCATGTAAAACTGTTTTGTACTAATTATACTAATTACTATGTTGTATAGTAACATTTACGACAAACTATTTTATCATGAAAGGAGTAGAAATTGCATAGAAGTAAAATTGTTGAGTTAACCTATATGTTGCTTTAGACATAGATCACGCGGTTTTTATAAGTAGGTAGTGCTAGTTAGTTTTTTGGGAGGTTATTGTATTTTGTTACTACCTATTTTATTATTATTATTATTTATTTTATGGCCTACTACACGACGTCTGACTCCTAATTCGCAGTGGCACTTGTTTAAGCTACTATGAATTTAAAGTCGAGTTAGGTACATATATCGGTTGATTGCCGAGGTATTTGATGCAGAGCTCTTGTGTTTTACGTTGTTATCAGTGCGTCGGTACCAGGTCTCGGAAAACGGTACCTATTTGATGGCTGTTATAGGCAGCCAATCTAAGTAGTTTAGTGGAATATATGCTAATACAATATTTCATAGATATATATCAAACATATAATCGGAAAGATCTCACCAAAGCACCCCACGCCAGCTATGTTCGGGCCTGGATCTGAAGCTTTGCAGTCACTTTTTACCCACTATTCAAGCGTTCACTAGTTCACTATAGTTCGATATAGGTCTTTTCACTTACACCGCGTTACATCCGAGTACTGATAATAGCACAGCGAAAGGGGCGATTTATGGTCGTAAACAATGGCTCAATGACAATGGCCACATGGCAATGTCTAGCCCAAGAAAACAAAGATAGCGGGCGGACACGTCCGCTCGGGTCCGCTGCTCGAGAGAGAGTCTAAGATTATAACAACGGCCGAGCTTCGTAATTTATTAGATGAGCATACTGCGGCTAAAGGCAGTGAGCAGCAGGCAGTCGACAGATCTGCACAAGCTTCAGCCGCCACCCGAGCCCCGGCGACCAACGCGTCATCTTCTCGCTCGCAGGCGAGGCCAGCTGCCGTCGGCGATGTTGTTGACCGTCCACAGCGGATCGCCAAACTTCAGGCCATGACAAACATCAAGTGAAGTAATTCTGTCCGTTTAGGTTGATGCTAGTTTTCGTTTGTAGTTCCAAATTTATCTTATGTGGCGGTACCGTAATATATTATGATTATGTAATTATAGAGTAATTGTAACAATTTATTGTTCTTTCGTTGGCACAGTTTATTTTGATTTTATTAAATTTCTATCACCACCACTTTAAAAATATAAACTTCACTTATTTTGACTGTCTACCTAACCTAAATCAATTATCAATGTCAGTCAGCAACACGAAAAGAAAAATGTCACTGTCACTTTTTTTTGTTTTTTTTTAGTACTGCTTTGGCTTTAGTGCAGGAAGTAGTGTCACCCAATGTATGGAAGGTGCAAATTTTGGTATCGGAAGAATTCACTTAGCACAGATGTAATATACGTAAAGTTAAGCTAATTTAGCCCGGTAGCCATCCCCCACCCCCTGGGGGGTAGGCAGGGGGGGCATTCAAAGTTACTCGCCGCCGCGCTTCAGAAAAAAAATCATATCAGCTTCTATATACCTAACACCTCGAGTATGGTGTCATTTTCTGATAAATCGGGGATGAGAAATTCAATTTTGAGTACAATTTTACATTTAATGTATAGGTTAATAGTAAAAAAAGGAAAATATTGACGAAAATATCAAAATCGGATAGCAGTTTTTTTTATTTTAACAGATTTATTTTGCCAGAAACCAGGAATTTCGTATTTAAAAAAATATTAACTTAAAGCATATTTATCTAGCTTTAAAAAAATATATACTTTATTATATATAGCTGTCATACATCTATCTGAAAAAAATCGGACATGGCACGCGGCGGTGCCTAGAAATTTTTTCAATCGTCTCATCTCACATAATTTGTTGCAAGTATTAAGTTGTTTTTTTATGAAAAATATATAGAATACATACTTAACTTAATTATTGACTGTCGCTTATGGTCCTATATATCAATAATAGTATTTTATATTTATATTCGTTAATTTTTTTATTAAAATTTTCCACCACAGTGGTATAATTCGGTACATTTAAATAGTTTTCTTAGACAGTTGCACCTAACACTGCACCCTGACTTGCACTTGCACCGAATCAGTTCACGACAAGCGGTAGCAGCCACTGGTGCAGTAGTCCACTTTGGTTTCCAATCATTTGATTCCATTTCCTATCCCCAATCCCCCCGGACTGGAAGGATTTGGAATCGGCATCATCGCTTGGCCCCAAACGTGCACTGCACACCATGCTAAACAGCTCTTATGCTGCCGAAAATTCTCTAGCTGTCAGCCTTTTTTAGAGAAAATCTCCCTCCTGCACTCGTTTAACGATGTGCACTGACTGGATCTAAAATGAAAATTAGGTAAGTAGGTATTGCATTATTTTGATTAATATAAAATACATCATTTATAAACACGTAAATACATTTTAATTTATGCTCACTTAATATACATCGATAAGATAAATTTTTGAATAATTTGGTTACAGTTTTCTACGTGTCTTGTCAGCGAGCATATTAAATACATTAGTTGCTGATGGAAAAGTATTTTATGCTTCAAAACAACATCGACCCCTGTAACCACGAAGCTGAATGCTCATACGAGAATAATTGTGCATGTTGCTGACGAAGCATGGAATACTTTTCTATCAGCAACTAATGTATTTAATATGAACAATGACAGAGACATGGCACGCGGCGGTGCCTAGAAAGTCAAGAGTTGTATGAGGTCAACAGGATTAGACTTGAATCTCATATTATTAAATTGCAGGAGGACTATTCCTCCTTATTTTCTAAGTATGACCACCAACAAAAACAAAATACTGAGCACATGCTGACTGTGGAGAAATTGATTAGCGACAGCAAGTACAATCAAGAAACACTTGATTTGTTAGCTAAGCAATGTACTTGCGGGCAGCTCAACCAGCCCACCATCAGTGTCCCCACACCAGAGCTCTCTCCTTGTGTCGGTAATTTGTGCAATAGTGTGTCTGATTGTGTTGACCTTATGGAACCTCCATGTAATACAATAGTTTTTTCCGATAGTATAGGTCGCAATATGGGTTGCATATTTGACACACTTCTTGATAACTCTTGTGTCAATTACTGCTTCCCGGATGCAACATTTACTCAAATTTTAGAAAAAATAAAATTAACCAAAATAAATTGTAAATCTACTGTTGTATTACTGTTAGGCAATTGTAACAGAATAGGAAAAAAAGAAATAATCAGCGGTATGGATTATTTAACTAAACTAGAAGTAGGCAAAATAATTTTATGTGCATTCCCATATATACGTTGCCAGCCTCCAACAAATAACAGAAACATTCACTATCTAAATACTTTGATGCATAATATAACATGTCGTTATAGTGATAAATTAGTGTTTTTTGACACCAATAATTTCATAGGTGAATGTGATCTGACAAAAGATAATATTTATCTTTCAAAATATTCTAGACGTAAGATTGCTACATTAGTAGCAAATAATATTAATTTTTGGACGAGTTTACATTGTAAACAAAACCCTAGTTTTAAGACACCTACCGATTTACCAGGAATATGTGATGGTAAATCTGTAGACTTGACGGCAGTTTTAAACTGAACATTAAGACAACGGAAAGGCCTCATGAACTCAGAATAGTACATCAAAATTTAGAAGGTTTTTCCGGCAAAGAATTATTAGTCGAATTATTTCTAGAAGAGTTGGATGTGGACATTCTATGTTTGACTGAACATTGGCTGTATGAGAGTCAGATGATGTTTAGCCTAAACAAGTATAATATTGTTAGCTGCTTTAACAGGAAGTCTGCTCAGCGAGGGGGTTCCATAATTTTTGTAAAAGATTCTTTCCGTAGCAAAGAGCGGACGGATATTGTCAGACTTTCTGTTGAGCGCGTTTGTGAGGTGACCTGTGCCGAGCTAGATCATCATATAATTATTTGTGTATACAGTCCTCCTAATAGTGATTTTAAAAGTTTCCTTAAAACTATGGACCAGGTACTTAAGTCCTGTTCATCTAGTAAAAAGAATTTAATTGTTTGCGGAGATTTTAATGTTGATATCTTAGTAGATAATCCAAAAAGTACACAATTTTTAAATCTTTTTAAATGTTATGAATTAGTAAACGTATTCTTTGAGCCAACCCGAATTACTGCTACATCTGCTACTTGTCTAGACAACTTTTTTAGTAATATTCAATATTCTGATAAATCTGTTATTAATAAACTGCCTTCTGATCATTCGGGTGTATATGTAGCTTATGTCAATGAGTCCAAAAGCAAATCCAGTATTTTGAACAAAGATAAAACTTTTTGTAGGCCCGTTACTTCTAAAAATATACGAAAACTTAAAAATAATTTAGATAACAAATTGTTATCAGTAGTTTACTCAGGAAAAAATCCGGACGCCCATTACAATAAACTATTTAACTGTATTACTTCAGAATATTCAAAAACATTGAAACGAAAACAAGTTGTAGTGCATAGGAAATTACAGTTTAGTGAGTGGGCTACTACTGGCATCTACATAAGTAGGAACAAGCTTTACGACTTATATGCCCAAAAACAATATAATTTTGATCCTCCCTTTGTAGAATATGTTAAAAATTATTCCAAAATATTTAAAAAAGTTTGTAGACAAGCCAAGGCAAATCGTATTAGTAGAAAAATAAATAATGCTCCTAACAAAATAAAAGAAACTTGGAATGTTATAAATAAAGAAACAGGTAAAAATAAAGCCAAAGAAAATATCTGTCAAATCAAATCTAATGGTGTGATTATTACAAAAACTGAAGAAATAGTAAATGTTTTTGATGATTTCTTTACTAACATTCCTTTGGAACTTACTTCTAATGTGAATTCTAACCCCCAGCGTGCTGAAGCCTTGCTTAAGAATAATGTTAGGCCTTGTAATTCTCAATTTAAATTTAAGCATATTGGCCCCAAAGATATAATAGATGCATATAAACAGCTAAATTTAAAAAAATCTGAAGATCATTGGGGCATGTCAGTTGCTGTAGTAAGCCATATCATAAATATCATAGCTGCTGATTTAGCTTTTATATTTAACGAATGTATTGATGAAGGCATATTTCCTAACCTAATGAAATGTAGTAAATTAATCCCCTTATTTAAAAAAGGAGAAAAAACAGACCCTGGCAACTACAGACCTATATCTATCCTGCCAGTTTTGAGTAAGGTGTTCGAAAAGATAATGCTCAATCAAATGCTGCTTCACTTCAAGACCTACCAACTTTTCCATAGCCAACAATTCGGCTTTACTGGCGGGAAATCGACCACCGATGCGGGAGTAGCACTCGTTACTCATATATATGACGCATGGGAGAACAAAAATGATGGAATTGGATCATTTTGTGATCTCTCCAAAGCATTTGATTGCGTAGATCATCCGACACTTTTGCTCAAATTTCGTCAATACGGTTTTGATGATAATTCAATTAAACTGATAGAATCTTATTTAACAGATAGGCATCAGACTGTTGATTTAAATGGCATAAAATCTCACGGATCTAATGATAAAATAGGCGTACCGCAAGGTTCAATTCTTGGACCTTTCCTTTTCTTAGTTTATGTTAATGACTTGCCTTACATGGTTGAGAAGCAGGCTGGCATAGTGCTGTTTGCTGATGACACCTCGCTAATATTCAAAATAGATCGACATAGCACAAACGCTAGCGCGGTGAACAGCACCTTGTCTTCTATTTCTGATTGGTTTTCTGCCAATAACCTCATGTTAAATGCGAAAAAGACCCAATGCATTCGATTTTCTCTTCCTAATGTGAGACAGGCCTGCGTTGACATAATGATAGATGGTGAAAAACTCGATCTTGTTGAAAGTACTACCTTCTTAGGAATTACAATAGACTCAAAACTTCAATGGGGTGCTCATATAACTAAACTTTCTAATAGGCTTAGCTCTGCGGCTTATGCTGTTAGGAGAATAAGACAATTGACAGATGTAGCAACTGCTAGACTAGTTTATTTTAGTTACTTTCATAGTGTTATGTCTTACGGCATACTCCTGTGGGGGAGTGCAGCCGATATTTAGACTATTTTCATTTTACAAAAACGGGCAATTCGTGCTATTTACGGGTTAGGATCTAGAGACTCACTCAGAGAATTATTCAAGAAAATAGATATACTTACCTTATCATCACAGTATATATTTGAAAACATAATGCATGTAAGGAAAAATATTTCCTCATACAGTAAAGTAAGCGATTTGACCGATAGAAACCTACGTAATAAGAATGACTTAGTTGCCCCATTTTCTAGGCTCAAAACAGTTAGTAAGACGTTTATGGGGAACTGTATACTTTTTTATAATAAATTGCCAAAATCGGTCCTTGATATGCCGGATAATAAATTCAAAACGTATGTAAAGAAAGTACTTTGTGAGAAGGCTTATTATAGTACCGATGACTACCTTAAGGACAAAAAAGTCTGGCTTGAGCTTGGCGCGGGTCCCTCTTAAAGTTTGTAATATAGGTACTCGCAAATGACATGTACATTTTGTACAAACTAAATCTACAACTTGACATTATTTAAAAATTTTGACATTTAAAAATTCAATTAAAATCATGATATTACATAACAAAACAATGTATTCTCAGTCCACATTAACTTTAAGTATTAATTTAATTGTGAGTTGACGTCCTTGGAGAAAAGGTGCAGTGCAGTTTGTTACCGCTTCTTCTGCACTAGCGCTTTGGAAGCGGTAGTAAACTTAGCTGTAAGTAACTATTTGACGTCAACAATTGTAAACAAAACAATGACGATTATTAAGAGATATTATAAATATCCTATGATAATAAAGATATATTTGAATTTGAATTTGAATTTGAGACATAGAAAACTCTAACCAAATTATTCAAAATTTGTCATAACAATGTATGATATTACTTTTTACTTCCCTCGAGGACAATTTTTCGCAATTAGGCCCGAATTTGCCAGTTCCGTTTTGCATCATGGTTTCCGGATGTTCTAGGAACTTTTTTCTTATGTGTGCGATACCATCGCACTCTGGGAGGAGATAGCTCGCAGTTTCTTCAGCCTCCATGCATGCTCTGCAACGAGGACTGTTACTTAAACCTAGGGTGAAAAGGTGTTTGTTTAGTGCACAATGACCAGTAATAATGTTAATCATCAGGGCCGGATTTAGGGGGGAGGCAACCGGGGCTACAGCCCCGGGGCCTCCACGAAAGAGGGGCCCCCACAATGGAGACTTAAAAAAACGATTTTTCGACGAAAAAAGCTCGGAAGATTCCATTCGTTAACGCTAAAATTTAATTTCAGATATTTCTCGTTTCCGATTATATTTATATGTTTGTTAAATAATAAAATAATCTATACTTGGTTCCACAATAAATTATTTATTGAAAAACTCAACTGAAGAAAATTGTCCATTTTATTTGGAAAATAATTTGGGGCCAGGGGGCCTCCACTCCTTTGTTGCCCCGAAGCCTCTCGACCTCTAAATCCGGCCCTGTTAATCATAGGGCGTAGGTTCCTCCTCGGCAGTGCTAACAGACGTCGGGATAAACGCCTGTCTCATTGGGGTAGCGCCTCCAAGACTGAGCTAGTTCTTCGCCAATATGACTCTTGATCAAGGAGAGAACCTGCGTGAAGGGAATCGGGGCCATCGGAAGGGTTCCCTCCGGTGTCAGCTCGTCCGCTGCATCGTTACCCAGTGAGTTACGATGTGTGATAAGTAAGCATGTCAGGTATATATAGCTGTATTTTATTTTAACCAAAATAATAATACAATACCTACTTACCGGATTTTCGTTTTAGATCCAGTCAGTGCATATCATTAAACGAGTGCAGGAGGGAGATATTCTCTAAAAAAGACTGACAGCTAGAGAATTTTCGGCATCATAAGAGCTATTTAGCATGGTGTGCAGTGCACGTTTGGGGCCAAGCGATGGTGCCGATTCCAAATCCTCCCAGTCCGGGGATTGGGGATAGGAAATGGAATCAAATAATTGGAAACCAAAGTGGACTACTGCACCAGTGGCTGCTACCGCTTGTCGTGAACTGATTCGGTGCAAGTGCAAGTCAGGGTGCAGTGATAGGTGCAACTGTCTAAGAAAACTATTTAAATGTACCGAATTATACCACTGTGGTGGAAAATTTGAATGAAAAAATTTACAAATATAAATATAAAATACTATTATTGATATATAAGTCCATAAGCGACAGTCAATAATTAAGTTAAGTATGTATTCTATATATTTTTCATAAAAAACAACTTAATACTTGCAACAAATTATGTGAGATGAGACGATTAAAAAAGTTTCTAGGCACCGCCGCGTGCCATGTCCGATTTTTTTCAGATAGATGTATGACAGCTATATATAATAAAGTATATATTTTTTTAAAGCCAGATAAATATTCTTTAAGTTAATATTTTTTTAAACACGAAATTCCGGATTTCTGGCAAAATAAATCTGTTAAAATAAAAAAAACTGCGATCCGATTTTGATATTTTCGTCAATATTTTCCTTTTTTTACTATTAACCTATACATTAAATGTAAAATTATACTTAAAATTAAATTCCTTATCCCCAATTTATCAGAAAATGACACCATACTCGAGGTGTTAGGTAAATAGAAGCTGATATGATTTTTTTTCTGAAGCGCGGCGGCGAGTAACTTTGAATGCCCCCCCTGCCTACCCCCCAGGGGGTGGGGGATGGCTACCGGGCTAAATTAGCTTAACTTTACGTATATTACATCTGTGCTAAGTGAATTCTTCCGATACCAAAATTTGCACCTTATGACACTACTTCCCGCACTACTTCTACCTATCATATTTGTTATCATTTGCGTTTTATTTCTGTCGGATTTCTTTTTTTGTTTTTCTGGTGACTGAATTTCTTAACTTAAAAGGTTTTTTACACTGTGAGCATTTATTCTGAACTTTTTTTTCTAGTGTTTAGATTTATGTATTAATGTCTAGCAAGTATCTGGCGAGGATATATGTAACTTTAGGCATTTAAGTGTATAAAAAATTAACTTAGTTCCAACCTAACATATATATATTTTCATTTTTCATTCACAAATACGGAACCCTTCACTGCGTGTGACCTGATATTGTGCGTGTTACTTGACCGGTTTTATTGAAAATATCAAAATAACGATTTTTATAAAGTAAAGTCCACGCAGACGAAGTCGCGGGCAACAGCTAGTATATATATATATATATGTATATATATATATATATATGTGAATGTCGATTTAGAATTAAAACTAAAGAGTTCATCATCATCTCAGCCCTTATTCCGTCCACTGCTGAGCATAGACCTGTCTTCGTCGACACATCTTAGTCCTGTGCTGCTCACATCCAGGTGTAACCCGCGACTTTGATTATTTCGTCAACCCATCGCATGGGCTCCGTCGCGCCAGTTGCCCTGCCCAGTTTTGCTTTAAGTTCATGACCGTTGCCAAATTACAGCTTCTTGGTTCTAATTATCTCTAAGTAAAACCACGGACAGAGAGACAGACAGAAATGGCAAAACTATAAGGGTTCCTTGTTTACTACGATCACACATTATCTCTAGTCACAGTCTAAGTCGATCGGAATTTTGACATTGTAAACTACATGTAAACTTACACTGTTACCGAATGTTACTGCTACGCCGTGGGTCTCTCTAAAACGAAATACTTATGCAATAGGTAGTGACTTTGCTAATATTTAATTCATCTTCCGTCTTTTGGCGTGAGTTCCCACAGCACTAATCTGTTGTAGCTCTCTGCAGCGGACTGCTGCCACCGTCTATTTGTATCTCCCCCTCTTCCCCGCCCACCCGATGTGGCGGTGCAATGGTAAGCCTTGTCAAATATGTCTTTCGCTAGGCGGGAGATAAAAGTCGAGAAATACGCATTTCTACTTTGAGTCCCGACAGATGACGGCGTTCTTCAAGTAACCTTAAACATAGATTTTCTTAAGATCGCCTTAATCATGAGCCGCGTCCGAAGCTAGAAACGAGAGAAAAGTACTGGATGGAGCTTCCATTTTCTCTATTCACTATCGTCACCATTCTATTGATGTGGACTTTCAAGCTGAGGCATCTGCCAAACTTAAGATACCTCTAGGTATTTTATGTGCCAGTATCTCGGCACATTTTACCAGTAGAGCTTCAAGGATGGCAGGAAGTTAGTGTTCTCTGAGATCAATGTCTGCTTAGTGTTCACTAATAACCTCCGTTTGAAGAGCTTCTCGGGTAGGGCGTCCTATACGGCTGTTTGGAGGTTATTTGCGGCGTACTTTCAGTTCAAACGAACTGGAAAATGACCATTACCTATCTTTCGTTCCTCAAGTCACAATACTGAGTAGTCTTGGTATGGGTTTTCCACACATTTTTATTGCAGTGCCTAACTTAAATTTAAACCTAACATTTTTTCTAACCTTTCTTCTTACGTGAGGAAAAGGTGCCTTTTGGCCACAGGAAATCGGACGGTAAGGTTTTCACCCACAAAAAATCTCATGGTGATAACGGCGTTACCGCTTTTGCCAAGTCAGTGTGCTAAATCTTGCTCCAAAGACCTGGTACGGCGACTGCTTATCAGCGGCTTTGGCTGAGCTCACTTGAGGTACTCTCTCAGTTATCGAGAGGAGTCTGAGTGGCCTGGTACATCGGCCTTCAATTTTATCCGCTAGGGTAAAGACGCGTATTGACACAAATGCTCCTTTCAACCTAGAGGACCGTATTTGGAATCCAGTTCCCATCGCCCGACTGGCCCACGTCATGGAGGCAGATTTATGGAGGAGAATTTTACGCGGGAAAAATCCCTTCGGTTCGGACACCTTGCCAGTAACGGGAGACCGGTAAGGTTATGTGGCGTTTACCACTAAAAACTCCGGGGTAAGGGCTAAAAGCCCCGGCGCGGCTACCACTATGGCGGTCCGTGACTCGCTCACAGCACCCTATGCTTTAGTCAGAGGACATCCCCTGTGCCTAACCTAACCTATTAAGTACTTCCTATTTTGATTCCTTTTTCATTTTCGCGCCCACAATCATGCTAAGAATCGCCGTTTGGTGGCGTTGGGTCTTGCGGCCCTAGGCTCTGTGTATTTTTAACAGCGCCATTTATTGGTGACCAAAAAAAATTGGTTGCCTGTAAAGTCGGTATACGGGCGAAAGTTTTACGTGACAACGACTTTTTATGTCTGTCTCTCTCGCTCTTAGGCGGGCTAACCATGCCCGAGTGGAAGGGACGCGTGCCTCTCACTCGCTCTCATTGTGAGCGCATAACGTGAGCGGAGCGTAACGCAGTTTCTTGAAGTGTCACCCGGCAAACCAATTTATAAGACGTTGTCACGTCAAAAACTCCGAAAACATCAAAATAGTAAATTTTTAGGGTTCCGTATTCCGTACCCGAAGGCTAAAATCGGGACCTTGTTACTAAGACTCCGCTGTCCGTCCTTCCGTCCGTCTGTCACCAAGCTGTATCTCATGAACCGTGATAGCCAGACAGTTGAAATTTTCAAGGATGATGTATTTCTCTTGCCGATATAATAACTAAAAATAGAGTAAAATAAATATTTAATTGAGGCTCCCGTACAACAAACTTGATTTTTTATAGATAATGGGACGGAACCCTTTGTGCGCGAGTCCGACTCTCACTTGGCCGGTTATTAACTTTATTATTTTATAAAAACCGTATATAAAATTAACAAAAGTTTTAGCCAATGCTACCGTACAGTTTATTTCATAGCAAATTTTCGAACAAAAATCTTTGACGTGATTCTTTAAATTGATATAACTTTTTTATTTATCAACGGATTTCAATGAAACAACCACTAAATTTTAAGTAAAACTTATCAAAATACATAATTGAAAATCGCAACCGAAGTTGTTCAGCCGTTTCTGAGATAAGCGTGCACAAACACAGTTTTTCGGACAAAAATGGTTAACGTGATTCTTTAACACTAGAGGACACGCGCGCTCTACTATAGTAGAACAGGAGCAAACTTTTGAGTCGTGTCATCTCATTTTTTCATATATACCCTCCCGCTCCTAGATAAGCCTCGACTACTAAACTCCGGTTCATTTTAGTGTGCCGCACGTCGATATTATTTCGCGACAAAATCCTTATTCTACCTGAGTAGTACGCGCGACCACTTGTGTAATTAATATATGAGGTAAGTAACTTATACTTAGTTGTTTTTCTTTAGTGTTTTATAACATTTTTTTTATGCATTATATTTTATTTTGTACTTTGTTTTTTTTAGCACCAAAATTTATCATGGCCTCAGAATGGGAACGTCGTGTATCAAAATGGCTGGAAGAGGAAATTGAAGATGATGAGGAAATTATTGAAAGCGATGACGATGGTAATGCTGGCATAGTGTCAGAACCAATTAGTCAAGAGGGCAGAAGTCAGGTGCAAGATGAGGAGATGGCTCAAGACCACGTGACTAATACCACACAGTCTGAGCAGTCGTCGTCAAAAGATGATATTATTCTCTCTCAATTGAGGCAAGTTGAGCGTACAGAGGTGAGTGGCAACTTTTTTATATCAAAAAATGGAACACGATGGAATACCTCCAACTCAAACTATTGTGCATTGAATGCAACGAAAACAGTGATTCAATTTAAAAAAATATCAGAAATCTAAAAAAATATGTGTTTTGATTTGTAACTTGCCAAATATGTAACTTTTTATGTGATCTCTTAAAAATGTTCCTAATTAAGTAAATTTAACAATGTAAACAAAAATTTTGTAACTTTAATTTTCTAAAATAAATCTTCTTTAGTAAAAATGCTTATTTTTATTCAAAATTGCCATATTATTGATTTTTTTTCAATTTTAAAGTGTTCTACTATAGTAGAGCGCGCGAGCATACTTGCAAAGAAATGGGGCGCGTGCACTCTAGTGTTAAAATTGATATAACTTTTTTATTTATGAACGGATTTAAATGAAACAAACACTAAATTTTAAGTGAAGCTTATCATAATATTTCAGTGAAAACCGCAAACGAATCAGTTCAGCCGTTTCTCAGATTAGCGTGCACAAACGCACAGACAAACAGACAAACCGACAAACAGACAAACAGACAAACAGACAAAAATTCTAAAAATCATTGTTTTGTGTTCTATTATTGCGTTGGTAAAAGCCCCCAAAAATATTTTTACTCATTTATCTTCCATGTACAGACAGCGATCGGTTACGATTTTATTATATGTATTGATGATTGATTATATGTATTGATATGTTACCGGAAAATATTAAATCTCTAAAAAGTACAGTTTTTAAGACAACACTGACGAAATGGTTAATGGAAAAATGTTTTTACTCAGTTAACGAATTTAAAACCTACTGTATGTCAAAAAGAAAAATTTAATTCTATTTTAAAATAATTTTATGTTAACAATGTTTGCATACCTGCCTGCAGGTTTATACAATGTACATACTAAAATTTACTAACATCACTGATATCTATTGTATAATGCAAATAAATGATTCTTGATTCTTGATTATTATTTCATTTGCTTAATTTTGGCATAGTTTTCATTTAGTGATGTGGTTTTAGAATATTGAGCAAAATGTTAAGTAGATAAAATAAATAAATCATTATTCACTTCATTACATATTCTCTTTAAAACTATTAAAGTAAGTGATGATTGAAAGAAAGTGAAAGTTAAAAGTGCGTGTTTTCAGTGTTAATTTGTATTGTAGAATACAATTATATGAAGTGACCACTGAGATTGTTGGTTATTTTGAAACAACTTTATAGTAATGCATAACAGAAGTCAAGAGTTCGTTAGATATCTTATGATGGCCGATATAAGTAGACTTTTGACAGTGATCCATTTTCTGACAGTGTTGAAAAAGGAAGAAGAATAGGTAAAATATTTTTATACCGTTCGCTCATTAGTGAGCAAGTTACACAGCTCTCGATGGCTGTTTATGTATTTTTACGCGAACAAGTGACCATGACCCTAAGACGGGTATTCCACCCGAATCGTCTGATTCGTGGGTCCTTACGTACATTTACAACAGACTATTTTCCTCACTTTGGGGCCTTTGGACTTTAAATCAAGTAAGCTGGTCAAATGGCAGTTAAAATCCAAATTTACTTCGAGCCTTAATGGTTTAGAATAACTCAATTCAAAAAATTTAATTAGTCTGCTTTGTCATCTGTCATATTACAAGTTGAATGAAATTCGGAAAAATATATAGTAAAAACACTATTTTGTCTAGATATTTTTAACTAATATAAGCGTTTTTTTTATTTTAGCTTTCTAAGTTAGTAGATATGAGCAAAGGCAGGAATTACATTAGAGATTGACACTGGCAGTCAAACTCGACCGATTTAGTCTACAAAAGGAAAATGAATTTTATTATTGGTTATGAGTTATGAGTCATTGCTTGTTACGCACGGTCAAAGTGACCAGTACGCTGGCGGTATGCGATAAGCGAATCGATGAGGGCTAGTTCGCGATGCGGATTCTAAACCCAAAAACACCCAGCGAGAATAAGGTTGAACATGAGATCGATGACAGATTTCTGGACCATGCCCATTACAGCCAAAACCAAAGCCACTAACCTGCGTGTCCAGCGGTGGGAAGGGAAGATGCCGTCTGCGTAGACCACTTGCTCAGACAGTTTCTGAATACGGCGACAGCCCCTGCTTGTTTGGGGATCGGAGAAAGCACACTGCACCACAGTTTGGGATTGTCCACACTTAAGCACGGCTAATGAGTTTCAGACAAGCGATAGTTATTAAGAAATCCGATTCAAACTTGACGTAATGGCGACGCCACGCTGTTTTATAAACTGCACTATGCACGCGCTGAATTGGGCTCCACTCGGTTGATTAGTTGCGAAGGTGAAAAAAGATGCGATAGGCGTTCGAGCCGTTTAAGGTTTTTGACACTATGCGAGTGAACAACTACGGAATCGTTGCGAGACAAGGCAAATGCGAAAAAACATGCGTAGAGCGCGGCGAATAGAATGCGACTGTCGCGGCGATGCATCGGACAAAGGACGCTGGAGTTGGTATCCTGGCGCCCTCTCGCGAGAGGAAGTGACAATATTTTAACCGCAATAAACACAGCCAAAAATAAGTCAAATTTGTTTATGTCCACAAGCAAGCGTAACCATTTCCCCCGGCTTGAAGGACCTACTTTAAAAACTGAAAAGCGAAGGAAACATAAAATTTTAGGTTCACATCGTCAAACTCTATCTAACTCTAGGAGCCTGAGATGGACCTAAATGACAGTCTGTCAAGCGAAGTGAAAGTAACTATTAAATCCAAGTACTTGCAAGGAAAAACGAAGCGGTGGTTAATACTAAACTATTGAATCTAAGCCCCTGTGTGGGGAAGGGACCTTGAGTCAACACTGTGTTGAGCTCGTCAAATGAAGGTGATAGGTCATCAAATAAGATTTGATGACCTATCACCTTGAAAAGGTGAGTTTTGACACTCTTGACCTCGCTCTCCCAACATCCCCCGAAGTGAGGAGCTCTACTTGGGATTGTTTTGATAATTCGTAACTTTGATCATATTGAGTACTAGTTTTATGTTTTTCGTACCGATCAAAAGACTGCTGTTGGTTCCATTAAACAAAAAAAAAACCGCTTTTGAACATTCTGCAGTTTTTTTTTTTTGGAACGTAGTTCCTTATCGCGCGTTGCGAAAGGAGGCTAGACGGAAAAAATTAAGACCAAAAGTTGTAACGACACTTTCTATAGGTATATAGTATAAAATGAAGTCCCTCGCCGCGTATGTCGGTCTGTAGGCTTATAACTAAAAAACTACTAAACAGATTTTGTTGCAGTTTTCACTATTAGACAGATCGTTTATTACGGATGGTTTATGTATATAATTTGCATGTATTTTATTTATATTTACTGAAGTTTTCGTCAAAAAATTGATTTCGGACACTGAGTCAGGCACTTTAAGAGCTAACGCTGGCTAAGATTTAAAAGTTACATAAAAACAAGGTATGAAAAAATTGTAGGTCTTTATAAGGTCTACAAAAAATTTCGCGATAGCATATGTCTATCTCCTAAGGTTAGGTCACAATAACCATTTTTAAGTTTATGTTACGCGTACAAATTTTAAATAATATTTTCACCGACAGGATATTAATCCCTATCCTTTTAAATAGTTTAGTTACCTTGGTTTTTTAGGGTTCCGTAGTAAACAAGGAACCCTTATAGTTTCGCCATGTCTGTCTGTCTGTCTGTCTGTCTGTCCACGGTCCTACAGAGAAACTATAAGTACTATAAAGCTGTAATTTGGCATGGATATGTATATTAATCATGGCGAAAAAGTCGTAAAATAAAATATGAAAAAAAAATTTTTTTAGTGTAGCTGCCGTACAAGTAAAGACGTAGTCAATATTTTTTTTCTCGACGAACACATTGAGTGGGGTATCGTTGAATAGATCTTTCAAAAATATTGCTTGTGAACACCATTTTTCGATTTAGGGATCCGTTTCTGAAATATTTGGGTTTAAAGTTCAAATTTTTGTTCGAGTCAAGTGTCCCCCCCCCCCCCTCTATCTGCTAAACGGTTATATATGGCCACGTGAAAAAAATCACAATTATAGCATATATAATGTAGTTTGAAGGAAAACTATCAGAGCCAAGTAGGGTATACAAATTAAAAAGTTATAGGCGATCAACTTATAAAATGTACTTGAAAAAAGTAATTTTCATACAAATTCAATAGATATTAGTTTTTAGACGTTTTTAGTGGCAAGAACTCAAAGTTGGCATTCGCAACTACGGAACTCTACACTGCGCGTGGCCCGACACGCACTTGCCCAATTATTTTAAGTAGATTAACATTGTCCTTTACAGTATGGCAATCAAATGTATAGTTTAAAAGATATCACGAAATCATTTATCGGAACGTGATGATCACGGAGCTTCCGCTAAATGGCGTTTTCGGGACAGGCGATAGATATAACACGACTTTAGGTCATCAATCCAAAAATTGAATTTCCACGCTTAGCGTTGGCCATTCTGAATCATCAAGCTCCTCAGATGTAGATATTCCTACTAAGTACCTAACCTACCTAATTACCTATAGTTATCTTATATCTTTAAACGAGCAATTCTTGTATATTTATCTTATACCTTTAAACGAGCAATTCTTGTATATTTATTTATTTATATATTTATAAATTTCTGTGATCTCGAAAACGGTTCTAACGATTTTGCTGAAAATTGGTATATGGGGGTTTTCGGGAGTAAACAATCGATCTAGATTAGTCTTATGTTTGGGGAAACGCGCATTTTTGAGTTTTCATTCGTTTTTCTTTCCACGCAGAATATGGTCACTAATTTCGTCGCGCCGGCCGCCATCCGCTTAGCTCAGCGATTAAGGATGCTGACCGCTAGAAAGAGTGTTACGAGTTCGAATTTCGCTCGGTGACTTACTTTTGTTTTTTCTTTATGTTCAAGTTTATATATAATGTTTTATTGGAACGAAGTTCATTATCGCGCGTTGCGAGAGGGGGCTAGACGGAAAAAATTAAGACAAAAAGTTGTAACGATACTTTTTGCTATAGTTGTAAGCTGTGCGGCGTGCGCGTGTTTCTCTGTCTGTCTCTCTCTCTCTCTCTCTCTCTCAATAATCGAAAGGAACTTCGTTCCATCCGGGTGTCCCTTGACACCTCTCAAGTTTTTTTTTTGAGTAAAATTTGACTCTTTCACCGCGAAACTTTATATCATTTGTCGTGCAATCAGCACGAGGCATGGTCAATCTAAAATAAAAACCTACAACCAACGGAATAACATCAGACTGGCCGAGGCGTGAAAAAGAAAAATCTTATTTATATAATTGACACGAACATTCTATTACAACATAACAGGGTTGAATCATGTTAAACCTGGACTTTGATTGAAGTTTATGAACATTATACGAAAATAGAAACTTGAATTTTCCTTATAAAAGATTAAATTGTATGAATTAAAAAAAAAAAACACAGAATTTAAATCCCCTAATAAATTAATAATGTTTAAGAAGTTTAAAACGTTTGGTACTTAAACTGAAATTGGATTAAACCAGTAGCATAGCAATAGAATTAATGTAAGATTAAATAAAATGAAGATATCTTTACTTGCTGCACTATAAATTAGCACGTTGTATTAAGTTTTAATTATGATTATTTTCTCTACTCATCCCTATGGTTGAATGGGAGGAAATGCTGCACTAAGTCCGCCATTTAAAGTATTTTGTGCTGTGGAACAATTGTGTTAAATAAAATAAATAAAAACTACTATTGTAAGCAATGTATAAATATGTTATATACTTGTTTTAAATATTTGCTTAGGTCTTTTGATATGTAAAGCAAAGGTATAAGCAATACTGACTGTAATAAGAGGTTCAGCTCTATTGCCTACTGTAAAAGGCACAGCTGCAACCCGATTGTGTAAGGCAAAACTGAAAACAAAATATTATAACATAACTACAGCATATATTTATTGTCTTTACAGTTATATAATGAAATATATATAACTTAAATTATAAGTTCTCATTGGAAACAAATACATAGCTAAGCAAAAAGGTTCCTTTATTTTGTAAATATTTTTATTAATCAATGTTAAGAAATGTGAAATTGAGTAATGTTGAGAAAATAATTTGTTTCGGTTATTGACTAGATTTATTGTCGATGAGATGCAACATGGCTTTGTCGGTTTAATTCGTTAAATCTTAAATATTGAGTAGCAAAACTTTGTAGGAATTTACTCGTACATACACGTACATATTAGGAAGTATATGTGAAAAAAAAAGTATGTACTTTGAAGTACTTAAGCGAACACTTCATTAAAATGTATGTAAATATAGTTAGTAGTGTAATTTGTCTCTATATATTTATTTATTTATTATGTGTTTGGTTTATATTTCTGTTAAGTAATGCTGTGAAGCTTCCGAAAATATTATTAAATTCAATAAACGGGTAACTCACGTATAGAGTCAGCTACTGCCGACATGTTTCAACCTCATCACACCGCACCGGCTCGCGACACACTTCCGAAAATAAATATTTGTTTGATAAACATACCGTGATCGAGGCATCCTTTTAAATTAATAAATTAATGTAATACTAACGTCTAAATGAAAATAATTAATTTTTAATAAAATTAATCGTATGTTACAAAATTAGATTGTTTATTTACCTAATGTTCATTGATATTGTTAGAATGGTCACCAAGTGCGTAAGGTGAATCATTACTATCATGGGATATTGTTAGCTTGTTTACCTAATATGAAAGGTAGAACACTAACTTGATAGTATATTGCTATCTTGTTCACCTAATGTGAGAGGTGGGACAATAGCAAGAGAATATTGCTAGCCGATTCACCTAATGTGAGAGGTAGAACGGTAGCAAGTGTTATATTGTAAAAATTTAGCAATAAGTATTAATGATGTAATAAATAGATACAATTATTGTGATTTAATGTATTAAACAGATATAAAAGATATATACAATATAAAAGTGAAGTTAGTAACGTTTGAGTATTTAGTTATGTTGGTTTGTACTTCGGGAGCGAAGTACAGTCAGTCTGGCTGTGACAGCTATTTATATAAAACTTTGTACTAAATGTATATATGCCGTGTGGTTCCCGGCAGAGTAGAATAGGACCACTCCATCTCTTCCTGTGAATGTCGTAAGAGGCGACTAAAGGATAAATTTGACACGAACACCAAAAGAGGCATCCGACGGGCAGCAGCGTTGGAAGCCCGATAGTAACACAATACTGCGCTCGCCAACCCGCCTGCCAAGCGTGGCGAGTATGGCAAAACCCCCCCAATGGAGGTACAACAAAAGACCAGGCCCCCAGTCCCCGGCAGCCCCGCTATTCCTGGCTCCGGTAGCGGTCATGGTAACGGCGGGGCAGGGGGTGCTAAGAATCCCCGGCAGAGATCCGGCTACCACTCCCGTCGACGACTGGCCCTGGTAACACATAACGTCTGCACAATGAGGACTGACGAGAGGTTAGATGAGGTGGAAGAGGAAATAAGTAGGTTACGATGGGACATTGTGGGGTTGTCTGAAGTCCGAAGAGAGGGCGAGGGCACGACAACCCTAGAGTCTGGTAACCTACTCTATCACCGGGAAGGGGACATAAAGAAGTCCCAGCATGGTGTCGGGTTTCTCGTCCACAAGTCCCTCATTAACAACGTCATAACCATCGAGAGTGTCTCTAGCAGGGTAATATACCTGATACTCAGAGTATCTAAAAGATACTCGCTGAAGGTTATACAGGTATATATGCCAACAAAGGATCACTCCGATGAAGAGGTGGAGGAAGTGTATGAGGACATAAGTAAGGCCATACATACTTCTGAAACCTATTTTACGGTTGTTATGGGGGATTTAACGCGAAACTGGGCAAACGAGGCGATGGAGAGATTAGGCTGGGAAACTTCGGATACGGAGTGCGAAATAACAGGGGACGTAGGCTGGCTGATTTTTTGGAGCAAGAGGGACTCTTCGCGATGAACTCTTTCTTCAAGAAGCCGCCACAAAGGAAGTGGACCTGGATAGGTCCAGCAAAGAAGAACCAGCCCCCTGTCAAAAACGAAATCGACTTCATCTTAACGACTAAGAGACGAATATTCAACGATGTCTCAGTGATCAATCGGATCAAAACCGGGAGCGATCACCGAATATTAAGAGGCATCGTGAATATTGATCTCAAGGTCGAAAGATCGCGGCTGATGAAGTCGACGCTCCGACCGACGCAGATCCAAATCGAAAACTCCGAGGGTTTCCAGCTTGAACTATGAAATCGCTTTCAAGGCCTTCAGGATTGCGCTACAGTGGACGAGATAAACCAAGGGTTTATACAAGCTGTCCAAGCGGTGGGATCGAAGGTGTTTAGGTCCCGCCCCAAACAAAGACCTCAGAAAATCTCTGCTGCGACCCTTACCTTAATGGCAGAGCGACGATCAAGGCCGCTGCAGACCTCTGAACATGCTGAATCATATCGGCAGCTCAACAGACGTATACAAAAGTCCTTGCGACACGACATCCGCTCCTTTAATACTGAGCGTATTAAGGAGACGATAGAGCAGAATAAAGGCTCCAAAGTGTTCGCAAGAGCTATGTCGGTTGGGCAAAGCCGATTGATGAAGCTGAAAACGGAGGACGGCGACGTGGTGTCGACAAAGGAAGGGGTTCTGGCGAAGATCGAGAGGTTTTATGGACAGCTGTATACCTCAGTTTCACAACCCAGCGGACAAATGGCTGAAGACCCAAGAGCCAAGTTAACCCGACACTATACCGAAGATATCCCGGACATCAGCCTGTACGAGATTAGGATGGCCCTCAAACAGCTTAAAAACAACAAGGCGCCGGGCGAGGATGGAATCACAGCAGAGCTTCTGAAAGCGGGCGGAACGCCGGTACTGAAAGTCCTTCAGAGGCTCTTTAATTCCGTTCTGCTCGAGGGCGTAACGCCGGAAGCGTGGAGCAGGGGCGTGGTGGTCCTGTTCTTCAAAAAGGGAGATAGCACCCTATTGAAGAACTACAGGCCTATCACGCTTCTGAGTCATGTATATAAGTTGTTCTCGAGGGTCATTACGAATCGTCTCGCAAACAGGTTCGATGCCTTCCAGCCTCCCGAACAAGCCGGTTTCCGTAAAGGTTTTAGTACCATGGACCATATTCAAACGCTGCGGCAGGTTATAGAGAAGACGAGGGAGTATAACCGGCCGTTATGCTTGGGGTTCGTGGACTATGAAAAAGCCTTCGATTCGATCGAAACATGGGCCGTACTTCAGTCTCTCCAGCGATGCCAAATTGACTATCGGTATATCGAAGTGTTGAAGTGCTTATACAGTAATGCCACTATGTCAGTCCGAGTACAGGAGCAGTGCACGAGGGCAATTCCACTGCATAGAGGTGTAAGACAGGGAGACGTTATATCTCCGAAACTGTTCACCGTTGCACTGGAAGATGCCTTCAAGCTTCTGGAATGGGAAGGATTTGGCATCAACATCAATGGCCAGTATATCACTCACCTTCGATTTGCCGACGATATCGTTGTCATGGCAGAATCGATGGAAGACCTAAGTACTATGCTCGGAGATCTAAATCGAGTTTCCCAACAAGTGGGCCTTAAAATGAACATGGACAAAACGAAAGTAATGTCGAATGTCCATGTTGCGCCCCTACCTGTTTGTGTTGGGAGCTCCACCCTCGAAGTTGTAGACCAGTATATCTACCTGGGTCAATTGATCCAGGCAGGATGTTCCAGCTTCGAGGAAGAGGTCTCTAGACGAATCCGACTCGGCTGGGCAGCGTTCGGGAAGCTACGAAGTGTCTTCTCGTCAAATATACCTCAGTGTCTTAAGACTAAAGTTTACAACCAATGTGTGTTACCAGTGATGACTTATGGCTCTGAAACATGGTCCCTTACTATGGGTCTCATAAGAAGGCTCAAGGTCGTGCAACGCGCTATGGAGAGGGCTATGCTCGGTGTTTCTTTACGTGATCGAATCAGAAATGAGGAGATTCGTAGGAGAACTAAAGTCACTGACATAGCCCAGCGGATTAGCTCGTTGAAATGGCAGTGGGCGGGACACATAGCGCGACGAACCGATGGCCGATGGGGCGAAAGGGTTCTCGAATGGCGACCACGTATAGGCAAGCGAAGCGTAGGACACCCACCCACAAGGTGGTCTGACGACCTAACCAAGGTCGCTGGAAGGCGCTGGATGCAAGCAGCTCTAGATCGGTCATTTTGGAAATCTTTGGCAGAGGCCTATGTCCAGCAGTGGACGCTATGCGGCTGAAATGATGATGATGATGACGATGAAATGTATATATCTATACATATATTGATCATAAATTACATTATTATGTATTTTCCGATACATTTAACTGTAACTTTTACTAAAAGTACTGTTTCCGATTTGATTGTTATTTTATAACAGGGTAATTATTTGGTGTTGTAAATTATTCTTAAAAATAAGGCTTGATTTAAATATATAAACTTATTGTTATTGTACAGTAATTTACGATTAGTAATAATATACGATGATTACATGACTTTTAAGCGATTGATTAGTACAGATGTAATAGTACATTATGGTACTAGTGTGTAACATTGGTGATTACCGCCGAGGCGCCATTGAAACCCGAGCCGTAGGCGAGGGTCTTAAGAGAGCCAAGAACGGTAATCATCAATACACACGTGTATCATACGACGTTTTTCAACACACTTGTGAATAAAATAACAATTGCAATTGCAACAGCTCTTGATGCTACGGCGGTTGAACTGATTCTGTGTTGCGGATTGCGGCGCGCAGAGGGCGCCTCATTGTATAGGTACACGTCAAAGTAGGAAAAATGGAAAAAGGATGTGTAGCCTATACCTTGCGTAATTAATAGATAATATTTCAAGTAGTAGTATTTTATTTAGTAGATAAAAAGTTTATTCAGAGAAACAATTAGTAAATTTATGTGCAGTTAGTAAATTTATAATTAACTGTTTTTGATGACATAGCGGTCTCATCAGATAGATTATCTATTGCAATACTACATGTTCTATTGTAATTTGAGGTGGCTCATTATTCGTGTAGGTAGGTGAAATCCAATCATTGGATGTACTTGGTGTTTCGTCAGTAGGGATCTTTTATAAAATTTTCAATATCGTCAGACGATAAAACCTTTGATTTCTTACTAAATCCATCGGATAGTCTCTTTAGATAAGCTCACAAATTAGAATATGTTTTAAAGTCCACTCCATTCTTTGTTCGGACTGTACTTTTTACCACTGAGTATGATGATGATCTGTCCGACCGATTTCGGCCATGGCGACCCCTTAGACTCCTATCCATTGATTTGGCGCTCGTGCGCTCGAAGATGGCTAACGTAGCCTATCTTTGCGGCAAAACACGGTGCACAATGTGGACACGTAAGTACACCGTCCACAGAATGATATATTATGGCGGCTGGTGGACGGGCCTTTATATGGCCGCGTTTAGAATCGAGATCAGTTTTACGCTGATCCTCGAACTCGCGTACTTGGCTGTCCACAATCCGACGCCATTCTGGCCGCTGTGCTGCTAAACGTTCCCATTGTGAGGGCTCTATGTTACATCTCTTCATGTGGCGTTTTTGGACGTCCTTGTACCGGAGTAGTTGTCCGCCATGCTTTCGCTTGCCTTCCTCCAGTTCAGAGAAGAAGATACGCTTCGCCACTCGCTCCTCCGCCATCCGTGATACGTGACCGCACCACCGAAGCTGACGACGCATTAAATAAGCTTTAATACCACCAACATTAGCACGTCGCAGGACTTCGGTATTTCGTACTCTATCAGACCATTTGATCTTCATGATCGTACGAAGGCATCTTAGGTGGAATCGATCTAGAGCACGAATGTGACGCCGGTATACACACCACGTCTCAGATGAGTATAGGAGGTTCGGCAGAACAATTGCCATATATACAGAAATTTTTGTGGCTAACTTAAGGTCATGTGAGCAGAAGACCTTGGAATACAGCTTGCCAAATGCTGTAGCTGCCGCACCGACCCTGCTATTGATCTCAGCATCAACTTGGATGTTATCGTGCTCCCCAGATAACGAAACTTGTCCACTTGCTTCAGCACATTCTCACCAAGATTTATGGACAGTGTCTCATGACCGTGAGTGTCCAGGGACATCACCTCCGTCTTATTGACGCTGATTTTCAGGCCGAACTTACGACAGGCTTGGTGAAAAACGAACATCAGCTGTTGCAGGCCGTCTGGGGATTCTGCTAAGAAGCACAAATCATCAGCATACATGATCTCAGTGATTAGTGCATGCGAGACTTTGGTGCGAGCCTTAAGTCGAGCCAAATTGAAAAGGCTGCCGTCTGTGCGGAAGCGAATGTGAACTCCTTCGGGAATAGTTTGTAAGACCTCTCTAACCACCACTGCAAAGTATAAGGCAAACAAAGTAGGTGCAAGGACGCATCCTTGTTTCACCCCACAGGTAACAGGGAAGAAGTCCGTCTGTTCACCGTCTACAGCGACGCAGCATTTCATGTCGTCATGCAGGAGTCTAAGTAGTCTTACAAACTTTTCCGTGCATCCAAGCTTTCCTAACACCAACCATAACGCTTCACGCGGCACGCTATCGAAAGCCTTCTCCAGGTCAACAAAGCAGAGGTACAACTTTTGACCTTGATCTCTGCTCTTTTCCTGCAGTTGACGCACAGAGAAGATCGCTTCGCACGTGCCTCGGTCCGGTCGGAAACTGAACTGAGTTTCGGGCAGGATCTTTTCAGCTAAGTTCTTCAAGCGGTTTAAGAGAATTCTGGCAAAGACCTTTCCAGGGACCGATAAGAGCGAAATACCACGATAGGAGTTGCAGTCGGAGCGGTCACTTTTATTTTTATAGAGGGCACTAATACGCGATGCCTTAAATGTATCTGGTACTCGCTCCTCCTTCCACATAAATAGTTCCCACACTAACGTGTGCAGCTCCTCTCCACCGTACTTGATCAGATCTCCCGGTATAAGGTCAATACCAGCCGCCTTATTATTTTTTTGCTGCCTAATGGCAGCAACAACTTCGTCGCGCAAAAGAGGCTCGTCCAGCTCCGAAGCAGGAGGGAGTTGAGGCAGTAAACTGATGCTTTGCAGATCAGCTGATTGATCCACATTCAGCAGTGTATTGAAGTGCTCCGCCCAGCGCTTTAGTACATCCTCCCTACTCGTCAAGAGACACCTACCGTCTGAAGACCTTAAAGGAACCTTTGCATGGTAGGATGTACCTGTCAGCCTACGTACCTTACTGTAAAATTCCCCTAGCTGGTTTGTATCAGAGAGCCATTGCATGTGACAACCTTTTCATGCCACCACTTGTCTTTAATTTTTCGGGACATCTTGCGCAATTCAAGGTCACTAGCTTTGACCTCCGCAACGGTTCCACTTCGCCTTCTGTGCTGTCGCAGAAGATTTCTGTGTTTTTCAAGCGCTGCCCGTAGAACACCGTCATTTTCATCAAACCAGTCTTCATTGAGACGGCATTTTTTGCCCAGTGCAGTTGAAGCTGTATCTATGATACGGGATGACAAAGTTTCCCAGGCAGCACTAACGTCACCTACTTCTTTTACTGGCAACAGCTCTTCAGACGACGCTTTCACATATCCTTCAGCTTCTCCACGTTTAAAGACGCATGCTTTTTTATTGGAGATCTACGAGAGTGTGGGAGGCGGAGTCGCAGCTTAGTGACAATCAGCCGATGGTCAGACCAGCAGTGTGCACCACGCATAGCGCGGGTAATTTGCACTTGGCTGAAATCTCTTTGCCTCACGATAGCATAGTCGATCAAATGCCAGTGCTTGGATCTTGGGTGCATCCATGTTGTCTTGTACTTGGCAGCAAGCCTAAACATAGTGTTCGTAATTGCCAGACCGTATTGAGTACAAAAACTGAGCAGTAACCGACCGTTGTCGTTCATGTTACCGACTCCATGTCTACCCAGAACTGCAGGCCAAGCGTCATAGTCCCGACCAACCCTGGCATTGAAATCGCCCAGCAATAGTACCTGCTCTTTGGCGTTTATGTTATCAAGGCAAAGAGACACTTCCTCATAAAATTTGTCCTTAATGTCAACAGGCTTATCTAACGTTGGTTCATAAACACTGATGATATTAAGGTAATTGTCTTTGTCCAGGTGAAGACTCAGTGTGGTAACGCGGTCCGAGATATGTACAGGGTACTCCTGTAAACTTTTCACTAAATGATTTTTGATGGCGAATCCTACGCCTGATTGCCGAGTGTCGGAGGCAGCGGTACCTTTCCAAAAGAAAGTGTAACCTCCACCTACTTCCACCAATTCTCCTTCATCGGCGAGATGTGTTTTGCTGATAGCAGCCACATCCACGCCATACCGATGAAGTTCCCGAGCTACAACGGCGGTCTTGCGTTCAGGGCAAGCGTTGCCATTTCGATCTAGAAGCGTTCTCACGTTCCACGCACCAAATGTCATTACAGATGATGTTCTTTTATTTATTTTGTACTTTCGACCACGATTTGAGTGATGCGATAGCAGCCGCGGTTAATACCATCTACTAAGTAGGGACGAGCATTTTTTCAGGGCACCTTTTCTAGCCCCCTCCCCGGCTGAGCGAGGAAAGCAGTGCCTTCCTAAAAAGGGCTGCTCTGTCATCCCGGGTGCTGCCGAGCCCGCACTGTCGTCCCAAGCGTGCAGTGCAGAAACGACCACAGCATGTACTTACTCCCCCGAGACCGCCTGTGTGCAGATATCAGACAAAGCCTAGCTTGCATCACACTAGACTTCTCTACCTCTATCCATCGCCACAGGACTTTTGTGAAAACGGAGTCCATTAAACATTCGCGCTGACGCAGGCGCACACACTCGTCCTTCCCCACCTTGGATCAGTGGAACGGGAACCGCTACGACTGAGGAAGGGTCGGATGTTGTGTCTGGCCGACGGTGACTATACGCCCTCCACCGTCGCCCGAAGCCATCCACCTTGCCTTGCTGACTCGCCGCGTCCGCCAGATCACAGTAGATATCTGTTTGTGCTGCCATTCTCTCCGAATCAGACTTTGTGTGTTACGCAGGAGGGAACCACATATAGGGGTAGGGATTAGGATAAGAGTAGGATAGGGGTTATAGGGAAGACGAAGGCGGGATTGCGTGCCCGTGCACTCAATTATCTACTACCGGACAGATAGTCGATTTCATTTGAGCACCCCTTGCACCATTGAGTATAAACACCACAAAGAGCTAGGTTTGTACTTAGAAGATAATTCTTTAAAGAACGCCATGAACACATTTTCTGAAAAAGAATGCGTATGCTTGCTGTTTTGCCATTTTATGAAATTTTGGTACGCTAAAAGATATTTTTCCTTGGAGTTTTCAGGGCTTCATATCTTATATCGGGCGGTGTACAACATAAATCATTTTCTTCGTAACTAGTACTTGTAGATATTTTAATTAATAAATAACTATAATTTCAACAGTGAAAACGACTTGTGAAAAATGTTTCGCTATGGCTTTTTCATTGCTATAACTCACTAGTGAGTTATAGCAATGAAAAAGTCACAGTTTGATTATGGGTGTCATTATGTGCCTAATTGCGGTGACCATAGATCCACTTTATGAGCAAGTGTGTTGAAAATTATGTTTTCTTCCCTCTCCTGGTATTTTATTATCTAACACACTGCTGTTAATAAAGCTATAATTAATAGTACATTATGGTACTAGTGTGTAACATTGGTGATTACCGCCGTGGCGCCATTGAAACCCGAGCCGTAGGCGAGGGTCTTAAGAGAGCCAAGGACGGTAATCATCAATACACACGTGTATCATACGACGTTTTTCAACACACTTGTGAATAAAATAACAATAAAAATTCATTTTATTTAATAGATAAAAAGTTTATTTAGAGAAACAATTAGTAAATGTACAGTTAGTAAAATTATAATTAACTGTTTTTGATGACATAGCGGTCTAAACAGATAGATTATTTATTGAAATACTTCATGTTCTATTGTAATTTGAGATGGCTCATTATTCGTGTAGGTAGGTGAAATCCAATCATTGGATGTACTAGGTGTTCCGTCAGTAGGAATCTTTTATAAATTTTTTAATATCGTCAGACGATAAAACCTTTGATTTCTTGCTTCTAAATCCATCGGATAGTCTCTTTAGATAAGCTGACAAATTAGAGTATGTTTTTAAGTCCACTTCATTCTTTGTTCGGACTGTACTTTTTTTTTAACATTGAGTATAAACACCACAAAGAGCTAGGTTTGTACTTAGAAGATAATTCTTTAAAGTACGCCTTTTCACATTTTCTGAAAAAGAATGCGTATTCTTGCTGTTTTGCCATTTTATGAAATTTTGGTACGCTAATAGATATTTTTCCTTGGAGTTTTCAGAAAGTAAACTTTCTATAACGTTAAGGGCTTCACATCTTATATCGGGCGGTGTACAACATAAATCATTTTCTGCGTAAATAGTACTTGTAGACATTTTGATTAATAAATAACTATAATTTCAACAGTGAAAACGAGATGTGAAAAATGTTTCGCTATGGCGGGAAAAATTAATCAGTTTTCCTATGCGCGCGCATTGCGATCGGCCACAGACTAAATGGATGAGGTTTTTTTTATTTTCCGCGCATAAGATTTGCGTCTATTCTGTCACGTACAAAACGGGGAATTTAAAGTTTTATTTTATTACAGAGAAAACAAAAGTTATATTTGAGTGAAAGTTTTATTTATTAAACACGTACGAGTTAAAATAATCTATTTAAATAAGAAGTTGCATGAAATGAGCAAGCAATAGGAACATTAATTTGTTTGTTCTATTGAACACGGGTGCGTATTGCTTGATATAATTACATTTTATATATTTACATTTTAATAACGTTCATAAGATATAATGTCAATTTGACATAATCATTATGGTATATATTTTTAATAGCTATAATATTCATTAATTTTTTATTATAAAAAGCATAAAATCATTATTATAACATTTATGTACACTAAATATCACCTGTTATACAACTTGTGCGGTATACAGGCCAAAAAGTATATCATTCAAAAACTGTATTGTTGAAAAGAAATATCATTCAAAACATATACCTATCAAAATCATATTGTTTAGAAGATATATGACTTAAAAACCATACCACCTAAAAAGTATAGACAGGCAGACAGAAAATAAAATTGGTTACACGTACAAAATGCGCGCATTTTGAACGTTTAACCAAACCATTTACTCGATTATTCGTTATTGACAAACTCAGTCTATCGTTATTTCTTTTCATATTTTATGTATTTTATCGAAATAACGTAATATCAAAGTTTTGTTACCCATAATTTTGTTTCCACGTAAGTTTCAGTTTGCAAAATAGTTGAAACATTTAAAACGAGTGCTACTTTCCTATAAAAATAACATCACTTCTATCTATTTTCCTAGGTTAAGGCAATCCTATTGGTTAGGTTATGTTAGAACTGCGACCAACACACGCACGAGCCGAGCGAGCGAAGCGAGCGTGCCGCGGCAGCGGCTGGCGAGTGCTAAGACACTTCTATCCATTTTCTTAGGTTAGGGCAATCCTATAGGTTAGGTTATGTTAGAACTGCGACCAACACACGCACGAGCCGAGCGAGCGAAGCGAGCGTGCCGCGGCAGCGGCTGGCGAGTGCTAAGACACTTCTATCCATTTTCTTAGGTTAGGGCAATCCTATAGGTTAGGTTATGTTAGAACTGCGACCAACACACGCACGAGCCGAGCGAGCGAAGCGAGCGTGCCGCGGCAGCGGCCGGCGAGTGCTAAGATACTTCTATCCATTTTCCTAGGTTAGGGCAATCCTATAGGTTAGGTTATGCTAGAACTGCGACCAACACATGCACGAGCCCAGCGAGCGAAGTGAGCGTGCCGCGGTAGCGGCCGGCGAGTGCTAAGACACTTCTATCCATTTTCCTAGGTTAGGTTATGTTAGAACTGCGACCAACACACGCACGAGCCGAGCGAGCGAAGCGAGCGTGCCGCGGTAGCGGCCGGCAAGTGCTAAGACACCACTATCCATTTTTCTAGGTTAGGGCAATCCTATAGGTTAGGTTATGTTAGAACTGCGACCAACACACGCACGAGCCGAGCGAGCGAAGCGAGTTATTATGTGTACCGTTACATATTGAAACATGTTTTTATGAACAGTTTTATCGATAACTTAATATTTTATATGAAATGCTGGTTCGATATACCGTTTTTCTGTAAAAGAAAACCATTTAAAATATATATATTTTTTAAAATGTTGTTATTATAATATGAAACTGCGATGATAAACTATTCGTTTTATTAAGAAAAAAATGTATTAAAAATCGTGGAATAGTTTTCTGGAAAATGAAATTCGATGTCAAAAAAATCTGTATTCTGATAGACACCCATTTTTAATATATTAGCCATATATAAAAAATAAGTGCGTATAACAAACGAAAATTTGAGGAACGAAATCGTCTATCAATGTTAATACGTACATTATGTGATTGCGACATATTAATGTATTATTTTCAGCCCACCTGCATTGGCTTATTGTAATAAAATTATCCGCAGCTATATCAAAAGTTTGTTATATCTAATGATAATTATATATTAAGAATCTTCTATTAATCGATTCATATACGTAATAATTATTATGTTTAATAATATATCTATAGAAAGTTTATTATACGTAACGACCAATAGATTTCGAGAACTTTATACGACTTTAAATGTATACGAAAGGTTTGTTAGATGGAATAATTATTATTTAAACGATTTTATGAGTTTGAAAAGTATGATTTTCGATTGTTATCTTAATTGATAAGTATACCAACCAAAATTATATATTTCGTTGGTATTTATTCAAAATAATATATATTTTGTTGTTCTATCTTATATTACTTACCCATTGAACACGATCTTTTTTTTGAATAAAAACTTTTTCATAAGAACAAAGCAACTCAACGCAAGTACATACAATTCCATGGACTCAACCAATAAAATTAAAAAAAAAATCTATAACTTACTAGTGAGTTATAGCAATAAAAAGTCACAGTTTGATTATGGGTGTCATTATACGCCTAATTGCGGTGACCATAGAGCCACTTTATGAGCAAGTGTGTTGAAAAAATATAACTTTTGATCATTTTGGTCAGTTCGTGAAAGGACAATGCCGATTCGACTATGGGAAGTGGTGTCTTTTTTTTTTCGCACGGCCACTGACCAAACGTAATTTTTCCAATAGGCAATAGCATAATAACCAAAACTTTTTATGACAAATATACCTCTAAACGCAGTCAGAACTGAGTTATTGAGGTTGGAAAATGTTGAATAATCATATGTTTTTAAGGCAGTTTTCTTCGTATGGGCGGAAGTTGAATGAAAATATGTAACAAAATAATTATCTTTTGACATTTTAATTACCTCTTTACCCTTTTGTGACCTTTTCCGTCATCTTCCACTGACACACACACACATTGTTTGGCGAGTTAGCAGGTATTGGTGAGTCATACATCGGTTTTTGTGAGAAAAAAGCAGAGCAAGTACACATCTAAAGTCCTTGCGCCAACCCCTTCCCCCGCCTTCTCTCCACCAACCTTTTTTTTGTTTTCGTTGACGGCCTTATCGTGTAAAACGTGTTTTAAGAATAAATGAACTTGATCTGTTTACTTATAGTTCAACTCATAAAAGATATGTTTGTATATCTATAAAATATAACATATCAAGTAGACTTTATTATTGTTAAAACTTCTATGATTTTTCTACTTTTTAAACAAATAATTTTAAATTGGTTGTGAATTATAACACTAAGCAGTATTTACTGCTGGACACAGGCATCTCCCAAAGATTTCCAAAATTACCGATCTAGAGCGGCTTGCATCCAGCGCCTTCCAGCTACCTTGGTCAGGTCGTCAGACCACCTTGTATGGGTGTCCTACGCTTCGCTTGCCTGTAAGTGGTCGCCATTCGAGAACCTTTTTGCCCCATCGGCCATCTCTTCTTCGCCTCTTCCTCGAAGCTGGAACTTCTTGCCTTTTTTTTTTTGACGCGGAGAAAATCGCTTCGGATACCTTACCGGTTACGGGACACCGGTAAGGTTATGTGGTGTTACCACTAAAAACTCCGCGGTGTCACCTCTCAGCCGCTATCGGCCGGGACCGTGTGCTTCTTCATGCTCCACAGCCTCGGCGCGGCCGGCCGCTACTTAAGCGGCCCCGGATCGCCAACGGCCTCACGGCACCCTCTGCTGAATCAGAGGGGCCGGAGTAACCGCCGCCTTGGCCTTTTGGCCCAAGGACAGACGCGCTGACACGCACACGCGCCTGCCTTCCACTCCGGAGGGCTGTCCGTTGGACGATGAAATCCCGTTTCCACCGTCCAACCAGCCCTCATAATTTTGGGCCTGCGGAAGCAGGCCCTGCCCCAGTCCACCTGACGGCGACCGGGGCCCACACAGCCGGCCGCAGGGGATAGGGAGAGCGGCAACGTAACAACGACACTCCTCTTCCCCTGAGGCCCCACCGATGCCGTGCCAAGCGCCACGGCCGCGCTTGGTCGCGGAGGATAGGGCGAGCGGCAACGACACACCGACACTCCTCTTCCCCCGCGACCCCTACCACGGCTGTGATGGTATCGTCGTCACCCCCCTTCCCTCACAGCCAGGCCATTCCTGCCAGGAATGGCCTCCGCCGGGCCCGGGGAGGCCTAAGCCTCAACCCGGGCAATGGGTTCCTCTTAGCTTCCCTGCGGCCGAGGCAACCGCAGGTACTGAGCCCCCCCATCGCGACAAGATGGGAACCACATCGGGGGGATGGAACTTCTTGCCTGAATCAATTGACCCCAGGTAGGTATACTAGTCTACAACTTCGAGGGTGGAGCTCCCAACCCAAACAGGTAGGGACGCAACATTGACATTACTTTCGTTTTGTCCATGTTCATTTTAAGGCCCGACTGTTGGGAAACTCGGTTTAGGTCTGCGAGCATAGTACTTAAGTCTTCCATCAATTTTGTCATGACAACGATATCGGCAAATCGAAGGTGAGTGATATACTTGCCATTAATGTTGATGCCAAATCCTTCCCATTCCAAAAGCTTGAAGGCATCTTCATCATCCAGAGCAACGGTGATCAGTTTCGGCGATATAAAGTCACCCTGTCTTATACCTATATGCAGTGGAATTGTCCTCGTGCACTGATTCGGACTGACATAGTGGCGTTAACGTATAAGCACTTCAACACTTCGATATATCGGTAGTCAATAGGGCATCGCTGGAGAGACTGAAAAACGGCCCATGTTTCGATCGAATCGGACGCTTTTTCATAGTCCACAAACCCCAAGCATAACGGCTGGTTATACTCCCTCGTCTTCTATATAACCAGCCGCAGCGTATGAATATGGTCCATGGTACTAAAACCTTTACGGAAACCGGGTGGTTCGGGAGGCTGGAAGGCATTAAACTTGTTTGCGAGACGATTCGTGATGATCCTCAAAAACAACTTATATACATGAATCAGAAGCATGATAGGCCTATAGTTCTTCAATAGGGTGTTATCTCCCTTTTTGAAGAACAGGATCACCACGCCCCTGCTCCACGCTTCCGGCTTTACGCCCTCGAGCAGAACCGGCGTTTCGCCCGCTTTCAGAAGCTCTACTGCAATTCCATCCTCGACCGGCGCCTTGTTGTTTTTAAGCTGTTTGAGAGCCATCCTAATCTCGTACAGGCTGATATCCAGGATATCTTCGGAATAGTGTCGGGTTAGCTTGGCTCTTGGGTCTTCAGCCATTTGTTTGCTGTGTAGTGAAACTGAGGTATACTCAGCTGTCCATAAAAACCTCTCGATCTCCGCCAGAACCCCTTCCTTTGTCGACACCACGCTGCCATCCTCCGTCTTCAGCTTCATCAATCGGCTTTGCCCAACCGGCATAGCTCTTGCGAACACTTTGAAGCCTTTGTTCTGCTCTATCGTCTCCTTAATACATTTAGTATTGAAGGAGTTGATGTCGTGTTGCAAGGACTTTTGTATACGTCCGTTGAGCTGCCGATATGATTCAGCATCTTTGGAGGTCTGCAGCGACCTTGATCGTCACACTGTCATTAAGTTTAGTGTCTCAGCAGCGATTTTGAGGTTGTTGCTCTGCAGGTCTTATTTGCAAAATATGTGACTTGTTGACGCCATCGTGTTAATACAGGATTCTGGATTCTGGCTTTTGGAACCTGGCTTCAGGGTTTCATCTACCGGTCTTCATTATCTTGACGATGTCGGTGACGGAGGTCTGGGTCTTTTGCGACATCTATTTCTTCGAAGTGTCGATTGTAGGCCATCACGGGCGGTCAGTTGGTTTGGTGTGTCTTCTTCAGATTCTATGTCAGTTTCTGACATTTCATAGATTTTTTCCGCTTCTTTTTTTACGAGGGTTCGATTTTCTGCAATTTCCATCCATTCTGCTTTTGTTTTGTACGTGTAGTGGCAGATATCGTGGTTGAAGGAGTCCTCCCAAGTGTAGATAGGTCGTCCAACTTTCTTCTTGGCTTTTCTGCGTTTGTAAATTGCACGAAGTAGGTGTGGGATCGGGCGTCTCAGTATATGACCGTAATATGATATTTTACGTACCTTTATTATTTTGGATATAGTTTTTCCTTCCAAGATTTCTTTTATCTTTTATTTTGGTGGGTTCTTGGTGACATCCAGAAGTCCTCGAAGTATTAGGCGTTCTAGACCAATAAAAATAGCTTTACCTGGACATAATTCATAAACTCGTTGTTTTTATTATTTTATCGGATATCAATATTGTGTATCAAATATTAATAAGATATATTAAGTAAAAAATCCGCGGTCGCAACCGTATTATATAAAAATCGAGAGATTTTGTACACTACATAACTTTTCCCTAAAAGCATAATAGGTAACCAAATACCTTGTTAGTTTAATTTTTAGGTGCATTCAAATGCGATCACATAATAGCAAAATAAACTGACACTATTTTTGTTTATACATTTTTTTTTCACAGTTTTCATCTGATCTCGATATCTAGATAAGCCAAAATGGTAACCATAATGTTTATATCTTTATTTGCTGTATTGTTTCTTTTTAGACATTAAAGACCGAAATTAAACATAGTTTTTTTTTAATAATAATGTTTTTCTCAGTAGCCAGAAATAGTAACCGTGTTATTTTTGTTTAATTATAGCTTTTTGTGTACTATAATCATATTTTCATCAAAATTAAACATATTGACGTCTTACTTAAAACAAAAAATATTTGATTGAAAATACGTGAGAACATGTCGTGAAGCGGGATGCTCGCGGTGAGTGCGGTGCGGTGCGGGGAGCGAGGCACCAGACGGCGGCGGGTGAGCGCGCGGCTGCGACCTGTTATGATGATCGTGTTTATACGTGTTTTCAACCGATCGCACCGTGTGCTTACAAAACAAATAACTCGTAAATATGGAATTTTGCTAATTATAGGATTGTTTTGATTGTACCTTGAACTTTGACGAGGTGACACAATGAACAATTTAAAACTCTAAAATCGATATTAGTCTAGTAATACTCTTGTTGACACGGCAACCCTTATAGCATGACAGCCCCTGGACTAATACAGTTCCAAAAATGGGCCCCTGCCGAAATATCCGTTTATCTCATGACATTGCATATTAATGGGATGTAACATGAGAAAAGATTAAATACATAAATAACGGAAGTCAACTTATAACGGAAAAGAAATACATAAATAACACCTGAATCCATTAACTATCTTAGAACAGCATACACAAATAAATAACGAAGTTTTTATGCTGTCGTACTAAAATCTAGTTGTGTATTTACAGATTGCAAGTTGCGTCGTGCAACTTGAGTTTCATTTTGTTATGTGCTTACATAGCATTTTACACAATTCCTACCCTCCGTTCACACGACGCCCAAGTTACGTCTCAACGCAATTTGCACTGCCCGCGTGCTCGCAATTGCCCGCACGAGGCCATGTAGTGTTAAAGAGCAAGACTAAAATGTTTGACATAGATAGACTTATTTTTAAAATACCAAATAGACCTTGTCCATGGGACTTCTATGGAAAATGGCAGCGTTTCACTTCTCTACATCTATCAGCTATCTGAAAGAAATAATCGCTTTCAGCGATAAGCACACCCGCGCCCATTGGACATTTTAATGTCTTTTTCTGTGTGTAAATATTATTATTTTTTGGTGTATAATAAAGTATTATTAATATTTATTATGTTGGATTATAATAAGCACTATGGAAGTTAAACTCAGTTGTTGCTTTTTAATGCATAAATATAATCAGTATAAAACCAAAACGAAAACCACACTTGAATTTCTATGTGTATAAAATACTATTTTCAAACCACTACACGACACTAGTCACAGAGTGTCGACTGGCCAGCTTGTTCAGTTTGACTTCACCATATGGCCAATTTATTCCTAGCGTGGTTCATTTAGTTATCATGTAACGAGGTTCAATGAGGTTTTTAATTAAAAAAGTAGAATTGCAGTCACATCAAAATCAATTATTTCAGTGAAAGAATTATTGGGTTTGGACCAAAAATGACGAAGTTAGAGCGATTGGACACCTTTCAGGCAGGTATTCCCGCAGACGCCGCGCTTTATAGTTTTTCAAAACAATTTCAGGCAAAAAAAAAGTGTTTTTTCATCCCATCTTCTCGAAAAACTATGTTTTCATCCCAAAACATATGAAGCTGAAGTTACTGCTGATTCTTAAAAAAGAAAATCTTACGGGATTAAAACACAGTTTGAAAATTGAACACAAATGTTATCTATGTAAAATCAGCCAAAAACAAAAGAATTTAGTTTTAATGCAATGAATTAAATGGCACAGATTTCGTATTTTTTAAAAATTAAGAATACATATCATCGTCAACATGGATGAATGTAGGTTAAAAATGTTTATGTTCTTTGCTTTGGAAAAGGAAAAAAAAATTAAAAAGCGCAATTTTTGTCTTCGATTCAAAGTAATAACAGATTTTTTAGGTTATATTGTATTGAAATTAATTATTATAAAAATATAACAATATGTAGGACCACGCACACAAAGTTACGAGTTTATGAGTAAACAAACATTATTTAAGAAGTTGGTTCTTACAAATTATTTCTTAGTATTTATTGAATGAAAACGACACTAAATAAAGGTTAGTACTTGTCGGAGCTTTGATTAGGTATTGTAGGTGTTCTACTTTCTCTATATTCTGTTTTGTATCTTTTTGCTAGTTTTTCTCATAGATGGCGATGCAAAGTAGAGTGTGCTACTCGCGTACGGTAATATTTTTATCTCGGGCAATATACATGAATCCCTCGCTTCACTCAGGATTCCACCGTAGAATCACTCGCTACGCTCGTGATTCAACTGAGGAATTTTTCGTTTCGCTCTGGATTCAAAGTAGCACCCTCGACTTAATAGTATTACCTTTACGCCTTGTAGTACAATTTACTCTTAAAAAAAAGGTATGAATAAGTTAAGTATTCGGGCTCGTCAAATTCGCATTCAGTTACAAGATCCGATAAACTTCATTTGGTAGGAAAAAATCTCAAAGTAACCCTTTTTTGTGTTATTTTTTTCAAAACTACGAGTAAACCACTGATATTTTACATAAAAAAATGAACTTAATTAAAGCCACTGAATATTTACAGATAAATTCACTGAGTTTGACTTGATTTGATTGATTTTCTTAATAATTATACGAAATTACTATAATAACGACGGACCTATAATAAAACTAAAGATCGCTTCGTGTTTTTATAAGCTTTATTTAACTTGCAATGTATTTATGTGAGTATGTTCGTTCGGGTGGAATCTTCGAACTCAATTTTCAACCAGTTATTGATTTATTAACCAATTTAGCTGAAATTTTGTATACTTGTGTAAGTCGGATGACAATACAATATTATGTTAATGAGATGTTCTGATGATGGAACCGGGAGATATTCGACGGAACTCAAATTTAAAACCACATAACCTCATCGAGTACGTCTCGTTTGATTTGTCTTGACGAGTTGCTACGGGATAAGCCCGAACAAAAAAAATAAATAAAAATAAAAAAACTACGAGGAAAGGACAATAAAATAAAATGAATTAAAATAAACAACTATATTGTCCTTTCTACAATATAACAATAAACACACAAAACTAATAATCTAGGGACAGACGCGGGTCCAGCGAAAAAAATAGGTAGTCTCGTACAGATGTTGCGTTTACAAATATCTTAGCTGGTCACTCACACAAAACAGCAGCTTTTGCCGGCAGTTTCCGCTATCTATCAATCAAACGTTGGAACAACATTCCTCCTCCGATAAGGTTGTTATCGTCCAAATATTCTTTCAAACGAAAATTTAAACAATTTCTTTTGAATAAACAAATTGTAGGTCTACCACGAGGTTGGTCGATGGCGGATTTTGCTGTGTAAAGGTCTAGCTGTTCTGATGACACATACCGAACATACAGTCCACCACATCACATCAATCACACATTTTACTTACACATCACTCATCTCAGCACCATTTCTTTTATCAATAACATTGTTTTATTTGTGTTTTATTTAATATTTAATATGGTCATAGTTTTAATTTCATGGAATTTTATTTAGTTAAATTTGTATAGTTTAGCAATAATATAGTGGCTACACTGTACTGTACATTTTATTATTATTCTTGTTCCAACTAATAACATAGGTAGTCGATAATTTCAGGTCAAAGCAGAAAACCAGCGCTTTACTTACTCCTGTAAGTAAAGGTTTACGCTGAGCTTTGACCTTTTGCATTGCTGAAACTCACACAGACTATTGTTGTATAATAAATTTATGTGTTTTTGTGTGTTTATGTTTAGTTTAAATAGCATGAGTGTGTTGAGAAATATTCAATAAAGATTATTCTTATTCTTATTTTTATTCTTATTCTTATTCTTATTCCTATTCCTATTCCTATTCCTATTCCTATTCCTATTCCTATTCCTATTCCTATTCCTATTCCTATTCCTATTCCTATTCCTATTCCTATTCCTATTCCTATTCCTATTCCTATTCCTATTCCTATTCCTATTCCTATTCCTATTCCTATTCCTATTCCTATTCCTATTCCTATTCCTATTCCTATTCCTATTCCTATTCCTATTCCTATTCCTATTCCTATTCCTATTCCTATTCCTATTCCTATTCCTATTCCTATTCCTATTCCTATTCCTATTCCTATTCCTATTCCTATTCCTATTCCTATTCCTATTCCTATTCCTATTCCTATTCCTATTCCTATTCCTATTCCTATTCCTATTCCTATTCCTATTCCTATTCCTATTCCTATTCCTATTCCTATTCCTATTCCTATTCCTATTCCTATTCCTATTCCTATTCCTATTCCTATTCCTATTCCTATTCCTATTCCTATTCCTATTCCTATTCCTATTCCTATTCCTATTCCTATTCCTATTCCTATTCCTATTCCTATTCCTATTCCTATTCCTATTCCTATTCCTATTCCTATTCCTATTCCTATTCCTATTCCTATTCCTATTCCTATTCCTATTCCTATTCCTATTCCTATTCCTATTCCTATTCCTATTCCTATTCCTATTCCTATTCCTATTCCTATTCCTATTCCTATTCCTATTCCTATTCCTATTCCTATTCCTATTCCTATTCCTATTCCTATTCCTATTCCTATTCCTATTCCTATTCCTATTCTTATTCTTATTCTTATTCTTATTCTTATCAATACATATATCAATACATATAATAAAATCGTAACCGATCGCTGTCTGTACATGGAAGATAAATGAGTAAAAATATTTTTGGGGGCCTTTACCAACGCAATAGAACACAAAACAATGATTTTTAGAATTTTTGTCTGTTTGTCTGTTTGTCGGTTTGTCGGTTTGTCTGTTTGTCTGTGCGTTTGTGCACGCTAATCTGAGAAACGGCTGAACTGATTCGTTTGCGGTTTTCACTGAAATATTATGATAAGCTTCACTTAAAATTTAGTGTTTGTTTCATTTAAATCCGTTCATAAATAAAAAAGTTATATCAATTTTAACACTAGAATGCACGCGCCCCATTTCTTTGCAAGTATGCTCGCGCGCTCTACTATAGTAGAACACTTTACAATTGAAAAAAAATCAATAATATGGCAATTTTAAATAAAAATAAGCATTTTTACTAAAGAAGATTTATTTTAGAAAATTAAAGTTACAAAATTTTTGTTTACATTGTTAAATTTACTTAATTAGGAACATTTTTAAGAGATCACATAAAAAGTTACATATTTGGCAAGTTACATATCAAAACACATATTTTTTTTAGATTTCTGATATTTTTTTAAATTGAATCACTGTTTTCGTTGCATTCAATGCACAATAGTTTGAGTTGGAGGTGATTTATTCCATCGTGTTCCATTTTTTGATATAAAAAGTTGCCACTCACCTCTGTACGCTCAACTTGCCTCAATTGAGAGAGAATAATATCATCTTTTGACGACGACTGCTCAGACTGTGTGGTATTCTTATTCTTATTCTTATTCTTATCAATACATATATCAATACATATAATAAATCAATACATATAATAAAATCGTAACCGATCGCTGTCTGTACATGGAAGATAAATGAGTAAAAATATTTTTGGGGGCTTTTACCAACGCAATAGAACACAAAACAATGATTTTTAGAATTTTTGTCTGTTTGTCTGTTTGTCGGTTTGTCTGTTTGTCTGTGCGTTTGTGCACGCTAATCTGAGAAACGGCTGAACTGATTCGTTTGCGGTTTTCACTGAAATATTATGATAAGCTTCACTTAAAATTTAGTGTTTGTTTCATTTAAATCCGTTCATAAATAAAAAAGTTATATCAATTTTAACACTAGAATGCACGCGCCCCATTTCTTTGCAAGTATGCTCGCGCGCTCTACTATAGTAGAACACTTTACAATTGAAAAAAAATCAATAATATGGCAATTTTGAATAAAAATAAGCATTTTTATTAAAGAAGATTTATTTTAGAAAATTAAAGTTACAAAATTTTTGTTTACATTGTTAAATTTACTTAATTAGGAACATTTTTAAGAGATCACATAAAAAGTTACATATTTGGCAAGTTACAAATCAAAACACATATTTTTTTTAGATTTCTGATATTTTTTTAAATTGAATCACTGTTTTCGTTGCATTCAATGCACAATAGTTTGAGTTGGAGGTGATTTATTCCATCGTGTTCCATTTTTTGATATAAAAAGTTGCCACTCACCTCTGTACGCTCAACTTGCCTCAATTGAGAGAGAATAATATCATCTTTTGACGACGACTGCTCAGACTGTGTGGTATTAGTCACGTGGTCTTGAGCCATCTCCTCATCTTGCACCTGACTTCTGCCCTCTTGACTAATTGGTTCTGACACTATGCCAGCATTACCATCGTCATCGCTTTCAATAATTTCCTCATCATCTTCAATTTCCTCTTCCAGCCATTTTGATACACGACGTTCCCATTCTGAGGCCATGATAAATTTTGGTGCTAAAAAAAAACAAAGTACAAAATAAAATATAATGCATACAAAAAAATGTTATAAAACACTAAAGAAAAACAACTAAGTATAAGTTACTTACCTCATATATTAATTACACAAGTGGTCGCGTGTACTACTCAGGTAGAATAAGGATTTTGTCGCCAAATAATATCGACGTGCGGCCTCTTTTTATACGTGCGGCACACTAAAATGAACCGGAGTTTAGTAGTCGAGGCTTATCTAGGAGCGGGAGGGTATATATGAAAAAATGAGATGACACGACTCAAAAGTTTGCTCCTGTTCTACTATAGTAGAGCGCGCGTGTCCTCTAGTGTTAAAGAATCACGTCAACCATTTTTGTTCAAAAAACTGTGTTTGTGCACGCTTATCTCAGAAACGGCTGAACAACTTCGGTTGCGATTTTCAATTATGTATTTTGATAAGTTTCACTCAAAATTTATATCAATTAAAAAAAAAAGTTATATCAATTTAAAAAATCACGTCAAAGATTTTTGTTCGAAAATTTGCTATGAAATAAACTGTACGGTAGCATTGGCTAAAACTTTTGTTAATTTTATATACGGTTTTTATAAAATAATAAAGTTAATAACCGGCCAAGTGAGAGTCGGACTCGCGCACAAAGGGTTCCGTCCCATTATCTATAAAAAATCAAGTTTGTTGTACGGGAGCCTCAATTAAATATTTATTTTACTCTATTTTTAGTTATTATATCGGCAAGAGAAATACATCATCCTTGAAAATTTCAAGTGTCTGGCTATCACGGTTCATGAGATACAGCTTGGTGACAGACGGACGGAAGGACGGACAGCGGAGTCTTAGTAACAAGGTCCCGATTTTAGCCTTCGGGTACGGAATACGGAACCCTAAAAATTTACTATTTTGATGTTTTCGGAGTTTTTTTATTAGTTTCTTTTTGGTCACCAATAAATGGCGCTGTTAAAAATACACAGAGCCTAGGGCCGCAAGACCCAACGCCACCAAACGGCGATTCTTAGCATGATTGTGGGCGCGAAAATGAAAAAGGAATCAAAATAGGAAGTACTTAATAGGTTAGGTTAGGCACAGGGGATGTCCTCTGACTAAAGCATAGGGTGCTGTGAGCGAGTCACGGACCGCCATATTGGTAGCCGCGCCGGGGCTTTTAGCCCTTACCCCGGAGTTTTTAGTGGTAAACGCCACATAACCTTACCGGTCTCCCGTTACTGGCAAGGTGTCCGAACCGAAGGGATTTTTCCCGCGTAAAATTCTCCTCCATAAATCTGCCTCCATGACGTGGGCCAGTCGGGCGATGGGAACTGGATTCCAAATACGGTCCTCTAGGTTGAAAGGAGCATTTGTGTCAACACGCGTCTTTACCCTAGCGGATAAAATTGAAGGCCGATGTACCAGGCCACTCAGACTCCTCTCGATAACTGAGAGAGTACCTCAAGTGAGCTCAGCCAAAGCCGCTGATAAGCAGTCGCCGTACCAGGTCTTTGGAGCAAGATTTAGCACACTGACTTGGCAAAAGCGGTAACGCCGTTATCACCATTAGATTTTTTGTGGGTGAAAACCTTAACCGTCCGATTTCCTGTGGCCAAAAGGCACCTTTTCCTCACGTAAGAAGAAAGGTTAGGGAAAAAATGTTAGGTTAAAATTTAAGTTAGGCACTGCAATAAAAATGTGTGGAAAACCCATACCAAGACTACTCAGTATTGTGACTTGAGGAACGAAAGATAGGTAATGGTCATTTTCCAGTTCGTTTGAACTGAAAGTACGCCGCAAATAACCTCCAAACAGCCGTATAGGACGCCCTACCCGAGAAGCTCTTCAAACGGAGGTTATTAGTGAACACTAAGCAGACATTGATCTCAGAGAACACTAACTTCCTGCCATCCTTGAAGCTCTACTGGTAAAATGTGCCGAGATACTGGCACATAAAATACCTAGAGGTATCTTAAGTTTGGCAGATGCCTCAGCTTGAAAGTCCACATCAATAGAATGGTGACGATAGTGAAGATGGCCCGGGGGAAGCTCCATCCAGTACTTTCCTCTCGCTTCTAGCTTCGGACGCGGCTCATGATTAAGGCGATCTTAAGAAAATCTATGTTTAAGGTTACTTGAGGAACGCCGTCATCTGTCGGGACTCAAAGTAGAAATGCGTATTTCTCGACTTTTATCTCCCGCCTAGCGAAAGACATATTTGACAAGGCTTACCATTGCACCGCCACATCGGGAGGGCGGGGAAGAGGGGGAGATACAAATAGACGGTGGCAGCAGTCCGCTGCAGAGAGCTACAACAGATTAGTGCTGTGGGAACTCACGCCAAAAGACGGAAGATGAATTAAATATTAGCAAAGTCACTACCTATTGCATAAGTATTTCGTTTTAGAGAGACCCACGGCGTAGCAGTAACATTCGGTAACAGTGTAAGTTTACATGTAGTTTACAATGTCAAAATTCCGATCGACTTAGACTGTGACTAGAGATAATGTGTGATCGTAGTAAACAAGGAACCCTTATAGTTTTGCCATTTCTGTCTGTCTCTCTGTCCGTGGTTTTACTTAGAGATAATTAGAACCAAGAAGCTGTAATTTGGCAACGGTCATGAACTTAAAGCAAAACTGGGCAGGGCAACTGGCGCGACGGAGCCCATGCGATGGGTTGACGAAAAAATCAAAGTCGCGGGTTACACCTGGATGTGAGCAGCACAGGACTGAGATGTGTCGACGAAGACAGGTCTATGCTCAGCAGTGGACGGAATAAGGGCTGAGATGATGATGAACTCTTAAGTTTTAATTCTAAATTGACATTCACAAATACGGAACCCTTCACTGCGTGTGACATGATATTGTGCGTGTTACTTGACCGGTTTTATTGAAAATATCAAAATAACGATTTTTATAAAGTAAAGTCCACGCAGACGAAGTCGCGGGCAACAGCTAGTTCTTAAATAAAAAAAAAAACAGAACGGTGGTCAGTGGTTCTAGGGCGGAACTTATCTCGGTGAGGGATGAACAGGCACTCGGGGCAATACAAAATGGCGGCCGGTTTGACTCGAAGTCACGCTCAGTTGCAACTTCACCGCAACAAACTTCAGATCGCACTGTCGTGTAGACGCACCAGAGTAATGTAGTCTTTCACCTGGGGTAACGAAGTTCTTCACCAAGGGTAACGAAGTTCTTCACCAAGGGTAACGAAGTTCTTCATCAAGGGTAACGAAGTTCTTCACCAAGGGTAACGACGTTCTTTACCAAGGGTAACAAAGTTTTTCTCCAAGGGTAACAAAGTTTTTCTCCAAGGGTAACAAAGTTCCTGGAAAATGTCCATATGCATCCGCTATAGTAAAACGTAATTATTGGACGTCCCAGCGGATCACCGATCGACAAATAATTACAAGGTCCCTAAGGTCGGCGATCCATTACAAACAAAAACTAAATTTAATTTTAAAATAAAATTTGACAGGAGTCAATAATGTCAAATAATAATTAAATTATTATTAATTAAAAGAAAGAAAAAATAACCTATTTACTGCTAATTATAAAATAAATAAATCATCACGTCTTTTTCCGACGGGAAAGACAGAGCCTCGGGACACAAAGATAATTTTATAGTTTAATATCGATCTCAAGAAGAAAATCTTGGAGCAAATTATAAACAGCTAAATTAATAAAAGTGAAATAAATCTAGTTAGTACCATTTGAAATGTCATTCACGCAGCCAACCGACAAATCATCACTATATATAATAAAAATGTTTAAAAGAGTTTATTAGTTTATTATGGATTCTTTACAAATAAAATGAATGATTTGGAATAATCAACATTATATTGAATTATTTTTTAAACTGGGAATGACCATGACATTAACCACCTGTCAATGTCATCTTAAGTCATTCAGTTAGAATAAACTACCGTAAACAAACAATGAACAGAACCAACCTATTTGTATGAGTTTATTTCTGAAAATTATAATTACTTTTTATTTAAAATGTGATGGAATACATACTTTTGAAAAAGAATTTAGCAATATCTATAGAAAACTAAAGATGACCAATTGGTGAGTGATATTGTAAACATTATATTGTTACAGAGTACTCTATGGGAGACGATGCTCACCTAGAATCTGATCACGCAGACGGATGGTGGTTGATAGAACTCAGTAATAAAACGACTTAACACAATCGAGTTTGGGCTTATTTCATTTGTCTATATATATATATATATATATATATGTATGGTCTGGTGCCCACAACTTCGTCTGCCCAGGATCTCACTATCTTTATAAATTGTAGCCTATGTATTTTTCTGATGTATAAACTAAATAATTGTAAAGTTTCATTAGTTTTTACGTGAAAGAGTAACAAACATCCATCCATCCATCCGTACTTACAAACTTTTGCGTTTATAATATAAGTAGGAAAAATAAATTATTGCAAAGTTACAAAAACAATTTATTTCGTCACGCTTTTTCTTTTACGAAACTTTCGATATCACAAGTTTGTTTCATGTGAATTGTAGCCTATGTCACCCGGACAATAATGATGACAAATCGATTGATATCGTATTTGTCTTTTAAGAATTTAGATTGGAATAGCGGATAAGCGGTTTGGATGCTACGGTGGAATTTTGACATAATAAAAACTAATAAATAAATTATGTTTTACTTAATAAGTACCCCATGATTCCTTGCCAAACGTTTTTTTAAAATTAAAAAGAGAAGCTATTCCACTCGTGACTTCTTCAAGGCAAAGACATATCAAGTAACATCTCCGGTTTTACAGAACAAATTTTGAATCTATTACAAATAATCGGCCAAGTGCGAGTCAGAATCGCGCACGTAGGGTTCCGTACCATTATCCATAAAAAACCATGTTTGTTGCATGGGCCCCCCTTAAATATTTATTTTATTCTGTTTTTAGTATTTGTTATAACGGCGATAACAATACATCTGTGAAAATATCAGCTGTCTAGCTATCACGGTTCATGAGATACAGCCTGGTGACAGGCGGATGGACAGACGGACGGATGGACAGACAGACGGACAGACAGACAGCGGAGTCTTAGTAATAGGGCCCCGTTTTACCCTTTGGGTACGAAACAATAAAGAGACTTTTTAACCTATGTCACTATGAAGGGTAGGGATTCTAACGAAATGCCATACATTCAAATCCGTGGCGACATTAAGAAGTTGAAATAAAGAAAACCAAATACATGCATATTTACTTATTTTCGTAATCTCCTTCTTTGCAAGTCGTGTGAAAAATACTGGGATCTCTTAAACCAATCTAAGTAGGTATTGAGGCCTGTGGCGACCTCTGCGCCACAACGAGGAACTAAACACCACAAACAACAATGAACGCAGCAATACCTAGTTCACAAGAATCATACGAGATGGCGCCAGCAGATTCTACATCTCGATCTCAGAGTTCTGGTTGCAACTGACTATATATACAACCTCCGACAAAACACCGTTGGAGCCGCGGTTCCCCAGGCGCAACACCATGCCTGGCGGGAAGATCTTCCCTTTGTGGCGGTCGAGCATATCACCTCGCTCCCGCTACAGTGGTGACCCCGACGTGATTGGAAGCAACCTTCTCCATCATCAGCAGTCAAGCAGCCTTCTTCATCATCGAACTCTGTCATCATCGTTCCTCTCTCTCACTCAATGTTGGTCAGCAGCAGCATCAGCAGTCTCACAGCAAGCCAGCAACAATGGGTCAATCATCAGGTCCATCGCAGCCGACTCACCGAGCTTCCTGGTCCTGATCCCAAGCACCCACAACTCACTCGACGACTTCAGCGACCGGCGCATCCCCCGCAGCATCGTACCCTGGATCCGAGGCATCTACTCTCCAGCGTAGCACTCCGGTAGGACATCATTCCGGCGCCAACAAGTCGACAACGCTCAAGACAGTCTCGACTCACCGCAGACTACGAGCAAGCAATCCACTTCCGACTCACTGGAAGGCTCCCGACTCACTGGGACAAGAATCATCTGGCACTTGCAAGCTACTATATAAAGCACAGACTGCACTTGGAAAAAAACTATCAGACCTCCGGTCTTGGGAGGGAGTCCTGTGGCGACCTCTGCGCCACAACGAGGAACTAAACACCACAAACAACAATGAACGCAGCAATACCTAGTTCACAAGAATCATACGAGATGGCGCCAGCAGATTCTACATCTCGATCTCAGAGTTCTGGTTGCAACTGACTATATATACAACCTCCGACAAAACACCGTTGGAGCCGCGGTTCCCCAGGCGCAACACCATGCCTGGCGGGAAGATCTTCCTTTTGTGGCGGTCGAGCATATCACCTCGCTCCCGCTACAGGCCCATATTTTATAGGTTTAGTGTTGTATTATAGATAGTAAATAACAAAACAACATAATACCTATAAGTTTATATCCAAGAAAAATAAAAAAAACCGACTTTCAGGTGTTTACTCCTAATAAATTTTGAACAGCTGAGCCAATTTCTATCAAATATAGCTAGGAACTATCTCGAAAAGTCAGTATTCAAACAAAAAAAAAATTGCATTAACATCAGCCCATTCGTTCAGGCGCTAATATGCTTTAAACAGACACCTAGATACACAGACATACAGACACGTCAACCATATAACACCCCTCTTTCCGTCGGAAGTTAAAAATAAACAAAGACATTAAATAACGACTTTGCAGGGTTAATTGTTTATTAATGAATCACTACTGTCAAATTATGTTAATAGGCGATGCGGCTAGCAACCCATCACTATTGACTTATTTTTATATCACGCTAAGCGTGGTCTTTGGGTCTTACGGCCCTGGACTCGATCTATCCCGTCAGCATAAATATGAAATAATATAGCTGTATCAACCACTAAACAAAGTTTAATCACAGGCATGGCACTTCATACAAATGGAGCAGCATATATACCTAGTACTACTACAAACGAAACAATCCGTCCGTGTACACGTCAAATGTGTGAGTTGAACAATCAGGGTCGCCACCACAGAATTTGTTGCTTTGCTTACCTGTTTTATCACTCGGAAGTCTATAAAATTTTGGTTATTTATTGTTTTCCGTGGATAAACAATGATAATGTGCGCAGTTTCTCACCATTATAATTCAATAATCCTAAGTGACTCGCGTAATGCCAACGTGCGACTACCAATAACCCTGTTTTACTGCCACTTACACCTCACAATAACGGGGGAAGGGTTGCGGGGACACTAGATTGCGGGGGACGGCGCGAGTTTCCGTTCTGTATGTAATACTATTATCAATTCTGTGGTTTAATCATAAAATGAATTGCTTAAGTCAAATAAACTATTCTACTGCTTATTTCTATACTGTGTCGCTGGCAGGGTCACATGTGAGTTCACCGCTGCAGCGTCCGCGCGATGTAAATTGCGTGCGGCCGGGGCAGCATTAAATACCTACATTTGCAGGAATACCCGGCTTTAATGATTGTTTCGTGAACTTTCGTGAGAAAACCAATCAATTAATTGAATGGGTCGGAAGACCCGGGTCGACTACTCGACAGTTCAGTATTATTTTAGACCTTAAGGATTGAAGGAAAAACACATCCCTAATAACCAACAATACTATCGATAGTATCGATCCTGACGACGAATAAACTAACTATAGTATTGCGTTTTATAAACTATCGATAGTATCGATTATTTATTTATTAGAAAAGCAATACTATCGATAGTTTGTTCGTCGTCAGAAACAATACTATCGATAATATTGTTGGTTATTATGGTTTTATTTAAAATACAGATAGTCTATCGATAGACTAGCGATAGTGGATTAACGAGCGGCAACACTAGTCATTGCAGTGTTGTGCGTCGCTATCGCGACTCGTTAGGTACGGGAATTTTGCGGCGTGGTCGGCGCCCTTCGCAATCGAGTTTCATGCAGAACGGCAACAACGCGTAGGTACCGGTAAAATTAACGTTAAATTTTAACAATATAATACCTATAACGTTACTACAAACGATACCCGTATTATATTACCCTTAAAATTTTGAAATAATGAAAATACTTATAATGTGAAAAGGTCGGCCTCGGCGAACTTTCTGCGACCAAATTGCAGACGTTCTAAAAAAAGGAGAGGTAAAAAGTACCCGTAACCGAAGGGCATGTATGAAGAGATTGATGAGTTTAGATGAAGCAAAAGAGGTTTGTCAGGATCGTAGCAAGTGGAAGTCCATAGTCTCTGCCTACCCCTGCGGGAAACAGGCGTGATATTATGTATGTATGTATGTGAATTTGGTACCAGTAAATAACCCTGGGGATAAGTCCGCCGTTGTAAGTTTACTTTTCTGATTTGTGTCTGTGTTCTTTATTATGCACCATAAAGCTTTATAAACAAACAAACAAAGCTCAACAATGTAGTTATTATCGATCTAATGAACACATTATTTCAATAAATCTCCACCCTAGCCGATCCGTGGTTAGTAAAAGTTCCCACGTGTTTATAAAAGTTTGACAATTATTGTCTACAAATAAATGCATAAGACGACGCGACGAAACTACTTACACGAGAATCACTCGCGGCTCGCTACAGCACGGTTGGGAGTTGAGGCACAAACCAAAGACGACCTTATTGTGCAAGAAATAACGTTCATATTAAAACGTAAGTAAGAAAAAAATACAAATAAATTATAAGCGTGGATATTTTTTGTTTGATTTGTTCCTAATAGTATCAATAATATGTTGACGGCATAAATTAAACACTTTCAAAAAAGTAATGTATTTTGGCTTTTCAAAAAATACAAAAATTTGTAAATGTAGAAATGAATAAAATGAATTTGTTTAATTTTTAATAATTTATCAACACACATAATATATTATTTTGAATAAATTGTTAAAATATAGTTATCTATAATTTCTGGTAAGATAAGCCAGAAAATTTGTAACATACCGAACCTTCTTTATTAATGATAGTTCTAATTGATTCATTCGTTTAATTTAGATTTATTTAACTGGAATGCACACGTTATAATACGGTAGAGGTAGTTTTCCAAAGTTATTAATTATGCTGTACTTATGAAATCAAAATTTATGCAATATTCAGTTTTTTGCTTTTTTCACACTGACGCAGAGCCTTAAATTGTTTAATTCGGTTTATTTGAACTATAACTAACAATACTTTATATCATACAAAAAGAAAGTTACGGTTATAGAATAATGTCCAGGTTAAGCTATTTTTACTGGTCTATTCGTATTTTCTAAGTCTTGACCGATTTTCTTTTGTTAATGCAGAATCATTCAAAGCATATGTCATGCACGGCCTAATTACCATTTTGTACATCAACACCGCAATGCTCCACTCTATTTCATTATTTTGTATAAATGGTAATAGAAATTTTGAATTTTTTATTGCTTTGACACAACGGGTTTTGATAGTTGATTTCCGATTGTGTGTAGCTGAAATGTATGTGCCTAAGTACTTTATTACTGCCATAGGTTTAATTATGGCTCCTCCAAGTATTCTGCTTGGCTGTTCTTCGACCGGTGGGCCAAATTGGTCTCGAATAATCAGTTTTGTTTTACTCCCATTTATGGTGAGACCAACTGAATGGAGAAGTTCTTTCATTTTAGTAATGATTCGATTTATTACTTCTATTTCTTCCCCGATCAGAATTATGTCATCTGCGAAAGATAATATCATGGGCAGGGTTATTTCATAGTCCTGGTCGAGTCTCACCGCGTCTTCTTCTTCCTCCAGCGTTCTAAGCACCTCGTCGATAATTATTGTAAATAGTCTTGGAGATAGGGGGCAGCCTTGTTTAACGCCTTTGCCCTTGCTGATAGTTTCCGAATTTTGTCCGCACCATGATATGAAAGTTCGTTATTTATACATGCTTTGATAATCCTATTAGTGAGAGGTACATCTACTTTGTTTAGCAGTACATCTTTAAGTGCTTCTGAGTTGACAATATCGAAAGCTCTTTCCAGGTCAAGGGCCACGACGTAAATAACTGCTCCTTCCCTCCATTTAATATCTAAAACGCGTCGAAGTGTAAAAATATGATCCTCAGTTGATCGGTTATTTAGGAATGCCGCTTGCTAATTTCCTAAAGTGCTGATAGCCGCGTCTAGCCTTTCTAATAAGAAATTCGCGTAGATTCGATATCCTACATTACAAATCGATATTTTCCTGAAATCATTTATATTTTTTGGGTGAGGTAGTTTCGGAATGGGGACTTGCTTAGTGAGACGCCACTCCTTAGGGACTTTATTTTTGAGCCATATCATAGCCATAGTCTTAGTGAGTTCCTCTAAGAATTCCATTGGAGCTGCCTTGTATAGTTCGGGTACAACGTGATCGGTTCCTGGCACAGTGCCATTTTTCATGCGCTATATAATATTCCCAATATTTTCGATGTTAAGGGGCTCCATCTTTGTTAAGTCAAGATCTGTTTCGTCCGCGGTGTTAACGTGTCGCCCTTCACTTTGTTTAACGTCTGTAATCCAGTTAGACATTGGAATGTAGTGTTTGGATTAAGTTCGCGCAAACTTTCTTTTATGATTTCTAAGAAATTTAAAAGTTATTTCCATACGTAGTGATTTATGTGTCTTGCTTGCTTAGACCTTGAAAGAAAATTTTTGTTTTATGAGCTTCCTCCTTTTCCAAGATGGTTTTAGTTTTTGTCGAGCTTTAGTTAAATTTTGTTTTAAGTTTTTGTCTTGGGGATAATTAGATTTTCGGAATAACGCCTTTTGGAAGTTTGCTAAAGCAACTCTGGTTTCTTTTGAATTAGCAATAGGTTTTTGTAGTGCTTTATGTGCAGCATCTTTCAAGATGTTATTTAGGGTGTCCCATTTAAGTGTATTATCGTTCTTGTCAGTCAGATTCTTATGTACGTTATGTTCTCTTTTAGCCAATTGGATTCTTTCTTTTATCGCGTTCTGATAGATAATCAAATTCTTTTTATTTTGTAGGAGCTCGTAATTATAGTTTTTATGATTATATTGTTTTTTTTTTGAGTTGGCAATTTTGATTGTTTTTCGGGTAGCCCGTTTTTTTTTTTTGCGAAAGACGACATTCGTATTTTTCCCCATATCAGTTTATGATCGGATTTAACTTTTAGGTCTTTTTTACCAATTATATTATGGAAAAATACGTCCCTTTTTGTACCGGTGATAATATGGTCGACTTGAGATTGTTTTGTTCCCCGTGACCACGTGGTCTTACAAGTGATTCTGCCCCATGTACTGTTTACTTTTAATTTGTGTTGCTGTATTAGATTGAGCAAAAGGTTTCCGTTAGTGTTTGATGTACTATGGTACAGATTTTTTCCGATTAATTTTTTAAATGTCTCGATCTTAAGTCCTAATTCGTGTACATCCTCCCTACCTATATGGGCGTTAAAATCGCCCATAATGATTAAAAAGGCATTGCTTGGTGTGTTCCTAATAAGATTTACTATTTGTAAGAAACGGGATGCCGATTCTGACGGGATATGCGTGTTAACGACGAAAAGATTTATAGGGTCATTGACATTGGCAATTTTTCTACTAAAAAGGTTGGTGTATTGTTACTATCGACAAAATGTCCTTTGTTTATATTTTGGGTAGGTAATGGCTTAGGATGGTATGGCTGGCAGATGTTTTAAGAAACATGTACCGACTATTTTCAATTTCAATTTATTTATTGCTTTACTAGTAACATGCCGTGTGAAAGCGCGGTTGTTTGGTTTTATTTATTGCCTCTGGAGAAAGGGCCTTTGGGTGTGGATGCAATTTTTGGTTTGGGGAATTTCCATGGCGATTTTTCTAGTATTGGTTCAATTGTTTTCTAAAGAGTGTTATTTCAGATATTTATCGGGGTAATAAGCAACTTTTTAAGTTTTATTTTCGGAATGGTTGTTTAATATATTTCCTAGTTGTTGATGTTTTAGATTTGGATGTTGCGTTATTGATTCTATAATTAACGTTAATGCAATACTATTATAAAAATATGGGGTAGGCTGCTTAGTTTTCCTATCAGTTTAGACTTCCAAGTTATTTGGGGTACATATTTAAATACATCTATAAATTTATGTTGATTTCTTATTTAAGATCTAATGGTTTTACACTAACAGTGATATATAAGATAAGGGGACGGTTTAATTTAAAACCGGTATTATGGATGTGTTTTATTACTTTTCAGGCTACAATAGGCTGGTTGTTGATTAGCATTTTAGGTTCTCTTTACGTGTAAAATATAATATACAGTTTAATTAAAATACAGATATAGCGAAATTAATATGAAGTCGGCTTACAAAATGACAACGTTTTTGTTTGTTTTTTTTCTTTTTTTGTGAGCTCAATAGTGATATTTGAAGCTGTTTCGTGTAAGCTATATCTTACTGTTTTGTAACTATCGCCGATTTTTTTAAATTATTTTATTAGGTATCTTTTTTTTTAATCTACAGATACGGTTGGTTAATTTTTTAGCTTGGCTAGATAGGCTAAATGACGGCGAGCATCAGTTTATTCGGAATCCCGTACGTAAATTTATCAAAGAATGTTAAATACAGTGCCACCGTGTCTTACCACGTTATCAAATTTTCTTTGTAGATTAATTTATGAAAAAGCATTAAGTTTTTCTCAAAGAAAATGTTTACTGGGTATTTTTGGATAAACGAAAGTACCGCGGGTTGTTTTGAAAAAAGTGAAGCTGTGGCATTAGCACGATTATTTTAGTTATCAGATAATGATGAAATATATTTAGGGCCTTCCTTGGTGCTGCATGTGTTGTTCAGGTTGCTGCTAACTAGCGCAGTAATATAATTACTTTAGTTACGATATTGAAATTTAATAAATATATATTTTTTAATTATTATTTTATTTTTAATTTAAGCACGACTTTATTATACTGATTTTCCTGAAAAGGGGGGACAAGAGTAGGCTAGCTTAGAAACACAGTAATAGTTAACATAAAACAAATAAAAATAAAATACAGAAAATGGATTGATCGCACTGAGTTCAAAAATAATAAAAACAAAAAATTAAAAAAATATAAAAAAATAAAATGGCTTGATCTCACAGAGTTAACGTCGGTAGAGTCGGTAGAGCTAATTTTGCGTTGTTGTATTCACTATTTGCTTCTGAATAGGTACGTAGAACTACACAATACACAACACTCTCAAATATGCGCGCACGCACAGAATAAATAATTTGAACCGCGTTTTTCTCGGATATCGGCGAGATCCGTTACGGGTTTTAAGATTGGGAAAAAGGTCTCGGCCGGTAGGCAGCACACGGATCAGGACGTCCGTTCGGTAAGACGGTCGGACCGGAACTCCGACAAATAATGTGACTTACGAGGATGATGAAATATTATTGATGACCGTACAAATAAGAGTACGATCTAATAACGGTACTTACCTGACTATGCGAGCACTCTTAGATCAAGGGTCGCAAACTACCCTTATAACTGAAACTGCCGCACAACTTCTAGGCTTGCCTCGCCAAAGCCAACATGCCTCGGTGACAGGGGTGGGTATTTCTTCAAAGAAAAGCAGAGGATGTAACAAACAATAAAATATTTTGTTATCAGTAGCGACATCTACATTAACGTCTCCCAAACAAAATGCAATATTGGCTCGAAATTGACACGAGATGTCGCTAGTCGTCATTCATTCCTTTTAATTAAATAAGCATAAATAAAATATAAACAAACTTATATAAATGTAAAACAATATATCTAAAGCTATAAATAACAAATTAACAAAATACATAAATAAAAAATTTAAACTTAATATGTTTCATAAACTTAACCGATCTTTGTAAGTCAAAAACCTTTCATCTAATTCCGTAAAGAAAAAGTATTTAGAAAAATGAACAGGCTTTTTGACAGCCATTTTGTAATGACATCATCTTGAGAGTCTTGATTTTGAGAGACATACATTTAATATCTATTTAATTAAGTTAAAGAAGGAAACAAAATTTGGAAATAAACAATGAAGAAACAGAAAAAGGAAGATGTAATAAATAAATTTAATAGACCGATATAAATCGTAAGTAAAAACCATGGCATGCGTGTCACATTGTCAATACAATATAAAATTAAAATCCAAATTAATCAATAAATGCGTCCTTTGTTTTAGGGTTCTTAACTATAATTTAAATAAATTAATACAATTTTAAAAAGTGCAATTAAAAAAAGCACAGTCAGTTTGTGGCACATGTGAAGGGACAGACTGCATTCCCTACATCATTGGAGGCTGACCTGATGGCATAGCATCGGAGGGACCTTGGGAGACGAGCTGGAACTCTAAGTACATCATTCGAAGGTCTACCAGTATAAACTACTTATAATGTTACTAAATTAGCAAGGACAATTTAAGTAAGTGAATCTTTATTTGCCTATGTAAAGAACTGTATTCCACCGAACGTTCTTCAAGAAATCCAATGTCAAGCAAGTGGTGAATCCATACGTCCCATTCTGTTATCTGTATTAATTTAATAAATACATCTGTTGCTCACAAATTGTAGTTTAATTGAGCAACCAATACACACGCTACCTCACTCCCTGAATAGGTCTCATGTCTTTACTAGGTAGAAAGCCGGTGGTGACTTCTTGTAAATAATCACAAGTAAAGAGGTCACAAGGAAAAATTCAAATATACTGTGTTTCAATCCATGACGACTACAGTTTGACCACTGACGCCCTAGTTATGCCAAAACTAGTGAATAGCCTACCACACAATACATTCGACTGCAAGAAATATTCACATTTACAACATATTCAACTTGCGGATCCTGAATATAATATATCTAAGCGAATCGATATATTACTTGACGCCAAAGTTTATTCAGATATTTTGATGAACGGGTTAATTAAAGGCTCTAAACAAGAACCCATGGCCCAGCAAACGAAACTAGGGTGGATCTTGTCTGGACCCGTGATGACATTCAATTGCCACGTTGTTCTAGATGGAGTTTAAGATATTGCTAATTACTGGGAGGTAGAAGAAATTACATCTGAAACCACACCACTGACGCAACAAGAAGTCTTTTGCGAAGAACTACGCACAAACGACTAAACGGTTGCCTGACGGACGATATGAAGTTCATCTGCCAATGAAGGAGGACTTTGAGAAGCACCTCGGTCACTCAAGAGCACGTGCCGTGGCTCAATTTAAGCAATTAGAGAGTCGTCTCATGAGAAATAACAAACTACGTGACAGTTACGGACAGTTTTTACGAGAGTACATCGATTTAGGTCACATGCGCGAATGCACTAAACGTAAGGATCCTATGTGTTATTTACCGCACCACGGAGTACACAAAGAGGACTCACTTACCACCAAGCTTCGCGTCGTATTCAACGCTTCCTTAAAAACATCTACAGGGAAGAGTTTAAATGACCTCATGGAAAGCGGTCCTAAGTTACAACAGGACATTCAATCTTTGTTACTGAGATGGCGTACCTACCGCTATGTATATACTGCAGACTGTGAAAAAATGTACCGTTGTATCCTGCTTCATTCTGACCAACAACATCTACAGAAGATTATTTGGAGAAATAGTCCTCAAGATCCTCTTAAGGAATACCAATTGTGCACTGTGACGTACGGGATGAAAGCCGCACTATACTTAGCTATGCGCACAATGCAGCAACTGGCACTTGACGATGCAAATAAATATCCACTGGCGGCTGAAGTCCTTAAAAATGACTTTTACGTTGATGACCTGCTGAGCGGCAGCCACTCAATTGAGCATGCAAAAGAAGTTACATGCAACTGATCGAAATACTGCAAGGCGCAAAAATTTACCTGAGAAAGTGATCAAGTAACTGCCCCCAATTACTTGATAATTTGACTTCAAAACAAATAAACCCAATTAAAATTGACTTGAAAAATGCTAACTCAACAAAGGCGCTCGGGTTACGGTGGAATCCCAATACTGACATATTTACATTTCATCCAGTTGACGAGTACGATGAGTCATCGCCATGTACGAAACGAATGCTATTATCTAACATCTCGAAAACTTTCGATCCCCTAGGATGGGTGGCTCCCCTGACAATTAGGGCAAAACTATTATTCCAAAAACTTTGGTTAGTGCCTTTGGAATGGGATGACAAAGTTCCACAAGATGTTCAACTTGAATGGGACAAATTGCGTGAGGATCTGAAGCACATCAACGAATTGCATATCCCTCAGTGGGTCGATGATCTCAATGGATCTATCGAGTTACACGGATTCTGCGACGCCTCAGAGCGAGCTTATGCTGGAGTGGTCTATCTAAAGTCCAATAATGAAAAAGGGGAAATTACTGTTCGAATAATGGCCGCGAAAACAAAAGTAGAGCCACGCAAGAATACTATGACTTTGCCGCGACTTGAGCTGTGCGGCGCTTTGCTACTGTCAAAATTAATAGGAAAAATTTTTAGAGCTCTACAAAAACCTGACGTTCCTATTGAAAGCAAATGACCATTGTTAAGATATTTTTAATCTGTGAAGTCTATAATTCTTGTAATTTAGTCTATGGCAATCTTCTATGTCTTAATGTCAAACATTTTAGCAGTGATTGGCTAATAAAAAAATGGAGAGGTACTTGAGTTGGTCAGTCAGAAATTATATAGTTTTATTTTATATGGCGCGGAATAAGTTCTTGAAAATTATATTGTAAAAGAGAATCGTCATGCGAGTTAATAGTAATTGTATTTTTATCAAGTGATTAAACACGAGTGTGGAATGTTCTGTCCGTATTTCATTGGATTGCCCTGAAGAAAACCCAACATGGATATTTTTTATTTTTATTTTTTTTATTTATTCAGCAAACACAACAGTTAACAATCACATACAAATTCATAAAATTTTACAAAATATATAGGAACTAATCTAGATCATTAACCAAAAACGTGAATGCATTATATGTTTACAGGTTAAGCACTACTAAATATTAGACATAAAACAAAGATCTAATTTATTACTACTTACACTAATATTGTTAACTTACTTGTTATTAATCAAATTAAGCTGGGACTAGCCGGCATTACCGACCAGATCAGTAATAAGTGTATTTCAATCAAAGTACAAATATATTTGTACTTTGATTGAAACCTTGACCGATAGAACTCATTGGAGGACACTTTTTACTTGTTTTTTAAATTTACTGAGTTTAGACTCAAAAAGGTCTAAACTATTCATGCCATCTGACTCCATGATTTCATTATATAACCTACACATTCTTACAACTGGATTATAAAAAGAGGTGTGATTAATATAAACATTTAAACAAAAGGGTACAGGGTGACGCAAATTAATTCTGACACTGAAATTAAGAGAAAACAGCAAACGAGGAGAATCTATAGTTGAATGTACACTTTTATGTAAAATTAATAAATCTTGTTGCTTCCTTCGTGTATCAAGCCTAGCAATACAGAATCTATCAAGCCTTTCTTCATACGACGGCATGGATCTCCCATGTCCAGTTCTATAACAAAGAAGTCTCAGTGCTCTTTTCTGCACACTTTCAATATTTTCGGAGTGCACTTTATAGTATGGAGACCACACCACAGACCCATACTCCAATGTAGTTCTTACGAGACTTTTGTATAAACAGATAAAGCTTGTTGCTTTTTTTAAATCTATAGCTGATCTATAAACGAAGCCAAGCAGCTGATTTGCCTTATTTACTATACATTGGTAGTGATCACGAAACGTTAGCTTTTCATCAAATATAATCCCAAGGTCTTTAACTACGGATTTACGTTCTAGTGTATGATCGCCAATCTTATACTGAAAATTAATTCGGTTGCGCTTATTGGTGAATGTGATGCAAAAACATTTATCAATGTTAAGGGACATATTATTGAACCTACACCAATCAGAAATTAAATTTAGATCATTTTGGAGTGCCATACAGTCATCGACAGTTTCAATCCGATTAAACACTTTGAGATCATCTACATAAAGCAGACATTGACATGACAGTTTTTCTGCCAAGTCGTTTGTAAATATGACGAAGAATAATGGTCCCAAATGCGATCCCTGTGGAATGCCAGAACTTACAGTGATTGGTAAAGATTTATATCCCTTAAGTACTACCAACTGACTACGCTTTAATAGATAAGATTGAGTCCAACGCAGCAAACTTCCATGCACGCCAAATGCTTTTAATTTTGAAGAAATTTTGTTCTGGTCGAGTTTATCAAATGCCTTTTTAAAATCCGTGTAGATAGAATCAACCTGTCCACTTCGAGCAAATACAGAGCAAATATAATTTTTATATTCAAGAAGATTTGACACAGTGGATTTAGCTGCTACAAAACCGTGTTGATTTTGAGACAGAAAAGGTTTAACTAGACTGTAAATATGATCGTATACAATAGATTCCAAAATCTTGGCTATGCAGGAAAGAATGCTAATGGGTCTGTAGTTTTCGCAGCAATTTGAATCTCCAGACTTATGCACAGGAACCACATGCGCTATTTTCCATATCTCAGGGAAGATGCCTGTTTCCAGAGACAGATTGAAAAGAAGTTGCAAAGGAACCACCAATTCCTTTGCACAGTTTTTAGTGAACCTAGGAGGTAAGCCATCTGGACCTGCACCTTTATTTGGGTCCAGTTTGTTTATTTTTTTAATTATATCGTCTTGGCTTACAACAATGCAAGAAAGATGGTCACAACTCACCTCACCACTATCTATGTCATTAGTTTTAGGATAATCCTCATACACTGAACCAAAATATTCGGCAAAGAGGTTACAAATATCTTGGCCACCCGTTACAGTCCTTCCACCCAAACTCATGACACGCGGTAGACATTTTCCTCCTTTTTTATTATTAATGAAGCTCCAAAAAGATTTAACATTTTCATTAATACATTTCTCAGTAGAACTAACAAATGAGTCGTTATTATCTTTAAGTAATACTTTGGACCTAGCACGCAGGAGCGAGAAAGTATCGTAATCCCTAGGGTTACCGTACTTCTTATACCTCTTATGGTATTTAAGCTTCTCTTTTATGCAACGTTTTAGTGCGGGAGTAAACCAAATGGGGAAGTTATCTGTACGTTCTCGGACCAAAGGAGTATTTTTCATTTCCAAATTTAATGAAATGCAGTAAATTGATTCCTTTATTTAAAAAGGGGGTAAGAACAGATCCTGGCAATTATAGACCAATATCGATTCTGCCGGTTTTGAGCAAAGTGTTTGAAAAGATAATGCTTAATCAAATGCAACATCACTTTATCACCCATAACCTTTTTCATAGCCAGCAGTTTGGTTTTACTGGAGGGAAATCGACCACTGATGCGGGGGTAGCGCTCGTTACTCAAATTTACAACGCATGGGAAAACAAGAACGATGCAATCGGTTCTTTTTGCGATCTCTCAAAAGCGTTTGACTGCGTAGATCATCCAACACTTTTGCTCAAATTCCGTCAGTACGGTTTTGACGATAAATCAATAAACCTCATTCAATCATATTTAACGGATAGGCTTCAGACTGTTGACATAAATGGCATAAAGTCAAACGGATCTCTCGTTAAAATGGGAGTACCTCAAGGTTCTATCCTAGGACCGTTCCTCTTCTTAGTGTACGTCAATGATTTGCCTTACGCGGTTGAGAAACAAGCTGGCATTGTGTTGTTCGCCGATGACACGTCTCTTATTTTTGAAATAGACCGTCATAGCGAAGATGCTACTTCGGTGAATAACACCTTGACGGCCATTTCTAACTGGTTTTCAGCCAATAACCTTATGTTAAATGCAAACAAGACCCAATGCATTAGATTTAGTCTTCCTAACGTGAGGCAAGCCAATGTTGATGTGCTACTGAACGGTCAAAAATTAGATCTCGTTGAAAATACTACTTTCTTGGGAATCACAATAGATTCAAAACTTCAATGGGGTGCCCATATCTCTAAACTCGCTAATAGGCTTAGCTCAGCGGCTTACGCTATTAGGAGAATCAGACAATTGACAGATGTGGCAACTGCTAGACTAGTTTACTTTAGTTACTTTCATAGTCTGATGTCTTATGGGATTCTTCTATGGGGGAGTGCAGCTGATATACAGACTATTTTTATTTTGCAAAAAAGGGCAATTCGTTTTATTTACGGTTTAGGATCAAGAGACTCCCTAAGAGATTTTTTTAAGAAAATTGATATACTTACTGTACCATCCCAGTACATATTTGAAAATATAATGTATGTAAGGAAAAATATTGCCTTGTTTAATAAAGTGGGTGATTTTACGGATAGAAACTTACGTAATATAAATGATTTATTTACTCCGTCCTATAGGCTGAAAACAGTTAGTAAGTCGTTTATGGGAAACTGTATAAAGTTTTATAATAAATTGCCAGAATCGGTTATTAGTATGCCAGATAGAAAATTTAAAGTTAATGTTAAGAAAGTACTTTGTGATAAAGCTTATTACGGAACCGATGATTACCTTAGAGACAAAAATGTCTGGCTTGAGCTTGGCGCGGGTCCCTCTTAAAGGTTTCTATTTGTACATTCACAAATGTCATAACTTAAGAACATTCTGTACATGTTTTAGTACAAAATTTTACAAATTGACATTAATTTTAAACTTGACATCATGCTTAATTAATAATTATGACATAACAATGTAGTCTCAGTCCACATATCTAATTTTAATACCAGTATAATTGTAAGTTGACGTTATTGGAGAAAATGCTGCAGTACAGTTTGTTACCGTTTCTTCTGTACTTGCGCTTTGGAAGCGGCAGTAAACTTAGCTATAAGTAAATGATTTGACGTCAACATTTAACTTATAAGAAATCGAAAGAAAAAAAAAGTGACAATTATCAAGTGATACAAATATCCAAAGATAAATAAATGAATTTGACTTGACTTGACTTGACATAATAATATTGTTTAGCATATTATAGAAAATATCAGTTGCGACGTTTACATCTTTTTGCGACCCTAAAAGATTAGTCCAATTTACCTTTGCCAGCTCAGACTTTATAGCTTCGTAGTTACATTTGTTAAAGTTAGGTCTTTTTTGATTAATAGGTTTCGTTTGATTTCCGGAATCAGCAAAAATATCTCTTATTTTTATAGAAAGAGGAGGATGGTAACGAGAGTCTATACGTGAGATAGGTTCTGTTTCAGTTAATTCTACGCAATTTTTATTACAAAATACAAGGTCTAATAGACGATGGTTGCTATTTAATACATAATTAAATTGATTCAGATACCCAAAAGACATTGTGTCCAATAACAATTTGGCTTTATTATTGTCAGATATCGGGCTTAGTATCATTATTTGGCTATTTGGTGAGGAACTTGACCACTGTAAGGCAGGTGTGTTAAAATCACCCAAAATAAACGCAATATCCTTGCTGTTGTCAATCAATGATATATTCTTTTGTAAATGTTCATAAAACAATTTCAAGTGCACAAGAGACATGTCAGGTGGTAAGTAACACAGACAAAGATATAGTTTAAAATTACTTGATTTGTTAGGCGATACACATAGCCAGATGTCCTCAAATGAGCTCTCCCACGACTTCAACCTAACGGCATTAAAATAATTTTTTACTGCGATAAGAATCCCACCACCATCAGTTTTTTTTGAGTCCGTTGACGAACGGTCTCTGCGATATACAGAGTACCTGCTATGAACAATTTCATTATCAAAAAACCCTGCATTCAAATTAGTTTCAGTGAGACATATTATATCAAAATTACTATTTAAAATATTTAAATGTATCTGTTTAGTTTTGGATCTTATCCTATTGACATTTTGATAGTATAAATCCATAAAAAAAGTGAAATAAGTACAAAACTACTATTATAAACAATATTTAAAAGTTAAACAATTTTACTAAGGCAGCTAGTATCTTTAATATAAACCGCCCCGCTACTTTCATCTTTTCTAACGTAAATTCTATCATACTTCACCCAAACAAACTTATACTTTTTCTCTTTCGCCGCCTGTCTTGCTGACGCATGTAACTCTTTGCATTGAGAAGATAGGTGTTCAGAGACGTAAATTAACTGCTTCTCGCCAGGAATATTCAAGTCATTAGAGTTTAATCCGTTCTCAGGATTTTTTTTATTATAACGCTTGAAAGCAGAGATAAAGTTGTCTCGTTGGCGTTCGGATGTAAGGGTAAAAAGGATAGATCTTGGGCGATTAGATGCCGGGTTTAGTTTGGCCACTCTTCGAACTGAGGCTGTATCCGATTCAGGAGCACAAAATCACACAGTTTCTTTGTGAGATGAATTAAACTTTCATTTTTCTGCTGCGGAACACAGTGAATTTCTACATTTCGACTTCTTGAAATCTTTTCCATCTTCTCTAGTCGACTCTCAAGCTCTGCCGTGTTAAATAAATAAATAAATAATAAATAATTAATTTTTGGTTCTCAACATCTAACTTTTTTATTTTTTTGTCTGCTAACTGAATTTCACTGCTTAAATCCTTTTCCTCCTCAAGAAAGTCGGTCGTTTTGGTAAACTCCTGCTTGAGTGATTCTACGGCAGCGGAGACCTCTTTTTGTATTAGTTTTGTCAGGTCACGCGTAATTGATACTTTCATACTTTCAAGTTTCTGATCCAAAAGACAACCAAATCTGTCATAAGTAATCGAATCACCTTCAGTCGATGTATGATGCACGTTAGAAACGCCCTGGCTACAAATATTTACTTCTGATGAAGCCTCTGCGGGTGCATTTGTACCCACATTATGCTGCATAGGTGGCGCATGCAATGGATTAGGCGGTGGAGACAGACGCGCACGCACAAGAGTGTTGTCGTTCTTACGGCGTCCAGTTCGCGTGGTATTTTCGCAAGAGGGACACGACCAAGACCGCTGGCCCTTAGAATAATACTCTTTGTATAATTTACGTGTTATATTTACACATTCATAATGGTAAATCCGGGTACAAAATGCGCATCCCAAACGTTCATTGGGTACTACGGCTTCCTTACAAGCGGGACAAGACATTACAAACGCACAAACAACGCTGGATATTATGGATAGTGAGCCTAATATTGGCCTCGCTTTCAATCAGAAGTGGAACAAGAATACCAATGCCAACCTGATACTGATATAACGCAAGTATATCCTGAATTCCTGCCTGATCAGTGAGTTATTTCTTTTAATGGTTAACTCATACAGTGCAGTGATGGGAAGTTTATGTGATGAATGGTGTAAATAACTCATCATACATCGTTTTGTATATGATACGATTACCTACCTTAATGACCTACGTGATCTAGAACGTGCCTGGCTTGGTCGGTTGTATTTATGGACTCCATCTTATATAGCTTTACCAAACCTTTAAGAGAGTTAAATTGCTGTCTCCAATGGATAACGGCTGACACCAAGAAGGTTTTAAGCTCAAGCCCATTCTGGTAACCTTTGAGGCTGTTCCCAAGCCCAGTAATGACCTCCATACATGCGGCTGACACCGGGCAAAATCGAACTCAGCAGGGTCGAATTAGTCTAAAAAACTCCGGTGTCAAACTGTTACATTAAATGCCGTTCAACATGAAAAGGAGAAGGCTTTTCAGATCTTTCTTCTAGACTAATATGGGTGAATTTAAAAAAAAAACAGTTACTACTGATTTACAAGTTAGTAAGTTTTACATATAATTTATCATGTGTGTTTGTTTATAATCCTACTATTCTGGTCAAGCAGTTACTTGTATTTTAATTAAATTAGGAAGTTGTTAACTCTGTAGTCTCGAAGAATTTCTCTGTCAGGCAACTGTGATTTTTCTAAACATCAACAATGTTACCATAGGACCTTTTTCAAGCTATGGTAGTTACCTCATCCGCTCATAGTTACTGTAATTTAAAATAATAAAAAAATATATAAACCTTAGTATAAGGAATATCTGTATAAACAGTCAAAGGTTTTATTTAGATACTAGCTGTTGCCCGCGACTTCGTCTGCGTGGACTTTACTTTATAAAAATCGTTATTTTGATATTTTCAATAAAACCGGTCAAGTAACACGCACAATATCAGGTCACACGCAGTGAAGGGTTCCGTATTTGTGAATGTCGATTTAGAATTAAAACTAAAGAGTTCATCATCATCTCAGCCCTTATTCCGTCCACTGCTGAGCATAGACCTGTCTTCGTCGACACATCTCAGTACTGTGCTGCTTACATCCAGGTGTAACCCGCGACTTTGATTATTTAGTCAACCCATCGCATGGGCTCCGTCGCGCCAGTTGCCCTGCCCAGTTTTACTTTAAGTTCATGACCGTTGCCAAATTACAGCTTCTTGGTGCTAATTATCTCTAAGTAAAACCACGGACAGAGAGACAGACAGAAATGGCAAAACTATAAGGGTTCCTTGTTTACTACGATCACACATTATCTCTAGTCACAGTCTAAGTCGATCGGAATTTTGACATTGTAAACTACATGTAAACTTACACTGTTACCGAATGTTACTGCTACGCCGTGGGTCTCTCTAAAACGAAATACTTATGCAATAGGTAGTGACTTTGCTAATATTTAATTCATCTTCCGTCTTTTGGCGTGAGTTCCCACAGCACTAATCTATTGTAGCTCTCCGCAGCGGACTGCTGCCACCGTCTATTTGTATCTCCCCCTCTTCCCCGCCCTCCCGATGTGGCGGTGCAATGGTAAGCCTTGTCAAATATGTCTTTCGCTAGGCGCATTTCTACTTTGAGTCCCGACAGATGACGGCGTTCCTCAAGTAACCTAAAACATAGATTTTCTTAAGATCGCCTTAATCATGAGCCGCGTCCGAAGCTAGAAGCGAGAGGAAAGTACTGGATGGAGCTTCCCCCGGGCCATCTTCACTATCGTCACCATTCTATTGATGTGGACTTTCAAGCTGAGGCATCTGCCAAACTTAAGATACCTCTAGGTATTTTATGTGCCAGTATCTCGGCACATTTTACCAGTAGAGCTTCAAGGATGGCAGGAAGTTAGTGTTCTCTGAGATCAATGTCTGCTTAGTGTTCACTAATAACCTCCGTTTGAAGAGCTTCTCGGGTAGGGCGTCCTATACGGCTGTTTGGAGGTTATTTGCGGCGTACTTTCAGTTCAAACGAACTGGAAAATGACCATTACCTATCTTTCGTTCCTCAAGTCACAATACTGAGTAGTCTTGGTATGGGTTTTCCACACATTTTTATTGCAGTGCCTAACTTAAATTTTAACCTAACATTTTTTCCCTAACCTTTCTTCTTACGTGAGGAAAAGGTGCCTTTTGGCCACAGGAAATCGGACGGTTAAGGTTTTCACCCACAAAAAATCTAATGGTGATAACGGCGTTACCGCTTTTGCCAAGTCAGTGTGCTAAATCTTGCTCCAAAGACCTGGTACGGCGACTGCTTATCAGCGGCTTTGGCTGAGCTCACTTGAGGTACTCTCTCAGTTATCGAGAGGAGTCTGAGTGGCCTGGTACATCGGCCTTCAATTTTATCCGCTAGGGTAAAGACGCGTGTTGACACAAATGCTCCTTTCAACCTAGAGGACCGTATTTGGAATCCAGTTCCCATCGCCCGACTGGCCCACGTCATGGAGGCAGATTTATGGAGGAGAATTTTACGCGGGAAAAATCCCTTCGGTTTGGACACCTTGCCAGTAACAGGAGACCGGTAAGGTTATGTGGCGTTTACCACTAAAAACTCCGGGGTAAGGGCTAAAAGCCCCGGCGCGGCTACCAATATGGCGGTCCGTGACTCGCTCACAGCACCCTATGCTTTAATCAGAGGATATCCCCTGTGCCTAACCTAACCTATTAAGTACTTCCTATTTTGATTCCTTTTTCATTTTCGCGCCCACAATCATGCTAAGAATCGCCGTTTGGTGGCGTTGGGTCTTGCGGCCCTAGGCTCTGTGTATTTTTAACAGCGCCATTTATTGGTGACCAAAAAGAAACTAATAAAAAAACTCCGAAAACATCAAAATAGTAAATTTTTAGGGTTCCGTATTCCGTACCCGAAGGCTAAAATCGGGACCTTGTTACTAAGACTCCGCTGTCCGTCCTTCCGTCCGTCTGTCACCAAGCTGTATCTCATGAACCGTGATAGCCAGACACTTGAAATTTTCAAGGATGATGTATTTCTCTTGCCGATATAATAACTAAAAATAGAGTAAAATAAATATTTAATTGAGGCTCCCGTACAACAAACTTGATTTTTTATAGATAATGGGACGGAACCCTTTGTGCGCGAGTCCGACTCTCACTTGGCCGGTTATTAACTTTATTATTTTATAAAACCGTATATAAAATTAACAAAAGTTTTAGCCAATGCTACCGTACAGTTTATTTCATAGCAAATTTTCGAACAAAAATCTTTGACGTGATTCTTTAAATTGATATAACTTTTTTATTTATCAACGGATTTCAATGAAACAACCACTAAATTTTAAGTGAAACTTATCAAAATACATAATTGAAAATCGCAACCGAAGTTGTTCAGCCGTTTCTGAGATAAGCGTGCATAAACACAGTTTTTCGGACAAAAATGGTTAACGTGATTCTTTAACACTAGATGACACGCGCGCTCTACTATAGTAGAACAGGAGCAAACTTTTGAGTCGTGTCATCTCATTTTTTCATATATACCCTCCCGCTCCTAGATAAGCCTCGACTACTAAACTCCGGTTCATTTTAGTGTGCCGCACGTATAAAAAGAGGCCGCACGTCGATATTATTTCGCGACAAAATCCTTATTCTACCTGAGTAGTACGCGCGACCACTTGTGTAATTAATATATGAGGTAAGTAACTTATACTTAGTTGTTTTTCTTTAGTGTTTTATAACATTTTTTTTATGCATTATATTTTATTTTGTACTTTGTTTTTTTTTAGCACCAAAATTTATCATGGCCTCAGAATGGGAACGTCGTGTATCAAAATGGCTGGAAGAGGAAATTGAAAATGATGAGGAAATTATTGAAAGCGATGACGATGGTAATGCTGGCATAGTGTCAGAACCAATTAGTCAAGAGGGCAGAAGTCAGGTGCAAGATGAGGAGATGGCTCAAGACCACGTGACTAATTCCACACAGTCTGAGCAGTCGTCGTCAAAAGATGATATTCTTCTCTCTCAATTGAGGCAAGTTGAGCGTACAGAGGTGAGTTGCAACTTTTTTATATCAAAAAATGGAACACGATGGAATAAATCACCTCAAACTCAAACTATTGTGCATTGAATGCAACGAAAACAGTGATTCAATTTAAAAAAATATCAGTGTACGGTTACGCACAATATCCTTGAGAAATGTTATGTAGTAGTTGTTGCGTTTGTAAGGGTGAAGTACGAAGAACCGCGTGATAGTTAAAGTTAATTTATTTAAGTAAAAAGTTACAAAGAAAGGCAGCGATTCTTTCCCTTATGTCTCGTATGACGTTTGTTATCGTACTTCGTAATAAATTAAACAGATGTTGTATTTAACCCATTCGCGGTCATTGACGCGCGGCTGAAGTGGGTTGCTGAGTAAACATAAAAATAATGCTGTGCGGTGTTGAGACCGTACATCTTGCCAACCCGAAATAAATAGGAAGATAGAGAGAGAGACTGTTAAGAGAAAGAAAAGCGTTACAAAACAGTAAAACAAGTAATGACGTTATTCAAAGTTGAAAGCGATGTTACGGACGCCGCTGGCCGTCGGTGCTTCTCTGTGTTCGTCCTCTGATCCCACGGTTTCCCGGAGACTCCTCGGTTGCGACATGATCTGCATTTCTATGTCTTCGTTTTTTCGTTCAGATGTTTCTGGTTTCTTAGTTTTCTTTTTCTGACAGATAGAGGGCCAGTATTTCCTCCAAACCCAACAAATGACAGCTGTTAAAGTACATGTCACCATCGTGTAGCTTATTGCATATAGATGGACATCGTGGGTTGATAGACTGGTATGCATCTTCGTTTCGTGATCTTTTTGATTTGCAATCATCTTGTCGATGTCTTCTATGTCTTCACTGTTTGACGAGTAATTGAGCGAAATGTAATGTTGCTTCTTCACGATGTTATTTATTGACATGTTGAGAGCAGGTATGACAAAGTTATAATCCACAGACATACGACTGCTGTAATGGTTGTATGAGTGGATGGTTAGATCTTCAGCCTGTAGCACACATCCTTGCTTCAAATTTACTATCCCGGATGATGTCATCGTATACGGGGTGACGTCATAGTCGCATATCGTTCGTAATATGCACGTATTGCAACAAATGACCAGCCAGCTGTTCCGCGCATGTAATTGGATCCATGCGTCCTTGCACGGTATGCGCTGCGCGTCACAAGGTAGGTTCGCTGTATGAGAAAGCATTTTCGCCTCGCATGGTGCTTTGTTGCTATGTAGATTAGAGACGGGCAAACTTCTTTGACATATCATATTATCTGTTTGTAGTTGACTGCAGAGTCTGAGCTCGTCTTCATTGATAGAGATGAAAATATTTTTCTTGAAGTTTACAGCGATGATGTACTTGGCTTGTAATTGTAGGTACTCAGCTCTACCTTTTTCCGTTTTAATCGGCAGTGGTATTGGATGATATAATGTGAAGTCTTCGTCAGAAATCAAAGGTATATGGATCTCGAATAGAAAGTAGGTTTCTGTAACCCGAGCTTTGACATAAAGTAATTTGTATAATTCTTTGATGTCTTCCTTTATGTTTTCAATTGGCAAGGACATTGTTCTTGGTAGTTGTTCAGAAATATTTTCCAATTGTTTAATCAGTATTACCGGCGTGATGAGATGTACATCAATATGTCCTTGATAAACGGAGGTTAGGGTGTTGAAAAGCATCTCTTGTACTTCCTTCAATCTGTTGATGAGTAAATGAGCAGTCATAGCTGCCGAGTTCATGAATGTCGAAGCTGTAGTTAAGTCAATCTTAGACTGAATTACTTCTAAATCCACGTTTGTCTGGTTGATGAAGGCGTCTATTAGTGAAAATTGGTGCTTAATGTTTTCCTCATTCTTCTTCAAAACTTTGTTTTCAAGCTCGACGATCGTTGTTTGATTTTTCACTAACTCCAACAGATAATCCTCGTTGTTGTTTATTGCGTCAATGTCTTGTTTGTATTTTTCAGCGAAATTTTGGTCCAGAATCCCGAATAGTGAGTTGGCTAAGTAACCAACTCCGTTAAAAAATCCTCTCTTCCTCCTGTTGCTCAGGTGTGGGACTAACAGAACAGTGTTATAGTAGTGAAGGAAGTCCAGCTCGTGTCGCAGCTGTTCTAGGATTGTTTTGCATGGCATCAGTTGTGTTTGTTCGCAGATTGCACTTAAGTTGGTGAGGTACGTTTCCACACGCCGAGTTCCTTCCCAATAGTTTGTTAAGTTATAATACATAACAAGCCACCACTCGTCATGTGTTATTTGAACTCTGCCGACAGTATCGTAATATATCGGTCGGTCTCTTTCCAGACTTGTAATTTGAGCGCTTGACCTTACTCCGTCGTTGCTTCCATATGACTCAGTTGCGAATGTAAACAGTGTTAATAGAGTTAGTAGTAATGTAGAGCAGGTTTTATTCAATGTTTTGACAGCCTTTTGTTTAGGTTTGTCAATGGAATCCGACGTTGATATTATTTCGGTTTCTATCGGTAGTGGGGCGAGTTTCACTATAGGGCGTTTAATTATTCCCGCTTGAGTTTTTATAGTGGTGACTCGCACTAAGCCGTCCGTTCCGGGATGAGTGTCCATAACGCGTCCCAAAGCCCATTTCCCGGGAGGGAGATTGTCTGCCTTCACTAGCACAATGTTGCCTTCTTTTATATTTTTCGTCGGCTTGTTCCATTTACTCTTGACTTGTAGTTGGCTTAGGTAGTCGATGGACCAGTTTTTCCAAAATTGATGTACCATGTGTTCAGTAAGTTGCCACCTTTTACGAATATCAATATTTCGTAAATCGCTGTAGTCGGATAGTGGCAATGCTAATGTTGGACTGCCAGTGAGAAAGTGACCGGGAGTTAAATAGTTGTAGAATTCCTCGGGGTCCTCGGTTAGTGGGCATAACGGCCTTGAGTTTAGGCATGCTTCTATTTTCGTAAGCAATGTTAAAAACTCTTCGTAAGTTAACTTTTGATCTCCCAGAACGCGACGAAGATGATATTTCATAGCTTTTACCGCGCTTTCCCATAGACCTCCTGCACTGGCCCAGGCTGGACAGTTGAGATGCCATTCAACTTCTAGTTCTGAGATTTTGTCGAAGAACTCGGTTGTTAATATTCTCTGCTTAAATTCTTCGAATTCTTTTCGTAACATTTTCACTGCTCCCACGAAGTTGGTGCCGCAGTCAGAGTACATGTGTTTGGGTGTACCACGCCTGGAGCACATCCTGTGGAAGGCGGCAATGAATGCTTCCGTGCTGAGGTCCGATACTAGTTCCATATGTATGGCTTTAGTGGCCATACATATAAATATAGCAATGTATGCCTTTGATGTCTTGACTCCCCGGCCTTTATGGAGTTTTATATCAACATGGCCAGTAAAATCAACCCCCGTATGAGTGAACGGGCGTGACGGGGTGCTTCGTTGTTTAGGTAGATTACCCATAAGCTGGTAGGTTTCTACTCGTTTGTAGCGATGACATCGGACGCAATGACGTAATTGAGTTTTTACGTCTCTGTTGCCGCCAATTATCCAATGACGTTGCCTAAGGTAGGCTAGCGTCAGGCGAGCTCCTCCATGTAAGGTTGCTTTGTGAGCGTGTTCGATGACGAGTTTCGTTATTCGGCTGTGATTCGGTAAGATCACAGGATCCTTCATCTCGGGAGATAAGTCTGAGTTCTTCAGTCGCCCCCCAACTCGCATCAATCCTTTGGGATCGAGATAAGGGCTCAATTTGTATGTAGGGCTTTTGCTGGAGACGATTTCGTTATTTAGTAATTGATTATATTCCGATGCGAAATCCGATCTTTGCACTTGTGCGATAATTGAGTCATATGCTTCGTTTAATTCACTTGCCGTCAGGTATGCAGTATTATATTTCATTTTATTACGTAATTTGTTGATGAATCGCATCGCCCAGGCAGTGACGCGTTTGATACGAGTCAATGAACTACAATTATCTAGTAATTCGTTTATAAAATGTAGTTCGGTTTGCTTTGTTTTGAGACATGCTTTTTGAACGTGATTAACTGATCCCACAATTGTTTCCAAAGTACAAATAATCTCTGCCTCTTTCTGTTGTTGTTTTGTTGGCTGGCGTAAAAATGATGGACCTTGCCACCACAGGTTGAAACTCGCTAACTTGCTGGGTAGTAATCCTCGATAAACACAGTCGGCTGGGTTTTCTTCAGACTTAACGTAGTACCATTGGGCCGCCGGTATAATTTGTTTGATTTTAGTGACGCGGCGCGCTACGTATGCGTTCCAACGTGATGTCTCTCTTGAGAATCACTCCAAGCTTGTATATTTGTTTTGTACTGTGATAAAGATTCTTGTGCTTTCTTCATGGTGTCTGCTAGTAGTTCTGCTCCACATAATTCCAATCTTGGCAACGTAGTTTTCGTGCCAATGGAGCAACCCTTGTTCGGGCTACTAGGAAAGTTATTTCTGGTTCGCCGTTTTCCTTCCATACTCGGCTGTATATTACGCAAGAAAACGCTTTAATACTCGCATCGGAAAATCCCAGTAAATCGATGGTTTGTCGTTTGCTCCCGATCCATCGGGTAGCGTTAGAGTTTTCAGGTAGTGTATCTCGTTTTTGAGACTTAGCCACTCTGTTTCGATTTCTTTGGGTACCTGGGAATTCCAGGCTAATTTTTTGATGGTCCAGACTTGCTGAAAAATAAGTTTTGCAGTTATTGTGATTGGGCTGATCCATCCGCAAGGGTCCCAGAGTTTTGATATTTCTGAGAGTAACGTCCTCTTGGTTAGAGCAGATCTTGAGTTGTTGTTGAGAGGCCATTCAAAGTTAAAAGTGTCCTTATTAGGGTTCCATCCCAGTCCAAGTGTTTTCATCCAGGCCTCCCGCCCTTGAAGTCGAACGTCTGTTGTTTTGAAATTTGATCTTCGTTTAGGTATTTCAATAGAGCGGGGCAATTGCTTGACCATTTGCGTAAGTTCATTCCTCCTGCTCGTAATAATTGAATAAGTGATTGTTGTAGTTGTTGAGCTTCTTCCAGGGAATGATGTCCACATAAAAGGTCATCAACAGAGCATTGAGTTTGAAGAACCTTTGCAGCAGTGGGGTGATTGTCAGCCTCGTCCATAGCTAGTTGTTTGAGCGTGCGCATGGCTAGCCATGGTGCGCAGTTTATGCCATATGTTACAGTACAAAGTTGGTAATCCATAAGGCCCTGACGGGTATCCCGCCAGATGATCCTTTGCAGGTGTTGTTGTTGTTCACACAGCCATATACACCGATACATTTTTTCAATGTCGGCTGTGTATGCGAATTCGTAAGTTCGCCACTTCAATATTAAAGCCTGGATATCTGTTTGTAGATTAGGCCCTTTTTTCAGTATGTTGTTTAAGCTGTGGCCGCTGTCAGTTTTTTGAGAGGCGTTAAACACGACTCTTAGTTTGGTAGTTGATGACGATTCGCGTAAAACGCCATGGTGTGGTAGGTAACAAGCCGCACTCGATGACGTAGTTATTTGAGACAACGGCGCCGCCGATTTCATATGACCTAGTTCTTGGTATTCCCGTATGAATTCGCGGTATATTGTGGATAGTTTTTGGTTTCTCTCCAATTTTCGTTCCAATTGAAGAAACTGAGATATGGCAATGGATCTAGAATTGCCTAATTTTTTTTTCATTTCGGGAATAACTGGCATGGTAACTGTGTATTTTCCGTCGGGTCCGCGTCGCACAGTTTTCTTATATTGTTCTTCGCAATAGTCATCCTTGGGAGCAACTTCGTTGTAAATGTCCTCTGATTCCCAGAATTTTGTTATTTCGTCTAGATTTATCAGAGTTGCGTGACAGTTAAAGGTCTTCATTCGGCCACATAAAATCCACCCCAACTGTGTTTGCTGCGCTACGGGTGATTGTTGATTTCCCTTAAGCACTCCATTAAGAAGGATTTCTGAGTACACATCGGCTTCAAGTAATAAGTCGATATTGCCATTCATTGAAATATTGAATTCTGGATCGGCTAGCTTCAAGTTTTCTAAGTGAGGCCAATCTCCTTTTTGGAACGAACAGTTGGGCAAGCTCCTCGTGAGTTTTTTCATAATTAAAACGTCTGTTTCAAATGTGAAGTCACTGTGGATTGATTGACAGGTTAGATGTAGTCGTCCTTTGCAGTCTCCGGAAACAGAACCAACACCCGAAATCGTCGCATAAAATTTTTTCCTTGGAAGTCTTAGTAGTTGAGCGGCATTTTCCGTAATTAAATTGACTTGCGATCCTTGATCCAGTAAGGCTCTAAGTCTTAAGTGGGTTCCATCTGCCGATTTTATTTTCAACTGCACGGTGGTCAACAATATTTCCTCCTCGTTGGTGGACAAATGGTGGGCTGTCTTTTGATTTGATGTAGAGGGTTGAGAATCCGAAGTTGAGGGTTGATTGGTGTTATTATTAGTTTTTCCGCGTGTTCTCGATTCATATTCTTGTTTATGATTATGCAATAGCGTGTGGTGTTTCATATTGCATTCTTTGCATTTTTTAGTTGACGTGCATTGACTATCTCCGTGGCTGTATAAGCAATTTTTGCACAGCTGTAGTTTTGCAACTATACTATTTCGTTGAAATGAGTTCATGTTATTGAACATTGGGCATGTTCGTAAAAAATGATTTTCATCGCAGTACGAGCAAGATCCATAAGTAACATGATATGTTTTCGTCATGTTTTGTTTCTTAAAATCGAAGTTATATTTTCTTGTTAAGAAAGGTTTGCTGAGTGACTTCTGGAGAGCATTTTTCTGCGATGACATGACAGATGTTTTTGATGTTTTCATGGTTTCATAAGCCATGAACTTGCTCTCGATAAAGAACAAAAAATCTCGTAAAGGTTGCGGTTCCTTTGGATCATGTAGATCTTTTATGTAGTCGTTGAATGTGACAGAATCCAGTTTTTGTGACATCAAGTGGACAATGATAGGATCCCATGACGATGTGTCTATCCCAAGATTGGAAATGCCGTTCATACATTCCATAGTTACGTCGTGTAACTTTTTTAAGTTATTTGCGTCTGGATTTAAGATGTTAGGCAGGTTCAGCATGTTGTTCATTAGATATGTGAACTGAAGGCGATGGTTATCGTACCGTTGAGTTAGTATATCCCAACAGGACACATAGTTTTCGGCGGAAGTTGTTAGATGTTGTACTAATCTCTCTGCCTCACCTCGTAGTTTTGTTTGAGGTGTTGCATCTTTTGCGCCTTGCTTATTCCTGGATTGTTGTGGATAGTTTCAATAAAAAGATCCTTGAACGATGTCCATTGACCGTAATTTCCCGAAAATTCTGGAATGACAATTTTTGGGGCTGATTGTTGGTAGTGAACCATAGACCACAACTTGTTATTGATTGCCTTCTTTAATTCATCGTATTTATGTTCGATGTCTAGAAACATTTGGTAGTATGTCTCATTCGAACCTTTAAGCTGGAGATCGATTTCCCAGTGTAATTTGTCTATAGATTCCCATCTTTTCTTCAAAAGCGCCAAGTTTTCTTCAAGTTCCCATTTTTCACTGGTGGCCGTGACGTCCATTTTCGACATTGCTCTGTCGATGGCTTTGAAGTAGCACTCTTGATTGTTGAGTAACATCTGAAGCTTCTCGTTCTCAGTTTCCAAAATTTCGGAAAGATCAAATTTTACAGTTTGCATTTTTTGTTCGTTGAGATACTTCAATCTCGTTATTATATCTGATTTAGTATCCAAATATAATGTTTTAGTTCTTCCATAGATATCTTCGTTGAAGTAATCTATGTTTTTGTCGTTGACATTGTTCGTTAGTTCGGTGTGTCTCGCTTCGAAGTCGTTCCATTGCTCTTCTAGCGATGACAGACGTTTCTTGAGATATTCTTCGGTTTTTCGTGACGAAGAATCCTTCTTGTAGTTGATACAAAGTGTTTTGATGTTGTTGAAACATTCGGACTGAAGCGCCAGCATCTTGTTGTAGTTCAGTTAGTTTACTGAAGCTTGCAATCTTCTTAGTTTCTTGTTTGACGTGAAGTATTCACGATAGTGTCGTAGGTTCGCGACTCGAAGACAACTGTGATGGAGTGTGCCGCCTCCTTCTCCTTCCAAATCTTCTTCGTAGGCCAGTATCTCGAAGATCGATTCGAAATGGTCGCAAAACGGCAATGCAATCGCGTCCGAAATACAGTATATGCAACTTCTCAATTTGATTGGGGATTCTCGCTTGTAAGAGGCCAATCAAACCGATTTGCTACTGTACACAGGCACGAAAATGCACTGGACCGCTGAAGCTCGAAGGACCAAAAAGGATAATGTACGGTTACGCACAATATCCTTGAGAAATGTTATGTAGTAGTTGTTGCGTTTGTAAGGGTGAAGTACGAAGAACCGCGTGATAGTTAAAGTTAATTTATTTAAGTAAAAAGTTACAAAGAAAGGCAGCGATTCTTTCCCTTATGTCTCGTATGACGTTTGTTATCGTACTTCGTAATAAATTAAACAGATGTTGTATTTAACCCATTCGCGGTCATTGACGCGCGGCTGAAGTGGGTTGCTGAGTAAACATAAAAATAATGCTGTGCGGTGTTGAGACCGTACAATCAGAAATCTAAAAAAAATATGTGTTTTGATTTGTAACTTGCCAAATATGTAACTTTTTATGTGATCTCTTAAAAATGTTCCTAATTAAGTAAATTTAACAATGTAAACAAAAATTTTGTAACTTTAATTTTCTAAAATAAATCTTCTTTAGTAAAAATGCTTATTTTTATTCAAAATTGCCATATTATTGATTTTTTTTAAATTTTAAAGTGTTCTACTATAGTAGAGCGCGCGAGCATACTTGCAAAGAAATTGGGCGCGTGCACTCTAGTGTTAAAATTGATATAACTTTTTTATTTATGAACGGATTTAAATGAAACAAACACTAAATTTTAAGTGAAGCTTATCATAATATTTCAGTGAAAACCGCAAACGAATCAGTTCAGCCGTTTCTCAGATTAGCGTGCACAAACGCACAGACAAACAGACAAACCGACAAACAGACAAAAATTCTAAAAATCATTGTTTTGTGTTCTATTGCGTTGGTAAAAGCCCCCAAAAATATTTTTACTCATTTATCTTCCATGTACAGACAGCGATCGGTTACGATTTTATTATATGTATTGATTGATTGATGATGATGATGATGATTATATGTATTGATATTGATGATGATGTATTGATAAGGGCAATATAGTAAGTTCAAAATGTTGCATGTTACTCAATTTCTTGAATCAATAATTAATTCTAAGTTAAAAAGGAATTAACAAATTAAAAGTTTTTGTAAAAGAATTAGTAATTCAACCAATGTCCTTTATAGACAATTAAATAGATAAGATCAAATTAAATAGATACTGATGCACTAATAACAGCATACTAGGGCCTAGTGGAATCCGTCCAGTAGAGATGGTATATCCTTTATTTTTAATTTTAGAAATTACACTGATAAAGATTTAGCTTTCAAAATGCAATAGCACGGTATTCAAGCAATGTTCCGTCTCCAAAATACAGAAAGATAATAATGTACCACTGTTAAAAAAAAATTGAAATAAAATTTAACTGTAATAAGTATAGGTATGTGTTATTGTTCGCGCTATATATACATTTGCCTCTGTCGATGTACGGTTCAGTTGCAATAAACATTCTGTCGGTCAAGTCGTGTGTTTCTTTATCTCGATCCTCTAATAAATAGTTAAATCTGCCGCAAGCAAAAGTAAACCCTAACGCCATATTATGGTTGACATCGAGCCGGATGCAAATCAAGTGTTCAAATGCTAGGTTGACTAAGGGCTATATACAATGCATAGAAGACTACTAGCGAAGTTACGTGTCTACGCATCAGAACCTGGCGAAGTGTACACAGAAAGCACAACGTAAAGAAATTGAACATTTTGAAAAAGATGAATATTTCGAAGTGGAAGAGATGTGCTCATGTTTGCTTGGCAATTTGAGAGATATGTTATCAGCACTCAGCGAGCGTAGTACATCGAGTCCGAGCGAAAATATCACCGAGCATGGGTTTCAAGCCGTGAAACTACCGAGAATTGAATTAAAAACCTTTTCTGGATCATACGATGAGTTTCTTACCTACAGAGATTTGTTCATATCGTTGGTGCACAATAACACGTCACTTAGTAAGGTGCAGAAGCTACATTATGTAAAGTCAAGCATTAGTGGCGAATCTGAAGCACTACTCAGACATATCACGGTGTGTGAAACGAATTATGATCAAGCATGGGACACACTGAAACAAAGGTATGGGAGCAAAAAATTAATTGTGCATTCCTCATTGCAAAGATTATTCAATTAGAAGAAAATTACTACTCCGTCGGCACCGCTTTTGAAAAATCTTTTAGATAGTACTTGCCAATGCCTGAATAGTTTAAAAAACTTGAATATACCTACTGACTATTGGGATCAAGTCATAATATACCTAGTGGTTCAGAAATTAGATGTAGAAACGCATAAGGATTGGGAAGAGTATTCATATAAAGACGATGCTAACACACATGTACATTTGCTGACTTGAAGACCTTTCTGGAGACGAAGTTCCGCACACTTGAGATGGTGAATCCTGTACCTGTAAAAGAGAAAACAGTAGTTAAGACTAAGACTAACTATGCTGCGTCCGCTGGAGAGAGCAAGTCACCGCCGAAGTCCTGCAGCATGTGTGGAGCTGATCACACCTTATGTCACTGTAAAGAATTTTGTAATATGCAACCGATAGAACGATGCAAGTTCATTAAGAAGAACAGGCTGTGTTTTAACTGTCTGGCCACAGGGCATGCCGTGAGGTTTTGCCGTAATAGAATGTCTTGTAGAAAATGCAACCGTCGCTAGAAGTCGGAGACGGTCAGCCAGACAATAAAACTCACCATAGCGGAGTTGAAGAAGAGCCAAGCCACGAGAATGAAGAAGAGGTCGCAATATCTACACATTTCGTATCCGAGAGGTTCACAGCCTTGCTAGCTACGGCAATGATTACAGTAGTAGATGATTCCTGATGAGATGAGGGCATACCGCAGTATTGCGCGCCTTAGTTGACCAAGGCTCTCAAGGAAACTTCTTCACTGAGCGCGCCGCGCAACTCCTCAAACTCAAGAGAACCCCCATAAAAGCAACCATCACTGGTGTTGGCAGCAGTAGTACGAGAGTTGAGCAGATGGTACAACTTAACATTGGATCAAGATATGAGAGAGATTTCACGCTTTCAGTAGACGCATACGTAATGCCTACCAAGTTGACGTCGCTACTACCATCCAAAACCATTACAACAACAGCACACGCCTGGACACACTTGCGAGGACTCAACCTGGCCGATCCTAGTTTCCACTCACCAGGGCGAGTAGATATGCTCCTAGGCGTAGAAATTTGTGCCCAAATCTTGAAGGCTAAGATTCTGAAAGGACCACCTGGCTCCCCATGTGCCCAGAATATAAGTTTGGGTTGGATTCTGTTTGGAAAAATACAGGAACACTCTTCAGAGAGAGACGTCGTTGTAATGCATGACCAGTGCAACCTTGATGTTGAAGATCCTGTGGGAGGTAGATGCAGATAGCAAACAAACACTTACGAGAGATGAAGAAGAATGCGAGAGAATTTACACAAATACAACAACACGAGATGAGACTGGGCGTTACATAGTTAAATTACCATTCAAAGTACAGAAACCGATATCACCTGAGGGAAATACAAGAAAAGGAGCTATGAAGAGATTATTACAGCTAGAGAAAAGATTTTCAAGGAATGACAATTTCAGAGAGATGTATACGAAGGCAATTAATGAATATGCTGATATGAAACTCATGGAAGAAGTTAAAGAGTCTGAGATTGACAAGTTATCAGTGTATCTTCCACATCACGCAGTGTTCAAGGAGACTAGCGAAACTACAAAAATCAGGCCAGTTTTTGATGCCTCATACAAAGGCACCAACAACGTATCACTAAATGATGAGTTATTAGTTGGCCATCAACTACAAGATGATGTGCGTGCATTAGTCATGAGATGGCGTATGAAAAAAATAGCATTCACTTCAGACGTTCAGAAAATGTATCTTCAAGTCCTAGTTGCGAAGGAAGACACAGATTATCAAAGAATACTCTGGCGTTCCAACACCAACGAGCCTGTGAAAGAATATCGTCTTCTACGTGTCACATTTGGTACAGCGAGTGCACCTTTTCTTGCCGTAAGATCACTACATCAAGTAGCCATAGACGAAGGAGTAAACCATGAGGCTGCTAAAATCATAAAGACCGATTTCTACATGGACGATCTTATGTGTTCAAGAGATACAATAGAAGAAGCAGTTGAAGTAGCCAAAGAGGTGAGCAGTATTTTGAAAAAGGGAGGTTTTGTTCTACATAAGTGGGCATCTAATAGCACCGAATTTCTCAAAGAATTTCATCCAAACGAACTCAGCTCTCATGTAAATATTGATATCATGTTAGACAGTTCAATCAAAATATTGGGTTTATCCTGGAACATAGGAAAAGATGAATAAAATTAGAGTATAACTTAAAATTACCAGACTTACCTCGAGTAGTTACTAAAAGAATAATACTCTCTGAAGTTCAGCGTCTCTTCGATCCTCTTGGTTGGCTCGCTCCTGCACTAGTACCTGCAAACCTAATAATACAGAAATTATGGCTACAAAGAATTGGCTGGGTTGAAGAAATAAATTCAGAATTAAGAGAAGAATGGACACAGATCTAGAGAATGTAAACTTTTTCAAAATTAGAAGATGGTTAGAAGGTACAAGTGAAAGAGAACTTACCGTACATGGATATTGTGATGCTTCAGAGAAAGCCTACGGAGCTGTTGCATATTTAAGAGTCAAAACCGAAGAAGGGAAGTATAAAATAAACATAATTGCAGCCCGAACCAAGGTTGCACCAATCAAGGCTTTGACTCTGCCGAGACTGGAATTGTGTGGAGCTGTTCTCTTGTCAAAACTTTTGAAGCAAATAAGTGAAGCAATGAGAATACCTACAAGTCAAATATTTTGCTGGACTGACTCCACGATTGTACTATCATGGCTAAAAGGAGACCCAAACAGATGGCAGACGTTTGTGAGAAACAGAGTAATCACCATTTTGGACAATATTGGCAATCAATGGTATCATATTGAGTCACAACAGAACCCAGCTGATATTGCTTCAAGAGGAATCTTGGCATCTGAACTGAGGAACTGCAATCTTTGGTGGCACGGTCCGGAACATCTGAAACATAAGGAAATAGACATGGAAATATTAGTAGATGAAGTTTTTTGAAAACACTTAATCCCTATCTGGACTCAGAAAACATTCTCAGGATGGGCGGAAGAATTAAGCATGCAGACATAGATCATGAACAAAGACATCCAATAATTTAAGATAACAAAAACAATCTTACCTTATTACTAATCGCAGAAGCTCACCACAAAACTCTTCACGGAGGAATATAGTTAATGTTGAATTATTTAAGGTCTAGGTACTGGATTCTCAAGGTGAAAAAACTTGTCAAGAAACAATTGCATAGATGTGTTGTTTGTGCTAGACTAAATGCAAGAGCTCAAACACAATTAATGGGTGAACTGCCCAAGGTACGAGTTACATCGGCCCGCCCCTTCCTGCACATAATATAATAATTCCTTTATTTCAGGCAATAGCATTGTACTTACAAATTTTGTACAATGCCAGAGACCCATATTATAAATACCTTATAACTAACATACATACTATATATAATTACTATCCTAATTTACACGTAGTGTCGGTGACGTGTGACGCACGGTATCGTCGGGCAGCCGACCTCGGAACCTCCGAAATACGACACCCTGCGGCCAGAAGTCCTCCTTCATGAAGGTTGGCAGATGATGCGTCGGCACTCTCACCACATATGAATTAAAATTCGCTTTGTGGCGAGACTGCAGCCGTTCAACCCTCAAGGTGAAGTTAGACTTCTTTCGGACGTAGTCCACGACCTCCTCTACCCTCGTAGACCAGTGCAGACGGGACACGTACAGCTGCGTCGATGGTATGGCAGGACGCAGCGGAGAGTCCGGTCCGGGCGGCGCGGTTCCGCAGTTGTTGCGGCTCACGGGCTTTCTCCTCTTCCTTTCCACCTTGACGAAGCCCTCTTCATCGCGCTGGTTCCTCTTGCACAGTGGCGTAGATTTTGCCGGACCGTATGATGTATGATGTCCAAAGGAAGAGGAGGTAAAACCACTAAATCCTATATTGCCATATTTGTCTGCATGGCAACGAAAGCTATTCATCTGGAACTCGTGGGAGATCTAACAACGGAAGCTTTCCTGGGTGCTTTTAGACGTTTTGTGGCACGACGTGGTCGATGCAGTCATTTGTGGAGTGACCAGGGTAGAAATTTTATTGGTGCTAACAGGGAACTGATTGAAGCGTTTAAGGCAGCTCGGCTTGAATTTGGACAAGATATTTCTGACATACTTTCCGCTGAAGGGACACAGTGGCATTTTATTCCCGTTTCCAGTCCAAATTTGGGGGGGTTTATGGGAAGCTGGAATTCGTTCAATGAAATACCACCTAAAGAGAATCCTGAACTCCCACCTAAAGAGAATCCTGAACTCCCACCTGACATTCGAGGAGATGACAACAGTTCTCTGTCAAGTTGAATCCTGCCTCAACTCTCGACCCTTGTACCCTGTCGATGATTCTGATATCAATAATTGCGACGTACTCACACCAGGACACTTCCTGATGGGAGAGCTATTGGTTTCTGTAGTGTATGTAAATATCTGGTTGTTTGTCTCGAGCGCATACGTCACAAGTGTTGACCGGAGTAGGGGCAGTCTGTGTCCGACCGTCAGCCCGGTAACACGTGGTGGTGCGTAGGCGAGCTAGATATAGTATAATATCAACGAATTCTACATTGGCGACGAGGATAAAATAAGTAATAAATATTTATCATAAATACAAAAAAAAAGTGTGTGTGAGTGCTCGTGCGTGGAATTGAAAACGAAACTAAAAGCACCTGTGATAAATCAAAATTAACTCTTATAATTATTTGCTTAGAGGAAAAAGAATCGTTTTAAATTAGTGTAAAAAAGGGGATATATAGAGTAGATAAATAAAAAGGAACATTCATGGTGAATAATAATAGGCATAGACATACTACGATAACGATTACTTCGTTTATGCCATTATTATCTAATTTATTTTGCATAAATTACTTTAAATATATTTATACAATACAATACAAAACAAATTATCTCTATTGCACCATAGTAAATAAAATATTTACAACAACAAGAAACAATATAGGAACAAATGCGGACTTACCGCTATAAATGCAATCTCTATGCGTATATCTCAATATTTATACGTAATATTCATTTAACTACTATCATATCTAAAACTAAACGTGTATTATCGAATCGTTCAGTATCTTAACTATATCAAGTGAATATTAAAATGTGAAGAAATATTTGTTTGCTGGAGAAATAGAACCGTCACTTCTAACTTGTTTACTATAAAATGCACCATGATGAGACTTAACATAACTAAAGAATGTTACGTGGTGCAGCAGCAGAACAATACCAGTTCATTGATAATGACCTTCTTGGTGAACTTATAGTGAAGGATAGGTTATCGGTAAATAAAAATATATATAAAATATAAATTGCATTACTGTATCATACCTATCCATTAAATCTTATTTCTATATGCATTTATTTGATGAACCATGTTGTATTAGATTTCCTCTAATTAAAATAATGAACATGAGCTAGATAAATAATTTATAAAATTGTAAAATGCACCATGATGAGTCTTAACAAACTTAAAAATGTTATATGGTACAGCAGCGAAACAATACCAGTTCATTGATATATGATACCACCTTCTTGGTAAACTTATAGTGAAGGATAGGTTATCATCAATACATATCAATACATCATCATCAATATCATCATCATCAATACATATAATAAAATCGTTACCGATCGCTGTCTGTACATGGAAGATAAATGAGTAAAAATATTTTTGGGGGCTTTTACCAACGCAATAGAACACAAAACAATGATTTTTAGAATTTTTGTCTGTTTGTCGGTTTGTCTGTTTGTCTGTGCGTTTGTGCACGCTAATCTGAGAAACGGCTGAACTGATTCGTTTGCGGTTTTCACTGAAATATTATGATAAGCTTCACTTAAAATTTAGTGTCAATTTTAACACTAGAGTGCACGCGCCCCATTTCTTTGCAAGTATGCTCGCGCGCTCTGCTATAGTAGAACACTTTAAAATTGAAAAAAAAACAATAATATGGCAATTTTGAATAAAAATAAGCATTTTTACTAAAGAAGATTTATTTTAGAAAATTAAAGTTACAAAATTTTTGTTTACATTGTTAAATTTACTTAATTAGGAACATTTTTAAGAGATCACATAAAAAGTTACATATTTGGCAAGTTACAAATCAAAACACATATTTTTTTAGATTTCATATATTTTTTTAAATTGAATCACTGTTTTCGTTGCATTCAATGCACAATAGTTTGAGTTGGAGGTGATTTATTCCATCGTGTTCCATTTTTTGATATAAAAAAGTTGCCACTCACCTCTGTACGCTCAACTTGCCTCAATTGAGAGAGAAGAATATGTTAAAATAAACGCAACAAATATATATGTCAACGTCAACGTCAAATGTCACTGTCAAGTCAAGTCTTGTCTAACTTTTTTTATAAGAACTAAATGGCGTGTGTATCTCTTTCCGTAATAAAGCTTTATTTTAAAAATCTTTTTCGGCGGGTAGGTGCAGAACATATAAGTCGTGTTTTGTATTGCTCTGCAATTTTCTTTAATTTAAAATTATATTTATTATAATTTTAACAATTTTATGTTTAATTAAAAAGTATACAAGTTGTACTACCTGTTAAATCCTTTAACATCTCTCTTCACTTAAAAATGGACACTGTACACAAGGATATCCAAGAAATGAAGGCGAACTTTGTCACTACAATGGCTAAGTTCCAAAAGGATCTCCAAAACGCCAGTTCCAGCCCAATCACTTTGACTTCACTCACAGCTGAATTTAAATCATTCAAAAAGTTCACTATGGAAACTCTCAACAATCTTCAGAGACAGAGTTGTTGGCTCAACAACAAGATAGCTTTGAGATGCGTTCCCGGCAGAAAATGGTCCTTTTTCATGGAGTATCAGAGAGCAAGAACGAAGATACATCAATCACCGTGGCCAAAATCATAGCAGAGAAGCTAAAGGTTCCAGACTTCTCTGGTAAGGATGTGAAACGGAGTCATCGTTTAGGTCAAACTTCAGGCAGCAAACCGAGGCCCATTGTGGTAAAATTTTTTAGTCTGGCAGTGCGTGATAAGGTCTGGTTTAACAAAACCAACCTCAAGGGCAGTGGGATCACTATGTCAGAGTTCTTGACAAGGTCGCGTCACGATACGTTCATGGCAGCAAGGCAAAAATATGGTATATCCAAATGTTGGACAAGAAGTGGTGTTATACATCTAATCACTCCCGATGGCGCGAAGCACCGTGTGACCTGCCAAGCTGAACTAGATGAGATCGATGGTACTCTAGACGATGAGGAGCTTGAAGAGGAACCCGCGGTCTCTAAGCCCACAACATCGAAAGCTGCGTCAACTTCTAGAACAGCGGCGATCAGCAGGAAAAAGCCAGGAAAGAAGTAGACGGCTAGGTGCGGGGTACCTTTTCTGGGTACCTGCATCCTGTGTCGATTCGCCACGGGTAATTTTATAATTTCTATTTAAATTTTCACCCACTTTTATTTTATTTTTTACCATCTTTAATGTTAGATTTTCTTTTCGGCCAACTTGGAGGTAATATGTCTTTAGCTTGTTTATATCACAAATATCAATGTTGTCTATGTTTCCCTACTTGACAGATGACAGTTTACTTTTTTATTTTGTAATAGTATAATGAAATGTGTAATGAGAAATGACACTATAGGACTTTCATATTTATTTACATACAAAATAGAGGTTATGTTACAGATAATTCTCTTTGCTAACAATTAACAGGTAGTCTTCAACATATTGTAGGTGCCCACGTATATTGCATTTTATTATAAATAATTTTAATTTTTTACTTATATTTTTATTATTTTCTTATATATATATATATATATATATATATATATATAGTACATATTTTTATTTTATTTTTTATATGATATCTGAATACCATACATACACAAAATGAAGCATAGTGATGATGAACAGGATGATTCGTTTCACTCAATCTCATCATCTTCTGAAAGTTTCCAGAGCTTGCCACCTTCACTTGATGAAGTTCTTTCTTCCAATTTCTCAAACTGTGCTAAAAACTTTAACGTTATTCACATAAATGCTCAAAGCATCCCACATCACTTCCCAGATATGTTAACTTCATTCGATGTAAAAGATATCCATGCCATCCTAGTATCGGAGTCTTGGCTTCATCCCTCACTTCCTTCAACTTCATACTCGCTGCCAGGTTTCCAGCTCATCCGTAATGACCGCCTTGGAAAGGCTGGCGGAGGTGTGGCTATCTACCTCCGATCGTATATCTCATTTAATATTGTCTCTCTCTCTAAATCCACAAATCCTTCCCAAGAATGCGAATACCTTTTTATTGAACTCTCGTTTTATCACACAAAAATTCTACTTGGTGTCTTCTATTGCCCGTCTGAGAAAATAAACTATTTTGCAACTATAGAAAGTACCCTCGAAAACTTAGTACCCTCATATGACCATACAATTATCTGAGGTGACTTTAATACGTGTCTTCTTAGAAATGATCACCGGGCTAAATGCCTTACAAACTTAACTGATAGCTGTAACCTTAACATCCTCCCACTCCAAGCCACACATTTTTTCCCACATTGTATACCTACTCTTCTAGATTTAATACTTGTATCCTCTATAGACTTTGGTGCTAAATTTGGCCAGTGTACAGCACCAGCTTTCTCTTATCATGATTTATTATATCTTTCTTATAAAGTTCGCCCTCCCAAATATAAGCCTAAAGTGGTTATGCAGCGTAATTTTGGTGCAATTGACATTGAAAAATTTCGCGATGACGTCAAGTCCTGTGATTGGTCTGTTATCGTCAACACTGAATCTGTGGATGACCAGGTGGAGTTATTTAACAGACAATTACTAGAGCTATTTGATTCTCATGCTCCTCTAAGACCTGTTCGGCTAAAACACTTACCTGCGCCATGGCTTTCAAATGACATCAAGAAACTGCAAGCCAAGAAAAACAAGGCTAAAATAAAATTCAGAGCAGATCCTGATCGATATCGAGATTTGTATATTAACGCTCGTAACAAATGTAATAAGGTGTGTAGGGATGCACAACGACGTCACATATATCAGTCGGTTCAGAACGGTGAGCCAGCTAAAGTCTGGAAATTTCTTCGATCCTTAGGAGTTGGTAAAAATAGGAAAAACTGTCCGAACAATATAGACATTGAAGGTCTTAATAGGTCACTTTCATCTTCATGTACTATTGATAGTCACATTAAAAACAATACTCTGGCATCACTTTCGCAGCTTCCGACTCCAGATCATTCTCCTTTCTCATTTAGTTCGATTGCAGATCATGATGTTGAGAGAATCATTCGTTCAATCACCTCGAATGCTGTGGGTAGTGATAGCATTGGTCGAATTATGATCTTACCCATCCTTGATATCCTTCTCCCTACAATCACAGCTATCATAAATAATTCCTTACTATCCAGTACTTTTCCTGCAGCTTGGAAAGATGCATATATAACACCCTTACCCAAAAAAACAAATCCAACATCTTTTTCCGACTACCGTCCAATATCCATTCTCCCATTCCTATCCAAAGTCCTTGAACGTGCTGTCCAACAACAACTCCATGCATTCCTAATTAAAAACAATCTCCTTAATCCACTACAATCCGGTTTCCGTCCAGGTCATAGTACGACCACTGCTCTCACTAAAATAACTGATGATATTCGGCTCGGTATGGACAATCAACTGCTCTCAGTATTTGCACTGTTGGACTTCAGCAATGCATTTAACACTGTGGATTTTGACATTTTGTTAGAAGTACTACGTTCTCTCAACATATCTCTGACTGTTATCAACTGGTTTCGCTCTTACCTATTTGGGCGTCGGCAGCGAGTTCGGATTGAGAACAAATATTCATCTTGGTGTGATACTACTGTCGGTGTACCACAGGGTGGTGTACTATCTCCACTTTTGTTTGCGCTTTTTATTAATTCAATTACTTTACCTCTACAATGTTCCTACCACCTTTATGCTGATGATCTTCAGATTTATACACAGGCTAATGTCGATAATATTTCCTCAGCAATTAACACAATTAATGCAGATCTTGAAGTGATTTCAGCCTGGAGCAAATCACATGGCCTTATTATAAACCCCTTGAAGACTCAGGCAATTATTGTTGGTAGTTCTAGGCAAACCTGCAAATTAAAAGATGTCGCGGTTCCTAGCCTTGTTTTTAATAATACTTTAATTGCATTCAGTGTACAGGTAAAAAACCTAGGTATTCAATTGGACAGTACTCTATCATGGGCTCCGCAGGTTTCCGAGGTCAGTAGGAAGATAATCGCGGCAACTGGATCTCTTAGAAGACTCGGTAAATTCCTACCAATTGATACCAAGATTACGCTGGCACAAACCCTTCTTTTTCCGATCTTAGATTATGCTGACGTCTGCTATCTTGACCTAACACAGGAGCAATTAGATAAACTTGAGCGTCTTCAAAATCTCATCATCAAATATATATTTGGTCTGCGCAAATATGATCATGTTTCTGAATTTCGTTCACAACTCAAGTGGCTCCCAATTCGATTACGACGTGATTGGCATATCCTTTCCTTACTGTACTCCATTTTATTCAATCCTACCTATCCTAGATATCTTAGAGATCAATTCGTATTTTTTAGTAAAGTCCAAAACAGAAACCTGCGCAGCACATATAACCTTAGTCTTAAAATGCCCGCTCACAATACTTCATATTTTTCGAATTCTTTTTCTGTCCAAGCTGTTCGTTTATGGAATTCATTACCAGTCCTGATTCGAAGTGCAAAAACTCTCACTAGTTTCAAAAGTCAAGTAAAGTGTCATTTTCTTTCTTTAGACTGAATTGAGTGTTCTTTGTCGTTTTGTATGTTGTTATTTATGTATACTTACCTCGGTATTTATGGAACATAATAAGTAATTATTCATTGGATTATTGGTACTTATGTATTATTTGCATGTATGTATATGTATAATTGTATTTGTGTAGGTATATTAGACTTATGTATATACTTCTGCGCCATACCCAGTTTATTTTACCTGAAGTCCTACTAGTGTGGTTGCCTGTAAGAAATTGCTATTGCGATAAGGCCGCCATTGTACATCGCATACTGTATTTGTTATTTACTTTTCTGTATTCTTGGTGCAATAAAGAGTTTTATTATTATATTATTATTATTATTATAAAGCTGCTGCATCAAGAAACGTGTTTCCCTCAGATAACCCAAAGATATTCGATAGGAGCCCCCCATTTTCATCTGGTTATGGGCCCAGCTTGCTCATAAACAATTGATTTTGGGTTCCTTTCGGTTATCTCGGGACATTCGCGGTCAAGCGAGTGAAATAAGAAGGGAAGCAAGCCGCCGCCATTACGTGCACGTGCAACGCTACACGACACGGAGTTTGCGACACGAGGCCGGTAAAGGTCTGCAGGTATCACAAGGAGCGTGGCATCAAAAGCTCGGTTAAGAGCTATCCAGGTCAATGGAATTCCTAAATCAAGCCGGGATACACGGTCAACAATTAGAAGATGCGGCAGGATGGACCGCGTGGGTATTCCGCGTCAGAGTAATGCTGAAAGCGGCAGGGCTTTTCGGCGTAGTGGATGGAACAGAAGTTTGCCCAGATAACACCAAAAGCGACGAAGTCATAAAATGGCGAAACAAGGACTCCAAAGCACAAGGTATTTTGGTTATACGTATTTCGGAGAAATTAATACCACAAATAGTAAGTTGTCAAACTGCCAAAGACATTTGGGATAAACTACACACGATTTATAAACAAAAAGGAGAATTATCCATCCATATTCTACAACAAAAGTTCTATTCTTTAAAGTATGAAGAGAAGGAATCAATGGCACAATTTCTTAGTCGAGTGGAGACGATTAGATGTAAACTACAAAACCTCAATGCAGGAGTGAGCGATTCTATGGTCGTCACGAAAATAACATCCTCTCTGCCTCAACAGTACCGCCACTTCATATCCGCCTGGGACTCTGTACCTTCGGAACGACGGACCATTGATGAGCTAACGTCAAGACTACTAGTGGAAGAGCAGCGCTATAACACCAACACTGAGGAGCAGGCCACAGCATTAGCAGTAACAAAATCAAGAAAATGTTTTAAGTGTGGTAAGCTAGGTCATTTTAAAAAAGATTGTAAAATACTTACTCGTAAAAAGGCTGCTTGTACTCATTGTAAAAGAACAAACCATGAGTCTGATGCATGTTGGTTTAAAAATAAAAATTCCAATAATAATGTAAAAGGTAGGAACAGTAATGCATTCCCGGTATCAGTATTTTTATCTGCTTTGAGTAGTCAGTCAGGTAGTGATGTTTGGATCATGAACAGTGGTGCGTCTGAGCACATGACTTACAGTATTGATGTTTTCTCAGAGTATACAAAGCTAGAAATCCCCAGAAAAATTTTAATTGGTGACGGTAAAGTCATTCAAGCTGTAGGCATAGGTATAATCTCATTATGTGCTTATAATGGTAAGGAGTGGATAGACACCACATTAAATAATGTATTGTATGTACCAGAATTAAAAATGAATCTTTTTTCAGCAACTTCAGCTACAGACAGAGGTTACTGTGTTAAAATAAATAAAGAGAGTTGTGTTATTACAAAAGACAATGAAGAAAATATTTGTGCTATGGGTTATAGGAAAAATAATTTGTTTATTATGGATTTTAAGCCGAAAAATATACAGTCTATTTGTGTGGGTCAGTCAGTAGATAGTCTTCATGAATGGCATAAAAAAATGTGTCACCAGGATATCCAGCAGGTAAAATGCATTCTTAAAAAGTGTGAGGTTAACTGTGATTTAAAATTGGGTCAAGAAATAACCTGTGAATCTTGTTTGAGTGGAAAATTACACAAACAACCTTTTTCTTTAAGTGATAATAGAGCTGAGAGGCCAGGTCAGGTAATTCACATGGATTTGTGCGGACCCATGGAAAATACATCTTTAGGTGGTGCCAGATATTATTTATTGTTAAAAGATTGATGATTGATGATTTTACAAAGTACAAAACAGTATATTTTCTCAAACAAAAATCAGAGACAGCTGGTAAAATAAAAAGTTTTCTTAACTATATTATAAATAATTTACAGTTCAAAGTTGAAATACTAAGATCTGACTGTGGTTCTGAATTTATGAATAATGATTTAAAAATGGTTTTAGATAATTTAGGCATTATTCAGCAGTTTAGTGTAGTTTTTACCCCAGAACAAAACGGTTGTATTGAACGTGAGATTCGCACGGTTACAGAAGCTGCTAGAAGCATTCTACTAGCAAGTGGGCTTAGTAAATCATTGTGGGCTGAAGCTATCAATACAGCTGTGTTTGTTCTGAACCGAACAGGTAAAAGTAGGATCAAAGGGGTAACTCCTTATGAGTTATGGTTTCAAAAGGATATTTTTGATATACATACATTGCAAGTATTTGGTTCTAAAGTTGCAGTTCACATTCCAGATCAAAAACGTGTAAAATGGGATAGCAAAGCTGAGTTTGGTTATTTTGTTGGTTATGGAGAGACAACAAAAGGTTATAGGATTTATTTTCCCCATAAAAGGGATGTATTGTTAAGACGAGAGGTGACGTTTATAAATGAGGGTCAGTTAGGGCAAAATAAGAGTAATTTTTCAGACCATTTATGTACACCTCCAGTGTTTGTAATAAATACAGAAGAAAACATTCAAGAAACTGTAGACGAAGAGGATTTCAGCAGACAAGAAGGTCAACAATACGAGAGCCAGTGTACAAGTCAGCCGGATCTCGGTAATACAGGGCAATATCAACCAGGGGATCCTTCTTCAAGTCAAGATCAACAAACTCAACAGTCTGAGACTGATGTCATTCCAACATGCAGCCAACAACCAGAGACAGATAACACATCTGAGATTATACGTACAAGATCAGGACGAGAGGTACACAAACCAAAGAAGTTATTCAATTATGATACCCTATTCGTTGCGATGGATGAAGAACCGTTGACATTAGAAGAAGCTATGAGCTCAGATAAGAAAGAAGAGTGGTTGCAGGCTGTTCAAACTGAATTGGATACATTAGAAGCAAACAACACATGGACAAAGGTGCAAAGTGTTCCGGAAGATATTCAGATAGTTTCAAGCAAATGGGTCTTTAAAGTCAAACATGTTAGTGACAAAAAGGTATACAAAGCAAGGCTTGTAGCTCGTGGATTTGAACAAACTGATTGTGATCTTGAAGTTTATTCACCAGTTGCTAGGTTACCAACTTTTAGGGTGCTTATGGCAGTGACAAATAGACTTCAACTTCATGTACATCAAATGGATGTTGTAGGTGCTTTTTTGCATGGTAATATTGATGAAACTGTATATTTGAAACTTTCTACAGGTGAATTATGTAGATTAAATAAGTCTCTTTACGGTTTAAAAAAATCCCCCAAATATTGGAACAGAACTTTTGATGATTTCATGATAAAGGAAGGTTTTTCAAAATCTAAAAATGATCATTGTTTATACTTTAGGAAACAAAATGAAATACAAACCTATGTTCTCTTATATGTTGATGACATTTTAATGTTTAGTACTGAAAATAACATATTACAAAATTTCAAAAATAACCTATGTAAAGAATTTCACATGAAAGACTTGGGTTTAGCTGAAAGTTATTTGGGAATTGATATTGAACAAAAGCCAGGTAAAACAGTGTTAAGTCAAAAAAAATATTTAGAAAAAGTGTTACTACGTTTTGACATGTTAAATTGTAAACCTGTAAGCACACCTCTTGACCAAAATTTTAGGTTTGAATTGCTTAGAAGAGAGTGTTCAGAAAGCCCAGAATTAGAAAAACTGTGTAGACAACTAATAGGTAGTCTCATGTATGCTGTATGTGGAACACGGCCAGATTTATGTGTTTCTGTTACTTTTCTGAGTAGATATCAACATTGTGCAAGTGTGTTGCTTCTTAAATGTTTAAAACGTGTTAAGATACATAAAAGGGACACTGGACCATGCATTAGTATATGAAAATACTGATACCACAGATACGGGATTACAAGGTTATGTTGATGCCGACTGGTGTGGAGATGTAGAGGATAGAAAATCAACAACAGGTTATATTTTTAAAATCTTTAATAACATTGTAGTATGGTGTTCTAAAAAACAATTGAGTGTTTCACTGTCTTCAACAGAGTCAGAATATATTGTTTTAAGTTTTGCGATCACAGAAGCTTGTTGGTTAAAACATTTATTATGTGATTTTGATGTCTTAATTAACGAAGTGATAATTTTTGAAGACAATCAGTCAGTAATTAAATTAGCATATAATAATGAAAACAATAAGAGATTGAAACATTTAGATATTAGATATCACTTCATTGTCGATAAGGTGAGAGATAAATTTGTATCACTTCAATATATAAAAACTGAGGATAACTTAGCAGATTTGTTTACAAAGCCACTGGGTAAAAACCTTCTTGACAAATTTGTTAAGATTATCTTCACTGTCAATGCATAATTTTAAGCTAGTTACAGTAAGTTTAGTTACAATAAGCTGTTGTTTAAAAGTAAAATATGATAAAATTACATAATATCGTTTAGAGATTTAATGGGTACTGTGAACTATATGTATATCAAGGGGAAGTAAGGGTACTATAAACACTGCGTTGCTAGGTAATAAATATTGTATTTTTGTTGGTTACAGAATATGAAAAATTGTTAATTAATATAAAAAACTAAGTAATTCTTCTTAAGATTTTAAATTTATAGGTGGTAATTATATTCTTTGGATGTTAGTCTGTGTCACATAAATAAGGGTTTATATAATAAAGATGTAAGGAAATATTTGTTGAGGGGGGGTGTTAAAATAAACGCAACAAATATATATGTCAACGTCAACGTCAAATATCACTGTCAAGTCAAGTCTTGTGTAACTTTTTTTATAAGAACTAAATGGCGTGTGTATCTCTTTCCGTAATAAAGCTGCTGCATCAAGAAACGTGTTTCCCTCAGATAACCCAAAGATATTCGATAGGAGCCCCCCATTTTCATCTGAATATCATCTTTTGACGACGACTGCTCAGACTGTGTGGTATTAGTCACGTGGTCTTGAGCCATCTCCTCATCGTGCACCTGACTTCTGCCCTCTTGACTAATTGGTTCTGACACTATGCCAGCATTACCATCGTCATCGCTTTCAATAATTTCCTCATCATCTTCAATTTCCTCTTCCAGCCATTTTGATACACGACGTTCCCATTCTGAGGCCATAATGATAAATTTTGGTGCTAAAAAAAAACAAAGTACAAAATAAAATATAATGCATAAAAAAAATGTTATAAAACACTAAAGAAAAACAACTAAGTATAAGTTACTTACCTCATATATTAATTACACAAGTGGTCGCGCGTACTACTCAGGTAGAATAAGGATTTTGTCGCGAAATAATATCGACGTGCGGCCTCTTTTTATACGTGCGGCACACTAAAATGAACCGGAGTTTAGTAGTCGAGGCTTGTCTAGGAGCGGGAGGGTATATATGAAAAAATGAGATGACACGACTCAAAAGTTTGCTCCTGTTCTACTATAGTAGAGCGCGCGTGTCCTCTAGTGTTAAAGAATCACGTCAACCATTTTTGTTCGAAAAACTGTGTTTGTGCACGCTTATCTCAGAAACGGCTGAACAACTTCGGTTGCGATTTTCAATTATGTATTTTGATAAGTTTCACTTAAAATTTAGTGGTTGTTTCATTGAAATCCGTTGATAAATAAAAAAGTTATATCAATTTAAAGAATCACGTCAAAGATTTTTGTTCGAAAATTTGCTATGAAATAAACTGTACGGTAGCATTGGCTAAAACTTTTGTTAATTTTATATACGGTTTTTATAAAATAATAAAGTTAATAACCAGCCAAGTGAGAGTCGGACTCGCGCACAAAGGGTTCCGTCCCATTATCTATAAAAAATCAAGTTTGTTGTACGGGAGCCTCAATTAAATATTTATTTTACTCTATTTTTAGTTATTATATCGGCAAGAGAAATACATCATCCTTGAAAATTTCAACTGTCTGGCTATCACGGTTCATGAAATACAGCTTGGTGACAGACAGACGGAAGGACGGACAGCGGAGTCTTAGTAACAAGGTCCCGATTTTAGCCTTCGGGTACGGAATACGGAACCCTAAAAATTTACTATTTTGATGTTTTCGGAGTTTTTTTATTAGTTTCTTTTTGGTCACCAATAAATGGCGCTGTTAAAAATACACAGAGCCTAGGGCCGCAAGACCCAACGCCACCAAACGGCGATTCTTAGCATGATTGTGGGCGCGAAAATGGAAAAAGGAATCAAAATAGGAAGTACTTAATAGGTTAGGTTAGGCACAGGGGATGTCCTCTGGCTAAAGCATAGGGTGCTGTGAGCGAGTCACGGACCGCCATAGTGGTAGCCGCGCCGGGGCTTTTAGCCCTTACCCCGGAGTTTTTAGTGGTAAACGCCACATAACCTTACCGATCTCCCGTTACTGGCAAGGTGTCCGAACCGAAGGGATTTTTCCCGCGTAAAATTCTCCTCCATAAATCTGCCTCCATGACGTGGGCCAGTCGGGCGATGGGAACTGGATTCCAAATACGGTCCTCTAGGTTGAAAGGAGCATTTGTGTCAACACGCGTCTTTACCCTAGCGGATAAAATTGAAGGCCGATGTACCAGGCCACTCAGACTCCTCTCGATAACTGAGAGAGTACCTCAAGTGAGCTCAGCCAAAGCCGCTGATAAGCAGTCGCCGTACCAGGTCTTTGGAGCAAGATTTAGCACACTGACTTGGCAAAAGCGGTAACGTCGTTATCACCATGAGATTTTTTATGTGGGTGAAAACCTTAACCGTCCGATTTCCTGTGGCCAAAAGGCACCTTTTCCTCACGTAAGAATTTCTTCTTAGGTTAGGGAAAAAATGTTAGGTTAAAATTTAAGTTAGGCACTGCAATAAAAATGTGTGGAAAACCCATACCAAGACTACTCAGTATTGTGACTTGAGGAACGGAAGATAGGTAATGGTCATTTTCCAGTTCGTTTGAACTGAAAGTACGCCGCAAATAACCTCCAAACAGCCGTATAGGACGCCCTACCCGAGAAGCTCTTCAAACGGAGGTTATTAGTGAACACTAAGCAGACATTGATCTCAGAGAACACTAACTTCCTGCCATCCTTGAAGCTCTACTGGTAAAATGTGCCGAGATACTGGCACGTAAAATACCTAGAGGTATCTTAAGTTTGGCAGATGCCTCAGCTTGAAAGTCCACATCAATAGAATGGTGACGATAGTGAAGATGGCCCAGGGGAAGCTCCATCCAGTACTTTCCTCTCGCTTCTAGCTTCGGACGCGGCTCATGATTAAGGCGATCTTAAGAAAATCTATGTTTAAGGTTACTTGAGGAACGCCGTCATCTGTCGGGACTCAAAGTAGAAATGCGTATTTCTCGACTTTTATCTCCCGCCTAGCGAAAGACATATTTGACAAGGCTTACCATTGCACCGCCATAGACATGGGTAATCTCGACTCCGAGGTGCGTTTCGGCTCACCTAATCTGAATCCTCATTCGGTACCGACTCATCTTATTGATTCCTACTCCTCTACCGACTCCGGCTCCATGATCTGCTTAGTCTTGCTATCGGATCTTGGACCGAAAGAATACACACGTCCGTTTTGGTACCGGTTTCAATATATATTGAAACCGATACCGGGCTCTGTCTGTAGCTGTATAGGAGCAAACAATGTAACAAATATCTGTCTTGTTCTTATTTATAGAAAAAACATTCGCATCTTATTCTATCATAATATCATTTGCCGTTGGTTGGCGGCGCACGATGAATAACCGAAGCCTCCGTCCGATTCCTTCCGAGTCCCGAGTATTTCCGATCTCGACACCCGTCGCGCGGTTGAGCCGAAACGAATGACTAGCGGATCGCGAGCGACGCTAGCCGAAGAGCGCCGATGAGCTGGTGGGAGGCGGGACTCGACGGGGATCAAATAACTCGCGAGAGTCGGTACCATTTGCTCGGAGCTGATTAGGTTATCGGCTCCTGTTCAGTATTCGGCTCATTTGAATCTTCTAGTCCGGAGTTACCCATGTCTACACCGCCACATCGGGAGGGCGGGGAAGAGGGGGAGATACAAATAGACGGTGGCAGCAGTCCGCTGCAGAGAGCTACAACAGATTAGTGCTGTGGGAACTCACGCCAAAAGACGGAAGATGAATTAAATATTAGCAAAGTCACTACCTATTGCATAAGTATTTCGTTTTAGAGAGACCCACGGCGTAGCAGTAACATTCGGTAACAGTGTAAGTTTACATGTAGTTTACAATGTCAAAATTCCGATCGACTTAGACTGTGACTAGAGATAATGTGCGATCGTAGTAAACAAGGAACCCTTATAGTTTTGCCATTTCTGTCTGTCTCTCTGTCCGTGGTTTTACTTAGAGATAATTAGAACCAAGAAGCTGTAATTTGGCAACGGTCATGAACTTAAAGCAAAACTGGGCAGGGCAACTGGCGCGACGGAGCCCATGCGATGGGTTGACTAAATAATCAAAGTCGCGGGTTACACCTGGATGTGAGCAGCACAGGACTGAGATGTGTCGACGAAGACAGGTCTATGCTCAGCAGTGGACGGAATAAGGGCGGAGATGATGATGAACTCTTTAGTTTTAATTCTAAATCGACATTCACAAATACGGAACCCTTCACTGCGTGTGACCTGATATTGTGCGTGTTACTTGACCGGTTTTATTGAAAATATCAAAATAACGATTTTTATAAAGTAAAGTCCACGCAGACGAAGTCGCGGGCAACAGCTAGTCGGTAAATAAAAATATATCCTATCCTACTTCCTACTATCCTACTTCCTACTATAATATTATAAATGCGAAAGTGAGTTTGTATATTTGTTTGTTAGTTTGTTACCTCTTCACGCTTCAACTACTGAACCGATTTGGATGAAATTTGGTATGGATATAGTTAGAGACTCGGGGAAGGACATAGGGTACTATTTATCCCAAAATTCCCACAGGGAGCGAAGCCCGCGGGCACAGCTAGTCGGTAAATAAAAATATATATAAAATAAAAATTGCATTACTGTATAATACCTATCCATTAAATCTTAATTCTATATGCATTAATTTGAAGAACCATGTTGTAATAGATTTCCTTTAACGAAAATTAACAGTAAAACTAAGAATAATAAAATATGTACATATTGTCAATACGATTATTCGTCCGTTTATTTTTCATTTGAACTTGACATACGTAATATATAAAAGTTTCATTTATGAAACTTTTATATATTACGTACCTACTTTTCATGTTGAGCTTTAAATCTATAAAGTTATTATATTGGTGTTAAAGCAGTAAAGCTGATCATTAAATCGACAATGTCGTAAAACGACATAAAAGCAGCACATAGCTGGTCATTAAATTGACAATGTCGTAAAACGACATAAAAGCAGCACATAGCTTGTCATTGAATTGACTATGACGTAAAACGACATAAAAGCAGCACATAGCTGGTCATTAAATTGACAATGTCGTAAAACGGCATAAAAGCAGCACATAGCAGGTCATTAAATTGACAATGTCGTAAAACGACATATAAGCAGCGCATAGCTGGTCATTAAATTGACAATGTCGTAAAACGATATAAAAGCAGCACATAGATGGTCATTAAATTGACAATGTCGTAAAACGACATAAAAGCAGCATATAGCTGGTCATTAAATTGACAATGTCGTAAAACGACATAAAAGCAGCACAAAGCTGCTCATTAAATTGACAATGTCGTAAAACGACATAAAAGCAACGCATAACTGGTCATTAAATTGACAATGTCGTAAAACGACATAAAAGCAGCACATAGCTGGTCATTGAATTGACAATGTCGTAAAACGACATAAAAGCAGCATATGGCTGGTCATTACATTGATAATGTCGTAAAACGATATAAAAGCAGCATATAGCTGGTCATTAAATTGACAATGTCGTAAAACGGCATAAAAGCTGCACATAGATGGTCATTGAATTGACAATGTCGTAAAACAACATAAAAGCAGCACATAGCTGGGCATTAAATTGACAATGTCGTTAAACGACATAAAAGCAGCACATAGCTGGTCATTAAATTGACAAGGTCATATAATTGACTTGATAGCAGCGCACAGCTGATCATTAAATTGATGAAGTCATTAAAATAACAATACAAAAAGTATTGTTATTTTAATGACTTATATAATATACATATATAACATATATTCATATATAATATACATATATAACAGTGGCGTTGGGTGAAAATTTGGACTAGTACAGCTATATAATAAGCCGTTCCATGTCCAGCTTATTTTTATTAACTTAGTGTGAATAATATATATCTGAGCGTGTTTATGCATTAACCATTGTAAGTGTATTACTTGAAAGAGTTTTTGGTCGATGAAGGAGTTACTAAAGGGCAATCTTCCAACTTGCCTTAAGAAGAGACTCGTCGACATGTGCATCCTGCCCGTCCTAACCTACGGTGCTCAAACATGGTCTTTTACGAATGCTCAGATGTCCAAATTGAAGGTGTGCCAGCGAGCGATGGAGCGCAGCATGTTAGGTGTTAGGCGAATAGATCGTGTAAGAAATACCACACTGCGCTCCATCACCAAGATAGCTGATGTAGGAGTTAAAGCGGCTACATTAAAATGGGATTGGGCGGGTCATGTCTGTCGCATGCATCCTGAAAGATGGGCACATATAGTCACCAACTGGACTCCGGACTGTCGAAGAAAGAGAGGAAGACCAAGAAAAAGATGGGCGGACGACCTTACACAGTTTGAAAAAGAATGGCAAATCACGTCTAGAGACCGCGATAGATGGAAACAAAGAGGGGAGGCTTTTGCCCAACAATGGGACCTATTATAGCTATCAAAAAAAAAAAAGTGTATTACAATATCCAGAGAGAATTTTCGTATTTTGAATATGTGGGTGCGTGCAATCCAGTCATACTACTAGTTTACGGCTTATGAAAATAGTAAGTGCGCCGATATATAAGGGAACTCGATGGAATCGGCTTCTAAGGAGGCTCCGCCACTGATATATAATATTGTAATGTTGCGAGAGAATAAGGAACTTATATTCTAATAAGGTAATATGATTAATCACCCCAGAATTTCAATATAATACGTAACGGAAAATTGGCCAATCGTATATGACGCTATTACGTGATTTATTTTGGAATATTATTATTCAGATAGCTATAGTTTTCCGATGTACATGGATTAAGTGAAATAAAAAGCGGATTTTATTATTTTACTTTTACGCAGTATATCATTACTCACTATATTATATTATTTTTACGCATGAAATGAGAGGTGCAGAATTCACGGAAGTAAGGCAGGGTATAATATAAGATAGGGTTTCTTTGTTGCACCAAGTAAGTATGAGTTGTGGGTGCTTTCTGTCAGGATCGTGAGGCTCTGTGGAAGTGTGTAAAATCTTGATCGCTATTTCGTCCCCAAGGAAAAATATTTAATATGTTTAATGCAATGTTATTGTGTAATTAAATTTTGATTATCTAGTTTCAGATGCTTACAGCTACCGTATGTATGTATCAGGGAAACAGTACTCTGTGTCCATTTAATTGGATGACGCATTTATTAAATTGGAGGATACGTCCATTAAATTGGATGAAAAGCGTCCATTAAATTGGATAATGCGTACATTAAATTGGATGAAAGGCGTCTATTAAATTGAATAATGCGTCCATTAAATTGGATGTAAGGCGTCTCTTGAATTGGATGATGCGTCCATTAAATTGGATGAAATGCGTTCATGAAATTGGATGACAGACTTAGCCCATTAATTTGGATGAAGAGTGTTAGACAAATAATGACTATATGGAGGCTATTGTGGAGGGAATGTGGATCCCAAATAACAAAGGCAACTCTAACAGCGGTCTTTCATGTGTTTAATGTTTATGTCTTTTATGTTTGAGAGGAACCATGATGATAAGGTTCGCTTATGCTAAAGATAACTGTTTAGCTTCTGGTCATGGAGAAGGCTATTTCCAGTCACCACTGTAGCGATCATAAGGGCACCATAATTTCCTGTTTTGAAGAGTTTTCATGACACGGCTTCAGAGGCTTCACATTCTTAAATATAGTTTCACATATTGATCTCAGTTGATTTCTACTCAAAGATGTTACGTGAAGCGGCAGGTTGTTGTGTCATGGTTTTAGATTAACAAGCCGTTTAATCTTTTGTTAGGTTGGGCACGCATTAAATTACGTGAGGTCATCGGGGTGCATTAAATTGCGTGAGGTCGTTAGGCGCGCATTAAATTGCGTGAGGGTTTCAGACACGCATTAAATTGCGTGAGGTCATTAGGCACGCATGAAATTGCGTAAGGTCATCAGCGCGCATTAAATTGCGTGAGACCATAGGATGTGCATTACATTGTGTACGGGACAGCCGACATACAGCAACATAGAAATAGTATATAGCTTATAGTTTGTACATAGTTGTAATAGGTCGCAAATAAAATATATTTTTATAGTGTTTTTATTCTCCCATAGTTAATAAGATAATAGAAATACATAGATAGATAGGTGTATACATATTCGTGTTCGTATGGATCGTGAGTTGTCGCAATGGAAGAATATTTCTTCAGGTGTCCCTCAACGGGGTATCTTATCTCCTTTGTTGTTTGCTGTATTTATTAATCTATTGTCACACTCTATTAGCTGTTCTTACCATTTCTATGCTGATGACCTGCAAATTTATGTACAAACCAGTGCTGAAAACATTGACGCTGGTACTAGTCAGTTAAACGCGTCTTTGGCTAACATTTCGTCTTAGTCAGATGATTTTGGTATTAAAATAAATGCGTCCAAGTGCCAGGCAATTATGATCGGTAGTTCTAGACAGCTAGCAAAGATTGATGTGAGCTCTGTTCCCTCGATTACCCTTAATAATACAATCATCTCACTTTCTCCATCTGTAAAAAATCTTGGTCTTGTGATGGACTCAACGTTTAGCTGGAGAGATCAGATCACTGAGATCAGCAGAAAAGTCACTTTTTCCTTACAATACCTGAACCATTATAGAAATTTTCTTCCAATCAAAACTAAAATCACTTTAATACAGTCTCTTGTTTTACCTATTATTGATTATGTTGATGTGTGTTATCCTGATCTAAACTCAGATATTCTTAATAAGCTAGATCGTCTTATAAATAATTGCATTCGCTTTATCTTCTGTGTTCGTAAATACGACCACATATCTTCTTTCCGATCTAAGCTTAACTGGCTTCCTGTTCGTCAGCGTCGACAGCAGAGAATGCTATGTACTCTTTTCTCTATACTTAAGAACCCTCTTTCTCCCCAATATATGAAAACCAAATTTCGCTTTCAGTCTGAAAGCCATGACCGTGAGCTTCGCTCCAGTCATACTCTTCAACTTCATCTTCCGTTATTTCGGTCCGAATTTATGTCTAACTCTTTTACTCTTCAAGTTACGCGACTCTGGAATGCCTTACCTGAAGACATCAAAAGTATCTCAAACAGATTCCTATTTAAGAAAAAAGTTCACACGTACCTCTCTGTAAATTTGTTCAGCAGAACTAGTCATTAAATCAAACATTTGTACTATGTATGAATTTGTATCTAAGTATATATGTGTATGTATATGTATGTGTATTATACGTATGTATCTAAGTAAACTTGTATTAGTATATAGTGTATTTTAAATACATCTTTAAGCACCTATCGCATTTAGATAAAAAATTTCTGTTTTCCTGCAGGTTGACTGGTAGAGAATGCATTAGCATTAAGTTCACCTTTTGTACCATTGTGGTCAATAAAGATTTTAATAAATAAATACATAGGTAATAGTAGATACATGTTATAATCATTGTAAATAAATAGATTTTTCTCTTGTGTTTTTATTCCCCATATAGCTAGATAGCCTAGATAGGTAGGAAATAGTATAACAGATATAGGTAACTCTGATAAGAAAATAGGTTTTCGTTACAAGCACATAGTCATAGGCTTATAGTTCCTATTTTTTATTAGACTGTTATTATGTAACTTGCTAGAATTGTAATAACTTATGTAATAGATAAGGATTTTATATAGTTTATAGCAATTTATAGAAATAAAAGCCTAAGTACAGAGAGCGTGAACGATACACGGACAGAGGGGCGCGCGCGGGGCACACCGCAGCTTCTTATTGGCGCGTTCAATAGGCGGTATCGCAATAGATCGATACAGAAAATTATAGGATAAATATACGGCCATATCGGCATTCCGCACTGCCTGCTTGACTTCGCACTACAAGATCAGACAACGGGTTATGAAGAAACAGCAAGACACAGTGGAAATACAGGAAATAGAACGCCACTCTGTCCGCCCGTACGTTCGTTTCGTCCACGCTCGCCGTACCGCTGGGTATATTCACGATTACGTCGTGTTTCATTTCGTTTCTTTGATTCACCCCGTTTCTTTTGATATCAGTGTCACAAAGTGGTACGGCTTGAGCCTCCGCGATCAACCGCGTCGCGCACAGAGACAGACAGCGCCCGCACATATATAGAAGAGACCAACGTGTGGGTCCTACAGAAAAAGTGCGTAGGTTCGACACCAGCGCAACCAGTGTACGGTTCGTAACGTACACATTGCGGGAGGAAATTTATAAGGAAAATTATAGTGGCAAGAAAGATTAAGCAAATATAGTAATTAAAAAGATTTCATTCGTTTCAACATTCATTCGTATAAAACTAAGTAGACTTCAACAGACTTAAGAGATAGTAGGGAGTTCAATATGATCTGGAAATCTAAAGACATTCGAGGATTATTACCACCTCAAAGCATAGGAAGATGCAAATTAATTTGCCGGAAAATAAGAAAGACAAAATGAAAAACATGCCATGTACCTAATACAATTGTAATGCGACAAGCAAGAACTTAAATAATGTGCAAGTTCGTGTATTTCTATACCATGGGTTTAAATTATATTAATGTTTTATTTGCTTATATTGTATTGGTGTATAGTTTTCATATGTGGTTTAATGTGGTTTTAAAATATTGAGTAAAATGTTATCGGTAGATAAAACAGGTAAATCATTATTATTCACTTCATTAAAAATTCTATTGAAATTAAAAAAAATTAAAATAAGTGATGAATGAAAGTAAGTGTAAGTTACAACTAAGTGTTTTCAATGGTAACTTTTATCGTAAAATATAATTATATGATGGCTCTGGTAGTGCAGTCAGGGTCGTGATATATATATGTCGGCGAGTTCAATATAATCCCCTTTATTATTGGTTAAGTTGTGCAAACAGAAAGTTGTTTACTTCAAAACATAACTTTATATTTTCAAATGTTTCAACAAGTATCAGTCTTGTGCGGACCGCCGTACTGTGAACATCTCCTTTGTGTAGTGTGCTGTGGGCTTGGCCATAACTTCTTTAATTGTGATTATTGTAATAGATGAGGATTTGGTAAAACCGATTTATTACAATGATAGTTGTTTTAGCTGGACGATAAGCCCAGGTGGACACAGATTCAATACCTGTGTGGGCCAGGGGTGTTCAGACACATGTGGTTGGAATCCATGGTACAGCGCGAGGAGGAGCGCTGTACTTATCGTCACACTTTTAGTGAGTTCGGCGCAGGTTATCTCCTGCTCCGTCATCAGAAGTTGGATCTGAATCTTTTGCTCACTTGAGTGAATCCATGGGAGAATAGGGGTGAAGAGTCCGACAGGGTCCGAAGAGTGTGATTATAATTGGTCCGTCTTTTTAATTGTCCAGAGATGATGGACCCGTATTTTCAGTTTGCCAGAGGGGTAAAAATTCACAAGGATACGGAGCGTCAAGGTTCCGGAGTGGGGGCTTGCGGAGTCACACTTAGGTAAAAATCGTGCTTGAGTGTGACGTCACGCAAAATTTCAATGCGCTGTTTCTTTGTCATTTTTGGTTTCTCAGATAAAATGTTGTTTGATGGTCTAACCGATGGACCAAAAGTGTTTTTCCATTCGTCATGCCTATTCTAAAAAAACAGGAACCTGTCTATTTATTTAATAATCGTATGGCTATTATTACAGTCGTTATTATGTATCTATTGTATTGCGTCTTTTTGCAGGGTGAACCAGTCTTCCGGCAGTCTCGAAAAATGTGGTCCATGTCCTATTCAGGCGCGCCACATCCGCAAGCTGGGGAGTCAATCCAGTCGCACCGGAATTCAAACGATCTAGTTCGTCCCCATCCAGTTCTCAGTCTGTGGAGCTGGCACAATTCTCTGCGTGGGAGAGAGAACCCTGATAGTTTTTCAGTGGGGTTGATGGTTGTATTCACACAAGTGGATTCAAATTCTATTCTTTTTGATGGTTAAGTGGTTTTTTAACAGTCAATCCTGTAGAGCTCGTGTCGTGAACATTTGGGGTCATTGACAGGCTCTGGTTTTAGTATCGCAACCCATCCTGTGTTGCATATGGTATGTGTGACAAATAGTCTGTGTGACAACCGTCTGTGTGACAACCGTCTGTTCGACAAGCGTCTGTGTGACAAGCGTCTGTGTGACAAGCGTCTGTGTGACAAGCGTCTGTGTGACAAAAGTCTGTGTGACAAGCGTCTGTGTGACAAGCGTCTATGTGACAAGCGTCTGTGTGACAAACGTCTGTGTGACAAAGCGTCTGTGTGACAAGCGTCTGTGTGACAAGCGTCTGTGTGACAAATGTCTGTGTGACAAACGTCTGTGTGACAAGCGTCTGTCTGTCAGCCTTCTGTCTATCAACCGTCTGTGTGACAAGTCTGTCTGAATGACAGCCGGCCTGTGTAACAACCTTTAGCGCCCGTAATGGTGCTAACAAGAGTGAAGCGATCAGTGCAAAGATACGTAACGTGTGTTTAGTTTCAGCTACTTCTTTGCAGAAGTGCAAAGTGCTAAAGTGCTAACAAGTGAACCATAACTGCTGGCCACGTATTGCGGCCGAGTTGGAGTCAGCGGCAGTGCCGCATGCGCTGGAGATTCCTGGTGAAGTGAGGTGAAGTGAAAAAGCGAGTTGATATCGTGTGTATTTCTGTGTCGTAACCTTCTCTGCTGAATCGCAAAGATAACCTGGTGAGTTTTTATATTTTTTTCGATTTAAGAGTAGAGCAGAGAGCAATTTATTTCGAAACCTTTAGTTTTAAAACATAAAGTAGAATAATGTCTAGTCTTTTGACCACTATGCAAGCAGAAAAAAATTATGAGTTCGCTATTTTAAATAAGAACGTGTATTGTCTGCTAAGCTTAGTGAGTTGATCTTATCGTCATGAGTTGATAGATGAGCATCACTGGAGGTGGCATAAGTCACTGTTAGTCGGAGCTGGAAGTGGCGCCAGTTAGTATTCTAGCAAATAGTCTAGTTTGAGTATTTTAAATTATAACTTTTAGCGTCTTATAAGCTTACGTGTGAATAAAGGTGTAAAATGATAGTTATTAGGTACGTTACGTACTTTATTATTCGTAAAGTTGAAGAGATAAGTTCTCCTAGCCTTTGCCTAATATTGGAGTTAAGATAGCTAAATATGATGATAACTTTTATAAAGATTATAATGAGATAATGACCAGGGAGATGATGATGATATTGGTAATGAAGAGACAGTGGTGACGATGAAGATATTATTGATGAAGAGGTAGTGATGATGAAGAGGTGATTAATAGGACGGCGAGCCTACCATGATGATGATCATGGTGATGACTTTATTTTAAAGGACCCTTCACCGTTTACTATGTGAGTAATAATATTTTACCATTACTTTATTATTTACTGTGTTTTAGGTTAACTGAAGTAAAGTCCCGTTACTTGAGTAAATTTTAATGTGGATAGTTAAAGTCGAGTAAAGATTGTGATATTATACCCAAATTTAAGAATATCGTACTGATAAGCAATATTATTTTTATTGTTAGGAAGTCCGTAGAAAAAAGATTAAGTTACAAACGCTTTGACTGTATTCTAGCCACGCTGTAGTGTAACAAAAGTACTGTAAACGTTTGTTTTTGTTGACAGTTGGGTATTTTCCAGAGCCAAAAATGAATTATTTTGTGCTGTTGGCGGGGTAAAGCGTTGCAAAGTAGTGTCGCTTGTTTTTGAACGTATCCATTTTAGCGTGGTTTTGGATTTATTATTGCGAAAGGGCTGATGGTGAAAGCGTTGTTTGGCTCCGGGGATCTGTGTCGTCATCTGCCTGTATTACATACTAAGTCCCAGTGCAGTCGAAGTGCAAACAGTGGAAACTGTTTGTTTTGACGTTTGAAGGAAGTTGTCTGATTTGACTTGTTGGAAAATAGCGTATATTATCTACCCAGTTGACATTTATTTTCACTTCTTCTTCTTATCGTGTCGTTGGCTTGAATTTTAAATTTTGTTCTTCGAGAACGTTGCTACTTTTACGCTTTCCTCCGAGGCAGAATATAGGTCAAGCACGGTACAGCTGGCAGTGCATAGAGGTGATCTAATGATCTAATCGTCGTTACCACAATCGCACTGTGCTTCTGCTCGGTCTATATGGCGCCAGCGCGCCAGATTATGTTTACATCGGCCTACTTCAGTTTGAAGGTAATTCAAGCACCTCCAAGTAGCCCATGGCAGTTTATGACCCGGCGGTAGCTCCTCTGATGGTTGGATGTAATCGGGGGGTGGAGCATACTGTTCGCACCAGATTCTCAATCTAGATGATTCCGGTTGTTCTTACGTATAACTTCTTGAATCATTATGACGATTTTTCACGTGCTCGATTATTTGGAAAAAAAAAACGAGATGCTTTCCGGGCATGAAACTCAAAGCAAATACATAAGTATTTCCATGATAGGTTTATAAGGATGCGGGAGTAAGAGAAGCTCATTAGGGAAACCGATAGCATAGCTGAAGGCTTTATTGCCGTAGGTAGAGTGATGAATTGCATTGTTTGTTTTATTGTGACCGTGCTAGAGTTGACCCGTAGTCCGTAAGTGGGCAGTATGCAGTCAGCTCTTGCGGAGGCCGAGTTTCTGGAGGAAATCATATCAAGTGAACTTGGTGATCACAGGTGGTAATACGCGTATTAGTGTGAGGACAACGATGGCAATTCTGATCTCCGATGATTTTGAGCTAATTTGATTAATGTTTTGTTAATATGTCTTGGTGATCTCTTCTGAGTTCTGATCTCATTCTATCTTTTTTTTTAACAACGTGAAAATGTAGAAATTTTATTAGTTTTGACTCAATTTAATTGTCATAATTGGTAAAGAGAACATGTGATTAATAAAAACTTTTAACATGTGATCGCTGAATATTGACATGAAGTTTTTAGTATTCGATTCAATGTTAAAGATTTATCGATGTTCATTGCTTGTTTTGAGTTTATTATAGATCGTTTAAACCAATAATAAAAGGTTATTTATTGCAAAAAATACATAAATACAGTACACAATAATTAATTTAACTAAAAAAACTAATTAACCAACCTAAATTAAAATAATAGAACAAAAGCTAAAATATAACAACCTAACAAAAAAGAACTATTTAAAAAAAAAAACATTATATTAAATAAAAAAATAGACCCCACATCGCCACGATCGCAGGGCGGTGTACCTAAGGTACGGGCAGCATTGCCTCGTTGTATAGCAAGACTTCTAACAGACACAAAAATTAACTAAAGCTTCGTTTTGGTCAGGTTTGGCCGAACGTTGTACCATTTATGCTCTGTGTTGATCTTAAATATGAAACCCGAGGACGGGTTTACTGTCAGGATGGCAGTGTCGACGAGTTAAAAATTGATTCCTTTAAATTGATTCATGAATTTTGTTGATTCAAATGATTAAATACGTAAGCAATGCACGAAAAATCCCTTAGTCATGATTTCTTTAAAATTATTCCTGTACGAATATTGGCTGAAGGACAAACAAAAGACCGGTTCAGAAAAGTAATATTGTAAGGTACTCTTGAGTAGAATTTTGGCGAGTTTAAATTTTGTTATAGTTTTGTGAGACGCTTATTGTCGAGCTAGATCAGAATCATTTTATGGTTATTTCTAACTATGCTACTTACTAGTTTAAATTACTATTGAAAGCGCGTACGAGGGCGTACGCATGTCAGGTTGGCCGTGTCGGCGAGTTCAATATAATCCCCCTTTATTATTGGTTAAGTTGTGCAAACAGAAAGTTGTTTACTTCAAAACATAACTGTTATATTTTCAAATGTTTCAACAAGTATCAGTCTTGTGCGGACCGCCGTACTGTGAACATCTCCTTTGTGTAGTGTGCTGTGGGCTTGGCCATAACTTCTTTAATTGTGATTATTGTAATAGATGAGGATTTGGTAAAACCGATTTATTACAATGATAGTTGTTTCAGCTGGACGATAAGCCCAGGTGGACACAGATTCAATACCTGTGTGGGCCAGGGGTGTTCAGACACATGTGGTTGGAATCCATGGTACAGCGCGAGGAGGAGCGCTGTACTTATCGTCACACTTTTAGTGAGTTCGGCGCAGGTTATCTCCTGCTCCGTCATATATATATATATATATATCATATATAATATATAATCATCAATATCATCATCAATCAATACATATAATAAAATCGTAACCGATAGCTGTCTGTACATGGAAGATAAATGAGTAAAAATATTTTTGGGGGCTTTTACCAACGCAATAGAACACAAAACAATGATTTTAAGAATTTTTGTCTGTTTGTCTGTTTGTCGGTTTATCTGTTTGTCTGTGCGTTTGTGCACGCTAATCTGAGAAACGGCTGAACTGATTCGTTTGCGGTTTTCACTGAAATATTATGATAAGCTTCACTTAAAATTTAGTGTTTGTTTCATTTAAATCCGTTCATAAATAAAAAAGTTATATCAATTTTAACACTAGAGTGCACGCGCCCCATTTCTTTGCAAGTATGCTCGCGCGCTCTACTATAGTAGAACACTTTAAAATTGAAAAAAAATCAATAATATGGCAATTTTGAATCAAAATAAGCATTTTTACTTAAGAAGATTTATTTTAGAAAATTAAAGTTACAAAATTTTTGTTTACATTGTTAAATTTACTTAATTAGGAACATTTTTAAGAGATCACATAAAAAGTTACATATTTGGCAAGTTACAAATCAAAACACATATTTTTTTTAGATTTCTGATATTTTTGTAAATTGAATCACTGTTTTCGTTGCATTCAATGCACAATAGTTTGAGTTGGAGGTGATTTATTCCATCGTGTTCCATTTTTTGATATAAAAAAGTTGCCACTCACCTCTGTACGCTCAACTTGCCTCAATTGAGAGAGAAGAATATCATATTTTGACGACGACTGCTCAGACTGTGTGGTATTAGTCACGTGGTCTTGAGCCATCTACTCATCTTGCACCTGACTTCTGCCCTCTTGACTAATTGGTTCTGACACTATGCCAGCATTACCATCGTCATCGCTTTCAATAATTTCCTCATCATCTTCAATTTCCTCTTCCAGCCATTTTGATACACGACGTTCCCATTCTGAGGCCATAATGATAAATTTTGGTGCTAAAAAAAACAAAGTACAAAATAAAATATAATGCATAAAAAAAATGATTTAAAACACTAAAGAAAAACAACTAAGTATAAGTTACTTACCTCATATATTAATTACAAATAATATCGACGTGCGGCCTCTTTATACGTGCGGCACACTAAAATGAACCGGAGTTTAGTAGTCGAGGCTTATCTAAGAGCGGGAGGGTATATATGAAAAAATGAGATGACATGACTCAAAAGAAAAAATAAGATGACACGACTCAAAAGTTTGCTTCTGTTCTACTATAGTAGAGCGCGCGTGTCCTCTAGTGTTAAAGAATCACGTCAACCATTTTTGTTCGAAAAACTGTGTTTGTGCACGCTTATCTCAGAAACGGCTGAACAACTTCGGTTGCGATTTTCAGTTATGTACTTTGATAAGTTTCACTTAAAATTTAGTGGATGTTTCATTGAAATCCGTTGATAAATAAAAAAGTTATATCAATTTAAAGAATCACGTCAAAGATTTTTGTTCGAAAATTTGCTATGAAATAAACTGTACGGTAGCATTGGCTAAAACTTTTGTTAATTTTATATACGGTTTTTATAAAATAATAAAGTTAATAACCGGCCAAGTGAGAGTCGGACTCGCGCACAAAGGGTTCCGTCCCATTATCTATAAAAAATCAAGTTTGTTGTACGGGAGCCTCAATTAAATATTTATTTTACTCTATTTTTAGTTATTATATCGGCAAGAGAAATACATAATCCTTGAAAATTTCAACTGTCTGGCTATCACGGTTCATGAGATACAGCTTGGTGACAGACGGACGGAAGGACGGACAGCGGAGTCTTAGTAACAAGGTCCCGATTTTAGCCTTCGGGCACGGAATACGGAACCCTAAAAATTTACTATTTTGATGTTTTCGGAGTTTTTTTATTAGTTTCTTTTTGGTCACCAATAAATGGCGCTGTTAAAAATACGCAGAGCCTAGGGCCGCAAGACCCAACGCCACCAAACGGCGATTCTTAGCATGATTGTGGGCGCGAAAATGGAAAAAGGAATCAAAATAGGAAATACTTAATAGGTTAGGTTAGGCACAGGGGATGTCCTCTGACTAAAGCATAGGGTGCTGTGAGCGAGTCACGGACCGCCATAGTGGTAGCCGCGCCGGGGCTTTTAGCCCTTACCCCGGAGTTTTTAGTGGTAAACGCCACATAACCTTACCGGTCTCCCGTTACTGGCAAGGTGTCCGAACCGAAGGGATTTTTCCCGCGTAAAATTCTCCTCCATAAATCTGCCTCCATGACGTGGGCCAGTCGGGCGATGGGAACTGGATTCCAAATACGGTCCTCTAGGTTGAAAGGAGCATTTGTGTCAACACGCGTCTTTACCCTAGCGGATAAAATTGAAGGCCGATGTACCAGGCCACTCAGACTCCTCTCGATAACTGAGAGAGTACCTCAAGTGAGCTCAGCCAAAGCCGCTGATAAGCAGTCGCCGTACCAGGTCTGAAGCTGATGTGGTTAGCAACCCATCATTATTTGGTTCTATTTTCCACCTATGCACCACCAATATATGCTTAACGTAGCCTTTGGTCTTAATGCCCTAGGCTCTGCCTACCGTAAGGGATGAAGGTCTGATACAGTTCCTGTTTTCTGTTGTTTAACCCTCTTTTGTCAGTTGGTTAATTAGCTATTGACATAGGTGGCCTTTTTTGATGATCATATTTCAAAGGAAGTTTGCAACATTAAACTTTTGTTTTCGAGTCCTGCTTTAATAAATTCGACTAAAATAAAGTGCTTACCTATGCTATCAAAACTCAGACTTTGTACACCGTTTGGCTTAAGTCATGTATTATTATTGCTAATTTTTATATGTGATTCGGAAATTTCTTCGGCACATCTAAAGGTTTACAATATCTGTAAAAATATTCATGATTCGGCTAAAACGCTGTATATATAATCTTGTAGGGTGGTTTTTCACGCAATTAATTTCGACGAGTGCCAACTTAGACACAGTCTACTGAAGCACTAGTGTGTGTGTGTGACTCTACGACGTCTCCCTGCCTGTTGCCAACCAGCAACGCCGATCCAGCTGCTAGCCAGTCTTTCAAGACGAGAATCTACGCGAGAACTATAATGTTCGTAAGTTTACATTCGTTATATTGATTTAAAAAAAATAAGATAACGTGATTGCAATATATTGATTTATCCACACTTTATTTGTCGTGTAAGTCAGACTCGCATTTTGACTTTGACTTTAATAATAACATTAATTCCAGGTCGGAGTTTGATTACATCAAGAAGCGTCCTACTAAGGGAGCGAAAAAACAAGTGCGGAACCCACTTTTCGACTCTGACGAAGAGCCATCAACTTCTAGAGTAAGGTAAATATCAATTTTAAACATTCATTATTTGAATCAATTAATTATTATGAAAACGAAATCATAATACTATATTAATCTAATTTTAAATTACATAACTACTTAAATTAAATTATACCTCTATAAAATATACTAAAACTACTTAAAACACTATTTTAAACATTATCTAATTTTAAAGTGCCTGAAAGGATTTTAGAATAGTGTTAATCAACATAGTGTTTATATTTTCAATGCTTTTCTTATATTTAATGTATTGATTGCAGATCAAGCCCCGCTGCCAGTAAGCAATCGAAAAAGCGACAGCAGTTAGTGGAGGACATAATCGAGTCAGACGAAGAAGTCTTACCTAAAAAGTAAGTTTTATAATATTACTTAAATTACCTTAGATTTAAAACGAGTATACATAGTTTTCTACTTCTTATTTCTGTGTGTTCACATTATTTTGTAATACTTCATACTCCTGTATTGATATTTATGTTACACACTTAATTCATTACACCTAATCACTAAAGTTTTATAGAAGAATTATTACTTCAGCTAAATAAATCAACTTTTTTTCTCTACTATGCAGATCCAAGTCAGCGAAGCCAAGACAGCAACCGAAAAAATCCGCAGCGCCTAGTAAGACCGGTTGGCATAACAGCGATTCCGAAGACGAAGTCTACGATAAGACTGTCAAGAGCCCGCAGACCCTGCAATCCGTTCTAACACGGCGAGTGGCGGACGGTGTCGTGAGGCGTACAGCCAACTTAGACGGCGATGTATTCGTAGAGGTGAGGGTATACAACGCCGCGGATATAGCTCTCGTTGATCCAAAAGATAGGTGGGAGCACGCTGTCTTACTGTTAAAGTTTAGAGCAATTAGAGCAGACGGTGACGCTCCTGAGTTGCGCTCACTAAAAGGTTTTTTGAAAAAGTGCAAAGCGCACTTTACAGCTGAAGGCAATTTTTTTCCTAATAAGAAAATTTAATATTTTTTATTACCTGTTTAATAGTTTTGATAACATAAGTAAGTTTTGCGCTTCCTAAAACATTTCTTAAAAAGTGCAAAGCGCACTTTACAGCTGAAGGGATTTTTTCTAATAAGGAATTTTAGTTCTTTTTATAACTTTGATTAATACTTATTTTAACATAAGTAAGTTTTGCGCTCACTAAAAGATATCTTAAAAAGTGCAAAACGGACTTTACATATGATAGCAATTTTTTATAATTTGACAAGTTTTGTCTTTTTTACATTAATACTATAATTGTTTTTTTCTTAATAACAAATGTTCTATGTTATTCAATTACCGCATATTAACTCTCTTTCCATCAACCATTCGATTTATTTAAATCTAATCTACAATAATCTAAAATTTATGTAATATAAAGTTACAATTGTATTTGGAATTAAACTATAAAATAAACTTATATTTATGAGTTAAATAATTATTTTACTCTTCACTCATACCTACCTATTATATTAGTAAATTTTATTGCATATTTACTGTAAATATGACTAACAAAACAGTCTACTGCACTGTTTGCGATTTATCAGTAAAGAGTCGCGCTTTCTCAAGTCATCTTAGAAGTAATATACATAAAAACAGTTATTCTATCGATATTAGTAATCAAAGTCAAAGTCAAAGTCAAAATTTTTTATTCAATGTAGGATAAATTTATCTCTTATTGAAGGTCATTTTTTTTAAATATTTTTTTAGTGCAGAAGCTAAAAACTACTAGCGTTTCGGAACGACCACTGCTGGGAAGATTACGCCGAAAGAAACCCAGTTCAGTATTGGTCCCTACCCAGCCTGATGGGCTATGTTACAATTACAATACAGATTTACACTTAAGCTATACATTTAAATTATACAATTACAATTTGCAGACAACTATTTCCAAGAATTTTTCTCAGATGATGATAAGTAGTCATTTACATGATAATACGCATTTTGTAATAAATGATTTTTAACGGCTGTCTTAAACTTAGATAATGGTAATGCTACTATATCATCTGGAATTTTATTATAGAGGCGCAAGCCGAGACCCACAAAAGATTTTTTTGTTTTCTCTAACCGCAAAGCTGTGATGACTAATTTATTTTTATTTCTCGTGTTAATACTATGAATATCACAATTTCTCTTAAATGAGTGTATATTTTGACGCACGTACATAATGTTCGCATAGATGAATTGCGAAGGGAGGGTCAAAATATTTATGTCTTTAAATAGTTCCCTCAAAGACTCTCTAGCACCTAATTTATATATAAATCTGATAGCGCGTTTTTGTAAAACAAATATGGTATTTATATCTGCAGCGTTACCCCATAGCAATATTCCATAGGACATAACACTGTGGAAGTACCCAAAATATACCAAACGCGCTGTATCAACGTCAGTCATTTGCCTAATTCTTCTAACCGCATAGGCCGCAGAGCTAAGTTTTCCAGCTAATTTTTGAATATGGGCACCCCATTGCAACCCTGAATCAAGCGTTATTCCCAAAAATGTTGTGTTATCAACCATATCTACTGCTTCCTTATCAATAAATAATCGTGTTGGAACTTTTGTAACATTTGGTAAGCAGAACTTTACACATTTCGTTTTTTTTGCATTTAATACTAAATTATTTGCTGTAAACCAATCCAACACTTGCGACAATATATTATTCATCTCATCAGAGGTGTCAGTTTTCCTATCTACGCTGAAAACAAGGGAAGTGTCATCAGCAAAAAGTACAGCCTTACAATCTTTTACATAATATGGTAAATCATTAATATAGATCAGGAACAACAAAGGACCCAAGATAGAACCCTGGGGCACACCCATCACTACGGTTGATCCTTCAGATTTTACTTGATTTACACTAACTTTTTGAATTCGGCTACTCAAATAAGATTCAATCAATTCAAGAGCCTTCCCTTTTATTCCGTAGTGCTCAAGTTTGGATAGAAGGGTTTTGTGGTCTACACAATCAAAGGCTTTGGAGAGGTCACAAAAGACACCAATTGCATTCTGACAACACTCCCAAGCATCATAGATGTTTTGTAATAGTGCAACACCTGCATCCGTTGTTGATCGACCCTTAGTAAATCCATACTGATCACCATGGAACAGACTATTTTTGTTGAAAAAATCTAATAATTGGTTAAAAATTATCTTTTCGAATATTTTGCTCAGTGCTGGCAGAATAGAAATGGGACGGTAATTTGTTGGATCATTTCTGTCACCAGTCTTAAATAGAGGGATAACTTTACTTAACTTCATCATGTCAGGGAAAGATCCCGCGTCTACACATTTATTAAATATGGAAGCTAAGTAAGGCGCAATTACATCTATAATATTACTTATAACGGATACAGAAATGTCCCACAAATCACCAGTTTTTTTATTATTCAAGCTTTGAAAAGTATCAATGATATTTTTAGGTGTGACGTATTTGAATATTAGCCTATCTTTACATTTAGGTACGCAATTGGTTAATAGCTTTTTTGATTTCCTAGATGAGGACATTAGTGGGGCGGTTGTATTTAGGGGAATGTTTGTGAAAAAGTTCTCAAAGTATTGTGCGACATATTCACTAGTGTCTAGAACCTTATTGTTAATGTTTAACTCAATTTTATTTACTCGTTGCTTGTTTTTCCCGGTTTCAGTGTTAATAATATTCCAGGTTGTCTTTATTTTATCTTTAGAATCTAGAATAGCTTTCCTGGTGTATAACGACTTCGCGCATAAACATACTTTTTTAAAAAGCTTTGAGTAAGTTCTAACGTAATTAATGAAATTAGGTGTTTGGTTATAAGCTTTCATAGCTAATAATTCATATAGCCTTTTCCTACTAATATGAATCCCTGTGGTAGCCCATTCGCTAAACTTTTTCCGATTACGTTTCTTTCCCTTTTTAAGTGGAAAATTATCATTAAATTCTGATTCAATCACACCGAACATTTTATTATACAAAATATCCGGATCATCCCGAGTTTCTTCAATTAACGGTAATTTTTTCGAAACTGTATCCCTAAATTTTTTAATTTTATCTTTAGTAATAGCTCTGTAGGTTATTTCAGGTAATTCTACTTCTACTGCGTTGTTGGAAAATTTCACGAACTGACCAAAATGATCAGATGTTATATTTTTAATTATAGCTTTATCAACAGCAGTGCAATCACAGAAAACATTATCTATACATGTTTTAGAGTCGCCTTGTATTCTAGTTGGTTCTAAAAATAAATTGAACAAATTGAATGACTTAAATAAATTCAAAAATCTAATACATTCGGTGCTATCAGACGCTAATAAATCTACGTTAAAGTCGCCACACAATATTATGTTTTTGCGCCATGAACTTAATTTTCTCAAAACATCTTCAATTACAGTTTCTAAAGTATTAAAGTCAGCTTTTGGGGGTCTGTACGCGCATACTATAATACAATTTTCTAGTTCAACGCAGGATAATTCAACAATACTTTCAACCGACAGGCTCACAATATCCTTGCGTTCTTTACATTTTACATCATTACGTGTTAAAATTAAACTGCCTCCTTTTTCATTAATCTTTCTAATAAATAAACTAGAGACTAAATAATTATCAATATTAAATTGTACTTGATGTGACTGCAAAAAGTGTTCAGTTAAACATACTACATGTAAATCCCTATCGTTTGCATATAATTCTAATTGCAATAATTTGCTAGTCAGGCCCTGAATATTTTGGTGAATAATATTTAACTCTTTGGCCTTGACTGTTGTCTTTTTCATGATATTCAAAATATAGGTGGGGCGTTCAGAAATAGAATTGCTTCATACAGAGTGCTGCCTATGGTCGCAGATGGAGATGACCATGCAGTAACGCTACCAACGGAATTCTTACAAGGTTTAAGATCTCGTGTAAAACATCTATTAGCTGCAAGACGCGCTACATATAATTCAATCAAAGTTAACTTTGAGTTGTTTGCCGAATTTAATCTACCTTCAACATTAAACAACGATATAAAATCATTTTCTACTAAAAACTTTATATTTGTTCGGAATAGAATAGCCGCTTCGCCGCTCGCGCCATCTGTAACTAAAACCAGTTTGTAAAACCCATTGTGCGCGGACGGCGAGAGAGTGGTTCCGGGGTGAGCGCGCGGGCGCACTCGGCGCCATCAACAGTTCTGGAATTGCACCGACCGCGGACGGTGGTGTCACTTGGTCCAGGGGCCCTACTCCAAAAACATACACCGTATTTACGGGCGTACTAAAGGCACGGGTCGACATCGGTGCCTTCGTTTACACTCCTTAAAGTCGGGCCGTACAACACGGATCCCATACGAGCCCGTAAACGACGCGCATCGACACCAGTGATGTAACTTTTTGCTAAAGTTACCGGTATTGTATCGGTACTTTCGAAAACAATAAATTTATCTTAATTATATAATAAACATGAGAATCTTACTTTTTTTCTTACAAAAGAAGCCAATCTGCACCTAAAAGTGTTATTATAATAAGAAAAAGTAATTGATTTCACTATTGTCAGATCGTTAAGACTCGATATCCCAGACGCCATGAATGCCATGATCATTAAAAGTCAAGTTCCACAGACATGTCAACTTCAAAAATGACATTTGTGTATAATTGACATCAAACAACAAATAAATATCCCTATTTCCCTATTTGTTTATTATATTTCTATCAGTTTTATAAAAACTTCTCCAGTTTTATTTCGAAAAGCAGCTATTGGTACCAAATCAAAAAGCAAATTTTGAGCCACAAGGATGAGAATGTCGCGAGAACCAGGCCGAAAACCCAGTAAATGAGCGCTACGACAAAACGTTTGTGTAAAACGACGGCAAGGCTTCTATAGACCAAGACTCGAGACGTGAAAAGCCGAAATAACTTGTTTAGATAGCCTGGAGAAATGAAGAATGAAAATAAAGAATGTTTTTCATATGCAACATTTTATTGTACTTATACAAATATATAATTATTGTGGAAGTGTTGTGTATTTTTATAAAGCAAATTAAGTTTCAATGCCTGAATTTCTTGTAAGTTACATACTCTAAATTGTAACAATAACCTACCAAAGCACCTAATAAAAACACAATCATGTGCAATTGGATGCATTGCTTACATAATAATAATTATAAGAAGTGCACTTAGTTTAAATTTGTGTGAGTGGTGTATGGTGTTCAATGTTTTGAGTATTTCTTTGTCCTCTACAAAGAAATACTTCTTTTTAGTTTGTTGTAAAAGTTTGCTCCTCCATGCTGGTCGAAGAAAGGAAAAAAACTAGGAATGTACCAGCTGCTTCTTTTCTAGCTAAGACCATAAAAACCAATCAATAGAATGGTAGAAACTGAATCAGTTTACATGCAATGTGCCTATGTTTATTACTATTTTGATTCCTTTTGCCACCTTCTCGCCCACCACAATGCTAAAAGTGGCCTTTGAGTTTTGTGACATTAGCTCTGTCTACTTTCGAGCCACAAAGACAAAATGCTTTGTCTGTACATAATGTTATGTAGGTAGGTACCTAGGTTTACTGTATGGTTCTTTCTGTTAGATCTGCAGAACAATGTAGGCTGTTGAATAATGATTCTCTTTTATTTTATTTATAAACATTTATATATAGTTTTAAACCTAGCAGTGAAATAACTAATCATGAACAACATGGACAATTGTGTTAAAAGTGGCTTCTTTGATGAATGAAAAACAAAACTATAAATATATTGTTTTATTTAATGTCCATAATTTGAAATGGTAAAAACCAGTAAGTAGATAATAAATAAGCTACAATATAATCAAAAAGAATGAATCACTGTATGGATGATATCAGTCAGATCTTGGCTGGTTGTTGCTCTTCTTCCGCAGTTGATTCTGTTACCTATTTAACTTCCTGTAGAGAAATGAGGTGGTATTAAGATCTTCGCACCGGGCATGGTACCATTTATTATTTTAGACAAATTGTTATAACACTATATCATCACTACATGTCTCTTCTTGAATACCTGAAATAATTTTATACCATTATATAACATTATCCTGCTATATCTGACGACCTAACCAAGGTCGCTGGAAGGCTCTGGATGCAAGCCGCTCTAGATTGGTCATTTTGGAAATCTTTGGGAGAGGCCTATGTCCAGCTGTGGACGTTATGCGGCTGAGATAATGATGATCCTGCGATGAGCGTAGGGGTTAAGAGAGTAAAATCTGCTGGAGGGCACTAAGTGTAAAGTACTAATAGTTCAACTGAGAATAACGAGGTACCGGATGATTTATATGCTTTTGACGACCTCCGTGGCGTAGTGGTCTCCATGCTAGTCCGCCACCCAGAGGTCCCGGGTTTGATCCCCGGTCAGGGCAAGTTGGAAAATGGTTTTTTTCAAATCGTCCTGGGTCTTGGATGTTTATCTATATATGTACTTGTTATAAAATATAGTATCATTGATTTAGTATCCTATAACACAAGTCCCGAACTTACTTTGGGGCTAGCTCAATCAGTGCAACTTGTCCCTATATATTTATTAATCCCTATATATTATTGCCAAATAAAAGCATGGCTCTTCTCGCCATAGCGTGCTGACTGCCACATCCACATCCTTCTGGTAATGGCCCTTCCATAAAATGCAAGAGCAATAATTAATATCTGTAAAAATATAGAAAATTTTATGAGGCAATTTAGGTATCAGGCTAAGTAGGCAAATAGGTATATGTACTTTTTATATAAACAAAATTTACAAATCGCTTACCTTTGAAACCTCTTGAAGTTCCGGAGCATCCTTTAGGTTAGGTTATGTTTATGTCCTCGAACAATTATTATTGCTCATTAAAGATACAATCATTTAAGTAACTGCTAAATACTTAGGTAAATAGTTATATAGTAAGAAATCACACTGATTGAGCTAGGTAGGACCATTAAGGCCATACCCAAATTTTCCGGGGTCCAGTGGCGCCGCCATTTAAAATAAATCATTTAAAAGGAAACGGAGATATCATTCAAAATTGTGTCTTGGTCAAGCCCTAGATAACCCTTAAAACTATTTTATGAACTACTGTTTATAATTTAAAGTGCGAACGTGAAGCTTTTCTACGCACATTAGCTAAAAGTGGCCGTTTTTCGCAAATGTGCGTAGAAAAGCTTCACGTTCTCACTTTAAACTACAAAAAGTAGTTTAAAAAATACTTTGAATGGGTATCTAAAACTTGACCAAGACACAATTTTAAATGATATCTCCGTTTCCTTTTAAATGATTTATTTTAAATGGCGGCGCCACTGGACCCCGGAAAATTTGGGTATGGCCTTAAACTTGTACTGAGGGGGATAAGGGGTACTAAGTAAATATAGCCACAGCTGTTATGCAAAGTCAAAAGTCATTTTTATTTTTATTTTGTTCGATGGATATGTCGACTAGCAGTGCCGGTTCTAGCCCTACCAGCGCCCTGGGCGAAATACTACGGTGCCCCCTACCTAACTAACTGCAATTCCAACCCATTCGAAACAAGATTTACCTACGTTTTATAAGCTAATACCCAACTACGGAAGCCATTTGCAGCTAACAATATATATTATTGAAATGTGCTAATTAAGATACCTGTCATTTGATACACGACTCGAAATAAAAACAAAAAAAAGTTGCCTCGAAATTATTGTATGTCGAATTCGTTATATTTATTGCATACTTATTGTAGACTTTGTCACCCGGACAGAAACAAAAATCGATAGACATCTCATTTGTCAAAATTGGATAATTGGTTCGGATGTTACGGTGGAACACTTTTAGATATCCACAATAAAATATACCTAATGAAATAATAATTTATAAAAAGTAAGTAGACCTCGATCAATGAACGAGGGGAGGGATACTTTCGTAGCGCCCTTTTATATCCGGCGCCCTGGGCGGTCGCCCAACCGCGTCCTACCCTAAAACCTCTACTGCCGACTAGGTACCTATAGATCTATAGATATACGATTAGACCTCCGAACTAGCCAATAAGAGCCCAAAGCCGTATCGCCGCGACGGCCCCTCTCTAAAAACATACGCCGTATCTACGGGCGTACTAAAGACACGGATCGACACCGGTACGGCATGCTACTCCGTACAGTCGTTCCGTACAATACGGATACGCATCGAGACTATTCGAGACCGGTGGTGTGAAACTTTTTGCTAAATTTATCGGTACTATATCGGTACTTTCGAAAACAATAAATTTATCTTGATTGGCTAATATATATGAGAATCTTACTTTTTTTTCTTACAAGTGAAGCCAATCTGAACCTAAAAGTGTTATTATAATAAGAAAATATAATTGATTTTATTATTGTAAAATCAGTACGACTCAATATCCCAGACGCCATGATCATTAAAAGTAAAGTTCCACAGACATGTCAACTTCAAACATGACATTCGTGTGTAAATAACATCAAACAACAAATACATAACCTAACTCAAATTGTTTATTAAATTTCTATCTGTTCTGTAAAAAGTTCTCCAGTTTAACCAGTTTTTTTTCGAAAGGCAGCTGTTACCAAACCAAAAACCAAATTTTGAGCCCCAAGAATGGGAATGTCGCAAGAACCAGGCCGAAAACCCAGTAAATGAGCTACCTACGACAAAACTGAGCAGCTCTGTTAATTTTGGTGTCTCCAAAGCTTTACTTCGTTTGTTCGATGGATACAACGACGGCAATATAGACCGAGACTCGATTTGATTCTTTTTGCCACCTTCTCGCCCACCACAATGCTAAAAGTGGTCTTTTAAGTTTTTTGGCATTGGGCTCGGTCTACTTTCAAGCCACAAAACACATAATGCTTTGTCTGTACATAATGTTTACTTAACATTACCTACTAACCTAGGTTTATTGTATGGTTCTTTCTGTCAGATCTGCAGAACGATGTAGCCCATTGATTAATGATTCTTTTTTATTTAATGTATATACATTTTTTAATAGTTTCAAACCTAGCAGAGAAGTAACTTATCATGAACAAAATGTACTTTGATGTTAAAAGTGGTTTCTTTGGTAAATGAAAAACAAAACTATTTTATAATATATTGTTTTATTTAAAGTCCATAATATGAAATGGTAAAAACCAGTAAGAAGATAATAAATAAGGCACAATGATCAAAAAGGATGGATTATGGATGATAACAGTCAGATTCTGGCTGGTTGTTGCTCTTCTTCCTGTTCATTCTGTTACCTATATTCTTCCTGTAGAGGAATGAGGTGGAATAAATATCTTCACACCGGGCATGGTACTATTCATCATTTTAGACAAATTGTTGTACACTGTGTCATCACCACGTGTCTCTTCTTGAAAACCTGAAATAATTGTATACCAATATATTAGATTATCCTGTTTTAGAGAGTAAATTCTTTAAGATTTAAATGTGATGTACTTTGTCATATTTACAGCTCCGCACATCTCATTTAGTTCAAAATGCTCAATTTAACCATAATTACAAGTAAAGTGCAGCATCAGTGCAGAAATATGCCATGGAACCCGCTGAAATAACAGGGGTGACAGAGCCATAGGGCTATTATAAAAGCCAAAGGCCACTTTTTGCCTTTTGGTGAAGTGGAGGTGAAAAAAGTCATTCAAAATGATTATAATAATGTTTATTAGAATTAACCCCTAGTCAGTGAATATTTTTGTACCACTAGCTAGATAGCAAACAGTACATGTATTCATCAATTTAAATATTTTTGACATTGGATCCAACTTCACATCCGGAATATCAGCTACAGCCATGATGGCTCATGCCCATTCGAAGTGTGATGTAAACAAAGTCAGTATGTAGTGATAAAAAGCATAGTGCTTACATACCTAGTAATATTCTCGGTGCAGATGATTTATATCCTCCATATTATTGCCAAAAAGCATGGCTATTTTCGCCATAGCGTGCTTGCTGACTGCTGCGCCATGATGGCAACCTGGGCCACATCCACATCCTTCTGGTAACGGCCCTTGCATAAAATGCAAGAGCAATAATTAATATCTGTAAAAATTTAGAAAATTTTATGAGGCAATTTAGGTATAGGTGAGGCTAAGTAGGCATATATATATACTTTTTTTAATAAACAAAATTCACAAATTGCTTACCTTTGAGACCTCTTGAAGTTCCGGAGCATCCTTTAGGTTAGGTTATGTTTATGTCCTCGAACAATTATTATTGTTCGATAAAGATACAATCATTTAAGTAACTGCTACTTAGGTGAATAGTTACATAATAATAAATCACACTGATTGAGCTAGGTAGGACCATTAAACTTGTGCTAAGGGATACTAAATATAGCCACAGCTCAAAGAGAATATAAATAATCACTACGAGTACGTTCACAGCTTTTCGATGGATATGCCGACTAGATATAATTATCTGTCTAATCTGTGATATAATTAGACCTCCGAACTAGCCAATAAGAGCCCAAAGCCATATCGGCGCGACGAGGTCCGTATCTAAAAGAGTTGACGTTGGCGGGGTATGATGCGGGGTGGGACGGGGGGCATTTTCGGTCGACTTACGTGCTGTCAAGTTGACATTTTGACACTTATCGAGTACCGTTTACGCTATTAATCTGTCAAAGTAGTTTAGTCCCGTCTTTAGTCCGTTCGAAAGCGTCGCGACGACGTCATCGCGTTCTAACTAGCCAATAAGAGCCCAAAGCCGTATCGCTGTGACGACGGAGTTGACATTGGCGGGGTATGATGCGGGGTGGGAGGGGGGGCATTTTCGGTCGACTCACGTGCTGTCAAGTTGACATTTTGACTCTATAGAGTACCGTTTAAGCTATTTATCTGTCAAAGTAGTTTAGTCCCGTCTTTAGTCCGTTCTAAAGCGATCGACGACGTCATCGCGTATGTGTTATGGATTGCCTTGAACTGCTCGTATGACGAACGACTTTCGTCGATAACATTATGGAGTAAGGCCCCAGCCCCGCGTCAGACTCGTTAGAAGCGGACGGCCGCTGGTCTTCGTTTGATTTTGTCTGTAAATCCCGAAAGTCGTGGAGATATCTCGCTGATTAGATCAGTATAATTTGTTGTATAGTTTGTATAGGCATGGCGCCTCCGATTAAAAAACCTTGTGTGTAAAAATGTGTGTCACGAACTCGAGCGGAAGCCGCCATCTTAGTTACTTGTTCGTTGTTCGCCGCGACAAGCCGATGTCGTTTTTGTCTTTGTTATATAACGTGTAATTTCATGGAGAAATATCTTTTGTTTGGACTAATTTATTGTGCGTGGATGTCCATAAATAAAAACTAGACGTATAACGGTGATAAGTGTTTGATTCGAGCGACGAATACCGCGTGTCGAATTCCGCTGTGTGGACCAGTAAAAATAGCATAACCTGGACATAATCCTATGACGTTTGTGCAATATATTGTGCAGTGAGGTGTTATAAATACAACGTATTCATTTGGGGAACTTGAGCTCAAGGGGGGGCATAGGGACCCAATTTACTTCACCAACTGCTCGGGACCCATTGGGACCCAGCCGTCGCCAACCCGAAGAGGACTTCGGGCTCGACGAAGAAGCCAGGCGAGGCCGTCTGAAGATTATATGGACAGTAAGTGTTAGTTCTAAGTTTTACGTCATTTGTAATTAGATTTAATTAGTCTTAATAATTTAGATTTAAGCTATAATTAGGTTAGGAGGTTCTCTAGACCTTATCTAGAGTGGTAGCAGACTGCGTAGGTTTGTTTGTGTGTTTGTATGTCTGTTTGTTGCCGGTTGGAAAAGTCGGCCGGGCCGACCCGCGCAACAAACCTTAGTTTTAGTCAACAATATTACATAACTATTATAATTTTAACGAAATTTTTTCCAAAGTCGTTTGTACTATTATTAATAAAATAGATGAATTTTAAGAAAGGGACAGCGGCTGGACATTTCTACGCAATTTGTACTTAGAAGTAAACATCAATATGTACAATCCTTTGAGAGGTGCTAGATTTATTGAATTACCAATATCTATAAAATTAAAACCCATGCTGGTCTGGGAGAAATAAAAAAAAAACTTAGAATGTACCAGCTGCTTCTCTTCCCACGCAGATCGTAAAAGCCGATCGAGGGAATGGGCAAAAATGCAAATCATGTTAACAGGCGATGCGGCTAGCAACCCATCACTGTATTGATTGCTTTTCCATCTTATCGTCCACCATGACGCTAAAAGTGGCTTTTGGGTCTTGCGGCCCTGGGCTCTGCATAGAACCGCAAGACCCAAAATGCTCTGTCTGCCCCATTAGGGATAAAGACGTGATAGTATGAATGTATGTATGTATAAAATTAAAACACGCCTATGTCAATGTACAAAATAATGATGAGTTTTGTTTTTTGTGGTGTATAATGGCTGCATTATTTCCAGCTGTCAACAATCCACATAGAATATCTTCTTAACCCAGATTTGAAAATAAACTTAATATCAAAAAAATGACTTTTCCCGTTGGTTTCTCGGACATCAAAATCTTTGAAAAAAATAATCATCTAATTAGCGTCAATGTATACGGTCTTGGAAAAAAGTCAACAATTGTGAGTCCTTTATACAAAACTAACCATAAAAGAAAACATCATGTCAATTTGTTACTATTAGAAAAAGGTGAATTTCGTCATTATTGCCTCATAAAAAATTTGAGTAAATTACTGAGACCTCAGTTAACAAAACATGCCGGAAAAATATATTTTTGTGATGAGTGCATGATATTTTTTAATATAAAACAAAAATTTGATGACCATATTTGTGGTGAGGTTCGAACAGTTTTACCTGAACCAGGAACTGTAATTCAATTTAATAATTTCGAAAGAATGCAAGATATGCCATTTGTTATATACGCTGATTTTGAATCTTTATTAGTTGAACCCGAATCAAAAAATCATGACTCGAAATGTACATCTATTATGCAGAAACATGTACCAGCAGCATTTGGCTATTATATCGTCTGTTCTTTTAATAGCTCTCTCAATAAATATGTGTCTTATCGTGGGAAAGATTGTATCGAAAAATTTCTGAAATTTCTTGGTAAAGACGTAAAACAAATATATAAGATTTTAAAAACTCCAATTCCTATGTCTTCATTAACACCAGATGAGCAAGAAAATTTTAATACATCAAAATTTTGTTTTCTCTGCGAAAAATTGTTACTTGATGACAAAGTAAAAGATCATTGTCACCTAACAGGAACATACCGTGGAGCGGCTCATTCTTACTGTAACCTTAAATATCAGTTACCAAAATTTGTTCCAGTATTTTTTCATAATTTGTCCGGATACGATAGTCACTTATTTATTCGAGAGTTAGGTGAAATGCAAGGCAACTTAAAGGTAATTGCGAAAAACAATGAAAACTACATATCATTTACAATTTTTTTTAATACAGGTTATCAGGAATATATACCGGTGCGGTATGTGGATTCATTTAAATTTTTAGGTACTAGTTTAGAAAAACTTGCTGCAAACTTAAACGAAAGTGACTTTAAGCACTTATCAACTTTTTTCCAGAGAAAAAGCATTTTGATCTAGTAAGACGAAAAGGTGTGTACCCATACGAATATATGACTAGTTGGAATTCGTATAAAGAACTTAGTTTACCATCGCGAGATTGTTTCTATAGCCATTTAACTAACGACTCTGATTCAGAGTCTGATTATCGTCATGCAAATCAAGTTTGGAAAACATTTTGTTTAAAAGATCTCGGTGAATTCACGGACTTATACCTAAAAACAGACGTAATTTTACTGGCAGATGTTTTTCAAAATTTCCGTATAACTTGTAAAACAAATTATAAATTAGACCCAGCATTTTATCTAACAGCACCGTCTTTAAGTTTTGATGCAATGTTATTGATAACTAAAGTAAAACTTCAACTTATAAACGACCTAGAAATTATACGCATGATACAACAGGGTATCGTGGAGGAATCTGTTTGTGCTCTACCAGATATGCAAAGGCAAATAATCAATATTTGGATATTTATAATTCATCCTTACCTGATAACTATTTGCTGTATATAGATTGTAATAATTTGTATGGTTATGCTATGTGCTCTTATTTACCCTATTCAGATTTTACGTTAATGAACCAATCTGAAATTAATGAACTTAATATTCTTAGTGTACCCGATGACTCACAATATGGTTATATCTTGGAAGTTGATTTGGAATATCCTGAACATCTCCACGATGCTCACAATGACCTACCATTTTGCCCACAAAAATTTACACCACTAGCATCTAAATCTCCAAAGTTAATTCCTAATTTATACGATAAATTTTATTATGTAATTCATTATGTTCATTTAAAAACATGTGTACGATATGGATTGATATTAAAGAAAATTCACAGAGTAATAAAATTTAAACAACATCCATTTTTAAAACAGTATATTGATTTGAACACAAAATTACGTCAAAAGGCTAAGTCAACATTTGAACAGGACTTTTTTAAATTATTAAAAAATAGTGTTTTTGGAAAAACACTAGAAGATTCTGAGAAAAGGGTTAATATTCATTTAGTAAATCGATGGACTGATACAAGAAACAAAACAAATAAAACTTACTCAGCTGAACAACTAATATCAAAACCAAATTTTCATAGCTGTACTATATTTTCTGAAAATTTTGTAGCTGTACAAATAAGACCCGAGTCAGTTATCTTAGATAAGCCTATTTACATAGGGTTTACAGTATTGGAAATGTCTAAACACCATATGTATGATTTTCACTATTCTATTATGAAACCATTCTATGGGAAAAGTTTAAAGCTTTGTTATACAGACACTGATAGTTTTTTATATTCTATTGAGACGAAGGACGTATACAAAGATATTAAATGTTTTTTTTCAATCATACTTTGACACGAGTAATTATAAAAATAACAACCAGTATGGAATCTTATGTCAAAATAAAAAAATACCTGGGCTCTTTAAAGATGAATTCGGAGGAGATCTGCTTTTGGAATTTGTAGGTCTTAGGTCAAAGCTATATTGTATTAAAACAAAAGCAAAGGAAATAAAAAAAGCTAAAGGTGTCAAAAAATCTAAAATAAAAAGCTTAAATATAAAAGATTATAATGATGTTTTGATGTATAATACATCTCTGAAAAAAAGAAATATTTTATTTAAATCTCTTAAACATGAACTTTTCACACAGTCAGTAGAAAAAGTTGCACTCTTTGCTAGCGATGATAAACGCATAATACAAAAAAATAAAATTGATACCTTATCTTGGGGTCATCAATCAAGTTGGTTTTAAAATAAAATGTTAACGCTTTTGTATGACGAATGGTCGATGGAAATGAATAAAAAAATGTTTAACTATAATTTAAGGTAAACTTGTGTATCAGCAAGATGCTGAAGATTTTATTTTGTATATTGTCTATACATATTCATTATGATTTATAATAAACATCTATAGTACCATATTTAGTTGATACCTTATTTGGGGTCATCAAAGGTTTTAAAATAGATATATTGTTATTGTTACTCTTTTGTATGACGAATAGTCGATGAAGACGACTAAAATATGATTTACTGTAATCAAAAATAAACTTGTGTATCTGCAATATGCTAAAGATATTATATTGTATATTGTCTTTTTTAATTATGATTTATAATAAACACCTACTATACCATATTTAGTTGTTTTTTTTCATATGCTACTTTTAAAATATAAAATAAAATACTACTAAATGTATTCGGCGTGCGTGATAGACAGTATTTAAAATAAGCAGGCGTTCAAAATACAATTTTACTAGCTATGCCCATGGGCTTCACTCCCCGTGGGAATTCCGGAATAAAAACTATCCTATGTCCTTCTCTGGGTCTTAAACTATATCCATACCACATTTCATCTAAAACGGTTCCGTGGTTGAAGCGTGAAGAGGTAAAAAACAAATATACAAACTCACTTTCGTATTTATAATACTAGCTGTGCCCGCGGGCTTCGCTCCCCGTGGGAATTTCAAGATTAAGAGTACCCTATGTCCTTCCCAGTCTCAAACTATATTCATACCAAATTTCATCAAAATCGGTTCAGTAGTTTAAGCGTAAAGAGGTAACAAACAAACAAACACACAATATGAACAACGATATGGTGGTTGTCATATAAACCAGCGCCCCCTATATTAATATCATTAACATCGCCTCCGCTAGATGGCGGTGAACGCGAATTAAAACTGGCTATGGTTTGTTTTGGAACCTATTGCATATTATGGTAACGTCAATAAACAATTTCTTCATTTTGAGACCTATGTTGAACAGTGGTGTTTAGGTGATTTGCTCGTATAAAGGTACAAGATATTATTGAATCATGTGTATGAAATATGATAGCTATTTGAACTTAACACCTGGCTAGTGGAGATGAACATGTCTATTCTTGTTTGGTTTGCGAGGAACGTCGAGTTTTGCAATACAATCATAATGTATAATGTTATATAAAAGACTCGTGCTGTTTATAATCGTTTTTCAGTTGTTATTGAACAGCCAATCTGCGATACATCATCGTCTGCTCAACCGATCCAAACCCACCGCGGTTTATAACTTAATGTAAGTAGACATATTTTTATTAATATCACTTAATGTCTAAATATGTGTTGAGAGATCGGGCTGCAGAACTTAAGAAAATCGAAGATAAGAAGGAGGTTGCGTTGAAGAGAAGCAAGGAACTTGCATCATCGTCTTATGTAATTAAAAAGGCGCGAAAGGGCATCCGGGTGATTAAAATTCAGATCTTGGATCTAGAGAACGAGCGTGTGCGTGTCCCAACATACAGTGCTTTGTCTCCTCCAAGTTCTCCAACTCAACGCCAAGACGATGATAGTGTGGTGTTAAGTGCGCAATATGTGATAAGTGACTCATTTGATGAAATATTGGAATTGACTGAAAACGTAATTAGTAAGATAAGTAAAAAACTTAGTAGTGATAATTTTGATTAAGTACTTATGCTGTAAATAAACTTAGTTAATTTTAATATATATATATATAACGGAGCAGGAGATGACCTACGCCGAACTCACTAAAAGTGTGACGATAAATACAGCGCTCCGCCTCGCGCTGTATCATGGATTCCAACCATATGTGTCTGAATACCCCTGGCCCACACAGTTATTGAATCTGTGTCCACCTGGGCTTATCGTCTTGCTGAAACAACTATCATTGTAATAAATCGGTTTACCAAATCCTCATCTATTACAACAATCACAATTAAAGAAGTTATGGCCAAGCCCACAGCACACTACACAAAGGAGATGTTCACAGTACGGCGGTCCGCACAAGACTGAGCCGCTCGTCGCTAAGGCGACCGCTTTTATACTTGTTGCAACATTTGAAAATGTAGCAGTTATGTTTTGTAGTAAACAACTTTCTGTTTGCACATCGAAAACAATAATAAATGGGATTATCTTGAACTCGCCGACACGGCCAACCTGACATGCGTACGCCCTCGTACGCGCTCTCAATAGTAATTTAAACTAGTAAGTAGCATCAGGCCTGTCTCACTCCGCGGCAGGTACCAAAAACGCAAGTACGTACGGCGGCCATGCCAGCGTAGCTAATCAGTGCGCCAGAAAAGGCAAGCGTTACGCGATAGAAAGAGATGGATTGTCCAAGTGAATATAACTGTAAGCTATTAGCGTTGTGCGATCTGAATTGAACCCAACTGTATCGCAGCGAGAGTCTCTATTCCCTTAATTGATTTTTCAGAGCGAATCCTCCGTACCTGTACCATTATGTATTCTATGGTAGCATGGTTAGAAATAACCATAAAATAATTCTGATCTAGCTCGGCAATAAGCGTCCCACAAAACTATAACAAAATTTCATCTCGCAAAAATTCTACTCCAGAAGAGTGCCTTGCAAAACTACTTTTCTGAACCGGTCTTTTATTTGTCCTTCAGCCAAGATCTATACCCCTTTAAACGTCGTCATAGCAGACACAATAGTAAAACAATACATCAGACGCCCGGTCCGGGCGTCCGACATTTAAAGGGATACAGGAATAATTATAAAGAAATCATAACTAAGGGATTTTTCGCACAATGCTTACGTATTCAATCATTCGAATCAACAAAATTCATGGATCAATTTAAAGGAATCAATTTTTAACTCGCCGACACTGCCATCTTGACAGTAACACCCGTCCTCGGGTTTCATATTTAAGATCAACACAAAGCACAAACGGTACACCGTTCGGCCAAACCTGATCAAAACAAAGCTTTAGTAATTTTTTTTTTAGAAGTCTTGCTGTACGACGAGGCAATGCCGCCAGTCTCTTAGGTATATGTTTTATTTTTATATTTTTTAGTTAGTTATATTTTAGTTCATACTTTAAACATTTTAATTTAGGTAGGTTATTTAGTTTTTAGTTAAATTAATTATTGTGTACTGTTTTTTTTTTTGCTATAAATAACCATCTTTATTAGATGACTTAATTGAATTAAACGATCTAAAATATAATAAACTCAAAACAAAAAATGAACATCGATAAATCTTTAAAATCAAATTGGATACTAATTACTTTATGTCTATGTGCAGCGATCACATGTTAAGGAACGCAGCCAGCCTTCCTGCTAGTTAAAGTTGTTATTAATCATATGTTCTCTTTACCAGTCATGAAAGTTAAATTGAATCAAAACGAATAGAACTTCTAAATTTAAACGATGTTTAAAAAAAAGATACAGTAATTATTAATTCAGTTAGGAGAGATCACCAAGACATAGCCTCACACTAATACGTGTATTACCACCTGTGATCACCAGGTCCACTTGACCTTATGATTTCTTCCAGAAACTCGACCTCCACAAGAGCAGGCCGCATTGTCACGGACTACGGGTCAACTCTAGTACGGTCACAACAAAACAAACAATGCAATTCATCACTCTACCTATGGCAATAAAGTCTTCGGCTATGCTATCGCTCTTCCTAATGAGCTTCTCTGGCTCCCGCATCCTTCTCAACCTATCATGAAAACACTTGTGTATTTGCTTTGAGTTTCATGCCCGGAAAGCATCTCGATTTTTCAAATAATTGAATAGATGAAAAATCGTCATAATGATTCAAGTAGTTATACGTAAGAACAACCGGAATCATCTAGGTTTAGAATGTGGTGCGAACAGTATGCTCTACCCCCCGATTATATCCAATCAGAGGCGCTACCGCCAGGTCATAAACTGCCATGGGCTACTTGGAGGTGCTTGAATTGCCTCCGAACTGAAGTAGGCCGATGTAAACATAATCTGGCGCGCTAGTGCCATATAGACCAAGCAGAAGCACAGGGCGATTGTGGTCATGACGATTAGAGCATTAGATCACCTCTATGCCCTACCAGCTGTACCGTGCTTTACCTATACTATGCCTCGGAGGAAAACGTAAAAGTGGCAACGTTCTCGAAGAACAAAATTTAAAATTCAAGCCAACGACACGATAAGAAAAAGAAGTGAAAATAAATGTCAACTGGGTAGATAATATACGCTATTTTCCAACAAGTCAAATCAGACACCTTCCTCCAAACGTCAAAACAAACAGTTTCCACTGTTTGCAATTAGACTGCACTGGGACTTTGTATGAAATACAGGCAAATGACGACACAGATCCTCGGAGCCAAACAACGCTTTCACCATCAGCCCTTCCGCAATAATAAATCCAAAACTACGCTAAAATGGATAAGTTCATAAATAAATGACACCACTTTGCGACGCTTAACCCCGCCAACAGCTCAAAATAATTCATCCCTGGCTCAGGAAGACACCCAACTGTCAACAAAAACAAACGTTTACTGTACTTTTGTTACACTAAAGCGTGGCTAGAAAATAGTTAAAGCTTAATCTTTTTTCTACGGACTTCATAACAATAAAAATAACATTGCTTATCAGTACGATATTCTTGAATTTGGCTATAATATCACAATATTTACTCGACTTTAACTATCCAGATTAAAATTTACTCAAGTAACGGGACTTTACTTCAGTTAACCTAAAACACAGTAAATAACAAAATAAATAATAAAATATTATTACTCACATAGTAAACGGTGAAGGGTCCCTTAAAATAAAGTCATCACCATGATCATCATCATGGTAGGCTCGCCGTCCTATTAATCACCTCTTCATCAATAATATCTTCATCGTCATCACTGTCTCTTCATTATCAATATCATCATCATCACCCTGGTTATTATCTCATTATAATTTTTATAAAAGTCGTCATCATATGTAGCTATCTTAAGTCCAATATGAGGCAAAGGCTTGGAGAACTTATCTCTCCAACTTTACGAATAATGAAGGACGTAACGTACCTAATAACTATCATTTTACACCAGTATTCACACGTTAACTGATAAGACGCTAAAAATTATAATTTAAAATACTCAAACAAGACTATTTGCTAGGATACTAACTGGTGCCTCTGCCAGCTCCGACTAACAGTGACTTATGCCACCTCTAGTGAAGTTAAGCTCATCTATCAACTCATGACGATAAGATTAACTTACTAAGCTTAGCAGATAATACACGTTCTTATTAAAAATAGCGAAATCATAATTATTTTCTGCTTGCATATGATAGTGATAAAAAGACTAGACATTATTCTACTTTATGTTTTAAAACTAAAGGTTTGAAATAAATTGCTCTCTGCTCTACTCTTAAATCGAAAAAATATAAAACTCACCAGGTTATCTTTGCGATTCAGCAGATAAGGTTACGACACACAAATTCACTTCACCTCACTTTACCAGGAATCTCCAGCGCCTGCGGCACTGCCGCTGACTCCAACTCGGCCGCAATACGTAGCCAGCACTTATGGTTCACTTGTTAGCACTTTAGCACCTTTGCAGAAGTAGCTGAAACTAAACACACGTTAAGTATCTTTGCACTGATCGCTTCACTCTCGTTAGCACCATTACTGGCGCTAAAAGTTGTCACACAGGCAGACTGTCATTCAGACAGACTTGTCACACAGACGGTTGACAGACAGACGGTTGACAGACAGACGCTTGTCACACAGACGTTTGTCACACAGACGCTTGTCACACAGACGCTTTGTCACACAGACGCTTTGTCACACAGACGCTTTGTCACACAGACGCTTTGTCACACAGACGTTTGTCACACAGACGTTTGTCACACAGACGCTTGTCACACAGACGCTTGTCACACAGACGCTTGTCACACAGACGCTTGTCACACAGACGCTTGCCACACAGACGCTTTGTCACACAGACGCTTTGTCACACAGACGCTTGTCACACAGACGCTTGTCACACAGACGCTTGTCACACAGACGCTTGTCACACAGACGCTTGTCGAACTGACGGTTGTCACACAGACGGTGGTCACACAGACCATTTGTCACACAGACCATATGCAACACAGGATGGGTTGCGATACTAAAACCAGAGCCTGTCAATGACCCCAAAAGTTATCGACACATTGCACTGCTAAACTCCATCCACAAAATATTAAAAAGGCTAAGATTGAAGTCACGACACCAACTCTATAAGATTGACTGTTGAAAAACCACTTTACCATCAAATTAATAGAATTTGAATCCACCTATGTGGATACAACCAATAACCCCCACTGAAAAACTATCAGGGTTCTCTCTCCCACGCAGAGAATTGTGCCAGCTCCACAGACTGAGAACTGGATGGGGACGAACTAGATCGTTTGAATTCCGGTGCGACTGGATTGACTCCCCAGCTTGCGGATGTGGCGCTCCTGACCACATTATTCGAGACTGCCGGAAGACTGGTTCACCCTGCAAAAAGACGCAATACAATAGATACGGATTAACGACTGTAATAATAGCCATACGATTATTAAATAAATGGACAGGTTCCTGTTTTTCAGAATAGGCATCCGTCTAACCGATGGACCAAAAGTGTTTTTCCATTCGTCAATGGAAAAACACTTTTGGTCCATCGGTTAGACCATCAAACAACATTGTGGTTTGTACACACACTCTTTCCTTTCTCTGAGAAACCAAAAATGACAAAGATACAGCGCATTGAAATTTTGCGTGACGCCACACTCAAGCACGATTTTTACCTAAGTGTGACTCCGCAAGCCCCCACTCCGGAGCCTTGACGCTCCGTATCCCTGTGAATTTTTACCCCTCTGGCAAACTGAAAATACGGGTCCATCATCTCTGGACAATTCAAAAGACGGACCAATTATAATCACACTCTTCGGACCCTGTCGGTCTCTTCACCCCTATTCTCCCATGGATTCACTCAAGTGGGCAAAAGATTCAGATCCCACTTCTGATAACGGAGCAGGAGATGACCTACGCCGAACTCACTAAAAGTGTGACGATAAATACAGCGCTCCGCCTCGCGCTGTATCATGGATTCCAACCATATGTGTCTGAATACCCCTGGCCCACACAGTTATTGAATCTGTGTCCATGGGCTTATCGTCTTGCTGAAACAACTATCATTGTAATAAATCGGTTTACCAAATCCTCATCTATTACAACAATCACAATTAAAGAAGTTATGGCCAAGCCCACAGCACACTACACAAAGGAGATGTTCACAGTACGGCGGTCCGCACAAGACTGAGCCGCTCGTCGCTAAGGCGACCGCTTTTATACTTGTTGCAACATTTGAAAATGTAGCAGTTATGTTTTGTAGTAAACAACTTTCTGTTTGCACATCGAAAACAATAATAAATGGGATTATCTTGAACTCGCCGACATATATATATATATATATGTGTGTATATACTTATTTATATTAATAAAAATGATTGTATTTAATTAAGTAATAAATAAAAGATAGTATATAATTTTTTGTGATAATTAAGATTAAGTATGTCTTAGATAAATTTAGTAATAGTTATATAAACATATTTTAATATAAATGATATAATGTATTTGTAGAACTAATTGAGTAATAAATAAAAGATGGTATATATTTTCTTGTTTTATTATTATCCATAACCATGAACTATATTTACAAAAAATACTCTATTTTCTATCAACTATACTAAAAAAATCTTATAGCTATAACATTATTTAATTTTCCATCAACCATTTCTTTATACATAAAACATTTTTTAGTGCACATTGTCTTAGATGAAAAAAACAATTTAATGAAAAAGATCCTTTACAATACTTAGCTTGAAGCTCTTTTAAATTTGGAATATTTTGTGACGTAGTGATTATTTTGAAAGAAACAATATTTAAAAAGACCAAACTCTTTAATTTAATTTTTAACAATTATACAATGAGAAATTAGTCACAGATAAGGGTCGTAGGTTCACAGCCACGAGATTCGTTGTTCCAGAAGAGATTTCCAAAAGTACTCAGCTTTGAAGCAGCCCGGCGTCCAGTGGTGGTCGAAAGAGGACGAGGCTCCTCACGCCTTCTTATTTATATGGCCGCGCGGGGTGAAGAGCGGGGTAAGGAGGGAAGCACCAGTATGGACTTCGTGACAATTTTTATTTGTAATATCTTCAATATTTTGGTTGTCACATAACTGCTGAACCCACAACACTTTTTCTTCACCTTTCACAATAATTTTTCGTCCATTTAAATAAGGTTTTATAATCCTATGAAATTCTTTGTAATCGACAAATCTAGAGCCCCATCGATATCCGAGATTTTTTTCGATCCACCGAACACGTTTCCTTTCTTCAGGGGTAAGTTGGGAGAAAGCGTAAGGCGGTTTTATTAAAAATATATGAGTATGCTCTTCAATAGCTATTGCAAATTCCTTTACAATGAATTCATTGCTAGGGTTTTTAAAACCTTGTAGATCTACGACAATTGTATTTTTATTCATGATATCTTTTTAACAATGTTGCTCAAAGGCTTGTATTCAAATATGCAATCGTTTAATATCAAGCAATATGCTGCTGTCTGATCAGGTATTTCTTGGTCAGCTTCAATTTCTACTCTCACGTCTATAGAGCCCTTCAATGTTTCCTGCTGACGGGAACAGTCGATAACAAATAATGGAGAAACGTCTTTGAATTTTTTTAAGCTCAACAAAGGTTCTGCTCGACGTCCATAATAAGACTGCTGAAATCTTGCATATTGTTCGTATAATAAAGAAAACTTATTTTCTGAGAAACTTATGTTCAATCCTTCATAGGGGTAATACGATGAATTTAAAAAAACTTTTATATCACGAATATTACAGTGATAGAATTCTGCCATTGACGTTTGTGGTTGATGTTTACGATTGGTTTGGAACCCAATAATAACAAACCGTGGTTTCTCAGTTTGCGATGTAGTTTTAATTGCCCAAGTGTGTTTACGAGTTCTGGGGAGTAATGGGTATTCATAGAGATCCCAATTCCGGAAAGCTAATGTAATAGCACGATCTTTTTCCAGATGTTTCAATAAATTAATTCTTTCACGATCAGATACTTTGACGTGTGGAACTCGCCAAACTATTTTATTAATAACTATATCATCAACAATTTCTCCATTATTTAATATTAATGCATTAAGGTTACTGTTGCTTCTTAGTAACACTAACTCATGTTTGCAATTTATTATGATTTTTTCGTAATCTTCCGCGAAGCCTAATATTCTGTTTAATGGTATTGAAGCAGAGAATGAACCGTCATGAACATTAGTTGTACCAGTAGGAGACCACCCCCATACTTTTGCAGATTTAGATTCATTTTCATTTAAGAAAAGATATGATTTTATGGTTGTAGTAATACCAGCATTTTTTATTCTATCTATTTCAACTCCATTTAATTCATACCGAATATCTTGAAATAAAAATTATGCAGGATTGTTGACAAAGCTTACACTTGAAAGTACTTCTTTTGTTTTACTATTGTATACGTTTGCTTTACCTTCAATGTACAATGTGCTGAGAGAGGGTAATATGTTCAAGTCTTGTTGGTTAATAGGGATTCGGATTTCATCATTCTTGTTGAAACTTGTCACGTACGGCTTGTATGAATGAAATTCGAAACTTTCCACGCTGTTATCGTAGGCTGTTGGTTGAGATATATTTAAAATATTCATTTTAATAATCCTACCAATTTAAATTATTCTTGGTTATTTTTTGAAAGCTTCTTCTGTAAAGAATGGAGAGGTCTTCTTTTCTGAGATGTTTTCTTGAAACTAACTTGAAGAGAGGATGGAATAGGGTTTTTATTAAAATTAATCATTTTCTTCTGAAATGTAAATACAGCTGAACCTCCTCACCGCGTAAATTGATTTGATTGTTTTCAGCGTCCAGCAATCTGATATTCAGATCAGTAATCGAATTTTGGTTGATTGGGAAATATATTATATTCTTGGGAATTTCAATATTGCGATAACCAGTACGTTAGGCACAAATTCATGAATTATGTGACTAGGTTTTCCGTTTACAAAAGATCCGCTCACTACATCACATTCGATGCGCACGAGAGTAGTAGATATAATGCTGACAGGATAACGAGATTCAGTACTTTTATTAGCTTTAACAGTCTCTTTTCCGAATCCTAAAATTCTACCAATTGAATCACGTTTTTCAAAATAAATATCTTTGGAACAGAAAATATTAGTTTTCAGTGTATTGTTATTACAAGTAAGTTTAAAGGAAGCATTTGTAATATTACTACTTAAAAAATCTTGTATATCTTGAAGTTCATAAGACCCTTCTGGAATCTCGATAACTTCATTTCCATAATATAATTTATTATTTCTCTCGTCTATGTTGGGAATCGAATTAAAAGTAGAAAAGTATAAAAGACCACATTCATAATCTCCAAGTAATTCTAGAGTTGGTGAATAGTTTGTTGTCAAGGAGCTTCCCACCCCAGTTATTGACACAGTGAAAGACATGTTTGTACTAAAAAAAAAATTTTTTTATTCACTTAAATACATTTTTCCAAAAATTTATTAAAAAATTCAAGCAATGATGTCCACAGTTCGTGGATCCGAAGTTCTGATGTTGAATGTAATTATATTTAATGGGTGTATTTTTCAAATATTTTATTAACTCTAATAATGGTGGTTTTAGATTGCCAAAACTATCAAAATATTCAGAATAATTATCAAGCTTCGCGTAGGCTACCCAGTGAGTTCCAGGGTTATTACAACTATCAAGGTTGAGTATTGCGCACTCTATTTTTCTTGGTTTCGTAGGTAAAGAATCTCTCATAAACACACCACGAAAATAAGGTATATCGTTAGCATACTCTAATAAATCGAAATTAGTAAGTGGTCGTTTGGGTAGCCATTTCATTAGTTTTTTGAATTTTTAAGATATAATCCCGCTCCTTTTTTACTATGCTTGATGTATAATCCTTTTCCAAGAGCAACTGCTTCCATTGTTTTGTTGTGTCGTGCAGACTCTTAAAGATTCTGTTTAGCCACTTTGTAATCATTTACAGCTTTTGCTATACCTGCAGCTCCACCAGCTAGTGAACCGAGAGCCGATAATCCAGCAAAGATGGGAATCAAAGGCAAAAATCCACCACACTTAGGAATAGGTATATAGCGTGGTAAGCGCATACCACTTTTGTTTGTAAATATTTTCTTTGCAGCTGCATAAGCATATTTAATAGCAGTGTTTTTGTCTTAACGTTTAATTTTTTTCAAACCAGACTGTATTTTTTTCACAATTTTCATAAATGATTGCGCTCCTGCGCCTGCTTTTAGTTTTGCTTTCATAGCATTTTTTACAATCCATGAGGCAATTTTTTCTCTTTTACCTGCATTTTTGGATTTTAACCTTTGTTTTGCCATGTTTAAAAGTTCTAAATCAGCGTTATGTCGAATGTTAATATCACTGTTATTATACGCAATATCGTGATACATGCACGCCCTGTCTAAATCGTTAATACCTCGGTCACCTCTTAATAACCTTTTCTGTAATTTGGTTCCTGGACCGCAAAACTGATATCCGGGTAAATGTAGTTCAAACGGTAACTTATCAATTAAACTGTTAATAATACCACTTCCTTTCTTCATGAATAAGCCGAAACTGATGTTTAACCTTCCGATACTTGACTTATATTACTGCAACAGCGCACTTTTGTCAACCCAACTGTTTTCGGAATCACTTAGTCCTAACCATTTTACAAACAATTTAGTTCCTTTTCTTTTTATAACTTTTTCAATGAGATAAAGATCAGGAAACTTAGTCTTCTGTAATTCATAACCGTAAAATGTTCCCAAAATTAGTTGCTTATGTTTGTCTTCTATTTGATAAGTAGGTGGTTTGGTACAAGTTACTTTTTTAACAGTAAATATTTCCGTTGACCAGTTAGGGGTGTAACCTTTACTAAAATCTCCTTTATACTTACTAATTCGAACATGATCACCAACATGAAACAGGGATTTCGTGATATGTTGTTTTTGAGTTTTATTTATATTAGCCTTGACTAAAGTCTCATTATACTTATTAACGTCTATTGGTTTAAACTTTGTTAAGCTATGGGGTGTCCTGTTATAACGTTGAACAACGGATTTCAAATTACTGCCTAACCATTGATACTGTCCATAAAGACTAAATAATTTGTATAGATGACTTTTTAATGTTCTTATTACTCGCTCAACTATCGATGCTTTTTTTACAGAATAAGTAGAATAATGGTTTATTTTATATTTGCCCATCAATCTTTGAAAATGTTCATTGTAAAACTCTTTACCTAAATCTGTTTGCAAATTGCTTGGTTTTCGAGTTGATTCAGTCAATATATGTCGCATTGCATCTGTAACACAGTCCTTTGTTTTGGCTTTAAGAGGATTCACCCAAACATATTTCGATAAAGCGTCAATAACAACCAATATGTATTTGTATCCTTTATTAAACTGTGCATATTTTTGTAAGTCTATAAGATCAGCTTGCCACAAATCATCCATTCCTTTTATAATTGTACAACGACGTGGAAAATTCCTTCTCGCTGATCTATGGAGCTCGTCAACTATATTTCGTTTACTCATTTTTATTTAACCTTGACATCATTGAATCTATATCAGTTTTTGTATAGTATGTGGAACTTATATTAGACGAAACAGCTTTTTCTAAACCACTAAGATAATTTTTTACATTTGTTTGTATTTGTTTTAATTCAGCTTGTGGGTAACTTACACACACACAACTATATCCATGCACATATTATTTATTTATTCTATAAAATTATATTTATAAATACTATACTTATTTAATAACATTATTTAACTTACAACCTAATTTGTATACAGAAGTACTATACCAACCTACTTACTTACATATCTACATACCTACATTAAAATACTAATACTAAATTACTATACTTAAACACTAAATACAAATATCGTATACTTACTTATTAACACACCGGCCAGTCGAGATGTCAATGGAAGCGCGCACTTTGCGTTCGTACCTACTTCAAACCTGTTCGATGCGCGGGGAAGCCCGCGCCGCTTCTTACTGTGCTCACTACCTGATACGTAACAAACGCCGCCGCGCTTGGCTTTTATTTACGCTGTGCTTCCTTACTTTTCACCTCTATACTGTTCTTGTTTCCTTCCTTCTGACTTGTGCGTGTTCTTGTGCTTGTGCTCAATACAAAACTCCAACATACGACGACTTATTATTTGGAATACCCTACGAGTTCTACGCCGCACGATACGACAACATTAGTGGTGAGTCCATTCCACTAAACTAGTGACCCCGTTCTAAAACACTCAAGATGGGAAACGATGGCGAAGGTTCTAGTAAAGCCGCAGAAGGCACGAGCCACACCCAGCCGGACGGCCAACAAAGCAATTCCGGAGCGCGCGTTTCCACTGCACCATCCGACATTTTTCGTGTCGGCGTCCGTGTCCCTCCATTTTGGCCTGACAAGCCTGCGATATGGTTCGCGCAACTGGAGGGCCAGTTCCTGATCTCCAACATAACATCGGACACGACAAAATTTTACTATGTCATATCACAACTTAACAACAAGTACGCAGTGGAAATTGAGGACTTAATCATCTCTCCTCCAGCTTCGAACAAGTACGAGAAGCTCAAGTCGGAGCTTGTTAAGAGACTTTCGGCTTCAAAGGAAAAGCAAGTGAAGCAGCTCCTCATGCATGAGGAAATGGGCGATCGAAAACCGTCGCAATTTCTGCGGTATCTTCAAAACTTGGCAGGACCTGGTGTTCCCGAAGATTTCATCAGGACTATCTGGACCAGCCGCCTGCCACACAACATGCAGCAGATCATCGCTTAGCAGGCCACGTCCCCAATCGATACCTTGGCTGATTTAGCAGACCGTATCCAGGACATCGCACCCCCAGCTCCCACAGTCGCAGCTACTTCATGTCCAAGACCCTCATCCAGCACAATGGACGACATGGCTAGGCAGATTGCAGAGCTTACACGACAGGTGCAGGCCCTTACGCATCAGCGATCCAGACCGCGAAGCAGATCCAACGATCGTCAGCGCAACCGTAGCCGCTCTAATTCCCGCTACAAGAAGCATCCACTTTGCTGGTACCATGCCAAATTCGGAAGCAAGGCCCGCAAGTGCATCAGCCCCTGCGACTTTAAGGCGGAAAACTTCCAGGGCGGTCGATAATGGCGGCTGACGATTGCCCAAACCCAACTGGTCGCCTGTTCGTTACGGATCGTAGGTCTAAAGTCCAGTTTCTCGTGGACACAGGAAGCGACTTATGTGTCATCCCTCAGTCGATGCTTCAAGAACGTCGTGCAAAGACTAATTATGAACTGTGTGCGGCCAATGGTTCAACTATAAACACTTACGGTTCAGTGCAGTTAAACCTTAACCTTGGACTTCGTCGTGACTTTATATGGCAATTCATTGTAGCGGACGTTACCAAAGCCATTATCGGTGTCGATTTTCTATCTTATTACCATATTGTCGTTGATATTAAAAACAAAAGGCTAATAGACTGTAACACTAACGTTTGTACCACTGTTGCTTCCCTTTGTTTTTCAGACACCCCAAGTGTGAAGGTCTTGACTGGCGTCGGTAAATATCACGGCATTCTCGGTGAGTTTCCAGAGATAACTCGACCCGCAGGCACACCACACACACCGAAACACAACACGACACATTTCATCCGCACGACCCAAGGCCCCCCAGTTTCATGCTCTCCTCGGCGACTAGCCCCAGACAAACTTAAAATCGCAAAACTTGAGTTTGAGGCTATGTTGGCAAACGGCACTGCTCGTCCCTCAGACAGTCCATGGGCATCGCCCCTTCATCTGGCCCCCAAAAAAGATAATAGCTGGCGGCCTTGTGGCGATTATAGACAACTGAATTCAAGGACGATCCCCGATAAATATCCCATACGCCACATTCACGATTTTGCCAATAATCTGTCTGGTTGTAAAGTGTTTTCCACTATCGATCTGGTGAAAGCCTATAATCAAATCCCTGTGGCTGAGGAGGATATCCCTAAAACTGCAATTTGCACACCCTTCGGACTCTTTGAATTCCCCTTTATGACTTTTGGCCTTAGAAATGCTGGCCAAACTTTTCAGAGATTTGTGGACGAGATGACTCGTGGCCTAGATTTCTGTTTTCCGTACCTAGATGACTTTTTAATTTTTTCCAGGAGCGAATCGGAACACGAAGACTATCTCCGTCAAATTTTCACAAGAATGAGAGATTACGGCATACTTGTTAATACTACAAAATGTGTTTTCGGTCAGTCGGAAGTATCTTTTCTTGGCTATACCATCTTACAATCTATACAATCTGGTGCCAAACCTCTCAAAAATAAGGTCCAGGCTATAATAGACTTCCCGATACCTAAGACCGTCAAGCAGCTTAGGAGATTCCTGGGCATGATCAACTTTTATAGGCGATTCTTGCCTCACTCTGCCCAAGTCCAAGCTTCGTTGAATGCTTTGCTTACTGGTTCGGTGAAAGGCTCAGATCCTGTCGACATAAAGGGGGATTCACTGAAGTCATTCGAAGCTTGCAAGGAAAGCCTCATAAATTCAACCCTACTGGCTCATCCAGACCCTCAAGCCAAACTTGCACTGACAACAGACGCATCTGATGTCGCAATAGGCGCGGTCTTACAGCAGTTTAAGGACAATTCTTGGCAGCCTCTCGCATTCTTTTCCCGCAAGTTGAGCCCATCACAACAAAAATATTCTACATATGATAGAGAGCTCCTTGCAATTTACCAGAGCATCAAATATTTCAGATACATGCTGGAGGCTCGCCACTTTGCCATTTATACTGACCACAAGCCGTTATGCTATGCCTTCCACGAGAGGAAGAGTAACTGCTCACCCCGTCAGTACAGGCATTTAGATTTTATATCGCAGTTCACCACCGATATCCGCCATGTAGTTGGCAAAGACAATGTCGTAGCAGATACTCTTTCTCGCGTGGAAGAACTGCAGATGCCTATCGACTTAGAAGTCTTGGCTAATTCCCAAACCTCAGACGAGGAACTGTCTCAATTGCTCCAAGGTGACACTTCTCTTCACCTGGAGAAGACGACTATACCTGGCAGTCGTGCTCTCTTGTACTGCGACGTCAGTACGTCCACTCCCAGACCCTTCGTCACGAAACAGTTCCGCCAACAGGTCTTCAATCACCTTCATTGTTTTAGTCATCCTGGTGCCAACGCTAGCGCCAAGCTAGTTGCTCAACGGTTCGTTTGGCCATCGATGAGGAAAGACTGCCGCGATTGGTCTAAGGCATGTTTGGCTTGTCAACGTGCCAAGGTAAATCGACACGTTTCATCACCTTTAGGTACGCTAGATTTACCTAAGGCACGGTTCAAATATGTCCATATAGACCTGATCGGCCCCCTCCCCCCATCTGCTGGTTACCGGTACTGCCTGACAGCAGTCGATCGCTTCACGCGATGGCCTGAAGCTGTCCCACTTACCGAAATTACCGCAGAATCAGTGGCCAAAGCCTTCATATCTGGATGGATTTCCCGGTACGGCTGTCCCACAGACATAGTCACCGACCGTGGAAGACAATTTCAGTCGGCTTTATTTCAACAGCTGGCCAAACAGATAGGTTTCAGGCACCGGAAGACTACCGCTTACCATCCTGAGTGTAATGGCCTAGTTGAGCGATTTCACCGCCAACTTAAATCGGCAATCACTTGTCACAGTGACGTAAATTGGACGGAGACACTACCCTTAGTCTTACTTGGTATACGCAATGCCATTAAAGAAGACTTACAGGCTACTCCAGCAGAACTTCTTTACGGAGAGACCTTGCGTATGCCAGGCGAATTCTTTGGTGACAAATACACTTGTCACACTACTGACATACGTGACTTTTCCGCCAGATAACGTTCCTTTGCTGCCAAATTACAACCTGTACCCACTTCTCACCATCATAAAAATAAGATTTTCATCCATAAAGACCTGGCTTCATGTACTCACGTCTTTGTCAGAGACGATACCGTCCGTGGTACCTTCCAGCCAGCTTACAATGGTCCATAAGAAGTAGTGGAAAGAGGTCCTAAAGTTTTTAAAATTAAAATTAAACTTAAGAACGTCACAGTGTCCATAGACCGACTTAAACCAGCCTATACACTGACTGACTATACACTTGTCACTAAAAATACTACTTCAGAAAACAAAAATCTCGACAACAATAATTTTGACAGTAAAAACAATACAAAAACATGTCACACTGGACATACTAACATAAATAGTGAAAACACCACTCCCACCACAACTCGCACAACTCGTTATGGGCGTCGGGTTAGGTTCCCAGATTTTTATCGCCCGTAGACACGGTCTTTGGAGGGGAGTGATGTGGGTAACTTACACACACACAACTATATACATGCACATATTATTTATTTATTCTATAAAATTATATTTATAAATACTATACTTATTTAATAACATTATTTAACTTACAACCTAATTTGTATACAGAAGTACTATACCAACCTACTTACTTACATATCTACATACCTACATTAAAATACTAATACTAAATTACTATACTTAAACACTAAATACAAATATCGTATACTTACTTATTAACACACCGGCCAGTCGAGATGTCAATGGAAGCGCGCACTTTGCGTTCGTACCTACTTCAAACCTGTTCGATGCGCGGGCGTCGTCGCCCGCTCGCCAGTCGAGAATCTGCTTTGACGCGCGAAGCCCGCGCCGCTTCTTACTGTGCTCACTACCTGATACGTAACAAACGCCGCCGCGCTTGGCTTTTATTTACGCTGTGCTTCCTTACTTTTCACCTCTATACTGTTCTTGTTTCCTTCCTTCTGACTTGTGCGTGTTCTTGTGCTTGTGCTCAATACAAAACTCCAACATACGACGACTTATTATTTGGAATACCCTACGAGTTCTACGCCGCACGATACGACAACATTAGTGGTGAGTCCATTCCACTAAAAGCTCTTAAATCTTGAATTTCTTTATCCAAATAGGCTTTGTTAACCGCGTCGTTATCTTCCTTTGGATGTAACAATCCCTTTAATCTTGTTAGTTTTAGATTGTAATCTCCTGTTTCCGATTTGGTTAATAGGTCATTTAGAGAGTCAAAATATTTAGAAACTCTTAAACGCTTATGAACGTGGTGACCGAATTTGTCTATATTCATTGCAATATAATATAAGTATATAGAGCGAATATTATATGTAAACTGCTCAAATCTCTTAATGTATGCTCTTTATATATTCCTAAATTCTCTCGATACTACTAAGATATAATACTACTTAATTTTCCCAGTGAATGTTCTTTAAGTTGTACATTCACTATCCCAGCTTCTTGTAATTCTGTTATAATTTCAATAATTTCGTTATCTAATCCTGTGTTGCCAGCTGCCCGTGACCCTAACAATAATTTTAGTCGTTCTACTAACTCATTAGGATCATTCCAATAAACCAAATCAGTATTTTTTTTAAGATTTTTCAACAGCTTCATACCTGACCCCTTTGAAAGACTCTCAGTACTAGTGGTTACAGTTCTAGTAAATTTAAATAGAGGTTTAATGATGTTCGTGTATTTAAAACCTTTATTACTATTAATAGGCTTCTTAGGATCGTAGTTACGTCGATGAGCATTGGTTTCCAATAACAACAATTTGTAATATTGTAAATCTTCATCTGTAATTAAATCCATGTTTGGTATTTTCTTGAAAAGTAATTCTTTTAAACCCGGTGTCTTTTTAATAATACGAGTTCCTATTTTCCATGTTACATCTTGGTCGAAGATACGTATGTTGCCTAGCAAGACTTTTCCGCGATCATGTCTGATACCAAAAGGAATATCATTAAGTGCTTCGGATGATCAAGACATATCATCATGATGTGTTTGATCTTTAGAGGTCGGTGATGAGCTAACAGATTTGAAGGACTCATCACTTAGGTTGTGTTCAGAGGGTGATACAGTAAGGGTTTTGTTAGAATTGTGTTCATGAGAATCATAGTTTTCTTCATCGTGTTCTTCCTCGTCAAATGGTTCATCTAAGTCTTCTTTAGTAAAAAATGATTCTTCATTTTCACTTAACTTCCTTATTTTTGTTTCGGGTATATAATTCTCCTCTTTTTCTTCGTCATATTTTCTAATGTTTTTACTTGACAGTTGATTAAGTGGATCAACGATAGGTTTGAATATTGTTTCTAAAGCCATGTTGCTCGCGTTTTTTGTATCTCTTATCAAACCCACCTTTCTTTTTACAGCAGCTGCGGATTTCACGATTTGTTTTTTTATTTTTTTCTCCATTTTATGATCCGTTCTTGTTCAGAATCTCACATAAAGTGAGTTGTTATCATAATGTCAGTTTCTTTTTAATGCTAATCTATAACTATAAATGTATCAAATTTCATCCTGTAACATCCTTTATTTCGCTCACAATTCTTATTTATTACAACATAACCATACAGTTCTTTCCATACTGTTGAACACAATTCACGGAATTGATACCATGACATATCAGAACGCACGTGTTCTTCATAAACGTGTTTTAAATTGACATCATCCTGTTTGAATAATACAATAAGGTTTGCATTATCTCTCACGAGTTGCTTCGGTATTTTGGTATAAGTTTGATTAAGATAAAAACAGTCAATATTCTTATGACGTCCCATAGCGAAATAATCCCGTATATTATTTTGATTTTCACAGGCAACATCGTCAAATATTATAATAGAGTTTGGATCAGCTTCCTGCGGATTCAACACTTCAGTATTATGACTATATTTTTTAAACGATACACCTGGCACCATATTTAATACTTTTTCTAGAAATAAGTATTTTGGTTGGTATAAAGATTTTGAATATACGTACAGATTACGAAATCGTAGACCATTTTCATGCAATAATAAGCTTATCACTAAATTTGTCTTTCCACAACTTGATGGTCCGCATACAATGCAACGTATTGTATTTGGCAACAAGTTGCCATGTCGCTTAACCCCATTCGTCAGCATAGTAGGGCAAATACATTGTAAGTTTAAGGATTCCTTTTGTTTTATAAATTTCATAATTAGACAATTTAATTAACTTGACTGTCACCTTTGCTGTATCTTAACAAAATGAAAAGTTACAACTTTGCTATTATATTTATTAAAGGTGCCCACGAATTAGATCACTAGCATGAGCAAACGGCCTTGGTGAAGCGATTATCCATTGCATAATGCACTATGGTCAGATCTTTTAGGTTTCAGCAATTTTATATTGCTAAAACTCAGTGTTTCTGAGTGTCTAGTGAAACATGTCACATGTCTGTGTTTAACTGAAATAAGCAGTGTTACATGTGAATTTGCTAGAGTTAAAATTCTAAAAGTGGTGTAATGTGTTGCGGATCGAGTATAAAATTAATATTGGTAAGTTTTACACAAATATCTTTTACGCGACTTTCGAAAAATAGTGTTATATGTGAAGTTACGTTGATTTTTAGGTGCTCTTTTATTATACGATTCAAAACACGTCATTGAGCGATTGAAAATAAGCTCTAAAGGTAAAGTAATTCCCAGATATTAATTGATGACTTTGAAACAGTTTCACACTTCCATTGAGGGAATAAAATGACCGAAAATGGAAGTGTGAAACGGTTTCAAAATCATCAATTAATATCTACTCACGCAGACGAAGTCGCGGGCAACAGCTATATATATATATATATAGTTTTTTGTATTGTATTGTATTGTATATATATATATATATATATATATATATATATATATATATATATATATATACAATACAATACAATACAAAAAACTTTATTGCACCAAAAGAAATTTACAATTTTGGAACACTTATTAAATAGCAACATGTAGTGGGGTACAAGAGGCGGCCTTATCGCCGAAGCAATCTCTTACAGGCAACCAAAAAGAGAAGGAATGTGAAAATATATAATAAGATAACAGGTGGCGCATTTAGATTGTATTGAAGTTATTATTTATATATATTGAAGTTCGGAATGATCCAACAGGACAATTATCAAGACGAAATGTAGTTCACTTAAAAAGAATTGTGGGACTTTGGAGGGTTCTAAATGACAAGGAGAGGGATGTAGGACACATGCCTGATTTAAATAATGAAGAAAATAGGGGAGATAATTAGACAAGACATAAACGATGTATAATTAAATTAGTATGTATGTGATTGTTGATAAAGTAATTAAAAAGTAAATATATATGTACAGTTGATTATTAAGTCTGAATAATTAATCTATTAAGATCACTGTATTTAGAAGTACAGTTAAAATTATGAGATCAAATAAATATGTTAAAAAAATTATAAAGAATACTGTTGTTCAAGAATAGTGGTACATTTATGAGTAACTACAATAGATAAAAGATACATAGATAAAATATATTAAAATAAGTAAGGGGTGTAGTGTATGTATATAGTTGTAATATGTTGTGTAAATATATTGTTACGAAACTGGGTTCGAGATTTGGAGAAAAAAACGCCAAAGTTCGTATGAGGGTTTTTATTCACTACGGAACCCTAAGGTTGACACGTGAAGATGATCTTCCTGGTGTCCAAGTCCAATTCGCGTAGCAGCTGAGGTCCAGGTATCTCGCCAAATTAGTCGCAGGTACTTCCACTTGTCGCACTGAGGTAGGCTTCCTTCGCTTCGGTTCGCTTCGAAGTTATCGCTTTCGTAGCTCGTACTGAACTGGCGGCACACGCACTCGATCGCCTTTTTATATGCGCCGATACAGAGGTCTACACTTTTCTCGAATATTCGCCTCACTTGACGAATGTATTTCGATTGACGGGAAACATCGAGACGCCTGTATGTATGTGTGAGTGCGGCTAAGCCGACGACCATTCAAAGAACTCTAGCCTTTATGTTGTAAGGATATAAGGCCTAGTTTCGCTTGCATGATTCCACTCGCGAACATTCCAAGTCTATTTCGCCAGCAGAGTTCTTACTCGCGAATATTCTACATCTATCTCGTTCGCGACATTGCCCCCTTCTTATAGACGCGCGTCCCGAGCGTCACTATTGCTGCCATGATAACGTGCTAGACGGTCTATGTGCACCACTTTGAGTGCCCCTCTTGGTTGACGTTGGATCCGATAGGTCACGTCGTTTATTCGCGTTATGATCTTGTATGGGCCTTCCCATCTCGTTTGTAATTTCGGTGATTTTCCTTTCCGGCGAATCGGGTTATGAAGCCATACTAAGACTCCTTCTTCAAAGTCACGTGAGATCGCTCTGCGGTCATATCTAGTCTTCATGTTTTCATTTGCTTGTAAACCGTTTTCGCGAACTAAGTCATAGATGTTCCATATTCGCTCTCGGAGATCGAAGACGTAGTCTGGCACAGTACATGGGTCTTCTGGTGGCCTCCCCGTTAGGAGATCCACAGGTAATCTAAGTTCTCTGCCGAAATTCACCTGAGCTGGGGTAAGTTTTGTGCTTTCATGCTCCGATGTCCTATAAGCCAGTAGAAAAAGCGGTATGTATTTGTCCCAGTCTTTCTGATGTTTGTCAACCAGTTTCGCTAGATGTCTCTCCAGAGTCTGGTTAAATCTCTCCACCATGCCATCAGACTGAGGGTGATGTGGAGTGTTCCTCGTTTTATGAATCCCCAGAAGATTGCAGATTTCTTGAAATAGTTGCGACTCGAAGTTTCTTCCTTGATCTGAGTGGATTTCTAGTGGTACACCAAACCGGCAGATTACTTCCTCAACCAACTTGGAGGCTACTGTCGAAGCTTCTTGGTTAGGTATAGCGAATACTTCCGGCCACTTGCTAAAATAGTCCATGACAACCATAAAGTACTTATTTCCTGATTCAGTTACGGGGAATGGTCCGGCAATGTCTACTGCAATCCGTTCCCAGGGCGCGCCGACATTGTACAGCTGTAGACTTCCTCGAGTTCTTGTTGACGGGCCTTTCACGGCTGCACAAGTTGTACATTTGCGACACCAATCCTGAACATCTTCCCGACAATTCAGCCAGTAAAACCGTTCCCGAATCTTTGTTAACGTTCTCTTAACGCCTAGATGTCCACCTGTTACACCATCATGTACTTCACGGAGAACGTCTTTCACTCTGTCTCTTGGAACAACAACCTGTAGGTGAAACTCTTTGCCGTTTGGTTTCTCCCATTTACGGTAAAGTATTCCATTCTGCAGGATAAAACTGTCCCATTGAGCCCAAAACGCTTTGGTGGTGGGGCTCGTAGGTGCAACTTCTGCCCATCTAGGTTTATCAGCACTACGTTCTTTCCATGCGATGATGAGCCTTATATCTTCATCATCTTCCTGGGCTTCTCTAAGGTTGTCATCGTCCCATTGCCCTGTAGGAATTGTTCTTGTGATGTTAACCGTAAGCTCCTTTGTCTCTTGTTTAACGCAATGCTTGCAGTCTTCCACACATGGTCTTCTTGAGAGTGCATCAGCATTTCCATGGGCCTTTCCACTACGGTGCTCAGTAACAAAGTCAAATTCTTGGAGTTGTTCAATCCAACGTGCAACTTGGCCTTCCGGATTTTTAAATTGTAACAGCCATTTCAAAGCAGCATGGTCTGTGCGTAGTTTGAACTGTCTACCAATGAGATATTTGTTGAAGTGTTGCAGCGTCTTCACAACGGCCAAGAGTTCTCTTCTTGTAACACAATAATTCCTTTCAGGCCTTGACAAAGATTTGCTGAAATATCCAATTACTATTTCATTTTCACCCTGTTTTTGAGATAGTACCCCTCCGATCGCTGTGTTGCTAGCGTCTGTGTCAACGATGAATTCGCCACTAGCTTGCGGGTATCCCAAGATTGGAGTATTGCAAAAGCATTCTTTTAGTTTGAGAAAGGCATTTTCACAGGTATCATCCCATTTAAAAGGCTGTTTGTCTTCTGTCAGACGATGCAGTGGTTTAGCGATTTCAGAAAATCCCTTTACAAATCGCCTGTAGTAAGAGCATAATCCCATAAATGCTTGTACTTCTGTCTTGTCTTTGGGGGTAGGCCAGTTTTTCACAGCTGCAACTTTATGTGGATCAGTTTGGATGCCCTCGCTGGTGATAACGTGTCCGAGATAATTCACTTTGTTTCTGAATAGACTGCATTTCTTTGGATTTAATTTTAAGTTGGCACCCCGTATCTTTATCAAGACTTGCTCCAGATTCCGTAGATGATCTTCAAAGTCTCGGCCCATGATGATGAAGTCATCCAGATAAACTAGGCAGGCGTCTCCTACTAAGCCTGCTAGTACACACTCCATAAGTCTTTCAAAAGTGGCGGGGGCGTTGCATAATCCAAAAGGCATAACATTGAACTGCCATAAACCTTTTCCTGTTGAGAATGCTGTCTTTTCTTTATCCTTAGAATGAATTTCCACCTCCGCTTTCCGCTAAGGGTGTCCAATGTGTCATCAATTCTTGGTAATGGGTAGCTGTCCTTCTTTGTGACGTCGTTCAGTCGTCTATAGTCGACACAAAATCGTGTGCTGCCATCTTTCTTCTTAACTAAAACAACCGGGGAGCACCATGGACTTGCAGACGGTTCGATGATTTTATTTCTTTTTATGTCCTCCGGCAGATCTTGTACTTCCTTTTCCTTAGCATATGGAATTCTTCTCGCTCGCTGACGTATAGGTCTTTCGCTTCCAGTATCAATTCTGTGCTGGACTAGCGAAGTTCTTCCTAGATCACCTTCCGTGGAAGAGAAAATGTCAGCAAAATCCAGCAGCAACTTCTTTGCCTTCAAGCTCTGTGAATAAGTTAGGTTGCTTTTGCAATCTTTTAGAAGGTCGTAAACTGTAGAACAACTGGAGTTTTTAGATGCATCTGAGTTTGGTGTTAATTGGCACTTTTTCATCCAGACAACTTTCTCGCATCTTCCAACAACATCGCCTTCATTTAAGATGATCTCATGGTCCTCTAGATTGACTATTCTCACTACTGCAGTATCCTTTCCAGTGACTAATGTTCTTGCTGTCAGGAATCTTTGAGTTGGCTTGTTTGATGTATCCTCAATAAGAACGCATCTAGTTGGCTTGTGTGTTTTAGGTGATGGTAGTTTCACCATTATTTGTGCTTGTGTTCGACCAGGTACGACGATTTTGTTTAAACAAGTCACTTTTCCGGTGGGGCCTCCAAGGATAAAAATTTCCTCATTACCACACTTGAAAACTCCATTTGCGACATCGATTTTACAATTGTATTTTTTCATGAAATCTAGGCCCAATATGCACTCATCCATAATTTCAGCCACAATGACATCATGCGTGTATGGTGAATCTCCCACGTATATTGTCACTGTCGTCTCTCCTAGGACAGGTATTGGCTGGCCAGAGGCAGACAGAAGCCGACAATCGACGTTCTTGTATTTCATCGCAGCTTTCACCAGATGTGGGTTGATTATTGTTCTGGAGGCTCCGGTGTCTATGGTTAATTTGCAATCTGTCCTATTCACTTGTCCGCATATCGTCAAACTGCTCCTATTGCTTACTTGTGAGATGACAATTGCTGGGGCTTTCTCTGCGCCAGCCAGTACCCGCCCCTTAGTCCTGGCTGTTACTCGTTTCCCTGGTTTCTTGCAGGAAACGAGGACTCCTGCCTTTTCGTAATTTCCTTCAGCTCTTCCCTTAATTTGGTTAATTCCTGCTTTTCTGGACACGAGAACCGCAAATGTCCTCTTTCACCACACCTGTAGCAAGTAGGCGCAGAGCTATTGGTCTTCTTTGGCGGGCTCTTGATTGCCTTAACGTCTTCCGTGACTTCTCGCAACTTATGTGCGCGTACGTCCTGCCTTAAAGCTTCGTACTCTAGAGCATGTGCCAAGGCATCTTTTAGGGACGCGTGATGTTGAGTCCCCACTGCAGCCCTTACCTCAACATCTCTTATTCCAGCAATAAAAGCTTGTAGAATGTTTGTGTCGACCATTTTGGAGTCAACAGACGAGTAGGCTTTGCGCACTAGTTTTTCTATTTCCAATGCCCACTGTTGAAGTCCTTCTCCTGGGCGCTGAACTCTTTCACGCAGCTGGGCTCGAAAAACGTGTTCGAGATGACGTTCCCCATACCTGGCTTCTAACGCCTGCATTAATTCTTTAAAGGTGCTTCCAGAGCTAGGCAGTCCCTCTAGGACTGATAGAGCTGGGCCTTTCAGAGCAACAGTAAGGGCTGTATGGCTCTGTTCATCGGTCCAACCATTTAAACCAGCGACGGTCTGGAATTGCTGTTTGTATGCGGCCCAAGATGTGGTACCGTCATAAGATGGCACTTTTACTTTTGGCCCCTTAGTTTCACAGGCGGATATACTTGGCATTCCTACTGTCTCTAGACGCAATACTTTCTTTTGGAGACCGGCGAAATTAGTTTCCAAATCGGTTACTCTATTTTCCACCTTGTTTTCCAGATCAGTCATACGGTTTTCGACAACATCTACATCATTACGGATCTGCTCCACTGATTGGTTGAGTTTGCAGAAATTTCCTAAAACTATTTGCTGTTGCTCACTCAAGCGTGCAAATCGTAAATCTTGTGTCTCTTCTATACGTTGCAGTCGTTGTTGAATTAACTCTAATATGGGCACTAAGTTATTTGAATCGTTCGACGTCTCTAATGAACGCGGCATTGTTTGGTGGGCGTAGTCAGTGGGCGTGGTCTGGCCAAGGTGGGCGGGGCCAGTGGGTGGAGCTAGATGTCTGGTGGGCGGGGCTTGACGTCCAGTGGGCGGGGTTTGACGGCTGGTAGGCGTGGCTTGAGGTCCAGTGGGCGTGGCTTGATGACTGGTGGGCGTGGCTTGAGGTCCAGTGGGCGGGGCTTGTTCTTCAGTGGGCGGAGCCTGATGGGCGGTGGGCGTGGCCTCAGGGTCAGTGGGCGTGGCTTGAGGTTCAGTAGGCATGGCCTGAGCCACGCCCCCTTGAGCCTCCATGGCGCGCTGGGCCCTGGTCCTGACACCTTCCCTGGTGGTATCCTCTTCTTCTCTCGGTAGAACTGGCATCTCCAAATCCACTTCCGACACAAAATGTTACGAAACTGGGTTCGAGATTTGGAGAAAAAAACGCCAAAGTTCGTATGAGGGTTTTTATTCACTACGGAACCCTAAGGTTGACACGTGAAGATGGTCTTCCTGGTGTCCAAGTCCAATTCGCGTAGCAGCTGAGGTCCAGGTATCTCGCCAAATTAGTCGCAGGTACTTCCACTTGTCGCACTGAGGTAGGCTTCCTTCGCTTCGGTTCGCTTCGAAGTTATCGCTTTCGTAGCTCGTACTGAACTGGCGGCACACGCACTCGATCGCCTTTTTATATGCGCCGATACAGAGGTCTACACTTTTCTCGAATATTCGCCTCACTTGACGAATGTATTTCGATTGACGGGAAACATCGAGACGCCTGTATGTATGTGTGAGTGCGGCTAAGCCGACGACCATTCAAAGAACTCTAGCCTTTATGTTGTAAGGATATAAGGCCTAGTTTCGCTTGCATGATTCCACTCGCGAACATTCCAAGTCTATTTCGCCAGCAGAGTTCTTACTCGCGAATATTCTACATCTATCTCGTTCGCGACAATATAGTTGTTTGTCTCGAGCGCATACGTCACAAGTGCCGACCGGAGTGGGGGCAGTCTGTGTCCGACTGTCAGCCCGGTAACACGTGGTGGTGCGTAGGCGAGCCAAATATAGCATAATATCAACGAATTCTTCAGTTTCAATTCCATCACCAAGCTTAAGGGATATATCTGCTAGCAGTTTGACTCGCTGGCAACACACCCAGAAATTGGTATCTCACTTTTGGCAACGCTGGCAACAAGAATTTCTAACCAGACTCCAACAGAGGCCCAAATGAATGAGTAAGCAGACTGAATTCGACGTAGGTCAGATTGTTCTTATAAAGACTGACGGTTTACCTCCAGGCAAGTGGCATTTGGGGCATGTGGTTGACAAACATCCAGGTTTAGATGGCCTTACCAGGGTCTACAGTATTAAAAGTGGCAGTAATATTGTAAAGAAATCAATTTCTAAACTATGCGCCATACCTATACAGTCGATTTAGATTTAATTACGAATAGTGCATGTTTGTAAATAAAGTCTCTTTCATTTACATAGTCATTTAGTGCCTGAATACATTTATAATGTAATTAGCATGCTATCAATATATGTGATAATTTCATATTTGTTATTTGCTTGACACTCAGTTATTTTAAAGAAAATAGTCTGTGGTAGTCTGCACTATTCATTGCATGTTAGGAATTTCCTTAAATATTTTTTTTCTCATAAATGTTGTAAAAGGCCTGTTTAAGCCCTTTTGGTGGGCGGCATGTTCGCGCTATATATACATTTGCCTCTGTCGATGTACGGTTCAGTTGCAATAAACGTTCTGTCGGTCGAGTCGTGTGTTACTTTATCTCGATCCTCTAATAAATAGTTAAATCTGCCGCAAGCATAAGTAAAGCCTAACGCCATCAGTTATGGATTCAGCAATATTTATGAAAACTAATTCTCAGCTGTGTCCTAGTTTATCTGCTGTAGTAAAAAGAAAGTGTTATGTGCCTTATTGCACAAGAAATAGAATAGAAATAGAAAAATCTTTATTTAGCGATGAATTGTGCACTTGCAAACATTTGTAACTGAACACTGAAAGATAAACGAACTTAAACATTAACTAAAACTATTAAAACCATCTTAATACTGAAGGTGATGTCCGCTCAGCATAGGCTGCTGGTCACCGGTTGGGGCAAGCAACGGCACTGGTCTTCCATGGAACCAAAAGTTTACAAACAGGGTCGACCTTGTGAACTGTTCGTAGTGTTAATGCGAGAAATATTTAGAATATACAGTTGAAATATGGTGTAAATTAGGATAGTGCATAAATGAAAAAAAAAAAACAGTAGATATATAGTAACATGCAAAATATGAAAATGAATAGTAAAGACAACAGAGTAGTATATGTATGGCACCAAAGATTTACGAACAATAAAATAATGAATTATAAAAAAATAAATGTGATTTTGTTTAAGAAAATAATTATGTCATGTTGATTCATATCATAATATTTGAGGACTGAGCGCAGGTATATAGAGAACCAAAAGAAAAAAAATGTTGGTACAACACAGAGGGTTATGTTCCAGCGGGATGATGATGAAATGTTATTTTAGTGCTAAAGATTATTTGTTTTCATACGATAAATTGTAATGACTTATTTACTTAATAGTATACCTATTATGGCAGGTTGATAGATTTATTACCAAGAAGAGACTTGGAAAATCGCTTCACCGACAAGAGCACATCTCTTAAATATAAGAATACTAGATGTAACAGTGTGCTTCGCTTCCCGTGGGAGTTTCAGGATGGAAACTGTTCTGTGTCCTTTCCAGGGTGTCAAGCTATATTCATGCCAAATTTAATCTAAAGGGGTTTCGTGGTTGAGGCGTGAAGTAGTAACCAAAAATATACAAACTCACTTTGGCATTTATAATATGAGTAAGGTTTAGAATGAGATGTACACTTTATTACTGGGTACCCACTTTAGATAAATTTGGTAGATAGGAGGTTGGTAACTGGATGCTCTTAAATTAATTTGGCATCACAAACTTGGCATAATCCTCTTTATACGAATATTTTGCAGCATTAAATAAAAAATAATAATTACATAATAGGTATTGTTAGAAGACAGCGTCGAATTTTCTTGAAGAAAGAAAGAGATAGCACGATGGCTGTGCCCGATGACGCGTTCGCTGCAAGAGAGGGGTACCACCACCCTTCCGAGTGGCGGGGGCGCTGCGACGACGGCGCTCACGCAGGCTCAGGTCGCTCTCTTACTTCGGCATCGAGCGGGCAAGACGGTTAGTAGGGCACTTAGACTACGTATCAGCCATTTTGTTTGTTCGCGTATTTTGCATTGATTTTGTACTTATCTAATTTTAATTATTTTCGGAATAAAATACTTTTCATTTGTGAGTTGTTATATTTTTTTATATATTCCTCTCCTGAACTGTAATAGTATATATTTTGTTGTTTGGACGTATGTTTACATGTCTGAATGGGTCCATATTGGCTCTCATAAAATTCTAAATCATATTCTTTATCTTACTACCGATTTGTGTTCATAATCATCACTCTTCATAATTTTATTCTTCATACTTTTTTTATTCATACATTTTTATTACTATCATCGGAGCTCATAACATTTAGTGATCATAATTTTTTATTAATACTGTTGCTACCAAGAACAAGTTTAAATTCATAATTTTTTTTTTCAGAACTTTCAATTATCATATTGTTTTTGTTAATAATGTTGTTACTAATAACAAACTACAACTCATAACGTCATTGTTCAGAATAGTTTACTTTATAAAGGACAAGTATCATCGTTTTTGTATTAATAAAAGCAATACTAAAAAAATATTTTAACGTAGATTTGTCTTTGTAACGCATAGAAATGGATGACTTCGACTAATAATAAGATGGGTTTTATAAATTTGACGTATTTGTCAGTGTGTATGTCTATTTTTCAAACAAAAAATATTTTCTGGTCGCTTAGTCGCTGTTGGGGTCACGGTTCTAACCTAACCTAACCTACTTTTCTGGCAGCAATTGGTTTAATTAAACGACTTCACTCTAGTTTTATAAGTTTGTCTTATCTGTCGGTGTGTCTGTTTACTTTTCTATCAAAAAATAGTTTCTAGCGCTTCGCCGGCCGCTGCCGCGGCACGCTCGCTTCGCTCGCTCGGCTCGCGCGCTGTTGGGGTCACAGTTCTAACCTTACCTAACCTAATCTGGCAGCAATTCGTTTTATTAAACAAAAAAGTAAATCCATTACAACCCTCGACCAAAAATGATTGGGGTTTTATAAGTTTGAGTTATCTGTCAGTGTGTCTATCTACTTTCATTTAATGAATGATTGTTACTTCTTCCATTTCATTTACATTTATGATTATTTGAATTTAGATAACTGTACGAAAGTGAATATATTAGTATTAAACAAATGTTTGATTATAGATATTATCATTTTCAATAATAAGGATAAAACATTTATGATTAAGAAATTTATAAAAAAAAATAGAAAAAACAAATGTATGAATATAATAGTTATTAATTCGAATGGTTAGGAGTTTAGATCATTAGTATAAACAAATATATGAAAACAAATATTATTAAAAACGAAGTGTTTGATTAGTGATGTTATGAAATCCAATGATTATACATTAAAATCATTAGTATTTCAATTTTTTATGATGAATGGTCATTATGATTTGAAATAGTATGAGAAACATTTTCGGACTTTCGATGATATGAGTTAAAAAGTTATGTAAGACAATGCGCACCCGTCTGAATTTACAACATATGAGAGAATTTTGTTATGGAGAATTAGACTTTTGCCAAAATTTAATTTTGTCTAAGCTTGTGTAAGCTAGGTTATAGTTGTGCAGTGAAGTGGCAGAAGCTTGTTCATAGATTATGAAAGGTATGCCAAAAGCTGATTTTAAATGTGAACTGTCTGAGATATCTTATGGTTCCACTTTTATTTATTATGGATGTGAAATTTGTGCCTTCCACTGTAATGCATTATAATAATATTATAACATAAAAAGTTCTGCTGAAAAGGGTGGGTCCTTTTATGAATTAATAGTGACTTAATAAAATATATACACCTGTGATTGTACAACTTCACTGGATGGAATGAAATCTAAATATTTTGATGGTGACGGTACCTCAAATTAAAAATCTTATTTTATCTAGAAACTAACTAGAAACTTAAAAGCCCCTATCCTAAAGATACTCTTATTTAGAAGGACAAGAAATAGGATATGAAAGTTAAAAGCCCCTAGTCCTAGAGGTACTCTTATTCAGAAGGACAAGAAATAGGAAATACTAGAGTTAATTGAGTCCAGCAATAACTAAAATCTGTTATAATGATAACTGTCTAAAGTCTGTTGTAATGATGACATAATTCTGAATTAATTAAATATGTGAGATTAGAAGACTAAATGTTGTAGGTTGTTAAGTTCTTGTGTAACAATGTAATGTTTACAATATCACTCACCAATTGGTCATATTTTGTTTTCTATAGATATTGCTAAATTCTTTTTCAAAAGTATGTATTCCATCACATTTTAAATAAAAAGTAATTATAATTTTCAGAAATAAACTCATTGTTACACTTGGTATAAATGATAGATTTATAAGTATGAGTTCATGTGCATTATTGTCCATGCCGTTTTGAGAAAACAGAACTTTTCTTGTATTTGGAAAGTAAATATGCTAAAATAAACCGATAGATTTGTATAGCAAAGTTGTAAGGGTCTTTAGCTGAATCAGTGTCGAATGATACTTCTAAAATATGTAAGTTCCGGATAATTTGTTTTGATTGTGGAAAAAAAAGGACATAATACCACTGAATGTATAAAACCTGAAGAAGTGATATACATAACTGTTGGAGTGTAACACATAGTGTAATAGATTGTAAGTTTGGTAAAAATTGTGCTGTTATAAATTCATATGGCAACAGCTATGACTTCAATGGTAGTTTGTCTAAGACTGATATAATATATGACCGAATATTTAACATTATAACACATTGATTTAAATCTATCTTTATAAAAAAGAAGAAATTTGACTGACTGACATATTGACTAATCGATCAATGCACAGCTAAAAACACTGGGTCTATAAGCATTAAATTTTACACAAACATTCCTTAAATGACAATGTTCACTGGAACTTTCGGAATCCACCTCTAAATAATGCAGGGTAAAATGTATGAGTTTTGAAGTTATAAATGTAAAATGTATAGTGGTATGTGCTTAAAGTTGAGATAAAAGTTATCTTTATGTTTAAAAATGTGAACTATGGGGTGAAAATAGGGGAAAGAAATTGAATCAGATAAGAACTGTCTTTAATCTTGCCCAACTATTTACAGTTTTCAGATAGTTATTCAAATGTCTTGGCTTTGTATTGAATAAAAAAAAAGTGTTGGTTTATATCATCATCAATACATATAATAAAATCGTAACCGATCGCTGTCTGTACATGGAAGATAAATGAGTAAAAATATTTTTGGTGGCTTTTACCAACGCAATAGAACACAAAACAATGATTTTTAGAATTTTTGTCTGTTTGTCGGTTTGTCTGTTTGTCTGTGCGTTTGTGCACGCTAATCTGAGAAACGGCTAAACTGATTCGTTTGCGGTTTTCACTGAAATATTATGATAAGCTTCACTTAAAATTTAGTGTTTGTTTCATTTAAATCCGTTCATAAATAACTAGTAGTTCGCCGCGAACTTAGACCTCGCGATTATTTTTCGCAATTTAGTTTCGTAAATAACCCCTAGATGGCGGTATCCGAAGTTAGAACGCGCTATGGTTTCGTTTGCTACATAATCGCAGACATTATTATTATTAATATTTCAAAAACTACTATACCGATTTTGATGCCCAACAAACTTAAAAATTCTATTGATGTTTCCTACATGCCTACCAAGTTTCATCAAAATCAAACCATCGGTTCGGCTGCTATCGCGGTACAAACATACATACATACATACATACATACATACATACATACATACATACAATGTGTTTTCGCCCCCAACTCGATTTAGAGACCTCACTCGCTTCGCTCGCTCGGTCAAAAAAGTTATATCAATTTTAACACTAGAGTGCACGCGCCCCATTTCTTTGCAAGTATGCTCGCGCGCTCTACTATAGTAGAACACTTTAAAATTGAAAAAAAATCAATAATATGGCAATTTTGAATAAAAATAAGCATTTTTACTACAGAAGATTTATTTTAGAAAATTAAAGTTACAAAATTTTTGTTTACATTGTTAAATTTATTTAATTAGGAACATTTTTAAGAGATCACATAAAAAGTTACATATTTGGCAAGTTACAAATCAAAACACATATTTTTTTTAGATTTCTGATATTTTTTTAAATTGAATCACTGTTTTCGTTGCATTCAATGCACATTAGTTTGAGTTGGAGGTGATTTATTCCATCGTGTTCCATTTTTTGATATAAAAAAGTTGCCACTCACCTCTGTACGCTCAACTTGCCTCAATTGAGAGAGAAGAATATCATCTTTTGACGACGACTGCTCAGACTGTGTGGTATTAGTCACGTGGTCTTGAGCCATCTCCTCATCTTGCACCTGACTTCTGCCCTCTTGACTAATTGGTTCTGACACTATGCCAGCATTACCATCGTCATCGCTTTCAATAATTTCCTCATCATCTTCAATTTCCTCATCCAGCCATTTTGATACACGACGTTCCCATTCTGAGGCCATGATAAATTTTGGTGCTAAAAAAAAACAAAGTACAAAATAAAATATAATGCATAAAAAAAATGTTATAAAACACTAAAGAAAAACAACTAAGTATAAGTTACTTACCTCATATATTAATTACACAAGTGGTCGCGCGTACTACTCAGGTAGAATAAGGATTTTGTCGCGAAATAATATCGACGTGCGGCCTCTTTTTATACGTGCGGCACACTAAAATGAACCGGAGTTTAGTAGTCGAGGCTTATCTAGGAGCGGGAGGGTATATATGAAAAAATGAGATGACACGACTCAAAAGTTTGCTCCTGTTCTATTATAGTAGAGCGCGCGTGTCCTCTAGTGTTAAAGAATCACGTCAACCATTTTTGTTCGAAAAACTGTGTTTGTGCACGCTTATCTCAGAAACGGCTGAACAACTTCGGTTGCGATTTTCAATTATGTATTTTGATAAGTTTCACTTAAAATTTAGTGGTTGTTTCATTGAAATCCGTTGATAAATAAAAAAGTTATATCAATTTAAAGAATCACGTCAAAGATTTTTGTTCGAAAATTTGCTATGAAATAAACTGTACGGTAGCATTGGCTAAAACTTTTATTAATTTTATATACGGTTTTTATAAAATAATAAAGTTAATAACCGGCCAAGTGAGAGTCGGACTCGCGCACAAAGGGTTCCGTCCCATTATCTATAAAAAATCAAGTTTGTTGTACGGGAGCCTCAATTAAATATTTATTTTACTCTATTTTTAGTTATTATATCGGCAAGAGAAATACATCATCCTTGAAAATTTCAACTGTCTGGCTATCACGGTTCATGAGATACAGCTTGGTGACAGACGGACGGAAGGACGGACAGCGGAGTCTTAGTAACAAGGTCCCGATTTTAGCCTTCGGGTACGGAATACGGAACCCTAAAAATTTACTATTTTGATGTTTTCGGAGTTTTTTTATTAGTTTCTTTTTAGTCACCAATAAATGGCGCTGTTAAAAATACACAGAGCCTAGGGCCGCAAGACCCAACGCCACCAAACGGCGATTCTTAGCATGATTGTGGGCGCGAAAATGGAAAAAGGAATCAAAATAGGAAGTACCTAATAGGTTAGGTTAGGCACAGGGGATGTCCTCTGACTAAAGCATAGGGTGCTGTGAGCGAGTCACGGACCGCCATAGTGGTAGCCGCGCCGGGGCTTTTAGCCCTTACCCCGGAGTTTTTAGTGGTAAACGCCACATAACCTTACCGGTCTCCCGTTACTGGCAAGGTGTCCGAACCGAAGGGATTTTTCCCGCGTAAAATTCTCCTCCATAAATCTGCCTCCATGACGTGGGCCAGTCGGGCGATGGGAACTGGATTCCAAATACGGTCCTCTAGGTTGAAAGGAGCATTTGTGTCAACACGCGTCTTTACCCTAGCGGATAAAATTGAAGGCCGATGTACCAGGCCACTCAGACTCCTCTCGATAACTGAGAGAGTACCTCAAGTGAGCTCAGCCAAAGCCGCTGATAAGCAGTCGCCGTACCAGGTCTTTGGCGCAAGATTTAGCACACTGACTTGGCAAAAGCGGTAACGCCGTTATCACCATAAAAATTTTTGTGGGTGAAAACCTTAACCGTCCGATTTCCTGTGGCCAAAAGGCACCTTTTCCTCACGTAAGAAGAAAGGTTAGGGAAAAAATGTTAGGTTAAAATTTAAGTTAGGCACTGCAATAAAAATGTGTGGAAAACCCATACCAAGACTACTCAGTATTGTGACTTGAGGAACGAAAGATAGGTATTGGTCATTTTCCAGTTCGTTTGAACTGAAAGTACGCCGCAAATAACCTCCAAACAGCCGTATAGGACGCCCTACCCGAGAAGCTCTTCAAACGGAGGTTATTAGTGAACACTAAGCAGACATTGATCTCAGAGAACACTAACTTCCTGCCATCCTTGAAGCTCTACTGGTAAAATGTGCCGAGATACTGGCACGTAAAATACCTAGAGGTATCTTAAGTTTGGCAGATGCCTCAGCTTGAAAGTCCACATCAATAGAATGGTGACGATAGTGAAGATGGCCCGGGGCAAGCTCCATCCATTACTTTCCTCTCGCTTCTAGCTTCGGACGCGGCTCATGATTAAGGCGATCTTAAGAAAATCTATGTTTAAGGTTACTTGAGGAACGCCGTCATCTGTCGGGACTCAAAGTAGAAATGCATATTTCTCGACTTTTATCTCCCGCCTAGCGAAAGACATATTTGACAAGGCTTACCATTGCACCGCCACATCGGGAGGGCGGGGAAGAGGGGGAGATACAAATAGACGGTGGCAGCAGTCCGCTGCAGAGAGCTACAACAAATTAGTGCTGTAGGAACTCACGCCAAAAGACGGAAGATGAATTAAATATTAGCAAAGTCACTACCTATTGCATAAGTATTTCGTTTTAGAGAGACCCACGGCGTAGCAGTAACATTCGGTAACAGTGTAAGTTTACATGTAGTTTACAATGTCAAAATTCCGATCGACTTAGACTGTGACTAGAGATAATGTGTGATCGTAGTAAACAAGGAACCCTTATAGTTTTGCCATTTCTGTCTGTCTCTCTGTCCGTGGTTTTACTTAGAGATAATTAGAACCAAGAAGCTGTAATTTGGCAACGGTCATGAACTTAAAGCAAAACTGGGCAGGGCAACTGGCGCGACGGAGCCCATGCGATGGGTTGACGAAATAATCAAAGTCGCGGGTTACACCTGGATGTGAGCAGCACAGGACTCAGATGTGTCGACGAAGACAGGTCTATGCTCAGCAGTGGACGGAATAAGGGCTGAGATGATGATGAACTCTTTAGTTTTAATTCTAAATCGACATTCACAAATACGGAACCCTTCACTGCGTGTGACCTGATATTGTGCGTGTTACTTGACCGGTTTTATTGAAAATATCAAAATAACGATTTTTATAAAGTAAAGTCCACGCAGACGAAGTCGCGGGCAACAGCTAGTTTTATAATATGTTTGCATAATGTAAATGTTAGCTATCATCATATGAGCCACAGGAGGGCCGCTGCTGGACATAGACCTCTCTAAGGGTTTTCCAAAACAAATAATAATAATTATTATTTGAAATCAAATTGGCTTATATAAATATTTATTCACCAATACCTACGGAGATTATTTTGCTGTTAAGTATATCATATAAATTATATGAATACAACCGACCTAAAGGTGCACCTGTGGTGTGTTTATGTCGTATGTTGAATGTCAATAAAAAAGGGGTCTGTTGTAAATATATATCATAATGTTTATTAATTAGGTGAAGCTTTTCTCCAATCCTGCCTACTATTAAGTATCTGGTGGATAGAAGTAGTCTGTCGAACAATAATTTCGACTTATTATAAATATGTGTTTTATATTATACTAGCCGAAGCCCGCGACTTCGTTCGCATGGACTTTATGTCTCTGGAAAATGTTCATAAGGCTGAACAACTTTTACTGAGGCGGCATTTTTATATCTCTTATAGTTTAGCTGGACCATTATGGTTCTGCATGAGGCGTTCCATTTTCCAAAATCATTTATACCCTATATGTTGCCCAAGCTTAATAGCTAAATAACAAAAAAAGTTTCATTCGAATCCGTCTAGTATTTCCGGAGATTAGCGTGTACAAACAGACAAACAGACAGTTTTTTTTTTTAAATTCTTACTCTTTTACTACGTCTCCATTATTTTTATTGGAAATATATTTAATGTACAGACACACTTTTTTACTGTTTTATTATATGTATAGATATAGATAGATTATTATATGTATAGATATAGATATATTTAATGTACAGACACACTTTTTTTACTGTTTTATTATATGTATAGATAGATATAGATATAGATTTTATTAAGTATGTATAAATATGTAGAATCTTATATAGGTCATCTAGTTCAGCACGAATTTTGAAAAACAAACTGAAGATACATTTTGACAAAATAAATTTAAAACTTGGTTTATGTTTCTTATTGATTATATATGAGTTAAAAGTATGATTTGACAAAATACATTGTTAGCCCAAGCGTGGCGAGTACCTATAGCCCGAGTGTGGCGAGTACCTATTAGTAGTGTGGTATGGCCATACATGTAAAATTCAATAATTGAAGTTATTTGTGGCGCTATCAATAATCTTTGATCTTTTAAGTTACTACGTATTTTATATGTTTAACTTCGATTTGAGCCCTCCTTTTTTTTAAAGAGAAAGTTATACATATTCAAATAATGTAAAATGATGTTTATTGTTAGCCCGAAGTGGCGTAACCCTCGGTGGTTAAAAGTTATTTTTAATGCTTATATTATTTATCCCTGTGTATCTTCTAATAAAAAGTTATACAGATGTAGTGTAAACTAACAGTAGAGTACCTATTTTTGAAAAAATGTTATTTATTGCTAGCCCCAAGTGGCGTAGCCCGCAGTGGCGTTTTGTGAAAGAAAAAAAAAAGTTATAGTACTTCTGTAAAATTTTATTTATTGATAGCCCTTAGTGGCGTAGCTCTTGGTGGCGTAAGCTCTTGGTGGCGTTAGCCCTTGGTGGCGTAGAAGTACTTTTGTGATATATTATTTATTGTTAGCCCTTAGTGGCGTTAGCCCTCAGTGGCGTTAGCCCTCAGTGGCGTTAGCCGTCAGTGGCGTGGCCTTCATGGCTGAAGTTTCTACACTGACGGCGCCTTACGATGATGTCGAAAAAGCTGCTGTTGCTGATGAAGTACGGCGAAACAACGACAGGACTGTGACTCTTCAGACGTGGCAGGCGCCATGACTGGCAGAAGGATTTTCCTGTCGTGGTGGTGGTCGAGAATACCGCGCTGCTGCTACGGTAGCGATAGCTCTAGTGGCTCTTGCTTTCAGCGGTGTTAACAATTATCTGTGATCTCAGTTATTAAATTTGTATTTTGTGAAATAATTAAGATATTGCACCAGTCTTAAACAAGTACACTCAATGGATGTTTTCATGCTAAAAATTATTTAAAAGACAAATTATTGAAGTTATTAAAAATATATTTCCTTTAAATGTTAATTGATAAATAATTCTTTATTTATATCAAAGTAAATTAAGGAAAGCAGCTATTTAAGATTTGCTACAAAGAAACTGTCATGTTAGAAAATTATTTATTTTTGTCAGTAATTTACAGTTTTTTTCTTTTTTCACGCGAAGACGCGTGCTTGGTCAGTAATGGTCGAATGAAAGCAAATGACCATTATTAAGATATTTTTAATCTGTGAAGTCTATAATTCTTGTAATTTAGTCTATGGCAATCCTGTATGTCTTAATGTTCAAACATTTTAGCAGTGATTGGCTAATAAAAAAATGGAGAGGTTCTTGAGTTGGTCAGTCGGAAATTATATAGTTTTATTTTATATGGCGCGGAATAAGTTCTTGAAAATTATATTGTAAAAGAGAATCGTCATGCGAGTTAATAGTAATTGTATTTTTATCAAGTGATTAAACACGAGTGTGGAATGATCTGTCCGTATTTCATTGGATTGCCCTGAAGAAAACCCAACATGGATATTATGGATAGTGAGCCTAATATTGGCCTCGCTTTCACTATCTATGGCTGGACTGACTCCCTGGTGGTTTTGGGTTGGCTCCAAGGCCATCCCTCAGGATGGAAAACTTTTATCGCAAATCGTACAAAAGAAATTCTAGATGTAGTACCTTTATCGTGCTGGCGTCACGTGACTTCGAGTGAGAATGCCGCCGACTGTGCTACAAGAGGATTGACAATATCACAGCTGATTGAACATCCGCTGTGGTGGGAAGGACCCCAATGGGTTAAAGGCGACGTTTCAAGTGACATCCCGCAATTGGTCCTCACTCAGTTGGAGATGCGAAAAGACATCCAGATATGCGCAGTACAAAGTACAAATACTATGTTTGAAGGTTTTATAATAAACATAGCTATATTAGTCACGCCGTGCGAGAGATAGCGCGCGTATTACATTTCATAACAAACATAGGTCACACGGCCAACCGATGTGAATCATACCTGACTGCAAAGGAAATCGAAAACTCTTATGAACTTGTAATAAGAGCGTATCAAATGCAAGAATTTGAATTAGAAAGAAATCAAATAAAACAAAATGGTACAGTTCATTCTAAAAGCCATTTATTGACGCTGACGCCCTATTTGGACAAAAATGACATTTTACAAGTCGGCGGGAGGCTTGAACTTTCACAACTAACTGAAAATGCAAAGCACCCTATGATCCTTCCAAAAGACTCGAGACTCACTGAACTTCTTGTCAAACAAGCTCATCTGCGAACACTACACGGTGGACCTGGCTTGACTTTGACATATCTGCGGTGTAGTGTATGTAAATATCTAGTTAATTGTCTCGAGCGCATATGTCACAAGTGCCGACCGGAGTGGGGGCAGTCTGTGTCCGACCGTCAGCCCGGTAACACGTGGTGGTGCGTAGGCGAGCCAAATATAGTATAATATCAACGAATTCTACATTGGCGACGAGGATAAAATAAGTAATAAATATTTATCATAAATACAAAAAAAAAAGTGTGTGTGAGTGCTCGAGCGTGGAATTGAAAACGAAACTAAAAGCACCTCTGATCAATCAAAATTAACTCTTATAATTATTTGCTTGGAGGAAAACGAATCGTTTTAAATTAGTGGAAAAAAGATAGATAGATAGATAGATAAATTATTTCCGTGGCGCGCGGGAAGAAGTTGATATGTCCAAAACAGCAATTTTTCAGGGCGGCCATTTTAAACTTTAACTTCTTCTGGTAAATCCATTTGTTTGTTAAACTAATAACTTACATATGATCTAAGGTAAACTGTACGCGATCTTTTGAATAGCGTTAAGTATTTTTCGTAATTTGGCTTAGTTTTTACAATAATCGACTTATCAATATGTGTACCAATGACTTATCAAGTTATTCACCCACTTATCAATATATTCACCAACGACTTATCGAGTTGTTCATACTTTATAATTAGATTTTTTTTATTATAAACAATAATTTATTACTTAACATAACGTCAAGCTTGGTCATTATGGCAATTACCCCCAGGAACTGTAATTGGAGGAGGCTAGTGCCCAGCAATGGGACGTAATACGTACAAAATTATGATGATAATCATAAATGATGACACGCAGTAATTTTGCAATATATATTTAATCATCACATAATATGTGGAAATAATATTTCGCTTTACCAAGAATTTAAGGTGGTGGTGGAAACGGTGAGTAATTGAAAGTTTGACATCAATGCGGCGCATTCTGCCAATCTCCTGCCCATCGTGCCCTACCAGCTGCACTAAGCGTGACCTATATGAGGCCTCAGACAACGCTGTGAAAGTGGCAACTTTCAGAAGGGAAAAAATCTGATTTTACTTTGAGCTTTCGACACTAGAAGAGAATGGGGCGCCACTTTAAATAAATAAATAAAAAGTTTTATTGTAATTTAAATAAGCATCAATTTTAAGCTATACATACCTACTGTAACAGGACAGGACAAATAAAACCAAATAAAGAAGACGACTTTACGAATAAACTTTATTAAAAAAAATTAAACAAGAGGACACAAATTTGGCAAACAGACATACAATACTTTTGGTTTGGACATCACGAGATATTTATATCTAAAGTCTCATCATATTCAAAATCAGGATCTTCCACGTCTAGGTCTGGATCAGAAGGCTCACTATCATTCGTTTTTATTTGTAGGTAAAAGTCTCGAAAATGTTCTTCAATTAGATCTAGAACATCTAACAAGTCTTTCTTTTTCTCTGCACTAATTGAAAGTGGTTGCTTAGAAATTTGGGTAAGTTTAAATGATTGAGCATTAGATTTTTTTCATCTTTTCTTTAAATTTATGGAGTTAAAATCTGATTCACGTTCAAGGCTGTGTTTAAATAGAATTTTTCCAAAAGTAGTTTTATTATATTGCAACCATTTAATAGGTTTCCAAAGAAACTTCTCTCCTGAATCATCATTCTTTTTTAAAGAAAAGGGTCCAGTCTTTGATTTCAACTCCGAGAAATCCAGAAAATCCTTCAATGTCATTACAACCACATCAAAGTCATTTTTTACTTTACAGGTTCTTACTAGTTGAACCCAATCATATAAGTGGTTAATCTTCATCTGTGTCCTTTTTTTTGTCTTCTCAATTATTGCATGGTCAGAGTCACATTCCATATGAGTGTGTCCGCTTATAAGAAATTTATGATTTATGGTTTGGAGCGTCGGGTGATTATTAACTAAAAACAAGAACATTGAGGCAACAATATTATTTTTGTTTTGACCTCTACTTGTATCAGAGTAGAAAACTACTTCTTTTACTTCCGCTGGCAATTTATTGCAAAAGTGCCATAAACATGATGCAATTTGATTCGCTCCACGCGCTCCAATAGTTTCATCCCACATGTAACAAGTTGCCTTATTGGTTGCCAAGTCGTGTATCGTTAAATTAAATGACCAAAGTTGGCGTTTATAAAAAGAGACGGAAGTTTTTAAATAAGGTGTTGGTAGACACTGTTGTAGGTCAAACGCAAAAACTTTAACACTGCTGTCGCTTTTCGCAATATTTTTATCAGTTCGTTTCTCATTGTAAGCTTTTTCAGCTTTGGATTGATGTTCGATTAATTCAGCAGTCAATTTTTCCTTGCATTCCGCATCTGCTATTTTAATTTTTGCGCCATACGTGTCACAGGTATTACATGTGTCCTTAGAGGGTGGTTTAAAAGAAAGTTTAAGGTCGTGAAAACATTTGGACTATAATTTTAGAGAGATAGGATTTGATACAGTTTCTCGATATAGACGATACATTTTAGCAATAGACAGGTCACAAGCAAGATATCTTTTAGAAGTGGATTTCCTACAATAGTGACTTTCATAACTTGGAAAGCTAAGAATGTGCTCACGGGCAGAGGACAAGTCATCAATAGATTTTTTATTTTTAGGAGGTTGATGACCTCTTTCATCTTTATCTATAATTCCAGTAGGGGACAGCTTTTTCTTTTCAATTACGATATTAACAAATCCTTTTGTTTCACCCAATATTCTACAAAAACACTCTTTGCATGTCACTTTTTCTTCGTGAGAAATCAATATCTTATAAACGCAATAACAGTCTCTATTTATGGTCCTGCTGTTTGTTTTTTGAGATTTCTTTGGTAATATCGTAACAGATTTTGATACAAACGCTGCTCTTCTCTCTCGTTCTCCTAATTTCCAATATTCTTCAAAACACTTCATTCGTTCTGCTACTGAAATTCTTTCAGCACATTTTAACCTACACTTACCTAGCTCTTTAGTTTGTCGTTCAGGAACTACTCTACCTGTTTCTGAAATGTAGCTTTTTCCCGTATTTCTTCGTTCTTTTGATTCTGTTTTGTCCTTCCTTGATCTTCCTTTCTTATTTCTTATATTATTAGTATTATCTTCAGCATCAAATACTTTGTCGACAATGATCTGATCTTGTACACTGGTATTATTATTTTCTGGTTCTATAACTTGTTCATCAGTAAAATTTGTATCTGGTACAGTTTTTTCTTGAGTTTTTTGGCTACCTGCTATAATTTCATGCTCTACCTCTGCACAGATCGACTCACATTCCGTTTCAGGATCATTAATAGTAATTTGTTTATATGTATTAATTACGAAATCAGGATCTAAGACACTGTCGTCACTATTTTCTATTACGTCTGAACAGTCATCAAATTCTGTTTCTGTTAAATCATTGAACAGCTTTTGAGTTTCAGGTGATATTGGTCGAATGGGAGATGATACTGGATCTACATTTTCTTCTAAATTATTATCGTTAAAATTTACACCCAGTAGTGGAGACATTGGTCGTATTTTTTCAGAATGTAACCCATCTGAAGCAAAGAAACCAAAACAGTTTGAAGAATTGTAAACATTTATCTTAGATCACCTAGCTTCCCGCCACGGTTTTGTGTGGTTATGTACAGTATACGAAATATCTTAATTTTAATACCATTTTAAAACCGCATCAGTTGCTCTCGCGTAGCTTATACTGCAAGCGAGCTTTTATAATATATTTATTGATGGGCAATCATTTATTTATTACTAATTCATCAATCTATTAGTGAAAACCTCATCAAAATCCGTTCAGTTTTTGACTTTACCGCGAACAGACAGCCAGACAGACGCGGCGGTGAACTTAATTTGCAATATGTAGTGATAACGCTAAAACAGCTAGTAACATAAAAATAGTATGCATACTTGAGTAAACTCACCTTGCAGACCACGAGCATTTTTTTTATCATTTACTAGAGGAGTTAATGGTGAAAATGGCGGTGGAGAAATTGAAGGCAGCTTATTACACTGTGGAGTAACAGGACTGCCTGTACCTTAAACCATATAAACACAACTATAATTGCTATAGGCAAATTAAAAAACCCTCGACGACCCCATCTGGTGATAGTGGCGAAACTATATATTATATTTACACCTAGCGCCATCTATTATTTGTCAGATAAAATAAAGTACCCCGAATTTGAAGCTTTATCACCCAATAACTTTTGTTAAATGACTGAACCATTTTCATCAAACGTGGCTAAGAACGCCCAGAAGGGAAGTTGTTTTCACGTAAAAAAACCATATCGAAATTGACCCAACCGTTCGAGCGCTACGATGCCACAGACAGACAGACAGACAGACGAATGGACGGGCGGACGGACGGACAGACAGACACTAGCGTCAAACTTATAACACTCCTCTTTACTGTCGGAGGTTAAAATGAAGTTAAAGCAAAAATAAATAAAGTATTATACATCTAAACCTTTTTCAAGAATCAATTTATCTATTAGTGAAAATCAGTTCTGTAGTTTTTGAGTTTGACAGACAGATGCAGTCGGGGACTTAATTTTCAATATGTAGTGATAACGCCGAAACAGCTAGTAACTTAAAAAATAATATGCTTATGTCTTGAGTAAACTCACCTTGCAGTCCACGAGTATTTTTTTTATCATTTACTAGAGGAGTTAATGGTGAAAATGGCGGTGGAGAAATTGAAGGCAGCTCATTACACTGTAGAGTAACAGGACTGCATGTACCTTAACATGAATAAAAGAGGTTATAGCAAAAATAAAACCTGATACTAGTAGTGATCTTTATTTAGTTACCTACCTACTAGCTTTTTCCGTGACTTTGTCCACGTAAATTATAGCCTGTTATAATTTACGTAGACAAAGTAATCGCAACACACGCAACCAAAATCCGCGATTTAAGCTACCCACTGCGCCCTGGCATAGTGTGCGATAGTTCATACAAAATACATACAAGCGATTTAAGGGGGTACCTAAAAAAATAGATGTTTTTTATGTGAGTGTATCGTCCAATTAGGACAGTGAAAAAATCTGAATTAAATATATATTTTAATTGACTATATACCTGAAATATTGATTAGGCTCAAAACATATTAGCATATAATTTTCTCGATACAAAATAAATCCAAAGTTCCCTCTCCTTTTTCTTTATGTGAGTGCAGTACATAAAAGAAGCATGTTTTACCAGCAAATATTTGTTTAAACCAACGACCACTGATGTATCTAGGGAACAGTCAGAATAAAATTATTTTAAAAAATATATTTATAATTTATTAATATCTGGCCACTAATATGATAAAGTGCACGAAATAACCCAAGCACATTGATATCCTCTGCCTCGCTCTTTACTATGTGAAACCCATAAACTTATCCCTTTCGCAAGCGCCGCCCATTCGGCCATTCGATGTTGACGAGGTCGGACGTGTGTCCAATTTTGTCAGCCGCGAAATTATGATTTTTACGAAAGATTTCCTTAGACACACGTGATCTTTAATTTCGACCAGAGTCTTGAAGCAGTAGTGGTGTCGCGGTCTATTTTGCGCGACAAATGAATGCGCCCCGGGTTCGAATCCCAACATGTGTTTTACAATTTTATATTTTTATTCTCTTTGTTTATTAAGTAACATAGATTATATTTTTTTAATAACATAATCTATCAAAATATTACAATATTTTTATATTATTGTGATTTTTAGTAAGAAATTTATTATTTCTTTCTTTGATAAATCTATAACTTCTGCTAAAAACATTGTAAACACACGTCATTAATTTTAATATCATAATTAAATTTAAAAATTATCTTATTAGCCGCGTATTATTTTTTCGAAAGATTTTTTTAGGCACATGCAATCTTTAATTTCGTCATGTAATGCGTAATAATACTGGAATTGTGGTCCATTCTTTGCGCCATTATGAGCGCAGCTTACAAATTCCGGGATCGAATCCTAGCACGTATCATACAATTTTATATTTTTTAATATTGTGATTTTTTGTGGGAAATTTCTTATATCTTTTTTTGATAAATATATCACTTTTGCTAAAGAAAATAGTAAACATACATCATCATTAATTGTAATATCATAATTAAATAAAAAATAGACACATTTTATAATATTTAATTGTTTTTATACTCACTTTGCATCTTACGCAGTAGGTACTTATTTGATTATAATTTGGGTGCAGAAATAAAATGCCTTTACAAACCAATTTTTATACAAGTACATAGTAAAAGTAGAATTTAGAAGGTGCTGTTGTATATGTTACTAGGCTAGAACTAGGTGCAGCCTGCGATTGGCCGCACCTAGTTCTAGCCGAAATGATAAATGTTAAACCTAGTTCTAGCCGAAAATAAGTAGGATACACCTAAGTGTAGCCATCTGAGACCGGATGCACCTACTTCTAGCCGGCTAAACCTTGGCGTAGTCGCATTTCGGGTTTTAGCCGTAACATATACATACCTATGTCTATTGTGTCAATTGTGTGTGACCGGATCACCGAACCGCACGCACCGCGAATGGCGCACCGCGTAGACAATTTTGATCATGTTCTTCCCACTCCGCTCTGTAGTCGTCCGTCGCCGCGTCGCGTCGACCGAAGACAACGGCAGCGCACACAAATTATAATTACATTGGTTTTTATGATAATATCCAATCCATAAGTAAAGGCAAAGATAATATAATTACTAAGGTAAGTAAGTTTAATTAGGGTTAGGTTAGATTTCTGTAAAATATTTTGTCAAATTATTGTGTATATAAATAACCAGCCAAGTGCGAGTCGGACTCGCGCATTAAGGGTTCCGTATCTATAAAAATCAAGTTTTTTGTATGGGAGTTAATTTAATTATTTTAATTATTTTTTTTATTATTACAATGAAAATATAACTGAGTATTTTGTGAATATTTCAAGTGCCTACCTGTTGCCATTATTGACATCGAGCAAAAAAGGGCAAAAAAAATCGTGTTTGTTTTATGGGAGCCCCCCTTAAATATTTATTTTATTTTATTTTTAGTAGTTGTTGTCACAGCGGCATACATAATTTGTAAAAATTTCAACTGTCTAGCTATCGCGGTTCTTGAGATGCCTGGTGACAGACAGACGGACAGACAGCAAAGTCCCGTTTTTACCTTTTGGGTACGGAACCCTAAAAACTAATTAATTAGGTAATCAAAATGGGAAACAAAAACAGATACTTTTCAAAAGTTAAATTGAAGCAGAAATAAGCGGCCAAGTGCGAGTCGGACTCGCCCATGAAGGGTTCCGTAGTAGCAAATAACATATTATAAAAGTCTTGTAGTATGTTTTTTTAATTTTTATATTTGATTTGATTGAATGAAAGGTACATTGCCGTTTATGATTTATGTATGACGTATTAAAAACTACCTACTGGATCTCGTTCAAACCAATTTTCGCTGGTAGTTTTCTTGATATTGAACATCATATATTTTTTTTAGTTTTATAATTCTTTTATTTTAGAAGTTACGGGGGGGGGGGGGGGGGGGGGCACAAACTTTTTTCCACTTTGGTAGTGTGTCTCGCGCAAAGTATTCGGTTTAGAAAAAAATTATATTAGAAACCTCAGTATCATTTTTGAAGACCTGTCCATAGATACCCCACACGTATGGGTTTGATGAAAAATGAATTTTTGAGTTTCAGCTCTAAGTATGGGGAACCCCCAAAATTTATTGTTTTTTTTTTCTATTTTTGTGTCAAAAACCTTAATGTGGTTCACATAATACATCTACTTACCAAGTTTCAACAGCATAGGTCTTATAGTTTCGGAAAAAAGTGGCTGTGACATACGGACGGACGGACAGACAGACAGACAGACAGACAGACATGACGAATCCATAAGGGTTCCGTTTTTGCCATTTGGCTACGAAACCCTAAAAACAGCTAGCACGTGAGATAAGGAAGAAGAAAACGTAAGTACTTACCTACCTAACTACCTAATACTTTACACTTATATTACAGGTACGTGAATAACTCGTAATTTTATGATGTACGTACCTACATATACATACTTATATGTATGTAGCTAGCTTGACATTATTCATAATGCCCGGGTATTATGAACAATGACACGATTTATCACTTGTTCCATAACATGTACATTACCTAGGCATTGTAAGTCAAAATTGACCGAGACTAGGACTATGACTTTGACTGACTTCGACTTCGGCTTTGACTGACTTTGACTTTAGATTTTACCAAGACTCTTAACTCTTGACTTAGTAGGCATCTACCCGGGTATTTACCCACGCTTGGGTATTTACCCGATATGCAACAGGTATATACCCGTATCTACCCGTTTGGGTGGGTAGATGGGGATATTTATTTAAAATTTAGTGCGTGTCCACTATTTATGTGTAGAAATGTACAAAAAAGTTATTTAATGTATAAAACAATGAAGAAAATTACAAAGATGAAAATCACAGGTGCTATTGGACCCCGGAAAATTTGGGTATGGCCTTAAGTGCTCATATTGTAGATAAGGTATAGTAAGAAAAATGTGTATTTCATGATAGGTACTGTAACAAATCAATTGCAACCGTTTTTTAACAAACCTAACCTAAACTCCACGGCAAAATTGTTTTTGTGTCTGTGTTACTTTCGCCCTAACTTGAGTCGCTCGCTCGCTCATGTGTTGGTCACAGGAAACCTAACAAACCTAACGTACACTCCACGGCGAAGTTGTTTTTGTGTGTGTGTCTACTGATCGAAAATTTTGCGATCCCTTACACGAAAAAATATAATTTCAAAAATTTATTTAAAAAAATTAGGAAGTACCGGCAAAAAAAATGCTTGGGGGGGAGGGCATATCACTATACTCAAATTCGGGTAGCACGTTTCTGATGTTGAGCCCGTGCCGTGGTGTAGTCACAGTTCTAACATAACCTAACCTATATTTTTGCCCTAACCGAGTAAACTCGGAATGCTATTTTGTGTAGATTGTAATGATTATGGTTTTCATTATTCCCTGTATTCGAAAAATATCATAGTATGAAAAGGCTGTCTACCTTGTGGTCGCACATAACCTAACCTATATTTTTGCCCTAACCGAGTAAATTCGGAATGTTTTTTTTTATGTTGACCAACAATATTATCGAATTTAATGACTATGGTATTAATCAATTATTATGCTTTTTTATTAGCGTTGCAGATGAATTTAAGCCATATTCTTAGAAGGTGAAGAAAATACTCAATAAAAGTAGTACTAATTAAATATTATTGTAAACAAATTATACGAAAGTTAATGTATGTAAATGGTCATTAAACTAAATGAAATTGTGACATGTTAAAAGTATGCTATTGTTCGAATATATAAAAATTCGACCAAATGAAAATTATATTCAATATTTTTTATGTATTTGAAATGTTCTATTAAATAAGATTCTGCCAAGTATGTTATGCCAAATGAAATTCGGAGCATTAAGATTCTGCCAGATAGATGGTACCCATTTTGTTCTGAGACCAACCCCGAAATCAGTAGTTTTGACTCTTGGATGAGCAGTCAAAGATACCTACTCTCTATACAACGTCCCTTTTAATTAACTACAAATACTTTAACTGCTGCTTCATTTAGGGTGGAAAAACAGTTTAGTCGCATAAAATAAAAAATCCGCAGGTTAGTTTTTTTTTCACTTCTTCTAACAAAAATATTAAATGATTTTCGCCATCCTCCTGTATGTGGTCTACTAAAATTCATTCATACTTCTCAACACTTATAGGCACCGCCCATCGCCATCTATCTCCCTCTTACTGTAGCAGATTGTGTGTGATAGACAGAGTCATTAATGTCAGTCATTATCATTAATCCTACGTACAGTACACATACATCTTTGCAAGTAATAGTAAATCAATATGAAATAAGCAAAGGTACATACCTGTTACAAATTCAGAAAACCTCAAGCAGGTGCATGAGTCATGGCCTCATGGAGAGTATTCCGTCAATCTCCAAATGGACCATGAGGTCTTATGCGACTGCGCTTTCCACCCGGGCTTACACAAACATTCACACTGACACTTTAAGACCAAACGAGTTGGCATTCAAGCACTCAAAAATACTTCAAACGACGAAATTTAACTAACACACTGCACTGTAGTGGTACAAATTCGTACATTATCTACGAATATTTAGAATCCCCTGCACTCTGGTGAATGCAGTACTTTTGAAACAGTTTAGATAGTTAGGTACTATTATCCTAAATAGGTAAATACTTAGCAGTTATCGGCGACACTACGATCAACTTCTGCAAAGCCGCGAATAGAAATTTTACCTATTTTCATGACGGAAATTGCCGGTTAATTTCCAATTAAAAATGGTTAAAACGCTTTTGTTAGTAATTAATTAATCACATCACATGCCACCTAGATAGGCCTATGGACTCAAACAGACTGAACGAAACAAACGGAAAGCCGGCTAGTCAAGGCTAGGTAGGTACATAGCGTCTTGGCGACACGAGGCTAGAGTGAGATGAGACACAAGGGAAGAGCGAGATAAAACTGTCGAGCACGTGTTTGTCGGCACTGTGTCGGCGAATGGTAAAAGAATTGAAAAGATACCGCTTTCGTTTACGATTGCCGCAAACGGCTATTAGAAAAGTACAAAGAAGTGCCGCAGTAGCAAAGAGTTCTTACAGTACAGATGTAACAATTGTTTTTTAACATCCTCAATGAGAATATTGTAATGAATACATACATATTTTTATCTTTTATTTTAACTTGTAAAACATGTTTCCGATTTAAGATCTACTTAGGCATACTTACCTTTGAAGTACGTTTTTTAGTTTATACGATGTTATTAGTCTTTAAGTATGTGATGAACTACACAGTACATTAAAGCTACAACCTCCTATTTTGGGACCTATTATTGGGAAGAGGATTTTGACCTGGGATTTGGTAGTTTTAAATTTCCATAATGAAGAATAGTAAATATCTCATGACTTAATTTTTTTATAAAACGGATTGGTAATTGGTATGGTAATGGATACACCGATTTTAATTTATTTATTGTTTGAAAGGTGACTCAATCAAGAGTTTATTTTTTGCTAAGATTTAAAATTTTACTAAGCCGGTTTCGCTAGCTTATGTGCTTAATCGCTAAGAGTGTGATATATCTTACAATAGGTCTAATTGCACTGACCTAAACTAACTAAGGTGTCTAGTCGGAATGATATTGTGAGTGTGTACTACAATAGCAAAGCTATGGAACGAACCATCTGTATTTCAACTTTTCTATGGCAGTAGCTTCGGACAGCTGAAAGTTCGATGACCGTAGGTATTGAATGGGTTTTGGAAGGTGATATTTTAAATTAATGAATGAATATTTGCGTAAAAGGGGCGTGTACAACGTAATAGTATAGTAAACAAATAGTACGCAATACGCAATGTCGTCTACAGGATGTTGTATGCGTCTCTTTAAGGAAAATTTGTAAGTGAAGTTATCTCGAAAACTAACCTGCGGATTTTTTATTTTATGCGCCAAATCTGTTGCTCCGCCTTGAATAAAGCAGCAGTTAAAGTATTTGTAGTTAATTAAAAGGGACGTTATATATGTATGAGGGTGCTCATATATTGACAACGCATTTGATGTCTGATTGCTCATTTTAACATCTAATTAGGTCTAAAAACATTTGCCAGCAAAAAATATAAACTTACACCTGTCAATTTGTATATTCTCATACAACGGGTAGATATGGGTAAATACGCGGCATACTGTATTGTAGGAAATGTTATAACAAGTTGATGGGGGATCAAAGAATTTTTCTATACGAATATCTTTTGTTCCGATACCAACCCCGAAATCAGTAGTTTTGGCTCTTAGATGAGCAGTTAAAAATCTACTCTCTCTGTATGTTTGAGGGTGTTCATATATTGACATCGCATTTTATATCTTGTTACTCATTTCACCACTTATAAATATGTCTTGCGCACCTCCCAGCAAAAAATGAGTATAAGTCAAAGAAGCCTACTTTCAAAGTATGATTAGTATGGTGGTTTCATATACTTTTAAGTCAGATTTGACGTCTACCTGCATTTTAAACATATTATAAACTTAATTGCAAAGTCATCTATATTGTTCACGACGAAATAAATAACTAGTACCTAATGTATATAGTTGCCCTTTTTTATTGTGCATTTGTAAGAATAAATATATATTTGAATAAGTAGAATAGGTAGGACTAGGATAAGATGTGAAATGTATATAAGTTTAGTTATGGAGAAATAAAGAGTATTTTGTTTTTGTCTTTTACTGTTAGGTACCTTAGACCCAAGCTAGGATAGCTAGCTTTGTTTGCAAGAGAAAAGTAACGTAAGATAGGTACACATTAGAAGTGGGTACTTCATACCCACTTATACAGACAAATAGGTACACTATCTTGTATATAAGTAAATAACACTTAATTTAAAGTACATAAAGCTTACATGGGTCTAAAGAAATAGGATGGTGTGATTGCTCGCATGCATAATAGTGGCATACGTGACCAACTCACGATAATATCGGTCGAAATTAATGCATAATTACAAATTATTTGTCAGAGTTGTATCAACATAATAATATTAATCTTTATCCAAATAAATGTGTTATTAACCTGTCAAGTACCGGAATCGCAGACACAATAGATTTCTATTGTTTTGCGGTTCACATGTGAACCGTCGGGGTTTGACAGGTTAAGTAAGAGTAATAAACGGTGAACAAAATTGTCTTTGACATCACCTAATTTCAATAAACATCTTATAAGATAATACAATTTTAAAATAACTCCACGCGGACGAAGTCGCGGGCAGAGCTGGTTACTCATAACATTCAATCTACCCACCAAATGGGTAGATACGGGTATTTATCGGGTATTTACCCAATGTACCGGGTATATTCCCGAATGGGTTAGACTGGGTATTTAACTATTTACCCACCGCCCATCTCTATGAGCCTTGACTTTTGACTTTGTGATGGTATTGCACTGTTAATCCATACCACCTAACTTCCGTGACTGATTCAGGGTATGAAATAGGTATATCACAAACATATAATTTCATGCATTGCCTAACAGTTATTCAGGCGTTGTAGATAAACATTTCGTAGAAAATGAATTTAACGATTTAAGTGATAAATTAGACATTGTAATAAATGTCCGCGCCGTGTGAAAAATGCCCAATATGAGGAGGCAGTTGTGGTAAAAACTTTTAAAATTATCAAATAGTCCGGGCAATATCATAATACCTAGCCTAGTGAAGAATTAAATTTCGACCTAACAAGTGCAACGAAGGGTGGACTATTGGTTAGGTAGGTGTATTGTTTTTATAATGACAGTTATTGCATATCTGCGAGATAGGTTCGATCCTTACCGATAAATGTTTTGTTTTTAGGGTTCCGTAGCCAAATGGCAAAAACGGAACCTTTATGGATTCGTCATGTCTGTCTGTCTGTCTGTCTGTCTGTCTGTCTGTCCGTCCGTATGACACAGCCACTTTTTTCCGAAACTATAAGACCTATACTGTTGAAACTTGGTATGTAGATGTATTATGTGAACCACATTAAGGTTTTGATACAAAAATAAATAAAAAAAACAATAAATTTTGGGGGTTCCCCATACTTAGAACTGAAACTCAAAAAAATATTTATCTATGGATAGGTCTTCAAAAATGATATTGAGGTCTCTAATATCATTTTTTTCTAAACTGAATACTTTGCGCGAGAGACACTTCCAAAGTGTAAGTAACTTCTAAAATAAGAGAATGATAAAACTAAAAAAATATATGATGTTCATTACCATGAAAACTACCAGCGAAAATTGGTTTGAACAAGATCTAGTAAGTATTTTTTTTTAATACACACGTCATAAATCATAAATGGCAATTTAACTACCTTTCATTCAATCAAATCAAATAAAAATTAAAAAAAAAAACATACTAAAAGACTTTTATATTATGTTTTTTGCTACTACGGAACCCTTCATGGGTGAGTCCAACTCGCACTTGGCCGCTTATTTTTTTTATTATATTATGTGGATATTAAGTTTGTTAAGGAGGTATAAAGTGAAAAATCGCGCTAACAATTTTTTTTAGGGGAAGGGAGTCATTAATTGATGATTTTTTTAAAGATTTGTTTGTTTGTGGCATCCAATATTTCGAATACGTAATTCATTATAAAATGTCTATATAAAATATAATACTTTTCTGTCAATTTTTAATATACATAATGTATATATCAAATTCTTGTATATTTTAGATCTTTGTATCAAATACGAAAAGATTTAGGAAAATATTTTGAATCATAACTTTAATTTACGCCATCTATGACAAAATTTTCGACGTCTGATAACGACTTATCACGTTCGGTGTCGGTTCTGATAGATTTACGGAGATGGCGCCACTATCTTTCGATTCAATAAAAGAAAGCCAGCGAAAATGAGAAAGCTATATCGGAAACCACGACTGGAGACGAAGCGGGGAAGGAAGGCGTGGCTTGTGATTAGGTATTTTGGACTCATGACTGCCCTTAAGCGGTTTTTTGCGCTACGCCCGACCCACTGCGGCCCGTCATAATGTGCGCTACCTTTATGTACCAGAGACTTGAAAACGACAACATACAAATACCACTGCCATTAAAAGTCGTTAATTCAAAAACATGCATTGGTGCAATAAAAACAGAGTTATAAATTAGCTCTGCTTTTATTGCGATGATGAAAAACGTAAACGTTATTATATTACAGGTGCCATACGAATGATTTTAAACGTTTAAACGGTACAAAGGTAGTTTAACCTTATAAATAAATAACCTTTCTAACTTTATAGGTGCATGCAATAGGCATCAGCTATATTATTATGTATTTTAGAAAAAGTTATAAAAGTGTCACCTCACCTCCACCTGTTACATTCAATTGCATGCATGACGATTTTAACCTTAAATCCTCTCGAAGTTCTAATAACTTGCGTTTTCTATTCACCAAATCTTGTATGGTTTGGTTCTGTAACAAGAGTAGGCATTATTATCAACAGTCAGATGTACCTATTTACAAAATTTGTTTATAGGTAGATACAACAATCACAAGATAAAATTATGACACGAAAAAGTTTCGTAGGTCAATAAGTAGGTACTTACTTTTTCCTCATCTGCCATTGCTAATCACAAACACTCACTTATAAACAATAAATGAATCCGCGGAGTTGTACAGAAACAATGGAATGACCAACTGAGTTCGAGTGAAGAGCGGGATCGTGCGTGTTTAATTTTGGCAGTTAGCTGTCACAAAGTCGATCTTGATCTAATGCGTTTTGACATGAATGACGTAAACTAGGAATGGGCAAAAGTCTAATACTTTAAGGTCAATCGATGAAATAATCGATAAAAATGTATTTTGTCTATAGATCGTAATCCACATTGACAAAGTTTAAATTATTTTCAGACTGAGTTGACTGTAATGTCTTAACCCTTCAAACGTCGTCATAGCAGACACAATAGTAAACATTTAAAGGGTTAATACCTAGTAAAACTCAATACCTACCTGCCTATTTCTATCGTTAGAGTTGTACACTCTTGAAATTAGCACTTATCAGTCTTTGACTCGACTCGACTTAACCTGACGATTTAAAATGTTCAAGCACGAATTACTAACATCAATCATATCATTATAATACATTTGACTACATGCAGCCATAACTTGTAACTTGATAAATCAATATGTTCAATCATATTCTATGTAATCTACATGTACATACATTGATATATACATATACCATGTATAAAACCTTCTATAGGTATTGTTGACAACTGAGAATATCTATATTTCTGTACTCAATATTGTAAGTTTATTTGACCTCTCAAGATAAAACGAACCGAAGACTTTTTACGTAGATAGTGGATTAGGTGACGAGTTATATGAGCTATTTTTTACGCGAGCGAAGCCAAGGGCATTTGCGTATAAATTTGGTTTGTAGGTATTGAACTCATTAAAAGAATTAGGTATACATCAATAAAATTATGAGGAATATCGTGAGATCGACTAATATAGTAGCTTACTATTTTTGCCTAAATAACAATAAACGGCATCAAAGAGTAGTACATCTCATATTCATATCTAAACATATCAATATACTATTTAAAAGAACTGCCAAATGGTTACTACATAAATAAATATATCAACGTACGTTCGTTTCTTCTATATCAAGTATGATCATATAACTAATTTTATCAATTTACAGTGGGCAGGGAGTTACAATTCTCAATCGTACAAATGGACATATCACATTACGTACTTCATTTCGATTTCAGCTCAATCGTACAAATGGACATATCACATTACGTACTTCATTTCGATTCCAGATCTTAAGTTGATAAAACGATATGTCAAGGTTTGAACACAAGTTTTTAAGATTTGTAATTTGATATATGGTTTTGTCAAGAAATAACCGCTCATCATCGAGTTATTCACATACTACCAAATGACATTCCTCTTCAATAAGTGAACAAATCTATTTGTCAATTTTTTACTGGGTAAAGTATAGGTGTAGAAAGCGTTTGAACGAATAAAAAATAAACATATATGTCGAGTTATCAACTTCTTCCCGCGCGCCACGGATTTATTGCATCTATAGCACACTACAAAACATAAAAAAAGAAAAACTTAACCTAACATAAACTAAGTATAGGTATGTGTGTGCTACAGTATTACAAAAGGCTGCAGCTCAGTGTGGGAAATTGCCCAGCGAGCAAAACACTGATTTTCAGCTACCGCCAGTCTAGGTGTACTTGCGCCGCCGAAGTTAATTACGGTACATACTTAAATATATTAACAATTATATTTTTTTTTTATATTCCATGTATTCCCTGTATACACTACACAAATTGACAAATAAATAGATGTCTATTTATTTATCAATTCGTGCAATGTAAATATTTTAATATATCTTCCTTTAATATGTATTAAAGGAAGATATATCAAAATACCCACTTTATTATGTATTATCAAAGAGATAGGAAAGACAATGAGAAAGCAAGACGGAGTCACAATGTGAATTGAGAAATATGCAAACACAAAAGCAAAAAACAAAAACATAAAACATAAAAGCGTAAACACAAAAAACGTTCTCTATGAGCACGCTACCCAAGCGACAAAAACTGGAGGGGTATAGGAATTTTTTGACAGTCTAATAAATATGATTTATAATTTTGTTTAAACCTAAAAAGCGAACCCGACTGTCTTAAAGGTGGCGGTAAATTATTCCAGCATTTTGTCGCCTGGTAACGGAAGCTTCCCTTGAACGCTACGGTCTTATGTGTGTGGTAGGATAATACAGACCGAACACCTCGGGTACCATATCTACTGTGTCGGCGATAGAATTTTAACTTTTCAAATAGATATTCAGGAGCCTTATGTTGCAGGACGTTAAACATTAAACATGCCAGGTGCAATTTCCTACGTGAGTCCATATTTAACATCGAGGCGTTATTTATAAATGGTGACACTCGAGTTCGAGGAGGTATATTAAAGCAATACCTGCAGCAAGCGCTTTGCACTCTCTGAATGAATCTGCGTGTTCTTGCAAGTAGACGAGGTCCATATACTGCATCACCATAATTAAATCTTGATAGAACTAATGCCTCACACAACTTTATACGCACGTTTGTATCAATGAGATGACGAATTTTATATAGAACTTTTAGTCGATGAAAACAGTCACGCACCACACTAAGGATATGGCTTTCAAATTGCAGTTGGTCATCAAAGATTATGCCGACATTCTTAGCTTCTTCAACCCGTTCAATCACCTCCGATCCGACCTGAACTGTAATATTATGGCATAAGATTTTGCTTATTTGCAATTTTGAGCCTATTATCATGTACTTAGACTTATTCGGATTAATCAATAATGAGTTTCTCTCTGACCAGAGCGCTACCCTGATTAAATCCTCATTAATTTTATCAACAGCGTCCAAAATGTTCTCCGGTGTTTCCGAGATATATAACTGCACATCATCGGCGTAACAGTGAAACTTACAATGCGAAATTTCACTACATAAATCAGCGCTATATATTATGAATAGTAATGGTCCCAGGATTGAACCTTGAGGAACTCCACGTGTGACCGGACTTACATCCGAAGTAATATACGTGCCGTTATTTTGTAGCAGTTTTACTTTTTGGGTTCGTTCGCTGAGGTAAGACCGGAACCAATCCAATGCGCATGAATCCAGCCCATAGTACTTCAGTTTGGCGAGAAGAAGCGGAACATTTAAACTTTCAAAGGCGCGAGAAAAATCTAAAAACAATAAAATAGTTCCGCGTCCAACATCTCGCTCCGCGAGAATGTTGTCAACTACGTCTAATAGTGCTGTTGCAGTGCCGCGACCTTTACGGAATCCCGATTGGAATTTTAGTAGAATACCCATTTCTTCCGCATACTTAAGTAATTGAATATATACAGCCTTTTCTAGAAGTTTTGAAAGAAACGGTAATATACTTATTGGTCTTAAGTCTTTGAGTTCTGAAGGATTGTTTACTTTGGCCAGAGGGGTAACTAAAGCTTGCTTCCATTGTCGAGGAACAGTATGTGTAGTAATAAAGTGATTGATAATAAATGTAATAATTTCAAGAGTGCGAGGAAGTGTTAATATAATCATATCACGACTAATGCTATCGCAGCCGACTGCATTCGAAGAAATCGAAGTAATAATTTTTCTCATATCGTCCTCAGATATCGGTTGCAGCTGGAAGCTGAATTTGTTGAATCTACGGTTATTGAAAAAAATTATTTTTGAAGAACAATCCTTTTTAGAGCCAGGGATATTCAAAAAATGCTTGTTAATTTCATTTGGATTTGAAAATCGATCTGGAAGGATATTGTTTTCACATGGATTGACTAATATTTTAGACTTGAGATTTCTCCAAAAGGTTTTAGAATTATTAATTTGAGAATTAATATGATGGTTGAAATATGCTTTCTTCTCCTGAGCTATACTGAATTCGACAAGCTTCTTCAATTCCTTATAGTATTTTTTACTCCCTTCTGACCCCGAAGATTTAGATTGTTTATGAGCTTCATCGCGTAACTGTATCATATAGCTACAGTTATCAGTCACCCATGGCAAAGAATGCTCATTTTTAATTTTCCTTGTTATGACTGGTGCATGATGGTCAAATTGCGAAAGAATGGATCTATTGAATTTGTCCACCATTAAATCTACATCAGGCATCTCTGCTATTGAGCCCCAGTCAATTTCATCTAAGTCTTTGTTAAACATATCGAGGTTAATATTTTTCAGAGGCCTAATAGTACATTATGGTACTAGTGTGTAACATTGGTGATTACCGCCGTGGCGCCATTGAGTCTTAAGAGAGCCAAGGACGGTAATCATCAATACACACGTGTATCATACGACGTTTTTCAACACACTTGTGAATAAAATAACAATAAAAACTCATTTTATTTAGTAAATAAAAAGTTTATTTAGAGAAACAATTAGTAAATGTGCAGTTAGTAAAATTATAATTAACTGTTTTTGATGGCATAGCGGTCTCATCAGATAGATTATTTATTGAAATACTTTCATGTTCTATTATAATTTGAGATGGCTCATTATTCGTGTAGGTAGGTGAAATCCAATCATTGGATGTACTTGGTGTTTCGTCAGTAGGAATCTTTTAAAAATTTTTCAATATCGTCAGACGATAAAACCTTTGATTTCTTGCTTCTAAATCCATCGGTTAATTCGGATAGTCTCTTTAGATAAGCTGACAAATGAAAGTATGTTTTTAAGTCCACTCCATTCTTTGTCCGGACTGTACCACAAAGAACTAGGTTTGTACTTAGAAGATAATTATTTAAAGTACGCCATGAACACTTTTTTATGAAAAAGAATGCGTATTCTTGCTGTTTTGCCATTTTATGAAATTTTGGTACGCTAATAGATATTTTTCCTTGGATTTTTCAGGTAGTAAACTTTCTATTATATCTATATAACGTTAAGGGCTTCATATCTTATATCGGGCGGTGTACAACATAAATCATTTTCTTCGTAACTAGTACTTGTAGACATTTTAATTAATAAATAACTATAATTTCAACAGTAAAAACGACTTGTGAAAAATGTTTCGCTATGGCGGTAAAAATTAATCAGTTTTCGTATGCGCGCGCATTGCGATCGGCCACAGACTAAAGAGATGAGGTTTTTTTCATTTTCCGCGCATAGGATCTGCGCCTATTCTGCCACGTACAAAATGGGGAATCTAAAGTTTTCTTTTATTACAGAGAAAACAAAAGTTTTATTTGAGTGAAAGTTTTACTTATTAAACACGTACGAGTTAAAATTATCTATTTAATAAGAAGTTGCATGAAATGAGCAAGAAAAAGGAACATTAATTTGTTTGTTCTATTGAACACGATCTTTTTTTTGAATAAAAACTTTTTTAATAAGAACAAAGCAACTCAACCAATAAAATTTAAAAGAAAATCTATAACTCACTAGTGAGTTATAGCAATGAAAAAGTCACCGTTTGATTATGGGTGTCATTATGTGCCTAATTGCGGTGACTATAGAGCCACTTTATGAGCAAGTGTGTTGAAAAAGATATAATTCTAGCTGGCGCTTAAGTTTTTTCACTGACAACTCGGCAATTATCATAGCATGTCTTTTAGCACCTGTTATCTTAAATACCGTAGTTTGGCGCACACTAGCATTCATACAAACTATATCAATCAACGAAGCTCCCTTATTCGTGAAATGCGTTGGCTCTTCAACTATTTGTTTTAGTTCCATATATTGCAAAAAATTGTTCAATTGTATCGTATTGCCTTCATTTAACCTGAGCATATTCACATTGAAATCACCCAACAAAACAGTATAATCATAATTAGAGAAATATGACAACGATTCCGTTAAAGAGTCTAGGAATATACTAAGATTTGCCCGCTTTGGCGGCCTATATGCTGTACCCACAAGAATTTTTAGTCCGTTTATATGAACCGAAATCCACATCTGCTTTATGGGAGCGTCTGGATGTTGTAGGACGCGGTAACGAATCTTGCGTTTTATATAAAAGCCAACCCCTCCACCACGACCTTTACAAATCGTTTTAGGTCGAGGCAACATGCGTAGTCTGTACCCGGGAGGAGCTGGAGCGCACGCTCCTTGTCCCTCAGGTATCCAGGCCTAAAAACGATCCATCGCTAGCAAGAATTTGTCCTGTCCCGTATTCAGAGAGCCTGGGTTGTAGAGACCAAACGTAAGAAATTTTGTTTTTGGAATAATTTCAAAGCCGTGAATATATAAATGATTATTAAAAAAAGGTAAAAAGGCAACTTTGACACATTTACAAAAAGGAAGACATCATACACTGTACGGAGCTCCAGGCGGAAGCAACAGTAATTACAAGTATAGTGGACAGTGGACAAATTTTAGTAGACTCTATAATACGCTCGTGTTTGTAATACTGAAGCACACAACATAGCAATACGCCAAAGCATAATAAGAAAACAATAATATATTACAAAATATGTGTAAAAATTTAAATAGTTATCGATTAATCTTGCATATACAATCACATTTGCAAAGCTGAATTTAATAAGCTGGCAAGAACTTGTATACAGTGTGATGTTAGTGTAAAGCAAAAAAATCAAACAAGGTCCAAAAACTATACACAATACAAAAACACATTGTTGTAACAGTAAAATAAAATTTTTAAAAATTTGAATTTAAAAGCATACAAACAGAATATAATTAAGTAATCCCTGACCAATGCTAATAAAATAAATTAAAGGTGAAAATAAACATAATTCTGACAAAACCAAACCCCAATATAAATAATCGTCGCAAGTGTACTTGATATTTTATTTTCAAACTGACTATGTAAATTATACAAAGAGGTTTGTTATGCAATTGAGTTAACGATATCAGACCCTAAAACCTTAGCCAAGTTCTCTTCGGTGCGTATACGAATACGTGGGGCGTCAGAACCATGGTGCCGCCGCACGTAGATTTTTCCTTCGCGTGTCCAGGCGAACCGCCAATTGACCTGTTTAGCTGCCTCGCGTGTACGAAGAAACAATTGACGATTCACTCTCGTGAGTGACGTAAAATCGTCGTGGTGGTAGCCCTGTGTCGGCGGTTGTGGCACCACGTCGCACTCGTGCTGCTCGAAGGATGTCATCACGTGTAGCTTTTCTAGCCAGGCGGACCACTATGAGTCGTGGTCTTTGTGGTGCGGATTCGGATCCCGAATTTGCCGTAGATACTTCGTGCAAGGGACCTAAGCGAGAGACACTTACTACGTCGGCATCAGTCAAAGTGACACCTAGTTTACTGGCTAGTGTCACTGTAATGTGAGGAAGACTTTCACCTTTAAGCTCTGGAACACCCGAAATCTCAATATCGTTTGACAAAAGCTCCTGGTCTCGGTCATTTAATTCAGCTTTCAACTGCGTGATGGAATTTAAAAGTGAGTCATCACTTCTATTTTCGGCAGACGTTTCAGTGACTTTACGCTCTAGTTGCTGTAAACGTGATTCAAATTGATCCATCCTCTTGTCACTTTCATCCATCCTTAATGACATCTTTGTAAGGTTTTCATTAATATATTGCATCTGCAACCGGTTGGCATCCATCCTCTCCCTGAATTCTCCTCTGAATTGCTTCAACTCAATTAAAACAGCTTGCATATCAGACAGTTCAATCGTTTCATTATGAGCGGTGGCATCAAGACAATGCGGTGACACAATGATCTCCTCAGGAGACTGAGTGCAGCAGCCCCACGCCGCAGCATGACGCTTTCAGCGGCAGCGCGCACCGGCGTATTCGTGCTGTCTGTCTTTGGCTGATTGCTTATGCAAAACGTACACTTCCATTTACTTTTATGCTCTGGGGTCATGGTATTATAAAATCGCTGTTGAGAAACGTTTGCACACAATAGATCGAAGCTTTTTTGACAAAAGTGGCATGTTAAATACTGTTTATCTTCTATTGTGTTTAGACACCCAGCGCAATTCACAGGCGATGACATTGTTTTTGAAGCTCCAGTAGAAAAAACAACAAAATAAAATAAAAAAAATTATTTTGGAAAAAAAAATGTCAGCCGGCTTTTAAAATTTGATCCAGAGCATTCAGAGTTCAAAAAGGCGTTAATAAAAACCAAGTCTAGTGAAGCCCGTTGCCGGCTCGAACCCGCGTCCTCCAGGCACAAATCGAAGCGTGATGCAAATGCGCCAGCGAGATATAAACGCAAGCGGCGAAATAAAGCAACTTATACGGCAATAGACAAAATACGTCTGCAGTGAGTGACCATATGAGTCATCAGCACGGTGACAAAAAGGACGATCGGTGAACTCGCACAAAGATGACTAAGCGTCTTTAACGTATAAATAAAATCTTAATTCTTTCACTGTCTCTTGTTCACGAAACGAATCAAAAAGTCACATGTAAAAACACAACAGTAAGATACTGAGGAATACACTGATATAAAGTTTGTGGTGAAATATTTAGAATTTGACGAGCTATGAATTAAATTATGACGAGCGTATAATCTGCCTGTATCACTAACGGCGGCGCAGCGCACACTCATAGGGGGATATATAGTAGATAAAAAAAAAGAACATTCATGGTGAATAATAATAGGTATAATACTACGATAACGATTGCTTCGTTTATGCTATTATTATGTAATTTATTTTGCATAAATTACTTTAAATATATTTATACAATACAAAACAAATTATCTTTATTGCACCATGGTTAATAAAATTTGTACAACAACAAAAAACAATATAGGAACAAAGGCGGACTTATCGCTATAAATGCAATCTCTATGCGTATATCTCAACTATACGTAGTATTCATTTAACTACTATGATATCTAAAACTAAACGTGTATTCTCGAATCGTTCAGTATCTTAACTATATCAAGTGAATATTAAAATGTGAAGAAATATTTGTTTGCTGGAGAAATGCACCATGATGAGACTTAACATAACTAAAGAATGTTACGTGGTGCAGCAGCGGAACAATACCAGTTCATCATCATCTATACATATAATAAAATCGTAACCGATCGCTGTCTGTACATGGAAGATAATCTATACATATAATAAAATCGTAACCGATCGCTGTCTGTACATGGAAGATAAATGAGTAAAAATATTTTTGGGGGCTTTTAACAACGCAATAGAACACAAAACAATGATTTTTAGAATTTTTGTCTGTTTGTCTGTTTGTCGGTTTGTCTGTTTGTCTGTGCGTTTGTGCACGCTAATCTGAGAAACGGCTGAACTGATTCGTTTGCGGTTTTCACTGAAATATTATGATAAGCTTCACTTAAAATTAAGTGTTTGTTTCATTTAAATCCGTTCATAAATAAAAAAGTAATATCAATTTTAAAGAATCATGTCAACCATTTTTGTTCGAAAAACTGTGTTTGTGCACGCTTATCTCAGAAACGGCTGAACAACTTCGGTTGCGATTTTCAATTATGTATTTTGATAAGTTTCACTTAAAATTTAGTGGTTGTTTCATTGAAATCCGTTGATAAATAAAAAAGTTATATCAATTTAAATCATCAATATCATCATCATCAATATCATCATCAATACATATAATAAAATCGTAACCGATCGCTGTCTGTACATGGAAGATAAATGAGTAAAAATATTTTTGGTGGCTTTTACCAACGCAATAGAACACAAAACAATGATTTTTAGAATTTTTGTCTGTTTGTCTGTTTGTCTGTGCGTTTGTGCACGCTAATCTGAGAAACGGCTAAACTGATTCGTTTGCGGTTTTTACTGAAATATTATGATAAGCTTCACTTAAAATTTAGTGTTTGTTTCATTTAAATCCGTTCATAAATAAAAAAGTTATATCAATTTTAACACTAGAGTGCACGCGCCCCATTTCTTTGCAAGTATGCTCGCGCGCTCTACTATAGTAGAACACTTTAAAATTGAAAAAAAATCAATAATATGGCAATTTTGAATAAAAATAAGCATTTTTACTAAAGAAGATTTATTTTAGAAAATTAAAGTTACAAAATTTTTGTTTACATTGTTAAATTTATTTAATTAGGAACATTTTTAAGAGATCACATAAAAAGTTACATATTTGGCAAGTTACAAATCAAAACACATATTTTTTTTAGATTTCTGATATTTTTTTAAATTGAATCACTGTTTTCGTTGCATTCAATGCACAATAGTTTGAGTTGGAGGTGATTTATTCCATCGTGTTCCATTTTTTGATATAAAAAAGTTGCCACTCACCTCTGTACGCTCAACTTGCCTCAATTGAGAGAGAAGAATATCATCTTTTGACGACGACTGCTCAGACTGTGTGGTATTAGTCACGTGGTCTTGAGCCATCTCCTCATCTTGCACCTGACTTCTGCCCTCTTGACTAATTGGTTCTGACACTATGCCAGCATTACCATCGTCATCGCTTTCAATAATTTCCTCATCATCTTCAATTTCCTCATCCAGCCATTTTGATACACGACGTTCCCATTCTGAGGCCATGATAAATTTTGGTGCTAAAAAAAAAACAAAGTACAAAATAAAATATAATGCATAAAAAAAATGTTATAAAACACTAAAGAAAAACAACTAAGTATAAGTTACTTACCTCATATATTAATTACACAAGTGGTCGCGCGTACTACTCAGGTAGAATAAGGATTTTGTCGCGAAATAATATCGACGTGCGGCCTCTTTTTATACGTGCGGCACACTAAAATGAACCGGAGTTTAGTAGTCGAGGCTTATCTAGGAGCGGGAGGGTATATATGAAAAAATGAGATGACACGACTCAAAAGTTTGCTCCTGTTCTATTATAGTAGAGCGCGCGTGTCCTCTAGTGTTAAAGAATCACGTCAACCATTTTTGTTCGAAAAACTGTGTTTGTGCACGCTTATCTCAGAAACGGCTGAACAACTTCGGTTGCGATTTTCAATTATGTATTTTGATAAGTTTCACTTAAAATTTAGTGGTTGTTTCATTGAAATCCGTTGATAAATAAAAAAGTTATATCAATTTAAAGAATCACGTCAAAGATTTTTGTTCGAAAATTTGCTATGAAATAAACTGTACGGTAGCATTGGCTAAAACTTTTATTAATTTTATATACGGTTTTTATAAAATAATAAAGTTAATAACCGGCCAAGTGAGAGTCGGACTCGCGCACAAAGGGTTCCGTCCCATTATCTATAAAAAATGCCTCCCATGCTGGGCTGGGAGACTCCCATGCTGGGCTGGGAGAAATGAAAAAACTTAGAATGTACCAGCTGCTTCTCTTCCTGCGCAGATCGTAAAAGCCGATCGAGGGAATGGGCAAAAATGCGAATCATGTTAACAGGCGATGCGGCTAGCACCCCATCACTGTATTGATTGCTTTTCCATCTTCTCGCCCACCATGACGCTAAAAGTGGCTTTTGGGTCTTGCGGCCCTAGGCTCTGCATAGAGCCGCAAGACCCAAAATGCTCTGTCTGCCCCATTAGGGATAAAGACGTGATAGTATGTATGTATGTATGTATGTATAAAAAATCAAGTTTGTTGTACGGGAGCCTCAATTAAATATTTATTTTACTCTATTTTTAGTTATTATATCGGCAAGAGAAATACATCATCCTTGAAAATTTCAACTGTCTGGCTATCACGGTTCATGAGATACAGCTTGGTGACAGACGGACGGAAGGACGGACAGCGGAGTCTTAGTAACAAGGTCCCGATTTTAGCCTTCGGGTACGGAATACGGAACCCTAAAAATTTACTATTTTGATGTTTTCGGAGTTTTTTTATTAGTTTCTTTTTAGTCACCAATAAATGGCGCTGTTAAAAATACACAGAGCCTAGGGCCGCAAGACCCAACGCCACCAAACGGCGATTCTTAGCATGATTGTGGGCGCGAAAATGGAAAAAGGAATCAAAATAGGAAGTACCTAATAGGTTAGGTTAGGCACAGGGGATGTCCTCTGACTAAAGCATAGGGTGCTGTGAGCGAGTCACGGACCGCCATAGTGGTAGCCGCGCCGGGGCTTTTAGCCCTTACCCCGGAGTTTTTAGTGGTAAACGCCACATAACCTTACCGGTCTCCCGTTACTGGCAAGGTGTCCGAACCGAAGGGATTTTTCCCGCGTAAAATTCTCCTCCATAAATCTGCCTCCATGACGTGGGCCAGTCGGGCGATGGGAACTGGATTCCAAATACGGTCCTCTAGGTTGAAAGGAGCATTTGTGTCAACACGCGTCTTTACCCTAGCGGATAAAATTGAAGGCCGATGTACCAGGCCACTCAGACTCCTCTCGATAACTGAGAGAGTACCTCAAGTGAGCTCAGCCAAAGCCGCTGATAAGCAGTCGCCGTACCAGGTCTTTGGCGCAAGATTTAGCACACTGACTTGGCAAAAGCGGTAACGCCGTTATCACCATAAAAATTTTTGTGGGTGAAAACCTTAACCGTCCGATTTCCTGTGGCCAAAAGGCACCTTTTCCTCACGTAAGAAGAAAGGTTAGGGAAAAAATGTTAGGTTAAAATTTAAGTTAGGCACTGCAATAAAAATGTGTGGAAAACCCATACCAAGACTACTCAGTATTGTGACTTGAGGAACGAAAGATAGGTATTGGTCATTTTCCAGTTCGTTTGAACTGAAAGTACGCCGCAAATAACCTCCAAACAGCCGTATAGGACGCCCTACCCGAGAAGCTCTTCAAACGGAGGTTATTAGTGAACACTAAGCAGACATTGATCTCAGAGAACACTAACTTCCTGCCATCCTTGAAGCTCTACTGGTAAAATGTGCCGAGATACTGGCACGTAAAATACCTAGAGGTATCTTAAGTTTGGCAGATGCCTCAGCTTGAAAGTCCACATCAATAGAATGGTGACGATAGTGAAGATGGCCCGGGGCAAGCTCCATCCAGTACTTTCCTCTCGCTTCTAGCTTCGGACGCGGCTCATGATTAAGGCGATCTTAAGAAAATCTATGTTTAAGGTTACTTGAGGAACGCCGTCATCTGTCGGGACTCAAAGTAGAAATGCGTATTTCTCGACTTTTATCTACCGCCTAGCGAAAGACATATTTGACAAGGCTTACCATTGCACCGCCACATCGGGAGGGCGGGGAAGAGGGGGAGATACAAATAGACGGTGGCAGCAGTCCGCTGCAGAGAGCTACAACAGATTAGTGCTGTGGGAACTCACGCCAAAAGACGGAAGATGAATTAAATATTAGCAAAGTCACTACCTATTGCATAAGTATTTCGTTTTAGAGAGACCCACGGCGTAGCAGTAACATTCGGTAACAGTGTAAGTTTACATGTAGTTTACAATGTCAAAATTCCGATCGACTTAGACTGTGACTAGAGATAATGTGTGATCGTAGTAAACAAGGAACCCTTATAGTTTTGCCATTTCTGTCTGTCTCTCTGTCCGTGGTTTTACTTAGAGATAATTAGAACCAAGAAGCTGTAATTTGGCAACGGTCATGAACTTAAAGCAAAACTGGGCAGGGCAACTGGCGCGACGGAGCCCATGCGATGGGTTGACGAAATAATCAAAGTCGCGGGTTACACCTGGATGTGAGCAGCACAGGACTCAGATGTGTCGACGAAGACAGGTCTATGCTCAGCAGTGGACGGAATAAGGGCTGAGATGATGATGAACTCTTTAGTTTTAATTCTAAATCGACATTCACAAATACGGAACCCTTCACTGCGTGTGACCTGATATTGTGCGTGTTACTTGACCGGTTTTATTGAAAATATCAAAATAACGATTTTTATAAAGTAAAGTCCACGCAGACGAAGTCGCGGGCAACAGCTAGTAATGAATAAATGTACCGAAGAACTGTTTTGTTTTTATCTACCATCTTTTTCTCGACTAAAAAAGTTTGAGAACCACTTTGGAAACTGATGACATATTCTTGTTCCACCTACGTCACCCGCCGTCACGGGTAGAGAATATACCAGGCGAAGTATATTATTTTACCATGGGCAGGAGCAGTAGTGCCCGAGTTGTTAGAAAGAGCGCGTGTGCTTATTGAGCAAAGGCTGTGTTACCGCCAAATTTATTTGCCTTTACTAGACTTATAACAAGTAAGTTTAAATGAAATAAGTAACATTTGGTGGTGAAATAGTTTTACAACATCAAGACTAATTCCGGACAAGTTATCTATGCTCTTCTTCATAATCCACTATTGTGTAATTTGACGTGGCATTGACTGTACTAAGCTTGTTATTTTGTATTTGTATTTTTTTAATAATAAAAATATATTTACTGTATTGAGAGTAAAAAATGCCTTTTACAGTAGTTCAAACCATTGAAAAGGGTGACATTGTATTGACATGTGTACCGCATTCCTGGGAGCGTAATGGAGTTTTGTATTGGCCTGGAAAACTAAAACAGTCACATACATATAAGTTACAAAAAGATGAAGACAGTAAGACTGATGAAACTTGGCAACGAATAAAGTGTGCAGTAAAACGGCAAAATATAGCAACGTATCAAGATGCAATAAATGAAATTAATATAATGAGCAACAATTCAAAAACTATTACACTGACATATAAGGCGTTTCAGCAAAAAAAAAAAGACGCAAGTGCTCTGATATTCCAAAGCTATCATATAATGTCATGATAGAAGAAAGTCTACAGGTTTGTGGCTACAGGTATTTTGGAAAGTCAGTTCACACCGAGACGCAACGTGACACGACGATGCATGAAGAGGCTAGTTGTCTCGCGCAGTGCATCATAGCGCCGGACAGCCCAGCGCGACGGCGGCGCGAGGTGCATCGTGAAATTGCTGCGAAACGAACACGACCGCGCGGCATACTTAGTCGCCGAGTAGCATCGCGTCGCTCTCATCTCGGTGAGAACTAGGGAGTTACTCCATAAAATAATACGATAGTCTCCGACAGTCACGTCCTAATTCTATGTCAAACCAAATTAGACTTTATTATAATACACTTGTTATATTAGTAGCTGTAGATATAGATCTATATTTATGTTGTTTTGCGTATCGCCCAACCCGTGTTATAAGCATGATTTTTTGTATGAGACATCAGTCGCAATAGAGCACACAGTGTTTGATTCAGAAAATTTCTCCACACGAAAGTGAACCTTATGTACTACACCAGATGGTCGAAATCGATCCGGATAGCCAGCGCATAAAAAGTGCCATCGCCGAGCGCCGAGAACAAAAGAAGACTGCATTCCTTAGATAAGGAGTCGTCGCAGGTGTGCAATTTTGCAGTAAACAACCTATAGAGTTATAACTATAACTGGATACATTTACGTAACATAACAGCTATACATCGCGGTAATCGTTGCTATTGAATCTATTTTTAGAAGACAGATATTTGGATTTCTACGGTTGAAAGTTACATATTTAAATAAAGAAAAATGTCTACAAGTGAACAATTAATAAGTACTTTGGAAGATACGGCTATGTTACTTCAAAAAACGCAAACAAATTTAAGAAAATGTCCGAAGCAACCACTGACACGGGGATATATCGAAGCACGTTTGAAATGTATAGAGAATTATTGGAGTATTTTTACCAAAGCACATCACGATTTAAGTAAGTGCACTCCAAATGAAGCCCGGCCACAGTTGAGTTATTTGACCAAGGATGAGTTTTATACCATAGAAGAACTTTATTTAACGATGAAGGCCGACTTAAACGATATGTTGACAACTTTTACTAGAAGCAGTTCGGAAAGTGTAAGTGTCGCGGTACAAGTAGAAAGGCTTTCTCAAGTTAAGTTACCAAAAATAGAATTATCTAAATTTTCTCATAAATATGAAGAGTTTTCTACATTTCAAGATTTGTTTACGTCAATGGTACATAACAACCCGTCCATAAGCAACGTTCAAAAATTGCATTATTTAAAATCAAGTCTCACCGGCGAAGCGGAATCCTTATTAAGACATATACAAATTACGGAAGATAATTACACTCAAGCTTGGGAACTTCTCAAAAGCCGCTATGGAAACAAACGTTTTATAGCCACCTCTCTGTTTAAGCGCTTATGTAACCAGAAGAAGAATACCATTCAATCGGCAAGCAATATTAAAAGTATTTTGGACACAACATCCGAGTGTTTAAATAGTTTAAATAATTTAAGTGTGCCCACTGACTCCTGGGGCCCTTTAATAATATTTCTAGTGGTACAGAAGTTGGACCCGGAGTCCCATAAGGAATGGGAGGAGTACGCATACAAGGAAAATACCGAGACATTGCCTACTTGGAAAGAGTTGAAAAAATTCCTTGAGTCTAGGTTTCGTACCTTGGAGATGGTGGCTCCGCATTCTTCATACAAAGAGAAAACAACTACAGTACGAGAACGTTCATATCACACGGGGACGGCAAAAAATGAGAAGACTTGTATCATGAAACATACACTGTGTCACTGTAAGGAGTTTAAGAAGATGGATCCAATACAAAGACTAGCAACAATTTATGCTACAACTGTTTGTTACCTGGCCACAAGGTATTTAAGTGCCGTATACCTACTACATGCCATGTGTGTCACAGGCGTCATCACTCTCTGCTGCACGAACAGAAGTACGATAGCGGTCGTCAGTTAGGCCAATCAGTGAACTCATCGCAACCTAACGTGACGGCACATACAAGTGTGGAAGAGCAAGAGAAGGAAGCAACAGTGATCGCGTCTAATTACGTGAGTAAGAAAAGACAACAAACAGCCCTTTTAGCAACTGCAATGGTGACGGTAAAGAGCAAATCAGGACACACCATTGTACTGAGAGCACTAGTGGTTCCAGGGTCACAAGCCAATTTTATTAGTGAGAAGGCGACTCAACTTCTTCATTTGGAAAGACAACCTGCAAGAGGAACTGTTGTGGGAATAGCTTCTACGAAGACTGAAATTAAACAAGTGGTTGAAGTTCACATAGCACCAAGATGGAATACCAATACAGACCAAGAACAGACCATCAAGGCTTATGTAATGTCTAAGAATCTCACCACAAACATCCCACAACACACAATTACAGTTAAAGACTGGCAACATTTGAAAGTCGACATTGGAGAAATACTGAAGACAATCTGGGAAATAGATGGAGATTCTGAAAGAAAACAAACACAAGATGAAAGATTATGTGAAAAAATATATAATAAGACACATACACGAAATGAAACAGGAAGATATATAGTAAAACTACCATTTAAGACAAAAGAAACAGAATCTCAAAACGGAAAAGCAAGAAACATAGCAATGCAAAGACTTAAGGGCTTAGAAAGAAGATTTAAAAGGCAACCTAAATTAAAAGAATAATATGTTAAAGTTATAGAAGATTATATTAATTTAAATCATGCAGAAGATGTACCTACAGAAGAATTAAATGAAAAAGGAGTTTACTTACCACACCACGCTGTTTTGAGAGACGACAAAGAAACCACAAAAACACGTGTCGTCTTCGATGCATCATGTTTTTGTGATTACTACGAAGATCTGCAGGAAGATCTTCGTAGTATCATCATGAGGTGGAGAATGCATTCGGTAGCCTTCACTGCCGATATAAAGATGATGTATAGAATGATACTACTTACCAAAGACGATGTAGATTTCCAAAGGTTCCTGTGGAAAAAGGATGATGAAGCTGAAATAAAAGATTACCGTTTACTTACCGTTACCTTTGGGACCGCCGCGGCACCTTTCCTTGCTGTCAGGACATTGAGACAGTTAGCGCACGATGAAGCTAAAAGATATCCACTTGCTCCAAATGTTACACTCATGGATTTCTACGTTGATGACGTCCTTACAAGAAATGATACAGTAGAAGAAGGCGTTGAAGTTATGAAACAACTGAAAGAAATGATGCGACAAGGTGGGTTTGAACTTAAAAAAAGGGTCGTCGAACAACGTCGAGTTCATCACTTCTGTTGAGCCTCAAGACAGATCATCTAATGCAAACGTGGATCTTAATGTAGATGCCACAGTTAAAGCCCTTGGCATCTCTTGGAATTTAGGCACTGATCAACTTGAATACAAACTCAATCTTCCTACGAGTGGATCAACAATTACAAAACGGAGTATCTTATCCGATGTGCAAAAGCTCTTTGATCCTCTTGGGTGGATTGCTCCGAGTGTTGTTATGGCGAAGATGCTGATTCAAGAGCTCTGGCAAGAAAAACTTGATTGGGATGAAGTTGTCAGCTAGTCACTATCCGAATGGTGGAAGACTATACGTTCAGATCTAGAGAGTGTAAATGGCGTGAGACTCAACCGATGGCTACGAACGAAAGGCACTGAAAATGATAAAATACAACTACATGGTTTTAGCGATGCTTCCCAGCGTGCTTACGGCGCTGTAGTGTATATTAGAGTTGAAACTGAGGAAGGTTTTGCAACAGAACTCATCGCTGCACGAACAAAGGTTGCTCCATTACGAACGATATCTCTGCTAAGACTTGAGTTGTGCGGAGCAGTCCTACTTTCCAAATTACTCAAACATGTTTCAAAAGCCTTGTGTTTACTAAAACTAAGGTTTGTTGCGCGGGTCGGCCCGGCCGACTTTTCCAACCGGCAACAAACAGACAAACATACAAACAAACAAACGCAGCTCTGCTACCACTCTAGATAAGGTCTAGAGAACCTCCTAACCTAATTACGTGATTAACCTAAATTATTAAAACTAATTACATCTAATTACAAATGACGTAAAACTTAATACTACCACTTACTGTCTATATTATCTTCAGACGGCCTCGCCTGGTTTCTTCGTCGAGCCCGAAGTCCTCTTCGGGGTGGCGACGGCTGGGTACCAATGGGTCCCGAGCAGATGGTGAAGGAAATTGGGTCCCTATGCAACCCCAATGAGCTCATTTGACGCCCCAAACGTATTCGTCACAATAGCACTTCACTGCACAATAGATTTAGGTAGTTTTCTCAAACGTTATGGTTATGGTTAGGTTACATAAGTAACAAAGTCATGTTGCGACCTTTATTCGTCCTTTGGCTTACTAACTTCACGTTAGGATTTACACACAATAGTTTTTATTTATGGGCATTCGCTAGCTTCCCCAACAACAAGTACTTTTATTCAAAACACCTTGAGATTACAACTTTCACAGATATATGCTTGGACAGATTCGTCTATTGTACTAGCATGGCTGCTGGGTGACCCCAATAAATGGAAAACGTTTATTGCTAATAGAGTGGTAGATATTACAGATAACACAGATAAGGATCGATGGTTTCACGTACAGTCGCAAGATAACCCAGCAGACATAGCATCTAGAGGCATGGTACTATCAGAATTGATTCAATGCAAAATGTGGTGGAAGGGCCCTAGGTGGTTAACAGAAGAGAAAATTAACTTTACAAAACTTAATAATGTAGACACGGATTTAGAAGCAAAGAAAGAAAAAATAGAAGCAAATCAAAAAATTTACAATGAACAAGTGAAACAGTTACACAATTTGAAGGTTTTGACAATTTGAAGGAACTAACAACAACTATTGCATACTGCATTAGATTTTTAAATTTTAAGAAGAATTTGAACAAAGAAGAGACACTTACAACCAAAGAGATAGATAATGCATTACAGAAATGTATATGACTTGTACAAGAAGAAGAATTTGAAGAAGAAATAAAAGCACTAAAAGGTAAAATTCAACTTAAAAAAAAGAAGCAGTTTAAAATTACTTACTCCTCCATATCTCGATGAAAATAGTATTCTCAGGGTGGGCGGAAGATTAAGACACGCAGATTTAAACCATGATGGTAAACATCCAATCATTCTTGGACATAAAAATAAGCTCACTTCCCTCATCGTTGATGATGCACATAAACAAACATTGCATTGTGGAGTACAGTTGATGATGAGCTATTTACGATCGAAATATTGGATCATTAGGGCGAAGTCACTGGTAAAAATGAACAACCATAAATGCATGGTATGTGCTCGACATAATGCAACAGCGCAGAAACAGCTCATGGGAGATCTTCCCAGGGCACGTGTTACGCCCGCAAGGCCTTTTATTAACAGCGGAGTAGATTTTGCAGGACCTCTGCAAGTCTTGTGGTCTAGAGGATGAGGAGCCAAAATAAGCAAGGCATATATCTCCATTTTTATCTGCCTCTCAACTAAGGCTATTCATCTAGAATTAGTTGGAGATTTAACTTCCGAGGCTTTCATAGGCGCCTTTAGAAGATTTACCGCTAGACGAGGCAAATGCTGCAATCTATGGAGCGACCAAGGCCGTAACTTCGTTGGAGCAAATAAAGAGCTAGAACAAGCATGGAAGGATGCAAATTTAGATTTTTCTGGCCAGATTGTAAATAAGTTAGTTTATGAAGGAACGCAGTGGCACTTCATCCCCCCCTACAGCCCTTTCATAGGCTTTCGTAGTAGTTTTTTAATGGTGACTTCAAAACACAGTTTTACACGCCATTTTCGGTCATTTTATTCCCTCAATGACGTGTAAAACTGGGTTTCAAAAGTCACCATTTAATATCTGGGAATTACTTTACCTTTAGAGCTTATTTTCAATCGCTCAATGATGTGTTTTGAATCGTATAATAAGAGAGCACCCAAAAATCAACGTAAGTTCACATATAACACTATATTTCGAAAGTCGCGTAAGAGATATTTGTGTAAAACTTACCAATATTAATTTTCAACTCGATCCGCAACACATTACACCACTTTAGAATTTTAACTCTGACAAATTCACATGTAACACTGCTTGTTTCAGTTAAACACAGACATTTGACATATTTCACTAGACACTCCCAAACACTGAGTTTTAGCAATATAAAATTGCTGTAACCTAAAAGATCTGACCATAGTGCATAATGCAATGGATAATCGCTTTACCAAGGCCGTTTGCTCATGCCGGTGATCTAATTGGTGGACACCTAGAATGAATAGTCTGTCGCAAGGTCATCGGGATGCCTTGGGATCGAGTTTTCTCATTACTGGCCCGATTGGTCGTGCCGGTGACCCATTGGCTATTGGCACCCAGTAAATACGAGAGCACTGTCACCCGTTAAGACATTGGTAAAAAATACCCACCAAGACCATGCTGAGAACTTTTCGATGTTTCTAGGCCGTTTGCTCGTGCCACACCAAGTTCGATTGTTGGCATCCTGGACCACGATAAATCCTATTACAAAGCATATGGGATCCATTTAGAAATTCAGTAAATTTATATTACATTTTACTCATAACTTCACAATGCAACGGTCCAAGTTGAAATGCATTGGTAGGTAAATTAATAGGGTTGCGAACGCACGTTGTGAAGAAGACATCGATCAACTATCGATAAAAGTTTTGAATAATTATGTTAAGATATTCTTCAATCGCAATTAATTGATTACATTAACAATCTCATTAATAAATTTGCTAATAATTACGGGAACTGTAACCAGTTATTTATTCCTTGTAGTCACTATCAAAATGAATTATTAAATAAATACTCGTATATGTAACGTTTATACAGAATACAATAAATATATCTTAAGGGTAATTATTTTGTGGTAACACCCGTTTCATATTAAATATACTTATGGTTATAATCAAAACCTTTCCACTTGAAAAAAAAGTTTAGTTGTAATATAAATTATTTTGCATGTAATTTTATCGATTCTAATATCTTGAAATCACTACGACAAAATTGTATAATCTGCATTATTCGTTCCCACGGAAATATACCACGAGCGTACATGTCATAGCGTGTTATGCTTACCTCAGCTCAGTTGCGGTTTTAGGCGACCAACCAGGGCGCCGGTATAAAGGGGGCCATGACTGCTCATGTATATCCCCTCACTAATTGATCGAGGCCTACTTACTTTTTATAAACAACTATTTCATTACGTATATTCATTTTATTGTGGATATCTGTGTGTTTTTCACCTTAGCATCCATACCGCTTATCCACTTTTGACAAATGAGATGTCAATCGATTCTACTTTATTGTCCGGGTGTCAAAGTTTACAATTTGTATTCAATAAATGTATATAAAGCATTCTTCATACAATAATTGCGGGGCATAAATTTTTTTGTTTTGTTTCGAGATGTATATCAAATGGAAGGTCTTAATTAGCACATTTCAAAAATATATACATTGTTAGCTGTAAATGGCTTCCGTAATCAGGTATTAGTTTTTAAAACGTAAATCTTGTTTCGAATGGGTTTGCATTACATTTAGGTGGGGGCACCTTAAAAATTTCGCCCAGGGCGCTGGTAGGGCTTAAACCGGCACTGCCTAAGCTTACAAAACAGTTGTAAAGGATAGTTGCGACCAAGTGCAAATATATAAAGTTTAAGTAGGTAGTACAAAATATTTTTTTTCTTTCCTCTCCATTTAAATTTCAAAATCTCTTTCCTATAACTTGTGAATTAAAATACCTTTAGCAAATTTAATTCTCCATGTCTAAAATTTATATCTTTAATTCGCAATTTGTAGAAAATGTTTTTTATTTGCTAATAATACCTTTACAAGATATGATTTCTAGTTTAACCTATATCACTACATGTTGATTGCAAAAAGATGTTTAGTAGTACGAACACAAGTCATTTTAAACAACACCTAATGTGATCGCACCTTTACATACAATTTTTACCCTTTGCAGCTTCTCCTCCCGTGCAGATTGTAAAAGTCGCTTGAGGAAAATTCTGACGAACTATGTTAATAGCTGATGTGGTTAGCAACCCATCATTATTTGGTTCTATTTTCCACCTATGCACCACCAATATATGCTAAACGTAGCCTTTGGTCTTAATGCCATAGGCTCTGCCTACCGTAAGGGATGAAGGTCTGATACAGTTCCTGTTTTCTGTTGTTTAACCCTCTTTTGTTAGTTGGTTAATTAGCTATTGACATAGGCGGCCTTTTTTGATGATCGTATTTCAAAGGAAGTTTGCAACATGAAACTTTTGTTTTCGAGTTCTGCTTTAATAAATTCGACTAAAATAAAGTGCTTACCTATGCTATCAAAACTCAGACTTTGTACACCGTTTGGCTTAAGTCACGTATTATTATTGCTAATTTTTATATGTGAATCGGAAATTTCTTCGGCACACCTAAAGGTTTACAATATCTGTAAAAATATTCATGGTTCGGCTAAAACGCTGTATATATAATCTTGTAGGGTGGTTTTTCACCCAATTAATTTCGACGAGTGCCAACTTAGACACAGTCTACTGAAGCACTAGTGTGTGTGTGTGTGACTCTACGACGTCTCCCTGCCTGTTGCCAACCAGCAACGTCGATCCAGCTGCTAGCCAGTCTTTCAAGACGAGAATCTACGCGAGAACTAAAATGTTCGTAAGTTTATATTCGTTATATTGATTTTTAAAAAATAAGATAACGAGATTGCAACATATTGATTTATCCACACTTTATTTGTCGTGTAAGTCAGACTCGCATTTTGACTTTGACTTTAATAATATCATTAATTTCAGGTCGGAGTCTGATTACATCAAGAAGCGTCCTACTAAGGGAGCGAAAAAACAAGTGCGGGACCCACTTTTCGACTCTGACGAAGAGTCATCAACTTCTAGAGTAAGGTAAATATCAATTTTAAACATTCATTATTTGAATCAATTAATTATTATGAAAACGAAATCATAATACTATATAAATCTAATTTTAAATTACATAACTACTTAAATGAAATTATACCTCTATAAAATATACTAAAACTACTTAAAACACTATTTTAAACATTATCTAATTTTAAAGTGCCTGAAAGGATTTTAGAATAGTGTTAATCAACATAATGTTTATATTTTCAATGCTTTTCTTATATTTAATGTATTGATTGCAGATCACCGCTGCCAGTAAGCAGTCGAGAAAGCGACAGCAGTTAGTGGAGGACATAATCGACTCAGACGAAGAAGTCTTACCTAAAAAGTAAGTTTTATAATATTACTTAAATTACCTTAGATTTAAAACGAGTATACATAGTTTTCTATTTCTTATTTCTGTCTGTTCACATTATTTTGTAATACTTCATACTCCTGTATTGATAATTATGTTACACACTTAATTCATTACACCTAATCACTAAAGTTTTATAGAAGAATTATTACTTCAGCTAAATAAATCAACTTTTTTTCTCTACTATGCAGATCCAAGCCAGCGAAGCCAAGACAGCAACCGAAAAAATCCGCAGCGCCTAGTAAGACCGGTTGGCATGACAGCGATACCGAAGACGAAGTCTACGATAAGACTGTCAAGAGCCCGCAGACCCTGCAGTCCGTTCTAACACGGCGAGTGGCGGACGGTGTCGTGAGGCGTACAGCCAACTTAGACGGCGATGTATTCGTAGAGGTGAAGGTATACAACGCCGCGGATATAGCTCTCGTTGATCCAAAAGATAGGTGGGAGCACGCTGTCTTACTGTTAAAGTTTAGAGCAGACGGTGACGCTCCTGAGTTGCGCTCACTAAAAGGTTTTTTGAAAAAGTGCAAAGCGCACTTTACAGCTGATGGCAAAGTTTTTCTTAAAAAGAAAATTTAATATTTTTTATTACCTGTTTAATAGTTTTAATAACATAAGTAAGTTTTGCGCTTCCTAAAACATTTCTTAAAAAGTGCAAAGCGCACTTTACAGCTGAAGGCATTTTTTCTAATAAGGAATTTTAGTTCTTTTTATAACTTTGATTAATACTTATTTTAACATAAGTAAGTTTTGCGCTCACTAAAAGATTTCTTAAAAGTGCAAAACGGACTTTACATATGATAGCAATTTTTTATAATTTGACAAGTTTTGTCTTTTTTACATTAATACTATAATTGTTTTTTTCTTAATAACAAATGTTCTATGTTATTCAATTACCGCATATTAACTCTCTTTCCATCAACCATTCGATTTATTTAAATCTAATCTACAATAATCTTAAATTTATGTAATATAAAGTTACAATTGTATTTGGAATTAAACTATAAAATAAACTTATATTTATGAGTTAAATAATTATTTTACTCTTCACTCATACCTACCTATATTAGTAAATTTATTGCATATTTACTGTAGATATGACTAATAAAACAGTCTACTGCACTGTTTGCGATTTATCAGTAAAGAGTCGCGCTTTCTCAAGTCATCTTAGAAGTAATATACATAAAAACAATTATTCTATCGATATTAGTAATGATATTCAAAATATAGGTGGGGCGTTCAGAAATAGAATTGCTTCATACAGAGTGCTGCCTATGGTCGCAGATGGAGATGACCATGCAGTAACGCTACCAATGGAATTCTTACAAGGTTTAAGATCTCGTGTAAAACATTTATTAGCCGCAAGACGCGCTACATATAATTCAATCAAAGTTAACTTTGAGTTGTTTGCCGAATTTAATCTACCTTCAACATTAAACAACGATATAAAATAATTTTCTACTGAAAACTTTATATTACATAACTATTATAATTTTAACGAAATTTTTTCCAAAGTCGTTTGTACTATTATTAATAAAATAGATGAATTTCAAGAAAGGGACAGCGGCTGGACATTTCTACGCGATTTGTACTTAGAAGTAAACATCAATAAGTACAATCCTTTGAGAGGTGCTAGATTTATTGAATTACCGAAATCTATAAAACTAAAACGCGCCTGTGTCAATGTACAAAATAATGATGAGTTTTGTTTTTTGTGGTGTATAATGGCTGCATTATTTCCAGCTGTCAACAATCCACATAGAATATCTTCTTATCCCAGATTTGAAAATAAACTTAATATCAAAAATATGACTTTTCCCGTTGGTTTCTCGGACATCAAAATCTTTGAAAAAAATAATCATCTAATTAGCGTCAATGTATACGGTCTTGGAAAAAAGTCAACAATTGTGGGTCCTTTATACAAAACTAACCATAAAAGAAAACATCATGTCAATTTGTTACTATTAGAAAAAGGTGAATTTCGTCATTATTGCCTCATAAAAAATTTGAGTTAATTACTGAGACCTCAGTTAACAAAACATGCCGGAAAAATATATTTTTGTGATGAGTGCATGATATTTTTTAATATAAAACAAAAATTTGATGACCATATTTGTGGTGGGGTTCGAACAGTTTTACCTGAACCAGGAACTGTAATTCAATTTAATAATTTCGAAAGAATGCAAGATATGCCATTTGTTATATACGCTGATTTTGAATCTTTATTAGTTGAACCCGAATCAAAAAATCATGACTCGAAATGTACATCTATTATGCAGAAACATGTACCAGCAGCATTTGGCTATTATATCGTCTGTTCTTTTAATAGCTCTCTCAATAAATATGTGTCTTATCGTGGGAAAGATTGTATCGAAAAATTTCTGAAATTTCTTGGTAAAGACGTAAAACAAATATACAAGATTTTGAAAACTCCAATCCCTATGTCTTCATTAACACCAGATGAGCAAGAAAATTTTAATACATCAAAATTTTGTTTTCTCTGCGAAAAATTGTTACTTGATGACAAAGTAAAAGATCATTGTCACCTAACAGGAACATACCGTGGAGCGGCTCATTCTTACTGTAACCTTAAATATCAGTTACCAAAATTTGTTCCAGTATGTTTTCATAATTTGTCCGGATACGATAGTCACTTATTTATTCGAGAGTTAGGTGAAATGCAAGGCAACTTAAAGGTAATTGCGAAAAACAAGGAAAACTACATATCATTTACAAATTTTTTTAATACAGGTTATCAGAAATATATACCGGTGCGGTTTGTGGATTCATTTAAATTTTTAGGTACTAGTTTAGAAAAACTTGCTGCAAACTTAAACGAAAGTGACTTTAAGCACCTATCAATTTTTTTTCCAGAGAAAAAGCATTTTGATCTAGTAAGACGAAAAGGTGTGTACCCATACGAATATATGACTAGTTGGAATTCGTATAAAGAACTTAGTTTACCATCGCGAGATTGTTTCTATAGCCATTTAACTATAGACTCTGTTTCAGAGTCTGATTATCGTCATGCAAATCAAGTTTGGAAAACATTTTGTTTAAAAGATCTCGGTGAATTCACGGACTTATACCTAAAAACAGACGTTATTTTACTGGCAGATGTTTTTCAAAATTTCCGTATAACTTGTAAAACAAATTATAAATTAGACCCAGCATTTTATCTAACAGCACCGTCTTTAAGTTTTGATGCAATGTTATTGATAACTAAAGTAAAACTTCAACTTATACACGACCTAGAAATTATACGCATGATACAACAGGGTATTCGTGGAGGAATCTGTTTGTGCTCTACCAGATATGCAAAAGCAAATAATCAATATTTGGATAATTATAATTCATCCTTACCCGATAACTATTTGCTGTATATAGATTGTAATAATTTGTATGGTTATGCTATGTGCTCTTATTTACCCTATTCAGATTTTACGTTAATGAACCAATCTGAAATTAATGAACTTAATATTCTTTGTGTACCCGATGACTCACAATATGGTTATATCTTGGAAGTTGATTTGGAATATCCTGAACATCTCCACGATGCTCACAATGACCTACCATTTTGCCCACAAAAAATTACACCACTAGCATCTAAATCTCCAAAGTTAATTCCTAATTTATACGATAAATTTTATTATGTAATTCATTATGTTCATTTAAAAACATGTGTACGATATGGATTGATATTAAAGAAAATTCACAGAGTAATAAAATTTAAACAACATCCATTTTTAAAACAGTATATTGATTTGAACACAAAATTACGTCAAAAGGCTAAGTCAACATTTGAACAGGACTTTTTTAAATTATTAAATAATAGTGTTTTTGGAAAAACACTAGAAGATTCTGAGAAAAGGGTTAATATTCATTTAGTAAATCGATGGACTGATACAAGAAACAAAACAAATAAAACTTACTCAGCTGAACAACTAATATCAAAACCAAATTTTCATAGCTGTACCACGCCTACCCATCGCCATATAAACGTAATTAATACCCTTCCGTCCTCACAAGATGGCGCAGTAGGTATCGATCAAAACCACGGAAAACATTAAAATCTTTTATTACCATTATTTGAACAAAGTAATACTCTAACTTATTAAATATGATTTTTATGAGCTGCAATAAATATTTTTAAAGCACTTTCTTTGTCTATTTTACGAAATTCAGAAATATTTGCCTAAAAGCACAATCTTTGGTTTTTAATTATGTCACTAGATGGCACTTTGTATGCTTTAAGGTTTTATGTGGGATTATATTGATGGCAGCACCGTCTTTACTATAAAGCGTAGGTACTAATTTACCCGCCCATTGTACCTAATTTATTTTTTGTATTAGTATTTTCTATTGTATATATTTTTTTCTCTTGTGTATTGTTGCAATAAAGAGTTTTTATTCATTCATTCATACTAACTCGTCCGTAAGAATAGATAATACAATTGATACCTACCTATTATAATATCTTGAAATAATGTACCTCAGAGTAAAATATACTTCGTACACTGTGTACAAACAAAATCGTATTCGTATCATTTTGCGCTGCATTTTGTTTCTAGAACAAAGTACCTGGGCGACCGAGCTTTGCTCGGTTACATCTCAAACATTAACTACATTTTTTTTAAACTTGTCTAAAAACATTACAAATTAAAAAAAAAATTATAAACTTGAACATTAAAAAAAACAAAAGAAAGTCACCATGTGGGATTCGAACCCGTAACACTCTTTCTAGCGGTCAGCATCCTTAACCGCTGAGCTAAGTTAATGGCGGCCTGCGCGACGAAATTAGCAACCATATTCTGCGTGAAAAGAGAAACGAATGAAAACTCAAAAACACGCGTTTTCCCAAACATAAGACTAATCTAGATCGATTGTTTACCCCCAAAAACCCTCATATACTAATTTTCAGCGAAATCGTTAGAGCCGTATCCGAAATGACAGAAATTTATAAATAAATAAATATACAAGAATTGCTCGTTTAAAGGTATAAGATAAGATAAGATATAATTGAAAAAGGCACACGCCGTACGAACTAAAGGTACTTAGTATCTTATCATGCATGTCATAAAAACATCGAAATATGGTTTATATTGTAATACCTAACTACATACTTATCCGAAATACTAAGTGACGATTATCATAGCTGGAGATGTTAGGTAAATCGTAACGTCCGCAACCGTAACACCCTAACACCTGATATACGAGCACAGGTACCTAGCTATTTACCTAGATGCTCGTTCAATGAATCAACATGTTGCGGGTCAACACGTACTTACCTACCCCGTGTACCTACCTAAAGCAAAAGTTTGGATATAAGTAGTGCCGCGAGGTCGCGCCCGGAACGACCGGCGGCGAACACAGTCACACACCTGAGTACCTAAGTCAGTGGCATCGTACGACTACGTACCTATCGAACTTTATCAAATTCCAAAGAACTTTGAATATGATACGGATATATGGTGAATAAATTTTAAAATAAGCGGCCAAGTGCGAGTCGGACTCGCCCATGAAGGGTTCCGTAGTAGCAAATAACATAATATAAAAGTCTTGTAGTATGTTTTTTAAAATTTTTTATATTTGAGTTGATTGAATGAAAGGTAAATTGCCGTTTATGATGATGACGTATTAAAAAAAAACTACTTACTAGATCTCGTTCGAACCAATTTTCGCTGGTAGTTTTCATGGTAATGAACATCATATATTTTTTTTAGTTTTATCATTCTCTTAATTTAGAAGTTACGGGGGGGGGGACACACTTTTTTCCACTTTGAAAGTGTCTCTCGCGCAAAGTAGTCGGTTTAGAAAAAAATGCTATTAGAAACCTCAATATCATTTTTGAAGACCTATCCATAGATACCCCACACGTATGGGTTTGATGAAAAATAAATTTTTGAGTTTTAGTTCTAAGTATGGGGAACCCCCAAAATTTACTGTTTTTTTTCTATTTTTGTATGAAAACCTTAATGCGGTTCACACAATACATCTACTTACCAAGTTTCAACAGTATAGGTCTTATAGTTTCGGAAAAAAGTGGCTGTGACATACGGACGGACAGACAGACAGACATGACGAATCTATAAGGGTTCCGTTTTTGCCATTTGGCTACGGAACCCTAAAAAGTAGAAAGGTATCATTTTAGTTGTATTGTGTTCTACAACGTAAATGGGACATACCTACCCGTAATAAATCGAACCACAGGCTATACTAGATCACTAGTACATATATATACAATGTCCTTTTTAATTAAGTACAAATATTTTAAGGGGTGATTCAGTCCATCATTTCGAACAACTTTTCCTAATAAATGTATATCAAAATAAAGAAATAAAAAAACGACGGGTTGCACTCTGGGAGTGCCGGCAGAAGTGAAAACTTGAATATCAACGTTGGGCATTTTTGATATACGAAACAGCAGGCGCAGGCATACATTTTCGCCGCGCCGTAGAAAGAGAGGGGGATACTCCCTCTCCTACGCCGCGCCAGCTGTCTACTCTCCATCCGTCTTACGAATTTTCGATCAGGTCACGTGTCCTGACGCGAGTTTATCATTTTTTACCCATTCCAAAAAAAGTGCACAACGCCGCTGAAGAAGTTTTCACTTCAAAAATTTTCATTTTCTTTAGTTATGATATCACGTGACTACGGTGATATGTACGAGAACCTACAAATTTTTTTCGTATTTCGATTTACATTTATTGGGAAATCTTGTTCGAAATGATGGACTGAATCACACCTTAAAATATTTGTACTTAATTAAAAAGGACATTGTATATATATGTACTAGTGATCTAGTATAGCCTGTGGTTCGATTTATTACGGGTAGGTATGTCCCATTTACGTTGTAGAACACAATACAACTAAAATGATACCTTTCTACTTTTTAGGGTTCCGTAGCCAAATGGCAAAAACGGAACCCTTATAGATTCGTCATGTCTGTCTGTCTGTCCGTCCGTATGTCACAGCCACTTTTTTCCGAAACTATAAGACCTATACTGTTGAAACTTGGTAAGTAGATGTATTGTGTGAACCGCATTAAGGTTTTCATACAAAAATAGAAAAAAAACAGTAAATTTTGGGGGTTCCCCATACTTAGAACTAAAACTCAAAAATTTATTTTTCATCAAACCCATACGTGTGGGGTATCTATGGATAGGTCTTCAAAAATGATATTGAGGTTTCTAATAGCATTTTTTTCTAAACCGACTACTTTGCGCGAGAGACACTTTCAAAGTGGAAAAAAGTGTGTCCCCCCCCCCGTAACTTCTAAATTAAGAGAATGATAAAACTAAAAAAAATATATGATGTTCATTACCATGAAAACTACCAGCGAAAATTGGTTCGAACGAGATCTAGTAAGTAGTTTTTTTTTAATACGTCATCATCATAAACGGCAATTTACCTTTCATTCAATCAACTCAAATATAAAAAATTTTAAAAAACATACTACAAGACTTTTATATTATGTTATTTGCTACTACGGAACCCTTCATGGGCGAGTCCGACTCGCACTTGGCCGCTTATTTTAAAATTTATTCACCATATATCCGTATCATATTCAAAGTTCTTTGGAATTTGATAAAGTTCGATAGGTACGTAGTCGTACGATGCCACTGACTTAGGTACTCAGGTGTGTGACTGTGTTCGCCGCCGGTCGTTCCGGGCGCGCATACATTTTCGCCGCGCCGTAGAAAGAGAGGGGGATACTCCCTCTCCTACGCCGCGCCAGCTGTCTACTCTCCATCCGTCTTACGAATTTTCGATCAGGTCACGTGTCCTGACGCGAGTTTATCATTTTTTACCCATTCCAAAAAAAGTGCACAACGCCGCTGAAGAAGTTTTCACTTCAAAAATTTTCATTTTCTTTAGTTATGATATCACGTGACTACGGTGATATGTACGAGAACCTACAAATTTTTTTCGTATTTCGATTTACATTTATTGGGAAATCTTGTTCGAAATGATGGACTGAATCACACCTTAAAATATTTGTACTTAATTAAAAAGAACATTGTATATATATATTATATTTTAAATTAACCTTAGGTACCTACTGTCCCACTGATGAGCAAAGGTCTCCATTTTTATTTATTTATATTTATATTACGATGATATTATATAAAAGTAAAAACGACATTTCCATTGGCTGCACATAGCACACAGTTCTTTGAAGATTACATGCATCGAACTAAAAATAATTAAAATCAAGTGAAGCTGATCTCGATATATAAGTAGTACTAAGTACCTACCTACCTATTAGATTTCCATACTCTTTTTCACTTTCCCCGACAAAAAAAAAGATAAACCGCCTGGTAAATAAATTTGTTATACGTATTCAGATTTCTTATGTGTACCTAACTACATACGTATCACATTGCAAGAGGTTCTTTTTTTTGTAAGAGAGTAGGTAGGTACTTAATATAATTTCGCAATTTTTTACGTAGTACGATTCATTAATTATCATAATGTGCATGAAAGAAATGAGAAATGCTTACTTACCTACCTAGATATTTCTGAAGTTATATATGAATGGTTAGTGGTGTCATTTTTTGAAATGCGAAGTCACTAAACGCACGACTTTTTGTATGGAAAAAACATCCGTTATTGTGACTCTGCGTTTCATAAATGGCACTTACTTCAAACACGTTTTTCAATTTGATATTTTATAACATAAATGATCGACGCGTCGCTGTCCTGCATCCGAATCTGTTAATTTTAACACCCCTCGTGCGGCGCGCGCGGCTACCTACCCCTTGTAGGTATGGCGCGATTACGGGTTACGTACGTAGGACAGCATTAACAATGGCCAAAATGTGTATTATCATAGATACTCAGGATCTTATGCCTAAACATTTGTTTTCTCGCTAACGCCATCTAGTGACGAACTCTTAAACACTTACGATATGCTTTCGCGGCTTTGGCTAGTCCTGTGTGCTGCCATCTCTGCGAGTTACTGGAACTAGAAACGCCTACTCAATTTGCCTACTTAAGGCCGGTCCAAAAGTTTCTATGGCGTTGGGTATCTGTTACGTTAGTAATTATATTATCTTTGGCTGTACTATATTTTCTGAAAATTTTGTAGCTGTACAAATGAGACCCGAGTCAGTTATCTTAGATAAGCCTATTTACATAGGGTTTACAGTATTGGAAATGTCTAAACACCATATGTATGATTTTCACTATTCTATTATGAAACCATTCTATGGGAAAAGTTTAAAGCTTTGTTATACAGACACTGATAGTTTTTTATATTCTATTGAGACAAAGGACGTATACAAAGATATTAAATGTTTTTTTCAATCATACTTTGACACGAGTAATTATAAAAATAACAACCAGTATGGAATCTTATGTCAAAATAAAAAAATACCTGGGCTCTTTAAAGATGAATTCGGAGGAGATCTGCTTTTGGAATTTGTAGGTCTTAGGTCAAAGCTATATTGTATTAAAACAAAAGAAAAGGAAATAAAAAAAGCTAAAGGTGTCAAAAAATCTGAAATAAAAAGCTTAAATATAAAAGATTAAAATGATGTTTTGATGTATAATACATCTCTGAAGAAAAGAAATATTTTATTTAAATCTCTTAAACATGAACTTTTCACACAGTCAGTAGAAAAAGTTGCACTCTCTGCTAGCGATGATAAACGCATAATACAAAAAAATAAAATTGATACCTTATCTTGGGGTCATCAATCAAGTTGGTTTTAAAATAAAATGTTAACGCTTTTGTATGACGAATGGTCGATGGAAATGAATAAAAAAATGTTTAACTATAATTTAAGGTAAACTTGTGTATCAGCAAGATGCTGAAGATTTTATTTTGTATATTGTCTGTACATATTCATTATGATTTATAATAAACATCTATAGTACCATATTTAGTTGATACCTTATTGTGTATATACTTATTTATATTAATAAAAATGATTGTATTTAATTAAGTAATAAATAAAAGATAGTATATAATTTTTTTGTGATAATTAAGATTAAGTATGTCTTTGATAAATTTAGTAATAGTTATATAAACATATTTTAATATAATGTATTTGTAGAATTAATTGAGTAATAAATAAAAGATGGTATATATTTTCTTGTTTTATTATTATCCATAACCATGAACTATATTTACAAAAAATACTCTATTTTCTATCAACTATACTAAAAAATCTTATAGTTATAACATTATTTTATTTTCCATCAACCATTTCTTTATACATAAAACATTTTTTAGTGCACATTGTCTTAGATGAAAAAAACAATTTAATGAAAAAGATCCTTTACAATACTTAGCTTGAAGCTCTTTTAAATTTGGAATATTTTTATTTGTAATATCTTCAATATTTTGGTGGTCACATAACTGCTGAACCCTCAACACTTTTTCTTCACCTTTCAAAATAATTTTTCGTCCATTTAAATAAGGTTTTATAATCCTATGAAATTCTTTGTAATCGACAAATCCAGAGCCCCATCGATATCCGAGATTTTTTTCGATCCACCGAACACGTTTCCTTTCTTCAGGGGTAAGTTGGGAGAAAGCATAAGGCGGTTTTATTAAAAATATATGAGTATGCTCTTCAGTAGCTATTGCAAATTCCTTTACAATGAATTAATTGCTAGGGTTTTTGAAACCTTGTAGATCTACGACAATTGTGTTTTTATTCATGATATCTTTTTAACAATGTTGCTCAAAGGCTTGTATTCAAATATGCAATCGTTTAATATCAAGCAATATGCTGCTGTCTGATCAGGTATTTCTTGGTCAGCTTCAATTTCTACTCTCACGTCTATAGAGCCCTTCAATGTTTCCTGCTGACGGGAACAGTCGATAACAAATAATGGAGAAACGTCTTTGAATTCTTTTAAGCTCAACAAAGGTTCTGCTCGACGTCCATAATAAGACTGCTGAAATCTTGCATATTGTTCGTATAATAAAGAAAACTTATTTTCTGAGAAACTTATGTTCAATCCTTCATAGGGGTAATACGATGAATTTAAAAAAACTTTTATATCACGAATATTACAGTGATCGAATTCTGCCATTGACGTTTGTGGTTGATGTTTACGATTGGTTTGGAACCCAATAATAACAAACCGTGGTTTCTCAGTTTGCGATGTAGTTTTAATTGCCCAAGTGTGTTTACGAGTTCTGGGGAGTAATGGGTATTCATAGAGATCCCAATTCCGGAAAGCTAATGTAATAGCACGATCTTTTTCCAGATGTTTCAATAAATTAATTCTTTCACGATCAGATACTTTGACGTGTGGAACTCGCCAAACTATTTTATTAATAACTATATCATCAACAATTTCTTCATTATTTAATATTAATGCATTAAGGTTACTGTTGCTTCTTAGTAACACTAACTCATGTTTGCAATTTATTATGATTTTTTCGTAATCTTCCGCGAAGCCTAATATTCTGTTTAATGGTATTGAAGCAGAGAATGAACCATCATGAACATTAGTTGTACCAGTAGGAGACCACCCCCATACTTTTGCAGATTTAGATTTATTTTCATTTAAGGAAAGATATGATTTTATGGTTGTAGTAATACCAGCATTTTTTATTCTATCTATTTCAACTCCATTTAATTCATACCGAATATCTTGAAATAAAAATAATGCAGGATTGTTGACAAAGCTAACACTTGAAAGTACTTCTTTTGTTTTACTATTGTATACGTTTGCTTTACCTTCAATGTACAATGTGCTGAGAGAGGGTAATATGTTCAAGTCTTGTTGGTTAATAGGGATTCGGATTTCATCATTCTTGTTGAAACTTGTCACGTACGGCTTGTATGAATGAAATTCGAAACTTTCCACGCTGTTGTCGTAGGCTGTTGGTTGAGATATATTTAAAATATTCATTTTAATAATCCTACCAATTTCAAATATTCTTGGTTAGTTTTTGAAAGCTTCGTCTGTGAAGAATGAAGAGGTCTTCTTTTCTGAGATGTTTTCTTGAAACTAACTTGAAGAGAGGATGGAATAGGGTTTTTATTAAAATTAATCATTTTCTTCTGAAATGTAAATACAGCTGAACCTCCTCACCGCGTAAATTGATTTGATTGTTTTCAGCGTCCAGCAATCTGATATTCAGATCAGTAATCGAATTTTGGTTGATTGGGAAATATATTATATTCTTGGGAATTTCAATAATGCGATAACCAGGTGGTACGTTAGGCACAAATTCATGAATTATGTGACTAGGTTTTCCGTTTACAAAAGATCCGCTCACTACATCACATTCGATGCGCACGAGAGTAGTAGATATAATGCTGACAGGATAACGAGATTCAGTACTTTTATTAGCTTTAACAGTCTCTTTTCCGAATCCTAAAATTCTACCAATTGAATCACGTTTTTCAAAATAAATATCTTTGGAACAGAAAATATTAGTTTTCAGTGTATTGTTATTACAAGTAAGTTTAAAGGAAGCATTTGTAATATTACTACTTAAAAAATCTTGTATATCTTGAAGTTCATAAGACCCTTCTGGAATCTCGATAACTTCATTTCCATAATATAATTTATTATTTCTCTCGTCTATGTTGGGAATCGAATTAAAAGTAGAAAAGTATAAAAGACCACATTCATAATCTCCAAGTAATTCTAGAGTTGGTGAATAGTTTGTTGTCAAGGAGCTTCCCACCCCAGTTATTGACACAGTGAAAGACATGTTTGTACTAAAAAAAAATTTTTTTTATTCACTTAAATACATTTTTCCAAAAATTTATTAAAAAATTCAAGCAATGATGTCCACAGTTCGTGGATCCGAAGTTCTGATGTTGAATGTAATTATATTTAATGGGTGTATTTTTCAAATATTTTATTAACTCTAATAATGGTGGTTTTAGATTGCCAAAACTATCAAAATATTCAGAATAATTATCAAGCTTCGCGTAGGCTACCCAGTGAGTTCCAGGGTTATTACAACTATCAAGTTTGAGAATTGCGCACTCTATTTTTCTTGGTTTCGTAGGTAAAGAATCTCTCATAAACACACCACGAAAATAAGGTATATCGTTAGCATACTCTAATAAATCGAAATTAGTAAGTGGTCGTTTGGGTAGCCATTTCATTAGTTTTTTGAATTTTTAAGATATAATCCCGCTCCTTTTTTACTATGCTTGATGTATAATCCTTTTCCAAGAGCAACTGCTTCCATTGTTTTGTTGTGTCGTGCAGACTCTTAAAGATTCTGTTTAGCCACTTTGTAATCATTTACAGCTTTTGCTATACCTGCAGCTCCACCAGCTAGTGAACCGAGAGCCGATAATCCAGCAAAGATGGGAATCAAAGGCAAAAATCCACCACACTTAGGAATAGGTATATAGCGTGGTAAGCGCATACCACTTTTGTTTGTAAATATTTTCTTTGCAGCTGCATAAGCATATTTAATAGCAGTGTTTTTGTCTTAACGTTTAATTTTTTTCAAACCAGACTGTATTTTTTTCACAATTTTCATAAATGATTGCGCTCCTGCGCCTGCTTTTAGTTTTGCTTTCATAGCATTTTTTACAATCCATGAGGCAATTTTTTCTCTTTTACCTGCATTTTTGGATTTTAACCTTTGTTTTGCCATGTTTAAAAGTTCTAAATCAGCGTTATGTCGAATGTTAATATCACTGTTATTATACGCAATATCGTGATACATGCACGCCCTGTCTAAATCGTTAATACCTCGGTCACCTCTTAATAACCTTTTCTGTAATTTGGTTCCTGGACCGCAAAACTGATATCCGGGTAAATGTAGTTCAAACGGTAACTTATCAATTAAACTGTTAATAATACCACTTCCTTTCTTCATGAATAAGCCGAAACTGATGTTTAACCTTCCGATACTTGACTTATATTACTGCAACAGCGCACTTTTGTCAACCCAACTGTTTTCGGAATCACTTAGTCCCAACCATTTTACAAACAATTTAGTTCCTTTTCTTTTTATAACTTTTTCAATGAGATAAAGATCAGGAAACTTAGTCTTCTGTAATTCATAACCGTAAAATGTTCCATAAATTAGTTGCTTATGTTTGTCTTCTATTTGATAAGTAGGTGGTTTGGTACAAGTTACTTTTTTAACAGTAAATATTTCCGTTGACCAGTTAGGGGTGTAACCTTTACTAAAATCTCCTTTATACTTACTAATTCGAACATGATCACCAACATGAAACAGGGATTTCGTGATATGTTGTTTTTGAGTTTTATTTATATTAGCCTTGACTAAAGTCTCATTATACTTATTAACGTCTATTGGTTTAAACTTTGTTAAGCTATGGGGTGTCCTGTTATAACGTTGAACAACGGATTTCAAATTACTGCCTAACCATTGATACTGTCCATAAAGACTAAATAATTTGTATAGATGACTTTTTAATGTTCTTATTACTCGCTCAACTATCGATGCTTTTTTTACAGAATAAGTAGAATAATGGTTTATTTTATATTTGCCCATCAATCTTTGAAAATGTTCATTGTAAAACTCTTTACCTAAATCTGTTTGCAAATTGCTTGGTTTTCGAGTTGATTCAGTCAATATATGTCGCATTGCATCTGTAACACAGTCCTTTGTTTTGGCTTTAAGAGGATTCACCCAAACATATTTCGATAAAGCGTCAATAACAACCAATATGTATTTGTATCCTTTATTAAACTGTGCATATTTTTGTAAGTCTATAAGATCAGCTTGCCACAAATCATCCATTCCTTTTATAATTGTACAACGACGTGGAAAATTCCTTCTCGCTGATCTATGGAGCTCGTCAACTATATTTCGTTTACTCATTTTTATTTAACCTTGACATCATTGAATCTATATCAGTTTTTGTATAGTATGTGGAACTTATATTAGACGAAACAGCTTTTTCTAAACCACTAAGATAATTTTTTACATTTGTTTGTATTTGTTTTAATTCAGCTTGTGGGTAACTTACACACACACAACTATATACATGCACATATTATTTATTTATTCTATAAAATTATATTTATAAATACTATACTTATTTAATAACATTATTTAACTTACAACCTAATTTGTATACAGAAGTACTATACCAACCTACTTACTTACATATCTACATACCTACATTAAAATACTAATACTAAATTACTATACTTAAACACTAAATACAAATATCGTATACTTACTTATTAACACACCGGCCAGTCGAGATGTCAATGGAAGCGCGCACTTTGCGTTCGTACCTACTTCAAACCTGTTCGATGCGCGGGGAAGCCCGCGCCGCTTCTTACTGTGCTCACTACCTGATACGTAACAAACGCCGCCGCGCTTGGCTTTTATTTACGCTGTGCTTCCTTACTTTTCACCTCTATACTGTTCTTGTTTCCTTCCTTCTGACTTGTGCGTGTTCTTGTGCTTGTGCTCAATACAAAACTCCAACATACGACGACTTATTATTTGGAATACCCTACGAGTTCTACGCCGCACGATACGACAACATTAGTGGTGAGTCCATTCCACTAAACTAGTGACCCCGTTCTAAAACACTCAAGATGGGAAACGATGGCGAAGGTTCTAGTAAAGCCGCAGAAGGCACGAGCCACACCCAGCCGGACGGCCAACAAAGCAATTCCGGAGCGCGCGTTTCCACTGCACCATCCGACATTTTTCGTGTCGGCGTCCGTGTCCCTCCATTTTGGCCTGACAAGCCTGCGATATGGTTCGCGCAACTGGAGGGCCAGTTCCTGATCTCCAACATAACATCGGACACGACAAAATTTTACTATGTCATATCACAACTTAACAACAAGTACGCAGTGGAAATTGAGGACTTAATCATCTCTCCTCCAGCTTCGAACAAGTACGAGAAGCTCAAGTCGGAGCTTGTTAAGAGACTTTCGGCTTCAAAGGAAAAGCAAGTGAAGCAGCTCCTCATGCATGAGGAAATGGGCGATCGAAAACCGTCGCAATTTCTGCGGTATCTTCAAAACTTGGCAGGACCTGGTGTTCCCGAAGATTTCATCAGGACTATCTGGACCAGCCGCCTGCCACACAACATGCAGCAGATCATCGCTTAGCAGGCCACGTCCCCAATCGATACCTTGGCTGATTTAGCAGACCGTATCCAGGACATCGCACCCCCAGCTCCCACAGTCGCAGCTACTTCATGTCCAAGACCCTCATCCAGCACAATGGACGACATGGCTAGGCAGATTGCAGAGCTTACACGACAGGTGCAGGCCCTTACGCATCAGCGATCCAGACCGCGAAGCAGATCCAACGATCGTCAGCGCAACCGTAGCCGCTCTAATTCCCGCTACAAGAAGCATCCACTTTGCTGGTACCATGCCAAATTCGGAAGCAAGGCCCGCAAGTGCATCAGCCCCTGCGACTTTAAGGCGGAAAACTTCCAGGGCGGTCGATAATGGCGGCTGACGATTGCCCAAACCCAACTGGTCGCCTGTTCGTTACGGATCGTAGGTCTAAAGTCCAGTTTCTCGTGGACACAGGAAGCGACTTATGTGTCATCCCTCGGTCGATGCTTCAAGAACGTCGTGCAAAGACTAATTATGAACTGTGTGCGGCCAATGGTTCAACTATAAACACTTACGGTTCAGTGCAGTTAAACCTTAATCTTGGACTTCGTCGTGACTTTATATGGCAATTCATTGTAGCGGACGTTACCAAAGCCATTATCGGTGTCGATTTTCTATCTTATTACCATATTGTCGTTGATATTAAAAACAAAAGGCTAATAGACTGTAACACTAACGTTTGTACCACTGTTGCTTCCCTTTGTTTTTCAGACACCCCAAGTGTGAAGGTCTTGACTGGCGTCGGTAAATATCACGGCATTCTCGGTGAGTTTCCAGAGATAACTCGACCCGCAGGCACACCACACACACCGAAACACAACACGACACATTTCATCCGCACGACCCAAGGCCCCCCAGTTTCATGCTCTCCTCGGCGACTAGCCCCAGACAAACTTAAAATCGCAAAACTTGAGTTTGAGGCTATGTTGGCAAACGGCACTGCTCGTCCCTCAGACAGTCCATGGGCATCGCCCCTTCATCTGGCCCCCAAAAAAGATAATAGCTGGCGGCCTTGTGGCGATTATAGACAACTGAATTCAAGGACGATCCCCGATAAATATCCCATACGCCACATTCACGATTTTGCCAATAATCTGTCTGGTTGTAAAGTGTTTTCCACTATCGATCTGGTGAAAGCCTATAATCAAATCCCTGTGGCTGAGGAGGATATCCCTAAAACTGCAATTTGCACACCCTTCGGACTCTTTGAATTCCCCTTTATGACTTTTGGCCTTAGAAATGCTGGCCAAACTTTTCAGAGATTTGTGGACGAGATGACTCGTGGCCTAGATTTCTGTTTTCCGTACCTAGATGACTTTTTAATTTTTTCCAGGAGCGAATCGGAACACGAAGACTATCTCCGTCAAATTTTCACAAGAATGAGAGATTACGGCATACTTGTTAATACTACAAAATGTGTTTTCGGTCAGTCGGAAGTATCTTTTCTTGGCTATACCATCTTACAATCTATACAATCTGGTGCCAAACCTCTCAAAAATAAGGTCCAGGCTATAATAGACTTCCCGATACCTAAGACCGTCAAGCAGCTTAGGAGATTCCTGGGCATGATCAACTTTTATAGGCGATTCTTGCCTCACTCTGCCCAAGTCCAAGCTTCGTTGAATGCTTTGCTTACTGGTTCGGTGAAAGGCTCAGATCCTGTCGACATAAAGGGGGATTCACTGAAGTCATTCGAAGCTTGCAAGGAAAGCCTCATAAATTCAACCCTACTGGCTCATCCAGACCCTCAAGCCAAACTTGCACTGACAACAGACGCATCTGATGTCGCAATAGGCGCGGTCTTACAGCAGTTTAAGGACAATTCTTGGCAGCCTCTCGCATTCTTTTCCCGCAAGTTGAGCCCATCACAACAAAAATATTCTACATATGATAGAGAGCTCCTTGCAATTTACCAGAGCATCAAATATTTCAGATACATGCTGGAGGCTCGCCACTTTGCCATTTATACTGACCACAAGCCGTTATGCTATGCCTTCCACGAGAGGAAGAGTAACTGCTCACCCCGTCAGTATAGGCATTTAGATTTTATATCGCAGTTCACCACCGATATCCGCCATGTAGTTGGCAAAGACAATGTCGTAGCAGATACTCTTTCTCGCGTGGAAGAACTGCAGATGCCTATCGACTTAGAAGTCTTGGCTAATTCCCAAACCTCAGACGAGGAACTGTCTCAATTGCTCCAAGGTGACACTTCTCTTCGCCTGGAGAAGACGACTATACCTGGCAGTCGTGCTCTCTTGTACTGTGACGTCAGTACGTCCACTCCCAGACCCTTCGTCACGAAACAGTTCCGCCAACAGGTCTTCAATCACCTTCATTGTTTTAGTCATCCTGGTGCCAACGCTAGCGCCAAGCTAGTTGCTCAACGGTTCGTTTGGCCATCGATGAGGAAAGACTGCCACGATTGGTCTAAGGCATGTTTGGCTTGTCAACGTGCCAAGGTAAATCGACACGTTTCATCACCTTTAGGTACGCTAGATTTACCTAAGGCACGGTTCAAATATGTCCATATAGACCTGATCGGCCCCCTCCCCCCATCTGCTGGTTACCGGTACTGCCTGACAGCAGTCGATCGCTTCACGCGATGGCCTGAAGCTGTCCCACTTACCGAAATTACCGCAGAATCAGTGGCCAAAGCCTTCATATCTGGATGGATTTCCCGGTACGGCTGTCCCACAGACATAGTCACCGACCGTGGAAGACAATTTCAGTCGGCTTTATTTCAACAGCTGGCCAAACAGATAGGTTTCAGGCACCGGAAGACTACCGCTTACCATCCTCAGTGTAATGGCCTAGTTGAGCGATTTCACCGCCAACTTAAATCGGCAATCACTTGTCACAGTGACGTAAATTGGACGGAGACACTACCCTTAGTCTTACTTGGTATACGCAATGCCATTAAAGAAGACTTACAGGCTACTCCAGCAGAACTTCTTTACGGAGAGACCTTGCGTATGCCAGGCGAATTCTTTGGTGACAAATACACTTGTCACACTACTGACATACGTGACTTTTCCGCCAGATTACGTTCCTTTGCTGCCAAATTACAACCTGTACCCACTTCTCACCATCATAAAAATAAGATTTTCATCCATAAAGACCTGGCTTCATGTACTCACGTCTTTGTCAGAGACGATACCGTCCGTGGTACCTTCTAGCCAGCTTACAATGGTCCATAAGAAGTAGTGGAAAGAGGTCCTAAAGTTTTTAAAATTAAAATTAAACTTAAGAACGTCACAGTGTCCATAGACCGACTTAAACCAGCCTATACACTGACTGACTATACACTTGTCACTAAAAATACTACTTCAGAAAACAAAAATCTCGACAACAATAATTTTGACAGTAAAAACAATACAAAAACATGTCACACTGGACATACTAACATAAATAGTGAAAACACCACTCCCACCACAACTCGCACAACTCGTTATGGGCGTCGGGTTAGGTTCCCAGATTTTTATCGCCCGTAGACACGGTCTTTGGAGGGGAGTGATGTGGGTAACTTACACACACACAACCATATACATGCACATATTATTTATTTATTCTATAAAATTATATTTATAAATACTATACTTATTTAATAACATTATTTAACTTACAACCTAATTTGTATACAGAAGTACTATACCAACCTACTTACTTACATATCTACATACCTACATTAAAATACTAATACTAAATTACTATACTTAAACACTAAATACAAATATCGTATACTTACTTATTAACACACCGGCCAGTCGAGATGTCAATGGAAGCGCGCACTTTGCGTTCGTACCTACTTCAAACCTGTTCGATGCGCGGGCGTCGTCGCCCGCTCGCCAGTCGAGAATCTGCTTTGACGCGCGAAGCCCGCGCCGCTTCTTACTGTGCTCACTACCTGATACGTAACAAACGCCGCCGCGCTTGGCTTTTATTTACGCTGTGCTTCCTTACTTTTCACCTCTATACTGTTCTTGTTTCCTTCCTTCTGACTTGTGCGTGTTCTTGTGCTTGTGCTCAATACAAAACTCCAACATACGACGACTTATTATTTGGAATACCCTACGAGTTCTACGCCGCACGATACGACAACATTAGTGGTGAGTCCATTCCACTAAAAGCTCTTAAATCTTGAATTTCTTTATCCAAATAGGCTTTGTTAACCGCGTCGTTATCTTCCTTTGGATGTAACAATCCCTTTAATCTTGTTAGTTTTAGATTGTAATCTCCTGTTTCCGATTTGGTTAATAGGTCGTTTAGAGAGTCAAAATATTTAGAAACTCTTAAACGCTTATGAACGTGGTGACCGAATTTGTCTATATTCATTGCAATATAATATAAGTATATAGAGCGAATATTATATGTAAACTGCTCAAATCTCTTAATGTATGCTCTTTATATATTCCTAAATTCTCTCGATACTACTAAGATATAATACTACTTAATTTTCCCAGTGAATGTTCTTTAAGTTGTACATTCACTATCCCAGCTTCTTGTAATTCTGTTATAATTTCAATAATTTCGTTATCTAATCCTGTGTTGCCAGCTGCCCGTGACCCTAACAATAATTTTAGTCGTTCTACTAACTCATTAGGATCATTCCAATAAACCAAATCAGTATTTTTTTTAAGATTTTTCAACAGCTTCATACCTGACCCCTTTGAAAGACTCTCAGTACTAGTGGTTACAGTTCTAGTAAATTTAAATAGAGGTTTAATGATGTTCGTGTATTTACAACCTTTATTACTATTAATAGGCTTCTTAGGATCGTAGTTACGTCGATGAGCATTGGTTTCCAATAACAACAATTTGTAATATTGTAAATCTTCATCTGTAATTAAATCCATGTTTGGTATTTTCTTGAAAAGTAATTCTTTTAAACCCGGTGTCTTTTTAATAATACGAGTTCCTATTTTCCATGTTACATCTTGGTCGAAGATACGTATGTTGCCTAGCAAGACTTTTCCGCGATCATGTCTGATACCAAAAGGAATATCATTAAGTGCTTCGGATGACCAAGACATATCATCATGATGTGTTTGATCTTTAGAGGTCGGTGATGAGCGAACAGATTTGAAGGACTCATCACTTAGGTTGTGTTCAGAGGGTGATACAGTAAGGGTTTTGTTAGAATTGTGTTCATGAGAATCATAGTTTTCTTCATCGTGTTCTTCCTCGTCAAATGGTTCATCTAAGTCTTCTTTAGTAAAAAATGATTCTTTATTTTCACTTAACTTCCTTATTTTTGTTTCGGGTATATAATTCTCCTCTTTTTCTTCGTCATATTTTCTAATGTTTTTACTTGACAGTTGATTAAGTGGATCAACGATAGGTTTGAATATTGTTTCTAAAGCCATGTTGCTCGCGTTTTTTGTATCTCTTATCAAACCCACCTTTCTTTTTACAGCAGCTGCGGATTTCACGATTTGTTTTTTTATTTTTTCTCCATTTTATGATCCGTTCTTGTTCAGAATCTCACATAAAGTGAGTTGTTATCATAATGACAGTTTCTTTTTAATGCTAATCTATAACTATAAATGTATCAAATTTCATCCTGTAACATCCTTTATTTCGCTCACAATCCTTATTTATTACAACATAATCATACAGTTCTTTCCATACTGTTGAACACAATTCACGGAATTGATACCATGACATATCAGAACGCACGTGTTCTTCATAAACGTGTTTTAAATTGACATCATCCTGTTTGAATAATACAATAAGGTTTGCATTATCTCTCACGAGTTGCTTCGGTATTTTGGTATAAGTTTGATTAAGATAAAAACAGTCAATATTCTTATGACGTCCCATAGCGAAATAATCCCGTATATTATTTTGATTTTCACAGGCAACATCGTCAAATATTATAATAGAGTTTGGATCAGCTTCCTGCGGATTCAACACTTCAGTATTATGACTATATTTTTTAAACGATACACCTGGCACCATATTTAATACTTTTTCTAGAAATAAGTATTTTGGTTGGTATAAAGATTTTGAATATACGTACCGATTACGAAATCGTAGACCATTTTCATGCAATAATAAGCTTATCACTAAATTTGTCTTTCCACAACTTGATGGTCCGCATACAATGCAACGTATTGTATTTGGCAACAAGTTGCCATGTCGCTTAACCCCATTCGTCAGCATAGTAGGGCAAATACATTGTAAGTTTAAGGATTCCTTTTGTTTTATAAATTTCATAATTAGACAATTTAATTAACTTGACTGTCACCTTTGCTGTATCTTAACAAAATGAAAAGTTACAACTTTGCTATTATATTTATTAAAGGTGCCCACGAATTAGATCACCAGCATGAGCAAACGGCCTTGGTAAAGCGATTATCCATTGCATAATGCACTATGGTCAGATCTTTTAGGTTTCAGCAATTTTATATTGCTAAAACTCAGTGTTTCTGAGTGTCTAGTGAAACATGTCACATGTGTGTTACATGTGAATTTGCTAGAGTTAAAATTCTAAAAGTGGTGTAATGTGTTGCGGATCGAGTTGAAAATTAATATTGGTAAGTTTTACACAAATATCGCTCTTACGCGACTTTCGAAATATAGTGTTATATGTGAAGTTACGTTGATTTTTAGGTGCTCTTTTATTATACGATTCAAAACACGTCATTGAGCGATTGAAAATAAGCTCTAAAGGTAAAGTAATTCCCAGATATTAATTGATGACTTTGAAACAGTTTCACACTTCCATTGAGGGAATAAAATGACCGAAAATGGAAGTGTGAAACGGTTTCAAAATTATCAGTTGATATCTAATCACGTGTTACGCCCGCAAGGCCTTTTATTAACAGCGAAGTAGATTTTGCAGGACCTCTGCAAGTCTTGTGGTCTAGAGGATGAGGAGCCAAAACAAGCAAGGCATATATCTCCATTTTTATCTGCCTCTCAACTAAGGCTATTCATCTAGAATTAGTTGGAGATTTAACTTCCGAGGCTTTCATAGGCGCCTTTAGAAGATTAACCGCTAGACGAGGCAAATGCTGCAATCTATGGAGCGACCAAGGCCGTAACTTCGTTGGAGCAAATAAAGAGCTAGAACAAGCATGGAAGGATGCAAATTTAGATTTTTCTGGCCAGATTGTAAATAAGTTAGTTTATGAAGGAACGCAGTGGCACTTCATCCCCCCCTACAGCCCTAATTGCGGGGGATTATGGGAGGCAGGGGTGAAGAGCATTAAACACCATTTACGTCGAGTACTTACCAGTAATTTGACCTTCGAAGAAACTTCAACAGTGCTATGTCAAATCGAGGCATGCTTAAACTCTCGACCCTTGAGCCCTATTGATGACACCGATGTAGATAACAAGGATCCACTCACAACAGGACATTTCTTGATTGGGGAAGCTCCAGTAATAGTCCCTAGTCCTGACGTAGAAGACATAAGAATGAGTAGCCTTTCGAGGTGGCAACATTTACAAAAGATTATAACAGATTTCTGGAAAAAATGGCAAAAAGAATATTTGACAATATTACAGCAGCGGCCTAAGTGGATGAAGAGTGAGAAGGAATTTGAGATAGGAAATATAGTACTGATAAAGGTTGAAAATTTGCCACCTGCGAAATGGGCTCTGGGGCATATAGTAGAAAAGCACCCTGGTCAAGATGGTATGACAAGAGTTTACAGTGTGAAGAGTGGCGATAGTATAGTGAAAAGATGTGTTTCCAAGTTGTGTGCATTGCCTGTAGATATTGAATAAGTAGTTTAAATCAAAGATAATGTAAAGGTAATTAAATTTAAAGATTTTGAGTAGATTGAGATAAAGAACAAGGCATGTTGTAATTTTTAATTTATTATTAAAAGAACTTACAGTTCTTTTGGTGGGCGGTATGTTATATTAGTAGCTGTAGATATAGATCTATATTTATGTTGTTTTGCGTATCGCCCAACCCGTGTTATAAGCATGATTTTTTGTATGAGACATCAGTCGCAATAATACATTCGTACAGAGCACAGTGTTTTATTCAGAAAATTTCTCCACACGAAAGTGAACCTTACGTACTACACCAACACTAATATACAATAATAGTTGACGACCTGCGTGGCGTAGTGGTCACCATGCTAGTCCGCCACTCAGAGGTCCCGGGTTCGATCCCCGGTCGGGGCAAGTTGGAAAATGACCTTTTTCAAAATGTCCTGGGTCTTGGATGTTTATCTATGTATTTATTATAAAAATTTAGTATCGTTGAGTTAGTATCCCATAACACAAGTCTTGAACTTACTTTGGGGCTAGCTCAATCAGTGAAATTTGTCCCTATATAATTATTTATTTATTTATTTACATTAACCTGTTGTCTGTGCAAAACACCAGACACAATAGTAAAACAATGCATGTCGACCGGATTCCGGTCTGCTCACAGATGACAGGTTAATGCTCATGTTGCTTGACACTGAAACGCGGACACGCCGTAACGTCCGTCTTGCGTACCGCTTTTGGAGTAACCCCGTTAAGGCATGTGAGCACACCATCTATGAGGTTATACTGAGTCAGCGCAGGTGGTCGGGCCTTGTACGGCGCGTCCGTGAGTTCCGGACGCGCCTACTTGGTGAGTGGGGGGGCGCTCAGACGCCCCCGAGGAGTGGCTGCTTCGGCGGCCAGCCGCGCCGGGGTTCGCGGCTGTATTTCCTTTCCCGTGTCCCCGCAAAGGCGGTTGAGGTGGAACTCCGGAGGTTTTTTAGTGGATAGGCACGTCATTCTGGCGTGGAGTCCCACATAACCCGACAGCCTCCCCCGCAGGCTGATGGGTATCCGTAACAGGGATCTTTCCTCCGTATAAAAAAAAAAAAAAAGGTGGTCGGGCCTTTCCCCCCCAATGGGTTCCCAGTTTGTCGTACCGGGGGCGCTCAGTACCCGTGGTAGCCTGGAGCCACGGGGAAGCCAAGAGAAACCCGCGAGGGGGTGCTCCTGCGGTTTGCGCCAGCAGTGAGCGCCCACATTGGGGCGGCGGGGGAGTGGGAAGATCTCCCCCTGCCTGGGGAGGGGCGCTCCCGCGGGCTCGGCTTCGGCCTTGAGCTTGCTGGGATGCGCCGAATGGGTCGGCGGGGGAGTGGGAAGTTCTCCCCCCACCCGGGGAGGGGCGCTCCCGCGGGCTCGGCTTCGGCCTTGAGCTTGCTGGGATGCGCCGAATGGGGCGGCGGGGGAGTGGGAAGTTCTCCCCCCACCCGGGGTGGGGCTGCCGGGAGGGGAATGTTTCATTGCTCTCCCGGCGCTTCGGGCGGGGCCACACCGCCGTGGCTGTGGTTGGTGATCGGTCGCGGGGGGAAAGTAGTGTCGGTGCTAGGTTGTCGCTCTCCCTGTCCTCCGCGGCCGAGCGGTGCCGCACCTTGTTTGCGGCGAGAGGTAAGCGGCGGAGTCTTACATCTTCTCCGTCGCTGGGAGCCGGTTTATCTGACTCCCATGGGCCCAAAGGCGGTGGACTGCGTGGGAGTTTGCCGCCTCTCAATTGGCCCGAGGAGGTACGGCGCGTCCGTGAGTTCCGGACGCGCCGACTTGGTGAGTGGGGGGGCGCTCAGACCAAGGAGGAGCTGCTTCGGCGGCCAGCCGCGCCGGGGTTCGCGGTTGTATTTCCGTTCCCGTGTCCCCGGCAAAGGCGGTTGAGGTGGAAATCCGGAGGTTTTTTACTGGGTAGGTACCTCACTCTGGCGTGGAGTCCTACATAACCCGAAACCTCCTCCGTAGGCTGATGGGTATCCGTAACAAGGATCTTTCCTCCGTATAAAAAAAAAGGTGGTCGGGCTTGATGTCAAGCTCAGCGCGTCGGTGGATTTCAAAGTCATTGACTTTGGTTTTAACCAAAGCTCTCCACTCCGGTCTCGAGGCAGCATGCTTCTCCCACTGAGAAGGCTCTATGCCGCAACGTTTCATATGCCGCTTCAGCACGTCTTTGTACCTGAGGAGTTGTCCGCCATGCATGCGCTTACCCTTCTAAAGTTCTGAGTACAAGATGCGCTTAGCGACCCTCTGCCTTTCTATTCTTGTGACGTGTCCGCACCACCGAAGTTGTCGCCGCATGAGGTTAGCCTCAATGCCACCCACACATTGACTCGTCGCAGCACTTCGGTGTTCCGCAAGCGATCGAACCATTTGATCTTCACTTTGGCGGCTGGCAACCCTAGAGCATAAATGTCAAAAATTATTGCTCCGTATTTAATATTGTAAATTTAAATATTTTTATAGCTAAATCTAATAAATAATATTACTTGTTTGTAAAATAAACTAGGTTTAATCATAATTGATAATTTGTTTGTGTAATTTCAGTGTATTTTGTGAAATAATAGTGCTCTTAGCTGACGTTCAGTGGGTATAATTGTTACCGGCTTTTTACAACTTTTACAAGGTAAGAACGGTACAATAACTAATCCTTTTTACATATCTCAATAAACACCGCGTCCTTTGTGCACTGTTTTTCATAATTTTGGAAAATTTACTCATATAAAGCACATACAAATTGACACTTGTTTTTGTAACAGTAGGTAGGTTATGTTTTTGTTATTTCTTAGTAAGTGATCGGTTTTGTTAGCTATTCTAGCGTTTATTATCTTCCTTACACATTTTGTCAGTCCCTATATTGTAAAAATGTCCACCACAACCCGTGCAACGACAGCCAGGCAATTGGAAATTCAGCTGAAGGATGCCTTACTCCAGCTCAAGGCAGAAAAGGAAGACAATGGGAAACTATTATTGGAAAGGGAAGATAATGAACGTGAATACGAATTAATGTGTACGAAAAACATTAGACTCGAACAAAAGCTTTCTGAGAGTCTCCAATTATGCGATGAATTAAGCGAGCAACTTAACCGATTGCATTTAGAAGTAGATACTTTCCGCCAATGCGGTGATACGTATGAGCAAACGCTCAGACGTACCTCCGAGTTAGAAAAAGAGCTGGGAGAGGCATATAGACTTATAAGTAGTTACGAACAAGATGCCCAGTCGCGTCAGTCAGCGGAGGTGTCCAGCCTCTTTGATGAGCTTATTGAAAGTGTCCATGTGCCTCCCTCAACAAATTCCTCAGTAGTTGATCTCACTAGTGAGACATCATGCAACAATAATTACTTAGATAATTCAAATGCCATGAATAGTCACAATAAAGTTAAAAAACATTTAAAAATTTGTAAAAAAATCAAGAGAACCAATAATAAATTAAAGATTAATCTCAGGAAATCATGTTTATTAAAATCCAGTTCATTAAATTGTAAATTACAAACAGAGTTAGACTTATGTAATGAAAAATTGGCAGAAACTCAAGAGTTGTATGAGGTCAACAGGATTAGACTTGAATCTCATATTATTAAATTGCAGGAGGACTATTCCTCCTTATTTTCTAAGTATGACCACCAACAAAAACAAAATACTGAGCACATGCTGACTGTGGAGAAATTGATTAGCGACAGCAAGTACAATCAAGAAACCCTTGATTTATTAGCTAAGCAATGTACTTGCGGGCAGCTCAACCAGCCCACCATCAGTGTCCCCACACCAGAGCTCTCTCCTTGTGTCAGTAATTTGTGCAATAGTGTGTCTGATTGTGTTGACCTTATGGAACCTCCGTGTAATACAATAGTTTTTTCCGATAGTATAGGTCGCAATATGGGTTGCATATTTGACACACTTCTTGATAACTCTTGTGTCAATTACTGCTTCCCGGATGCAACATTTACTCAAATTTTAGAAAAAATAAAATTAACCAAAATAAATTGTAAATCTACTGTTGTATTACTGTTAGGCAATTGTAACAGAATAGGAAAAAAAGAAATAATCAGCTGCATGGATTATTTAACTAAACTAGAAGTAGGCAAAATAATTTTATGTGCATTCCCATATATACGTTGCCAGCCTCCAACAAATAACAGAAACATTCACTATATAAATACTTTGATGCATAATATAACATGTCGTTATAGTGATAAATTAGTGTTTTTTGACACCAATAATTTCATAGGTGAATGTGATCTGACAAAAGATAATATTTATCTATCAAAATATTCTAGACGTAAGATTGCTACATTAGTAGCAAATAATATTAATTTTTGGACGAGTTTACATTGTAAACAAAACCCTAGTTTTAAGACACCTACCGATTTACCAGGAATATGTGATGGTAAATCTGTAGACTTGACGGCAGTTTTAAACTGAACATTAAGACAACGGAAAGGCCTCATGAACTCAGAATAGTACATCAAAATTTAGAAGGTTTTTCCGGCAAAGAATTATTAGTCGAATTATTTCTAGAAGAGTTGGATGTGGACATTCTATGTTTGACTGAACATTGGCTGTATGAGAGTCAGATGATGTTTAGCCTAAACAACTATAATATTGTTAGCTGCTTTAACAGGAAGTCTGCTCAGCGAGGGGGTTCCATAATTTTTGTAAAAGATTCTTTCCGTAGCAAAGAGCGGACGGATATTGTCAGACTTTCTGTTGAGCGCGTTTGTGAGGTGACCTGTGCCGAGCTAGATCATCATATAATTATTTGTGTATACAGTCCTCCTAATAGTGATTTTAAAAGTTTCCTTAAAACTATGGACCAGGTACTTAAGTCCTGTTCATCTAGTAAAAAGAATTTAATTGTTTGCGGAGATTTTAATGTTGATATCTTAGTAGATAATCCAAAAAGTACACAATTTTTAAATCTTTTTAAATGTTATGAATTAGTAAACGTATTCTTTGAGCCAACCCGAATTACTGCTACATCTGCTACTTGTCTAGACAACTTTTTTAGTAATATTCAATACTCTGATAAATCTGTTATTAATAAACTGCCTTCTGATCATTCAGGTGTATATGTAGTTTATGTCAAGGAGTCCAAAGGCAAGTCCAGCATTTTGAACAAAGATAAGACTTTTTGTAGGCCGATTACTTCTAAAAATATACAAAAACTAAAAAATAATTTAGATAAAAAATTGTTGTCGGTCGTTTACACAGGAAAAAATCCTGACGACCATTACAATAAACTATTTAACGTTATTACCTCCGAATATTCAAAAACTTTGAAACAAAAACAAGTTGTAGTGCATAGAAAATTACAGTTTAGTGAGTGGGCTACTACCGGCATCTACATAAGTAGGAGCAGGCTTTATGACTTATATTCCCAAAAACAATATAATTTTAGTCCTTCCTTTCTAGAATATGTTAAAAATTATTCCAAAATATTTAAAAAAGTTTGTAGACAAGCCAAGGCAAATCGTATAAGTAGAAAAATAAATAATGCTCCTAACAAAATAAAAGAAACTTGGAATGTTATAAATAAAGAAACGGGTAAAAATAAAGCCAAAGAAAATATCTGTCAAATCAAATCTTGTGGTAAGACTATTACTAAAACTGAAGAAATAGTAAATATTTTTGATGATTTCTTTACTAACATTCCTTTGGAACTTACTTCTAATGTGAATTCTAGCCCCCAGCGTGCTGAAGCCTTGCTTAAGAATAATGTTAGGCCTTGTGATTCTAAATTTAAATTTAAGCATATTGGCCCCAAAGATATAATAGATGCATTTAAACAGTTAAATTTAAAAAAATCTGAAGACCATTGGGGCATGTCAGTTGCTGTAGTAAGCCATATCATAAATATCATAGCTGCTGATTTAGCTTTTATATTTAACGAATGTATTGATGAAGGCATATTTCCTAACCTAATGAAATGTAGTAAACTAATCCCCTTATTTAAAAAAGGAGAAAAAACAGATCCTGGCAACTACAGACCTATATCTATCCTGCCAGTTTTGAGTAAGGTGTTCGAAAAGATAATGCTCAATCAAATGCTTCTTCATTTTAAGACCTACAACCTTTTCCATAGCCAACAATTCGGCTTTACTGGCGGGAAATCGACCACCGATGCGGGAGTAGCACTTGTTACTCATATATACGACGCATGGGAGAACAAAAATGATGGAATTGGATCATTTTGTGATCTCTCCAAAGCATTTGATTGCGTAGATCATCCGACACTTTTGCTTAAATTTCGTCAATACGGTTTTGATGATAATTCAATAAAACTTATAGAATCTTATTTAACAGATAGGCATCAGACTGTTGATTTAAATGGCATAAAATCGCACGGATCTAATGTTAAGATAGGCGTACCGCAAGGTTCAATTCTTGGACCTTTCCTTTTCTTGGTTTATGTCAATGACTTGCCTTACATGGTTGAGAAGCAGGCTGGCATAGTGCTGTTTGCTGATGACACCTCGCTTATATTCAAACTTGATCGACATAGCACAAACGCTAGCGCGGTGAACAGCACCTTGTCTTCCATTTCTGATTGGTTTTCTGCCAATAATCTCATGTTGAATGCGAAAAAGACTCAATGCGTTAGATTTTCTCTTCCCAATGTGAGACAGGGTTGCGTTGACATAATGATAGATGGTGAAAAACTCGATCTTGTTGAAAGTACTACCTTCTTAGGAATAACAATAGACTCGAAACTTCAATGGGGTGCTCATATAACTAAACTTTCAAATAGGCTTAGTTCTGCGGCTTATGCTGTTAGGAGAATAAGACAATTGACAGATGTAGCAACTGCTAGACTAGTGTACTTTAGTTACTTTCATAGTGTAATGTCTTATGGCATACTCCTGTGGGGGAATGCAGCCGATATTCAGACTATTTTTATTTTACAAAAACGGGCAATTCGTGCTATTTACGGGTTAGGATCTAGAGACTCACTCAGAGAATTATTCAAGAAAATAGATATACTTACCTTAGCATCACAGTATATATTTGAAAACATAATGTATGTAAGGAAAAATATTTCCTTATACAATAAAGTAAGCGATTTTACCGATAGAAACTTACGTAATAAGAATGACTTAGTTGCCCCGTTTTATAGGCTTAAAACAATTAATAAGACATTTATGGGGAACTGTATACTTTTTTATAATAAATTGCCAAAATCGATCCTTGATATGCCAGACAAAAGATTTAAAACTTATGTAAAGAAAGTACTTTGTGAGAAGGCTTATTATAGGACCGATGACTACCTTAAAGACAAAAAAGTCTGGCGTGAGCTTGACGCGGGTCCCTCTAAAAGTTTGTAATATAGGTACTCGAAAATGTCATAATTTGGTACATTTTGTACCAACTGAATCTACAACATGACATTACTTAAAAATTTTGACATTCTAAAAATTAAATTTAAATTATGATATGACATAATCAAACAAAACAATGTATTCTCTGTCCACATTAACTTTAAGTATTAATTAAATTGTGAGTTGACGTCCTTGGAGAAAAGGTGCAGTGCAGTTTGTTACCGCTTCTTCTGCACTAGCGCTTTGGAAGCGGTAGTAAACTTAGCTGTAAGTAACTATTTGACGTCAACAATTGTGCAACAAAATAATGACGATTATTAAGAGATATTATAAATATCCTATGATAATAAAGATATATTTGATTTGATTTGATTTGATTCATGATCTTACGCAGACATTTGAGGTGAAAACGATCTAACATGCGAATGTGTCGGCGGTATACTGTCCAAGTTTCTGCAACATACAGTAGGTTAGGCACAACGATTGCCATGTACACTGAGATTTTCGTACCTAGCCTTATGTCATGTGAACAGAACACTTTGGAATTCAGTTTGTCGAATGCTGCAGCTGCAGCTCCGATCCTGCAGTTGATTTCTGAATCCAGGTCACATTTAGATGTTAAAGTGCTCCCCAAGTACCGAAACTTATCGACCTGCTTCAGCTCGTTCTCGCCAAGTTTGATGTTCAGCGCCTTGTGACCGCCTGTATCTAAGGACATAACTTCCGCCTTTTTGACGCTGATTTTTAGGCCATATTTACGGCAAACCTTGTCGAAATCGGACATAAGCTGTTGCAGGCCATCTGGGTATTCTGTCACAAAACACAAGTCATCTGCGTAGATGATCTCAGTAATCATTTCGTGTGACACTTTTGTGCGGGCTTTAAGCCTTGCCAGATTAAAAATGTTACCATCGGTACGAAAACGGACTATGACTGCAAAATACAACGCGAACAACGTAGGTGCGAGAACACAACCCTGTTTGACTCCACAGGTAACGGGGGAAAACTATGATTGTTCATCGTCGACAGCGACACAGCATTGCATGTCATCGTGAAGGAGTCTGAGCAGTCTTACAAACTTCTCTGTGCATCCTATCTTCCCCAGCACCACCCAGAGAGCTTCTCGAGGCACACCGTCGAAAGCCTTCTCAAGGTCCACAAAGCACAGGCAGATGGGACGACCCTGCTCTCTGCTTTTTTCTAGCATTTGACGCACTGAGAAAACTGCTTCACATGTGCCTCGGTCTGGTCGGAAGCCAAACTGAGTTTCGGGCAACAGTTTTTCTGATATACTCATACGTTGATAAAGAAACGAGTTCATCAGAAGAACCTACTACTATATTTTTGTAGTCTACTGTATTTTTGTAGTGTCCTTTTTGTACAATAAAGAATTTACAAAAAAAAAACAAAACAAGAACCGTGCGACTTAAAATCCTTGAAAAAGGATATCAATATAATTAAAAGTGACATTAAATCCATTACTGACGATATAAAGACTGTAATGGAGAATCAAGCCGTACTACATAAAACACTTCAAACAATTTTGTTACAAGTGTCATTGCTGTTAAAACCAATTAAAGATTTAAAGAACTTAGAAGAGTTCGAAACAAAAAAAAAAGATTCTGATTATAGAGAAGATTTACTAAGAAAGTTAAGTGTGCTGTGTACTAAAGGCACTAGGCAGGGAACCACAAGTGCCTATGCTATTATTGATGTATTATTCGAAAGACAGTTTTTGTCATCCAATTACATAAAAAAGTATCCACGCTAGTCTAGTGACCCGCCCCTGTATATAAGGTCTAAAATAATATACTGAACTTACTAACTACTTTAAGGTTGAACTCAATCCATGATACTGAACAACTTCCCCAAGGAACACGTTCCGAAATATAAAAATTTTTGCCCACCAATTCAAGTTGACCGATCAGCTGATCCGAGTTTCTATGGAAAGCCAAAAATTATTTTTCATATTTCGACATGTTCCTTGGGAAAAGTTTTTTAGTATCATGAACTGAATTCAACCCTAAAATAGTTTCAGTATATTTTGTTAGATCTTATTTACACCCGTGCGGAGCAAGGGCGGGTCACTAGTATTATATAAACAGACTAGCGTGGTTACTTTTTCATGTAATAAATTAATTAAATGTAAAATAGTTTCAGTATATTTTGTTAGACCTTATATACGTAAACTTTTCTCATGAATCACCCTGTAGTTCATAAATTTGTCGCGAACAAACAGACAGGCAAGCAAATAGACCGACAGACAGGCATGGCGGGGGACTCTATGTTAACTATTACTTAAAAGCGCCCTTACCCTAGAATTCACTATACAACCGTAGTAGTGTATTTTTGAGCAAGCTACCCCACTTCAGTCTTCAGCTCACTTTCGTTCGCTTCATCCCTCTAGTGGGGTAGCAAGCCCAAAAATACATCTTCATCGAGTCACCATCTATGCACTTCTACGTCTCAATCACATGCTCAAATAAATCAAACCTTACCTAGTTACGTACTTACAAGTCTTACCACAGGACATCTAGTACACTTCACATCACTTTGTTAAACTCATTTCACTAGGAATATATTATTTTACTACTAAACTATATTTTTAGACATTTTAACTACTTATATGAAATGATATGATTAAAAATTCAGATCAGATTGACTCGTGTTGTTTCACAGAAGCAAGAATACCTCGTTTGTACTGCATTTTCTGTGACCAGATTGGTTCAAACAACACCAAAATTTCAAATGCTCACATTTGACATATGTAGCTATAAATAATATTTTAAAAAAATGACCTTCAATGAGAGATAAATTTATCCTACATTGAATAAAAATTGTTGACTTTGACTTTGACTTTGACTTTAATACGAACTGTCAGTATTAGGTTGTATATACTCAAATCTTAAAATTCAAGTCAGTTTGACTCATGGCATGCACATACTTACGAGATACATACATACATACATACTATCACGTCTTTATCCTAATGGGGCAGACAGAGCATTTTGGGTCTTGCGGTTCTATGCAGAGTCCAGGGCCGCAAGACTAAAAGCCACTTTTAGCGTCATAGTGGGCGAGAAAATGAAAAAGCAATCAATACAGTGATGGGTTGCTAGCCGCATCGCCTGTTAACATGATTTGCATTTTTGCCCATTCCCCTGATCTGCGTGGGAAGAGAAGCAGCTGGTACATTCTAAGTTTTTTTATTTCTCCCAGACCAGCATGAGAGGATACTTAAGAGATTTTAGTCGATTTCTGTGATCCATTTGAATTTTAAGATCTAGTTTTATTTAAATTTAAATTTGGGACTTCGCATCTCATGTCATTCCACAATAAAAGATATTTATCCAGTTTTGTGACTCAGATTAGGCTCGAATGACATCCAAATTTGAATTTAAAATAATACACATACCTATCACTGACCGATCACATCCTATCACTACACTTTAAATGAAACAATAAAAAAGGTTGTCTAAGCAGTCCTCCAGCCCAGCGACAAAACAGCTTGTCTAAGCAATCCTGCAACGAGGTACGGACGACATGGGAACAAACAAGGCCACGTGTAAGCTAAATGTCCATTCACACGTTATAATGTATTCATATCACAGATTCATATGAATAGCAAACAAGCATACGGTCGGTGTAATATGGATGCTTAATCATCATAGTCTACAGACGTTCGCAAAACCTTGTGATACAAGTATTTGTATCAAAGCATACCATATTTATAATGAAACTTTCTATTTTAAATCGGTCAGGTAGGCAACGTACATGCTACTGTTCATCAAGACAATCTTTATACTAAGACATATCTCAGGTCAAACAAAGTAAGAAAAAAAGAACACCTCTTTCGTTTATACTACTTTATGTACATCGTGTAGAGGAGCTCTTATGAAACACTAAGTCAGACCGCACACGTTACATGCACATAACATTTACGTTACCACAAAATGCATACCTACTACATTTTTCTCGGAGCATATGTGTCATGTGTACATCGAACGCACAGTTGTGTTTTGTTAAGGTAGCAAATAATGAGAAAAAAAAAAGATGTTATTCACCTGATTAATCATGATAAGTACCTACTACAATTTAGGATAATTTCCCAAATTACGGTTCGATGATGAGAAGTTGCATTTATATATCATCTAATGCCTAAAAACAAATACAAATTTATCTACATGGTCTATATAACATAGGATTTTTTCGAAAAACTGAACGTAAGTCTAGTGTGCGGCTCGCCTAAGCCACATCGTGTTACGAGTTTTATGTTGTAGTCAATACAAAAAACAGTATATATGGATTTATCGAAATAATGTTTATTGCTTCCTAGATTTTCATTCCATATGTAGGTACTTATGGGTATTTCTCATTTTCCAAAAAAGAAAATTGTGACTCGAAATTTTCTAACTGATAGCAACTAAATAATATAATCGTACTTTTAATATGTAATTATGTATAAAATAACATCTCTTTAAGATAGAAAATTATATACTTTAAGCAAATTTCAATTTTTTTTATTTTTTTTTATAAATAAAATGTTCCCTTACGTGGATGTGATCACATAGGTTTTGTGAAGAAAAAAAATTGCTGCGTTTTTTTTTCTACTATAAATATGTAAAAATCTATGTGATCAATTTTTTTTTTTACGTCCATGGATCAATGTCACACCGGCCATGCAAGAAAAATAACAAGCGCGTTTCCGAACGTACGTGGCTATAGACAAGGCCTAAGACGAAATCTTTATTTCCCAGTTGTCAGTTTCGGCCAGTCGCGAAACATCTGTGAGAAATTAAAAAATATTTTTTTATGCTCAAATCTCGTCGAGCTCAAGAAGTCACAACTGTGTTGCTCATCAAAGGTATGAACTTTATAACTATGCAATTAGTTTATGTGATTTTAATGTGTTTTAGTGTGAAAAACACGTGGTTAAACAAGCATGTTCATTCCTGTTTTTGAGGTTATATTATCGGAGCTTAAACGGGCGAAAGTCACTTCCGTGGAGGTCACTTCCCTGGTTCCATGGATAAAAATCATGCCATGGAAGTGACCTGCGATCCACGGAAAAGACAATAATTATACTTAGTATGGGCAAGGCTTGTGCAGGTTGTGCTGTGGTGGTTATGACGTGATCATTTGTTTTTTTATTTTATTTTAGATGGGGATCCATATTTACAGCACTGGAAAATCAAAGTATAGAAAAAACCTACATAGATTTGCTGAAAATGATTTACAATACTAGTACTGCCGATATTAAACTAGAATCTTATGGTCCATCATTCAAGATCGAAAAAGGCGTTAAACAGGGAGACCCGCTCTCTCCAAAACTCTTTACCAGCGTACTCGAAGAGGTATTCAAAAAACTGGCAGTACAGTGGGAGGCGAGGGGCATTAGAGTCGGTGAAACAAGACTCACAAACCTTCGTTTCGCGGATGACATTGTCCTTTTCGCTTCCACATCGGTAGAACTGCAACAAATGCTCCAGGAACTGAGCGAGGCGAGCTCGGAGGTTGGACTTCTTATGAATCGGTCAAAGACACAGGTAATGACAAACAGCACAAAGCGTAGGGTCGAGGTAGATGGGCAAGAAATTCACTACGTCGATGAGTAAATCTACCTGGGCCAGTTAGTCTCCTTCAAAAATCGGCAGGAAAAGGAAATTAATCGCCGCATTGAAAACGCATGGAGGAGCTACTGGTCCATGAAAGCGTTTATGAAGGGCGACCTTCCAATGACACTAAAACGCAAACTCATCGACGTGTGCATCTTGCCCGTCCTGACTTACGGCGCTCAGGCCTGGTCATTCACCGAGGATCAGAAGTCCAAACTCAAAGTTTGCCAAAGAGCTATGGAACGAAGTGTGCTAGGAGTGAAAAGACTGGACAGAGTCCCAAATGTCACACTCCGTTCTAAGACTGGCATCACCGATGTGGGCCACAAAACTGCCAAGTTGAAGTGGGATTGGGCGGGTCACGTTAGCAGAACGTCTCCTGAAAAATGGGCTCACAGGATAACTTCGTGGATCCCCGAAAATGGTCGGCGTGGCAGGGGTAGGCCTAGAAAGCGTTGGCGCGACGACTTGGACGCATTCCAGCGTGATTGGTCTGAAGCAGCTCTGGATAGAGATGAATGGAAAAAAATGGGAGAGACCTTTGCCCAGCAGTGGGACAGTAAAGGTTAATTAAAAAAAAAAAAAAAATTTTGATGGGGAAACCTAAAACTAAAAAGCGCCCAAAAACTGCGGAAGAGATACGTCAGCAAAAAAGAGAGTGTGAGAGAAGGCGAAGAGCTCGTATAAAAGAAAATGCAGCCTTATACGAAGCTGCTAAAGAAAAAGATAGAGCAAGAAAGAAGAATCAAGTGAAGCTGGAGGCTGAAGCAGCAAAAAGAGTGGAGAGAACGCAAATTAAGGAGTAGGATTTGATAGCGATGAGCTCAAAATAAAATTTACGAAAAAGAATTAAATCACCAAGGAAAATGCTGTTTTCGTTTGGATAGACCCTTAAAATGTATTCCCTATTCCTCGCGCTGACGTGATGTCAATTTTAAAAGAGCCCACTCCCGGCCGGCAAGGTGAAATATTTTTTGATAAAGACGAACTTAAATATTTCAAAAATATTGAATAAACTGCCATTAACGGAATAAGTATAATACCAGGGATTTAATGGTAATTTATTCGCAAATGTTTCATTCATTTATTGTTGATATTTAATAGATACATGTTTCGTAATTATACAACAGTTGATTTAAAGATGTGAGACTGATTATTAAGACTGCATGTTAATTGATAAGAAAAGGGAGACCCCAAAGCTAGCTGTTTTATTAGTTATTGTTTTTAAATTGTAAACAAAGTTTATAAGTTCCTGTGTTACATATTCTTTAAGATTAATAAAAGATTTTGAAATGATAACACTGCTCTTTTATTACCTGACTGCGCCAGAACAAAAGTTATTTTCAAGCATATCTTATGGTTTTCTGTGGAAAATATTGGTAGAACATGGGATCCAGAGAAGTGACATTCCCTACTTATGTAGGAAATGAATGGGATCTGCGGTCACTTCCATAGAGGCAAATTTTTTTTTCAACGATTGTAACTTACTACTAGTAAGACTGCAAGCTCGGCGAGTATTTTAACCATGATGACCAAAACCATTCTATTAAAATGCATCATGTATTTTATTTAAATATCATTTTCACTTGACTAAATTTCATTTTATTCAAAAATGAGAAATACCCTTATATGATTTTGTTTGATATGATCACAAATTTTAATATTATTACAAAAGTCATTGTAGTCGAGTGGTCAATTGTGTGGCTTGTGACCGTCAGGTTCAATTCTCGTAAATATGTACAGTATTTGTTATAGGTAAGTGGTTAATGATTCATATGTTAGATTAGGGTTTCGCGAGAGGTAGTTTAAACATATGACTTTTTTGTTTAAAAATGTTATAATTAATCATTTTATAGTTTTACTGCAACATTTTGAAAACATGTGTTTTAGCTTTCCAGCATAAATCATAAAATCTAATTCACAGTAACATCCAAATCTCCCACAGTAACAAATACACTACCGTGTATTTGTAATCCGGACATATAAATAAATTTCAAAGCAATCCGGACATAATTGTCGGATACATGTTAATACATTTATTCCGCCAAACAACACAAAATATGGTATTAGGTATCAAGTCCGAATAAGAAATAAAATAAGTGTTCCGTACTTACTACTTTCGTCGCATAATTATTATCTATTTGTTATTTAGTATTCATTATTATTATTTGTTTATAATTATTGTCTTTTTACTCGTTATGGACAAACTTAGCGGAACAGTGCTCCGTATTCCGAATTTAGAAACCTAAGATCCTGACTAGGGAATGTGTAGACGATTTGATTTTTTATAAAGTGTCAAAAATGTATACCATGTCCAATCTTCCATACTGGTCTGGGAGTAAAGAAAAAACTGAGAATGTACCAGCTGCTTCACTTCGCGCGCAGATCATTATGAGCGATTGATGGAATGGGTGAAAATGCGAATTATTTTAATAGGCGATGCGGTTAGCAAGAGCTATGTAGAAGACGGAGGACGGCGGCGTGGTGTCGACAAAGGAAGGGGTTCTGGCGGAGATCGAGAGGTTATATGGACAGCTGTATACCTCAGTTTCACAACCCAGTAGACAAATGGCTAAAGACCCAAGAGCCAAGCTAACCCGACGCTATACCGAAGATATCCCGGACATCAGCCTGTACGAGATTAGGATGGCCCTCAAACAGCTTAAAAACAACAAGGCGCCGGGCGAGGATGGAATCACAGCAGAGCTTCCGAAAGCGGGCGGAACGCCGGTACTGAAAGTCCTTCAGAGGCTCTTTAATTCTGTTCTGCTCGAGGGCGTAACGCCAGAAGTGTGGAACAGGGGCGTGGTGGTCTTGTTCTTCAAAATGGGAGATAACACCCTATTGAAGAACTATAGACCTATCACGCTTCTGAGTCATGTATATAAGTTGTTTTCGAGGGTCATCACGAATCGTCTCGCGAACAGGTTTGATGCCAGCTTGTTCGGGAGGCTGGACCTCCCGAACAAGCTGGTTTCCGTAAAGGCTTCAGCACCATAGACCACATTAATACGCTGCGGCAGGTTATAGAGAAGACGAGGGAGTATAACCGGCCGTTATGCTTGGGATTCGTGGACTATGAAAAAGCCTTCGATTCGATCGAAACATGGGCCGTGCTTCAGTCTCTCCAGCGATGCCGTATTGACTATCGGTATATCGAAGTGTTGAAGTGCTTATACAGTAACGCCACTATGTCAGTCCGAGTACAGGAGCAGTGCACGAGGGCAATTCCACTGCATAGAGGTGTAAGACAGGGAGACGTTATATCTCCGAAACTGTTCACCGTTGCACTGGAAGATGCCTTCAAGCTTCTGGAATGGGAAGGATTTGGCATCAACATCAATGGCGAGTATATCACTCATCTTCGATTTGCCGACGATATCGTTGTCATGGCAGAATCGATGGAAGACCTAAGTACTATGCTCGGAGACCTAAATCGAGTTTTCCAACAAGTGGGCCTTAAAATGAACATGGACAAAACGAAAGTAATGTCGAATGTCCATGTTGCGCCACTACCTGTTTGTGTTGGGAGCTCCACCCTCGAAGTTGTAGACCAGTATATCTACCTGGGTCAATTGATCCAGGCAGGAAGTTCCAGCTTCGAGGAAGAGGTCTTTCGACGAATCCGACTCGGCTGGGCAGCGTTCGGGAAGCTACGCAATGTCTTCTCGTCCAAAATACCTCTGTGCCTCAAGACTAAGGTCTACAACCAATGTGTGTTACCAGTGATGACTTATGGCTCTGAAACGTGGTCCCTTACTATGGGTCTCATAAGAAAGCTCAAGGTCGCTCAACGCGCTATGGAGAGGGCTATGCTCGGTGTTTCCCTACGTGATCAAATCAGAAATGAGGAAATCCGTAGGAGAACAAAAGTCACTGACATAGCCAAGCGGCTTAGCTCGTTGAAGTGGCAGTGGGCGGGACACATAGCGCGACGAACCGATGGCCGATGGGGCAAAAGGTTCTTAAATGGCGACCGCGTACTGGCAAGCGAAGCGTAGGGCAACCACCTACAAGGTGGTCAGATGACCTGACCAGGGTCGCTGGAAAGCGCTGGATGCAGGCCGCTCTTGATCGGTCATTTTGGAAATCTTTGGGAGAGGCCTATGTCCAGCAGTGGACGTTATGCGGCTGAAATGATGATGATGATGATGATGCGGTTAGCAACCCATCCTATGTGTTAAAAATTTAATATCACATAACTGTCTTACAAAGAAAAATTTCCATTACCCTGTGACGTAGTAATTATTTTGAAAGAAACAATATTTAAAAAGACCAAACTCTTTAATTAATTTTTAACAATTATACAATGAGAAAGAAGTCACAGGTAAGGGTCGTAGGTTCACAGCCACGAGATTCGTTGTTCCAGAAGAGATTTCCAAAAGTACTCAGCTTTGAAGCAGCCCGGCGCCCAGTCGTGGTCGAAAGAGGACGAGGCTCCTCACGCCTTCTTATTTATATGGCCGCGCGGGGTGAAGAGCGGGGTAAGGAGGGAAGCACCAGTATGGACTTCGTGACACACCCCCCTCGTTGGGACAGAATTTTCCTGCCGGAAAATTCGGCTTCATCTGCTCGCTGGCTGAAGCTGGCAGGATACGACGGGGTTGCGGACTCTGGAGACCCAGGAGGAGCAGGACAGCTGAAATTTAGAGAAAAGGAATGAGTAACATTCTAGGTATTGCAGTTAGGTTACCTGAAAAGTTAGAGATACATTATACGAGCCGAGCCGAGTCACCTCACAGAGCAATTTTATTTTTTTATTTTATTTTTAGCACCAGAAACAATGATTAAAATATAGCGCGAAACGTTAGATGCGATGCGATATGAAATAACAATGTGAAGCGATCATTATAGTTATCTATTAACAAGTGTGCGTGAACAGCTGTGGTATGCACAACCGGTAAGCCAAGGTCAAGAACCGGTCGTAGCTTGCAAGTGTCAATGCGTTCAATAGCGAATAGGTGAATTCAGTTAATGTTATAAAGACAATTCGAACCTGTATACTTGATTCAAGCGAGAGACTTTTCCACCACTAAACCATAGGGTACAAGAAAAAAAATTATATACGTTGGTTATAGAAGATAGTATTTAATTTGTTTAAATTACGATTATATTTTGATAATTATTCTTTATAATTTATTTGTTTTATATCTTTAATATGCCATTCGCCCAGTGGCTTACCAGACATGTCTGAAAGTTTATACACCAAAAGAGATTTTTTTGATACTATTTTGCATTTTATAAATTTAGGGGCCAATTTTTTTGAAAAATATTTGTCTTTATCACTTAAATAAAATGTTCGCTTCCAAACAATATCGCCAACGTTGAATTCGGCCGACTTACGGCGAAGATTATAAGACTGGCAGTTACGCTCGTGGGCCGATAACAAGGATGCATGTACTTTGTCGAAGATAGAAGACAAGTGACCAAGGGACTCCGCATAACAGTCACGTGGTTCGTGAATTAAGTTCGGATCAGAATCTAGATAGTGTGAACCGCAGGTTATCAATTCGCGACCGAAAACAAGAAAAGAGGGCGTGTAGTTTGTGACTTCGCTTACCGCACAATTGATAGCGAATTGGATTTTAGGTACTAGCGTATCCCACACTCTGTGATCGTTCTCAATGAATGCGGAGATAGCTGTAGTTATAGTTTTGTTATAACGTTCAACCGTATTAACGTGAGGCGTATAAAATGGGGTATAGTGTGTGTTCGGAACTTTATATTTAGATAATAAGTTTTTAAATTGGGCACTAACGAATTGTTTACCGTTATCTACTATGACCGTAGAAGGAATGCCGTGAACCAAGAAAACATTATCTTCGAGTATTTTTGTTATTATTTCTGCTGTGGCACGCTTTATAGGGAAAAGCAAACAATACTTGGAGAAACAACAACAGACAACGAAAATATAGTTATTTTGTTTTCTTGTAGGCGGAAGGGGTCCGATTAGATCGATACTTATCGTTTGAAACGGCCTAAGACATGACTTTAGTCCGCCCATATGACCGAAAGTGGAGTGAGTTTGATGTTTATGAGCGATACAATCATCGCAAGAATTGACGGCCTTAACCACGTCCGCATACATACCTGGCCAATAGTAGTTAAGGGCCAAGCGATTGTATGTTTTAGAGATGCCCATGTGACCGGCTGTGGGCAACGAATGGTTTTGCCTTATTAACTCCGATCTCTCTTCGGATGGAACAACCTCTTTCCATTGAAACTCTCTAGTAAGAGGGTTAAGACTTTTTTTAAAACGATATAATTTATTATTAAGGACCTGATAGTCGATAAAAGAGGCAGGAGACTGTGAACAACCTTTATAGATATTAAGATACCATGAATCATTAGTAGAAATGACATTCCCATCTATTGTGTTGCATTGCATAGGCATGACATTAGGAGAACGAGAAAGGAAGTCTGGCACAACGTTATCGGTTCCTCGACGATGCTTTATTTCGAAATTATAGGAAGAAAGACGGACTCCCCATCTAGCCAGTCGACCCGTAGGATTGTTGAGTTTGATAAACCACTTGAGAGCAGCGTGATCAGTGTACACAATAAATTTCTTGCCATTTTCTACATAGCAACGCCAGTGTTCAATAGCTGACAGAACAGCAAGCGCCTCGCGCTCTGTAGCACTATAATTTCTTTCTTGGTCCGTAAGGGATTTGCTGTAGAAGGCTATAACTCTTTCTTTCCCCTCCAAGACCTGACAAAGAACAGCTCCGATACCAAAGTCACTACTATCCGCGTGAATTTCAAATGGTTGTGTGTAATCTAGACAAGATAGTACCAGCGAAGAAGACAAACAATCCTTTAATTTATTGAAAGCTGCGTCAGCCTCTCGCGACCAATTGAACGCAGGAGAGTTTTTACCGTTAGAGGTTAGTTTATTCAAGGGAGATGCCAGCGCACTGAAGTTAGGTATAAACCTTCTATACCACGACGCAGCGCCTAGAAAGCGACGGACCTCCTTTTTGTTAGTAGGAGTGGGGTAGTTTTTTATCGATTCTACCTTTTCGGGATCGGCATGAAGGCCTTCCGAATCCACTACATAACCCAGGTATTTTAATTTATTGCTGAAAAAGTTACATTTGTCGAGATTTATAGTGGTTCGCATATTTTAATTTTTCTAGTATTTTTGACAATAGTGTGATATGGCTATCAAACGAATCTGAGACACAAATTACGTCGTCGATATAACAAAAAACCCTGTTTTCAAATTCTGGACCGTAAAACAAAATATCTGCAAGACGCTGCTGGGTGGCTGGAGCGTTAGTTAATCCAAAAGCCATAGATTTAAAATGAAATTTACCACGCGTAGGAATATAAAATGACGTTTTGCAACGATCCTCTTTTTTTATCAAAGTTTGCCAAAAACATTTTGAAATGTCTAAACTAGATATGTATTTAGCATCTCTTAAGTGATCCAAAATCTCAGCAATATAGGGTAAACTATAAGCATCTTTTTTTGTTATAGAATTTAATTTCCGACTATCCAGACAAAAACGCAGTTCGCCATTTTTTTTAGGGGTCAAGATCACTGGATTAGACCAAGGGCTCTCGGAAGGTTCAATCACGTCCTCTTTAAGCATTTGGTCGACATGTTTTACCAAAATGCGCTGTTTCTCTGGTGACATGCGATAGTAACGCTGCCGAATCGGTGGGTGATCACCTGTATCTATCGAATGAGTAATGAGAGAGGTACGGCCGAGACCGCGTTTCTGATAAGAAATATCGATAAATTGAGAAATAATGTTTTTGGCGGTAGTTCTTTGATCGTCAGTTAAATTATCAAATGAAATTAATTTACTAACGGTGTCCTTCTGTACTACCGAGGTTCCAGATTCGTGATTATTTTGAGGTGAGACGGTTTCCAAATTAGCCGGAAACAGACCAAAACTTCTCCAAAAATCCATACCCAGAATCAAGGGATTTTTGATGCCAGGAACGATATGGGTAACAAGTGAAACAGTTTTATTTTGAAATTGGAATGGAATTACCACTGAGCCGAGTGAAGAATATTGCTCGCCACCAGCGGTGGTAAAAACCAAGGGCTTAGAACCACTTAATTCCAAATTTTTCAAGAAAAGAAGATGAGAATTATTACCAAGTATAGTTGCGCAAGACCCAGAATCAAGTAAGCCAATGGTGTTTTTTTTTATTTACTACTACAGGGATATAGGGAGGTTGTGTGTTTGTAGTTACGATTGAAGAAAGTTTATGGCAATTAAAGAAATTGGATACGTGATGTAGCCAATTGTGCCACTCAGTTTTACTAGTTCGACTTTTTATTTTAGACTTTCCCCAATCGGAACTTACAAGTTTTTTGAAGGTTCATTGTTTTTATTACAGTTTGTACAATTAGAGACTTTAAAACCTTTCAAACCACATTTAAAGCAAATAAGAAAACGAGGCTGAGTGCAAGATGATAAATTGTGCGAGTCATTTCTACATCTAAGGCAGAATTGTTTATTATTAGTAGTATTAGCAACGGCATTAATTTGACGATCCTTAGAAAAATTGTTAGAAGAAGCCGGACTGGAATTTTTAAAATAATTTCGATTTCGGAAAAAGTTTTTATTATTATAAGTTTTATTTACGATGGCGGAATCGGAATCAACGTAAGCCAGTTCAGGCGCCAAGGTACTAGAAGTAACCTTAGGTGGTTCAGAAAAATCATTACTACGACTTTGATATTGTTCGAACTTTCTGCAAATGCTAACCAACGAAGAAATATCTGAAACAACCCCAGTCAGAAGGCAATTAGTGTAACAAGGCCTAATGTTATTTAACAAGATGTTCAATTTGACAGACTCGCTGACAGGCTCATCCAAACGGGAAAATAATCCTTGCATTTTTGCTATATATAAGGTTATGTTCTCTTTCTCGCCCTGAGAACGAAGTCTTATTTCCGCCATTAGTTTATCGTCGTAATTATGCGGACTAAAATCACGCTTAAGTAATTTACAAAGATCGTCCCAAGTATCAACGCTGTCTTTAATAGAACGATACCAATGGAGTGCATCGTCTGAAAATATCTCAAAAGCGAAAGAAAAGATTTTGCTATCTGGAATGCTTCTACAAGACATAAATTCGTTAACTTTTTGGATAAAGGCGCGCACACACGATTTGCCGTTATATTTAAATTTACCCAGTTCAGAAAATAATTTACGATCGTAGGTTAATGCATCAAAGAATTTTTCATCAGAGTTCTGTGACTCGACTCCGCTCGATACTACAGGTTTAGAAGAAGTTAAGGACGAGAGAATTTCGGAAATGGAATGAAACTCGTTCCAGACCGAATTAAATTTTTGTGTATCACTAATTGAGGTGACGTCAATGCGTGATAACCTATGAAAAACGTGGCTGAGAATAGATTCAGTTCTAGAGTAAAGATTTTTATCAAATTTTGATTGCAAGGCTTTCGCGTTGTTTTTCACTCGTATTAAGGAATTATTTACCGCGGAAATATCCTCTTCGACCGTAAAACATGATTCTAAAATGTCCTCTGAAGGAGAACTAGATGAAAGTTTGGTAATTAATCTACGTAACTCCTCCACAGTACACTCTGAGGGGTCACCACCTCTTATTTCTACCTCATATTCGAGTTCCGATTTATTTAATAAAGTAAATTTTATGGTAGGCCATAGTGACCAAAAAAAAAAATGTGTGGAGCAGCTACGAAACCAGAAAAAATATGTGGAGAGAAAAGAAAAAAAATCAATTTGATTCCGTCCAAAAGGGTTTAACAGCAAGGATATTATTACGTGAGATTAATTAAGTTAAAGTGGGATATGATATACCACGCTGCACGAACGCAAAAGCACGTGGACGGACGATAGCACCGCGTGAACAAAGGAATTAGATATGTTATATAATTATGCACTGCACTGCACTGAGTACGGAATTAAAACACCAAAAAAAATAACAAACACTAGTACATACCCTTTTGAACGAAATAAAGCACTCAAAACACAGTTATAAAATTTAGAAGATCAACGAATCTCGTGGTAACTCCTCTGTTGTGGCGCCACTGTGACGTAGTAATTATTTTGAAAGAAACAATATTTAAAAAGACCAAACTCTTTAATTAATTTTTAACAATTATACAATGAGAAAGAAGTCACAGGTAAGGGTCGTAGGTTCACAGCCACGAGATTCGTTGTTCCAGAAAAGATTTCCAAAAGTACTCAGCTTTGAAGCAGCCCGGCGCCCAGTCGTGGTCGAAAGAGGACGAGGCTCCTCACGCCTTCTTATTTATATGGCCGCGCGGGGTGAAGAGCGGGGTAAGGAGGGAAGCACCAGTATGGACTTCGTGACAACCCTTTTTAATTTCGATCATTTCCTTCTCATCATACAGAACCCTGAAAATCATATGCATTGTTAGCAGTTATTTGAAATCATCGAGAACACGGAAGAGTAAGCTTGTACTCGTACTAACATTACCTTATGCCATGTTACTTCTATACTCTCATTAATTTTATGATTTATGCTAGAAAGCTAAAACACATGTTTTCAAAATGTTGCAGTAAAACTATAAAATGATTAATTATAACATTTTTAAACAAAAAAGTCATATGTTTAAACTACCTCTCGCGAAACCCTAATATAACATATGAATCATTAACCACTTACCTATAACAAATACTGTACATATTTATGAGAATTGAACCTGACGGTCACAAGCCGCACAATTGACTACTCGAATACAATGACTTTTGTGATAATATTAAAATTTGTGATCATATCAAACAAAATCATATAAGGGTATTTCTCATTTTTGAATAAAATAAAATTTCGTTAGGCTGTTCAACTTATTCATGGACAGTTGTTTGACAGATTTGAAAGATGATGAATGTGGTGTTAGAATGGATGAGTTATTAATCAAATGCCTTCTCTATGCCGATGACCTAGTAATACTTGCGGACTCAGAGGAGGAATTACAGAAGATGATAGCTATTACGAATGATGCATTAGAGAAAAAGGGTATGAAAGTTAATGTCAGTAAAACCAAAGTTATGGTTTTTGAAAAGGACGATAGTGCAACAGATTGCAATATTTTAATAAATGGGGTGAAAGTTGAGCAAGTGAAAGAGTTTGTATACTTGGGATGTATGTTTACAAAAGATGGTAAGCACGAGGGTGATGTTGAAAAAAAGAGTGAATGCGGGTAACCAAGTGAATGGAGCGTTGCATTCCTTTATGAGCAGTAGGAAGGTATCAGAAAAGGCACGTCTCGCTGTTCATAAAGGAGTACTGATACCTACTTTAATGTACGGTAGTGAGAGTTGGGTATGGCAGAGAAAGCATGAAAGTAGAATAAATGCAGTTGAAATGCGAGCGCTGAGGAGTATGTGTGGTGTTACTTTGAAAGATCGAATACGGAATGATGCCATAAGGGAGCGGTGTGGAGTAAAAGAGGATGTTGTGACAAAAATAGAGAAAGGGATGTTAAGATGGTTTGGGCATATAGAAAGGATGGATGAAAAGAGATTGACGAAAAATGACAAATGTGAAGGGAACAGTTGGGAACAGGTCGGCCTCGGCGAACTTTCTGCGACCAAATTGCAGACGTTCTAAAAAAAGGAGAGGTAAAAAGTACCCGTAACCGAAGGGCATGTATGAAGAGATTGATGAGTTTAGATGAAGCAAAAGAGGTTTGTCGGGATCGTAGCAAGTGGAGGTCCATAGTCTCTGCCTACCCCTGCGGGAAACAGGCGTGATATTATGTATGTATGTATGTAAAATTTCGTCAAGTGAAAACGATATTTAAATAAAATTCATGATGCATTTTAATAGAATGGTTTTGGTCTTCATGGTAAAAATACTCGCCGAGCTTGCAGTCTTACTAGTAGTAAGTTACAATCGTTGAAAAAAAAATTAGCCTTTATGGAAGTGACCGCAGATCCCATTCATTCCCTACATAAGTAGGGAATGTCACTTCTCTGGATCCCATGTTCTACCAATATTTTCCATGGAAAACCATAAGATATGCTTGAAAATAACTTTTGTTCTGGCGCAGTCAGGTAATAAAAGAGCAGTGTTATCATTTCAAATTCTTTTATTAATCTTAAAGAATATGTAACACAGGAACTTATAAACTTTGTTTACAATTTAAAAACAATAACTAATAAAACAGCTAGCTTTGGGGTCTCCCTTTTCTTATCAATTAACATGCAGTCTTAATAATCAGTCTCACATCTTTAAATCAACTGTTGTATAATTACGAAACATGTATCTATTAAATATCAACAATAAATGAATAAAACATTTGCGAATAAATTACCATTAAATTCCTGGTATTATACTTATTCCGTTAATGGCAGTTTATTCAATATTTTTGAAATATTTAAGTTCGTCTTTATCAAAAAATATTTCACCTCGCCGGCCGGGAGTGGGCTCTTTTAAAATTGACATCGCGTCAGCGCGAGGAATAGGGAATACGTTCTCAGGGTCTATCCAAACGAAAACAGCATTTTCCTTGGTGATTTATTTCTTTTTCGTAAATTTTATTTTGAGCTCATCGCTATCAAATCCTACTCCTTAATTTGCGTTCTCTCCACTCTTTTTGCTGCTTCAGCCTCCAGCTTCACTTGATTCTTCTTTCTTGCTCTATCTTTTTCTTTAGCAGCTTCGTATAAAGCTGCATTTTCTTTTATACGAGCTCTTCGCCTTCTCTCACACTCTCTTTTTTGCTGACGTATCTCTTCCGCAGTTTTTGGGCGCTCTTTAGTTTTAGGTTTCCCCATCTAAAATAAAATAAAAAAACAAATGATCACGTCATAACCACCACAGCACAACCTGCACAAGCCTTGCCCATACTAAGTATAATTATTGTCTTTTCCGTGGATCGCAGGTCACTTCCATGGCATGATTTTTATCCATGGAAATTTAATTTAATTTTCTGTTTAAGCATTTGCTTGCTGAGTCAAAGTAATTGTAAAGTTGCTGCTTATGTAGTTTTAGTAATATCTATGTATATTATTCAAGTAGTATACAATATAATCTGGTATATACCTGTATGTATTATATGTATTGTATTTATTATTAGCTTTTGTTTGATTATATTTTTATGTACCATATTTTTTATATATATTTATTTTAGTAAGTAGTATACAGTAGTTTATCTTATGTAGTAATTATTAGTAAGTATTTATCTGAATTCCTTTTGCTATCCCATTATTTTACACCCACATAAATTTCTCTAACAACCCAAAGGTTGACTGTTAGATAATGCTTTTAGCATTAAGTCCGCCTATTGTGCCATACAAATTGTATTTTGTACAATAAAGGTTAAATAAATAAAAATAAATAAAAAAACCAGGGAAGTGACCTCCACGGAAGTGACTTTCGCCCGTTTAAGCTCTGATAATATAACCTCAAAAACAGGAATGAACATGCTTGTTTAACCACGTGTTTTTCACACTAAAACACATTAAAATCACATAAACTAATTGCATAGTTGAAAAGTTCATACCTTTGATGAGCAACACAGTTGTGACTTCTTGAGCTCGACGAGATTTGAGAATAAAAAAATATTTTTTAATTTCTCACAGATGTTTCGCGACTGGCCGAAACTGACAACTGGGAAATAAAGATTTCGTCTTAGGCCTTGTCTATAGCCACGTGCGTTCGGAAACGCGCTTGTTATTTTTTTGCATGGCCGGTGTGACATTGATCCATGGAAGTGAAAAAAAATCAAATCGTCTACACATTCCCTAGTCAGGATCTTAGGTTTCGGAATACGGAGCACTGTTCCGCTAAGTTTGTCCATAACGAGTAAATAGACAATAATTTTAAATAAATAATAATAATAAATACTAAATAACTAAATAGATAATAATTATGCGACGAAAGTAGTAAGTACGGAACACTTATTCTATTTCTTATTCGGACTTGATACCTAATAACACATTTTGTGTTGTTTGGCGGAATAAATGTATTAACATGTATCCGACAATTATGTCCGGATTGCTTTGAAATTTATTTCCCACTGTTACTGTGGGAAATAAATTTCATATAAAGTAGTTGCAGTAGAATCATATTACAAACACGGTAGTCTTTGTAATATGACTCTACTGCAACTACACTTTGCGAAAATGGTGGTAACAAAGACACGGTTGTCTTTGTAACATGATTCTGCTGCAACTATACTTTGTGGAAATGGAGGTAACATGGTTTAGCAACGTTGACTGAATTTACCTCTATAGGTAAATAATTATGATGTTATCAAGTAATGCTAACGACAACTGAAAAGCATGGACTTAAGGTTCAATTTAATTAAATGCTAACTATTTGCTGACATTATATATTTCTACTAATAAAACCGAATGTTTTTCGATAGAAAAAACATTTTAACCAGCTGCTTCTGGTGACATATACCACTACACCAACGATAAAATATATTTTATCTACTCGAAAATGTAAGTAAGTACTTATTATCTTTATTACACGTCTATACGAGTAGTAATGTAACAGTGGATTTAACATGAGTATTTATTTTCTTTCGTTAACCAGATCAGCTACCTTTATTGTTCTTAAATAACGTTTTTGTGTGTTCATAACAGGTCGGACTACGAAAGTGACTCTTATGACTTTATGAAACTAGCGCCGGCCCGCATAGCCAAAAAACAACAGGCGACAAAGTGCGCCAAAGCTTCAGACTCTGCGAGCACCAGTAACTCTGGATCCGGGTCAAAATCAAGGTACAATTATCACTTATTTAAACCCTATACCACTCAGTGACAGTGTAGATTTCCAATAGAATCCATATTCATATACATATAAATGTTAATTGATAATTAAAATATTATTATGCCATGCTTCGGAAGGCACGTATAAGTCGTTATGTATATATGTCACATCGTATACGGGTATACTCGTAAATTATTCCTCCGTGGTTCGCACTTGGATGGGACCACAAGTGGCATAAAACTTCTTGAGCTCCTTCGTGCTTCGGAAGGCGCGTATAAACCGATGGTCCCAGCTGTCATCATTGTATGGCAGTCGTCAAGCTACGTCAGATGCCTTTAGGCAGTCTGAAAATCTGACACCAGTGTGTGATTTTTTGAGTTTGTAATCTTTCCAAATTCAAAATAGTGATAGTTCAGATAGGATTTGTTAGCAATTTAGTTCCACGATAAGGTGTAGTATGTGCTTTGTGGTTCGTTTTTAACCGACTTCAAAAAGGAGGAGGTTATTAATTCGTCGGAATCTTTTTTACGTATGTTCACCGATTATTCGAAGACATCTGAACCGATTTGAAAAATTCTTATATCCTACTTCCTACTATCCTATCCTACTAATCCTACTATCCTACTATCCTATCCTACTTCCTACTAATATTATAAATGCGAAAGCGAGTTTGTATATTTGTTTGTTTGTTTGTTTGTTACCTCTTCACGCTAAAACTACTGAACCGATTTGGATGAAATTTGGTATGGATATAGTCTGAGACTCTGGGAAGGACATAGGGTACTGTTTATCCCGAAATTCCCACGGGGAGCGAAGCCCGCGGGTACAGCTAGTATTTTATATTTGTCAAGTGGTCCCATAGAAATTTTATCAAAATCGATTGCGTAGTTTTTGGGTAAAGTTGGTTTATAGTTTTGAAAAATTATCAGTATACATACTTACAAGTTACAAGATATAGATGTTAAAAATAATAACATTTAGAAATAATTTGTTTGTTTTCTTTTTCGTGTAAGTTGTCAACACTGGTGTCAGATTTTCCAGGCTGCCTAAAGGCATCTGACATAGCTTGACGACTGCCATACAATGATGACAACTGGGATCATCGGTTTAAACGTGCCTTCCTAAGCACGGAGGAGCTTGAGAAATTTTTATGCCACTTGTGGTCACCCATCCAAGTGCGAACCACGGAGGAATAATTTACGAGTAGTATCCGTATACGATATGACATTAAATAAGTTTAATTCGTATTGTGCAAACAGTGATTTTGCTAAGATTTTCGTTTATAAGTATGATTTTCTTTCATACTTCTAGATTTCTAGTCTTCTTATCAGTATTTTTCTTTGAATTAATTAATGTTTCTTTGTTTACAGTAAAAAAAGATGTGGATCGGATTTGTTCGGGTTGGAGGGTGAAATCGAACAAAAACTGAATACCAAAGGCACCGCCGCCGGCAACCTGACATGCTCCGTGGTGAGCCGAGGCGCCAACGGCAAAATAAGAAGAAGCGCAGACTTAGATGGTGACTACTTTATAGACGTGAAAGTATACCACAAAGGGGATTAGCTTCCACTCCTCCGGAAGATCGGTGGAAGAAAGCATCTGTTACGCTGAAGTTGCAATTAGACAAGGATACCCCTCAGTGGCACGATCAGCAATCGTTCATGCGTCGTGCTTACGAACTTTTCGACGACTCTAAACCAGTATTTTATGGCGATAAGATTTACATAAAGTAGGTGATTGATTGGAAATAAGGTTATTTTCCCTATGCCTTGATAAAATACCTAAGTATATAGTAATTAGTATATGGATCTTTATTTTGTACAAAATTAATCAATGTTATTAATTACATGATTAGATTAATTATTAAATTGAAAATACTAAACCTAAACGAAACTCAAAATTTAAAAAAATAGTATTACTTGTAAGTGTATTTTCCCTTTGTTTTAATATTAGAATATACCTTTCTATATTACAACTTGCACGAGTTTCTTTACAATATCTGTACTAATTTCATTTAAGTATAATGCTTTTCTGTACTACTTGTAACACAGCTGTCGAACGCAGTCATTGGATAGGTCATCTTCGCAGTACCAGTCATAAAAACCAAAATGTTTCACATTTTTGCGAAGGCGTAGAAAAAATAAATTCTGCATTTCGGAACCGTATAGCTTCGTACAGAATAATAGATATAAACGAGAAATATTCATTAGAATCGTTCTTAAGTGATTCTCGCGAGAAGCTCAAAAAGTTAATAGACATGTCTCTTGGCGAGCATACTTGTGTAAAAATTAATTTAGAATTTTTCGCAATGTTTTTAATGTTTAATAATTGGCCAAGTGCGTGTCGGGTCACGCGCAGTATAGGGTTCCGTAGTTGTAAATGACAACTTTGAGTTCATACCACTAAAAACGTCTAAAACGTCTAAGTATCTATTGAATATGTATGAAATTTTCCTTTTCGAGTACATTTTATAAGTTGATCGCCTATAACTTTTTAATTCGTTAACCCTACTTAGCTCTGATAGTTTTCCTTTAAACTACATTATATATACTATAGCTGTGATTTTTTTCACGTGTCCATATATAACTGTTTATAAATATATTGTTGGCAACAACCTGCCTAAAGCGCCATCTGTTGACGTCGAGCGGAACGACAAGCATCACTTGACGTGCGGTGACGTCGACTCCCCACCGCTGGCGCTGCTCGCTAGCGGGGACAACGGCGCGGACTCACTTTGGTCTAGACCGTCTAACGGTAGACTTGCTCTTACTTAAGAATTATAAATAAATCTTTAAAAATTATTAAAATATTAAAAGAACTTTTAAATATAAAAAATAGTAAATTATTAAAATTAGTAAATTATATAAAAATTAGTTAATTGATATAAGGTACATTTTGAGATTTCAAAATGGAGTTTAGCTTTGCATTTAATTTAACGATTAATCAATACATATAATAAAATCGTAACCGATCGCTGTCTGTACATGGAAGATAAATGAGTAAAAATATTTTTGGTGGCTTTTACCAACGCAATAGAACACAAAACAATGATTTTTAGAATTTTTGTCTGTTTGTCGGTTTGTCTGTTTGTCTGTGCGTTTGTGCACGCTAATCTGAGAAACGGCTAAACTGATTCGTTTGCGGTTTTCACTGAAATATTATGATAAGCTTCACTTAAAATTTAGTGTTTGTTTCATTTAAATCCGTTCATAAATAAAAAAGTTATATCAATTTTAACACTAGAGTGCACGCGCCCCATTTCTTTGCAAGTATGCTCGCGCGCTCTACTATAGTAGAACACTTTAAAATTGAAAAAAAATCAATAATATGGCCATTTTGAATAAAAATAAGCATTTTTACTACAGAAGATTTATTTTAGAAAATTAAAGTTACAAAATTTTTGTTTACATTGTTAAATTTATTTAATTAGGAACATTTTTAAGAGATCACATAAAAAGTTATATATTTATAGATATATTTGGCAAGTTACAAATCAAAACACATATTTTTTTTAGATTTCTGATATTTTTTTAAATTGAATCACTGTTTTCGTTGCATTCAATGCACAATAGTTTGAGTTGGAGGTGATTTATTCCATCGTGTTCCATTTTTTGATATAAAAAAGTTGCCACTCACCTCTGTACGCTCAACTTGCCTCAATTGAGAGAGAAGAATATCATCTTTTGACGACGACTGCTCAGACTGTGTGGTATTAGTCACGTGGTCTTGAGCCATCTCCTCATCTTGCACCTGACTTCTGCCCTCTTGACTAATTGGTTCTGACACTATGCCAGCATTACCATCGTCATCGCTTTCAATAATTTCCTCATCATCTTCAATTTCCTCTTCCAGCCATTTTGATACACGACGTTCCCATTCTGAGGCCATGATAAATTTTGGTGCTAAAAAAAAAACAAAGTACAAAATAAAATATAATGCATAAAAAAAATGTTATAAAACACTAAAGAAAAACAACTAAGTATAAGTTACTTACCTCATATATTAATTACACAAGTGGTCGCGCGTACTACTCAGGTAGAATAAGGATTTTGTCGCGAAATAATATCGACGTGCGGCCTCTTTTTATACGTGCGGCACACTAAAATGAACCGGAGTTTAGTAGTCGAGGCTTATCTAGGAGCGGGAGGGTATATATGAAAAAATGAGATGACACGACTCAAAAGTTTGCTCCTGTTCTACTATAGTAGAGCGCGCGTGTCCTCTAGTGTTAAAGAATCACGTCAACCATTTTTGTTCGAAAAACTGTGTTTGTGCACGCTTATCTCAGAAACGGCTGAACAACTTCGGTTGCGATTTTCAATTATGTATTTTGATAAGTTTCACTTAAAATTTAGTGGTTGTTTCATTGAAATCCGTTGATAAATAAAAAAGTTATATCAATTTAAAGAATCACGTCAAAGATTTTTGTTCGAAAATTTGCTATGAAATAAACTGTACGGTAGCATTGGCTAAAACTTTTGTTAATTTTATATACGGTTTTTATAAAATAATAAAGTTAATAACCGGCCAAGTGAGAGTCGGACTCGCGCACAAAGGGTTCCGTCCCATTATCTATAAAAAATCAAGTTTGTTGTACGGGAATCTCAATTAAATATTTATTTTACTCTATTTTTAGTTATTATATCGGCAAGAGAAATACATCATCCTTGAAAATTTCAACTGTCTGGCTATCACGGTTCATGAGATACAGCTTGGTGACAGACGGACGGAAGGACGGACAGCGGAGTCTTAGTAACAAGGTCCCGATTTTAGCCTTCGGGTACGGAATACGGAACCCTAAAAATTTACTATTTTGATGTTTTCGGAGTTTTTTTATTAGTTTCTTTTTGTTCACCAATAAATGGCGCTGTTAAAAATACACAGAGCCTAGGGCCGCAAGACCCAACGCCACCAAACGGCGATTCTTAGCATGATTGTGGGCGCGAAAATGGAAAAAGGAATCAAAATAGGAAGTACTTAATAGGTTAGGTTAGGCACAGGGGATGTCCTCTGACTAAAGCATAGGGTGCTGTGAGCGAGTCACGGACCGCCATAGTGGTAGCCGCGCCGGGGCTTTTAGCCCTTACCCCGGAGTTTTTAGTGGTAAACGCCACATAACCTTACCGGTCTCCCGTTACTGACAAGGTGTCCGAACCGAAGGGATTTTTCCCGCGTAAAATTCTCCTCCATAAATCTGCCTCCATGACGTGGGCCAGTCGGGCGATGGGAACTGGATTCCAAATACGGTCCTCTAGGTTGAAAGGAGCATTTGTGTCAACACGCGTCTTTACCCTAGCGGATAAAATTGAAGACCGATGTACCAGGCCACTCAGACTCCTCTCGATAACTGAGAGAGTACCTCAAGTGAGCTCAGCCAAAGCCGCTGATAAGCAGTCGCCGTACCAGGTCTTTGGCGCAAGATTTAGCACACTGACTTGGCAAAAGCGGTAACGCCGTTATCACCATAAAATTTTTTGTGGGTGAAAACCTTAACCGTTCGATTTCCTGTGGCCAAAAGGCACCTTTTCCTCACGTAAGAAGAAAGGTTAGGGAAAAAATGTTAGGTTAAAATTTAAGTTAGGCACTGCAATAAAAATGTGTGGAAAACCCATACCAAGACTACTCAGTATTGTGACTTGAGGAACGAAAGATAGGTAATGGTCATTTTCCAGTTCGTTTGAACTGAAAGTACGCCGCAAATAACCTCCAAACAGCCGTATAGGACGCCCTACCCGAGAAGCTCTTCAAACGGAGGTTATTAGTGAACACTAAGCAGACATTGATCTCAGAGAACACTAACTTCCTGCCATCCTTGAAGCTCTACTGGTAAAATGTGCCGAGATACTGGCACGTAAAATACCTAGAGGTATCTTAAGTTTGGCAGATGCCTCAGCTTGAAAGTCCACATCAATAGAATGGTGACGATAGTGAAGATGGCCCGGGGGAAGCTCCATCCAGTACTTTCCTCTCGCTTCTAGCTTCGGACGCGGCTCATGATTAAGGCGATCTTAAGAAAATCTATGTTTAAGGTTACTTGAGGAACGCCGTCATCTGTCGGGACTCAAAGTAGAAATGCGTATTTCTCGACTTTTATCTCCCGCCTAGCGAAAGACATATTTGACAAGGCTTACCATTGCACCGCCACTTCGGGAGGGCGGGGAAGAGGGGGAGATACAAATAGACGGTGGCAGCAGTCCGCTGCAGAGAGCTACAACAGATTAGTGCTGTGGGAACTCACGCCAAAAGACGGAAGATGAATTAAATATTAGCAAAGTCACTACCTATTGCATAAGTATTTCGTTTTAGAGAGACCCACGGCGTAGCAGTAACATTCGGTAACAGTGTAAGTTTACATGTAGTTTACAATGTCAAAATTCCGATCGACTTAGACTGTGACTAGAGATAATGTGTGATCGTAGTAAACAAGGAACCCTTATAGTTTTGCCATTTCTATCTGTCTCTCTGTCCGTGGTTTTACTTAGAGATAATTAGAACCAAGAAGCTGTAATTTGGCAACGGTCATGAACTTAAAGCAAAACTGGGCAGGGCAACTGGCGCGACGGAGCCCATGCGATGGGTTGACGAAATAATCAAAGTCGCGGGTTACACCTGGATGTGAGCAGCACAGGACTCAGATGTGTCGACGAAGACAGGTCTATGCTCAGCAGTGGACGGAATAAGGGCTGAGATGATGATGAACTCTTTAGTTTTAATTCTAAATCGACATTCACAAATACGGAACCCTTCACTGCGTGTGACCTGATATTGTGCGTGTTACTTGACCGGTTTTATTGAAAATATCAAAATAACGATTTTTATAAAGTAAAGTCCACGCAGACGAAGTCGCGGGCAACAGCTAGTCTTTAAATAAGCTTTGATTTATTACATTTTTAAGAAAGTTTGTGTCGATTCCTTAGTTTGTGATTTTGGAGTTAGTAGTTTAAATAAATAAGTGTCTTGTATATAATCTTGTTTGTTTTCATCAGAAGTGTTCGTAAACCACGCACCATGGGCAGACGGAGACGTAGCAAAAGAGCGCGGTCGTCTTCTAGTAGCAGCACGACGAGTTCAAGCTCCAGGAGTGCGACACCTCCGGTCAAAAGGAAGCAAAAGGTATCGCATAGAAAAGATACTAAAGATGTGAGTACCTTAAATAATATTATTCCGGAGTTTGACCCCTTGAAGGACGATATTAATGCATGGCTCAGTGTAATCCAATCTTATGCTGCGACGTTACAATGGTCCGATGAAACGATACGTTATCAAGCTCTTAATAAGTTGAAGGGTTCTGGCAAGGTCTGGTACGATTCCTTGCTACGTACTGATAGGCAATGGCCGACATGGAAATGGAGTGATTGGCATCAGAGATTGGCCGATAGTTTTCAAATACGTCGTAATATGTTTGAGCTATTAAAAGAAATCGTTAATAAAAAGCCAGTAGAAAACCAATCTCTATATGAATTTTTCTTTGATATAGAATGCAAAATTGATAGATTATCATTAAATTTCACTGAACAAGACATTATATCTATAATCGTTGGAAGTATAGGTGACAGTAATATAGGAGCATCGATTGAAGCGAGTAATTTTAAATCTTGTCATGACTTGGCTAGCTATCTCCATAGTCGTACTTACAAATCTAAAAATTCTAAACAAACGGGCTCGGGTGGTACACGCGAAAGTCAACAAAAAACGTTAGAACATACGAACAATTCTAACCAGCCTTCTACAAGTTTTACTTTAAATGGCAACGGTAAGCCAAATAATGTTCAAGAAAATAATCAAATTAGTCCGGCACAGATTCGAAAAGTTATCAAATGCTATGGATGTGGCGGAAATCATAAAAAACACCAATGCGATGTCCTTAAATGTAATTTTTGTGGGAAAAACGGTCATAATGAGGCTTCATGCCGATTTAAGAAAAATTCGAGTTTAACAAAACCTAAAACAGAGGAAACTAAATTTATTTCTACCTCCGATTCAAAAAGCAAATTTGTGAAAACTGTTAATATTGATAATTTTTCCCATGAAGCATTTATTGATACAGGAAGCAGCTGCTCCTTAATTTCCGAATCTGTGGTAGAAAAATATTTCCTTCAACCTAGTTTACTACCCTCGCCAGTATTTTTACAAGGGTTTTCTGGTGATAACTCTAAAGCTGTTTCACAAAAGGTCACCGTAAATTTAAAAATAGATTGTGTTTCTTTAAATGATGTTGATTTTTACATCATTGACAATTTAATCGGTTGCGACATATTAATTGGCCGCAATATAACGGAACGAGATGACCTGATATACTCGCGTATTGGTAATTCTTTCACATTTAACTATGCGCATTTTTGTGCTGAATCTTGTGTTGCTATAAATGAGGCGGAAATTGATGCTGATACTCACTTAAATGAATTAGTCAGTTTATTTAAAAAATATAAACGGTGCTTTGCAACTAGGAAAAGTAAATAACCATGAAATGACAATTACGTTATCTGATCCTCGACCAGTTCAGTGCAGACCCTTTCGAGCCTCTTATGCAGATAGAAAGATAATCCGAGAAATGGTGCAGGAGTTATTAGATAATAGTATCATTCGCGAAAGTAATTCCCCTTACGCGAGCCCTGCGTTGCTTGTAAGTAAAAAGAATAGGGAGAAAAGGCTCTGCATTGACTATCGTGCACTGAACAAAATAACGATAAAAGACAAATATCCAATGCCAAGAATTGAGGATCTGGTAGATAGATTACAAGGCTACAAATACTTTACTAGTCTTGACTTAAAATGCGGCTTTTATTTCTGAGGACGGGCACTGGGAATTCCTTCGCGTTCCGTTTGGCTTGGCTAATGCACCATCCTGCTTTCAGCAAATGATGAACAAAGTGTTAGGAAACCTAAGATTTGAAAACGTGATAATATATTTAGATGACGTATATCTAGTTACGGAAACCATTGAAGAAAATTTCAGTCTCTTGGAGAAAGTTCTAAAAATATTTCAAGACAACGGGTTAACCTTAAACTTAAAAAAAATGTCATTTCTTCAAAACAGAGATAGTATTTCTTGGATATAAAATAAAACAGAATTGTATAATGCCAAATGAAGCCAAAATGGATGCTGTAAGGGAATTTCCCGTGCCTAAAACTACGCATCAGTTACGACAGTTTCTGGGGTTAATCAATTACTTTCGTAAATTCATAAAAAACTGCGCTATTATTTCAGCCCCTCTTACTAAATTACTTAAAAAGGATGCGACATGGTCTTGAAATCGGGCACATGATCAAGCATTTGAAAGTTTGAAAGGTAAACTTACCTCGGATAGCGTATTAACAATTTTTGACCCTAACAAAGAGACAATTTTATACACGGACGCAAGTCGCGATGGTTTAGCAGGCATCCTTATTCAAGTTGTTGACGGAGGCGAGAAACCTGTGTATTACTATAGTCGTCAGACAACAGAGGACGAAAAGAAATACCATTCGTTCGAATTGGAACTTCTAGCTATTGTGACTTCGCTACAGAAATTTCGTCTCTATTTAATTGGTTCACGTTTCACTATTGTAACGGACTGTAACGCTGTTAGGTATGCTTTAACCAAAAAAAATATTATTCCCCGTATTGCACGGTGGGTTCTTTCGACTCAAGAATTTGTCTACGATATTAAACATAGAGAGGGTACTCGTATGCAACACGTGGATGCCTTGAGCCGAAATCCCATTCCGTCCGGTGAAAGATCGGAACAAGAAATAATATTATCTATAACCGAGGGAGACTGGTTACTGTCTGTACAAACTCAAGATTCTGAAATCGCAAATATAAAAACTATTTTAGAGTCTGGTGAAATAGATGATAATAAAAACATTTTCGATTCATATGAATTGTTAGGCGGAAAAGTGTACAGAAGAACAACCCAGGGTCGACGTTGGGTAGTACCAAAAAAGTGCATATGGCAAATAATAAAATGTAATCACGACGACATGGGTCATTTTTCTGTAGATAAAACAGTTGAGAGAATAGCACATAAATATTGGTTTTCCCGTATGCGTCACATCGTAAAAAAATATATTCGGAACTGCTTAAATTGTATTTATTATAAAAATAAGGGTGGTCCTAAAGAAGGAGAATTATATCCATTTCCGAAATACGCCCAGCCATTTCACACCTTGCATGTGGATCATCTTGGTCCGTTCGTTAAAACAACAAACAAAAATAAGTATTTATTCGTTGCAGTAGATGCATTTACAAAGTTTGTTTTTATCTGTGCCGTAAAATCAACAAAAGCCTCGGATCTTATAAAAGAATTAGAAACTATTACAAAAATATTCGGTAATCCAAAGCGTATTATTTCTGACTCTGGCTCATGCTTTACTTCCAACGAGTATAAAGAATATTGTCAAAACAAAAATATTAGGTCTCATATTGTTGCCACGGGAATGCCCCGAGCAAATGGACAGGTAGAAAGATTTAATAAAACTATTCTGGAATCATTAAAAACCATTGGGGCAGATACGACTGAAGATAAATGGGATCAATATGTTAAAATTATACAACAAGGTTTGACTAGTACGATTCACAAAACTATTAATGCCGTTCCCAGCGAAGTTTTTTTTGGTTATCGCTTACGAACAGATAATGATGCTTTAGAACCTGAGCTTGATAATGAATCGCTGGTGGACGTAACGAAGTTACGAGCAACTGTGGATGAGAACATTAAAGCCAATGCATCGTCACAAAAGGAAAGGTTCGATAAAACTCGGACAAAAGCTAAGGTATACAAAGAAGGTGACTTGGTACTAATCAAAATTCAAAGCCAAAGCAACGATGGTCAAAGTAGAAAACTTATGCCCGTTTTTAAAGGCCCATTTCAAGTCAAGAAAGTATTGGGTAACGACAGATATGAGGTGACCGATCTGAGAGGTTCCGAAAGAAGTAGTAAACCGTATAACGGCATAGCAGCTGTTGAAAATATGAAACATTGGATTCAAATTGATGATTGGAATTTGGATGATGTATATTTGTAAGACCGTGTTGGCAAGCTTTAATAGCTTCGGTAAGTTTTACTGTGTAATTATATATGACAGTGTATTTATTTTCAAAATTTATTTCTATTATATTATGTGATTAAAGGTGAACTGAGATTCTTTTTGAGACAAGTCATTAAACAGTGGTGATAATTAGTCTGTAAAATAATTGTTCTTTTCTCATCGCATCAGCATATTTCATATAAATAAAATGTCTTTGTTGCGAGACTAGATAAAACACTTGCATCCAGATCTCCAAAGATCAGCAGTAAATGTGTATCAGAGAAAATTTGGAAACTGCTTGGTTCATTTAAGTAGCGAAATGCTTTTAAATGCAGAGTAATTCCAAATAGTACGCGCTAGGAAAATCCTGAACTCGCAAGTGGTCATGTACCTTTGTATTTAAGTGGCCTAAGTGCCCTTAAGTGAAGGAAGAACCTAGACGCATTTTCACGTTTGCTGGTGTTCTGAACGAGTTCGCAAAAAAAAAAAAAAAAGAAATACGCTTCAATCACCCGCTATGGCTACTTATAATATTGCATAATTTATTAATATCAGTTGCTTTATTTCAGTGTTTTATCTATACTCGTGGGGCGCCTGGGACAGTTGCCTTGCAGAATGGCCGTGTTGGCAACAACCTGCCTAAAGCGCCATCTGTTGACGTCGAGCGGAACGACAAGCATCACTTGACGTGCGGTGACGTCGACTCCCCACCGCTGGCGCTGCTCGCTTGCGGGGACAACGGCGCGGACTCACTTTGGTCTAGACCGTCTAACGGTAGACTTGCTCTTACTTAAGAATTATAAATAAATCTTTAAAAATTATTAAAATATTAAAAGAACTTTTAAATATAAAAAATAGTAAATTATTAAAATTAGTAAATTATATAAAAATTAGTTAATTGATATAAGGTACATTTTGAGATTTCAAAATGGAGTTTAGCTTTGCATTTAATTTAACGATTAATCTTTAAATAAGCTTTGATTTACTACATTTTTAAGAAAGTTTGTGTCGATTCCTTAGTTTGTGATTTTGGAGGTAGTAGTTTAAATAAATAAGTGTCTTGTATATAATCTTGTTTGTTTTCAATATAGTAGATAGATGGGGGGACACGTGACTTTAACAAAAAAATTCACTTTAAACCTAAATATTTCAGACACGAATCCCCAAATCGAAAAATGGTGCACAAGCTCACAATATTTTTGAAAGACCTATTTAACGATACACAATGCGTTTGTAGAGAAAAAAAAATAACTTCCTCTTTACTTGTATGGCAACTAAAAAAAAATATTTCCATATTTTATTTTACGACTTTTCGCCATGATTGATATACATATCCATGCCAAATTACAGCTTTCTAGTACTTATAGTTTCTGAGTAGGACCGCGGACGGACAGACAGACAGACAGACAGACAGACGGACATGGCGAAACTATAAGGGTTCCTTGTTTACTAAGGAACCCTAAAAACGACAAACAGGAGATAAAACCATTTTGCACAAAAAACTATACACTCCATCAAAATGATGAATATGATTCATTGATTTTAGAAATTAAAAATAGTCTTTCGAAAAAGATGGAAGAATTTCAAGACCGCGATAGTGGATGGACTTTTTGAATAGTTCCCACTTAGAAATTAATATAAACAAATATCAACCATTGCGTGGTTCAAGTTTTATCGAATTGCCGTCAGCGATAAAATCAAAACGAGCCTGTGTCAATATTCACAATAACGATCAGTATTGTTTTTTATAGTCTATTGCTGCTGGTCTTTATCCCACGAAACACCATCCAGAAAGAGTATCATCTTATCCCGACTTCCGAAATGTGTTAAACATAAATGACATAACTTTTCCTTTAAGTTTATCTGATATCGCGCGGTTTGAAGTTAATAATCCTAATACTTGTGTATATGTTTATGGATTACGATAGGATGTTGTAGGACCACTACACCTAAAATATTAAAGGAAAAAGTGATTCATTTACTTTATTTAGAAAGAAATAATTTGTCACATTATTGTCTTATCAAAGATTTACCTCGACTTGTAAGGACCCAAATAACGAAGCATCATAGCAAGTTGCACTTCTGTAATAACTGTTTAATGTTTTTCAATTCGAGTAATGAGCTTGATATGCATAATTGTGGAGGTATTGCTACCGAATTACCTCCAAATTATAATTTATTATTATAATTTTCAAATTGTGTAAAAGAACCCCTTTTACACAATTTAAAAATTATAATAGGAAGCAAATTGTTCCGTTCGTTATATATGCTGACTTTGAAACAATGTTAGAACGGTACCAAACGTGTGAGCCGAATCCTAATAAGAGTGGCACGGTGACGCGTCAGCGACATGTGCCCGTAGCTTTTGCATATCATATCACTTGTAGGCTAGACGAGAAGTATAATCGTTACGTTTCTTATCGCGGATTGCGTATCTGAGTTTATAAAGTCAATTTTTCGAGATGCATTGGAAGTTCATGATATTTTAAAAAACAAAGTATCTATGATATTCACACAAGAAAATGCTCGCGAATTCGAAAATGCAACGATGTGTCATATTTGTGATCAGTTCTTCTTCGGTGATAGGGCCCGTGATCATTGTCATTTGACTGGTAAATATCGCAGAGCTGCTCATAGCTACTGTAATTTACAATACAAACAACCTTATTTTTTACCAGTATTTCTTCACAACTTAACGGGATATGATAGTCACCTTTTTATGAAAGAATTAAGTAAAGCCCCTGGATATATTAAAAGTTATACCTAAAACGAAAGAAAGTTGTATATCTTTTACAAAGTTTATTCCTATTTCGGACGAAAAATTTATGCAAGTTCGTTTTGTTGATTCTTTTAGGTTTTTAGGATTGGCTAAGTTAGTCGGTACTATGAAAAAACAGGATTTTAAGCAATTGAAACATTATTTTCCTAACGAAAAACAATTTAATTTGCTTATACGTAAGGTTGTATATCCTTATGACTATATGTGTCAATGGAAACGTTATTCAGATTCTTGTTTGCCATCTAAAAGTAGTTTTTATAATTCTATGACTGATAAAAATATTACAGACGAAGACTATGACCATGCTCAGTCTATTTGGTCATTGTTTAATATTCAATCTATGGGCATGTACACAGATTTGTATCTTAAAACCGACGTTTTGTTATTAACAGATGTATTCGAAAGTTTTAGAAAAACTTGTAAAGAACATTATAATCTCGAACCTGCGTGGTATCTTACAGCACCTAGTCTTTCATTCGATGCAATGCTTTTAAAAACAAAAGTTAAATTAGAATTAATAACAAATGTTAATATGTATAAAATGATACAGGAAGGTATTCGAGGAGGTATTTGTATGTGCGTTAAGAAACATGTCAAAGCTAATCATAAATATTTGGATTCTTATGACAAATCTCGTCCAAATTCATTCATTATGTACTTAGACAGTAATAATTTATATGGTCACAGCATGTGTCAATCAGTTCCTTATTCTGAATTTAGATTTTTAAATAGAGAGGAACTGGTTAACTTACATTTCAATATTACTAATATCAGTGATAGCGCAGAAAAGGGTCTTGAAGTTGATATGACATATGATACTAACCTAACCTTCACAAAAATCATGACGATTTCCCGCTTTGTCCAGAAAAATTTAAACCTCCTGGTGGTTCTAACAAAAAGTTAATCCCAAATTTGTACGATAAGTATCATTACGTTATTCACTACGTGCATTTAAAAAAGTGCTTAAAGCATGGTTTGATATTAAGAAAGATCCATTGTGCTATTGAATTCAAACAAAGTGCTTATTTAAAACAATACATTGATCTTAATACACAGTTACGGCAAAAAGCAGAGTCTGAGTTTGAGCAAGATTTTTTTAAAGCTATTGAACAACAGCATTTTTGGTAAGACGCTAGAAAATAATGAAAAAAGAATAGATGTAAAATTCGTTAACAAATGGAATGATACGACTAATAAAACAAAAAAGAGTACACTTGATTGTATGACTTATGTATCCAGGCTAGATAGGCAGGTCAGCGCCATCTTAACGTAACTTTTAATATGTCAATCTCTGCTTTACCTCGTTGGCGCTAGTCGTCAATAGATGGTGTATAATTTGGGCATTTAAAACCACACATGTAAACTTTTAGCAAGCTAGGCACTTTCATGATTTTGAACGCACAACTAAACTAGACGCCATTGTAATAATAAGTTAGTAATTTTAACAAGTATAGTCATAGTAGACATGGCGCAGCGGTTAAGGATACTAGCTAACGGCGACGTTGAAGTAAAGGGCCCATGTTCAGATCTTAAATTGTCCATATATTTATGTTTTGTTTTTACATGGGTATTTAACTATGAAATAGTGTTTTTTTGTTTTTAAATAGGTGTCAAAAGTGTTGGCCACTTACACAAACAAAGCATTTTTATATAATTTTATTTCCAAAATAAAACACATTTTGCAAATAAATACATATTTTTTATAAAAAAAAACATTAGTTAAATTTACAATCGATATTATATTTACATTACATATACAAATGTTTATTTTATATCTTCTTTATAAAATGAAGTATTATATAACACTTAAGTTATTAAGTAGAAATATATATGTTTAGAAAATTATTTGTTTTATTTTTACTTTATTTAGTATCATCACTGAAACTCCACACTGGTTCATGTTAATAAACTATGATAAACAAATTCGTCGTGTTGATGTAAAAGAAATACCTAACTTTGATTTTAAACATATAATAACTGCTAAGTTGTTGTGTTTTGTTTAGTAAGTAAGTAGTGAAATACCCTAATTACCAATTATGATAATTCTCTAGCTTTTATAGGTATAAACCTCACCTAGGTAGGTATGCATAATCGAGATAACAAGTTACGTAGTTATGGATAAAATCAGTGTGGAGTAGTTTATAAATGTAAGCGCAGTGAATTGGCATGTAATTATTTAGATAGAATCGTTAGATTTCCATCTAAAATACAATAACATCACTTGGGCACCTACTTATAGTTTAACGAAATCTCACAAGTTTAAAAATATATACCGTAAGGGGTAGACCCGAAATACAATAATACGACTATCTAATCACCAACTACAGTTTCAAAAAAATAATGGTATAATAAAATAAGTATATATATTCTAATAGGGTAAGGGTCTACCGTCAGAGTCAATGACTTGTTGAAGACGGTTAGCATACAGTCCACCATATCAAAACACAAGTCACCACCACGCATAGTATTGCATGTGAAGTTCACAAGTTCCCTTAAATTTTCGCTCGACCTTACGACCGAAGAATCCCAGTAGATGGTTTTTGGGAATTCTGAGCCACTTCGTGATCTCAGAATACCCAAAAACCACAATCAATCTACATGAATTAAAAGCGTCATCTTCTCAATCTTACATTCGATTGAAAGTCTCCACAATAGATAAAAAAATATGTAATCCTGACTGAAGTGTAATATTGAATTACGTGTGAAGTAGTTTAAATGTATCAAACAAATATTTTTTATTAGTCTTACCTCATTTCATTTTCTAAAATTGATGATCGACTGAAAAACGCCATAACTTCCTGCGAGCCCGTGGTTCTTCCTGCGAGCCCGTGTTTAAGATCACGCACCAACTATGCTCCTAATCCTAACTGATGGTCGGCTGGGAGCACCATGGTAAGTAACTCCCTGCGAGCCCGTGGGTAAGATCACGCACCAACCATGCTTCCTAATCCTAACTGATGGTCGGCTGGGAGCACCATGGTAAGTAACTCCCGGCGAGCCCGTGGGTAAGATCACGCACCAACCATGCTTCCTAATCCTTACTGATGGTCGGCTGGGAGCACCATGGTAAGTAACTCCCGGCGAGCCCGTGGGTAAGATCATGCACCAACCATGCTTCCTAATCCTAACTGATGGTCGGCTGGGAGCACCATGGTAAGTAACTCCCGGCGAGCCCGTGGGTAAGATCACGCACCAACCATGCTTCCTAATCCTAACTGATGGTCGGCTGGGAGCACCATAGTAAGTAACTCCCGGCGAGCCCGTGGGTAAGATCACGCACCAACCATGCTTCCTAATCCTAACTGATGGCCGGCTGGGAGCACCATGGTAAGTAACTCCCGGCGAGCCCGTGGGTAAGATCACGCACCGATCATACTTCCTAACTTCTAATAAGTCAAGCTACTAATTATCAAGATAAAAGAGAAGTATCTAATAATAATATAATCTTTTGTATAATAATTATGTACGTTACTTTTAATTCAGGTAATACAAAAATTAATTTGAAATAATTGTGTGCAAACTCCAATTTTTAAGAGAATGATTGTATTTATTAACTTTAAAACAGTATACACTATCACAACTTGGCGAAATACTCTTCAACCAACTCTTCGTATAAGACACCTTCACCTGAAATAAACAAAAATAAGATATATTTTTACTACCAAGCATGGTACGCACGGGGACCATGTAGACATACCCTAATACCTTTCTTATGAATGGACTTAGTTGTAAAACACAAAAACCGACTAGTAGATTCAGAGATTAAAACTTCTTTACTTTCTAGCTAAGTATATCAGTCGTACTCAAATCAAATTAACACAAAAATCAAACAAGAAATGTCATAATACGGTTATCATACATATACATACTTTATACTTATCCATTTTACATTTTAAACTTAATTACCATTTGATAAATATTTTTTGAAAAAATTTAGGTTTAGCACTTTTTAAACTATATACTCGTATTAAAGGGTAAGGACATTTTTAAATATGAAGAAAAATTGCAATCACTTACATTATGGACATCTTCCCAATTTGGTATTTTCATTTCTCGAGTGACTCTCCAGTATAAATAAATCTGAAAAAGAAAAACAAAACAAGATAAAGCTTTTGGTTCGATTAATATGAACTTATTTACGAGTATTATGATTTTGAAGTATTAAAGTGGTTTTTTTTTTCAATAACTAATTAGTTGGCTATGTATATATTTTTAAATAATGACTTTTGAAAAAGAAAACAAATATTTTTTAAACTTGGATTACTTTCAAATAATACAAATAATCAATTTATAATTTATTTTATAGTACAACATTTAAATAAACTCATTTTGAGAATTTCTATGAAACATATATTGTTTTATATGTTAATGTAATTGTATTTATTGAAATGATTAAAGTACTTACATTTTATTTCCATTTTTGTTTGGGGTTTTTCTTCACGCACTACGTAGCAAGTTAGATACCTAAATATGACTCAAGTCTCAACAAAATGGTAGAATGTGGGAACGAGTGTAAAACACGAAGTACACGCTGATAGGGTGTTTGCACACAAGTCGCGTCAGCATATTCATCAACTGTATTTTAATGAAATACAAAACAACCCGAATGTAGGGTAAGGACCAGGACTCAAAACTTTTTTGGTTAATCTTATTAAGACGAGCACTGTTTCATTTAGTAGTCTACTCAAATATTAATGATGGAAAATCACAAATTGTCTCCATCCAACTGGTTGATTAAATTGATTAAAATCAATCTGCTCCTTAATATTAATTTACAATATTAAACGACTTATAAATCGTTTTTATTAAAACTATCCTGAATAGGTTAGTACGAACAATATGTATGCAGCGGCCCTAACTTGTAAAGCTGACTTGCATGCTTCGAATGAGAGAATCTCAAACTGTATGAAGTTGCTAACATTATAACAAAGACTTTTTGTATGAAAAAGTAACAAAATAAGATTATTTTAAATTTCAATAAAAGAAAATTTTAGATTTAATGACCATAGTCAGTAAAATATTTATAAGAAAATATTAGGCAATAGAAATATTCTTAGAGCAGATTCTGATTAAATTTAAATCATTGCTTAATTTGTAAAGATTCCTATATCTAATTAAACGACGATACTTTTTTAAACTAAGACGGTATTTTTTTAAACGAAGACGGTTTTTTCTGCTGTATGTACGCTTTTACCTTTTAATAATAATAAATAAGTAAATAGATACTATATTAATAATAAATACATATATAGATAAACATCCAACACCCACAACAATTTGTAAAAGCCTATTTCCCAACTTGCCCTGGTTGGAGATCGAACCCAATACCTCCAGATTGGTGGACTAGCGTGTTGACCAATTACACCATCTAGGTCGTCATTAGTTTGAGAACCTATGATGAGTAAGCATTTGTGGACTGTTCTTTGAAAAGCGATGGTGAATAAATTACTAAGTATTTCAACCCACTTCCAAAAAAGAGGAGTTCGTCGATTCGTATGTTGTTTTTTACGTATGTTACGCGATAGTCCGCCAAGTTATCAATTGATTTTGATGACTTATTTCTTTGGTAGATACTGCGAAGGTAGTACCATATAAAATTTATCGAAATCTATTCAGTATTATTTGAGAAAGGCAAGAAAAATCATAATGTATGAATTACCTATCACAACTGCTACAATTAAATTAAATTAATAATATTATCACAGTATAATAGGAAACTTACTATCAGTATATACTATGATATGACATACCAATACCTATATTTAAATTTTGAAATATTTGTTGACCAATTTTCATGGTTCCGTATCTTAGTATAAGGCAATAAGTATGTAATGTTTTTCTTTCTCAATTACCTACCCACAACTACGGAACCCTTGGTGAGCGAAATCAATTCGCACATGACCGATTTTTGTGATGAGTAAGCGATACTTATTGTTTAAAAAGGCCGGCAATAAAGAAAATTCAATTATTATTCGAGAGTGCTCCGGAATCGCTGCGCAAGAACTGCTGTGAATAATTACTCCATTTTCCTCAAAAAAATTAAAAATGTTAGTATTATTTTTTATATTTATTTTGTACCACTTTTTATATATTTGTTTTTTTACCCAGGTACCTAATCAACATTTCATACATAGATCTTTATCCCTAATAGGGTAGACACAGCCTTGGATCGTACGACCCAAAGTCTGCTAACATTCCATTTTAGACTAAAAGCTAACTAATATATTGCCAGGTCTGATTCAGAGTTCGAAACCTCATCTGTGGTGTCTGCAGTAGCACCGCCAAAGAAGGCAAGCAAAAAACAGAGCAAGTGCAAAGCTGGTGCTAAGAAGCAGACCCGAGACACATCGCCTTATCACGATTTCGCTCGAGGCTCGACGGCTAGAGGATCAAAGCGCAAGGCTACCTCACCATCACCTGATTTTATTTCGACTGACAGGTAAATAATACTCATTATTTTTCCACTCACAAAATCACAATTAACATTGTGTCTATTCAAGATTAACATTGATATCTATTTATAACTTTACACCAGTTCTTCGTACATTAGTCAGAAAGAGTATGTATAAGATATATGGATTACTTTGATTCACAAAATAAATATTTATAGTTATGAAACTTATATACTTACATGCTATCATGTCTTTATGCAACACAACACCCAAAAGCCACTTTTAGCATAACATTGGACGTAAAGATTAAAAAAGAAATCAAAATAGTGTTCTTAGAAAACAAAATTATAGTTATCTTATATACAATGTCCTATCTGTCCTATGTGTCCTATCTCTTAAGTACAAATATTTTAAGGGGTGATTCAGTCCATCATTTCCAACAACTTTTCCCAATAAATGTATATCGAAATATATATATATATATATGTCGCAGAGAGCAAAATCGGAACGTCAAGTTGATAATCGACATCGACTTGGGTGTATTCGATTTGTGTGTTGGCAACCCTACGGTTTGACAAGCAACGGGCGTCGTTTGAAACAAACGTCGCTTTTTCGAATGGACGTCGAGCCGAGCGGGTGTGTCCGACATACGACCGACTTCACCGCGTTCCGAAAGTAATCGGTTTCCATCTGGGCCATACGTGATTATTTGTGATTATAAATTACTAGACATTGTTCGCATTCAATCCAAGAGTGTATCGAAGCTCGTATTTTGTTTGATTTCACCATGGGAGATTAAGAACGCCCGCACCCCTCCCCGTTATCAAAAGTGGTATGCAACCGTGAAGAAAACGAGCGTGATACAACCAACAATGAAGACACAAAATGGATGCGATTGATGGAGCAGCAGAATCAGAATTTTATGGCCTTGATTCAAGCCATGAAGGCACCGACGTCTAGCAAGGATACTAGGTTACCTGAGTTTGACCCGGATAAAGAAAACGTGGATGCTCGCGCATGGATTTCTACTGCGGATATGTGTATCACGGATCCGGATATGCAAGGTGCTCCACTTATGTTAGCTTTGAGTCGTGCACTTAAAGGGCAAGCCTCAGTGTGGTTGTCACAAGTGTCCTTCCACGGAATGACATGGAGCAACTTTAAGGACCTGTTTACTGCCAGGTATGAGAGTGCTGAAACTGCTGCTGGTTTCCTGATTAATTTGCAAAACAGTAGACCTAAAGATAGTGAATGTCTGGCTTCATATGCGGCTAAATTGATGTCATCGATAATGTCGAAGTGGAAAAACCTTTCGGTGGAACAAATTGCCGTGTCAACTGTTTTGTCGCATATCTCGCAGTTTGAAAATCGTGTCCAACGATTATCTTTTACTCAAAATATTACCACGAGGAACGAGTTGCAGCAAGAACTGAAGGCTGTCGCTTTTATGAAACGAAAATCATCATTTTCGAATGAAAGTAACCAAGATGCCAAGAAACCTCGTGTGAATTCGGATGGTTCTTCTGTGAAATGTTATGTTTGTGGGAAAGCTGGGCACAAAGCAGCACAATGTCGTTCCAGAAAGGGACTGAGTAACCAAGATAGTAGATTTAAGACACCAACGAGTGAGAAGACTTCTTCGTTGTCCACCAGCTGCTTCAGCTGCGGCACTGCAGGCCACTTCGCGAAGAATTGTCCACGGAGAAGCGGCAAGGAGAGCAACGCAAATAACACGGCGGGGCCTTCGCAGGAGAAGCGCGTGAATGTCTGCCACATTAACGCGCCTGCTGGGACGCTGCGTCATGCTGGTGAGCAGTTTCATTTAACATACGATTCAGGAGCCGAGTGCTCACTTATTAGAGAGTCAGTTGCATGTCATTTTAGAGCCAAGCGTTGCAATAATAGTGTTACATTGTCTGGCATAGGCCAAACTGCTATTTTTAGTACTGTGCAAATCACATCTCAAATTGAAATCGATGATATTTTGATTAAAGTAGTTTTTCTATGTTTTGCCTGATAATTGTCTACATTATGACATTATGATAGATCGCGAAGTACTAGCTTTAGGTATAGCTGTTAATATGACCTCGGATAAATTGACCTTTACTAGGACCGGACTTGTAAATTTTTGTGACGTGAATAAATCCAATATTGACTTTGATTCCTTAGACACTGACGGCTTACGTTATGCACCGTCAGTATTTCAACGTGCCGTAATAAAAGCTCTGATCTAACGCGTACTTTCGTAGTTGTGTACATGGATGACAGTAGTTATTTTTTGAGATTTGAAATTCACATCTATGCATAAATTCTCGCACTCCCGTGCTGGCCTTTACGCACAGATGTGAATTTCAACCCTCAATAAATAAATCTACAGAGTTTTCAAAGTAAAGCATTCATAGAGTCAGTTCGTATGAGTAATTATAATATATCCACTTAATCTCCGATATTCAAAGATATGTTAACTGATCCGGTGTACAGTAAAATAAATTCTCGCACTCCCGTGCTCGCCTTTACGCACAGATGTGAATTTCAACCCTCAATAAATAAATCTACAGAGTTTTCAAAGTAAAGCATTCAGAGTCAGTTCGTATGAGTAATTATAATATATCCACGTAATCTCCGATATTCAAAGATATGTTAACTGATCCGGTGTATGTACAGTAAAATAAATATTTATAATAACTGATACCCTGTTACCGACTGCTTCCGTAGTTCCGTGATCAAGGCATTCGTCTTGTGATCCGGAGGTTATGAGTTCGAATCCCACTGGGAAGCATACTTTGTGAAAAGTTTGTGTGTATTGCAAATTGCCAAGAATTGGTCCTGGTCTACCCTTTGGTCTGCGGATACAAACACACAAACAAACAAAGTAAGAACATTGAGTACATTGGTACTGCTTATTTACATAAAAAATCTCTTCCAGCAGCAGACCCAGGACAGGAAAAGAGAAGAAAACAGGTAGTAGTAGGCGTGTATAAAATAAACTAAAGATACAAATACATGTAGGTACTTATCTATACATATATATTATAAATATATATATATATACACATATAAGGTCTAACAAAATATACTGAAATTATTTTAAGGGTTAATTCAGTCAATGATAGTGAACAACTTTCCCCATGGAACATATAGCGAAATATAAAAAGTAATTTTTGGCCTGCCATACAAGTTAACCGATCAGCTGATCCGAAACGCTGAAAATTATTTTTCATTTTTCGACATATGTTTCTTGAGGAAAGTTGATCACTATCACGGACTGAATTAACCCTTAAAATAGTTTCAGTATATATTGATAGACCTTATAGGTACTATTACTATATTTATGTGTATATATATATATATGTATATAAGGTCTAACAAAATATACTGAAACTATTTTAAGGGTGAATTCAGTCCGTGATAGTGAACAACTTTCCCCAAGAAACATATGTCGAAATATGAAAAATATTTTTTTAACCTTTCATACAAACTCTAATCAGCTTATTGGTCAACTTGTATTGGAGGGCAAAATTTATTTTTCATATTTCGATACGTGTTACTTGGGAAAAGTTGTTCAGTATCATGGACTGAATTCCTCCTTAAAATTCATTGACTGAATTCCTCCTTAAAATTGTTTTAGTGTATTTTGTTAGACCTTATATATATAAAGATAATATGCTTGGATGATGATGATGATGACCCTGTTTCCGACTGCTTGACAATAATGAGTTGGTGAAATGATCTTCATCTGATCCAAATTGAAACAGAATCACTTACATCATCTCACTCGGATATGACGAGCTGATCAACGTGGACCGTTGAGGATTGTCTTCTAAAATTATTACATGTGTAACCTAAATAATTAGTTCGATTCGAAAATATCCGGTGCTTACGAAGGTTTATTTCGTACCTAATGTAATTCAACACACTTGTTTGTCACACACGTTATTGCGCAATACATTTTTGATAATGCATACTCAGGAAATTGCATACGTGGTTATTGAACCTACATTTAAAATAGAGGAGGTTATCAATTCGTTTGTTCACCGATTATTCGAAGACGCATGGACCGATTCGGAAAATTCTTTTTTTGTTTGAAAGGGCATACTTGTAAGGTAGTTTTATAGAAATTTAATTAAAATCGGTTGTGTAGTTTGGGGGGTGAAGTCGGATTTTAGTTTAGAATAACTATTCTACAACTAGCTTTCGCCTACGGCTTTCGAAACGAGTATTAAAAAAATAGAATAAGTACATACTTGTAAAAGATACATACATACATGGTATCACGGCTTTATTCCTAATGGGCAGACAGAGTAATTTGTATCTTACGGCTTTAAACAGACAAAGCCGTAAGACTCAAAAACCACTTTTAGCATGATGGTAGGTAAGATGAAAAACAATCAATATAGTGATGGGTTGCAATCCGCGTCGCCTATAATATGATTCACATTTTCAAACATTCCCTCGATCGATTCTTACGATCTGTGCGGGAAGAAGAAAAACAGCTGGTACATTCTAAGTTTTTTTTGTTTGTTTGTTTTTTGTTTTCTCCCGCTCCCGCAGACCAGCATGGAGGAGATTGTAAAAAAAAAGATAAAAATATATATTTTAACCGAACGTCTTTTAACTAATTTTGAGTTTTATTTTGTATACTATCAACTCAAACCGACTTCACACGGGTAGTACATTAATTTAATTTATAAGTATATAAATCATCCTAAATAAAATGGTTATAAAAAAATAATTAATATTATACACGATGTATTTTCTGTATCATTTGGAAAAGTGATTAACATGCAAACAGACTCCAATGAAGTACCTTATCTAATAAAAAAATCATTAGAATCAGTTCACAACTGATAAACTCAACGCGTAACAAATAAACACATGAGTTGAGAACTTCTTCCTTTTTCTAGTCGGTAAAAAATAGAAACGCCTGATAAAATTGAAAGGCAAAGATAGTTATAGGTTTCGAGCCGGCTTCAAGTAGGCGTGAAAAAATAAAAATGATTGAAGTTAAGTTTCTCAATTTTGAACCGATTTCGATGATTCTTTTTTATCCAGCTCTTAGATGGGGCATTCTCATTCTAAAACTGAGTATAACCGATTCGGGTAACACGCCTTTGGATATTAATAATTATGTGGATTAATCAATTACCCCAGAGACACTATATTCGATTTTTGACATTGTTAAAATACTCTCGTACGTACTTCAACATGTAAGGCTACATATACATGTTCAGTATTGGGACTACCTTGTTGGCCTGGGAGAAAACGTAGAATGTTTCAGCTGCTCTTCCCGCGCTTATCGTAAAAGCCGATCGATTGAACGGGCAGAACCCACCACTATTTTGATTTCCTTTTCCACATTTACGATCATATTCACCGTAAAAGTGGCTTTAGGGACTTTAAGTCCTGGACTCTGTCTGTTGCTTTAAGGATAAAGACGTACTAGTATATATATATATATATTTATCCATGTAAATAAAATCTTTAATTTTAGCCTGGCGGTTTGGGAGTAAAGAAAAAATTTAGAATGTTCTAACTGTTTCTCTTCACGTGCAAAACGTAAAAGTGAGTCAAGGGAACGGATTGCTACTTAGGGATCATTATAAGAAGGCAACATGACTAGTACCTTAGTAGTACCTAGTAGTAAATAAAATAAATCCTACTTCCTACTAATATACTATATCCTATCCTATCCTACTAATATTATAAATGCGAAAGTGAGTTTGTATATTTGTTTGTTACTTCTACACGCTTTAACTACTGAACCAGTTTGAATGAAATTTGGTATGGATATAGTTTGAGACTCGGGGAAAAATATAGGGTAATCTTTATCCCGAAATTCCCGCGGGGAGCGAAGCCTGCGGGAACAGCTAGTAATTAAATAAACTATTCCCGATTCTTGATTTTCACCTATTGCTAAGCACTGTCTACCTCGAAAGGGATAAAGACGTGACTTAATGGCGCGTGTAAATGTAATTCGATACACTTGTTTGTTCCAAATTTTCACTTTAAATTGCATTTATGCAAATGTTTACTCATGAAAAAATTTACCTTTACGTTATTTGCGTATTAAATTAGGTTCCGTATTTTATGATTGCACTTTAAATAAACTCGTATACCAAATCCTCAATATATTATTAAAATAAATATCAATAAAACTGTTTTTAATGTTACTTTAATAAAGAAAATTAAACTATTACCACTAAGTTACTTTTTTTTTTTACTCAAAAACTATTGAATGTATTTAATAAAACTTTATATTATAACTGTATCAGAATTACACATAGTCAATAGTTTATAACATTTTTTAGCATCATAATCTACTTTTAAAAAAAAATAAGAAGTTTTCGGTAACCAACTACGGAACCCTAGAAAATTGCTTGCGAATCTTATTTTCCAGAATAAAAGCGAGTTAAATTGTAGTGTAGTGCATCAATCATCATCGGTCATCGAGTGGTCTCTCGCAGAAGCGCGAGTACCTTGCACAAGCGCAAGGTGACCAGCACATCAGCTTTGCTCTAGTGCAAGTGGCTATCTAGCCTTGCTTCAACGCAAGTGGTTATCCAGCCTTGCTCCAGCGCGAGTGATTTTCCAGACTTGCACCAGCGCAAGTGTATCTCCAACCTTGCACCAGCGCAAGTGTATCTCCAACCTTGCACCAGCGCAAGTTGAATTTCTCGCTTGTACCAGCGTGAACGGAGACTTATATACAATGTTAGTGAGTATAATTACTAAGTTTTTCTATATTTTCAGGCCTTGTATTTACTTATCTCAACAGTCCGCAACCCTATTAAGGCCATTGCCTACCAACCACTCTAAAAGTTAAATTTATAGGTATGCAAATCCCTGTAGGAGGTAATCAGTCATTTATTCCTCAGATACAAATAACATGAAAGCTGACAATATATATTACAACACAACTTGTTTATGATATTGTGTTTATCAATTGTAAAAACTGCAAACCCTCTTTATCTTAACATTACTATAGGTTATACTATAACTTATTATTTCAGGTCTGATTCAGAGTTTGAAAACTTCTCACCCGCTCAGAACAGCGCCAAGGTGAAAAAAGCTACACCAGCAAAGCGAAAATCACCAGGTGATCTATTACCAAAGTGAGTATAATTTTTTTTTAATCAAGTGTAATAAAGTAAGCTATGAAATAGATATTTTTTGAATTCTAAAGTATTAAGTAAATTTGAATACATTTATATTTAATTTAACCTTATTCATCTATGGTCTAGTAGTAATATGTGCGTATGTATGTGTCTGCATCACAAGATTCTGGGTTCGATCCCCGACAAGATAGATGGAGTATTAAATCTTTTTTAGATCGTTTTGTGTTTTTATGTTATACGTTTTTATTAAAAATAAAATAGTATAGTTGAGTTAGTATCTAGATATTTAATTATAGTAATTATAGATACCTACTTTGGTGCTAGCACAATCGATGATAGTAAAATATTTAAATTAATATTGTTTTGTTTTTATTATTTTCAGACAGAAAAGTAAGAAATTGAACGTAGACAGCCTCTTCGGACTCCACACTGATGACGAGACACGCGCTGCCCTGAAACCTTCACCCGTCAGTCTCCCATCATACCTAGCAAAGAGGGTCAGCGCGGGCACGCTGCGGCGGTCTGCTCCCACTGACGGCAACTACTACATCGAGGTCAAGGTGTACCAACGCAGTGACGTCGAGTCTGCTGCCCCCGAAGAACGCTGGAAGAAGGCTCTGCTTCGACTGAGCTGTCTTCTGGATGAAGACACGTCGCAGTGGAAGCTGCTGCAGCGGTTGGTTAGGGACATCAGCGTCTTGTTCGACCACACAGAACCGACACTCACTTAATAGTTTATCTATAACCATATCTTGTGCATAGGGTTTCATTAAAATAAATATATAATATCTTTTTTATCTTTATTTATATTAGTGGTTTAATTAAAATATATATCTTTTCAATAATAATGCCTTATTGCGAAAGCTGTTCCCTCCAAGTATCCAGTAAGCAATGGATAGGACACTTAAGGAGTCACGGTCATAAAAGTCGCTCTTTAGGTGTGCTAATAGACGGAGTTGTCGAGATTTCATCTGCATTTCGGGGTCGCATATCATCTTATAGGATTGCAGCTAAAGATGAATTTGAGCAAAGTTTACCAGAGATATTTTTACAAAGTATCAGAAGTTCTATACATCAACTTTTAATTAAAGCGTTAAAGACACATATTAATATTAAAGTCAATTTTGAATTCTTCTGTAACTTTATCTTATTCAAAAATAATGAACAGTCAGTGAAATCATTTTCTACAAAAAATTTTGTAGTACACTCTAACTTTAAATTTGATGATATTTTTAAAGCAATAAAAGATATAATTTTAAAAAAGATTCAAGAGTTCGAAGAAAGGGATAGCGGTTGGGCTTTTACGAATAATTTATATTTAGAGGTAAATATCAACAGATATGACCCTTTGAATGGGTCAAGCTATATCGATTTACCTATTGTTTTAAAAAAGAAAAAAGGCTGTCTTAATATTAAAAATAATGATGATTATTGCTTTTTATGGTGCATAACGGCAGCGCTTTGTCCAGCGCGTAGAAATCCCGCGCGCGTCTCCTCTTATCCCCATTTTAAAGATATTTTAAATGTTGATAACATTTCTTTCCCAGTTTCATTTTCAGACATAAGTCTTTTTGAAATCAATAATCCTAACATAAGTATTAATGTTTATTCCCTAAATAGTAATAAAACTGTTGTTGGTCCAATTTACAGATCCCAACTCAAAAGACAGGTAAGGATAAATTTACTTTTGCTTGAAAAAGGGGGTAAGTCACATTACGTTCTAATAACTAACTTATCGCGTCTCGTTCGTTGTCAATTGACTAAACACCATGGCAGACTGTATTTCTGTGACGACTGTCTGTTATTTTTTTCTACTGAAGATAAATTAACCAATCACATGTGTAGTGGTGTAGCTACAGTATTACCCGACAAAGGAACTTTTTTACAATTTTCTCATTTTGAACGCAAACAAGACGTACCCTTTGTGATTTACGCAGACTTTGAATCCATTCTTTTGCCTGTTCACGGATGTGAGCCTAGTCCAACGTCAAGTTTTACTAGCAACCGACAACTTCATATACCTTCAGCGTTTGCTTACCACATTGTTTCGTCATTTGATAACAAGTTAAATAAGTTCGTTCAATATCGGGGATCTGACTGCGTACAAAGATTTATTAAACATCTGTTAGATGATATTTCCAAGTTGTATAAAATTTTGAATACTGAAATACCATTAATTTATACAGAAAATAATGACGATGATTTTCAAAGTGCAACTCATTGTCATATCTGTCAAGATTCATTACTGTTTGATAAGGTTAGAGATCACTGTCACCTAACAGGGCGCTACCGTGGCGCTGCACATCAATACTGTAACTTAAGATATAGCGTTCCAAAATTAGTCCCGATATTTTTCCACAATCTATCTGGCTATGATTGTCATTTATTTATAAAAGAACTAGGCGAATGCGATGGATCTCTAAAGGTGATTCCAAAGAATAAAGAAAACTATATTTCTTTTACAAAATTTTTTAAAATTGGTGTCAATCAGTTTGCACAAGTTAGATTTGTTGACTCTTTTAAGTTTTTGGGAACTAGTTTAGAAAAGTTATCAAAGGGATTAGCTGAAACGGATTTTAATTACATCAAAGAATATTTTCCTAACAAGGAACAATTTCATTTACTGATTCGTAAAGGAATATATCCTTACGATTTTGTGTGCGACTGGAAATCTTATTCGTATAGCCAGCTTCCTTCTAAGGAATGTTTTTTTAATTCTTTAACTGATGAAGCCATAAGCGACGCAGATTATGCACACGCTCAAAAGGTGTGGAACACATTCAGAATTCGAAATATGGGAGAATACACTGATCTGTATCTTAAAACGGATGTATTGTTATTAACCGACATTTTCGAAAATTTTAGAAAAGTTTGTAAACTGAACTATGAATTAGATCCTGCATTTTATTTAACAGCTCCTAGTCTGTCATTCGATGCTATGTTGTTTAAAACTGGAGTTAAGTTAGAACTGATAAGTAACTTGGAAATCGTGCGGCTGATACAGAAAGGGATTCGCGGGGGTATTTGTTTATGTTCTAATAGATACGCAAAGGCAAATAATAAGTATACGAGTTCTTATGATCAATCTAAACCTGATGTATTTTTGGTATATATTGATTGCAATAATTTATATGGACACAGCATGTGTCAATCATTACCCACGTCCGATTTCAGATTTTTAGATTTGTCAGAAATTGAACGTTTGAACGTTTTAGAGGTGCCAGATGATGCGGAGTTCGGTTTCGTTCTTGAAGTGGATTTATCATATCCCGAGGAATTACACTGTTGGCATAACGATTATCCTTTTTGTGCAGAAAAATTTACTCCACCTGGAGGAAATTCCAGTAAATTAATACCGAACTTGTACTCTAAATATTTTTACGTGATACATTATGTTCATCTAAAAACTTGTTTAAAAAATGGGTTAATTCTTGATAAAGTTCATCGCGTTATTACATTTAAGCAAAGTTCATTCTTACGAAAATACATTGATTTGAACACAGAGCTAAGAAAAAAAGCCACAACTTCATTTCAACAAGATCTCTTTAAATTATTAAATAATTCTGTATTTGGAAAAACTCTCGAAGACAATGAACGTCGGGTCGATGTTAAATTAGTGAACCGCTGGCGTGATAACTCAAATAAAACTAAAAAAACCACTTCTGCTCATAAATTAATTGCTCGACCGAACTTTCACAGTGCTACCGTATTTTCATCTAATCTTGTCGCTATTCAAATGAAACCGGAAAGAATAGTATTAGATAAACCTATCTACATAGGTTTTACTGTACTTGAATTATCTAAAAGTCATATGTATAATTTTCACTACTCTGTAATAAAACCATTTTATAAGGATCGCGTTCAACTATGTTATACCGATACCGACAGTTTTATTTACAAAATTACTACGAACGACTTTTATAAGGACCTAGCACAGCATTTTCTCAATTACTTTGATACTAGTAATTATGATGCAAGAAATGTATACAACTTACTAAACATAAACAAAAAAATACCTGGATATTTTAAAGATGAGTTACAGGGGAACATTATGGCTGAATTCATCGGATTGCGATCGAAGATGTATTGCATCAAGACAGAAAATTCGTTAGTAAAAAAAGCTAAGGGTGTTAAAAAGCCTGTAGTTCGCGACTTATCATTACAGGATTATCATAACGTTTTGCTCAAAGATACTATTATTCGTAAGAATAACACATTATTTAAATCAATAAAACATGAAGTTTTTACACAAACTGTGAATAAAATTGCTTTATCAAACTCAGATGATAAACGTTTTATCTGCAATGATAAAATCTCGACAATTGCATGGGGGCATAAAAAAATAGACATTTAACTTTCATATTAAAAGTGTTCTATTCTTGTGTCATTACTATACTATACATGTGTAGATTATATTTATATATATATATATATATATATATATGTATAAAATATAAGCATGGTTTTCAACTAAGTTAGTTTAGAGTATACTTGTTGTATTTTACATTATAATTTTGTTACAAACGAGTACACAAAGTTATAAAGTTGTTTAATCAAACACCATTAATAAATGTTTTATTTGCAATGATAAAATCTCGTCAGTTTTATGGAGCATAAAAAAAGACTTGTAAATTTTTATAATAACAGTGTTAGATTACTTTTGTCATTACTATACTGTACATGTAATGAAATCTAAGAATGGTTTTTAATTAAGTTTGTTTTGTATATACTTATTCTATTTTGCATTATAATTTTATAATAAATGAGTGCACAAAATAATTTGATTTTATTTATTTCTGTTCACACACCCAACCAATTGCATTGTAATATGATACACGTGAAGGAGAGTCTAAGTACAAACGTGCTCAATTCAGGTCAACTTAAAAACATGTACAAACAAATTTTAGGTTGAAAGACCTATAAATTGCTGACTGGGATGAAAATAATATTTAAACATCTAATTTAAGCACGAATAATGTCACTTCACAAGTAAAGACATTGGGAGCTGGACAGTAGTAAGCTGCACTAATTACTTCATAATCACCAAGTGAGTATATGTAATTTTATAAATATATGCTGTAATCAATTTATTAAATAATGTTATAAACGATTTATAATAAATGTAATTGTTTCTTTGTTGCAGAAAATGGAAGACAGCACAAATGTTATGTTTTCACAGTACGCGCAAGATCCATACGAAAACTTAACACAAGAGATAGAGCTATTTGCACAAGAGCGCGAAAGACAAGAGAGGAGAAAGCGAGATGTGTCTAGAAAAAGGACTAAACTCTCTTCGAAGTCCTTCGTCATCAGCAAGCAGCATAAGGGGCAAAAATTAATTCAGATCAAGATATTGGACTTGGCTCGTGAACCAGCTAGTGCGTCAAGCTCGGGTATCAACGACGTTGTTAGCGCGCAGTATGTGGTTCAGGATCAGTGTGATGAAGTATTAGACCTCACGGAGTCACTTGTTAGAACGATATCAAAAAAACTATGTGGTGATAATTTTTAAGTGTATTTTTTAATGATTGTATATGTTTTCTGTTTAGCGTGTAAGTAAATCCTATAGGTATATTAATTATTTTTAAGAGATAAATATGTCGGCGCGAGGCATCTTTTAGTGTACAGCAACCGGCGCCCGCGCGACCGACACGCATTCCTAGGCGAATGTTTACAGTAACAACATTAAGTCTTGTCGGAGTTTGGACATAAGAGAGTCTTTGTTTGTAATACCTGGAAAAACGGGGCAGTCACTATACTGCCGAACGTAGCCGTGGGTCGAAGCATCAAATTATGATTATTATGGTTTCCGTTGTTCTAAGCTTGGACGTGGGTGCTGAAGGCACACAGTCTAATGAGTACGGTTGGTCAGATGCCACGTTGTGTGTGACTGCTTGCGACCCGCGTATTCGTTACCGTTTTGCGTGCTCTCTAAACTTAAGTGATTTGGTCTTAAGTGTTAATTTTACAGACTAGAAATGGGATTCATGTTCTTGTGGTTGTTGTCTACCTATACAGTGACTTTTATGAACTTTACGAATTATCGTAGCCACTTGATAAGTTTTGGGCGTGTATTTGAAGTAATAGTGTGCGTGCACCTTTTATTTGTGCTCGGAATGGAACCATCTGATATCATGGAGCCCTTCTACCCCGACGCTCCGATATCAGAAGTGGGATGAAAACTTCGTGTCCACTACAGAAATTTGGTGAGATCGTTTCATATTGTTCGACCGTATATAAGCCTGGTTTGGCTGCGTGTACAAACAATTGTCAATTATTTGTTTGATTGTTTTGCAGTTAAATATTTGGTTTGTTGTTTGTTGTGGAGGGCTCAACACGGTAATTTTATGTTTGAACCTAGGAGACTAAGATGCGTACACGCAGGCTCACGCAGTATTACGGAAACGTTAGCATTGCTAAGCTACAAAAAAAACTGTCACATAAATTAACAAGAAACAGATGTGTACCTCTGAGAATTAACATCATTTCACTTCATTTTCAGTTTTGTAATGTTAGTCACAAATACACAAGATAACTGAATGTGCATTGTTTTCACGAGTGATCACATTCAATGATTGTAAGAACTCAGTTCTTCTTGAGAGAAGTTAGTGCTACTTCTGCACCTGAATTATTTGACTAGAGATGTCTGTCCTTACGTCAATGAAGTTGGTATTTTAATATTACTTTAACCATAGTAAATTGGTTGTCTGAATAATGATAGGCATTCTAAAAGTGTTTTATTGAGTGTAAAATTTATTTAGTTAGTAATACTGAATAATGAACAGTGCTTGATTCTGCATAAGAGAGTAAAGATTTTCTGAAGCTTAAAAAGTGATGGTTACCCAGTAATATTTACTATGCTTTGTGTAAATTACTTAAGAGATTTTTTATAATCATCTGATCGATACATATTATAATGTCACTAAAGTGATAATTGTTATTAAAAACTGACAAAAGAATACTGTTAAAAAAAAAACTAAAGGTTGGAAGGCTTTTATGTAGTCTTAATATTGGTGTTGTATATCGAACTTTAACCTATTCCTTTTTATAAATGGAAAACAATGGACATGAGTCATGTTTAATACACGGAGAACCTGATAATTAGAATTAAAATATGAGAGCTCCTTTACCAGGTGGTGAAAACTTTTCTAATGCCAAGTTATAATTTTATTTTAATTTTTTAATGATTTTCAAGTTTTAATAACTGATAAACATTTTCTTATCAGTAGAGGTGACAACTACTAAGGAATTGGATACCTATTTTTAAAATCAGGGAAAAGAAAGTCATTTCAAAATATTAAATAGTCCCACGCACTAAAATTGACATTACACCTAGAGTTCACAGAAGGTGAGCCTTTTTACAGTCGTCTGATTTTAATATTATTTATAGAGACGGTAAACGAATCGGTCATGTCGATTTTCTATCACGAAAACCTTTGTCTAATGAGGACACGAAACAAAAACTTATTACAAGAGAAACGTATAAATGTCTTAGAATTATCTAAAAGTTGGTTACGTGCAGAACAGTAACATGATTCCGAAATTACTGAAATAGTTTCAAGATTACATAATGACAAATTGACTAAATATCTGTCAAATCCTTACCTAATTGTATTGATGCACCAACTGCTATTATTGTTCATATCTAGTGTGCGTTTATTTGGTGCACTGACCAGAATTATTGCGGATCAAGGTCGATGCTTTGCAAATAAAAGTTTTGCATGAATTTTGTGGTAAAAATAACATCCGACTTTATTTGATATCAACCAGAACTTGTCGTGCCAACGTGTCATGTGTAAACTAGAAAATATGCTTACGGCTGTTGAAGTAAATAAAAACAGAACATGACAGGACCGTATTGAGAATCTACAGCTTGCCATCAATTGCACAATTAATCGTGTAACTCAAGCTAGCCCTTTGGACTTGATAGTTAGACAAGTAGCCAAGTAGCGCGACCTATTTCGCTAGTAGCTTTAGGTGACCAAGACCAAGAAAAAATAAATATTGATGAGATCAGAGAGCAAGCAGCGAATTCTATAACCAAAAATGCTCGTAGAGATAAAGAGCGGTTTGATACTCCAAAGGCTAAAGTTTTTAAGTTATTTGTAGATGATTTTGTTTTAATTAAAAATCAGGAGAGAAATCAAACGAAATTAGACCAACTTTCGCGGTTCATTTAAGATAAATGAGTTGCTTGATGGGGACCGATATCATTTGAAAGCTGTTGGTAGCAACAGAACTTACAAACATGCACACGATCGATTACGTTCGATGACAAATTGCTACGTTCCCACTGAATTTTTTTAAGCATGTTCTAATGACGATGGAAATTATTCTCCTGATGAGAATGAGGAGTAGTCAGGATCAGCCTATGTCGGCGCGGTGTAGTTGATACACTGTCGCAAGTTATTTTTATCGTTTGAGGTGTAGTTGATACACATTATGGTGGTGGTAAAACAAGTTGAGCTTTCGCAACGTGATTTACCTACTGACGTGTTTTGTTAGCCGTAGGTCACATTCCAAACCCAGTCTAGCTGGTACGGAGACTGCGCGGTGCGACAACATGCAGTAAGTTCATGGTTGCGTTGGTGTTCGTGTGGTTTTAGTGAGATAACCACAAGAAGTATGAGTGTGATGTCGTTGAGCCAGTTACGTGTTTGGTCTGATCTACTTAGAGTAATTATTTTTGGAAGTTTGGGCTGTATTAGATCTATGTGAGAATTAAAGCTTATTGACTTGTAAATAGTGCGTCATGAGCTTTGGGGAACCTACCAGTTTGTCATCATTGTATCCTATGGGCAGGATAGCCGAGCAAGATGTACAATTAGGATAATGTTTCTTCGCAGGTAGTTTGCGAAGTTATCTGACACACGAGGACGTGTGATAGTCAGGATAGCCGTGTCGGCGCGAGGCATCTTTTAGTGTACAGCAACCGGCGCCCGCGCGACCGACACGCATTCCTAGGCGAATGTTTACAGTAACAACATTAAGTCTTGTCGGAGTTTGGACATAAGAGAGTCTTTGTTTGTAATACCTGGAAAAACGGGGCAGTCACTATACTGCCGAACGTAGCCGTGGGTCGAAGCATCAAATTATGATTATTATGGTTTCCGTTGTTCTAAGCTTGGACGTGGGTGCTGAAGGCACACAGTCTAATGAGTACGGTTGGTCAGATGCCACGTTGTGTGTGACTGCTTGCGACCCGCGTATTCGTTACCGTTTTGCGTGCTCTCTAAACTTAAGTGATTTGGTCTTAAGTGTTAATTTTACAGACTAGAAATGGGATTCATGTTCTTGTGGTTGTTGTCTACCTATACAGTGACTTTTATGAACTTTACGAATTATCGTAGCCACTTGATAAGTTTTGGGCGTGTATTTGAAGTAATAGTGTGCGTGCACCTTTTATTTGTGCTCGGAATGGAACCATCTGATATCATGGAGCCCTTCTACCCCGACGCTCCGATAAATAAATAAATAGAATACCTAAAAAATTTGTCTTTTTTTCTAACTGAATACAATATGATAGGTTTAAACTAACCAAGGATATAAATAAATAAATAAAAGAAAATATATTGATTTGATTTTATATCATTTATTTTAAATACTCTACGAAATATTTTCTAAATACCATTTCTTGATACAAATAACATTTTTTAGAGCACAAAAATTCTTATGACTTAAACAATTGAAATTACCTTCATTTTTGCAATAAGTTTTATATAAAGTCAAAAAATTTGGACATCCTCTGTCTTCTATGTCGATTAAAACACAATTGTCGCACAGTTCAATTAACCATTTCTGTTTCTCGAGACCTTTCATTACAATAGTTTTGTTTTGCATTATTGGTTTAACAATCCTTACAAATTCTCTTGGGTCTATATGTCCTTCTGACCATCGGATCCCACGAGTTCGCTCTAAATACTGAACGGCTCGTTTTTCTGCCGTAGTTAATGTAGTATATGCATATGGAGGTTTGATTAAAAAAACTTGAGTGAACTCTTCAGTAGATACTGCAAACTCTTTGATTATAAATTTATTATAGCAATCCTTGAATCCTTGAATATCCACGAAAATAATCGAGTTCATGATATTTTACGAACAATGTTGCTTAGAGGTCTATATTCGACTATACAGTCATTCAGAATGAGACAATATGCTGTTGTGTGATCAGGTATCTCTCTATTGCACTCTAATTCAAGACAAATGTTGATTACCGGCCCTGATTTGATATTATCGTTCTGTCTAGAACAATCAATCACATATAATGGTGCAATATTTTTAAAATCTTGAGCACTCAACAAGGAGTTGCATGGACGGTTATAATAAGACTGCTGAAAGTTAACATATTGTTCGTATATTAGTGCATAGTTATGTTTTGGAAAGTTGGTATTATAACTTTCGTATGGGTAATATGTAGAGTTTAAAAAAACTTTGACATCGCGAATATCACAGTGATCGAACCGAGACATATCATTCATCCCATTGTTTTTTCTGTTTGTTTGTAAACCTAAAATAACATATCTAGGTTTTTCAATTTGTGAGGAAGTTTTAATTGACCAGGTGTGTTTTGTAGTCTTCGGTAGCAAAGGGTACTCATAAAGGTCCCAGTTTCTATACACTAATTGAATGGATCTGTCTTTTTCGAGTATTTTAAGTAAATTAATTCTTTCTCTATCCGATACTTTAACATGAGGCATGCGCCAAACAATCTTTTTTATATCAATACTTGCAACCTCTTCGCCAGTGTTCAGCTTTAGAGCATTGAGGTTAGTATTACTTCGTAACAAAATAAGCTCATGTTTGCAATTGACAATAATTTTTTTATAATCTTCTGCAAAACCTAGTATGTTGCTGAGAGGTACTGAAGCAGCAAAATGACCTCCAATTTCATTTTTAGTACCGTGTATATCCCAACCCCAAACTTTAGATACCTTCGACTCAGCTTCGTTCATAGATACCAATGCTTTCATAGTTGTAGTTATACCAGCATTCTTCACTTTGTCTATTTCAACACCGTTTAATTCATATCTTATATCTTGAAAAAGGAATAGAAGAGGGTTGTTTGTAAACTGTACTACTGGCACTGGTTCCCTCTTATCTCCTTTGATAACATTGACTACAGCTTCAACATATAAGGTACTTGCACATGGAAGCACATATAAATCTTGTTGGTTTATGGGTATCCGAATTTCATCATTTCTATTAAAAGTAGTTATGTACGGCTTGTATGAATGAATTTCTATACTGTCTATGGAGTTGTCATAAACAGGGCTGCTAGCTATATTTAAAATACTCATTTTAGCAATCCAATCGATTTAAGAAAATGTATATTGTCAGCTGTTAATTTCTTTTTTTTATCACGAGTATGTGTGGTCTTCTTGATTGCTTGATGGGTACTAATCTTTTTAAAAGATGAAGTCGAGTATTTATTGTAGTCAATCATATTTTCTTCAAATGTAAGTACAATTGCACTTCCTCTCCGCGAAAATGTATTAAATTGTTTTTAATGTCCAAAATTCTGATATTTATACTATTCACCGTGCTTCTGTTCACTGGAAAATATATAGTATTTTTTGGAATTTCTATTATTCTGTAGCCAGGAGGTGCATTCAAAGCGAATTCGTGAATTATATGACTTGATTTTCCATTAATATAGTAACCTTCAGTAATATCACATTCAACTCGAAGCACGGTTGTAGGTAGAATGTTCACTGGGAGTGGGGAGTTAAACCATTTATCCTTCATCAGGAAAGTTTTACCGTAACCTAATAAAGGCCCAATAGAATTTGGTTTTTCGAAATGAATATCTTTAGAGCAGAATATCGAGAGCCTCAATGTGTTATTGTTGCACAATAACTTGAAAACACAATTGTTTACTTTTGATTGTATAAACTCACTTATGTCTTGGAGTTCATATGCTCCCTCAGGAATTTCAACCACTTCGTCAGTGCCATAATAAAATTTATTATTAGTTTTAGTAATATTTGGTATAGAATTAAATGTAGAGAAGTGTAAAAGAGAGCACTCATATCGGCCATCGAGTTCTAGTGGAGGGGTATAGTTCGTTGTTAGTATTGAGCTGTTTCCAGTTATGGACAGAGTGAAAGACATTTTTAGAATGATGTTTTATTCAAACGTAATAATTATTATATACTATATTTACACCAAAAGTCTTGCAAAAATTGTATACACAAATGACCACAATTTACAGTATCAAAGTTTTGTAATCTAGTATAATTATAATGTATATCACTAACATTTAAATATTTGACCAATTCTTTGGGTGGTCTTAAGTTACCAAAACTATCGAAATATTCACAATAATTATTTATTTTAGCAAAGGCTACCCAATGAGTTCCCGCATTATTACAACTGTCTAAGTTTAGTATACCACACTCTATGGGTTGTGGTTTACGTGGCAATCTATCTCTCATATACACACCTCGAAAATATGGAATATTTTTAGTGTATTTAACAATATCGAAATTCGTAAGAGCACGTTTGGGTAGCCTGTTTATTAGTTTTTTGTAGATTTCAAAAATAACCCGCTACCTTTTTTATATGGTTTAAGGTAAAATCCTTTTCCTATCGCAATAGCCTCCATGGTTTTGTTATGACGTTCAGATTCATGTAAATTCCGTTGAGCAGTTTTACAATCATTTATAGTTTTAGCTATACCAGCAGCACCTCCTGCTAAAGCGCCTAATGCTGATAAACCCGCAAAAATTGGTATCAAAGGTAAAATCCCTCCTGTTTTAGGTATTGGTATTATTCTCGGCAAACTAACGTGACATGTCTTAGGAAACAATTTTTTTGCTGCTTCACAAGCATATTTGATAGCAGTTTTGCTATCCTTTGATTTCAGTTTCTTTATTTGTGAACGTATTTTTGACACAATGGTTTTAATTTTTTTTATCCCAGCACCTGATTTTAATTTTGCTTTCATAACTTTGTTAACTATCCACGATGCCAACTTTTCTCCTTTGCCAGCGTCTTTAGATTGTAATCGTTTCTTAGCCATTTTCATAAGCTGTAAATCTGCTTTATGACGTACGGAGAGTTCAGGATTGTTGTATGCAATATCGTGGTATTTACAAGCTTCGTCTAATTGGTTAATACCTTTATCACCTCTCGATAACCTTTCTTGTAACCTAGTGCCTGGTCCACAATAATTGTAACCTGGTAAGTGAAGCTCAAACGGGATATTATTTATCAAATTATTGATAAGTCCACCTCCTTTCATTTCTTGTTATATAATGAGCAAAGTATAAGATGCTAACACTTATATGTATTATGATGCAATAGAATTTCTATCTATCCAACTGTTTTCTTCATCAGGAAGTCCTAACCGTTTGACAAACAAATTATTGCCTTTTTTTTCTTATAATTTTTTCAATTAAGTATATATTTGGATACTTTGCTTTTTGTAACTCTTCTTGATAAAATGAACCTAATATATTTTGTTTTCGTTGATCTTGTATTAAATATGTAACTGGTTTAGTATTATTAACTGTTTTAATTGTAAAAATTTCTGTAGACCAATTAGGTGTGAAACCTTTCGCAAAAGTGCTTTTGTATTTACTTATTCTAACGTGATCACCAATTTTAAATTTATTTTTTATTAATTTACATTGTTTCTCCTGGAATTTTTTAATGTTATGGTTTACTAGGTTTTCATTTTTTGCATTTACGTCTTTTGGTTTAAACTTCGTGACGCTATGTTTTTGATTATTATATGAGAACAAAACGTTATTCAAAGTTTTTCCTATCCATTTATAGTTACCATTATAACTAAAACATTTGTATAATTTAATCTTCAATGTTCTGATTAATCTTTCTACAATTGAAGCTTTTTTTGTTGAAAACGATGAATAGTGGTTAATCTTCATTAACTGCATTTGTCTTTTAAATTCATCATTATAAAACTCTGTACCTCTGTCAGTTTGTAGATTTTTAGGGATACGTCCACTTTCCCTTATAATTTGAGTAAATGCATTAACAACCTCTTTTTTTGATTTAGTTTTTAAAGGAATCATCCAAGCATATTTTGAGAAACCATCAATGACAGTTAAAATGTAAGTGTATCCATTATTATACTTTTTAAATGATTGAAAATCAGCCAGGTCAGCTTGCCATAAGTCGTCTATCCCTTTCAAGATCACATTACGACGATCAAAATTTCTGCGTGCCGATCTATGAATTTCATTTACCACTTGGTGTTTTTCCATTTTGTTTAATAATTTTATCGATGTAGTCTTTAGTATAAAACTTTTTTTCGAACTGAATGAGATTATTTCTTATATCCTCTTTTATTGTATTTACAAAAGCAGTAATTTCATCAGCAATCTTTTTATCAACATATTTTTGTTCACCGCATCATCACGTGCTACAGGATCTTGAACTCCTCTCAATCGAGATGATTGTAAATCAAAATCACCGGTTTCCGATCTAGCAAGGTGATTAGTTGAACAATCTAGTATTTCTGACAAACGAAGTCTTTTATGAACATGGTGGCCAAATTTATCAACATTCATTCTGTACTGAAGTCGATCGCAGTGAAATAATAAATGATCTAATAGGATGTGCTGTTATTAATTTATACTACCATTTTCACGTAGTTCTTCTATGATTGAAATTATTTCATTATCCAGACCAGTGTTTCCAGCATCTTTAGATGCTATCAATAACTTCAACCTTTCTACTAATTCATTAGGGTCATCCCAGTAGATGTAATCAGTATTTTTTTTAAACTTCTTTTTAAGTATCAAACCCTCTCCTGAGCTAATATCATCAGCATTACTGACAGAAGATGTTGAAGGCTTTCGCAATCTAAAAAGTGGTTTAATGATGTGCAAGTACTTCCGTCCTTTATTAGATTTAATTGGTTTAGTGGGATCAAAGTCTCGTCGGTGAGCATTTGTGTCTATTAACATGCTCTTATATTCTTGACAATCATTTTCAGTCACCACTTCCAAATTAGGTACCTTTTTCAACAATAATTCTCGCAACCCTGGCGTTACTTGATAATCACGTCCTGCTACAGATATAATTTGATTATTTATAAGCACACGTGCTGAACCCAACATTAATTTACCTCGTTCTCGTCTAACGCCGAATGGTACATCTTTAAATATTTCCGAGGAAAGTGACCAGGACGAAGTATTTTGACTAGGGCTAGGTATTGACTCAATGCTTTTATACGATATGTTACTGGTATTTGTATTGTTTGAGTCTCCCGATTTTTCTAAACTATTATTTTCATCAGAATCATCTTCAGAATAATTTTGTGAGGAAATTTGGTTTATAAGAGTTTTGTTGAATTGCGATTCAGGCGATGGAATTTGCTCTTTTACAAAATAATTTTTCATAACGTCATCATTTTCTTTTGATTTAATTGGATGGTTCACATCCTTAATCAACTGTTGCATTGGGTCAGTAACAGGTCTAAAAACTGTATTTAAAACATTTTCATTGTAGGAGTCCGTAATTTTCATATCTTTGATTTTCTTTTTAACAGCTTCTGCTATTTTAACTATCTGAGTCTTTAACTCTTTTTCCATTTTAAGCTTGATGAATATACGTTATTTGCTTAATACGGTAATAGTTCGACTGAAGAAGTTTTCCAAATAAATCTTCTTATATGCTCGTATTTTTTTCCTCGTCGAACGAGATAAAAGTATCGAAATTCTTCCTGTAACAGCCTTCGTTCTTTTTATTATCTTTACTAATCACCAAATAGTTATAGGGTTCGCTCCATACTTTTGAACACATTTCTCGAAACTCAGACCACGACATGTCGGTATTAACGTGTTCATCATATACATGATGGAGGTTTACATCATCCTGTTTGAATAATATTAAAAGATTTGCATTGTCTCTTACTAACTGTTTAGGTATCTTACTGTACGTTTGATTCAAGTAAAAACAGTCGATAAATTTATTTCTACCCATTGCGAAATAATCTCTCATATTGGACTGGTTCTCACAAGCAACGTCATCAAATATTATTATGGAGTGTGGTTTCGCATCGTGTGGGCTTAAAACAAGTTCATTATCTTTATATTTTGCAAACGAAACATCTGGCACTAACTTAAGAACATTTTCTAAAAACACATATTTCGGCTGATACAATGTTTTTGAGTAAAGATAAACGTTTTTAAAACGTAAACCATTTTCATGTAACAGAAGACCTATGATTACATTAGTTTTCCCACAATTCGAGGGACCGCAAATAATACACCGAATAGTATTAGGTAGAAGGTCTCCATGGCGGGAAACATCTGCTTTTTCATCTGGACATACTCGGCTCAGTTGTAAAGTTTGAGATTGTTTAACGAATTTCATCCTTTTCATTAGTAAGACTGTTAATGACTGAATTTTATTCATTTGTAAGTTACAATTTATATACATTCGAAACGATCTGAATCTGTGAATGCTTTACTTTGGAAACTCTCTAGACCTATAATATTGGGTTATAAATCACTGCTGTGAGTGAAGGCAAGCACTTCGTGCTTGCCTGAATGAACAGAAGTGATTTATAACTCCCAATATTATACTACTGATGACGTTCTTGTAATTGCTAGAGATCCAAAAGAGGCACTTGAAAGACTGAGGGTGGTTCTTAAAACTCTGACTGATAAAGGATTTTCGCTAAATTGGAAAAAATGTTCTTTCTTAAAGGAAAAGGTCGAATACCTTGGTTTCGAAGTCTGTCAGGGCGAAATTCGTCCTAATCCCAAGAAAATAGAGGCACTTACTGCTCTACCACCTCCAGAAACTGTTACACAGTTGCGGCAATTTATTGGCCTAGCCTCTTATTTTCGGCAGTTTGTACCCAAATTTTCCCAGGTCATGGCACCTTTATACTCCCTGACATCCGGCAATGGTAGACTGGATTGGAAACCAGAGCATGAAGAGATTAGGCGTCAGATTGTGTCCGTTTTGACGAATGAACCGGTATTGTCAATTTTCGATCCCGACCGCGAAACCGAGCTACATACAGACGCGAGTGCAGTTGGTTACGGCGCTATCCTTATTCAGAAAGTAGATAACGTGCCTCACGTAATTGCTTACTATAGCCGTCGCACCACGTCCGCCGAGGCGAAATACCACTCTTACGAGTTGGAAACTCTCGCGGTCGTGAACGCAGTGAAGCACTTCAGGCACTTTCTACATGGTCGCAAGTTTGTTGTCGTAACGGATTGCAGTTCGCTGAAGTCGGCTCGTAAAAAGCTCGACTTGACACCGAGAGTCCACAGATGGTGGGCTTTCCTACAAAGCTTTGACTTTGATGTGGTACATAGAGAAGGAAAGCGTATGGTTCATGCAGACTTTCTATCTCGAAACCCTTTACCTCCAAAACCTGACAAACCTTTAGATAAAGTTGAGGCTAAGCAAATTTGTGTTGCTGAAATTTCTGACAGTTGGTTTCTCGCCGAACAACAACGAGATAGGGACATAAGTAAACTAGTAAGTGACCTTGCTGATGGTAATCTTAGTGACGATGTTTCCAAAACTTACGAATTGCGTTCAGGTACATTATACCGCAAAATACAACGCAACGGAAGAACACGTTGTTTACCAATTGTTCCGAGATCATTACGATGGTCTATTGTTCAAGGTATGCATGAGGGATTGGTACACTTGGGATGGGAAAAGACTTTGGAAAAGATGTACGATTTCTATTGGTTCGAAAACATGTCAAAATTTGTTCGTAAATTTGTGGAAAATTGTGTAACTTGTCGTGTTTCTAAATCGCATTCAGGCAAAATTCAAGCTGAGTTACACCCCATCCCAAAGGTAGCAGTTCCCTGGCACACAGTGCACATAGATGCCACTGGCAAACTTAGTGGTAAAAGAGACACAAAGGAATACGTCTTTGTTCTCATAGACGCTTTTACTAAGTATGTTCTTTTGTACCATACAAAAAATATCGACACTGCCAGTAGTATTAGAGCCGTAAAACATAGCGTCTCATTATTTGGTGCGCCTACGCGAATTATAGCGAACCAAGGCCGTTGTTTTGCTAGCCAGGAATTTCGTGATTTTTGCGACTCTGTTAATATTAAATTACACTTGATCGCTACTGGAAGCTTACCAAGGCAAGTCCGTTAGAGTTGTTGATAGGCAGGGTTAGTAGACCGTTAGAGATAATGTTAGCTGAGGACATAGAACCTGACGTTGACTTAGACTAAGTTAGGGAGGCTGCGATTCCCCCCCGATGTGGTTCCCATCTTGTCGCGATGGGGGGGCTCAGTACCTGCGGTTGCCTCGGCCGCAGGGAAGCTAAGAGGAACCCATTGCCCGGGTTGAGGCTTAGGCCTCCCCGGGCCCGGCGGAGGCCATTCCTGGCGGGAATGGCCTGGCTGTGAGGGAAGGGGGTGACGACGACCTCCCTACCATCACAGCCGTGGTAGGGGTCGCGGGGGAAGAGGAGTGTCGGTGTTTCGTTGCCGCTCGCCCTATCCTCCGCGACCAAGCGCGGCCGTGGCGCTTGGCAATTAATAGAGCAAGTAGAGTCTTGGTTAATTTCTTGAAGTATGTGGTTGAGTGAATAATGTTCAGTGGTCAGTTTGTAGTTAGAAGTAGTTTGTAATTATCCCTAGTAAATGATGTAAGCTTAATTATTTGAGAATAAACTTTGAATTATTATGAGAATTTGTTTGAAGCCCCGTTCTGACTCGTTTAGTCAGGATAGGCCGAGTAGAGATGCTTTGATATTGCAGATGGAATTTGCTCTTTTCAGGCTCATCACACTGGGACGTGTGACGTGTCAAGATGGCCGTGTCGCAGAGAGCAAAATCGGAACGTCAAGTTGATAATCGACATCGACTTGGGTGTATTCGATTTGTGTGTTGGCAACCCTACGGTTTGACAAGCAACGGGCGTCGTTTGAAACAAACGTCGCTTTTTCGAATGGACGTCGAGCCGAGCGGGTGTGTCCGACATACGACCGACTTCACCGCGTTCCGAAAGTAATCGGTTTCCATCTGGGCCATACGTGATTATTTGTGATTATAAATTACTAGACATTGTTCGCATTAAATCCAAGAGTGTATCGAAGCTCGTATTTTGTTTGATTTCACCATGGGAGATGAAGAACGCCCGCACCCCTCCCCGTTATATATATATATATATATATACATCACGCAACTTATTGTGCGTCCAACATGGCCATTTTTGCATATGATGTGGCGTCCACCTGCTTTGGACGTCCGGTATATGGACGCCGGATCGAAGGAGGTCTCCAATGGTCGCGCCATGCCTTGGTGATATCAGAAAAGTGAAAATTAAAAAACTTTATTGGACGTCAAACCATTCTCAATCTGCCTATTCTGAGTATATCGTTAGTTCTGCTTGTTTTCGTCACAAAAATCAGTGGCGCTATAGTCATTATTCTAAACTTTCACTGCTAGCCGTACGTGACGTCCGACAAAAATTCAAAATGCGACGTTGCGACTTCGTGCAACACTTCACAACCACAGTTTTCTCTAAACCTTGTACTTGTTGATTGGTACATGCCAGTGCAGCTTCTTTGTTGTTATGGTCAGCCGACACCTTAGCAGTAGGCATATGAAGGTCCTTTAGTTTAGCAAAGTTATATAAACTTATATTCCCGTTTTCTGGATACAGCTTCTTTGCATCGATAAAAAGCCGTTGTCACATAACCTACTTTTTTCACGCGTCATATTATTTTCAAATTACTTTTGGTTGAGCTACCGATGCTCAAACGATCTAGAATGTCTCTGACATGTACCTGATCTGCTACAAATAAGCACGTTTACTTAAAATAAAACTTGTAAAATAAACTTAAAAATACCGATCGTAAAATAAAAATAAATACATCGCACTAAAAAAATACACCTTCTGGTGGGATTCGTACTCTAGACGCTCAAGTCAATCAGATCTCTATAAAAACAAATGGAACTATTTATCCTTTGACAAAACTGGTAAAAAAAACTGTCTATTGCATGTCATAATAGAAAATAAAATTCCTTTGTTATTTCGCTGTCACTACAAACACAAAATGGTCGTAAGAGTCATATAATTCAAAGACGCTTAGGGGCTTCATGCCAACTCCGACATTTTCAAAAATTTCAAAAAAAGGGACTCGACTATTTTCATACGTTTATTGAACCTGCTCCCAAAATTTCACAGGAATCGATAAGGAAATGCGACCTCTAGAGGAGAACACACAGACATACGAAAGCATTTTTAGCCAAGCTAAAACGGAGACCTCTTTTGCTTCGCTCGCTCGGTGAAAATATAATTCTGTTAGTACTTAATGTAATTATCAAGGAAATAATTACATAGGTAACTGCAGATATAGATTTCTCGGCGAAACTATCATTGTCTAAAGAGTGTACCACGTCTTCGTACATTGTTATAACTTAAAACTTTTCGATTTACGTCAACATCGATTAACAAGTTTCACACATACAATCATTATGCGACTGAATATCGTAAGGTAATATCACAAAATAAATGTAATTACTCGGCGTTAGTACGTATATTTTTTTGTCACTGCTATCATAAGCACACCGTACGTTGTGCGCATCCACCAACAACATAAAATAATAAGGTAGTACTGTTCTAACCAAAGTAATTTGTAACCGGATAACATTCTTTATTAATTGATGAATAATTGAATTAACCCTCAATTAAATTACGTTGTAACTAGTTACTGTAGGTACTTGGAGTAATCGATTACTGCTGATAATTGATTACAAAGTAATCTAATTAACAATTACAAAAGTAATTGTAATTATTCATTGTTAATCTGATTACTTTTTTCCCCCTCTCTGGTCGAGGGAATCTGACAAAATATTATAGCTAGAACGTTGATTTTGGTTTCTAATGATTGCTATAGACGTGAAAATTCTACATTTTATTCTACTAGGGTTAGGTGCAAAACCAGGTCAGATTATGGGGAGAAATATTTTTTAGTAATTTGGACTTATTATTTATTATTCTGCGTTCCACAGTTATTTAGATTTTGTAAATTAGAAGTTAAAATGCCATGTATATTTCACATACCATTTTGCATTTAAATAGGCAATATGACATTTACTACGATAATGCAACAAGCAACTACTTAATACTTTACTACTAGTTATTTATTATTTAGACATATCAATATGTACATATACGGACGTTACATTATTTTAAAAGTTTCATAATATTTGTCATTTGACGTCCTGGATGTCAAATGAATAATAGTTTGAAACTTTTTGATAATGCAACATCCGTATATTGGTATACATCTAAATATCTGTAAAACGACTAATGATTATGTTAGTAATGAACGACTGTGTGATTATTCCAAAAAATAATACGATCTTTAATATTTATTTATCAATTAACTAATTTATATGTGTTAAATTTAATTTTTGTTTATTTTCTACGTTTTATAGATATTTAGACTTTTTATATCGAAGTTAAATGCCGTAAAATTTGTAGTTTGGCATTTCGAAAGACAAATGACTAATATTACGATATTGCAACTTCCTATATTGTCTAAATCATCTGTATAATGACAAATGATTACGTTAGGTACTCGTATAATTGCTTGTGAGATTACTCCAAAGATTTTTATTTCTAATTTGTCAATCTAAAATTGTGTATAAAATTTTATGTTAAATATTGACTCCCCGACTGAAAAGTGGGAAATTATGTGTCAGGGGTCTGTCAGTCTGTATGTTTGTCTGTCTATCCGTGGCATCGTAGCTTCCAAACGGAATGTTCGATTTTGATATATATTTTTTGTTTGAAATCTGTCTGAATAAAGATGGTTTTTAGCTATCGCTAGTTACAGTAGAACGGCCCTGAGGAGCCAGGGTCGAGGGAATCTGACAAAATATTATAGCTAGAACGTTGATTTTGGTTTCTAATGATTGCTATAGACGTGAAAATTCTACATTTTATTCTCCTTGGGTTAGGTGCAAAACCAGGTCAGGTCTTAGGGAGAAATATTTTTTATATACATATACGGACGTTACATTATTATAAAAGTTTCACAGTATTTGCCATTTGACGTCCTGGATGTCAAATGAATAATAATTTGAAACTTTACGCTAATGCAACGTCTGTATACTGATATATATTTAAATATCTGTAAAGTTATTACTAATTTACAAATATTTGTACAAGTAACAAAGACACAAAGCAGCATAAGCGTAGGTTGCTATAGCTCCAGTTTATTCAACTTCGATAATTTACAGTCACCTCAAGTAAGCTTGTTGTTTGATATAAGTTTAATATTTACCTCACTATAGGTTGATCCTATCTTAAATAAAAATTGAGTTAAAGTACTTATAATTAAAAGAAACTAGTTTTCTAATATTTATGACATTTGATTATACTTATTTGTTTTATTTTTCATAGCTTTCAAACCCGTACCCTGTACTGTACATCAATAATAACTATTTACCTACTACTATGAAAAAATATCAAAGAAGTGTGGCAACGTTGCACTGTTCACTGGAGGTGCGATAGACAAGAAAATATAAATTTTAATTAAGTATATAATTGGAAGCAAGATAATAGATAGAGTGAAGTGGAGTCCTAATTTATTTCAGTATGTTTGTTAATATACGAATACTTGTATATTAATATGTTATAAAATTTCAAAAAAGAAATATGAACATAATGTTTGAATTTGCCTTGGTAAGCAATATACACTGAAACAATTGACATAATACAAGTAGAACTGCTTGACGCCACAATAATGCCAAATGAAAGGACGGCAAATGGGTAGCGTGATGTAAATATATATATATATATATATTGTATATATATATATATTGTTCGCAGGTCGAAAAAAAACAACATTTTCAACATCTTACAAACTGAGGAAGCCGGCTGCAGCAAACCAAAGCCCCGCGACGGAGGCGTGACGTCGAGCTTCTCCAGCAGAATATCAACAGGGACCTCGCGTCGTGCTCTCAAGACCAGCGGGGACTATTTTGTAGATCTCAAGATTTATAAAACGCAGGACTACGTGAACAACGCCGCCGATGTCCGGTACAAAAAGGCTATGGTAACGGTGAAGCTGCAGTGTGACGAATCGTCATCCTCTTGGCAGTCACTGCAAGGCTTCTTAGGACAAGCTTGGGTCCTATTTGAGGAGACTGAACCTGTACATTACAGCGACAAAGTTAATATCAAATAATTTTTTTTGTTATTAAATATAAGTTTTTAATAAAATTTAAATATTACTTTTAATATATACTGGCCGTGTGGTTTCCGGCCTAGAATAGAACCACTCCATTTCCTCCTGTGGATGTCGTAAAAGGCGACTAAAGGATTTTCTTTCCGTCACTAAACATGAACAGACTTCCGATGGGCAGCAGCGTCGGAAGTACGATAGTGACTCCCACTGCGCTCGCCAACCCGCCTGCCAAGCGTGGCGAGTATGGCAATATCCCCTCATGGATAGGCAAAAAATGACCAGGCCCCCAGTACCCGGCAGCCCCGCTATTCCTGGCTCCGGTAGCGGTCATGGTAACGGCGGGGCAGGGGGTGCTAAGAATCCCCGGATGGGATCCGGCTACCAACCCCGGCGAAAACTGGCCCTGGTAACACACAATGTCTGCACATTGAGGACTGACGAGAAACTGGCTGAGGTGGAGGAAGAAATGAGTTTACGGTATTTTATGTAATGAGGTTACGGTGGGACATTGTGGGGTTGTCTGAAGTCCGAAGAGAGGGCGAGGGCACGACAACCCTAGAGTCTGGTAACCTACTCTATCACCGGGAAGGAGACGAAAAGAAGTCCCAGCATGGTGTCGGGTTTCTCGTCCACAAGTCCCTCATTAACAACGTCACAACCATCGAGAGTGTGTCCAGCAGGGTAATATACCTGATACTCAGAGTATCTAAAAGATATTCGCTGAAGGTTATACAGGTATATATGCCAACTGGGGATCATTCCGATGAAGAGGTGGATGAAGTGTATGAGGACATCAGTAGGGCCATACATACTTCTGAAACCTATTTTACGGTTGTTATGGGGGATTTTAACGCAAAACTGGGTAAGCGAGGCGTTGGAGAGTTTAGGCTGGGAAACTTCGGATACGGAGTGCGAAATAACAGGGGACGTAGGCTGGCTGATTATTTGGAGCAAGAGGGACTCTTTGCGATGAACTCTTTCTTTAAGAAGCCGCCGCAAAGAAAGTGGACCTGGTTGGGTCCGGCTAAAAAGAACCAGCCTCCTGTTAAGAACGAAATCGACTTCATCTTAACGACAAAGAGACGAATATTCAACGATGTCTCAGTGATCACTCGAGTCAAAACCGGGAGTGATCACCGAATATTAAGAGGCATCGTGAATATTGATCTCAAAGTCGAAAGGTCGCGGCTGATGAAGTCGACGCTCCGACCTTCGCAAGTCCAAATTGAGAACTCCGAGGGCTTCCAGCTTGAACTGTCATTGCGTTACAGTGGACGAGATAAACCAAGGGTTTATACAAGCCGTCCAAGCGGTGGGATCAAAAGCATTCAGGTCCAGCCCCAAACGAAAGCCTCAAAAAATCTCTGCTCGGACCCTAGACTTAATGGCAGAGCGACGATCAAGGCCGCTGCAGACCTCCGAAGATGCTGAATCATATCGGCAGCTCAACAGACGTATACAAAAGTCCTTGCGACACGACATCCGCTCCTTTAATACTGAGTGTATTAAGGAGACGATAGAGCAGAATAAAGGCTCCTTTCGGAGGGTAGGAGTGAAAACGGATAGACGTTTTTATTCTCTCGCAATTGCAATTTTATTTTTAAAATTAATTTTATGTTGTATTTATTATAAATAAGTTTATACATATGTGGTAAATACCTTAATACCGCTCGCCAGCTAATAATTTCACCATTCCTTTCACTGTTTTGGCACTACATTTTACCCACGCATCACTCATTATCATCACTGTGATTCACTATGGACCAACTTGCACAGCTGAGGAAACATATGGATAGCATTACGGAGATTTTTGAAACAAAGATGTCTTCATTTAAAGAAAATCTAGCTGGTCGCAGCCCGCAGGATGTTGGAACACTATCAAGTGAGTTCCAGACATTCAAAACTTTTATATGGAAAGCTACATCCGCACTCAAACTGCAGCTAGAGTTAGTTGTGCAGACTCTGGACTCAATGGAAATGCGCTCCAGATCAAATATCTTACTGCTACATGGTATGGTCGAAGAAAAGCAAGAGGACCTGACCTCTAAAGTCATCCAACTGTGTCATAGCAGCCTTGAGTTGCCAGATACAATCACCCAATCTCTCAGCTGTATGCGACTGGGAAAAGTGAGTAGAGCTGATAAATCTCGTCCCATTCTAGTGCGTTTCAGGGATAGCACTTCTCGTAATAAGGCATGGGCTGCAAAGAGATTGTTGAAAGGATCTGGTCATACAATCTCTGAATTCCTGACCACCTCACGACACGCAGTCTTTTTGGAAGCTCGTAAAGCCCTGGGTGTCAAGGGTTGTTGGACTGCTGATGGCAAGATTGTGGTTGTGGGAGCTAACGGCGTGAAGCGGAAAATCTCAACCATGGTCGATCTGCGTGCTATTTTGGCTGAGCTGCCTGACGAAGCGGCCAAAGGTGTCGCATCTGAGGTTCCTTTGGTTAAACCCGGCTCTTCTAATTCCACCGAGCACGGCGGCCGGCAGCTGCGAGCCACCAGGACACAAAGGCAGAAATAAAGCTGCAGCGCGAGGTCTTCGTCTTGTTGTTTTAGAGCTCTTGAACACATCTTGTAGGTATTTATAATTGTGATGTATTTTAACGAGCACAACTATTATGTAAGTTTTTTATGTGCGCTTTAATGGATAGATAAATTGTAAACTCACTTTTTTTTTCGATTAAAAACAAAGGTAGAATAATTTTAATACTATGTCAGTTTCGTGTAGATAATATTTTACAAATTAATGTTTTGAATTTTTGACATTTGTGACAAGCACGTAGCTGACATTAACAGCTTAGTCGTTCTTGACAGTGCGTTTTGTTACATCGCAACTTTTCAAAACTAAAAATTGACTTCAATACACTTACATGTTTTTGTTTCTGATAAAATTTTCCAGGTTTAGCATGGGTAGATAGATGCCTAAGTTTTTTATTGTTTCACCAAAGTTTATTATTGAAAAAGGCTTGGGGCGCTTGCATACGGCGACTTTAGCGGTATCCTAGCACCTATTGTGTGATTGTGTCATCTTGTTGCTCATTACACTTAAACTATAAGTACACTTAATTCTACACACATTACGCAAAAGGGTGCGTAGCAGAAGTTCGTGGTGTGCAGGCGCTTCGATATTGTTTATACAAATCTTTTGCTATTATATCTATCGAATATTTGTAAATCACATATGTATTCTTAAGGGAAACTACCCAAATGCACAATATTTTGAGTATGTAATCTACTCACTATTACTTGTTTCTTCTGCCCGTTTGTTCTAAATTTTAAAACTATTGTAATATTCGGCCATTAATTTGCTAACGACCAGTGACTGGCGAGTGATTGAGAGCTGGAAGTGGGTACCTAACCTACCTCCTTTAAAATCTGGTATTACCAACTTCGTTATTTTATTTATTATTTATTTAATAGTACCTTAAGTGTATTTTATAGTACCTATTTAGTATTTACATATTTCATATTATATATACATTTAGTAAATATTTATTATATTTTAGTAGTTAGTGTATTTCATATTGTTTATAAAAAGTACTTAATTTATTTTGCTACCGATACTATGTCTGATGTGCTCAGTGAGGACTCTGATTTGGAATATTTTTCGCTTTCTTCCTCGTTTGAAAGCTTACTTAGTGCTAGGAGTGATGATTCTAATGATATCTCATTACATGATCATTTAAATGTGACTTTTGTTAATTTGAAATCAAACTTTAATGTGGTGCACATTAATGCACAAAGCGTACCCGCTCATTATACGGACCTTTTAGCTACTTTCTCTTATAGCCATATTCATGCCATACTAATTTCCGAAAGTGTTCTAAAGCCTTCTCTTCCTTCTGCACTATATCCGTTACCAGGGTATCGTCTTTTTCGAAATGACCGTGCATATACTGTGATGCGTGATGACGGCAGCACTAGAGTGGTTGGTTGGGGCGGGGTTGCCATTTATTTGCGCAGTGACATTCCTGCGCAAGTCCTTTCACAGTCTGACACTATCGCTCAAACGCCTGAACATCTCTTTCTCAACGTTAATCTTCACGGCTCCAAGATTCTTCTTGGCGTTTATTACAGCCCTTCTCTACATATTAACTATTTCAGCTCGATCGAAACCCTCTTATCTAACTTTCGTCCCCAATTCGACCATCTTATACTCTTAGGAGACTTTAACACATGTCTTATTAAAAAAGATTCCCGTGCCAATTCACTTCTTTCTCTCCTCCATTCTCTTGAGCTTCACGTTCTTCCTCTTAATCCTACTCACTTTCCTCATAATGGTCCTCCATCGCTTCTTGATCTTATAATCACTTCTTCTCCAGAGCTTGTTTCTAAGCATGGTCAACTTCATGCTCCGGCATTCTCGGCCCATGATCTCGTTTTTGGTTCGTTCAAGCTGCGTACTAAAAAGCCAAGACATAGGTTTGTTTTGAGGCGGAATTACAGGGCTATCGACTGGAAATCGTTTGATGCTGATGACGGCAAAGGCAAATGACGTTGACTCCAAGGTTGAAGCGTTTAACTCCCGTTTGCTGGCCCTTTATGATAAGCATGCCCCGGTTGAGCAGATTAGAGTCAAGCATTTTCCAGCACCCTGGCTGACGCCGGATATTAAAAAACTTATGGCAAAAAGGGACAATGCCAAAATAAAACTTCGCCGAAACCCTTGTGATCAAAATCGAGAAAGGTTTACATGTTTACGCAATCTTTGTAATAAGCGTTGTAGGGTAGCTAGACGTAAATATATTCACGAAAATGTTGTTAATTGCCCTCCTAGTAAGATGTCTCGCTGTTCATAAAGGAGTACTGATACCTACTTTAATGTACGGTAGTGAGAGTTGGGTATGGCAGAGAAAGCATGAAAGTAGAATAAATGCAGTTGAAATGCGAGCGCTGAGGAGTATGTGTGGTGTTACTTTGAAAGATCGAATACGGAATGATGCCATAAGGGAGCGGTGTGGAGTAAAAGAGGATGTTGTGACAAAAATAGAGAAAGGGATGTTAAGATGGTTTGGGCATATAGAAAGGATGGATGAAAAGAGATTGACGAAAAATATTTATATGACGAATGTGAAGGGAACAGTAGGAAAAGGTCGGCCTCGGCGAACTTTCTGCGACCAAATTGCAGACGTTCTAAAAAAAGGAGAGGTAAAAAGTACCCGTAACCGAAGGGCATGTATGAAGAGATTGATGAGTTTAGATGAAGCAAAAGAGGTTTGTCAGGATCGTAGCAAGTGGAGGTCCATAGTCTCTGCCTACCCCTGCGGGAAACAGGCGTGATATTATGTATGTATGTAGTAAGATGTGGACATTCTTGAAGGGATTAGGTGTTGGTAAGCAGTCATCTGATCCTATTCCCAGTATTGATGCGAACACTCTTAATAAACATTTCTGCTCTACGGACTCCACCCTCCCTTCAAGCGTCAAGAATGCTACGCTTGCGGAGCTTGCTGATAAAACTAAGCCTGATTGCCCAGCATTTGATTTACCACCAATGTCAGCTAAGGATGTTCAGGATATTTTTGTTAAGTTAAAATCTAATGCTATTGGTAATGATGGCATTTCCCTTGATATGCTGAGGCCTATTTTACCTATGATATCCCCTATGTTAGCTGATATTTTTAACTGTTCGTTGTCCACTGGGGTATTTCCTTCTGCTTGGAAATGCGCGCATGTGATTCCACTCCCTAAAAAGCCTAACCCTTCCTTACCCTCCCAGTTTCGTCCTATATCCATACTCCCTGTCCTTTCTAAAATCCTAGAGCACTATATCCAGCAACAGTTAACAAAATATCTTTCTTTGAACAAATTACTAAATGAACATCAGTCTGGGTTTCGTGCTGGACACAGCACCACTACCGCCCTTGTCAAGATCACGGACGACATCAGATTGAACATAGATAATAAAGAACTTACTATTCTGGTTTTATTAGATTACTCTAATGCATTTAATGCAGTAGATTATGACATACTACTCGGTGTCCTAAATTCCCTTAACTTCTCAGCATCTTCTCTAACTTGGTTTCACTCTTACCTCTTTGGGCGTCGACAGTTGGTGAAAATTGATCAGAGTCAATCTGATTGGTGTGACCTAGCTGCCGGTGTTCCTCAAGGTGGAGTACTTTCCCCAATTTTATTTTCTATTTTTATTGACGGTATCACGTCTTCTCTTAAATCTTGTTTTCACTTGTATGCAGATGACCGGCAGATTTACACGGCCGCCCCTTTCGATAATTTTAGTCACGCTGTGAGCACCATCAATTCCGACCTTGCCGCTATTGCGACTTGGTCCCATAACTTCGGGCTTATGGTCAATGCAGAGAAATCCCAAGCTATTGTGATTGGTAGTCCACATTTCATAGCAAAGTTTCATTCTGCCATTGTTCCCAATGTTATGCTGAATGGTACTATTATTGCTTTCACTCCAACAGTTAAAAACTTGGGAATAATTCTTGATGAAACATTGTCTTGGTCTGCCCAAATTAATGAGGTGAGTCGCAAAATGTTTGTGGGTTTACATTCTCTGAGGCGATTGCAAAATTTTCTCCCAATAAGCACGAAAGTACTACTGTCACGTTCTTTGATTATGCCTATTCTCGATTATGCTGACGTAGCATATTTGGATCCTACAGAGCAACTACTTGACAAACTGGAGCGCCTCCAAAACATTTGTATTAGGTATGTCTTCAACATACGAAAATTCGAGCACATTACCGAGTTTCGAAAAAAGCTAAATTGGTTTCCTGTTAGGATACGTCGCAATATTCATATTCTTTCCCTTCTCTTCAACGCCCTTTTCAATCCTTCTTCCCCAAATTACTTGCACTGCAAATTCAATTTTCGAGATTTGGATAGTCGGTTGCGCTCAGCCGGTAGCCTCGTTCTAGACATTCCACGGTGTTCGTCTCAGTCGTATTCCAAATCTTTTACAGTACTGGCGGCAAAGCTCTGGAACTCGCTTCCTGCGGAAGTAAAGATGGCACCTTCACTGGACTCTTTTAAAATTAGGTTATCAAGGTCCTCTTTGGTTGCATCACACTTAGACTGAATTAAGTACTTATCTGTAATATGTATTCGTATTCGTATTCAATATGTATGTATGTTTATTATATGTATGTATGTATAGTATATGTATGTATATAATACATATTTAGTCAGTATATGTGTATGTATTGCTATATTAATTTATGTATGTTTATAATGTATACCTATTTGTGTGTAGCAATGTAAGCATGATCTTATAGTTAAATTTGTACGTACTTGCTTCTACCTTTTAATTGAGTAAATATCCTCTCAATCTATCGCAGGTTGACTGGAAGAGATCCCTACATGGGATAAGTCCGCCTTTGTATATTTGCTCTTTCGTAAGTTGTCTTTGTATATGTATTTGTTTTGGTACAATAAAGTTATTACAAACAAACAAACAAACAAAGACTCCAAAGTGTTCGCAAGAGCTATGTCGGTTGGGTAAAGCCGATTGATAAAGCTGAAGACGGAGGACGGCGGCGTGGTGTCGACAAAGGAAGGGGTTCTGGCGGAGATCGAGAGGTTTTATGGACAGCTGTATACCTCAGTTTCACAACCCAGTAGACAAATGGCTAAAGAACCAAGAGCCAAGCTAACCCGACACTATACCGAAGATATCCCGGACATCAGCCTGTACGAGATTAGGATGGCCCTCAAACAGCTTAAAAACAACAAGGCGCCGGGCGAGGATGGAATCACAGCAGAGCTTCTGAAAGCGGGCGGAACGCCGGTACTGAAAGTCCTTCAGAGGCTCTTTAATTCTGTTCTGCTCGAGGGCGTAACGCCAGAAGTGTGGAACAGGGGCGTGGTGGTCTTGTTCTTCAAAAAGGGAGATAACACCCTATTGAAGAACTATAGACCTATCACGCTTCTGAGTCATGTATATAAGTTGTTTTCGAGGGTCATCACGAATCGTCTCGCGAACAGGTTTGATGCCTTCCAGCCTCCCGAACAAGCTGGTTTCCATAAAGGCTTTAGCACCATAGACCACATTCATACGCTGCGGCAGGTTATAGAGAAAACGAGGGAGTATAACCGGCCGTTAGGCTTGGGATTCGTGGACTATGAAAAAGCCTTCGATTCGATCGAAACATGGGCCGTGCTTCAGTCTCTCCAGCGATGCCGTATTGACTATCGGTATATCAAAGTGTTGAAGTGCTTATACAGTAACGCCACTATGTCAGTCCGAGTACAGGAGCAGTGCACGAGGGCAATTCCACTGCATAGAGGTGTAAGACAGGGAGACATTATATCTCCGAAACTGTTCACCGTTGCACTGGAAGATGCCTTCAAGCTTCTGGAATGGGAAGGATTTGGCATCAACATCAATGGCGAGTATATCACTCACCTTCGATTTGCCGACGATATTGTTGTCATATATGTCGCCCACCATGACGCTAAAAGTGGCTTTTGGGTCTTGCGGCCCTGGGCTCTGCATAGAACCGCAAGACCCAAAATGCTCTGTCTGCCCCATTAGGGATAAAGACGTGATAGTATATATATATATATATATTGTTGTCATGGCAGAATCGATGGAAGACCTAAGTACTATGCTCGGAGACCTAAATCGAGTTTCCCAACAAGTGGGCCTTAAAATGAACATGGACAAAACGAAAGTAATGTCGAATGTCCATGTTGCGCCCCTACCTGTTTGTGTTGGGAGCTCCACCCTCGAAGTTGTAGACCAGTATATCTACCTGGGTCAATTGATCCAGGCAGGAAGTTCCAGCTTCGAGGAAGAGGTCTTTCGACGAATCCGACTCGGCTGGGCAGCGTTCGGGAAGCTACGCAATGTCTTCTCGTCCAAAATACCTCTGTGCCTCAAGACTAAGGTCTACAACCAATGTGTGTTACCAGTGATGACTTATGGTTCTGAAACGTGGTCCCTTACTATGGGTCTCATAAGAAAGCTCAAGGTCGCTCAACGCGCTATGGAGAGGGCTATGCTCGGTGTTTCCCTACGTGATCGAATCAGAAATGAGGAAATCCGTAGGAGAACAAAAGTCACTGACATAGCCAAGCGGCTTAGCTCGTTGAAGTGGCAGTGGGCGGGACACATAGCGCGACGAACCGATGGCCGATGGGGCAAAAGGTTCTTGAATGGCGACCGCGTACTGGCAAGCGAAGCGTAGGGCAATCACCTACAAGGTGGTCAGATGACCTGACCAGGGTCGCTGGAAAGCGCTGGATGCAGGCCGCTCTTGATCGGTCATTTTGGAAATCTTTGGGAGAGGCCTATGTCCAGCAGTGGACGTTATGCGGCTGAAATGATGATGATGATGATGATGATGATTACTTTTAATTCTTTTTAGGGTTCCGTAGCCAAATGGCAAAAACGGAACCCTTATAGATTCGTCATGTCTGTCTGTCTGTCTGTCCGTCCGTATGTCACAGCCACTTTTTTCCGAAACTATAAGACCTAAACTGTTGAAACTTGGTAATTAGATGTATTATGTAAACCGCATTAATGTTTTGACACAAAAATAGAAAAAAATAATAAATTTTAAGGGTTCCCTATACTTAGAACTGAAACTCAAAAATTTATTTTTCATCAAACCCATACGTGTGGGGTATCTATTGATAGGTCTTCAAAAATGATATTGAGGTTTCTAATATCATTTTTTTCTTAACCGAATACTTTACGCGGGAGACACTTCCAAAGTGGAAAAAAGTGTGTCCCCCCCCCCCCGTAACTTCTAAAATAAGGGAATTGAAAAACTAAAAAAAATATATTATGTTCATTACCATGAAAACTACCAGCGAAAATTGGTTTGAACGATATCTAGTTAGTAGTTTTTTTTAATACGTCATAAATCATAAACGGCAATTTACCTTTCATTCAATCAACTCAAATATAAAAATAAAAAAAACATACTACAAGACTTTTATATTATGTTATTTGCTACTACGGAACCCTTCATGGGCGGTGTCCGATTCGCACTTGGCCGCTTTTTTTATTAGTATTGTTATAAGTTTGATTTCGTAATTACCATGCCTTTCTGCACTGTGTGTAACACATCTATACACAATAAATCATGGGTGGGTCATTTAAGAAGTAATTTTCATAAAAATAATAATTACACTATAAAACATAGTGATGGCATTGAAAGTGTCAACACTGCATTTCGTAATCGTATTTTAACGTACAAAATAATAGCGAATACTGAATCTCAGTCATCTTCGACAGATTTGTTTTTTACCGAAATTCATGATAAGTTAAAGTCACTTTTAGATGAATACCTTATTAATCACACTTGTGTGAAAGTGACTTTTGAATTGTTTGGTACATTTATACAATTTAAAGACAATTCACAATCAGTTAAGTCCTTTATTACAAAAAACAAAATACTGTATTTTAATTATGATTTTGAAAAATTATATTTTGACACAGTTACATACTTTTAAAAAAGTATTGAGGAATTTGAACATATCGTGATAGTGGATGGTCTTTTTTAAACAATTTATACATTGAGGTCAATCTTAACAAATACCAACCTCTAGCCGGTTCTAGTTTTATTAGTTTACCTAAGTCGATACAATCTAAAAAAGCGTGTTTAAATATTTTAAACAAGGATCAATATTGCTTTTTATGGTGTGTCACAGCTGCTTTATATCCAGCCAAAAAACATCCCACTAGAACATCATCTTATCCACATTTTCGTCAACTTTTTGACACAAGCGGAATGTCATTTCCTGTCACTTTTCATGATATAAAAATATTTGAAAAGAATAACATAAATTTAAAATTTATAATTTATGGTTTAAAAAACAATAAAACTCTTGTAGGTCCTTTATACAAATCAGAAATTGATAAAAATTGCAATTCCAAAATTATACATTTACTATTTATAGAAAATGAAAATTCCTCTCATTATTGTTTAATCAAAGACTGTTCTAGACTTTTTCGAAGTCAAGTAACATCCCATCATGGTAAGGTTTATTTTTGTGACTTTTGTTTATTACATTTTGCTACTTTAGAAGAAGTTGACAGTCATCTATGTGGAGGTGTCGCAACTGTTTTGCCGGATAAGGGTTCACTTATACAATTTAAAAATTATGACCGTAAACAAAATATGCCCTTTTGTATTTATGCAGATTTTGAATCAATGCTCAAAACAAATGTTGGCATGGGCTGCTCTTCTTCTCAAAACACGAGCACGTTGAACCACCATGTGCCCGTTGCGTTTGCTTATTATATAGTCTGTTGTGACAATCCTACCTATAATCGTTATGTGTCATATCGAGGGCCTAATTGTGATAAGCGGTTCGTTGAGTCCATTATCAAAGACGTGCAGAATATATATCAAATAGTAAGCACTACAGTTCCGATGATATTTACTAATGAGGACGAAACAAATTTTATCAAAGCAACGCACTGTCATATTTGCCAAAACTTTGTATTTTCAGACAAAGTTCGCGATCACTGCCACGTCACCGGTCGTTACCGCGGAGCTGCGCACCCATACTGTAATTTACAATATAAACGTCTATTGTTTGTACCGATTTTTTTCCACAACCTAGCGGGCTATGACTGTCATTTATTCATCAAAGCTTTAGCTGAAGTCCCTGGTGACATAAAAATTATACCTAAAACTAAATTATATTTCATTTACAAAATTTGTACCGGTTATGGGTAATCAGTTTTATCAACTTCGTTTCGTTGATTCATTCAAATTTCTAGCAACAAGTTTAAGTAAATTATCAGATACTTTAAAGCCAGAAGATTTTATACACCTAAAAAGTTTTTATCCCAGTAAAGAAAAGTTTCAGTTGCTCATTCGTAAAGGCGTGTATACGAATATATGAACTCATGGGAACGATATCAGGAAAATAAACTTCCGTCAAAAGAATGTTTTTATAGTTCTCTGAGTGATCAAAATATTTCTGACGAGGATTACAGGCATGCGAATTTAATTTGGTCAACGTTTAAAATTTCTGACCTAGGTTCTTACACAGATTTATATTTGAAAACAGATGTCCTATTACTGTCGGATATATTCGAAAATTTTCGCCAGACTTGTAAACAACATTATCAGTTAGATCCAGCGTTTTATTTAACAGCGCGTAGTCTATCTTTCGACGCAATGTTGCTGAAAACAGGGATTCAATTAGAACTTATTAATGACTTGACCATGATTCGAATGTTACAAAAAGGCATCCGTGGTGGTGTGTGTTTATGCTCCCATAGGCATGCTAGAGCAAATAATACTTACTTACCTGATTACAAACCCTTAGAGCCTACTTCCTTTATCGCTTATATCGACTGTAATAATTTATACGGGTTCAGTATGTGTCAATATTTACCATTATCTGATTTTAGGTTCCTTAATAGCAATGAAATCAATTTTGATATAATTAAAGTAGCACCTAATTCCGACTATGGTTTTATACTAGAGGTAGACCTAGAATATCCTAAACATTTGCATAATTTGCATAACGATTTGCCATTTTGCCCGGAGAAATGCATTCCTCCCGGCGGGAAGAATCACAAACTAATCCCGAATTTATATGATAAATTCAAATATGTTATTCATTATATTCATTTACAAACTTGTATAAAACATGGTTTGGTTTTGAAAAAAAATCATCGAATTATAACTTTCAGACAAAGTCCGTATTTAAAACAATATATTGATTTAAATACTACACTGCGACAAAAAAGTTCATCTGCTTTTGAACAAGATTTTTTCAAACTCTTGAACAACAGCGTGTTTGGAAAAACTTTAGAAAATAATGAGAAGAGAGTAAACGTGCATTTGGTTAATCAGTGGGCAGACAAAAAAAATTTAACTAAAAAGAGATTATGTGCCCAGAAACTTATTGCGCGTCCAAATTTTCACAGCGCGACTGTGTTTACTAACAATTTAGTAGCGGTTCAGTTGAACCCAGAAGAAATAATATTAAAGAAACCCATATACATCGGTTTTACTGTTTTAGAACTTTCAAAAACTCATATGTATGATTTTCATTACTCAAAAATACAACCCTTTTACAAAAATCGTGTACAGATGTGTTACACTGATACAGATAGTTTTATATATCATATACAAACAAATAATTTTTATTGTGATGTAAAAAGGTACTTTTTGTTATATTTTGACACTAGCAATTGTGAAAATAATCAATTTAATTTACCAATTCAAAATAAAAAAGTCCCTGGCTTATTTAAGCTTGAAATGGGGACTAAAGTCATAAGCGAATTTGTGGGACTTCGTTCAAAGTTATATTGCATTAAAACCATGGACAGCACAATAAAAAAAGCTAAAGGCATTAAGAGAAATATTGTGCGTGATTTAAATGTATCAGATTATGAAAAAACTCTATACGAGGGTGACATCGTTCGTAAAACAAATATTTTATTAAAATCAATTAAACATGAACTGTTTACATTAGCAGTAAATAAAATTGCTTTATCAGCTGATGATGATAAGCGGGTCATATCCAAAAATAAGATTTCGACTAAGGCATGGGGACACACTAGCATCTTTAACTTTTAACAGGTTTTTAAAAAGTGTACTAAATATATAAAACAACAATTGTGTTTACATTTGTCATAAATATTATTTGCATGGTTAATATTCTGTGAAACTTAGTGTAAGCAATTATTTTGTTAAAGATCTTAAGATAAGATTTATTTGCATTAAATAGACAATATCTTATTATGTAAATTTAAATTTATATACAATAAAATGGGTGAAATTAATAATTTATTGTTTTATTTATAAAACTGCACGGGCCATCAGCCCACCATCAAGATGAAACCCTTCGTTTTATGCAGTTAACACAGAGCTCTCGATTCTCGTGTCACTGACCATCGGCCCGCCAGTCAGGAGGACCATCGAGTAAGACCCCTCGCTATATGCAGTTAACAAGGAGCTCTCGATTCTCGTGTCACTGGCCATCGGCCCGCCAGTCAGGAGGACCATCAAGTAAGACCCCTCGCTATATGCAGTTAACAAGGAGCTCTCGATTCTCGTGTCACTGGCTACCAGCCCACCACCAAGGCCAGCCAGGAGGTCCATCGAGTAAGACCCCTCGCTATATGCAGTTAACAAGGAGCTCTCGATTCTCGTGTCACTGGCTACCAACCCACCACCAAGGCCAGTCAGGAGGACCATCGATTAAGACCCATCGTTTTATGCAGTTAACATAGAGCTCTCGATTATCGTGACACTGGCTATGCGCGTGACCAGACACAAAGACCCCTACAAGCACTATCATTTGGGAGGATCAACAGGCTCTCGCTTGTTTGGTCAGCGTTAGATCGACTATAGGGAACAACATCAAAAATTGTAGGTTAACTGTGTTATAAGTAAAATTCATACCAAAAAATGTTGATGGATAGTATATTATCATTTTTGTGGTGAAAAGTTTGTGATGTATACGATATATAAAAAACTAGGTAACATCCAAGAAATTTTGAAAAATACTATTCTATATCATGCTTAGACTGGGACTCGAACCCAGAACCTCTAAGTGACGGGCGTGCATGATATCTATAACGCCACCGAGGTTGTCAAACGAAATCATAAATTGTAGTATAATATATTGACCAGCATATGAAACATGATAGCTACTGTAATGATATACCTGCTAGCTACAAGGTGGAGGATGAACGGACATGTCTATTCCTGTTTATTTAGAATTGCGAGGAACACCATGTTTTGCAATACAATCAAATTTTAACTTGAGTCATGCATTTGCAAACTGTAGTAAGAGCGAGTGAATACGATGACATATAATGAAAAGGCAATAACGCAATAGGAGAACTAAATATTATTTTAATTCATTCTTGTACTGACATGGGCATACACAATTGCTCGTTGCTTTTCTGAATTTTGAATTTTTAAATATTGAACAATGGTAAGTTATTGATCTTTACATACTTCTATATTAATTAGATTATATTTAATTGACTGTTTTTACTTTAAAGTGTTTTTGGTTTGTTACAGACAGCGAAACAAGTGGATGATTTTATTACTGTTTCGGATAGCGAAATATTAATTCCCGATTCTTTTGAGCACGCTCAACGATTGTCGGAAGGATTAACCGAAGAATTATTTCCAATACGTGCTTATCAAAAATCTAACACGAAGACTCATGAACGGAAGGTAACTTAATTTTTTACCGTTTTTTTTAGTTGTTATGTTTTTTTGTTTCTGAAATATTTAATTTATTAAAGTGTTTTTTGTTTTTGTTACAGACAACACAACGTGTAAGTGATGTGGACCCCACCATTTCAGAAAGCGAAGAAAAGAGGCCTGGTTCATTTCAATACGCTCGAGATTCTTTAGGCTTCTGTGAAGAATTTTTCAAGATGCAAAGTCCTCAAGAAGTAAAAACATTTGTTTTCCGTTGACGAGCATTTGCTCGTCAACGGAAATTGAAGTTAAAAGGAAGTCGCAATAGGAAAGATATTTCCAAAAAAATAATTAATTCACGCGTTCCTCATCATTCATTTGTGATAAACAGTGCTCCACACAGAGGTCTCCGACTGATTAAGATTCAAGTGCTGGACTTAGAGTGTGATCAACTAATAAATGACTGTGTTCATGATGACAGGGTCCTATTGAGCTCACAATACGTGGTAAAAGACGTTGGTGATGAAATTATGGACCAGACTGAAAAAATAATCAGTAATATTTCAAAAAAAATCTGTAATTATAGTTATACTAATTGTTTTTAATATTTTGTTATTAAGTAATGTATGTTAGGAAATAAATGTAAATATTTTCATTCTGATGTAAAATTAATTTCTTCGTGTACCTATGTTATTTTCATTGTGTAATATTTAATTTAAGTATTTTTATTATTTAATAAAAGTTAAAATAAAAATCATATCTTGTTTTCTTTCACGAGAAAAATTCATTTGATAAATAAAATATTTAGTTTTTTTACTGATTATAATGCATGTTAGGGTTGAACTAATAAAGGATATGAATAAAGAAAGAACAAATATTTATATGATGATATTTATTTTAAATACACAACGAAATATTTTCTAAATACCATTTCCTGTCTATTAGAATAGAATTTTCGCACAGTTCCATTATCCATTTCTGTTTTTCGAGACCTTTCATTACTATAGTTTTATTTTGCATTATTGGTGTAATAATTCTCTTAAATTCTCTAAAGTCAATGTGACCTACACTCCAAGTGATTCCTCTCTGTCGCTTGAGGTATCGAACAGTCTTCTTTTCTTCCGGAGATAATGTAGTATATGCATATGGAGGTTTAATTAGAAAAACCTGGGTGAAATCATTAGTAGATAATGCAAACTCTTTGATTATAAATTTATTACAGCGATCCTTAAATCCTTGCACATCAACGAAAATAATCGAGTTCATGATATTTTACGAACAATGTTGCTCAGAGGTCTGTATTCGACTATACAGTCATTCAAAATTAGACAATATGCTGATGTCTTATCTGGTATCTCTTTATCACACTCTAGTTCGAGGCGAATGTTGATCACCGGTCCTGATTTAATATTATCGTTCTGTCTAGAACAGTCTATCACGAATAATGGTGCAAAATTTTTAAACTCTTGTGCAGTCAACAATGCGTTGCATGGGCGGTTGTAATAAGACTGTTGAAAATTTACATATTGCTCGTATATTAAAGCATAGTTATGATATGAAAAGTTGGTGTTGTAACTTTCGTACGGGTAATATGTAGAGTTTAAAAAAACTTTGACATCTCGAACATTGCAGTGATCGAACCGAGACATATCATTCATACCATTGTTCTTTCTGTTTGTTTGTAAACCTAAAATGACATATCTTGGTTTTTCAATTTGTGACGAAGTTTTAATTGACCAAGTGTGTTTTGTAGTCTTTGGTAACAAAGGGTACTCATAAAGGTCCCAGTTTCTATACACTAATTGAATGGGTCTATCTTTTTCAAGTATTTTAAGTAAATTAATTCTTTCTCTATCTGATACTTTAACGTGAGGAACTCGCCATACAATCTTTTTTATGTCAATACTTTCAACCTCTTCGCCAGTGTTTAGCTTTAAAGCATTAAGGTTAGTATTACTTCGGAGCAACACAAGTTCGTGTTTGCAATTGACAATATTTTTTTTATAATCTTCTGCAAAACCTAGTATATTGCTGAGAGGTATTGACGCAGCAAAATGACCTGCAATTTCATTTTTTGTACCGTGTATATCCCAACCCCATGCTTTGGATACCTTCGCCTCGTCTGCGTTCATAGACACCAGTGCTTTCATAGTAGTACTTATACCAGCATTCTTCACTTTGTCTATTTCAATACCGTTCAATTCATATCTTATATCTTGAAAAAGAAAAAGAAGTGGGTTGTTGGTAAATTGTACTGCTTGAACTGGTTCTTTCTTCTCAACTTTGATAACATTAACCACAGCTTCAACATACAAGGTGCTTGCACATGGAAGCACATATAAATCTTGTTGGTTTATAGGTATCCGAATTTCATCATTTATATTGAATGTAGTGGTATATGGCTTGTAAGAATGGATTTCTATGCCGTCTATGGAGTTATCATAAGCGGGTGGGTTGGTTATATTTAAAATACTCATTTTAGTAATCCAATCGATTTGAGAAAATGTATATTGGCAGCTGTCAATTTCTTCTTTTTATCACGAGTATGTGTAGTCTTCTTGATTGCCCGATGCGTACTAATCTTTTGATTACACGTAGTAGTGTTTTTATTGTAGTCAATCATATTTTCTTTAAATGTAGGTACAGTGTAATTTGCTCTCCGCAAAAGTTGATTAAATCGTTATTTATGTCCAATATTCTAATATTTATACTATTTACTGTGCTTCTATTTACCGGAAAATAAATCGTATTTTTTGGAATTTCTATTATTCGGTAGCCTGGAGGAACATTTAAAGCAAATTCGTGTATTATATGACTTGATTTTCCATTAATGTAGGAACCTGTAGTAATATCACATTCAACCCGGAGCAGAGTTGTAGATAGAATGTTCACTGGTAGCAAAGACTTGTGCCATATATCCTTCGTCAGTAAAGTCGTACCGTAACCCAGTAAAGGTGCAATAGAATTATTTTTTTCAAAGTGAATATCCTTAGAACATAATATCGAGAGCTTCAATGTATTATTATTACACAATAACTTGAAAACACAATTCTTTACTTTTGATTGTATGAACTCGCTGATGTCTTGGAGTTCATACGCTCCTTCAGGAATTTCAACCACCTCGTTAATGCCATAATAAAATTTATTATTTGTATTTGTTACATTTGGTATAGAATTAAAAGTAGAGAAATGTAAAAGAGAGCACTCGTATTGACCATCGAGTTCCAATGGAGGGGAATAGTTCGTTGTTAGTATTGAGCTGTTTCCAGTTATAGACAGAGTGAAAGACATTTTTGAAATGATGTTTTATTCAAATGTAATAACTAATATATACAATATTGACACCAAAAGTCTTGCAGAAAATTTAAACATAAATGACCACAGTTCACAGTATCAAAGTTTTGAAACCTAGTATAATTATAATTTATATCAATAACGTTCAAATATTTCACCAATTCATTGGGTGGTCTTAAATTACCAAAACTGTCGAAATATTCACAATAATTATTAATTTTTGCATAGGCTACCCAGTGTGTTCCATTATTATTGTGACTGTCTAAGTTTAATATTCCACACTCTATCTGTTTTGGTTAACGTGGTAATCTGTCTCTCATATACACACCACGAAAGTAGGGAATATTTTTAGCGTATTTAATTATATCGATATTCGTAAGAGCACGGTTAGGTAGCCTATTTATTAGTTTTTTGTAGATTTCAAAAATAACCCACTTCCCTTTTTATATGGTTTAAGATAAAATCCTTTTCCAAGCGCAATAGCCTCCATAGTTTTGTTATGACGTTCAGATTCTTTAAAATTTTGTTGAGCAGTTTTGCAATCATTTATGGTTTTAGCTATACCAGCAGCACCTCCTGCTAATGCGCCTAGTGCTGATAATCCCGCAAAAATTGGTATCAAAGGTAAAATCCCTCCTGTTTTAGGGATTGGTATTATTCTTGGTAAACGAACGTGACATGTTTTAGGAAACATTTTTTTTGCCGCTTTATAAGCATACTTAATTGCAGTTTTGTTATCCTTTGATTTCAGTTTCTTTATTTGTGAACGTATTTTTGACACAATGGTTTTAATTTTTTTTATTCCGGCACCTGTTTTCAATTTTGCCTTCATAACTTTATTAACTATCCACGATGCTAACTTTTCTCTTTTGCCAGCGCCTTTAGAATGTAATCGCTTCTTAGCCATTTTCATAAGCTGTAAATCGGCTTTATGACGAACGGAGATGTCTGGATTGTTATATGCAATATCGTGATATTTACAAGCTTCGTCTAATTTGTTAACACCTTTGTCACCTCTCAATAATCTTTCTTGTAGCCTAGTGCCTGGTCCGCAATAGTTGTAACCTGGCAAGTGAAGTTCGAACGGGATATTGTTTATCAAATTATTAACAAGTCCACCTCCTTTCATTTCTTGTTATATAATGAGCAAAATATAAGATGCTAAGACTTATGTATATTATGATACAACTGAATTTATATCTACCCAACTGTTTTCGTAGTCTGGAAGTCCTAACCATTTGACAAACAATTTGTCACCTTTTTTCCTTATAATTTTTTCAATTAAGTATATATTTGGGTACTTAGTTTTTTGTAACTCTTCTTGATAGAATGAACCCAATATATTTTGTTTTCGTTGATCTTGTATTAAATATGTAACTGGTTTAGTTCTATTAACCGTTTTAACTGTAAAAATTTCTGTAGACCAATTAGGTGTATAACCTTTTGCAAAACTACTCTTGTATTTACTTATTCTAACGTGGTCGCCTACTTTAAATTTATTTTTGATTAATTTACATCGTTTCGCTTGGAATTTTTTAATGTTTTGTTTAACTAGGTTTTCATTTTTTGTATTTACATCTACTGGTTTAAACTTAGTAACGCTATGTTTTTGATTATTATATGAAGACAAAACATCATTTAAAGTTTTTCCTAACCATTTATAGTTACCATTATAACTAAAACATTTATACATATTAATCTTCAATGTTTTGATAAGCCTTTCTACAATTGAAGCTTTTTTTGTTGAATACGATGAATAGTGATTAATCTTCATTAACTGCATTTGTTTTTTAAATACATCGTTGTAAAACTCCGTACCTCTGTCAGTTTGTAGATTTTTAGGAATACGTCCACTTTCTCTTAATATTTGAGTAAATGCGTAAAGAACATCATTCTTTGATTTCGTTTTTAAAGGAATCATCCAGGCATACTTTGAAAAAGCATCAATAACAGTTAAAATATAAGCGTATCCATTATTATACTTTTTTAAAGATTGAAAATCGATCAGGTCCGCTTGCCATAAGTCATCCATTCCTTTCAAAATCACATTGCGACGATCAAAATTTCTGCGTGCTGATCTGTGAATTTCGTTTACCACTTGTTGTTTCGCCATTTTGAACTTTAATAATTTTATCGATGTAGTCTTTAGTATAAAACTTTTTTTCAAACTGATTGAGATTATTTTTCACATCCTCTTTCATTGCATTTAAAAGAGCAGCAATCTCATCAGCTATCTTTTTATCTACATATTTTTTGTTCACCGCATCATCATGTGCTACTGGTTCGTGAACTCCTTTTAATCGAGATGATTGTAAATCAAAATCTCCGGTTTCTGATCTAATAAGGTGATTAGTTGTACAATTTAGTAATTCTGACAAACGTAGTCTTTTATGAACATGGTGACCGAATTTATCAACATTCATTTTGGATTGAAGTCGGTCGCAGTGAAGTAATAAATGATCTACATAGGATCTGCGGTATTTAATTTATACTACCATTTTCACGTAGTTCTTCTATTATTGAAATTATTTCGTTATCCAGACCAGTGTTGCCTGCATCTTTAGATGCTATTAATAATTTCAGCCTTTCTACTAGTTCATTAGGGTCATCCCAGTAAATGTAAACAGTATTTTTTTTTAATTTCTTTTTAAGTATCAAACCTTCTCCTGCACTAACATCATCAACGTTACTGACAGAAGAAGTTGAAGGCTTTCGCAGTCTAAAAAGTGGTTTAATGATGTTCAAGTACTTCCGTCCTTTATTAGACTTAATTGGTTTACTGGGATCAAAGTCTCACCGGTGAGCATTTGTGTTCATTTTCAGTCACCACTTTCAAATTTGGTACTTTTTTTAACAATAACTCCTGCAACCCTGGTGTTATCCGATAATCACGTCCTGCTACAGATATAATTTGATCATTTATATGAACACGTGCTGAACCCATCATTAATTTACCTCGTTCTAGTCTAACGCCAAAAGGTACATCATTATATATTTCGGAGGAAAGTGACCAAGACGAAGTATTTTGACTAGGACTAGGTATTGACTCAATGGTTTTATACGATGTATCACTGGTATTATTGGTACAGTCACCCAATTTGTCAAAACTAATATCTTCATCAGAATTGTCTTCACCAGAACTATCTTCAGAACAACTTTGTAGGGAAATATTTTTTTGAAGAGTTTTGTTGAAATGCGGTTCAGGCGATGGAATTTGGTCTTTTACAAAATATTTTTTTATGGAATCATCTTTTGCTTCTTTCGATTTAATTTTATGATTCTCATCCTTAATTAACTGATGCATTGAATCAGTAACAGGTCTGAAAACTGTATTTAAAATATTTTCATTGTATGACTCCATAGTTTTCATGTCTTTCATTTTCTTTTTAACAACTTCAGCTATTTTAACTATCTGAGTTTTCAAATCTTTTTCCATTTTAAACTTGATGAATATACGTTATTTTCTTAAGATGGTAGTAGTTCAACTGAAGATGATTATCGAATAAATCTTCTTATATGCTCGTATTTTAATTCTCATCAAACAAGATAAAAGTATCAAAATTCTTCCTGTAACAGCCTTTGTTCTTTATACAATCTTTATTGATTACCAAATAGTTATAGGGTTCGCTCCATACTTTTGAACACATTTCTCGAAACTCAGACCACGACATGTCAATATTGACGTGTTCATCATATACATGATGGAGGTTCACTTCATCCTGTTTGAATAATATTAGAAGATTTGCGTTGTCTCTTACTAGCTGTTTAGGTATCTTACTGTACGTTTGATTCAAGTAAAAACAATCGATAAATTTATGTCTACCCATTGCAAAATAATCCCTCATATTGGACTGGTTCTCACATGCGACGTCATCAAATATTATTATGGAGTGGGGTTTTGCATCGTGAGGACTTAAAACAAGTTCATTATCTTTATATTTTACAAACGATACACCTGGCACTAAATTAAGAACATTTTCTAAAAAAACATATTTCGGTTGATACAATGTCTTTGAATAAAGATAAACGTTTTTAAAACGTAAACCATTTTCGTGTAATAGGAGACCTATGATTACATTAGTTTTCCCACAATTCGAGGGACCGCAAATAATACATCGAATAGTATTAGGTAGAAGGTCGCCATGTCGGGAAACATCTACTTTTTCATCTGGACATATTTTACTCAATTGTAAAGTTTGAGATTGTTTAACGAATTTCATCCTTTTTACCAGTAAGGCTGTTTTTGATTGAATGTCATTTGTAAAGCAATGATTTATATATATATATCAGTCAGTTCAAACTGACTCTGTATGTTTAATTTTGGAAACACTTATACCTGAGCGACATATATAAGTGATTCAGTTACAATTATGATCATTTATTGTAAAGTAGTCCGGGAAACAGGGTATCAGCTATTCTAAAATATTTACCTGTTGGTCAAATCAGTTGAGATGTCATTAAATATTGGAAATTACGTAGATATAATTTTCTTTTATAGGAGAAAAATATTTGGTATTCGCACAGTAAAAATGATTATCACTGGATCAATTGACACATCTTTGAATATTGGAGATTACGTGGATATAACAATTACTTCTGAGAAACTACTTGGTTTTCACATAGTTAAAATTATAAATTATGAGCTATATAATGCTATTCTAATGCCTTCGCAAAAATACACTACATTATGGTCTAAAGTTCGATTAGAAGTCACCCGAATATATGGAAAAGAAGTAGAACTGACTGAAGTGGAAGATGCGTTTCCAAAAACGCTTATCAACATAAAATGCGACTGGAAGCCCAAATGGATGTAAATATAGTAGTCCTGACTGAAAGTGTAACAAACTGACTCTGTGAATGCTTTCGCTTTTGTGGTTTTTGGGTATTCTGAGATCACGAAGTGGCTCAGAATGCCCAAAAACCATCTACTAATCCCAATTGAGAATCATTTGGCCTCATAGGTTCTCAATAAGGTTGAGATCTGGACTTTTTGCGGGCCAGTTAATGACAGTTATGTCAGCTTGAAGACCGAGTCAATCTTGGACGATTCGGGCGCGGTGAACGGCACAGTTATCCTGAATTAAATATATCTGGCCCTCGGGATATGCAACACGAACAGTTGGTAACATCACGTCACGCAATATTTCTAAATTTTCGTGACTAATAAATGGACCGTCAACTTCTACTAATTCACCTGGTCCCATAGAAGACATCCAGCCCCAAAAGGCTAAGGATATTCTACCGCTAGCTCTGTTAGGTAACACACACAATTCATTGTATCGCTCTCCTCTTTTTCGCCACAGAATCTTTCGTCCATCTTTGTCCGACTTGAATGTTTTCTCGTCCGTATAAATTACAATATTTTTTTCCAATCAAAATTTAAATACTCCCTAGCAAAACGAATTCTGTCTTGACGATGTCGTTCTGACAATGCAATTTTTTTTGCTGGTCGGTAATTCTTTAAATCAGCGGCATGTAAATGTTTGAGCACCGTTTGCATAGATATGCCATGAGCTTCAGCTGTCTGTCTGGTAGACGCAAAAGGATCTTCTCTATGCCTTGCGATTATTTCTCGATGGCGCGCAGATTCTGGAGTAAACATAACAGGGTCGAAACCGGGCCGCCTCTTTTGTACGTCCCCAGTTTCCCCGAACCGTTTTATCCACAATTTTACAGTCTTCCTCTGTAAACAAATAAGCCAAAGCTATTACATTCAATTTTTGCAAAAAATCTATATTGGAACATTATCTAAAGGACAAAGAAAGAGACTGCAATCATAAACTAATAAAAATGAGTTAAAACAAAAAAGACAGGTATATAGGTAGGTAATAGTAAAATGTAACTTACCGTTAAATTCATTATACGAGCAATTTCGCTAATTGACTTGTTGTCTTCAAACAAGACAACTATTTTTGCTTTTTGAAAAATTGTTAAATGATACATAATAATAAATATTCACGTAGTTCTTTCAGAAGTCGACGAATATTGAACAGATCACAGACATAGATATAGATAGACGACTTAAATGCACCTACTTCGCGTGTAAGTTCTCAGACAAAGCGTCGAGGTTGGCCGCCGCTACTGACAGTCCGCGCGTGTCTGTGATTGCAGCCGGACCGGACGGCAGCAAAAAATAAGATAATGCCTCGTTGCGTGATAATAAACTGCAACAGCCCAAAAATTGCAAGCGCCTAAAGTCAAGGACATATTTTCTATCACAGCTAAATTATTAAAAAAAAAATTATGCGTAAATTCATTTTAAAACAATTTTTTAAGCATTCCAAGCGGTGATTCCAAGATTATACCTAAATAAGTATAGATTAAGGTTTAAAAACTACATTCACATTACATTGCCGCGTTTGCTTTGAGCGTTTGATCCGACGTTGTGTGTTAAGAAGCAATGAATATCGAAACAAGCGATACTGTCGCGCATCGCTACGACGTCGTGGTACCGGCAATTTCTCATTCGTCAGTAAAATTTTGCGACTAGTGTAGTTCGTTCTACAACATATACCAATAATCGATTTTAGTCGATATCAGACTGACGAATGATATTAACTATTATTAAAGAGCCAATTTAATAGATTATAAACAAGCTCATTTCCTAATTTACACTTTAGAAAACGAGGGTAATATTTTCAGAGTTCATGTATGTAATATAGTCGCTCTTTGAACATATACTACTGGTCACACGTTGGTGAACAAAACCGCGCGTGCGTCACTGCTCACTGCTCGTTAGTGAGTCGTCCCTACTGCATTTCCCCCATTGAAGCGGTATATTTTCGATACCTCTACGCGGAGTGAGACAAGCCTGACATGGCTAAGAACGACCGCAAGGGAAGTTGCTTTAACGTTAAAAAAACGCATTGAAATCGGTAAAAACGTGTTTTTTTATAGAATAGTACGGAACTCTTCGTTCGCGAATTCGACTCGCACTTGGCCAATTATTTAAGAATAATAATAGTTTTATTTTTAAAGTTCAATTAAAATATTTACATTATTTGTAATTTTAGTTTTAATTTAAATTTTAATAAGTTGGTATAGTTTGAATTTCAGTTAAATTGAAATAATTTGAGTACAAATATTTACTTTATTATCAAACAATTTTGCGTTTAGAATCATTTGTTTATCCAATTTCATATCATTCGTCATTTAGAAAATCGATTGTGATTTTTATCACAAATCGATTAACTTGAATGATAATCGATCGTATGGTTAGCGAGCGCGGAGTGAGCGAGCGAGACCACAGATATAAAATCTATGAGTATGAGCGAGACGAAGGGCGGCGGCGTGCGTCTTCAATAAATCGTTTAAATCGTAGTGAGCGGTTTTTTTTCAATCGGTTTGAATTTCCCGTCACTAAAATTGCCTGTGACGTCACAGTAGGCATTTAAAAAGTTGGCACGCTTGGTTTCCATACAAATCTTGATACGGGCGTTATCTATTACATCTATATCTGTGGAACAGATCACACAAAGATAGTAAATGAGGGTGGATTGCAAAATTTTATTTATTCAGACAACCACAATTTACTTTGTAATGACGTTATCCATTTATGTTCTATCTGTTCATCGTGAAATAGTTAGAAATGTATTACTTATCACCAAGACATAAGGTTCACGGTGTTGAATTGTAGTATTGCTCCGTCATTGTTCACCTACTAATCTCGTGAGGCAACAGTTCATAATTTTTAGTAATCTACGTAATTGGTCCTTTGGATAAATGAACACTACCGATGGCCTTTGATGATGGGTTCATGGGTTCAAGTCCATTAAACATAATAACTATTTTTAAGCAATACTTTTAAGTGCTGTTTTGAGAAATATAAGTGAAAACCGTATATAAATCCAAGATCATTAATGGAGTATTGATAAACGAGTATCAATCGTAGTCGTAAGGTAAAAGCAACAGCGGTTATAAATGTTTTATTTTAAAAAATTATACAACAGTAGTGCCATCTAGTTGTGGGTATAGAAGCAGAAGAAAAGCAGAGATTGATATACAATAATACAATTAGTTATCTTTAAATGGCGCCACTAACAGCCTGGATACTGTCACGTTGTGATTTTTTTTATTCACGGAACGAAACCGTGAATGGGTTTTATGGTCGTGGCTGTATAGAATTTGTTCTTATGCCATGTTTACTTCTTCAACGTCAAATGTCACTTTGACATTTGTAGGGTTATGACGTATGACGTTTCCTTAATTTGTGGGAATATTAATTTTGTTTAGTCATATTTACACAACAATAAGTAAACAAAATTGCAAAATACAGATATATTTTTATTTAAATGTTCATTCAAATACATCGTAGGAGTTGTGATACAGGATTTGCATTGTTATTCGCCTCGAAGAAGGCCAGCAGTGGATTGTCGTCTGTTGCTTTTGGGGAAACCTCTCGTCGACAACGTAGAATCGGTTTTAAAGAACGGCAACTAGAAGAAGGATTTCCGGCGGTCGTGGAGAAAAAGGTCGGAACCATGTCGCCGCTCCACGTTTTATTAGATTGGAGAAAACGTCGTAAGCTCAACAGCCTTTTGTTTTGGGCTCTGCTGGCAGGAAGAAAATCTTTAAAAAGGTTTCGCTGGTACGTATTTGGTACATAACCTGTCGTTGGAAAATTCGACTGTCACATGTCTGATGTCGTAGACTGAATTTCATCTTATTGTCCTTTTCAGCTCAAGAATATTTCTGCAGAGCTGGAATGGTTGGGATCCGTTGTTCTAAAAACCCTTAGAAAATTGGAACAGGTGAGATATTTTCTTTGTCCTAAGACAGGCAAGCCACGAAGGTAAATGCCTACCTACATTTCTCATTGTCAGACATTAACCGTGAATTTTCTTTGTTCCAGCGGAATGGGATTTTGATTTACACATTTTGATTTACATCTTCATTTTCATTTTTATTTTCCTTTGGATTGAATTTTGGATTCAATCTCCTAAGAAGTCTTTCTTCATATTGTTTTGTCTTCCGCTGGTTGCAAGGGATGAAATCTTGGGCCATGCTATTGTAAGAAGGTGACGTTCTCCAAGCAAGACTTGATTTATCAAGGTGACTCTGTGATTATCAGGTCGGTCTACACTCCATTTATTATTATTTTGTAACCAAAGAAGTACCTGGTTCACCTGGTTCCGTGGGCATTTTTCCGCGCCTAGGCTGTTCTATTAAGCCCCTTGCACGTGAGGGAGACAGCGACATTCTTCTGTGCCTCCCCAAAGTGGACTGGAAGTTGTTTTCATTCGAGCCAGCCCAGCTCGTCGAGGAAGCGGAGTAGTGCAGAGGGTGAGCTGCAGGCCTCCGGCATCGTACTTGGTGATCCCAGGTACTCCTCTCGTGTTGATGCAACGCACGGACACTCTAGTATCACGTGCTTTGCTGATTCTTCTGTTTCCATACAGCCTCTACATAGAGGGCTGTCGGTTATACCTATAACGAATAGATGTTTATTAAGAGTACAGTGTCCTGTTAGTAAGCCTACCATTTTTCTAATTTTTACCCTTGGAAGTGCAAGAAGTCGACGTGAGTAGCGTGGGTTCCACGCCGGGATGGCCTCCCTTGTTTGCCGACATGTTCCTAGGGTATTCCAGGCTTGTTGTTTTTCTTTGTTGGTTTTGGCTCTGATCCAGGCACGAATCTGGTTGAATGGAATGGGGGCTTGCGGTGGTGGTCCTATCGGTACCATGTTCGAGCCCCTCCTAGCCAGTTCGTCCGCTGCATCATTGCCAAGTGAGCCACTATGACCTTTGATCCATTGGATAGTGATATTGTTTTTATACTTACAGAGTTGTTCTAGTGCTTTATGGCATTCTAGGATTAATGCAGAGTCGATCATCGGATTTCTCAGAGCATGAAGGACTGCTGCGCTGTCGGTTAAGATACGAATAGACATGTTTGTTACCTTTAACCTGTTGATTTTTACCGCAGCATGGGTTATAGCTACGCATTCAGCTTGGTAGATGGAGTTATCTTTACCCAGAGCCGTGGTGTAGTGAATGTTGAGGTCATGTGAGAAGACACCGGCACCCACTCCTGAACTCATCTTGGAGCCGTCTGTGTACACTCTTACCTCATTGATGTTAGAATTGTCGGTTTTGTCCTCGTGTAATTGTATTTTGTATTTCTTGTCGAACACAAATTGTTTCTTGATTCTGTCGTTTATTGCTCCCATCAGATTAGATGAGTTCATGGCTAGCGATAATATTTTTGAATGAGGAGAGTTCGAGTTTTTCTTCCAGAGACCTAAGGTCCAGAGTCTCATGGCTGCAATTTCTGCCTCTTGTTTTATGTGTAGGTGTAATGGAGTTATATCCAGTATTATTTCTAAGGCGGCAGTAGGGCACGTTCTCATCCCGCCACTTATGGCCAGGCATGCCGTCCTTTGGAAGCTTTGCAGTTTATCCTGAGCTGTTTTTAGGTTTGTGCGAGTCCACCATACGATCGCCCCGTAGGTTATGGTGGGTCTTATAACAGCTGTGTACAGCCATTTCATGATTTTTGGACTTAGCCCCCATGTTTTTCCCACCATTCTTCGGCAGTGCCATAGTGCCAGTCCGGCCTTTTTCAACTTATCGTCCAGGTGTTTCGCCCAGATAAGTTTGCTGTCTAGTGTGATTCCAAGATATTTCACTTCTTCCGATAGTTCTAGTTTTGTTCCGAATAACTTAGGCATGTTAAAACGTCCTAGTTGTCGTTTATTTGTGAACATCACAGTCTCTGTCTTGTTTGCATTGACGTTCAGTTCATGTTTTTTGCACCATTCCTCTACAATTTTTAGAGCTCCTCTGGTGCGGTTGCAGGCTGTGTCCGCAGTTTTCCCTGGGATCATTATTGCCAGGTCGTCTGCATATCCTACCGTGTGGTAGTTGTTTTTGTTTAGATCGGTGATGAGGTCGTCTACTACTAGGCTCCATAGGATTGGTGAGAGAACTCCTCCCTGTGGGCATCCTCTTGTGGGTAGGGCCTTTGTTGTACCGTTCACCGTTGTTTGTATATTTCTGAGCCTTAGCATGTTGTTTATCCAGCCGATTATGGTTTCTGGAACCCCATGGCTTCTTAGGGCTTCACAGATGCTGTCAAAGTTGGTCTTATCGAAGGCTCCTTCGACGTCAATGAATGTGCCAAGGCACAAATCTTTGTTTTGTATGGTTTTTTCGGCAATGTCAACCACTTCATGTAGGGCTGACTCTGTTGATTTTCCTGCACTGTATGCATGTTGTTTTGGATGTACAGGATTCTTTTCCAAGACTGTGTCTCGTATATATCTGTCACATAATCTCTCTTGTGTTTTTAGAATAAATGATGACAGGCTGATTGGTCTAAAGGATTTTGCGTTTGTGTAATCGGTTTTTCCTGGTTTAGGTATGAAGACGACTTCTACTTCTCTCCAGGTTGTTGGTATGTATTTGTGTGCTAAGCTTGCAGTAAGTAGGGATGTGAGGTGTTCTACTATTACCTCATCTCCCCATCTTAGCAGACCTGGGAAAATTCCATCTGGTCCTGGTGCTTTGAACAATTGGAAGCTATTGATTGCCCAGTTGACTTTACTTGGTGTTACCACTGTTTCTGCTAGTTTCCAGTCTTCATCAGTGGCTATCTGTTGTGTTACACCCTCTGCTGTTGGTGTTAGTTCTGTGATTTGACAGCCGGGAAAGTGCGTATTCAGTAAGATTTCACCGACTTCGGATTCGGATTTCGCATATGATCCGTCTGGTTTTGTCAGAATGCCAATTGTTTTGTTATTTTTGTCTCCGCTTAGTACTTTTCTGACCCTGGAGGCCTCTGCGGTTGTTTGAATATTTGTACAATATTTACACCAGGCTTTGCGATTAAACGCTCTTATCCTGTTCTTGTATTTCGCTCTCGCTCTGGAGTAGTTGTCCCAGTCATAGTCGCTGCTGGTGTTCATTGCTCTATTAAAGAGTTTGCCAACTTGCCTTTTTCTGCGTTGTAGTTCTGGGCCAAAGACCCTGTCTTTGTTTTTCCCGCATGTTGGAATGCCTAATGGGCATGTTTGTTCGTAGCTGTTCGTTATTGCATTTGATATTTTCTTTGCATATTCTTCCACCGCTTCATGATTGTCCAGTGAGTGAGGATCAACCGCTGGTCCCAGGGCGTCACCGAGTTTAACTTTGTATAAGGTCGTGTCGGTTTTCCTGGGGTTCCTGCGGGGTGTTGGTGTGGTTTGTGAATAACTAATGTCATACCTTAACCATCTGTGATCAGAGCAGGAGGACTCGTCTGATACGAGCCAGTTCGAAATGTATTCGGCAGCTCCATTTGTCGCTAGTGTTAGATCGATGATTGTGCGGCAGCGCCTGGTGATAAAGGTTGGTTTATTACCTATGTTGATTACATTTAAGTCTGTTTGAATGAGATAGTTGACAAGGTCTATGCCTCGGTCATTTGATTCCTCCATGCCCCAAAGAGGATGGTGGGCGTTGGAGTCGACCGAGATAATGAGTTCGAGTTTTTCTTTTTCGCAGTAACTTACCAGTTCTGTGAATTCTCTGGTTGGTACCTCCATTTCGTAGGGTAGATACACGGAGGCGATCACTGTATTTGTTATTATTTTATTGTTTTCGTGGTTTGAGGAGACCCGTACGGCTGTCAGATCTCTGGAACATAAATGTGTTAATGGCATGGCCTTGAAATTTTTGGGTAGGTAGATGCATGATCTAGGACTGTCGGCTGTTTGGTCATATATCAACTTACCTCCTATAACCTTTAGACCGCAGATGTTGTGATTCCTGATCCACGGCTCCTGGATCAGGGCGATCGTATTTGTATTCTTCTCCAGCTCACCCCGCAGGTTAGCCGTTGCGGTCTGGCTATGCTGGAGGTTTATCTGGATGACCTTAGTCATCCTGGTTGTCGAGGATGATGGGGTCATTTTTATTTTTTTCCCTTTCGTCCTCACTTCTTGTTGTTTCTTCCTGCTTGTTTATTGGTCTCCCCGAAGGTTTTTCTTCGGCGGTAGACGGCAGGCTGTATGCGAAGACGTCTGTCCACGTTGGTGGAGTTGTCACCGGGCCAGTCACTGTTTGTGCTGGCTCTGGTTGCACTATTTCTATTTCCTGTTTTTCGTCTTTTTCTCTTGGGACGCTGTTATTACTCACCGTTGATTCGTGAGGTTCTTCGGCATATGTTTCTTCTTCCGGCTCGTCCAGTTTTATCTGGAGGTACACAGACCCGAGACCGAAGGAGAGACATCTACCTTGTTCCATGATCATGGGTAGAAGATCGTTCGGAACCCCAACCGTGAGGTATGTTCCTGCGTCTTGCTTGCTGACGTTGTATAGGCTCCAGCGGTTGACGCCCGCCCATGGGTTGAGTCTGTCCAGCATTATTCTGATGTGCGACAGTTCATTGGTTCTGTTTGGTAGGAAGATGCCGCACTTGGTCTTCTTGGGTAGATCCCCTTGCAGTACCACGCAAAGGGGTTGGTTTTTGGCGGTCGGTGGTAGATTGGCCACCACATCCTCAAGCCATCGCTTCGTAGTGTCATCCCTGCATAAGAGTTTTAGGACCCCGTCTCCATGGACAGGTTTGCCCGCAAATGCAGGGATAACCTCGTTGCTAGGATCGAGTATGTGGGCCATCTGTCGTTCCTCCACTGTCGCCTCGATGTTCTGCAGTTCGGTTGGTAGCAGGTCGGTCCTGTTTGCCGTGGTGATGGCCACATGTAGGCTGGAGAGAATGACTCCAGCATAGGTGGTGCCACTCCTGCGTTTCGCGGTCTCCAGCTTGACCTTCTTGTTTTCTCCTCGCGGAGAGATGGTGTCGTCTAGGCGTGTTCTCTTGGAGCGTTGCTCGCTGGTTTGAGGTAGGTTGATAGGCTGTTGCCTTTGTTGGTTCGGCTGACGCCGTTGTTGTTGACCCTGGTTTGGTCGGCGGTCCGATTTCCCGGATGGCCTCCCTCCCCGTTGGGTGTTGGTTGACGAGTCACCAAACCTGGTCCGGTTCGCCTCAGCTTCCCTCGGGTTCGCTGGCTCCCATCCGGGATCCCGCGAAGACCTTGGGGCTTCGACCCTACTCGGTCCTGGTTTGGAGCTGTCCGATGGTTGTTTGTTGGTGTCGGAGGCACCTGTTCTTTGCCTCGAGCTGTCTCGTTCCGAGTCTGCCCTTGGCCTCGATTTGGTGTCCTGCGACTGTTGTTCGTTGCGTCGGTGTTCGCGCTCGCGATCGCGGGACGTGTTCGAGTGTCGCGGGTGTACCGACTGTGCGCGGCTGTGTGTTGGGAGTTTTCTAGAATCGTAATTTTGATTCCTGTTTCCACGTTCCCTGTTAGTGTGCTGGCTCCTCGAGAAGTCCACTGAGTACGCGCGGCCAGAGCGTTTGCCCTTACCCCTGCGCCTCACCGTTACTTCTTGCCAGGGTTCCAGGAGGGCCCCCGATGCTCTGTCCGAGAACGGGGTGCTCTCTCTTGTATGAGTATCCCCACCGTGGGGTTGTTGTGTCTCCGTTCGTGGTTCGTCACGTGCGGAGGTGTGTTTGGATTGGGTTTTAACCAAAGAAGTAACTAGAAACTTAAAGTATTTGTCCGTGGTGATCAATCATACAACTTCTATTGTACTAGATGCTGTGAATGCTATAGTGCCTATTCGCAAATGATAATTATTAAAAAGTGTGGTATGTAGGTGGTCAAATTTAGAAACTGCCCTGAATTAGTGTATCTAAACTGAGCTAGAATATTGTAACGGCAAATTTGCACTACCTTACATTTGGTTATATCATATAAGTGTATGTACCTAATTTGGTTACCTATTATTTGTGAAAATATAAGTATTGATGGTCGATTACATTTTATTTAATACCCCATAGGAACCAAAGTCCTCAAGGAATTTATATATATTTTATCAGGGGTTGCCCATCTTGCCGGGTTAGAAGTGCTGTTACCAGCCAGGGCACCCCGTGATAAATGGCGCCCACATATTTTTTAATATTTTGAGTGGGATAAATGGCGCCCAAGTATTTTTAAATATTTTGCGTGGGATAAATGGCGCCCACGTATTTTTTAATATTTTGAGTGGGATAAATGGTGCCCACGTATTTTTTTTGTATTTTGAGTGAATTTTGGGTCCTATTGGGTATCATCACGAAGGAGAAATTTTGTAAGAGTTTTTTTTTTCACCTTGGAAACATAGAAAACTGTATTTTTTTTGGTAATTTATACTATTTGGTCTACTGCGGTATTATTTGACACTAAGAACTTTAAAACAAAGTGTTTTTTTAGAAAAATATCCTACCAAATGTTACAAATTTGAGGTTAGTGAGCACATGTATGGATTTTCAAAGTACTTAAATGTTTGAATTGTGTTATTATTTGCTTTTATTGTGTTAATATACATTATTGTACATGTGATGTGGCTAAGCGATTATTTAATGCTTTTTTGCGATTTTTTGCGGACTTTGTGTAAAAACTGAGTTTTCTATTATATGTCTCCAAGGAAATTTTAGAGTTTTAATAAATTGTTAGTTGGTTGTTTAATGCTGTGTCAGAGTAATTAAATAGTTATAGAACGGTATTACAATACTTGTTTTGTGTATCCCTAAAACAATTTACAGATTTTTTTGGATAAATTTTTTAATTTTATAAACAACCTGGAATTGTAGTTTGGTGTTAATATTTTGTTTATAATTACTGTAGGTCACCACTGAAAATACTTAGTAAAGCCTTTAATTAGTATAGTTTATATTATTTCAAACAAATTTAATTTTTGTTTATAAACAAGATGGATCGGAGTATTCAATTTCACTCATTGTTAAAAGATGAGCTTAGCTATGAAGTAATTATTCGTTCAGAGACTCCAGCCAGTACTGTTGAAGGTCTGCGCAAACAACTTAGGAATTTATTGTTGGAATGCCCAGCTGAGGCTATTTTGGACACAGAATTTTCTCCGGAGGCTGAATTTCGAATTATTAAGGAAAAGCTTCAGGAACTTAGCGATGCCGTGGACAAATATGTGAAGTTAAAGGATAGGTACTCACTTAACAGGAGCCGCGCTTTAGGAGGTCATCTGTATTATCGGTTGATAAGAATCCAATCTGATGATCCGGCTGTGTTGTCCCAGAAGTCAAAAATGGTTGACACGGTGAATAATTTGTTGTCAAGAGTCGAGCCAAGTACTCCTTCGGTTTCTGTTGATGTTCCACCTACAGCTACACCAATAACTGGTGAGATTTATCTTGAGTGCTCCGGTGATAAGAACGTCTCCAAGTGGAATTTAAAATTTATCGGTGTCACGGATGTTCGTTCATTTCTTGAAAGAGTTGATGAATTGCAGCTTGCATATGGTGTTTCCGATAAGAAGTTGTCCAATTCTGCAGCTCAACTATTCGTAGATCAGGCATTGCTATGGTTTAGAGGTGTACGAGACGAGGTTTCATCCTGGTCTCAGATTAGGGATATTTTATTAGAGGAGTTTAGCCCAGTGGACCATGATTATAGGTTACTGGGGGAAATAAGGTCACGCACTCAGGGAGCCGATGAACCTACACACATTTATTTTTCTATTATGTTCTGCATGTTTGCTCGTTTGAAGAATCCTTTAAGCGAGGAAGCTAAACTGGAGATTCTTTTTCATAATATTAGACCACAATTTTCACAACAGTTAGCACTATTTACCATCGATTCAATTGCTCAACTTAAGGATAAGTGCCGTAAGTTAGAAGCAGCACGCCAGCGGGCTGAGTTGTTTGTGGAGCCATCGAGGGCTAGCTCCAGTATGCTTGGTACTGACTTTGCATATAAGTCAAAGATTAAGCCGGCACCGGTTGTTAAAAATTCTGTCTCGACGGTTGCCAATGACAGGCCAGCTTGTGCGACGTGTGCTAGCACTAATTTAAGGAATAAAAAGCAATTAGTTAAACAGGCACCAAAGTGTTTTAAGTGCGGAAAAACGAATCACAACTTTGCGAGTTGTAGAGGTACGCGTGAAAATGGCACGCAAGAAAATGGCGTTAAGTGTTTCGGTTGTGGAAAAGTGGGGGTAATGCGGAAAGATTGTGTTTTTTGTAACAAAAATAGAAAACCGTTTTATAGTAATCAAAAAACTTGTAAGCTCGAATCGTGGTGATAACGGTGTAGATTCTAAATCGAAATTTTACAGTTTTGATTCAATTGCCACGGTTCTTTTTGCTCCTAATAAAGATGTTATTAGACCTTATTTAAAGTTTCAAACAAATAATTTTGAGAGTTACGGATTATTGGATTCTGGTACAGCAATGTCAATTTTAGGAAATAATTAACATTTAGACTTTGTGAAATTTGGTTTTGAGTTCCAAGAGATTAAAGATAGTACGATATGTCGTGTTGCAAGTGGCGTTGAGGTACAGACGATCGGATTTATTTTTGTACCGGTCACTTTTAATGATGTGACTAAGGTTATTAAGTTTTTTGTGATACCCAACATTGTTTCTAATGTCATTTTAGGGGTAGATTTTTGGCAAGCCTTTCGTCTCGCGCCAGAAATATTTGACAACATAGACTGTAGAATTTCTCCAGTCACTTATTTTAAAAACTTAGTAAATTCAGACCGCATTAGTAGTATACAATCTTATGAACATTTGACAGTGGCTCAAAAGGAGTTAGCTGATGCCATCATCATCATCATTTCAGCCGCATAACGTCCACTGCTGGACATAGGCCTCCCCCAAAGATTTCCAAAATGACCGATCAAGAGCGGCCTGCATCCAGCGCTTTCCAGCGACCCTGGTCAGGTCATCTGACCACCTTGTAGGTGGGTGCCCTACGCTTCGCTTGCCAGTACGCGGTCGCCATTCAAGAACCTTTTTGCCCCATCGGCCATCGGTTCGTCGCGCTATGTGTCCCGCCCACTGCCACTTCAACGAGCTAATCCGCTTGGCTATGTCAGTGACTTTTGTTCTCCTACGGATTTCCTCATTTCTGATTCGATCACGTAGGGAAACACCGAGCATAGCCCTCTCCATAGCGCGTTGAGCGACCTTGAGCTTTCTTATGAGACCCATAGTAAGGGACCACGTTTCGGAGCCATAAGTCATCACTGGTAACACACATTGGTTGTAAACCTTAGTCTTGAGGCACAGAGGTATTTTGGACGAGAAGACATTGCGTAGCCTCCCGAACGCTGCCCAGCCGAGTCGGATTCGTCGAAAGACCTCTTCCTCGAAGCTGGAACTTCCTGCCTGGATCAATTGACCCAGGTAGATATACTGGTCTACAACTTCGAGGGTGGAGCTCCCAACACAAACAGGTAGGGGCGCAACATGGACATTCGACATTACTTTCGTTTTGTCCATGTTCATTTTAAGGCCCACTTGTTGGGAAACTCGATTTAGGTCTCCGAGCATAGTACTTAAGTCTTCCATCGATTCTGCCATGACAACAATATCGTCGGCAAATCGAAGGTGAGTGATATACTCGCCATTGATGTTGATGCCAAATCCTTCCCATTCCAGAAGCTTGAAGGCATCTTCCAGTGCAACGGTGAACAGTTTCGGAGATATAACATCTCCCTGTCTTACACCTCTATGCAGTGGAATTGCCCTCGTGCACTGCTCCTGTACTCGGACTGACATAGTGGCGTTACTGTATAAGCACTTCAACACTTCGATATACCGATAGTCAATACGGCATCGCTGGAGAGACTGAAGCACGGCCCATGTTTCGATCGAATCGAAGGCTTTTTCATAGTCCACGAATCCCAAGCATAACGGCCGGTTATACTCCCTCGTCTTCTCTATAACCTGCCGCAGCGTATAAATGTGGTCCATGGTGCTAAAGCCTTTACGGAAACCAGCTTGTTCGGGAGGTTGGAAGGCATTAAACCTGTTCGCGAGACGATTCGTGATGACCCTCGAAAACAACTTATATACATGACTCAGAAGCGTGATAGGCCTATAGTTCTTCAATAGGGTGTTATCTCCCTTTTTGAAGAACAAGACCACCACGCCCCTGTTCCACGCTTCTGGCATTACGCCCTCGAGCAGAACGGAATTAAAGAGCCTCTGAAGGACTTTCAGTACCGGCGTTCCGCCCGCTTTCAGAAGCTCTGCTGTGATTCCATCCTCGCCCGGCGCCTTGTTGTTTTTAAGCTGTTTGAGGGCCATCCTAATCTCGTACAGGCTGATGTCCGGGATATCTTCGGTATAGTGTCGGGTTAGCTTGGCTCTTGGGTCTTTAACCATTTGTTTACTGGGTTGTGATACTGAGGTATACAGCTGTCCATAAAACCTCTCGATCTCCGCCAGAACCCCTTCCTTTGTCGACACCACGCCGCCGTCCTCCGTCTTCAGCTTCATCAATCGGCTTTGCCCAACCGACATAGCTCTTGCGAACACTTTGGAGCCTTTATTCTGCTCTATCGTCTCCTTAATACGCTCAGTATTAAAGGAGCGGATGTCGTGTCGCAAGGACTTTTGTATACGTCTGTTGAGCTGCCGATATGATTCAGCATCTTTGGAGGTATGCAGCGGCCTTGATCGTCGCTCTGCCATTAAGGTAAGGGTCGCAGCAGAGATTTTCTGAGGTCTTTGTTTGGGGCGAGACCTAAACACCTTCGATCCCACCGCTTGGACAGCTTGTATAAACCCTTGGTTTATCTCGTCCACTGTAACGCAATCCTGAAGGCCTTAAAAGCGATTTGATAGTTCAAGCTGGAAACCCTCGGAGTTTTCGATTTGGATCTGCGTCGGTCGGAGCGTCGACTTCATCAGCCGCGATCTTTCGACCTTGAGATCAATATTCACGATGCCTCTTAATATTCGGTGATCGCTCCCGGTTTTGATCCGATTGATTACTGAGACATCGTTGAATATTCGTCTCTTAGTCGTTAAGATGAAGTCGATTTCGTTTTTGACAGGGGGCTGGTTCTTCTTTGCTGGACCTATCCAGGTCCACTTCCTTTGTGGCGGCTTCTTGAAGAAAGAGTTCATCGCGAAGAGTCCCTCTTGCTCCAAAAAATCAGCCAGCCTACGTCCCCTGTTATTTCGCACTCCGTATCCGAAGTTTCCCAGCCTAATCTCTCCATCGCCTCGTTTGCCCAGTTTCGCGTTAAAATTTGGCAAACACATACCGAACACACATATTCTGAAGTCGCTCTAGCTTGTCAGACAATTCTTCCGTGAGATCCAGGAAGGCCACATCTGCATAATCTAAGATAGAGAGCAATAACAAGCGAGCCAGAAGCGCTTTAGTGTCAGTCGGCAGAAAATTCTTCAAGCGTCTTAATGAATGCAGAGAAGCAAAAACTTTCCGACTAAGCTCATTGATTTGCGGAGACCAAGATAGAGTTTCGTCCATGACAATACCCAGGTTATTAACAACCGAAGAGAGAGGGATGACATCATTACCCAAGACAACGTCAGGGAATGCCATGGACTTAAATTTGGCGATGAAATGAGAACTTCCTATCACGATGGCTTGAGATTTCGCAGCGTTGACCATTAGCCCGAAGTTCTTAGACCATTCCGCAATAATCGCGAGGTCGGAGTTAATGGTTGTAATAGCCATATCGAAATTACTGAGAGGAGCGGCTGCATATATCTGGGGGTCATCAACATACAAATGATAGCAGGAGGAGAGAGAGGCAGTAATGCCATTAATGAAGATAGAGAATAGGATAGGTGACAAAATTCCTCCCTGTGGGACACCTGCCCTGAGATCACACCAATCCGAGCGCCTATCATCCACCCTCACCAACTGTCTCCGTCCAGTCAGATAGGATCGAAACCAAGCGATAGTGTCAGAGGAAAAGTTAAATGACTGCATTGTTGCCAGAAGCAACTCAAAATCCACTGTGTTGAACGCACTGGTGAAGTCCAGTAATACGAGGAGAGTAAGGGCTTTATTGTCTATATTCCAACGAATGTCGTCTGTGATTTTTAATAGGGCAGATGTCGTACTATGCCCCGCACGATAACCAGACTGAAACGGACTTAAAAGGTTATATCTGTTGAGATATTTGGTGAGACATTGGTGAACATGGTGTTCTAATACTTTTGAAAGGAGAGGTAGGATGGATATAGGACGAAAGTGGGAAGGAGAAGACGGATTAGGACTTTTTGGTAAGGGAATAATATGCCCATACTTCCATGCACTAGGAAATACACCCTTGTTCGCAAAATCTATGTTGTAAGGACTTTAACAGAACATCCGATTGTGCGGTCCTACCTTTCCCGTCGACATAGCAGGGTGTAAATTTATACACTTTATAGAGTTTTCTCTTTCTGGCATGAACTTTTGTTTAACATTTCTATACACGCGAATGAGACAGAGATAGACCTCCTTAAAATTCTTGACAAAATTGCGGCTTCTGCGGTCCTAATTTATTACGCGGTCGGCCCGCTCTTTAGAACAAAAACATGCGCTATGACACACCGACCGCATTTCACATTAAATACGAATACATTTACACACTGTCCCCACAATAATGTATCTACCTACGAAGTGACACGCCGACCGCAGTTTTATAGAAATACGTACTCATTAACACAGGTACTTGTACAACGTCCCCGCTTTATTGTGAATACGTACATAAAAATCCGTTAAAATCTACTAAACTTACATTTCCGCGCATGCGCTTCACCACCCAGTAGGCTACCTTACCTATGCGTAACTGCCATTGCGCGGGTGTCTTACGGTGGAAATAGACGTTGCTGTGATAGTTTTCTCTGTATGAAAAATTGTGCTTTTGTGCTTTTGTGCTGTTGCCAAACTGTTGCCATTCTGGGAGGATAAAATGCAACGTAAGTATCTATTTTGTATTTCGATTACAGATATTTTTTTATTAGAAAGAATGATTTCATTATTAATTAAGAAGCCACAATGTTGACGCCGTATGGGAAAAGGCGTGACGTTAAAGGTACATTTTAAATTTGAGCGTCAGATGTCATTAGTAGTAACTATGGAAATCACATTAGAACCACGCGACTTGCAGCGCGGTAGATGCCGCGAACGGCAAGTAGCAAGTAACGCGCTCTCAGTGCACTGAACTAAACTAAGCTATTCGAGCTGCACTTTTATCTGCCGCTGCCGCCTACCGCTCAACTTCAAAGTGCACCTTTATTTATATCCATATATACGGTCGGCGAAAGCGTCGCATAGCCTACCTCAGCAGCTTATATCGCGCGCTGCATAAGCGCTAAGTGCAAGAATGGGTGGTTGCATTGCATAGTCACGCTCTCTGCCAGCGCGGGTGATAGGTAAGTCGGTACGGCTGCAACGTAACCGTACCACGCAAAGGACCCGCGCGAAACTGTGAACGGCGTTCGGATAGCGGACAAATCGCGAGGGCGATTTTCCATCAGCGCGCCCACCTCTATTTCACTATAAAACGAAACTCGTGCGCCGCGTGCTTACCAGTCACATTGGCGATTTACGTGACAATGTCTGTATTCCGCAGAACTTATCAGTTGGTTATTAGTGGATTTATACCTATTGGTATATTGTACCTAGATAGGTGTTGTATAGGCCGTTGTTTGATTTGTTACGGGGATGTCCCTTCCACGTTGTATAAAGTGAGCGAAGAACCTATGGCCGATGGAGCAGAATTATTCTTGAATGGCGACACGTACCGGCAAGCGCAGCGTAGGACACCCACCTGCTAGATGGTCAGACGACCTGCGCAAGGTTGCAGAAAGGCGCTGGATGCAGGCTGCTTCTGATCGGTCGTTGTGGAAATCGTTGGGGGAGAGAAGCCTATGTCCCGCAGTTTACTTCCTGTTGCTGATATGATAATACAAGTTCGCTCTTATAGACCAGCGACAATACTGTCATTGGTCTATAAGAGCGTTTATAGTTTATTTATTTTACCGCCCGCGACACCTGTCGGCGACGGTCTGTGACCGTCAACGACCGTCGTCGTCGGCAGGTGACCGTCGGCGACCGTCGTCGTCGACTTGTCTCGCGCGACATCCCGTGACGGTCGCAGACTCGCAAACGCTCATGTTGCACAAGCTGCCGCGTGACCGTCGCCGATAATCGCCGATAATCGTGCGGTAGTTTTTGACAGTTTGTTACCGATTGACATGTGTCACGTGACCGTCGCGGGATGTCGGTAGGTCAGCGACAAGTGTCCCGGGCATACTGTCGCTGGTCTGTAAGAGCACTAAGTAAACTAATTAATAAATAATTAATATCTTATATTATACTTATATTATACATAACTATATGTGATTTTTTCAGAATCAGAGGATATTGTTTGGGATTCTGACTCAAGCAAATCGTCCAGTATCCCAAAAAACCAGAGAAGATTTCCTGTACTTGATGAGGTGTATATTGAAGAATCAGATATGAGCACCATAAGTACAGCAAGCCAAATCATCCCAAGTATTACTGACATAGTCGTAAATGCGACGGTCATTGATAAATCTCAACCAAACATGGACTCTAGTTTCGAAGAACCTTTTGAAGATAGTGGTTCGGAGTATATTCCTGGTAGTGAAGAAAGTGACGAAGAGATTACTAGTACACCACTGAGGAATAAGAAATCTAAAATAACAGTAGTCAACTCTGCAATCAAGAAGTTAGAAGATGAGGGTGGAGAAATAAGTGATAGGTAAGATTTTTATGGTTTCTTATTTTAAAAAAGTCTCAAAATTGTATGTGTGTTTCTGTAACAGCCGATTTTTACAAATACTAGGTGTCAAAAAAATGTTATAACAAATAATAATAATAAATATATATAGGGACAAATTACACTGATTCAGCTAGCCCCAAAGTAAGTTCGAAACTTGTGTTATGGGATACTATCTCAACGATACTATATTTTTAGAACAAAAACATATATAGATAATCATCCAAGATCCAGGACAAATTGAAAAAGGCCATTTCCCAACTTGCCCTGACCGGGGATCGTACTCGAAATCTCATGGTGACCACTACGCCACGGAGATCGTCAATATAACGTAAACTCGTAACATAGTTAATCAATAATATTGACCAGTAACAAATATTTTTAAAAATTAACTCTTAAGAACGGTCCTTTTATTTTTAAACTGAAAATCCTGTACGGGCAAATAAGCTATAATTTTGTTAATTTACAAAGACAAATATAAGGCCTAACAAAATAAGATATTTTTTAATGTATTATTTGGGTGATCATTAAAACAATTTTAACTATGAAACAGGTTCTGAAATCGCGAAATATATGATAATATGTTTCATGCATATAAATTGTTGCTAGGTCACTTTAGTATAGAAAAGCATAAAAAAGTTGTTTTTAATGATCACTCGTATGACATATCGAAAAGAGTTACCTAATTTTTAGTGTTCCGTACCCAAAGGCTGTCAACGAGACCTTATTAGTGAGACTCCGCTGTCTGTCACAGGGCTCTATCTCTGGATCCGTAATAGCTAGACTCTAGATTTTTTTACCGATTATGTATTACTATAGCCGTTGTGACAACAAATACTAAAAATAAGATAAACTTAAAAATTAAAGAGCCGTTATTCAAGATTTTTTTTTTTACGTTTTTAACTCAATCTTTATAATGGCAATAACAAGATAAATGTCCACCGCTGTAAAACAAATACTATAAATTAAAAAAATTTATGCATTGTACTGAGGTACAAAATTTTTCATGTACGAGTCCGACTCGCATTTAACAGTACCCCTTAAATGTATAACCATTTTTTTTTTTTCAGAAATGTGCAAAACTCATTGGACAATTCCAAGGTACATAATGAAGGGTGCATGGTACAAAATACTTCTTTCGATGAATTCTTTAGCGACTCTGACAACGATAAAGAAAACAACGAAAAATATGATGAGTCTACACTTAAAGAGAAAGATATTATATGTCTGGCAACAAATACTACAGGAAAAAGAACGTACGACAAAAAACATGCATGCCTGTACTGCAAGTTACTTGTATCAAAATTACCTCGCCATCTGGAGGCAAAGCATAAAAATGAAAAGGAAGTAGCTGAGTTTATGGCTATGCCACTAAATTCAAGCGGTAGAAAACAGAAAATCGAGGATATAAGGCAAAATGGAAATTATCTTCATAATTCTGAAGTTATAACATCAGGAAAAGGCACCGTCATTCCAAAGAGACGACCAAATAGTGCAAAAAAAGTTAGTGATTTCACTCCTTGTGGATACTGTCATGGTTTTTTTAATAAGAAATACTTTTATGCGCATAAGAAACAATGTGCAGACAGGCACAATGTTGAAAATCTTTGCAGAAGTTCTGGTAAACTGACTTTCCCTGTAGCAGAGGACGATACATGCAAAGGTTTACAACAAAACGTGCTATCAAAAATGAGGCAGGACGATTTATATCATGTTGTGCGTGCAGATTCTTTGATTTTGAGGTTTGGTTCAGAGTTATACAAAAGGAAACCTTGAACATTTAAATGTTTACATTGCTCAGAGAATGCGCCAACTTGCACGATTTTTAATCGCAATTAGAGCAATAAACAAAGAAATATCCAGTCTATCGGATACAATACATCCAAGATACTATAACGACTTCGTAAAAGCTATTAAATGTCTCGGTAAATACAACGAAGAAAGTGGATCATATGGCATTCCTTCTTTGCCTCTGAGGTTGCGCACATCTATCCAGCAATGTGCCGCTATATACAAATCTGATTTAATTATACAAGGGAATACAAGTAAAAGGGCGCAACTCGATGACTTCGTGTCTCTGATTGAGATGAATTTCAAAAATCAAGTTTCAAGTCAAGATTTGACTTCAGCTCACAAAACCAAATGGAATAAGCCCGATATAATTCCTCTAGCATCAGATATAAATATATTAACAACTTATTTAAAGGAAAAAGGAAATACTTACATGTCTCAACTAAAACGAGAAATAGATGCAACAACTTGGGTAAAACTTTGCGAGGTAACGTTAGTACAAACACTGCTTTTTAATAGGCGCCGTTCAGGAGAAGTGGAAAGAATGTACTTAGAAACTTACAAAAACCGAGATCAAAGTGGAATGAATAAGGAAGTGGAGAATACTTTAAGTGATTTGGAAAAACAAATTGCCAAAAATCTTACCAGAATTGAAGTGAGGGGAAAAAAAGAACGCAAAGTGCCAATACTACTACCGAATGACTTAAAACTGCAAGTAGATTTACTAATTGAGACTCGCGAAACTGTAGGAATACCGAATGACAATCCGTACTTATTTGCGAGCATCAATTCGCTAAAACATTTGCGTTCCAGTGACAAGCTTCGCGAGATAACCGAAAAAAGCGGCGTAAAGGATCCTCAGAGTATTACATCTACAAAATTAAGAAAACATGTCGCGACTGCAGCTCAGTTGCTCAACCTTAAAGAAAATGAAATGGATACATTAGCTACGTACATGGGGCACGACATCAGGGTGCATCGGCAATACTACAGACTGCCGGATGGTGTGTCACAGCTTACTAAAGTTAGTAAATTATTGCTTGCCATGGATACAGGAACCCTTGCTAAAAATAAAAATAAAAATTTTGACAATATGGACATATATGGCACAGACGAAAATGTGGATGAAGAGCCGGAAGAAGTGAAGGGACTAGATGGAATGGAAAGAAGAGATAAGAATAAAAATAAGGATCGAATAGATAGAGCTGATAAAAACAAGGAAAAATTGGGAGGGAAAAATGATGGACAAAAGAGTGTCATAAAGCAAAAAAACTATAAAACCAAGAACCCAAATAAAGAAAGTTCTAGTGAACCAGAATCCCAATATGATGATGAATCAGAACCAGTAAAGAAGAAAAGGAAGTCTGCTAATCAAAAACGTAAAAAAGTACAGAAAAATAAAAGGCAGTTTAGAAGAGTAGCTTGGACTAATCAAGAAAAAGATGCAATGAATAGACAAATGGCAATTTGCTGGATAAGGAAGAAAGTACCGAATAAAAAAGAATGTGAAGAATGCCTTAGTCGGGAACCGGATCTGGAAAGAAGAAGTTGGACAGATATAAAAAACTACGTTTATAATGTAATTAAAAAACAAGCGAAAGGAAGTGATACGGGTCGTATTTAATGTTAAGAGCAGAAATAAAATACAATAACTTGGAGCATAGTTTATTAGCGTAGTTTATCGGTACTATACTCGATTCCTTAATTTTTTTTGATTTAAGTTTTCTTTTAAAAATAATAATTAAAACATAGAAGTATGTAGCACTAGAGTTTTATTACATACATAAGTTACCTAAAAAATAAGTCCGTCTATCCGCTTGTCCGCCTGTCCACCTGTCCGTCATTACGCCTGTCGCACTGATATTCAACCTCTGTGATTCTTTCGATTTTAAACACATCGTCGTAGGTTTTTATTTTCAAGCATAAAGTGCGGTCCTTTGTACAGGTCCGCATTTTATCACATTCGTACTAACATACACATTTCAGATTGGTGGCGCCACGTGGTGGTGACACTTCTGAACTAATTTCCGGCGTGTGTTATTAAAACTTAATAAAAATGCCGATTATGCGGTCCCCCCCGATAATGTGCCCATACTTTACCAGTCGACCAATCAGAACACGAGGATTCGATAGCTATACTTGAAGTATCGTTAAAATATTATGCGGACGTCCTCACAATCAGGTCCGACCGCACAATGAGGATTGTTGACTAGTTTAAGACCGCACAATGTTAAGGCCGCGAAGACACCAGTGTCCAAAGAACAGTTAATGATGTCCGTGACAACAGGGGCTATCAAGATTGCAATTGGTTTGATCATGTCCAGACATATGTTATCATTGCCAACTGCCTTCGTTTAATAGAATTGATAATTTTTACTACATCATCAGAAGTAATCTTTTCAATATTAAATAAAGGACAATCAGGGGGAGCCCTATTTCTGAGACTATTAAGTGTCGCATGTTTAGCGTTAGAGGGAAGATTGACAGGAGAATCAGAGAAGTGCTTATTCAGGACATTCAGATCAAATTGCTGATCGAAACATGCGCTTTGCTTACCAACACCCAAAACCTTAAGAAATTTCCAAAGTTTATTGGGAGGGCAGTCATCTAAATTTTTATGAATGTGTTTACGCCTGGCTTCACGGCATTTCTTATTGCAAAGATTACGAAGTGCTATATAAGAATCATGGTTGGCAGCAGAGGGATTATGGCGCAACTTTAGCTTCGCTTTATCTCTTTTAGCCATCAGCTTCTTTATCTCTTGTGTTAGCCACGGAGCAGGAAAGTGTTTCACCCTGACCGGGTGGAGAGGCGCATGTTTATCGAAGAGAGCCAAAAGAGTTGAATTAAAGGCAGCCACCTTCAAATCGACGTCGGACATCCTGAGAATATTTTCCCAATCTGCCTGTGCAAAATCAGATAAAAAAGAATGTTCATCAATATTTGAGTAGCTGCGCAACATCATAGTTTTATGTCTTAGTTTAGGTGGTCTAAGCTTAAAAGAAGCAAACACCAGATCATATGCCGAAAAGCCAGGTGCTTTAAACTGTCCATGATTTGAAACATAGTCCGGAGAGGAAGTGATCATAAGGTCAAGTAAAGAAGGAGGGCCATTATGAGGAAAATGAGTTGCAGTGAGAGGAAGGATGTGTAAATCCAGAGAATGAAGAAGTGAAAGAAGAGAGTGAGCACGTGAATCCTCCTTGAGAAGGCAGGTGTTAAAGTCTCCCATTAAGATCACATGGTCAAAATCTGTGCGATAGTGTGCTAATAAAGAGTCAAGAGAATTAAAGTAATTAATACGGGAGCATGGACTATAGTAAACTCCAAGCATGACTCTGGTTTGGTGAAGTGATATATCAAGAAAGAGATGCTCAGGTTTTTCAGGTTCAGGACAGGACAGGGAAAGGATTTGACAAGGGATGTCACAGCGCAAATATATTGCAACCCCCCCACAACGCATCATCCTATGAGATCCATCTTGGCCAATTGTTTGACAGGTTTGGTCATTTCGAATCAATCTAAAACCTGGAAGTGGGTAAAGGGTAGATGGCAACGACGGTTTGAAAAAACTTTCAGAAATAAGAATGGCATGGATTTGAAGTGAAGAAAAGTAAAAAAAGTTATGCGTAATGCTCAGGAACTCTTTGGGCATTTATATGCACCACATTAAAGTTTTTTGCAAAGGATTGAAAGGTAATACTTAGATTATCATTTAAGGATGGCATGTCGTCATTTTCGGCACTCATAAAACTACCTGGAGATGAAGATAAAGAAAAAAACTCTGGGTCAGAAACCGGAGAAAGCACATCTGACATTGAATTGAGTAAACTATAAATATGTCTATATGTATATAAACGAATAAACTAAATTATAACTAAAATATAAATTCGCAAGGCCGCAAACATTGCTTGCTCGCCAAGTACAAAACTGTTGACACCAGATATATCACACGAAAATAAGTTAAGCACTAAGATCTATTTCCATACTTACTGTATCATACAAATGTCTGTTTCCATCAAGATCTTCATGGTCTTCACAAAAGTATAGTACATGACTTTTAGCCGCTACAGGATCAGCTCTCTTCGCAGCGTTAAACCATTTTTTTCGCATTTTTGAATCTCGAGGAACTTGAAAAAACGGCTTTTTTTGTATTTTTACCGTGGTACTAGTGCAGGTAATCACAACACATGACTTTTTTGCGAGTAGATCAGCCATTTTATATCTAATGTGTGTGAAATATTCGTCCAAACGCAGAAATACGCACTAACCGGCCAGCCGGTACGAAACGAACGCAAGTTGTTTTATGACGTCATCGAAGCGTCACGTAGTAATAATAGGCCGTTTTTTGGACATGCTTTAGTTCTACGCGGCGTATGTCAGTCAGTTTTAAAGATAAAAAAATAAAAAACACAGTATTATTCTAGATGTTTTACACAATTTTTCGAGATCAACCAAAAAAGAAGTGTTTTTCTTGCGAGCAAAGCTAGCGAAGGGTCTTTTTGAACAATCCAACGTTTGTATGTATTTATGTATGTTTATTTGACGATAACTTGAGCAACTTTTATAGGATCTTCAGGAAATTAGGCGCGTGTCAAAATAAGTTTTTTTTCGTTCGGACTTATGTCCGTCAAATCCGCCCGTCAATCCGCCAAATCAGTCAAGGGGTTGCCGAAATATGGTGTTCGCGAGTTTACAGTTTTAATTAGACAAGCAACTGAAGCGAGCCAAGTTCTCCGAGTCTACTTGAACAATCCGACGTTTGTATTTATGTATGTAAGTATGTATGTATGTTTGTTCAACTATAACTCAATTAATTGTTAAGTTATAAAACATGAGCCGAATCTGTCAAGGGATTACTGAGATATGAGGTTCGCGATTTTACAATTCGGGCAAACTAATAGTTAACTATCCACTTATTAAGTAGATTTTCATTGAAATCCAGCGGCTTTTATTCTCTAAATACGCATCCGCATCAATCTATGCGAAGCTTTTGCGGATGCAGATGTATAAAGGAATGCAAATGTTCCGCATTTGTGGATGCGGATACGGCGAGTTCTTTAGGGTTCTATATCCAAAGGGTAAAACCGGGATCCTTACTTCCCTCGAGGACAAATTTTCCGCAACTAGGCGAATTTGCCGGTCCCGTTTTGCCGGGATCCTAATACTAAGACTCTGCTGTCCTTCGGTCTGTCTTTCCATGTGCCTGTCTGTCCGTCTGTCTGTAACCAGGCTGTATCTCATGAAGCGTGATAGCTAGACAGCTGACATTTTTACAAATGATGTATTTCTTTTGCCGCTATAACAACAAATACTAAAAACAGAATAAAATAAATATTTAAGGGGGGCTCCCACACAAAAAACGTGATTTTTTAACGTTTTTAGCTCAATATTAATAACAGCAAGAGTTAGAGGCTTGAAATATTCACAGAATATTTAGTTGTATATGCACTAATAAAAATAAATAATATAATTATAATAAAATAAATATTTAAGGGGGGCTCCCATACAACAAATGTGATTTTTTATAGATAATGGTACGGAACCCTGCAAGCGCGAGTCCGACTTACACCTAGGCGGTTATTTCTTAATAAATTTTAAGTTTATTTACAAAATAATCAGAATTTTGATATAGTAAAGCAATTTAAGTGGATCGGCAATATTGCCAATGTTCCCGGCAAAATGGAAATTTACTGGCAATGGCAAGATTGGGAATATTGCCGGCAACGGGGAATTTGCCGCTCGGCACATCTCTACTGGTGATGCAGCTCCTATAAAAACTAAGCAGTATCCTTTGTCGCCAGAGAAGAGAGCAATTTTAAGTACGGAGTTAGACAAAATGCTGGCTTTAGATGTAGTTGCTCCTAGTGGAAGTCCATGGAATAACCCGGCCTTACTTGTCAAGAAGTCTAATGGAGATTGGCGTTTTTGTTTAGATTGCAGGAAGTTAAATTCTGTAACCAAGGGGGATTCTTACTCAATTCCATACATTCCCCAGATTCTTGACAGTTTGAAAGAGGCAAAGTATCTGTCATCTATTGATTTGAGTTCTTCTTTCTGGCAGATACCTTTAAGTAAAGACTCACAAGAGAAAACGAGCTTTACGATTCCGGGCCGGGGTTTGTATAAATTTAAGGTTATGCCGTTCGGATTGTGTGGCGCTCCAGCGCGACAACAACGTCTTATGGATCGATTGTTCGACCATAACTTAACGAGTGATATTGAAAACGGCATGGTTTTCTGCTTTATTGATGACATTGTAATTTGTAGCTCGGATTTTAATACTCACATGGTGTTGTTAAACAGGGTAATGGACAAATTGAAAATGGCAAATTTGACTATCAATTTTACTAAGTCCAAATTCTTCAGACAGTCGCTTAAATATCTTGGTTACGTCGTAGACGAGTTCGGATTGCGTACTGATCCTGAGAAGGTAGCTGCCATTTTGAATTTTCCTACTCCGACAACATCACGAGAGGTAAAAGTATTTTTAGGTACATGTTCTTGGTACCGTCGTTTTATAAGAAATTTCTCAACTATTGCTGCTCCTTTAAATAAGTTAACAGCTAAGGGTAAGAAGGCACCGCCTTTTCAGTGGTCAGAAGAAGCTGAAACCGCTTTTATTACATTAAAGAATGCGTTAGTCACTGCACCTGTACTAGCTGTTAGGTGCATGATAGGAGCCTCCCCGCGGCGCACCTGGAAACAGCTAGAGTCGGTAACGCAGACTCTAGGCTGGCCAATCCTGTCACCACGATGGTACCCCGAAACAAGACTCACCCACAGCCCTTTTCAGGGCTCATGAATCCTTCCCTCACTATACTGTAGATCAACATAGAAGGTTTCTCTGAAAACAAAGCCTCAATACTATCTGAGCTATGTCGCAGTACACAGTGCGACCTGATCTGTGTACAAGAAACACACCGCGACCACGACCAAATCAGGCCCCACATACCCGGAATGTCACTTGTTGCTGAAATCCCACACCCAAAATATGGTAGTGCTGTTTTCTCTAAACCATCCATACATATACTTTCATCCCACTGTCACTCTGAAAACGCAATAGAAACTGTAACACTGGATTTAGGAAACATTACAGTAACCTCCATTTATAAACCTCCTGGACAACCGTTTCTTTTTGAAAAGACCAACAATTTTGATAACAGACCCACAAAAATTGTTATTGGAGACTTCAATAGTCATCATATTATATGGGGATACAGAGAAACGAATGATGATGGTGAAAAAGTCGTAGAATGGGCTGAGGCTAACGATCTAAACTTAGTCCATGACCCAAAACTACCATCATCTTTCAATAGTAGTCGATGGCAGCGAGGATATAATCCCGATCTTATATATGTTAGCTCAGAACTGGGTCCAATATGTTCCAAGTCAATAGGTAAACCAATCCCAAGAACTCAACATAGGCCAATCCAATTACAAATTACAGCCATTGTCAAGCCTATTGAAGTACCCTTCCAAAGACGTTTTAACTATAAAAAAGCTAACTGGGAAAGTTTTAGACAGCGCATAGACGAGTCCTTAACGACTATCGACCCTTCTCCCCAAAACTACGATCTATTTGTAAAAGTTGTCTCCACTGTGTCGCGCAAATGCATCCCTCGTGGTTGCCGCTCTTTGTACATCCCTGGCTTGACCCAAGAGTCGAAAACCACACTGACCCGGTATGAGTCGCTATATAATACTGATCCCTTCTCAGAAAAAACGATTTCTACTGGCGATGAACTGCTGTCTCAAATTTCCCATAGCCGCCTTGAAAAGTGGATCGACACCGTAACTGGAATTAATTTCACCCACAACAGCAAAAAGGCATGGTCTACTGTTCGGAAACTAACAAATGAGCCACCCGCCGTAGCCAAACCAAGTAAAGTTACAGCTAATCAGATTGCTCACCAACTCATTCTGAACGGCAAACCTCCAAATCGCACTCGCTGTCCACCATCTCCAGACGATACTGTAACTACCAACAATAGTATAAGTAAAGATATAACGCTCAATGAAATGATAGACACAATTCAAACTTTAAAAACAGGTAAAGCCTCTGGTTTGGACAACATTTCCGTAGAACAAATTAAACACCTTGGTCCCGTTGCAATTTCCTGGCTCCTCCAAATGTACAACAATATACTTCAGTCTGCCCAGATTCCTCGCCTTTGGAGAAAAACTAAAGTAATTGCTATCCCTAAACCAGGCAAGCCACTTGATGACCCAAAAAGTTTTCGCCCAATTTCACTACTATGTCATACTTTTAAGCTCTTTGAGAGACTCCTATTGAGCCGCTTGACAACAGCTGTAGATTCAAAACTAATTCCGGAGCAAGCAGGGTTTAGACCTGGCAAATCTTGTACTAGCCAGACCCTGAAACTCACTCAATTTATTGAGGACGGCTTTGAGAACCGCCTTGTCACTGGAGTGGTATTTGTCGATCTTTCAGCGGCGTATGACACAATAAACTTAAGACGACTACTGTGGAAGGTTCGAGTCATGGTGATGTGCAATTTGTTAAAGTCCTAAGTGAACTTCTGCATAATCGAAGATTCCAGGTTCACCTTGCATCAGACCAAAGCAGATGGAGACTACAAAAGAATGGATTGCCGCAGGGCAGTGTGTTGGCTCCGATGCTTTTTAATATTTATACGAACGATCAGCCGCTGCCTCAGAATACAAAAAGCTTTATTTACGCTGACGATCTGGCATTGGCCACTCAAACTAAGTCATTTGAGGAATCTGAAACAAACCTGACTGCAGCACTCGACACCTTGGATAAATATTACACAGAAAATTGCTTAAAACCCAATCCATCCAAAACTGAGTCATGTTTGTTTCACATACGCAATCATTCGGCATCACGCACGATGAACCTTCAATGACGTGGTATCTCCATCTCCCATAACAGCTACCCAAAATATTTAGGTGTGTCGCTAGATCGTTCCCTGACCTATAAAGAAAACTGTCTTAATGTCAGACAAAAAGTCTGTTCAAGAAACAACTTGCTCTACCGCCTCACCACCTCCAGATGGGGTGCTGCTCCCAGTGCTTTGCGCACAACTGGCTTGGCCCTCTGCTTCACGGCAGGTGAATATGCCTGCCCAGTATGGAGTAGATCATGCCACGCCCGGCAGGTGGATGTAGCACTCAATGAAACATGCCGGATAATAACTGGTTGTTTGATGCCAACTCCGCTTGACATGTTATATCCGCTTGCTGGCGTGGCCCCACCTTGTGTCCGCAGAGAGGCTACCTGTGCCGCTGAACGAGGAAAGCAGGAGTTAGATTCCCGACATCCACTCTACCAGCATGAACCAGCCCCTAAAAGACTAAAAAGCCGCCATAGTTTCTTGCAAAGCACAAAGTCCCTGGACTGTGATATCAGAGAAGCCAGGATAAAACTCTGGGAAAGGGGCCACACTGTACCCAATTTTATTTTACCAAAAGAGGAACTGCCACCTGGACATGATTTGCCCTGGCCTGCTTGGAAATCGCTCAATAGGCTGCGTACCCAAGTAGGTCGATGTGGAGAGCTTTTGTCCAGGTGGAAGATAACTGATAGCTCTCAAAATGTGTGCGAGTGTGGCTTCTCCCCACAAACTATGGCGCACCTGCTTTCCTGCCCCGGGTGCCCTACTTCCTGCACCCTGGACGACTTATATGTGGCTACTGACGACGCCATCAGAGTAGCTCAATATTGGGCTGATAGAATATAAAAGAAAACGGGTTGACCATCGACACGCCAAGAAGAAGCTGTTCCGGATTTTGAGAAACCATTCGTAGTACACTGCGATGCTTCTGCATACGGGTTAGGAGGAATGTTATCCCAAACAATTGATGGGTACGAACACCCGATTGCGTACGTTAGTCGTTCACTAAATAAAGCGGAACGAAATTATAGTGCCACGGAACGCGAGGCATTAGCGGTCATTTTTGCAGTAAAGAAATTTCAAGCTTATTTAGGTTCTCGTCCTTTTAAAGTTATAACAGATCACTCTTCACTCAAGTGGTTCATGAACCTGGAGAATCCCTCTGGGAGAGAAATTGAACACAGGAAGGGCTCTGACAACCTCGTCCCGGATGCATTGTCCAGGCTAATGAAAGTTGAAGCAGTGAACGATATAGACAAGGATAACGTAGAGAAAGATGATTGGTATAATAGAACCTTTAATGGTTGTAAAGCCTTTCCTAGGAACTTTCCAAATTTTTGCGTTAAAGACGAGAAACTATATCGCTACAGCAAAAGTAAATATAACTTACTAAGTGAATTTGACTGGAAGGAAGTGGTGAAGAAGGGAGACCGTAATGAGGTTATTAGAGCAAACCATTGTGAGGCAACAGCCGCACATTTAGGTGTGTTTAAGACGCACAGACGCCTATGTTTGACCTACTTTTGGCCAGGCATGCATAAGGATGTTGTAGAGTTCATTAAGAAGTGTGACGTCTGTGCGGCTTCTAAACATTCCACGCATGGTACCCCAGGGTTAATGGGAAAGCCAAAGGTTTGCCATAGGCCTTTCCAGGTAATTTCTACCGATCTGGTTGGACCCCTGCCACGTTCACGTTCAGGATTTACGTTTTTATTAGTCGTAACATGTTGCTTTTCAAAGTATTCTTTGTTGTTTCCATTACGTCGAGCAACTAGTGCTCTAGTAGCCAAACATTTTAAAAGGGACGTTATTTGAGTTCACGGAGTCCCTGAAACCGTAATTGCAGATAACGGAGTGCAATTCACGGGATCGGATTTCCGTAACCTTTTGAAACGTTATAACGTACCTAAAGTACATCTTACCCCACGTTATACTCCTCAGGTGAATATTGTAGAACGATATAATAAGACTATTATGACGGCCGTAGCCGCGTATGTGGAAGAAAACCACAGAACTTGGGATGAGCAACTGCATCGTATTCAGTTTGCAATAAACAGTGCAGTTAATGAGTCCACTGGGTTTTCTCCTTTCTTTTTAGTTCACGGTAGGGAACCGGTTGTAAATGGGTCTTTCTACAGAGACACCGATGTTGAGTATGAAGTAGCTATGCCTCGGGATGAGTACGCTGGGGAATTAGGTTGTTTAAAGGTTATTTTTGCTCAGGTACGGTTGCAGTTGTTAAAGGCACATGAGACTAGTTCTAAACATTATAATTTACGCCGTAGCCCTTTAAATGTCTGATGTATTGTTTTACTATTGTGTCTGCTATGTCGACATTTGAAGGGGTAGACCGGCTAAGTTTTCGGAAGGGGATATTGTTTGGAAACGCTGTTATCAGCAAAGTGATGCAGCGAAATTTAAGATGGCTAAACTAGCATCCAAGTACGAAAAGTGCAGGGTAAAGGCTGTTTTGTCCCCACTGGTTTATGAATTGGAGAGATTAGATGGTCATCCAATTGGGTCTTGGCATATTAAGGACCTGAAAAGCAAGCCTTTTTTTCCTTGGTAATATTGGTGAACAGTGGTCGTGCGGTCCGCTTGTGTTTTCCTGGCTCACCGCATCGCCACTGATTAGACAGCAGCCATTTTGTTGTGTCGAAGTGTTATGGTTGTGTGTGTCTGTGTTCCGTGGACGCACGACCCGCCGCCATTTCGCGTGCTCGTCGTGCCGCCACGGTGTACAACCGCCAGCTTGCGCACGGAGACTACAACAATCGCATTAGGGTTTAAATGGAAATACATTTAAACACTGTTTTGAAAGGACGTGGTGAACAGGCTTACTGTTTCACTACTACGCATGTAAGTATGATGTATGAATGAGCAATGCAAGATGAAGCTTGAACACTATAGCGCAATGGTGTTAAAAGTATGAAGGACAAGATTGATGTATGAATGTTTTAGAAGGAGCGAAAGCTGTCTGTCGAAATATGTCACCAGGGGGGTTACTCCATAATCATACAGCGCAGTCACGTCCGAAAGAAGGTCACTGATCGATAGTCGTGCCTACTACCCACTCCCTTGATGTCGATACGCACTCACGTATCCCTGACGCTCCCATAGACAACACGCATCGAAACCGGTGATGTGAATTTTGTTGCTAAAGTTATCGGTACTAAATCGGTACTTTCGAAAGCCATTAATTTATCTTAATTGGCTTTTAAATACAAGAACTTTACTTTCTTTTCTTACAAGTTAAGTTAATTTAGACCTAAAAGTATTATAATAATTATAAAAAGTAATTTATTTCACAATCGTAAAATCGGTATGACTCAATATCCAAGAAGCCATCACCATAAAAACCATTAAAAATCAAAATTGACGTAAGTATTTTGTGATTTGTGACTTTGACAGATATTTAAACGGTTTCTTTTCAAGTCTGTATTCCACAGAGTACCTACTTTGATAAATATGTACTGAAACTGTATTCCGAAGGCCGAAATAATTGTGTAATTTGTTAAATCTTACATTAAATGATTAATACGTCCTACAACTTTCTTCCAAACCAAGTAAGAGAAACTAGATTCAGTATTTCCCGTATGGTCATTGCCTAATCGCCCGTTAAGTTTGAGGTAAAAATACCTACTTCATTTTAGGATGGCTGCTACAGTAACGGCAGAGCAGATGGAAGCGCTGCTGGCATTTATGCGGGTCCACCAAGACCTCGCTCGTGGGCGGCTGATGCACGACCTGGAGGGCCGTCTGCGAGCTAGACGTCTCTGGGACGAGTTGACGGAACTTTTAAATGGTCTTGGTGGCTCGTATAAAACCACTAAGCGGTGGCAAAAGGTTAGTCCCACCGGCTAGGCTCAGTGGTAGGTTCATTCATTCAGGTCATTTTTTTTAACCCATAGCACATAACTAACTGCAAGAGTACTGGAAGTGGGTCCACAGAGAAGATTAAAATCCCCTTGCACGAACATGCATAGCATTTCTTTTCATTACTCCTGATAAATATAATAATTATCCAGAGTCAACAAAAGAATATAAACTTTATTTAGCAAAAAATAGTGATATGCTATATATGATTTTAGAGTTTCACGGTCACAATTACTGTTATTATTATTACGGGACTTACCGCGATTAATATCGTTTTTTGCCAGATATTTCGACGGCCCTTCTGTCATCATGTCGGCCAGCGACCATGATGGCAGAAGGGCCGTCGAAATATCTGTCGAAATGTCTGTCGATATTAATCGCGGTAAGTCCCGTAATACTAATAACAGTAGTGATATGCTTACAATGGCACTAATTCATTTCTCTTGTATCAAATTATATATTTTTATTTTGATAGATGTTTGGATTTCTACAAATATGTCAACCATATACCTGGAATCCCTGAATACTCAATGGTAAATGGTTGACAATTAAAAGTTAATAATGGCTAATTTAATTACTATTAACAGTTGTGCTTGCATACATACTACTAATAAATGGGTATGTTCGATAAAAACAAGTCTTTATATTCTGAGTACATTTCATAACTAAGTGCAACATCTCTGCTAAGTGTACCTACCCGATTATTAACATTGCTCATGATGCACTGAGTACTTAATCTGTAAAATGAGAAACTTTGCATCAATGCATGTGTCTTGTTCTAATGAGGCTTCAATTGCTATTAGGTGTGGGCTGATAAAAAATACCAGGCCAAAAGGGCCAAAGCAGCCGCAAACCGCTCCATTGTGGCTACGGGTGGTGGACCTGCATCGGCTCCGCCTTTGAGAGGGGTGGATTTGGCTGTGGCAGACATAATGGGCGACAATTATGGTCTGCCAATTTCAGCTACTTACGTAGATGCTTTTCCAGAGGTATATACTAACATTATCTTTTTTTGCAAATAGTTTTTGTTATCAACTTATATTTTTCTGTGCATTTAATCCATACTTAATTACTAGATGAACTAACTAGATCAATTTTTTTGCTTCACCATCATAATCCATACTAAATTTCATCAAAATCGTTAGAGCCATATTTGACTTTACATTTAATATACATATATATTATGTATATTAATTGCTTGTTTAAAGTAATAGGATTTTGTGTTATATTTCAGCAAGACGAAAACATCAATCCGAACGTTCCACCCCAAGCTGCCACCCCTTCTACGTCTGTAGGAAGCCAAGGCTCCAGTAAGTGTTTTTTTAGTAACAGCACTAATTTTACTTGCTTTGCAAAAGTTTACTATGCTTGTTAAAGGTATATCATGATATTGAAGTAATTGTTTATTGTTTCAGTAAGCATTTTGGATGATTTGCCACTCTGTAAGTATTTTAAAAGCCTATCATTTCTTTATTTTGTTATAAGAAATAAATATACATGGACAAATCACACTGATTGAGCTAGTAATGTAAGTAGCTAACTCAACAGTTCTATATTTTGTTTTAAATACATAATTATAAACTGTAATAGTGTACGTGACGAACCGTACACTGGTTGCGCTGGTGTCGAACCTACGTACTTTCGGACTGTAGGACCCACACGTTGGTCTCTCTCCTATATATGTGCGGGCTGCTGTCTGTCTGCTGTGCGCGACGCGGTTGATCGCGGGCGCTCAAGCCGTACCACTTTGACACAGATAATCGTAAGAAACGGGATGTATCAAAAGAAACGGGGGAATCAAAGAAACGAAATAAAACACGATGTTATCGTGTATATTCCCAGCGGTACGGCGAGCGTGGACGAAAACGAACGTACGGGCGGACAGAGTGGCGTTCTATTTCCTGTATTTCCACTGTGTCTTGCTGTTTCTTCATAACCCGTTGTCCGATCTTGAAGTGCTGAAGTCGTGCGGCCAGTGCGGAACGCCGATATGGCCGTATATATATCCTATAATTTTCTGTATCGATCTATTGCGATACCGCCTATTGAACGCGCCAATAAGAAGCTGCGGTGTGCTTCCCCCCGCGCGCGCCCCTCTGTCCGTGTATCGTTCACGCTCTCTGTACATAGGCTTTTATTTCTATAAATTGCTATAAACTATATAAATTCCTTATCTATTACATAAGTTAATACAATTCTTAGCAAGTTATATAATAATATTCTAATAAGAAATAGGAACTATAAACCTATGACTATGTATTTGTAACGAAAACCTATTTTCTTATCAGAGTTTCCTATATCTGTTATCGGATCTATTACCTATCTAGGCTATCTAGTTATCTGGGGAATAAAAAGACAAGAGAAAAATCTATTTATTTACAATGATTACAACATAAGTGTATCTATTATTACCTATGCATACGCCTATTTGCCTATGTATTACTATTAACTTACTAACTAAGGGAGAATAAAACCACTATAAAAATATATTTTAATTGCGACCTATTACAACTATGTACAAACTATAAGCTATATACTATTTCTATGTTGCTGTATGTCGGCTGTCCCGTACAAATAGGGTATACTGTTAAAAATATATGTACATAAAAAAAGAGGAATGGCTTCTAATTTGTTTTGTTTTTTTAACAGGTATAATGGATGTAGAGGTGGCTGCCCCAGAGGCAAGCCAAAGCCATATGCCATATGACATGAGTAAGTAATATTTTTGTACAGAAAACTATTCATCATTCATTTAATGATGGATGTAATAGTCTAAAGTGGTTACTTACTACTATATTGGACTATATATATACTATGTTACACTATCCTATATGCCAGCATAATTTATTGGTTTCTTTGTTTGCAGCTGTGCACTCCCTGCCTCCGGCGATACCGTCATTCCGGGAGCCGCAGGCATCCACTTCAAGAAGTGGCGGTATGTATTGTATTTTAATAATTAGAAGAAGAGATGCTGACAAATATAATGACTTGTACCTAGATACAACTTTGAACAAAATGTATGTATATTTTGTTGATTTCTTTTATTCAATTGGTTTCTTTGTTTGCAGCTGTGCACTCCCTGCCTCCGGCGATACCGCCATTCCGGGAGCCGCAGGCATCCACTTCAAGAAGTGGCGGTATGTATTGTATTTTAATAATTAAATAGAAGAAGAGAGGCTTACTAATATAATGACTTGTACCTAGATACAACTTTGAACAAAATGTATGTATATTTTGTTGATTTCTTTTAATCAATTGGTTTCTTTGTTTGCAGCTGTGCACTCCCTGCCTCCGGCGATACCGTTATTCCGGGAGCCGCAGGCATCCACTTCAAGAAGTGGCGGTATGTATTGTATTTTAATAATTAAATAGAAGAGAGGCTTACTAATATAATGACTTGTACTTAGATACAACTTTTAACGAAATGTATGTATATTTTGTCGATTTCTTTTAATCAATTGGTTTCTGTTTGCAGCTGTGCACTCCCTGCCTCCGGCGATACCGCCATTCCGGGAGCCGCAGGCATCCACTTCAAGAAGTGGCGGTATGTATTGTATTTTAATAATTAAATAGAAGAAGAGAGACTTACTAATATAATGACTTGTACCTAGATACAACTTTGAACAAAATGTATGTATATTTTGTTGATTTCTTTTAATCAATTAGTTTGTTTGCAGCTGTGCACTCCCCGCCTCCGGCGATACCGCCATTCCGGGAGCCGCAGGCATCCACTTCAAGAAGTGGCGGTATGTATTGTATTTTAAGGGCCCGCACTAGGCCAAATTTCTTATATCGATCCTTAGTTTTATCAATATCAATGAAATACTCACATTGAAATTAAAATACAGCAACTTTAAGGGCGAACTCCAGTGATATAATCTTTATATTAATAAAGTTTTTTTTTAATGCAGAGCCTGCTGGGGATGGAGATCAATCTGATCCACGAGGTGTAGAACCTCGGCCTGCTGCTGTTTCCGCACCCAGAGGCCGTAAGCACAATATTCATTTATTTATTACGAACCATTAATGTCACTATTTTTGAAAAAGGCCTCTTTCTCTCGTTTTCATTCACTTTGGTCTTTTGCTTTTGATCTCCAGTCACTGTTTACAGTCCTGAGTTTGTCGCGCCATCTGGTCCTGGGTCGACAGTCTCCTTTTAAAATTGGGTCAGGCATTCGAGTGACATGGCCAGCACAGTCCCATTTAACACACATACATATGTGATTATTACCCCTGATAGTAAGTGAAATTATAAGTCGGCCACATTAGTAAAATCTCCTTAAGGCAGGAATTAGGCACTTCAAGCATTATAATCACTACATTTTCATTCTTATTTGCAGGAAGAAGACCAAATCAGCGATTGCAGCAGCGTTCCAGGCCTGATGCCAGGGCGCGTATCATCGAATTAGAGGAACGGAAGATGGAGGAGCTACAAGCGTTACGCCGCTCCGTCAACAATTTGACGGATGCGGTGAAAGCCGTTGTGGTGGAGATTCGAAGATTGCAGAGATAAAACAGTTTTATCTCTGCAATCTTCGAATCTCGTATCCATCAAATTGTTAATGGAGAGGCGTAAAGCTTGGCAATATATATAGCAGGGTTCGAGGATATACATCAATGGATATATATCATGATATAAATCTAATATATATCAAACAGGGTTTGATATATATTAGATATTATATATATATTTCATTACATATATGGATATATATATTATATATATCCATATATCAAATGGATTTATCCGATATATATCCGATTTATATCAAAGTTCATACTGCCATAACCACACTATTTTTAGTCAGCAACATCTTATTGTTAGTCAGAATGAGTGCTGCAGTTCACCCTAATTAATATAACTGTTGTCGCTTGATGACAGTAATTGAGCTACATTAGATGCCTTTAGGCAGCTCGAAAAATCTGACAACAGTGAAGTTTTGTTTTTGAGTACATTTTTTGATATATAATATTTTATGTTTTTTGTTGATTTTGCCTGATCTAAAAGATTTTATGTTTTGGTTTCATTTGTCTGATTTTAATATGTACCGAAATAAATAAAAAATTGAAAACATTTTAGTTTTTTTGTGAATAATTTATTGTTTATGAAAATAGTGTACATAAATAATACCATAAAATAGTAATATGACGGCGCATCGAAGAAATCGACAATCGTCTATATTCATTGTAGTAAAGCCTAACTGTCAACCTTTGACAGTTGACGTAACACCGAACACTGGGGAGGCGGCCATTTTGTGAATCAGTTATCATTGAGCGGTTGCTAAGCAAAAAGGCGATGCGCACGCGCCCCACGTGTTTTGGTGGAACGTCAGTTAAGAAACTAATCTGTGTAAATCTAGGTGATCAGTGAATAGTTCGATTAATAATTATCAATTATCTTATCATTAAAGAAGTGTCTTGCTGATTTAAAACGAATTTCGTAATTTCATCAACCTTGTCTCCTCGCCCGTTTACCCACGTAAAAGATGGAACAGTCACGTGAAAATATCGATGTGCCTTTATCAGAAGTGGGATCGAGAGGGCTTAACACTGAGGAGCCTAGCAATGAGAACGGGGGCCCATCATCAAATACAGGCATCGAGGCGTCAGGATTCCTTTCCAATATGGAGGCGCTGTTATCCCGCCTACTCGCAGCGACGCAGCACCCATCGTCGAGTCATGCCACGCCTCATCTCATCAAGTTCGACCCGGATGAAGCCGATTCAGATATCGAAGGTTGGTGTAACATAATCGAAATAATCGTGAACAGTCGAAAATTGGAGGGACCCGAGTTGCTGCTCGCTCTCACGCATGCCTTAAAAGGGCGAGCCGCCAAGTGCCTGACTAAGCTGAGTAACGCAGAGATAACATGGGCACACGTGAAAGAAATTTTACTTGCCAAGTTTGGACGTCCCATGTTGATGCAGGACTATTTTGACGAAATAATAAGATTTCAAATAGCGAATAAAGAAACTGCAAGTGAATCTGCCGTGAGACTCTGGAACCTCATCGAACGCATCCTGAAGCTTAAAAATGTCACTACCGGATTTGTTATTTCAGTGCTATCTCAAAAAGACCCCTTGATACGAAGAGAGTTAAACTCGCACGTTGTAACTACAAGGGCTCAACTTTTCAGGATACTTAATGGGATTTCACTCAAGCGACGCCACGATGAATCAGAGACTTGCGAGACTAAAACCAAGCATGCACGTCTGACAGATTATAAATTCACCGGGAGTTGCCATTTCTGCGGTAATCTATTACCGCAGAAATAGAAGATTGCCGCAAAATAGAAGATTGCCGCAAACATCGCGACTCAATGAAACCGAAGTCATCAGATAAAGAAAAGGAGAAGACTTTGACCTGCTTCACCTGTGGAAAATCAGGGCATCTCAGCACCAGCTGCCCCGACAAGAAGCCAGGTGCGGTGCCAGCAACGCGCAAGGAGGTTCAGATCTGTACACAGCGCACAGTGAGAGGTACCCTGTCGACATCAGCTGGTGAGGTCATTTTGTTCCTTTTTGATAGCGGATCGGCATGCTCCCTAGTAAAATTTTGCTATGCCACAAAGCTTGCCGGTACTGAACGCGACGACATCGTTTATTTAACTGGGATCGGTGGAGAAGACGTTAAATGCACTAAACAAATTCTTAGTTTTATAACCATTCAAGAAATCTCTCTTTCAGTACTATTCCATGTTGTGCCCGACAGCGCTATCTCAGAAGCTATTATAATAGGACGGGATGTTCTTGAGCAGGGTATTCATGTCGAAATTAATAGTGACCATCTTGCCTTTACTTTGCGTAAAGAGATCAATATATGCGAAGGCATGAGCGGATTTGACTTTAGCGCTATTGATACCGACTTGGTAGGTGCGGAAAAGCTCGCTTTGCTAAATGTATTACAAAAATATAGCGAATTCTTTATAGATGGCGTTCCTACTAGGCGTGTTTCGACCGGTAGTCTCAAAATTGATTTGCTTGATCCCCATAAAACAGTGCAACGCCGTCCATACCGACTATCTCCATCCGAGAAAGAAATTGTAAAAGATAAAATCCAGTCTCTTCTTGAAGCAGGTGTCATACGTGAAAGCTTTTCACCATTCGCGAGTCCTATCCTGTTAGTAAAAAAAAAAGACGTGTGGCACTCGGGGACTGCCGCGGTAAAGCTATTGCATTAAGGTGGTTCGATTCGGTCCGCTAGGAGCCTCACCGTCTTAGTCATCTATATACGACCTCCATGGCGTAATGGTCAACACGCTAGACCGCCAACCCGGAGGTCCTGGGTTCGATCCCCAGCCAGGGCAAGTTGGAAAATGGCCTTTTTCAATTTTTCCTGGGTCTTGGATGTTTATCTATATATGTATTTGTTATAAAATATAGTATCGTTGAGTTACTATCCTATAACACAAGTCTCGAACTTACCTTAGGGCTAGCTCAATCAGTGTAATTTGTCCCTATATATTTATTTATTTATTATTTATATCTCACTCATCATAATAGATGGCGTTAATGTTTTATTTTTTACGAATGAAACGTGCATTAATATTTACAACAAATTCTATTCACGAAAACAACGCAATATTTGTAATATATCCCAACTACATATCATACAAGCACATTTTAATTTCTAAAGTATTAAAAATGTGAATGCTAATGTCGGATGGAATTTATACGCACACATTCAAAGGGATTTTAAGTAAAAAATAGAATGTTAAATTCGTCTCTTACGTGATACGCTCACTGGACCAGCGGATAAGGTAACTAGGTTAGCAAACGCTTGGTGTCGAGTTCGATTCTCAACTGAGGTGAATTTTTACAAGGAAGGACGGCAACGTCGCAAACGGACGACGGAGACGAAGCGGCAACCTACATGGTAGGCGAAGTGGGGAGCGTGAGGTTTTTTCGTTAGGAAATTTCTGGATTCGGTCCCCGCGCTCAAGGCCCGCGATAGAAGCTATGCAATAGCTTAAAAAGGACGGTACGGATAGGATGTGCGTTGATTATAGGGAGCTTAACGCGAATACACGTCCTGAACACTACCCACTACCTAGAATGGATGAGCAGGTGGATAGGCTGACTGGAGCACACTTCTTTTCCTCACTTGACATGGCATCCGGGTATCACCAGATTACTGTAGAGCCCAGTTCGGTGGAACGAACGTCCTTCGTGACACCGGACGGACAATATGAGTATCTGGCCATGCCGTTCGGATTAAGAAATGCAGCTTCACTCTACCAGCGCTGCATAAACAAGGCTCTAAAATCTCTTAAGGATACTGTGGCTCTCGCATATATGGATGACGTGCTCTGCTTTTCATCAAATGTAGCTGAAGGGTTACGTCGTTTAGATGATGTGCTTGGGGCTCTGTCCGAAGCTGGCTTCTCTTTTAATATTCGCAAATGTAAATTTTTAAAGAAAGAGATCGACTATCTCGGTTACGTGATTCGGGCCGGTGAGGTTAGACCCAACCCGCGGAAAATTCAAGCCCTCATTGATGCCCCAGCACCAGCTACAGCCACCCAAGTTAGGCAATTCCTCGGTTTAGCCTCCTACTTTCGAAGGTTTATCCCTAATTTTGCTACTCTTGCTGGGCCGTTATATCCACTCACGAAGTTAAAAGGGCCCATTACCTGGTCCGATAAACACCGCGAAGTTCATAGTAAGATAATTGCCATTTTAACCTCTGAACCGGTTCTAACGATCTTTAATCCCGAAGTTCCAATAGAACTTCACACGGACGCGAGTTCTGATGGATATGGGGCCATTTTAATACAAAGAGACAATAATATGCCACATGTTGTAGCGTACTTTAGCCGTCGCACCAGTGACGCAGAGTCCAGGTACCACTCCTATGAGTTGGAGACATTGGCTGTGGTGCGGGCGGTTGAAAACTTTCGCCACTATCTGTATGGCCAACACTTCACCGTTTTTACAGACTGCAATTCCCTAAAGGCTTCGAAAGCTAAAGTAGACCTCTCCCCACGTGTTCATCGTTGGTGGGCATATCTCCAAGCTCATGATTTTGACATAGTATATAAAGAAGGCCGTAGTATGGAACATGCTGACTATTTGTCGAGAAATCCGCTTCCTTCCTCGAGTGTGGCCATAGAACAGGTAGAAACCAAATTAGAGCCATCTATTTCGCGTAAAGTAATTAATTTTGTTGAACTGCACGATAGCTGGCTTCAAGTTGAGCAAAAGAGAGATCCCGAAATCCTTGATCTCATCAGTAAGCATACTAACAACGAACTTCCAGAAGCTACGTCACACACATACGACGTCCGTGACGGTGTTCTCTACAGAAAAGTCGAACGCAACAAAACCAGCTTTTGGTTGCCGATCGTGCCTCGATCTCTAATTTGGACCTTGATTAATCATGTCCATAGCAAAATCAACCATTTAGGCTACGAGAAGACACTCGATAAAATTTACGAGCAATACTGGTTCCCTCAAATGTCACGAAATGTTCGAAAATTCGTCAACTCTTGCGTAGTATGTACGGCTTCAAAGGGCGCCTCGGGAGCCCAGCAACTACGCTTGCATCCTATTCCTAAGGTCTCGGTGCCTTGGCATACTATTCATATCGATTTGACAGGAAAGCTTAGTGGCAAAAGTGACCGAAAAGAATACGCGTCGGTTATTATAGATGGGTTCACCAAATACGTCTTATTAGAATACACTACGTCTCTAGATGCTGTATGCGCTGTAAAAGCCTTAAAAAAGGCGGTCTCGCTATTCGGGGCACCTAGGAGAGTCATAGCTGATCAGGGAAGATGCTATATCAGTTCAAACTTTAAAGAATTTTGTAAAGAACATAATATTGAACTACACCTGATCGCAACTGGCTCTTCTAGAGCAAACGGGCAAGTTGAGCGCGTCATGCGTACCCTTAAAAGCTTACTTACCATCATAGAGAACGACTCGAACAAAGTTTGGCGGGAAGAACTTGACAATGTCCAATTAGCTTTAAATAGCACAAGGTCTAGAGTTACTGGATACACTCCAACTGAACTGATGTTCGGCATTCGCGCGCAATCGCCTATCCAGGATATCGCCGAACGTAAATTCTCCTGAACGTGCCGATTTAGACTTCATTCGAAGCACAGCATCAGACAGAATACAAAAGGCGGCTGTAGCTGAAGCCAAGCGTTTTGATAGCGGTAGGGCAAAAGTAAGACCCTTTTCACAGGGGGACTACGTTTTTATAAAATCAAGTGAACGAAATCAAACAAAATTATCTAGAAAGTTCCGTGGGCCTTTTATAATCACCAAAGTGCTCCCTAACGATAGATATGAGCTGAAATCTGTCTCAGGTGGTAGCCGCGTCTATAAGTACTCACACAAAAACCTGCGTTTAGTACCGAGGGGTTTCGAGGGCCTAACTGAGGTTGCGGCAAGTATGCTTGAGAGTCAGGAAACCGAGACGGCGATCGACGGGGAACAAATTGACCCTACATCGTCAGTTGATAGCGATAGCGATACTATCTCGATTTCAAGTGAGGGCACCTTGACCGCTGAATCCGACACTCTTAGTGTCGTCTCCGAAATGGAAGGTCACGTAAATGAAAGTGAGTTTTAGGAAGTTACTTACGCCACATATGCCTATATCGTTACTTAATCTGTACATCGAAGACACTATTATTACAGGAACAGTGTGGGTTTGCAAGGGTTATAGTTAACACTTAGAAGAACTTAAATTTGCCAATACGAGTTGATACTATTAGTTGAGCTTACGTTAGGCTGGTCGAAAACCCCCCCGATGTGGTTCCCATCTTGTCGCGATGGGGGGGCTCAGTACCTGCGGTTGCCTAGGCCGCAGGGAAGCTAAGAGGAACCCATTGCCCGGGTTGAGGCTTAGGCCTCCCCGGGCCCGGCGGAGGCCATTCCTTGCGGGAATGGCCTGGCTGTGAGGGAAGGGGTGTGACGACGACCCCCCTACCATCACAGCCGTGGTAGGGGTCGCGGGGGAAGAGGAGTGTCGGTGTGTCGTTGCCGCTCGCCCTATCCTCCGCGACCAAGCGCGGCCGTGGCGCTTGGCACGGCATCGGTGGGGCCGCAGGGGAAGAGGATTGCGGTGTTATGTTGCCGTTCTCCCTATCCCCTGCGGCCGGCTGTGTGGGCCCCGGTCGCCGTCATGTGGACTGGGGCAGGGCCTGCTTCCGCAGGCCCCAAATTATGAGGGCTGGTTGAACGGTGGAAAAGGGATTCCATCGTCCAACGGACAGCCCTCCGGAGTGGAAGGCAGGCGCGTGTGCGTGTCAGCGCGTCTGTCCTTGGGCCAAGAGGCCAAGGCGGCGGTTACTCCGGCCCCTCTGATTTAGCAGAGGGTGCCGTGAGGCCGTTGGCGATCCGGGGCCGCTTAAGTAGCGGCCGGCCGCGCCGGGGCTGTAGAGCATGAAGAAGCACACGGTCCCGGCCGATAGCGGCTGAGAGGTGACACCGCGGAGTTTTTAGTGGTAACACCACATAACCTTACCGGTGTCCCGTAACCGGTAAGGTATCCGAAGGGATTTTCTCCGCGCCAAAAAAAAAAAAAAAAAGGCTGGTCGAAAAGGCCCAGTACGCCTGGTCCACGCCCTGTAGTTGTGTACGGCTGGTCGGAAGGGCCTAGAATGCCCGGGCTACGCCATTAGTTCTGTAAAGCTGGTCGAAAAGGCCCAGTACGCCTGGTCCACGCCCTGTAGTTGTGTACGGCTGGTCGGAAGGGCCTAGAATGCCCGGGCTACGCTATTAGTTTTTTTTTAGCATCTTATATGGAAAAGGTTGAAAGGGCTTGTACGCCCGGGCCTATCTCTCAGGTCATGACTGCGTTACAGTCAGGAATGGTCGAGCAAATACTAATGTCTTCACTTTTCAGGTGATCCTCATCAGGACGACTAAGCGCACGAGGTCGTGCGACAGTCAGGGTTGGCCGTGACGGCGCATCGAAGAAATCGACAATCGTCTATATTCATTGTAGTAAAGCCTAACTGTCAACCTTTGACAGTTGACGTAACACCGAACACTGGGGAGGCGGCCATTTTGTGAATCAGTTATCATTGAGCGGTTGCTAAGCAAAAAGGCGATGCGCACGCGCCCCACGTGTTTTGGTGGAACGTCAGTTAAGAAACTAATCTGTGTAAATCTAGGTGATCAGTGAATAGTTCGATTAATAATTATCAATTATCTTATCATTAAAGAAGTGTCTTGCTGATTTAAAACGAATTTCGTAATTTCATCAACCTTGTCTCCTCGCCCGTTTACCCACGTAAAAGATGGAACAGTCACGTGAAAATATCGATGTGCCTTTAAATATGACTTTCACACAAAATGGATATATATCAAACTTTTGATATATATCATGAATATCCGATATTTCGATATTTATAATAAATATCGGATATTTTCGAACCCCGATAAGTATATAGTTATATCTCTGCAATTTATAGGCTATTCAACTAAGTTTGTTTTTGGACAATATTTTATACGAACAACAAATAACACTAACAAGAAGTCTTTTTTCAAAAACAGCAAATAAATTCGTTATAAAATGAAGCACCAATTAGCATTTCAAATATGAGTGTGGGATCATAGTGGGGACATCTCGCTATCTCCTTCATACGCGCGAAACCTTTTGGCAGTGACGTCACGTTATTTGACAGTTACCCTTCTACAGGATTTGAAAGGCTTATTATTGCTTATTTTTAAGCGGATTAAAATAATTATTTTTATTTTCGGTCTCTTGACCTATGTAGTTTATAGATAAAAGAAAAAAAATTAATCAAATACCGAATTAAAAAACAAATATATAAACATTTGTTTTATTTTAAATCCACCAATTGACGGCGCTGCATCTTTGTAGCTTCATTCCTTGTAGTTCTCTTTTATAGGTAGTTAAAGACTACATCCTTGAAATGTCTGGGATGATGACATCTCTGCCATTACCATGCTACGCTTCTTGAATAGCTGAAATAATTTTATATGTTATTTATGTGATTGTCCAAATATAAACATAATGAATATAAACATATAATTAATATATTTACCTAACGATTCAAGTGAGCAATAATGCGCGCACGCACCGTCCTTCCCTGTTGTAAACCAGCTACCGGAGTAGCAGATTCATCTCTTGATGAATAGGGAACATGCTCAGGCATATTTTACCGCTCTATTTCTAAGTCTTCTTCTGTCAGCTCGACAGGCTCCATTCCACCATTGATGCACAAATTGTGTAAAAATGACATATTTATCAATATTAATTTGATTAAAGCAGAAAAATTTTGGGACAGAGAAATAATGAGCTGCCTGAGCCAAAGGTAAGGGAAGATATGTGATCTGATATAAACATAGTATCACATATTTTTTCTTAGCGGGGAGACAGAACTAGGGCTAAGATCCAAGACCATGTTTAATGATGATAGACTTGGAAGATGAGAAATTTTTCTTTATCAAACCTTTTTTTTGTTACATGACAAATTTATTAAACTTTAAATTTAATTAATTATATTGTTGTAAAACTCAAAAAATATATCAGTATTTAACGGTTAGGTTATATTAATGTTTATAATGTTTACCCATGTTTGTATAGCCAAACCCTAAATGGGTACATGTATTACTGCACCAATATTTGTCATCTTATGCAACATGTTAGCAATTAATAAATGAAATGGAATCATCCTGGGAGGTGTGTGTAGTATTTTACATCTTCTCCTGGACAAGAAGTGGCTTTATACCTTTGCCTGTATTCTATGCAGAGGCAAAGATTGACTAAGACTATCAAAAAGCCACTTCATATATTCATAAATTTATTTTATTTTTATTATATTGTTATGACTAGTCCCAACTTCACATCCAGAAAAAAAGGTACCAACCTGCGCAAGCAATAGTGAATTTGCCAGCCACATCTGGTTTGTAATGGAGCTCTCGAGCTGACAGAAGGCAGCGCCATCTTCTTTTTAAAAGACCAAAAGTGCGTTCAATTGTGGAGCGCGCCCTTTTTTGGATCCTGTTAAAATGATCCTCTGGTGAGTCCACAGCCGCACCATTTACTGGGATCATCATATACTCCCTTAAGGCATACCCTGAATCTGCTGTAAAACAAGTAACATAATATGTTTAATAAACAAATTAGGTAGGTAGGTAATAGTAACACATTGGAAAGCAGTTATTTGTAACATATCATAACATACCCAGTAAGAAGGCTTCTTCACCGGCACTCACCAGATTCTCAAAATGAAAGTTTATTTGACTATTTTGCCAAAAAAAGGCATCATGGGTAGCCCCACCATAGCGCGCATCAACATTTAAAATGCGACAATTGTGGTCACAGATCTGTAAATCCAGAAATGTTTTTAACGTTTTTATTCCATAATAGCAACCTTGCAAGTGAGTACCTTTATGAGATAAAGATGTGTTCATATGAAAACAAAATAATAAAGTACATACCATTTGTACATTCAAGGAGTGCTTCTTTTTGCGGTTGGCACACCACTTCTTCCAATTCCGCCGGTTTAATAATTTGTATGTGGGTGCAGTCAATGCACCCATATACTCCAGGTATCCCGTACTGTTCATAAAATCTGGAAATAATATGTAAGTAAGTATAGTAAACTATGAATAATACATAAAGATGCACTAGTTTTACACATAAAAAACATGATATAATAATATGCTACATATCCTTATTTTATGTTAAATTAAATTATGTTGTTATGATTTACTAACCCTCGCTTTATGACAGCCCTTTCTGCTCGGGTTTGAGGGAATCTTATATACTTTTTTAAAATGACTGGGTCATTTAGGGCCATTGTGACCTCCCTCAAACACCGAGACACGGTTTGCTGCGCCATGGGGGCAACCTTGCCCACATCTTCTTGATAACTGCCCCTAGCATAAAATGCAAGGGCAGTTAATATCTGTAAGAATTAGAAAATTATATGAGACCGTTCAGGTATCGAATAATTCCTACACGGGCAAACTTTTTAATATTTTCAAAATAAACAATCAAAATTTGCAAATGCCTTACCTTCGTTATCGGTTCCACCGCCTTGGTGTTCCGGGGCGTTCTTAATAATGGCACTAAGTCCTCGAACAATTGTTCGAGGAGTACACTATTGAGGCGGTATAGTGTTATCAGCCGGTCATCACGGGAGAAAGGTCGTAAATCGACGCTTCTCTTTGGTGACGCCGACTGAGCGCCTCCTCTTCACGTTCTTGTTCGTCAAATGCCGCCTCAATTAACAGTAATCGTGACATGTTCACACAATTAATTAGGTACTTATTCTTACAAAGATAATTAAATCACCACAAATTATGTCTTATCGGTTAAATGATTGTACGTTTTGTACTCACTTTGTTATAATAAGGTATACGTATGTATAGTATACAAGACCAAACCAGGCCTGTGTCACTCCCCGTTTAGGTATCGAAAATATACCTACGCATTGCGGCCTCTATATGGAGGCTAATCCAGCAAGGACGACTCACTCGCTACTCTCGCTAGTCGCTAGCGAGCAGTGAGCAGTGACGCACGCGCGGTTTGTTCACCAGATTCACCGACTTAATCGTCATGGAAAGGAAAAGAAATAACAGGCCAAGTGCGAGTCGGACCCGCGCACTAAGGGTTCCGTACCATTATCTATGAATATCAAGTTTTTTGTATGGAAGCCTCCCTTAATTTTTTATTTATTTATTATTAAAATAAAAATACAACTGAGTATTTTGTTAATATTTAAAGTGCCTACCTGTTGCCATTATTGATATCGAGCAAAAAAGGGGAAAAAATCGCATTTGTTTTATGGGAGCCCCTCTTAAATATTTATTTTATTTGGTTTTTAGTATTTGTTGTTATAGCAGCAACATAAATACATAATTTGTGAAAAATTTAACTGTCTAGCTATCGCGGTACTTAAGATACAGCCTGGTGACAGACAGACGGACAGATAGCGAAGTCTTAGTAATAGATCCCCGTTTTTACCCTTTGGGTACGGAACCTTAAAAAGACAAAAAAATACTGTGCAGTAAGGTGCAGTGTTTAATTGCTTAAACACAGACAGTGATCCAGATTTAACTTTTTTTACGCTTACCTTACCTTTCAGCGTCTTTAGGACACGTATTTTTACTAAATTATTTATTCTAAATAGGTACCGTACCTATTTAGTATATTATGAATTATCATATGATAGGTATATTCAGATATATTGGTAACATATATATGGTTATTATTACGAAAAAAGATTTATATACGATATAATATATTACCTATGTATGTACAGTCAACAAGGTAGCTGAATATATGCGCAGCCAAAAACGCCTGTTTGAAATTGCCTGCGCTAGATGGCGATGTTAGTATCTTGACAACCCTAGGCGAACTGCTCACTCAGTCGGTTTTGTGTAGGTACCTACCTATGATGAACCGTTTGTATAGCGTAATAAGAATGAAATTGGCTTGCATCTGAAATTCTAGGTATCTAAACGAGTAGGCGTCGAATTCTGACGCGAGTTAAATTAGACCATATCGCTAACAATATTGAGTACATATTTCTTTGAATTTCTTTTTAGAGTAAGACTTCTGTACGTAAGTACTAGTATGTATTCTGTGACCAAACTAGCCAATAAGAGCCAAAAGTCGTATCGTCGTGAACGAAATCCGCAAGTAAAAGAGGTGACGTTGGCGGGGTAGTGATGCGGGGTGGGACGGGGGGCATTTTCAAACGACTTGCGTGCTGTCAAGAAGACATTTTGACGCAAATCGAGTACCGTTGGGCTGCTTATCTGTCAAAGTCGTTGCGTGCGTACGAAAGCGACCGATGACGTCATCACGAAATGTGTTTTGGATTGCCTCGCATGTGCACGCATCGCGTACGACTGACGTCGTTAAATTATGGAGTAACCCCCCAGTTATCTGTTGGTTGGAACCTAGGTTTTGTTTTGTCGTTATCTACTGTTTTTTTGGTTTTGCCATGCTAAAGCTGGTATTTTTTTAAGGTTTGACAGTAAGAAACGATTTGTAGCACATTTGGTCAGAATTTGTTTTTTTTTCGCTGATTTCAGTGGTTGTCGAGCAGACGTGTTCGACTTTTGGTTTTGCATCATAGTCCAGGAGGGTTATGGTGTGTAGAACAAGTTTTGTTCAGTTTTGGTTCCTCCAACTTTAGCCTTGTTGTTTTTTTTTTCTCTCGTTGGTAGTGTTCTTGCTCGGAGTCTCACTGCTTCATAGGGCAAGGAGTTTTGTTTAGTGAAACATGCATGCGTGTCAATTTTACTAGATACCTTTTCGTAAGGTTTTGGAATTTTTTTGTTGGGTTGTTTGCTCTTTTGGAGCAACTTCCCCATGCTGGTCTGGGGGTAATGAGAGACTTAGAATGTACCAGCTGCATGTCTTCCCGTGCAGTTCGTAAGAGGCGAACGAGGGATAGGGTCCCAGGGATGGAAGTCTGGGTTTTGGGTAGTGTTGTTGTTTTGTTTTTTTACTCCCATCCATGAATCACAAGCCCGGGTTTTGGTGTGCAAGTTTTGCACTTTTGTTTTTTTGACTATCGGTACCATCATATTTTTAGAATACTTTACAATACCGTTTGGTATACATTCATTCCGGATTTGCAAGCCCAGTTGATGGCTGCGTCAGCTGGTCTTGTAGTTTCTTTTTGTTGTTTTACCCTTAACTTAGTTCTTTTAATTTTTTTCGGTCGCTGAGGGCAGCGAGCGGTTCTCCGGTGTTGAACCTTTCCCTACGAGGGGGGGGTATTGTCACGTTGTGATTTTTTTTATTCACGGAACGAAACCGTGAATGGGTTCATGGTCATGGCTGTATAGAATTTGTTCTTATGCCATGTTTACTTCTTCAACGTCAAATGTCACTTTGACATTTGTAGGGTTATGACGTATGACGTTTCCTCAATTTGTGGGGATATTAATTTTGTTTGGTCATATTTATACAACAATAAGTAAACAAAGTTGCAAAATACAGATATATTTTTATTTAAATGTTCATTCAAATACATCGTAGGAGTTGTGATACAGGTTTTGCATTGTTATTCGCCTCGAAGAAGGCCAGCAGTGGATTGTCGTCTGTTGCTTTTGGGGAAACCTCTCGTCGACAATGTAGAATCGGTTTTAAAGAACGGCAACTAGTCAAAGTCAAAGTCAAAAATTTTTATTCAATGTAGGATAAATTTATCTCTTATTGAAGGTCACTACTAGCGTTTCGGAACGACCACTGCTGGGAAGATTACACCGAAAGAAACCCAGTTCAGTATTGGTCCTACAAGAAGGATTTCCGGCGGTCATGGAGAAAAAGGTCGGAACCATGTCGCCGCTCCACGTTTTATTGGACTGGAGAAAACGTCGTAAGCTCAACAGCCTTTTGTTTTGGGCTCTGCTGGCAGGAAGAAAATCTTTAAAAAGGTTTCGCTGGTACGTATTTGGTACATAACCTGTCGTTGGAAAATTCGACTGTCACATGTCTGATGTCGTAGACTGAATTTCATCTTATTGTCCTTTTCAGCTCAAGAATATTTCTGCAGAGCTGGGATGGTTGGGATCCGTTGTTCTAAAAACCCTTAGAAAATTGGAACAGGTGAGATATTTTCTTTGTCCTAAGACAGGCAAGCCACGAACCGTGAATTTTCTTTGTTCCAGCGGAATGGGATTTTGATTTACACATTTTGATTGACATCTTCATTTTCATGTTTATTTTCCTTTGAATTGAATTTTGGATTCAATCTCCTAAGAAGTCTTTCTTCATATTGTTTTGTCTTCCGCTGGTTGCAAGGGATGAAATCTTGGGCCATGCTATTGTAAGAAGGTGACGTTCTCCGAGCAAGACTTAATTTATCACGGTCACTCTGCGATTATCAGGTCGGTCTACACTCCATTTATTATTATTTTGTAACCAAAGAAGTAACTAGAAACTTAAAGTATTTCTCCGTGGTGATCAATCATACAACTTCTATTGTACTAGATGCTGTGAATGCTATAGTGCCTATTCGCAAATGATAATTATTTGAAGTGTGGTATGAAGGTGGTCAAATTTAGAACCTGCCCTGAATTAGTGTATTTAAACTGAGCAAGAATATTGTAATGGCAAATTTGCACTACCTTACATTTGGTTATATCATATAAGTGTATGTACCTAATTTGGTTACCTATTATTTGTGAAAATATAAGTATTGATGGTCGATTACATTTTATTTAATACCCTATAGGAACCAAAGTCCTCAAGGAATGTATATATATTTTATCAGGGGTTGCCCATCTTGCCGGGTTAGAAGTGCTGTTACCAGCCAGGGCACCCCGTGATAATACTTAAGTCATACAACATACTGTACTTGTGCCGAAAAGTTGATCGCAAGCTCATATTTTCACAGTGCATCGATTTTTTCAGATGACTTGGTAGCAATACAAATGAATCCTTCGCGTGTTATTCCTGTCAAAGTAATTTACATAGGCTTTGTTGTATTAGAATTATCGAAGAGTCATATGTATGATTTCCACTACTCTATAATGAAACCATTTTATGGTGACCGATTGAATTATGTTATACCGACACCGATAGTTTAATTTATAATGTACATACAGACGACTTTTATAGAGATGTCAAGTTACATTTTCTAAAATACTTTGATACCAGTAATTACAATCCTTTCAATGAGTATAAAATACCTTTGATAAATAAGAAAGTTCCAGGTTGTTTTAAGGATGAAATAGATGAACAGATTATAACTGAGTATATTGGACTGCGCTCAAAGGTGTATTGTATAAAAACATTAGATAAGACTATACAAAATGCAAAAGGAAAAAATAAATGTGCTACAAAGAAATTTAAAATGATAGATTATAAAGACGATTTATATAACTCTAGCGTAATTCGTAAAAAGAATGTATTGTTTAATTATATTAAACACGAGATATTTACACAGAGTGTAAACAAAATTGCACTTTCAAACAATGATGACAAACGGGTTCTATTATCAGACCAAATATCTACTATGGCTTGGGGATATGCAGCTATTACGTTGTAATGTAACAATTATAAATAATTAGTTTTACCTTAAATCATTCTTTGTAATGTATTGTACGATTTAAACTTTAAATAAATCCACAGTTTTATAGAATTATAATTGTTTTATTTCCTAGGCTAGTTGCGCAAACGAATATGACACCACGCAGGTGTCATCGGTATCGAAACAAGTTCAAACTTGTTCGATGGTTACAATATATAATACGGACCTACCTGTATCAATTACTTCCACTCGCAATCATTACATTGGGTGGGAACGTCAAGCGTAGACACAACTCGTGCGTGGCACTGCTCATAATAAATTTGTAAGTATTAATTTTTTTGTTTTTTTTTTTTAATATTTTACAAAATATCTTGTATTAATTAATGTTTTATTTATTTTAGATAGTGATAATGGCTGAATCACCGGAAATAATTTTCTCCCAGTGCGGTCAAGGCTTGCAAGGATTATTACCATCTCCAAGTTTGAGTTGGCATATTCCGGAACAACAAGGACTTGCTTTCAAGAAAACTAGGACAAGACGGGAACCCCAAAAGCGAAAGCAGTCAACGTGTCAGTCTTTTGTTATAAATAATGAAAAGAAGAAAGGTTTAAGATTAATCCAGATAAAAGTACTGGATATAAGTTATCGTCAAGCAGATGCAAGTGACAGCGAAGAGGTCTTAGTTTTGAATGCGCAATATGTTGTGAGTGATCCTGTAGACAATATCATGGACGAAACTCTGACGTTAATAAATAAAGTTTCAAAAAAATTATGTGATAATAATAGTTATGATTATATGTAATTGTTAAGTTTAAATAAATAAATATGTAATGTAACAATAAATAAAATATTCTGATTTTAATAAAGTTTAGTTTTGTATCATAAGTTTAGCTATAGTTGTATAAAATGGATTGTACAGTTTTAAAATTGAAAATAAACAATTTGATTGTTAAATATTATACACTAAATGAAAGATAGTTTCCGTATATATTAAATACCTACGTATTTTAATGATTATATTTCCATCAGTATAATGAAATAGTAAATATAAAAATTTAATATTACAAGTAATCATAAATGTATGAACATGATGAAATAAATAAAATTTAAATATGAGGTAAGGTACGTGAATCACAAATCTAGTGTAAATTATAAATCAGATTGGTGGTTCACTAAAGATAAACTCGGACTAAATTAGCTGTATTAAAATATTTAGTAAATAATAATTATATCTGTGATTACAAAACTGTGGTAGCTACAAATTTAATACAGCTAATTAAAACTGGATAGGGTTATCTATTTTTTTTAAGTAAAACAGCCAAAATACCTTTCAGACCAAATTTATCAACGAAAATCATTAAAATAGTTTAAACACATATATTAAGCTATTGCATAGCTTCTATCGCGGGCCTTGAGCGCGGGGACCGAATCCAGAAATTCCGTAACGAAAAAACCTCACGCTCCCCACTCCGACGGGCACGGAGGTGTGGCTTGAAGGCCGTGCATCGTCTAACGTCGTTTCAGTTCGGCAGTCTTCGACACGGCGTTGTGTGCGTGCGATAATATTTTAAACAATATTAACTTTTTATTTATTTAATAAAAGAAAAATTTGTTTTCTTATCGGTCCCCACGCTCAAAAAGTGTAACTTGAATTAATATCAAAGAAAAAGAAATACTGCATAAATAAAATAAATAAATAATTACAATTGCATAAGTTGATACAAAATGCTATGCAATAGCTTTACCGCGGCAGTCCCCGAGTGCCACACGTCTTTTTTATTTTTTTTTATTTATTTATTAAAATACATATCACAATTCAGATAAATGTAATACAGCGCAATATAAACTTATATTAAGTTTTTCTTTGCACTAGATATTCACCGCGGGATATCATTCTATATGTTTTAAAAAACAAAAAAACAAATAAACAATAAAAAGTTTGCACTCAGTTAGGCATACACACGAAGCGGGCTTAGCCATAACCACAACCGGTTTGTTAGTTAGTGAAGAAACAAGCGCGTGCGATGCGAATACAGGATGACTATTTTTCCATGTTCATAATATGTATAGACTATAACTATTATTTAGTTTCAGGGGTTCTCTGTAATTTGTTAATAAAGTAATGTTTTAGTTTCTTATTAATATTTTTTTCTGTTATTGTCGTTTTTAGATCGTTTGGCAGTTGATTTATTAAAAATGGTATTTTGTATAATAGCAAATTTTTACCATAGGAGTTGTTATACCTAGGTAATACAAGTTTGGGATTTAATCTATTCCTGGTCATAATAATATTATTAGTATTCTCGTAGCCTGTTTTCTGTAATGACTTGTTAAAGAACTGGTCAACTAATAACATGTATTTAATTTTGTCATGCACCGGTATCAGCTTGCAATGATAGAACAAACCATCTTTGTCATCTCTGTGTTGTTCTTTAATTTTGGATGGCACTATACATTTTAGTATTCTAAGTTGCAATTCGTATATTCTCTTTAAATGAGACTTAAATGTGCGACCATAGCTACTTAACCCGTTCGCCACGATAGATTCTCCTAAGGCTTTATAAAGTGTTAATGCCGTGTAATATATTATTACCATAGCACCACTTTCGAATACATACAGCATTATTTAACGCACACATAACTTTATGATTCACACAATTTGTTGTTGGAATTACAACTCGGTATAGGCTAAAATTAAACTACTATTTATCCGGTGAACTATGAAATTATATTATTTTCACTGTTACTTGGAAGTGTATACGTCTGACACCTAGCACAGTCGGTAACGAAATGAACGAGACAACTGGGCGTTGCAACTAAATAAAGACAGCGACTTGATTGCTTTATTATTGCCATATTGAAAAATAAAGATCGATTTTTGCAAAATAAAAAATGTAAATCAACACGCCCCCTCAAAAATTAGTCTTTTATACAATTAAAAAGTCCCTATGCAGAGCATACATAACTTCCAAGTTTATCTGGGGAATTACAAAATAATGATCCAACATTTGTTGCGAGGATTAGGAAAACCCAGTAAAACCTAATCAGATCATTTCATTCATTACATTAGTTTCATTAACCAATTTTATTAATTAGTATATCTTTTTTGAAATGTCACTTATAAATCTATGTATATAATTAATCAATAACAAAATCAATATGTACTTTAAAAATAAATTATTGTAAACCCATGTTCCACCTCATCACAGGTAGGTAATGGTTTCGTCTTCGTCATTGCATCTGCCAGAAGTTGACCTGTGGGAATGTTATTTTATTTCATTAGATACATATTTAATGTCTATATGTTTAGTGCGTTTATCATCAGTTGAATTATTTGCAATATTATTTGCAATTTATTTGCAATATGCTTATACATACATAGTCTACATATACGATTATTATTATGGGTGTATCGATATCAAAATATATACTTTTGGCTTAAAACAAACCACTAGGCTTCATACAACGTTATGTACTAGCACCAGACTGACAGTTGTTTCTTTGTACTCCAGGTTACTGAACAATGCTTAAATAATTGAAAGAAATACCCAGTTGTACTTTTTCTGTCATTTTTTCTTTTTCCGAGCCAAGCAGAATAAATATGATATATTGTTATCATCATCATCATCATTTCAGCCGCATAACGTCCACTGCTGGACATAGGCCTCTCCCAAAGATTTCCAAAATGACCGATCAAGAGCGGCCTGCATCCAGCGCTTTCCAGCGACCCTGGTCAGGTCATCTGACCACCTTGTAGGTGGGTGCCCTACGCTTCGCTTGCCAGTACGCGGTCGCCATTCAAGAACCTTTTTGCCCCATCGGCCATCGGTTCGTCGCCCTATGTGTCCCGCCCACTGCCACTTCAACGACTATATATTGTTATAGTCACACCTTTTTAACTTTAAGTCAACTTTGCCTTTTAACACTCGGACCTAAACACTCTTTAATACATTGTCACATTATCTACTATTTTTATTTGAATACCTGATATTAACACTTATAATTAAATCAGGTTTAGTTCATAGCATTACATACATCAGAAAGCCTTTTACATGCTTCATAATTTACTTTCTAAGGAGTATTTACAGGATTGAAATCCTGCATGCTAAATTTAGTTAGAACTGCACTTTGGTCTAACATTATTTCATGATCATATCAAGTAATTTTAATACCAAGAAACCAATTTGAAATCTTTCATCTCAAATTTACTTATAAAATACTTTTTAAAATTGTTTATTGTATTTTTTTTATCACACATACTATCACCAAATCATCTACATATAGTACCATATATATATATATATATATATATATATATATAACTAACACGTTTATACATCTATCAACTAATGTATTTTGAAGGCCCTTTCTTTAAATGACTGCTCAAATACTTTATGCCAGCACCTGCTTTAACACATATGCTTCATTCAGTTTAAAAGATCAATTATTTTTGCTTGATACGTCCTTGAAATTTTCATGTCAATTTCCTTTAGTTTCGTGGTCCATATGGTGAGCTAAAAAGTAATTTTGATAAGCAAAACTAATTATAAATCACCTAGTTATTCCTGCAACAGGTGGAAAGGTTTCATCATAGTCTATTAGATATTTTGACTGAAACCTGAAAAGTAATAAATCAAATATTGTAAAGGGTCTCCAAATTCATCATTTAGAATCAATAGTGAAAATCCTTGCATTGATTTGGTACTATATTCCCTAAGTAATTTGTTAAAACAAAATTTAATTAATACTAATTGCGCTTTCCTACTGAACTCTATCATTTCGAGTTTTCTTATTTCTCGGTTTACACAAGATTGGTTAAACACAGATAAGGTGATCATTTTTCCTACACAAAATAGGGGACGACCTTCAAGCCTATCACTCTTTTAAGTTTTAACAATACCTGTTCTTTTAGTATCTGTAACCACTAATGAATTATCACAAGCTTTAGCTCTTGGTTATTCCAATTTTATTATGTCGTGGTTCATTTTGCGAACTAAACCTATGAGAACTCTCATAATCATCAGATTTATAGGGCATATCTGATTTTAGATTTCTCAGTCAATTATCATCAGATTTATAAAGCATATGTGATTTTAAATCTCTCAATTAATAATCATCAGATTCATAAAGAATATCTGATTTTAAATCTGTCAGTTAATAATCATCAGATTTATAGAGCATATCTGATTTTAGATCTCTCAGTTAATAAAATCATCAGATTTATAAAGAATATCTGATTTTTAATCTCTCAGTTAATAATCATCAGATTTATAGAGCATATCTGATTTTAGATCTCTCAGTTAATAATCATCAGATTTAATAAGCATATCTGATTTTAAATCTCTCAGTTAATCATCAGATTTATTGGGTATATCTGACTTGAGATCTCTCAGTTAATAATCATCAGATTTATAAAGCATACCTGATTTTAAATATCTCAGTTAATAATCATCAGATTTATAGAGCATATCTGATTTTAGATCTCTTAGTTAATAATCATCAGATTTATAAGCATTTCTGATTTTAAATCTCTCAATTAATAATCATCACATTTTAGATCTGCCACTGGTTAAGAGACTATGTTCCAGAATTTCCGAGAAAGTTAACACTATCATGAGAAATTCGGCTATCCTCTTCAGATTGCTATATGGGCCCGGATTTTATTGTCCACAATTCCATACCTGACAGTTAGAAACCTTTCGTAATTTGAATTCCAACCATTTTGCCCATTTGGTTCATATCATACAACAATACCTTTTCATGACTTTACATCTATTTTGTTTAATCTACTCGTTTTATTGTGCACATAAACATAAACCAAAAACCTTTAATATTTATATTTTGGCTCATTTCAAACGATATTTTATTAACGCATTGTAGGTCACTGTTCCTAATTACTATAACGCCAACTATGAGTCTGTTCACTCCACTAACTGTGACCTAACATTCAGAGTCTCAGAAGGTCTTTAAATCAAAGATAAGTTCCAGGACGACGAGTATATTTCAATGATCACAAACACGGACAGTCAATAAACAATTTACACAGGAATACGATCTACACTATGTACTAAGTGTTACACGAGTTAACGAGGAGACGGGCGGGTGACGACTAGCGTCAGAATGCCTGCCAGCCCGCTGCGATACAAATAGCTGACTTGACAATGTGTCCCTACAGCATATTAAATTATTTAAGTAAAAAGCAGTTAAAACAGCCTTACTCAAAATACTTTTTCTAGACTTGCAGCATTAAGCATAGAACGAGCTTTCTCAGTAATAGATATTAGCATTTTTTTTTTCTGAAACGCCATTTAACTGTGGCATCTTTGAAGCTAATAAGTGTTAAGTACTTCCCGTTTGCACACAATTTTCATTTCAGTGGATAAATACTCCCCACTGTTATCAAAATATAAAAAAAAAAAAAAAAAATTAGCTTCGCTTTTAGTAACAAAATCTTTAAGAGCAAGGAAAATGTCCGACTTTTTTTTAATCGATACGTAATACAGCAATTAGTAAATTGGTCAACAAACCAAACAATTTTTTTTTTTATTGTTGTACGAGTGACTGAGCCACATACCCCGAAATGTACAACACATATAATAGTCGTTCAATATATTTCATCATATTATTATCATATATTTTAACTTTAGTCTGATTGAATGGTAGTCTGCTCTGTTTCCCATATATAAAGCCTCACATAATATATTGTCACTCGGTACCACTTTTGATTTGATCAATGTCATCTACAATTTTATTAGTTATCAATTCTAAAAAAAAAATATTTTTCGCGTGGCCTAGGCGCTGCGCTGATGGCATAATTTATGTTTATTAGAGCCAACATATACACTTGGAAAATCGGGTGAGAGACATTCGCAGACACCACAAAATTTAAAACAATAAAATTATTAACTCACATACCTGTTTTGAATAAAAGTACTTATTGTTAAGAGACTAGCGCCATCTGCGTGTGATCTCCACAAACACGGGCAAGATTTATCGATTTAGCGATGTTCCGGCTGTGGGCGCCCCGCCGAGCGCGGGTTGTCTTTGCCCGGCCAGGAAATAGTCTCTGTCTATGGGCGCGGTCCGGCACTCAGACGCCGCCATTATGATTCGATGTCCCCGTCGCGATAGATAGCTGGGCGGCCGGTTTTTGGTCATTTTCGGTAGAAAGCGTGTATTTCGTGGAAGAATTATCGCTAATTAACTAATTATAGTTTGTTGAATTTGTTTGTTACCTGTTTGAAAAGGCGTGGAGCCGAAATAAGTCGCCGTACGTATAAGAACAGTGTATGTGTCAAATGTAAAAAACGTGTTGTTTTAATCTATCACCCGTGTGGAACGGAAGTATTTGTAAATTGACTAAAATGGACTAATTCTGGTGTTATTGATAAAACTAGACGTATAAATAGTGATAAACGCTTGAATCGCTGTGAAAGACGTCACATGATGTTATGTCACCATTCGCGTGTTGGTTATGTCTACTCGAAGTGAAACGGTGAAGAAGATGAAATCTGTTGTGCTGTAGTGAAGTGGTGCTATATATACGATATATTCGTTTGGGGCGACATATGAGCTCATGGGTAGGTTTGCATAGGGACCCCATTTTCTTAACCACTGACTTGGGACTCGTGGAGGAACAGCTTCGTACGAGATTGGCCAATATGGAAGCAGCCATGGCGGTGCTTACCGAGGGTGATTTGGACCCAGAGGTCTGGGCAGGTCATGTCAAGGACTATGACCAAATTCTGGCCTTTCACGATGGAATCGTGGAGAAGGCCGCACAGATCAGAGCGAGACAGGCGGGCGGTCCCGCCCCTCGCACATCCGGTGGACCGGAAGGGCCAGCTGTAACTTCAAAGTCAAAGTCAAATTCATTTATTTATCTTTGGATATTTGTATCACTTGATAATTGTCACTTTTTTTCCTTTCGATTTCTTATAAGGTAAATGTTGACGTCAGATCATTTACTTATAGCTAAGTTTACTGCCGCTTCCAAAGCGCAAGTACAGAAGAAACGGTAACAAACTGTACTGCAACATTTTCTCCAATAACGTCAACTTACAATTATACTGGTATTAAAATTAGATATGTGGACTGAGAATACATTGTTATGTCATAATTATTAATTAAGCATGATGTCAAGTTTAAAATTAATGTCAATTTGTAAATTTTGTACTAAAACATGTACAGAATGTTCTTAAATTATGACATTTGTGAATGTACAAATACAAACCTGTGACGATAGGTGATCTTATTTAAACTCGCACTGATCCTTTAACACATATATTTCAACAAGAACAATGTCGTTTTTGCGCTATATCTAACGAAAACAATTTCTAAAGGAAAAACGTTCCAACCAGCCTACCTTCTATTTCAAAAAAGAACGAACGAATGAATCTTTCAAATGAGTGAGTCTGACAGTTAGTGTGTACATTTCAATTAATCAATAAGTTTACTATTTTAATGAAATTGTGATTAGTTTTATATAATATTATAATTAATTAACACGTAGAACGCCAGACTCAAAACCATGTTTAGCCCAGTGGGCCGCGGCAGACACCATGTGACCGCATCATATCGGGTCCAGGGCGCCGCGGCGAACACCATGTGTCCGCGTACCCTCGATGACTTTAAATGCCTCTACACGGCCGGCAGACAGCGTTTCGATTCTTTTTACAAGGGGAAGTGATCCGCGCGGCCCCACAGTACAATCTGGTGACTTGGCACAAAAAAACTTGAAAGGACTTAGAATTTATGGGCTTTTCAACAAGATGAGTCCAAAAACTGTTTTGAGCACATTACATTAAGTGTTTTGATTTTTAATTTAGTGAAGTTACAGTTAGGTAAACATATTTTTTGCCTTTATATTGCACTAGAAAGTCATAAGAATTATAATAGTTATCAGTCAAGCACGTATCCAATAAGTAATCCGGGTTCCGTAGGTAATAATTAACGTAAGAAGTTACCTTTTCGTGAATAATTCTACGGTTTACCAATATTTCGACTTATTTTGTAAACGTAAATATGAAACACAACTATTTTATCCTACTGCGACAGACGGAGGGTTATGTTTTTCGAATGAATGTGTATGTATGTATGTAAGTACTTACAAAGGGAGCAAGAGCAAAAGTCCTTGCGACACGACATCCGCTCCTTTTAATACTAAATGTATTAAGGAGACGATAAAGCAGAACAAAGGCTCCAAAATGTTTGCAAGAGCTATGTCGGTTGGGCAGAGTCAATTGATGAAGCTGAAGACGGAGGACGGCGGCGCGACGTCCTCCGTCTGGCGTAGATTGAGAGGTTTTATGGACAGCTGTATACCTTAGTTTCAAAACCCAGTAAACAAATGGCTAAAGATCCAAGAGCCAAGCTAACCCGACACTATACCGAAGATATCCCGGACATCAGCCTGTACGAGATTAGGTTGGCCCTAAAACAGCTTAAAAACAACAAGGCGCCGGGCATCCGGGCAAGGATGGAATTACAGCAGAGCTTCTGAAAGCGGGCGGAACGCCGGTACTGAAAGTCCTTCTGAGGCTCTTTAAATTCCGTTCTGCTCGAGGGCGTAACGCCGGAAGCTTGGAGCAGGGATGTGGTGGTCCTGTTCTTCAAAAAGGGAGATAACACCCTATTGAAGTACAATAGGCCTATCACGCTTCTGAGTCATGTATATAATTTGTTTTCGAAGGTCATCACGAATCGTCTCGCAAACAGGTTCGATGCCTTCCAGCCTACCGAACAAGCTGGTTTCCGTAAAGGTTTTCGTACCTTCGACCACATTCATACGCTGCGGCAGGTTATAGAGAAGACGAGGGAGTATAACCGGCCGTTATGCTTGGGGTTCATGGACTATGAAAAAGCCTTCGATTAGATCGAAATATGGGCCGTGCTTCAGTCCCTTCAGCGAAGTCGTATTGACTATCGGTATATCGAAGTGTTGAAATGCTTATACAGTAATGCCACTATGTCAGTCCGAGTACAGGAGCAGTGCACGAGGGCAATTCCATTGCATAGAGGTGTAAGACAGGGAGGTGTTATATCTCCGAAGCTGTTCACCGTTGCACTGGATAATGCCTTCAAGCTTCTGGAACCGGAAGGATTTGGCATTAACATCAATGGCGAGTATATCACTCACCTTCGATTTGCCGACGATATTGTTGTCATGGCGGAGTAACTCCAAAGGAACCCTAATTTTCAATAACACCACGACCTTCTCCTATGCTAACGCAAAGGCAAATGAACGAGTGAAGCGCGTCTCGCTCGCTGGGGCTCGCAGGTGAGGGCGGCGTGGCATAGTGCAGGGGGAGCCGACAGTAAGACCCGCGCGGCGCCCGCGCAAGGAAATACGGTTGGACGTTCTACCAGGCCGTGACGGACACTGGTGTCTGCCATTTAACATCTCAGAAAATAATGCATAACGTCTCTGTTCTTTAAGTTGCCCATTATTTTTAGGTTATTTCTTATCGATATTTTCAAAAAAAATCCCTATCAATTTTTGGACGTTCTTTATTTTTTGGTACGGCCCCAGGGGAAAGTATGCTGTCGACCACATGGTGCCCGACATGGCGTTCAACGTGTTAATTAATAGAAATCGAAATCAACAATATTATAATTAAATGGTTGGAATTATTTCTTATATGTGGTATATCCGGTGGTCGCGGTGTTGGTGTTGCCAGAAGGAGTATGTAACACTCGGCCGTTCTGAACCAGCCGTGTCCCACGGCGCTCATCTCTTGCTTCAGTAGTAACACCAGGAGCCTGTAATTAAAAAAGAAACAGCAGTATTTGGTTTGCAGAGAATAAGTATGATTATTTTTCTTTTCTTTTCTGAAAGCGTAAGTGGTTAATTATGATGTTGTTGATCACACAGCTTTTGAGATAGATAGGTTAATATTGTTTTATATATGATACTTATAGCAGACACATTGCCACACAGTATGTATATTATAGAAAACTTGATCACACAGCTGTTTTATTTTTTAAAGGTATTCACACAGTTTTATTTAGCCACATGAGACACACACAGTTATGTTATAGAGACTTGGTCACACAGCTGTCCTTTTAATATACTATCACACAGTTTGTATTTTTTTAATGTAGGTATCTTTATTTGGGACTTGATCACACAGCTGTCCTTTTTATACCTGTAATATCACACAGTATCCTATTAAAAAAATATTTATTTAGGTTATTTTATGAGGAACTTGATCACACAGCTGTCCTTTTAATACATAAAATATCACACAGTTTTTATGAGAAACTTGATCACACAGCCGTTTCTTTATGCAGATATTAAAGTATTACACTAGAAATGGATACACAGCTATAGTACGTATAAGACAATCGCAGCAAGCAGCATTTTTAGTTTAATAAATTACGTATCAAATCACACGGAATTTTTAATGTACCTATTATTTATTGAAGAGAAGGTAATTAAAATTATGATTTGTGTTTCATGTTAATATAATTACGCTCAATTACAACCTTTTAGTACTTATAATAGTTTTCTAAGTCAACAATTTCCGAGTTGTATTATGTTTTACTCATCAACTAAATAAATAATGTTATTCCTTTCAAGTATTACTATTCCACGGAATATCAATGCTACTAACACGTACAATGCAACCCTTGTTAGCACTGAGAGAGTTATACATCCTGGACGAACAAAACACTCATCACTAGATCTTAGCTTTCTAATAAGTCGATTAAATCATCTCTGTCTACTTCTCGGTCGCTACCCGAACTGTTACTCTCCGACATGGTTGGTTTATATGGTCGAAGTGTCTCCGCCCGTACTACTGCATTGAATTTCCTATACCCTTTCATACCCTTAATGCTTGTGATAGTGTAACGATCTATAGATTGTTCTGCTTTAGTAACTTTATATGGGCCTGTATAAAGACCGTTAAGTTTTTTCGTGACTCCAGTAGTTCCATCTCTAGATATACCACCTTTCCAAAGGACTAATTGGCCAATTCTATATTTCCTACATCTTTTACGCTTTTTATCAAACCTAGCTTTCATTACTGTCATATTCCTATCTATGTGCAGCTTAGCGGTCTTCCTATTAGCCTGTAATTCCTGCAATTGCATTTCCGAAGTGGATGGTGCGTTAGATGGAAAAGCTGGGTAGCGTGAATTTTTATGTCCGAACATCAAGTTAAAAGGAGAAATTCCAGTAGTCACGTTTGGGGTATTATTAATTCCCCATACGACATCGTCTAATTTATTATCCCAGGTGCATTCGCTTTCCGACATGGTGTTTAATCCATTAAGTAACGTACGGTTAACACGTTCGACCTGGCCATTCGAACGCGGACTAGCTATTGCATTCAAAACATGCTTAAACTGATTTTCTTGGGCAAACTCTTTAAAATATCTACTGGTAAAAGCTTTTCCTCTATCCGTAATGATCCTTACGGGAAAACCAAATTGCATAATAACCTCTCTCAAAAGTTTAATCGTTTCTATCGAGGAACAGCTTTTGGCAGGACGAGCAAACACAAATTTAGTAAAAGCGTCAATGACTACAAGAATATACGAATTTCCTTTACGCGTTTTCGCAAAAGGACCCAAATGATCAGCGTGTATAGTGTGCATAGGGATTGCTGGTTTTTCAATAGGATATAACTCACCCTCTACCCTTCCATAAGAACCTTTATTATATGCACACTGAAGGCAAGAGTTAATATATTTCCGAATAAATCTTGTCATACCCTTAAACCAAAATTGAGCTTTGATTGCTTTTTCGCATTTTTCATGACCCGGATGACCTATCTGATCATGGAGCTTCTGCAACAGGCCGTATTTGGCCAGTTTAGGAATTACAAAACGTTCTCCAGATACCGTCTTTCTATATAAAATGTTATCTCTAACTACATAATCAGCAGATAAATTGATATTACTATTATCACGAAGTTGGGAGATTATGTTTTGTATATTGTCATCTTGAATCTGAAGAGAGAGTAACCAGTTAGAATTTTCAATCATTAAAATTGGATAAGATGCTGGATTTCTACTTAACGCATCCATGTGTTTCATCCGTTCACCAGGCCTATATTCTATTTCTAGGTCGAAATCCTGGATTGTGAGCCACCATCGTGCTATGCGCGGAATCAAATCCTTCTTGACTAACGTAGTTCTTAGCGCAGCACAATCAGTCACAACTTTCACTTTAATGCCTACCAGATAGATACGGAATCTTTTAAGGGATTCTACAACCGCAAGGGTTTCGAGTTCATAGCTATGATAATACTTTTCTTCATTACTAGTAACTCTACTAAAGTAAGCTATTGGTTTTAAGCTACCATCCCCCTGATACTGTAAAAGAATCCCACCTAAACCATGTTTGCTTGCGTCAGTGTGCAATTCAGTGACCGCGTCTTTATTGTAAATACCTAGTACTGGCCTGGCAATTAAGCGTTGCTTCAAATTTTTAAAGGCTTCTTCTTGTTCAGAGCCCCAACGCCACTCAACGTCCTTTTTCGTGAGTTCGGTTAGAGGACGCGCTATTTGGGCAAAATTTTTGATAAATTTCCTAAAATACGATGTCAGGCCAATAAATTGACGGATTTCGTGCACATTTCGTGGTCGTTTATATTCTTCAACGCATTTTATTTTAGCCTGACCTGGTTGTATTGTTCCAGCAGAAATTTCGTGACCTAAGTATGTAGTTGTATTTTTTAAGAAGGAACATTTATTAAGGTTTAATTTTAAATTTGCCTCTGTTAATTTTTGTAGAACTTGCTCCAATAAAATCAAACCCTGGTCAACAGAATTAGTGGGGATCATAATATCATCTAAATAGAGTGCAATATCTTGATTTAGTTTACCTCATGTCATTTGGATTAAACGAGAAAAAACTGCGGGTGCGTTAGCAAGTCCAAAAGGCATCTTAAGGAAAACATACTGGCCTGAACATGTAACAAATGAGGTTTTCGGAACAGACGCGTCATCTAGAGGCACTTGGTAGTAACCTTGTGCAAGGTCAAGCGTCGTAAAGTAGTGCTTACCAGAAAGTCGAGTAACCTGGTCCTCTATGTGAGGTAACGGATAACGATCTTTGACTGTATTAGCATTAAGTGCCCTATAATCGACACATAACCTATAATCTCCATTTTTCTTTCGCACCAGTACGACAGGACTTGCGTATTCAGACATGGCCTCCTTAATTATACCTGCCTCTAAGAGATCTTTAATTTTTGCATTAACTATCTCATTTTCTTTATGTGAAAGTCTGTACGGTTTGCAATACACAGGTTGGTCGTTTTTAGTATGTATATGCATTTTTATCAAATCTGTACATCCTAGATCTTTGGTACTTCTAGCAAATGCAGAGTAATCGCATATCCTCACTATCACTTAGCTGACCTTTATCAATATCATTAAATTTTATTTCTAAAATGTCAGTTTCAGAACATGAGTTTATAGAAAGTACATTGGAATCACTAGTACTTTCTGTTGGTATCTTTAATAATTCTGCTCTTGCTATTAATTTTTTGGCATTCCATGAAATGTCTCTACTACCGAGGTTGATTACTTTCAATAATGAACAATTAGAATTGATGATAGCCGAAGGTATAAGATATATTAAATTACCTAGCTGTAACCATACAGTGTTAGTCAAGAATGCATACTCTTCCCCAAAATTTTGTTCATAATCCACATAAACTTCAATAAAATCAGAACTTAGTTTAGGTATGATACAGTTATGTTTTACATACACCGAATATTTTGAAGTAAAATCAGAACGTTCTAGATTTAAATCAATAAGCACATTTTCTATAGACTGGCTCGGCACAAACTGCACAGATGAACTGGTAGTAACCAAACTTATGCCTTCACTATTTATCATTGTCTGTCCTATAATTAAATCGATGTCTGCAATGGAAACATCAGTTAATTCGGCTACACCTTGAATAGTCACACAGTCAACCGATACGGTAACGTGGCAAGTACCAAGAGATGGAGTACAAGCTCCACCAAAACCTCTCATTACAGTTGTGCTTGGTTGAATATCCAAGTTTAATTTTTTTGCTACCGTCAAAGTCAAAATATTTAATTTACTTCCAGAATCAATGTATCCTTGTAGCGAGCATCCGTTTATGGTGACTATTTTCTTATAAATATCTAAATGAATCTCATAAGTAATGTGGAAAATATTACCAACCTTTTGTTCCTGTTGTCGTGAGGTTCCGGCTGCAAAATAGCACGTTGCACTGGTGTGTCTAAGGCGCTTACACGTGTCGCATCGTTGCTGAAGTCTGCAGTTCACCGCTTCATGACCTGGCCGCCGACACACGTAGCAGATCTTGGGTACAAGCTGTTGCGTAGATGTAGCTGCTCCTCCCCTTTTCCATGTGGATTTTTGAGTTGTAGAGGCTGCTTCTACTCGTTTGTAGTTTTCTAGTGACGATAAATATCCATAATACAGTTGCTCTGGGGTATCGCAGCTATATGCTTTCGCATTGGCTCTTAGCTCAGCAGGCAAGCCCCGAATAATACAAGAGATTGCTTCTTCACCATCGATATTGCATTTCTTCAAAAGTGAGAGCTTTTCGTGGTAATATTTCGTCATTCTTTCAGTGTCCTGTTTCGTTCGAGCAAGCATCATCTCTAATCTGTCCACGTAATCAGTAGACCTTGGAAAAGCGATATGAAGGGATCGCTTCCACTCGCTCCATGAAAGCGCATAATCATCAAGATCATCATACCATTCTCTAGCCGCTCCTCGTAGGCGAAGTTGCATGATAAACTGGCGATCAGTATTGCTCCATCCATATATATCACCCAGCTGATCAATTTTATGAAGCCATCCTGTCACATTGCTATTACTTTCCTCTGGCCGGAATTTGGGGATGACTTCCGCGTCGGTTGGTGAAACACGTCGCCTTTTGGTGGAAGACGAGTGACGCTTTTTCGAAAAAAAAATTTCGTTTTCCTCTTCTGAACTCGAACTCGATGAATCATTGCAACTTCTCTTGCGTTGGCCTAAACCGTCAGCATATGGCCCAGACATCCCACTTCTGAGATGTGACGATAGGTGATCTTATTTAAACTCGCACTGATCCTTTAACACATATATTTCAACAAGAACAATGTCGTTTTTGCGCTATATCTAACGAAAACAATTTCTAAAGGAAAAACGTTCCAACCAGCCTACCTTCTATTTCAAAAAAGAACGAACGAATGAATCTTTCAAATGAGTGAGTCTGACAGTTAGTGTGTACATTTCAATTAATCAATAAGTTTACTATTTTAATGAAATTGTGATTAGTTTTATATAATATTATAATTAATTAATTAATAGAAATCGAAATCAACAATATTATAATTAAATGGTTGGAATTATTTCTTATATGTGGTATATCCGGTGGTCGCGGTGTTGGTGTTGCCAGAAGGAGTATGTAACAAACCTTTAAGAGGGACCCGCGCCAAGCTCAAGCCAGACATTTTTGTCTCTAAGGTAATCATCGGTTCCGTAATAAGCTTTATCACAGAGTACTTTCTTAACATTAACTTAAAATTTTCTATCTGGCATACTAATAACCGATTCTGGCAATTTATTATAAAACTTTATACAGTTTCCCATAAACGACTTACTAACTGTTTTCAGCCTATAGGACGGAGTAAATAAATCATTTATATTAACGTAAGTTTCTATCCGTAAAATCACCCACTTTATTAAACAAGGCAATATTTTTCCTTACATACATTATATTTTCAAATATGTACTGGGATGGTACAGTAAGTATATCAATTTTCTTAAAAAAATCTCTTAGGGAGTCTCTTGATCCTAAACCGTAAATAAAACGAATTGCCCTTTTTTGCAAAATAAAAATAGTCTGTATATCAGCTGCACTCCCCCATAGAAGAATCCCATAAGACATCAGACTATGAAAGTAACTAAAGTAAACTAGTCTAGCAGTTGCCACATCTGTCAATTGTCTGATTCTCCTAATAGCGTAAGCCGCTGAGCTAAGCCTATTAGCGAGTTTAGAGATATGAGCACCCCATTGAAGTTTTGAATCTATTGTGATTCCCAAGAAAGTAGTATTTTCAACGAGATCTAATTTTTGACCGTTCAGTAGCACATCAACATTGGCTTGCCTCACGTTAGGAAGACTAAATCTAATTCATTGGGTCTTGTTTGCATTCAACATAAGGTTATTGGCTGAAAACCAGTTAGAAATGGCCGTCAAGGTGTTATTCACCGAAGTAGCATCTTCGCTATGACGGTCTATTTCAAAAATAAGAGACGTGTCATCGGCGAACAACACAATGCCAGCTTGTTTCTCAACCGCGTAAGGCAAATCATTGACGTACACTAAGAAGAGGAACGGTCCCAGGATAGAACCTTAAGGTACTCCCATTTTAACAAGAGATCCGTTTGACTTTATGCCATTTATCTCAACAGTCTGAAGCCTATCCTTTAAATATGATTGAATGAGGTTTATTGATTTATCGTCAAAACCGTACTGACGGAATTTGAGCAAAAGTGTTGGATGATCTACGCAGTCAAACGCTTTTGAGAGATCGCAAAAAGAACCGATTGCATCGTTCTTGTTTTCCCATGCGTTGTAAATTTGAGTAACGAGGGCTACCCCCGCATCAGTGGTCGATTTCCCTCCAGTAAAACCAAACTGCTGGCTATGAAAAAGGTTATGGGTGATAAAGTGATGTTGCATTTGATTAAGCATTATCTTTTCAAACACTTTGCTCAAAACTGGCAGAATCGATATAGGTCTATAATTGCCAGGATCTGTTCTTACCCCCTTTTTAAATAAAGGAATCAATTTACTGCATTTCATTAAATTTGGAAAATTACCTTCATCAATGCATTCATTAAAAATAAAAGCTAGGTCTGCAGCAATGATATTTATAATGTGGCTTACTACACTAACTGGTCGGCTTCCCACCCTTCAGCTGTCCCACTTTGGGGGTAGGATGGAGGAGTGGGTGGCCTTTAAGAACATGTTCGAGTCGTTGGTCGACTCGAGACACGACCGCAAAAAATGGCGTACCTTCTCTCAACCTTGGAGGATGAAGCGCGGTCGCTCATCCAGCACCTCCGTGTGGAGGATGACCAGTATGACACGGCCTGGGAGTTACTGAACTCCCGTTACCAGAACGTTCGGCTGCTGGCCGACGCACATGCGGCGCAGCTATTGGCCCTGCCTCGGGTGGCCAATCGGGCACAACTGCGCCTGCAATTATTAACGCTCGTTACAGTGGCCTGTAACGCGCTACGTACTTTGGGACTACCGGTGGACCAGTGGTCATTTTTGTTGGTACATATTATTTTGGGAAAACTACCCAACGATATTCGCTCGCGTTTCGAACGCGAGAATGCTGAGCGGGACAGCAATACCCTACCTACCTTTTCCGATCTGTATAAATTTTTGGAGTTTAAGGCTAGGGCCGCGGAGAGTTCCATGCCGGAACCAGCGCCATCTAGGGCGCCAGAACGCGGAGCCTCGGGACCCTCATGGCGAGGGAAGCCCAGACAGGCGCAGCCACCGTCACCGCGTGGAACTGGTGCTCGGGTGGTTAATACGGCAGCAGTCGCGAGGGACGCGGGCTGTCTGCAGTATGGCCGGAAGGGTCACAGCCTAACCCAATGTAGGGACTGGCAGCGGCTGCCAGAAGAACAAAGGCGTCGCGTGGCGAAGCGACATGACTTATGCTTTTACTGCCTGGGCAGTCACTACGCGCGTGACTGCCATTCTGCCAAGCCATGCAGTGCGTGCCATGGGCGGCACCACTTGATGCTCTGCATGAACCGGAGGGAGGCTGGCTCCCAGGCAAGGAGGCAGGGGTCCCCCATGGGCGGGGGCGCTCCTGCGCGAAGCCCTCCACCGTCGGACGGCGAACGTGGCTTCGCTCGTCGCACCCCCCCTCGGGATGGGGGTCGAGTGCCGGCGCGGGTCTCGGCGGTCCGGGATCCTGCGCCTACGGGACATGGCCAGTATGTGGCTGGTCAGGCCTTGATAGGGCCCCCATGGGCGGGGGCCCTAGAGCGGAAGTGAGAGGTGGGACACCTTCCTCCGCACCGGCTCCTACTCGGAGGACGGAGCCACAGCGGTTTTCCCCGCCGCTTCACGAGTAACCTCGGCTGGAGTACCATCCGCCCTACGCTAAGTACGGCAGGGCAGCAGGTTATGCGCCCCCACACATGGGGACGTGCACTCGCCCGATGTATTATCCGGGCCAGTGGCACCCCCCCCCCGTTTGGAGAGAGTGGGGAGCCCATAACTAGCTTGCTCCCTCAGTAGGACAGAACCGCGGACGGTTCTGCTCCCCACCGCGGTGGTCCGCGTATGGGGTCATGGGGGGGAGGCGGTTAGTGTACGAGCCATGTTAGATTCGGGGGCTCAAAAAAGTTTGGTTACCACTCGAGTGGCCCATAAGTTAGGCTTAGCCGTGGAGGACTCGCCTGTGCAACTTCTTGGAGTTGGTGGTATAAAAGTTAAGTGTTTGACGGGACAGACACTTGTCACCTTTTCGTCGCTGAAATCCTCGACAGTGAGGATCATGACTTCGGCTCTGGTAATGGATACCATTGCGGGTTGGCAGCCCGCCAGAGACATACCGCCAGACATGTTGTCTATGGTGTAAGGTCTGGTATTGGCTAATCCATTTGTTCTTCATTCCGCCCCAGTAGACTTGCTCCTGGGTTCGGACGTATTGGGTTGGATTTTATTGGGCACCCAGAAGGCTCTGGGTTCTTCTTCACTGGTGGCAGTGTCTACAATTTTTGGTTACGCCCTGATGGGCCCTGTCTTTAAACAAGACTCCGTGGAGGAGCCGACAGTTCTCGCGAATGCGTCTTTGGCCAAAACCATGCAAAGGTTTTGGGAGGTGGAGGAGCCACCTATGGTCTCCAGGATGGATCCGGACCACGCAGAATGTGAGGCCTTTTATCAGGCCAATACGGAAAGATTGTCTTCCGGTCGGTTGGTAACTAGGTTACCCTTTGTTGCTTCTCGTCCTAGCCTAGGGCATAATAGGATGTTTGCGGAGAAACGACTGCTGTCCATGGAACGGCGCATGCAGCGTGATCCCGTACTTCGTGATAAATATATAGAATTTATGCGCGAGTACGAGGACTTGGGTCACATGTCTCCGGCTCGAGTTGATTGGAGCTCAACTGAGCATTACTTTCTGCCACACCATGCTGTTGTGAAGGCCTCGACTGGCAAATTGAGAACTGTCTTTGATGGGTCAGCATCCACTTCGAACGGGGTTTCGATAAATCAGTGTTTACATTCTGGTCCCAAACTACACAGAGATATAATTGACATCATCCTGAACTTTAGAAGACATCAGGTGGTTTTTGGAGCGGACATCCGGATGATGTTTCGCCAGACAGTCATACATCCTGAGGACAGGCGATTCCAGTTGATACTCTGGCGTGAGCGCCCCGAGGATCCTGTGACGGTATATGAACTGAATACAAATACGTACGGTTTGAAATCTAGCCCCTACATTGCCATCAGGTCATTGCTTGAATTGGCCGAGCGGGAACGGACCCGTTTTCCCCGTGGAGCTTCCGTGCTGTCACGTGACTTGTACGTCGACGACGTCTGCACCGGAGCCCAAAGTGTTGAGGAGGCCCTCTTACTGCGGGACGAATTGATTGCAATTCTTAAGTCAGTGGCTATGAGTTGCGTAAATGGTTGTCCAATGAGCCTAGAGTTCTAGAAGGGATCCCGGAGGATCACCAACAGAACCCTCACTTGTTTGCGGATGTGGATGATCCCAACATGATAGCGGTGCTGGGCATGCAGTACCAGCCGCTAACGGACATTTTTAATTTCCAAGTGGATTTGGAGATACCAAAGGCCTGGACTAAGAGAACGGTGCTCTCTATGATAGCTCGTATGTTTGATCCAAACGGATGGATAAGCCCAGTGATATTTTCTGCGAAGTGTCTTCTGCAGCGACTTTGGACTTTGGGCGTCTCGTGGGATGAGCCGCTGACCGGGTCAACACTGGATGATTGGCTCGAATGGTTTTCGTCGATTGAGGAAGTCAATCGGATTGCCTTGCCTCGTCGAATATTGCCACCTGGGAAGTTTCAAGCCAGCCTTCATGGCTTTTGCGACGCGTCGGAGCGGGGCTACGCCGCGTAAGTATGTATGCGGACAGTTGACGCCGATGGCCGGGTCAATGTCTCGCTTTTGTTGGCTAAGAGCAAGGTTGCTCCCATCAGGACTAGGTTGACTATTCCAAAATTGGAATTGAGCGGGGCTCATCTTCTTTCTAAATTGTTGAGTCACGTTGCACGTGAGTTTGCGGCCACGGTCGAAATACGGAATATCTTCGACTGGTCGGATAGTCAGGTCACACTCGCATGGCTGCGCGCGGCCCCACATACCTTAGAGGTTTTTGTGGGAAACCGGGTTTCCCAAATACAGAATATCGGAATTGATATAATCTGGAGACACGTGCCGGGTGAGTTTAACCCAGCGGACTGTGCTTCCCGTGGGTGCACGGCTCCAGAGTTGACTTCACACCCGCTCTGGTGGGGCCCAGAGTGGTTATTGGGACCAGAAACTTCTTGGCCTGTCTGTAAGACAGATGTAACAGCACAAATTTTGCCTGGGCTACGTGTACATACTGCAGTCGCTGGGACGACTTCAGAACCGGATTGGTTGCTTGCGTGGTATAGTAATTTGGAAAAGCTTCTGGGTGTAACCAGTTGGATTAAACGCTTCATTCATAATTGTCGGAACCCCCAAGCAAAACGATTGGAATCGATAGCAAGTGCTGAAGAGCGCCGGAGCGCATTGTTGCATTGGGTTCGTGTCGTGCAGACCGAACATTTTGAGTCGGAATTTCGTATTTTGCGCGAGGGACGCGCTAAGTTGAAGGGCGCGGTCGCTCGTTTGAACCCTTTCATCGACTCAGATGGGCTTCTTCGGGTTGGTGGCCGGCTCCGGAAGGCGGACCTTCCGTTTGGGAGTCGCCATCCTTTGTTATTGCCCAAGGGCGGACCCTTGGTGCAACTTTTGGTGTCTGATCGACATATTCGGAACGCTCATGCAGGGTGCAGTGCGTTGCTGGCCATTTTGCAGCAAGAATTTTGGATTTTGTCAGCCCGAAGAGCAGTAAAAAGTGTTTTGTTTCGATGCATCTCTTGTTATAGAGTAAAGGCATCTACGATGCAGCCGCAGATGGGTGATCTGCCTGCTCATCGTATCCGGCCTACGAGGCCGTTTGACGGTGTGGCTACCGATTTTGCAGGACCCTATTCGGTCAAAACGACCACCCTTCGTAATGCCCGGATCGTGAAGGGGTATTTATGTGTATTTGTTTGTTTGGCTACCAAAGCTGTCCACTTGGAGGTGGTTTCAGCTTTGACTACGGAAGCCTTCGTCGCTGCGTTAGATCGTTTCGTGTCGCGTAGAGGTCTACCTTCACTCATTCGCTCCGACAACGGCACAAATTACAAGGGTACTGTAAATTATATTAAGGATGTTTGTGAATTTATTGATAAGAATTGTAATAGTTTAAGTCAAATTGCTGCCCAAAGGGGGATAACATGGAGGTTCAGCCCCCCAAATTGCCCTCATTGGGGAGGGATTTTTGAAGCCGCTGTGAAATCGGCAAAGACCCACCTCCGCCGCATTTTAGGGGAAACAGCTCTAACGTTTGAAGAGCTGGCCACAGTATTTTGTAAAGTTGAGGCGGTCCTCAACTCTCGTCCTCTCTGTCCATTATCTCAGGACCCAAATGACTTGGAAGCACTCACTCCTGGTCATTTTTTGGTGGGAGGGCCTTTGAATGCCCTACCCGAATACCCGTGGAGGGATGAACGTACATCGCGGTTGTCACGTTTTCAAATGTTACAGCAAATGAGCCAGAACTTTTGGGCTCGCTGGTCTCTTGAATATTTGCATTTGTTGCAACAAAGAGTGAAATGGACAGACAGGACTGAGCCACCCAGGGAGGGAGATTTGGTATTGTTAAAAGAGGCAAATCTGCCATCATTACTTTGGCGCCGAGGGCGCATTTTGCGTTTGATTTTTGGCGGAAACGGAACTCCGCGTGTGGCTGAGGTGTTGGTCGAGGGTTCGGTTCTGCGGAGAGCCGTATCCTCTCTCTCTCGCCTCCCCGTAGAGTAAGCTAGCGGTCTGCTTCTCAGACCGTGACGGGGGGATGTTTTGAATAAAAGTACTTATTGTTAGGAGACTAGCGCCATCTGCGTGTGATCTCCACAAACACGGGCAAGATTTATCGATTTAGCGATATTCCGGCTGTGGGCGCTCCGCCAAGCGCGGGTTGTCTTTGCCCGGCCATGAAATAGTCTCTGTCTATGGGCGCGACCCGGCACTCGGACGCCGCCATTATGAATCGCTGTCCCCGTCGCGATAGATAGCTGGGCGGCCGGCTTTTGGTCATTTTTGGTAGAAAGCGTGTATTTCGTGGAAGAATTATCGCTAATTAACTAATTATTGTTTGTTGAATTTGTTTGTTACCTGTTTGAAAAGGCGTGGAGCTGAAATAAGTCGCCGTACGTATAAAAACAGTGTATGTGTCAAATGTAAAAAACGTGTTGTTTTAATCTATCACCCGTGTGGAACGGAAGTATTTGTAAATTGACTAAAATGGACTAATTCTGGAGTTATTGATAAAACTAAACGTATAAATAGTGATAAACGCTTGAATCGCTGTGAAAGACGTCACATGATGTTACGTCACCATTCGCGTGTTGGTTATTGAAGTGTTCTGTGTCTATAAATGGATATGCTGTCCCACTCACAAGGGCGGCGAGGGTAGAACGTCAGTTGTACGTTATATAGGTACGTTGTGCGGCAGTCTGATCGCGCAGTCTAACAGTAGATGTCGTACAGAGCGGACTTGTCTTGGTGTTAAGGTGAGCCAGTGTCATAGTGATAGTAAATGTGTTAGAGGTACACTACATAATGGCGACGAGAAAATGATGCGAAGCCACGCGGTGAGTTATTTTTCCATTTTATGAGCTGAAGTATTTAATGTAAATGCTCAAAAGCAAATAGAATTTTAAATCAAAAGTAAATGCTGCATATTGACTGTTAAAAAAAAAAATTGTGAGAGAAAAAAAAATAACAAGGAAAGAGGAAGTGTCAGTTAGCATTTACTATATTAGGTAATGGCTATACTTTATTGCAAAATAAAAGTTCGTTTAAAAAGTTAATGGACTACTGTGCTTTGTCCATCACATTAATGAGCTGGAAATTATAATTTGTTAGTTAATGTTTATCATCAAAAGTATATAATTTATATTGACTTAAAATATTGACAATTCTCAGATTATATATTTTTAAGATTAATACCTTAGGGAGACTTGGTAACCTAAAATAAAGGCTTTATGCGTAGCGTAGGCACCAAGTCCAGTCTTACACAAGTGTCAGAGTAAAGAAAAAAAAGTTAAATCAAAATAAAAAATAAAACATATATCTTTACTTTGTTGATTACCTAGTGTTTTTGCGAAAGAAATAAGGAACTTATCTTTTAATAGGGTAATATAATTAATCACCCTAGAATTTCAGAGGAAAAACGTAACGGAAAAATTTACCAGTCGTATATGACGTTAATTATTACGCGATTACTTTTGAAATATATTATTCAAATAGCTATAGTTTTCCGATGTACATGGATTAAGTGAAATAAATGGGGGATTATATTATTTTTCCGTATGAAATGAGAGGTGCTGAATTTACGGAAGGAAGGTAGATCATTATAGTTATGTGGTGAAACTCTTTTATTAGGTATTTTATTCTACTCCTAGACAGGCATCACTTTTAAACCTAAGAGTCATGCTGGAGGATAGTTGCATCAGATCCGGAGTGCAATGCTGTGAGGGAAGGTCGCCAGTCGCTGGAGTCAATGAGTATAAGTTGTGGGTGCTTTCTGTCAGCGCCGGGAGGCTCACACTCTGTGAGTCGGCTGTGATTTACCTGATGAGGGTTATTATTTTTATTTGCTTTAAAACATACTAGCAGTTTATTAAGCTGATCTGGTTTCTATACAGTGTATTTTTAAAGCTGTTCACTAAAAATGCAGTCAACAACATTCTCTGGTTCCAGTCTGCAACCACATGATTAGAGAGAAAATTATGAATTGATATTTCTTTTGATTTCACACGATACAATTACAGCTAATATCCTCTCAATCGTTATTGTAAGAAAATTGAAATAGGTCTTGCAAATAGGGTACATCATAATATCCTATTAGACTCTGTAGGCCTCGATTTTGATCTGGGTTGCCTCTTTGTCTTTGACGTTGTAGCGGTGTGAAAAAAAAAATTAAAAAAAAGGAGAGAAACCATAGTAGGGAATATGCATGGAAGAATATGTGTTATCGAACCAGTTTATCCGTAAATATTCGAAAGTACTAACTAACACTGAAAACAGAATAAAAATTGGTGGAAAAACGAACGAGATATAGCGAGTTTACGAAAATATGTCTATCTCACTCGCAAAATACGCTATTTGCTATAGCAAATGTATTGATGATATGTATTTATGACGTCACCAGTCCATATCGGACTTCTCTCTCTAATTGAAACTTTAAAGTATCACAGGTACGTCGCTGATTAAGATATTTTATAAATTCTTTCATATTTGTTTACTGTGGTTAATAAGGCTTTTATTAAGCAAATAAAAAAAATAATGCGTGCATATTCTCTATTGTATAAGTATACACTTACCGGTAATGAGGTAGTATACGAAATAAGCAATACGATAACCTGTGGTCAATGGCAATATGATAGCCGACTTAGGTATGATTTATTAGAAAAATGATAGCTATGTTATATGGCAATATAATTTGAAATGAAATGAAATGAATATGAAATAAAATGAATTTGAAATGAAATGAATTTGAAATGAAATGAATTTGAAATGAAATGAATTTTGACTCCTTAATGTACACAAAAGTTACATTGTTGGCCCCACACTAGGCAACATGCCTGTCCTGTGGTGGCCAGTTTGAAATTCCAATTTTGCTAAAATGTGCCGACAATTAGGTTTAGAAGAATTGCAGATAATAATGACTTACACTCAAAATAATAGCCAATTCCTTTTTATAACTAATTAGGAACACGTGAGATGCTTCACATAACTGGTATACTTAATAAATATAGGTACTTACTTAATATAAATGTTTTAAATTAATAGTTAAGCTTACTTTACAATTTTTAAAATTGCTTTGTGTCGAAGTAGTCCCACGAAAGCAGAAGGGATCTAACTATGTGCTTACATGATAGCCGATAACAACAGCAATATGATTGCTTATGATGACACATGCATAGCAATATGATAGCTATGACATGGGGCAATATGATAGCTAATGATGAGACATGGCAATATGATAGCCGATAACAACAGCAATATGATTGCTTATGATGACACATGTATAGCAATATGATAGCTATGACATGGGGCAATATGATAGCTAATGATGAGACATGGCAATATGATAGCTATGTCAAATAGTTGTGTGATAGACCTTACATATTGCAATATGATAGCTAGTACGAGTGAGTGATATGATCTATGTTAAAGGACAATATAAAAGTCCATATGAGCATTTATTTATGGTCGATATGAAAGGTCAGCTCAGATAATATTAATTGGACTGAAAGGCAATGTAAGTTTGCGCAAATTTGGATTTAATTGTACAATTTGCACATCAGCCCATGGCTCAAGTCACGACACTTTCAAACCTCGAGCATTTCGACCCTGACAGTGATCAGTGTCAGTAGGCGCAAGATGGGAGAAATGGATAAGGGCACTGGAAATATATTTTCTAGCTTTAAACATTACATCTGAAGAATCTGGAACAAGAAAGGTTGTTGTGTCATGCCGTTTAACCTTTTGTCAGTTTGGGCATGCATTGGATTGTGCGAGGCCAAGAAAATCATTAAATTGGGTGAGGCCGTAAGCCCACATTAAAATGTGCGAGATCAAGAATGACGACCTCCGTGGCGTAGTGGTCACCATGCTAATCCACCACCCAGAGGTCCCGGGTTCGATCCCCGATCAGGGCAAGTTGGAAAATGGCCTTTTTCAAACTGTCCTAGGTCTTGGATGTTTATCTATGTAAGCACTGTCAAAACTATATCAAAGTACACACAAAAATCTGTCATATAAACCGCCTTTGTCGTTTCCCGCGCAAATACGCTGGCAGCACTGCCACGCAGGATTGCAATGGCCATCCTTTGCACGAGAAACGAACCTGAGCGGGAGTCACCAGTCTTCTCTACAATCCTGTGCCCAATCTCGCCGATCAGGCGCTTATCATCAGCACCCGAGCAGCCCATCGTTTCTACCGCCACTAGGACGAAGCAATATTGCGGCTCTAAAGCCGCATACTTAGCACGGTTTCTCTCGGCTGCATCCTCTGCAGCTGCGGCTGCCGAGCCGATAATGCGGCCGAGGTAGTTGGCCGTCACGGTGCTGACACATGTAAGAGGTCATTGCATGTAAGTATTTATTATAAATTATAGTATCGCCCCTCTATATTAAATTATTTTTTAAGAAAATCATTTAATTGGCTTTATAAGCGCGCATTAAATTGATGAGCAGCCCGGGATTCAAATCCCACTGGAGAGTCAAGAATCAAACAACAACAGTGGTAAGAAAGATTGAGCAATTCATGCATGAACATTCTTATAAAACTAAGTGGACTTTTGCAGACGTAGATATAGCAGACATTCGAGAATTATCACCAACTCGAAACATAGGAAGATGTTAATTGATATTTTAACGGCAAATTAGAAACAGAAATGAAATTTTAACAAGCAAGAACTTAAATAATATGCAAGTTCTTGTGTTTCTATATTATTGGTTTTGATTATTATTTCATTTGCTTAATTTTGGCATAGTTTTCATTTAGTGATGTGGTTTTAGAATATTGAACAAAATGTTAAGTAGATAAAATAAATAAATCATTATTCACTTCATTACATATTCTCTTTAAAAATATTAAAGTAAGTGATGAGTGAAAGAAAGTGAAAGTTAAAAGTGCGTGTTTTCAGTGTTAACTTGTATTGTAGAATACAATTATATGAAGTGACCGCTGAGATTGTTGGTTATTTTGAAACAACTTTATAGTAATGCATAACAGGAGTCAAGAATTCGTTAGATATCTTATGACGGCTGATATAAATAGACTTTTGACAGTGATCCATTTTCTGAGAGTGATGGAAAAGGAAGAAGAATAGGTAAAATATTTTTATACCGTTCGCTCATTAGTGAGCAAGTTACACTGCTCTCGGATGGCTGTTTATGTATTTTTACGCGAACAAGTGACCATGACCCTATTCCACCCGAATCGTCTTATTCGTGGGTCCTTACGTACATTTACAACAGACTATTTTCCTCACTTTGGAGCCTTTGAAAAATCAAGTAAGCTGGTCAAATGGCAGTTAAAATCCCAATTTACTTCGAGCCTTAAAGGTTTAGAATGACTCAATTCGAAAAAAATTAATTAGTCTGCTTTGTCATCAGTCATATTACAAGTTGAATGAAATTCGGAAAAATATATAGTAAAAACACTATTTTGTCAAGATATTTTTAACTAATATAAGCGTTCCTTTTATTTTAGCTTTCTCAGTTAGTAGATATGAGCAAAGGCAGGAAGATTGACACTGGCAGTCAAACTCGACTGATTTAGTCTACGAAAGGAAAATTAATTTTTATTATTGGTTATGAGTTTTGAGTCATTGCTTGTTAGTTTGAATATAACTTTAGAAAAAAAAATTAAAAAAAAATTAATGGGGAAGGATAGAGGGAGAACTAAAAACTTATTTCATAAATATCTGAATCTATAATATTCTTACTCAATTAGGTTGCAGATTTAATTGAATCGTGGGTTATAAGATAACGTGGTTATAATTGGAACATACTCCGTAATTGTAATTTCATTTCAAAAAAAAAAAATTGTAAGGAAGGGATGTAGTGTTCTGTGTCTATAAATAGATACATATGCTGTCCCACTCACAAGGGCGGCGAGGGTAGAACGTCAGTTGTACGTTGTGCGGCAGTCGGATCGCGCAGTCTAACAGTAGATGTCGTACAGAGTGGACGTGTATGTAAATGTGTTAGAGGTACACTACAGTTATGTCTACTCGAAGTTAAACGGTGAAGAAGATGAAATCTGTTGTGCTGTAGTGAAGTGGTGCTATATATACGACATATTCGTTTGGGGCGACATATGAGCTCATGGGTAGGTTTGCATAGGGACCCCATTTTCTTCACCACTGACTTAGGACCCGTGGAGGGACCCAAAACCGTCGCCAACCCCGAAGAGGACTTCGGGATCGACGAGGAAGCCTGGCGAGGCTGCCCGAAGGCAGTACTAACTGTAAGTGTTATAATAATTTTGTTCCTCATTCTTAATCAGTTTAAATTAGTTTTCTTTGTATTTAAGTTTAGGTTTCGGGGTTCCCTGGACCTTATCTGGGGTGGTAGCAGACTGCGTAGGTTTGTTTGTATGTTTGTTTGTGGCCGGTGGGATTGCCGGACTCATACAACATAACGTAATCTCAGCTCTCTGCGCTACATACTTTTTATTAGTGTTTTACCTTTTTTTTGTTTACATATTTCGACGCCTCACTCGCCGAATTGTTGCACCTTCGAGATCAACAGCAAACCCTATGGTGCCTCAGGCAGGGCAGTAAAGCATGGCTTCTATTGCTCCTCCAATACCCATGTTGCTATCAACATTTCCTTTTTTGGTATCTGAAAAAAAATTACAGTGTTTAGCAATTCAAATATTTTAAGGTATATGTAACGAAAATACTTCTCTGTTTTAGTTTATTTCGATGCACCAAAATCCAATGAAATGTGTTATATAATTGGTAGTCTCGACTCTCGGCCATAAAAGCAAAACGTTTGTAAAGAGTTTCCGAATTGCGTAAAATACCCATTGCCGAGCTATTCTTTTGTAAATATTATAATTGGATCACTATCACAAACATTTATTCACACATGTCTAACACATTTATTTTACATAGTAACACATACTCAATTCACTTAGTAACAGTATTATTAACTTCTAACTCATTTTAATTTCTGTAGCCTACATGTTCGAGATTCCTACAAAAAATTAAGAGCAATGATGCCATATGTATGATTCGCACTTCTTTTACAAAAGGACAACTATATATGAAGATTTTGCATGTCACTCATTCAACATTTAATCATCGTCAAATACAGACCGTCCCGGTTAATTTTTATACAAATCCTTTTTTAGTTCTAAATTGTTCATACAAGCCTAGAAATTGTAATATACCACGCATTTGTACCTCTCCTGGGTTTATTTCAACAAGAAGACCTGGGGAGCACTTGTGTCAACAGACATAATTTGGCGACCGTGACAGGACAAGAGTCACTCGCTAATTCCCAGCTGTTGCAGAGAAGCCACGCAGCGTGTCCAGAGTCCTGAGTTAGGATGCCCGTGCAGCCGATCACCGCGACAGCACCCAGGAGCAGAAGCAGGCAGTCTAGACCGGCCCCGGCCCGAGCAGCGCCAGCACCGTCAGCATCGCCTCGAGCCGCAGCGAGCCATTCAGATAAGTGCCCTTCCTTCCCTAACCATTCTTCTTTCCATCATAGTTCCTCCTTGATTGTTTAGGATTTCATTTGTGTAAATAGTGGTTAATTTCAAGCATACCGTATACCATAGCTACTTGATGACGTAGCATTCCTTTGTTCTCGGAACGTTACAAATCGTTCTGTACCTCATTGATTTCTTTCTTCCAGTGTATAATCTTTGAACTAAAATAAAATTAAAGCATATACACTTTATTTCACACGCAAATTATCATTATTTAAATAAATCTAATAGACATTTTAATAGTGTAACTACCTCCAAATTTTATTGTGCAGACCATTTGCGTACAAATCCCAATTATAACTATTTTATCTTCTTTCTTCACTCACATTTCACGCCGATCATTCCAGGGGATCGCGGGCATCGGCGGGCTAGAATAATTCTGGTGCGTCGCACGTCACGAGCCTCTGCATGAGACGGTAATACGAAGCCGCGAACCAAGACCGGTTTCTGCGTGCTTTCGGTCGGTATTCAATTACTTTCAATTATTATCTATTGGTTGATTTTGCCTGTTTATCCAAAATATTTTAATCACGTCATTTCAAATCTATTTTCCTTGCAGGTTATTCTAATTAAATCAGATTTGTTCGTTTAGATATAATTCAGTATGTCACAAAACGATAATGTTGATGATCCTAAAACACTGTTGTCACTAATGACAAGACGCAGTTCTATCAAAGGTCAAATTACCAGATTCCGTAATTATTTAGATCGGATTTCTCAATTAGAAACTTTAACTTCTACGGACATCACTGAGTTGTCTCTTAAACTGAACAAATTTGAGAACATATCCATCAAGTGATTGATGATTTACAAACCCAAATTGAGGTTATAAATTCCCAAAATTTATCCGCTGAATTAGATGAGCGTGATAAAATAGATGAAGATTTCCTCTCTTCTATGGTCATTGCAAAAGGATTACTTGAGAAGTACAGTAAGTCTTCTTCACCTGATTTGGACAATTCTCAAAATGTCAGTACTTGTCATACCGATTGCCATGATCGCGATGAGAGTAGATTGTTGAAATTGCCTTCCTTGAATATAAACAAATTCCGAGGCGAATTTATTCATTGGCCGGAAATCAAGGACACGTTCCTGTCCCTAGTTCACAATAATGCACGAATTAGCCCTATCAATAAATACCATTATTTGTTATCATACCTAGAGGGCGACGCCGCGAGAATTATATCCGGATTACCAATATCGGCAACTAATTACGAACACGCGTGGAATCTTTTGCTAGATCGCTACGATAACAAAAGATTGTTAACAACTCATCACGTGAATGCACTTTTTAACTTGCAACCTGTCTCGCGCGAATCCGATCGCTCCTTGCGTTACATAATAGATAACGTTGTCAAGAATTTGCGCGCTCTGTCCGGTTTGGGGCAAGATACCGACAAATGGGACTTGCTTATAATTCATCTTGTGTGTTTAAAACTAGACTCTCAAACGCTCGCCAAGTGGGAAGAGTATCGCAATACGTTAGATGACGACATTACATTTAAACAGTTTCAAAAATTCATTTATTATCGGGCCGACGTACTCGAGTCATTAAATAAAAATAAATCAAATAATAACCACTCCGAGTCATTAAATAAAAATAAATCAAATAATAATAACCACTATAAACCGTCTCAAAATAAATCATCACATGTTAAGTCGTCTGCTTGCACTCAGCCGAGTACTTCAAATACCTACACTTACACTTGTGCAACTTGCAAAGGCAGCCACAGGATATACGATTGTCCCTCCTTTAAAAACATGAGTGTTAAGGAACGCATCGCTGAAGTAACTAGGTTGAATCTGTGTGCTAATTGTCTTAGGTCAGGTCATGATGTCAACTCTTGTCGATTGGGACCTTGTCGGGAGTGCAAACGTAAACACAACACTCTTTTGCACATAGTCAGTAACAAGCAGTTAGATAAGCAGCCTGATTCCACTGTTTTAACTTTTTCTAAGCAACCTTTTAATCAAGTTCTTTTATCAACAGCAGTCATTGAGGTAACTAACCCAAATAAAAACATAAAAAAGAGAGCTCGTGCGATTCTGGACTCTGGAAGTCAAGTCTTCTTTTATAACCGAATCTCTTGCTCAAATCCTATAGCTTGACTCTCGTCCTATACAACCCCTCAACCTTATTGGTATAGGCAACAACTCTTCAGGTCAGATTACCAAGAGTTGCATTGCTCAAATCAATTCTATAAACAGCTCATACAGCCTTACCATCAATTTATTACAATTAAAACAATTAACTGGGCAACTTCCTAAAACTCCTGTCCAATGTGACAATTTCGATATACCCCACAATATGTTATTAGCTGATCCAAAGTTCTATGAACCCTCTGATATTGACGTCTTGCTTGGAGCCGATGTATTTTGGGAAATACTAGGTTCACAACAACTTTCTTTAGGCCCAGGATGTCCAAAGTTGCATAACAGTGGGTTCGGTTGGCTTTTATCGGGGCCCATACCTCATACAAATACTAATAATAATTTATCCCATTTGTCAAATGTCCATTGTCAACACTCTTCTATAGCTAACTCCTCATACGATGATGATCTTCATAATGATTTAATTAAATTCTGGGAAGTCGAAAATATTCCCACTAAATCCTCTCTAAGTTCTATCGAAAAGGAATGTGAAGAACATTTCATATCTAACACTACCCGTCTACCTTCCGGCCGATTTTGTGTCAGACTCCCATTGATTGACTCACCGGACTGCTTAGGCGATACATACACTATCGCAAAAAAACGGTTTTTTAATTTGGAACGTCGGTTTCGTAAAGAACCTGATCTCAAGAATCAGTACATAAATTTTATTCGTGAATACGAAGAGTTAGGCCATTTAAGGGAGTGTCCCACTATAAAGCCACAGCCATCCTATTATTTGACACATCATCCTGTTTACAAACAAGAAAGCGAATCCACTAAATTACGGGTCGTGTTCAATGGTTCACTAAGCACTTCTTCTGGGTTATCAGTTAACCAACTTCAAATGGTCGGTGCCACTATGCAAGACTCACTCTTTTCTATTTTAATTCGTTCAAGGCAGCATCAGTACATTCTCGTGGCTGACATAGCTAAAATGTACCGCCAAATCGAAGAATTTCCTCTGAGAAAATATAAATCAAATTCTCAGAATGTTCTCCAGTCTCTTTCCATTGACGCAAACGAAAACTTAGCTCTTAGCAGTGCTTCCAGCACCCTAGGTTTGGGCTGGAACCCAGATTCAGATGATATATATTTTTCAATTAATTTCGACTGCCAGGGACCGGATACCACTGTAACAAAACGAATTATTTTATCCACTTCTTTTAAAATCTTTGACCCTTTGGGACTTCTTAGTCCATTTGTCATCATTCCCAAAATGCTTTTGCAACAGCTATGGCTTGCAAAGGTGGATTGGGATGAGCCCGTACCCAAAGAAATAAAACAGTCTTGGCTTAAATTCACAACCCATGTTTCGTCTTTAAATAACGTGCGCATACCTAGGCACGTCTTATGCAAATCTGCTCGCAAAGTAGAAATCCATGTTTTTTGTGACGCGTCACAAAAGGCATACGGTTCCTGTGTATACATGACCTCCGAGGATGACTCAGGAAGAGTTTACGCTCGTCTTTTGTGTTCCAAGTCAAAATTAGCTCCAATTCGACCTAACACATCCACCATCCCCAGATTGGAACTGGCCTCAGGGTTACTAGGCGCAAGGCTCTGTCAGTCCGTAATTGAGTCACTGAGAGATCCAGTTCATCGTATCATATATTGGTCCGACTCGAGCGTCGTTCTAGGTTGGTTACGCACAAGCCCGAGGAATCTCAAAACGTTCGTAGCCAATCGAGTTTCTGAGATATGCGAACTTACAAATGCAAACAGTTGGAGGCACGTACCCACTAGCGAGAATCCGGCTGACTTGATAACCCGCGGTGTAAATCCCGACGAAATACACCAAAAATCCTTATGGTGGTTTGGTCCTAAATTTTTAACACAACCTGAATCGTCTTGGCCTGTATTACGTAACAAAATATCAGAATCGGACTTACCCGAAAGTAAATGTTACACAAATATTTCGCTACCTTCTGCAAATTTTATTTCTTTCGAACGATTTTCTTCTATAACTAAATTAAAACATGTCTATGCGTATGTACTTCGCTTCATAAACAATTTGAAAAATGCTAAAAATAATTCCAAAATTACGGGAAATCTTACTTTAACTGAATTAAAACAATCATTCTATTTATTATGTTCTACTTCTCAACAAGAATCCTTTCCGGATGAATTTAATCAATTACGTTCTGGTAAACAATTATCAAACAAATCTAAAATTTTATGTTTAGCACCATTTTTTGAATCCAAAACTAATCTTATTCGAGTAGGTGGACGTTTACATGCCTCCGAATATACTTACGAGCAAAAACATCCCATATTGCTACACTCATCTCATTACCTTACTAAGTTATATTTTAAATACGTACACTTGCGTAATCTGCATGCCGGCCCACAGCTGTTACTGGCTTGCGTGCGCCAGAGTGTGTGGCCAGTGAACGGTAGGCATTTAGCGCGACGCACTGTGCATCAATGCACTTTGTGCCGGCGCGCGGCAGGTAGAACGTTAGTCCCTATGATGGGCAACCTACCTTCTCAGCGCGTTTCTCCCGATTTTCCATATAAAGCTATTGGCACCGATTTTGGTGGCCCGTTCTATATATTAAACCGCAAAGGGCGCGGTGCTACTGTTATAAAAGCATATTTATGCATTTTTGTATGTCTACGCTATAAATGTGTGCATCTCGAGTTGGTTAGCGATCTTTCAAAGGATGCATTCATTCTTACGCTTAGAAGATTTATTTCTCGCCGCGGCAAACCTTCAGACATTTATTGCGATAATGGGCGCAACTACGTAGCCGCCGCTAAGGAAATTAGTTGTTTCATTAAAGGCATTTCCACATCTCTATCCGACCTTGCAAATGAGGAACATGTTAATTTTCACTTTTCCCCAATTTCTGCACCCCATTTTAATGGATTATTCGAAGCCACAATAAAGTCAGCCAAATTTCACGTCAAGCGCGTCATGGGTAACACCCACCTCACATATGAGGAACTTTCAACCTTATTTGCACAAGTGGAAGCCGTATTAAACAGTCGTCCACTGTGCCCCATGTCCTCCGATCCTAACGACCTCCTTTTCCTCACTCCAGGTCACTATCTGATCGGCCGCCCACTCACCGCGTTGCCGCCGCCGCCTTCCATCGAGGACGCCCGCACCACATCACTTCAGCGCTATGCAAGGCTGGAGCAAATTCGTCTTCACTTCTGGAGGAGATGGCAGCACGAATACCTGCACGAACTTCAGTCTCGAAGCAAGTGGACGAAGAATTGCTCAAAATTATCAGTGGGAGACATGGTCATCGTACATGAAGAGAACTGCCCTCCCCTGTCTTGGAAAATGGGACGTGTTCATCAGCTGTTTCCTGGACCCGATGGCATATCCAGAGTAGCCGATGTACGGACGATACGAGGAATCCAGAGGAGGCCTCTGACCAGATTGAGTCCTCTACCCATGACTGACAGCGAAGAATGATGATTGATTAGTCAGTTTAAAGCTTCAATGGACGCTTTAAACGCGGGGGAATATGTTCGAGATTCCTACAAAAAATTAAGAGCAATGATGCCATATGTATGATTCGCACTTCTTTTACAAAAGGACAACTATATATGAAGATTTTGCATGTCACTCATTCAACATTTAATCATCGTCAAATACAGACCGTCCCGGTTAATTTTTATACAAATCCTTTTTTAGTTCTAAATTGTTCATACAAGCCTAGAAATTGTAATATACCACGCATTTGTACCTCTCCTGGGTTTATTTCAACAAGAAGACCTGGGGAGCACTTGTGTCAACAGACACTACATTTCCAAAAGCTGTATTTCTCGCGATCAAATGGTTATAATTTTTTTTTTATCCATCGTAAAACACGAGTAACGGTTTTAAATTTGCGAATCAAGATATTTTTCTTAGTTACATATTTAAAATGACTTATGCGTAAACTGGGTCCATAACCCGTTGGAATAACAACTCGGTATGAGCTAAAATAAAACTACTATTTATCCGGTGAATTATGAAATTATATTATTTTCACTTTTACTTGGAAGTGTATACGTCTGACACCTAGCACAGACGATAACGGAATGAACGAGACAACTGGGCATTGCAACTAAATAAAGACAGCAACTTGATTGCTTTAGTATTGCCATATTGAAAAATAAAGATTGATTTTTGCAAATTAAATAATGTAAATCAACACTTGTGATTTTTATTTTTGTTGTATGTTTTTTTTTAATGTTGCTAGATTAAGGCTTCCTTGTTCACCTATGTCAATCACTTCGCAGTCTGCACACAAATTTTTAATCCACTTGATTTTTTCTAAACCTTTAGTTACAATCCTCTTATTTTTTAAATATGGTAGAATAACTCGTTGAAATTCTATAAAATCTACGTAGCCCTCACTCTACCTTATTCCTCTGTGCTTTTCTAACCACCTTACTCTTTTCTTTTCTTCTGCCGACAGACGATGGTAATAATATGGCGGCTTAACTAGGAACATCTGCGTATTTTCCTCAGTGACAACAGAAACTTCCTTTACAATAAAATTATTTTGATTGTCTAGAAAACCTTGGAGGTCGACTATGGTGATATCTGCATTCATTTTAATCACTAACGACGAATTCTGCAAAACAACTGCGGAAACTTGATATAATGTTCATATAATAAAGTCTGATAGAGTTGCAAGTTGCAACTTGTTAAAACTTAATCCTTTTATTGCTTGCTATGATATTTTCTTTACAGTGCTACTATGCAGTTTGTATTTCAACTCTGATTATAAATTTTTTACTTACAGTAAACTTTGAACATTAACGAAAAAAACGAAGTTTATGATATTTTACGAACAATGTTGCTTAGAGTTCTATACTCGGCTATACAGTCATTCAGAATGAGACAGTATGCCGTTGTCTGATCAGGTATCTCTCTATTGCACTCTAGCTCGAGACGAATGTTGATTACCGGTCGTGATTTGATATTATCGTTCTGTCTAGAACAATCGATCACGAATAATGGTGCAATATTTTTAAATTCTTGAGCACTCAACAAGGAGTTGCATGGGCGGTTATAATAAGACTGTTGAAAGTTAACATATTGCTCGTATGTTAGCCCTTCAAACGTCGTCATAGCAGACACAATAGTAAAACAATACATCAGACGCCCGCTCCGGGCGTCCGACATTTAAAGGATTATTGCACTAGCTGATGCCCGCGACTTCGTCTGCGTGGACTTTAGGACTCCGGCATATAAGTATAGTCATCAGGCTGAAAAACTTTTGCTAATGCGTCATTAATGTATATTTCTAACAGTTTAGCTGGACCATTATATTTTTGCATCAGGTGTTCCAGATCTTCGAGTTTTATACCTCAACAATAAAAGTTCATCAGGCTGAATAACTTTTGCTAAGACGTCATTTTTATATTTCTTATTATAGTTTAGCTGGACCATTATGTTTCTGTATCATGTGTTCCATTTTCCGACATCAATTATATTATAATAATATAAAGTTTCATTCAAATCCGTCCAATATTTCCGGAGATTAGCGTGTACAAACAGACAGATTTTTTACTTTATTTTTTACTATATTACAGTCTCCATCGCCCCATTTTTTAAAAAATATATATTTAATGTACAGATACATTTTTTTACTGTTTTATTATACGTAGAGACCATTATGTTTCTGAATCAAGTGTTCCAGACTTCGATTTTTATACCTCAACAAAAAATGCTCATCAGGCTGAATTACTTTGCCTAAGGCGTGATTTTATATTTCTTTTAGTTTAGCTGGACCATTATGGTTCTGCATCAGGTGATCCAGGTGTTCGATTTTTATAATTCAACAAAAAATGCTCAGCAAGCTAAACATTTTTTGCTAATGCGTCATTTTTATATTTCTTGTTGTTGAGCTGAACCATTAGGTTTTTGCATCAGGTATTCCAGATCTTCGATTTTTATATCTCAACAAAAAATGTTCATCAGACTGAACTACTTTTGCTAAGGCGTCATTTTTATATTTCTTGAAGTTAAGCTGAACCATTTTTTGCATCAGGAGTTCCAGATTTTTATAACTCAACAAAAAGTGCTCAGCGGGCTAAACAACTTTTGCTAAGGCGTCATTTTTATATTTCTTGTCGTTTAACTGGACCATTAAGGCTCTGCATCAGGTGTTCCATTTTCCAAAATCAATTATAGCCTATATGTTGCTCAGGCTTAACAGCTACATAATAAAAAAAAAATTCATTCGAATCCGTACAGTATTTCCTGAGACTGGCGTGTACTAACAGACAAGCAATCGCCCATAGAAAAATTATCTTTAAACTTTAAATGATGATAACTTTTTTATCTGACAACAAATTTCGATGAAACAAAGCCTATATGTTGCTCAGGGATGAGTTTAATCTTTTAATGTAAACCGCGTAAGAATCTGTTTAGTAGTTTTAAAGATTAGCGAGTACATACAGACAGACAGACAGACAGACACAAAAAAATCCAAAAAAATTATTTGTGTTCTGTTACTCTTTTCTTATCGCCCACATCCATTTTTGTAATTTTTATCAAATGTACAGACACGCGGTTCCTACTGTTTTATTATATGTATTGATAGTTATGTTTTGCAAAGTTGGTATTGTAACTTTCGTACGGGTAATATGTAGAGTTCAGAAAAACTTTGACATCTCGAATATCACAGTGATCAAACCGAGACATATCGTTTGTCCCATTGTTTTTTCTGTTTGTTTGTAAACCTAAAATAACATATCTAAGTTTTTCAATTTGTGACGAAGTTTTAATCGACCAGGTGTGTTTTGTCATCTTTGGTAACAAAGGATACTCATAAAGGTCCCAGTTCCCATACTAATTCCTATACTAATTGAATGGGTCTGTCTTTTTCGAGTATTTTGAGTAATTAATTCTTTCTCGATCCGATACTTTAACATGAGGCATGCGCCAAACAATTTTTTTTATATCAATACTTGCGACCTCTTCACCAGTGTTTAGCTTTAGAGCATTGAGGTTAGTATTACTTCGTAGCAAAACAAGCACATGTTTGCAATTGACAATATTTTTTTTATAATCTTCTGCAAAACCTAGTATGTTGCTGAGAGGTACTGAAGCAGCAAAATGACCTCCAATTTCATTTTTGGTACCGTTTATATCCCAACCCCACACTTTGGATACCTTCGACTCAGCTTCGTTCATAGATACCAATCCTTTCATAGTTGTAGTTATGCCAGCATTCTTCACTTTGTCTATTTCAACACCGTTTAATTCATATCTTGAAAAAGGAATAGAAGAGGGTTATTTGTAAACTGCACTACTGGAACTGCTTCCCTATTTTCACCTTTAATAACATTGACTACGGCTTCAACATACAAGGTACTTGCACATGGAAGCACATATAAATCTTGTTGGTTTATAGGTATCCGAATTTTATCATTTCTATTGAAAGTAGTTATGTACGGTTTAAATGTACAGACACGCGGTTCCTACTGTTTTATTATATGTATTATATGTATTGATATATTAAAAAAGCTTACAATGCTCTGCGAATACAATTCAGTAATGCCTTCAGAATTCTGTTGCGACGGCCGCCGTTCTGTAGCGCGTCAGCTATGTTCGCGGTTGCCCATACTGACGGATTTGACGCGGTTTAGCGCAAGAAATCTGCACCTCTGTTGCGTGCAGTTCGCACCAGTCGCAACAGTATTCTAAGTGTAATAGCCGATCGGCTTGACAGTCCGCTTATGAGAGGGCTCATTGATCGAACCCGGTCCCTCTTAGTTATAAAATATTAGCTAACATGGTTTGTATGAGCGCTGTGCACTTGCAACTATGATCTTTGCGCAATATCTTATAATTTTAGACAGATTTCATTACTAACATAGAATAAGTACCATTGTTACTAATCCCTGGGCCTATGTTGTCTTAAATAAAGTCATTATTATTATTATTAATATACCACGCTCTATGAGTTGTGGTTTACATGGCAATCTATCCCTCATATACACAACTCGAAAATATGGAATTTTTTGGCATATTTATTATCATCAATATTCGTAAGAGCACGTTTGGGTAGCTTCCTTATTCGTTTTTTGTAGATTTTAAAAATAACCCACTTCCTTTTCTATACGGTTTAAGATAAAATCCTTTTCCTATCGCTATAGCCTCCATGGCTTTGTTATAACGCTCAGATTCACGTAAATTCTGTTAAACGGATTTACAATCAATTATGGTTTTAGCTATAGCAGCAGTACCACCTGCTAAAGCCCCTAGTGCTGATAAACTCGCAAAAATTGGTATCAAAGGTGAAACCCCTCCTGTTTTAGGGATTGGTATTATTCTTGGTAAACGAACATGCGATATTTTAGGAATCAATTTTTTTGCTGCTTTATAAGCATATTTAATAGCAGTTTTGTTATCATTTGATTTCAGTTTCTTTTTTTGTGAACGTATTTTTGACACAATAGTTTTAAATTTTTTAATCCCGGCACCTGATTTTAATTTTGCTTTCATAACTTTGTTAACTATCCTCGATGCCAACTTTTCACCTTTGCCAGCGACTTTTAAATGTAATCGCTTCTTAGCCATTTTCATTAGTTGTAAATCTACTTTATGACGATCGGAGAGGTTCGGATTGTTGTATGCAATATCGTGGTATTTACAAGCTTCGTCTAATTTGTTAACACCTTTATCACCTCTTAGTAACCTTTCTTGTAACCTAGTGCCTGGTCCGCAATAGTTGTAACCTGGTAAGTGAAGCTCAAACGGGATATTGTTAATCAAATTATTGACAAGTCCACCTCCTTTCATTTCTTGTTATATAATGAGCAAAATATAAGATGCTAACACTTATATGTATTATTATATGTATTGATGTTATGATACATTAGAATTTCTATCTATCCAACTGTTTTCTTCGTTAGGCAGTCCTAATCATTTGACATACAATTTATTGCCTTTTTAGGGTTCCGTAGTAAACAAGGAACCCTTATAGTTTCGCCATGTCTGTCTGTCCGTCCGCGGTCCTACTCAGAAACTATAAGTACTAGAAAGCTGTAATTTTGCATGGATATGTATATTAATCATAAAAGTCGTAAAATAAAATATGGAAAGAATTTTTTTTAGGATAGCTGCCATACAAGTAAAGAGGAAGTCAATATTTTTTTTCTCTACAAACATATTGTGTGGGGTATCGCTGAATAGATTTTTCAAAAATATTGTTAGCTTGGGAACACCGTTTTTCGATTTAGGGATCCGTGTCTGAAATATTTAGGTTTCAAGTAAATTTTTTTGTTAAAGTCACGTGTCCCCACCATCTATCTGCTGAACGGTTATATATGGACACGTTAAAAAAATCACAGCTATAGTATATATAATGTAGTTTAAAGGAAAACTATCAGAGCTAAGTAGGGTAAGTAAATTAAAAAGTTATAGGTGATCAAGTTATAAAATGTACTCGAAAAGGAAAATTTTATACAAATTCAATACATAGCCGTTTTAGACTGCAAGTTGGCATTTACAACTACGGAACCCTATACTGCGCGTAGCCTGACACGCACTTGGCCAATTATTTCTTATAATTTTTTCAATTAAGTATTTATTTGGATACTTAGCTTTTTGTAACTCTTCTTGATAAAATAAGCCCTATATAATTTGTTTTCGTTGATCTTGTATTAAATATGTAACTGGTTTAGTATTTGTATGGTCTAATGCTAAACCACACACCTTTAGTTGATAGAAAAGATTTGATAATGTTTAAATGATTTATTGATAGATTTGATAGTTATAAGTAATTGATGTGAGTACACGCGATGAATGATAATGTGGTACTAAGTAGGTCGCGGCGCGGTGCGCATAAGATGCTGACACAAGCAAAATGTACGCTGTATGCATCGTACATGCTCCGGGCGCGAGAAGAAATGAATGATTCGAACTATGAATGATAAGATGACCTTAAGATATTTCATTTTACAATGTAGTATTAAAAAACTTATAAATTTCATTTCACTTTCACAAAGGTTTTTTGTATCACTGGCGACGTCGCTCTGTCTCTTTGACTGTCGGAGGGGCCGGCTGCTGCTGTCCGCTCTTCAATTACAGCGTAGTGCACGCTGGGCTCCGCCCGAAGAGATGCAGAAGGAGAGAGATCCGATTGCAAGGGCGCGCAGCGTCTGCGAATTTGCCGCGCGGTGTAGATGATACTCGCTAGAGCTACTACACACACCAACAAGTATATGACAGTGTAGTGATGGATGTCGTGATATGAGATTGTATCTGCCAGTACATTTGTTTCTGATGATTTTAGGTTTTCGATCTTTGTTCCGATGTCTTGCAGTCTGTGTTTCTCTCTGGCCTCACTCGAATCCTCTGATATGGTAGAAACAGGAATCGAGAGGTTGATGATGTTGTTGATGGGTGGTATATCGACGTTTAAGACATCTACTGTGGTTTTTAAAGAGTTTGATAGCCATTTGCCAGAGTAGATAGTAAGTGTCCCTGTTTTGATGATGCAGCCATCGCCCAATGTCATAACTCCGGCCTTGCTGAGGTGTTCCGATGTAATTTTATCTCCACATATGACTCGTGCAGTGCATTGTTCACAACAAAAATAAATGTAAGAGTTATTTAAGTGTAATTCTGTCCACTTGTCTCGGCATGCTGTTGACACTGTTTCACATTGATATGAAGTTTGATTTTTGATGCATAAATTTTCGTCTGATGTCAATTGATAAATAGGCCGTTTCAGGGGACAGATGTATTCGTTGGAGTCGTAGGCTACGCAATCTTGTAGGTCATTTAAGGACATAGGGATATATGAATCCTTTTGCATGTTTATAGCTATGTGCGTGGAGATGGGCACTAGGGTGACCATGCTTTTGTTAAATTGTTTCGGAACTGGAATGATGGTATAAATTTCGAAATAGTCGCGGCTCACTAAAGGTACGCGGACCTCGAAGATGAGATATTCCTTTGTAGTCCGTGCCTTTACCTTCAGTAGGTGGAAAATCTTAGCCACTTCTGTCTGAATGTTGTTAACAGGTAAAGTCAAGTCTTTTGGTAGCTGGCCAGTTATGATATTCAGTTCATCTCTTAGTTGCTCTGGTGTTAAAAGGTGAAAGTGTTGAACTTTTCGTAATAGATATTTGTTAATGTATCCACCAACGTTTCCTGTATACTTCTAAGATTTATCATGATGTTATTTGCTATTACAGTAGATAAGGTAAAATCATTTCTCATATCTGTTTTTTGAATTTCTTCCTTTAATGATTTAACTGCTGCTGTCATGTTATTCATATATTGTCGTATGAGCTTATGTTGTTGGTACATTGAAAGTTCAACTCTCTTGATGACGTTAAGCTCAGCTTCCACTACAGAAGTCTGATTTTTCCATAGTAATACAAGATGTTTTTGATTGTCCTTGATTAAATCTATATCCTTTTGATATTTTTGTGCAAAACCTTCGTCAAGAATTCCAAATAACTCATGCGCAACGTAGCCCACGCCATTAATAAGCCCTCGACGACGTCGTACTCCGTATTTCTGCTGACCGAGTAACATGCTGTTGTAATGTTCGAGTTCGTCGTACCCGTGACGTAGTTGCAATATGATCACGTCGCATTGTGGTATTTTATCAGTAGAACATATGTTTTCAAGGTGATTGATGTATTTTAAAAATAGATCTGTTCCTCTCCAATAAGGTGTCATATTACAGTAGACAATTATTTTCCATTCTTCCCGTTCTACACGCATGTTCATCATCTTGTCAAAATAAAGGTTTTGGTTAATATCAAAGGGAGATAACTTATAGTCGCATGTTATTGGAGTGATAACTAACATAAAAAGCAACATAGTTGTCAGTAAGGCATTGCGAAATTTGGAAGGTGCTGGTTTTGTCTGTTGCTGGCGCGAATTTGCTTGCTCGCTATTTTCAGAGTCTTGTTTATTATGTTGATTTTCGTTGCATGGTAATAATGATAATTTCGTGATTGGCCTTTTCATTATTCCGTTTTTTGTTTTCACGGTAACCACTCGGACGTAGCCATCCTTTCCAGGATGGATATCGACAACCCTGCCGAGGGGCCACTTGCCTGATGGAAGATTTGCGTCATGAATGATAACGACGTCATTGATCTTTATATTATCCTTGGGATAGTGCCACTTGCTCCGTGCAGATAATTGACACAGATATTTGGTGCGCCATCTATTCCATATATCATCAAAGATCTTTTGTGTTAATTGCCACCGAGTACGTAGATCTCGTTCTGTTTCGATGATTGTTAGTGTTGGGCCGCTTGCCAGAAAATGTGATGGCGTGAGGCAGTCTATGTCTTCGGGATCTTCTGTAAGAGCGCAGAGTGGCCTACTGTTGAGGCATGCTTCAAGCTGAGATAGTAACGTCGAATACTCTTCGTATGTTAATTTCTGTTCTCCGATGACTCTTCTGAGATGGAATTTAAGACTTTTCACGGCAGACTCCCACAGACCTCCGGCACTAGGGTGGCTCGGAGCGTTGAAGTGAAACGAGATCTTCATATCAGTGATGGCATCGAAAAATTCATTATCTAGGGTTTGTTGCAAGTTGATGTATTCTTTGCTTAATATATTGCTTGCTCCTATGAAATTAGTGCCATTATCGCAGTAGATATGGCTCGGCGCACCTCGTCTAGCAGCCATCCTTCTCAAGGCAGCAAGGAAAGCTGAGGAGGTCAAGTCCGACACCAATTCGATATGCACAGCTTTCGTGACCATGCACACAAATATGGCGATATACCCTTTAGTGGTTTTCACGCCCCGTCCTTTGTTTGTTTTAACATCAATGAATCCCGTGAAATCGACCCCTGTTTTTTGGAAAGGTCTACCAGGGTTGCAGCGAGCTAAGGGTAGATCTTCCATTAATTGATCGTGTTTGATTGGTTCGTGACGTCTGCACTTGATGCAATTTCGAAGACGTTTTTTGACAGCACGATTACCACATAATATCCAATACTCTTCACGTAGCCTTGATAACGTAAGGCGAACTCCCCCGTGATACGTCATCCGGTGCCCTTCATCGATAAGTAGGTCGGTAAGGTGACTACTATATGGTATAATAAGCGGATGTTTCATTTCTTGATTGATGTTCGCATTTCGGAGGCGACCACCAACTCGTAGCATTCCTTCTTGATCTAAGTAGGGGTTCAATTTCACTAATTTGCTCTTCGAATTGACTTGATTTTCTTTCTTGAGACTGATAATATCTTCACTAAATTCTCCTTCTTGTACACTCTTGATTAAAATGTTCTTAGCTTTCTTCAATTCGGTTATTGTTAAGTATTTTGGTTTTGATTGATTACGTGATATTGCTCGTAATGTCCAAGCGAGTATTCTGATAGCTCGATTGAAATTACTGTTTTTATTTAATAAATTATGTGCGATGTCATCTGTTTGAGGTGTCGAAAGAGAAACGTTGATGTGTGCGGATTTTTTGGCTTCCTCTACAGTGGTGTAAGTTGGCCTGGTTTCTTGATTTTCTTTGAATGTTGTTAACCACGACGGTCCTTGCCACCACAGAGGGTGATATCGTAACTGATCGACCGACACTCCTCGGCTAGCACAATCAGCTGGGTTATCGGCTGATTTAACGTAGTTCCATTTTTCTTTTGGAATAATTTCGACAATCTGCTTCACTCTGTTGGCTACAAATGGTTTCCAGCGACCGGGGTCGCCTTGGAGCCAGCCAAGTACAGCCGTTGAGTCTGACCAACCGTATACAGTCACATTATTATTTGGAAAACATTTTTGAACTACTTTTACCAATTTTGATAATAGATGAGCACCGCTTAGTTCCAATTTTGGTAGTGAAATGTTTTTCTCCTTGGCTCGTACAGGTACAAGTTTCGATTTTCCCGCCACAATAGCTATAGTTGATTGATTTTGATTGATATTTGATCTACAATATACGACGCAGGAATAGGCTTTATTCGAAGCATCGCAGAAACCATGCAGCTCTATATTTTCATCCTTGTGTGTCTGTAACCACCGTTGAACCTTGATATGTTGTAGTGCCGGTAGACCTTCTTTGATTGATTGCCACTCAGAGTTAATATTTCCTGGTACTTGGTCGTCCCACTGAAGATCAATGGTCCAGACGTTTTGGAAAAGGATTTTTAGTTTTGTAGAAAGAGGAGATAGCCACCCAAGAGGATCAAAGATTTTTGAAATGTCTGATAGAAGTGATCTTTTGGTGGTCCTTGTTGAAGAAGTATCTATTTTATTTTGGAACATGAATTGATCTTCAGAAGGGTGCCATTTGAGGCCTAATGTCTTTGTTGATTCCTGATGTTTAAATTCAAATGCTTCTTGATTGTCTGATAATGTGTTACCTAAGATTTCTGGTTTGTTAGATGCCCATTTACGTAAATCGAATCCACCTGACGTTCAGTAAGTTAGTAAGGTCCTTTTTGAGCTGTATGGCACCTTCTATGGTGTTATGTCCAGACAACAGGTCGTCCATATAAAAGTCTTCCTCCAAGACCTTGGAAGCAGCTGGAAATTTTGATTGCTCGTCTTCTGCTAACTGACGTAAAGTCATCATAGCGAGAAACGGTGCCGCCTTAAGACCGTAAGTTACTGTCGTCAGTTCGTATTCATCTAAAGGGTTTTGAGGTGTATCGCGCCATAGAATTTTTTGATATTTTATATGTTTTTCATTGCATATGATTTGGCGGAACATTTTTTGTAAATCAGCATTTATCACGAATTCATGCTGTCTCCATCTCAAAATTAGAGTAAATAAATCTTGCTGTAAATTTGGTCCTGTGTACATTAATTGATTTAAACTGTAGTTGGTTGACGTCATCGATGACGCATTAAAGACAACTCTTAGCTTAGTAGTTGTAGAATCTGTTCATATTACACAGTGGTGAGGTAATATGCAATCTGGCGATTCTTGTTTCGTGCATTTGCGCATGTGACCTAATTCCTTGTATTCGTCGATAAATGCTTTGTAATCTTTTGCAATTTGTTCATTTTTTGAAAATCTTTTTTCCAATTGAAGAAACTGTGCCACTGCCTTTGGTTTTGATTTTCCTAACTTTTCATCGATGTCAGATTTTAAGGGTAGGCTCACTACATATCTTCCGTCGTCTCTTCTCACTGTTTCTGATTTGTACTGCTGAATACAATGTTGATCGTCTGACGACAAATTGACATTGTTTTCTGCAATGTCTTCCACTTCCCAAAATCTCTGTATGTCTTCGATATTGTTCATGACGACATTGCATTGATAAGATGATCGCACGTTTCCACATAAGATCCATCCGAGACGAGTTTGTTGTACTACGGGATATAATGATTCATTCTCTTTGATAATGCCAGCCATAATAATCTCGCAGTATACGTCCGCGCCTAGCAACAAATCGACCGGGCGACTGACATTAAAATTTGGATCCGCAAGCTGGATGTTTTGTAAGAATGGCCATGATGGTTTGGCGAAAGAGTAGTTAGGCAAATGGTTGATTAGTGTCCTCATTACTAAGACCTCACGTTCAAATGTAAAGTCAGAGTATAAGGAAGAGGCTGAGATAGTAATCAACCCCTTGCAGTTGTGTTGTTGTGTACCTATGCCAAATATGGAGCCTTTACAAGCTCGTCGTGGGATACCCAACATCTGAGCTGCGTTTTCTGAGATGAGTGATACTTGGGAGCCTTGATCAATGAGTGCTCTTAGTTCAAAGATCGATCCATTCGCTCCCTTAACTCGAACGATTGCTGTTGCTAATAGAGTTTCGGTGATATTATCTTGGGAAACATAAACGTTATTATTGCGATGCTTCTGTTCCCGAGAAGTGGAGGGCGATGTATTTACCGGCGTAGTCAAATTACACGACGCGGCCGCCTCTGCCTCGTGTGAGAAGGCATCGTGTAGCAAAGTATTGTGCCGCCCCTGGCACACTCGACATTTTGTTTCAGAAAAACATGCCTTATCTTTATGATTGTAAAGACAATTTTTACACAAACTTAAACGTTGAATTGTATTACGTTTTGTTTCTGGGTTTGAGTCTAAAAATGTTTTACAGTGGAAGAGTCCGTGGTTGTCTTTGCAAAGTGGGCAGTTTTGTGACCTTGTTACAAAGCTTTTAGTAGAATTGTTGCGCAAAAATGACCTGTTTGATTCACTTAATTGATTGTTATTTTTGTTATAATAATGATTCGGTTTTTTCTGATTTTGATTTTTGTTATATGTATGATTAGGAGCGTCTTTCTCCGTGGATGATGTTGAAGGCTTGAAAGAAGATTGCTTGCGACGAGAAGCTTCGAGAGATGTATATTTGTTTTCTAAGAATTTGAGGAAATCGGATAATTTAGGTAACTCCCTGGGATTTTCCAAAGATTCGATATATTCAGCATGGGTCTGAGAATCCAATTTTTGGGATAATAAATGAATTATTAAGGGATCCCACGTTGAGATTTCAACACCGAGGTTTTTGATAGCGTTAAGACTTTCGTTGGTAGTGTCGAATAGATTTTTTATTTGTGTATCTGATTGATGTTGCATAGTGTGAATTGATAAAAGGATGTTGATATGAGAAGTGAAGATGAGTTTGGTGTTGCTGTACCGGTGATTTAAAATTTCCCAGCAGATTTGGTAATTGTCTGAACTGATGTTTAGGTGTTGAACGAGTCTTTCAGCTTCTCCTTTCAGCTTACTTTTTAAAAACTGCATCTTTTGTGCACCTGATATTGATTTATTTTTGTGTATAGTTTCATAAAATAAATTTTTGAAAGATTCCCATTTATGATAGTTTCCCGCGAAAATCCCGATGTCTAATTTCGGGGTACAATCTTCTCTGTGTTTTGATGACCACATCTTGTTGTTAATAGATTTTTTCATGTTATTATACAATAACTCGTACTTGTTATACTGATGCTCATACTCCTCATCTTCTTCATACAGTTCACTGTCGATCTCCCAGTGTAGGGAGTCGATGGTGGACCATCTTGATTGAATGGTTTTTAAAAGATCTTCATATTCCCACTTTTCAGAAATATTCTCTAAATCTAGTTGGTTGATAGCACGTGATAAAGCCTTAAAATTGCTTCTTTGCTTTCGCATCATTTCTTCTAATTTGCTTGCATTTCCTTGGGAAGTAAACTTGCTTGATGGCTTTTCTTTTATTATTGTTTGCTCTTGCTTATTGCTTACTGATGCTTGCTGCTCTTGTGTAGGTTGATCAGCGGCTGTATCTTCATAAACTTCTGTTCCGCTGGTTGATGGGTTCCCGGGTGAGCGATCTCTTTTTTCAGGTTTTGCCGTGATAGAAGAAGCCTCGAACGCTAGAATGGTGTCGCGCGCTTCGATGTAAAGATTTTTTGTTTTTTGATAAAAGTTTTCGGAAAAATAATTATAGCCTCGGATATCAAACTCGAACAATTTAATATGATTTATTTGGAACTCTTGCCAGTATGCATCGAGAGTTTCAAGCCGTTTTTTGATATAGGTGGAATGTTTACGTTCTACGGAATCTTTTTTAAAGTTTCGAAGAAGTTGCTTTATGGCATCGGCTGTTTGTTTTTGATTCTCTATGAGATCGTCTATTTTGCTAGCCATGATAAAAAAGATAGTAGGTGTTGATAAATAGGACAACAGTAAGACACTGACCTGCAGCTGATAGCTGTGTAGCCCCCTCGCGATATATGCGCCTTCTCAATCGGACTGGTGAGACCCGCTGGTGGGAGGCCAATCCAACCGATTCGCTACCACGAAGGAAATACCTAAATGATATAAACGACTTACAGATTGCAGGCAAGTATACTTATGGAGTTATCCTGCTCCAGTTCCAGTAGACCAATGCTCGTCCACAGGCTGATTATTGCTGATGAAATCCGTAGGCAGAACACAACACGTGGCAAACAAAATTTTCACTAGCACACGCGATTTGGTCCCGCCACGGTAGCTCGAAGGACCATAAAGATGTATGGTCTAATGCTAAACCACACACCTTTAGTTGATAGAAAAGATTTGATAATGTTTAAATGATTTATTGATAGATTTGATAGTTATAAGTAATTGATGTGAGTACACGCGATGAATGATAATGTGGTACTAAGTAGGTCGCGGCGCGGTGCGCATAAGATGCTGACACAAGCAAAATGTACGCTGTATGCATCGTACAGTATTATTAACCGTTTTAATTGTAAAAATTTCTGAAGACCAATCAGGTGTAAAACCTTTGGAGAAACTACTCTTGTATTTACTTATTCTAATGTAGTCACCTATTTTAAATTTAATTTTAATTAATTTTCTTAGTTTCTCTTGGAATTTTTTAATATTATTTATTACTAGTTTTTCATTTTTTGTATTTACATCTACCGGTTTAAACTTTGTGACGCTATGTTTTTGATTGTTATATGAAAATAAAACGTCATTTAAAGTTTTTCCTATCCATTTATAGTTACCACTATAACTGAAACATTTATACAATTTAATCTTCAATGTTTTATTAGTCTTTCAACAATTGAAGCTTTTTTTGTTGAATACGATAAATAGTGATTAATATTCATTAACTGCATTTGTCTTTCAAATTCATTGCTATAAAACTCTGTGCCTCTGTCAGTTTGTAGGTTTTTAGGCATACGTCCACTTTCCCTTATAATTTAAATAAATGCGTTAAGAACCTCTTTCTTCGATTTAGTTCTTAAAAAAAATAGATAGATAGATAGATAGATAAATTCATTTATTTGCAGCTATAACACACATAAATACAAAAACTATACAAAACACAAAAATTAAACGCAGACACAAAAAAATATATATATGTAAAAACCCAAGTAGTATAATATTTGGACTTATAAATCTTTTCTGTTCATTCAGGCACGCACTTCGTGCTTGCCTTCACTCACAGCAGTGATTTATAACCCAATGTTATATGTCTAGAGAGTTTCCATAGTAAAGCATTCACAGGGTCAGATTGTTTCGAATGTATATAAATTGTAACTTACAAATGAATAATATTCAGTCATAAACAGTCTTACTAGTGAAAAGGATGGAATTCGTTAAACAATCTCAAACTTTACAACTGAGCTGAGTATGTCCAGAAGAAAAAGTAGATGTTTCCCGCCATGGAGACCTTCTACCTAATACTATTCGGTGTATTATTTGCGGTCCCTCGAATTGTGGGAAAACTAATGTAATCATAGGTCTTCTGTTACATGAAAATGGTTTACGTTTTAAAAACGTTTATCTTTATTCAAAAACATTGTATCAGCCGAAATATGTGTTTTTAGAAAATGTTCTTAAGTTAGTGCCAGATGTTTCGTTTGCAAAATATAAGGATAATGAACTTTTTTTAAGCCCTCACGATGCGAAACCACACTCCGTAATAATATTTGATGACGTTGCATGTGAGAACCAGTCCAATGTGAGAGATTATTTCGCAATGGGTAGACATAAATTTATCGACTGTTTTTACTTGAATCAAACATATAGTGGGATACCTAAACAGTTAGTAAGAGACAATGCAAATCTTTAAATATTATTCAAACAGGATGATGTAAACCTCCATCACGTATATGATGAACACGTTAATACCGACATGTCGTGATCTGAGTTTCGAGAAATGTGTTCAAAAGTATGGAGCGAACCCTATAACTATTTGGTAAATAGTAAAGATAGTAAAAAGAACGAAGGCGGTTACAGGAAGAATTTCGATACTGTTATTAGTATTACGGGACTTACCGCGATTAATACTAATAACAGTAATTGTGACCGTGAAACTCTAAAATCATATATAGAATTTCGATACTTTTATCTCGTTCGACGAGGAAAAAAATACGAGCATATAAGAAGATTTATTTGAAAAACTTCTTCAGTCGCACTATAACCGTATATATCAAATAACGTATATTCATCAAGCTTAAAATGGAAAAAGAGTTAAAGACTCAGATAGTTAAAATAGCAGAAGCTGTTAAAAAGAAAATCAAAGACATGAAAACTACGGACTCCTACAATGAAAATGTTTTAAATACAGTTTTTAGACCTGTTACTGACCCGATGCAACAGTTGATTAAAGATGTGAACCATCCAATTTAATCAAAATAAAAGGATGACGTTATGAAAAATTATTTTGTTAAAGAGCAAATTCCATCGCCTGAATCGCAATTCAACAAAACTCTTATAAACCAAATTTCCTCACAAAATTATTCTGAAGATGATTCTGATGAAAATAATAGTTTAGAAAAATCGGGAGACTCAAACAATACTAATAGCAGTAACATCTACACTAATATTATAAAGAGGAAAGATTTGTTTGTTTGTTTGTTTGATTGTATTGAATAGGCTCCGAAACTACTGGATCGATTTTAAAAATTCTTTCACTGTTGGATAGGTATGTTATCCCTGAGTGACATAGGCTATGTATGTACCACGGGCGAAGCCGGGATGGACTGCTAGTATCGTATAAAATCATTGAGTCAATACCTAGCCCTAGTCAAAATACTTCGTCCTGGTCACTTTCCTCCGAAATATTTAAAGATGTACCATTCGGCGTTAGACGAGAACAAGGTAAATTAATGTTGGGTTCAGCACGTGTGCTTATAAATGATCAAATTACATCTGTAGCAGGACGTGATTATCAAGTAACGCCAGGATTGCGGGAATTATTGTTGAAAAAGGTACCTAATTTGGAGGTGGTGACTGAAAATGATTGTCAACTCAAGAATATAAGAGCATGTTAATAGACACAAATGCTCACCGACGAGACTTTGATCCCACTAAACCAATTAAATCTAATAAAGGGCGGAAGTGCTTGCACATCATTAAACCACTTTTTAGATTGCGAAAGCCTTCAACATCTTCTGTCAGTAATGCTGATGATTTTAGCTCAGGAGAGGGTTTGATACTTAAAAAGAAGTAAAAAAAAAATACTGATTACATCTACTGGGATGACCCTAATGAATTAGTAGAAAGGTTGAAGTTATTAATAGCATCTAAAGATGCTGGAAACACTGGTCTGGATAATGAAATAATTTTTATCATAGAAGAACTACGTGAAAATGGTAGTATAAATTAATAACAGCACATCCTATTAGATCATTTATTATTTCACTGCGATCGACTTCAGTACAAAATGAATGTTGATAAATTTGGCCACCATGTTCATAAAAGACTTCGTTTGTCAGAAATACTAGATTGTTCAACTAATCACCTTGCTAGATTGGAAACCGGTGATTTTAATTTACAATCATCTCGATTGAGAGGAGTTCAAGATCCTGTAGCACATGATGATGCGGTGAACAAAAAATATGTTGATAAAAAGATCACTGATGAAATTACTGCTTTTGTAAATACAATAAAAGAGGACGTAAGAAATAATCTCATTCAGTTTTAAAAAAAGTTTTATACTGAAGACTACATCGATAAAATTATTAAACAAAATGAAAAAACACCAAGTGGTAAATGAAATTCATAGATCGGCACGCAGAAATTTTGATCGTCGTAATGTGATCTTGAAAGGGATAGACGACTTATTGCAAGCTGACCTAGCTGATTTTCAATCATTAAAAAAGTATAATAATGGATACACTTACATTTTAACTGTCATTGATGGTTTCTCAAAATATGCTTGGATGATTCCTTTAAAAAATTAATAAAAAAAAGAGGTTGTTAACGCATTTACTCAAATTATAAGGGAAAGTGGACGTATCCCTAAAAATCTACAAACTGACAGAGGTACAGAGTTTTATAATGATGAATTTGAAAGACAAATGCAGTTAATGAAGATTAACCACTGTTCATCGTTTTCAACCAAAAAAGCTTCAATTGTAGAAAGATTAATCAGAACATTGAAGATTAAATTGTACAAATGTTTTAGTTATGATGGTAACTATAAATGGATAGGAAAAACTTTGAATAACGTTTTGTTCTCATATAATAATCAGAAACATATCGTCACGAAGATTAAACCAAAAGACGTAAATGAAAAAAATGAAAACCTAGTAAACCATAACATTAAAAAATTCTAGGAGAAACAATGTAAATCAATCAAAAATAAATTTAAAATAGGTGATCACGTTAGAATTAGTAAATACAAGAGTACTTTTGCAAAAGGTTTCACACCTAATTGGTCTACAGAAATTTTTACAATTAAAACGGTTAATAATACTAAACCAGTTACATATTTAATACAAGATCAACGAAAACAAAATATATTAGGTTCATTTTATCAAGAAGAGTTACAAAAAGTAAAGTATCCAAATATATACTTAATTGAAAAAAATTTAATTTAAAAAGGTAATAATTTGTTCGTCAAATGGTTAGGACTTCCTGATGAAGAAAACAGTTAGATAGATAGAAATTCTATTGTGTCATAATTCATATAAGTGTTAGCATCTTATACTTTGCTCATTATATAACAAGAAATGAAAGGATCATCAATAATTTGATAAATAATATCCCGTTTGAGCTTCACTTACCAGGTTACAATTATTGTGGACCAGGCACTAGGTTACAAGAAAGGTTATCGAGAGGTGATAAAGGTATTAACCAATTAGACGAAGCTTGTAAATACCACGATATTGCATACAACAATCCGGAACTCTCCGTACGTCATAAAGCAGATTTACAACTGATGAAAATGGCCAAGAAGCGATTACATTCTAAAGACGCTAGCAAAGGTGAAAAGTTGGCATCGTGGATAGTTAACAAAGTTATGAAAGCAAAATTAAAATCAGGTGCTGGGATAAAAAAATTTAAAACCATTGTGTCAAAAATACGTTCACAAATAAAGAAACTGAAATCAAAGGATAGCAAAACTGCTATTAAATATGCTTGTGAAGCAGCAAAAAAATTGATTCCTAAGACATGTCACGTTAGTTTACCGAGAATAATAACAATACCTAAAACAGGAGGGATTTTACATTTGATACCAGTTTTTGCGGGTTCATCAGCACTAGGCGCTTTAGCAGGAGGTGCTGCTGGTATAGCTAAAACTATAAATGATTGTAAAACTGCTCAACGGAATTAACATGAATCTGAACGTCATAAAAAACCATGGAGGCTATTGCGATAGGAAAAGGATTTTATCTTAAACCATATAAAAAAGGAAGCGGGTACTTTTTGAAATCTACAAAAAACTAATAAATAGGCTACCCAAACGTGTTCTTACGAATTTCGATATTATTAAATACACTAAAAATATTCCATATTTTCGAGGTGTGTATATGAGAGATAGATTGCCACGTAAACCACAACCCATAGAGTGTAGTATATTAAACTTAGACAGTTGTAATAATGTGGGAACTCATTGGGTAGCCTTTGCTAAAATAAATAATTATTGTGAATATTTCGATAGTTTTGGTAACTTTAGACCACCAAAAGAATTGGTCAAATATTTAAATGTTAGTGATATACATTATAATTATACTAGATTACAAAACTTTGATACTGTAAATTGTGGTCATTTGTGTATACAATTTTTGCAAGACTTTTGGTGTAAATATAGTATATAATAATTATTACGTCTGAATAAAACATCATTCTAAAAATGTCTTTCACTCTGTCCATAACTGGAAACAGCTCAATACTAACAACGAATTATACCCCTCCACTAGAACTCGATGGCCAAATGAGTGCTCTCTTTTACACTTCTCTACATTTAATTCAATACCAAATATTACTAAAACTAATAATAAATTTTATTATGGCATTGACGAAGTGGTTGAAATTCCTGAGAAAGCATTTGAACTCCAAGACATAAGTGAGTTTATACAATTAAAAGTAAACAATTGTGTTTTCAAGTTATTGTGCAACAATAACACATTGAGGCTCTCGATATTCTGCTCCAAAGATATTCATTTCGAAAAACCAAATTCTATTGGGCCTTTATTAGGTTACGGTAAAACTTTCCTGATGAAGGATAAATGGTTTAACTCCCCACTCCCAGTGAACGTTCTACCTACAACCGTGCTTCGGGTTGAATGTGATATTACTGAAGGTTTCTATATTAATGGAAAATCATATAATTCACGAATTCGCTTTGAATGCACCTCCTGGCTACAGAATAATGGAAATACCAAAAAATACTATATATTTTCCAGTGAACAGAAGCACGGTGAATAGTATAAATATCAGAATATTGAACATTAAAAACAATTTAATACATTTTCGCGGAGAGAAAGTGCAATTGTACTTACATTTGAAGAAAATATGATTGACTACAATAAATACTCGACTTCATCTTTTAAAAAGATTAGTACCCATCAAGCAATGAAGAAGACCACACATACTCGTGATAAAAGAAAGAAATTAACAGTTGTCAATATACATTTTCTTAAATCGATTGGATTGCTAAAATGAGTATTTTAAATATAGCTAGCAGCCCTATTTATGACAACTCCATAGAAAGTATAGAAATTCATTCATACATAATACATAACTACTTTTAATAGAAATTATGAAATTCGGATACCCATAAACCAACAAAATTTATATGTGCTTCCATGTGCAAGTACCTTATATGTTGAAGCTGTAGTCAATGTTATCAAAGGAGAGAAGAGGGAAGCAGTTCCAGTAGTACAGTTTACAAACAACCCTCTTCTATTCCTTTTTCAAGATATAAGATATGAATTAAACGGTGTTGAAATAGACAAAGTGAAGAATGCTGGTATAACTACAACTATGAAAGCCCTGGTATCTATGAAAGAAGCTGAGTCGAAGGTCTCCAAAGTGTGGGGTTGGGATATACACGGTACTAAAAATGAAATTGGAGGTCATTTTGCTGCTTCAGTACCTCTCAGCAACATACTAGGTTTTGCAGAAGATTATAAAAAAAATATTGTCAATTGCAAACATGAGCTTGTTTTGCTACGAAGTAATACTAACCTCAATGCTCTAAAGCCAAACACTGGCGAAGAGGTTGCAAGTATTGATATATAAAAAGATTGTTTGGCGCATGCCTCATGTTAAAGTATCGGATAGAGAAAGAATTAATACATACATACATAATATCACGCCTGTTTCCCGCAGGGGTAGGCAGAGACTATGGACCTCCACTTGCTACGATCCTGACAAACCTCTTTTGCTTCATCTAAACTCATCAATCTCTTCATACATGCCCTTCGGTTACGGGTACTTTTTACCTCTCCTTTTTTTAGAACGTCTGCAATTTGGTCGCAGAAAGTTCGCCGAGGCCGACCTTTTCCTACTGTTCCCTTCACATTTGTCGTATAAATATTTTTCGTCAATCTCTTTTCATCCATCCTTTCTATATGCCCAAACCATCTTAACATCCCTTTCTCTATTTTTGTCACAACATCCTCTTTTATTCCACACCGCTCCCTTATGGCATCATTCCGTATTCGATCTTTCAAAGTAACACCACACATACTCCTCAACGCTCGCATTTCAACTGCATTTATTCTACTTTCATGCTTTCTCTGCCATACCCAACTCTCACTACCGTACATTAAAGTAGGTATCAGTACTCCTTTATGAACAGCGAGACGTGCCTTGTCTGATACCTTCCTACTGCTCATAAAGGAATGTAACGCTCCATTCACTTGGTTACCCGCATTCACTCTTTTTTCAACATCACCCTCGTGCTTACCATCTTTTGTAAACATACATCCCAAGTATACAAACTCTTTCACTTGCTCAACTTTCACCCCATTTATTAAAATATTGCATTCTGTTGCACTATCGTCCTTTTCAAAAACCATAACTTTGGTTTTACTGACATTAACTTTCATACCCTTTTTCTCTAATGCATCATTCGTAACAGCTATCATCTTCTGTAATTCCTCCTCTGAGTCCGCAAGTATTACTTGGTCATCGGCATAGAGAAGGCATTTGATTAATAACTCATCCATTCTGACACCACATTCATCATCTTTCAAATCTATCAAACAACTGTCCATGAATAAGTTGAACAGCCAAGGCGACGCTACACATCCCTGTCTAACACCTTTTTCGATGTTAAACCAGTCTGTGTATTCGCCGTCAATTCTGACACAAGCACTGGAATTCCTATAAAGAGATTTCAGTGCTCGGATCAGATGGCTGCTCAGCCCATACGCAGACAATGTTGACCACAGTTCATTTCTCACCACTCTGTCATAGGCCTTTTCTAAATCTACGAAGATGCAATAGACTTTTCGACCTTTGGCCAAAAGCTTCTCTAAAATGCATCTTAAAGAAAAGACCTGATCCGTGCATCCCATACCCTTTCTAAATCCCGCTTGTACATCCCATAACTTCTCTTCGGTATTTTTCACCACCCTTTCTATCAAGACCTTTGCATACAATTTGCCGACAACGCTGAGAAGACTAATGCCTCGGTAGTTTTTACAGTCTTGCTGTGAACCTTTTCCTTTATACAGCGGTACAATTACCGCATTGCACCAATCTTTTGGCACCACACAGTTTTTAAAACAAAGATTGAAAAGGTGACACAACTGACTTGCTACTATGCCCTGTCCAGCCTTCAGCATTTCGACAGTAATCCTATCATACCCTCCAGCTTTTCCCATTTTCATACTATTTAATGCTTTCACTACTTCATCCATACTTATTTCCTCATCATAATTTTGCATATCACTCTCTTGTGAGTCATTTTCAGGCTCCGGTACTCTCATTTCATCTTTTTCAAACAGTCCTTCAAAATATTCCTTCCATCTATCTACTACAATCTGTAACCCAACTAATAATTTTCCATTCTTGTCTCTGATCTTGTTTAACTCAGAGGTCGTATTTTTACCTCTAGCTGTTTTAACGCTCTTCCAAAAATATTTAATATTACTTTTAAAGTCTTTAGACAACCTTATATCAAAATCATCCTTTTGTTCTTTTTTCTTCTCTTTTACTATCTCTTTCACAATCGCATTCATCCTCTTATATTCTTGCTTTGCTGCAAATACATCACTATCCCTTGCATTCTGATTTCTTCGATCAGCTCGTATTAATAACCAATCCTTCCATGCTTTCTTCTTCTTTTTTACAGCGTCTTGTACTTCCTTGTCCCACCATACATTTACCACATCCTTGCCTTTTCTTCTTTTTGTCATACCACATACATCAATAGCGGTGTCAATCATTCCCTTTTTTAATACTGTCCACACGTTTTCTATCTCACATTCGTTCTCTATTCCTTTAAATTTTTCTATTAGTATTGATTTATATCTCTTTTTTGCATCTTCCTCTTGTAATTTCTCAACTTTTATCCGTTCCAACCTGTTGGAGGGGTTAGATATAAAATTTCGCCATTTTTTAAAAATGTTTCTAGTTTTACAGATTACCAAATAATGATCTGTAGAAATCCCTACTCCACGGTAAGACCTTGTATCAATCACATTCTTTTTCATTCTTTCGTCCACTATTATAAAATCAATCATACTCTTCACTCCGTTTTCCTCCCTTGTGTACATGTGAATCTTTTTGTGATCAAACATAGTGTTTGTCACACAAAGATTCTTTTGCAGACATACCTCAAGCAAACTTTTCCCATTTTCATTTTCCCTTTCATCGCCAAACAAACCCAATACCTTTTCATAACCATCTCGCTTAATACCAACCCATCCATTAAAATCACCTAGCATAACTATCTTCTCATTGTCTTTGCAACCACTCAAAACATCATTCACACTATCCCAAAATTCCTTTCTTTCTTCTTTATTTCTTTTAGACTTACCTTCTGTAGGCGCATACGCTCCCAATATAAATATTCGATTCAACCCAACTTTCATTCTAATCCAGACAAGTCTTGAACTTACAAATTCATACTCACTCACACAGTCTGTCATTCTTTTGGAAAGGATGAGGCCAACTCCTTGACAGCCTTTGGCGGTTTCTGGTACTCCTGACCAATATGCCGTGAATGAACCACTCTTAGTGGTTCCGCATCCTTTCCGTTTCGTCTCATTTACACACAGTACATCAATCTTTCTTTCACTCATCATCTGATATACCTCATCTATTTTACCATTCATTCCTCCTCTTACATTCAAAGTAGCCAAGCGGCTGTCCAAAGACCGCTTTTCGCACCTGCGGGAAACGGGACGTGACGGGTTGCGAACCGCGTCGCCGCCATACTGATTGCTTAAATGTTTCTGAATCATTGCGTTCCCACGAGTAATGGGGATCTATTCGGTCGCACCTGACAGAGCCCCTTGTCAGGCGAAGGCTAGCCTTGTTCTGGGGGCGCCCGACCCCAGGGTAAAATAGCACGCTCCAGACTAGGCTCGCCCCTAGCCACGCATCCCTCGGCACGGCAGACCTTGGATTGGCATGGAAAAAAAAAAAAAAAAAAAGGCAGGAGAAAGTAACATATAAAGAGATATGAATTTATAAGGACAGGATTAATTGGGATTGGAATAGGACAAAAGGTTAAGGGATACTACTGACTCGGAAGACAAAAGGAGTGAGTCCATAGCAGCTCGGGAGTTCGGGTCCGCGTACCCGTATGTCATATCCATTAAACTACCGGACTGGTAATTTAGGAATGGCACCCCTGACCGTAAGAAAGAATTAATTTACTTAAAATACTCGAAAAAGACAGATCCATTCAATTAGTGTATAGAAACTGGGACCTTTATGAGTACCCTTTGCTACCGAAGACTACAAAACACACCTAGTCAATAAAAACTTCGTCACAAATTAAAAAACCTAGATATGTTATTTTAGGTTTACAAACAAACAGAAAAAACAATGGAATGAATGATATGTCTCGGTTCGATCACTGTGATATTCGCGATGTTAAAGTTTTTTTAAACTACATATTACCCGTACGAAAGTTACAATACCAACTTTGCAAAACATAACTATGCGTTAATATACGAGCAATATGTAAACTTTCAACAGTCTCATTATAACCGTCCAAGCAACTCGTTGTTGAGTGCTCAAGAGTTTAAAAATATTGCACCATTATTCGTGATAGATTGTTCTAGACAGAACGATAATATCAAATCAGGGCCAGTAATAAACATTTGTCTTGAACTAGACTGCAACAGAGAGATACCTGATCAGACAACAGCATATTGTCTCATTCTGAATGACTGTATAGTTGAATATAAACCTCTGAGCAACATTGTTCGTAAAATATCATGAACTCGATTATTTTCGTTGATGTTCAAGGATTCAAGGATTGCTATAATAAATTTATAATCAAAGAGTTTGCGTTAGCTACTGAGGAGTTCACTCAAGTTTTTTTAATTAAACCTCCATATGCATATACTACATTATCTAGGGAAGAAAAGAAGACCGTTCGGTACCTTGAGCGACAAAAAAAATTTTCTGGAGCCAGGGACATGTAGATTTTAGAGAGTTTAAAAAATTTATTGCGCCAATGATGCTAAATAAAATTATTGTTATGAAAGGTCTCGAGAAACAGAAATGGATAAAGGAACTGATCGATAACTGTGTTTTAATAGACATTTAAGACAGAGGAAGTCCTAATTTTTTAACTTTATATAGAACTTATTGCAAAAATGAAAGTAATATCAATTGTTTAAGTCATAAGAATTTTTGTGCTCTAAAAAATGTTATTTGTATCAAGAAATGGTATTTAGAAAATATTTCGTTGAGTATTCAAAATAAATTATATAAAATCAAATTAATATATTTTCTTTTATTTATTCATATCCTTGGTTAGTTTAAACCTATCATATTGTATTCAGTTAGAAAAAAAGACAAATTTTTTAGGTATTCTATTTATCTATTCATCTCTTAAAAATAATTAACATACTTAGATATAGGATTTACTTACACGCTAAACAGAAAAAATATACAATCATTAAAAATCCATTAAAAAATTATCACCACATAGTTTTTTTGATATCGTCCTAACAAATGTCTCCGTGAGGTCTAACACTTCATCACACTGATCTTGAACCACATACTGCGCGCTGACAACATCGTTGATACCCGAGCTTGACGCACTAGCTGGTTCACGAGCCAAGTCCAATATCTTGATCTGAATTAATTTTAGCCCCTTTTGCTGCTTGCTGATGACGAAGGACTTCGAAGAGAGTTTATTCCTTTTTCTAGACACATCTCGCTTTCTCCTCTCTTGTTTTTCGCGCTCTTGTGCAAATAGCTCTATCTCTTGTGTTAAGTTTTCATAAGGATCTTGCGCGTACTGTGAAAACATAACATTTGTGCTGTCTTCCATTTTCTGCAACAAAGAAATAATGAAATTTAGTATAAATCGTTTATAGCATTAATTAATAAATTGATTACAATATATATTTACAAAATTATATATACTCACTTGGTGATTGTGAAGTAATTAGTGCAGCTTACTACTGTCCAGCTCCCAATGTCTTTACTTGCGAAGTGACATTATTCGTGATCAAATGAGATGTTTAAATATTATTTTCATCCCAGTCAGCAATTCATAGGTCTTTCAACCTAATATATGTTCGTACATGTTTTTAAGTTGACCTGAATTGAGCACGTTTGTACTTAGACTTTCCTTCACGTGTATCATATTACAACGTAATTGGTTGGGTGTGTGAACAGAAATAAATAAAATCAAATTATTTTGTGCACCCATTTATTATAAAATTATAATGCAAAATACAATAATTATATACAAAACAAACTTAATTTAAAAACCATTCTTAAATTTTATTACATGTATAGTAAAGTAATAACAAAAGTATGCTAACACTGTTATTATAAAAAAATACAAGTCTTTTTTATGCTCCATTAAACTGACGAGATTTTATCATTGCAAAAAAAATTATTATTTGTGTTTGAATAAACAACTTTATAATTTTGTGTACTCGTTTGTTACAAAATTATAATGTCAAATACAACAAGTATACACTAAACAAACTTAATTATAAACCATTCTTATATTCATCACATGTATAGTATAGCAATGACACAAGAATAGAACACTGTTAATATGAAAGTTAAAAGTCTATTTTTTATGCCCCCATGCAATTGTCGAGATTTTATCATTGCAGATAAAACGTTTATCATCTGAGTTCGATAAAGCAATTTTATTCACAGTTTGTGTAAAAACTTAATGTTTTATTGATTTAAATAATGTGTTATTCTTACGAATAATAGTATCGTTGAGCAAAACGTTATGATAATCCTGTAATGATAAGTCGCGAACTACAGGCTTTTTAACACCCTTGGCTTTTTTTACTAACAAATTTTCTGTCTTGATGCAATACATCTTCGATCGCAATCCGATGAATTCAGCCATAATATGTCCCTGTAACTCATCTTTAAAATATCCAGGTATTTTTTGGTTTATGTTTGGTTAGTTGTATACATTTCTTGCATCATAATTACTAGTATCAAAGTAATTGAGAAAATGCTGTGCTAGGTCCTTATAAAAGTCGTTCGTAGTAATTTTGTAAATAAAACTGTCGGTATCCTTATAAAATGGTTTTATTACAGAATAGTGAAAATTATACATATGACTTTTAGATAATTCAAGTACAGTAAAACCTATGTAGATAGGTTTATCTAATACTTTTCTTTCCGGTTTCATTTGAATAGCGACAAGATTGGATGAAAATATGGTAGCACTGTGAAAGTTTGGTCGAGCAATTAATTTATAAGCAGAAGTGGTTTTCTTAGTTTTATTTGAGTTATCACGCCAGCGGTTCACTAATTTAACATCGACCCGACGTTCATTGTCTTCGAGAGTTTTCCCAAACACAGAATTATTTAATAATTTAAAGAGATCTTGTTGAAATGAAGTTGTGGCTTTTTTCCTTAGCTCTGTGTTCAAATCAATGTATTTTCGTAAGAATGAACTTTGCTTAAATGTAATAACGTGATGAACTTTATCAAGAATTAACCCATTTTTTAAACAAGTTTTAAGATGAACATTACGTAAAAATATTTAGAGTATAAGTTCGGTATTAATTTACTGGAATTTCCTCCAGGTGGAGTAAATTTTTCTGCACAAAAAGGATAATCGTTATGCCAACAGTGTAATTGTTATTAGTATTACGGGACTTACCGCGATTAATATCGTTTTTTGCCAGATATTTCGACGGCCCTTCTGCCATTATGGTCGCTGGCCGACTGAGGAACTGCGATGGATGTCCTGCTGTCAAGGGTAACCATATCGGTCTACCCTCTTTCTTCGTCGTTTGTTGCATAAGTCCTTACACACAACACTGACGGTGTCCGTTCGGGAATTGTTTTTAGTTTTTCGCACACTCTTTTTACAAAGCTCAATCACTGGATTCCACGTGCCTGACAACTTGAAGCCATCTTCTCGATTAAAATTGGGATGCTTCTTAATTTCAATCGCCTCTCTAACTAAGCGTGGTATGTAATGGCGTTCAGTCGCAGGTATTTTGGGTTGATGTAGCTCAATCCAGTGATTGACTCCAGCTTGTGAAAGATGCTCCGCGATAGCTGACTTGTCATATCCCTGTTTTTGACTGCCGTTATGTGCTCTTTGACCCGTTAAGATATAGACCTCTTTGTCTGTTCAACATACGAGCGTCCACAACTACAGTCAATCTTGCAAACACCCGATTTTTCTAAAGGCGAGCTGTCCTTAGGTGATCGCATATAGCTTGCGATTTTCCTCCCCGGAGTAAACGTGGCTTTTATGGAGTACTTTCCTAATAGTCTGCCGATTTTATCTGTTACTCCTTTGACATACGGTAGGTACGCTGCTTGCCTATCTACCGTTGGCGCTCGCTCTCTCCTTGATTGTACTGTATTGTAAATTCTTTATTGTACATAAATTGACACAAGTTAAACATATATGAAACACAACAGTACAAAGGCGGACTTATCCCTGTCAGGGATCTCTTCCAGTCAACCCTACAACCAGAGGAGATAATGACTAAAGGTGGGGTGGAATTGTACAATACTTACAAACTAAGACACTAAATGCTACTCATAATTACATTACTGATATAATATACATACACATTATCTATACATACATATACTGACTGATCTAAATACGATAAGATATATAAATAAACATATACAATTTATAATTAACTCAATCCAAGTCAGGAACCTTCATAAAATAATTGAATCCTATTCTTGAAGGAATTCAAGGTACGCGACTCTTTAATTTCCAAAGGAAGTCTGTTCCAGAGATGCGCAGCCATAACTGCAAAAGATTTAGAAAAAGTATGGGAGGAGTAATTGGGAATTTCTAAAAGAAGGGTATTACTAGAACGAAGGCGGGGATCAATATCTCGAAATTTAAATTTTTCAAGAAGGTAATTGGGAAAGGTAGGATTAGTGAGAACATTAAAGAGAAAAGAAAGCACATGGATATTGCGGCGGGTTTTTATAGGCAGCCATTTAAGTCGAGAACGGTACTCAGTAATGTGCTCACACTTTCGTAGCCCAAACACATACCGAATACACACATTCTGAAGGCGTTCCAGTTTATTAGCCAATTCCTCAGTGAGATCCAGAAAGGCCACGTCCGCATAGTCCAAAATAGGGATCAATAAAGAGCGAGCCAGAAGAGCTTTAGTGTCCATAGGCAGAAAATTTTGCAAGCGTCTTAAAGAATGTAGAGAGGCAACGATTTTTCGACTAAGCTCATTAACTTGCGGTGACCATGATAGGGTTTCGTCCATGAAAATCCCCAAGTTCTTTACAACAGAAGAAAAAGGAATGATGTCGTTGCCCAAGACTACATGTGGAAATAACGAGGACTTGAATTTTGAGACAAAATGGGGACTGCCAATAACTATTGCTTGTGATTTAGCAGCGTTGACCAAGAGCCCGAAGTTGTGAGACCAATCCGCAATATTCGCGAGGTCGGAGTTAATGGTGCTGATTGCCTGATTGAAGTTATCGAAAGGGGCGGCCATATAAATCTGTAAATCGTCAGCATACAGGTGGTAGGAGGAGGAAAGACAGGATGTAACGCCATTAATGAAGATGGAGAAAAGGATAGGTGAAAGGATTCCTCCTTGAGGTACACCAGCCGAGAGATCACACCAGTCAGATCGACTGTCATCCACCTTAACCAACTGTTTACGTCCTGTCAAATAAGATCGAAACCAAGAGACGGTAGTAGGAGAAAAATTAAATGACTGCATTGTGGCAAGCAATAAATCATAGTCGACCGCGTTAAATGCACTAGTAAAGTCCAACAATACCAAAATAGTGAGGGTTTTATTGTCAATATTGAACCGAATGTCATCCGTTATTTTTAAAAGCGCCGACGCTGTACTGTGCCCAGTACGAAATCCCGACTGGAACGGACTCAAAAGATTATGTTTAGTGAGGTATTCTGAAAGACATTCCTGAACGTGGTGCTCTAATACTTTGGAAAGAAGCGGAAGGATAGATATGGGACGAAAGTGAGAAGGAGAAGAAGGATTGGATAGTTTAGGTAGGGGAATAATATGCCCCAACTTCCACGCACTTGGAAAGACACCAGTGTCCAAGGAGCAATTAATAATATCAGTAACAACGGGGGCAACTAAGGCTGCTATTGGTTTTATTTTGATGTTGGCGGCCGTATCCTTCCATCATATCCATTGCGTTTTAAAACCGCTTGTATATGCTCCAGCTCTCCTGGTAGATGTTCCTGATCACACAGATCATAAGCTCTTCGTGTGAGGGAGGTTGTGACTGACTGGAGATGTGTAGGATGATGGTGTGAAGTCGCGTGGAGGTACTTGTCAGTGTGAGTTGGCTTTCTATACACCGTATGACTAAGCGAGCCGTCCTGACGTATAGATATTTTGACGTCTAAAAAGGGCAAAGTCCTCTCAGATTCCATCTCGAGTGTAAACCTTAACTTCTCATGTATGGAGTTTAAATAGTCAAGGCAACGTTGAGCCCCATTCTCGCTATCTACAAGTACACAATAGATATCATCGACATACCTTTTCCAGATTTTTATACTAGTAGGGACCGAGCGCAAGGCTATCTCCTCCACGATTTTTTTGGCGTTTTTTTGGCGGCTGGCAACCCTAGAGCTTATATGTCAATTTTATAGCTCCGTATTTAATATTGTAAATTTAAATATTTTCTTAGTTTTATAGATTTAATCATATCACTAGATTATAAAACTAGATAGGTGTGAACGTAATTAATAATTTGTTAGTTCAATATTAGTGTAATTTGTGAAATATTGGTGTTCATAGTTGACGTTTGTTTGTTTGTTTGTTTATAAAGCTTTATTGTACAAAAGAAAGAACACATACAAATCAGAAAAGTAAACATACAACGGCGGACTTATCCCGTATAGGGATCTCTTCCAGTCAACCGGCCAGTAATTGAAAGGAATGTTTACTTATTAAGCGTTTGGGGTAGAAGTGGTACAATATAAAACAGAATGGTACTGTACAAATAATATATAAATGTAAACTACACAAATACAACTAAGATAAACTTACATATAAGCATACATAAATATATATACAAAATATGCCTAAAATATATATTTATATACCTAATATATAATATAAACTATACATATAAAAATAAAAAAAAAAACATTAAAGTAATTAGGTAGCTCGAAGTAACTTAGGATTCCGAAATGAAATTCAAAATTTTGTTTTTAAAGGAACCCAAGGATGATGCCATTTTAGTATCTAAAGGAAGTGAATTCCAAAGGTGTGCTGCCATCACAGAGAAAGATTTAGAATAGGACTGTGAAGAATGAGGTGGTATATATAGAAGAATATTATCAGCAGAGCGAAGGCGGCTGTCAATTTGACGAAAGGAAATTTATCACGAAGGTAATTAGGACAGGAAGGATTGAAGAGAGCATTAAAAAGGAGAGAGAGAATGTGGTAGTTACGACGGATTCGGATTGGTAACCAGTTAAGTTTATCACGATATTCAGATATATGGTCGAATTTTCGTAAACCATAAACATACCTGATGCAGACGTTTTGCAGGCGCTCTAATTTATCTAAAAGTTCCTCGGTAGGATCCAAATACGCGATATCCGCATAATCTAAAACAGGAATCAGGAGTGAACGGGCTAACATTGCTTTGGTATTTATAGGCAGAAAATGTTGTAGTCTTCTCAGAGAGTGAAGAGCAATGAATAACTTTCGACTCACTTCGCTGATTTGAGGAGCCCAACACAGGGTTTCGTCAAACGTTATTCCCAAGTTTTTTACGGTTGATGTGAAAGGAATGATGTTACCGTCAAACTGAATGTTGGGTAAAGTCGAGTTGTGGACTTTGCTGATAAAATAAGGACTGCCGATAATAATTGCCTGGGATTTGTCTGCGTTGACCGTAAGCCCGAAACTTTGGGACCAATCTGCTATAGCAGCAAGGTCAGAATTAATGACACTGATAGCGTGATGAAGATCGTCGAAAGGGGCGCTTGCATAGATTTGCAGATCATCTGCATATAGGTGACAGGAAGTAAGCAGAGGAGTAATACTGTCTATGAAAATAGAGAACAGAACCGGGGAAAGCACTCCTCCTTGAGGAACACCTGCAGCAAGTTCACACCAGTCAGACTTATGCCGATCGATCTTTACCAACTGCTGGCGACCCTGTAAGTAGGAGCGGAACCAAGTTAAAGAGGAATCAGAGAAATTAAGTAATCTAAGAAAACCGAGCAGGATATCAAAATCGACTGCATTGAAGGCATTGGAAAAATCTAGAAGAGTCAGTACAGTCAGCTGTTGATTCTCGATATTATAACGTATGTCATCTGTGATCTTGACTAGTGCAGTTGCGGTGCTATGTCCAGCACTAAAGCCAGACTGATATGGACTTAAAAGGTTGTTATTTGTGAGATGTTCCATTAACCGCTGTTGCACGTAGTGCTCTAAGATTTTTGACAGTAAGGGGAGAATGGAAATTGGACGAAAGTGGGAGGGTAAAGACGGATTAGGTTTCTTTGGAAGAGGAATAACATGTGCAAGTTTCCAGGCTGAGGGAAAAACTCCTGTAGTTATGGAACAATTTAATATATCAGCTAATGGAGAGGAAATGAGATGAACAATGGGCTTTATCATTTCAAGAGATATATCATCATTACCAACCGCATTGGACTTGAGCTTGTCAATAATATCGACCACCTCGTCTGCAGAAATTACCTCAATGTTAAAAGTGGGACAATTGATAACAGGTTTGTTAGCGAGACCTTCTAGCGTTCCCTTCACGTTCAGTGGGTATATTTTGTTACCGGCTTTTTACAACTTTTACAAGGTAAGAACGGTACAATAATTGCTCCTTTTTACACATTCCATTATAACACAGCGTCCTTTGTGCACTATATTTCATATTTCCGTAAATTTACGTACATAAACATATCACTCGTTCACAAAGTAGGTTAGGTTATGTTATTGTTATTTTCTTAGTTAGGTGATCGGTTTTGCTGCCTTATCCTAGCGTTTATTGTCTTCCTTATACATTAAATCAGCCCCTATCTGTAAAAATGTCCTCCACAACCCGTGCTGTGACTGCCCGGCAACTGGAAAGTCAGCTGAAGAATGCCTTACTCGAGCTCAAGGCAGAAAAGGAAGACAACGAAAAACTATTACTGGAAAGGGAAGACAATGAACGAGAATATCAATTAATGCGTAATAAAAACATTAGACTTGAACAAAAGCTTTCAGACAGTCTCCAGTTATGTGATGAGTTAGGTGAGCAATTAAACCGATCGCAATTAGAAGTAGATTCCTTCCGCCAATGTGGTGATACGTATGAGCAAACGCTCAGACGTACCACTGAATTAGAAAAAGAGCTGGGAGAGGCATATAGACTTATAAGTAGTTACGAGCAGGATGCCCAGTTGCGTCAGTCAGCGGAGGTGTCCAGCCTTTATGACCAGCTTATTGATAGTGTCCCTGTGCCTCTTTCAACTAATTTCTCAGTGATTGATCTCACTAGTGAGACTTCATCCTTTAATATTGACTCAGATACATCAAAATGTAAAATTAGTCACAATAAAATTAAAAAACACTTGAGGATTTCAAAAAGAATAAAGAAAACCAACTTAAAACTAAAAACTAATCTTAGAAAATCATGTTTGATCAAATCTAGTTCCTTGAATTGTAAATTCCAATCAGAGTTAGAATTATGTAATAAACAATTGGCGGAAAATCAAAGAGTCATATAAGGTCAACAAAATCAGACTTGAATCGCATATAAGTAAGTTACAGGAGGATTATTCAAAATTGTTTAGCAAGTATGACCTCCAACGGAAACAAAATACTGAGCACATGCTGACTGTGGAGAAATTGATTACTGACAGCAGGTACAATCAAGATACTCTTGACTCATTAGTCCAACAATGTGCCTGCGGGCAGTTCAACCAGCCTATAGTCAATATTTCCTCACCAGAGCTCTCTCCTTGTGGCAGTAGTTTGTCCGTGTCTGATGTTGTGGACTCCATTGACCCCCCAGCTAATACAATGGTGTTTTCTGACAGTGTAGGTTGCAATATGGGTTCAATGTTTTATGAAAACATTGAACATTCTTGTATTAATTATTGCTTACCTTATACAAGCTTTCCTCAGTTGATAGAGAAAATAAAATTATCAAATTTTAACTGTAATTCCACCATTGTATTGCTCGTAGGTAACAGTAGTAAATTAAGAAAGAAAGATATAATTCAATGTGTAGAGACTTTAAGCAAACTTAATGTATGTAAAATAATAATATGTGCGTTTCCATATTTGTGTTGCCAGCCTCCATCAATCAATAAAAACATTCACTGCCTTAATACTTTATTACATAACTTGACATGTCGTCATGATGACAAATTAGTGTTTTTTGACACTAACAATTTTATAAGTGAATGTTTTGTGACAAAGGGTAATATATACCTATCTAAATACTATAAATTAAAAATTGCTACATTGGTAGCTTATACTATTAAGTTTTGGACGAGTTTACATTGTAAACAAACTACTAGTTGTAAAATGTCTACCGAGTTACTAGAAAATTGTAATAGTAATTCTGTAGATTTGACGGCAGATTTAAACTGCACATCCAGACAACGGAAAGGTCACAAGAACTAAGAAGAACTACTAGTTGAACTAGTATTAGAAGAATTAGATGTAGATATCTTGTGTTTGACTGAGCATTGGCTATGTAAACAACTACGACATTGTTAGCTGCTTTAACAGAAAGTCTACTACTCGAGGCGGTTCTATAATAGTTACAAAAAATGGATTCCGTGGCAAGGAGCGGAAGGACATAGTTAGACTTTCTGTTGACCGCTGTTGTGAGGTGGCCTGTGCCGAGCTAGACCATCATTTAATTGTATGCGTATACAGTCCACCAGATAGCGATTTTAGGGGATTTTTGAAAGTAATGGATCAGGTGCTAAAGTTAGCTTCAACTAGTAAAAAAAAATTAATTATTTGTGGTGACTTCAATGTTGATATTCTAGTGCAGAATCCAAGGAGTACACAATTTTTAAACCTCTTTAAATGTTATGACCTAGAAAACGTTTTTTTTTGAACCTACTAGGATCTCTGCTACATCGGCCACGTGCCTGGACAATTTCTTTACCAATATAAATTATTTTAAGAAATCTGTAATTAACAAGTTGCCATCTGACCATATGGGTGTATTTGTTTCTTTTGTCAAGGAGTCCACCCGCTGCTTGAAAGAAGATAAAATCATGTGTAGGCCTATTACTTCAAAAAAAATTCATAAGCTCAAAAAGAATTTAGAAAATAAGTTATGTTCAGTCATATACACAGGAAGTAATCCTGATGATCACTACAATAAATTATTTAGTACAGTGTCTAAAGAATATTCAGAAACATTGGAACAGAAAAAAGTTAATGTTAATGGTAGGTTAAAGTTTAATGAATGGGCAACTAAAGGTATTTATATAAGTAGAAGAAAATTATTTGATTTATATGCCCAAAAGCAATTTAATTTCAACCCTAACTTTGTTGAGTATGTTAAAAAATATTCTAAATTATTTAAAAAAGTTTGCAAAAATGCTAAAGCTATCTACATTAGTAGAAAAATCAATAATGCACCAAATAAAATTAAAGAGACATGGAATGTTATTAATAAAGAAACCGGTAAAACTAGACCGAGAGAAAATATTCGTGAAATCAAATGTGCCGGTAAAAATATTACCAACCCTAATGATATAGTAAATGTATTCGATAATTTTTTCACTAATATTCCCTTGGAACTTACTGAAAATACCAATTCAAGTCCTCAACATGCTGAAGCCTTACTTAAAGATAATGTAGCTCAATGTAATCATAAGTTTCAATTTAAACATATTACCCCCAAAGATATAGTTGATGCATTTAAACAGTTAAATTTAAAAAAATCGGAAGACCACTGGGGTATGTCCGTTAGTGTAGTAAGCCACATTATAAATATCATTGCTGCAGACCTAGCTTTTATTTTTAATGAATGCATTGATGAAGGTATTTTTCCAAATTTAATGAAATGCAGTAAATTGATTCCTTTATTTAAAAAGGGGGTAAGAACAGATCCTGGCAATTATAGACCAATATCGATTCTGCCAGTTTTGAGCAAAGTGTTTGAAAAGATAATGCTTAATCAAATGCAACATCACTTTATCACCCATAACCTTTTTCATAGCCAGCAGTTTGGTTTTACTGGAGGGAAATCGACCACTGATGCGGGGGTAGCGCTCGTTACTCAAATTTACAACGCATGGGAAAACAAGAACGATGCAATCGGTTCTTTTTGCGATCTCTCAAAAGCGTTTGACTGCGTAGATCATCCAACACTTTTGCTCAAATTCCGTCAGTACGGTTTTGACGATAAATCAATAAACCTCATTCAATCATATTTAACGGATAGGCTTCAGACTGTTGACATAAATGGCATAAAGTCAAACGGATCTCTCGTTAAAATGGGAGTACCTCAAGGTTCTATCCTAGGACCGTTCCTCTTCTTAGTGTACGTCAATGATTTGCCTTACGCGGTTGAGAAACAAGCTGGCATTGTGTTGTTCGCCGATGACACGTCTCTTATTTTTGAAATAGACCGTCATAGCGAAGTTGCTACTTCGGTGAATAACACCTTGACGGCCATTTCTAACTGGTTTTCAGCCAATAACCTTATGTTGAATGCAAACAAGACCCAATGCATTAGATTTAGTCTTCCTAACGTGAGGCAAGCCAATGTTGATGTGCTACTGAACGGTCAAAAATTAGATCTCGTTGAAAATACTACTTTCTTGGGAATCACAATAGATTCAAAACTTCAATGGGGTGCCCATATCTCTAAACTCGCTAATAGGCTTAGCTCAGCGGCTTACGCTATTAGGAGAATCAGACAATTGACAGATGTGGCAACTGCTAGACTAGTTTACTTTAGTTACTTTCATAGTCTGATGTCTTATGGGATTCTTCTATGGGGGAGTGCAGCTGATATACAGACTATTTTTATTTTGCAAAAAAGGGCAATTCGTTTTATTTACGGTTTAGGATCAAGAGACTCCCTAAGAGATTTTTTTAAGAAAATTGATATACTTACTGTACCATCCCAGTACATATTTGAAAATATAATGTATGTAAGGAAAAATATTGCCTTGTTTAATAAAGTGGGTGATTTTACGGATAGAAACTTACGTAATATAAATGATTTATTTACTCCGTCCTATAGGCTGAAAATAGTTAGTAAGTCGTTTATGGGAAACTGTATAAAGTTTTATAATAAATTGCCAGAATCGGTTATTAGTATGCCAGATAGAAAATTTAAAGTTAATGTTAAGAAAGTACTCTGTGATAAAGCTTATTACGGAACCGATGATTACCTTAGAGACAAAAATGTCTGGCTTGAGCTTGGCGCGGGTCCCTCTTAAAGGTTTCTATTTGTACATTCACAAATGTCATAATTTAAGAACATTCTGTACATGTTTTAGTACAAAATTTACGAATTGACATTAATTTTAAACTTGACATCATGCTTAATTTATAATTATGACATAACAATGTATTATCAGTCCACATATCTAATTTTAATACCAGTATAATTGTAAGTTGACGTTATTGGAGAAAATGCTGCAGTACAGTTTGTTACCGTTTCTTCTGTACTTGCGCTTTGGAAGCGGCAGTAAACTTAGCTATAAGTAAATGATTTGACGTCAACATTTACCTTATAAGAAATCGAAAGGAAAAAAAGTGACAATTATCAAGTGATACAAATATCCAAAGATAAATAAATGAATTTGACTTTGACTTTGACTTTGACTTTGACCACGTGTTCCATCCATAAGTTTGCAACGACTGGGGCGACAGGGCTACCCGTAAGTCCCGTAATACTAATAACAGTAATTGTGACCGTGAAACTCTAAAATCATATATCAACAGTGTAATTCCTCGGGATATGATAAATCCACTTCAAGAACGAAACCGAACTCCGCATCATCAGGCACCTCTAAAACGTTCAAACGTTCAATTTCTGACAAATCTAAAAATCTGAAATCGGACATAGGTAATGATTGACACATGCTGTGTCCATACAAATTATTCCAATCAATATATACCAAAAATACATCAGCTTTAGATTGATCATGAGAACTCGTATACTTATTGCCTTTGCGTATCTATTAGAACATAAACAAATACCCCCGCGAATCCCTTTCTGTATCAGCCGCACGATTTCCAAGTTACTTATCAATTCTAACTTAACTCCAGTTTTAAACAACAAAGCATCGAATGACAGACTAGGAGCTGTTAAATAAAATGCAGGATCTAATTCATAGTTCAGTTTACAAACTTTTCTAAAATTTTCGAAAATGTCGGTTAATAACAATACATCCGTTTTAAGATACAGATCAGTGTATTCTCCCATATTTTGAATTCTGAATGTGTTCCACACCTTTTGAGCGTGTGCATAATCTGCGTCGCTTATGGCTTCATCAATTAAAGAATTAAAAAAACATTCCTTTAAAGGAAGCTGGCTATACGAATAAGATTTCCAGTCGCACACAAAATCGTAAGGATATATTCCTTTACAAATGAAATTGTTCCTTGTTAGGAAAATATTCTTTGATGTAATTAAAATCCGTTACAGCTAATCCCTTTGACAACTTTTTTAAACTAGTCCCCAAAAATTTAAAAGAGTCAACAAATCTAATTTGCGCAAACTGATTGACACCAATTTTAAAAAATGTTGTAAATGAAATATAGTTTTCTTTGTTCTTTGGAATCACCTTTAGAGATCTATCGCATTCATCTAGTTCTTTTATAAATAAATGACAATCATAGCCAGATAGATTGTGAAAAAATATCGGGACTAATTTTGGAACGCGATATCTTAAGTTACAGTATTGATGAGTAGCGCCACGGTAGCGCCCTGTCAGGTGACAGTGATCTCTAACCTTATCAAACAGTAATGAATCTTGACAGATATGACAATGAGTTGCACTTTGAAAATCATTGTCATTATTTTCTGTTTAATTAATGGTATTTCAGTATTCAAAATTTTATACAACTTGGAAATATCATCTAACAGATGTTTAATAAATCTTTGTACACAGTCAGATCCCCGATATTGAACGAACTTATTTAACTTGTTATCAAATGACGAAACAATGTGGTAAGCAAACGCTGAAGGTATGTGAAGTTGTCGGTTGCTAGTAAAACTTGACGTTGGACTAGGCTCACATCCGTGACCCCCCCGATGTGGTTCCCATCTTGTCGCGATGGGGGGGCTCAGTACCTGCGGTTGCCTCGGCCGCAGGGAAGCTAAGATGAACCCATTGCCCGGGTTGAGGCTTAGGCCTCCCCGGGCCCGGCGGAGGCCATTCCTGGCGGGAATGGCCTGGCTGTGAGGGAAGGGGGTGACGACGACCTCCCTACCATCACAGCCGTGGTAGGGGTCGCGGGGGAAGAGGAGTGTCGGTGTTTCGTTGCCGCTCGCCCTATCCTCCGCGACCAAGCGCGGCCGTGGCGCTTGGCACGGCATCGGTGGGGCCGCAGGGGAAGAGGAGTGTCGGTGTTACGTTGCCGCTCTCCCTATCCCCTGCGGCCGGCTGTGTGGGCCCCGGTCGCCGTCAGGTGGACTGGGGCAGGGCCTGCTTCCGCAGGCCCCAAATTATGAGGGCTGGTTGGACGGTGGAAACGGGATTCCATCGTCCAACGGACAGCCCTCCGGAGTGGAAGGCAGGCGCGTGTGCGTGTCAGCGCGTCTGTCCTTGGGCCAAGAGGCCAAGGCGGCGGTTACTCCGGCCCCTCTGATTCAGCAGAGGGTGCCGTGAGGCCGTTGGCGAGCCGGGGCCGCTTAAGTAGCGGCCGGCGGCGCCGGGGCTGTGGAGCATGAAGAAGCACACGGTCCCGGCCGATAGCGGCTGAGAGGTGACACCGCGGAGTTTTTAGTGGTAACACCACATAACCTTACCGGTGTCCCGTAACCGGTAAGGTATCCGAAGGGATTTTCTCCGCGTCAAAAAAAAAAAAAAAAGGCTCACATCCGTGAACAGGCAATAGAATGGATTCAAAGTCCGCGTAAATCACAAAGGGTACGTCTTGTTTGCGTTCAAAATGAGAAAATTGTAAAAAAGTTCCTTTGTCGGGTAATTGGACCAACAACAGTTTTATTACTATTTAGGGAATTAGGATTATTGATTTCAAAAAGATTTATGTCTGAAAATGAAACTGGGAAAGAAATGTTATCAACATTTAAAATATCTCTAAAATGGGGATAAGAGGAGACGGATTTATTATTATTTTGCCGTTATGCACCATAAAAAGCAGTAATCATAATTTTTTTTAATATTAAGACAGCCTTTTTTTTTTTAAACAATAGGTAAATCGATATAGCTTGACCCATTCAAAGGGTCATATCTGTTGATATTCACCTCTAAATATAAATTATTCGTAAAAGCCCAACCGCTATCCCTTTCTTCGAACTCTTGAATCTTTTTTAAAATTATATCTTTTATCATCAAATTTAAAGTTAGACTGTACTACCATTTTTTTTGTAAAAAAATGATTTCACTGACTGTTCATTATTTTTAAATAAGATAAAGTTACAGAAGAATTCAAAATTGACTTTAATATTAATATGTGTCTTTAACGCTTTAATTAAAAGTTGATGTATATTCTGATACTTTGTAAAAATATCTCTGGTAAACTTTGCTCAAATTCATCTTTAGCTGCAATCCTATAAGATGATATGCGATCCCGAAATGCAGATGAAATCTCGACAACTCCGTCTATTAGCATACCTAAAGAGCGACTTTTATGACTGTGACTCCTGAAGTGTCCTATCCATTGCTTACTGGATACTTAGAGGGAACAGCTTTCGCAAATAGGCATTGTTATTGAAAAGATATATATTTTAATTACACCACTATCAATATCAATACATATAATCAATCAATACATATAATAAAATCGTAACCGATCGCTGTCTGTACATGGAAGATAAATGAGTAAAAATATTTTTGGGGGCTTTTACCAACGCAATAGAACACAAAACAATGATTTTTAGAATTTTTGTCTGTTTGTCGGTTTGTCTGTTTGTCTGTGCGTTTGTGCACGCTAATCTGAGAAACGGCTGAACTGATTCGTTTGCGGTTTTCACTGAAATATTATGATAAGCTTCACTTAAAATTTAGTGTTTGTTTCATTTAAATCCGTTCATAAATAAAAAAGTTATATCAATTTTAAAGAATCACGTCAACCATTTTTGTTCGAAAAACTGTGTTTGTTCACGCTTATCTCAGAAACGGCTGAACAACTTCGGTTGCGATTTTCAATTATGTATTTTTAATAAGTTTCACTTAAAATTTAGTGGTTGTTTCATTGAAATCCGTTGATAAATAAAAAAGTTATATCAATTTAAATCATCAATATCAATACATATAATAAAATCGTAACCGATCGCTGTCTGTACATGGAAGATAAATGAGTAAAAATATTTTTGGGGGCTTTTACCAACGCAATAGAACACAAAACAATGATTTTTAGAATTTTTGTCTGTTTGTCTGTTTGTCGGTTTGTCTGTTTGTCTGTGCGTTTGTGCACGCTAATCTGAGAAACGGCTGAACTGATTCGTTTGCGGTTTTCACTGAATCAATCAATACATATAATCAATCATCAATACATATAATAAAATCGTAACCGATCGCTGTCTGTACATGGAAGATAAATGAGTAAAAATATTTTTGGGGGCTTTTACCAACGCAATAGAACACAAAACAATGATTTTTAGAATTTTTGTCTGTTTGTCTGTTTGTCTGTTTGTCTGTGCGTTTGCGCACGCTTATCTGAGAAACGGCTGAACTGATTCGTTTGCGGTTTTCACTGAATCAATCAATACATATAATCAATCAATACATATAATAAAATCGTACATATAATAAAATCGTAACCGATCGCTGTCTGTACATGGAAGATAAATGAGTAAAAATATTTTTGGGGGCTTTTACCAACGCAATAGAACACAAAACAATGATTTTTAGAATTTTTGTCTGTTTGTCTGTTTGTCGGTTTGTCTGTTTGTCTGTGCGTTTGTACACGCTAATCTGAGAAACGGCTGAACTGATTCGTTTGCGGTTTTCACTGAAATATTATGATTTTTGTTTACATTGTTAAATTTACTTAATTAGGAACATTTTTAAGAGATCACATAAAAAGTTACATATTTGGCAAGTTACAAATCAAAACACATATTTTTTTTAGATTTCTGATATTTTTTTAAATTGAATCACTGTTTTCGTTGCATTCAATGCACAATAGTTTGAGTTGGAGGTGATTTATTCCATCGTGTTCCATTTTTTTAGTGCTTGTGTCAGAATTGACGGCGAATACACAGACTGGTTTAACATCGAAAAATGTGTTAGACAGGGATGTGTAGCGTCGCCTTGGCTGTTCAACTTATTCATGGACAGTTGTTTGACAGATTTGAAAGATGATGAATGTGGTGTTAGAATGGATGAGTTATTAATCAAATGCCTTCTCTATGCCGATGACCAAGTAATACTTGTGGACTCAGAGGAGGAATTACAGAAGATGATAGCTGTTACGAATGATGCATTAATAATAATAATAATAATAATTTTTTATTTCAGATAAATCCATATTTACAAACTTATGTCTAATTGAGGTTATTAATTAATTATATAACAAAATTCAAAATTACAACAAAAATTCAATTTAATTTATAAATTCATGCATTAATTGATTTAAATTTAATTTAATACAAGTTATCATGTTAGAAGTTATCATATTAAAATTGCCTATATAGTTCTTCTCACCAGACACTTCCATAGTGGAGAGGTCATACTATCAGCCACTGTCTTCAGGATGCTGTTCTGACTACCCCTAACTCTGTTGATCAGGGATGCTGTTTTTTTGCGTATAATAGCATGAAAGCTATCAGTGCGGTAGTGCGCAAACATCCCCGATGCGCTACAAAAGCGAGGCAGCCCCAACAGCATTCTGAATACATTATTGTAAAGAACACGCAGGATATCTAGTGTTCTTTTGGTATGTGCAACCCATAGATTCCCCGTGTAAAAAGTCTGACAGTAAGCTTTAAATAATGTCACTTTCACTTGATCTGTACACACGGAAAATCTACGGGCTAGCATATTACCTCTCACTGATAGAGCTCTGCGTTCTCTTTCAATGTCCACATCATCTCTAAGGTCGTCGGTAAGGAAATGGCCTAAATATTTAAACTCATTTACACGCTTTATGCATACCCCATTTAATTTAATTTCGGGTATAGCTTCTGGGCATTTACCGGCGGCCTTAAAAATCATGTATTCACATTTATTTACATTATATGCCAAACCATGTTTGATAGCATACCTCTCACATATAGACAACAATTGTCTAAGACCCCCCACCGTTGGGCTCAGCAACACCATGTCATCCGCGTAGCTTATGTTATTTATACTCACGCCTCCTATACTACAGCCCACACGGGTGCTGCTCAGCTCAGCGATAAGGTCGTCTACATATATGTTGAAAAGTTTGGGCGAGGTCAACCCGCCCTGCCTCACCCCACATTCCAACACATATGGATCCGACAAACAGTTGGCCCACCTCACGTAGTTGGTTTGACCATTGTACCAATATTTAAAAATATTCCGAACCTCTGTTGGTACCCCTCTGTCCCTCAGTTTCGTCCACAACGCATCATAGGACACAAGATCGAACGCCCTGGATAGATCGAGGAAACAAACGTACACCGGCGTCCTACGGTCAGTATAGTACTGAACGGTATGCTTGAGACTTAAAATGGCACTTTCAGTGGACAGCCCAGGCTGAAAACCAAATTGAGCATCATGCAGGTTAAGGTATTTTTGTAAACACGTATCAAGCAAACCATCCAGCACCTTGGCCATAATCGTCGCCAAAGAGATAGGCCGATAATTTCCCTTATCAGAAATATCCCCGGTTCTGTTCTTCACAATGGGTACAACGACTGTTTTCATTAAATCATGGGGTAAATAAGAGTGACTAATACACATTGTGAAGAACACCGCAAGTACCCTCGGCAAGTGCACCCCAGCATGTCTCAAATGCTCGACACTAAGTCCGTCGAGACCAGGCAATTTACCTCCCTTCATTTTTTTGAGAACCTCTCTCACCTGTTTCCCATTGAAACAAGTAAGAGATTGTATCTCATCCACACATTCAGACATATCGTCTGATGATGAGACAGAAGAACCAAGTGGAGACTGCACGCCAAAATGATCCTTAAACATATTAGCAATAGTCGTAGGCTCGTTTTTACCATCAACACATGCCGAGAGACCAGACTTAGCCCCACTCTTCCCTGTGGTCTTCCAAAACTTACTAAAATCATTTGAAGATCTGTGTTTAGCTAAAATGTCCATTTTAAATTTATCTTGACTTTTCTGACACCACTTCAAGCGACTTTTGAAAGTTTTTCGTGATTGGCACATTTGCTCATATATAATACCCTCGGTTGGTTTGTTACACAAGACCCAAGTTTCGAAACTCCGTCTGGCCTCCCTATGGGCATCCCGAACATACTGGTTCCAACCGCATAAGGACCTGCCTTTTTTGAGCTTAGCTGTACGATCTCCACCAGTTTCCTTGGCTGCAGTACATAATATGTCTATAATTTCACCGTACATTTCATCTAAAACATGCCTATGCTCGATTTTACTACATCTACCTCGGCTACATTCCTCAAAATCAGTAGGCATATGTACATTTCGTAATCTTGAATGACACAGCTCATGGTACTTATCTATCTGACACTCTTTTCTCTCACCCCAAATCACCGAGTTCCGAGGAAAGCTACACGCCTGAATTTTTGTCCTAACCACCCTCATATCACAGGTAATACTTAGGGGCCTATGATCAGATACATAAACGTCGTCTAAAATATCTACATTCAGGATTGTTTGCCACGCGGAATTCGAAACGATACAATGGTCAAGCCAACGCCTACTTCCATGAGCATCACTGACAAAAGTATAACTACCCGATCCTATACCAAGTTTCTCTACGTCGGCACAGACTAGAGACTCATCGGAACAGAAGTTTGTCATTTCAGTATAAAATTGTTCGTGAGGATGGGCATTAAAATCTCCCATAACAAAAACACTTTCAACATCAACACTTTCAATTACTGCACTAATTTCCCCTAGCACCTCAGTATATATAGGCAAGTTATCATATGTGTCCGTAGGCATATACACGGTTATTATAAGTATAGATCGCAAACCTATTGTAGCTATTATTGCAGCCAAACGGACACTATTACATTGTATCACTTGAACGTTGTCGAAAATACCCTTCCTCCATAGAATAGCCACCCCCCCATATGGTCTTCCAATTAATAAACCTGTCGACGTATCAACTGCTGATTTACCACTGTATTCAAATTGATCTGAAACAGAATCTAGAAGTGGAACGTCATGGGCAAGTAACCATGTCTCTTGAAGTAAGATTACATCGTGTGTTTTACAAAAACTACGTATATTGTCAATAGATCTCTTAAAAGACTTACAATTAAAACTTACAAATTTTAGGCGATCGACGGTATTTAAATTATTATTATTCAAATTATTATTTATGTAACTACAATCCATATTCATTAATTATTTAATTTGCTTTGACTACTTGCCTTTTCATATTTAGATGCATACATAAAACGTACAAATCGTCTAAACATAATACCACTCGGCCATAGCAGGTCATTTAAAAACAAATCTAGCTTACTTTTAGATACATACAATTTATAAGCATTATATTTTTTTACCTTTTTCATATTTATCATTTTTAACGTTACAATTTCATTTGTTTTTTTCTTTAATGTAATTTACAATATCGTTTTCTGACGTTTCTTTGCTGACATTGGATATTAAAAAGGTATTTTTGATTCATCAGCCGCCTTAAATTTACCACCAGGCTCATTTTTGGCACAACCTTTTTGTCCATTAAGTTTGTAATGTTTGGCGGACTTATTTCGCACTACTGTCCATTCGGAATTCCCATTATCAGCTTGCGTACTCGAAGACATCCTTCCCCGAGTTTTATTATTAGCAGAAATACCAGAGACGAGTTTACGCGACGCTGCTGTCGATAGAACGCTCAAATTCACTGTGTCATTGCTGGAACCTGCCGGCGCCGGAGTGCACTCATACTGAATAGTTTGCGCTCGAGTTGATAACACGATTCCGTCCTTCACATTCTCTGTTTCATTTACACCCGCGATACCGCTTCATTTAAAACTCGCTTCGCAACTGGTCTCGCTCGTTATGTCCGAAACCACGGTATGGGCCTCAATGCACCTCGCCTCAGAGACAACACTAGATCGTTGCTCGGTCTCGCTCACGCCTGCGCTGTCGCTGTATACCGGACTTACTCGCCGCTCCCTCTCTTCCGGGTCGGTCGAAACAATAGTTGTTTGCAACATCTCACTTACTACAAGGCCGCTGCTCATCTGACTGTCTCTATCCCCCACCTCTGACGAAACCTCATCTAGTTCTGTGGCCTCCACGTGTTGACATGTATCTGTCGCATTGTTTTGTATGCAGTTGACAGGGACGGAAATATTCACATCGAGATCCTTCGTTATCTTGTTTAAGTTAGAAGGTCGGTCATTACCCCCGCAAACAGCTGCTTGTAAAGTGTCTATAGGAACATACTCAGGTGTAAATTGTAGTCCAATAGGCCCACTTTCCAATTCAAAACTATTCATTAGACGAGCTCCCCTATTTTTGTTTACATTCGTTTTGTAAGTGAAGTCGTCAACCAATGAGGCATGTTTCATATGTTCAATCTCCTGTTTTAATAGATTGAAGTGTTCAGCAGGTATTGTGTTGTCCTCTAGTGTGTTCATTCGATTTTTAAGTGCTTGAAGTTCCTTCAGGAATCTGGTTACATCAACATGATCGAAAGTTACCGGTGGCAGGACATGCAGATCTCTGGCTACAAAAACCGGAAATATCTGAGGATCAGCACTTTTCATTAAGTTAATGATGTCGTCCAGGTCACGAGACATCCTTTTCTTGTCATGTTTTCGACGCAAGGGCATTTTCTTTGCTTTTGGTAAGGATTCAAAAAGTAACGCCTTTGCCTTCGCAATATCCTCCACCGAGAAGGCTGTGGTACACAGCTGATGAATGCTGATTTCATCCATATAATCCAGAACACTTCGCACAAAAGCTAAAACTTCGCTTATTACAATACAACGTTTTGAGAATTATGTAACCGAAATAGTTCGAAATTGCTTTTACAGATTAAAGGTTCTTTACAGGATTCGTGACAACATCAATGTAGATCTACGTATTGCACTTTGTGACTCGTTAGTATTGTCAAAGCTAAACTACTGTATAACCGTGTATGGGCCGTGTCTTCTGGCTAGGTCCCAAAAACTTATCCAGCGCGTACAAAATGCCTGTGCAAGATACTGCTTTAAAATTCCACCACGGACTAGTATTACTCCATATTTATACTCATCTAAACTTTTGAAAATGCGTGATAGACTAAAATTATACATAGCTACTCTTCTGTTTGGCGTGATCAATTCTAAAACTCCTTCCTATCTTTACAATAAGTTGAAATGGAGGAATCCTAGAGGAAGTAGTAGACTACGAGCTTGCGTGCCTCCCCTTGACGTGCCTAGACATAGAACAGCTGCATTTCGTAGCAGCTTTAAGTATAATGCTACCAAAATTTGGAACAACATTCCACCTCCAATACGGAACCTCAAATCAATCTATTCATTTAAATGTAAATTTAAAGAATATCTTTATTCCAATGCAGTTTTGGTAGCAAACATCTGACCCTAAGTTGAACTATTTATTGACTTATATATTATTCTATTATATGTATTTCACTCGTAATTTTATGTATTTTAATTCTTATATTTAATTTATGATTGAGAAGAGATATCAAATTATATTGAATTGAAATATTGATATATGTTCCAATAATACACACTGTACTGTAATATTATTAGCCCACCTTCGCATCGCTTTACCGGCCCCACCCTTGGTTCTGGCAGAATTATCAGCGTCGCAGTTCGACCAGCTCGTCTGTGACATCATGCTGAGTCAGGACCTTTTCACTAAATAGGTCACATCTCACAGTACAACCGCACTGCACTATCACAATTAATTAAGTTTTCGTTTAGTTACCATGTGCTTTACTTAAAATACTTACAATGTATATATTGTGTCCTTTTTTGGTGAATAAAGATTTTATCTATCTATCTATCTATCTATATTGCAATTTGCGCATTTCACGATACTTGTCGTTGCCATTTTGCAATGAGTCATCGAAACAAACGACTTCTACGCGCCCGCGTTTTGTTTCTTTCATACCCTTTTTCTCATTGGAGAAAAAGGGTATGAAAGTTAATGTCAGTAAAACCAAAGTTATGGTTTTTGAAAAGGACGATAGTGCAACAGAATGCAATATTTTAATAAATGGGGTGAAAGTTGAGCAAGTGAAAGAGTTTGTATACTTGGGATGTATGTTTACAAAAGATGGTAAGCACGAGGGTGATGTTGAAAAAAGAGTGAATGCGGGTAACCAAGTGAATGGAGCGTTGCATTCTTTTATGAGCAGTAGGAAGGTACCAGACAAGGCACGTCTCGCTGTTCATAAAGGAGTACTGATACCTACTTTAATGTACGGTAGTGAGAGTTGGGTATGGCAGAGAAAGCATGAAAGTAGAATAAATGCAGTTGAAATGCGAGCGCTGAGGAGTATGTGTGGTGTTACTTTGAAAGATCGAATACGGAATGATGCCATAAGGGAGCGGTGTGGAGTAAAAGAGGATGTTGTGACAAAAATAGAGAAAGGGATGTTAAGATGGTTTGGGCATATAGAAAGGATGGATGAAAAGAGATTGACGAAAAATATTTATATGACAAATGTGAAAGGAACAGTAGGAAAAGGTCGGCCTCGGCGAACTTTCTGCGACCAAATTGCAGACGTTCTAAAAAAAGGAGAGGTAAAAAGTACCCGTAACCGAAGGGCATGTATGAAGAGATTGATGAGTTTAGATGAAGCAAAAGAGGTTTGTCAGGATCGTAGCAAGTGGAGGTCCATAGTCTCTGCCTACCCCTGCGGGAAACAGGCGTGATATTATGTATGTATGTATGTGTTCCATTATTTGATATAAAAAAGTTGCCACTCACCTCTGTACGCTCAACTTGCCTCAATTGAGAGAGAAGAATATCATCTTTTGACGACGACTGCTCAGACTGTGTGGTATTAGTCACGTGGTCTTGAGCCATCTCCTCATCTTGCACCTGACTTCTGCCCTCTTGACTAATTGGTTCTGACACTATGCCAGCATTACCATCGTCATCGCTTTCAATAATTTCCTCATCATCTTCAATTTCCTCTTCCAGCCATTTTGATACACGACGTTCCCATTCTGAGGCCATAATGATAAATTTTGGTGCTAAAAAAAAACAAAGTAAAAAATAAAATATATCATCATCATCAATACATCAATATACATATAATAAAATCGTAACCGATCGCTGTCTGTACATGGAAGATAAATGAGTAAAAATTTTTTTGGGGGCTTTTACCAACGCAATAGAACACAAAACAATGATTTTTAGAATTTTTGTCTGTTTGTCTGTTTGTCGGTTTGTCTGTTTGTCTGTGCGTTTGTGCACGCTAATCTGAGAAACGGCTGAACTGATTCGTTTGCGGTTTTCACTGAAATATTATGATAAGCTTCACTTAAAATTTAGTGTTTGTTTCATTTAAATCCGTTCATAAATAAAAAAGTTATATCAATTTTAACGCTAGAGTGCACGCGCCCCATTTCTTCGCAAGTATGCTCGCGCGCTCTACTATAGTAGAACACTTTAAAATTGAAAAAAAATCAATAATATGGCAATTTTGAATAAAAATAAACATTTTTACTAAAGAAGATTTATTTTAGAAAATTAAAGTTACAAAATTTTTGTTTACATTGTTAAATTTACTTAATTAGGAACATTTTTAAGAGATCACATAAAAAGTTACATATTTGGCAAGTTACAAATCAAAACACATATTTTTTTTAGATTCCTGATATTTTTTTAAATTTTAATAATAAGATATAAAATAGGAGCACCCAGTAAATTAAAATCAGACTTGCTCACTATTTTCATACCTGGAAGAAGTAGCCTAAGATTAATTAATTCAGGAGACTCGGAACTACCAGTATAAAGTTCGCATTTCACTGTGTTCAATTCAAGGCCAAGCTCCTTAAATTTATCTATGACTGCCCTAATGTCTCTTTCTACTACTGCAGGACTTCCTCCAATAGTACCATCATCCAAATACCATAAGTTTAATGGCGATTCAAGAGAGGATATAACTTTATGTATGGCTAGACTAAAGATCATTGGGCCCAGTGGGTCACCCTGTTGTACTCCCACTTGTGATTCTAATGGAGATGTGTTAAAAAATAATTGGCTGGGTGCTACATAGCACTGGTGCAAGAATGGATACAGACTAGGAATATTCTCACGAATTTCACCTAAAAAGACATCTCTTTCTATGCTGTTGAAAGCATTCTTTATGTCTATCTTAATAACAACATCAGCCGTACCCATTTTGAACATACAAAACATTCTAGTTGCGTGTATGGCAGCTTCACACCCCAAAGGCGTTCCAAAACCTAATTGGTTTGGTTGTAGTATGGTTGATATGTCTGTTTTTACTGCCCGACAAGCAAGTTTGGCAACCAAACGGCGTAATGTATTTCCTACCGCAATTGGCCTTATTCCTCCATCTTTCTTCGCTAAAGCACATAATGATGCACCATACAAAAATGGACAAACTTCCGGATTAAGTTGTCCTTTCAATAAAAAATTACATAATTTTTTCAGGGTTTCAATTAAACGAATACCATTATCCCCAGCAGCTGATGATATAAGTTCTTTCAAATGTGTTGGACGGAGTCCGTCTAAGCCGGCCGCAGAACCATTATGAAAGGAGTTAATAGTCTCCACCACTTCACCATTAGAAACTTCAAGAGCTGGGCATTCATTATTCGGCTCAGGAGGTAGTAATAGTGGACGGGACGGAGCAGGGTGTTTATTTTTTAAAGAGTCTAAAGTATCTTCATTATTAGGAGCTAAACCGAAATCTGAGGTTAAGATTCTAACTGCACCTCTTTAATCACCATCGTATACTTTAGTCCCATGCTGGTCTGGGAGAAACGAAAAAACTTAGAATGTACCAGCTGCTTCTCTTCCCGCGCAGATCGTAAAAGCCGATCGAGGGAATGGGCAAAAATGCGAATCATTTTAACAGGCGATGCGGCTAGCAACCCGTCACTGTATTGATTGCTTTTCCATCTTCACGCCCACCATGACGCTAAAAGTGGCTTTTGAGTCTTGCGGCCCTAGGCTCTGCATAGAGCCGCAAGACCCAAAATGCTCTGTCTGCCCCATTAGGGATAAAGACGTGATAGTATGTATGTATGTATGTATGTATGTATACTTTAGTCTCTATTGTCTTACGACGAGAACCAGACCTATTGTTTTCCTGGTTTACTTCATGAGGTATCTGGTCAGATGGTTGGCAAATATTTTGTTTCACTTTACTGGTGAGAGACGTCTTATCACTACTATCAGGTATTCTTAACGCAGTATAGGCAAAAGTTAACAGCTTATACCAATCATCAGCTTCATTGGATGCTAGACATACACATCTAGCTCCTTTTGGTATATGTTTTAAGACCCTTATGTTTTTTTTCAAGTGAGGGAGGTCCCCAAAATTAGGTGAGGGTGATGCTGACTGTATCTGAGCAGATGATCTACCGACTGACAACGCCTGCTGAGATTGTGTCCTATGCGCGACCAGTATGAACGTTAAGACCACGGGGAGCCACAAAAAGTCGCGAGGACCCGGGGCAATGTGGGCAAGCAGACCTCAGAGTGTCACTCATTTCAATATTTTTAATTATATCATGCACAATCTATTCATAATTAAATTAAAATTATTGATTAAATCATTCAATCAATTAATCATTATTAAAGCGTAAAATGTGAAAATTAATTTAAATCAATAATTCATAAATAAAAATAATTAATACTCAATATGTCATTAAAATTGATTACTTAAAATAATTGTACTAATAAAATAAAATAAAATAAAAATCTGTGCATTATCGTTACTATCACCTACCAACTATTTAAAAAAAAAAACCACCGAGGCTTCGTCATCTAAGCTTAAAGTAAAAGTATATGTAAGCACATAGAACAAAAAACAAAACAAAAAAAAAAAAAAAAGAACAGTCAGAATTTTAGTCCATCCCAGCTCGAACTCCCGACGATCGGGAACCACTAGACCAAGTAGTATTGCAATGGAGGTATGGAGGTATATATTCTTTAGCAATAGACTAACTGCACTCAGATGGTAACTTCTGGATTCTTCTAAATTTCCGGAGCCGCTCTCGTCATTAAAAATAATAAAAATAAATAAAAATAAAAAAGTTTTATTTCGTTAACAAAAAGTTGTGTTTACAAACATAATTGTGAGGACTGCCTATTAAGCAAATAATGCTTGTGCCAGACAGACCTGCTCTTTCTTATCTTATATTTAACTAAAAACACATTTGAAAATAGTTATACAATATATAGTTATATAATAGTTTCACTTAAACAATAATTAAAACAGTTTTACTTAATTTGTAACACTATAACATTAATTAATTTATAAGTGTTTCTGTGTCATAGTAGCTTAGATCTTTTAACCACGTGGATACCTTTTCTTTAACGTCTCTTAACCGCAAAGGATAAATGTCCAGATTTTCATTAATTTCGTTATATAGATTAGTAGATTGTGCTTCATACTGACGCTTTGCAAATTTAGATTTTTTACGAGAATAATGAGCCATTTTATCTTTCCTTCTTTTTGTATTAATAATGCTTTTATAAGGTAGGGTTTTGTGTTTTTTTAAAACAACGTGTAGCACATAAAGCCTTCTTACGGATAATAGCTGACACTGTGAGTACAGTTCATGTGTTGGAAATCTAAAAGGTTTAAAATGCATTACTTTAAGTAGAGAACGCTGGCCTCTTTCTATCTCTAAGAACTTAGTTTTGTTTGCTCCACCCCATAAAGTAATACAATATCCAATAACTGACTGAGAGAGAGAACTTTCCTTGAGTCATTAAACACTTTTTAAACAGCTTCTGTTGTTGTTGGGAAATTTTGTGTCTTTCCATTATTTTAATTGTGTCGTTGGTTTCTCTCAAATCGTTAGTGCTGCCTCCTGTTGCGGTGGCTTGTAATGCGCTTTGAATAATCGATTTATCATATTTTGCCGAGAGATCTATTTCGATTCTGCTATTCGACGCTAGATGGCGTAATGTGATCTACTTGAAGTATTATTTAATTTTTGATTATAATTTTGCTGCTGCCGACATCTATCGGTTTATTTTGACATTATAAATACAACGCAAGCTTCCAAATTAGATAAACTCTCAAACAAGTGGATGGCCGGTGCGTGATTTGAACCCAGGTCTCTTGGGTTAGGCTCTTGAGTTCAAAAATATTGTCTTGACCACTACACCAGCGGCTTCATAACTTTCGTGTCGAATGTATATATCTCTCTGGTTTTTTCCTTGAGTGCAATTTAAATGAGGTACTTCTCCGTAGCAATATTTCTTATCACCACTGTTTTATTGTTTCGTTTCTACCCTGCACTTATTTTATCAACAATGTTATTGTATTTATGTAAATAAAGTCTCCAATTATTTCAGCTACAGTAGTCCAATTCAATAAAATATACACAACACAGCACAAAGTTTTTTAATTGTTTCCAAGCTAAGTTTAGAAAGTTTTGAATCACGGTCCTTTGTCACTTTACTTGTTATAAGGTATCACCACAGATTGTTGAGATTTATTCTTGATAACGCGTACACATGTAGTAGTACCACTTATTTTCACTTTAAAGTCCACTTTTTGTTAAATGTTAACTTTATTTATTAAAAGAGTAAATAAATAGCGGAGACACTCTTTACTGTTCGCACGGTGGCGCCCTCTCCTTTTTTAAATTGAATCACTGTTTTCGTTGCATTCAATGCACAATAGTTTGAGTTAGAGGTGATTTATTCCATCGTGTTCCATTTTTAGGGTTCCGTAGCCAAATGGCAAAAACGGGACCCTTATAGATTCGTCATGTCTGTCAGTCTGTCTGTCCGTCCGTATGTCACAGCCACTTTTTTCCGAAACTATAAGACCTATACTGTTGAAACTTGGTAAGAAGATGTATTATGTGAACTGCATTAAGGTTTTGATACAAAAATAAAAGAAAAACAAAAAATTTTGGGTGTTCCCCATACTTAGAACTGAAACTCAAAAATTTATTTTTCATCAAACCCATACGTGTGGGGTATCTATGGATAGGTCTTCAAAAATGATATTCAGGTTTCTAATATCATTTTTTTCTAAACCGAATACTTTGCGCGGGAAACACTTCCAAAGTGGAAAAAAGAGTGTCCCCCCCTGTAACTTCTAAAATAAGGAAACTAAAAAAAATATATGATGTTCATTACCATAAAAACTACCAGCGAAAATTGGTTTGAACGATATCTAGTTAGTAGTTTTTTTTAATACGTCATAAATCATAAACGGTAATTTAACTTTCATTCAATCAACTCAAATATAAAAATTTAAAAAAAAAACATACTGCAAGACTTTTATTTTATGTTATTTGTTACTACGGAACCCTTCATGGGCGAGTCCGACTCGCACTTGGCCGCTTATTTGATATAAAAAAGTTGCCACTCACCTCTGTACGCTCAACTTGCCTCAATTGAGAGAGAATAATATCATCTTTTGACGACGACTGCTCAGACTGTGTGGTATTAGTCACGTGGTCTTGAGCCATCTCCTCATCTTGCACCTGACTTCTGCCCTCTTGACTAATTGGTTCTGACACTATGCCAGCATTACCATCGTCATCGCTTTCAATAATTTCCTCATCATCTTCAATTTCCTCTTCCAGCCATTTTGATACACGACGTTCCCATTCTGAGGCCATAATGATAAATTTTGGTGCTAAAAAAAACAAATTACAAAATAAAATATATCATCATCAATCATCATCAATACATATAATAAAATCGTAACCGATCGCTGTCTGTACATGGAAGATAAATGAGTAAAAATATTTTTGGGGGCTTTTACCAACGCAATAGAACACAAAACAATGATTTTTAGAATTTTTGTCTGTTTGTCGGTTTGTCTGTTTGTCTGTGCGTTTGTGCACGCTAATCTGAGAAACGGCTGAACTGATTCGTTTGCGGTTTTCACTGAAATATTATGATAAGCTTCACTTAAAATTTAGTGTTTGTTTCATTTAAATCCGTTCATAAATAAAAAAGTTATATCAATTTTAACACTAGAGTGCACGCGCCCCATTTCTTTGCAAGTATGCTCGCGCGCTCTACTATAGTAGAACACTTTAAAATTGAAAAAAAATCAATAATATGGCAATTTTGAATAAAAATAAGCATTTTTACTAGAGAAGATTTATTTTAGAAAATTAAAGTTACAAAATTTTTGTTTACATTGTTAAATTTACTTAATTAGGAACATTTTTAAGAGATCACATAAAAAGTAACATATTTGGCAAGTTACAAATCAAAACACATATTTTTTTTAGATTTCTGATATTTTTTTAAAATTGAATCACTGTTTTCGTTGCATTCAATGCACAATAGTTTGAGTTGGAGGTGATTTATTCCATCGTGTTCCATTTTTTGATATAAAAAAGTTGCCACTCACCTCTGTACGCTCAACTTGCCTCAATTGAGAGAGAAGAATATCATCTTTTGACGACGACTGCTCAGACTGTGTGGTATTAGTCACGTGGTCTTGAGCCATCTCCTCATCTTGCACCTGACTTCTGCTCTCTTGACTAATTGGTTCTGACACTATGCCAGCATTACCATCGTCATCGCTTTTAATAATTTCCTCATCATCTTCAATTTCCTCTTCCAGCCATTTTGATACACGACGTTCCCATTCTGAGGCCATAATGATAAATTTTGGTGCTAAAAAAAAAATAAAGTACAAAATAAAATATAATGCATAAAAGAAAGACGTGTGGCACTCGGGGACTGCCGCGGTAAAGCAATAGCTTTACCGCGGCAGTCCCCGAGTGCCACACAATGCAATAGCATTAAGGTGGTTCGATTCGGTCCGCTAGGAGCCTCACCGTCTTAGGGCCGATTTCATCGTTTTCATTGATAAACGAGTAAAATAAAACGTCAAAAATAAAACATTAACGCCATATAATAGATGGCGTTAATGTTTTATTTTTGTCGTTTTATTTTTTACGAATTAAACGTGCATTAATGTTTACAACAAATTCTATTCACGAAAACAACGCAATATTTGTAATATATCCCAACTACATATCATACAAGCACATTTTAATTTCTAAAGTATTAAAAATTTACATTTTTATTTATTATGCTAATGTCGGATGGAATTTTCACGCACACATTCAAAGGGATTTTAAGTAAAAAATAGAATGTTAAATTCGTCTCTTACGTCATACGCTCACTGGACCAGCGGATAAGGTAACTAAGTTAGCAAACGCTTGGTGTCGAGTTCGATTCTCAACTGAGGTGAATTTTTACATGGAAGGACGGCAACGTCGCAAACGGACGACGAAGACGAAGCGGCAACCTACATGGTAGGCGGAGTGGGGAGCGTGAGGTTTTTTCGTTACGGAATTTCTGGATTCGGTCCCCGCGCTCAAGGCCCGCGATAGAAGCTATGCAATAGCTTAAAAATGTTATAAAACACTAAAGAATAACAACTAAGTATAAGTTACTTACCTCATATATTAATTACACAAGTGGTCGCGCGTACTACTCTGGTAGAATAAGGATTTTGTCGCGAAATAATATCGACGTGCGGCCTCTTTTTATACGTGCGGCACACTAAAATGAATCGGAGTTTAGTAGTCGAGGCTTATCTAGGAGCGGGAGGGTATATATGAAAAAATGAGATAACACGACTCAAAAGTTTGCTCCTGTTCTACTATAGTAGAGCGCGCGTGTCCTCTAGTGTTAAAGAATCACGTCAACCATTTTTGTTCGAAAAACTGTGTTTGTGCACGCTTGTCTCAGAAACGGCTGAACAACTTCGGTTGCGATTTTCAATTATGTATTTTGATAAGTTTCACTTAAAATTTAGTGGTTGTTTCATTGAAATCCGTTGATAAATAAAAAAGTTATATCAATTTAAAGAATCACGTCAAAGATTTTTGTTCGAAAATTTGCTATGAAATAAACTGTACGGTAGCATTGGCTAAAACTTTTGTTAATTTTATATACGGTTTTTATAAAATAATAAAGTTAATAACCGGCCAAGTGAAAGTCGGACTCGCGCACAAAGGGTTCCGTCCCATTATCTATAAAAAATCAAGTTTGTTGTACGGGAGCCTCAATTAAATATTTATTTTACTCTATTTTTAGTTATTATATCGGCAAGAGAAATACATCATCCTTGAAAATTTCAACTGTCTGGCTATCACGGTTCATGAGATACAGCTTGGTGACAGACGGACGGAAGGACGGACAGCGGAGTCTTAGTAACAGGGTCCCGATTTTAGCCTTCGGGTACGGAATACGGAACCCTAAAAATTTACTATTTTGATGTTTTCCGAGTTTTTTTATTAGTTTCTTTTTGGTCACCAATAAATGGCGCTGTTAAAAATACACAGAGCCTAGGGCCGCAAGACCCAACGCCACCAAACAGCGATTCTTAGCATGATTGTGGGCGCGAAAATGGAAAAAGGAATCAAAATAGGAAGTACTTAATAGGTTAGGTTAGGCACAGGGGATGTCCTCTGACTAAAGCATAGGGTGCTGTGAGCAAGTCACGGACCGCCATAGTGGTAGCCGCGCCGGGGCTTTTAGCCCTTACCCTGGAGTTTTTAGTGGTAAACGCCACATAACCTTACCGGTCTCCCGTTACTGGCAAGGTGTCCGAACCGAAGGGATTTTTCCCGCGTAAAATTCTCCTCCATAAATCGGCCTCCATGACGTGGGCCAGTCGGGCGATGGGAACTGGATTCCAAATACGGTCCTCTAGGTTGAAAGGAGCATTTGTGTCAACACGCGTCTTTACCCTAGCGGATAAAATTGAAGGCCGATGTACCAGGCCACTCAGACTCCTCTCGATAACTGAGAGAGTACCTCAAGTGAGCTCAGCCAAAGCCGCTGATAAGCAGTCGCCGTACCAGGTCTTTGGAGCAAGATTTAGCACACTGACTTGGCAAAAGCGGTAACGCCGTTATCACCATGAGATTTTTTGTGGGTGAAAACCTTAACCGTCCGATTTCCTGTGGCCAAAAGGCACCTTTTCCTCACGTAAGAAGAAAGGTTAGGGAAAAAATGTTAGGTTAAAATTTAAGTTAGGCACTGCAATAAAAATGTGTGGAAAACCCATACCAAGACTACTCAGTATTGTGACTTGAGGAACGAAAGATAGGTAATGGTCATTTTCCAGTTCGTTTGAACTGAAAGTACGCCGCAAATAACCTCCAAACAGCCGTATAGGACGCCCTACCCGAGAAGCTCTTCAAACGGAGGTTATTAGTGAACACTAAGCAGACATTGATCTCAGGGAACACTAACTTCCTGCCATCCTTGAAGCTCTACTGGTAAAATGTGCCGAGATACTGGCACGTAAAATACCTAGAGGTATCTTAAGTTTGGCAGATGCCTCAGCTTGAAAGTCCACATCAATAGAATGGTGACGATAGTGAAGATGTCCCGGGGGAAGCTCTATCCAGTACTTTCCTCTCGCTTCTAGCTTCGGACGCGGCTCATGATTAAGGCGATCTTAAGAAAATCTATGTTTAAGGTTACTTGAGGAACGCCGTCATCTGTCGGGACTCAAAGTAGAAATGCGTATTTCTCGACTTTTATCTCCCGCCTAGCGAAAGACATATTTGACAAGGCTTACCATTGCACCGCCACATCGGGAGGGCGGGGAAGAGGGGGAGATACAAATAGACGGTGGCAGCAGTCCGCTGCAGAGAGCTACAACAGATAAGTGCTGTGGGAACTCACGCCAAAAGACGGAAGATGAATTAAATATTAGCAAAGTCACTACCTATTGCATAAGTATTTCGTTTTAGAGAGACCCACGGCGTAGCAGTAACATTCGGTAACAGTGTAAGTTTACATGTAGTTTACAATGTCAAAATTCCGATCGACTTAGACTGTGACTAGAGATAATGTGTGATCGTAGTAAACAAGGAACCCTTATAGTTTTGCCATTTCTGTCTGTCTCTCTGTCCGTGGTTTTACTTAGAGATTAACCCCTCTAAGTGTCAGGCTATAATCGTGGGTAGTTCGAGGCAAGTTGCTCAAATTGACACTGAATTAATCCAACCAGTAACTTTTAACAATAATATTATCCCTTATTGCAACTCCGTGAAGAATCTTGGGTTACAAATTGACTCCACCCTTAGCTGGACCACTCACATAACTGCAATTAGTCAAACCATCACTCTTAGTCTTCAACAATTAAATCGCCTCAGAAATTTTCTACCTGTTAAAACAAAGATCTTACTTGTCCAGTCTTTAATTTTTCCTATCTTTGACTATACTGATGTGTTTTCCCGACCTCAATGTAGATCTTCTGAATAAACTTGATCGACTCTTTAATAACTGTATTCGTTTTATCTTCTGTCTTCGAAAATATGATCATGTGTCTACCTTTCGTTCTGAACTTAATTGGCTTCCTATCCGCCAACGTAGGGAACTTCGATTACTATGTACTCTTTTTTCAATTCTCACAAATCCTGACTACCCTGAATATCTAAAATGTAAATTTAATTATCTGTCCGACACTCATGATCGTCAACTTCGTTCTAATGAGACACGTCAGCTCTTTATCCCCCTTTTCCGGACAAATTTTATGTCTAACTCTTTTTCTCTTCAAGCCTCACGGCTCTGGAATGCTTTACCCGTTGACATCAGAGAAATTTCTACCAAATTCTCGTTTAAAAGAAAAGTTCACGCCCACCTCTTAAACTCCCTTCCTTCATAAAGTCATTATTATTTTGTTCTTCTCTTCTTAACTATTTATATGTTAGTATAAGTAAATGTATATGTGTGTATTGTAAGTAGATATTTATTTTGATATTTATATATCATAGGTATATAATGTAATTGTATATTATATAGTATTATTTTATATGTGTAAGTATATTGTATTGCTTTTTGTGCCGCATAATTTTTTCTGTTTATCCCTATGGTTGACTGGGAGAAAATGCTTTTAGCATTAAGTCCGCCATTTGTTAAAAGTATATTTGTACTTTGGAACAATAAAGTTTTATAAAATAAATAAAATAAATAATTAGAACCAAGAAGCTGTAATTTGGCAATGGTCATGAACTTAAAGCAAAACTGGGCAGGGCAACTGGCGCGACGGAGCCCATGCGATGGGTTGACGAAATAATCAAAGTCGCGGGTTACACCTGGATGTGAGCAGCACAGGACTGAGATGTGTCGACGAAGACAGGTCTATGCTCAGCAGTGGACGGAATAAGGGCTGAGATGATGATGAACTCTTTAGTTTTAATTCTAAATCGACATTCACAAATACGGAACCCTTCACTGCGTGTGACCTGATATTGTGCGTGTTACTTGACCGGTTTTATTGAAAATATCAAAATAAGTTTGATCACAAAAAGATTTACATGTACACAAGGGAGGAAAACGGAGTGAAGAGTATGATTGATTTTATAATAGTGGACGAAAGAATGAAAAAGAATGTGATTGATACAAGGTCTTACCGTGGAGTAGGGATTTCTACAGATCATTATTTGGTAATCTGTAAAACTAGAAACATTTTTAAAAAATGGCGAAATATTATATCTAACCCCTCCAACAGGTTGGAACGGATAAAAGTTGAGAAATTACAAGAGGAAGATGCAAAAAAGAGATAAAAATCAATACTAATAGAAAAATTTAAAGGAATAGAGAACGAATGTGAGATAGAAAACGTGTGGACAGTATTAAAAAAGGGAATGATTGACACCGCTATTGATGTATGTGGTGTGACAAAAAGAAGAAAAGGCAAGGATGTGGTAAATGTATGGTGGGACAAGGAAGTACAAGACGCTGTAAAAAAGAAGAAGAAAGCATGGAAGGATTGGTTATCAATACGAGCTGATCGAAGAAATCAGAATGCAAGGGATAGTGATGTATTTGCAGCAAAGCAAGAATATAAGAGGATGAATGCGATTGTGAAAGAGATAGTAAAAGAGAAGAAAAAAGAACAAAAGGATGATTTTGATATAAGGTTGTCTAAAGACTTTAAAAGTAATATTAAATATTTTTGGAAGAGCGTTAAAACAGCTAGAGGTAAAAATACGACCTCTGAGTTAAACAAGATCAGAGACAAGAATGGAAAATTATTAGTTGGGTTACAGAGTGTAGTAGATAGATGGAAGGAATATTTTGAAGGACTGTTTGAAAAAGATGAAATGAGAGTACCGGAGCCTGAAAATGACTCACAAGAGAGTGATATGCAAAATTATGATGAGGAAATAAGTATGGATGAAGTAGTGAAAGCATTAAATAGTATGAAAATGGGAAAAGCTGGAGGGTATGATAGGATTACTGTCGAAATGCTGAAGGCTGGACAGGGCATAGTAGCAAGTCAGTTGTGTCACCTTTTCAATCTTTGTTTTAAAAACTGTGTGGTGCCAAAAGATTGGTGCAATGCGGTAATTGTACCGCTGTATAAAGGAAAAGGTTCACAGCAAGACTGTAAAAACTACCGAGGCATTAGTCTTCTCAGCGTTGTCGGCAAATTGTATGCAAAGGTCTTGATAGAAAGGGTGGTGAAAAATACCGAAGAGAAGTTATGGGATGTACAAGCGGGATTTAGAAAGGGTATGGGATGCACGGATCAGGTCTTTTCTTTAAGATGCATTTTAGAGAAGCTTTTGGCCAAAGGTCGAAAAGTCTATTGCATCTTCGTAGATTTAGAAAAGGCCTATGACAGAGTGGTGAGAAATGAACTGTGGTCAACATTGTCTGCGTATGGGCTGAGCAGCCATCTGATCCGAGCACTGAAATCTCTTTATAGGAATTCCAGTGCTTGTGTCAGAATTGACGGCGAATACACAGACTGGTTTAACATCGAAAAAGGTGTTAGACAGGGATGTGTAGCGTCGCCTTGGCTGTTCAACTTATTCATGGACAGTTGTTTGACAGATTTGAAAGATGATGAATGTGGTGTCAGAATGGATGAGTTATTAATCAAATGCCTTCTCTATGCCGATGACCAAGTAATACTTGCGGACTCAGAGGAGGACTTACAGAAGATGATAGCTGTTACGAATGATGCATTAGAGAAAAAGGGTATGAAAGTTAATGTCAGTAAAACCAAAGTTATGGTTTTTGAAAAGGACGATAGTGCAACAGAATAATAATAATAATAAAGCCCTTTTATTCAGATCCTTAGCCTAATAACAGAGTATAGTTTTGATTAGCATAATTAAGAAAAAAAACTAAGTTTATTTATTCTAAAATATCGTGCTTGCTGATTTTCTGTAGATCTGTTTGCCACTCGGCAAAGGCCTCCTCCAACCTTTTCCATTCTAATCTATCTTGGGCCGTTCTGTTCCACGTTACTCCTGCAATTTGTCTCATGTCGTCATCCCACCTTTTCTGCGGTCTACCTCTCTTCCTTTTACCTTCTCGGGGATACCATCTTGCCACTCTTTTACTCCATTTTTCATGACCTCTTATCATGTGACCTGCCCATCTCCATTTAAGTCTTCTGATTTTCACTGTTAAATCGACAGTTTTAGTTTTTCTCCTGATGACACATTTTCTCAGTCTGTCTGATTTCTTTACATTCAGCATACTTCTTTCCATTGCATGTTGGCAGGTTGCGAGTTTGTTGGCCGTTTCACGAGTTATAGCCCAAGTTTGGCAGCCATACATAAGAACAGGAAGTATGCAGGTGTTGAATAATTTACTTTTTAAGCTCACACGAAGCCTTTCGTCCTTCATAGCCTCTTTCAAGGCCCAGTATCTCTTCCAACCGTTTGTGATTCTTCTGTCTACTTCTTTGCGTCCAGGTTCTTTTTGAGTAATAATCTGTCCCAGGTATATATACTCGTCGGTGTATTCAATTTTAGTGTTTTCTAATTCTATATTGTTTTTGTTACCATTTGTCATGACTCTGGTTCTATCCGGATTCAGTTTTAACCCTACTTTCACACTTTCTGTTGCTAGCTCTGTTATCATTCTGCTCAGGTCATCTGATGTTTTGGCGAATAGAACTATGTCGTCAGCGAATCGCAAATGCGTCAGCGACACGCCGTCTACATTGATTCCAAGGTGATCCCAATTGAGTCTTCTAAATATGGATTCAAGCACTGCCGAGAACAGTTTTGGGGATAAGGGGTCACCCTGCCTAACACCTTTCTCTACTCTGAATGGTTCTCCCATCTTTTCTAGTTGGATTCTCGCTGTACTATGTTCGTAAACGTTCTTTATTACTCGTATGTATTTATGTTCTATTCCTTGTTGTCTTAGTGCTTCCCATATTGTTTCGTGATGAAGAGAATCGAAAGCTTTGCTGTAGTCAATAAATCCAATGTAATATGTAAGTTGATATTCTGTGCACTTTTCTAAAACTTGTCGCACTACATGAATGTGGTCGATGACTGAGTAATCTTTACGAAATCCTGCTTGCTCGATTGGTTGATGTTCATCTAAGATTCTTTCAATTCTTTTCAAAATGATTTTAGCAAAAATCTTATATATGTGGGACATAAGGCTAATTGGGCAATAATTTCCGATTTCAAACTTGTCTCCTTTTTTATACAACAGGATAATGTTAGATTCTGTCCATTGCTTAGGGATTATTTCTGTGTTTAAGATATCGTTAAACATATCTGTGAGAACAGGTATTAGAACTTCCTTACTTTCCCTTAGGATTTTACTGTTTATGCCGTCAGGTCCAGGGGCTTTATCTTCCTTTTGACTATTTATAGCTTTCTCAACTTCAGCATTAAGAATATTGGGAATGTCTGAGCTTTCCCCCCATTCAGTTTCCCTTTGTGTAGTTTTACCCTCATAGAGTTTCTTGTAATACGATGTAGCTATTCCCAATATGTCTGTTCTGCGGTGTTCCAGGTCCCCAGTGTCTCTTTTCATTTTTGTGATCCATTCCTTTGAATTTGTCAAGTCCTTGTACGCTTTTTTAACTCCACCCGTTTTGGCTATATACTTTTCCATAGTTTCTAATTTGTACTGGTTCTTATCCTTTCTTATACTTACTTTGATATCTTTACTTATTTTGGCTAGGTGCTTTCTTCTGTTCTGTGTATCTCTTGCACTGATTAAGCGGTTTCTTTCTTCCAGTAATTGTAAGGTATTTGTTGTTAACCATTTTTTGGTCTCCGTTTTTGTGTTTCCTACGCGTTGTAACTGTGCTTTAATTGTATTTTCTATCAAGTTATATTTTTCTTGTACTCCTAAATCCTTAGTTTTATCTTTAAAATCCATGAATTCTTTTTTCAGGCCGATTGTTACCTGTTCTATTTGGTGTTGTCCGAGCTTAAAATTTCCTGGGTCTTGTCTGGGTCTGGGCTTTTTTGGTTGGTTTGCCGTCAGCTCTGCTCTGATTAGTCTATGATTGGTATTAAAGTTTAATTTATTGATGACAGAAAAATTAGTAAAGTAGCTGCTTCTGTTGGTCATTATGAAGTCGATTTCGTTCTTTGTTTTCCCGTCAGGTGTCCAGGTCCACATTTTTTTTTGTTCTTCTTATACATAGTATTTAGAATGGTCAAATTGTTTTCTTGCGCAAAATCCGTAATTTTTTCTCCATTTCTAGTTCTAGTTTTGTTGCTGTACAAGAAAGGACCAAGTACTGAATTTTCTCCTGGCCGCCTAGCTCCAATTTGGCCATTCCAGTCTCCCAATACTATTAAATTTTTGTGGGCGTGCTCTTGGATTGCTTTATTAAGGTCCAGATAGAATGTGTTTATTGTCTCTAGGTTCGATTGTTCTGTAGGTGAGTATACTATAACAATAGTCCAGGGATCTTTGTATCCTGGTATTTTTAAATTCAGCAACGCAATGCGCTCCGAGATTCCTATGAATCCTTCTACATACTGTGCAAATTGTGTTTTGATTATAAATCCAACTCCATATTGACCCTGGGTCTCACCTATATGGTATAGTAGATATTCTGGATGAGAAATAATAATTTCTCCCATTATTCTCACTTCGCTCAAGCCTACGATGTCCCATTTAACATGTTTCAGAGCACAAGTTAATTCTGTAAGATTTTCTTCATTCTTCAGAGTGAGTACATTGAGGGCTGCGATATAGATTTTAGCTTTTTGCTTTTTTGTTTGATTTTGATTATTGTTGGGTTTGTTGTCATTTGCTTTAGTTTTGATTGGTTTTGTTGAAGGGTTGTGGTCTCTTTCCCCCACGAGGACCAGTCGGCTTGGGGGAGTTTGGTGTTTTTCAGTTTCTTTGTTGTCGGTTTCATTTTTGGTTGGTTTTGGATTCCGTTTGCCGATTTTTAGTTGCTATTGGTTCTTGGTAGTAGATACTTTAGAAAGAGAGTTGGATCTAGATCGCATCATCTCAAAAGCATTTGTTCTGTTTGACTTAGTTATAGATATTGTTTGTTGTTTTTTTGGCTGGTTTTTCTCTGATGAAGGTGAGTTAGATGTTTCTCTTTTCCTTTTCTCTTGGCTGTTGTTGTTCTCTTTGACTATTAGTTTATCATATTTCAAATATGCGATTTTACCCTTACTTCTCTCTTCAACTAACTTTTCTTGTAACTCTTTCCTCTTCTCTAATACCTCCTTCGAATAATCCTCCGTGTCATAGATACTCTTAAGATTCTTTTTGTTTTTCATAATTTCAATCTTTTTCCAGTTAGAATGAATACAGTGAATGAACACAGTACAGGCCTTGGCTTGCTGCTATCTTTGTTTCTATTTCCTAAACGGTGTATTTTGTTAACTTCATGATCTTCCAAAACGATATTTAAGTCATGTTTAACATTTTCCTTCATTTTTTGCAGCAGATCATAAGTGGATTTTTCTTTTTCTTCTAATCCAAATACTATTATATTATTATATTTCTCGCCCCTTTTTAAATACTGTATCTCTTTTTCTAATTTTTCTACCTTGATTTTTAGGTTTTTGTTTTCTTCCACTATAGGAATTAATTTCTCTTCCATCCTATCCATAATACTTTTTGTGATAGACTCCTTCAGTTCGACAGTTTGGTTTTCCATCTCGATTTTCATTTTGTCGAATAACATTTGGAATTGACCTTCCATATTAAATTGCGTGCAACCGAACGTAAATAGTAGAAGAAAATGGTATTTCCTAATTGGCAACACTGACTGCGATTTTTGACGTTGGTTGACGTTATTATTTCAAATGTCAATGTCAATTATTTCAAATGTCAATATACGACGACTATCTATGTTAATTTCTAACCTCTAATCAATGGTGATATTTCCTTTGCTTCTAAATACTTGATGAAATCCAATAATCGTACGACACTGATTGTTCACACTCACTTCACAGTGGATCTTGTTTTATCTTGAAATGAAATTAATGTCCAAAGCTTGCTGTGTCTATTTTTAATTACTTGATTACTATCGGAGGTTATCGCTATGCTGTTGACAGTTTGCGGACGGAAACGGAAAACCGCAACGAATGCAATATTTTAATAAATGGGGTGAAAGTTGAGCAAGTGAAAGAGTTTGTATACTTGGGATGTATGTTTACAAAAGATGGTAAGCACGAGGGTGATGTTGAAAAAAGAGTGAATGCGGGTAACCAAGTGAATGGAGCGTTACATTCCTTTATGAGCAGTAGGAAGGTATCAGACAAGGCACGTCTCGCTGTTCATAAAGGAGTACTGATACCTACTTTAATGTACGGTAGTGAGAGTTGGGTATGGCAGAGAAAGCATGAAAGTAGAATAAATGCAGTTGAAATGCGAGCGTTGAGGAGTATGTGTGGTGTTACTTTGAAAGATCGAATACGGAATGATGCCATAAGGGAGCGGTGTGGAATAAAAGAGGATGTTGTGACAAAAATAGAGAAAGGGATGTTAAGATGGTTTGGGCATATAGAAAGGATGGATGAAAAGAGATTGACGAAAAATATTTATACGACAAATGTGAAGGGAACAGTAGGAAAAGGTCGGCCTCGGCGAACTTTCTGCGACCAAATTGCAGACGTTCTAAAAAAAGGAGAGGTAAAAAGTACCCGTAACCGAAGGGCATGTATGAAGAGATTGATGAGTTTAGATGAAGCAAAAGAGGTTTGTCAGGATCGTAGCAAGTGGAGGTCCATAGTCTCTGCCTACCCCTGCGGGAAACAGGCGTGATATTATGTATGTATGTATGTATGTATCAAAATAACGATTTTTATAAAGTAAAGTCCACGCAGACGAAGTCGCGGGCAACAGCTAGTAGTAAATAAAGATAAAAAAAGATATAATATATTTACATTAATGAAACCCTGTGCACAAGATATGGTTATAGATAAACTATTAAGTGAGTGTCGGTTCTGTGTGGTCGAATAAGACGCTGATGTCCCTAACCAACCGCTGCAGCAGCTTCCACTGCGACGTGTCTTCATCCAGAAGACAGCTGAGTCGAAGCAGAGCCTTCTTCCAGCGTTCTTAGGGGGCAGCAGACTCGGCGTCACTGCGTTGGTACACCTTGACCTCGATGTAGTAGTTACCGTCAGTGGGAGCAGACCACCGCAGCGTGCCCGCGCTGACCCTCTTTGCTAGGTATGATCGGAGACTGGTGGGTGAAGGTTTCAGGGCAGCGCGTGTCTCATCATCAGTGTGGAGTCCGAATAGACTGTCTATGTTCAATTTCTTACTTTTCTGTCTGAAAATAATAAAAACAAAACAGTATTAATTTAAATATTTTACTATCATCGATTGAGCTAGCACCAAAGTAAGTTTCTATAATTAAATATCTAGATACTAACTCAACGATATTATTTTATTTTTAATAAAAATATAAAATAAAAACACAGAACGATCTAAAAAAAGATTTATTACTCTATCTATCTTGTCCGGGATCGAACCCAGAATCTTGTGATGCAGACACATACAGATGTGATGTAATGCAGATGAATAAGGTTAAATTAAATAAATATAAATATATTTAAATTTACTTAATAAGACTTTAATGATACGACTTTTACCTTCGAATTTAGAAAAATATCTATTTCATAGTTTACTTTATCACACCTGCTGTTAAAAAATAATAATTATACTCACTTTGTTAATAGATCTCCTGGTGATTTTCGCTTTGCTGGTGTAGCTTTTTTCACCTTGGCGCTATTCTGAGCGGGTGAAAAGTTTTCAAACTCTGAATCAGACCTGAAATAATATAACAAAAATAATAAATTATAGTATAACCTGTAGTAATATAAGGATAAATAGGGTTTGCTGTTTTTACAATTGATAAACACAATATAATAAACAAGTTGTGTTATAATATATTTTGATAGCTTTCATGTTATTTGTATCTGAGGAATAATTGACTGATTACCTCCTACAGGGATTTGCACACCTATAAATTTAACTTTTAGAGTGGTGGGCAGGCAATGGCCTTAATAGGGTCGCGGACTGTTGAGTAGGATAAGTAAATACAAGGCCTGAAAATATAGAAAAACTTAGTAATTATACCCATTAACATTGTATATAAGTCTCTCTGTTCACGCTGGTACAAGCGAGAAATTCAACTTGCGCTGGTGCAAGGTTGGAGATACACTTGCGCTGGTGCAAGGTTGGAGATACACTTGCGCTGGTGCAAGTCTGGAAAATTACTCGCGCTGGTGCAAGGCTGGATAACCACTTGCGTTGAAGCAAGGCTAGATAGCCACTTGCACTGGAGCAAAGCTGATGTGCTGGTCACCTTGCGCTTGTGCAAGGTACTCGCGCTTCTGCGAGAGACCACTCGATGACCGATGATGATTGATTCACTACACTACAATTTAACTCGCTTTTATTCTGGAAAATTAGATTCGCAAGCAATTTTCTAGGGTTCCGTAGTTGGTTATCGAAAACTTCTTATTTTAAAGTAGATTATGATGCTAAAAAAATATTATAAACTATTGACTATGTGTTATTCTGATACAGTTATAATATAAAGTTTTATTAAAACACATTCAATCGTTTTTGAGTAAAAAAAAGTAACTTATTGGTAATAGTTTCATTTTCTTTATTAAAATAACATTAAAAATAGTGTTGTTGATATTTTTTTTAATAATATATTGATGATTTGGTAAATGAGTTTATTTAAAATGCAATCATAAAATACGGAACCTAATTTAATACGCATATAGCGTGAAGGTAAATTTTTTCCTGAGTAAACATTTTCATAAATGCGATGTAAAGTTAAAATTTGGAACAAACAAGTGTATCGAATTACATTTTTACACGCGCCATTAAGTCACGTCTTTATCCCTTTCGAGTTAGACAGTGCTTAGCAATAGCTGGAAATCAAGAATCGGGAATAGTTTATTCAATTACTAGCTGTTCCCGCGGGCTTCGCTCCCCGCGGGAATTTCGGGATAAAGAGTACCCTATATTCTTTCCCGAGTCTCAAACTATATAAATACCAAATTTCATTAAAATCGGTTCAGTAGTTGAAGCGTGAAGAGGTAACAAACAAACAAACAAATATACAAACTTACTTTCGCATTTATAATATTAGTAGGATAGTAGGATAGGATAGGATATAGATATTAGTAGTAAGTAGGATTTATTTTATTTATTACTAGGTACTACTAAGGTGCTAGTCATGTTGCCTTCTTACAATGATCCCTAAGTTGCTATCCGTTCCCTTGACTTACTTTTACGCTCTGCACGTGAAGAGAAACAGTTAGTATATTCTACATTTTTTCTTTACTCCCAAACCGCCATGTTAGAATTTAAGATTTTATTTACATGGATATATATATATATGTTACAGCCAAAGTAATAAATCTGGATATTATATATATTGTCTAGCCATTATTTATAATGTCTACTCAATTTAGATAAAGTGATAATTGACACAAAATTAATCACATTAACTAGCAATTTTATATAATATCTTCGAAGACTTAGATAATGTAATAAAACAAGTAGGTATTCGTTTAAGATTATAAAATTGTATTTCAATTTGCCTTAAGCCATACCGAACTAATCATAAAGATTATTTTAAAAATTAAAATAACGTAAGATAATAATTTCACGTCAATTAACATTGTTATAAAGTTATTTAACTTTAATTTATAAAGTAAATTTAAAGCTCACTGACTATAAAACAAAAAACTAAAAACACAGAGATCAACACACAATAAAAACAAAAATAATAAAGTTTTTAAAACGAACTGACATTAATAAACCAGGTTATAATTATTATTTATTCTTACAAGTAAGGCTCTTGTGACATTTTGAGTTACACATGAGGTTTGATTTTTAACATTTACACCTATTTCAAACGCATTCTCCAGTACAGTTGCAATTCTGAAATCCTTGACCGCCAAGATGCGACTCTTTTTTTGTATATTTCCTGATGATAACTTCATGTTGAGGAACGGTATCTATTTTAATAAACGTTTCTTTAGAGACAGTAAACTGATTCCTTGCGTAAAGTTGATTTAGAATCCCATGCTTTGTGCCTAACTTATACATTCCTTCTGTCTCCTGAGAAATTATAACAGCCATAATGTTTCTGTCATCGGCTTTGGCGTGGTCTACATCAGAAATTTTTACCACTACATTATCGCCTGTATTAGCAGCAGGATATTTAAGCGAAGATTGAGCTAACATTTTATCTGCTTGTTTTTTCAGAGATTGTCCAACTAATTTTCTGATGTTTCCTATATCTTGTTTATTTTTATCGAAGGCAATTACTATTTCTTGATCACTTTGCGTTATATTAGATGGATCTGTAGTATTTCCTTGGTTTTCGGTCTCAGTATGAAGTTTATCTGCCAGGTTATGTAAATTTTCATTTTGTGAATCAGCGTTTAAAGTTGTAGTATCGCTTTCTATTCCATCATCTTCATTAATCATAGCTTCGGTAATATTGGGTTCGGTTTCCCTCTTTTCATTCAACTGGATTTCGTCTTTATTCAATATATTTTCTAGCTCTTCTTTTGTTAACAGGTCAACCAACGCATCTTTAGGAAGACTATTTAATCCGACTTTAGCTTTGCAGCCAAACATTGCTTCGTAAGGTCTACGATTTATCCCTGCGTGATATGGTCTGTTCTTCATAAATTGAATAAAGCGTAATCCTTCAGACCATTTCGTCGTCTTGTTAGATTCCAGCCAGGTACAAAGCATCTTCTCTACGTCTTGGTTAGCCCTTTCAACAGACCCTTGTGATTGAGAGTTTCGGGGTTTACCATGAACGATTTTTAATTCCGGCCACATCACACAGACTTCTTTAACCACATTGTTAGCAAATTCCCTACCATTATCGCTTTGCAAAATACTAGGCGCTTCGAATATAGTAAAAATGTCGCTTATTTTTTAAGGACCACATCTGCACGAATTTTGTTAGGTGATCTTGATACACCATGATGAATTTATAATCGCCATCTCACTGCAATTGCATATCTATAAGATCCACTTGGCACCTTGAATTAAGCTCGTTGCTGATAATCGGTTTTACGACAAGACCTTTTCTTGGCAAATTTTTCTTTTTCTGACAAGATTCACACAGATTCAAATACACTGTGACTAGTTTAGCAGTTACATTTTTATATCTTAATTTTAACTCTTTCATCATTCTGACTCTGCCGCCGTGTCCAATACTAATATGGCAGTCGTGGATTATTTGAAAAGTTTCGTCCAAGTAGGTATAGTAAATAATGGGATTACCTTCGTTTTTCACCGGAATTATTAGTTTTTTTGAAGCTCCAATTTTGACATCGCATCTTACTAAGCGCTGGTAATCTTCAGGTGTTTTCTTAGTAATCTTGTTCTTAGATTCTTTTACTTTTAAAATTAAAGACAAATATTGATCATTTGTAAACAACTGATTATTTTTTCCTTTACTTGCAATAAGAACAGTGACAGTTTTATATAAACGTTTTTTCATTTCATCTGCCATCATCAAACACGGAGACGAATGTAAATACTCGCGGAAATTCCGGCACACACAGCGCGACCTCTCATTACAAGACGACAACGAACACTATTGCGACAGCCACGAAATGGCGGCGATCACGCCACGCGGCAGCGGGATGAAGAGCGGGAGGGATAGCAAGTCGGCTAGACCGTATTTATTACTTTGGCTAACTTTGACACGCTATTATGAATAATGTCCAGATAAAGTGATTAATTTATTACATTGTCTAGTGAATTTGGCTTTTATATATAGTGACCAGTCATTATGTATAATAGCTATTTAATCACTATGGCTGTAACATATATAAATATATATAATTATATATATATAGTCTGTTTATATATATATATATATATATATATATATATATATATATATATATATATATATATATATATATATATATAAACAGACGTTTGGGCACTACGTAGATCCAGCAGTGAGCCTGAACTTTGTTGATTCCACCTTTGGCGCCCGATTACTTGGCTCCCTTCGCATATTCTTCGAGCGGTGTGGCAACGTCGCATTCCATGTTTCATTTTATATATATAGTGATTGACGGTAAGTTAAGCCATAGCTGAAATTTGAATGCTTGGTTTGATCCAGCAGATTTTATATTCACTAAACTTGTGCGTTTTAAGCTCCTATATACTTTTATGAACTCATCGATACTTTCTAGCTCCGAATTTTATTTAAAACCAATGCTTGTGTGGTTCCATTTCGTATATATTTAATATTACGATTAGCTTAGGCATGGCAATATATATTTTTTAATCTTATGCCTTGTAAGCTCCAAAAGTTTTGCCAACTTTGAAATCTATTGGGTGATTGTTAAAAAACTACAGTAATTTATTTCTAAAAAAAATTTTATGAAATATTTTAGAATTACCTTGCTTTTTAATGCAAGTAATAAGTCTAAAAAGTCATAACAATAATAAAAACTCATATTTTTATACTGAATATGATAACCTTATTGTTTCGCATTATTTATACATCTAAACATGTTTATGACTTAATGCACACAAAGAAACTTGCTATCTTGCCTTACGCTCTTGCGTAATGGTACTAATGGTATATAGTACGATTGAAAAAGTACTTTTCAACAAAAGCAATTATGCAAATAATTTTGAACACAACATACAAGCCTACCAATTTCTTTAGAGTCAGTAAATTCAAAATTCAGAAGTCCAGACGCTTTCTTTACGAAATATAATTGCATTTCGAGTTTAGTGGAGTGCTTCACCTCCACAAACAAAATTTCAGATCTCTACGAAGTGCCAGCGAGACGTAATGATTGACTATGATTTTTTTTTTATCCAGATGCCAGATCCAGATTTTGGACATTAAAAAATCAAATTCGGATTACGCCCGAAAAACCCCTGGATATATATAGATTTACAGCCAAATCGCAAGCAGTTAGTAACTTTCGGCAGCAATCTTTGATTTCAAAAAATTAAAAAGAAACACTTGGTGTGGATGACTTGGGGTTTGCCCTCGCCACGCAGTTCGCCCTGTGGGCTTACATCACTTGACCTGTGATGTGGCCTCGTGAAAATTGCTTAGGGGGAGCGGTAACAAACAGTAGAAGAAGGGGAATGGCTTGGCCTTCAGTACGACATGGCTACGTCGAGTTGCTTGGTGGTGGCATTTGTATGGAGGATGAATATTTTTTCGAAACTTGAAAAGAAAATACCGGCTCTGATGAGATTGACATCGTTTAGATATGGAACCCTAATTCTATTATGAATATGAAAAACAAACGCACACAACGATATTTAAATTATGCAATACATATAATAGTAAAAAAATTGTCTGTATATTGACTAAATTTCCAAAAAGAAACAACAAGCAGATAGATACACAGTGAAAGAGTAAAATTTTAAAGAGAATGTCCTGTTTGTTTGTCTTTTTGTACACACTAATCTCCGGAAATTCTGGATAGATTTGAATGAAACTTTATTGGTATAAATCTGGGCAACATACAGGGTATAATTGATTTCGGTAAATGGAACGCCTGATGCAGAACTATAAATTTTCAGCTAAACTATGAGAAATAATAAAATGACGCCACAGCAAAAGTTGTTTAGTCTAATAAGCATTTTTGTGCACGCGAACGAAGTCACAGGCATAAGTTAGTATAAATACAAATAAATACATCATTAAAAGAATTAAAAATTCTTAGGACAGTTGAGTGACTAATCTATGTTCAAATCTTATGCACAGGGAATTAGGACGAAGGTTGTAAATCATAAAATGGTAGTCTTGTGGGAAGTGTGCATAGACAAAAGTTTTATAGATTTTCGTTATACTTAATATTTATTCCATACTCACAATATTTATTATGAAGAATTTTATAGTAACAAAACAAATTTTCTTACAAATAACATTAATTTTTTCAATGTTAATAATATCATAATATCAAATCAATTTTTTTCAATTCTCAATATATTTAGTCTTCTTTTATACTTATATTGTTATATAACTTCGCTCTAGATCGGTCATTTTGAAAATCTTTGGGAGAGGCCTATGTCCAGCAGTAGACGTTGTGCGGCTGAAATGGATGGATGGATGGGTGGATGTTAAATAACTTAACCTACACTCCACGACAAAGTTGATTTTGTGTCTGTCTTAATTTCGTCCTAAGCTTGAGTCGTTCGCTCGCTCGTGTGTTGCTCTCAGGAAACCTAACAAACTTAACCTACAATCCACGACAAAGTTGTTTGTGTTTGTGTTACTTTCGCCCTAAGCTTCAGTCGCTCGCTCGTGTGTTGGTCACAGGAAACCTAATGAACCTAACCTACAATCCACAACAAAGTTGTTTTTGTGTCTGTGTTACTTTCGGCTTAAGCTTAAATTGTTCGCTTTTAATACATAAATATAAAACAATTTAAAATATAAAAAGCTTATTCGAAGTGCTTTCCATTGGCTGCAATACAGTAATACTGCTGTATTGGCTGTAATACCCTTTACACGTTGAGGTCAGTTATCAATAGAAGCATGCACTCTTTCCATGGGAAAATTCTTCACTGCCAATCGTATGGATTGTTTTAGGGACTACAAATTATCATGGCGTTTAGAGCAAGCCATACTCTCTAAAACTGACCATAAAACATAATCCAGCGGATTAAGATTGGGATTAGACGACGGCCAGTTTTCAGCTCTGATGAAGTCGGAAACGTTCGATTCCAACTAAGACTGCGTTGACCGAGCTTTGTGACCCGGTACCGAGTCTTGCTGGAAGAACCATTCTTGGTTATTAAACATAGTGTTGTTAAGGGGCTTAAATACCTTCTCAAGAATGGTATCTTGATACACTTATGCCGATGTTTCGATACCTTTTTCACAAAAGTATGGCTCAGTCACTCCTTCATAGCTAACACCCCACCAAACCATCACTAAAGTCGGCTAATGCCACGCTGCACTCTGTCAACTTATTGGGAAGCTTTCTTAGAGCTTGGGGCATAAATACCTACAGTCATTTTATTTGTTAAAATGTTGCTCAATGGTAAAAAAATGGTCATCCGTAAACAATGTTTTTCTGCGACCACCCATTGCTTACCGCTTCAGTAGATTTTTCGATTTTACTACTCTATTCTTTTTTAAATTATCAGTTGTAAAATTACCAGTACGTCTTTTATAGGCAGCAAGTCCTAAGTCATCTTTTAAAATAAGCGACATGGTTCTAGGTGCTATCTTCATCTCCTGTGATAAAATCTTTTGCTTTCGGACAGGATTTCTTCGAATTCTTTCCCTTACTGCTTTGACCACCTTTTTCGTATGAACACTACGTGGACGGCCAGATCTTTTACTGTCACAAAGAGGAGGTCTCATTGTACCTATTATAGTCCGGTACCACAGAATTAATAATAGTGTTACATACAGAACGGAAACTCGCACCGTCCCCCGCAATCTGGTATCCCTGCAACCTTTCCCCTGTTATTGGGACGTGTAAGCGCCAGAAAAACAGGGTTATTGGTAGTCGCACGTTGACATTACGCTAGTCACTTAGGATTATTGAATTATAATGGTGAGAAACTGCGCACATTATCGTGGTTTATCTACGGATAACAATAAAAAACGTACATTTTAAAATCATAATCATATTTATTCATAAAAAGTATTTACACGTCATACAAAAATAAAATTGAATAATAAAGTAAAATAAATTAAACATACAAATAAATATATAACGCATACACATACATAACTAATAATAATCATATAATTACAAAATAATCGAATGAAAATTAACACATTAAATTGGAATTATAAGCGACATTCATAAAATTCTTCTATACTGTAGAATGTACGCTCAAGAAGCCACTTTTTTAGCTTGACTTTAAAGCTTGTCAATGTAGTCGCCTGTTTTATATCAGGTGGCAACTTATTAAAGACAGACGGCCCCATTACATGAGTCAGTCTGTTAGTCTTAGCTAGTCTGTGTGGTATCAGGTGCAGTCGGTCAACATCGCGGAGCGCAATGTCGTGCAAATCTCTCGGTCTTTGGTACACGTCTTGGTTACTGTTGGATATTGCCATTAGTAGTTATTTAATTTATCAATATACAACACTAGTTGTCATTTTGTCATGTTTGTAGTATGGCAACTCAGTGTTTCATTCCTTCCGTTTCAAGTTCGAATTGAACACTTTTCGTTAAGCTGGCATCGCGGCGTGGTCAAACCATGCTTTTATCGTAATAGAGATAAAATAGTCGTTAAATCTCCAATTGTCGTGTTAAATACTTTTCGTGCACAAGGCAGTGTATCAAGATACTATAAATTTATAAATTCAGTTGTAACGAACGATTGCGAGGTGACAAAATAATCTGTGTATGTTTCCAAGAACAGCAGTAGAAAATTGGTAAAGTATATCTGGGCCCAGCAATGTACAGCGCTGATTGATCTGCACAAGAGGGAACAGAACTTCGTCCTAGAAGATCTCCAGAGGTAAGTCATATCGCAATTCTTTGTCAGATTAATAACCTTCTCGAAAATTCAGCAAAGTCTCGTTCGGTTTATGAAGAGACTCAAAATTCATACAGTCCATTAATTATCGTTTATCGCACATTTTGGTCCTTTCGGCCGAATTTTATTGTATTAGTACCTTTGTCGTGAGTCTTTGCATGATCGAGCGTGATTTTGCATGAATTTAACTTTATTTTTGAAGGTACTTGCTAAATTGCCTTGTGTTTTTGTCGTTAGCCGTGTGGTTTCCGGCAGAGTAGAATAGGACCACTCCAAGTCCTCCCGTGGATGTCGTAGAAGGCGACTTAGGAAATACAAGCTAAACAAAGCTTAAAAACATTAACAGGTATTTTGTCCTTCGTTACGTTTGTTGAACGCCATCTTTTCTCTTTGTCGTTTTCGCTAGGTTGGCAGTACAACTTACACCAACTTCATTATCGTTCGTTTTCGTATGTTGCCAGCAAAAATTTCATTCGTTCTTTTTCGTTTTTGCATGTTGCCTATCAACATCTGTCAAAGTCATTGAAACGTCAATTCGGCTATCAAGTGACGTTTAGTAAACATAACCTTGTTATCGTGTTTATTTTATTAACTTAGTTTTCGGTTTTTTATATAAACATGAGTGATCACGATAGTGATTTGGAAGTGTCAGTTGCAATAGATGCGTTCCGCGTTGCCCGGGATTATTGCGTAATGCGGTTAGAACACATTGAATTATCGGACCTGCAAGGTTATAATGAGGCTGATTTTGTGGACATCGAAAAGGACTTCCACAGTGCCCAGCTGCGTATTTTGCGGCCGCTTTCGCAAGAGCAAAGAAAAGCGGAATATACAGTTACAATGGAATTTGAGGATAGACTAAGGTCGGTAAAATCTAGATTAAGACAGAATCGTCAAAGTGTCAGTGATACTAAGCCTGTTGTGATGCAAGATAATATAGCTAGACTGCCAAAGATCTCCCTTAAGCCTTTTGATTCGAAACTGGAGAATTGGGTATCTTTCAAACAACTTTTCGATTCGTTAATTCATCAGCGAACCAATATTTCTGATGTTGAAAAATTACATTATTTATTGTCGAGTGTCCAGGGTTTCGCTTATGAATTAATTAAAGGCTTTCCCTTGTCGAATGATAATTATGTCATTGCTTATGAGACTCTGTCTAATTATTATGATCGGAAGAGACAAATTGCGGTTTTATATTATGAAAAGATGTTGAACTGCGAAGCAGCTAAAAGCAAACATGATTTAGAAAGAGTTTTCAGAACATTTAACGAAAACTTAAATATTTTGTCAAAATTTAATCTTCCTGATCAGAATTTCATGCTGTATTATTTATTATGGTCAAAATTGGATATCGCTACTCGTGAAGCATATGAATTACAACTTACTTCTAATGTTGACGTTCCGATGTTTGATGATTTGAAAAATTTTATTGAAAAAAGAAGTAAAGCTTTAGAAAATTCAAATATTAAGCTGTCAAATGTTAAACCAGTGACTAAAAATAAAGCAGCATTTATCATTTCAAAGCCGACCTGTGTCTTTTGTACTGGCCAACACAGTCTTAGCAGTTGTGGTGATTTTTTAAAAATGGACAATAACAAACGTTTTAATTTTGTAAAGTAAAAGGGTCTTTGTATTTTATGTTTTTCGAATAATCATCGAGTGAAAGTTTGTCGTGCCTCTCGTTGTGGTGTGTGTAGTCGCTCACATCATACTTTATTACATTTCACTAAAAATACAGAAACACCCGTTCCTACAGAAACTGGTAATGCGTTGGCTGGCAGTAGCTGCAGTAGTAATACGGTTCTAACTTCACTAACTGGGGAAAATACCATTTTATTTTCGACTATAAAGGTTTTAGTTAAGGATAGTTTTGGTAACTTCCGTCCAGTGCGTGCACTTCTCGATTGCGCTAGCGCGTGCAATTTTATTTCGGAATCCTGTGCTAACGCATTAGGATTAGATTTTCGTCGTGGCCAACATGCTGTGTCCGGCATTGGCAACTCTGTCGCTAAGCCACTCGGCTCACTCGTGTGTGAAATTAGGCCTCTTGGCCAACAAACCTTTTCGTCGAATGTCAGATTTGAGGCTCTTGTCTTACCATCAATATGTGCGGACCAGCCGATTCAACTTGTCGATCCGTCGAGGTGGTCACACATCAACAACTTATCACTTGCTGATCCTGATTTCTCTCGTCCAGGGCCAGTGGACATACTGCTTAGTGCAGACATTTTCGCTTCGTCATTGTTACCTGGCCTTCGGCGAGGAAAGCCTGGACAACCCACCGCATTAAATACCGTGTTCGGGTGGATTATCATGGGCGAGTGTGACAGGAGTCAGCTCAAGTCGAATCATCGTAACAATAATAAACATTGTCTTTTCGTATCGAATCTCGACAATTCCTTGAAGAAGTTCTGGGAATTAGAAAATGTAAGCTCTCCGAGCAAACCTATTTTGTCGAAGGAGGACCAACTCTGCGAGGATTGGTTCGCCAAAAAATATTGTCGTAATAAGGAAGGCAGGTTTGTTGTCCCCCTACCTTTTGTCGATCCAACAAACAGACCTAATTTCTTCAACTCAAGCGAAATCGCTTTGAAACGTTTTTTATCATTGGAACGCAAGTTCAATATTAATCCAGAGTTTAAAAGATCGTATTTCGAATTTATGGAAGATTATGAGACTTGTGGTCATCTAGAAGAGGTCGATCCTCCTGCTACTAGTGAGGGCCAGTTCTATTACATTCCACATCATGGTGTACTGCGCGACTCCGTCACAACACCTCTGCGCGTTGTCTTCGACGCTAGCGCCAAAGACACCAGAGGATTTTCGTTAAATTCCACCCTCTTATCTGGTCCTAAGCTCCAAACTAATATTTTTGACCTTCTCGTTCGTTTTCGCTGGCATGCTGTCGTCTTCACAGGCGATGTAATGCAAATGTATAGGCAGATATTGGTGTTTGGAGAGGATGCTGATTATCAGCGCATTCTTTGGCGACCCTCCGCTTCCGGTCCCGTACGTGATTATCGTCTTAAAACAGTGACATATGGTGTCTCTGCTGCACCGTTCCAGGCTCTTCGCACCATGGCTCAACTTGCCGTTGATGCCACACACACCTACCCAGATGGTGCAGCTGTTCTCGCTCGCGATATCTATGTCGATGACGTCGTCACGGGGGCGGACTCTATCGAACAGGCTCGCTCACTTCAGACGGAACTCACTACCATTTTGTCGTCGGGTGGTTTTCATCTGAGGAAGTGGACCTCCAACAGCCGTGAATTCTTAGCAAGCCTTCCATCCTCTGATCTCTACTCACAGAATTTTATAAATTTCGAAGAAATGTCTGACATTTCGCTTAAAATACTAGGATTGCGGTGGCAACCTCAATTAGATTCGTTTCGTTTTCGTGTCGTAGACACTCATCAAGGTCGTTAGACGAAACGCACCATTCTTTCGGAGATAGCCCGGATTTACGACCCGTTAGGCTTTCTTTCGCCAGTAACCTTTCTTGCCAAGTACCTAATGCAGTTGCTTTGGATTTCCGGTGTCTCTTGGGATGACGATGTTCCGGAAAATATTAGGCTTGAATGGCAAAAGTTTAAGGCTCAGATGTCGTCATTGAGTTCAGTGAATGTTCCACGTCGTATTGTCGGAGAGTTCAAGCAACTCCAGCTTCACGGATTTTGTGACGCATCTGAACGTGGCTATTGTGCAGTTATCTACTGTCGCACATTGAGTAAAAATAATGATATTGCTATACACTTGGTTTGCGCTAAATCTAGAGCTGCGCCGTTACGCAGGTTGTCAATTCCACGTCTAGAATTAGTTGCATCATCTCTATTGTCGGACTTGATGGCATCAGTGGTAGAGGCTTTAAAACCTTTTTATGCAATAGGCGAGATTTTCGCTTGGTCGGATTCCAGTGTCGCGTTGACTTGGATCAAATCGTGTCCATCCAAATGGAAGACATTCGTCGCCAATCGCGTAAGCCATATTCAGGATATAATTCCTCCCGACTGCTGGCATCATGTCCGAACTACTGACAATCCAGCAGACTGTGGTTCTCGTGGGCTTCTACCTAACGATTTGGTGAACCTTAGTTGTTGGTGGAACGGACCAACTTGGCTCAAGCACCCTATTGAACAGTGGCCTAGGTCAGCGCTATCTTTAGATAGAGATATTGTTAATGATGAACAAAAGATAACTGTTCTCGTAACGTCCAATAATGATAATTTAGTAGGAAACCTTTTAGAGAGGTTTTCATCTCTGAAGACACTTCAAAGTGTCTTAGCTTATTGTTTTCGGTTTACAGAAAATTGCAAACAAAATCTTATCGAAAATCGTGTCGTTAGTTCATTACAACCATTTGAGATTGACAAAGCGCTCAAGTTACTAGTCAAGTTTGTACAAGAGAAGGAATTTTCGTCAGAGTTGGAGTATTTAAAAAAGGGTTCTCCCAATTCACTTCCTAAGAGTTTTCGCAAATTATGTCCTTTCGTTGATGAGGCGGGTCTTCTCAGGGTGGGCGGTCGCCTGGCTAATGCTAAAATTTGTTTTGAAGCCAAGCACCCGCTTCTATTACCCCGCAGCCATCGTCTTACTACCTTGATCATTCAGGAGTATCATACTCGCTTTATGCATCCTGGTGCGCAAACTCTTCAGAATCTCCTTGCACAAAATTTCTGGATATTGTCGTGTAAACGCGCCATTCGATCGGTAATCTCAGGCTGTATTAAATGCTTTCGTGTTCGTCCTCAACTTGCCCCTGCTCCTCTTATGGGAAATTATCCATCGTATCGTGTTAATCAAATTAAATGTTTTTCGAGCTCTGTTGTCGGTTACGGTGGTCCTTATAACATAGCTCTCGGACGTGGTCGTGGTGCTAAGACCTTTAAAGGTTATATTTGTGTTTTCGTGTGCACCGCTACGAAAGCTATCCATATCGAACTTGCATCCGAATTGACAACTGAGGCCTTTCTCGCCGCTTTGCGACGTTTTATCGCTCGCCGTGGTCGATGCAACCGTCTTGTTTCCGATCAAGGCCGAAACTTCATCGGTGCAAGCAACTATCTGGGGACCCTTATGCAAAATGCTGCTGAGTCTCAGCAGCTTAAATTCTCGTTCAGTGCTCCTGGAAGTCCGCACCTTAATGGATTGGCCGAAGCCGGAATCAAATCGGTCAAGACACATATTGCTCGCGCTATCGGCACACAGCGTTTGACTTTCGAGGAATTTTATACAGTGTTGACACAGGTAGAGTCGATGTTAAATTCGCGACCATTGACGCCTCTTAGTTCGGACGCTAATGATCTCGTAGCATTAACTCCGGGACATTTCCTAACTTTGGAACCTCTTTCGATTTTGCCCGAAGAAAATCTCGTAGACTTAAACATTAGCGTTCAGCAACGGTGGAAATTTATCCAACAAATCCATCAGTCCTTCTGGTACCGATGGCAAAGTGAGTACATACATACACTACAGCAGAGAGCAAAGTGGGACAAAACCAATTGTAATATCAAAGTAGGAGCAATGGTGCTCATAGTTAATGAAAACTTAGATCCATTTAAATGGCCACTAGGTCGTATCGTCGCCCTGCACCCAGGTACAGATGGCATCTGTCGTGTCGTCACGGTTAGGACTGCCACTGGGCAGTACAAGAGACCGGTTGTAAAAATTTGTCCTTTGCCATTGGCAAATGACGCTTAGTTTTTATTTTTGTATCGATCACATAGCCCTGACTAACACCAAGCTATGTGCAAATTTTCGTTCTAGTAGTAGTTATCGTTTATTTTAGCTGTTTCTCAACAGCATCTTTTCGTATTTTCGAATTTCGTTATCGTTAATGGGTAAATATCACGGCATTCTTGCGCTTGTCGTCGTATTTAGGTGGGCGGAATGTTGGATATTGCCATTAGTAGTTATTTAATTTATCAATATACAACACTAGTTGTCATTTTGTCATGTTTGTAGTATGGCAACTCAGTGTTTCATTCCTTCCGTTTCAAGTTCGAATTGAACACTTTTCGTTAAGCTGGCATCGCGGCGTGGTCAAACCATGCTTTTATCGTAATAGAGATAAAATAGTCGTTAAATCTCCAATTGTCGTGTTAAATACTTTTCGTGCACAAGGCAGTGTATCAAGATACTATAAATTTATAAATTCAGTTGTAACGAACGATTGCGAGGTGACAAAATAATCTGTGTATGTTTCCAAGAACAGCAGTAGAAAATTGGTAAAGTATATCTGGGCCCAGCAATGTACAGCGCTGATTGATCTGCACAAGAGGGAACAGAACTTCGTCCTAGAAGATCTCCAGAGGTAAGTCATATCGCAATTCTTTGTCAGATTAATAACCTTCTCGAAAATTCAGCAAAGTCTCGTTCGGTTTATGAAGAGACTCAAAATTCATACAGTCCATTAATTATCGTTTATCGCACAGTTACTAAAGACATATGTGGCTACCTGTAAGATGAAAGGGGATGGCAGCGTGAGGATTCCAAGGGTTTTAAAGTATGGTCTGACGGTTGTTCGCCCTGATACGTGGACTATCGCGCGGACTGCTCGCTTTTGCATACGAAACGCTCGTTGCCATTCCGCGGCGCACCCCTAGACCTCTAGGCCATACTGCAGGACAGACTGTACTATCGCAAAGTAGGTAGACCTCACCACCTCTCTAGGTACCACATCCGATAGTCGTCTGAGCGCGAAGCTAGTGCTTGCCAATTTACCGCACACTTTATCAACCTGTGTTTCCCAGGTAAGGGCACTATCCAGTTGTATTCCCAAGAAGGTAATGTCATCCACCTGTTCAATAGTTGTTCCTTGTATAGCAACAGATAATCGTAAAGATTTCCGAGTGGTGAAAACAGGTAAGCAAAGCAACAAATTCTGTGGTAGCGACCCTGATTGTTCAACTCACACATTTGACGTGTGCACGGAAAGATTGTTTCGTTTGTAGTAGTACTAGGTATTTATGCTGCTCCGTTTCTATGAATTGTCATACCTGTGTCGGTACACAAACATTTGACTAATACCAAGCGTATGGAGAATTTTAAAAACTGCATTTGGCTCAAACCTACTTTGTGTAATGCAATCACAGCGATTCGGTTCTCTATATCACCCCACTCCATTTTAATATCGCAAAATATTGTTCAATATATTAGCGCTAAAATAAGAAAAGACAATGAAAAATCATATAAAAGTAACGGATTCCAAATTCAAATGTAATATTTTTTTATTTTTAATTGTAACGAGCTTTTTTGTCCACGAAAACGAGGTCAAAGGCATCAGATAGTCACAAATGAACACGTCTTTCAAAAAATGTAAGCACTTCTTAGGATAGTTGAGTGGCTAATCTATATTCAAATCTAAAGCACAGGAATTAAATAGGAAGGTTTTTTAAGGTTGTAAATCATAAAATGGTAGTCTCGCGGGAAGTGCGCAGTTTCGTAGCGTGTGCGCCTTCGTCATCGACTAATTGTATTTCAAATTTGAACTTAATTATCGAACCTTGCTAATGTAATTGATACATTTAGTCTCGGCTCGAAGGATAGTGAAAAAATAATATCGAAAAATGAAATGGGTTTGGCAAGTTTGTGTTATGCCATTATTAATATTTTTACTGTAGTTTGGCAGTTAACAAGCGAGAAAATCGTTTGGCATGGAAATTAGTCGCAAACTAGACTGGATTCTTTTTACCGTAATCGATACTAGAAGATAAACTCATTGATACAATTTTTCAGAATTACTTCTAAATACAAAACAACGTTAATAAAATAAAAAACATTGCCCGTGAAAGGTTATGCAATCTTTAAGAAGGTTATATGTATTTTTTGTTCTTAGTTACTAACTTGCAATGTATTAGATATCTACGTACGAATATTGGTTTGGGTCAAATCTTGTAGCTCAATTTCCAACCAGCTATTCTCAATCGATTTCGCTGAAATTTTGCATACTTGTCAATACAATATTATGAAGTTAATGAGCTGTTCTGATGATGGAACCGGGAGGTATTCACTAGGACTGAGTTATAAAACAACATAACCTCATGGAGCAGGACTCGTTTGAATTGTCTTAATGAGCACATTAGTGCAGACGATGCCAAGAGTCTGATCTCGGAGGACGGAAGGTAATCAATGCAATTCAGTAATTAAACGACGCAACTCCATCGTGTTTGGGCTTATTTCATTCGTTTCAATAAGTAGTTTGGCCTCAGAATAAAAAACTTATCACACAAGGAAACTGTTTAACATAGCAATTCTAACGGAGCACTTGTACCGTCCTTTCGATACTTTACAGATTTACGTAATGATCATAATCGATTACGCAACTTACATTATAAATGTATTAGATTAGTTGATTTTATACCTTGGCAGAGGGAAACACGCAGGTAAGGCTTATCCTGTAATAAATGATCTAAGGGCTATGTTATTTTATTTATTGAGGGTTGTTGAATTCGTTCCGGTTCCATCATCAGAACGGCTCATTTACTCCATAAGCATTGGATAAGTGTTGCCGCTCGATAGTCCACTATTGACAGTCAATTGACTCACTATCGGTTTTTAGTAAAACCGACAGTGAGTCTTGAGATACTTTTGATTGTTTATCGATACTGCTGATAGTATCGATTCTGATGACGAACAAACTATCGATAGTATTGCTTTTAATAATACATAAACTATCGATACGATCGATATTACAAAAAATATCGATAGTGTCGATATTTTATGAAACGCATACTATCGATACTCATGATAGTTTGATTTTCGTCGGATCGATACTATAAATACCAATTATGGTATTGTTGGTTATCAATAGTATTGCTCTAAAACAGATATCCATACTGATAAACCACTGTCGATAGTTTGGCATTTTTCAATTGAAAAATGATATCTATTGTTTGGCAACACTACATTGATTGCATAAACATTGCAAGTTGAATAGAAGCTTGTAATAATATTATTACTAGCAGATTGTAGCCAATGAGGTCAACGGTGCTCTCTGATTGGTTGATTTGAATCGGATGTAACAGTGTTGAATGCCAAAAAGGTGGATTTGTATAAAAATCTCGTAATTATTATTATTACTCTCGTTGACACTTTTGGCTCCAGTCGGAACAACATGCGCATGGCTGACTAGCAATGGATCTAGAAAAGGCCCCAGGATCAAAAAATCCCAGCGAGATCCCGGAAAAAGATCCCTAAAGCTACTTATCGTAAATGTGTAAAAGGAAATCAAAATAGTGGTGAGTTCTGCCCACTTAATCGATCGGCTTTTACGATAAGCGCGGGAAGAGCAGCTGAAACATTCTACGTTTTCTTCCAGGCCAACAAGAGAGTCCCAATACTGAACATGTATATGTAGCCTTACATGTTGAAGTACGTACGTACTTAGAGTATTTTAACAATGTGAAGACCGAATATAATATAGTGTTTCTGAAGTAGTTGATTAATCCACATTATTATCAATATTTTTATTATCATTATTTTTTGTCTGTCTGTCTGTCTGTATGTACTCGCTAATCTTTAAAACTTCTGAACAGATTTTTACGCGGTTTTTAATAAAAGATTAAGCTCATCCCTGAGCAACATATAGGCTTTGTTTCATCAAAATCTGTAGTCAGATAAAAAAGTTATCATCATTTAAAGTTTAAAGATAATTTTTCTATGGGCGATTCTTTGACTGTTAGTACACGCCAATGTCAGGAAATACTGGACGGATTCGAATGAAACTTTTTTTGTTATGTAGCTGCCTGAGCAACATATAGGCTATAATTGAGTTTGGAAAATGGAACACCTGATGCAAAGCCTTAATGGTCCAGTTAAACGACAAGAAATATAAAAATGACGCCTTAGCAAAAGTTGTTTAGCCTGCTGAGCAGTTTTTGTTGAATTATAAAAATCGAAGACCTGGATCACCTGATGCAGAACCATAATGGCCCAGCTAAACTATAAGAAATATAAAATGACGCCTTAGGCAAAGTAGTTCAACCTGATGAGCATTTTTTGTTGAGGTATAAAAATCGAAGTCTGGAACACTTGATTCAGAACGGTAATGGTCTCTACGTATAATAAAACAGTAAAAAAATGTATCTGTACATTGAATATATTTTTAAAAAATGGGGCGATGGAGACTGTAATATAGTAAAAAATAAAATAAAAATCTGTCTATTTGCACACGCTAATCTCCGGAAATATTGGACGGATTTGAATAAAACTTTTTTATCAACATATAGGCTATAATTGATTTTGGAAAATGGAACACATGATACAGAACCATAATGGTCCAGCTAAACTATAATAAGAAATATAAAAATGATGAACTTTTATTGTTGAGGTATAAAACTCGAAGATCTGGAACACCTGATGAAAAAATATAATGGTCCAGCTAAACTGTCAGAAATATACATTAATGACGCATTAGCAAAAGTTTTTCAGCCTGATGACCATACTTATAAGCCGGAGTCCTAAAGTCCACGCAGACGAAGTCGCGGGCATCAGCTAGTACAAAATAAAACTCAAAATTTGTGAAAAGACGTCCGGTTAAAATACATATTTTTATCTTTTTTTTTTACAATCTATTCCATGCTGGTCTGCGAGAGCGGGGAAAAAAAAACACTTAGAATGTACCAGCTGCTTCTTTTCTTCTCGCACAGATCGTAAGAATCGATCGAGGGAATGTTTGAAAATGTGAATCATATCATAGGCGACGCGGCTTGCAACCCATCACTATATTGATTGTTTTCCATCTTACCTACCATCATGCTTAAAGTGGTTTTTGAGTCTTACGGCTCTGTCTGTTTCAAGCCGTAAGATACAAATTACTCTGTCTCTGTCTTACCTAACTAAAGTGATTTGACGACGTTACTGGTTTTTACACAGAGCGACTGCCATCTAACCTCCGCAGACCAAAAGGTAGACCAGGACCAATTCTTAAATAGGTTTGATGGACAAATGCTAGATAGCGTTCGGGACCCACATTTTTTTTATACGTGCTTTCCAAAACACGGAATTATATTTCTTTTTCGGATAGTCAGGTGACTCAAGCCTGCAATACACACAAACATTTCACAAAGTATGCTTCCCAGTGGAATTTGAACTCATAACCTCTGGATCACAAGGCGAACGCCTTGATTACTGAACTACGGAAGCAGTCGGAAACAGGGTATCAGTTATTACAAATATTTATTTTACTGTACACCGGATCACTTGACATATCTTTGAATATCGGAGATTACGTGGATATATTATAATTACTCTTACGAATTGACTCTATGAATGTTTTACTTTGGAAACTCTGTAGATTTATTGTAGACTAGCAGTCCATCCCGGCTTCGCCCGTGGTACATACATAGCCTATGTCACTCAGGGATAACATACCTATCCAACAGTGAAAGAATTTTTAAAATCGATCCAGTAGTTTCGGAGCCTATTCAATACAATCAAACAAACAAATCTTTCCTCTTTATAATATTAGTGTAGATGTAGATATATTGAGGGTTGAAATTCACATCTGTGCGTAAAGGCGAGCACGGGAGTGCGAGAATTTATGCATAGATGTGAATTTCAAATCTCAATAAATATCTACTAACCTACCTGCATAATTTTATGTGTGTGTTACAGCAATACAAAAAGGGCTTCGTCTAAGCATATTTTGAGAAACCATCAATGACAGTTAAAGTGTAAGCGTATCCATTATTATAATTTTTTAACGATTGAAAATCAGCCAGGTCCGCTTGCCATAAGTCGTCTATTCCTTTCAAGATTACATAACGATGATTAAAATTTCTGCGAGCCGATCTATGAATTTCATTTACCACTTGGTGTTTTTCCATTTTGTAGTTTAATTATTTTGTCGATGTAGTGTAACTTTTTTTCGAAATGATTGAGATTACTTCTCACATCCTCTTTTATTGCCTTTATAAGTACAGTAGTTCCATCGGCGATCTTTTTATCAATATATTTTTTGTTCACCGCATCATCATGTGCTACAGGTTCTTGAACTCCTCTCAATCGAGATGATTGTAAATCAAAATCTTCGGTTTCTGATCTAACTAGGTGATTAGTTGAGCAATCTAGTATTTCTGGCAAACAAAGTCTTTTATGAACATGATGGCCGAATTTATCAACATTCATTTTGAACTGAAGTCGGTCGCAGTGAATTAATAAATGACCTAAATAGGATGTGCGGTTATTTATTTATACTTCCATTTTTACGCAGTTCTTCTATAATTGAAATTGTTTAATTATCCAGACCAGTGTTTCCTGCATCTTTAGATGCTATTAATAACTTCAGCCTTTCTACTAATTCATTAGGGTGATCCCAGTAAATGTAATCCGTATTTTTTTTAAATTTCTTATTAAGCATCAAACCTTGCTAATTCCTGCGCTAATATCACCAGCATTATCGACATCATCAGCATTACTGACAGAATATGAAGGCTTTCGCAATCTAAAAAGTGGTTTGATGACGTGCAGGTACTTCCGTCGTTTATTAGACTTAATTGGTTTAGTGGGAACAAAGTCTCGTCGGTGAGCATTTGTGTCTATTAACATGGTCTTATATTTTTAATAATCATTTTCAGTCACCACTTCCAAATTAGGTACTTTTCTCAAAAATAACTCCTACAACCCTGACGTCATTTGATAATCTCGCCCTGCTACAGATTTAATTTGATCATTTATATGCACACGTGCTGAACCCATCATTAATTTACCACGTTCATGTCTAACGCCGTAAGGTACATCATCAAATATTTCAGAGGAAAGTGACCAGGACGAAGTATTTTGACTAGGACTAGGTATTGACTCAATGATTTTATACAATATATTACTGATATTAATATTGGTAGAGTCTTCCGATTTTTCTAAACTCATATCTTCATCGGAACCAACTTCAATTATTTTGTTGGGAAAAGTTGTTCTTAAGAGTTTTGTTGAAATGCGATTTAGGCGATGGAATTTGCTCTTTTACAAAAAAAAATCTTCATGGCGTCATCCTTTGCTTCTTTTGATTTAATTTTATGGTCCCCATCCTTAATCAACTGATGCATTGAGTCAGTAACAAGTCTAAGAACTGTATTTAGAATATTTTCATTGTATGATTCCATTGTTTTCATATCTTTGATTTTCTTTTTAACAGCTTCTGCTATTTAAACTATCTGAGCCTTCAACTCTTTTTCCATTTTGAACTTGATGAATATACGTTATTGGCTTAATACAGTAATAATTCGACTGAAGATGATTGTCAAATAAATCTTCTTATATGCTTGTATTTTTATCCTCATCAAACAAGATAAAAGTATCAAAATTCTTCCTGTAACAGCCTTTGTTCTTTTTACAATCTTTATTTATCACCAAATAATTATAGGGTTCGCTCCATTCTTTTAAACACATTTCTCGAAACACAGACCACGACATATCAGTATTAACGTGTTCATCATATACATAATGAAGGTTCACATCATCCTGTTTTAATAATACTAAAAGATTTGCGTTGTCTCTTACTAGCTGTTTAGGTATCTTACTGTACGTTTGATTCAAGTAAAAGCAGTCGATAAATTTATGTCTACCCATTGCGAAATAATCCCTCATATTGGACTGGTTCTCACATGCGACGTCATCAAATATTATTATGGAGTGTGGTTTTGCATCGTGGGGGCTTATTACAAGTTCATTATCTTTATATTTTGTAAACGATACATCTGGCACTAAATTAAGAACATTTTCTAAAAACACATATTTCGGTTGATGCAATGTTTTTGAATAAAGATAAATGTTTTTAAACGTAAACCATTTTCATGTAATAGAAGACCTATGATTACATTAGTTTTCCCAATTCGAGGGACCGCAAATAATACATCTAATAGTATTAGGTAGAAGGTCACCATGGCGGGAAACATCCACTTTTTCATCCGAACATATTCGACTCAATTGTAAAGTTTGAGATTGTTTAACGTAATTTCATCCTATAGCCATTAAGACGGTTTTCGAATGAATGTTATTCATTTGTAAAGTAACGATTTATATATATATATATATATATATATATATTCGAAACGAACTGACTCTGTGAATGCTTTATTGTGGAAACTTTTATACCTGAATGTGATGACATAAGTCATTAAATCCTGTTGTAACTAGGTAAGCTTTAGTTTATATGAGCATGTGAGTGAGATGTAGAAGTGTATAGATGGTGACTTGCTGAAGATGTATTTTTAGGCTTACTACCCCACTGGAGGGATAAAGCGAACGAAAGTGAGCTAAAGACTGAAGTGGGGTAGCTTGCACAAAAATACAATACTAACCGTTGTTTAAAACAGCAAGTCTCGAATTCAATAAAATTTTAGTAACAAATAAATTACATTTATTATATTTTCTATAGAAAATTTCAATACGCCATATTTTCTTATCAGTTCATATTTTTAAGTACAGAACAATTTACCTCCCTAGATACCTGTTATCTATGTATGTTACCAAAATTTTATTAAAATTAAACGTGTCGTTTTTAAATAAAAAGCAAACTAAATTTTTAATGGAAAGTTCTACGATAAGGGTGTACGTTAAGATGATTTTTAAAAGACTTTTACTTTATTGTGATCAGTAAGATATTTTTGTTGTTTAAAAGACTTATACTTTACTGTGATCAGTAAGATATTTTTGTCGAACTTTGTTGATTGTTGCAAAATTAAAGCAATTCATAAAAATTTTGGTAACAATTAATCAATATCAATATACATATAATAAAACAGTAGGAACCGCGTGTCTGTACATTTGATAAAATTAACAAAAAATGGGTGTGGGCGAAAAAAGATGAGTAACAGAACACAAAAAAGATTTTTTCGATTTTTTTGTCTGTCTGCCTGTCTGTCTGTCTGTCTGTCTGTCTGTATGTACTCGCTAATCTTTAAAACTACTTAACAGATTTTTACGCGGTTTTCACTAACAGATTAAGCTCATCCCTGAGCAACATATAGACTTTGTTTCATCAAAATCTGATGTCAGATAAAAAAGTTATCATCATTTAAAGTTTAAAGACAATTTTTGTATGGGCGATTGTTTGTCTGTTTGTACACGCTAATCTCCAGAAATACTGAATGGATTCGAATTACTCTTTTTTTGGTATATAGTTATTAAGCCTGAGCAACATATAAGCTATAATTGATTTTGGAAAATGGAACACCTGATACAGAACCATAATGGTCCGGCTAAACTTTAAGAAATATATAAATGACACCTTAGCAAAAGCGGTTCAGCCTGATGAAAATTTTTTGTTGAGATATAAAAATCGAAGATCTGGAACACCTGGTGCAAAAACTTAATGGTTCAGCTTAATTACAAGAAATATAAAAATTACGCCTTAGCAAATGTTGTTTAGCCTGCTAAGCATTTTTTGTTGAATTATAAAAATCAAAGACCTGGAACACCTGATGCAGAACGATTATGGTTCAGCTAAACTATAAGAAATATAAAATGATGCCTTAGTAAAAGTTGTTCAGCGTGCTGAGCATTTTTTGTTAAATTATAAAAATCGAAGACCTGGAACACCTGATGCAGAACCATAATGGTCCAGCTAAACTATAAGAAATATAAAATGATGCCTTAGCCAAAGTAGTTCAGCCTGATGAACATTTTTTGTTGAGGTATAAAAATTGATGGTCTGGTCTGAAGTCTGAAACATAATGTTCTATACGTATAATAAAACAGAAAACAAAAATGTGTCTGTACATTAAATTTATTTCAAAAAATAATGGAGCGACGTAGACTGTAATATACTGTAACACTAAGAATTAAAACACAGAATATATATAAGTATTACAATATATTACCCTAAAACTAACCTAATACAGAATGGGAGTGGGTTCGTTTACACACACGAAACCGATTGCTTAATAAAGTTCATAAATAAAAACACCACTGTCCTGGGTCCTCGTAGAAACTTCGTTTCCGATGGGTATGGATCCGACTTGTTAAGAAGAAGTAGGAAGTATAGATGGGGAAGTAGCAGCCTCGGTCCGTGCCAGCTTAGGTAGTACTCCTTCGTCGTAGAAAAGGTCAGCCAGTACCGGTACGGTGGTCCCTGAAATACATTAATCCGGACATTTTAGAAATGTCGACTTTCATAAAGTGACTGCAACATTTCGTGTCACCAACAGGGACAGGAAGCGCTTTCCATAACGTGGGTTTTTAGCGGCTTATTGATAGGCTTGAATATTTTTATTGGATCAAAAACCCCTATCGCTTGGTAACCCTTTCGATCGACTAACCGTATCATATGGAAAGCCTTTAAAAGGGTTTCCCTATAAATAAGTTGTTAAAACATGCACGTTACGTTACCCTTACAAAAACCATATCTTATAGGGTAACCCTATCCCATAGGCTAACCCTTTAAGAAGCGCTTTCCCTGGTGGCCAACGGCGGCGGCGCGCGGCGGCACACGGTCAGACTCAAAGCACTCAGGCTGGCTGAACCACGACGCGACGCGACGCCATGCAAAAGTATACCTTATTAAAATAATAATTTGTTTGATTTCGGCGCGAGCGCTACGACGAAACGTGTCGCGGCGTGTTTATATGTATTGTTTTTGCAGTTTGGATTCGTAATTGTTATTACTTCTTATCGTCCGTGCTGTTAGAAATGTGATGCTTCCGGAAACAGTGTGAATTATAAGTGGCTTATATCTATCGTGTACTTTTATTGTTGAAATAAAAACCTGTGTAAACCATTGTAATGCCTCCACCTAAAAAAGACAGTGTTCATCGATATTTTTCTTATAATGAAGCCAGTACATAATTATAGTATATGCAATTTATGTAAAAAAAAACTTGAGAGGTGTCAAGGGACACCCGGATGGAACGAAGTTCCTTTCGATTAATTATTGAAGGAATTGTAATAATTTATTTTTAGTTATAACACAGAGTAATAATATGTATGTACGTACAAGTTATAATAATATTTTATTATATACTAGCTGTTACCCGCGGCTTCACTCGCGTTAAATCGAATAGTACCTACCAAGTTGATTTATAACTTTTTATTTGTTTGAGAAGCTTTAGTGCAAAACGTACTTTGTTTTTATATACCACTAGCAGTCCATCCCGGCTTCGCCCGTGGTACATACATAGCCTATGTCACTCAGGGATAACATACCTATCCAACAGTGAAAGAATTTTTAAAATTGATCCAGTAGTTTCGTAGCCTATTCAATACAATCAAACAAACAAACAAACAAACAAATCTTTCCTCTTTATAATATTAGTGTAGATAATATTTTAGGGAAGGTAGCTGTTCACTTTTTTGAGACATTTACCTTTCTCTCTTCGTGTTATGGCGCATTAAAAGACGAACGAACGTTACGTTCATCCAATGACTCGTTCTATTTGAGAAACATCCCGGTTCCTATCTAACGACCAACGCTCAGCGCGCTCCGTCGAAGTCTCTCCCTGTGTTTGTGATACGTGCCTGTTCCTATCTAATGATAGGCGCTAAGCCGATCAGTAGAAGACTTTTACTCTCTAAGACCTATCCCTCTTGGCCCGTGACGTCATCAACGGCTTAGACCGAAAATTTTAACTTTGCACTTTTATATCTCGATCAGTTCAGATATTAAAAAGGCAGTTATTCTCGTAATTTTGGCATATAAAACTAAAAATGGTTACCTGTACCTTCTTCATTTAACCAATAACGACCGCAATTTTAAATAGTTTATCCAATATTCAAGACCTACTACAATCACAATGAAACAAATAAAGACCGTATTTTTGAAGAGTTCGACCAATTTTCAAGAACTTGTACAATAAAACCACATCACACAACATACGCATACGTCCGAGGTCAATTGCGTACTGGGCACTGGCGCCAGCCATCCCTTGTTGCCCATGCATCCCAAAATATTTTTGACCGTGGTATGGTCGCCAGATGTGGATTGACCCAAGACCTATGAGAAATTGGAGCGTGGATTTTTGAAAAAAAAAAAAAACAACTACAGGTAGGTCTTTTTAGAAGTGTCTACTTTTTGTGGAGTTTCGTGATGATGAGTGAAGGCGTTTTACCTCGTTAGGGATAGACATGATAGTACAAACGTAACCTACGTAGCAACGTAGCACAAATTAATATTTAAAAAATCTAAATACATATAGGTAGGTTAGGTACTTAGAAATCCCTACATCTGAGGAGCTTGATGATTCAGAATGACCAACGCTAAGAGTGGAAATTCATTTTTGGATTGATGAACTAAAGTAGTGTTATCTATCGCCCGTCCCGAAAACGCCATCTAGTGACAGCCCTATGATCATCACGTTCCGATAAATGATTTCGCTTAATTTTGATTTCGTGATATCTTCTAAACTATACATTTGATTGCCATACTGTAAAGGACAATGTTTATCTACTTTAAAACACCAAGGTATCTAAAATATTTAAAAGGATAAGGACTAATATCCTGTCGGTGAAAATATTATTTAAAATTTGTACGCGTGGTATAAACATAAAAATTGTTATTGTGACCTAACCTTAGGAGATAGACATATGCTATCGCGGACTTTTTTGTAGATTTTTTAGAGACCTACAACTTTCTCATACATTGTTTTTATATATCTTTTAAATCTTAGCCAGCGTTAGCTCTGAAAGTGCCTGACTGCAGTGTCCGAAATCACTTTTTTGACAAAAACTTTAGTAAATACAAATAAAATACATACAAATTATATACATAAACCATCCGGAATAAACGATCTATCTAATAGTGAAAACTGCAACAATATCTGTCCAGTAGTTTTTTAGTTATAAGCGTACAGAGAAACAGGCGCACGCCGCACGGCTTACAACTATACCGAAAAGTGTCGTTACAATTTGGTCTTAATTTTTTTCGTCTAGCCTCCTTTCGCAACGCGCGATAAGGAACTACGTTCCAAAAATATCAAGGTAGAGTCTGTACGGAAAGAGAACCGTCGTGGGATTTGAGGGCGCAGTTGTGTTTAATATCCGTATTTGTTATGTTGACAACACTGTTGTGTCATTATAGTGCGACTATAAAGTTCTTGATATTTTGAAACTATGACGGCTATTGGATGCTAATGGATAAATTATATTTTCATATATTATTTACATTACATGTAATGGCTTCAATATATTTTTATATGTTTTCAGATGCTATCTTCATCGTTAGCCTTTAGGTTAGGTAGGCATAAAAAATAAATTTAAAATAAATTTAAAACAATAATATATTTATTAATTTATTGGTCAGAACCATAATCACAGTCTTATTCTAAATATTCAATGCCGGACATGTTTGAACTATCATCGGATAGAGATCCAAAGAATTTTCTTCTTCTAAACTTGATTTGCTCGAATCTGTTACAGTTGTTTATAATAAATTCTTGCACCACACGCCGTTATTTAAGGAACCTTCTTTTTTATTTTAGATACTGTATTTTTACTTAAACCTAAAAAAAATAGGGCAAGTTTATCTAAACGCATAATAAATTAAAAGTATCAACACTCTTTATACCTGCTATCAAAAACTTTGACTGAAACAAAATAAACAAATATTTTTATATATTTATGCGAATTCTCTTTAATTTATACATAATATAAAATGTCGGTGTCTGGGGGTTACCTAGGAAATCTAAAACATTTAAAATAACTTTCTACATACCGCACATCGCCGCCACACGTTCCATGACTTTGTTTAAGTCGATAATTGTGTTTAGCCGCTTTTTCTTTTTGGCAAAACCTATAATAATATTAAATATTATTTCCCTTGTAGGACTGGGTAAAGGATTTCCCCTTTTTGAAATGATTTAAAATAAAAATCACGTTAAAACAACGCGGTAAACAAAGATGACGTAAAGTTTGTCATTTGACAGATGGGTATTGGGTTGTCATATAAAAAAGATTTTGTTAGTTTGATTTTACGCCACGACGGTTCTCTTTCCGCACAGACTCTATGTATGTTTCGAGTGTTAACATTAATTGTCTATGAGTAAGTAGATTAGCTAGCGAGTCTAGCGACTGATTCAACATAGTTTAGCCCCGAGTTACGATGTAGGTAGGTATCTGAAATTACTTGAGTAGGTAATCTTTACGTCCATAATTAAGTATTGCATGCATGCATGCACACTTACGTTCCTTCGCAAAAAATGTTGAGGTAGGTAAGTACCTCGATCATCAGTCTTGTGATATGATACCGTTTAAAAGTCTGTACCTACCCAGGAGATAGGTATCCGGACCGAACCGCTATGCTTAGGCACGAAATCTTTCATAGTTTTTCTCATATTACAACTGGTATGTTTATTTGTTTGTTTAGCCGTTATCATCTCGGATCAGCTGATCGGTCAGCTTGTATGGAAAAATCATACAAGCAAAAATCACATTTTTATTTTGACACATGTTCCTTGGGGAAAGTTGTTCAATATCATGGACTGAATTCACCATTAAAATAGTTTTAGTATATTTTATTACACCTTTTATATTCCAACTGATATACGTAGCGCCATGTATTATTTGCCAGGGAAATTAAAAAACCCTGACTTCAAGCGTTAACTCCCAATAACATTAAAACGGCTGAACCGATTTCACCACAAGAGAACTTGCATTCACGTGAAAAAACCGAATCGAAATCGGTCTATCCGTTCGAGAGCTACGACGCCACAGACAGACAGACAGTCATAATAGCGTCAATCTTATGACACCCCTCTTTTTGTCGGGGGTTAAATTTTTTTTACGCAGATCGCCATGATATTGTTTTCAAAAGATGTTTTGTCTATGGTCCTTGTTCTCGAATTTACGTTTTGATGCCATTATTTCACACGTCAAATAATATGTGATCTGATCTGAATGATATAACACAGGTGCGTTGGCCAACGGCAGCAGGCGGATAATGAGTAAATGTGTTTAACCATTGGCTAACGAACGATAGAAAAGAGAAAAGACGATCGCGGGCGGGACGTGGGGGGAAAAACCCTATCAAAAAAGCGGAAAAAAAAAACCCTTTCAATCATTTGATAAGCGCTTAGCCTATCATAAGGATAGGGATACGGTAAGCCTTTCGCTGGGTAAGCTTTTTACAGGCTAACATAGACGTGAGGGTAAGCTTATCGTAAGGATAACCACTTAAAGGGGTTTTAAAAATTAGCTGTTAATCCGGTCCCTGGTCACCAAGCGCAGCGTGAATGAAGACTGAAGATGGAAGTGGCGTATTTTATTAGCACAGAATAATGATCAATGATGAGGCATACAAGCTTTTTAATCACAATGATAGTAAGTCTGAATTTAACAAAATGGTAGGTATGCAGGGTTCAATGAGTGACACTAAATATGCACTAGGTAAATCGTACTACATAAACGTTTTATGAATTAATAATGATAAATGTGATAAGCATGAAGGATGAATATGAAACAATCTCATTCACTAAAGATGATTACAAATTGTATTGTCATCTGGTGAAGGTCATGCAAGGACATGCACGCAGGCAGAGTGAAATACGTAAGCACTTATTTCATTAGTGGTTCAAAAGGAAATTAAAATATAGTTATTTATTTATCTAGTTGGTATTTTGCATATTATCTTCACCAGCTGACATGATAAAATCAATTAGATTATTATACTATACTAACATAAGGCTATGCAATACTTACCCAAATTATGGGGATAACACTTATATCACTATTTTTTAGCAAATATAGATAGACAAATTTAGGTAATCAATGTTTGTAGAAACAATACAGTAATTCAATAAAAGATAGTTAAGTAGTGATACACTTGACGTTCTGTCAGCGCGAGCGCCGCACCAGTGGTCGACCGTTAGTCTTCACTCGCTCGCCCGCTTGTCGGAACCGGTTTCTCCATTGGTACCTATGCGATATCGTATTAAAACATGACGCGCGTTGCGGTCTGTTCAATTAGATTTAGGTAAATATCTATAATTTTAATTATTTTCTTTTAGTTTTAAGTTTTATTGGTTTTTTAGGTTTAGTGTAATTTAGGTCGATTTTTAGTTTCGTTACAATACTTAGTAAGAAATAATAAAAAAATCTGTCTGTTTGTCTGTTTGTATACGCTAATCTCCGGAAATATTGGACGGATTCGAATGAAACTTTTTTATCAACATATAGGCTATCATTTATTTTGGAAAACGGAACACCTGATGCAGAACCATAATGGTCCAGCCAAACTATAAGAAATATGAAAATGACGTCTTATCAAAAGTAGTTCAGCCTGATGAACGTTTATTGTTAAGGTATAAAAATCGAAGATCTGGAACACATTATGCAGAACCATAATGGTCCAGCTAAATTATAATAAGAAATATAAAACTGACGCCTTAGCAAAAGTTGTTCAGCCTGATGAGCATTTTTTGTTAAGGTATAAAAATCAAAGGTCTGGCACTCCTGATTCAGAAACATAATGGTCCAGCTAAACTGTTAGAAATATACACTAATGACGCATTAGCAAAAGTCGTTCAGCCTGATGAGCATATTTATAAGCCGGACTCATAAAGTCCACGCGAACGAAGTCGCGGGCATCAGCTAGTTAGATATATTTTAATTTTCTATAGAAAGTTTCAGTTCGCCATATTGTCTTTCAGTTCATATAATAAGTACAGAACAATTAACCACTCTAGATACATGTTATCTATTTATGTTACCAAAATTTTATTAAAATTAAACATGTCGTTTTTAAATAAATAGCAAACTAAGTTTGTATGGAAAGTTCTACGATAAGGGCGTACGTTAAGAAGATTTTTAAAAGACTTATACTTTACTGTAATCAGTAAGATAATTTTGTTGAACTTTGTTAATTGTTGCAGAATTAAAGCAATTCATTAAAATTTTGGTAACAAATAAATTAGATATATATTTATTTTCTATGGAATTTTTTTGATTAAAACTAACGTGAGATGCAATCATTATTAACTAAGTTTGTATAAAAAGTTCTACGATAAGGGCGTACGTTAAGTTGATTTTTAAAAGACTTATACTTTACTGTAATCAGCTAACTGTTGGCGGATGGTCAGCCCGGCCGACTTTTAATCCGTCAACGTGGAACAAACAAACATATAAACAAAAACCAAACGCAGCTCTGCTACCAATCTAGATGAGGTCTAGATAACCTTTTAACCTAATTATAAGCTAAACCTAAAAGATATACAACTAATTACACTAATTACCACTAATTACAAAATATGTCAAACTTATTACTAACACTTACTGTCCATAGGGAGTAGGACGTCCAGTCCGGCGGTTGTCCGGAACCTTCCGAGACGGCGGCTGTCTCGGGCCCCCCTTCACGGGCCACAAGGCAGTGGTGAACAAACTGTATCCCTAAACAAACCTCCCCATGAGCTCATGTATAATCGCCCCAAACGAATCCGACGAGATGAAACACTGCACAAAATAGTTTTCACCACACGTTATTGTTTTCGACTTAAGTACATATAACCAAACACAACAAGTAATTACGTAACACTATGCTACGACTTTTATAACAATTTATATGTTTATCACAATTAAAAAAGTAGTTTAGGTTTACAAACGTCACAAACAGTAGTTTATTTCTGGTTTTAATCAATTTAGTCCAAACAAAACATCCGTTTTGAACGGGGAATAATGTTATACCAACGTGGCCGCACTTACGTAACGCCATGCTACGCCAACAAACCCAAGCGTTCAAAAAACACTGTTTTTATGTGTATATAATACTTAATTTATGGCACCATGCCTTACAAACAATAGACCAAACCAAAGGGGCATTTAAACTAACTATAATTAATTAATTAGCGCCGAACCACCATGGCATCAATGCGCTGCCCGTACAAACAACAAAATGGCCGCGCCCGCGCGCGCCGAGTAACGCGACCGAGTGTCAACGAGTTTGAAGGAGAACTGCCGAATGGCGCCGGCGCCGAGGCTATGACCCAGTCATGCGGAGGCGACGCTCTCATAGTTAACCTTTTCAAGAAGAAATGTAGATGGCGCTAGTTTCTTTACAATAAGTACTTTTATTCAAAACATCCCCCCGTCCCGGCCTGAGAAGCAGACCGCTAGCTTATTCTACGGGGAGGCGAGAGAGAGAGGACACGGCTCTCCGCAGAACCGAACCCTCGACCAACACCTCAGCCACACGCGGAGTTCCGTCTCCGCCAAGAATCAAACGCAAAATGCGCCCTCGGCGCCAAAGTTATGATGGCATTTTAACAATACCAAATCTCCCTCCTTGGGTGGCTCAGTCCTGTCTGTCCATTCACTCTTTGTTGCAACAAATGCAAATATTCAAGAGACCAGCGACTCCTAAAGTTCTGGCTCATTTGCTGTGTCATTTGAAAACGTGACAACCGCGATGTATGTTCATCCCTCCACGGGTATTCGGGTAGGGCATTCAAAGGCCCTCCCACCAAAAAATGACCAGGAGTGAGGACTTCCAAGTCATTTGGGTCCTGAGATAGTGGACAGAGAGGACGAGAGTTGAGGACCGCCTCAACTTTACAAAATACTGTGGCCAGCTTTTCAAACGTTAGAGCTGTTTCCCCTAAAATGCGGCGGAGGTGGGTCTTTGCCAATTTCATTGCGGCTTTAAAAATCCCTCCCCAATGAGGACAATTTGGGGGGCTGAACGTCCAAGTTACCCCCCTTTGGGCAGCAATTTGTCTTAAACTATTACAATTCTTATCAATAAATTCACAAACATCCTTAATATAATTTACAGTACCCTTATAATTTGTGCCGTTGTCGGAGCGAATGAGTGAAGTAGACCTCTACGCGACACGAAACGATCTAACGCAGCGACGAAGGCTTTCGTAGTCAAAGCTGACACCACCTCCAAGTGGACAGCCTTGGTGGCCATACAAACTAATACACACAAATAACCTTTTACGATCCGGGCATTACGAAGGGTAGTCGTTTTGACCGAATAGGGCCCTGCAAAATCGGTAGCCACACCGTCAAACGGCCTCGTAGGTCGGAAACGATCAGCAGGCAGATCACCCATCTGCGGCTGCATCGTAGATGCTCTTACTCTATAACAGGAGATGCATCGAAACAAAACAGTTCTTACTGCTCTTCGGGCTGACAAAATCCAAAATTCCCGCTGCAAAATAGCCAGCAACGCACTGCACCCTGCATGAGCGTTCCGAATGTGTCGATCAGACACCAATAGTTGCACCAAGGGTCCGCCCTTGGGCAATAACAAAGGATGGCGACTCCCAAACGGAAGGTCCGCCTTCCGGAGCCGGCCACCAACTTGAAGAAGCCCATCTGAGTCGATGAAAGGGTTCAAACGAGCGACCGCGCCCTTCAACTTAGCGCGTCCCTCGCGCAAAATATGAAATTCCGACTCAAAACGTTCGGTCTGCACGACACGAACCCAATGCAACAACGCGCTCTGGCGCTCTTCAGCACTTGCTATCGATTCCAATCGTTTTGCCTGGGGGTTCTGACAATTATGAATGAAGCGTTTAATCCAACTGGTAACTCCCAGAAGCTTCTCCAAACTACTATACCGCGCAAGCAATCAATCCGGTTCTGAAGTCGTCTCATCGTCTACAGTATGTACACGTAGCTTAGGCAAAATTTGTGCTGTTCCATCTGTCTGACAGACAGGCTAAGAAGTTTTTGGTCCCATCAGCCACTCTGGGCCCCACCAGAGCGGGAGTGAAGTCAACTCGGGAGCCGTGCACCCACGGGAAGCACACTCCGCTGGGTTAACCTCTCCCGGTTCGTGTCTCCAGATTATATCAATTCCAATATTAGATAGATAGATAGATAACTCTTTATTGTACAAAAAAATAACAAAGAAATAAGTTTCACATTAAATGAGTACGATGGGCGGTCTTATCGCTTAAAGGTCACAGCACACTTATCAACTCGTAAACGGAACGTAAACGTATCAACTCGAGCAGCTCAGTATTCTTTGTATGAAACTTCCTACTGCAACGCACACTATTCGGATTCGTAACGTAAACGCCTCGCCTCTGGACCAGCTCACGAACCGCTTTGCTGGTCGGTCAACTAGCGGTCCCCGCGCTTGCGGCTCGTCGTCCGCGCGCTTACGCCTCTCCGTATGCGAGCTGACGTCTCTCCGTTTCCTCACACCCGCGTTTTATTTATTTGTAGATAATCAAAAATTGATGGCTATGATTGCCAACCCGCGTATTGTGAACCAAGACATAACCGTGCGCTACACTTTACGTTTAAAATTATCTAGTGCCAGCCAGACCAAAGCGGCCGGCGAGCGGTAAGCGCGGCGTCGCCCAGCCGTATTCGAGTCGACGTACCGAAGCTGAGCCTGTTTGGTTACGTGCATACGTCCGGTTGACGCCTGGTTGACCGCGCGGCGAAAGGCGATACGGTGTCGATCCCTTGAGTAATTCAGTAATTCGTCCCATGTACCAACGGCCCATTTTTTTCCGAGTTGATAAGTGTGCTGTGACCTTAAAGCGATCTCTTCCAGACAACCAGTGGATGGAGAGGAATGTGAGAAAGATAAAGATGGTGGTGAAACTGACCAAGTAGGAAAATAATATCAAAACTAATTAAACATAACACATATTTAACATAAACATATTGTACACAATTACAAACTTCAATAATACCTATAATACATAAAATATACATAAGTTATATTTACTTATATAAAAATAGACAATATACATACATATATAATATATTATACATATACATATACAATACATATTATTAATAACAAATAAACTTACTTATAACTTTAAAAGTACTTAAAAATAATTATAATCATTATGTATATGTCGACGCGAGAAGCTTATGAGCGTTCACAGAAGTCGGTTAATTATTAAATTTAAGTCGATTAATCAAAGTAATTAGTCAAAACAATAAGTGCTTACGATTTTGTAAACTGTTACTGCCAATAATAGCAATTTATTAATTTTACTTAGTGGTTTTTTATTTTTAGTGTAGCAACACTTTAGTCTGTAAAAATAGTAGTTGGTAATTTGAGTTACAGATGGTAAATTGTTATTTAAAATTATTCATAATTCATATTACGATTTATAAACATTGGTCGGTGTGTTTTCATCAAACTAGTAAGTGATTATCTTTTTAAATTAACATTAAAATGACGTTGTCGGCCATATTGCCTAGTTTGATGAAAGCACATCCGATTTAATAAATAAATTTTGCAATTGAGCAAGATTTCAACTATTCTAATAGTTCTAAAATTAATAACTTATTAATTTAGGATTTTAAGGACAACAATTACGTTGTCACACATTGTTTTTACTCAATCATTCTTTTATTTGACGCGCGTTACCTAATGGTGTGAAGTTGTCTTATTCGCCATGTTGTTTTTCGTTAACTAAAATGGATGGTAACGTAGTCATTTTGAACACATTTCGTTGGAGGCATTCAGAGAGGCAACAACAGCTAATCTTGTGAGTACTTGTGTTTTCAATTGGCTTACTTGCTGTGTTTAAGTTTATTTTCTTGTAATTATTTTGAGTGGATTAAATTACAAGTATTCCTTTGTTGTTCAGTGTTTCATTATTTTGCAATGTCTGAAAATAATAGTGAGGGTGGTGACGTCAGCGAGGCTGACGTCACGCTTTCTAAAAATTCAAATGAGGCCCTACCGCCGTTTTATACATATGATAATTATGTACATATTGATAGGTAGTAGTCTACAACCAACCTGTGCATGCCGTATTAAAACTGGCAATTCATTCCACAGGCGCACTGCTTGGACTGTAAAAGACTTATCATAAAAGTTGGTCCGATGCATAGGCATGTCCAAAGCCTGAAAGAATATGTGTATTCCGGTGAAGACGAATGGGAAGCCACCTGAGCTGAGTACGAAATTGTGAGACATGATCATATTTGCGTAGACCAAATATAAACCTTATGCAGAAATTTTGAAGTCGCTTAAGCTTATTAAGCTGGTCCTCTATGAGATCTAGATAGCAGGCATCGGCATAGTCTAAAATGGGAAGTAAAAGTGTATGAGCGAGCGCCATTTTAGTGGCAGTAGGTAGAAAAGTACGGAGTCTTCTAAGTGACACCGCAGCCCCATTTAACTTACTAGCTTTAATTTGCATCTGAGGGCCCCAAGATAAATTTTCATCAAAGGTCAATCCAAAATTTTTAAAAGTTTTTGAGTAAGGTATATTCACACCATCAAATTGTACATTAGGTAAAATCGAACAGTCTAATTTAGCCAACATGCGTGAACTGTCAATAATTATCACCTGAGTTTTTGCTGGATTCACTATCAGTCCGTTTAAACGAATTCACTCAGTTATGTGTGTTAAGTTATCATTTATATCTTGTATAGCCTTAGCAATTAATATCACTGGGTGGAGCTTGAGAGTAGATTTGTAAATCGTCAGCGTACAAGTGATAGGAACAAAAAATGTGTTTTGAAATAGAGTTAATGAAGACTGAAAACAAAAGAGGAGAGAGAACGCCGCCTTGCGGTACGCCAGCAGATACATTACACCACGAAAAATAAGAGTCTTCGAGGCGAATGCGCTGCCTGCGTCCATACAGATAACTGTGAAACCATTAAATTGCTGATGGAGATACATTAATAGAGCGTAATGTTGCAAGAAGTATATTGAAATTAACGGTATTGAAAGTATTTCTATAATCTAATAAAGAAAGTACGGTTAGCAGTCCTTCTTCCATGCCAAGGCAAATGTCATCTGATATTTTAGTAAGGGCAGTTACGGTGCTATGACCTGTATGAATACCCGATTGCATAGGATTAAATAAATTATTTTTATTAAGGAAACTGCATAACTGGGACTGAATGAAGCGTTCAAGGACTTTTGATAGGAAAGGAAGTATAGATATAGGACGATAGTCGGATCGGACGATATTGGATTGGTTTTTTTGGGTAAAGGTATGATAAGCACTTCCTTCCAAATGGAAGGAAACACACAGTCTGTAAGACATGCGTTCAGAATAAAACAAAGGATAGGAAGGATACAATCTAAGATAGGAATTGGATGTAATTCCCATAATGCTCTTCTTAACGTCACAAGCAGCAAATTCAGAAAAAATTAATGACTCATGATCAGGAGTAGATATGGTAGACAGGTGAGTAACTGTTTTTGATTTAATATTATCATCCAAAATAGGAGTAGATGTAAAATAAGCATTAAGAGAATCGATATCTATATCATTATGAACAGTGTCTTTTTGCAATTTACCAACTCCAAGCGATTTAAGAAATTTCCATGCTTTTTTAGCTGGATCTTTGTTTTCCACGGATTTGTGAATATGACGGCGTTGGGGGTCCCTAACCACTGTATTGCAACGATTTCGGGCACGAATATATTTCTCTTGATTCGCATCATTGGGACTAGTTTAAATTTACTTTTTGCGATGTTTTTTTGTGCATTAATGCCCTAATTTCTTCAGTTAGCCACGGTGCAGGTGAATGTTTGATTCTGATTGGCCTTAATGGTGCATGTCGATCGTACAGTTCAATTATATTTGTATTGAAAAATGATACCATCTCATCAACAGACTGAGCATTGTAAATAGGTGACCAATCTATTGCACGCGCGTCACTAAGTAAATGTTCTAGATTTATACCACTAAAATTGCGCTGAAGAATAATTTTGGGTTTGGATTTAGGAGGACGAATTTTATAAGACAAAAATAACAGATCGTGGTAAGAGAAAGCATCGATATTGCCCATGTTTAGCAACATGCTGTACTGATGATACAATAATAAGATCAAGAAGAGAGGGTGTTGTGTTAGGAAAGTGATGTGTTGTACTGAGAGGGAGAATGTGCAGGTTGCTTGATGAGACAATCGACTCTAATGAGCGAGAACGACTATCCTTTTTAACGAGACAAGTGTTAAAGTCACCCATGATAATGGTATGACTAAACATGGGATGAAAAGTTTCTAAAAGGGTTTCAAAGGAAGAAAAATAATTAATATTTGAAGAAGAACAATAATAGACTCCAAGAAGGACTTTATTATGAGAGAGATTCATTTCAATGAAAAGGTGTTCACCAGCATTTGCAGAAGGTGGCTGAGGAGATACACTGATTATTGAAAAAAGGATATGTGAGCGCAGATATATGGCCGCGCCACCTCCACACATGCTAGTGACCCTATCATTTCGAATAAGCTGAAATCCTGGCAAAGGATATAAAATGGAAGGAAGAGAAGGAGGAAGCCACGACTCGGAGACTAAAATGGTATGGATGTTATTATTGGCAAAGGAAGCCTTTATTTATGAGAAATGTGCCGGTATACTTTAGGCATTAAAGTGCACTACATTAAAATTTTTCAGTACATCAGAAAATACGTTAAACAGCGTATCAGAGAGAGTAGGAAGACTCGAAAAACTATCTTCACTAATTATGCTACTGTGGGAAGAAAGTGACTGATATTCATCATTACTATCAAGTAAGTTATTTATATATAAATAGTAATACAATAAACAATGTATATTAAAACAATATATATATATTTAAAAAAAAAACAAATATACAATAAATATGTACCTAGTATCAATTCACCAAATATTTGTAAAATATAAAACCTAAATAGTATGAATGTACTTATTAATAAATAAAAATAAAAATTATCTTCCTCCACCTACCAGCTGTGTTTTGAAAATCTACATAAACTTATAACAATTATTTTGTAGTCTGTACTAAAATTTAATAAAAAAAAGGAATAAAGTTAGGTGAATTCTTTCTTACGAATAACTGAACGCATTTACTGCATTGACAATAAGATGACATGACATGACCATGACAGTTAATAAATACAGGAAAGTAAAGTTAAAGTGAAGTGAAATTAAATTACTAAATTACCTAGGTACCTACTTTGATGAAATAAATTTCTGCCAATCTACATAACTAATCAAGTGCTTGCAACACAAATTAACAGACTACACAAGCTTGGATGTTGGACACAACACAAACAAAGGCCACAGCTGTTCATTTCTTGGCCCCAGTGGCCGCCCGCCTGCTACTACCGCTCGATACTGCCTCACCAATATTGTCCAGCTCTGAGAGGCACGTCACCCGGTGACGGCCCCCCTGGGATCCCACGACGTATATAGAACCATCCCGCGTCCAACATTTTGCGACACCATATTTTTCACGAGCGGCCATGAAGATGTTATGCCTCGCCTTCGTCAGTGTAACGAAATTACTGAATTAATTAATAAATAAACTAAATGATAAATATAATTATATAAATAAATATTATATATCGGATCAATAATTATAATACGTTGTTTTACTTGACATTATTTTTTTATTAACTGGCAACTAATGTCAAGTCGGTCGTCCCCGCCATATTGAAATCAGTTCGGAACGATCCGCATTGGAGTAACGACAAAAAGGTTAGTGAATTATTATTATTTTGTGTTTTGATATTGTGAAGTGTACCTAGTGATAAATATACATTTTTATGTTAATTTGGGTATTTCATTTAATTAGTCTCCCTTAAAGTGAGAGGGTTACAGCTCAGAAGTGGGATTCACAAACAAATTATTGTAACCACAGCCCACGAGCTCGAGCTTTAATTAGTAATATTATTTAAAATAATTATATTATTACATAAATTACCTTAAAAACAATTGAAATACCAAGTGTAAATTGGATCGATTTGAAAATTTTTGGAAAATATTTAACGATTGACTTGATAACCATAGATTTAAATAGCCGCCATTGTGTGTCTATTTGCGTTGTATGATTTTTACTAAACAAAAACAGGTAATTACTATGAAATATTAGTGCTTAGACGAAATTTGCGAATATTTAACCCTAATTACAGCAGTTTTTATAAAAAAAGATGCCGTAACTTCGATGATGCAAACGGATTATTATTGTTAATTTTTCCTTCTTCCTACCTTTCGACGATTTTATCAACAAATACATAAAACAAATTGCTCTAAGTTCCAGAAATATGAACGACCGACAATCTGATGCGAGCAGAAACCAGCGTCGGTATACAGACGCATCCCGGAGTCGTAGTCGGGATCTGCGAGTAAATGAGCAGCGCAGTCGTAGTCGCAGTCGTCGTGGTGATCGACCACGGGTGCTGCGGTCTCGAGGGCGCAGCGCTGCACGTGACCAGCGCCCCAGTCGAAACAGGAGTCGCAGCACAACGGCGCTGCGTGAACGAGAGCATAGGCTGTCTCAGGAAAGAAGACGACTAAGGACATTGGAAAGCGAGGTTCGTAAAGAGCGTGAGAGGTTGATGGAGCGTAAGAGTGACCATTTGTACAGACAGACCGATACACCTGAAGCTGGTTCTAGTCATCGCGCCAGGAGGACCTTCGATGATGATAGTGTGAGACGAGATCGTTCTCTGGTAACACCAGAGAAACGGAAATTACCACATGATGATCGAAACGTTAAGCAACCTAGATTAATGACAATAGACCTTTTTGAAGATTTTCTAAGTGTGTTAAAATCAAAGGCGGGGATCGTTTACTACCCATAATAACTGTTTACGCTAATGGCAACCCGACTGCTGGAGAGCCCCCTGACGGAAGATCACCACAACCATCCGCCCATCGTCATCACGTGACAAACGGTCAGCTGTGGCAGCCAATGAGGCTCTGCCTACTCCGTATTTGCGCATGTACTATTGGTCAACAATTGTTCCCACTTCCTTTATCCATGACCTTGTAATTTAAAAAATCGAAATACACTTATCATTCAACTCTCAAAAAGATCACTGCATTTTAATTTCACCAACTAATTATCAACATTAACGGCAAATCACAAAGGCACTCAAAGGCCAAAAATATATACACACGCGCCGCTACATAACTTGGTCCTTCATCACCAAATCTAAAACCAGCACCTACGGATCTCCATATCTTCAGAGTGCCGAGTGAATTCCAGTGGGTGTGGTGAGTGTTGCTTATTACCCAGGGTCTGTTACAGCCGTGTGCCGCTGCTAGCACAAGCTGTCCTGACCAGCATACGATATTCGCACGTAAGTACCTCGTCTTCTCATAATCCGCCAAAATGCCCTTAATGTCTGATACTGAAAATGTTCCTAAATCTCGTGATAGGTCCCCCTTTAGATATTCTTCTGATGAAAAAACTGAGCAAATCATTCGTGATCTGATTAAAAAACGGGGTATCATAAAGGGTAGGCTTACCAAATTTTCAAATTACCTAGAAACCGTTAGTGTTACGACCTCAGATTCTCAATCGAAAATAGATTTAAAATTACGCATAAAAGGCACAGATCGTTTGTTCTCTGAATTCGATAATATTCAATCTAAAATTGAGGAGAATGTTTTTGATAGTCATATTGATGAGCAATTAGATCAGCGTCAGCAGTTCGAGGATAGCTACTATAATACACTAGCTCGAGCTGAATCTATTCTCAATGAAAGTGAGGTTACTAACGAATCCAAATCATGCAATCACGGCACTTGTTCTAGTAAACAGTCATCTGTAAAATTACCTACCATTTCGTTAAAATCGTATGATGGCTCGTCACTGGAAACTTGGTTGTCCTACAGGGACACATTTATTTCACTAGTGCACAATTCCACTGAAATTAGCGACATCCAAAAGTTCCACTATTTAAAATCTTCGCTAACAGGCAGTGCCGAATTAGTCATAAGTGGGATTAAACTTTCTTCTGCCAACTACGCGGTTGCATGGGAAATTTTACTAAATAGGTACGATAACGCTAGGTTATTGGTGCAAAGTCACGTCAAAGCATTGTTTTCGATACAAGCACTGACTAGAGAGTCACCTTCACTTTTGCGCAAACTCATTGACACTATTATTAATAACCTACGCTGCCTAAAAACCCTAGGTGAACCTACGGAATATTGGGATACGCTGCTCATATACATTGTAGTCACTAAATTAGATAAAACTACTGAACGCGAGTGGGAGCAGCATAAAGGCACGCTATTGTCTAACTCTGATGTGAAGGTCAAGTTGAAGGTCGATCAGTTGTTGCAATTTCTCGGGGACAGGTCTGATTTGTTAGAAACATTAGCACTTTCGCATACCAAAGATAGTACGAGCAATTTTGATCTCAAAAAGTCAAATACACACACTAAATCCCACTTATCACAGTGCAACGTTTCTTCAAATAAGACACTGCCCTCTGAGCGATTCTCACACAAAGCTTGTTTGATGTGCAAGGGTAAGCATCCAATTTATTCGTGCACACAATTTTTAAACTCAGATTTACAATCTAAAATTAAATTCGTAAGCGATCACAAGTTGTGTGAGAATTGCTTGCGTTCCGGACATGTCGTCAATGACTGTAGGTTTGGTCCGTGTAGGCAATGCAACCTAAAGCACAACACACTAATTCATCCTAATACGCATAACACTTCTATTTGTAACGCAAGTTCCCACGCGATCCATACTGACCAACTACAGGTAGCCTCGGAAGATGCACCGTCGCATTGCCCCACTCAATCGCAAATCGTTCATAAAAAACAAGTTGACAATCCAGTTAGCAACATCCATACGAACACTCACACAAGTACACAGTGCGGTAGTGCACCAGTCCTTTTGTCTACTGCACTAGTCGAGATCCGAGATAAATACAATAAATATCATACGGTATGCGCTTTACTCGACAGTGGTAGCCAAAGCTGTTTCATTACTCAATCACTCTGCAAACTTTTAGACATTCAATTAATACAGTCCACTACTGAGATACGGGGAGTAGGTAATTCAGTATCACAGTCGACGCAAACTTGCGATATTAGAATTAAATCACGCCTAAGTACCTACTCGATGCGCATTAAGTGTTACGTTTTGCAAGAAATAACTTCTACACTACCAGCTATACATGAACAAGGCGCGCAGTTCAGGATTCCTGACCATGTACAGTTGGCAAATTCAGATTTTCTAGGTTGTCAAAAAATTGATATTTTGATAGGTGCTGATAAGTTTTGGGACTTGTTAGTCGATGGCAAGATGCGCTTACCAAACGGTCCGTTCCTTCAAAATACCAAACTAGGCTGGATTATTTCGGGACCCATCCATCACAATACGCGCAAAAATGGACAGGTTCAATGTAACTTTTCACAGTCTATTGACCTACAATTACGTAAGTTCTGGGAGCTCGAGGAGTTACCTAAACCTCTTGATACGCTTACAGATGAAGAGCGGGCATGTGAGCATTTATTTGCTACCACTACTATTCGCAATAGTGAGGGCAGATTTATTGTTTACATTCCTCTCAAAGAATCACCTGAGGTTTTGGGTGAATCACTTCCCCAAGCAAAACGTCGGTTCCTTGCACTAGAAAACAGGTTATCACGCGCACCTGATAGTTATAAAAAATTATATATTAATTTCATGCGAGAATATGTTGAGCTAGGTCACATGACTCAAGTTAGCGAACCTTCAAAAATTCACTATTTCACTCCACACCATGGAGTGTTTCGCGAACATAGCACAACGACAAAACTACGTGTTGTGTTCGACGCAAGCGCAAAAACTAGTAGTTCTAAGTCTTTAAACGACCTTGAGATGGTAGGACCCCCTATACAAGGTGATTTACTCGCCATACTGTTACGCTTTAGGCAGTTTAGGTACACCGCTATTTCAGATTGCGAAAAAATGTATAGGCAGGTATTAGTCACACCTTCTCAACGCGACCTCCAGCTCATCATCTGGCGTGAGGATCCATCTCAGCCTCTCCAGTTTTATCGCCTAAACACTGTAACCTACGGCCAAGCTTCCTCAGCTTATCTTAGCGTTAGATGCCTAAAACAGCTAGCAGCCGAATGCTCTGACATTAAAGTCCAAAGGCTTGTTCGAGACGACTTTTACGTGGATGACCTTTTGACCTCTGATGATGACAAAGAGGCGTTATTAAATAATTGTAAAGGCGCAGTGGCATTGTTGAAGTCAGCATGTTTTCCATTGCACAAATGGAAATTTAATTTTCCAATTGATGCTGACTCATGTGACTCCTTAGACTCAGCTAGTACTTTCAAAGATTTAAATCTAGGCGAACAAAGCCAATGTCGCACATTAGGTTTGGGTTTTTGTAATGCCACTGACCATTTTAATTTTAATACGCTTATCCATAATCAAAGAGATAACAAACCCATTACTAAGCGCTTAATTTTGTCAGTTGTTTCGCAAATTTTTGACCCATTGGGTTTATTAAGTCCATTTGTCATGATAGGTAAAGTGCTGTTACAGAGACTTTGGCTATTAAAATTGCAATGGGACGACCCGCTCCCAGCTGATATCGTGCGAGAATGGAACCGGTTTCTCGATAGTCTGTCTTATCTATTCAATATAACTGTACCGCGTCATGCCTTTCAATGCAATCCGACAAAGACGGAATTACATGTTTTTACAGACGCCTCACAAACTGCGTATGGTGCATGTATATATGTGCGTACAATACGCGAAAACCAGGTAGTCATACGCCTTCTTATCTCGAAGGGAAAAGTTTCCCCGATTTCCCCTGTCAGTATCCCACGCTTAGAACTGACAGCATCTTTACTAGGTGCTAGGCTTTATGATAAGGTCCGCGCTTCACTCACTCGTACGATCGATGACGTAATATTTTGGACGGATTCCACAATCGTTTTAGGCTGGCTCCGCATGTCACCTTCTTTACTCAAAACCTTCGTACAAAATCGCGTCGTTGAGATACACGATCTGACGAGTGAATTTACATGGCGTCACGTGAGCGGGAAGGATAATCCAGCAGACCTGGTCTCGCGAGGTGTCAGTCTTGAGGACCTTTCTTCATCAAGCCTGTGGTGGAACGGACCCGATTTTTTACAAGGAGCAGAATTTATTAATAATGCTAATCATAACTCAAATAATATTTCTCCGTCCGAGTTACCTGAGCTAAAACTAAAACCAAACTCAGTTAATTCATTAGTAGTAAAAATTAATGACAGTGAAAAGGTGTCATTATTTCCATTTCATAGGTTTTCGCAATACAATCGCATTTTACGTTCTACAGCTTATTTACTTCGTTTTATTCATAATGCGCGTAACAAAACAGGTAAGCTGTCGAGCGCGATCACTGTCAATGAGCTCCGGAATGCAGGCAACACACTCGCAAAGTTATCACAACGAGAGTCTTTCAAAGATACCTACAATTTGCTACATAACGGAAAGGGTCTCAAATCAAAACACAAGCTCTCTAGTTTAAGTTTATTTATGGATGATAACCATGTAATACGCGTTGGTGGCAGAATAAAGAATTCTCCCGATTTTGACTACTGTAAAAAACACCCTATACTCTTATGTAGTAAACACCACTTCACTATTTTATTATTTAGATATAAGCACATCCAATCTTTGCACTCAGGCCCACAGGCACTCCTTTATCGTATACGCGAAAATTGGTGGCCTTTGTCTGGCAGAAACTTAGCTCGCAAAGTGTCTCATCAATGCGTTATATGTACGCGCTTAAGAGGAAAGACGCTCAACCCATTTATGGGTAATCTTCCCAAGGAACGTGTAACTACGTCTAGTTTTCCCTTTTTTCGAGTTGGGTGTGATTTTGCAGGTCCTGTTTTCATTCTCAACCGTAAGGGCAGAGGTGCCCAGTTAGTCAAAAGTTACATTTGTCTATTTATTTGTTTTGCTACGCGTGCGATCCATTTGGAATTAGTTAGTGACCTCACTACTGACGCTTATCTACTTGCTCTTAAGCGCTTCATATCGCGAAGAGGTAAACCGTCCGAAATATTTTCAGACAACGGTCGTAACTTCGTAGGTCTTCGTAATGATTTTGCTCAGTTTATTTCTCAATGTAGTTCTGATATTATTGAATACGCTCACAGTCAGTCCATAAAATTTTCATTTATAGTACCTCAAACGCCACATTTTGGGGGATTATGGGAGGCCGGGGTGAAATCGTGCAAATATCACCTGCGACGTGTAATAGGCAATGCTCACCTCACTTTCGAGGAATTTACTACGGTACTCAGCCAGATAGAAGCAGCGCTCAACTCCCGTCCGCTGATACCGCTATCTACGGATCCAGACGACCTGCAGCCACTAAGTCCAGGACACTTCCTCATCGGTCGTCCTCTCACCACTCCCGTTTACGCTGAGGACATCAAGGACGCTCCCGTGCATCGCCTCAATCGCTACCAACGGGTGGAGCAGTGTAGGCAGCAGTTCTGGTCACGCTGGTCGAAGGAGTACATCTCCGAGTTGCAGACGCGCATAAAATGGAGGGAAAACACGGCTGAATTGCAACCAAATACATTGGTCGTAGTAAAGGACAACAATCTTCCTCCTTTAAGATGGCAACTTGGTCGAGTCGTCAAAAGCATACCCGGAAAAGACGGCATTTCCCGAGTTGCTGACATCCAGACGTCCTCAGGCATCATCAGACGCCCTTACGTGAAGATTTGTCCTCTCGTAGAAAATGAAGACGCATAAAGACTTTTTTAAAAGCTGATGCTTTCAAGGCCGCGGGCATGTTTACGCTAATGGCAACCCGACTGCTGGAGAGCCCCCTGACGGAAGATCACCACAACCATCCGCCCATCGTCATCACGTGACAAACGGTCAGCTGTGGCAGCCAATGAGGCTCTGCCTACTCCGTATTTGCGCATGTACTATTGGTCAACAATTGTTCCCACTTCCTTTATCCATGACCTTGTAATTTAAAAAATCGAAATACACTTATCATTCAACTCTCAAAAAGATCACTGCATTTTAATTTCACCAACTAATTATCAACATTAACGGCAAATCACAAAGGCACTCAAAGGCCAAAAATATATACACACGCGCCGCTACAATAACGTAATCTCAGAATTTGACGCATTGTCGAAAGAGCAAATCATTAATGTTTGGCTAGACAAGGTTGATGAGTGTTCAGAAATATATAATTGGACTAATAAGCAAACGATTCACTATGCCCTGCCTAAACTTACTGGTCTTGCAAAAACTTGGTACCAGGGTTTACCTACGATTAAGCATGATTGGATGGAGTGGAAAGCCATGCTCAAAGAATCATTTCCGGCAACAGAAAACTACGCGGAACTTTTAACCGACATGCTTAATAGACGGGTACGCCCTGGGGAATCTTTTGAAGTTTATTATTTCGCTAAACTAAACTTACTTAATAGATGTAAAAATTTTGGAAAGCAAGCAGTGGATTGTTTGCTTTATGGCATTGATGACAGAGGCGTTCGAGTTGGTGCACAAGCAGCCAAATTTGATAAACCTGAAGACGTACTTGAATTCTTTAAAACTATTAAGTTTCACAACAAAAATCAAGCAGACGTTCAAAAAGACTTTAGTAGGGATAAGCGTCATGGAAATACATCAAATACTTCTTCGAAAAACTCCGATAATTCCTCTCAAAATAATAACTCTAAAGGTCCCATTAAATGCTTTAATTGCCAAAGTATTGGGCACCCCAGCTATAAGTGCCCTAAACCCTTAGTAAAATGTACGAACTGTAACTTTTGAGGGCATGATTCGACTAACTGTCCTAGGATTAAGGACTCAAAGAATCCTCCGAAGGACAAAAATGTTCTTGAGCTATCTGTAACTGACAACAGTAACGATAAGTACAAATTTATGGTAAATGTCAACGGTAACACCATTATGTGTCAGTTAGACTTAGGAAGTGAAGCAACACTTATACGTAAAAGCGATGCGTTAAGACTAGGGATAAATTGGGAAAATGTAGACGGTCCATATTTACGAGGTTTGGGAAATGTACCTTATCTGCCGCTAGGGCGCGCTTTAGTAAACATAGAAGTCCAGGGTATTTTGGAGAAAAGTGTTGAGGTATACATAGTAGACGACCACTTAATTAACTGCAGTGTACTACTGGGTCACTCTTTTACTGAGAGACCTACACTGAAGATTGTCAAAACCCCAACAGATGTAAAGTTTGAACGCATCGAACACGAGAATAACTCAAAAGTGCATCTTTTTACGACTGGTGCACTCACAATAGATGTTGGGAAAATGGTGTCTATACCTGTAAAATCTAACGTTACTTTTACCGGTAGCGTATATGTAGGACGTTCAGTAAGAGGCCCTGTAGGTCAAGAATATTACTTGCTGCCAGGGGAATATCAGATCCGGAATTCAGAGTGCAGTTTGTTAATTCAAAATGTTAGCTCTGTGGCAGTAAAATTTACCGAAAACAGCCTCATCACTCGTGCGCGGGTAATATTATCGGGCAATGACGTCCTACAAATGTTGAGCATTTGTAGTTCCCCTGGTACGGTACTGCCCAATTTAGGCGAACAACTAACGGATATCCAAAAACACCAGTGCAAGGAGTTACTAGAAAGGTTTAGTGACTGTTTTTCGACAGGAATGCATGATTTAGGATTTACTAATGTCACAAAAATGGAAATTCAGCTTAAGGACTCTACTCCAGTCGTTTATAGACCGTACCGTTTACCATTATCGGAGCGCAAATTGGTCCAAGGTATGGTAGACGATATGTTAGAACACGGCATCATTCGGGAATCAAACTCTCCTTATGCTAGCCCAATAGTGCTCGTAAAAAAGAAATCAGGGGAGAAACGTCTCTGTGTAGGCTATCGCGCATTAAATAGTCGCACCAAAAGAGATCATTACCCTCTTCCAAGAATAGACGACTTATTGGATCAATTGTCTGGTCATTCACTATTTACATCTTTGGATTTGGCCTCTGGTTACCACCAGATCCCTATAGCTGAGCAATCTCGAGAAGTCACATCGTTTGTCACTCCGGACGGACAGTTCCAGTATAATCGGGTTCCTTTTGGATTGGCCAACGCTCCGGCGGTCTTCCAGAGGGCAATTCACAAGGTTCTGAGTAAGTCTAAAGTTGGATACGTTGTCATCTATATGGATGACATTTTAATACCTTTGAAATCGTTTGAAGAAGGATTAGCTCGTCTTGAGGAGGTATTGGGTTTATTACGGGAGGCAGGTCTAACGCTTAAAATGGAAAAGTGCAATTTCTTCCAAAAACGCATAGATTTTCTGGGATTCTAAATTGACAAAAGTGGCATTAGACCTGGCAACCAGAAGATCGAAGCAGTATCAAAGTTTCCTGTCCCACGAAACCAACATGAAGTCAGAAGGTTTCTCGGTCTTGCTAGCTTCTTCAGAAGATTCGTAAAGGGATTTGCCCTTATCGCTAGGCCCTTGACGAATCTATTGAAGAAAGATATTCGTTGGCAATGGGGTAATGAGGAGTCTGAATCATTCCAAAGTATTAAGAAAATACTCACGGAGAGGCCGGTGTTAGCATTGTTTGACCATAGTGCAGAAACACAACTGCATACTGACGCCAGTAAGTTTGGTATTGCAGGCATCTTACTGCAAAGGAAAGGGGCCGAACCCTGGCGTCCGGTAGCATACTTCAGTCGCCAGACATTGGCTGACGAGATGAAATTGCACTCGTTTGAATTGGAAACGCTAGCAGTCATTAGTTCCTTGAATAAATTCCGCATATATCTTATAGGAATCAAATTCGTTATTGTGACAGACTGCAATGCTTTGCGATCCACTTTCACTAAAAGAGACCTTATTCCGCGCATAGCTAGGTGGTGGATTCAGTTCCTCGAATTTGATTGTAGCATTGAATACCGTCCCGGTGAGAAAATGGCACACGTAGACGCACTCAGCCGAGGACCTGTGTCGACGACTCCTGATAAAATTCATACGATTGATATTCTTACTGTTAGTACCGAAGACTGGATCACAACAGCACAGTCATCTGACGATGAAATTAGGCGTATAAAGGATATTCTTGAGGACCCTGAAACTCCAAAGACTGTTGATATCTATAGAGAGTACAAAATAAAGAATGGGCGGGTATTTAAGGTATTGGAAGACGGCGACACAAGGTGGCTCGTGCCAAGAGGTGTACGTTGGCAGTTACTTAAAGCCAATCACGACGATGTAGGACATTTTGGCTTTGAGAAGACGTTGGAACGGATACGAGCTCTCTTTTGGTTCCCAAAAATGAGGAAATTTATAAAAAAGTATGTAGCTGCATGCCTTGAGTGTGCTCACCATAAACTTCCATCTGGGGCCAAAGAGGGCTTTCTCCATCCCATACCTAAAGAGCTATGGCAGATTTTTAGTTAAGTGCACTAAAAGCGTCTTAAAAACTCATTGCAACCAAAATTCATAAAATATTTTTATGTGATTTTCTATATTTTAGTCGAATTTAGATAAAGCCAGGTAAAAATGTGTAAAATTGAAAATAGCTATTAAGTTGATCGGTTTTCTGTTATGGCCATTTCCTTGGTTTGACAGAAAGCCACAAGGTTGCCAGACTAATTAATTATTTTTTCCAAGATAAAATCATGAATGTTTTTTATAGATCAAGAGATTTAAATTGTTTAATCATATAAATAATACTATTTTCGCTTGTTAATATTTATTTTTATACGGATTTAAATAACGTACAGCATTAAAAACTCCTTTCGATATTTAAAATGGGACACCTGGCGTTGCTTAACTTGCGTAATTGTTGATTATGTTTACTAGTGGACATAAAAAGTATTATGCCATCGAGCTTTTTCAGTTTTATTTATTGATAAATGAATATTTGATGCAGAAATGTACTAAATAAATGGTCAATAATTACATAACCTATAAAACTTCTAAACATAATAACTCAAAAACCTGGCCTCCTATAATTACGTAATTTTTACCTTTACAATCAGCAAAATGTGTTCTATTAAACAAGGTATATTTCATTCATAGACGCTAACTTTGGTTATTAACTAAAATGATGTATGGGAAGCTGCCATAGCTCTTTGAAATTCCGTTTCATACCCTACACGCAGACCATCTGGGTCCATTTCCGCGAAGCAAGAGAGGTTGTACGTATATCCTCGTAGTAGTTGATGCATTCACTAAATATGTAAGCATCACACCCGTACGAAGCACAAAAAGTAAAGAGAGTTTTAAAGCACTTAAAGTTTTGTTTAGTTACTTTGGTTCCCCATCTAGGCTTATAACGGACAGGGGCACAAGTTTTACAAGTAAGAGCTTTAAAGCGTTCATGCAATCAATTGGCGCAAAACATGTCCTGAATGCCGTCGCTACGCCTAGGGCTAATGGACAGGTCGAGCGTTTTAACAGAACGATTTTGGCTTCTCTTGGTTCCATGGCACATGGCAAAAACAAGAATACTTGGGACGAACTGTTACCGGATGTGCAGTTGGGACTAAATACTACGATCCATGACGTCACTAAGAAAACGCCGACGGAGCTTTTATTTGGTAGAACTGTATCAAACCCAGCACAAGGTATATTAAATAGCATTATAGATGATTTAGAGTCTAAGCAAGAATAATCAATAGACGAAATTAGATCCGAAGCAGGTGAAAGAATTAAAGAGAACCAGGATAAAAATAAAAAGAGATTCGACAAACCCAGGAAAAGAAGTACGCAATACAGAGAGGGTCACCTTGTTAGGTTAGTTAGGGCAATAGTCACGGAACCTGGACAGTCAAAAAAGCTAGAGGCAAAGTGTCAAGGACCTTATAGAATTAAAAAGATCTTACCCCACGATAGATTCCTTATAGAGGATACCCCTCTAACTAGGAAGGGTGCACGATATGAAAGTGTTGTAGCTATAGATAAAATATTTCCATGGCTAAGTTTCAATGCCCCTGCTTGCTCTTCAAGTGAAGATGATAATAATGAGGATAGTGATTAACAAAAATATATTTTAGACCATTAAAATAAAAATCAAAGAAGTTGGAATCATTGTATGTATTAGGGATGATTTTAATCTTACCTGATTTTTCCTAACTATGATGAATATTAGTTAAAAAGTTAATTAAAGATGATTGTGAATAAGTGATGATTAAAGATGTTATACTGTAGTGATTGTCTTACGTTTCTATAATGCGAGTAATTCAAAGTGAGGATGTCTTCGGGTCGGGCATGATTGACGTATGAACTCGTCGCCCATGAGTGGCTTGAGGCATCATAGTCGCTATTGTAGTGATTGTGAAGGAAGTAACACTCACGCAGTACGGCTATAGAATAGACTAAGTGAGGGTGTCCTCAGATCGGGCATGATTGGCGTATGAACTCGCCGCCCATGAGTGGTTTGAGGCATCGCAGTCGTTGTTTATTGATTGTGAAGGAAGTAACACTCACGAAGCATGACTATAGCATAGATTGAGTAGAATGTTCGAGCCGGGCATGATTGGCGTATGAACTCGCTGCCCATGAGTGACTCGAAACATTGCAGCTGATGCAGAGTGACACGAAGGAAGTAGTCTTCACACTGCACGGCTAATAGTTAAGAATAGATATAATTACACTTAAAGTATTTGTACATGAAAACGATAATTATAGATCAAAAGTATGCTCAAAATCATTTAAATACTATAGTTATTGTAATTATAATTGTTATTGTTAAATTGTCAAACGAAGGGACTCGTTTTTGGGAGGATGGCCGACTGTAACGAAATTACTGAATTAATTAATAAATAAACTAAATGATAAATATAATTATATAAATAAATATTATAAATCGGATCAATAATTATAATACGTTGTTTTACTTGACATTATTTTTTTATTAACTGGCAACTAATGTCAAGTCGGTCGTCCCCGCCATATTGAAATCAGTTCGGAACGATCCGCATTGGAGTAACGACAAAAAGGTTAGTGAATTATTATTATTTTGTGTTTTGATATTGTGAAGTGTACCTAGTGATAAATATACATTTTTATGTTAATTTGGGTATTTCATTTAATTAGTCTCCCTTAAAGTGAGAGGGTTACATCAGAAACTCCGATAAAATAATGCCGGATCCCTTCAAGTTGGTCTTGGCATTCCAAATCTTGTTTCGGACGCCCATATCACACAACTTGACCAGTATAGGCCGAGGCTTACTAGAAGTGGCAGCACTTGATGTTGCTAGTCGCAAAATCCGTCATCTTCAACTTACTGACTGCATTCTCGACAACAACAACTGCAACATTCTCATCCTTTGTTTCGGGCACACCATGGAATAACAAAATTTTCCTCCGGCTGACCATTTCCAAGCTATCCACGTCGCGAGCAAGCAATTGCACTTGATTTTGGAGACACTGAAGTGTAATCAGAATGACGGACTTGAAAGAAGCAAAGTCAGCAGTCAGCGTAGCTACAGTTTTTTGAGATGTAGATTTCTGCATCTGTGATTCGAAGTCTTCCATCTTGTTAAAAAACATCTGCTGCAGGTCCGCCATGCTCTGCTTGATGTTCTCCATAGTGCAGTGAACAGTGATGATGTGTCAATCAGTGCAGTGGTGATAATCAGTGAAGGGCCTTCTTATGTAAGGAGATAACACAGTCAGGCAGGTAGGGGACACTTCTTTTTAATTACACATAGTATGTGTAATTAAAGAAATGAATTGAAAACTGTATTTGGGAAACCCGGTTTCCCATAAAAACCTCTAAGGTATGTGGGGCCGCGCGCAGCTATGCGAGCGCGACCTGACTATCCGACCAGGCGAAGATGTTCCGTATCTCGACCGTGGCCGCAAACTCAGGTGCAACGTGACTCAACAATTTAGAGAGAAGATGAGCCCCGCTCAATCCCAATTTTGGGATAGTCAACCTAGTCCTGATGGGAGCAACCTTGCTCTTAGCCAACAAAAGCGAGACATTGACCCGGCCATCGGCGTCAACTGTCCGCATATATACTGACGCGGCGCAGCCCCGCTCCGACGCGTCGCAAAAGCCATGAAGGCTGGCTTGAAACTTCCCAGGTGGCAATATTCGACGAGGCAAGGCAATCCGATTGACTTCCTCAATCGACGAGATCAACTCGAGCCAATCATCCAGTGGTGACCCGGTCAGCGGCTCGTCCCACGAGACGCCCAAAGTCCAAAGTCGCTGCAGAAGACACTTCGCAGAAAATATCACTGGGCTCATCCAACCTCAAACATACGAGCTATCATAGAGAGCACCGTTCTCTTAGTCCAGGCCTTTGGTATCTCCAAATCCACTTGGAAGGTAAAAATATCCGTTAGCGGCTGGTACTGCATGCCCAGCACCGCTATCATGTTGGGATCATCCACATCCGCAAACAAGTGAGGGTTCTGTTGGTGATCCTCCGGGATCCCTTCTAGAACTCGAGGCGTATTGGACAACCATTTACGTAACTCATAGCCACCTGACTTAAGAATTGCAATCAATTCGTACCGCAGTAAGAGGGCCTCCTCAACACTTTGGGCTCCGGTGCAGACGTCGTCAACGTACAAGTCACGCGACAGCACGGAAGCTCCACGGGGAAAGCGGGTCCGTTCCCGCTCGGCCAATTCAAGCAATAACCTGATGGCGATGTAGGGGCTAGATTTCAAACCGTACGTATTTGTATTCAGTTCATACACTGTCACAGGATCCTCAGGGCGCTCACGCCAGAGTATCAACTGGAATCGTCTGTCCTCAGGATGTATGACTGCCTGGCGAAACATTATCCGGATGTCCGCTCCAAAAACTACCTTATGTCTTCTAAAATTCAGGATGATGTCAATTATATCTCTGTGCAATTTGGGACCGGTATGCAAACATTGATTTATCGAAACCCCGTTCGAAGTGGGTGCTGACCCATCAAAGACAGTTCTCAGTTTGCCTGTCGAGGCCTTTACAACGGCATGGTATGGCAGGAAGTAATAATAATAATCCCCCTATAAATCCTACCTTACGTCCGTGCCGAACATCTGGCCACGTGGGGGGCGGACACGCGTACTAAAGAAACTTACGCGGCCAACAAGGTCAAGGTCATTCCAAGCCAAGGCGGAACAGCATATGCCGAAGGCTGCGTGGCTATGGGAAAGCATAGTCGTTAATATGCGGACTCTGGACACCGGGGGACCTCCAGTTTAACTAACCCTTACCACGGCATGCGGGGCTCTGCCGTTGTCGACCTCTTAACCCTTGCTGCTCGTGGGAACCATATGGAAAGAAGAAGAAAAAATAGATTATGTACAGCTACGGCCTAAGATACCTGACCACCTATTGACTTTTTGCTTCTGAGCAACTTTGCAAATAGGTTTAGTTAATTCATTTTACAAAATAATATCTTAAGACACTAAGCATAAGGTAAGATATTCTTTATTCATTGAGTTCTAACACTTTTAAACTATAGCTATAGCATATTCAAATGTATTCTATTCGAAATAGTGTCTTATGTTATTAAGCATAAAGAAAGATTTTGTTTAATAGCACATTGTAAGTTATTGTTATTATTACGGTTCATCTATTTCCTTTGAAATGCTTAGCTTATATTCATCACCTTTGTCAGCGTAGCTGTAGCTCAGTGGTTAACCATAAGGTTGTTATAGTAAAGGTAAGGTTTTCCAGTCGCGTGTTCGAACCTAGTGAAAGACATATATAATATGGAAGTTTAACCACTGTTTTTCTTAAACATTTTGTTTTTTTTTTTGTATGAATAATGCAATGTATAATAAATTAAGAGGCAATTTTATTATAAGTTACTTATATTAAAGTTAATTGGGTGCGTAAGTGGCACCCTCATAGGCAATAATTTTCTTAATCGTAAATGTGGTGTTATTTTTAAAAAAATAGTCGATTGCACAGATATAACTGTTTTCTATTTTATGAATAACCTTTGAAAGTATTATTGGTAGTCCTTTTTATACTACTTCACTAGCACATTTGCAATTTTTAATTAGGTATTTATTTAGGTATAAAGTTTGATCAAAAAAATAATTCAAATAGAAGCACCACTTACGCACCCACTTTACCTGAGTATAAAATAACCAGGTAATTCTTGTAAAATTATTGTAAATAAAAAAGTAAAGGATTGATAAAATAATCAGTATTTATTTAAGTAAATATCACTAACTTTTATAAAAACATATCTAAAATATAAAACAATAATGTTGTTACAGACTAGATAGGTATTCAATACTCGTAATCACTGTTTTATTTTAATGAAGTAGGTATTTAAGTCCGTATTTAGGTATCTATTATATTCAGAAATAAAAGCTTCTAAATAGATATTATGATATTCACTCAATGTGCCTGCCTATCGCCGCCGAGTCAGGTTAGACTGCTCGAAATATGTTTTATTAAAATAACAATTCTTAGAAGATTTAATGTTTATGGTAATAATATAAAGCAACATCAATATTCACAACGATATATTGATTTAACTTCTAACTATATTAGACAATATTATATGTGTTAGGATAAATTACAAAATAAAGTATTTTTATTATTTATTTACGTAGACATAACAAGTCCTGTAACTGAAATGTAATTAACCTAGTTATCTTTTTTGTAAGTTGATACGGACTTAATTTGTAGTAAAGTGAATATACTTGTTACATTAAGTAACAATAACATCACTCACATATTACATATACCTAGCTGAAACAAATTGATTACAGATAATTTGCGCCACAAAAAAAAAACCTAGCTCAATACTTAAGCGGCCCTCCTTCACAATCTTTTACTTGTTGTAAGCGATTTTTCATATCGGTTACCATCGACCAACACAAATCTCCTCCACGCATTGATTCCCACGTAGACATCACCAATTTATCTAAATTAGTTTTAGTTTTAACTTGAGATGAGTCCCAGTTGAGTATTATTTGGTCCCATAGATTTTCTATAGGATTTAAATCCGGACTTTTCGACGGCCAATCAATAACTGTCATATTGACCTGTGACGCGAGCCAATCACACATAATACCAGCTCGATGCACGGCACAGTTGTCCTGAACAAAATAAATGTTTTCGTCCGGATAAACTATGCGCACAGATGGCAACATAACATCGCGTAACACCTCTAAATAAGACTAGCTGTTAAAACGGCCACCGACTTCAACCAATTCACCTGGACCCATTGAAGACATCCAACCCCAGTATCCCAGTGTTATTCTACCGCTCAATCTATTGGGCAACATATTAATTTCTTTATAGCGTTCCCCTAATTTTCGCCATAAAATTTTTCGACCGTCTTAGTCTGATCTAAATGTTTTCTCATCAGTAAAAATTACAACATTATTATGCCAATCAAAATTCAAATAATCATTCGCAAATCTGAGACGTTCACTACGATGGGCGGGTGTGAGTAGAATTTTTCTTGACGGTATATATGTCTTGAACCCTTCCGCATGCAAGTGTTTGCGTATCGTTTTCATGGACACGCCATGAATGGCAGCAGTAGATCTGGTGGTCACAAATGGGTCTTGTGAGTGCCTAGAAATAATCTCCCGATGCTCGTCGATTCATCGGTAAACCCGTTTGTTGGTAACGCCTAATCCATAGCTTTACAGTATTTCTCTGTGAACAAAAATAAAATAAGGTTAACAAAATGAACTTCTTTCCTCAAAAGTAAGTGGTTTTATTGTTAGCAAAAACTATTTTAAAACCAGGTCTAACCACCTATTCTGTGTATGAACAAAGATTTAACTAACCGACTAGGAATAATGCACTGAATTATTCTATAAAAATCAATTGCACTATGCACTGAATTATTCTTTATAAATTCAATTGCACTATCACATTCTAGGTAGTTAAAAGATAATTATTTCACTTACCGAAATATTTAAGCGTCTTGCTATTTCACTTATAGACTCGTATTGTTCATATAGAACAATAATTTCCGCTTTCAAAAAATCCGTTAGGTGCGACATTTCCAATAATTCTCGTATATTAATCAAATAGCTCACAACCGTAGTCACTGCAAATGAGCGTAGACTGGCCTGTCTCCAGAATGTCGTTTAATCAGACAATCCATATTTTTATCGTCTACCCACTTGACTTTTCTAAGTTAAGCATACAGTAGTTCATAGTATTACTTGTATTCCAAACTCAAAAGTAAAACTATTTGTTGGAAGCAGAAAACAATACTTCCAAATAAAAACTCAAAGAATTTTAGCGGGGTCGAACCATGATGATTCGGATTGCGATGTTTAGACTACAGTCTACACCCATGACCGCAAGACCACTGCTTCATGAACGACGTTGATGAAATTACTAATCACTTACTACTAGGTATTAAGTTTGTCTATAAGAAGGTATAGTTTACAATTTTATACTTGCATAGTTGAACTGTTAATGAAAAATATACCGTATTTTTAACGGCTAAGGATTATATTTCTTTAAAATGATTTTGTTTATAGCTGTGCGATGTTTCTCAAAAGCAAAAGGTAATAAAGGTGGTCAGATAATTGGGTCCTCGACTGTACCCAGTGTCCAACTGTTGTGGAAAATGAAAATACTTCTAATCATCTACAGAATCAAAATATTCAAAACGATATGTCACAGATAATTCCAGTCAAACGGAGTACTAGAAAAACTAGTAATAAATATAGAAGCACATCACCCCTTTCTTTCACTACAGACATAGTTGAACCTTTTAGCCCAAGCACGGCATTTTGTTTCTTCAATAGAGCTGCTAGTTAAATTCTCTTCGCAAGCAGTCTTAAGTTCAGTGTTTACATAGTGATCTTGTTTAGTCACCTTCACTTGTTTTTTATTGGAGCTATTTCCTCGTTTATTTAGTTGTATATCAGAAGTATTTTTACTTTTAATATTGGTTTGATGACAAGTTAAATATGTCCTTTTGGTTATGTCGTTATTTCTAACACAGTCAGTATTGATGGATCGTTCTAGCTGCATGTTTTGTTTGGTAACAGACCGAGTGTCCAACTTTAGGGGAGTATTTTTGCATAGAGAGGTCAATTGCTGGTTTTGCATAGAGAGGTCAATTGCTGGACTTTTGACTCATATCCTTTAATTTGCTTTTTTAGAGAGTATTTTTCTGATATCAGACATTCGATTTCTTTATTTGCTGAAGCTAACTCTGTTAATGCTTTTGTTAGTTGAATTTTTAGTTCTTCTGTGTTATCAGAGAGCGCCATATTTAGTTCCGGACAACTTTTATGTAGTGTACAATTCATCTGCCTAGCACGGATTTCATTATTCACATCCTCTTCATCAGATAGCCCATTGAACAAATTATGAATGGGAATATTAATGAGCTCTTGCTGTTCTTGTATGGTCTCAGATTCACATTGTATCGGTGTAGAAACATTGTATTGCGGGGAAGTCATTGTGGGTGTGTAGAATATTTCGTTTAAGGGATGTGCTTCTGTTAGTGATTTATTTATCAATGTGAGTGGTTCATGTTGTGGTAGTGTTTTTGATTCATCTGCTATGTTAAGCGGGGTGAGCCGAGTTTCCTTATTTATCAATGCAAGTGATTGAAATTGTAGTTGAGATTCCAATTCGGGTAATATGTTAATCGGAGAGTTCTGGGTTTCCGTGTGAATATCCGGTGACTTAAGTTTAAGTTTTCTTCTAGTTATAACATTAGACTTCATTGGAATAACTTCCTTCGCCTGTTTGATTTTCTTTATAGGATTCTTTTTCATATCCTTAATACCTTGCTTAGTAGCCGACATTTTGTTATTTTAACACTGTTTGAAAATATCCTTTCGTATAGTCATATATGACTTGGCAGTATATGTTATTTCCACTTGTATGATTTACTAATAAAACTTCAATGTTGTCTATGGTAAGTGTTAATGTCAAATTAATGTATTTATCCGTAAAGTCATTCAAAATGTCATATTTAAGGTTAAAATCAGATCAGTCACCAGATTTTGTAGGTACCCGGTTGCGTATGTGTAAAAAAAAATATTTTGGCTCGCTTATTGGTTGAAAATGATTTCAAAACATATCTCAAATTTAAAATTATTTCAGTTGGTAGTCGGAGTGAGATTAGTTTTTGTTCTTTATCGTATTATTAGTGTAGTGCAGATTGTGCAAAGATGCGACATAACTTTCAGCAGGTTATGGAGGTTATATTTACTTCTTCTTTTACACTTATCAACGGATATATCCTTTTACACGGGCAAATTACTTTGGGAGCCACTAATTACCGTCATATCTACTTGACAGGCTTGACAGGTCAATCAGGTAGTTACATACATACATACATACTATCACGTCTTTATCCCTAATGGGGCAGACAGAGCATTTTGGGTCTTGCGGTTCTATGCAGAGCCCAGGGCCGCAAGACCCAAAAGCCACTTTTAGCGTCATGGTGGGCGAGAAGATGGAAAAGCTTTCAATACAGTGATGAAGAGAAGCAGCTGGTACATTCTAAGTTTTTTTATGTCTCCCAGACCAGCATGGGATTAGGTAGTTACCACCGTGTATTGTATTCCTTCTTGTCAGTTGAAGAGAAATACAATACTTTGCCTTGCTATTAGGTGCCGCATATATTTTTTCTCTTTTTCTAATTTTTTCAACTAATTTTAGTTTTTTTTTAAATTCATAAGCGGTTCCTTACTTTCATACGACTTAATATTTTGTTTCTCATCTCTGGCGTTTGGGTTTCGTGCGTGTTGCGAAGAATAATATTTCGTATTAGTTATTGCTTAGTATATTTAGAATTGCTACTTCCGCGCCTTCCTCTCTCTTAGGAACTTTATGTGCGTTGGGGGTATATTACAAACTTGTTTGACGCCTTCTTTCTTAAAGACTTCACTTCTTAGAAAACACTTTTACTTTTTCACTTTTTAAAACACTAATGTAAGAACATTAGTGTTTTAAAAATTAGGGTTTCTTAACTTTATGCTCGTAGAGAGTATATGCCTTTTACTCCGCGCTTTCCTCTCTCTTAGGAATTTTATGTGCGTTTGGGGTACAAGACAAACTTTTACGCCTTCTTTCTTAGGGACCTAAATTTTTAGAAAGATTATTAGCGTGTTAAAATTTTCTTTTACAGTCATTGTTTAACCTTCCGTTACAAAAGTAATTCATTTTTAATTAGATAGTACAGTTTGTGCGGGTCGTCAGTTGAATAATAACGGACAACCTCTTTAATTGAACAGGCGCGACAATACTCCTAAACTTGTTTATTGTCGTAATCTATAAAAGCGTGAAGTATGATATTAGTAAGATAGGGATAGAACGTGTGTAGAAAAACACAAACATTTACTTAAGTACTAATGCGGATTTTACTTAAGGGTAAAATACTTGGTGACGTAAGGGGGTAATGTAACGTTGTACGTACATACTTGTTATAAAGCAATAAGAAAATAAATATAAATGTGTAAATACAGACATTATTGAAATGGTTTCTTCATACTCATTGCGTCCGTACGCGGATCCCTAATGTTCTTGTAAGATCTACGGTGACGTCAGGGTCGCGCGACTGGTTAGCGGCCGGGCGAGACGCCACACCTGCTCAGTGGCATTAGATCAGTCAGCGAGCGTGCGCGTGCGCCTTGATACCGCAAAATGCGACGCCGCCTTACGACACGTTATCGTGAAATAAGAATAAACCAATTTAAACTAATTAGAACTTAAGTGTAACGTTTCCCCGCGTAGGGTAAGTGATGAACAGCTGTTTTTAGAACTTCCTTTTTAGTGCAAAAGCTTGTTTTCTTCCCACGAAGTGCCCTTGTTGTTTTTATTTTATACACCCGCAATTAGCGTTGTGATGATCTTAAATTGAATTGTAAATGCATTTAGCGTAATAAATTAACATTTTACATCTATTCTTCACCCTCATGTATGTTCCATACCTACATAATTGTAACTCCGTCTGATCACCGTCACTGCCACCTCACCATCTACTTACTTCATAAAATCCCTTGTACTCGCTTGCTTGGCCTGAGTGACCGTGATCAGCGGAATATCGGGATGCTATGCTTTAAATAAAAGTGGCTTTTGGGTCTTGCGGCCCTGGGCTCTGCATAGAACCGCAAGACCCAAAATGCTCTGTCTGCCCCATTAGGGATAAAGACGTGATAGTATGTATGTATGTATGTAACTACCTGATTGACCTGTCAAGCCTGTCAAGTAGATATGACGCTAATTAGTGGCTCCCAAAGTAATTTGCCCGTGTAAAAGGATATATTCATTGATAAGTGTAAAAGAAGAAGTAAATATAACCTCCATAACCTGCTGAAAGGTATGTCGCATCTTTGCACAATTTGCACTACACCAATAATACGATAAAGAACAAAAACTAATCTCACTCCGACTACCAACTGAAATAATTTTAAATTTGAGATATGTTTTGAAATCATTTTCAACCAATAAGCGAGCCAAAATATTTTTTTTTACACATACGCAACCGGGTACCTACAAAATCTGGTGACTGATCTGATTTTAACCTTAAATATGACATTTTGAATGACTTTACGGATAAATACATTAATTTGACATTAACACTTACCATAGACAACATTGAAGTTTTATTGGTAAATCATACAAGTGGAAATAACATATACTGCCAAGTCATATATGACTATAAGAAAGGATATTTTCAAACAGTGTTAAAATAACAAAATGTCGGCTACTAAGCAAGGTATTAAGGATATGAAAAAGAATCCTATAAAGAAAATCAAACAGGCGAAGGAAGTTATTCCAATGAAGTCTAATGTTATAACTAGAAGAAAACTTAAACTTAAGTCACCGGATATTCACAAGGAAAACCCAGAACTCTCCGATTAACATATTACCCGAATTGGAATCTCAACCACAATTTCAATCACTTGCATTGATAAATAAGGAAACTCGGCTCACCCCGCTTAACATATAGAACGGGAGGTCACGACAAATTTGGTAACGATAAGGGATATGGCTGACTCTGGTTTTAAAGAATAAAGAGCACCTCTCTGATGCAAAATATGTTTGTCTGCCTGCGTACAGTGGTTGCGTTACTTAGATATGGCGCCTGAAAAATTGGTTATCGTGACCAAAAAAAAATGATAAGGGATATGGCTGACTCTTGTTTCACAGGATAAAGAGCACCTCTCTGATGCTAAATATGTTGGTCTGCCTGCGTGAAGTGGTTGCGTTACTTAGATATGGCGCCTGAAAAGTTGGTTATCGTGACCAAAAAAAAAATGATAAGGGATATGGCTGACTCTTGTTTCACAGGATGAAGAGCACCTCTCTGATGCTAAATATGTTGGTCTGCCTGCGTGAAGTGGTTGCGTTACTTAGATATGGCGCCTGATAAGTTGGTTAGTGTGACCAATAAATGATAAGGTAAATGGTTGATTCTGGTTTCACATAATGAAAAGCACCTCTCTGATGCTAAATATGTCGATCGGCCTGCATGAAGTGGTTGCGTTACTTAGATAGGGCGCCTGAAAAGTTAGTTACCTAGACAAAAAAAGAAAATTATAAGGTAAATGGCTGACTCTGGTTTCACAGGATTAAGAGCATCTCTCTGATGCCAAATATGTCGGTCTGCCTGCGTAAAGTGGTTGCTTTACTTAGATAGGGCGCCTGAAAAGTTAGTGAACTTGACAAAAAAAGAAAATTATACGGTAAATGGCTGATCCTGGTTTCACAGGATGAAGAGCACCTCTCTGATGCTAAATATGTTGGTCTGCCTGCGTGAAGTGTGTGAAAAGTTGGTTATCGTGAACAAAAGAAAAAATAATAACTTAAATAGCTGACTCTGGTGTCACAGAACAAAGAGTACCTCTCTGATACAAAATTTGTCGGTGAAGTCTTGTTTGTTTTGTCGGTCTGCCTACGTGAAGTGCTTGTGTTACTTAGATATGGGTATGGCGCCTGAAAAGTATGTTATCGTGATTAAAAGTAAAATTATAAGGTGAATGACTGACTCTGAACGGCTGTATATCGAGCAAAATACATCAATCGTTAGTATCCGACATTATATATACATGCCGCAGTTCACAATTGTACTAACAACAGTTTTGTCAACTTTTTAGTAGAGCATATAATTTAGAAAGTTTTCTAAAGTTTAGTCCAGAACGGCACAAAAATAATTACATAATTTCACGTCTATTCAAGAGTCTAGTCCTTTGACTGCATTATATCCAAAAATTGTCGTATTATAGTAGTCTAATTTCAAAAATAGTAAAATAAACTTTAGTCCATTTGTGCACTAAATCTCATTATGTTAACTGGCAAATATTTTTTCAAAACTAAAAAACACTTCACCCCCAAACTACACAACCGATTTCGATAAAAGAATTTTCCAAATCGGTGAAGGCACCTTCAAATAATCGGTAACAAATTATGCACTTGCATAACTTTAACACGTGTGTAAATGTTATAAATGCGTATGATACGCCAGACTTTGAAATTTTGTTGAAATCAGTCAATACTTGAAGACTGAATTTATAAAAATAAAATTCCGGCGTTAACAATAATACTAATTATGGTTAACGCCGGAATCTTAAAAAGTACAACCGTAACACTTAAGTTTTTGGTAGAAAGAGTTAATTTATCTGGAACTAAAAAAGTAAAAACCGAAAATTTTGTAGTTAGTACATTTGCGAACTACGGCATCAATATTAGGGTGACACAGGGTAGACAAATTCATGTGTTTGTATGAACGCACGCTACTGTATCTAAGTAACGCAACTACTTCACACAGTCAGACTGACATATTTAGCATCAAAGAAGTACTCTTCACCCTGTGAAACTAGAGTCAGCCATTTACCTTATCATTATTTTTTCATCACGATAACCAACTTTTCAGGCATCATAAGTTTCACAACACAACCATTTCACGCTGGCAGACCGACAAAATTTGTGTGCGTTACTCTACCTAGAAAGTAGCTCCTAGAGAGATATGAGTGGAATATATAATTAGTACCCAATATGCTGTAAATGTGCCCGGCATAAATAATTTGTGGGGGTTGTCGTTTTGGAAAAAAATGGAAAAAACGGTTCCTGCTAGGGTAACGTTGTTCCAGCAGGAAAATTCTAAACTACTGATCGAAAGGAGAAACAATGTGCATGGTCAGATAGCTTATATTTGTGGAAGTATGTGCGGCGAATATGGAATATGTGACGGTTCAGGTTTTTAAGATATCGAGTTTCCTGCTGGAGTAACGTTTAGCGAAATCGTTGTGCTCTAAAACTGTTACATGTGCGCATGTAGAATAATTTCACATGAGTAGCTCTTCATTTGTGCTAATGGCACACATAATTATATTAAGAAAATATTTATAATTTTCGAGTAATCGCGCTTTTTTTGAAATACAAAAAAAAATTCGCAGCGCCGTTAAGAGAAAACGTATAAGCTCACTAAAAACTGTATTCGGTCCATCTTAACTCCTATTAAATCCATAAAAAAATTGGGAAGTGTAGGTACATCAGTTATCAAATAATATTACAAAAATCAAAATTATCCTATCATAATTTTGACGGTCAACATACAAGAAAACGGATCAACGCAAGACGTGCGGGTATGAACTAAAAATTAGTACCTACAGTCGAATAACGCATTGCGAATTTTCAGCTAGAAATGTTTCGTATGTAAAAAGTTATAAACAAAAAACAAAACCTGGAAACAAGGGCCGATAACCCGACCAAATTCGAATGACTACAAAAAAGCGGCGGTTTCATACATATCGATGACCTTCTTTATTGGACGTCTTATACCTAAATCGTTGTAATACAGTCGCGTTCAAAGGTATTTTGGCATTTCTTTTTTTTCACCCGAGCGTTTTTTGTTGGCAATTTTTTAACCTTATTCCTAAGAATAAAAACTAGTATCCTCGTCAAAATGACATAGATTAGGCAGCGGACCCCGGTCTCGGAAGCGTTACGTACGGCTAAGGATGCAACAGGGAATACGCTCGGATGATGATGAATATTATTATAATTATAATAATATTAAGATATTTTATATAAATATTATTATAATTATAATAATAATTAATGGTAATTTAAATATTTCATCAATCGAAAAATGGTATTCACAAACTCACATTATTTTTAAAAGACCTATTCAACGATATGTCACAAAATGTATTTGTCGAGAAAAAAAAATTACTCCCTCTTTACTTGTATGGCAGCTTCACCGCGGACGGACAGACAGACAGACATGGCGAAACTATAAGGTCCTTGTTTACTACGGACTTTAATCAATTTATATTCAGTCATAAAAAATACAAATTGTTTTACGTTGTAGATAAATATAGTTACGCAGAAAACTTGGCTGTATGAGTGAGACTCAAATGGCCCTTTGCCATTTTTTGGAAAACTAAACAGCTGGTGTAAACAAACAATGATATGACTTGATTTAGTTGTTTATTTTATGAAATTTAAGTGGTTTTGTGGATTTTGTGGATACATGTTGTCGATTTAAAATCGTTATTTTTTTACGCTTAACGATATAAAAATTATTTCAATTCAGTATAAATTTCAAATTAAGTAAGTATTCCAAACACACACAACCACATTCTCCCTCTAGAGGATGAATGAAATTCAGTACATTTTACTTTGCCTGTTTTTAACAGATTAAAAATGACTATTGTTATGTTCGCTTTTTGTGTCATAGAATGTGACTTTTTTGAGCAAGTGGTACGAAAATAATATTTATATATAATTACTATGCATATAATTTACACACTTGTAAATAAAACTACATTAATACATAAATACTTACCACTTGGCACCTCACCGTAAATCGTCGAGCGTAAACTATATATATATATATATATATCATCAGGTCTTTTTGTCTCCACTGCAGGAGCACGACCCTCTCTGTACTACTAGAGCCATAAACTATGCTTGCGAGTATCTACCTACGGGCGCCCAGCTGGCCGCCCGCTGCTGAATGAACCGCTGGCAAGCAAACTCGCGTGCGCCCGGCCGGCCGCCTACTGCTGAATGAAGTGAACCGCTGGCAAGCAAACTCGCGTGCGCCCGGCCGGCCGCCTACTGCTGAATGAAGTGAACCGCTGGCAAGCAAACTCGCGTGCGCCCGGCCGGCCGCCTACTGCTGAATGAAGTGAACCGCTGGCAAGCAAACTCGCGTGCGCCCGGCCGGCCGCCTACTGCTGAATGAAGTGAACCGCTGGCAAGCAAACTCGAGTGCGCCCGGCCGGCCGCCTACTGCTGAATGAAGTGAACCGCTGGCAAGCAAACTCGCGTGCGCCCGGCCGGCCGCCTAATGCTGAATGAAGTGAACCGCTGGCAAGCAAACTCGAGTGCGCCCGGCCGGACGCGCTGAATGAACGTTCATGACATGTCATGTCCGAACATGACATGACATGACAACTCGCCCGATGACGATTTAATGCATCGATACCGCTAACGCCCCCGGCCCCGGGCGGCAAAAGGTATTACTTAAATAAATAAACGCGAAGTGCATCTTCTTTTGCGTGATTTACATCTCTATTTGTGGATTTTAACTACTTTTAGGATTCCGTACCCAAAGGATAAAAACGGGGCCCTATTACTAAGACTCCAGTGTCCGTTTGTCCGTCTGTCTGTCCGTCTGTCTGTCTGTCCGTCTGTCTTTCTGTGATCAGGCTGTATCTCATGAACCGTGATAGCTAAACAGTTAAAAAGCCAATTCAACCTCTTGGCGTTGTTTTGTTTTTTTTTCGCCAGAAATGAAATCTGGGTCATATATTAGAGAACCAAAAGTAGTCAATGTAAAAAAAAAACCAAAAAATGGGGCTAGCAATTCATCACTATTTTGATTACATTTTCCACCTATACGCCCACCAGTATGCTAAACGTGGTCCTGTCTACCCCGTAAGGGATAAAGACGTGATAATATGTATATATGTAAGTATGAATGATAGATGAAAGATTCTAATAAAAATAACCCCTGTAAAAAAATTGCAATTATTACTACGGATCGTACAGGTTTTTTTTTTTACATATTGTATGGTATACATACAAGTTCACTTATTGTTGACTTGTCTGTTTTCTACTTGAGTGTACTTCGGCTCAACACGTTTCGACCGGTTCGTGACTAAGTTAAGAAGGTCATCGATATGTATGAAACCGCCGCTTTTTTGTAGTCATTCGAATTTGGTCGGGTTATCGGCCCTTGTTTCCAGGTTTTGTTTTTTGTTTATATCTTTTTACATACGAAACATTTCTAGCTGAAAATTCGCAATGCGTTATTCGACTGTAGGTACTAATTTTTAGTTCATACCCGCACGTCTTGCGTTGATCCGTTTTCTTGTATGTTGACCGTCAAAATTATGAAAGGATAATTTTGATTTTTGTAATATTATTTGATAACTGATGTACCTACACTTCCCAATTTTTTTATGGATTTAATAGGAGTCGAGATGGACCGAATACAGTTTTTAGTACGCTTATACGTTTTCTCTTAACGGCGCTGCGAATTTTTTTTTTGTATTTCAAAAAAAGCGCGATTACTCGAAAATTATAAATATTTTCTTAAATATAATTATGTGTGCCATTAGCACAATTCAAGAGCTACTCATGTGAAATTATTCTACATGCGCACATGTAACAGTTTAAGAGCACAACGATTTCGCTAAACGTTACTCCAGCAGGAAACTCGATATCTTAAAAACCTGAACCGTCACATATTCCATATTCGCCGCACATACTTCCACAAATATAAGCTATCTGACCATGCACATTGTTTCTCCGTTCGATCAGTAGTTTAGAATTTTCCTGCTGGAACAACGTTACCCTAGCAGGAACCGTTTTTTCCATTTTTTTCCAAAACGAAAACCCCCACAAATTATTTATGCCGGGCACATTTACAGCATATTGGGTACTAATTATATATTCCACTCATATCTCTCTAGGAGCTACTTTCTAGGTAGAGTAACGCACACACAAAATTTGTATCAGAGAGGTACTCTTTGTTCTGTGACACTAGAGTCAGCTATTTACGTTATTATTTTTTTCTTTTGTTCACAATAACCAACTTTCTAGCGACATATCTTAGTAATGCAACCACTTCACGCAGGCAGACCAACATATTTAGCATCAGAGAGGTGCTCTTCATCCTGTGAAACCAGAATCAGCCATTTACCTTATAATTTTCTTTTTTGTCCAGGTAACTAACTTTTCAGGCGCCCTATATAAGTAACGCAACCATTTCATGCAGGTAGATTGACATATTTAGCATCAGAAAGGTGCTCTTCATTATGTGAAACCAGAATCAGCCATTAACCTATAATTTATTGGTCACGCTGACCAACTTTTAAGGCGTCATATCTAAGTAACGCAACCACTTCACGCAGGCAGACCAACATATTTAGCATCGGAGAGGTGCTCTTCATCCTGTGAAACAAGAGTCAGCCATATCCCTTATCAATTTTTTCTGGTCACGATAGCCAACTTATCAGGCGCCATATCTAAGTAACGCAACCACTTCACGCAGGCAGACCAAAATATTTAGCATCAGAGAGGTGCTCTTCATCGTGTGAAACCAGAATCAGCCATTTACCTTACGATTTTCTTTTTTTGTCTAGGTAACTAACTTTTCAGGCGCCCTATCTAAGTAACGCAACCACTTCATGCAGGCCGATCGACATATTTAGCATCAGAGAGGTGCTCTTCATTATGTGAAACCAGAATCAGCCATTTATTGGTCACGCTCACCAACTTTTCAGGCGCCATATCTAAGTAACGCAACCACTTCACGCAGGCAGACTAACATATTTAGCATCAGAGAGGTGCTCTTCATCCTGTGAAACAAGAGTCAGCCATATCCCTTATATTTTTTTTTTGGTCACGATAATTAACTTTTCAGGCGCCATATCTTAGTAACGCAACCACTTCACACAGGCAGACCAACATATTTAGCATCAGAGAGGTGCTCTTCATTATGTGAAACAAGAGTCAGCCATATCCCTTATCATTTTTTTTTTTGGTCACGATAACCAACTTTTCAGGCGCAATATCTACGTAACGCAACCACTTCACGCAGGCAGACCAACATATTTTGCATCAGAGAGGTGCTCTTTATTCTATAAAACCAGAGTCAGCCATATCCCTTATCGTTACCAAATTTGTCGTGACCTCCTAATAGCAGATGAATCAAAAACACTACCACAACATGAACCACTCACATTGATAAATAAATCACTAACAGAAGCACATCCCTTAAACGAAATATTCTGCACACCCACAATGACTTCCCCGCAATACAATGTTTCTACACCGATACAATGTGAATCTGAGACCATACAAGAACAGCAAGAGCTCATTAATATTCCCATTCATAATTTGTTCAATGGGCTATCTGATGAAGAGGATGTGAATAATGAAATCCGTGCTAGGCAGATGAATTGTACACTACATAAAAGTTGTCCGGAACTAAATATGGCGCTCTCTGATAACACAGAAGAACTAAAAATTCAACTAACAAAAGCATTAACAGAGTTAGCTTCAGCAAATAAAGAAATCGAATGTCTGATATCAGAAAAATACTCTCTAAAAAAGCAAATTAAAGGATATGAGTCAAAAGTCCAGCAATTGACCTCTCTATGCAAAACCAGCAATTGACCTCTCTATGCAAAAATACCCCCCTAAAGTTGGACACTCGGTCTGTTACCAAACAAAACATGCAGCTAGAACGATCCATCAATACTGACTGAGTTAGAAATAACGACATAACCAAAAGGACATATTTAACTTGTCATCAAACCAATATTAAAAGTAAAAATACTTCTGATATACAACTAAATAAACGAGGAAATAGCTCCAATAAAAAACAAGTGAAGGTTACTAAACAAGATCACTATGTAAACACTGAACTTAGGACTGCTTGCGAAGAGAATTTAACTAGCAGCTCTATTGAAGAAACAATTTACGACAACAGGCCAGTTAAACAGAACATTCAACACAAACATAAAGTTATTGTTCTGGGCGACCAGCAAGCACGAGGGGTGCAGAAAACTCTACAGGATTTAGTTGGTTCTAATTATGATGTTTTAAGCTTCTGGAAATCTGGAGCGAACATTACGGATATTCTTGCGACATCTAAAACAGAAATTCGTGCACTTACTGCAAACGATTATGTTATATTGATAGGCTTTAGAAATGATGACAATCTGTTTGTAACGAGATATGTTTTGGCCTCATGGCTATCCTCAATGCATAACACTAATATTATTGTATGCGAAACGCCCTTAAACAAACATTTAAATGAAAAAAAGCTAAACTATGAATGCAGCATATATGTAATCAATTTGACAACGCGGTCTTCTTGGATATGGGCTATGCTCGGGCCATACCGAAACCAAAATTTTTTACTATATATGTGCCGTAATATTCTGCAAGAAATTTTAAGATTACATTATCGTTTAAAACTCAAAACTTATCAAAATATAAGCCAAAGAGTAATGCACACTTCTAAGAGCATCAGCACCCAAACAATTGTTATTTCTATACCATCCCAAAAAAATTGCACACAAACCTGTAATACTAAACAAAATGTGTCTGATGCTATTAATCAGACTGATGATATTAATTGCCTCAGCAACAATACTGCGCTCCAAGAAACGATGTCTGATAATGACTTTTTTCGTGGATAGTGTAGGCTCACTTAACGTAACGCAAAATGATCGGAAATGTCATGTTCTAGGCAGTAATAATATAGCTACAGTAAATATTTTTTAATCAAAATGTGTGTGGCATTACTAGTAAAAAAGACGTTTTTGAGGTGTACTTAGATTCTCTTAGTAAAAAAATGCACTATGTTTGCTTGACTGAACATTTCTTAACTTCAACCTCCGCTCCTATGTTCCATTTAGATAACTATAAGCTGGCGGCTTTTAACTATAGGACTAATAAAACAAAAGAAGGCTCTCTTATTTTGGCCCACCATTTTTCGTTCTCCCTTTATCCTTCCTCATTAATTTTTTTTTAATTTTTTTTCTAAAGTTAAATCCAAATCACGAGCAATGACTCATAACTCATAACCAATAATAAAATTTATTTTCCTTTCGTAGACTAAGTCGGTCGAGTTTGACTGCCAGTGTCAATCTCTAATGTAATTCCTGCCTTTGCTCATATCTACTAACTGAGAAAGCTGAAAGGAACGCTTATATTAGTTAAAAATATCTTGACAAAATAGTGTTTTTACTATATATTTTTCCGAATGTCATTCAACTTGTAATATGACTGAAGACAAAGCAGACTATTTTTTTTTTTTAAATTAAGTCATTCTAAAGGCTCGAAGTAAATTGGGATTTTAACTGCCATTTGACCAGCTTACTTGATTTTCCAAAGGCCCCAAAGTGAGGAAAATAGTCTGTTGTAAATGTACGTAAGGATCCACGAATAAGACGATTCGGGTGAAATACCCGTCTTAGGGTCATGGTCACTTGTTCGCGTAAAAATACATAAACAGCCATCCGAGAGCAGTGTAACCTGTGTAACTTGCTCACTAATAAGCGAACGGTATAAAAATATTTTACCTATTCTTCTGCCTTTTCCAACACTGTCAGAAAATGGATCACTGTCAAAATTATATTTATATCGGCCGTTATTAGATATCTAACGAACTCTTGACTCCTGTTATGCATTACTATAAAGTTGTTTCAAAATAACCACAATCTCAGCGGTCACTTCATATAATTGTATTCTACAATACAAGTTAACACTGAAAACACGCACTTTTAACTTTCACTTTCTTTCACTCATCACTTACTTTAATATTTTTAAAGAGAATATGTAATGAAGTGAATAATGATTTATTTATTTTATCTACTTAACATTTTGCTCAATATTCTAAAACCACATCACTAAATGAAAAATATGCCAAAATAAGCAAATGAAATAATAATCAAAACCAATAGTATAGAAACACAAGAACTTGCATATTATTTAAGTTCTTGCTTGTTAACATTTCATTTTGTCTTTCTAATTTGCCGTTAAAATATCAATTTGCATCGTCCTATGTTTCGAGTTGGTAATAATCCTCGAATGTCTGCTATATCTACGTCTGCAAAAGTCCGCTTAGTTTTATAAGAATGTTCATGTATGAATTGCTCAATCTTTCTTACCACTGTTGTTGTTTGATTTTTGACTCTCCAGTGGGATTTGAATCCCGGGCTGCTCACGCAATTTAATGCGCGCTTATATAGCCAATTCAATGATTTTCTTATAAAATAATTTAATATAGAGGGGCGATACTATACTTTATAACAAATACTTATATGCAATGACCTCTTACATGTGTCAGCACCGTGGCGGCCAACTACCTCGGCCGCATTATCGGCTCGGCAGCCGCAGCTGCAGAAGATGCACCTGAGAGAAACCGGGCTAAGTATACGGCTTTGGAGCCGTATAGTTGCTTCGTCCTAGTGGCGGTAGAAACGATGGGCTGCTCGGGTGCTGATGATAAGCGCCTGATCGGCGAGATAGAGCACAGAATTGTAGAGAAGACTGGTGACTCCCGCTCAGGTTCGTTTCTCGTGCAAAGGATGGCCATTGCAATCCTGCGTGGCAGTGCTGCCAGCGTATTTGCGCGGGAAACGACAAAGGCGGTTTATATGACAGATTTTTGTGTGTACTTTGATATAGTTTTGACAGTGCTTACATAGATAAACATCCAAGACCTAGGACAGTTTGAAAAAGGCCATTTTCCAACTTGCCCTGATCGGGGATCGAACCCGGGACCTCTGGGTGGTGGATTAGCATGGTGACCACTACGCCACGGAGGTCGTCATTCTTGATCTCGCACATTTTAGTTTGAGTGTAAGTCATTATTATCTGCAATTCTTCTAAACCTAATCGTCGGCACATTTTAACAAAATTGGAATTTCAAACTGGCCACCACAGGACAGGCATGTTGCCTAGTGTGGGGCCAACAGCGTAACTTTTGTGTACATTAAGAAGTCAAATAAATTTCATTTCATTTCAAATTCATTTCATTTCATTTCAAATCATATTGCCATATAACATAGCTATCATTTTTCTAATAAATCATACCTAAGTAGGCTATCATATTGCCATTGACCACAGGTTATCATATATCACAGGTTATATTGCTTATTTCGTATACTACCTCATTACCGGTAAGTGTATACTTATACAATAGAGAATATGCACGCATTATTTTTTATTTGCTTAATAAAAGCCTTATTAACCACAGTGAACAAATATGAAAGAATTTATAAAATATCTTAATAAGCGACGAACCTGTGATACTTTAAAGTTTCATTAGAGAGAGAAGTCAGATATGGACTGGTGACGTCATAAATACATATCATCAATACATTTGCTATAGAAAATAGCGTATTTTGCGAGTGAGATAGACATATTTTCGTAAACTCGCTATGTCTCGTTCGTTTTTTCACCAATTTTTATTCTGTATTCAGTGTTAGTTAGTACTTTCGAATATTTACGGATAAACTGGGTCGATAACACATATTCTTCCATGCATATTCCCTACTATGGTTTCTCTCCTTTTTTTTTGAAATTTTTTTTCACACCGCTACAACGTCAAAGACAAAGTGGCAACCCAATCGAGGCCTACAAAAGCCTAATAGGATATTATGATGTACCCTATTTGCAAGACCTATTACAATTTTCTTACAATAATGATTGAGAGGACATTAGCTGAAATTGTATCGTGTGAAATCAAAAGAAATATCAATTCATAATTTTATCTCTAAACATGTGGTTGCAGACTGGAACCAGAGAATGTTGTTAACTGCATCTTTATTGAACAGCTTTAAAAATACACTGTATAGAAACCAGATCAGCTTAATAACTGCTAGTATGTTTTAAAGCAAATAAAAATAATAACCCTCATCAGGAAATCCATAGCCGACTCACAGCGTGTGAGTCTCCCGGCCCTGACAGAAAGCACCCACAACTTATACTCATTGACTCCAGCGACTGGCGACCTTCCCTCACAGCATTGCACTCCGGATCTAATGCAACTATCCTCCAGCATAACTCTGAGGTTTAAAAGTGATGCCTGTCTAGGAGTAGAATAAAATACCTAATAAAAGAGTCACCACATAACTATAATGATCTACCTTCCTTCCGTAAATTCAGCACCTCTCATTTCATACGGAAAAATAATATAATCCCCCATTTATTTTACTTAATCCATGTACATCGGAAAACTATAGCTATTTGAATAATATATTTCAATAGTAATCGCGTAATAATTAACGTCATATAAGACTCGTCAATTTTTCCGTTACGTTTTTCCTCTGAAATTATAGGGTGATTAATTATATTACCCTACTAGCTGTTGCCCGCGACTTCGTCTGTGTGGACTTTACTTTATAAAAATCGTTATTTTGATATTTTCAATAAAACCGGTCAAGTAACACGCACAATATCAGGTCACACGCAGTGAAGGGTTCCGTATTTGTGAATGTCGATTTAGAATTAAAACTAAAGAGTTCATCATCATCTCAGCCCTTATTCCGTCCACTGCTGAGCATAGACCTGTCTTCGTCGACACATCTCAGTCCTGTGCTGCTCACATCCAGGTGTAACCCGCGACTTTGATTATTTCGTCAACCCATCGCATGGGCTCCGTCGCGCCAGTTGCCCTGCCCAGTTTTGCTTTAAGTTCATGACCGTTGCCAAATTACAGCTTCTTGGTTCTAATTATCTCTAAGTAAAACCACGGACAGAGAGACAGACAGAAATGGCAAAACTATAAGGGTTCCTTGTTTACTACGATCACACATTATCTCTAGTCACAGTCTAAGTCGATCGGAATTTTGACATTGTAAACTACATGTAAACTTACACTGTTACCGAATGTTACTGCTGCGCCGTGGGTCTCTCTAAAACGAAATACTTATGCAATAGGTAGTGACTTTGCTAATATTTAATTCATCTTCCGTCTTTTGGCGTGAGTTCCCACAGCACTAATCTGTTGTAGCTCTCTGCAGCGGACTGCTGCCAACGTCTATTTGTGTCTCCCCCTCTTCCCCGCCCTCCCGATGTGGCGGTGCAATGGTAAGCCTTGTCAAATATGTCTTTCGCTAGGCGGGAGATAAAAGTCGAGAAATACGCATTTCTACTTTAAGTCCCGACAGATGACGGCGTTCCTCAAGTAACCTTAAACATAGATTTTCTTAAGATCGCCTTAATCATGAGCCGCGTCCGAAGCTAGAAGCGAGAGGAAAGTACTGGATGGAGCTTCCCCTGGGCCATCTTCACTATCGTCACCATTCTATTTATGTGGACTTTCAAGCTGAGGCATCTGCCAAACTTAAGATACCTCTAGGTATTTTACGTGCCAGTATCTCGGCACATTTTACCAGTAGAGCTTCAAGGATGGCAGGAAGTTAGTGTTCTCTGAGATCAATGTCTGCTTAGTGTTCACTAATAACCTCCGTTTGAAGAGCTTCTCGGGTAGGGCGTCCTATACGGCTGTTTGGAGGTTATTTGCGGCGTACTTTCAGTTCAAACGAACTGGAAAATGACCATTACCTATCTTTCGTTCCTCAAGTCACAATACTGAGTAGTCTTGGTATGGGTTTTCCACACATTTTTATTGCAGTGCCTAACTTAAATTTTAACCTAAAATTTTTTCCCTAACCTTTCTTCTTACGTGAGGAAAAGGTATCTTTTGGCCTCAGGAAATCGGACGGTTAAGGTTTACACCCACAAAAAATCTCATGGTTATAACGGCGTTACCGCTTTTGCCAAGTCAGTGTGCTAAATCTTGCTCCAAAGACCTGGTACGGCGACTGCTTATCAGCGGCTTTGGCTGAGCTCACTTGAGGTACTCTCTCAGTTATCGAGAGGAGTCTGAGTGGCCTGGTACATCGGTCTTCAATTTTATCCGCTAGGGTAAAGACGCGTGTTGACACAAATGCTCCTTTCAACCTAGAGGACCGTATTTGGAATCCAGTTCCCATCGCCCGACTGGCCCACGTCATGGAGGCAGATTTATGGAGGAGAATTTTACGCGGGAAAAATCCCTTCGGTTCGGACACCTTGCCAGTAACGGGAGACCGGTAAGGTTATGTGGCGTTTACCACTAAAAACTCCGGGGTAAGGGCTAAAAGCCCCGGCGCGGCTACCACTATGGCGGTCCGTGACTCGCTCACAGCACCCTATGCTTTAGTCAGAGGACATCCCCTGTGCCTAACCTAACCTATTAAGTACTTCCTATTTTGATTCCTTTTTCCATTTTCGCGCCCACAATCATGCTAAGAATCGCCGTTTGGTGGCGTTGGGTCTTGCGGCCCTAGGCTCTGGGTATTTTTAACAGCGCCATTTATTGGTGAACAAAAAGAAACTAATAAAAAAACTCCGAAAACATCAAAATAGTAAATTTTTAGGGTTCCGTATTCCGTACCCGAAGGCTAAAATCGGGACCTTGTTACTAAGACTCCGCTGTCCGTCCTTCCGTCCGTCTGTCACCAAGCTGTATCTCATGAACCGTGATAGCCAGACAGTTGAAATTTTCAAGGATGATGTATTTCTCTTGCCGATATAATAACTGAAAATAGAGTAAAATAAATATTTAATTGAGGCTCCCGTACAACAAACTTGATTTTTTATAGATAATGGGACGGAACCCTTTGTGCGCGAGTCCGACTCTCACTTGGCCGGTTATTAACTTTATTATTTTATAAAAACCGTATATAAAATTAACAAAAGTTTTAGCCAATGCTACCGTACAATTTATTTCATAGCAAATTTTCGAACAAAAATCTTTGACGTGATTCTTTAAATTGATATAACTTTTTTATTTATCAACGGATTTCAATGAAACAACCACTAAATTTTAAGGAAAACTTATCAAAATACATAATTGAAAATCGCAACCGAAGTTGTTCAGCCGTTTCTGAGATAAGCGTGCACAAACACAGTTTTTCGAACAAAAATGGTTGACGTGATTCTTTAACACTAGAGGACACGCGCGCTCTACTATAGTAGAACAGGAGCAAACTTTTGAGTCGTGTCATCTCATTTTTAGGGTTCCGTAACCAAATGGCAAAAACGGAACCCTTATAGATTCGTCATGTCTGTCTGTCTGTCTGTCCGTCCGTATGTCACAGACACTTTTTTCAGAAACTATAAGACCTATACTGTTGAAACTTGGTAAGTAGATGTATTATGTGAACCGCATTAAGGTTTTGGCACAAAAATAGAAAAAAAACAATAAATTTTTGGGGTTCTCCATACTTAGAACTGAAACTCAAAAATTTATTTTTCATCAAACCCATACGTGTGGGGTATCTATGGATAGGTCTTCAAAAATGATATTGAGGTTTCTAATATAATTTTTTTCTAAACCGAATACTTTGCGCGGGAGACACTTCCAAAGTGGAAAAAAGTGTGTCCCCCCCCCCCCGTAACTTCTAAAATAAGCGAATTATAAAACTAAAAAAAATACATGATGTTCATTACCATAAAAACTACCAGCGAAAATTGGTTTGAACGATATCTAGTAAGTAGTTTTTTTTAATACGTCATAAATCATAAACGGCAATTTACCTTTCATTCAATCAAGTCAAATATAATTTTTAAAAAAAAACATACTACAAGTCTTTTATATTATGTTATTTGCTACTACGGAACCCTTCATGGGCGAGTCCGACTCGCACTTGGCCGCTTATTTCATATATACCCTCCCGCTCCTAGATAAGCCTCGACTACTAAACTCCGGTTCATTTTAGTGTGCCGCACGTATAAAAAGAGGCCGCACGTCGATATTATTTCGCGACAAATCCTTATTCTACCTGAGTAGTACGCGCGACCACTTGTGTAATTAATATATGAGGTAAGTAACTTATACTTAGTTGTTTTTTTTTGTGTTTTATAACATTTTTTTTATGCATTATATTTTATTTTGTACTTTGTTTTTTTTTAGCACCAAAATTTATCATGGCCTCAGAATGGGAACGTCGTGTATCAAAATGGCTGGAAGAAGAAATTGAAGATGATGAGGAAATTATTGAAAGCGATGACGATGGTAATGCTGGCATAGTGTCAGAACCAATTAGTCAAGAGGGCAGAAGTCAGGTGCAAGATGAGGAGATGGCTCAAGACCACGTGACTAATACCACACAGTCTGAGCAGTCGTCGTCAAAAGATGATATTCTTCTCTCTCAATTGAGGCAAGTTGAGCGTACAGAGGTAAGTGGCAACTTTTTTATATCAAAAAATGGAACACGATGGAATAAATCACCTCCAACTCAAACTATTGTGCATTGAATGCAACGAAAACAGTGATTCAATTGAAAAAAATATCAGAAATCTAAAAAAAATATGTGTTTTGATTTGTAACTTGCCAAATATGTAACTTTTTATGTGATCTCTTAAAAATGTTCCTAATTAAGTAAATTTAACAATGTAAACAAAAATTTTTTTACTCATTTATCTTCCATGTACAGACAGCGATCGGTTGCGATTTTATTATATGTATTGATTAATGTATTGATGTATTGATTAAAAGATAAGTTCCTTATTTCTTTCGCAAAAACACTAGGTAATCAACAAAGATATATGTTTTTTTTATTTTGACTTTTTTTTTTACTCTGACACTTGTGAAAGACTGGACGTAAGCTACGCATAAAGCCTTTATTTTAGGTTACCAACTCTCTCTTAAAAATATGTAATCTGAGAATTGTCAATATTTTAAGTCAATATTAATTATATACTTTTGATGATCAATATTAACTAACAAATTATAATTTCCAGCTCATTAATGTGATGGACAAAGCACAGTAGTCCATTAACTTATTAAACGAACTTTTATTTTGCAATAAAGTATAGCCATTACCTAATATAGTAAATGCTAACTGACACTTCCTCTTTCCTTGTTATTTTTTTTCTCTCACAAATATATTTTTTAACATTCAGTATGCAGCATTTACTTTTGATTTAAAATTCTATTTGCTTTTAAGCATTTACATTAAATACTCCAGCTCATAAAATGGAAAAATAACTCACCGCGTGGCTTCGCATAATTTTCTCGTCGCCATTATGTAGTGTACCTCTATCACATTCACTATCACTATGACACTGGCTCACCTTTACACCAAGACACGTCCGCTCTGTACGACATCTACTGCTAGACTGAGCGATCGGACTGCCGCACAACGTACTTATATAACGTACAACTGACGTTCTACCTTCGCTGCTCTTGTGAGTGGGACAGCATATGTATCTATTTATAGACACAGAACACTACAGCCCCATTAGGGATAAAGACGTGATAGTATGTATGTATGTAACTACCTAATTGACCTGTCAAGCCTGTCAAGTAGATATGACGCTAATTAGTGGCTCCCAAAGTAATTTGCCCGTGTAAAAGGATATATCCATTGATAAGTGTAAAAGAAGAAGTAAATATAACCTCCATAACCTGCTGAAAGGTATGTCGCATCTTTGCACAATCTGCACTACACCAATAATACGATAAAGAACAAAAACTAATCTCACTCCGACTACTAACTGAAATAATTTTAAATTTGAGATATGTTTTGAAATCATTTTCAACCAATAAGCGAGCCAAAATATATTTTTTTTACACATACGCAACCGGGTACCTACAAAATCTGGTGACTGATCTGATTTTAACCTTAAATATGACATTTTGAATGACTTTACGGATAAATACATTAATTTGACATTAACACTTACCATAGACAACATTGAAGTTTTATTGGTAAATCATACAAGTGGAAATAACATATACTGCCAAGTCATATATGACTATACGAAAGGATATTTTCAAACAGTGTTAAAATAACAAAATGTCGGCTACTAAGCAAGGTATTAAGGATATGAAAAAGAATCCTATAAAGAAAATTAAACAGGCGAAGGAAGTTATTCCAATGAAGTCTAATGTTATAACTAGAAGAAAACTTAAACTTAAGTCACCGGATATTCACACGGAAACCCAGAACTCTCCGATTAACATATTACCCGAATTGGAATCTCAACCACAATTTCAATCACTTGCATTGATAAATAAGGAAACTCGGCTCACCCCGCTTAACATAGCAGATGAATCAAAAACACTAACACAACATGAACCACTCACATTGATAAATAAATCACTAACAGAAGCACATCCCTTAAACGAAATATTCTGCACACCCACAATGACTTCCCCGCAATACAATGTTTCTACACCGATACAATGTGAATCTGAGACCATACAAGAACAGCAAGAGCTCATTAATATTCCCATTCATAATTTGTTCAATGGGCTATCTGATGAAGAGGATGTGAATAATGAAATCCGTGCTAGGCAGATGAATTGTACACTACATAAAAGTTGTCCGGAACTAAATATGGCGCTCTCTGATAACACAGAAGAACTAAAAATTCAACTAACAAAAGCATTAACAGAGTTAGCTTCAGCAAATAAAGAAATCGAATGTCTGATATCAGAAAAATACTCTCTAAAAAAGCAAATTAAAGGATATGAGTCAAAAGTCCAGCAATTGACCTCTCTATGCAAAACCAGCAATTGACCTCTCTATGCAAAAATACCCCCCTAAAGTTGGACACTCGGTCTGTTACCAAACAAAACATGCAGCTAGAACGATCCATCAATACTGACTGAGTTAGAAATAACGACATAACCAAAAGGACATATTTAACTTGTCATCAAACCAATATTAAAAGTAAAAATACTTCTGATATACAACTAAATAAACGAGGAAATAGCTCCAATAAAAAACAAGTGAAGGTTACTAAACAAGATCACTATGTAAACACTGAACTTAGGACTGCTTGCGAAGAGAATTTAACTAGCAGCTCTATTGAAGAAACAATTTACGACAACAGGCCAGTTAAACAGAACATTCAACACAAACATAAAGTTATTGTTCTGGGCGACCAGCAAGCACGAGGGGTGCAGAAAACTCTACAGGATTTAGTTGGTTCTAATTATGATGTTTTTAGCTTCTGGAAATCTGGAGCGAACATTACGGATATTCTTGCGACATCTAAAACAGAAATTCGTGCACTTACTGCAAACGATTATGTTATATTGATAGGCTTTAGAAATGATGACAATCTGTTTGTAACGAGATATGTTTTGGCCTCATGGCTATCCTCAATGCATAACACTAATATTATTGTATGCGAAACGCCCTTAAACAAACATTTAAATGAAAAAAAGCTAAACTATGAATGCAGCATATATGTAATCAATTTGACAACGCGGTCTTCTTGGATATGGGCTATGCTCGGGCCATACCGAAACCAAAATTTTTTACTATATATGTGCCGTAATATTCTGCAAGAAATTTTAAGATTACATTATCGTTTAAAACTCAAAACTTATCAAAATATAAGCCAAAGAGTAATGCACACTTCTAAGAGCATCAGCACCCAAACAATTGTTATTTTTATACCATCCCAAAAAAATTGCACACAAACCTGTAATACTAAACAAAATGTGTCTGATGCTATTAATCAGACTGATGATATTAATTGCCTCAGCAACAATACTGCGCTCCAAGAAACGATGTCTGATAATGACTTTTTTCGTGGATAGTGTAGGCTCACTTAACGTAACTCAAAATGATCGGAAATGTCATGTTCTAGGCAGTAATAATATAGCTACAGTAAATATTTTTCATCAAAATGTGTGTGGCATTACTAGTAAAAAAGACGTTTTTGAGGTGTACTTAGTAAAAAAATGCACTATGTTTGCTTGACTGAACATTTCTTAACTTCAACCTCCGCTCCTATGTTCCATTTAGATAACTATAAGCTGGTGGCTTTTAACTATAGGACTAATAAAACAAAAGGAGGCTCTCTTATTTTGGCCCACCATGATATGGAGTTTGAAGTGTTAGACATTTGTAAAGAATTTTATAAGCGGGACTGTTTCAAGATCTGTGGTGTTAGAGATAAAAGAACAAATCTGTGTTTATGCTGTTGTTATCGTACCCCAGAAAGAAAAATTTTGACATGTTTCTCTTAAATTTAGAAAAATGTTTAGCACACTTTTTCAACAGAACAGTACTCAAAAAAGTGACCTGATTTGTCTTTTGAATGCCTATGGTTTTAAGTATTTATTGTCAACTGTGACCTTTGTTCGAGGAGACCATTCGTCCTGTATTGATAACATATATACAAATCTCCCTTCTGAATGCATTACTGGACGAGACGTGGATGGTAATAAACTGGGTGACGGCCACTTTGGTATATTCTGTAATTTGCAATTAGCATGTAACTGTAGTCAGAAAAAAAGTCAAATTATAATAAAAACTCAAAGATCATTCAGTAGTAGTAATATTGAAAAGTTTAGAAAAAAAAGTTTTAGAAACAGACTGGAGAGCTTTGGGAATAAACAGCTTTCTTAACAAGTTCAAAACCATTACTAATGAGTGTTTCAAAAAAATCACAAAAAAGGTAAACCTTAAAACACGTAGTACTAAGTGGATAACCAAAGGAATAAAGGTGGCTAGTACAACAAAACGCTTCCTAAATACTATTAATAAGGCTGACTCAGAGGAAACAGTTGCTAGCTACAGAAATAATTATATTAATCTATATAGGAAAGTTTTAAGAAATGCAAAAAGAATAGCAACACAAAAGGAAATAGAAAAAGCAAGGGATAGTAAGGGGATATGGAAAGTCGTAAACAGACATCGAAACAAAGGCAACGAACCGCTAAGTCATCTTCCTCTTAAATTAAAGATTAAAGACAAAATTATTCAAGAACAGACTGAAGTTGCAAATATTTTTTCACAAGTTTTTGATCACAGTACTGATAATGTCAATAATTTGGACAAGGAAAAGGCCAAAAATATTCTAAAGAGTAGTGTAAATAATAACTTTAACGAAATTAGCTCTTGGCCAGAAGTCACCCCCTCTAAAATAACTAAAATTGTTAAAGCAATGCCAAATAAGAAATCCTGCGGTTATGACGATATTCCTATTAAGATTTTTAAAGAAAACATTGACATCCTGGCTGAACCCCTTTAATTTTTTTTCAATTTGTGTTTTACTGAAGGCATTTTCCCTGACCAATTGAAATTGGCAAAGGTGATCCCTATACACAAAAAAGGTTCCAAAATGGAACCAATAAACATTAGACCTATCTCCGTACTTACAGCGCTTTCAAAGATTTTAGAAATATTATCTAAAGATCGCCTACTCAGTCATATCATGGCAAATAAAGTTTTTAATCATGAACAATACGGTTTTCGAAAAGGTGTGGGTACGGCTGATGCAATAGATAACTTGAAAAATGATATCCTCAGAAAATTAGATGACAAACAAAAGACAAAATTATTCAAGAACAGACTGAAGTTGCAAATATTTTTTCACAAGTTTTTGATCACAGTACTGATAATGTCAATAATTTGGACAAGGAAAAGGCCAAAAATATTCTAAAGAGTAGTGTAAATAATAACTTTAACGAAATTAGCTCTTGGCCAGAAGTCACCCCCTCTGAAATAACTAAAATTGTTAAAGCAATGCCAAATAAGAAATCCTGCGGTTATGACGATATTCCTATTAAGATTTTTAAAGAAAACATTGACATCCTGGCTGAACCCCTTTAATTTTTTTTCAATTTGTGTTTTTCTGAAGGCATTTTCCCTGACCAATTGAAATTGGCAAAGGTGATCCCTATACACAAAAAAGGTTCCAAAATGGAACCAATAAACATTAGACCTATCTCCGTACTTACAGCGCTTTCAAAGATTTTAGAAATATTATCTAAAGATCGCCTACTCAGTCATATCATGGCAAATAAAGTTTTTAATCATGAACAATACGGTTTTCGAAAAGGTTTGGGTACGGCTGATGCAATAGATAACTTGAAAAATGATATCCTCAGAAAATTAGATGACAAACAAAAGGTTGCAGGATTATTCCTGGACTTAAGCGCTGCATTTGATACTGTTGACCAAGATTTACTTACTGGCAAACTTCATTACTATGGAGTTAGGGAAAATGCATTAAAATTTGTAGAATCCTATTTAAAGAACAGCCAACAATTCGTTGAAATAAAAGTAAATGAAGAAGGTCTTGAAACGATTCATAAATCTAAAATTACTTTGATTAAAAGGGGCGTTCTTCAAGGATATGGATCCTTGAGGAACGCCCACGCATTGGGTCCTATATTTTTTATTATTTTTATCAATGACCTTATAAACTACATTAATAAAACTGATTCTTCTATAAATCTGGTAATTTATGCGGATGACACAAATGCGGTAATCTCTGCACCTAATATCAAAGATCTAAATGACAAGATTATTCGCACTATTGCTGCTTTTGAAGAATGGTTTGAAGCAAATAACTTAAAACTCAACCCTAGTAAAACTTCAGCTATACTTTTTAAAACTACCGCCAGTAACAGTGACAATTTAGAAGTACTGATGCAAGACAAAAAAATCGAAACTGTTGATACCGTAAAATTTCTCGGTGTACATATTGACTATCTTCTGAACTGTATGCTATTGACAACTCGCTGAGCTCAGCTTGTTATGCACTCCGAAGTTTAAGAGACGTATCCACAGTGAAACAACTAAAGCTTGTATATTATGCACTCATTGAGTCAAAGTTACGTTACAGTATTAAATTATGGGAAAACAGCTACGGGTATAATTTGACCAGGGCATTCACACTACAGAAAAGGGCTATCCGCACCATTGCACGCATTCCACAGTGGGTATCATGTAGAGATTTCTTTATAGAATATTCTATTCTAACTGTCCCTAGTCTGTATATCCTGGTCGTCCTTTCAGACTTTGTCAAAAAAATGCCCTCTGTAGAAACAGAAAACGACAGGCTTCACCGGGTGAGTACGAGAAGAATGACTTCACTATTGACATATATCCTAGATTAGAAATTGCAAAGCACGGAGCACAGTACCAAGCCATTAAACTGTTCAACAGATTACCTGTGGAACTAAAGAATATTAGTAGTTATCAAGTGTTTAAGTCTAAGTTGCGTGATCTTCTTTTGAAAAAGTGCTGCTACACTATTGACGAATTCTAAAACTTTACTCGACATTCTCAAATATATTTTTTTTATCATTTTTAACTTTATTTTATAATTATTATTGAAATTTTATGTATTAATTTTTAATTTATTTTTATATATTTGTAATTTCTAACACAATTTCCATTGTTTAAGAAATAAATGAATTGAAAATTGAATTGAAATGCATCCCTTAGTCGGCTTTTACGACATCCACGGGGCGAAATGAAGTGGTACTATTCTTGATCCGGGAACCACACGGAATATTTCTAATTTAATGGATTAATTCCTGAACAGTAGAAGCAGGATTACTCCCTCTAATGAGAACCTCGTATTCTAACTCTGACTTTTGCAAGGATAAGAATTTCACCGGAAAAGCCATACTTAAATAATTTTAAATTATACGGAACACCACAAAGTACGTAAGAAAAAAAAATTTAAAAAAAATGTGAATAGCAATATGAAGCCCGAAGTTAAACAAAAATGATGTATGGAACTCCAGTATTATTTAAATTAATTGAACAATTTCACTAAGTATTCACACCGCGATATTAGCGTAAATGATGAAACAGCGTTTTACATTATTAGTATAAGTAGGTAGGCACTTAATAAAATATGTGATGACTGCTCCGTCTGTTACAATATGCAACACTAAGATGATGATGATGAAAATCCGTGATATAAACTAGCAAACTACTAGATTCACTAGTCGTTGCAAAACAAGCAAAAATAAAATAACACAGTAGTAGTAAGGAAACTGGAAGAAAAAAAATATTAAGCACACACAACACCAAATACTTACTACGGTAACAAAATATCAGCCCATAAATTACCACGTTAAGGCGCCAGTGTCACGTTTTTACTTTGTAATGAAATTAAACAAACGTGAAATAGTAAACTTATTTATAATTACGTAACTACTATGTATGTATGCACGAAGATATAGGCGTGGTCGTACGCCCGGCTGATAAATTGTTCCGTAGCCCTACTTCCCTTGTAGCTGGGGCCTGGAGTGTTGCTTGGCTGACGATGAGGGGCGTGGTAGCAGGAGCGATGATGGTGGCTTCGGAAGAGACGGATCGCAGGGCACGCGCATAAGGCTGCATGAGATGATGCAGGGCGGCTCAGCACGTGTTCCAGAATTTTCTATTTTCTTTCCCCAAACTCGATCCCTGGAATTTACGGGCTTAGCTTAAGCATAGCATCCCGATATTCCGCTGATCACGGTCACTCAGGCCAAGCAAGCGAGTACAAGGGATTTTATGAAGTAAGTAGATGGTGAGGTGGCAGTGACGGTGATCAGACGGAGTTACAATTATGTAGGTATGGAACATACATGAGGGTGAAGAATAGATGTAAAATGTTAATTTATTACGCTAAATGCATTTACAATTCAATTTAAGATCATCACAACGCTAATTGAGGGTGTACAAAGAAAAAACAACAAGGGCACTTCGTGGGAAGAAAACCAGCTTTTGCACTAAAAAGGAAGTTCTAAAAACAGCTGTTCATCACTTACCCTACGCGGGGAAACGTTACACTTAAGTTCTAATTAGTTTAAATTGGTTTATTCTTATTTCACGATAACGTGTCGTAAGGCGGCGTCGCATTTTGTGGTATCAAGGCGCACGCGCACGCTCGCTGACTGATCTAATGCCACTGCAGGGCAATCGCGCTAAATACTTTCAGCCGAACCGCAACTGAACCGTGATAGTAACACGACTTTTTGAGTGAATCCGTATCGCGCTAGTGTTTTGACAGCTAGTTGAAACGCAACTGGAACGCAGCTCGAGCGCAACACGACCGTAACCGCTGTCAAACTAAAAGTTAATCCGAAGCTACATTTTCTCAACCGCTATTCAAACGTTTCTTGTTTTGGTGTGATAAATTAATAAAAATCAAAGGTTTCAATGAATTCTTAAGATGTGTTTTTGATAATTTCGAACCAATGAGATGTGTCAGTTGTTAGCGCCTTACTGGCGCTAACACTTGCAACACCATGCGGCGGACGGCAATATCGAGACGTAGCTGGCAACCCTATCAGATGAGGAGCGCGGGTGATGTGGCACACGCCCGGTCATCGGTCTTCTTGGCTCTTACATATATGATTGTTTAAAGTAATTGAAGTAATAATTAGATATTCCATAAAGTACTAGTGATCATTGTATTGAGCATAACGGTCTATTTAGCAAAAATAAATATGTATTATGTATAACTGTGTCTAATATTTATTTTCTTGATATCAGAAGTGCTGAACGTGCCTGCCCACAAGCGAGGATGCACTTGAAAGTGATCGTCAGGAGAGGAGACAAAGCAACCAAAAACTGTAGTAAATAAAAATAAATAAATAAAATAAGCCTTTATTACTGTAATTACATGCATTTTTATAATTTACAAATTTTGAACAATACTATCTTGAATCGAAGATAGTTGTATTGGTAACCGGTTATTCATTTACAGCTTGTCCTTCGACAAAGGCTTCCTCTAAAACTTTCCATGTTGTTCTATCTTTTGCGGTGCGTGTCCATTCTGGACCAGCTATCTTTTTAATGTCGTCTTCCCATCTTTTATATTGTTTACCTCTGTTTCTTTTGCCGTCTCGTGGGTACCATTCCGTTACTAGTCGCGTCCACTTCTCTTTTTCTTCCCTTAACATGTGTCCTGTCCATCTCCATTTCAGGCATTTGTATACGGTATGTATGTTTTTAAATTTAGTTTTGCTTTTTATACTTTGTAATCTTATCTTGTCCCTTCTTTTGACTCCACTCACACTTCTTTCTATTCCATTTTGACATACCTGGATTTTTTTAAGTTATTGTTGAGTAAGTGCCCATGTTTGACTTCCGTACGATAAACATGGGAGGATACACGTGTCGTATACTTTTCTTTTTTCTTTCATGGGTATGTCTCTATCCTTCATGACCTCGCCCAGGGACCAATATCGTTTCCAGGTGTTTAATATCCTTCTATCTATTTCTTTTTGCATTGTATCTTCTGGAGATATTAGTTGACCCAAGTATATGTACTCGTTGACATATTCTATTTGTCCACCATTCACTTCAATATCTTTTTTTATTGAATTTGTCATTACCTTTGTTTTCGATGTGTTCATTGAGAGGCCGACCTTGACACTTTCATCTGATAGTTGTTGTAACATGGTTTGCAAAACATCTGGGTTCTCGGAGAAGAGGACAATATCATCTGCGAAACGTAGGTGGTTAAGTTTTTCCCCGTCGATATTGAGTCCGTATTTTCCCCAATCTAGGTTTCTGAAGACCATTTCTAAAACCGCAGAGAATAGCTTCGGCGAGATGGGATCGCCCTGTCTAACACCTCTTTCGATAGGAAATTCTTATCCTATTCTTTCCAACTTAACTTGGGCCGTGCTCTTTGAGTATATATTCTTGAGTATATTAATATATTTGGTCTCAACTCCCTGGGTTTCAAGTGCTCTCCAGATACTATTGTGATGTAGCGAATCAAAGGCTTTGTTATAATCCACGAACCCTATATAGTATACTTTGTTGTATTCTTTGTACTTTTGGAGAACTTGCCTTAAGACGTGGATATGGTCGATTGTAGAAAACTTGCTTCGGAAACCAGCCTGTTCTTTAGGTTGGTTTTCATCTAGCGTGACAGCAATTCTTGATAATATTATTTTTGAAAATGTCTTGTATATGTTTGACATTAGACTTATAGGTCTGTAGTTGCTCATATCTCCTTTGTCTCCTTTTTTGTGGATCAATATTATAGTTGATTTAGTCCAATCTTTTGGAATACTTTCAGTTGATAAGATGTCATTGAATATGTTAGTTAGTGTAGGGGCTATGACCGGTAATGTACATTGTAGTAGCTCGTTAGATATTTTATCTGGTCCCGGCGCTTTGTCAAGTTTTTGTGTATTTATTGCATTTATAATTTCTACCTCAAGTATTGGTGGCACTGGTTCTGATTCTGTTGAAAGCTGATGGTTTTCTTCTTGTCTATTTGTTTGTTTTTGGTATAGTGTTCTATAGTAGTCTGTGGCAATTTTGAGTATCTCTTGTCTTTTACTTGTAGAGCTTCCATGTTTGGTTTTTATTTTTGGCATCCATATTTTCTTTTTGTTCAATTCTTTAAAAGCTTTAGTTATTGCTCCATTCTTTTCAATAAACTTTTTTATAGTTGTGTGTCTTTTCATCTTTCTGTCTTTTCTTAAGTGTTCGTTTATTTTTTTGCTTAGTGCAGATATCTGATGGCGTGTTTGTTGTTTATTTTTGTTTTTTCTTTGTTCTATGAGTTCTTTTCTCTCATTAATCAATTGTTTTGTTTTAAGGATACCGTATTTTCAGTTTGTTGTTTATTTCTTTGACTTTTGTTTTAAGTATACTATTTTAGTCCTGTATTTCCGTTGATAGCGCTACTGAGATTATCAAGGAGAACGTCTTTGTTCGCAAAAGTAGCGAGGGTGGTTTTGTGAGTATTATGTTGGAAGTGTCTACTCTTTTTTACTTGTTTACCTGACAAGGATGTTCTTATCATTCTGTGGTCTGTGTTGAAATTAAGCTGGTTTATCACACTTACATCATTAAATAGTTTTCGATTATTGGTCATGATATAATCGATTTCGTTCTTGAGCTTGCCGTCGGGTGATATTCACGTCCATTTTTTCAAGGTCTTTTTCTTAAAGAAACTATTTAAAATACTCAACTTGTTTCCTAATGCAAATGCGACTAATCTTTTTCCGTTTTTACTCCTTTTGCCATACCCATGTTTTCCTAATGTATATTCCTCTCCTTCTCTACAGACTCCTATCTGACCATTAAAATCTCCCATCACAATAAGATTTTTATATGAACCTTGTACCGCTGATTGTAGATCTTGATAAAATTTGTCTATTTTTATGTAATCTTCTCTTTTTCTGGGTTCAGTTGGTGAGTATGCTTGGATTATGGTCCACATTTCTTCTTTATTTCTATAAGCAGGCAGTTTAATGTTAAGGAGTGCTATTCTTTCATTGATTCCTCTAATTTCTTCTATTTTATCTGACAATTCCTTTTTTACTAGAAAGCCCACACCATATAATCCCAGTGTCTCACCGATGTAGTGCAGAATATACTTGCCATTGTGGTCTTCAATACTTTCACCCAGTCTTCTCATTTCACTAATTCCAATTATGTCCCATTTGACGTTCTCCATAGCTAGCTCTAACTCAGTTAGTTTTTCAGGTGTTCGCAATGATCTCGTGTTCAGGGCCGCTATGTATATGTTCGACGTTGTTACATTATATGTGTTTTTTGCTTCGTTTTTCCCACTTAGAGGGTCGCTGTCATTTTCCCCCTCGATGACCAGTCGACTTGGGGGAGGATTTTGTTTTTCGATTTTGCTTTTCTCTATGTTTTGTTTAGTTTTCCGGTTACCATTTATTGGTTGCTATTGTTTCTTGTTAGTTGTATAGTTAGAAAGACAATTAGATCTACTTCTCATTAAATCAAAGGCATTGGTCCTGTTGTCATTCGAAGTTCGTGTAACTTGTTTTCTTGGCTGAATGTCAGATTGCGGCGATGAAGACAGTTCCCTCTTTCGTTTTTCATTGCTTGTTTTTTCTTTTATAACCAGTTGATCGTACTTGAGGTATGCAATATTTCCCTTCTTTCTTTCCTCTTCTAATTTTGAAAGCAGTTCTTTCCTTTTTTCCATAACTTCTTTTGAGAAATCATCTTTTAAGTACAAGTCTTTTAAGTTCTTTTTATTTTTCATTATTTCACTCTTCTTCCATGCACTAACGAAGGACAAGAGAACTGGCCTAGGTTTATCTTTTTTGCTTATTTTTCCAAGACGGTATACTTTGTTTATATCACAGTCCTCTAAGTTTATACCTAAATCGTTCATAAAAGCTTTCTTTATTTTGTCTAGTATTTAAGCTGTAGATTTTTCCTCCTCTTTCAAGCCAAATATGATAATATTGTTGTTTTTCTTTTCCCTTTTCATATATTCTAGTACTTCTTCTAACTTTTCTACTTTTGTTTTTAAGTTTTTATTTTCTGTTATAATGGGCTGCAGTTTTTCTTCCATTTTTTTCATAATCGTGTTTGTGATAGACTCTGTTATTGACTTCGTTTGATTTTCAAGCTCTATTTTCATTTTATCGAATAAGAGTTGAAATTGGTCTTCCATTTTCTACCAAAATATCCCTCTAGATTAGGAGGTCACGACAAATTTGGTAACGATAAGGGATATGGCTGACTCTGGTTTTATAGAATAAAGAGCACCTCTCTGATGCTAAATATGTTGGTCTGCCTGCGTGAAGTGGTTGCGTTACTTAGATACGGCGCCTGAAAAGTTGGTTATCGTGACCAAAAAAAAATGATAAGGGATATGGCTGACTCTTGTTTCACAGAATTAAGAGCATCTCTCTGATGTCAAAGATGTCGGTCTGCCTGCGTGAAGTGGTTGCGTTACTTAGATATAGCGCCTGAAAAGTTGGTTATCGTGACCAAAAAAAAATGATAAGGGATATGGCTGACTCTTGTTTCACAGGATTAAGAGCATCTCTCTGATGCTAAATATGTTGGTCTGCCTGCGTGAAGTGGTTGCGTTACTTAGATATGGCGCCTGAAAAGTTGGTTAGCGTGACCAATAAATGATAAGGGAAATGCCTGATTCTGGTTTCACATAATGAAGAGCACCTCTCTGATGCTAAATATGTCGATCTGCCTGCGTGGAGTGGTTGCGTTACTTAGATAGGGCGCCTGAAAAGTTAGTTATCTGGACAAAAAAAGAAAATTATAAGGTAAATGGCTGATTCTGGTTTCACTGGATGAAGAGCACCTCTCTGATGCTAAATATGTTGGTCTGCCTGCGTGAAGTGGTTGCATTACTAAGATATGTCACTTGAAAAGTTGGTTATCGTGAACAAAAGAAAAAAATAATAACGTAAATAGCTGACTCTAGTGTCACAGAACAAAGAGTACCTCTCTGATACAAAATTTGTGTTGTGAAACTTAGATGATTCCTGAAAAGTTAGTTATCGTGATGAAAAAATAATGATAAGGTAAATGGCTGACTCTAGTTTCACAGGGTGAAGAGTACTTTTCTGATGCTAAATATGTCAGTCTGAATGTGTGAAGTGGTTGCGTAACTTAGATATAGTAGCGTGCGTTCTTACAAACACATGAATTTGTCTACCCTGTGTCACCCTAATATTGATGCCGTAGTTCACAAATGTACTAACTACAAAATTTTCGATTTTTACTTTTTTAGTTCCAGATAAATTAACTCTTTCTACCAAAAACTTAGTGTTACAGTTGTACTTTTTAAGAATCCGGCGTTAACAATAATTAGTATTATTGTTAACGCCGGAATTTTATTTTTATAAATTCAATCTTCAAGTATTGACTGATTTCAACAAAATTTCAAAGTCCTGCGTATCATACGCATTTATAACATTTACACACGTGTTAAAGTTATGCAAGTGCATAATTTGTTACCGATTATTTGAAGGTGCCTTCACCGATTTGGAACATTCTTTTATCGAAATCGGTTGTGTAGTTTGGGGGTGAAGTGTTTTTTAGTTTTGAAAAAATATTTGGCTGTTAACATAATGAGGTTTAGTGCACAAATGGACTAAAGTTTATTTTACTATTTTTGAAATTAGACAACTATAATACCATAATTTTTGGATATAATGCAGTCAAAGGACTAGAATCTTGAATAGACGTAAAATTATGTAATTATTTTTGTGCTGTTCTGGACTAAAAACTGTTGTTAGTACAATTGTGAACTGCGGCATGTATATATAATATCGGATACTAACGATAGATGTATTTTGCTTGATATGCAGCCGTTCAGAGTCAGTCATTTACCTTATAATTTTACTTTTTATCACGATAACATACTTTTCAGGCGCCATACCCATATCTAAGTAACACTAGCACTTCACGTAGGCAGACCGACAAAACAAACAAGACTTCACTGACAAATTTTGTATCAGAGAGGTACTCTTTGTTCTGTGACACCAGAGTCAGCTATTTAAGTTATTATTTTTTCTTTTGTTCACGATAACCAACTTTTCAAGCGACATATCTAAGTAACGCAACCACTTCACGCAGGCAGACCAACATATTTAGCATCAGAGAGGTGCTCTTCATCCTGTGAAACCAGAATCAGCCATTTACCTCATAATTTTCTTTTTTTGTCAAGGTAACTAACTTTTCAGGCGCCCTATCTAAGTAACGCAACCACTTCACGCAGGCAGATTGACATATATTTAGCATCAGAGCGATGCTCTGCATTCTGTAAATCCAGAGTCAGCCATTTGCATTACCATTTTTTTGATCACAATAACCAACATTTCAGGCATCATATCTAAGTTACGTAACCATTTCACGTAGGCAGACTGACATATTTAGCATCAAAGAGGTGCTTTTCATCCTGTGAAACTAGAGTTAGTCAATTACGGTATCATTTTTTTATTCACTATAACCAACTTTTCAAGCGACATATCTAAGTAACGCAACCACTTCACGCAGGCAGACCAACATATTTAGCATCAAAGAGGTGCTCTTCATCCTGTGAAACCAGAATCAGCCATTTACCTTATAATTTTTTTTTTTGTCCAGTTAACTAACTTTTCAGGCGCCCTATCTAAGAACGTAACCACTTCACGCAGGCAGATCGACATATTTAGCATCAGAGAGTTGCTCTTCATTATGTGAAACCAGAATCAGCCATTTCCCTTATCATTTATTGGTCACGCTAACCAACTTTTCAGGCGCCATATCTAAGTAACGCAACCACTTCACGCAGGCAGACCAACATATTTAGCATCAGAGAAATGCTCTTAATCCTGTGAAACAAGAGTCAGCCATATCCCTTATCATTTTTTTTTTGGTCACGATAACCAACTTTTCAGGCGCCATATCTAAGTAACGCAACCACTTCACGCAGGCAGACCGACATATTTGGCATCAGAGAGATGCTCTTAATCCTGTGAAACAAGAGTCAGCCATATCCCTTATCATTTTTTTTTGGTCTCGATAACCAACTTTTCAGGCGCCATATCTAAGTAACGCAACCACTCCACGCAGGCAGACCAACATATTTAGCATTAGAGAGGTGATCTTTATTCTATAAAACCAGAGTCAGCCATATCCCTTATCGTTACCAAATTTGTCGTGACCTCCCGTTCTACTCTGCGTATTCTGACTGGATGAAACGGAACGTTATTTGGTAGAAAATATTTTTACAGTGGCAACTTTGTGATGGTCTGGCACCTGTCAGTTGTCTAAGACAACTGTCAGTTTGTTGGAATGTGAATGTAGCGCCAAAAAGATGAGATTATTGTTCTTTGAATTATTTTGGATATTGCTTTTTCTTAACAATTAAAACTAACCTCACTTTCTGCTGTGGATTTTTACTTGTAGATTGTGAAGCAAATCTCGTGGGATAAACAGGATCCAATAACTCTGTGTCTTCTTGACGGATTCTTGTCTTAAATAGTGTTATTGATAGTTGCTAAACGGCTTTTTATTATTTTTAAACAAGATTATTTTTAGGAGTGACACAAAAGTGATGTTTAAAGTACGGAGACCGGAACCGGAAAAACTGTAGTAAGACAGCGTAAAACTGTAAGTCGAATCTTTTTCTTTTCTCATTTAATATTGGGTGTACAACAATGTAAACATGATCAAATTGATATATCTTAAACAAGTGCCACAAAAATTAGTTAAATCAGAATTACACAGATATAATTGTATGGTAACAATGCACTGTATAAGTAAGTGCACGTGTTTTTTGCAAAAAGAAGTCCTTGTCTAATATTGGCGTTAGAAAATCATGAAAATGTTTGCAAGATTTAAAAATAAAAATAACGTACGTTACGCAGTTAATTGTAGTGTATTGTGCAAAAACTGTACTTTTTAACATAGGAAATATTGCAAAATTATACGTTAATGCGATTGGTGGTTTGCTATTCTGAGATTTTACAGTCCATTGTTGGATAGTGGCCTTTCGTAATGCCTTTACATTGGCGACGTTTTACACTTTTGCGCTATTTGAAGTTAAAAACTGTGTTGAAAAAAAATATTTTAGAAGATAATAGGGAATATGCATAAAAAAATGTGTTATCTAACCAGTTTATCCATAAGTATTTAAAAGTAAAGTAATGGCAGTGAAAACAGAATAAAAACTGGTTGAAAAACGAACGAGATGTAACGATTTTACGAAAATGTGTTTATCTTACTCACAAACACTATTTTCTATGGCAAATGTATATAGATGAAATGGAAGTTGACGTCACACGTTGGCGTCACCAGTCCATATCGAACTTTTTTCTAATTGTTAAAACTTTAAAGTGTCACAAATTTATCGCTGATTATGATTTTTAATAAATTCTTTTATATTGTTTACCGTGGTTAGTAAGGATTTTATTAAGCAAATAAAAAAAAATACGTGCATATTCTCTATTGGTCTGATAAGGATGTGCTTCAAGCACAGTGGCGATTAGTAGAAACCACAGATGACCGATAACGGAAATCTGAATGAAAACCGTCAAGTCATCAAATGGTGATGCAGGGTTACGATCAGTGAAAACCACGGATGACCGATACGGAAATCTGTATGAAAACCGTCAAGTCATCAAATGGTCGATAAGACTGAAAAACTTCGTTCTTTTGACAATATTGTTTGCAGCTAGCCTTGCAAAGACTTAAAAGTGGAATTCTTGTAGCGGATAAGATGAATATGATAATAATAAAATAAGGTAGCTAAGTAATAAAGCACTTAATTGAAATATTTAGTTTCAAAATTTACATATAAATCGTCGTGATCGTCGTAAACTAATTCAGTTGGAAAAACAAAGTTATACTGAATAAGATTGAGTAGTTATTATTAAAGTTGTGTATACATTGAATTCTAACAGAAAAACTATATTTTTACTAGGACAGATAAATATTTTATCACATCAGTAGGTACCTAATTAAAACATTACTCTCCTTGAGACACACTTTTTAAAATTTATAATCATATTTTAAATTAACAACAAATTACTTAATATTTCGAAAGATATAACTTTAATAGTTAGTTATGATGGGGAAATATGTGCTTTTCATTCATCTATCACGCGCAGCATGAAAATAAAACATAAATTAAACTGGTTACCATGTAATCCAATCCACAACTAGCAACAATTTTACAAAATCAACAAGTATTGATAATCAGCTCGATGCAATTAGATATCCGAATGTAGTGAACGTGATATCTCAATGGCGTAGGGATTTCTCACATCCTTCATTTGAACCACGTGTATTTTTCAACATGCCGAAAGGTGGGCGTCAAAATAATTACTTAAGAACCCAGCTGAAGGTCTTTTTTATTCTTTTCAATCATGTCAGTCCAAAATCATAAACGATGTCTACGATATCTCTCGATGAAAATAGCAAGTCTCGTTGACAGTTTTTCGTCAGTCATACATACATACATAATATCACGCCTGTTTCCCGCAGGGGTAGGCAGAGACTATGGACTTCCACTTGCTACGATGCTGACAAATCTCTTTTGCTTCATCTAAACTCATCAATCTCTTCATACATGCCCTTCGGTTACGGGTACTTTTTACCTCTCCTTTTTTTAGAACGTCTGCAATTTGGTCGCAGAAAGTTCGCCGAGGCCGACCTTTTCCTACTGTTCCCTTCACATTCGTCATATAAATATTTTTCGTCAATCTCTTTTCATCCATCCTTTCTATATGCCCAAACCATCTTAACATCCCTTTCTCTATTTTTGTCACAACATCCTCTTTTACTCCACACCGCTCCCTTATGGCATCATTCCGTATTCGATCTTTCAAAGTAACACCACACATACTCCTCAGCGCTCGCATTTCAACTGCATTTATTCTACTTTCATGCTTTCTCTGCCATACCCAACTCTCACTACCGTACATTAAAGTAGGTATCAGTACTCCTTTATGAACAGCGAGACGTGCCTTGTCTGATACCTTCCTACTGCTCATAAAGGAATGCAACGCTCCATTCACTTGGTTACCCGCATTCACTCTTTTTTCAACATCACCCTCGTGCTTACCATCCCTTGTAAACATACATCCCAAGTATACAAACTCTTTCACTTGCTCAACTTTCACCCCATTTATTAAAATATTGCATTCTGTTGCACTATCGTCCTTTTCAAAAACCATAACTTTGGTTTTACTGACATTTACTTTCATACCCTTTTTCTCTAATGCATCATTCGTAACAGCTATCATCTTCTGTAATTCCTCCTCTGAGTCCGCAAGTATTACTTGGTCTTCGGCATAGAGAAGGCATTTGATTAATAACTCATCCATTCTAACACCACATTCATCATCTTTCAAATCCGTCAAACAACTGTCCATGAATAAGTTGAACAGCCAAGGCGACGCTACACATCCCTGTCTAACACCTTTTTCGATGTTAAACCAGTCTGTGTATTCGCCGTCAATTCTGACACAAGCACTGGAATTCCTATAAAGAGATTTCAGTGCTCGGATCAGATGGCTGCTTAGCCCATACGCAGACAATGTTAACCACAATTCATTTCTCACCACTCTGTCATAGGCCTTTTCTAAATCTACGAAGATGCAATAGACTTTTCGACCTTTGGCCAAAATCTTCTCTAAAATGCATCTTAAAGAAAAGACCTGATCCGTGCATCCCATACCCTTTCTAAATCCCGCTTGTACATCCCATAACTTCTCTTCGGTATTTTTCACCACCCTTTCTATCAAGACCTTTGCATACAATTTGCCGACAACGCTGAGAAGACTAATGCCTCGGTAGTTTTTACAGTCTTGCTGTGAACCTTTTCCTTTATACAGCGGTACAATTACCGCGTTGCACCAATCTTTTGGCACCACACAGTTTTTAAAACAAAGATTGAAAAGGTGACACAACTGACTTGCTACTATGCCCTGTCCAGCCTTCAGCATTTCGACAGTAATCCTATCATACCCTCCAGCTTTTCCCATTTTCATACTATTTAATGCTTTCACTACTTCATCCATACTTATTTCCTCATCATAATTTTGCATATCACTCTCTTGTGCGTTATTTTCAGGCTCCGGTACTCTCATTTCATCTTTTTCAAACAGTCCTTCAAAATATTCCTTCCATCTATCTACAACACTCTGTAACCCAACTAATAATCTTCCATTCTTGTCTCTGATCTTGTTTAACTCAGAGGTCGTATTTTTACCTCTAGCTGTTTTAACGCTCTTCCAAAAATATTTAATATTACTTTTAAAGTCTTGAGACAACCTTATATCAAAATCATCCTTTTGTTCTTTTTCTTCTCTTTTACTATCTCTTTCACAATCACATTCATCCTCTTATATTCTTGCTTTGCTGCAAATACATCACTATCCCTTGCATTCTGATTTCTTCGATCAACTCGTACTGACAACCAATCCTTCCATGCTTTCTTCTTCTTTTTTACAGCGTCTTGTACTTCCTTGTCCCACCATACATTTACCACATCCTTGCCTTTTCTTCTTTTTGTCATACCGCATACATCAATAGCGGTGTCAATCATTCCCTCTTTTAATACTGTCCACACGTTTTCTATCTCACATTCATCCTCTATTCCTTTAAATTTTTTTATTAGTATTGATTTATATTTCTTTTTTGCATCTTCCTCTTGTAATTTCTCAACTTTTATCCGTTCCAACCTGTTGGAGGGGTTAGATATAAAATTTCGCCATTTTTTAAAAATGTTTCTAGTTTTACAGATTACCAAATAATGATCTGTAGAAATCCCTACTCCACGGTAAGACCTTGTATCAATCACATTCTTTTCATTCTTTCGTCCACTATTATAAAATCAATCATACTCTTCACTCCGTTTTCCTCCCTTGTGTACATGTGAATCTTTTTGTGATCAAACATAGTGTTTGTCACATAAAGATTCTTTTGCAGACATACCTCAAGCAAACTTTTCCCATTTTCATTTTCCCTTTCATCGCCAAACAAACCCAATACCTTTTCATAACCATCTCGCTTAATACCAACCCATCCATTAAAATCACCTAGCATAACTATCTTTTCATTGTCTTTGCAACCATTCAAAACATCATTCACACTATCCCAAAATTCCTTTCTTTCTTCTTTATTTCTTTTAGACTTACCTTCTGTAGGCGCATACGCTCCCAATATAAATATTCGATTCAACCCAACTTTCATTCTAATCCAGACAAGTCTTGAACTTACAAATTCATACTCACTCACACACTCTGTCATTCTTTTGGAAAGGATGAGGCCAACTCCTTGACAGCCTTTGGCGGTTTCTGGTACTCCTGACCAATATGCCGTGAATGAACCACTCTCAGTGGTTCCATTTACACACAGCACATCAATCTTTCTTTCACTCATCATCTGATATACCTCATCTATTTTACCATTAATTCCTCCTCTTATATTCAAAGTAGCCAAGCGGCTGTCCAAAGACCGCTTTTCGCACCTGCGGGAAACGGGACGTGACGGGTTGCGAACCGCGTCGCCGCCATACTGATTGCTTAAATGTTTCTGGATCATTGCGTTCCCACGAGTAATGGGGATCTATTCGGTCGCACCTGACAGAGCCCCTTGTCAGGCGAAGGCTAGCCTTGTTCTGGGGGCGCCCGACCCCAGGGTAAAACAGCACGCTCGAGACTAGGCTCGCCCCTAGCCACGCATCCCTCGGCACGGCAGACCTTGGATTGGCATGGAAAAAGAAGGCAGGGAGAAAGTAACATATAAAGAGATATAAATATATAAGGACAGGATTAATTGGGATTGGGATAGGACAAAAGGTAAAGGGATACTACTGACTCGGAAGACAAAAGGAGTGAGTCCATAGCAGCTCGGGAGGCCGGGTCCGCGTACCCGTATGACATATCCATTAAACTACCGGACTGGTAATTTAGGAATGGCACCCCTGACCACTTTCTTTTTTTTCACTTTCGTCAGTCATAGTATTGCAAACTTCAAAGCGTTGCGTGTGCCTAATCGATTAGTGTTTTTAAATGTATTATACCTGGTTATAAACATTGTAAAAGTAGTGGGTTGTCAGAAGGTGGTGATACGAGTGGTGATGTAAATATGACAAGCAGTAAGACTCAATTTGGTAGAAAATACAGAATTGATTTTAAATTTTAATTATTATAAGATTTTGATTATTACTATGTTCAGTTATTTTTTACGTTGTAATTTTCTTTTAATTTTGTTAAGTTTCATATTGAGACAAAATATTTTTGCTGATTAGTCTCGCAAAGTAAAGAATAGGCAAAGAGCAAGAATAAACAGCACTCTGAATTTGCTTATTGCAGTAATTTAAAATTATAAGTTGCATGATAACTTCTCAACAAATAGTATAAACTACCCGTTACATACTTTATAAAAGCATAACTACCATAGCTCACCGAAGTTTTACAAATTAATTGAAGTTAAAAAAACGCTTGATATACATTTATTTTACCAAAGAATGTTTGATACAGTGGATTATATGGTCAGAAATAAAAATGTTTTTCTAAAAAGTTATTAAAATGATACTGCCGTCTATGGAAGTAGCTTACGTATAAAGATGATTTCAAATTCACCAATAGATCGTGATTTGATGAGGGGTAAAGTTCGACATCATATTCTCCAGTTCTGAGAACTTGTATACAGTTCAGAATCTAGTCGTGTTGGTTTAAATCAATTACTTTAGCATTGAATTGAGTTATAAACATAAAGTAACATTTGGAACGATTTATTTACTAGCTTTATTAAAAGCTTAGTTGTTAATGGAAAACACTAAATATAATATAAACAGTTGAATAAAGGTTATAATATGAAATTACCAAGTGTAGTGTTATATAATTATTGGATAAATGTAAATAATAATAATCAACGAATTTTTTGTGAGTGTATGGAGAACTATAGTTTCCGAATTATGTTGAGAGTAGTTTTTACTTCTTTATTTCTTTTAAGTACTAAGATAAACCCATAAGAATAATAAACGGTAGTAGGCTAGTACGGCGAGGCTGCTTTAAGTATAAAATCCAATTAAATGAACCAAATCCTGCTACTTAATTATTATTTTTTTGAGTACCCGGATTCGCAAATAAGCATGTATTCAACAGACAGTATACATCATTTTCAATTTTCTAAAGAATTGTCAGGTGAGGCCGAGCCCAATTCTCGAATTTAGCAAATTCAGTTTTTCTACTTTTGGTTACTTTTTACAATCAAAGTAAAAGAAAGTGATTAATGTTGATATTTCAGCGATTCACACCCAGTCTTTTATTGGTAATTAGAAAAAAAAGAACTTCCCTATCTGCTAACTATAATGTCAACTATCTATCATGGGAAGTAAAATAAAAGAACTGTATCCATAGAGCTGGTATAATAAGGAGAAGATTATAAGACAAGTTATGAGTACGAGCCGTTAATATGATGTGTATGTATGAAGACAAAGGAAATCAATTTGAATCTGGTTTGAAGTTATTCCCCCGGTGTTGCCCGCGTAGGGATTGCGTTTTGTTTTCTTTAGGTTTGTTATCTTTAACAGTAATGAATACTGATTATCATAATTAATAAAACAAGTCGTGTAGTTACTCGAGAGAATAAAGATTCTATTTTATTTTTAATTGTGTTGCATGCATTGGCAAAGGATGCAACCGTACCACCTTTTATAATGATTAAGCTTTAGTATTGCTCCAATAGTAATATCATTGTGTCATCCATCTTGTGATAATTGTACGTGTGTGTATTCTGTGCGATTCAACATTTGAGGATAAAAAATCTAAAAATCTGTTTGAGATGATATGACTTAACTGCCAATGGTGGTGTAGATTCAATAGCTTTTACTATTTTTACGAGTTAAGCTTAGCTCAAGGAACAGAATTGCGAATCCGGATATAGGAGGTAAATACGAAGGTGCCGAGTGTTAGCGGGTTATCATGCTATTCCAATATAATACATTATTTATTTCACCTTTTGTCTAATGCATTCACATCGAACATTCTAGGTTATTGCGGACATAACTTGGAACAGATACTGATGAACGAACAAAGTTACAAAGACTGAGACAGACTTACACAGTTTACGCCTAAGTCAAAGCATATACGGGTCTCGGTGAACAGGCCTTATGACGATACACGGGCAATACAAAACTGGTGTAGAAAGCTGATGTTGCTTGGTTAAAGCTATAATACACAACTCTGATACATTGAATTGCTCTGCAATAAGCTATGATCGATTAGTAACAAGTCAGACACACGTGGAATTCTCTAAATAAGATTTGAGTTAATGTGTTTATTTTTCATGTTCTCAGTTCATGCATCAGACACGGACGCAGGCCGAGGACGACCGCGTGGTCAGATGGCCGAGTGTTAGCGCCTTACTGGCGCTAACACTTGCAACACCATGCGGCGGACGGCAACATCGAGACGTAGCTGGCAACCCTATCAGATGAGGAGCGCGGGTGATGTGGCACACGCCCGGTCATCGGTCTTCTTGGCTCTTACATATATTGTAACTTATTAGTACTGAATTTATAGAACATAGATTATAGATTATGATTGTTTAAAGTAATTGAAGTAATAATTAGATATTCCATAAAGAACTAGTGATCATTGTATTGAGCATAACGGTCTATTTAGCAAAAATAAATATGTATTATGTGTAACTGTGTCTAATATTTATTTTCTTGATACAGTGGCTCAAGCGTGTAAATTTAAGCGACCGGATAAAAAGACATGCCTTGAAGATGTCCGATTTCATGTTCAACACAAGTTCTATATCTACGTCTTTCGAAGGTTAATAATAAAACTGAACAAAGTAAGACCCTTCATGCCGCCAACCTTGCGTTCAGAGGCTTTGGATGAAAAGACAAAGGTAAGATTCTTTAGTCTGACTAAGTAACCTCTGCCTGTCCATAAGACACCATTCCATATTATCCACAGTCCGTTTTTATAAAAGATCTCAAAATACAGAAATAAAAGACCTCCAAGAGCACATGTACCTACATAATATTTGTTTTGAAACAACAAAAAAATTGTACAACTAAAACTTTTATAGTGAAAACAATTTCCCAATATTTTATTCTGTTATATTGATTAATATTCTTTATTTTAGGCTCTCAACTCTGGCTATCCTTTGACGCCTATTTTATGATGACAAGTCTCTGATCCAGAGGTGAATAGTCCCGAGGATAAGTACCAACGCTTGCACCTTACTGCAAGAAATAAAATAATAGTGCATTGGAGTTTAGAAAGGATGCTTCAGGTAAGAAAAAACTAAATTAAAACTTACTTCATGACTTTCTTACAACAGGCATTAATCCTATCTTACTAATATTATAAATGCGGAAGTAAGTTTGTATATTTGTTTGTAACCACTACACACTTCAACCACTGAACCTATTTAGATGAAATTTGGTATGTATGGATATAGTTTGATACCCAAGAAAGGACATAGGATAGTTTTTATTTCGTCCTATCCTACTAATATTATAAATGCGGAAGTAAGTTTGTATATTTGTTTGTAACCACTTCACACTTCAACCACTGAACCTATTTAGATGAAATTCGGTATGTATGGATATAGTTTGATACCCAAGGAAGGACATAGGATAGTTTTTATTCCGAAATTCCCACGGGGAGCGAAGCCCACGGGCACAGCTAGTTGCCCATATTGCATAACCTTCTGGGGTGGTGCCTGCACGACCGTCTTAATTTAACTCAAAAGAGCACAAAGTGCTCTTCTTAGTCTGCACATTTAATCCTTTTTCAACTATATACCTTCTGTAAAGTTTCATCAGTCAATCAATTATATACATTATCACCCAACAGCACAGCATCACTCCTTACAACCCAAACTCGACACACTATATTTATACAAAATTTCTATAATGTATATTTATTTATTATACACTCTATACCTATTTATCAATCAGCCATCCTACTCAAATGTTTTTCCTAACCCCTTCTTTAGCACATAATATACACCTAATATAAGTTTAAAAAAAGACCATTCCGTAGAGTATAAGCATTTTCTTAAGACACTTTTATCCTATGTCTCCTAGTCATAAGATAGGTATATACATACAGTTCTGAGAGTACTGGCGAGCTGTGATGCAGGCCCAGCCTTTACAGTCACCTGTCTCCATATAACAGTATGTGTATAGTACTCTGTGTAAAGTCTCAATATAACTAAATAATAAATCTGTAATAGTATTTAGTTCATGTAGTTTTAAGTTATTTTTAGTTTTACTGTTTTACTAATGTGTAGGTATTGTTTACTGATGTTTACTGGGCGACTGGAAGCTTCATTCTCCCCCCACAGTTGCAGCAAGGATAACAAATGCATGCTGTGGAGTAGAGTGCTACTGGTTGGCAGTATGCCTGCAATCGGAGGTGCCTTTGCTCTCAGTCAACTGGAGCTGGGGCTCGCAATTAACTAGAGCCACCACAATCATGCTCTTATGTGTTGTAAATTAAATATTGTTAATCTTGTCTCCTTTATCTTGTGCTTTTAACTCAATATTAAACGTGTAAGTATGTGTAAGGAAAAAATAAACCAGTTTTGTATTGTAACTTGAGTTTTTTTATCTACACTAATATTATCTACATCTACACTAATATTATAAAGAGGAAAGATTTGTTTGTTTGTTTCTTTGTTTGTTTGTTTGATTGTATTGAATAGGCTCCGAAACTACTGGATCGATTTTAAAAATTCTTTCACTGTTGGATAGGTATGTTATCCCTGAGTAACATAGGCTATGTATGTACCACGGGCGAAGCCGGGATGGACTGCTAGTATTTTATATACCTATTTATTCAGACAATACATATGAATAAAATTTTACAATATAAACACTAATATTATAAAGAGGAAAGATTTGTTTGTTTGTTTGTTTGTTTGTTTGATTGTATTGAATAGGCTCCGAAACTACTGGATCGATTTTAAAAATTCTTTCACTGTTGGATAGGTATGTTATCCCTGAGTGATATAGGCTATGTATGTACCACGGGCGAAGCCGGGATGGACTGCTAGTATTTTATATACCTATTTATTCAGACAATACATATGAATAAAATTTTACAATATAAACAAAAAGCTATGAGATCTAATTAGAGAGTAAAAATTGCTAGACCATGGAGAGCTTTAGGCTGGCAATTTTCAACAGTTTTCAGTTTTGAGCCGTGACCCGTTCACCCCCCAGTGATGATGAGTCTTTTGCAAGTCTTGAGGCGTACTGAAACGAGCTGACAGGGCACGCGCTTCTTTGGATCTGACTTCCTAGAGCCAAATCCATAAGCTCCTCCAAAAAGTTGACAAGGAGCGTCAACAGCTCCACGCACGTTTGGCGACGGGGTCGCCATGGCCGAAATCGGTCGGACAGATCATCATCATCAATTAGATAAGTAATTTAATCGAAAATACAAAAAGATTATGCGTGACAACCCGCGAGAAATTTGAATAGGTTATCCGTCTAATCTGTAAATTTGAAACATTGTGACATTGACATACGACATTCGTCACGTTTTTACGAAAAAAATAACCAAGTCGTAGGGTTTTCAATGTTGTAAACGTGAAATCGATGATCGATTGTACTTAAATCACAGTGATTTCTAAAATACTAGGGTGATATCGCTAACGTTCCTAGAAAGGTTTCGTTGCAGTAACGATTCAACTTTGGTTTAAGTTCAGCAATGGTTGATACGTTAGCGCGATACCGAAATCGGTCCAACCGAATCGAAACGTAACCGCAGCCGAAGCTGGATTGAATCGTTACGTAAACGAACCGTTGAGCTTTACATTAGCGCGATTGCCCTGCTGAGCAGGCGTCTCGTCCGGTCGCTAACCAGTCGCGCGACCCTGACGTCACCGTAGATCTTACTAGAACATTAGGGATCCGCGTACGGACGCAATGAGTATGAAGAAACCATTTCAATAATGTCTGTATTTACACATTTATATTTATTTTCTTATTGCTTTATAACAAGTATGTACGTACAACGTTACACGATTAAGCTGTCCAAAACTTTAGCCAGTATTGTAGCTAGTGAGATTGGTCTATAATTTAATATGTCAGATACATCGCCAGTTTTGTTTTTTATTTTTTACAATTGGTACTACGATGGTGTGCATAAGGTCTTTTGGTAAGTATGAGTGCCCTATACACAAAGAGTAGAACATGGCCAGAACACGGGGCAAGTGGACACCTGCATGTTGCAAATGTTCGATGCTTAGACAATCATGGCCAGGTGATTTTTCTGCGGTCATATTTTTAATCACAGAAAAGACCTCTTTAGCGGTGAATCGGATTCCCGATACCGTTCCAGGCGTAGAAGCATCGGACATACACAACGAGCGACCCAAAGGCGATTCCTTTTGAAAACTACATTTAAAGTTTTAAGGCATTAGCTATTTCAGAGGGATCCTGCATGCCAGCGACGTTCTAGGGTAAGCTCGCTCTTGGGCTAATATTTTTAGTAGTTTTCCAAAACTTTTGTCAGCATGATGTTGCGCAATTATATTCATTCTAATTTGTTGTTCATTGTTCTGACACCACTTCAGTTTATTTTTGAAAATTTTACAAGACTCCCACATATCAATAAAAATAGGACCTGACTTTGGTTTACCGGACAGTACCCACAGTTCGTAACACAAGCGGGCCCGCGCGTGAGCCTCCCTGACATGCCTATTCCATCCTACAACCGGCTTTCTTTTAAATGGTCTCTTGGCAGAGCTACTCAAAATTGCTGTCTCAAAAAGAATGCTAACTATTTTACAATACATTTCATTTAATAATAGCCTACAATTTTCGTTATTACATATTTTATCAGCACAATTATTAAATTCATCAGGGAAATGCATGTCTCGTAGCATATTATGACATATTTCACCGTATTTATTTACTTGATAATCATCTCTTTGCCCCCACGTCACTTTATTATTATTAGAAAGTTGGTACGGCGTACAAATCTTAACCTGTGGTGTTAACAATTCAAAATTACATTCTATTTGTAATGGCATGTGGTCAGACCAATATGTATCGTACAATACGGACACATTTACAACCGATTATCTCGCCGCAAAACTTGTCAAAATATGGTCCAACCATCGTTTACATAAATATACATCACTAACAAAAGTGTACGTGTCTGGTGGTAATAAGTCTAAGTCTACACATGACCACGATTTTTCACTACAAAAGTCAAGCAATTCTATATGAAACAACTCACCTGGGTGTGCGTTAAAGTCCCCAAGCATAAATACGGATTCCACATTACTGTTTTCAATTATCCCACTTATTTCGCCCAAACACTCCGTGAACCCAACCAGATTATCTTTACAACAGGTTGGCATATATACAGAGAACACTAGTAAGGAACGACTGTGCAATACTACCTTTATTGCCGTAAGCCGCACACTATTGCATGGAACAACCGTGACACACGGGAATAACGATTTTCTCCACAACAATGCGACTCCACCGTACTTTCGCCCACGTAGAACTCCTTGGGATGTATCGATCGCAGATTTACCGGAGAACGCGAAATCATCGCTAATGTCACCCAAGTAGCGTATATCCTCAGGCATTAACCACGTTTCCTGGAGGGCTATTATATCCGCTTCTTTGCACAAGTTCCTAACACACAGAGTAGATCTCCCTAAGCCTCGGCAGTTGAAACTTATAAGTTTGGTGTACTTATCCATTAAAATGTTTTTTTGGACTCGAAATCTTCCTACTGAAGTCTATGAAACGTCTATATGCCACACCCTCCGGCCAAAAATCATCCTTCATGAACAGGTGCTGCACCCTTCTTGGTATATTAATTTTATATCCATTGTAATCCTTTGATATTTTCATCTCTTTTTTTACAACCGTCAGAGTTAAGTCCGTTTTCTTCTTAATGTAGTTTATGATATCCTGCTCCGTTACTTCTTTTGAGGACCATACTATCTGCCGCCTTAAAGTTTATTTCCGTGTCCACTGCAGCTTTTCCTGAATTCCCTATAAAACGGTTCCTTAACCTCTTTTTCTACACACGTATCCAGCTCTCATCCGGTATTTGCGGCTTCCATTCACCTTCACGAGCTATTTCTGCCATAGAGATTTTGGGCTTCGAGCTAGCATCCGTCACAGACGTGTGTATCTTAGGCTCGGTGCACGGTACGGCGGTTAGCGGGGGAACATGCGTCATCTCTGCGCTCTGCAGCGCCGCCGGCTCCTTCTCATCACTCGCAACGGCCGATGCCTGGCTCAACTCGTTCGCTTGATTTTTTATACAGTTACCCTCTTTTGGTGTATGGCTTGAATTTTGCAACTCTGATATATCCGATGAAATTTTCGGCATGGATAGGTTTTCAGATCCCTGTACGTCTAGAGCTAAACCCATAGGCCCACTGTTACAATCGTCGTAGTCGTAGCTATTTAAGACGAAAACCCCCTTTTTTGGTTAACGTTACACGAGAAATTATTTACAATAGACGCGTTTTTCAAGGACTCAATTTTCCGTCTTAATTTTTCGAGCTCGTACGCAGTCGCATAATTATTTTTGACATGATTTATATCATCCTGCATTTTCACTTGATCTTTAAGTATACGTGTAACATCAACATGATTAAAAAGAACTGGTGGTAGACGTTCTAGTTCTTTGGCCGTGAAAATAGGGAGGTGTTCTTCCTCGGTCTCCTTGATGGTGGTAATAATATCTACTATGTGATTTGAATTATTTTGTGTGATTCCGCCACCAGTTAGTTCATGCAAACTATTGCCGGCCGGCGCCCACCCACTACTGTTAGTCCCAGCATACCTGCCACCAGCAGCCCGTGTGCACCCGCCACCAACAGTCAATGCATGACCCCTCCCATGCTGCTGCATCCGCTGTGGCTGCAGCAACATCGGACGTCGTATACGCGACACGTATTTCGCCTCTTCACAAGGCTTCCTCAGGCACCAAACAAGTTGTTGATCGTTCGGCGGTCAAACGTCGAATGATAAAAATTCACCGTATTGCCATGCTTTTATACTATTAGAGAAGAGGGAGGTGGTGGGGGAGCGGAGTTACCGGAACTTTCTATTGTAAAAATATTTAATAAAGGGGAATTATTTACCTCTAGTTGTTTATTTATTAATTGAATATTTGATTTTTTATATTTATTAATTTCTAATTGCTCCCAAATACTCAATTTTAACCCTTTTTCTTCGGTGTGTAATATTTTGTAAGTATTATTTGATGATAAATTATGATTTTGATCAAGTAGGTGTTCTGCAAAGTTGGACCTTTCTGGGTGTTTGTTCTTATACGCATTAATATGTTCATTATAACGAATTTTAAAGTTGCGGCCGGTTTGTCCAATATAAACTTGTTGACAATCATCGCAAGTTAGTTTGTATATACCGGATTTTTTGTCTGACTCAATTTTATCTTTTACATTACAAAGAGATCTTAGCGAATTTTTTGTTTTTAACGCTACGTATACCTTATTTTTTCTGAATATTTTAGACACTTTATCTGTAATTTTACCTAAATATGTTAAACTTGCTGTATAATTGGAGGTTAAATTGTTTGGTACTGCGTATAAAAGTTTTTTAGTCACATTCTGTATTTTTCTATGTATAATGTTGTCTATTATTTGTGTATTGTAACCGTTTGACTTAGCTATTTGGTATATAATATTCAGTTCTTTATTATAACTACTTTTACTAAGAGGAACTGTCATTAATCTATGTATCATTGACTGGTATGCAGCAAGTTTATGTTGCCATGGATGATTTGATGACGCAGGGATTGTTGTATCCGTATGTGTTGGCTTGCGATAAATGTCGAAATCATGTTCTGTCTTATTTCTTGTTATATTCAAATCTAAGAAATGAAGAGAATTGTTTTGTTCAAATTCTACTGTGAATTTAATTTTGGGATGAATTTTATTTAGTTTTGAAACAAATATATTTAACTGACGATTTGTACCTGTCCAACAAATAAGTATATCATCGACGTATCTATAATAATAAAATATATTATTTGATTTCCCAATTATATTTTCTCTTTCATAATTATCCATAAATATGTCAGCCATAAGAGGACTCAAAGGAGATCCCATTGCTAAACCTTCTTTTTGAATGTAATATTTGCTATCAAATTGAAAGTAGTTTTGAGCCATACATAGTTCTGTTAATTTTAGAATATCATTTATCTCACCCGGGTGAACTTTATTCTTTTCAAGTTCAGATTTTAAAATAATTAAACAATCTTCATATGGAACATTTGTAAACAAACTTTCTACATCTAGAGAAACTAATTTAGCGTTAGTCGGAAGCTGGACTTCTTTGATATTTTCAATTAATTGTAAGCTATTTTTTAGGCTATATTTTGGTCTAAATTGTATTTTTTCTCTAATAAAATTATTAAGAAATTTTGCCAGCTCATATGTTGGAGCTCCTATATAAGATACTACTGGTCTTACTGGTATATTATCTTTATGTGTTTTAGGTTGGCCATATAACATAGGAGCATGTGTATTCGTTGGTATTACTTTTGTTCTTAAATACGAATTATCTGGGAAAATAAATTTTGTACTATTCACAGTTAACTTTAGTTGAGCTAAGAATTTGTTTGTGGGATCATGGTCTAAATTTTGGAACTCATCTTTCTGTAATATATCATTTACTTTAGAAATATAATCAGAACGATCCATAATGACTATTGTGTTACCCTTATCTGCTTTTGAAAGTACTATATTGTTTGAATTTAACTTTTGTTGGACAGATACAAATGTCTTATTTTCACTATTTATCTTAATATTTTTAAGGTTAGCTGATTTAATAATTTGAGCTATTGTTTGTTTTAGAACATTGTCTTTTTTATTTCGTATTACAGCAATCTCTGCGTCAACTGCTAGTGTTTCTAGTGATTTGTGAGATAATTTTGGAGTGATGCTATATTTGAGACCTTTCTCTAATAGTTTATATTCATCATGGGAAAATTGAGTATTTGTGAGGTTTTTTACTCTAGGATAAAATGTGTGTAATTTACAATTTGAATGATTATTATGACAATTATTACTGTATACCCTTTGTTCTGAAATAAGTTTTGTAATTTTATTCTTCTGTGATAGATATTTTGAATAAACTACATTTGAAGCGAGCTCCCTAGCTTTTTGATCAACCAAATCAAATTCAACTGGAAGTAAGTGATGAGCTAGTTCGGTGTGCAGTATTTTCAAATGCGATTTTAAATTATCCCTCGTTGTATTTGCAAATGCAAATGTATTTGCAAAGGCAAAATTTCTTAATAATTTTATTAGAGAAAAAATACAATTTAGACCAAAATATAGCCTAAAAAATAGCTTACAATTAATTGAAAATATCAAAGAAGTCCAGCTTCCGACTAACGCTAAATTAGTTTCTCTAGATTTAGAAAGTTTGTTTACAAATGTTCCATATAAAGATTGTTTAATTATTTTAAAATCTGAACTTGAAAAAAATAAAGTTCACCAGGGTGAGATAAATGATATTCTAAAATTAACAGAACTATGTATGGCTCAAAACTACTTTCAATTTGATAGCAAATATTACATTCAAAAAGAAGGTTTAGCAATGGGATCTCCTTTGAGTCCTCTTATGGCTGACATATTTATGGATAATTATGAAAGAGAAAATATAATTGGGAAATCAAATAATATATTTTATTATTATAGATACGTCGATGATATACTTATTTGTTGGACAGGTACAAATCGTCAGTTAAATATATTTGTTTCAAAACTAAATAAAATTCATCCCAAAATTAAATTCACAGTAGAATTTGAACAAAACAATTCTCTTCATTTCTTAGATTTGAATATAACAAGAAATAAGACAGAACATGATTTCGACATTTATCGCAAGCCAACACATACGGATACAACAATCCCTGCGTCATCAAATCATCCATGGCAACATAAACTTGCTGCATACCAGTCAATGATACATAGATTAATGACAGTTCCTCTTAGTAAAAGTAGTTATAATAAAGAACTGAATATTATATACCATATAGCTAAGTCAAACGGTTACAATACACAAATAATAGACAACATTATACATAGAAAATACAGAATGTGACTAAAAAACTTTTATACGCAGTACCAAACAATTTAACCTCCAATTATACAGCAAGTTTAACATATTTAGGTAAAATTACAGATAAAGTGTCTAAAATATTCAGAAAAAATAAGGTATACGTAGCGTTAAAAACAAAAAAATCGCTAAGATCTCTTTGTAATGTAAAAGATAAAATTGAGTCAGACAAAAAATCCGGTATATACAAACTAACTTGCGAAGTCAAAGTCAAAAATTTTTATTCAATGTAGGATAAATTTATCTCTTATTAAAGGTTATTTATTTTAAATATTTTTTTTAGTGCAGAAGCTAAAAACTACTAGCGTTTCGGAACGACCACTGCTGGGAAGATTACGCCGAAAGAAACCCAGTTCAGTATTGGTCCCTACCCAGCCTGATGGGCTATGTTACAATTATAATACAGATTTACACTTAAGCTATACATTTAAGTTATACAATTACAATTTGCAGACAACTATTTCCAAGAATTTTTCTCAGATGATGATAAGTAGTCATTTACATGATAATACGCATTTTGTAATAAATGATTTTTAACGGCTGTCTTAAACTTAGATAATGGTAATGCTACTATATCATCTGGAATTTTATTATAGAGGCGCAAGCCGCGACCCACAAAAGATTTTTTTGTTTTCTCTAACCGCAAAGCTGTGATGGCTAATTTATTTTTATTTCTCGTGTTAATACTATGAATATCACAATTTCTCTTAAATGAGTGTATATTCTGACGCACGTACATAATGTTCGCATAGATGAATTGCGAAGGGAGGGTCAAAATATTTATGTCTTTAAATAGTTCCCTCAAAGACTCTCTAGCACCTAATTTATATATAAATCTGATAGCGCGTTTTTGTAAAACAAATATGGTATTTATATCTGCAGCGTTACCCCATAGCAATATTCCATAGGACATAACACTGTGGAAGTACCCAAAATATACCAAACGCGCTGTATCAACGTCAGTCATTTGCCTAATTCTTCTAACCGCATAGGCCGCAGAGCTAAGTTTTCCAGCTAATTTTTGAATATGGGTACCCCATTGCAACCCTGAATCAAGCGTTATTCCCAAAAATGTTGTGTTATCAACCATATCTACTGCTTCCTTATCAATAAATAATCGTGTTGGAACTTTTGTAACATTTGGTAAGCAGAACTTTACACATTTCGTTTTTTTTGCATTTAATACTAAATTATTTGCTGTAAACCAATCCAACACTTGCGACAATATATTATTCATCTCATCAGAGGTGTCAGTTTTCCTATCTACGCTGAAAACAAGGGAAGTGTCATCAGCAAAAAGTACAGCCTTACAATCTTTTACATAATATGGTAAATCATTAATATAGATCAGGAACAACAAAGGACCCAAGATAGAACCCTGGGGCACACCCATCACTACGGTTGATCCTTCAGATTTTACTTGATTTACACTAACTTTTTGAATTCGGCTACTCAAATAAGATTCAATCAATTCAAGAGCCTTCCCTTTTATTCCGTAGTGCTCAAGTTTGGATAGAAGGGTTTTGTGGTCTACACAATCAAAGGCTTTGGAGAGGTCACAAAAGACACCAATTGCATTCTGACAACACTCCCAAGCATCATAGATGTTTTGTAATAGTGCTACACCTGCATCCGTTGTTGATCGACCCTTAGTAAATCCATACTGATCACCATGGAACAGACTATTTTTGTTGAAAAAATCTAATAATTGGTTAAAAATTATCTTTTCGAATATTTTGCTCAGTGCTGGCAGAATAGAAATGGGACGGTAATTTGTTGGATCATTTCTGTCACCAGTCTTAAATAGAGGGATAACTTTACTTAACTTCATCATGTCAGGGAAAGATCCCGCGTCTACACATTTATTAAATATGGAAGCTAAGTAAGGCGCAATTACATCTATAATATTACTTATAACGGATACAGAAATGTCCCACAAATCACCAGTTTTATTATTATTTAAGCTTTTAAAAGTATCAATGATATTTTAAGGTGTGACGTATTTGAATATTAGCCTATCTTTACATTTAGGTACGCAATTGGTTAATAGTTTTTTTGATTTCCTAGATGAGGACATAAGTGGGGCAGTTGTATTTAGGGGAATGTTTGTGAAAAAGTTCTCAAAGTATTGTGCGACATATTCACTAGTGTCTAGAACCTTATTGTTAATGTTTAACTCAATTTTATTTACTCGTTGCTTGTTTTTTCCGGTTTCAGTGTTAATAATATTCCAGGTTGTCTTTATTTTATCTTTAGAATCTAGAATAGCTTTCCTGGTGTATAACGACTTCGCGCATAAACATACTTTTTTAAAAAGCTTTGAGTAAGTTCTAACGTAATTAATGAAATTAGGTGTTTGGTTATAAGCTTTCATAGCTAATAATTCATATAGCCTATTCCTACTAATATGAATCCCTGTGGTAGCCCATTCGCTAAACTTTTTCCGATAACGTTTCTTTCCCTTTTTAAGTGGAAAATTATCATTAAATTCTGATTCACTCACACCGAACATTTTATTATACAAAATATCCGGATCATCCCGAGTTTCTTCAATTAACGGTAATTTTTTCGAAACTGTATCCCTAAATTTTTTAATTTTATCTTTAGTAATAGCTCTGTAGGTTATTTCAGGTAATTCTACTTCTACTGCGTTGTTGGCAAATTTCACGAACTGACCAAAATGATCAGATGTTATATTTTTAATTATAGCTTTATCAACAGCAGTGCAATCACAGAAAACATTATCTATATGTCGGCGAGTTCAAGATAATCCCATTTATTATTGTTTTCGATGTGCAAACAGAAAGTTGTTTACTACAAAACATAACTGCTACATTTTCAAATGTTTCAACAAGTATAAAAGCGGTCGCCCTAGCGACGAGCGGCTCAGTCTTGTGCGGACCGCCGTACTGTGAACATCTCCTTTGTGTAGTGTGCTGTGGGCTTGGCCATAACTTCTTTAATTGTGATTGTTGTAATAGATGAGGATTTGGTAAACCGATTTATTACAATGATAGTTGTTTCAGCTAGACGATAAGCCCAGGTGGACACAGATTCAATAACTGTGTGGGCCAGGGGTATTCAGACACATATGGTTGGAATCCATGATACAGCGCGAGGCGGAGCGCTGTATTTATCGTCACACTTTTAGTGAGTTCGGCGTAGGTCATCTCCTGCTCCGTCATCAGAAGTTGGATCTGAATCTTTGCCCACTTGAGTGAATCCATGGGAGAATAGGAGTGAAGAGTCCGACAGGGTCCGAAGAGTGTGATTATAATTGGACCGTCTTTTGAATTGTCCAGAGATGATGGACCCGTATTTTCAGTTTGCCAGAGGGGTAAAAATTCACAAGGATACGGAGCGTCAAGGTTCCGGAGTGGGGGCTTGCGGAGTCATACTTAGGTAAAAATCGTGCTTGAGTGTGACGTCACGCAAAATTTCAATGCGCTGTATCTTTGTCATTTTTGGTTTCTCAGAGAAAGGAAAGAGTGTGTGTACAAACTACAATGTTGTTTGATGGTCTAACCGATGGACCAAAAGTGTTTTTCCATTCGTCATGCCTAGTCTGAAAAACAGGAACCTGTCCATTTATTTAATAATCGTATGGCTATTATTACAGTTGTTATTCTGTATCTATTGTATTGCGTCTTTTTGCAGGGTGAACCAGTCTTCCGGCAGTCTCGGATTATGTGGTCTATGTCCTATTCAGGAGCGCCACATCCGCAAGCTGGGGAGTCAATCCAGTCGCACCGGAATTCAAACGATCTAGTTCGTCCCAATCCAGTTCTCAGTCTGTGGAGCTGGCACAATTCTCTGCGTGGGAGAGAGAACCCTGATAGTTTTTCAGTTTGGTTGATGGTTGTATCCACATAGGTGGATTCAAATTCTATTCTTTTTGATGGTAAAGTGGTTTTTCAACAGTCAATCTTATAGAGATGGTGTCGTGACTTCAGTCTTAGCCTTTTTAATAGTTTGTGGATGGAGTTTAGCAGTGCAATGTGTCGATAACTTTTGGGGTCATTGACAGGCTCTGGTTTTAGTATCGTAACCCATCCTGTGTTGCATATGGTCTGTGTGACCACCGTCTGTGTGACTACCGTCTGTTCAACAAGCGTCTGTGTGACAAGCGTCTGTGTGACAAGCGTCTGTGTGACAAGCGTCTGTGTGACAAGCGTCTGTGTGACAAGCGTCTGTGTGACAAGCGTCTGTGTGACAAGCGTCTGTGTGACAAGCGTCTGTGTGACAAGCGTCTGTGTGACAAGCGTCTGTGTGACAAGCGTCTGTGTGACAAGCGTCTGTGTGACAAGCGTCTGTGTGACAAGCGTCTGTGTGACAAAGCGTCTGTGTGACAAGCGTCTGTGTGACAAACGTCTGTGTGACAAACGTCTTTGTGACAAAGCGTCTGTGTGACAAGCGTCTGTGTGACAAACGTCTGTGTGACAAGCGTCTGTGTGACAAGCGTCTGTCTGTCAACCGTCTGTCTGCCAACCATCTGTCTGTCAACCGTCTGTGTGACAAGTCTGTCTAAATGGCAGCCGGCCTGTGTGACAACCTTTAGCGCCAGTAATGGTGCTAACGAGAGTAAAAAGATCGATCAGTGCAAAGATACTTAACGTGAGTTTAGTTTCAGCTACTTCTGCAAAGGTGCTAAAGTGCTAACAAGTGAACCATAACTGCTGGCCATGTATTGCGGCCGAGTTGGAGTCAGCGGCAGTGCCGCAGGCGCTGGAGATTCCTGGTGAAGTGAAAAAGCGAGTTGATATCGTGTGTATTTTTGTGTCGTAACCTTATCTGCTGAATCGCAAAAATAACCTGGTAAGTTTTTATATTTTTTTTGATTTAAGAGTAGAGCAGAGAGCAATTTATTTCGAAACCTTTAGTTTTAAAACATAAAGTAGAATAATGTCTAGTCTTTTCACCACTATGCAAGCAGAATATAATTATGATTTCGCTATTTTAAATAAGAACGTGTATTATCTGCTAAGCTTAGTGAGTTAATCTTATCGTCATGAGTTGATAGATGAGCTTAACATCACTGGAGGTGGCATAAATCACTGTTAGTCGGAGCTGGCAGAGGCGCCAGTTAGTATCCTAGCAAATAGTCTAGTATTTTAAATTATAATTTTTTGCGTCTTATAATCTTACGTGTGAATACTGGTGTAAAATGATAGTTATTAGGTACGTTACGTACTTCATTATTCGAAAAGTTGGAGAGATAAGTTCTTCTAGCCTTTGCCTCATATTGGACTTAAGATAGCTAAATATGATGAAGACTTTTATAAAGATTATAATGAGATACTGACCAGGGTGATGATGATGATATTGATAATGAAGAGACAGTGATGACGATGAAGATATTATTGATGAAGAGGTAGTGATGATGAAGAGGTGATTAATAGGACGGCGAGCCTACCATGATGATGATCATGGTGATGACTTTATTTAAAAGGACCCTTCACCGTTTACTATGTGAGTAATAATATTTTACCATTAATTTATTATTTACTGTGTTTTAGGTTAACTGAAGTAAAGTCCCGTTACTTTAGCAATCCCCCCCACGGTGACAATCCGTAGTATATCCATCCTCTTAAGTTTTCACGTAACAATTCATTTACGGTTTTAAACCATTTTTGCTAATTAAAAGTATCAAGAGTAAATTTTAATCTGGATAATTAAAGTCGAGTAAATATTGAGATATTATAGCCAAATTCAAGAATATCATACTGATAAGCAATGTTATTTTTATTGTTAGGAAGTCCGTAGAAAAAAGATTGTTGCAGTTTTGTTTTGACGTTTGGAGGAAGGTGTCTGATTTGACTTGTTGGAAAATAGCGTATATTATCTACCCAGTTGACATTTATTTTTACTTCTTCTTCTTATCGTGTCGTTGGCTTGAATTTTTAAGTTGTTCTTCGATAACGTTGCCACTTTTACGCTTCCCTCCGAGGCATAGTATAGGTCAAGCACGGTACAGCTGGTAGGGCATAGAGGTGATCTAATGATCTAATCGTCATGACCACAATCGCCCTGTGCTTTTGCTTGGTCTATGTGGCACCAGCGCGCCAGATTATGTTTACATCGGCTTACTTCAGTTCGGAGGCAACTCAAGCACCTCCAAGTAGCCCATGGCAGTTTATGACCTGGCGGTAGCGCCTCTCATGGTTGGATGCAATCGGGGGATGGAGCATACTGTTCGCACCACATTCTAAACCTACATGATTCCGGTTGTTCTTACGTATAACTACTTGAATCATTATGACGATTTTTCACCTGTTCAATTATTTGAAAAATCTAGATGCTTTCCGGGCTTGAAACTCAAAGCAAATACACAAGTGTTTTCATGATAGGTTGAGAAGGATGCGGGAGCCAGAGAAGCTCATTAGGAAGACCGATAACATAGCTGAAGGCTTTATTGCCATAGGTAGAGTGATGAATTGCTTTGTTTATTTTGTCGTGACCGTACTAGAGTTGACCCGTAGTCCGTGAGTGGGCAGTATGCGGTCGGCTCTTGTGGAGGTCGAGTTTCTGGAGGAAATTATAAGGTCAAGTGGACCTGGTGATCACAGGTGGTAATACGCATATTAGTATGAGGCTAACGATGGCAATTTTGTTACTGATATGTCTTGGTGATCTCTCCTAACTGAATTAATAATTACTGTATCTTTTTTTTTTAAACATCGTTAAAATTAAGAAGTTCTATTCGTTTTGATTAAATTTAACTTTCATAACTGGTAAAGAGAACATATGATTAATAACAACCATGAACTAGCAGGAAGGCTGGCTGCGTTCCTTAACATGTGATCGCTGCACATAGACATGATGTTATTACTATCCAATTCGATTGTAAAGATTTATCAATGTTCATTTTTTGTTTTGAGTTTATTATATTTTAGATCGTTTAATCCAATTAAGTAAGTCATCTAATAAAGATGATTATTTATAGCAAAAAAAAAATATGAACAGTACACAATAATTAATTTAACTAAAAATTAAATAACCTACCTAAATTAAAATGTTAAAAGTATGAACTAAAATATAACTAACTAAAAAAATATAAAAATAAAACATATACCTAAGAGACTGACGGCATTGCCTGGGCGTACAGCAAGACTTCTAAAAAAACAATTACTAAAGCTTTGTTTTGATCAGGTTTGGCCGAACGGTGTACCGTTTGTGCTTTGTGTTGATCTTAAATATGAAACCCGAGGACGGGTGTTACTGTCAAGATGGCAGTGTCGGCGAGTTAAAAATTGATCCATGAATTTTATTGATTCGAATGATTGAATACATAAGCATTGTGCGAAAAATCCCTTTGTCATGATTTCTTTATAATTATTCCTGTATAGATCTTGGCTGAAGGACAAATAAAAGACCGGTTCAGAAAAGTAGTTTTGCAAGGCACTCTTCTGGAGTAGAATTTTTGCGAGTTGAAATTTTGTTATAGTTTTGTGGGACGCTTATTGCCGAGCTAGATCAGAATCATTTTATGGTTATTTCTAACCATGCTACCATAGAATACATAATAGTACAAGTTATAGTAACAGAAGATTCACTCTGAAAAAGGAATAGAGACTCTCGCAACGATACAATTAAGTTCAATTCAGATCGCACAACGCTAATAACTTAGTTATATTCACCTAGACAATCCATCTCTTTCTATCGCGTAACGCTTACCTTTTCTGGCGCACTGATTAGCCACGCTGGCATGGCAACCGTACGTACTTGCGTTTTTAATACCTACCGCGGAGTAAGACAGGCCTGATGCTACTTACTAGTTTAAATTACTATTGAGAGCGCGTACGAGGGCGTACGCATGTCAGGTTGGCCGTGTCGGCGAGTTCAAGATAATCCCATTTATTATTGTTTTCGATGTGCAAACAGAAAGTTGTTTACTACAAAACATAACTGCTACATTTTCAAATGTTTCAACAAGTATAAAAGCGGTCGCCCTAGCGACGAGCGGCTCAGTCTTGTGCGGACCGCCGTACTGTGAACATCTCCTTTGTGTAGTGTGCTGTGGGCTTGGCCATAACTTCTTTAATTGTGATTGTTGTAATAGATGAGGATTTGGTAAACCGATTTATTACAATGATAGTTGTTTCAGCTAGACGATAAGCCCAGGTGGACACAGATTCAATAACTGTGTGGGCCAGGGGTATTCAGACACATATGGTTGGAATCCATGATACAGCGCGAGGCGGAGCGCTGTATTTATCGTCACACTTTTAGTGAGTTCGGCGTAGGTCATCTCCTGCTCCGTCATATACATGTTTTAGAGTCGCCTTGTATTCTAGTTGGTTCTAAAAATAAATTGAACAAATTGAATGACTTAAATAAATTCAAAAATCTAATACATTCGGTGCTATCAGACGCTAATAAATCTACGTTAAAGTCGCCACACAATATTATGTTTTTGCGACATGAACTTAATTTTCTCAAAACATCTTCAATTACAGTTTCTAAAGTATTAAAGTTAGCTTTTGGGGGTCTGTACGCGCATACTATAATACAATTTTCTAGTTCAACGCAGGATAATTCAACAATACTTTCAACCGACAGGCTCACAATATCCTTGCGTTCTTTACATTTTACATCATTACGTGTTAAAATTAAACTGCCTCCTTTTTCATTAATCTTTTTAATAAATAAACTAGAGACTAAATAATTATTAATATTAAATTGTACTTGATGTGACTGCAAAAAGTGTTCAGTTAAACATACTACATGTAAATCCCTATCGTTTGCATATAATTCTAATTGCAATAATTTGCTAGTCAGGCCCTGAATATTTTGGTGAATAATATTTAACTCTTTGGCCTTGACTGTTGTCTTTTTCATTAGTTTAAATCAGACTGAGTATCTCCAGCTATGGTACATTCAGCACTACAATGTACTGTGTTTAATTTAGAGTTACTAGTTGTACTATTTACAACACTACTTTGTATATTATAAGATACTAATGTAGCTAAGAGTCGCTTATATCTAGGAGGCAGATACATAGTATCTAGAGTCAACTTAAAATTACAAATAAATTGATTAATATCTAAATAAGAAATAAAGTCACCGTGACAATAAGTCATATTGTACAGATGTACATTTAAATCATGTATGTGCCTGTTACTTTTACTGTCTAAATTGTCTGAATATGGAAAGGCACTTATGATAAATCTACAATCCTTTTTTTGTTTTAAATCTTTGATTTTGTCTATACCTTTTTTTAAGTTCCTTCCTGTAATAGAGGAACTGTCACCACACATTATTAAAATTGTGGTATGTTGGTCTATGTCATTATAATTTATGTTATTTATTAGGTTTAAAAATGTGACCCCGGGTGTGCATACATTGAATACTAAACATTCACTGTTCAGGTTATTATAAATCATACTACTAAGATCTTGACCTAACTTATCAGAATATATTATTAATTTTTTACAAATCATTTTTCTATTTATGCTATTATTAATTGTTTCTATTTTGGATTGTACATCATTTTCTACATGAGGGTATTTATTTATACTTAGACTTATACCGCAGTCAACAGTAGGGGATGGGGTTGAGTCCGTGACAGGTGATTCCGTAACCACTGTCAGGGGAACACCGTCAGATACTAAACTAATTTCCCTATTTTCTTCTAAAATTAACTCATATTTTTTTGTGATATTTTTTAAGGTAGCCTGCAATGTTGAGATTTGTGACTCTAATTCAAACATCTCAGTGTCATATATGCGACAAGCCATATTAAGGCGATGATTGTCAACAAGTTTATATTGGACAAACCGGCCGCAACTTTAAAATTCGTTATAATGAACATATTAATGCGTATAAGAACAAACACCCAGAAAGGTCCAACTTTGCAGAACACCTACTTGATCAAAATCATAATTTATCATCAAATAATACTTACAAAATATTACACACCGAAGAAAAAGGGTTAAAATTGAGTATTTGGGAGCAATTAGAAATTAATAAATATAAAAAATCAAATATTCAATTAATAAATAAACAACTAGAGGTAAATAATTCCCCTTTATTAAATATTTTTACAATAGAAAGTTCCGGTAACTCCGCTCCCCCACCACCTCCCTCTTCTCTAATAGTATAAAAGGATGGCAATACGGTGAATTTTTATCATTCGACGTTTGACCGCCGAACGATCAACAACTTGTTTGGTGCCTGAGGAAGCCTTGTGAAGAGGCGAAATACGTGTCGCGTATACGACGTCCGATGTTGCTGCAGCCACAGCGGATGCAGCAGCATGGGAGGGGTCATGCATTGACTGTTGGTGGCGGGTGCACACGGGCTGCTGGTGGCAGGTATGCTGGGACTAACAGTAGTGGGTGGGCGCCGGCCGGCAATAGTTTGCATGAACTAACTGGTGGCGGAATCACACAAAATAATTCAAATCACATAGTATGTAACTTTGACTTCCGCAAAGTAACACCTGAATCTATTAACTGTAATAATATCTTCTATGTCACGTAAACTCTTCCCATCTTTCTTACGTATTTTCATGCGCTTTGATATGGATTCATAAAGTAAGTCTTTAGCAACTCGAATTTCATCTTGCGTGAAGGCTGTCACACATATACAACTAATCCTTTCCTCGTCCACGACTTTCACTTTGTTTTGAATAAAACATAACACCTCATTTATCACTATATTGAAGTTTGCACATTTCAACACTTTTAAGGCCATTTTTAGCCTCGCACGAAACGCAGTACGCACACGTTCAACCGACCGCTGGCGCGTGCGACGCAAGACTGACCATTGAAGAAGAACCCAGAGCCTTCTGGGTGCCCAACAAAATCCAATCTAGTACGTCCGAACCTAGGAGCAAATCTACTGAGGCGGGATGAAAAACAAATGGGTCATCCAATTCCAGACCAGACACCAAAGACAACACGCCCAGCGGTATGTCTGTAGAGGGCTGCCAGCCCGCAATGGTATCCATTACTAGAGCCGAAGTCGTGATCCTCATTGTCGAGGATTTGAGCGACGAAAAGGTGACAAGTGTCTGTCCCATCAAATACTTCACTTTTATGAAGAAGAAGTGGCACAGGCGAGTCCTCCACGGCTAAGCCTAATTTATGTGCCACACGAGTGGTAACCAAACTTTTTTGAGCCCCTAAATCTAACATGGCTCGTACAGGCATATTTCCTAACCTAATGAAATGTAGTAAATTAATCCCCTTATTTAAAAAAGGAGAAAAAACAGACCCTGGCAACTACAGACCTATATCTATCCTGCCAGTTTTGAGTAAGGTGTTCGAAAAGATAATGCTCAATCAAATGCTGCTTCACTTCAAGACCTACCAACTTTTCCATAGCCAACAATTCGGCTTTACTGGCGGGAAATCGACCACCGATGCGGGAGTAGCACTCGTTACTCATATATATGACGCATGGGAGAACAAAAATGATGGAATTGGATCATTTTGTGATCTCTCCAAAGCATTTGATTGCGTAGATCATCCGACACTTTTGCTCAAATTTCGTCAATACGGTTTTGATGATAATTCAATTAAACTGATAGAATCTTATTTAACAGATAGGCATCAGACTGTTGATTTAAATGGCATAAAATCTCACGGATCTAATGTTAAAATAGGCGTACCGCAAGGTTCAATTCTTGGACCTTTCCTTTTCTTAGTTTATGTTAATGACTTGCCTTACATGGTTGAGAAGCAGGCTGGCATAGTGCTGTTTGCTGATGACACCTCGCTAATATTCAAAATTGATCGACATAGCACAAACGCTAGCGCGGTGAACAGCACCTTGTCTTCTATTTCTGATTGGTTTTCTGCCAATAACCTCATGTTAAATGCGAAAAAGACCCAATGCATTCGATTTTCTCTTCCTAATGTGAGACAGGCCTGCGTTGACATAATGATAGATGGTGAAAAACTCGATCTTGTTGAAAGTACTACCTTCTTAGGAATTACAATAGACTCAAAACTTCAATGGGGTGCTCATATCCCCTCGTCTGTCCCGACGCCAGATTCTGGGGTGTCAAAAAGTAGGCGCATCTGTTCGACGCCATAATCTGGTGTCGTCCTCCAGCGCCACTTTAGAGATCAATTTAGGTTGGTTATAATGTTCCTTTCTCTGTTTAACTTTACCATAACGAAGCGAGTAGAACAAAGATGCAAACAAAGACCAGTCTAAAGGTCAACAACACAATCCAACGCTGAGAGCGACTTTGTAATTCGCGCGCAATCAGTCACCATACTAGCCGGTCGTGCGTAGTACGTGTGAATATGGCGTGATTCATATATGGCGTGATTCATTTTCAACATATTTTTGTATGTAAATCTGCATTTTTTAGCTTCTTTGTATTGGTTATTGTTAAATAATTGTTCTTCATACAAACAAAATAAATATAACTTGTAATAAAGGTACTAATTTTAAATTATTACACATTCAATGCAGTAAACTGGAGAATATAAAAGTGTTCCTACTTTCACCTTTGAATTGGTAATAGAACTCGGTCTAAAACTATATTCAATTATACATAATCTGATAGCTTATTTAATAACAATAATAGCAATATGCGCTTTTAATATACCCTTCATACAAAATTTAATGAAAATCTTCTTTATAATGAGTACCAGGAAGTAGCCCCGAAAAAAAAAAGTTTGCTTGACAGATGCGCCATATTGGAAAAAATGGCCGTGACAGAGGAAGGGATATAACTAAACTTTCTAATAGGCTTAGCTCTGCGGCTTATGCTGTTAGGAGAATAAGACAATTGACAGATGTAGCAACTGCTAGACTAGTTTATTTTAGTTATTTTCATAGTGTTATGTCTTACGGCATACTCCTGTGGGGGAGTGCAGCCGATATTCAGACTATTTTCATTTTACAAAAACGGGCAATTCGTGCTATTTACGGGTTAGGATCTAGAGACTCACTCAGAGAATTATTCAAGAAAATAGATATACTTACCTTATCATCACAGTATATATTTGAAAACATAATGCATGTAAGGAAAAATATTTCCTCATACTGTAAAGTAAGCGATTTGACCGATAGAAACCTACGTAATAAGAATGACTTAGTTGCCCCATTTTCTAGGCTCAAAACAGTTAGTAAGACGTTTATGGGGAACTGTATACTTTTTTATAATAAATTGCCAAAATCGGTCCTTGATATGCCGGATAATAAATTCAAAACGTATGTAAAGAAAGTACTTTGTGAGAAGGCTTATTATAGTACCGATGACTACCTTAAGGACAAAAAAGTCTGGCTTGAGCTTGGCGCGGGTCCCTCTTAAAGTTTGTAATATAGGTACTCGCAAATGACATGTACATTTTGTACAAACTAAATCTACAACTTGACATTATTTAAAAATTTTGACATTTAAAAATTCAATTAAAATCATGATATTACATAACAAAACAATGTATTCTCAGTCCACATTAACTTTAAGTATTAATTTAATTGTGAGTTGACGTCCTTGGAGAAAAGGTGCAGTGCAGTTTGTTACCGCTTCTTCTGCACTAGCGCTTTGGAAGCGGTAGTAAACTTAGCTGTAAGTAACTATTTGACGTCAACAATTGTAAACAAAACAATGACGATTATTAAGAGATATTATAAATATCCTATGATAATAAAGATATATTTGAATTTGAATTTGAATTACACTAACCGCCTCTCCCCCATGTCCCCATACGCGGACCACCGCGGTAGGGAGCAGAACCGTCCGCGGTTCTGTCCCACTGAGGGAGCAAGCTAGTTATGGGCTCCTCATTCTCTCCAAACCTGGGGGTGCCACTGGCCCGGATAATACGGGCGAGTGCACATCCCCATGTAAGGAGGCGCATAACCCGCTGCTCTGCCGTACCTAAAGTATGGCGGGTGGTACTCCAGCCTAGGGTACTCATGAAGCGGCGGGGAAAACCGCCGTGGCTCCGTCTGCCGAGTAGGGGTCGGTGCGGAGGGAGGTGTCCCACCTCTCACTTCCGCTGTAGGACCCCCGCCCATGGGGGCCCTATCCAAGGCCTGACCAGCACATACTGGCCATGTACCGTAGGCGCAGGATCCCGGACCGCCAAAACCCGCGCCGGCACATGACCCCCATCCCGAGGGGGGGTGCGACGAGCGAAACCACGTCTTTCGTCTGACGGTGGAGGGCTTCGCGCAGGAGCGCTCCCGCCCATGGGGGACCCCTGCCTCCTTGCCTGAGAGCCAGCCCCGCTCCGGTTCATGCAGAGCATCAAGTGGTGCCACCCACGGCACGCACTGCATGGCTTGGCATAACGGCAGACACGCGCGTAGTGACTACACAGGCAGAAGAAACAAAGTTCGTGTCGCTTCACCATGCGACGCCTTTGTTCTACTGGCAGCCGCTGCCAGTCCCTGCATTGCAGTAGGCCATGACCCATCAGGCCACAGTATTTAATTTATTGAGATTTTCAACACAGATTTCTGTGTCGAAAATCTCAATAAATTATATGAAAACATGCTCAACTCACCAGTATTTTACCCGAATCAAATTTCCACTCTACTAGGTATATCCACTATCAACTTTAAGAGTATTAGAAATTAAGATTATAGGAAATTTACCAATATTTATACCCCAATATTTATTCAACTGGATCCACAACACAACACCACTAGACACACACGCACCACTTTAGAAGTTTTTTCACAGGAGAGCACTCACAAATCCAATTTGTTTCGAATATATATAAATCAAAACTTTACAAATGAATAACATTCACTAAACATCAGTCATAGTGGTTAAAAGGATGAAATTCGTTAAACAATCTCAAACTTTACAATTTAGTCGAATATGTCCGGATGAAAAAGTAGACGTTTCCCGCCATGGCGACCTTCTACCTAATACAATTCGGTGTATTATTTGCGGACTCTCGAATTGTGGGAAAACGAATGTAATGATAGGTCTTCTATTACATGAAAATGGTTAACGTTTACAAAACATTTATCTTTACTCAAAAACATTGTATCAACCGAAATATATGTTTTTCGAAAATGTTCTGAATTTAGTGCCCAATGTGTCGTTTGCTAAATATAAAGATAATGAACTTGTTTTTAGCCCCCACGATGCCAAACCACACTCCATAATAATATTCGATGACGTTGCATGTGAGAACCAGTCCAACATCAGAGATTATTTCGCAATGGGTAGACATAAATTCATCGATTGTTTTTACTTGAATCAAACGTACAGTAAGATACCTAAACAGCTAGTAAGAGACAACGCTAATCTTTTAATATTATTCAAACAGGATGATGTGAATCTCCATCATGTATATGATAAACATGTTAATACTGACATGTCATGGTCTGAGTTTCGAGAAATGTGTTCAAAAGTATGGAGTAAACCCTATAACTATTTGGTAAATAATAAAGATTGTAAAAAGAACAAAGGCTGTTATAGACAGAATTTTGATACTTTCATCTTTTTTGATGAAGATAAAAAAACAAGCATATAAGAAGATTTATGTAATTGGCATCTTCAGTCGAACTATTACTGTACTAAGCAAATAACGTATATTCATCAAGCTCAAAATGGAAAAAGAGTTGAAGACTCAGATAGTTAAAATAGCTGAATCTGTTAAAAAGAAAATCAAAGATATGAAAACTATGGAATCCTACAATAAAAATATTTTAAATACAGTTTTTAGACCTGTTACTGACTCAATGCAACAGTTAATTTAGGATGGGAACCATAAAATTAAATCAAAAAAAGCAAAGGATGTCGCCATGAAAAATTATTTTCTAAAAGAGCAAACTTCATCACCTGAATCACAATTCAACAAAACTCTTAAGCACAAAATTTCCCTACAAAATTATTCTGAAGATGATTCTAATGAAGTTAATAGTTTAGAAAATTCGGGAGACTCTATTAATACCAGTAATACATCGTATAGAACCATTGAGTCCATACCTAGTCCTAGTCAAAATACTTCGTCCTGGTCACTTTCCTCCGAAATATTTAATGATGTACCTTTCGGCTTAGACAAGAACGAGGTAAATTAATGATGGGTTCAGCACGTGTGCATATAAGTGATCGAATTATATCTGTAGCAGGACGTGATTATCAAATAACACCAGGGTTGCAGGAGTTATTGATGAAAAAAGTACCTAATTTGGATGTGGTAACTGAAAATGATTGTCGATAATATAAGACCATGTTAATAGACACAAATGCTCACCGACGAGACTTTGACCCCACTAAACCAATTAAATCTAATAAAGGACGGAAGTACTTGCACATAATTAAACCACTTTTTAAATTGCGAAAGCCTTCAACATCGTCTGTCAGTAATGCTGATGATATTAGCGCGGGAGAAGGTTTGATGCTTAAAAAAAAGTTTAAAAAAAATACTGATTATATTTACTGGGATGACCCTAATGAATTAGTAGAAATATTGAAGTTATTAATAGCATCTAAAGATGCAGGAAACACTGGTCTGGATAATGAAATAATTTCAATTATAGAAGAACTACGTGAAAATGGTAGTATAAATTAATAACTACACATCCTATTAAGACCATTTATTATTTCACTGTGACCGACTTCAGTTCAAAATGAATGTTGATAAATTCGGTCACCATGTTCATAAAAGACTTCGTTTGTCAAAAATACTAGATTGTTCAACTAATCACCTAGTTAGATCGGAAAAAGGGGATTTTGATTTACAATCATCCCGATTGAGAGGAGTTCAAGAACCTGTGGCACATGATGATGCGGTGAACAAAAAATATGTTGGTAAAAAAATCGCTGATGAAATTAATGCTTTTATAAAGATAATAAAAAAGGATGTCAGAAACAATCTTATTCAGTTCGAAAAAAAGTTTTATACGAAAGACTACATCGATAATATTATTTAACTACAAAATGGCAAAACACCAAGTGGTAAATGAAATTCATAGATCGGCACGCAGAAATTTTGATCGTCGCAATGTGATCTTGAAAGGAATAGACGACTTATGGCAAGCGGACCTGGCTGAATTTCAATATTTAAAAAAGTATAATAGTGGATACGCTTACATTTTAACTGTCATTGATGGTTTCTCAAAATATGCTTGGATGATTCCTTTAAAAACTAAATCAAAGAAATAAATTGTTAATGCATTTACTCAAATTATAAGGGAAAGTGGACGTATCCCTAAAAATCTACAAACTGACAGAGGGACAGAGTTTTATAACGATGAATTTAAAAGACAAATGCTGTTAATGAAAAGTAACCACTATTCATCGTATTCAACAAAAAAAGCTTCAATTCTAGAAAGACTAATCAAAACATTAAAGATTAAATTGTATAAATATTTCAGTTATAATGGTACTTATAAATGGATAGGAAAAACTTTGAACGACGTTTTGTTTTCATATAACAATCAAAAACATAGCGTCACTAATTTTAAACCGGTAGATGTAAATACAAAAAATGAAGACCTAGTTAACCATAACATTAAAAAATTCCAAGAGAAACGAAGTTAATTAATCAAAAATAAATTTAGAATAGGTGACCACGTTAGAATAAGTAAATACAAGAGTAGTTTTGCAAAAGGTTTTACACATAATTAGTCTACAGAAATTTTCACAATTAAAACGGTTAATAATACTAAGCCAGTGACATATTTAATACAAGATCAACGAATACAAAATATTTTGGGTTCTTTTTATCAAGAAGAGTTACAAAAAGCCAAGTATCCAAATATATACTTAATTGAAAAAAAATTAAGAAAAAAAACAATAAATTGTTTGTCAAATGGTTAGGACTTTCAGACGAAGAAAACTGTTGGATAGATAAAAATTCTATTGTATCATAATACATAATATAAGAGTTAGCATCTTATATTTTGCTCACTATATAACAAGAAATGAAAGGAAGTGGACTTGTCAATAATTTGATAAACAATATTCCGTTTGAGCTTCACTTGCCAAGTTACAACTATTGCGGACCAGGCACTAGGTTACAAGAAAGGTTATCGAGAGGTGATAAAGGTATTAACCAATTAGACGAAGCTTGTAAATACCACGATATTGCATACAACAATCCGGAGATCTCCGTTCGTCACAAAGCAGATTTACAACTGATGAAAATGGCCAAGAAGCGAATACATTCTAAAGATGCTAGCAAAGGTGAAAAGTTGGCATCGTGGATAGTTAACAAAGTTATGAAAGCAAAATTAAAATCAGGTGCTGGGATAAAAAAATTTAAAACCATTGTGTCAAAAATACGTTCACATATAAAGAAACTGAAATCAAAGGATAACAAAACTGCTATTACATATGCTTGTGAAGCAGCAAAAAAATTGATTCCTAAGACAAGTCACGTTCGTTTACCGAGAATAATACCAATCCCTAAAACAGGAGGGATTTTACCTTTGTTACTAATTTTTGCGGGTTTATCAGCACTAGGCGCTTTAGCAGGAGGTGCTGCTGGTATAGCTAAAATCATAAATGATTGTAAAACCGCTCAACAGAATTTACGTGAATCTGAACGTCATAACAAAACCATGGAGGCTATTGCGATAGGAAAAGGATTTTATCTTAAACCATATAAAAAAGGAAGCGGGTTATTTTTGAAATATACAAAAAAACTAATGAACAGGGGCCCTACTCCAAAAACATACACCGTATTTACGGGCGTACTAAAGGCACGGGTCGACATCGGTGCCTTCGTTTACACTCCATAAACTCGGGCCGTACAACACGGATCCCATACGAGCCCGTAAACGACGCGCATCGACACCAGTGATGTAACTTTTTGCTAAAGTTACCGGTATTGTATCGGTACTTTCGAAAAGAATACATTTATCTTAATTATATAATAAACATGAGAATCTTACTTTTTTTCTTACAAAAGAAGCCAATCTGCACCTAAAAGTGTTATTATAATAAGAAAAAGTAATTGATTTCACTATTGTCAGATCGTTAAGACTCGATATCCCAGACGCCATGAATGCCATGATCATTAAAAGTCAAGTTCCACAGACATGTCAACTTCAAAAATGACATTTGTGTATAATTGACATCAAACAACAAATAAATAAATATCCCTATTTGTTTATTAAATTTCTATCAGTTTTATAAAAACTTCTCCAGTTTTATTTCGAAAAGCAGCTATTGGTACCAAATCAAAAAGCAAATTTTGAGCCACAAGGATGAGAATGTCGCGAGAACCAGGCCGAAAACCCAGTAAATGAGCGCTACGACAAAACGTTTGTGTTAGATGGATAGCTGCTCCGATTGCTTTCTATAAAAACGACGGCAAGGCTTCTATAGACCAAGACTCGAGACGTGAAAAGCCGAAATAACTTGTTTAGATAGCCTGGAGAAATGAAGAATGAAAATAAAGAATGTATTTCATATGCAACATTTTATTGTACTTATACAAATATATAATTATTGTGGAAGTGTTGTGTATTTTTATAAAGCAAATTAAGTTTCAATGCCTGAATTTCTTGTAAGTTACATACTCTAAATTGTAACAATAACCTACCAAAGCACCTAATAAAAACACAATCATGTGCAATTGGATGCATTGCTTACATAATAATAATTATAAGAAGTGCACTTAGTTTAAATTTGTGTGAGTGGTGTATGGTGTTCAATGTTTTGAGTATTTCTTTGTAGAGGTTCTTTTTAGTTTGTTGTAAAAGTTTGCTCCTCCATGCTGGTCGAAGAAAGGAAAAAAACTAGGAATGTACCAGCTACTTCTTTTCTAGCTAAGACCATAAAAACCAATCAATAGAATGGTAGAAACTGAATCAGTTTACATTCAATGTGCCTATGTATATTACTATTTTGATTCCTTTTGCCACCTTCTCGCCCACCACAATGCTAAAAGTGGCCTTTGAGTTTTGTGACATTAGGCTCTGTCTACTTTCGAGCCACAAAGACAAAATGCTTTGTCTGTACATAATGTTATGTAGGTAGCTGCAGAACAATGTAGGCTGTTGAATAATGATTCTCTTTTATTTTATTTATAAACATTTATATATAGTTTTAAACCTAGCAGTGAAATAACTAATCATGAACAACATGGACAATTGTGTTAAAAGTGGCTTCTTTGATGAATGAAAAACAAAACTATAAATATATTGTTTAATTTAATGTCCATAATTTGAAATGGTAAAAACCAGTAAGTAGATAATAAATAAGCTACAATATAATCAAAAATAATGAATCACTGTATGGATGATATCAGTCAGATCTTGGCTGGTTGTTGCTCTTCTTCCGCAGTTGATTCTGTTACCTATATAATACTTCCTGTAGAGAAATGAGGTGGTATTAAGATCTTCGCACCGGGCATGGTACCATTCATTATTTTAGACAAATTGTTATAACACTATATCATCACTACATGTCTCTTCTTGAATACCTGAAATAATTTTATACCATTATATAACATTATCCTGCTATATCTGACGACCTAACCAAGGTCGCTGGAAGGCTCTGGATGCAAGCCGCTCTAGATTGGTCATTTTGGAAATCTTTGGGAGAGGCCTATGTCCAGCTGTGGACATTATGCGGCTGAGATAATGATGATCCTGCGATGAGCGTAGGGGTTAAGAGAGTAAAATCTGCTGGAGGGCACTAAGTGTAAAGTACTAATAGTTCAACTGAGAATAACGAGGTACCGGATGATTTATATGCTTTTGACGACCTCCGTGGCGTAGTGGTCTCCATGCTAGTCCGCCACCCAGAGGTCCCGGGTTTGATCCCCGGTCAGGGCAAATTGGAAAATGGTTTTTTTTCAAATCGTCCTGGGTCTTGGATGTTTATCTATATATGTACTTGTTATAAAATATAGTATCATTGATTTAGTATCCTGTAACACAAGTCTCGAACTTACTTTGGGGCTAGCTCAAAAAAATAAAAAATTGCCTCGAAATTATTGTATGTCGAATTCGTTATATTTATTGCATACTTTGTCACCCGGACAGAAACAAGAATCGATAGACATCTCATTTGTCAAAATTGGATAATTGGTTCGGATGTTACGGTGGAACACTTTTAGATATCCACAATAAAATATACCTAATGAAATAATAATTTATAAAAAGTAAGTAGACCTCGATCAATGAACGAGGGGAGGGATACTTTCGTAGCGCCCTTTTATATCCGGCGCCCTGGGCGGTCGCCCAACCGCGCCCTACCCTAAAACCTCTACTGCCGACTAGGTACCTATAGATCTATAGATATACGATTAGACCTCCGAAACTCCGAACTAGCCAATAAGAGCCCAAAGCCGTATCGCCGCGACGGCCCCTCTCTAAAAACATACGCCGTATCTACGGGCGTACTAAAGACACGGATCGACACCGGTACGGCATGCTACTCCGTACAGTCGTTCCGTACAATACGGATACGCATCGAGACTATTCGAGACCGGTGGTGTGAAACTTTTTGCTAAATTTATCGGTACTATATCGGTACTTTCGAAAACAATAAATTTATCTTGATTGGCTAATATATATGAGAATCTTACTTTTTTTTCTTACAAGTGAAGCCAATCTGAACCTAAAAGTGTTATTATAATAAGAAAATATAATTGATTTTATTATTGTAAAATCAGTACGACTCAATATCCCAGACGCCATAATCATTAAAAGTAAAGTTCCACAGACATGTCAACTTCAAACATGACATTCGTGTGTAAATAACATCAAACAACAAATACCTAACCTAACTCAAATTGTTTATTATATTTCTATCTGTTCTGTAAAAAGTTCTCCAGTTTAATCAGTTTTTTTTCGAAAGGCAGCTGTTACCAAACCAAAAACCAAATTTTGAGCCCCAAGAATGGGAATGTCGCAAGAACCAGGCCGAAAACCCAGTAAATGAGCTACCTACGACAAAACTGAGCAGCTCTGTTAATTTTGGTGTCTCCAAAGCTTTACTTCGTTTGTTCGATGGATACAACGACGGCAATATAGACCGAGACTCGATTTGATTCTTTTTGCCACCTTCTCGCCCACCACAATGCTAAAAGTGGTCTTTAAGTTTTTTGGCATTGGGCTCGGTCTACTTTCAAGCCACAAAACACATAATGCTTTGTCTGTACATAATGTTTACTTAACATTACCTACTAACCTAGGTACTTAGGTTTATTGTATGGTTCTTTCTGTCAGATCTGCAGAACGATGTAGCCCGTTGATTAATGATTCTTTTTTATTTAATGTATATACATTTTTAAATAGTTTCAAACCTAGCAGAGAAATAACTTATCATGAACAAAATGTACTTTGATGTTAAAAGTGGTTTCTTTGGTAAATGAAAAACAAAACTATTTTATAATATATTGTTTTATTTAAAGTCCATAATATGAAATGGTAAAAACCAGTAAGAAGATAATAAATAAGGCACAATGTAATCAAAAAGGATGGATTATGGATGATAACAGTCAGATTCTGGCTGGTTCTTGCTCTTCTTCCTGTTCATTCTGTTACCTATATTCTTCCTGTAGAGGAATGAGGTGGAATAAATATCTTCACACCGGGCATGGTACTATTCATCATTTTAGACAAATTGTTGTACACTGTGTCATCACCACGTGTCTCTTCTTGAAAACCTGAAATAATTGTATACCAATATATTAGATTATCCTGTTTTAGAAAGTAAATTCTTTAAGATTTAAATGTGATGTACTTTGTCATATTTACAGCTCCGCACATCTCATTTAGTTCAAAATGCTCAATTTAACCATAATTACAAGTAAAGTGCAGCATCAGTGCAGAAATATGCCATGGAACCCGCTGAAATAACAGGGGTGACAGAGCCATAGGGCTATTATAAAAGCCAAAGGCCACTTTTTGCCTTTTGGTGAAGTGGTGGTGAAAAAAGTCATTCAAAATGATTATAATAATGTTTATTAGAATTAACCCCTAGTCAGTGAATATTTTTGTACCACTAGCTAGATAGCAAACAGTACATGTATTCATCAATTTAAATATTTTTGACATTGGATCCAACTTCACATCCGGAATATCAGCTACAGCCATGATGGCTCATGCCCATTCGAAGTGTGATGTAAACAAAGTCAGTATGTAGTGATAAAAAGCATAGTGCTTACATACCTAGTAATATTCTCGGTGCAGATGATTTATATCCTCCATATTATTGCCAAATAAAAGCATGGCTATTTTCGCCATAGCGTGCTTGCTGACTGCTGCGCCATGATGGCAACCTGGGCCACATCCACATCCTTCTGGTAACGGCCCTTGCATAAAATGCAAGAGCAATAATTAATATCTGTAAAAATATAGAAAATTTTATGAGGCAATTTAAGTATGAGGCTAAGTAGGCATATATATATACTTTTTTTAATAAACAAAATTCACAAATTGCTTACCTTTGAGACCTCTTGAAGTTCCGGAGCATCCTTTAGGTTAGGTTATGTTTATGTCCTCGAACAATTATTATTGTTCGATAAAGATACAATCATTTAAGTAACTGCTACTTAGGTGAATAGTTACATAATAATAAATCACACTGATTGAGCTAGGTAGGACCATTAAACTTGTGCTAAGGGATACTAAATATAGCCACAGCTCAAAGAGAATATAAATAATCACTACGAGTACGTTCACAGCTTTTCGATGGATATGCCGACTAGATATAATTATCTGTCTAATCTGTGATATAATTAGACCTCCGAACTAGCCAATAAGAGCCCAAAGCCATATCGGCGCGACGAGGTCCGTAACTAAAAGAGTTGACGTTGGCGGGGTATGATGCGGGGTGGGACGGGGGGCATTTTCAGTCGACTTACGTGCTGTCAAGTTGACATTTTGACACTTATCGAGTACCGTTTACGCTATTAATCTGTCAAAGTAGTTTAGTCCCGTCTTTAGTCCGTTCGAAAGCGTCGCGACGACGTCATCGCGTTCTAACTAGCCAATAAGAGCCCAAAGCCGTATCGCCGTGACGACGGAGTTGACATTGGCGGGGTATGATGCGGGGTGGGAGGGGGGGCATTTTCGGTCGACTCACGTGCTGTCAAGTTGACATTTTGACTCTATAGAGTACCGTTTAAGCTATTTATCTGTCAAAGTAGTTTAGTCCCGTCTTTAGTCCGTTCTAAAGCGATCGACGACGTCATCGCGTATGTGTTATGGATTGCCTTGAACTGCTCGTATGACGGACGACTTTCGTCGATAACATTATGGAGTAAGGCCCCAGGCTACCCAAACGTGCTCTTTCGAATATCGATATTATTAAATACACTGAAAATATTCCATATTTTCGAGGTGTGTATATGAGAGATAGATTGCCATGTAAACCACAACCCATAGAGTGTGGTATATTAAACTTAGACAGTTATAATAATGATGGAACTTACTGGGTAGCCTATGCTAAAATAAATGATTATTGTGAATATTTCGATAGTTTTGGTAACTTAAAACCACCCAAAGAATTGGTGAAATATTTAAATGTTAGTGATATACATTATAATTATACTAGATTTCAAAACTTTGATACTGTAAATTGCGGTATTTGGTTGTGTATAAAATTTTTGCAAGACTTTTGGTGTAAATATAGTGTATAATAATTATTACGTTTAAATGAAACATCATTCTAAAAATGTCTTTTACTCTGTCCATAACTGGAAACAGCTCAGTACTAACAACGAACTATACCCCTCCACTAGAATTCGATGGCCAATATGAGTGCTCTCTTTTACACTTCTCTACATTTAATTCTATACCAAATATTACAAAAACTAATAATAAATTTTATTATGGTGTGGATGAAGTGGTTGAAATTCCTGAGGGAGCTTATGAACTCCAAGACATCAGTGAGTTCTTACAATCAAAAGTAAACAATTGTGTTTTCAAGTTATTGTGCAACAATAACACATTGAGGCTCTCGATATTCTGCTCTAAAGATATTCATTTTGAAAAACAAATTCTATTGGACCTTTACTATGTTACGGTAAAACTTTTCTCAAGAAAGATAAATGGTTTATGTCCCCACTGCCAGTGAACATTCTATCTACAACTGTGCTACGGGTTGAATGTGATATTACTAAAGGTTCCTACATTAATGGAAAATCAAGTCATATAATTCACGAATTCGCTTTGAATGTCCCTCCAGGCTACCAAATAATAGAAATTCCAAAAAATACCATATATTTTCCAGTGAACAGAAGCACGGTGAATAGTATAAATATCAGAATATTGGACATAAAAAACAATTTCATAAATTTTTGCGGAGAGGAATTGTACTTACATTTGAAGAAAGTATGATCGACTACAATAAATACACAACTCTATCTTTTCAAAAGATTAGTACCCATCGAGCAATCAAGAAGATCACACATACTCGTGATAAAAAAAAATTAACAGCTGCTAATATAAATTTTCTCAAATCGATTGGATTGCTAAAATGAGTATTTTTAATATAACCAGCCCACCTGTTTATGACAACTCCATAGACAGTATATAACTACTTTCAATAGAAATGATGAAATTCGGATACCTATAAACCAAAAAGATTTATATGTGATTCCATGTGCAAGTACCTTGTATGTTGAAGCCGTAGTCAATGTTATCAAAGGTGAGAGCAGGGAAGCAGTTCCAGTAGTACAGTTTACAAACAACCCTCTTCTATTTCTTTTTCGAGATATAAGATATGAATTAAACGGTGTTGAAATCGACAACGTAAAGAATGTTGGCATAATTTCAACTATAAAAGCACTGGTATCTATGAACGAAGCTGAGTCGAAGGTATCTAAAGTATGGGGTTGGGATATTAACGGTTTAAAAATTAAATTGGAGGTCATTTTGCTGCTTCAGTACCTCTCAGAAACATATTAGGTTTTGCAAAAGATAATAAAAAAATTATTGTCAATTGCAAACATGAGCTTGTTTTGCTACGAAGTTATATAACCTCAATGCTCTAAAGCTAAACACTGGTGAAGAGGTTGCAAGTATTGATATAAAAAAGATTGTATTGCGCATGCCTTTCGTTAAAGTATCTGATAGAGAAAGAATTAATTTACTCAAAGTACTCGAAAAAGACAGACCAGTTCAATTAGTGTTTAGAAACTGGGATCTTTATGAGTACCCTTAGTTACCAAAGACTACAAAACACACCTGGGCAATTAAAACTTCATCAACAAATTAAACAACAAATTAAGAAACCTAGATACGTTATTTTAGGTTTACAAACAAACAGAAAAAACATGGGATGAATGATATGTCACGGTTCGATCACTGCGATATTCGAGACGTTAAAGTTTTTTTTAACTCTTTATATTACCCGTACGAAAGTTACAATACCAACTTTGCAAAACATAACTATGCACTTATATACGAGCAATATGCAAATTTTCAGCAGTCTTATTATAACCGCCCATGCAACTCGTTGTTGACTGCTCAAGAGTTTAAAAATATTGCACCATTATTCGTGATAGATTGTACTAGACAGAACGATAATATCAAATTGGGGCCGGTAATCAACATTCGTCTTGAACTAGAGTGCAACAAAGAGATACCTGATCAGACAACAGCATATTGTCTCATTTTGAATGACTGTATAGTAGAATATAGACCTCTGAGCAACATTGTTCGTAAAATATCATAAACTCGATTATTTTCGTTGATGTTCAAGGATTCAAGGATTGCTATAATAAATTTATTATTAAAGAGTTTGCATTGTCTACTGTGGAGTTCACTCAAATTTTTTTAATGAAACCTCCATATGCATTTATTACATTATCTTCGAAAGAAAAGAAGACCGTTCGATACCTTGAGCGACAGAGAGGGGTCCTCTGGAATTCTGGACACGTAGATTTCAGGGAATTCCAAAGAATCATTATACCAATGATGATGATGATTTTTGACTTTATATAAAACTTATTGCAAAAATGAATGTACTTTCAATTGTCTAAGTCATAAGAACTTTTGTGCCCTAAAAAATGGTACTTGGAAAATATTTAATTTTGTAATAAATGTTGTTTAAAATAAATATATAATATTATATAATTAAGCTCTTTAAGAATTTTTTTTATGTTAAATATGATAAAATAGTGTATTTTATAAATTTTATTTGTAATACGAGTATATTTTAAGTTTATGAATAATAAAAAAACAAGATAATTTTATACCGTTTTTTATTTCTTAGTTAATAAATTTTACGGTAAAATACAAAATATCAATAATTATAACAATTATTATTAACAAAATATTTATTTTAATTTATATCATGTTTATTAATACATATAACTAAAGTATCACAAAATTAAGTAACAATATAAAATTATCACTACTCACATATTTAAGTTATTATTCTGAGATATACTAAGATATAAACTATTTATATTTAAGACCCATATTTTTATTATTTACATTACTATTCAATTTATTGATTTCTTTAACCCTAGAGTACTAACCTTTTTTTTACATCGCGTAATACTAACCATCGCCTGGGAGGCTACTTTTTAGAAAAAAAATAAAAACAAAATATTTTCAAATGGTTTTATTAAAAAGAAAATACAACATAATAGGTCATCTTCTGCCTTTTTAAACTTAATAACAAAAATATGCGAGACTTAATAGATAGTCTATCAAATTAAGCCTCAAACTTAACGTTAGTCACAGAAATTTTGACGTAGTAGTCCTTTGGAAACAATATAAAATTATAAAAAAAATTAAGAAATTGGCAAAAAAAAAAATGTAACGACTTCTTAGAATAATAAGTAAATAATTAAATTTAAATGTTAATTTTACTTAATCAATCCCAGGTTTTAAGGCACGTGATATCAAAATCAGTCTTTTTATTTTCTATTACAAGAGGAGCAGGTAGGTATCTATGCTCGAGACAGTACGTTTTATTACATTTTGCGCAGTAATAAATGCTCATTCTTCTTTTCTTCGGTGGACAATAATTACACATACTTCTTTTCCCCTTTTTAATTGCAGGTTCATCAACATTTCCTTCTTTTTCAGTAACTAAAACCTCTTCTATAGCTTCTCTAACCCTTTTTGTCATTGTTGGTCTATTTCAATGTCTTCTAGGTTTATCTATAAACAAAACGTTAATTTTGATTCAAAATATGCAAAAGTTTAGAAATAAATCTAAAAACAAAAAATAATGGGTAAATTATTTTTTACCTTAAATACTAATGATCGCCTCCCAGGCGATCGGCAACTCCGTAACTTTGCAACGGCAAGAGCCCGCGGGACGCGCGTCTACTACCTACCGCGTCGCGGGGGGAACTGAGTTGGCACAGGCGCACGAGCAGTTCCCCCCCGATGTGGTTCCCATCTTGTCGCGATGGGGGGGCTCAGTACCCGCGGTTGCCTCGGCCGCAGGGAAGCTAAGAGGAACCCATTGCCCGGGTTGAGGCTTAGGCCACCCCGGGCCCGGCGGAGGCCATTCCTGGAGGGAATGGCCTGGCTGTGGGGGAAGGGGGATGACGATGACCCCCCTACCATCACAGCCGTGGTAGGGATCGCGGGGGAAGAGGAGTGTCGGTGTGTCGTTGCCGCTCGCCCTATCCTCCGCGACCAAGCGCGGCCGTGGCGCTTGACACGGCATCGGTGAGGCCGCAGGGGAAGAGGAGTGTCGGTGTGTCGTTGCCGCTCGCCCTATCCTCCGCGACCAAGCGCGGCCGTGGCGCTTGACACGGCATCGGTGAGGCCGCAGGGGAAGAGGAGTGTCGGTGTTACGTTGCCGCTCTCCCTATCCCCTGCGGCCGACTGTGTGGGCCCCGGTCGCCGTCAGGTGGGTGGACTGGGGCAGGGCCTGCTTACGCAGGCCCCAAATTATGAGGGCTGGTTGGACGGTGGAAACGGGATTCCATCGACCAACGGACAGCCCTCCGGAGTGGAAGGCAGGCGCGTGTGCGTGTCAGCGCGCCTGTCCTTGGGCCAAGAGGCCAAGGCGGCGGTTACTCCGGCCCCTCTGTTCAGCAGAGGCTGCCGTGAGGCCGTTGGCGAGCCGGGGCCGCTTAAGTAGCGGCCGGCCGCGCCGGGGCTGTGGAGCATGAAGAAGCACACGGTCCCGGCCGATAGCGGCTGAGAGGTGACACCGCGGAGTTTTTAGTGGTAACACCACATAACCTTACCGGTGTTTGGCGACCTGGCAACCTTAACTGCACTGCGATGAAGAATATGACGTACTAGCTTCGTTTTCCAAATCCATCACCTGAATTTTTATCATTTTTATGCCTTTCTTCGCTTTGCTGATAACAAAAGAGGAGGATAATATTCCACTTTTCTTTTTGCAGCTTCTTTCTTTTCTTTTATTTTCTTTAGCTCTGCAATTCGATTTCTCAATCCTTGAAAGCATTCTTCATCGGGATCTTGAGCGTATTGCGAACACAATATGCAATTAGTTTCTTGTGAGTCCAACATGATCTGTAAAGAACAAAGTATAAATTAAATAACAAGTAACAAACATTATATTTTGACATACATTATAATTTATGAAAAATATGTCTACTTACATTCGGTTATAAATTTGATGCACTGGCAATGAATCGATGTAGTAGATGATGTACAGCAGGTTGGCTGTCCAATATACAAATGAAAAATCTTTATAATCAACATGAGTCTTTTATAAATTAAAAGTGATTGTATTGCAAAACATAGTGTTTCTCGCACACCTAAATAAACAGGAATAGACATGTCCGTACACGACCTCCACCTTGTAACTAGCAGGTATATCAATACAGTAGCTATCATATTTCATATGCGGCTCAGTAGTATTCTAATTTTACGTATTTAATTTGACAACCTTTGTGGCGTTACGGTTACCATGCTCGCCCGCTACTCAGAGGTTCTGGGTTCGATTCCCAGCCAAGGCGTTATGTAGGATAGTATTTTTCAAATTCCTTGGGACTTGGATGTTATCTAGTTATAAGTATCATATATACATCACAAATTTTTCATCACAAAAACATTCTATATTTATTCTATTCATATATATTTGGTGCCATGAATTTTTTTTTTTTTTACAAATTATTATATATGTAAATGAAAATATAGTATGCAGAATTCCTATCGGATGTTTTTTGGTGATTTATGAGTAAATAAAACAAGATAATGATTTATTACATATATTATTTATTAAAAAAAAATCTTATTGCTCTACATTTTATTTAATATTACACTATTATATTCTAAACCATTTAACTATTTTTTATTTAAAAGCTCTAACTAAATAATACATAATAAAACACTTATCTACAATTTTAAAGCCAGCCTTTTCTTTGTAATTACGATGCAATAATTAGGGTATTCAGAACAAACTAGACTTATGTCCCCAGGATAAAGTACTAGTTCTATCTTGCAATATAACACGTTTGTCATCATTTGAAGATAATGCAACTTTGTCAATTGCTTGCGTGAAAAGTTCGTGTTTAAGAGATTTAAATACTATATTCTTTTTTCTTAAGGACTTGTTAAACAATAACACTTCGTTATAATCTTTAAAATGAATGTTTTTAATTTCAGATTTTTTCACACCCTTAGCTTTTTTTATTTCTTTATCTTCTGTTTTAACGCAATATAGTTTCGACCTCAAACCCACAAATTCTAAAATTAATTGCCCCCCAAACTCATCTTATAACGAGGTTTTGGCGAAGATGAAGAAAACCATTTGAATTGGCACGTTACTCTTTATTGTGAATTACAACTTACGACGTGATAGTACTTTTCGAGCTGCGGAACAGCTGTGCCAGTTTTAAGGTTAACTAATTGCTAACTACTAAGACTATTTACTGAATGGAGCTTTCAGGTGGCAACCCACAAGTGGATGTACTACCTTGCCGCTATAGTGAAATAAGAAAATTAACAATGGTTGTATGAGAGACTTCTAACAATATTGTGAAAAAATAACCATAGCGCGTTCTAATTTGGTACAGCGCCATCTAGTTCTGCCCGGAGAAAACTATGTGTTACAAATCTCCCCCTCTGTCAACGAAGTCGACTCGACGAGTTAGACAGGATTGGGTGTAGGGTTACACTTGCGGGGTCGTCCTCGGGGACGAGTCGTGCTGGAACCATTAAGTGAGGTTATGTCATTCGCTTGTTTCTTTGGTCTTCCCCTTTTTCTTATAGGCTGGGTCGGAGGAGGTAGTGCCGTTCCCTCTGCTTTTTGGAAACATCTTAGCGCTGACGCGTGATAAATGCCTACTGGAAGACCGGTATCGGCAGTAACGATTTCAAAAGAGCTGGAACCATGCCGTTTTTTAATGACATATGGGCCGTCACGTCTTGGTGCGAATTTAGAAGTAAAATCTTGAATGTATCCGCGAAATTTACTAACTGCCCAGATCATAGCCAAAGCCTCGCGCTCTGTCGTAGAGTAGTTTCTCTCTGGTGGTGTCAGGAGTCTACTCGCGTAATCAACGGGGTGTTCTTCAGATCCCTCCCCCTGGACCAAAACCGCACCGATGGCATTATTACTCGCGTCGGTCTTAATCGTGTAGGGCTTCGATTCATCAGTTTGTACCAGAATAGGGGAAGAGGGGAGAAGCTTTCGCAGAGTTTCAAATGCTTCGGTTTGCTCTTGTTTGTGAATCGCAGTCTTCGCTGGGGATAGTCTATAAGGTGGTACGGATATTGGAGGATGATCTCCAGTTTCGATCATATGATCCACTGCAGTAGCTGGCTTACCGTTTAGCAAAAAGACGTTCTCCTTCTTACTCAAAAAGTTTTCAAGAGCGCTAACATCCACGGAGCATACATCGGTGCTAGGGAACAGCGAGGAATCGGGGTAATTTAAGTCGTAATCCTCCAACTCTTTCTCTGCGTCTTTGTACAACATGTCCATCACGGGTGAATAACCATCGAAAAGTTCGGTGCATGCCTTCTTATGTGGTGGAGTGTCGAGGTCTATGGGTATCAGTGGTCCGTAGCTTCGAGAACCACTAGATGTTTCCGTATTGCTGCTTTCCGGTAAGGCGGGAGAAAAGTAACTTCTGCGTCCATAGCCGACACAATCACTTTTCCCTGTATTAGGAAAGCTTTATAGATTTCAAATCTATAAAGCTTTCCTCATACAGCTCAAAAACTTCTTCTGGGTCTTCAAGGAAATAATAGGTGCTTTGGGGTAAATCTAGAATCATGTGTGCATCCCGAATAAAACCAACTCCTAGGAGCGTGCGGTTTGTGCGCGCCTCAGGCAGTACCAGGAACGTAGTAGAAATGATGCGGTCACAGATCTTAACTGGTATCGTAGTAACAAGAACGTTTTGATTCTTTGGTACACCATCTGCTAAAGTGACGCCAACGTCAAGTTTTCGGAATTGCTGTCCTTTTTGTTTCAAGCGACTATATAGATCATAAGACGCGACGCTGGTCTTTGCACAAGTATCTATATATGCCACGCCTTCTACTCCCTTCACTTCTATGAAGACAACAGGTCTATCTCTAGCGTCAGTTGTTGTGGCAATGGCACAGAAGCCTATTTCCTTAGCTGGAGGAGCTTTTGTTTTGTGGCACGTGGGACAGTTGCTGCGTACCACACCGGGAGTGCCGCATCCGTAGCAGCTAAATTTAGGGGCTGAGGGAGATGGAGCTTGGGTGTCAACTTCAGATGTGAGTTGTTGTACTGCTTTGCATGAGTTCAGGTTCGCCTGTCTTTTCCTGCACTGCTCGATTGAATGACCAATATTCTTACAGAACTTGCATCTGGTCTTTTTGCCTTGTACAGTTGATTGAGATTTATCAATAGTGCACACAGAAACTCCTTTCTCTTGGCGCACTTGTTCCACGCCACGTGCGGCTCTGCTCATCTCCTCAAAAGATTGTACGCTAGCTCGCGGTATCTTGTCGCGTATTTCCAGATGGAACAAGCTATATATAATATCGAGTTGAGTCGTCTCAGGAAGAACTGGTTCGGGAAGCTGAGAAAACAGCAGACGCTTCTTGTTGATGAAATCATCCGTTTTCTCCTGAGGCCCCTGCTTTATCTGATGAATATTACGAAAGATAAGGTATGTTTCTCGCTTCGGTGCAAAGTTGTCTCGTAGACGGCGTTCGAATTCTGTCCAGGTCTTGACTTCAGCCCTGACGCCTTGCCACCATATGCCAGCTTCATCTTTCAAGAGAAGAGGTAGTTCTTCTAGCGCGACTTTGTCCGATATTTTCTCAGCTCGCTTGAATATATTTACGGCCGCTATGAAGGCTTCCAAGGCATCCGCGCTCTTCTTCCCATCGTAGGAATACCGACAAGTAGTAAAAGAGCCAGGCTTGTGTTTTAAGGCTGGTACTGATAATATTTTTGACATCAGAGTCTCGAATTGGTCGCTGCTAAGTGTGGCCATTTTCTTCTTCTTTGCTTTGGTAGATGTAATGCGTCCGTACTTGGTAACGATGAATAAACACCGTCGCGTAGATTTCGAAGGCGAGTAGAACGATTCTTCTTCACTCATCCGTGAGAATCTTCTCCAGGGGGTCGGCCCCACGTTGGGCGCCAGTTATAACGAGGTTTTGGCGAAGATGAAGAAAACCATTTGAATTGGCACGTTACTCTTTATTGTGAATTACAACTTACGACGTGATAGTACTTTTCGAGCTGCGGAACAGCCGTGCCAGTACTAAGGTTAACTAATTGCTAACTACTAAGACTATTTACTGAATGGAGCTTTCAGGTGGCAACCCACAAGTGGATGTACTACCTTGCCGCTATAGTGAAATAAGAAAATTAACAATGGTTGTATGAGAGATTTCTAACAATATTGTGAAAAAATAACCATAGCGCGTTCTAATTTAGTACAGCGCCATCTAGTTCTGCCTGGAGTAAACTATGTGTTACAATCTTTAAATTTCCCTGGTACTTTTTTATTTTGACGTACAATATTGTACTGATAATTACTTGTATCAAAGTATGGATGAAAATACAATTTTATATCTTTATATATATCTCTTGTCTCAATTGAATATAAGAAACTATCAGTATCTGTGTAACAAAGTCTCAAATTGTTACCGTAGTATGGTTTAACAATAGAATAGTGAAAGTCTTACATATGATGTTTAGAAATTTCCAAGACAGTAAATCCTTTGTAAATAGGTTTATCTAAAATAACTGACTCCGGTTTCATTTGTACAGCTACAAAATTTTCCCCAAAAATTGTGCAACTATGAACTATCTTGATATTAGTTGTTCAGCTGTGTATATTTTTTTGTTTTATTTCTAGTGTCAGTCCACTTATTAACTAAATGAACGATAACCCTTTTTTCTGGATCTTCTAATGTTTTTCCAAACACACTATTATTTAATAATTTAAAAAAATCTTGTTCGAATACTGACTTGGCTCTTTGACGTAATTTTGTATTTAAATCAATATACTGTTTTAAGAATGGACTTTGTTTAAATTTTATAACGCGGTGAATTTTTTTAAGCAGCAAACCATGTCGTACACATGTTTTTAAATGTACGTAGTGAAAAACGTAATAAAATTTGTCATACAAATTGGGAATAAGCTTTGGAATTTTGGACCCAGGCGGTGCAGATTTTTCCGCACAAAATGGTAGGTCATTATGCAAGTCGTGTAGTCGTTCTGGGTATTCTAAGTCTACTTCCAAAATATATCCATATTCTGAATCATCAGGTATATCGAGGAAATTAAGTTTTGCTATATGTGTGTGGTTTAACAACTCAAAATTTGAATAAGGCATATAAGAGCACATGGCATAACCATACAAATTATTGCAATCAATGTATAGTAAGTACTTATCAGGTTCAGTTGCATTATAATAAGGTAAATACTTGTTGTTGGCCTTAGCATATCTATTTGAACATAAACAGATTCCACCTCGAATTCCTTTTTGGATCATACGTATAATTTCTAGGTTATCTATAAGTTGAAGTTTTGCTTTTGTTATGAGTAACATTGCGTCGAAAGAAGAGAGATATCTGCTAGTAAAATAACATCTGTTTTGAGATACAAATCGGTATATTCACACAGATCCTTTAAATAAAATGTTTCTCATACTACTTGTGCATGACAGTAATCGGACTCTGAAACATTTTCATCGGTTAAATGGCTATAGAAACAGTGACGCGGTGGCAAACTATTTTCTTTATATGAATTCCAACTTGTCATATATTCGTAAGGATATACACCTTTTCTTCACCTCAGAAGATCAAAATGCTTTTTTCTGGGAAAAAAGTTTGATAAGTGTATAAAGTCATTGTCATTTAAGTTTGCTGCAAGCTTTTCTAAGCTAGTACCTAAAAACTTAAACGAGTCAACAAAACGTACTGCTAAATATTCCTTATAACCGGTATTAAATTTTTTTGTAAAAGATATATAGTTCTCTTTGTTTTTTGCAATTACTTTTATTTTGCCAGGCATATCTCCTAACTGTCGAATAAACAAATGGCAGTCGTATCCAGACAGATTATGGAAAAATACTGGAACAAATTTTGGTATACGGTATTGTAGGTTACAGTAAGAATGAACTGCGCCACGATATCGCCCAGTCATATGACAATGATCTTTGACTTTGTCATCTAGTAGCAACTGTTCACAGAGGAAACAGTGTGTTGACTTGTCGAAATGTTCCTGCTCCTCCCGTGACAATAATGTCATAGGAACTGAGTGTTTTAAGATCTTATGTATTTGTTTTATGTCTTTACCAAGAAGATCTAGAAATTTTTCAACACAATCTTGTCCGCGATAAGAAACATATTTATTGCGAGAGCTGTCAAATGCACACACAGTATAGTATGCAAATGCAGCTGGTACATGTTTTTGTAAAATATTTTATTAAACAATAATGTTTAAATCGCCCCTTTTCTAATAGTAATAGATTAATATGATGTTTTCTTTTATGGTTAGTTTTATAAACAGGACCAACAATATTGTTTGTGTCTCCCAAGCTATATACGTTAACACTAATAAGATAATTATTTTTCTCAAAAATTTTGATGTCCGAGATTCCTACGGGAAAGGTCATATTCTTTGTATTAAGAATATTTTCGTATGAGGGGTAAGAAGATGTTTGATGATTATTATTTTTAGCAGGAAACAAAGCCGCCATTATACTCCATAAAAAACAGAAGGAATCATTATTTTGTATATTTATACACGCGCGTTTCAATTTTATATTTATTTATTTATTTATTTTATTTTTGGAAGATTATCGACATTTAACATTTTATGTAGAACAATCTATAAAACAAGAAGTCATTTACAAATCTTCACTTATAGTATTATAATAAGCAATAATAGAACCGATAAGTTAGCAACAATAAGACAACTAAGATATATGGTAAACACGCTAGATACATCGATAACTACTACAACTAAATGTTGATTATTTACACACACTACAATAATTTTGTTAGTAAGAAAAGAGAGTGAAGCTGAGAAAATACACATTTTATCAGAAATTATTAAAATAATAATATAATAATAAGGTGCACTAAACTTGTTCAAGCAAGAAAAAATCTGCTATTAATTGCTTTCTTCAATAGCGCTAATTTTAATCCGAGGATATCGACATCGATTTCGGTCGTGAGCTTATTATAGTATTCACATGCTCTAAGGAGGAAAGAATTCTGCCTGTAATTAGTACCGGCAACCGACGTTAAGAAAGTGGGGAGGCTCTGAGCCTTCTCTGTGGAGCATATATTCCGAGAAGCTCAAGAAGCTTGGGGCAATCAATATGGGAATTTACGATGCGGTGTAGAAACACAGAATCCAATAATTCACGACGGTTAACTAAGGGCAAAAGATGGTGCTTTTTGCACGATAAGATGTACTCGTAGTCTGAAAAACTCGTTTTTGTGCGAAAATTAACATGCTTCATAAATTTCTTCTGAATGTTTTCGATACGATTAATATAGTCTTTATATTGTGGGTTCCATACCTGAGATGCGTACTCCAAGTGGGTTCTCACATAAGTGCAGTAAAGTATTTTAAGTGTTTTGATTTGTTTGAAATCTTTAGTATTCCTTAAAATGAAACCAAGACCTTTAAGGGCTTTCTTAACAATATAATCTACGTGATCATTAAAAATAAGTTTGCTGTCAAGTATTACTCCCAAATCAGGAACGTTACTGCATTTTTGAAGATGTTGGTTGTTAAGAGTATAATTAAAGTTTATAGGAAAAAAATTCCGAGTGAAAGTAATTGTTGAGCACTTTGCAGCATTTAGGTCTAATTTATTAAGCTTGCAATAGATTTCAAGACGGTTGAGATCATCCTGTAGGTCCTCAGCATCTTTTAATGAATTAATAGCTTTGTAAATTTTCATATCGTCAGAACATAACAAAGAAGAGTTAATAAAGCATGAGTCGATATCAGATATGAAAATCGTAAACAGCAGAGGCCCTAATAGTGATCCTTGAAGAACACCACTTAGAACACGGGTCTAGGAGAAACTGTAGTTACCCAAGACTACAACTTGCGATCTATTTTGCAGATATGACGTGAACCATCGAAATAAATTCCCACGTATTCCTGAAAGAGAAAGCCTTTGCAGAAGGATCCTGTGATCTATGCGATCAAAAGCCTTGCTATAGTCGGTATACACAACGTCTGTTTGAATACCATTCTCCATGTTGCGGGTCAGATCGTCTACAAACAAAGTCAAGTTGGATACCGTTGACCGACCTTTTAAAAATCCGTGCTGGTTCGGTGAAAATGAATTTTTTAGTGATGAGTATAATTGGTCGTACAATATTCCTTCAAATACCTTCATTATAATACATAGTTTAGATATTGGACGATAATTATCCACCCTATCTTTTGCTCCTTTCTTATGAATAGGAGTGATAAACGCGCTTTTCCATATATCTGGAACCTTACCTTCAGCGACAGATCTACGAAAAAGAGTTGATAAAGATTTAGACAATTCTTTGGCACATCTGACCAGCAAAACAGCCGGTATAAAATCGGGTCCCGCTGATTTAGTGAGATCCAGACTACACAGCTTATCGTAGACTAATTTCTCAGAGATATCGATGCTATGCAAGTCTGCATCCACAAAAGAACGAGAGCCATTAGAAGGACAAAAATCACTACCAGATACAAAGGATGAAGCACTTTCGGAATTGGATGTTTGTAAAAAAGTTAATTGAAAATAACGGGAGAAAGACTTACAGATACTCTCACCAGTATTAAATGTTTGACCATCGTGCTTCATAACAGACGGCAAAGCAGTTGACTTTTGTCGTTCTTTATGATATGACCAAAAAGCCCTGGGATTATCTTTAATTGATTTTTCAACTTTTGTTAAATAAGTGTCATAACATTCGCATTCAAGAAACTTAGCCCTATCCGACAGAACCTTTAATGTTAATTTATCAGTTAGTCTAGAGTAAATGTGGTACCTTTTAAAAACTTTATACCTCTCCTTAAGAACCTTCTTAAGGGACGACGAATACCAAACGGGATATGAATTTCGATTATAACATAACTCAATTTTTGGAACATATTTATCTCTCAATTTATACAGTGTGTCATAAAAATAATTAATGGCATCGTCGAACGATCGACCGCCAAGTTCCGCAAACCAATCTAACCGATTTAACTCCTGTTTAATACCATTAAAGTTAGCTTAATTATAGCAATATTTAACACGCGGTGCTGGGGTCATAAACTTGTAGTTTTCTAAGTCTGGCACTATTAGGATTGCTTCATGGTTGGGGTCAAGTGGAACGAGGGGATTATCAATTCGAGTTACGGTAACACCATGGCTCGATAGTACCAAGTCCAAAAGTCGGCCGTATAAGTTACAAATACCGCTGTACTGACGCAGGCCAATAAGACTTAATGTATCTACCAAAGTATGCTCTCCGTCACTGCAAACATTAGAAGGCTCGAAATGAAGCTCACCTGGAGATAAGTTCCATTGAATAGAGCTCATGTTAAAATCTCCCATAACTAGGAATTGGTCCTGATTATTTGATAAAACAATTTCTTGCAATTTATCTAAGAAGTTATTTAATTGTTGAGAAAAATTATTTCCAAGATTTTGCTTGCATAAATACAAAATACAAATGTGGACTGGGCGCGAATGCGTGTTATCGGGAAGTAAAGTAATCCACAAATCCTCTGCTGTCGACGACCAATCATATCTCGGAACAACTTTAAGCTCTTTACGAGTAGCCAGAAACACCCCACCACCTTTCTTCTGCCCGGTCATAAAATAATTACGGTCCCGTCTCCACAGCACATAGTTACTGTTAAATAACTCTGAGTCATTAATTCCATCCAATAGCCAGGACTCTGTTATACCTATAATATCGTAAGAATTGAGCTCGATATTACGGCGAAAGGTAGATGTTTTTGTTCGCAAACCACGTACGTTTTGATAATAAATTAATAACTTATCCATAATCACTATTGTAAGTAAAAATACCGAAGAAAAAACGTGGTGCGAACATTTTACAATATGAGCAAAAAATAACAAAAGGCCTCATCAGCTCATTAGCGACCGGCGCTCGAATATGAATAGAAATAGGCAAGTCATGATTCCTTGAATGAGATCGGTGCGCGCGAGCCGGCATGACGCCGGTAAGCATAGGTGCAACAGGGACGAAAATAATTAGCAATGTGTTGTCTTCAAACATAACAGAGCAATTTAAAGAACCAGTTAGTGCAAGTAGCATGTATAAAGTTATACTTGTGTACGCTATGAAGTCAGGGGTACGCAACATTTTCTCAGCTGAACACTCATCAATGTTAAAAAGTTTAAACTTAAAATTATTAAATGTAATTAAGAGTAAGCAATAAACTATGATAAACAATACATAGAAACAGATTAGCGAAGTTTGTTTAAATCTAAGCTAGAATTAATAATAACTGTATTAGATTTATCGTTACGACGGACATGGATCTTCGCAAATTTCACCCAGACATATTGATAGCCGCGCTCCTTGGCTAGTGCCTTGGTGTCATTAAGAAGCTTTTTGTACTCAGGGCACAGGTGATCGTTGACGTAGATCCTGCTATCCTTCCCTGGGAACCCAACATCTTTGGCCATTACGGTCTCCTTCAGGCGTGCCGCAGCAACGAAGTCCTCCTTCATGTATCTGTTCACGAAACTAGCAATAACTGATTTTTCTTTGCCTTGTCGTGACGGTATTCGTGAAACGTAGCTAAGCGAGGTCTTAGGTACGGCGAAGCCAACGAACTCACCAATTTTCGAAATTATGTCGAAAAGATTTTCGTTTGTCTTATAAGGGACTCCTCTTATTTCGACATTGTTTAGCCTGGTCCATTGATCCCTTGATAAGGGTTGATCTTAAATGCTGGCAACTTGAGACGTTAAGGTTGATGCTGTACCTTCCAAGTCAACGACACGCTGATCAACTCTGTCCACCCTGGAACTCATTGCTTCCAGCTTCTGGTTGGCTTCGCAAGTGGATTTTATGCCCCTCACGTCCGACTGGATATCATTAAGCTGGTTACCCATCATGTCAAGTCTAAAAAGTAGACTTTCAACCATGTTGTCTTTCTTAGTACAACATGGTGAGCACTTCCATGCCGCTCGTCCAGCACCCAAAGCTTTGTACGCGGTTTTGGTGATGCCTGCACATTTAAAATCGTAGTGGGCCTTACACAGTGAACACTGTGCACCTTCTCCGACGGGTTCACTGCAATTCGCGCAATCCATCTTGTAGAAAAAAAATGTTTGCGATACCTGGTTGTTTACGAATAGAGAAGTAAGGAGGTGTACGCGTGTTGACTTGACCGCTGTTCGGTCCGTACTATATATTTCTCGGCAATTCAATAAAGCGCCCCCCTCTTAAAGGACTGTATTTGTTAATATTTACTTCTAAGTACTCCCATGCTGGTCTGGGAGAATAAAAAAAAACTTAGAATGTACCAGCTGCTTCTCTTCCCTCGCAGATCGTAAAAGCCGATCGAGGGAATGGGCTAAACTTCAAATCATGTTAACAGGCGATGCGGCTAGCAACCCATCACTGTATTGATTGCTTTTCCATCTTTTCGCCCACCATGACGCTTAAAGTGGCTTTTAGGTCTTGCGGCCCTGGGCTCTGCATAGAACCGCAAGACCCAAAATGCTCTGTCTGCCCCATTAGGGATAAAGACGTGATAGTATGTATGTATGTATGTACTTCTAAGTACAAATTACGCAAGAATGCCCAACCACTATCCCGTTCTTGAAATTCGTCAATTTTATTAATAATAGTGTAAATTACTTTAGAAAACATTTGTTTAAAATCATAATTTTTGTGTAATATAACGTTTTCAGTAGCGAAAGACTTTATTTCGCTAGTTAGGTTCGAAGCTAAATTAAATTCGGAAAACAACTCGAAGTTAACTTTTATAGAACGATAAGAGGCTTGCCTCGCCGCTATCAGTTGTTTCAAGCGCGACTTTAAACTTCGTAAAAATTCGGCTGGCGGTGCGACAGCGACAGCACTCTCACTACTGTCATCACTCGTATGAGCAACCTTCGGCCACACCCTATATGAAGCAATCCGATTTCTGAATGCCGTACCTATCTTTTGTATACCATCACAAACTTCGACAGAATTATTATTTTTGTGTGTATTACTTCTAAGATGGGCAGAAAATGCGTTACTCTTTACAGATATGTCGCAAACCGTGCAATAGACTGTTTTATTAACCATGTCTGTAGTGCGGGTAACAAATAAACGAGATTTATTAAAAAAGTGCTAACCGCTATTTATGAAAAAGTAGAGAAATAACGAAACGAATGATAAAAATAATGTGGGAGAGTTTTTAAAAGTAAAATTTTAACTAGTTTAAACCTAAGCACGATTGGATAAAGAAGGTGTAAAATAAAATAAAAATTAGTTAGAATAATGCTTTGGTTTCAACCCAAATATAAAATTTAAATAATTAGAAAAGGCTGGTTTGAAAATTAAACTAGATGTAATATATACTTATTATAACATACTTATAACCTTCCTTCTTTGTCACAGGTATGGCTCTTCATACAAACGGAGCAGCATATATACCTAGTACTACTACAAACGAAACAATCCGTCCGTGCACACGTCAAATGTGTGAGTAAAACAATCAAGGTTGCCACCACAGAATTTGTTGCTTTGCTTACCTGTTTTCATCACTCGGAAATCTATAAAATTTTCGTTATTTATTGTTTTCCGTCGATTAACAATGATAATGTGCGCAGTTTCTCACCATCACAATTCAATAATCCTAAGTGACTCGCATAATGTCAACGTGCAACTACCAATAACCCTGTTTTACTGCCACTTACACCTCACAATAACGGGGGAAGGGTTGCGGGGACACCAGATTGCGGGGGACGGTGCGAGTTTCCGTTCTGTATGTAATACTATTATTAATTCTGTGTCTTTGTGTCAACAATATTGTATTGGTTGGTCTAACGTGGAATACGTTAATAAAACTCGTACTTGGTTGCAAATGTAGTTTAAAATATAATTATAATATATAAAAGTAAAATAACATATTTATAAGTTAGTTTCTTTCAAATTGTTTAAGTCGCAGGCATGGCGCCATCCCCACCCTTTGTGTATAAAAGGGAGATGCCGCCATTGCCTCGGCAGTTCGTTTCGAGCATCGGTGCAGTTAAGACCTTCAATTGTAAGTTGTTTTCTATTTTTATTATTTGTCATATTTTACTAAATTTTAAATTAAATTATTAAAAAAATAGATATAAACAAAGTTATTATTTATTATAAAGATATTTCATATTTTAATGAATTAAGTTCGAATTTACAAAAATATATACTAATTAAAATAGATTGAAGTCTTTTATTTCACAATTCAGAAGTGGGATAGGTAACTCATTTTTTTTCCTGTATACTTGCTTTTTTTTCTTTTATCAGGGATCATGGACAATACACGGGAAAAGTCCCCGATATTGGGAAGAGATCCTAGAGAAAATGGAAGAGGCCGAAGCAGCATGGCCCGAGAGTCTCCGAGGTCACGTGGTCGGGCGCTCAGCTCTCCTCGCAGTCCAACTAGAAGCTCGAAACCGCGCAGCCGTTCGCGCAGCTCCGTGCGGCGGCGCGAGCAGCAGCGGGCACGAAGTCCGTCTCACCATCGGCGGGCACAAAGTCCGTCTCACCATCGGCGGGCACAAAGTCCGTCTCATCATCGGCGGGCACGAAGTCCGTCTCACCATCAGCGGGTACGAAGTCCGTGTCACCATCGCCGGGCACGAAGTCCGTCTCAGCATCGGCGTACCAGCCGGCAGCCACGCAGCCGGTCTCGACGCAATAATTCGCATGGACGCGAATCTCGCAGTCATCGGTCGCGTAGCTCGCTACGTATCCGATCACCGGGCAAACAGGCTGGTGATTGTCATGGCGGGGGTGGCCCCCAGCCAGGGCACCACTGTTCACCGTGCGGTAGTGAGCGCTGCAGCGGCGGCCGGTGCCGCAATCGCAGCAGCCGGCTTCACAGCGTGCAGCATAGTTCAGAGCAGCGGCAGTCCACAATAGCAACGCCTGAGCCCCGAGCTTTGACTACGCAAGGACCAGGAGGTAACACCACTGCTTCGAACGTTATCAGTGGTGATTCGATATTAAATAATGTACCCGGGAATCTTAATGCACTATTGCAAACATTGAAATCTTTGATCCCGGATAGTGACAAAATAGACTCTTTTAAAGATAGTATTCCTGAATTTGACCCTGCGAGAAAAGAACAAACGATGGCAATGTGGATACGTAAAGTTAACGAGGCTGCTGAATGGTATTCGTGGAATGAAAAACAAATTGTTCACTATTCTATTCCACAACTTCAAGGTGTCGCGAAGCGTTGGTATGAAGGATTGCCATCGGTGTTCTTTTCTTGGAGTGAGTGGCAAGCAAAATTGCTATCTGCATTCCCTTCCGAGGAGAACTACGGGCAGATGTTGGTAGATATGTTGGCTAAGCGCGCCCGCTTTAATGATCCTCTGGAAGATTATTTCTACGAGAAGGTTACCCTCATTAATCGGTGTAACATAACTGGCAAGCGAGCAGTAGAATGCGTTCTGCACGGCATAGATGATAGGGCAGTAAGGCTAGGGGCTGAGGCAGCTCAGTATGAAGATCTGGATAAATTGCTCAGTTATTTGAAAAATTCTAGAAACGTAAAACCGAACCCAGATCGCAAAGTGGCCATTAAAAATCAGTCTGCTGCTACTGAACCAAGGAATTCGGGTCCTAAAGACAAAGTTCAAAAGTGTAATAACTGTAAACGAGAAGGCCATTTCGTACGTCAATGTCCCGAACCTTTAAAAAAATGTTCTAGGTGTCAAAGAATAGGTCATGAAGCTGAGCAATGTTAAACGAGGAATCCATTTCCTTCAGCGACATCAAAAACTGAAAATGAGAAATCCGTTAACAGAGTTACCAATAACAGTAAATGTTCAGATAAATATTTTAAGAATGTACGTGTTAATGGTGTAGAGATGGATTCCTTCGTTGATATTGGTAGTGAATGCTCAATGATCAAACAGTCGCAGTTGTGCAAATTAGGAACCATTCACATAAATGACAATGATTTGCCTGTATTAAGAGGATTCGGAAACTCCGTTGTCCATTCTTTGGGCAAAATAAATACTGACATAGAAATTGATGGGGTGAAAGCTAGTGTGGAGTTACTGGTTGTACCTGACGATGTTATGAAAGTACCCCTTATGATAGGTCAAACTTTTACCGAACAGCCTCATGTAACGATTCGGAAAACTGGCGAATATTTTGATATTTTGTACAATAGTTTTGATGACATAATGAAATCTAACAAAGTAAAAATCCTTAATCATAAATATACAGAAATAACTGGGTTAACTATTTTGGAAGTATATACTGAGCCGAAATACAAAGGGGAACTTTACGTTGTTGGAGGCTTGCGTACTGACTCAAACTACACTTACTTTATTCCGGAAGGGCTTTTCCAATTTGACGACGAAGGTAAGGGGCAAATAGTAATTAATAATTTGATCTCTAAGCGTTTAAATTTAGCAAAGGATATATTGATAACTCGCGGTTTTATTGCAAACCAAGAGAGTAATTGCAATGTTCTAAATATTTCTGAATCTAAAGTTCAACCAATATCTCAAATCACTGCTACTGATTTAAATATATCTGGTGATTTGGATAAAGCTGCAATTGATGAGTTATTGACATTACTAAATAAATATCGACATTGTTTCGCTTTTTCCTTTCCGAATTGGGACACTCGACTGTTTGTGAGATGAGTATTGACTTGCAAAATGGTGAACCAGTGGCTTACAGGCCCTATAGATTAGCCATGAAGGAAAAGGAAGTAGTTAGAGAAATGGTAAATGAACTTTTGGAAAATGACATTATTCGACCGTCAGTTTCCCCATTTGCTAGCCCCATAGTTTTAGTGCGGAAAAAGAGTGGTGAATATCGCCTCTGCATGGACTATAGAGCTTTGAATAAAAATACCGTGCGCGAAAACTACCCAATGCCTCTTATAGATGACCAAATTGATGCATTAGCTGGTAATGAGTTCTTTACTGCCCTTGATATGGCATCTGGATATTATCAAATATCCATCAAGGAGCAGGATCGACATAAATCAGTTTTGTCACACCGGAGGGTCATTATGAATTGAATAGAATGCCTTTTGGCTTGGCGAATGCCCCAGCGACATTCCAACGAATGATACATCAGGTCTTGGGGAGTTTACGTCATAAGGAAGCTATGGCATACCTGGATGACATAATTATTCCATCTAGAACTATCAAAGAAGGAATGGAAAGATTAGAGTCTGTATTGAAATTGTTAGCTGAAGCGAATCTTACACTTAAATTGTCTAAATGTCTATTCTTTGGGCGCTCGGTCAACTATTTGGGCTTTATTATTTCCAGTAAAGGTATTCAACCGGGATCTGATAAATTAAAATCTGTAGAGGAATTCAGAACACCAGTAGACAAACATACCGTCAGGCAATTTTTAGGATTGACCAGTTTTTTTCGTAGGTTTGTGAAGCGGTTCTCGATTATTGCCAAGCCATTAACGCAATTACTGAAGGATAAAGCTGCTTGGGTATGGGGCCCTGATCAACAGAAAGCATTTGACACTCTGAAAACAACCCTAGTACGAAAGCCAATATTAGCTCTGTACAATCCAAAACCTGTTACGGAGTTGCATACAGACGCTTGCAAAATAGGTATCGCAGGCATACTTTTACAGAGAGACGAAGAAAATATTTTAAGACCGGTAGCCTACTTTAGTAGACAGAATAGCCCCGAGGAACAGAACTATTGTTCGTATGATTTGGAAACCTTGGCCGTAGTAGCATCTCTACAAAAATTTCGAGTGTACCTGGTAGGAATTCATTTCAAAATAGTAACCGATTGCAACTCTATAAGAGCTACCTTTATGAAGCGTGATATGATCCCTCGCGTAGCGCGGTGGTGGACTCAGATGCAGGAATTTAATTTTGAAATCGAGTATAGAGCAGGTACATCAATGGCACATGTGGACGCTTCAAGCCGCAACCCATCTACCAATAATAATCAATCTGAACGAACTATCAATACAGTAACTGAAACTGATTGGCTTTTAACAGTGCAAAACTCCGATTCCGAGGTACAAAGAATTATTGGAATCTTGTCCAATTCTGAATTTGATGATATTGTTGATATAAAAAGCAACTACAAATTCAAAACTGAAAAACTTTTTAGAATCACAGCTGATGGTGATAGATGGGTTGTGCCTAGAGGTGTCCGCTGGCAAATTGTCAAGCAAAACCATGATGATATAGGCCATTTTGCTTTAGACAAGACTATAGAACGTATAAAATCTCATTATTGGTTCCCAGATATGCGCACTTTTGTCACTAAATACATAAACTCTTGTCTAGAATGCGCATATAGTAAGACACCCGGTGGTAAGAGACCAGGTTTCTTGCACCCCATCTACAAAGTAGATACTCCATTTGACACCATTTATATGGATCATGTTGGCCCTTTTGTGCGTAGTACCAAAAACAATATGTACATTTTAGTATTGATTGACGCATTTACAAAATACATTTATTTGAAACCTGTAAAGAGTACGAAATCGAAAATAACGGTGAATATTTTGCATGAATTTATTAGTATCTTTGGCGTTCCTAAACGTATAATATCTGACCGTGGTTCATCATTTACAAGTGATCTCTTCAAGAAGTTTGTATTGGACAAGGGCATCAAACACATTTTGAACGCCGTTGCTACTCCGAGGGCTAACGGGCAGGTGGAAAGATACAACAAAGTAATTGTTGACGCTTTGACTGCCAAATGTATTGGTTCCCCTGATAATAAATGGGATGACCACCTGCCTGATATCCAGTGGGGTATCAACAACACCTTTAATAAGGGCATAAACAAGACTCCTGCTGAGGCTTTGTTTGGAATAAGGCCACAGGGCCCCAGTGATAGCAGAGTTATTTCAATGATTGATGATGATATTGGCCTAGTAGACAAGAGCCTTGAAGAGATCCGTAGTGAGGTGTCCTCTCACATAAAAACAACGCAAGAAGCCCAAAAAGCAAATTTTGATAAATCGCGATATGAACCGATCAAATACTGCGTTGGGGATTTGATGAGGGTAGAGCGCCATATTCCTGCTACGGGAAGTAGTAAGAAACTCATTCCCAAATATCAAGGCCCCTATAAAATTACACAGGTCTTTGATCACGATCGCTATCAGGTTGAAGACACGCCATTATCAAGAAAGGGAAATAAAAAGTACTCTAATGTTGTAGCTACGGCCAAATTAAAACCCTGGGTATGTTTCAAACGACCTCATGATGACACACTGACAAATGATAAGGAATTGTCTAATGACTCTGAAAGTGAATAGTTTTCCTGAGTATCTCGTATCTAAGTGTTACCGATTAGGTATCCCTATGTTAAAGGACCAATTGGGTCCTTATTTGATTGACGACCAATGGGGTCCTTATTTGATTGACGACCAATGGGGTCCTTATTTAATTGAAGACCAATTGGGTCCTTATGTGATTGACGACCAATGGGGTCATTGTGTAAAAATAATTGTGAATTATAATATAAGGTTACAATTAAGTGATCATTCAAGTAGAAGAATTGTTACTTTGTTTGTAAAATTATCTTTTGGTTGTTACAGAATGGCTGCTGCCAAGTACGAGGACGCACAATAATTGGATGGCCGACTGTCAACAATATTGTATTGGTTGGAACAGTCTAACGTGGAATACGTTAATAAAACTCGTACTTGGTTGCAAATGTAGTTTAAAATACAATTATAATATATAAAAGTAAAATAACATATTTATAAGTTAGTTTCTTTCAAATTGTTTAAGTCGCAGGCATGGCGCCATCCCCACCCTTTGTGTATGTAAAAGGGAGATGCCGCCATTGCCTCGGCAGTTCGTTTCGAGCATCGGTGCAGTTAAGACCTACAATTGTAAGTGGTTTTCTATTTTTATTATTTGTCATATTTTACTGAATTTTAAATTAAATTATTAAAAAAATAGATATAAACAAAGTTATTATTTATTATAAAGATATTTCATATTTTAATGAATTAAGTTCAAATTTACAAAAATATATACTAATTAAAATAGATTGAAGTCTTTTATTTCACATTTGTACCCTTTTCTCCACCAAATTTACCACCTTCCATCTTACCTCACATATAACGGTAATCGAATCCTCTCACAGGTGGGGGCACAACAGGGGGATCCACTAGGACCATTAGTCTTAAATCTGGCCATTCATAAGATAGTGTCTGAACTAGCGTCGCCTCTGAATGTCTGGTATCTAGACGATGGTACTCTTGGAGGCGAACCGGAGACTGTTTACCGAGACTTGGAAGCTCTTATTCAGCGCTTTAAAGCGCTGGGCCTAGAGTTGTTTTGCGTGTTTTGCGTTGCCAAAAATCAATTTCTTACTTCGGACAACGCCAACATGGCTTTGCCCTGATGAGGTCTCTTCTTTTAATGACACTCTGAAGTCTACCGTTGAATCGATTCTTAACGTATCCCTCAACGACTCGCAGTGGAGCCAGGCGGCGCTTCCGATACGGCTGGGGGGTATTGGGGTGCGACGTGCCCGAGATGTTGGTGTGCCGGCTTTCTTGGCGTCGACGCATGGGGTCGCTAGTCTCGTTGCTGTCATTCTTTCTACAAATGGCGACGAGCTAAACATACCTTATGTGGCCGATGCGAAGGCAGCCTGGGTGGCGGCAAACTCGGGTGCGTCGATCCCGGTGACCCCTTCTGTCCAGCGGGCCTGGGATGACGTTGGCGCTGAGACGAATCAAAGTCTTCTGATGAGCGATGCAAGAGGCGCGGAAATGGCGCGACTCAAGGCTGTATCACAACCGGAATCGGGTGCATGGTTGCTCGCACTCACATCACCTCACCTGGGCACTTTGTTAGATGATGACTCATTGCGTGTGGCCGTGGCACTCCGACTGGGCTGCAGAGTGTGTGAGCCACACGTGTGCATCTGTGGGTCCCGGGTGGAAGCTGACGGTCATCATGCCCTGAGTTGCTGTCGCTGCTCAGGTAGGTTCCCGCGGCACCATGCGCTTAACGATATAGTTCGCAGAGCTTTCGTTGCTGCCAGTGTTCCCTGTATTCTGGAGCCACCGGGCCTAAATAGTTCGGATGGAAAGAGACATGATGGACTTACCCTAGTGCCATGGAAGCGAGGCAGATGCGTGGTCTGGGATGCTACCTGTGTCAGTACAGTTGCACCCAGCCACTTGAGTGAGACTGCCTGTACAGCGGGGGCGGCTGCCGAGGAAGCGGCCGAGAAGAAGCGGCTGAAGTACGCTGCAATGGAGCCACAATATTGTTTTGTGCCCATTGCCGTGGAGACAATGGGCAGCTGGGGCTCTGATGCCAAACGCCTAATTAGGGAGATCGGGCACCGCATAGCGGAGAAATCCGGTGACGTACGCTCTGGATCGTTTCTGGTGCAAAGGATGGCCATAGCAATACAGCGCGGCAACGCGGTGTGTTTTAGGTACCTTTGCACCGGAAACGCTAAGGAGTGGATTGTAATTGTGTATGTAAGTGTATTTAGGATATTCAAAAAATGTTAAGTGGTGACAATTTTATTATTATGAATAAATGTATTATGTCTTATAACCTTTATTACAGAGTAATTATACTGTTTTATTGTATTGACTTTAAGAAAATTAAAATAGTTGACATGTCAGGTCAACATACCTGAAAATGTAAAAGCTAGATAATGTATATAAGTAAACAAAAACAGCAGATAAAACAATAATCAGTTATTTATTTCCCTAATTTTAGTTTTAACAATTTTATATCTTAGATTTATAAGTATAGATTTTAAGTTAATAAGTTGTTTTCGAGGGTCATCACGAATCGTCTCGCGAACAGGTTTGATGCCTTCCAGCCTCCCGAACAAGCTGGTTTCCGTAAAGGCTTTAGCACCATAGACCACATTCATACGCTGCGGCAGGTTATAGAGAAGTCGAGGAAGTATAACCGGCCGTTATGCTTGGGATTCGTGGACTATGAAAAAGCCTTCGATTCGATCGAAACATGGGCTGTGCTTCAGTCTCTCCAGCGATGCCGTATTGACTATCGGTATATCGAAGTGTTGAAGTGCTTATACAGTAACGCCACTATGTCAGTCAAAGTACAGGAGCAGTGCACGACGGCAATTCCACTGCATAGAGGTGTGAGACAGGGAGACGTTATATCTCCGAAACTGTTCACCGTTGCACTGGAAGATGCCTTCAAGCTTCTGGAATGGGAAGGATTTGGCATGAACATCAATGGCGAGTATATCACTCACCTTCGATTTGCCGACGATATCGTTGTCATGGCAGAATCGATGGAAGACTTAAGTACTATGCTCGGAGACCTAAATCGAGTTTCCCAACTAGTGGGCCTTAAAATGAACATGGACAAAACGAAAGTAATGTCGAATGTCCATGTTGCGCCCCTACCTGTTTGTGTTGGGAGCTCCACCCTCGAAGTTGTAGACCAGTATATTTACCTGGGTCAATTGATCCAGGCAGGAAGTTCCAGCTTCGAGGAAGAGGTCTTTCGACAAATCCGACTCGGCTGGGCAGCGTTCGGGAACCTACGCAATGTCTTGTCGTCCAAAATACCTCTGTGCCTCAAGACTAAGGTATACAACCAATGTGTGTTACCAGTGATGACTTATGGCTCTGAAACGTGGTCCCTTACTATGGGTCTCATAAGAAAGCTCAAGGTCGCTCAACGCGCTATGGAGAGGGCTATGCTCGGTGTTTCCCTACGTGATCGAATCAGAAATGAGGAAATCCGTAGGAGAACAAAAGTTGCTGACATAGCCCAGCGGATTAGCTCGTTGAAGTGGCAGTGGGCGGAACACATAGCGCGACGAACCGATGGCCGATGGGGCAAAAAGGTTCTTGAATGGCGACCGCGTACTGGCAAGCGAAGCGTAGGGCACCCATCTACAAGGTGGTCAGATGACCTGACCAGGATCGCTGGAAAGCGCTGGATGCAGGCCGCTCTTGATCGGTCATTTTGGAAATCTTTGGGAGAGGCCTATGTCCAGCAGTGGACGTTATGCGGCTGAAATGATGATGATGATGAGATTTTAAGTCAAAACCCAATTTTATTTTTTCTTGTTAGAAAATAAAATACCCTCTTCTTTGAATGAGGGTTTGATTTGCTTTATAAATTCTTTCAAGACCACTAGTTGATCGGCATCGGAACAGGTCTGATACTTTAAAGATAAAACTGCATGTTCCCACCGATCTTTTGGGTTCACACTCAAAATATCTGCAGTGTTATAAATTTTAAGTTCTACAAACACGTCTCCAACTAGGGCAGCGGTGCGACGCAAGACACCATCGGCGACTCTCCTTGTCAGCACTGACTGCAACGCCTGCTTTTTAATAGATTTCTGCTAGGATACCGCTTCGTCTTCGTCTTCACTTTCAAACCACCCGTTGGATTTCGTTGGTTTTTTATTCGGAGCCTTCCTCTTGGGGGGTGGCTTGGAGACTGGTTTAGATCTGAAAAATGATAATGATTAATTAAATAAAATTATATGTAGTTATAATTGCAGTTATTTTTAATCACTAACATAGAATAGGGAGATTAAGATAGGTTTGAATTGACAAAATGTCCAAATAAACTCAGAAACTATGAACTGATTTGAAAACAAGAATTATAATTTTAAAAACAAAGAAGACATCTGCTTTCGAAATTTTATAGCCTATGTCACTACCACAATTTTCACAACAAATTTATGTCAAACCGTCCTACTGTTTGGGCCGTAGAGCCCGCCATTGAAATGAACATACATACATACTTATACTCGAAAAAACATTACCTCATTCTGAAACGGTTGGGTAAAAAACTTTTACTTCTAGGAAACAATTTTATCCAAATTTAACATAGATTGCATATAAATATTTTTACAAATAATTCAATTCCCTGTCCACAAATGAGACAGAATAGTAAAACAAATTGAAATGTTCAAAAATGAATTCATGGGGTGGGACACAGAACCTGATAAGGTTAGTAAATATAACAAGATGCTAAGAAATGAATTAAACTAGCAAGATTTGGTTACAGACTGACAACGGGACAGGTGATAGTAAAAATTAAAAAAAATAAGCGGCCAAGTGCGAGTCGGACTCGCCCATGAAGGGTTCCGTAGTAGCAAATAACATAATATAAAAGTCCTGTAGTATGTTTTTTTAAATTTTTATATTTGATTTGATTGAATGAAAGGTAAATTGCAGTTTATGATGATGACGTATTAAAAAAAAACTACTTACTAGATCTCGTTCTAACCAATTTTCGCTGGTAGTTTTCATGGTAATGAACATCATATATTTTTTTTAGTTTTATCATTCTCTTATTTTAGAAGTTACGGGGGGGGGGACACACTTTTTTCCACTTTGGAATTGTCTCTCGCGCAAAGTATTTGGGTTAGAAAAAAATGCTATTAGAAACCTCAATATCATTTTTGAAGACCTATCCATAAATACCCCACACGTATGGGTTTGATGAAAAATAAATTTTTGAGTTTTAGTTCTAAGTATGGGGAACCCCCAAAATTTACTGTTTTTTTCTATTTTTGTGTCAAACCCTTAATGCGGTTCACACAATACATCTACTTACCAAGTTTCAACAGTATAGGTCTTATAGTTTCGGAAAAAAGTGGCTGTGACATACGGACGGACAGACAGACAGACATGACGAATCTATAAGGGTTCCGTTTTTGCCATTTGGCTACGGAACCCTAACTAGTATATAATATAATAATAAATCAAATAATTTGAGAAAAGTAATGGATAGTACATACTTTTTAGGGGTAACTTCCTCGTCAGATTGAATATAGTCTTCAGAATAATGTTTCTTGGCTCTCTTGGTACCGTTTGAGGTGGTCCTGAAAAGTTTGTAAGTCGAAATAATTTATAACCACAGTAAAGTTAAGAAATTCTCGTGAACAAAGCTTAATTTGTAATATTAATTTTGTTACTACTCCTGTAAACTAATCATAACAATTAATTAAATACTAGTTTGAAACGTTTTAGTCATATCAAAAAGAAACACATACCTTACGTCAGAAGAAGTAGTTCCCTCTGCTTCTGAGTCAGCAAACTCTTCTTTAAATTGTTTTTTTGCTCCCTTGGTGCTGCGCTTAGCGGTGTAATATTCAGAGTCCGACCTGCAAGTAATTTGTACATAATTCATTACGAAGACAGAAATATAACATTGTTTGTTTTGTTTTTCGTGTGTAAGTGACCAACACTGGTGTCAGATTTTTCAAGCTGCCTAAAGGCATCTGACGAAACTTGACGACTGCCATACAATGATGACAGCCGGAACCAACGGCTTATACGTGCCTTCCGAAGCACGGAGGAGCTCGAGAAATTTTTATGCTACTTTTGGTCACCCATCCAAGTGCGGACCACAACCATTGACGCTTTATTTGCAAAAGCGCTAGCAATGCGCACTCCCGCCGGACCACCGAGCTCCTCCTAATACAACATTAAGATTTATTCATTTTATCATAGTTTAGATAAAAATATTCAAACTTACGAACATGATTTGACGTGCGAAGATCTTCGTGGTGATAACAAAGTTTCAGCTGGTTGACGACGAGCAGAGAGGCCTCGTAGATCAGTTGTACACTTGTAGAGCTTGGACAGAGCTTGGCCAAGATGCAAATTGCAAAGATAATTTGGGGTGCTTCACGATTGTCAATGTATTTATACGTAAATTAAGCTTCATCATCAGTATTTTGCAGGTATTATAAACCTTTAGTTTTGTAAAGGAAACTTACTTTTTGTTATATGTACATAATAATTTAAATTTATTGAATATGAAGAATCAACAGGTGTGCAACCTCTGCTTTGCATATGTAAGCATATTTAGTGCATATTAAGTAATCAATACATATAATAAAACAGTAGGAACCGCGTGTCTGTACATTGAATAAAAATTACAAAAAAATGGATGTGGGCGATAAGAAAAGAGTAACAGAACACAAAAAAATTTTTTGGATTTTTTTGTCTGTCTGTCTGTCTGTCTGTCTGTATGTACTCGCTAATCTTTAAAACTACTGAACAGATTTTTACGCAGTTTTCACTAAAAGATTAAGCGCATCCCTGAGCAACATATAAGCTTTGTTTCATCGAAATTTGTTGTCAGATAAAAAAGTAATCATCATTTAAAGTTTAAAGATATTTTTTTCTATGGGCGATTGTTTGTCTGTTAGTACACGCCAGTCTCAGGAAATACTGGACGGATTCGAATGAAACTTTTTTTATTATGTAGCTGTTAAGCCTGAGCAACATATAGGCTATAATTGATTTTCGAAAATGGAACACCTGATGCAGAGCCTTAATGGTCCAGTTAAACGACAAGAAATATAAAAATGAAGCCTTAGCAAAAGTTGTTTAGACCGCTGAGCACTTTTTGTTGAGTTATAAAAATCTGGAACTCCTGATGCAAAAACTTAATGGTTCAGCTTAAATTCAAGAAATATAAAAATGACGCCTTAGCAAAAGTAGTTCAGCCTGATGAACATTTTTTGTTGAGATATAAAAATCGAAGATCTGGAACACCTGATGCAAAAACCTAATGGTTCAGCTCAACAACAAGAAATATAAAAATGACGCATTAGCAAAAAATGTTTAGGTTGCTGAGCATTTTTTGTTGAATTATAAAAATCGAACACCTGGATCACCTGATGCAGAACCATAATGGTCCAGCTAAACTATAAGAAATATAAAATCACGCCTTAGGCAAAATAATTCAGCCTGATGAGCATTTTTTGTTGAGGTATAAAAATCGAAGTCTGGAACACTTAATTCAGAAATGTATCTGTACATTAAATATATTTAAAAAAAAATGGGGCGATGGAGACTGTAATATAGTAAAAAATAAAATAAAAAATCTGTCTGTTTGTACACGCTAATCTCCGGAAATATTGGACGGATTTAAATGAAACTTTATATTATTATAATATAACTAGCTGTTGCCCGCGACTTCGTCTGCGTGGACTTTACTTTATAAAAATCTTTATTTTGATATTTTCAATAAAACCGGTCAAGTAACACGCACAATATCAGGTCACACGCAGTGAAGGGTTCCGTATTTGTGAATGTCGATTTAGAATTAAAACTAAAGAGTTCATCATCATCTCAGCCCTTATTCCGTCCACTGCTGAGCATAGACCTGTCTTCGTCGACACATCTCAGTCCTGTGCTGCTCACATCCAGGTGTAACCCGCGACTTTGATTATTTCGTCAACCCATCGCATGGGCTCCGTCGCGCCAGTTGCCCTGCCCAGTTTTGCTTTAAGTTCATGACCGTTGCCAAATTACAGCTTCTTGGTTCTAATTATCTCTAAGTAAAACCACGGACAGAGAGACAGACAGAAATGGCAAAACTATAAGAGTTCCTTGTTTACTACGATCACACATTATCTCTAGTCACAGTCTAAGTCGATCGGAATTTTGACATTGTAAACTACATGTAAACTTACACTGTTACCGAATGTTACTGCTACGCCGTGGGTCTCTCTAAAACGAAATACTTATGCAATAGGTAGTGACTTTGCTAATATTTAATTCATCTTCCGTCTTTTGGCGTGAGTTCCCACAGCACTAATCTGTTGTAGCTCTCTGCAGCGGACTGCTGCCAACGTCTATTTGTGTCTCCCCCTCTTCCCCGCCCTCCCGATGTGGCGGTGCAATGGTAAGCCTTGTCAAATATGTCTTTCGCTAGGCGGGAGATAAAAGTCGAGAAATACGCATTTCTACTTTAAGTCCCGACAGATGACGGCGTTCCTCAAGTAACCTTAAACATAGATTTTCTTAAGATCGCCTTAATCATGAGCCGCGTCCGAAGCTAGAAGCGAGAGGAAAGTACTGGATGGAGCTTCCCCTGGGCCATCTTCACTATCGTCACCATTCTATTTATGTGGACTTTCAAGCTGAGGCATCTGCCAAACTTAAGATACCTCTAGGTATTTTACGTGCCAGTATCTCGGCACATTTTACCAGTAGAGCTTCAAGGATGGCAGGAAGTTAGTGTTCTCTGAGATCAATGTCTGCTTAGTGTTCACTAATAACCTCCGTTTGAAGAGCTTCTCGGGTAGGGCGTCCTATACGGCTGTTTGGAGGTTATTTGCGGCGTACTTTCAGTTCAAACGAACTGGAAAATGACCATTACCTATCTTTCGTTCCTCAAGTCACAATACTGAGTAGTCTTGGTATGGGTTTTCCACACATTTTTATTGCAGTGCCTAACTTAAATTTTAACCTAAAATTTTTTCCCTAACCTTTCTTCTTACGTGAGGAAAAGGTATCTTTTGGCCACAGGAAATCGGACGGTTAAGGTTTACACCCACAAAAAATCTCATGGTTATAACGGCGTTACCGCTTTTGCCAAGTCAGTGTGCTAAATCTTGCTCCAAAGACCTGGTACGGCGACTGCTTATCAGCGGCTTTGGCTGAGCTCACTTGAGGTACTCTCTCAGTTATCGAGAGGAGTCTGAGTGGCCTGGTACATCGGTCTTCAATTTTATCCGCTAGGGTAAAGACGCGTGTTGACACAAATGCTCCTTTCAACCTAGAGGACCGTATTTGGAATCCAGTTCCCATCGCCCGACTGGCCCACGTCATGGAGGCAGATTTATGGAGGAGAATTTTACGCGGGAAAAATCCCTTCGGTTCGGACACCTTGCCAGTAACGGGAGACCGGTAAGGTTATGTGGCGTTTACCACTAAAAACTCCGGGGTAAGGGCTAAAAGCCCCGGCGCGGCTACCACTATGGCGGTCCGTGACTCGCTCACAGCACCCTATGCTTTAGTCAGAGGACATCCCCTGTGCCTAACCTAACCTATTAAGTACTTCCTATTTTGATTCCTTTTTCCATTTTCGCGCCCACAATCATGCTAAGAATCGCCGTTTGGTGGCGTTGGGTCTTGCGGCCCTAGGCTCTGTGTATTTTTAACAGCGCCATTTATTGGTGAACAAAAAGAAACTAATAAAAAAACTCCGAAAACATCAAAATAGTAAATTTTTAGGGTTCCGTATTCCGTACCCGAAGGCTAAAATCGGGACCTTGTTACTAAGACTCCGCTGTCCGTCCTTCCGTCCGTCTGTCACCAAGCTGTATCTCATGAACCGTGATAGCCAGACAGTTGAAATTTTCAAGGATGATGTATTTCTCTTGCCGATATAATAACTGAAAATAGAGTAAAATAAATATTTAATTGAGGCTCCCGTACAACAAACTTGATTTTTTATAGATAATGGGACGGAACCCTTTGTGCGCGAGTCCGACTCTCACTTGGCCGGTTATTAACTTTATTATTTTATAAAAACCGTATATAAAATTAACAAAAGTTTTAGCCAATGCTACCGTACAATTTATTTCATAGCAAATTTTCGAACAAAAATCTTTGACGTGATTCTTTAAATTGATATAACTTTTTTATTTATCAACGGATTTCAATGAAACAACCACTAAATTTTAAGGAAAACTTATCAAAATACATAATTGAAAATCGCAACCGAAGTTGTTCAGCCGTTTCTGAGATAAGCGTGCACAAACACAGTTTTTCGAACAAAAATGGTTGACGTGATTCTTTAACACTAGAGGACACGCGCGCTCTACTATAGTAGAACAGGAGCAAACTTTTGAGTCGTGTCATCTCATTTTTTCATATATACCCTCCCGCTCCTAGATAAGCCTCGACTACTAAACTCCGGTTCATTTTAGTGTGCCGCACGTATAAAAAGAGGCCGCACGTCGATATTATTTCGCGACAAAATCCTTATTCTACCTGAGTAGTACGCGCGACCACTTGTGTAATTAATATATGAGGTAAGTAACTTATACTTAGTTGTTTTTTCTTTAGTGTTTTATAACATTTTTTTTATGCATTATATTTTATTTTGTACTTTGTTTTTTTTAGCACCAAAATTTATCATGGCCTTAGAATGGGAACGTCGTGTATCAAAATGGCTGGAAAAGGAAATTGAAGATGATGAGGAAATTATTGAAAGCGATGACGATGGTAATGCTGGCATAGTGTCAGAACCAATTAGTCAAGAGGGCAGAAGTCAGGTGCAAGATGAGGAGATGGCTCAAGACCACGTGACTAATACCACACAGTCTGAGCAGTCGTCGTCAAAAGATGATATTCTTCTCTCTCAATTGAGGCAAGTTGAGCGTACAGAGGTGAGTGGCAACTTTTTTATATCAAAAAATGGAACACGATGGAATAAATCACCTCCAACTCAAACTATTGTGCATTGAATGCAACGAAAACAGTGATTCAATTTAAAAAAATATCAGAAATCTAAAAAAAATATGTATTTTGATTTTTAACTTGCCAAATATGTAACTTTTTATGTGATCTCTTAAAAATGTTCCTAATTAAGTAAATTTAACAATGTAAACAAAAATTTTGTAACTTTAATTTTCTAAAATAAATCTTCTTTAGTAAAAATGCTTATTTTTATTCAAAATTGCCATATTATTGATTTTTTTTTCAATTTTAAAGTGTTTTTTTTTTTTATTTATTTAAACTTTATTGCACAGTAAAAAAACGTACAAGTGGCGGACCTAATGCCATATGGCATTCTCTCCCGGTCAACCATTGGACCAAGCGGAAAATATGTGTGGCTGGCGTGATAAAGATCGTGGAAAAGTATACTAAATATATTTATCTACATAAGTATGTATACTCAAAAATACATATACATTACAAGAATAAACTATTAAACATAGGTATAATATATATCTATACATAACATACAATATATATAAAAAAGAATATATATAATAGCATAAATACTAATAAAACATAATATCAGGATGACTGGGACTAGGACTGCAGTAGGAACAATTTATGTACTGCTCGTTTGAAAGCCAAACGACTGGGGGCTCTTCTTATACTCTCCGGAAGGGCATTCCATAGCTCGATAGCCTGGACTTGGAAAGACTTACCCATGAATGATGTGCGATGCGGAGGGATATCAAGGATAAGAGTGCTAGAGGAGCGAAGTGTGCGAGAGTGAGTAGAACTAAGCAGATTGAATTTAGATTTAAGATAGCTAGGGGATTGCGGGTTATTCAAGATAGAAAAAAGTGTGGAAAGTATTTTAGCATTACGACGTAAGGGGATAGGGAGCCATGCTAACTGAGAGCGAAAAGAAGAAATGTGATCAAATTTACGAATGTTGAAAATAAACCTGATGCAGTTATTGGCCAACCGATCCAATTTGGTTAGGAGAACTTGTGTTAAGTCACAATAACATACATCCGCGTAATCGATAATAGGTAGAATTAAAGTTTGAGCTAGCGTTACTTTAGTTTTAGGGGGAAGAAAGTTCTTGAGACGATAGAGAGAGCGCAGCGTGGCAGTTACTTTTCGACTAACCTCGGCTACTTGGGTAGTCCAGCTCAGGGTAGAGTCGATGTGCAGACCGAGATCCTTCACACTCTCACTATATGGTATGGTAGTATTATTGAATTGCAGAGAAGGGATAGATTCAAAATTTAATTTAGAAATTTGACGAGAGCTGCCGATCACTATTGCCTACTATAGTAGAGCGCGCGAGCATACTTGCAAAGAAATGGGGCGCGTGCACTCTAGTGTTAAAATTGATATAACTTTTTTATTTATGAACGGATTTAAATGAAACAAACACTAAATTTTAAGTGAAGCTTATCATAATATTTCAGTGAAAACCGCAAACGAATCAGTTCAGCCGTTTCTCAGATTAGCGTGCACAAACGCACAGACAAACAGACAAACCGACAAACAGACAAACAGACAAAAATTCTTAAAATCATTGTTTTGTGTTCTATTGCGTTGGTAAAAGCCCCCAAAAATATTTTTACTCATTTATCTTCTATGTACAGACAGCGATCGGTTACGATTTTATTATATGTCAATGATGATTGATTTTGGAAAATGGAACACATGATACAGAACAGAAACTATAATAAGAAATATAAAAATGACGTCTTAGCAAAAGTTATTCAGCCTGATGAACTTTTATTGTTGAGGTATAAAACGCGAAGATCTGGAACACCTGATGCAAAAATATAATGGTCCAGCTAAACTGTTAGAAATATACATTAATGACGCATTAGCAAAAGTTTTTCAGCCTGATGACCATACTTATATGCCGGAGTCCTAAAGTCCACGCAGACGAAGTCGCTGGCATCAGCTAGTATTTAATAAAGACATTAATTAATTCACTGTAACATAATACTTGAAGTATTATGTTATATTACACACCGATTTACCGCCAAAGAAATAAAAGCAGAAGCCGATGAATAAGGCTAATTTCACATTTTAATTTCGAAAGACGAAAACTTTCATACAATTATTACACCACAACCCAAAAAATTATTGTAATGTGTTTAGAGTACATGTAAGTATGTATATAAGTTTTTTTAGTTCCGCAACGACTTCTAAATGGGAGAATGGTTTTGGGCGAATCTCTATCGCTAGAATCTCTATATCACTCGAGTAAAATAAGCTATATCTTTTTTTAGATTGGCAGCCAAAATCTGAACTAGTCTAATCTCCCTCAAAAAATGTAACAAATTATAGCATTAGGCGATGCGGCTAGCAACCCATCGTATTTTAATTCCAATTTCCACCCTATACATCCAATAAACATGGTCTTCAGAAGTATTCATTTATTTTTCTTTAATTAAATTAAGTAACTCATATATATTTAAACTGATTATGTATAACATGATGCTGTGTTGAGTGCAATGAGCAAGCAGCCTTATGAATAAACTTCTTCATTAACAGAATGAATACATGACTACATTAATATCGCACTCATATTACGAGTAAGCGTGTGACCGTAATATTGCTTAGACGACTAAATACTTACTGTTAGAGGCGGACTAAACGTGGAGAGTGCCCTAGCCAAACAACTCATAGGTGCCCTCTAACACATTTTTTTACTTAATCCGAAAGAACTAGGAATCGTCACACGAGACGAGTGCACACAATATTGTGCGTTAGTCTTCAGCTACCGACCTTCGCTAAGGAGGATTTCTGGCCGAAGGGTGTCATGTTCTGACGATATCGTGGACGGTTACCTGACACCAGTACAAAGTGCATTGCATCACAAAGACAATAAATAGTGTTTAAGTTTTTAGTTTATATGTATGTTACGTATGTATAAATATGGGCCAATAATATATTTGTACGTTTTGTTTGCCTGCAAAAAACGAATTTATTTATTTCTTATTATTAGTCGTATTGATTGTATCTTACCAACTTCTACTATGAAATCAAGGAAATACATGCGATTAGTTTTCACCTTACTTAAAATAATAATTAAGAATTCAATCGTTTTGTATAGAAACGAATAGATATACTTATCTGAAGCACAAATTCTTGTTAGGTCAACTCTAAAATGTTGGAGACGCCCCTGCGTAACTTCGTGCCCTGGGCATGTGCTTAGTTTGCTTTAGGGATAATACGCCTCAATCGAAAGCCTTCTTTAAAATATTCATTTGATTGTATAGTGTCGTACTGCTGTTACGTAAAAATCTTCGCAGTGTAAGTTTTGTTAATATTTTGCCACAAAGTTAAGTTAATCCTTCGTGCCCTTTGCTATGGAACAATCACTTTTCTAGATGCTATCATCAATCTACAGGCAACGTAAAATATCCTAGATTGTTGCGAGAAGTTCCTAAGCATCGACCACTGGGCATGTTTTGATTTTTTAAGATTAGTATGCTCCAAAACCACCGCGATGGAATCGTTTCCAAGTGCCAACAGCCTTCATGGTCACCGGCACGAGCAAACGGCTTGGAGAACGTATTTCCTAAGCACTGGTCAATACCAACGCGATGGAATAATCGTTTCCAAGTGCCAACAGCCTTAAGGTCACCGGCACGAGCAAACGGCTTGGAGAACGTATTTCCTAAGCACTGGTCAATAAATCTTTCAAAAAATCAACATCCCATAATCGTTATTAATTTCAAAACACGGGTAACTCACGTATAGAGTCAGCTACTGCCGACATACGAGAAGCAATAGAGATTGGGCGACGTCCTAATTTTAATCGTGATGTTGGTCGGAGCTTACCCGCCGCCTGGAAACCGGTGCTTCAAGAGACGCATAATAGATGCCATGTACAGCCGGCAGTCTCTGATACAATGAGCTTTTTTCACGCACTTGCGCTATCACCAGCCGCAGAAGATGATGAAGAGGAAATAACGGCTCCCAGTACATCCACGGGAGTCCTTGACGCAACTATCCAGCAGCAACCACCATCTACCGAACTGTCGCTGCGGGCACAGAGGGCGATCGCACGCGCTGCCCGCGCGCCCCGCGCCTCCCGCGACTAACATCAGTGTGTCGCGAGCCGGTGCGGTGTACGGGCCTCTCGTCACATTCGCCCTGATGAAGACCTCCGGATGAGGTCGAAACATGTCGGCAGTAGCTGACTCACACACTCACAGTGTTGTGGATCGAGTTGAACAAATATTGGGGTATAAATATTGGTAAGTTTCCTATAATCTTAATTTCTAATACTCTTAAAGTTGGTAGTGGATATACCTAGTAGAGTGGAAATTTGATTCGGGTAAAATACTGGTGAGTTGAGCATGATTTCATATAATTTATTGAGATAAATTATACTACAAATATAATACATAAATTATAATACAATAAATTAACTACTGGCCACACTGCAGACAGTCCGCGTCCCTCGCGACTGCTGCCGTATTAACCACCCGAGCACCAGTTCCACGCGGTGACGGTGGCTGTGCTTGTCTGGCCTTCCCTCGCCATGAGGGTCCCGAGGATCCGCGTTCTGGCGCCCTAGATGGCGCTGGTTCCGGCATGGAACTCTCCGCGGCCCTAGCCTCAAACTCTAAAAACTTCACCAAGTCAGTGAAGGTAGGTAGGGTGGTGCTGTCGCGCTTAGCATTCTCGCGTTCGAAACTCAAGCGAATATCGTTGGGCAGTTTGCCCAGCAAGATGTGCACAAGCAAAAATGACCACTGGTCCACCGGTAATCCCAACGTACGCAGCGCGTTACAGGCCACTGTAACGGGCGTTAGTAATTGCAAGCGCAGTTGTGCCTGATTAGCCACCCGAGGCAGGGCCAATAGCTGCGCCGCATGTGCATCCGCCAGCAACCGAACATTCTGGTAACGGGAGTTTAGCAGCTCCCAGGCCGTGTCATATTGATCATCCTTCACACGGAGGTGCTGGATGAGCAACCGCGCCTCATCCTCCAGAGTGGAGAGAAGGTACGCCATCTTCTGCGCTTTCGATAGGTCTTGTCTCGAGTCGAGCAGTGACTCGAACATATTTTTGAAGGCCACCCACTCTTCCATCCTACTATAGCTGAAGGGTGGGAAGCCGCCCAGTTACACCTGGCCCTTCCGGTCCAACGGATGTGCGAGGGGGCGGGGCCGCCCGCGTGTCTCACCTTAATGCGCGTGGCCCTCTCCACGATGTCATCGTGAAAGGTCATGATTTGGTCAAAGTCCTGGAGATAAATATAAAATAAATAAATATATAGGGACAAATTCCGCTCGCTCCAGTATCGCGCCGTCCCTATCCGTACGGGACAAGAGTGCCCCCGCACTCGCAAATCACCTAAGCTCATTGGCGAGCGCCGCCTTTGCGGAGGTTGTCTTCGACATTGCGTTAGACAAGAACAAACCAAAATTCTTAGTTTTTAAGTACAAACAGACAAGTCATAATATTATCTATACATATACATATAATAAAACAGTAAAAATATTTTGTCTGTACATTTTTTTTTTGACTACAGACGAAATAAATAAAATTATAAGTAACTTAAAACTAAATAGTAGCTCCGGGCTCGACGGAATAAACACCAAAAGTATAAAATGTCTAAAAGAACTATTCATAAATGAACTTACCGACTGTATTAACAAATGTCTTGAATTAGGAGAATTCCCTGATAGCCTAAAAATTGCAAGAGTTACACAAATTTTCAAATCTGGAAGTAAATAAGACGCAAATAACTATCGCCCAATATCTGTGCTACCAATTATGTCAAAAATTTTCGAGAGAGTGCTTTACGATAGGTTAGAAAAGTACTTGGCTTCACAAAATTTTCTTTACAAACAGCAATATGGCTTTCGAGGTAAATCAAACACAGTAGTGTTTGATTTACCTCGAAAGCCATATTGCCATAATGCCACAATTGATCTTATAACTAAAATTAAAATTAACATTGATGCCAAAAAAATTGTACTGGGAATATTTATCGATCTCAAGAAGGCGTTTGATACTATAAGCCATAATATATTACTCCGAACATTGCGAGAAATGGGTATTACGGGTAAAGCATATGATATGTTTCATTCATATTTGACAAATAGACTTCAGGTAGTGAAAATTGGTTCCACACAGAGTACTCCGAAACCAATTACTTGCGGGGTCCCTCAGGGATCCATTTTAGGGCCATTGTTATTTTTGATATACTATTAGAAGATTCTCCAGCGTACCCCCTCCCTTCTGCTCCGTCCATGCGGCCGGTGAAGTCGGTGGGGCGTGATAGAGGGGCGAGCGTCGAGGTGGTGGGACCGAGCGCGCGCGCTGCGCCTTCGTCACTTTTTGCGGCGGTTTTTCAACGTGCGGTCGTGTAACCTAGTGCATTCAATATTTCTTTGTTTTCTTTAAAAGTTCAAATTAAACGGTTGATCATTTTTTTGCTAAGCATTGCGTATATTTTTTATAAATTTTGTGTCAATCTTCTAAGATCAGAAGTGAGATTCGATAGCCCTTTCTTGATCGCTAGCCTATATTTTTTCATCACTGTGTGCTTTTCGTAAACTTAGTTCCTTTTTTTTTTAATTAACAATTATTCGTAAATAGTTATCAAGATGCCTGGACGAAAATCTAGGTCAAAACAACGTGAATCTTTGTCCAGACGGCGGGAGAGGAACATTTCTCGCCAAACACGTGGCGCAGATAGTGAACCTCGCTCCACCCGCATAGTGAGATCTAGAAATCGCCGCAGATCAAGTGATTCAACTAATAGTAATCGAAGTAGGTCACCTAGGTGTCATAATAGTTCATCCAATCGAGATAGGTCGCAGAGGCGTCACGACAGCTCCTATGGCCACCGTGACTGCCCCCAGCGAGATCCGCTAAATCAGATACTAGATAGGCTGAATGCACTAGAGGAACGACTACCCACGACTTCACGCTCCTTGCCACGACCTGGCTGCTCGCCGGGGCCCGTGGGAAACCTTGTCGAGCCGTCGGTCAGCGCGAACACGCCGGTCATCGAGGCCCCCGTTGGGCCGTCCAGTGAGAGTGGCACTGCGGACAGGATTGTTGGTGCACTTTCATCTTTGTTACAAGTAAGATCTAAGCATTACTATGTTTCCAACTTTGACCCCAGCATTCACGATTTCGATGTGTGGTGCGCGGAAGTGGATAGTGCGCGCGAGTTGAATCATTGGGACGATCGGGAATGCCTGGGACGCATTGGTGGTTGTTTACGCGGTGACGCTAGAACATGGCTAGGCGACTGGGTCACAAATGACCGATCGTGGACCAATTTCAAAGCTGAATTTCGATCCTTGTGTCCACGTGAAGTCGATATGGCCACCGTTTTATACGATGTGATGAGTAACAACTCTAGTAAATTTAGCACATACGCTGAATACGCGCGAAAATCTCTTTTGCGATATAATATTGTTAAGGGTCTTTCGGACGAGTTGAGAACCGCCATTGTAGTCCGGGGCATTGCTGATCCTCAAATCAAGGCCGTGGCAGCTAATGCTAAGCTGCAGTCAAGAGAACTTGTAGAATTTTTATCCGTTTATGTCAAACTTAAAAGTGTCGCCGCCACCAACGATCTTGTTCGCACGGCAAACTCAAGCACGACAAATTCGCGTAAACGTGAGATGCGCCCTCCGGTTAAATACGATCGCTTGACTTGTTTCACATGCGGAGATATAGGGCATAAGCAAATAGCGTGTACAAAGAAACGTAAGACTGAGTCCAGTACAAGCAACTCACAACAAACTTTACCCTCAACTGCCACAAATTTCGCGGGTGGTATTGTAAAATCAAATAATAAACCTGTCAAGACGTGTACATTTTGTAAAAAGATCGGTCATTTGGCAGACGAGTGTTATTTAAAACAAAAAGTATAATCAAAATCAAATAATCAAAATAAAAATTCATCTAATGTAAATTTTTGCTCGGATTTGATTCAAAACGAAATGACGTAATGACGGCTATTATTCAGAAAAGACCAGTTGATGTTTTAGTTGATTCAGGATCTGATATATCGTTGATTTCGGAATCTATTTTAAAATATTTCAATTTCAATAAGTTGCCGACCTACCGTCGTTTACGTGGCATAGGTAGTCAAGACATCGAGTCAGCTTCAGTTATAAAAACTGTGATCGAATTTGACGAATTATCTTTGTAGGTAGATTTGTTTGTCGTGCCGTCGGACTGCATACGAGGTTCAATTTTGATAGGCACCGACGTTTTAAATCGTAGCGGAGTGACGTATATTCGAAAAAAAAATTCTCAGCGTCTGATTAGGGTTGACACCGTGCATCACGTGTCGACTGTTGATATTGCCTCAGTAAATACCCAATTGATGGGTCAAGATAAAGAGTGCCTCTTGAATTTGATTAAGGAATATTCTAATACGTTTACACTGGCACAGCGACATCTACCGTCAACACGGGAAGTATGAAGATTAAACTTAGCAGTGACATTTCTGTGCACTACCGTCCTTATAAATTATCCGCTGACGAGAAGGCGCGTGTTCGCAGCATAATTAACGATTTGTTAGACAAGGACATACGGAAGTTTCCCATACTAATGGTCAAAAATGATATAAAAACACTATATTCTATTTCAAGTTCATATTTTAACTGTCGGAAACCAGTTATAAACCTAGATAATTGCAATATCTTTGAAATTACAAAATTTTGCCCAAAAACGGACATGTCGTTTTGAAATAAAACGTAGACTACGTTTGTATGGAAAGTTGTATTTTGGTCTAGGGTCGGGGGACTTTTAACACCTACCAAAACAGTGTATAGGAAAACAAAAATTATGAATGTAAAACAAACATATATTTACTATACATGCATATTTATACGTAAAATACTTAGCAAAGACATTCGCTGACAAATAACCTTTACAAAAAAGAAGGAATATCAAAAAATTAAACTCCGGCGTGCTAGTGACATCAACTTACACATACCCAGAACAAACTACGGTAAAGCAAACATCTTGTATACCTAACTACCTAAAGATATAAAAGACTGCAAAACCCTTACAACGTTTAAAAATACTCTTAAACATTATTTAATGAATAAAATTGTTTAAAATCTTAATTATTAAATTTATAATTTAAATTAGAAAATATATCTGTATCCGCGGGCTTCGCTCCCCGTGGGAGTTTCGGGATGAAGGGTGCCCTATGTGCTTCCCCGAGTCTCAAACTATGTCCATTCCAAATTTCATTCAAATCCGTACGGAAGTTTAAGCGTGAAGAGGTAACAAACAAACAAACAAATATACAAACTCACTTTCGCATTTATAATATTAGTAGAAAGGATAGGATATAGTAGGATATTCATAACTACACAAACAACGTAAAAATAATAATAATAATAAACTTAATTTTAAAAATAGTTGAGTCCGTAACGTAAATCACGTCTAGTTGCGCTTACTCCGTTCACAATCACTAAGTACACGCACACATTGACACGTTTTTTATTGAGTTTCGAAGATGACAAACTAGTTCCGCGCGAGTAGCCAGCACGGAGCAAATATTGTTTGTTATTGTTTATCTACCGACCTTTTGTACACGTCCACTGAATGTAATATTTTTAAGTTCTCATTGTAAGTGAATTTGTAGATTCTTTTATGAGAATAAATTTCTTTAACCATATATGACAGAAATGAATAGAGGGAGGCCTAAAAAGAATAACAGAAAGCAAAAAATTTTTTTTTGAATTTTTTGTCTGTCTGTCTGTATGTATGATCACGCTAATTTCCGAAATTACCGAACCGATTTACTTGAAACTTTCACCAATAGCTTTGTTTTAATCCAGAAGAACATCTAAAGTTTGTTTCATCAAAATCGGTTCATTAAAAAAAATGCCTTCCCATGCTGGTCTGGGAGGAATAAAAAACTTAGAATGTACCAGCTGCTTCTCTTCCCACGCAGATCGTAAAAGCCGATCGAGGGAATGGGCAAAAATGCAAATCATGTTAACAGGCGATGCGGCTAGCAACCCAAGCAATATAGCAATCATTAATACATTTAATAAAATCGTAACATGGATGTAGGGGCTGATCGCCACGTCTACACTTGCTGATAGATGGTGAAGTGAGCTGATCGCTCTGGTGGCGTGGAGAGAGGTTTTGAAATAATACCACCTGAATTGAGTACTTGAATTAGACTGGTTTATTGTTATTGAATATGATTACTCGAAATGTATGAATGACGTTAAACTACTGCGTCGGCATCTGCCTGACCTACTTTTTATAAGTATTGTTCAATAGATTGAACATCTTGGCATCTCGGCGAGGAAGATGCCGAGCGATACATTGACTAATGAACTTAAATTTTAAATGATATAACTGATCGTTAGGTGATACAAGATGAAATACAATATGGTGTTAGTATGAGTCAACCGTACTAGTTAAATATTTTTTGAGTTCACGTTAATAGATTGACGCGGAAACGTAGGCGACGTACCCATATCGACACTACACACGCTTTGCACTGATTGACCTTTCACCTTATTTAACTGAATCGTTTCAATATTATCACTGACACTCGCTGTGACCTCTGCTTCTGCCACGGTAGACGGAGGAGGAGGACCCGTGACACGGTGAGTCCGGCATCTTCGACGTATCCTCAGGGATGTGAAGACGATAGCTATGATGATTGAACTTCCAATGATGGAGTAAAGGACCGTATAGTGATGAATATTATGTATGACCAGAGGTTGTATCTCTTGCGCCTTCAACTCGTCCAGCTGACTCTTCAGTACTACAAATGTATGATTATTTCCGTATGTTCCTAATCCCAGGCTATCAGTATCAGGCACTGTAGTGTTTAAAATAGAGTTCAAAATCGAAGTTTTAGGCATGACTACATTTGGTTGAAGGTTCATATTCCGATAAAAGTTCTTATGAGCATACAAACTGAATGAATCTCCTTTTAACGTGCAGCCTCTTCCGATAGTGATTATACCGTTTCCTGACAACCGATGCACCGTCATCTGCGTCGCGCAGTAGATACGCACAGCGCAGGTAGAACAGCAAGAAAACAGCCAATCATTATTATGATGTAATTTACTCCACTTATTTTGACACGAATTGGTTTCCGTTTTACACAAGTGAGTTTCAGAGTGAGCATTGAGAGCGTCAATGTCGCAAAATGATTGTTTTGATTTTAGATCGTAAATAGGCAAATCTAACGAGCATAAGATTCTGATTTCTGTGACGTGAACGCATGACTGAATATCTGCTTTGGATAAGAAAAAGGCATTGTCTTTCTCTAAACTATACGCGATATAGGGCTGAAGAGGCATGATACGAGTAGATGAATTATTTTTGATAAGAGGTATAGGAATAACTTTATCAAGTTCGAAAAGATCGTTACTGATGAGGGGTATCTTAATTTCGATAATGAGATAATTAGAAATGACTCTAACAGCAACCCTCAGAAGTTTATAAATATCTCTGATGCTATCATTGTCGACGGGCAAGGTCAAATCTTCATGAAGCTGTCCTGAGATGATGTTCAGCTGATGCTGCAGTTGTTCCGGGGACATCAGTCTTGTGTCGATATGACCATGAGTGATATCCGTGACAGTGTCTATAAGAGCTTCTTGAATCCTCTTTACTTGAGATAGAAGGATATTTGCCTCCATAATTGATGATGACAAAATGGATGTTCCTTTAAACATGTTTAAGTCTCTTGATATACTTCTCATTCGTTGGCCAACCGTGAAGAACTGATCTTTCATCGCCTTCTCATTTCTTTGCAGGATATTGTACTCTGACTCTAATACTGATGTTTGATTTTTGAGCAGTAACTGAAGATGGTTTTCATTGCCGACAATTCTTTCAATATCCTTCTTATACTGATCAGCAAATCTTTCATCTAGCACACCAAACAAAGTGTTAGCCAGATAGCCAACTCCATTTATCAATCCTCGTTTTTGTCGCAATGAACCATGAGTCTTTAGTAGTATGTTATAATGTTCAATTTCGTTGACTTCATTCTGTAGTTGTAAAATGATATCTGAGTATGGTTTAGTGACCTGTGTACATAGCTCCTTGATTCTTTTGACGTAATTTTTTGTATTTGAAATGCTATCCCAGTAAGTTGACATATTATAATAAACAATTAGTTACCAATCATCCTTAACATATTGTAGGTCCGCAATTTTATCGAAAAATAGACCTTGATTTTGTTGAAGAAGAGTAATGTTGTAGAATGGTGATTGATTGAATGACTGTTGAATACTAGGGGAAATAAAAATTGTAAATAATAATAGAATATTAATAAAGAAGTTTTTCAAGTTCAAACCACTACTGCGTCTGTTTCTCGGGGCCTTATTACTACTCGAATTTTTATTACGATCTGAATGATCGATTGATGATGAAGATGATGATTTATCTTAGAGGTAATCGTATCGAGGTAAGTTGTCCTCTTTGATTATGACAACATCTCCTACCTTAAGATTTTGATTGGGCGTTCTCCATTTTGACCTACTCTGAAGTTGTTGTAGATATTCTCTTGACCAACATTGCCAAAAGCTTTTATTCATTGCTTGCACCATTTGCCAACGTCTAGACAAAGTTAGTGATTCTGGTTCTGTCTGTGGCCTTGACAGCAATGGGCCACCTACAAGAAAATGACCAGGGGTGAGGCATTCATCATCCGAGTTTTCCGATTGTTGACAAAGTGGCCGCGAGTTGAGACACGCTTCAATTTGGTGAAGTAACGTAGCAAACTCTTCATACGTTAACTTCTGTTCGCCCAAAACACGTTTAAGGTGGTGTTTTAAACTTTTAACACAAGCCTCCCAAAGCCCACCGGCATTTGCGTGAGCGGGTGCATTGAAATGCCATACTATCTGGAGGTCTCTGATATTATTTATAAAATCTTGATTGATATTTTGGATGATCTCCTGATATTCTTTCTTTAAAAGCCGGTTAGCACCCACGAAGTTGGTACCGTTGTCACTATACATGTGAGCAGGAGTACCACGGCGGGCACAAAACCTACGAAATGCGGCTAAGAAAGTGGGCGTGCTTAAGTCTGAAACTAACTCAAGGTGCGCGGCCTTAGTCGCAAGACACACAAAGACGGCGACATAACCCTTAGTTGTTTTGATACCACGCCCTTTATTAGCCTTTAACTCTACGAATCCTGTGAAATCAACTCCCGTATGAGTAAAAGGGCGTGAGGGTGTTACCCTGGATGGTGGCAGATCACCCATGATTTGTTGATAATTTTCACGACTGAAGCGTCGACATTTCACACAGTTCCTTAACTGACATTTGACGGTGCGGATGCCGCTGATGATCCAAAATTTATCTCTGATATAAGATAAAGTTAGACGCGGACCGCCGTGCAGTGTGGTGATATGCGCCTGATCTATGACTAGCGCGGTAAGGCGTCCATGACTGGACAAGATAATCGGGTGTTTAGCTTCGTAACTGACACTAGAATGCCTTAACCGCCCACCTACCCTTAAAATGCCATCCTTATCGATGAAAGGGTTGAGGCCTATGATCTTGCTACTACTACGTAATCGACCATGTAATTTTAAATAATTAATGTCTTCCCCAAACGTCTGGGCTTGCTCGGACTTTACGATCAAATTGAATGACCTATTTAATTCCGCTAATGATAATGAATTACCAAGCAATACCTTTTGCTTATCGCGCGAACATATGACGAAACGTGATATCCATGCAATGACCCTGACGACACGAGTCAGTGAACTATGTTGCTGAAGCAAATCGCTGACTAGTGAGGATTCGCATTGTAAGACAGCGTTCACATGGTACCTTTTTATTTCAATGTTTGGAGTTTCATAATGGTTATGATTTTGAGAGTTGGGATCGAAATTTAAAAGCCATGATGGGCCTTCCCACCACAATTTATTATCTGATAGGGCTTTTTTATGAATTCCTCTAGTGGCGCAGTCCGCGGGATTATCTTCGGACCTTACATGTTGCCAACACGAGGCTGGTATGACCTTTACTATCTTTTTTACGCGATTTGAGACAAACTGCTTCCATCTTGATGGATCTCCCTGTAGCCAACCTAGGACGATCATAGAATCAGTCCAGGCGTATAACTTTGCATCAAGATTAGAAATAGATGCTAACACCTTTTCAAGAAGTTGTGAAAGCAGTACCGCACCTAGGAGTTCAAGACGCGCCAAAGTTTGTTTTGTTGCTTTCGGAGCTAATTTGGTTTTTCCAGCGACTAGCGTCGATGTGCATTCGCCCTTGTCGTCGTGCGTCACAAGGTATATTGCACAAGCGTATGCCTTTTCTGAAGCGTCGCAAAATGAATGTAATTGAACTGTTATTTTTATGTTACCTAAATAACGAGGAATTTTGATATTATTTATGGTGTTAAATTCTTTGACTACATGAACCCATTCTATATGTAATTCTGATGATATTTCTTCATCCCATGTCATGTTAGTACTCCATGTTTTCTGAAAAAGTAGTTTCGCTCGGATTGAGAGCGGGGATAACCATCCTAAAGGGTCAAACATTTTCGAAATATTTGATAAAAGCTGCCGTTTTGTAATAGGCTTATTATTTTGATCACATAACTGATTGTCAAATGTGAAACTATCTGATGATGATAGCCACTTCAAACCGAGTGTCTTTCGGGATTCGAGGCATTTGAACTCTAGGGGTGCATTTAATAATTCTGGTGACAAATCGTCCAGGAGCTGAGGCTCATTGCTAGACCATTTTCTAATGGTTCATACCTGCTGATGCAAAAATTGACACCAATTCCTTTTGCAATTTCTTGCAAAGGTCAAGGGATTCCATTCCGGTTAGGAGGTCATCCATATAAAATGATGATTTCAGCGCTGATGCTGCTAATGGATACCTTTTTGCTTCATCTTCTGCCAGCTGTTTTAGCGTACGCATGGCTAAGAAGGGTGAAGCCTTTAGACCGTAAGTGATAGTTGTTAAGAAATATTCCTTAAGTAATTTGTGTGGAGCCTCTCTCCACACAATCGTTTGAAGATGCTGATCGCAATCTCTGATAAATATTTGACGGTAAAATTTTTCTATATCTGCAGTGATCACATATTTATGCGATCTCCATGCTAGTAAAAGGCCTTGTAGATTTTCTTGAATATTTTTCCCACTGAACATGAGATCATTAAGACTGAATGAAGAAGTCGTCTTTGAAGAACCATTAAATACTACCCTTAATTTGGTAGTACTAGAGTCAAGTTTTAACACACCATGATGAGGAAGATAATTTTTTGAGTTATTTTGTGTATCTGCCGGTCGCATATGATTCAACTCTAAATATTCATTCATAAATTTTCTGTAACTAAGTGAAAATTCAGAATTTTTCTGCATCTTAATTTCTTGTTGAATAAACTGTGCTACCGCCCTTTGCCTTGATTGACCTAATTTATTTCTATAGCCTGGCCTCATTGGAATACCAACTTCGTACCTACCACATTCCAAACGTTTCGTTGTTTGATTATAAAAATCTTCGCAATACTGATCCTCCTCTGTCAGCGGTGATGCTGCAGATTCGGAAGAGATGTCCTCTATCTCCCAGTACTTTGAGAGGTCTGGAAGGTCGTTGATTATGACATTACATTGAAATGTTTTCACATTACCTGATAAAATCCATCCCATCTTAGTTTGCTGTGCTATAGGCGCCTGAACGGGCCCTTTGATCAATCCACTCATAATGATATCTGAGTAGAAGCTAGCATCTAAGAGGATATCGATGGGTCTTGAAACATTGTAATGTGGGTCAGCTAAGTTGATATGTTGAAGGTGAGGCCAAGACTTTTTCGGAAATGACGCGTTCGGTAAGTTACGCATGGCTAAGGCTTCAGTCTGAATTTCATAATCCCCGTAGATTGAACGACAATGTAACAGTACAACACCCCTTGTCTGTTCGGTGTTAGGGCCGACACCGGTGACTGTGGCCTGACAGTGTTGACGCGGTAACCCTAGTAACTGAGTCGCGTTCTCCGAGATAAGAGACACCTGAGAGCCCTGATCTAAGAGCGCGCGCAGGGTTACAAACGTGCCGTCCGCCGATCGAATATCTAATAATACGGTGGTGAGTAAAATCTCTTCAACCGGCGCGGTCACGTTGTTAACATTCAGCTCGTTAGTGAGGCTGGGTGTCACCGCAGTTGATGTTGAGGGTTGAGATGGGAAGAATGTCACTGAATGTGACCCTGATCGAGAGTATGCGCTATGAAGCAAGGTATTATGTTTTCCGTTACATTCCCTACAATGTTTATTTGACATACATTCTTTATCATTATGATTATACAGACAATTTGGACAAATATGAAATTTCGTAATAGTCTTTAACTGCACATCCGGTGGCATGTTAATAAATTTATTACATTTGTATAAATTGTTATTGTGACTCAAATTGCAGATTACGCATTTGTTCGAATTTGTGTAATTGACGACCGGTTGATAGATTTTATTGGCTTGATAATAAGGTTTAGAATTATTTGATTTTGATTGATTAGAGAAACGTTTATCTTTGTTATTGATTGATGATGAAATTTCCCTATCTTTTCTAGTGATAGGTTCGAGAGCTGTAAATTTGCTCTCGAGGAACGACATGAACTCATCTAACGAGGCTAAATCTCGTGGTGATTTACGAGATTCCTTGTAATCACAATAGGTTTCTTGATCCAATTTTTTACACAACAAATGAACTAACAGAGGATCCCAAGTAGTGGTGTCTACACCTAAGTTATGAATAGCATGGATGCACTCTGTCGTTGTGTCATAAAGTTTCTTGAGCTCAAAGGATGATTGCTTCGTGATACTATGCTGATTAAGAAATAGCTCTATTTGTTGGGTGAAGAGAACCTGAGGATTGTTGTATCTATGTAATAGAATGTCCCACGCCGTATCGTAATTCTCAGCGGAGATATGAAGATGCTGAATGAGACGCTCAGCTTCTCCTTTGACCTTGCCCTTCAAATGTTGCATTTTCTGAGCCTTGCTGATAGAGTTATTATTATGAATAGTTTCAGAAAAGAGGTTGAAAAAAGTGGGCCAATGAGTATACTTGCCCGTGAAAAAGGGAATCTCAAGTTTTGGAACTGATTGTTCCGAATGGGTACTAGAGGACAATTTACTATTTAACTGACGTTTGATATTCCTATAGAGAGTTTCATGCCTATTGAATTCACTCTCATAACCTATATCGCCTCCAGCAAGTATATTATCAATTTTTAAATGATTGTTATCGATAGTCGTCCACCTGGCTTGAATATTTCGCAACTCGTTTTCTATTTCCCACTTTTCGGAAATCTTATTCACGTCTATGCTCTTAATTAACCTACTCAATGCTCTGAAATACGTACGTTGCAATGTGAGAAGTTCGTCGAGCTCTCCTTTAGGCTGAATCGCCTTATCCGCTGTACCAGGTTGAACTGCCTGCTCCAGCTTCCCCAATGCCAAGATACGACTACGAAATGCCTGATATGTATCGTTACAAGCCTGATAGGAACCTCCTGCTAAGTACTGAGCAGCTTCCTCTGGATATTTCAACAAGAGCTCGTGGTTCTTATCAAACTCATCCCAAAGGCTATCTAACAACTCTAATTTTCCTGATAAATACTCTGACGTCTTCCTCGAAGCAGAGTCCTTATTGAAATTAATCTGCAGTTTATTGATTTTGGCGAAGATTTCCGCTTGACGGATAATAACAGGTTCCATGATGAAGAAAGGAAGTAAGTAATGGACAGATCTTACTTGAACAGTGATGAGTGGCGACCTGACTGATTATCGAGTCGCTGCCGTTTGACTGATCGTCGAACTGCTTCAATGATAGTCGCTGATAAAGTCCGGAAGTACACGGTACCACTGAGTCCCGAATTACAGTTTGTTGATCACAAAAATGCACTCGCGACTGGTCCCGCTTTTCTCAGACCAAACGAAGGACCAAAAGAAATGTAGGGGCTGATCGCCACGTCTACACTTGCTGATAGATGGTGAAGTGAGCTGATCGCTCTGGTGGCGTGGAGAGAGGTTTTGAAATAATACCACCTGAATTGAGTACTTGAATTAGACTGGTTTATTGTTATTGAATATGATTACTCGAAATGTATGAATGACGTTAAACTACTGCGTCGGCATCTGCCTGACCTACTTTTTATAAGTATTGTTCAATAGATTGAACAATGGAAGATAAATGAAGAAAAAAAAACTGCTAAGGGCTTAAACCATCGCAATAGAACACAAAACAATGATTTTTAGAATTTTTGTCTGTCTGTTCGTTTGTGGACGCTACCATTAGAAACGGCTGAACCGATTCGGTTGCAGCTTTCGCTAATGTATTGTGATAAGCCTCACTTAATATTTAGTGTTTATTTTTTTTAAATCCATTCATAAATAAAATATAAGTTATAGGTATCAATTTAAAGAATCGCGTCAAACATTTTTGTTCTAAAAATTTCTTTTGTGCTCGCTAATCTCAAAAAGGGCTGAACCGATTCGGTTTCAGTTTTTACTAATAAATTGTGATAATCATTTAAAATTTAATGTTAGCTTTATTTTAATCCATTAATAAAAAAAAAATATTAATTTAAAGAATCATGTCAAACATTTTTGTTCGAAAGATTGCTATAAAAAACTGTTCGGTTGCACTAGCTAAAACTTTTGTTAATTTTATATTATGGTTTATATAAAGTGATTTCAATTCGATTTTTATGGTTTCCGATTATTTTAAAAATTTGTTTTTTTTTTGGACACAGATAGATGGTGCTGTACAAAAATTAAAATTTTAAGTGATACTCTGAGCTTAGAGCCTCTGCAGACAGAGCCTAAGGGCGCAAGACTTAACGCCACTCAACGGTAACAAAATAGGAAGTGATAGGTAAGGTAAATTTAGGTTAGGTAAGGCGCAGGAAGCGCAGCGGATTCCGTCACTTGACAAATACTGTAAGATAAAGATAAGATAAAATTTCTTTATTGCACCAACTAAGTATGACAATAATCAAAAGTACATTTCAAATATAGTAGGTACAAAGGCGGACTTATCACTAAAGTGATTTCTTCCAGCCAACCTTTGGGTAAAGAAGACTATAAAAGATGTGGGGGAGTTAGCGCAGTTAGAGTATTACAGTGTAGAAAAATACAACCGTAAACAATACATAACAATAACAGTGTAAAAAAATACTGTACTCCGGGTAAAACTGAAAGGCGCGTTTGTAATAACACGCGCCTTTACCCTTCCTTACGAATAGAATTGAAAACTGACCCCTCTCGATAACTGTTAGAGTACCTCGAGGGGAGCTCAGCCGAGGCAGTGACAAGGCGGCCGCCGTCCCAGGTCTCTATACGACCGCACATCAACCTAAACCCCACCAACCCCGCAACAGGGCAAACAACTATGTCAATCAGTCAGTGAGTGGTATTGTAGGTTTATATATTATAACTAGCTTTTCGGGCGCTGCGCGGGCTGCAAGCAGCCCGCGGTCTTTCGTGCGGCTGTTGAGGTAGGCTAAAATATGTTTCCACTTCAGAAAATGGGTAAGTTTGTATGGAGGAAAATTCCCCTTGTATGGCGGCCATCTTGGATTTTGAAAAAAATCAAAAAACAAATGACGCTCGTCAAAATGCTTACAACCTTCTACATTTTGGAAAAAAAATCACACCATTTACCCTAACCGTTTTTGCAGGCCGTACCCCTTCCACATTAGGTTTGTGCAGATCTTCAAATGTCAGATTTTTCTGGTACTCCATTTGGCACCCTCTATACAACCATCTATCAACCTAAACCCTACCAACCCCGCAACAGGGCAAACAACTATGTCAATGAGTCAGTCAGTGAGTGGTAATGTAGGTTTATATATTATAATATAATAATAACTAGCTTTTCGGGCGCTGCGCGGGCTGCAAGCAGCCCGCGGTTCATCGTGGGGCTGTTGAGGTAGGCTAAGATATGTTTCCAGTTCAGAAAATGAGTAAGTTTGTATGGAGGTAAATGGTCCTTGTATGGCGGCCATCTTGGATTTTGAAAAAAATCAAAAAACAAATGACGTTCGTCAAATTGCTTACAACCCCCTACATTTTGAAAAAAAAATCACGCCCCTAACCCCAACCGTTTTCGCAGGCCGTACCCCTTCCACATCAGGTTTCCGCAGATCCTCAAATGTCAGATTTTTCTGGTACTCACTGGAGCACCCTCTATACGACCGCACATCAACCTAAACCCCACCAACCCCGCAACAGGGCAAACAACTATGTCAATCAGTCAGTCAGTCAGTGGTAATGTAGGTTTATATATTATAATATAACTAGCTTTTCGGGCGCTGCGCGGGCTGCAAGCAGCCCGCGGTCTTTCGTGCGGCTGTTGAGGTAGGCTAAAATATGTTTCCAGTTCAAAAAATGGGAAAGTTTGTATGGAGGGAAATTGTCTATGTATGGCGGCCATCTTGGATTTTGAAAAATATCAAAAAACAAATGACGGTCGTCAAATTGCTTATAATCTTCTACATTATGGAAAAAAAATCACGCCCCTAACCCCAACCGTTTTCGCAGGCCGTACCCCCTCCACATCAGGTTTCCGCAGATCCTCAAATGTCAGATTTTTCTGGTACTCCATTTCGCACCCTCTAAACAACCGTACATCAACCTAAACCCCACCAACCCCGCAACAGGGCAAACAACTATGTCAATGAGTCAGTCAGTCAGTGAGTGGTAATGTAGGTTTATATATTATAATATAATATAATATAATTATAATATAACTTGCTTTTCGGGCGCTGCGCGGGCTGCAAGCAGCCCGCGGTTTTTCGTGCGGCTTGAGGTAGGCTTAATAACATGTCCAGTTAAGAAAATGGGTAAAAACTGAAGTCAGTATAGGAAACATCATAAAATGTGTGAGGGCGGCCATCTTGGATCCAAAATCTGATTCCAGTTCCGAGTTCCGCGGGGTGCTTTATCCCCATGTACAAAATTTCAGACCTTTACGAAGTCCCAGTAATGCGTTATAAACGAAATAAGTTAAATTTTCTGAAATCCAGACGCCATCTTGGATTCCAAAAAAATATTGAATTTGGGTTTTTGGGGTCAAATTACATATAGATATCGATTTTCAGCCAAATCGCAAGCAGCTGACTTTCGGCGGCCATCTTGGATTTCCAAAAAAAAAAAAGGCGCTGCTCTTTGTGATAGTGGCTCGGGCTTCGCCCTTGCCCGCAGCTCGCCCTTCGGGCTCGCATCACTCGGCCTGCGGCCTCGCGGGGGTGGCCTTTGCTTTTGGCTTTTGGCCTCTGGCTGCGCCTAGTTACTTGGGGTTGCCGTTTGTATTAAATTTGTATGGACGAAAATTGTCCTAGTATGGCGGCCATCTTGAATTTTGAAAAAAATAAAAAAACAAATGACGCTCGTCAAATTGCTTGCAACCCCCTACATTTTGGAAAAAAAATCACGCCCCTAACCCCAACCGTTTTCGCAGGCCGTACCCCTTCCACATCAGGTTTCCGCAGATCCTCAAATGTCAGATTTTTCTGGTACTCACTGGAGCACCCTCTATACGACCGCACATCAACCTAAACCCCACCAACCCCGCAACAGGGCAAACAACTATGTCAATCAGTCAGTCAGTCAGTGGTAATGTAGGTTTATATATTATAATATAACTAGCTTTTCGGGCGCTGCGCGGGCTGCAAGCAGCCCGCGGTCTTTCGTGCGGCTGTTGAGGTAGGCTAAAATATGTTTCCAGTTCAAAAAATGGGAAAGTTTGTATGGAGGGAAATTGTCTATGTATGGCGGCCATCTTGGATTTTGAAAAATATCAAAAAACAAATGACGGTCGTCAAATTGCTTATAATCTTCTACATTATGGAAAAAAAATCACGCCCCTAACCCCAACCGTTTTCGCAGGCCGTACCCCCTCCACATCAGGTTTCCGCAGATCCTCAAATGTCAGATTTTTCTGGTACTCCATTTCGCACCCTCTAAACAACCGTACATCAACCTAAACCCCACCAACCCCGCAACAGGGCAAACAACTATGTCAATGAGTCAGTCAGTCAGTGAGTGGTAATGTAGGTTTATATATTATAATATAATATAATATAATTATAATATAACTTGCTTTTCGGGCGCTGCGCGGGCTGCAAGCAGCCCGCGGTTTTTCGTGCGGCTTGAGGTAGGCTTAATAACATGTCCAGTTAAGAAAATGGGTAAAAACTGAAGTCAGTATAGGAAACATCATAAAATGTGTGAGGGCGGCCATCTTGGATCCAAAATCTGATTCCAGTTCCGAGTTCCGCGGGGTGCTTTATCCCCATGTACAAAATTTCAGACCTTTACGAAGTCCCAGTAATGCGTTATAAACGAAATAAGTTAAATTTTCTGAAATCCAGACGCCATCTTGGATTCCAAAAAAATATTGAATTTGGGTTTTTGGGGTCAAATTACATATAGATATCGATTTTCAGCCAAATCGCAAGCAGCTGACTTTCGGCGGCCATCTTGGATTTCCAAAAAAAAAAAAGGCGCTGCTCTTTGTGATAGTGGCTCGGGCTTCGCCCTTGCCCGCAGCTCGCCCTTCGGGCTCGCATCACTCGGCCTGCGGCCTCGCGGGGGTGGCCTTTGCTTTTGGCTTTTGGCCTCTGGCTGCGCCTAGTTACTTGGGGTTGCCGTTTGTATTAAATTTGTATGGACGAAAATTGTCCTAGTATGGCGGCCATCTTGAATTTTGAAAAAAATAAAAAAACAAATGACGCTCGTCAAATTGCTTGCAACCCCCTACATTTTGGAAAAAAAATCACGCCCCCAACCCCAACCGTCTTTGTAGGCCGTACCCCTTCCTCATCAGGTTTCCGCAGATCTTCAAATGTCAGATTTTTCTGGTACTCACTGGAGCACCCTCTATACGACCACACATCAACCTAAACCCCTCCCACCCTGCAACAGGGCAAACAATTATGTCAGTCAGTCAGTGGTATTGTATGTTTATATATTATAATTATAACTAGTGTTTCGGGCGCTGCGCGGGCTGCAAGCAGCCCGTGGTTTTTCGTACGGCTGTTGAGGTCGGCTAAATAACATGTCCAGTTGAGAAAATAGGTTAAAACTGCAGTCAGGAAAGGAAACATCAAAATATGTGTGGGGGCGGCCATCTTGGATCCAAAATCTGATTCCAGTTCCAAGTTCCGCGGGGTGCTTTACCCCTGTGTGCAAAATTTCAGACCCCTACGAAGTCCTAGTAAGACGTTATGAACGAAATAATTTAAATTTTTTAAAATTTAGCTGCCATCTTGGATTCCAAAAAAAATGTCAAATTTGGGTTTTTCGGCTCAGAATACTTATAGATATCGATTTTCAGCCAAATCGCAAGCAGTTGACTTTCGGCGGCCATCTTGGATTTTCAAAAATTAAAAAAATTGGACTGCGCTTTGGGAAGTGGCTCGGGCTTCGCCCTCGCCCGCAGCTCGCCCTACGGGCTCGCGTTACTCGGCCTCTGGCCTCGTGCAAATTGCTTCCGGGGGGGGGGGGGGGGAGGGAAGGTAAAAGAGGGGGGCTGTGGGAGTGGCTCGGACTTCGCCCTCGCCCGCAGCTCGGCCTGCGGCCTCGCGGGGGTGGCCTTTGCTTTTGGCCTCTGGCTGCGCCTAGTTACTTGGAGTGGCCGTTTGTATGAAATTTGTATAGGGGAAAATTGTGCATGTATGGCGGCCATCTTGGATTTTGAAAAAAATAAAAAAACAAATGACTCTCGTCAAATTGCTTTCAACCCCCTACATTTTGGAAAAAAAATCACGCCCCCAACCCCATTCATCTTCGCAGGCTGTACCCCTTCCACATCAGGTTTCAGCAGATCCTCAAATGTCAGATTTTTATGGTACTCACTGGAGCACCCTCTATACGACCGCACATCAACCTAAACCCCACCAACCCCGCAACAGGGCAAACAACTCTGTCAGTGAGTCAGTCAGTGGTAATGTAGGTTTATATATTATAACTAGCTTTTCGGGCGCTGCGCGGGCTGCAAGCAGCCCGCGGTCATTCGTGCGTCTATTTTGGTAGGCTAAAATATGTTTCCAGTTCAAAAAATGGGTAAGTTTGTATGGGGAGAAATTGTCCTTGTATGGCGGCCATCTTGAATTTAAAAAAAAATTAAAAAACAAATGACGATCGTCAAATTGCTTATAATCCCCTACATTTTGAAAAAAAAATCACACCCCTAACTCCAACCGTTTTTGCAGGCCGTACCCCTTCCACATCAGGTTTCCGCAGATCCTCAAATGTCAGATTTTTCTAGTACTCACTGGAGCACCCTCTATACGACCACACATCAACCTTAACCCCACCAACCCCGCAACAGGGCAAACAACCATGTCAATCAGTCAGTGAGTGAGTGGTATTGTAGGTTTATATATTATAATATAACTAGCTTTTCGGGCGCTGCGCGGGCTGCAAGCAGCCCGCGGTCTTTCGTGCGGCTGTTGAGGTGGGCTAAAATATGTTTCCAGTTCAGAAAATGGGTAAGTTTGTATGGAGAAAAATTGTCCTTGTATGGCGGCCATCTTGAATTTTGAAAAAAATAAAAAAACAAATGACGCTCGTCAAATTGCTTTCAACCCCTTACATTTTGGAAAAAAAATCACGCCCCTAACCCTAACCGTTTTCGCAGGCCGTACGCCTTCAACATCAATTTTCAGCAGATCCTCAAATGTCAGATTTTTCTGGTACTCACTGGAGCACCCTCTATACGACCACACATCAACCTAAACCCCACCAACCCCGCAACAGGGTAAACAACTATGTCAATCAGTGAGTCAGTCAGTGAGTGGTAATGTAGGTTTATATATTATAATATAACTAGCTTTTCGGGCGCTGCGCGGGCTGCAAGCAGCCCGCGGTTCATCGTGGGGCTATTGAGGTAGGCTAAGATATGTTTCCAGTTCAGAAAATGGAGGAATTTGTATGGAGGATAATTGTCGTTGTATGGCGGCCGTCTTGAATTTTGAAAAAAATAAACAAACAAATGACGCTCGTCAAATTGCTTACAACCCCCTACATTTTGGAAAAAAAATCACACCTCTAACCCTAACCGTTTTCGCAGGCCGTACCCATTCCACATCAGGTTTCTGCAAATCCTCAAATGTCAGATTTTTCTGGTACTCACTGGAGCACCCTCTATACGACCACACATCAACCTAAACCCCACCAACCCCGCAACAGGGCAAACAACTCTGTTTCAACAGTATAGTTCTTATAGTTTCGGAAAAAAGTGGCTGTGACATACAAATGGACAGACAGACAGACATGACGAATCTATAAGGGTCCCATTTTTGCCATTTGGCTACGGAACCCTAAAAACGTTAAAAGGAACTATGAAGAAAATCTTAACTAAATTATATACTCCATTAATTTATAAGTTTCGTTTTTTTATACTTGTAAGTTGGCCAACAAGCATACCTACGGTCCACCTTATGGACCGCTGTTGCCGTAGCCTATGAATGTTTGCAACGGGTAAGTAATATAAGCCAGAACAACAATATATATATTATTTTGAATAAATACCAACGAAATGTATAATTTTGGTCGGTATAATTATCAATAAAGATAATAATCATAAATCATACTTTTCTAACCCATAAAATCGTTTAAATAATAATTATTTAACCTAACAAACCTTTCGTATACATTTAAAGTCGTATAAAATTCTCGAAATCTGTTTACGTTACGTATAATAAACTTTCTGTAGATAAATTATTAAGCATAATAATCATTGCGTATATGAATCGATTAGTAGAAGATTCTTTATATATAATCATCATTAGATATAACAAACTTTTGATATAGCGCCTGGCAGTATGTTGCGGATAATTTTATTAAGACAAGCCAATGCAGGAGGGTTGAAAATAATATATTAATATGTCGCAATCACATAATGTAATTACTGATTACGTATTAACATTAATAGATAATTTCCTTCCTGAAATTTTCGTTTGTTAGCCATAAATAAAAAATAAGTGCGAAACGTTTAAAAGTACGAAATAGTGTTATTTGTGAATGGTTACTCTTACAATGAAAATAGCCAAAACAATAATAAGTGAAATTAAATCTATATCATTAAAACAGTAAAAAAGTGTCTGTAATTAAAAAAAAAGTCTGTCTGTTTGTCTATGTGTCTGCTTGTCTGTTATTACACGCTAATCTCCGGAAATGCTGGACGGATTCAAATTAAACTTTTTTAGTTATATAGCTGTAAGCCTGGGCAACATACAGGGTATAAATAATTTTGGAAGAACACCTGATGCAGAACTATACTGGTCTAGCTAAACTATAAAAGATATAAAAATGGTGCCTTAGTAAAAGTTGTTCAGCCTGATGAGCATTTTCAAAAGACATAAAGTCCACGCGAGCGAAGTTGCGGGCTTCGGTTCGTAAAAAATAAGTTAGTTATTTTTTTATTTCTTTCATACCTTGGGCCTGGGGCGAAAAATTTGGTTACACATTCAAAATGCGCGCGCATTTTGTATATGTAACCAAATTTTACATACCTTGGGGCTTGAGCGGAAAATTTGGTTACACGTACAAAATGCGCGCGCATTTTGTACGTGTAACCAAATTTTCCGCCCTAAAAGATATAAAAATGGTGCCTTAGTAAAAGTTGTTCAGCCTGATGAGCATTTTCAGAAGACATAAAGTCCACGCGAGCGAAGTTGCGGGCTTCGGTTCGTAAAAAATAAGTTAGTTATTTTTTTATTTCTTTCATACCTTGGGCCTGGGGCGAAAAATTTGGTTACACATTCAAAATGCGCGCGCATTTTGTATATGTAACCAAATTTTTCATACCTTGGGCCTTGGGCGGAAAATTTGGTTACACGTACAAAATGCGCGCGCATTTTGTACGTGTAACCAAATTTTTCATACCTTGGGGCTTGGGCGGAAAATTTGGTTACACAAACAAAATGCGCGCGCATTTTGTACGTGTAACCAAATTTTTCATACCTTGGGGGTTGGGCGGAAAATTTTGGTTACACATACAAAATGCGCGCGCATTTTGTATGTGTAACCAAATTTTTCATACCTTGGGCCTTGGGCGGAAAATTTGGTTACACGTACAAAATGCGCGCGCATTTTGTACGTGTGCTTGGGTAAAAATTTGTTTTCATAGCTTGGCTATAGGCAAGATTTTTTTGTTAATAAAAAAATTGGTTAGTTTTTGTAGCCTTTATGATATGACTTCTTTTTTTACTATTTTCTAGTCAGATTTTTTTACTAATCTAATCGTTTACTGACAAATTTAGATATTTTATTTTTATGTTTGCCCCCACTTTTGGGTATCTTATTCACAGTTTCTTTTATGTTATAAAATATCTAGATGGACATTGCCTACTTCTTTGTTTAAACTTTGCACCTTTATAAACCTATCCTATACCTTGAGTTTTTTTTTATAAGAAAATTAAAGTTTATGAGATTTCCAAAATTTGAATTATTTTCGTCTGCCTGTCTATACTTTTTAGATGGTATGGTTTTTAAGTCATATATCTTCTAAACAATATGATTTTGATAGTTATATGTTTTGAATGATATGTCTTTTCAACAATATACTTTTAGAATGATATACTTTTTGTCCTGTATACCGCACAAGTTGTATAACAGGTGATGTTTAGTGTACATAAACGTTATATAAATGATTTTATGCTTTTTAAAATGAAAATGTAATAAATATTATAGCTATTAAAAATATATACCTTAATGATTATGTCAAATTCACATTATATCTTATGAACGTTATTAAAATGTAAATATATAAAATGTAATTATATCAAGCAATACGCACCCGTTTGCAACACCAGAATGTACCAGCTGCTTCTTTTCCCGCGCAGGCCGTAATAGCTGGCAAAGAGTTCAAACGATCTCAGTAACCATGTCAATAGGCGATACCGCTTAGCAACCCGTCACTAATTTGATTCCGTCTTCTGCATATATGCCTACCAAAGTGCTAAATATAGCTTTAGGAATTACCTATAACCTTGGGCACTGTCTTCCCTGCTAGGCATAAAGACGTGGTAGTATGTACGTATGTCAATCTTCCATGCTGTTCTGGAAGCGAAATAAAATCATGGAATGTACCAGCTGCTTATCTTTCCGGGCAGGTCGTAAAAGTCGATCAAGGGATATAGCGCCGTACAACCTTTGCCAATTTTTCCTAACCTAGGGTTGCTTTTAGTTTACCTTTTGGCTTGCAAAAAGTAACCTCGTCAAATCACCTAGTTTAGGATTAGCGGAGCCCGGATTCTGAAACGTTACCGCTAAAAATGCAACCGGAAATACACTAAGATAAGAAGAAGAAGTATTTACGTATATATCACACTGTATGCATGCGAAGAATAATGGTGTAACAAAAAGTATTGATTTTCTTTTCAAATTTGGTGTACGTTCGTATAAAACCTATTGCGTTAAAGTTATATAAATAACCGGCTAAGTGCGAGTCGGACTCGCGCACGAAGGGTTCCGTACCATTATTTATAAAAATCAAGTTTTTTGTATGGGAGCCTTATCTATTATTAAAGTAAAAATACAACTGAGTATTTTGATATATTATTTCAAGTGCCTACCTGTTGCCATTATTGTTATCGAGCAAAAAATGGGCAAAAAAATCGCTTTTAATGTATGGGAGCCCCCCTCAAATATTTATTTTATTTTGTTTTTAGTATTTGTTGTTATAGCGGCAATAGAAATACTGTACTAATAGTAATTAGTGAAATTTTCAACTATCTAGCTATCGCGGTTCTTGAGATACAGCCTGATGACAGACAGACGGACAGATGGACAGACAGCGAAGTCTCAGTAAAAGGGTCTCGTTTTTACCCTTTGGGTACGGAACCCTAAAAAGTAAGAAAAACAGACAGCGGAACCCTCTGATTACAGAATCCTAATCATTACAAAGTATTTTAGCTGAAGCACACAAAATCAGCTATAGTTTTGTACAAATATTATTTAATGTATAAAAAAACTAGCCGTCTGCCCGTGACTTCATCAGCACAAACATTATCATGTCTTTGTACTGAGAGCGATCGGTTATGATTTTATTATATGTATTGATATATATACAGCAAATTTTGCAACGTTTCAAAACGATACGTAACAAAGTATGAACAGAATGGACGTCATGTGCGTGGAATTTGGAAGAATGGCTGAAATATACAGCGACGCCCAGTAAGAGTTGATTTGAATGTGGGTTCTAATGGGTGCCAGGCTAAACATAAATTGAATATTGGTAAATATAGTGTTTTTTTGTAGTTATAAATACATAACCTAATATTGGATACGAGTATAAAGCAATATACGCAAAGACACGAAGACAAAAGCTATTGGAACACATGGACGCAATACTGATGGAAATAAGAAAGACGCCAAAACATAATTGGGATTTAAATATATATATATATATATATATATATTTATAACCCGTAACCGTTTCGACGTCCCATACAGACGTAAATGCATTTAAAATAGCGTCCACCTGCTTTTTGCGTCCCATATACGGTCGCCAGATCGATTTCAATCGCCAAACCACTCTTCGTGGCCTAAAGTACCACAAGGATTAATTATTTAAAAAAAAAATTGGACTCCATTTTGGAACCACTCTACACAAACTTGTATTTTCATTAGTTCTTGATTATTCCACTTCAATGGAGCAGCGCTGTAGTTGCGCAATATACCGTTGGCAACAATGTAATGAATGAATACGACCAGTGAGATTGTTATGACTAATGACTAATAAGAATTCGGCTTATCTACTTCCTGGCGTGGCTACACAGTGACCTTTGCCTAGTACAAAATGAAATGCATTACTTACATCTAACACTGATTTAAGTTTTAACTCAATATATAAGGTCTAACAACATATACTGAAACCATTTTAAGGGTGAATTCAGTACATGATACTGAACAACTTACCCCAAGAAACACGTATCAAAATATGATAAGTAATGTTTGGCCTACCATACAAGTTGACCGATCAGCTGATCCAAGTGTAAAGAAAGACAAAAATCATTTTCCATATTTCGACATATGTTTCTTGGAGAAAGTTGTTTACTATCACAGACTGAAGTCGCCCTTAAAATAGTTTCAGTATATTTTGTTACACCTTATATAGTCGTCACTCTATACATACAGTTCAACGTAATATTCGACGTCCGTCAGTATTATGGAATATCTTGTACAAGACGATTTACTCTATAATACTCACGGGCACGATACTTAAAAACAACTAAGCTGAAAAGAATATGTGTTATCATTTAATAATAAAAAGTTAACAAACTTGGAATATTAGTGTTCAGTGGTCTTTACATTTAAATAATTGGCCAAGTGCGTGTCGGGCTACGCGCAGTGTAGGGTTTCGTAGTTGCAAATGCCAACTTTGAAATGTTGAAATGTTGTACGAAATTTTCCTTTTCGAGTCCATTTTATAAGTTGATCGCCTATAACTTTTTAATTTGTTAACCCTACTTCGCTCTGATAGTTTTCCTATAAACTAAATTATATATACTATAGCTGTGATTTTTTTCACGTGTCCATATATAACCATTTAGCAGATAAATGGGGGGGACACGTGACTTTAACAAACAAATTCACTTTAAACCTAAATATTTCAAACACGGATCCCTAAATCGAAAAATAGTGTTCACAAGCTCACAATATTTTTGAAAGACCTATTTAACGATACCCCACACAATGTGTTTGTAGAAAAAAAAATATTGACTTCCTCTTTACTTGTATGGCAGATACCCTAAAAAAAAATTTGTTTCCATATTTTATTTTACGACTTTTTCGCTATAATTGATATACATATCCATGCCAAATTACAGCTTTCTAGTACTTATAGTTTCTGAGTAGGACCGCGGATAGACAGACAGACAGACAGACAGACATGGCGAAACTATAAGGGTTCCTTGTTTACTACCGAACCCTAAAAAAGGACAAAAAGTTTGTCTTCTTAATTTGTTTTTGATTTGGCAGTATTTATTTTTAACCCCCAATAAAAAAAGAGGTATGTTATAAGATTGACGTGTGTGTTTGTTTTGACTGTATTATTTTGTATGTATATTACGTGACAACTCCATCATTAATGAATTGATTTTAAAAAATCTTTTTGCATTTGATAAAGTACGCTTTCAATTCAGTTTATATAATATTTCATCAAAATCGGTTTATAAGTTTGTAGTAGTTGATTGTTATATGTATAAGATAGCATAATTATATTTGAAAGCTACACTTACTCAGCTATACTTTTTTTTAGATTGATGGATCAGGGGCTAATTAAAATTTTCAGTTTCCATACTGATCTGGTAGAAAAAGATAAACATAGAATGTGCCAGCTGCTTTTCTTCCCGCGCAGTACGTAAAAGATATATGAGAGAACGGGTGAAGAACTAAGGAATATTTTTAATAGGCGATGCTTCTAGCAACCCAAAAACAAGATCAAATAGTGATATTTGATCCCATTTTTTTTACCTAAATGCCCACAAACTTGCTGAATGTGGCCTTTGGGTTTTGTACCCCAGGGCTTTGTCTACACTGTAAGGTGTAAATCTGTGATAGTATGTATGTATGTTACTTCGTCACTTTTGGTGTTCCGTACCCAAAGGGTAAAACCAGGACACTATTACTAAAATTTCACTGTCCGTCTTTCAGTCTGTCACCAGACGGTATCTCAAGAGAGTTTGTATGTTAACATATTATGTACTTCTTTTACTACTATGACAAAAAATACAAAAACCAGTTTAAAATATTTAAGGCGTGCTCCCATACAAGAAAAATGATTTTTGCCGTTATTTGCTCGTTAATGGCATGGAACCCTTCCTGCATGAACTCGACTCACTCATAGCCGGTTTTTAGGGTTCCGTAGTAAACAAGGAACCCTTATAGTTTCGCCATGTCTGTCTGTCTGTCTGTCTGTCTGTCCGTCCGCGGTCCTACTATAAAAACTATAAGTACTAGAAAGCTGTAATTTGGCATAGATATGTATATTAATCATGGCGAAAAAGTCGTAAAATAAAACCTGGAAAAAAAATTTTTTTTAGGTTAGCTGCCATACAAATAAAGACGTAGTCAATATTTTTTTTTCGACAAACACTGTGTGGAGTTTCGTTGAATAGGTCTTTTAAAAACATTGTGAGCTTGTTAACACCATTTTTCGATTTAGGGATCCGTTTCTGAAACATTTGGATTTAAAATGCAAAATTTTGTTGGAGGCAAGTGTTCACAGCTATAGTATATATAATGTAGTTTAAAGGAAAACTATCAGAGCTAAGTAGGGTAGGTATACAAATTAAAAAGTTATAGGCGATCAACTTATAAAATGTACTCGGAAAAAGAAATTTCATACAAATTTAATAGATAATTCGTTTTAAACGTTTTTAGTGGCATATACACAAAGTTGGCATTCGAAACTACGGAACCCTACACTGCGCATGGCCCGACACGTACTTGGCCAATTATTTAAAGCTAAATTCAAATATTTTTCTACACACGTAAAAGCACAGACACAGATTAGTTCCAATAAAATGTTATCAAAATAGTTTTTAGTAGTTTTATGGGCACGATTCAATATTTTATTGCTACAAACTTCGCACATGATCGGTACATTGCATAAGGTCAGTCCGTCCAGTTTGATCATTCTTTCAGTTCTTTACACATTTTGTAAGTAGGTTTTGTCTTATTTCTAGTTCATCCGTTTGAACAGCCAGGCGACAACTGTCTTTACATACGGTTATTGATAATAGCTGCAAGTGATCCCAGGATGGTTAATTATTTAGACGTGGATAAATTTTTAACGCGATCGGATTATGAACAGTTTTTAAGTAATAATTTGCTTAGGCCCTGGAACATCTTGCTTTCACAACCACAACATTTAGTCATTAATTTAAACTTTGATCATAATATACTAATTTTACTTAAACAGTCATGGTTTTGGTGCAGTAACTGTACCTATGTAGTGTATGACCATTACCCAAAAGATGAGTGCGAATATTGCCATCAAGTAAGCTAGGTATTTATTGTTATGTCTCAGATATTTTTTCTAATCCGTAAATATTAAAAACAGCGATGCCTTATGTGTAGTTATCATTCCAGTAACATATCGTATTAACTTTTCATTTAATTTATTATTATTTTTAAATCAAGTACCTATTACAAGAAAGTATATTTCGAGAAACAAAAAACGTTAAAAGGAACTATGAAGAAAATCTTAACTAAATTATCTACTCCATTAATTTATAAATTTCGTTTTTTTATACTTGTAAGTAGGCCAACAAGCATGCCTACGGTCCACCTTATGGACCGCTGTTGCCGAAGCCTATGCATGCTTGCAACACTAGAATGTACCAGCTGCTTCTTTTCCCGCGCAGGCCGTAATAGCTGGCAAAGAGTTCAGGCGATCTTAGTAACCATGTCAATGGGCGATACCGCTTAGCAACCCATCACTAATTTGATTCCGTCTTCTGCATATTTGCCTACCAAAGGGCTAAATATAGCTTTTTTGGCGTAGCGTTGGGCACTGTCTTCCCCGCTAGGCATAAAGACGTGGTAGTATGTACGTATGTCAGTCTTCCATGCTGTTCTGGAAGCGAAATAAAAACATAGAATGTACCAGCTGCTTATCTTTCCGGGCAGGTCGTAAAAGTCGATCAAGGGAGATAGCGCCATACAACCATTGCCAGTTTTTCCTAACATAGAATTGCTATTAGTTTACCGTTTGGCTTGCAAAAAGTAACCTCGTCAAATCACCTAGTTTAGGATTAGCGGACCCCGGATTCTGAAACGTTACCGCTAAAAATGCAACTGGGAATACACTATAATAAGAAAAAGAAGTATTTACGTATATATCACACTGTACGCATGCGAAGAATATTGGTGTAACAAAAAGTATTTTTGTTCTGTTAAAATTTGGTGTATGTTGCGTTAAAGTTATATAAATAACCGGCTAAGTACGATTCAGACTCGCGCACGAAGAGTTCCGTACCATTATCAAAAAAAAATCAAGTTTTTTGAACGGGAGCCTTATCTATTATTAAAGTAAAAATACAACTGAGTATTTTGTGAATATTTCAAGTGCCTACCTGTTGCCATTATTGTTATCGAGCAAAAAAGGGCCAAAAAAATCGCGTTGGTTGTATGAGAGCCCCCCATAAATATTTATTTAATTTTGTTTATAGTACTTGTTGTTATAGCGACAATAGAAATACATAATTTGTGAAATTTTTAACTATCTAGCTTTCGCGGTTCTTGAGATACAGCCTAGTGACAGATAGACGGACAGACGGACAGACGGACAGACAGCGAAGTCTCAGTAATAAGGTCCCGTTTTTACCCTTTGGGAACGGAACCCTAAAAAGAAAGAAAGACAGACAGCGGAACTTTCTGATTACGGAATCCTAATCATTACAAAGTATTTTAGCTGAAGCACACAAAATTTGCAAGCTATATTATAAGCTATAGTTTCATACAAATATTATTTATATATTAAAAAACTAGCCGTTTGCCCGTGACTTCGTCAGCACAAACATTATCATGTTTTTGTAAAGAGAGCGATCGGTTATGATTTTATTTTATGTATTGATATAGATACAGTAAATTTTGCAACGTTTCAAAACGATGCGTAACAAAGTATGAACAGAATGGACGTCAAATTGTGCGTGGATTTTGGGAGAATGGCTGAAATATACAGCGACGCCCAGTGAGAGTTGATGTGAATGTGGGTTCTAATGGGTGCCAGGCTAAACATAAATTGAATATTGGTAAATATAGTGTTTTTTGTAGTTATAAATACATAACCTAATATTGAATAAGATTATAAAGCAATATACGGAAAGATATAAAGACAAAAGCTATTGGAACACATGGACGCAATACTGATGGAAATTAGAAAGACGCCAAAACATAACTAGGATTTAAATATATATATATATATATATATATATATATATATATATATATATATATATATATATATATATATATATATATATATGACGGAGCAGGAGATGACCTACGCCGAACTCACTAAAAGTGTGACGATAAATACAGCGCTCCGCCTCGCGCTGTATCATGGATTCCAACCATATGTGTCTAAATACCCCTAGCCCACACAGTTATTGAATCTGTGTCCACCTGGGCTTATCGTCTTGCTGAAACAACTATCATTGTAATAAATCGGTTTACCAAATCCTCATCTATTACAACAATCACAATTAAAGAAGTTATGGCCAAGCCCACAGCACACTACACAAAGGAGATGTTCACAGTACGGCGGTCCGCACAAGACTAAGCCGCTCGTCGCTAGGGCGACCGCTTTTATACTTGTTGCAACATTTGAAAATGTAGCAGTTATGTTTTGTAGTAAACAACTTTCTGTTTGCACATCGAAAACCATAATAAATGGGATTATCTTGAACTCGCCGACACGGCCAACCTGACATGCGTACGCCCTCGTACGCGCTCTTAATAGTAATTTAAACTAGTAAGTAGCATCAGGCCTGTCTCACTCCGCGGTAGGTATTAAAAACGCAAGTACGTACGGCGGCCATGCCAGCGTAGCTAATCAGTGCACCAGAAAAGGGAAGCGTTACGCGATAGAAAGAGATGGATTGTCTAAGTGAATATAACTGTAAGTTTTAGCGTTGTGCGATCTGAATTGAACTTAATTGTATCGTAGCGAGAGTCTCTATTCCTTTAATTGATTTTTCAGAGTGAATCTTCTGTACTTGTACTATTATGTATTCTATGGTAGCATGGTTAGAAATAACCATAAAATAATTCTGATCTAGCTCGGCAATAAGCGTCCCACAAAACTATAACAAAAATTCAACTCGCAAAAATAGGTGAAAAATCATCATAATGATTCAAGTAGTTATACGTAAGAATAACCGGAATCATCTAGGTTTTGAATGTGGTGCGAACAGTATGCTCTACCCCCCGATCATATCCAATCAGAGGCGCTACTGCCAGGTCATAAACTGCCATGGGCTACTTGGAGGTGCTTGAATTGCCTCCGAACTGAAGTAGGCCGATGTAAACATAATCTGGTGCGCTGGTGCCATATAGACCAAGCAGAAGCACAGGGCGATTGTGGTCATGACGATTAGATCATTAGATCACCTCTATGCCCTACCAGCTGTACCGTGCTTGACCTATACTATGCCTCGGAGGAAAGCGTAAAAGTGGCAACGTTCTCGAAGAACAAAATTTAAAATTCAAGCCAACGACACGATAAGAAGAAGAAGTGAAAATAAATGTCAACTGGGTAGATAATATACGCTATTTTCCAACAAGTCAAATCAGACACCTCCTCAGACACATCCTCCAAACGTCAAAAAAAACAGTTTCCACTGTTTGCACATAGACTGCACTGGGATTTTGTATGAAATACAGGCAGATGACGACACAGAACCTCGGAGCCAAACAACGCTTTCACCATCAGCCCTTCCGCAATAATAAATCCAAAACTACGCTAAAATGGATAAGTTCAAAAATAAATGACACCACTTTGCGACGCTTAACCCCGCCAACAGCTCAAAATAATTCATCCCTGGCTCAGGAAAACACCCAACTGTCAACAAAAACAAACGTTTACAGTACTTTTGTTACACTAAAGCGTGGCTAGAAAATAGTTAAAGCTTAATCTTTTTTCTACGGACTTCATAACAATAAAAATAACAATGCTTATCAGTACGATATTCTTTAACTTGGCTATAATATCACAATATTTACTCGACTTTAATTATCCAGATTAAAATTTACTCAAGTAACGGGACTTTACTTCAGTTAACCTAAAACACAGTAAATAACAAAATTAATAGTAAAATATTATTACTCACATAGTAAATAGTGAAGGGTCCTTTTAAATAAAGTCATCACCATGATCATCATCATGGTAGGCTCGCCGTCCTATTAATCACCTCTTCATCAATAATATCTTCATCGTCATCACTGTCTCTTCATTATCAATATCATCATCATCACCCTGGTCATTATCTCATTATAATCTTTATAAAAGTCATCATCATATTTAGCTATCTTAAGTCCAGTATGAGGCAAAGGCTTGGAGAACTTATCTCTCCAACTTTACGAATAATCTAACTTTTATCATTTTACACCAGTATTCACACGTAAGCTTATAAGACGCTAAAAATTATAATTTAAAATACTCAAACAAGACTATTTGCTAGGATACTAACTGGCGCCTCTGCCAGCTCCGACTAACAGTGACTTATGCCACCTCTAGTGATGTTAAGCTCATCTATCAACTCATGACGATAAGATTAACTTACTTAGCTTAGCAGATAATACACGTTCTTATTAAAAATAGCGAAATCATAATTATTTTCTGCTTGCATAGTGGTCAAAAGACTAGACATTATTCTACTTTATGTTTTAAAACTAAAGGTTTGAAATAAATTGCTCTCTGCTCTACTCTTAAATCGAAAAAAATATAAAAACTCACCAGGTTATCTTTGCGATTCAGCAGATAAGGTTACGACACACAAATTCACTTCACCTCACTTCACCAGGAATCTCCAGCGCCTGCGGCACTGCCGCTGACTCCAACTCGGCCGCAATACGTGGCCAGCAGTTATGGTTCACTTGTTAGCACTTTAGCACCTTTGCAGAAGTAGCTGAAACTAAACACACGTTAAGTATCTTTGCACTGATCGCTTCACTCTCGTTAGCACCATTACTAGCGCTAAAAGTTGTCACACAGGCCGACTGTCTTTCAGACAGACTTGTCACACAGACGGTTGACAGAGACGGTTGACAGAGACAGTTGACAGACAGACGCTTGTCACACAGACACTTGTCACACAGACGTTTGTCACACAGACGCTTGTCACACAGACGCTTTGTCACACAGACGCTTTGTCACACAGACGTTTGTCACACAGACGTTTGTCACACAGACGTTTGTCCCACAGACGTTTGTCACACAGACGTTTGTCACACAGACGCTTGTCACACAGACGCTTGTCACACAGACGCTTGTCACACAGACGCTTTGTCACACAGACGCTTGTCACACAGACGCTTGTCACACAGACGCTTGTCACACAGACGCTTGTCACACAGACGCTTATCACACAGACGCTTGTCACACAGACGCTTGTCGAACAGATGGTTGTCACACAGACGGTGGTCACACAGACCATTTGTCACACAGACCATATGCAACACAGGATGGGTTGCGATACTAAAACCAGAGCCTGCCAATGACCCCAAAAGTTATCGACACATTGCACTGCTAAACTCCATCCACGAACTATTAAAAAGGCTAAGACTGAAGTCACGACACCAACTCTATAAGATTGACTGTTGAAAAACCACTTTACCATCAAAAATAATAGAATTTGAATCCACCTTTGTGGATACAACCAATAACCCTACTGAAAAACTATCAGGGTTCTCTCTCCCACGCAGAGAATTGTGCCAGCTCCACAGACTGAGAACTGGATGAGGACGAACTAGATCGTTTGAATTCCGGTGCGACTGGATTGACTTCCCAGCTTGCGGATGTGGCGCTCCTGAATAGGACATGGACCACATTATTCGAGACTGCCGGAAGACTGGTTCACCCTGCAAAAAGACGCAATACAATAGATACGGATTAACGACTGTAATAACAGCCATACGATTATTAAATAAATGGACAGGTTCCTGTTTTTCAGAATAGGTATGACGAATGGAAAAACACTTTTGGTCGATCGGTTAGACCATCAAACAACATTGTGGTTTGTACACACACTCTTTCCTTTCTCTGAGAAACCAAAAATGACAAAGATACAGCGCATTGAAATTTTGCGTGACGACACACTCAAGCACGATTTTTACCTAAGTGTGACTCCGCAAGCCCCCACTCCGGAACCTTGACGCTCCGTATCCCTGTGAATTTTTACCCCTCTGGCAAACTGAAAATACGGGTCCATCATCTCTGGACAATTCAAAAGACGGACCAATTATAATCACACTCTTCGGACCCTGTCAGTCTCTTCACCCCTATTCTCCCATGGATTCACTCAAGTGGGCAAAAGATTCAGATCCCACTTCTGATGACGGAGCAGGAGATGACCTACGCCGAACTCACTAAAAGTGTGACGATAAATACAGCGCTCCGCCTCGCGCTGTATCATGGATTCCAACCATATGTGTCTAAATACCCCTAGCCCACACAGTTATTGAATCTGTGTCCACCTGGGCTTATCGTCTTGCTGAAACAACTATCATTGTAATAAATCGGTTTACCAAATCCTCATCTATTACAACAATCACAATTAAAGAAGTTATGGCCAAGCCCACAGCACACTACACAAAGGAGATGTTCACAGTACGGCGGTCCGCACAAGACTAAGCCGCTCGTCGCTAGGGCGACCGCTTTTATACTTGTTGCAACATTTGAAAATGTAGCAGTTATGTTTTGTAGTAAACAACTTTCTGTTTGCACATCGAAAACCATAATAAATGGGATTATCTTGAACTCGCCGACACACACATATATATATATAAACAGACTTTTGGGCACTACGTAGATCCAGCAGTGAGCCTGAACTTAGTAGACTCCACCTTTAGCGGCAGATAACTTGACTCCCTTTGCATATTTTCCGAGCGGTGTGGCAACGTCGCATTCTAGTAATGGATTCTGTCCAACATATTCGTAGAAATAAAGTTCTTCTCGTCATTTTTTGTATTCAACTGTCGAGAAAACTTAGATCCGTAACGGTTCTTTTTTGCAAACTCATTCGTACTTGCTGCGTCCACATTTTAGTCGAAACCCATGCTTGTGTTGTTCCGTTTTATATATATATCATATGTTTTTGTATGAACTCATTGGTACTTTCTGCCTCCGATTTTATTCAAAACCAATACTTATGTTGTTCCATTTTATATATATATATATATAGTGATTGACGGTTAGTTAAGCCATAGCTGAAATTTGAATGCTTGGTTTGATCCAGCAGATTTTATATTCACTAAACTTGTGCGTTTTAAGCTCCTATGTATTTTTATTAAATCATCGATACTTTCTAGCACCAAATTTTATTTTAAACCAATGCTTATGTGGTTCCATTTCATAATAAATTTATATAAAGATTAATTAAGGCACGGCATTTTATATTCTCAAAGCTTATGCATTGTAAGCTCCAACAATGTTGCCGTCGTAGATTTTGTTAAAAAATACAGAATTTTTTTCTAAAATTGTTTTTATTAAAATGAAATATTTTAGCATTGCCGTGCCGTTTTAATTAAGTTTTAAAAGTCCTAATAATAATAAAAAGTCATATTTTTATACTAAATATGATAATATAAGTATTATCGTTTCGCACTACTTACACATGTTAACATTATGTTTATGACTTAATGCACATAAAAAAACATGCCATCAGGCCTTACGCAAATTGGTATTAATAGTAAATATTACTATTGAAAAAAGTCTTCAAAGGTACAAAAACAATAATGTAAATAAATTTGATCTCAAATAAGCCTACCAATTTCTTTACTGTCAGTAAATTAAAAATTCTAAAAACTGGACTAGAAAATTCTAAAAGTTTCGGGTTTAGCGGAGTACTTCACCTCTTCATGCAAAATTTTGGATCTCTACGAAGTTCCAGTGAGACGGTATGATTGATCCAGATGCCATCTTGGACTCCAAAAAATATTCATATTCGGATTTCGCGGCTTAAAACCCCCTGGATATTGATTTACAGCCAAATCGCAAGCAGTTAAATGTTGGCAGAAATCTTGGATTTCTAAAAATTAAAAAAAATTGCAGCTCTTAGTGGGAATGGCTTAGGTTTTGCTCTCGCCACGCAGGTCGCCCTGTAAATTACTTAGGGGAAGCGGTAACAAGTGGTGAAAGGAATGGCTCGGCCTTTGGCCTCACGAGATGGCTACGTCAAGGTGCTTGGTGGTGGCAATTGTATGGAGGATGAATATTTTTTTTGAAGATTAAAAAAAAAATACCAGCTCTGATAAGATCGACACTGTTTGGATACGGAACCCTAATGCTATCATTAAAACAAAAACACATATCCCCCATTAAAAAAAAAACAGATAAACATTTCGATATTTACATAATTCCTATACATAATAACAAAAGAATAAAAATAAACTGCTGCTACTACTATATTTGCTAAAAAAAGGATGTCTGTCTGTTTGTACACGCTTATCTCCGGAAATACTGGACGGATTTGAATGAAACTTTATTGTTATATAGTTGTTAAGCCTGGGCAACATCCAGGATATAATTAATTTTTGGAAAATAGGAACACTTGATGTCCAGCTAAACTATCTCTTCTTTCGTCATACACTCTTGACAGAGTGGTCGTGATTATGGATTGGGTTGTTCATCCATGGCCGCTGCTCTTGCTATTTTTCTCCACATATCTCTGTCTGCGGCTTTTTTGGAGAATTCCGTTGCGAGGCACTATGTCACAGTCTTGACAAGATCCAACCACAACGTTGGAGACCGACCTCTTGGGCGCTTGCCTTCAGTTCGGCCCTGAATCACCAAAAGCTTCAGAGAGTTTTCATGGTCGAAGAATTAAGGATTCGTAATTGCACAATCGACGACAGCCTCTTCTTTATTCGTATTTCCTTCAATATGGAGATGCTAGTGCGGTGGGCCGTCCAATTTATTCTGAGAAATTGACGCCAGCACCACATTTCTAAGGTATCAATTTTCCTTCGCTCGTTCAGTCTTAATGTCCTTGTTTCAGCTCCATATAGGAAAATTTTAAAGACTTAACAGTACATAAGCCGAATCTTGGTATTTTTGGTAATTCTGCGATCCTTCCCAATTTTCTTGAGCTTTTCGACGGCTGATCTTGTCACAGTGCAGCGTCTTTTTATTTCGTCCTCACAATTTCCCTCATTGGACACAGTAGAACCAAGACAAATGTAGTTTTGAACCACTTGGCAAGTAGCAACGTTGGTGATTTCTGGTCTGTTATTATTTTTACGATCCACTATCATTACTTTGGTCTTTTTTCGGTTAATTATGATATTGCAAGAAGAATAGTGTCATTAGCATATATTAGATTTGAAATCACCTGCCCTCCAACAGATATGCCCTTATCCCATCTCTCGAGAACAATTCGCATGATGTATTCTGTGTATATAAGAGCGGTGAAATAATGCATCCCTGTCGTACTGCCGGCCTGCGTCTTGAAATTCTCTGATTCAACCCCATCGATTCTTACAGATGCTGAGCCCTCTTCATAGAGTGATTGAATAAGATGTGGTACACCCATTTCTAACATTACGTCCACAGTTTGAACCAAATAACTGTGTCAAAGACTTTGCGGAAGTCTACGAAGCAAATGTATAAGGGAGAGTTAAATTCTCTTGACTTTTCGATGAGTTGTCTTAAAATGAGAATTTGCTCACGTGTTCCTCGCCCTTTGCAAAACCGGCTTGCTCGGATGCAATTTCGGAACTTAAGAACGATTGAAGCCGAGTATTCATAATATGTAGAAGTCATTTGCTTGCATGCGAGATAAGGAAAATGAGCCTGTAGTCATAACACTTCTTGGTAGATCCCTTCTTGTGAAGTAGGATGAATACGGAATGAGACTAATCTGCTGGCCACTTGCCTGTACTCCATATACTAGAATAGACTGTGTGTACAATGTTCACTCCAGTCTCGTCCATTGCCTGGATGACTTCCATGGGAATTTCGTCTATCCCTACGACTTAACCTTTTGGTAGATAGTTGATGGCGGCACGGACTTCATCTTTCAGTAATCAAGGCTTGTGTTAGTCAGGCATTTAAGGAATTCCTAGGACCTTTGACTGGCTGTTATACTAATAAGATTTAAATATCGATTCAAATCTATTACACAGGGAATAAAGACGAAGGTTGTAAATCATAAAATGGTAGTCTCATGAGAAGTGAGTATGGTTCCGTGGCGTGGGCGTGATCGAAAAATCGTTCTTCAAATTTGAATTTAATTGCCGAACCTTGCTAATGTAATTCATACAGTTAGTCTTGGATCAAAGGATAGTAAAAAAATAATAATATCGAAAAATGATACAGGATTGTTAAGTTTGTGTCATGCGATTATAAATAATTTTACTGCAGTTACAGGTATGGCACTTCATACTAAAGGAGCAGCATATATACCTAGTACTACTACAAACGAAACAATCCGTCCGTGCACACGTCACATGTGTGAGTTAAACAATCAGGGTCGCCACCACAGAATTTGTTACTTTGCTTACCTGTTTTTATCACTCGGAAATCTATAAAATTTTCATTATTTATTGTTTTCTGTGGATAAACAATGATAATGTGCGCAGTTTCTCTGCATTATAATTCAATAATCCTAAGTGACTCGCGTAATGTCAACGTGCGACTACCAATAACCCTGTTTTACTGGCGCTTACACCTCACAATAACGGGGGAAGGGTTGCGGGGACACCGGATTGCGGGGGACGGTGCGAGTTTCCGTTCTGTATGTAATACTATTATTAATTCTGTGGCAGTTGTATGTATGTATTTTATATAACTTTAAATCTTCATTGACAACTCAAATTTTAACCAGTTATCCTCAACCGATTAAGCTGAAATTTTGCATACTTGTTAATACAATATTATAAAGTCAATGAGCTGTTTTGTTGTTGGGAGATATTCGCTAGGACTGAGTTATAAAACAACAACCACTTTTAGCAGGACTTGTTTGATGTGTCTTAACGAGCACTTTATAACGTTACCAAAGGTTAGATCACGGAGACGGGAGATGGTCGATGAAATTTAGTAATAAAACGACATAACTCCATCGAGTTTGGGCTTATTTCATGCATCTTAAGAAGAAGTTTGGCCTTACAAAAATAGCTTAAGCAAAAAATTAAATTAACAAACACTTACAACACAACACTTGCACCGTCCATTCGATGCTTTACCGATTCACTTTATGATCATAATCGATTACGCAACTAGTTTCTATGAACATATTAGATTATTTGATCCTAAACTTCAGCAGCAGAGGAGGACGCGTAGGTAAGCTTATCTTGTAATAAATGACCTAAGGGCTATGTTGTTTTATTACTAAGTTCTTTTGTATGTAATAATAATAATATTTTTTAGGTAGATGTCCGTATCTCACTCCATAACCCAGTTATCCGGTCCACTAACATCCCATCCACATAGCCCAAACCAAGTACATCCCTCCCTGGCAATAGTTCGGTAGCTATGGAGGACTGTCCGTTAGTGTATCTCAATGGTACATTAAGGAATAGACCTCCGTAGATGCAGCTATCTCACATTTTAGATAAAAAGGTACTAAAAGGCCTCTTCATGTTGGCTTTGGCCCCATGAACGCCTCAAAAGACCGAGTCCCCATGGACCCGTAGCTAAAAGCGTACCAAAATAATAATAATAATAAAGCTTAATTTATTCCATACAAAAATCAGTACAAGTTTGAAATACGTATATAATTTTTTTTTTTTGAATTATGATATTTTAAAATAATATTATTTCCAGTTAAAAAATAATTAAAAACAGAAAAATTTATTATTGCATCATTTACAGTTACATAACTCAGGGATCGGATATTCCAGTGCATATTTACCTAAACTTGGAGAAGCTACATAACATCAGTGGATAATACCACCTCGAAAATTTTAAATCATATTTATAATACAGGGATTTCTTAATCATGAGTTGTTATTTTATTGCATAAAAATAATAAAACTTTAGGTAAAATATTAGTCCATTTTCTAGAGTTTCTTGTAAAAATTATGTCAAATAACTCAACTCTAAAAATATAATAAATTATGCTTCAATCAATAAGTTGTATCCGATTTCTTTTATTATTTCAATGCAATAAAGTAACAACTCATGATTTTTAAATCCCTATATTATAATTAATATTTAATATTTTCGACGTGGTATTATCCACTGATGTTATGTAGTTCCTCGAAGTTTAGGTAAATATGCACTGGAATATCCGATCCCTGTACATAACTCTATTACCTATTTCAATAATAAATGATAACGATCTATAATTATGCAAATGTCATGATATTTATGTAAATATTATTCATATTATTATATTACTCAAAATTATTTTTCATAATAAAGATTATTGTTGTTTAATCGAATTTTACTATAATTTCAAATATTGAGATATGAATTTATGAGCTATGTATGGACCCCTCTTGGGTAAAAGCCTCCTCCAAAGATAAGCTTTTGTCCCTGTTTTCTGCTACTTTCATCCATCTTTTGTATGTGTTCCAGCATAATTATCAGAACAGCTCATTGGTTCCATAAGCATTGGATGAGTGTTATCACTCGATAGTCCACTATCGACAGACTATCGATTCACTATCGGTTTTTTAAATAAAGTCGATACTTTCGGTAGTCTATCAATACTACTGATAGTATCGATTCCAGTGACGAACAAACTATCGATAGCATTGCTTTTAATAATACAAAAACTATCGACACTATTGATAGTTCATAAATTTTCAGACAGTTTTTTCTTTGTCAGGATCGATACTATCGATACTATTGATAGTATTGTTGGTAATCAATAGTATTGCTCTTATTGCTCTAAAACACATATCCATACCGATATACCACATATCAATAGTTTGGCATTTTTCAATTGAAACTTTTGAATGTACGGCAACACTATATTTGATTGCATAAACATTGCAAGTTGAATAGAAGCTTGTAATAATATTATTACTAGCAGATTGTAGCCAATGAGGTCAACGGTGCTCACTGATTGGTTGATTTGAATCGGATGTAACAGTGTTGAATGCCAAAAAGGTGGATTTGTATAAAAATCTCGTAATTATTATTATTACTCTAGTTGACACTTTTGGCTCAAGTCGGAACAACATGCGCATGGCTGACTAGCATTGGATCTAGAAAAGGCACCCGGATCCAACTACGTAAACGGAACCAACAAATACTAGTCGTACGGCACGATGGATCTGCAAAGTGCCCACGGGTCAAGATAATCCCATTTATAATAGTTTTCGATGTGCAAACAGTAACTTCTTTAATTGTGATTGTTGTAATAGACGAGGATTTGGTAAACCGATTTATTACAATGATAGTTGTTTCAGCTAGACGACAAGCCCAGGTGGACACAGATTCAATAACTGTGTGGGCCAGGGGTATTCAGACACATATGGTTGGAATCCATGATACAGTGCGAGGCGGAGCGCTGTATTTATCGTCACACTTTTAGTGAGTTCGGCGTAGGTCATCTCCTGCTCCGTCATCAGAAGTTGGATCTGAATCTTTTGCCCACTTGAGTGAATCCATGGGAGAATAGGGGTGAAGAGACCGAAGAGTGTGATTATAAGTGTTTCTGTGTTTAAATAAACAAAATAAATTTTAATTCTTCTTATTAACTGCAAAATATTATAAGTAAACTTAAACTTATGGTATAAATTGAGTAATTACTCCTACCTGCCGGCCTACTACTTTTCACTTCATTATTTACTATAAGACACATAAAAATGACACAAACACAGCTGCAAGAAGTGTTGGACACTCAGAGGTCTCTAGAAGATACTGTGGCAAAGAAGATGGCTGATTTTGAGTCCCGATTCACTGTATCAGCAGATGCTTCAGAAGTCACCATAAATAAGCTTCATCAAGAATATCTTTCCTTTAAGGAGTTGATTTTGAATCTCCTTAAACTCTGCCAGCATCAAATTAGTGTTCTCACTTATTCCGTGGATTCACTGGACATGAAAAGTCGCAGAAAGACTCTTATGGTCTCAGGCATTGATGAAAGTAAAGAGGAATGCCTGGCTGATATAGTTGCCAAAATGTTTAGTGATAAACTTCAAATAGATATTGGGCCTCAAGATCTTAAGTTGTGTCATCGGCTGGGACAGATGGGTGAGCGGAGCAGACCTGTGTTGGTGCGGTTTCACTCACTTCAGTTAAGGAACACAGTGTGGCATAAGAAGGCTATGCTCAAAGGTACTTCATATACTCTAAAGGAGTTCCTGACACGACTGCGACAAACATTGTTCTCTGAGGCCAAGGCCCATTTTGGTATGAAGCGCTGCTGGACCACAGATGGAGTCATCAATATTAAGCTTCCATCCGGTGACAGGGCTAAGGTGACTACCAGGGCACAGCTTCTTGCCTTGACAGACAAGTTTCCAAGCAGCAACCAAGGCAAGCCCACAAGCGTGATGCGACCGGCGCCGGCGCCTCATCAATCGAAGGCCGGCTCTTCAGCGGAAGAAAATGTCTCAGTGACTGACAAGAGACCCGGAGCGGCCCCGCTAACTAGGAGACAGGCTCAGGCGCAGGCATCAAAGATGAAGTAGTGTGTTTCTTCTTGCTTTTTTTTCTCTTGTGTGCTTTGTATCTTTTTTTTAAGTACCTCTATTGTCGTAAGGTAGTTTATTTTAATTTCACTTTTGTTTAAAAGTTCACAATTTTATTGAGAGTATGATGTAGGTACCGTTCAATTTCATATTTTTCTGTTGTTTTGTTTGTTAGGTACTTGTTTCACTTGTTTTTTGTTTATGTCAAATGTCAATGTCATATGTCACTTGACACTTTTAACTTACTTTTTTTTTTTGTTGACATAGGCATTAGATAAACGTTTTATTTCACACTTTAGTTTTAGAGTAAACAAGATTAATCTTTTTAGCCGGCAGGATATAAATGATACATTTTGATAATTTAGAAAATAGTATTAACTAATAAAACCTATATATTTTTGCTCTTATACCTATCTAATATATTTATTAATATTTGTATATATATATATATATATATATATATAGTATGCAGCAAGACGATGTTAATAATTTTAATGTTTCTTTTACTACAGCATCAGAAGGGTGTGATTCCAGTTTTGAATCTTGTGATTCGGATACTCAAATGTTGACGGTGGGTGATAAGATTCGCGAAGCTTTTAGTGGATGTGTTAAAAATCTAAATGTATGCCATATAAATGCGCAAAGCATACCAGCTCATTACACAGACTTTCTTGAAGCTTTTTCGTGTGATCTCGTAAGTGTTGTTTTAGTATCAGAAAGCTGGCTTAAACCAAGTCTCCCGTCCACTAGTGTTGCACTCCCGGGCTTCGTGTTGATACGTAATGATCGGATTGGCAAGGGGTCCGGAGGTGTAGCTATATATTTACGTAGTTCCATACCCTATAGGATTTTATCTCAATCTCCCTCCCAATACAGCGCATCTGCTGAATATATTTTTTTAGAACTAAAAGTAAATGGTGTTAAGACGTTGGTAGGTGTAGTGTACTGTCCTCCTGAAATAAATTATTTTACTGAATTTGAAACTGCACTTGATTCAGTTTGTGCCGATTACACGCATCAGTTGATAATGGGTGATATAAATACTTGTCTGTTAAAAGACGATACTCGATCCAAAAAACTTCTTAATATTGTCAAGTCAGTCAATCTTTCAATTCTTCCTTCTGGAACCACTCATCATACTAGTTTCGGTGACACATTAATCGACTTGATCCTCACATCATCGGAAAATCTTATAGCCAGCCATGGTCAATTTCCTGCTCCATGTTTTTCACATCATGATCTTATTTATGCTTCGTACAAGCTGAAAACCCCGAAAGCCAAACCTATCACCTTGAATTTACGCTGTTTTTCACGTATGGACACTGTAGGTCTTCAGAAAGATGCTTCAAATATAGACTGGACGCCAATTTATAGTGCATCGACAGTTGACGATAAAGTCTCTCAATTTAATAAAATAGTTCTGACATTGTATGACGCACACGCTCCTGTACGTAAAATTAAAGTAAGACGTCCTCCTGCTCCGTGGATCACAGATGGTATACGCATGGCAATGAGGAAAAGGGACCGCGCATTCCGTAAATACAAAAAAGATAGATCTCCTGAAAACTGGAGCTACTATAAGGCTGCAAGGAATCGGTGTAATCAGATGTGTAGAAATGCGAAACGCCAATATTTCATTAACAACTTAGAAAATTCTTCACCTTCCAATATATGGAAATTCCTGAATTCAACTGGTATCGGTAAGGATAAGAATTCCGTTGCTAATATCCCTTTTAGCTTAAACGATCTGAACCAGCATTTTACAAATGTAACAACCATTGAGGAAAAGCTTAAACTCAATACCATTGCTTCTATTTCTGCCTTACCTGCGCCGAATACCGATGTTTTTGTCTTCACACCGGTCACTGAGGATTACATTGGAAAGGTAATCAGTTCGATCCATTCAAATGCTGTTGGGTACGATAATATAAGCAGAGCTATGATCATGCATATTTTGAATTATGCTCTTCCTGCAATTACTCACATTGTCAACGCTAGCTTGTCCCAACATGCTTTTCCTTCTGCTTGGCGTAATGCTTTTGTGCGTCCTTTGCCGAAAGTTTCCGTCCCTTTATGTTTGAACGATATACGTCCAATTTCCATCTTACCTTTCCTTTCAAAGGTCTTAGAAGCCACTGTCCAAAAACAACTTACGGACTATATGCACAAATTTAACCTCTTTGATCCCTTCCAATCAGGTTTTAGACAAGGACACAGTACCACTACCGCATTAATTAAGATCACTGACGATGTCAGATATGGTATGGAGAAGACTTTGGTTACTGTTATTGTATTAATCGATTTCTCTAATGCTTTTAACATGGTAGACACTGATATACTTCTTGCAATATTATCATATTTTAACCTTTCATCCTCAGTAATCGGGTGGTTTGATTCTTATCTTCGTGGACGCCGACAATGTGTCCGTTCTGAGCAATCAGAGTCGGAGTGGAGGGATGTCATTGCCGGTGTACCGCAGGGTGGTGTGCTATCTCCAATATTATTTTCCATTTTTATAAATACACTTTCCCATATTCTTACATGCTCCTACCATTTTTATGCCGATGACTTGCAGCTTTATGTACAAACAGATATTGCAGATATCAATGATGCCATAAAGATGCTGAATGATAACTTAAATAATATAATGCAATGGTCTGACAGTTTTGGTATTTCAGTTAACCCGAAGAAATGTCAAGCCATTATTGTTGGTAGTAGAAGACAATTACCCCAAATAAATATAGATTCTGTGACACCAATTAAGTATGATGGTAAAATTGTTCCATTCTTAAATTCTGTTAAAGATCTTGGCTTAGTCATTGATGACAAATTGAGTTGGGTTACACATCTCGCGGAAGTCAGTCGAAAGGTTTTTGTCTCGATGCATTACCTTAACAATCTAAAAAACTTTCTCCCTATCTCAACCAAAATTATGCTGGCTCAATCTCTCATTCTCCCTATTATCGACTATGCTGATGTATGCTATTTGGATATAACTGAGGAACAGCTTAGTAAGCTTGAACGCCTCTTGAACAACTGTATCAGATTTATTTTTTGCCTTCGCAAGTACGACCACATATCCCTATATCGTTCGCAGCTTAAATGGCTAACTATCAGACAGCGTAGAAATCTACATATTCTCTGTTATCTACATGGTATTGTTTATAATCCTTCTGCACCCAGTTATATGACATCTAAATTTCAGCCCCTTAGCTCAACTCATGATAGAAATCTACGCTCCTCTAACACAATGCAACTTGACATTCCTTCTCACCGTACTGGTTTCTTTTCTAATTCTTTTGCCGTTACGGCTGTGCGGCTTTGGAATGCCCTACCTGATAGCATTGCGAGATTACATAGTCGTGATACTTTCAAAATGCAGGTGAAGAAATTATATTTGGAATCGGAATAGACTCTCTGCTGTTATATATAGATATATGTATGTATTCTATGTATCATTTTATGTATATTATAAGTATATATTATATTTATAATATATATTATGTTTATGTGTATTTTTATAAGGTATGTTTAGATTACCATAATAAATCAATAAGTATGTGTATTTAAGGTGTAATATTATATAGGTATTTTATTGAAAATATCACAAGTTAGCTTGCTACACTTGCACCCCTATTCAATTTCTCAACATATCCCAAAGGCAAACTGGTAGATAATGCATTAGCATTAAGTTTGACCCATTGTAATCAATCAAAAGATTGTGTGCAATAAACTTAAATAAATAAATAAATTATAATTGGACCGTCTTTTGAATTGTCCAGAGATTATGGACCCGTATTTTCAGTTTGCCAGAGGGGTAAAAATTCACAAGGATATGGAGCGTCAAGGTTCCGGAGTGGGGGCTTGCGGAGTCACACTTAGGTAAAAATCGTGCTTGAGCGTGACGTCACGCAAAATTTCAATGCGCTGTATCTTTGTCATTTTTGGTTTCTCAGAGAAAGGAAAGAGTGTGTGTACAAACTACAATGTTGTTTGATGGTCTAACCGATGGACCAAAAGTGTTTTTCCATTCGTCATGCCTATTCTGAAAAACAGGAACTGTCCATTTATTTAATAATCGTATGGCTATTATTACAGTCGTTATTCTGTATCTATTGTATTGCATCTTTTTGCAGGGTGAACCAGTCTTCCGGCAGTCTCGAATAATGTGGTCCATGTGCTATTCAGGAGCGCCACATCCTCAAGCTAGGGAGTCAATCCAGTTGCACCGGAATTCAAACGATCTAGTTCGTCCCCATCCAGTTCTCAGTCTGTGGAGCTGGCACAATTCTCTGCGAGAGTACCCTGATAGTTTTTCAGTGGGGTTGATGGTTGTATCCACATAGGTGGATTCAAATTCTATTCTTTTTGATGGTAAAGTGGTTTTTCAACAGTCAATCTTATAGAGCTGGTGTCGCGACTTCATTCTTAGCCTTTTTAATAGTTTGTGAATGGAGTTTAACAGTGCAATGTGTCGATAGCTTTTGGGGTCATTGGCAGGCTCTGGTTTTAGTATCGCAACCCATCCTGTGTTGCATATTTTCTGTGTGACAAATGGTCTGTGTGACCACGGTCTGTGTGACAACCGTCTGTTCTACAAGCGTCTGTGTGACAAGCGTCTGTGTGACAAAGCGTCTGTGTGACAAAGCGTCTGTGTGACAAAGCGTCTGTGTGACAAGCGTCTGTGTGACAAACGTCTGTGTGACAAGCGTCTGTGTGACAAACGTCTGTGTGACAAGCGTCTGTGTGAAAAGCGTCTGTCTGTCAACCGTCTGTCTGCCAACTGTCTGTCTGTCAACCATCTGTGTGACAAGTCTGCCTGAATGGCAGCCGGCCTGTGTCACAACCTATAGCGCCAGTAATGGTGCTAACGAGAGTGAAGCGATCAGTGCAAAGATACTTAACGTGTTTTTAGTTTCAGCTACTTCTGCAAAGGTGCTAAAGAGCTAACAAGTGAACCATAACTGCTGGCCACGTATTGCGGCTGAGTTGGAGTCAGCGGCAGTGCCGCAGGCGCTGGAGATTCCTGGAGAAGTGAGGTGAAGTGAAAAAGCGAATTGATATCGTGTGTATTTCTGTGTCGTAACCTTATCTGCTGAATCGCAGGCCAACGCAGATAACCTGGTGAGTTTTTATATTTTTTTCGATTTAAGAGTAGAGCAGAGAGCAATTTATTTCGAAACCTTTAGTTTTAAAACATAAAGTAGAACAATGTCTAGTCTTTTGACCACTATGCAAGCAGAAAATAATTATGATTTCGCTATTTTAAATAAAAACGTGTATTATCTGCTAAGCTTAGTGAGTTAATCTTACCGTCATGAGTTGATAGATGAGCTTAACATCACTGGAGGTGGCATAAGTCACTGTTAGTCGGAGTTGGCAGAGGCGCCAGTTAGTATCCTAGCAAATAGTCTAGCTTGAGTATTTTAAATTATAATTTTTAGCGTCTTATAAGCTTACGTGTGAATACTGGTGTAAAATGATAGTTATTAGGTACGTTACGTACTTCATTATTCGTAAAGTTGGAGAAATAAGTTCTCCTAGCCTTTGCCTCATATTGGACTTAAGATAGCTAAATATGATGACTTTTATAAAGATTATAATGAGATAATGACCTAGGTGATGATGATGATATTGATAATGAAGAGACAGTGATGACGATGAAGATATTATTGATGAAGAGGTAATGATGATCAAGAGGTAATTAATAGGACGGCGAGCCTACCATGCAGATGATCATGGTGATGACTTTATTTAAAAGGACCCTTCACCGTTTACTATGTGAGTAATAATATTTTACCATTAATTTATTATTTACTGTGTTTTAGGTTAACTGAAGTAAAGTCCCGTTACTTGAGTAAATTTTAATCTGGATAATTAAAGTTGAGTAAATATTGTGATATTATAGCCAAATTCAAGAATATCGTACTGATAAGCAATGTTATTTTTATTGTTAGGAAGTCCGTAGAAAAAACATTAAGTTGCAAACGCTTTAATTGTATTCTAGCCACGCTTTAGTGTAACAAAAGTACTGTAAACGTTTGTTTTTGTTGACAGTTGGGTGTTTTCCTGAGCCAGGGATGAATTATTTTGAGCTAGATACGTCAACGGGACGTCGGCGGAGGTTTTTAAAAAATGCGATTAATACAGGAAACCTATAACTAATAATCAGCGATTGATCAGAACTTACTTCTAATGATCAGTGATTGATCAGCAAGGAGTCACCACGACACGGACGTGTAGTTCCCGATCGAACTCTCGCCTTGCTCTGGTGTTCCAAGACGTTCCCAGGATGACCGCACAATGCAGGTGGCTTCGTGTCAGCAGTTTCCATGAGTGATTCACGTATTCTTCTTAAAGGTTTCGCAATGTGTGTTCTTTCCGTGGGAATGTTTGGTATATGGATAGGGCTAAGAGCCCGTAACACCTCCCCCCTTAGCAGAGCAACTATTTGCCAATGTTTAAGGCAAAAGTTGCGGCTTTTCTTTCCTCTAAGGATAGGTCTGAAGATAAGGTTGCCACGTCGCATTTTACTGGTAAATTACTTCGTCGACGCCACACATAAAGTATGATGAGTACGCTTGCACCAAACAGTACGATCCCATATACAGGTATAGTAGTATGATATATGCTTGAGAGATTGAGATAATCTGGTTTTACTATAGATTGCGCCATGACTTGATTTTGTATGTTGTGCAGTTTGTTCAAATCTATCGTAGTTAAGTTATAGCGTGGCAGATTTTCTTCAAGAATTGAGTCAATATGAGGTGTCATCATTATTTCAAGTGCATGTCCACATAGTTTGTTATCTATGTTAACAATAGAGAATCCCGGAGTTTTGATCTTACAATTTTGCGGAATTGTTACGTAATAACTGCCTTTCAGTATGCGATGTTCTTCTTGTTCGCAGGTCAATAGGACTCTTGTACTTCTTGGAAAAGATAAAATGTAGTGTCGACTGTCCAGTTCTAATAGGGCTTCTTTAGTCAGCGCAACTCTGGTGGGTGTGCATTTCGAATCCACTTCTTGGCTATATATTAATTGGTGCACACAGTCATATTGGGTGCGGGTTTGATGGCTTATCTTCTCTTCACAGACATACATAAGAGTCGGACTTCGGGCATTCTGCCTCCATGTATACAAATTCTTTAGAGTTAATTGCTATATAAGGAAATGATGGTAGGATAACCTCAGATTTACGATTAAGAACTGGGCATAATCGATATAGGTCATATGAAAAAGGAGATGTAATCGGAAACCGGAGAACTAACACTATTTTATTGTCTACGTAATATGATCCTAGATGAATCAAATTATAATAATATCTTACTTCCACGTCCAATATCTTATCTTGACCGTATAAGGTCTTTAATCTACTTATCATATTAATGATTTCCTTACTAGTCAAAATAGAATGGTGCATAATATTAGAATAAGAAAGTGCTAATATGTCTCCTAACCTAAAGATTTCCAAAGATAAATCTTGCACATTTTCCCCAATTATATCGAAAATGTGAGATAACTCCAAAAAGCGAATTAAGTGATTACTGTCACTAGTAACATTATATAAGGAAAAGACTATTTTTTGCAGTTTTTCCTGATTTTGACTTAAGTTGCTTAAAATTTGATTTTGTTGGAAGATCATTTCTTCGTGTAAACTAATATGTTTGTTCAAGTTAACAGCAATTTCTTGATCATTTTTCTGAAGTAATTTAAGCGCGTTTTCATATCTTATCGCATCGTTATGATCAAGGTTACCGGTTATACTTTTTATAAATGTTCCAAGTGGATCTAAGATACCACGCTTAGCTTTTTTGGGTTCAAACGTTTCAAGTTGTAGCGAAATTTTGTCTAGTCTGTTAAATAGGTATAGTATTTGTTGCTTGAAATAATTGTACGTCTTGTTAGGTACCTTGTTGGCAATGTCTGTCAGTTGAATTTTCAAAGAATCCGTCTGTTCTCGAATTTGTCCAATGTCGATTTGTTGAAGAAAAGTATGGTCATGGGATACAATCTTGGTTTTTCCTAATTTAAATGGTTAGAGTCCAGGGCCGTTTGATAAGTCGTCAAGTTGTATGGTCCTTGTCGGTGGGAGGTCGAGCTGGCCCAGAACTAGGGTCGATATTACTAGTAGAAGCCTGCAACAACGTGTTACGGTTAGTTTTCTTGGTTCGTTTAATTCTAGCTTTGGCGACAGCACCGCGTTTTCGAGAAGTGTAGATATGTATTGGCAGATTGCTGACCACCTGATCGCCGGTGTAACGTGCCGCGAGTTTTTGCCTACTTGCACCTGGGTTTCTAATAAATATTTCCTGACCTTCAGTGTATTGTGTTACAGGTTCACGGTCAAGGTTACGTTTCGTCATTATCGCTTCTCGGGAAGATTGTGCTGAGTTGTGAACTATATTGTAGACTGTTTCCATTCTACCACGATGTTCATTTAAATATTGTTGCATTAATCGTTCCGTCAAGTTTAAATCTATTGGGTCTCTAGGGTCAAAATGTCCAGTTAAAAGGTCATAGGGTCGACATTTAGTTAAACTGTGGATTGAGCTATTATAGGCTTTTAGAGCATATGGAACTAAGCTGGGTGTGGGTTCATTTGGATGTTGTATTTTTAGGAGACGCAAATGCTCGAGAAGTGTGGAATGAAAACGTTCAATCATTCCATTTTCATTCGGGGCGTATGGGGCCGTGGAATGATGATGTATTTTATGTAGTTTTAGGAACTCGGCAACAATTTGATTGCTGAACTCCGTACCGTTGTCAGTAACGAGTGTAAGTGGAAACCCATGATGAGTACTAAAGAAGGTTAATGTTTTCACTATATTGGGGGCTGTGCAATCGGGAATGCGATATGCCTGAGCATATTTAGAAAAGGAATCGATTATAGTTAGATATTTATCCTGCTCTATTGTAAGGACATCTGCGTGCATTATTTGGAAAGGTTTTGAAGGTGGTGGCACAATTTAAAATTCTGGTCGTACAGGATCACGGTCATACTCAGCACGGTTACATATTGCACAGTTGTTAATAAAAAGTTGCACGCTGTCTTTTAATTTAGGCCAATAGTATCTTTGAGAAAGTGCTTGATGGGTTTCATTTATGCCTCTATGGCTGGTTTTGCCTGTATGATATTTGGAGATAATGTCCTGTTGATTTAGATAGTCTGGAATATTTTGTAGTTCTCGTTTTACTAACGTGAGTTTAAATGCGGAATTCTTGAAAGTTCTTTGAAGGATGGGTACGATAGTGAACATTTTATCTAGAGGTTCTACAAGAATTGCGGTGTATAATTTGGGGTCAATATGTTTCTTTACAATTGATATAATATCTTGTTCTAGGTTAGCTTCAGATATTTCTACGACGGTTCTCCTATATGATTCAAAAGGATTCGTAGTTTTTGACTTACTTTGCGTTGATCTATTGGTAATTTTAATTATAAGTTGTCTTTTATATTTATTTAATGGGTCTTCAGTGATGGGTATGTCTAATACAGGGTGTTCGTTGGAAGTGTGTACTGTTGCGTCACAAGTCAAATGTTGTAAATCGTCTTGAGTGTCATGTTGAATGGAATGTTGGATAGAATGAGGGCTACTCAAAGGTCTGAGAGAGGGTGCTGTGTCTGTGGATGATTGACTGATGATGGCTCTTTCATCAGGAACTGTGATTGTGGATTCAGATGAATTAGATAGATTAATTACACTATTGTCTGAACTCAGGCTTATGACCTCTTCGTTATGTATTTCTACACGACTCAGAGCGTCTGCGTTAGTATTGCTTTTGCCTTTCTTATAGATAATAGTGTAATCGTATTCTGATAGTTTAAGTCTCCACCTAGTGAGGCGAGAATTCGGTTCTCTTAAATTCATAAGCCATTGCAAGGGCTTATGGTCAGTAATAATTTTAAATTTGCGTCCAAACAGATACGGTCTAAAGTACTTAACCGCCCAAACTATCGCAAGCAATTCTTTTTCGATAGTTGAGTAATTAAGTTCGCTGCTATTTAATGTGCGAGATGCGTAAGCGATGGGTCTATCAGAACCCACAGTACCTTGGGACAGGATGGCACCAAGTGCAACATTGGATGCGTCAGTAGTCAGTACAAAGTCCTTTGTAAAGTCGGGGTATTGTAATATGGGGTCATTAACAAGAAGAGTTTTACAGTGCTCGAAGCATCTAATGTAGTCGTCTGTAAGGTTTATTTTTGCACCTTTTTTCAAGCATGAAGTCAGTGGTTTAGTCAAACGTGCGAAGTCGGGTATAAAACGTCGGTAATAGCCTAGTAAACCTAAAAATCCTTTTATCTGCTTAGGCGTTTTAGGGATGGGGTATTTTAGAATTGCGTTAATTTTTTCAGGGTTAGGTTTTATTCCGTCAGGAGTTAATACATGACCTAAATAAGCTGTTTCATGTCTTAAAAATTCGGATTTATCTAGCTGCACTTTGAAATTTGATTCTCTTAGTCTATCAAAGATTTTACGGAGATTTACTATGTGTTCTTGGAGTGACGTTGAGAAAACCAGGATATCATCTTGATAAACCACACAAATGACATGCTGGAGTCCTCTCAGGACATTGTCCATGACTCTCTGAAACGTACAAGGACTCTTTTTAAGACCCATAGGCATACGGAGGAATTCATAGTGCCCATTTCCGTCAGCTACGCTAAACCCAGTCTTGTGGATGTCTCTAGGATCCATCTCCACCTGATAAAATCCACTTGTCAAGTCTAAAGTGCTGAAGTATTGGCATTTGCCAAGTTTGTCAAGTATGTCAGTGATGTTGGGGATAGGGTATCGGTCGTCTATGGTCTTTTCGTTAAGTTTTCTAAAGTCAACGACTAGTCTCCATTTGGTTCTACCAGAAGCATCTGCTTTTTTAGGGACAATCCAGATTGGGGCACTCCAAGCGGAAGTTGAAGGTTGGATGATGCCTTGCTCCAACATTTTTTGAACTTGGCTTTTAACTTCCTGTCTGTGAATGTAAGGGTATCTGTATGTTTTGCTGTAAACTGGGACTTCATCGGTAGTTAAAATACGATGCTTTTTTTTGTAAAGGTAAGTGGTTCGCCCTCTAAATAAAATATGTCCGAGTATTCTTTAACTAAATTTAATAAATTACGATTCTCTTCTGTGTTCAAGTGTTGAGTGCGTAAGCGCGATAAAATTTCTCGGAATCGAGTGTCCATGCAGTCTACGTCAGTTAGTCTAGGTAAAGTCTGTTCGTGAAAAATTTCTGCGCAAATTGGTGTTTTTAAAGACAAAGTTACATTTTCATCTGAGGGATTAACAATTTCTATAAAGGCCTGACCGTTCTCGGAAGTGGAAACGCATTCATTTATGTTACAACTCCCTATAATTTGCTCATTTATAAATACATCGCCACTATCTACCGTAACTGGAATTTTAGTCACATGAGATGACCTTGCAGGAATAATAGTTTGAAATAAATTTACATTTACAGGACTATGCATGAGTATGGGGTTTTCCGCAAATGTGGTCTTAACCACATGATTTTTTAAGTCTAATTTTGCTTGCCATTGTTCTAATAAATCAAGGCCAATCAGTCCGTCGAAGTATTGATGGAATCTATAGACGAATAATTTAATAGGATTTTTGTCGTTGAGTTCAGGAAAACAGGGGAGTGTGATAGAAAATTCGTTATAGGTTCTGGCGTGAATATTTGTTACTACAAACGGATCATAGTTTAAAGGAAAATTTGAAAAATAATCCTGTACTGCTTCAGGACTTATAAATGATTGATTGGCGCCCGTGTCTATAAGTAATTTTAATGGAGGATTTGCAATACGTAAAAAAGGTAAATTTTTATTTAGCTGTAAATTTAATTCTATTTGGGGTGGTTCGTACTCTGGTCCGGAGGAAAATTTCCCTCTTCGTTGTAGTCTGCATTTTCAGAATATTCCTGAGGCTCGTCATAATTATAGTTATCGCAGTACCGATCGTCGTTCCCCGCAGGTGAGTAGTAAGGGTCGTAGTCAGGACAGTTGTAGTCATAGATAGGTTCATACTCATTCAGATTTAATTGTCTCTGTGGAGTCGGGGGTAACTGTCTGGCTACGGGGTGGCTGATGCCACTCATAGGGACAGGGTAGTTTTGCTGAGTTGAGTTTGCTATTGATTGGTCTAGGGGGAATTTTAAATCCGGTGGACACGTTAGAAGGCATAGCTCTCATCATTTGTTGGGTTCTTGATGGACCTAGCTCATTAGGCCTAACATTTGGAGTAGAATTAGGTGAGAAACTAGGAGGGTTGTGTCCTTGACCATGGGGTAAATTATTCACGTGAGGAGTTATCATAGGTTGATAATTCTGATTTAGTTGGGGAATGTAATTTGTGAGAAATTAAGGGGCTTTGGGTTATAGTTGCGAGGGGGTTGAAACCTAGATGAGCTAGGCGCTCCAGCTTTATTCTGCATATACATGACATTTAATTCATCCTGTGCGAATTCTAATGCTTGCAGCAAAGAATCCGGGCGCATACATCTAACCCGGGAGCCCACTGGCTCACGTAATCCGCGAGTAAAAGTTTCTAGAGCTAGTTTAGAATAGAGCTCGCGTTTAGCTGATATAGTTGTAGGAATAGATTCGTGCAACTCTACGTATGCCATGATAGTACTTAGTAAGTGCTGTACACGTTCATAGAAAATATGCGGAGTGTCGGAACCTTGAGATAACATGGACAGATCAGTTCATCTCTATGATCAGAAAAGCTATTAATCAATGATTGCCGTATACCGCTCCAGTCATTCGGAATGCCATTTGTAATTAAAGTTTTAGAAGCATTGCCTTTGACTTTGTTTAAAATTCCATTTAATAAAATTGCATTATTTAATTCATTTCCGGGTGTTGGATCGACATACTTCAATATTGGCTGATCACAAATACTTAAAAATCTGATAAGAACACTAGGACTGCCGTCAAATTCAGGAACATTGCGTAAGGCTTTCCAGATTTGATCTGCCCTATCTGTGACTAAAGACATAGTTGCCTGTTGACCTTCGGTCACATTTAGCTCCTCTTCTAAAGGCTCTTCTAATAATGATTCTAATAATTCCCTATGAAAGCGGGATTTCCTATCACGGATATAAGACCTGGAATCGGGTCTTATATTAGGGTCTTTATGTGGACGGAAAATTTTAGATGTTATCTATATACCTATATAAAGAAATGTATAATCTATTTTATAAGAATCGATGTGTGATTCTTGAAAGCTAAATCTACATACACTAGGGTTGAAAAATCGAAGTGGGATTTTTCGAGGGATATTCTGTACTAAGTCGGGAAGGAATAGCAATCAACAATAGAATTGTATATAAAGCTACTCACATAGAGATCATGGTAGTCTGTCCGGGCTGTTCCATCGATTTTCGGATGACCACGAACGAAGCTTTCACCAGTCACTCGCGTAAACCCGCGCGACGCCGTTAGTCCGTAGGTTCTAAGTCAAATAGTTCACTTGCCGACAATTCGGCTAGATCGCGCACTATTTCGAAGTGGGAAACTCGCGATTCAAGTATCCTACCGACTGCGCCAGATACGTCAACGGGACGTCGGCGGAGGTTTTTAAAAAATGCGATTAATACAGGAAACCTATAACTAATGATCAGCGATTGATCAGAACTTACTTCTAATGATCAGTGATTGATCAGCAAGGAGTCACCACGACACGGACGTGTGGTTCCCGATCGAACTCTCGACTTGCTCTGGTATTCCAAGACGTTCCCAGGATGACCGCACAATGCAGGTGGCTTCGTGTCAGCAGTTTCCATGAGTGATTCACGTATTCTTCTTAAAGGTTTCGCAATGTGTGTTCTTTCCGTGGGAATGTTTGGTATATGGATAGGGCTAAGAGCCCGTAACAAGCTGTTGGTGGGGTTAAGCGTCGCAAAGTGGTGTCGTTTGTTTTTAAACTTATCCATTTTAGCGCAGTTTTGGATTTATAATTGCAGAAGGGCTGATGGTGAAAGCGTTGTTTGGCTCCGGGAATCTTTGTCGTCATCTATCTGTATTTCATACAAAGTCCCAGTGCAGTCGAAGTGCAAACAGTGGAAACTGTTTGTTTTGACGTTTGGAGGAAGGTGTCTGATTTGACTTGTTGGAAAATAGCGTATATTATCTACCCAGTTGACATTTATTTTCACTTCTTCTTCTTATCGTGTCGTTGGCTTGAATTTAAAATTTTGTTCTTCGAGAACGTTGCCACTTTTACGCTTCCCTCCGAGGCATAGTATAAGTCAAGCACGGTACAGCTGGTAGGGCATAGAGGTGATTTAATGATCTAATCGTCATGACCACAATCGCCTTGTGCTTCTGCTTGGTCTATATGGCACCAGCGCGCCAGATTATGTTTATATCGGCCTTCTTCAGTTCGGAGGCAATTCAAGCACCTCCAAGTAGCCCATGGCAGTTATGACCTGGCGGTAGCGCCTCTGATGGTTGGATGTAATCGGGGGGTGGAGCATACTGTTCGCACCACATTCTAAACCTAGATGATTCCGGTTGTTCTTACGTATAACTACTTGAATCATTATGATGATTTTTCACCTGTTCAATTATTTGAAAAATCGAGATGTTTTCCGGGCATGAAACTCAAAGCAAATACACAAGTGTTTTCATGATAGGTTGAGAAGGATGCGGGAGCCAGAGAAGCTCATTAGGAAGACCGATAGCATAGCCGAAGACTTTATTGCCATAGGTAGAGTGATTAATTGCTTTGTTTATTTTGTTGTGATCGTACTAGAGTTGACCCGTAGTCCGTGAGTGGGCAGTATGCGGTCGGCTCTTGTGGAGGTCGAGTTTCTGGAGGAAATCATAAGGTCAAGTGGACCTGGTGATCACAGGTGGTAATACGCGTATTAGTGTGAGGCTAACGATGGCAATTTTGTTACTGATAAGTTTTGGTGATCTCTTCTAACTGAATTAATAATTCGTTAAAATTTAGAAGTTCTATTCGTTTTGATTCAATTTAACTTTTAGTAACTGGTAAAGAGAACATATGATAAATAACAACTTTGACCTAGCAGGAAGGCTGGCTGCGTTCCTAAACATGTGATCGCTGCACATAGACATGATGTTATTACTATCCAATTCGATTTTAAAGATTAATCGATCTTCATTTTTTGTTTTGAGTTTATTATATTTTAGATCGTTTAATCCAATTAAGTAAGTCATCTGATAAAGATGGTTATTTATAGCAAAAAAATAAATAAATATAAACAGTACACAATAATTAATTTAACTAAAAACGACATAACCTACCTAAATTAAAATGTTAAAAGTATGAACTGAAATATAACTAACTAAAAAAATATAAAAATAAAACATATACCTAAGAGACTGGCGGCATTGCCTCGTCGTAAAGCAAGACTTCTAAAAAAAAAATTACTAAAGCTTTGATTGATCAGGTTTGGCCGAACGGTGTATAGTTTGTGCTTTGTGTTGATCTTAAATATGAAACCCGAGGACGGGTGTTACTGTCAAGATGGCAGTGTCGGCGAGTTAAAAATTGATTCCTTTAAATTGATCCATGAATTTTGTTGAATCGAATGATTGAATACGTAAGCATTGTGCGAAAAATCCCTTAGTCATGATTTCTTTATAATTATTCCTGTATAGATCTTGGCTGAAGGACCAATAAAAGACCGGTTCAGAAAATTAGTTTCGCAAGGCACTCTTCTGGAGTAGAATTTTTGCGAGTTGAAATTTTGTTATAGTTTTGTGGGACGCTTATTGCCGAGCTAGATCAGAATCATTTTATGGTTATTTCTAACCATGCTACCATAGAATACATAATAGCACAAGTACAGAAGATTCACTCTGCAAAATTAATTAAATTAATAGAGACTCTCGCGACGATACAATTAAGTTCAGTTCAGACCGCACAACGTAATAACTTACAGTTATATTCACCTAGACAATCCATCTTATTCTATCGCGTAACGCTTACCTTTTCTGGCGCACTGATTAGCCACGCAGGCATGGCCGCCGTATGTACTTGCGTTTTTAATTCCTACCGCGGAGTGAGACAGGCCTGATGCTACTTACTCGTTTAACCCGTAAAGACCCGGACGGCATTTATACCCACGTTCCCACGCTCATTGTCTTACTATTGTGTCTAGTATTGGCGGTTGCGGATGGGTTAAATTACTATTGAGAGCGCGTACGAGGGCGTACGCATGTCAGGTTGGCCGTGTCAGCGATTTCAAGATAATCCCATTTATTATAGTTTTCGATGTGCAAACAGAAAGTTGTTTACTACAAAACATAACTGCTAGATTCTCAAATGTTTCAACAAGTATAAAAGCGGTCGCCCTAGCGACGAGCGGCTCAGTCTTGTGCGGACCGCCGTACTGTGAACATCTCCTTTGTGTAGTGTGCTGTGGGCTTAGCTATAACCTCTTTAATTGTGATTGTTGTAATAGATGAGGATTTGGTAAACCGATTTATTACAATGATAGTTGTTTCAGCTAGACGATAAGCCCAGATGGACACAGATTCAATAACTGTGTGGGCCAGGGGTATTCAGACACATATGGTTGGAATCCATGATACAGTGCGAGGCGGAGCGCTGTATTTATCGTCACACTTTTAGTGAGTTCAGCGTAGGTCATCTCCTGCTCCGTCATATATATATATGTATATGTAGGCCACAAATACATTAAAGATTGGAATTAGTTAAAACTTGTCACATAATATAAAACTCGTCCAATAGATAGACCGAATCTAAATCATGTTATCATTGGACATTATTTTTTGTTGTAACTTTTTAATACTTACACTATTACAAAAGTACTTTCCCAGATGTTAGAAGCAGTTTTAATACATAAAACTACATTCAAACCTTTTCCCTATATCCCTTAGAACCAAAATACCTACCTTTATGTTTATAATTATTATTCGGAAGTGGTTGTGTTTTTTTTTAATTCTGTATTTACAGTCGTAATTAACAAATGAATAGCAATGTTTGTAAAAAAAATCAAGACTGTATTCCAAACCGTTTGTGAGATCCAACAAAAGGCTAAACATTTCCCCAGCAGAATTTCGAATAACTGCGGAGGCCTATGACATATAAAGTCCATTTGTACACAAACATTCGTCTCTTATGATACATTAATTGCTCTATTAACTGAATTCTAGATTCCTGACAAAATTCCGTTTCCGTGGCGGAATATGTTTTTGACGAATTTCTCAAAAATTACTGAATACACAGATTTCATTTTTCGATAAACATTTGAAGGCAGCTTTGGACTAAAGATCTAGTTTATCCCTTCAAACGTCGGACGCCCGGAGCAGGCGTCTGATGTATTGTTTTACTATTCTGTCTGCACTGACAACGTTTCAAGGGATAGTCAACATTTAATATTCGACACTTTTCCGCTGGGGACATGACACAAGTTGTAGCAAAACGAACGCGTTATTTTGTTGTTTGTCCGTTCGCCACTCTGGATCGAATATCTGAAGGCTATTCAACGGTAATAAACGATACAACACGACAATCAGTCAAGAGAATACTACGCATAAGTACTTACCACGTAGCGGCAAATGCTTGATGGCTTCTTCTCGAAGGCGGTTCTTTGATAGAATATCCTTAGATACGATGGCCGGCCGGCTAATTACGTCACGACGAACACTGTTCTTGAGTCCACACACACACACACGCCAATACCTACTAGTCTAGGCACAAAATTAAGGACTAACAAAGCGAAGATATGAATTTTCGATCCGATCAAACGAGAAGTTAAAGACGGTACCGCGTTCAAAACTTTTGATGTGAAGAAGTTCTTCCTTTTGCCACTATGGCGCTAGGATCACGCCGGTTGTACTACGCATGCGCGCGGTCCATTCCGCGCGTTCTCATTGGCTGAATTGTGATGTCGAATCGTTTACATAAATCAAGCTGATTGGACTAAATTGGCAAAGTGCGCGAAATTCAAATATAAGAAAACAAAACGCTAAGAACGGAACATTCCGCCCACCAAAATACCACTGGGATTTTTCTAATTAACTGATAGTTGATCCTAAAGATCCTTAAACTTACGATACTAAACTAAAAACTAAAAATGTTTGTAGCGAAATGATTAAGCAGATGGCAGAGGACAAAGCATTACCAAAGGTCTCTTAATCAAGAGGCCTTTGACCGTTTTTACGGTTGCAACCCGAACCACCCCATCAGGGCCGGGATGTAAGGAAACAACTCGCGCGAGCGCCCACTGAAGAGGAGGTCGGTTGTCCTCCTTGATAATAGCTACTGAATTTACGCTTAACGTTGGTGAGTCTTTGGTCCATTTGGCCCGCTGAGTTAACCCATGTAAGTACTCATGTACTCTCATGTAATCAAACTGCTGTTGAAAAGATTGAATAAGTTGGAATCTGTTAAGTCGATTGATTTTTACGTCCGTATAGTCGGAATCAGGAACCGCTGTAAGTGGTTCCAGCGTTAAAATTTGGCAAGCTATTTGACTTAAAAGTAGAAAAAATGACATAAAAGGTTAAGTCAATAAATTTAAGAACTATATATACATATTTGTGAATGTAATATTTTGAGTTTGATTTACAATTCAGTAGAAAACAAAACTTATTCCTTTGTGTAGGTATATGTTGAACGTCACTTAATGCTAGGTACGATTTTATCCAGGTCTGATTCTGTTCGTATGATGAAGGCCGGTGTGTCGTCACTTTCACGCACGAGGATTGAAGAGTTTTTGACCCAAGCGTATTTGAAGTTGTTTTTCTTTGCGACTTCGCGACATTGACGAAACAACTGTTTCTTTCTTCCTCAACGTAAGATGTTCATTTACATAGATCTTGGTGGATGTACCTGCTACTCCTATTTGGTTAGAGGTTAGCCCCTTTGCCCTTCTATAGGCGCTTAGTACAGTCGAGGACCCAATTATCTGACCACCTTTATTACCTTTTGCTTTTGAGAAACATCGCACAGCTATAAACCAAATCATTTTAAAGAAATATAATCCTTAGCCGCTTAAAATACGGTATATTTTTCATTAACAGTTAAACTATGCAAGTATAAAATTGTAAACTATACCTTCTTATAGACAAACTTAATAGTAATAAGTGATTAGTAATTTCATCAACGTCGTTCATGAAGCAGTGGTCTTGCGGTCATGGGTGTAGACTGTAGTCTAAACATCGCAATCCGAATCATCATGGTTCGACCCCGCTAAAATGCTTTGAGTTTTTATTTGGAAGTATTGTTTTCTGCTTCCAACAAATAGTTTTACTTTTGAGTTTGGAATACAAGTAATACTATGAACTACTGTATGCTTAACTTAGAAAAGTCAAGTGGGTAGATGATAAAAATATGGATTGTCTGATTTAAACGACATTCTGGAGACAGGCCAGTCTACGCTCATTTGCAGTGACTACGGTTGTTAGCTATTTGATTAATATACGAGAATTATTGGAAATGTCGCACCTAACGGGTTTTTTGAAAGCGGAAATTATTGTTCTTTATGAACAATACGAGTCTATAAGTGAAATAGCAAGACGCTTAAATATTTCGGTAAGTGAAATAATTATCTTTTAACTACCTAGAATGTGATAGTGCAATTGAATTTATATAGAATAATTCAGTGCATAGTGCAATTGATTTTTATAGAATAATTCAGTGCATTATTCCTAGTCGGTTAGTTAAATCTTTGTTCACACACAGAATAGGTGGCTAGACCTGGTTTTAAAATAGTTTTTGCTAACAATAAAACCACTTACTTTTGAGGAAAGAAGTTCATTTTGTTAACCTTATTTTATTTTTGTTCACAGAGAAATACTGTGAAGCTATGGATTATGATGGGTTTGTGGCCAAAAAGGAAACAACAGAACGAAGATTTAAAGAGATATATTACGGAGCGAGACTTACAATACACAGCCATAACAGAGAGTGAGAGAAGGACAGATGACGTCTCAATGACATCGACATATAGTTGACAGTGACAGTTTTCTTTTTCTTAAGACTAGTTGTGTGTTTATATATTCCAACACTGGCCCTTAAACCATAACTATCTTACATAGGTTACAACACTGTGCACATAATCAATACACTTGACAAAAAAATAAAGTTTAACAGATTATCAAAAATATGGCTATAACATACATAAATATGTTAAAAAAAATATATCTATTCATCTGATAATCCCAATTGTTTTACAAATTGTACATGTTTATCTTTAGTCAAAGGTTTAGTGAGGACATCAGCAATCATACAATCAGTTGACAAATATTTAATGACAATAATACCCTTATTTATAAGTTCACGTATGAAATGATGCCTTACATCTATGTGTTTTGTTCTGGCATGATACATAGGATTTGAACATAGTTTTTGAGCCGACTGGCTATCATTATACATAGTTATATTTACATTTGTACCTAAAAGTTCATACAAGAAAGTGCGCACAAATAAAGCTTCCTTACAAGCGTCTGAGACAGCCATGTACTCGGCTTCCGTGCTAGAAAGAGCAACGGTCTTTTGCTTTCGGCTTTCCCACGATATAACAGAGTTACCCAATTTAAACAAATACCCCGTATATGACCTACGGTCTATCTCACTAGCCCCCCAATCTGCATCAACAAAAGAAGCTACCTCTAAACTACCCTTTGAAAAAGTCAAACAATAATTAATTGTACCTTTAATGTAGCGAAGAACACGTTTTGCAGCCTTCCAATGTTCCTCAGTGTAGCAGTTGTTAAATTGACTGAGTACACTGACGGCGTGAGATACATCAGGTCTGGTGCAAACTGCAATATACATTAGGCAACCAATTAAATTCCTATACTTATACTTGTCTTGTTTTTCTTTTCCATTTGTAAACTTAATTCCCTTTTCCATAGGAGTATTTGCAGGTTTGCAGTCTAACATGTAAAATTTTTCCAAAACATTCTTTATATAGCAATTTTGATCCAGAGTAATTTTGTCTTTCTTCATACATAGCCTCATGCCTAGTATATGACGGGCTGGACCAAGGTCCTTCATTTGAAATTCTCTCATGAGCCTTGTCTTTATTTCAGCCTTTTTCTGTGATTTTCTAGAAGTAAATAATAAAATGTCATCCACATAAATTGCTATAATTATTATTTCCTGTTCATTAGACTGAAAATAGACACATGGTTCTGAAGAAAGTCTTGTAAAAAACAATTTTTCTATGAGCACATTATTTATTTTCTCATACCAGGATTTTGACGCCTGTTTCAAACCATAAATGGCTTTATTCAATCTGTACACTTGATTCTCTTTACCTTTTACTACATAGCCTTCTGGTTGTTCCATGTATACCTTTTCCTTAAGGTCCCCATTTAGAAAAGCAGTCTTGACGTCTAAATGATCAATGTCCAGGTCGTATTTTGCAGCCACAGCAAGCAGTGTACGGATAGTCGAGTACCTCACAACTGGTGAGAAAGTTTCATCATAATCAATTCCGTACTGTTGAGTATAGCCTTTTGCAACAAGACGTGCCTTATATTTCAATATTTCACCATTTAAGCCAAGTTTCCTTTTAAAAACCCATTTACATTTAACTGGCTTTTGGTCCTTAGGCCTTTCAACAAGTGTCCAGCAGTCATTATCAATAAATGATTGATACTCATCTGACATCGCTGATTTCCAACTGGCTGCTTCTGTGCTGCTCAGGGCTTCTGGTACGGTAGTTGGCTCATCATCGTTGCTGATTCTGTTCTGCATCACCATGAATGATGAATAGTCTGCATCCGATGACGTATCAGCCAATGTCGATTCCCCTGGAACATATGTTTCATCCGCAGGATCATCTGCTTCAGAGCTACTATCGCCCTCAGAGTCATTCACTGTGATTATAGAGTCTCGTTGTAATCTGTCATCAGATATATCACAGTCAGTCACAGTGTATGTCTCTGATTGCTCAGGAGACTGAGTAGAAGCACCAGTACTATTTGCAGTACTTTTATTGCTTGTACTCTGTGTACTACTGATTTCTACAAACATAAAGTCTGTATAATTAGAATCATCATTTGACAACTTTTTGTAAAATTTATTTTCAAAAAATATAACATTTCTAGCTTTGACCAGTTTTGCTGGACATCTAGGATCTAGTAACCGATATCCCTTGGTTTCCTCACAATATCCCACAAAAATATATGGTTTTGTCTTTGGATCAAGTTTCTTTCTTATGTGAGTAACGGCATGAGCAAGGCAACCGAAAATATGTAAATGAGCAAGGTTCACCTTTTTGTTAGTCCACTTCTCTTCTGGAGTGACTCCCATGACCGCCTTGGTCGGGGTTCTGTTCTTCAGGTAGACAGCGGTGTTGACTGCTTCAGCCCAAAATTTGCTATCCAATCCAGCATCCTGAATCATGCAGCGTGCTTTCTCCAACACTGTTCTATTGGCCCGCTCCACAATGCCATTTTGCTGTGACGAATGTGGAACCGTCGTTTGGTGTCTGATGCCATGCTGCTTCAGGAATGCCTGTAATTTTAAATTTACATATTCACCTCCGTTATCACTTCTCAAAGCTTTAATTTTCTTATTAGTTTGATTTTCAACTAAAGCTTTAAAAACTTTAAAATATTCAAAGACTTCATCTTTTGACTTAAGAAAGTAAACAAAGGTTTTCCTAGTAAAATCATCTATGAATAATAGAAAATACTTTGCTCCACTAAATGACGTCGTAGGCATGGGACCGCAGAGATCTGTATGCACCAACCCCAGTACTTCAGTAGCCCTGCTATGTGATTTCTTGGGAAACGGTAATTTACTTTGTTTGCCCTCAACACATGCGACACAAGGAGTGTAGTTTTCTGAACTATAATTAATGCCAGTAACCATACCTTGTTTTAAAAGTGTCATACTCCTGGAGTTAAGGTGTCCCAGACGACGATGCCAGACTTGTTGAGACCCTGCAGTCACTTGTTCGTCGACAGGTAACTGAACCTCTGGTCCTGGAATTGTTGTCTCCTCCTGGGGGTTTCCACTGCTTGTCCCTTTAGACGTCACTACCTGACAGCTCATCCCTTTGAACGAAAGCCGAGACATGGTATCTAATTGATATACACCATCCCTAAGTGAAGCTGTAGCAACAATGGTTCTATTATCAAATACTTCACATTTTTGATCTTTAAAACTAACACTGTAACCTTTACCTACTAGTGTGCTTACTGATAGTAAGTTGGTAGACAAGTTTGGCACATAATACACATTACCTATCGTTCTTACACAGTTTTTCAAACACACTTGTACATTACCACGACCTGCAGTCTGTAGTTTTTCACCATTAGCTACATTCACAGTCTTAGGTTTCTCCGTCACAAAGTCCTGGATGATGTCCCTGTTATTACACATATGACAAGATGCACCACTATCGATGTACCAAACATCTCTCTGGATGCAGACTGTCAGCGCTGTAAGTAAAGCCTTCGAACACTTCGGATTTTCTTTTGTCTTGGAGTTCTTCTTTGGACAATCCTTAATGAAATGGCCGACCTGCTTACACCTAAAACATTTTGGTGGTTTCCGTGCCACCAAAGCTGCCGCAGTCTCTGTCTTCTCATCTCTACGCTGGTATTCTTGAAGAAGTTTGCCCTTCACAATGTCGCAAGATAGCTTCAAATTGGAATTTTCAAGTGCCATTATCAGTGGATCGTAGTCTGATGTCAATCCACTCAACATGATAACTGCTATGAATTCATCATCCAATGGAGCGTCTATGTCTTGTAGCTGCTGCGACAAATTTGTGATTTTACTCAGGTAACTTTCCATACCATCGCACTCGCTCAGCTTTGTTGCAAAGACAGATCTAAGCAAACCCAATCTCCTGCATAATCCAGTGTCTTCATACGCCTTCTTGAGGTTATGCCAAGCTTCATAGGGTGTTTCCGCATTCCTTACGTGAGGAAAAACCGCTGGTTGCACTGATAAGCATATCTTTGCTAATGCTTTTTGTGCCTTCTTCTTCTTTGTTTCAGTATCTAAATCATCTGGGGATTCCACAAAGCACCACAGCTCTTCGTGAATGAGGGTCATTTTCATTAAAAACTTCCAGTTTGAGTAATTCTCTGATCCACGAAGTTTTTCTATAGATTGAACAAGCTGCGTAAGCTGCGTAGGAGTAGACAACGACATTGTAATGTGTACACCTATTCCAGCAGACTCCACCAGTACACGATGAAAAATTTTTCAGCAAGCGGCCACGATGCAGAGGACGTGACGAGGTTATTTTTCGACTTTTTCATTAATTTCGCAAATTATGAGAAAATAACGATTTTTCTATCAGATCTATTCCCTGGGCCAATAACCTGATGGGTTTGTGGCCAAAAAGGAAACAACAGAACGAAGATTTAAAGAGATATATTACGGAGCGAGACTTACAATACACAGCCATAACAGAGAGTGAGAGAAGGACAGATGACGTCTCAATGACATCGACATATAGTTGACAGTGACAGTTTTCTTTTTCTTAAGACTAGTTGTGTGTTTATATATTCCAACAGATTAGGCGTTACCAACAAACGGGTGATGGGCAGCGTAATCGCCCCGGACCTGCGCCGGTTATGTTTACCGATAAATCGACGCGTCATCGGGAGATTATTTCTAGGCACTCACAAGACCCATTTGTGACCACCAGATCTACTGCTGCCATTCATGGCGTGTCCATGAAAACGATACGCAAACACTTGCATGCGGAAGGGTTCAAGACATATATACCGGCAAGAAAAATTCTACTCACACCCGCCCAGCGTAGTGAACGTCTCAGATTTGCGAATGATTATTTGAATTTTGATTGGCATAATAATGTTGTAATTTTTACTGATGAGAAAACATTTAGATCAGACAAAGACGGTCGAAAAATTTTATGGCGAAAATTAGGGGAACGCTATAAAGAAATTAATATGCTGCCGAACAGATTGAGCGGTAGAATAACACTGGGATACTGGGGTTGGATGTCTTCAATGGGTCCAGGTGAATTGGTTGAAGTCGGTGGTCGTTTTAACAGCCAGTCTTATTAAGAGGTGTTACGCGATGTTATGTTGCCATCCGTGCGCATAGCTTATCCGGACGAACACATTTATTTTGTTCAGGACAACTGTGCCGTGCATCGAGCTGGTATTGTGCGTGATTGGCTCGCGTCACAGGTCAATATGACAGTTATTGATTGGCCGTCGAAAAGTCCCGATTTAAATCCTATAGAAAATCTATGGGGCCAAATGATACTTAACTGGGACTCATCTCAAGTTAAAACTAAAACTAATTTAGATGAATTGGTGATGTCTACGTGGGAATCAATGCGGGGAGGAGATTTATGTTGGTCGATGGTAGCCGATATGAAAAATCGCTTACAACAAATAAAAGATTGTGAAGGAGGGCCGCTTAAGTATTGAGCTAGGTTTTTTTAGTGGCGCAAATTATCTGTAATTAATTTGTTTCAGCAAGGTATATGTAATGTGTAAGTGATGTTATTGTTACTTAATGTAACAAGTATATTCACTTTATTACAAATTAAGTCCGTATCAACTTACAAAAAAGGTAACTAGGTTAATTACATTTCAGTTACAGGACTTGTTATGTCTACGTAAATAAATAATTAAAATACTTTATTTTGTAATTTATCCTAACCCATATAATATTGTCTAATATAGTTAGAAGTTAAATCAATATATCGTTGTGAATGTTAATGTTGCTTTATATTATTACCATAAACATTAATTCTTCTAAGAATTGTTATTTTAATAAAACATATTTATTTCGAGCAGTCTCACCTGAATTGGCGGCGATAGGCAGGCACATTGAGTGAATATCATAATATCTATTTAGAAGCTTTTATTTCTGAATATAATAGATACCTAGATACGGACTTAAATACCTACTTCATTAAAATAGCACAGTGATTACGAGTATTGAATACCTATCTAGTCTGTAACAACATTATTGTTTTATATTTTAGATATGTTTTTATAAATGATAGTGATATTTACTTAAATAAATACTGATTATTTTATCAATCCTTCACTTTTTTATTTACAATAATTTCACAAGAATTACCTGGTTATTTTATACTAAGGTAAAATGGGTGCGTAAGTGGTGCTTCTATTTGAATTATTTTTTTGATCAAACTTTATACCTAAATAAATACCTAATTAAAAATTGCAAAAGTGCTAGTGAAGTAGTATAAAAAGGACTACCAATACTTTCAAAGGTTATTCATAAAATAGAAAACAGTTATATCTGTGCAATCGACTATTTTTTTTTAAATAACGCCACATTTACGATTAAGAAAATTATTGCCTATGAGGGCGCCACTTACGCACCCAATTAACTTTAATAGTAAGTAACTAATAATAAAATTACCTCATGCTTAATTTATTATATTTTGCATTATTCATACGAAAAAAAAACAAAATTTTTAAGGAAAAATAGTGGATTTTAATTTCCATATTATATGTCTTTCACTAGGTTCGAACACGCGACTGGAAAACCTTACCTTTCTGTAACAACCTTATGGTTAACCACTGAGCTACAGCTACGCTGACAAAGGTGATGAATATATGCTAAGCATTTCAAAGGAAATAGATGAACCGTAATAATAACAATAACTTACAATGTGCTATTAAACAAAATCTTTCTTTATGCTTAATAACATAAGATACTATTTCGAATAGAATACATTTGAATATGCTATGGCTATAGTTAAAAAACGTTAGAACTCAATGAATAAAGAATATCTCACCTTATGCTTAGTGTCTTAAGATATTATTTCGTAAAATGAATTAACTAAACCTATTTGCAAAGTTGCTCAGAAGCAAAAAGTCAATAGGTGGTCAGGTATCTTATGCCGTAGCTGTACGTTGTTACGAAGTGTGCGAGTGGTGAATTTAACAATTATATTCTTAGGTCTGCTGTCCCCTTGGGCATGCGGTACCCTGTGAATGGAGACAATCTCACTGGATGGGATTGCGATATTATTTTTTTCTACTTTTAAGTCAAATAGCTTGCCAAATTATGTTAACATGTTTCGATATCTATCTACACTAAGGTATAAGTCATTTTTAATCTTATACTGTATTTTTAGAGATATATGTACCAACAACCCTGTATACTCAATCTTAATACTTGTTCACTCAACTATACACCAATATATTCCTTTTTGTAATATTGTTTTGGTACAACGGGAGTCAAATTACTTACCCAATTATGTCAACAAGTTCACCTGGCAGTCAAACCATATCAAACACATCATTGCAAGTTTGTTTCGTATATTTACTCGCAAAATTGTTCGAATTTAGTTCATACACAAACAGCCTCACTTATTTTACATACAAATTACGCCTTTAAATGCAAACGCACAAAACGATTACGTAAACACGAACAAAAAACTGTCGACTTTGTTTATGGATAACACGCTGTCAATTTATTATCAGAACTGTGGCGGTATTAGAACTAAGCTGCAGACAGTCTATATGAATATTCTTTCGTCTACCTACGACATTATAGTTTTTACAGAGACATGGTTGACACCGGATATTTTTAATAATGAATTTATTGATCAAAGATATGTCGTTTTTAGATGTGATCGCGATCGGCAGGCCACTAATAAGGATGATGGTGGAGGGGTTATGGTTGCTGTTTTGAAAGGTCTGTGCCCTGCCGAATTTGATCTGTCCCATATTTCGAGTGACTTTAGTCCTCCGTCATGTATAGAACACCTTTTTATAGAAATACCTGGCAGAGATTGTAACACTCGGCACGTTATAAGCGCCGCTTATATACCACCTTGGGCTAACTTTAGTGCTCATGAGAATTACTTCAATTTCCTCCTCGAAGCATTAAACAGTACCAACGTAAACAAGATATTTGTTATTGGCGATTACAATCTAACTGAAATAAATTGGATTTATTCCAATATGAATAATCCTGAGGATGGTATGACACATACAAATACATCGCCTCGGAGCCTCTTATTAAAAGACTGTATGGCTAATTTGGACTGTAAACAATACAATCCTTTAGGAAACAAAAATAATAGAACTCTTGACCTAGTTATATGCAATTTACCTTGTACCATTCAACCGCAGCCTAAATCTATTGTTCCGCCCAACAATCACCACCCCCCTTTTGTCGCATACATATCTGCTCCTACGTCAGATAAATCCCTGCTCAAGAAACCTATCATTAAATATAACTTCTATAAAGCTGATTACAACACAATAAATGAAGAGATACGAAATATAAATTGGACCGAAGAACTCAGCAAATTATCTGCCACTGAGGCAGTTGACGTTTTTTATCAAAAAATTAATAGTACTATTAAGAAGAATACACCTACAAAAATCTCCAAGTCGTCTAATTTCCCAGTTTGGTTTTTTTCAGTCACTAATCAATATATGTAAAAAAAATCGAAAAGCATGGATTAAATGGAAAAAGTTTGGTAATATTGCGGACTATGAAACGTTGGTATATTAAAAGAAAGAAGTTCTAAAAGCTATCATGAATACATGCAGTCTGTTGAAAATAACATCACAACTAACATAAAATACTTTTGGACATACATATCTAACCGTAAAGGTAAATCCAGCATTCCGTCTGAGATGAAGTTTAAAGGTGATAGATCTACAAAACCTGAGGTGATCTGTGAAATGTTCTCGGAGTATTTTAAGTCTGTGTTTGAGCCTAAGTCACCAAAGCTTGATCCATGGCAACCACCTCCTGATATCGGTGACGACTGTGCTCTCATATCTGACTTGTCTTTTTGTGAAGAGAAAATCCTCGCCGAACTTAAGTCACTTGACACGTCTAAAGGTGCAGAGCCTGATGGAATTCCTCCTTATTTCTTAAAACAAACAGCTAATACTATATGTAAACCCCTTCACATAATATTTAATAAATGCTTAGCAGAAGGTTCCTTCCCTGATATAAGGAAATGTGCATACATTATTCCGGTTCATAAAAGTGGCTCCAAACAGGACGTTGAGCAGTACTGACCCATCTCTATCCTCTCCGCCTTGTCAAAGCTCTTTGAACGGCTGGTACACAATGAGTTATATCCTCTTCTTCATAAAATCATTATTCAAGAGCAACACGGTTTTGTCAAAGGTCGCTCCACTACCTACGTCTAACTTAATAACATTCACATCGAGTTTGTTTGAGAGTTTTGATGAGGGTATACAGGTGGATGCCGTGTACACTGACTTTCAGAAGGCGTTTGATAAAGTGGATCACGAAATCATCATCATTTCAGCCGCATAACGTCCACTGCTGGACATAGGCCTCTCCCAAAGATTTCCAAAATGACCGATCAAGAGCGGCCTGCATCCAGCGCTTTCCAGCGACCCTGGTCAGGTCATCTGACCACCTTGTAGGTGGGTGCCCTACGCTTCGCTTGCCAGTACGCGGTCGACATTCAAGAACCTTTTTGCCCCATCGGCCATCGGTTCGTCGCGCTATGTGTCCCGCCCACTGCCACTTCAACGAGCTAATCCGCTTGGCTATGTCAGTGACTTTTGTTCTCCTACGGATTTCCTCATTTCTGATTCGATCACGTAGGGAAACACCGAGCATAGCCCTCTCCATAGCGCGTTGAGCGACCTTGAGCTTTCTTATGAGACCCATAGTAAGGGACCACGTTTCAGAGCCATAAGTCATCACTGGTAACACACATTGGTTGTAGACCTTAGTCTTGAGGCACAGAGGTATTTTGGACGAGAAGACATTGCGTAGCTTCCCGAACGCTGCCCAGCCGAGTCGGATTCGTCGAAAGACCTCTTCCTCGAAGCTGGAACTTCCTGCCTGGATCAATTGACCCAGGTAGATATACTGGTCTACAACTTCGAGGGTGGAGCTCCCAACACAAACAGGTAGGGGCGCAACATGGACATTCGACATTACTTTCGTTTTGTCCATGTTCATTTTAAGGCCCACTTGTTGGGAAACTCGATTTAGGTCTCCGAGCATAGTACTTAGGTCTTCCATCGATTCTGCCATGACAACGATATCGTCGGCAAATCGAAGGTGAGTGATATACTCGCCATTGATGTTGATGCCAAATCCTTCCCATTCCAGAAGCTTGAAGGCATCTTCCAGTGCAACGGTGAACAGTTTCGGAGATATAACGTCTCCCTGTCTTACACCTCTATGCAGTGGAATTGCCCTCGTGCACTGCTCCTGTACTCGGACTGACATAGTGGCGTTACTGTATAAGCACTTCAACACTTCGATATACCGATAGTCAATACGGCATCGCTGGAGAGACTGAAGCACGGCCCATGTTTCGATCGAATCGAAGACTTTTTCATAGTCCACGAATCCCAAGCATAACGGCCGGTTATACTCCCTCGTCTTCTCTATAACCTGCCGAAGCGTATGAATGTGGTCTATGGTGCTAAAGCCTTTACGGAAACCAGCTTGTTCGGGAGGCTGGAAGGCATCAAACCTGTTCGCGAGACGATTCGTGATGACCCTCGAAAACAACTTATATACATGACTCAGAAGCGTGATAGGTCTATAGTTCTTCAATAGGGTGTTATCTCCCTTTTTGAAGAACAAGACCACCACGCCCCTGTTCCACACTTCTGGCGTTACGCCCTCGAGCAAAACAGAATTAAAGCATTGGTAAAGAGATCACGAAATACTCCACAATAAAATAGCTTATAACGGAATTCGAGGTAACTTGTTGCGCTGGTTTCAGTCCTATATTACCAACCGCACTCAGATGGTTGTCATTAATGGCTACCAATCTAAATCAGTTCATGTCACCTCTGGAGTACCCCAAGGTTCCATTTTAGGACCCCTGTTATTCTTAATCTACATCAATGATATCAAGACTTGTTTCCAAAATTCCAAATTTCTTATGTATGCTAATGATCTAAAGGCCTATAAATCCATTACCACAATTGCTGACTGTATTTCCCTTCAATCTGATCTGGACAGGTTAACATTGTATTGCCTGAAGAACAAATTACATTTGAGCATTCCTAAATGTAACATTATTAGTTTTACCAAAAATGTTAATGTTATTAAATTTAACTACCAACTTTGTAATACAGTGCTTAATAAAGTTACATCAGTGATAGACTTAGGCATCGTCCTCAACGATAAGCTTTGTCTAGATACTCATATTCAGAACATCACAAATAGGGCTTTTAAAATGTTTGGCTTCGTTCTTAGATCATCTGCCGAATTTGTGAAATCTTCTACATATCTTTACTTATACAAATCTCTAGTAAGATCACAACTAGAATACGCGGTGGCGGTTTGGAATCCCTTCTACCAAAAATACATAACAGCCATTGAACGAGTTCAGAAATTTTTTTTACGCACTATGCATTTCCGGTGTTATCGTCGTTATCTTGACTACTCTGAGCTACTTACCAGGTACAATTTGTTGGCTCTGGAGTCCTGTCGCAGATATCTCGAGGCATTATTGCTTTTTAACATAATTCACAATAAAATTGACTCCTGTGACATTCTAAGTAAATTATCGTTTGCTCTCCCTAGAAAATGTATCAGACGAACTATTCGCTCCCGACCACTATTTTCTTTAGTTAGGTTTCGAACAAATTCTGGTCATCGATCACCAATGCGTCGTATGGTTGAGTCACATAATAAATTGTTTAATGAAAAAATAGATATATTTGCAGGCAAGCTATATGAATATAAGAAAACAATCTTTATTGTATTAAGAGAACTAGATATGAAGACTTTTAATTAATTATCCTTTCATCCGCATTTATTTTCCTGTCTACAAGACAGTGTGTCTACAAGTTAGTGTTTAGGTCTTATTTTATCTTTAAATGTTTTATTGATTATTCATTTAAATATTTTTTCTTATCGTTCACTCTATTTATAAGTACCTCTATAGTGGCAACTTCTTTTATAGTATGTATATAATTTAAGCTATGAATAACGTCATGGGTTATGTAATTAATAACACATAGTTGTGCAATATTGTATCTGTATGATAACTTATACATTATTATGTAACTGTTTGTTATTCCGTAATAAAATAAAAATAAAGGATGAGATAGGGACCGTTGTATGGACATTTTAAAGGTTTTCTTACTGTATCATCTCTCACAAAAACGTGTGTACACTTTTTCAAATCAGGGTGTATAAAAAATAATCTATTACTACCGTGAGACTGTAACGCTAGCTTATACGCATTTATCCTCTTACGTATTTTGTCTACTAGGTTGTCGTCGCTTATACCTGATTTACCTGCGTTATAAAAATCACTAGGTAACCTAATCGTCTTGCCAAAAGTCATTTCAGCGGCGCTGACGCTATTGTCGCTTCTCAGCGCTGCTCTAAGACCGAACATTACGGTAGATATCTCATCGACCCACGAAGTGTTACCACTGAGTCTAGCCATTAAAGAAGTTTTAAAAGAGCGATGCCAGCGCTCCACCCGGTTACTTTGCGCGTGATAACTACTGGTTCTTTGTCTTTGTATGCCCAAATACTTAAAAAAAAATGAAAAAAGACTACTTTCGAACTGTCTACCCTGATCTGTGGTAATTTTAACTGGACAACCGTATCGTACTATCCATCCCTCGTACAAAACCTTAGCTACGCACTCGGCCGTAATTTCTTTCACCGGAAAAGCCTCTGGCCAACGTGTCTTCCTATGTATTATAGTTACGGAATAACGATAATGATGGATGATGAAGAAAGAATGAAGGATGCTGTAGTTAATAATGGTACAACGATATCTATACAGATGTGTTCGAAACGATCTGCCTGTGAATAACTTGAAATTTTGACAAAGTATGCCTATTAATCTTCGGTTTCTGACACTGTATACAACACTTTGTCCATCTACCTATGTCTCTGTTCATATTAGGCCAAAAGAATTTTTGCTTTACTAACTTCTTAGTTGTCCTAATACCTGGGTGACTCAGATTATGAATAGACTCAAAAGCTGTTTCCCTAAAACTTTCCGTTAAATAGGGTCTAACGTTTTCTGTTGACATTTCACAATATATCATTTTGTCACATCCTGGTATAAACATTTTTCGCAATACAATGTTGCTATTGTTATTGTCAAGTATGGTTTTAGCAATGTAAGGTTCTTGTTCCTGCGCGGTAGCTAATTCGTTGTAATTCAGTACTGTGGGACAGGATATGGTCTCGACACGCGATAATGAGTCAGCGACAATAATGTTTCTACCTTCCACATATCGTATATCCGTTTTGAACTCACTGATGAATGACAATTGCCTAGTGCGACGTGGCGTTTCTTTGTTACTATCTTTATTTCTAAATGCAAAAGTTAAAGGTTTGTGATCCGTAAAAATAATTAACTGCTGTCCTTCAAATAGTTTCCGAAAATATCTAACTGCCAAAAATATGCCTAATAACTCTATCATAAGTGCTGTACTTTTGCTGGGCTGAAGTCATCTTTTTTGAAAAATACCCTAATGGCTTCCAACACCATCGTATATTTTGCTGTAATACTGCGCCTACGCACGTATCTGAAGCGTCTGACATTAAAACTATGGGACAACCTACTACTGGGTGAGACAGTGTAACGGCGTTTTTTTAAGCTCTGTTTACACTGCTCGAAAGCTAAAATTGTTAAAAGCTAATTACTGGTCCCACTTTATCTTAGTTTTGTCCTTCTTCTTAGAGTTATGCAAATATTTATTTAATTTAGCTTGACTTTCTACTGCTTTGGGGATATGTGATCTATAAAAATTTACCATGCCTAGGAATCGCCGAAGGTCTTGCACTGTCTCTGGCCTTCGGTAATCTAATATTGCCTGCACTTTATCGGAGAGTGGCTTCATGCCCTACTCTGACACTTCGTATCCTAGAAAATTAAATTTTGACTTACTAAAGCTGCATTTAGAGATGTTGATCGTGATCGTGCCAAATTCCTGTAGCCTGCTGAATACCTGTTCCAGGTGTTCCTGGTGCTCCTTTTCCGTGTCTGACACCACTAAAACGTTATCCAAATAATAGAATACAAAATCTATGTTTTTAAGTACTGTAGATATAAATCTTTGGAAGGTTTGGGCTGCGTTACGCAATCCAAAACTCATACGGGTCCACTCATATAAACCAAAAGGGATAATTATGCTTGTTTTCTCAATATCGGGCTCAGCAATTGGAATAAAATGATAGGCTCTATTAATATCTAATGTACTAAAAATTTTTTTACCAGCTAGGATATATGTAAAATCTTGTAGCCTTGGAATGGGATATCTATCGGGCTTTGTAACTAAATTTAATTTCCGGTAATCACCACAAGGTCTAAAGTCACCATTCTTTTTTGCTACAATATGTAAGGGATTCGCCCATGAACTTTTAGACGGCCTACAGATCCCTAATTCTTGCATAAGGCGAAATTCTTCTTTAGCTCTCTTATACCGATCCGGTGGCAAAGGTCGAGCCTTGGCAAAAATCGGGGGACCAATAGTTTCTATGTGATGAACAACATCGTGGCTGGGTGGTTCTCTGAAAGAAACGGGTTTAGTAATATCCGGAAACCTACTCAGTAATGAGTGATAAGGATGATTCTCATTTATCGTTTTGATAGATGGCTCTGTGTAACTAACAACTGACGCATGAACATTTATTTAACTTAGTCAAATTATCGATAAGTTTCCTTGACCTTAAATCTATCAGTAATCCGAATTTTATCAAGAAATCTGCGCCAATAATAGGTTGTTTTACATCTGCAATAATGAAAGTCCAACAGTAAACTCTTCTTAAACCTAAATTTAAATCTAAAGTTCTGATACCATAAGTTTTAATCTCTGTTTCGTTGGCGGCGTACAATTTATAATCTGAATTTTTATTCAAGAATTCACGTGAACTCTTAACCGGTAATACTGAAACATTAGCACCTGAATCAATTAAGAAGCGAAGTCCATTGTTGGAGTCCAGGACACACAGGCGGTGAGATGGCACTATGGAACAAGCTTCCGCCGCGGCTTGCACCGATCCTAGTTTTCCGAGTGGTTTTCCATGCGCACGGAGATTCACATTTGGTAGCTCTATCTTTGAACCGGAAATGGTACTGACATAGCCAATCTGGGCTCTCGGGCGTCCGTCTTGGCCTTCTGGATTCCTCGAGTTAAAACGTTGTCGATAATTCCTTCTAAATGGGCTCTTCGATATTTGCCGGCATGTACATTGCAGTTGATGGACCTGCTTGCGCCATATTCTCCAATTTCGACGTTAACTTGGATATTTCTGCCCATAGTTTGTCTGTTGTCGCTGCCGTTGATGATGCGTCAACCTCCGAAATTTGCACCGGACGTGTTGCTTCTAAAACTGTATCTGCAGTTGTAGCCAAATTGTCCAATTTCTTGCTCTCAGTCACTGCAAGAACTGCTCTCGCCGCTGCCGAAAGGTGGTTCTGCCACAAGATTCTTAAAGTTTCGTCGGGAACTTTACCTCTAGCCAATTCTCTCATCTTACGAAGCAACTGGGACGGCTTTTGCTCTCCGAGTTCCATTTCACTCAATAATTTTTGCAGCTTGCGCTTCGTTGACTACACACAAAAACAACTACATACAAAAACTAAAAATTTTATAAAATAAATTATAATATTATTAGAATTAATAAAAATATAAAAAATACCTATTAATAAAGGTAAAGAAGCAAATAAAGTATAAAATAATAAATATATTCCAGCTTGAATTCGTTCAGGTTGATAACCTCAACCAACAATTAATATTAAAGTAGGAATTAATCTACCTTCAAAAAAAAATATAAATAAATTTATAACTGAAAAAGTTAAAAATAACATTAATAATAATAAAATAAAATTAAATATAAAAAATTCAACATAAAAATTAACTTTATATAAATTTTCTCTAGCTATAATCATTAAAATACAAATTCAAATTCTTAATATAATTAAACCAAAAGAAATTATATCACAAGAATATATATATCTTAAATTACAATAATTTCCTAATATAACTGTTACATTCATAAATATAAATATCATTAAAAATATTATTATCTGAACCAATCAAAATATTTTTTTTAAACATAAAGGAATTATAAATATTATTATTATTATTAAAAACTTTATCATTTATTACAATAAATTAAAACTTTGAAAATAATCATTCCCATAAGTTCGAATTATAGAAACTAAAATAGATAATCCTAATGCCCCCTCACAAACAGAAAATACTAAAAAAACTATTAATATATATATTCTATTTTCAATATATATTAAAAATAATAAAAATAAATAAAATAATCTTAAAACAATAAATTCTAAACTTAATAAAACAATTATTAAATGTTTTTGCTTAGAAACAAAAATTAAATTACCTACAATATATATAACTAATATCACAATTATCATATTAACTATCATTAGTTTTTATAGTTTAAAAATAACATTGGTCTTGTAAATCAAAATTAAGATTTTTCTTTAAAAACTTCAAAGAAAAAAATATATCTTTATCAATAATCTCCAAAATTATTATTTTTAATTTAAACTATTCTTTGAAATTATAAAAATATTTATTTCAATAATAATAATTTCTCTATCAATTATTATATTTTTTCTTAATCACCCCCTTTCAATAGGATTAATAATTTTAATTCAAACCTTATTAACTTGTATTATTACAGGTATAATAATTAAAACTTATTGATTTTCATATATTCTATTCTTAACTTTTTTAGGAGGATTATTAATTTCATTCATTTATGTGTCTAGAGTTGCTTCCAATGAAATTTTTAAAATTTCATTCAACTTAAAATATTTAACAATTATACTTTTATTAATTACTATAATTTTATCATTAATATATATTAATAATCTGTCTTGAATAAATTTCTTTCAAAACTTAGAAATATTTTTTTTTTATTCTAATTATTTATTTTGTAATAATGAAAATAAAATTAACCTATCTAAATTATACAATAATCAAACATTTATAATAATAATAATAATTTATTAATTTATTACTCTTATTGCCGTAGTTAAAATTACTAATATTTTTTATGGGCCTCTACGAGCATCTTTATAATTTATTTTACTAATGATAAATAAATTTCTTCCTATACGAAAAACACACCCAATTTTAAAAATTATAAATAACTCATTAGTAGATTTACCTTCCCCCTCAAATATTTCCTCTTTATGAAATTTTGGATCTCTTTTAGGTTTATGTCTAATTATTCAAATTATTACAAGTTTATTTTTAACAATATATTATACTGCTAATATTGAACTAGCATTTTATAGAGTAAATTATATTTGTCGAAACGTTAATTATGGTTGATTAATCCGAACCCTCCATGCTAATGGAGCATTTTTTTTTTATTTGTATTTATATTCATATTGGACGAGGTATATATTACGAATCTTTCAATTATATTCCGGCTTTCCTCTTCAGATTGCCATATGCCGGATGCCTATGCCCGGATTGTCTCATCAACAACGCCATACCTGACAGTTACAAACCTTCCGTAATTTGGATTTCAAACTTTTTACTCGTTTGGTTCAAAGCATACAACAATACCTTTATTTTGTTTTACCTACTCGTTTTATCGTGCACATAAACCGTTAAACCAAAAACTTTTAATATTCATATATATTATGGCTTATTTCAAACGGTATTTTATGAAAGCATATTAAATTTATTAAGTGAACAGCAGTTAAAACAGCCTCACCCAAAATACTTTTTCTAGACTTGCACCATTAATCATAAAATGAGCTTTCCCAGTAATAGATCTTACCATTTTTTCCAAAACACCAAAACCCAAAACAAAACAAAATTGAGGCATCTTTGGAACTGATAACTGGTAAGTACTTCCTGTTTCAACACAATTTTTATTTCAGTAGATAAATACTCCCCACTGTTATCACAATATAAATAAACTAATTTTTAATTTAGTTAGCTTCGTTTTTAGCAACACAATTTTTCAGACCAGGGAAAACATCAGAACTTTTTTTTTTACGTAATGAGTAAATTGGTCAGGCCAAACAAAATATTTTTTGTTGATTTTGAAGAAGTGATTGGGCCACACACATCGAACTGTATAATATATAATAGTCGTTCAATATATCTTTTGTCTTTAGTCTGATTGAATGGTAGTCTACTCTGTTTCCCATATATACAGCCTCACATAATATATTGTCACTCGGTACCACTTTTGATTTGATCAATGTCATCTACCATTTTATTAGTTATCAACTCAAAAAAAATATATATATGACGGAGCAGGAGATGACCTACGCCGAACTCACTAAAAGTGTGACGATAAATACAGCGCTCCGCCTCGCGCTGTATCATGGATTCCAACCATATGTGTCTGAATACCCCTGGCCCACACAGTTATTGAATCTGTGTCCACCTGGGCTTATCGTCTTGCTGAAACAACTATCATTGTAATAAATCGGTTTACCAAATCCCCATCTATTACAACAATCACAATTAAAGAAGTTATGGCCAAGCCCACAGCACACTACACAAAGGAGATGTTCACAGTACGGCGGTCCGCACAAGACTGAGCCGTTCGTCGCTAGGGCGACCGCTTTTATACTTGTTGCAACATTTGAAAATGTAGCAGTTATGTTTTGTAGTAAACAACTTTCTGTTTGCACATCGAAAACAATAATAAATGGGATTATCTTGAACTCGCCGACACGGCCAACCTGACATGCGTACGCCCTCGTACGCGCTCTCAATAGTAATTTAAACTAGTAAGTAGCATCAGGCCTGTCTCACTCCGCGGTAGGTATTAAAAACGCAAGTACGTACGGCGGCCATGCCAGCGTAGCTAATCAGTGCGCCAGAAAAGGTAAGCGTTACGCGATAGAAAGAGATGGATTGTCTAAGTGAATATAACTGTAAGTTATTAGCGTTTTGCGATCTGAATTGAACTTAATTGTATCGTAGCGAGAGTCTCTATTCTTATAATTGATTTTTCAGTGTGAATCTTCTGTACTTGTACTATTATGTATTCTATGGTAGCATGGTTAGAAATAACCATAAAATAATTCTGATCTAGCTCGGCAATAAGCGTCCCACAAAACTATAACAAAATTTCAACTCGCAAAAATGTTACTCCGGAAGAGTGCCTTGCAAAACTACTTTTCTGAACCGGTCTTTTATTTGTCCTTCAGCCAAGATCTATACCCCTTTAAACGTCGTCATAGCAAACACAATAGTAAAACAATACATCAGACGCCCGGTCCGGGCGTCCGACATTTAAAGGGATACAGGAATAATTATAAAGAAATCATAACTAAGGGATTTTTCGCACAATGCTTACGTATTCAATCATTCGAATCAACAAAATTCATGGATCAATTTAAAGGAATCAATTTTTAACTCGCCGACACTGCCATCTTGACAGTAACACCCGTCCTCGGGTTTCATATTTAAGATCAACACAAAGCACAAACGGTACACCGTTCGGCCAAACCTGATCAAAACAAAGTTTTAGTAATTTTTTTTTAGAAGTCTTGCTGTATGACGAGGCAATGCCGCCAGTCTCTTAGGTATATGTTTTATTTTTATATTTTTTAGTTAGTTATGTTTTAGTTCATACTTTTAACATTTTAATTTAGGTAGGTTATTTAGTTTTTAGTTAAATTAATTATTGTGTACTGTTTATTTATTTATTTTTTGCTATAAATAACCATCTTTATTAGATGACTTAATTGGATTAAACGATCTAAAATATAATAAACTCAAAACAAAAAATGAACATCGATAAATCTTTAAAATCAAATTGGATACTAATAACTTCATGTCTATGTGCAGCGATCACATGTTAAGGAACGCAGCCAGCCTTCCTGCTAGTTAAAGTTGTTATTAATCATATGTTCTCTTTACCAGTCATGAAAGTTAAATTGAATCAAAACGAAAAGAACTTCTAAATTTTAACGATGTTTAAAAAAAAAGATACAGTAATTATTAATTCAGTTAGGAGAGATCACCAAGACATATCAATAACAAAATTGCCATCGTTAGCCTCACACTAATACGTGTATTACCACCTGTGATCACCAGGTCCACTTGACCTTATGATTTCCTCCAGAAACTCGACCTCGACTACGGGTCAACTCTAGTACGGTCACAACAAAACAAACAATGCAATTCATCACTCTACCTATGGCAATAAATCCTTCGGCTATGCTATCGGTCTTCCTAATGAGAATCTGGCGCGCTGGTGCCATATAGACCAAGCAGAAGCACAGGGCGATTGTGGTCATGACGATTAGATCATTAGATCACCTCTATGCCCTACCAGATGTACCGTGCTTGACCTATACTATGCCTCGATGGAAAGCGTAAAAGTGGCAACGTTCTCGAAGAACAAAATTTAAAATTCAAGCCAACGACACGATAAGAAGAAGAAGTGAAAATAAATGTCAACTGGGTAGATAATATACGCTATTTTTCAACAAGTCAAATCAGACACCTTCCTCCAAACGTCAAAAAAAGCAGTTTCCACTGTTTGCACTTAGACTGCACTAGGACTTTGTATGAAATACAGGCAGATGACGACACAGATCCTCGGAGCCAAACAACGCTTTCACCATCAGCCCTTCCGCAATAATAAATCCAAAACTACGCTAAAATGGATAAGTTCAAAAATAAATGACACCACTTTGCGACGCCTAACCCCGCCAAGAGCTCAAAATAATTCATCCCTAACTCAGGAAAACACCCAACTGTCAACACAAACAAACGTTAACAGTACTTTTGTTATACTAAAGCGTGGCTAGAAAATAGTTAAAGCTTAATCTTTTTTCTACGGACTTCATAACAATAAAAATAACATTGCTTATCAGTACGATATTCTTGAACTTGGCTATAATATCACAATATTTACTCGACTTTAATTATTCAGATTAAAATTTACTCAAGTAACGGGACTTTACTTCAGTTAACCTAAAACACAGTAAATAACAAAATTAATGGTAAAATATTATTACTCACATAGTAAACGGTGAAGGGTCCTGTCAAATAAAGTCATCACCATGATCATCATCATGGTAGGCTCGCCGTCCAGGTTATCTTTGCGATTCAGCAAATAAGGTTACGACACACAAATTCACTTCACCTCACTTCACCAGGAATCTCCAGCGCCTGCGGCACTGCCGCTGACTCCAACTCGGCCGCAATACGTGGCCAGCAGTTATAGTTCACTTGTTAGCACTTTAGCACCTTTGCAGAAGTAGCTGAAACTAAACACACGTTAAGTATCTTTGCACTGATCGCTTCACTCTCGTTAGCACCATTACTGGCGCTAAAAGATGTCACACAGGCCGACTGTCATTCAGACAGACTTGTCACATAGACGGTTGAAAGACAGACGCTTGTCACACAGACGCTTGTCGCACAGACGTTTGTCACACAGACGCTTTGTCACACAGACGCTTTGCCACACAGACGCTTTGTCACACAGACGCTTTGTCACACAGACGCTTTGTCACACAGACGTTTGTCACACAGACGTTTGTCACACAGACGTTTGTCACACAGACGTTTGTTATACAGACGTTTGTCACACAGACGTTTGTCACACAGACGTTTGTCACACAGACGTTTGTCACACAGACGCTTGTCACACAGACGCTTGTCACACAGACGCTTGTCACACAGACGCTTTGTCACACAGACGCTTGTCACACAGACGCTTGTCACATAGACGCTTGTCACACAGACGCTTGTCACGCAGACGCTTGTCACACAGACGCTTGTCGAACAGACGGTTGTCACACAGACGGTGATCACACAGACCATATGCAACACAGGATGGGTTGCGATACTAAAACCAGAGCCTGTCAATGACCCCAAAAGTTATCGACACTTTGCACTGCTAAACTCCATCCACAAACTATTAAAAAGGCTAAAACTGAAGTCACGACACCAACTCTAGAAGATTGACTGTTTAAAAACCACTTTACCATCAAAAATAATAGAATTTGAATCCACCTACGTGGATACAACCAATAACCCCACTGAAAAACTATCAGGGTTCTCTCTCCCACGCAGAGAATTGTGCCAGCTCCACAGACTGAGAACTGGATGGGGACGAACTAGATCGTTTGAATTCCGGTGCGACTGGATTGACTCCCCAGCTTGCGGATGTGGCGCTCCTGAATAGGACATGGACCACATTATTCGAGACTGCCGGAAGACTGGTTCACCCTGCAAAAAGACGCAATACAATAGATACGGATTAACGACTGTAATAATAGCCATACGATTATTAAATAAATGGACAGGTTCCTGTTTTTCAGAATAGGCATGGCGAATGGAAAAAACACTTTTGGTCCATCGGTTAGACCATCAAACAACATTGTGGTTTGTACACACACTCTTTCCTTTCTCTGAGAAACCAAAAATGACAAAGATACAGCGCATTGAAATTTTGCGTGACGCCACACTCAAGCACGATTTTTACCTAAGTGTGACTCCGCAAGCCCCCACTCCGGAACCTTGACGCTCCGTATCCCTGTGAATTTTTACCCCTTTGGCAAACTGAAAATACGGGTCCATCATCTCTGGACAATTCAAAAGACGGACCAATTATAATTACACTCTTCGGACCCTGTCGGTCTGTTCACCCCTATTCTCCCATGGATTCACTCAAGTGGGCAAAAGATTCAGATCCAACTTCTGATGACGGAGCAGGAGATGACCTACGCCGAACTCACTAAAAGTGTGACGATAAATACAGCGCTCCGCCTCGCGCTGTATCATGGATTCCAACCATATGTGTCTGAATACCCCTGGCCCACACAGTTATTGAATCTGTGTCCACCTGGGCTTATCGTCTTGCTGAAACAACTATCATTGTAATAAATCGGTTTACCAAATCCCCATCTATTACAACAATCACAATTAAAGAAGTTATGGCCAAGCCCACAGCACACTACACAAAGGAGATGTTCACAGTACGGCGGTCCGCACAAGACTGAGCCGTTCGTCGCTAGGGCGACCGCTTTTATACTTGTTGCAACATTTGAAAATGTAGCAGTTATGTTTTGTAGTAAACAACTTTCTGTTTGCACATCGAAAACAATAATAAATGGGATTATCTTGAACTCGCCGACATATATATTTTTCGCGTGGCCTAGGCGTTGCGCTGATGGCATAATTTATATTTATTAGAGCCAACATATACACTTAGAAAACCGGGTGGCAGACATTCGCAGACACCACAAAATTTAATACATACATACATACTATCACGTCTTTATCCCTAATGGGGCAGACAGAGCATTTTGGGTCTTGCGGTTCTATGCAGAGCCCAGGGCCGCAAGACCCAAAAGCCACTTTTAGCGTCATGGTGGGCGAGAAGATGGAAAAGCAATCATTACAGTGATGGGTTGCTAGCCGCATCGCCTGTTAAAATGATTCGCATTTTTGCCCATTCCCTCGATCGGCTTTTACGATCTGCGCGGGAAGAGAAGCAGCTGGTACATTCTAAGTTTTTTCATTTCTCCCAGACCAGCATGGGAAATTTAAAACAATAAAATTATTAACTCACATACCTTTCATTAATGTTTTACCGTCATTACATATTTCGACGCCTCACTCGCCGAATTGTTGCACCTTCGAGATCAACAGCAAACCCTATGGTGCCTCAGGGCAGTAAAGCATGGCTTCTATTGCTCCTCCAATACTCATATTGCTGCCAACATTTCCCTTTTTGGTATCTGAAATAAATTTACAGTGTTTAGCAATTCAAATATTTTAAGGTTATATGTAACGAAAATACTTCTCTGTTAGTTTATTTTGATGCACCAAAATCCAATTTAATGTGTTATAAAATTGGTAGTCTCGACTCTCAGCCATAAAAGCAAAACCTGAGAAAAAAAAAATGTTGATGACGTGGATGGCTTGATTCATTTTGACTGCTTAAATTTTTTTTGTTCTGTTCGTAGTTCTCTGCAGAAACATTCTTTTAAAATAGTAACAGTAATTTTTAACGTTTCCTATCCGTCCACAATGATAACACTTAAAAAAAAGGCTAATTTTTACTTTTATTATCTTTTGATGGTAGTTATTTGGCGGACAATAATTCTCTTTTATTTATTTTTTGTAACGCCTACTTCCCAGTCGATCGATACTCTAACGTTCGTAAAGAGTTTCCGAATTGTGCAAAATCCCCATCACCGAGCTATGCTTTCGCAAATTGTATAATTGGATCACTGTCACAAACATTTAATCACACATGTCTAATACATTTATTTCACTTAGTAACACACATTAAAATCACAAAGTAACACACTTAATTCACTTAGTGACAGTATTATTCACTTCCAATACATTTTAGTTCCCGTAGCCTACATTTAGAAAAATTGTATTTCTCGCCATCAAATGGTTACGAATTTCTTTTTTCTTTTAAATCCATCGTAAAGCACGAGTAACGGTTTTAAATTTGCGAATCAAGATATTTTTCTAAGTTAGATATTTAAAATGACTTATGCGTAAACTGGGCCCATAATCTGTTGGAATAACAACTTGGTATGGCATAAATTAAACTACTGTTTATCCGGTGAACTATGAAATTATATTATTTCACTTTTACTTGGAAGTGTATACGTCTGACGCCTAGCACAAAACTAAATAGCGTTGCAACTAAATAAAGACAGCAACTTGATTGCTTTAGTATTGCCATAGTGAAAAATAAAGATTGATTTTTGCAAATTAAATAATATAAACCAACAGAGACAACAGATTTGCAGCAAAGAAAGAATATAAGAGGATGAATGTGATTGTGAAAGAGATAGTAAAAAAAAAGAAAAAAGAACAAAAGGATGATTTTGATATAAGGTTGTCTCAAGACTTTAAAAGTAATATTAAATATTTTTGGAAGAGCATTAAAACAGCTGGAGGTAAAAATACGACCTCTGAGTTAAACAAGATCAGAGACAAGAATGGAAGATTATTAGTTGGGTTACAGAGTGTAGTAGATAGATGGAAGGAATATTTTGAAGGACTGTTTGAAAAAGATGAAATGAAAGTACCGGAGCCTGAAAATGACGCACAAGAGAGTGATATGCAAAATTATGATGAGGAAATAAGTATGGATGAAGTAGTGAAAGCATTAAATAGTATGAAAATGGGAAAAGCTGGAGGGTATGATAGGATTACTGTCGAAATGCTGAAGGCTGGACAGGGCATAGTAGCAAGTCAGTTGTGTCACCTTTTCAATCTTTGTTTTAAAAACTGTGTGGTGCCAAAAGATTGGTGCAATGCGGTAATTGTACCGCTGTATAAAGGAAAAGGTTCACAGTAAGACTGTGAAAACTACCGAGGCATTAGTCTTCTCAGCGTTGTCGGCAAATTGTCTTGATAAAAAGGGTGGTGAAAAATACCGAAGAGAAGTTATGGGATGTACAAGCGGAATTTAGAAAGGGTATGGGATGCACGGATCAGGTCTTTTCTTTAAGATGCATTTTAGAGAAGCTTTGGGCCAAAGGTCGAAAAGTCTATTGCATCTTCGTAGATTTAGAAAAGGCCTATGACAGAGTGGTGAGAAATGAACTGTGGTCAACATTGTCTGCGTATGGGCTGAGCAGCCATCTGATCCGAGCACTGAAATCTCTTTATAGGAATTCCAGTGCTTGTGTCAGAATTGACGGCGAATACACAGACTGGTTAAACATCGAAAAAGGTGTTAGACAGGGATGTGTAGCGTCGCCTTGGCTGTTCAACTTATTCATGGACAATTGTTTGACAGATTTGAAAGATGATGAATGTGGTGTTAGAATGGATGAGTTATTAATCAAATGCCTTCTCTATGCCGATGACCAAGTAATACTTGCGGACTCAGAGGAGGAATTACAGAAGATGATAGCTGTTACGAATGATGCATTAGAGAAAAAGGGTATGAAAGTTAATGTCAGTAAAACCAAAGTTATGGTTTTTGAAAAGGACGATAGTGCAACATAATGCAATATTTTAATAAATGGGGTGAAAGTTGAGCAAGTGAAAGAGTTTGTATACTTGGGATGTATGTTTACAAAAGATGGTAAGCACGAGGGTGATGTTGAAAAAAGAGTGAATGCGGGTAACCAAGTAAATGGAGCGTTACATTCCTTTATGAGCAGTAGGAAGGTATCAGACAAGGCACGTCTCGCTGTTCATAAAGGAGTACTGATACCTACTTTAATGTACGGTAGTGAGAGTTGGGTATGGCAGAGAAAGCATGAAAGTAGAATAAATGCAGTTGAAATGCGAGCGCTGAGGAATATATGTGGTGTTACTTTAAAAGATCGAATACGGAATGATGCCATAAGGGAGCGGTGTGGAGTAAAAGAGGATGTTGTGACAAAAGTAGAGAAAGGGATGTCAAGAGGGTTTGGGCATATAGAAAGGATGGATGAAAAGAGATTGACGAAAAATATTTATATGACAAATGTGAAGGGAACAGTAGGAAAAGGTCGGCCTCGGCGCACTTTCTGCGACCAAATTGCAGACGTTCTAAAAAAAGGAGAGGTAAAAAGTACCCGTAACCGAAGGGCATGTATGAAGAGATTGATGAGTTTGGATGAAGCAAAAGAGGTTTGTCAGGATCGTAGCAAGTGGAGGTCCATAGTCTCTGCCTACCCCTGCGGGAAACAGGCGTGATATTATGTATGTATGTATGTATGTAAACCAACAGAGGCACATTGGAGGGTTCTAAATGACAAGGAGAGGGATGTAGGACACATGCCTGATTTAAATAACGGAGATAAGTAGACAAGACATAAACGATGTATAATTAAATTAGTATGTGATTGTTAATAAAAAAGTGAATATATATATATATATATATATACAGTTGATTATTAAGTCTAAATAATTAATCTATTAAGATCACCGTATTTAGAAGTACAGGTAAAATTATGAGATCAAATAAATATGTTAAAAAATTAATAAAGAATATTGTTATTCAAGAATAGTGGTACATTTATGAGTAACTACAATACATAGATAAAATATATTACAATAAGGAAGGGATGTAGTGTGTGTAAATATCTAGTTGTTTGTCTCGAGCGCATACGTCACAAGTGCCGACCGGAGTGGCGGGCGGCAGTCTGTGTCCGACCGTCAGCCCGGTAACACGTGGTGGTTCGTAGGCGAGCGAAATATCGTGTAATATCAACGAATTCTATACTCGGTTAAATAACAAGTAGCAATATAGTGTGCTTTAGCTTAATTTATATCGAACTTATGCATAACCCAATTGTTAATCTCTCTCACTACAACTAATTTAGTTTACTACTAGCTGTAACCCGCGACTTCGTCCGCGTAGAAATCGAAAATGGTTCTAATAGGATTTTTAATTGTTGACCCCGTGGTTTGGACTATGCGTTGATATGTCAGGCAGTTTCCTTTTTTCCCGTTTCCGTTCCTGTTCTCGTTCCAATTTAAGTTTCCATCATTTGCTAGAGCGAGAGAGAGAGAGCGACGAAACGCTTCAGCATGGCCTAGGTAGGTCACCCTATTTCATCCCCCTAGGGGTTGAATTTTGAAAAATCCTGAAACAGGTGTTTACTTGTTTACCGCCAGGAGTATTCCTGCGAAGTTTCGAATTAAATGGTCCAACTAATCTTGTTTCTCCATACAAATTTTGGATACCCGTTTCACCCTCTTGAGGTAAGTTTTAAAAAATTCTTTCTTAATGGACCCTTAGACCTCATAAGGAACCTATATGCCAAATTTAAAGTTTGTAGGCCCAGCGGTTTAGGCTGTGCGTTGATATGTCAGTCAGTAAGTCAGCTTCTCATACATACATACATACATAATATCACGCCTGTTTCCCGCAGGGGTAGGCAGAGACTATGGACCTCCACTTGCTACGATCCTGACAAACCTCTTTTGCTTCATCTAAACTCATCAATCTTTTCATACATGCCCTTCGGTTACGGGTACTTTTTACCTCTCCTTTTTTTAGGTCGTCTGCAATTTGGTCGCAGAAAGTTCGCCGAGGCCGACCTTTTCCTACTGTTCCCTTCACATTCGTCATATAAATATTTTTCGTCAATCTCTTTTCATCCATCCTTTCTATATGCCCAAACCATCTTAACATCCCTTTCTCTATTTTTGTCACAACATCCTCTTTTACTCCACACCGCTCCCTTATGGCATCATTCCGTATTCGATCTTTTAAAGTAACACCACACATACTCCTTAGCGCTCGCATTTCAACTGCATTTATTCTACTTTCATGCTTTCTCTGCCATACCCAACTCTCACTACCGTACATTAAAGTAGGTATCAGTACTCCTTTATGAACAGCGAGACGTGCCTTGTCTGATACCTTCCTACTGCTCATAAAGGAATGCAACGCTCCATTCACTTGGTTACCCGCATTCACTCTTTTTTCAACATCACCCTCGTGCTTACCATCCCTTGTAAACATACATCCCAAGTATACAAACTCTTTCACTTGCTCAACTTTCACCCCATTTATTAAAATATTGCATTCTGTTGCACTATCGTCCTTTTCAAACACCATAACTTTGGTTTTACTGACATTAACTTTCATACCCTTTTTCTCTAATGCATCATTCGTAACAGCTATCATCTTCTGTAATTCCTCCTCTGAGTCCGCAAGTATTACTTGGTCATCGGCATTGAGAAGGCATTTGATTAATAACTCATCCATTCTAACACCACATTCATCATCTTTCAAATCTGTCAAACAACTGTCCATGAATAAGTTGAACAGCCAAGGCGACGCTACACATCCCTGTCTAACACCTTTTTCGATGTTAAACCAGTCTGTGTATTCGCCGTCAATTCTGACACAAGCACTGGAATTCCTATAAAGAGATTTCAGTGCTCGGATCAGATGGCTGCTCAGCCCATACGCAGACAATGTTGACCACAATTCATTTCTCACCACTCTGTCATAGGCCTTTTCTAAATCTACGAAGATGCAATAGACTTTTCGACCTTTGGCCAAAAGCTTCTCTAAAATGCATCTTAAAGAAAAGACCTGATCCGTGCATCCCATACCCTTTCTAAATCCCGCTTGTACATCCCATAACTTCTCTTCTGTATTTTTCACCACCCTTTCTATCAAGACCTTTGCATACAATTTGCCGACAACGCTGAGAAGACTAATGCCTCGGTAGTTTTTACAGTCTTGCTGTGAACCTTTTCCTTTATACAGCGGTACAATTACCGCATTGCACCAATCTTTTGGCACCACACAGTTTTTAAAACAAAGATTGAAAAGGTGACACAACTGACTTGCTACTATGCCCTGTCCAGCCTTCAGCATTTCGACAGTAATCCTATCATACCCTCCAGCTTCTCCTTTTATATATATATATAGATAGATTGTATTATCTTAAAGATGTTTATTGAAATTAGGTGATGTCAAAGACAATTTTCTTCACAGTTAAATACTCTTAATCAATAACACATTTATTTGGATAAAGATTAATATTATTATGTTGATACAACTCTGGCAAATAATTTGTAATAATGCATTAATTTCGACCAAATTTGATTATCATAAAAACGGTTATTGTGAGTTAATCTTAAAAGATAGACATATACTGCTGCAGACATTTTTTTTGATAATTTAAAGAAGAAATATTCTTTCATACATGTTTATTGGGTATCTTGAACGGTTTTCGCAGCGCACGCAACAGAAGCCCTCAAAGATGAATAATTTTCCCCGTTTTTTCCACATTTTCGACTGTTTCTTCGCTCCTATTTGTCGCAACGCGATGTTATATAGCCTAAAGCCTTCCTTGATAAATTATCTATCCAACAAGAAAATAATTTTTCAATTCAAACCAGTAGTTCCTGAGATTAGCGCGTTCAAACAAGCAAAAAAACAAACAAACAAACTCTTCAGCTTTATAATATTAGTAAATTAGTATAGATGAGCTAGCTTTTTTATTATTATCACATTATTTTCGCCCTTTATGACGAACGAAGTATCTACTTTTATGTGTTTACAAAATGATTCCATTTCCCTCACAGAAACAGCTCGTGTATACTGTGATTGGGTAAATAGTTTCACATATAATATATATTTTTCTGACGAATATGCAAAGATACCACACTCTGTATCTATAATTGTATGATTTTTTGTTTTCTGCCATTCTTTCTCATTCACAAAGAGTAACTCCGTGTAGGTCCTAGGTAATTTAATAATTTCCACAACTCTTGGTTGTTCAGTCCAATCGTTGCTTGAGACGTCAATCACCGTAGGGCTACCGCTTGCATTATTCACATTTCTTCTTTGGGCTCTTGTTAGCACGGTCAAAATATTTTCATTCATCTCTTTCAAATCCTCACTAGTCATTTCTATCCGTGACAATGTATCTGCAGCTACGTTGTCCCGGCCTTTCACATAAACTACCTTAAAATAATATTCATGCAATAATAATCTAAATTTCAATAACCTGCTGGAAGGGTCTGTTAAGTTATATAAACATACTAACGGTAGATGGTCTGTTTCTATTATAAATTGTCGCCCGTAGAGATAAGGCCCTAAAATACTTTACTGACCAAACAATCGCGAGCAATTCCTTTTCAATCGTACGATACTCGTATCTACGCTCGGCCTTGTTTAAGCTACGGCTTGCGTAGGCTACCGGTCTACGATCGCTATTACATAATACCGCTCCTATAGCAAAGCCCGATGCGTCCGTTTGTAAAATAAAGTTATTTTTCTTATCAAAATTAGGATACTGTAATAATGGAGTGTTTATTACTGATGTTTTTAAAGTATCGAAAGCTTTTTGGCAATCTGTATCCCATTTGAAAATAACAGTTTTTCGAGATAAATTAATTAAAGGAAAACATATTGTAGCGGCGCGCGTGTATATATTTTTGGCTTTGAGTGCCTTTGTGATTTGCCGTTAATGTTGATAATTCGGTGGTGAAATTAAAATGAAGTGATCTTTTTGAGAGTTAAATGACAAGTGTATTTCAATTTTTAAATTACAAAAGTCATGGATAAAAGAGAAGTGGGAACAATTGTTAACCAATAGTACATGCGCAAATACGGAGTAGGCAGAGCCTCATTGGCTGCCACAGCTGACCGTTTGTCACGTGATGACGATGGGCGGATGGTTGCGGTGTTCTTTCGTCAGGGGGCTCCCCAGTAGTTGGGTTGTCAATAGCGTAAACATGCCCGCGGCCTTGAAAGCATCAGCTTTTAAAAGAGCCTTTATGCGTCTTCATTTTCTATGAGAGGACAGATCTTTACGTAAGGGCGTCTGATGATGCCTGAGGACGTCTGGATGTCAGCAACTCGGGAGATGCCATCTTTTCCGGGTATGCTTTTGACTACTCGACCCAGTTGCCATTTTAAAGGAGGAAGATTGTTATCCTTTACGACAACCAATGTCTCTGGTCGCAACTCAGCGGTGTTTTCCCTTCATTTTATACGCCTCTGCAACTCGGAGATGTACTCTTTCGATCAGCGTGACCAGAACTGCTGCCTACACTGCTCCACCCGTTGGTAGCGATTGAGGCGATGCACGGGAGCGTCCTTGATGTCCTCAGCGTAAACGGGAGTGGTGAGAGGACGACCGATGACGACCGATGAGGAAGTGTCCTGGACTTAGTGGCTGCAGGTCGTCTGGATCCGTAGATAGCGGTATCAGCGGACGGGAGTTGAGTGCTGCTTCTATCTGGCTGAGTACCGTAGTAAATTCCTCGAAAGTGAGGTGAGCATTGCCTATTACACGTCGCAGGTGATATTCGCACGATTTCACCCCGGAGCGACTGACTGTGAGCGTATTCAATAATATCAGAACTACATTGAGAAAGAAACTGAGCAAAATCATTACAAAGACCTACGAAGTTACGACCTTTGTCTGAATATATTTCGGACGGTTTACCTCTTCGCGATATGAAGCGCTTAAGAGCAAGTAGATAAGCGTCAGTAGTGAGGTCACTAACTAATTCCAAATGGATCGCACGCGTAGCAAAACAAATAAATAGACAAATGTAACTCTTGACTAACTGGGCACCTCTGCCCTTACGGTTGAGAATGAAAACCGGACCTGCAAAATCACACCCAACTCGAAAAAAGGGAAAACTAGACGTAGTTACACGTTCCTTGGGAAGATTACCCATAAATGGGTTTAGCGTCTTTCCTCTTAGGCGCGTACTGATAACGCATTGATGAGACACTTTGCGAGCTAAGTTCTGCCAGACAAAGGCCACCAATTTTCGCGTATACGATAAAGGAGTGCCTGTGGGCCTGAGTGCAAAAATTGGATGTGCTCATATCTAAATAATAAAATAATGAAGTGGTGTTTACTACATAAGAGTATAGGGTTTTTTTTACAGTAGTCAAAATCGGGAGAATTCTTTATTCTGCCACCAACGCGTATTACATGGTTGTCATCCATAAATAAACTTAAACTAGCGAGCTTGTGTTTTGATTTGAGACCCTTTCCGTTATGTAGCAAATTGTAGGTATCTTTGAAAGACTCTCGTTGTGATAACTTTGCGAGTGTGTTGCCTGCATTCCGGAGCTCATTGACAGTGATCGCGCCCGACAGCTTACCTGTTTTGTTACGCGCATTATAAATAAAACGAAGTAAATAAGCTGTAGAACGTAAAATGCGATTGTATTGCGAAAACCTATGAAATGGAAATAATGACACCTTTTCACTGTCATTAATTTTTACTGTTAATGAATTAACTGAGTTTGGTTTTAGTTTTAGCTCAGGTAACTCGGACGGAGAAATATTATTTGAGTTATGATTAACATTATTAATAAATTCTGCTCCTCGTAAAAAATCGGGTCCGTTCCACCAAAGGCTTGATGAAGAAAGGTCCTCAAGACTGACACCTCGCGAGACCAGGTCCGCTGGATTATCCTTCCCGCTCACGTGACGCCATGTAAATTCACTCGTCAGATCGTGCATGTCAACGACGCGATTTTGTACGAAGGTTTTGAGTAAAGAAGGTGACGTGCGGAGCCAGCCTAAAACGATTGTGGAATCCGTCCAAAATATAACGTCATCGATCGTGCGAGTGAGTGAAACGCGGACCTTTTCATAAAGCCTAGCACCTAGTAAAGATGCTGTCAGTTCTAAGCGTGGGATACTGACAGGGGAAATCGGGGAAACTTTTCACTTCGAGATAAGAAGGCGTATGACTACCTGGTTTTCGCGTATAGTACGCACATATATACATGCATTGTGAGGCGTCCGTAAAAATATGTAATTCCGTCTTTGTGGGATTGAATTGAAAGGCATGACGCGGTACAGTTATATTGGATAGATAAGGCAGACTATTAAGAAACCGGTTCCATTCTCGCACGATATCAGCTGGGAGCGGGTCGTCCCATTGCAATTTTAATAGCCAAAGTCTCTGTAACAGCACTTTAACTATCATGACAAATGGACTTAATAAACCCATCGGGTCAAAAATTTGCGAAATGACTGACAAAATTAAGCGCTTAGTAATGGGTTTGTTATCTCTTTGATTATGGACAAGCGTATTAAAATTTAAATGGTCAGTGGCATTACAAAAACCCTAACCCAATGTGCGACATTGGCTTTGTTCGCCTAGATTTAAATCTTTGAAAGTACTAGCCGAGTCTAAGGAGTCACATGAGTCAGCATCGATTGGAAAATTAAATTTCAATTTGTGCAATAAATAAATAAATAAATAAATAAATATATAGGGACAAATTACACTGATTGAGTTAGCCTCAAAGTAAGTTCGAGACTTGTGTTATGGGATACTAACTCAACGATACTATATTTTATAACAAATACATATATAGATAAACATCCAAGACCCAGGACAATTTGAAAAAGGCCATTTTCCAACTTGCCCTGACCGGGAATCGAACCCGGGACCTCTGGGTGGCGGACTAGCATGGTGACCACTACGCCACGGAGGTCGTCAATGGAATGGAAATCATGCTGACTTCAACAATGCCACTGCGCCTTTACAATTATTTAATAACGCCTCGCTTTGTCATCAAGAGAGGTCAAAAGGTCATCCACGTAAAAGTCGTCTCGAACGAGCCTTTGGATTTTAGTAGATAGGAATTAGGGTACCTAGATACACATTCGGAGTGTATCTAGGTACCCTAATCCCTTCTTTTCATTCACCTCAATTCACAACAGTATTTGTCTATTCAACTAAGGCATTGGTTTGTAGATTTCCTCTTTCTAACCTATTACTGAACTGTTTAGTCATTTTCATATACATCACGATTACAAAAGAATGCACTACTGATCTATTCAACTATCAATCAGATAAAGATATCTATTCACTTTTAACAACTGCTGTACTTACATGAACATGTGCTCCAAGTTGATGCATGATTCACAATGCTCGACGAGTTATTAGTACTCACGATATACATATATGCGCTCTATGGTAACATTACAACTTTAATAATTCAAAATAAAATGTTACATAGAGTTCATTATAGGTCATATTGTAAACGATATCTGATTCATAGAAAAAGTAAAACTATTTGAGTTGGTAATTTATAAAAACTAGCATGTGTAAGGTAAACTTGTACTTTGTATTTTAAATAGTCAAATTGCTCGTTATATGTAGATATTTAATATATTGTGTGAAATAAAACGAGTGGAATGAGACATGAAGAATTTATTTAAAGAAAAAATGCACTTTTACAGGGTGAATTGATAACAGTTTTACTTAAATGTATCGTAGATGGATTGTGTAAGGACTTAACATTTCAAAATACATACATATAATCTTATTATAATTTAAAAGCTAGGTACATAACTGTCACATATTTTATTCTGTTTAACTTATTCAATAATAAAATGTTTATTCAGCTTACAAATAATCAAATACTGATTTTTTAAAGAAATGTTACATTATTTTGAATACTTCTTAAAATATCTTTAATGCGAACGTAAATATCATCGGTGAAAATGTTAGATACTACATGCTGGGCACAAAGATTTGCGTTACAGTGGCATATTGTCTTTTCAGCATTATCAAATTGTTCAGCATCGTAAACTTCTATTCTTATAAGTTTAACACCGCTTGAAGTGCATGATGTCAACTGTTTTTGTCTATTTATTAACTGTGAACACGGAATGCCGACTTCAATATTGGGTACTTCGGATTCCAATCTGCGGAGAGCTGCTGTGTCTGGCTGGGTCTCGGAAGGTGGTGGTGATATTGGTGAGTAGCGAAAGTGGTTCTCGAACTGAAATCATATAATATTAAATAAGTACCTGACATTACTTGTTACTCTGAATTGAAAGTACCTAATAATATAATTGGATCTTCTATTCAAGAGTGTTGCAGAGAATCTTAAACTGATCAAAAAAGTTATTAGTGTGCTAAAAATAAACATTGAATATAAATCGGAACGAAATTAACGAATAAATTAAAGTATACACTTACCGACATGACTGGAGCTCACTGTTTAAAAAAATAAACTAATAATTTTATTGATAAAATATCTGTATTTATAGTAATTTAAATGCTTTCTATAAAGTTCAAAATACTTTGGTAAATGAATACTTGTATAAGATGATGTGTGTGCAAAACCAGGGTGGAACACCTACTCTTACTTAAAAAGGAAATATTTGTATTTTGTATGTTTCGATGATTGCTACTTTTATTATAATAAATAACAAAGAAATATACGACATCAGTCTAGAATCGTATTTCCGAAGACCACCGGGAAAGACAATACCAATTAAAGAAACAGCTTACACATCAACTGTTGTATTTAAGGCTTATGTTTCACTTACGATTTATCCGCTACGAACCCGCTCAGGTATGATGGAGCAAAATAATTTATAGCTCTAGTACTCGTTTTAATCGAATATATTATATTATAGCTATGACATATCTCCATCATATTTTTTTTTTTTTGACAAAAAGTAATGTAATATCTTTACGCTAAAAACGACCTTTAACACTTACGACCTTAGGCTTTGCCTGTTTGTTTTTCGTGTGTGTAAGTGGCCAACACTGGTGTCCGATTTTTCATTCCTTGATGACTGCCATACAATAATGACACCCGAAACCAACGGCTTATACGTGCCTTCCGAAGCACGGAGGAGCTTGAGAATTTTTTATGTCACTTATGATCACCCATCCAAGTGTGAACCACACCTGGTATCGCTTTACTTGCAAAAGCGTTAGTAACAAACATTCCCATCGGGCCACCGAGCTTCTCAGGCGAGCTCTTTCATGCTCCGTCTAAGGAACAAAGACGTAAAATTTTATATTTTTTTTACTTATAGTTATACTATATACAGGTTGTTAAATGAAAGTGTAAATCAGGAATTGTAGCATGCAATTTACTAAGAAGCGTTTTTTTAAAAAACGCTCTAATGTGGCAAAAGCCTTATTGTATTATCATCACGTGAAAACATGCAAGCTATACATTTTACTAATAAGGATAGAGACAATTATATTTAAGCACCGCAAATATTGAGCAAACTCACAGATCTGCTTTGTTCCTGAGGGAATCTAGTCCAGTAGAGTATCTAGTGCTGGTTGCAAGCCGTTAAAGTGTCTACGAAAACAGGACATCTACTTTGATCAAAGAAATGTAAGTACTTACCTATTATGTATTCACTTTCGTTAGTCACATTCTCTACTTATTTTTACAATGCATAATATTCTCTATTCATTTTCGTTATTAACATTCTCTATTTACTATCCCTATCTACATTTTCTATTCATTTTCCCTATTCACATTCTCTATTTCTTTTCACTATATACATTCTCTATTCAATTTTCCTATTCCCATTCTCTTTTCACTTACTCTATTCGCTTACTCTTTTCTCTCATTTTTCTACTGACTTTCTCTATTCATATTAATATGTATCTTCTTTGAAAGTAAAGTGAAAAGTAAAAAAAAAGCCGTTGAAGTGCCTACGAATTATTATTATCTGTTTTGTTCACTTTGTATACACATCAATTCTATCTATTCACATTAATTCTATCTATTCACAATAATGCAGTTCATAATCTACCTTTCTATTATATTGGAATGTTAACCAACCAAACCAATGAAGTAATAAAACTAAGCTCTCTACAATTTAAAACTGAATAAATAGATGCGAGTATCTATAGAATTTACGTGTTGTAATCTATATTAATATTTTTTATTCTTTTTAGGTCGAAATCATTGGCTAAGGATCGCTTCCTCTCCAGTGAAGATTCTGAACCGGAGTCAAAGCCTGTAGAAAAAAAACCCAAGCGCAGAAGTTCGAGCAAGCCTAGAGATGAGCCGAAGATGAAAAAAGCCAGAGCAATCGCACCATACACTCCACCACCCCGACTCACCGCGGTCGATTTATTCGGTGAAGATAGCGACGGACCGAAGCCTTCAACATCCGCGAAAACCGGTAACATACTCGTACCTCCTCTAATTTCCAATATCACGAGAAGAGAATCGAAAGGGTTCTCCAAACAAGTAAATGAGAGAGCTGAGGGTAAATATTATGTTGAAATAAAGATTTATAATGTCGATGAAATTAAAAAAATATCACCTATTAATAGATGGCGATATGCTATCACATCTATTAAGACCAAAATAGATGAGAATAAGGAGTCATGGGGGTGTTTAAAAGAATTTGTTATCCGAACAACAAATGATTTTAAAAACTGCCCCATCACTGTAATTGGTACATACGACAGTATGACATGATTTTTTATATTTTTTTCCTAATCATTACATACCTACTCATACTTTTCCATATATTTTCTTTTTTATTATTTGCGGTCATACTTCCGTATGCAGAACTATATCTTGATATAACTATATCGTAGCTTTAGGTACTTTTTAAACTTGTAATCAATTAGTTTGTAACAATTACTATTCTATGTCAGATGAGAAGGCCTCCTTATCTCAGGAGTACCTCATTAAAATATGTTTAATATATGTAATTGATAATTAATAGTCAAGTTATGAATTTTGTTTTATACGCAATCATTCTGCGTATCTAACTATCTTTGTTTAGATATTCATTCGTCAATCAGATGCATATACAGCTCGATGAGATGATACAAGTATGTGATTCAGTTATAATGCTGATCAATTATTTTGAAGCAGTTGGGTTTCAGTTACTATAAAATTTAATATGTTTACCTGTTCATCGGATCAGTTGACATGTCTTTGAAAATTGAAGATTACACGGATATCATAATCACTTCTAAGAGATTATATGGAATTCATATTTATTCATATTTATAGATTTAAATAAATTAACATACTGATAAATATCCTATAAAATATGTGTATGTTGCTTTAAAATATATATTAACAGTAATTAATTAAGTACATTTATTAATTAAGTAACTGTATTATATCTAAGCATATTATAAATAAATGTATAGATTATACAAGAGTTTTTTTTTTCATTCTATTAGAATAATCACTAATATAACCGGAGTATATAAGAACCTGTCAAGTATTATATCCTTCATTACAAAATGAAGTTCGTTAAGCAAGCTCAAACTTTGGAAATCGATAACCTAAAACTCCAGAATAATACACAAATTATAAAACATAGTACTCTTCTACCAAATACAATCCGCTGTATAATATGCGGTCCATCAAACTGTGGTAAAACTAACATTATGCTTAATTTATTATTTCACGAAAATGGGCTTAAATTTAGAAATGTTTATTTATATTCAAAAACAGCATTCCAATCAAAGTATCGTTTTTTAGATGAAGTGATTTCGAGAATTTCGGATGTTCAGTTATTTATTTTTAATGATAATAAAGAAGTTATTCATCCCAATGATGCATTACCAAATTCGGTTATTATCTTTGATGACGTTGCCTGTGAAAATCAAATAAATAAAAGAAACTACTTCGCAATGGGAAGACATAGACAGATAGACTGTTTTTATCTATCTCAAACTTATTCAAAAATACCAAAGCAACTGATCCAAGACAATGTTAATTTTCTCATTATATTCAAACAAGATAATAGTAATTTAAAACACATATATAACGAGCATGTAAATACAGATATGGATTGGATAGAATTTAAAAGGCTTTGTTCTGCTATATGGCAAAATAGTTATAATTTTTTGGTCATTTGCAAAGACTTTCCATTAAATCAAGGACGATATAGGAGGGGGATTGACACGTTTGTGTACTTTTAAATATATAATATATTTCTACATTGAGATCAAATATCTCATTTTTATTTAATTGTTTGATTGCAACACTCGTATTATTAAAAAATGTTTTTGAAAGAAGAATTAATTAAATCAGTAAATAACATAAAAAATAAAATAAGAATGATTCAAAACGAAGAAGATGCTGCTAGTTTAAAATACAAGAAAGTATTTAAACCTATTATTGATCCTCTGGAGACTATTATTAAGAATAATAATTATTGTAATGCCAATACTTCTGACAACGTTAATGTGACTGATATAGTAAGTGATTTTATCAGGAAGGATGACAATACCATTGAAGAGTATGATCCACCTTCAGAGTATGATGAATTTAGAAACTCGATCAATGTTAAATCAAATAATGATGATTCAGAATATTATTCAGATGATAATGATAAAAAAAATTTGAAAAACAAAGTAATGATACACTGAATTCTCTTAAAAAAGAAGATATGATGGATATCTATAATGATTTAAATGTACCCTTTGGAATCCGTAGTGAGAACAAAAAATTATTGGTGGGAAACATGGAAGTAAAATTATCGGTTAGGAGGGATAATTTAAACAAAAATGAAGAGAAATATGTTATGACGATTAATAAAAAAAAAAATTGAATTATCTCCCGGATTAAAAGAACTTTTAATACGTAATAAACCTAATCTCGAATTAGTGACTGAAATGGATAAAAACATTTACAAAGATATACTTGAGGAAACAAATGCACATAAACGTGACTATAACCCAAACGGTCAAATAAAAGGTGATAAGGGAATTAAATATTGTCAAATAATCAAACCGATGTTTCCTGGAAAGACATCGGATACTAAACTAGGTGGTTCATTAACAAAATTTAAAAAAATGTATAAAAATGATACCGATTACATTTATTGGGATGATCCAAATGAATTAATTTAACGATTAAAACTACTTGTTGCATCAAAAAGTGCTGGAAATAGTAACCACGATAACGAAATTATTTCAATAATAGAAGAATTAAAAGAAGCTGGTATCATTAAAGAATAAAATACATATCATATATATTCATATCATTAAATAAAAAATTAAATATTCGGGAATAATAAAACTATGATTATGAGTAAGGCAGATATTGTTAACGAAATCCATAAAAATGCTAGAGTTAACTTTCCTAGAAGAAGTGTGATTCTTAAAGGTATAGATGATCTCTGGCAAGCAGATTTAATAGACATGCAATCAATATCGTCAGTCAACAATGGATACAAATATATACTATTGATAATTGATTGTTTTTCAAAATATGCTTGGGCTATTCCACTCAAACAAAAAAATAAACAATTGGTGTCCTTAGCATTTGAATCTCTTTTAAATAAAGGAAGAATTCCCAAAAATTTACAAACAGATTTGGGAACTGAATTTTATAATGAAAAATTTAAAATGATTACTAAAAAGTATAACATCAATCATTATTCTACATATTCAATAAAAAAAGCTTTAATAGTGGAAAGGCTCATAAGAACTTTAAAAAATAAATTGTATAAAGTATTTAGCTTAAAAGGAAATTACAAATGGGTTGATGGGACACTGGACAATAAGCTGCATGAGTATAATCATTCATATCATAGAACTATTGGGCAAAAGCCAGTATCAATCAATCATAAAAATGAGAAATTAATATTACAAAGATATAATATTTTACACAAGAAAAAAGAAATAACAAATAAAAGATTTAAGGTTGGAGACTATGTTAGAATTAGTAAACATAAGGGATGTTTTGAGAAAGGATATACACCTAACTGGTCTACAGAAATATTTAAGATTACCAAAGTGAAAAATACAATTCCTACAACATATTTACTAGAAGACGCTCGGCGTAGACCAATTTTGGGAGCCTTTTATGCCCAAGAAATTATAAAAACTAATCATCCTGACATATACCTTGTAGAAAAAGTTTTGAAGACCAAAGGTAATAAAGTATACGTTAAATGGTTGGGATTATCAGTAAATGAAAACAGCTGGATAGACAAGACAAATGCTTTGTGAATGTGTCTGCATTTAAATATATATAAACCATTCTAATATTTTAAGTCATTCGTGTTTAGATATTTCTAAAGTAAAGACTATTCAAACTCATAGTACCATACCATATCATGGCTAAAAAGCAACATATTCTTAAAAATAAAGAAAAAAATATGACATCAAATAAAAAACCTCCATCAGGAGCTGGAATCAGAAAAACCTTTCGAAATATTGTGTCTCATGCAAGGCGGCATATAAGTAATTTGAAACCTAAATGTAAAAAAATGTTAACGGAATTGGCGTATGCTGCAGCTCAAGAATTGGCATCAGATTTACCGATTACCTTACCACGAGTTATACCAGTACCAAAAACTGGTGGTTTTCTTCCTTTAATTCCTATATTCGCTGGATTGTCAGCTGCCGGTAGTTTAGCCGGCGGGGTTGCAGGGATCACAAGAGCTATAAATGATTACAAAACAGCTAAGAAGAATCTATTGTCATTAAAAAGATCTGGAAGAGGTTTACCAGTTACGCAATCTATTTGTGTAGGAAAAGGATTACATCTCAAACCCTATAAAGATGGTTTAGGAATTTATGTAACAAAATCAAAAAACTGATTACCCGGCTACCCAAAAGAGCTTTAACCAACCTTGATATAATAAAACACTCTAAGCATATTCCTCATTTTCGTGGTGTGTTTATGAGAGACGAACTACCTGAGAAACCACACCAAAAAGAATGTGGTGTTATTAATTTGGATAGTTCAAAAAACTCAGGTACTCATTGGGTAGCTTATGCAAAAATAAATGACTATATTGAATACTTTGACAGTTATGGGAATTTAAGACCCCCAAAAGAAGTAATTAATTATGTAGGACCAAATATTCAGTACAACTATGATAATTTACAAGGTAATAATTCATATAATTGTGGACATTTATGTCTTAACTTCCTTCAGTTATTTTGGACATCTCATACTAAGTAAAATAAAAGTACTTGTTGAACCTTATTTTACTCAGTGTGTGATAATATTTTGAAGTGAATGAGTGTAAGTTGGTGTCACCTAATATTCTATTCATTAAAGATTAGTAAATTTATTATTATTCGATTAAGTAAGAAATGATGTATTAGTTATGTTGGTTGTTAATAAAATAGCTATTCATAACCAAAAACATATCATTTCACCTCCTATATCGAAAGAAAATAGACTACTATCGGAGAAGCGGTTAAATAAAAAAAGAAAAATTACTCTAAAAAATAAGAAATTTCTTCGAGCTCTTGGATTTAAAGTATAAAATGCTACAGGTTACGGATTTGCCACATTATGATCATTCAATAGAAAGCTATGAAATACATAGCTATAATCCATATAACAATAGCTTTAAAGAGAACGATGAAATAAGAATACCTATTCATCAGCAAGATGCATATGTACTACCATCCGCAAGTTCAATTTACATAGAGGGTCGCGTGACTGTAAGTGGTGCTGATGCAACAGGAAAAATATCTAGAAAAGAAGTAAATTTTATTAACAATGCAATACCATTTTTATTTCAAGATATTAGATATGAACTGAATGGTATTGAAATAGATCGTATTAAAAATGCTGGAATTACCACTACAATAAAATCATACATTTCTATGAATGAAGGTGAAAATAGAGCAGCTGAGGTGTGGGGGTGGAAAGTGGATGGAATTAAGCAATCAAATGGAAACTTCTGCATAGTGCTTCCATTAAACAAAGTATTGGGTTTTGCGGAAGATTATAATAAAATAATTATTAATTGTAGACATGAACTTATATTACAAAGAAGCAATTCCGCTGCAAACTGTGTTACCACTGAAAAAGTTAATAATATCCGTATAGATATACAGAAGGTACAATGGCGAGTGCCGCATATAAAAGTTTCTGATCGTAGTAGACTCTTATTACTAAAACACCTAGAAAAAGATCGACCTATACAAATTGCATTCAGAAATTGGGATTTATATGAATATCCGTTATTACCTAAAACCACAAAACATTCATGGTCTATTAAAACTACGTCTCAATTAGAAAAGCCAAGATTTGTTATATTCGGTTTGCAAAGTAGTAGAAAAGATGTTTCACTCAATAGTTCTTCAGTGTTTGATCATTGTAATGTTGCCAACGTTAAACTATTTTTAAATTCACAATACTTTCCCTATGAATCACTTAATCTTAAATTTGATCAAGGAAAGTATAGTATATTATATGAAATGTATACGAATTTCCGTCAGTCGTATTATGGCTTCAGTCCAGACCCTCTGCTTGATTTGCTGTCATTTAAAGAAATAGCACCACTTTTTGTTATTGATTGTTTGAGACAAAACGAATCACTAAAGAGCGGACATGTAGATGTACGTTTAGAAATTGAGTGTTCTGAAGACATACCTGAAGATACAACGGGATACTGTTTGATCATAAACGATCGTCTGTTTGAGTATAAACCGCTGAGTAGCATTGTTCGGAAGATATCATGAATGTAATTGTTGATGTTCAAGGTTTTAAGAATGAGAAAAACCAATTCATTCCTAAAGAAATAGCAATTTTATCGAAATCACATGTAATGATATTATTGATAAAGCCTCCATACCCATTTTATGAATTAACAAAAAAAGAACGTCTCAACGTAGCGTGGATTGAAAGAAACAGAGGAATTTTATGGAATGAAGGCTTTATACCCTATTTTAATTATAAGTCTAGCATAATCAACTTTTTTAAAGACAAATATATTTTTACTAAAGGTAGTGAAAAAACTGTATGGCTTAAAGATATGTTAGATACTAGAAAAGTGTATAACTTAGAAGACGTTGGCTGCCCTAATTTTGATAAATTATATGAACAATATTTTTCAGATCATCAAACTTGTATTTATCATAACAATATCTGTGCTTACAAAAATGTACAATGTTTGTATAAATGGTGCAAAGAAAATTATGATAAAGTGAAAATAAATATTTAATTATAATACTGTGTATTATTTTCATGTTCAAAACATTATAAACGTGGGTAACCGTCACTTAACACCATACCCAATCTAGAAAGGCAATAATTTAATGGACTTTGAATCATGACTTTAAATATTGAAGATCGAGTGTATGTTATAATAAAAGAAAAAAGACTATGTGGACTTCACATAGTTAAAATCATAAACTATGAGCAGTATGATGCTATCTTGATACCGCTTTATAGCGTAGACAGACGTTTCAGAATTTACTATGTTGGATTAATGTTAAGGGCTCGAGTAATTAGAATCAGCAATAACCTAATAGATTTAGTAGAGCTCACTTCCATTGCTGGGTAGGTAGTTTGATTTAGTTTATGTATTTCGATTTAAATCTAATAGAGATCTAAACCTAGGTCAGCAAAATAAAAAATCGGTAAACCAATTCCTTAGTTGAATAGACAATTACTGTTGTGAAGTGAGGTTGTTGAAAAGAGGGGATTAGGGTACCTAGATACACTCCGAATGTGTATCTAGGTACCCTAATTCCTATCTACTACGAAAAATCGGACACCAGTGTTGGCCACTTACACACACGAAAAACAAACAGGCAAAGCCTAAGGTCGTAAGTGTTAAAGGTCGTTTTTAGCGTAAAGATATTACATTACTTTTTGTCAAAAAAAAAAAAAAATATGATGGAGATATGTCATAGCTATAATATAATATATTCGATTAAAACGAGTACTAGAGCTATAAATTATTTTGCTCCATCATACCTGAGCGGGTTCTTAGCGGATAAATCGTAAGTGAAACATAAGCCTTAAATACAACAGTTGATGTGTAAGCTGTTTCTTTAATTGGTATTGTCTTTCCCGGTGGTCTTCGGAAATACGATTCTAGACTGATGTCGTATATTTCTTTGTTATTTATTATAATAAAAGTAGCAATCATCGAAACATACAAAATACAAATATTTCCTTTTTAAGTAAGAGTAGGTGTTCCACCCTGGTTTTGCACACACATCATCTTATACAAGTATTCATTTACCAAAGTATTTTGAACTTTATAGAAAGCATTTAAATTACTATAAATACAGATATTTTATCAATAAAATTATTAGTTTATTTTTTTAAACAGTGAGCTCCAGTCATGTCGGTAAGTGTATACTTTAATTTATTCGTTAATTTCGTTCCGATTTATATTCAATGTTTATTTTTAGCACACTAATAACTTTTTTGATCAGTTTAAGATTCTCTGCAACACTCTTGAATAGAAGATCCAATTATATTATTAGGTACTTTCAATTCAGAGTAACAAGTAATGTCAGGTACTTATTTAATATTATATGATTTCAGTTCGAGAACCACTTTCGCTACTCACCAATATCACCACCACCTTCCGAGACCCAGCCAGACACAGCAGCTCTCCGCAGATTGGAATCCGAAGTACCCAATATTGAAGTCGGCATTCCGTATTCACAGTTAATAAATAGACAAAAACAGTTGACATCATGCGTTAAATACACTTCAAGCGGTGTTAAACTTATAAGAATAGAAGTTTACGATGCTGAACAATTTGATAATGCTGAAAAGACAATATGCCACTGAGTAGTTATTTATTGAGATTTGAAATTCACATCTATGCATAAATTCTCGCACTCCCGTGCTCGCCTTTACGCACAGATGTGAATTTCAACCCTCAATAAATAAATCTACAGAGTTTTCAAAGTAAAGCATTCAGAGTCAGTTCGTATGAGTAATTATAATATATCCACGTAATCTCCGATATTCAAAGATATGTTAACTGATCCGGTGTATGTACAGTAAAATAAATATTTATAATAACTGATACCCTGTTACCGACTGCTTCCGTAGTTCCGTGATCAAGGCATTCGTCTTGTCGTCTGCGGATACAAACACACAAACAAACAAAGTAAGAACATTGAGTACATTGGTACTGCTTATTTACATAAAAAATCTCTTCCAGCAGCAGACCCAGGACAGGAAAAGAGAAGAAAACAGGTAGTAGTAGGCGTGTATAAAATAAACTAAAGATACAAATACATGTAGGTACTTATCTATACATATATATTATAAATATATATATATATACATATAAGGTCTAACAAAATATACTGAAACTATTTTAAGGGTTAATTCAGTCAATGATAGTGAACAACTTTCCCCATGGAACATATAGCGAAATATGAAAAGTAATTTTTGGCCTGCCATACAAGTTAACCGGTCAGCTGATCCGAAACGCTGAAAATTATTTTTCATTTTTCGACATATGTTTCTTGAGGAAAGTTGATCACTATCACGGACTGAATTAACCCTTAAAATAGTTTCAGTATATATTGATAGACCTTATAGGTACTATTACTATATGTATGTGTATATATATATATATATATATATGTATATAAGGTCTAACAAAATATACTGAAACTATTTTAAGGGTGAATTCAGTCCGTGATAGTGAACAACTTTCCCCAAGAAACATATGTCGAAATATGAAAAATATTTTTTTAACCTTTCATACAAACTCTAATCAGCTTATTGGTCAACTTGTATTGGAGGGCAAAATTTATTTTTCATATTTCGATACGTGTTACTTGGGAAAAGTTGTTCAGTATCATGGACTGAATTCCTCCTTAAAATTCATTGACTGAATTCCTCCTTAAAATTGTTTTAGTATATTTTGTTAGACCTTATATATATAAAGATAATATGCTTGGATGATGATGATGATGACCCTGTTTCCGACTGCTTGACAATAATGAGTTGGTGAAATGATCTTCATCTGATCCAAATTGAAACAGAATCACTTACATCATCTCACTCGGATATGACGAGCTGATCAACGTGGACCGTTGAGGATTGTCTTCTAAAATTATTACATGTGTAACCTAAATAATTAGTTCGATTCGAAAATATCCGGTGCTTACGAAGGTTTATTTCGTACCTAATGTAATTCAACACACTTGTTTGTCACACACGTTATTGCGCAATACATTTTTGATAATGCATACTCAGGAAATTGCATACGTGGTTATTGAACCTACATTTAAAATAGAGGAGGTTATCAATTCGTTTGTTCACCGATTATTCGAAGACGCATGGACCGATTCGGAAAATTCTTTTTTTGTTTGAAAGGGCATACTTGTAAGGTAGTTTTATAGAAATTTAATTAAAATCGGTTGTGTAGTTTGGGGGGTGAAGTCGGTTTTTAGTTTAGAATAACTATTCTACAACTAGCTTTCGCCTACGGCTTTCGAAACGAGTATTAAAAAAATAGAATAAGTACATACTTGTAAAAGATACATACATACATGGTATCACGGCTTTATTCCTAATGGGCAGACAGAGTAATTTGTATCTTACGGCTTTAAACAGACAAAGCCGTAAGACTCAAAAACCACTTTTAGCATGATGGTAGGTAAGATGAAAAACAATCAATATAGTGATGGGTTGCAATCCGCGTCGCCTATAATATGATTCACATTTTCAAACATTCCCTCGATCGATTCTTACGATCTGTGCGGGAAGAAGAAAAACAGCTGGTACATTCTAAGTTTTTTTTGTTTGTTTTTTGTTTTCTCCCGCTCCCGCAGACCAGCATGGAGGAGATTGTAAAAAAAAAGATAAAAATATATATTTTAACCGAACGTCTTTTAACTAATTTTGAGTTTTATTTTGTATACTATCAACTCACACCGACTTCACACGGGTAGTACATTAATTTAATTTATAAGTATATAAATCATCCTAAATAAAATGGTTATAAAAAAATAATTAATATTATACACGATGTATTTTCTGTATCATTTGGAAAAGTGATTAACATGCAAACAGACTCCAATGAAGTACCTTATCTAATAAAAAAATCATTAGAATCAGTTCACAATTGATAAACTCAACGCGTAACAAATAAACACATGAGTTGAGAACTTCTTCCTTTTTCTAGTCGGTAAAAAATAGAAACGCCTGATAAAATTGAAAGGCAAAGATAGTTATAGGTATCGAGCCGGCTTCAAGTAGGCGTGAAAAAATAAAAATGATTGAAGTTAAGTTTCTCAATTTTGAACCGATTTCGATGATTCTTTTTTATCCAGCTCTTAGATGGGGCATTCTCATTCTAAAACTGAGTATAACCGATTCGGGTAACACGCCTTTGGATATTAATAATTATGTGGATTAATCAATTACCCCAGAGACACTATATTCGATTTTTGACATTGTTAAAATACTCTCGTACATACTTCAACATGTAAGGCTACATATACATGTTCAGTATTGGGACTACCTTGTTGGCCTGGGAGAAAACGTAGAATGTTTCAGCTGCTCTTCCCGCGCTTATCGTAAAAGCCGATCGATTGAACGGGCAGAACCCACCACTATTTTGATTTCCTTTTCCACATTTACGATCATGTTCACCGTAAAAGTGGCTTTAGGGACTTTAAGTCCTGGACTCTGTCTGTTGCTTTAAGGATAAAGACGTACTAGTATATATATATATATATATTTATCCATGTAAATAAAATCTTTAATTTTAGCCTGGCGGTTTGGGAGTAAAGAAAAAATTTAGAATGTTCTAACTGTTTCTCTTCACGTGCAAAACGTAAAAGTGAGTCAAGGGAACGGATAGCTACTTAGGGATCATTATAAGAAGGCAACATGACTAGTACCTTAGTAATACCTAGTAGTAAATAAAATAAATCCTACTTCCTACTAATATACTATATCCTATCCTATCCTACTAATATTATAAATGCGAAAGTGAGTTTGTATATTTGTTTGTTACTTCTACACGCTTTAACTACTGAACCAGTTTGAATGAAATTTGGTATGGATATAGTTTGAGACTCGGGGAAAAATATAGGGTAATCTTTATCCCGAAATTCCCGCGGGGAGCGAAGCCTGCGGGAACAGCTAGTAATTAAATAAACTATTCCCGATTCTTGATTTTCACCTATTGCTAAGCACTGTCTACCTCGAAAGGGATAAAGACGTGACTTAATGGCGCGTGTAAATGTAATTCGATACACTTGTTTGTTCCAAATTTTCACTTTAAATTGCATTTATGCAAATGTTTACTCAGGAAAAAATTTACCTTTACGTTATTTGCGTATTAAATTAGGTTCCGTATTTTATGATTGCACTTTAAATAAACTCGTTTACCAAATCCTCAATATATTATTTAAATAAATATCAATAAAACTGTTTTTAATGTTACTTTAATAAAGAAAATTAAACTATTACCACTAAGTTACTTTTTTTTTTACTCAAAAACTATTGAATGTATTTAATAAAACTTTATATTATAACTGTATCAGAATTACACATAGTCAATAGTTTATAACATTTTTTAGCATCATAATCTACTTTAAAAAAAAAATAAGAAGTTTTCGGTAACCAACTACGGAACCCTAGAAAATTGCTTGCGAATCTTATTTTCCAGAATAAAAGCGAGTTAAATTGTAGTGTAGTGCATCAATCATCATCGGTCATCGAGTGGTCTCTCGCAGAAGCGCGAGTACCTTGCACAAGCGCAAGGTGACCAGCACATCAGCTTTGCTCTAGTGCAAGTGGCTATCTAGCCTTGCTTCAACGCAAGTGGTTATCCAGCCTTGCTCCAGCGCGAGTGATTTTCCAGACTTGCACCAGCGCAAGTGTATCTCCAACCTTGCACCAGCGCAAGTGTATCTCCAACCTTGCACCAGCGCAAGTTGAATTTCTCGCTTGTACCAGCGTGAACGGAGACTTATATACAATGTTAGTGAGTATAATTACTAAGTTTTTCTATATTTTCAGGCCTTGTATTTACTTATCTCAACAGTCCGCGACCCTATTAAGGCCATTGCCTACCAACCACTCTAAAAGTTAAATTTATAGGTATGCAAATCCCTGTAGGAGGTAATCAGTCATTTTTTTCTCAGATACAAATAACATGAAAGCTGACAATATATATTACAACACAACTTGTTTATGATATTGTGTTTATCAATTGTAAAAACTGCAAACCCTCTTTATCTTAACATTACTATAGGTTATACTATAACTTATTATTTTTGTTATATTATTTCAGGTCTGATTCAGAGTTTGAAAACTTCTCACCCGCTCAGAACAGCGCCAAGGTGAAAAAAGCTACACCAGCAAAGCGAAAATCACCAGGTGATCTATTACCAAAGTGAGTATAATTTTTTTTTAATCAAGTGTAATAAAGTAAGCTATGAAATAGATATTTTTTGAATTCTAAAGTATTAAGTAAATTTGAATACATTTATATTTAATTTAACCTTATTCATCTATGGTCTAGTAGTAATATGTGCGTATGTATGTGTCTGCATCACAAGATTCTGGGTTCGATCCCCGACAAGATAGATGGAGTATTAAATCTTTTTTAGATCGTTTTGTGTTTTTATGTTATACGTTTTTATTAAAAATAAAATAGTATAGTTGAGTTAGTATCTAGATATTTAATTATAGTAATTATAGATACCTACTTTGGTGCTAGCACAATCGATGATAGTAAAATATTTAAATTAATATTGTTTTGTTTTTATTATTTTCAGACAGAAAAGTAAGAAATTGAACGTAGACAGCCTCTTCGGACTCTACACTGATGACGAGACACGCGCTGCCCTGAAACCTTCACCCGTCAGTCTCCCATCATACCTAGCAAAGAGGGTCAGCGCGGGCACGCTGCGGCGGTCTGCTCCCACTGACGGCAACTACTACATCGAGGTCAAGGTGTACCAACGCAGTGACGCCGAGTCTGCTGCCCCCGAAGAACGCTGGAAGAAGGCTCTGCTTCGACTGAGCTGTCTTCTGGATGAAGACACGTCGCAGTGGAAGCTGCTGCAGCGGTTGGTTAGGGACATCAGCGTCTTATTCGACCACACAGAACCGACACTCACTTAATAGTTTATCTATAACCATATCTTGTGCATAGGGTTTCATTAAAATAAATATATAATATCTTTTTTATCTTTATTTATATTAGTGGTTTAATTAAAATATATATCTTTTCAATAATAATGCCTTATTGCGAAAGCTGTTCCCTCCAAGTATCCAGTAAGCAATGGATAGGATACTTAAGGTGAATGCAAAGGGCTCTTCATTAAACTTTTTTCGCTAGATGGCGTTGATTTCAATATTTTCAGGTTTTTTTAAAATTCTTGTGTAATGGATTACTGGTAGGCAAACATTTTTGATCGGCGAGCCTGTAACATACTCTTTTATTTATTTAATGGCATACTTTTATTCTTCAGTCAACGTATTCAGAAAAATGCTCCAAAATAAAATCTGTCATTTTTACTCGTATCTCTACACTCACTCACACTACGACAGGAGCTTCAAAAAGCATGAAAGATGGCGTAAACCGTTGTTATAGATTTGAGTATCGCCACTAGATGGCACTATTATAAAAACTTAACTGGATAGCGCTTATTTTCAGTTATTTTTTCGAACAGCCGAAAATCATTTTAAACACGGCCGGCGATAAAAAAATGATCTCAGATTGCATATTTGTCAACCACAGCTTTGACTCTGATAGCTAATCAAGCCTTGTGTCGGGGCACTCGTTTAGAGTTTAGACCATTTGGTGAAAGGAAAAACCACCGCGCAACAAACATCGTCATTGTACCTACATGCATTGTATTTTTTAAATAAAACCAAATCGTACACAATGTTGTTAAATTTTCTTTTTATTGAAGTTTAATTTTTATTACTGAAAAAAAAAACAATTCATACAGATAGAATGATACATAATGATAGTGATTTCTTGCCAACATAAATTGTTAAATGTTGTAGTCATTATTCTGTGTGCGGTGACTAAAAACAACTTTATAGTTTATTGCATGTTTGAACTTGAAATGATGGATGATGGAGACGGCAAACCTCTGTTATAGTGAAACAAAAAAAGAAACACTTCTGCATTTTCCTGACACGTATTTTCCCATGGACCTGAAATAAATTTTAAATATAAATATAGGTATCTATACAAAAATGTATACGGACAAATCACACAGATTTTTAGATCAATCAAACCCAAAACAAGTTCGAGACTTGTGTTTCAGTGTCAAACATGGCGGCAATTTGCAACTTAGGGAAACATTTTGAAACAGATTCCAATATGAAATGTTGAATCACATATAGTACAATAACAATAATAATTAATTATATAAGTAATTTATTTTTAGTATTTAAGTTTATTTTAGTTAGTTTAATTTAGTTTAATTTTTAATTGTAATTATTGTTAGTTAGTTTAGTTAATATTATATTGTTATTTGAAAGTTAATAATAAAATATATGTCGTACAAATAAAATAACAATAATAAAAAATATCACGAGTCCGTTCGACCACGCAGACAAGAAAGAAGTCCTGGCAAAAACGTCATCCGTGACATCCGTACTTTTCTTGCACCTTTTGGATGAAGGCATTTTTGCTCGCCGCCTAATGTCATTTTGACTAAACAGCCGGTTTTATACTGCGGCGACCACTGAAATATGTAGACATGTAGCGTGTCACTACTATCAGACACCCAGGCGACGTAAACAAATCTCAACTGGATACAACTTACCTATAATAAATTATATTAAATATTCTAATGATTTCAACTTATGTCATATCGGTATATCGTTTCAAACCTGCAAGCAACCTCGACTTAGGCAGTCCCGAATACACGTAACGTTGATATTTCTTCCTATCTGATCTGGTAGCCATTATTCTCCGAAATTATAATATAGCACGACAAAATTGTAACACATAATCTAGAGATGTGCCGTTGCCGGCAACATCTGGTAGATACAAACCCCACCAAAAACATACCTCTTACAATGGGGGCCAAGTTCCAATCGGCTAATTGTTCGCCTAAAACAGAGTTTTATAATAGATAGAGAGAATTCATTTTAATCAAGTGTTACTAACTGCACGAAAACCTGCCAAGTTCAATTTTTGAATTATTAAATTACTTCAAAACTTGGCATTGGACTGGATTTCAACTCTTTTTTAGGCGAACAATTATTAGCGGATAGAAACTTGGCCCCCTTTTTAACAGATATGTTTTTGGTGGGATTTCAATACTTTTTTCAAGAAATCGTACTTATTTTTAGGGTTCCGTAGCCAAATGGCAAAAACGGAACCCTTATAGATTCGTCATGTCTGTCTGTCTTTCTGTCTGTCCGTCCGTATGTCACAGCCACTTTTTTCCGAAACTATAAGACCTATACTGTTGAAACTTGGTAAGTAGATGTATTATGTGAACCGCATTAAGGTTTTGACACAAAAATAGAAAAAAAACAATAAATTTTGGGGGTTCCCCATACTTAGGACTGAAACTCAAAAAAATATTTTTCATCAAACTCATACGTGTGGGGTATCTATGGATAGGTCTTCAAAAATGATATTGAGGTTTCTAATATCATTTTATTCTAAACCGAATACTTTGCGCGAGAGACACTTCCAAAGTGGAAAAAAGTGTGTCCCCCCCCCCCCCCCGTAACTTCTAAAATAAGAGAATGATAAAACTAAAAAAAATATATGATGTTCATTACCATGAAAACTACCAGCGAAAATTGGTTTGAACAAAATCTAGTAAGAAGTTTTTTTTTAATATGTCATAAACTGCAATTTACCTTTCATTCAATTAACTCAAACATAAAAATTAAAAAAATATATATTACTACGGAACCCTTCATGGGCGAGTCCGACTCGCACTTGGCCGCTTATTTCTTTTTGTGCCACGCCTGCTATACAATGTGCATTATCTATCCTCCTCCCCCCTATCCTCCTCCCCCCTCCTCATCTAAGTTAATAAATATATATTTTTTAATTTGGTATTAGATTGAGCCAACTCACGCTTGACCGATTTCTTGAATTTCTGTTTTTTTGTTAATTTACATAACATAATACACGACCTGTGTGCCAAATTTCATAACGCTATTACAATTGGAAGTGGCTTAAAGGTTTTGATTACCGGTCAGTGAGTCAGTCAGTGCCAAAATTAGCTATTTTCACAGGGTCATATTTCAGGATCTACTGAAGCTATATCTATGAAATTTGGCATACTGCTTTTGTACTAGTATATAATTACGTAGGTACAATTTTATCTCTGTCCTTGCAACAGGCACTTAGCTACAGGGGGTCAAAAGTAAATAGTGTAGGTTCGTGTAAATAGTGCACGGCATAGGCGCGGCCTGTTGCTGGAACTTGGCCTACGCACTACCGTGCGCTTAGAAATCAAAAGAAACGGGTCCCGGCGGGAGTGCACATTACTAGTGATTGCGCAAGTAAAGCCACACCGGGAGTGGTCCGCACTTAGATGGGTGACCACAAGTGGCATAATAATGTCTTAAGCTTCTCGGTTCTTTGGAAAGCAGTTATAAGCCGTTGGATCCAGCTGACATTATTAAATGAAAGTCGTTTAGTTTTGTCAGATTCCTTTAGGTAGCTTAAAAAATCTGACACCAGTGTAGGCCATTTACACACATGATTTATTTTGTTTTTAGTATTTGTTGTTATGGCAGAACAGATGGCAAAAAAATACATAATTATTCGTGAAAATTTCAACTATCTAGCTATCGCGGTTCTTGCGATACTGCCTAGTGACAGACAGACGGACAGACAGCGAAGTCTTAGTACCTAATAGGGTCCCGTTTTTACCCTTTGCGTACCCTAAAAAAAGAGTGTGTACTCGATGGCGTGTACTTATGTACCTACACGCGTTAGTTAGAAGTTATACTTCTTTGACGTGAACATAAATACAGAGAAGATAAGTACGATCGCAGATTTTTTTAATAAAATATATCCAATGAATATTTGATATTTAATATTAATATCCGATAAAATATTTAACAACTAATTTATGAACTATCTCCACGTGAAGGTTTTGCTAAATTGCTAATTTGATTGTTCATATAAGTAGATTAGATAAGTCACGTTCAGAAGTTCGTAGGTTTATTGTGAAATTCTAAATAAAAAGTAAAGATTAATTTTTCGGTAGTATTCATAGTAATCAATACAAACATTAGTAAGTACTTATTTTTTGTTTATGAATAGGTACATGTTTACCTACTAAGCTTACTTCTTACTTACTTACTTCCGTCGAGGACAAATTTTTCCGCAATTAGGCCCGAAATTGCCGGTCCCGTTTTGCGTGGGGAGCTGTCACCGGCCTCAGTTCTCAAACCAGCCCAGCTCCTGCAGGAAGCCTAGAACGCCTGTGGGCGCCCTGCACGCTTCCGCCATGGTTCCCGGGTGTTCTAGGAACCTTCTTCTTATGTGTGCGACGCCATCGCACTCCAGGAGGAGATGGCTCGCAGTTTCTTCAGCCTCCATGCATGCTCTGCACAGAGGACTGTTAGTTAAGCCTAGGGTGAAGAGGTGTTTATTTAGTGCACAATGACCAGTAATGATGTCAATCATACGGCGTAGGTTCCTCCTTGGCAGTGCTAACAGACGTCGGGATAAGCGTCTGTCCCATTGGGGCAGCGCCTCCCTAGCCTGCCGGCACGTCTGGAGGGATTGCCATGATTGAGCCTGTTCTTCGCCGATTCGACCTTTGATCCAGGAGCGAACCTGCGTGAAGGGAATCGGGGCCATCGGAAGGGGACCCTCCGGTGACATGCTCGATCCCCGACGCGCCAGCTCGTCCGCTGCATCGTTACCCAGTGAGTTACTGTGACCTTTGATCCATTGGAGAGTTACTTTGTTGTACTTACAGAGATTATCCAGGGATCTGTGGCATTCTTGTACTAAGGCAGAGTCCACGTATGCTCTCCTCAGGGCAAGAAGAATTGCTGCGCTGTCTGTCAGGATACGGATGGACAAACCTGATACTTTTCTCCTGGTAATTTCTGTTGCTGCGTGGGTTATGGCTGCACACTCGGCTTGAAAAATGGAGTTTTCCTTACCCAAGGCAGCTGCAGAGTGGATGTTGAGATCGTGGGAGAATACACCAGCACCTACACCGTTGTGTGTTTTCGAGCCGTCTGTGTATACTCTCACTTCTTCAGTACCTGAGCTGTCTGATGGTGCTTCATGTAATTGTATTTTGTATTTTTTGTCAAAAATAAATTGTTTGCGGATCCTGTCGTTTATAGCACCTATAAGGTGTGATGCCCCTAGGGCTATTGAGAGGATTTGTGTGTGTGGTGCCTTGTCTTTATGTTTCCATAGGCCCAACGTATGAAGTCTTGCAGCTGCGACTTGTGCTTCTTGTTTTATGTGTAGGTACATACATACATACATACTATCACGTCTTTATCCCTAATGGGGCAGACAGAGCATTTTGGGTCTTGCGGTTCTATGCAGAGCCCAGGGCCGCAAGACCCAAAAGCCACTTTTAGCGTCATGGTGGGCGAGAAGATGGAAAAGCAATCAATATAGTGATGGGTTGCTAGCCGCATCGCCTGTTAACATGATTTGCATTTTTGCCCATTCCCTCGATCGGCTTTTACGATCTGCGTGGGAAGAGAAGCAGCTGGTACATTCTATGTTTTTTATTTTATTTCTCCCAGACCAGCATGGGAGTATGTGTAGGTGTAGCGATCTAATATCTAGGATTGCCTCTAATGCTGCCGTTGGGCAAGATTTCATGCCACCACCTATCGCCAGGCATGCTGTTCTTTGAAATCGCTGTAGTTTCTCTTGTACTGTAATCAAAGTAGTTCGATACCACCATACTATTGCAGCGTATGTGAGTCCTGGTCTGATGACTGTGATGTACAGCCATTTCATGATTTTCGGGGTTAGTCCCCAGTTTTTGCCTACTAGTCTTCGGCAGTTCCATAGGTTTATGTAGGCTTTGTTTAGTTTTTCATCAAGATGCGTGCTCCAATTCAGCTTGGAGTCCAGTATTACGCCTAGGTATTTGACCTCTTTCGATAGTGTGAGTGTCGTACCAAAGAGCTTGGGTGGTTCGTAGTTGCCTAGGGCTCTTTTGTTTGTAAACATAACTAGTTCTGTTTTGTTCGCATTTACTGAGAGGTCATGTTTGTTACACCAATCCTCTACAATGCGTAATGCACTTCTGGTTAGGCTGCATACGACGCTAGCCGAGTTCCCTTGTATGAGTATGGCCAAGTCATCAGCGTAGCCTACTGTATAGTAGTGTTTCTTGTTTAGGGATGTAATTAGATCATCTACCACTAAGCTCCACAATAGGGGTGAAAGTACCCCTCCTTGTGGGCAACCTCTGGTTGCCATTACTTTTGTGGTTTCACTCATGTCTAGTTTTATGTTGCGTAGTTTCAGCATGTTGGATATCCAGCCAGTTACAGTGCCCGGCACTTCATGTCTATTAAGGGCCTCTTGTATGCAATTAAAGTTTGTCTTATCGAACGCTCCTTCTATGTCGATGAAGGTTCCTAGACACAGATGTTTGCTGTGTATAGCATTTTCCAGTATTGTTACCACTTCATGTAACGCTGTTTCTGTTGACTTTCCCGTGCAATAGGCATGTTGCTTGGGATGTAAGGGATGTTTGATTAATGCCGTATCTCTAATGTGCCTGTCACATAATCTTTCCAACACCTTGAGAAGGAAGGAAGAAAGGCTAATAGGTCTGAATGATTTGGCATTTGTGTAGTCTGTACATACATACATACATACTATCACGTCTTTATCCCTAATGGGGCAGACAGAGCATTTTGGATCTTGCGGCTCTATGCAGAACCCAGGGCCGCAAGACCCAAAAGCCACTTTTAGCGTCATGGTGGGCGAGAAGATGGAAAAGCAATCAATACAGTGATGGGTTGCTAGCCGCATCGCCTGTTAACATGATTCGCATTTTTGCCCATTCCCTCGATCGGCTTTTACGATCTGCGCGGGAAGAGAAGCAGCTGGTACATTCTAAGTTTTTTCATTTCTCCCAGACCAGCATGGGAGTAGTCTGTTTTTCCAGGTTTTGGTATGAATATTACTTTAACCTCCCGCCATTGCTGGGGAATGTACCTGTGTGCTAGGCAGGCTGTTAGTAGGTGGGTTAAATGTTCCAGTAAGACTTTTCCTCCCCATTTAAGGAGACCAGGGAAAATGCCATCCGGGCCTGGTGATTTGAAAGGTTGGAAGCTGTTTATAGCCCATTCTACTCTGTCTAATGTAACTATCTCCTGGGCTAAATTCCAGTCTTGTTCTGTAGGATTATGTGTTGTTTCCTCTGGTTTTTCCAGGTGGTCGTATTTAAGGCAGCCTGGAAAGTGGGTTTCTAGTAGTATTTCACATATTTCTTCCATGTTAGCGGAGTAACTGCCGTCCAGTTTTTTAAGAGTACCGATCGTTTTGTTGCCCCCGCCTGACAGTAATTTGCAGACTCTGGAAGCTTCAGACGTAGTTTCGATACTCGTGCAGTATTTACACCAGGATTTGCGTTTGAATTTTCTGATCCTGTTCTTGTAGTTGGAACGAGCTATAGCATAGTTGTCCCAGTCTCTTTCGTTTCTAGTATTCATCGCTCGGTTTAGGAGTCGGTGTACTTGATTCTTGCGCCTTTCTAATTCAGGGCCCCAGAACTTTTTACCGCCTTTGGGGCAGCAACCTCTGGTGCTGAGAGGGCAAGATGTTTCGTAGCTTTGTGTAATAGCCTGTGATATGGTTTTGGCATAACCTTCTACATTTGGGAGGCTGTTTAGAACCGTACGTTGTTGTATCGGTCCAAGTTTGTTTTGCAGAAGTTTCGTATATGTGCTTCTGTCAGTTTTTCTCGGGTTTCTGTAGGGAACAGGTTTGGCAATTGTAAAGTTTACCTTGTATCGTAGCCATCTATGATCCGAGCAGGATGCCTCGTCAGATACGTGCCAGTCGGAGATGTATTCTAGGATGCCGTCTGTAGCTAGGGTGAGGTCAATAATGGTACGACATCGTTTAGTTATAAGCGTAGGTTTATTACCTTTGTTTAGTATGTTGAGATTTGTCTGTATAAGGTAGTTTACCAGTTCATCCCCCCTGGGATTGGATTTCTCCATACCCCAAAGAGGATGATGCGCATTGGCGTCGACGGAGACAATGAGCTCCAGGTTGTTTATTTCACAGTAACTTACCAGTTCTATGAGTTCACGAGTTGGTATGTCGGCGCCGACGTCTCCTGGGAGGTAGACGGAGGCGATCACTGTATTCGGTAGGGTTTCGTGGTCACTCGTTGAGATCCTGATGGCTGTCAGATCTCTGGAAGATAAGTGTGTTAGTGGCAATGCCATGAAATTGCGGGGTAGATAGATACAAGTCCTGGGAGAATCACAGGTTTGATCATAGATTATCTTACCTCCGATGTTGTTTAAGCCACATATATTGTGGCGTCTGATCCACGGCTCCTGGATCAGCGCAAGGGTGTCGTTCTTCTCCAGCTCGCCCCGCAGGGAAGCCGTTGCGGTCTGACTATGCTGGAGGTTAATCTGGATGACGTCAGTCATCCGGGTCCGAGTCGGTGAGTCGGACATCATTTTGTCGGTCCTTCTCCACCTCCTCATCCCTGCAGCCTATCAGTGCCATGCGCCTCCCTGCTTCTTCGACGTCCTCGTCGTCGGAGAGCGCTTGACACCCAGCTTCTTTCGTCCTCACCTCAGCCCCGTTCTCGGCCGGGGTGGCCATCTCAGGTGTGGACGACGCGGGGAGTTGTTGGAGCCCTGAGGGTCCTGCCTCCTGCTCACCCGGTGCAGTGGCGGATGTCTCCTCAGGCTCCGTAGCGACGTCCATACTCGTATCGTCCGTGTTTTCCACCTGGTCCTTGTCACTACCCTTGGTGGGTATCTGTAGATACACCGACCCAAGGGAGAATGCCAGGCAGCGTTCATGTTCCACAATGGTGGGCAGAAGCTCGTCCGGTACGCCTACCAGGACGTAGATACCATCCTCTTGGTGTATGGGACTGTATAGGTTCCATCTATCCACGCCAGCCCACGGATTCATGCGGTGGAGCATGGTGTGGAGTTGATGTATTGTACCCTTCCTTGCGGGAAGGAACAATCCACATTTAGTCCTCTTCGGTAGGTCCTTTTGGGCCATCACCGTAAGCGGTTGGTTATTGGAGGCCGGGGGAAATCCAGACACCACCTTCTTGAGCCAGGACTTTGTCGCCTCGTCCCTGCATTTGAGCTTAAGCACGCCCTCAGCGATGACAGGCTTACCCCCAAATACAGGGATGACTTCAGCATCCAGGTCAAGAACCTGGTTCATGAGTAAGTCCTCGATCTTTTCCTGAATCTTACCCAATTCTTCAGGCTGTAGGTCTGATCTGTCCACCGTCGTGACGGCCATGTCCAGATCGGTAGCTACCGCACCGGCGTATGTAGTCCCGCTCTTCACAGCCGCACCATCGAGTTTCACCTTCTTCGTCTCACCCCTTGGTGAGATGGTGTCGTCGAGGCGCGCCCGTTTGGTTGTTGGAGGGGGCTGTTGCTGCTGCTCCTGCTGCCGCTCCCTCGGCTGCTGCCTTGTTTCGGGCTGCTGCTTCTGGGGGGGCCGCTGTTTTTGCAGCTGTTTTTTTCCTGTGGAAGGAAGTTTCGATCCCCCTTGCGGGGTTTCGAGTTTGGAACGACCTTTTTCCTCCGAGGAGGTGGACGGTCGTGTATTGTCCAGCGTCCTATGTTCGCGGGAGTGTGACGGGTGTAGGACGTTATGTTTGGCGACTGTACCGAACTATTTTGGTTAGCTTGGTAACATGTAGGTAGTTAGACTAAGTAATATAAAAAAAAACAAGAAACAGAAAAGTAACAACAATATTTATTTTTGTTAACTAGATTTAAAATACGCTTTACGCTAAGTAGTAAGTATTACCTTATCTTATAAACCTAATCTTAAAATTAATTTTTGTTTAATGGAGTTTTAAAGTAATAAAAATAAAATGTAGTAATTGAGAAGAAGGGTCGTGAGTCCAATTAATCGCACCGCAACGTTACCGGTAATTAAAAAATCAAACCACTGTCCTGGTAGTGTAGGTAGATGGTGATGTTGCAGAATACCGGTGCGGCAGACTATTTAATAAAGTCGGGTAGGATGGCCGAAGGGGTAGTGTAGTAGTTCCAGCACGCGAGCGGAGTCGTCGTAGGACACGAATTTCTGGCCCGAAGAAAAGAACCCTGGAAGCCGGAAACCGGACGTTTTACTGATTGCCCTCTTCCTTTGTTTGACTGCAACATCATTGTCCGAGCAAAGCAGGTGGAATGATTTAGACAAGAAACGTAATCAATGATGTGGCATTCATACAAAATTAAATTTAGCATCCAAAATCAACTTTAGGTGAAAGGTACATTCGGTGAAATGACGGAACATGATTTAGCAAACCATTAAAATAGAATAATGAATGATGAATATAGGTAGATGAAATAAGTTATAATGGTAATAATTACATGCATTCTGCATTATTGCAATAGCAATTTACTAATTCTACTTATGAATTTATTTTTTACAATGTAGGTATCTAATAATCAATCTCACAATTTAGAACTTACTTCTACAAAAGAATTTGCAACACTCACCCAGTATCGGGGTAAACACTTCACACAATAAATTAGTAAAAGGTTAAAAATATATTTATGTAATATAGAAACAGTTTATCAAATAATAATTTTATCGGAGCTAGACAATGCGCAGTGACACCTTGCAGGTAGAACAGTCGCTTCGCTCTCACTCGACACCGATGTGCGGGGCTCGGAGATGCGTAAGTACTTCAACGTCATTCATTCCACAATTGCGGATGTAGTCTCACAGGAGAAGTAGTTTAATAGTAGTTAAAATTGTGGTGTCAGTTTCGTTTAAATTTGTTTTAAATAGAAATTAAGGTTGTAAATAGTTAGGTTAAGTTTAGGTATAGGTTATTTGATATTATTTTAGATAATTTCTGAGTATATTAAGGCGAGTTTGTAACAAACATCGTTACATACCCCCCTTTTTAGGTTAGGATTTTACTTATAAAATCCGCTTTTTAGGAATTATTTTAATTTAAGTTAGCTTAAAATCTTTTATGTGCCATGTTCCTAAGTTATGGCCGGACATGTCTTCAAGTTCATAGACTAATTTAGATTTTTTTCCAATGATTCGACATTTAATGAACTTTGGAGCCAATTTCTTTGAAAACCTATTATCTTTATCACTCTGGTAAAACGTCCTGCGCCAAATTATGTCCCCTACATTAAAATCTACGTTTTTACGACGCAGGTTGTAATTGGTGCTATTTCTAGAGTGCGCCTTTAATAATGAAAGTTGGACTTTATCAAAAAATTTGTGCAACACTCCTAAATTTTCAGCATAGCTATCTCTGGGTGTAAAAATTAATTGGTTTTCTAGGTCAGAATCGACGTAATGTGAACCACAGCTCACGAGTTCTCGTCCGAAAACTAAAAAAGATGGTGAGAAGCCAGTGGCTTCATTGACAACACTATTTAGAGCGAATTGTATTTTAGGTATATGGGTATCCCAAATTCTATGATCGTTGTCAATAAAACTTGACACGGACGTTATTATAGTTTTATTATATCTCTCCACTGTGTTGATCTGAGGAGTGTATAGGGGAGTGTAAAAAACATTAGGTATTTTGTAACTGTCGAATAAGGTTTTCATTATGTTACTCGTAAATTGTTTTCCGTTATCCATAATAATGGTGCTAGGTATCCCATGTACAAGAAAAACTTTTTCTTCAATTATCTTAGAAATAATATCGGATGTAGCTCTGCGAATAGGAAAGAGTAAACAATATTTAGAGAAGCAACAGGTGACTACGAACAGGAATGTATTCTGTTTTCTAGATACGGGTAATGGTCCTACTAGATCCATGCTCAACATTTGGAAGGGACGACAACAATCCTTAGGCCTACCCATAATACCAAGTGTAGAATGATTAGGGTGTTTATGAGAGAGGCAAGTATCGCAACCAGTAACAAAGTGTGCTACGTCTTGTTGCATCTTGGGCCAGAAGTATCTAAGACTGAGGCGTTTATAGGTTTTGAAAATACCCATATGTCCTGAAGTAGGTTCCGAGTGATTTTTGGATATAATGTCATTCCTATACTCTGATGGAATCACTTCTTTCCATTCGAATTCTCTAGTGAGAGGATTAAGAGACTTCATGTAGCGAAATAGTTTGCCGTTTTCAACTCTATAGTTAAGAAAGGATGTTGGGGACTTCAAGCAGCCATCACGAAGATTTAAAAACCAAGAGTCATTAGTATTATAGTAAGAGACTGTTTTAGTATCAATAGAGGAAATAGGTACAGCGCGAGATAGACTATCTGGTACAATGTTCTCGGATCCTTTGCGGTGTTTAATGTCGAAGTTATATGCAGATAGACGTACTCCCCATCGTGCTAATCGTCCAGTGGGGTTGTTTAGATTCAGGAACCATTTAAGAGAGGAATGGTCTGTAAAAATTGTAAATTTGAGTCCATTTTCCAAATAACAACGCCAATGTTCGATTGCGGTGAGTACGGCTAATGCTTCCCGTTCCGTAGCGCTGTAGTTTCGTTCCGGCTGCGATAAAGATTTACTCATGTAAGCTATAACCCTTTCCTTTCCGTCGATGTTTTGAGTGAGTACTGCTCCAATACCATAATCACTCGCATCGGTGTGTACTTCAAACGGTCTCATATAATCTGGACATGATAGAATCGGTGTAGAAGACAAACATTCTTTGAGTTTACTAAAAGCCAAGTTAGCTTCGGTAGTCCAAGCAAAGGGAGGAGCATTCTTACCTTGGGTTGTCAATTTATTTAAAGGGCTTGCTAAAGTGCTAAAATCTTTAATAAATCTTCGGTACCATGAGGCAGTACCAAGAAAACGCCTTACTTCTTTCCTATTAGTAGGCACAGGATAGTTTACAATGGCTTCTACCTTGTCAGGGTCTGCCTTTAGGCCGTTGGAATCAACTATGTAGCATAGGTACTTTAGTTGGTTCCTAAAAAACTGGCTTTTTTGAAAATTTATAGTTAAGTTAGCCATTTTTAGCTTATCAAGCACACGGTTTAATAAAGAAATATGTTGTTCAAAGTTATTTGACACTATTATGACGTCATCAATGAAAACGAAAACCCTATGTTCAAATTCAGGTCCGTAGAACAAGGTGTCCACTAGTCTTTGTTGCGTGGCAGGTGCATTAGTCAAACCGAAAGGCATGGATTTGAACTGGAAGGTACCTCGCGAAGGAATGTAGAAAGCCGTCTTCTGTCTGTCTTCCTCGCGAATCAAAATCTGCCAAAAACTTTTTGATAGGTCCAAGCTTGACAGATATCTGGCATCGCGTAAATTGTCTAAGATCTCTGCAATATAGGGAAGGCTATATGCATCCTTCTTTGTGACCGCATTTAGTTTTCTGCTGTCAAGACAAAAACGCAGTTCGCCATTTTTCTTAGGTGTAAGTAGGACAGGGGACGACCACGGGCTTTCGCAAGGTTCCACAACATCCTCTTTGAGCATTTCGTCGAGTTGTTCGACCAAGATGCGTTGCTTTTCGGGCGACATCCTGTAATAGCGTTGACGAATGGGGGCAGCATCCCCAGTGTCAATAGAATGGGTAATAAGAGATGTCCGACCTAAACCACGTTCTTCGTAAGATATGTCACGAAACTGTGAAATTAAAAGATCTGCTGTGACTTTTTGTTCATTAGTTAAATTCTCGTAAGAGCATAAATTCTGAGACGTAGGATATTCTTTGCCAGTAGTGAAAACGCTATCGGTATCTTTGTGATAGGTTATGTGGTCCATATATTTGGGGAAAAGCTCAAAAATTCTCCAGAAATCCATTCCTAATATGAGGCAGTTTTTTATTTTAGGAACCACATAAACTTTAAGAGTGTGAGTTTGGCCATAAAAAGTAACTGGGAGGTAGATGATCCCAAGAGAATCCAGTCGATCACCACCAGCTGTCACGAATTGGGGAGTGTCGGATTCGACAATTTGAAAACCGGCTTTTATAAGTGATTCGTGGCTGCCGTTACCTAATATGGTGGTAGAAGAACCAGTATCTAGTAGACCAATAAGTGTATTATTGTTGATATTAACTGATACGTAGGGCCGAGAAACATCAACATTAGTGTAATTATGACGGATTGAAGAGACAGCGTTATATGTAGAAAACGATGAAATGAAACTTAACCAATTTTGCCAGTCAGTGGTATCAAAGTTTTTAGAATTAATTATTCGCTTTTTAACGTTGTTTTTCCAATCCTGCCTTACAAGTTTTTTTGGTTGTTATCTGTAATTGAGTTACAATCAGGGCAGTCTGGGTAACGAAAGTCTTTTCTTCCGCATTTAAAACAAATAATGACGCGTTCCGCCGTGCAGTTTCTTAAAGAGTGGTCATTTGATCTACATCTAGGGCAAAATGTAGGCCTGGAAGTATTTTGACTCACAACGTTAATCTTGTTGCTTTCGTTAGTAGTAGTAGTTTTTGTGTTAGTATAAGAATTTTTCTGTTTATTAAAATAATATTTATTTTCATTTTTGTTATTAATATTAGAAGATTGACCATACTTATAGGCAAACTCGGGAGCAAGTGTTGTATTAGAGACGCTAGGTGGTTCACGGAATGATGAGAATCTAGTTTGTACATTTTCGAAGTTGCGGCACGCAGACACAAGTGCATCAATAGTCTTGATTTCAGGTGATGCCGCTAACGTGTTTGCATAGCAAGGCCGAATGTTATGTAATAAAATTTCTAATTTTTCTGCTTCTGTGAAAGATTTGCTAAGGCGGGAAAATAATCCATGCATAATTGAAATGTATATAACAATATTTTCCTTTTCACCTTGTGTGCGGGATCTTATTTCTGCCGCTAAACGGTAGTCATAGTCGCTGCTACTAAAATCTTTTTTTAATAGGGCACATAGTTCTTGCCAGGAATTGATGTGATCCTTATGGTATCGATACCAATGGAGAGCATCGTCTGTAAAGATTTCGAAGGCAAGCGAAAGAATCTTTTCAAAGGAAATTCCACGAGATTGTACAAATTCATTGACTTTTAGAATAAATGAATGAACACATGTTTTGCCAGAGAATTTCAATTTAGCAATTTCACTAGTGAGACTACGTTCGCAAGAAACCGTTATGTTATTAGTATCCAAAGGGGTATCAGATGTACTCGTAGATGGAGTCTTTGTTTGAGTATACTGAGGTTTTAAAGCGTAAAGTTCTTTTAGTTGTGAGTCAAAGCTAGCTGCGCATACTTTGTAAATGTCAGCGACTTCTTGTGTTCTATTAATTCTATTTATTCGGTGGTAAAGGTGATTCATTAAATTTTCCGTACGTGAGTATAAATTTTTATCAAATTTAGTTTTGAGATTTAAAACAGCATTTTGGACCTTAAGAAGGGATTCTTTGGTATATTTAAGATCCTCTTTAGGATCCAAATGTGATTCTAAAATATCTTCAGACGCATTAAGTTGGCTTAGTTTAACAATTTCCTTTCGTAGCTCCTGAACTGAATCACCTGAACCACCACGCAGTTCTACTTCATATTGCAATTCAGATTTTTGCAATGACAAAAATTTTATAGGGTACGCCATAGTGAAGTTATGACTGAGGTGTGTGTTGCAAAATGAGACAATAACTACAATAATTATAAAATAGTTCTATGTACAATGATTACAATTAGTTAACCAGTGCGTGGTAAAACCAGTTTTATTTATTATTTGTAAGTCTAAGACAGTTATATTTACACAATAAAAATAACTTGGTAAGGAATTGAAATGAACAAACTTAAGACCACACACGAGTTATAGGAAATTAGTAAAAATCAGACTTAAAACAAAGTTTAAGTAAGCCAACACCAAGAAAACCGTTCAATGCCTTAAAACCACGGGTAACGCTACGGATGCGATAAAACAAAGCTAAGTCGGGCGCCACTGTACCGAACTATTTTGGTTAGCTTGGTAACATGTAGGTAGTTAGACTAAGTAATATAAAAAAAAACAAGAAACAGAAAAGTAACAACAATATTTATTTTTGTTAACTAGATTTAAAATACGCTTTACGCTAAGTAGTAAGTATTACCTTATCTTATAAACCTAATCTTAAAATTAATTTTTGTTTAATGGAGTTTTAAAGTAATAAAAATAAAATGTAGTAATTGAGAAGAAGGGTCGTGAGTCCAATTAATCGCACCGCAACGTTACCGGTAATTAAAAAATCAAACCACTGTCCTGGTAGTGTAGGTAGATGGTGATGTTGCAGAATACCGGTGCGGCAGACTATTTAATAAAGTCGGGTAGGATGGCCGAAGGGGTAGTGTAGTAGTTCCAGCACGCGAGCGGAGTCGTCGTAGGACACGAATTTCTGGCCCGAAGAAAAGAACCCTGGAAGCCGGAAACCGGACGTTTTACTGATTGCCCTCTTCCTTTGTTTGACTGCAACATCATTGTCCGAGCAAAGCAGGTGGAATGATTTAGACAAGAAACGTAATCAATGATGTGGCATTCATACAAAATTAAATTTAGCATCCAAAATCAACTTTAGGTGAAAGGTACATTCGGTGAAATGACGGAACATGATTTAGCAAACCATTAAAATAGAATAATGAATGATGAATATAGGTAGATGAAATAAGTTATAATGGTAATAATTACATGCATTCTGCATTATTGCAATAGCAATTTACTAATTCTACTTATGAATTTATTTTTTACAATGTAGGTATCTAATAATCAATCTCACAATTTAGAACTTACTTCTACAAAAGAATTTGCAACACTCACCCAGTATCGGGGTAAACACTTCACACAATAAATTAGTAAAAGGTTAAAAATATATTTATGTAATATAGAAACAGTTTATCAAATAATAATTTTATCGGAGCTAGACAATGCGCAGTGACACCTTGCAGGTAGAACAGTCGCTTCGCTCTCACTCGACACCGATGTGCGGGGCTCGGAGATGCGTAAGTACTTCAACGTCATTCATTCCACAATTGCGGATGTAGTCTCACAGGAGAAGTAGTTTAATAGTAGTTAAAATTGTGGTGTCAGTTTCGTTTAAATTTGTTTTAAATAGAAATTAAGGTTGTAAATAGTTAGGTTAAGTTTAGGTATAGGTTATTTGATATTATTTTAGATAATTTCTGAGTATATTAAGGCGAGTTTGTAACAAACATCGTTACACGACCTTTGTACTACTTGGTCTTTTGCCATACCTATTCGAACGCCTAACCGTGTTCTGGACCAATGCTGGAGATGAATGCTTCGCTTGGTTCCGGTTGCCCTTCCCCTTGCGACGAGTCACCTCCTGCCAGGTCTCCAGTAGGGCACTCCGTTTCGGAGTGTCCATTTGCCTGTCGTGTACAGATGCGCCGGCGGTTGCATCTGTGTTTTTTGTCTCCGCACCCGAGGGTTTGGAGGTGTGTGTGGGGTGTTTTTGGTTTTGGGTATCCATGTATCCAATGTGTATGTGTTTCACCCCGCAGGTTCACCACCCGCCACGGAGTCCTCAAACCGGGGACGCAACCGAGTGTTGCGCCAGTGTTACCATTGGGGTATAGCTCCCCGAGTAGGCCGACCGTACGAGTCTAAATAGCGCTAGAGTACCATAGCCCAAAACGTAAACCATGGTACCGAGCACCACCGCCTGCCAGCCTGCCAGCCCAGGAAACTCGCATGATGGCCATCTGACTGGACATCGCAGCCGATTGACCCTTACTAGCTAGGTAAGAGCCGCCCGTGTTAGATCAATCCAGGGCCAAAGAAGCGTGTTGCGTCAGTGGGGTTTATAAGTCCAACCTACCCCACCTCAGCTCAACTTCCAGGATCCCCTTCTCGACCATTACGGGTCCCCACGCACGGCACAAACACGTGGGTGGACACCCCGCCCCCACCCGACGTCACATATCTTAGTGTCGTCCGGCCCGCAGTATCTTGTCCACAGCGACCTGCAGCTGAGATTTTGGAAGGGATTGGAATGGGGATTAGTTTGGATGGGGATTTGGGTTGTGTGGTGCGGGGAGTGTGGAGTGCGTCGGATGGTTTCTGTTATATCTGTTTCTTAGGGAACCAGACCAAGAACAGGCGGCAACCACGGGAAGGACAATCCATCAGACTTGCCATGGCTATCTTAGCGACTGTTGCGCTCCTGCCATGACCATTCGCCAGATTGCACATCGGGACAGATGTACAAAATGAGATTTCCTATGCTGAGGTACCTGCGAGGAAATTTACCCTTAGCATACTAAACCTCGCCCCATACCTACTAAGCTATAGTAGGTATGGGGCGAGGTTTAGTATGCTACCTACTAAGCTATACCTATCATTATTTCTTTTAATTAATATATGTTTTGAAAAAAATAATTGTTTCAGTTTCAGAACGAACTCATATCGTAGAAATTAGAAATATTGTGGAGACTTGGAGAGAAATGCATTCGGTTTCAAAAGCAAACAACGTTGCCGTCTCGTGCCGCTGTGTACCTACTACACTTTGCGCGTTGCCTGCTGCATGAAGAGCGGCAACGTAGCATTCTGACCGCGCTGAGTCTTCTGACATAATACTACATTTAGATATTTTTATTACAGCGCCATCTAAATGATGTCCAAGTAAGTCGTTGCAAGCATTGAGCTGTCAAATTAGACAAATGCAGTAGTTTTTAATAAATCTGCCAGATGTCACTCTAAAATGAATTCTATTTATTACACACACATTGTTAGAAATGTAAATTTTTTTCTTGTTTTAAATATCGTTTTTCTTGTAAAGTACTGTAAATTATTATGACAGACTTTAAAGGCGAGCACTACAACTTCATGAAAATTGGAAAATCGATTGTAATATGAGAAACACTATCCACATTAAGAGAATTGCTGTAAAACAAAATGTATGGACGGCCAAGGTTCGCAATCACCTTAAGGAGTCACGGTCATAAAAGTCGCTCTTTAGGTGTGCTAATAGACGGAGTTGTCGAAATTTCATCTGCATTTCGGGGTCGCATATCATCTTATAGGATTGCAGCTAAAGATGAATTTGAGCAAAGTTTACCAGAGATATTTTTACAAAGTATCAGAAGTTCTATACATCAACTTTTAATTAAAGCGTTAAAGACACATATTAATATTAAAGTCAATTTTGAATTCTTCTGTAACTTTATCTTATTCAAAAATAATGAACAGTCAGTGAAATCATTTTCTACAAAAAATTTTGTAGTACACTCTAACTTTAAATTTGATGATATTTTTAAAGCAATAAAAGATATAATTTTAAAAAAGATTCAAGAGTTCGAAGAAAGGGATAGCGGTTGGGCTTTTACGAATAATTTATATTTAGAGGTAAATATCAACAGATATGACCCTTTGAATGGGTCAAGCTATATCGATTTACCTATTGTTTTAAAAAAGAAAAAAGGCTGTCTAAATATTAAAAATAATGATGATTATTGCTTTTTATGGTGCATAACGGCAGCGCTTTGTCCAGCGCGTAGAAATCCCGCGCGCGTCTCCTCTTATCCCCATTTTAAAGATATTTTAAATGTTGATAACATTTCTTTCCCAGTTTCATTTTCAGACATAAGTCTTTTTGAAATCAATAATCCTAACATAAGTATTAATGTTTATTCCCTAAATAGTAATAAAACTGTTGTTGGTCCAATTTACAGATCCCAACTCAAAAGACAGGTAAGGATAAATTTACTTTTGCTTGAAAAAGGGGGTAAGTCACATTACGTTCTAATAACTAACTTATCGCGTCTCGTTCGTTGTCAATTGACTAAACACCATGGCAGACTGTATTTCTGTGACGACTGTCTGTTATTTTTTTCTACTGAAGATAAATTAACCAATCACATGTGTAGTGGTGTAGCTACAGTATTACCCGACAAAGGAACTTTTTTACAATTTTCTCATTTTGAACGCAAACAAGACGTACCCTTTGTGATTTACGCAGACTTTGAATCCATTCTTTTGCCTGTTCACGGATGTGAGCCTAGTCCAACGTCAAGTTTTACTAGCAACCGACAACTTCATATACCTTCAGCGTTTGCTTACCACATTGTTTCGTCATTTGATAACAAGTTAAATAAGTTCGTTCAATATCGGGGATCTGACTGCGTACAAAGATTTATTAAACATCTGTTAGATGATATTTCCAAGTTGTATAAAATTTTGAATACTGAAATACCATTAATTTATACAGAAAATAATGACGATGATTTTCAAAGTGCAACTCATTGTCATATCTGTCAAGATTCATTACTGTTTGATAAGGTTAGAGATCACTGTCACCTAACAGGGCGCTACCGTGGCGCTGCACATCAATACTGTAACTTAAGATATAGCGTTCCAAAATTAGTCCCGATATTTTTCCACAATCTATCTGGCTATGATTGTCATTTATTTATAAAAGAACTAGGCGAATGCGATGGATCTCTAAAGGTGATTCCAAAGAATAAAGAAAACTATATTTCATTTACAACATTTTTTAAAATTGGTGTCAATCAGTTTGCACAAGTTAGATTTGTTGACTCTTTTAAGTTTTTGGGGACTAGTTTAGAAAAGTTATCAAAGGGATTAGCTGAAACGGATTTTAATTACATCAAAGAATATTTTCCTAACAAGGAACAATTTCATTTACTGATTCGTAAAGGAATATATCCTTACGATTTTGTGTGCGACTGGAAATCTTATTCGTATAGCCAGCTTCCTTCTAAGGAATGTTTTTTTAATTCTTTAACTGATGAAGCCATAAGCGACGCAGATTATGCACACGCTCAAAAGGTGTGGAACACATTCAGAATTCGAAATATGGGAGAATACACTGATCTGTATCTTAAAACGGATGTATTGTTATTAACCGACATTTTCGAAAATTTTAGAAAAGTTTGTAAACTGAACTATGAATTAGATCCTGCATTTTATTTAACAGCTCCTAGTCTGTCATTCGATGCTATGTTGTTTAAAACTGGAGTTAAGTTAGAACTGATAAGTAACTTGGAAATCGTGCGGCTGATACAGAAAGGGATTCGCGGGGGTATTTGTTTATGTTCTAATAGATACGCAAAGGCAAATAATAAGTATACGAGTTCTTATGATCAATCTAAACCTGATGTATTTTTGGTATATATTGATTGCAATAATTTATATGGACACAGCATGTGTCAATCATTACCCACGTCCGATTTCAGATTTTTAGATTTGTCAGAAATTGAACGTTTGAACGTTTTAGAGGTGCCAGATGATGCGGAGTTCGGTTTCGTTCTTGAAGTGGATTTATCATATCCCGAGGAATTACACTGTTGGCATAACGATTATCCTTTTTGTGCAGAAAAATTTACTCCACCTGGAGGAAATTCCAGTAAATTAATACCGAACTTGTACTCTAAATATTTTTACGTGATACATTATGTTCATCTAAAAACTTGTTTAAAAAATGGGTTAATTCTTGATAAAGTTCATCGCGTTATTACATTTAAGCAAAGTTCATTCTTACGAAAATACATTGATTTGAACACAGAGCTAAGAAAAAAAGCCACAACTTCATTTCAACAAGATCTCTTTAAATTATTAAATAATTCTGTATTTGGAAAAACTCTCGAAGACAATGAACGTCGGGTCGATGTTAAATTAGTGAACCGCTGGCGTGATAACTCAAATAAAACTAAAAAAACCACTTCTGCTCATAAATTAATTGCTCGACCGAACTTTCACAGTGCTACCGTATTTTCATCTAATCTTGTCGCTATTCAAATGAAACCGGAAAGAATAGTATTAGATAAACCTATCTACATAGGTTTTACTGTACTTGAATTATCTAAAAGTCATATGTATAATTTTCACTACTCTGTAATAAAACCATTTTATAAGGATCGCGTTCAACTATGTTATACCGATACCGACAGTTTTATTTACAAAATTACTACGAACGACTTTTATAAGGACCTAGCACAGCATTTTCTCAATTACTTTGATACTAGTAATTATGATGCAAGAAATGTATACAACTTACCAAACATAAACAAAAAAATACCTGGATATTTTAAAGATGAGTTACAGGGGAACATTATGGCTGAATTCATCGGATTGCGATCGAAGATGTATTGCATCAAGACAGAAAATTCGTTAGTAAAAAAAGCTAAGGGTGTTAAAAAGCCTGTAGTTCGCGACTTATCATTACAGGATTATCATAACGTTTTGCTCAAAGATAGTATTATTCGTAAGAATAACACATTATTTAAATCAATAAAACATGAAGTTTTTACACAAACTGTGAATAAAATTGCTTTATCAAACTCAGATGATAAACGTTTTATCTGCAATGATAAAATCTCGACAATTGCATGGGGGCATAAAAAAATAGACATTTAACTTTCATATTAAAAGTGTTCTATTCTTGTGTCATTACTATACTATACATGTGTAGATTATATTTATATATATATATATATATATATATATATATATATATATATATATATATGTATAAAATATAAGCATGGTTTTCAACTAAGTTAGTTTAGAGTATACTTGTTGTATTTTACATTATAATTTTGTTACAAACGAGTACACAAAGTTATAAAGTTGTTTAATCAAACACCATTAATAAATGTTTTATTTGCAATGATAAAATCTCGTCAGTTTTATGGAGCATAAAAAAAGACTTGTAAATTTTTATAATAACAGTGTTAGATTACTTTTGTCATTACTATACTGTACATGTAATGAAATCTAAGAATGGTTTTTAATTAAGTTTGTTTTGTATATACTTATTCTATTTTGCATTATAATTTTATAATAAATGAGTGCACAAAATAATTTGATTTTATTTATTTCTGTTCACACACCCAACCAATTGCATTGTAATATGATACACGTGAAGGAGAGTCTAAGTACAAACGTGCTCAATTCAGGTCAACTTAAAAACATGTACAAACAAATTTTAGGTTGAAAGACCTATAAATTGCTGACTGGGATGAAAATAATATTTAAACATCTAATTTAAGCACGAATAATGTCACTTCACAAGTAAAGACATTGGGAGCTGGACAGTAGTAAGCTGCACTAATTACTTCATAATCACCAAGTGAGTATATGTAATTTTATAAATATATGCTGTAATCAATTTATTAAATAATGTTATAAACGATTTATAATAAATGTAATTGTTTCTTTGTTGCAGAAAATGGAAGACAGCACAAATGTTATGTTTTCACAGTACGCGCAAGATCCATACGAAAACTTAACACAAGAGATAGAGCTATTTGCACAAGAGCGCGAAAGACAAGAGAGGAGAAAGCGAGATGTGTCTAGAAAAAGGACTAAACTCTCTTCGAAGTCCTTCGTCATCAGCAAGCAGCAAAAGGGGCAAAAATTAATTCAGATCAAGATATTGGACTTGGCTCGTGAACCAGCTAGTGCGTCAAGCTCGGGTATCAACGACGTTGTTAGCGCGCAGTATGTGGTTCAGGATCAGTGTGATGAAGTATTAGACCTCACGGAGTCACTTGTTAGAACGATATCAAAAAAACTATGTGGTGATAATTTTTAAGTGTATTTTTTAATGATTGTATATGTTTTCTGTTTAGCGTGTAAGTAAATCCTATAAGTATATTAATTATTTTTAAGAGATAAATAAATAAATAGAATACCTAAAAAATTTGTCTTTTTTTCTAACTGAATACAATATGATAGGTTTAAACTAACCAAGGATATGAATAAATAAAAGAAAATATATTGATTTGATTTTATATCATTTATTTTAAATACTCTACGAAATATTTTCTAAATACCATTTCTTGATACAAATAACATTTTTTAGAGCACAAAAATTCTTATGACTTAAACAATTGAAATTAACTTCATTTTTGCAATAAGTTTTATATAAAGTCAAAAAATTTGGACATCCTCTGTCTTCTATGTCGATTAAAACACAATTGTCGCACAGTTCAATTAACCATTTCTGTTTCTCGAGACCTTTCATTACAATAGTTTTGTTTTGCATTATTGGTTTAACAATCCTTACAAATTCTCTTGGGTCTATATGTCCTTCTGACCATCGGATCCCACGAGTTCGCTCTAAATACTGAACGGCTCGTTTTTCTGCCGTAGTTAATGTAGTATATGCATATGGATGTTTGATTAAAAAAACTTGAGTGAACTCTTCAGTAGATACTGCAAACTCTTTGATTATAAATTTATTATAGCAATCCTTGAATCCTTGAATATCCACGAAAATAATCGAGTTCATGATATTTTACGAACAATGTTGCTTAGAGGTCTATATTCGACTATACAGTCATTCAGAATGAGACAATATGCTGTTGTGTGATCAGGTATCTCTCTATTGCACTCTAATTCAAGACAAATGTTGATTACCGGCCCTGATTTGATATTATCGTTCTGTCTAGAACAATCTATCACATATAATGGTGCAATATTTTTAAAATCTTGAGCACTCAACAAGGAGTTGCATGGACGGTTATAATAAGACTGCTGAAAGTTAACATATTGTTCGTATATTAGTGCATAGTTATGTTTTGGAAAGTTGGTATTATAACTTTCGTATGGGTAATATGTAGAGTTTAAAAAAACTTTGACATCGCGAATATCACAGTGATCGAACCGAGACATATCATTCATCCCATTGTTTTTTCTGTTTGTTTGTAAACCTAAAATAACATATCTAGGTTTTTCAATTTGTGAGGAAGTTTTAATTGACCAGGTGTGTTTTGTAGTCTTCGGTAGCAAAGGGTACTCATAAAGGTCCCAGTTTCTATACACTAATTGAATGGATCTGTCTTTTTCGAGTATTTTAAGTAAATTAATTCTTTCTCTATCCGATACTTTAACATGAGGCATGCGCCAAACAATCTTTTTTATATCAATACTTGCAACCTCTTCGCCAGTGTTCAGCTTTAGAGCATTGAGGTTAGTATTACTTCGTAACAAAATAAGCTCATGTTTGCAATTGACAATAATTTTTTTATAATCTTCTGCAAAACCTAGTATGTTGCTGAGAGGTACTGAAGCAGCAAAATGACCTCCAATTTCATTTTTAGTACCGTGTATATCCCAACCCCAAACTTTAGATACCTTCGACTCAGCTTCGTTCATAGATACCAATGCTTTCATAGTTGTAGTTATACCAGCATTCTTCACTTTGTCTATTTCAACACCGTTTAATTCATATCTTATATCTTGAAAAAGGAATAGAAGAGGGTTGTTTGTAAACTGTACTACTGGCACTGGTTCCCTCTTATCTCCTTTGATAACATTGACTACAGCTTCAACATATAAGGTACTTGCACATGGAAGCACATATAAATCTTGTTGGTTTATGGGTATCCGAATTTCATCATTTCTATTAAAAGTAGTTATGTACGGCTTGTATGAATGAATTTCTATACTGTCTATGGAGTTGTCATAAACAGGGCTGCTAGCTATATTTAAAATACTCATTTTAGCAATCCAATCGATTTAAGAAAATGTATATTGTCAGCTGTTAATTTCTTTTTTTTATCACGAGTATGTGTGGTCTTCTTGATTGCTTGATGGGTACTAATCTTTTTAAAAGATGAAGTCGAGTATTTATTGTAGTCAATCATATTTTCTTCAAATGTAAGTACAATTGCACTTCCTCTCCGCGAAAATGTATTAAATTGTTTTTAATGTCCAAAATTCTGATATTTATACTATTCACCGTGCTTCTGTTCACTGGAAAATATATAGTATTTTTTGGAATTTCTATTATTCTGTAGCCAGGAGGTGCATTCAAAGCGAATTCGTGAATTATATGACTTGATTTTCCATTAATATAGGAACCTTCAGTAATATCACATTCAACCCGAAGCACGGTTGTAGGTAGAATGTTCACTGGGAGTGGGGAGTTAAACCATTTATCCTTCATCAGGAAAGTTTTAACGTAACCTAATAAAGGCCCAATAGAATTTGGTTTTTCGAAATGAATATCTTTAGAGCAGAATATCGAGAGCCTCAATGTGTTATTGTTGCACAATAACTTGAAAACACAATTGTTTACTTTTGATTGTATAAACTCACTTATGTCTTGGAGTTCATATGCTCCCTCAGGAATTTCAACCACTTCGTCAGTGCCATAATAAAATTTATTATTAGTTTTAGTAATATTTGGTATAGAATTAAATGTAGAGAAGTGTAAAAGAGAGCACTCATATTGGCCATCGAATTCTAGTGGAGGGGTATAGTTCGTTGTTAGTATTGAGCTGTTTCCAGTTATGGACAGAGTGAAAGACATTTTTAGAATGATGTTTTATTCAAACGTAATAATTATTATATACTATATTTACACCAAAAGTCTTGCAAAAATTGTATACACAAATGACCACAATTTACAGTATTAAAGTTTTGTAATCTAGTATAATTATAATGTATATCACTAACATTTAAATATTTGACCAATTCTTTGGATGGTCTTAAGTTACCAAAACTATCGAAATATTCACAATAATTATTTACTTTAGCAAAGGCTACCCAATGAGTTCCCGCATTATTACAACTGTCTAAGTTTAGTATACCACACTCTATGGGTTGTGGTTTACGTGGCAATCTATCTCTCATATACACACCTCGAAAATATGGAATATTTTTAGTGTATTTAACAATATCGAAATTCATAAGAGCACGTTTGGGTAGCCTGTTTATTAGTTTTTTGTAGATTTCAAAAATAACCCGCTACCTTTTTTATATGGTTTAAGGTAAAATCCTTTTCCTATCGCAATAGCCTCCATGGTTTTGTTATGACGTTCAGATTCATGTAAATTCCGTTGAGCAGTTTTACAATCATTTATAGTTTTAGCTATACCAGCAGCACCTCCTGCTAAAGCGCCTAATGCTGATAAACCCGCAAAAATTGGTTTCAAAGGTAAAATCCCTCCTGTTTTAGGTATTGGTATTATTCTCGGCAAACTAACGTGACATGTCTTAGGAAACAATTTTTTTGCTGCTTCACAAGCATATTTAATAGCAGTTTTGCTATCCTTTGATTTTAGTTTCTTTATTTGTGAACGTATTTTTGACACAATGGTTTTAATTTTTTTTATCCCAGCACCTGATTTTAATTTTGCTTTCATAACTTTGTTAACTATCCACGATGCCAACTTTTCTCCTTTGCCAGCGTCTTTAGATTGTAATCGTTTCTTAGCCATTTTCATAAGCTGTAAATCTGCTTTATGACGTACGGAGAGTTCAGGATTGTTGTATGCAATATCGTGGTATTTACAAGCTTCGTCTAATTGGTTAATACCTTTATCACCTCTCGATAACCTTTCTTGTAACCTAGTGCCTGGTCCACAATAATTGTAACCTGGTAAGTGAAGCTCAAACGGGATATTATTTATCAAATTATTGATAAGTCCACCTCCTTTCATTTCTTGTTATATAATGAGCAAAGTATAAGATGCTAACACTTATATGTATTATGATACAATAGAATTTCTATCTATCCAACTGTTTTCTTCATCAGGAAGTCCTAACCATTTGACGAACAAATTATTGCCTTTTTTTCTTATAATTTTTTCAATTAAGTATATATTTGGATACTTTGCTTTTTGTAACTCTTCTTGATAAAATAAACCTAATATATTTTATTTTCGTTAATCTTGTATTAAATATGTAACTGGTTTAGTATTATTAACTGTTTTAATTGTAAAAATTTCTGTAGACCAATTAGGTGTGAAACCTTTCGCAAAAGTACTCTTGTATTTACTTATTCTAACGTGATCACCAATTTTAAATTTATTTTTTATTAATTTACATTGTTTCTCCTGGAATTTTTTAATGTTATGGTTTACTAGGTTTTCATTTTTTGCATTTACGTCTTTTGGTTTAAACTTCGTGACGCTATGTTTTTGATTATTATATGAGAACAAAACGTTATTCAAAGTTTTTCCTATCCATTTAAAGTTACCATTATAACTAAAACATTTGTATAATTTAATCTTCAATGTTCTGATTAATCTTTCTACAATTGAAGCTTTTTTTGTTGAAAACGATGAATAGTGGTTAATCTTCATTAACTGCATTTGTCTTTTAAATTCATCATTATAAAACTCTGTACCTCTGTCAGTTTGTAGATTTTTAGGGATACGTCCACTTTCCCTTATAATTTGAGTAAATGCATTAACAACCTCTTTTTTTGATTTAGTTTTTAAAGGAATCATCCAAGCATATTTTGAGAAACCATCAATGACAGTTAAAATGTAAGTGTATCCATTATTATACTTTTTAAATGATTGAAAATCAGCCAGGTCAGCTTGCCATAAGTCGTCTATCCCTTTCAAGATCACATTACGACGATCAAAATTTCTGCGTGCCGATCTATGAATTTCATTTACCACTTGGTGTTTTTCCATTTTGTTTAATAATTTTATCGATGTAGTCTTTAGTATAAAACTTTTTTTCGAACTGAATGAGATTATTTCTTATATCCTCTTTTATTGTATTTACAAAAGCAGTAATTTCATCAGCAATCTTTTTATCAACATATTTTTTGTTCACCGCATCATCACGTGCTACAGGATCTTGAACTCCTCTCAATCGAGATGATTGTAAATCAAAATCACCGGTTTCCGATCTAGCAAGGTGATTAGTTGAACAATCTAGTATTTCTGACAAACGAAGTCTTTTATGAACATGGTGGCCAAATTTATCAACATTCATTCTGTACTGAAGTCGATCGCAGTGAAATAATAAATGATCTAATAGGATGTGCTGTTATTAATTTATACTACCATTTTCACGTAGTTCTTCTATGATTGAAATTATTTCATTATCCAGACCAGTGTTTCCAGCATCTTTAGATGCTATCAATAACTTCAACCTTTCTACTAATTCATTAGGGTCATCCCAGTAGATGTAATCAGTATTTTTTTTAAACTTCTTTTTAAGTATCAAACCCTCTCCTGAGCTAATATCATCAGCATTACTGACAGAAGATGTTGAAGGCTTTCGCAATCTAAAAAGTGGTTTAATGATGTGCAAGTACTTCCGTCCTTTATTAGATTTAATTGGTTTAGTGGGATCAAAGTCTCGTCGGTGAGCATTTGTGTCTATTAACATGCTCTTATATTCTTGACAATCATTTTCAGTCACCACTTCCAAATTAGGTACCTTTTTCAACAATAATTCTCGCAACCCTGGCGTTACTTGATAATCACGTCCTGCTACAGATATAATTTGATCATTTATAAGCACACGTGCTGAACCCAACATTAATTTACCTCGTTCTCGTCTAACGCCGAATGGTACATCTTTAAATATTTCCGAGGAAAGTGACCAGGACGAAGTATTTTGACTAGGGCTAGGTATTGACTCAATGCTTTTATACGATATGTTACTGGTATTTGTATTGTTTGAGTCTCTCGATTTTTCTAAACTATTATTTTCATCAGAATCATCTTCAGAATAATTTTGTGAGGAAATTTGGTTTATAAGAGTTTTGTTGAATTGCGATTCAGGCGATGGAATTTGCTCTTTTACAAAATAATTTTTCATAACGTCATCATTTTCTTTTGATTTAATTGGATGGTTCACATCCTTAATCAACTGTTGCATTGGGTCAGTAACAGGTCTAAAAACTGTATTTAAAACATTTTCATTGTAGGAGTCCGTAATTTTCATATCTTTGATTTTCTTTTTAACAGCTTCTGCTATTTTAACTATCTGAGTCTTTAACTCTTTTTCCATTTTAAGCTTGATGAATATACGTTATTTGCTTAATACGGTAATAGTTCGACTGAAGAAGTTTTTCAAATAAATCTTCTTATATGCTCGTACTTTTTTCCTCGTCGAACGAGATAAAAGTATCGAAATTCTTCCTGTAACAGCCTTCGTTCTTTTTATTATCTTTACTAATCACCAAATAGTTATAGGGTTCGCTCCATACTTTTGAACACATTTCTCGAAACTCAGACCACGACATGTCGGTATTAACGTGTTCATCATATACATGATGGAGGTTTACATCATCCTGTTTGAATAATATTAAAAGATTTGCATTGTCTCTTACTAACTGTTTAGGTATCTTACTCTACGTTTGATTCAAGTAAAAACAGTCGATAAATTTATGTCTACCCATTGCGAAATAATCTCTCATATTGGACTGGATCTCACAATCAACGTCATCAAATATTATTATGGAGTGTGGTTTCGCATCGTGTGGGCTTAAAACAAGTTCATTATCTTTATATTTTGCAAACGAAACATCTGGCACTAACTTAAGAACATTTTCTAAAAACACATATTTCGGCTGATACAATGTTTTTGAGTAAAGATAAACGTTTTTAAAACGTAAACCATTTTCATGTAACAGAAGACCTATGATTACATTAGTTTTCCCACAATTCGAGGGACCGCAAATAATACACCGAATAGTATTAGGTAGAAGGTCTCCATGGCGGGAAACATCTGCTTTTTCATCTGGACATACTCGGCTCAGTTGTAAAGTTTGAGATTGTTTAACGAATTTCATCCTTTTCATTAGTAAGACTGTTAATGACTGAATTTTATTCATTTGTAAGTTACAATTTATATACATTCGAAACGATCTGAATCTGTGAATGCTTTACTTTGGAAACTCTCTAGACCTATAATATTGGGTTATAAATCACTGCTGTGAGTGAAGGCAAGCACGAAGTGCTTGCCTGAATGCACAGAAGTGATTTATAACTCCCAATATTATACTACTCCACTGTAACGCAAATCTTTGTGCCCAGCATGTAGTATCTAACATTTTCACCGATGATATTTACGTTCGCATTAAAGATATTTTAAGAAGTATTCAAAATAATGTAACATTTCTTTAAAAAATCAGTATTTGATTATTTGTAAGCTGAATAAACATTTTATTATTGAATAAGTTAAACAGAATAAAATATGTGACAGTTATGTACCTAGCTTTTAAATTATAATAAGATTATATGTATGTATTTTGAAATGTTAAGTCCTAACACAATCCATCTACGATACATTTAAGTAAAACTGTTATCAATTCACCCTGTAAAAGTGCATTTTTTCTTTAAATAAATTCTTCATGTCTCATTCCACTCGTTTTATTTCACACAATATATTAAATATCTACATATAACGAGCAATTTGACTATTTAAAATACAAAGTACAAGTTTACCTTACACATGCTAGTTTTTATAAATTACCAACTCAAATAGTTTTACTTTTTCTATGAATCAGATATCGTTTATAATATGACCTATGATGAACTCTATGTAACATTTTATTATGAATTATTAAAGTTGTAATGTTACCATAGAGCGCATATATGTATATCGTGAGTACTAATAACTTGTCGAGCATTGTGAATCATGCATCAACTTGGAGCACATGTTCATGTAAGTACAGCAGTTGTTAAAAGTGAATAGATATCTTTATCTGATTGATAGTTGAATAGATCAGTAGTGCATTCTTTTGTAATCGTGATGTATATGAAAATGACTAAACAGTTCAGTAATAGGTTAGAAAGAGGAAATCTACAAACCAATGCCTTAGTTGAATAGACAAATACTGTTGTGAATTGAGGTGAATGAAAAGAAGGGATTAGGGTACCTAGATACACTCCGAATGTGTATCTAGGTACCCTAATTCCTATCTACTGATTTTAATATCAGAGCATTCAGCTGCTAGCTGTTTTAGGCATCTAACGCTAAGATAATCTGAGGAAGCTTGACCGTAGGCAGACCTGTGTCACTCCCCGTTTAGGTATCGAAAATATACCTACGCATTGCGGCCTCTATATGGAGGCTAATCCAGCAAGGACGACTCGCTAGAGTCGCTAGCGAGCAGTGAGCAGTGACGCACGCGGTTTGTTTGGTTTGTTCACCAGTCGGAGTCACTAAACGAACGATTTTTTGTATGGAAAAACCATTCGTTTAGGTGACTCCGCGTTTCAAAAATAGCACTTTAGATTCACCGACTTAATCGTCATGAAAAGAAAAAGAAATAACCGGCCAAGTGCGAGTCGGACTCGCGCACTAAGGATTCCGTACCATTATCTATGAAAATCAAGTTTTTTGTATGGGAGCCTCCCTTAAGTATTTTTTAAACTTTATTATTATAATAAAAATACAACTGAGTATTATGTGAATATTTCAAGTGCCTACCTGTTGCCATTATTGATATCGTGCAAAAAAATCGCGTTTGTTGTATGGGAGCCCATCTTAAATATTTATTTTATTTGGTTTTTAGTATTTGTTGTTATAGCGGCAACAGAAATACACAATTTGTAAAAATTTTAACTGTCTAGCTAGCGCGATACTTGACATGGGTCCCCTATTTGTTTTCGAAGTTTGTTGATCCGATTTTCATAGTATCGAACACTGTGTGCCGAAAACTCAGTGATGCGATGTTTTACTCTATCGATGCTTTATAGGCGCGATGTAACGTTCATGCGAAAAATTATGTTCCGATACACCTTACAGCGATAGCTCATTGCTTCGGTAATTTATTAGTTCGATAGCATCGTAGCCCGAAACGCCTACTGATGTGTCTGTCAAATAGGATATTAGAAAATGGAACACCTGATGCAGAACTATAATGGTCAGCTAAACTATAAGGAATATAAAACTGACGCCTTAGCAAAAGTTGTTCAGCCTCATGAGCATTTCCGGAGTCATTAAGTCCACGCGAACTAAGTCGTAGGCTTCGGCTGGTTTATGATAAGTTTCTTGGAAGTTGATGATTAAAAAAGCGGCCAAGTGCGAGTCGGACTCGCCCAAGGGTACCGCAAGTAACATAATGTAAGTTTTGTAGTATATTTTATTATATTTTTCTATTTGAGTTGATTAAATCTTATACCTTTAAACGAGCAATTCTTGTATATTTATTTATATATATATATATATATATATAAATAAATATATATATATATATTATATATATATATATATATAAATATATATATATATAAATATATAAATATAAATATATATATATATAAATATATATAAATATATATATATATATATATATATATATATATATATTTATAAATTTCTGTGATCTCGAAAACGGCTCTAACGAATTCGCGCGTTTTTCTTTCCACGCAAAATATGGTCGCTAATTTCGTCGCGCCGACCGCCTTGTTTTTAGCTCAGCGGTTAAGGATACCGACCGCTAGAAAGAGTGTTACGGGTTCGAATCCCACTCGGTGACTTACTTTTGTTTTTTTTTTTATGTTTGAGTTTATATATAATTTTTTATTTTGCATTGTATTTAGACAAGTTTAAAAAAAAATTGTTAATGTTTGAGATGTAACCGAGCAAAGCTCGGTCGCCCAGGTACTGAAAGGTAAATTGCGGTTTAGGATTTATGACGTATTAAAAAAAACTTCTTACTAGATCTCGTTCAAAACAATTTTCGCTGGTAGTTTGCATGGTACCTAATGAACAATATATTTTTATTTTTTAGTTTTATCACTTTCTTATTTAAGAAGTTTCAGGGGGGGGGACACATTTTTTCACTTTGGAAGTGTCTCTTGCGCAAACTATTCAGTTTAGAAAAAAATGATATTAGGAACCTCAATATCATTTTTGAAGAGCTATCTATAGCTACCCCACACGTATGGGTTTGATGAAAAATATTTTTTTAAGTCTTAAGTATCTGGAACCCCCAAAAATTATGGTTCTTTTTCTATTTTTGTGTGAAAATCTTAATGCGGTTCACAGAATACATCTACTTACCAAGTTTCAAGAGTATAGTTCTTATGGTTTCGGAAAAAAGTGGCTGTGACATACGGACGGACAGACAGACAGACATGACAAATCTATAAGGGTTCCGTTTTTTGCCATTTGGCTACGGAACCCTAAAAAGATACCTTTGATTTTACAATGGTATTTGAATACATAAATCTACATAGCATATATTTGGTTTTTACAAAAAAAAACAGTTAATTTTTTATATATTTTTTTATATTACAGCTCTAAGGAAGTAGCAGTAAGGTGTTTCATTTTCCAATATAAATTATACCCTATATGTTGCCCAGGCTTATATTATGCTTATACAATGAGCTATCGCTGTAAGGTGTATCGGAACATAATTTTTCGCATGAACGTTACATCGCGCCTATAAAGCATCGATACAGTAAAACATCGCATCACTGAGTTATCGGCACACAGTGTTCGATACTATGAAAATCGGATCAACAAATTTCGAAAACAAATAGGGGACCCACTTGAGATACAGCCTGGTGACAGACAGACAGACAGACAGCGAAGTCTTAGTAATAGGGTCCCGTTTTTACCCTTTGGGTACGGAACCCTAAAAGGGCAAAAAAAATACTGTGCAGTGTTTAATTGCTTAAACACAGACAGTGATCCAGATTTAACTTTTTTTACGCTTCCTAAACACAGTAAAAGGTAAGGTACCTAAGGTACCTTACCTTTAGCGTCTTTAGGAAGCGTATTTATACTAATAAGGTACTGTACCTATTTAGTAAGTATATCGTTAATTGTCATATGATAGGTATATTAAGATATATTGGTAACATATATATAATTATTATTAAAAAAAGATTTATACTACTACAACTATATAATATATTACCTATGCATGTACAGTTAACAAGGTAGGTGAATATATGCGCAGCCAAAAACGCCTGTTTGAAATTGCCTGCGCTAGATGGCGATGTTACTATCTTGACAACCCTAGGCGAACTGCTCACTCAATCGCTTTTGTGTAGGTACCTACCTATGATGAACCGTTTGCCTAGCGTAATAAGAATGAAATTGGCTTGCAACTGAAATTCTAGGTATCTAAACGAGTAGGCGACGAATTCTGACGCGAGTTAAATTAGACCATATCGCTAACAATATTGAATAGATAATTCTTAGAATTTCTTTTTATAGTAAGACTTCTGTACGTAAGTACTAGTATGTATTCTTTGCCGTAGGTTACAGTGTTCAGGCGATAAAAATGGAGAGGCTGAGATGGATCCTCACGCCAGATGATGAGCTGGAGGTCGCGTTGAGAAGGTGTGACTAATACCTGCCTATACATTTTTTCGCAATCTGAAATAGCGGTGTACCTAAACTGCCTAAAGCGTAACAGTATGGCGAGTAAATCACCTTGTATAGGGGGTCCTACCATCTCAAGGTCGTTTAAAGACTTAGAACTACTAGTTTTAGCGCTGGCGTCGAACACAACACGTACACGTAGTTTTGTTGTAGTGCTATGTTCGCGAAACACTCCATGGTGTGGAGTAAAATAGTGAATTTTAGAAGGTTCGCTAACTTGAGTCATGTGACCTAGCTCGACATATTCTCGCATGAAATTAATACATAATTTTTTATAACTATCAGGTGCGCGTGATAACCTGTTTTCTAGTGCAAGGAACCGACGTTTTGCTAGGGGAAGTGATTCACCCAAAACCTCAGGTGATTCTTTGAGAGGAATGTAAACAATAAATCTGCCCTCACTATTGCGAATAGTAGTGGTAGCAAATAAATGCTCACATGCCCGCTCTTTATCTGTAAGCGTATCAAGAGGTTTAGGTAACTCCTCGAGCTCCCAGAACTTACGTAATTTTAGGTCAATAGACTGTGAAAAGTTACATTGAACCTGTCCATTTTTGCGCGTATTGTGATGGATGGGTCCCGAAATAATCTAGCCTAGTTAGGTATTTTGAAGGAACGGACCGTTTGGTAAGCGCATCTTGCCATCGTCTAACAAGTCCCAAAACTTATCAGCACCTATCAAAATATCAATTTTTTGACAACCTAGAAAATCTGAATTTGCCAACTGTACATGGTCAGGAATCCTGAACTGCGCGCTTTGTTCATGTATAGCTGGTAGTGTAGAAGTTATTTCTTGCAAAACGTAACACTTAATGCGCATCGAGTAGGTACTTAGGCGTGATTTAATTCTAATATCACAAGTTTGCGTCGACTGTGATACTGAATTACCTATTCCCCGTATCTCAGTGGTGGACTGTATTAATTTAATGTCTAAAAGTTTACAAAGTGATTGCGTAATGAAACAGCTTTGGCTACCACTGTCGAGTAAAGCGCATACCGTATGATATTTATTGTATTTATCTCGGATCTCGACTAGTGCAGTGGACAAAAGGACTGGTACGCTACCGCACTGTATAGTTGTGTGAGTGTTCGTATGGATGTTGCTAACTGGATTGTCAACTTGTTTTTTATTAACGATTTGCGATTGAGTGGGGCAATGCGCAGGTGCATCTGCCGAGGCTACCTGTAGTTGGTCAGTATGGATCGCGTGGAAACTTGCGTTACAAATAGAAGTGTTATGCGTATTAGGATGAATTAGTGTGTTGTGCTTTAGATTGCATTGCCTACACGGACCAAACCTACAGTCATTGACGACATGTCCGGAACGCAAGCAATTCTCACACAACTTGTGATCGCTTACAAATTTAATTTTAGATTGTAAATCTGAGTTTAAAAATTGTGTGCACGAATAAATTGGATGCTTACCCTTGCACATCAAGCAAGCTTTGTGTGAGAATCGCTCGGAGGACAGTGTCTTATTTGAAGAAACGTTGCATTGTGATAAGTGAGATTTAGTGTGTGTATTTGACTTTTTGAGATCAAAATTGCTCGTACTATCTTTGGTATGCGAAAGTGCTAATGTTTCTAACAAATCAGCCCTGTCCCTGAGAAATTGCAACAACTGATCGACCTTCAACTTGACCTTCACATCAGAGTTAGACAATAGCGTGCCTTTATGCTGCTCCTACTCGCCTTTAGTAGTTTTATCTAACTTAGTGACTACAATGTATATGAGCAGCGTATCCCAATGTTCCGTAGGCTCAGCTAGGGTTTTTAGGCAGCGTAGGTTATTAATAATAGTGTCAATGAGTTTGCGCAAAAGTGAAGGTGACTCTTTTGTCAGTGCTTGTATCGAAAACAATGCTTTGACGTGGCTTTGCACCAATAACCTAGCGTTATCGTACCTATTTAGTAAAAGTTCCCATGCAACCGCGTAGTTGGCAGAAGAAAGTTCAATTCCACTTATGACTAATTCGGCACTGCCTGTTAGCGAAGATTTTTAATAGTGGAACTTTTGGATGTCGCTTATTTCAGTGGAATTGTGCAGTAGTGAAATAAATGTGTCCCTGTAGGACAATCAAGTTTCCAGTGACAAGCCATCATACGATTTTAACGAAATGGTAGGTAATTTTTCAGATGACTGTTTGCTAGAACAAGCGCCGTGATTGCATGATTTGGATTCGTTAGTAACCTTACTTTCATTGAGAATAGATTCAGCTCGAGCCAGTGTACTATAGTAGCTATCCTCGAACTGCTGACGTTGATCTAATTGCTCATCATTATGACTATCAGAAACATTCTCCTCAGTTTTAGATTGAATAGTATCGAATTCAGAGAACAAACGATCTGTGCCTTTTATGCGTAATTTTAAATCTATTTTCAATTGAGAATCTGAGGTCGTAACTGTAGTGTTCTGTGTCTAAAAATAGATACATATGCTGTCCCACTCACAAGAACAGCTAAGGTAGAACGTCAGTTGTACGTTATATAAGTACGTTGTGCGGCAGTCGAATCGCTCAGTCTAACAGTAGATGTCGTACAGAGCGGACGTGTCTTGGTGTGAAGGTGAGCCAGTGTCAAAGTGATAGTGAATGTGTTAGAGGTACACTACATAATGGCGACGAGAAAATGATGCGAAGCCACGCGGTGAGTTATTTTTCCATTTTATGAGCTGGAGTATTTAATGTAAATGCTCAAAAGCAAATAGAATTTTAAATCAAAAGTAAATGCTGCATACTGAATGTTAAAAAAAATATATTTGTGAGAGAAAAAAATAACAAGGAAAGGGGAAGTGTCAGTTAGCATTTACTATATTAGGTAATGGCTATACTTTATTGCAAAATAAAAGTTCGTTTAATAATTTAATGGAATACTGTGCTTTGTCCATCACATTAATGAGCTGGAAATTATAATTTGTTAGTTAATGTTGATCATCAAAAGTATATAATTAATATTGACTTAAAATATTGACAATTCTCAGATTATATATTTTTAAGAGAGAGTTGGTAACCTAAAATAAAGGCTTTATGCGTAGCTTAGGCACCAGGTCCAGTCTTTCACAAGTGTCACAGTAAAGAAAAAAGTTAAGTGAAAATAAAAAACATATATTTTTACTTTGTTGATTACCTAGTGTTTTTGCGAAAGAAATAAGGAACTTATCTTTTAGTAGGGTAATATAATTAATCACCCTATAATTTCAGAGGAAAAACGTAACGGAAAAATTGACGAGTCGTATATGACGCGATTACTATTGAAATATATTATTCCAATAGCTACAGTTTTCCGATGTACATGGATTAAGTGAAATAAATGGGGGATTATATTATTTTTCCGTATGAAATGAGAGGTGCTAAATTTACGGAAGGAAGGTAGATCATTATAGTTATGTGGTGAAACTCTTTTATTAGGTATTTTATTCTACTCCTAGACAGGCATCACTTTTAAACCTAAGAGTTATGCTGGAGGATAGTTGCATCAGATCCGGAGTGCAATGCTGTGCGGGAAGGTCGCCAGTCGCTGGAGTCAATGAGTATAAGTTGTGGGTGCTTTCTGTCAGGGCCGGGAGGCTCATACTCTGTGAGTCGGCTGTGATTTTCCTGATGAGGGTTATTATTTGTATTTGCTTTTAAACATACTAGCAGTTATTAAGCTGATCTGGTTTCTATACAGTGTATTTTTAAAGCTGTTCACTAAAGATGCAGTTAACAACATTCTCTGGTTCCAGTCTGCAACCACATGATTAGAGAGAAAATTATGAATTGATATTTCTTTTGATTTCACACAATACAATTTCAGCTAATGTCCTCTCAATCATTATTGTAAGAAAATTGTAATAGGTCTTACAAATAGGGTACATCATAATATCCTATTAGACTTTTGTAGGCCTCGATGTGGTTGCCTCTTTGTCTTTGACGTTGTAGAGGTGAAAAAAAAAATTAAAAAAAAAAGGGGAGAAACCATAGTAGGGAATATGCATGAAAAATAAGTGTTATCGAACCAGTTTATCCGTAAATATTCGGAAGTACTAACTAACACTGAAAACAGAATAAAATTAGTGGAAAAACGAACGAGATATAGCGAGTTTACGAAAATATGTCTATCTCACTCGCAAAATACGCTATTTTCTATAGCAAATGTATTGATGATATGTATTTATGACGTCACCAGTCCATATCTGACTTCTCTCTCTAATGAAACTTTAAAGTATCACAGGTTCGTCGCTGATTAACATATTTTATAAATTCTTTCATATTTGTTTACTGTGGTTAATAAGGCTTTTATTAAGCAAATAAAAAATAATGCGTGCATATTCTCTATTGTATAAGTATACACTTACCGGTAATGAGGTGGTATACGGAATAAGCAATACGATAACCTGTGGTCAATATGATAGCCTACTTAGGTATGATATATTAGAAAAATGATAGCTATGTTATATGGCAATATGATTTGAAATGAAATGAATTTGAAATGAAATGAAATTTGAAATGAAATGAAATTTATTTGACTCCTTAATGTACACAAAAGTTACGCTGTTGGCCCCACACTAGGCAACATGCCTGTCGTGTGGTGGCCAGTTTGAAATTCCAATTTTGTTAAAATGTGCCGACAATTATGTTTAGAAGAATTGCAGATAATAATGACTTACACTCAAACTAATAGCCAATTCCTTTTTATAACTAATTAGGAACACTTGAGATGCTTCACATAACTGGTACACTCAATAAATATAGGTACTTACTTAATATAAATGTTTTAAATTAATAGTTAAGCTTATACTTTACAATTTTTAAAAATTGCTCTGTGTCGAAGTAGTTCCACGAAAAGCAGAAGGGATCTAACTATGTGCTTACATGATAGCCGATAACAACAGCAATATGATTGCTTATAATGACACATGCATAGCAATATGATAGCTATGACATGGGGCAATATGATAGCTAATGATGAGACATGGCAATATGATAGCCGATAACAACAGCAATATGATTGCTTATGATGACACATGTATAGCAATATGATAGCTATGACATGGGGCAATATGATAGCTAATGATGAGACATGGCAATATGAGAGCTATGTCAAATAGTTGTGTGATAGATCTTACATATTGTTAAAGGACAATATGAAAGTCCATATGAGCATTTATTTATGGTCGATATGAAAGGTCAGCTCAGATAATATTAATTGGACTGAAAGGCAATGTAAGCTTGCGCAAATTTGGATTTAATTGTACAATTTGCACATCAGCCCATGGCTCAAGTCACGACACTTCCAAACCTCGAGCATTTCGACCCTGACAGTGATCAGTGTCGGTAGGCGCTAGATGGGAGAAATGGATAAGGGCGCTGGAAATATATTTTCTAGCTTCAAACATCACATCTGAAGAATCTGGAACAAGAAAGGTTGTTGTGTCATGCCGTTTAACCTTTTGTCAGTTTGGGCATGCATTGGATTGTGCGAGGCCAGGAAAATCATTAAATTGGATGAGGCCGTAAGCCCACATTAAAATGTGCGAGATCAAGAATGACGACCTCCGTGGCGTAGTGGTCACCATGCTAATCCACCACCCAGAGGTCCCGGGTTCGATCCCCGATCAGGGCAAGTTGGAAAATGGCCTTTTTCAAACTGTCCTAGGTCTTGGATGTTTATCTATGTAAGCACTGTCAAAACTATATCAAAGTACACACAAAAATCTGTCATATAAACCGCCTTTGTCGTTTCCCGCGCAAATACGCTGGCAGCACTGCCACGCAGGATTGCAATGGCCATCCTTTGCACGAGAAATGAACCTGAGCGGGAGTCACCAGTCTTCTCTACAATTCTGTGCCCTATCTCGCCGATCAGGCGCTTATCATCAGCACCCGAGCAGCCCATCATTTCTACCGCCATTAGGACGAAGCAACAATACGGCTCCAAAGCCGCATACTTAGCCCAGTTTCTCTCGGCTGCATCTTCTGCAGCTGCGGCTCCCGAGCCGATAATGCGGCCGAGGTAGTTGGCCGCCACGGTGCTGACACATGTAAGAGGTCATTGCATATAAGTATTTGTTATAAATTATAGTCTCGCCCCTCTATATTAAATTATTTTATAAGAAAATCATTGAATTGGCCATATAATCCCACTGGAGAGTCAAGAATCAAACAACAACAGTGCTAAGAAAGATTTAGCAATTCATGCATGAACATTCTTATAAAACTAAGCGGACTTTTGCAGACGTAGATATAGCAGACATTCGAGGATTATCACCAACTCGAAACAAAGGAAGATGCAAATTGAGATTTTAACGGTAAATTAGAAAGACAAAATGAAATTTGACAAAATGAAAAAAAGTTTTGATTATTATTTCATTTGCTTAATTTTGGCAAAGTTTTCATTTAGTGATGTGGTTTTAGAATATTGAGCAAAATGTTAAGTAGATAAAATAAATAAATCATTATTCACTTCATTACATATTGTCTTTAAAAATATTAAAGTAAGTGATGAGTGAAAGAAAGTGAAAGTTAAAAGTGCGTGTTTTCAGTGTTAACTTGTATTGTAGAATACAATTATATGAAGTGACCGAATAGGTAAAATATTTTTATACCGTTCGCTCATTAGTGAGCAAGTTACACAGGTTACACTGCTCTCGGATGGCTGTTTATGTATTTTTACGCGAACAAGTGACCATGACCCTAAGACGGGTATTTCACCCGAAGCGTCTTATTCGTGGGTCCTTACGTACATTTACAACAGACTATTTGCCTCACTTTGGGGCCTTTGGAAAATCAAGTAAGCTGGTCAAATGGCAGTTAAAATCCCAATTTACTTCGAGCCTTAAATGATTCAATTCGAAAAAAAATTATTAGTCTGCTTTGTCATCAGTCATATTACAAGTTGAATGAAATTCGGAAAAATAGGCGCGTGTGTATATATTTTTGGCTTTGAGTGCCTTTGTGATTTGCCGTTAATGTTGATAATTCGGTGATGAAATTAAAATGCAGTGATCTTTTTGAGAGTTGAATGATAAGTGTATTTCGATTTTTAAATTACAAAGTCATGGATAAAAGGGAAGTGGGAACAATTGTTAACCAATAGTACGTGCGCAAATACGGAGTAGGCAGAGCCTCATTGGCTGCCACAGCTGACCGTTTGTCACGTGATGACGATGGGCGGATGGTTGTGGTGTTCTTCCGTCAGGGGGCTCTCCAGCAGTTGGGTTGCCATTAGCGTAAACACTACCCTTTATGATACCCCGTTTTTTAATCAGATCACGAATGATTTGCTCAGTTTTTTCATCAGAAGAATATCTAAAAGGGGAACTATCACGAGATTTAGGAACATTTTCAGTATCAGACATTAAGGGCATTTTGGCGGATTATGAGAAGACGAGATACTTACGTGCGAATATCGTATGCTGGTCAGGACAGCTTGTGCTAGCAGCAGCACACGGCTGTAACAGACCCTGGGTAATAAGCAACACTCACCACACTCACTGAAATTCACTCGGCACTCTGGAGATATGGAGATCCGTAGGTGCTGGTTTTAGATTTGGTGATGAAGGACCAAGTTATGTAGCGGCGCGTGTGTATATATTTTTGGCTTTGAGTGCCTTTGTGATTTGCCGTTAATGTTGATAATTCGGTGATAAAATTAAAATGCAGTGATCTTTTTGAGAGTTAAATGACAAGTGTATTTCGATTTTTAAATTACAAAAGTCATGGATAAAAGGAAGTGGGTTAGTACGGCTCGAAGGACCAAATAAGGAGTTCTTGTAGTCCTCCACGTGGTTTTCCCAAGTGGACTGTTATATTCGTAGGGGTCTGCTGAGTGGTAGAGCCTCCCAGGAGGTGGAGTAAAAGGCTGGTATTTCGAGCACCGTTTATTATGAAGCACTATACTTTACACTTAACAACACTTGTTACTTTCACTATACTCACAGATACTATGTAATGCAAAATTATAATTATTAATTACAACAGTTGGACGCGTGCGTCTCGATCGAAGGTTGGCAGAGAAGAGAGAGAGCTACGGAAATAGAGCGAGACGGCAACCGGATGTCAAAGACAACGAGATTTAGGTTTTTAATTTTGTGTCCTGGTAGGACGATATTTGTATGTTGTTCTTAACATAAGTTGCGGCCTCGGAAACATAAGATACAGATATATAAACCACAACCACAGTTCTCTACGCTGTCAAGAGTTACAGTCATTCGCAAATTAAATAATCTATAGCAGCTCTACACAAGTTTACTAGATATTTATATTTGACGCTATGTGAAACTTACAAATTACAATAAAATATTTGTTTATTTGTTTGTTTATAAAGCTTTATTGTACAAAAGAAAGAACACATACAAATCAGAAAAGTAAACATACAACGGTGGACTTATCCCGTATAGGGATCTCTTCCAGTCAACCGGCCAGTAATTGAGAGGAATGTTTACTTATTAAGCGTTTGGGGTAGAAGTGGTACAATATAAAACAGAATGGTACTGTACAAATAATATATAAATGACTACTAACTAAGATAAACTTACATATAAGCATACATAAATATATATACAAAATATGCCTAAAATATATATTTATATACCTAATATATAATATAAACTATATAAAAAAACATTAAAGTAATTAGGTAGCTTGAAGTAACTTAGGATTCAGAAATAAAATTCAAAATTTTGTTTTTAAAGGAACCCAAGGACGATGCCATTTTAGTATCTAAAGGAAGCGAATTCCAAAGATGTGTTGCCATCACAAAGAAAGATTTAGAATAGGACTGTGAAGAATGAGGTGGTATATATAGAAGAATATTATCAGCAGAGCGAAGGCGGCTGTCAATTTGACGAAAGGAAAATTTATCACGAAGGTAATTAGGACAGGAAGGATTGAAGAGAGCATTGAAAAGGAGAGAGAGAATGTGGTAGTTACGATGGATTCGGATTGGTAACCAGTTAAGTTTATCACAATATTCAGATATATGGTCGAATTTTCGTAAACCATAAACATACCTGATGCAGACGTTTTGCAGGCGCTCCAATTTATCTAAAAGTTCCTCGGGTGGATCCAAATACGCAATATCAGCATAATCTAAAATAGGAATCAGAAGTGAACGGGCTAACATTGCTTTGGTATTTATAGGCAGAAAATGTTGTAGTCTTCTCAGAGAGTGAAGAGCAATAAATAACTTCCGACTCACTTCGCTGATTTGAGGAGCCCAACACAGGGTTTCGTCAAACGTTATTCCCAAGTTTTTTACGGTCGATGTGAAAGGAATGATGTTACCGTCAAACTGAATGTTGGATAAAGTGGAGTTGTGGACTTTGCTGATAAAATAAGGACTGCCGATAATAATTGCCTGGGATTTGTCTGCGTTGACCGTAAGCCCGAAACTTTGGGACCAATCTGCCATAGCAGCAAGGTCAGAATTAATGACACTGATAGCGTGATGAAGATTGTCGAAAGGGGCGCTTGCATAGATTTGCAGATCATCTGCATATAGATGACAGGAAGAAGTAAGCAGAGAAGTAATACTGTCTATGAAAATAGAGAACAGAACCGGGGAAAGCACTCCTCCTTGAGGAACACCTGCAGCAAGTTCACACCAGTCAGACTTATGCTGATCGATCTTTCCCAACTGCTGGCGACCCTGTTAGTAGGAGCGGAACCAAGTTAAAGAGGAATCAGACAAATTAAGTATTCTAAGAAAACCGAGCAGGATATCAAAATCGACTGCATTGAAGGCATTGGAAAAATCTAGAAGAGTCAGTACAGTCAGCTGTTGATTCTCGATATTATAGCGTATGTCATCTGTGATCTTGACTAGTGCAGTTGCGGTGCTATGTCCAGCTCACAGATATAGATGTAATAGATAACGCCCGTATCAAGATTTGTATGGAAACCAAGCGTGCCAACTTTTTAAATGCCTACTGTGACGTCACAGGCAATTTTAGTGACGGGAAATTCAAACCGATTCAAAGAAACCGCTCACTACGATTTAAACGATTTATTGAAGACGCACGCCGCCGCCCTTCGTCTCGCTCATACTCATAGATTTTATATCTGTGGTCTCGCTCGCTCACTCCGCGCTCGCTAACCATACGATCGATTATCATTCAAGTTAATCGATTTGTGATAAAAATCACAATCGATTTTCTAAATGACGAATGATATGAAATTGGATAAACAAATGATTCTAAACGCAAAATTGTTTGATAATAAAGTAAATATTTGTACTCAAATTATTTCAATTTAACTGAAATTCAAACTATACCAACTTATTAAAACTAAAATTACAAATAATGTAAATATTTTAATTGAACTTTAAAAATAAAACTATTATTATTCTTAAATAATTGGCCAAGTGCGAGTCGAATTCGCGAACGAAGAGTTCCGTACTATTCTATAAAAAAACACGTTTTTACCGATTTCAATGCGTTTTTTTAACGTTAAAGCAACTTCCCTTGCGGTCGTTCTTAGCCATGTCAGGCTTGTCTCACTCCGCGTAGAGGTATCGAAAATATACCGCTTCAATGGGGGAAATGCAGTAGGGACGACTCACTAACGAGCAGTGAGCAGTGACGCACGCGCGGTTTTGTTCACCAACGTGTGACCAGTAGTATATGTTCAAAGAGCGACTATATTACATACATGAACTCTGAAAATATTACCCTCGTTTTCTAAAGTGTAAATTAGGAAATGAGCTTGTTTATAATCTATTAAATTGGCTCTTTAATAATAGTTAATATCATTCGTCAGTCTGATATCGACTAAAATCGATTATTGGTATATGTTGTAGAACGAACTACACTAGTCGCAAAATTTTACTGACGAATGAGAAATTGCCGGTACCACGACGTCGTAGCGATGCGCGACAGTATCGCTTGTTTCGATATTCATTGCTTCTTAACACACAACGTCGGATCAAACGCTCAAAGCAAACGCGGCAATGTAATGTGAATGTAGTTTTTAAACCTTAATCTATACTTATTTAGGTATAATCTTGGAATCACCGCTTGGAATGCTTAAAAAATTGTTTTAAAATGAATTTACGCATAATTTTTTTTTTTAATAATTTAGCTGTGATAGAAAATATGTCCTTGACTTTAGGCGCTTGCAATTTTTGGGCTGTTGCAGTTTATTATCACGCAACGAGGCATTATCTTATTTTTTGCTGCCGTCCGGCTGCAATCACAGACACGCGCGGACTGTCAGTAGCGGCGGCCAACCTCGACGCTTTGTCTGAGAACTTACACGCGAAGTAGGTGCATTTAAGTCGTCTATCTATATCTATGTCTGTGGTCCAGCTCTAAAGCCAGACTGATACGGACTTAAAAGGTTATTATTTGTAAGATGTTCCATTAACCGCTGTTGCACGTAGTGCTCTAAGATTTTTGACAGTAAGAGGAGAATGGAAATTGGACGAAAGTGGGAGGGTAAAGACGGATTAGGTTTCTTTGGAAGAGGAATAACATGTGGAAGTTTCCAGGCTGAGGGAAAAACTCCTGTAGTTATGGAACAATTTAATATATCAGCTAATGGAAAGGAAATGAGATAAACAATGGGCTTTATCATTTCAAGAGATATATTATCATTACCAACTGCATTGGACTTGAGCTTGTCAATAATATCGACCACCTCGTCTGCAGAAATTACCTCAATGTTAAAAGTGGGACAATTAATAACAGGTTTGTTAGCGAGACCTGCTAGCGTTCTCTGTTTGATTGAAGCTGTAAGATTTTTAGGAGGAGCGCAAAAATGCTTATTAAGTTGATTAATATGCGTATGAAATTCAGCACTGGACGCCTGTTTACCCACTCCAATACCTTTCAGAAACCTCCAAAGCTTGTGCGGAGGACAGTTCTCTATGTTATCATAAATATGTTTACGTCTTGCGTCTCTGCATCGCTTGTTACATAGATTGCGTAAGCGATCATAGTTTTCACGGTTCGTCTCTGAAGGGTTTCGACGCAACTTAATTTTGGCTTTGTCCCTTTTGGCCATAATTTTACGAATATCAGGAGTCAACCAGGGTGCAGGATAGTGCTTCACACGAACCTGTTGGATTGGAGCATACTTGTCGTAAATAGAAAGGAGTATAGTGTTGAAAGCAGCTACTTTAGAATCTACATCAGGTGCCGAAAGCAGCAAATCGCAGTCAACCCCTCGAAGCTCAGTTTTAAACGCGTTCCAATCTATGGCACCAAAGTATATATAAGTGACGCAACACATATCTATGACGAAGCTTTGGTGTTCGCAATCTAAATGAGGCATAGACTAAATCGTGTGCTGAAAAACATGGCGCATGATATTATCCGTGTGTAGGACAGAGATCTGGAGAAGACGTTATAATCAGGTCAAGTAACGAAGGTGGACCGTTATGGGGAAAGTGGGAGGGACCTAAAGGCAAGACATGGAGATCAAGGGAGTGAAGAAGAGAAAGGAGAGATTTATAGCGTGATTCATCTTTTATAAGACACGTGTTGAAATCCCCCATAACTATTACATGGTCATATTGGGCCCGATATTCAATGAGGAGTGATTCAAAAGATTTAAAGTAGTTAATGTTTGAGGTAGGGCTGTAGTACACACCTAGAAGGAATTTATCGTGATGAAGATTTATTTCAAGAAAAAGATGTTCAGGGGCATTAGGAGCAGGATTGATTAAAAATTTGAGCAGAAATATCACTACGAAGATAGATAGCTACACCACCTCCACCAACAACTCTAGTTTTGCCATTATTTGTTATGGTGTAGGAGCGATCGTTTCTGAAAAGGCGATAACCAGGTATTGGGTACAAAGTAGAGGGTAGCGAAGGTTTAAGAAAGCTTTCAGATACTAAAATAGCCTAATATTAGTTGTTTCAAAAGTTGTTATGAGATCATTGTAATGTACGGGTATGCTTTGGGCATTAATATGCGCTACGTTGAAATTCTTTTGAAATTTGGAGAACGTAATCTTTAAATTATCATTCAAAGAACCATTTTGAGGAATATCATCATCGTCATCACTACAAGCACTAAAACAAGCTGCAAGAAGAAGAAGAGAGTGAAAAGTATTCAAGATCCGAGTCTAAGCCGAAAAAATCCGATCTCTAAGCACATCTGACATTGAGCTAGACTAATTACAATAAAGTAAATTTAGAATATTTAAAATAAAATTAATATATAAATATAAGTACCTATACCTAAGGGTTAATTTGTAGAAAATCTACAGAGTAATCAAAAATCCTTCAAGTACTGGCCAGCAAAAATGATGTTTTACACTCATAATAATATATGCACAACGATAGAAACAATAACATAAGAATTAAACATAGTACGAAATACAAAGAAAGAAGACAAAATAAAGGAACACAATATGAAAAAGAATGTGAAGCAGGTCGAACAGTAAATACTAAGTGAGTAATAGGTACATAAATACGGTAGATATAGAAGAGTATACTGAGGGTAATTTATAACATAAAAACGCATTCATACAAAGAAATCCATAAAAAGACCGCCCCTCAAGCACAGACGAGTAATTTTATTCAGGAACAAATTTAATTAATAAAATAAAAACTCAATAATTTTGTGCATGTTATCGTGCGGTCGATGACTATATATAGATTGAAACAAAACGCAAACAAACTGTCATATTGACATTGACAAGTCAAATTTCACATTGGTTCTGATTTGTTGATTTGATAAATATTGTCATCGTAACAATTTAGAAAAAAACTTGAAATACCGCGCCTTATAAATTATAAAAGTGATAAAACCACCCTCAGAAGCTGCTTTAAATATACCCCACCCATAAATTCAAAAGCAATCAAGTACCTACGGGAATAATTCGAAAATAACCTATTGAACGGAGACTGATTCGGGTTTCCTCAGGGTGAACGGCTCATTTCTTGAACGCAGTCCTGGTGCTGCGCTGCTGCCTGGTCGGCCGGCTTACCTGCTCATTGACAATCGCAGTATCTGACTTTTGTGAAAACTAAACCAATGCTTCTCGCAGATCTGCCATTGTAGTGATCTTACGTTTTATGCCATTTGCACATACCACCACAATCTTCCCTTCGCCAGTCCAGCATCCCCTGACTCCCAGGGCCTTACGGGCCTCAACGAACACTGCATGCCGTGAAGCTGTCAGAAATTCAGACAATGTTAGTCCGCTATCTTTAAGATGCTTCTTGGCCGCCCGGCTGATGGTGTCGCTGAACCGCAGAAGGATGGGCCGTGGTTTATCAGCCTTTGTGGTCTTGCCCAAACGAATACAAGAGATAATTAGTTGAGGTGCAAAGTCTGGCAAATGTAGGTCATTATGACATAACTTGAGGAATTTGTCAGCTAAGTCATCTTGATTTTCCTCTGGTACATTGTGAAGCAAGAGGAGGTTAGATCTAGACCTCATTTCAAAACTGTCTAATGCATGAAAGACTAGCTCCATTTGAAGTTTCAACGCAGACACGGTGTAGTGTACCACCACATATTCACTATCACTATGACACTGGCTCACCTTCACACTAAGACACGTCCGCTCTGTACGACATCCAGTCTCAGACCGAGCGATCAGACTGCCGCACAACCTACTTATATAAATAAATAATAATAAATAAATAAAATAAAATCTTTTATTTTCAGACAACTTAGTCCATAGAAAGAAAAAATTACATTAAATCCATTCAATTAATTAATTAAAATTCATTTAACTAAAATAAATTATTATAAATTAAAATAAATTAAATTAAACATAAAAATAAATCATAATTAAAAATAATAAATATACTACATAAATTTACTACATGCCCACACAATTTGCCTCTTTGTGACGAGAATTCAACAGTTCATCGCCCTGCCCCCCTCACATGCAGGTCAATGAATCGGCTCAGGATAGCCGAGTCCATCCTGTCTGCAAACACCTTCAGAATGCCGTTCGTGCTCCCCCTTAGTCGGTACATTATTGATGCAGTCTTTCTTCGCATTATCGCATAAAAATCGTCAACGCGAGCATCCGCAAACATACCTGAAGCACTACAGAAACGAGGGAGCCCAAACAAAACCCTAAAGGCGTCATTGTACTGCACTCTAAGTGCGTCATACGACTTCTTTGTAAATGTCGTCCACAGACCACATGTGTAGAAATTTTGGCAATATGTTTTAAAGAGCGTCAATTTTACAGCGGCTGTGCAACGACAAAATCTGTGCGCTAGCATATTGCCTCGGACCGACAACGCCCTCCTTTCCCGGTGTATGTCTTGGTCATCCTTCAGGGTCTCTGTTAATATATGGCCAAGATACCTAAACTGAGAGGCACGGTTCAAAACAACACCATTTAGAGTTATAGGTGGAACATGTTTGGGACTCTTATTTGTACCCGTAAAAACCATGTACTGGGTCTTTTTAACGTTGTATCTTAAACCGTGGCTCTCCGCATAAGCTTCGCACTTACTTAATAATTCCCTCAAACCAGAAATTGAGGCACTAAGCAAACTCATGTCATCCGCGTAACTGATGTTATTTAAGCTGACGTCATCTATGCGACACCCTACCTTCATGTTACTTAGTTCCTCAATTAACTGATTCATGTACAAATTAAACAACCTAGGTGATGTGAGCCCGCCCTGTCTAACGCCACACTTAAGTGTATATTCGTCTGAATAAACATTACCCCATCTCACAGTGTTTTTCTGATTATTATACCAGTATGAAAAGATGTCTATCATGTCCGATGGAATGCCTTTCTCCTTAAGTTTAGCCCACAGCAAATCATAACATACTAAATCAAATGCTTTACTTAAGTCGAGGAAGCAAACGTAAACAGGTGTTTTTCTCCTGACGTAATAATTTACTGTGTGCTTAAATGCTAAGATAGCACTTTCCGTTGATAAATTTTCCCGAAAACCAAATTGCGCATCATTTAATATTATATATTTAGATAGACGCACATCTAATACACGATCAAACACCTTTCCCATGATTGTAGCTAAGGAAATGGGTCTGTAATTTGATTTATCAGACAAATTACCAGACTTATTCTTAACCAGCGGCACTACAACTGTCCTTATCAAATCAGATGGCAAATAGGAATGTCTGACACAGAAATTATATAATAGGGCTAAAAGTCTGTGTAGGTGCGCACCCGCGTGCCTCAAATGCTCCACACTTAGTCCATCGTGTCCCGGTGACTTACCCTTCTTCATATTAGTGATTGCGTCACAGACTTCTTTACTTGTGATCTTAATTGGTTTTGACACCGCTCCCTTGGAAAACTTTGGGTGAGACTTAAGCTCTGCCTCAACTTGAAACTGTTCTTTAAATATATTCTCTTTAAATATATAACGTACATCTGACGTTTAGCCCTAGCTACTTGTGTGAGTGAGACAGCGTATTTGTATCTATTCATAGACACAAACACTACATCCCTTCCTTATCAATATTTTTGTAATGAGAAGATTTACGAAATATATTTAAATTAAAACTAGGTTATCTTATAACCCACGATTAAATTAAATCTCCGGCCTCATTGAATAAGAATATTGATAGATTCAGATAAAGCTTTTACACTACTATGAACTCAGCTTTTTCACTTTGTCACTCTCCGTCTATCCTCTCCCATTTTTTTTAAAAGTGCAATTCAAACTAAAAAGCAATGACTCAAAATAACCAATAATTAAACTTCTTTTACCTTTGTAGACTTAATCGGTCAGGTTTGATTGCCAGTGCCAATCTCTACTGTATTTCCTGCTTTTATTCATATTTAAAGCTTAAAAATAACTTAAGAAAACATGTTTTAACTAAATTTTTTTCTAGACTTAATTAGATAGATAGATAGATTGATAATCGTTTTATTAGAATCAAAAAGACACACAACACACTTAATTTAAACAGGGCAAATAAATCATAAAAAATAAAAATACTATAGCTAATGGTACAAAGCAAAGAAAAAACCTATGCGAAGTAGTGCGTATGTGCCGCAGCGATACCAAAAGGTTGTGGGCTCAGCGATACGTTTGCTCGTAGAACAAACCACTGATTTTCAGCCACGACCTCGAGATTCACGGGGACGCGTGCAACAATACCATCGGTGTCTCGTAAATTATAAATAAAAAAAAAAACAAAAAAAAAAAACAAAACATTGTTAATCACTGGTGAGTAATAATTAAATCATGTTGCCTTACAATATAAACTCATTAAAAATGAATAATATTAGAATCACATGAACGCATAACGATTATCTCAAAAATTATTACAATGGATATATGCATTACTATTTATTACAATGGTTGGGAGAATTATTAAAATTGCATTTAAATCAAGATGCACCCAATTCATCACATATTGTTTGATAGCAATTACACAATTTTATTTAAACACGGAGGGACGCTACCAGAGCAACTAAGTCTGTATTCCTAATTTTTGATTTTTCAATAAAACAGATTTTATATGTTTTTTGAATGTATATTTAGATGTTACGTTTCTTATTGGAGGAGGTATATTATTCCAGCACTTAGTTGCCTGGTAACGAAAACTGCCCTTAAATATGTCAACTCCTTCTTGTTGCACATTATCTTGTTGCCTATATTGATTAACCTGTCCATAACGCCTCACACTTCTGTAGGCATTTGTCCAACACTGTAAACAGACCTTCTCTAGTCGATGCATCTAAAAATCAGAATTAGTATTAATACAATTAAACAAGCATATCTTGGATTTGACATAATCATTATGTTTTAAATTGGTAGTCTACAGAAGTAAAGAAAAGTACTATATATAGTAGGTTACATACCTGTTGAACGGGTATGCATGCTTTTATGAGGTCTCTCTCTGGACTGCCTAAAGGTACATTGTGTGTTTTAGCTCTTAATATCGATTTTCCACATCCAAGGCATACTTGCTGGTGGCCATATATTCGCTCAACAAAATCACCAGTAGAGTAGTTCATTGATAGATTTTGTAGTATAAGAAAACATTCTTGACAAATACAGCTGTCTTCAGATACCTAAAAGTTGAAGGGATTTAATTATTAACAAATCATGTACTTACATACCTAGGTCAACAAACAAATATTAATCTATGTAAATACAGGTTATTTTTTGTAAATACTTACAACTGCTGGAGTAATCCAAGAGTTTAATATACTGAGCATAGCATCAGTAATGTCTTCAACTTGACGCCGGGGTAGAGGATGTTTCAGAAGCAGAGAACAGTTCGCACAACTTGATACTGACATTGTGTAAAAAGTTCTTTAAAATCACAACACAAATCAAATCGGCACTATGAAAATAAGACTTTAGTTTAAACCAATAATCTAACAAACGAGCAAGCACACTATTGAGAAAAGTAACCGCAATTAATTTTTTGACATAATGACATCGACGTGACAGTAGGTAGACAGTTCTTTTTTTATCAATTACCTACGTTTACGAGGAATGTTTTAAATACTACTTTTGCAAAAAGTTTCTTTATTATGAAAAGCTAAACGAATTGTATTTCATAATAAGTACCGACCATTATCTCTCTTTAGTGTCTTTGTAAACTTAACGGAACAGTAAATATCGATAAAATACCAAATAAAAATAAAAAATCCACAAAGTTTTTTCACATAATTTTTATATCTTATATAAAAAAATAAAAAAAAACTAATTTTGAACACTATCTCATGCTCATACACGGTATTAAGGGGCGAAACCGGGAATGAACACTGTCCTTTATTTACCAAACGGTTTATCTCTTTTAGTCGGGAAAAGTGAAAAAGAGTAGGTATGGAAATCTAATAGGTAGGTACTTAGTACTACTTATCTGTGTATCGAGATCAGCTTAACTTGATTTGAATATTTTTAGTTCGATGCATGTAATCTTCAAAGAACTGTGTGCTGTGTTGTGTCTATTTTACATAAAGCAAAACAGGTAGGTATGTGCAAAGATAATAATAATAATTACTAACGTAATGTAGGTAACGTAATGTAACGGTATGTTTACATAACGTGGAAGGGACATACCCGTAATATATTTATTTATTACGGGTATGTCCCTTTGACGGTGTAGAACTTCTTTTTTTAATTTATTCACCATATTTCCCTATCATATTCATAGTTCTTTGGAATTTGATAAAGTTCGATAGGTACCTACGTACGGGTCGAAGTCGTACGATGCCGATGCCACTGACTTACATAGGTACCTACGAATATGTCCGCCGCCGATCCAAACTTCTGCTTTAGGTAGGTACACGGGGTAGGTAAGTACGTGTTGACCCGCAAGTCCCGCAACCCGCAACATGTCGATTCATTGAACGAGCATCTTTAGCTAGGTACCTGTGCTCGTATATCAGGTGTTACGATTTACCTAACATCTCCAGCTATTATATATAACCGTCACTTAGTATTTCGGATAAGTATTAGGTATTATAATATAAACCATATTTCGATATTTTTATGACATGCATGATAAGATACTACCTTTATTTCGTACGGCGCGTGCCTTTTTCAATGATATCATTATAATCAGCAAACAACTTGTGTTCCGTTCTTAAAGTTTTGTTTTCTTATATTTGAATTTCGCGCACTTTGCCAATTTAGTCCAATCATTATGTAAACGATTCGACATCACAATTCAGCCAATGAGAACGCGCGGAATGGACCGCGCGCATGCGTAGTACAACCGGCGTGATCCTAGCGCCATAGTGGCAAAAGGAAGAACTTATTCACATCAAAAGTTTTGAACGCGGTACCGTCTTTAACTTCTCGTTTGATCGGATCGAAAATTCATGTCTTCGCTTTGTTAGTCCGTAATTTTGTGCCTAGACTAGTAGGTATTGGCGTGTGTGTGTATGTGGACTCAAGAACAGTGTTCGTCGTGACGTAATTAGCCGGCCGGCCATCGTATCTAAGGACATTCTATCAAAGAACCGCCTTCGAGAAGAAGCCATCAAGCATTTGCCGCTACGTGGTAAGTACTTATGCATGGTATTCTCCTAACTGATTGTCGTGTTGTATCGTTTATTACCGTTGAATATCCTTAAGATATTCGATCCAGAGTGTCTAACGGACAAACAATAAAATAACGCGTTCGTTTTGCTACATCTTTATGGTGCCGAAAACCCGGGACCTTAGATACCTACTTACAGTCGGCCCACCAATTACCAATTCTATTTAGTAATTTATGCATTGAATATCAAACTAAAGTAACGTACCTACCTAATCATTTCGCATAATTACCTACATAGAAATTCACGTCTTTGTTCCATCTGTTCCGCTGAATACCTACCACATCATAACCAAACCAATACTTACAAAATGGCGTTCTGATTTCACTTAAATTGTAAAAAGCGGATATCAAGTCGTTTCATGCTGTTGTCACATTATTATTCATCGTTTACCGTTTGCAATCAACTATATTATAATATATTGCAAAATATATCTCATCATAATTCTAGGCAATAACGTAGCGCATTACTCGACTACTTTATTTCGATCACTCGACATTTCATTTACCTATTTGAAATTTTCATTTGTTAAAATTCAGACAGCATCGTATCGTAACGTTTTTTTGAAAAATATTTGTCTTTATCGCTTAAATAAAATGTTCGCTTCCAAAAATATCGCCAACATTGAATTCTGCCGGCTTACGGCGAAGATTATAAGACTGGCAGTTACGCTCGTGGGCCGATAACAAGGATGCATGTACTTTGTCGAAGATAGAAGACAAGTGACCAAGGGACTCCGCATAACAGTCACGTGGTTCGTGAATTAAGTTCGGATCAGAATCTAGATAGTGCGAACCGCAGGTTATCAATTCGCGACCGAAAACAAGAAAAGAGGGCGTGTAGCCTGTTACTTCACTTACCGCACAATTAATGGCGAATTGGATTTTAGGTACTAGCGTGTCCCACACTCTGTGATCGTTCTCAATGAATGCAGAGATAGCTGTAGTTATAGTTTTGTTATAACGTTCAACCGTTTTAACGTGAGGCGTATAAACTGGAGTATAGTGTATGTTCGGAACTTTATATTTAGATAATAAGTTTTTAAATTGAACACTAATGAATTGTTTACCGTTATCTACTATGACAGTAGAAGGAATGCCGTGAACCAAGAAAACATTATCTTCGAGTATTTTTGTTATTATTTCTGCTGTGGCACGCTTTATAGGGAAAAGCAAACAATACTTGGAGAAACAACAACAGACAACGAAAATATAGTTATTTTGTTTCCTTGTAGGCGGGAGGGGTCCAATTAGATCGATACTTATCGTTTGAAACGGCCTAAGACAAGACTTTGGTCCGCCCATATGAACGAAAGTGGAGTGAGTTTGATGTTTATGAGCGATACAATCATCGCAAGAATTGACGGCCTTAACCACGTCCGCATGCATACCTGGCCAATAGTAGTTAAGGGCCAAGCGCTTGTATGTTTTAGAGATGCCCATGTGACCAGCTGTGGGCAACGAATGGTTTTGCCTTATTAACTCCGATCTCTCTTCGGATGGAACAACCTCTTTCCATTGAAACTCTCTAGTAAGAGGGTTAAGACTTTTTTTAAAACGATACAATTTATTATTAAGGACCTGATAGTCGATAAAAGAGGCAGGAGACTGTGAACAACCCTTATAGATATTAAGATACCATGAATCATTAGTAGAAATGACATTCCCATCTATTGTGTTGCATTGCGTAGGCATGACATTAGGAGAACGGGAACGGAAGTCTGGCACAACGTTATCGGTTCCTCGACGATGCTTTATTTCGAAATTATAGGAAGAAAGACGGACTCCCCATCTAGCCAGTCGACCCGTAGGATTGTTGAGTTTGATAAACCACTTGAGAGCAGCGTGATCAGTGTACACAATAAATTTCTTGCCATTTTCTACATAGCAACGCCAGTGTTCAATAGCTGACAGAACAGCAAGCGCCTCGCGCTCTGTAGCACTATAATTTCTTTCTTGGTCCGTAAGGGATTTGCTGTAGAAGGCTATAACTCTTTCTTTCCCCTCCAAGACCTGACATAGAACAGCTCCGATACCAAAGTCACTACTATCCGCGTGAATTTCGAATGGTTGTGTGTAATCTGGACAAGATAGTACCAGCGAAGAAGACAAACAATCCTTTCATTTATTGAAAGCTGCGTCAGCCTCTCGCGACCAATTGAACGCAGGAGAGTTTTTACCGTTAGAAGTTAGTTTATTCAAGGGAGATGCCAGCGCACTGAAGTTAGGTATAAACCTTCTATACCACGACGCAGCGCCTAGAAAGCGACGGACCTCCTTTTTGTTAGTAGGAGTGGGGTAGTTTTTTATCGATTCTACCTTTTCGGGATCGGCATGAAGGCCTTCCGAATCCACAACATAACCCAGGTATTTTAGTTTAGTGCTGAAAAAGTTACATTTGTCGAGATTTATAGTGAGGTTCGCATATTTTAATTTTTCTAGTATTTTTGACAATAGTGTAATATGGCTATCAAACGAATCTGAGACACAAATTACGTCGTCGATATAACAAAAAACCCTGTTTTCAAATTCTGGACCGTAAAACAAAATATCTGCAAGACGCTGCTGGGTGGCTGGAGCGTTAGTTAATCCAAAAGCCATAGATTTAAAATGAAATTTACCACGCGTAAGAATATAAAATGACGTTTTGCAACGATCCTCTTTTTTTATCAAAGTTTGCCAAAAACATTTAGAAATGTCTAAACTAGATATGTATTTAGCATCTCTTAAGTTATCTAATATCTTAGCAATATAGGGTAAACTATAAGCATCTTTTTTTGTTATAGAATTTAATTTCCGACTATCCAGACAAAAACGCAGTTCGCCATTTTTTTTAGGGGTCAAGATTACTGGATTAGACCAAGGGCTCTCGGAAGGTTCAATCACGTCTTCTTTAGGCATTTGGTCGACATGTTTTACCAAAATGCGCTGTTTCTCTGGTGACATGCGATAGTAACGCTGCCGAATCGGTGGGTGATCACCTGTATCTATCGAATGAGTAATGAGAGAGGTACGGCCGAGACCGCGTTTCTGATAAGAAATATCGATAAATTGAGAAATAATGTTGTTGGCGGTAGTTCTTTGATCGTCAGTTAAATTATCAAATGAAATTAATTTACTAACGGTGTCCTTCTGTACTACCGAAGTTCCAGATTCGTGATTATTTTGAGGTGAGACGGTTTCCAAATTAGCCGGAAACAGACCAAAACTTCTCCAAAAATCCATACCCAGAATCAAAGGATTTTTGATGCCAGGAACGATATGGGTAACAAGAGAAACAGTTTTATTTTGAAATTGAAATGGAATTACCACTGAGCCGAGTGAAGAATATTGCTCGCCACCAGCGGTGGTAAAAACCAAGGGCTTAGAACCACTTAATTTCAAATGTTTCAAGAAAAGAAGATGAGAATTATTACCAAGTATAGTTGCGCAAGACCCAGAATCAAGTAAGCCAATGGTGTTTTTTTCATTTACTACTACAGGGATATAGGGAGGTTGTGTGTTTGTATTTACGATTGAAGAAAGTTTATGGCAATTAAAGAAATTGGATACGTGATGTAGCCAATTGTGCCACTCAGTTTTACTAGTTCGACTTTTTATTTTGGACTTTCCCCAATCGGAACTTACAAGTTTTTTGAAGGTTCATTGTTTTTATTACAGTTTGTACAATTAGAGACTTTAAAACCTTTCAAACCACATTTAAAGCAAATAAGAAAACGAGGCTGAGTGCAAGATGATAAACTGTGCGAGTCATTTCTACATCTAAGGCAGAATTGTTAATTATTAGTTGTATTAGCAACGGCATTAATTTGACGATCCTTAGAAAAATTGTTGGAAGAAGCCGGACTGGAGTTTTTAAAATAATTTCGATTTCGGAAAAAGTTTTTATTATTATAAGTTTTATTTACGATGGCGGAATCGGAATCAACGTAAGCCAGTTCAAGCGCCAAAGTACTAGAAGTAACCTTAGGTGGTTCAGAAAAATCATTACTACGACTTTGATATTGTTCGAACTTTCTGCAAATGCTAACCAACGAAGAAATATCTGAAACCACCCCAGTCAGAAGGCAATTAGTGTAACAAGGCCTTATGTTATTTAACAAGATGTTCAATTTGACAGACTCGCTGACAGGCTCATCCAAACGGAAAATAATCCTTGCATTTTTGCTATATATAAGGTTATGTTCTCTTTCTCGCCCTGAGAACGAAGTCTTATTTCCGCCATTAGTTTATCGTCGTAATTATGCGGACTAAAATCACGCTTAAGTAATTAACAAAGATCGTCCCAAGTATCAACGCTGTCTTTAATAAAACGATACCAATGCAGTGCATCGTCTGAAAATATCTCAAAAGCGAAAGAAAAGATTTTGCTATCTGGAATGCTTCTACATGACATAAATTCGTTAACTTTTTGGATAAAGGCGCGCACACACGATTTGCCGTTATATTTAAATTTACCGAGTTCAGAAAATAATTTACGATCGTAGGTTAATGCATCAAAGAATTTTTCATCAGAGTTCTGTGACTCGACTCCGCTCGATACTACAGGTTTAGGAGAAGTTAAGGACGAGAGAATTTCGGAAATGGAATGAAATTCGTTCCAGACCGAATTAAATTGTTGTGTATCACTAATTGAGGTGATGTCAATGCGTGATAACCTATGAAAAACGAGGCTGAACATAGATTCAGTTCTAGAGTAAAGATTTTTATCAAATTTAGATTGCAAGGCTTTCGCGTTGTTTTTCACTCGTATTAAGGAATTATTTACCGCGGAAATATCCTCTTCGACCGTAAAATATGATTCTAAAATGTCCTCTGAAGGAGAACTAGATGAAAGTTTAGTAATTAATTTACGTAGCTCCTCCACAGTACACTTTGAGGGGTCACCACCTCTTATTTCTACCTCATATTCGAGTTCCGATTTATTTAATAAAGTAACTTTTATGGTATAGGCCATAGTGACCAAAAAAAATGTGTGGAGCAGCTACGAAACCAGAGAAGGTCTGAGAGAGGGTGCTGTGTCTGTGGATGATTGACTGATGATGGCTCTTTCATCAGGAACTGTGATTGTGAGTTCAGACAATAGTGTAATTAATCTATCTAATTCATCTGAATCCACAATCACAGTTCCTGATGAAAGAGCCATCATCAGTCAATCATCCACAGACCACAGCACCCTCTCTCAGACCTTTGAGTAGCCCTCATTCTATCCAACATTCCATTCAACATGACACTCAAGACGATTTACAACATTTGACTTGTGACGCAACAGTACACACTTCCAACGAACACCCTGTATTAGACATACCCATCACTGAAGACCCATTAAATAAATATAAAAGACAACTTATAATTAAAATTACCAATAGATCAACGCAAAGTAAGTCAAAAACTACGAATCCTTTTGAATCATATAGGAGAACCGTCGTAGAAATATCTGAAGCTAACCTAGAACAAGATATTATATCAATTGTAAAGAAACATATTGACCCCAAATTATACACCGCAATTCTTGTAGAACCTCTAGATAAAATGTTCACTATCGTACCCATCCTTCAAAGAACTTTCAAGAATTCCGCATTTAAACTCACGTTAGTAAAACGAGAACTACAAAATATTCCAGACTATCTAAATCAACAGGACATTATCTCCAAATATCATACAGGCAAAACCAGCCATAGAGGCATAAATGAAACCCATCAAGCACTTTCTCAAAGATACTATTGGCCTAAATTAAAAGACAGCGTGCAACTTTTTATTAACAACTGTGCAATATGTAACCGTGCTGAGTATGACCGTGATCCTGTACGACCAGAATTTCAAATTGTGCCACCACCTTCAAAACCTTTCCAAATAATGCACGCAGATGTCCTTACAATAGAGCAGGATAAATATCTAACTATAATCGATTCCTTTTCTAAATATGCTCAGGCATATCGCATTCCCGATTGCACAGCCCCCAATATAGTGAAAACATTAACCTTCTTTAGTACTCATCATGGGTTTCCACTTACACTCGTTACTGACAACGGTACGGAGTTCAGCAATCAAATTGTTGCCGAGTTCCTAAAACTACATAAAATACATCATCATTCCACGGCCCCATACGCCCCGAATGAAAATGGAATGATTGAACGTTTTCATTCCACACTTCTCGAGCATTTGCGTCTCCTAAAAATACAACATCCAAATGAACCCACACCCAGCTTAGTTCCATATGCTCTAAAAGCCTATAATAGCTCAATCCACAGTTTAACTAAATGTCGACCCTATGACCTTTTAACTGGACATTTTGACCCTAGAGACCCAATAGATTTAAACTTGACGGAACGATTAATGCAACAATATTTAAATGAACATCGTGGTAGAATGGAAACAGTCTACAATATAGTTCACAACTCAGCACAATCTTCCCGAGAAGCGATAATGACGAGACGTAACCTTGACCGTGAACCTGTAACACAATACACTGAAGGTCAGGAAATATTTATTAGAAACCCAGGTGCAAGTAGGCAAAAACTCGCGGCACGTTACACCGGCGATCAGGTGGTCAGCAATCTGCCAATACATATCTACACTTCTCGAAAACGCGGTGCTGTCGCCAAAGCTAGAATTAAACGAACCAAGAAAACTAACCGTAACACGTTGTTGCAGGCTTCTACTAGTAATATCGACCCTAGTTCTGGGCCAGCTCGACCTCCCACCGACAAGGACCATACAACTTGACGACTTATCAAACGGCCCTGGACTCTAACCATTTAAATTAGGAAAAACCAAGATTGTATCCCATGACCATACTTTTCTTCAACAAATCGACATTGGACAAATTCGAGAACAGACGGATTCTTTGAAAATTCAACTGACAGACATTGCCAACAAGGTACCTAACAAGACGTACAATTATTTCAAGCAACAAATACTATACCTATTTAACAGACTAGACAAAATTTCGCTACAACTTGAAACGTTTGAACCCAAAAAAGCTAAGCGTGGTATCTTAGATCCACTTGGAACATTTATAAAAAGTATAACCGGTAACCTTGATCATAACGATGCGATAAGATATGAAAACGCGCTTAAATTACTTCAGAAAAATGATCAAGAAATTGCTGTTAACTTGAACAAACATATTAGTTTACACGAAGAAATGATCTTCCAACAAAATCAAATTTTAAGCAACTTAAGTCAAAATCAGGAAAAACTGCAAAAAATAGTCTTTTCCTTATATAATGTTACTAGTGACAGTAATCACTTAATTCGCTTTTTGGAGTTATCTCACATTTTCGATATAATTGGGGAAAATGTGCAAGATTTATCTTTGGAAATCTTTAGGTTAGGAGACATATTAGCACTTTCTTATTCTAATATTATGCACCATTCTATTTTGACTAGTAAGGAAATCATTAATATGATAAGTAGATTAAAGACCTTATACGGTCAAGATAAGATATTGGACGTGGAAGTAAGATATTATTATAATTTGATTCATCTAGGATCATATTACGTAGACAATAAAATAGTGTTAGTTCTCCGGTTTCCGATTACATCTCCTTTTTCATATGACCTATATCGATTATGCCCAGTTCTTAATCGTAAATCTGAGGTTATCCTACCACCATTTCCTTATATAGCAATTAACTCTAAAGAATTTGTATACATGGAGGCAGAATGCCCGAAGTCCGACTCTTGGTATGTCTGTGAAGAGAAGATAAGCCATCAAACCCGCACCCAATATGACTGTGTGCACCAATTAATATATAGCCAAGAAGTGGATTCGAAATGCACACCCACCAGAGTTGCGCTGACTAAAGAAGCCCTATTAGAACTGGACAGTCGACACTACATTTTATCTTTTCCAAGAAGTACAAGAGTCCTATTGACCTGCGAACAAGAAGAACATCGCATACTGAAAGGCAGTTATTACGTAACAATTCCGCAAAATTGTAAGATCAAAACTCCGGGATTCTCTATTGTTAACATAGATAACAAACTATGTGGACATGCACTTGAAATAATGATGACACCTCATATTGACTCAATTCTTGAAGAAAATCTGCCACGCTATAACTTAACTACGATAGATTTGAACAAACTGCACAACATACAAAATCAAGTCATGGCGCAATCTATAGTAAAACCAGATTATCTCAATCTCTCAAGCATATATCATACTACTATACCTGTATATGGGATCGTACTGTTTGGTGCAAGCGTACTCATCATACTTTATGTGTGGCGTCGACGTAGTAATTTACCAGTAAAATGCGACGTGGCAACCTTATCTTCAGACCTATCCTTAGAGGAAAGAAAAGCCGCAACTTTTGCCTTAAACATTGGCAAATAGTTGCTCTGCTAAGGGGGGAGGTGTTACGGGCTCTTAGCCCTATCCATATACCAAACATTCCCACGGAAAGAACACACATTGCGAAACCTTTAAGAAGAATACGTGAATCACTCATGGAAACTGCTGACACGAAGCCACCTGCATTGTGCGGTCATCCTGGGAACGTCTTGGAACACCAGAGCAAGGCGAGAGTTCGATCGGGAACTACACGTCCGTGTCGTGGTGACTCCTTGCTGATCAATCACTGATCATTAGAAGTAAGTTCTGATCAATCGCTGATTATTAGTTATAGGTTTCCTGTATTAATCGCATTTTTTAAAAACCTCCGCCGACGTCCCGTTGACGTATCTAGCTCAAAATAATTCATCCCTGGCTCAGGAAAACACCCAACTGTCAACAAAAACAAACGTTTACAGTACTTTTGTTACACTAAAGCGTGGCTAGAATACAATTAAAGCGTTTGCAACTTAATGTTTTTTCTACGGACTTCCTAACAATAAAAATAACATTGCTTATCAGTACGATATTCTTGAATTTGGCTATAATATCACAATATTTACTCAACTTTAATTATCCAGATTAAAATTTACTCAAGTAACGGGACTTTACTTCAGTTAACCTAAAACACAGTAAATAATAAATTAATGGTAAAATATTATTACTCACATAGTAAACGGTGAAGGGTCCTTTTAAATAAAGTCATCACCATGATCATCTGCATGGTAGGCTCGCCGTCCTATTAATTACCTCTTGATCATCATTACCTCTTCATCAATAATATCTTCATCGTCATCACTGTCTCTTCATTATCAATATCATCATCATCACCTAGGTCATTATCTCATTATAATCTTTATAAAAGTCATCATCATATTTAGCTATCTTAAGTCCAATATGAGGCAAAGGCTAGGAGAACTTATCTCTCCAACTTTACGAATAATGAAGTACGTTGCGTACCTAATAACTATCATTTTACACCAGTATTCACACATAAGCTTATAAGACGCTAAAAATTATAATTTAAAATACTCAAGCTAGACTATTTGCTAGGATACTAACTGGCGCCTCTGCCAACTCCGACTAACAGTGACTTATGCCACCTCCAGTGATGTTAAGCTCATCTATCAACTCATGACGGTAAGATTAACTCACTAAGCTTAGCAGATAATACACGTTTTTATTTAAAATAGTGAAATCATAATTATTTTCTGCTTGCATAGTGGTCAAAAGACTAGACATTGTTCTACTTTATGTTTTAAAACTAAAGGTTTCGAAATAAATTGCTCTCTGCTCTACTCTTAAATCGAAAAAAATATAAAAACTCACCAGGTTATCTGCGTTGGCCTGCGATTCAGCAGATAAGGTTACGACACAGAAATACACACGATATCAATTCGCTTTTTCACTTCACCTCACTTCTCCAGGAATCTCCAGCGCCTGCGGCACTGCCGCTGACTCCAACTCAGCCGCAATACGTGGCCAGCAGTTATGGTTCACTTGTTAGCTCTTTAGCACCTTTGCAGAAGTAGCTGAAACTAAACACACGTTAAGTATCTTTGCACTGATCGCTTCACTCTCGTTAGCACCATTACTGGCGCTATAGGTTGTCACACAGGCCGGCTGCCATTCAGGCAGACTTGTCACACAGATGGTTGACAGACAGACGGTTGGCAGACAGACGGTTGGCAGACAGACGGTTGACAGACAGACGCTTTTCACACAGACGCTTGTCACACAGACGTTTGTCACACAGACGCTTGTCACACAGACGTTTGTCACACAGACGCTTGTCACACAGACGCTTTGTCACACAGACGCTTTGTCACACAGACGTTTGTCACACAGACGTTTATCACACAGACGTTTGTCACACAGACGTTTGTTACACAGACGTTTGTCACACAGACGCTTTGTCACACAGACGCTTGTCACACAGACTTTTGTCACACAGACGCTTGTCACACAGACGCTTGTCACACAGACGCTTGTAGAACAGACGTATATATATATATATATATATATATATACCACCACATAAGAATTGGTTTAAAATAAAATTCGGAGCTAGAAAGTATCGATGAGTTCATAAAAACACATAGGAAATCTGATGATTATTAACTGAGAGATCTAAAATCAGATATGCTCTATAAATCTGATGATTATTAACTGAGAGATTAAAAATCAGATATTCTTTATAAATCTGATGATTTTATTAACTGAGAGATCTAAAATCAGATATGCTCTATAAATCTGATGATTATTAACTGACAGATTTAAAATCAGATATTCTTTATGAATCTGATGATTATTAATTGAGAGATTTAAAATCACATATGCTTTATAAATCTGATGATAATTGACTGAGAAATCTAAAATCAGATATGCCCTATAAATCTGATGATTATGAGAGTTCTCATAGGTTTAGTTCGCAAAATGAACCACGACATAATAAAATTGGAATAACCAAGAGCTAAAGCTTGTGATAATTCATTAGTGGTTACAGATACTAAAAGAACAGGTATTGTTAAAACTTAAAAGAGTGATAGGCTTGAAGGTCGTCCCCTATTTTGTGTAGGAAAAATGATCACCTTATCTGTGTTTAACCAATCTTGTGTAAACCGAGAAATAAGAAAACTCGAAATGATAGAGTTCAGTAGGAAAGCGCAATTAGTATTAATTAAATTTTGTTTTAACAAATTACTTAGGGAATATAGTACCAAATCAATGCAAGGATTTTCACTATTGATTCTAAATGATGAATTTGGAGACCCTTTACAATATTTGATTTATTACTAGAGGTTTCAGTCAAAATATCTAATAGACTATGATGAAACCTTTCCACCTGTTGCAGGAATAACTAGGTGATTTATAATTAGTTTTGCTTATCAAAATTACTTTTTAGCTCACCATATGGACCACGAAACTAAAGGAAATTGACATGAAAATTTCAAGGACGTATCAAGCAAAAATAATTGATCTTTTAAACTGAATGAAGCATATGTGTTAAAGCAGGTGCTGGCATAAAGTATTTGAGCAGTCATTTAAAGAAAGGGCCTTCAAAATACATTAGTTTATAGATGTATAAACGTGTTAGTTATATATATATATATATATATATATATATATATATATATATATATATATATATATATATTGTTAAATAAAAGATTCGCATAGATTCCATGACACGTGTTTTAATCTCCACCGTCAACGCCCAAGAGGGCTTGTTACAATTTTTTACCAAACACATTTATTTCTACCTTCATTATTCATTCAGAATGAATTCTCACCAACAGGTCACTTAGTGTTGCCAATTTATAAAATATTCGTCTCCTCGTTACAACTTGCCAAAGATAACCGACCGTACGATCGTACCAACTGTATCAAAGGACTACCGTTTAGATTTTATTAATTTGGCAACACTAATGACAACTGCCAATACTGCTTACAAATCGTGATGCTTATTTGCTACAACAGATCTAAGAGTTTTAAATAAAAGTAATACCTAATACTCGGCCTTTCCTGATAAATTAATGCGACCTCGTATTTCTATCACTAAAATTCGATACAGTGCTATCTGAATGCTAAAAAATATTATCACAACTAAAAATTTGCACAATACATGCGAGTTTTTTTTTTATAAAACAGTATAAAAATTACGACATTATGACAAATATCTCTTTGTTTTCGGCCTTCTTGACACTATTACGACCTCGGAATATAATTCATCCAATTGCTATACAAATAAAACTTTAAAAAAAAAACTAAACATTGCTGTGCTTGTCACATGTTGTAATAGAAACAAGTAAACCACCATAAGTAAATTTTATAATAAACCCATGACAATTCACTTTAAATCTAGTAATAGTAGTAGTGCTAGTGGACCATCCACTTCGTATCTTAATACAAACACAAATCTAGTTACCTTATAGATACATCGTTTGTTGTTTGGGGATACAGCCTTTGTATTTGTGGGACATACCCTTTGTAGTTTTGGGACACACCCTTTTATAATTGTGAGAGACTCATTATAGTTGTGGGATACATCCCTTATTCTCGTAGATTTGGGACACACCCTTTTTCACGTAGATTTGGGACACACCCTTTTTCTCGTAGATTTGGGACACACCCTTTTTCTCGCAGATTTGAGACACACCCTTTTTCTCGTAGATTTGGGACACACCCGTTTTTCGTAGATTTGGGACACACCCTTTTTCTCGTAGATTTGGGACACACCCGCAACTATAATGTGGAGCATTTCTCCTATTTTTATTTATTTGTAATTGATAGTCTCGAAACAACAACGAAACCCTTACGTAAACTGTACATCAACATTTAAATTTCAACTTAAGCTATTATTTTATGAAATTGTTCTAAATATTACAAAATAAAGTTTTATTTGTATCATGATGGGAATTTTTATTTCATATTAATTAGTATTATTATACTTTCTGCTATGCTTTTCTAAGACTTAAATCTATATTATTATGTTATCATTTATCATATTTTATATATAGTATTAACTTTTTTAAAGTATTTATCTATTGCGATTTATTAATTATCTTTTCTTAAATAATAATACACTTTAAACCTGCACTAACTTATCTACTTAATAATGCTACTTATATTATTTTTTTTTTAATCATAATATCTTCTTCGCTTTCCTAGCAGTATTTATAATATTTTTATGGGCTTGAGCTCGTAGCTTGGTTAAAACAAGGATGTATTTTCTTATGATAAAATCAAAGCAAAATAAATACCAGTTTATTTGCTGAGGTTAACCGTGAACAACCGTTAGAAAAAAAGTTGTTTTAATTAGTTTTTTCGTCTAACTACTTTTGTGAAGCGCCGATTCCATAACTTGAAGTGTAAGGTGCACAGTTGGGTTTAAAGCTCAAATTTGTAAAAAAAAGGACAAGCTTTGATGAAAAGATATTTGTAATATATTAAAATTACTTCTGTTGTCGACACTTCACTGCCATTAACAATATATTTTAATAATGAACTAGTAAAAATAATTCAAAATTGAAATATTTATTATGTAATTATATCTTTACGGCTACTTTTTACGTCAATGAGTTTAGGTTAGGTGTAATATTTATTTAAACCTTAATGATTTTAAAGAAAAGCTACTATATACTAGCGCCTTGCAACCACTGCTCAGAAGAAACGCCGAAAGAAACTTATTAAACAGTATATTCGTCGTCCACTTGCCAGAAGGGCTTATATTTATTATCATATTATGTAAATCGATTAAAAAAATATTAGTAATTTATTACAATCTTAACACATTAACATGTATATTGTTTAATAATATGTGAATGGAGTTTTCCTCGGTGACAAGTTGAAGCACAAATCACCATCATTGTACTAGACCACATTATAAAATAGATAATCTTTAGGCATCGATAAAATTTGCAGAATAGGCTATTTTACTGTGTATGTTTTTGATCAATATTTTATATAAAACAAAAAATATAAGTAAAAATATATAACTTACTTATTTTTTGGACGGATTAAAAAAAAAATCCTTTCTGTTTTCGGCTTTGAATTATTGATATGGATAATAATACCGTATTCATGATGATCGGAAACCTGTTAGCCATAAGAAACAGTTCATGAAGTTTTTTTATTTTTTATTATTGATATTATCTAATGCTTCTACTTTTCCAGGTTAAAATTGAATTTTACTGTGAAACTAGTTATCTCTTTTTTTTTCAGCGTTTTTCACATCGCAATACAAAGCTTGAATCACTGATAATGATGAAAACCTTTTTTAATAGAATAAGGCATTTAGAATTGTTTTTGAAATGCTAAAAAAAATTCTATCACTGTTTTATTCCACTTGTAAATATTTATTAGAAAAATACACATAAAACTGTGTATATTGATGAAAAGTTTACAATCTAGAATCTAGCATTTAGTACTGTGGGTATGACGTCATCATCACCATGATGCAGGTCGTAGTTTTCGGCGCGACTATGTTTTGCATAATCTTAAAGTAAGCGTCATTATTTAAAGGAAATAAACATATCATTTCAAAGTAGAATTTAAAAGCTGGAAAAAGCTCAAGAAATAAACAAAATTAAGACTGTTTATTTATACCTAATTTTCTGTATTAATTATTATAAAAAAAACAATTGTCATAACTTCATTGAAGTTTTTATTTTATTTTATTTATATATCTTTTTTTTTGTAACGTTAAATTGTGTAATCGACTATTGAATTTGTTTTTAATAAATGAAACTGGATAATTACTAAATAATTATTGGGCCTCAAAGTTTCATAATTATTTTTATCATAATACAACTTGACATATTGTTTTATTATACCAGTTACCAGTTTAACAATAAATATTTAAAAGTAGAGTACTAACAGTAAACAGAATAAAATTGGTTGAAAAACGAACGAGATATAACGATTGTATTTTATTTTTTTGTGAGAGGCCTATGTCCAGCAGTGGACTTTATGCGGCTGAAATGATGATAACGATTTTATGAAAATATGTCTATCTCACTCGCGAAAATGCTATTTTCTTTGGCAAATGCATGGATGATATTGACTTTGTCGTCACCAGTCCATATCGGACTTCTCTTTCTAATTAAAACTTTAAAGTATCATGTTCGTCGCTGATCAAGATATTTTAAAATTCTTTAATATTTGTTTACTGTGACTGTAAATAAAAGAAATACGTGCATACCTATTCTCTATTACTTTTTGTTTTTAATTTAGATTTTTAGTTTAGTTATTTTTAATTTTATTTATCAGTGATTTATGCTCAATTTGTTTTATATAGTTTGATGTTTTTATATTGTATTTATACCTAGTTTAGTTTTTATTAATACTTAGTTATATTTAGTATTTGGTTAATTAGTTTAATCTCGGTAAAATATATTTGTATTATTTCAGTTTAGTTGTAATATTTATACTCAATTACTTATAATATTTAATTGTGATTTTTTTTGCAATTATTTTGTTTATTATAATTTCATCATTATTAATATTAGTTCTATTAGTCATTAAAAAAAACTAAAACATAATATTTCTTATTAATAATAATAATAACTCATAATCATTATTCGACTCATTTTACCACAATAATTAATGAAGACATAAGTACAATGTCAGATGAAAAGTAAGTTTTGCAAATTTCGGGTTTGCCTTGAGTTATTTACTTTTATATGTTCAATTAAACATGTTCGCGGCTTAGGAATCGACATATAGGAGGCCCGGCAACCATTCCCTTTTTTCATAAACCAGTATATCTTTAACAGTATTGATTTCTGAAAATGTATTGTCTTAACTATAAACGAAGATCTATTGCGGGGTCAATTGCATAGTTTAAAAATAAGTGGGTACTTCTACAACCAGCGCTACGAGCTCCAGCTTTTAACAGTGGATCACAAAAATATTCAATTATAGATAATAACATCACTAGTCAAATGATCAGATAATTCACATACACGGAGCTATATTTATTTTTATTGAATAAAGACCTGTTACCTTTTCTTCTCTTCACCTATTCCCAATTTATTTACCACGTCGTGCTGCGCAGAAGTCGGTCGTCAGCCAGCGTGGAAGTAATCAAGCTTGTCGATATTATGCAGATGGTCGAACCGCTGCACTGAAGTGCGTTGCCCGTGACTGGCCGTCGTGCAGATCAGCGTCTACCGGTCCCGGTCGCTGTCTCCAGACTCCCACCGATGTAGTCATATGTAAACAAAAGTAGTGTTAGTGTCACTATCAAATAATCATCACCTACCGTGGAAATAGTTGACAGTAAGGAAATGGCATTAGACGTGCCTGCGCTTTGATCAGTCGTCAAACAATATAAATAATAAGTTGTGTATATTAACCCAAAAGATTTTAAATCATTACAACGTTTAATGTTAAACCTACAAAGACATAAAATGGCCATATTCCATACTATTTGAGCAGTTCATTTTATTGTCAAAATAATTACAAATTAAAACTTGTATACGTTCTCAAAAAAATAAAAATAAATAATAGAATGACTATAGGAACAAAATCCAAATACTTATTTTAATTTTGTAATCAAAAATCGAATATATAACCACATTGAAAAAATAGATCTGCAGACCTCCGAAATATTGAATTTCAAATCTTCGAACATTAAATATTATTTCGATTCAAAAAAAAATAGATTAATAAAAAAAAAGTTACTATGTACCAAAGTCCGTTAGACCCACTTGATTTCATACAGCAAAATAAACTTATTCTTTTTTTTTTGTCATGTGTTAGAAATTAATTTATTTTATTATTGGAAGGTATTTATTTTTATAACGGTAAACGGTACCAAATAATAATTAGTGATAGTGTCTTAATACCAATTAACTAGTGAATATTATACAGTTATTTATATTGACCGACGTACCTGTTACTGGTATGTTCTCCTACGATGAAGACTGAGGTTTTCTTGGCAATTCGGTAAATTGCAGCGATGATCCGGGAGCTGTTGTTACTTGGTTATCCATTAACGTTCGAAGATCCATTCCAATAATTCCAAGCTAGTTTTCCGTTTAGGATTCCTCGTGTGTGGTTGATTTTTCTTCTGATGGCCGCAAGTCAGGATTATTAAATTCGTCATTGTTTCACATATTATATTATTTCGTCTGCGGTTTTCACTCATGGCACGTGGGCAGACCACGATATGTGGTCCACAAACGAATACTTCTGATATGTTAAATAAAAGATTCGCATAGATTCCATGACACGTGTTTTAATCTCCACCGTCAACGCCCAAGAGGGCTTGTTACAATTTTTTACCAAACACATTTATTTCTACCTTCATTATTCATTCAGAATGAATTCTCACCAACAGGTCACTTAGTGTTGCCAATTTATAAAATATTCGTCTCCTCGTTACAACTTGCCAAAGATAACCGACCGTACGATCGTACCAACTGTATCAAAGGACTACCGTTTAGATTTTATTAATTTGGCAACACTAATGACAATGCCAATACTGCTTACAAATCGTGATGCTTATTTGCTACAACAGATCTAAGAGTTTTAAATAAAAGTAATACCTAATAATATATATATATATATATATATATATATATATATATATATATATATATATATATATATATATATATATATATATATATATATATATATAAATATATAAATATATATATATTTTAAACCAATGCTTATGTGGTTCCATTTCATAATAAATTAATATAAAGATGGGCACGGGCAAGAAAGGCACGGGCGATGGGAACTGGATTCCAAATACGGTCCTCTAGGTTGAAAGGAGCATTTGTGTCAACACGCGTCTTTACCCTAGCGGATAAAATTGAAGGCCGATGTACCAGGCCACTCAGACTCCTCTCGATAACTGAGAGATTACCTCAAGTGAGCTCAGCCAAAGCCGCTGATAAGCAGTCGCCGTACCAGGTCTTTGGAGCAAGATTTAGCACACTGACTTGGCAAAAGCGGTAACGCCGTTATCACCATGAGATTTTTTGTGGGTGAAAACCTTAACCGTCCGATTTCCTGTGGCCAAAAGGCACCTTTTCCTCACGTAAGAAGAAAGGTTAGGGAAAAAATGTTAGGTTAAAATTTAAGTTAGGCACTGCAATAAAAATGTGTGGAAAACCCATACCAAGACTACTCAGTATTGTGACTTGAGGAACGAAAGATAGGTAATGGTCATTTTCCAGTTCGTTTGAACTGAAAGTACGCCGCAAATAACCCTACCCGAGAAGCTCTTCAAACGGAGGTTATTAGTGAACACTAAGCAGACATTGATCTCAGAGAACACTAACTTCCTGCCATCCTTGAAGCTCTACTGGTAAAATGTGCCGAGATACTGGCACGTAAAATACCTAGAGGTATCTTAAGTTTGGCAGATGCCTCAGCTTGAAAGTCCACATCAATAGAATGGTGACGATAGTGAAGATGGCCCGGGGGAAGCTCCATCCAGTACTTTCCTCTCGCTTCTAGCTTCGGACGCGGCTCATGATTAAGGCGATCTTAAGAAAATCTATGTTTAAGGTTACTTGAGGAACGCCGTCATCTGTCGGGACTCAAAGTAGAAATGCGTATTTCTCGACTTTTATCTCCCGCCTAGCGAAAGACATATTTGACAAGGCTTACCATTGCACCGCCACATCGGGAGGGCGGGGAAGAGGGGGAGATACAAATAGACGGTGGCAGCAGTCCGCTGCAGAGAGCTACAACAGATTAGTGCTGTGGGAACTCACGCCAAAAGACGGAAGATGAATTAAATATTAGCAAAGTCACTACCCATTGCATAAGTATTTCGTTTTAGAGAGACCCACGGCGTAGCAGTAACATTCGGTAACAGTGTAAGTTTACATGTAGTTTACAATGTCAAAATTCCGATCGACTTAGACTGTGACTAGAGATAATGTGTGATCGTAGTAAACAAGGAACCCTTATAGTTTTGTCATTTCTGTCTGTCTCTCTGTCCGTGGTTTTACTTAGAGATAATTAGAACCAAGAAGCTGTAATTTGGCAACGGTCATGAACTTAAAGCAAAACTGGGCAGGGCAACTGGCGCGACGGAGCCCATGCGATGGGTTGACGAAATAATCAAAGTCGCGGGTTACACCTGGATGTGAGCAGCACAGGACTGAGATGTGTCGACGAAGACAGGTCTATGCTCAGCAGTGGACGGAATAAGGGCTGAGATGATGATGAACTCTTTAGTTTTAATTCTAAATCGACATTCACAAATACGGAACCCTTCACTGCGTGTGACCTGATATTGTGCGTGTTACTTGACCGGTTTTATTGAAAATATCAAAATAACGATTTTTATAAAGTAAAGTCCACGCAGACGAAGTCGCGGGCAACAGCTAGTTTTGAATAAATTGTTAAAATACAGTTATCTTTAATTTCTGGTAAGATAAGCCAGAAAATTTGTAACATACCGAACCTTCTTTATTAATGATAGTCCTAATTGGTTGATTTGTTTAATTTAGATTTATTTAACTGGAATGCACACTTTATAATACGGTAGAGGTAGTTGTCCATAGTTATTAATAATGCTGTACTTATGAAATCAAAATTTGTTCAATATTCAGTTTTTTGGATTTTTCACACTGACGCAGAGCCCTAATTTGTTTAATTCGGTTTATTTTTACTATAACTAACAATACTTTATATCATACAAAAAGAAACTCACGGTTATAGGGTTATGTCCAGGTTGTGCTATTTTTACTGGTCTAGACCAGTAAAAACAGACAGAAATGACAAAACTATAAGGGTTCCTTGTTTACTACGATCACACATTATCTCTAGTCACAGTCTAAGTCGATCGGAATTTTGACATTGTAAACTACATGTAAACTTACACTGTTACCGAATGTTACTGCTACGCCGTGGGTCTCTCTAAAACGAAATACTTATGCAATGGGTAGTGACTTTGCTAATATTTAATTCATCTTCCGTCTTTTGGCGTGAGTTCCCACAGCACTAATCTGTTGTAGCTCTCTGCAGCGGACTGCTGCCACCGTCTATTTGTATCTCCCCCTCTTCCCCGCCCTCCCGATGTGGCGGTGCAATGGTAAGCCTTGTCAAATATGTCTTTCGCTAGGCGGGAGATAAAAGTCGAGAAATACGCATTTCTACTTTGAGTCCCGACAGATGACGGCGTTCCTCAAGTAACCTTAAACATAGATTTTCTTAAGATCGCCTTAATCATGAGCCGCGTCCGAAGCTAGAAGCGAGAGGAAAGTACTGGATAGAGCTTCCCCCGGGCCATCTTCACTGTCGTCACCATTCTATTGATGTGGACTTTCAAGCTGAGGCATCTGCCAAACTTAAGATACCTCTAGGTATTTTACGTGCCAGTATCTCGGCACATTTTACCAGTAGAGCTTCAAGGATGGCAGGAAGTTAGTGTTCTCTGAGACCAATGTCTGCTTAGTGTTCACTAATAACCTCCATTTGAGCTTCTCGGGTAGGGCGTCCTATACGGCTGTTTGGAGGTTATTTGCGGCGTACTTTCAGTTCAAACGAACTGGAAAATGACCATTACCTATCTTTCGTTCCTCAAGTCACAATACTGAGTAGTCTTGGTATGGGTTTTCCACACATTTTTATTGCAGTGCCTAGCTTAAATTTTAACCTAACATTTTTTCCCTAACCTTTCTTCTTACGTGAGGAAAAGGTGCCTTTTGGCCACAGGAAATCGGACGGTTAAGGTTTTCACCCACAAAAAATCTCATGGTGATAACGGCGTTACCGCTTTTGCCAAGTCAGTGTGCTAAATCTTGCTCCAAAGACCTGGTACGGCGACTGCTTATCAGCGGCTTTGGCTGAGCTCACTTGAGGTAATCTCTCAGTTATCGAGAGGAGTCTGAGTGGCCTGGTACATCGGCCTTCAATTTTATCCGCTAGGGTAAAGACGCGTGTTGACACAAATGCTCCTTTCAACCTAGAGGACCGTATTTGGAATCCAGTTCCCATCGCCCGACTGGCCCACGTCATGGAGGCAGATTTATGGAGGAGAATTTTACGCGGGAAAAATCCCTTCGGTTCGGACACCTTGCCAGTAACGGGAGACTGGTAAGGTTATGTAGCGTTTACCACTAAAAACTCCGGGGTAAGGGCTAAAAGCCCCGGCGCGGCTACCACTATGGCGGTCCGTGACTCGCTCACAGCACCCTATGCTTTAGTCAGAGGACATCCCCTGTGCCTAACCTAACCTATTAAGTACTTCCTATTTTGATTCCTTTTTCCATTTTCGCGCCCACAATCATGCTAAGAATCGCCGTTTGGTGGCGTTGGGTCTTGCGGCCCTAGGCTCTGTGTATTTTTAACAGCGCCATTTATTGGTGAACAAAAAGAAACTAATAAAAAAACTCCGAAAACATCAAAATAGTAAATTTTTAGGGTTCCGTATTCCGTACCCGAAGGCTAAAATCGGGACCTTGTTACTAAGACTCCGCTGTCCGTCCTTCCGTCCGTCTGTCACCAAGCTGTATCTCATGAACCGTGATAGCCAGACAGTTGAAATTTTCAAGGATGATGTATTTCTTTATCCGATATAATAACTAAAAATAGAGAACACAGACCGTGCTAGGCTGAAAGCTGTCTCGAGGGCGGAATCGGGTGCATGGTTACACGCCCTTCCATCACCTCATCTGGGCACCTTCTTGGACGACGACTCCTTGCGGGTGGCCGTGGCGCTCTGCCTGGGCTGCAGAGTGTGCGAACCACATAAATGCATCTGCGGCTCTATGGTGGACGCCAACGGTTACCACGCGCTTAGTTGTTGTCGGTGCACAGGTAGGTTTCCGCGTCACCATGCACTCAATGATATAGTCCGTCGAGCGTTCGTTTCAGCAAACGTTCCCTGCATCCTAGAGCCACCAGGCCTCAGCAGATCAGACGGTAAGAGACCGGACGGCCTAACGTTGGTACCGTGGAAGCATGGGAGATGCGTGATCTGGGATGCCACGTGCGTCAACACTGTGGCCGCCAGCCACCTTAGTCGTACTGCGGGTGCAGCAGCGGCCGCTGCCGAAGATGCAGCGGATAGGAAGCGGCTCAAATACGCAGCTATGGAGCCCCACTACTGTTTCTTGCCCATAGCTGTAGAGACCATGGGCTGTTGTGGCACGGACGCAAAGCGTCTTTTCAGGGAATTAGGGCACAGAATAGCTGAAAGAAATGGTGACTCTCGCTCTGGCTCGTTTTTGGTGCAAAGGATGGACATTGCGATACAGCGTGGTAATGCAGCTAGCGTTTTGGGCACTTTTGCACCAGAAACGATTCAGGGCGGGTTTTAATTGTATTTATAAGTTAACATTATGTGTAGTAATAGTGACAATATGTAATGATTTGCAAATTAAATAAAAAAATAGAGTAAAATAAATATTTAATTGAGGCTCCCGTACAACAAACTTGATTTTTTATAGATAATGGGACGGAACCCTTTGTGCGCGAGTCCGACTCTCACTTGGCCGGTTATTAACTTTATTATTTTACAAAAACCGTATATAAAATTAACAAAAGTTTTAGCCAATGCTACCGTACAGTTTATTTCATAGCAAATTTTCGAACAAAAATCTTTGACGTGATTCTTTAAATTGATATAACTTTTTTATTTATCAACGGATTTTTAATGAAACAACCACTAAATTTTAAGTGAAACTTATCAAAATACATAATTGAAAATCGCAACCGAAGTTGTTCAGCCGTTTCTGAGATAAGCGTGCACAAACACAGTTTTTCGAACAAAAATGGTTGACGTGATTCTTTAACACTAGAGGACACGCGCGCTCTACTATAGTAGAACAGGAGCAAACTTTTGAGTCGTGTCATCTCATTTTTTCATATATACCCTCCCGCTCCTAGATAAGCCTCGACTACTAAACTCCGGTTCATTTTAGTGTGCCGCACGTATAAAAAGAGGCCGCACGTCGATATTATTTCGCGACAAAATCCTTATTGTACCTGAGTAGTACGCGCGACCACTTGTGTAATTAATATATGAGGTAAGTAACTTATACTTAGTTGTTTTTCTTTAGTGTTTTATAACATTTTTTTTATGCATTATATTTTATTTTGTACTTTGTTTTTTTTTTAGCACCAAAATTTATCATTATGGCCTCAGAATGGGAACGTCGTGTATCAAAATGGCTGGAAGAGGAAATTGAAGATGATGAGGAAATTATTGAAAGCGATGACGATGGTAATGCTGGCATAGTGTCAGAACCAATTAGTCAAGAGGGCAGAAGTCAGGTGCAAGATGAGGAGATGGCTCAAGACCACGTGACTAATACCACACAGTCTGAGCAGTCGTCGTCAAAAGATGATATTCTTCTCTCTCAATTGAGGCAAGTTGAGCGTACAGAGGTGAGTGGCAACTTTTTTATATCAAAAAATGGAACACGATGGAATAAATCACCTCCAACTCAAACTATTGTGCATTGAATGCAACGAAAACAGTGATTCAATTTTAAAAAATATCAGAAATCTAAAAAAAAAATGTGTTTTGATTTGTAACTTGCCAAATATGTAACTTTTTATGTGATCTCTTAAAAATGTTCCTAATTAAGTAAATTTAACAATGTAAACAAAAATTTTGTAACTTTAATTTTCTAAAATAAATCTTCTTTAGTAAAAATGCTTATTTTTATTCAAAATTGCCATATTTCTGATTTTTTTTTCAATTTTAAAGTGTTCTACTATAGTAGAGCGCGCGAGCATACTTGCAAAGAAATGGGGCGCGTGCACTCTAGTGTTAAAATTGATATAACTTTTTTATTTATGAACGGATTTAAATGAAACAAACACTAAATTTTAAGTGAAGCTTATCATAATATTTCAGTGAAAACCGCAAACGAATCAGTTCAGCCGTTTCTCAGATTAGCGTGCACAAACGCACAGACAAACAGACAAACCGACAAACAGACAAACAGACAAAAATTCTAAAAATCATTGTTTTGTGTTCTATTGCGTTGGTAAAAGCCCCCAAAAATATTTTTACTCATTTATCTTCCATGTACAGACAGCGATCGGTTGCGATTTTATTATATGTATTGATTGATGATGATATGTATTGATATTGATGATATTGATGATTTAAATTGATATAACTTTTTTATTTATCAACGGATTTCAATGAAACAACCACTAAATTTTAAGTGAAACTTATCAAAATACATAATTGACAATCGCGACCGAAGTTGTTCAGCCGTTTCTGAGATAAGCGTGCACAAACACAGTTTTTCGAACAAAAATGGTTGACGTGATTCTTTAAAATTGATATAACTTTTTTATTTATGAACGAATTTTAATGAAACAAACACTAAATTTTAAGTGAAGCTTATCATAATATTTCAGTGAAAACCGCAAACGAATCAGTTCAGCCGTTTCTCAGATTAGCGTGCACAAACGCACAGACAAACAGACAAACCGACAAACAGACAAAAATTCTAAAAATCATTGTTTTGTGTTCTATTGCGTTGGTAAAAGCCCTCAAAAATATTTTTACTCATTTATCTTCCATGTACAGACAGCGATCGGTTACGATTTTATTATATGTATTGATTATATGTATTGATTGATGATGTACAGACAGCGATCGGTTACGATTTTATTATATGTATTGATGATATAATATATAACTAGCTTTTCGGGCGCTGCGCGGGCTGCAAGCAGCCCGCGGTTCATCGTGGGGCTGTTGAGATAGGCTAAGATATGTTTCCAGTTCAGAAAATGGGTAATTTTGTATGGAGGAAAATTGTCCTTGTATGGCGGCCATCTTGGATTTTGAAAAAAATCAAAAAACAAATGACACTCGTCAAATTGCTTACAACCCCCTACATTTTGAAAAAAAAATTACGCCCCTAACCCCAACCGTTTTCGCAGGCCGTACCCCTTCCACATCAGGTTTCTGCAGATCTTCAAATGTCAGATTTTTCTGGTACTCACTGGAGCACCTATACGACCACACATCAACCTAAACCCCACCAACCCCGCAACAGGGCAAACAACTCTGTCAGTGAGTGAGTCAGTCAGTGGTAATGTAGGTTTATATATTATAATTATAACTAGCTTTTCGGGCGCTGCGCGGGCTGCAAGCAGCCCGCGGTCTTTCGTACGGCTGTTGAGGTTGGGTATGACATGTTTCCAGTTCAGAAAATGGGTAAAAACTGCAGTCAGTATGGGAAACATCAAAATATGAGTGGGGGCAGCCATCTTGGGTCTAAAATTTGATTCCAGTTCCGAGTACCGCGGGGTGCTTTACCCCCACATGCAAAATTTCAGACTCCCACGAAGTCCCAGTGAGACGTTTTTTTTTTTTTTTATGAGCCTGTAGTGTCCCATTGTTGGGCAAAGGCCTCCCTTCTAGTCTTCCACAAACTTCTATCAGTGGCGATGGTTTGCCAGTTCTTTTGATGGGCCCTTAGTTCGTCTGACCACCGTGTTCAAGGGCGGCCTCTTTTTCGTCGCCAGCCTGCAGGGACCCAATCTGTTGTTATTTTAGCCCATCTATCCGGATGCATTCTGCTCACATGACCAGCCCATTCCCACTTGAGCTCGGCTGCTTTCCGCCCCACATCTTTTATTTTGGTCTTGGAGCGAATGGTGGTATTGTGTATACGATCTGTCAATTTGATGCCCAGTATACTTCGCTCCATAGACCGCTGGCAAACCCCGAGCTTGGACTTTTGTGATAAGGTCAAAGACCAGGTCTGCGCTCCATAAGTTAAGACAGGCAGGATACACATATCGACTAATTTACGCTTCAATGTTAAGGGGAGATCTCCCTTCATGATGTCGCCCATAGACCAGAAGCTTTTCCATGCATTTTGAATCCTTCTTTCGATCTCTTTATCTTGCCTATCTTGGAATGAAGCTATCTGGCCCAGGTAGATGTATTCATTGACGTATTGTACATCCTGACCGTCTACTTCGATTTTAGTTTTGGACCTGTTGGTCATCACTTTGGTCTTGGATCTGTTCATCTTAAGTCCAACCTCGAGGCTTGCTGTGCTCAGATCTTGCAGCACATCTTGTAGTTCTGTGGGGGAGGAAGATACCAAGACAATGTCATCGGCGAAACGTAGGTTTGTAAGCCTCTTTTCGCCCATGACAATGCCCTTATCCTGCCATTTAGCCTCCAGACTCTTAAAAACCTCTTCCAGGGTCCCCGTAAATAATTTAGGGGATTATGGGTCACCCTGTTTTACTCCACGTTGAATAGGGAAAAGAGTTCCAGAAGTTTGTAGTTTTACGGCGCTTGTACTGTCTCGGTAAACCTGTTTTATTAAGTGTATGTAAGTTCTGTCTACTTTTTGTTTTTCTAACGCGGAAAAGATGGCTTGGTGTTTTAAACTGTCAAATGCCTTATTATAATCAACAAATGCTATGTACAACGGTTTCTTATATTCTGTAAATTTTTCTATTAATTGATTTAGTGCTTGTAGGTGGTCAGTGGTGGAAAATAGGGGTCGGAATCCGGCTTGTTCTGGTGGTTGGTGGTTGTCTACCTTGTTGGGCTGCTTGCAGCCCGCGCAGCGCCCGAAAAGCTAGTTATAATATATAAACCTACAATACCACTCACTTACTGATTGACATAGTTGTTTGCCCTGTTGCGGGGTTGGTGGGGTTTAGTTGATGAGTGGTCGTATAGTGGGTGCTCCAGTGAGTACCAGAAAAATCTGACATTTGAAGATCTGCAGAAACCTGATGTGGAAGGGGTATGGCCTGCGAAGACGGTTGGGGTTGGGGGCGTGATTTTTTTTCCAAAATGTAGGAGATTGTGAGCAATTTGACGAGCGTCATTTGTTTTTTATTTTTATCAAAATCCAAGATGACCGCCATACATGGACAATTTTCCTCCATACAAATTTCATACAAACGGCCACCCCAAGTAACTAGGCGCAGCCAGAGGCCAAAAGTCAAAAGCAAAGGCCACCCCCGCGAGGCCGGAGGCCGAGCTGCGGGCGAGGGCGAAGCCCGAGCCACTCCCCCCTCCCCCTTGGATCCCCCCCCGCAAGTAATTTTCACGAGGCCGCAAACCGAGTGATGCGAGCCCGAAGGGCGAGCTGCGGGCGAGGGCGAAGCCCGAGCCACTATCACAAAGCGCAGCGTCTTTTTTTTTGGAAATCCAAGATGGCCGCCGAAAGTCAACTGCTTGCGATTTGGCTGAAAATCGATATCTATATGTAATTTGACCCCAAAAACCTAAATTCAATATTTTTTTTTGGAATCCAAGATGGCGTCTGGATTTTAGAAAATTAAACTTATTTCGTTTATAACGTAGGATGTAACAGGGTCCAACCAACATCTACCCTTGGGTATTCGGACCCTAAGCCAACCTCACCTGCTCGTGGTACATCCTGCTAAACAACGGACGAGGCTCTGGCGACCCACCGACCCGCACTGGACCAGCGCGGTGGGTTATGGTCTAAACCCCCTCTAAATGACTAGCAAACCGTCAAAAAGGCCCCAAGTGCCCGGCGACTTCCGTTATCGTTCTCTCCAGGACGGAGGAGGGCACAGCACGGAAGTCAGGGGTGCTAAGAATCCCCGGGTGGAATTGCCAAACCGTCAAAGACTAAGGCTTTAGTAACACCGGATTCCGAATTGCTCAATATAATAACATATAACGTGTGTAGGTTAAAAACAGAGGAAAGACTTATAGAACTAGAAAATGCATTGAAATCAATCAGATGGGATATTGTTGGACTAGCAGAGGTAAGAAAGACAGGAGAACAGACCGAAGAAAGGGAAGATAATATATTTTACTATTATGGAGAAACTGAAAATTTGTATGGGGTAGGATTTATGGTTGATAAAAAATGGAAAAATAATATAATTGAATTTATAGGATACTCGGAAAGAATTGCAGTGCTTAAGTTTAAAATAAAGAATGATCAGACACTAACAGTGATACAAGCCTATGCACCAACTATAACCTACAGTGATGACACAGTAGAAGAGTTTTACCATCTCCTTATAAAAGCTTACGACGATAATCAAAGTACATGGAATATTATTATAGGCGATTTTAATTCAAAACTTGGATCTAGACAACTAACGGATAATGAAAATATACTGGGCAAATATACTATATGGACTAGGGGAAAGAAACGAGAGAGGCAAACGATTAATACGATTCGCACTTAGCTTAAATTTACGAATACTGAACAGCTTTTTTCCCAAGAAAAAACAGCGCCGTTGGACCTGGATCTCACCCGGTGGTTACAAAAATGAAATAGATTATGCTCTTACAGCCAGCAATCTCACTGTAAAGGACGTTAGTGTCTTAAATAAGATTAAATTCCATTCTGATCACAGACCGCTTCGGGTTAAAATCAAACTAAATATCAAACAAATCAGGACTTCATATTTTAAGAACAAAATTAATAAACTAAGTAAAGAAACACTTATAAACTGTTATGACGAATTTAACCTAGAACTCCAAAATTCGTTTAGTATTTTAGACGAAGAATGCCAAACCACAGACACTAAAACAGATCACGAAATAACTGCCGAACAAATTGATACAAAATATACAAAAATAGTAAAAGCCATTAAATAGGCCAGTAATAAAATAAAACCACTAGCAAAAGATAGATACAAACTCTCTAAATATTCAGAAGATCTGATAGAAAAAAGGACAAACACTGAAAAGGGCTCACCAGAGTATAGGAATTTGGATCGAAAAGTAAAGAAAAGCATAAGAAAAGATCTCAGAAAGCTAAAAACTCAAAAGGTGCAAGCTGCTCTCGAAAAGAATAAATCGCTAAGGGTATTAAAAGATGGAATTACAAAAAGGAAATCTTGGATAACTAGCCTTAGAAACTCAAATGGAATAAAACAACGAGGTCGAGATAAAATTCTAGATTAATGCACATCGTTTTATAAAGATCTTTATTCCAATTCTAACCAATCCACTGCAGAACCACCAGAAGAATATTTATGTCCTGGTACTATTCCTCCTATAACAGACGATGAAATACTTACAGCAATCCATAGTCTCCAATAAAACAAAAGTCCAGGTGATGACGGTATCACTTCAGAAGTGCTAAGATTTGGGGACAAAATTTTACTTCCGTACCTATCTGAGCTTTTTAATCTAATATTACACACCGGTTATTTGTCCAAACAATTCTGTCACTCTAATATCATCCTAATTCATAAAAAAGGGGACAGTAGCGATATTAATTATTACCGTCCAATAAGCCTGGTGTCACATGTATACAAGATATTTATTAAAATAATACAGAATAGAATAGCCACAAATCTAGACAACCACCAACCACCAGAACAAGCCGGATTCCGACCCCTATTTTCCACCACTGACCACCTACAAGCACTAAATCAATTAATAGAAAAATTTACAGAATATAAGAAACCGTTGTACATAGCATTTGTTGATTATAATAAGGCATTTGACAGTTTAAAACACCAAGCCATCTTTTCCGCGTTAGAAAAACAAAAAGTAGACAGAACTTACATACACTTAATAAAACAGGTTTACCGAGACAGTACAAGCGCCGTAAAACTACAAACTTCTGGAACTCTTTTCCCTATTCAACGTGGAGTAAAACAGGGTGACCCATAATCCCCTAAATTATTTACGGGGACCCTGGAAGAGGTTTTCAAGAGTCTGGAGGCTAAATGGCAGGATAAGGGCATTGTCATGTATAATTATATAAAATTAATTATAATTATATAAATTATATAAATTATATTATATTATATAAGGGCATTGTCATGGGCGAAAAGAGGCTTACAAACCTACGTTTCGCCGATGACATTGTCTTGGTATCTTCCTCCCCCACAGAACTACAAGATATGCTGCAAGATCTGAGCACAGCAAGCCTCGAGGTTGGACTTAAGATGAACAGATCCAAGACCAAAGTGATGACCAACAGGTCCAAAACTAAAATCGAAGTAGACGGTCAGGATATACAATACGTCAATGAATACATCTACCTGGGCCAGATAGCTTCATTCCAAGATAGGCAAGATAAAGAGATCGAAAGAAGGATTCAAAATGCATGGAAAAGCTTCTGGTCTATGGGCGACATCATGAAGGGAGATCTTCCCTTAACATTGAAGCGTAAATTAGTCGATATGTGTATCCTGCCCGTCTTAACTTATGGAGCGGAGACCTGGTCTTTGACCTTATCACAAAAGTCCAAGCTCGGGGTTTGTCAGCGGTCTATGGAGCGAAGTATACTGGGCATCAAATTGACAGATCGTATACACAATACCACCATTCGCTCCAAGACCAAAATAAAAGATGTGGGGCGGAAAGCAGCCGAGCTCAAGTGGGAATGGGCTGGTCATGTGAGCAGAATGCATCCGGATAGATGGGCTAAAATAACAACAGATTGGGTCCCTGCAGGCTGGCGACGAAAAAGAGGCCGCCCTTGAACACGGTGGTCCGACGAACTAAGGGCCCATCAAAAGAACTGGCAAACCATCGCCACTGATAGAAGTTTGTGGAAGACTAGAGGGGAGGCCTTTGCCCAACAATGGGACACTACAGGCTCATAAAAAAAAAAACGTCTCACTGGGACTTCGTGGGAGTCTGAAATTTTGCATGTGGGGGTAAAGCACCCCGCGGTACTCGGAACTGGAATCAAATTTTAGATCCAAGATGGCTGCCCCCACTCATATTTTGATGTTTCCCATACTGACTGCAGTTTTTACCCATTTTCTGAACTGGAAACATTTCATACCCAACCTCAACAGCCGCACGAAAGACCGCGGGCTGCTTGCAGCCCGCGCAGCGCCCGAAAAGCTACTTATAATTATAATATATAAACCTACATTACCACTGACTGACTCACTCACTGACAGAGTTGTTTGCCCTGTTGCGGGGTTGGTGGGGTTTAGGTTGATGTGTGGTCGTATAGGTGCTCCAGTGAGTACCAGAAAAATCTGACATTTGAAGATCTGCAGAAACCTGATGTGGAAGGGGTACGGCCTGCGAAAACGGTTGGGGTTAGGGGCGTAATTTTTTTTTCAAAATGTAGGGGGTTGTAAGCAATTTGACGAGTGTCATTTGTTTTTTGATTTTTTTCAAAATCCAAGATGGCCGCCATACAAGGACAATTTTCCTCCATACAAACTTACCCATTTTCTGAACTGGAAACATATCTTAGCCTATCTCAACAGCCCCACGATGAACCGCGTGCTGCTTGTAGCCCGCGCAGCGCCCGAAAAGCTAGTTATATATTATATCATCATCAATCATCAATACATATAATAAAATCGTAACCGATCGCTGTCTGTACATGGAAGATAAATGAGTAAAAATATTTTTTGGGGCTTTTACCAACGCAATAGAACACAAAACAATGATTTTTAGAATTTTTGTCTGTTTGTCTGTTTGTCGGTTTATCTGTTTGTTTGTTTGTCTGTGCGTGTGTGCACGCTAATCTGAGAAACGGCTAAACTAATTCGTTTGCGGTTTTCACTGAAATATTGTGATAAGCTTCACTTAAAATGTAGTGTTTGTTTCATTTAAATCCATTCATAAATAAAAAAGTTACATCAATTTTAAAGAATCACGTCAACCATTTTTGTTCGAAAAACTGTGTTTGTGCACGCTTATCTTAGAAACGGCTGAACAACTTCGGTTGCGATTTTCAATTATGTATTTTGATACGTTTCACTTAAAATTTAGTGGTTGTTTCATTGAAATCCGTTGATAAATAAAAAAGTTATATCAATTTAAAGAATCACGTCAAAGATTTTTGTTCGAAAATTTGCTATGAAATAAACTGTACGGTAGCATTGGCTAAAACTTTTGTTAATTTTATATACGGTTTTTATGAAATAATAAAGTTAATAACCGGCCAAGTGAGAGTCGGACTCGCGCACAAAGGGTTCCGTCCCATTATCTATAAAAAATCAAGTTTGTTGTACGGTAGCCTCAATTAAATATTTATTTTACTCTATTTTTAGTTATTATATCGGCAAGAGAAATACATCATCCTTGAAAATTTCAACTGTCTGGCTATCACGGTTCATGAGATATAGCTTGGTGACAGACGGACGAAAGGACGGATAGCGGAGTCTTAGTAACAAGGTCCCGATTTTAGCCTTCGGGTACGGAATACGGAACCCTAAAAATTTACTATTTCGATGTTTTTGGAGTTTTTTTATTAGTTTTTGTTGGTCACCAATAAATGGCGCTGTTAAAAATACCCAGAGCCTAGGGCCGCAAGACCCAACGCCACCAAACGGCGATTCTTAGCATGATTGTGGGCGCGAAAATGGAAAAAGGAATCAAAATAGGAAGTACTTAATAGGTTAGGTTAGGCACAGGGGATGTCCTCTGACTAAAGCATAGGGTGCTGTGAGCGAGTCATGGACCACCATAGTGGTAGCCGCGCCGGGGCTTTTAGCCCTTACCCCGGAGTTTTTAGTGGTAAACGCCACATAACCTTACCGGTCTCCCGTTACTGGCAAGGTGTCCGAACCGAAGGGATTTTTCCCGCGTAAAATCCTCCTCCATAAATCTGCCTACATGAAGTGGGTCAGTCGGGCGATGGGAACGGGATTCCGTCGCGCCACAAATACGGTCCTCTAGGTTGAAAGGAGCATTTGTGTCAACACGAGTCTTTACCCTAGCGGATAAAATTGAAGTCCGATGTACCAGGCCACTCAGACTCCTCTCGATAACTGAGAGACTACCTCAGGTTAGCTCAGCCAAAGCCGCTGATAAGCAGTCGCCGTACCAGGTCTTTGGAGCAAAATTTAGCACACTGACTTGGCAAAAGCGGTAAGGCCGTTATCACCATGTCATTTTTTGTGGGTAAAAACCTTAACCGTCCGATTTCCTGTGGCCAAAAGGCACCTTTTCCTCACGTAAGAAGAAAGGTTAGGGAAAAAATGTTAGGTTAAAATTTAAGTTAGGCACTGCAATAAAAATGTGTGGAACACCCATACCAAGACTACTCAGTATTGTGACCTCCTTCCTTGAGGAACGAAAGATAGGTAATGGTCATTTTCCAGTTCGTTTGAACTGAAAGTACGCCGCAAATAACCTCCAAACAGCCGAATAGGACGCCCTACCCGAGAAGCTCTTCAAACGGAGGTTATTAGTGAACACTAAGCAGACATTGATCTCAGAGAACACTAACTTCCTGCCATCCTTGAAGCTCTACTGGTAAAATGTGCCGAGATACTGGCACGTAAAATACCTAGAGGTATCTTAAGTTTGGCAGATGCCTCAGCTTGAAAGTCCACATCAATAGAATGGTGACGATTGTAGTGTTCTGTGTCTATAAATAGATACATATGCTGTCCCACTCACAAGAGCAGCGAAGGTAGAACGTCAGTTGTACGTTATATAAGTACGTTGTGCGGCAGTCGGATCGCGCAGTCTAACAGTAGATGTCGTACAGAGCGGACGTGTCTTGGTGTAAAGGTGAGCCAGTGTCATAGTGATAGTAAATGTGTTAGAGGTACACTACATAATGGCGACGAGAAAATGATGCGAAGCCACGCGGTGAGTTATTTTTCCATTTTATGAGCTGGAGTATTTAATGTAAATGCTCAAAAGCAAATAGAATTTTAAATCAAAAGTAAATGCTGCATACTGAATGTTAAAAAAATATATTTGTGAGAGAAAAAAAAAAGAAGGAAAGAGGAAGTGTCAGTTAGCATTTACTATATTAGGTAATGGCTATACTTTATTGCAAAATAAAAGTTCGTTTAATAAGTTAATGGACTACTATGCTTTGTCCATCACATTAATGAGCTGGAAATTATAATTTGTTAGTTAATGTTGATCATCAAAAGTATATAATTAATATTGACTTAAAATATTGACAATTCTCAGTTTATATATTTTTAAGAGAGAGAGTTGGTAACCTAAAATAAAGGCTTTATGCGTAGCTTAGGCACCAGGTCCAGTCTTTAGCAAGTGTCAGAGTAAAGAAAAAAGTTAAGTCAAAATAAAAAAACATATATCTTTACTTTGTTGATTACCTAGTGTTTTTGCGAAAGAAATAAGGAACTTATCTTTTAATAGGGTAATATAATTAATCACCCTATAATTTCAGAGGAAAAACGTAACGGAAAAATTGACGAGTCGTATATGACGCGATTACTATTGAAATATATTATTCAAACAGCTATAGTTTTCCGATGTACATGGATTAAGTGAAATAAGTGGGGGATTATATTCTTTTTCCGTATAAAATGAGAGGTGCTGAATTTACGGAAGGTAGGTAGATCATTATAGTTATGTGGTGAAACTCTTTTATTAGGTATTTTACACGTCAATGAACGATTGACGAAAGCCAACAGGCTTTTGTTTCGTCGTGCTCGCGAACTGGCTGTCCAACATAGATGGAGGTTCGTCTGGACCCGAGACGGCCGCATATATGCCCGGCAGCACCAGGACCCGCAGGCCCCCCGTCACCGCATTCGCAGCGAGCAGGACCTCGTCCGTGTTTTTGGGCTTGGAGCTGTTTGTTCTGTGGGCTCCACTGAAACGCAATAAATACCAATTGTTAATTAAATTGTTTCATCATAAATGTTGTACGTTTATATGTCTATCTTTAATTATCACTGCGAACGAATTCTGTTTTAAGTTATTATGTTTATATTTACCTTCAGCTATTTTTGTTTTGATAACCGGTCATAATATAATCTACATGAAACCATCGTCTATTTGTCGACGACTATTGAACCTGAAAATATTACATTTTAACATTAAATTCTATTCCGCATGTAGCACTCAATTACCAATAACCATTTTCTACATGTACATTCATTATTTCGCTAAAGAAAACCTGTTTCTACTGATAAATGGTAATGTTGTTATGAATGTTTTTAGTATTTTCTTATCATTCTTAAAATTATTATTGGGATATGTACACGTACCTTTGCTCTTTTTAATTATTAATAACTATGTATATCTTCCTTTAATTTGTAGTCACTTTAACCTTAATGAGACCTGCAATGTATATGAAACATTAATCAATTATTTTGTTATCTGTTCTATCTTATTGAATGTTCACTTGTGTCTAATTTGGTAAGGAATTTACTTTAATTTTGCTACTATTGGTATGTTGCTGTGTAATCATGCCACTGTTTATTATTTACGCTTTGGGTGCTGCAGTAATACAGATACATAAACCTCATATGAAAGTGAAGCGAATCGATCGGTATTTACTACTAGTTTTTAATATTATTATTTACACTAAACTATTTATTCAATTAACAATTTTATATATTTATAACATTTATTACAGGTTATTATTTATTTATTATACAGTACAGTTGGAAGTCATAACAACAATATTAAGACGTATACTGATTTACTTACCTTTGCTTAGTATTCACTTTTTTCCCCCGTGATAGGTCCAAAGAGTAAACTGTTCAAACTGGGATTATATAACCCTGGCTCCTTGCCTTCGAAATGTGACGACTTCCTAATTGCAATGGATCGCTTTCAACCCGACATCATTGCTATCAATGAAACATGGGTGCGCAAGGGACAAGAGATGCGTGCGCCTACACCGAACGGCTATCGGTTGCATAATGCGCCGCGTCCTATGCAGGTGCGGGAGGGGCGCGGGGGAGGTGTCGGCTTTTACGTTAAGCGAGGATTACGTATTCGAGTCGCTAGGAACCCGCAGGCTGCGGATCTTAATATTGAGCAAATGTGGTTATCAACTCGTATTAACGGATACTCCTTGGCGATAGGGGTTCCCTACGCCACTCAGAAACAATATTTAAGGAATTACGTTTCCCGGAGGACGTTCAACCAACAGCTTCATTATGCGAATATTTATTTTTTCGAGTGCTCATAAGTACAATTCTTATTTTACTGATGTGTCGTTTTACCGAAACATTCTTTAGCAAAAGAACATTTGACGGACGATCATTTGACGGACGATTATTTTACTTATTATTATTATACAACCCAGCCGTGCTTCGTAAGGTTGAAAACACAATAGATAAACCATAAAGATCTTCTCTTCTCTGTAGTGGTCGATGCCGAAACGCTAGCCGTTTCAGTAGAGTAGATATTAGATTTACTTTAGAATGTATATTATACTCCCTTATTTTAAAGCTATTCTATTTTAAATCTGATTTAATTTTTATTTTAAATTTTTAAATATTATTTTTATTTAAAAATATTTTTTTAACAACGGTATACAAAATAATAAATTAAGTAAATTTATTCGTGGACTATCAATTATTAAACAGATTCCTCTAAATGAACTAAAATACCGCCAAATTATTTAAGTTTCAATAAATAATTAAATACTATTTTAGTATTATTATTTTAATTTATTTATAATAGGGTATCTAATCCTAGTTTTTTATTTAATTTATTAAGTTCATATTTTAAATATAAATTTGTATTAAATTAAAATTTCACCTAATAATTTAATATTTAATTTCAATTTTAATATTAATTAATTTTACTAACAAAATTTATTTTAAATTTTGTTTAACCGCAACTGCTGGCACAAAATTAGTTTTTAATTGAAATATTACTAAATCTTAATTTCTTAAATTTTTAATACTAATTATAATTACTATAAAATAAATATTATTTATTATTTAAATAAAATAATAATTTATACAAAAATTTATATAAAATAATATAAACTATAATTTTTTTTATTTATATTATTAAAATTAAATATAGATTTTTTTTTATACATTAAAATATTTATTATAAATTATTAAATATTTTATATATATATATATATATTTAATATATATAAAAAAAAATATAAGAAAATTATTATATATATATATATATATATTATAATAATTTTCTTTTAATATCTTTATTTAACCGTTTTTAATTTTTTTTTATAAATAAAATAAAAAATAAGCTAAATTTAAGCTTTTGGGTTCATACCCCAACTATAAAGGAATCCTTTTTTTTTTTTAAATAAAGTGCCTGATTAAAGGATTATTCTGATAGGATAAATTAAGTAAATTTTTACCTTTATTATATTTTATAGAATTAAACTATATCTTATAGTATCAAAAACTATAGTGCATCTTACACTAAAATATAATATATTATTATATAATAATTTTAATTATTAATTAGAAATTTTTATTTCTTATTTTAAATTTTTCTTATAATAAACTCTAATAAAATATTTTTTTATTTATTTTATTTTTTAGTACTTTAATTTCTATTTCCTCTAATTCTTGATTTGGATGTTGAATTGGTTTAGAAATCAATTTACTTAGTTTTATCCCATTAATTTCTAATTCTAATAATATATTATCATCAGAAGCTTCATTAAAATATTTTCTTATTCAATCTATTGCTTCAATTAATTTTTATTTTCTATTTTATTAAAAATAATTTTATTAAAAAATTTTGAGTATGATAATATTATTTCTATTATAATTAACTCATCACTTCTTATAAAAATAGGTTCTGTCCCCTTTCACTTTTGATTTCCTAATATTATAGAAGGAATATCTTGATTTTATAATTTTATTTTAATAAGATGACAAAAAATTACCCCCATAATTTTATTATCATATTATTTTAATAAAAATTTTATTATTATAATTATTATTTTATATTCTATCATTGGAGCTATTGGAGGTCTTAATCAAACTTCCTTACGAAAATTAATAGCATTCTCTTCAATTAATAATTTAGGATGAATATTATCATCTATTATAATTGGAGAAAATTTATGAATATTTTATTTATTTTTATATTCCCTTATTATTAGAAGAATATGTTTTCTTTTTTATATATTAAATATATTCTTTATTAATCAATTGTTTATTTTAAATTTAAACTATATAATTAATTTTTTTTTCTTATTAATTTTCTTTCTTTAGGAGGTTTACCTCCTTTTATTGTATATTCTTATATATATTAATATATAATATTATTATTGTATATTCTTAAGAGCTATTGCAAACCATATTGATCTGTAAAACTAAAACTATTTTTCTTTGTTAATTGTCACCATCGAAACAACCATCATACCATAATAGTTCATGTTTATTTAGTGTCATAAATTAATTATTTTGCTAAGATTTGTCGTAATAAATCTGATTATTCAAAAATTTTAATTGTTTTATTTATCAAAAGCATAGGTGCGCGACCCACGAAAAACCCACGACCCCAGGGTTGTGGGAAATAATAGAAATATAGAATTTTACCTAATTTGTTGAATGTCGTCTGGCAAACATGATTACATGAATAATATTTCTGAGTAGCGTTAGTTGCAAAATGTAGCATCCACGAATAATTATTCGGTAAAACAAACCATCGAGTTATTAAAAATCAAGGAAAAAAATGTTCCCTAAATAAAACTGTTGGTTGAACGTCCTCCGGGAAACGTAATTCCGTAAATAATGTTTCTGAGTGGCGTAGGGAACCCCTCTGTCAGTGAGTGAGTCAGTCAGTGGTAATGTAGGTTTATATATTATAATAATATAATATAATATAACTAGCTTTTCGGACGCTGCGCGGGCTGCAAGCAGCCCGCGGTTTTTCGTGCGGCTTTTTAAGTGGGCTAAATAACATGTCCAGTTGAGAAAATGGGTAAAAACTGGAGTCAGTAAGGAAAACATAAAAAAATGTGTGGGCGGCCATCTTGGATCCAAAATCCGATTGCAGTTTCGAGTTCCGCGGGGTGCTTTAGATGTTATAAACGAAAAAAGATTAATTTTTTAAAAGCCAGACGCCATCTTGGATTCCAAATAAACTGTCAAATTTGGATGTTTTGGCTCAAAATACATATAGATATCGATTTTCAGCCCAATCGCAAGCAGTTGACTTTCGGCGGCCATCTTGGATTTCCAAAAATAAAAATAAAAAAGCGGCGCTAGTAGGATTGGCTCGGGCTTCGCCCTCGCCCGCAGCTCGCCCTTCGGGCTCGCATCACTCGGCCTGCAGCCTCGTGAAAGTTACTTGGGGGGAGGGGGAAGTGCCTCGGCCTTCGGCCTCGCCACGGATCTCGCCCTTCGGGCTCGCGAGCCGGCTTTGCCCTCGGCCTTCGGCCTCGGGCTGCGCCAAGTTACTTGAGGGGGCCGTTTGTATGAAATTTGTATGGGGGGGGGGTCAAATTTTTTTTCGAAATTTAAAAAAAAATACCGGCTCTGGTAATTGATCAAGTACCTCTTTCATTTTATCTATGGGGTCAAATCTCCAGGTCCAACCGTTTAGCCAGGCCGTACCCCGTCCACATCAGGTTTCTGCAAATCCTCAAATGTCAGATTTTTTTGGTACTCGACCCCCTCACCCCTGTACGTTCCACCATAAACCATCACCCCTACTATTTGGCAACCAGGCAAACAACTATGTCAATCAGTCAGTCAGTCAGTCGCCCTCCCGATGTGGCGGTGCAATGGTAAGCCTTGTCAAATATGTCTTTCGCTAGGCGGGAGATAAAAGTCGAGAAATACGCATTTCTACTTTGAGTCCCGACAGATGAAGGCGTTCCTCAAGTAACCTTAAACATAGATTTTCTTAAGATCGCCCTAATCATGAGCCGCGTCCGAAGCTGGAAGCGAGCGGAAAGTACTGGATAGAGCTTCCCCCGGGCCATCTTCACTATCGTTGTAGTGTCCCTCTAACACATTCACTATCACTTTGACACTGGCTCACCTTTACACCAAGACACGTCCGCTCTGTACGACATCTACTGTTCGACTGAGCGATCCGACTGCCGCACAACGTACTTATATAACGTACAACTGACGTTCTACCTTCGCTGCTCTTGTGAGTGGGACAGCATATGCATCTATTTATAGACACAGAACACTACATCTCTTCCTTACAATTTTTTTTTAAATGAAGTTACAATTACGGATTATGTTCCAATTATAACTAGGTTATCTTATAACCCACGATTCAATTAAATCTTCAACCTAATTGAGTAAGAATATTAATAGATTCAGATATTTATGAACTAAGTTTTTCGTTCTCCCTCTATCCTTCCCCATTAATTTTTTTTTAATTTTTTTTCTAATGTTAAATCCAAATCACGAGCAATGACTCATAACTCATAACCAATAATAAAATTTATTTTCCTTTCGTAGACTAAATCGTTCGAGTTTGACTGTCAGTGTCAATCTCTAATGTAATTCCTGCCTTTGCATCTACTAACTGAGAAAGCTGAAATAGAAGGAACGCTTATATTAGTTAAAAATATCTTGACAAAATAGTGTTTTTACTATACATTTTTCTTAATTTCATTCAACTTGTAATATGACTGATGACAAAGCAGACTAATTAATTTTTTCGAATTGAGTCATTCTAAACCTTTAAGGCTCGAAGTAAATTGGGATTTTAACTGCCATTTGACCAGCTTACTTGATTTTCCAAAGGCCCCAAAGTGAGGAAAATAGTCTGTTGTAAATGTACGTAAGGAACCACGAATAAGACGATTCGGGTGGAATACCCGTCTTAGGGTCATGGTCACTTGTTCGCGTAAAAATACATAAACAGCCATCCGAGAGCAGTGTAACCTGTGTAACTTGCTTACTAATGAGCGAACGGTATAAAAATATTTTACCTATTCCAACACTGTCAGAAAATGGATCACTGTCAAAAGTCTACTTATATCGGCCGTCATAAGATATCTAACGAACTCTTGACTCCTGTTATGCATTACTATAAAGTTGTTTCAAAATAACCACAATCTCAGCGGTCACTTCATATAATTGTATTCTACAATACAAGTTAACACTGAAAACACGCACTTTTAACTTTCACTTTCTTTTACTCATCACTTACTTTAATATTTTTAAAGAGAATATGTAATGAAGTGAATAATGATTTCTTTATTTTATTTACTTAATATTTTGCTCAATACTCTAAAACCACATCACTAAATGAAAACTATGCCAAAATTAAGCAAATGAAATAATAATCAAAACCAATAGTATAGAAACACAAGAACTTGCATATTATTTAAGTTCTTGCTTGTTAAAATTTCATTTTGTCTTTCTAATTTGCTGTTAAAATATCAATTTGCATCTTTCTATGTTTCGAGTTGGTGATAATCCTCGAATGTCTGCTATATCTACGTCTGCAAAAGTCCGCTTAGTTTTATAAGAATGTTCATGCATGAATTGCTCAATCTTTCTTACCACTGTTGTTGTTTGATTCTTGACTCTCCAGTGGGATTTGAATCCCGGGCTGCTCACGCAATTCAATGCGCGCTTATATAGCCAATACAATGATTTTATTATAAAATAATTTAATATAGAGGGGCGATACTATAATTTATAACAAACACTTATATGCAATGACCTCTTACATGTGTCAGCACCGTGGCGGCCAACTACCTCGGCCGCATTATCGGCTCGGCAGCTGCAGCTGCAGAAGATGCAGCCGAGAGAAACCGGGCTAAGTATGCGGCTTTGGAGCCGTATTGTTGCTTCGTCCTAGTGGCGGTAGAAACGATGGGCTGCTCGGGTGCTGATGATAAGCGCCTGATCGGCGAGATAGAGCACAGAATTGTAGAGAAGACTGGTGACTCCCGCTCAGGTTCGTTTCTCGTGCAAAGGATGGCCATTGCAATCCTGCGTGGCAGTGCTGCCAGCGTATTTGCGCGGGAAACGACAAAGGCGGTTTATATGACAGATTTTTGTGTGTACTTTGATATAGTTTTGACAGTGCTTACATAGATGAACATCCAAGACCTAGTACAGTTTGAAAAAGGCCATTTTCCAACTTGCCCTGATCGGGGATCGAACCCGGGACCTCTGGGTGGTGGATTAGCATGGAGACCACTACGCCACGGAGGTCGTCATTCTTGATCTCGCACATTTTAATGTGGGCTTACGGCCTCACCCAATTTAATGATTTTCTTGGCCTCGCACAATCCAATGCATGCCCAAACTGACAAAAGGTTAAACGGCATGACACAACAACCTTTCTTGTTCCAGATTCTTCAGATGTAATGTTTGAAGCTAGAAAATATATTTCCAGTGCCCTTATCCATTTCTCCCATCTAGCGCCTACCGACACTGATCACTGTCAGGGTCGAAATGCTCGAGGTTTGGAAGTGTCGTGACTTGGGCCATGGGCTGATGTGAAAATTGTACAATTAAATCCAAATTTGCGCAAGCTTACATTGCCTTTCAGTCCAATTAATATTATCTGAGTTGACCTTTCATATCGACCAAAAATAAATGCTCATATGGACTTTCATATTGTCCTTTAACATAGATCATATCACTCACTCGTACTAGCTATAATATTGCAATATGTAAGGTCTATCACACAACCATTTGACATAGCTATCATATTGCCATGTCTCATCATTAGCTATCATATTGCCCCATGTCATAGCTATCATATTGCTATACATGTGTCATCATAAGCAATCATATTGCTGTTGTTATCGGCTATCATATTGCCATGTCTCATCATTAGCTATCATATTGCCCCATGCCATAGCTATCATATTGCTATGCATGTGTCATCATAAGCAATCATATTGCTGTTGTTATCGGCTATCATGTAAGCACATAGTTAGATCCCTTCTGCTTTTCGTGGAACTACTTCGACATCGAGCAATTTTTAAAAATTGTAAAGTATAAGCTTAACTTTTAATTTAAAACATTTATATTAAGTAAATACCTATATTTATTGAGTGTACCAGTTATGTGAAGCATCTCACGTGTTCTCAATTAGTTATAAAAAGGAATTGGCTATTAGTTTGAGTGTAAGTCATTATTGCCTGCAATTCTTCTAAACCTAATCGTCGGCACATTTTAACAAAATTGGAATTTCAAACTGACCACCACAGGACAGGCATGTTGCCTAGTGTGGGGCCAACAGCGTAACTTTTGTGTACATTAAGGAGTCAAATAAATTTCATTTCAAATTTTATTTCATTTCATTTCAAATGCATTTCATTTCATTTCATTTCAAATCATATTGCCATATAACATAGCTATCATTTTTTTAATAAATCATACCTAAGTAGGCCATCATATTGCCACTGACCACAGGTTATCGTATTGCTTATTTCGTATACTACCTCATTACCGGTAAGTGTATACTTATACAATGAAGAATATGCACGCATTATTTTTTATTTGCTTAATAAAAGCCTTATTAACCACAGTAAACAAATATTAAAGAATTTATAAAATATCTTAATCAGCGACGAACCTGTGATACTTTAAAGTTTCAATTAGAAAGAGACGTCCGATATGGTCTGGTGACGTCATAAATACATATCATCAATACATTTGCTATAGAAAATAGCATATTTTGCGAGTGAGATAGACATATTTTCGTAAACTCGCTATATCTCGTTCGTTTTTCCACCAATTTTTATTCTGTTTTCAGTGTTAGTTAGTACTTCCGAATATTTACGGATAAACTGGTTCGATAACACATATTTTTTCATGCATATTCCCTACTATGGTTTCTCTCCTTTTTTTTAATTTTTTTTTTCACACCGCTACAACGTCAAAGACAAAGAGGCAACCCAATCGAGGCCTACAAAAGTCTAATAGGATATTTTTATGTACCCTATTTGCAAGACCTATTACAATTTCCTTACAATAACGATTGAGGGGACGTCAGCTGAAATTGTATCGTGTGAAATCAAAAGAAATATCAATTCATAATTTTCTCTCTAATCATGTGGTTGCAGACTGGAACCAGAGAATGTTTTTAACTGAATCTTTAGTGAACAGCTTTAAAAATACACTGTATAGAAACCAGATCAGCCTAATAACTGCTAGTATATTTTAAAGCAAATAAAAATAATAACCCTCATCAGGAAAATCACAGCCGACTCACAGCGTGTGAGCCTCCCGGCCCTGACAGAAAGCACCCACAACTAATACTCATTGACTCCAGCGACTGGCGACCTTCCCTCACAGCATTGCACTTCGGATCTGATGCAACTATCCTCCAGCATAACTCTTAGGTTTAAAAGTGATGTCTCTCTAGGAGTAGAATAAGATAGATAGATAGATAGATAAATTGTTTATTTGTCACTACCGAGACACACACACAAAAATTAAAGTATACATACATGAGTTACATTACACAGGCTTGCAAATAAATACACAACAATAAATCAACTCCATGTGTGTGCTGCAGCAAGACAAATAGGTCAAAGCTCAGTGATAATATTGCCTAGAAGGCAATGCACTGATTTTCAGCAATGGCCTGGAAAGGTAGGTACGAGTGCGAATCAAATTAAGAAAAAAAAATTATATAAAACGAGTGTTAAAGAAAATATTGATATAGGTTTATATAATAAATTATTGATATATCATAAATATTACGTAAAAAAAAGGGATAAACTAGACATATTATACATATAATATATAGGAGATACAGTGAAGCAAACTTATGCTATAATCTCGCTAAGTAGAAAAAATAGATATAAAGACAGTTCAGTGACAGCATCCATTACCGGCGACTTGTTGGATTATTTAGTTTCTGTGTTTCAAGCAGCAACATTCGTGCTTGCTTTTTAAATGTTTAAATGGATACACACTGCCTGACATCGCCTGGTATCGGAAGCTGCCCCTAAAAGCAGCCGTTTTATGACGAAATACTAACAAAGGTGGTCGACATGCCCTAGCGTTACGTCCATCATAAAATTGGAGTTTGGAAAAAAGGTACTCCGGTTTCCTTTTTTTAACTACACCGAACATTAAGGTCGCTAAGTGGAGTTTTCTACGAGACTCCATATTAAGCATAGCGGCACTATTTAAATACGGGGTGATATGGCTACGTGGAGGGACATTGAAACAAAAGCGACAGCACGCATTCTGGACTCGTTGGATGAGGCGCTGTGTCCTCTGTAATAAACGTGGACCATATACAATGTCACCGTAATTGAGTCGTGACAATACTAGTGCTTCGCATAGTCTAATACGTACTTTTTCGGTTAATAAACTACGAATTTTGTAAAGGACCCTTATACGGAAAAAGCAGTTTCTGACTACGTTCTGCACCTGAGTCTCAAACCGAAGTTCACTATCCAAAACAATACCCAAATTTTTTGCCTCTGACACCCTATCAATCACCTTGCCAAGCATTATTATTGTCGGATTTTCACTGATCATTTTTTCCACTTGCAACCGAGACCCGAAAACCATAGTCTTAGATTTATTTGGATTAAGAATAAGGAAATTCTTGGTGGACCATTCAGCTATTCTTTCCAGATCCTCATTCATCTTGTTTGCTGCGTGAGTGATATTGTCAGGTGTGTCTGATATATACACTTGGACATCATCGGCATATAAGTGATATTGGCAATGCTTTATTACCTTAGATAGATCTGCGCTGTAGATAATGAAAAGTAATGGTCCTAGTATTGATCCTTGCGGAATACCACGGTTAACAGGATAGGGTAGCGACAGATGGTACGAACCATCAGCGCGCAATAATTTAACTCGCTGAGAACGACCACTTAGATAGCTATCAAACCATCTGACAGAGTGATGATCTAGACCGTAGTAGGATAGCTTAGATAACAACAAAGAAACGTCCAAACTATCAAAAGCTCGGGAAAAATCTAAAAGTGTTAAGATAGTGCCGTTACCAATATCTTGTTCAGCAAGTATATTATCTGTTACATCCAGTAAAGCTGTAAGCGTACCTCGGCTTTTGCGAAATCCCGACTGGAGGTTTGGTAATATGTCATTTGATTCAGTATAGGACAACAGTTTGACGTACGCAGCTTTTTCTAAAACTTTTGAGCGGAAAGGCAGTATGCTAATAGGTCTCAGATCAGAGAAATTACTAGGATTAGTAGTTTAAGGGATTGGAGTGACCAAGGCCTCCTTCCACTGAGGTGGGAAAGTACCCGAGAGAAGGGACAGGTTGATTATTCTTGTAATAACACCTAAGGTGTAAGGAAGTGTGAGAATAATCATGTCTCGACTAATACCGTCACTTCCAGTGGCGTTTGATTTAATTGACGTAATATACTTAGCGATATCATCCTCAGTTACAGGTTTAAATTTAAAAACCGAGTCATTAAAACGATGATATTCATAAAAAGTTAAATTAGAAATGTTTGTCATATTTGTTGCAGGGATATTAAGGAAGTGGTCATTAATGTCATCAGGATTGTCAAATTGCTGTGGTAATATGTCATTTTGACTTGGGTCAACTAATATTTTATTTTTAAGGTTAGTCCAGAATGCCTTACTGTTATTTATTTGCGGATTAAGGTGATGATTAAAGTAGGCCTTTTTTTCATTAGCTATACTAGCTATAACAAGTTTTTTTAGGTCCAAATAATATTTTCTGTCACTCTCACAATTAGTCTGTCGATATAGCTTGTGTGCCTCGTCCCGAAGATCAATCATAAGCCTACAGTTGTCAGTTACCCACGGTAGTGAGTGATTAGGTCTGATTTTAATTTTTTTTATAGGGGCATGTCTGTCGAAAAGTGATATAATAGTCGAAGTAAACTGAGTCACCATTTCTTCGACGGATGGAAGAGCAGCCAAGGATTCCCAATTTATGGAACATAAATCATTATTAAATGCAGAAATGTTCATGTTTTTCAACGGACGATAAGACACGCTTTTAGGGGGTATTTTGGGTTTTTTTAATTGGAGTTCAGCATTTACCATTGAGTGTCCATCCACTTTGCCAGTTATATTAGTCACTAATACATTACACACCGGTGCGTTCGTACAGATCAGATCGATCAAAGTTGCCGAGTGTTTAGTAAAATGCGTTGGACTCTGAACTACCTGTATCAAATCAACACAACGCAGAAAGTTATTAAATTTTAAGGTTTTCTCATCATTTGGCTTTAACATGTCTATATTAAAATCTCCAAGTAGCACTACGTAGTCATGATCAGAAAAATATAGTACAGATTCCGTCAAGGCGTCAATAAATTCATCGACATTTACTCGGTCCGTTCTATAAGCCGTGCCTATCGCCGGGTTCCCTACGCCACTCAGAAACATTATTTAAGGAATTACGTTTCCCGGAGGACGTTCAACCAACAGTTTTATTTAGGGAACATTTTTTTCCTTGATTTTTAATAACTCGATGGTTTGTTTTACCGAATAATTATTCGTGGATGCTACATTTTGCAACTAACGCTACTCAGAAATATTATTCATGTAATCATGTTTGCCAGACGACATTCAACAAATTAGGTAAAATTCTATATTTCTATTATTTCCCACAACCCTGGGGTCGTGGGTTTTTCGTGGGTCGCGCACCTATGCTTTTGATAAATAAAACAATTAAAATTTTTGAATAATCAGATTTATTACGACAAATCTTAGCAAAATAATTAATTTATGACACTAAATAAACATGAACTATTATGGTATGATGGTTGTTTCGATGGTGACAATTAACAAAGAAAAATAGTTTTAGTTTTACAGATCAATATGGTTTGCAATAGCTCTTAAGAATATACAATAATAATATTATATATTAATATATATAAGAATATACAATAAAAGGAGGTAAACCTCCTAAAGAAAGAAAATTAATAAGAAAAAAAAAATTAATTATATAGTTTAAATTTAAAATAAACAATTGATTAATAAAGAATATATTTAATATATAAAAAAGAAAACATATTCTTCTAATAATAAGGGAATATAAAAATAAATAAAATATTCATAAATTTTCTCCAATTATAATAGATGATAATATTCATCCTAAATTATTAATTGAAGAGAATGCTATTAATTTTCGTAAGGAAGTTTGATTAAGACCTCCAATAGCTCCAATGATAGAATATAAAATAATAATTATAATAATAAAATTTTTATTAAAATAATATGATAATAAAATTATGGGGGTAATTTTTTGTCATCTTATTAAAATAAAATTATAAAATCAAGATATTCCTTCTATAATATTAGGAAATCAAAAGTGAAAGGGGACAGAACCTATTTTTATAAGAAGTGATGAGTTAATTATAATAGAAATAATATTATCATACTCAAAATTTTTTAATAAAATTATTTTTAATAAAATAGAAAATAAAAATTAATTGAAGCAATAGATTGAATAAGAAAATATTTTAATGAAGCTTCTGATGATAATATATTATTAGAATTAGAAATTAATGGGATAAAACTAAGTAAATTGATTTCTAAACCAATTCAACATCCAAATCAAGAATTAGAGGAAATAGAAATTAAAGTACTAAAAAATAAAATAAATAAAAAAATATTTTATTAGAGTTTATTATAAGAAAAATTTAAAATAAGAAATAAAAATTTCTAATTAATAATTAAAATTATTATATAATAATATATTATATTTTAGTGTAAGATGCACTATAGTTTTTGATACTATAAGATATAGTTTAATTCTATGAAATATAATAAAGGTAAAAATTTACTTAATTTATCCTATCAGAATAATCCTTTAATCAGGCACTTTATTTAAAAAAAAAAAAGGATTCCTTTATAGTTGGGGTATGAACCCAAAAGCTTAAATTTAGCTTATTTTTTATTTTATTTATAAAAAAAAATTAAAAACGGTTAAATAAAGATATTAAAAGAAAATTATTATAATATATATATATATATAATAATTTTCTTATAATTTTTTTTATATATATTAAATATATATATATATATATAAAATATTTAATAATTTATAATAAATATTTTAATGTATAAAAAAAAATCTATATTTAATTTTAATAATATAAATAAAAAAAATTATAGTTTATATTATTTTATATAAATTTTTGTATAAATTATTATTTTATTTAAATAATAAATAATATTTATTTTATAGTAATTATAATTAGTATTAAAAATTTAAGAAATTAAGATTTAGTAATATTTCAATTAAAAACTAATTTTGTGCCAGCAGTTGCGGTTAAACAAAATTTAAAATAAATTTTGTTAGTAAAATTAATTAATATTAAAATTGAAATTAAATATTAAATTATTAGGTGAAATTTTAATTTAATACAAATTTATATTTAAAATATGAACTTAATAAATTAAATAAAAAACTAGGATTAGATACCCTATTATAAATAAATTAAAATAATAATACTAAAATAGTATTTAATTATTTATTGAAACTTAAATAATTTGGCGGTATTTTAGTTCATTTAGAGGAATCTGTTTAATAATTGATAGTCCACGAATAAATTTACTTAATTTATTATTTTGTATACCGTTGTTAAAAAAATATTTTTAAATAAAAATAATATTTAAAAATTTAAAATAAAAATTAAATCAGATTTAAAATAGAATAGCTTTAAAATAAGGGAGTATAATATACATTCTAAAGTAAATCTAATATCCACTCTACTGAAACGGCTAGCGTTTCGGCATCGACCACTACAGAGAAGAGAAGATCTTTATGGTTTATCTATTGTGTTTTCAACCTTACGAAGCACGGCTGGGTTGTATAATAATAATAAGTAAAATAATCGTCCGTCAAATGATCGTCCGTCAAATGTTCTTTTGCTAAAGAATGTTTCGGTAAAACGACACATCAGTAAAATAAGAATTGTACTTATGAGCACTCGAAAAAATAAATATTCGCATAATGAAGCTGTTGGTTGAACGTCCTCCGGGAAACGTAATTCCTTAAATATTGTTTCTGAGTGGCGTAGGGAACCCAAAAAAACTAAGCTGAAAAGAATACGTGTAATCATTTAATAATAAAAAGTTGACAAACTTGGAATATTAGAGTTCAGTGGTTTTTACATTAAAAAAAAGGACAAAAAGTTTGTTTACTTAATTTGTTTTTCATTGGGCAGTATTTATTTTATACCCTCAATTTAAAAAGAGGTATGTTATAAGATTGAGGTGTGTGTTTGTTTCGACTGTATTTTTTGCGTGTATATTACGTGACAACTTCATCATTTATGAATTGATTTTAAAAATCTTTTGCATTTGATATAGTACGCTTTCAATTATATTTAAAAGCTACACTTACTACTTACTCAGCTATACTTTTTTTAGATTGATGGATCAGGGGCTAATTAAAATTTTCAGTTTCAATTCTGATCTGATAGAAAAAGATAAACATAGAATGTGCCAGCTGCTTTTGTTCCCGCGCAGTACGTAAAAGATGTATGGGAGAGCGGGGAAAAAACTGAGGAATATTTTTAATAGGCGATGCGGCTAGCAACCCATCACTATTTGATCCCATTTTTCACCTAAACGCCCACAAACTTGCTGAATGTGGCCTTTGGCTTTGTCTACACTGTAAGGTGTAAATCCGTGATAGTATGTATGTATGTTACTTCGTTACTTTTAGTGTTCCGTACCCAAATGGTAAAACAGGACACTATTACTAAAATTTCACTGTCCGTCTTTCAGTCTGTCACCAGGCTGTATCTCAAGAGAGTTTGTATGTTTACATATTATGTACTTCTTTTGCTACTATGACAAAAAATACAAAAACCAGTATAAACTATTTAAGGCGGGCTCCCATACAAGAAAAATGATTTTTGCCGTTATTTGCTCGTTAATGGCATGGAACCCTTCCTGCGCGAGTTCGACTCGCTCATAGCCGGTTTTTTAAAGCTAAATTCAAATATTTTTCTACACATACGTAAAAGCACAGACACAGATTAGTTCCAATAAAATGTTATCAAAATAGTTTTTAGTAGTTTTCTAGGCATGATGCAATATTTTATTGTTACAAACTTCGCAAATGGTCGGTACATTGCATAAGGTCGGTCCGTCCGGTTTGATCATTTTTTCAGTTCTTTACACATTTTGTAAGTAGGTTTTGTTTTATTTCTAGTTCATCCGTTTGAACAGCCAGGTGACAACTGTCTTTACATACGGTTATTGAAAATAGCTGCAAGTGATTCCAGGATGGTTAATTATTTATACGTGGATAAATTTTTAACGCGATCAGATTATGAACAGTTGTTAAGTAAAAAATTGCTTAGGCCTTGGGACATCTTACTTTCACAAACACAACATTTAGTCATTGATTTAAACTTTGATCATAATGTACTAATGTTACTTAAACAATCATGGTTTTGGTGCAGTAACTGTACCTGTGTAGTGTATGACCATTACCCAAAATATGAGTGCGAATATTGCCATCAAGTAAGCTATAGGTATTTATTGTTAGTCTTAGATATTTTTTCTAATCCGTAAATATTAAAAACAGCGATGCCTAATGTGTAGTTATCATTCCAGTAACATATCGTATTAACTTATAATTTTATTTATTATTCTTTTTAAATCAAGTACCTATTACAAGAAAGTATAATTCGAGAAACAAATAAATTGCCAAGTGCATGTTGGGTCACGCGCAGTGTAGGGTTCCGTAGTTGTAAATGCCAACTTTGAGTTCATGCCACTAAAAAGTCTAAGTATGTATTGAATTTGTATGAAATTTTCCTTTTTGAGTACATTTTATAAGTTGATCGCCTATAACTTTTTAATTAGTTAACCCTACTTAGCTCTGATAGTTTTCCTATAAACTACATTATATATACTATAGCTGTGATTTTTTTCACGTGTCCATATATAATATATATATATATATATATATAACCGTTTAGCAGATAGATGGGGGGGACACGTGACTTTAACAAAAAAATTCACTTTATACCTAAATATTTCAGACACGGATCACTAAATCGTAAAATGGTGTTCCCAAGCTCACAATATTTTTGAAAGACCAATTCAACGATATCCCACAAAATGTGTTTGTAGAGAAAAAAATACTGACTTCCTCTTTACAGGTATGGCAGCTACCCTAAAAAAAAATTGTTTCCATATTTTATTTTACGACTTTTTTCCATGATTGATATACATTTCCATGTCAAATTACAGCTTCCTAGTACTTATAGTTTCTGAGTAGGACCGTGGACGGACAGACAGACAGACAGACAGACATGGCGAAACTATAAGGGTTCCTTGTTTACTACGGAACCCTAAAAACGTTAAAAGGAACTATAAAGAAAATCTTAACTAAATTATCTATTCCATTAATTTGTAAGTTTCGTTTTTTTATACTTGTAAGTTGGCCAACAAGCATACCTACGGTCCACCTTATATACGGCTGTTGCCGTAGCCTATGAATGCTTGCAACACTAGAATGTACCAGCTGCTTCTTTTACCGCGCAGGCCGTAATAGCTGGCAAAGAGTTCAAGCGATCTCAGTAACCATGTCAATAGGCGATACCGCTTAGCAACCCATCACTAATTTGATTCCGTCTTCTGCATATAAGCCTACCAAAGTGTAAATATAGCTTTAGGAATTACCTATAACATTGGGCACTGTCTTCCCCGCTAGGCATAAAGACGTGGTAGTATGTACGTATGTCAGTCTTCCATGCTGTTCTGGAAGCGAAATAAAAACATAGAATGTACCAGCTGCTTATCTTTCCGGGCAGGTCGTAAAAGTCGATCAAGGGATATGGCGCCGTACAACCATTGACAATTTTTCCTAACCTAGGGTTGCTTTTAGTTTACCTTTTGGCTTGCAAAAAGTAACCTCGTCAAATCACCTAGTTTAGGATGAGCGGACCCCGGATTCTGAAACGTTACCGCTGAAAATGCAACCGGGAATGCACTATGATAAGAAGAAGAAGTATTTACGTATATATCACACTGTATGCATGCAAAGAATGTTGGTGTAACAAAAAGTATTTCTGTTCTGTTAAAATTTGGTGTACGTACGTACGTAAGTACGTATTGCGTTAAAGTTATATAAATAACCGGCTAAGTGCGAGTGGGACTCGCACACGAAGGGTTCCGTAACATTATCTATAAAAATTAAATTTTTTGTATGGGAGCCTTATCTATTATTAAAGTAAAAATACAACTGAGTATTTTATGAATATTTCAAGTGCTTACCTGTTGCCATTATTGTTATTGAGCAAAAAAGGGCAAGAAACCGTGTTTGTTGTATGGGAGCCCCCCTTAAATATTTATTTTATTTTGTTTTTAGTATTTGTTATTATAGCCGCAATGGAAATACATTATTTGTGAAATTTTTAACTATCTAACTATCGCTGTTCTTGAGATATAGCCCCGTGACAGACAGATGGACTGACAGCGAAGTCTCAGTAATAGGGTCCCCTTTTTACCCTTTGGTTACGGAACCCTAAAAAGAAAGAAAGACAGACAACGGAACCTCTGATTACGGAATTCTAATCATTACAAAGTATTTTAGCTGAAGCACACAAAATTAGCAAGCTATATTTTAAGCTATAGTTTCATACAAATATTATTTAATGTATAAAAAAACTAGCCGTCTGCTCGTGATTTCGTCAGCACAAAAATTATCATGTCTTTGTACAGAGAGCGATCGGTTATGATTTTATTATATGTATTGATGTAGATACAGTAAATTTTGCAACGTTTCAAAACGATACGTAACAAAGTATGAACAGAATGGACGTCAATTGTGCGTGGAATTTGGGAGAATGGCTGAAATATACAGCGACGCCCAGTGAGAGTTGATTTGATTGTGGGTTCTAATGGGTGCCAGGCTAAACATAAATTGAATATTGGTAAATATAGTGTTTTTTGTAGTTATAAATACATAACCTAATATTGTATACGATTATAAAGCAATATACGCAAAGATATGAAGACAAAAGCTATTGGAACACATGGACGCAATAATGATGGAAATTAGAAAGACGCCAAAACATAACTGGGATTTAAATATATTATTTGTAAGATATGTATAAAATATACACATATATTTGATAAATACAATAATATATATCAATAAACTTACATAAAAAAATACATAGATAAATACAACAACCAATACATATACTACATATATACTATTTGTATTCTATCTGACAGTTCCTGAAGATAATGTGCACGCACTGCACTTTTAAACGCTACACGAGTACGAGCCCTCTGGATCTTCATTGGAAGGGAGTTCCAAAGCTTTACCGCTTGAACAGCAAACGAACGTTCGAAGAACCCACTCCGGTGAAATGGTATATCAAGACGGAGATTGCTAGAAGAGCGAAGATTTTTTAAATGAGTATCACCAAGAAAAGTGAATTTTGATTTAAGATATGACGGAGTTTTAGGGTCAAAAAGAATGGAAAAGAGAGTTGTGAGAATATGCAACTGGCGACGCTGACGAATAGGCAACCATGCGTACGGTAAGCAGACACATGGTCGTACTTACGAAGGCTATATATAAATAGAAGACAGTTGAGAATTAGACAAGAAGAATTAATGCTATTCAAAGTATCAAAACTAATAATAGTAACAGATACAGCTGAGCGGCGCGGCCGGCATATAAAAGTAGACTTTAACTTACGTGAATAAGGTTTAAAGTCAAGTGGGGACGGGACGGACGCTTTAGAATAGTAGGTTTGTTTGAAGTAGGAATGAATGTTAAGGTACTACGACACGACAAAATTAAAACTATTATAATTCATTTCTTTTTCTCGAGTTTAATGACGATTAGTTTATTTTATTTATAATTGCAGTAATGCTATCTATCGAAAAGTCTACACAATACTCACAATACTCAGTAATTGGGTTGTCAAGTAATTTTTAAAAAGATCTGATTCGCAATCCTTTTCGAGGAATAGCCTCTTAAGGTCTCAAGGTCTTACTTATTTAGATATTTGCAAAAATCCCATTAACCTTCATTTTCAAGCAAGGTCAAGCATATTTGAGGAAGTAATGTCACAATGAAGATTTTTTGAGTAATGTTGGCAATTTCCACTTTCAGTACTGTACTGAAGCGCCATTTTTTAAACGCGGTGTCACCTAAACGACTGGTTTTTCGATACAAAAAATTTTTGTTTAGTGACTCCACGTTTCAAAAATGGCACCACTGTATTATATGTCAATGTCACTGTCATCTACCAACACAACAACTTGACAACAACCAACATAACGACGGTAATTTAAACAGTAGACATTGACAGTTGACAGATGTCATTGTTTTTTTTTTACTGTAGGCATGGGAAAAATGTAAATATCGATTGATGTGTGTCGTTACTTCCGGTGTAATGTTTAAAATTAAATTTAAAAAATCCTGATAACACGTAGATTTTCTTTATTCAATTTAGTTTTTTAAAATTGACTATATTTTCGATTAAAGGCACCTTTAACACTTTTATATATTTTAGTTGACTACCCAATTATAATTACACAATTACACTCTCTTCCCTCAACGTTCCATCAAAACACAAACATTTCTGCTGTACGGCAGGTGTAAGAGAGGTATAAAGTCTCCTTTTAGCCAGGAATAACACAAATAACTACAAACAATTTATAGATTTTTACAGTTACTAAGACTTGTGTACCTAACTGTACCACATTTATAGTGGTATTACATTGTAATGTTTAGAATGACAGCAATTTATATGAAGCGGTCGCTTTTTTATAGCCATCCGAAATTGGTCGGTTTATAACAAAGTTTTAAGTGTCGCTGGTTTTTTTACTATATTTCCTTTATTACTAATTGGATTAGCTAATTTTTGGAATATGGAAAGTTGAATTAACACACTAAATATTGGAATTAGTTAAAACTTAATATAAAACTCGTCCAATAGGTACACAGATTCAAAATCATGATGTCAGTGGGACATTATTTTTTGTTGTATCTTTTTTAATACTTACTCTATTACAATCGTACTTTCTCAGATGTTGGAGGCAGTTTTAATACATAAATCGACATTCAAACCTTTTCCCTATATCCTTTAGTTAAGCCACTAGAACCAAAATACCTACTTTTATGTTTATATTTATTATTCGTAAGTGGTTGTGTTTATTTGGATTCTGTATTTACAGACGTTATAAACAAATGAATAGCAATGTGTGTAAAAAAAATCAAGACCGTATTCCAAACTGTTTGTGAGATCTAGCAAAAGGCCAAACATTTCCCCAGCGGAATTTTGAATAACTTCGGAGGCCTATGCATACAGAGTCTATTTGTACATAAACATTTGTCTCTTATGATACATTAATTGCTCAGCTAGTTGAATTCTGGATCCCTGACAAAATTCCGCCAGAGAAACGTTTTCCTGGCGGAATATGTTTTTGGTGGATTTCTCAAATCTTACTGAATACACAAATTTCATTAATCGATAAACATTTGAAGGCAGCTTTAAACTAAAGATCTAATATAGTCAACATTCAATATTCGACACTTTTCCGCTGGGGACATACACACATTTTTCTCTATACTTGTAGCTTAAGATGGAAAATACCATCAAAATTTTATTTAAATTTTAGTCTTAGTAATAGTGTCCCGTTTTTCCCCTTAGGGTACTGAATCCTAAAAAAGGTCCGGTCGTATATGGCGCAAAAAACGTATCTATACTTCTCGATACCCACGACTACCATGAGGGAATCAAAATTTAGAGGGTATTTTCCACCTTAAGCTACCAAGTATAGAGTAAATTTTTTTAATAACATTATTGCTCATCTAATTTTGTCAGGAACTGGAGGCGTTATATTTTTTTTTCTTTTTTCGTCTTTTCTCGTCATAATTTCAAAATCACGTATACTACGTTTGAAGGAAGCAAATGGGCAGCAATTATTGGCTTATGAAGATTTTATTAATTCCACGTAGCAAAGACACTACGGCTAGGTGACCGGCCACTCAGATGTCAGAATGAACAGTCACCCAAAAATGTTTTATTTCTTCTAATTTACCATGGAAGCAATTCTTTTTTAATCGGAAGCAAAGAGAAGCAATGAGGAAGCAATGTTTAGGCATACGCTCAATGTAATATACGTTTCGTGACCGTTCATCCTGACGCGATCCGGACACGGACTGAGGGCAGATAGATCTGATGGATCTGATGACATAGGCGTCAGAGGCCTAGAATTTAGGATGCCTTCTATTTGTACGAGGACTGTATACATCTCTTCATATGTGAGATGTGCTAAACCTAATATTCGTTTGAGATGATACTTGGTGGATTTGACACATGATTCCCATAATCCGCCTTGGTGGGGGCTAAAGGGACTTGAAAAATGGAATTGAATACCTCGCTCTGCTGTATAATTCGCAATTGAGTTAGAATTTGCCTTTATTAACCTTAAAATATCGTTTGATCCACCTACGAAATTTGTTCCGTTATCTGAATATATATGGCTAGGTTTACCTCTGCGCGAAATAAATCTATTCAAAGCAGCTATGAAGGACTCCTTGGTCAGGTCAGTAACTAGCTCTAAATGTACTGCTTTCACTGCAAAGCATACAAAGACGCATATGTATGCTTTTATTAATCTACTTCCGCGACCTTTCCGGTCACTAATCATGATAGCTCCTGAATAGTCAATACCTACATTGACAAAAGGAAAATCAAAGTGCGTGCGTGAATCCGGCAGATTACCCATTATTGGTAAAACAGTGTTACTTGTGATGCGTTTGCATTTAGTGCATGCATATACTGTTTTCTTAGCCAGATTATGACCACCCAAAGACCAGTATGTTTCGCGTATGTGTGACAATAAAAGCTGTGGACCCGCATGTCGAAGTAAAATATGATATGTTGAGAAAATTATTTTACTTATGTGATGATTTGAATCTCTTAACATTGGAATTTTTTTATCATAATGAAATTGCGAGTTAGACAGTCTTCCCCCCACGCGAATGATACTATTGCTGTCCATAAAGGGATTCAAAGCGGACAGTCTATTTTTATTAGATAACTGACGCCTTGATTGTAATGTGTTATATTCCTGATTGAAAGATTCTAATTGTGATATTTTTATTAATTGGGCTTTAGCTAAAGTTAACTCTGTTGTAGACAACGACATGATGGCAGACTTAACGTTAGTGTTATGAGTTTTATTTTTTCAATGACTAATAAATCTTAAAATATAAGCTGTAATTCTTATTAATTTATTAAAATTTGAAAATTTCAATGCGAATGATGAACTATTTTCTACTTGCGTGGAAAAACAATGAGTTTGTGGTTCAGCCGAATTTGTTTCTGGCAGGTCAGATTCGCTGATATGCCTTGGTTATGTAGGCCAGCTATTTTCATCATCCTTGAGAAACTCCGGCCCTAAAAACCAAATATTAGACTGTATCAATTGATGTGCATTAGATCCTCTCGAAATTAAATCTGTGGGGTTTTGCTTAGTAGACACGTAGTGCCATGTAGGCGATTGAGTGTTATTTTGGATCAGTCACTCTGTGTCTTACAAATGGATCAAGTTTATGTGCATTGGATTTTATCCAGGCAAGTACAATCATGGAATCACTCCAAAGGAAACACTGTGAAATGAAATGTGAATTACGCAGTGATTTTATAACTTTATTTAAGAGTCGAACACCTGTGAGTGCAGCGCACAGCTCTAATCTAGGTATTGTTTGCATTTTAAGTGGAGCAACTCTTCCCTTCGCGACTAATAGTTGTACATTAATTTGTTTATCCGATGTTAGTTAGCGCACGTACACACATGAGCCGTAGGCACACTTTGACGCGTCAGAAAATATATGTAATTAAATATTTACTGGCGAGTCACTAAATACACGTCTGGTAATAGCAAGATTGTTAATGAATTTTAATGACTGAATGAAATTTTCCCACTGTGCTTGAATGTCCCGAGGGACAATACTATCCCAAGATAAATTCTTTTTTAGCCAAATTTGTTGCATTATTATTTTTGCTTTTAGTACACAGAGACTAATCACGCCTAGTGGATCGAAAATTTGCCCAATAATAAATTTTTTGATCTGATGTATAATTTGTGTTAATTGTGTATGTGATCGTGTCTTGTTCTATATTCCAATAAGTACCTAATGTTTTTGATGGTTCATTGGTACATAAGTCCATAGTTATATTCGGTGACTGAGCAAAGTTTAACTTTTTAAGTAATTCAGGGTGATTTAGCTTTGATTAATATCGTTTTTTGCCAGATATTTCGACGGCCCTTCTGCCATCATGGTCGCTGGTCGACTCAACCAGCGACCATGATGGCAGAAGGGCCGTCGAAATATTTGGCAAAAAACGATATTAATCGCGGTAAGTCCCGTAATACTAATAACAGTGAGCTAAATGATTCTGATTTTTTGACATTATAAATAAAATTTTTAAAAATTGTAAGCTTAGCCTTAAGAGTACCACGCTTTTTGACCAAATCCTTGAGATTAAAGTCTTCGTTACCAGTAAGCATTACGACGAACTGAAAGTATGAAATGTAAGAAAAAAAAAATGTTGATATATATAACAGATAACGGAACGCTACTTAAATTTTTCAAATAAAGCAGGATGAAGTGCACGCGAGAAAGGAAGGCCGTTGAAGGTCAGTGCAAAGGTCGGCGAATCGTCCCCGCTGAGCGCAGCAGCACGGCGGCGGCGGCAGCGCAGGCGAGCAAGCGGCAAGCAGAGCAAGGCAACCGCACTGAAATGTGCAAAGTGTAATGTTAATAATGAACAAGCGATTAAACCCTGAAAGATTGGGATTCTACTAGGTAAATGATAGACTTATTTTTTATTTTTTATGCGGGTGTATTAATAAATAATGAGGTTATGTGCAAAGGATGCCTATTCATTAATAATATGTAATGAAAGTAGAAGAAATTGAGAAGTTGCAATAAGTATAACTATTTAATAATATTAATAAAGTTTATTATTTTGGAAGTTGAATATTGATAAATAAAAATGAAATTGAAACTAGGGGGCGGTGTCAGTGGAGAAAGAAATTGGTTCGAACTCACGACTGCTGCAACCAAACCTTTTGTTCACGACTGTTTGTCGTTGTTGCTGATGTGGACGACAGCTGCACGATCCTGCTGGCTGCTGCTGATGTTTCGTGCAGTTGCTGTTGAACACGGTGACCACTCCGTATGAAACCGACGACCCACGTCCTGCTGCGCATCGACCAAGATACGCAAATCGCTGCTGGAGGCTGGCTGACGCAACTTGTTGACGTCGAACTCGACCGGTTGAAATTTGAATTTTCGATCGCGACTCCGATGCCGATGACGCACGCTCCTATTATATCTATCACGCAGTTGTTATGGCGAAAAAGGACCACTTGTATAAACTTTCTACCGGGTGGTCAGGTAAATTAAAGAAGTTATAGTAAAAATGGACTGTAATTTAGGCGTACTGGTTAGAAAGAGGTTCTCTATAGGCACAAGAAACACGCGAGCTCGCTAGCAGTCCATACGAGAAGTGAGTGCGCGGCGCGGGCGCTGTGGCAGCAGCGAGAGCGGCGTCCCCCGCGCCCCGCAGCTCGATGAATATAATTGTGTGGCGTAGACACTACGCATATCGCCATGGAGAACATCAGCTCACACATAGGGCGTTTTGACAGTTTGGCATCTTCGTCCGCCACCGTGATTTTTCGGTCTAGTGGAAGGAGAGCACGCATGGGTTTTTCAGACATTGTTATTGCAGTCCCTTACGTAACCCAACCCACACCTAACCTAACCTTTTTTTACGCGAGGAAAAGGCCTACCGCCGGCCACGGGAAATCAGCCGGTTATAGCTCTCATCCACCAAAAAAACTCACGGTTTCAACACCATTACCGCTTTTGCCTGGTTCTGTTCGATCTACTACTCTCGATCCAAAGACCTGACACAACGACCTCTTATTAGCTGGGCTCACTCGCGATACCTTCTCAGTTAGCGAGTGGGGTCAGAGTGGCCTGCGAGGTAGCCCATCGGCCTTCAATTCTACCCGCAGAGGTAAAGGCGCGTGTTGACAGAAACGCGCCTTTCAACCAGTAGGACAGTATTTGTCAAACGACTGAATCCCGTCTTGCGCCCCTAGGCTCTGTCTGCAGAGGTGCTAAGCCCAAAGCCACACTTAAATTTAATATTTATAAACAGCGCCATTTATCGATGTTCAAAAAAACTAATTTACTGATACCATTAAATAAATAAACTCACAAAATTAATTTAAAACTCACAAAAAACACTAAATAAACCATTAAATAAATTTTACAAAAGTTTCACTGTTATTTGTTGAATAGTCATAGCAATCCTTTGACCGAAAATGTTTGATATCATTCTTTAAATTGACATAACTTTTTCATCTTTTAGACCAATAAAAATAGCTGTACCTGGACATAATGCTATAACCGTAAGTTTCTTTTTGTCTACACTAATATTATAAAGAGGAAAGATTTGTTTGTTTATTTGTTTGTTTGTTTGTATTGAATAGGCTCCGAAACTACTGGATCGATTTTAAAAATTCTTTCACTGTTGGATAGGTATGTTATCCCTGAGTGACATAGGCTATGTATGTACCACGGGCGAAGCCGGGATGGACTGCTAGTATGATATAAAGTAATGTTAGTTATAGTTAAAATAAACCGAATTAAACAATTCAGGGCTCTGCGTCAGTGTAAAAAAACCAAAAAACTGAAAATTGAACAAATTTTGATTTCATAAGTACAGCATAATTAATAACTTTGGAAAACTACCTCTACCATATTATAACGTGTGCATTCCAGTTGAATTAATCTAAATTAAACAAATTAATCAATTAGCACTATCGTTAATAAAGAAGGTTCGGTATGTTACAAATTTTCAGGCTTATCTCACCAGAAATTAAAGATTACTGTCTTTCAACAATTTATTCTAAATATTATATTATGTGTGTTGATAAATTATTAAAAATTAAACAAATTCATTTTATGCATTTCTACATTTACAAATTTTTGTATTTTTTCTAAAGCCAAAATACATAACTATTTTGAAAGTGTTTAACTTATGCCGTCAACATATTTTTGATACTATAAGGAACAAATCAAACAAAAAATATCTATGATTATAATTTTTTTCTATTTTTTTCTTACTTACGTTTTAATATGAACGTTATTTCTTGCACAATAAGGTCGTCATTGGTTTGTGCCTCAACTCCCGACCGTGCTGTAGCGAGTCGCGAGTGATTCTCGTGTACAGTAGTTTCGTCGCGTCGTCTTATGCATTTATTTGTAGTCAATCATTGTCAAACTTTTATAAGCACGTGGGAACTTTTACTAACCATGGATCGGCTAGGGTGGAGATTTATTGAAATATTGTGTTTATTAGATCGATAATAACTACATTGTTGAGCTTTTATTGGTTTGTTTATAAAGCTTTTTATGGTACATAATAAAGAACACAGACACAAATCAGAAAAATAAACGTACAACTGCGGACTTATTCCCAGGGTTTGTTACTGGTACCAAATTCACATTTTAAGTACCAGTAACAGAATTTTCATTATGTTAAAATTTTAAGGGTAATACTCGTATAGTACGGGTATCGTTTATGTAGTAATAGTAACGTTATAGGTATTGTTAAAATTTAAAGGTAATTTTACCGGTACGTACCTACGCGTTTTTACCGTTCCGCATGAAACTCAACTGCGAAGAGCCACATTCCCGTACCTAACGAGTCGCGATCGCGACGCACAACACTGCGATGACCAGTGTTGCCTCTCGATAATACACTATCGCTAGTCTATCGATAGACTATCTGTATTTTGAATAAAACCAATATTATCGATAGTATTGATTCTGACGACGAACAAACTATCGATAGTATTGCTTTTCTAATAAATAAATAATCGATACTATGGATAGTTTATGAAACGCAATACTATAGTTAGTTTATTCGTCATCAGGATCGATACTATTGATAGTTTTGTTGGTTATCCATATTGTTGCCCTAAAACAGGAATTACTATCAATAGTACACAAACTATCGATAGTATTGTTGGTTATTAGAGATGTGTTGTTCCTCTAATCTTTAAGGTCTAAACCAATACTGAACTGTTGTGAGTAGTCGATCCGGGTCTTCTGATTCTGACCCATTTAATTAATTGATGGGTTTTCTCATGAAAGTTCACGAAACAATCGTTAAAGCCGGGTATTCCTACAAATGTAGGTATTTAATGCTGCCCCGGCCGCAATTTGCATCGCGTGGACGCTGCGTCGGTAAGCTCACATGTGACCCCACCAGCGACACAGTATAGAAATAAGCAGTAGAATAGTTTTATTTTGATTAAACTTTGTTTAAAGTAGTGTTCGATACAGCTACATTATCTTATATTAATGCTGACGGGGTAGACAGAGTCCAGGGCCGTAAGACCCAAAGGCTTAGCGTGATCAAAAAATAAATCAATAGTGATGGGTTGCTAGCCACATCGCCTATTAACATAATTTGACAGTAGCGATTTTTTAATAAACAATTAATAGAAACAAATAACCCTGCAAAGTCGTTATTTAGTGTCTTTGTTTATTTTCAACCCCCGACAAAAAGAGGAGTGTTATAAGGTTGACGTGTCGGTATGTCTGTGTATCTAGGTGTCTGTTAATGGCATTGTAAGGCCTGAACGAAGATTTAATTTTTTTGTTTGAAAACTGACTTTTCGTTACAGTTCTTAGCTATATTTATTAGAAATTGGTTCAACCGTTCAAAATTTATTAGGAGTAAACACCTTAAAGTCGGTTTTTATTATTTTTCTTGAATATAAACTTATGGGTATTATGTTGTTTTGTTATTTACTATCTATGATACAACACTGAACCTAAAAAACATGGGTCTCACCTAGATCCCAGTATTTTTCACACGACTTGCAAAGAAGGAGATTACGAATATATAGTCTATAGGGTGCAATTGAAATCATTAGCATTGATTAAACTTATCATCATACTCACCTAAAGGATATTTTGTATGGTAACAATACTGCAATTAATGCAGTAATTAAAAAGTATCAAAAAGTAAGAAAAATGAATAAAGTATCAAAACACTTCGAGTCGTGCGCGCGTACTGATACCTACGTGCCGCAAGGTCAAAGACCTTGGACGGATACAGCCAAACGGCGCGACCGGCCGGCATTCAAAAGTAGACCTTAATTTACGTGAATAAGGTTTGAAGTCGAATGGGGACGGGTCGTGTCACACAAAAGCTTGAGGACAATAGGTACGTTTGAAGTAGGAACGAATGTTAGGGTACCAAGACGCAACGAAATTAATACTATTATAATTAATTTATTTTTCGTATTAGTTTTTTTTTTATAATTGCAGTAGAGGTATGTATCAAAGAGTCTGACGCATGTTTAGAGGTTTTCTTGAATATGAAAATGACGACTTTTGATTGAAGTTTTATTAGTCTTAAATTACTTTGTATCATGGGTATAGTAGATACTTAAAATATTGCCAACGAATTCAATTCCACCCTGTATATGCATGTATGTATGTTGAATGTATTTGATTTTCTTTATTCCTTAATGTCACCACGGATTTGAATGTATGGCCACAGAGCAGATAATAGTATTACATACAGAACGGAAACTCGCACGTTTTTGACCTTGTAAGCGCCTGTAAAATAGGGTTGTTGCTAGTCGCACGTTGACGTTCCCCGAGTCATTTAGGGTAATTGAAATAATATTGGTGAGAAACTGCACATATTATTATTGCTTATCCACAATAAACAACAAAGAACGAAAATTTTATAGATTTCCGAGTGATGAAAACAGGTACCTAAGCAAAGCAACAAATTCTGTGGTGGCGACCCTGATTGTTTAACTCACACATTTGACGTATGCACAGATATATTATTTCGTTTGTAGTAGTACTAGGTATATTTGTTACTTCGTATCTATGAAGTGCCATACCAATGGCGTTTCGTTAGAATCCTTACATTTCAAAGTGACATAAGCTAAAAAGTCTTTTTATTGTTTCGTACCTAAAGGTTAAAAATTAGCCCAAACTCGATTGTGTTAAGTTGTTTTATAACTGAGTTCTATTGACCACCATCCGTCTGCGTAATCAGATCCTAGATAAGCATCGTCTTCCAAAAAGTACTCGTCAAGACAAATCAAACGTGACCTACTCGATGAGGTTATAACTGAGTTCCGTCGAATATCTCCCGGTTCTATCATCAGAACAGCCCATTGACATCATAATATTGTATTATCATCCGACTTACAAAAGTATACAAAATTTCAGCTAAATTGGTTGAGGATAACTGGTTGAAAATTGAGTTCGAAGATTCCACCCGAACAAACATACTTACATTTATACATACATTGCAAGTTAAATAAAAGCTTGTAAAAACATGTAGCGATCTTTAGTTGTTTTATTGGTCCAATGTTAGTAAGCGCTAGCACGCGTCTAATCGGACCTGCCGAGTTCAAGTCATCGCGCTCGCGAATTTCATATAATTATTAAGAAAATAATTATATCAAGTCAAACTCAGCGAATTTATCTGTAAATATTAAGTGGCTTTAATTAAGTACAATTTTTTTATGTAAAATATCAGTATTTTACTCGTAGTTTTGAAAAAATATCACAAAAAAGGGTTACTTTGGGATTTTTTCCAACCGAATGAAGTTTATAGGATCTTGTAACTGAATGCGAATTTGACGAGCCTGGATACTTAACTTATACATAGGGCGCACTGTAAGTTTCCGGAACTGGCCACTTACATAAACAATATTTAAAAATTTATTGCAACATTTGAAAATAGAACTCTTTCTGTCTTCTGTTTTTACCTTGTGGCGCCATTTAAAAAATTGTGTGTCTGCATCAACATGGATTTAACTCGGGAAAAATTTCGTAGTATGATTTTCTACGATTTTAAGTGTAATTTGACAGCTCAACAGAGCATCGTTCGGCTTGAAACAGCTTTTGGCAATGAGGCACCATGCAAGACAACTGTTTATAGCTGGTTTGCAGAATTCAAGCGTGGTCGTATCAATCTCAGTGACGAATCTCGCGATGGTCGGCCGTCCACCGCTGTGACCAACAAAAACATCGATGCTGTGCGCCGTATGATTGAAACAGACAGGCATGTGACCTACCATGAAATTCACGCATCCTTAGAAATAGGCATGAGTCAAATACAATTAATCTTACACAAACATTTGGGTGTGAGAAAGCTGTGCTCGCGGTGGATCCCACACAACTTGACCGAGGCTCAAAAAACGGACCGCGTCACTTGCTGCAGTGCCATGCTTACCAGATTCAACGAAGGTGCGTCAAATTTGGTGTGGGACATAGTAACAGGTGACGAAACATGGATTTATTGCTACGATCCCAAAACAAAGCAGCAATCGAGCGTAAGGGTCTTTCAAGATGAGCCGAAACCAACCAAAGTGGCGCGCGTGAAAAGTGCATCTAAGCGGATGATTGCTTCTTTTTTTAATAAAACTGGACACGTGGCTACTGTTGCTTTAGAGAATCGTCGTACAGTGAATAGTGACTGGTACACGACCATTTGTTTGCCGGAAGTTATTGACGAACTCCGTAAAAATAACCGTAAACGCCGTATCATCCTGCACCACGACAATGCTAGTTCTCACACGGCCAGACAGACAAACGACTTTTTGAAGGCGAAAAATGTAGAACTCATGAGTCATCCTGCATACAGTCCCGACCTGGCACCTTGTGACTTTTTTCTGTTCCCAAAAATTAAGAACCATTTACGCGGTCAACGATTTTTATCACCAGAAGAGGCTGTCGAGGAGTATGAAAAACACGTTTCAGAGGTCACCACAGAGGAGTGGCACAAAAGTTTTCAAAACTGGTTTCATCGAATGAAAAAGTGCATAGACGCCAAGGGAGATTATTTTGAAAAACAATAAATTAATTTTGTACCTTTAATAGTATTTTTTCATATTCATTCCGGAAACTTATAGTGCGCCCCACGTACATACCTTTTTTTAAGAGTTTAATAGTAGATTGTGCTACAAGGCGTAAAGGTAATACTTTTAAGTCGAGTGCGCTACTTTGAATTTAGAGCAAAACGAAGGATTCTACGATGGAATCTTGAGTGAAGCGAGGGATTCGTGTATAACGCCCGAGACAAAAATATTACCGTACGCAAGTAGCACACATTACATCGCCATCCATGAGAAAAACTAGCAAAAAGATACAAAACAGAATATGGAGAAAGTAGAACAACTACAATACCTAATCAAAGCTCCGACAAGAACTAACCTTTATTTAGTGTCGTTTTCATTCAATAAATACTAAGAAATAATTTTTAAGAACCAACTTCTAAAAAAAAAGATTGTTCACACATAAACTCGTAACTTTGTTTGCGTGGACCTACATATTTTAAGATTTTTATAATAACAATAAATTGAATGTGCACTATCGGCTTAAACTTACGAAAAAGGATTTAAATTTACACAAAATAATTAATTTTAACACAATATAACCTAAAACATCTGTAATTATTTTGAATCGAAGACAAAAATTGCGCTAATTATTTTTTTTTCCTTTTTCGAAGCAAAGACCATAAACATTTTTACCTACATTCACGATGATATGTATTCCAAATTTAAAAAAATACGAAGTCTGTTCCAGTTATTTATTGTATTAAAACTTAATTCTTTTGTTTTTAGCTGATTTTACACAGATAACATCGTGTTCAATTTTCAAATTGTGTTTTAATCCCGTAAGATTTACTTTTTCACTTTTTAATCCCGAGAGAACTAGCAGTAACTTTAGCTCCAAATGTTTTGGGATGAAACCATCGTTTTTTGAGCAGATGGGATGAAAAAAACACTTTTGTCTATGCCTCAAATGGTTTTCAAAAACTCTAAAGCACGGCCTCTGCGGGAATACCTAGCCTTAAATGTGTCCAATCGCTCTCGTCATTTTTGGTCTAAATTTTGGATTATATTTATGCATTAAAAAGCAACAACTGAGTTTAACTTCCATAGCGCTTATTATAATACGACATAATAAATAGTAATAATACTTTATTAAATACAAAAAAATTATACTATTTAAAATGTACATAGCACACAGAAGAAGACATTAAAATGTTTAATGGGCGTGGGTGGTCTTATAGCTAATAGCGATAATTTCTTTCAGACAGCTGATGTAGAGAAGTGAAATGCTGCCATTTCCCATAGAAGTCTGATAGACAAGGTCTATGTTAAAAATAAGTCTATCTATGTCAAACATTTTAGTCCTGCTCTCTAACACTACACGACCTCTGTGCGGGCACTTGCGAGCACGTGTGCAGTGCGAATTGCGTTGAGACGTAACTTGGGCGTCGCATCGTGTGAACGGTGGGTAGAAATTGTGTAAAATGCTATTGTTACGAAACTGGGTTCGAGATTTGGAGAAAAACGCCAAAGTTGGTATGAGGGTTTTTATTCACTACGGAACCCAAAGGTTGACACGTGAAGATGGTCTTCCTGATGTCCAAGTCCAAGTCGCGTAGCAGCTGAGGTCCAGGTATCTCGCCAAATTAGTCGCAGGTACTTCCACTTGTCGCACTGAGGTAGGTTTCCTTCGCTTCGGTTCGCTTCGAAATTATCGCTTTCGTAGCTCATACTGAACTGGCGGGACGTGCACTCGATCGCCTTTTTATAAGCGCCGATACAGCGGTCTACATTGTTCTCGAATATTCTCATATCTTGACGAATGTATTTCGATTGACGGGAAACATCGAGACGCCGGTATGTGTGTGAGTGCGACTAAGCCGACGACCATTCAAAGAACTCTAGCCTTTATGCTATAAGAATATAAGGCCTAGTTTCGCTTGCATTATCCTGACGTCTTTTTTATACCATTCCGCTCGCGAACATTCCGAGTCTATCTCGCCAGCAGAGTTCTTGCTCGTGAATATTCTACATTTATCTCGTTCGCGACACTATGTAAGCGCATAACATAATGAAACTTAAGTTGCACGGCGCAACTTGCACTCTGTAAATACCCAACTACATTTTAGTACGACAGCATAAAAACTTCGTTATATATTTATGTATTTAATTTTTTCTCATGTTACATCCCATTAATATGCAATGTCATGGGAAATGGAATATTTCAGCAGGGGCCCATTTTTGGAACGGTATTAGTCCAGGGGCTGTCATGTTGTACGGGTTTGCCGTGACAACAAGAGTGTTACAAGACTTATATTGTTTTTAGAGTTTTAAATTGTTCATTGTGTCACCACGTTAACCCGTAAAGACCTGGACGGCATTAAAATGCCCACGTTCATCGTCTTTCTATTGTGTCTGGTATTGGTGGTTGCGAATGGGTTAAAGTTCAAAGCACGATCAAAACAATCCTACAATTAGCAAAATTCCATATTTACGAGTTATATGTTTTGTAAGCACACGGCGCGATCGGTTGAAAACACGTATAAACTCGTTCGCAGCCGCGCGCTCACCCGGCTGGTGCCTCGCTCTCTCTCCCCGCACCGCATCGCAATCACCGCAAGCATCCCGCTTCACGACATGCTCACGCGTATTTTCAATCAAATATTTTTTGTTTTAAGTAAGACGTTAATGTGTTTAATTTTGATGAAAATGTGATTATAGTACACAAAAAGCTATAATTAAACAAAAATAACACAGTTACTATTTCTGGCTACTGAGAAAAACATAAATTTTAAAACATTAAAAAATGATGTTTAATTTAGGTCTTTAATGTCTAAAAAGACACAATATAGCTTATAAAGATATAAACATTATGGTTATCATTTTGGCTTAACTAGATATCGAGATCAGGTGAAAACTGTGAAAAAAAATGTATAAACAAAAATGGGGTCAGTTTAATTTTGCTATTAAGTGATCGCATTTGAATGCACCTAAAAGTTAAACTAACAAGGTCTTTGGTTACCTATTATGCTTTTAGGGAAAAGTTGAGTAGTGTACAAAATCTCACGATTTTTATATAATACGGTTGCGACCGCGGATAAATTAAATAATATATCTAATTAATATTTGATACTCAATATTGATATCCGATAAAATATTGAAAACAACGAGTTTATTATTTATGTCCAGGTTGTGCTATTTTGATCGGTCTATTTAGCAGGATTTAGATAAAACAAACACTATATTTTATTTAAAGGTTAGCAAAATATATTAGTGAAAACTGCAACCGAATCGGTGCAGCTGTTTCTGTTATTACCGTGCAGAAACTCAATTTTTCGAACAAAAATGTTTGACGCGATTCTTTAAATTTATATAACTTTTTTATTTATGAATGGATTTAAATTAAATAACGATGAATTTAAGGGAAGCTTATCAAAATATATTATGAAAACGGCAACTGAATAGGTTGTCTTTTTTTATCACAATTTTTTGAACAAAAATGTATGACGTGATTCTTTAAAATTGATATAACTTTTTTATTTATGAACGAATTTTAATGAAACAAACACTAAATTTTAAGTGAAGCTTATCACAACACATAAGTGAAAACCGCAACTGAATCGGATCAGCCGTTTCTAAGTTTAGCGTGCACAAACGCACAGACAAACAGACAAAAAGATAAACAGACAAACAGACAAAAATTCTAAAAATCATTGTTTTGTGTTCTATTGCGATGGCTAAAGCCCCCATCAGTATTTTTTTTTCATTTATCTTTCATGTACAGACAGCGATGGGGTTACGATTTTATTATATGTATTGATGATTTATAAATAAATGAAACACTTGTAAAATAATACATTTTATCAAATGTTTTTAAACCAATAGTAGTTTTGTCTGATAACTCAGTTGCTAAATGTTCATTTGTGAAATAATTATATGTAAAATGTAAATTTAAGTGATGATCATTTGGAAAAGTGACTCGTTTGTAAAATGATTAGTTTTATAATGATCAATTGGCGAAACCATTTCTTTGCCAAACGTTGTTTGTCAAGTGTAATTTTGCCAAATGACTTTTGGTCACACAACAGGACCCCACATACATTACATACCAACTGTACGGAATACCGTATAGAATAACCATTTTATTGGCAGTGGCGCTCAAATGCCTACACTACAATTTCGCTTTACCTTCACTTTTTCTTCACTATAAATCGATTTACCAATCCACATCTATTACAATAATCAAATCACAATTAAAATGAGTCATGACCAGGCCCACAGCTAAACACTGAAATCAAAAGAGAGTTGTGCATGTACTGTAGAGTATAGATTATTTCCCCTCACTACAATTATATCACATCACTATAGGTTACCATAGTAACTTATCAATAAAGAAAATAATGTAAGAACGATGGAGTCGTTACCTATCCTAATAAAATAAATAACTGTCGATATCTCGCCCTTCGCTAATGGATTCCCAGTATGTACGACTGTGATTAAACGAGATTGAATAACTGTCCTTTTCTGTCGCTAGGAGTCTTAGCGACCGGCTTTATCGCTCCAGTAGACTACCAGGGGTAGTCGGCCACGGCTGCCGCACATCGTAGTTAACCACTTTCTCCTTGCACTTTGTAATTACGTCCTAGCCTTATGATCATAGCACAAATGCCAAGCATTATAGAAATTGTATGACGCGCAAGCCATTCTCCACCGCGATTCCTATTTTCTTTGATTGACAAGTGAAGTGACAGCAATGGCTGCGTCAGCCAGTTATCAGCCGCGCCCCTATTGCTCGAGCCCGAGCCGATGTGCCCCTATTGGACGCGCGATGACAGGCATTCGGATAGTTGCACCGTTGCTTCGCGCTCGCATACCATCGTGTTTGGATATATTGTTTGGAAATAAATAATAAGTAGAGGAAACCAAATTCCAACTCCCCGACATATACATATCAGAATGAATATTTACTTATACAATACACACATATACATACACATCTACTTATACTACCTAATATACAAATACATAGCTAAGAAGAGAACCATTGATGATGATGACTTTAAGGAGAAAGGTAGTTTAAAATGTGGGCGTGAACTTTTCTTTTAAAGGAAAATTTTGTAGAAATTTGTCTAATGTCAACAAAGGTAAAGCATTCCAGAGCCGTGAGGCTTAAAGAGAAAAGGAGTTAGACGTAATTTTTTTCCCGAAAAGGGGAATAAAGAGCTGACGGGTCTCATTAGAACGAAGTTGTCGATCGTGAGTGTCTGAAACAAAATTGAATTTACATTTTAGATACTCAGGATAGTCAGGATTTGTAAGAATAGAAAAAAGAGTACACAGTAACCGAAGTTTCCTGCGTTGGCGGATAGGAAGCCAGTTAAGTTCAGAACGAAAGGAAGACACATGATCATATTTCTGAAGACAGGAGATAAAACGAATGCAGTTACTAAGGAGTCTATCAAGTTAATTAAGAAGATCCACATGCAGATCAGGAAAACACACATCAGCATAGTCGAAGATAGGAAAAATCAAAGCCTGTACGAGTAGGATCTTGGTTTGAATAGGTAGAAAATTCCTAAGACGGTAATTTGTTGAAGACTAACAGTGATGTAACGACTAATTTCAGCGACGTGAGAGTTCCAGCTAAGAGTGGCGTCAATCTGTAATCCAAGGTTCTTAACAGAATTGCAATATGGAATAGATGGGATTAGCGGCGCAGCCGCCGAACTGATCTAACGTGTTTACGCGATTCTCTCTTCATCGTCCAGTCTTACAAGACCCTTCTTAACATAATATTTGTGTGAGTAGGCGGTTCAAAGCGTTGGTCAAAACGTTTCAAGTAACCAGCTTGCAAGACCCCTTTTTTTTTTTTTTTTTTTGACGCGGAGAAAATCCCTTCGGATACCTTACCGGTTACGGGACACCGGTAAGGTTATGTGGTGTTACCACTAAAAACTCCGCGGTGTCACCTCTCAGCCGCTATCGGCCGGGACCGTGTGCTTCTTCATGCTCCACAGTCCCGGCGCGGCCGGCCGCTACTTAAGCGGCCCCGGATCGCCAACGGCCTCACGGCACCCTCTGCTGAATCAGAGGGGCCGGAGTAACCGCCGCCTTGGCCTCTTGGCCCAAGGACAGACGCGCTGACACGCACACGCGCCTGCCTTCCACTCCGGAGGGCTGTCCGTTGGACGATGGAATCCCGTTTCCACCGTCCAACCAGCCCTCATAATTTGGGGCCTGCGGAAGCAGGCCCTGCCCCAGTCACCCCCCCACCTGACGGCGACCGGGGCCCACACAGCCGGCCCCAGGGGATAGGGAGAACGGCAACGTAACACCGACACTCCTCTTCCCCTGCGGCCCCACCGATGCCGTGCCAAGCGCCACGGCCGCGCTTGGTCGCGGAGGATAGGGCGAGCGGCAACGACACACCGACACTCCTCTTCCCCCGCGAACCCTACCACGGCTGTGATGGTAGGGGGGTCGTCGTCACCCCCCTTCCCTCACAGCCAGGCCATTCCCGCCAGGAATGGCCTCCGCCGGGCCCGGGGAGGCCTAAGCCTCAACCCGGGCAATGGGTTCCTCTTAGCTTCCCTGCGGCCGAGGCAACCGCAGGTACTGAGCCCCCCCATCGCGACAAGATGGGAACCACATCGGGGGGGAGCTTGCAAGACCCCTGTCGCAAGGCAATCAACGAAATGCTCTCGATTCTCGTGTCACGGGTCGCCGCCTGCTGCGTGGACCAGTTATCAAGACCCCTGCCTATATGGATTTTTGCCGAAGCTTCTGACTCTCGTTTATTTGGACACTATCTGAGACCGACAAGGAAAGGACAGAATCGTTGAAGATTGAAGGTAGAAGAATATGAATGGACACAGTCCATAGAACATTTTATTATTTTATGTTTTCTTTCCAAAAAACATATATATATGTGCAATTTAAACGTAAAAGCACACAGCAAGAAATTGACGTTTATCGAAAATCGCTTCCGTGTGCTAGAATGTATTGAACCTAAGCGGCCAGTGGTTCACCATTCCAACCATAGTTCAACCGGTCACAATCCTAAAGTTATGTTGGCCACTAGATCAAACAAAATACAATGTGAATACTGCACCGAGGGTCATAAAATATGCTTTTGTAAAAAGTTTGCAAAACAATCAGTGGGAGCTAGACGCGATTTTGTAGCCAAAAACAAAATGTGTTTTAATTGTATGGGCAGTAACAGTGTATATGATTGTAAAAAGCCTACCACTTGCAGAATCTATCAAAGCCGCCATCACTCCTTGTTGCACCCTGAGGAAACGTCTGACAATAACCTGAGAAAAATACGAGAGATGGTAATCGTAGCTCTTCTACTAGTACTAATCAAATTGTTTCTTGTTTATCTACAGGCAATATTCCTAATCCTAGCCAGGTTATATTAGCTACTGCAGTAATAAAAGTCGAGTCTACAAAGGGACAATTTCAGACGGTTCGCACATTACTCGATCAGGGTTCTCAGGCTTGTTTCATCACGGAGGCTACAGTTCAGCTCCTGCGTCTGAAAAAGATACCTATCAAAGGAATCGTATCGGGTTTAGGTGCAAATAGTTCAACCTTAGCACGACATATGGTTATCTTTACAATAAGGTCACGAGTAGATCGCGAGTTCAAGCACCAGGTTAATGCTTATGTATTGAACAAAATCACTTCATACTTACATTTTCATTTCATTTCATTTATTTATTGTTTCCATGTACATACATATAAATAGATGTTATTAATAAATAAAAGCACTACATGGAACCCTGGTAGGGCACTACAATAATAATAATAAATACCTAATAACTAAATCTTAAATAAAAACTATTAATACAATGATGATAAGAAATATGTCCAAACAAAATAGAAAACAAAAAAATAGTCAATAATTAAAATTAATAAAATAATTTAAAAATATAATCAAATTTATACACACATAATTTGTACCTATTTTTTTTTTTTAAACTATTCCAAAAACTCTCCTAAACTATAAAAACATTTTTCGATAAGATACTCTTTAAGTTTACGTATGAACATTTTTAAGTTTTTTTCATCTTTTATACTTGAAGGTATTTTATTATATATTTTTGCAGACATAACTAATGGCCCAGAATTAAATAGTTCAAGTCTGCCAGTGGGAAGCTCTAATAGTCCTTTGAACCGCGTGTTTATATTACTTTTCCGTGATTGTTCCCTGGTTTTGTATTTATTTTCGTTATTTTTTACAAATTTACACATTTCAAAAATGTAGATCCCTATTAACGTAACTATGCCTAGCTTTTTAAAGTGGGGTCGGCAGCTTTCAGTTTGATCTTTAGTATTTACTAAAATGCGAATACATTTTTTTTGTATTTTAAAAAGTTTATCTACATCTGTACTATTTCCCCATAATATAATGCCGTATTGAAAGTGAACATGAGCATAGGCATAGTAAGTTGTTAGCGCAGTTTTTAGGTCTGTAGTACGCTTCAGCTGTGATAGAGCATAGGTAAAACTAGAAAGCTTACTTTTTGTTTTTTGGATATGCTGCTTCCATGACATATTTGTGTCAATTTCTATACCAAGTAGCGTTGTACTGTCAACACATTTGATGGTATTTCCATTTACTTGAAAATGTGTTTCTGGTAGGGTCTGAACTGCATAATTTTAGTTTTTGCCAAATTAATTTTTAGGTTATGGTCCTCTAGCCATTGAGAAATGTCAGCAAAAATTTTTGAGAGTTGATTATTTAATGTCACGGTATTGTCACAGGGAAATAAAACGGAAATGTCATCAGCGAACACGACGCAGTGTTCCTGTGGCTCTTTCATTAATTTAGGCAGGTCATTAATATAGATTAAAAAGAGAATGCATCCGAGAACACTGCCTTGGGGAATTGAGTTAGGCATATTGCATGTATTTGACTGATAGAGTGCAATAGAGCCTGTCTCAGGATTTACATGCTCAATTTCTACGCACTGTTGACGGTTACTTAAGTATGAAGAAAACCAATCATGTGCGATTCCTCTCACTCCAATGCCATAAAGTATTCTAAGCAAAATTCTAAAAGATACTCTATCATATGCTGAACTCATATCCAGCAGAAGACCAATACCATACTGCTTACTGTCTATATACTCTAACGCCTTTTGTATGAAATGATATACAGCTAGAGTTGTCGAACTATTTTTCCTAAAGCCAAACTGGTTTTTGTCAAATATTTCATGTTTTTCACAAAAGGAATACAATCTGTTACACATAGCTGTCTCTACTATTTTTGACGATGTCGTTGGCAGCGCAATTGGGCGAAAGTTTTCAACAGCAGTCTTATTACCTTTTTTATGAATAGGTTTGATAATACTCGTTTTAAGTTTCTCCGGAAATACTCTTTCTCGAAAAGATTGATTGATAATTTGCATAAATGGAAAGGCTAATTCCTGGACACATGTTTTTATCAATACAGGAGGCAACTCATCTATACCAAAACTACGTTTATTTTTGAGGTTTTTTATAATATTTGTCACTTCTTGTATACTAGCTGGCCATAAAAATAGTGAACCCTCAGAAGGGTTAAAAACTGGTCGCCCTTAGTAGTATAATATTGGGAGTTATAAATCACTTCTGTTCATTCAGGCAAGCACGAAGTGCTTGCCTTCACTCAGAGCAGTGATTTATAACCCAATATTATAGGTCTAGAGAGTTTCCAAAGTAAAGCATTCACAGATTCAGATCGTTTCGAATGTATATAAATTGTAACTTACAAATGAAAAAATCAGTCATTAACAGTCTTACTAATGAAAAGGATAAAATTCGTTAAACAATCTCAAACTTTACAACTGAGCCGAGTATGTCCAGATGAAAAAGCAGATGTTTCCCGCCATGGAGACCTTCTACCTAATACTATTCGGTGTATTATTTGCGGTCCCTCGAATTGTGGGAAAACTAATGTAATCATAGGTCTTCTGTTACATGAAAATGGTTTACGTTTTAAAAACGTTTATCTTTACTCAAAAACATTGTATCAGCCGAAATATGTGTTTTTAGAAAATGTTCTTAAGTTAGTGCCAGATGTTTCGTTTGCAAAATATAAAGATAATGAACTTGTTTTAAGCCCACACGATGCGAAACCACACTCCATAATAATATTTGATGACGTTGCTTGTGAGAACCAGTCCAATATGAGAGATTATTTCGCAATGGGTAGACATAAATTTATTGACTGTTTTTACTTAAATCAAACGTACAGTAAGATACCTAAACAGTTAGTAAGAGACAATGCAAATCTTTTAATATTATTCAAACAGGATGATGTAAACCTCCATCATGTATATGATGAACACGTTAATACCGACATGTCGTGGTCTGAGTTTCGAGAAATGTGTTCAAAAGTATGGAGCGAACCCTATTACCATTTGGTGATTAGTAAAGATAATAAAAAGAACGAAGGCTGTTACAGGAAGAATTTCGATACTTTTATCTCGTTCGACGAGGAAAAAAATACGAGCATATAAGAAGATTTATTTGAAAAACTTCTTCAGTCGAACTATTACCGTATTAAGCAAATAACGTATATTCATCAAGCTTAAAATGGAAAAAGAGTTAAAGACTCAGATAGTTAAAATAGCAGAAGCTGTTAAAAAGAAAATCAAAGATATGAAAATTACGGACTCCTACAATGAAAATGTTTTAAATACAGTTTTTAGACCTGTTACTGACCCAATGCAACAGTTGATTAATGTGAACCATCCAATTAAATCAAAAGAAAATGATGACGTTATGAAAAATTATTTTGTAAAAGAGCAAATTCCATCGCCTGAATCGCAATTCAACAAAACTCTTATAAACCAAATTTCCTCACAAAATTATTCTGAAGATGATTCTGATGAAAATAATAGTTTAGAAAAATCGGGAGACTCAAACAATACAAATACCAGTAACATATCGTATAAAAGCATTGAGTCAATACCTAGCCCTAATCAAAATACTTCGTCCTGGTCACTTTCCTCGGAAATATTTAAAGATGTACCATTCGGCGTTAGACGAGAACGAGGTAAATTAATGTTGGATTCAGCACGTGTGCTTATAAATGATCAAATTATATCTGTAGCAGGACGTGATTATCAAGTAACGCCAGGGTTGCGAGAATTATTGTTGAAAAAGGTACCTAATTTGGAAGTGGTGACTGAAAATGATTGTCAAGAATATAAGAGCATGTTAATAGACACAAATGCTCACCGACGAGACTTTGATCCTACTAAACCAATTAAATCTAATAAAGGACGGAAGTACTTGCACATCATTAAACCACTTTTTAGATTGCGAAAGCCTTCAACATCTTCTGTCAGTAATGCTGATGATATTAGCTCAGGAGAGGGTTTGATACTTAAAAAGAAGTTTAAAAAAAATACTGATTACATCTACTGGGATGACCCTAATGAATTAGTAGAAAGGTTGAAGTTATTGATAGCATCTAAAGATGCTGGAAACACTGGTCTGGATAATGAAATAATTTCAATCATAGAAGAACTACGTGAAAATGGTAGTATAAATTAATAACAGCACATCCTATTAGATCATTTATTATTTCACTGCGATCGACTTCAGTACAGAATGAATGTTGATAAATTTGGCCACCATGTTCATAAAAGACTTCGTTTGTCAGAAATACTAGATTGTTCAACTAATCACCTTGCTAGATCGGAAACCGGTGATTTTGATTTACAATCATCTCGATTGAGAGGAGTTCAAGATCCTGTAGCACGTGATGATGCGGTGAACAAAAAATATGTTGATAAAAAGATTGCTGATGAAATTACTGCTTTTGTAAATACAATAAAAGAGGATATAAGAAATAATCTCATTCAGTTCGAAAAAAAGTTTTATACTAAAGACTACATCGATAAAATTATTAAACAAAATGGAAAAACACCAAGTGGTAAATGAAATTCATAGATCGGCACGCAGAAATTTTGATCGTCGTAATGTGATCTTGAAAGGGATAGACGACTTATGGCAAGCTGACCTGGCTGATTTTCAATCATTTAAAAAGTATAATAATGGATACACTTACATTTTAACTGTCATTGATGGTTTCTCAAAATATGCTTGGATGATTCCTTTAAAAACTAAATCAAAAAAAGAGGTTGTTAATGCATTTACTCAAATTATAAGGGAAAGTGGACGTATCCCTAAAAATCTACAAACTGACAGAGGTACAGAGTTTTATAATGATGAATTTAAAAGACAAATGCAGTTAATGAAGATTAACCACTATTCATCGTTTTCAACAAAAAAAGCTTCAATTGTAGAAAGATTAATCAGAACATTGAAGATTAAATTATACAAATGTTTTAGTTATAATGGTAACTTTAAATGGATAGGAAAAACTTTGAATAACGTTTTGTTCTCATATAATAATCAAAAACATAGCGTCACGAAGTTTAAACCAAAAGACGTAAATGCAAAAAATGAAAACCTAGTAAACCATAACATTAAAAAATTCCAGGAGAAACAATGTAAATTAATAAAAAATAAATTTAAAATTGGTGATCACGTTAGAATAAGTAAATACAAGAGTACTTTTGCGAAAGGTTTCACACCTAATTGGTCTACAGAAATTTTTACAATTAAAACAGTTAATAATACTAAACCAGTTACATATTTAATACAAGATTAACGAAAATAAAATATATTAGGTTTATTTTATCAAGAAGAGTTACAAAAAGCAAAGTATCCAAATATATACTTAATTGAAAAAATTATAAGAAAAAAAGGCAATAATTTGTTCGTCAAATGGTTAGGACTTCCTGATGAAGAAAACAGTTGGATAGATAGAAATTCTATTGTATCATAATACATATAAGTGTTAGCATCTTATACTTTGCTCATTATATAACAAGAAATGAAAGGAGGTGGACTTATCAATAATTTGATAAATAATATCCCGTTTGAGCTTCACTTACCAGGTTACAATTATTGTGGACCAGGCACTAGGTTACAAGAAAGGTTATCGAGAGGTGATAAAGGTATTAACCAATTAGACGAAGCTTGTAAATACCACGATATTGCATACAACAATCCTGAACTCTCCGTACGTCATAAAGCAGATTTACAGCTTATGAAAATGGCTAAGAAACGATTACAATCTAAAGACGCTGGCAAAGGAGAAAAGTTGGCATCGTGGATAGTTAACAAAGTTATGAAAGCAAAATTAAAATCAGGTGCTGGGATAAAAAAAATTAAAACCATTGTGTCAAAAATACGTTCACAAATAAAGAAACTAAAATCAAAGGATAGCAAAACTGCTATTAAATATGCTTGTGAAGCAGCAAAAAAATTGTTTCCTAAGACATGTCACGTTAGTTTGCCGAGAATAATACCAATACCTAAAACAGGAGGGATTTTACCTTTGATACCAATTTTTGCGGGTTTATCAGCATTAGGCGCTTTAGCAGGAGGTGCTGCTGGTATAGCTAAAACTATAAATGATTGTAAAACTGCTCAACGGAATTTACATGAATCTGAACGTCATAACAAAACCATGGAGGCTATTGCGATAGGAAAAGGATTTTACCTTAAACCATATAAAAAAGGTAGCGGGTTATTTTTGAAATCTACAAAAAACTAATAAACAGGCTACCCAAACGTGCTCTTATGAATTTCGATATTGTTAAATACACTAAAAATATTCCATATTTTCGAGGTGTGTATATGAGAGATAGATTGCCACGTAAACCACAACCCATAGAGTGTGGTATACTAAACTTAGACAGTTGTAATAATGCGGGAACTCATTGGGTAGCCTTTGCTAAAGTAAATAATTATTGTGAATATTTCGATAGTTTTGGTAACTTAAGACCATCCAAAGAATTGGTCAAATATTTAAATGTTAGTGATATACATTATAATTATACTAGATTACAAAACTTTAATACTGTAAATTGTGGTCATTTGTGTATACAATTTTTGCAAGACTTTTGGTGTAAATATAGTATATAATAATTATTACGTTTGAATAAAACATCATTCTAAAAATGTCTTTCACTCTGTCCATAACTGGAAACAGCTCAATACTAACAACGAACTATACCCCTCCACTAGAATTCGATGGCCAATATGAGTGCTCTCTTTTACACTTCTCTACATTTAATTCTATACCAAATATTCTGGTTTAAGAAGTTTATTTCTCATAAAGAATTACATTCACTTAACATGAGAAATTTTACAATTTTATTGTTAGTAGGTACATAATAGTGAGCGTACAAATTGTATGTACTTAAACAGGCGGTAGTTAAGAAATAAAAATATAGTGGCTAACTTATCTACTATCGATGTGAGCGGGCGTTGTTAGATGCAAAGATGTTGCGCTACTAGATGTGGCAAATTATCTCAAGAGACCGGGGTTTCCTTGGATGTGAGATTTAAGCAATTTTTTGAAAAATGTGTTCGTTTTGACTTCTCTTAAGTCTAACGGAAGCTTATTATAAATCTGTGCTCCTTCAAATAATAGTGTTTTTTTACCATAGTTTGTCCTTGGAGAAATTAGGCATAAGTTATTTGCGCGGCGCGTTAGTCTCTTTTGCACTTGTGAATGTTTTTTGAAAGTAATGTTACAATGAATGTCCTTTGTTAAAATTTTACGAATCAATAAGCAGGTGTTATATATGTATGTTTGTTTAACGCTCATTATTTTTGTTTTAAAATATACTTCGGGTGTAGGAGTTAAAAAATCGTAATGAAAGAGTACTTTAATGAGTTTATTTTGAGCTACTTGTATTTTGTTTAAATGTGTCATTGCAGCAGTTCCCCATATTTCTACTAAATAATCTATGTGTGGTTTAATAAAAGAATTATAAATAGTATATTTAATTTTTTTGGGTAGACATCGTGCAATTCCCTTAGTTAGTCCCATTATGGAGTTTATTTTCTTATGAAGAGTTTCGATATGCGGTTTCCATGAAAGATAGTTATCTAAGATAAGACCGAGGTATTTTTCACTTTTAGTTTTGTTTATAATTTGATCGTTAATTTTAAGTGGTTCATGATTGTCCAATTTTTTGTTTTTTGCTGCAAAGACTATGTAATTCGTTTTTTTCGTGTTTATTGTTAACAGATTACATTGAAACCACAAATTAAGCTTATTTAAGTCATTTTGCGCTATTTTGACTATGTCATTTAGAGACTTTCCAAAGTAAAATATACTTGTATCATCCGCATATAGGTTGACGTCGCCTTGCAATTCAAGATCTTGTATATTATTAATATATATCAGGAACAAAAGGGGTCCCAAAATCGATCCTTGGGGAACTCCGCAGGTTAAAAGAGCAGGATCACTCTGGTAGTGGCCAATTTTTACTATTTGATAACGATTTGCAAGGTAAGACTGAAACATTTTTAGTACATTTCCCGTAAGGCCAATGCTTCCCAGTTTCCGGAGTAGGATTTCATGACTGACTGTATCAAAGGCCTTTTTTAGGTCAATGAATATTCCAAGTGCTATATTTTTTTTGTCAATATTAAGTTTAATCTTTGACACGAGATCTACTGTAGCGGAAAGAGTATTGGATTTCGGTCGAAAGCCGTATTGTTTATTGTAAAGAAACGATATAGAATTTAGATAGGCTTCAAGGCGGTTGTATATAATTCTCTCAAGAACTTTTGACAGGACAGGCAAAATAGAAATGGGACGATAGTTACCGGCTTCGGCTTTACCGCCAGTTTTAAAAATAGGGCTTACTTTAGCTAATTTAAGATTGTCTGGGAAAACGCCAGCAATTAAGCAATCATTCAAACATTTTGTTAGATCTACAATTATAAGATTTTTTATGCATTTAAGTGCTTTTGTTGAAATTTCGTCAAGACCAGCAGCTGTGTTGGGGTTTAGTTTATCAATTATTTTGTTAACCTCTTCAACCGTAGCAGGAGTAAATTCACTAAAATCGTTCGGATATTCTCGCGACGGTGTACTATATGGATGATTGTTATGAAATTTTTGTGGAATATCTCGAGCTAAAGCTATGCCAATGCTTGAAAAATACTGGTTAAAGTATTCGCATATCTTTTTTGGGTCGGTAATTACGCCATCGGGAGCAACAATTTTTGAAGGAGCACTGATTTCTCTAACTTTGTTATTGGATAGACTATTAATTAGATTCCACATTTTGATAGGTTTATTGCAGCACCTATCAAAAGCTTTGTGATAGTACTGACACTTTGCCGCTTGAATATTTACTGATACTTTGTTTCTAAGGGCTTTAAATTTTTCTTCAGCTGCGGTGTTGTGAGGACTATTTTTATGTTCTTGCCATAAAACGTTTCTTTTACTGATGTCGTCCAGTATATCCTTTCTTATCCAATCGCTCCTAGGCGGGTTTAACTTTTTCTTCTTCTTCACTTTGCTTCTTGTTATACACCTGACGATTGTATTTTGTAACTCTTGTAGGTCCGATGTATCTTTTCCTTTTATTACCGCCACTTCATTAAGGAGCTTCCCATAGTCTAGTACATTAATAGTAGAACTTTGAGGAGGATCTGGTTTGTATTTGTCAATTTCTAAGTATAATTGTTTATGATCTGCCATAGGTGAATTGATCACAGCAAGGTGAAAAGTGTGGGCGTTTAAATTTGTGCAGGCATGATCTAAAATGCTTTTTCTGGTCGATGAGTCCCGTGTACTGTATGATAGTTCCACTTTGTTCAAAGCTATGTATCCACAACTCTTCAGCATTTCAATATAGTCTTGACTTGCTTTATCAGGGAAAAGAAGGTCAAAATTAAAATCACCGAGGACAATACATCTTTTCCTGCTGTGAAGTTGAGACGTGTAATTTTCTAAAAAATGAGCCACTTTCTTTCTGTTTGGTTTATAAACAGCTCCAACATCAATATTAAACTTCTCCAAGTGTATCCAAAGAAAGTGATTGCCGTTCATATTTTGACTTTCAATTAGATTATGCTTCAAGTAGCTACGGATGAATATAGATACACCCCCTCCTTTCGAGTCACATCGATAGTTGTAATAATGTGAAAATCCAGGAAGGACAAGCAGCTTTGCATCCTCTTCAGATTTGATCCAGGTCTCTGTGATTATTATAATGTGTATTGTGTGATTAAAAGATTCTATAATACATTTTAATTCATCGAATCTTCCTTTCTTCATAATACTTTTTGCATTTGCATAGAAGAACTTCAAGGATCCTTTTGTCGTAGTAATGCCTGAGTAATTAGTTGTGAGTTGATAAGATATTCTGTTGCTATTTATGATTTCATATTTCCGTGCTTGCCGGATCGATTGGAGTTTTTTGAGGGTCCCTGTATTATTCTAGGTACTCCCTTGATATATCTTATAGTGATGTTCTGCTCGCCATTTGAAGTTCGAGTTTTGAGTTCTTCCCTAAGTTTTTCCATGTGCATCTGTTGCATAGGTGTTTGGTCGGAGTATATACTAATTCCATCCAAGGATACGTTTTTTCTTATTGCGGAGTATTTGTGTGGCTGCATCCCGGGTGGCAAAACATACTTTAATTGGTCTAGATTTCGCTGCATCGTATTTGCCAAGCCGAAACATCTTTATAGGTTCTGGTGCATCGTTACAGATTTTTTTAATAATTTTCGTCACGTTAATATTTTCTGCATGCAATCTTTCTTTCACCTCATCAACATCTGATTCCGCGAGTCCCCGTATAATTATATTATTTTCCCGATCGGTGCGTTCTCGCAGTTCCATTAAAACGGCTTCGTTGTCATTAAAAGAAGCCGAAGTAGAAGCATTTTCTTTTACAAGTTGAAAATCTGATTTCAGTGATTCAATTTTGTTATCAGAGAGCTTCAATGATTTGGTTAGGTCTTGCAACTCTGTCTTCATAGAATTTTGTTCCGCTATAATGTTTGTAGTTGTGGTTTTAATATCATTCATCTGTTCGCGAATGGATGATACGTCTTCACATATTTTTTGTATATTACTAAAACTAATAATAAATTTTATTATGGCACTGACGAAGTGGTTGAAATTCCTGAGGGAGCATATGAACTCCAAGACATAAGTGAGTTTATACAATCAAAAGTAAACAATTGTGTTTTCAAGTTATTGTGCAACAATAACACATTGAGGCTCTCGATATTCTGCTCTAAAGATATTCATTTCGAAAAACCAAATTCTATTGGGCCTTTATTAGGTTACGGTAAAACTTTCCTGATGAAGGATAAATGGTTTAACTCCCCACTCCCAGTGAACATTCTACCTACAACCGTGCTTCGGGTTGAATGTGATATTACTGAAGGTTCCTATATTAATGGAAAATCAAGTCATATAATTCACGAATTCGCTTTGAATGCACCTCCTGGCTACAGAATAATAGAAATTCCAAAAAATACTATATATTTTCCAGTGAACAGAAGCACGGTGAATAGTATAAATATCAGAATTTTGGACATTAAAAACAATTTAATACATTTTCGCGGAGAGGAAGTGCAATTGTACTTACATTTGAAGAAAATATGATTGACTACAATAAATACTCGACTTCATCTTTTAAAAAGATTAGTACCCATCAAGCAATCAAGAAGACCACACATACTCGTGATAAAAAAAAGAAATTAACAGCTGACAATATACATTTTCTTAAATCGATTGGATTGCTAAAATGAGTATTTTAAATATAGCTAGCAGCCCTGTTTATGACAACTCCATAGACAGTATAGAAATTCATTCATACAAGCCGTACATAACTACTTTTAATAGAAATGATGAAATTCGGATACCCATAAACCAACAAGATTTATATGTGCTTCCATGTGCAAGTACCTTATATGTTGAAGCTGTAGTCAATGTTATCAAAGGAGATAAGAGGGAACCAGTGCCAGTAGTACAGTTTACAAACAACCCTCTTCTATTCCTTTTTCAAGATATAAGATATGAATTAAACGGTGTTGAAATAGACAAAGTGAAGAATGCTGGTATAACTACAACTATGAAAGCATTGGTATCTATGAACGAAGCTGAGTCGAAGGTATCTAAAGTTTGGGGTTGGGATATACACGGTACTAAAAATGAAATTGGAGGTCATTTTGCTGCTTCAGTACCTCTCAGCAACATACTAGGTTTTGCAGAAGATTATAAAAAAATTATTGTCAATTGCAAACATGAGCTTATTTTGTTACGAAGTAATACTAACCTCAATGCTCTAAAGCTGAACACTGGCGAAGAGGTTGCAAGTATTGATATAAAAAAGATTGTTTGGCGCATGCCTCATGTTAAAGTATCGGATAGAGAAAGAATTAATTTACTTAAAATACTCGAAAAAGACAGATCCATTCAATTAGTGTATAGAAACTGGGACCTTTATGAGTACCCTTTGCTACCGAAGACTACAAAACACACCTGGTCTATTAAAACTTCCTCACAAATTGAAAAACCTAGATATGTTATTTTAGGTTTACAAACAAACAGAAAAAACAATGGGATGAATGATATGTCTCGGTTCGATCACTGTGATATTCGCGATGTCAAAGTTTTTTTAAACTCTACATATTACCCATACGAAAGTTATAATACCAACTTTCCAAAACATAACTATGCACTAATATACGAACAATATGTTAACTTTCAGCAGTCTTATTATAACCGTCCATGCAACTCCTTGTTGAGTGCTCAAGATTTTAAAAATATTGCACCATTATATGTGATAGATTGTTCTAGACAGAACGATAATATCAAATCAGGGCCGGTAATCAACATTTGTCTTGAATTAGAGTGCAATAGAGAGATACCTGATCACACAACAGCATATTGTCTCATTCTGAATGACTGTATAGTCGAATATAGACCTCTAAGCAACATTGTTCGTAAAATATCATGAACTCGATTATTTTCGTGGATATTCAAGGATTCAAGGATTGCTATAATAAATTTATAATCAAAGAGTTTGCAGTATCTACTGAAGAGTTCACTCAAGTTTTTTTAATCAAACCTCCATATGCATATACTACATTAACTACGGTAGAAAAACGAGCCGTTCAGTATTTAGAGCAAACTCGTGGGATCCGATGGTCAGAAGGACATATAGACCCAAGAGAATTTGTAAGGATTGTTAAACCAATAATGCAAAACAAAACTATTGTAATGAAAGGTCTCGAGAAACAGAAATGGTTAATTGAACTGTGCGACAATTGTGTTTTAATCGACATAGAAGACAGAGGATGTCCAAATTTTTTGACTTTATATAAAACTTATTGCAAAAATGAAGGTAATTTCAATTGTTTAAGTCATAAGAATTTTTGTGCTCTAAAAAATGTTATTTGTATCAAGAAATGGTATTTAGAAAATATTTCGTAGAGTATTTAAAATAAATGATATAAAATCAAATCAATATATTTTCTTTTATTTATTCATATCCTTGGTTAGTTTAAACCTATCATATTGTATTCAGTTAGAAAAAAAGACAAATTTCTTAGGTATTCTATTTATTTATTTATCTCTTAAAAATAATTAATATACTTATAGGATTTACTTACACGCTAAACAGAAAACATATACAATCATTAAAAAATACACTTAAAAATTATCACCACATAGTTTTTTTGATATCGTATTAACAAGTGACTCCGTGAGGTCTAATACTTCATCACACTGATCTTGAACCACATACTGCGCGCTAACAACGTCGTTGATACCCGAGCTTGACGCACTAGCTGGTTCACGAGCCAAGTCCAATAACTTGATTTGAATTAATTTTTGCCCCTTTTGCTGCTTGCTGATGACGAAGGACTTCGAAGAGAGTTTAGTCCTTTTTCTAGACACATCTTGCTTTCTCCTCTCTTGTCTTTCGCGCTCTTGTGCAAATAGCTCTATCTCTTGTGTTAAATTTTCGTAAGGATCTTGCGCGTACTGTGAAAACATAACATTTGTGCTGTCTTCCATTTTCTGCAACAAAGAAACAATTACATTTATTATAAATCGTTTATAACATTATTTAATAAATTGATTACAGCATATATTTATAAAATTACATATACTCACTTGGTGATTATGAAGTAATTAGTGCAGCTTACTACTGTCCAGCTCCCAATGTCTTTACTTGCGAAGTGACATTATTCGTGCTCAAATTAGATGTTTAAATATTATTTTCATCCCAGTCAGCAATTTATAGGTCTTTCAACCTAAAATTTGTTTGTGCATGTTTTTAAGTTGACCTGAATTGAGCACGTTTGTACTTAGACTCTCCTTCACGTGTATCATATTACAATGCAATTGGTTGGATGTGTGAACAGAAATAAATAAAATCAAATTGTTTTGTGCACTCATTTATTATAAAATTATAATGCAAAATACAATAAGTATATACAAAACAAACTTAATTAAAAACCATTCTGAGATTTTATTACATGTATAGTATAGTAATGACAAAAGTATACTAACACTGTCATTATAAAAATTTACAAGTCTTTTTTTATGCTCCATAAAACTGACGAGATTTTATTATTGCAAATAAAACATTTATTAATGGTGTTTGATTAAACAACTTTATAACTTTGTGTACTCGTTTGTTACAAAATTATAATGTAAAATACAACAAGTATACTCTAAACTAACTTAGTTGAAAACCATGCTTATATTTCATACATATATATAAATATATATAAATATAATCAACACATGTATAGTATAGTAATGACACAAGAATAGAACACTTTTAATATGAAAGTTAAATGTCTATTTTTTATGCCCCCATGCAATTGTCGAGATTTTATCATTGCAGATAAAACGTTTATCATCTGAGTTTGATAAAGCAATTTTATTCACAGTTTGTGTAAAAACTTCATGTTTTATTGATTTAAATAATGTGTTATTCTTACGAATAATAGTATCGTTGAGCAAAACGTTATGATAATCCTGTAATGATAAGTCGCGAACTACAGGCTTTTTAACACCCTTAGCTTTTTTTACTAACGAATTTTCTGTCTTGATGCAATACATCTTCGATCGCAATCCGATGAATTCAGCCATAATGTTCCCCTGTAACTCATCTTTAAAATATCCAGGTATTTTTTTGTTTATGTTTGGTAAGTTGTATACATTTCTTGCATCATAATTACTAGTATCAAAGTAATTGAGAAAATGCTGTGCTAGGTCCTTATAAAAGTCGTTCGTAGTAATTTTGTAAATAAAACTGTCGGTATCCTTATAAAAAGGTTTTATTACAGAATAGTGAAAATTATACATATGACTTTTAGATAATTCAAGTACAGTAAAACCTATGTAGATAGGTTTATCTAATACTATTCTTTCTGGTTTCATTTGAATAGCGACAAGATTAGATGAAAATACGGTAGCACTGTGAAAGTTCGGTCGAGCAATTAATTTATGAGCAGAAGTGGTTTTTTTTTTGGTTTTATTTGAGTTATCACGCCAGCGGTTCACTAATTTAACATCGACCCGACGTTCATTGTCTTCGAGAGTTTTCCCAAATACAGAATTATTTAAAAATTTAAAGAGATCTTGTTGAAATGAAGTTGTGGCTTTTTTTCTTAGATCTGTGTTCAAATCAATGTATTTTCGTAAGAATGAACTTTGCTTAAATGTAATAACGCGATGAACATTATCAAGAATTAACCCATTTTTTAAACAAGTTTTTAGATGAACATAATGTATCACGTAAAAATATTTAGAGTACAAGTTCGGTATTAATTTACTGGAATTTCCTCCAGGTGGAGTAAATTTTTCTGCACAAAAAGGATAATCGTTATGCCAACAGTGTAATTCCTCGGGATATGATAAATCCACTTCAAGAACGAAACCGAACTCCGCATCATCTGGCACCTCTAAAACGTTCAAACGTTCAATTTCTGACAAATCTAAAAATCTGAAATCGGACGTGGGTAATGATTGACACATGCTGTGTCCATATAAATTATTGCAATCAATATATACCAAAAATACATCAGGTTTAGATTGATCATAAGAACTCGTATACTTATTATTTGCCTTTGCGTATCTATTAGAACATAAACAAATACCCCCGCGAATCCCTTTCTGTATCAGCCGCACGATTTCCAAGTTATTTATCAGTTCTATTTTAACTCCAGTTTTAAACAACATAGCATCGAATGACAGACTAGGAGCTGTTAAATAAAATGCAGGATCTAATTCATAGTTCAGTTTACAAACTTTTCTAAAATTTTCGAAAATGTCGGTTAATAACAATACATCCGTTTTAAGATACAGATCAGTGTATTCTCCCATATTTCGAATTCTGAATGTGTTCCACACCTTTTGAGCGTGTGCATAATCTGCGTCGCTTATGGCTTCATCAGTTAAAGAATTAAAAAAACATTCCTTAGAAGGAAGCTGGCTATACGAATAAGATTTCCAGTCGCACACAAAATCGTAAGGATATATTCCTTTACGAATCAGTAAATGAAATTGTTCCTTGTTAGGAAAATATTCTTTGATGTAATTAAAATCCGTTACAGCTAATCCCTTTGATAACTTTTCTAAACTAGTCCCCAAAAACTTAAAAGAGTCAACAAATCTAACTTGTGCAAACTGATTGACACCAATTTTAAAAAATTTTGTAAAAGAAATATAGTTTTCTTTATTCTTTGGAATCACCTTTAGAGATCCATCGCATTCGCCTAGTTCTTTTATAAATAAATGACAATCATAGCCAGATAGATTGTGGAAAAATATCGGGACTAATTTTGGAACGCTATATCTTAAGTTACAGTATTGATGTGCAGCGCCACGGTAGCGCCCTGTCAGGTGACAGTGATCTCTTACCTTATCAAACAGTAATGAATCTTGACAGATATGACAATGAGTTGCACTTTGAAAATTATCGTCATTATTTTCTGTATAAATTAATGGTATTTCAGTATTCAAAATTTTATACAACTTGGAAATATCATCTAACAGATGTTTAATAAATCTTTGTACGCAGTTAGATCCCCGATTTTGAACGAACTTATTTAACTTGTTATCAAATGACGAAACAATGTAGTAAGCAAACGCTGAAGGTATATGAAGTTGTCGGTTGCTAGTAAAACTTGACGTTGGACTAGGCTCACATCCGTGAACAGGCAATAGAATGGATTCAAAGTCTGCGTAAATCACAAAGGGTACGTCTTGTTTGCGTTCAAAATAAGAAAATTGTAAAAAAGTTCCTTTGTCGGGTAATACTGTAGCTACACCACTACACATGTGATTGGTTAATTTATCTTCAGTCGAAAAAAATAACAGACAGTCGTCATAGAAATACAGTCTGCCATGGTGTTTAGTCAATTGACAACGAACGAGACGCGATAAGTTAGTTATTAGAACGTAATGTGACTTACCCCCTTTTTCAAGCAAAAGTAAATTTATCCTTACCTGTCTTTTGAGTTGGGATCTGTAAATTGGACCAACAACAGTTTTATTACTATTTAGGGAATAAACATTAATACTTATGTTAGGATTATTGATTTCAAAAAGACTTATGTCTGAAAATGAAACTGGGAAAGAAATGTTATCAACATTTAAAATATCTTTAAAATGGGGATAAGAGGAGACGCGCGCGGGATTTCTACGCGCTGGACAAAGCGCTGCCGTTATGCACCATAAAAAGCAATAATCATCATTATTTTTAATATTAAGACAGCCTTTTTTCTTTTTTAAAACAATAGGTAAATCGATATAGCTTGACCCATTCAAAGGGTCATATCTGTTGATATTTACCTCTAAATATAAATTATTCGTAAAAGCCCAACCGCTATCCCTTTCTTCGAACTCTTGAATCTTTTTTAAAATTATATCTTTTATTGCTTTAAAAATATCATCAAATTTAAAGTTAGAGTGTACTACAACATTTTTTTTAGAAAATGATTTCACTGACTGTTCATTATTTTTGAATAAGATAAAGTTACAGAAGAATTCAAAATTGACTTTAATATTAATATGTGTCTTTAACGCTTTAATTAAAAGTTGATGTATAGAACTTCTGATACTTTGTAAAAATATCTCTGGTAAACTTTGCTCAAATTCATCTTTAGCTGCAATCCTATAAGATGATATGCGACCCCGAAATGCAGATGAAATCTCGACAACTCCGTCTATTAGCACACCTAAAGAGCGACTTTTATGACCGTGACTCCTTAAGTGTCCTATCCATTGCTTACTGGATACTTGGAGGGAACAGCTTTCGCAATAAGGCATTATTATTGAAAAGATATATATTTTAATTAAACCACTAATATAAATAAAGATAAAAAAGATATTATATATTTATTTTAATGAAACCCTATGCACAAGATATGGTTATAGGTAAACTATTAAGTGAGTGTCGGTTCTGTGTGGTCGAATAAGACGCTGATGCCCCTAACCAACCGCTGCAGCAGCTTCCACTGCGACGTGTCTTCATCCAGAAGACAGCTCAGTCGAAGCAGAGCCTTCTTCCAGCGTTCTTCGGGGGCAGCAGACTCGGCGTCACTGCGTTGGTACACCTTGACCTCGATGTAGTAGTTGCCGTCAGTGGGAGCAGACCGCCGCAGCGTGCCCGCGCTGACCCTCTTTGCTAGGTATGATGGGAGACTGACGGGTGAAGGTTTTAGGGCAGCGCGTGTCTCGTCATCAGTGTGGAGTCCGAAGAGGCTGTCTACGTTCAATTTCTTACTTTTCTGTCTGAAAATAATAAAAACAAAACAATATTAATTTAAATATTTTACTATCATCGATTGTGCAAGCACCAAAGTAGGTATCTATAATTACTATCATTAAATATCTAGATACTAACTCAACGATACTATTTTATTTTTAATAAAAACGTATAACATAAAAACACAAAACGATCTAAAAAAGATTTAATACTCCATCTATCTTGTCGGGGATCGAACCCAGAATCTTGTGATGCAGACACAAACATATGCACATATTACTACTAGACCATAGATGAATAAGGTTAAATTAAATATAAATGTATTTAAATTTACTTAATACTTTAGAATTCAAAAAATATCTATTTCATAGCTTACTTTATTACACCTGATTTAAAAAAAAATTATACTCACTTTGGTAATAGATCACCTGGTGATTTTCGCTTTGCTGGTGTAGCTTTTTTCACCTTGGCGCTGTTCTGAGCGGGTGAGAAGTTTTCAAACTCTGAATCAGACCTGAAATAATATAACAAAAATAATAAGTTATAGTATAACCTATAGTAATGTTAAGATAAAGAGGGTTTGCAGTTTTTACAATTGATAAACACAATATAATAAACAAGTTGTGTTGTAATATATATTGACAGCTTTCATGTTATTTGTATCTGAGGAATAATTGACTGATTACCTCCTACAGGGATTTGCACACCTATAAATTTAACTTTTAGAGTGGTTGGTAGGCAATGGCCTTAATAGGGTCGCGGACTGTTGAGTAGGATAAGTAAATACAAGGCCTGAAAATATAGAAAAACTTAGTAATTATACTCACTAACATTGTATATAAGTCTCCGTTCACGCTGGTACAAGCGAGAAATTCAACTTGCGCTGGTGCAAGGTTGGAGATACACTTGCGCTGGTGCAAGTCTGGAAAATCACTCGCGCTGGAGCAAGGCTGGATAACCACTTGTGTTGAAGCAAGGCTAGATAGCCACTTGCACTGGAGCAAAACTGATGTGCTGGTCACCTTGCGCTTGTGCAAGGTACTCGCGCTTCTGCGAGAGACCACTCGATGACCGATGATGATTGATGCACTACACTACAATTTAACTCGCTTTTATTCTGGAAAATAAGATTCGCAAGCAATTTTCTAGGGTTCCGTAGTTGGTTACCGAAAACTTCTTTTTTTTTTTTTTAAGTAGATTATGATGCTAAAAAATGTTATAAACTATTGACTATGTGTTATTCTGATACAGTTATAATATAAAGTTTTATTAAATACATTCAATAGTTTTTGAGTAAAAAAAAAAAGTAACTTAGTGGTAATAGTTTAATTTTCTTTATTAAAGTAACATTAAAAACAGTTTTATTGATATTTATTTTAATAATATATTGATGATTTAGTAAACGAGTTTATTTAAAATGCAATCATAAAATACGGAACCTAATTTAATACGCAAATAACGTGAAGGTAAATTTTTTCCTGAGTAAACATTTGCATAAATGCAATTTAAAGTGAAAATTTGGAACAAACAAGTGTATCGAATTACATTTACACGCGCCATTAAGTCACGTCTTTATCCCTTTCGAGGTAGACAGTGCTTAGCAATAGGTTTTATTTTATTTATTACTAGGTACTACTAAGGTACTAGTCATGTTGCCTTCTTATAATGATCCCTAAGTGGCTATCCGTTCCCTTGACTCACTTTTACGCTCTGCACGTGAAGAGAAACAGTTAGTACATTCTAAATTTTTTCTTTACTCCCAAACCGCCAGGCTAAAATTAAAGATTTTATTTACATGGATAAATATATATATATATATATATTTATCCATGTAAATAAATATATATATATATATATATATATATATATATATATATATATACTAGTACGTCTTTATCCTTAAAGCAACAGACAGAGTCCAGGACTTAAAGTCCCTAAAGCCACTTTTACGGTGAACATGATCGTAAATGTGGAAAAGGAAATCCAAATAGTGGTGGGTTCTGCCCGTTTAATCGATCGACTTTTACGATAAGCGTGGGAAGAGCAGCTGAAACATTCTACGTTTTCTCCCAGGCCAACAAGGGAGTCCCAATACTGAACATGTATATGTAGCCTTACATGTTGAAGTACGTACGAGAGTATTTTAACAATGTAAAAATCGAATATAGTGTCTCTGAGGTAATTTATTAATCCACATAATTATTAATATCCAAAGGCGTGTTACCCGAATCGGTTATACTCAGTTTCAGAATGAGAATGCCCCATCTAAGAGCTGGATAAAAAAGGAATCATCGAAATCCGTTCAAAATTGAGAAACTTAACTTCAATCATTTTTATTTTTTCACGCCTTCTTGAAGCCGGCTCGAAACCTACAACTATCTTTGCCTTTCAATTTTATCAGGCGTTTCTATTTTTTACCGACTAGAAAAAGGAAGAAGTTCTCAACTCATGTGTTTATTTGTTATGCGTTGAGTTTATCAATTGTGAACTGATTCTAATGATTTTTTTATTAGATAAGGTACTTCATTGGAGTCTGTTTGCATGGTAGTCACTTTTCCAAATGATACAGAAAATACATCGTGTATAATATTAATTATTTTTTTATAACCATTTTATTTAGGATGATTTATATACTTATAAATTAAATTAATGTACTACCCGTGTGAAGTCGGTATGAGTTGATAGTATACAAAATAAAACTCAAAATTAGTTAAAAGACGTTCGGTTAAAATATATATTTTTATCTTTTTTTTACAATCTCCTCCATGCTGGTCTGCGGGAGCGGGAGAAAACAAAAAACAAACAAAAAAAAAAAACTTAGAATGTACCAGCTGTTTTTCTTCTTCCCGCACAGATCGTAAGAATCGATCGAGGGAATGTTTGAAAATGTGAATCATATTATAGGCGACGCGGCTTGCAACCCATCACTATATTGATTGTTTTTCATCTTACCTACCATCATGCTAAAAGTGGTTTTTGAGTCTTACGGCTTTAGCCGTAAGATACAAATTACTCTGTCTGCCCATTAGGAATAAAGCCGTGATACCATGTATGTATGTATCTTTTACAAGTATGTACTTATTCTATTTTTTTAATACTCGTTTCGAAAGCCGTAGGCGAAAGCTAGTTGTAGAATAGTTATTCTAAACTAAAAACCGACTTCACCCCCCAAACTACACAACCGATTTTAATTAAATTTCTGTAAAACTACCTTACAAGTATGCCCTTTCAAACAAAAAAAAAATTTTCCGAATCGGTCCATGCGTCTTCGAATAATCGGTGAACAAACGAATTGATAACCTCCTCTATTTTAAAAGTAGGTTCAATAACCACGTATGCAATTTCCTGAGTATGCATTATCAAAAATGTATTGCGCAATAACGTGTGTGACAAACAAGTGTGTTGAATTACATTAGGTACGAAATAAACCTTCGTAAGCACCGGATATTTTCGAATCGAACTAATTATTTAGGTTACACATGTAATAATTTTAGAAGACAATCCTCAACGGTCCACGTTGATCAGCTCGTCACATCCGAGTGAGATGATGTAAGTGATTCTGTTTCAATTTGGATCAGATGAAGATCATTTCACCAACTCATTATTGTCAAGCAGTCGGAAACAGGGTCATCATCATCATCATCATCCGAGCATATTATCTTTATATATATATAAGGTCTAACAAAATATACTAAAACAATTTTAAGGAGGAATTCAGTCCATGATACTGAACAACTTTTCCCAAGTAACACGTATCGAAATATGAAATATAAATTTTGCCCTCCAATACAAGTTGACCAATAAGCTGATTAGAGTTTGTATGAAAGGTTAAAAAAATATTTTTCATATTTCGACATATGTTTCTTGGGGAAAGTTGTTCACTATCACGGACTGAATTCACCCTTAAAATAGTTTCAGTATATTTTGTTTGACCTTATATACATATATATATACATACACATACATATAGTAATAGTATTTATAAGGTCTATCAATATATACTGAAACTATTTTAAGGGTTAATTCAGTCCGTGATAGTGAACAACTTTCCTCAAGAAACATATGTCGAAAAATGAAAAATATTTTTCAGCGTTTCGGATCAGCTGATCGGTTAACTTGTATGGCAGGCCAAAAATTACTTTTCATATTTCGCTATATGTTCCATGGGGAAAGTTGTTCACTATCATTGACTGAATTAACCCTTAAAATAGTTTCAGTATATTTTGTTACACCTTATATGTATATATATATATATATATATATATATATATATATATATATATATATATATATATATATATATATATATATATATATATATATAAGGTGTAACAAAATATATATATATATATATATATATATATATATTTATAATATATATGTATAGATAAGTACCTACATGTATTTGTATCTTTAGTTTATTTTATACACGCCTACTACTACCTGTTTTCTTCTCTTTTCCTGTCCTGGGTCTGCTGCTGGAAGAGATTTTTTATGTAAATAAGCAGTACCAATGTATCAAATCAAATCAAATCATTTATTGCTTCCTTAATGTATCATACAGGTCTTCATTTAATAAAGTAAGTCGCAATTAAGGACCCTGGCGGGCGCTGCAATGGGAAAAGGGCCACATTTTTGTCAAATTTATGTATAATTTATATTATTAATTTATAGTATATTATTAGGTTTTAATATTCATGCAAATTATATTTCATACGACGCATTACAAGTTTGTTTTTTAATAAGTTAAATATGTCAAAATTTATAAAAATGTCAGGAGTTGTTTTTAATTTGATATATTGGCTTTACGGTGTAATTTTGTCTTCCAAATATTCTTTGATTGTGTAATAGCATTTATCAGTCAATAGCTCTTTGAGTTGGTGCAGAAACGTTTTATTATTTTCTATATTTTTGATGGCGGTTGGGAGTTTTTCGTATAGCTTAAGGCCATACCCAAATTTTCCGGGGTCCAGTGGCGCCGCCATTTGAAATAAATCATTTAAAAGGAAACGGAGATATCATTCAAAATTGTGTCTTGGTCAAGCCCTAGATAACCCTTAAAACTATTTTATGAACTACTGTTTATAATTTAAAGTGCAAACGTGAAGCTTTTCTACGCACATTAGCTAAAAGTGGCCGTTTTTCGCAAATGTGCGTAGAAAAGCTTCACGTTCTCACTTTAAACTACAAAAAGTAGTTTAAAAAATACTTTAAATGGGTATCTAGAACTTGACCAAGACACAATTTTAAATGATATCTCCGTTTTCTTTTAAATGATTTATTTCAAATGGCGGCGCCACTGGACCCCGGAAAATTTGGGTATGGCCTTAATAGACATAACTAGAGGGCTAGATGAGTGGAGCTCGAGACGGGAAGTGGGTAGTTGTAGCCTATTTTGGTGTCTAAGTGTATATTTAGTAACTAAGTCTTTTCTACTCAATGTTCTTACTTTGTTTGTTTGTGTGTTTGTATCCGCAGACCAAAGGGTAGACCAGGACCAATTCTTGGCAATTTGCAATACACACAAACTTTTCAGAAAGTATGCTTCCCAGTGGGATTCGAACTCATAACCTCCGGATCACAAGACGAATGCCTTGATCACGGAACTACGGAAGCAGTCGGAAACAGGGTATCAGTTATTATAAATATTTATTTTACTGTACACCGGATCAGTTAACATATCTTTGAATATCGGAGATTACGTGGATATATTATAATTACTCATACGAACTGACTCTATGAATGCATTACTTTGAAAACTCTGTAGATTTATTTATTGAGGGTTGAAATTCACATCTGTGCGTAAAGGCGAGCACAGGAGTGCGAGAATTTATGCATAGATGTGAATTTCAAGTCTCAATAAATAACTACTGCCCTTTGCCTGAATTTTTAGTTGTGTCGTTACTTATCTTAGAAAAGAAATTACTAAAACTATTTGCATCTTCAAGTGGATCATCTATTAATTTATTATCAATTTTAATTTTTATATTTTCTCTAGTTTTATTTTTCCGCTTATTTGTCCAATTTTTTATAATATTCCACATAGTTTTCGTAGTGTTTGATGTATTTTTCATTTTATTTATATTTTGTAATTTTTTAGATCTGTATATTGTTTTTTTTAATAATTTTTCATACTTTTTATAGTATTTTTTTAAGATAGAGTTATTACTTTTTGACAAAAGAATTTTGAGTTGGCGTTTATGTCTGCATGACCTTTTTATTCCAGGTGTGAGCCAAGTTTTATTATATTTTGTTTTTATTTTAATTTGTTTTTTAGGAATACATTTATTTAAAACATTCATTAGTATATTATGAAGCATATTGTAATTAGTATTAATGTCCTGATCTTCTCTAATTATATTGTTCCAATTTATCGATTGCAATCCTAATTTAAAATTATTCATATTTATGTCACTGTAAATTCTTTTCTCTGTCCACCACATATCCCTTTGTTTTTTCACTGGTGCTGATGGTATAGACACTACAACACTTCTGTGATCCGCAAATCCGTTTTCTTGAACATGTACTGATAATTTATAACGTCGAAAATTGGTAAAAACTAGGTCAATACAACGAGAAGAATCTTTTGTAACACGTGTAGGCTCGTTTACATGCTGTTTAAAATTATATAATAACATCAAGTCTAAGAGAGTCTTTGTTTTAGTTGATTTTTTATTTAACATATCAATATTAAAGTCGCCTACAATTACAATATCCGTTTTGCTTTCCTTCGTCATAAGTAAGTTCATAAGTTTCGTCAAACAATCACAAAAACAAACAAAATCCCTATTGCTATCGGGATAATAAATTACAATAATCAACAAATTATTCGGACAAGTAATACTAACAGCACATACTTCAAATATATACTCTTTAGTAGTATTCACTATGTCAGTTCGATTGCGGAATTCTATGCCATCCTTTAGCAAAATACACACGCCACCACCTTCATAGTTTTCACGACAATAGGAAGATGCCATTTGGTATCCACTTATCTGTAAGAGTTTCAATTTTGCATTGTTAAACCAAGTTTCTGTAATACACAAATCATCTAGATTTTGCACATCTTCCAAATAGGCTTCTAATATATCTTGCTTGTTGTTGTTTAAGCTTTGGGTATTCTGTGTGAATATATGAAAATTGTTATCAACGAAAAAGCATTTTCTTTGGAGAGTTTGTAGATGTAAGGGTTTGGTTGCCGTCTAATATTCTTACGATGTGTGGAGATGGAGACTCATTTAAGTTGTTATTTTTGATAGCTGTATTTCTTTTGTCAGATATAATTGAATAGTCACACGTGTTTTTAGAGTTCATCGTTATATACGAATAAATATCACCTATTATGCATTCTATTCCCTTTTTGTTGAGCCTTCCAGTGTAGGATGAGAACATGTCCAGTTGCAAATTAAAGTTAGAATCTATATAATATGCATAATTGTGAGTAGTGGTATCTAAATTTAATAACATGTTAAATGCTTCTACTCTGCAATTGTGTAAAATAGCTCCACATATATAGGTCGGTGAACAAAGTATGATATTTGTATGTTGGATCTTTGTTAATTGTTCTCTTATATAAGAAACCAGTTCTAGATAATTCCTTGCAGTCTTAAAATCAGCTTCACCTATCAGAATAACCACATAATCTCTCTTTGTGAAGGCACGCGTTTTTTGCTCTAAGTTATTTAGTAACTGCTGTATTCCACCCCCTGGGATGATGAAATGACAATAATCAAGTATTTTCGGAATATCTGTGTTTTCGATTTTACTTAACAATTTCATGTTTCCATTACTACTTATGATACATAATTTGTCTTTCTTGTCACTCACGGTGAATGGTCTATTATCAATCTTATCATTTTTTGATACAATATTATTAGAACATTCTATTATTTTTCCAGTAGTTCTATGTTCATCGTTTTTTGTTTTATTTATTGGTGTATTTGTTTTTGATTGTCTTTTTTGTATTGGTGTATTTATTTTTGATTGTCTTTTTCCTGTTTTTGGTGTCCCTGTCATTTCTTGTTTTGAAAGCTTTGATTTTAGTTTCGTATTCTCTAATTGTAAGTAAGAAATTTGTTTTTCAGCCATTAATATTTTTTCTTGGAGCTCTATAACTGTCTTTTCTAATAATTCAATTTTAGTAGTTTGAGGTGTTTCTTCCAATTCATAATCCGTATCCAGTGATTCAAATGAATTTTCAGTGGACACATTATATTCAATGTTGGGAGAACGTGACTAGCTTGAATGGCCATAACACGAAGTACATTTCCAAGCCAGTCTCTTTTCAGCATCCATCAAATAATATCTCTTTTCCGCAACATTTGCACAGCTTAAATGATAACATTTATTACAAGATGCACACAAGAGGAATTGTCTACCTTCTATGATTAATTTACATATTATGCAATTTGGTGCCATTTTTTGTTATTATTAAATTGTAAATATATCCAAGAGTAATATCAAATGTATGTCAGCAAAAAAAAAAATGATATGCCAAATCAAAAATAAAAACCATCTGCGAATTCATATTACTATTCTGGCTTGAGTGAGATTTGAACTCGTGTCTCCTCGCTCAAGACTTCAAATTAACGCCACTGTTCCATTGCAGTGCTTAAGCATTACAGCTAAATTATATATTGGTTGAAATGACTCGGTGAAGTCAGTGACTCGGCAAAGCTCGGGTGACAGATCGTTATTGTTCGTCCGTACAGGCTGACTCACAGCTGATCGTCACAACACTAACAACACGAGAGAAACGGTTTATTTTAAAAACTGTTTTTTGTCTTTTCACTTATTTAACACTATTTAATTTATCTTATTTTTACACAGTTCGATGCACCAATTAATTGTCTTTGAATGATTACTATTTTTTCACCAAAATCTTTGCATTTTGCTACCACTACGCAATTAAATAGTACAGAGCTACACTAACACATCCGCTCAAGTCGCGGGCCGCGGGGCGCCTCCCAAACCTGAACGAAGCATTAACACTGCTGCTCTTGACTGGCTAGAAGTTAACAGTTTGTGTCTGGCTGACCCAGAATTTGGTAAGCCTAACAGAATAGACATACTACTTGGAGCAGATACTTACAGTCGCATCATGAAGGAAGAAGTGATGAAGAATCCTGCTGGTACATTATACCAATAGCCCAAAGTACCGCATTCGGATGGATCCTGTCAGGAATGATAAGCTCAGAAAGTAATGGAAGATCAAGTGACACTAAAGGCAATGTAACTGTCATGCATGTTCAAATAAATGAAGATGACATGTTGCGTAGGTTCTGGGAGATAGAAGAACAAACTAGTACAAATAAAATACTTACGGTCGAAGAACAACGATGCGAGGAATTATATGTAGCTACTACGAAGAGAGATCTTGATGGCAGATACGTAGTTAAGCTACCATTTCGCGATGAAATACCACAATGTAAAGGAGGAAATTCTCGTAAAATTGCTGAAAGCCGATTCAAATCTTTAGAAAGGAGATTAAAAAAGAATACAGAATTGAAAAAACAGTACAAAGAGGTCATAGATGAGTATTTACAGTTAGGACACATGAGAAAGATCAAGGATAATGATGCAAAAAAGGAAGAAGCCGTCTACTTACCTCATCATGCAGTCGTAAGGAATGACAAAACTACCACAAAAGTAAGGGTAGTCTTCAATGCGTCTGAAAGGAACAGTAAGGGTATATCTTTGAACTGCTCGTTGATGGTTGGTCCTACACTACAACCTGATTTAAGTCATACAGTTTTGAGATGGAGAGTTCATGAGATCGGACTTGTGGCTGATATCATTAAAATGTACCGTCAAGTAAAAATAGCTGAAGAAGATGCTTTATTTCAAAGAATACTTTGGCGTGATAACCCTTCCGATGAGATCCAAGATTACGAGCTGATGACAATTACATTTGGAACTGTTTCAGCACCATATCAAGCGGTAAGAACATTGCATCAAATTGCATATGATGAAGGAGAAGACTATAGTCTCGTTAAGGATAAAGTTCTTAATAACTTCTATATGGACGATTTGATGACCGGCTGTAGTACAGTAGAAGAAGGAATAGAAATATATAAACAGATCACAGAATTTTTAGAAAAGGGTTGTTTTAAATTACAAAAATGGAACAGCAATAATCAACAAGTATTAGACATCATAAATACAATGGAAAAGGACAAAATGGAAGGACAAACGAGAACTAATGAGGACAGCACAGACCAAACTAGGAAGGAAGAACAACAGGACAAACAAAGAACAACTGAAATGGAGAAGGAAAGGACAACTAATAAAGAGGATAAAGAAAACAAAGAAGTTAATATAAAACTGGACAGTTCAATAAAAATTCTAGGACTTACCTAGAAGCGCAGTGACGATCTCTTCCAATACTCGGTGAATCTCCCTCCGCCGACGACATCACCTGTAACTAAAAGGTCAATCATATCAGATATAGCGCGGTTATTCGATCCGCTAGGCTGGTTAGCTCCTAGCGTAGTTTTAGCTAAAATATTTATCCAAAAATTATGGCTTGCAGGCGTTGGTTGGGGTGACAAAATAAATATTGATTTATTAAAAGAATGGAGTACTTACCGTGAAGAATTGTCACTCCTTACAGACGTCAGGATACCTGCAGTCGTTTACCTTCGTTTAACAGACGTCTCGATCAGAGACGATCAGGGACGATCAGAGTTGCCTTGTTAGTAGCTCGAACCAGAGTAGCCCCCATTAAACAAGTCAGTATCCCGCAATTGGAGTTATGTGGAGCAGTACTGCTGGCTCAGCTGTTGGCTGAAACGGCAGATATTTTGAACATCGATAAGAGCAACCTATGGGCTTGGACTGATTCCACTGTGGTTTTAACTTGGCTAAATAGTCACCCAAGCCGGTGGAAAACCTTTGTGGCAAACAGAACCTCAACTATTTCGAACACGTTGACTTCATCACAATGGTTTCATATCCAGCAGATTGTGCGTCCAGAGGCATTTTACCAAGTGAATTAATTGATCATGAATTATGGTTTAATGGCCCATCGTTTCTGAAGAACAAAACTATCGTTTATACAAAGCCAAATGATCTTAACGTAGATTTAGAAGCATCAACATCAGTTCACGTAACGATAGTTCCTGAAGAAGCTGAAGAAACCATATTTAAAAGATTTTCTTCGCTTCAGAGGCTATTACGAGTACAGAGGCTATTACGAGCATACTGTCGCAGATTTTTAAAAAAACAACAAAAAGAACACACAATATTTACATAAATCTAAAATTGACACAGCACTGGAATGTTGTATAAGGAAAGTACAAAAAGATATATTTACAACAGAATATACACAATTACAGAACAAAGGCTATTTACCATCAAAATCCAGTCAGCTAAAATCGCTCTGCCCTTTTCTCGATAGCAAAAAAATCATACGAGCTCGAGGCAGAATTGAGAAGGCAGATATTGATGAGCAAAATAAACATCCAATAGTTTTACCTAATATTAGTCACCTTGTTATAGCCGACGCTCATTTAAAAACTCTACACGGAGGTCCGCTGTTGATGACGAATTACATCAGAACAGCCTATTGGATTATTGGTGCTAGAAGTTTAATCAAAAAACATGTTCGTCAATGTATAGTTTGTGCCAAGCAAAGAGCTAGTACAACAAATCAACTTATAGGATCACTTCCGTCAGTGCGCTGCAACCCCACGCGCCCATTTTTGCACAGCGGGGTTGATTATGCCGGGCCCATAAGTATAAGGACAACCAAAGGTCGTGGACACCATGCATATAAAGGTTATTTGTGTCTCTTTGTTTGCATTTCCACCCGTGCACCTGGAAGTGGTAAGTGATATGACCACCCAGGCTTTCTTAGCTGCTTTCCGACGTTTTGTCTCAAGAAGAGGTCACTCCGCCAAAATATGGAGTGATAATGGCAAGACATTCGTTGGAGCATCAAAAGAACTACAACAACTGTCATCCATACAGTCGTCGATAGCAGAACATCTTGAAGCACATGGAAAGGAATGGTATTTCATCCCTCCCCGAAGCCCAAACTTCGGAGGTATATGGGAATCCGGGGTGAAATCCACCAAATACCACCTTAAAAGAGTCATAGGTGACAGCTCACTAACCTATGAAGAAATGAGTACACTTCTGTACCAAGTCGAGGCTTGCTTGAATTCGCGACCTATGAGTGTTATTAATTTAGAGGATCCGAGTGAGCCACTGCCGTTGACTCCTGGACACTTTTTAATCGGGGTACCACTAGTTCACGTGCCTGATTACGATTACGAAGGCTCTAATGTCAGTGCTTTGAACCGATGGCAATTTGTTCAGAGGATGGTACAGTCGTTTTGGAAACGTTGGTCACAAGAGTACCTTGCTACGCTTATGAACAGATACAAATGGTCAACTCAAGTGCCAGAACCAAAAATCACATTGCGCACAGGCTCTACAACCATGAAAAGACCAACATCAAAACTATGCATTTTGCCTGTTGCAGATCAATGAACTTTTATTATTGTTTTTATACATTTTTGTTAATTTCATGTCATAGTTTTAGTCATTGTTTTAAATCATATTTTTAATCTTACTCAGTTTTTATCTTTACATCTTAATTAAATTTAAGATGTTAAACATTTTATTATTGTACCAAAATCACACTTATACATACATCATAATACAAAAAATAAAATAAAAATGAAATAGAAATATTAATTAAAAAATAAATAAATATTAATCAAAAATCCCGCCCCGGATTGTCCCCGGTTCAAAGGTACCCATTACGCTAGCTGCGTTGCCTCTCTGGATAGCAATGGATATCCTTTGAACCAGGTACCATCCTGAATTGGTCATAACCGCGGTCCCGTAAACGGCGCCCTATCACTCACTAATAAAGCTTTTAGCTTCAGGGCACCAAGGGCCAGCCGTTTCCACAGCGACTGGAACAAATTCATATAGAGACGTTAAATTAAAATATTAAGTGCATTTTTGTCCAGCCGCCGCACGCGCTGCCGCCCCGGGTGTGCGTACACAACTATTCAGATAGGACGCCGCGTAGGTACTCACGCACGTTGCATCCCACAACAAACAGCGTCCCCTCTGCCACGGGATAAGAGTCAAGCCATCTGGACGTTTTCCATCTGTTCTGGAGAGTCCTGGAGGTTCTAGTTGACACGGGACATTTGCCGAAATAAGTGCTCTTCTAATTAATTGCATTGTGTCGAGACAAACGTCCAGCACAACGCAAGCAACTCAATACATGAAGACCGTCTGCCTCTACCGTACTCCCACATACACAACGATGAGGTTCACACACCGAACAAACTAACCTCAAGGCTACCGATACACTAAGTGAATCGTTGTCCAGGAATGTGCCTAAATGAGGAGAAGGTAAAGCGTGCAGCCAAGCACCTGATTCCGGTTCAGCACAAGCCTTTAAGCGTGCTAAACTAGAATCATTAGCCCCGTTTTCTAACTCCTTCCGCAATACTAAAGAACCTTCCTCATCCCAAAGTTGCTGCACATAAGGCTTCGCTGGAACAGTTGCATTTGGATACCTGCTCAACCAGACATTCAAAGCATCACTCCCATAGGGCAAAATCAATCCGTCACCATCAATGGAGAGTAATTTAGCAACGAGATTGACCATCGCATGAGAGGACGCTAAGAAAGCCGGAAGGGATATATCAGATAGACGGCGGACACCAAGGCCACCATGACGTACTGGTGAGGAAGCCTGAACCCATTTATTTTTATCAAGTTTAACATTCAATATATTCTCGAGCTCTGAACGCACTGCGTTGTCAAACTGATGTAGTTCTTGAGGGAACAACCATATTGGGCTAGTCCACACCATATACGTCAATCGAGGTACAGTCAGACAATCACGAAGGAGCACCAAAGCCACATGTGAAGAAAGAGACCTGAGTCGTCCCTGCACAGACAAAAAGGATGTCAAGGGATCGCTTCCTCCAAAATGGGAGCTTCCAAAAGATTAAATTTAGCGTCGTCCACTACTTCCAATCCAGGCATCAGAGCCTCGAAGCATGACAATGAAGCACATGCTTCTTCCCCACTTAAATATAGTTCGCACTTGTTAGTGTTAATATTTAGACCAAAAGACTTAAATTTGTTAAAAAGATGTTTTAAGTCTGATGCCACAACATCTGCAGGACCCCCTAAAGTCCCATCGTCCAAATACCAGACATTCAAAGGAGCTTTCACTGTTGTGATAGCATTTTGAATTGCAAAGCTAAAAATTAAGGGACCCAGAGGATCACCCTGTTGGGCTCCAACCTGAGAAGTGATGGGGGCTCTGTCAAAGAAAAGATGACTTGGAAATGCATAGCATTGATATAAAAAAGGAAAAATATGCGGAATATGCTCTTGTACCTCATTTAGCATCACATCTCTCTCAACACTATTAAATGCGTTTTCTATATCAATCTTTACTATTACACCACCAGTATCCCGAATGGAATTTGCAAAAAGCCGTGTTGCATGTATAGCGACCTCACAACCTCTAGGTGTGCCAAACCCAAGCTGGTGTGGCTGTAAGTATTGAGCTGCATCTTTCCTTACTGCTCCACAACATAACTTAGACACTAATCGTCTCAAAGCACTACCAATAGCAATAGGTCTGATCCCTCCTTCTTTTTTTTTAAAGCGCAAATAGAAGCGCCATACAAGTACGGACATACTTCCGGATTAAGCAATCCCCTCAAAAGAAAATTGCACAGGTTAGTCAATGCCTCTAATAAACCGGTCCCATCATCTCCAGCTGAAGCGGAAATTATTTCCTTCAGATGATCAGGACGCAATCCATCTAGACCTGAGGAACCAGTCTGAAAAGACTCTAAAGCATTGACTACTTGTGTTGAATCAGGAAAACATTAGTGCGATTTGGCTCTGCAGGGACTCAAAGGACGGGATGGTTTTGGATGTTTTTGAACTAGCGCATTTAGTGTGTCCGAATCATGCGCAACAGCGCAATCTGACAAAAGTAAACGCACTGCGCCCCTGAGATTACCATCGTGCACTTTCGATTCAATTACTCTAAGTAAGGAAAATGTTTTTTTTTTTTAACTATCAACATTGGCTATGCTCTCATCGCTGATTCCTTCAATGTTTTGTTTTACTTTTGCTGTAAGTGAGATGGATCCCTCTCGAGGAGGTTAATTAAATTATAGTTTTATATTTACACTTGTTAAAATTTACATTTGTTTTGGAGTTGTTTGATGAATTGTTATATGGTAGTTTTAAATATTATTTTATATAAGTTAAAATCATAGTTAAGACTTTAGTTTTCATGCATTTTAATAACAATTAGGACAACCTAGATCACTTCAATTTTTGAAGGACATTATTTTTAGGACAGCATTCCGTCACTAATGTCCTTGGTGGGCGGTATGTTAATGATCAGAACAAAATATTGTCAATAACTTAGCATAAGTAGTTTTTAAAATTCTCACAAGATGTCGTTATGCAAATGTAAAACTCGATATGGTTTTGTTTGTAACATTAATCATAATATTTTCATACATTAGTGCGTTGGATTACTTGGGATCCGATTTCTACATGAACCATTTGTAAATGTTGAATAGAACAATATACAGTCTACTCAGATCAGGACCTGTGGTTTAATTTTCGAACCCTTGTTCACACCAGTACAACAATTAGGCCAAACTAAGATAGCTCTCTCAACTAGGGTGCTGTCCATTGGTCCCACGAGCACGGATTGGAATTCCCCCCGCCCCGCAATGCAGCGGAGGCAGTACCTAGCAATAGTTCAGCGGGTCGCCACTACTCGCCACCAGGTGGCGCCACCAGCAGTGCAATAGTGAGCACATTCATTCAATAACTACTTATAGTGAAAACGTCATTAGTGACCAAGTGAAATAATTTAAGGAATTTGAACCTTATTTACATAGACATTTTAACTTTGAAGAATTTGCGTTAACCACCGTTATCGCAGCGTTCTCAATGTTCGCAGCCCCCGACGCCGCTGACGGCCGAAAACAGTCAATCGGTGTGTTTGGAAAGGTTAGGTACATATAGATCCAATATACGCATTTTAAAGCACATACCAAAGGGGGCTAGAAACATGGCGGCCGGAAGACTTCGATCTATCATTGATAAATGCCTTCATACTAATGCCATCGAAGATTGGAATAGTTTGCTCTCTTTTGCGTACGTGGCTTTTAGAGTCCCAGAAAGTAATTCAGGAGATGAATCGTTAACCAGTAGGGTGAAGTAAAATTTAAGTGAATGTACTTTTAACTATTCTCCCGTAGGTAGATCTGGAAAGCCACCCTCAGTTTGCAGGGCTATCGAAACGAAAGTCTACGATGGTGACTTGCGGGGGGCTGTTAGGCTTCTTACCTCCGACTGCAGCCTGGCACCTGCGGATTCCAATACTGTGTCTAGTTTGCGAGATAAGCATCCGGTTCCACTTCGGCCTATTATTCTTCTTCTTCTTATCGAGTCGAAATGGCTTAAATTAAATGTTATTAGACCAAAACCTAGCCACGGTGACTGCCCTGTCATTGGCCACATTCAAATCTGCCTTAGTGCAAGGAGTCGGACAGTTGGGACATGACAAAAGATGGTCCATGGATTGAGTGACCCCACAGTCACACAAACTGTTGCCAGAGTAACCCCACCTGGCTCTGCTCTCTCGGCATCTCCCTGTGCCAGATCGGAGTCTATTTAAAGATTTCCAAACATCCCATGGGAGATCCTTACCCGGTGGCAGCTTCTCGTTAGGTAAAATGTCAGATGGTGAAGGCGGGAACTTATTTTGCCACAGTATGAGTTTAGTCTTCGAGACTTCTTTAGGTGGTAAGCTACGCTGTCTTAAAAAGCTGTTGCGGCTTTTAAGGCGCGTTGGAGGAGGTTCTTGCCCATAAAGCAGATGTTTGCTGTCATGTATTTGTTTATATTTTTCTCCACCGCAGGCAACCGCACGCCGAACGCTAGGTGGAGCTATCCCAGACAGCGTATATAACTGATATAATGGGGTAGGCTTTAAAGTTCCAGTGATGATTCTGCACGTAACGTTGAGGGCAACATCCACATTTTTGGCATGTGCTGAGCGTGCCCACACAGGGCTTGCGTATTCGCCAGATGAGTAGCATAAGGCTAAGCCACTAGTTCGAAGTATATCAGGCGAGGCGCCCCATCGGGTGGAAGTGAGGCGACGCAGAATACAGTTACGTGCTTCGACTTTAGCTTTCACAGAGTAGCAATTTTCCCTATATGTTAAAGAGCGATCCAGGGTGACTCCTAGGTATTTTGGAGTAGGATTGTTTTTGAGTTTTACGCCGTCCCAAGATATATTAAGTAAAGAAGAAGATGCTAGTTCGGCAGCGGGATTAGATGGTCTACGCCCGCAACACTTAAAGGAACTTACATCCATCTCTGCGGGGGATAATAGACCGCGACTGTTGGAGTACTTGACTAGATTGTGTTGTTTTCTCCTTGATGGTAAATTATGTGAAGAAGTTTGCCCTATTTTGTACGGAGCTTCTCTTTGCGCACTCACTAAAAAGGATGGCAGCATAAGGCCAATAGCAGTTGGGAGTGTGTTGCGTTGCCTGGTAGCAAAATTAGGGTGCCGTGCTGATGGGAATCAGATGTCGAATCTCCTGCGACTACATCAGCTTGGTTTTGGTTCTCCACTTGCTAGGACGACTCAGTTGCCATTTTAAAGGAGGAAGATTGTTTTCCTTTACGACGACCAATGTATCTGGTCGCAACTCAGCGGTGTTTTCCCTCCATTTTATGCGCGTCTGCAACTCGGAGATGTACTCCTTCGACCAGCGTGACCAGAACTGCTGCTCAGAGTGCTCCACCCGTTGGTAGCGATTGAGGCGATGCACGGGAGCGTCCTTGAAAAAAAAAATGTTCAAAATGCTCATTTATTCATATAAAATACACGTCAATTTGTTACAAAACACTTGTCATACATGTGGTCATGCACTTCAAAATTAAAAATCAAATACATAAACCATCGACGTAAGTTAATACCTACAATCTCAGTCGTCAGTACTGTACAGGTAGGTATGCAAACAAATAATAAATAATCATTACGTAAAATTATAAAAAAATATTAATTCAGAAATAAGGAATTTATGATAATAATTAAAATTTAAAATAAAAGTTATTTAACTAATTAAATCAAATTACTGTCCATGAATTCCCCGACTGTATAGAATGCTTTTTCTGCTAGCCACCGCTTTAGCCGGGTTTTGTAGGATGCTAGGCTGGGCGCGAGGGTAATTTCTTTAGGCAGTCTGTTATAGACCGCTGGGCCCATCATGTGGGTCAGTTTGGCAGACTTTGCAAGTTTGCGCGGCATTGTTACGAACCTATTTTTATGACGCGTGTTATAAGAATGCACATCACTCTGTTTTAGGTATTGTTCCAAATTAGTTCTGACAAAAACCGCTACTTGGTAGATAATTATAGATGGTAATGTTAGGACTTTGAGTTCCTTGAAAAGGGGCCTTGCAGATATGCTTTGTGATGTTTTGTGTGCCAAAGTTCTTACTGCACGCTTCTACAACCGAAATGCCCTCTCCCACTCAGCCCCTCGGCCCCACAACTCGGCTCCGTACTGGAGTATTGAATGTACTGTGGCGAAGTAGCAAGAGCGGGCTGCCTCTTTCGAGACAACTCGGGCCACCCGTCGGAGCGCGAAGCAAGCATTGCCAAATTTGGCACAAACATTACTAATATGGTTCTCCCATGTGAGCCCCTTATCGATCGAGAACCCAAGCAAGGTGGTTTCAGTCACACTTTCTATATGAGTTCCATTCACAACAACTCACAACGGTCTTGTAGTACGTCCGGATAAGTTGAAGTGAATGAAATGGGTCTTACTTGAGTTTAGGGCAAGGCCATTTATGCTAAACCACTCCGTAAGCCTGTTTGCGACGACATTTAATTTTATTTCAAGCTGGTCGACAGTGGGTGCAGTTACAATAACATCATCAGCATACATCAGGATGTCAGCCCCAGTTACCGAATCCGGTAGGTCGTTTAGAAGTATGGAGAACAGTATGTTCGATACTGATGACCCCTGAGCTACCCCCATCGATGACGTGAGTGGATCAGACTGGTTCTTGCCGTCGCCACCACCATCCACTACCTGTTGTCTCCCTCTCATAAGGTCATTTAGTAAGGTGAGTGTTTTGCCATTGATCCCATAGTGTGTCAGTTTAGTGTCTACTACAGCGTGGTCGGCCACGTCAAAGGCTTTGGACAGGTCTAAAGAAGTGTCAAAACAACGCCCTTTGAACTAATGATAGGGAAAAAGATGAAGAGACAAGAAGACTTAGAGATAATGGATATGTTACAATGAGAAACTCAAGATACTTTCTTTCAAGATAAAGAGGAACTTAGAAAAAAGGCGTAACAGCAAACTTTAGATGTTCAAAACGAAAATAAGAAAAATTTTGACAAGAAAAGGAAAGAGAGTCACAAGTATAAAGAGGAAGATTTAGTTGCTATCAGACGCACGCAGTACGGAACAGCTATGAAGTTGAAACCTATTTGGGACCCTACCGTATCACGAAGGTCAAACGTCACGATCGATATGAGGTGGAGAAGATTGACCCATTAGCTGAGGGATCAAACCGGACGTCATCCTGTGCGGACTCTATGAAAAGTTGGCCTGAGTAAGTTTTGAGTTTCCACTGTGTTAAGAGATGCTTGCTAAGGATGTATGAACGTTGAGTGACTCATTTTCCAAAATTTTGTTATTACGCGGAATTTAAACTATGGACACTTATGTAAGGTATAAAATTTTGTAATTTACGTTTCACCCTTGAGATATTTCTAAACGTCGCATTTTCATTATCAGTAGTAAATTTTAAAATTTGCATGTTATGTTTACAAATGATTTGTTTCAGTGTTTAATTACAGTACAGTGATTATTGGCTTAAAATGTCGAAATGTGTTTGCTTAAGAGACTCGAAGATGTTTAATGAAAACATGTGTTTAGATATAAGTACCTATTTAAAATCTGTGTATGAATTTTAAATTACAGCGTCGTATTTCGGATAGATGTTTTAGAACAGAATCTGTGTATGAGTTTTAGTAATGCTGTATGACGATGAAAGTTTTTGGTTTTGAGTGATGACGAGTGAACAGTTTAGTTAAATTTTGATGAGTGGAATAAAAGTTTGTGAGTGATTGAGTGGTGGTGTTTGATGGTATGGAGGTTGATGTGTAGATTTTTGGTGAGTGTCTAAGGGCAGACAAGGAGCAGAATGGCTGTATTGATATTTTTGCTTGTTTTATGAACGCATACAAAAGTGTGAACGCACTGAATGAATGGTTGTATGGGTGAAGGAAAAAAGGAAGGAGCGAATGATTGGGAGAGGGTCCTGTCTCTTCTCGCACGACCGCGGCCCGATACGACGCACGCTGGCTGATTTTGGCTGTAATTTTCAAAAGATAAGACTTTTGGCCGAAATAAAGGATTGTCCTGGAGCTCCTCTTTAATTTGCCCGCCTACATCCCACATTAATGTAACTCTTGACTAACTGGGCACCACGGTTGAGAATGAAAACCGGACCTGCAAAATCACAGCCAACTCGAAAAAAGGAAAAACTAGACGTAGTTACACGTTCCTTGGGAAGATTACCCATAAATGGGTTTAGCGTCTTTCCTCTCAGGCGCGTACAGATAACACATTGATGAGACACTTTGCGAGCTAAGTTTCTGCCCGACAAAGGCCACCAGCCTGCCAAAGCACTGGCCTGAATGCAAAGATTGGATGTGCTCATATCTAAATAATAGAATAGTGAAGTGGTGTTTACTGCATAAGAGTAAAGGGTGTTTTTTGCAGTAGTCAAAATCGGGAGAATTCCTTATTCTGCCACCAACGCGTATAAATAAACTTAAACTAGCGAGCTTGTGTTTTGATTTGAGACCTTTTCCGTTATGTAGCAAATTGTAGGTATCTTTTAAAGACTCTCGTTATGATAACCTGGCGAGTGTGTTGCCCGCATTCCGGAGCTCATTGACAGTGATCGCGCCTGACAGCGTACCTGTTTTGTTGCGCGCATTATGAATAAAACGAAGTAAATAAGCTGTAGAACGTAAAATGCGATTGTATTGCGAAAACCTATGAAATGGAAATAATGACACCTTTTCACTGTCATTAATTTTTACTGCTAATGAATTAACTGAGTTTGGTTTTAGTTTTAGCTCAGGTAAGTCGGACGAAGAAATATTATTTGAGTTATGATTAACATCAATATACATATAATAATAATAATAATAATAATATACATATAATATACATATTATAATATACATATAATAAAATCGTAACCGATCACTGTCTGTACATGGAAGATAAATGAGTAAAAATATTTTTTGGGGCTTTTACCAACGCAATAGAACACAAAACAATGATTTTTCGAATTTTTGTCTGTTTGTCTGTTTGTCTGTTTGTCTGTTTGTCGGTTTATCTGTTTGTCTGTTTGTCTGTGCGTTTGTGCACGCTAATCTGAGAAACGGCTGAACTGATTCGTTTGCGGTTTTCACTGAAATATTGTGATAAGCTTCACTTAAAATTTAGTGTTTGTTTCATTTAAATCCGTTCATAAATAAAAAAGTTACATCAATTTTAAAGAATCACGTCAACCATTTTTGTTCGAAAAACTGTGTTTGTGCATGCTTATCTCAGAAACGGCTGAACAACTTCGGTTGCGATTTTCAATTATGTATTTTGATAAGTTTCACTTAAAATTTAGTGGTTGTTTCATTGAAATCCGTTGATATCAATTTAAAGAATCACGTCAAAGATTTTTGTTCGAAAATTTGCTATGAAATAAACTGTACGGTAGCATTGGCTAAAACTTTTGTTAATTTTATATGCGGTTTTTATGAAATAATAAAGTTAATAACCGGCCAAGTGAGAGTCGGACTCGCGCACAAAGGGTTCCGTCCCATTATCTATAAAAAATCAAGTTTGTTGTACGGGAGCCTCAATTAAATATTTATTTTACTCTATTTTTAGTTATTATATCGGCAAGAGAAATACATCATCCTTGAAAATTTTAACTGTCTGACTATGACGGTTCATGAGATACAGCTTGGTGACAGACGGACGGAAGGACGGATAGCGGAGTCTTAGTAACAAGGATTTTAGCCTTCAGGTACGGAATACGGAACCCTGAAAATTTACTATTTCGATGTTTTCGGAGTTTTTTTATTAGTTTTTTTTGGTCACCAATAAATGGCGCTGTTAAAAATACACAGAGCCTAGGGCCGCAAGACCCAAAGCCACCAAACGGCGATTCTTAGCATGATTGTGGGCGCGAAAATGGAAAAATGAATCAAAATAGGAAGTACTTAATAGGTTAGGTTAGGCACAGGGGATGTCCTCTGACTAAAGCATAGGGTGCTGTGAGCGAGTCATGGACCACCATAGTGGTAGCCGCGCCGGGGCTTTTAGCCCTTACCCCGAAGTTTTTAGTGGTAAACGCCACATAACCTTACCGGTCTCCCGTTACTGGCAAGGTGTCCGAACCGAAGGGATTTTTCCCGCGTAAAATCCTCCTCCATAAATCTTCCGATTCCGAGGGATTCCGTCGCGCCACAAATACGGTCCTCTAGGTTGAAAGGAGCATTTGTGTCAACACGCGTCTTTACCCTAGCGGATAAAATTGAAGGCCGATGTACCAGGCCACTCAGACTCCTCTCGATAACTGAGAGAGTACCTCAAGTGAGCTCAGCCAAAGCCGCTGATAAGCAGTCGCCGTACCAGGTCTTTGGAGCAAGATTTAGCACACTGACTTGGCAAAAACGGTAAGGCCGTTATCACCATGACATTTTTTGTGGGTAAAAACCTTAACCGTCCGATTTCCTGTGGCCAAAAGGCACCTTTTCCTCACGTAAGAAGAAAGGTTAGGGAAAAAATGTTAGGTTAAAATTTAAGTTAGGCACTGCAATAAAAATGTGTGGAACACCCATACCAAGACTACTCAGTATTGTGACCTCCTTCCTTGAGGAACGAAAGATAGGTAATGGTCATTTTCCAGTTCGTTTGAACTGAAAGTACGCCGCAAATTACCTCCAAACAGCCGAATAGGACGCCCTACCCGAGAAGCTCTTCAAACGGAGGTTATTAGTGAACACTAAGCAGACATTGATTTTAGAGAACACTAACTTCCTGCCATCCTTGAAGCTCTACTGGTAAAATGTGCCGAGATACTGGCACGTAAAATACCTAGAGGTATCTTAAGTTTGGCAGATGCCTCAGCTTGAAAGTCCACATCAATAGAATGGTGACGATAGTGAAGATGGCCCGGGGGAAGCTCTATCCAGTACTTTCCGCTCGCTTCCAGCTTCGGACGCGGCTCATGATTAAGGCGATCTTAAGAAAATCTATGTTTAAGTTTACTTGAGGAACGCCGTCATCTGTCGGGACTCAAAGTAGAAATGCGTATTTCTCGACGTTTATCTCCCGCCTAGCGAAAGACATATTTGACAAGGCTTACCATTGCACCGCCACATCGGGAGGGCGGGAAAGAGGGGGAGATACGTATAGACGGTGGCAGCAGTCCGCTGCAGAGAGCTACAACAGATTAGTGCTGTGGGAACTCACGCCAAAAGACGGAAGATGAATTAAATATTAGCAAAGTCACTACCTATTGCATAAGTATTTCGTTTTAGAGAGACCCACGGCGTAGCAGTAACATTCGGTAACAGTGTAAGTTTGCATGTAGTTTACAATGCCAAAATTCCGATCGACTTAGACTGTGACTAGAGATAATGTGTGATCGTAGTAAACAAGGAACCCTTATAGTTTTGCCATTTCTGTCTGTCTCTCTGTCCGTGGTTTTACTTAGAGATAATTAGAACCAAGAAGCTGTAATTTGGCAACGGTCATAAACTTAAAGTAAAACTGGGCAGGGCAACTGGCCCGACGGAGCCCATGCGATGGGTTGACGAAATAATCAATGTCGCGGGTTACACCTGGATGTGAGCAGCACAGGACTGAGATGTGTCGACGAAGACAGGTCTATGCTCAGCAGTGGACGGAATAAGGGCTGAGATGATGATGAACTCTTTAGTTTTTATTCTAAATCGACATTCACAAATACGGAACCCTTCACTGCGTGTGACCTGATATGCACTTGACCGGTTTTATTGAAAATATCAAAATAACGATTCTTATAAACTAAAGTCCACGCAGACGAAATCGCGGGCAACAGCTAGTTATTAATAAATTCTGCTCCTCGTAAAAAATCGGGTCCGTTCCACCACAGGCTTGATGAAGAAAGGTCCTCAAGACTGACACCTCGCGAGACCAGGTCTGCTGGATTATCCTTCCCGCTCACGTGACGCCATGCAAATTCACTCGTCAGATCGTGTATCTCAACGACGCGATTTTGTACGAAGGTTTTGAGTAAAGAAGGTGACGTGCGGAGCCAGTCTAAAATGATTGTGGAATCCGTCCAAAATATTACGTCATCGATCGTACGAGTGAGTGAAGCGTATTAGCGAACTTATCATAAAGCCTAGCAACTAGTAAAGATGCTGTCAGTTCTAAGCGTGGAATACTGACAGGGGAAATCGGGGAAACTTTTTCCCTCGAGACAAGAAGGCGACCTGGTTTTCGCGTATTGTACGCACGTATATACATGCACCATATGCAGTTTGTGAGGCGTCTGTAAAAATATGCAATTCCGTCTTTGTCGGATTGAATTGAAAGGTATGACGCGGTACAGTTATATTGGATAGATAAGGCAGACTATCGAAAACCGTTTCCATGCTCGCACGACATCAGCTGGGAGCGGGTCGTCCCATTGCAATTTTAATAGCCAAAGTTTCTGTAACAGCACTTTACCTATCATGACAAATGGACTTAATAAACCCATCGGGTCAAAAATTTGCGAAATGACTGACAAAATTAAGCGCTAAAATTAAAATGGTCAGTGGCGTTACAAAAACCCAAACCCAATGTGCGACATTGGCTTTGTTCGCCTAGATTCAAATCTTTGAAAGTACTGGCCGAGTCTAAGGAGTCACATGAGTCAGCATCGATTGGAAAATTAAATTTCCATTTGTGCAATGGAAATCATGCTGACTTCAACAATGCCACTGCGCCTTTACAATTATTTAATAACGCCTCGCTTTGTCATCAAGAGAGGTCAAAAGGTCATCCACGTTAAAAAGTCGTTTCGAACGAGCCTTTGGATTTTAATGTCAGAGCATTCGGCTGCTAGCTGTTTTAGGCATCTAACGCTAAGATAAGCTGAGGAAGCTTGACCGTAGGTTACAGTGTTCAGGCGATAAAAATGGAGAGGCTGAGATGGATCCTCGCGCCAGATGATGAGCTGGAGGTCGCGTTGAGAAGGTGTGACTAATACCTGCCTATACATTTTTTCGCAATCTGAAATAGCGGTGTACCTAAACTGCCTAAAGCGTAACAGTATGGCGAGTAAATCACCTTGTATAGGGGGTCCTACCATCTCAAGGTCGTTTAAAGACTAAGAACTACTAGTTTTAGCGCTGGCGTCGAACACAACACGTACACGTAGTCTTGTTGTAGTGCTATGTTCGCGAAACACTCCATGGTGTGGAGTAAAATAGTGAATTTTAGAAGGTTCGCTAACTTGAGTCATGTGACCTAGCTCGACATATTCTCGCATGAAATCAATATATAATTTTTATAACTATCAGGTGCGCGTGATAACCTATTTTCTAGTGCAAGGAACCGACGTTTTACTTGGGGAAGTGATTCACCCAAAACCTGAGGTGATTCTTTGAGAGGAATGTAAACAATAAATCTGCCTTCACTATTGCGAATAGTAGTGGTAGCAAATAAATGCTCACATGCCCGCTCTTCATCTGTAAGCGTATCAAGAGGTTTAGGTTACTCCTCGAGCTCCCAGAACTTACGTAATTGTAGGTCAATAGACTGTGAAAAGTTACATTGAACCTGTCCATTTTTGCGCGTATTGTGATGGATGGGTCCCGAAAAAATCCAGCCTAGTTTGATATTTTGAAGGAACGGACCGTTTGGTAAGCGCATCTTGCCATCGACTAACAAGTCCAAAAACTTATCAGCACCTATCAAAATATCAATTTTTCGACAACCTAAAAAATCTGAATTTGCTAACTGTACATGGTCGGGAATCCTGAACTGAGCGCTTTGTTCATGTATAGCTGGTAGTGTAGAAGTGATTTCTGAGAAATTGCAACAACTGATCGACCTTCAACTTGACCTTCACATCAATGTTAGACAATAGCGTTCCTTTATGCTGATCCCACTCGCGTTCAGTAGTTTTATCTAACTTAGTGACTACAATGTATATGAGCAGCGTATCCCAATGTTCCGTAGTCTCACCTAGGGTTTTTAGGCAGCGTAGGTTATTAATAGAGGAGAAGGTGGTATCGTGGCCACTGCTGTTAAATTGGACCCCTGCTTTAAATAAATGTAACCACTAGTGCCGCTTCATTTTTTCTTTTGCACTACGTGCGTCTTAGCACAGAGAAAATTTTACGCCACCTGATTGGCGCAACAAGTCCAAGCGCTCTGATTGGTCAAAACTCGTCGCCGCATGTCACTTGTAAAGTTTTGGTTTTGTCAAACTTATGTGCAAAAAACAATTGAAAAACAGGTGTTTTGTGCAAAGAAACCAACACAACATCACCAATATCATCCCTGTTGTGCATAATTGAAGGTAAAACATTGATTTTTCTGATTCATTTGTATTTGTGCTAATTTTTATTCATAGTGTGTTATTTACAATGCGGCCTCCCATGACTGTTTGTAATATGGCTCCCGGGGCCATATTAGATGTATGTAATCTCCCTGAACCGGTCGGCAGCTCGCGGTCGCAGCCAAGGTCGAAGACGTGGTCTTGGATATGGCATTCGTCAAGGTGGTATTCAGGATGCAAATATTCAACTAAGGGCTAGTCGCAAACGTCGCAAACAGAGTAATGTTACATCGTCAGAAAGTAGTTCTGAAACTGACGACGAGAACATTACCCAAAATGAATCTGGGGACAGTGATGATGACACTGAGCATGATATGAATGGGAGACCAGACGAAAACATGGATGCTAATTGCATCTTTTGTGATGCCTCTTATTCTAACGACGAACGGGGAGAAACATGGATCCAATGCCAGGCATGTGGGCTTTGGGCTCATCAGGATTGTGCCGGTCCTGAAGGGGAATACTACATTTGTGATTTCTGTCGTTAAATCAACTTTTATAGAACATTATTCGTAGAAGTAAATTATTCTTATTTATATATTTTATTTTAGAACAAAAGCCGGTCATAACGATTTGACATATTACAAGACAAGACAGAGAAGGGCGGATGCGACCACAGATTAATTATAGAACAGTAAAAGGCGGGAAATTTAAATTTGATTTCAACACTTCTGCCAAATTGATGCCTTTTACATACATATTTTTTTTTAATATACAGGAATCTTATGTGAGAACAAACACTGTAACACAATGTAAATTGTACACTAACAAGTTGCAATATTATTAACTAACATTCCAAGATTTTGTCTAAGGAATTGGAATTTATCTTTTGACAATGCTTTAGTTAAAATGTCTGCATACTGCGATTTTTACTAGTTACAAAATTTAAATTAATCATCTTTTGACAATACTTTTCAGTCACAAAGTGATATTTAATATCTATATGCTTACATCTTTTGTGAAAATTAACATTTTTAATTACACTAATAGCACTCTGATTGTCTAGGTTGATACACACTGATTCCTGTTTAAATTCACCAATACACATTAGCAGTTGCCGGATCCACATGGCCTCTTTTGTAGCAGCACAGGCTGCCACGAACTCTGCTTCAGTGGTGAATAAGGCCACAGTTTGCTGCCGTTGGCTAGACCAGGTAACTGCGGCACCATTTTTGATAAAGACATATCCAGTGACTGATCGTCTTGTGTCTGGATCATTTGCATAATCTGCGTCACTATAGCCAATCACTTCCGAATGTTCCTTCATGGATACATAGCAAAGTCCATATGCCTTTGTTCCTTTTAGGTACTTAAAATTTTTCTTAACAGCTGTCCAGTGGGTGTTATTATAAGAATTGAGAAAGCGACTCACCAGACTCACAGCAAACATGATGTCAGGTCGACTTACTACGGCCAGATGCATCAGTGAACCAACTGCCTCCCGATACGGTATGTTCTTCTCTGGTTCTTCTTTTGATTTCTGCAACTTCATGTGAGAGTCCACTGGAACATTGTTAGGATTTGCAGTATTCATTTTAAATTTGCTCAACAATTGTTCAATATATTTTGTCTGATGAAAGAATATGCTATCTTTCTTTTTCTCAATTTGCATACCAACAAAATTGTTTAAAGGGCATATTTTTATTTCAAAACTGGTTCTCAAATCATCAATTAAATCTTTTAAAATTGATTTGTCTTTAGATATCAATAATCCATCGTCTACATACAAACAGAGGAAACATTTTGTGCCATTGACGTTTCCAAAATAGACACATTGGTCAGCAGCACTATTGACAAGACCAAACTTCTTCAGGACTGAATCAAACTTTGCATTCCAGCACCTTGGGGCCTGTTTTAAACCGTAGAGAGACTTGTTGAGTTTACATACCTGGTTTTCTTTGACAGATAGTCCTTCAGGTGGTGTCATGTATATGGTTTCCTCAAGTTCTCCATATAAAGCAGTCTTGATGTCTAGCTGCATTATTTCTAAATTGTCCTGGACGGCGATGGATAACAATAGACGGATAGAGTCGTACCTTACCGTTGGAGCGAATGTTTCCTTGTAGTCAATACCTGCAGTTTCTGCATACCCTTTTGCACAAAGTCTTGACTTGAAGCGGGGACCCGTTGGTTCATCTTTGATTCGGAACACCCATCTGCATCCTATAGTTTTGGCATTCTGGGGGTTTTCAACCAATGTCCATGTATTATTTTTCTGATGAGCTTCAAGTTCTTCATCTATGGAATTTCTCCATTTTTCTCGATCTGCTGAACTAAGTGCATCTTTAAATGTCTCTGGTAAGGGTGACAGGAATTCATCGCAACACAGGTAAGTATTTTCTTCAGTTTTAGTTGTATTTGTTTTATTTCTAGGTCTGAGAGTTATGTTCCTGAGTGGAGAAGACTCAATACTGGTGTCTGGTAAGTATTCACTGTCAGAACTTGTGATATTTTCTTTAACTGTATCATAAGAGCTTTCAAATATTGAATTGTCCTCGTTTTCAGTTTCTTCTTCACTACTAATATTATCATTTTCTGTTTACCTTCCTTGCATGTTATACATGTAATTCTTTCTTTGAATTCAGGCAATTTTGCATCACTTATGTTTTCAGAGATTTTCTTCATGCTATTGAGATTTAGATGACCAATCCTTTGGTGCCACAGGTAAGCATCTCCTTCAACATCTGACATGCATGCATAGCCTCCAGGCATGTTTAGCCGGTACATGTTGTTGATTAAGTCTGCTGTTGCTACTATCTGATTTCTGGTATTCATAATAACACAGCCAGTTTGATCAAACTTTACTTGGCTACCATTCTGGATAATCTGGCTCACAGATAGCAAGTTAGTAGCCAGCTCTGGCACATATAATACATTTTTGCACTCTGGGCTCTTGTGCCCATACTTGTTGCACTTAAAACAGCGAGGCCCTTTTGAAGTTTTATTTTTCTGAAAACGTTTAGCTACAAATGCTGATGAACTACTTTCTGTTTCATTTCTTACATCTTGTAAAAGTTTTGCTTTAACTGAGTCAGCAGATATCTTCATTCCGGAGCTCTCTATTGCAATTATCATCGGCTGATAGGACTCGGGTAGACCAGAGAGCAGCAGAGTTCCAAGCCACTCATCGTCCACTTTAAAGCCAATGGTACGGAGCTTGTGAGCAGTTGAGATTATCTTTCCGACATATTCCTCTATGTTATGACACTTTGTTAGTGAAGTAGTGCACAGGTCACGCAGCAGACCAACTCTGCGTGTCAGCCCTGAGTCATCGAATGCAGCGGATAGTTTATTCCAAACACCCTTGGCTGTGGTTGCCTCCTGAATGTGAACATAGTTTATCGGGTCCACAAGCAGAATTATTTTGGTTCGGGCTTTGGTGTCCAGTTTAGGGTCGACGGCTCCGGTACTCTCGATGCAGTCCCATAGATCTTCATGTTGAAGATATGTTTTGACAGCAAACTGCCATGTGGCGTAATTATCGCGGCCTGATAGTTTTTCAATTAAAGCGAGGGAATTATTATTTGTCGCCATTTCGGGAAAAGGTTCAGAAGCTGGCAGGATACGACGGGGCTGCGGACTCTAGAGACCCAGGAGGAGCAGGACAGCTGAAATTTAGAGAAAAGGAACATTCTAGGTATTGCAGTTAGGTTACCTGAACATTTAGAAATACTTTATACGAGCCGAGCCGAGTCACCTCACAGAGCAATTTTCATCTAGTTCATCAGAAGAATATCTATAAGGGGACCTATCACGAGATTTAGGAACATTTTCAGTATCAGACATTAAGGGCATTTTGGCGGATTATGAAAAGATTAGGTACTTACGTGCGAATATCGTATGCTGGTCAGGACAGCTTGTGCTAGCAGCGGCACACCACTGTAACAGACCCTGGGTAATAAGCAACACTAACCACACTCACTGGAATTCACTCGGCACTCTGGAGATATGGAGATCCTTAGGTGCTGGTTTTAGATTTGGTTAAGGAGGACCAAGTTATGCAGCGGCACGTGTGTATATATATTTGGCTTTGAGTGCCTTTGTGATTTGCCGTTAATGTTGATAATTCGGTGATGAAATTAAAATACAGTGATCTTTTTAAGAGTTAGATGACAAGTGTATTTCGATTTTTAAATTACAAAAGTCATGATTGAAGACTCTTCAAAAAATTATATTATTTTGAATGCAGGCGAAAATGACACAAATCCGACTAAAGTCATGATCGAAATTGGAGCAGCACTTAAAAACTTTAAATTGATTAACATTATTTTACTTAGTACGTAGTAGTAGTAGCAACTCTGTGGACTGCTACGAACTAAATATCTATATAAAAAGAGGTATAGAGTCTAATCTTCATCTTCAGGGTTATAAACTAGCCAATTCCTACTCGAGAACACATCAAAATCGTGGAGGGTCTTGTATCTTAATTAAAAATAAATTTGATTACATTCCAGTTCAACATGATTCTCTTTATTGTAATGATGTTTTCGAGTGTTGTGGAATTGAAGTTATCCAGTTAAATCTTACTATCTTTTGCATCTACAGAACACCGACTTCTAACGCTTACATATTTCTCGAAAAACTCGATGCTTTTCTTTATAAAATTACACGCAACACGAAAAAAAATATTCTTATCTGTGGAGACTGGAATATCGATATTCTAAAAGAAACTTCGCACTCTATTAAACTTAATTCAATATTGACTAATTATTATATAAATACACATATAAAAGTTCCTACAAGAAAATTGGCTTGTCTAATATTTACCTAATACTAGTAGTCGAGTGCATAATTAACCTTTGTCAGATCACGATAAGGGTCAATCGGTTTCATTTAATATTCCCAAATTACAAAAACATAAAGTAAGTAGAATTTCCGCTAATAATAATTACTACTTTGAAAAGAAAAGAGATATTAGTGAGAAAAATATAAATATGTTTTACAGATGTCAGATGTATATCATCCCTATCGTTCCAAGAAGTTCTAGATGAAATGGATTGCAATAAATCGTTTGAAATATTCTATGAACTTCTATTGTTATTCTTTGAGCTATGTTTTCCTATAATACGCATAAAGAGGGTCCGAAAACCCCCTAAAAATAAGTGGATTACTAAAGGCTTGAAGAAATGTTTTGTAAAAAAAAGGATTCTTTACAACAGTTACCAGCTAGACCCGAGTAATAAAAAGCACTACTTGACTTATTCTAAAATATTAAAAAAATGTATACATACATCGCAACAAATTACCAATAAATTTTTTATGATAAACTCTAAAAATAAATGTAGCGCTGCATAAAACAATAAAACACCAGAACATAAAGACATTAAATCAACTAATACTAACGGTAAAAAAGAAACACACCCAATAAAAATCTGCAAATTGTTTCATGAATATTTTATAAATGAAACCCAAAAAACTAAACCTGACACGAATAAACCCAGCAACAATAAAATAGACGTACACAAGCAAACCAATTCTGATATTAAAAGCGTATTACAAAGCATGTTTCTGACTCCATTAGTTCCAAATGACGTTGAAAAATTATTAAATCGTTAAAAGACACCAGCTCAACGGGTTACGATTAACTAAATACTAAACTAACAAAAAAATATGCACATTACATTGCTATTCCACTATGTTACTTAATAAACTGCTCATTTGAACAAGGTGTATTTCCTAGTCGTTTAAAGTTATACCATTGTTCAAAAAAGGAGACTGAAATTAAAAATTATAGGCCTATAACCCTGGTACCCATTTTATCCAAAATATTTGAAATTGCAATGAAAGATAAATTGTGCGACTACCTCGACAAATACAAAATATTATCACCGAATCAATTCGGTTTTCGAAAAAACATGTCTACATCATTGGCCTGTTTTTCCCTGGTAAAGCAAATAACAGAAGCCTTAAATAATAAACCAAACGTAGCAGGGGTTTTCCTAGATTTGTCAAGGGCATTTGATTTTGTCTGTCACATAATATTATTGGACAAATTACAAAAATGTGGAATTAGAGAAAATGCACATGATTGGATAAAGAGCTATCTATCTGACAGAGAACAATACACAGAGTTGACAAAAATGAACAGCAAACACGAAAAGACAAACTTTAGATCATCTCTACAATACAACAGAAGAGGAGTACCGTAAGGCGGAAGCCTCTCTCCCTTGCTTTTTCTACTATATATAAATGATCTTCCCAAAGCAACAAAACAAGAATGCATTTTATTTGCTGACGACACTACGTTATTAATTAAATGTAAAAATAAGCAAGATTTAGACGCGTTTATAAACTTAGAATTACGAAATATTGACGATTGGTTAAAACAAAATAAATTAAATATTAATATTTAAAAAACTAAAATAATACATTTTCAACCATATAATAACTTACCTCTGCAAATAGAGGCAAATTATCTTGACAGTAAAATTAATGAAGTGGATTATACCAATTTCTTAGGGATAACAATTAATAAACATTTAAATTGGAAAGAACACATTGAAAATACTTGTAAGAGACTAGATAGATTTGTATTTGCTCTGCATAGATTACAACAGGTAGCTTCAAAAGATATTGCTCTTATGGCATATCACGGTTACGTCTCCATACTTCGATATGGCATATTAATCTGGGGTAACTCGATTGAGATGGATAGAGCTTTTACATTTCAAAAGAAATGTATCAGAGCAATACACGGAGCAGATGACTTTGACCATTGCAAACCATTGTTCCAATCATCCAATTATCATACAAGTAACATTTGGTCCTTATATCGCCGTTCTAACTGCACGAGCCTTGCCGGAGTTGTGAGTGAACAACGGATCTGTGTATTTTCTCGCTACGTGTCGTCACCGAAGTAAGCACTACGAGCAACCGTCAACCCATTCGTCGTGTGTCCAAGGTTCACCATAGCAGAAGGGCATACAATCTATGCAGAGATTCGAACGGCATTGGTCGAAAACCCACTTGAAGACAGCAGTGGATGATAGAACTTTCGCCCGCAAGTTGGTAGCGCTGTCTCAACATCGAGCGCTATTCGCCGAAATCACGTCGAGCAACTACAACAGCGCCACCTTCAGGGACGCCAGCGGAACGAAACTGCGGTGCGCCAACGCAAGCTGCGCACGCCGCCATTCCGCCATTAGGTTACGTACCTACGGAGCCATTGCGAAGTTGTCCATTGTGGTTAAAATTATTAGGGACAGTAGTAATTCAGTGTTTCAACTCAAAAATAAGTTTAAATTGGTGTAACATTGTATTCAGGTGTATTTACACGTTTGTCAAACATGGAAGACCTGAAAGGTCTTATTGCTTCTCGTGGCTATGCCAAGGCTAGCCTTACGCGTATAACAAAGATGCTATCAACGGAGGAATTTGCAGGTATGTCAACCTTTTGAATAAAAAGTGACAGGCTTAAAGAGGTATTTTCAGAGTACACGCGGTTATGTGTCGCCATTAGCGTAATAATTGACAAGGATTCTGAGCATCCCAGTGAATTAGAGGAGCGATACATTGAGCTCATGGCTAAAAATAGCGAGGCTCTTTCAAAATCAAATACACCTCAAGTGCAGAGTACTTCTAGAATCAAATTGCCACACGTTTCCATTCCGAGCTTTAGTGGTAAATATACAGAGTACTACGAGTTTATCAATGTTTTCACTGCAATGATTCACAATGACTCGTCACTGTCACCAGTAGAAAAACTTTACTATTTAAAAAGCTCCCTCACAGGCGAGCCGCAGGCCTTGGTAAATAATTTGCCCTTAATAGATGACAGTTACGCACAGGCCTTAAAGTTGTTAAAAGAACGGTACGATACTAAAATAAAAATCGTTCACGAGCATATCTACACGCTCTTTGACTTTCCTAACATAACAAGATCTACATCTACTAATATACGAAATCTGGTTTCAGAATTAAAGCAGAACCTAGCAGCGCTCAAAAACCTGCATGAGCCTGTCGAGTCCTGGGACAGCATAATTGTCTGCATAATGGCCAGGAAGCTGGACATGGTAACAAATCATACATTTCAAATGGATAGAGACAGCAAGAACCTCCCAACCATCCAAGAGCTAATCGAGTACTTGGAGAAGCGGGCACTTGCCATGGAGTCCATGGATGCCAACCAGCAAGCGGGGGCTCCGCGATTTGCGACTCATATGGTAGCTACCAGCTCAGCACCAGCGTGTATCTTCTGTAAGTCAATTGAACACAAATTATTTAAATGTCCCACCTTCAAACTTGCAACACAAAGTAAGCGCTTGGAATTTGCACGCTCGAACAAGCTGTGCAGGGTCTGCCTGTCACAACACAAGCGCAAATGTAAATACCACTTTAAGTGTGCTGAATGCAAAAGGGAGCACAACACGCTTCTGCATGGAATCGAAACTGAGCAACCCAGCCCGTCAGTTACCCTGCTTTCTAACCAAAATGATCCTCGAACCCAGGTTTTGTTGCCTACTGCACAAGTTAAGCTTATATCCAGTACTGGTACTGCCATTTATCTAAGATGCCTCCTCGATTCAGCCTCACAAGCATCATTTGTGACTAGCAAGGTTGTTAACATGCTTGGCATCACCCCCATAACGTATGTAGACGATATCCTGTCAAACAGTGATTCAGAGCAACAATTACTTGAAATGCAATCAGCATTAATTCAGTTGCTTGCTCTTGGAGGATTTCAGTTGCACAAGTGGGCCTCTAACTGTAGCGCAGTACTTGCAAATGTCCCCAGGGAGACTCACCACTTTGGTGAGCTCGACCTACAAAAGCATGACATGGCAGGCAAAACACTGGGTGTGCAGTTCAACGTAGAGGAGGATGTGTTCAAAACTACTAGTCCTGAACCTTAAACTAGTCACAAAAACTCGAAACGGCACATCTTGAGCTACATTTCTAAGTTTTATGATCCCATGGGCTTGATTGGGCCTGTAATGGTACCAGCTAAGATCATCATGCAGCGAAACTGGGCTACTAACACAGACTGGGACTCTGCTCCTCCTGCAGAGGTACAAGCTATGTGGGACAACTTTATAAAACACCTAACACAGATGAGTGAGATTTCTGTTCCCCGCTGTGTCAAGCCTCATGATGCAGCCCTGATTCAGTTAGTAGGTTTTGCTGATGCATCAACAGTGGCATATGGTTGTGTTCTATATCTACGCGCCATCGATTCCCACGGTAAAGTACATGTCTCATTGCTATGCTCAAAATCTAGAATCAATCCTCTACACAAACAGCTTAGTATTCCAAGACTTGAGCTGAACGCCGCCCTACTGCTTGCCCGTTTGACACAAAAGATACTACACACATTAAATACTAAAATTCAAATAAGTGACACACACACCTCTTTTCTGACTCTCAAATCGTCTTAGCGTGGTTAAAGACCGACGCTACAAAATTGCAGGCGTATGCAGGTAATAGGGTTAGAACAATTTTGGAGTCTGTGCATGGCTGTCACTGGTACTATGTAAATACTGTAGACAATCCTGCCGATTGCCTTAAGCAGGGGTATCAAACCTCAGGAACTCAAAGATTTTAATTTATGGTGGCACGGCCCCTCATTTTTATTTGACAAAAACTGTACTTTTCAATCGGAGTGTGATATACCTGTACCTCTCCCAGAACTAAAGCATAATGATAGCAAAATTGTATGTGCAACATTAACTACACAGGCCTCTGATGTTATTGAAGGACTTAAAAAGTTTTCAAATATTAATAAGATTACCCGTGTACTAGCTTATGTACTTAGGTTTTGTAACAATGTTAAAGAGCAAACAGACAAACAAAAAGGTTTTCTATCTAGAAATTGAAAAAGCATTACAGTTAATTGTAAAGCATGAGCAGAAGCAATTCAATGCTAACGAAATTAAATGTTTAACTTCTCAAACACCTATCAGTGGTAGTCTGAAGCCGCTAGCACCATTTTCAGATAACGCGGGTCTTATAAGAGTAGGGGGACGCTTGCACAACGCGCCCATTGCTTATGCCAAACAGCACCCTATTATTTTACCTAAGGACTCTGCATTCACTGCCCTAATAGTGAGAGATGAACACTTGAAACTGCTCCATGCTGGCCAACGCCTAGTATTAAACTCTCTTAGACAACGATTTTGGAGCATAGATGGTCTGCGATCAGTCAAAAAGATACTGCATAAATGTGTAATATGTTTCAGGCTGAAGGCCGCAGCGACAACTCAGCTAATAGGTTCCCTGCCTGCAGCACGCGCCACTCCGGGACCTGGATGCAGAGCCTTCCAGAAAATTGGCTGCGACTTTGCTGGGCCTGTTTCTGTCAAGAACAGCAGAATAAGAAAACCAATAATCGGAAAAGGTTACATTGTTGTATTTGTTTGCTTCACAACAAAAGCGATCCATCTGGAACTTGCCTCTGATCTGACTACGGAGACCTTCTTAGCTTGTTTCAAACGTTTCATTGCTCAACGTAACTTGCCCAGCGACGTCTACTGCGACAACGGCTCTACATTCAAGGGGGCTAGGAACCAATAAGATGAGTTGTACCGCTTGCACGCATCTCAGAGTCACCAGACTGCAGTGCAGACATATGCTCTAGAAAGAGGCGTACAATTTAACTTTATACCAAGCTATAGCCCTGTATTCGGCGGCCTCTGGGAAAGCAGTGTAAAAAGTGTGAAGCACCATTTAAAAAGAGTTGTAGGAAAGGCATTGTTAACCTATGAACAACTTAATTCTGTATTGGTAGAAATAGAAGGAGTCTTAAACTCCCGGCCACTAACTGCTGTAACTTCAGATCCTAATGATTTTTCTTACTGGCCACTTTCTCACAGGTGCGCCACTTAATACTTATCTAAAACGTGATCTGACTAACTCTAGGTCTCTGCTTCAATTTTGGTCTATCACTGTAAGCATGAAGCAAATTTTTGGAAATTCTGGAGTAAACACTATCTTAATATGTTGCAAAGTAGGCCCAAGTGGAGAGACAGTGTGCCCAATGTTACAATAGGTAGTTTGGTATTTTTGCGCCAAGTCAATGTGGCTCCCTTGCACTGGCCCATGGCGCGCATCACAAACCTGTTTCCGGGCAAGGACGGAAAGGTACGTGCCGTCGAAGTGACAACGGTTAACGGCAACAAGCACAATAGGTCTGCCACAAAGATATCTGTACTGCCTTTAGATGTAAGCATATAATTAAGGTTTAGGTATTTTTACATAAACCAACCTTTGAGACTTTTATATTTTTAGGTACTTAAGTAAGTCTAAAATTAGTTATTAACCTTTTCACCGCGAGACTTTATATCAGTTGTCGTGCCCCCAGCGCGAGACAAGGTAAATCTAACATACCTATCTACAACCAAAAACGGATATGGATACGTAAGTTATGTGCCATACGAGCATTTTTTGTTTGTCACAAATATGTGACCTTCGCGGAATGGGCCCGACAATGTTTGTCACATATATGCGACGCTCGCGGTTAAAGGGTTAACTAGTAGGTATTGTATTAAGTTGTCTGCTCTACATCACTGTTGTAAACACAAAATATTTGCATTTTGAGAAATATTAGTAATTTTTCTTTAAATTTTAAAAATCATCTACAAGATTTTGCTTCAACTTTTAAGATGTGTTCTTTACACGAATATAAATTAATGTTATATTCTGTATATTCTGTAATACAGCAAGCATAAGATTATATAAGCTAAGTTTTTGCTTCTTAGCTGTTATATATTTTTTTTTTTGTTTTTGTTGGTTTTTTTGGGGGTAGGAATAAAAAAGAATAGATGCTTTTATTTGAGCTCTGATATTTTTATTTATTACTAGCTGTTGCCCGCGACTTCGTCTGCGTGGACTTTACTTTATAAAAATCGTTATTTTGATATTTTCAATAAAACCGGTCAAGTAACACGCACAATATCAGGTCACACGCAGTGAAGGGTTCCGTATTTGTGAATGTCGATTTAGAATTTAAACTAAAGAGTTCATCATCATCTCAGCCCTTATTCCGTCCACTGCTGAGCATAGACCTGTCTTCGTCGACACATCTCAGTCCTGTGCTGCTCACATCCAGGTGTAACCCGTGACTTTCATTATTTCGTCAACCCATCGCATGGGCTCCGTCGCGCCAGTTGCCCTGCCCAGTTTTGCTTTAAGTTCATGACCGTTGCCAAATTACAGCTTCTTGGTTCTAATTATCTCTAAGTAAAACCACGGACAGAGAGACAGACAGAAATGACAAAACTATAAGGGTTCCTTGTTTACTACGATCACACATTATCTCTAGTCACAGTCTAAGTCGATCGGAATTTTGACATTGTAAACTACATGTAAACTTACACTGTTACCGAATGTTACTGCTACGCCGTGGGTTTCTCTAAAACGAAATACTTATGCAATAGGTAGTGACTTTGCTAATATTTAATTCATCTTCCGTCTTTTGGCGTGAGTTCCCACAGCACTAATCTGTTGTAGCTCTCTGCAGCGGACTGCTGCCACCGTCTATTTGTATCTTCCCCTCTTCCCCGCCCTCCCGATGTGGCGGTGCAATGGTAAGCCTTGTCAAATATGTCTTTCGCTAGGCGGGAGATAAAAGTCGAGAAATACGCATTTCTACTTTAAGTCCTGACAGATGACGGCGTTCCTCAAGTAACCTTAAACATAGATTTTCTTAAGATCGCCTTAATCATGAGCCGCGTCCGAAGCTAGAAGCGAGAGGAAAGTACTGGATAGAGCTTCCCCCGGGCCATCTTCACTGTCGTCACCATTCTATTGATGTGGACTTTCAAGCTGAGGCATCTGCCAAACTTAAGATACCTCTAGGTATTTTACGTGCCAGTATCTCGGCACATTTTACCAGTAGAGCTTCAAGGATGGCAGGAAGTTAGTGTTCTCTGAGACCAATGTCTGCTTAGTGTTCACTAATAACCTCCATTTGAGCTTCTCGGGTAGGGCGTCCTATACGGCTGTTTGGAGGTTATTTGCGGCGTACTTTCAGTTCAAACGAACTGGAAAATGACCATTACCTATCTTTCGTTCCTCAAGTCACAATACTGAGTAGTCTTGGTATGGGTTTTCCACACATTTTTATTGCAGTGCCTAACTTAAATTTTAACCTAACTTTTTTTGCCTAACCTTTCTTCTTACGTGAGGAAAAGGTGCCTTTTGGCCACAGGAAATCGGACGGTTAAGGTTTTCACCCACAAAAAATCTCATGGTGATAACGGCGTTACCGCTTTTGCCAAGTCAGTGTGCTAAATCTTGCTCCAAAGACCTGGTACGGCGACTGCTTATCAGCGGCTTTGGCTGAGCTCACTTGAGGTACTCTCTCAGTTATCGAGAGGAGTCTGAGTGGCCTGGTACATCGGCCTTCAATTTTATCCGCTAGGGTAAAGACGCGTGTTGACACAAATGCTCCTTTCAACCTAGAGGACCGTATTTGGAATCCAGTTCCCATCGCCCGACTGGCCCACGTCATGGAGGCAGATTTATGGAGGAGAATTTTACACGGGAAAAATCCCTTCGGTTCGGACACCTTGCCAGTAACGGGAGACCGGTAAGGTTATGTGGCGTTTACCACTAAAAACTCCGGGGTAAGGGCTAAAAGCCCCGGCGCGGCTACCACTATGGCGGTCCGTGACTCGCTCACAGCACCCTATGCTTTAGTCAGAGGACATCCCCTGTGCCTAACCTAACCTATTAAGTACTTTCTATTTTGATTCCTTTTTCCATTTTCGCGCCCACAATCATGCTAAGAATCGCCGTTTGGTGGCGTTGGGGGTCTTGCGGCCCTAGGCTCTGTGTATTTTTAACAGCGCCATTTATTGGTGACCAAAAAGAAACTAATAAAAAAACTCCGAAAACATCAAAATAGTAAATTTTTAGGGTTCCGTATTCCGTACCCGAAGGCTAAAATCGGGACTTGTTACTAAGACTCCGCTGTCCGTCCTTCCGTCCGTCTGTCACCAAGCTGTATCTCATGAACCGTGATAGCCAGACAGTTGAAATTTTCAAGGATGATGTATTTCTCTTGCCGATATAATAACTAAAAATAGAGTAAAATAAATATTTAATTGAGGCTCCCGTACAACAAACTTGATTTTTTATAGATAATGGGACGGAACCCTTTGTGCGCGAGTCCGACTCTCACTTGGCCGGTTATTAACTTTATTATTTTACAAAAACCGTATATAAAATTAACAAAAGTTTTAGCCAATGCTACCGTACAGTTTATTTCATAGCAAATTTTCGAACAAAAATCTTTGACGTGATTCCTTAAATTGATATAACTTTTTTATTTATCAACGGATTTCAATGAAACAACCACTAAATTTTAAGTGAAACTTATCAAAATACATAATTGAAAATCGCAACCGAAGTTGTTCAGCCGTTTCTGAGATAAGCGTGCACAAACACAGTTTTTCGAACTAAAATGGTTGACGTGATTCTTTAAAATTGATATAACTTTTTTATTTATGAACGGATTTAAATGAACCAAACACTAAATTTTAAGTGAAGCTTATCATAATATTTCAGTGAAAACCGCAAACGAATCAGTTCAGCCGTTTCACAGATTAGCGTGCACAAACGCACAGACAAACAGACAAACAGACAAAAATTCTAAAAATCATTGTTTTGTGTTCTATTGCGTTGGTAAAAGCCCCCAAAAATATTTTTACTCATTTATCTTCCATGTACAGACAGCGATCGGTTACGATTTTATTATATGTATTGATGATGATTGATGATAAATTGATATAACTTTTTTATTTATAAACGGATTTCAATTAAACAACCACTAAATTTTAAGTGAAACTTATCAAAATACATAATTGAAAATCGCAATCGAAGTTGTTCAGCCGTTTCTGAGATAAGCGTGCACAAACACAGTTTTTCGAACAAAAATGGTTGACGTGATTCTTTAAAATTGATATAACTTTTTTATTTATGAACGAATTTTAATGAAACAAACACTAAATTTTAAGTGAAGCTTATCATAATATTTCAGTCAAAACCGCAAACGAATCAGTTCAGCCGTTTCTCAGATTAGCGTGCACAAACGCACAGACAAACAGACAAACAGACAAAAATTCTAAAAATCATTGTTTTGTGTTCTATTGCGTTGGTAAAAGCCCCCAAAAATATTTTTACTCATTTATCTTCCATGTACAGACAGCGATCGGTTACGATTTTATTATATGTATTGATTGATTGATGATGATGATAATTAAATTAAATAGTATTAACCCTATAAATATAAATTAAATTAATTAGTTACCTCTATCCTACTCGCCAGCAATCTATTTCACAAACTCCTTTTATCTTTTTGCTCATAAAACTCACATCACTTCATCTTCATACACTGCACTATGGATCAACTCTTCTTCTTAGTCGTACACTTTTGTCAGAGTGGTCGTGATTATGGATTGGGTTGTTCGTCCATTGCCGCTGCTCTTGCGATTTTTCTCCACATGTCTCTGTCTGCGGCTTTTTTGGAGCATTCCGTTGCCGGGCACTGTGTTACAGCCTTGATAAGATCCAACCACCTCGTTGGAGACCGAACACGTGAGCGCTTGCCTTCAATTCGACCCTGAATCACCAAACGCTCCATAGAGTGTTCTTTGCGAGTGACATGGCCGAAGAATTTAAGGATTCGTAACTGCCTAACGACGAGAGCCTCTTCTTGATTCGTAATTCCTTAAATATGGAGATGTTAGTGCGGTGGGCTGTCCAACTTATTCTGAGAAGTCGACGCCAGCACCACATTTCTAAGGCATCGATTTTCCTCCGCTCATTCAGTCTTAATGTCCATGTTTCAGCTCCATATAGGAAAATTGGAAAGACTAAACAGTACATAAGCCGAACCTTGGTGTTTTTGGTAATTCTGCGATCCTTCCAAATTTTCGTGAGCTTTTCGACGGCTGATCTCGTCACAGTGCAGCGTCTTTTTATTTCGTCCTCACAACTTCCCTCATTGGACACAGTGGAACCAAGATAAATGTAGTTTTGAACCACTTGGCAATTAGAAATGTTGGTGATTTCTGGTCTGTTATTATTTTTACGATCCACTATCATTACTTTGGTCTTTTCACGGTTAATTGCGAGTCCAAAATTAAGACTGGTTGATACTAATCGTTGGAGAAAGTTCGTCATGTCTTCTTCAGATGTTGCAAGTAGAGAAGTGTCATCAGCATATCTTAGATTTGAAATCACCTGCCCTCCAACAGATATGCCCTTATCCCAACTCTCGAGAACAATTCGCATGATGTATTCTGTGTATATGTTGAACAAGAGCGGTGAAAGAATGCATGCCTGTCGTACGCCGGCCTGCGTCTTGAAATTCTCCGATTCAACCCCATCGATTCTTACACATGCTGAGCCCTCTTCATAGAGTGATTTAATAAGGTATACAAGATGGTGTAGTACACCCATTTCTAACATTACGTTCCACAGTTTGAACCAAATTACTGTGTCGAAGGCTTTGCGGAAATCTACGAAGCAAATGTATAAGGGAGAGTTAAATTCTCTTGACTTTTCGATGAGTTGTCTTAAAATGAGAATATGCTCACGTGTTCCTCGTCCCTTTACAAAACCGGCTTGCTCGGGTGCAATTTCGGAACTTAAAAAAGCTTGAAGCCGTGTATTCATAATACGTAGAAGTATTTTGCTTGCATGCGAGATAAGAGAAATGAGCCTGTAGTTATTACACTTCTTGGTAGATCCCTTCTTGTGAAGTGGGATGAATACGGAATGAGACCAATCTGCAGGCCACTTGCCTGTACTCCATATATTAGAACAGATGGTGTGTAGAATGTTCACTCCAGTCTCGCCCATTGCCTGGATGACTTCTATGGGAATTTCGTCTATCCCTACGGCTTTTCCTTTTGGTAGATGGTTGATGGCGGCACGGACTTCATCTTTCAGTAAACAAGGCTCGTGTTCGTCAGGAATTTCAATCTGGTGTCCGGACCCTGCGCAGGGATCACTCATAAACAGAGACTTGCAATACTCCCTTCAAACATTGACAATTTTTTGGATTTCAGTGATCGTATCTCCAGCGGTATTCTCGATAGCCCAATTACGAGGTTTGAACTGACGAGTGATATATTTAATCTTTAGGTGCAAGTCCCTAGTTTCAAACTTTTGGGAGTTCTGTTCAAGCTCCTCGCAGACCTTGTTGAGGGCTGCATTACGATCTCTACGACAAGCTGCCTGTATTCTAGCGCCATATGTATTGAGCGTCTGGACATCAGTGCCTTGAGCTTTTACGTTTCGTCGTTCTTTGATAAATTCCCACGTGTTATCAGATATCCAGTTTTGACGTTTCTCTCCGACTGAAGTTGGTTGACTATTATGCACTGATTCTCTTACCAGTTGTTTAGTTAACTGCCATAACGAATTGGAGGTTGCATCTGGATCATGCAGCCAATCCAAGTTCCTATCTTTTACAGTGTTCGTAAAGGAATCCTTGTCCAGAATATCAATGCGCTTCGCGGTTTTCTTGGAGACTGTATTCTTAAGTTTTAACCTAAGACTGCATACCAAAAATTCGTGATCACTGCTAATGTCGGCACCAGGTAAAGTATGTGCATTTGTTATTGAGCTTTTCCATCTAGTCCTTATCATGATATAGTCAATCTGGTTTTTATGTTTACCATCAGGCGATGTCCAAGTATAAAGTCTTCTAGGGTGGTGTTTGAAGACTGTGTTCATGATAGTTAGATTGTTATCTGCTGCGAATTCCAATAGCCGTACACCTCTATCATTCCTTTTTCCTCCGATCCCATAATTACCAACTATATCACGCAACCCTGTGTCCAATTTAGTGCTACCTATTTTTGCGTTAAAGTCACCCAAGATAATGAGCTCTTTCTTTGGAATTTTAGACATGCAGGCCTCAACCTGCTTATATAAGTCCTCTACAACTTCATCACTAGTACTTTGAGTGGGAGCATACACTTGAATGATGTTTAGTGGAGTGGGTGACGCACTGAGTTTCATGGTTATAATACGATCGCTGACAGGATTATAACCCACAACTGATTTGTTCCATGATTTCGGAATAGCTACAGCCACGCCAGAAAAGCTGTTTGAAGGGGAGCCTGAACAATAGAGACTGAATTTTTCAGTATCAAAGTGCCCACTTTCCTTGATGTGAGTTTCGCTAATTCCGGTGATGGTAGAGTTACATCGCACGAGCTCATGATCCAACACATCGAGTTTTCCATCTGCGACAAGACTGTTAGATATTATGGTAGCCGTCTCTGTAAACGTAGAATATACAACTGTCTTTGTAAACGCCTCGCGTTTTACGTCACTGTCAGTGACATGTCATTCGCTCTCTTCTTGTTATGTCGCCGATCGTGATCGCTACTGTGCCAAACCAAATCGAAATAAATCTCTGCTGTTTCATATAATTTTCTTTCTTTTTGTCCATAATCCATCAGGTTATGGACCCAGGCACGGCCCTGGCATATAATTTATTTTCCATTTGTTCAAATTGTTGCAACTATGGCAACAATACATACGTGTTTAACCGACTTCCAAGAACGAGGTAGTTTTTTTGTGTGATGGCAACATTTTGCCTTACTGTCAACTCTCTTCCGCCATTCGTCTAATGTAAAAAGGTCGTTCAAATAAAGAAATTAATTAATTTAATGGTTTTATGTTCTATCCCGAACATAAATTGGTGCCGAAACAAGTACTCGGGGGCCGAAATTACACAAGCGGTGTTATTTTGGCGTAACTCATCTTATTTCAAGATATTGCTCCACGTTGCGATTCGCCGGCCGGCGTGGCGTGGTTTGGGTGTGGTCTAGCTCCAGAAAATAGTCAATAGTCGACGTGAAACCAAATATTTATCGTCAATCTCAAGCAATGGCCTTAACAGGAACCGACGCTGCGCTACAAATGAAGAAAATAAAGGCACAGATAAGCCAATTCAAGGGCCAGATAACACGTGCTAATAGGTTAGTAGCGGAGCAACAACTACAAGTTCTAATAGATCAAGAAGCCATTTCGCTAAGATTAGCCAGTCTTAAGGAGAACTTGTCGATCTACAGGGAGCAGCGATTAAATCTTCAAATAATGCAAGACACGTGCGATAAGGAAAGCATGGAACAAGATGAGGTGGAGGAGCAATGTTTCAACACTATGAGTGAACTCCAAAGACTCATAAATTCAACGGGTTACTCATCATCAACTAATACCAAGGAAGCAAAGGCGCATTCACAAGATGGTACAATTTTCCGCAAGCTACCGCAGTTGGAAATCCCCAGCTATGATGGAACGGACGTAGTGCAATACAAACCCTTCATGGACATGTAATTAGCCGTAATTGGAAGTGATGTGACATTAGCACCAGTGCAAAAACTGTTCTATTTAAGAAAGTACTTAAAAGGAGAAGCGTTAATGTTAATTGAAGGCTTGCCATTAGTTAACGACTCTTTTGATCAAGCGTTAGTCTTATTAAAAAACAGATATGATAACAAGTGCATTCTCATAACTCATCACATTAATATTTTATTGGACTTACAGCCAATTTTAAAGGGTACTTCTCAAAACTTGAGACAATTAGTTTCACAAGCACGTCAGCAGTTAGGGGCGCTTCAAGGCTTAGGTCAAAAGGTAGAACATTGGGATATGGTGATTGTGACAATTCTACTCAGGAAGCTTGACACTTACTCTTGCAGAGCATATTTTACTGACAGAGACCAAGCAGTGCTGCCTACTTTGGAAGACTTCTTTGAGTTTGTCGAGAAAAGAGCGTTAAGCTTTGAGGAAAGCCAGCAATCTGAAGGTAAGTCTCACAAATCTTATAAACCTCTAAATAGAGTTTCAAACCAAGCTAGTGCCACCCCTGTTAGTTGCAAGTATTGTCAGTCTTCCGATCATAAATTATTTCTTTGCAAAAGGTTTCAATTGTTAAGTATTGATGAAAAAATTGATTTTGTTTATAAAAATAAATTGTGCAAAATTTGCCTTAACTTTCACACAAATAAATGCAAGTTTTTCTTTAAATGTGGGGTTTGCAAAAGCAAATCACACCAAACAGTGCTACATAAGGAACAAAAGCAGCAAGTAAGCTGCCAAAATACCACTTTTTCTAATGATATGGTGCTGTTACCTACCATCAAGGTCAAAATTTATGATAAAAATGGTTCCTATGTAATTGCTAAAGGATTGCTAGACAGTGGAAGTCAAACTTCGTTTATTACCTCTGACTTAATGTGTAAGCTAGGTTTGCCCACATTCAAATATGAGGTCAAGATATCAGCCTTAGGTCAAAAGGAAAAAATTTTTACCAAGGATGCCAATGAAAATCTTAATTCATTGCACGATGAGTATAATTGCAATGCATTGTTCTCGGTGGTAGACAACATAACCTCCTTTCTACCACAAAATAAATTTAATATAAAGAATATAAATATCCCAGATGGTATCAAATTAGCAGATAGCGAATTTAATATACCAAGTCAAATTTCTTTTTTGCTTTCCTCCGAGATATTTTTTAAAATAATGTTACCACACAAAATTGACATTATTGAGGGAAGTATATGCTTGGTATCAACAAAGTTTGGCTATATACTGTCTGGCAATATAAAAAGTGACAACTTTTGTCCTTCAAGTACTTGTAATAATAATGTTGTTTTGCATGCTGTTTCCAATCAAGATGAGAGAGTGGATCTCCTCCTTCAAAAGTTTTGGGATGAACAACACACTCCCGAAATAAATAAGGAGGACATATCAAAGGTGCATATCTGCGAAGCCGAGTTTAAAGACTCGGTACAATTAATTAACAAAAAATTTCAGGTGCGGCTTCCACTCAAAGAACCCATCGAGAAATTAAAATTGGACGACTCTTTTACATTAGCATTGCAACGATTGAACAACTTAACAAAACGATTTGACAGTGATCCAAAACTAAGAGAGTCTTACTCTAAATTCATTCAAGAATATATTGATTTGGGTCATGCTAAGGTCATAGAGTTATCATCATCAGACAAGCCAATAGATCAACGTTATTTTATGCCACATCATCCAGTAATAAGAGAGCATAATCTGACAACAAAACTTAGGGTTGTTTTTGATGCAAGCGCAAAGAAAAAATCTAATTTAAGCTTAAATGATGTATTGCACAACGGGCCAACTGTTCAACAGGGGCTGTTTGAGATATTGGTACTGTTCCGCTCTTATGAGTACATAGCCCTTTGTGACATAAGTCAAATGTATAGGCAGATTAATGTTGATCCTTCTCAGGTCCATTTACAAAATATATTGTGGAGAAAAAATATTAATGATCCATTATTGTGTTTACAGCTCCAAACCGTAACCTACGGGGTCAAGAGTTCCAGTTTTCTCGCAACGCGCTGCCTGGTTGAGTTGGCCATAAGGTATGGAGAGAAGTATCCACTAGCAGCTAAGGTACTCATGAACAACACCTATGTTGATGATTGTATTTTTGGAGCTCAAACAATCAAGGAATTAATAGAGGTATGTAACCAATTAATTAATTTGTTGCGGCTTGCAAACTTTGAACTGCATAAGTGGAGTTCAAACAATCACCAGATCCTGTCCAATATTCTTAAAGACAGGCAAGTGTTTGGAGAAAGTCATCAATTTACTAATAATAACGCAATGTTAAAGGCATTGGGATTGCATTTGGATTTAAAAAAGGATAACCTTATAATTTGTAAACCAGAGGGTGAAGTTCCTCAGCTGTGGACGAAGCGGTCTGTGTTGAGTTGCATTGGTACATTTTTCGACCCTTTAGGATTGGCTGGTCCTATAGTTACAAAGGCCAAAGAGTTTATGCAAAAACTATGGAAAGAAAAGTTACAATGGGATTCGCCAATATCTGGAAAATTGTTAACCTGTTGGAATGCATTTTTTAATGATTTAATGAATATGAATCCTATTACAGTAAACCGTAATATAAAGCTTTGCAATGCAGATTGTGTGGATCTAATTGGTTATTGTGATGCATCAAATATTGCGTATGCTTCTTGCATTTATATAAGAGCGGTACATGGTAAGGAAGTGCATACATCCTTAATTTGTAGCAAATCTAGAATTTCACCATGCAGCAGCAATAGTTTAACGATTCCAAAATTAGAGTTAAACGGAGCTGTGCTTCTAGCAAAATTGTATAACAAAGTAATCTCTATTTTTAAGGATGTAAATTTTAGAAACAAGTATTTATTTACCGATTCTCAAATTGTACTTTGGTGGTTAAAATCATCTAGAAATCCACAATATGTTCAAAACAGAGTAAACGTAATTCATGAATTAACTAAAGATTGTAATTGGTTTCACATCAGTGGGACTAACAACCCAGCTGACTGTTTATCAAGAGGATTAAATCCTACTCAATTGTCTTCCCACATTCTTTGGTGGCAGGGGCCACAAGAACTTTATGATGTAAACTTCATTCCTAAGGATATAAATTTAGATGAAACTGTTATAGTTGATAATGGCCCTGAATTAGATAAGATTGAAGTTGTAAATTGTAATGTGCAACAAGAATTGTTGAAAATCTCAAATATATCTTCCTTGGTTAAGCTACATTGAGTATATGCATATGTTCTAAGATTTATTAGTAACTGCAAACTTAGTAAAGAAAAACGTACTATAGAAAATCTTACATGTACTGAAATAAAGCTGTCAATGTCAAGTTTAATTAAGTATGTTCAATCGTTGCATTTTTCTCATGAGTTAAAATGTATCAGGGATGGACAGCCCATAAAGACACACATTAAGGCTCTCAACCCTTTTCTCGATAAAATGGGAATGATGCGAGTAGCAGGAAGACTGGAAAACGCTAAAATCCCATATGGCCAAAGATACCCTATAATATTGCCCAACAAATGCCATCTTACTACTCTCATCATTCGCAATGAGCATTTATCTTTAATGCATTCAGGATTAAAATTAACTTTATCTAGCTTAGTTCAAAAATATTATGTTATAAGTGCAATAAGAGAAATTAAGAAAATTGTGCACAAGTGCACCACATGTTTTAAGTTAAGGGCTAAAAAGGCCAACCAGTTAATGGCATCATTGCCAGAGTCTCGTGTAGCACAGGATAGAATTTTTAATAAAATTGGTATTGATTATTGCGGTGCTTTTCAAATAAAACAGTCCACTTTACGTAGGTCAATAATAAGCAAAGGATATGTATTGGTAATAGTTTGTTTTGTGACCAAATGTATTCACCTTGAATTGGTGTCAGATTTGACAACCGAATGCTTTTTAGCAGCATTCAAAAGATTTTGCTCCAGGCGAGGTACTCCAGCTACTGTTTTTTGTGACAATGCCTCGACCTTTAAAGGTGCCAACAATCAGTTGCAACAATTGTATCGTTTAACTAATTCGCAAAGTCATAAGGACAGTGTAGTAAATTACTGCGCAGTGAGGGGTATTGAATTTAAGTACATTCCCGCTTACTCAGCCTCCATGGGAGGATTATGGGAAGCATCTGTTAAGCTTTTCAAATATCATTTTAGACGTGTAGTTGGCAATATATGTTTTACTTACGAGCAGTTCAATACCATAATCATACAAATTGAAGGGATTTTGAATTCCAGACCCCTAACTCAATTGTCAAGCGACCTAATTGATTTTTCATTTTTGAGCCCAGCTCATTTTTTAAGTGGCGGTGCTCCTCTCAATGCTTATCCTGAGCCAGACTTAACTTCAAAGAACATCAATGTTTTTAAATTTTGGAAGAAATGTACTAAAATTCAGCAGGATTTTTGGAAGGTCTGGCACAAAAATTATTTATCCCAACTATTAGTCCGACCTAAGTGGCATATTGATAAACCAAATTTAGAAATAGGACAATTAGTTTTGTTAATTGGAGATAATTCTTCCCCGTTACAGTGGCCATTAGCCAGAATTACAAATTTATTTCCAGGACCTGATGGTCGTGTAAGAGTTGTAGAGGTTAAAACTGGCTCTGGCACTCAGCGGAGAGCCATACACAAGATAGCTAAATTGCCTATTTATGAAGAAGAAAAATAAATGTTAGTAATGTTGTTTGGGCACTTATGTTTTTTCTTTCTTTTTACAAATTGACAAATTAATAAAAATGCCACTACATAAGTCCATTTTTGCATGTACTTATGTTGTATACTTATTCTTAGGACAACATTTACTGCCATCCCAAGATTTCCTCGTAGGGCTAAGAATATAGTTTACAACATAGGTGCATAATAATTTAAATTGTTATGCCTAAGTTAAAGCTGGCCTCAACTAGTTTATGTGCTTGTTTACGGTAGTAAAGGATATCATTTGTATTGTAAAAATTAAATTTAAAATCGTAATTAAACTTCTCCAAAGGCTGTGAGGCCCGCAGCATGTTGCAACTATGGCAACAATACATACGTGTTTAACCGACTTCCAAGAAGGAGGTAGTTTTTTTGTGTGATGGCAACATTTTGCCTTACTGTCAACTCTCTTCCGCCATTCGTCTAATGTAAAAGGCGTGGAGAACTATAACACCTGGAAGTTCATGATGAAAATGGTGTTAATCCACGAAGACCTTCGGGACTTCGTAGAAAAAGATGTGGACGGAGCCAAGCCCGAGGACTTAAAAAAGGAACAAAAGGCGCTTGCCCGCATAACGCTGTCTGTCCAACCCACGGCGTTTGCACACATAAGAAACGCAAGCTCGGCGCACATGGCATGGGACAACCTTCAGAAGGCGTATGAGGATAAGGGCCTGTGTCGCAGGTTAGGCTTGTTGAGAAATTTGTTTGGCACAAAACTCCAAGACTGCGGCAACATGGAGAGCTACATAAACAGGGTGATGAACGTGGCACAACAATTGTCAGATATAGGTGCGGCTTTGAATGATGACTTCATTGCGGTTGTCATGCTTAGCGGATTGACTGAAGACTACGACCCGCTAATAATGGCTATTGAAAATTCAAACGTCAAATTGTCAAGTGAAGTCGTATCAGCCAAGCTTCTACAAGAACGTCTACGTTGAGATGACAAAGGTGAAAGTGTTACTGCCCTGGCAGCTGTAAGAAGGCAACCTAAATGCTTTGGCTGCAAGAAAGCTCGTCATTTCTTGAAAGATTGTCCAACTTCAAAGAAGAAGAATGCTACTAAGACAAAAGTTGACACGTCGAAGGCGTTACTTACCGCTTTATCGGTGAAGATGGAAAGCAACCTTTGGTATGTGGATAGCGGTGCAACCAGTCATATGTGTCGAGACAAATGCAACATGGAGGACCTGGTAGAGGGTACATCGCTGCAAGTAACGGTGGCCAACGGCGAAATACTATCAACAGCGGGGCATGGAACTGTCAAAGTGCATTTAAAAAACGGTATCACAAGGACAATAAGTAATGTTCATTATGTACCAAATTTAACAGTAAATTTATTGTCAGTAAGTTGTTTAGTGAGCAAAGGTTTTGAAGTGGTATTCAGCTCCAGTACTTGTCAAATATTAGACAATGGGTGTGTTATAGCTACTGCCTTTTAAAAAAATGGTGTTTATGTGTTAGACACTGTTGACACAGTGTCATTAATGTGCAATTCCAAAGTCATTTCACAGAATGCTCAAATAAATGCTGTGGTCGGGTGCCAGACTGCTGGCAGAGGCAAAAAGGCTATGGCTGTTACTGCTGGAAAGACTACAGAAAAGGTGTGGCACCGACGATTGGGACATCTTAATCGAAGGAGTATGGAACTTCTGAAAAGAGGTATGGTTTCTGGAATTAATTATGATAGCTCTGATTTTGAACCTTGCATTTCTTGCATAGAAGGAAAGAAGAGTAGGTTACCATTCCCCAAGAAGTCATACAATAGGAGTACAGAACTATTAGGATTAGTTCACAGTGATCTTTGTGGCCCTATGCCAAGTGAATCTTTCAGCGGAGCGAAATACTTCCTGTTTTTTATAGATGATTATTCTCGGAAAACATTTGTTTATTTTTAAAAAAACAAAAGTGAGGTGTTTGAGAAATTCACACTATTCAAAGCTCTAGTAGAAAACCAGGCAGATAAAAGGATTAAAATCCTTAGGACTGATAATGGTGGAGAGTACACCAGTTCTGCTTTTCAGAATTACCTGAAGATGAACGGCATTCACCACCAAAAATCCGTCCCGCAAACACCGCAGCAAAATGGCGTTTCGGAACGGGCCAACCGGACTGTAATGGAGGCAGCCAGATGTATGCTGAAAGATGCTGGCCTACAGAATGACTTCTGGGCTGAAGCAGTCAACACGGCTGTGTATATCAAGAATCGTTGTCCTACCAAGGCGGTCCTGGGGTGCACTCCGGAAGAAAAATGGAGTGGCAAAAAGGTATCTGTTGATCACTTACGTATCTTTGGTACTACTGCTTATGCATTGAATCCTAAACGATCAAAATTAGATTCAAAATGCAAAAGTTATATATTTGTTGGTTATTGTGATGAAACTAAGGGATACAGGTTGATAGACCCTGAATTTCCAACAAATTGCATCAAGGCTAGGAATGTAACATTCTTAGAAAATAAGTCAATGAGTAATGTATCACATGATGTTAATAACAGTTTAACAACTGACATATTTACACAAAATTATAATGATGTAAATATGAACAATGTGTCTCTACATTCTGATTCAACTATGCAATCAGAATCGCCTGTTGCGAGCACTGATATGTCTGATGATACAACAAACTCGTCATCTGATAATCAGAGATACAGTACGATCACAATCGACGATTCTGAGAGCTCCATTGAGAGCGATAATCCGGCGGATGAAACTTACATTCCAGAAGAAAGTGAGGAAGAAACCACTTCTGAATATGATGACACATCGGACACACTACAATCAACATTCATGGTGGGGAACTGTGATGCAAGTACTCCACAGACCGTCCAAGAAGCTCTGGGAGGGCCAGAGGCTAAACATTGGAAAGAGGCAATGTCTTGTGAGTACAACTCTTTTATTAAAAATAAATGTTGGACTCTAATGGATAGACAGAAATCTCAGAAACCTGTCAAATGTAAGTGGGTATTTAAGGTCAAACGTGGTTTAAATGGGGAACTTTTAAGGTACAAAGCACGCCTGGTAGCCAAAGGCTTTACACAAAAATATGGTATAGACTATGAGGAAACATTCTCTCCAGTTGTCCGGTACTCCACTATACGTACTTTATTGGCTATAGCAGCTCAATACAGTATGGAAATTGAACATCTTGATGTTCAAACAGCTTTTCTTAACGGTGATCTGAAAGAAACCGTTTTTATGGAACAACCTGAAGGCTTTGTGGTAAAGGGGCAAGAAGACAAAGTATATAAACTTAACAAAGCCATTTATGGTCTGAAGCAGGCCTCAAAAGCCTGGTATGAAAAAATTTATCACGTAATATGTAAAAAATTAAATTTAACTAGGTCATCTTTAGAGCCATGCGTTTATATTAAACATAATCAAAATTCGCTTGTCATTATCGCTTTGTATGTTGACGACATAATTTTGTTTACAAAATGCACTGAAAAAGAGAAATTAGACATTAAAACAAAGTTAATGGAGGAATTTAACATTTCAGATTTAGGGCCAGCACATCAGGTATTAGGTATGAGATTATGTAGAGATCAAAACAAAATTAGTCTTGATCAATCGAACTATATCAACATGGTCCTGAAGAAATACAAAATGGAGGATTGTAAATCTTCAAACACTCCCATGGAGAGTGGACTCAAGTTACCTAGAGGTGACAAACGAAATGACATCTATGATTATAGAGGTCTAATAGGTTCTTTAATGTATATAGCTGTCTGCACTCGACCTGATATATGCTTTGCAGCCAGTTATCTTAGCCAATTTAATAAATCATTTACAGAAATACACTGGAAGGCTGCTAAGAGAGTCCTGCGGTACTTGAAAGGTACAGTGGATTTTCGTTTAACATTTACAAAGGGCGATCTCAATGTCACTGGATATGCTGATGCTGACTGGGCCAACGACGGTGTGGATCGTAAGTCATATACTGGTTATGTCTACAAAATAGGTCAATCAGTGGTATCTTGGGAAAGTCGTAAACAAAAGACAGTAGCATTATCGAGTACTGAAGCTGAGTATATGTCTTTGTCAGACTCATGCAAAGAGGGCTTATTTATAAGTAATTTTTTGAAAGAAATCTTTAAAAGAGATATTGTATTGACAATTTATAATGATAACCAGTCTGCTCAAAAATTATGTAAGAATTCCTTATATCATTCTAGAACTAAACATATAGATGTAAGACATCATTTCATTAGACAACTTGTGAATAATGAATCTGTGGTTATTAAATACTTATGTACTAATGATATGTTGGCAGATGTAATGACAAAGCCATTATGTAAGGATAAACACAATATTTTTGTAAAACAACTGATGCTTTTATAATCTGTAATGGTAAAAACAGTCTTGTAATTATTCTGACACAAGTTAGTAGTCCTTTTCTTTTTTATAGAATACTTACCGTATTTGAATTATTTATGATAGGTAAAGTAATTGGTTTATTTTTGTAGTATGAATGTATAAAGTGTGCATTTATTTGCTAGCTATTTTTGTGTCATTATGTGAAGTGAAAGTTATTACCTAAATTATATATTATAGTTTAAGGGCCAGTGTTAGATATTATGGTAGCCGTCTCTGTAAACGTAGAATATATAACTGTCTTTGTAAACGCCTCGCGTTTTACGTCACTGTCAGTGACATGTCATTCGCTCTCTTCTTGTTATGTCGCCGATCGTGATCGCTACTGTGCCAAACCAAATCTAAATAAATCTCTGCTGTTTCATATAATTTTCTTTCTTTTTGTCCATAATCCATCAAAGACCTCGCACATTCCATGTGCCTACGCGGATTTTTTTGCGTAACTGTAGTCTTCTTCCAGTAGCATCCTTTCCACGGCATGCCTGGTTGCCTGCATTACCGTAGCCGGTAGCATATTTCTCACCCTGACTCCCGGAAAAGTCAGGGCGCCGGTCGCTAATCGGATCATCCGGCGGTCTTACTTCTCTATTAACCGACATCCATAATTCTCATGGGAAAATAGAAGCAGTGGTTTCCCGTTGCCTTCTGCCCTAGACATTTCATAGGTTATTTAGACCTATAGGCCGCTAAAGCCTCTTGCAACCAATCTTTGGCTAGGTTTATGGTTATTCCGCCATTACTCGGATGCCAGAGCCTCGTCTGTTATCTAGCAGGAGGTGCCGCAGCTACAGATGCTGCTGTCTTACGACACGTGCAGGTGAGGTTGACAATTGGGTCGGATAAGATGTTGAATCCGTTCACCCCTTACCCCCCTTTTTTTTTTTTTTTTGACGCGGAGAAAATCCCTTCGGATACCTTACCGGTTACGGGACACCGGTAAGGTTATGTGGTGTTACCACTAAAAACTCCGCGGTGTCACCTCTCAGCCGCTATCGGCCGGGACCGTGTGCTTCTTCATGCTCCACAGCCCCGGCGCGGCCGGCCGCTCCTTAAGCGGCCCCGGCTCGCCAACGGCCTCACGGCACCCTCTGCTGAATCAGAGGGGCCGGAGTAACCGCCGCCTTGGCCTCTTGGCCCAAGGACAGGCGCGCTGACACGCACACGCGCCTGCCTTCCACTCCGGAGGGCTGTCCGTTGGTCGATGGAATCCCGTTTCCACCGTCCAACCAGCCCTCATAATTTGGGGCCTGCGAAAGCAGGCCCTGCCCCAGTCCACCTGACGGCGATCGGGGCCCACACAGCCGGCCGCAGGGGATAGGGAGAGCGGCAACGTAACACCGACACTCCTCTTCCCCTGCGGCCCCACCGATGCCGTGCCAAGCGCCACGGCCGCGCTTGGTCGCGGAGGATAGGGCGAGCGGCAACGACACACCGACACTCCTCTTCCCCCGCGACCCCTACCACGGTTGTGATGGTAGGGGGGTCATCGTCACCCCCCTTCCCCCACAGCCAGGCCATTCCCTCCAGGAATGGCCTCCGCCGGGCCCGGGGTGGCCTAAGCCTCAACCCGGGCAATGGGTTCCTCTTAGCTTCCCTGCGGCCGAGGCAACCGCAGGTACTGAGCCCCCCCATCGCGACAAGATGGGAACCACATCGGGGGGGACCCCTTACCCCCCTGGATCAACTAGCACTACTAAAAAAACACATGAATGACATGGAGAAGATGTTTGAGGCAAAGATGTCTGCGTTTGAAGAGAATACAATGGGTCGCAGTCAACAAGACACCGCAGCACTCTCCAGTGAGTTTCAAACCTTCAAATCATTCATATGGAAAGCCCTGTGTAGTTTTTGTGTCTATGAATAGATACAAATACGCTGTCTCACTCACACAAGTAGCTAGGGCTAAACGTCAGATGTACGTTATATAAGTAGGTTGTGCGGCAGTCTAATCGCTCAGTCTGAGACTGGATGTCGTACAGAGCGGACGTGTCTTAGTGTGAAGGTGAGCCATTGTCATAGTGATAGTGAATATGTAGTGGTACACAACATAATGGCGACGAGGAAATGATGCGAAGCCACGTGGTGAGTTATTTCTCCATTTTTATGAGCTGGGGTATTTAATGTAAATACTCAAAAGCACAAAGAATTTCAAATCAAAAGTAAATGTTGCATACTGAATATAAAAAAAAAACAAGGAAAGAGGAAGTGTCTGTTAGCATTTACTATATTAGGTAATTGGCTATACTTTATTGCAAAATAAAAGTTTGGTTATAGGTTAATGGACTTCTGTACTTTGTACATCACGTAAATGAACTGGAAAATTATAAGTTGTTAGTTAATGTTGTGATCCATAAACTCATTTCACTATTTTTCAGTATTTTAATCAATATTGAATTAAAATATTGACAACTCTCAAATTATAAGAATTTTAAGAGTAATACTGGGTTACCTAAAATACAGAGGCAACATTCTTTCACAATTATTAGAAAAAAATCTTAACTATGTTTGGTTATTGGTTTTTGCGAAAGAAGGAACTTCTATTCTAATAGGGTAATATAATTAATCACCCCAGAATTTCAATGGATATACGTAACAAAAAATTGGCCAGTAGTCGTATATGACGTTAATTATTCCGCGGTTAATATTGGAATATATTATTCAAATAGTCATAGTTTTCCGATGTATATGGATTAAGTGAAATAAATGGGGGATTATATACTTTTACTTTTACTTAGTACTGTTACTCGTGATATTATACTTTTCCGCATGAAATGACAAGTGCTGAATTCAAAGAAGGTAGAGTATGAACTTCCTTCATTATTATTATAATTATGTGGTGAAACTCTTTATTATTTTATCTACTCCAAGACAGGCATCAGTTTTTAACCTAAGTGTCATGCTGGGGGATAGATACATCAGATCAGGAGTGCGATGCTGCGAGGAAAGTTCGCTAGTCACTGGAGTCAATGAGTAAAATTTGTGGGTGCTTTCTGTCAAGACCGGGAGGCTCACTCCGTGAGTCGGCTGTGATTTACTGGATGAGGGTAATTATTATTATTATTTATTTTAAAACAAACTAGCAGCTTATTAAGCTGATCTGGTTTCTATATAGTCTATTTTTATATCTGTTCACTAAAGATGCAGTTACAACATTCTCTGATTCCTGCCTGCGACCATATAATTGGAGAGAAAATTATGAAATGGTATTTATTTCTTTTGATTTCACACGATATAATTTCAGCTAAAGTCCTCTCAATCGTTATTGTCAGAAAATTGTGATATGTCTTGTTGTGTTGGGTACATAATAATATCCTGTTAAAATTTTGTAGGCTTCGATTGGGTTGCCTTCGACGTTGTAGCAGTGTGAGACTCAGTTCTTTTATCCCTCATTCATATGGCATATTTAGTAAAGTTTGACCTGTTTTGTTTATGCTGAGAATTACTGCAGGGCTGCTGGGGAGAAGTCTAATTCCAGTCACCACTGTAGCGATAATAAGGGTGCCACAGTCCCTGTTTGAAGCGTTTTGGTGGCATGGCATTGGAGGCTTCACCTTCCTTAATATAGTTTCACATACTGATTTCAGCAACTTTCTACTCAAAGATGTAACGTGAAGGGGAAGGTTGTTGTGTCATGCCGTTTAAACTTTTGTCAGGTTGGGCACGCATTAAATTGCGTGAAGTCATCGGCACGCATTAAATTGTGTGAGATCATCAGCACGCATTAAATAGCGTGAGGTCATCGGCGTGCATTAAATTGTTCAAGGCAAAGAAGGCCGTGAGCGCACATTAAATTGTGCCAGGCAAAGAAAACCATTAAATTGGGTGAGACCGTGAACGCGCATTAAATTGTGTGAGGCCAAGAAAACCATTAAATTGGGTGAGGCCGACACCAGTGTTTATAAAAAATAAAAATAAAAATCAGTCGGCCAGCGACCATGATGGCAGAAGGGCCGTCGAAATATCTGGCAAAAAACGATATTAATCGCGGTAAGTCCCGTAATACTAATAGCAGTAATTGTGACCGTGAAACTCTAAAATCATATAAAAATAAAAACCTTTATGGCCACGTATTGTATAAGCACATGGGGGTGCACCTCCATTTAGTTGGAAGGCACAAGGCACCTCCGTTAAGTCGGAACGCACGTGCACCTCTATTTAGTTGGAAGGCACAAGGCACCTCCGTTATGTCGGAAGGCACGTGCACCTCCATTTAGTTGGAAGGCACAAGGCACCTCCGTTAAGTCGGAAGGCACGTTCACCTCCATTTAGTTGGAAGGCACAAGGCACCTCCGTTAAGTCGGAAGGCACGAGCACCTCCATCGTTATTGAGTCAGCCCAGGATTCAAATCCACATTGGCGATAAATTCTAAAAAATATATAAGGAAAATTATTATAGTGGCAAGAAAAATTGTGCAAATATCTGTTATTTATATATATAAATTTACTTTTATCAGCACCACCTGTGGGTTGACTGGTGGAAAAGGCCTTGGGCCTTATGTTATAAATTTTAATAAATAAAATAATAAAAGTCTGAGAAAGATTGAGCAATCCATACCTACATGAAAATTCATATAAAACTAAGTGGACTTCCACAGACTTAGATATAGCAGAAAGTTAAATATGATCTGGAAATCTGAAGACATTCGAGGATTATCACCAACTCGAAATGTAGGAAGATACAAATTGATATGACGGCAAATTAGAAAGACAAATAAAATTTTAACAAGCAAGAACTTAAATAATATGCAAGTTCGTGTGTTTCTATACTATTGGTTTTAATCATATTAATGTTTCATTTGCTGAATTTTGTATTGGCGTATAGTTCTCATTTAGTGATGGGGTTTTAGAATATTGAGCAAAATTTTAGTCGATAAAATAAATAAATCATTATTCACTTCATTATTTATTCTCTTTAATTTAAAATATTAAAGTGAGTGATGAGTGAAAGAAAGTTAAAGTTAATAGTAAGTGTTTTCAGTGTTAACTTGTATTGTAAAACACAATTATATAAAGTGAACACTGAGATTGTTGGTTATTTTGAAACAACTTTACATTAATGCACAACAGTAGTCAAGAACTCGTTAGATATCTTATGACGGCCGATATAAGTAGACTAGAATAGCGATTTCAAGCGAAATCAACGAATACTATTCTACGTGATATGTACCACAAGTAAAATGGAGGCCAGTAAAAAATTGAAGACCAAGAAGAGGTCATCCATCAGAAAGATCAGATGGTACATCTGTCACAACTGAATGTAAAATGCTAATAACAGGAATTACGGAGGATGTCTCGTTTGAACACCAAACAAAGGTTGTAATTAAGGAAAACAATAATGATGAAAAGATTTTCACCTATTAATTCAGAGAATAAATAAAGAATCAAACTAAGGAAATGTTAAAAGTGCAGACGGGGCCAACATTCAGGCCTTCATTAACCAGGTAAATGTTTGTTATACCGTTCGCTCCTCCTGCCTCCGTGGGGTAGTGGTTAGAGCATTCGGCTCGTACCCGGAGGTCGCAGGTTCGATTCCCGGCGGGGGCGGCGACTTTGTGTTGTTGTCCTAGTTTGGTTAGATTGTCTGATGGGTGAGATGATCCGTGCTTCGGGGGGCGCGTTGATCCGTCGGTCTCGGTCACTGTCTTTGACATTGGTCGTTGCCTAGAGCCACGTCAGAAGACTTTAAGGCGGTTTGGAGGCTGACACTAGTGTTGGTCACTGACACATACGATAAGAAGAAGACCGTTCGCTCATTAGTGAGCAAGTTTCAGTGCTTTTTATGTATTTTTACGCAAACAAGTGACCATGATCTTAAGATGGGTGTTCCACCCGAATCGTCCGAATCCTTATGTATATTGACGTAGGACCATTTCAATGGTTTTCTTAGGAGTTCAAATCCAAACCAGGATGAAACTGGTCGAACGCATAGGCCTGCTCTCGTAAAGTAAATGCGTCGTTATTGAACAGCGTAGCCAAAATAGCTAATGCTAATAAGCTGGACAGAGCACCGCAGATGGACCAGAATGGTAACCTATCACAAACTAGATTTGTTTTTCTTCGATTTTTATTTGTTCGAAAACGGTACAACGAAGTTTTAAATGCCAAATGGGTTCTTTACCATATTTTCTGCTTATATAAATTCAATAAATATATTTTTCGTCTTCTATAAAAACTATCGACCGAAAATCAAAATATGTAATTTTTATTTGAAAATTTATTTGGTAACAAGAATTTTATTTTCTAGAAGTATTAATGATAGAAATAACTTCTTCCAAATTATTATTTACACAGATTTTCAATAACTTTTTTGCTCCATTTATTTTACCAGGCTAAATGATTTACTTTAGAAAATTAACACTATGTATTTAAACATTACGTTTTTGGATAATTCTATATCACATTTGAATCTTGTGACAGAGCGCTATAGGTAGGTTCAGGTTGCGGCGGGGTGGCCCTTGGGCCACCCCAAGCCGCACGACATGAATACACACAAACACAAAATGTGTTTAAACCTACTTATTAAAACAAAAACCTTGTGACAGAGCGCTATAGGTAGGTGCAGGTTGCGGCGGGGTGGCCCTTGGGCCACCCCAAGCCGCACAACATGAATACACACAAACACAAATGTGTTTAAACCTACTTATTAAAACAAAAACCTTGTGACAGAGCGCTATAGGTAGGTTCAGGTTGCGGCGGGGTGGCCCTTGGGCTACCCCAAGCCGCACAACATGACAAACACACAAATAGAACATAACTACAAAGTATATACTTTGTATATATAAACATTTTGGATTTCAAAATTATGATTTAAATTATTTGGTATTTGTCATGTTGTATTTTAATAATAGGGAAAATAATTTTTAGGTTAAATAATTATTTTCTTTATGAAACATATAGAAATAGTATCATCGGTTTAACGTTAGGTTGCAATACAAAGTATATACCTTTCAAAAATATAACAATCGAAAATCGGAATTTCAACCAGATGGAATAAGAGATTTCGGTCAAATGAAAATATTGAAAATGAAAAAATTACGAAACGTTTTTGGTATTTTTGGTAATTATATATAATTATTATGTATGTTAGTTGTAAGGTATTTATAATATGGGTCTCTGGCATTGTACAAAATTTGTAAGTACAATGCTATTGCCTGAAATAAAGGAATTTATTTATTTATTTATTTATTTATTTTTGGTATTTTCAAATTCGTAAATAAAGAATTCTAGTTTGTGATAGGTAACCCAGCCAAACTGTCTTCATCTTTGCTGCAACAGCGTACTGTAAAGTCCGCTTAGAGTGGCCAACCCTACGCTTGTCCTGGGAGGTCCACCACTGTATGTATATCTCCCACTCAAGACCATAACCCATTCTTGTCGGTTACCTATCACAAACTAGAATTCTTTAGTTACGAATTTGAAAATACCAAAAACGTTTCGTAATTTTTTTATTTTCAATATTTTCATTTGACCGAAATCTCTTATTCCATCTGGTTGAAATTCCGATTTTCGATTGTTATATTTTTGACCGCTTGGCCAAAAAACAGATTGCGGTGAAGATCTGCCCACTTCGGGGCCTTAGGACTTAGTAAAGTAAACTGTCAGATGGAATAGAAATGGTTAAAAATGACTATTCAAAAATCTGATTAGTATGCTTTGTCAGAGCCAGAGCATATTATAAGTTGAATTAAAGCGGGAGCGCGGGGCGCGGTAATAACGTCGGACGTGTTTTGAACGGCTAAATATTGATAATCATTAAGTTTTTGCTATAAGAAATTGTTACTAACATCCTTGATTGAAGATCTAACGAATTATCAAGATTAGAAACATAAAAACTGTGTATTCGTCAAGATATCATCAATATTATAAAAGCAGCTGATTCATTGTGAATAGTGTTGTGATACAGTGTAGTCAGTGATTGGTTGAAGACGCCACCAATAACACGACCAGCCCACTGAGCTTTTGTCGCCGGTGATCTAGAGATTGTAAATATCGCAACCACGCCTAACGCAAGATTGGCCCAGTGGTACGCTACCGGCCGGCGACATAGAAGCTACGGATTTGAGCCTGGCATCAAGCACTCCTAAAAAAAAAGAAACATCAAATTTTTTTTTCTTTATATATACATTTTTATCACCTATATTGTCAAAAATTTCAACAGTTAATTTAATTTGTGATGGGTGCAAGTCTACAATTGAAGATAGGAGATATTTACGATGTGATGGCTGTGAGCTGTATTATGATCTTGTGTGTGCTAATATATCTGAACAAAGTTTCTACAACACCATGACGAAAGAGCACAAAGACGCATGGAGGTGTGTAATGTGTAAAAGCAAACAGCCGAAAACAGATAACACCAATACCCTGTACGTGCTGCTACTGAAGGAATCACGATGCACCGTGGAGCGGCTGTAAAAAGTCCTACTTCCTTGGATATGTCTTCTACAGCAACTGACAACTTAAATTACACAGCACACAACATAACTTTGGAAATGACAGATTTGCACTCACTCTTTTTGGAGATGCGATCTTTTAGAGAAGAGATGCGAGAGGAGCTGCGGGCCAATAGATCACAGATAAAATTGTTAAACGAAACATTGTCAACGATTATGGGCAGAGTCACAGCTTGTGAGGATCGCCTTAATAAATTAGAGGAGCGATGCTGCGCACTAGAGACAGGATTCAGTACAGGTCAAGGAGATAAATCATTGGAGTACTCTTTTCAATTACTAAAGGCTGAGATTAATGAGAGAGATCAAGACCTTTTAATCAATGATGTGGATATTTCATGCGTTCCGGAAGAAACGGGAGAGAGCCTGCCGCATATTGTGACAACCATTGGAACTAAGCTCGGCGTGACTCTCACAGAACATGACATCGTCTGCGCTGCGCGAATGGGCCGCATCCCTGAGGGCACGGCCGTCTCATCTGCAGCAGCTGCGCCGCGTCCACGTACCATCGCCGTGAGGTTCGCGCGGCGAGCTGTGCGGGATCAATTGCTTCAGGCTGCGCGCGTACGGCGGGGCGCTACAACAGAGGGTATGGGCACAATATAGATATCATACAGTATTGTATCTTCATACAAACGGTCGGAACGCAAGTTATACCTACGCGCCTCGAAGGTCGGTATACACTTGTTCCGTGACTCGGTATACAAACAGCCGAGAATGCGTCGCTGTGGCGAACGGTGTTTTGATGCAAGCAGTAGTCGTGCGTTAATAATATAGCGAAACACAGACAATATTGTGCTGTTTAAACTCGTCGGTTAAGCACACAGAGATAACATTTTTTAGGTTACCTCAAAACTCCGAAAGGTAAGTAAGACTAATAAAAATAGTTTTTATATATGTACCTACTAGTATGTTGTTTATTTTTTTAAATAGGTAAGTATTTCCCTTTTTCCACAAATATATTTCCCTTTTTCCACAAATACCTAGATTAAAAAATAAATAAGTGATAATGTTGAAAGACTTAATACATAACACGAGTAAGCTATCTTACCTATGCTCGCGATAAAAAAAAAACTAGCTAAGTAGTTGTTTCCTAGGCTACATATCTACTTACTGATGTGGGTACTTAGCTACTTACATATATTATTGAAATAAAATATCATTACAAATGATTATAATGTTATTATAACAATTATTACCTACCTTTTAGTTACCTACCTAGTAAGATTTACGCTAAGTAAGAACTACCTATAATTTTTAAGTGAGATTTTGTAGTAGGGTTTTGATTGCTGTAGGAAGCGTATGCGATGATATGGTTAATGTTAAGTTACGTTCGCAGCGTTTCAATATGGGATGGTAAACAAAAAAAATTGTTTCGAGTTGCTTCGTGCTGTATGTAGGGATTGTAATCCGACCGGACTGAACAAACCAGAATAACTTACCGTTCCTTTTTAACCGACTTCTAAAAAGGAGGCAATCAATTCGTCGCGATCTTTTTAGGGTTCCGTACCCAAAGGGTAAAAACGGGACCCTATTACTAAGACTTCACTGTCTGTCCGTCTGTCTGTCACCAGGCTGTATCTCAAGAACCGCGATAGCTAGACAGTTGAAATTTTCACAAATTATGTATTTCTGTTGCCGCCATAACAACAAATACTAAAAACAAAACAAAATAAATATTGAAGGGATATTAAATATGATAATAATCAAAAACATAACATGTATTTTTATTTAACGCTATCTTTTTCATTTACCTTACAATCACAAAACTAGTTACTCTAGTAGGTACATGAAATTAACCGTTCCTTTACCGTGCAGTCAATACCAGACACAATAGTAAGACAATGAACGTGGACATTTATTAATGTCGTGCGGGTCTTGACTGGTTATAATACTGTAGACGGGCAGCCCTAGCGCACGTGTTAGAAAATGAAATACCAGGATGAGGGAGTAAAGCATAATTTATTTCAATAAATGATATATTCCCTCTAAACAACTATCTTCTCAGCACATTTCGTATAACTTTTCAAAGCAAAGCTAAAACTACCAGGGTTTCGTAATCGGCCACTAGTTTTCCGAGAAGATAGACCCCGAAAGAAACTCTAAAAACGGCTTTGGTCTACATTTACATTCTCACGTTTTTACTACGTGACTAGTTCAATCACAAGTATCACAACAGTATTTCTCATTCTCATCTTGGGAAACCACTATTACATCATATTATCTAAGGTTAGAATTACTATCTTTACATTTGTACTTATCAAAGATATTGGTTATTCTATAACGGTTTCTTCACAAAAGAATAATTGTAAAAGTGGTTTCACAAACATACCAGGAATGTCAATTTTAATAACACTTATTTATTATCACAATTAATAAGAAAAATAGTAACAGAATTAAACTTACATCATCCTGCAGCTGCACAATTAAGACTGCTCCCAAACTAAGAAACACTGAATTTATAACCTCGCCCCGCCATCTTGGCGCCCCACCATTTTTACAACGTCATGCTAGATTAATCGCTTAAAAGTCATGTAATCATCGTATATTATTACTAATCGTAAATTACTGTAAAATAACAATAAGTTTATATATTTAAATCAAGCCTTATTTTTACTGTTTATCTTATTATAAAATAATAATCAAATCAGAAACAGTAATCTTCGTATAGATATACACTTTTAGTAAAAGTTACATTTAAATGTATCGGAAAATACATAACAATGTAATTTATGATTAATATGTATATATATGCCATGCTGGTCTGGGAGAAATAAAAAAAAACTTAGAATGTACCAGCTGCTTCTCTTCCCACGCAGATCGTAAAAGCCGATCGAGGGAATGGGCAAAAATGCAAATCATGTTAACAGGCGATGCGGCTAGCAACCCATCACTGTATTGATTGCTTTTCCATCTTCTCGCCCACCATGACGCTAAAAGTGGCTTTTGGGTCTTGCGGCCCCAGGCTCTGCATAAAGCCGCAAGACCCAAATTGCTCTGTCTGCCCCATTAGGGATATAGACGTGATAGTATGTATGTATGTATATATATATATATATATTCAGTACCAAGTTTTATATAAATTGCTGTCACGGCCAGACTGACTGTACTTCGCTCTCGAAGTACAAACCAACCTTACTTAATATTTACTCAAATGTTACTAACTTCACTTTCAAATTGTATATATCTTTTTATATCCATCTAATACATGAAATCAAAATAATTGTATCTATTTATTACATCATTAATACTTATTGCTAAATTATTACAATATAACACTTGCTACCGTTCTACCTCTCACATTAGGTGAATCGGCTAGAAATATTCTCTTGCTACTGTCCCACCTCTCACATTAGGTGAACAAGCTAGCAATATACTATCAAGTTAGTGTTCTACCTCTCACATTAGGTGAACAAGCTAACAAAATACACTTGCTACCGTTCTACCTCTCACATTAGGTGAACAAGCTAGCAATATACACTTGCTACCGTTCTACCTCTCACATTAGGTGAACAAGCTAGCAATATACTATCAAGTCAGTGTTCTACCTTTCACAATAGGTGAACAAGCCAACAATAATCCATCATATTAATGATCCACCTTTCACATTAGGCGATCAGTCTAACAATATCAATTAACATTAGGTAAATAAACAATCTAATTTTGTAACATACGATTATTTTATTAAAAAATTAATTATTTTAATTTAGACTTTAGTATTACATTAATTTAAAAGGATGCCTCGATCACGGTATGTTTACCAATAAATATTTATTTTCGGAAGTTTCACAGCATTACTGAACAGAAATATAAACCAAATACATGATAAATAAATAAATATATAGAGACAAATCACACTACTAAGTACATGTACATACATTTAAATGAAGTGTTCGCTTATGTAAAGACTCATCAAAGATTACGTATTGGTAAGCATCTACTTTAAAGTACATATACTTCCACATTGTACATTGTTTTTTCACATGTATTTTTAAAGTTTTGCTTAAGATGTTTCCGATAAGAACTTATAATCAAAGTTGTATATATTTCGTTATACAACTGTAAAGACATATATATATGTTACAGTTACATTATAATATTTTGTTTTCAGTTTTGCCTTTCACAATCGGGTTGCAGCTGTGCCTTTTACAGTAGGCAATAGAGCTAAACCTTTTATTACAGTCAGTATTGCTTATACCTTTGCTTTACATATTAAAAGACCTAAGCAAATATTTAAGAATAACATATTTATACATTGCTTACAACAGTAATTTTTATTTATTTTATTTAACACAATTGTTCCACAGAACAAAGTACTTTAAATGGCGGACTTAGTGCAGCATATATATATCTATTTATAACCCGTAACCGTTTCGACGTCCCATACAGACGTAAATGCATTTAAAATAGCGTCCACCTGCTTTTTGCGTCCCATATACGGTCGCCAGATCCATTTCAATCGCCAAACCACTCCTCGTGGCCTAAAGTACCACAAGGATTAATTATTTAAAAAAAAATTGGACTCCATTTTGGAACCACTTTACACAAACTTGTATTTTCATTAGTTCTTGATTATTCCACTTCAATGGAGCAGCGCTGTAGTTGCGCAATATACCGTTGGCAACAATGTAATGAATGAATACGACCAGTGAGATTGTTATGACTAATGACTAATAAGAATTCGGCTTATCTACTTCCTGGCGTGGCTACACAGTAACCTTTGCCTAGTACAAAATGAAATGCATTACTTACATCTAACACTGATTTTAAGTTTTAACTCAATATATAAGGTCTAACAAAATATACTGAAACCATTTTAAGGGTGAATTCAGTGCATGATACTGAAAAACTTACCCCAAGGAATAAGTATCAAAATATGATAAGTAATGTTTGGCCTACCATACAAGTTGACCGATCAGCTGATCCAAGTGTAAAGATAGCCAAAAATCATTTTCCATATTTCGACATATGTTTCTTGGAGAAAGTTGTTTACTATCACAGACTGAAGTCGCCCTTAAAATAGTTTCAGTATATTTTGTTACACCTTATATAGTCGACACTCTGAACATACAGTTCAACGTAATATTCGACGTCCGTCAGTATTATGGAATATCTTGTACAAGACGATTTACTCTATAATACTCACGGGCACTATACTTAAAAACAACTAAGCTGAAAAGAATACGTGTTATCATTTAATAATAAAAAGTTAACAAACTTGGAATATAAGTGTTCAGTGGTCTTTACATTTAATAATTGGCCAAGTGCGTGTCGGGCCACGCGCAGTGTAGGGTTCCGTAGTTGCAAATGCCAACTTTGAGTTCATGCCACTAAAACGTCTAAGTATCTATTGAATTTGTACGAAATTTTCCTTTTCGAGTACATTTTATAAGTTGATCGCCTATAACTTTTTAATTTGTTAACCCTACTTAGCTCTGATAGTTTTCCTATAAACTACATTATATATATACTATAGCTGTGATTTTTTTCACGTGTCCATATATAACCGTTTAGCAGATAGATGGGGGGGACACGTGACTTTAACAAAAAAATTCACTTTAAACCTAATATTTCAGACACGGATCCCTAAATCGAAAAATGGTGTTCCCAAGCTCACAATATTTTTGAAAGACCTATTTAACAATACCCCACACAATGTGTTTGTAGAGAAAAAAAATATTGACTTCCTCTTTACTTGTATGGCAGCTACCCTAAAAAAAAATTGTTTCCATATTTTATTTTACGACTTTTTTGCCATAACTGATATACATATCCATGCCAAATTACAGCTTTCTAGTACTTATAGTTTCTGAGTAGGACCGCGGATGGACAGACAGACAGACATGGCGAAACTATAAGGGTTCCTTGTTTACTACGGAACCCTAAAAAAGGACAAAAAGTTTGTCTTCTTAATTAATTTTTGATTTGGCAGTATTTATTTTTAACCCCCAATAAAAAGAGAGGTATGTTATAAGATTGACGTGTGTGTTTGTTTTGACTGTATTTTTTTGTATGTATATTACGTGACAACTCCATCATTAATGAATTGATTTTAAAAAATCTTTTTGCATTTGATAAAGTACGCTTTCAATTCAGTTTATATAATATTTCATCAAAATCGGTTTATAAGTTTTGTAGTAGTTGATTGTTATATCTTTAAGATAGCATAATTATATTTGAAAGCTACACTTACTCAGCTATACTTTTTTTTAGATTGATGGATCAGGGGCTACTAAAAATTTTCAGTTTCCATACTGATTTGGTAGAAAAAGATAAACATAGAATGTGCCAGCTGCTTTTGTTCCCGCGCAGTACGTAAAAGATATATGAGAGAACGGGTGAAGAACTAAGGAATATTTTTAATAGGCGATGCGGTTAACAACCCAAAAACAAGATCGAATAGTGATATTTGATCCCATTTTTTACCTTAATGCCCACAAACTTGCTGAATGTGGCCTTTGGGCTTTGTCTACACTGTAAGGTGTAAATCCGTGATAGTATGTATGTATGTTACTTCGTCACTTTCGGTGTTACGTACCCAAAGGGTAAAACCAGGACACTATTAATAAAATTTCACTGTCCGTCTTTCAGTCTGTCACCAGACGGTATCTCAAGAGAGTTTGTATGTTTACATATTATGTACTTCTTTTGCTACTATGACAACAAATACAAAAACCAGTATAAAATATTTAAGGCGGACTCCCATACAAGAAAAATGATTTTTGCCGTTATTTGCTCGTTAATGGCATGGAACCCTTCCTGCGTGAACTCGACTCGCTCATAGCCGGTTTTTAGGGCTCCCATGCTCGTCTGGGAGAAATAAAAAAACTTAGAATGTACCAGCTGCTTCTCTTCCCACGCAGATCGTAAAAGCCGATCGAGGGAATGGGCAAAAATGCAATTCATGTTAACAGGCGATGCGGCTAGCAACCCATCACTGTATTGATTGCTTTTCCATCTTTTCGCCCACCATGACGCTAAAAGTGGCTTTTGGGTCTTGCGGCCCTGGGCTCTGCATGGAGCCGCAAGACCCAAGATGCTCTGTCTGCCCCATTAGGGATAAAGACGTGATAGTATGTATGTATGTATGTAGTAAACAAGGAACCCTTATAGTTTCGCCATGTCTGTCTGTCTGTCTGTCTGTCCGTCCGCGGTCCTACTCAAAAAACTATAAGTACTAGAAAGCTGTAATTGGGCATAGATATGTATATTAATCATGGCGAAAAAGTCTTAAAAAACATCTTTTTTTTTGGCTGCCATACAAGTAAAGAGGTAGTCAATATTTTTTTTCTACAAACACATTGTGTGGAGTTTAATTGAACAGGTCTTTTAAAAACATTGTGAGCTTGTTAACACCATTTTTCGATTTAGGGATCCGTTTCTGAAATATTTGGGTTTAAAGTGAAAATTTTTGTTGGAGGCAAGTGTCCCCCCCCCCCCTCTATCTGCTAAATGGTTATATATGGCCACGTGAAAAAATTTACAGCTATAGTATATATAATGTAGTTTAAAGGAAAACTATCAGAGCTAAGTAGGGTATACAAATTAAAAAGTTATAGGCGATAAACTTATAAAATGTACTCGGAAAAAGAAATTTCATACAAATTTAATAGATAATTAGTTTTAAACGTTTTTAGTGGCATTAACTTAAAGTTAGCATTCAAAACTACGGAACCCTACACTGCGCGTGGCCCGACACGCACTTGGCCAATTATTTAAAGCTAAATTCAAATATTTTTCTACACTTACGTAAAAGCACAGACACAGATTAGTTCCAATAAAATGTTATCAAAATAGTTTTTAGTAGTTTTCTGGGCATGATTCAATATTTTATTGCTACAAACTTCGCACATGATCGGTACATTGCATAAGGTCAGTCCGTCCAGTTTGATCATTTTTTCAGTTCTTTACACATTTTGTAAGTAGGTTTTGTCTTATTTCTAGTTCATCCGTTTGAACACAACTAGGCGACAACTGTCTTTACATACGGTTATTGATAACAGCTGCAAGTGATCCCAGGATGGTTAATTATTTAGACGTGGATAAATTTTTAACGCGATCGGATTATGAACAGTTGTTAAGTAATAATTTGCTTAGGCCTTGGGACATCTTACTTTCACAACCACAACATTTAGTCATTAATTTAAACTTTGATCATAATGTACTAATTTTACTTAAACAGTCATGGTTTTGGTGCAGTAACTGTACCTATGTAGTGTATGACCATTACCCAAAAGATGAGTGCGAATATTGCCATCAAGTAAGCTAGATATTTATTGTTGTCTCAGATATTTTTTCTAATCCGTAAATATTAAAAACAGCGATGCCTAATGTGTAGTTATCATTCCAGTAACATATCGTATTAACTTTTCATTTAATTTATTATTATTTTTAAATCAAGTACCTATTACAAGAAAGTATAATTCAAATAAGCGGCTAAGTGCAAATCGGACTCGCCCATGAAGGGTTCCGTAGCAGCAAGTAACAAAATATAAAATTCTTTTAGTATGTTTTTTTTATATTTTTATATTGAGTTGATTAAATGAAAATCAAACTACGGTTTACGATTTATGACGTATTAAAAAAAGTTATTTGCAAGATCTCGTTCAAACCAATTTTCGCTGGTAGTTTGCATGGAAATGAACATCATATATATTTTTTAGTTTTATCATTCTCTTATTTTAGAAATTACAGGGGGGGGGGGACACATTTTTCCACTTTGGAAGTGACTCTCGCGCAAACTATTCAGTTTAGAAAAAAAATGATATAAGAAATCTCAATATCATTTTTGAAAACCTATCTATAGATACCCCACACGTATGGGTTTGATGAAAAATAAATTTTTGAGTTTAAGTTCTAAGTAAAGGGAATCCCCCAAAATGTATGTTTTTTTTCTACTTTTGTGTAAAAATCTTAATGCGGTTCACAGAATGCATCTACTTACTAAGTTTCAACAGTATAGTTCTTATAGTTTCGGCAAAAAGTGGCTGTGACATACAGATGGACAGACAGACAGACATACATGACGAATCTATAAGGGTCCCATTTTTGCCATTTGGCTACGGAACCCTAAAAACGTTAAAAGGAACTATGAAGAAAATCTTAACTAAATTATATACTCCATTAATTTATAAGTTTCGTTTTTTTATACTTGTAAGTTGGCCAACAAGCATACCTACGGTCCACCTTATGGACCGCTGTTGCCTTAGCCTATGAATGTTTGCAACATCAGAATGTACCAGCTGCTTCTTTTCCCGCGCAGGCCGTAATAGCTGGCAAAGAGTTCAAAAGATCTCAGTAACCATGTCAATAGGCGATACCGTTTAGCAACCCGTCACTAATTTGATTCCGTCTTCTGCATATATGCCTACCAAAGTGCTAAATATAGCTTTAGGAATTACCTATAACCTTGGGCACTGTCTTCCCCGCTAGGCATAAAGACGTGGTAGTATGTACGTATGTCAATCTTCCATGCTGTTCTGGAAGCGAAATAAAATCATAGAATGTACCAGCTGCTTATCTTTCCGGGCAGGTCGTAAAAGTCGATCAAGGGATATAGCGCCGTACAACCTTTGCCAATTTTTCCTAACCTAGGGTTGCTTTTAGTTTACCTTTTGGCTTGCAAAAAGTAACCTCGTCAAATCACCTAGTTTAGGATTAGCGGACCCCGGATTCTGAAACGTTACCGCTGAAAATGCAACCGAAAATACACTAAGATAAGAAGTACGTATATATCACACTGTATGCATGCGAAGAATATTGGTGTAACAAAAAGAATTGTTTTTCTGTTAAAATTTGGTGTACGTACGTAAAAACCTATTGCGTTAAAGTTATATAAATAACCGGCTAAGTGCGAGTCGGACTCGCTCACGAAGGGTTCCGTACCATTATCTATAAAAATTAAGTTTTTTGTATGGGAGCCTTATCTATTATTAAAGTAAAAATACAACTGAGTATTTTGATATATTATTTCAAGTGCCTACCTGTTGCCATTATTGTTATCGAGCAAAAAATGGGCAAAAAAATCCCTTTTAATGTATGGGAGCCCCCTCAAATATTTATTTTATATTGTTTCTAGTATTTGTTGTTATAGCGGCAATAGAAATACATAATTTGTGAAATTTTCAACTATCAAGCTATCGCGGTTCTTGAGATACAGCCTGATGACAGACAGACGGACAGATGGACAGACAGCGAAGTCTCAGTAATAGGGTCCCGTTTTTACCCTTTGGGTACGGAACCCTAAAAAGTAAGAAAGACAGACAGCGGAACCCTCTGATTACAGAATCCTAATCATTACAAAGTATTTTAGCTGAAGCACACAAAATCAGCTATAGTTTTATACAAATATTATTTAATGTATAAAAAAACTAGCCGTCTGCCCGTGACTTCATCAGCACAAACATTATCATGTCTTTGTACAGAGAGCCATCGGTTATGATTTTATTATATGTATTGATATATATATACAGCAAATTTTGCAACGTTTCAAAACGATACGTAACAAAGTATGAACAGAATGGACGTCATGTGCGTGGAATTTGGGAGAATGGCTGAAATATACAGCGACGCCCAGTAAGAGTTGATTTGAATGTGGGTTCTAATGGGTGCCAGGCTAAACATAAATTGAATATTGGTAAATATAGTGTTTTTTGTAGTTATAAATACATAACCTAATATTGGATACGAGTATAAAGCAATATACGCAAAGACACGAAGACAAAAGCTATTGGAACACATGGACGCAATACTGATGGAAATAAGAAAGACGCCAAAACATAATTGGGATTTAAATATATATATATATATATATATATATATATATATATATATATATATTTAAATCCCAGTTATGTTTTGGCGTCTTTTATATATATATATATATATATATATATATATATATATATATATATATATATATTTAAATCCCAATTATGTTTTGGCGTCTTTCTTATTTCCATCAGTATTGCGTCCATGGGCGTCGCTGTATATTTCAGCTATTCTCCCAAATTCCACGCACATGACGTCCATTCTGTTCATACTTTGTAACGTATCGTTTTGAAACGTTGCAAAATTTGCTGTATATATATCAATACATATAATAAAATCATATAACCGATCGCTCTCTGTACAAAGTCATGATAATTGTGCTAATGAGGTCACGGGCAGACGGCTAGTTTTTTTATACATTAAATAATATTTGTATAAAACTATAGCTGATTTTGTGTGCTTCAGCTAAAATACTTTGTAATGATTAGGATTCCGTAATCAGAGGGTTCCGCTGTCTGTCTTTCTTACTTTTTAGGGTTCCATACCCAAAGGGTAAAAACGGGACCCTATTACTGAGACTTCGCTGTCTGTCCATCTGTCCGTCTGTCTGTCATCAGGCTGTATCTCAAGAACCGCGATAGCTAAGTTGAAAATTTCACAAATTATGTATTTCTATTGCCGCTATAACAACAAATACTAAAAACAAAATAAAATAAATATTTATTATTGGGATGTATGGGAGCCCCCATACATTAAAAGCAATTTTTGGGCCTATTTTTGCCCGATAACCATAATGGCAACAGGTAGGCACTTGAAATAATATATTAAAATACTCAGTTGTATTTTTACTTTAATAAAAGATATGGCTCTCATACAAAAAACTTGATTTTTATAGATAATAGTACGGAACCCTTCGTGCGCGAGTCCGACTTGCACTTAGCCGGTTATTTATATAACTTTAACGCAATAGATTTTTACGTACGTACACCAAATTTTAACAGAAAAACAATACTTTTTGTTACACCAATATTCTTTGCATGCATACATACATACATACATACTATCACGTCTTTATCCCTAGTGGGGCAGACAGAGCATTTTGGGTCTTGCGGCTCTATGCAGAGTCTAGGGCCGCAAGACTCAAAAGCCACTTTTAGCGTCATGGTGGGCAAGAAGATGGAAAAGCAATCAATACAGTGACGGGTTGCTAGCCGCATCGCCTGTTAAAATGATTCGCATTTTTGCCCATTCCCTCGATCGGCTTTTACGATTTGCGCGGGAAAAGAAGCAGCTGGTACATTCTAAGTTTATTCGTTTCTCCCAGACCAGCATGGGAGACTTTGCATGCATACAGTGTGATATATACGTAAATACTTCTTCTTCTTATCTTAGTGTATTTCCGGTTGCATTTTTAGCGGTAACGTTTCCGAATCCGGGGCCCGCTAATCCTAAACTAGGTGATTTGACGAGGTTACTCTTTGCAAGCCAAAAGGTAAACTAAAAGCAACCCTAGGTTAGGAAAAATTGTCAAAGGTTGTACGGCGCTATATCCCTTGATCGACTTTTACGACCTGCCCGGAAAGATAAGCAGCTGGTACATTCTATGTTTTTATTTCGCTTCCAGAACAGCATGGAATATTGACATACGTACATACTACCACGTCTTTATGCCTAGCGGGGAAGACAGTGCCCAAGGTTATAGGTAATTCCTAAAGCTATATTTAGCACTTTGGTAGGCATATATGCAGAAGACGGAATCAAATTAGTGAAGGGTTGCTAAGCGGTATCGCCTATTGACATGGTTACTGAGATTGTTGAACTCTTTGCCAGCTATTACGGCCTGCGCGGGAAAAGAAGCAGCTGGTACATTCTGGTGTTGCAAACATTCATAGGCTACGGCAACAGCGGTCCATAAGATGGACCGCAGGTATGCTTGTTGGCCAACTTACAAGTATAAAAAAACGAAACTTATAAATTGATGAAATATATAATTTAGTTAAGATTTTCTACATAGTTCCTTTTAACGTTTTTAGGGTTCCGTAGCCAAATGGCAAAAATGGGACCCTTATAGATTCGTCATGTCTGTCTGTCTGTCTGTCTGTCTGTCCATCTGTATGTCACAGCCACTTTTTTCCGAAACTATAAGAACTATACTGTTGAAACTTAGTAAATAGATGCATTCTGTGAACCGCATTAAGATTTTTATACAAAAGTAGAAAAAAAACATACAGTTTGGGGGGTTCCCTTTACTTAGAACTGAAACTCAAAAATTTATTTTTCATCTAACCCGTTGTTACGTGTGGGGTATCTATAGATAGGTCTTCAAAAATGATATTAAGATTTCTTTTATAATTTTTTTTTCTTAACTGAATCGTTTGCGCGAGAGTCACTTCCAAAGTGGAATAATGTGTCCCCCCCCCCCTGTAATTTCTAAAATAAGAGAATACATACATACATACTATCACGTCTTTATCCCTAATGGGGCAGACAGATCATTTTGGGTCTTGCGGCTCTATGCAGAGCCCAGGGCCGCAAGACCCAAAAGCCACTTTTAGCATCATGGTGGGCGAGAAGATGGAAAAGCAATCAATACAGTGATGGGTTGCTAGCCGCATCGCCTGTTAACATGATTTGCATTTTTGCCCATTCCCTCGATCGGCTTTTACGATCTGCGTGGAAAGAGAAGCAGCTGGTACATTCTAAGTTTTTTTATTTCTCCCAGACCAGCATGGGAGTAAATAAGAGAATGATAAAACTAAAAAATATATATGATGTTCATTACCATGCAAACTACCAGCGAAAATTGGTTTGAACGAGATCTTGCAAATAACTTTTTTTAATACGTCATAAATCGTAAACCGTATTTTAATTTTTATTTAATCAACTCAAATATAAAAATATAAAAAAAACATACTATAAGAATTTTATATTATGTTACTTGCTGCTACGGAACCCTTCATGGGCGAGTCCGATTTGCACTTAGCCGCTTATTAGCTTCTCGAATTATACTTTCTTGTAATAGGTACTTGATTTAAAAATAATAATAAATTAAATGAAAAGTTAATACGATATGTTACTGTATTGATAACTACACATTAGGCATCGCTGTTTTTAATATTTACGGATTAGAAAAAATATCTGAGACCTAAGCCTAAGCCAACTTTGAGTTTATGCCACTAAAAACGTTTAAAACTAATTATCTATTAAATTTGTATGAAATTTCTTTTTCCGAGTACATTTTATAAGTTGATCGCCTATAACTTTTTAATTTGTATACCCTACTTAGCTCTGATAGTTTTCCTTTAAACTACATTATATATTCTATAGCTGTGAATTTTTTCACGTGGCCATATATAACCATTTAACAGATAGAGGGGGGGGGGACGACGACACTTGCCTCCAACAAAAATTTGCACTTTAAACCCAAATATTTCAGAAACGGATCCCTAAATCGAAAAATGGTGTTAACAAGCTCACAATGTTTTTAAAAGACCTATTCAACGAAACTCCACACAATGTGTTTGTCAAAAAGAAAAAATATTGACTACCTCTTTACTTGTATGGCAGCTAACCTAAAAAAAATTTTTTTCCAGATTTTATTTTACGACTTTTTCGCCATGATTAATATACATATCTATGCCAAATTACAGCTTTCTAGTACTTATAGTTTTTTGAGTAGGACCGCGGGCCGACAAACAGACAGACATGGCAAAACTATAAGGGTTCCTTGTTTACTACGGAACCCTAAAAACCGGCTATGAGCGAGTCGAGTTCACGCAGGAAGGGTTCCATGCCATTAACGAGCAAATAACGGGGAAAATCATTTTTCTTGTATGGGAGGCCGCCTTAAATATTTTATACTGGTTTTTGTATTTGTTGTCATAGTAGCAAAAGAAGTACATAATATGTAAACATACAAACTCTCTTGAGATACCGTCTGGTGACAGACTGAAAGACGGACAGTGAAATTTTAGTAATAGTGTCCTGTTTTACCCTTTGGGTACGGAACACCAAAAGTGACAAAGTAACATACATACATACTATCACGAATTTACACCTTGCAGTGTAGACAAAGCCCTGGGGTGCAGAACCCAAAGGCCACATTCAGCAAGTTTGTGGGCATTTAGGTAAAAAAATGGGATCAAATATCACTATTTGATCTTGTTTTTGGGTTGCTAGCCGCATCGCCTATTAAAAATATTCCTTAGTTCTTCACCCGTTCTCTCATATATCTTTTACGTACTGCGCGGGAAGAAAATCAGCTGGCACATTCTATGTTTATCTTTTTCTACCAGATCAGTATGGAAACTGAAAATTTTAATTAGCCCCTGATCCATCAATCTAAAAAAAGTATAGCTGAGTAAGTGTAGCTTTCAAATATAATTATGCTATCTTAAAGATATAACAATCAACTACTACAAAACTTATAAACCTTTTGATGAAATATTATATAAACTGAATTGAAAGCGTACATAATCAAATGCAAAAAGATTTTTTAAAATCAATTCATTAATGATGGAGTTGTCACGTAATATACATACAAAAAAATACAAAACAAACACACACGTCAATCTTATAACATACCTCTTTTTTTATTGGGGGTTAAAAATAAATACTGCCAAATCAAAAACTAATTAAGAAGACAAACTTTTTCTCCTTTTTTAGGGTTCCGTAGTAAACAAGGAACCCTTATAGTTTCGCCATGTCTGTCTGTCTGTCTGTCTGTCCATCCGCGGTCCTACTCAGAAACTATAAGTACTAGAAAGCTGTAATTTGGCATAGATATGTACATCAGTTATGGCGAAAAATTCGTAAAATAAAATATGGAAACAAATTTTTTTTAGGGTAGCTGCCATACAAGTAAAGAGGAAGTCAATATTTTTTTTCTCTACAAACACATTGTGTGGGGTATCGTTAAATAGGTCTTTCAAAAATATTGTAAGCTGGAAACACCATTTTTCGATTAAGGGATCCGTGTCTGAAATATTTAGGTTTAAAGTGAAAAATTTTTTTTGTTAAAGTCACGTGTCTCCCCATCTATCTGCTAAACGGTTATATATGGACACGTGAAAAAAATCACAGCTATAGTATATATAATGTTGTTTATAGGAAAACTATCAGAGCTAAGTAGGGTTAACAAATTAAAAAGTTATAGGCGATCAACTTATAAAATGTACTCGAAAAGGAAAATTTCGTACAAATTCAATAGATACTTAGACGTTTTAGTGGCATGAACTCAAAGTTGGCATTTGCAAATACGGAACCCTACACTGCGCGTGGCCCGACACGCACTTGGCCAATTATTTAAATGTACAGACCACTGAACACTAATATTCCAAGTTTGTTAACTACGTATTCTTTTTAGCTTAGTTGTTTTTAAGTATCGTGCCCGTGAGTATTATAGAGTAAATCGTCTTGTACAAGATATTCCATAATACTGACGGACGTCGAATATTACGTTGAACTGTATGTTCAGAGTGTCGAATATATAAGGTGTAACAAAATATACTGAAACTATATTAAGGGCGACTTCAGTCTGTGATAGTAAACAACTTTCTCCAAGAAACATATGTCGAAATATGGAAAATGATTTTTGGCTTTCTTTACACTTGGGTCAGCTGATCGGTCAACTTGTATGGTAGGCCAAACATTACTTATCATATTTTGATACGTGTTCCTTGGGGTAAGTTGTTCAGTATCATGCACTGAATTCACCCTTAAAATGGTTTCAGTATATTTTGATAGACCTTATATATTGAGTTAAAACTTAAAATCAGTGTTAGATGTAAGTAATGCATTTCATTTCGTACTAGGCCAAGGTCACTGTGTAGCCACGCCAGGAAGTAGATAAGCCGAATTCTTATTAGTCATTAGTCATAACAATCTCACTGGTCGTATTCATTCATTACATTGTTGCGAACGGTATATTGCGCAACTACAGCGCTGCTCCATTGAAGTGGAATAATCAAGAACTAATGAAAATACAAGTTTGTGTAGAGTTGTTCCAAAATGGAGTCCAATTTTTTTTTAAATAATTAATCCTTGTGGTACTTTAGGCCATGAGGAGTGGTTTGGCGATTGAAATCGATCTGGCGACCGTATATGGGACGCGAAAAGCAGGTGGACGCTATTTTAAATGCATTTACGTCTGTATGGGACGTCGAAACGGTTACGAGTTATAAATATACATATATATATATATAATATATATATATATATATATATTCAGTACCAAGTTTTATATAAATTGCTGTCACGGCCAGACTGACTGTACTTCGCTCTCGAAGTACAAACCAACCTTACTTAATATTTACTCAAATGTTACTAACTTCACTTTCAAATTGTATATATCTTTTTATATCCATCTAATACATGAAATCAAAATAATTGTATCTATTTATTACATCATTAATACTTATTGCTAAATTATTACAATATAACACTTGCTACCGTTCTACCTCTCACATTAGGTGAATCGGCTAGAAATATTCTCTTGCTACTGTCCCACCTCTCACATTAGGTGAACAAGCTAGCAATATACTATCAAGTTAGTGTTCTACCTCTCACATTAGGTGAACAAGCTAACAAAATACACTTGCTACCGTTCTACCTCTCACATTAGGTGAACAAGCTAGCAATATACACTTGCTACCGTTCTACCTCTCACATTAGGTGAACAAGCTAGCAATATACTATCAAGTCAGTGTTCTACCTTTCACAATAGGTGAACAAGCCAACAATAATCCATCATATTAATGATCCACCTTTCACATTAGGCGATCAGTCTAACAATATCAATTAACATTAGGTAAATAAACAATCTAATTTTGTAACATACGATTATTTTATTGAAAATTAATTATTTTAATTTAGACTTTAGTATTACATTAATTTAAAAGGATGCCCCGATCACGGTATGTTTACCAATAAATATTTATTTTCGGAAGTTTCACAGCATTACTGAACAGAAATATAAACCAAATACATGATAAATAAATAAATATATAGAGACAAATCACACTACTAAGTACATGTACATACATTTAAATGAAGTGTTCGCTTATGTAAAGACTCATCAAAGATTACGTATTGGTAAGCATCTACTTTAAAGTACATATACTTCCACATTGTACATTGTTTTTTCACATGTATTTTTAAAGTTTTGCTTAAGATGTTTCCGATAAGAACTTATAATCAAAGTTGTATATATTTCGTTATACAACTGTAAAGACATATATATATGTTACAGTTACATTATAATATTTTGTTTTCAGTTTTGCCTTTCACAATCGGGTTGCAGCTGTGCCTTTTACAGTAGGCAATAGAGCTAAACCTTTTATTACAGTCAGTATTGCTTATACCTTTGCTTTACATATTAAAAGACCTAAGCAAATATTTAAGAATAACATATTTATACATTGCTTACAACAGTAATTTTTATTTATTTTATTTAACACAATTGTTCCACAGAACAAAGTACTTTAAATGGCGGACTTAGTGCAGCATTTTCTCCCATTCAAACATAGAGATGAGTAGAGAAAATAATCATTATTATAACTTAACATAACGTGCTATTTGATAGTGCAGCAAGTAAAGATATCTTCATTTTACTTAATCTAACAATAATTCTATTGCTACTGGTTCAATCCAATTTCAGTTTAAGTACCAAACGTTTTAAACTTCTTAAACATTATTCATTTATTAGGGGATTCAAATTCCGTGTTTTTTTTTTAAATTGTGTAATTTGATTCATACAATTTGATCTTTTATAAGTAAAATAATAATTCAAGTTTCTATTTTCGTATAATGTTCATAAACTTCAAAGTCCAGGTTTAACATGATTTAACCCTGTTTTGTTGTAATAGAATTTTTGTGTCAATAATATAAATAATTTTTTACGCCTCGGCCACTCTGATGTTATTCCGTTGGTTGTAGGTTTTTATTTTAGATTTATCATGCCTCGTGCTGATTGCACGACATATGATATAAAGTCTCGCCGTGAAAGGGTTAATCAAACTTTACTCAACAAAAAAAATGCAGAACCAACAGCAGTCTTTTGATCGGTACGAGAAACATAAAACTAGTACTCAAATATGATCAAAGTTACGAAATTTCATATTTGCTGGAAAGTATCCAACTTTTTTTTATTATTTTACTTTTATTATCAATACTCATGTATCATGCAATTGTTTTTTTTTATGTCACTAGATTCAATATTAATATGTCTGCGCTGCATATTTGGCAAAAGTTAAGATGGCAGGAAAGTGATTAAATTTTCGATTTTATATCAGTGATTGTGTTTATTATTTTGTACAGTTTCAATTTAGTGGCCTCAAAAACTTTTATGTTCGCAAAATTATTCTATTGTATTTGAACTTCTAAATAATTTGTACTTTTTTATTTGTTGTATCAGGTATTCCCTTCATTTACTTTTCGTAGACAAAATTTATAAATAAAGCCTATTTTCATTAATTTGCTTATTAGCCATAGTTGCTCATCACCTACACACATTAAAAGCTTTTCTCATCAACGGCAAAAATCAGTTATGAAAATATCTTATTTAATACATTAATACAGATACACTGTCAACCAACAGTAAACTTTTGCAAAATGCATCTATGAAATTCTCTATAAATAAAATAAATAAATATATAGGGACAAATTACACTGATTGAGGTAGCCCCAAAGTAAGTTCGAGACTTGTGTTATGGAATACTAATTCAACGATACTATACTTTATAATAAATACATATATTGATAAACATCCAAGACTCAGGATAATTTGAAAAAGGCCATTTTCCAACTTGCCCTGACTGGGGATCGAACCCGGGACCTCTGGGTGGCGGACTAGCATGGTGACCACTAAGCCACGGAGGTCGTGTCTGTCTGAATATTGGATATGGTTATATGCAACAATGGATTGATAGCGGTGGCCAATAAAAAAAAAATAATAAAGACGTATGTCAAACCTTAACATAATTTAAGTTTACTCCGAGGATTTGCTATTCGTTTATAAAAATCTAATTTGGTGCTTTCTTTTTACTATTTCTTGTTAATAATCAAAGTTCTTATTTGTTTTGTCTTTTTTTAACCATAAATAATACATAGTATTTATACCGTAGCTTAAAACCTAAATAACAAACAGAATTTTAATATAAAAATCGGTGTTACAATACTACGTTTAAACTTGCTAGTGTATAGCTTAAGTTTTAATTTAAATTAAACATATTCTCTGTTATCTTTTATTAAGAGATCATTATGCAGCAAGGAAAATGGGTAATTTTTAATCTAAAACATTTACATGCCTTAGAGAATGGCTTATTAAGATAAAATATTATTTTAATTTTCTTAAAAAATATATTACTGAAATCTGTTTTCCAACAATATACAGACTTATTAATAAAAGAGCCCCGAAGGCATTACCTCTTATAACTTCCAAAGCACCTTGATATTAATCCATACGATTTCATTTTTGCGGACGCTGCACGTAGTGGTCAGCTGCTACTTCCTTGGCTATGGATTGAATTTGAAGAGCTGCACATCATGCTGCCACGTGGACGTTGAATCATTTTGTAAGGTGTCGTCCTCGTCGTCATTGTCATTGTCGTAGGCAGAGCGTTTCCATCACGATTCACATAAAAAAAATAAAAAAACACAAGGTATTAGTAATTATTTATAGGACCGTGGTATCCCACTTCTGATGTTAAAAAATGAAATACCAGGATGAGGGAGTAAAGCATAATTTATTTCAATAAATGATATAATCCCTCTAAACAACTATTTTCTCAGCACATTTCGTATAACTTTTCAAAGCAAAGCTAAAACTACCAGGGTTTCGTAATCGGCCACTAGTTTTCCGAGAAGATAGACCCCGAAAGAAACTCGTCAGTGGCCGCCTACTTGCCTGAAGGGCTTTGGTCTACATTTCACATTCTCACGTTTTTACTACGTGACTAGTTCAATCACAAGTATCACAACAGTATTTCTCATTCTCATCTTGGGAAACCACTATTACATCATATTATCTAAGGTTAGAATTACTATCTTTACATTTGTACTTATCAAAGATATTGGTTATTCTATAACGGTTTCTTCACAAAAGAATAATTGTAAAAAGTGGTTTCACAAACATACCAGGAATGTCAATTTTAATAACACTTATTTATTATCATAATTAATAAGAAAGGTTTGTTCCACTTAAATCACCTGGCGAAATTGGCCAGGTTATTTAACTCCACAAAATAGAGTACTTAAATTACCTGAGGTCAGGTTATTTAAGTCGACTACTAAATTATGATACAATTATTCCACTTAAATCACTCATAAATCTCGGGTGGTTTAACTCGACAAAACAGTCAACTTGAATAACCTGTCTGTCCCATCAAGGATAAAGATGTATGTTTATGAAATCTTTGGGAGAGGCCTATGTCCATCAGTGGATGTTATGCGGCTGAAATGATGATGATGATGATGTATGTTTAGCTTATTTTAAGCATTTGATTTGATCCTAGAGAACAACCCATCGCGCGTATAAGTATACCTATCACCTAAAATTACGGGCACATACATATTTGACTATAAAAATGAATAGTGAGAAATATTGAAGTGGTAAAATTTTTATTTACTACCCACAAATCTGATAGTCGTTTATCACAATTTCATACAAGTGAATTAATTCACTAGGTACTTACAAATTTGACAGTCGTATATAACACAATTTCATAGTGGCGTGTGCGGTTTTTGCAAGTTTCAATAAGATCTGTGCTGTAAATATTGTGTTATTTCATCATGGAGTTTAAATTCATCAAACGAGGAAGAGGGCAAACTTTACTACTAAACGGGCATCAGTATGGAAAATTTAGAGTATATAAAAAGTAGTATGTAAACGCGTATAAGCATACCTATCACCTATCGCTATACATACCACCTATACGTTCCTTAGACAATATTTTTGGATATAAGTACTCGTAAGTATCATAAATTCTTAAACGCTGACAAAAAAGTTTCATGCTAATGTGTCTGTCTGTGGCATTGTAGCGCTCGAACGGATGGACCGATTTCTATGCGTTTTTTTTCATATGAAAGCAAATTCTCTTGCGGTGGTTCTTAGCTATATCTTATAAAACTATAAATTAAACGTAAATTTAAACAAAAAATCTAGCAAAGTAGTGTTTTTGCTATTTTTTTCTGCTTTTTTTTTGTTGAGCAAAGTAGGAAACATTCACAAAGATACAGCGATTCAAAGTTTTGGACTAGGGGTTAGTGACTTATGGTGGATAATTTTTTTTTACAGTAGGTAAATTTATGTTAATTTTTACTCACTTTTTACAAATTACAATTATATTTTTTTATACTTCGATGTTATTTTTTTACAATGGTTGTTACATACTGAGGGTGGTTAATTATTTTTGTTTTTCATAGTAGTAGGTAGATGAAGACAAATCTATGAAGTTTTTATTAAACATTTTGTAAATGAGTACATATATATATTTTTTGTACCTACGTGCTTTATTCCGACCATAAAAAAAACTAAACTTCTTGACCCTAGTTTTAGCAAATAAGTTCACTAATCTTGAGATTGAGTTATTTGCTTACTTACGCCAACCATACGCACGCTTCTTCAAAAGAAGAAGAATCCTAAATTATTATTGACCTGATTTTTAATTGATTTCACTAAATTTCACTAATAAACTTTTATGTTAAAAGATTTTTTGGTTGAAACAAAAAGTACCTAACAATCGCATTCACAAGTCGATTTACGAAGAAATTTTAGTTCACATTGGATTAAATTGCAACGGTAAGTGACAAATAATTTTACTAAAGGTTGTTTTAAATAAATATATACCAAGAAATAAATAAAAGTCTAGTTTATTTTAATCCTCTAGCATAGGGTATTTAAGTTGTCTACCTAGTGGATTTAAATCACCTGGGTATTCGGAGTGATTTAAGTTGACCAACTTTGTAGTCGACTTAAATCTCCTGGCCTGAGGTTACTTAAGTACTCTATTTTGTGGAGATAAATAACCTGGCCAATTTCGACAGGTGATTTAAGTGGAACAAACCATAAGAAACATAGTAACAGAATTAAACTTACATCATCCTGCAGCTGCACAATTAAGACTGCTCCCAAACTAAGAAACACTGAATTTATAACCTCGCCCCGCCATCTTGGCGCCCCACCATTTTTACAACGTCATGCTAGATCAATCGCTTAAAAGTCATGTAATCATCGTATATTATTACTAATCGTAAATTACTGTAAAATAACAATAAGTTTATATATTTAAATCAAGCCTTATTTTTACTGTTTATCTTATTATAAAATAATAATCAAATCAGAAACAGTAATCTTCGTATAGATATACACTTTTAGTAAAAGTTACATTTAAATGTATCGGAAAATACATAACAATGTAATTTATGATTAATATATGTATATATATATATATATATATATATTCAGTACCAAGTTTTATATAAATTGCTGTCACACGCGTGGCGTAGGTATATTTTTCAAGGACAGCGCCGAGTTGCAATACTGTCTGTACTGTGGTATGGGTCTCCCAGGACCGGGGCGCGACGATTCTATGTTAACGAGAGGCTAACTAAAGCGAATAGACTGCTGTTTGCAAAAGCACGTGATTTAAGTGCTCGTTCCAACTGGCGATGTGCATGGACAAGAGATGGTCGTGTATATATACGCCAACATCAAGGCAAGGATGCACCGCGTATCCGTATTCGAACTGAAGACGATCTGACCCGTGTTTTTGGTTCCGGAAATGTTAGCTCCTAAAAAAACCAAAAATGTATTAGGAATTATTTTACGAATCATTTCTTGTCGATTAATTGCGCACAGTTATTTATTTTATCCCTTCATATGCATGCAAAATGTGAATGTCCTTTTTATAAAATTAAAGCTGATATTAGTCTCTTTATATCTTTATATGAAAGCAAATTTTGTAGAGTGTATATCAAATTTTGTGACCGATTTTTGACGTGACAACGTCTTATAAATTGGTTTGCCGGGTGACACTTCAAGAAACTGCGTTACGCTCCGCTCACGTTATGCGCTCACAATGAGAGCGAGTGAGAGGCACGCGTCCCTTCCACTCGGGCATGGTTAGCCCGCCTAAGAGCGAGAGAGACAGACATAAAAAGTCGTTGTCACGTAAAACTTTCGCCCGTATACCGACTTTACAGGCTACCAATATTTTTTCTACTTCTAATAATTTGGGATTAAAAACAATTTTTGAATGTATTTTTAGCACTTTGAGAAATATATTTATTTGTTTATGTTACAAAATAAAATCTATACTTATTACTTTGGTGAAAAAGATAATATATCGTATATTTTACAGGTGAAATATATTGGTATCATGTTATTAATGTATGTATTTCTTTCATATTATACTAATAGGCATAGTCATTTAACTGAAGTTCTAGCGTTTTACCCGGAATGTTTCTTTTTGATGACGCTTGTTATTATTCAATACTATATTTATTCTAATGCATTTTTCGTTAGTCACGAAGTAACTAATATTGTGTGTGCCGCAGCCATGACATATTTCGTACTGACTATAGGTGGGGTGAACATGTACCTATCGGTTGTAAATTACCAGTATATTATATATGCTCATAAGGACTGCAATACCTCTTGTGTATTTTATTCTTACTATAAATACTACTATTGCCTAGATGTTACTTATTTTATTGGTAGACTTGCGTTATTTATAAATCATTTATGTTATTTAATTTGTTGCAAATTTGATTATATTATTTATTACTCGTGATTAATAAATCAAAATATTTGAAGTTAGCGCTGTATGACGCACAGTCATTGAATACTGGTCATGATGACTTCTTGGTCGCAGTTGACCGCTTCAAACCGGACATCTTTGCAATAAATGAGTCTTGGTTACCAGCCGGCGAAGAGGCGCGTGCGCCCGTAATTCCCGGTTACCGTCTGCGCAACACACCGCGGCGTCGGAGACATGCAAAAGACTCAGGTGGAGGTGTTGCATTTTACTATAAAAAAGAATTAAGAATTCGCATTGAGAAATTCCCCGATTCACCAATAGAACAGATGTGGCTGTCAACAAAAATAAATGGATATCGTCTTATTCTCGGTACTGCATATAGACCTGAGTGGATAAATATTAATGTATTCACAGATGCCCTTGCTGATTCTATTACAAGTCTTGGATATTATGACTACATAATTCTTTTGGGGGACTTTAATGTGGATATGTTTAAGAATAATACCAGTGAATTTGTAACGCTAAATAATTTTATACAGTGCTTTGGTATTGAACAGATAGTAAGTGAGCCCACGCATTTTACTAGTCACTCACAAACTTTGATAGACATAGTATGTACAAATTGCAATACACGTAACGTCACAGTCACAAAAATAAAAGCGGGTCTGGGTCACTCAATGGTTAATTTTAGTGTATTATTAAAAAAGTCCAAGCCGCCTCCGACATTGCTAGCACATAGACCTCTTAAACGTATAGATTTAAAAAAGTTTAATGAAGACCTAGTATCGCTTAAATGGGAGTCTATCTCAGAGCTGACTTGTGTGGAATCCATGGTTGAAAAATTCAATAATTTACTACTAACTCTTCTTGATTCTCATGCTCCTCTTGTCACAATAACAATTAAAAACAACCAGTCATTACCCTGGATAACAGATAATATCAAGTTTATGATCACTTTACGCAATGAGGCACATGAAACGTATCGACTTACAAAATCTGACAAAGACCGAGAATACTATAAACAATTCAAAAAGACCGTTGAGGAGGCTATAGATAACGAAAAGCATGCTTATTATGAGCATTTTATCAATAAAAATCATGGCAATGGAAAAATCTTTTGGAAGAATGTGAAGCATAAACTTTTGATGGAATCTAATGAGAGAGAATGTCTTCCAGACTGCTTTAATGACCCCAACCAAATCAATGATCATTTTTTAAATGTAGTTTGCCCAGAAAAAACGTCCATATCACAGCTCTCCTATTATGAATTTCATCGACATTTTGATCATGATGCACTGCGCCATTTTAGTTTGCGGACTGTTACGGAAGCGGAGGTAGCGAAATATATTTTAGATCTTAAATCCAATGCTATTGGAAATGATGATATTAGTCGGGATATGGCATTGCTCACCCTTCCCCATACACTAAAAGTTATAACTGATATGGTCAATAAATCGATAACCTCAGGAGTAGTTCCATCTCAATGGAAAAATGCACTTATAACTCCTATTCCTAAAGTAGACCAACCCATGGATTTTAAAGACCTCAGACCTGTCAGCATTCTACCCTATCTCTCAAAAATATTGGAGAGAGCTGTTTATGACCAGCTTAAGGATTACTTAGAATCGTCTGGTATTTTACCGTCCCACCAGTCAGGTTTCCGTGGAGGTAGAGGCACCAATACAACGCTGCTTGATGTCACTGACAATATAATTGCCGAACAGGATAAAGGTAGGGGCAGTATCCTGGTATTACTCGACTACTCACGAGCGTTTGACTGTATAAGTGTGCCTCTACTTTTATCTAAGTTATCGTATTATGGGTTTGATTCTCATGCTGTTAAATGGTTCGACAGCTACCTAAGTAATAGACATCAGTCAGTCAAACTGCTAAAGGAAGACGGCACATATGAAATCTCTAACCCAAAGCATCCAAGTCGAGGCGTTCCACAAGGCTCTATATTGGGGCCTCTGCTATTTATATTATACACTGCCGATCTTCCTAATGTCATTAAGCAGTGCAAATACCATCTTTACGCTGATGACGTTCAGCTATATATTTCTATGGATCCAGATGATGTGGATGGGGCGGTGAAAGCACTAAATGATGATCTCGAATTGATTGCGGGTTGGTCGTTCAGCAATTCTCTTCAATTGAATCCTACTAAATCTAAATATATGATTTTGGGAACAAAGAATCAAATAGAAAAAATTAGAAACAGTAATCCTTCTATTAAAGTACTTGGCACAGACATAGATCACGTCGACAAAGCTAAAAATTTGGGCATAATTTTGGACAGTGAACTTAGATTCGAAGATCATATAAAAAATATTGTAAAGAACTGCTTATTCAGATTGAAGATTCTTTATAAAGTTCGTAAGTACTTGACCATAAAATCTCGAATAATTATATGCGAGTCACTCATACTTTCAAGGCTGAATTATTGTGATGTGCTGTATGGTCCTCGACTTCTTTATAGGACTCGCAAGATGATTCAACGAGTCCAAAACGCGTGCTGCCGTTTTTGTTTTAATATTCCACCAAGAACTCATGTGTCACCATTTATTAATAACGCGGATTGGTTGAATATGGAATCAAGAAGGCGGCTACATCTTGCAATGCTCATGTTCGACTTAATGAAGCACAAAAAGCCCGAATACTTTTACGGCAAATTAAAGTTTTGTACTTTTCATCATAGATACGGAGCTGGCAGTGCCAGGTCCAACCGACAACCTTTGGTCATGCAATTGCATAGAAGTGTTGCATTTAATGAAGATGCTGATGTTATTATGTCTTCAGCAAGAAGCTCCATGGAGTCTTCAATCCCAGTGCCACCTCCGTTACCAAACTCTCAACCTTACATTGCTGTTTCTCATAGTGCTCCAAAAATAAGTTCACGTATATACAAACGTGCACCTGCCTCATCCAGGCATTGTGTCTTTGCTGAGTGTGACAACACTGAACGTTTGTTGGTACCATCGGTAATTAGAGATATGTTACTCTTAGAACATACATTGTATATACCTGCTAGTGCCCGTGTTTGTAGTTATCACTTAAATGTTGAGCCCTGGAATGAATTGAACTTCAATCAAAATGACTTCACTGGTCATCAGATGGATGATATGATGTTAATCATGGATAGAGCTTGTCATAGACAGATGGACTTTTCAAATATCAGAGAAATGAATCCAAATCTTTGTCATTTTTGGTTAGGGATTAGTTCTAAACAGTTTTATCAACTGATGTCATTGATCAGTTTTATCAATTGATTTGATCCAAATGAATCGATTAAACAATTTCTAGCTTTATTCATGTATCTCTCCAAAGTACTTCTTGGGAGATTAAATAATGTTGATAATCTTTCAATACTCTCTCCAGATCTGAGTTTAACTAACAATATACTCAATGCCACACTTGGACATGGCACTTCATTTGACAACTGAGGCACATATGACATCAATTGATAAGGATCACTATTTATATGCATACAAATTTAAGCTATAATATCACATAGCATACTGGTTTAATGCACAATCGTTTTTAAGCATAACGTCCTTTCGCATAATGGAGTATGCATAATAATTTTAAGCATAATGTACCTTAGCATAATCATTATTTAGCCCTAACATTTTAAAGCATAATAGGATGTAAGTAGGATGTAAGTTGTTTTTGTGTATGTATTAGTTTCGCCCTAAGCTAGAGTCGCTCGCTCGCTTCGCTCGCTCGCTCGTGTTTTGGTCACAGGAAACCTAACTAACCTAACCTATACTCTGTGGCAAAGATTTTTTTGTGTCTGTGTTATTTTCGCCCTAAGCTTAAGTCGCTCGCTCCCGTTTACCTCATTATTCGTAGAAAGCATTCGTTATAAACATTTCCTAATACGATTTTGGAAATGTATACAATTCCTAGGAAAATTGTACATTTTCTAGAATATGTGTGTATTACATAATCTTTGAAACAATATTTAATACATTTCCTTATTATTAAACTTATATTTATGCCTATGGAGATTATGCCAATTAACATTATGCTGTAACAAATTAGCCTAAAATATAATTATGCCCAACACCAGTATGCCAAAAAACAATTTATGCCTAAAAACTATTATGACAAAATATTTTATGCCAAACCCAGTATGCCAAAGTATATAAGGACAAAAAAATTATGCAAAAAAAAGGGTCCCGATTTATTTGTACCATTATATTTAAGATTAGGATGCATGTCAATCCAGGATGTTGCTTCCAGAAATAAAATTATGCCGAAAGGTTTATTTGGAGACCCTGATATGGCTGCAAATAATAAACCAGCAATTGTGATTTGTGATGGCACTTACATATACGTACTAAGCAGTAGTAATTATTCATATAAAAAAAAACCTACAGCTTGCATAAATATACTAATCTCGTAAAACCTTTTCTTTTTGTATGTTATGATGGTACCATTTTACAAGCACTTGGTCCTTTTCCAGCAACGGAATTCGATGCAGATATTATGTCAAAAGAATTTCGTAGTGAAAGCAGTTCATTTAGAAGTTATTTCAGACAAAATGATATTTTTATACTCGATAGAGGATTTAGAGACGTGATTGGTCAGTTAGAGGATATGAGCTATAAAGCCTACATGCCTGAATCACTTACAGAAGGTGAGCACCAGTTGACAACTGAGCAGGCAAATAGATCACGTCTTGTCACAATGTGTCAATGGGTGGTTGAAGTAGTAAATGGACGAATAAAACGTGATTTAAAATTATTCCGTCAAGAATATTTTAACCGTGCATCAACACATCTTTGGTCAGATTTTATCATAGCATGTGCATTATAAAACATATTTCATAAACCAATTGAAGATAGACCTGATGCAAGACTATTCCTAGAAATAGCCCTATCCAGGTTAAATACTCGTAATTATTTAAGAAAATATGTTGTAAATCAAAATATTAATAGAAAACGGGTTATTTTCTGTACAATAGATGCTGCTTCTTCACATTTGGAAATATTTCCTGTATTATCATTACATGATTTAATGACAGTGGCTTTGGGTTCATACCAAATTAAACAGGCTCGCTCTTACTACGGGGAGCATATACATAGAAATGGAAAATATGAAATTGAAATAGGAAATGATATTGAAGATGATTTGCCTTTAGTGCTAGGAACAGACAAGTTGCTTTTAAGAGGTAGGATAAAATCACGCCATGTTAGCAGTAGAATCTATTATTCTTATATTTTTTATAATAGAGCCATCACCAATTCATTATCAGACATTGCTGGCTATTATTGCAGTTGTCTAGTGGGTGCACGAACAGTGGGTTGCTGTGCCCATGTAATGACTCTATTGCGTTCACTTTCACTAGTTCGACTCGTCAGTTCGATCATCGAACTAGTGAGAATTTTTTTTTTAGTTAAAGACGACCGACCTATGAAATGTCCTGGAAATTTCATTCAAATTCAATATACAATTCGTTTTTAGACGTTTTTAGTGGCCTGAACTCAAAGTCGACATTCGTAACTACGGAACTGTCATGTACTTGGCCGGTTATTTACTACTTATGTTTTTAAATGTAATCTTATCGTTTTTAATTTAGTTTTCATAAAACGTATTTTTTTACATTTTAATAATTAAGAGAACCAAGGCTTTATAAGTCGTATTTAATGAAGCCTCAATAATCAGACATCCACAAAACGAAGCGTTTTAAAATTGTAATTTGTTTAATTTTTTTTATTTTAAGTTAGAGAAGCAAGACTTTTTTGTAAATTGTATTTAATTTAGCATCAATAAACAGACATAAATAAAGCGTTTTTTATTGTATTTATTGTTTATTTTATTTCTCGATTAAATAATTTCGGCGATCGAACAAATGAGAAAAAAAGTTCTCAGTAGTTCGACGGTCGAACAAATGAGAAAAAAAATTCTCACTAGTTCGATGATCGAACTGACGAGTCGAACTAGTAAGAATGAACGCTCTATTGTGGTATCTAAGTTGGGCTCGATTTAGAGATATTGACCCTCCTGCTACATTTTTAGACGACATATTTTATGAATATGAAGACTTTGAATAAACCATGTTGATTACAGTATAACAGTACTTTATTTCTTCCCTCCCTTGCAATATGAATTACGTACTAAGCGTCAAAGCTGGCAATCGGAAAAACGCTCAGATGAGAGAGACCCATTTTCATGTCATGTCATTAAACAAATATACTTAGGTAATACTGTTATGGTTGGAAACCATGCAATGCATTGACGGCGAACTCGGGGTACTATGTTTAAAGAGTGACTTTACACAAGTCGATTGTTTCATACAAAACGCATACGTTTTCGAACAGTCACCCGTTCAAAAATAGCTCACCCGGACCCCTAACTTCAAAAACGAACTTTTGTTTTATTATTCATCAGAAACTCCACAAAATTAAAACATGTATTTTGTTTTATTGTATTTATATTATGCATTGCGTTATTCTGTACAATTTTGGTTATCATACTATAACCTTTTATGAGGGACGGGGCTACATAGAGCAGTAGGCATTATCCTTTGTCATACGTATTCAGTACCTACATACCTATCACATTGCAAGAGGTACAAGCTTAGAATAATAACACATAGAAAGATAGTCTTCATACAAGCGCTCTGTCAAAAGTGAAGCACTAAACCGATTCACACAGACGTGACGATTACGTGCATACGCTCGGCGACACGCAAACATACACTTGCGTAATGTTGCCAGTAAAAGTCAGTTTTCCCGAAAATGAGGAAACGATCGGCCGCTGAAACCATTTGTTTTTGGCAATAATACATAAATAGCTTACATATGTGTGGTAAAGTATGGGTATGGTAATGTAAAGTTGTTATAATACGAGAATGTTTATTTTTATAAAACGAATAAAAGAAAACAACACATAAAAAATTACAATTTATTTTTTACAGATTGTACACAATTATTTGTTTATTTACTGTGTAACTAAATTAAACCATTCAAGTAAAAAAAAAGTATTTCTAATCGAATTGTCTCCATCCATATTAAGAAAAATAAACAATTAAATGATTATAGAAATAATCAGTTTAGAAACCTGTAAACTGTATTTGTTTTTTGAATAATTGCCGCTTTAATAATGCTGTTTTCACTATATTTAAATTAAAAAAGACGGATGCGCAAATATTTTTCAATAATAAGCCTTGATAAATTGTTAACATGATTTTTCGCATTTACATGTTCCTCTGCATTAGTGAAAATAGACCTACCAACAAGTTTTTCCATAATTATCAAAGCAAGTTTTGTCTCTGATGTTTTATCTAAGTTATTTGTCTCCGCCATATACTTCCGCAAATAATTTTCGGCTATAACGCAGATTAAGTAAACAGCTTCTGATACATAAATTAAGCCGCCGTTGTCCCTTAAAGCGACCAACTTGTGAAACCACAATTTTTCTTTTGTGAGCATGCTATCGATACAAAAAGTACACTTAATTTTTTTCATTAAGTATCTTGCAACATTCCCAGCAATGTAGCCTACGACATAATTTTTGTAGTTTGGACCATCAGTCGAAGCTAATAGAGAAGTAATGTCTACATCACATGCGGGACTTTCTGATTCTTGATACGGCTGTTCTTCGTCATCGTCAAAACGTTGGGAAAAGGAGGTTTGATTAATACATTTTATTGCAGAAGAACAAGTCAGAACAGAAATATCTTCTAATGGCACACAGTTGCCTGTTACGACTGCTTGTAGTTCCATGTGGCATAAAAGTTTTCTGTATGCACCTTTGAATTGCAGGACATTGGGATTATCATTATGTCCTCCGTTCATTCTTATCATGCCGAAGAACAGTTCCAAATGATCTTGGCTCAAACGATACGTTGAAATATAGGCCATTTCTTTTGTATTCTCAACAAGAGTTTCAAACAAGTGTTTTAGGCTTTCTATGCATATCAGCATTCCTTTAAAACCTGTATTACTTTGAACGCTTAAGACTGACTCAAAACTCTTAAGTTTTATTTTTATAGCGGCCTCATTTTCATGATACGTACGCTTCCTAGTAGTTTTTATATTTAAATTTAAGATATATTTTTTGGCTTTTTCAAGAAGATCGAATATATCTACTTTATTATCTTTTGACAATGGCCGACAAAATCCGTATTGTGTTAATTTTCTTGAACAACTTGGACAACTTGGACGACTGTTGTTTAGAGCAGACGTATTTCTCTATCAGTAAAATATTAAATGTTTAGCTACAGTTAAAATTCGCACGAGTTACAATTATCTTAAAGCTCAATAACCGGTGAGCATTTATTTATTGTGCGGCTTCATTGGCATCCCCCTCCCGGCCCCGTCGTCGCAACCGATCCGTTGGCTTGCTACTCCCAGCGAGTGAATGAAGGTACGCAACGAAAAATAATCAAGCATCATGTCTACTACTTGTAATGCATGCAATAAATCGGTGAAGAAAGCGGATAAAATTATTTGTGGTCGTTCAAACTGCGAAAGACCCTATCACTATTTATGCATCGGCTTAACTGCAGAAACTGTGAAAAAAGTAGTCGGTTGGACATGTCCTGTTTGTATAAGTAAGCAACCAAAATTAGGAGATAATTCCAATACTCCTGTCAAATGCGGGTCCACTCAAAAGCTAGACGATGACGTGCCAGATAAGCAAACATCAGATATCTCGCAACAGCAGTTAACTCCTAATGCGCTCAATTCTATTGTACAGAGTGCAGTTAAATCAGCACTTAGCAAAACTGACGACCGTCTGTCTACAATGGAGACTACCCTGACGTATATGAGCGGTCAGTATGACGATTTGTTGCAAGCTTTTAAAGCAAATGCTGCCGAAATGAAATCCCTTAAAGAAGAAAACGAGCGTCTCCGTGAGGACAACAATAGTAATTCGGCACGCATTCGACACCTGGAAGAGGAAATCGCGCGTCAGCAGCAGTGGAGTAGGCTTCAAAACATAGAAATCAATGGGGTGCCTGAGTCTAAAGGCGAGGATGCCGTCGAAATAGTTGTTAGGTTGGCAGAGAAGATCGGTGTCAAAGTGGAGTGTAGTGAAATCGAGTTTGCGCATCGGGTGCAGCCACGCCGGCCTATCAGCAGCGCGGGTGGGAACTACCGCTCCATCATCGCCCGGTTCCGGCATCGTCGCACCAAGGACTCAGTTATAAGCGCATCTCGGAAGCACCGCGATATCAAGCCGCATGACGTAGGAATGGGTGATACTGTTTCAAATAGAAACAAGATATATATTAATGAACATCTAACGTCGGAGAATAGGTCATTGCTTAAAGAATGTAAGCTCAAGGCAAAAGAATCTGGTTATAAGTTCATATGGACAAAAAACTGTCGTATTTTCGTACGCCGAAACGAAACATCACCACCCATTCCTATAATAACATCCACCGATTATTAAAGATAATTTGAATATTAGTCATATACTTAATGTGTACTTTAGTTTTCTTTGTACGATATTTAATTATAACCCTCAATACGAGTATGTACGCATCGTCATAACACTCATAAAACATACACCATCTATCTCTTTCACTCATCCAACACAACAACACCAACACTATACATCACCATACAACATATTTCTACACAAAAATTCATCCTTAACATTCATAGACCATTACCTTTATTTCCATACCTATCAATACCACATATCATTCCTGGGAGCAAATCGTGTTATTATATCGCACCCCGCATCATGTCGCGTAGACCATATAAACTTTACAATAGTACCTACTACTAGGACACAGCATCAGTACCACGATCTAAATCAGATACATATTCATTTAAATTATACATCCGTCATACATACACAATATGAATCATTCCTATACTATATTAGTTTTAACTTTCTCACTGTATATGCACTGAATTTAAATCTATTGGCTTTATCGATGTTTCTTTATGGCAGGTCACAATAACAGACTCAAACTTCTATATCAAAACGTACAAGGGCTTCGCACAAAAACCGACGTATTTTATAATAACTTAATGTCATCCGAAATAGACGTTGCGTTAATAACTGAAACATGGTTATGTGACGGCATTCTTGATTCCGAACTATGCAGTTCTGATAGATACAGTGTATTCCGTCGAGATCGTGGCTCAGCGACGGTCGGCGGCGGAGTGATGATCGCCGCGGCCGCTAGGCTCGGCGCGTATCTGCGCCCGGACATCAGCCGTGACGACCTCGAATGCATCTGTATAACTATACCTGCGTGCTCATTGCACTTGGAACACGATTTGACTATGGTTTGCGTATATATTCCACCGGATAGTGCCCACTCATTACGATCGAAATTATTCTTAGAGCTATTGACAAGCATTATGACCTCGCTACCGGACGATTACATTATTATAACTGGTGATTTCAATTTGCCTTGTATCAATTGGATGCCAATAAATCCAGTTGTTTTGAAAAAAGGGTCAGTCGAAATTCAAAATTGTGCTTCCGAACTAATTAATATGACTTCATTCTTTAGCCTGACACAATACAATCGCAACATTTCAAATACTTATGGAAACATATTAGACTTATTTTTTTCTAATGTACATTTGCATATTAAAAAGTCAATAAATCCTCTAGTTAGCGAAAATGTTAGTCATCCTGCTGTGGATATTTATGTTCATGATATTATGGTACCTCCCTTAACCATACCAAGTAGAAAGATAACTCAATTTAGAAAGGGAGATTATTGCAGTATTAATGCTGCAATATTAAGTACAGATTGGTCATTCTTAACTACCTCGAATTTACAGGATTGCATTGATAAATTTTATGAAATATTATATATGTTAATTTCTAAATATATACCGCAAAAGACTATTTCGCATAAACATACTTATCCTATTTGGTACTCAAATGCTTTAATTAAATTAATAAAAGAGAAATCTAAGTTCCATGGTCTTTGGAAAAAATATGGGAATCCTAATGATTATGATTCTTTTGCTACTCTCAGATCTCGCATAAAAAACGTTGAAAGGCAATGCTATGAGTCATATATTAAATTTTCCCAAGAAAAGATAAAGGAATCACCGAAATTCTTTTGGACATACATTAAGTCAAAAAGAAAAAATAAATCAAACTATCCTCATATTATGCAACTTGATCAGACCTCAGTCTCTAATCCACGTGATATTTGTAATGCGTTTAATGATTTTTTCTGTAGAAATTTCAATCAACCTGCACCGGTACAACAATATACGAGTTTTTCTGAAAGTCCTTCTTCTCCCGATGTGATCAGTGACATAAAATTGACAGTTGCTGATATGATAAAACTAATAAAAAATCTTGACTGTAATAAAGGTGCCGGTAGCGATGAGATTCCCCCCTATTTCTTTGTTCAATGCGCAGACGCTTTAGCCTCTCCTTTGACCACTATATTTAATAGGTGTTTCAGCGAAGGTTTTTGCCCAAAAATTTGGAAGACTGCGAACATTGTTCCTGTTCATAAAAAGGGAAATAAGACGGATATTGCAAATTACAGAGGAATATCTATTCTTAATGTATTAGGTAAACTTATGGAGAGAGCAGTTCATGATCATATTTATCCACATATAGCACGTTATATACCTCAACAACAGCATGGTTTTCTTCGTGGGCGCTCAACTACTACTAATCTTACAATTTTTGCTAATGATATTCTTAATGGTATGGATAATAACTTTCAAATGGATGTTATATACACGGATTTCGAGAAAGCGTTTGACCGCGTTGATCATGTAATTCTACTACGTAAGTTACAGGAGCTGGGAATTCGGGGTAATCTCCTCCGGTGGATGGAGTCTTACCTTAGGAATCGCTCACAGGCTGTGGTGGTTGCAGGACATCGTTCTGATCTTGTAGATATCCCTTCAGGTGTGCCACAGGGATCAATTTTAGGTCCCTTATTATACGTAGCGTATCTGTATGATATTGGTGACTGTTTCCAGTACGCAAAATTTTTAATGTATGCTGATGACACAAAAATTTATGCTCCGATAAAGGACGTAATCGATGCGCATAAGCTTCAAGACGATCTGAACAGGATGTGTACGTATTATCATGAAAATCGTATAGGTGTCAATGTGTCAAAATGCGTACAAATTACCTTTACACGTAAGATTAACAAGATTTTATACCAATATAGATTAGACAACATGCCTTTGACTAAAACAGAAAGCGTTAGGGATCTTGGCGTTCTTTTTGATTCAAAGATGTTGTTATCAGATCATGTCGCGGCTATGGTCGAAAAAGCATATAAAAATTTAGGTTTTGTTCTGCGTGTAACGCGTCCATTTTCTGACGTAGACTGCATTAAAGTGTTGTATTATTCTTATGTTCGTAGCATATTGGAATATTGTTGTATTGTATGGAACCCTAACTATATAACATATACGCAGGATATTGAAAGAATGCAGATGAAATTTGTTAATGCTTTAAATTATCGTACTGGAAGTACAACACAGCTGCCTGCTCGGAGCTATGAGCAATCTTGCAACTATAACAACTTGTTGCCACTGTCAGCTCGACGTGAACTACTTCAGATGTTGTTTTTACATGACGTTTGTAATGATAAAATAGATTCTCAGGAACTTGTCACCCTTTTCTTACAATTTAAAACGCCTGTAAAGCGTACAAGACATACAAATTTATTTAACGTCCCATTCAGCCACCGTAATTATGCACAAAATTCAGCAGTTCCACGAATTCTTGATAAATACAATAAAAAGTTTTCATCAGTAGATATATTTCACGTAACTAAATCAGCCTTAAAAAAACAAGTCATAGATATTTTATCTAATACATAATTTATTTCGCGTATATTCTCAATTTTTTAAAACACATGATACAATCGGTGCACTTACATAAATAAATAAATAAATAAATAATACTAATAATAAATATTTCGGGAGCGCCACATGACAACAACTTCTCCAAAGGGCCTCTACGTGTTGGATCTGTATCCCCACGCAAGCCTCTCAAAGGACCGGGGTGAAAAGACCCGTGATTCTCAAAGGATACATAATATTAATACTTACATATATATACATATACATATACACATTTCTGCGCATACTCACACTCATAAACACACTCACAATCACACATACTCATACTCGCACACACAGATATACAATTATAAACACACTCCTGAGGCGTACTTACTTTAGTATTTTTGGTCTTAGTTTTTAAAAATTGTACCTTAAATGTTAATTTTAATACCTTGTTAATAAAAACTGGTCCCGTGCTTTTTTTTGTTGTTGTTAGTAAAGAATACGTTTTTTTTAAATTGTTGTAGTTTATACCTATAATATAAGTATCTATTTCAACTCTAAACATCATTTTTGAACATTTTAATTTACATAATGAGAATCTGTAATTGGCAGTAAGTTATAGTTTATAAGATAAGATAATAATATTGTAAAGTGCTGTTGATTCTGTGATAAATAAATAAAAAAAAAAAAAAAGAATTAAAAACATCAAATAGGTTGTTCAAAAGCATAATAAAATTTTCTGTGCACGCAGATTTTACAAATTTGTCCAGTTTAAGGGTATCGCGGCAAAATTTTAGACTAATAGAAACACTTCTGCTAAGAAGTTGCATGGCCAGTTTAACTTTCATTATTGTATTTCTAAATTGTAAATGTCTTCGTGTTAGCTTGTTCGCAATGTCCTTCTGTCTCCTGCAAATCATTTAAAAGAACCAAGTAGTTCCAATCTACTACATTTCTTTGTTCGTCGAGGAATTGGGTTTTATTTTCTCAGTGATTACGGATAAGCTTGATCATGTGGCATGGATCCAAAAATACCGCCACTTCGTAATCTGATGAAGGGTGCCTAAAGGTGGTTTTCATATTTTTTGGATTTTTAACGCGACAACCTAACAATTCCATTGCTGAAATATTGGTAGGATGACCATCAAAGGTTACCCAAGCAGCACAAAACAGCATTATATCAAACATATAACAGCATGAAATAATGCACAAAGCATTATATGGAAATCGTATTTTAGCATTATAACTTTTGTACGATTATTTTACGTTTAATTTGGGCCCCAACTTAGCCAGCCTTAAGTTTTATATCAGCAGTTTAATGACAATACAACTTTTGTATATTAACTTTACTAAAGTCAGTAAAGAGCATATCCCTATGCTAAAGACATTATTTGTAACTTCATTACGACTGGTATACAGGTTTTTATTTGACAATATGTTGATTTAATCCTCTTATAATGCTTACTCCATTATTTTCTTTGTAAATATATTATCACATAGATTAAAAAATATACATTTATTGGGTCAACATATTATGGCGTGCAAAGTCAAAGTCAAAGTCAAAGTCAAAAATTTTTATTCAATGTAGGATAAATTTATCTCTTATTGAAGGTCATTTTTTTTAAATATTATTTTAGTGCATAAGCTAAAAACTACTAGCGTTTCGGAACGACCACTGCTGGGAAGATTACGCCGAAAGAAACCCAGTTCAGTATTGGTCCCTACCCAGCCTGATGGGCTATGTTACAATTACAATACAGATTTACACTTAAGCTATACATTTAAATTATACAATTACCATTTGCAGACAACTATTTCCAAGAATTTTTCTCAGATGATGATAAGTAGTCATTTACATGATAATACGCATTTTGTAATAAATGATTTTTAACGGCTGTCTTAAACTTAGTTAATGGTAATGCTACTATATCATCTGGAATTTTATTATAGAGGCGCAAGCCGAGACCCACAAAAGATTTTTTTGTTTTCTCTAACCGCAAAGCTGTGATGGCTAATTTATTTTTATTTCTCGTGTTAATACTATGAATGTCACAATTTCTCTTAAATGAGTGTATATTCTGACGCACGTACATAATGTTCGCATAGATGAATTACGAAGGGAGGGTCAAAATATTTATGTCTTTAAATAGTTCCCTCAAAGACTCTCTAGCACCTAATTTATATATAAATCTGATAGCGCGTTTTTGTAAAACAAATATGGTATTTATATCTGCAGCGTTACCCCATAGCAATATTCCATAGGACATAACACTGTGGAAGTACCCAAAATATACCAAACGCGCTGTATCAACGTCAGTCATTTGCCTAATTCTTCTAACCGCATAGGCCGCAGAGCTAAGTTTTCCAGCAAATTTTTTAATATGGGCACCCCATTGCAACCCTGAATCAAGCGTTATTCCCAAAAATGTTGTGTTATCAACCATATCTACTGCTTCCTTATCAATAAATAAATAGTGCAGATGTAAAGTGATGTAAATAGAAAATTAATTTTGCGTGAGAGATGTTTATTCTGTGTTTTTAGTGAAATGGACCTGCGGGCATAAATTTACTGTAAACATATATAGGGTTTATGGTAAAAAATACAGGCGCCCTCGCAAAAATGATTTTTTGTTAAAATTATTTGTAAAAACATAACCTGAATATAAACGTTTTGTAAAATGTACGCTGTTAACACAGTTTTTACACATATAATTTGCTTTTTCGGTCATCCGTGAAAAAAAGTAATCAACATTACGCTGTTTGAACAGATTTTGGTGACTTCAAATTATATTTATAACAAAAGAAAACAGAAAACAAATGGCGACAGATAAAATTAAAGTTTTATGTAGAAGTCGGTTTGCAAAGCTAAGTTATGATCAATTTATTACTTGTGTATTTAAAAATACATTAAATTAGATCAAAATACAGCTATTGGCTTTATTTGCTTTTTAATAAAGTAAAAAAATTAAGCAAATGCATTATATCTTATTTAGTCAAAGCTGGTGTATGACTAGCATTATATTAACACAATCGCAGATCAATATACAGGTTTTAATCGTCAAAAATGTTTAATTACAGTTTAAGACATTATACAATCATTGATTAATGTTAATATAATGCATTAAATAAGCAAATGCATTATATCTTATTTAGTCAAAGCTGGTGTATGACTAGCATTATATTAACACAATCACAGATCAATATACAGGTTTTAATCGTCAAAAATGTTTAATTACAGTTGAAGACATTATACAATCATTGATTAATGTTAATATAATGCATTACGCTTTTCAAATGATCGATATATGTTACGATATTTATATTAAAATTATCAGATGTTAATTTACGACTGTTGGCATTGTAATATATATTTTTTAGACTATTATATATCAAAAAGCATTATCACAAACCGATATATAAATTTTAATCTTTGCTAGTGCCAAATTAAAGTAATTATTTATCTTAACGTCCTAAATCCACATTTTTTAAAGATAATATACAAGTTGTGTGCTGCTTGGGTATAGACACAACTTTAACTTCAGCATCGTGACATTTAGTAAAACATATGTTTTTTTTTGTTATGTTTTCCCTTTAAGCCATGAATTAGGAAATATCCCAAAGGGATTTATCATTGTTCATTTAGGCAAACAAGCATAAAAACATATGCCTCCGAGGGTTTTATACTACTAGATGTGCCTATGCCAACATCTACATTTCCCAGACCTCCTTTGATATTTTGTGGTCTTATCGCCATTTTATCGGCAATCAGTCCGCATATTAACGTTTTGTCCGAACTTTGGGACTTTGATTTTAAAAGTTTAAAGGCTTCGTCTGTAAAACCAGGTGAACCATCGATGCTGCTATACCAGTTATACAATGTTTTTGGGTGTGGAAGACAGGTATTAAAAGTATTACGAACGTATGTATATGCTCGAGGACTATGATAGTGCAACGTAAGATAGAATTTTCTGAACTCAGGCGTGTATTTTGGCATAGGTCGCTTTTTATTTTCTTTGATTTTTTTTACCATGTTATTGAACAAATCGGCTGCAAAAACATTTTCGGACAATAAATTAGATACATCATTACTAATAAATCTCTTTTTTTTTAGTTCACCTTTGATTCCTTTAAGCGATTTATTGCTCTTTTGCACGCCGGGTCTTTTGCTTCAAAGTTTTTATAATTTTCCTATGTTTGAGATTTAGTAATATGCTTTTATTCAACTTTTTTCGAAGGAGGACTTTACGAGGAGTGTCGAATATATAATAGAATTCGTCGTCTGATGTGCGCCTAAAATTCCCACGTGACGTACTCTGCAAAATGAAAATTCTTATAAGTTCATGCCACAATATTTACAAAATTCTGGGTGCAAGAAGAAAGCAACGAATTTACAAAATCTACAGTTAAACAGGGTAAATTCCAGAGTAAAAAATAAATTATTTTATACTGGTAAACGAATAAGAAAGTCACAAAATAATGCCCTTGTCATAAATCATATACATTTCGAAAGTGATTCTAGGTTTACTAATGCAGAAAAACGAATAATAAGAGCGCTTTTTGACCCCTAAGATACTATGACTTTTTGTTTTGACGTTTAGAAAAAATTATCTGATTTGACTTATTGGAAACTAGCAGATTTTAAATTTAAATACCAAAATTCAACACTTTTGATTAAAATTTTTAAAGATTACTTACAGGTTGCAATGAACTTTCAGTAACTAAATTTTTATTTGAAGTTTCACGAACACCTTCTTTCATGTTGAAGAGGCGACCGTGTAAATAGGTCGTCTCCTGGGGATGAAGCGGTTTGAGGACCTAAGGTTACATCTAATGTCTCGGATAAGACTTAGATCAAACGGCCTATGGGGTAGGAAGAAATTCTACAACTTGGTGATTTAACAACTAAGTAATCGCTTACCTCGTTGACGAGCTGCAGACTTCCCTGGTGCACCAGTCCTCTTCTTCTCAATAGCAGAGCAGAGACGAGGTTCCGGAGATTAGCGGTGGATGATTATTAAAATTCGGCGCGGCGGCCACGGAGGCGCAAATTCGCATGCGCGCTGTCACAATGACGTATGGAACAAGACTGTTTTTTAAGAAGCCGACGACGTTGAGGTCTCTCCAGACCATTCCATGCATACTCGCCGAAAGAGACAGCGACACTTAGCCATCTCGTCACCAAGTTGATGAAGAGGGAGAAAAAATAAAAAATAAGGCGTCTGGCTTCAACATAGCTCCCCGCCTTGAAAGGTCCTGAGCTTTCAAAATTCTAAGTCTAACGCTGTTAGAGAGCTATGCGGATAAATTTAAGAGAGAGTTGAGAAAATAGCGGTCTGAGAATATCAACGAATAGACATCTGTGGTTTGATTAAATTGCGGTTTTATAAAATTAATGCGGTTTATAAAATAAAGCGGATTGACAAAAAATGCGGTTTTGACAAAAAATGCGGTTTAATTACTGGGTAGGCAAGGGATACAGCTTAGTGACAGGACGTTTGTAAGTACCTGAAACTGTCTTAACTAAAGCTACCCGAATTATACCATCCGATCCAGGAAATACCTCCGTTATGATACCTAAGGGCCAGGTCAAGGGGGGCACGTTATCTTGACCTAAAAGAACGACAGTGCCAATCTCTATAGATTGTCCGGGAGTGCACCATTTCTGACGAACTTGCAGCGTGTGCAAGTATTCAATACGCCATTTTTTCCAGTATGATAACACGAGTTGATCCAATAGTCTCTTACGATTTGTCAAATTCATGCTTTCCTCTGTCAATTCAGAGGATGGCAAATATGTGAGCGGACTGGACATTAAAAAATGTGCCGGCGTGAGAACGTCAGGATGCGGGTCAGATGACAAAACACTAAGGGGCCGTGAGTTTAGGAGACATTCTACCTGTACTAGGACGGTCAAGAGTTCTTCATAAGTAAGAAGCTGCTTCCCAATTACTCTATACAAGTGCGTTTTGACACTTTTAACGTTGGACTCCCAGAGCCCTCCGAAATGCGGGGCGCGGGGGGGGATCATATTCCACTCAATGCGGCTTTTGAGAAGCTCTTGTTTAATATCAGATTGAGTACTTGACTTTAGCAAGAAAGCGTATATTTCATTCAACTGGGCCTTAGCACCAACGAAATTGGTGCCATTGTCCGAGTACATGACAGACACTGGACCGCGGCGAGAAATAAATCTCTTGAAAGCAGAAAGAAAAGCTTCGGATGTAAGATCCGAAACAAGTTCGATGTGTATAGCCTTAGTGACTAAACAAACGAATAGACATATATAAATCTTTTTTGAATGTTGGCCTCTGCGACGCATAGGTATATATGCAATAGGTCCGGCCAAATCGACTCCAGTGTGTACGAAAGCCTTAGCATCGCGCACGCGATATCTAGGCAGATCAGCCATTTTGGGTGTCAGGTGAGTAGGATTTAGACGGAAGCAAGTATTACATTGGCGACAGCGAGAGCGAATGACTGTCCTACCATCCAGTATCCAAAACCGCTGCCTTATAATGGACATCAATAAGCCGGGCCCCGTATGGCAATAAGTGTTATGATAGTGATCAATGATCAAATCAACTATACGATCGCGTTTAGGCAATAGCGCGGGATGCTTTGCCTCATAGGGTAAGTCAGATTTGGAAAGTCTACCTCCGATGCGCAAGATTCCATGGTCATCAACAAAAATGGACAAACTGCGCAACCGTTTAGATGGAAGTCCGCCAGTTTCAATTAAACTTAACTCTGTTGAAAAATGAATATTTTGTACGATTCTGATAATGAAATTCTCAGCGGTTTGAATATTTTCAACAGAGTTACGACCACTTAATCTTTTAGCGAATTTAAGGATATATAGAACTACGTGTAATAATTTATTCCATGAACACACGCGGCTGGCTACAGTATCCAGAATATGTGGTTCTGTACTGGAAACCTCAGCAACAAAGGTCTTTGATTTTAGTTCCGGCAATGTCTCACATTCCGTCGGAATAAATTTCAGAGGCCATTCATCAATAGGCTGACAGAGCCAAGAAGGTCCGTTATACCATAATGAATGAGCGATTAAATCAGAAGGCAACATGCCACGTGAAAGGCAATCACTTGGATTCTCCTTCCCAGACACGTGACTAAAACAAGCGGCAGGTAAATTTTCCTGGATTTTTGCAATACGGTTGCTAACAAATATAGACCATCTATGAGGAGCGGAATGGATCCACGAGAGGGCTATAGTAGAATCTGAAAAGGCGTAAGTACCTGCAATAGGTATGCGAGCAGAAAGCTTCTCTCTGACAACCCGGACAAGCTTAGACAGCAACAAAGCGGCAACAAGTTCTAGCCTAGCTAGCGTTGTAACTTTAGCGGGGGAGACTTTGGATTTCGCGCATAGAAGACGGACGGTTACATAACCATGAGGATCGGTAATGTGTAAATATACACAGCAGCCATAACCACTAAAACTAGCATCACAAAAAGCTACAATGTTCACGACAGATTCTGCAAAGACCCCGACGTGACGTGGAATTTTGAGAGAAGAGAGTGCGGGGAAATCCCTTGCTAAAGCGACGAAGCGATCTATGATTGGCTGTGGAGGTACTTCGTCCCAATCTATTTTGGCTAACCAAAGTTCTTTAATAAGTATTTTAGCGTATAAAACGACCGGGGCCACAAGGCCAAGCACGTCAAATATGCGAGCAACTAATGATAAAATAGTGCGTTTGGTACATTTACTGTCCACTGGTATGGTTGTCAAAGAAAAAGTATCTTCAGCGGGTTCCCAGGTTAAACCAAGGATTTTAAAATCATGAATATTGTTATCCATGCCAGAAAAACTAACTGGTAAGCGGTGTGACTCAGGGAGGGTCTCTAATAAGGCGGATGAATTACTGGCCCATTTGACAAGGTCAAAGGAACCTAATTTAAATAAATTAATTAAGTCGCGAGATAATTTTATTGCGGCTTGTTCATCAGGAACTGAATGGACATAGTCGTCCATATAAAACTGACTTTCTACCAATTTAGATGCATCAGGAAAGCGGTCACTATGCTCACACGCCAGATGGCGTAGTGTGCGCATGGCTAAATAAGGACTAGACGCCAGCCCAAATGGCACGCGGTTAAAATTGAAGGTGCGAATAGGCTCATTCTTATTGAAGCGGAACAGAATTCGAAGGTATTTGCGGTGATGCGGATTAACACCGATTCTTAGAAACATTTGTTTAACATCTGCTGTCATAGCTACGGGAAACGTACGAAAATCAAGCAATAACAAAAATAAGTCTGCCTGTAAATTAGGGCCGACATGCAAAATATCGTTGAGTGACAACCCTGAGTGGGTTTTGGCGCTAGCGTCCAGAAACACTCGAATATTATCTTTGTCTGGCCTAACAACAGCGTGATGCGGTATGTAGTAGCCCTCTTCTGTTAATTCCGTATCGGGTACTTCCAATAGATAGCCCTGAGATATATAGTCGGTGATGGTTTTATTATAGTTTTCGCGTAGGGTTGGCACGTGCGCAAATTTACGCTCGAGGGCTAACAGCCGTCGGTGAGCGACTGCGCGAGAATTGCCTAGCTTAGAGGGATTTCGCGAAAAAGGTAGATTAACAAAATACCTATCGTCTTTGAACGTGACTGAAGAAATAAAATTATCTTCACATTCTTTTTCATCCGGACTGATGAGCCGTAAAGATGGAACTTCCTCTAATTCAAAAAATTTCTGCAAACCTGACTCAATGTCAGTATTAGCTAGCGCGGTGAACGAGGAAGAATGAGAAGATAAGTCGCAATGACCTGCCGCACTGCCCATTAGCACGTACCCGAAGCTAGTCAAAATTGCTGGCGGCGCGCGGCCACCCGACTCAACCCTATTCCCTAATTAAATATACGGAAAAAGTTGCACACCGAGAATAATGTCAATTTCTCCCGGCATATTCCACGTTAAATCGGCTAGTGGTAATTTATTTATATACGACATGTCGTCATTTAATTCAATATAACTCGATGGTAATTTACCCGTAATACAGTCTACCACTAATGCATGAATATAATATTTATTCTTGGGGTTAACGCGCGATTCTATTGTGACGTAAATGTAGCCATGCACTGACTGCGTAGTCATTCCAACACCTTGCAGTGACGAGTTACATAGTTTAACTATAGGTATGTTCAAACGCTTACAACAATCCAAAGTTATTAAATTATTCTGGGACGCGCTATCTATCAGACATCTGACCACGATTCTATCACGACCATTATTATGCGTCGCATAGGCTTGCGCCGTAGATAATAAAATATAATTTGTGTTTTGCGTATTGTTCAATGTGACAGAAGTTGCATTTTCTACGGGCGACGACGACTGAGCGCGCGCGGTGTCCGTATGATAACAAACCGGTTTGCTATCGTCTGGGAGTAGCGGCGAGCCTAGTTTGTTATTCTCAGAGAAATGTAGCAATGAATGGTGCTGTTTCTTACAATACTTGCACGTCGTACGTGACCTACATTTATTTAATGTATGGGTTAAGCTTAAACAATTAATACATGCACGCTTTGATTTAATAAAATCGAAACGAGTTTGCGGGGTGTCCATATTTTTGAATTGCACACACCTAAACAAAGGATGTTTTTCACCTGTACACAGTGGACAGGGCGTTTCTATTTCACTCCGTGGTGTACTATTCGATATAAAAGTTTTCGAAGTGTTAGTGGAATTCGTTACTCGCGGCTCAAATCGTGAAGTATTATTATGCGATCTTTCGCAAGCTTTTATATGATCCTGTATAAACGATATAAATTCTGTATAAGAAGGCAATTCCTTCCCACTAATATGAGTTTCAAAAAGCTGCGCTGTTTGAGAATCGATCTTTCGTAAGCCACAGTGTAATAGAATAAAATCCAATAAGTTAGGTATTTCTAGTTGTTTTAGCGCTGCAATAGAAGCTGAATATTTTTCTATAAAGTTGTTTAGGCTAGCGGCATTGCTGACACAATTTTTAATGTCCAGAATGTTATTTAAATAATGAATGCCTAAACTACGATTATCCTGATATTTCTTAACGAGAGTATCCCAAATTATATTGTATGTATTTCCCGTGGGGACAATACCTGCGGTTAATTTTAAAGCACTGTGGGTAAGTTTACCCATGAGATACTGGACACGCTGCGAGTCCGTCAGATCGGCGTTTAAGTGAATATTACTACGAAATATTTCGTAAAAAATCGGCCAATTTTCAATTTTCCCATCAAAGGACGGTAATTGGATCGGTGGTAGTTTTATGGGCCCTTTCTTTGAGGTCTCACATACGTTGGTCTTATTTCTCGCTAGAATAAGGTTACGTTTATATTTAATAGCTGAATATAATTCTTCGAAAGAGCTTAATGCAGCATAATCTGGCGGGGTGTTATTAAGTTCAAAGTCCAATTCATTAATTTGCTCGATGATCAATTCAAATTTGTCATTAAGTTCGCTGATAGTCTCAGATTGGGCTAGAAATGATTCATTTGAACGAGAATCGTAATTAGATATATTTTTGCTTACATTGTATATACGATTTATTCGTTCGTACATAGCCTCTTTTTTAGCAATAAGTTGCTTTAATTTAACTTCGAGTTTGCTAGCCATTTTAAATACAGTAAGTAAGAGTAGAAGAAGAATGAGTCTACAGAAAACGAAATGAACAAGATGGGCTCATGCAAATGAATACGCACGAACGCCGAAGCGGGAGGTAGTTAAATATTTTAATTAGCTGGACAAATCCAGGCTCGTTGGACCAAATTTATGAAGAGGCGACCGTGTAAATAGGTCGTCTCCTGGGGATGAAGCGGTTTGAGGACCTAAGGTTACATCTAATGTCTCGGATAAGACTTAGATCAAACGGCCTATGGGGTAGGAAGAAATTCTACAACTTGGTGATTTAACAACTAAGTAATCGCTTACCTCGTTGACGAGCTGCAGACTTCCCTGGTGCACCAGTCCTCTTCTTCTCAATAGCAGAGCAGAGACGAGGTTCCGGAGATTAGCGGTGGATGATTATTAAAATTCGGCGCGGCGGCCACGGAGGCGCAAATTCGCATGCGCGCTGTCACAATGACGTATGGAACAAGACTGTTTTTTAAGAAGCCGACGACGTTGAGGTCTCTCCAGACCATTCCATGCATACTCGCCGAAAGAGACAGCGACACTTAGCCATCTCGTCACCAAGTTGATGAAGAGGGAGAAAAAATAAAAAATAAGGCGTCTGGCTTCAACACATGTCTTCAGCACAATTTGAATTCTAAAAAAAGTCAGGTAAGTAAGTTTACTACATAGACAGTTATCTAAAATTAGATTACTCGTATATTAGAAACCGCTATAAGGAATATCACAAAAAGTTTGTCGTATAAAAAAAAAACGACATAAACATGTTTTTAGTATTTTGTTGTTACGAACATAGTAAGGTATGATATAATATATGTAAAGAAATTAATATCATTGGTAATTTAGTGAGAATTAATAAAGATACGTAACTTTCGTGGCATGCTTTATAACTTTCGTGGCGAAATCGCCACGAAGTCCGTACCACGAAAGTTACGAAAATTTAAAATTTTTTAAAATTACGGAGACAATTACGTATGAATTTAAAAACAAAATACTCTAAAATAAACTCGAAGGCATATTACATTTAAGGAGTGAATCGTTAAATGCGGATTAATTACTATTACTCTTCGAAAAGTGACCACAAAGGTCACTTGGGTTAGAGAATTTGAAAAAACTTAAAGAAATACACATCTGTATTTATTTGCAGACAACCGGTGAGCAGCGCATGAGTTCCCCACCAATGACGGGTCGCTACTGTTTATCCGCGCAACTAAAATTTGTACCTATGATTCAACTCGTTCTGAAGTTATGAGCTGTTTTGTATCGTTTTTTGAAAACTAGCAAAATCGTGTGACAGAGACTAAATGCTTCATAACTTTTTTTATTTAAGAGATACAATTACCATTTTTTGTACAATTATTCATTGTTTAATCATAAACAGTTAGAAATACAAAATTTACTGATTGGGTGATAAACAAAAAAGTTATACGAGAAGGCAAAAGCGCGCGTAAGTGTGACACGCGGAGAACAGCAAATTTGCTCCCGATTTTGGCATTCAAATATTATTTAAAAAATTACTGTACATGATGTATCTTATTAAATTATGATTTTGTATAGGGGTATAACCAAAGTAACTCCTGCAATCGGTTTTAAAACCATACATTGGTTAAGTTAAGAATAAAGACCGTGTGACAGTAAAAAAAGGCACTCTGAAGAAACACCCAGCAACTGTTTAAAAATCAATAGTAATAAAGTCAGTTAAAATGGGTAAATATTGTCACAATCGGGAAACACTGGGAATTAAAACAATGCCGTTTCTATTTTGACCTAATTAACTACAATATACTATGAAATATTGAAAGCTTACCTGTGAAAAGTGATGTTATTACACTTCTTTTGTTTTTCAGATGTGTTGTGACACAATTTAATTGCACAAATCGTCATTTTTTTTTTTCGCGAGACACGTTCGGCGTACTTTGACATTTGACACTGCGGGCCGGCCCGGCGTTTGGAGCCATAAATGGCTCCAATTAAAGTACTTCAAAATGGGCGCGCGGACTTGGCTTCTATTATTGTGTTATTATTCTAAGGGTACAAGGTTCTTTTTTTTGTAAGAAGGTACCTAATATAATTTCGCAATTTTTTATGTACGATTCATTAATTATCATAATGTGCATGAAAGAAATGAGAAATGCGTACTCACCTACCTAGATATTTCTGAAGTTATATATGAATGGTTAGTGGTGTCATTTTTAGGGTTCCGAACCCAAAGGGTACAAACGGGGCCCTTTTACTAAGACTTCGCTGTCTGTCCGTCTGTCCATCTGTCTGTCACCAGGACCAGGCTGTATCTCAAGAACCGCGATAACTAGACAGTTAAAATTTTTACAAATGATGTATTTCTGTTGCCGCTATAACAACAAATACTAAAAACAAAATAAAATAAATATTTAAGGAGGGCTCCCATTCAACAAACGCGATTTTTTTGCCCTTTTTAGGGTTCCGTAGTAAGCAAGGAACCCTTATAGTTTCGCCATGTCTGTCTGTCTGCCTATCTGTCTGTCCGTCCGCGGTCCTACTCAGAAACTATAAGTACTAGAAAGCTGTAATTTGGCATGGATATGTATATCAATCATGGCGATAAAGTCGTAAAATAAAATATGGAAATAATTTTTTTTTAGGGTAGCTGCCATACAAGTACAGAGGAAGTCAATATATTTTTTCTCTACGAACACATTCTGTGGGGTAGCGTTGTATAGATCTTACAAAAATATTGTGATCTTGGGAACGCCATTTTTCGATATAGGGATCCGTGTCTAAAATATTTAGATATAAAGTGAATTTTTTTGTTAAAGTCACGTGTCCCCCCCGTCTATCTGCTAAACGGTTATGTATAAATACGTGAAAAAAATCACAGCTATAGTATATATAATGTAGTTTAAAGGAAAACTATCAGAGCTAAGTAGGGTTAACAAATTAAAAAGTTATAGGCGATCAACTTATAAAATGTACTGAAAGGAAAATTTCATACAAATTGTAGCGCCGGCTACATATTAGTTTTGTATGTATAACCTACCAACTGGGAATGCAATATTTTAGTCAATACAACAGACGCGTAAACACAATACTTACGTAGTTCGTTACCTGCCCGGAAGCCTTCCGTCCCGGCAGAATATTAGTATTCTAGATTGCCCAGTTTCGACACACCAACTCAAGGAATATAGCTGACTTTGCTGAAACTTCACGCACTGGTTACATAGAGATTGGTGAAAGAAATTTGACAATCTATATATACATGGAGACATTCCTTGAATCGCGTTATAGTTATCCGAATCATCCACTCGTTGTATCTCCAAGCATTTTCAAATATCCTAAATAAATATCCTCGAGAGAAACGCACTAATCAACAAAAACAAACCATAAATTAATTTGACATTTGACAGTTTGACGTAGACATCTAGCGAGATCCGTTGCTCCCAGTCTTGGATGAATTTCAGCGAACGTCACGAAATCAAGAAATCTTGTTAGAGTTATATTTAAATCTTAATTATTAATAAATAATATTGTTTCGCCAAAACATTATAAATACCAACAAGTATTAGCTAGTCATGGAACCCCCCTTAGGTAGAGTTGTCTACGTCAACCCTTAAAGCTGCTTACCATGCCCTTATGATAGTCTATTCAGCATTTGTGGGTTGGTGCAGACTCTCTCTCATTATGACACACTGTATTTGACGTGAACCTCCGTTAGACGTGTCCTAGATTATTTTATATGTAATTCTAATTATAATTAGTTTAAAAGTTAACTTTAAAGTTAAAATAAACTTTTTTTAATTTTTTAAAAAGTGTTTCAAAAGCTCCCAAAACAAGTCTGGCGCAGCCGGGTCGGATCGGCGGAAAACCTGCATTTTGAAATCGCGTTGTTTCCGCGCTTTTGGACTCAAAATCGTACCAGGCACGGGAAGTGATTTAAAAAGCGGTGTGATCGATCTATCGAACCTCTAACAAATAAATTCGACTATCGGGAGTGAAGTGAGTGAATAGTGTCTTCACTATAAGATTGCATAAGGCAAGAATGGTGTCGAGTGAAATGTAAGTAAAACTCTTTGCTTTCCCTCATTTTACCGTCCTGCCCATTTCCCTAAACTTGTGTAATTACGAGTGGTTTTTTAATAAAACGCGCAATTAAATTTTTGCATAGAATAGTAGAGTAAGTGAAATTTTATTATATTTCTAAACAAATAAATAAAATAAAAAAAATTAAGGAATTGAAAATAAAATTAAAAATAAATTATAATAATAGATACTTGTATTAATTAAGTTATATTACGTATTTCACTCTACGTAATTTTATAGTTAATATTGTAGAGCTAATTTTAGTTAGTGTGTTTAATTCTAAAAAACAAAAATGGAACAACAACAGGGAGAAAGAATTCAAATCATCCCTAATGAAATGATTAAACTCATCCCTATTTTTAAGGGTGACAAAAGACAATTAGGGTTATTTTTAAGGAAATGTGAATTTGTTATAAATAAGTACCAGGGATCCGAGGCCCAAAATGTATACGTCATGCATACCATTACGAGTAGGCTCGCGGACGATGCAGCTGCGCTTATCAGCGAGCGCGAGGATATTATGACCTGGACTGAGTTCCGAGAATTGTTAGAGCAACACTTCGGTGATCCGCGCAGTGAGGAATGTATTTCTATAGAACTAGAGTCATTAAAAATAAAGTCTGGTGAAAGTTATTTGGATTTTTGTAATAGAGTACAGACAGTTAGATCTATTTTAATGTCAAAAGTAAATAAAATTAATGATTTGCAATTAAAACAAAGTAAAAGAACTATATATAATCATATGGCTTTGAACGTTTTCTTATATAATCTGCCTGAGAATTTAGTTAGAATTGTGAGGTTAAAGACGCCCAGTTCTTTAGAAGATGCATTAGCTATTGTTCTCGAGGAAGTTAACTTTCAAACTCAATATAATACGCGTAATAGGTATACATATAGCAATCCATTTAATAAACAAAATAATAACTTTGGAAATAAATTTAGTGCACCTGCCCAATCAACTAGCTTAGTACAAAAAAATAATATATTACCTAAATTTAATTTTGGCATACCTCAAGGTCAGCAAATGAGAGCGCCGCAAATGTTTGGATACAGACCTCAGTTTTCTCAAGCTCAACAATTTATGAGACCCCAACAATTCGGGTATAGACCCCAGTTTTCTGGTTTCCAACCTAACCAAGTAATGAAACCTCAGCAGTTTGGTTACAGGCCTCACTTGCCTAACGCTCAAGCTCAGCAGTTCGGAAATAGGCCCCAAGCTAATAATGCTCAACCCCAACAGTTTGGTTATAGACCTCAGCTGTCAAATATGCAGCATAACCAATTTGGCCGTATTAAGCCCCTTCCTAATGAAACAACGGATGTGTCTATGCGTACAGCCCCCCTTAAGCCTAGATTTGGCATTAACGAAATTACCCTTAATGAGGAATATTATAATACAGATTCTCAATACCCTGACCAGTTAGAACCCTATTATTATGAACCATACTATGACTATAATCAGCATAGCGAACAATTTAATGAAGCTATGATGTCTGAAAATGTAGTAGGTACAGAAGAGCAGCCTTCAGCTGAACCCTCTGAAGAAGCTGAAAATTTTCACATAGTTACAAGAATAATAGAGAAGTCATAGAATTAAATTGTACCCCAAATAGTGGTTTACCTTATATCTATATTCCAGAAATAGATGCAAAAATGATGATAGATACAGGTAGTACCCGTTCATTTATTAGTCCTGATAAGGCATATCAGTATTTCTCAGAATTTATTTACCATGAACCTTTTGAAGTAATTAGCACACATGCTACTAGTACACATAATGAGGCTATGCAAATTCCCCTATTACCTACTTTTAATTCATCAGATTATCATAAATTTTATATATATAGCGTAGACTCACGTTATGATGGACTGGTAGGTAACGATTTACTTAAATTTCTAGATGCAGTTATTGACTTAAAAAATAATATGCTTAGAACTAAAACTGCACAGATACCTATAGTACATTGTTGCCCAAAATTAGTTATGACTTTACTTCCGCGAACAGAGCATCGCGTAGAATTACCTACTAATCAGTACACAGGTGAAGCTATTCTTGAATTTAAGGAATTTAGTGAAGGTGTGAGAATGCCTAGCGCTATTATTAATTGTGTGAAAGGATTTGCTAGTACAGTTATACAAAATAGTACGGAAAATGAAATTACCTTGACTATTACAAGACCATTTAATGTAACCCCTTTTAATAGTAATCAGTGTCAGCTTAACTATACAAGTGATACTAAAGATATAGAAGTAGATAGACTGTTAGAAGAAAATCTAAAGCGCTTAAGGATAGACCATACAAATGAAGAAGAAAGGAAGAAAATAATAGAACTATGTAGAGAGTATAAAGATATATTCTATTGTGACCAATTACCACTTACCTTTACTAATGAAGTGAAGCACCATATAAGAACTAAAAATGAAGATCCTATATTTATAAAACCTTATAGGCAGTCTCCAGCTGAAGCTGAAGAAATTAAAAATCAAGTAGATCAGCTTTTAAAAAATAACATAATACAAGAGTCGTACTCACCTTGGAATGCACCTGTTCACCTTGTTCCTAAAAAGCAAGACGCTTCAAATATAAAGAAATATAGAATGGTAATAGACTATAGGAGACTAAATGACTTGACTATAGACGATAAATACCCTCTCCCCAACATGAATGACATTTTTGACAAATTAGGTAAAAGTACATACTTTTCTACATTAGACCTAGCTAGCGGCTACCACCAAATTGAAGTAAATGAAGAGGATAGAGAAAAGACCGCGTTTAGCACACAGAATTCTCATTTTGAATTTCTTAGAATGCCGTTTGGCTTGAAAACAGCCCCGGCAACATTCCAGCGTGCCATGAATAATATACTCAAAGGGCTACAGGGTATACACTGCCTAGTATACCTAGATGATATTATTATCTTCTCTTCTAGTCTAGAAGAACACATACAAAAACTTAGAATGATATTTGAAAGACTTAGAAAAACTAATTTAAAGATACAACTAGACAAATCTGAATTCCTCAGAAAAGAAGTATTATACCTAGGACATACTATTACTACTGACGGACTAAAACCTAACGATGACAAGATAAATACTATACTTAAATACCCCCTACCCAAGACTATCACGGAAATAAAAAGTTTTCTAGGACTTATTGGATACTACAGAAAATTTATAAAGGATTTCGCTAAAATTACACAACCTATGACTAAATGCCTTAAAAAACGGAATAAAATAGTAATAGATCAAGAATATATAGATTCATTTAATAAATGTAAGGAACTTTTGACAACAGCCCCACTTCTACAGTATCCTGACATGACTAAACCTTTTATTCTGACTACTGACGCATCAGCAGTTGCCTTAGGTGCTGTCCTGTCCCAAGGCCCCATTGGTTCAGATAAACCAGTAGCATTCGCTAGCAGAACATTGAGTGACACGGAAGCTCGTTATAGCACCATAGAGCGTGAACTTCTCGCTATAATATGGGCTGTGAAACATTTCCGCCCATATCTCTATGGACAAAAATTCTATATATATACGGACCATCGTCCACTAGTTTGGCTTAATTCCCTTAAGGAACCTAACAGTAAATTAACGCGATGGCGGCTCCGTTTACAGGAATATAATTTCGAAATTATTTATAAAAATGGCAAGCAAAATCAAAATGCTGACGCATTATCACGTATTAAAGTTAATGCCTTAGATTCCGATGATGACACGACTTCTATGCAAGTAAATGTAGATGACAAAGAACATAGACTGAGACAATACCTGGACGAAGTTACTGAAGAAATTGCGAAACTATCTACTAACAAACCTGAAGAAGAAGAAACCATACTTTTATCAAATTCTTCTACTGCTTCAGCAGACGAAGTTTACCCTCTTCCACCAGTTTCTAGCAGCACAGCTACTGCTCATTCAGCAGATGATTTAGAATCTTTCGGTATACCTATCCTTAACGAGGCTATAGATACGAAGCCTAACCAAATTCTTGTATTCACATGGTTACGAAACGAATTACAGGTTAAAGATCTCTCAAGAGATAAGCAAAAGATATTAGAAGTATTTATCCCCATTAATAATTTAGAATTAATAAAATCATTTTTAAAAGAATACATTAGGCCCAGTGTAAAATATTTCATATATTTCGAAAATGAGCAGCTTAGAAAAGATTTTTCCTTTATTATAACCAGTCTGTTTAAAAGAGATACAGTTCGTTTTTATGAATGCACTGAAAGAGTAGTTTTCGTGGAAGATGAGAAGGAACAAAAGGCTATAGTGTTACAACATCACGAGGGTAAGCAACGCATTAGGGCAAGACCTGCCATAGGGGAATAAAAGAAACTATGCTTAGAATACGTAGGTCATATTTCTGGCATAACATGCAAACTGTAGTATCAGCTATTATAAACTCCTGTGAAGCCTGCCGTAAAATGAAGTATGATAGGAAACCTATTAAACCTATACTCCAATTAACTCAAACCCAAGATTCCCCATTCCAGGAACTTTTCATTGATCTTTTCACTATAGATGGAGTATATTATCTTACTATAGTAGATGCATTTAGCAAGCTAGGCCAGGCAATTAAAGTAGATAACCGCTCCACGCCTGAAGTAATCAGAGCATTAATTAAGTACTTTGCAGCATATGGTACACCTCGCAAAATTACTAGTGATCCAGGTCTAGAGTTCAATAATAGTTTAATTAGAGAATTAATGTCTTTCCATAAAATAGATTTACACATAACTACCCCTAATAATCCCAACTCTACAGGTATAGTTGAGAGATTCCACTCGACCCTGATAGAAATCTATCGTTTAGCCAAATATGAGCAAAAATGTACAGACGCAGCTTCTATAATGACTTATTCTATCATGTCATATAATCATACCATCCATTCTACTACAGGTCTCACCCCTTTCGAGATAGTATTCGGACATACGTCATGCAATAGTATATTTAATGTAGATTTCGAAAAACAGTATATGAGTCAATTACTTAAAGATCATGCCAAACGCACTAAATTCTTATATAAATATATAACAAATAAAATTATAGAGACTAAAGAGAAAGAACGAAAGAAAAGAGGAGGAGAACCTGACATGGATATAGATGAAGAAAATACTGTTTTTATAAAAGATATAAATATAAGAAAACCAAAAGATAAACCCCGGTACAAAAAAGCAGTTGTTAAAGGAAAAATAAAACGTAATATAGTTCCAGTTAAGATAGGTTCTCGACTTACTAAAACCCCTATTAAAAACGTTAAACGTCCCCCACAGATTCGTTGTGATGCTGATGATCCTGATGAGGACCAGCCAGGGCCTTCTGCTCCAAAAGATTGAGAACAACCCAGGATTGCTAACCTTCAAGGAAGGAACAGCTGTAATAGAATATGATAAGTGGACCTTAATTAAAACACAGAATTTAAGTCTAGTTTATAAGGATTTAGAAGATAATATAATAGGGTTAGGAAACATTAACAAATTAATTTCAAGTAAATTTCACCTGAACTTTAGCAAGGAATTTATAAATTTACAGGATCAGGTAAATTATATTAAAAATATTACTGTTAAAAAGTATTTACAATTGGTTCCTGTTAATAGAGTTAAGAGAGGAATATTAAATCCTATTGGTACTGTAATAAAGGCTATTACTGGAAATTTAGATAACGAGGATGCACAAAGATATGATCAAATATTAAATGATTTAACCTCTAATCAAAATAAATTAAATAAAAAGATAACAATAATTTCGGATATTATTAATACATTTGTGAATTCCTCTAAATCAGTGAGTCATAATTTCATTCAGTTAAATAATAAACTAAAAGAAATAGAAAGAGACCTAAAATTACTTCAAACTAAAGACAATAAGTATTTCATACAATCTCAAATTACTGCTATATATCATATGTACTTACATAACTTCCAATTAATATACATTAAACTGAATGAAATAGAGACAGCTCTAGCCTTTAGTAGAGTAGGAACTTTGCACCAGTCTATAATAGACACTAATGAATTATTAAACTTCCTAGAATTAGTTAATAGAACGGATAAGTTAATATATAATCCTACTTCGTATAACTTAGTTAAGATTGAACGCTCTATTGTGGTGAAAGCCTATGTAAAATCAGATAGGATAGTCTTTCTATTAGAAGTTCCACTCGTAAGCCCTGAAAAATATACATATTATAAACTGTATCCCTTACCTGTATATAATCCTATTCTTAAACATACCTTAGTTATAATTCCAAAATATTCCTATCTCCTATCAAAGAGTTTGAAATTCAGGTCACTCGCACAACCATGCCGAGAGATAGATGAAACTTATTATATATGTCAAGAAAGAGATACTTACCAAATGATTGAAGACACATGTATCCAGGAACTGATGAAATTCACTGCTAATCCCAAGAATTGCAAGCAGACTCCCATTCAAATAGAAGACTTGAAAGCTGAAATGATAAAACCTAACCGCTATATCTTATATGCTAGACATGAAACATTAATTACTGAAAATTGTGAAGGAGAAGCGACACGAAGATACATAAAAGGTACCCATATCCTAACCTTAGCAGAGGGCTGTGACGTCATCGTGGACTACTTACGCTTCAAATTCCACCGCAGCGAGAGCTTCGATACTTACGAACCGTTACCCGTGATATCTCTACCTGAAGTTTCAACTCCTGATGTTCTGCAGACTCTACCTGTAAACCTGGAAGGAACAGACTTAAGTGATCTGGAAAAACTAAACCAGCAGTTAAAGTACAGTGTCAGTGAAGTGAAAATAAAGGGCATTAAAGTGGAAACAGTGAGCGTATATACTGTAATATTATATGTGTGTATAATTATAAGTTTAACTGTATTGGTTATAATTAAGTATAAGGCTAAACTTTTACATTGTTGTGTGCGAAATCATCCGAATTCTGAAAATCGTCCTTCGGATAATTTCGCTCTTGGTGAGGGAGGAGTCATGGAACCCCCCTTAGGGAGAGTTGTCTACGTCAACCCTTAAAGCTGCTTACCATGCCCTTATGATAGTCTATTCAGCATTTGTGGGTTGGTGCAGACTCTCTCTCATTATGACACACTGTATTTGACGTGAACCTCCGTTAGACGTGTCCTAGATTATTTTATATGTAATTCTAATTATAATTAGTTTAAAAGTTAACTTTAAAGTTAAAATAAACTTTTTTTAATTTTTTAAAAAGTGTTTCAAAAGCTCCCAAAACAAGTCTAGCTTGATTGAATTGCTTTCCAATTTCGAAAGGTTGCGAGTTGGCTTGACGTATCGCGAAGTGGTGTGGAAAGGAACGTTTTTAGAGACAGTGGAGGCCGAAAGGGAATAAAGGGCTCTCTTGGGTTGTCTCCCGCCATGGTGGCATAGTGTAAAGCGAAATGCTAATTAATTAGTGTACGGTTCCCGTATCCCGTAACGGGATCAAGGACTGGAGTTCATTGTCGCGCATAGGCGCGTATATTGCGAAGTACATATCCACCGTCGCATCTGGAACAACGGGCCATGTGCCGGTGGCCCGTCACGTGGTGCGTAGCCGCCCCCGGGCGCGCTTAGTGCTCACCGGCGCTGTCGCCGTAGGGTGCAGCTTCGAGGGATCCGTGGGCTGCATGCCGCGCGAAGCCCCATTTCACTGCCAGCGACCCCAAGGCGTCATCACACGGATCCACGCCGCCGCAGCCGCCTTCCGTCGTGCCAACCTCTGCCCGGCTTGGCGCCACGGGAGCCTGGCAGGCATAAATTGAGGCGCTGTCACGCTGAAGCAACGCCACCGCAGTGAGGACCTGACGAGCGAAGCCATTCCGTGCCAACCTAAGATCCCCAGAAGAGTAGGGCACGCCGTGTTCATCGGATAAACGAAACGGAGCAATACGAGTGCACGTAGACTGTAGTATACGGTCCTGGCCAGGTACCTCGTTTGCGTTTTTTTACCATCTAGTAGTGCGGTTAGTTCTAAGCGATGTGACAAGTTCACCAATCTCGCCTTCAGTAGTTTGAAATTTTAGTTTTTGTCCCAATTGTATTTCAGTCCGCCTTCAGCGGAATTTGTTCCTCAAATAAATAGCATGCATTGTAACTTGTGTTATTAATGATATCACCACGCCAAGTTCCCAGGGCTTAAGGTCACACTCACAAGAGGTCCTTGCACTTCAAAAGTTCAATGTTTTACTCTGAATACTATCCCGGTAACCTTTCTCATGAATTAATGTCGTGGAATGTTAAACCAGCAACTAGGTAAGTAAGAGACCTTCGCTATTAATATATGGATTATATACTTATTCGTCATCGATAAAGAAACCTATATCACACCCTCTTCCATTCTTTTTTTTATACACGGCAAAATTCAATAGATACATAGACGTTTTTAGTAAGCATGAACTTAAAGTTGGCATTTACAACTACGGAACCCTACACTGAGCGTGGCCCAACACGCACTTGGCCAATTATTTGCTCAATATCAATAATGGCAACAGGTAGGCACTTGAAATATTCACAAAATACTCAGTTGTGTTTTTATTTTATAAACTAGCTGTTGCCCGCGACTTCGTCTGCGTGGACTTTACTTTATAAAAATCGTTATTTTGATATTTTCAATAAAACCGGTCAAGTAACACGCACAATATCAGGTCACACGCAGTGAAGGGTTCCGTATTTGTGAATGTCGATTTAGAATTAAAACTAAAGAGTCCATCATCATCTCAGCCCTTATTCCGTCCACTGCTGAGCATAGACCTGTCTTCGTCGACACATCTCAGTCCTGTGCTGCTCACATCCAGGTGGAACCCGCGACTTTGATTATTTCGTCAACCCATCGCATGGGCTCCGTCGCGCCAGTTGCCCTGCCCAGTTTTGCTTTAAGTTCATGACCGTTGCCAAATTACAGCTTCTTGGTTCTAATTATCTCTAAGTAAAACCACGGACAGAGAGACAGACAGAAATGGCAAAACTATAAGGGTTCCTTGTTTACTACGATCACACATTATCTCTAGTCACAGTCTAAGTAGATCGGAATTTTGACATTGTAAACTACATGTAAACTTACACTGTTACCGAATGTTACTGCTACGCCGTGGGTCTCTCTAAAACGAAATACTTATGCAATAGGTTTGCTAATATTTAATTCATCTTCCGTCTTTTGGCGTGAGTTCCCACAGCACTAATCTGTTGTAGCTCTCTGCAGCGGACTGCTGCCACCGTCTATTTGTATCTCCCCCTCTTCCCCGCCCTCCCGATGTGGCGGTGCAATGGTAAGCCTTGTCAAATATGTCTTTCGCTAGGCGGTAGATAAAAGTCGAGAAATACGCATTTCTACTTTGAGTCCTGACAGATGACGGCGTTCCTCAAGTAACCTTAAACATAGATTTTCTTAAAATCGTCTTAATCATGAGCCGCGTCCGAAGCTAGAAGCGAGAGGAAAGTACTGGATAGAGCTTGCCCCGGGCACGTCTATCCATCGCCATATAAACGTAATTATTACCCTTCCGTCCTCACTAGATGGCGCAGTAGGTATCGATTAAAACCACAGAAAACATTAAAATCTTTTATTACCATTATTTGAACAAAGTAATACTCTAACTTATTAAATATGATTTTTATAAGTTGCAATAAATATTTTTAAAGCACTTTCTTTGTCTATTTCACGAAATTCAGAAATATTTGTCTAAAAGCACAATTTTTGGTTTTTAATTATGTCACTAGATGGCACTTTGTGTGCTTTAAGGTTTTATGTGGGATTATATTGATGGCAGCACCGTCTTTACTATAAAGCGTAGGTACTAACTCGTCCGTAAGAATAGATTATACAAATGATACCTACCTATTATAATATCTTGTAATAATGTACCTCAGAGTAAAATATACTACGTACACTGTGTACAAACAAAATCGTATTCGTATCATTTTGCGCTGCATTTTGTTTCTAGAACAAAGTACCTGGGCGACCGAGCTTTGCTCGGTTACATCTCAAACATTAACTACATTTTTTTAAACTTAACTAAAAACAATACAAAATAAAAATTTATATATAAACTTGAACATAAAAAAAACAAAAGTAAGTCACCGAGTGGGATTCCAACCCGTTACACTCTTTCTAGCGGTCCGCTTCCTAAACTGCTGAGCCAAAACGGATAGCGGCCAGTGCGACGAAATTAGCGACCATATTCTGCGTGGAAAGAAAAACGCATGAAAACTCGAAAACACGCGTTTTCCCAAACATAAGACTAATCTAGATCGATTGTTTACCCCCGAAAACTCCCATATACCAATTTTCAGCGAAATCGATAGAGCCGTTTTTGGGATCACAGAAATATATAAATAAATATACAAGAATTGCTCGTTTAAAGGTATAAGATAAGATATCATTGAAAAAGGCACACGCCGTACGAACTAAAGGTACTTAGTATCTTATCATGCATGTCATAAAAACATCGAAATATGGTTTATATTGTAATACCTAACTACTTATCCAAAATACTAAGTGACGATTATCATAGCTGGAGATGTTAGGTAAATCGTAACGTCCGCAACCGTAACACCCTAACACCTGATATACGAGCACAGGTACCTAGCTATACCTAGATGCTCGTTCAATGAATCAACATGTTGCGGATCAACACGTACTTACCTACCCCGTGTACCTACCTAAAGCAGAAGTTTGGATATAAGTAGTGCCGCGCCGCGAGGTCGCGCCCGGAACGACCGGTGGCGAACACATTCACACACCTGAGTAAGTCAGTGGCATCGTACGACTACGTTACGTACCTATCGAACTTTATCAAATTCCAAAGAACTTTGAATATGATACGGAAATATGGTGAATAAATTAAAAAAAAGTAGATATGAATCATTTTAGTTGTATTGTGTTCTACAACGTGAAAGGGACATACCTACCCGTAATAAATCGAACCACAGGCTATACTAGATCACTAGTATATATATATATACAATGTCCTTTTTAATTAAGTACAAATATTTTAAGGGGTGATTCAGTCCATCATTTCGAACAACTTTTCCTAATAAATGTATATCAAAATAAAGAAATAAAAATTTTCATTTTCCTTAGTAATGAATGAGTACCTGGGCGACCGAGCTTTGCTCGGTTACATCTCAAACATTAACTAATTTTTTTTAAACTTGTCTAAAAACAATGCAAAATAAAAAAAAAATATAAACTTAAACATAAAAAAAAACAAAAGTAAGTCACCGAGTGGGATTCGAACCCGTAACACTCTTTCTAGCGGTCGCTATCCTTAACCACTGAGCTAAATCAAGGCGGTCGCGGCGCGACGAAATTAGCGACCATATTCTGCGTGGAAAGAAAAACGCATAAAAACTCGAAAACACGCGTTTTCCCAAACATAAAACTAATCTAGATCGATTGTTTACCCCCAAAAACCCCCATATACAAATTTTCAGCGAAATCGTTAGAGCCGTTTTCGAGATCACAGAAATTTATAAATAAATATATATAATATACATACATACATACATACAAAAATTGCTCGTTTAAAGGTATTAGATATCACGTGACTACGGTGATATGTACGAGAACCTACAAATTTTTTTCGTATTTCGATATACATTTATTGGGTAATCTTGTTTGAAATGATGGACTGAATCACACCTTAAAATATTTGTACTTAATTAAAAAGGACATTGTATATACATATATTATAATTTAACTATTTAGTTACCCTTAGGTACCTACTGTCCCACTGATGAGCAAAGGTCTGCATTTTTATTTTTATTTATATTACGATGATATTATATAAAAGTAAAAACGACGAAGTAGAAACTAAGTAGAACTAAGTACCTACCTATTAGATTTCCATACTCTTTTTCACTTTCCCCGACAAAAAAAAAGATAAACCGCCTGGTAAATTTTGTTATACGTATTCAGATTTCTTATGAGTACCTACATACCTATCACATTGCAAGAGGTTCTTTTTTTGTAAGAAGGTAGGAAGGTACTTAATATAATTTAGCAATTTTTTACGTAGTACGATTCATTAATTATCATAATGTGCATGAAAGAAATGAGAAATGCTTACTTACCTACCTAGATATTTCTGAAGTTATATATGAATGGTTAGTGGTGTCATTTTTTGAAATGCGAAGTCACTAAACGCACGACTTTTTGTATGGAAAAAACATCCGTTATTGTGACTCTGCGTTTCATAAATGGCACTTACTTCAAACACGTTTTTCAATTTGATATTTTATAACATAAATGATCGACGCGTCGCTGTCCTGCATCCGAATCTGTTAATTTTAACACCCCTCGTGCGGCGCGCGCGGCTACCTACCCCTTGTAGGTATGGCGCGATTACGGGTTACGTACGTAGGACAGCATTAACAATGGCCAAAATGTGTAATATCATAGATACTCAGGATCTTAAGCCTAAACATTTGTTTTCTCGCTAAGGCCATCTAGTGACGAACTCTTAAACACTTACAATATGCTTTCGCGGCTTTGGCTAGTCCTGTGTGCTGCCATCTCTGCGAGTTGCTGGAACTAGAAACGCCTACTCAATTTGCCTACTTAAGGCCGGTCCAAAAGTTTCTATGGCGTTGGGTATCTGTTACGTTAGTAATTATATTATCTTTGCCCCGGGCCATCTTCACTATCGTCACCATTCTATTAATGTGGACTTTCAAGCTGAGGCATCTGCCAAACTTAAGATACCTCTAGGTATTTTACGTGCCAGTATCTCGGCACATTTTACCAGTAGAGCTTCAAGGATGGCAGGAAGTTAGTGTTCTCTGAGATCAATGTCTGCTTAGTGTTCACTAATAACCTCCGTTTGAAGAGCTTCTCGGGTAGGGCGTCCTATACGGCTGTTTGGAGGTTATTTGCGGCGTACTTTCAGTTCAAACGAACTGGAAAATGACCATTACCTATCTTTCGTTCCTCAAGTCACAATACTGAGTAGTCTTGGTATGGGTTTTCCACACATTTTTATTGCAGTGCCTAACTTAAATTTTAACCTAACATTTTTTCCCTAACCTTTCTTCTTACGTGAGGAAAAGGTGCCTTTTGGCCACAGGAAATCGGACGGTTAAGGTTTTCACCCACAAAAAATCTCATGGTGATAACGGCGTTACCGCTTTTGCCAAGTCAGTGTGCTAAATCTTGCTCCAAAGACCTGGTACGGCGACTGCTTATCAGCGGCTTTGGCTGAGCTCACTTGAGGTACTCTCTCAGTTATCGAGAGGAGTCTGAGTGGCCTGGTACATCGGCCTTCAATTTTATCCGCTAGGGTAAAGACGCGTGTTGACACAAATGCTCCTTTCAACCTAGAGGACCGTATTTGGAATCCAGTTCCCATCGCCCGACTGGCCCACGTCATGGAGGCAGATTTATGGAGGAGAATTTTACGCGGAAAAAATCCCTTCGGTTCGGACACCTTGCCAGTAACGGGAGACCGGTAAGGTTATGTGGCGTTTACTACTAAAAACTCCGGGGTAAGGGCTAAAAGCCCCGGCGCGGCTACCACTATGGCGGTCCGTGACTCGCTCACAGCACCCTATGCTTTAGTCAGAGGACATCCCCTGTGCCTAACCTAACCTATTAAGTACTTCCTATTTTGATTCCTTTTTCCATTTTCGCGCCCACAATCATGCTAAGAATCGCCGTTTGGTGGCGTTGGGGGTCTTGCGGCCCTAGGCTCTGTGTATTTTTAACAGCGCCATTTATTGGTGACCAAAAAGAAACTAATAAAAAAACTCCGAAAACATCAAAATAGTAAATTTTTAGGGTTCCGTATTCCGTACCCGAAGGCTAAAATCGGGACCTTGTTACTAAGACTCCGCTGTCCGTCCTTCCGTCCGTCTGTCACCAAGCTGTATCTCATGAACCGTGATAGCCAGACAGTTGAAATTTTCAAGGATGATGTATTTCTCTTGCCGATATAATAACTAAAAATAGAGTAAAATAAATATTTAATTGAGGCTCCCGTACAACAAACTTGATTTTTTATAGATAATGGGACGGAACCCTTTGTGCGCGAGTCCGACTCTCACTTGGCCGGTTATTAACTTTATTATTTTATAAAAACCGTATATAAAATTAACAAAAGTTTTAGCCAATGCTACCGTACAGTTTATTTCATAGCAAATTTTCGAACAAAAATCTTTGACGTGATTCTTTAAATTGATATAACTTTTTTATTTATCAACGGATTTCAATGAAACAACCACTAAATTTTAAGTGAAACTTATCAAAATACATAATTGAAAATCGCAACCGAAGTTGTTCAGCCGTTTCTGAGATAAGCGTGCACTAACACAGTTTTTCGAACAAAAATGGTTGACGTGATTCTTTAACACTAGAGGACACGCGCGCTCTACTATAGTAGAACAGGAGCAAACTTTTGAGTCGTGCTATCTCATTTTTTCATATATCCCTCCCGCTCCTAGATAAGCCTCGACTACTAAACTCCGGTTCATTTTAGTGTGCCGCACGTATAAAAAGAGGCCGCACGTCGATATTATTTCGCGACAAAATCCTTATTATACCTGAGTAGTACGCGCGACCACTTGTGTAATTAATATATGAGGTAAGTAACTTATACTTAGTTGTTTTTCTTTAGTGTTTTATAACATTTTTTTTATGCATTATATTTTATTTTGTACTTTGTTTTTTTTTAGCACCAAAATTTATCATTATGGCCTCAGAATGGGAACGTCGTGTATCAAAATGGCTGGAAGAGGAAATTGAAGATGATGAGGAAATTATTGAAAGCGATGACGATGGTAATGCTGGCATAGTGTCAGAACCAATTAGTCAAGAGGGCAGAAGTCAGGTGCAAGATGAGGAGATGGCTCAAGACCACGTGACTAATACCACACAGTCTGAGCAGTCGTCGTCAGAAGATGATATTCTTCTCTCTCAATTGAGGCAAGTTGAGCGTACAGAGGTGAGTGGCAACTTTTTTATATCAAAAAATGGAACACGATGGAATAAATCACCTCCAACTCAAACTATTGTGCATTGAATGCAACGAAAACAGTGATGAATCACTGTTTTCGTTGCAATTAAATTGCAACGAAAACAGTGATTCATCATGTGCATTTAAAAAAATATCAGAAATCTAAAAAAAAATATGTGTTTTGATTTGTAACTTGCCAAATATGTAACTTTTTATGTGATCTCTTAAAAATGTTCCTAATTAAGTAAATTTAACAATGTAAACAAACATTTTGTAACTTTAATTTTCTAAAATAAATCTTCTTTAGTAAAAATGCTTATTTTTATTCAAAATTGCCATATTATTGATTTTTTTTCAATTTTAAAGTGTTCTACTATAGTAGAGCGCGCGAGAATACTTGCAAAGAAATGGGGCGCGTGCACTCTAATGTTAAAATTGATATAACTTTTTTATTTATGAACGGATTTAAATGAAACAAACACTAAATTTTAAGTGAAGCTTATCGTAATATTTCAGTGAAAACCGCAAACGAATCAGTTCAGCCGTTTCTCAGATTAGCGTGCACAAACGCACAGACAAATAGACAAACCGACAAACAGACAAACAGACAAACAGACAAAAATTCTAAAAATCATTGTTTTGTGTTCTATTGCGTTGGTAAAAGCCCCCAAAAATATTTTTACTCATTTATCTTCCATGTACAGACAGCGACCGGTTACGATTTTATTATATGTATTGATAACAAAATAAAAATTAAATAAATAATAAAAAAAAAAATTATATGCTGAGGCCTATTTTACCTGTGATATCCCCTATGTTACTTGATATTTTTAACTGTTCGTTGTCCACTGGGGTATTTCCTTCTGCTTGGAAATGCGCGCATGCGATTCCACTCCCTAAAAAGCCTAACCCTTCCTTACCCTCCCAGTTTCGTCCTATTTCCATACTCCCTGTCCTTTCTAAAATCCTAGAGCACTATATCCAGCAACAGTTAACAAAATGTCTTTCTTTGAACAAATTACTAAATGAACATCAGTCTGGGTTTCGTGCTGGACACAGCACCACTACCGCCCTTGTCAAGATCACGGACGACATCAGATTGAACATAGATAATAAAGAACTTACTATTCTGGTTTTATTAGATTACTCTAATGCATTTAATGCAGTCGATTATGACATACTACTCGGTGTCCTAAATTCCCTTAATTTCTCTGCATCTTCTCTAACTTGGTTTCACTCTTACCTCTTTGGGCGTCGACAGTTGGTGAAAATTGATCAGAGTCAATCTGATTGGTGTGACCTAGCTGCCGGTGTTCTTCAAGGTGGAGTACTTTCCCCAATTTTATTTTCGATTTTTATTGACGGTATCACGTCTTCTCTTAAATCTTGTTTTCACTTGTATGCAGATGACCTGCAGATTTACACGGCCGCCCCTTTCGATAATTTCAGTCACGCTGTGAGCACCATCAATTCCGACCTTGCCGCTATTGTGACTTGGTCCCATAACTTCGGGCTTATGGTCAATGCAGAGAAATCCCAAGCTATTGTGATTGGTAGTCCACATTTCATAGCAAAGTTTCATTCTGCCATTGTTCCCAATGTTATGCTGAATGGTACTATTATTCCTTTCACTCCAGCAGTTAAAAACTTGGGTATAATTCTTGATGAAACATTGTCTTGGTCTGCCCAAATTAATGAGGTAAGTCGCAAAATGTTTGTGGGTTTGCATTCTTTGAGGCGATTGCAAAATTTTCTCCCAATAAGCACGAAAGTACTACTGTCACGTTCTTTGATTATGCCTATTCTCGATTATGCTGACGTGGCATATTTGGATCCTACAGAGCAACTACTTGACAAATTAGAGCGCCTACAAAACATTTGTATTACGTATGTCTTCAACATACGAAAATTCGACCACATTACCGAGTTTCGGAAAAAGCTAAATTGGTTTCCTGTTAGGATACGTCGCAATATTCATATTCTTTCCCTTCTCTTCAACGCCCTTTTCAATCCTTCTTCCCCAAATTACTTGCACTGCAAATTCAATTTTCGAGATTTGGATAGTCGTTTGCGCTCAGCCGGTAGCCTCGTTCTGGACATTCCACGGTGTTCGTCTCAGTCGTATTCCAAATCTTTTACAGTATTGGCTGCAAAGCTCTGGAACTCGCTTCCTGCTGAGGTAAAGATGGCACCTTCACTGGACTCTTTTAAAATTAGGTTATTAAAGTCCTCTGTGGTTGCACCACACTTAGACTGAATCAGGTACTTGTCTGTAATATGTTTTCGTATTCAATATGTATGTATAGTATATGCATGTATATATATGGTCAGTATATGTGTATGTATTGCTATATTAATTTATGTATGTTTATAATGTATATATGTGTGTAGCAATGTAAGCATGATTTTATAGTTAAATTTGTACGTAACCTTTAATTGAGTAAATATCCTCTCAATCTATCGCAGGTTGACTGGAAGAGATCCCTACATGGGATAAGTCCGCCTTTGTATACTTGCTCTTTCGTAAGCTGTCTTTGTAGGTATATGTATTTGTTTTGGTACAATAAAGTTATTACAAACAAACAAACAAACAATTATTTTAAAGGGGGCTCCCATACAAAATACTAGACTTTTCTAGATAATGGAACGGAACCCTTCGGGCGCTAGTCCAACACGCGCTTGGCCGGTTATTTGAAATGCGAAGTCACTAAACGCACGGTTTTTTGTATGGAAAAAATATTCATTATTGTGACTCTGAGTTTCACTAAATGGCACTGGGGTACTTCAAACACGTTTTTAAATTTGACATAACATAAATGATTGACGCGTCGCTGTCCTGCATCCAAATCTGTTAATTTTAACGCCCCTCGTGCGGCGCCGCGTCTTATTTGGCTACCCCTTGTATGGCGCGATTACGGGTTATGCAGGACAGTATTAACAAATATGTCCAAATTGCGTATTATCATAGATACCTAGATACCCAGGATCTTTTGTCTAAACATTTGTTTTCTCGCTAACGCTATCTAGTGACGAAATCTTAAACACTTACAATATGCTTTCGCGGCTTTGGCTAGTCCTGTGTGCTGCCATCTCTGCGAGCTGCTAGAACTAGAAACGCCTCGCTCAATTTGCCTACTTACGGCCGCTCCAAAAGTTTCTATGGCGTTGGGTATCTGTTACGTTAGTAATAATATTATCTTTGGCTATACATACCTTGAGATTTAACACAGGAACTAGATTTTTTTACTGGACGAGGGGTGTCCAATAGTTTGTTGGAAAGAGCGCCACCTAAAAAGTAAATTGCAATTTAATATTATATTATTTTAGTATCTGGAGTGTGCGATTTTGTTCGTCGTCCTTCGGCTGAAGGGGCTCGATGCCTAGTGACTCAAGCTTTAAATTTTGGATCACGAGTGCTTTCATATAAAATTTTACATTTACATAGATGTACCCGCATTTTAGCCATCCTCATCATTTCTGCCTCCGTGGTGTAATGGTTGGAGCGTTTGGCTCATACCCGGAGGTCGCGGGTTCGATTCCCAGCGGGGGCAACGACTTTGTGTTGTTGCCCTAGTTTGGTTAGGACATTGCAGGCTGATCACCTGATTGTCTGACAAGTAAGATGATCCGTGCTTCGGAGGGCACGTTAAGCCGTCGGTCCCGGTCACTGTCTTTGACACTGGTCGTTACCTAAAACCATGTCAGAGGCCTTAAAGGCGGTTTAAAAACTCTGACACTAGTGTTAGTCACTAACACACACGATAAGAAGCCACTGTTTTGATTCCCTTCACTCCTACCACTACTCTAAATACCAGTATACAGAAATTCAATCATATAGATTTGTAAATAATTAGGCCACATTAAATAATTGCAATATTTTAAAGACTTTACCTCCAGTTACATTACAATAAGTTATCTGGACTGGTATCTCCTCTACTCCAATATCTGAAAAATATTAAGTTCAGTTTGCTTAAGTAAGTTTTTTCTGACTACAATAACAAATCTACAACAAACTACTAAAGCATTTTTTCATAAATTATAATATACAGATATTGCACATTAGGTTAATCCATCAATGAGCGTGTGTGATGTGAACATTGTAACCATCAATTTTAGTATTTTATATGAATCTCATTTTAATATAAACTAATTAAATTAAATTACTTAAAACTTCTATCTACCAATTTTACCTAAAGGATATTACAAAATGTATTATTGCTAAACATTAAAAAAAAATAGTATATTGTTACCAGAATGTATTAATTTTATCTTTTTAGTAGTAGTAGTTTATCTTTCTAGAGGCAGTAATCATGGTCATGAAAGGCAGCTGTGAAAAACAAAACATATTTCATATCATGAATAGTATAAAAACATTGTGTAGCGGCGCGTGTGCATATATTTTTGGCTTTGAGGGCCTTTGTGATTTGCCAGTTAATGTTGATAATTCGGTGATGAAATTATAATGCATTGATCTTTTTTAAGAGTTAGATGACAAGTGTATTTCGCTTTTTAAATTACAAAGTCATGGATAAAAGGGAAGTGGGAACAATTGTTAACCGATAGTACATGCGCAAAAACGGAGTAGACAGAGCCTCATTGGCTGCCACAGCTGACCGTTTGTCACGTGATGACGATGGGCGGATGGTTGCGGTGTTCTTCCGTCAGGGGGCTCCCCAGCAGTTGGGTTACCATTAGCGTAAACATGCCCGCGGCCTTGAAAGCATCAGCTTTTAAAAGAGTCTTTATGCGTCTTCATTTTCTACGGGAGGACAAATGTTCACGTAAGGGCGTCTGATGATGCCTGAGGACGTCTGGATGTCAGCAACTCGGGAGATGCCGTCTTTTCCGGGTATATTTTTGACGACTCGACCCAGTTGCCATTTTAAAGGAGGAAGATTGTTGTTCTTTACGACGTCCAATGTATCTGGTCGCAACTCAGCCGTGTTTTCCCTCCATTTTATGCGCGTCTGCAACTCGGAGATGTACTCCTTCGACCAGCGTGACCAGAACTGCTGCCTACATTGCTCCACCCGTTGGTCGCATGCACCAATGCAAGCATGCGATGCACGGGACGGATAACGGTTACAGTGGACGAGATAAACCAAGGGTTTATACAAGCTGTCCAAGCGGTGGGATCAAAAGTATTCAGGTCCAGCCCCAAACGAAAGCCTCAAAAAAATCTCTGCTCGGACCCTAGACTTAATGGCAGAGCGACGATCAAGGCCGCTGCATACCTCCAAAGATGCTGAATCATATCGGCAGCTCAACAGACGTATACAAAAGTCCTTGCGACACGACATCCGCTCCTTTAATACTGAGCGTATTAAGGAGACGATAGAGCAGAATAAAGGCTCCAAAGTGTTCGCAAGAGCTATGTCGGTTGGGCAAAGCCGATTGATGAAGCTGAAGACGGAGGACGGCGGCGTGGTGTCGACAAAGGAAGGGGTTCTGGCGGAGATCGAGAGGTTTTATGGACAGCTGTATACCTCAGTATCACAACCCAGTAAACAAATGGTTAAAGACCCAAGAGCCAAGCTAACCCGACACTATACCGAAGATATCCCGGACATCAGCCTGTACGAGATTAGGATGGCCCTCAAACAGCTTAAAAACAACAAGGCGCCGGGCGAGGATGGAATCACAGCAGAGCTTCTGAAAGCGGGCGGAACGCCGGTACTGAAAGTCCTTCAGAGGCTCTTTAATTCCGTTCTGCTCGAGGGCGTAACGCCAGAAGCGTAGAACAGGGGCGTGGTGGTCTTGTTCTTCAAAAAGGGAGATAACACCCTATTGAAGAACTATAGGCCTATCACGCTTCTGAGTCATGTATATAAGTTGTTTTCGAGGGTCATCACGAATCGTCTCGCGAACAGGTTTGATGCCTTCCAACCTCCCGAACAAGCTGGTTTCCGTAAAGGCTTTAGCACCATGGACCACATTCATACGCTGCGGCAGGTTATAGAGAAGACGAGGGAGTATAACCGGCCGTTATGCTTGGGATTCGTGGACTATGAAAAAGCCTTCGATTCGATCGAAACATGGGCCGTGCTTCAGTCTCTCCAGCGATGCCGTATTGACTATCGGTATATCGAAGTGTTGAAGTGCTTATACAGTAACGCCACTATGTCAGTCCGAGTACAGGAGCAGTGCACGAGGGCAATTCCACTGCATAGAGGTGTAAGACAGGGAGATGTTATATCTCCGAAACTGTTCACCGTTGCACAGGAAGATGCCTTCAAGCTTCTGGAATGGGAAGGATTTGGCATCAACATCAATGGCGAGTATATCACTCACCTTCGATTTGCCGACGATATTGTTGTCATGGCAGAATCGATGGAAGACTTAAGTACTATGCTCGGAGACCTAAATCGAGTTTCCCAACAAGTGGGCCTTAAAATGAACATGGACAAAACCAAAGTAATGTCGAATGTCCATGTTGCACCCCTACCTGTTTGTGTTGGGAGCTCCACCCTCGAAGTTGTAGACCAGTATAACTACCTGGGTCAATTGATCCAGGCAGGAAGTTCCAGCTTCGAGGAAGAGGTCTTTTGACGAATCCGGCTCGGCTGGGCAGCGTTCGGGAGGCTACGCAATGTCTTCTCGTCCAAAATACCTCTGTGCCTCAAGACTAAGGTTTACAACCAATGTGTGTTACCAGTGATGACTTATGGCTCCGAAATGTGGTCCCTTACTATGGGTCTCATAAGAAAGCTCAAGGTCGCTCAACGCGCTATGGAGAGGGCTATGCTCGGTGTTTCCCTACGTGATCGAATTAGAAATGAGGAAATCCGTAGGAGAACAAAAGTCACTGACATAGCCAAGCGGATTAGCTCGTTGAAGTGGCAGTGGGCGGGAAACATAGCGCGACGAACCGATGGCCGATGGGGCAAAAAGGTTTTTGAATGGCGACCGCGTACTGGCAAGCAAAGCGTAGGGCACCCACCTACAAGGTGGTCAGATGACCTGACCAGGGTCGCTGGAAAGCGCTGGATGCAGGCCGCTCTTGATCGGTCATTTTGGAAATCTTTGGGGGAGGCCTATGTCCAGCAGTGGACGTTATGCGGCTGAAATGATGATGATGATGATGATGCACGGGAGCGTCCTTGATATCCTCAGCATAAACAGGAGTGGTGAGAGGACGACCAATGAGGAAGTGTCCTGGACTTAGTGGCTGCAGGTCGTCTGGATCCGTAGAAAGCGGTATCAGCGGACGGGAGTTGAGTGCTGCTTCTATCTGGCTGAGTACCGTAGTAAATTCTCGAAAGTGAGATGAGCATTGCCTATTAAACGTCGCAGGTGATATTTGCACGATTTCACCCCGGCCTCCCATAAACCCCCAAAATGTGGTGTTTGGGGTACTATAAATGAAAATTTTATGGACTGACTCTGAGCGTATTCAATAATATCAGAACTACATTGAGAAAGAAACTGAGCAAAATCATTACGAAGACCTACGAAGTTACGACCGTTGTCTGAAAATATTTCGGACGGTTTACCCCTTCGCGATATGAAGCGCTTAAGAGCAAGTAGATAAGCTTCAGTAGTGAGGTCAATAACTGATTCCAAATGGATTGCACGCGTAGCAAAACAAATAAATAGACATATGTAACTCTTGACTAACTGGGCACCTCTGCCCTTACGGTTGAGAATGAAAACCGGACCTGCAAAATCACACCCAACTCGAAAAAAGGGAAAACTAGACGTAGTTACTAGTTACACGTTCCTTAGGAAGATTACCCATAAATGGGTTTAGCGTCTTTCCTCTCAGGCGCATATAGATAACGCATTGATGAGACACTTTGCGAGCTAAGTTTCTGCCCGACAAAGGCCACCAATTTTCGCGTATACGATAAAGGAGTGCCTGTGGGCCTGAGTGCAAAGATTGGATGTGCTCATATCAATACATATAATAAAACAGTAGGAACCGCGTGTCTGTACATTTAATAAAAATTACAAGAAAATGGATGTGGGCGATAAGAAAAGAGTAACAGAACACAAAAAAGATTTTTTGGATTTTTTTGTCTGTCTGTCTGTCTGTCTGTCTGTATGTACTCGCTAATCTTTAAACTACTGAACAGATTTTTACGCGGTTTTCACTAAAAGATTAAGCTCATCCCTAAGCAACATATAGGCTTTGTTTCATCGAAATCTGTCGTCAGATAAAAAAGTTATCATCATTTAACATTTAAAGATATTTTTCTATGGGCGATTCTTTGTCTGTTAGTACACGCCAATCTCAGGAAATACTGGACGGATTCGAATGAAACTTTTTTTGTTATGTAGCTGTTGAGCCTGAGCAACATATAGGCTATAATTGATTTTGGAAAATGGAACACCTGATGCAAAGCCTTAATGGTCCAGTTAAACGACAAGAAATATAAAAATGACGCCTTAGCAAAAGTTGTTTAGCCTGCTGAGCATTTTTTGTTGAATTATAAAAATCGAAGACCTGGATCACCTGATGCAGAACCATAATGGTCCAGCTAAACTATAAGAAATATAAAATGACGCCTTAGGCAAAGTAGTCCAGCCTGATGAGCATTTTTTGTTGAGGTATAAAAATTGAAGTCTGGAACACTTGATTCAGAACGATAATGGTCTCTACGTATAATAAAACAGTAAAAAAATGTATCTGTACATTGAATATATTTTTAAAAAATGGGGCGATGGAGACTGTAATATAGTAAAAAATAAAATAAAAAATCTGTCTGTTTGCACACGCTAATCTCCGGAAATATTGGACGGATTTGAATAAATCTTTTTTATCAACATATAATTGATTTTGGAAAATGGAACACATGATACAGAACCATAATGGTCCAGCTAAACTATAATAAGAAATATAAAAATGACGTCTTAGCAAAAGTTATTCAGCCTGATGAACTTTTATTGTTGAGGTATAAAACTCGAAGATCTGGAACACCTGATGCAAAAATATAATGGTCCAGCTAAACTGTTAGAAATATACATTAATGACGCATTAGCAAAAGTTTTTCAGCCTGATTACCATACTTATATGCCGGAGTCCTAAAGTCCACGCAGACGAAGTCGCGGGCATCAGCTAGTCAAAATAATAAAATAGTGAAATGGTGTTTACTACATAAGAGTATAGGGTGTTTTTTACAGTAGTCAAAATCGGGAGAATTTCTTATTCTGCCACCAACGCGTATTACATGGTTGTCATTCATAAATAAACTTAAACTAGCGAGCTTGTGTTTTGATTTGAGACCCTTTCCGTTATGTAGCAAATTGTAGGTATCTTTGAAAGACTCTCGTTGTGATAACTTTGCGAGTGTGTTGCCTGCATTCCGGAGCTCATTGACAGTAATCGCGCCCGACAGCTTACCTGTTTTGTTACGCGCATTATGAATAAAACGAAGTAAATAAGCTGTAGAACGTAAAATGCGATTGTATTGCGAAAACTTATGAAATGGAAATAATGACACCTTTTCACTGTCATTAATTTTTACTGCTAATGAATGAACTGAATTTGGTTTTAGTTTTAGCTAAGGTAACTCGGACGGAGAAATATTATTTGAGTTATGATTAACATTATTAATAAATTCTGCTCCTCGTAAAAAATCGGGTTCTTTCCACCACAGGCTTGATGAAGAAAGGTCCTCAAGACTGACACCTCGCGAGAGTAGGTCTGCTGGATTATCCTTCCGGCTCACGAGACGCCATGTAAATTCACTCGTCAGATCGTGTATCGCAACGACGCGATTTTGTACGAAGGTTTTGAGTAAAGAAGGTGACATGCGGAGCCAGCCTAAAACGATTGTTGAATCGGTCCAAAATATTACGTCATCAATCGTACGAGTGAGTGAAGCACGGACCTTATCATAAAGCCTAGCACCTAGTAAAGATGCTGTCAGTTCTAAGCGTGGGATACTGACAGGGGAAATCGGGGAAACTTTTCCCTTTGAGATAAGAAGGCGTATGACTACCTGGTTTTCGCGTATAGTACGCACATATATACATGCACCATATGCAGTTTGTGAGGCGTCTGTAAAAATATGTAATTCCGTCTTTGTCGGATTGAATTGAAAGGCATGACGCGGTACAGTTATATTGGATAGATAAGGCAAACTATCAAGAAACCGGTTCCATTTTCGCACGATATCAGCTGGGAGCGGGTCGTCTCATTGCAATTTTAATAGCCAAAGTCTCTGTAACAGCACTTTACCTATCATGACAAATGAACTTAATAAACCCATCGGGTCAAAAATTTGCGAAACAACTGACAAAATTAAGCGCTTAGTAATGGATTTACTATCTCTTTGATTATGGACAAGCGTATTAAAATTAAAATGGTCAGTGGCATTACAAAAACCCAAACCTAATGTGCGACATTGGCTTTGTTCGCCCAGATTTAAATCTTTGAAAGTACTAGCTGAGTCTAAGGAGTCACATAAGTCAGCATCAATTGGAAAATTAAATTTCCTTTTGTGTGTAATGCCACTGCGCCTTTACAATTATTTAATAACGCCTCTTTGTCATCATCAGAGGTCAAAGGTCATCCACGTAAAAGTCGTCTCGAATGAGCCTTTGGACTTTAATGTCAGAGCATTCGGCTACTAGCTGTTTTAGGCATCTAACGCTAAGATAAGCTGAGGAAGTTTGACCGTAGGTTACAGTGTTTAGGCGATAAAACTGGAGAGGCTGAGATGGATCCTCACGCCAGATGATGAGCTGGAAGTCGCGTTGAGAAGGAGTGACTAATACCTGCCTATACATTTTTTCGCAATCAGAAATGGCGGTGTACCTAAACTGCCTAAAGCGTAACAGTATGGCGAGTAAATCACCTTGTATAGGGGGTCCTACCATCTCAAGGTCGTTGAAAGATTTAAAACTACTTGTAGTTTTTGCGCTTGCGTCGAACACAACACATAGTTTTGTTGTAGTGATATGTTCGCGAAACACTCCATGGTGTGGAGTAAAATAGTGAATTTTAGAAGGTTCGCTAACTTGAGTCATGTGACCTAGCTTGACATAATCTTGCATGAAATTAATATAATTTTTTTTATAACTATCAGGTGCGCGTGATAACCTGTCTTCTAGTGCATGGAACTGATGTTTTGCTTGGGGAAGTGATTCACCCAAAACCTCCGGTGATTCTTTGAGAGGAATATTAACAATAAATCTGCCCTCACTATTGCGAATAGTAGTGGTAGCAAATAAATGCTCACACGCCCGCTCTTCATCTGTAAGCGTATCAAGAGGTTTAGGTAACTCCTCGAACTCCCAGAACTTACGTCATTGTAGGTCAATAGACTGTGAAAAGTTACATTGAACCTGTCCATTTTTGCGCGTATTGTGATGGATGGGTCCCGAAATAATCCAGCCTAGTTTGGTATTTTGTAGGAACGGGCCGTTTGGTAAGCGCATCTTGCCATCGACTAACAAGTCCACAAACTTTTCAGCACCTATCAAAATATCGATTTTTTGACAACCTAAAAAATCTGAATTTGCCAACTGTACATGGTCAGGAATCCTGAACTGCGCGCTTTGTTCATGTATAGCTGGTAGTGTAGAAGTTATTTTTACCAAAACGTAACACTTAATGCGCATCGAGTAGTACTTAGGCGTGATTTAATTCTAATATCACAAGTTTGCATCGATTGTGATACTGAATTACCTACTCCCCGTATCTCAGTGGTGGACTGTATTAATTGAATGTCTAAAAGTTTGCAGAGTGATTGCGTAATGAAACAGCTTTGGCTACCACTGTCGAATAAAGCGCATACCGTATTATATTTATTGTATTTATCTCAGATCTCGACTAGTGCAGTAGACACAAGGACTGGTACACTACCGCACTGTGTACTTGTGTGAGTGTTCGTATAGATGTTGCTAACTGGATTGTCAACTTGTTTTTTATGAACAATTTGCGATTGAGTGGGGCAATGCGCCGGTGCATCTTCCGAGGCTACCTGTAGTTGGTCAGTATGGATCGCGTGGGAACTTGCGTTACAAATAGAAGTGTTATGCGTATTAGGATGAATTAGTGTGTTGTGCTTAAGATTGCATTGCCTACGCGGACCAAACCTACAGTCATTGACGACATGTCCGGAACGCAAGCAATTCTCACACAACTTGTGATCGCTTACGAATTTAATTTTAGATTGTTAATCTGAGTTTAAAAATTGTGTGCACGAATAAATTGGATGCTTACCCTTGCACATCAAGCAAGTTTTGTGTGAGAATCGCTCGGAGGACTGTGTCTTATTTGAAGAAACGTTGCACTGTGATAAGTGAGGTTTAGTGTGTGTATTTGACTTTTTAAGATCAAAATTGCTCTTACTATCTTTGGTATGCGAAAGTGCTAATGTTTCTAACAAATCAGCCCTATCCCTGAGAAATTGCAACAACTGATTGACCTTCAACTTGACCTTCACATCAGAGTTAGACAATAGCGTGTCTTTATGCTGTTCCCACTCGCGTTCAGTAGTTTTATCTAACTTAGTGATTACAATGTATATGAGCAGCGTATCCCAATGTTCCGTAGGCTCACCTAGGGTTTTTAGGCAGCGTAGGTTATTAATAATAGTATCAATGAATTTGCGCAAAAGTGAAGGTGACTCTTTAGTCAGTGCTTGTATCGAAAACAATGCTTTGACGTGACTTTGCACCAATAATCTAGCGTTATCGTACCTATTTAGTAAAAGTTCCCATGCAACCGCGTAGTTGGCAGAAGAAAGTTCAATCCCACTTATGACTAATTCGGCACTGACTGTTAGCGAAGATTTTAAATAGTGGAACTTTTGGATGTCGCTAATTTTAGTGGAATTGTACACTAGTGAAATAAATGTGTCCCTGTAGGACAACCAAGTTTCCAATGACAAGCCATCATACGATTTTAACGAAATGGTAGGTAATTTTACAGATGACTGTTTGCTAGAACAAGTGCCGTGATTGCATGATTTGGATCCGTTAGTAACCTCACTTTCATTGAGAATAGATTCAGCTCGAGCCAGTGTGCTATAGTAGCTATCCTCGAACTGCTGACGTTGATCTAATTGCTCATCAATATGACTATCAGAAACAGTCTCCTCAACTTTAGATTAAATAGTTTCGAATTCAGAGAACAAACGATCTACCTTTTTACGTAATTTTAAATCTATTTTCGATTGAGAATCTGAGGTCGTAACACTAACGGTTTCTAGGTAATTTGAAAATTTGGTAAGCCTACCCTTTATGATACCCCGTTTTTTAATCAGATCATGAATGACTTGCTCAGTTTTTTCATCAGAAGAATATCTAAAAGGAGACCTATCACGAGATTTAGTAAAATTTTCAGTATCAGACATTAAGGGCATTTTGGCGGATTATGAGAAAACGAGGTACTTACGTGCGAATATCGTATGCCGGTCAGGACAGCTTGTGCTAGCAGCGGCACACGGCTGTAACAGACCCTGGGTAATAAGCAACACTCACCACACTCACTGGAATTCACTCGGCACTCTGGAGATATGGAGATCCGTAGGTGCTGGTTTTAGATTTGGTGATGAAGGACCAAGTTATGTAGCGGCGCGTGTGTATATATTTTTGGCTTTGAGTGTCTTTGTGATTTGCCAGTTAATGTTGGTAATTCGGTGATGAAATTAAAATGCAGTGATCTTTTTGAGAGTTAGATGACAAGTGTATTTCGCACATGCATAGTATAGTAGTAATAGTACATGCGCAAAAACGGAGTTGGCAGAGCCTCATTGGCTGCCACAGCTGACCGTTTGTCACGTGATGACGATGGGCGGATGGTTGCGGTGTTCTTCCGTTAGGGGGCTCCTTAGCAGTTGGGTTGCCATTAGCGTAAACAATTGTGTATGACCGACATCCTTATAATTTTTATTTATGTCTTTTATGCTAGACATGAAGATGTACCAGCTGCTTCTCTAACTGCACAGATCGTAAAATCCGATCGAGAGAATCAATGGGCGAGAGTATGAGTCATGACATGACAATGCAGTTAGCAACCTATGACTATTCTGATTTTATTTTCCCACCTTTACACTTACCATCACGCTAAACATAGCCTTTGGTTCCAACTTTCAACAGGCATAAGTTCTAGCCAACTTGAATTGTTTGTTTGCCTAAACACTATCCAACCGAGTTAATTGTGACTTTAACCCTTCAAATGTCGGCATAGCAGACACAATAGTAAAACAATACATCAGACGCCCGCTCGGGGCGTCCGACATTTGAAGGGTTAAGCACAAGCAAGCGCAAGAATATGAACAGTACATTGTATAAAAATATTTACCTGAAAAAAGCCGCTTGCGATTTACAGTCCCGCCAATCAACTCATGTTCATCTAAAAAAAATATATAAAATTAGCTTTGCATGATAAGTTGGTTGTGTTATTCAGTTGAGTAGTATCCATGGCCAGGAATGAATTTTTATACTTATTTTCCTGGCCTAGGCCGGTAACGTAACCCATTAGCCAATGATTACATACTTCGTGTCTTCTTTTTACTACAATAATGACTACATTTCCGATTTTTTTAATTTAATTTAGAATAAAAACATGCGTTTGACGAATCAGAACTTTTTATTGGCTTGACCAGTTGAAATAAAAAAAAAGCTTCGCAAACCGGAACAAAATTAACACTTAACTAATTATGACTTTTGCGTGGCTTGACGGATCGGAACCAACACGAGCAGTTAAAAAACGCTTGACCAATTAAAACTTTTTTGCACTTGACAAATTGGTTACAAAAATGTATTTAGTTGCAAAATATAAATAATATCAAATGGCGCGGTAGCAACAGCAATGATAAAAACACTTACCAACTAAAGTTGATGAAGGTTTTCGAGACTTTATTTCTTCGTGACTAAACAGTATTGGGATAGCCGAAGTGTTTTTATTGCCATCTGGCTTTATGTATTTGTCTTCGAAATGAAGACGGCATACATATTGTTGGCATATTCCTAAACTATCAGACTGAAATTTGATGCCAGGGAACCTTTGTCTGATAATTTCTTGCCAAAATGTCAATCTATGAATGGCCTTAGGAAATTTGAATAATTTCACTTTTATGTTTGTTGATGTGCACCCTGGAATTCAACATCTTAGTAAGCTTGACACTGACATCCTGTAACAAAAACAATTGATTATTTAACGCAAGTCTACCAGTCACGGTTTAAAATTTTGCTACCTATGTTAACACAAACATGAATAAGCTCAAACACTGGGCAATAGATAATATTGATAACAAATGCCTATTTTATACTGAATAAACATTATATAGGTGCTTTAAGGAGTAAATTTTGATATAGTGTATTTACTAGACAAATATATTACTTGTTCTTCTTAGCATGTCATAAGTAATTTAAATTTGGTTGTTCCAAAAGGTACACGGCAACATCAGTACTTAATATGTACTTAATTACTTAATTGAAGGTTATACTTACAGAAAGTTACATTTAGTAGGTCCAGGATACGGCAACCTCAAGAATCTAAGAGTACTAAAGTCGTAAGTTTATAGGTACTTACTGAAAACTTATACATTCAAAAACATACTCGGACCTTGTCGTTAGCTAGACTCCGGGATATTTTCCGCAAATCCTGTGAGTTGTGTGAGCCTTGTCGTTTCCAGCAGAAGGTAAAGAAGGGTACCTTTTTAGGGTTCCGTAGCCAAATGGCAAAAACGGAACCCTTATAGATTCGTCATGTCTGTCTGTCTGTCCGTCCGTATGTCACAGCCACTTTTTTCCGAAACTATAAGACCTATACTGTTGAAACTTGGTAAGAAGATGTATTATGTGAACCGCATTAAGGTTTTGACACAAAAACAGAAAAAAAAACAAAAAAATTGGGGTTCCTCATACTTAGAACTGAAACTCAAAAAATTATTTTTCATCAAACCCATACGTGTTTTTTTTTTTCATCAAACCCATATCTATGGATAGGTCTTCAAAAATGATATTGAGGTTTCAAATATCATTTTTTTCTAAACCGAATACTTTGCGCAGGAGACACATCCAAAGTGGAAAAAAGTGTGTCCCCCCCCGTAACTTATAAAACTAAAAAAAATATATGATGTTCATTACCATAAAAACTACCAGCGAAAATTGGTTTGAACGATATCTAGTAAGTAGTTTTTTTTTAATACGTGATAAATCATAAACGGTAATTTACCTTTCATTCAATCAACCCAAATATAAAATATTAAAAAAAACATACTACAAGAATTTTATATTATGTTATTTGCTACTACGGAACCCTTCATGGGCGAGTCCGACTCGCACTTGGCCGCTTATTTGAAGTTCGGTGCGCGGCGCAGTTGAAGTACTATAACTGAAATGAATCAAAATGAAAGGTTTATCACAAATAACAATCAAACAACATTTCTCTTTGGTTTTAAGCAAAAAGAAAAGTGTTCAAAATTAACAAATGAAAGAAATTTAATGAATTTCTCTTTGAGCAGAAAAGAAAAATCTGTCTAGCATGGAGAAAATTCGTTGAATTAAAAAATTTATAAATTTTTGTCAGAAGAAAGAAGTCAATGAAAAATCGAGTGACATTGACATTTTTCAAAAATTACAAAACGTTTTATAGCGTTTTTTTCTTGTTATTTTTTTGCTTAAGGGTCCTCCCCGCGCTAACGACCTTGAAAACACAAAAAAAATAATTTCTCTTTCTGTAAGTGAGATTATCAGAAACCCTCGTACAACTTTTTAGCTAGTATCCTTAAGTTTCATTAGAACCTCGAAAATCATTGAAATAAAATACCCTGAATTTTCCTTTGCAAAAAATACTAAAAACGGCAATTTTTGACTCTTTTTGTAAAGGTTTCTAAAGCGGATAGTATTTCAATGACTTTCGAGGTTCTAATGAAACTTCAGGATACTAGCAAAAAAGATGTACGAGGGTTTCTATAACGTTTATGTACACTTAATATCAACTGTTATACAACTTGTGCGGTATACAGGACAAAAAGTATATCATTCAAAAAGTATATTGTTGAATAGAGATATCATTCAAAACATATAACTATCAAAATCATATATATATTGTTTAGAAGATATATGACTTAAAAACCATACCATCTAAAAAGTATAGACAGGCGGACGAAAATAATTCAAATTTGGGAAATCTCATAAACTTTAATTTTCTTATAAAAAAAACTCAAGTAAAAAAATCTAACTAGAAAATAGTAAAAATGAAGACATCTTAAAGGCTACAAAAACTAACCAAATTTTTATAAACAAAAAAAGCTTGCCAAAAGCCAAGCTATGAAAACAAATTTTTCGCCCAAGGCCCAAGGTATGAAAGAAATAAAAAAAATTACTAACTTATTATTTACTAGCCGAAGCCCGCGACTTTGCCCGCGTGGACTTTGTCTCTGAAATTTTTTATATCTCTTATAGTTTAGCTAGACCAGTATAGTTCTGCATCAGGTGTTCTTTCATTATTTATACCCTGTATGTTGCCCAGGCTTACAGATATATAACAAAAAAAGTTTAGTTAAGTTGTAATTTGAATCCGTCCAGCATTTCCGGAGATTAGCGTGTACAAAAAGACAAACAGACACATGGACAAACAGTAGATGTTTTTTTTTTATATTCTTACTCTCTTAATATATTTTCATCACCCCTAATATTTTTTTGGAAATATATCTAATGCACAGACACTTTTTTACTGTTTTATTATATGTATGATATAGATTTACTTTCACTTATTATTGTTTTGTCTATTTTCATTGTAAGAGTAACCATTCACAAATAACACTATTTCGCACTTTTTAACGTTTCGCACTTATTTTTTATTTATGGCTAACTAACGAAAATTTGAGGATGGAAATCGTCTATCAGTGTAAATACGTAATCAGTAATTACATTACGTGATTGCGACATATTAATATATTATTTTCAACCAATAATTTTATTAAGACAAGCCAATGCAGGTAATTGGCTTGTCTTAATAAAATTATCCGAAACATACTGCCAGGCGCTATATCAAAAGTTTGTTATATCTAATGATGATTATATATTAAGAATCTTCTACTAATCGATTCATATACGCAATGATTATTTTGCTTAATAATATATCTACAGAAAGTTTATTATACGTAACGTAAATAGATTTCGCGAATTTTATACAACTTTAAATGTATACGAAAGATTTGTTAGATTGAATAATTATTATTTAAACGATTTTATGGGTTAGAAAAGTATGATTTATGATTTTTATCTTTATTGATAATTATACCGACCAAAATTATACATTTCGTTAGTATTTATTCAAAATAATATATATATTTATTGTTGTTCTGTTTAATATTACTTACTCCTATAGATAGCGATCAAGAAAGTGAATATAACAATCATAATACTACGGAACAGTCATCAACGGAAAGTAAAAGTGAGATTTCTTCTGCACAACCTGGAAATCGACTTTATTACGCAGGCAAATACCAACAAACTAATTATGTAAAAAAGACATGTTTAACCTGCAAAAAATTTATGTGTAAACCTCGTGCATATGATAAAGATTAAGACCATGTCATTTTTTTGTACTTTTTATTTCATTTAAGTAATTTTTATTAGTTTTTTTCCAAAGTACGCGCATGTAGTTACACACTACAATAAGCAATTTAGTTCCTTTGTTTCTTATAAAAAATTTAAAGTAAAATAATGTTACAAACTTTAAACAAAAAAATATTTGATTATATATGATTGTTTCATTAAAATATAGACATGAAATGATTATTTACTTATGGCCTATGTACAATAAACCTGCTTACAATACGTGTACAAATTACTCTATGCGCGAGTACTCGTGTAACTTTTAAGGGCGCGTATGCTACCGGGTTAACTAAGTCAACAAGGAGTTTTGACGTAATGATGGTGGACCTGCGCGAGCTTCAAGTGATATATATAGGTATTTTTATTTTATATTATAAAATGTTTATTGCTCTCCGTGCGTTTCAATGGCCAACACTGATTTTAAATTTAAAATTTTTGACGACCTCTGTGGCGTAGTGGTCACCATGCTAGTCCGCCACCCAGAGGTCCCGGGTTCGATTCCTGGTCAGGGCAAGTTGGAAAATGGCCTTTTTCAAATTGTCCTGGGTCTTGGATGTTTATCTATACAATGTCCTTTTTTATTAAGTACAAATATTTTAAGAGGTGATTCAGTCCATAATTTTGAACAACTTTTCCCAATAATTTTTTATTGAAATACGAAAAAATAATTTTCGATTTCCATAGTAATGATATCACGTGACTACTTCGATTTCTATTAAAACCTAAAAAAAACTTTTCCTATTTCGATATACATTTATTGGGAAAAGTTGTTCAAAATGATGGTCTGATTCACCCCTTAAAATATTTGTACTTAATAAAAAAGGACATTGTATATGTATTTGTTATAAAATATAGTATCGTTGAGTTAGTATCCCATAATTTTAAACAATTGTACAACCATAAAATACTTGGGAGTCACTCTTGATCAAAACTTAACATGGAAAGAACATGTACAATGTCTGTGTAATCGCGTCCGAAAACTCATATATATATTTAAAAATATAAGACATATATGCAGCGACAAACTACTAAGAATAATATATACATCCTTGTGCGAATCTATTCTAAACTACTGCATTCTTATCTGGGGTGGATGTTACAAAACAACACTTGTACCTTTAGAAAGAGCACAAAAGGCCGTATTAAAGACAATGACTTTTAAACCTATGCTATACCCTTCAAATAAACTATTTAACGAAATAAACATCCTTCCCATTCGAAAACTATATATTAAGACATTGATACTTTATCAACACAGAATACCGCGGGATACCCTGCCAACAAAAAGAAGACAGGACATTATATATAATGTACCGAGATTCAGAACAAGATTTGCAAAAAATTTCCTAATTTTTCTTGGTCCTCTTATATATAACAAACTATCAACTAAAATTAACATATACAAACTTACCTTATACTCCTGTAAAAAAGCAATAACTGCTCTCCTACTGGAACTGGACTATATGGCAACAGAGTACCTACTGCGAGTCTTACAATAAAGATGTAGCTATCAAAAACACACACACACACACACCCCCACACACGCCCTCACACGTCCTTACACACCTACATACATACATACACATGTTCACATACACAGCTATACATACACTACTCACACTTAGAATTAATACTTAAATAGGTAATATAACTATCACACACCTTTCTATATCTATATAAATTAAACTCGACGACAATATTATTTTTAAATTTAATGTACTTTGATATGTAAGTACATTATTATAATTTTGGTCTGTATTTGTTTTGGTTATGATTATTGAGTGTTGACTCTGTTCACGCACATACACTATGTCTACCGCTGCCGCCTACCCGCCTGCTCATTCTATGCTCCGACTGGCAGCGGCCGGCAAGCAAAATTGATCATAATTACGTGCATGTAACTACTCCATTTAAAAATACACTTTAAAATTATTGAAATAAAGCTCGTGTACTTGTCACAAATCATAATTACTTTGCCCAGCAACTGGCTTACGTACCATAGTTGTTTACAAGAGAGGGATCACTATCCGACCGTGATACAGTAAATCTATTACTACTACGGCGGGTAGACGACAAATCTTTAAGTGTCCAACTATGCATACAAATACTTAGCTACCTAAGAACTTACGTAAGTAATAAAATTGTAAATTGACACTACTCTGTATAGTTTTTTAAATGAGAAATAAAGTTATTATTATTATAACACAAATCTCGAACTTACTTTGGGGCTAGCTCAATCAGTGTAATTTGTCCCTATATATTTATTTTATTTAAATTTTTCTAATTGTCTAAAGGCATCTGAGACAGCCGAACGACTGCCATTCAATGATGACAGCCAAGCCTAACGGTTTTACGTGCCGCGTGCCTCCTGAAGTACGAAGGCGCTCGATGCCACTTATGGTCACCCATCAAAGTGCGGACCACGCCCGGTGTCGCTTAACTTGCGAAAGCTATTGAATAAAGGCCCATGACATTAATTTCGACACATGTCCATTAGATTACATGTTTAGACAAATTGGTTATGACACCCGTGAATCATGCGAACGTCTTTAAGATATTCGGAAAACCTCAATCAAAACGAATGCCTACAAAATTCACCCTGGCATCAAGGGCTCGAGTACATGCGCAGAGCGACCACCGCGCCTATACACCCTTCTTTTTCCCACTACCTTCCGCGCACATAAAGCCCTTTCACTCCCAAAGACACCCACTCTCTGAGCTACACCTACGTCGCTACAGCCCCTGTTTTCAGACGCAATTTTACCAGTGTGGTAAATCATTTACCGTAAATAGACGTGATCAAAGCAGAAATAAAAAAAAATTAACAAAAGAAAAAAAATCACATTTAATAACTTTTCAATATATCGCGGCAAAGACATTCGTGTTCCAATTGATGACAATCATTTTTGACTTATAGAGTGAGGGTGTATTTTCGTGTGCTAGTTCGGGCGCCCGCTGCAAGGACAACAGGTGAGTGTATTTCTTAAAGTTGGTAATGAATATTTTATATTTGAAGAATTAAAACTTCTTCCTGCATTATATGTATGAAAACTTTTTCTCTAGTGAAATTGTGTCCGATCTTGAGTTTGCCAGTTTAAAAATCATCAGATCTCCTCCATATGCTCGTATAGAAAGGTTTTTTTAGTAATTTTGTTAATGAATCTGAGTTTCTTTTTTATGTACTTACTTATTTCATTCAACCGTAGTAATTCTTTTGAGTACGAGTATACCTTTAATTATTTATTATAATAAAAAGGAAAATTAAGGTATTCAGATGTTTTCTTAATCAAATGACTTGTGTTACAACATCTCATTAATATTATATTAAAGATATTCACAACATTACTTATCTTTAAAAGATATATGCATATATCTAGTTAGTACATAAATCATTCAAACCTACATACCTATTTTTTTGTTTTAGCCTATGTATTATCTCATTGTCGGGCAAAGGCCTCCCCTTCTTGCTTCCATGAAACAAGCACATACCTAAAAAATAAACTAAATTAATTAATTTGTTATATAAAGTACTTGATAAAATAATACCACTTTGATGTCTCAATAAACTCAAATGGAAATTGTTCTTTATTGCGTCTATAAAATAAGAAGTATTTTGATTTGTTAGAAACATATTCTATATGTAAGTATAATATTTTATACTGTGTAAATACACTTGGAATTTATTTATAAACGTATTTTAGTAAAGAAAGTAACCTACCCATATTATTAGATATACTTGTACTGATGACGAAGAAAAACCAAAAAAAACAAAAAAAAGATGGGTATCCCATTCAAAATTGCTAATCAACTAATCGATTTATTATTTTGACCTATATTCCTTAGGGAAAATTGCTCAGTAGGATCAGTATAACTAGTACGTTTGGGACTATGGAAACGTTAATGTACACCTGAGCTTTAATATCATGTTATATTATCATAAAAAAACTTTTCCTTCTTTCTTTTAATATTATATAATGAATCTTACATTTACTAGCTCTGCTATGTAAAGTTAAGGTATTTTAAGGAATACAATAAATTGTAACTTTACACTCTCCCAAATAGTTACAAGAAAAAATATTATCTTATTTGTGAGTCTGATTCTGCCGACTAAATATTAGTTTACAACTGAATAGAGAATTCTTTTAAAAGGGCTATTATTATTCGGCCTTATTGATACTTTTCTAAGAAATTGGTGAAATGACAATGACCGATCCTTTAAAAAAACTTTAAAATAATTTATTGAAATTATAAATGAGAAGGCAATTGATGGGATCACTAATATTGATCTCTGCGGAAGTCTAAAATGAATTTGTTATAGTCCGTCGTCCCAACCTCGTTTTTCGTACCCATCGTACTTTCTTGGGATACTATAATATTAATGTGCGCACTTCATAGAAGTCCCTAAATATCGGCGTCTGCCGAGCCAAACAGGAAGCGTTTGGGAGTTATATCACCTTGAATGGTACTCCTGTAGCCGAAAAATTACCGATCTAACTTTTGAAAAATTATTTCTTAGAATCTTTCCTTGTATCATTATGAACAGCTTTTATACTAAATTCCAGACAATTTACAGGAAGCACTTGCAGAATCAGACAGTTTATATAGGTGGGTTTTTTACCCAAAAAATACATATCTTCCTTTTTGACGAAACTACATTCAGGGCATTAAATAAGATGTCAACGTACTCATATGCATACTAAGGAGAAGCATTTTTGACTGCCTATTCAAGAGCTAAAACTGCTGATTTCAGGGCTGGTCCTAGAACAAAAGTTATTTATATTGACAATTTCTTCAATCCCCCTCAACTTGTTTAAATATTTCCCACAAAATAGTATGCCGGGTATTTATCCGAATCTACCTGTTATATATATATGGGGACAAATTACACTGATTGAGCTAGCCCCAAAGTAAGTTCGACACTTGTGTTATGAGATACTAACTCAACGATACGATATTTTATAACAAATACATATATAGATAAACATCCAAGTCCCAGGACAATTTGAAAAGGCCATTTTCCAACTTTCCCTGACCGGGGATCGAACCCGAGTCCTCTGCGTGGCGGACTAGCATGGTGACCACTACGCCACGGAGGTTGTATGGGAACATTCAAATTAACAGGTCTAAGTTAACATTTTTGCTGGCAATAATTTTCGTAGACCTAATTAAATGTTAAAATGAGCAAATATACATCAATTGCAATGTCAATATATGAGCACCCTCATACAAATAGGAAGAGTAGATTTTTTTGACCACTCATCAAATAGTCAAATCTGCAGATTAAGGAGTTGGTCCCCCATCAACTTGTTTTAACATTTCCCAACAAAATAGTATGCCGGTTATTTCTTCGAATCTACCCGTTGTATCGGAACATACGAATTGATAGGTCTGAGTTTTCATTTTTTGCTGGCAAATGTTTGTAGACCTAATTATATGTTTTTCTGGCTTCAAGAAACCTCCATACAAAATTTCATTCAAATCGGTTCGACGGCCGTGAAAGCGTAACAAACAAATCACATTAGTATTTATAATATTAGTAGGGATTTTATATAAAAGCAGGCTTTTGATAGGTTCCAACCAGAGGTCGATGATAATGATAATAAACTACATATTATAATACTTATCATTTTTAGGGTTCCGTAGCCAAATGGCAAAAACAGAACCCTTATAGGTTCGTCATGTCTGTCTGTCTGTCTGTCCGTCCGTATGTCACAGCTACTTTTCGAAAATATCCCTTCACCTGTTGTCAGTGCAGACACAATAGTGAAACAATACATCAGACGCCCGCTCCGGGCGTCCGACCATAGAGTACTATAATATAACTGAAATAGAGAGCCATCTCGCGTAATATGTCTGCCAACACTTTAAACTGCAAACGTAGTTTCATCTATTAATCTTATTCCCAAACAAAATAAATAACCAATATAAAATATTTATTCTTAAAGTTCATTCTTCCAATGAAGTGGGATTTGATTCTATGATTTCTGAGTTAGATATTAGTTGAATTATTTCCAATGCGTTAACCGCTTCGCCAATCAGGCTTGGTATCCTGTGCCCGAAATTTTGCTTATTCTTTAACATAAAACTTATAGGAAAATATATATTATAACGTACAAAAGATTTTCTTATTTCTTATTACTTGAGGGGATTTGATCCCAAGCATTCTTGATTAGTTTCGAACGCCTAAACCATTACACCACGAAGACTTAGTACTGAGCACGCGAAATTATTGGTTATACTATACTTTAACACCGTGAAATTAGGACTGAGAAAGCACGCAGTGCGCCATCTCTACAAATTCTAATAAACTAATAACTTAAAGTGGTTTTGATATATAATCCGGAATAAGATTTATAGATGACGTCGTTCAAAACGAAAAATTCGCAATGTATGGCACTTTCACTTCCCTGCGTCCGACGTTTGAAGGGCTATAAGAACTATACTGTTGAAACTTGGTAAGTAGATGTATTCTGTAAACCGCATTAAGAATTTCACACAAAAATAGAAAAAAAACCATTATTTTTAAGGGTTCCCCATACTTAAAACTGAAATTCAAAAATTTAATTTTTATCAAACCCATACATGTGGGGTATCTATGGATAGGTCTTCAAAAATGATATTGAGGTTTCTAGTATAATTTTTTTCTAAACTGAATGGTTTGCGCGGTAGACACTTCCAAAGTGGAAAAATGTGTGTCCCCCCCTGTAACTTCTAAAATATGAGAATGATAAAATTAAAAAAAATATATGATGTTTATCACTATGCAAACTACCAGCGAAAATTGGTTCGAACGAGATTTAGTAAGTGGTTTTTTTTTTAATACGTCATAAATCATAAACCAAAATTACCTTTCATTCAATCAACTTAAATAGAAAAAAAACATATTATAAGACTTATGTTATGTAACTTGCTGCTACGGAACCCTTCATGGGCGAGTCCGACTCGTACTTGGCTGCTTATTGGCAGTACGACTTGTCGATCACTGACTCATTTTAAAACGTCTGATTTCTAAAACTCTTCCTCAAATCTAAGGCAGACTTGGCTTTTATGATTACGTGAGAGCTGCCCCAACACCTGAATGTAGTTATATCAAAAAGTAAATAAGCGGCCAAGTGCGAGTCGGCCTCAAAAATAATGGTTTTTTTTAATTATTTTTGTGTGAAAATCTTAATGCGGTTCACAGAATACATCTACTTACCAAGTTTCAACAGTATAGTTCTTATAGTTTCGGAAAAAAGTAGCTGTGACAAACGGACGGACAGACAGACAGACAGACAGTCAGACATGACGAATCTATAAGGTTTCTGTTTTTGCCATTTGGCTACGGAACCCTAAAAAGGTATTTTTTGGGTAAAATCCCACATATAAAAACCGATTGATTCTGGAAGTGCTTCCTATAAAGTCTCGTCTTAGTATATGATGTGAATAATTATACAAAGAAGAATTTAAAAAAAAAAAAGTAATATACGTAATTTTTGACCTACTGAAAGGCATTTGTTTACGTAACTCCTAAACCTCTCAACACAAGGTAGGCGTAGTCCCAAAACCTGGACCTACTCCCGTATCGGCTCCTCAAAAGGCGTGTGCTGACCAGGATGGCTTCATCAAGGTGGAATAAATAGTTAATTTATATTATACTAAATATATTTTTAATTGTTTGAGCCAAGTGTAGCCATGACCGATGACATTAAAGCTGAAAGAAATGCGTTGAAGTCAATTTTACCTATAACACCCGGCTTTTGCTTTGCATATTTCACGTTAATCAAGCAAGTTAATAAAGATGATGACAAGCAATACCTAATGAAAATGTTCCGTAAGGTCATGTACCTATGCAAATACTATAGCAGAGGCCAAATTAAATGGATCACTATTTATATGCATACAAATTTAAGCTATAATATCACATAGCATACTGGTTTAATGCACAATCGTTTTTATGCATAACGTCCTTTCGCATAATGGAGTATGCATATAGTATTTTATGCAACAGTTGTATAAGAGGGTTCAAAATATGCGAGTGGCGCAGGTTACGATGCGAGCTTTAGCGAGCATCGTAAGAAGACGCCATCGAGCATTTTTTGACGTACTTATACAACGTTGCATACAATACTTTTTCTACGACTATATTTACTAAATAAAATACAAAAATAAACAAAGAAAATATGAAAAAGTATGACATCATTTATGTTTGGTAGATAATAGGCATCTATGGTAAACTTTATTTTTTTTAAATTGACGTCTTCCTAGTGAATATATCACGAATATATTAATAAAACGTTTTTCTTATGTTGGCAGTATGATAGATTCAAAGAAAAAAAAAGGTTCTATGTCTATGGCTAGGAGTATCGTTTTGGCGAAATAACGATACAAGTGCTGTTATGGGGAATAGACTATAGACTTTCCTGAAGTCATAAATAATCAATGTTCTTATATTAGTGTTCGTGACTATGTAAAAGGCAGATAACAGTAGAGGAGTAGAAAAATAATTTTAAGCATAATGTACCTAAGCATAATCATTATTTAGCCCTAACATTTTAAAGCATAAAAGGATGTAAGCATAATGTCATCAAACCATAATTTATCAAGACATAACATTACTTTAAGCATAAAAATGATTAAGCATTACATTTTTATTCATTGTATATAAATTGTTTATTAATTGCTAATAAGTTTAATCTAACTTCCTTTCTGGTCTCACAGTTGTTCCAGGTGATCATAAAAAAAAAAACTTAAACCTAACTTCCCTTTTGCCCTCACATTTGTTCTGGGTGGTCATATTTTTTTTTGCATGATAATTAAAAATAAACACTTAAATAACTTAATTTTGTTTCTGTTATTTTTTAAAATATTATGCCTAAATACTATTAGTCTTATAGTTATTACGCCTAAAGAGATTATGCGAATTAACATTATGCCGTAACAAATTAGCCTAAAATATAATTATACCCATGCTGGTCTGGGAGAAAAGAAAAAACTTAGAATGTACCAGCTGCTTCTCTTCCCGCGCAGATCGTAAAAGCCGATCGAGGGAATGGGCAAAAATGCGAATCATTTTAACAGGCGATGCGGCTAGCAACCCGTCACTGTATTGATTGCTTTTCCATCTTCTCGCCCACCATGACGCTAAAAGTGGCTTTTGAGTCTTGCGGCCCTAGGCTCTGCATAGAGCCGCAAGACCCAAAATGCTCTGTCTGCCCCATTAGGGATAAAGACGTGATAGTATGTATGTATGTATGTATAATTATACCCAACTTACCAGTATGCCAAAAAATAACTTATGCCTAAAAACTATTACGACAAAATAGTTTATGCCAAACCCAGTATGCCAAAGCATATTAGGACAAAAAAATTATGCAAAAAAAGGGTCCCGAATTAAATATATCCACATTAAATGAGGATGTAAAAGTCGCGACAAATCATAAATTACACAACTATCTAACTCATATATGAGCCCGACGAGAAGAGTGGTGTTTATCCTACAGGCATTACATTATCAATAGAGGACATAGCACAAACAACTTTTGCGAGGCTTCTATAAAAATTTTCAAAGATATAATATTGAAAAGATGTAAAGTTTACAATATGTGTGCCCTGCTGGATTTTATCACTGACACATTTGAAAATTACCACAAAAAAAGATTATTGCAATTTGCTAATGGAAGAGAGCGAAAGTTAACAGTAAGCTACGAAAAATTTTGTCATCAAAGTAGGTAAGTCAATAAGTGAAATATCGCCACTTAATGACATGGCTTACTTAACCCTTCAATTCCCATGTCCGTGTTTATGAAAAAAAAAATCGTTTTTCTTTGTAAGTAGTATATCTAGGCCTAGTATATACCAAAAAAAAATATTTGATAATATTATACCTACCCCCATTTTTTTTACAGGGGTGTCACCTGCAGGTGACACTGGGTGTTGTTTAAACTATACACGTACATTTTTTTCTTTTTGATTTTGAGAATAAAGCTATCGTTTGCGTACTTATAATAATATTTATTTTTAATAATAATATTTATATAAGTAAGTAAAAATAAACTTGTAATAACTTAGGTGAAAACGTGTTTATTATTATAAAATGAATACCAATACTTGAGGTGCAAGCCAATAATTTACACTTGCTGCACAAATTGTCACGTATGCTGATGACAGTATCCGCAACGCCGCTGCTTACAATCAACTGATGCGTGATCTTCAGCTCCTGCAGAGGTCACCTCATGCGGCACTCTAATCTGTAATGGAACTCTGCATACAGTATCACGACTTGAAGGCTTACCATATTTTTCTAAATTGATAGTAGCAACATCATGAGGACTTTCAAGTCTCCACTGCAGAGAGCACAACCCTCTGTGTATTACTTAAGCCATTCTTTGCCAGAGCAGCCAGAGGATTTAGTCTACACTCTCCACGCTAGCCAGAAGAGTTGGAGAGGTCTCATTGATGTTTATAGGTTCAGCTTGTATTTCATAAGTTGCCTTTTACAACATCCATCAGGCTTGACCCTATTCTAGTCTGTTGGAAACCACACGGTATTGCTATGGGATCACGGACTTTGTATAATGTCTTCGTCCATCACCATGACGTCTTCCAGGGCAATTTCATTAACAGTCAATCTGTTAGAAAACACAGAAAAATATATTTATAGACTAATACAGCGGCTAGAATAAATGATTTTTATAAAGTGAACCATGGGCCTGTGTGCCTGCCTACTCGGTAGTAGAAAAAAAAACAATAACAAAATAAAAGCAGTAGTCCAATTTCTTATCCTTTGTTTGTGGAATACTTCATGGTGTGTGTGTATAAATAATGCCCAGTGTCACTTACAGGTGACACGTAATAATTCGGACGATTTTGTAATAATGTTATTTATTATAATTTTTGTAAAATACGTTTACATCGTTCTTTATACATATATTTGTAAGATATAATAAGAAAAAAAGCAATACTTACGACCTGGATATTTTTATTTTTATTTTTGCTGCACGAAGTCACTTCATGAAAATAATCTCAATTATCGCGCGAAACAAGTAATTGATTTCGACAGTTGACGTATTGTTAGTGTTGCAAAAAAATATATAATTCATTGGATATAAATTAACAATAATAGGATCCAAAAATTGAATTGTTTTCGGGTAGAAAAAAAATTAAATATCTCTGTCACCGTCAGGTGACACTGGGAATTGACGGGTAAAAGACAAAATAGGTGTGTATATAGTCGATATGGGAACGTGTGACTGTTTATCAGGGAAAGGTGGACGCTACTGCAAGCATGTATGTGCTGTGGAACTAAAGCATAACGGTTACTACATCGTTAAATTTGACTGAAGATTGCTGCCAAAATTTGGCCAAATTGGCACTGGGAGACGAATATAACCGATATTTCTTTCAAAATATAACCCTGGATACAAATTACATGGAGGTGGAGATGACCGACCAAAGTCAAGGCACTTCACAGCAACAGTTTACGTTGCCGATAAGGATTAATGAACCTGACAACACACAAAATAGTATCACCACAGAGCCTTCAATTCAAGAAAATTACATGATTACTGTAGACGCAATTGAGTCAGAGTTCATGAGAATAATCAAAGTACTTAAAGAAGAACCAAATACATTAAATACCCAGACACTGAATAAATATTCATCTAAACTATCTCGATTGCAGACTCCTTCCCTTATTGTTTCATACATGCATCATAAAAAAAATCGACGTTCACGAAAAATTAAGGTCCAACCTAAATCTCTTTCGGGAAGGCATCAAAATCCCCACCTACCCGCGGTTCGTTAAGACGTGGTTTATATAGCACCGTACTATTTTATTTGTTTTACCTAGTAAAACTTTATATTTGAAGCTAATCTATCAAACAGTGCTTAGAAAATTCTGCGTTGAATCGATTTGAACATTATTTTCTTGTCGAACTTTAAAAACAGTGAATAAAACAGTGTTAAAACATTATGTCGTTCATCTTATTACAAACATTATTAGTGCCGTATGCAGTGAAGCGGTGACTCATATAACTTATCAAGTCATTGTCTTTGTCGTGAGAACAAATCTACGTGCGATATATTCACCTAATTCACCTTGCGACGTAAAGCGCTCTGTGGCGCAGTGGTACCAGCTGAGACTCATAAGCTAAGTGGCGCGAGTTCGAGCCCGCTGTTGGCCCCATAGTTTTCCATTTATTTGTTTGCTTTATTTTTAATAATTAAATTAAATCGTAATGGTTGCCTGCGCTGCTTGTCGTCAAAACGTTTTAGTTACACAGAAACGGACTAAGTGTTCTAACAGCAAATGTGATAAAATTTACGCCAATCTAGAACTACAGGCTGTTCCCGAGAAGCGCAACGAGAACGTTGAGAACATTTTTAAGAAGTTGGCTGAGATCACATCAATCGACGTAAAAGAAGAGGACATTGTAGCATGTCGTCGCGTTGCCAAATCAAACACATCTTCAAACCGTCCACGTAGTATTCTGGTATCACTCCTCACGCCAGAGAGATAAAATACTATCAGCTGCTCATCGATACAACTGTGACCACCCAAAAGATCCCATAAATTCTCAAGTTCTTGGCATCCAAGGAGAAAAGACCAGGATATACGTTTGCGAGAATTTGATGCCAGAAACAAAGAAAGAATATTCACATAGCCGCAAGATCTTTTGCGAAATCAAATAACTTTAAATACGTGTGGATTAAGTTCGGCCGATTTTACTTGAGGAAGAACGACGAGTCACCTGCTATTTTCGTTAATAGTGTCGAGAGTAGGTGTATATTCAGTTGTAGGTGTTCAAATATTGTTTATATTTGTTTTATCCGTTTTTACATATTTTATGGAGATATTTTACCAAAATGTTATTAGAGTTAGAAGCAAGCTCAAGGAACTTTATTTAAATATTTTGAATGAAAATTTTGATATTATATGTCTTACAGAAACTCACTTAGATAATAGTATACACAGTGAGTCAGTGAGTGAGTGATTCATTGACAATCGTTATGTTCTTTTTAGAAGAGATAGGTAGACGTCAAATTCGCATAAAAAAGAAGGTGGCGGTGTTCTTATTACTATAAAAAAAGAATTAGTTGCCACAAGGCAATATGAATGGGAGTCTTCAGCAGAGGATTTTTGGATTACTGTCTACAAGTCACAATCTAAACATATTGCATTTAGCTTATGTCTAGTCTACCTCGCTCCCGACGCTGAAACTAATTTGGTAGAAGACTTTTTCGATAACAGTTGTAGAGTACTTTTGGATTACGCTATTTCAAACAACGTTATCCTGTTAGGAGACTTTAATATTCCATCCTTACAGTGGACTCGTGAATGCTCTACTATACTTGATATCCTCAGAACCCAGTGATAGAAAATCGTTATAACTAAGGGATATCATGATCACCGGGAATCTTAAACACACTTTTCTTAGGCTTTCAATCACATTTTTCTTAGGCTGTGTGACAAAGATAGAAATCAGAAAAATAATTTTAGGATTAAAAAGAAACAAAACAAGTGGTAACGATGAAATACCCACTACTTTAATAGTTCACTGCTTAAATGAATTAGTAGAGCCATTGACTTTTCTAGTAAACCAATCGTATGACGAAGGAGAATTTCCAGAAACACTTAAGACAGCTGTTATAAAACTTATTTTTAAAAAGGGTGATAAGTAATTGATTTCAAATTTTCGGCCTATCGCACTCATGTCAGTCTCAATATTCTCAAAAAAAATTAAAAAACCCATATGTGATAGAATATGTAAATTTCTTGAGAAATACAATGCCGAACCTATGTGAACCTGGAACCCGACTTAAATTTTTTTTTATTTTTTCTAAACGCATACGTTTGCACCCGGTACGTACTCGTTTGTACCAACTTTTTTTTCGTTTGTACCTAAAGGGGTTGGGAGATATCGGGGGTGCAAAATATGCAGAACCCGACTTAGAGGAAACAGTTTTTTTTTCAATTGTATACGTTTGTACTCTGTATGAACTGGTTTGTACCAAATTTTTTTTCGTTTGTACCTATAGGGGTTGGGAGATATCGGGGGTGCAATATACGCAGAACCCGACTATGAGGAATCGATTTTTTTTCAATTGTATACGTTTGCACTACGTATGTACTCGTTTGTACCATTTTTTTTGTTGTTTGTATCTTAAGGGGTTAATAAATACAGGGGGTTGCAATATACATAGAACCCGACTTTGAGAAATCGATCTTTGTTCATATGTATATGTTTTTCCTTCGTATGTATTTGTTTGTACCAAATTTTTTTCGTTTGTACCTTATAGGTTTGGGTATCTCTCAAACCCTAAAGGTATGTATGTACGTACGGGGGGTGCAAAATACAAAATTTCGAGATAATCAAAATCTGCGAGCGGGGTTAGATTCGCCATCGTTTGTACCCGTTTGTACCACCAAAATATTCGTTTGTACCTCAAGGGGTTTAAAATGAACGAAATTTTTAAAACTGGGAACAGAATTTTTAAACTAAAAACCGGGTTTTTGGGCAATTTTAGAGATAATTAAAATCTGCAAACGGGGTTAGATTCGCCATCGTTTGTAGACATTTGTACCACCAAAAGTTTCGTTTGTACATCAAGGGGTTCAGAATAAGCGAATTTTTTAAAAACTGAGAACCGGTTTTTTGCCAATTTTCCAGAAAACCAAAACCTGCAAGTGGGGTTAGATTCGCCATCGTTTGTACCCGTTTGTACCACCAAAAGTTTTGTTTGTACCTCAAGGGGTTAAGAATGAACGGAATTTTTAAAACTGGGAACAGGTATTTTGGCCATTTTTCGAGATAATTAAAATCTGCAAGCGGGGTTAGATTCGCCATCGTTTGTAGACGTATGTACCACCAAAAGTTTCGTTTGTACCTCAAGGGGTTCAGAATTAGCGGAATTTTTAAAACCCGGTTTTTTGGCCATTTTTCGAGATAATCAAAACCTGCAAGCGGTGTTAGATTCGCGATCGTTTGTACCCGTTTGTACCACCAAAAGTTTCGTTTGTACCTCAAGGGGTTTCGAATTAGCGGAATTTTTAAAACTGGTAACCGGTATTTTGGCCATTTTTCGAGATAATCAAAACCTGCAAGTGGGGTTAGATTCGCCATCGTTTGTAGACGTTTGTACCACCAAAAGTTTCGTTTGTACCTCAAGGGGTTTCGAATAAGCGGAATTTTTAAAACTGGGAACCGGTATTTTGGCCATTTTTCGAGATAATTGAAATCTGCAAGCGGGGTTAGATTCGCCATCGTTTGTAGACGTTTGTACCATCAAAAGTTTCGTTTGTACCTCAAAGAGTTCAGAATTAGCGTATTTTTTAAACTGAGAACCGGTTTTTTGCCAATTTTCCAGAAAATCAAAATGTGCAAGCGGGGTTAGATTCGCCATCGTTTTTAGACGTTTGTACCACCAAAAGTTTCGTTTGTACCTCAAGGGGTTCAGAATTAGCGGAATTTTAAAACTGAGAACCGGTTTTTTGGCCATTTTTCGAGATAATCAAAACCTGCTAGCGGTATTAGATTTGCGATCGTTTGTACTCGTTTGTACCACCAAAAGTTTCGTTTGTACCTCAAGGGGTTTCGAATTAGCGGAATTTTTAAAACTGGGAACCGGTATTTTGGCCATTTTTCGAGATAATCGAACTGTGCAAGCGGGATTAGATTCGTCATCGTTTGTATACGTTTGTACCACCAAAAGTTTCGTTTGTACCTCAAGGGGTTTCGAATTAGCGGAAGTTTTAAAACTGGGAACCGGTATTTTGGCCATTTTTCGAGATAATTAAAATCTGCAAAAGGGTTAGATTCGCCATCATTTGTAGACGTTCAGACCACCAAAAGTTTCGTTTGTACCTCAAGGGGTTTCGAATTAGCGGAATTTTTAAAACTGGGAACCGGTATTTTGGCCATTTTTGAGATAATCAAAATGTGCAAGCGGGGTTAGATTCGTCATCGTTTGTATACGTTTGTACCACCAATAGTTTCGTTTGTACCTCAAGGGGTTTCGAAATAGCGGAATTTCTAAAACTGGGAACCGGTATTTTGGCCATTTTTCGAGATAATTTAATCTGCAAGCGGGGTTAGATTCGCCGTCGTTTGTAGACGTTTGTACCACCAAGAGTTTCGTTTGTACCTCAAGGGGTTCAGAATTAGCGAAATTTTTAAAACTGGGAACCGGTTTTTTGCCAATTTTCCAGAAAATCAAAACCTGCAAGTGGGGTTAGATTCGCCATCGTTTGTACCCGTTTGTACCACCAAAAGTTTCGTTAGTACCTCAAGGGGTTTCGAATTAGTGGAATTTTTAAAACTGGGAACCGGTATTTTGGCCATTTTTCGAGATAATTAAAATCTGCAAGCGGGGTTAGATTCGCCATCGTTTGTAGACGTTTGTACCACCAAAAGTTTCGTTTGTACCTCAAGGAGTTCAGAATTAGCGGAATTTTTAAAACTGAGAACCGGTTTTTTGCCAATTTTCCAGATCATCAAAATGTGCAAGCGGGGTAAGATTCACCATCGTTTGTAGACGTATGTACCACCAAAAGTTTCGTTTGTACCTCAAGGGGTTCAGAATTAGCGGAATTTTTAAAACCTGGTTTTTTTGGCCATTTTTCGAGATAATCAAAACCTGCAAGCGGTGTTAGATTCGCGATCGTTTGTACCCGTTTGTACCACCAAAAGTTTCGTTTGTACCTCAAGGGGTTTCAAATTCGCGGAATTTTTAAAACTGGTAACAGGTATTTTGGCCATTTTTCGAGATAATCAAAACCTGCAAGCGGGGTTAGATTCGTCATCGTTTGTATACGTTTGTACCAAGAGTTTCGTTTGTACCTCGAGGGGTTCAGAATAAGCGATTTTTTTATAAAACTGAAAACCGGTATTTTGGCCATTTTTCGAGATAATTGAAATCTGCAAGCGGGGTTAGATTCGCCGTCGTTTGTAGACGTTTGTACCACCAAGAGTTTCGTTTGTACCTCAAGGGGTTCAGAATAAGCGAAATTTTTAAAACTGGAAACCGGTTTTTTGCCAATTTTCCAGAAAATCAAAACCTGCAAGTGGGGTTAGATTCGCCATCGTTTGTACCCGTTTGTACCATCGCAAGTTTCGTTTGTACCTCAAGGGGTTCAAAATTAGCGAAATTTTTAAAACTGGAAACCGGTATTTTGGCCATTTTTCGAGATAATTATAATCTGCAAGCGGGGTTAGATTCGCCATCATTTGTAGACGTTTGTACCACCAAAAGTTTCGTTTGTACCTCAAGGGGTTTCGAATAAGCGGAATTTTTAAAACTGGGAACCGGTATTTTCGCCATTTTTCGAGATAATTGAAATCTGCAAGCGGGGTTAGATTCGTCATCGTTTGAAGACGTTTGTCCCACCAAGAGTTTCGTTTGTACCTCAAGGGGTTCAGAATTAGCGGAATTTTTAAAACTGAGAACCGGTATTTTGGCCATTTTTCGAGATAATGATAATCTGCAAGCGGGGTTAGATTCGTCATCGTTTGTAGACGTTTGTCCCACCAAGAGTTTCGTTTGTACCTCAAGGGGTTCAGAATTAGCGGAATTTTTAAAACTGAGAACCGGCTTTTTGGCCATTTTTCGAGATAATCAAAACCTGCAAGCGGTATTAGATTCGCGATCGTTTGTACCCGTTTGTACCACCAAAAGTTTCGTTTGTACCTCAAGGAGTTTTGAATAAGCGGAATTTTTAAAACTGGGAACCGGTATTTTGGCCATTATTCGAGATAATCAAAATGTGCAAGCGGGGTTAGATAATTAAAATCTGCAAGCGGGGTTAGATTCGCCATCATTTGTAGACGTTTGTACCACCAAAAGTTTCGTTTGTACCTCGAGGGGTTCAAAATTAGCGAAATTTTTAAAACTGGGAACCGGTATTTTGGCCATTTTTCGAGATAATTATAATCTGCAAGCGGGGTTAGATTCGTCATCGTTTGTAGACGTTTGTCCCACCAAGAGTTTGGTTTGTACCTCAAGGGGTTCAGAATTAGCAAAATTTTTAAAACTGAGAACCGGTATTTTGGCCATTTTTCGAGATAATTATAATCTGCAAGCGGGGTTAGATTCGTCATCGTTTGTAGACGTTTGTCCCACCAAGAGTTTCGTTTGTACCTCAAGGGGTTCAGAATTAGCGGAATTTTTAAAACTGAGAACCGGTTTTTTGGCCATTTTTCGAGATAATCAAAACCTGCAAGCGGTATTAGATTCGCGATTATTTGTACCCGTTTGTACCATCAAAAGTTTCGTTTGTACCTCAAGGGATTTCGAATAAGCGGAATTTTTAAAACTGGGAACCGGTATTTTGGCCATTATTCGAGATAATCAAAATGTGCAAGCGGGGTTAGATTCGTCATCGTTTGTATACGTTTGTACCACCAAAAGTTTCGTTTGTACCTCAAGGGGTTCCGAATAAGCGGAATTTTTAAAACTGGGAACCGGTATTTTGGCCATTATTCGAGATAATTAAAATTTGCAAGCGGGGTTAGATTCGACATCATTTGTAGACGTTTGTACCACCAAAAGTTTCGTTTGTTCCTCAAGGGGTTCAGAATAAGCGATTTTTTTATAAAACTGAGAAACGGTTTTTTGCCAATTTTCGAGAAAATCAGAACCTGCAAGTAGGGTTAGATTCACCATCGTTCGTACCCGTTTGTACCATCGCAAGTTTCGTTTGTACCTCAAGGGGTTCAAAATTAGCGAAATTTTTTAAACTGGGAACCGGTTTTTTGGCCATTTTTCGAGATAATCAAAACCTGCAAGCGGTGTTAGATTCGCGATAAATTGTAGACGTTTGTACCACCAAAAGTTTCGTTGGTACCTCAAGGGGTTCAGAATAAGCGAAATTTTTAAAACTGGGAACCGGTTTTTTGCCAATTTTCCAGAAAATCAAAACTTGCAAGTGGGGTTAGATTCGCCATCGTTCGTACCCGTTTGTACCACCAAAAGTTTCGTTTGTACCTCAAGGGGTTTCGAATTAGCGGAATTTTTAAAACTGGGAACCGGTATTTTGGCCATTATTCGAGATAATTAAATCTGCAAGCGGGTTTAGATTCGCCATCATTTGTAGACGTTTGTACCACCAAAAGTTTCGTTTGTACCTCAAGAAGTTCAGAATAAGCGATTTTTTTATAAAACTGAGAACCGGTTTTTTGCCAATTTTCCAGAAAATCAAAACCTGCAAGTGGGGTTAGATTCGCCATCGTTCGTACCCGTTTGTACCATCGCAAGTTTCGTTTGTACCTCAAGGGGTTCAAAATTAGCGAAATTTTTAAAACTGGGAACCGGTTTTTTGGCCATTTTTGAGATAATCAAAACCTGCAAGCGGTGTTAGATTAGCGATAAATTGTACCCGTTTGTACCACCAAAAGTTTCGTTTGTACCTCAAGGGGTTTCGAATTAGCGGAATTTTTAAAACTGGGAACCGGTATTTTGGCCATTTTTGAGATAATCAAAATGTGCAAGCGGGGTTAGATTCGTCATCGTTTGTATACGTTTGTACCACCAATAGTTTCGTTTGTACCTCAAGGGGTTTCGAAATAGCGGAATTTCTAAAACTGGGAACCGGTATTTTGGCCATTTTTCGAGATAATTAAAATCTGCAAGCGGGGTTAGATTCGCCATCATTTGTAGACGTTTGTACCACCAAAAGTTTCGTTTGTACCTCAAGGGGTTCAGAATAAGCGAAATTTTTAAAACTGGGAACCGGTTTTTTGCCAATTTTTCAGAAAATCAAAACTTGCAAGTGGGGTTAGATTCGCCATCGTTCGTACCCGTTTGTACCATCGCAAGTTTCGTTTGTACCTCAAGGGGTTCAGAATTAGAGAAATTTTTAAAACTGGGAACCGGTATTTTGGCCATTTTTCGAGATAAATATAATCTGCAAGCGGGGTTAGATTCGCCGTCGTTTGTAGACGTTTGTACCACCAAGAGTTTCGTTTGTACCTCAAGGGGTTCAGAATGAGCGAAATTTTTAAAACTGGGAACCGGTTTTTTGCCAATTTTCCAGAAAATCAAAACCTGCAAGTGGGGTTAGATTTGCCATCGTTTGTACCCGTTTGTACCATCGCAAGTTTCGTTTGTACCTCAAGGGGTTCTAAATTAGCGAAATTTTTGAAACTGGGAACCGGTACTTTGGCCATTTTTCAAAACACTTAAAATCTGCGAGAAGTGTTAGATTCGCCATCGTTTGTACCCGTTTGTACCACCAAAAGTTTCGTTTGTACCTCAAGGGGTTTCGAATTAGCGGAATTTTTAAAACTGGGAACCGGTATTTTAGCCATTTTTCGAGATAATTAAAATCTGCAAGCAGGTTAGATTCGCCATACTTTGTAGACGTTTGTACCACCAAAAGTTTCGTTTGTACGTCAAGGGGTTCAGAATTAGCGGAATTTTTAAAACTGAGAACCGGTTTTTTGGCCATTTTTCGAGATAATCAAAACCTGCAAGCAGTGTTAGATTCGCGATCGTTTGTACCCGTTTGTACCACCAAAAGTTTCGTTTGTACCTCAAGGGGTTTCGAATTAGCGGAATTTTTAAAACTGGTAACCGGTATTTTGGCCATTTTTCGAGATAATCAAAATGTGCAAGCGGGGTTAGATTCGTCATCGTTTGTATACGTTTGTACCACCAAAAGTTTCGTTTGTACCTCAAGGGGTTTCGAATTAGCGGAATTTTAAAAACTGGGAACTTTTGGTGGTACAAACGTCTACAAATGATGGCGAATCTAACCCCGCTTGCAGATTTTAATTATCTCGAAAAATGGCCAAAATACCGGTTCCCAGTTTTATAAAAAAATCGCTTATTCTGAACCCCTTGAGGTACAAACGAAACTTTTGAGGGTACAAACGTCTACAAACGATGGCGAATCTATCCACGCTTGCAGATTATAATTATCTCGAAAAATGGCCAAAATACCGGTACACAGTTTTAAAAATTCCGCTAATTCGAAACCCCTTGAGGTACAAACGAAACTTTTGGTGGTACAAACGGGAACAAACGATTGCGAATCTAACACCACTCGCAGATTTTAAGTGTTTTGAAAAATGGCCAAAATACCGGTTCCCAGTTTTAAAAATTTCGCTAATTCTGAACCCCTTGAGGTACAAACGAAACTTGCGATGGTACAAACGGGTACGAACGATGGCGAATCTTACCCCACTTGCAGGTTCTGATTTTCTGGAAAATTGGCAAATAACCGGTTCTCAGTTTTATATAAAAATCGCTTATTCTGAACCCCTTGAGGTACAAACGAAACTTTTAGTGGTACAAACGTCTACAAATGATGGCGAATCTAACCTCGCTTGCAGATTTTAATTATCTCGAAAAATGGCCAAAATACCTGTTTCCAGTTTTAAAAATTCCGCTAATTCGAAACCCCTTGAGGTACAAACGAAACTTTTGGTGGTACAAACGTATAAAAACGATGACGAATCAAACCCCGCTTGCATATTTTGATTATCTCGAAAAATGGCCAAAATACCGGGTCCCAGTTTTAAAAATTCCGCTAATTCGGAACCCCTTGAGGTACAAACGAAACTTGCGATGGTACAAACGGGTACAAACGACGGCGAATCTAACCCCACTTGCAGATTTTGATTATCTCGAAAAATGGCCAAAAAACCGGTTCCCAGTTTTAAAAATTTCGCTAATTCTGAACCCCTTGAGGTACAAACGAAACTCTTGGTGGTACAAACGACGGCGAATCTAACCCCGCTTGCAGATTTCAATTATCTCGAAAAATGGCCAAAATACCGGTTCCCAGTTTTAAAAATTCCGCTAATTCGAAACCCCTTGAGGTACAAACGAAACTTGCGATGGTACAAACGGGTACAAACGATGGCGAATCTAACCCCACTTGCAGGTTCTGATTTTCTGGAAAATTGGCAAAAAACCGGTTCTCAGTTTTAAAAAAAATCGCTTATTCTGAACCCCTTGAGGTACAAACGAAACTTTTGGTGGTACAAACGTCTACAAACGATGGCGAATCTAACCCCGCTTGCAGATTTTAATTATCTCGAAAATGGCCAAAGTACCGGTTCCCAGTTTTAAAAATTCCGCTAATTCGAAACCTCTTGGGGTACAAACGAAACTTTTGGTTGTACAAACGTATACAAACGATGACGAATCTAACCCCGCTTGTACATTTCGATTATCTCGAAAAATGGCCAAAATACCGGTTCCCAGTTTTAAAAATTCCGCTAATTCGAAACCCCTTGAGGTACAAACGAAACTTTTGGTGGTACAAACGGGTACAAACGATCGCGAATCTAATACCGCTTGCAGGTTTTGATTATCTCGAAAAATGGCCAAAAAACCGGTTCTCAGTTTAAAAAATTCCGCTAATTCTGAACCCCTTGAGGTACAAACGAAACTTTTGGTGTTACAAACGTATACAAACAATGACGAATCTAACTCCGCTTGCACATTTTGATTATCTCGAAAAATGGCCAAAATACCGGTTCCCAGTTTTAAAAATTCCGCTAATTCGAAACCCCTTGAGGTACAAACGAAACTTTTGATGGTACAAACGGGTATTAGCGATCGCGAATCTAATACCGCTTGCAGGTTTTGATTATCTCGAAAAATGGCCAAAAAACAGGTTCTCAGTTTAAAAAATTCCGCTAATTCTGAACCCCTTGAGGTACAAACGAAACTTTTGGTGGTACAAACGTCTACAAACGATGGCGAATCTAACCCCGCTTGCACATTTTGATTATCTGGAAAATTGGCAAAAAACCGGTTCTCAGTTTTAAAAATTACGCTAATTCTGAACTCCTTGAGGTACAAACGAAACTTTTGATGGTACAAACGTCTACAAACGATTTCGAATCTAACCCTGCTTGCATATTTTAATTATCTCGAAAAATGGCCAAAATACCGGTTCCCAGTTTTAAAAATTCCGCTAATTCGAAACCCCTTGAGGTACAAACGAAACTTTTGGTGGTACAAACGGGTACAAACGATGGCGAATCTAACACCACTCGCAGATTTTAAGTGTTTTGAAAAATGGCCAAAGTACCGGTTCCCAGTTTTAAAAATTTCGCTAATTTTGAACCCCTTGAGGTACAAACGAAACTTGCGATGGTACAAACGGGTACAAACGATGGCGAATCTAACCCCACTTGCAGGTTTTGATTTTCTGGAAAATTGGCAAAAAAACCGGTTCCTAGTAGGGATGCAACGATACCGATACGATAATCGTATATCGGCGATTATCGTAAACCTTTACGATCATTCGTTATCGTAAATATTACGATACGGTATTTTTACGATACGTTTACTTCAAATTTTTTAAATTTTTACTGTTTTGGGTGAAACGAAACGCATAACGCGTCAATTTCTAAACGCTTCGCATCCGTCACTTTTGGCATTGAGAGCTTTAAGCAGGCAGGCAGGACTGATACACAGTGATGAGAGAAACCGACATAAGAAAAAAAAATTAAAATGTTGTGTACGACTACAATTAAAATTATTTATAGTCAGTAAATGTAACAAATAGTAACAATTTGAAATATAAGTTAATGATGAAAATTAATAAAATCAATAAATATATTGATTAAAAATGCATAACTTTTTTTTCATACTTTTACTTAGTCTTATAACATACAACAAAGCTTCAATAAATTCATCAAAATGGTATTAAACGAATATCGTAATGCATTCGTATCGTAATTCGTTATCGTATTTGGCCATTACGATGTATTCGTCATTTGTATTGGTATCGTAATAGCCGTATCGTTGCATCCCTAGTTCCTAGTTTTAAAAATTTCGCTAATTCTGAACCCCTCGAGGTACAAACAAAACTCTTGGTGGTACAAACGACGGCGAATCTAACCCCGCTTGCAGATTTCAATTATCTCGAAAAATGGCCAAAATACCGGTTCCCAGTTTTTAAAATTTCGCTAATTTTGAACCCCTTGAGGTACAAACGAAACTTGCGATGGTACAAACGGGTACAAACGATGGCGAATCTAACCCCACTTGCAGGTTCTGATTTTCTGGAAAATTGGCAAAAAACCGGTTCTCAGTTTTATAAAAAAATCGCTTATTCTGAACCCCTTGAGGTACAAACGAAACTTTTGGTGGTACAAACGTCTACAAATGATGGCGAATCTAACCCCGCTTGCAGATTTTAATTATCTCGAAAAATGGCCAAAAAACCGGTTCCCAGTTTTAAAAATTCCGCTAATTCGAAATTCTTGAGGTACAAACGAAACTTTTGGTGGTACAAACGTATACAAACGATGACGAATCTAACCCCGCTTGCACATTTTGATTATCTCGAAAAATGGCCAAAATACCGGTTCCCAGATTTAAAAATTCCGCTAATTCGAAACCCCTTGAGGTACAAACGAAACTTTTGGTGGTACAAACGGGTACAAACGATCGTGAATCTAACACCGCTTGCAGGTTTTGATTATCTCGAAAAATGGCCAAAAAACCGGTTCTCAGTTTTAAAAATTCCGCTAATTCTGAACCCCTTGAGGTACAAACGAAACCTTTGGTGGTACATACGTCTACAAACGATGGCGATTCTAACCCCGCTTGCACATTTTGATTATCTGGAAAATTGGCAAAAAACCGGTTCTCAGTTTTAAAAATTCCGCTAATTCTGAACTCCTTGAGGTACAAACGAAACTTTTGGTGGTACAAACGTCTACAAACGATGGCGAATGTAACCCCGCTTGCAGATTTTAATTATCTCGAAAAATGGCCAAAATACCGGTTCCCAGTTTTAAAAATTCCGCTAATTCGAAACCCCTTGAGGTACAAACGAAACTTTTGGTGGTACAAACGGGTACAAACGATGGCGAATCTAACACCACTCGCAGATTTTAAATGTTTTGAAAAATGGCCAAAGTACCGGTTCCCAGTTTTAAAAATTTCGCTAATCTTGAACCCCTTGAGGTACAAACGAAACTTGCGATGGTACAAACGGGTACAAACGATGGCGAATCTAACCCCACTTGCAGGTTTTGATTTTCTGGAAAATTGGCAAAAAACCGGTTCCCAGTTTTAAAAATTTCGCTAATTCTGAACCCCTTGAGGTACAAACGAAACTCTTGGTGGTACAAACGTCTACAAACGACGGCGAATCTAACCCCGCTTTCAGATTTCAATTATCTCGAAAAATGGCCAAAATACCGGTTCCCAGTTTTAAAAATTTCGCTAATTTTGAACCCCTTGAGGTTCAAACGAAACTTGCGATGGTACAAACGGGTACAAACGATGGCAAATCTAACCCCACTTGCAGGTTCTGATTTTCTGGAAAATTGGCGAAAAACCGGTTCTCAGTTTTATAAAAAAATCGCTTATTCTGAACCCCTTGAGGTACAAACGAAACTTTTGGTGGTACAAACGTATACAAACGATGACGAATCTAACCCCGCTTGCACATTTTTATTATCTCGAAAAATGGCCAAAATACCGGTTCCCAGTTTTAAAAATTCCGCTAATTCGGAACCCCTTGAGGTACAAACGAAACTTTTGATGGTACAAACGGGTTCAAACGATGGCGAATCTAACCCCACTTGCAGGTTTTGATTTTCTGGAAAATTGGCAAAAAACCGGTTCTCAGTTTTTAAAGAATTCGCTTATTCTGAACCCCTTGAGGTACAAACGAAATTTTTGGTGGTACAAACGTCTACAAACGATGGCGAATCTAACCCCGTATGCAGATTTTAATTATCTCGAAAATTGCCCAAAAACCCGGTTTTTAGTTGAAAAATTCTGTTCCCAGTTTTAAAAATTCCGTTCATTCTAAACCCCTTGAGGTACAAACGAATATTTTGGTGGTACAAACGGGTACAAACGATGGCGAATCTAACCCCGCTCGCAGATTTTGATTATCTCGAAATTTTGTATTTTGCACCCCCCGTACGTACATTCATACCTTTAAGGTTTGAGAGATACCCAAACCTATAAGCTACAAACGAAAAAAATTTGGTACAAACAAATACATACGGAGGAAAAACATATACATATGAAAAAAGATCGATTTCTCAAAGTCGGGTTCTATGTATATTGCAACCCCCTGTATTTATTAACCCCTTAAGATACAAACAACAAAAAAAATGGTACAAACTAGTACATACGTAGTGCAAACGTATACAATTGAAAAAAAATCGATTCCTCATAGTCGGGTTCTGCGTATATTGCACCCCCGATATCTCCCAACCCCTATAGGTACAAACGAAAAAAAATTTGGTACAAACCAGTTCATACAGAGTACAAACGTATACAATTGAAAAAAAACTATTTCCTCTAAGTCGGGTTCTGCATATTTTGCACCCCCGATATTTCCCAACCCCTTTAGGTACAAACGAAAAAAAAGTTGGTACAAACGAGTACGTACCGGGTGCAAACGTATGCGTTTAGAAAAAATAAAAAAAATTTAAGTCGGTTTCCAGGTTCACATAGGTCAATGCCGAGTACTAATCAACATGGTTTTAGATAAAACCACTCCACAACATCCGCAGTCTTTGATTGTTGTTTGGAAATCTATGACGCTATTAATAAAAATAAGTGTGCCATAACATTTTTCATGGACATGTCTAGAGCGCATGATAGAGTCATACATAGCATTTTGATAGACAGACTAGACCTGTTGGGAATACGAGGACCAGAAAAGCAGAGGTTACTTTCTTATTTGACAAATATGCAACAATGCGTACAAATATCACATCTTTCCGAAATCACTAAAGAGTTAATAGAGTGCAGACCATCGAGCGCTGTAGTAAAAGGTTCCATTCCTCAAGGAAGCGTGCTGGGTTGTTTATTATTTTTAGCATATATTAACGACCTGCCTTCTGTGGTTAAATCTCATAAAATTATATTATTTGCTGATGATGCTACGCTTATAATAACCTGTGAAATGGATAAACTTTGTGAGTTACTAAACATTATTACCGATTCACTAAACAGAGTAACTACTCACTGCAAAGAGATAGGACTCGAATAAAATTTTGATAAAACAAAGGTAATGCAATTCCGACCATATCAAAGAAAGGAAATAGATTTTGATGTTACCCACGAAGGTAAAAAGATTGACGAAGTAAGCTCGTTTTCACTACTCGGTATCGTGATAGACTCAAATCTTACTTGGAAAAATCACATAGAATCCGTTGTTAGTAAACTCAGCAAGATCTCATATGCACTGCGTGAACTCCGGAAAAGCACAAACGAGAAATGCGCCCTCACTGCCTACCATAGCCATGCCGCAGCCTGGATAAGATATGGAATTATCTTTTGGGGAAACTCGACTTATGTCCAAGCAGTATTTATTTTACAGAAGCGCCTAGTGAGAATAATAACTTTCACACGACCTCGTGAAACATGTCGAGAACTATTCGGCAAGTTAAACGTGTTAACGGTAACGGGAATGTATATTTTTGAATTATGCCGCTTCGTTCGTAAACACGCGCACTACTTCGAACTTCACGGTGACAGAACTCGCCGTTACGCATCACACCGAGTAAACGATTTAGTTCTACCCACATCACACCTCGATTTTTATAAAAATGGTCTCTATTACATGGCTATCACGGTTTACAACCACCTTCCAAAGTATATAAAAGAATCCCAGGGGCTGAAATTTAACTCTGAATTAAAAACTCTTCTGACCAATAAAAAATATTATACATTGAAGGAATACTGGGATGATAAAGTATAGGACTGACATTTAATTTAATTTATTATTATTCATTATTTATTTTAATTCCATTTTTATTGACTGACATGTTAACATAAGACAATTCTGTATAAGCTTAATTGATTTAGTAAATTGTATAATATTTAGAATTCACAATGCCTTGTAAAGGTAAAATTTGTAAAATAATAAGACCCTTTATGACAATGTAGTGAAATGTGCATGTGTACTTGTTACAAATTTTATGTGAATAAATGAATATAATAAATATGAACAAACAATTTAACCATTTTCCTAACGCTAACAACCGCATATTCGACTTGCTTTTAACACTTTTAATTTTTTATCTCTTAGCTGTAGACGTTCCCTAACCAACCTGACATACTTATTTAAAATTATTAATTCAAAATTGTCAACTTGTTATTTAACCGAAATTAACTTTAAAGCACCTTCGCGCAGACAAATAATTCCTCAACTGTTTTCCATACCTACTAGTGCGAATAACATTGGCCGAAACAATCCAATGTACCAAATGTGTCGAATTTATAATTGCCTGTGTTCATCACCTGAGTTCCCCGACATCTTCTGCACTTCGCTCGCGGCATTCAAAAGAAAATGCCTGACAGTAATTACGGATAAGTCCTAAATTGGTAGTATAATGTTAATGTCGTTCTATATTATTTGTAGTCTAATCATTCTTAAAATTTTCTCTTTTTCTTTACTAGTAAATTGGATTTATAACTTGTTTTGTGCTATATTATACATGTTATGTACTTATATAATTGGTTAGTCAGGCTATCTATTTGTATTTCTGATTCTTATATAGTTTGTCATTTCATGTACCTAACTCACTGTATATGTACTAATAAATGAAAATAAATAAAATAAATACAATAAATAAAATAAATAAAATAAATAAAATAAATAAAATAAATAAAATAAATAAAATAAATAAAATAAATAAAATAAATAAAATAAATAAAATAAATAAAATAAATAAAATAAATAAAATAAATAAAATAAATAAAATAAATAAAATAAATAAAATAAATAAAATAAATAAAATAAATAAAATAAATAAAATAAATAAAATAAATAAAATAAATAAAATAAATAAATAAAATAAATAAAATAAATAAAATAAATAAAATAAATAAAATAAATAAAATATATAAAATATATAAAATATATAAAATATATAAAATAAATAAAATAAAATACAGTCCGAACGTCCTGTCAAGAAGAAACGTGCACACAATATCGCTATGAACATAGACCAAAATGAGCGTTCTGTAAAATTGTTGCTTCTTGTTTGTGTTTATTTTTTATTTTTGTGCTAATTATAAATTTTTTAATAATTTTATTGTAATATTTCATTGAAATCCCATCCATGTCCATTTTCATATACCCATGAAATAGGTATATTAATTCAGGTGATTCATATATTCATACACTTGGCAACTTCACAATCATAGGAGTGGCGACGGCCGTGGCAGAAGCAGCAGCGGTAACAGGAATGAAAGGGGTAGGTAGGTACCTCCGTTGCAGATTCAACACGCTTTTGAAGACTCAAACAGATAAACAAGAGTCGCAGAATAGTGCGCAGTTGACGCGAGCTGAGCACGGGTTGGTTGAATTATGTAGTAATACAAAAGCGTGCAGACTGGTGTCGCCAGTTGAACACGGAAAGGGAAATACGCTTCAGAATCTGGCTTATTCGAGAGTTTGGAAGGCATCAAATCTGTTAGCAAGACATTTCGTGATGACTCTCGAAAACAACTTATAGACATGACTCAAAAGCGTGATGGGTCTATAGTTCTTCAATAAGTGTTGTTACCCGTTTTGAAGAGCAGAACTACCACACTTTTGTTCTACATGTCACTTCGTCGAGTAGAGCGGAATTAAAGAGCCTTTGAAGGACTTTCAGTAGCGGCCTTCCAATCGCTTTCAAAAGCTCTGCTGTGATGCCGTCCTCACCCAGGGCCTTGTTACTTTTAAGCTGCTTGAGTGCCATCTTAATCTCGTGCAGACTGATGTCCGGGATATCTTTGGTGTGGTGCCGAGTTAGCTTGGCTCTTGAATCTTTAATTGTATTTACGCTAGGTTTTGCAACGAATGTATATAACTGCCCATAAAACCTCACGATCCCTCCCAGAACCCTATCCTTTAGCGACACCACTTCACCGCCCTCCGTATTCAGCTTTGTAAATCGGCTTTGACCTGTAGACATAGTCCTATCTTTTCCTTAATACACTTGGTATTAAAGGCGTGAAGTGTCGCATCGCAAGAGCTTTTTTATTTGTCTGTTGAGCCGCAGATATCACGTAATCATAAAAGCCAAGTCTGCTTCAGATATGAGGAAGCGTTTAAGAAATCAGACTTTTTAAAATGAGTCAATGATCGACAAGTCATACTATCAAAAATGATAAGTATTATAATATGTAGTTTATTATTATTATCATCGACCTCTGGTTGGAACCTATCTAAAGCCTGCTTATAAATAAAATCCCTACTAATATTGTAAATACTAATGTGGTTTGTTTGTTACGCTTTCACGGCCGTCGAACCGATTTAAATGAAATTTTGTATGGAGGTTTCTTGAAGCCAGAAAAACGTATAATTAGGTCTACAAACATTTGCCAGCAACAAATAAAAACTCAGACCTACCAATTCATATGTTCCGATACAACGATTTGATTGAAGAAATTGACAATACAAATAACTTTTGTTCTAGGACCAGGGGGTCTACCGCGTAACTTGCGTCGATTTCAAATTATCGTCGGCATCGACTTCAATTTGACAGCTGACGCTCATTTCGTACCGCGCATTCCCTGATATCGATGCGTCGATTTGGAAGTTGATGACGACGCCAATTCAACGAATGGATTCAGTGATTTTGACAGATAAAAGCTACCGCGCAATGTTTTGACACCGACGCATCGGCTTGAAGCCGATACCGACACTTCTAATTAAATACGGCGACTCTTGGGATACCGCATTCAACCGTCGATAAGTAGATATTAATTGGTGGCTTTGAAACAGTTTCACACGCCATTTTCGGTCATTTTATTCCCTCAATGGAGTGTGAAACTGTGTAAAAGCCACCAATTAATATCTGGGAATTACTTTACCTTTAGAGCTTATTTTCAATCGCTCAATGACGTGTTTTGAATCGTATAATAAAAGAGCACCTAAAAATCAACGTAACTTCACATATAACACTATATTTCGAAAGTCGCGTAAGAGATATTTATGTAAAACTTACCAATATTAATTTTCAACTCGATCCGCAACACATTACACCACTTTTAGAATTTTAACTCTAGCAAATTCACATGTAACACTGCTTGTTTCAGTTAAACACAGACATGTGACATGTTTCACTAGACACTCAGAAACACTGAGTTTTAGCAATATAAAATTGCTGAAACCTAAAAGATCTGACCATAGTGCATTATGCAATGGATAACCGCTTTAGATAGGCCGATCGCTCATGCTGGTGATCTAATTCGTGGGCACCTTTAATAAATATAATAGCAAAGTTGTAACGTTTCATTTTGTTAAGATACAGCAAAGGTGACAGTCAAGTTAATTAAATTGTCTAATTATGAAATTTATAAAACAAAAGGAATCCTTAAACTTACAATGTATTTGCCCTACTATGCTGACGAATGGGGTTAAGCGACATGGCAACTTGTTGCCAAGTACAATACGTTGCATTGTATGCGGACCATCAAGTTGTGGAAAGACAAATTTAGTGATAAGCTTATTATTGCATGAAAATGGTCTACGATTTCGTAATCTGTACGTATATTCAAAATCCTTATACCAACCAAAATACTTATTTCTAGAAAAAGTATTAAATATGGTGCCAGGTGTATCGTTTAAAAAATATAGTCATAATACTAAAGTGTTGAATCCGCAGGAAGCTGATCCAAACTCTATTATAATATTTGACGATGTTGCCTGTGAAAATCAAAATAATATACGGGATTATTTCGCTATGGGACGTCATAAGATTCAGGTAAAGAGTTTTACAATGAACATTTGTAAAGATTGATGAGCAAATATAAAATAAACCATTTTTCTACTTATTCTGTAAAAAAAGCATCGATAGTTGAGCGAGTAATAAGAACATTTAAAAATCATCTATACAAATTATTTAGTCTTTATGGACAGTATCAATGGTTAGGCAGTAATTTGAAATCCGTTGTTCAACGTTATAACAGGACACCCCATAGCATAACAAAGTTTAAACCAATAGACGTTAATAAGTATAATGAGACTTTAGTCAAGGCTAATATAAATAAAACTCAAAAACAACATATCACGAAATCCCTGTTTCATGTTGGTGATCATGTTCGAATTAGTAAGTATAAAGGAGATTTTAGTAAAGGTTACACCCCTAACTGGTCAACGGAAATATTTACTAGTTAAAAAAAAAGTGACTTGTACCAAACCACCTACTTATCAAATAGAAGACAAACATAAGCAACTAATTTTGGGAACATTTTACGGTTATGAATTACAGAAGACTAAGTTTCCTGATCTTTATCTCATTGAAAAAGTTATAAAAAGAAAAGGAACTAAATTGTTTGTAAAATGGTTAGGACTAAGTGATTCCGAAAACAGTTGGGTTGACAAAAGTGCGCTGTTGCAGTAATATAAGTCAAGTAACGGAAGGTTAAACATCAGTTTCGGCTTATTCATGAAGAAAGAAAGTGGTATTATTAACAGTTTAATTGATAAGTTACCGTTTGAACTACATTTACCCGGATATCAGTTTTGCGGTCCAGAAACCAAATTACAGAAAAGGTTATTAAGAGGTGACCGAGGTATTAACGATTTAGACAGGGCGTGAATGTATCACGATATTGCGTATAATAACAGTGATATTAACATTCGACATAACGCTGATTTAGAACTTTTAAACATGGCAAAACAAAGGTTAAAATCCAAAAATGCAGGTAAAAGAGAAAAAATTGCCTCATGGATTGTAAAAAATGCTATGAAAGCAAAACTAAAAGCAGGCGCAGGAGCGCAATCATTTATGAAAATTGTGAAAAAAATACAGTCTGGTTTGAAAAAAATTAAACGTAAAGACAAAAACACTGCTATTAAATATGCTTATGCAGCTGCAAAGAAAATATTTACAAACAAAAGTGGTATGCGCTTACCACGCTATATACCTATTCCTAAGTGTGGTGGATTTTTGCCTTTGATTCCCATCTTTGCTGGATTATCGGCTCTCGGTTCACTAGCTGGTGGAGCTGCAGGTATAGCAAAAGCTGTAAATGATTACAAAGTGGCTAAACAGAATCTTCAAGAGTCTGCACGACACAACAAAACAATGGAAGCAGTTGCTCTTGGAAAAGGATTATACATCAAGCATAGTAAAAAAGGAGTGGGATTATATTTTAAAAATTCAAAAAACTAATGAAATGGCTACCCAAACGACCACTTACTAATTTCGATTTATTAGAGTATGTGTACTCATTTTCGTGGTGTGTTTATGAGAGATTCTTTACCTACGAAACCAAGAAAAATAGATTGCGCAATACTCAACCTTGATAGTTGTAATAACCCTGGAACTCACTGGGTAGCCTACGCGAAGCTTGATAATTATTCTGAATATTTTGATAGTTTTGGCAATCTAAAACCACCATTAGAGTTAATAAAATATTTGAAAAATACATCCATTAAATATAATTACATTCAACATCAGAACTTCGGATCCACGAACTGTGGACATCATTGCTTATATTTTTAAATAAATTTTTTAATAATTTTTTTTTTTAGTACAAACATGTCTTTCACTGTGTCAATAACTGGGGTAGGAAGCTCCTTGACAAAAAAACTATTCACCAACTCTAGAATTACTTGGAGATTATGAATGTGGTCTTTTATACTTTTAATTCGATTCCCAACATAGACGAGAGAAATAATAAATTATATTATGGAAATGAAGTTATCGAGATTCCAGAAGGGTCGTATGAACTTCAAGATATACAAGATTTTTTAAGTAGTAATTTTACAAATGCTTCCTTTAAACTTACTTGTAATAACAATAGACTAAAAACTAATATTTTCTGTTTCAAAGATATTTATTTTGAAAAACGTGATTCAATTGGTAGAATTTTAGGATTCGGAAAAGAGACTGTTAAAGCTAATAAAAGTACTGAATCTCGTTATCCTGTCAGCATTATATCTACTACTCTCGTGCGCATCGAATGTGATGTAGTGAGCGGATCTTTTGTAAACGGAAAACCTAGTCACATCATTCATGAATTTGTGCCTAACGTTCCACCTGGTTATCGCATTATTGAAATTCCCAAGAATATAATATATTTCCCAATCAACCAAAATTCGATTACTGATCTGAATATCAGATTGCTGGACGCTGAAAACAATCAAATCAATTACGCGGTGAGGAGGTTCAGCTGTATTTACATTTCAGAAGAAAATGATTAATTTTAATAAAAACCCTATTCCATCCTCTCTTCAAGTTAGTTTCAAGAAAACATCTCAGATAAGAAGACCTCACCATTCTTCACAGAAGAAGCTTTCAAAAAATAACCAAGAATATTTGAAATTGGTAGGATTATTAAAATGAATATTTTAAATATATCTCAACCAACAGCCTACGACAACAGCGTAGAAAGTTTTGAATTTCATTCATACAAGCCGTACGTGACAAGTTTCAACAAGAATGATGAAATCCGAATCCCCCCAGCACTTTGTACATTGAAGGTAAAGCAAACGTATACAATAGTAAAACAAAATAAGTACTTTCAAGTGTTAGCTTTGTCAACAATCCTGCATTATTTTTATTTCAAGATATTCGGTATGAATTAAATGGAGTTGAAATAGATAAAATAAAAAATGCTGGTATTACTACAACCATAAAATCATATCTTTCCTTAAATGAAAATGAATCTAAATCTGCAAAAGTATGGGGGTGGTCTCCTACTGGTACAACTAATGTTCATGACGGTTCATTCTCTGCTTCAATACCATTAAACAGAATATTAGGCTTCGCGGAAGATTACGAAAAAATCATAATAAATTGCAAACATGAGTTAGTGTTACTAAGAAGCAACAGTAACCTTAATGCATTAATATTAAATAATGAAGAAATTGTTGATGATATAGTTATTAATAAAATAGTTTGGCGAGTTCCACACGTCAAAGTATTTATTTATTTATTCAATCTTTATTGACCATAATGGTACAAAAGGTGGACTTAATGCTAACGCATTCTCTACCAGTCAGCCTTTGGGAAAAACAGAATTAAATTTATTATCGATAGGCGCGTAAAGATATAATAAACTATAATATACAATGTCCTTTTTAATTAAGTACAAATATTTTAAGGGGTGATTCAGTGCATCATTTCGAACAACTTTTTCTAATAAATGTATATAAAAATAAAGAAAAAAAAATTTTCATTTTCCTCAGTAATGATATCACGTGACTACGGTGATATGTACGAGAACCTACAAATTTTTTTCGTATTTCGATATACATTTATTGGGAAATCTTGTTCGAAATGATGGACTGAATCACACCTTAAAATATTTGTACTTAATTAAAAAGGACATTGTATATATATATATATAATAAACTTATATAAAAAATACATATACATAGATAAACATTATTAATACATACATTAATAAACATACACAAATATACATAATATAAAATATAAAAACAGTTTAAGATAATAATTTGATTAGTTCTGCTGCAACAAATTAGCAAAAAGGTGCGTGTGGACTTTCTTCTTAAATAGATACCTATTTGAGATACTTTTTATGTCTTCGGGTAAGGCATTCCAAAGTCGTGTAACCTGAATAGTGAAAGAATTTGACATAAAATTAGAGCGAAATAAAGGAAGGTGAAGAAGAAAGTATGACTAGAGCGAAGCTCATGGTCATGGCTTTCGGACTGAAAGCGAAATTTGTTTTTCATGTACAGGGGAGAGAGGGGATTCTTTAGTATAGAAAAAAGAGTACAAAGCAACGTCTGCTGTCGGCGCTGACGAACAGGAAGCCAGTTAAGCTTAGATCGAAAAAAGGAGATGTGATCGTACTTACGAAGACAGAAAATAAAGCGGATACAATTATTAATAAGACGATCTAGCTTATTAAGAAGATCTGCGTTAAGATCAGGAAGAAGTATCTGATCGTGAAAGAATTAATTTATTGAAACATCTGGAAAAAGATCGTGCTATTACATTAGCTTTCCGGAATTGGGATCTCTATGAATACCCATTACTCCCCAGAACTCGTAAACACACTTGGGCAATTAAAACTACATCGCAAACTGAGAAACCACGGTTTGTTATTATTGGGTTCCAAACCAATCGTAAACATCAACCACAAACGTCAATGGCAGAATTCGATCACTGTAATATTCGTGATATAAAAGTTTTTTTAAATTCATCGTATTACCCCTATGAAGGATTGAACATAAGTTTCTCAGAAAATAAGTTTTCTTTATTATACGAACAATATGCAAGATTTCAGCAGTCTTATTATGGACGTCGAGCAGAACCTTTGTTGAGCTTAAAAGAATTCAAAGACGTTTCTCCATTATTTGTTATCGACTGTTCCCGTCAGCATTCAAGGGCTCTATAGACATGAGAGTAGAAATTGAAGCTGACCAAAAATACCTGATCAGACAGCAGCATATTGCTTGATATTAAACGATTGCATATTTGAATACAAGCCTTTGAGCAACATTGTTAAAAAGATATCATGAATAAAAACACAATTGTCGTAGATCTACAAGGTTTCAAAAACCCTAGCAATTAATTCATTGTAAAGGAATTTGCAATAGCTACTGAAGAACATACTCATATATTTTTAATAAAACCGCCTTATGCTTTCTCCCAACTTACCCCTGAAGAAAGGAAACTTGTTCGGTGGAAAAAATCTCGGATATCGATGGGGCTCTGGATTTGTCGATTACAAAGTATTTCATAGGATTATAAAACCTTATTTAAATGGACGAAAAATTATTGTGAAAGGTGAAGAAAAAGTGTTGTGGGTTCAGCAGTTATGTGACCACCAAAATATTGAAGATATTACAAATAAAAATATTCCAAATTTAAAAGAGCTTCAAGCTAAGTATTGTAAAGGATCTTTTTCATTAAATTGTTTTATTCATCTAAGACAATGTGCACTAAAAAATGTTTTATGTATAAAGAAATGGTTGATGGAAAATAAAATAATGTTATAACTATAAGATTTTTTTAGTATAGTTGATAGAAAATAGAGTATTTTTTGTAAATATAGTTCATGGTTATGGATAATAATAAAACAAGAAAATATATACCATCTTTTATTTATTACTCAATTAATTCTACAAATACATTATATCATTTATATTAAAATATATGTTTATATAACTATTACTAAATTTATCAAAGACATACTTAATCTTAATTATCACAAAAAAATTATATACTATCTTTTATTTATTACTTAATTAAATACAATAATTTTTATTAATATAAATCATCATCATTTCAGCCGCATAGCGTCCACTGCTGGACATAGGCCTCTCCCAAAGATTTCCAAAATGACCGATCTAGAGCTGCTTGCATCCAGCGCCTTCCAGCGACCTTGGTTAGGTCGTCAGACCACCTTGTGGGTGGGTGTCCTACGCTTCGCTTGCCTATACGTGGTCGCCATTCGAGAACCTTTTTGCCCCATCGGCCATCGGTTCGTCGCGCTATGTGTCCCGCCCACTGCCATTTCAACGAGCTAATCCGCTGGGCTATGTCAGTGACTTTAGTTCTCCTACGAATCTCCTCATTTCTGATTCGATCACGTAAAGAAACACCGAGCATAGCCCTCTCCATAGCGCGTTGCACGACCTTGAGCCTTCTTATGAGACCCATAGTAAGGGACCATGTTTCAGAGCCATAAGTCATCACTGGTAACACACATTGGTTGTAAACTTTAGTCTTAAGACACTGAGGTATATTTGACGAGAAGACACTTCGTAGCTTCCCGAACGCTGCCCAGCCGAGTCGGATTCGTCTAGAGACCTCTTCCTCGAAGCTGGAACATCCTGCCTGGATCAATTGACCCAGGTAGATATACTGGTCTACAACTTCGAGGGTGGAGCTCCCAACACAAACAGGTAGGGGCGCAACATGGACATTCGACATTACTTTCGTTTTGTCCATGTTCATTTTAAGGCCCACTTGTTGGGAAACTCGATTTAGATCTCCGAGCATAGTACTTAGGTCTTCCATCGATTCTGCCATGACAACGATATCGTCGGCAAATCGAAGGTGAGTGATATACTCGCCATTGATGTTGATGCCAAATCCTTCCCATTCCAGAAGCTTGAGGGCATCTTCCAGTGCAACGGTGAACAGTTTCGAAGATATAACGTCTCCCTGTCTTACACCTCTATGCAGTGGAATTGCCCTCGTGCACTGCTCCTGTACTCGGACTGACATAGTGGCATTACTGTATAAGCACTTCAACACTTCGATATACCGATAGTCAATACGGCATCGCTGGAGAGACTGAAGTACGGCCCATGTTTCGATCGAATCGAAGGCTTTTTCATAGTCCACGAACCCCAAGCATAACGGCCGGTTATACTCCCTCGTCTTCTCTATAACCTGCCGCAGCGTTTGAATATGGTCCATGGTACTAAAACCTTTACGGAAACCGGCTTGTTCGGGAGGCTGGAAGGCATCGAACCTGTTTGCGAGACGATTCGTAATGACCCTCGAGAACAACTTATATACATGACTCAGAAGCGTGATAGGCCTGTAGTTCTTCAATAGGGTGCTATCTCCCTTTTTGAAGAACAGGACCACCACGCCCCTGCTCCACGCTTCCGGCGTTACGCCCTCGAGCAGAACGGAATTAAAGAGCCTCTGAAGGACTTTCAGTACCGGCGTTCCGCCCGCTTTCAGAAGCTCTGCTGTGATTCCATCCTCGCCCGGCGCCTTGTTGTTTTTAAGCTGTTTGAGGGCCATCCTAATCTCGTACAGGCTGATGTCCGGGATATCTTCGGTATAGTGTCGGGTTAACTTGGCTCTTGGGTCTTCAGCCATTTGTCCGCTGGGTTGTGAAACTGAGGTATACAGCTGTCCATAAAACCTCTCGATCTCCGCCAGAACCCCTTCCTTTGTCGACACCACGCCGCCGTCCTCCGTCTTCAGCTTCATCAATCGGCTTTGCCCAACCGACATAGCTCTTGCGAACACTTTGGAGCCTTTATTCTGCTCTATCGTCTCCTTAATACGCTCAGTATTAAAGGAGCGGATGTCGTGTCGCAAGGACTTTTGTATACGTCTGTTGAGCTGCCGATATGATTCAGCATGTTCAGAGGTCTGCAGCGGCCTTGATCGTCGCTCTGCCATTAAGGTAAGGGTCTCAGCAGAGATTTTCTGAGGTCTTTGTTTGGGGCGGGACCTAAACACCTTCGATCCCACCGCTTGGACAGCTTGTATAAACCCTTGGTTTATCTCGTCCACTGTAACGCAATTCTGAAGGCCTTGAAAGCGATTTGATAGTTCAAGCTGGAAACCCTCGGGGTTTTCGATTTGGATCTGTGTCGGTCGGAGCGTCGACTTCATCAGCCGCGATCTTTCGACCTTGAGATCAATATTCACGATGCCTCTTAATATTCGGTGATCGCTCCCGGTTTTGATCCGATTGATCACTGAGACATCGTTGAATATTCGTCTCTTAGTCGTTAAGATGAAGTCGATTTCGTTTTTGACAGGGGGCTGGTTCTTCTTTGCTGGACCTATCCAGGTCCACTTCCTTTGTGGCGGCTTCTTGAAGAAAGAGTTCATCGCGAAGAGTCCCTCTTGCTCCAAAAAATCAGCCAGCCTACGTCCCCTGTTATTTCGCACTCCGTATCCGAAGTTTCCCAGCCTAATCCCTCCATCGCCTCGTTTGCCCAGTTTCGCGTTAAAATCCCCCATAACAACCGTAAAATAGGTTTCAGAAGTATGTATGGCCTTACTTATGTCCTCATTCACTTCCTCCACCTCTTCATCGGAGTGATCCTTTGTTGGCATATATACCTGTATAACCTTCAGCGAGTATCTTTTAGATACTCTGAGTATCAGGTATATTACCCTGCTAGAGACACTCTCGATGGTTATGACGTTGTTAATGAGGGACCTGTGGACGAGAAACCCGACACCATGCTAGGACTTCTTTATGTCCCCTTCCCGGTGATAGAGTAGGTTACCAGACTCTAGGGTTGTCGTGCCCTCGCCCTCTCTTCGGACTTCAGACAACCCCACAATGTCCCATCGTAACCTACTTATTTCCTCTTCCACCTCATCTAACCTCTCGTCAGTCCTCATTGTGCAGACGTTATGTGTTACCAGGGCCAGTCGTCGACGGGAGTGGTAGCCGGATCTCTGCCGGGGATTCTTAGCACTCCCTGCCCCGCCGTTACCATGACCGCTACCGGAGCCAGGAATAGCGGGGCTGCCGGGGACTGGGGGCCTGGTCTTTTGTTGTACCTCCATTGGGGGGGGTTTTGCCATACTCGCCACGCTTGGCAGGCGGGTTGGCGAGCGCAGTATTGTGTTACTATCGGGCTTCCAACGCTGCTGCCCGTCGGATGCCTCTTTTGGTGTTCGTGTCAAATTTATCCTTTAGTCGCCTCTTACGACATCCACAGGAAGAGATGGAGTGGTCCTATTCTACTCTGCCGGGAACCACACGGCAACATTAATATAAATAAGTATATATAGTAATATATAGGTTATGTATTTATAACTACAAAAAACACTATATTTACTAATATTCAATTTATGTTTAGCCTGGCACCCATTAGAACCCACATTCAAATCAACTCTTACTGGGCGTCGCTGTATATTTCAGCTATTCTCCCAAATTCCACGCACATGACGTCCATTCTGTTCATACTTTGTTACGTATCGTTTTGAAACGTTGCAAAATTTGCTGTATATATATCAATACATATAATAAAATCATATAACCGATCGCTCTCTGTACAAAGTAATGATAATTGTGCTAATGAGGTCACGGGCAGACGGCTAGTTTTTTTATACATTAAATAATATTTGTATAAAACTATAGCTGATTTTGTGTGCTTCAGCTAAAATACTTTGTAATGATTAGGATTCCGTAATCAGAGGGTTCCGCTGTCTGTCTTTCTTACTTTTTAGGGTTCCGTACCCAAAGGGTAAAAACGGGACCCTATTACTGAGACTTCGCTGTCTGTCCATCTGTCCGTCTGTCTGTCATCAGGCTGTATCTCAAGAACCGCGATAGCTAAGTTGAAAATTTCACAAATTATGTATTTCTATTGCCGCTATAACAACAAATAATCAAAACAAAATAAAATAAATATTTATAATTGGGATGTATGGGAGCCCCCATACAATAAAAGCAATTTTTGGGCCTATTTTTGCCCGATAACCATAATGGCAACAGGTAGGCACTTGAAATAATATATTAAAATACTCAGTTGTATTTTTACTTTAATAAAAGATATGGCTCTCATACAAAAAACTTGATTTTTATAGATAATAGTACGGAACCCTTCGTGCGCGAGTCCGACTTGCACTTAGCCGGTTATTTATATAACTTTAACGCAATAGATTTTTACGTACGTACACCAAATTTTAACAGAAAAACAATACTTTTTGTTATACCAATATTCTTTGCATGCATACATACATACATACATACTATCACGTCTTTATCCCTAGTGGGGCAGACAGAGCATTTTGGGTCTTGCGGCTCTATGCAGAGTCTAGGGCCGCAAGACTCAAAAGCCACTTTTAGCGTCATGGTGGGCGAGAAGATGGAAAAGCAATCAATACAGTGACGGGTTGCTAGCCGCATCGCTTGTTAAAATGATTCGCATTTTTGCCCATTCCCTCGATCGGCTTTTACGATTTGCGCGGGAAGAGAAGCAGCTGGTACATTCTAAGTTTATTCGTTTCTCCCAGACCAGCATGGGAGACTTTGCATGCATACAGTGTGATATATACGTAAATACTTCTTCTTCTTATCTTAGTGTATTTCCGGTTGCATTTTTAGCGGTAACGTTTCCGAATCCGGGGTCCGCTAATCCTAAACTAGGTGATTTGACGAGGTTACTCTTTGCAAGCCAAAAGGTAAACTAAAAGCAACCCTAGGTTAGGAAAAATTGTCAAAGGTTGTACGGCGCTATATCCCTTGATCGACTTTTACGACCTGCCCGGAAAGATAAGCAGCTGGTACATTCTATGTTTTTATTTCGCTTCCAGAACAGCATGGAATATTGACATACGTACATACTACCACGTCTTTATGCCTAGCGGGGAAGACAGTGCCCAAGGTTATAGGTAATTCCTAAAGCTATATTTAGCACTTTGGTAGGCATATATGCAGAAGACGGAATCAAATTAGTGACGGGTTGCTAAGCGGTATCGCCTATTGACATGGTTACTGAGATTGTTGAACTCTTTGCCAGCTATTACGGCCTGCGCGGGAAAAGAAGCAGCTGGTACATTCTGGTGTTGCAAACATTCATAGGCTACGGCAACAGCGGTCCATAAGATGGACCGCAGGTATGCTTGTTGGCCAACTTACAATTATAAAAAAACGAAACTTATAAATTGATGAAGTATATAATTTAGTTAAGATTTTCTACATAGTTCCTTTTAACGTTTTTAGGGTTCCGTAGCCAAATGGCAAAAATGGGACCCTTATAGATTCGTCATGTCTGTCTGTCTGTCTGTCTGTCCATCTGTATGTCACAGCCACTTTTTTCCGAAACTATAAGAACTATACTGTTGAAACTTAGTAAGTAGATGCATTCTGTGAACCGCATTAAGATTTTTATACAAAAGTAGAAAAAAAACATACAGTTTGGGGGGTTCCCTTTACTTAGAACTGAAACTCAAAAATTTATTTTTCATCAAACCCGTTGTTACGTGTGGGGTATCTATAGATAGGTCTTCAAAAATGATATTGAGATTTCTTTTATCATTTTTTTTTCTTAACTTAATAGTTTGCGCGAGAGTCACTACCAAAGTGGAATAATGTGTCCCCCCCCCTGTAATTTCTAAAATAAGAGAATACATACATACATACTATCACGTCTTTATCCCTAATGGGGCAGACAGAGCATTTTGGGTCTTGCGGCTCTATGCAGAGCCCAGGGCCGCAAGACCCAAAAGCCACTTTTAGCGTCATGGTGGGCGAGAAGATGGAAAAGCAATCAATACAGTGATGGGTTGCTAGCCGCATCGCCTGTTAACATGATTTGCATTTTTGCCCATTCCCTCGATCGGCTTTTACGATCTGCGTGGGAAGAGAAGCAGCTGGTACATTCTAAGTTTTTTTATTTCTCCCAGACCAGCATGGGAGTAAATAAGAGAATGATAAAACTAAAAAATATATATGATGTTCATTACCATGCAAACTACCAGCGAAAATTGGTTTGAACGAGATCTTGCAAATAACTTTTTTTAATTCGTCATAAATCGTAAACCGTAGTTTAATTTTTATTTAATCAACTCAAATATAAAAATATAAAAAAAACATACTATAAGAATTTTATATTATGTTACTTGCTGCTACGGAACCCTTCATGGGCGAGTCCGATTTGCACTTAGCCGCTTATTTGCTTCTCGAATTATACTTTCTTGTAATAGGTACTTGATTTAAAAATAATAATAAATTAAATGAAAAGTTAATACGATATGTTACTGTATTGATAACTACACATTAGGCATCGCTGTTTTTAATATTTACGGATTAGAAAAAATATCTAAGACCTAAGCCTAAGCCAACTTTGAGTTTATGCCACTAAAAACGTTTAAAACTAATTATCTATTAAATTTGTATGAAATTTCTTTTTCCGAGTACATTTTATAAGTTGATCGCCTATAACTTTTTAATTTGTATACCCTACTTAGCTCTGATAGTTTTCCTTTAAACTACATTATATATTCTATAGCTGTGAATTTTTTCACGTGGCCATATATAACCATGTAACAGATAGAGGGGGGGGGGGACGACACTTGCCTCCAACAAAAATTTGCACTTTAATACCAAATATTTCAGAAACGGATCCCTAAATCGAAAAATGGTGTTAACAAGCTCACAATGTTTTTAAAAGACCTATTCAACGAAACTCCACACAATGTGTTTGTCAAAAAGAAAAAATATTGACTACCTCTTTACTTGTATGGCAGCTAACCTAAAAAAAATTTTTTTTCCAGATTTTATTTTACGACTTTTTTGTCATGATTAATATACATATCTATGCCAAATTACAGCTTTCTAGTACTTATAGTTTTTTGAGTAGGACCGCGGGCCGACAAACAGACAGACATGGCAAAACTATAAGGGTTCCTTGTTTACTACGGAACCCTAAAAACCGGCTATGAGCGAGTCGAGTTCACGCAGGAATGGTTCCATGCCATTAACGAGCAAATAACGGGAAAAATAATTTTTCTTGTATGGGAGGCCGCCTTAAATATTTTATACTGGTTTTTGTATTTGTTGTCATAGTAGCAAAAGAAGTACATAATATGTAAACATACAAACTCTCTTGAGATACCGTCTGGTGACGACTGAAAGACGGACAGTGAAATTTTAGTAATAGTGTCCTGGTTTTACCCTTTGGGTACGGAACACCAAAAGTGACAAAGTAACAAACATACATACTATCACGAATTTACACCTTGCAGTGTAGACAAAGCCCTGGGGTGCAAAACCCAAAGGCCACATTCAGCAAGTTTGTGGGCATTTAGGTAAAAAAATGGGATCAAATATCACTATTTGATCTTGTTTTTGGGTTGCTAGCCGCATCGCCTATTAAAAATAATTCCTTAGTTCTTCACCCGTTCTCTCATATATCTTTTACGTACTGCGCGGGAAGAAAATCAGCTGGCACATTCTATGTTTATCTTTTTCTACCAGATCAGTATGGAAACTGAAAATTTTAATTAGCCCCTGATCCATCAATCTAAAAAAAGTATAGCTGAGTAAGTGTAGCTTTCAATTATAATTATGCTATCTTAAAGATATAATAATCAACTACTACAAAACTTATAAACCGATTTTGATGAAATATTATATAAACTGAATTGAAAGCGTACATAATCAAATGCAAAAAGATTTTTTAAAATCAATTCATTAATGATGGAGTTGTCACGTAATATACATACAAAAAAATACAAAACAAACACACACGTCAATCTTATGACATACCTCTTTTTTTATTGGGGGTTAAAAATAAATACTGCCAAATCAAAAACTAATTAAGAAGACAAACTTTTTCTCCTTTTTTAGGGTTCCGTAGTAAACAAGGAACCCTTATAGTTTCGCCATGTCTGTCTGTCTGTCTGTCCATCCGCGGTCCTACTCAGAAACTATAAGTACTAGAAAGCTGTAATTTGGCATAGATATGTACATCAGTTATGGCGAAAAATTCGTAAAATAAAATATGGAAACAAATTTTTTTTAGGGTAGCTGCCATACAAGTAAAGAGGAAGTCAATATTTTTTTTCTCTACAAACACATTGTGTGGGGTATCGTTAAATAGGTCTTTCAAAAATATTGTAAGCTGGAAACACCATTTTTCGATTTAGGGATCCGTGTCTGAAATATTTAGGTTTAAAGTGAAAAATTTTTTGTGTTAAAGTCACGTGTCTCCCCATCTATCTGCTAAACGGTTATATATGGACACGTGAAAAAAATCACAGCTATAGTATATATAATGTAGTTTATAGGAAAACTATCAGAGCTAAGTAGGGTTAACAAATTAAAAAGTTATAGGCGATCAACTTATAAAATGTACTCGAAAAGGAAAATTTCGTACAAATTCAATAGATACTTAGACGTTTTAGTGGCATGAACTCAAAGTTGGCATTTGCAAATACAGAACCCTACACTACGCGTGGCCCGACACGCACTTGGCCAATTATTTAAATGTACAGACCACTGAACACTAATGTTCCAAGTTTGTTAACTACGTATTCTTTTCAGCTTAGTTGTTTTTAAGTATCGTGCCCGTGAGTATTATAGAGTAAATCGTCTTGTACAAGATATTCCATAATACTGACGGACGTCGAATATTACGTTGAACTGTATGTTCAGAGTGTCGACTATATAAGGTGTAACAAAATATACTGAAACTATTTTAAGGGCGACTTCAGTCTGTGATAGTAAACAACTTTCTCCAAGAAACATATGTCGAAATATGGAAAATGATTTTTGGCTTTCTTTACACGTGGGTCAGCTGATCGGTCAACTTGTATGGTAGGCCAAACATTACTTATCATATTTTGATACGTGTTCCTTGGGGTAAGTTGTTCAGTATCATGCACTGAATTCACCCTTAAAATGGTTTCAGTATATTTTGATAGACCTTATATATTGAGTTAAAACTTAAAATCAGTGTTAGATGTAAGTAATGCATTTCATTTTGTACTAGGCAAAGGTCACTGTGTAGCCACGCCAGGAAGTAGATAAGCCGAATTCTTATTAGTCATTAGCCATAACAATCTCACTGGTCGTATTCATTCATTACATTGTTGCGAACGGTATATTGCGCAACTACAGCGCTACTCCATTGAAGTGGAATAATCAAGAACTAATGAAAATACAAGTTTGTGTAGAGTGGTTCCAAAATGGAGTCCAATTTTTTTTTAAATAATTAATCCTTGTGGTACTTTAGGCCACGAGGAGTGGTTTGGCGATTGAAATCGATCTGGCGACCGTATATGGGACGCGAAAAGCAGGTGGACGCTATTTTAAATGCATTTACGTCTGTATGGGACGTCGAAACGGTTACGAGTTATATATATATATATATATATATATATACATATATATATTATACTGGAACGAATATATATATATATATATATATATATATATATATATATATATGTTTATTTACAGCATAAGTACTTAATCAAAATTATCACTACTAAGTTTTTTACTTATCTTACTAATTACGTTTTCAGTCAATTCCAATATTTCATCAAATGAGTCACTGATCACATATTGCGCACCTAACACCACACTATCATCGTCTTGGCGTTGAGTTGGAGAACTTGGAGGAGACAAAGCACTGTATGTTGGGACACGCACACGCTCGTTCTCTAGATCCAAGATCTGAATTTTAATCACCCGGATGCCCTTTCGCGCCTCTTTAATCACATAAGACGATGATGCAAGTTCCTTGCTTCTCTTCAACGCAGCCTCCTTCTTATCTTCGATTTTCTTAAGTTCTGCAGCCCGATCTCTCAACCCATGAATGAACTGTAATTCTTCTGTAAGATCTTCGTTGGGATCTTGAGCGTATTGAGAGCACAATATGCAAGTTTCTTGTGAGTCCGACATGATCTGTAAAGAACAAAACATACATTTAATAATAAGTAACACATATAATATTAAGACATTAAGTGATATAAATAAAAATATGTCTACTTACATTAAGTTATAAACCGCGGTGGGTTTGAATCGGTTTAGCAGACGATGATGTATCGCAGATTGGCTGTTCAATAACAACTGAAAAACGATTATAAACAGCACGAGTCTTTTATATAACAATATACATTATGATTGTATTGCAAAACTCGACGTTCCTCGCAAACCAAACAAGAATAGACATGTTCATCTCCACTAGCCAGGTGTTAAGTTCAAATAGCTATCATATTTCATACATGATTCAATAATATCTTGTACCTTTATACGAGCAAATCACCTAAACACCACTGTTCAACTTAGGTCTCAAAAATGAAGAAATCGTTTATTGACGTTACCATAATATGCAATAGGTTCCAAAACAAACCATAGCCAGTTTTAATTCGCTTTCACCGCCATCTAGCGGAGGCGATGTTAATGATATTAACATAGGGGGCGCTGGTTTATATGACAACCACCATATCGTTGTTCATATTGTGTGTTTGTTTGTTTGTTACCTCTTTACGCTTAAACTACTGAACCGATTTTGATGAAATTTGGTATGAATATAGTTTGAAACTGGGGAAGGACATAGGGTACTCTTAATCTTGAAATTCCCATGGGGAGCGAAGCCCGCGGGCACAGCTAGTATTATAAATACGAAAGTGAGTTTGTATATTTGTTTTTTACCTCTTCACGCTTCAATCACAGAACCGTTTTAGATGAAATGTGGTATGGATATAGTTTAAGACCCAGAAAAGGACATAGGATAGTTTTTATTCCGGAATTCCCACGGGGAGTGAAGCCCATGGGCATAGCTAATAAAATTGTATTTTGAACGCCTGCTTATTTTAAATACTGTCTATCACGCACGCCGAATACATTTAGTAGTATTTTATTTTATATTTTAAAAGTAGCGTAAAAAAAACAACTAAATATGGTATAATAGGTGTTTATTATAAATCATAATTAAAAAAGACAATATACAATATAATATCTTTAGCATATTGCAGATACACAAGTTTATTTTTGATTACAGTAAATCATATTTTAGTCGTCTCCATCGACTATTCGTCATACAAAAGAGTAACAAAAACGATATATCTATTTTAAAACCAACTTAATTGATGAACCCAAATAAGGTATCAACTAAATATGGTACTATAGATGTTTATTATAAATCATAATGAATATGTATAGACAATATACAAAATAAAATCTTCAGCATCTTGCTGATACACAAGTTTACCTTAAATTATAGTTAAACATTTTTTTATTCATTTCCATCGACCATTCGTCATACAAAAGCGTTAACATTTTATTTTAAAACCAACTTGATTGATGACCCCAAGATAAGGTATCAATTTTATTTTTTTGTATTATGCGTTTATCATCGCTAGCAGAGAGTGCAACTTTTTCTACTGACTGTGTGAAAAGTTCATGTTTAAGAGATTTAAATAAAATATTTATTTTCTTCAGAGATGTATTATATATCAAAACATCATTATAATCTTTTATATTTAAGCTTTTTATTTCAGATTTTTTGACACCTTTAGCTTTTTTTATTTCCTTTTCTTTTGTTTTAATACAATATAGTTTTGACCTAAGACTCACAAATTCCAAAAGCAGATCTCCTCCGAATTCATCTTTAAAGAGCCCAGGTATTTTTTTATTTTGACATAAGATTCCATACTGGTTGTTATTTTTATAATTACTCGTGTCAAAGTATGATTGAAAAAAACATTTAATATCTTTGTATACGTCCTTTGTCTCAATGGAATATAAAAAACTATCAGTGTCTGTATAACAAAGCTTTAAACTTTTCCCACAGAATGGTTTCATAATAGAATAGTGAAAATTATACATATGGTGTTTAGACATTTCCAATACTGTTAACCCTATGTAAATAGGCTTATCTAAGGTAACTGACTCGGGTCTCATTTGTACAGCTACGAAATTTTCAGAAAATATAGTACAGCTATGAAAATTTGGTTTTGATATTAGTTGTTCAGCTGAGTAAGTTTTATTTGTTTTGTTTCTTGTATCAGTCCATCGATTTACTAAATGAATATTAACCCTTTTCTCAGAATCTTCTAGTGTTTTTCCAAAAACACTATTATTTAATAATTTAAAAAGTCCTGTTCAAATGTTGACTTAGCCTTTTGACGTAATTTTGTGTTCAAATCAATATAGTGTTTTAAAAATGGATGTTGTTTAAATTTTATTACTCTGTGAATTTTCTTTAATATCAATCCATATCGTACACATGTTTTTAAATGAATATAATGAATTACATAATAAAATTTATCGTATAAATTAAGAATTAACTTTGGAGATTTAGATGCTAGTGGTGTAAATTTTTGTGGGTAAAATGGTAGGTCATTGTGAGCATCGTGGAGATGTTCAGGATATTCCAAATCAACTTCCAAGATATAACCATATTGTGAGTCATCGGGTACACTAAGAATATTAAGTTCATTAATTTCAGATTGGCTCATTAACGTAAAATCTGAATAAGGTAAATAAGGGGCCTTACTCCATAATGTTATCGACGACAGTCGTCCGTCATACGAGCAGTTCAAGGCAATCCATAACACATACGCGATGACGTCGTCGATCGCTTTCGAACGGACTAAAGACGGGAATAAACTACTTTGACAGATAATAGCGTAAACGGTACTCGATAAGAGTCAAAATGTCAACTTGACAGCACGTAAGTCGACCGAAAATGCCCCCCGTCCCACCCCGCATCATACCCCGCCAACGTCAACTCTTTTAGTTACGGACCTCGTCGCGCCGATATGGGTTTGGGCTCTTACTGGTTAGTTCGGAGGTCTAATTATATCTAGTCGGCATATCCATCGAACAGCTGTGAACGTACTCGTAGTGATTAATATTCTCTTTGAGCTGTGGCTATATTTAGTATCCCTTAGCCCCCTTAGCAAGTTTTATGGTCCTACCTAGCTCAATCAGTGTGATTTCTTACTATAGGTAAATAACCTAAGTAGCAGTTACTTAAATGATTGTATCTTTATCAAACAATAATAATTGTTCGAGGACATAACCATAACCTAACCTAAAGGATGCTCCGGAACTTCAAGAGGTCTCAAAGGTAAGCAATTTGTGAATTTTGTTTATTAAAAAAAGTATATATATGCCTACTTAGCCTCATACCTAAATTGCCTCATAAAATTTTCTATATTTTTACAGATATTAATTATTGCTCTTGCATTTTATGCAAGGGCCGTTACCAGAAGGATGTGGATGTGGCAAAGGTTGCCATCATGGCGCAGCAGTCAGCACGCTATGGCGAAAATAGCAATGCTTTTATTTGGCAATAATATGGAGGATATAAATCTACGCTTTTTATCACTACGTACTGACTTTGTTTACATCACACTTCGAATGGGCGTGAGCCATCATGGCTGTAGCTGAAATTACAGATGTGAAGTTGGATCGAATGTCAAAAATATTTAAATTGATGAATACATGTACTGTTTGCTATCTAGCTAGTGGTACAAAAATATTCACTGACTAGGGGTTAATTCTAATAACATTATTATAATCATTTTTCACCTCCACTCCACCAAAAAGCAAAAAGTGGCCTTTGGCTCTTATGATAGCCTATGGCTCTGTCACACCTGTTATTTCAGTTGTACAGAACTTGTGGCTGGTCCAGCGGGTTCCGTGGCATATTTCTGCACTGATGCTGCACTTTACTTGTAATTATGGTTAAATTGAGCATTTTGAACTAAATGAGATGTGCCGAGCTGTGAAAATGACAATTTACTCTCTTTAACAGGATAATCTGATATATTGGTATACAATTATTTCAGGTTTTCAAGAAGTTAGAAGAGACACGTGGTGATGAAATAGTGTACAACAATTTGTCTAAAATGATGAATAGTACCATGCCCGGTGTGAAGATATTTATACCACCTCATTCCTCTACAGGAAGAATATAGGTAACAGAATGAACAGGAAGAAGAGCAACAACCAGCCAGAATTTGACTGTTATCATCCATAATCCATCCTTTTTGATTACATTGTGCCTTATTTATTATCTACTTGCTGGTTTTTACCATTTTATATTATGGACTTTAAATAAAACAATATATTATAAAATAGTTTTGTTTTTCATTTACCAAAGAAGCCACTTTTAACATCAAAGTACATTTTGTTCATGATAAGTTTTTTCTCTGCTAGGTTTGAAACTATTTATAAATGTATATACATTAAATAAAAAAGAATCATTAATCAACGGGCTACATTGTTCTGCAGATCTGACAGAAAGAACCATACAATAAACCTAGGTACCTAGGTTAGTAGTTAATGTTAAGTAAACATTATGTACAGACAAAGCATTATGTGTTTTGTGGCTTGAAAGTAGACCGAGCCCAATGCGAAAAAACTTAAAGACCACTTTTAGCATTGTGGTGGGCGAGAAGGTGGCAAAAGGAATCAAATCGAGTCTCGGTCTATATTGCCGTCGTTGTATCCATCGAACAAACGAAGTAAAGCTTTGGAGACACCAATATTAACAGAGCTGCTCAGTTTTGTCGTAGGTAGCTCATTTACTGGGTTTTCGGCCTGGTTCTTGCGACATTCCCATCCTTGGGGCTCAAAATTTGCTTTTTGGTTTGGTAACAGCTGCCTTTCAAAAAAAAAACTGGTTAAACTGGAGAACTTTTTATAGAACAGATAGAAATTTAATAAACATTTAGAGTTAGGTTAGGTATTTGTTGTTTGATGTTATTTAGTTACACACAAATGTCATGTTTGAAGTTGACATGTCTGTGGAACTTTACTTTTAATGATCATGGCGTCTGGGATATTGAGTCGTACTGATTTTACAATAATAAAATCAATTATATTTTCTTATTATAATAACACTTTAAGGTTCAGATTGGCTTAACTTGTAAGAAAAAAAAGTAATAATCTCATATATATTAGCCAATCAAGATAAATTTATTGTTTTCGAAAGTACCGATATAGTACCGATAAATTTAGCAAAAAGTTTCACACCACCGGTCTCGATGTGCGTTGTCTACGGGCTCGTATGGTATCCGTATTGTACGGAACGACTGTACGGAGTGGGCATGAGGTACCGGTGTCGATCCGTGCCTTTAGTACGCCCGTAGATACGGCGTATGTTTTTAGAGAGGGGCCGTCGCGGCGATACGGCTTTGGGCTCTTATTGGCTAGTTCGGAGGTCTAATCGTATATCTATAGATCTATAGGTACCTAGTCGGCAGTAGAGGTTTTAGGGTAGGGCGCGGTTGGGCGACCGCCCAGGGCGCCGGATATAAAAGGGCGCTACGAAAGTATATCCCTCCCCTCGTTCATTGATCGAGGTTTACTTACTTTTTAGGGTTCCGTAGCCAAATGGCAAAAACGGAACCCTTATAGATTCGTCATGTCTGTCTGTCTGTCTGTCCGTCCGTATGTCACAGCCACTTTTTTCCGAAACTATAAGACCTATACTGTTGAAACTTGGTAAGTAGATGTATTGTGTGAACCGCATTAAGGTTTTGACACAAAAATAGAAAAAAAACAGTAAATTTTGGGGGTTCCCCATACTTAGAACTAAAACTCAAAAATTTATTTTTCATCAAACCCATACGTGTGGGGTATCTATGGATAGGTCTTCAAAAATGATATTGAGGTTTCTAATAGCATTTTTTTCTAAACCGAACACTTTGCGCGAGAGACACTTCCAAAGTGGAAAAAAGTGTGTCCGTAACTTCTAAAATAAGAGAATGATAAAACTAAAAAAAATATATGATGTTCATTACCATAAAAACTACCAGCGAAAATTGGTTTGAACGAGATCTAGTAAGTAGTTTTTTTTTAATACGTCATCATCATAAACGGCAATTTACCTTTCATTCAATCAACTCAAATATAAAAATTTTAAAAAACATACTACAAGACTTTTTGATATTATGTTATTTGCTACTACGGAACCCTTCATGGGCGAGTCCGACTCGCACTTGGCCGCTTATTATAAATTATTATTTCATTAGGTATATTTTATTGTGGATATCTAAAAGTGTTCCACCGTAACATCCGAACCAATTATCCAATTTTGACAAATGAGATGTCTATCGATTCTTGTTTCTGTCCGGGTGACAAAATCTACAATTAGTATGCAATAAATATAACGAATTCGACATACAATAATTTCGAGGCAATTTTTTTTTTATTTTATTTCGAGTCGTGTATCAAATGAAAGGTATCTTAATTAGCACATTTCAATAATATATACTGTTAGCAGCAAATGGCTTCCGTAGTTGGGTATTAGCTTTTAAAACGTAGGTAAATCTTGTTTCGAATGGGTTGGAATTGCAGTTAGGTAGGGGGCACCGTAGTAATTTCGCCCAGGGCGCTGGTAAGGCTAGAACCGGCACTGCTAGTCGACATATCCATCGAACAAAATAAAATAAATAAGCGGCCAAGTGCGAGTCGGACTCGCCCATGAAGGGTTCCGTAGTAATATATATTTTTTTATTTTTATGTTTGAGTTAACTGAATAAAAGGTAAATTGCAGTTTATGACATATTAAAAAAAAACTTCTTACTAGATTTTGTTCAAACCAATTTTCGCTGGTAGTTTTCATGGTAATGAACATCATATATTTTTTTTAGTTTTATCATTCTCTTATTTTAGAAGTTACGGGGGGGGGGGACACACTTTTTTCCACTTTGGAAGTGTCTCTCGCGCAAAGTATTCGGTTTAGAATAAAATGATATTAGAAACCTCAATATCATTTTTGAAGACCTATCATTAGATACCCCACACGTATGGGTTTGATGAAAAATATTTTTTTGAGTTTCAGTCCTAAGTATGGGGAACCCCCAAAATTTATTGTTTTTTTTCTATTTTTGTGTTAAAACCCTAAATGCGGTTCACATAATACATCTACTTACTAAGTTTCAACAGTATAGGTCTTATAGTTTCGGAAAAAAGTGGCTGTGACATACGGACGGACAGACAGACAGACAGACATGACGAATCTATAAGGGTTCCGTTTTTGCCATTTGGCTACGGAACCCTAAAAATGACTTTGACTTTGCATATCAGCTGTGGCTATATTTACTTAGTACCCCTTATCCCCCTCAGTACAAGTTTAATGGTCCTACCTAGCTCAATCAGTGTGATTTCTTACTATATAACTATTTACCTAAGTATTTTGCAGTTACTTAAATGATTGTATCTTTAATGAACAATAATAATTGTTCGAGGACATAAACATAACCTAACCTAAAGGATGCTACGGAACTTCAAGAGGTTTCAAAGGTAAGCGATTTGTAAATTTTGTTTATATAAAAAGTATATATACCTATATGCCTACTTAGCCTCATACCTAAATTGCCTCATAAAATTTTCTATATTTTTACAGATATTAATTATTGCTCTTGCATTTTATGCAAGGGCCGTTACCAGAAGGATGTGGATGTGGCAAAGGTTGCCATCATGGCGCAGCAGTCAGCACGCTATGGCGAGAAGAGCCATGCTTTTATTTGGCAATAATATATAGGGATTAATATATATATAGGGACAAGTTGCACTGATTGAGCTAGCCTCAAAGTGAGTTCGAGACTTGTGTTACGGGATACTAACTCAATGATACTATATTTTATAACAAGTACATATATAGATAAACATCCAAGACCCAGGACAATTTGAAAAAGGCCATTTTCCAACTTGCCCTAAACGGGGATCAAACCCGGGACCTCTGGGTGGCGGACTAGCATGGAGACCACTACGCCACGGAGGTCGTCGAAAGCATATAAATCATCCGGTACCTCGTTATTCTCAGTTGAACTATTAGTACTTTACACTTAGTGTCCTCCAGCAGATTTTACTCTCTTAACCCCTACGCTCATCGCAGGATCATCATCATTTCAGCCGCATAATGTCCACAGCTGGACATAGGCCTCTCCCAAAGATTTCCAAAATGACCAATCTAGAGCGGCTTGCATCCAGAGCCTTCCAGCGACCTTGGTTAGGTCGTCAGATATAGCAGGATAATCTTATATAATGGTATAAAATTATTTCAGGTATTCAAGAAGAGACATGTAGTGATGACATAGTGTTATAACAATTTGTCTAAAATAATGAATGATACCATGCCCGGTGCGAAGATCTTAATACCACCTCATTTCTCTACAGGAAGTATTATATAGGTAACAGAATCAACTGCGGAAGAAGAGCAACAACCAGCCAAGATCTGACTGATATCATCCATACAGTGATTCATTCTTTTTGATTATATTGTGGCTTATTTATTATCTACTTACTGGTTTTTACCATTTCAAATTATGGACATTAAATAAAACAATATATTTATAATTAGTTTTGTTTTTCATTCATCAAAGAAGCCACTTTTAACACAATTGTCCATGTTGTTCATGATTAGTTATTTCACTGCTAGGTTTAAAACTATATATAAATGTTTATAAATAAAATAAAAGAGAATCATTATTCAACAGCCTACATTGTTCTGCAGATCTAACAGAAAGAACCATACAGTAAACCTAGGTACCTACCTACATAACATTATGTACAGACAAAGCATTTTGTCTTTGTGGCTCGAAAGTAGACAGAGCTAATGTCACAAAACTCAAAGGCCACTTTTAGCATTGTGGTGGGCGAGAAGGTGGCAAAAGGAATCAAAATAGTAATATACATAGGCACATTGCATGTAAACTGATTCAGTTTCTACCATTCTATCGATTGGTTTTTATGGTCTTAGCTAGAAAAGAAGCAGCTGGTACATTCCTAGTTTTTTCCTTTCTTCGACTAGCATGGAGGAGCAAACTTTTACAACAAACTAAAAAGAACCTCTACAAAGAAATACTCAAAACATTGAACACCACACAACACTCACACAAATTTAAACTAAGTGCACTTCTTATAATTATTATTATGTAAGCAATGCATCCAATTGCACATGATTGTGTTTTTATTAGGTGCTTTGGTAGGTTATTCTTACAATTTAGAGTATGTAACTTATAAGAAATTCAGGCATTGAAACTTAATTTGCTTTATAAAAATACACAACACTTCCACAATAATTATATATTTGTATAAGTACAATAAAATGTTGCATATGAAATACATTCTTTATTTTCATTCTTCATTTCTCCAGGCTATGTAAACAAGTTATTTCCCCTTTTCACGTCTCGAGTCTTGGTCTATAGAAGCCTTGCCGTCGTTTTATAGAAGCAATCGGAGCAGCTATCCATCTAACACAAACGTTTTGTCGTAGCGCGCATTTACTGGGTTTTCGGCCTGGTTCTCGCGACATTCTCATCCTTGTGGCTCAAAATTTGCTTTTTGATTTGGTACCAATAGCTGCTTTTCGAAATAAAACTGGAGAAGTTTTTTTAAAACTGATAGAAATTTAATAAACAAATAGGGATATGTATATGTTGTTTGATGTCAATTACACACGAATGTCATTTTTGAAGTTGACATGTCTGTGGAACTTGACTTTTAATGATCATGGCATTCATGGCGTCTGGGATATCGAGTCTTAACGATCTGACAATAGTGAAATCAATTACTTTTTCTTATTATAATAACACTTTTAGGTGCAGATTGGCTTCTTTTGTAAGAAAAAAAGTAAGATTCTCATGTTTATTATCTAATTAAGATAAATTTATTGTTTTCGAAAGTACCGATACAATACCGGTAACTTTAGCAAAAAGTTACATCACTGGTGTCGATGCGCGTAGTTTACGGGCTCGTATGGGATCCGTGTTGTACGGCCTGACTTTATGGAGTGTAAACGAAGGCACCGGTGTCGACCCGTGCCTTTAGTACGCCCGTAAATACGGTGTATGTTTTTGGAGTAGGGCCCAAGAGCACATAGCATAACCATACAAATTATTACAATCTATATACAGCAAATAGTTATCGGGTAAGGATGAATTATAATTACCCAAATATTGATTATTTGCCTTTGCATATCTGGTAGAGCACAAACAGATTCCTCCACGAATACCCTGTTGTATCATGCGTATAATTTCTAGGTCGTTTATAAGTTGAAGTTTTACTTTAGTTATCAATAACATTGCATCAAAACTTAAAGACGGTGCTGTTAGATAAAATGTTGGGTCTAATTTATAATTTGTTTTACAAGTTATACGGAAATTTTGAAAAACATCTGCCAGTAAAATTACGTCTGTTTTTAGGTATAAGGCCGTGTATTCACCGAGATCTTTTAAACAAAATGTTTTCCAAACTTGATTTGCATGACGATAATCAGACTCTGAAACCTGAGTCGTTAGTTAAATGGCTATAGAAACAATCTCGCGATGGTAAACTAAGTTTTTTATACGAATTCCAACTAGTCATATATTCGTATGGGTACACACCTTTTCGTCTTACTAGATCAAAATGCTTTTTCTCTGGAAAAAAAAAATTGATAAGTGCTTAAAGTCACTTTCGTTTAAGTTTGCAGCAAGTTTTTCTAAACTAGTACCTAAAAATTTAAATGAATCCACAAACCGCACCGGTATATATTCCTGATAACCTGTATTAAAAAAATTTGTAAATGATATATAGTTTTCCTTGTTTTTCGCAATAACCTTTAAGTTGCCTTGCATTTCAACTTACTCTCGAATAAATAAGTGACTATCGTATCCGGACCAATTATGAAAAAATACTGGAACAAATTTTTGGTAACTGATATTTAAGGTTACAGTAAGAATGAGCCGCTCCACGGTATGTTCCTGTTAGGTGACAATGATCTTTTACTTTGTCATCAAGTAACAATTTTTCGCAGAGAAAACAAAATTTTGATGTATTAAAATTTTCTTGCTCATCTGGTGTTAATGAAGACATAGGAATTGGAGTTTTTAAAATCTTGTATATTTGTTTTACGTCTTTACCAAGAAATTTCAGAAATTTTTCGATACAATCTTTCCCACGATAAGACACATATTTATTGAGAGAGCTATTAAAAGAACAGACGATATAATAGCCAAATGCTGCTGGTACATGTTTCTGCATAATAGATGTACATTTCGAGTCATGATTTTTTAATTCGGGTTTAACTAATAAAGATTCAAAATCAGCGTATATAACAAATGGCATATCTTGCATTCTTTCGAAATTATTAAATTGAATTACAGTTCCTGGTTCAGGTAAAACTGTTCGAACCCCACCACAAATATGGTCATCAAATTTTTGTTTTATATAAAAAAATATCATGCACTCATCACAAAAATATATTTTTCCGGCATGTTTTGTTAACTGAGGTCTCAGTAATTTACTCAAATTTTTTATAAGACAATAATGACGAAATTCACCTTTTTCTAATAGTAACAAATTGACATGATGTTTTCTTTTATGGTTAGTTTTGTATAAAGGACCCACAATTGTTGACTTTTTTCCAAGACCGTATACATTGACGCTAATTAGATGATTATTTTTTTCAAAGATTTTGATGTCCGAGAAACCAACGGGAAAAGTCATATTTTTGATATTAAGTTTATTTTCAAATCTGGGTTAAGAAGATATTCTATGTGGATTGTTGACAGCTGTATCTATAGATTTAAATTATTGTATCTTGTGTATCAGAGTTTATAAAAAAAAGTTATTTTATAATATTCTCGAATTAAAAAGAGATAATTAATTATAAAAGTTATTGTAGCAAAACTATTTTTAATAATTAATTGGAAATGAAATGTGAATCGTTTTTTAAGATATCTAGTTTTTTTAGAAAAAAATTTAATTTTGTATTTATTTAAATTAAAAATTAATTAATTAATTTTTAATAATTATAATATAATATTTTAAGGGATAAGCTTTAAAATAAAAAATTATAATAATTTTAAAATTTATATATTAAAACTTTAAAATTTTAAAATTTAATTAACATATAAAATTTTATTTTATTTAATTTTATATAAAAATGTAATTTTTAATTAAATTAATATTATTAATAATGATAAAATTAGTATATTTATATAATATAAATATGTAAAATAAATAAAAATTAGTTAAAAGGAATTCGGCAAAAATTTATATTCACTTGTTTATCAAAAACATGTCTTTTTGAAGGATAATTTAAAGTCTAATCTGCCCACTGATAATATATTAAAGGGCTGCAGTATATTGACTGTACAAAGGTAGCATAATCATTAGTCTCTTAATTGGTGACTTGTATGAATGATTTGATGAAATATAAACTGTCTCTTAATTATAAATATAGAATTTAATTTTTTAATTAAAAAGTTAAAATGAATTTAAAAGACGAGAAGACCCTATAGAGTTTTATATATTAATTAATTATAATATAATATTTAATTTAAAATTAAAATTAATTAATTTATTTTATTGGGGTGATAGAAAAATATAATTAACTTTTTTTATATTATTACATAAATGAATGAATAAATGATCCAAAATTTTTGATTATAAGAAAAAATTATCTTAGGGATAACAGCGTAATATTTTTTTTTAGTACAAATAAAAAAAAGAGTTTGCGACCTCGATGTTGGATTAAGATAAAATTTAAATGCAAAAGTTTAAAATTTTGATCTGTTCGATCATTAAAATCTTACATGATCTGAGTTCAAACCGGTGTGAGCCAGGTTGGTTTCTATCTTTAGAAAATGAAAATATTTTAGTACGAAAGGATCAAATATTTAAATTAAATTTTATATGTTGAATATTATTAAAGTAATTTTAAAAATTTAATTAATAATGAAGATAACTATTTTGACAGATAAATGTGATGGTTTTAGAAGTCATTAATATATAATATGATTATATAGATAGTAATTTTAATAAATGATTTGTTAATAGTTTTAGTTGGGGTGGTTATTTTAGTTTTAGGAGTATTAATTGGAGTTGCTTTTTTAACTTTATTAGAACGTAAATTATTAGGTTATATTCAGATTCGAAAAGGGCCAAATAAAGTTGGGATTATAGGAATTTTACAACCTTTTTCTGATGCTATTAAGTTATTTACTAAAGAACAAACTTATCCTAGATATTCTAATTATATTTCTTATTATTTTTCTCCTGTAGTTAGATTTGTTTTATCTTTAATTATTTGAACATTAATTCCTTATTATTTTAATTTAATTAGATTTAATTTAGGGGTTATATTTTTTTTATGTTGTACTAGTATAGGGGTTTATACAGTTATGGTAGCGGGTTGATCTTCAAATTCTAATTATGCTTTATTAGGGGGTTTACGAGCAGTAGCTCAAACAATTTCTTATGAAGTAAGTTTAATTTTAATTTTAATATTGAAGAGGCGACCGTGTAAATAGGTCGTCTCCTGGGGATGAAGCGGTTTGAGGACCTAAGGTTACATCTAATGTCTCGGATAAGACTTAGATCAAACGGCCTATGGGGTAGGAAGAAATTCTACAACTTGGTGATTTAACAACTAAGTAATCGCTTACCTCGTTGACGAGCTGCAGACTTCCCTGGTGCACCAGTCCTCTTCTTCTCAATAGCAGAGCAGAGACGAGGTTCCGGAGATTAGCGGTGGATGATTATTAAAATTCGGCGCGGCGGCCACGGAGGCGCAAATTCGCATGCGCGCTGTCACAATGACGTATGGAACAAGACTGTTTTTTAAGAAGCCGACGACGTTGAGGTCTCTCCAGACCATTCCATGCATACTCGCCGAAAGAGACAGCGACACTTAGCCATCTCGTCACCAAGTTGATGAAGAGGGAGAAAAAATAAAAAATAAGGCGTCTGGCTTCAACATAGCTCCCCGCCTTGAAAGGTCCTGAGCTTTCAAAATTCTAAGTCTAACGCTGTTAGAGAGCTATGCGGATAAATTTAAGAGAGAGTTGAGAAAATAGCGGTCTGAGAATATCAACGAATAGACATCTGTGGTTTGATTAAATTGCGGTTTTATAAAATTAATGCGGTTTATAAAATAAAGCGGATTGACAAAAAATGCGGTTTTGACAAAAAATGCGGTTTAATTACTGGGTAGGCAAGGGATACAGCTTAGTGACAGGACGTTTGTAAGTACCTGAAACTGTCTTAACTAAAGCTACCCGAATTATACCATCCGATCCAGGAAATACCTCCGTTATGATACCTAAGGGCCAGGTCAAGGGGGGCACGTTATCTTGACCTAAAAGAACGACAGTGCCAATCTCTATAGATTGTCCGGGAGTGCACCATTTCTGACGAACTTGCAGCGTGTGCAAGTATTCAATACGCCATTTTTTCCAGTATGATAACACGAGTTGATCCAATAGTCTCTTACGATTTGTCAAATTCATGCTTTCCTCTGTCAATTCAGAGGATGGCAAATATGTGAGCGGACTGGACATTAAAAAATGTGCCGGCGTGAGAACGTCAGGATGCGGGTCAGATGACAAAACACTAAGGGGCCGTGAGTTTAGGAGACATTCTACCTGTACTAGGACGGTCAAGAGTTCTTCATAAGTAAGAAGCTGCTTCCCAATTACTCTATACAAGTGCGTTTTGACACTTTTAACGTTGGACTCCCAGAGCCCTCCGAAATGCGGGGCGCGGGGGGGGATCATATTCCACTCAATGCGGCTTTTGAGAAGCTCTTGTTTAATATCAGATTGAGTACTTGACTTTAGCAAGAAAGCGTATATTTCATTCAACTGGGCCTTAGCACCAACGAAATTGGTGCCATTGTCCGAGTACATGACAGACACTGGACCGCGGCGAGAAATAAATCTCTTGAAAGCAGAAAGAAAAGCTTCGGATGTAAGATCCGAAACAAGTTCGATGTGTATAGCCTTAGTGACTAAACAAACGAATAGACATATATAAATCTTTTTTGAATGTTGGCCTCTGCGACGCATAGGTATATATGCAATAGGTCCGGCCAAATCGACTCCAGTGTGTACGAAAGCCTTAGCATCGCGCACGCGATATCTAGGCAGATCAGCCATTTTGGGTGTCAGGTGAGTAGGATTTAGACGGAAGCAAGTATTACATTGGCGACAGCGAGAGCGAATGACTGTCCTACCATCCAGTATCCAAAACCGCTGCCTTATAATGGACATCAATAAGCCGGGCCCCGTATGGCAATAAGTGTTATGATAGTGATCAATGATCAAATCAACTATACGATCGCGTTTAGGCAATAGCGCGGGATGCTTTGCCTCATAGGGTAAGTCAGATTTGGAAAGTCTACCTCCGATGCGCAAGATTCCATGGTCATCAACAAAAATGGACAAACTGCGCAACCGTTTAGATGGAAGTCCGCCAGTTTCAATTAAACTTAACTCTGTTGAAAAATGAATATTTTGTACGATTCTGATAATGAAATTCTCAGCGGTTTGAATATTTTCAACAGAGTTACGACCACTTAATCTTTTAGCGAATTTAAGGATATATAGAACTACGTGTAATAATTTATTCCATGAACACACGCGGCTGGCTACAGTATCCAGAATATGTGGTTCTGTACTGGAAACCTCAGCAACAAAGGTCTTTGATTTTAGTTCCGGCAATGTCTCACATTCCGTCGGAATAAATTTCAGAGGCCATTCATCAATAGGCTGACAGAGCCAAGAAGGTCCGTTATACCATAATGAATGAGCGATTAAATCAGAAGGCAACATGCCACGTGAAAGGCAATCACTTGGATTCTCCTTCCCAGACACGTGACTAAAACAAGCGGCAGGTAAATTTTCCTGGATTTTTGCAATACGGTTGCTAACAAATATAGACCATCTATGAGGAGCGGAATGGATCCACGAGAGGGCTATAGTAGAATCTGAAAAGGCGTAAGTACCTGCAATAGGTATGCGAGCAGAAAGCTTCTCTCTGACAACCCGGACAAGCTTAGACAGCAACAAAGCGGCAACAAGTTCTAGCCTAGCTAGCGTTGTAACTTTAGCGGGGGAGACTTTGGATTTCGCGCATAGAAGACGGACGGTTACATAACCATGAGGATCGGTAATGTGTAAATATACACAGCAGCCATAACCACTAAAACTAGCATCACAAAAAGCTACAATGTTCACGACAGATTCTGCAAAGACCCCGACGTGACGTGGAATTTTGAGAGAAGAGAGTGCGGGGAAATCCCTTGCTAAAGCGACGAAGCGATCTATGATTGGCTGTGGAGGTACTTCGTCCCAATCTATTTTGGCTAACCAAAGTTCTTTAATAAGTATTTTAGCGTATAAAACGACCGGGGCCACAAGGCCAAGCACGTCAAATATGCGAGCAACTAATGATAAAATAGTGCGTTTGGTACATTTACTGTCCACTGGTATGGTTGTCAAAGAAAAAGTATCTTCAGCGGGTTCCCAGGTTAAACCAAGGATTTTAAAATCATGAATATTGTTATCCATGCCAGAAAAACTAACTGGTAAGCGGTGTGACTCAGGGAGGGTCTCTAATAAGGCGGATGAATTACTGGCCCATTTGACAAGGTCAAAGGAACCTAATTTAAATAAATTAATTAAGTCGCGAGATAATTTTATTGCGGCTTGTTCATCAGGAACTGAATGGACATAGTCGTCCATATAAAACTGACTTTCTACCAATTTAGATGCATCAGGAAAGCGGTCACTATGCTCACACGCCAGATGGCGTAGTGTGCGCATGGCTAAATAAGGACTAGACGCCAGCCCAAATGGCACGCGGTTAAAATTGAAGGTGCGAATAGGCTCATTCTTATTGAAGCGGAACAGAATTCGAAGGTATTTGCGGTGATGCGGATTAACACCGATTCTTAGAAACATTTGTTTAACATCTGCTGTCATAGCTACGGGAAACGTACGAAAATCAAGCAATAACAAAAATAAGTCTGCCTGTAAATTAGGGCCGACATGCAAAATATCGTTGAGTGACAACCCTGAGTGGGTTTTGGCGCTAGCGTCCAGAACCACTCGAATATTATCTTTGTCTGGCCTAAAAACAGCGTGATGCGGTATGTAGTAGCCCTCTTCTGTTAATTCCGTATCGGGTACTTCCAATAGATAGCCCTGAGATATATAGTCGGTGATGGTTTTATTATAGTTTTCGCGTAGGGTTGGCACGTGCGCAAATTTACGCTCGAGGGCTAACAGCCATCGGTGAGCGACTGCGCGAGAATTGCCTAGCTTAGAGGGATTTCGCGAAAAAGGTAGATTAACAAAATACCTATCGTCTTTGAACGTGACTGAAGAAATAAAATTATCTTCACATTCTTTTTCATCCGGACTGATGAGCCGTAAAGATGGAACTTCCTCTAATTCAAAAAATTTCTGCAAACCTGACTCAATGTCAGTATTAGCTAGCGCGGTGAACGAGGAAGAATGAGAAGATAAGTCGCAATGACCTGCCGCACTGCCCATTAGCACGTACCCGAAGCTAGTCAAAATTGCTGGCGGCGCGCGGCCACCCGACTCAACCCTATTCCCTAATTAAATATACGGAAAAAGTTGCACACCGAGAATAATGTCAATTTCTCCCGGCATATTCCACGTTAAATCGGCTAGTGGTAATTTATTTATATACGACATGTCGTCATTTAATTCAATATAACTCGATGGTAATTTACCCGTAATACAGTCTACCACTAATGCATGAATATAATATTTATTCTTGGGGTTAACGCGCGATTCTATTGTGACGTAAATGTAGCCATGCACTGACTGCGTAGTCATTCCAACACCTTGCAGTGACGAGTTACATAGTTTAACTATAGGTATGTTCAAACGCTTACAACAATCCAAAGTTATTAAATTATTCTGGGACGCGCTATCTATCAGACATCTGACCACGATTCTATCACGACCATTATTATGCGTCGCATAGGCTTGCGCCGTAGATAATAAAATATAATTTGTGTTTTGCGTATTGTTCAATGTGACAGAAGTTGCATTTTCTACGGGCGACGACGACTGAGCGCGCGCGGTGTCCGTATGATAACAAACCGGTTTGCTATCGTCTGGGAGTAGCGGCGAGCCTAGTTTGTTATTCTCAGAGAAATGTAGCAATGAATGGTGCTGTTTCTTACAATACTTGCACGTCGTACGTGACCTACATTTATTTAATGTATGGGTTAAGCTTAAACAATTAATACATGCACGCTTTGATTTAATAAAATCGAAACGAGTTTGCGGGGTGTCCATATTTTTGAATTGCACACACCTAAACAAAGGATGTTTTTCACCTGTACACAGTGGACAGGGCGTTTCTATTTCACTCCGTGGTGTACTATTCGATATAAAAGTTTTCGAAGTGTTAGTGGAATTCGTTACTCGCGGCTCAAATCGTGAAGTATTATTATGCGATCTTTCGCAAGCTTTTATATGATCCTGTATAAACGATATAAATTCTGTATAAGAAGGCAATTCCTTCCCACTAATATGAGTTTCGAAAAGCTGCGCTGTTTGAGAATCGATCTTTCGTAAGCCACAGTGTAATAGAATAAAATCCAATAAGTTAGGTATTTCTAGTTGTTTTAGCGCTGCAATAGAAGCTGAATATTTTTCTATAAAGTTGTTTAGGCTAGCGGCATTGCTGACACAATTTTTAATGTCCAGAATGTTATTTAAATAATGAATGCCTAAACTACGATTATCCTGATATTTCTTAACGAGAGTATCCCAAATTATATTGTATGTATTTCCCGTGGGGACAATACCTGCGGTTAATTTTAAAGCACTGTGGGTAAGTTTACCCATGAGATACTGGACACGCTGCGAGTCCGTCAGATCGGCGTTTAAGTGAATATTACTACGAAATATTTCGTAAAAAATCGGCCAATTTTCAATTTTCCCATCAAAGGACGGTAATTGGATCGGTGGTAGTTTTATGGGCCCTTTCTTTGAGGTCTCACATACGTTGGTCTTATTTCTCGCTAGAATAAGGTTACGTTTATATTTAATAGCTGAATATAATTCTTCGAAAGAGCTTAATGCAGCATAATCTGGCGGGGTGTTATTAAGTTCAAAGTCCAATTCATTAATTTGCTCGATGATCAATTCAAATTTGTCATTAAGTTCGCTGATAGTCTCAGATTGGGCTAGAAATGATTCATTTGAACGAGAATCGTAATTAGATATATTTTTGCTTACATTGTATATACGATTTATTCGTTCGTACATAGCCTCTTTTTTAGCAATAAGTTGCTTTAATTTAACTTCGAGTTTGCTAGCCATTTTAAATACAGTAAGTAAGAGTAGAAGAAGAATGAGTCTACAGAAAACGAAATGAACAAGATGGGCTCATGCAAATGAATACGCACGAACGCCGAAGCGGGAGGTAGTTAAATATTTTAATTAGCTGGACAAATCCAGGCTCGTTGGACCAAATTTATGAAGAGGCGACCGTGTAAATAGGTCGTCTCCTGGGGATGAAGCGGTTTGAGGACCTAAGGTTACATCTAATGTCTCGGATAAGACTTAGATCAAACGGCCTATGGGGTAGGAAGAAATTCTACAACTTGGTGATTTAACAACTAAGTAATCGCTTACCTCGTTGACGAGCTGCAGACTTCCCTGGTGCACCAGTCCTCTTCTTCTCAATAGCAGAGCAGAGACGAGGTTCCGGAGATTAGCGGTGGATGATTATTAAAATTCGGCGCGGCGGCCACGGAGGCGCAAATTCGCATGCGCGCTGTCACAATGACGTATGGAACAAGACTGTTTTTTAAGAAGCCGACGACGTTGAGGTCTCTCCAGACCATTCCATGCATACTCGCCGAAAGAGACAGCGACACTTAGCCATCTCGTCACCAAGTTGATGAAGAGGGAGAAAAAATAAAAAATAAGGCGTCTGGCTTCAACAAATATCTTCTATTTTAATAATTATAGAATTTAATATAATAATATTTTTTATATATCAGGAATTTATTTGATTTATTATTTTAATATATCCTTTAACTTTATGTATATTTTCTTCTATGTTAGCGGAAACAAATCGAACTCCTTTTGATTTTGCTGAGGGGGAAAGCGAATTAGTTTCAGGGTTTAATATTGAATATAGAAGAGGGGGATTTGCTTTAATTTTTTTAGCTGAATATTCTAGTATTTTATTTATAAGAATATTATTTGTTTTATTTTTTTAGGGGGTTATAATATAAATATAATTTTTTATCTTAAATTAGTTTTTTTATCTTTTTTATTTATTTGAGTTCGGGGGACATTACCTCGTTATCGTTATGATAAATTAATATATTTAGCTTGAAAAAGATATTTACCAATTTCATTAAATTTTTTATTATTTTATATAGGGATTAAACTATGATTTTAATAAATAAGTTAATTATTTTTAGTATAAATTAATAGAATATATTTATTCTTTCTTAAGTTTTCAAAACAAATGCTTTAACAAGCTCATTAATTATAGTTAGTTAATTAAAAATTATATTATCTCATAATTTATTTATAATAGGGGTTAAAATAAAATATGAAAAGTAAAATACTGTCAATAATTGCCCAGTAATAATATATGGATTTTCTACTGGCCGAGCTCCAATTCAGGTTAAAAGAAAAATAATAGTAATTAATGATCAGAATATAATTTGATTAATAGGGTAAAATTGAATTCCTTGAATTTTTTTATTAAAAGTGATAGGTAAAATGATAAGAATTAAGATTGATAAAATTAAAGCAATAACTCCTCCTAATTTATTAGGAATAGATCGTAAAATAGCATAAGTAAATAGAAAGTATCATTCTGGTTGAATGTGAATTGGAGTTACTAAAGGGTTTGCGGGGATAAAATTATCAGGGTCACCTAATAAATATGGATTAATTAGTGTTAATATAATTAATAAAAATAATATGATAATATATCCAATTAAATCTTTAAATAAAAAAAATGGGTGAAAAGGAATTTTATCTAAATTTCTATTAATACCTAAGGGGTTGTTAGATCCTGTTATGTGTAGAAATAATAAATGAATTATTGTTATTATTAAAATAATAAAAGGGAATAGGAAGTGGAATGTATAAAATCGAGTAAGAGTAGCATTATCTACTGCAAATCCCCCTCAAATTCAATTTACTAATATAGTTCCTAAATATGGAATTGCAGACAATAAATTAGTAATTACTGTAGCTCCCCAGAAAGATATTTGTCCCCAAGGTAAAACATATCCTATGAAAGCAGTAGCTATTAATAAAAATAAAATAATAACTCCTACTATTCAAGTATATTTTAAATTAAAAGATTCATAATATATACCTCGTCCAATATGAATATAAATACAAATAAAAAAAAAAGATGCTCCATTAGCGTGAAGAGTTCGAATTAATCAACCATAATTAACGTTTCGACAAATATAATTTACTCTATAAAATGCTAGTTCAATATTAGCAGTATAATATATTGTTAAAAATAAACCTGTAATAATTTGAATAATTAAACATAAACCTAAAAGAGATCCAAAATTTCATAGAGAGGAAATATTTGAGGGGAAGGTAAATCTACTAATGAATTATTTATAATTTTTAAAATTGGGTGTGTTTTTCGTATAGGAAGAAATTTATTTATCATTAGTAAAATAAATTATAAAGATGCTCGTAGAGGCCCATAAAAAATATTAGTAATTTTAACTACGGCAATAAGAGTAATAAATAAATAAATTATTATTATTATTATAAATGTTTGGTTATTATATAATTTAGATAGGTTAATTTTATTTTCATTATTAAAAAATAAATAATTAGAATAAAAATTATTTATTTCTAAGTTTTGAAAAAAAATTAATTCAAGATAGATTATTAATATATATTAATGATAAAATTATAGTGATTAATAAAAGTATAATTAATAAATTTTTTAAGTTGAATGAAATTTTAAAAATTTCATTGGAAGCGACTCTAGACACATAAATGAATAAAATTAATAATCCTCCTAAAAAAGTTAAGAATAGAATGTATGAAAATCAATAAGTTTTAATTATTATACCTGTAATAATACAGGTTAATAAAGTTTGAGTTAAAATTATTAATCCTATTGACAGAGGATGATTAAGAAAAAATATAATAATTGATAGAGAAATTATTATTATTGAAATAAATATTTTTATAATTTCAAAGAATAGTTTAATTAAAAATAATAATTTTGGAGATTATTGATAAGGATATATCTTTTTCTTTGAAGTTTTTAAAGAAAAATCTTAATTTTGATTTACAAGACCAATGTTTTTTTTAAACTATAAAAACTAATGATAGTTAATATAATAATTGTAATATTAGTTATATATATTGTAGGTAATTTAATTTTTGTTTCTAAGCAAAAACATTTAATAATTGTTTTATTAAGTTTAGAATTTATTGTTTTAAGATTATTTTATATATTATTTTTATATTTTATATATATTGAAAATAGAATATATATATTAATAGTTTTTTTAGTATTTTCTGTTTGTGAGGGGGCATTAGGATTATCTATTTTAGTTTCTATAATTCGAACTCATGGAAATGATTATTTTCAAAGTTTTAATTTATTATAATAAATGATAAAGTTTTTAATAATAATAATATTTATAATTCCTTTATGTTTAAAAAAAAAATATTTTGATTGGTTCAGATAATAATATTTTTAATGATATTTTTATTTATGAATGTAACAGTTATATTAGGAAATTATTGTAATTTAAGATATATATATTCTTGTGATATAATTTCTTTTGGTTTAATTATATTAAGAATTTGAATTTGTATTTTAATGATTATAGCTAGAGAAAATTTATATAAAGTTAATTTTTATGTTGAATTTTTTATATTCAATTTAATTTTATTATTAATAATGTTATTTTTAACTTTTTCAGTTATAAATTTATTTATATTTTTTTTTGAGGGTAGATTAATTCCTACTTTAATATTAATTGTTGGTTGAGGTTATCAACCTGAACGAATTCAAGCTGGAATATATTTATTATTTTATACTTTGTTTGCTTCTTTACCTTTATTGATAGGTATTTTTTACATTTTCATTAATTCTAATAATATTATAATTTATTTTATAAAGTTTTTAGTTTTTGATCATTATTTATTATATTTTTCTATAATTATGGCTTTTTTAGTAAAAATGCCAATATATTTTGTTCATTTATGATTACCTAAAGCTCATGTTGAAGCTCCTGTATCAGGATCTATAATTTTAGCTGGTATTATATTAAAATTAGGTGGATATGGTGTAATACGAGTAATAATTTTAATAGAGAAGATAAGATTAAAGTTAAATTTTATTTGGGTTGTAATTAGATTATTCGGGGGATTTTATATTAGATTAAAATGTTTTTGTCAAGTTGATATTAAGTCTTTAATTGCATATTCTTCTGTATCACATATGAGACTTGTAATTGGGGGAATTATAACTATAAATTATTGGGGTTATATAGGATCCTATATTTTAATAATTGGCCATGGATTATGTTCTTCCGGGATATTTTGTTTAGCTAATATTAACTATGAACGATTACATAGACGAAGATTATATATTAATAAGGGGATAATAAGTTTTATACCTTCTATAAGAATATGATGATTTTTATTATTATCTTCTAATATAGCAGCTCCCCCATCTTTAAATTTAATAGGGGAAATTAGATTAATTAATAGATTAGTTAGATGATCTTGATTATCAATAATTATATTAATAATAATTTCCTTTTTTAGAGCGGGTTATAGATTATATTTATATGCATATGTTCAACATGGAAAATATTATAATGGAATTTATAGATTTTATATGGGAGTTTCTCGAGAGTATTTATTATTAATTTTACATTGATTACCTTTAAATAAATATTAATTATGAAGGTTGATTATATAATAATTTGATTATACTTAAATAATTTAAATTAAAATATTGATTTGTGGTGTCAAAATTATGAAAAAGTTCATTTTGGGTTATTTATATAAAATTTTCAATTTGTTTTAATATATTTTTTTTTTATTTTTTATAAGAATATTTATGTTTATAATAATAACTTATTTTATTATAAATAATATAATTATTTTTTTAGAGTGGGAAATTATTTCTTTTAATTCAATTAGAATTAAAATGTCAATTTTATTAGATTGAATATCTTTATTATTTATAATATTTGTTTTATTAATTTCTTCTGTAGTTATTTATTATAGAAAAAGATATATAAGATCAGAATTAAATTTAAATCGTTCTATTATTTTAGTTTTATTATTTGTATTTTCAATGGTTTTATTAATTATTAGTCCAAATATTATTAGAATTTTATTAGGGTGAGATGGATTAGGGTTAGTGTCTTATTGTTTAGTAATTTATTATCAAAATTTTAAGTCTTATAATGCAGGAATATTAACTGCTTTATCTAATCGAATTGGGGATGTTTTAATTTTAATAGTGATTTCTTGAATATTGAATTATGGAAGTTGAAATTATATTTTTTATTTAGAATTTATGAAAAATGATTATATTATAAGAATTATTGGTACAATAATTATTATAGCGGCTATAACTAAAAGAGCCCAAATTCCCTTTAGAGCATGGCTTCCTGCTGCTATAGCAGCTCCAACTCCTGTTTCTGCATTAGTTCATTCTTCGACTTTAGTAACTGCAGGTGTTTATTTATTAATTCGATTTAATTTATTATTATAAAATATTTTTTTTAAATTATTTTTATTATTATCTGGTTTAACAATATTTATATCTGGAATTTCAGCTAATTATGAGTTTGATTTGAAAAAAATTATTGCTTTATCAACATTAAGTCAATTGGGATTAATAATAAGAGTTTTAAGAATAGGGTTACCTGATTTGGCTTTTTTTCATTTATTAACTCATGCAATATTTAAAGCTTTATTATTTATATGTGCAGGGGTTATTATTCATATAATAAATGATACTCAAGATATTCGATATAGAGGGGGTATAAGAAGTTATTTGCCTTTTACTTCTTTATGTATAAATATTTCAAATTTGGCTTTATGTGGAATTCCGTTTTTAGCAGGGTTTTATTCTAAGGATTTAATTTTAGAAGTAGTTTCAATAAGAAATTTAAATATATATATATTTATTTTTTATATTATATTTCTACAGAATTAACTATATTTTATACTATTCGTTTAATTATATATTTAATATTAAATAATTATAATTTAATTTCAGTATATAATTTATATGATGAGAATTATGTAATATTAAAAAGTATATTTGTATTATTAATAATAAGAGTAGTAAGTGGTTCTTTATTAAGTTGAATAATTTTTTATTATCCTTATATAATTTATTTACCTTTTAAGATAAAAATGATAGTTATTAATGTTAGATTATTTGGGGGATTTATAGGATATTTAATTAGAAAAATAGATATTTATTCCTTTAATAAATTTTTAAATACTTATAATTTAAGAAATTTTTTATGTTTAATGTGATTTATACCTAATTTATCTACATATGGGGTAAGTTATTTATTTTTATCTATAGGACAAAATTTATTAAAAAATATTGATATAGGGTGAAGAGAATTGTATAGAGGTCAAGAAATATTTAATATTTTAAAAAATTATTCTGTGTTATATAATTTTTATCAAATAAATAATTTTAAGATTTATTTATTTAGATTTGTTATTTGAATAATATTTTTTTTATTTATTTTATTAATTTATTTAAATAGCTTATAATAAGAGCATAATATTGAAGATATTAGGGAGATTAATTAATCTTTAAATATTTATAAAAATATAAAATTTTATTTTTACAATGAAAATGTAATGTTTTAATAAACTATATAAATAGAAATATTAATGGAATTTAACCACTAAAAATTAAGTTAGCAGCTTAATTTAATTATATTTCTAAATATAATTAATTGGAATTAAAAATTCAATTTTATCATTAACAGTGATATACCTCTATTTGGTTTCAATTAAATAAGGAGAAATTATCTCTATCTTTTAAGTCGAAATTAAATGCAAATATTGCTTCTTATTTTAGGATAAATTGATTAAATCAATAATTTTTGAGTGCAAATCAAATGTTTTTTTAAACTAAAATCCTATTTAATTAGTTCAATTAAGTATATTTTGGTTTCATTCATGATAAAGTCCTAATAATAAAATAACAATAAAAAATAAACTAATTTTAAATCAAATTAAAAAATTTACTAAATTAAATAATGGGATAATAGGTAAAATTAAAGCAATTTCTACATCAAAAATTAAAAAAATAACTGTAATTAAAAAAAAATGTAAAGAAAAAGGGATTCGAGCTGAAGATTTAGGGTCAAATCCACATTCAAATGGGGAACATTTTTCTCGATCTGAAAAAGACTTTTTTGATAGGATAATTGATAAAAACATTATAATATTTGAGATAAAAATAATTAAGATTGATAATAAGAAAATTAAAAAAAAAAATTATATTAAATTTAATTTTTAATCTTTTTGATTGGAAGTCAAATATACTAAATATATTATATAAATAAATTAATTTGCTCATCAATATATAAAAATATATAGGAATAATCAAACTACATCAACAAAATGTCAATATCAAGCTGCTGCTTCAAATCCAAAATGATGATTTTTAGAGAAGTGATTTTTTAGATGGCGAATTAGACAAATTAATAAGAAAATAGTACCAATAATTACATGAAGACCATGGAATCCTGTAGTAATAAAAAAAGTTGACCCATAGATTCTATCTGCAATAGTGAATGGAGCTTCAATATATTCATAAGCTTGTAAAATAGTAAAGTAAATTCCTAAAAATACAGTTAAAAATAGTCCTTGAGTTATTTGTGAAAAATTATTTTCTATTAAAGCGTGATGAGCTCAAGTTACAGTTACTCCTGATGTAATTAAAATAATAGTATTTAATAAGGGAATTTGAAATGGATTGAAAGGGATAATATTTATAGGAGGTCAGGTTGATCCAATTTCAATATTGGGGGAAAGACTTCTATGAAAAAATGCTCAAAAAAAAGAAATAAAAAAAAAACTTCGGAAATAATAAATAAAATTATTCCTCATCGTAAACCTTTTGTAACTAAAATAGTATGTTTTCCTTGAAGGGTTCCTTTACGACAAATATCTCGTCATCATTGAAATATTGTTAAAATAATAATGATATATCCTAAAATTAATAAATTTATATTAAAATTATGAAATCAATTGATTATACCTGTAACTAAAGTTATTGTCCCAATTGCTCCTGTCAAAGGTCAGGGACTATAATCTACTAAGTGAAATGGGTGATTATAATTTATTTTCATTAATTAACTTCTCTAGAATATAAAGTTCTTAAAATTGCAATAACATAAGATTGAATTACAGCTACAGCTGATTCTAAAATTAAAAGTAAAATTTGAATAATAATTAAAATAGAAATTAAATAAGAAGGTATAATTGATCCTGTTCCTCTTAATAAAGTTATTAATAGGTGTCCTGCAATTATATTAGCAGTTAGACGAACAGCTAAAGTTCCAGGTCGAATAATATTACTAATAGATTCAATTAAAACTATAAAAGGTATTAAAATACCTGGAGTTCCTTGTGGAATTATATGTATAAATTTATGTTGAGTATTATTAATTCATCCGTATAATATAAATCTTAATCATAATGGTAATGATAGTGATAATGATAAAGTTAAATGGCTAGTACTTGTAAAAATATATGGGAATAATCCTAAAAAAATATTAAATAAAACAAAAGAAAATATAGAAATGAAAATAAAAGAAGAAGAATTAGAATTTACATTATTACCTAATAAAGTTTTTAATTCATTATGTAATTTGTTTAAAATAAAATTTCAAAAAATAAAATGTCGATTAGGGATTAATCAAAAAGAATAGGGAATAAAAAAAGTCCAATTATTGTTCTTAATCAATTTAAAGGTAAATTAAATAAATTAGTAGAGGGATCAAAAATTGAAAATAAATTAGTTATCATTTTCAGAAAAAAAATTTATGTGAAATTTTATTATTAATTGATGAAATTTTTATTTTAACAAATTACATAATGAATTTAAAACTTTATTAGGTATAGGTAATAAAAATAAATACAAGTAAAAAAAAAGATATTAATCAGTTAATAGGTATTATTTGAGGAATAAAAGAATATTACTGTTATATTGTAATAATTTAAATTTGACATACTTATGTTATAATTTAACTAATTCTTTATAATCATTAGAAGTAATTGCTAATTTACTATAAAATGGTTTAAGAGACCAGTACTTGCTTTCAGTCATCTAATGAAGAATAATTTTTTTACACTGTTTGAAAAAATAAAAGTATGATGTGTTTTACATATTAAAAAAAGGCATGAAATGGCATTTGTTACGGTATTTTTATTTTTCTAAAAGCTCCTAGCTCAGAACACAAATACAAGCGACTTTATTTATTATTTACATCGATTTCGGTGAAAATTACGCGATTTGTTAATTTTTTTCCTTGTGAATTTATATAAAACAATGAAAAAAGCTTTACTCATGTCAGAAAATACTTATTCAGCTATTTTGTCTATTTTTTTTACCGGGTGTTAATGATTAAATCATTTGAAAATCTCGAAAGCCCCGCGACGCGTTTTGCGAAATTTGGCAAAACGCACGTTGGATTCCGGTGAATTAAACTAAAACAAGCAAGTTTATAGGCAAAATGGTTCACTCATACTTAATAATATGATACTATCTTTCATAATATATAAATAAATTTAATGATAATCCTGTACTTTTCTTAAAAACACGACGCAAAGTTGAGTGAAATTTGACAAATTTAATATGCGGCCTCTTAAGTGCAACGAAGATGGCAACGACGTGGATTTCATTGTAAGTTTTTATTATTGTTGGTTAGAATAACAAATTTAAGCAATGTGATTGGGAAGGCCAATTATATTACTACTGATGCACCACCTGTTCTGTCCGAACTGCCCTACGCCATCGAGGATCTTAATGAGACTAACAACCTTTCAGTAAAAAGTAAAAAGCTGTGGTTTTATACTGGCCAAAGATCATTTAAAACTACAAGAAGAACAAGTTCACAATTTGTTGGTAATAAGACGATAAAAAGACTTATTTCGAAAAATCCATAACATCCTTTTCTCTTGTTGCAGGATGTGGTCATTTTGGCGCGCGTGGATCTTAATCATGTGCGCGTGGGCATTGGTCGCCCAGCGTATAGACCAGGAGCCGCTGTTTTTGCAAAGGCCGGAGCGTGTCAGGGGCCGTGATATGGGCAAGCCCGATGAGCCCACTTGCGACCAGTTGAAGGCTATGTGGAGGTAACTTTAGATCTTTCATTCCCTTTCAGCCCCAATAGCATATCACGGCATTGACACCTTTGATAAACCCAGATAAAGTTTATATCGCGCGACGGACTAGTGCCATCCCGCTCATTATTGTTACTTAGAGGGAGATGAGCGCTTTATAAAATTTGTCGCCAGTGCCATGGTATGTGGCTGGGCTTTATAGTTTAGATAGACCGTAGAATATCCAAGGGACTGGCCACTTCCACCAAGCGCCGCGTCGTTTTTTAGGGTTCCGTAGTAAACAAGGAACCCTTATAGTTTCGCCATGTCTGTCTGTCTGTCTGTCCGCGGTCTTACTCAGAAACTACAAGTACTAGAAAGCTGTAATTTGGCAGGGATATGTATATTAATCATGGCGAAAAAGTCGTAAAATAAAATCTGGAAAAATATTTTTTTTTAGGTTAGCTGCCATACAAGTAAAGAGGTAGTCAATATTTTTTTTCTCGACAACCACATTGTGTGGGGTGTCGTTGAATAGGTCTTTCAAAAATATTGTGAGCTTGTTAACACCATTTTTGGATTTAGGGATTCGTTTCTGAAATATTTGGGTTTAAAATGAAAATTTTTGTTGGAGGCAAGTGTCCCCCACCCTCTATCTGCTAAACGGTTACATATGGCCACGTGAAAAAATTCATAGCTATAGTATATATAATGTAGTTTAAAGTAAAACTATCAGAGCTAAGTAGGGTATACAAATAAAACAGTTATAGGCGATCAACTTATAAAATGTACTCAGAAAAAAAAATTTCATACAAATTCAATAGATAATTAGTTTTTAAACGTTTTTAGTGGCATAAACTCAAAGTTGGCATTCGGAACAACGGAACCCTACACTGCGAGTGGCCCGACACGCACTTGGCCAATTATTTTTTCTGGCAATCCAAGTTGCCCGCCAAAAGTCAACTGAATTGGCTCAAAATCGATATCTATATGTATTTTGACCCCAAAAATCCAAATTTAATTTTTTTGGAATCCAAGATTTTTTAGGACTTTGAAGGGGTCTGATATTTTGTATGTGGGGGTAAAGCACCCCGCGGAACTCGAGACTGCAATCAGATTTTGGATCCAAGATGGCTGCCCCCACACACATTTTGATGTTTCCTTTACTGACTGCAGTTTTTACGCATTTTCCTAACTGGACATATTATTTAGCCCACCTTAACAGCTGCACGAAAAACCGCGGGCTGCTTGCAGCCCGCGCAGCGCCCAAAAAGCTAGTTATATTATATTATAATATAAAAACCTACATTACCACTGACTCTCTGACTCACTGATTGACATAGTTGTTTGCCCTTTTTTTTTTTTTTTTTTGACGCGGAGAAAATCCCTTCGGATACCTTACCGGTTACGGGACACCGGTAAGGTTATGTGGTGTTACCACTAAAAACTCCGCGGTGTCATCTCTCAGCCGCTATCGGCCGGGACCGTGTGCTTCTTCATGCTCCACAGCCCCGGCGCGGCCGGCCGCTCCTTAAGCGGCCCCGGCTCGTCAACGGCCTCACGGCACCCTCTGCTGAATCAGAGGGGCCGGAGTAACCGCCGCCTTGGCCTCTTGGCCCAAGGACAGGCGCGCTGACACGCACACGCGCCTGCCTTCCACTCCGGAGGGCTGTCCGTTGGTCGATGGAATCCCGTTTCCACCGTCCAACCAGCCCTCATAATTTGGGGCCTGCGAAAGCAGGCCCTGCCCCAGTCCACCTGACGGCGACCGGGGCCCACACAGCCGGCCGCAGGGGATAGGGAGAGCGGCAACGTAACACCGACACTCCTCTTCCCCTGCGGCCCCACCGATGCCGTGCCAAGCGCCACGGCCGCGCTTGGTCGCGGAGGATAGGGCGAGCGGCAACGACACACCGACACTCCTCTTCCCCCGCGGCCCCTACCACGGCTGTGATGGTAGGGGGGTCATCGTCACCCCCCTTCCCCCACAGCCAGGCCATTCCCTCCAGGAATGACCTCCGCCGGGCCCGGGGTGGCCTATGCCTCAACCCGGGCAATGGGTTCCTCTTAGCTTCCCTGCGGCCGAGGCAACCGCAGGTACTGAGCCCCCCCATCGCGATAAGATGGGAACCACATCGGGGGGGATAGTTGTTTGCCCTGTTGTTTGCCCTGTTCCAGGGTGGGAGGGGTTTAGGTTGATGTGTGGTCGTATAGAGGGTGCTCCAGTGAGTACCACAAAAATCTGACATTTGAGGATCTGCAGAAACCTGATGTGGAAGGTGTACGGCCTGCAAAAACGGTTAGGGTTAGGGGCGTGATTTTATTTTCAGAATATAGGAGGTTGTGAGCTATTTGACAAGCGTCATTTGTTTTTTTAATTTTTTCAAAATTCAAGATGGCCGCCATACAAGGACAATTTTCCTCCATACAAACACCCATTTTCTGAACTGGAAACATATTTTAGCCTACCTCAACAGCCGCACGGAAGACCCACCCGAAAAGCTAATTATATTTATTTATTTATTTAAAAACTTTATTGCACTTAAAATAACACACATTAAACACATATAATTATAACAGCGGTACAAACGGTAGACTTATCCCAGTAGGGATCTCTTCCAGTCGACCAGAGAAACAGAGGACAGTTATTACTAATAGGAAGGCAGAAGTACAGAACAAAATAAAGTTTTAGATAAGGCTTATACACTACAACTACTACAAGTATATATTATATTATATTATTATATTATAATTATTTATATTATATTATGATATTATAATATATAAACCTACATTACCACTCACTGACTGACTGACTCATTGACATAGTTGTTTGCCCTGTTGCGGGGTAGTTGGGGTTTAGGTTGATGTATGGTTGTATAGAGGGTGCTAAATGGAGTAGCAGAAAAATCTGACATTTGAGGATCTGCGGAAACCTGATGTGAAAGGGGTACGGCCTGCAAAGACGGTTGGGGTTAGGGGTGTGGTTTTTTTTTCAAAATGTAGGGGGTTATAAGCAATTTGAAGAACGTCATTTGTTTTTTTATTGTTTTCAAAATTCAAGATGGCCGCCATACAAGGACTATTTTCCTCCATACAAACTTACCTATTTTCTGAACTGGAAACATATCTTAGCCTACCTCAACAGCCCCTTGATAAATCTTTAATAATAATAGAGAGAGTGGAACGTGTGAACCTATGTACTTACCTACCGAGAGTAGGTATGTAGTACCTATTTACTCTCGGTACATAGGTTCACACATACTCCACTGTTTCTTTTATTCACAACAAGTACTTACTAGAACTAGGTAGATCTATAAAAACCAAAGTACTTAGGTAGGTACTGAGACAAATGAAATAAGCCCTCGATGGAGTTGCGTCGTTTTATGACTGAGTTCTCTCGACCAACTTCCGTCACTGTGATTAGACCCTAGGCATCATCTTTGGTTGTTTTGTCTCCACTGCAGAAGCACGACCCTCTGTACTAGAGTTGCGTCGTTTTATTACTGAGTTCGCTCGACCAACTTTCATCTCTGTAATTAGACCCTAGGCATCATCTTTGGTTTTTTGTCTCCACTGCAGGAGCACGACCCTCTGTACTAGATTTGCGTCGTTTTATTACTGAGTTCGCTTGACCAACTTCCATCTCTGTAATTAGACCCTAGGCATCATCTTTGGTTTTTGTCTCCACTGCAGGAGCACGACCCTCTGTACTAGAGTTGCGTCGTTTTATTACTGAGTTCGCTCGACCAACTTCCATCTCTGTAATTAGACCCTAGGCATCATCTTTGGTTTTTTGTCTCCACTGTAGGAGCACGACCCTCTGTACTACCAGAGCTATACCTACTTACTTGGCTAGAGCAGCCAGGGGACTTTGGCCTACACTCTCCACGCTGACCAGACGGGTTGGAGAGGTCTCATTGATGTTTATAAGCTTTGTTTAGCTTGTATTTCCTAAGTCGCCTTCTACGACATCCACGGGAAGACTTTGAGTGGTCTTATTCTACTCTGCCGGATACCACACGGCGACTCTAGGCATCGTCTGCCACTGCCACTGCCGTAAAATACTCGTCAAGACGAATAAAACGAGTCCTATTCAATGAGCATGTTGTTTTATACTTCACAGTTTCGCCGAATATCTGCCGACTCCATGACTAATTGTTACTTGTATTTGTACGTAGTATATTATTACTCTGTGCTTGTATGTTATGAAAGTGTTATATGGCGAGCAGGCTGCGGGACAAGTGTGAATGCCACCAGTTGACTTCATAAAGTCAGTACAAATAACAAGTGTAGTCGTATATATTACCACCATAGAGTTAGGATAGTTGTATATGACATGATTACCACACTACACTTGTTATTTGTACTTCTTTGTTCACTACCTCTGAACAATTCACTTCAAACAGTTGAATTTTGTATGGAAAGAAAGAGGGAAGGCTTTTGCCCAACAATGGGACCTAATCTATATCTATACATATAATAAAACAGTAAAAAAGGTGTGCCTGTACATTAAATATATTTCCAAAAAAAATATTGGGGGCGATGGAGACATAGTAATAGAGTAAGAATTAAAAAAAAATGTCTGTCTGTTTGTCTGTATGTCTGTTTGTCTGTTTGTCTGTTTGTACACGCTAATCTCCGGAAATACTGGACGGATTCGAATGCAACTTTTTTTGTTATATAGCTATTAAGCCTGGGCAACATATAGGGTATAAATGATTTTGGAAAATGAAACGCCTGATGCAGAACCATAATGGTCCAGCTAAACTATAAGAGATATAAAAATGTCGCCTTAGTAAAAGTTGTTCAGCCTGATGAGCATTTTCCAGAGACATAAAGTGCACGCGAACGAAGTCGCGGGCTTCAGCTAGTAATAAATATATAATATAAGGACAAATAACACTGATTGAGCTAGCCCCAAAGTAAGTTCGAGACTTGTTATGGGATACTAACTCAATATTTTAAAACAAATACATTATATATCTCGATAAACATCCAAAAAGGCCATTTTAATTAGCTATTTAATTTAAGTTTTCTGAAAAAAATACTTTTTTTAAAAAGCTTTTATTGTGAGACCAAAAGTACTTATTGAGACAAATGAAATAAGCACAAATTCGATGGAATTGCGTCGTTTTATTTAATAAGTTTCCTTGACTAACTTCCGTCTCCGTGATTAGACCCTAGGCATCGTCTGCCATAAAGTACTTACTCATCAAAAGAAATGGAACGAGTCCCACTCAACGGGATTATGTTGTTTTATAGCTGAGTTCCGCCAAATATCTCCCAGCTTCATCATCAGAACAGCTCATTGACTTCATATTGTACTGTCATCCATCTGACTTACACAAGTATACAAATTTCAGCTAAATTAGTTGAGGATAACTGTTTGAAAATTTAGTTGCAAAATTTGACCTAAACAAACATTTATACATACACAAAAGATACAAAAGCTTGTAAAACATGTACTTATACATAAAGAAATATTATTCCCAAAAGGCAGATTATTTTAAAGGAGATTGAATTATTTTTACTATAGTGGTATAAAAGCATAATGTTGTCAAAAAAGCAAAAGTTGTTTAACTTGCTGTCTACATTATACATACAGACATACTTATTATAATATCCTTATCTGACGAATATACAGCAAAAGATTGCAAGACAAAGACCATATATAACATTAATTAAATCATAGGTTACTAGACCATTGCCTATTTATGATTCTCAGATTAACTATTAAAATAGTAGTAGCAACTGGTACATTCATTGAAATTCAGACATCTCATAATAAACAACTGGCATGAAATGACTGCCGGGATCAATTTAATTAAATCAGTGTTATGTAGAAATAAAATATGTACTGAAATCAAACTTTATACTTAAAAATAATAAATACAAATTACTTATTTTGATAAATGTATTATGTTTTTCTTTGTCTTCACTCATGTTTTGTTTCTTGTCATTGATTTTATTTGAGCAAACCCAGCTTGTCATGCAAATTTAGGAAATCTTCAAGTAAACCAAAGAGTCCGCTCTTGACTCCTTATTTTTGCAAGAAATCCTCTTTTGATGATACAATACAAGAACGCTCCAGCAGTAGACACATATCTGTTTCCTTAACCTTCAAGTAGCTTCTGCAAAATATATCATAAATCATTTATTACACAATAAATAATGAATAGACATATTGACACTGTGAAGGGAAAAATGTGTAATTTTTTTTTTTCTGTAACATACATATTTCTTGGGACAACAATATTTCAGTTGTTAGTCATACTACAAGAATACTAATGAATATTAAGTCTACTAGAAAACTTTAGTACATTAATTTTTCAATGTAGATACCCACCTACCTATGTTTTTATATTTTTGCTTACCGCGCGGATTGCTACAAGACAACATGAAAGTAAATTTAATGCAAAATTGGTAATTTTTTTCGTTTCAAATGTTCCAATACGAAAAATACAAATACCTTTACCACACAATAATACATCAAACTTACTTTGAAGAACACAATCTAGCTACCTACCTAATAGTAGTTACACGGGTCACGAACAATTTATAGGAAAAGGAATTTATTTTGTATGTTCATAGGTTTAGGTAACTACTTCATGCCTTGCCTACTACAAATTAGATAAGATAGTATTGTCAGATGCTGAACAATAATATTTCTATCAAAAATTAGGTACACTCACGAAAGTCTAGATAAAGTACATACAATTCCATGGGTACACTACACTACAGCACAGCACAAAATAATAGATTACAGAAAATAGCGTAGGTAAGGTACATATCTACGCTATTTTCCCCGACCTGACGAGAAAATAGTACACGGAAAAAGTGTCACTGTCATGTCATATGTCATATTTACTATTGCCATTAACAAAAGAAAGATTTTTAGATTTAGATAAATATTTTTTTTTTTTTTTACTTCATTTAGCTATATTATAAATATATATAAAACCAATGTGAATACTTTTTCAATGTATTAAAATAAATAAAAATATGATGAACACTTAAAGCACCGGTTTCCATTTTTCTTTGTGCGGCAAACTTCTTGCTTGCCTAATATTGAATTGAAATATTGGGAGATTTTGTAACTGTTTTTTCTATTTTTAGAGAATTTCTAGCAGTTTTGCGAGGAATACGGCTGAGGAATTAATTTTCTGAATATTCCATACGTGGACGAGAACCCTTAGGCTGGCTGTATGATAATAATATCTATGCGTCGCATCGCTTCTTAGTATTTAAAAAGCATGGGGTTTACAATAGTTCATGTCTAAACTTTTGCCATTTCCCTCCTTTCTAATTTCTTTTGCAGAAACGGTGAGTTTATTTTATAAGTGAAAAAAATATTTTAAATAGCATATCTATGTTTTAGTGTATAAATTATGTCTTTTTATCGTTTTTATCACAATAGTCATTGTTTTTTCGATGTAATAATTAATATAACTTTGTATTATTCAATTGAAATGTGCTAACAATTTATGGGAATTATTTTGGTGCAACAACTGAGGTATTAAAATGGCGGACTGAAAATTTTCAATACATTACAGACTCATAATCATAAAGTAATTAATTAGTATACCTATATGTACATATTTGCTTACGTTATCTAGCCTGCTTTGTACTCGTGGGTTTACGTAGGTAATAAGTAAATACATATACCTAATGAGTAGAGAATTATTAGAGAAGAGAGTACTTATGTAGGTACCCCTAAGTACCTAAAATAGACGCTCAATCTCTCAAACCAATCGTACATAAGTAGTTAATTTAACTAGGAGGGTGCTCCAGTGAGTACCAGAAAAATCTGACATTTGAAGATCTGCAGAAACCTGATGTGGAAGGGGTAGGGCCTGCGAAAACGGTTAGGGTTAGGGGTGTGATTTTTTTTCCAAAATGTAGGGGGTTTTAAGCAATTTGACGAACGTCATTTGTTTTTTATTTATTTTTTTAAATTCAAGATGGCCGCCATACAAGGACAATTTTCCTCCATACAAACTTACCCATTTTCTGAACTGGAAACATATTTTAGCAAACCTCAACAGCCGCACGAAAGACCGCGGGCTGCTTGCAGCCCGCGCAGCGCCCGAAAAGCAAGTTTATATTATATTTTTTATAATATATAAACCTACATTACCACTGACTCACTCACTGACTGATTGACATAGTTGTTTGCCCTGTTGCGGGGTTGGTGGGGTTTAGGTTAATGTGTGGTCGTATAGAGGGTGCTCCAGTGAGTACCAGAAAAATCTGACATTTGAGGATTTGCGGAAATCTGATGAGGAAGGGGTACGGCCTGCGAAAACGGTTAGGGTTAGGGGCGTGATTTTTTTTCCAAAATGTAGAGAGTTATAAGCAATTTGACGACCGTCATTTGTTTTTTTATTTTTTTCAAAATCCAAGATGGCCGCCATACAAGGACAATTTTCCTACATACAAAATTACCCATTTTTTGAACTGGAAACATATTTAAGCCTACCTCAACAGCCGCACGAAAAACCGCGGGCTGCTTGCAGCCCGCGCAGCTCCCGAAAAGCTAGTTATAATATATAAACCTACATTACCACTGACTCACTCACTCACTGATTGACATAGTTGTTTGCCCTGTTGCGGGGTTGGTGGGGTTAAGGTTGATGTGCGGTCGTATAGAGGGTGCTCCAGTGAGTACCAGAAAAATCTGACATTTGAGGATCTGCACAAACCTGATGTGGAAGGGGTACGGCCTGCAAAAACGGTTGGCGTTAGGGGCGTGATTTTTTTTCCAAAATGTGGGGGATTGTGAGCAATTTGACGAGCGTCATTTGTTTTTTTATTTTTTTCAAAATTCAAGATGGCCGCCATACAAGGACAATTTTCCTCCATACAAATTTACCCATTTTCTCAACTGGACATATTCTTTAGCCCACCTCAACAGCCGCACGAAAAACCGCGGGCTGCTTGCAGCCCGCGCAGCGCCCGGAAAGCTAGTTATAATATATAAACCTACATTACCACTCACTCACTCACTCACTGATTGACATAGTTGTTTGCCCTGTTGCGGGGTTGGTGGGGTTTAGGTTGATGTGTGGTCGTATAGAGGGTGCTCCAGTGAGTACCAGAAAAATCTGACATTTGAAGATCTGCAGAAACCTGATGTGGCAGGGGTACGGCCTGCAAATACGGTTGGGGTTAGGAGCGTAATTTTTTTTTCAGAATGTGTGGGATTGTAAGCAATTTGAGGACCGTCATTTGTTTACTTAAATTTCACGAGGCCGTAGGGCGAGTGATGCGAGCCCGAAGGGCGAGCTGCGGGCGAGGGCGAAGCCCGAGCCACCATCACCAAGCGTTGCGTCGTGAATTTTTTTTTTGGAAATCCAAGATGGCCGCCGAAAGTCAACTGCCTCTGATTTGGCTGAAAATCGACATTTATATGTGTTTTCACCCCAAAAACCCAAATTCAATATTTTTTTTGGAATCCAAGATGGCGTCTGGATTTTAGAAAATTAAACTTATTTCGTTTATAACGTCTCACTGGGACTTCGTAGGGGTCTGAAATTTTAAATGTGGGGGTAAAGCACTCCGCGGAACTCGGAACTGGAATCAGATTTTCGTTTCAAGATGGCCGCCCCCACACATATTTTGATGTTTCCTTTACTGACTGCAGTTTTTACCCATTTTCTCAACTGGACATGTTATTTAGCCCACCTCAACAGCTGCACGAAAAACCGCGGGCTGCTTGCAGCCCGCGCAACGCCCGAAAAGCTAGTTATAATATATAAACCTACAATACCACTGACTCACTCACTGATTGACATAGTTGTTTGCCCTGTTGCGGGATTGGTGGGGTTTAAGTTGATATGCGGTCGTATAGAGGGTGCTCCAGTGAGTACCAGAAAAATCTGACATTTGAGGATCTGCGGAAACCTGATGTGGAAGGGGTACGGCCTGCAAAGACGGTTGGGGTTGAGGGCGTGATTTTTTTTCCAAAATGTAGGGGGTTGTGAGCAATTTGACGAGCGTCATTTGTTTTTTTATTTCTTTCAAAATTCAAGATGGCCGCCATACATGGACAATTCCCCTCCATACAAATTTCATACAAACGGCCCCCCAAGTAACTTGGCGCAGCCTGATGCCGAAGGCCGAAGGCAAAGCGCCCCCGCGAGGCCGCAGGCCGAGCTGCGGAGCGAGGGCAAAGCCCGAGCTCCCCCTCCCCCCCTTTGACCCCCCCCCCCCTACAAGTAATTTTCACGAGGCCGCAGGCCGAGTGATGCGAACCCGAAGGGCGAGCTGCGGGCGAGGGCGAAGCCCGAGCCAATATCACAAAGCGCAGCGTCTTTTTTTTTTTTTTTGGAAATCCAAGATGGCCGCCGAAAGTCAACTGCTTGCGATTTGGCTGAAAATCGATATCTATAAGTAATTTGACCCCAAAAACCCAAATTCAATATTTTTTTTGGAATCCAAGATGGCGTCTGGATTTTAGAAAATTAAACTTATTTCGTTTATAACGTCTCACTGGGACATCGTAGGGGTCTGAAATTTTGCATGTGGGGGTAAAGCACCCCGTGGTACTCGGAACTGGAATCAAATTTTAGATCCAAGATGGCCGCCCACACATATTATGATGTTTCCCATAATGACTGCAGTTTTTACCCATTTTCTGAACTGGAAACATGTCTTACCCTACCTCAACAGCCGCACGAAAGACCGCGGGCTGCTTGCAGCCCGCGCAACGCCCGAAAAGCTAGTTATATTATAATAAATAAACCTACAATACCACTCACTCACTCACTCACTGACAGAGTTGTTTACCCTGTTGCGGGGTTGGTAGGGTTTAGGTTGATGCGCGGTCGTATAGAGGGTGCTCCAGTGAGTACCAGAAAAATCTGACATTTGAGGATTTGCAGAAACCTGATGTGGAAGGGGTACGGCCTGCGAAAACGGTTAGGGTTAGGGGTGTGATTTTTTTTCCAAAATGTAGGGAGTTGTAAGCAATTTGACGACCGTCATTTGTTTTTTTATTTTTTCCAAAATTCAAGATGGCCGCCATACAACGACAATTGTCCTCCATACAAACTTACCCATTTTCTGAACTGGAAACATATCTTAGCCTACCTCAACAGCCCCACGAAGAACCGCGGGCTGCTTGCAGCCCGCGCAGCGCCCGAAAAGCTAGTTATATTATTATTATATTATATTATAATATATAAACCTACATTACCACTGACTGACTGACATAATTGTTTGCCCTGTTGCGGGGTTGGTGGGGTTTAGGTTGATGTGTGGTCGTATAGAGGGTGCTCCAGTGAGTACCAGAAAAATCTGACATTTGAGGATCTGCGGAAACCTGATGTGGAAGGGGTATGGCCTGCAAAAACGGTTAAGGTTAGGGGCGTGATTTTTTTTCCATAATGTAGAAGATTATAAGCAATTTGACGACCGTCATTTGTTTTTTTATTTTTTTCAAAATTCAAGATGGCCGCCATACAAGGACAATTTTCCTCCATACAAACTTACCCATTTTCTGAACTGGAAACATATCTTAGCCTATCTCAACAGCCCCACGATGAACCGCGGGCTGCTTGCAGCCCGCGCAGCGCCCGAAAAGCTAGTTATAATATATAAACCTACATTACCACTGACTCACTGACAGAGTTGTTTACCCTGTTGCCGGGTTGGAGGGGTTTAGGTTGATGTGTGGTCGTATAGAGAGTGCTCCAGTGAGTACCAGAAAAATCTGACATTTGAGGATTTGCAGAAACCTGATGTGGAAGGGGTACGGCTTGCGAAGACGGTTGGGGTTAGGGGCGTGATTTTTTTTCCGAAATGTAGGGAGTTGCAAGCAATTTTACGACCGTCATTTGTTTTTTTATTTTTTTCAAAATCCAAGATGGCCGCCATACATGCACAATTTTCCTCTATACAAATTTCATACAAACGGCCACGTAACTAGGCGCAGCCAGAGGCCAAAAGCAAAGCCCACCCCCGCGAGGCCGCAGGCCGAGCTGCGGGCGAGGGCGAAGCCCAAGCCACTTCCCCCTTCCTCTTGGATCCCCCCCCTAAGTAATCTTCACGAGGCTGGAGGCCGAGTGATGCGAGCCCGAGCCACTCCCACAGCCCCCCTCTTTTACCCCCCCCCCCCCCCCGGAAGTAATTTTCACGAGGCCGTAGGCCGAGTGACGCGAGCCCGAAGGGCGAGCTGCGGGCGAGGGCGAAGCCCGAGCCACTTCCCCAAGCGCAGTCAATTTTTTTTATTTTTGAAAATACAAGATGGCCGCCAAAAGTCAACTGCTTGCGATTTGGCTGAAAATCGATATTTATATGTGTTTTGACCCCAAAAATCCAAATTCAACTTTTTTTTTGGAATCCAAGATGGCGTCTGGGTTTTAGAAAATTAAACTTATTTCGTTTATAACGTCTCACTGGGACTTCGTAGGCGTCTGAAATTTTGCATGTGGGGGTAAAGCACCCCGCGGAACTCGGAACTGTAATCCGATTTTCGATCCAAGATCCAAGATCCAACCGCCCGCACACATATTTTGATGTTTCCTTTACTGACTGCAGTTTTTACCCATTTTCTCAACTGGACATGTTCTTTAGCCCACCCCAACAGCCGCACGAAAAACCGCGGGCTGCTTGCAGCCCGCGCAGCGCCCGAAAAGCTAGTTATATTATATTATATATAGCTACACTTACCACTGACTGACTCACTGATTGACATAGTTGTTTGACCGGTTGCCAAATAGTAGGGGTGATGGTTTATGTTGGAACGTACTGGGGTGAGGGGGTCGAGTCCCAGAAAAATCTGACATGTGAGGATTTGCAGAAACCTGATGTGGAAGGGGTACGGCCTGGCTAAACGGTTGGACCTGGAGATTTGACCCCATAGACAAAATGAAAGAGGTACCTGGTCAATTACCAGAGCCAGTTTATTTTTTTAATTTTTATAAAAAAAAAATCCCCTATACAAATTTCATACAAACGCCCCCCCCCCAAGTAACTTGGCGCAGCCCGAGGCCGAAGGCCGAGGGCGAAGCCAAATATATCCAGAATGGAGGATAAAATCCAAAATGGCCGCCATACAAGGACAATTTCTCCCCATACAAACTTACCCATTTTCTGAACTGGTCTTATCGTACCTCAACAGCCGCACGAAAGACCGCGGGCTGCTTGCAGCCCGCGCAGCGCCCGAAAAGCTAGTATTTATTTATTTTTATTATATATAAACCTACATTACCACTCACTGACTCACTCACTGATTGACATAGTTGTTTGCCCTGTTGCGGGGTTGGTGGGGTTTAGGTTGATGTGTGGTCGTATAGAAGGTGCTCCAGTGAGTACCAGAAAAATCTAACATTTGAGGATCTGCGGAAATCTGATGTGAAAGGGGTACGGCCTGCAAAAACGGTTAGGGTTAGGGGCGTGATTCTTTTTTCAAAATGTAGGGGGTTGTAAGCAATTTGACGAGCGTTATTTGTTTTTTGATTTTTTACTAAATCCAAAATGGCCGCCATACAAGCACAATTTTCCTCCATACAAACTTACCCATTTTCAGAACTGGAAACATATCTTAGCCTACCTCAACAGCCCTACGATGAACCGCGGGCTGCTTGCAGCCCGCGCAGCGCCCGAAAAGCTAGTTATATTATATTATAATATATAAACCTACATTACCACTCACTCACTGACAGAGTTGTTTGCCCTGTTGCGGGGTTGGTGGGGTTTAGGTTGATGTGTGGTCGTATAGAGGGTGCTCCAGTGAGTACCAGAAAAATCTGACATTTGAGGACTTGCAGAAACCTGATGTGGAAGGGGTACGGCCTGCAAAAACGGTTAGGGTTAGGTGTGTGATTTTTTTTCCATAATGTAGGGAGTTGTAAGCAATTTGACGACTGTCATTTGTTTTTTTTATTTTTTTTAAAATTCAAGATGGCCGCCATACAACGACAATTGTCCTCCATACAAACTTACCCATTTTCTGAACTGGAAACATATCTTAGCCTACCTCAACAGCCCCACGATGAACCGCGGGCTGCTTGCAGCCCGCGCAGCGCCCGAAACGCTAGTTATAATTATTATATTATATTATAATATATAAACCTACATTACCACTCACTGACTGACTGACTCATTGACATAGTTGTTTGCCCTGTTGCGGGGTAGTTGGGGTTTAGGTTGATGTATGGTTGTATAGAGGGTGCTAAATGGAGTAGCAGAAAAATCTGACATTTGAGGATCTGCGGAAACCTGATGTGAAAGGGGTACGGCCTGCAAAGACGGTTGGGGTTAGGGGTGTGGTTTTTTTTTCAAAATGTAGGGGGTTATAAGCAATTTGAAGAACGTCATTTGTTTTTTTATTGTTTTCAAAATTCAAGATGGCCGCCATACAAGGACTATTTTCCTCCATACAAACTTACCTATTTTCTGAACTGGAAACATATCTTAGCCTACCTCAACAGCCCCTTGATAAATCTTTAATAATAATAGAGAGAGTGGAACGTGTGAACCTATGTACTTACCTACCGAGAGTAGGTATGTAGTACCTATTTACTCTCGGTACATAGGTTCACACATACTCCACTGTTTCTTTTATTCACAACAAGTACTTACTAGAACTAGGTAGATCTATAAAAACCAAAGTACTTAGGTAGGTACTGAGACAAATGAAATAAGCCCTCGATGGAGTTGCGTCGTTTTATGACTGAGTTCTCTCGACCAACTTCCGTCACTGTGATTAGACCCTAGGCATCATCTTTGGTTGTTTTGTCTCCACTGCAGAAGCACGACCCTCTGTACTAGAGTTGCGTCGTTTTATTACTGAGTTCGCTCGACCAACTTTCATCTCTGTAATTAGACCCTAGGCATCATCTTTGGTTTTTTGTCTCCACTGCAGGAGCACGACCCTCTGTACTAGATTTGCGTCGTTTTATTACTGAGTTCGCTTGACCAACTTCCATCTCTGTAATTAGACCCTAGGCATCATCTTTGGTTTTTGTCTCCACTGCAGGAGCACGACCCTCTGTACTAGAGTTGCGTCGTTTTATTACTGAGTTCGCTCGACCAACTTCCATCTCTGTAATTAGACCCTAGGCATCATCTTTGGTTTTTTGTCTCCACTGTAGGAGCACGACCCTCTGTACTACCAGAGCTATACCTACTTACTTGGCTAGAGCAGCCAGGGGACTTTGGCCTACACTCTCCACGCTGACCAGACGGGTTGGAGAGGTCTCATTGATGTTTATAAGCTTTGTTTAGCTTGTATTTCCTAAGTCGCCTTCTACGACATCCACGGGAAGACTTTGAGTGGTCTTATTCTACTCTGCCGGATACCACACGGCGACTCTAGGCATCGTCTGCCACTGCCACTGCCGTAAAATACTCGTCAAGACGAATAAAACGAGTCCTATTCAATGAGCATGTTGTTTTATACTTCACAGTTTCGCCGAATATCTGCCGACTCCATGACTAATTGTTACTTGTATTTGTACGTAGTATATTATTACTCTGTGCTTGTATGTTATGAAAGTGTTATATGGCGAGCAGGCTGCGGGACAAGTGTGAATGCCACCAGTTGACTTCATAAAGTCAGTACAAATAACAAGTGTAGTCGTATATATTACCACCATAGAGTTAGGATAGTTGTATATGACATGATTACCACACTACACTTGTTATTTGTACTTCTTTGTTCACTACCTCTGAACAATTCACTTCAAACAGTTGAATTTTGTATGGAAAGAAAGAGGGAAGGCTTTTGCCCAACAATGGGACCTAATCTATATCTATACATATAATAAAACAGTAAAAAAGGTGTGCCTGTACATTAAATATATTTCCAAAAAAAATATTGGGGGCGATGGAGACATAGTAATAGAGTAAGAATTAAAAAAAAATGTCTGTCTGTTTGTCTGTATGTCTGTTTGTCTGTTTGTCTGTTTGTACACGCTAATCTCCGGAAATACTGGACGGATTCGAATGCAACTTTTTTTGTTATATAGCTATTAAGCCTGGGCAACATATAGGGTATAAATGATTTTGGAAAATGAAACGCCTGATGCAGAACCATAATGGTCCAGCTAAACTATAAGAGATATAAAAATGTCGCCTTAGTAAAAGTTGTTCAGCCTGATGAGCATTTTCCAGAGACATAAAGTGCACGCGAACGAAGTCGCGGGCTTCAGCTAGTAATAAATATATAATATAAGGACAAATAACACTGATTGAGCTAGCCCCAAAGTAAGTTCGAGACTTGTTATGGGATACTAACTCAATATTTTAAAACAAATACATTATATATCTCGATAAACATCCAAAAAGGCCATTTTAATTAGCTATTTAATTTAAGTTTTCTGAAAAAAATACTTTTTTTAAAAAGCTTTTATTGTGAGACCAAAAGTACTTATTGAGACAAATGAAATAAGCACAAATTCGATGGAATTGCGTCGTTTTATTTAATAAGTTTCCTTGACTAACTTCCGTCTCCGTGATTAGACCCTAGGCATCGTCTGCCATAAAGTACTTACTCATCAAAAGAAATGGAACGAGTCCCACTCAACGGGATTATGTTGTTTTATAGCTGAGTTCCGCCAAATATCTCCCAGCTTCATCATCAGAACAGCTCATTGACTTCATATTGTACTGTCATCCATCTGACTTACACAAGTATACAAATTTCAGCTAAATTAGTTGAGGATAACTGTTTGAAAATTTAGTTGCAAAATTTGACCTAAACAAACATTTATACATACACAAAAGATACAAAAGCTTGTAAAACATGTACTTATACATAAAGAAATATTATTCCCAAAAGGCAGATTATTTTAAAGGAGATTGAATTATTTTTACTATAGTGGTATAAAAGCATAATGTTGTCAAAAAAGCAAAAGTTGTTTAACTTGCTGTCTACATTATACATACAGACATACTTATTATAATATCCTTATCTGACGAATATACAGCAAAAGATTGCAAGACAAAGACCATATATAACATTAATTAAATCATAGGTTACTAGACCATTGCCTATTTATGATTCTCAGATTAACTATTAAAATAGTAGTAGCAACTGGTACATTCATTGAAATTCAGACATCTCATAATAAACAACTGGCATGAAATGACTGCCGGGATCAATTTAATTAAATCAGTGTTATGTAGAAATAAAATATGTACTGAAATCAAACTTTATACTTAAAAATAATAAATACAAATTACTTATTTTGATAAATGTATTATGTTTTTCTTTGTCTTCACTCATGTTTTGTTTCTTGTCATTGATTTTATTTGAGCAAACCCAGCTTGTCATGCAAATTTAGGAAATCTTCAAGTAAACCAAAGAGTCCGCTCTTGACTCCTTATTTTTGCAAGAAATCCTCTTTTGATGATACAATACAAGAACGCTCCAGCAGTAGACACATATCTGTTTCCTTAACCTTCAAGTAGCTTCTGCAAAATATATCATAAATCATTTATTACACAATAAATAATGAATAGACATATTGACACTGTGAAGGGAAAAATGTGTAATTTTTTTTTTTCTGTAACATACATATTTCTTGGGACAACAATATTTCAGTTGTTAGTCATACTACAAGAATACTAATGAATATTAAGTCTACTAGAAAACTTTAGTACATTAATTTTTCAATGTAGATACCCACCTACCTATGTTTTTATATTTTTGCTTACCGCGCGGATTGCTACAAGACAACATGAAAGTAAATTTAATGCAAAATTGGTAATTTTTTTCGTTTCAAATGTTCCAATACGAAAAATACAAATACCTTTACCACACAATAATACATCAAACTTACTTTGAAGAACACAATCTAGCTACCTACCTAATAGTAGTTACACGGGTCACGAACAATTTATAGGAAAAGGAATTTATTTTGTATGTTCATAGGTTTAGGTAACTACTTCATGCCTTGCCTACTACAAATTAGATAAGATAGTATTGTCAGATGCTGAACAATAATATTTCTATCAAAAATTAGGTACACTCACGAAAGTCTAGATAAAGTACATACAATTCCATGGGTACACTACACTACAGCACAGCACAAAATAATAGATTACAGAAAATAGCGTAGGTAAGGTACATATCTACGCTATTTTCCCCGACCTGACGAGAAAATAGTACACGGAAAAAGTGTCACTGTCATGTCATATGTCATATTTACTATTGCCATTAACAAAAGAAAGATTTTTAGATTTAGATAAATAATTTTTTTTTTTTTTACTTCATTTAGCTATATTATAAATATATATAAAACCAATGTGAATACTTTTTCAATGTATTAAAATAAATAAAAATATGATGAACACTTAAAGCACCGGTTTCCATTTTTCTTTGTGCGGCAAACTTCTTGCTTGCCTAATATTGAATTGAAATATTGGGAGATTTTGTAACTGTTTTTTCTATTTTTAGAGAATTTCTAGCAGTTTTGCGAGGAATACGGCTGAGGAATTAATTTTCTGAATATTCCATACGTGGACGAGAACCCTTAGGCTGGCTGTATGATAATAATATCTATGCGTCGCATCGCTTCTTAGTATTTAAAAAGCATGGGGTTTACAATAGTTCATGTCTAAACTTTTGCCATTTCCCTCCTTTCTAATTTCTTTTGCAGAAACGGTGAGTTTATTTTATAAGTGAAAAAAATATTTTAAATAGCATATCTATGTTTTAGTGTATAAATTATGTCTTTTTATCGTTTTTATCACAATAGTCATTGTTTTTTCGATGTAATAATTAATATAACTTTGTATTATTCAATTGAAATGTGCTAACAATTTATGGGAATTATTTTGGTGCAACAACTGAGGTATTAAAATGGCGGACTGAAAATTTTCAATACATTACAGACTCATAATCATAAAGTAATTAATTAGTATACCTATATGTACATATTTGCTTACGTTATCTAGCCTGCTTTGTACTCGTGGGTTTACGTAGGTAATAAGTAAATACATATACCTAATGAGTAGAGAATTATTAGAGAAGAGAGTACTTATGTAGGTACCCCTAAGTACCTAAAATAGACGCTCAATCTCTCAAACCAATCGTACATAAGTAGTTAATTTAACTAGGAGGGTGCTCCAGTGAGTACCAGAAAAATCTGACATTTGAAGATCTGCAGAAACCTGATGTGGAAGGGGTAGGGCCTGCGAAAACGGTTAGGGTTAGGGGTGTGATTTTTTTTCCAAAATGTAGGGGGTTTTAAGCAATTTGACGAACGTCATTTGTTTTTTATTTATTTTTTTAAATTCAAGATGGCCGCCATACAAGGACAATTTTCCTCCATACAAACTTACCCATTTTCTGAACTGGAAACATATTTTAGCAAACCTCAACAGCCGCACGAAAGACCGCGGGCTGCTTGCAGCCCGCGCAGCGCCCGAAAAGCAAGTTTATATTATATTTTTTATAATATATAAACCTACATTACCACTGACTCACTCACTGACTGATTGACATAGTTGTTTGCCCTGTTGCGGGGTTGGTGGGGTTTAGGTTAATGTGTGGTCGTATAGAGGGTGCTCCAGTGAGTACCAGAAAAATCTGACATTTGAGGATTTGCGGAAATCTGATGAGGAAGGGGTACGGCCTGCGAAAACGGTTAGGGTTAGGGGCGTGATTTTTTTTCCAAAATGTAGAGAGTTATAAGCAATTTGACGACCGTCATTTGTTTTTTTATTTTTTTCAAAATCCAAGATGGCCGCCATACAAGGACAATTTTCCTACATACAAAATTACCCATTTTTTGAACTGGAAACATATTTAAGCCTACCTCAACAGCCGCACGAAAAACCGCGGGCTGCTTGCAGCCCGCGCAGCTCCCGAAAAGCTAGTTATATTATTATAATTATAATATATAAACCTACATTACCACTGACTCACTCACTCACTGACTGACTCATTGACATAGTTGTTTGCCCTGTTGCGGGGTTGGTGGGATTTAGGTTTATGTATGGTTGTATAGAGGGTCGTTAATGGAGTACCAGAAAAATCTGACATTTGAGGATTTGTGAAATCCTGATGTGGAAGGTGTACGGCCTGCAAAAACGGTTAGGGTTAGGGACGTGATTATTTTTTTAGAATATAGTGGGTCATAAGCAATTTGACGAGCGTCATTTGTTTTTTGATTTTTTTCAAAATCCAAGATGGCCGCCATACATGGATAATTTCGCTCCATACAACCTTAACCATTTTCTGAACTGGAAACATATTTTAGCCTACCTCAACAGCTGTACGAAAGACCGCGGGCTGCTTGCAGCCCGCGCAGCGCCCGAAAAGCTAGTTATATTATAATATATAAACCTACAAAACCACTCACTGACTGACTGACTCATTGACATAGTTGTTTGCCCTGTTGCAGGGTTGGTGGGGTTTAGGTTGATGTGCGGTTGTATAGAGAATGCTAAATGGAGTACCAGAAAAATCCCCCCCGAGTCACCCCCCCCCCCCTTGACCCCCCCCACCATTGATTACCCCTCCCCCTCTAAGTAATTTTCACGAGGCCGTAGGCCGAGTGATGCGAGCCCGCAGGGCGAACTGCGGGCGAGGGCGAAGCCCGAGCCACACCCACAAGCGCCGCTTTTTTTTTTTAATTTTGGAAATCCAAGATGGCCGCCGAAAGTCAACTGCTTGCGATTGGGCTGAAAATCGATATCTATATGTATTTTGAGGCGAAAAATCCAAATTTGACAGTTTTTTTGGAATCCAAGATGGCGTCTGGCTTTTAAAAAATTAAACTTATTTCGTTCATTACGTCTCACTGGGACTTCGTAGGGGTCTGAAATTTTGGACATATGGGTAAAGCACCCCGCGGAACTCGGAACTGGAATCAGATTTTGGATCCAAGATGGCCGCCCCCACACATATTATGATGTTTCCTCTACTGACTGCAGTTTTTACCCATTTTCTCAACTGGACATGTTATTTAGCCCACTTCAACAGCCGCACGAAAAATCGCGGGCTGCTTGCAGCCCGCGCAGCGCCCGAAAAGCTAGTTATAATATATAAACCTACAATACCACTGACTCACTCACTGACAGAGTTGTTTTCCCTGTTGCAGGGTTGGTGGGGTTAAGGTTGATATGCGGTCGTATAGTGGGTGCTCCAGTGAGTACCAGAAAAATCTGACATTTGAGGATCTGTGACGGTTGGGGTTAGGGGTGTGACTTTTTTTCCAAAATGTAGGGGGTTGCAAGCGATTTGACGACCGTCACTTGTTTTTTTTTTTTTTTCAAAATTCAAGATGGCCGCCATACAAGGACAATTTTCCTCAATACAAATTTCATACTAACGGCCACCCCAAGTAACTAGGCGCAGCCAGAGGCCAAAAGCCAAAAGCAAAGGCCACCCCCGCGAGGCCGCAGGCCGAGCTGCGGGCGAGGGCGAAGCCCGAGCCACTCCCCCCTCTTCCTTGATTCCCCCCCCTTTGTAATCTTCACGAGGCCGGAGGCCGAGTTGCGGGCGAGGGCGAAGCCCGAGCCACTCCCACAGCCCCCCCTTTCCCCCCCCCCCACCGCAAGAAATTTTCACGAGGCCGGAGGCCGAGTGACGCGAGCCCGAAGGGCGAGCTGCGGGCGAGGGCGAAGCCCGAGCCACTTCCCCAAGCGCAGTCCAATTTTTTTAATTTTTGAAAATCCATGATGGCCGCCGAATGTTAACTGCTTGCGATTTGGCTGAAAATCGATATCTATATGTAGTTTGAGCCCAAAAATCTAAATTTAATAATTTTTTTTGGAATCCAAGATGGCGTCTACATTTTAGAAAATTTAACTTATTTCGTTTATAACGTCTCACTGGGACTTCGTAGAGGTTTGAAATTTTGTACATGGGGGTAAAGCACCCCGCGGAACTCGGAACTGGAATCATATTTTAGATCCAAGATGGCCGCCCCCACACATATTATGATGTTTCCTTTACTGACTGCAGTTTTTACCCATTTTCTCAACTGGACATGTTATTAAGCCTACCTCAAAAGCCGCACGAAAAACCGCGGGCTGCTTGCAGCCCGCGCAGCGCCCGCAAAGCTAGTGATATTATAATATATAAACCAACATTACCACTCACTCACTCACTGACATAGTTGTTTGCCCTGTTGCGGGGTTGGTGGGGTTTAAGTCGATGTGCTGTCGTATAGAGGGTGCTCCAGTGAGTACCAGAAAAATCTGACATTTGAGGATCTGCGGAAACCTGATGTGGAAGGCGTACGGCCTGCGAAAACGGTTGGGTTTAGGGGTGTGATTTTTTTTCCATAATGTAGAAGATTATAAGCAATTTGACGACCGTCATTTGTTTTTTGATTTTTTTTAAAAATCCAAGATGGCCGCCATACAAGGACAAATTTTCTCCATACAAACTTACCCATTTTCTAAACTGGAAACATATTTCAGCCTACCTCAACAGCCGCACGAAAGACCGCGGGCTGCTTGCAGCCCGCGCAGCGCCCGAGAAGCTAGTTATATTATAATATAATATATAAACCTACATTACCACTCACTGACTGACTGACTGATTGACATAGTTGTTTGCCCTGTTGCGGGGTTGGTGGGGTTTAGGTTGATGTGTGGTCGTATAGAGGGTGCTCCAGTGAGTACCAGAAAAATCTGACATTTGAGGATTTGCAGAAACCTAATGTGGAAGGGGTACAGCCTGCGAAAACGGTTGAAGTTAGGGGTGTGATTTTTTTTCCAAAATGTAGGGGGTTGTAAGCAATTTGACGACCGTCATTTGTTTTTTTATTTTTTAAAAATTCAAAATGGCCGCCATACAACGACAATTGTCCTCCATACAAACTTACCCATTTTCCGAACTGGAAACATATCTTAGCCTATCTCAACAGCCCCACGATGAACCGCGGGCTGCTTGCAGCCCGCGCAGCGCCCGAAAAGCTAGTTATAATATATAAACCTACATTACCACTGACTGACTGACTGATTGACATAGTTGTTTGCCCTGTTGCGGGGTTGGTGGGGTTAAGGTTGATGTGTGGTCGTATAGAGGGTGCTCCAGTGAGTACCAGAAAAATCTGACATTTGAGGATCTGCGGAATCCTGATGTGGAAGGGGTACGGCCTGTGAAGACGGTTTGGGTTGGGGGCGTGATTTTTTTTCCAAAAGGTAGGGGGTTGTGAGCAATTTGACGAGTGTCATTTGTTTTTTGATTTTTTTCAAAATCCAAGATGGCCGCCATACATGTACAAATCACCTTCATACAAAATTCATACAAACATTCCAAGTAACTTGGCGCAGCCTGAGGCCGAAGGCCGAAGGCGAAGCGCCCTCGCGAGGCCGCAGGCCGAGCTGCGGAGCGAGGGCGAAGCCCGAGCTCTCCCTCCCCCCCCCCCCCTTTTGACCCCCCCTTCAAGTAGTTTTCACGAGGCCGCAGGCCGAGTGACGCGAGCCCGAAGGGCGAGCTGCGGGCGAGGGCGAAGCCCGAGCCAATATCACAAAGCGCAGCGTCTTTTTTTTTTTTTTTTGGAAATCCAAGATGGCCGCCGAAAGTCAACTGCTTGCGATTTGGCTGAAAAAAATCGATAAAAATCGATATCTATATGTAATTTGACCCCTAAAACCTAAATTCAATATTTTTTTTGGAATCCAAGATGGCGTCTGGACTTTAGAAAATATAACTAACTTCGTTTATAACGTCTCACTGGGACTTCGTAGGGGTCTGAAATTTTGCATGTGGGGGTAAAGCACCCCGCAGTACTCGGAATTGGAATCAAATTTTAGATCCAAGATGGCCGCCCCCACACATATTTTGATGTTTCCCATACTGACTGCAGTTTTTACCCATTTTCTGAACTGGAAACATATTTTAGCCTACCTCAACAGCCGCACGAAAGACCGCGGGCTGCTTGCAGCCCGCGCAGCGCCCGAAAAGCTAGTTATTATATTATATATAGCTACACTTACCACTGACTCACTGATTGACATAATTGTTTGACCTGTTCCCGACTGACAGGTGTCACAAATGTTATACCATCGTGTACAGGGTATTTTGAAACCAACCAGAAAAATCCGAAAAGTTGAAGATCACCAGATCCTGATGTGGAAGGGGTACGGCCTGCGAAAACGGTTGGGGTTAGGGGTGTGATTTTTTTTCCAAAATGTAGGGGGTTGTAAGCAATTTGACGACTGCCATTTGTTTTTTGATTTTTTCCAAAATTCAAGATGGCCGCCATACAAGGGCAATGCCCCTCCATATAAATTTCATACAAATGGCACCCCTAAAGCAACTAGGCGTAGCCTGAGGCCGAAGGCCGAAGGCGGAGCCCCCTTGCGAGGCCGCAGGCCGAGCTGCGGAGCGAGGCCAAAGGCCGAGCTCCCCTCCCCCCATTTTTGACATCCCCCCCCCCCCAAGTAACTTTCACGAGGCCGCAGGCCGAGTGATGCGAGCCCGAAGGGCGAGCTGCGGGCGAGGGCGAAGCCCGAGCCACTTCCCCAAGCGCAGTCAAATTTTTTTAATTTTTGGAAATTCAAGATGGCCGCCGAAAGTCAAATGCTTGCGATTTGGCTGAAAATCGATATCGATGTAATTTGACACCAAAAACCCAAATTCAATATTTTTTTTGGAATCCAAGATGGCGTCTGAATTTTAGAAAATTAAACTTATTTCGTTTATAACGTCTCACTGGGACTTCGTAGGGGTCTGAAATTTTGCATGTGGGGGTAAAGCACCCCGCGGAACTCGGAACTGGAATCAGATTTTCGATCCAAGATGGCCGCCCCCACACATATTTTGATGTTTCCTTTACTGACTTCAGTTTTTACCCATTTTCTCAACTGGACATGTTCTTTAGCCCGCCTTAACAGCCGCACGAAAAACCGCGGGCTGCTTGCAGCCCGCGCAGCGCCCGAAAAGCTAGTTATAATATATATATATAAACCTACATTACCACTCACTCACTGACTGACTCATTGACATAGTTGTTTGCCCTGTTGCGGGGTTGGTGGGGTTTAGGTTGATGTGTGGCCTATAGAGGGTGCTAAATGGAGTACCAGAAAAATCTGACATTTGAGGATTTGCGGAAACCTGATGTAGAAGGGATACGGCCTGCAAAAACGGTTGGGGTGGGGGGCGTGATTTTTTTTCTTAAATGTAGGGGGTTGTAAGCAATTTGACGAGCGTCATTTGTTTTTTGATTTTTCTCAAAATTCAAGATGGCCGCCATACAAGGACAATTTTCCTCCATACAAATTTACCCATATTTTGAACTGGAAACATGTCTTACCCTACCTCAACAGCCGCACGAAAGACCGCGGGCTGCTTGCAGCCCGCGCAGCGCCCGAAAAGCTAGTTATAATATATAAACCTACAATACCACTGACTCACTCACTGACAGAGTTGTTTGCCCTGTTGCGGGGTTGGTGGGGTTTAGGTTGATGTGCGGTCGTATAGAGGGTGCTCCAGTGAGTACCCGAAAAATCTGACATTTGAGGATCTGCGGAAATCTGATGTGGAAGGGGTACGGCCTGCGAAGACGGTTGGGGTTAGGGGTGTGATTTTTTTTCCAAAATGTAGGGGGTTGCAAGAATTTGACGACCGTCACTTGTTTTTTTATTTTTTTCAAAATTCAAGATGGCCGCCATACAAGGTCAATTTTCCTCCATACAAATTTCATACAAACGGCCACCCCATGTAACTAGGCGTAGCCAGAGGCCAAAAGCCAAAGCAAAGGCCACCCCCGCGAGGCCGCAGGCCGAGCTGCGGGCGAGGGCGAAGCCCGAGCCACTCCCACAGCCCCCCCCCCCCCCCTTCCCCCCCCCCCCTCCCCGTAAGTAATTTTCACAAGCCGGAGGCCGAGTGTCGCGAGCCCGTAGGGCGAGCTGCGGGCGAGGGCGAAGCCCGAGCCACTTCCCAAAGCGCAGTCCAATTTTTTTTAATTTTTTAAAAATCCAAGATGGCCGCCGAAAGTCAACTGCTTGCGATTTGGCTGAAAATCGATATCTATATGTAGTTTGAGCCCAAAAATCCAAATTTAATATTTTTTTTGGAATTCAAGATGGCGTCTGGATTTTAGAAAATTTAACTTTTTTCGTTTATAACGTCTCACTGGGACTTCGTAGGGGTCTGAAATTTTGCATGTGGGGTTAAAACAATCCGCGGAACTCGGAACTGGAATCAGATTTTCGATCCAAGATGGCCGCCCCCACACATATTTTGATGTTTCCTTTAATGACTGCAGTTTTTACCCATTTTAACTGGAAACATTTTTTAGCCTACCTCAACAGCCGCACGAAAAACCGCGGGCTGCTTGCAGCCCGCGCAGCGCCCGAAAAGCTAGTTATATTATATTATAATATATAAACCTACATTACCACTGACTGACTGACATAATTGTTTGCCCTGTTGCGGGGTTGGTGGGGTTTAGGTTTATGTGTGGTCGTATAGAGGGTGCTCCAGTGAGTACCAGAAAAATCTGACATTTGAGGATCTGCGGAAACCTGATGTGGAAGGGGTACGGCCTGCAAAAACGGTTGAGGTTAGGGGTGTGATTTTTTTTCCATAATGTAGAAGATTATAAGCAATTTGACGACCGTCATTTGTTTTTTGTTTTTTTTCGAAATTCAAGATGGCCGCCATACATGGAAAATTTTCCTCCATACAAATTTCATACAAACATTCCAAGTAACTTGGCGCAGCCTGAGGCCGGAGGCCGAAGGCGAAGCCCCCCCGCGAGGCCGTAGGCCGAGCTGCGGAGCGAAGGCGAAGCCCGAGCTTCCCCCCTCCCCCACCTTTGACCACCCCTCCCCCCCAAGTAATTTTTACGAGGCCGCAGCCCGAGTGAAGCGAGCCCGAAGGGCGAGCTGCGGGCGAGGGCGAAGCCCGAGCCACTATCGCAAAGCGCAGCGTCTTTTTTTTTTTGGAAATCCAAGATGGCCGCCGAAAGTCAACTGCTTGCGATTTGGCTGAAAATCGGTATCTATATGTAATTTGACCCCAAAAACCTAAATTCAATATTTTTTTTGGAATCCAAGATGGCGTCTGGATTTTAGAAAATAAAACTTATTTCGTTTATAACGTCTCACTGGGACTTCGTAGGGGTCTGAAATTTTGCATTTTGCTGAATAAAGCACCCCGCGGTACTCGGAACTGGAATCAAATTTTAGATCCAAGATGGCCGCCCCCACACATATTTTTATGTTTCCCATACTGACTGCAGTTTTTACCCATTTTCTGAACTGGAAACATGTCTTACCCTACCTCAACAGCCGCACGAAAGACCGCGGGCTGCTTGCAGCCCGCGCAGCGCCCAAAAAGCTAGTTATTATAATATATAAACCCACAATACCACTGACTCACTCACTGACAGAGTTGTTTGCCCTGTTGCGGGGTTGGTGGGGTTTAGGTTGATGTGCGGTCGTATAGAGGGTGCTCCAGTGAGTACCAGAAAAATCTGACATTTGAGTATCTGCAGAAATCTGATGTGGAAGGGGTACGGCCTGCAAAGACGATTGGGGTTAGGGGTGTGATTTTTTTTCCAAAATGTAGGGGGTTGCAAGCAATTTGACGACCGTCTCTTGTTTTTTTATTTTTTTCAAAATTCAAGATGGCCGCCATACAAGGACAATTTTCCTCCATACAAATTTCATACAAACGGCCACCCCAAGTAACTAGGCGCAGCCAGAGGCCAAAAGCCAAAAGCAAAGGCCACCCCCGCGAGGCCGCAGGCCGAGCTGCGGGCGAGGGTGAAGCCCGAGCCACTCCCACAGCCCCCCCCCCTCCCCCCCCCCCCCCGTAAGTAATTTTCACGAGGCCGGAGGCCGAGTTTCGCGAGCCCGTAGGGCGAGCTGCGGGCGAGGGCGAAGCCCGAGCCACTTCCCCAAGTGCAGTCCAATTTTTTTTACTTTTTGAAAATCCAATATGGCCGCCGAAAGTCAACTGCTTGCGATTTGGCTGAAAATCGATATCTATATGTAGTTTGAGCCCAAAAATCCAAATTTAATATTTTTTTTGGAATTCAAAATGGCGTCTGGATTTTAGAAAATTTCACTTTTTTCGTTCATAACGTCTCACTGGGACTTCGTAGGGGTCTGAAATTTTGCATGTGGGGGTAAAGCACCCCGCGGAACTCGAAACTGGATTCAGATTTTGGATCCAAGATGGCCGCCTCCACACATATTTTGATGTTTCCTTTACTGACTGCAGTTTTTACCCATTTTCTAAACTGGAAATATTTTTTAGCCTACCTCAACAGTCGCACGAAAAACCGCGGGCTGCTTGCAGCCCGCGCAGCGCCCGAAAAGCTAGTTATATTATAATATATAAACCTACAATACCACTCACTGACTGACTGACTCATTGACATAGTTGTTTGCCCTGTTGCGGGGTTGGTGGGGTTTAGGTTGATGTGCGGTCGTATAGAGGGTGCTAAATGGAGTACCAGAAAAATCTGACATTTGAGGATCTGCTGAAACCTGATGTGGAAGGGGTACGGCCTGCGAAAACGGTTAAGGTTAGGGGCGTGATTTTTTTTCCAAAATGTAGGAGATTGTGAGCAATTTGAAGAGTGTCATTTGTTATTTATTTTTTTTCAAAATTCAAGATGGCCGCCATACAAGGACAATTTTCCTCCATACAAACTTACCCATTTTCTGAACTGGAAACATATCTTAGCCTACCTCAACAGCCCCACGATGAACCGCGGGCTGCTTGCAGCCCGCGCAGCGCCCGAAAAGCTAGTTATATTATAATATATAAACCTACATTACCACTCACTGACTGACTGACATAGTTGTTTGCCCTGTTTCGGGGTTGGTGGGGTTAAGGTTGATGTACGGTCGTATAGAGGGTGCTCCAGTGAGTACCAGAAAAATCTGACATTTGAGGATCTGCGGAAACCTGATGTGGAAGGGGTACGGCCTGCAAAGACGGTTGGGGTTGGGGGCGTGTTTTTTTTTCCAAAATGTAGGGTGTTGCAAGCAATTTGACGAGCATCATTTGTTTTTTGATATCTTTCAAAATTCAAGATGGCCGCCATACATGGACAAATCCCCTCCATACAAATTTCATACAAACGGCCGCCCAAGTAACTTGGCGCAGCCTGAGGCCGAAGGCCGAAGGCGAAGCGCCCCCGCGAGGCCGCAGGCCGAGCTGTGGAGCGAGGGCGAAGCCCGTGCTCCCCCTCCCCCTTCTTTGACCCCCTCCCCTTTGACACACCCCCCTTTAACCCCCCCCCCCCCCTACAAGTAATTTTCACGAGGCCGCAGGCCGAGTGATGCGAGCCCGAAGGGAGAGCTTCGGGCGAGGGCGAAGCCCGAGCCACTATCACAAAGCGCAGCGTCTTTTTTTTTTTTTTTGGAAATCCAAGATGGCCGCCGAAAGTCAACTGCTTGCGATTTGGCTGAAAATCGATATCTATATGTAAATTGACCCTAAAAACCTAAATTCAATATTTTTTTTGGAATCCAAGATGGCGTCTGGATTTTAGAAAATTAAACTTATTTCGTTTATAACGTCTCACTGGGACTTCGTAGAGGTTTGAAATTTTGTACATGGGGGTAAAGCACCCCGCGGAACTCGGAACTGGAATCATATTTTAGATCCAAGATGGCCGCCCCCACACATATTATGATGTTTCCTTTACTGACTGCAGTTTTTACCCATTTTCTCAACTGGACATGTTATTAAGCCTACCTCAAAAGCCGCACGAAAAACCGCGGGCTGCTTGCAGCCCGCGCAGCGCCCGAAAAGCTAGTGATATTATAATATATAAACCAACATTAGACCCTAGGCATCATCTTTGGTTTTTTGTCTCCACTGTAGGAGCACGACCCTCTGTACTACCAGAGCTATACCTACTTACTTGGCTAGAGCAGCCAGGGGACTTTGGCCTACACTCTCCACGCTGACCAGACGGGTTGGAGAGGTCTCATTGATGTTTATAAGCTTTGTTTAGCTTGTATTTCCTAAGTCGCCTTCTACGACATCCACGGGAAGACTTTGAGTGGTCTTATTCTACTCTGCCGGATACCACACGGCGACTCTAGGCATCGTCTGCCACTGCCACTGCCGAAAAATACTCGTCAAGACGAATAAAACGAGTCCTATTCAATGAGCATGTTGTTTTATACTTCACAGTTTCGCCGAATATCTGCCGACTCCATGACTAATTGTTACTTGTATTTGTACGTAGTATATTATTACTCTGTGCTTGTATGTTATGAAAGTGTTATATGGCGAGCAGGCTGCGGGACAAGTGTGAATGCCACCAGTTGACTTCATAAAGTCAGTACAAATAACAAGTGTAGTCGTATATATTACCACCATAGAGTTAGGATAGTTGTATATGACATGATTACCACACTACACTTGTTATTTGTACTTCTTTGTTCACTACCTCTGAACAATTCACTTCAAACAGTTGAATTTTGTATGGAAAGAAAGAGGGAAGGCTTTTGCCCAACAATGGGACCTAATCTATATCTATACATATAATAAAACAGTAAAAAAGGTGTGTCTGTACATTAAATATATTTCCAAAAAAAATATTGGGGGCGATGGAGACATAGTAATAGAGTAAGAATTAAAAAAAAATGTCTGTCTGTTTGTCTGTATGTCTGTTTGTCTGTTTGTCTGTTTGTACACGCTAATCTCCGGAAATACTGGACGGATTCGAATGCAACTTTTTTTGTTATATAGCTATTAAGCCTGGGCAACATATAGGGTATAAATGATTTTGGAAAATGAAACGCCTGATGCAGAACCATAATGGTCCAGCTAAACTATAAGAGATATAAAAATGTCGCCTTAGTAAAAGTTGTTCAGCCTGATGAGCATTTTCCAGAGACATAAAGTGCACGCGAACGAAGTCGCGGGCTTCAGCTAGTAATAAATATATAAGGACAAATAACACTGATTGAGCTAGCCCCAAAGTAAGTTCGAGACTTGTTATGGGATACTAACTCAATATTTTAAAACAAATACATTATATATCTCGATAAACATCCAAAAAGGCCATTTTAATTAGCTATTTAATTTAAGTTTTCTGAAAAAAATACTTTTTTTAAAAAGCTTTTATTGTGAGACCAAAAGTACTTATTGAGACAAATGAAATAAGCACAAATTCGATGGAATTGCGTCGTTTTATTTAATAAGTTTCCTTGACTAACTTCCGTCTCCGTGATTAGACCCTAGGCATCGTCTGCCATAAAGTACTTACTCATCAAAAGAAATGGAACGAGTCCCACTCAACGAGATTATGTTGTTTTATAGCTGAGTTCCGCCAAATATCTCCCAGCTTCATCATCAGAACAGCTCATTGACTTCATATTGTACTGTCATCCATCTGACTTACACAAGTATACAAATTTCAGCTAAATTAGTTGAGGATAACTGTTTGAAAATTTAGTTGCAAAATTTGACCTAAACAAACATTTATACATACACAAAAGATACAAAAGCTTGTAAAACATGTACTTATACATAAAGAAATATTATTCCCAAAAGGCAGATTATTTTAAAGGAGATTGAATTATTTTTACTATAGTGGTATAAAAGCATAATGTTGTCAAAAAAGCAAAAGTTGTTTAACTTGCTGTCTACATTATACATACAGACATACTTATTATAATATCCTTATCTGACGAATATACAGCAAAAGATTGCAAGACAAAGACCATATATAACATTAATTAAATCACAGGTTACTAGACCATTGCCTATTTATGATTCTCAGATTAACTATTAAAATAGTAGTAGCAACTGGTACATTCATTGAAATTCAGACATCTCATAATAAACAACTGGCATGAAATGACTGCCGGGATCAATTTAATTAAATCAGTGTTATGTAGAAATAAAATATGTACTGAAATCAAACTTTATACTTAAAAATAATAAATACAAATTACTTATTTTGATAAATGTATTATGTTTTTCTTTGTCTTCACTCATGTTTTGTTTCTTGTCATTGATTTTATTTGAGCAAACCCAGCTTGTCATGCAAATTTAGGAAATCTTCAAGTAAACCAAAGAGTCCGCTCTTGACTCCTTATTTTTGCAAGAAATCCTCTTTTGATGATACAATACAAGAACGCTCCAGCAGTAGACACATATCTGTTTCCTTAACCTTCAAGTAGCTTCTGCAAAATATATCATAAATCATTTATTACACAATAAATAATGAATAGACATATTGACACTGTGAAGGGAAAAATGTGTAATTTTTTTTTTTCTGTAACATACATATTTCTTGGGACAACAATATTTCAGTTGTTAGTCATACTACAAGAATACTTATGAATATTAAGTCTACTAGAAATCTTTAGTACATTAATTTTTCAATGTAGATACCCACCTACCTATGTTTTTATATTTTTGCTTACCGCGCGGATTGCTACAAGACAACATGAAAGTAAATTTAATGCAAAATTGGTAATTTTTTTCGTTTCAAATGTTCCAATACGAAAAATACAAATACCTTTACCACACAATAATACATCAAACTTACTTTGAAGAACACAATCTAGCTACCTACCTAATAGTAGTTACACGGGTCACGAACAATTTATAGGAAAAGGAATTTATTTTGTATGTTCATAGGTTTAGGTAACTACTTCATGCCTTGCCTACTACAAATTAGATAAGATAGTATTGTCAGATGCTGAACAACAATATTTCTATCAAAAATTAGGTACACTCACGAAAGTCTAGATAAAGTACATACAATTCCATGGGTACACTACACTACAGCACAGCACAAAATAATAGATTACAGAAAATAGCGTAGGTAAGGTACATATCTACGCTATTTTCCCCGACCTGACGAGATAATAGTACACGGAAAAAGTGTCACTGTCATGTCATATGTCATATTTACTATTGCCATTAACAAAAGAAAGATTTTTAGATTTAGATAAATAATTTTTTTTTTTTTTACTTCATTTAGCTATATTATAAATATATATAAAACCAATGTGAATACTTTTTCAATGTATTAAAATAAATAAAAATATGATGAAAACTTAAAGCACCGGTTTCCATTTTTCTTTGTGCGGCAAACTTCTTGCTTGCCTAATATTGAATTGAAATATTGGGAGATTTTGTAACTGTTTTTTCTATTTTTAGAGAATTTCTAGCAGTTTTGCGAGGAATACGGCTGAGGAATTAATTTTCTGAATATTCCATACGTGGACGAGAACCCTTAGGCTGGCTGTATGATAATAATATCTATGCGTCGCATCGCTTCTTAGTATTTAAAAAGCATGGGGTTTACAATAGTTCATGTCTAAACTTTTGCCATTTCCCTCCTTTCTAATTTCTTTTGCAGAAACGGTGAGTTTATTTTATAAGTGAAAAAAATATTTTAAATAGCATATCTATGTTTTAGTGTATAAATTATGTCTTTTTATCGTTTTTATCACAATAGTCATTGTTTTTTCGATGTAATAATTAATATAACTTTGTATTATTCAATTGAAATGTGCTAACAATTTATGGGAATTATTTTGGTGCAACAACTGAGGTATTAAAATGGCGGACTGAAAATTTTCAATACATTACAGACTCATAATCATAAATTAATTAATTAGTATACCTATATGTACATATTTGCTTACGTTATCTAGCCTGCTTTGTACTCGTGGGTTTACGTAGGTAATAAGTAAATACATATACCTAATGAGTAGAGAATTATTAGAGAAGAGAGTACTTATGTAGGTACCCCTAAGTACCTAAAATAGACGCTCAATCTCTCAAACCAATCGTACATAAGTAGTTAATTTAACTAGGAGGGTGCTCCAGTGAGTACCAGAAAAATCTGACATTTGAAGATCTGCAGAAACCTGATGTGGAAGGGGTAGGGCCTGCGAAAACGGTTAGGGTTAGGGGTGTGATTTTTTTTCCAAAATGTAGGGGGTTTTAAGCAATTTGACGAACGTCATTTGTTTTTTATTTATTTTTTTAAATTCAAGATGGCCGCCATACAAGGACAATTTTCCTCCATACAAACTTACCCATTTTCTGAACTGGAAACATATTTTAGCAAACCTCAACAGCCGCACGAAAGACCGCGGGCTGCTTGCAGCCCGCGCAGCGCCCGAAAAGCAAGTTTATATTATATTTTTTATAATATATAAACCTACATTACCACTGACTCACTCACTGACTGATTGACATAGTTGTTTGCCCTGTTGCGGGGTTGGTGGGGTTTAGGTTAATGTGTGGTCGTATAGAGGGTGCTCCAGTGAGTACCAGAAAAATCTGACATTTGAGGATTTGCGGAAATCTGATGAGGAAGGGGTACGGCCTGCGAAAACGGTTAGGGTTAGGGGCGTGATTTTTTTTCCAAAATGTAGAGAGTTATAAGCAATTTGACGACCGTCATTTGTTTTTTTATTTTTTTCAAAATCCAAGATGGCCGCCATACAAGGACAATTTTCCTACATACAAAATTACCCATTTTTTGAACTGGAAACATATTTAAGCCTACCTCAACAGCCGCACGAAAAACCGCGGGCTGCTTGCAGCCCGCGCAGCTCCCGAAAAGCTAGTTATTTATAATATATAAACCTACATTACCACTGACTCACTCACTCATTGACAGAGTTGTTTGCCCTGTTGCGGGGTTGGTGGGGTTTAGGTTGATATGCGGTCGTATAGAGGGTGCTCCAGTGAGTACCAGAAAAATCTGACATTTGAGGATTTGCGGAAACCTGATGTGGAAGGGGTACGGCCTGCGAAGATGGATGGGGTTGGGGGCGTGATTTTTTTTTCAAAATGTAGAGGGTTGTGAGCAATTTGACGACCGTCACTTGTTTTTTTATTTTTTTCGAAATTCAAGATGGCCGTCATACAAGGACAATTTTCCTCCATACAAATTTCATACAAACGGCCACCCCAAGTAACTAGGCGCAGCCAGAGGCCAAAAACCAAAAGCAAAGGCTACCCCCGCGAGGCCGCAGGCCGAGCTGCGGGTGAGGGCGAAGCCCGAGCCACTCCCCCCTCCCCCTTGGATCCCCCCTAAGTAATCTTCACGAGGCCGGAGGCCGAGTGTCGCGAGCCCGTAGGGCGAGCTGCGGACGAGGGCGAAGCCCGAGCCACTTCCCAAAGCGCAGTCCAATTTTTTTTAATTTTTGAAAATCCAAGATGGCCGCCGAAAGTCAACTGCTTCCGATTTGGCTGAAAATCGATATCTTTATGTAGTTTGAGCCCAAAAATCCAAATTTAATATTTTTTTTGGAATTCAAGATGGCGTCTGGATTTTAGAAAATTTCACTTTTTTTGTTCATAACGTCTCACTGGGACTTCGTAGGGGTCTGAAATTTTGCATGTGGGGGTAAAGCACCCCGCGGAACTCGAAACTGGATTCAGATTTTGGATCCAAGATGGCCGCCTCCACACATATTTTGATGTTTCCTTTACTGACTGCAGTTTTTACCCATTTTCTAAACTGGAAACATTTTTTAGCCTACCTCAACAGCCGCACGAAAAACCGCGGGCTGCTTGCAGCCCGCGCAGCGCCCGAAAAGCTAGTTATAATATATAAACCTACATTACCACTGACTCACTGACAGAGTTGTTTACCCTGTTGCCGGGTTGGTGGAGTTTAGGTTGATGTGCGGTCGTATAGAGGGTGCTCCAGTGAGTACCAGAAAAATCTGACGTTTGAAGATCTGCAGAAACCTGATGTGGAAGGGGTACGGCCTGCGAAAACGGTTGGGGTTAGGGGCGTGATTTTTTTTCCGAAATGTAGGAAGTTGCAAGCAAATTGACGACCGTCATTTGTTTTTTTATTTTTTTCAAAATCCAAGATGGCCGCCATACATGGACAATTCCCATCCATACAAATTTCATACAAACGGCAACTCGGCGCAGCCTGAGGCCGAAGGCCGAAGGCGAAGCCCCCACGCGAGGCCGCAGGCCGAGTGATGCGAGCCCGAAGGGCGAGCTGCGGGCGAGGGCGAAGCTCGAGCCACCATCACCAAGCGTTGCGTCGTAAATTTTTTTTTTGGAAATCCAAGATGGCCGCCGAATGTCAACTGCCTCTGATTTGGCTGAAAATTGATATTTATATGTGTTTTGACCCCAAAAATCCAAATTTAACTTTTTTTTTGGAATTCAAAATGGCGTCTGGATTTTGGAAAATTAAACTTATTTCGTTCATAACGTCTCTCTGGAACTTCGTAGGGGTCTGAATTTTTGCATGTGGGGGTAAAGTACGCCGCGGAACTCGAAACTGGAATTAGATTTTGGATCCAAGATGGCCACCCACACATATTTTGATGTTTTCTTTACTGACTGCAGTTTTTACCCATTTTTTGAACTGGAAACATGTCTTAGCCAACCTCAACAGCCGCACGAAAAACCTGCGCGGGCTGCTCGCAGCCCGCGCAGCGCCCGAAAAGCTAGTTATATTATAATATATAAACCTACATTACCACTGACTCACTGACAGAGTTGTTTACCCTGTTGCCGGGTTGGTGGGGTTTAGGTTGATGTGCGGTCGTATAGAGGGTGCTCCAGTGAGTACCAGAAAAATCTGACATGTTGAAGATCATCAGATCCTGATGTGGAAGGGGTACAGCCTGCAAAAACGGTTGGGGTTAGGGGCGTAATTTTTTTTCTAAAATGTAGGGGGTTGTAAGCAATTTGACGAAAGTCATTTGTTTTTTTATTTTTTTCAAAATCCAATATGGCCGCCATACATGCACAATTTTCCTCTATACAAATTTCATACAAACGGCCACTCCAAGTAACTAGGCGCAGCCAGAGGCCAAAAGCAAAGTCCACCCCCGCGAGGCCGCAGGCCGAACTGCGGGCGAGGGCGAAGCCCGAGCCACTCCCCCCTTCCTCTTGGATCCCCCCCCTAAGTAATTTTCACGAGGCCGGAGGCAGAGTGATGCGAGCCCGTAGGGCGAGCTGCGGGCGAGGGCGAAGCCCGAGCCACTCCCACAGCCCCCCTTCCCCCTTCCCCCCCTCCTCCTCCCCCGGAAGTAATTTCACGAGGCCGGAGGCCGAGTGACGCGAGCCCGAAGGGCGAGCTGTGGGCGAGGGCGAAGCCCGAGCCATTTCCCCAAGCGCAGTCAAATTTTTTTAATTTTTGAAAATCCAAGATGGCCGCCAAAAGTCAACTTCTTGCGATTTGGCTGAAAATCGATATCTATATGTAGTTTGAGCCCAAAAATCCAAATTTAATATTTTTTTTGGAATCCAAGATGGCGTCTGGATTTCAGAAAATTTAACTTATTTCGTTCATAACGTCTTACTGGGACTTTGTAGGGGTCTGCAAATTTGAAAATGGGGGTAAAGCACCCCGTGAAACTCGGAACTGGAATCAGATTTTGAATCCAAGATGGCCACCCCCACACATATTATGATGTTTCCTTTACTGACTTCAGTTTTTACCCATTTTCTCAACTGGACATGTTATTAAGCCTACCTCTACAGCCGCTCGAAAAACCGCGGGCTGCTTGCAGCCCGCGCGGCGCCCGAAAAGCTAGTTATTATTTTATTTTATTTTATTTTTATTATATATAAACCTACATTACCACTGACTCACTGACAGAGTTGTTTACCCTGTTCCCGGGTTGGTGGGGTTTAGGTTGATGTGTGGTCGTATAGAGGGTGCTCCAGTGAGTACCAGAAAAATCTGACATGTTGAAGATCATCAGATCCTGATGTGGAAGGGGTACGGCCTGCGAAAATGGTTTGGGTTAGGGGCGTGATTTTTTTTTCCACAATGTAGGGGGTTGTAAGCAATTTGACGAGAGTCATTTGTTTTTTTATTTTTTACAAAATCCAAGATGGCCGCCATACATGCACAATTTTCCTCTATACAAATTTCATACAAACGGCCACTCCAAGTAACTAGGCGCAGCCAGAGGCCACTCCCGCGAGGCCGCAGGCCGAGCTGCGGGCGAGGGCGAAGCCCGAGCCACCCCCCCTTTCTCTTGCATCCCCCCCCCCCCCCCTTCCCCCCTTTCCCGGAAGTAATTTTCACGAGGCCGGAGGCCGAGTGACGCGAGCCCGAAGGGCGAGCTGTGGGCGAGGGCGAAGCCCGAGCCACTTCCCCAAGCGCAGTAATTTTTTTTTAATTTTTGAAAATCCAAGATGGCCGCCAAAAGTCAACTGCTTGCGATTTGGCTGAAAATCGATATCTATATGTTGTTTGAGCCCAAAAATCCAAATTTAATTTGTTTTTTGGAATCCAAGATGGCGTCTGGATTTCAGAAAATTTAACTTATTTCGTTTATAACGTCTTACTGGGACTTCGTAGGGGTCTGCAATTTTGTACATGGGGGTAAAGCACCCCGTGAAACTCGGAACTGGAATCAGATTTTGGATCCAAGATGGCCGCCCCCACACATATTATGATGTTTCCTTTACTGACTTCAGTTTTTACCCATTTTCTCAACTGGACATGTTATTAAGCCTACCTCAACAGCCGCACGAAAAACCGCGGGCTGCTTGCAGCCCGCGCAGCGCCCGAAAAGCTAGTTATAATATATAAACCTACAATACCACTCACTGACTGATTGACATAGTTGTTTGCCCTGTTGCCGGGTAGGTGGGGTTCAGGTTGATGTGTGGTCGTATAGAGGGTGCTCCAGTGAGTACCAGAAAAATTTGACATTTGAGGATCTGCAGAAACCTGATGTGGAAGTGGTATTGCCTGCGAAGACGGTTGGGGTTAGGGGTGTGATTTTTTTTTCAAAATGTAGAGAGTTGTAAGCAATTTGACTACCGTCATTTGTTATTTTATTTTTTTCAAAATCCAAGATGGCCGCTGTAGTGTACCTCTAACACATTCACTATCACTATGACACTGGCTCACCTTTACACCAAGACACGTCCGCTCTGTACGACATCTACTGTTAGACTGAGCGATCCGATTGCCGCACAAAGTACTTATATAACGTTCAACTAACTTTCTACCCTCGCTGCTTTTGTGAGTGGGACAGCATATGTATCTATTTATAGACACAGAACACTACATCCCTTCCTTACAATTTTTTTTAAATGAAATGACAATTACGGAGTATATTCCAATTATATACTAGGTTATCTTATAACCCACGATTCCATTAAATCTGCAACCTAATTAAATAAGAATATTGATAGATTCAGATATTTATGAACTAAGTTTTTCATTCTCCCTCTATCCTTCCCCATTAATTTTTTTTCAAATTTTTTTCTAAAGTTAAATTCAAACTAACAAGCAATGACTCATAACTCATAACTCATAACCAATAATAAAATTTATTTTCCTTTTGTAGACTAAATCGGTCGAGTTTGACTGCCCGTGTCAATCTCTAATGTAATTCCTGCCTTTGCTCTTATCTACTAACTGAGAAAGCTAAAATAAAAGGAACGCTTAAAAATATCTTGACAAAATAGTGTTTTTACTATTTATTTATCCAAATTTAATTCAACTTGTAATATGACAAAGCAGACTAATTAATTTTTTTCAATTGAGTCATTCTAAACCATTAAGGCTCGAAGTAAATTGGGATTTTAACTGCCATTTGACCTTTAGTTTACTTGATTTAAGGTCCAAAGGCCCCAAAGTGAGGAAAATAGTCTGTTGTAAATGTACGTAAGGATCCACGAATCAGACAATTCGGGTGGAATACCCGTCTTAGGGTCATGGTCACTTGTTCGCGTAAAAATACATAAACAGCCATCCGAGAGCAGTGTAACCTGTGTAACTTGCTCACTAATGAGCGAACGGCATAAAAATATTTTACCTATTCTTCTTCCTTTTCCAACACTGTCAGAAAATAGATCACTGTCAAAAGTCTACTTATATCGGCCGTCATAAGATATCTAACGAACTCTTGACTCCTGTTATGCATTACTATAAAGTTGTTTCAAAATAACCACAATCTCAGCGGTCACTTCATATAATTGTATTCTACAATACAAGTTGACACTGAAAACACGCACTTTTAACTTTCACTTTCTTTCACTCATCACTTACTTTAATATTTTTAAAGAGAATATGTAATTAAGTGAATAATGATTTATTTATTTTATCTACTTAACATTTTGCTCAATATTCTAAATCCACATCACTTAATGAAAACTATGCCAAAATTAAGCAAATGAAATAATAATCAAAACCAATAGTATAGAAACACAAGAACTCGCATATTATTTAAGTTCTTGCTTGTTAAAATTTCATTTTGTCTTTCTAATTTGCCGTTAAAATATCAATTTGCATCTTCCTATGTTTCGAGTTGGTGATAATCCTCGAATGTCTGCTATATATACGTCTGCAAAAGTCCGCTTAGTTTTATAAGAATGTTCATGCATGAATTGCTTAATCTTTCTTACCACTGTTGTTGTTTGATTCTTGACTCTCCAGTGGGATTGGTATCCCGGGCCATATATAGCCAATTCAATGATTTTCTTATAAAATAATTTAATATAGAGGGGCGATACTATAATTTATAACAAATACTTATATGCAATGACCTCTTACATGTGTCAGCAATGTGGCGGCCAACTACCTCGGCCGCATTATCGGCTCGGCAGCCTCAGCTGCAGAAGATGCAGCCGAGAGAAACCGGGCTAAGTATGCGGCTTTGGAGCCGTATTGTTGCTTCGTCCTAGTGGCGGTAGAAACGATGGGCTGCTTGGGTGCTGATGATAAGCGCCTGATCAGCGAGATAGGGCACAGAATTGTAGAGAATACTGGTGACTCCCGCTCAGGTTCGTTTCTCGTGCAAAGGATGGCCATTGCAATCCTGCGTGGCAGTGCTGCCAGCGTATTTGCGCGGGAAACGACAAAGGCGGTTTATATGACAGATTTTTGTGTGTACTTTGATATAGTTTTGACAGTGCTTACATAGATAAACATCCAAGACCTAGGACAGTAATAGTTTGAAAAAGGCCACTCTCCAACCCGCCCCGATCGGGGACCGAACCCGGTACCTCCGGGCGGCGGACCAGCACGGTGACCACTACGCCACGGAGGTCGTCATTCTTGATCTCGCACATTTTAATGTGGGCTTACGGCCTCACCCAATTTAATGATCTTCTTGGCCTCGCACAATCCAATGCATGCCCAAACTGACAAAAGGTTAAACGGCATGACACAACAACCTTTCTTGTTCCAGATTCTTCAGATGTAATGTTTAAAGCTAGAAAATATATTTCCAGTGCCCTTATCCATTTCTCCCATCTAGCGCCTACCGACACTGATCACTGTCAGGGTCGAAATGCTCGAGGTTTGGAAGTGTCGTGACTTGACTTGAGCCATGGGCTGATGTGCAAATTGTACAATTAAATCCAAATTTGCGCAAGCTTACATTGCCTTTCAGTCCAATTAATATTATCTGAGCTGACCTTTCATATCGACCATAAATAAATGCTCATATGGACTTTCATATTGTCCTTTAACATAGATCATATCACTCACTCGTACTAGCTATCATATTGCCATGTCTCATCATTAGCTATCATATTGCCCCATGTCATAGCTATCATATTGCTATACATGTGTCATCATAAGCAATCATATTGCTGTTGTTATCGGCTATCATATTGCCATGTCTCATCATTAGCTATCATATTGCTGTTGTTATCCTATAGATCCCTATAGATCCCTTCTGCTTTTCGTGGAACTACTTCAACACAGAGCAATTTTAAAAATTGTAAAGTATAAGCTAAACTATTAATTTAAAACATGTATATTAAGTAAGTGCCTATATTTATTGAGTTTACCAGTTATGTGAAGCATCTCACGTGTTCCTAATTAGTTATAAAAAGGAATTGGCTATTAGTTTGAGTGTAAGTCATTATTATCTGCAATTCTTCTAAACCTAATTGTCGGCACATTTTACCAAAATTGGAATTTCAAACTGGCCACCACAGGACAGGCATGTTGCCTAGTGTGGGGCCAACAGCGTAACTTTTGTGTACATTAAAAAGTCAAATAAATTTTATTTCATTTCAAATTTCATTTCATTTCATTTCAAATTCATTTCATTTCATTTAATTTCAAATCATATTGCCATATAACATAGCTATCATTTTTCTAATAAATCATCCCTAAGTAGGCTATAATATTGCCATTGACCACAGGTTATCGTATTGCTTATTTCGTATACTACCTCATTACCGGTATTTTTTTTTATTTGCTTAATAAAAGCCTTATTAACCACAGTAAACATATATGAAAGAATTTATAAAATATCTTAATCAGCGACGAACCTGTGATACTTTAAAGTTTCAATTAGAGAGAGAAGTCCGATATGGACTGGTGACGTCATAAATACATATCATCAATACATTTGCTATAGAAAATAGCATATTTTGCGAATGAGATAGACATATTTTCGTAAACTCGCTATATCTCGTTCGTTTTTCCACCAATTTTTTATTCTGTTTTCAGTGTTAGTTAGTACTTTCGAATTTTTACGGATAAACTGGTTCGATAACACATATTTTTCATGCATATTCTCTACTATGGTTTCTCTCTTTTTTTTTATTTTTTTTTTTCACACCGCTACAACGTCAAAGACAAAGAGGCAACCCAATCGAGGCCTACAAAAGTCTAATAGGATATTATGATGTACCCTATTTGCAAGACCTTCTTTAGTGAACAGCTTTAAAAATACACTGTATAGAAACCAGATCAGCTTAATAAACTGCTAGTATGTTTTAAAGCAAATAAAAATAATAACCCTCATCAGGAAAATCACAGCCGACTCACAGAGTGTGAGCCTCCTGGCCCTGACAGAAAGCACCCACAACTTATACTCATTGACTCCAGCGACTGGCGACCTTCTCTCACAGCATTGCACTCCGGATCTGATGCAACTATCCTTCAGCATGACTTAGGTTTAAAAGTGATGCCTGTCTAGGAGTAGAATAAAATACCTAATAAAAGAGTTTCACCACATAACTATTATAATGATCTATCTTCCTTCCGTAAATTCAGCACCTCTCATTTCATACGGAAAAATAATATAATCCCCCATTTATTTCACTTAATCCATGTACATCGGAAAATTATAGCTATTTGAATAATATATTTCAATAGTAATCGCGTCATATACGACTCGTCAATTTTTTCGTAACGTTTTTCCTCTGAAATTCTAGGGTGATTAATTATATTACCCTATTTAAAGATAAGTTCCTTATTTCTTTCGCAAAAACACTAGGTAATCAACAAAGTAAAGATATATGTTTTTTATTTTGACTTAACTTTTTCTTTACTCTGACACTTGTGAAAGACTCGACCTGGTGCCTAAGCTACGCATAAAGCCTTTATTTTAGGTTACCAAGTCTCCCTAATATAATCTGAAAATTGTCAATATTTTAAGTAAATATTAATTATATACTTTTGATGATCAACATTAACTAACAAATCATAATTTCCAGCTCATTAATGTGATGGACAAAGCACAGTAGTCCATTAACTTATTAAACGAACTTTTATTTTGCAATAAAGTATAGCCATTACCTAATATAGTAAATGCTAACTAACACTAGGACTTCTAGGACTTCGTAGAGGTCTGAAATTTTGGACATGGGGGTAAAGCACCCCGCGGAACTCGAAACTGGAATCAGATTTTGGATCCAAGATGGCCGCCACACATATTACCACTCACTGACTGACAGAGTTGTTTGCCCTGTTGCGGGGTTGGTGGGGTTTAGGTTGATGCGTGGTCGTATAGAGGGTGCTCCAGTGAGTACCAGAAAAATCTGACATTTGAGGATCTGCGGAAACCTGATGTGGAAGGGGTACGGCCTGCAAAAACGGTTGAGGTTAGGGGTGCGATTTTTATTCCAAAATGTAGGGGGTTGTAAGCAATTTGACGACGGTCATTTGTTTTTTATTTTTTTTCAAAATCCAAGATGGCCGCCATACAAGGACAATTTTCCTACATACAAACTTACCCAATTTCTGAACTGGAAAATATCTTAGCCTACCTCAACAGCCCCACGATGAACCGCGGGCTGCAAGCAGCCCGCGCAGCGCCCGAAAAGCTAGTTATATTATATTATATATAGCTACACTTACCACTGACTGACTCACTGATTGACATAGTTGTTTGACCGGTTGCCAAATAGTAGGGGTGATGGTTTATGGTGGAACGTACAGGGGTGAGGGGGTCGAGTACCAGAAAAATCTGACATTTGAGGATTTGCAGAAACCTGATGTGGAAGGGGTACGGCCTGGCTAAACGGTTGGACCTGGAGATTTGACCCCATAGACAAAATGAAAGGGATACCTGATCAATTACCAGAGCCAGTATTTTTTTTTTAATTTTCATAAAAAAAAATCCCCCCATACAAATTTCATACAAACGGCCCCCCCCAAGTAACTTTGCGCAGCCCGAGGCCGAAGGCCGAGGGCGAAGTCGGCTCGCGAGCCCGAAGGGCGAGCTTCGTGGCGAGGCCGAAGGCCGAGCTCCCCCTTCATCCCCCCTCCCCCCCCCCCCCCCCAAGTAATTTCCCCCATCACGAGGCCGTAGGCCGAGTGACGCGAGCCCGCAGGGCGAGCTGCGGGCGAGGGCGAAGCCCGAGCCACTCTTATAGCGCCGATTTTTTTTTAATTTTTGGAAATCCAAGCTGGCTGCCGAAAGTCAAATGCTTGCGATTTGGCTGAAAATCAATATCTGTATGTTTTTTGAGCAGAAAAATCAAAATTTGAATTTTTTTTTGGAATTCAAGATGGCGTCTGAATTTTAGAAAATGAAATTTATTTCGTTCATAACGTCTCACTGGGACTTTGTAGGGGTCTGAAATTTTGCATATGGGGGTAAAGCACCTTGAGGAATTCGAAACTGCATTCAGATTTTGGATCCAAGATGGCCGCCCACATATTTTTTCATGTTTTCTCAACTGACTGCAGTTTTCACCCATTTTTTTAACTGGAAACATTTCTTAGCCAACAACCGCCGCACGAAAAACCGCGTGCTGCTTGCAGCACGCGCAGCACCCCAAAACACTAGTTATATTATAATATATAAACCTACATTACCACTCACTGACTCACTCACTGACAGAGTTGTTTGCCCTGTTGCGGGGATGGTGGGGTTTGGGTTGATGTAGGGTCGTATAGAGGGTGCTCCAGTGAGTACCAGAAAAATCTGACATTTGAGGATTTGCAGAAACCTGATGTGGAAGGGGTACGGCCTGCAAAAACGGTTGGGGTTAGGGGCGTGATTTTTTTTCCAGAATGTGGGGGGTTGTAAGCAATTTGACGACCGTCAATTGTTTTTTGATTTTTTTCAAAATCCAAGATGGCCGCCATACATGGTCAATTTTTCCCCATACAAATTTCATACAAACGGCCCCCCAAGTAATTTGCGAAGCCTGAGGCCAAAGGCCGAAGGCGAAGCGCCCCCGCGAGGCCGCAGGCCGAGCTGTGGAGCGAGGGCGAAGCCCGAGCTCCCCCCCCCCCCTTTGACCCCCCCCCCCCCTACAAGTAATCCTCACGAGGACGTAGGCCGAGTGATGCGAGCCCGAAGGGCGAGCTGCGGGCGAGGGCGAAGCCCGAGCCACTATCACAAAGCGCAGCATCTTTTTTTTTTTGGAAATCCAAGATGGCCGCCAAAAGTCAACTGCTTGCGATTTGGCTGAAAATCGATATCTATATGTAATTTGACCCCAAAAACCTAAATTCAATATTTTTTTTGGAATCCAAGATGGCGTCTGGATTTTAGAAAATTAAACTTATTTCGTTTATAACGTCTCACTGGGACTTCCTAGGGGTCTGAATTTTGCATGTGGGGGTAAAGCACCCCGCGAAACTCGAAACTGCATTCCGATTTTGGATCCAAGATGGCCGCCACACATATTATGATGTTTCCTTTACTGACTGCAATTTTTACCCATTTTCTGAACTGGAAACATGTCTTACCCTACCTCAACAGCCACACGAAAGACCGCGGGCTGCTTGCAGCCCGCGCAACGCCCGAAAAGCTAGTTATAATACATAAACCTACATTACCACTCACTGACTGACTGATTGACATAGTTGTTTGCCCTGTTGCGGGGTTGGTGGGGTTTAGTTTGATGTGTGGTCGTGTAGAGGGTGCTCCAGTGAGTACCAAAAAAATCTGACATTTGAGGATTTGCAGAAACCTGATGTAGAAGGGGTACGGCCTGCAAAAACGGTTGAGGTTAGGGGTGCGATTTTTATTCCAAAATGTAGGGGGTTGTAAGCAATTTGACGACGGTCATTTGTTTTTTATTTTTTTTCAAAATCCAAGATGGCCGCCATACAAGGACAATTTCTCCCCATACAAACTTACCCATTTTCTGAACTAGAAATATATTTCAGCCTACTTCAATAGCTTCACGAAAGACCGCGGGCTGCTTGCAGCCCGCGCAGCGCCCGAAAAGCTAGTTATATTATATTATATATAGCTACACTTACCACTGACTGACTCACTGATTGACATAGTTGTTTGACTGGTTGGCAAATAGTAGGGGTGATGGTTTATGGTGGAACGTATAGGGGTGAGGGGGTCGAGTACCAGAAAAATCTGACATTTGAGGATTTGCAGAAACCTGATGTGGAAGGGGTACGGCCTGGCTAAACGGTTGGACCTGGAGATTTGACCCCATAGACAAAATGAAAGGGGTATCTGATCAATTACCAGAGCCAGTATTTTTTTTAATTTTCATTAAAAAAAAATCCCCCCATACAAATTTCATACAAACGGCCCCCCCTGTAACTTGGCGCAGCCCGAGGCCGAAGGCCGAGGGCGAAGCCGGCTCGCGAGCCCGGAGGGCGAGCTCTGTGGCGAGGCCGAAGGCTGAGCCCCCCCTTCTTTACCCCCCCCCCCTCCCCCTCCCCCAAGTAATTTGCCCCCATCACGAGGCCGCAGGCCGAGTGACGCGAGCCCGAAGGGCGAGCTGCAGGCGAGGGCGAAGCCCGAGCCACTCCCGTAAGCGCCGGGTTTTTTTTAATTTTTGGAAATCCAAGATGGCCGCCGAAAGTCAAATGCTTGCGATTTGGCTGAAAATCAATATCTATATGTTTTTTGAGCAGAAAAATCCAAATTTGAATTTTTTTTCGGAATCCAAGATGGCGTCTGAATTTTTAAAAATGAAATTTATTTCGTTCAAAACGTCTCACTGGTGTGAGAACGCAACTATTAGTTTCTAAATATGTTATCTATGAACGCAGCCGCTGGCGCTTGTCTTTGGCCTGCAATGGTGGTTGTGACTGGTACGGTACTTATTTCTAATAAATGTTATGTATGTAGTAAAGTTAATAAATAAACCGCAGTTAATATTAATCTGTGTTTTTAATATATAACAGTGGCGACGAGGGAACCACTAAATCATACTACAATACAGGTATTAATTAATTGCCAAACAGAAACAAAGAGCGTTCCCGCCATTTTTATTTTAACAACGCGGATCACGCTAGCTGATGTTCCATGCTAACGAGGAGAGCAAAACTGGAACTGGATAAGATGGAGATGATGACTGAACTGGGAAACCTTAAGCCATTTGATGGAAAAAATTGGGAGGCGTTTGAGAAACAACTGGAATGTTTATTCATTTTGTATGAAACCACCGAAGAAAAGAAAGTGCCTTTGTTAATCACGAAGCTAAGTACCGCGGTATTTGATACAGTACTCAGTCTCTGTCATCCAGTATCTCCTACCAAAAAGTCATACACTGAACTATGTAAACTAATAGGACAACATTACATAAAGGTAACATCCACAACAATAAAAAGATTTCAATTCCGTAAAAGAAATCAAAACGATGGAGAAAGTGTTGAAGATTACATAATGGAACTAAAAAAGATGGCCAGAAAATGCGAATTTTCAGATATGGACGACCAAATAAAAGAGAAATTCATTGAGGGAGTCAGTTCAAACACTATAAAATTTGAACTGATAAAGAATGCTGAGCTGAAATTGGATAAATTGATTGTTCTGGCCAAAGGAGTGGAAGCTGCAATTAACACATCTAATGTGTCCGATTCCTCAAGCACTACAGCATCCATGTTCTACAATACATCCGCAAGCACTACAATCCAAAAGAGAATACGGCCCTTTCAAGAAAAAAATCAAGGAAAAAAGTGTTATTGTTGCGGTAAAAGTAACCATTTGAAGTCAGAGTGTTCTCTTATAAAAAAGTTTTGTTCTGAGTGCGGGAAACAAGGCCATATATTCAGGATGTGTTCTAAAAGAATGCAGCAATCTATAAAATTGGTTTCTACGGAGTTAAACAACAATGCAACTAGTCCAGAAGAAGTATTAAGTGAGGAAAATAACTTGTCATCTATGTTTAATGAAATGGAGGTATACTCTCTAGGCGTAAGTAGAATTCCACCTCACTATGTCACTCTTAATATTGAAGGAAAAAATATAGAATTTCAATTAGATACAGGTTCTGATGTTACTGTAATACCAATACAAATGATACATAACCTATTTCCAAAAAAAAATATAAGGAAGAGTAACACAATTTTTAGAAATTTTGATCAGAGTTACTCTGAGCCTGTTGGCATAATTGATAATTTGCTTGTAAAATTCAATGGTAATACCACTTATTTGAAAGCATTTGTAGGATCAGAAAAGATGCCATGTGTCTTGGGACGAGACTGGTTAAAAACATTTGATCTCTGGCCACCACGCTTAGTAAATTCAAACAATAAGGTGCAACAGAATTTAATTATAAATTGTAATCAGTCTTTTCAAAATATTTCAGAAGCAGAACAATATGTAAAGGAAAGGTTCGCAGAAGTATTTTCACCGGGATGGGGAAACTTCAAAGGTGAAGAAATAACTTTAAAACTAAAACCAGGAGCTACTCCACGCTGTCTTCCTGTTCGGCGAGTACCATTTTCACTTCGAGATAAGGTAAAAAGTGAAATTACTAGATTAAAAGAAAATGGCCGTATTGAACCAGTTGAACACAGTCAATGGGGTACTCCTGTCGTTCCTATATTAAAACCTGATGGGTCAGTACGTTTATGTGGTGATTACAAATTAACACTAAACCCACACTTGGAGTTAGATCACTACCCATTACCCCATTTGGAAGAAATATTTTATACATTGCGGGATGGACAATATTTCTGCGAGCTTGACCTTAAAGAAGCATATTTACAAGCACCTTTAAGTACTGAATCTCAGGAGTATACAGTAATTGTAACTGAACTAGGAACTTTTAAATTTAAATTTTTACCTTATGGTGTAAACACAGGCCCCGGTTCATTTCAAAGATTAATGAGTAAGAAATTATCTGGTATACCTAATGTTTCAGTATTCATAGACAATATTTATATGTCAGGTAAAAACCTGCAAGAAATGGTTAACACTTTATGTAAGGTTTTGTGTAAATTAGAGGAATGTGAATTTAAACTGAAACTGAACAAATGTAAGCTATTTCAGAAATACATTGATGTATTTGGTTATAGAATTAGTAACAGTGGAATAGGAGTAATTAAAGAAAATATTGAACCATTATTGTTGGCACCGCCTCCAACCAACCTAACATTATTAAAATCATTTCTTGGAAAAATTAATTATTACTCTAGATTTCTTAAAGATATGTCAAGTATTTTAGCACCATTATATCAATGCACTCAAAAGAACAAATTTGAGTGGAATGACCAGTGTATTCAAGCATTCAATTTAATCAAAGAAAAACTTGCATCTGTTTCTAATTTGCGACATTATAATCCCAAGTTACCATTAATACTTACATGCGATGCCTCGGATGTTGGGGTTGGGGCGGTGATATCAAACAGAGATCAAAATGGTATAATAAGACCTATTGCATTTGCAAGTAAAAAGTTAAGTCTGGCAGAACAAAGATATTCTGCTATTGATAAAGAAGCACTAGCTATAGTGTTTGGTGTGACTAAATTCTATAATTATACTTACGGCCGTCAGTTTGAGTTAGAAACTGACAGTGCAGCTCTGGTGAGGATTTTTGGTCCTAATAAATCTATTCCATAAATGGCAGCCAAAAGATTACAACATTACTCCATATTTCTATCAGCTTTTCAATATAAGATAAGACATATTAGCACAAATAGAAACCCAGCTGATTATTTATCCAGGACAGTAAAAGACTCACATACACATGAAAATTTATCAGAGTTATGTAAAAATGCAGAAATAAGTAGTATGTATTACATAAATAATTCTGAAATAGAGGTATTAGAATGGCTAAAAATCCAAAGAGAAACAAAAAAGGATATAATACTATCAACTGTTTTACGTTATTCAATGGACGGCTGGCCTGGTAAAAACAATTTAGACACAGATCTTATTACATACTATAATAGAAAGGATGAAATAAGTGTAGACAGAGGATGTTTATTTTGGGGTTACAGAATCATAATTCCAGAAAAATTAAGACATGATATTTTGTCAGAGCTACACAAAAGCCATTTTGGAATTGTTAAAATGAAAGAAGTAGCAAGGTCATATTTTTGGTGGCCTAACTTAGATAAAGAAATAGAATTAATAACAAAAAATTGTATGATATGTTTAAGCAATGCAAAAAGCCCAACTAAAGTGATTAGGCCTTGGCCAGTAGCTCCCTCAGCCTGGTATAGATTACACGCAGACTTTCTTGGTCCTTTCAATAAAAAAATGATATTAGTTGTAGTAGATAGTCATACTAAATAGGCAGAAGCTTTTGTTATGAACAGTATTACAACGGCATCTACACTAGAAGTTTTCAAATCTTTATTCTCTCGGTTTGGTTATCCACACCACTCAGTAACTGATAATGGCCCTAGTTTTGCTAGTAAAGAATTTCAGGATTATTGTAAATCAACACAAATACGACATACCTTTTCACCCCCATATCATCCAGCAACCAACGGGGCTGCTGAACGTTTTGTAGAAACATTTAAAAGTCATGTCACCAAAATAATGGAAAGTGGTCACAACATGACAACAGCCATAAATTTATTTTTGTTTGACTACCGCAGTATACCACATAAAACCAGTGGAGTAACGCCGGCCCGTTTAATGCTGGGGAGGGAAATAAGGTGTAGGTTCTCATTGTTGCGACCACCTTCCATAACTGATAAAATGTATGAAACACTAAATAAAAACAATGAATATGCTAGTGGACAAAGAAATGTAAACTTTAAGCTGGGACAAATTGTAATGGTCCGTGACTACAGGAAGGGTTATAAACCGTGGATTCAGGGAACTATTGTACGTGAGATTACACCTGGAGTTACCTACTTAATAGAGGTTAATGGTGTTCATTGCAAGCGACATGTAAATCAAATGTTAGAATGTGGCAATAGTTTAAAACTAGATTAAGATTTATAGAGTTATATTGTGTATGTTACAACTGTATGATTAACTTATAAGTGTAAGTCTGATAGCTAGTATTGGGCTATAACTGGTTGGGGAGAGTGTGAGAACGCAACTATTAGTTTCTAAATATGTTATCTATGAACGCAGCCGCTGGCGCTTGTCTTTGGCCTGCAATGGTGGTTGTGACTGGTACGGTACTTATTTCTAATAAATGTTATGTATGTAGTAAAGTTAATAAATAAACCGCAGTTAATATTAATCTGTGTTTTTAATATATAACAACTGGGACTTCGTAGGAACTCGAAACTGCATTCAGATTTTGGATCCAAGATGGCCGCCCACACATTTTTTCATGTTTTCTCAACTGAATGCAGTTTTCAACCATTGTTTGAATTGGAAACATTTTAGCCAACAACCGCCGCACGAAAAACCGCGTGCTGCTTGCAGCACGCGCAGCACCCGAAACACTAGTTATATTATAATATATAAACCTACATTACCACTGACTGACTGACTGATTGACATAGTTGTTTGCGAGGGCGAAGCCCGAGCCACTCCCCCCTTCCCATTGGTTCGCCCCCCCCCCCCCCCCAAAGTAATCTTTTTACAAACATTCCAAGTAACTTGGCGCAGCCTGAGGCCGGAGGTCGAAGGCGAAGCCCTACCACGAGGCCGCAGGCCGAGCTGCGGAGCGAGGGCGAAGCCCGAGCTCCCCCCCCCCACCTTTGATCACCCCTCCCCCCTATGTAATTTTCACGAGGCCGTAGGCCGAGTGATGCGAGCCCGAAGGGCGAGCTGCGGGCGAGGGCGAAGCCCGAGCCACTTACAAAAGTAACGTGCATTTTTTTTAATTTTTTGGAAATCCAAGATGGCCGCCGAAAGTCAACTGTCTCCGATTTGGCTGAAAATCGATATCCGAATGTATTTTGAGCCGAAAAATCCGAATTTGACAATTTTTTTGGAATCCAAGATGGCGCCTGTATTTTAAAAAATTAAACTTATTTCGTTCATAACGTCTCACTGGGCCTTCGTACGGGTCTGAAATTTTGTACATGGGGTTAAAGCACCCCGCGGAACTCGAGACTGCAATCAGATTTGGGATCCAAGATGGCCGCCCCCACATATATTTTGACGTTTCCTTTACTGACTGCAGTTTTTATCCATTTTCTCAACTGGACATGTTATTAAGCTTACCTCAATAGCCGCACGAAAAACCGCGGGCTGCTTGCAGCCCGCGCAGCGCCCGAAAAGCTAGTTATAATTATATTATAATATATAAACCTACATTACCACTCACTGACTGACTCATTGACATAGTTGTTTGCCCTGTTGCGGGGTTGGTGGGGTTTAGGTTGATGTGCGGTTGAATAGAGGGTGCTAAATGGAGTACCAGAAAAATCTGACATTTGAGGATCTGCAGAAACCTGATGTGGAAGGGGTATGGCCTGCGAAAACGGTTGTGGTTAGGGGTGTAAATTTTTTTTCCAAAATGTAGGGTGTTGTAAGCAATTTGACGACCGTCATTTGTTTTTTAATTTTTTTCAAAATCCAAGATGGCCGCCATACAAGGACAATTTCTCCCCATACAAACTTACCAATTTTTTGAACTGGAAACATATTTTAACCTACTTCAACAGGTTCACGAAAGACCGCGGGCTGCTTGCAGCCCGCGCAGCGCCCGAAACGCTAGTTATATTATATTATAATATATAAACCTACATTACCACTCACTCACTGACTGACTCATTGACATAGTTGTTTGCCCTGTTGCGGGGTTGGTGGGGTTTAGGTTGATGTGCGGTTGTATAGAGGGTGCTAAATGGAGTACCAGAAAAATCTGACATTTGAGGATCTGTGGAAACCTGATGTGGAAGGGGTACGGCCTGCGAAAACGGTTGGGGTTAGGGGCGTGATTTTTTTTCCATAATGTAGAAGATTTTAAGCAATTTGACGACCGTCATTTGTTTTTTGATATTTTTCAAAATCCAAGATGGCCGCCATACAAGGACAATTTTCCTCCATACAAACTTACCCATGTTCTGAACTGGAAACATATCTTAGCCTACCTCAACAGCCCCACGATGAACCGCGGGCTGCTTGCAGCCCGCGCAGCGCCCGAAAAGCTAGTTATATTATATTATAATATATAAACCTACAATACCACTCACTGACTGATTGACATAGTTGTTTGCCCTGTTGCGGGGTTGGTGGGGTTTAGGTTGATGTGTAGTCGTACAGAGGGTGCTCCAGTGAGTACCAGAAAAATCTGACATTTGAAGATCTGCAGAAACCTAATGTGGAAGGGGTACGGCCTGCGAAAACGGTTGGGGTTGGGGGCGTGATTTTTTTTTCAAAATGTAGGGGGTTGTAAGCAATTTGACGAGCGTCATTTGTTTTTTGATTTTTTTCAAAATCCAAGATGGCCGCCATACAAGGACAATTTTCCTCCATACAAACTTACCCATTTTCTGAACTGGAAACATATCTTAGCCTACCTCAATAGCCCCACGATGAACCGCGGGCTGCTTGCAGCCCGCGCAGCGCCCGAAAAGCTAGTTATAATATATAAACCTACATTACCACTGACTCACTGACAGAGTTGTTTACCCTGTTGCCGGGTTGGTGGGGTTTAGGTTGATGTGTGGTCGTATAGAGGGTGCTCCAGTGAGTACCAGAAAAATCTGACATTTGAAGATCTGCAGAAACCTGATGTGGAAGGGGTACGGCCTGCGAAAACGGTTGGGGTTAGGGGCGTGATTTTTTTTCCAAAATGTAGGGGGTTGTAAGCAATTTGACGAGAGTCATTTGTTTTTTTATTTTTTTCAAAATCCAAGATGGCCGCCATACATGCACAATTTTCCTCTATACAAATTTCATACAAACGGCCACTCCAAGTAACTAGGCGCAGCCAGAGGCCAAAAGCAAAGGCCACCTTCGCGAGGCCGCAGGCCGAGCTGCGGGCTAGGGCGAAGCCCGAGCCACTCTCCCGTTCCTCTTGGATCCCCCCTCTAAGTAATTGTCACGAGGCCAGAGGCCGAGTGATGCGAGCCCGGAGGGCGAGCTGCGGGCGAGGGCGAAGCCCGAGCCACTCTAACAGCCCACCCCACTTCCCCCTCTCTCCCCCGGATTTCACGAGGCCGGAGGTCGAGTGACGCGAGCCCGAAGGGCGAGCTGTGGGCGAGGGCGAAGCCCGAGCCACTTCCCCAAGCGCAGTCAAATTTTTTTAATTTTTGAAAATCCAAGATGGCCGCCAAAAGTCAACTGCTTGCGATTTGGCTGAAAATCGATATCTATATGTAGTTTGAGACCAAAAATCCAAATTTAATATTTTTTTTGGAATCCAAGATGGCGTCTGGATTTCAGAAAATTTAACTTAATTCGTTCAAAACGTCTTACTGGGACTTTGTAGGGTCTGCAAATTTGTACATGGGGGTAAAGCACCCCGCGGTACTCGGAACTGTAATCAGATTTTGGATCCAAGATGGCCGCCCCCACACATTTTATGATGTTTCCTATACTGACTTCAGTTTTTACCCATTTTCTCAACTCGACATGTTATTAAGGCAACCTCAACAGCCGCACGAAAAACCGCGGGCTGCTTGCAGCCCGCGCAGCGCCCGAATAGCTAGTTGTATTATATTATAATATATAAACCTACAATACCACTGACTCACTGACTGATTGACATAGTTGTTTGCCCTGTTGCGGTGTTGGTGGGGTTTAGGTTGATGTGCGGTCGTATAGAGGGTGCTCCAGTGAGTACCAGAAAAATCTGACATTTGAGGATTTGCAGAAACCTGATGTGGAAGGGGTACGGCCTGCGAAGACGATTGGGGTTAGGGGTGTGATTTTTTTTCCATAATGTAGAAGATTATAAGCAATTTGACGACCGTCATATGTTTTTTTATTTTTTTCATAATCCAAGATGGCCGCCATACATGGACAATTTTCCTCCATACAAATTTCATACAAGCGGCCACCTCAACTAACTAGGCGCAGCCAGAGGCCAAAAGCCAAAAGTAAAGGCCACCCCCGCGAGGCCGAAGGCCGAGCTGCATGCGAGGGCGAAGCCCGAGCCACTCCCCCTCCCCCTTGGATCCCCCCCGTTAAGTAATCTTCACGAGGCCGGAGGTCGAGTGACGCGAGCCCGAAGGGCGAGCTGCGGGCGAGGGCGTAGCCCGAGCCACTATCACAAAAAGCGCAGCGTCTTTTTTTTTGTTTTGGAAATCCAAGATGGCCGCCGAAAGTCAACTGCTTGCGATTTGGCTGAAAATAGATATCTATATGTAATTTGACCCCAAAAACCCAAATTCAATTTTTTTTTTGGAATCCAAGATGGCGCCTGGATTTTAGAAAATTAAACTTATTTCGTTTATAACGTCGTAGTCGTAGTTCGTAGGGGTCTGAAATTTTGCATGTGGGGGTAAAGCACTCCGCGGAACTCGGAACTGGAATTAGATTTTAGATCCAAGATGGCCGCCCCCACACATATTTTGATGTTTCCTTTACTGACTGCAGTTTTTACCCATTTTCTCGAATGGACATGTTCTTTAGCCCACCTCAACAGCTGGACGAAAGACCGCGGGCTGCTTGCAGCCCGCGCAGCGCCCGAAAAGCTAGTTATAATATATAAACCTACAATACCACTGACTGACTGACTGATTGACATAGTTGTTTGCCCTGTTGCGGGGTTGGTGGGGTTAAGGTTGATGTGTGGTCGTATAGAGGGTGCTCCAGTGAGTACCAGAAAAATCTGACATTTGAGGATCTGCGGAAACCTGATGTGGAAGGGGTACGGCCTGCGAAAACGGTTGGGGTTGGGGGCGTGATTTTTTTTCCAAAATGTGGGGGGTTGCAAGCAATTTGACGAGCATCATTTGTTTTTAGATTTTTTTCAAAATTCAAGATGGCCGCCATACATGGACAATTCCCCTCCATACAAATTTCATACAAACGGCCCCCCAAGTAACTTGGCGCAGCCTGAGGCCGAAGGCCGAAGGCGAAGCGCCCCCGCGAGGCCGCAGGCCGAGCTGTGGAGCGAGGGCGAAGCCCGAGCTTCCCCCCCCCCCCCTTTTGACCCCACCCCTACAAGTAATTTTCACGAGGCCGCAGGCCGAGTGATGCGAGCCCGAAGGGCGAGCTGCGGGCGAGGGCGAAGCCCGAGCCTCTATCACAAAGCGCAGCTTCTTTTTTTTTTTTTTTTTGGAAATCCAAGATGGCCGCCCTAAGTCAACTGCTTGCGATTTGGCTGAAAATCGATGTCTATATATAATTTGACCCCAAAAACCTAAATTCAATATTTTTTTTGGAATCCAAGATGGCGACTGGATTTTAGAAAATTAAACTTATTTCTTTTATAACGTCTCACTGGGACTTCGTAGGGGTCTGAAATTTTGCATGTGGGGGTAAAGCACCCCGCGGAACTCGGAAATGGAATCAGATTTTGGATCCAACATGGCCGCCCCCACACATATTATGATGTTTCCTTTACTGACTGCAGTTTTTACCTATTTTCTCAACTGGACTTGTCATTTAGCCCACGCCAACAGCCGCACGAAAAACCGCGGGCTGCTTGCAGCCCGCGCAGCGCCCGAAAAGCTAGTTATAATATATAAACCTACATTACCACTCACTGACTCACTCACTGACAGAGTTGTTTGCCCTGTTGCGGGGTTGGTGGGATTTAGGTTGATGTGCGGTCGTATAGAGGGTGCTCCAGTGAGTACCAGAAAAATCTGACATATGAGGATCTGCAGAAACCTGATGTGGAAGGGGTACGGCCTGCGAAGACGGTTGGGGTTGGGGGCGTGATTTTTTTTCCAGAATGTGGGGGGTTGTAAGCAATTTGACGAGCGTCACTTGTTTTTTAATTTTTTTCAAAATTCAAGATGGCCGCCATACAACAACAATTTTCCTCCATACAAACTTACCCATGTTTTGAACTGGAAACATATCTTAGCCTACCTCAACAGCCCCACGATGAACCGCGGGCTGCTTGCAGCCCGCGCAGTGCCCGAAAAGCTAGTTATATTATATATAGCTACACTTACCACTGACTCACTGATTGACATAATTGTTTGACCTGTTCCCGACTGACAGGTGTCACAAATGTTATACCATCGTGTTCAGGGTGTTTTGAAACCAACCAGAAAAATCCGAAAACTTGAAGATCACCAGATCCTGATGTGGAAGGGGTACGGCCTGCAAAAACGGTTGGGGTAAGGGGCGTGATTTTTTTTCCAAAATGTAGGGGGTTGTAAGCATTTTGACGACTGTCTTTTGTTTTTTGACTTTTTTAAAATTCAAGATGGCCGCCATACAAGGGCAATTCCCCTCCATACAAATCACATACAAATGGCACCCCCAAAGCAATTTAGTGCAGCCTGAGGCCGAAGGCCGAAGGCGGAGTCCCTTTCGCGAGCCGCCCCCTTGATACCTTGAGTAATTTTCACGAGGCCGCCGGCCGAGTGATGCGAGCCCAAAGGGCGAGCTGCGGGCGAGGGCGTAGCCCGAGCCACTTCCACCACGCGCTAGGTAGTTTTATTTTAATTTTTGGAAATTCAAAATGGCCGCCAAAAGTCAACTGCTTCCAATGTGACTGAAAAACGATATCTATATGTATTTTGAGCCAAAAAAACCAAATTTAATTTTTTTTTGGAATCCAAGATGGCGTCTGGATTTAAAAAAATTAAACTTATTTTGTTAGTAAGGTCTTACTGCGACGTTATAGGAGTCTGAAATTTTCTACATTGGGGTAAAGCACCCCGCGAAACTCGAAACTGCATTCAGATTTTGGATCCAAGATGGCCGCCCACACATTTTTTCATGTTTCCTCAACAGACTGCGATTCTTACCCATTTTCTCAACTGGACATGTTCTTTAGCCTTCCTTAACAGTTGCACGAAAAACCGCGTGCTGCGTGCAGCACGCGCAGCACCCGAAACACTAGTTATATTATATAAAGCTACACTTACCACTGACTGATTGACATAGTTGTTTGGGTTTGGTGGGGTATGGGTTGATGTGTGTTCGTATAGAGGGTGCTCCAGTGAGTACGAGAAAAATCTGACATTTGAGGATTTGCGGAAACCTGATGTGGAAGGGGTACGGCCTGCATAGACGGTTGGGGTTAGGGGCGTGATTTTTTTTTCAGAATGTAGGGGGTTGTGGGCAATTTGACGAGCGTCATTTGATTTTTTATTTTTTTCAAAATTCAAGATGGCCGCCATACAAGGACAATTTTCCTCCATACAAACTTACCCATTTTCAAAACTGGAAACAATTCTTACCCTACTTCAACAGCCGCACGATAAACCGCGGGCTGCTTGCAGCCCGCGCAGCGCCCGAAAAGCTAGTTATAATATACAACGTCCCTTTTAATTAACTACAAATACTTTAACTGCTGCTTCATTTAGGGTGGAAAAACAGTTTAGTCGCATAAAATAAAAAATCCGCAGGTTAGTTTTTTTTTTCACTTCTTCTAACAAAAATATTAAATTATTTTCGCCATCCTCCTGTATGTGGTCTACTAAAATTCATTCATACTTCTAAACACTTATAGGCACCGCCCATCGCCATCTATCTCCCTCTTACTGTAGCAGATTGTGTGTGATAGACAGAGTCATTAATGTCAGTCATTATCATTAATCCTACGTACAGTACACATACATCTTTGTAAGTAATAGTAAATCAATATGAAATAAGCAAAGGTACATACCTGTTACAAATTCAGAAAACCTCAAGCAGGTGCATGAGTCGTGGCCTCATGGAGAGTATTCCGTCAATCTCCAAATGGACCATGAGGTCTTATGCGACTGCGCTTTCCACCCGGGCTTACACAAACATTCACACTGACACTTTAAGACCAAACGAGTTGGCATTCAAGCACTCAAAAATACTTCAAACGACGAAATTTAACTAACACACTGCACTGTAGTAGGTACAAATTCGTACATTATCTACGAATATTTAGAATCCCCTGCACTCTGGTGAATGCAGTACTTTTGAAACAGTTTAGATAGTTAGGTACTATTATCCTAAATAGGTAAATACTTAGCACTTATCGGCGACACTACGACCAACTTCTGCAAAGCCGCGAATAGAAATTTTACCTATTTTCATGACGGAAATTGCAAGTTAATTTCCAATTAAAAATGGTTAAAACGCTTTTGTTAGTAATTAATTAATCACATCACATGCCACCTAGATAGGCCTATGGACTCAAACAGACTGAACGTAACAAACGGAAAGCCGGCTAGTCAAGGCTAGGTAGGTACATAGCGTCTTGGCGACACGAGGCTAGAGTGAGATGCGACACAAGGGAAGAGCGAGATAAAACTGTCGAGCACGTGTTTGTCGGCACTGTGTCGGCGAATGGTAAAAGAATTAAAAAGATACCGCTTTCGTTTACGATTGCCGCAAACGGCTATTAGAAAAGTACAAAGAAGTGCCGCAGTAGCAAAGAGTTCTTACAGTACAGATGTGATAATTGTTTTTTAACATCCTCAATGAGAATATTGTAATGAATACACATCAAAGTCTATTTTTATCTTTTATTTTAACTTGTGAAACATGTTTCCGATTTAAGATCTACTTAGGCATACTTACCTTTGAAGTACGTTTTTTAGTTTATACGATGGTATTAGTCTTTAAGTATGTGATGAACTACACAGTACATTAAAGCTACAACCTCCTATTTTGGGACCTATTATTGGGAAGAGGATTTTGACCTGGGATTTGGTAGTTTTAAATAATGAAGAATAGTAAATATCTCATGACTTAATTTTTTTATAAACGGGTTGGTAATTGGTATGGTAATGGATACACCGATTTTAATTTATTTATTGTTTGAAAGGTGACTCAATCAACAGTTTATTTTTTGCTAAGATTTAAAATTTTACTCAGCCGGTTTCTCTAGCTTATGTGCTGAATCGCTAAGAGTGTGATATATCTTACAATAGGTCTAATTGCACTGACCTAAACTAACTAAGGTGTCTAGTCGGAATGATATTGTGAGTGTGTACTACAATAGCAAAGCTATGGAACGAACCATCTGTATTTCAACTTTTCTATGGCAGTAGCTTCGGACAGCTGAAAGTTCGATGACCGTAGGTATTGAATGGGTTTTGGAAGATGATATTTTAAATTAATGAATGAATATTTGCGTAAAAGGGGCGTGTACAACGTAATAGTATAGTAAACAAATAGTACGCAATACGCAATGTCGTCAACAGGATGTTGTATGCGTCTCTTTAAGGAAAATTTGTAAGTGAAGTTATCTCGAAAACTAACCTGCGGATTTTTTATTTTATGCGCCAAATCTGTTGCTCCGCCTTGAATAAAGCAGCAGTTAAAGTATTTGTAGTTAATTAAAAGGGACGTTATATAAACCTACATTACCACTCACTTACTGACTGACTCATTGACATAGTTGTTTGCCCTGTTGCGGGGTTGGTGGGGTTTAGGTTGATGTGTGGTCGTATAGAAGGTGCTAAATAAAGTACCAGAAAAATCTGACATTTGAGGATTTGCGGAAACCTGATGTAGAAGGGGTACGGCCTGCAAAAACGGTTGGGGTTGGCGGCGTGAATTTTTTTCCAAAATGTAGGGAATCGTAAGCAATTTGACGAGCATCATTTGTTTTTTTAATTTTTTCAAAATCCAAGATGGCCGCCATACATGGACAATTTCCCTCCATACATCTTTACTCATTTTCTGAACTGGAAACATATCTTAGACGACCTCAACAGCCGCACGATAAACCGCGGGCTGCTTGCAGCCCGCGCAGCGCCCGAAAAGCTAGTTATATTATAATATATAAACCTACAATACCACTGACTGACTCACTGATTGACATAGTTGTTTACCCTGTTGCGGGGTTGGTGGGGTTAAGGTTGATGTGTCGTCGTATAGAGGGTGCTCCAGTGAGTACGAGAAAAATCTGACATTTGAGGATTTGCAGAAGCCTGATGTGGAAGGGGTACGGCCTGCAAAAACGGTTAGGGTTAGGGGCGTGATTTTTTTTTCACAATGTAGAATATTATATGCAATTTGACGACCGTCATTTGTTTTTTGATTTTTTTCAAAATCCAAGATGGCCGCCATACATCGACAATTCCCCTCCATACAACTTTAGCCATTTTCCGAACTGGAAACCAATTTAAGCTTACCTCAACAGCGGCACGAAAGACCGCGGGCTGCTTGCAGCCCGCGCAGCGCCCGAAAAGCTAGTTATAATATATAAACCTACATTACCACTCACTCACTGACTGACTGATTGACATAGTTGTTTGCCCTGTTGCGGGGTTGGTGGGGTTTAGGTTGATGTACGGTCGTATAGAGGGCGCTCCAGTGAGTACCAGAAAAATCTGACATTTGAGGATTTTCAGAAACCTGATGTGGAAGGGGTACGGCCTGCGAAGACGGTTGGGCTTGGGGGCGTGATTTTTTTTCAAAAATGTAGGGGGTTGTAAGCAATTTGACGACCGTCATTTGTTTTTTTATTTTTTTCAAAATTCAAGATGGCCGCCATACGAGGACAATTTTCCTCCATACAAACTTACCCATTTTCTGAACTGGAAACATATCTCAGCCTAACTCAACAGCCCCACGATGAACCGCGGGCTGCTTGCAGCCCGCGCAGCGCCCGAAAAGCTAGTTATATTATATTATAATATATAAACCTACATTACCACTCACTCACTGACTGACTGATTGACATAGTTGTTTGCCCTGTTGCGGGGTTGGTGGGGTTTAGGTTGATGCATGGTCGTATAGAGGGTGCTCCAGTGAGTACCAGACAAATCTGACATATGAGGATTTGCAGAAACCTGATGTGGAAGGGGTACGGCCTGCGAAAACGGTTAGGGTTAGGGGTGTGATTTTTTTTCCAAAATGTAGGGGGTTGTAAGCAATTTGACGACCGTCATTTGTTTTTTTATTTTTTTCAAAATTCAAGATGGCCGCCATACAACGACAATTGTCCTCAATACAAACTTACCCATTTTCTGAACTGGAAACATATCTTAGCCTACCTCAACAGCCCCACGATGAACCGCGGGCTGCTTGCAGCCCGCGCAGTGCCCGAAAAGCTAGTTATATTATATATAGCTGATGATGATGATCTGTCCGACCGATTTCGGCCATGGCGACCCCTTCGACTCCTATCCATTGATTTGGCGCTCGTGCGCTCGAAGATGGCTAACGTAGCCTATCTTTGCGGCAAAACACCGTGCACAATGTGGACACGTAAGTACACCGTCCACATAATGATATATTATGGCGGCTGGTGGACGGGCCTTTATATGGTCGCGTTTAGAATCGAGATCAGTTTTACGCTGATCCTCGAACTCGCGTACTTGGCTGTCCACAATCCGACGCCATTCTGGCCGCTGTGCTGCTAAACGTTCCCATTGCGAGGGCTCTATGTTACATCTCTTCATGTGGCGTTTTTGGACGTCCTTGTACCGGAGTAGTTGTCCGCCATGCTTTCGCTTGCCTTCCTCCAGTTCAGAGAAGAAGATACGCTTCGCCACTCGCTCCTCCGCCATCCGTGATACGTGACCGCACCACCGAAGCTGACGACGCATTAAATAAGCTTCAATGCCACCAACATTAGCACGTCGCAGGACTTCGGTATTTCGTACTCTATCAGACCATTTGATCTTCACGATCGTACGAAGGCATCTTAGGTGGAATCGATCTAGAGCACGAATGTGACGCCGGTATACACACCACGTCTCAGATGAGTATAGGAGGTTCGGCAGAACAATTGCCATATATACAGAAATTTTTGTGGCTAACTTAAGGTCATGTGAGCAGAAGACCTTGGAATACAGCTCGCCAAATGCTGCAGCTGCCGCACCGACCCTGCTATTGATCTCAGCATCAAGATCACACTTGGATGTTATCGTGCTCCCCAGATATCGAAACTTGTCCACTTGCTTCAGCACATTCTCACCAAGATTTATGGACAGTGTCTCATGACCGTGAGTGTCCAGGGACATCACCTCCGTCTTATTGACGCTGATTTTCAGGCCGAATTTACGACAGGCTTGGTGAAAAACGGACATCAGCTGTTGCAGGCCGTCTGGGGATTCTGCTAAGAAGCACAAATCATCAGCATACATGATCTCAGTGATCAGTGCATGCGAGACTTTGGTGCGAGCCTTAAGTCGAGCCAAATTGAAAAGGCTGCCGTCTGTGCGGAAGCGGATGCGAACTCCTTCGGGAATAGTTTGTAAGACCTCTCTAACCACCACTGCAAAGTATAAGGCGAACAAAGTAGGTGCAAGGACGCATCCTTGCTTCACCCCACAGGTAACAGGGAAGAAGTCCGTCTGTTCACCGTCTACAGCGACGCAGCATTTCATGTCGTCATGCAGGAGTCTAAGTAGTCTTACAAACTTTTCCGTGCATCCAAGCTTTCCTAACACCAACCATAACGCTTCACGCGGCACGCTATCGAAAGCCTTCTCCAGGTCAACAAAGCAGAGGTACAACTTTTGACCTTGTTCTCTGGGGCCCTACTCCAAAAACATACACCGTATTTACGGGCGTACTAAAGGCACGGGTCGACATCGGTGCCTTCGTTTACACTCCATAAAGTCGAGCCGTACAACACGGATCCCATACGAGCCCGTAAACGACGCGTCGACACCAGTGATGTAACTTTTTGCTAAAGTTACCGGTATTGTATCGGTACTTTCGAAAACAATAAATTTATCTTAATTATATAATAAACATGAGAATCTCACTTTTTTTCTTACAAAAGAAGCCAATCTGCACCTAAAAGTGTTATTATAATAAGAAAAAGTAATTGATTTCACTATTGTCAGATCGTTAAGACTCGATATCCCAGACGCCATGAATGCCATGATCATTAAAAGTCAAGTTCCACAGAGGTTTTTGGCGGGAAGTCAAGGGGTCCAGTTGGAGTTTGCTTTAAATTGTTTTGCAAATTGATTCTAGTGGACTTTATAATATGAAATTGGTGTAGTTTGGTGTTATAAATGCTCATTCTCATGGACAATATGTGAAATGTTTAAAGTGGACAGTCATAGTGCGGTTGTAGTGATATTTATTTGCGGACTGCGGTGGGCGTCTTTGGGTGCCGTCCGCCACTCAATCGGCTATGAAAACCAGTGGACTCGTATAGATTTGTCGCCAGAAGCTCCCGTGAAGCAATCAAAGGACCTTTACCAACCTTTGATTGTATAGTTAAGGGTTTAGGATTAGGAATAAAGAAGAGATAAATAAAGATTGGCTCTAAAGGACTAGTATCCAGAGCCGTAAATTAATTTAAGAAAAAAAAAAAAAAAAAGTTCCACAGACATGTCAACTTCAAAAATGACATTTGTGTATAATTGACATCAAATCAAACAACAAATAAATATCCTGTAAATATCCCTATTTGTTTATTATATTTCTATCAGTTTTATAAAAACTTCTCCAGTTTTATTTCGAAAAGCAGCTATTGGTACCAAATCAAAAAGCAAATTTTGAGCCACAAGGATGAGAATGTCGCGAGAACCAGGCCGAAAACCCAGTAAATGAGCGCTACGACAAAACGTTTGTGTTAGATGGATAGCTGCTCCGATTGCTTCTTTAAAACGACGGCAAGGCTTCTATAGACCAAGACTCGAGACGTTAAAAACGGAAATAACTTGTTTAGATAGCCTGGAGAAATGAAGAATGAAAATAAAGAATGTATTTCTTATGCAACATTTTATTGTACTTATACAAATATATAATTATTGTGGAAGTGTTGTGTATTTTTATAAAGCAAATTAAGTTTCAATGCCTGAATTTCTTGTAAGTTACATACTCTAAATAGTAACAATAACCTACCAAAGCACCTAATAAAAACACAATCATGTGCAATTGGATGCATTGCTTACATAATAATAATTATAAGAAGTGCACTTAGTTTAAATTTGTGTGAGTGGTGTATGGTGTTCAATGTTTTGAGTATTTCTTTGTAGAGGTTCTTTTTAGTTTGTTGTAAAAGTTTGCTCCTCCATGCTGGTCGAAGAAAGGAAAAAAACTAGGAATGTACCAGCTGCTTCTTTTCTAGCTAAGACCATAAAAACCAATCAATAGAATGGTAGAAACTGAATCAGTTTACATGCAATGTGCCTATGTATATTACTATTTTGATTCCTTTTGCCACCTTCTCGCCCACCACAATGCTAAAAGTGGCCTTTGAGTTTTGTGACATTGGGCTCTGTCTACTTTCGAGCCACAAAGACAAAATGCTTTGTCTGTACATAATGTTATGTAGGTAGGTACCTAGGTTTACTGTATGGTTCTTTCTGTTAGATCTGCAGAACAATGTAGGCTGTTGAATAATGATTCTCTTTTATTTATAAACATTTATATATAGTTTTAAACCTAGCAGTGAAATAACTAATCATCAACAACATGGACAATTGTGTTAAAAGTGGCTTCTTTGATGAATGAAAAACAAAACTATAAATATATTGTTTTATTTAATGTCCATAATTTGAAATGGTAAAAACCTGTAAGTAGATAATAAATAAGCTACAATGTAATCAAAAATAATGAATCACTGTATGGATGATATCAGTCAGATCTTGGCTGGTTGTTGCTCTTCTTCCGCAGTTGATTCTGTTACCTATATAATACTTCCTGTAGAGAAATGAGGTGGTATTAAGATCTTCGCACCGGGCATGGTACCATTCATTATTTTAGACAAATTGTTATAACACTATATCATCACTACATGTCTCTTCTTGAATACCTGAAATAATTTTATACCATTATATAACATTATCCTGCTATATCTGACAACCTAACCAAGGTCGCTGGAAGGCTCTGGATGCAAGCCGCTCTAGATTGGTCATTTTGGAAATCTTTGGGAGAGGCCTATGTCCAGCTGTGGACGTTATGCGGCTGAGATAATGATGATCCTGCGATGAGCGTAGGGGTTAAGAGAGTAAAATCTGCTGGAGGGCACTAAGTGTAAAGTACTAATAGTTCAACTGAGAATAACGAGGTACCGGATGATTTATATGCTTTTGACAACCTCCGTGGTGTAGTGGTCTCCATGCTAGTCCGCCACCCAGAGGTCCCGGGTTTGATCCCTGGTCAGGGCAAGTTGAAAAATGGTTTTTTTCAAATCGTCCTGGGTCTTGGATGTTTATCTATATATGTACTTGTTATAAAATATAGTATCATTGATTTAGTATCCTGTAACACAAGTCTCGAACTTACTTTGGGGCTAGCTCAATCAGTGCAACTTGTCTCTATATATTTATTTATTTATTTATTCACATCCTTCTGGTAACGGCCCTTCCATAAAATGCAAGAGCAATAATTAATATCTGTAAAAATATAGAAAATTTTATGAGGCAATTTAGGTATCAGGCTAAGTAGGCATATAGGTATATATACTTTTTATATAAACAAAATTTACAAATCGCTTACCTTTGAAACCTCTTGAAGTTCCGGAGCATCCTTTAGGTTAGGTTATGTTTATGTCCTCGAACAATTATTATTGTTCATTAAAGATACAATCATTTAAGTAACTGCTAAATACTTAGGTAAATAGTTATATAGTAAGAAATCACACTGATTGAGCTAGGTAGGACCATTAAACTTGTACTGAGGGGGATAAGGGGTACTAAGTAAATATAGCCACAGCTGTTATGCAAAGTCAAAAGTCATTTTTATTTTTATTTTGTTAGATGGATATGTCGACTAGCAGTGCCGGTTCTAGCCCTACCAGCGCCCTGGGCGAAATACTACGGTGCCCCCTACCTAACTGCAATTCCAACCCATTCGAAACAAGATTTACCTACGTTTTATAAGCTAATACCCAACTACGGAAGCCATTTGCAGCTAACAATATATATTATTGAAATGTGCTAATTAAGATACCTGTCATTTGATACACGACTCGAAATAAAAACAAAAAAAAATTGCCTCGAAATTATTGTATGTCGAATTCGTTATATTTATTGCATACTAATTGTAGACTTTGTCACCCGGACAGAAACAAGAATCGATAGACATCTCATTTGTCAAAATTGGATAATTGGTTCGGATGTTACGGTGGAACACTTTTAGATATCCACAATAAAATATACCTAATGAAATAATAATTTATAAAAAGTAAGTAGACCTCGATCAATGAACGAGGGGAGGGATACTTTCGTAGCGCCCCTTTATATCCGGCGCCCTGGGCGGTCGCCCAACCGCGCCCTACCCTAAAACCTCTACTGCCGACTAGGTACCTATAGATCTATAGATATACGATTAGACCTCCGAACTAGCCAATAAGAGCCCAAAGCCGTATCGCCGCGACGGCCCCTCTCTAAAAACATACGCCGTATCTACGGGCGTACTAAAGACACGGATCGACACCGGTACGGCATGCCTACTCCGTACCAGTCGTTCCGTACAATACGGATACGCATCGAGACTATTCGAGACCGGTGGTGTGAAACTTTTTGCTAAATTTATCGGTACTATATCGGTACTTTCGAAAACAATAAATTTATCTTGATTGGCTAATATATATGAGAATCTTACTTTTTTTTCTTACAAGTGAAGCCAATCTGAACCTAAAAGTGTTATTATAATAAGAAAATATAATTGATTTTATTATTGTAAAATCAGTACGACTCAATATCCCAGACGCCATGATCATTAAAAGTAAAGTTCCACAGACATGTCAACTTCAAACATGACATTCGTGTGTAAATAACATCAAACAACAAATACCTAACCTAACTCAAATTGTTTATTAAATTTCTATCTGTTCTTTAAAAAGTTCTCCAGTTTAACCAGTTTTTTTTCGAAAGGCAGCTGTTACCAAACCAAAAAGCAAATTTTGAGCCCCAAGGATGGGAATGTCGCAAGAACCAGGCCGAAAACCCAGTAAATGAGCTACCTACGACAAAACTGAGCAGCTCTGTTAATTTTGGTGTCTCCAAAGCTTTACTTCGTTTGTTCGATGGATACAACGACGGCAATATAGACCGAGACTCGATTTGATTCCTTTTGCCACCTTCTCGCCCACCACAATGCTAAAAGTGGTTTTTAAGTTTTTTGGCATTGGGCTCGGTCTACTTTCAAGCCACAAAACACATAATGCTTTGTCTGTACATAATGTTTACTTAACATTACCTACTAACCACAGACATAGATATACATAGACGACGTAAATGCACCTACTTCGCGTGTAAGTTCTCAGACAAAGCGTCGAGGTTGGCCGCCGCTACTGACAGTCCGCGCGCGTCTGTGATTGCAGCCGGACGGCAGCGAAAAATAAAAAAATGCCTCGTTGCGTGATAATAAACTGCAACAGCCCAAAAATTGCAAGCGCCCAAAGTCAAGGACATATTTTCTATCACAGCTAAGTTATTTTAAAATTATTTTATGCGTAAATTCATTTTAAAACAATTTTTTAAGTATTCCAAGCTGTGATTCCAAGATTATACCTAAATAAGTATAGATTAAGGTTAAAAAACTACATTCACATTACATTGCCGCGTTTGCATTGAGCGTTAAATCCGACGTTGTGTCTTAAGAAGCAATGAATATCAAAACAAGCGATAATGTCGCGCATCGCTACGACGTCGTGGTACCGGCAATTTCTCATTCGTCAGTAAAATTTAGCGACTAGTGTTGTTCGTTCTACAACATATACCAATAATCGATTTTAATCGATATCGGACTGACGAATGGTAATAACTATTTTTAAAGAGGCAATTTAATAGATATTGATATAAACAAGCTTATTTCCTAATTTACACTTTAGAAAACGAGGGTAATATTTTTAGAGTTCATGTGTGTAATATGGTCGCTCTTTGAACATATATACTACTGGTCACAAGTTGGTGAACAAAACTGCGCATGCGTCACTGCTCATCATTGCTCGTTAGTGAGTCGTCGTTACTGAATTTCCTCCATTGAAGCGGTCGCAATGCGTAGGTATATTTTCGATACCTGACATGGCTAAGAACGACCGCAAGGGAAGTTGCTTTAACGTTTAAAAAAAACGCATTGAAATCGGTCCATCCGTTCGAGTGCTACGATGCCACTCTTTCTCGTCGGGGTAAAAACAGAATAAAATAAACCATCCCGTACAACAAACGTGTTTTTTTTATAGATAATGGTACGGAACCCTTAGTTCGCGAATTCGATTCGCACTTGGCCGATTATTTAATAATTATCATAGTTTTATTTTTGAAATTCAATCAAAATATTTACATAACTTGTAATTTTTAGTTTTAATTTAAATTTTAATAAGTTTGTATAGTTTGAATTTAAGTTAAATTGAAATAAATTATTTGAGTACAAATATTTGTTCTTTATTATCAAACAAACAATTTTCCGTTTAGAATCACTTGTTTATCCAATTTCATATCATTCGTCAATCAGAAAATCGATTGTGATTTTATCACAAATCGATTAACTTGAATGTTAATCGATCGTATGGTTAGCGAGCGCGGAGTGAACGAGCGAGACCACAGATATAAAATCTATGAGTATGAGCGAGACGATCAGGGCGGCGGCGTGCGTCGTTTAAATCATAGCGAGCGGTTTCTTTGAATCGGTTTGAATTTCCCGTCACTAAAATTGCCTGTGACGTCACAGTAGGCATTAAAAAAGTTGGCACGCTTGGTTTCCATACAAAACTTGATACGGGCGTTATCTATTACATCTATATCTGTGCTACTAACCTAGGTACCTAGGTTTATTGTATGGTTCTTTCTGTCAGATCTGCAGAACGATGTAGCCCGTTGATTAATGATTCTTTTTTATTTAATGTATATACATTTTTAAATAGTTTCAAACCTAGCAGAGAAATAACTTATCATAAACAAAATGTACTTTTGTATTTATTTAGAGTAAATTCTTTAAGATTTAAATGTGATGTACTTTGTCATATTTACAGCTCCGCACATCTCATTTAGTTCAAAATGCTCAATTTAACCATAATTACAAGTAAAGTGCAGCATCAGTGCAGAAATATGCCATGGAACCCGCTGAAATAACAGGATTGACAGAGCCATAGGGCTATTATAAGAGCCAAAGGCCACTTTTTGCCTTTTGGTGAAGTGGAGGTGAAAAAAGTCATTCAAAATGATTATAATAATGTTTATTAGAATTAACCCATAGTCAGTGAATATTTTTGTACCACTAGCTAGATAGCAAACAGTACATGTATTCATCAATTTAAATATTTTTGACATTGGATCCAACTTTACATCCGGAATTTCAGCTACAGCCAGCTCATGCCCATTCGAAGTGTGATGTAAACAAAGTCAGTATGTAGTGATAAAAAGCATAGTGCTTACATACCTAGTAATATTCTCGGTGCAGATGATTTATATCCTCCATATTATTGCCAAATAAAAGCATGGCTATTTTCGCCATAGCGTGCTTGCTGACTGCTGCGCCATGATGGCAACCTGGGCCACATCCACATCCTTCTGGTAACGGCCCTTGCATAAAATGCAAGAGCAATAATTAATATCTGTAAAAATATAGAAAATTTTATGAGGCAATTTAGGTATGAGGCTAAGTAGGCATATATATATATACTTTTTTTAATAAACAAAATTCACAAATTGCTTACCTTTGAGACCTCTTGAAGTTCCGGAGCATCCTTTAGGTTAGGTTATGTTTATTATTGTTCGATAAAGATACAATCATTTAAGCAACTGCTACTTAGGTGAATAGTTACATAATAATAAATCACACTGATTGAGCTAGGTAGGACCATTAAACTGGTGCTAAGGGGGCTAAGGGATACTAAATATAGCCACAGCTCAAAGAGAATATAAATAATCACTACGAGTACGTTCACAGCTTTTCGATGGATATGCCGACTAGATATAATTATCTGTCTAATCTGTGATATAATTAGACCTCCGAACTAGCCAATAAGAGCCCAAAGCCATATCGGCGCGACGAGGTCCGTAACTAAAAGAGTTGACGTTGGCGGGGTATGATGCGGGGTGGGACGGGGGGCATTTTCGGTCGACTTACGTGCTGTCAAGTTGACATTTTGACACTTATCGAGTACCGTTTACGCTATTAATCTGTCAAAGTAGTTTAGTCCCGTCTTTAGTCCGTTCGAAAGCGTCGCGACGACGTCATCGCGTTCTAACTAGCCAATAAGAGCCCAAAGCCGTATCGCCGTGACGACGGAGTTGACATTGGCGGGGTATGATGCGGGGTGGGAGGGGGGGCATTTTCGGTCGACTCACGTGCTGTCAAGTTGACATTTTGACTCTATAGAGTACCGTTTAAGCTATTTATCTGTCAAAGTAGTTTAGTCCCGTCTTTAGTCCGTTCTAAAGCGATCGACGACGTCATCGCGTATGTGTTATGGATTGCCTTGAACTGCTCGTATGACGGACGACTTTCGTCGATAACATTATGGAGTAAGGCCCCTGCTCTTTTCCTGCAGTTGACGCACAGAGAAGATCGCTTCGCACGTGCCTCGGTCCGGTCGGAAACCGAACTGAGTTTCGGGCAGGATCTTTTCAGCTAAGTTCTTCAAGCGGTTTAAGAGAATTCTGGCAAAGACCTTTCCAGGGACCGATAAGAGCGAAATTCCACGATAGGAGTTGCAGTCCGAGCGGTCACCTTTATTTTTATAGAGGGCACTAATACGCGATGCCTTAAATGTATCTAATACTCACTCCTCCTCCCACATACGTATAAATAGTTCCCACACTAACGTGTGCAGCTCCTCTCCACCGTACTTGATCAGCTCTCCCGGTATAAGGTCAATACCAGCCGCCTTATTATTTTTTTGCTGTCTAATAGCAGCAACAACTTCGTCGCGCAAAAGAGGCTCGTCCAGCTCCGGAGCAGGAGGGAGTTGAGGCAGTAAACTGATGCTTTGCAGATCAGCTGATCGATCCACATTCAGCAGTGTATTGAAGTGCTCCGCCCAGCGCTTTAGTACATCCTCCCTACTCGTCAAGAGACACCTACCGTCTGAAGACCTAAAAGGAACCTTTGCATGGTAGGATGTACCTGTCAGCCTACGTACCTCACTGTAAAATTCCCCTAGCTGGTTTGTATCAGAGAGCTATTGCATGTGACAAGCTTTGTCATGCCACCACTTGTCTTTAATTTTTCGGGACATCTTGCGCAATTCAAGGTCACTAGCTTTGACCTCCGCAACGCTTCTACTTCGCCTTCTGTGCTGTCGCAGAAGATTTCTGTGTTTGTCAAGCGCTGCCCGTAGAACACCGTCATTTTCATCAAACCAGTCTTCATTGCGACGGCATTTTTTGCCCAGTGCAGTTGAAGCTGTATCTATGATACGGGATGACAAAGTTTCCCAGGCAGCACTAACGTCGCCTACTTCTTTTACTGGCAACAGCTCTTCAGACAACGCTTCCACATATTTCACCTTGACCTTGTGATCCTTCAGCTTCTCCACGTTTAAAGATGCATGCTTTTTTATTGGAGATCTACGAGAGTGTCGGAGGCGGAGTCGCAGCTTAGTGACAATCAGCCGATGGTCAGACCAACAGTGTGCACCACGCATAGCGCGGGTAATTAGCACTTGGCTAAAATCTCTTTGCCTCACGATAGCATAGTCGATCAAATGCCAGTGCTTGGATCTTGGGTGCATCCATGTTGTCTTGTACTTGGCATCAAGCCTAAACATAGTGTTCGTAATTGCCAGACCGTATTGAGTACAAAGACTGAGCAGTAACTGACCGTTGTCGTTCATGTTACCGACTCCATGTCTACCCAGAACTGCAGGCCAAGCCTCATAGTCCCGACCAACCCTGGCATTGAAATCGCCCAGCAATAGTACCTGCTCTTTGGCGTTTATGTTATCAAGGCAAAGAGACACTTCCTCATAAAATTTGTCCTTAATGTCATCAGGTTTATCTAACGTTGGTGCATAAACACTGATGATATTAAGGTAATTGTCTTTGTCCAGGTGAAGACGCAGTGTGGTAACGCGGTCCGAAATATGTACAGGGTACTCCTGTAAACTTTTCACTAAATGATTTTTGATGGCGAATCCTACGCCTGATTGCCGAGTGTCGGAGGCAGCGGTACCTTTCCAAAAGAAAGTGTAACCTCCACCTACTTCCACCAATTCTCCTTCATCGGCGAGATGTGTTTCGCTGATAGCAGCCACATCCACGCCACAAGATGGCCGCCCACACATTTTTTCATGTTTTCTCCACTGACTGCAGTTTTCACCCATTTTTTGAACTGGAAACATTTCTTAGCTAATAACCGCCGCACGAAAAACCGCGTGCTGCTTGCAGCACGCGCAGCACCCAAAACACTAGTTATATTATATTATATTATAATATATAAACCTACAATACCACTCACTCACTGACTGACTCATTGACATAGTTGTTTGCCCTGTTGCAGGGTTGGTGGGGTTTAGGTTGATGTGCGGTTGTATAGAGAATGCTAAATGGAGTACCAGAAAAATCTGACATTTGAGGATCTGCTGGAACATGATGTGGAAGGGGTACGGCCTACGAAAACGGTTAAGGTTACGGGCGTGATTTTTTTTCCAAATGTAGGGCGTTGTAAGCAATTTGAAGAGCGTCACTTGATTTTTTATTTTTTTCAAAATTTAAGTTGGCCGCCATACAAGGAATATTTTCCTCCATACAAACTTACCCATTTTCTGAACTGGAAACATATCTTAGCCTACCTCAACAGCCCCATGATTAACCGCGGGCTGCTGGCAGCCCGCGCAGCGCCCGAAAAGCTAGTTATATTATATTATAATATATAAACCTACAATACCACTGACTGACTCACTGATTGACATAGTTGTTTGCCCTGTTGCGGGGTTGGTGGGGTTTCGGTTGATGTGTGGTCGTATAGAGGGTGCTTCAGTGAGTACCAGAAAAATCTGACATTTGAGGATTTGCGGAAACCTGATGTGGAAGGGGTACGGCCTGCGAAAACGGTTGGGGTTAGGGGTGTGATTTTTTTTCCATAATGTAGAAAATTATAAGCAATTTGACGAGCGTCATTTATTTTTTTTATTTTTTGCAAAATTCAAGATGGCCGCCATACAACGACAATTGTCCTCCATACAACTTTACCCATTGTCTCAACTCGACATGTTATTTAGCCCACCCCAACAGCTTTACGAAAAACCGCGGGCTGCTTGCAGCCCGCGCAGCGCCCGAAAAGCTAGTTATATTATATTATATTATTAATATATAAACCTACATTACCACTGACTGACTCACTCACTGATTGACATAGTTGTTTGCCCTGTTGCGGGGTTGGTGGGGTTTAGGTTGATGTGTGGTCGTATAGAGGGTGCTCCAGTGAGTACCAGAAAAATCGGACATTTGAAGATCTGCAGAAACCTGATGTTGAAGGGGTATGGCCTGCGAAAACGGTTAGGGTTAGGGGTGTGATTTTTTTTTCAAAATGTAGGGGGTTGCAAGCAATTTGACGACCGTCATTTGTTTTTAGGTTTTTTTCAAAATCCAAGATGGCCGCCATACATGGACAATTTTCCTCCATACAAATTTCATACAAACGGCCCCCCAAGTAACTTGGCGCAGCCAGAGACCAAAGACCAAAAGGAAAGCCCTCCACCGCGAGGCCGTAGGCCGAGCTGCGGGCGAGGGCGAAGCCCGAGCCACTCCCCCCCCCCCCCCTTGACCTCCCCCACCTCCAAGTAATTTTCACGAGGCCGCAGGCCGAGTGATGCGAGCCCGTAGGGCGAGCTGCGGGCGAGGGCAAAGCCCGAGCCACTACCACAAGCGCCGCTTTTTTTTTTAATTTTGGAAATCCAAGATGGCCGCCGAAAGTCAACTGCTTGCGATTGGGCTGAAAATCGATATCTATATGTATTTTGAGCCGAAAAATCCAAATTTGACAGTTTTTTTGGAATCCAAGATGGCGTCTGGATTTTAGAAAATTAAACTTATTTCGTTTATAACGTCTCACTGGGACTTCGTAGGGGTCTGAAATTTTGTATACAGGGGTAAAGCACCCCGCGGTACTCGGAACTGGAATTAAATTTTTGATCCAAGATGGCCGCCCCCACACATATTTTGATGTTTCCCATACTGACTGAAGTTTTTACCCATTTTCTAAACTGGAAACATGTCTTACCCTACCTCAACAGCCGCACGAAAGACCGCGGGCTGCTTGCAGCCCGCGCAGCGCCCGAAAAGCTACTTATTTTATATTATAATATATAAACCTACAATACCACTGACTCACTGACTGATTGACATAGTTGTTTGCCCTGTTGCGGGGTTGGTGGGGTTTAGGTTGATGTTAGGTCGTATAGAGGGTGCTCCAGTGAGTACCAGAAAAATCGTACATTTGAAGATCTGCAGAAACCTGATGTGGAAGGGGTACGGCCTGCGAAAACGGTTGGGGTTAGGGGTGTGATTTTTTTTCCAAAATGTAGGGGGTTGTAAGCAATTTGACGACCGTCATTTGTTTTTTATTTTTTTTCAAATTCAAGATGGCCGCCATACAAGGACAATTTTCCTTTATACAATCTTACCCATTTTCTGAACTGGAAACATATTTTAGCAAACTTCAACAGCCGCATGAAAGACCGCGGGCTGTTTGCAGCCCGCGCAGCGCCCGAAAAGCTAGTTATATTATAATATATAAACCTACAATACCACTCACTGACTGACAGAGTTGTTTGCCCTGTTGCGGGGTTGGTGGGGTTTAGGTTGATGTGTGGTCGTATAGAGGGTGCTCCAGTGAGTACCAGAAAAATCTGACATTTGAAGATCTGCAGAAACCTGATGTGGAAGGGGTATGGCCTGCAAAAACGGTTGGGGTTAGGGGCGTGATTTTTTTTCCAAAATGTGGGGGGTTGTAAGCATTTTGACGAGCGTCATTTGTTTTTTTATTTTTTTCAAAATTCAAGATGGCCGCCATACAACGACAATTGTCCTCCATACAAACTTACCCATTTTCTGAACTGGAAACATATCTTAGCCAATCTCAACAGCCCCACGATGAACCGCGGGCTGCTTGCAGCCCGCGCAGCGCCCGAAAAGCTAGTTATAATATATAAACCTACATTACCACTGACTGACTGACTCACTGATTGACATAGTTGTTTGCCCTGTTGCGGGGTGGGAGGGGTTTAGGTTGATGTGTGGTCGTATAGAGGGTGCTCCAGTGAGTACCAGAAAAATCTGACATTTGAGGATCTATGGAAACCTGATGTGGAAGAGGTACGGCCTGCGAAAAGGGTTGGGGTTAGTGGCGTGATTTTTTTTCCAAAATGTAGGAGGTTGTAAGCAATTTGACGACCGTCATTTGTTTTTTAAATTTTTTCAAAATCCAAGATGGCCGCCATACATGTACAATTTGCCGCCATACAAACTTACCCATTTTCTGAACTGGAAACATATTTTAGCCTACCTCAACAGCCGCACGAAAGACCGCGGGCTGCTTGCAGCCCGCGCAGCGCCCGAAAAGCTAGTTATATTATAATATATAAACCTACATTACCACTGACTGACTCACTCACTGACAGAGTTGTTTGCCCTGTTGTCGGGTGTAGGGGTTTAGGTTGATGTGTGGTCGTATAGAGGGTGCTCCAGTGAGTACCAGAAAAATGTGACATTTGAGGATCTGCAGAAACCTGATGTGGAAGGGGTACGGCCTGCGAAAACGGTTGGGGTTAGGGGCGTGATATTTTTTCCAAAATGTAGGGGGTTGTGAGCAATTTGACGAGCGTCATTTGTTTTTTGATTTTTTTCAAAATCCAAGATGGCCGCCATACATGGACAATTCCCCTCCATACAAAATTCATACAAACGGCCCCCCAAGTAACTTGGCGCAGCCAGAGGCCAAAGACCAAAAGGAAAGCCCTTCACCGCGAGGCCGCAGGCCGAGCTGCGGGCGAGGGCGAAGCCCGAGCCACTCCCCCCCCCCCCTTGACCCCCCCCCCCTTGACCCCCCCCCCCCTTGACCCCCCCCCCTACAAGTAATTTTCACGAGGCCGCAGGCCGAGTGATGCGAGCCCGTAGGGTGAGCTGCGGGCGAGGGCGAAGCCCGAGCCACTCCCACAAGCGCCGCTTTTTTTTTAATTTTGGAAATCCAAGATGACCGCCGAAAGTCAACTGCTTGCGATTGGGCTGAAAATCGATATCTATATGTATTTTAAGCCGAAAAATCCAAATTTGACAGTTTTTTTGGAATCCAAGATGGCGTCTGGGTTTTAGAAAATTTAACTTATTTCGTTTATAACGTCTCACTGGGACTTCGTAGGGGTCTGAAATTTTGCATGTGGGGGTAAAGCGCCCCGCGGAACTCGGAACTGGAATCAGATTTTCGATCCAAGATGACCGCACCCACACATATTTTGATGTTTCCTTTACTGACTGCAGTTTTTACCCATTTTCTCAACTGGACATGTTCTTTAGCCCACCTCAACAGCCGCACGAAAAACCGCGGGCTGCTTGCAGCCCACGCAGCGCCCGAAAAGCTAGTTATATTATCTACACTAATATTATAAAGAGGAAAGATTTGTTTGTTTGTTTGTTTGTTTGTTTGATTGTATTGAATAGGCTCCGAAACTACTGGATTGATTTTAAAAATTCTTTCACTGTTGGATAGGTATGTTATCCCTGAGTGACATAGGCTATGTATGTACCACGGGCGAAGCCGGGATGGACTGCTAGTAATATATAAACCTACATTACCACTGACTGACTGACTGATTGACATAGTTGTTTGCCCTGTTGCGGGGTTGGTGGGGTTTAGGATGATGTGCGGTCGTATAGAGGGTGCCCCAGTGAGTACCAGAAAAATCTGACATTTGAGGATCTGCAGAAACCTGATGTGGAAGGGGTACGGCCTGCAAAAACGGTTAAGGTAAGGGGCGTGATTTTTTTTCCATAATGTAGAAGATTATAAGCAATTTGACGACCGTCATTTGTTTTTTGATTTTTTTCGAAATTCAAGATGGCCGCCATACATGGACAATTTCCCTCCATACAAATTTCATACAAACATTCCAAGTAACTTGGCGCAGCCTGAGGCCGAAGGCCGAAGGCGAAGCGCCCTCGCGAGGCCGCAGGCCGAGTGATGCGAGCCCGAAGGGCGAGCTGCGGGCGAGGGCGAAGCCCGAGCCAATATCACAAAGCGCAGCGTCTTTTTTTTTTTTTTGGAAATCCAAGATGGCCGCCGAATGTCAACTGCTTGCGATTTGGCTGAAAATCAATATCTATATGTAATTTGACCCCAAAAACCTTAATTCAATATTTTTTTTGGAATCCAAGATGGCGTCTGGATTTTAGAAAATTAAACTTCTTTCGTTTATAACGTCTCACTGGGACTTCGTAGGGGTCTGAAATTTTGCATGTAGGGGTAAAGCACCCCGCGGAACTCGAAACTGCATTCCGATTTTGGATCCAAGATGGCCGCCCCCACACATATTATGATGTTTCCTTTACTGACTGCAATTTTTACCCATTTTCTGAACTGGAAACATGTCTTACCCTACCTCAACAGCCGCACGAAAGACCGCGGGCTGCTTGCAGCCCGCGCAACGCCCGAAAAGCTAGTTATATTATAATATATAAACCTACATTACAACTCACTGACTCACTCACTGATTGACATAGTTGTTTGCCCTGTTGCGGGGTTGGTGGGGTTTAGGTTGATGTGCGATCGTATAGAGGGTGCTCCAGTGAGTACCAGAAAAATCTGACATTTGAGGATCTGTGGAAACCTGATGTGAAAGGGGTACGGCCTGCAAAAACGGTTGGGGATAGGGGTGTAATTTTTTTTCAAAATGTAGGGAGTTGTAAGCAATTTGACGACCGTTATTTGTTTTTTAATTTTTTTCAAAATCTAAGATGGCCGCCATACAAGGACAATTTCTCCCCATACAAAATTACCCATTTTCTGAACTGGAAACATATATTAGCCTACCTTTATAGCCGCACGATAAACCGCGGACTGCTTGCAGCCCGCGCAGCGCCCGAAAAGCTAGTTATATTATTATACTATAAACCAACATTACCACTCACTCACTGACTGACTGATTGACATAGTTGTTTGCCCTGTTGCGGGATTGGTGGGGTTTAGGTTGATGTGTGGTCGTATAGAGGGTGCTCCAGTGAGTACCAGAAAAATCTGACATTTGAGGATCTGCAGAAACCTGATGTGGAAGGGGTACGGCCTGCAAAAACGGCTGGGGTTGGGGGCGTGATTTTTTTTCCAGAATGTGGGGGGTTGTAAGCAATTTGACGAGCGTTTTTTGTTTTTTAATTTTTTTCAAAATCCAAGATGGCCGCCATACAAGGACAATTTTCCTCCATACAAAATTACCCATTTTCTGAATTGGAAACATATTTTAGACTACCTCAACAGACCCACGATAAACCGCGGGCTGCTTGCAGCCCGCGCAGCGCCCGAAAAGCTAGTTATATTATAATATATAAACCTACATTACCACTGACTGACTGACTGACATAGTTGTTTGTCCTGTTGCGGGGTTGGTGGGGTTTAGGTTGATGTGTGGTTGTATAGAGGGTGCTCCAGTGAGTACCAGAAAAATCTGACATTTGAGGATTTGCAGAAACCTGATGTGGAAGGGGTACAGCCTGCGAAGACGGTTGGGGTTAGGAGCGTGATTTTTTTTCCAAAATGTAGGGGGTTGTAAGCAATTTGACGAGCGTCATTTGTTTTTTATTTTTTTCAAAATCCAAGATGGCCGCCATACATGGACAATTTCTCCCCATACAAATTTCATACAAACCGCACCCCCAAGTTATTAGGCGCAGCCTGAGGCCGAAGGCCGAAGGCGAAGCCCACACGCGAGGCCGCAGGCCGAGCTCCCCCCCCCCCCTCCCTTGACCCCCCACGCCCCTAAGTAATCCACGAGGCCGCAGGCCGAGTGATGCGAGCCCGAAGGGCGAGCTGCGGGCGAGGGCGAAGCCCGAGTCACCATCACCAAGCGCGGCGTCGCGAATTTTTTTTTTTGGAAATCCAAGATGGCCGCCGAAAGTCAACTGCCTCTGATTTGGCTGAAAATCGATATTTATATATGTTTTGACCCCAAAAATCCAAATTCAGCTTTTTTTTTGGAATTCAAGATGGCGTCTGGGTTTTAGAAAATTAATCTTATTTCTTTCATGACGTCTAACTGACACTTCGTAGGGGTCTGAAATTTTGTACATGAGGGTAAAGCACCCCGCGGAACTCAAAACTGCAATCAGATTTTGGATCCAAGATGGCCGCCCCCACACATATTTTGATGCTACCTCTACTGACTGCAGTTTTTACCTATTTTCTGAACTGGAAACATATCTTAGCCTACCTGAACAGCCGCACGAAAAACCGCGGGCTGCTTGCAGCCCGCGCAACGCCCGAAAAGCTAGTTATATTATAATATATAAACCTACAATACCACTGACTGACTCACTGATTGACATAGTTGTTTGCCCTGTTGCGGGGTTGGTGGGGTTAAGGTTGATGTAAGGTCGTATAGAGGGTGCTCCAGTGAGTACCAGAAAAATCTGACATTTGAGGATTTGCAGAAACCTGATGTGGAAGGGGTACGGCCTGCAAAAACGGTTGAGGTTAGGGGCGTGATTTTTTTTTCAGAATGTGGGGGGTTGTAAGCAATTTGACGACCGTCATTTGTTTTTTTATTTTTTTCAAAATTCAAGATGGCCGCCATACAAGGACAATTTTTCTATATACAAACTTACTCATTTTCTGAACTGGAAACATATCTTAGCTTAACTCAACAGCCCCACGATGAACCGCGGGCTGCTTGCAGCCCGCGCAGCGCCCGAAAAGCTAGTTATATTATAATATATAAACCTACATTACCACTCACTGACTGACTGATTGACATAGTTGTTTGCCCTGTTGCGGGGTTGGTGGGGCTTAGGTTGATGTGTGGTCGTATAGAGGGTACTCCAGTGAGTACCAGAAAAATCTGACATTTGAGGATTTGCAGAAACCTGATGTGGAAGGGGTACGGCCTGCAAAAACGGTTAGGGTTAGGGGTGTGATTTTTTTTCCAAAATGTAGGGAGTTGTAAGCAATTTGACGACCGTCATTTGTTTTTTTGTTTTTTCCAAAATCCAAGATGGCCGCCATACAATGACAATTGTCCTCCATGCAAACTTACCCATTTTCTGAACTGGAAACATATCTTAGCCTACCTTAACAGCCCCACGATGAACCGCGGGCTGCTTGCAGCCCGCGCAGCGCCCGAAAAGCTAGTTATATTATAATATATAAACCTACATTACCACTGACTGACTCACTCACTGACAGAGTTGTTTGCCCTGTTGCGGGGTTGGTGGGGTTTAGGTTGATGTGTGGTCGTATAGAGGGTGCTCCAGTGAGTACCAGAAAAATCTGACATTTGAGGATTTGCAGAAACCTGATGTGGAATGGGTATGGCCTGCGAAAACGGTTAGGGTTAGGGGTGTGATTTTTTTTCCAAAATGTAGGGAGTTGTAAGCAATTTGACGACCGTCATTTGTTTTTTTATTTTTTCCAAAATTCAAGATGGCCGCCATACAACGACAATTGTCCTCGCAGTGTTGTTGCAAAAGTGGCTGCTTGCAGCCCGCGCAGCGCCCAAAAAGCTAGTTATATTATAATTATCTTATATCTTATTATATCTTATTATAATATATAAACCTACATTACCACTGACTGACTGATTCATTGACATAGTTGTTTGCCCTGTTGCGGGGTGGGAGGGGTTTTGCTTGATGTATGGTCGTATAGAGGGTGCTAAATGGAGTACCAAAAAAATCTGACATTTGAGGATATGCGGAAACTTGATGTGGAAGGTGTATGGCCTGCGAAAACGGTTAGGGTTAGGGGCGTGATTTTTTTTCTAAAATATAGGGGGTTGTGAGCAATTTGACGAGCGTTTTTTGTTTTTTGATTTTTTTCAAAATCCAAGATGGCCGCCATACATGGACAATTTTCTTCCATACAAATTTCATACAAACGGCCACCCCAAGTAACTAGGCGCAGCCAGAGGCCAAAGACCAAAAGCAAAGGCCCCCCCGCGAGGCCAAAGGCCGAGCTCTCTCTCTTTTTGAGCCCCCCCCCAAGTAATTTTTACGAGGCCGTAGGCCGAGTGATGCAAGCCCGAAGGGCGAGCTGCGGGCGAGGGCGAAGCACCGCGTTTTTTTTTAATTTTTGGAAATCCAAGTTGGCCGCCGGAAGTCAACTGCCTCCGATTTGGCTGAAAATCGAATTCTATATGTACTTTGAGCCGAAAAATCCAAATTTGTAATTTTTTTCGGAATTCAAGATGGCGTCTGGATTTTAGATAAAATTAAACTCATTTCGTTCATAATGTCTCTCTGGAACTTCGTAGGGGTCTGAATTTTTGCATATGGGGGTAAACTACGCCGCGGAACTCGAAACTGGATTCTGATTTTGGATCCAAGATGGCCGCTCCCACACATGTTATGATGTTTCCTTTACTGACTGCAGTTTTTACCCATTTTTTGAACTGGAAACATGTGTTAGCCATCGTCAACAGCCGCCCGAAAAGCTAGCTTATATATAGCTACACTAACCACTGACTCACTGACTGATTGACATAGTTGTTTGACCGGTTGCGAAATAGTAGGTGTGATGGTTTATGGTACGTATCAGGGTGAGGGGGTCGAGTACCAGAAAAATCTGACATTTGAGGATTTGCAGAAACCTGATGTGGAAGGGGTACGGCCCGGCTAAACGGTTGGATCTGGAGATTTGACCCCATAGACAAAATGAAAGGGGTACCTGATTAATTCCGACGGGACAGACATAGCCTCGGGACACAAAGATAAGTTTACAGTTAATTATATATCTCAAGAATAAAATCTTGGAGCAAATTATAAACAGCTAAATTAATGAAAGTGAAATAAATCTAGTTAGTAACATTTGAAATGTCATTCACGCAGCCAACCGACAAATCATTACTGATGACTCATTTCATTTGAAAAATTACGGTTACCGTTAAAAGATAACCGCTTAGATGTGATTGCCAGCTTGGTACGTGAATGAATTTTAACACATTAAAAAAATCAATCATGTAATAGCTAGAAATCGGAGAACATAACATTTATACTAAAATTACTAAAATATGAAAATTACAACAGAAATCCGATCCATGCTAATTACAGACATGTCGAAAACATACATACATAACATGTTTAATGTTAATTTGGTATGAAAGAAATATAAATCATGGACAAAAGATATTTGTGCCATGTATGTCATTAGTCCTCCCATGCTGGTCTGGGAGAAATAAAAAAAAAACTTAGAATGTACCAGCTGCTTCTCTTCCCACGCAGATCGTAAAAGCCGATCGAGGGAATGGGCAAAAATGCAAATCATGTTGACAGGCGATGCGGCTAGCAACCCATTACTGTATTGATTGCTTTTCCATCTTCTCGCCCACCATGACGCTAAAAGTGGCTTTTGGGTCTTGCGGCCCTGGGCTCTGCATAGAACCGCAAGACCCAAAATGCTCTGTGGCATGCAATGGGGCAGCCCATTAGGGATAAAGACGTGATAGTATGTATGTATGTATGTATGTCATTAGGTACAAGTTCTAAGATAGGAAAATACAATTAATCTGTATCCCAGCTAAATCATTATGACGATTTCGTTAAGGTTATAAACGAATTATCGCATACAACAAAAGTATATTTTAAAATTATGACCAATCATTAAACCAGTAAAATTTGAAATGTGGTTACGAAACATAATTGGTATTTTCTAAACCCCCTTTTCTTTTCTTAGGAATACACACAGAAAGTACAGCCAGACAACTTACCCTATATAACAGGGAACTCGTACACAGTAAAAATTATTTTTAAAAAAAGATAAAAAAATAACTGATGGACAACTCAGCCGTACAAATTAGACAAATTAAGCTGGTTCGTAGTCGAAGCGAGCCACAATTGTTATGAAAGATCACTGAGGTTTTTCGATCTACATCCGCAAAGATGTAGGTAGATCGATAAAAATATCAACTCTGTGATACCTGAAACCACTGACCTCCAATATACAAGTACGTTGAACCTATGATACCCTTAGAAATGACAGCTCTATAATGTGCCTATTTGAAGCGCTCCCAATGCGTGGGAAGAGAACTAAATCTGACATAACTAATTCAGAAATGACTTTTATCGATGTCATTGTCCCATCTGTCATATTAGTTCCGTTCCCACCCACTGCTACGAATGCCTACGATCAGCGCCAAAACGGCGAAAATCAAATCGTCTCACTATAGCCCGGCTAATCATAGGTCCAGCGTACTTGTATATATGGAGGTCAGTGCCTGAAACCCACTCAATAATTAACTTTTGTCTATTATCGAAGGTTCTAGAAAATCGGAGATAATATAAAAATAAAAATGTTTATAAGAGTTTATTAGTTTATTATGGATTCTTTATAAATAAAATGAATGATTTTAAATAATCGACATTATATTGAATTATTTTTTAAACTGGGAATGACCATGACATTAACCACCTGTCAATGTCATCCTAAGTCATTCAGTTAGAATAAACTACCGAAAACAAACAATGAACAGAACCAACCTATTTGTATGAGTTTATTTCTGAAAATTATAATTACTTTTTATTTAAAATGTGATGGAATACATACTTTTGAAAAAGAATTTAGATAATGAACTTGTATTAAGCCCCCACGATGCAAAACCACACTCCATAATAATATTTGATGACGTCGCATGTGAGAACCAATTGTGAGAACAAAGTCCAATATGTTTAATTCAATTTCAATTATTTCGCAATGGGTAGACATAAATGTATCGACTGCTTTTACTTGAATCAAACGTACAGTAAGATACCTAAACAGCTAGTAAGAGACAACGCAAATCTTTTAGTATTATTCAAACAGGATGATGTGAACCTCCATCATGTATATGATGAACACGTTAATATTGACATGTCGTGGTCTGTGTTTCGAGAAATGTGTTCAAAAGTATGGAGCGAACCCTATAACTATTTGGTGATAAATAAAGATTGCAAAAAGATTAAAGGCTGTTACAGGAAGAATTTTGATATTTTTATCTTGTTTGATGAGGATTAAAATGATAAAATAGCAGAAGCTGTTAAAAAGAAAATCAAAGATATGAAAACAATGGAATCATACAATGAAAATATTCTAAATACAGTTTTAAAACCTCTTACTGACTCAATGCATCAGTTGATTAAGGATGGGGACCATAAAATTAAATCAAAAGAAGCAAAGGATGACGCCATGAAGAATTTTTTTGTAAAAGAGCAAACTCCATCGCCTAAATTGCATTTCAACAAAACTCTTAAGAACAACTTTTCCCAACAAAATTATTCTAAAGATGATTCTGATGAAGATATGAGTTTAGAAAAAGCGGAAGACTCTTCCAATATTAATAGCAGTAATATATCGTATAAAACCATTGAGTCAATATCTAGTCCTAGTCAAAATACTTCGTCCTGGTCACTTTCCTCTGAAATATTTGATGATGTACCTTTCGGCGTTAGACATGAACGTGGTAAATTAATGATGGATTCAGCACGTGTTCCTATAAATGATCAAATTATATCTGTGGCAGGACGAGGTTATCAAATGACGTCAGGGTTGCAGGAGTTATTGTTGAGAAAAGTACCTAATTTGGAAGTGGTGACTGAAAATGATTATCAAAAATATAAGACCATGTTAATAGACACAAATGCTCACCGACGAGACTTTGATCCCACTAAACCAATTAAATCTAATAAAGGACGGAAGTACCTGCACGTCATTAAAACACTTTTTAGATTGCGAAAGCCTTCATCATCTTCTGTCAGTAATGCTGATGATGTCGATAATGCTGGTGATATTAGCGCAGGGAAAGGTTTGATGCTTAAAAAGAAATTTAAAAAAAATACGGATTACAAGTGGCGGAGCCTCCTTAGAAGCCGATTCCCATCGAGTTCCCTTAGGGGCTTCTAACATATATGCATTGATTACTAATAACAATTATAACCTTTACTTACTATTTTCATAAGCCGTAAACTAGTAGTATGACTGGATTGCACGCACCCACGTATTAAAAATACGAAAATTCCCTCTGGTTATTGAAATACACTCACAATGATAAATGCATAAACACGCTCAGATAAATATTATTCACACTCAGTTAATATAAATAAGCCGGACATGGAACGGCTTATTATAAAGCTATACTAGTCCAAATTCTCACCCAACGCCACTGCGGATTACATTTACTGGGATGACCCTAATGACTTAGTAGAAAGGCTAAATTTAATTAATAGCATCTAAAAATGCAGGAAACACTGGTCTGGATAATGAAATAATTTCAATTATAGAAGAACTGCGTGAAAATGGTAGTATAAATTAATAACCGCACATCCTATTTAGGTCATTTATTAATTCACTGCGACCGACTTCAGTTCAAAATGAATGTTGATAAATTCGGCCATCATGTTCATAAAAGACTTCGTTTGTCAGAAATACTAGATTGCTCAACTAATCACCTAGCTAGATCAGAAACCGGAGATTTTGATTTACAATCATCTCGATTGAGAGGAGTTCAAGAACATGTAGCACATGATGATGCGGTAAACAAAAAATATCTTGATACAAAGATCGCCGATGAAATGACTGTACTTATAAAGGAAATAAAAGAGGATGTGAGAAGTAACCTCAATCAGTTCGAAAAAAAGTTTTATACTAAAGACTAAATCGATAAAATAATTAAACTACAAAATAGAAAAACACCAAGTGGTAAATGAAATTCATAGATCGACTCGCAGAAATTTTAATTGTCGTTATTTATTTATTTTATTTATTTATTTAACTTTATTACAATACATGTAAATGGCGGACTTAAGGCCTGAGGCCTTTTCTACCAGTCAACCAACAGGTGATGCTGAGAAAGCAATCTTTTGGTTATGTAATCTTGAAAGGAATAGACGACTTATGGCAAGCGGACCTGGCTGATTTTCAATCGTTAAAAAATTATAATAATGGATACGCTTACATTTTAACTGTCATTGATGGTTTCTCAAAATATGCTTGGACGATTCCTTTAAGAACTAAATTAAAGAAAGAGGTTCTTAACGCATTTACTCAAATTATAAGGGAAAGTGGACGTATCCCTAAAAATGTACAAACTGACAGAGGCACAGAGTTTTATAACAATGAATTTGAAAGACAAATGCAGTTAATGAATATTAACCACTATTCGTCGTATTCAACAAAAAAAGCTTCAATTGTTGAAAGACTAATCAGAACATTGAAGATTAAATTGTATAAATGTTTCAGTTATAATGGTTACTATAAATGGATAGGAAAAACTTTAAATGACGTTTTATTTTCATATAACAATCAAAAACATAGCGTCACAAAGTTTAAACCAGTAGATGTAAATACAAAAAATGAAAAACTAGTAATAAATAATATTAAAAAATTCCAAGAGAAACGAAAAAATTAATTAAAGTAAAATTTTAAATAGGTGACTACGTTAGAATAAGTAGATACAAGAATAGTTTTTCACAAGGTTTTACACCTAATTGGTCTACAGAAATGTTTACAATTAAACGGTTAATAATACTAAACCAGTTACATATTTAATACAAGATCAACGAAAACAAAATATATTGGGCTCATTTTATCAAGAAGAGTTACAAAAAGCTAAGTATCCAAATATATACTTAATTGAAAAAATTATAAGAAAAAAAGGCAGTAAATTGTACATCAAATGGTTAGGACTGCCTGACGAAGAAAACAGTTGGATAGATAGAAATTCTATTGTATCATAACATAATACATATAAGTGTAAGCATCTTATATTCTGCTCATTATATAACAAGAAATGAAAGGAGGTGGACTTGTCAATAATTTGATTATCAATATCCCGTTTGAGCTTCACTTACCAGGTTACAACTATTCCGGACCAGGCACTAGGTTACAAGAAAGGTTACTAAGAGGTGATAAAGGTGTTAACAAATTAGACGAAGCTTGTAAATACCACGATATTGCATACAACAATCTGAACCTCTCCGTTCGTTAACAAAGTTATGAAAGCAAAATTAAAATCAGGTGCCGGGATTAAAAAATTTAAAACTATTGTGTCAAAAACACTTTCACAAATAAAGAAACTGAAATCAAATGATAACAAAACTGCTATTAAATATGCTTATTAAGCAGCAGAAAAATTGATTCCTAAAATATCGCATGTTCGTTTACCAAGAATAATACCAATCCCTAAAACAGGAGGGGTTTTACCTTTGATAACAATTTTTGCGTGTTTATCAGGTATAGCTAAAACCATAAATGATTGTAAATCCGCTCAACAGAATTTACGTGAATCTGAGCGTCATAACAAAGCCATGGAGGCTATAGCGATAGGAAAAGGATTTTATCTTAAACCGTATAGAAAAGGAACTGGGTTATTTTTGAAAACTACAAAAAACGAATAAGGAGGCTACCCAAACGTGCTCTTGCGAATATCGATATTATTAAATACACTGAAAATATTCCATATTTTCGAGGTGTGTATATGAGAGATAAATTGCTATGTAAACCACAACCCATAGAGTGTGGTATATTAAACTTGGACAGTTATAATAATAATGGAACTCACTGGGTAACCTTTGTTAAAGTAAATAATTATTGTAAATATTTCGATAGTTTTGGTGACTTAAGAGGCCTAATAATCTTTTTTCCTCCGCCAATTTAGGTATTTTACGCCGGCATCGAGCGCACGCACACAACGACATGCCGCTCACATACACAGAGCTACGTAGGCGACGTAAAGCGCGGTATAGTGCGCTCGGCGACATTCTTGATCGTTGATGTTTTTTGGTTAAATATACTGGTGGTACATTATGTTTTGGTGCAATAAAGATTTTAACTAACTTACTAACTGGTATAAACTAACAGATATTATTCAAATTTTGGTAAAAGTTTTATTACATAGTAAATACCATCTTAATTTAAATGCGAGTAATAATATATAAATATTAAATCCTTGAGTGCTTTGAATTACGGGTAAGTAAAAAATATTATGATAAAATAATATGATATATCGTGAAGGTGATAATAATGGAGACTTCTATTCTATATTAGCAGAGTTGAGCACGCACATTATTTAGTTTCTATAGAAACTTAAATAGGGCAAGTTTTAACAAATTAGGTAGTGCAAAGTATTATTTATCATTAATTGTAAGCCAGATTACTCCGTATTACTCTCTACATGGTGATTTTTTAATGGTTTTGGAGCCGAAGGCCACTTCATAAGGATCGTTAGTAAGACCTAAATAGCTAGTTAAAATAAAAATTCAGAAACCAAACATTTTGACTAAAACTCGTGAAACGCGAGATCAATTAGTAGTACCACCACCTGGCCGGCCTGGCAGAGTTAATCGAGCTCACGCGGCGTAACTACTATTAGGTATTTCTTTTATTTAAAACTCTTAGATTTGTTGTAGCAAATAAGTATCACGATTTGTAAACAGTATTGGCAGTTGTCATTAGTGTTGCCAAATTAATAAAACCTAAGTGGTAGTTGATTTATACAGCCGACCGTACGGTCGGGTATCTGTAGGAAGTTGTAACGAGCAGACGGATATTTTAAAAATTGGCAGCACTAATTGACCGGTTGGTGAGCATTCATTCTGCATGAATAAATAATAAAGGTAGAAATTAAATGTCTTTGGTGAAAAAATTGTAACAAGCTTTATGAGGCGTTATTGATGGAGATAAACACGTGTCATGGAATCTATGCGAATCTTTTATTTAACACTACATGGTCTCGATCACAAGTCATTTTTGCAACATTGTTGCTTGTCGTACACAAATATGGATAGAAAAATTATTTACCCTATGACATTTTTTTCCAAAACCAATGAAAAGTCAGCGTGTATATCGAATGAAAAGGGGTTTAGGGAGGTAGCACACGGTGAATTCTTTTTGTAGCTGTGCCGTTGCTGGTCATAAACCGATGGAGAATGTTGCGATGCAGTAGCGCGTTCATGAAACACACGACTGCATCGCTAGAGTAGAAGTCGCCTTCCTTATTATCGAATAAAATCAATAGAACTGTAGAATTACGAAAATTGGTATAATTGGTCTGAGTATACATTTAAAAAGTACACGTACAAATCTGCTTGACAGGAAACGCTGCTTTTGCTGCTGATTGACGGTTAAAATTATTTCAGCAAAACCTCATGTTAGCACGCAAATCGACTATCATTTTAAACCTTGAGCGCTCAAAACAAATATTTTCCAACATATAAACGGATTTCGATGAAATTTGGCAGAATGACAATGATGAAAAATAGTGTCACGAAGCTACTAGAAGTAGAAAATTCCAGAAGAATTAGCAAATTCTAAAATATTGTGAATTGTTCTAGAAGTTTATAGAATAATCACATAATACACACATTCTACCACTTGTCTCTCGCGCAAACTAATCAGTTTAGAAAAAAAAAAATTTGAACCCTTAATGAAGACCTATCCATAAGACTACACGTATGAATTTGATGAAAATAAATTTTTCAATTTAAGTTCTAAGTATGGAAAACCCAAAATTTATTGTTTTTGTTTTCTATTTTTGTGTAAAAATCTTAACTCGGTTCACAGAATACATCTACTTACCAAGTTTCAAAAGTATAGTTCCTATAGTTTCGGATGGAAAAATGGATGTGACATACGGACGGACAGACAGACAGATATGACGAATCCATAAGGGTTCCGTTTTTTGCCATTTGGCTACGGAACCCTAAAAACCACAAATCAAAAACTTTGCACTTTTTGCAAATAACTTGCTGTCTTTCTATCCGGAGTTTTATTCCCCAGATCCAAAACCCTTCAACAGATCTTCATTCAAATTATAAGAATCTAATCTTATAAGCGATTCTTCCAAACAAACATTGAATCATTAGAATCGGTTTATATTAGAAAGTAATATGAGCTTGCGAATGTATTATAAATATTTGAGCTGCAGTTGTCTGTTGAGGAATTTCGTTCTCCAGCGCTAAGAACTTTCATCCGATCTTTAAAAAAAATTACATGGGACCAACCTTGCATTCTTAAAAACGAGACATATATTTCTGAAATTGATTCATTTTTGACGGAGTTATGAGGTAACATACACAAAAAAAATATATATATTTACACGTCGAATTGATAACCTCCTCCTTTTTTTGAAGTCAGTTGAAAACTAATCGTCTCACCTAATAATTTCAGTTTTAATTGGAAAATCAGGTCCAGTCTAGACACTAAACAGACAGACGTCTTGTATAGTGACTTACTTAAGCTTACTTTTTGCCTTTTGCAGAATTAGTGGCACCATAGTATTTCTTTTTCCATTTCACATTACCAAACGTTCTATTTTTAGCTCGTTTGCCCATTATATTTACGACAGTACGACAGACACAAATAAATTACTATAAGTAATCAAGTTTTCCAACGATCAAATCCTATCAGTCGCTCTATGGTTCACGCACGTCATGGCTCAGTGACTACGGAGTCGGCGTTGGCGCAAAGAAATACGTCCTCTCGCTGTAAGCGCTGCACGCGGACTGCCGTCGGGGAGTAAACCGCATCCTATTTAAATAAATTTTTAAGTGATATGATTTTATTTTTTTACACTGTTTAAAAAATAAAAGTATGATGTGTTTTACATATCAAAAAAAAGCATGAAATGGCATTTGTATTTTTATTTTTCTAAAATAGGAGCTCAAAACACAAATACAAGCGACTTTATTTACATCGATTTCGGTGAAAATTACGCGATTTGTTAATTTTTTTTCCTTGTGAATTTATATAAAACAATGAAAAAAGCTTCATTCATGTCAGAAAATACTTATTCAGCTATTTTGTCTATTTTTTTTACCGGGTGTTAATGATTAAATCATTTGAAAATCCCGAAAGCCCCGCGACGCGTTTTGCGAAATTTGGCAAAACGCACGTTGGATTCCGGTGAATTATACTAAAACAAGCAAGTTTATAGGCAAAATGGTTCACTCATACTTAAAAATATAATACTATCTTTCATAATATACAAATAAATTCAATGATAATCCTGTACTTTTCTCAAAAACACGACGCAAAGTTGAGTGAAATTTGACAAATTTAATATGCGGCCTCTTAAGACCACCCAAAGAATTGGTGAAATATTTAAGAGGCCTAATAATTTTTTTTTCCTCCGCCAATTTAGGTATTTTACGCCGGCATCGAGCGCACGCACACAACGACATGCCGCTCACATACACAGAGCTACGTAGGCGACGTAAAGCGCGGTATAGTGCGCTCGGCGACATTCTTGATCGTTGATGTTTTTTGGTTAAATATACTGGTGGTACATTATGTTTTGGTGCAATAAAGATTTTAACTAACTTACTAACTGGTACAAACTAACATATATTATTCAAATTTTGGTAAAAGTTTTATTACATAGTAAATGCCATCTTAATTTAAATGCGAGTAATAATATATAAATATTAAATCCTTGAGTGCTTTGAATTACGGGTAAGTAAAAAATATTATGATAAAATAATATGATAAATCGTGAAGGTGATAATAATGGAGACTTCTATTCTATATTAGCAGAGTTGAGCACGCACATTATTTAGTTTCTATAGAAACTTAAATAAGGCAAGTTTTAACAAATTAGGTAGTGCAAAGTATTATTTATCATTAATTGTAAGCCAGATTACTCCGTATTACTCTCTACATGGTGATTTTTTAATGGTTTTGGAACCAAAGGCCACTTCATAAGGATCGTTAGTAAGACCTAAATAGCTAGTTAAAATAAAAATTCAGAAATGAAACATTTTGACTAAAACTCGTGAAACGCGAGATCAATTAGTAGTACCACCACCTGGCCGGCCTGGCAGAGTTAATCGAGCTCACGCGGCGTAACTACTATTAGGTATTTCTTTTATTTAAAACTCTTAGATTTGTTGTAGCAAATAAGTATCACGATTTGTAAACAGTATTGGCAGTTGTCATTAGTGTTGCCAAATTAATAAAACCTAAGTGGTAGTTGATTTATACAGTTGCTACATGCCGACCGTACGGTCGGGTATCTGTAGGAAGTTGTAACGAGCAGACGGATATTTTAAAAATTGGCAGCACTAATTGACCGGTTGGTGAGCATTCATTCTGCATGAATAATAAAGGTAGAAATTAAATGTCTTTGGTGAAAAAATTGTAACAAGCTTTATGAGGCGTTATTGGTGGAGATAAACACGTGTCATGGAATCTATGCGAATCTTTTATTTAACACTACGTGGTCTCGATAACAAGTCATTTTTGCAACATTTTTAGACCAGTAAAAAGAGCACAACCTGGACATAATCCTATAACCGTGAGTTTCTTTTTGTATGATATAAAGTATTGTTAGTTATAGTTAAAATAAACCGAATTAAACAAATTAGGGCTTTGCGTCAGTGTGAAAAAACCAAAAGACTGAATATTGAAGAAATTTTGATTTCATAAGTACAGCATTATTAATAACTATGGACAGCTACCTCTACCGTATTATAAAGTGTGCATTTCAGTTAAATCAATCTAAATTAAACAAATCAATCAATTAGGACTATCATTAATAAAGAAGGTTCGGTATGTTACAAATTTTCTGGCTTATCTTACCAGAAATTAAAGAATTTGAATAAATTGTTAAAATTAACTGTATTTTAACAATTTATTCAAAATAATATATTATTTTTGTTGAAAAATTATTAAAAATAAACAAATTAATTTTTTTCATTTCTACATTTACAAATTTTTTGATAAGACAAAATACATAACTATTTTGAAAGTGTTTTATTTATGCCGTCAACATATTATTGATACTATAAGGAATAAATCAAACAAAAAATATCCACGATTATAATTTATTTGTATTTTTTTCTTACTTACGTTTTAATATGAACGTTATTTCTTGCACAATAAGGTCGTCATTGGTTTGTGCCTCAACTCCCGACCGTGCTGTAGCGAGTCGCGAGTGATTCTCGTGTACAGTAGTTTCGTCGCGTCGTCTTATGCATTTATTTGTAGTCAATGATTGTCAAACTTTTATAAGCACGTGGGAACTTTTACTAACCATGGATCGGCTAGGGTGGAGATTTATTGAAATATTGTGTTTATTAGATTGATAATAACTACATTGTTGAGCTTTTATTGTTTGTTTATAAAGCTTTTTATGGTACATAATAAAGAACACAGACACAAATCAGAAAAGTAAACGTACAACGGCGGACTTATCCCCAGGGTTTGTTACTGGTACCAAATTCACATTTTAAGTACCAGTAACAGAATTTTCATTATGTTAAAATTTTAAGGGTAATACTCGTATAGTACGGGTATCATTTATGTAGTAATAGTAACGTTATAGGTATTTCTCTCTAGTGGGAGAGAAATACCTATAACTCTTTCTTCTCTAGTGGGAAATGTATAAGCCGGCAGAAGTCCATGTGATGCTAAAAGATCTAAGTACTAATTTGATCGCGTGTCTTTATTGTCAGGTGTTATGACGATATTAATGTCACCTACTAGTTTAGTTGTTTTAAATAAACCAAGTGAATCGAGAAGTTCGTTAAGGCTGGTATGAAATACATCAGTATTTTTAATTGATGGAGAGCGATATATGGCAATTAATATAGTATTACTTCCTATTTTACAGATTAAGCCACTGCAATCCTTCAAAATACTACATTCACTTACAGTAAAATCTATGGTATTGTGTACATAAACAATAATGCCATCATTTTGGCAACGAAGGTTTTTTGAATAAGATAATGTGTAGTTAGGTAAGTTTGGAGAATGGGGATTTGATGATAACCAGCATTCCGTTAATACTATGATGTCAAAATGGGTTTTATTCAGAGAGATGAGAGAGAGAAATTGGTCAAAATTGCGGTTTGAGCTTCGTATATTTACATGAATTATATTAAGAGAAGCGTTGTCATTTTTTAGGTATTTAAGACATTGGTTCGGAGGAGATTCATAGGAATGTGATATATTTATAGCTTCCAGTTCATTGGCTACTTCATTTAAGACATTCATATTGGTAATTTAATTAAAATAGGTTTATAGAAAAAGGAATTAAACCGAGTGGCTTTTGGGTATTGCGGCCCTGGGCTCTGCATAGAACCGCAATACCCAAAATGCTCTGTCTGCCCCATTAGGGATAAAGACGTGATAGTATGTATGAATTAAACCGGGAGCTGAATAAATAAAAATCACATAAAGCATTGTGTATTTTAGGCTGCAATTGACCAGTTTTCACCCCTATATGTACCAAGAATGAGATATAGAAATATAATTGTTTTTGTGTGACTGTAATTGTATATGGGTGTATGTGTGTGTATGTAACCAGTCTGATCCGGGAAAGATTCAAATTGTGTATATTTGTAATGAAGTAAAGGCACCGAGCTTAGAAAGGCTACTGTAGAAAATAAAGTAAATAACACGAAAATGCACTGATAAGCTCGTGTATGAAACATATTATAAATAAGTAATGGACAAGGAGTACAATTATGACTAATAGAATTAAGTCTATAAAATACAAAAACGAGAGTGGATATAAATGATGTGATTGATCGGCAGCCTAGTCATACTGAAGCGAGGCTATGGAGCGAGGCCTCGGAGTTAATCCTCAGCTATTTTGAGGTTTCGTCCTTCTGCCCAATATTTACTGCCCAACAGTATTTATACCCGTTAGCCTTCGCAAATTCTCTTGAAAGGTAGAAAAGTCTTCTACTGCTTCCTGCTAGGTATTCCGATACGTGAATAGGCAAGGCCGTACCTTCCAGCCCTATCATAGCTGTGTTAAGTTTTATGAAACGCAATACTATAGTTCGTTTATTCGTCATCAGGATCGATACTATCGATAGTATTGTTGGTTATCCGTATTGTTGCCCTAAAACAGGAATTACTATCAATAGTACACAAACTATCGATAGTATTGTTGGTTATAAGAGATGTGTTGTTCCTTTAATCTTTAAGGTCTAAACCAATACTGAACTGTTGTGAGTAGTCGATCCGGGTCTTCTGACCCATTCAATTAATTGATGGGTTTTCTCATAAAAGTTCACGAAGCAATCGTTAAAGCCGGGTATTCCTACACATGTAGATATTTAATGCTGCCCCGGCCGCAATTTGCATCACGTGGACACTGCGTCGGTGAGCTCACATGTGACCCCGCCAGCGCCAGTATAGAAATAAGCAGTAGAATAGTTTTAATTTGATTAAACTTTGTTTAAAGTAGTGTTGGATACAGCTACATTATCTTATATTAATGCTGACGGGGTAGACAGAGTCCAGGGCCGTAAGACCCAAAGGTTTAGCGTGATCAAAAAATAAATCAATAGTGATGGGTTGCTAGCCGCATCGCCTATCCCTTCGAATGTCGGCATAGCAGACACAATAGTAAAACAATACATCAGACGCCCGCTCCGGGCGTCCGACAGTTAAAGGGCTATTAACATAATTTGACAGTAGCGATTTATTAATAAACAATTAATAGAAACAAATAACCCTGCAAAGTCGTTATTTAGTGTCTTTGTTAATTTTCAACCCCCGACAAAAAGAGGAGTGTTATAAGGTTGACGTGTCGGTATGTCTGTGTATCTAGGTGTCTGTTAATGGCATCGTAAGGCCTGAACGAAGTTTTAAATTTTTTGTTTGAAAACTGACTTTTCGTGATAGTTCATAGCTATATTTATTAGATTTTGGTTCAGCCGTTCAAAATTTATTAGGAGTAAACACCTCAAAGTCGGTTTTAATTATTTTTCTTGTATATAAACTTATGGGTATTATGTTGTTTTGTTATTTACTATCTATGATACAACACTGAACCTAAAAAACATAGGTCTCACCTAGATCCCAGTATTTTTTACACGACTTGCAAAGATGGAGATTACGAATATATAGTCTATAGGGTGCAATTGAAATCATTAGCATTGATTTAACTTATCATCATACTCACCTAAAGGATATTTTGTATGGTAACAATACTGCAATTAATGCAATAATTAAAAAGTATCAAAAAGTAAGAAAAATGAATAAAGTATCAAAACACTTCGAGTCGTGCGCGCGTACTGATACCTACATGCCGCAAGGTCAAAGACCTTGGACGGATACAGCCAAACGGCGCGACCGACCGGCATACAAAAGTAGACTTGAATTTACGTGAATAATGTTTGAAGTCGAATGGGGACGGGTCGTGTCACACGAACGCTTGAGGATAATGTAGTGTTCTGTGTCTATAAATAGAAACATATGAGGGTAGAACGTCAGTTATACGTTATATAAGTACGTTGTGCGGCAGTCGGATCGCTCAGTCTAACAATAGATGTCGTACAGAGCGGACGTGTCTTGGTGTAAAGGTGAGCCAGTGTCATAGTGATAGTGAATCTGTTAGAGGTATACTACATAATGGCGACGAGAAAATGATGCGAAGCCACGCGGTGAGTTATTTTTCCATTTTATGAGCTGGAATATTTAATGTAAATGCTCAAAAGCAAATAGAATTTTAAATCAAAAGTAAATGCTGCACACTGAATGTTAAAAAATATATATATATTTGTGAGAGAAAAAAAAAAATAACAAGGAAAGAGGAAGTGTCAGTTAGCATTTACTATATTAGGTAATGGCTATACTTTATTGCAAAATAAAAGTTCGATTAATAAGTTAATGGACTACTGTGCTTTGTCCATCACATTAATGAGCTGGAAAATTTTAATTTGAATTAGTTAGTGTTGATCATCAAAAGTATATGATTAATGTTGACAATTCTCAGATTATATATTTTTAAGATTAATACCTTAGGGAGACTTGGTAACCTAAAATAAAGGCTTTATGCGTAGCTTAGGCACCAGGTCCAGTCTTTCACAAGTGTCAGAGTAAAGAAAAAATAAGTTAAATCAAAATAAAAAAACATATATCTTTACTTTGTTGATTACCTAGTGTTTTTGCGAAAGAAATAAGAAACTTACCTTTTAATAGGGTAATATAATTAATCACCCTAGAATTTCAGAGGAAAAACGTAACGGAAAAATTGACCAGTCGTATATGAAGTTAATTATTACGCGATTACTATTGAAATATATTATTCAAATAGCTATAGTTTTCCGAGGTACATGGATTAAGTGAAATAAATGAGGGATTATATTATTTTCCGTATGAAATGAGATGTGCTGAATTTACGGAAGGAAGGTAGATCATTATAGTTATGTGGTGAAACTCTTTTATTAGGTATTTTATTCAACTCCTAGACAGGCATCACTTTTAAACCTAAGAGTCATGCTGGAGGATAGTTGCATCAGATCCGGAGTGCAATGCTGTGACGGAAGGTCACCAGTCGCTGGAGTCAATGAGTATAATTTATGGGTGCTTTCTGTCAGGGCCGGGACTCGGTGAGTCGGCTTTGATTTCTTGATGAGGGTTATTATTTTTATTTGCTTTAAAACATACTAGCAGTTTATTAAGCTGATCTGGTTTCTATACAGTGTATTTTTAAAGCTTTTCACTAAAGATGCAGTTAACAACATTCTCTGGTTCCAGTCTGCAACCACATGATTAGAGAGAAAATTATAAATTGATATTTCTTTTGATTTCACACGATACAATTTCAGCTAATGTCCTCTCAATCGTTATTGTAAGAAAATTGTAATAGGTCTTGCAAATAGGGTACATCATAATATCCTATTAGACTTTTGTAGGCCTCGATTGGGTTGCCTCTTTGTCTTTGACGTTGTAGCTGTGTGAAAAAAAAAATTTTAAAAAAGGAGAGAAACCATAGTAGGGAATATGCATGAAAAAATATGTGTTATCGAACCAGTTTATCCGTAAATATTCGAAAGTACTAACTAACACTGAAAACAGAATAAAAATTGGTGGAAAAACGAACGAGATATAGCAAGTTTACGAAAATATGTCTATCTCACTCGCAAAATACGCTATTTTCTATAGCAAATGTATTGATGATATGTATTTATGACGTCACCAGTCAATATCGGACTTTTCTCTCTAATTTAAACTTTAAAGTATCACAGATTCGTCGCTGATTAAGATATTTTATAAATTCTTTCATATTTGTTTACTGTGGTTAATAAGGCTTTTATTAAGCAAATAAAAAATAATGCGTGCATATTCTCTATTGTATAAGTATACACTTACCGGTAATGAGGTAGTATACGAAATAAGCAATACGATAACCTGTGGTCAATGGCAATATGATAGCCTACTTAGGTATGATTTATTAGAAAAATGATAGCTATGTTATATGGCAATATGATTTGAAATGAAATGAAATGATATGAAATTTGAAATGAAATGAAATTTATTTAACTCCTTAATGTACACAAAAGTTACACTGTTGGCCCCACACTAGGCAACATGCCTGTCCTGTGGTGGCCAGTTTGAAATTCCAATTTTGTTAAAATGTGCCGACAATTAGGTTTAGAAGAATTGCAGATAATAATGACTGACACTCAAACTAATAGCCAATTCCTTTTTATAACTAATTAGGAACACGTGAGATGCTTCACATAACTGGTACACTCAATAAATATAGGTACTTACTTAATATAAATGTTTTAAATTAATAGTTAAGCTTACTTTACAATTTTTAAAAATAGCTCTGTGTCGAAGTAGTCCCACGAAAGCAGAAGGGATCTAACTATGTGCTTACATGATAGCCAATAACAACAGCAATATGATTGCTTATGATGACACATGTATAGCAACATGATAGCTATGACATGGGGCAATATGATAGCTAATGATGAGACATGGCAATATGATAGCCGATAACAACAGCAATATGATTGCTTATGATGACACATGTATAGCAATATGATAGCTATGACATGGGGCAATATGATAGCTAATGATGAGACATGGCAATATGATAGCTATGTCAAATAGTTGTGTGATAGACCTTACATATTGCAATATGATAGCTAGTACGAGTGAGTGATATGATCTATGTTAAAGGACAATATGAAAGTCCATATGAGCATTTATTTATGGTCGATATGAAAGGTCAGCTCAGATAATATTAATTGGACTGAAAGGCAGTGTAAGCTTGCGCAAATGTAGATTTAATTGTACAATTTGCACATCAGCCCATGGCTCAAGTCACGACACTTCCCAACCTCGAGCATTTCGACCCTGACAGTGATCAGTGTCGGTAGGCGCTAGATGGGAGAAATGGATAAGGGCACTAGAAATATATTTTCTAGCTTCAAACATTACATCTGAAGAATCTGGAACAAGAAAGGTTGTTGTGTCATGCCGTTTAACCTTTTGTCAGTTTGGGCATGCATTGGATTGTGCGAGGCCAAGAAAATCATTAAATTGTGTGAGGCCGTAAGCCCACATTAAAATGTGCGAGATCAAGAATGACGACCTCCGTGGCGTAGTGGTCACCATGCTAATCCACCACCCAGAGGTCCCGGGTTCGATCCCCGATCAGGGCAAGTTGGAAAATGGCCTTTTTAAACTGTCCTAGGTCTTGTATGTTTATCTATGTAAGCACTGTCAAAACTATATCAAAGGACACACAAGAATCTGTCATATAAACCGCCTTTGCCGTTTCCCGCGCAAATACGCTGGCAGCACTGCCACGCAGGATTGCAATGGCCGTCCTTTGCGCGAGAGGCGAGCCTGAGCGGGAGTCACCAGTCTTCTCTACAATTCTGTGCCCTATTTTGCCGATCAGGCGCTTATCATCAGCAACCGAGCAGCCCATCGTTTCTACCGCCACTAGGACGAAGCAATAATACGGCTCCAAAGCCGCATACTTAGCCCGGTTTCTCTCGGCTGCATCCTCTGCAGCTGCGGCTGCCGAGCCGATAATGCGGCCGAGGTAGTTGGCCGCCACGGTGCTGACACATGTAAGAGGTCATTGCATGTAAATATTTGTTATAAATTATAGTATCGCCCCTCTATATTAAATTATTTTATAAGAAAATCATTGAATTGGCTATATAAGTGCGCATTAAATTGCGTGAGCAGCCCGGGATTCAAATCCCACTGGAGAGTCAAGAATCAAACAACAACAGTGGTAAGAAAGATTGAGCAATTCATGCATGAACATTCTTATAAAACTAAGCGGACTTTTGTAGACGTAGATATAGCAGACATTCGAGGATTATCACCAACTCGAAACATAGGAAGATGCAAATTGATATTTTAACGGCAAATTAGAAAGACAAAATGAAATTTTAACAAGCAAAAACATATATAATATGCAAGTTCTTGTGTTTCTATACTATTGGTTTTGATTATTATTTCATTTGCTTAATTTTGGCATAGTTTTCATTAAGTGATGTGGTTTTAGAATATTGAGTAAAATGTTAGTAGTTCATTACATATTCTCTTTAAAAATATTAAAGTAAGTGATGAGTGAAAGAAAGTGAAAGTTAAAAGTGCGTGTTTTCAGTGTTAACTTTTTTTTTTTTTTTTTTCATTTATTTGGATATCAAACAATGACACAATACATTATTTTTAGATAAATTATATCTAGAATCTTAATAACTAATACATTTAATTGTGTCACCAACTACGATACCACAGATTAATAAGCAAATGTTAGTTATACAGGTTTCCTATGAGTATGTGGCATGTCCATATACATGTACGGTGCGCCCCCAAAAATGGAGCCACAATCTATCACACATAATGTATGAGAAATGACCCCATCCCCGAAGCCAGGCCGTACATATCATAGTTAGGTACAAAGTATAAAGAGATGTGGGACAGTCAGATGTTTTCTTATACATATAATATTGTAGTTTTGTAAGAGAAATATAATAATAAAAGGTAATTCCATCATATAGCAAGATGTTCGAGCAATAGTTTTTTATACATTCCAGGGCGTGTCGCAATAATATCTATATCATTAAAGTTATCATTATAAGATTTCGCTAAATAGTAGAAGGGTGACCTTTTACCTGCTTTTGTTCGGCAAAAGTTAATAGCAAAAAGATTGTGTTTGTTACGGATGCGTGATCGAGTAGGTACCTTATAACTAATCTTATTAGTAAGTGGGATGCAATCATACCTCCCATGACAAATATCATAGAGTAACATAGCGCCAAGATATAAACGTCTCTGCTTAAGATTCATATATTTATACTTAATAAGTAGTTCATCATACGAAGATTGAGCACGATAACACCTGTAATACATACAACGTAAAAATTTCTTTTGAACCGATTCTAATGCATCAGCGTATTTGGCATATATGGGATTCCAAATAGACACAGCATATTCCAGCCGTGAGCGAACTAACGCATTGTAGAGGAGAAGGTATGTTGATGGCCGTGTAAAATCAGTACAGGAGCGCATAACAAAACCATACATTCTAAGGGCTTTGCTAGTAATATTATCAATGTGTATGTGTAAATGAAGTTTCTCATCTAATGTAACTCCTAGGTCCCTTATTGAAGTAACCCTATCAATATTAACGTTATTTATTTTGTAGCTGAATGTAAGAGGTTTCTTTTTCTTTGTAAATGTTATTAATTTGCATTTATTAGTATTCAATGTTAGTTTATTTCTTGTACAGTAATCTGAAAACCGGTCTAGATCTTTTTGAAATTTAATTTGATCGTTTATATCATTAATTTTGTGATAAATTTTCAAGTCATCAGCATAAAGTAAAAAGTTACAAAATTTAAAACACTCGTTAATGTCATTAATAAAGAGAACGAATAACAAAGGACCTAAGATCGAGCCTTGAGGCACCCCTGAACTAATTAAAACTTGTTCGGATTCATATCCTTTCAACACAACCTTCTGTGTACGATTTGTAATATACGATTTGAACCAACGCCACAAATTGCCTCGTATTCCATTAAAAGCTAATTTCTCCAATAATATCTTATGATCTACTCTGTCAAAGGCCTTTTTAAAATCTGTATAAACTGTGTCTGTTTGTGTGTTACCGTCTAAATTTTCAAATAAATATGATGCATATAATAATAAATTTGTGATTGTAGAGCGTTTTTTAACGAATCCGTGTTGTTGTTCTAATAATAATTTATGAATAAATGGATAAATTCTATTATGTACTAGTCTTTCAAAGACCTTTGAAAGAGCAGATAATATTGATATTGGGCGGTAATTTTCAATATTTGACTTATCTCCGTCCTTAAACACTGGTACAATCCTTGCTGCTTTTAGTGATGTTGGAAAGACGCCCTCTCTGAGACATGAATTAAAAATAAAAAGTACCGGGTGGGATATGTTTTTAGCGGTAAGTTTTAAAAATAACGGTGGAATATTATCTACACCAGACCCTTTAGACGTATCTAAATTACCTAATTCCTTAAGTACTTCGTCATGCGTAAATTGTATATCACTTAACATGTCATCAGATAGGGGATTGCTGTCAGGCATATCATTGATATCTAGTTTTTCAGGCACACTATTTGGTTGAAAGACTGACTTAAAATAACTAGAAAACAGGGAACATACTTCCTTAGGACTATTTGCCGTTTCATTTTTATAAGTCATTGTATTGGTTATATCTGTTTTATTTTTTTTATTGTTTATAAAAGTCCAAAAATATTTTATATTTTTGTGTATATTACCTTCAACTGATAATAAATATTCTTTATACATTTTATGAGACAATTCCTTAAAACGTTTCCTGTACAGGGAGAATATTTCGTAGTCTGACTTATTTGCATACTTTTTCCATTTAATCCAATAATTATTTTTATTTTTAAAAATATGAATCAATGCTGGGGAAAACCATACAGGATATTGTAATGATTTAGTATTTTTTTTAGGAACATGTTTATTAATTATTTTATATATTTGTTCATAAAATATTCCCATCATATTTTCTGCTGTTTGATTTGAAAAAAGTTCAAACCAATTCACTTTTGCAATTTCTTCATTAATTAAAGAATAGTCAGCCTTATAAAAATTAAATTGTATACTAGATTGTTTCCTAATATAAAATGAATTGTTTGAAATGGGAATTAGGACATAAAAGGGCGGGTGATTTCCATGAGCTGGCACAAGAGATAGTGGGACTTGCATATATTCACATCCATCTACATTGGTAATAAATAAGTCTAATACACGGCCTTTGTCATTTTTTGTTTTATTTAATTGGTGAAAATTATTTGAGTGAGTGAAATCAATCATCGTCCTAGCATTCTCAGGATACTTGCATTTAATTTGGGGTAATATTAACGGACCCTCTTGACTCCACTCAACATTAGGTATATTATAATCACCAACCATAATAAACCTACTCATAACGGAACGTTGTTGCATTAAACAATTTAATGAGTTAAGATGTGTATGATATACATTTGGATGCGTACTAGGCGGAATGTAAGTAGCACATAATAAATAAATGCAATCGAGTAATCGCAACTCAAGGAGAACATAGTCGACAAGTGGTGATGGCGGGGCAGTGCCAGCGCTCGTGTCGGTAGGCATCACCAGCCGCGTCACAGCGATGTCGGTACGTACCGCGACTAATACACCGCCACCGTCATCTCGCCCGCATGCCAACCTATCTCTGTCGCATCGGAAAATATGATATCTGGAATCTATAAATTCATTATCATTTATATCTATGTGAAACCAAGTTTCTGTTAGAACGATGACGTCGTAATTGTGAGCGAGGATGTTCATATACAAAGTATTTAATTTTGTCCTTAAACCACTACAATTCTGATAGTAGATTGACAATTTATCCATAAAAAGAACTATAAGTGTATAAGAAAGTAATTATAATATAGTATTCGTGTAATAAGGTATTAATTGAGGGTTTGGTTTGAAAAAAGGTCGACGTCATTGGTCCAAAATTATCCATTGTAAGTAGATTGTACGTAACATATGAATTATGCATTATTTTACTAAGATAGATGGTTTCATTAGGTAATGACAGCAAAAGGCTTAAAATAATATTTTTTTGGTATGTTATTAGGTAAAAGCTAAGAATTTCGTCGTAAAAACCAGATCTATGTAGGTATGTGATAAAACGCAACATTATGCTGTGTCTATCTGAAATAAATATTATTATGTAATATTTATGTTTATAAATATGGCAGATACGTTGATAAGTTATAAAAATATATATATTGTGTAAGTACTCAATCTTCATACAAACTGTAACATTTTCCATTATCCACGACCACGAATAATAGTAATATGTATCACAATGGTCCTTAGAAAAATATAAAAAATAATAATTACTTGTTAGTTTTATTGCCCATAAACTTGGAGTAATACATCTAAAGCTTGTATTTATAATACGAAAATAGTAAACCGGGAAACATTTATTATAGTTTACAGAACAATGTTTACATAGAAAAAACATCAAACTTATTTTATCTACGCACCTAAAATATATATGTGCCTTATATATATATGTCATTCTTATTGCTAGTATAACCGTGAAATAAACAGTGCAAAGCAGTATTGGGCAGCATAAACTAGTATACACGTAAGGCTTGTAGGTATTTCACTTTATTTTATTGACATCATTCACCGATCGGATCGCCAAAACTGGCGAAGTATCCGACTTCCTGACCAGTATCACCCCGTGTTTAACCCAAACGTATTTAAACTCATGTTTCCTGGCAAGTTCGCGACACTGACGAAATAAGATCTTGTTATTTAAAGTTAAATGTTCGTTCAAATAGATCGCGGCAACTTGCACGCCAGTCATACCTAACTTCGCCGTATCTAGTCCTTTGCACAACTTGTATTGTAGAATACAATTATATGAAGTGACCGCTGAGATTGTTGGTTATTTTAAAACAACTTTATAGTTATGCAAAACAAGAGTCAAGAATTCGTTAGATATCTTATGACGGCCGATATAAGTAGACTTTTGACAGTGATCCATTTTCTGACAGTGTTGAAAAAGGAAGAAGAATAGGTAAAATATTTTTATACCGTTCGCTCATTAGTGAGCAAGTTACACAGGTTTCACTGCTCTCGGATGGCTGTTTATGTATTTTTACGCGAACAAGTGACCATGACCCTAAGACTGGTATTCCACCCGAATCGTCTTATTCGTGAGTCCTTACGTACATTCACAACAGACTAAATTTTCCTCACTTTGGGGCCTTTGGAAAATCAAGTAAGCTGGTCAAATGGCAGTTAAAATCCCAATTTACTTCGAGTCTTAAAGATTTAGAATGACTCAATTCGAAAAAATTTAATTAGTCTGCTTTGTCATCAGTCATATTACAAGTTGAATGAAATTTGGAAAAATATATAGTAAAAACATTATTTTGTCAAGATATTTTTAACTAATATAAGCGTTCCTTTTATTTTAGCTTTCTCAGTTAGTAGATAGCTTTCTCAGTTAGCAAAGGCAGGAATTACATTAGAGATTGACACTGGCAGTCAAACTCGACCGATTTAGTCTACGAAAGGAAAATAAATTTTATTATTGGTTATGAGTTATGAGTCATTGCTTGTTAGTTTGAATTTAACGTTAGAAAAAAAAATTTAAAAAAAAAAAATATGTGGAAGGATAGAGGGAGAGCGAAAAACTTAGTTCATAAATATCTGAATCGATCAATATTCTTACTCAATTAGGTTGCAGATTAAATTGAATCGTGGGTTATAAGATAACCTAGTTATAATTGGAACATACTCCGTAATTGTAATTTCATATTAAAAAAAAAAATTGTAAGGAAGGGATGTAGTGTTCTGTGTCTATAAATAGAAACATATGAGGGTAGAACGTCAGTTATACGTTATATAAGTACGTTGTGCGGCAGTCTAACAATAGATATCGTACAGAGCGGACGTGTCTTGGTGTAAAGGTGAGCCAGTGTCACAGTGATAATGAATCTGTTAGAGGTACACTACAGATAATAGGTACGTTTGAAGTAGGAACGAATGTTAGGGTACCAAGACGCAACGAAATTGATACTATTATAATTTATTTATTTTTCGTATTAGTTTTTTTTTGTTTATAATTGCAGTAGAGGTATCTATCAAAGAGTCTGACGCATGTTTAGAGGTTTTCTTGAATATGAAAATGACGACTTTTGATTGAAGTTTTATTAGTCTTAAATTACTTTGTATCATGGGTATAGCAGATACTTAAAATATTGCCAACGAATTCAATTCCACCCTGTATATGCATGTATGTATGTTGAATGTATTTGATTTTCTTTATTCCTTAATGTCGCCACGGATTTGAATGTATAGCCGCAGAGCAGATAATAGTATTACATACAGAACGGAAACTCGCACGTTTTTGGACCTTGTAAGCGCCTGTAAAATAGGGTTGTTGCTAGTCGCACGTTGACGTTCCCCGAGTCATTTAGGGTAATTGAAATAATATTGGTGAGAAACTGCACATATTATTATTGCTTATCCACAAAAAACAACAAAGAACGAAAATTTTTATAGATTTCCGAGTGATGAAAACAGGTAAGCAAAGCAACAAATTCTGTGGTGGCGACTCTGATTGTTTAACTCACACATTTGACGTATGCACAGATATATTATTTCGTTTGTAGTAGTACTAGGTATATTTGTTACTTCGCTTCTATGAAGTGCCACACCTGTGGAATGGCGTTTCGTTAGAATCGTTACCTTTCAAAGTGACATGAGCTAAAAAGTCTTTACATGAGCTAAAAAGTCTTTTTATTGTTTCGTACCAAAAGGTTAGAAATTAGCCCAAACTCGATTGTGTTAAGTTGTTTTATAACTGAGTTCTATAGACCACCATCTGTCTGCGTAATCAGATCCTAGGTAAGCATCGTCTTCCATAAAGTACTCGTCAAGAAAAATCAAACGAGACCTACTCGATGAGGTTATGTAGTTTTATAACTGAGTTCCGTCGAATATCTCCCGGTTCCATCATCAGAACAGCCCATTGACATCATAATATTGTATTATCATCCGACTTACAAAAGTATACAAAATTTCAGCTAAATTGGTTGATGATAACTGGTTGAAAATTGAGTTCGAATATTCCACCCGAACAAACATACTTACATTTAAACATACATTGCAAGTTAAATAAAAGCTTGTAAAAACTGGAGCGATCTTTAGTTGTTTTATTGGTCCAATGTTAGTAAGCGCTAGCACACGTCTAATCGGACCTACCGAGTTCAAGTCGTCGCGCTCGCGAATTTCGTATAATTATTAAGAAAATAATTATATCAAGTCAAACTCAGCGAATTTATCTGTAAATAATATTCAGTGGCTTTAATTAAGTACAATTTTTATATGTAAAATATCAGTATTATACTCGTAGTGTTGGCGATGGATGGCGTAAAGCGAATGGACTGTATGATGATGTTTGGAATTGGGACGGCCGGTTCCTTTTTGCAAGAAAACACCAGGTGGAATTTAAACTATATTTATTTCTGTGACAATCTGTCTGACAATATTTACAAAGGCTTCTTGATTTTCTTGAACGTAGTCTTAATTCACGATTCACAACAGACAGCAGACAATGACGACGACGACAACACTGACACTGACACAACTTGCAACGAGATAGTGGCGGTGTATTTTGGCTATCCCGTCGCACGCAGGTAGTAACAGCGCGCGTGAGGCTGTCGACCACTCACAATGCACGCGCGGTCATTCATCCGCATGACTGTGGTGGGGAGCTACCTGTTCGGTAGTCATTCCCGCATTGTGTTTGGTTGACCCTCTTACAATTTTGAGCGGCACGCTGTCTGTCGTTAACATCCTCCCTCCGGCGAAAGAGTTCCGCAGCCAAACTTGGTAGACAGCAGCGTGCAGCGCGTCCTCTCCCTCTGGTCCGGGGAGAGTGCGGAAATCAGCTTGATGAGCTTCGTGGTAGGTCGGCGAAATGTCCCGCCGGTTGTCCTCACGTCCACGTTGCGGACCACGCCGTCGGGTCCAGGGAAGGTTTGCTCGATGATTCCCCGGGACCAGGTGTTACGTGGTAGAGTAGGGTCGGCGATGATGACCACGTCTCCGATCCTTAACTCTGCTTGTCGCCCTCGGTGAGTGGGACGCGGTACGATCGTCGGCAGGTATTCTCGTAGCCACTGGCGCCAGAAGGTGTCGGCCAATGCTGCGTTGTTTTCTTGGGTGATGACGTGGACCTCTTCTTCGCTGGTTTCTTCTTGGCAGGGTTCCCACTGCGGCCACTCAGACTTCGGCCGCTGCAGGAATTCGGGCCCAGAGAACCACACGTCGTGTTCGTGTGGTATGTAGCCACTCCTCGTCGCGAAGTCGGCCACGTTGAGATGGGTCGGCACCCATCGCCAGTCAGCTGCTCTGGAGGTCTCGGTTATTTCGCCAAGACGGTGCGCGACGAACGGTGTGTAGCGGCGGCTGCCATTACGTAGCCAGTGGAGCACGGTTTGAGAGTCGCTCCAGTAGTGGGTGCTGTCCACGGTGACTCGATGTTGCTCCTTAATGTTTTGCGCCAGTCTAGCGCCGATAAGCGCCGCCTGCAGTTCCAGACGTGGCACCGTTTGTGTTTTGAGCGGTGCCACTTTTGCCTTTGCCGCGATTAATGTGGTCTTCACGCTGCCGTCGGATAGTTGTAGCCTCCAGTAGGCCACCGTCGCGAAGGCGTCCTCGCTGGCGTCGCAAAAGACGTGGAGCTCCCTCCGTCGCACGTCGCTCCCTCCGTCGTAGCTCCGTGGCACTCGTAAGCGTCCGATGGTTTGGAGTCCGGCCAGCCAGGCATCGAAGTCAGCCGCGACGTCTTCAGGTACCGGCTCATCCCAGGCGGTGCGGTGGCGCCACAGTTTTTGCAGCGTGATTTTAGCCGCTATTGTGTAGCAGCTGAGAAGCCCGAGAGGGTCATAGATACTCATGACCGTGCTCAGGGCTTCTCTTTTCGTCGGCGCTCTCGTTCGTGTTCGGACGGCGTCAGACACCCGATTTAATGCGATGTTGAAGCTCAGGCTGTCTGCGCCGGCGTCCCATAGGAGGCCCAGTATCTTCTCGGTACCGCCCAGTGGCGTCGTTGCAGCTTGGGCACGTCGGTCCTCTGGTGTTGCGGCTAGTAGTTCGGCGTTGTTGCTGTTCCAGCCTCTCAGGTGGAAGCTGGCTCGTTGGTGGACCTCATCCACCTGTTTGATGACCTCCTTGGCTTGTGAGAGGTTGTCTCGTCGGGACATTTGGGGCTTCTATATTTGTAATAAAAACCCGAGAATCTTGATAATACAGTGTATTCTTCCAAATAAAAAATAATTTGTACAGAGCAGTCGTTAACCGTGGCGCTTGCAAGTTGAGAAGAAGGATTTTTAAGTTACGGTATTTAACAAATAAATGTCATTGTACGCCTGATAAAACTAAATAGCAAAGGTTTCCTTTTTGTTCTTATCGTAGACTTCTTGGTAGGCTTGAACATCTTCCGCCCCGTTGAAGGTCTCCATAGTCCTTCAACCGTTGAATTCTTCATCATTGGGAAGGGGACATAGTCGAACCAAGGGTCTGCGCAAACATCCTCGGGTGGTATTGATGTCTGCCACACGAGCTATGCTGTCAGGTCCAGGAAATAGTCGAACTACACGTCCAAGCCGCCAAGTGAGAGGAGGAACATGGTCTTCTTGTAAAAGTACTAAATCACCCACGTTTAATTTGGCAGTGTTAGTTTTCCATTTTGTGCGTTGTTGAAGTTCCATGACATATTCCTTCTGCCATCTCTGCCAGAAATGCTGGCGAATTTGTTCTAGACGATGATATCTCTGAAGTTTATAGATGTTCTCATTTTCTAGACTGGGTGATGGTATTGATGTCAGCGGTCTTCCGATAAGAAAGTGCCCTAGGGATAGAAATTGGAAGTCGTCAGGGGAAGAGGATAATGGACATAGGGGGCGGCTATTAAGAATCACCTCCACTTGCGTAAACAAAGTAGAAATCTCTTCAAAAGTGAGATGACTATTGCCCATGACACGCTTAATGTGATATTTAGCGGATTTTATGCCACTTTCCCATATACCACCCATATGGGCTGCCCGTGCGGAAATAACGAGAACCGTATATTTTCGTGAGCTGCAAACTGAGATAGAGGTTCTTGATTGAATTTAAGAAGTTCTTTCAATTCATTAGAAGCAGCAACGAAATTTCCACCATTGTCGCAAAATAGTTCCGAAGGCTTCCCGCGGCGCGATATGAATCTACGAAGTGTCATTAAAAAATCCTCTTTGGATAATCCACCTACGGCTTCTAAATGTATACATTTATATCGAAGGCAAACAAAAATACATAAATAACATTTGATTAATTTAGAACCGCGTCCCTTGCGATTTAAAATGAGAAAAGGACCCCAAAAATCCATTCCTACGGATTCAAAGGGAAAGCCAGGATTTAGGCGTTGGGACGGAAGATCACCCATTTTTGGAACCAAGGTTTTACCTTGAATTCTTCGGCAAGTGACGCAGTTATAGTAAATTTGGCGAGCTAATTGTCGTCCGTTAATAGGCCAAACAGTTTGCCTTATAGTTGCAAGTAATAATTGAGGACCAGCATGTAAATTTTTAATATGTTCAAATTGAAACAGAAGTTTTGTTAGACGGTGAGAAGAGTCTAAAAGTATGGGATGCCGTTGCTCGTAAGGACAACAAGAAGCATTAATTCGACCACCAACTCTTATAAGGTTATTAGCTTCGTCTTTGTCCATATAAGGAGAAAGACACAAAATTTTCGATTTTGATTTCAAAGATTTTCCTGAATTTAATTGTTCATATTCTAATGAGAATGATTCTCTTTGAGCTATAGAATATAAATGATGAAGCGAATCGTGTAGTTCTTGAACGGTTAATACTCCTGTTAATTTATTATTTGGGTTTTTAAGATTAAAAATAAATCGTTTGACGTATGCAAAACATCTATGGAGACGATTGAATTTAGAAAATCTCTCAAAATCTATTATGGATTCAATGGCTATCACAGCAGTAACCTTTAATTCTGGAATTATAATATTGTCTTTACGATTTAATACTGGCCATTTTGATTCATGACAGGTTAGAAATTGAGGACCTGACCACCATAACTTTAAATCTGGCAATTGACTAGCGTTTAAACCTCTAGATATTAGGTCAGCCGGATTTTCAGCAGTTGGTACATATCGCCAAGAGTCAGGAGTAGTCTTTTCAAGTATTTCACCAACACGATTAGCAACGAAGGTTTTTAACTGTCTGGGATTTTTGTTTAACCAACATAATAGTATTGTAGAATCGCACCAATGCATTAAACGCGTAGGCTGGTATCTAATAGATTCCATAACGCTGTTGCTAAGCTTTGCCGCTAACAAAGCCGCACAGAGTTCAAGTTTTGGAATTGTGCAAGGCTTTAAGCTGGCCACCTTGGATTTTGCACATAACAGCCTAACGGTAACATTATTGTGTTTATCGATCGATCTTACGTATATACAGGCACCGTATCACAGATTACTAATAAGTTACTACGTAACAGATACATCACTTCCCTACAAACGCCAAATACCTACGCTTTATTTAACTAAACTTTCTAGCTGTCAAGCGACGCGAGGAAATATGAGCCTAACTGCTTTGACTCAACGGAGCGTTTTAAGTGCACAGCGGGCGATGACGTCGGCCGTTGTGAGATTACCTTAGGGTTGACTCAATGTTGTAAAATACAAAAATGAACGTGATGCATATTTATGAAAAGAAATTTTATTAAAAAGGATCTATAGATGATTTGACTTTAAAAGTTGTGACGTAATAAGAGCGTGTGATTTTCATAGAAACTTCATTAATTGTGGATGTACCGTACATCGCAATGAGTAATTCTTTATAGCATACTTTCTAGTTCACGTACATAAATCGTTGTTATATACTTTACTAGAGGAGCTCGGTGGCCCGCACTAGCACTTTCGCATGTAAAGCGGCACCGGGCGTGGTCCGCACTTGGATGGGTGACCAGAAGTGGCATAAAAATTGAGCTCCTCTGTGCTTCGGAAGACACGTATAAGCCATTGGTTCCGGCTGTCATATTGTATGGCAGTCGTTAAGCTATATCAGATGCTTTTAGGCAGCTTGAAAAATCTGAAACCAGTGTTGGCCACTTACACGCACGAAAAACAACAACATATACTATCTGGATACAGTACATCGATGTTAAACTTTCGACGTTCAGTAGGACAATCAAACTTCATACCTGCAAAATAATCTGATTGAACGAGACAGTACCAAATCCTATTCTATACGACTACCTACTTTTTAACGAAAAAAAAAAAACACTTTCCGCGTCTTTTGGCAATGTGAAAAACGACAATTCCTTATTGGTTCTTTGATTTTGACATTGGAATACCGCACAATAATGACTTGACATTGTTAAATATAACGCTTGTTTATATTGTAAATATAATATAAATATAAGAAGATATTGTAAACAATACGCAGTAAGCAAGTCTCATGCACGCGACTACACAGGCCGGAGTGCGGCGCCCCTTTGCCACTTGGGCGTTAGAAAACACGGCTAGCCGGTAGGTACATTTTGAGCGATCTTGATCGAGTGACGGAGGCCTGACCGTATGCAGTTTGAGATGCATCGCTAAAGGCATGTATTTTTCTATTGTTGTTGGTGAATCACATAAGATGTATCTAGTTTTCAAATTAACAAGAGCCAGGAAACCCTTGCAAATCTCGTCCCAGATAATTTTTGCTTCTGGGGAAACTGGTTGATCCCAGTCTAAGTTTTCAAGCCACAATTTTTGAAGAAGCATTTTTGATTGAATTATTGATGGACTTAATAAGCCAAGAGGATCAAATATCTTAAATGAATCTGACATAATAGAACGTTTTGTACTATTGGCCTTTGATATAGGCATATCTATAGGAAAATTGAAGTTATCAGTGTTTGGATCCCAACATAAACCGAGAGTATTTTAAGATTTACTGAGCATTAGATTTTCTTGACTATTTGTTTCTAAGTTTTGGAGAACAGCGGAAGAATTTGACTTGAATTTTCTTAAATTAAAACAATATTCATTGAGGGATTGACAGAGAGCATCTTTAATATAGAGTAATTCATTGTCTGTATTTGAACCAGTATATAGATCGTCTACATAAAAAAACTTTTTGAATTATTGTTTTAATGAGATCGTCCTCGCACTGCTCACCTACCTGCCAAAGACACCGTGTACTTAAATAACTTGCACTGGCAGTACCATAGGTTACGGTATTTAGGTGCAAAGTCTTTATAGGCTGAGTTTCATCTTCCCTCCATAATATCAGCTGTAGGTCACGATCGTGTGGATGTACCTGTATTTGGCGGTACATCTTAGCTAAATCTCCAGTTAAGATGTATTTATAATGTCTACCTCTTATTAAAATGGAAAAAAGGCTGTCTTGAATGTTTGGACCTACCATTTGCAAGTCATTTATTGAATAACCAGAGGAAGTGGGATAAGAACCATCAAAAACTACTCTAAGTTTTGTTGATTCACTGTCTTGTTTAAATACTGGATGATGACCTAGAAAATATGAAGGATATGGTTTTGATAAAGAAGACTCAGATAAATGAGCTAATTCTGAATATTCATTTATAAAATTGACATACTCGGACTTTAAATTGGGATTTTTTCTAAATCGCTTTTCTAAACTGAACAAGCGTTTTTTAGACTGTATGAATCGCCAAGGCAGTCAGGAGAATCTACTAAAGGTAAACGTACACAGAATCTACCCGAGTCTAACCTTGTAGTATTGGCTAGAAAATGTTTTTCACATGCTTCTTCAGTTTTGGTTAATATTGTTTTTTGAGGAAGGTCTTCTATCTCCCAAAATTTCGTTAAAGATTTATTGAGTTCTGAATCTCGAAATGAACTAGAAAACGTTATAGCATGATTGCATTTTATATTGTTTTGAGTTGAATTTGTATAAATAGAACCACACAATAACCAACCGAATTTAGAATATTGAAGTTTAGGACTAGTAGGACCTAAAAATTGTTGTTGAGGACACAAAATATCCCAAAATATATCGGCTCCAATCAAAACATCAACAAGAGCTGGCTGATCAAATGTGGGATCTGCTAATTGAATACCTTTCGGTAGATTTAAATTTTGTATATTGATAGGAGATTTAGGTATCTCACCAGTCAACTCTTCAAGAACTAGACAAGAAAGAGTGACATGGAAGTTAGTGTGAATTGAACTTAGTTTGGTAATGCAGCTTTCTTCAACCTTAGACATTGAATGATTGCCGATACCAATAATATTTAATGTGTTGATTGGATTAGATTGTAAGTGTAGCCTTTGTTGTAGTGACTTAGTTATGAAAGAGCTTAGGCTTCCACAGTCTAATAAGGCTCGTACCTTTATTGTTTGATTTGTAATTGGATTGGATACTTCTATCAATGCAGTTGATAGGAGTACTTGTTTTGTTTGTTGTTTAGAGAAATTGGCAGTGGTGTCTGATTCACCAACTGCAGTATTGTTTACGATTGTGGAAGAAGATGGATTATGAAGCATCGTATTATGTCTTTTCTTGCACTCACGGCAAGGTCCCAGGCGACACTCACCCACTGCGTGACCCTGTCGCAAGCAATTAGAGCAAAGTTTGTGTTTATGAACGTCAGCATACCTATCTTGTATATTTTTAGCTTTGAAAATAGGACAATCATAAATCCTATGATTATCATTACAAATGATGCATGCAGAAGAAAATGATTTAGTCTGGCTTGAACTTGAACTTGAAGTTATTAGAAAGCGGTGTAGCACGAGAAAAAGATTGTGAGTTTTTTGGATTATCATTATAGTTTTTGCTACGATTCAACGCTTCCAATACATCCGCTCTTTCAATTAAAAATCTTTGAAATTGATCTAAGTTGGTACGTCAGAGAAGGTGTTACGTAATTCTTCCCATTTTACGAGTGTGCGACTGTCTAGCTTGGCTGATAGCATAAAAATTAACCAACAGTCCCACTTGTCAGTGGGTTGACCTAGACTGGCTAGTGCGCGCAGGTTTTTAGATACATGATCGACAAGGAAACGTAATGACTTCTCTGACTCGCGAGTGATAGACTGAACATTCAGTAACGAGCTGAGGTGGTGATCGATTAATAACCTCTTGTTGTCGTAGCGTTCACACAATAATTTCCAGGCCTCGTTGTAATTAGCTGACGTAACTTCGAGATTGGATAGGACTCGAGCCGGCTCTCCTTCGAGGTAAGAAATTAAATAATGAAATTTATGTATCGGTGGGATACGAGCATTGTTATGAATAAGGTTTAAATATAATTCTTTAAAATCAAGTCAGCGGAAAATAGACCCGTTAAATTTATCAATTTTAATTTCTGGTAGGCGGAACCCTAAAGGTTGATGATTATGATCACATTGAGATTCATGAAAAAATTGGTTGCCTGTAAAGTCGGTATACGGGCGAAAGTTTTACGTGACAACGACTTTTTATGTCTGTCTCTCTCGCTCTTAGGCGGGCTAACCATGCCCGAGTGGAAGGGACGCGTGCCTCTCACTCGCTCTCATTGTGAGCGCATAACGTGAGCGGAGCGTAACGCAGTTTCTTGAAGTGTCACCCGGCAAACCAATTTATAAGACGTTGTCACGTCAAAATAGATTCACGTCTTTGAATGTTGTGTTGCTCAATTAAAGACTTAGCAATAGCAATGTTCTCTATTAATTCTTGCTCAATGTTATCACGCTCATCAATTTCTGCTTCAATATTTTCTGAATTTATGACCTCGATCTCACTTTGCAACTCGTAAAATTTTGTTGACAAGCCTTCGAATTTTCCAATTTTAAGAGTTAATTCAGTTATTTCAATAGTAGACAACTGTGAATGTTTTGAAATTTTATCTAGGTAATTTTTAAATTTAGTAATCTGCCCTTTAATAGAACTACGTTTGACAGTAAGTTCTTTTAAGGAGTATTTAGTTTCCTTTGTATCGGGATACATATTGATAACAATGTATAGCGTGTAATAGGATATTAAACTAAAATCAAACTAATCAGATTAACACGCGCGCAAAACAATAAAGCAAGAGCGAAGTCAACAAAATTAAATAGTAATGAATAAAAGACTCACGGTCCTCGTTACGTAATGCAGAGCACAGCTGACGATGAGAAGCCCGTTATCAGTTGTCAAACCGGCTCTCGCTCGATCCCCGCACGAACCGCGGCCGCTGAGTAGCACTAGGAGTCGACGAAATTCCCTGAAATAGTCGGCGTTCACGTTGAATGCAGTGCAATAATAAAATGGGCAATGAAATGGATCGAGGTTTGTTAAGAATTGTATGACAGAAATTCATTAACTGTATATGGACAAAAAGTGTGAAATTTCTTGAAAAATCTAATAAATCACGAATTGTTTTATCTCATTAATGTGTATGGAGTGCTAATGGGCTTAAATTAATGTAGGAAATGAGATAAAGTGCTTGATTGTGCTAATTTTAGCACAATCAAGCACTTTATCTTTTTAAAATGATGATGCAATAATTTTAAAAACGTGAAATATACGTTAAAATACGCCACAAATAAATGTCATTGTACGCCTGATAAAACTAAATAGCAAAGGTTTCCTTTTTGTTCTTATCGTAGACTTCTTGGTAGGCTTGAACAGAGGTCACTGAAGCTCTCTACGAAGTCATCCATATAATGTGACTACGTGATCGGCCGGAGAGCCGCTGGGTGTGTGTCTTCGTGTGCGCGTGCGTTCTTGTCTCGCACGCTGTGGGCCAGAAAAGGTGAGCTCGACGCCCCGAAGATCATGGACGTCATCTTGAACTTGCCAGGCGGGTCGGATGGTCGGTCGCGCCACAGGAACATTTGTGCTGGCTGGTCTTCCTTCCGGATCTTGATGCGCATAAACATATCTTCGATGTCTGCTGTGACCGCGTAGGCACCCTCTCGGAAGCGGTAAAGGATCGCGTTGAGCGACTGCAGCATGTCCGGCCCCGGCAGTAGGTGGTCGTTAAGGCACGCTCCATGTGTCTTAGCGGCGGCGTCCAACACCACTCTTATTTTGCCCGGCTTGTCGACGATGCGGACTGCGAAGTGAGGCAGGTACCACGCAACAGGGCTGGCGTCTTCAGTCCTGTCGCAGGGCTCGGCGTATCCTTTCGCCAACATATGGCGAATTTTGGCGTGGTACTGCTCCTTCTCGTTCGGGTCCTTTTCCAGTTTCGCCTCAAGGTTTCTGAGCCGCTTCAAGGCGGCGTTGAAGCTCGGCGGCAGCTGTGCGTTGTCGCTGCGCCACGGTAGACCCACTTCGTAGCGCCCGTTGTCATATCGCACGGTGCTCTCGAATATTTGCAGCGCGCGCTTGTCCTCTGCTGTGATGTGTTGAGAGGTCAGTGACACTCCCAACGCGTCGATCTCGAAGTGCCGAGCCACCAAGTCTTCCAGTAGTTCGGCGTCGGCGGGGTCGTCGGAGGCTACGTGCAGGACGTCGTGCGTGCGCCTCAGCGTGGTACTCGGTGTAGCGCCGTGTAGCACCCAGCCGAGCTCGGTTCGTGAAGTGGCCGGCTCGTTCGCTTCTCCACAGCGCAGCTCACGTGTGACATTGAGCTGCCAGTTGTCGGTCCCGATCAGGACCCGGGGCTTCGCGTCGCTGTAGATCACGCTTCTCGCGTCGAGGCCGCTCAGGTGCTTCATTCGGAGTACCTCAGCCGAAATTGACTGTGGCGTGAGGTTGAGGCTCGGCATGGTTCGTGCGGCGACACGGAAGTCCCTTCCGTCGATGCCTCGAAGGGTGATTTTGACACGGCGGCTTCTTATCTCGCGGTGCTCGCTGCCGATGCCTTTTACTTGTAGACACGTCGCCGGACCGTCGGCGCCGATCTGTCGCGCCAGGTCGTCGTCCACAAGTGTGATGGTCGACCCCTCGTATAACAGGGCGAATGTCTCGATGCTGCCGCGGCTGCCCGAGACCGTTATCGGGCAAATCTTCAATTTGATGTCACTGCGCGTAGCTGTTGCAGTGACGGTGGCGGTCTCGTCGTCGATGGCGGCAGGGGTTGCTGCGGTGGCCGCGTTGCTGGCGGCAGCGGCGTGGCGATCGGATTCGCCGTGAAGCAGCTTGTGATGAGGTCGTCGGCAGCCATCGATGCCACAGGTCTTCTTCTTGCAGTTATAGCGTCGATGTCGGCTGGCTATGCATTTGAAGCACAGTCCCTGCTTCTTGACGACCTCCCAGCGATCGTCGTACTGCATCTTTTTGAATTTTGCGCAGTCCGGTAGTGAGTGCGGCTCTTCACATGCTGGACAGCGCATGGCGTCTTCACTCGTCGTGGTTGTGGCGTACACTGGCTTCTTTTTCGCCTCCGGACGCGAGGCAGTAGTAGCGGCGGTGCGAGGCGGCTCTCGCTTCAGTTGACCCGCTGCGCTGAAGCCGTGTTTGAGGGCGCGGTCGGCCTCCCTCATTAGAAAGGTCGCTAGTGTGGCGATTGTTGATGGGCCCGGATGGTCCTCGGCGTAGTCACACCATCGTGACTTAAGGTGTGGGCTGACCTTTTCGAGCACTTCTCTCACCAGCATCGGGTTGTGTAGGTAGCTCTGCTCCACGTTGTTGAGTACAGCCACGACGTTTTGCACTTTCACGGCGAAGGCGTAGAGCTCCGTTGCTGTTGTTCCCAGTCGTAGCAGGCGTCGGATGTCCTCGAGCGCTAGGTCGACCAATATCTCAGGCCGACCGAAGCACTGCTCCAGCGTTTTCATGACGACGTCTGGGTGAGTGGCGGCGCTCAGCAGTACGACGTCGCGGGCTTCACCGCGTAGGCAGTTGCGTAGCCTAGCGATGTTCTCCGTGGGCGTGAATTTGTAGATGCGCGTTGTTTCACGCATCGCGGCGGCGAACTGCACCCATTCCCTCGGCGATCCGGAGAAGAGCGGCAGGTCTGTTGTCTGGCGTGGCGGTGGCCGAGATGACATCATCTTCTACAGAACGGATGCAAGTTGCTCGATCCCTCGGCCGCGTGGTGTCGGCGACCTCCTTCGCGGCTCTGGCTGGTGTGGCGTCCAGTCGATCCGTCTGCTTCTAGCGGCGGGCGTTGCTGCAGCAGGCGTCGCGGCGTCAGGCATCGCGGCGGCAGGCGTCGCGGCGTCAGACGTCGCGGGGGCAGGCGCCGCTGCTGCAGTCGTCGCGGCATAAGGCGCCGTGGCGTAAGGCGTCGCAGCCTCAGATGATGCAGCGGCGATGACGCCCGTGCCCGTCGCTTGAGGCACAGGCACGTTGACGGCGAACTGTTCGGGTGCGAAGTCTGCTGTGGCCTCCCTCCGTTCAGTGAGGGCGGCTTTCGGCGTCGTTTCGTCGAGCCACGCATGGACGCGCTCGATGTTTCGCGTCGGCTCGTCTTCTTGTGCGCTGTCGTTGTCTTCTAGCTCGGCGAGGTCGGCGGCCAGTCGCTTCTTGACTAGTTCAGCTTCGATCTGGAGTTCCTGGCGTCGAATAGCTGCCAGGCGTTCCTCTGCTTCAAATTGTAGGCGCGCTACTGCACTCGCGGTTGACCGCGTAGAGCGCGCGGTTCGCGATCGTGTCCCGGTAGCAGTCGACAAACGATATGTCTCGGTTCGATCACTGTGATATTCGAGATGTCAAAGTTTTTCTAAACTCTACATATTACCCGTACGAAAGTTACAATACCAACTTTGCAAAACATAACTATGCACTAATATACGAGCAATATGTTAACTTTCAACAGTCTTATTATAACCGCCCATGCAACTCCTTGTTGAGTGCTCAAGAATTTAAAAATATTGCACCATTATTCGTGATCGATTGTTCTAGACAGAACGATAATATCAAATCACGACCGGTAATCAACATTCGTCTCGAGCTAGAGTGCAATAGAGAGATACCTGCTCAGACAACGGCATATTGTCTCATTCTGAATGACTGTATAGTCGAGTATAGACCTCTGAGCAACATTGTTCGTAAAATATCATAAACTTGTTTTTTTTTCGTAAATGTTCAAAGTTTGCTATAAGTAATAAATTTATAATCAGAGTTGAAATACAAACTGCATAGTAGCACTGTAAAGAAAAATATCATAGCAAGCAATAAAAGGAACAAGTTGCAACTTGCAACTCGATCAGACTTTATTATATGAACATTATATCAAGTTTCCGCAGTTGTTTTGCAGAATTCGTCTGAAGTGATTACTATATTTAGTGATTAAAATGAATGCGGATATCACCATAGTCGACCTCCAAGGTTTTCTAGACAATCAAAATAATTTTATTGTAAAAGAAATTGCTGTTGTCACTGAGGAAAATAAGCAGATGTTCCTAGTCAAGCCACCATATTATTACCATCGTCTGTCGGAAGAAGGAAGAACAGAGTAAGATGGTTAGAAAAGCACAGAGGTATAAGGTGGAGTGAGGGCTACGTAGATTTTATAGAATTTCAACGAGTTATTCTGACAAAATTAAAAAAATAATAAGATTATAACTAAAGGTTTAGAAAAAATCAAGTGGATTAAAAATTTGTGTGCAGACTGCGAAGTGATTGACATACAAGGAAGCCCTAATCTAGCAACATTAAAAAAAAACATACAACAAAAATAAAAATTACAATTGTGTGAATCATTAAGTTATGTGTGCGTTAAATAATGCTGTATGTATTCGAAAGTGGTGCTATGATAATAATATATCTTCGTTTAAACTATTTTCATGATTTTCGTTGATAAATTTAGTCTGAAAGGTATTTTGGCTGTTTTATTTAAAAAAAAATAGATAACCCATCCATTTTTAATTAGCTGTATTAAATTTGTAGCTACCACAGTTTTGTAATCACAGATATAATTATTATTTACTAAATATTTTAATACAGCTAATTTAGTCCGAGTTTATCTTTAGTGAACCACCAATCTGATTTATAATTTACACTAGATTTGTGATTCACTTACTAAGTAAATGAAAAAAAAACAAACCTCATATTTAAATTTTATTTATTTCATCATGTTCATACATTTATGATTACTTATAATATTAAATTTTTATATTTACTATTTCATTATACTGATGTAAATATAATCATTAAAATACGTAAGTATTTAATATATACGGAAACTGTCTTCTATTTAGTGTATTATATTTAACAATCAAATTGTTTATTTTCAATTTTAAAACTGTACAATCCATTTTATACAACTATAGCTAAACTTATGATACAAAACTAAACTTAATTAAAATCAGAATATTTTATTTATTGTTACATTACATATTTATTTATAAACTTAACAATTACATATAATCATAACATAATATTTTAGGTTACATACATATTATTTACATTATTTAATATTTTAGGTTTATAAAGTGGTCCTACAACGTGATTATTTTTTAATCCATAAACATATACACAAATAATAGGATTATTAACTTCAAACCACGCGATATCAGATAAACTTAAAGGGAAAGTTATGTCATTTCTGTTTAACACATTTCGAAAGTCGGGATAAGATGATACTCTTTCTGGATGGTGTTTCGCAGGATAAAGACCAGCAATAATAGACCATAAAAAACAATACTGATCGTTATTGAGAATATTGAGACAGGCTCGTTTTGATTTTATCGCTGAACTTGAACCACACAATGGTTGATATTTGTTTATATTCATTTCTAAGTGGGAACTATTCAAAAACGTCCATCCACTATCGCGGTCTTGAAATTCTTCCATCTTTTTCGAAAGACTATTTTTAATTTCTAAAATCATTGAATCATATTCATAATTTTGATGGAGTGTATAATTTTTTGTGCAAAATGATTTTATCTCCTGTTTGTCGTTTTTAAACATTAAAAACATTGCGAAAAATTCTAAATTAATTTTTACACAAGTATGCTCGCCAAGAGACATGTCTATTAACTTTTTGAGCTTCTCGCGAGAATCACTTAAGAACGATTCTAATGAACATTTCTTGTTTATATCTACTATTCTGTACGAAGCTATACGGTTCCGAAATGCAGAATTTATTTTTTCTACGCCTTCGCAAAAATGTGAAACATTTTGATTTTTATGACTGGTACTGCGAAGATGACCTATCCAATGACTGCGTTCGACAGCTGTGTTACAAGTAGTACAGAAAGGCATTGTACTTAAATGAAATTAGTACCGGTATTGTAAAGAAACTCGTGCAAGTTGTAATTTAGAAAGGTATATTCTAATATTAAAACAAATGGAAAATACACTTACAAGTAATACTATTTTTTTTTAATTTTGAGTTTAATTTAGGTTTAGTTTTTTCAATTTAATAATTAATCTAATCATGTTATTAATAACATTCATTAATTTTATACAAAATAAAGATCCATATACTAATTACTATATACTTAGGTATTTTATTAAGGCATAGGGAAAATAACCTTATTACCAATCAATCACCTACTTTATGTAAATCTTATCGCCATAAAATACTGGTTCAGAGTCGTCGAAAAGTTCGTAAGCACGACGCATGAACGATTGCAGGTCGTGCCACTGAGGGTTATCCTTGTCTAATTGCCACTTCAGCGTAACAGATGCTTTCTTCCACCGATCTTCCGGAGGAGTGGAAGCTATATCGGTATACTTTCACGTCTATAAAGTAGTCACCATCTAAGTCTGCGCTTCTTCTTATTTTGCCGTTGGCGACTCGGCTCACCACGGAAGATGTTAGGTTGCCGGCGGCGGTGCCTTTGGTATTCAGTTTTTGTTCGATTTCACCCTCCAACCCGAACAAATCCGATCCACATCTTTTTTTACTGTAAACAAAGAAACATTGATTAATTTAAATAAAAATACTTATAAGAAGTCTAGACATCTAGAAGTAAGAAAGAAAATGATACTTATAGACGAAAAATCTTAGCAAAATCACTGTTTGCGCAATACGAATTAAACTTATTTAATGTCATATCGTATACGGATACTACTCGTTAATTATTCCTTCGTGGTTCGCACTTCGATGGGTGACCACAAGTGGCATAAAAAATTCTCAAGCTCCTCCGTGCTAAGGAAGGCACGTTTAAACCGATGGTCCCAGTTGTCATCATTGTATGGCAGTCGTCAAGCTATGTCAGATGCCTTTAGGCAGCCTGAAAAATCTGACACGACGTGTGACGTTTACGAGTATACCCGTATACGATGTGACATATATACATAACGCATAGCTATACGTGCCTTCCGAAGCACGGCATAATAATATATTAATAATATTTATATGGATATGGATTCTATTGGAAATCTACACTGTCACTGAGTGGTATAGGGTTTAAATAAGTGATAATTGTACCTTGATTTTGACCCGGATCCGGAGTTACTGGTGCTCGCAGAGTCTAAAAGCTTTGGCGCGCTTCGTCGCCTGTTGTTTTTTTGGCTTTGCGGGCGCCGGCGCTAGTTTCATAAAGTCATAAGAGTCACTTTCGTAGTCCGACCTGTAATTGAACACAAAAAAAACTTTTATTTTAAGAACAATAGAACCACTGATGCTTTATTTTATTTTTCGTACCACTTGCTCAAAAAAGTCACATTCTATAGCACAAAAAGCGAACATAATAATAGTCATTTTCAATCTGATAAAATCAGGGAAAGAAAAATGTACTAAATTTCATTCAGCCTCTAGACCAAGAATGAAAACAGGGAAAGAAAATTGTACTGAATTTCATTCATCCTCTAGGGGGAGAATGTGGTTTAAGTTTGAAATACTTATCGAAATTTATATTGAACTGAAAATGATTGAAATCATTTCTATATTGTTAAGCGTAAAAAAATAACGATTTTGAATCGACAACATGTATCCGCAAAATCCACATAACCACTTAAATTTCATAAAATAAACAACTAAATCAAGCCATGTTATTGTTTGTTTTTTTTTTAATAAATTAATTTACGGCTCTGGATACAAGTCCTTTAGAGCCCATCTTCATTTATCTCTTCTTTATTCCGAATCCTAACCCTAACTATACAATCGAAGGTTGGTATAGGTCTTTTGATTGCTTCAAGGGAGTCCACTGGTTTTAATAGCCGATCGAGTGGCGAACGGCGTCCAACCGCAGTCCGCAAATAAATATTACTACAGCCGCACTATGACTGTCCATTTTAAATATTTCACATATTGTCCGTGAGAATAAGGATTAAAACTACACCAATTTCATATTATGAAGTCCACTAGAATCAATTTGCAAAACAATTTAAAGCAAATTTCAACTGAACCCCTTGACTTCCCGCCAAAAACTCCCGTTATTGTTTGTTTAGTTTACACCAGCTGTTTAGTTTTCCAAAAAAAAAGCAAAAGGCCATTTGCGTCTCACACATACAGCCTAGTTTTCTGTGTACCTATATTTATTTACAACGTAAAGCATTTTGTATTTTTTAAGTATCTGGGTTTTATACCCAATTTTTTACCCATTAATTAATAAATGCTTATCTCTTGTTATTATTGTCTTTATTTTTTTCGAGTCCTTCGTTGCGCTCGCGATTTAAGTCGTCACCCGCGACAGAAGACACTGCTTTATCCCCTTGGTTAATAATCTACTATTACTGCCTTATGTATCCGTATTAGGTAGGTCCCTAATAATAAAGGCAGATGATCGGGAATACTGCTAAATAAATCTACCCTATCTGTACCTACCATTATTTGAAAGATTTCAAACTCAAAAACAACTGAACCAATTAAAAAATCAATAATCAATTAATCTTTTACTGCGGGATTCTATAGCAAGGCTACACTATACTAAGTGACCTAGGGTTTAAAGCGTAATAAATAAGTGATAATTGTACCTTGATTTCGTCGCGGATCCGGAGTTACCGGTGCTCGCAGAGTCTGAAGCTTTGCGCTTCGTGGCCTGTGGTTTTTTTGGCTTTGCTGGCGCTGGTTTCTCAGTGAAGTCACAAGAGTCACTTTCGTAGTCCGACCTGTAATGAACACACAAAAACGTTATTTAAGAACAATAAAGATAGGTCCCATGCTGGTCTGGGAGAAACGAAAAAACTTAGAATGTACCAGCTGCTTCTCTTCCCGCGCAGATCGTAAAAGCCGATCGAGGGAATGGGCAAAAATGCGAATCATTTTAACAGGCGATGCGGCTAGCAACCCGTCACTGTATTGATTGCTTTTCCATCTTCACGCCCACCATGACGCTAAAAGTGGCTTTTGAGTCTTGCGGCCCTAGGCTCTGCATAGAGCCGCAAGACCCAAAATGCTCTGTCTGCCCCATTAGGGATAAAGACGTGATAGTATGTATGTATGTATAAAGGTAGATGATATGGTTAACGAAAGAAAATAAATACTCATGTAAAATACACTGTTACATTACAACTCCATAGTTATGAAATAAATGAAGAGACGTGTAATAAAGATAATAAGTACTTACTTACATTTTCGAGTAGATAAAAGATATTTTATCGTTGGTGTAATGGTATATGTCACCAGAAGCAGCTGGTTAAAAATGATTTTTCTATCGAAAAACATTCGGTTTTATTAGTAGAAATATATCATGTCAGAAAATAGTTAGCATTTAATTAAATTGAACCTTAAGTCCATGCTTTTCAGTTGACGTTAGCATTACTTGATAACATTATAATTATTTACCTATAGAGGTAAATTCAGTCGACGTTGCTAAACCATGTTAACTCCATTTCCACAAAGTATAGTTGCAGCAGAATCATGTTACAAAGACAACCGTGTCTTTGTTACCACCATTTTCGCAAAGTGTAGTTGCAGTAGAATCATATTACAAAGACAACCGTGTATTTGTTACTGTGGGAAATAAATTTCAAAGCAATCCGACATAATTGTTGGATACATGTTAATACATTTATTCCGCCAAACAACACAAAATATGTTATTAGGTATCAAGTCCGAATAAGAAATAGAAGAAGTGTTCCGTACCTACTACTTTCGTCGCATAATTATTATCTATTTAGTTATTTAGTATTTATTATTATTATATATTGTCGCGAACGAGATAGACTCGGAATGTTCGCGAGTGGAATCGTATAGAAAGACGTCAGGATAATGCAAGCGAAACTAGGCCTTATATTCTTACAGCATAAAGGCTAGAGTTCTTTGAATGGTCGTCGGCTTAGTCACACTCACACATACATACCGGCGTCTCGATGTTTCCCGTCAATCGAAATACATTCGTCAAGTCAGGCGAATATTCGAGAAAAGTGTAGACCTCTGTATCGGCGCATATAAAAAGGCGATCGAGTGCGCGTCCCGCCAGTTCAGTACGAGCTACGAAAGCGATAACTTCGAAGCGAACCGAAGCGAAGGAAACCTACCTCAGTGCGATAAGTGGAAGTACCTGCGACTACTTTGGCGAGATACCTGGACCTCAGCTGCTACGCGACTTGGAATTGGACATCAGGAAGACCATCTTCACGTGTCAACCTTTGGGTTCCGTAGTGAATAAAAACCCTCATACGAACTTTGGCGTTTTACTCCAAATCTCGAACCCAGTTTCGTAACAATATTTATAATTATTGTCTATTTACTCGTTATGGACAAACTTAGCGGAACAGTGCTCCGTATTCCGAAACCTAAAATCCTGATTTGGGAATGAGTAGTCCATGTCCAATCTTCCATACTGGTCTGGGAGTAAAGAAAAAACTGAGAATGTACCAGCTGCTTCACTTCGCGCGCAGATCATTATGAGCGATTGATGGAATGGGTGAAAATGCGAATCATTTTAATAGGCGACGCGGTTAGCAATCCATCATATGTATTAAAAATTTAATATCACATAACCGTCTTACAAATAAATAATTCCATCCTTTTTAATTTCGATCATTTCCTTCTCATCATACAGAACCCTGAAAATCATATGCATTGTTAGCAGTTATTTGAAATCATCGAGAACACGGAAGAGTAAGCTTGTACTCGTACTAACATTACCTTATGCCATGTTACTTCTATACTCTCTTTATGATTTATGCTGGAAAGCTAAAACACATGTTTTCAAAATGTTGCAGTAAAACTATAAAATGATTAATTATTACATTTTTCAACAAAAAAGTCATATGTTTAAACTACCTCTCGCGAAACCCTAATCTAACATATGAATCATTAACCACTTACCTATAACAAATACTGTACATATTTACGAGAACTGAACCTGACGGTCACAAGCCGCACAATTGAACACTCGACTACAATGACTTTTGTGATAATTAAAATTTGTGATCATATCAAACAAAATCATATAAGTACCTACATATGGATTGAAAATCTAGGAAGCAGTAAACATTATTTCGATAAATCCATATATACTGTTTTTTGTATTGACTACAACATAAAACTCGTAACACTATGTGGCTTAGGCGAGCCGCACACCAGACTTTCGTTCAGTTTTTTGAAAAAATCCTATGTTATATAGACCATGTAGATAAATTTGTATTTATTTTTAGGCATTAGATGATATATAAATGCAACTTCTCATCATCGAACCGTAATTTGGGAAATTATCATAAATTGTAGTAGGTACTTATCATGTTTAATCAGGTGAATAACATCTTTTTTTTCTCATTAATTGCTACCTTAACAAACCACAACTGTGCGTTCGATGTACACATGACACGTATGCTCCGAGAAAAATGTAGTAGGTATGCATTTTGTGGTAACGTAAATGTTATGTGCATGTAACGTGTGCGGTCTGACTTAGTGTTTCATAAGAGCTCCTATAAACGATGTACATAAATTAGTATAAACGGAAGAGGTGTTTTTTTTTCTAACTTTGTTTGACCTGAGGTATGTCTTAGTATAAAGATTGTGTTGATGAACACCACAGTAGCATGTACGTTACCTACCTGACCGATTTTTCTTTGAAAGAAGTTTCATTATAAATATGGTATGCTTTGATACAAATACTTGTATCACAAGGTTTTGCGAACATCTGTAGACTATGATGATTAAGCACCCATATTACACGGACCGTATGCTTTTTTGCTATTTATATGAATCTGTGAATACATTATAACGTGTGAATGGACATTTAGCTTACGCACGTGGCCTTGTTTGTTTCCATGTCGTCCGTACCGTACCTCGTTGCAGGATTGCTTAGACAAGCTTTTTTGTCGCTGGGCTGGAGGACTGCTTAGACAACCTTTTTAGGGTTCCGTAGCCAAATGGCAAAAATGGACCCCTTATAGATTCGTCATGTCTGTCTGTCCGTCCGTATGTCACAGCCACTTTTTTCCGAAACTATAAGACCTATACGGTTGAAACTTGGTAAGAAGATGTATTATGTGAACCGCATTAAGGTTTTGACACAAAAATAGAAAAAAAAATTTTGGGGGTTCCCCATACTTAGAAATGAAACTCAAAAATTTCTTTTTCATCAAACCCATACGTGTGGGGTATCTATGGATAGGTCTTTAAAAATAATATTGAGGTTTCTAGTATCATTATTTTCTAAACCGAATACTTTGCGCGGGAGACACTTCCAAAGTGAAAAAAAGTGTGTCCCCCTCCCCGTAACTTCTAAAATAAGGGAATCATAAAACTAAAAAAATATATGATGTACATTACCATAAAAACTACCAACGAAAATTGGTTTAAACTATATCTAGTAAATAGTTTTTTTTTAATACGTCATAAATCATAAACGGTAATTTACCTTTCATTCAATCAACTCAAATATAAAAATTAAAAAAAAAACATTTTATATTATGTTATTTGCTACTACGGAACCCTTCATGGGCGAGTCCGACTCGCACTTGGCCGCTTATTCATTGTTTCATTTAAAGTAAGTAGTGATAGGATGTGATCGGTCAGTGACAGGTATGTGTATTATTTTAAATTTAAATTTAGATGTCATTCGAGCCTAATCTGGGTCACAAAACTGGATAAATATCTTTTATAGTGGAATGACATGAGATGCAAAGTCCCAAATTTAAATTTAAATAAAACTAAATCTTAAAATTCAAATGGATCACAGAAATCGACTAAAAATCTCGTAAGTATGTGTAAGCCACGAGTCAAACTGACTTGAATTTTAATATTTGGGTATATACAACCTAATACTGACAGTTCGTATTATTTATAGCTACATATGTGAAATGTGAGTATTTGAAATTTTGGTGTTGTTTGAACCAATCTGGTCACAGAAAATGGAGTACGAACAAGGGATTCTTGCTTCTGTGAAACAACACGAGTCAATCTGATCTGAATTTTAAATCATATCATTTCATATAAGTAGTTATAATGTCTAAAATATAGTTTAGTAGTAAAATAATATATTCCTAGTGAAGTGAGTTTAACAAAGTGATGTGAAGTGTACTAGATGTCCTGTGGTAAGACTTGTAAGTACGTAACTAGGTAAGGTTTAATTTATTTGACGTATGCTCCGAGAAAAATGTAATACTTTTTTCTTTAGGTCGGATTGTACAGATGGACAAAAGAAATCGTAAGGCATCTGCTTTAACCCTTCTAGAGGAGGTGACAGATCGACGGACAACCTCACAAGAAGAGGCGAAAACTTGGATGTTCCTTTGTCTAGCAAACTGGGTACTACGAGCTTGCATGGGGTTTGAAGTATTGGGCAAGGTGGCGGCATGAAAGTATCCGCAAACACAGATTTCAATGAACAGCAGGAGTCATCCGTGCATTTTATAACCTGTAAGAAATATTGCGATTCACGGACGTGAACGCTATACCACGCCAGATTTGGTTCTGCTGGATCCGGCATTGTATCTTCGGGCTGCCTATACTCCGCCAAAACGTCGTAATTATCAATTTTCATTTCTCTCCACACTTCTGCAAGTGTTTCGTCAGCGTGCTGAACACAATCGAGGGATTCCCCGTAACGTAAATGAAAAGGGTAGCCAGTTTGGGAGTTTTAATTTTAAGAAACAATGTTACGTACTGGCGGCAGGCTTCCGCCACATTATTGTCACACCTGGCAAGCATCCTGACCTTTTACGTGTATTCCACATTGGAATACCGATACGGCATGGCGATAGACAGAATAAAGATCGACGCGACACGGTAACGCAAAAATAGGCGCGTTTATCACTGCTCTATAATTTTTAATGTTTATAAATTAATTTTCTAAATATTGGACTTTAACTATATAATATATATGTTCTAATTACCTTGGAGCTACTCGCCTGATATTCATTTCATCAATCCATAATTAAAATTGTCAACGTCACTATTGACACTTCAACACCACTAACACATCATCAAACAGAATGGATCCTCTGGCACTTCTTCATAAGAATATCGAAGACATGAAGACACTGTTTTCTTCAAAGATGTCCACATTTGAGGAAGCACTCAACGATCGCAGACATACTGATGACACTGCTCTTGCAAGTGAGTTTTATGCCTTTAAGGAGTTTATTTGGAAGGCAGTGTCTGGCCTCCGCACCCAGCTAATCTTGGTGTTGCAGACTTTAGACAGCTTTGAAATGCGTACAAGGTTGAACGTGCTTCTGCTTCATGGAGTCATGGAAGAAAAGGATGAAGATTTAAATAATAAGCTGCAAAGTCTTTGTAAAGACGCTCTTCATCTACGAGACCTGGGCCCTCATCCGTTTATGCAGGTAATGCGACTGGGAAAGGTGACACACTCTGATAGGCCACGGCTAATACTGCTTCGTTTTAATAGTATTGAGAGTCGTAACAAGGTTTGGTCAGCAAAAAAGCTCCTCAAAGGCACTGGAATGACTGTGTCCGAGTTCATGACTGCCTCAAGACATGCAGTATTTCTGGAGGCAAGGAAGGTGCTCGGTGTCAAAGGCTGTTGGACTGCAGACGGAAAGATTGTAGTGGTTTGTCCGAATGGAGCGAAACGTAGAATCACAACTATGATGGAGCTTCGTGATATTCTGGCTGAGCAGTTCGGCGGCGACGGTAACGGCCGCCGGTGTCGCTGCTACTTCGGTCCCGGCATCAACGAAGCCAGTAAGCAGTCAGCAGACTTGGCGGCTGCCCAACAAGCCACGTTCAACAAGATTGACCACGAAATAATAGTCAATCGTGCTTCAGTCATGTGCGCCATTTGTTATATTCACTTCATGGTTCATAATCGGTTTCTCATAGTCATGTCATGACTCATGATTGCAGTTTGTTATTCACGTCTTTTCAAAATCGTAACGGTGAGTATTGATCTTGTTTTTCGGTTAGCTCAATCATTTCAACTGCTTTTATGTTCACACACTTTAAGGTATTTAAAAAATTACTTTTAATTGATATACCTTGCTCGCAAATTTAAGTGAACTTAACCTTTTAATTTGTCCATCAGACAGCTGACTTTGTTTTTGGCATGTTTTTGGTAAAGTGACAGTGACATATTGCCGTCATGCCGTGGTGTCTTGACATTGACAGAAACATTTGTCTTGAAATGCGTTTCGTTTTTGCTCCTTTTCTGATTTATATGATGTTATTTTTATTTTATGTTATGTATGTACATTTTCTTTTCTGTTTGTTTGTAATGTCTGTCTATTCCACTTGTTTGTGCTAAATGAATAGTGTCACAGATGTGTTGTATGTGCACAATATAACTAATTTCTTAACTCTCTTATTTTTGTTGCAAGGCGAGTAGTACACAGAAGTAAATCAGTTGCTTCACCATATATGTAGTTGTGTGCTTTATATATATACCTAATATAGTTTATTTTTTATATATTTATTAATCTATAAGTTTATAACTCAATGTCTCATGTTATTAACTGTGATTCTGACAATGAATATTTTTCACTCTCCTCTTCTACTGATACTCTTTTTAGTGCGGATAGTGAGGTTGACGACTTACCTTCACTGGGTGACAACCTTACTGTTACTTTTAGGTCACTTTCTAAAAACTTCAATATCGTACACATCAACGCACAAAGCGTGCCATAGCACTATGCTGAATTGTTAACTTCTTTCTCTTCGAATAATATCCATGCTATACTGATATCAGAAAGTTTTCTAAAGCCTTCTCTGCCGTCTACTCTTTATGCCCTCCCTGGATATAGGCTATACCGAAATGATAGAACTTGTATTACAACCAGGGACGACGGCTCTTCCAGGATGGTTCGCTGTGGTGGTGTGGCAATTTACTTGCGGAGTGATATTTCTTGCCAGATCCTCTCTACATCTCCACCAGTCTTGGATTCCCCTGAACATCTTTTTCTGAACATTTCTCTCCATCACGCCAAGGTTTTACTTGGTGTGTATTATAGTCCCTCGTCTCACATTAACTATTTCTCATCTTTTGACGCACTTTTAGCTCAGTATCGCGACAAGTTCGATCATCTTATTATAGCGGGAGATTTTAATACGTGCTTAATAAAAAATGACACGCGTAGCTCCTCTCTTCTTTCTCTCCTCCATTCCTTTGATCTACATGTTCTCCCTTTGAACGGGCCTACGCATTTCTCACACAATGGTCCCCCCTCTCTCCTTGATCTCATTATAACTTCTTCACCGGATCTCTCTGCAACCTATGGTCAGTTTAACGCCGCAGGTTTCTCTGCTCATGATCTGATTTATGCATCTTTTAAATTGCGTCCGCCTAAACGTAGACATCGTCTCATGACAATACGCAATTATGCATCAATTGATTACGATAGGCTGGCCAAGGATATTGCGGAGGCTGATTGGTGCTCTGTTCTTGAGGCGTCTGATATTGATGCTAAAGTAGCTATATTCAACTTCACTCTCTTGGCCATTTATGACAAACACGCACCAGTCCATACTGTACGTGTTAAACACTATCCTGCTCCATGTTTGACTGCGGATATTAAGCTGCTCATGGCCAAGAGAGACAAAGCCAAACTGAAATTTCGTCGCTTCCCCTCCGACAACAATCGTGACCATTATATAGCTATTCGTAATGAATGTAATCGTAAATGCAAGGATTCTAAACGGAAATACATTCATAAAAATGTAGAAAATACCCCTCCTAACAAGCTATGGAACTTCCTGAAGGGTCTTGGGATCGGTAAACAAAGCCCTGAGACAAATTTAAATGCCGATGTTAATGAACTTAACAAACATTTCTCTGCTCCTCCTGTAAGCCTCTCCGCCAGTGTCAAGCAGTCCACATTGGCATCCCTCTCAAACAAATGCGTTTTTGACTGTCCTTCTTTCTCCATCCCTAATATTACTAGCGAAGAAGTCGTGAAAATTATAATGTCTATAAAATCAAAGGCGGTTGGCGAGGATAATATCACACTAGATATGATTAAGCCAATAGTTTATCTAATATCTCCTGTTATTGCTGAATTAATTAACTTCTCTCTGTTCTCTGGTACCTTTCCCGATATTTGGAAACGTGGTCATCTAATTCCTCTCCCAAAAAGAATATTCCTGTTTCTCTCTTCGACTTTCGCCCTATCTCCATCCTTCCTTTACTTTCTAAAATCATAGAACATCACGTGAATCAGTGTCTATCGTCACATCTGTCACAACATAATATCCTGAGTCCTTTTCAATCCGGATTCAGGGTGGGACACAGCACCACCTCCGCGCTTACCAAAATTACGGATGACATACGACTTAATATTGAAAACAGAAAGCTGACACTCCTCGTTTTGCTAGATTATACTAGTGCGTTTAACACTGTGGATGATGTTCTTCTCGAAATTATGCGTACACTCAATTTCTCCGTGTCTTCTTTGTCTTGGTTTCGTTCTTATCTGGTAGGTCGACGCCAACTAGTCAGGATTGATGATAAGCGATCCGATTGGTGTGACGTAACTGCTGGTGTTCCCCAGGGAGGCATTCTGTCCCCGCTTCTCTTTGCGATTTTTGTTGATGGGGTAACGGCGTTTCTATCTTCTTCTTTTCATCTTTACGCTGACGATCTTCAGATATATACCGCCGCCCCACTCGAAGATTTCAACGGTGCCATTAGCACAATCAACTCCGACCTTGCTGCAATATCGCAATGGTCCAAAAATTTTGGGCTTTTGGTGAATGCGTCTAAATCTCAAGCCATTGTAATAGGTAGTCAGTACTATATTTCTAGACTTAAGGACATACAGTTACCCAATGTTACGCTTGACAATCAAATTATTCCTTTATCAGATACAGTTAAGAACTTGGGTATTCTGTTTGACCAGACTTTATCATGGTCTCCTCAAATTGCAGAGCTGAGCCGGAAAATTTACGCTTCCATGCATTCTTTGAGACGCTTACAATACTTTCTTCCCGTGGACACCAAAGCACTTTTAGTACGAGCGCTACTGTTGCCTCTCTTTGACTATGCGGATGTTGCATATTTGGATTTGACTGAGGAGTTACTAGATAAACTAGAGAGGTTACAAAACGTCTGTATTCAATACATATTTGGCCTGAGAAAGTTTGATCATATCTCGGAGTATCGCCAGATTTTGAAATGGTTGCCTATCAGACTGCGTCGTCACACTTATATTCTTTTCTTTCTTTTTAATACCCTATATAACCCTAGGTCACCTGTATATCTTCAAGAAAAATTCTCCTTCAGAGTTTTCAATGACCGTCTTCGTGCCAGAGGTCAACCACTTCTAGAGATCCCTTCGCATACCTCAAAGTCCTACGGGAAGTCCTTTGTCGTGCTCGCTGTGCGTTTATGGAACGCATTACCAGTGGAGGTAAGAACGTCTCAATCCTTAGGCTCCTTTAAATTTAGAGTGAATAAGTTCTATGCAGAGTCATATGAGTTATATAATATAATATTTATATGTATGTATTTATGTATATATATATATATCTATATATTTTATATGTGTATGATTTGTATTTATATACTTAAGTAGTTGAAGTGTATAAGCCTTATTTAAACTTTTTGCTTTTCGTTGTTCTGTACTTCTGCCTCCCTATTAATAGTAATTGTCCTTTGTTTCTCTGGTCGACTGGAAGAGATCCCTTCTGGGATAAGTCCACCATTTGTACCATTGTGTTTGTAATTTTATGTGATTAATGTTTGTTTCTAAGTACAATAAAGTTTTTAAATAAATAAATAAATAAATACATACATAAATAAAAATACAAGGACGCGTGATTGACGCGCGCGCATCTAAGGTACCGACTGGCGACGCAAAAAGAAATGGGTCAGATTCAAAGGTGCTAGCGCCGCGCCGCCGCGCCGCCCCGCGCCCCTCCCCCTACCCGTTCGTCGAGTTTGTTTACCTAATTTTTACGATGCGCGTAAATTGGCATAGACTTATAATCAGTCAACCGCGAAAACTTAATATTTATTTTTGTATGAGTAAAATCTAACGAATTATAAAAAGTCGTAGAACAAACAATGTTGCTTATGATGTCAGCAATCTACCCCTGCGATGATGCTAGTTAACCCTGTATATCTCAACAGGTCAAGGAACACATAACTGCAGACAAAAACAGGGATATTGGTAAGTGAACCATCATCGCGGAGCATCTTTCATGAGCTGGAGTTTTCAATTGATTTCTTTCAAAAATCTTTTCAGTCATTGGATCAAGCTATACCAACCCAAAATACTTACGACTTTATCAATATCAATATCAATATCAATATGAACGCCATTATATACGACGTTAATAAAACAGCGATTAAAATAACGAAGTATCCCTATTTGAATCAAAAAGATCGCTTCAAGTTATCTGGGACGTGGAATCCAGTGATTGAGCATTGTAAAAAGTGTACACGAACAACAAAAATCAATACCGTCAGTATTGTGTAAAGGACCTAAACAAGAAAGACGAAGAGGGTTAACCAATATGGTTACCCTTGACAGACAAACATCCGACGCAGTTCCTCGTTCCGCCAGCGACCACCACGGCAGAAGGGTCGTCGAAATATCTGGCAAAAAACGATATAATCTAATCGTGATAAGTCCCGTCCCGTAATACTAATAAGTTATTATGGCCGCCAAACTCTAAAATCATAAACCTCTAACAGTAACTCGTTTTTTGAAGCTGACGTATAAAACACTATTCAATTTAGGGACGAGTATATGGGAATCAAGCACAAAGCTAAACCCATCAAAATATGTTTTTTAGAATCAACATCTTGTTTTCTGCCAATACCGTTACTGACTGTCGTTAGATGCTTCACAACAACTAGGCCAATCAATTTTGCATCATGTGGCTGTAATTTTATGTTTATAAATTTCGTGGGGGCCGTTTTGCGCAAATAGTAATGTTTATTGGGGATAGGTACTCTTCCATAGAATAGAGACGAAGACAGGGTCAGAAAAGTATGATTGTAATTAGTCTGTCTTGCGGATTATCCAAAAATAATGAACCCATATTTTCAGAAGTCTAATCAAGTAAAAATTTACAAAGATATCTACAAGAGCATCACATTTTCGTAGTGTGAGCTGCGACATCACCGCTTAGTAAAAATCGTACCTAGCCATGACGTCATGCGAAATTAAAATGTTTCTCAGAGAATAGAAAAATAAGTGTATAATATTTTTTTGTCGTCATGCCTATTATAGTTTGCTGACTAGGAACATCTTTGGTGTAAACTTATGCGTGTTTATTTTGTCCCCAGATTCTCAAAACGCCAAGCGCGAGCCCCCGAAATCATGAACGAAGTGAGTTGGTATCGAGACCCCCTCATATACAACGAGTGGCCCGTATACACTGCTATGCCCAGAGCAGCACCAAGGTGAGAATACAATACACTTCAAATTCTCTAGCTATAATAAATCTCTTCTAGCCAACCTTTTGCACAGATTACTAATAAGTTACTACGTAACAGATTCATCACTTCCCCACAAACGACAAATACCTACGCTTTATTTAACTAAACTTTCTAGCTGACAAGCGACGCGAGGAAATATGAGCTTAACTGCTTTGACTCAACGGAGCGTTTTGAGAGCACAGCGGACTATGACGTTGGCCGGTGTGAGAATATCTTACGGTTTACCCAATGTTGTAAAATATACAAAAAAATGTTTAATAAATGACAAAAACGTGACACATTTTTTTGAAATGAAATTTTAATAACAAGGATCTAATAGATGATTTGACTTGAAAAGTTGTGACGCAATAAGAGCGTATGATTTTCATAGAAACTTCATAAAATGTAGATGTACCGTACTTCGCAATGAGGAACATACGGTGTTGAACTATTGAGTAATTCGTTATAATAATCTGTCGAAGTAAAGTACATCGCAATGAGAAACATACGATATTGAGATTGAGTAATTCGTTTAAGAATATTCCAACGCAGTTTTGGTAGCAAACATTTGACCCTAAGTTGAACTATATATTACTCGTAATTTTATTCTTATATATAATTTATGATTGAGAAGAATTATCTATTGTCAGACTACAAGCTATTGGAGTCTAGACATTCTGCAATTCTTCATGGATTGGGAAAGGGAAAACAAATAAACATCCAAGAGTTTTAAAACATTTATTCATTTAGGCTATTGCTATAGCTCTAATCTGAATATATTTGTGAAAGACTCTACCACCGCGTCGCGTCGGAAGGGCTGTATCATCACAGAGAAGAGGCGGCTAGAAACTCTGTGGTAGCTCTTTTAAAATATTCCATTATTCGCATAAAAACATTATCTTTGAAATAAGTTTGTTTGTTTGTTTGTGTAGCGGCGCGTGTGTATATATTTTTGGCCTTTGAGTGCCTTTGTGATTTGCCGTTAATGTTGATAATTAGTTGGTGAAATTAAAATGCAGTGATCTTTTTGAGAGTTGAATGATAAGTGTATTTCGATTTTTAAATTACAACGTCATGGATAAAAGGAAGTGGGAACAATTGTTGACCAATAGTACATGCGCAAATACGGAGTAGGCAGAGCCTCATTGGCTGCAACAGCTGACCGTTTGTCACGTGATGACGATGGGCGGATGGTTGTGGTGTTCTTCCGTCAGGGGGCTCTCCAGCAGTCGGGTTGCCATTAGCGTAAACATGCCCGCGGCCTTGAAAGCATCAGCTTTTAAAAAAGTCTTTATGCGTCTTCATTTTCTACGAGAGGACAAATCTTCGCGTCTGATGATGCCTGAGGACGTCTGGATGTCAGCAACTCGGGAGATGCCGTCTTTTCCGGGTATGCTTTTGACGACTCGACCAAGTTGCCATTTTAAAGGAGGAAGATTGTTGTCCTTTACGACGACCAATGTATTTGGTTGCAATTCAGCCGTGTTTTCCCTCCATTTTATGCGCGTCTGCAACTCGGAGATGTACTCCTTCGACCAGCGTGACCAGAACTGCTGCCTACACTGCTCCACCCGTTGGTAGCGATTGAGGCGATGCACGGGAGCGTCCTTGATGTCCTCAGCGTAAACGGGAGTGGTGAGAGGACGACCGATGAGGAAGTGTCCTGGACTTAGTGGCTGCAGGTCGTCTGGATCCGTAGATAGCGGTATCAGCGGACGGGAGTTGAGCGCTGCTTCTATCTGGCTGAGTACCGTAGTAAATTCCTCGAAAGTGAGGTGAGCATTGCCTATTACACGTCGCAGGTGATATTTGCACGATTTCACCCCGGCCTCCCATAATCCCCCAAAATGTGGCGTTTGAGGTACTATAAATGAAAATTTTATGGACTGACTGTGAGCGTATTCAATAATATCAGAACTACATTGAGAAATAAACTGAGCAAAATCATTACGAAGACCTACGAAGTTACGACCGTTGTCTGAAAATATTTCGGACGGTTTACCTCTTCGCGATATGAAGCGCTTAAGAGCAAGTAGATAAGCGTCAGTAGTGAGGTCACTAACTAATTCCAAATGGATCGCACGCGTAGCAAAACAAATAAATAGACAAATGTAACTTTTGACTAACTGGGCACCTCTGCCCTTACGGTTGAGAATGAAAACAGGACCTGCAAAATCACACCCAACTCGAAAAAAGGGAAAACTAGACGTAGTTACACGTTCCTTGGGAAGATTACCCATAAATGGGTTGAGCGTCTTTCCTCTTAAGCGCGTACATATAACGCATTGATGAGACACTTTGCGAGCTAAGTTTCTGCCAGACAAAGGCCACCAATTTTCGCGTATACGATAAAGGAGTGCCTGTGGGCCTGAGTGCAAAGATTGGATGTGCTCATATCTAAATAATGAAATAGTGAAGTGGTGTTTACTACATAAGAGTATAGGGTGTTTTTTACAGTAGTCAAAATCGGGAGAATTCTTTATTCTGCCACCAACGCGTATTACATGGTTATCATCCATAAATAAACTTAAACTAGCGAGCTTGTGTTTTGATTTGAGACCCTTTCCGTTATGTAGCAAATTGTAGGTATCTTTGAAAGACTCTCGTTGTGATAACTTTGCGAGTGTGTTGCCTGCATTCCGGAGCTCATTGACAGTGATCGCGCTCGACAGCTTACCTGTTTTGTTACGCGCATTATGAATAAAACGAAGTAAATAAGCTGTAGAACGTAAAATGCGATTGTATTGCGAAAACCTATGAAATGGAAATAATGACACCTTTTCACTGTCATTAATTTTTACTACTAATGAATTAACTGAGTTTGGTTTTAGTTTTAGCTCAGGTAACTCGGACGGAGAAATATTATTTGAGTTATGATTAGCATTATTAATAAATTCTGCTCTTTGTAAAAAATCGGGTCCGTTCCACCACAGGCTTGATGAAGAAAGGTCCTCAAGACTGACACCTCGCGAGACCAGGTCTGCTGGATTATCCTTCCCGCTCACGTGACGCCATGTAAATTCACTCGTCAGATCGTGTATCTCAACGACGCGATTTTGTACGAAGGTTTTGAGTAAAGAAGGTGACATGCGGAGCCAGCCTAAAACGATTGTGGAATCCGTCCAAAATATTACGTCATCGATCGTACGAGTCAGTGAAGCGCGGACCTTATCATAAAGCCTAGCACCTAGTAAAGATGCTGTCAGTTCTAAGCGTGGGATACTGACAGGGGAAATCGGGGAAACTTTTCCCTTCGAGATAAGAAGGCGTATGACTACCTGGTTTTCGCGTATTGTACGCACATATATACATGCACCATATGCAGTTTGTGAGGCGTCTGTAAAAACATGTAATTCCGTCTTTGTGGGATTGAATTGAAAGGCATGACGCGGTACAGTTATATTGAATAGATAAGACAGACTATCGAGAAACCGGTTCCATTCTCGCACGATATCAGCTGGGAGCGGGTCGTCCCATTGCAATTTTAATAGCCAAAGTCTCTGTAACAGCACTTTACCTATCATGACAAATGGACTTAATAAACCCAATGGGTCAAAAATTTGCGAAACAACTGACAAAATTAAGCGCTTAGTAATGGGTTTGTTATCTCTTTGATTATGGACAAGCGTATTAAAATTAAAATGGTCAGTGGCATTACAAAAACCCAAACCTAATGTGCGACATTGGCCTTGTTCGCCTAGATTTAAATCTTTAAAAGTACTAGCTGAGTCTAAGGAGTCACATGAGTCAGCATCAATTGGAAAATTAAATTTCCATTTGTGCAATGGAAAACATGCTGACTTCAACAATGCCACTGCGCCTTTACAATTATTTAATAACGCCTCTTTGTCATCATCAGAGGTCAAAAGGTCATCCACGTAAAAGTCGTCTCGAACAAGCCTTTGGACTTTAATGTCAGAGCATTCGGCTGCTAGCTGTTTTAGGCATCTAACGCTAAGATAAGCTGAGGAAGCTTGGCCGTAGGTTACAGTGTTTAGGCGATAAAACTGGAGAGGCTGAGATGGATCCTCACGCCAGATGATGAGCTGGAGGTCGCGTTGAGAAGGTGTGACTAATACCTGCCTATACATTTTTTCGCAATCTGAAATAGCGGTGTACCTAAACTGCCTAAAGCGTAACAGTATGGCGAGTAAATCACCTTGTATAGGGGGTCCTACCATCTCAAGGTCGTTTAAAGACTTAGAACTACTAGTTTTTGCGCTTGCGTCGAACACAACACGTAGTTTTGTCGTTGTGCTATGTTCGCGAAACACTCCATGGTGTGGAGTGAAATAGTGAATTTTTGAAGGTTCGCTAACTTGAGTCATGTGACCTAGCTCGACATATTCTCGCATGAAATTAATATATAATTTTTTATAACTATCAGGTGCGCGTGATAACCTGTTTTCTAGTGCAAGGAACCGACGTTTTGCTTGGGGAAGTGATTCACCCAAAACCTCAGGTGATTCTTTGAGAGGAATGTAAACAATAAATCTGCCCTCACTATTGCGAATAGTAGTGGTAGCAAATAAATGCTCACATGCCCGCTCTTCATCTGTAAGCGTATCAAGAGGTTTAGGTAACTCCTCGAGCTCCCAGAACTTACGTAATTGTAGGTCAATAGACTGTGAAAAGTTACATTGAACCTGTCCATTTTTGCGCGTATTGTGATGGATGGGTCCCGAAATAATCCAGCCTAGTTTGGTATTTTGAAGGAACGGACCGTTTGGTAAGCGCATCTTGCCATCGACTAACAAGTCCCAAAACTTATCAGCACCTATCAAAATATCAATTTTTTGACAACCTAGAAAATCTGAATTTGCCAACTGTACATGGTCAGGAATCCTGAACTGCGCGCTTTGTTCATGTATAGCTGGTAGTGTAGAAGTTATTTCTTGCAAAACGTAACACTTAATGCGCATCGAGTAGGTACTTAGGCGTGATTTAATTCTAATATCGCAAGTTTGCGTCGACTGTGATACTGAATTACCTACTCCCCGTATCTCAGTGGTGGACTGTATTAATTGAATGTCTAAAAGTTTGCAGAGTGATTGAGTAATGAAACAGCTCTGGCTACCACTGTCGAGTAAAGCGCATACCGTATGATATTTATTGTATTTATCTCGGATCTCGACTAGTGCAGTAGACAAAAGGACTGGTGCACTACCGCACTGTGTACTTGTGTGAGTGTTCGTATGGATGTTGCTAACTGGATTGTCAACTTGTTTTTTATGAACGATTTGCGATTGAGTGGGGCAATGCGACGGTGCATCTTCCGAGGCTACCTGTAGTTGGGCAGTATGGATCGCGTGGGAACTTGCGTTACAAATAGAAGTGTTATGCGTATTAGGATGAATTAGTGTGTTGTGCTTTAGGTTGCATTGCCTACACGTACCAAACCTACAGTCATTGACGACATGTCCGGAACGCAAGCAATTCTCACACAACTTGTGATCGCTTACGAATTTAATTTTAGATTGTAAATCTGAGTTTAAAAATTGTGTGCACGAATAAATTGGATGCTTACCCTTGCACATCAAGCAAGCTTTGTGTGAGAATCGCTCAGAGGGCAGTGTCTTATTTGAAGAAACGTTGCACTGTGATAAGTGGGATTTAGTGTGTGTATTTGACTTTTTGAGATCAAAATTGCTCGTACTATCTTTGGTATGCGAAAGTGCTAATGTTTCTAACAAATCAGACCTGTCCCTGAGAAATTGCAACAACTGATCGACCTTCAACTTGACCTTCACATCAGAGTTAGACAATAGCGTGCCTTTATGCTGCTCCCACTTGCGTTCAGTAGTTTTATCTAATTTAGTGACTACAATGTATATGAGCAGCGTATCCCAATATTCCGTAGGTTCACCTAGGGTTTTTAGGCAGCGTAGGTTATTAATAATAGTGTCAATGAGTTTGCGCAAAAGTGAAGGTGACTCTCTAGTCAGTGCTTGTATCGAAAACAATGCTTTGACGTGACTTTGCACCAATAACCTAGCGTTATCGTACCTATTTAGTAAAAGTTCCCATGCAACCGCGTAGTTGGCAGAAGAAAGTTTAATCCCACTTATGACTAATTCGGCACTGCCTGTTAGCGAAGATTTTAAATAGTGGAACTTTTGGATGTCGCTAATTTCAGTGGAATTGTGCACTAGTGAAATAAATGTGTCCCTGTAGGACAACCAAGTTTCCAGTGACGAGCCATCATACGATTTTAACGAAATGGTAGGTAATTTTACAGATGACTGTTTGCTAGAACAAGTGCCGTGATTGCATGATTTGGATTCGTTAGTAACCTCACTTTCATTGAGAATAGATTCAGCTCGAGCTAGTGTACTATAGTAGCTATCCTCGAACTGCTGACGCTGATCTAATTGCTCATCAATATGACTATCAAAAACATTCTCCTCAATTTTAGATTGAATATTATCGAATTCAGAGAACAAACGATCTGTGCCTTTTATGCGTAATTTTAAATCTATTTTCGATTGAGAATCTGAGGTCGTAACATTAACGGTTTCTAGGTAATTTGAAAATTTGGTAAGCCTACCCTTTATGATACCCCGTTTTTTAATTAGATCACGAATGATTTGCTCAGTTTTTTCATCAGAAGAATATCTAAAGGGGGACCTATCACGAGATTTAGGAACATTTTCAGTATCAGACATTAAGGGCATTTTGGCGGATTATGAGAAGACGAGGTACTTACGTGCGAATATCGTATGCTGGTCAGGACAGCTTGTGCTAGCAGCGGCACACGGCTGTAACAGACCCTGGGTAATAAGCAACACTCACCACACTCACTGGAATTCACTCGGCACTCTGAAGATCTGGAGATCCGTAGGTGCTGGTTTTAGATTTGGTGATGAAGGACCAAGTTATGTAGCGGCGCGTGTGTATATATTTTTGGCCTTTGAGTGCCTTTGTGATTTGCCGTTAATGTTGATAATTAGTTGGTGAAATTAAAATGCAGTGATCTTTTTGAGAGTTGAATGATAAGTGTATTTCGATTTTTAAATTACAACGTCATGGATAAAAGGAAGTGGGAACAATTGTTGACCAATAGTACATGCGCAAATACGGAGTAGGCAGAGCCTCATTGGCTGCAACAGCTGACCGTTTGTCACGTGATGACGATGGGCGGATGGTTGTGGTGTTCTTCCGTCAGGGGGCTCTCCAGCAGTCGGGTTGCCATTAGCGTAAACAGTTTGTAATAACCACAGATATAATAATATATACCCAATAGATCGGTCGTTCCGTTCAGATCCGATGACTCCAGTCAGTTCACGCACACTAAGTACACAAAATGCAAACAGAACTACACAAACACAAGGAAACCACTCTGTCTCACTCTGACATACAGTGTTAAAGTAAGATGGATTGCACGCACACGCGAACAGTTTGACAATTCTTGGCGTGTAGCACGCAGCGACATTGTTTTAGTGTGGTGAATAGGGCGGTAATGAGTGTTTCATGGAATTATTATCGATAGTTTTAAGAAAGTCTACCGAACGAACCTGGAAATGATTACGGGATATTTTTGTTTTATTAAATACAAATAATTTACTTTGTTTTTAGCATTGCAGGCATATAAGTTTTTTAATGTCATGTCATTAATATTATTGTTAATCATAAATACACCGAAATCTTTTTTAGGCACTAAACATTACTTAATTGAGAGTTTGTTTTTATTATAATTACCAAAATTCTATGAAGTTCGCTAGTGTAGTGGTAAATATTAAGAGATTTCCAAATATGATACTATAAGGAACGAAGTGATAATGTAGCTGGTTAACTAAAATAAAACAAAGCATAAAAACGAAGTACATTTTTATTTGTTTATAGAACGCTGCACCTATTAGTCAAATTATACACTTTAACAAAAAAGTAAGCCTCAAATAACAAGTAATTCGTAGTAATTAATTAACTACTAAATTAAAAGATTTCTTTACTTAAAATATTTCTTCTAAAATTGGTAATTATTATTTTTAGAACTATTGGTTAAAGGAAACTCTGTTTTTAAAACAAAAAATATTAGTACCTATAACTATAAATTACAAAAAACTGCAATCGGTCTCTTAGTAGTCAACTTACATTTTTCTGAGGTAGTCAATATCGTAAAGGCCCAAGAGCAAACATCACTGCCCAGAAAAATGTAAATATTTGTTTAGGACTTGTCGTTTGGACAGTTTGGGTACAGCGTTTTTAGTTAAGTAATGTAGTCTTATGTTCACGTATCGTTCCATTACAGCTTTCACCAGCATGATCAGGTGATTGTTCAGTGGTGACTGATCATACTGATGAAAGTCGTAGTCTTTAAAAAGATTCATACCCACAAAACGTGGTAACGCTTTTGACATAAGCTGTTGTTGTATATTTTTGGTCGATATCATAATTCGGTCTTCAGTAAGAATTGATGATTTGATTATAACTTCCATTTGTTTATAAATGGTCACCACATCTTTAGATGGGAATACTAATCCACCTTTATCGTTTAGTTTTATGAACTTTGTATACGAGTCGTCGGTGTCACTAGCCAGTAAAGCGCTTGTACATGTCTCACACTTCAAGGATTTCATCAGAGCACGAACTACAAAGCCCGCAATATAAGCGATGGTTTGTAAACTAAATTCAGACAAATCTTGAACAAGAATCTCAATTTCCTGATCAAAAATTGCCATTTCATATTAGTCGTTGATGTCATCGTAATCTGTGCCATCATCGCGGTATAGAGATTCAACAGTGGCATTAATTTTTTTTACGACCGACGAACAAGTTAAAATTGATACTTTTTCAAGTGCTTGACAATTGCCACTTTCTACGTCCCTAAGTTCTGATTTTACCATTAACTTTTTATATATAGCTTGGAATTGGCGCGCTGTGGGATTTGTGTTACAACCACCGTGGATTCGAATTTGTCCAAAGAGAAGCTCCAAATGATCTTGACTGATCTTGTAAGCTGGAAAATAAACCAACTTTTTTTCTTTTTCCACGATCTGAATATAAAAGGTTTCAGGCTCTTTATGCAGGTCAAAAAACCAATGAAACCGGTTTTTCGGGACTAACTAACAACTCGAGTACCATCTTGTAGCTTTAAGTTAAGCAAATATTCTTCAGCAATACTCAAAAAATTAAAAATCTGTGTTTTATTGGATGCGCACAAAGGTTTTTTTGTAATGCAATTAAGCGATGTGTCTGGAGTTCAACACATCAAATAAATTATTTACCACCTTTAAAAAGTCAACGGTGCCCTCTAAGTTTTCAAATCCAGGTAGCTGTAATTCAGCACAAAATATAAGTGCGTCAGCAACACTGTTACTAAATAGCTGTGAAGCTAATTTAACTTTCATTTTTTGGTTTTTAAAAAATATGTGGTTTCGACGCAACTTATTTGCCAAATGCAACTTTTCTTTTTCTTGCAAAACGTTTAGTTGTTTTAAGTCGTCCCATTTAATTTTTCTTTGCTTGTCGTCAAGAAATATGCCATTTGCCTTGAATGCATTTCGTTATAGTTTTAACATGTGACATGGATCGGGAAAAACATACATTGGGTTTTTTGTTGATGAAACACCCAAGTTCCTTAGCCATTGACATGTTCGCTGGACAGCCGTCAAAAGTCAAAGACGTTATTTCAACTCCCGTTTCTTGCAAAAGTTCAAGACATTGGATAAGAAGGTTGGCGCGTTGTTCACCAGTAACACAATCAACCAAAAAATACCCGACAGGTATTTTAAATGCGCCATTGATTGCAGTTACGAGAAAAACTAATGCTTCTTTTGCTTCAGGTAGACTGTCTCCTTTCTTCCCAGATTTGCAGATATCAACATACCCATGCATCTGTTTCCCATCCCACTCAACACGTTGACGAATCGCCATCTCATCGACGACAAGATTACACAACAGTTTGTAATCTGTATTGGCAGCTTTTTGCTTTAGTGCCTCGAATGACTCCTTGGTGAATCCAGGGTTTGAATCAACCGACTCATACCACCTTCTTATAGTACGGACATGTGGAAGACATGACTGAAACTTCTGCCGGACGTATTGGTAAGCTTTGGGCGAGTAGAAGTGCAGGGTACATGCAAATGTTCTAAGCTCCGGTGAATATTTTTCTTTGGATTTTTTATTTGTAGTTTGTTGTTTATCATATCGCTCAATAAGATCAGTCACTCCCAAATTTTGTAGGTGTGAGACATGATCAGAATTTACAAAGTTTTTCTCCCGCAACTCTTTTAGCACGTCTTTTAGGTCAGCTATTCTCTTGCGGTACCGACAATTTTTTTTTGAAGCGCTTTTATTTTCTTGTTCTTTTGCAGGATCGCAGCCTTATAATTTTCTATTTGTAGACGCATCTTACGCTTGCGCGGTGTTTCGGCAAGTGGGGTAGATTCCATGGTCGGGCTCTGTAAAATTAAGTTGTCGAACAATTTTAATTGGTCTATTTTCCTTCAACATTTAAATAAGACAGTATGAATAATATAAGTGTTAAAATTCTCTCACCAATTTTACATTTTGTGAATCAGAAGTTATAAATGATGATTTAGTGACTAATTTAATATCAGAATCGGTCTCCATCATACGAATCGGTTCAAGGACGTCAGTCGAAGTTTCTAGCATATCCACATCGTTGTCATCAGGATTCAACGCCAATTCATATTCTGAGAGTAACTGTAAACAATATTAAACAAAAATTATCTGATTAAACTATTTTGTCCAAACTACTATTATAAAAAGAAAATATTTGATTGTATGTTTGTATCGAATAAACTCAATGACAAATTTATCTTTCTATAAATTTATTCGTTCAAAGCTGAGGTGGATTGCTTGCTATTGCTATTGCTGAATATTCATGGCAATTATTTCATGTATTTGAAACACAATAAAAAAATGTTCTCTCACCAGTTCTGCATTTTGTGGATGATCACAAGTGGTACTATGTGATGTAGATACTATTTTAATGTCAGAATCAATCTCCATTACTTTAATAGGTTGAATGACATTAGTTGGCGTTCTTAAGATGCCTATGTCAGTATTATCAGGCTTAGACGCTAACTCATGTCTTGAGAGAGGCTAACTTACTAATTTCATCAACATTTTAAAAATAATTTAATATCTTTGACTATTTTATAGATGATTCATAGAAAAACATTATATGTTTAGATTAAAAAGAAATATAGATATGGTTATAATATAAATAAAATAACTAAACAGTCTACGGCAGTAACGCCATATGAGGTTCAGTATACTCGTCATAACAAACCAAATGAGCCTGAGCTCTGGTCACTAAATTTAGAATTATGCATTTTTGTCCAAACTGAACGTGTATGTAAAATTTCAGCTCAATCGGAAACCAAAAATTTGGTCAAAATTAACTTCAAGTTTTTTTTACAAAACTATTTGGAAGTTACAATTAAAAATGTGTTAAGAAACATATAACTTACTTCTGTCGGTCTTGTAGGCAACTTCAAAGTTGGAACTGCCCAATCAAATAGTCTACGACTTTTAAGTAGAGGCCGGAAATTATTTTCTTCGAAGTGATCTGAGCATATTGTGCTTATTTTTGACGGCCACCAATCTGGGCCTCTACCTGTTGCAATTATCCATTTCTCTTTTTTTTTAGGATTGATCGGAAACCTAAAAATGTTCATATCGATTTAAAATGAATAGCGAACTAGATATATTAAAATAATTGTACCGGCATGCAATACCAGTATGAAGCCACTATGTTTACATTTACTCTAATGACGAAATAGTTGGCATATCTTCAATATTAGCCATAGGCCAAGACTTGGTATTTGTATAGTATTAGGAAAATTCCCAAATAAGCCAGTCTCAAATAATTTAGGAATAAATATTATTTATAGTTTAAATATTATTCTAAATTATTTATACTATAACTATTATTTAACTTCGTGTAATCACTCACTTTAAAGTTCAAAGTTAAAACTTAAATTAATTAAAAACTTAGAAGTCATATTTTTATTCTTTGATTATATAAATTAGTATCGATAAGCAAGTCGTTTTTATTCTTTGATTATATAAATTAGTATCGATAAGCAAGTCGATGACACGGAAATCACTAGCCGGCCGGCCGTTATCGCGTCACTGCCGCAGATTGTCGAAGCGACAGCATTGTTTAGATCATATACATTACAGCGCGAATACCGTAAAATATAAAGTGTGGTCAAAAGTAAACCCGTAATGTATTATATTAGTTTTTACTATGAAGAAATCGCAAACAATTATAAAGTGCATAATTATTGTGCAAAATATGTGTTTTTAATAGAAATAAGCAATAATTACCTGTGAAAACCGACTCCACCGTTGTGCAAATTCACTGAACTACTCCGATTTGTACATCTGAGCACTGAACACACCGTCATTATGCGAAAATACGAATTTTTCAACGAACTCTGTACACGTGTGAATCTAGTCGCATACTAATGGCGCCTGCGGGCCGTGACCAAACATTGACCATATTTCGTTCCACCGGTACGCGGCGGCGATAGCCACTCTTTCGTTCTCTATTTAAATAACTTTATTGTACCAAAAAACAAAATAAAAAACAAAAATTCGAATGAGCAAATATACAAAGGCAGACTTATCCCATGTAGGGATCTCTTCCAGTTAACCTGCGATAGATTGAGAGGACATTTACTTAATTAAAAGGTAGAAGTGAATATATATAATAAGTAGTTCATCAATCATTAAAATAACAAGAATATTAATAATGCAGAACTCACAGTTCCTTGAAATGAACACCTTGACGGTTGGCAACGTAATGCCCGACGTTTGTTTGCGCGTGGCATTTTATAGACAAAGTTAGGGCGTATTCCCCGCCGCTAGGTGGTGTAAAACGCATTTCCTTTGCACAAATAAACGTCTTAAAGTATTACCTTCTATTTAGAGACGTTTTAATTATTTTAATTAATTATATAAGAATAAATTAGAATTAAATAATATCTTACATTATGTAAGTTCTGCTCAAAACTACCACGTGTGTTTTTACGTAAACAAGTGACTCATAATGATACAACAGATAATATTGACAAATAAGGGTATATATAAGTATGGATAGATATTGTATGCTAACATTCGGCCTTCCTTCTTCTAGTACGATCTTGGACTTTTATAATATACTAATGTTATTAAAAATGTTAACAAGCACACAACAAATAACCAACAATACCCTTTTTATAAAAAAAGGAAAATACATATTTTTTCATAGAGGATATTAAAAAAAGTAAGTGATCATTACTTGTTTTTCTAAATATTCATTTGCGTGTATAAACTAACCCTAAAGTCATTTTCAATAATAACTGGACAGCTATTTACAACTTCCCAATCTCCCAAAGATTTCCAAACTGATCGATCAAGAGTGGCCTGCATCCAGCGCTTTCCAGCGACCCTGGTCAGGTCATCTGACCACCTTGTAGGTGGGTGCCCTACGCTTCGCTTGTCATTACGCGGTCGCCATTCAAGAAACTTTTTGCACCATCGGATATCGGTTCGTCGCACTATGTGTCCCGCCCACTGCCACTTCAACGAGCTAATCCGCTGGGCTATGTCAGTGACTTTTGTTCTCCCACGGATATAATGACAGATTGTAAAGGCGAGCACTACAACTTCATGAAAATTGGAAAATCGATTGTAATATGAGAAACACTATCCACATTAAGAGAATTGCTGTAAAACAAAATGTATGGACGACCAAGGTTCGCAATCACCTTAAAACATTCCCTCAAAGACTCTCTAGCACCTAATTTATATATAAATCTGATAGCGCGTTTTTGTAAAACAAATATGGTATTTATATCTGCAGCGTTACCCCATAGCAATATTCCATAGGTGAGTAAATGTCCTCTCAATCTATTGCAGGTTGACTGGAAGAGATTCCTACATAGAATAAGTCCGCCTTTGTAAATTTGCTCTTTAGAAGTTTTTGTACTTTATTTTGTTTTTTGGTACAATAAAGTTATTACAAACAAACAAACACTGTAGAAGTACCCAAAATATACCAAACGCGCTGTATCAACGTCAGTCATTTGCCTAATTCTTCTAACCGCGTAGGGCGCAGAGCTAAGTTTTCCAGCAATTTTTTTAATATGGGCACCCCATTGCAACCCTGAATCAAGCGTTATTCCCAAACATGTTGTGTTATCAACCATATCTACTGCTTCCTTAACAATAAATAATCGTGTTGGAACTTTTGTAATATTCGGTATGCAGAACTTTACACATATCGTTTTTTTTTTTGCATGCCATCCGCAACCGCCAATACCAGACACAATAGAAAAACAATGAACGTGGGCATTTATAAATGCCATCGGATCTTTACGGGTTAATACTAAATTATTTGCTGTAAACCAATCCAACACTTGCGACAATGTATTATTAATCTCATCAGAGGTGTCAGTTTACCTATCTACGCTGAAAACAAGGGAAGTATCATCAGAAAAAATACATAATATGTTAAAAAAATAATATAGATCAGGAATAACAAAGGACCCAAGATAGAACCCTGGGGCATACTCATCAGCCCATCACTACGTACTACTAAAAGTTAGTGTAAATCAAGTAAAATCTGAAGGATCAACCCTTCAGATTTTACTTGATTTACACTAACTTTTAGAATTCGGCTACTCAAATAAGATTTAATCAATTCAAGAGCATTCCCTTTTATTCCGTAGTGCTCAAGTTTGCATAGAAGGGTCTTGTGGTCTACACAATCAAAGGCTTTGGAGAGGTCACAAGAGGCACCAATTGCGTTCTGACAACACTCATAAGCGTCATATATGTTTTGTAAAAGTGCAACACCTGCATCCGTTGTTGATCGACCCTTAGTAAATCCATACTGATCACCATGAAACAGACTATTTTTGTTGATCTAATAATTGGTTAAAAATTATCTTTTCGAATATTTTGCTCAGTGCTGGCAGAATAGAAATGGGACGGTAATTTGTTGGATCATTTCTGTCACCAGTCTTAAATAGAGGGATAACTTTACTTAACTTCATCATGTCAGGGAAAGATCACGCATCTACACATTTATTACATATGGAAGCTAAGTAAGGCGCAATTACATCTACAATATTACTTATACCGGATACAGAAATGTCCCACAAATCACCCGTTTTTTTATTATTCAAACTTTTAAAAGTATTAATGATATTTCTAGGTGTGACGTATTTTTCGATTTCAATTGAATTGGTTAATAGCTCTTTTGATTTCCTAGATGAGGACATTAGTGGGGCAGTTATATTTAGGGGAATTTTTTGAAAAAGTTCTCAATGTATTGTGCAACATATTCACTAGTGTCTAGAACTTTATTGTTAATGTTTAACTCAATTTTCTTATCTCGATGCTTGTTTTTCCCGGTTTCAGTGTTAATATTATTCCAGGTTGTCTTTATTTTATCTTTAGAATCTAGAATAGCTTTCCTGGTGTATAATGATTTCGCGCATAAGCATACTTTTTTAAAAAGCTTTGAGTAAGTTCTAACGTAATTAATGAAATCGGGTGTTTGGTTATAAGTTTTCATAGCTAATAATTCATATAGCCTATTCCTACTAATATGAATCTCTGTAGTAGCCCATTCGCTAAACTTTTTCCGATTACGTTTCTTTCCCTTTTTAACCTGTCATCTGTGAGCAGACCGGAATCCGGTCGACATGCATTGTTTTACTATTGTGTCTGGTATTTTGCACAGACGACAGGTTAAGTGGAAAATTATTATTAAATTCTGATTCAATCACACCGAACATTTTATTATACAAAATATCCGGATCATCATGGGTTTCTTCAATTAATGGTATTTTTTTCGAAACTGTATCCCAAAATGTTTTAATTTCATCTATCTAATATTGGCACGGAATAAAACAACGTCTGTTGTGAAACACGTTTATTGCGAGACTGGGGGTACCGCGCCTCGTCCTATATATGCACAAATGTATAGCTACCGCTTGCATACATAACACCTCAACACTTAATTAACAATAGGTTATTTATGTAATAGATAAATGCAAAAATGCAGGCGATGATTGACCTTTTATACGTACATCTTACACTATACATCATCTTAAGCTTAAAACATGTTATAGTAATTTAATTTTACATAACATGTGTAAACATAATATGTGATAAGGTTATACTAAAAAGAAACTACACTATTTTATTATAATCAATTTCTAGACCATATCTTTTTACTGGGTGTCTTACACGTTTATTGAGCACCGTCTGTGGAGGCTCATTATGTAAATCTGACTCGTTATCAATGCGGGGTGCTGTGGACTCGGTACGGGCGGGCATCGCTGCAGGCGGTGTGGCGCTGGCGCGGAACGGTGATGGTGGGACTTCAGAACTACACTGTGGAGTACGAGCTTCCTTACAACATTCTGTGTTTGGCAATGTTTCAAATAGCTGCCGAGTTACAACAGCTGAACCTGATGAATTGCCTTCGTGACCACAAAAGACGCATCTATGCCTATTGACCTCCTCTTTAGTTGATCGATATGTCGATGTGTCTCCCTACCTACACTGTCTCTTACCTTATAATCCGTTGAACAAAATTTTTCCTGTCGTCCACTTTTGTTTACTACTAAAATCCCTCAAATACACATGGTCACCCGCAAGTAGTTCACGGTGCGAGCCATCTGCTATTTCTGATTGACGCTGTTGTTGTTTTAGCACTCTTATATCCCTGTCAGGTTTTAACGCATCTAATCGAGTTCTCAAATTCCTACCTTGTAAGATACGTGCAGGGCTGTCACCCGTCGTGGCATGCTCTGTATTCCTATATAATAACAAGTACCTATGTAACGCAGTTTCAACATCGATATTATCTTTGATTGCCTTTTTAATAACAGACTTGCATAATTTTACTGCATTTTCTGCGGCTCCGTTTGAAGACAGATGATACGGGGCCGAGAAAACTTGCTGAATTTTATCACTTTCTAAAAATGTTTTAAAGTTATTACTTGAAAACGGGGGACCGTTATCCGAAACTATCATTTTTGGTAAACCAAATTGTGAAAATAAACAGCGTAATTTTTTTATAACTTCTAACGCATTAGTACTTGTCATTTTGAACGCTTCTACCCATTTTGATGTGGCATCTACTACAATTAAAAATTTGTAATCATTTATGGGTCCTAAGAAATCAATATGTAGCCGCCGCCAAGGCTTTCCGCACCAAGGCCAGGGCTGCGGCACGTGTGCGGGCGGCGCCGCGGCCAGGGCTGTGCAGGTGTCGCAGCCCCGGCAAACCGCCTCGATCTTCTCATCCAGACCGGCCCACTACACGTAACTCCGAGCTAGGCCTTTCATTTTAACTATGCCTAAATGAGTCTCATGAAGTTCTTTAAGTACTTGACTACGACACTGTTCCGGAATTACTACCCTATGCCCCCACATTAAACAACCTAATTCTAGATATAATTCTTTCCTACGATTATAATAAGGCTGAAACTCACTACTATCTACCTACATTTAAGGGCCAACCATCTTGGACGTAGCTCACGACTCTTCCTAAGACTGGATCTTTTTTTGTTTCCTTTTTAATTCTTGATAATAAAAAGTAACGCGTCTCGAGCAAAATGCAAAAACGTTTGTTCCGGTTCTGATAACTTATTACTTTTCGCATTCGCCGGCAATGGCAATCGCGATAACGCATCTGCATTATTTTTATCCGTTCTGACGTATTCTATATCAAAAGTATAAGCTGATAAAATTATTGCCCACCTCTGAAGACGGCTAGCAACCATACTAGGAACTCCTGATTTCGGGCCTAATATTGTGACTAGTGGTTTATGGTCAGTTCGTAATAAAAAATTTCTACCGTATAAATATTGATGAAATTTTTTTACTGCGAACATAATAGCGAGTGCTTCGCGCTGAATTTGACTATACTGCCGCTCTGCTGGCGCAAGCGCCCGTGACGCATAGCTGACGGGCCGCTCCTGGCCGTCGGTCGCGCACTGAGACAACACCGCGCCTACGCCTTGCGCGCTCGCGTCGCACGTCACTATCAAACGCTCACTAGGATTATAGTGCAGGAGCACGTCTACACTAGTTAACAATTTCTTTACTAAACGAAATGCAGGATCACACTGGGCACTCCAGTTCCACTTGGTTGATTTCTTTAGTAATGATTTTAACAACCTCCTCGTCTGTTATTTTGTCAATGGTAAACTCAGGACAAACAGGAGGAGCCTTTCTCAACAATCTAGTCAGAGAAGCCAGCCTGGTGTTCGGAGACAGACTGACTGGAGGAGTGCAGAAGTGCCGGTTCAGTGCATTAAGATCAAATTGTTGATCAAAGCCCACATTCTGTTTACCAACACCTAAACCCTTTAGAAATTTCCACAGTTTATTGGGAGGGCAATTGTCCACATTATTGTGTACGTGTTTTCGCCTGGCATCACGACATTTCTTATTACAGAAGTTACGCAGTGCGATATAGCTGTCCCGGTTGGAAGCTGAAGGATTTTGCCGCCATTTCAACTTTGCCCTATCTCTTCTGACCATTAACTGCTTTATTTCTGGAGTTAACCACGGGGCTGGGAAGTGTTTCACTCTGACCGGGTGGAGAGGTGCATGTTTATCAAAAATAGCTAGGAAAGCAGAATTAAAGGCAGCTACCTTCAAATCCACGTCAGACTTCCTTAAAATAGTTTCCCAGTCCGTTTGAGCAAAATCAGTCAAAAAAGCCTCCTCATTAATTTTCGCATAGCTGCGCAACATCATGACTTTGTGTCTCCGTTTAGGTGGTCGAAGTTTAAAAGATGCAAACACTAAGTCATGAGCCGAAAAGCCCGGTGCTTTAAATTGCCCATGATTTGTTACAAGATCAGGAGAGGAGGTGATCATAAGATCAAGTAGAGAAGGAGGGCCATTATGGGAAAAATGAGTAGCAGTGAGAGGAAGGACATGTAAGTCTAGAGAATTTAGAAGAGCAAGAAGAGAATGAGATCGTGAGTCATTTTTTAACAGGCAAGTGTTGAAATCCCCCATTAAGATTACATGGTCAAATTGCAAACGAAATTCAGACAATAAGGATTCAAGAGACTCAAAATAATTGATACGGGAGCAGGGACTATAATAAACACCAAGCATGACTTTAGACTGGTGAAGGGAAACATCGAGCAGGAGGTGCTCAGGTTTATCGGGTTCTGGAGGGGACTGAGAAAAGATACGACATGGAATGTCACTACGTAAATATATTGCCACACCTCCACAACGCATCATCCTCCGTGAACCATCCTGCCCGATCCTATCACATGTGCGGTCATTTCTGATCAGTCTAAACCCCGGAAGAGGATATAAAGTTGATGGCAATGTTGGTTTGAGAAAACTTTCTGAGATGAGAATAGCCTGAACTTGAAGTGAAGAGAAGGTGGTTAAGAGTTCTGCATAATGTTCAGGTATGCTTTGTGCATTGATATGTACAACATTAAAAAAATTTGCCAGAGAATGAAAGGTAAAGTTTAGATTGTCACTCAGAGAGGGCATATCATCATTCTCCGCACTCAAGAAACTACATGGAAATGATGATAGTGAGAAATACTCTGGATCAGAATCAGGGGAAAGCACATCAGACATCGGATTGAGTTATTAAATAATAAAATACCTATAAATAAATAAACTTACTTAACTAACCAGAAACCTAATTACAGATGCTAAGGCAACCAACATAACTTGCTCGCCAGCTTACTTAGGTATTGTTGACTCACAAATAGTTTTACCAACAAAGAACATTAGACTAAATAAATAAAATAAATACACACACTCATACGTACATTATTAAACGAACACCTGATTTGTTTAAATAACAAATAGCACTGCCGGTCTCTGATGCACTAGGCAAAACATGATGTTTACCCAGTGCATCAGATAAACCGGCCCGACATTGATAAAAGTGCGGCAAATCGGATCAAATAGGAATATATTTAACCTACAATAACATTCACACATTTAACCTACAAAAACATAAATAATTATGAAAGGTAAATAAATATTCTTTCCTGTTTCCACTTAGTTTATTTATCTTGTACTGTTATATCATTTTTTTTTTCCTGTGTAAGTTGTATGTATTTAAGTAATATGTTTATGTATGTTTATTATAATTATTGTATATAAGTAAGTTTATTGTATTGACCCCCGCACTACCTAATTTCCTAACAGTGTTTTTTTCTATATAGGTTGCCTGGAAAAAAATTGCTTAGCGATAAGGCCGCCTTTTGCGCATTTCCTAGTTTTTAAGATAATTATATACTGTATTTTATTATGTGCAATAAAGGGTATTGTATTGTATTGTATTGTATTGTATTGTATTGTAAAAACATTCACAAGTTCATAACACATAGGTTCAGTTATAAGGAAAAAAAAAAAAGGTCCTGACGAAGGTGGATTCATATACAATAACTAAATAAATAAAAGGTACATACATCTTGCATATGCATCCCCAAAACATTGAAAAAAAAAGATGAGAATAAAAAATAACATTATTACCATTTACCTAAAATAACAAGGTTTACATTCTTTCTTGACAATGACAACTGATCCGACTAGCAAATTGTCAATTTCATTGACATTGGCAGATTGCAATTATTGCCATTACAAATTAAAGATTATCAACAAAACACAACACAATGCAAGTTGACAAGAACACAAAACGCAACAAGTGACAGTCGGGAAAGTAACAACACAGCTTCAGTCAGTCAATGTCAAGGATTAGCTTAATTTCTAAACATAACCTCACGACCCGCAAATGCTCAAAGGAAATTTTACTATTATATGTACCCGCTGTAATGGACAAAATTCTAAAAATCAGTGTGACAGCAAAAATAACTTGAATTGTGAAATACGTTAGTAAAAAGTGTCAAATTTAAAGTTCAAAGTTAACTGAAACAGTAATCATTTGGAAACCACCTACACTCATATCAAAACTAACTTTTAACCTTTATAACACGTGATGACGACTTAAATCACAAAAAGTAGAACTCTGAACCTATCTTGAAAGCACTGGAAATGCGGCAGGTCGTTTATTTCCTGAACTGCAATCTGGTTCTTGGAGGCCGGCTGGTGGCCGCCAGCTCGCCAGCCTGCGGCAACCTGGCTGCACCAGCGGTAGCGGGTGCCACGTCTGTAGTTGCCTGGGGGTCTTTATTGCCTGGTTTGGCAGCCGATTGCATGACCCTATGTAGTTCAGACATTGTAGTTATTCTGTGTCTTGAACCATCATGACCAGCAACTACTATCCTTCCATCGGCTGTCCAGCATCCCTTCACCCCCAACAACTTTCTTGCCTCTACAAACACCGCATGTCTCGCAGCAGTCAAAAATTCGGACAGGGTCAAACCACTGCCCTTTAGGCCTTTCTTAGCTACCCAGACCCGACTGCGACTGTCAAAGTCTCCAAACCGTAACAACACCGGCCGGGGCTTGTCCGTTTTAGTATTTTTGCCAAGACAAGTAGCCTGTACAATACTTCCAGAACTTAGCCCAGGCAACTGAAGCATCTCTTGACATATTTTTTGGAATTTGGAACGCAGATCTTCATTCCGTTCCTCAGTCATTCCATGCAGAAGTAATATGTTGCATCTGGCCCTCATCTCAAAGCCATCTAACTTCCTCATTACCACTTCATATTTCCTAAACTGTAACTGATTGTTGTTCATTAACAAATTAAATCAAAAAACTACAGTGCATAAGACCATTTTTAGGGTTCTGTACCCAAAGGGTAAAAACAGGACCATATTACTAAGACTTCGCTGTCTTCGTCTGGCCGTCTGTCCGTCTGTCCGTCTGTCCGTCTGTCCGTCTGTCTGTCACCAGGCTGTATCTCAAGAACCGCGATAGCTAGACAGTTGAAATTTTCACAAATTATGTATTTTTGTTGCCGCTATAACAACAAATACTAACAATAAAATAAACTAAATATTTATATCTCCTATACAAAAAACTTGATTTTTATAAATAATGGTACGGAACCCTTAGTGCGCGAGTCCAGCTCGCACTTGGCCGGTTATTTAAACATTGCTATCAGCTGAAGTTCGAAGAATTCAAGCAGTCAATGTAGTCTTCAAAAGTTATTTTTGTAGTATAATACAGAGATATTTAGTCAGTTTGGATCTACAATATTGTTACCGCCCCTCAGAGATGTTAAAACTTTGGTCTGGGTAGGAAAGATTCTGAATAGGAAAGGGGATAAATTTAAATTATTTTGATCAACGAGTGTTTGAAATATCAAATGGTCCAAAATTTTTAAGAGGAAATAAATAGAACTTCGACTTATTGAGTGTTGATCAATTATTATTTATTAACTGCTAGTCTTTAAAAATGACAAAAGTTTAGAGGTACATACTCATAATAACGTAAATATATTAATCTTTCGAAAGCAGCTGCTTAAACTGTTTTCGAAAAATTAATAAATTTATGATTTTTTTTTTGTTGAGAGTGTACTGAGAGTAATCTTAAATTCTTTTGCAACATCACTTTTCTTCTCACCGCCCTCTACTTTTTCGATTAAATTCTTCTTTTTAGCAATCGACAATCATTTATACTTTTTAGGAATCATAACTAACACAAACTGTAAACTCGTAATACAATCTAAAAAACATAATCTGTAAACAACCATCGAAAAAATAACAGTAGGTACTGAAACTTAACTACTCGTAGGTAAACAAACCGATGCGTGCGGAAGTGTGCGTGTCAAACTAATAATAATAAAAACCTCTGCAAGTTCTGCAATCTTTCTGTCTCTTTCAATTCTCTGCCACTTTGAATTATCAAGTGTTTGACGCTGATGAGTTCAAATTAACGAATTGTTTTGTTTCGTGGGAACATTTTTTTTGTTCTAATTACTGAGTGTGTTAAAAACTGAAATACCAGGGTGAGGGAGAAAAACACAATTTATTTCAATAAATAATATATTCCCTCAAAAATCTAAGTTGTCCGAAATAAATGATTTTATTTTATTTTATTATAAAACCACTATTTTCTCAGAACATTTCTTATAACTTTTCAAAGCAAAGCTAAAACTACCAGGGTTTCGTAATCGATTACTAGCTTTTCGAGAAGACAGACCCCGAGTAACTCGTCAGTATAGCGCAAGCGTCAGGCTTTAGTCTACATTTCATATTCTCACATTTCCACTACGTGACTAGTTCAATTAAAAAGAAAGTACATTAATAATGTCACAAGAATCACAGCTCATTCCCATCTTGGGAAACCAGTAATTTGATTTCATTACCTGCATTACACAATTATAATTTATCGCCAGGCTGTTTTTTGGCGCACGTAGGTGGCCTAAAATCCCACTTATTGCTTGTAAAACAATAGATAAGGAACTATATTTTTTCAGGTTTAGATACCCGGCAGTGCTTCATGGAGTGTACGGCCGGGTGGTGACTAAAGCGCCGCCCAACGTGGTACGCACGCCGGACTATGACCAGGTATGTCTAGTTTTATATCATTTTTAAGTTTGACATAAGTACATAGCTTGTAGTCTAGCCAAGCCAGCAGTGTAGGTGTAAATCGCACGAGGGGTCATCGAGCTATGGAGTTCATTATTTGTTTTTCGTGGCCAACACAGCTTCCATACAATGATGACAGCCGGGACCAACGGTAATCAATCAATCATTCAATCATCTTTATTGTGGAAACACAGGTTACAAAAAGATCTTAAAATATTTATACACGTACCACTGTGACCTGCCCTTAATGGACATACAACAGTATAAGGTCAAATTTCTAGGCAAAAAATAAAATAAAAATAAAAATATAGCTAAAAAAGGTGGAATTAGTAATTAAATAACATTATACAATTCAATATCAATATTAAAACAAAATAAAATTTAAGTCAACTTATCTTTTAAGTATTCTTTAACTGTATAGAAACATTTGTCAGTCAAAAGTAATTTTAATTTATTTTTAAATGTCCTATGATCTAAAGTTTTTAAATTATCTGGCAATTTATTAAAAATAATGGGAGCCATATTGATAACATTACCCTTCATCAAAGCAGTATGGAATCCGCCCGTTACCAACATATGTTCATATTGGGATCTTACATTATTTGTCCTCATTCTAGTTTCAACGAATTTAGGAAACAAGTGTGGATTTGATTTAACAAATAAACATACCTGCATTATATACATACACGGCAGGGTTAAAAGTTTTAAGGATTTAAAATAAGGTACGCAGCTATCTCTAGATTTTAATCCACACATTGATCGTATACATTTTTTTTTGAGCCTTAAAGACTTTGTCACTTTCTTGCGAGTTACCCCAGAAAATTACACCATAACTTAAATGGGTTGTAACTAAACCATAGTAAGCTACCAAAGTAACGTCTAATTTGATTTTTTTTGACAACCTGAACAATGCGTAGGCCGATTTGCTTAGTTTTGTACAAATTTGTTCAACATGAGATGTCCAAGTTAAATTGCTATCCAATGTGACGCCAAGGAATTTTATTGTGTGTACTGCTTTTATTTTTTGATGATTGTAATTTATATTAAGAAAAGGAGGTAATTTTTTATTATAAAAATGCATAATATAAGTTTTTTTTAAATTAATTTTTAAATTATTTATTTCCAACCAGTTTATAATTTCATGCAAAGTATTATTTATGTCAGATTCATATCCACTTGGGTCGTCATATCTAATTATCGCTGTACTATCATCTGCAAATAGCACCATTTTTTTTCGAACATTTTGAGGCCGATCATTAATATAAATGAGGAACAGCAATGGCCCTAATACACTTCCTTGAGGAACACCAAAATTATTTATTCTATTTTGCGACATGTGATTTAATTCTTGTTTTGTTTTGTCACATAGACTAGATATTTCTACGTGCTGACTTCTGTTATCTAGGTAAGATTTTATTAAATTTAACAGATTACCTCTTACTCCATACGCGTATAATTTGTTCAGTAATCTCTTTCGATAAACATAATCAAATGCTTGCGTCATGTCGGTGTACATTACACAAACGGGTTTCCGAATATCTACATATCTCATTACAGTATCGAGCAAATCATATACTGCCATGTTAATTGTTTTATTTTTTCTGAATCCTATTTCTTCGTCACATAAAATTTTATATTTCGTCAAGTACTTATAAATGGAGTCGTGAAGGTATTTTTCAAAAATTTTGGTAAAGACCGATCCTAGCGCTATTTGTCTATAATTGGACATGATTTCTTTGTCTCCTTTTTTATAAAGTGGCTTTATGATTGTATGTTTTAATCTATCAGGGTAAATACCTGCACATATACACATATTTATTAAGTGAGATATATGTGGTGAAATATCTTCACACACAAACTTAACAACTTTTGTGGAAATGTCATCATTACCAGTACTATTTGTGTTATTTAATAATTTAACAATTTCAATAACTTCTTCATTTAGAATTGGTAACAAAAACATCGAATGTGGCTGGATAGATAAATCAACTTTTTCATTTAATTTATTTGAGGTATTTTCAATTTTATCAATGAAATATAAGTTAAATGCGTCAGCTAATAATTTGGGATCTGATATAATTTTTCCGTCATATTTGATGTCTGTAATATATTCCTTATTTTTATTTTTATTTTTATTATTATTATTTATTATTTGCCATGTCGCTTTTGATTTATTATGTGCATTGTTAATATAAAATGTGTTTTGAGCCTTTTGTGTCACGTTTATAATTTTTTTCAATGTCTTAGAATAATGAGTCAGTGCAACTTTTGTTTGTCTAGATGGCGCTCGTCTATGTTGCCATAGTAGTAGTCTTTTTTTTCTACAACAAACTTTGATTCCTTTGGAAATCCATTTCAGTTTTTTTGTGTTTTTATATGTTTTTAATTTATAGGGGAAACAGAGATTATAAATCGTTTGAAAATGTTCTAAAAAGTAATCAAAAGCAATATTAGGATCCTCTGTATTATAAACACCGGCAAAAGAAAAGTTTTTAATGTGGTTTTTGAATATATTTAAATTTTCTTTATTTAAATCCCTTTTTTTTACACGCCAGCAAGTTATTTTATTTATTTTATTAATTGGTATCTCCACGAGTTGAGCCGAATGATCCGATAATGCAAATTCAATTACTTGACTTTTGAGGTTCTCCCATGCTGGTCTGGGAGAAACGAAAAAACTTAGAATGTACCAGCTGCTTCTCTTCCCGCGCAGATCGTAAAAGCCGATCGAGGGAATGGGCAAAAATGCGAATCATTTTAACAGGCGATGCGGCTAGCAACCCGTCACTGTATTGATTGCTTTTCCATCTTCACGCCCACCATGACGCTAAAAGTGGCTTTTGAGTCTTGCGGCCCTAGGCTCTGCATAGAGCCGCAAGACCCAAAATGCTCTGTCTGCCCCATTAGGGATAAAGACGTGATAGTATGTATGTATGTATGTGTTGACTTTTGCATTTGAGCTTTAAATTATGTGCAAAATTGTCAAGGCATGTTCCCGAACTTGGTCTAGTCACTTGTCTTAATTCCAATTTTAGATTGTAACTCTTAACAAAATATTCAAACTCTTGAGATAACTTATTTTTACTTAAAATATCAATATTAAAATCTCCACACATTACAATTTTTTTAAAACAATTCTTTTCTAAAATCGTTAATATTAAATCTATTTTATGATAGAAAGTGTCAAAGTCCTTTGAGGTTGATGGTCTGTATACGCACAAGATAATTAATTTGTACTGGGTTAATTCCACTGCACAACACTCCACAACACCCGGAACAGATTGGGTCGATATGTATTTTAATTCTTTATAATGTACACCGTTTTTTAATAAAATACATGTCCCGCCGCGTTTTTTCTCTCTGGTGTAAATTGCCGCAGTAAAATAGTTAGGGATGAACAGACTATCTTCTTTGCCAGACTTTATAAAGTGCTCGTGACACACAGATCACATCAACGTCAATTTTTTCTTCAGCTAGTTCATGTACATATATAGATAACAAGTCTGATTTATTGATTAGCCCCGCATTATTTTGATGTAAAATGGTGAACTTTGAGTTATTGTAGTTACTTTCGAAAAAAAATCTGAGCTTAAATTTATATTAAACTCATCTTTTATCTTCTCATTATTGTCATTTTCATAGCTTATAATATCTAAAAACAGTAGTTCTATGTCTTCAAAAAAATTTTTCATACCTTTATTATTAATTGTTCTATAGCGTATGGAAAACATGTCATAATCATAGGATAGATTCAAGTTTAAGTCCAATAGATAGGCATAGTTGTGTGTATGAATATCCAGATATAATAAATTGTTAAAACATTCTAGCCTCCAGTTGAATATCGTCGACTGATTGTTACAAACAAATGTCGGTAAACATATTACAATGTTAGTATGAGTTATCAATTGTAATGTTTCCCTTAAGTTTAGCACCAAGTCAAAATAGTTATTTGTCTTTTTAAAATCCTCTTCTCCAATAAAAATTATACAAAAGTCTCTTCGAGTGTAGTCCTTAAGTTTAATGTCTAAATTTTCAATTAAATTATTTATTCCACAATTTGGCTTTAAGTAATGACAAATCTTGCAATTTTCAAACGTGTTTTCTGCTATGTATAGCATTTTGTTATTTTAATTACTGCTGATCATGCATATTTTCCTTTTTTCCATTTTCTTATGTAATTTCTGTTTCACATTTTCTTGTTTGTCATTATTGTCGCTTTTTTTCGCTATAATATTTACATTTTCCACATTTTTAGGGTTCCGTAGCCAAATGGCAAAAACGGAACCCTTATAGATTCGTCATGTCTGTCTGTCTGTCTGTCCGTCCGTATGTCACAGCCACTTTTTTCCGAAACTATAAGACCTATACTATTGAAACTTGGTGAGTAGATGTATTATGTTAAAAGCATTAAGGTTTTGACCCAAAAATAGAAAAAAAATATTAAATTTTGGGGGTTCCCCATACTTAGAACTGAAACTCAAAAATTTATTTTTCATCAAACCCATACGTGTGGGGTATCTATGGATAGGTCTTCAAAAATGATATTGAGGTTTCTATTATCATTTTTTTCTAAACCGAATGCTTTGCGCGAGAAACACTTCCAAAGTTGAAAAAAGTGTCCCCCCCCCCGTAACTTCTAAAATAAGAGAATGATAAAACTAAAAAAAAATTATGATGTTCATTACCGTGAAAACTACCAGCGAAAATTGGTTTGAACGAGATCTAGTAAGTAGTTTTTTTTTAATACGTCATAAATCATAAACGGCAATTTACCTTTCATTCAATGAACTCAAATATAAAAATTAAAAAAAAAACCATACTACAAGACTTTTATATTATGTTATTTGCTACTACGGAACCCTTCATGGGCGAGTCCGACTCGCACTTGGCCGCTTTTTTTTACTGTCTTTATAGTATGAGCAGGTGAGGATTTATTTTTCTTTGGTGAAGATCGTTTTTTAGATTTTAGTTCTAGGATAGTATTTTTTAAGATGTCATTTTCTGTTTCTCATTCAATAACTTTATGATTTACTGAATTTAATTTCTCTTTTAATTCTAATATTTCATTTTTAAGATCACGTACTTGATCCTCATTTTCACTGTCTAATGGTAATGTACTGTCATCAATATGTTGCTGTTCATAAATCGATAAATCCAGGCTTATACGGCCTATACGTACCTTCCAAAGCATGGAGGAGCTCGTGTAATTTTTATGTATAGTTTTTTATAATTATTTTACGGCTCTAGACACAATTCCTTTAGAGCCTATTTTTATTTCTTTGTTTCTTTATTCCAACTAGTTCCAATCAAAGGTTGGTATAGGTCCTTTGATTGCTTTAAGGGAGCTTCCAGCAATTAATCTATACGAGTCCACTGGTTATTATAGCCGATAGAGTGGCGAAAGGCGCCTAAACACGCCAACCACAGTCCACAAATAAATATCGCTCAGCCGCACTAAGACCTTAGGCCCAACGCAGACGACAGGCTATCCGTGAAAATAGAACCCATGTAATGCAATCGTATGCAGTAACGCACACGACGTGCAAAAAGTCCGGCGCACAAAAAATCCGTGTAATTCTGGCAAACCGCGCTGCGCCGCGCCGCGATTTACATATGGCACAACAGAGGCATTCTTTTTTGGCTACTGGTTTTTTGCAGGCTGCACAATTTTCCGAAACCATGGATATCGATTTTGATGGATGCATTTTGTAAAATTTTGTTTTGCGCCCTCTATCTGCGAATAGCAAAACAGCAACAATTTTGTATTTTTAGTTCTTAGTGTAATTGTAGATGACGGTAAATCCCAACTATTTATTCATCACTGCCATCTGTTGTCGAGTAGCGAAAACGTACAAAGCGTCTTTGTGAAGATTGTTCGTTAGTATTTAATATTTAAAATTAATGACTCTTTCACCACTTCGATTTTAATTTTCATGTTATATATAACTTGAACCTTGGTCCCTTTTAACTGTCTGTATAAATATATTACTCTTAAGATGTTGCATCACTTACAGTTAGTCCAATTACTGTCTGACCAGTTATCTTTTAATATCTCGGAAATGTACGTAAATATTTTGTTGCAAACACTATCACTTGGTTATTGTTTAATGAGTCACAGATTTCTTTACACAATATGATGATTTGATAACTATTATCAATTTTTTAAATTAAATGTATACGGAGCTCAATGTAATCTTGCGCCACCTAGCGGCAGATCCATATGTGGTTGGAATCCATGATACAGCGCGAGGCGGAGCGCTGTACTTATCGTCACACTTTTAGTGAGTTCGGCGTAGGTCATCTCCTGCTCCGTCATATATATATCGATACATATATATCATCTATCTATACATATCGACGGTCAAACGTTGACACACGCATTTTTTTCGAAAATAAGTTATATACGCCAAAAATTTTTTAATTTCGCGCACTTTTTATAATTGATATCTCGCAACAAACAAACGATTTCACTCAAGCATTTTTTTCCAAAGCTGACACCTCGCAAAATTCACGCGCCATCTTGTTCCAACTGGTGTGCGTGTTGAGAGGTGTCAATATTCTATTTACTTCGCTTTGTGTACACGATTACACGTGAAGTATTACGCTGCAACCTTTTATTCTTAAAAATTAATTAAACACTGAATTAACGTACCAAATAAGTTGATTAAATAGGAAAAAGTGCAGTTTATTGAGCTAATACGCTTTAAAGGTAAGTTTAATTGATTATTGCGTTGTTTTCTTTCCCTTCTATAGTGAGTTGTACTAGTAAGTCTTAAAAGTACTTATTTTTCTTTCTAGTATACTAAGTCATGGAAGGAGATAGTGATGAAGAAATCTTCCGTCAAATGGTAGCTGGTGCTAAAGAGCAAGCACTTTCAATTAATGTTACGCGACAAAATGTAAGCGAATTTCGATACGAAAGTCAATCGCAAGAATTATCCTCCAATTCTTACAAAATTTCCGAGCAGGTTTTTACCTACGAAGTAAGTAAAACTGGCGCCATGCAACTTGTGGAAAGTTACACGCCCAATAAACCCGATTGTATTTCTGATAGACTGCCACTGATAGATACCACCGATAATTATATAACATCTAGAGTTGATAGTCAAGAGTTAGATACTTCTACTAATTCTTCGTTGAATCTTTTACTTAACCAAGATATTTGCATTTTACCAAGGCTTACTCCCCCTATTATACCTGAGAATTTACATACTGAAAACAATTTTGCGTCGGAAGAGAACTTAAATCCCGGATCTTCAACCGTTTTGACTGCATTAGATGTACCTCCTCAAATTGAAAACCCTGAACCCTCAACTTCCGGTACTAGGCCAAGATTTGAAATGACTATTGATGAAAATGATGATCCTGATAAAACCTCTTGTTCATCTGAAGACGAGGACGATTTTTTGAATGAAAATATCAGTACTCAAAAGTCTAAAAAAAGGAAAGGTTTAGCTCAACCACAGTTTTGGAAAGCAACTTTAAATAAACGGCTAAGAGAGCAAGGAAAAGATTATACTGGATGGAAAAGAAATGAAAACTCTGCTAATACTCAGGATGTACAACGATTTGCACGGAAAATGAAAGGTGCCTGTGTTTCTCCATACTGTCACAATTCGAAGGAGCGCCATTGTGACGAATTTACAGAAGAATGTAGACGGCAGTTGTTTGATCTGTTTTGGGCTCTTAGCTGGGATCAAAAAAGGATGTTTATTGTCAATACAACTGATAAGGTGAAACCTTTGCGTCCGTCTGGAAAATTTACAAAAAGATCAATGTCACTTCAATACTACCTAAAAAAAGGAGACTTAAAATTGAGAGTCTGTAAGCTCATGTATCTTAATACATTAGGCATTGGAGAATGGTCAGTCAGAAGTTGGATCAATAAATCACATAGTGGTATGTTTACGGAACCTACAGTTAAAGAAAAAGATAACAAAAAAAGGGGAGAAAAATATAGATTGTCACGAGAGTTTCTAGTAAATTTTATTGAATCGTTGTCAAAATTACCGTCGCATTATTGTAGAAAATATACAACTAAACTTTATTTAGATCCCATCCCAGGAGGTATGGTGGAAGTTTATAGGAGTTATTGTAAAGCTAGCACTGAAAAAAACCTGAATCCCCTTAGTCGCACCATATTTGATAAAATTATAAAAGAAAAGAACATAGCATTTCAGTCGCCTAAAAAAGATCAATGTGATACTTGCATAAGTTTCTATACGAAGCAAATTTCAGAACAAAGTTATAACGAACATCAATCTAGAAAGATAGAAGCAAGAGCTGAAAAAGAAAAAGACCTTAAGCAAGCAACAGAAGGAAAATGCATTATTTTAGAGCAAGATGTACAGGCCGTGAAAGTTTGCCCTTATATAAGAGCCAGTAGCGCTTATTATCGAAGGAAATTAATTAATCATAACTTTACAGTTTATGAGCATCCATCTAAGAAGATGCCAATCTGTCATAAAGCCCTGTGCGAGCTGATTTTCTCCACGGTGTTAGGCGTAGCACACCGACTACATCCGCGTAGCTGGTCAGTCTTAGCTGACGCTCTTCGCCGACAACACAGTGATTTTTGGAGTTAGATTGGACGCAAATAACCTCCAGACAGCCGTATAAAACGCTCTGCCTGACAAGTTCTTCAAATGGAGCTTCTTAGTGAGCACGAAGCAGACACTCATCTCAGAGAACACAACTTCTTCCAACCCTTGAAGTGCCGAAGGCACTCGCACGTCATACCTAGAGGTATCTAAAGTTTGGCAGATAAATAGAATGGTGATGATAGCGTAGATGGCCCGAGGGAAGCTCTATTTTTCAGTACTTTTCTCTCGCTTCGGACGTGGCTCAAGATTAAGTCGAACCTAAGAAAACCTGAGTTTTAGGGGCCAATGGAGCTCCGCGTTACTTGAGGAACGCCATCATCCATCGTGACTTAAAGTAGAAACGCTTATTCATCTCCAGCCTAGCGAAGGACATATATGAGAAAGCTTACCATTGCACCGCCACATCGGGAAGGCAGGGATGAGTAGGAGTCACTGCTTATTGCATAAGTATTCAGATTTTGAGAGACCTACGGCGTAGCAGTAACATTCAGTAACAGTGTAAATTTATATGTTGTTTACAATGTTAAAATTCCGATCGACTTAGACCACATAAAGAAATAATGTGAAGTCGTAGTAAACAAGGAACCCTTTTAGTTTTACTATGTCTGTCTGCCTGGTTTTACTCAGAGATAATTAGTACCATATTTATCATCATCTGGTCTTTTAAGTCTACAGTCTCCACTGCGGGAACACGACCCTCTCTGTACTACTATAGTCATACTTGGCCAGAGCAGCCAGAGGATAAAGCCTATACCCTCCAAGCTGGCGAGACGGGATGGATAGATCTCATTGATAATTTACAACGGTTATGAACTTAAAGTAGAACGGGGCATGGCACCTGGCCTGACGGAGTGCTGAAAGTCCACGCTGCGGGCAACAATAGGAACCGCGTGTCTGTACATTTGATAAATGTACAGACAAAATGGATGTGGGCGATAAAAAAAAGAGTAGCAGAACACAAAAAATATTTTTTTGATTTTTTTGTCTGTCTGTCTGTCTGTCTGTCTGTCTGTATGTACTCGCTAATCTTTAAAACCACTGAACAGATTTTTACGCGGTTTTCACTAAAAGATTAGGCTTATCCCTGAGCAATATATAGACTTTATTTCATCAAAATCTGATGTCAGATAAAAAAGTTATTAACATTTAAAGTGTAAAGATAATTTTTCTATGGGCGATTGTTTGTCTGTTTGTAGACGCTAATCTCCAGAAATACTGGACAGATTCGAATGAAACTTTTTTTGTTATATAGCTATTAAGCCTGAGCAACATATAAGCTATAATTGATTTTGGAAAATGGAACACCTGATACAGAACCATAATGGTCCGGCTCAACTATAAGAAATATATTAATGACGCCTAAGCAAAAGTAATTCAGCCTGATGAACATTTTTTGTTGAGATATAAAAATCTAAGATTTGGAACACCTGGTGCAAAAACTTAATGGTTCAGCTTAACTTCAAGAAATATAAAAACGACGCCTTAGCAAAAGTTGTTTAGCCTGCTGAGCATTTTTTGTTGAATTATAAAAATCGAAGACCTGGAACACCTGATGCAGAACCATAATGGTCCAGCTAAACTATAAGAAATATAAAATGACGCCTTAGCAAAAGTTGTTCAGCCTGATGAGCATTTTTTGTTGAGGTATAAAAATCGAAGGTCTGGAGTCTGGAACACTCGATTCAGAAACATAATGGTCTATACGTATAATAAAACAGTAACAAAATGAGTTTTGAGTTTATTTAAAAAAAAAAATGGGACGATGGAGTCTGTAATATAGTAAGAAATAAAAAAAAAACTGTCTGTCTGTCTGTTTGTATACGCTAATCTCCGGAAATATTGGACGGATTCGGATGAAACTTTTTCATCAACATATAGGCTATAATTGATTTTGGAAAATGAAACACCTGACGCAGAACCATAATGGTCCAGCTAAACTATGAGAAATATAAAAATGACGTCTTATCAAAAGTAGTTCAGCCTGATGAACGTTTATTTTTGAGGTATAAAAATCGAAGATCTGGAACACATGGTCCAGATAAACTACAAGAAATATAAAAATTACGCCTTAGCAAAAGTTGTTTAGCCTGATGAGCATTTTTTGTTAAGTTATAAAACTCGAAGATCTAAAACACACTATGCAGAACCATAATAGTCCAGCTAAGCTATAATAATCAATATAAAAATGACGCCTTAGCAAAAGTTGTTCAGCCTGATGAGCATTTTTTGCTAAGGTATAAAAATCAAAGGTCTGCCACACCTGATTCAGAAACATAATGGTCCAGGTAAACAAAAACCGTCACGTGACGCATATCGAACAGACGTGTCGCACTCGCAAAATAAAATTCTAAATTGTTGTTGAAATCATTTTTTAAGCTAAGGTTTTCGTATAGTTAGCAAATTAATTGGTTGAACTTGCCATAATTATTATTAAAAATCATTTTTGTTGTTATAAAGAGTATCTATTTTACGACAAACTATTTGATGTATGTGATCTATAGTGAACTTTTTTACATTCTACCTGAACTTTACAAGCTTACTACTTACACTGTGCCATACTATTATTGCTGGGAAGTTGTGAACGCTTATTTCGTCGCGTCCTACAAATTGATGCTGGTGGAACGTACAGTGCGATTGATTTTTATCGCTGGATTCTGTACTCCGTCTGCCGACTCCGAGTTCAATTCTCAGCTCGGCCATCGACTATTAGTTAATTTTCAACTAAGATTTAAAATTACAATATGAAGTACACATGCTGCAAAGCGACTACAAGTGGCGCCACTAATAAAACTTCATAAAATGCGATAACAATTATCATATCAAATGTGTATTTCCGACTGATAAGAAAAAAGATATTAATCAGGATTTAAAAGAAGGATGGGTATGCCCGGAATGTTCACTTTCTCAACGATGTAAAATTAATGACTTCTAAATCATCTGAGGTAGTAAGCATTAAGGAAGCATTAAACAACATGGATAACATTTGTGAGCAGTGGGCTCGGAGATCGAATATTGAGATCTATGGCATTCCACAAAAAAATAACGAAAACCTGATTTATTTACTGAAGAAAGTAGCCGACCACGCCGAGGTGCCCCTAGACCCATATTTATTCAGATATTGATTTTGTTACAAGAGTGACACCTAAAAGTAATGGCGGTAGCAAAATAATTAAGCCTATTGTAGTCAGGTTTTTGTGTCGTTGGAAAAAGGATGACTTCTTGGCAAAAATTAAAAAAGCTAAACTTAAGTGCAGCGATATTGGCTTTACAACAAACCATAGCCCAATATTTTTTAACGATCATTTGACCAGTTTAAATAAAGCGCTATTGCATGAAGCAAAGAAATTAGCCATTGAAAAGGAATATGCATATGTCTGGGTAAAAAATTGCACTATAAATTATAGTGCAATTTTTTATGGTAATTATTTATTGGTGTCCGACTGACGTACCATTATAGTATATAATGGTACATCAGTCGGACACCAGCCCGGTTATTCACGTGTCGAAACAAAGTGATTTAAAAAAAATTACTTGAGAACTATATTTTCATTTTGTATTTGTCTCAATTGTTTATTTTTTTAAAGTTGTATATTTTTTATAGTGTAGTTTATTAATAAGTTTTATTGTTCATGTTGGCATTTCAAATAATTGATTTTATCATTTCTATGTGGCAGCTACTTTTGATGTGGTGATATATTGTGTTTTGTTTCGTATGATCTTTTTTAGGGTTCCGTAGTAAACAAGGAACCCTATAAGGGTTTCGCCATGTCTGTCTGTCTGTCCGTCCACGGTCCTACAGAGAACTATAAGTACTAGAAAGCTGTAATTTGGCATTGATATGTATATTAATTATGGCGAAAAAGTCGTAAAATAAAAAAAATTTAAAAAAAAGACGTGTGGCACTCGGGGACTGCCGCGGTAAAGCTATTGCCAACAAGGAAGGACGGCAACGTCGCAAACGGACGACGGAGACGAAGCGGCAACCTACATGGTAGGCGGAGTGGGGAGCGTGAGGTTTTTTCGTTACGGAATTTCTGGATTCGGCCCTCGCGCTCAAGGCCCGCGATAGAAGCTATGCAATAAAAAAAATTTTTCAGTGTAGCTGCCATACAAGTAAAGACGTAGTCAATATTTTTTTTCTCTACAAACACATTGAGTGGGATATCGTTGAATAGGTCTTTCAAAAATATTGTTAGCTAGCGAACACCATTTTTCGATTTAGGGATCCATTCCTGAAATATTTGGGTTTAAAGTTCAAATTTTTGTTCGAGTCAAGTGTCCCCCCCCCCCCTCTATCTGCTAAACGGTTATATATGGCCACGTGAAAAAAATCACAATTATAGTATATATAATGTAGTTTGAAGGAAAAATATCAGAGCCAAGTAGGGTATACAAATTAAAAAGTTATAGGCGATCAACTTATAAAATGTACTTGAAAAAAGAAATTTTCATGTTTTTAGTGGCAAGAACTCAAAGTTGGCATTCGCAACTACGGAACCCTACACTGCGCGTGGCTCGAAACGCACTTGGCCAATTATTTATTATAAATGAAATATACTGCTTTCCGTTTGATAATGGGTAAAGATTCTTTAATAATTTACTACCAAAATATGCGTGGATTGAGAACGAAAACAAAAACATTTTTTCGAAATCTGTTACAATCTGATAATGACATTATATGCTTGACTGAAACATGGTTACTAAATGGTATTTATGACGCAGATCTTTTTGACAGTCGTTACAATGTTTATAGATGTGATCGTAACTGTGATCTTAGAGATGATGAAAGAGGAGGAGGAGTGCTTATTGCTGTCAAAAAGGAATACTCAGTACATTTATTTTCCTCCATTTCTCTTATTGACTCTGTAGCTGAGATCATTAAGGTTTCTGTTTCTGTAAAGCGTTCAATCTCATCAGGTCTATTGCATATTTACTGCTGCTACTTTCCACATTGTCCATTACACCAGGATGCTCTTTGTAGCTTTTTCGAAGGTGTCTCAAGTGATGCATTTGGCAATCCAACAGATAGTTTTCTTGTAATAGGTGATTTTAATGTAACCAAAGCTAAATGGATTCAGTCTGGACATGAGATGATATTGTCTGATAATAATGAGAATGAGCAATTGATTAATACCCTTAAAGATTTTCTTGATTTGACCGATTTCAAACAGTATAACCCAGTACCTAATTGTAATGATAGATACCTCGACTTAATAATTAGTGATAACAACTGCCTGGTTAGCCGGAACCTTGCTCCATTAGTTCCAGAGGATAAAAATCACCCTACGTTATCTGTTGATTTCCAATTACATGTAGAGAAAAGATTAAAACCGTTAGCTCAAACTATTAAACTTTTCCATGCTGCTGATTACGCAACCATTAATAACCAATTAGAAGCTGTTGACTGGGCTATACTAAATGTAAATGATGTTGATCAAGCCGTGGAGAATTTTTTTTATCAAACAGTCAATAAATTAATTGAATATCATGTACCTAGCAAACTAGAAAAAGAAATACACATTACCCGTGTTGGTACTCTAAGGCATTAATAAAAATAATATCCGAGTAATTAAAATACCATCGAAAATGGAAACGTTATGGTCGGCAGAGGGGTTATGATACTTTTTGTGTTTTGCGAGATAGGCAAAAGATAGTTCAAATTGAATGTTATGATAAGTTCATTGAAGATTCGGAATCTAAGATTAATAGTAATAGCAAGCATTTTTGGACCTTTGTCAAGTTAAAAAGAAATTCTGGTGAAATTCCGGAGACTATGCAATACAATTCAAAATGTTCGACTGACGGTAATGAAATCTGCTTAATGTTTAACAATTATTTTAGTTCTGTTTTTGAAAATGATGCTCCCAGCACAATATCTAGAAGTAGTGAAGCGAAACCTTTTCTAGGAGGCACATTAGTTAGTTCCATACAATTGTCTTCTGAAATGGTTGAAAAATACTTGAGCAATCTCAATATTCATAAAGGTTACGGCCCAGATAAAATTCCTCCTATATTTTTGAGATCATGTAGTAAAAGTCTTGCATTCCCAATATATATCTTGTTTGATTAGTCTTTAAGATCTGGAATTATGCCATTAGTTTGGAAACGGTCATTTATCACACCAGTATTTAAAGCTGGTAATGAACATGATGTACGTAGTTATAGAGGAATTTCCAAGCTATACTTTACCAATGTTGTTAGAAAAGATTATCTATGATTAGATTTTTCCTATTTTAAAACCCAGTCTTATTGACGAACAGCATGGTTTCACCACTAATAAAAATACTGAAACCAATTTAGATGAATTCGTTCATCGTGTTAGTACAGCAATGAACGATGGTTATCAGGTTGACGTTGCGTATACAGACTATTCAAATGCATTCGATAAGATGCCACATTCGATTATGATTAATAAACTGGAAGCCAGTGGTATACATGGTGACCTTTTGCGTTGGTTTGAATCTTATCTTCGTGATCGTAGTCAAGCTGTAGCAGTGAAGGGTTATTGTTCATCATTTGTTCCTGTAACTTCTGGCGTACCACAGGGTTCTCATGTCGGGCCACTATTATTCAATTTATTTATTAATGATATTAGTTCCATTTTCAAAAAATCTAATATTCTTCTATTTGCGGATTATATGAAAGTTTTTAAAGTTATGAAACCACCGGAAGATTACGCGTTGCTGCAGGAGGATCTTGATGGTTTAATCCATTACTGTAATAATAATTTACTTCAGCTTAATATTGCAAAATGTAATGTCATGTCATTTTCGCGGAAATTGAAAACTATAAAATATGACTATCATTTCAATAATGCCCAAATACAGCGAGTATCTGAGATACGAGATTTAGGTGTATATATGAATAGTGAACTTACTTTGAATACACACATCAATAAAATTGCATCTAAAGCATATAAAATGTTAGGGCTTGTACTTAGAACAGGAAAAGATTTTAGATATAATTCCACGCGTATTCTCCTATTTAATTCTTTTGTTCGTTCAAGTTTAGAATATGCTTCAACTATTTGGAATCCACAATACATAGACATGTTGGATAAGATACAAAGCAAGTTTATCAAACATTTGCAATTCTATGAAAATCATTGTCCTCAGAATAAATTAAATCTAGTACCTTTCTTAGATTTTGCTTACCTTTTAAGTAATATAGGTTTGAGATGCCAACGTCCTCACTCTAGGAATAAGAAATTGTTTTTTGAACCATTAATTAAAACTAATTACACAAAAAATACATTAATATATCGTGCTTGTCATAATTATATTTCACTGTTTAATGACCTAGGGGGTATTAGGTCGCTGAGTGCTGACATTTAAAACTAATTTTAACTTATGTAATTTTTGGTTTAAATTTAGTTTGTAGACTACCCAATTCTTATTTTTTCTTTTTTAATTTGTTAACAGTCTGTTCGGTATTTTCTGTATAAGTTATAGGAGGAAACTTGATTGGTTTTTGCAATATTTAAGTTAATTACTGTTGAAAATTTATGTAACTGTTTGTTTCCTAAATAAAAAAATAAATAAAACTGTTTGAAATATACATTAATGATGCATTAGCAAAAGTCGTTCAGTCTGATGAGCAACATTTATGCGCCGGAGTCATAAAGTCTACGCGAATGAAGTCGCGGGCATCAGCTAGTAATGAGGCCTGAGCGGGATCGGCATATGACATCCCGGATGACGTGCTGGTTATGTAGCGGCGCGTGTGTATATATTTTTGGCTTTGAGTGCCTTTGTAATTTGCCGTTAAGGCCATACCCAAATTTTTCGGGGTCCAGTGGCGCCGCCATTTAAAATAAATCATTTGAAAGGAAACGGAGATATCATTTAAAATTGTGTCTTGATCAAGCCCTAGATAACCCTTAAAACTATTTTATGAACTACTTGTTTATAGTTTAAAGTAAGGACGTGAAGCTTTTCTACGCACATTAGCCAAAAGTGGCCGTTTTTCGCAAATGTGCGTAGAAAAGCTTCACGTTCTCACTTTAAACTACAAAAAGTAGTTTAAAAAATACTTTGAATAGGTATCTAGAACTTGATCAAGACACAATTTTAAATTATATCTCCGTTTTCTTTTAAATGATTTATTTTAAATGGCGGCGCCACTGGACCCCGGAAAATTTGGGTATGGCCTTAAGGTGAATGCAAAGGGCTCTTCATTAAACTTTTCCCGCTAGATGGCGTTGATTTTAATATTTTAAGTTTCTTTTTAAATTCTTGCGTAATGGATTACTGATAGACAAACATTTTTGATCGGCGAGCCTGTAACATACTCTTTTATTTATTTTATGGCATACTATTGTTATTCAGTCAATGTATTCAGAAAAATGCTCCAAAATAAAATCTGTCATTTTGTCTCGTATCTCTACACTCACTCACACTACGACAGGAGCTCCAAAAAGCATGAAGATGGCGGAAAGCATTGTTATAGACTATGGTTATAGATTTGAGTATCGCCACTAGATGGCACTATTAAAAAAAAACAACTGGATAGCGCATATTTTCAGTTATTATTTCAAACAGCCGAAAATCATTTTAAACACGGCCGGCGATAAAAAAATTATCTCAGATTGCATATTTGTCAACCACAGCTTTGACTCTGATAGCTAATCAAGCCTTGTGTCGGGGCACTCGTTTAGAGTTTAGACCATTTGGTGGAAGGAAAAACCACCGCGCAATAAACGTCGTCATTGTACATGCAATGTATTTTTTAATAAAACCAAATCGTACACATTGTTGAATTTTCTTTTTATTGAAGTTTAATATTTATTACTGAAAAAAAAAAACAATTCATAATAGTGATTTCTTGCCGACATAAATTGTTAAATGTTGTAGTCATTATTCTGTGCACGGTGACTAAAAACAACTTTATAGTTTATTGCATGTTTGAACTTGAAATGATGGATGATGGAGACGGCAAACCTCTGTTAGAATTTATGTAATAGAAGTGAAACAAAAAAAGAAACACTTCTGCATTTTCCTGACACGTATTTTCCTATGGACCTGAAATAAATTTTAAATATAAATGTAGGTATCTATACAAAAATATATACGGACAAATCACACAGACTTTTAAATCAATCAAACCCAAAACAAGTTCGAGACTTGTGTTTCAAACGTGGCGGCAAGTTGCAACTTAGGAAAACATTTTGAAACAGATTCTTATATTAATATGAAATGTTGAATCACGTATATTATCGTACAAATAACAGTATTAAAAAATATCACGAGTCGTTCGACCACGCAGACAAGAAGTCCTGGCAAAAACGTTATCCGTGACATCCGTACTTTTCTTGCACCGCCGTGGATGAAGGCATTTTTGCTCGCCGCTTTATGTAATTTTAACTTCTTCTCTTCTTATATTTAAGAGCTGGGCTCTTGTCGGTGGAGTGCTTTCCATGTCTCTCTTCCTTCCGCTAAGTTCTTAACCTCTTTATATGTTTTCACGTTTAATTTTTCTTTTATTTGGTCTATAAATTTTCTTCTGGGTTTTTCTACTCCTCTTTTTCCTTCTATTTTTCCTTCCATTATTGTTTTAAAGAACGCATCGTGGCATAGTAGATGACCGAACATTTTCCCTCTTCTATTTTCTATAATTTGTATTATTTGTCTTTTCTCTCTCACATCCTCTAGTACCTTTTCATTTGTAATTTTTTCTGTCCAACTTATTTTTTTCATTCTCCTCCAAAACCACATTTCAAATGCTTCTAATCTATCTCTATCCTTTTTGGTCATCGTCCACGTTTCACATTCATACAAAGCAGTGCTCCATATAAATGTTTTAATAAATCTTTTACGTAAACTTTCTTTAATACCAGAACAAAATATATATTTTTTACTCTTAAATGTACTTTTTGCAATAGCAATCCTCTTCTTAATATCTTCTGAGCATCTTGCCTCTTCGTTGATAATAGTTCCTAAATATTTAAAACTTTGAACTTGGTCTATTGTTTTATTATTAAGTTGGATATTTTTAATTACTGGACCTGACTTTGAGACAATTAAGGACTTGGTTTTATTTATGTTTATACTCAATTTATGTTCTTTAAAAATATTGTTCATTGCTTCTATTAACTTTTCTAACTGTTGTGAACTGCTTCTAAGGGCTGCTATGTCATCTGCAAATCTTATAAAATGTATCTATGTTGTGTATGTATGTAGTAATTTTAACTAAACAGCCGGTTTTATACTGCGGCGACCACTGAAATGTGTATACTTACATGTAGCGTGTCACTACTATCAGACACCCAGGCGACGTAAACGAATCTCAACTAGATACAACTTGCCTATAATAAATTATATTAAATATACAAATAATTTCAACTTATGTCAAATCGGTATATCGTTTTAAACCTGCAATCAAAAAAACCGGTCAAATGCGAATCGGATTCGCGCACTATACTAACACTAATGCGGGTTCCGTACCATTATCAATAAAAAATCGCGTTTGTTGTATGGGAGCGTCCCACATTTATTTTATTTTGTTTTGTTTTTAGTATTTGTTGTTATTATAAAATTTCAACTATCTAGCTATCGCGGTTCTTGCGATACAGCCTGGTGACAGACAGACGGACAGACGGCGAAGTCTTAGTAATAGGGACCCGTTTTTATCCTTTGGGTACGGAACCCTAAAAAAAGAGTGAATCTACACGCGTTAGTTAGAAGTAATACTTCTTTGGTGTGAACATAAATACAGAGAAGATAGGTACGATCGCAGATTTTTTATTGACCGAGCGAGCGAAGCGTCTCAGTTTCGAGATTAGCCAAAAATTCTTTTGTCCGTCTGTCTGTCTGTCTGTCTGTCTGTTCTCGCCTACAGGTCGCATTTCTTAACCGATTCTCATGAAATTTTGTAAGCAGATTCAGCAACTAAATAGAATTTTTTTGTCGAGCCAGTTTTTCGAAACTTTTCAAAATGGCGGAAATATGGGGGTTTAAAATTTTAAAAGTGTCATATATCCGCCATTTCCAAATATTTTCAAAAATGTCATTAGACTTTTTTGTTGCCATTATAAAAACGCATTTTTTTTATTTGAACAACCAGGTTTTGCTAATTTGATTGTTCATGTAGTAGATTAGATAAGTCACGTTCAGAAGTTCGTAGGTTTATTGTGAAATTCTAAATAAAAAGTAAAGAATAAATTTTCGGTATTTTATTATTATTTTCAAAACATACATTATAAGTACTTATTTTTTTTTATTAATAGGTACATGTTTACCTACTAAGTATATACCTATAATTATTTCTTTTAATTAATATATGTTTTGTAAAAAATATTTGTTTCAGTTTCAGAACGAACTCATATCGTAGAAATTAGAAATATTGTGGAGACTTGGAGAGAAATGCATTCGGTTTCAAAAGCAAACAACGTTGCCGTCTCGTGCCGCTATGTACCTACTACATTTTGCGCGTTGCCCGCTGCTAGGTAGCGGGACGGCAACGTTGCATTTTGTTTGAGCTAAGTCTTCTGACTTATTACTAGGTACATTTAGATATTTTTATTACAGCGCCATCTAGATGATGTCCAAGTATGTCGTTGCAAGCATTGAGCTGTCAAATTAGACAAATGCAGTAGTTTGTAATAAATCTGCTAGATGTCACCGCAAAATGAATTCTATTTATTACGCACACATTGTTAGAAATGTTAATTTTTGTCTTGTTTTAAATATCGTTTTTCTTGTAAAGTACTGTAAATTATTATGACAGATTGTAAAGGCGAGCACTACAACTTCATGAAAATTGGAAAATCGATTGTAATATGAGAAACACTATCCACATTAAGAGAATTGCTGTAAAACAAAATGTATGGACGAGCAATGTTCGCAATCACCTTAATGTTGATAATTCGGTGATGAAATTAAAATGCACTGATCTTTTTGAGAGTTGAATGAAAAGTGAATTTCGATTTTTAAATTACAAAAGTTATGGATAAAAGGAAGTGGGAACAATTGTTAACCAATAGTACATGCGCAAATACGGAGTAGGCAGAGCCTCATTGGCTGCCACAGCTGACCGTTTGTCACGTGATGACGATGGGCGGATGGTTATGGTGTTCTTCCGTCAGGGGGCTCCCCAGCAGTTGGGTTGCCATTAGCGTAAACATGCCCGCGGCCTTAAAAGCATCAGCTTTTAAAAGAGTCTTTATGCGTCTTCATTTTCTACGAGAGGACAAATCTTCACGTAAGGGCGTCTGATGATGCCTGAGGACGTCTAGATGTCAGCAACTCGGGAGATGCCGTCTTTTCCGGGTATGCTTTTGACGACTCGACCCAGTTGCCATTTTAAAGGAGGAAGAATGTTGTCCTTTACGACGACCAATGTATTTGGTTGCAACTCAGCCGTGTTTTCCCTCCATTTTATGCGCGTCTGCAACTTGGAGATGTACTCCTTCGACCAGCGTGACCAGAACTGCTGCCTACACTGCTCCATCCGTTGGTAGCGCTTAAGGTGATGCACGGGAGCGTCCTTGATGTCCTCAGCGTAAACGGGAGTGGTGAGAGGACGACCGATGAAGAAGTGTCCTGGACTTAGTGGCTGCAGGTCGTCTGGATCCGTAGATAGCGGTATCAGCGGACGGGAGTTGAGTGCTGCTTCTATCTGGCTGAGTACCGTAGTAAATTCCTCGAAAGTGAGGTGAGCATTACCTATTACACGTCGCAGCTGATATTTTGCACGATTTCACCCCGGCCTCCCATAAACCCCCAAAATGTGGTGTTTGAGGTACTATAAATGAAAATTTTATGGACTGACTGTGAGCGTATTCAATAATATCAGAACAACATTGAGAAAGAAACTGAGCAAAATCATTACGAAGACCTACGAAGTTACGACCGTTGTCTGAAAATATTTCGGACGGTTTACCTCTTCGCGATATGAAGCGCTTAAGAGCAAGTAGATAAGCGTCAGTAGTGAGGTCACTAACTAATTCCAAATGGATCGCACGCGTAGCAAAACAAATAAATAGACAAATGTAACTCTTGACTAACTGGGCACCTCTGCCCTTACGGTTGAGAATGAAAACCGGACCTGCAAAATCACACCCAACTCGAAAAAAGGGAAAACTAGACGTAGTTACACGTTCCTTGGGAAGATTACCCATAAATGGGTTTAGCGTCTTTCCTCTTAGGCGCGTACAGATAACGCATTGATGAGACACTTTGCGAGCTAAGTTTCTGCCAGACAAAGGCCACCAATTTTCACGTATACGATAAAGGAGTGCCTGTGGGCCTGAGTGCAAAGATTGGATGTGCTCATATCTAAATAATAAAATAGTCAAATGGTGTTAACTACATAAAAGTATAGGGTGTTTTTTAAAGTAGTCAAAATCGGGAGAATTCTTTATTCTGCCACCAACGCGTATTACATGGTTGTCATCCACAAATAAACTTAGACTAGCGAGCTTGTGTTTTGATTTGAGACCCTTTCCGTTATGCAGCAAATTGTAGGTATTTTTGAAAGACTCTCGTTGTGATAACTTTGCGAGTGTGTTGCCTGCATTCCGGAGCTCATTAACAGTGATCGCGCCCGACAGCTTACCTGTTTTGTTACGCGCATTATGAATAAAACGAAGTAAATAAACTGTAGAACGTAAAATGCGATTGTATTGCGAAAACCATATATACATGCACCATATGCAGTTTGTGAGGCGTCTGTAAAAATAGGTAATTCCGTCTTTGTGGGATTGAATTGAGAGGCATGACGCGGTACAGTTATATTGGATAGATAAGGCAGACTATCGAGAAACCGGTTCCATTCTCGCACGATATCAGCTGGGAGCGGGTCGTCCCATTGCAATTTTAATAGCCAAAGTCTCTGTAACAGCACTTTACCTATCATGACAAATGGACTTTATAAACCCATCGGGTCAAAAATTTGCGAAACAACTGACAAAATTAAGCGCTTAGTTATGGATTTGTTATCTCTTTGATTATGGACAAGCGTATTAAAATTAAAATGGTCAGTGGCATTACAAAAACCCAAACCTAATGTGCGAAATTGGCTTTGTTCGCCTAGATTTAAATCTTTGAAAGTACTAGCTGAGTCTAAGGAGTCACATGAGTCATCATCAATTGGAAAATTAAATTTCCATTTGTGCAATGGAAAACATGCTGACTTCAACAATGCCACTGCGCCTTTACAATTATTTAATAACGCCTCTTTGTCATCATCAGAGGTCAAAAGGTCATCCACGTAAAAGTCGTCTCGAACGAGCCTTTGGATTTTAATGTCAGAGCATTCAGCTGCTAGCTGTTTTAGGCATCTAACGCTAAGATAAGCTGAGGAAGCTTGGCCGTAGGTTACAGTGTTCAGGCGATAAAACTGGAGAGGCTGAGATGGATCCTCACGCCAGATGATGAGCTAGAGGTCGCGTTGAGAAGGTGTGACTAATACCTGCCTATACATTTTTCGCAATCTGAAATAGCGGTGTACCTAAACTGCCTAAAGCGTAACAGTATGGCGAGTAAATCACCTTGTATAGGGGGCCTACCATCTCAAGGTCGTTTAAAGACTTAGAACTACTAGTTTTTGCGCTTGCGTCGAACACAACACGTAGTTTTGTTGTAGTGCTATGTTCGCGAAACACTCCATGGTGTGGATTAAAATAGTGAATTTTAGAAGGTTCGCTAACTTGAGTCATGTGAGCTAGCTCGACATATTCTCGCATGAAATTAATATATAATTTTTTATAACTATAATGTGCGCGTGATAACCTGTTTTCTAGTGCAAGGAACCGACGTTTTGCTTGGGGAAGTGATTCACCCAAAACCCGAGGTGATTCTTTGAGAGGAATGTAAACAATAAATCTGCCCTCACTATTGCGAATAGTAGTGGTAGCAAATAAATGCTCACATGCCCGCTCTTCATCTGTTAGCGTATCAAGAGGTTTAGGTAACTCCTCGAGCTCCCAGAACTTACGTAATTGTAGGTCAATAGACTGTGAAAAGTTACATTGAACCTGTCCATTTTTGCGCGTATTGTGATGGATGGGTCCCGAAATATACCAGCCTAGTTTGGTATTTTGAAGGAACGGGCCGTTTGGTAAGCGCATCTTGCCATCGACTAACAAGTCACAAAACTTATCAGCACCTATCAAAATATAATTTTTTCAAAAACCTAGAAAATCTGAATTTGCCAACTGTACATGGTCAGGAATCTTGAACTGCGCGCTTTGTTCATGTATAGCTGGTAGTGTAGAAGTTATTTCTTGCAAAACGTAACACTTAATGCGCATCGAGTAGGTACTTAGGCGTGATTTAATTCTAATATCACAAGTTTGCGTCGACTGTGATATTGAATTACCTACTCCCCGTATCTCAGTGGTGGACTGTATTAATTGAATGTCTAAAAGTTTGCAGAGTGATTGCGTAATGAAACAGCTTTGGCTACCACTGTCGAGTAAAGCGCAAACCGTATGATATTTATTGTATTTATCTCGGATCTCGACTAGTGCAGTAGAAAAAAGGACTGGTACACTACCGCACTGTGTACTTGTGTGAGTGTTCGTATGGATGTTGCTAACTGGATTGTCAACTTGTTTTTTATGAACGATTTGCGATTGAGTGGGGCAATGCGCAGGTGCATCTTCCGAGGCTACCTGTAGTTGGTCAGTATGGATCGCGTGGGAACTTGCGTTACAAATAGAAGTGTTATGCGTATTAGGATGAATTAGTGTGTTGTGCTTTAGGTTGCATTGCCTACACAGACCAAACCTACAGTCATTGACGACATATCCGGAACGCAAGCAATTCTCATACAACTTGTGATCGCTTACGAATTTAATTTTAGATTGTAAATCTGAGTTTAAAAATTGTGTGCGCGAATAAATTGGATGCTTACCCTTGCACATCAAGCAAGCTTTGTGTGAGAATCGCTCAGAGGACAGTGTCTTATTTGAAGAAACGTTGCACTGTGATAAGTGAGATTTAGTGTGTGTATTTGACTTTTTGAGATCAAAATTGCTCGTACTATCTTTGGTATGCGAAAGTGCTAATGTTTCTAACAAATCAGCCCTATCCCTGAGAAATTGCAACAACCGATCGACCTTCAACTTGACCTTCACATCAGAGTTAGATAATAGCGTGCCTTTATGCTGCTCCCACTCGCGTTCAGTAGTTTTATCTAACTTAGTGACTACAATGTACATGAGCAGCGTATCCCAATGTTCCGTAGGCTCACCTAGGGTTTTTAGGTTATTAATAATAGTGTCAATGAGTGTGCGCAAAAGTAAAGGTAACTCTTTAGTCAGTGCTTGTATCGAAAACAATGCTTTGACGTGACTTTGCACCAATAACCTAGCGTTATCGTACCTATTTAGTAAAAGTTCCCATGCAACCGCGTAGTTGGCAGAAGAAAGTTCAATCCCACTTATGACTAATTCAGCACTGCCTGTTAGCGAAGATTTTTAATAGTGGAACTTTTGGATGTCGCTAATTTCAGTGGAATTGTGCACTAGTGAAATAAATGTGTCCCTGTAGGACAACCAAGTTTCCAGTGACGAGCCATCATACGATTTTAACGAAATAGTAGGTAATTTTACAGATGACTGTTTGCTAGAACAAGTGCCGTGATTGCATGATTTGGATTCGTTAGTAACCTCACTTTCATTGAGAATAGATTCAGCTCGAGCTAGTGTACTATAGTAGCTATCCTCAAACTGCTGACGTTGATCTAATTGCTCATCAATATGACTATCAAAAACATTCTCCTCAATTTTAGATTGACTAGTATCGAATTCAGCGAACAAACGATCTGTGCCTTTTATGCGTAATTTTAAATCTATTTTCGATTGAGAATCTGAGGTCGTAACACTAACGGTTTCTAGGTAATTTGAAAATTTGGTAAGCCTACCCTTTATGATACCCCGTTTTTTAATCAGGGGCCTTACTATGAACTTTATCAAAAACATGATGGATTAGTTCCGTTTTGATTCAAGCTTATAATAATATTGTTTCAAATCGCACCATGAGCTCTTAAAACAAGATTGTTATATTCCTGCTTAGAGATGTGACAGAACGAATGAATGAGAGTGAGATAACGCTATGTGTTTTGAATAAATCCATCCCGTTCTTGAGCCCGATGGACGTCACTTAGCAATATTAAAACAATATTACTTTAATGTTGTATTTTCTAGCAGTTTTGTTGACGTCACACTAAATCATTCACTCTAATGCGTACCATGAGCTCCTATTCGAGTCTTAGCAGTATTGTTTTACTGTCAAATTAGCAGTCTTGAAAAAGTTGGTCGGTGGCCGCGGAAACAAAACTTTTATCAACAATCCGGAGTCTTATAATGCAAATGTATATAGAAAAAAAAGAAGAATGTACCCAAAGACTTAAAATTTTTAATGTATCAGCTACTTATCTTTTTGCGCTGAATATGAAAATCGATTGAGGGAATGGGCGAGAATCTGAATCATGTCAAAAGACTTATTCCCTTTTTCAAGACTGATCTTTGGGTATTGCGGCACTATCCTACTAATATGTGAAAGTGAGTTTGTATATTTGTTTGTTTGTTAACTCTTCACGCTAAAACTACTGAACGGATTTGATGAAATTTGATATGGATATAGTTTGAGACTCGGGGAAGGACATAGGGTACTCTTTATCCAGAAATTCCCACGGGGAGCGAAACCCGCGGGTACAGCTAGTAGGTAATATTTTATATATATACATTTACTAGCTGTACCCGCGGGCTTCGCTCCCCGTCCTTTATATCCTTCCCCGAGTCTCAAACTATATCCATACCAAATTTCATCCAAATCCGTTCAGTAGTTTAAGTGTGAAGAAGTAACAAACAAACAAACAAATATACAAACTAACTTTCGCATTTACAATATAAGTAGGAAGTAGGATAGGATAGTAGGATTCTTATGTTATAGTGCCGCAATACCCTACTGTACCTATAGTATTAGACCCGGTCAACCCCGTTAGCCACTACTTTTACTACGGGGACCTTTTGTTTCGTGTAACAAACAATACCCTAAGCGTTACAACTCAGATAACGTTTGTATTCCATTAGCTTTTCTTACCATACGCTATAAACACACCTAGAATATTTTAACGTACCTACTTGTATATTTATGTAAGTACGTTAACTAATAAGCCAATGACTGGAAAGCCATTGTTAGAGCTGACACAATTGATGCCAAGGTTTCACAGCTAAATGGGATTATTGTTAGTCTGTACAACAAGCACGCTCCACTCCGCCGTGTTAAACTAAAGCGACCACCCTGTCCTTGGATCACGAGGGGAGTACGCATGGCGATGACAAGACGTAACAAAGCCTTCATTAAATATAAACGCGATCGATGTGAGTCCAATTGGAACTTATACAAACATGCCAGGAACCGCTGCAATCAGATGGTGAGAACCGCCAAGAGGCGATACTTCCATGATAGCGTTACCGGCTCTTCACCTGCCGATATGTGGAAGTTTCTTAGGGGTCTGGGCTTTGGTAAGGGCCAATGTAATACCTGTACCTCTAAGTTCTCTTTGGACGACCTTAATGGTCACTTCTCGTCTGCTTCCTGTCTTGACCCCTCTATTAAGGCCCAGACCATCAAATATATAACTTCTCTGCCTCCCTTGCTTCCTGATACTTTTTCCTTTTCTCCAGTGACTGTTGATGACGTTAAAAAAATTCTACTTTCGATTAAATCTAAAGCCGTAGGCGTTGACGAAATCGGTCAGCGTATGATTTACATCCTTCTTGATTTCATCCTTCCTGTTCTCACTCATATAATTAACTTTTCCTTGAGCACTGGGACTTACCCTTCTTTATGGCGTAAAGCCTTTGTCATTCCTCTTCCAAAAACAGATAATCCCAGTAGCTTAAATCAGTTTCGGCCGATTTCAATACTTCCCTTTTTCTCTAAAATTTTAGAAGCTGTTGTAAATTCACAATTGTCATCACTTATTTTATCACACAACCTTATTAGTAATTTCCAATCAGGATTTCGGCCAGGACACAGCACTAGTACCGCGTTACTTAAAGTTACTGAAGACATGAGAAGCGGTATGGAAAATGGTAAGGTAACAGTACTTGTTCTCATTGATTTCTCCAATGCCTTCAACACCGTTGACCATGATATTTTACTAGCTTTATTGTCCCGCTTCAACCTCTCGCCAACAGTCCTGGAATGGTTCTCATCGTATCTACGTGACCGACAACAAGCAGTTCGAGTCGATCAGTCCGTTTCTGAATGGCACGATCTGGATACTGGAGTCCCTCAAGGAGGAATCCTCTCTCCTTTACTATTGTCTATCTTTATTGATTCTCTTACTGCTCTTCTTTCTTCCTCTTATCATCTTTATGCTGATGACCTTCAACTCTATCATTCTTGTGATCGCAGCGATACTGACTCCGCGATTTCTCTTCTAAACAACGATCTGCGGCTCATCGCGGAGTGGTCGGAACGGTATGGAGTTTCCGTCAATCCTACCAAATGCCAAGCAATTATTGTGGGTAGCTCTCGACAACTTGGGAATATTGACTTTGAAAACATCTCCCCAATACAATTAAATAGGGTAACCATACCATTCTGTTCCAGTGTCAAAGATCTTGGGCTGCACATTGACTCAACTCTGAGCTGGTCCAATCACATCGCTGAGGTTAGTCGTAAGGTAACAGGAACACTGCGCTGCCTTTATAGATATAAGAATTTTCTCCCATTAAAAACAAAAATAACATTGACGCAATCCCTTATTATGCCTATAATCGACTATGCTGATGTTTGCTATACAAATCTAAACCAATTTCTTCTCCATAAACTAGACAAACTAGCTAACAACTGCATAAGATTTATCTATGGTCTTCGAAAATATGACCACATCTCTTCTTTTCGCTCACAGTTGGCCTGGCTCCCTATCCCCCAGCGTCGAAACGCCAGAATACTATGCATGCTTTATGCCATCCTCAACGACCCCAACTCCCCAGCTTATCTCAAGTCTCAATTTTCTCTTCTTAGCTCTACACATTCGCGTAATCTTCGCTCTTCCAAACTTTCAACATTATCCATACCTGCTCATCATTCTGATTTTATGAGAAAATCCTTTCAAATTAAAGCCATCCTTCTCTGGAATGCTCTTCCGGAAGCCATTAGACGTGCACCTAGTCGTCTAGCCTTCAAACGGGCGGTTCATAAACGATTTCTCCGAGAAGTCTCTTCTTCGCATTGTGTCCCTATGCAGTAACTAGTACTCATCCATATAGTATTTATATATATATATATATATATATATATATATATATATATATATATGTATATATATTACTTCAGGTATTTATGTATTATTTTAATATGTATTAAATATTAATTTTATGTATAGTAATCGTATCCGTGTACGTATATGTATATATTTTTAAATGATACTTATTATGTTCTTGTAGGTATTTAATTTATACTTTTCTTTATAGTCTCATATTCTGTCGCACCACCCAAATTATTTCTCTACTTGGTCTAATGGTTGACTGGCAGAGAACGCCATATGGCGTTAAGTCCGCCATTTGTACACCTTTTCTTGTGCAATAAAGTTTAAATAAATAAATAAATAAATAAATAAGACCCTGTCTCAATAATGTAGAAGAAAAGAACGTTCCTTTTAAATAATTTTATTGAAAGCAATCACGAACGAGTCTTAATTCTTTATTATACAAAAGGACCCAAAAAATACAAAAAAAGAATTATTTTCAAGCTTAACAAGTCAAAACTTTTGAACACAAACATTGATATTATTGCATAGGTATACAAATTCAATACATTGAATTGCTCGGCGGGTGTGGAAAGCCATTGACGAAGTCCTGAAAAAAAAAACAAATATTAAATACTTACAGCGCTTTGTAGTTAAAATGTGTTATTTTTTTATGTAAGGATTTCATTCTTATAACAAATCAATTGTGATTCGTAATAAATAAGAAAATAATGTAATTCTTAAATGTTTTGATTACATACCTTTTATTTGATATGCTGTAAACTCTCACTATTGGTTATGTTATGGTTATGACTCCACTTTATCCCGAAGAGAACGGTTATAGGCTATACCAGCTATAGGTACACATCTTTATTAGTAGGTATGTAGGAATTTCCGTAGAAAATCCAGCTGCCTCATAGTAATGCGACGCGTTCCGCTGCAAAAATAAACCAATCACATGAAATTCATGCGGATGTATCACTACAAATCACAAGTGAAATTTCACCTCAATAATGTTAACATAAAGAAATATTACTTGGTATAACTTTTATTAGCCATAATTATGGTAAAATCTGATTTACTTTTATTCAAAGAAAATATATAAATGTCGACATGACATTTTATATGGCTGCGGATTGCGGTTACCAAAGAGAATATAATATCACTCACTACCTACATGGTTTGGTATAAAACCATTACATATTACGCTCACAAATGCAATACCGTTTCAAATTTTAATTGATTGCCTTTTAAAAAATATAATAACGGATATTTTATAAAAACAAATAAGGTTTTAATTTCGTACTCATTTTGTTACATAATACAGTGCTCTTTCACATTTTTTTTTAAATAAAATAAATATTTTGATAGACTTCCATCAGAATTAAATGGAACGCCGCGCAAAACAGTGATGGAGCTATACGAATAATATAGCGCTATCTCACTTTCACAATTGTTTGGGAATAGACATATCATTCGTTCTTTCACATCACTTAGCAGGAAAGAAATAATCTTACTTTTAAAGTTCATGGTACGATTCGAAACAATGTTATTACAAGCTTGAAACAAAACGGACCTAAACCATCATGATTTTTTCTGTCAAGCCCATGATAACGCCCCAGACAAGGATATTCCCTCGATTGTCTTTAACGATTTCACATTTTTCTACTTTTGCTTATCCAATTCCTGTTTATATTATGAATATCGCCACTCAATCGACTATAAAAACTAGTGAACTCGCACAGATTTATCAGTAGAAGCTCCATTGGAGCAATCACAGAACCTACAACAACCTTTGATTGTAACTAGTTAGGATTACGAATAGAAATGAAGAAAAAATATGGATCTAAAGGAATTGTATCCAGAGCCGTAAAATTATTAAAAAAAAAAAACAGACCACCATTTTGATTGCTACTTTGACGTTAAAACAATACTGCTAAGATTGCGGTCATACCTTTGTAGCATGACCCTGTTAAGAAACCCAGATAAAGTTATGTCTCTTGTCGGAAAAATACCATCTCGCTCGTTATTATTGCGTAGAGCAAGATAGTGAAACGAAGTTAACGAATGATAGTGCTCGATAAACACTGTCACCAAAGATGGTACTCCTGCTGGTACGCTATTGAGTGAATGACAAAATTGCTAGCAAATACAATATTAAAGTAATATTACTTTAATGTTGTTTTCTATTGGTCATGGTACGAATTGACAAAGTAATATTAAAACAAGACTGCTATAAGAGGTCGTGGTAAGGCCCCAGATCACGAATGATTTGCTCAGTTTTTTCATCAGAAGAATATCTAAAAGGGGACCTATCACGAGATTTAGGTACTAACGTGCGAATATCGTATGCTGGTCAGGACAGCTTGTGCTAGCAGCGGCACACGGCTGTAACAGACCCTGGGTAATAAGCAACACTCACCACACTCACTGGAATTCACTCGACACTCTGAAGATATGGAGATCCGTAGGTGCTGGTTTTAGATTTGGTGATGAAGGACCAAGTTATGAAAAGTGTATTTCGATTTTTAAATTACAAAAACTTGGTTACTTACAGTACGAAATCAGGCTAGTGTCAGGATGACAACTTACTTACAGTTACGTCACCTTATGGATGTCGCCGCAAAAGAGACCTTACGTGGGCATTATAAAAATGTGACGATAATTCAACGCCCCGCCACGCGTTGACCATGAACTCAACCACATTAGCTAAACCAGTTCTCCGGCCCAACACAGGGATTGAATCTGTGTCATCATCAGGGCTTATCGTCAAGCTGAAATAGACTACTATTGTAATAAATCGGTTTACCAATCCACATCTATTACAATAATCACAATTAAAATTAGTCATGGCCAGGCCCACCACTAAACACAGAAATCATAGGTGAGTTATGCATGTACTGTTGAGTAAAGATTATTTCCCCTCACTACAACTGTATCATATCATTATAGGTTACCATAGTAACTTATCAATAAAGAAAATAATGTAAGAACGATGGAGTCGTTTCCTTTCCTAATAAAATAAATAGCTCTCGATATCTTGCCCTTCGCTTATGGATTCCCAGTATGTATGACTGTGATTAAACGAGATTAAATAACTGTCTTTTTCTGTCGCTAGGAGTCTTAGCGACCGGCGCCATCACTCCAGTAGATTACCAGGGGTAGTCGACCACGGCTGCCGCATATCGTAGTTAACCACTTTCTCCTTGCACTTTGTAATTACGTCCTAGCCTTATGATCATAGCACATATGTCAAGCATTATAGAAATTGTATCACGCGCAAGCCATTCTCCACCACGATTCCTATTTTCTTTTTGAATGACTGACAAGTCAAGTGACAGCAATGGCTGCGTCAGCCAGCTACTAGCCGCGCCCCTATTGGTTGAGCCGATGCGCTCCTATTGGACGCGTGATAACAGGCATTCGGATAGTTGCACCATTGCTTCGCGCTCGCATACCATCGTGTTTGGATATATTGTGTGGAAATAAATAATAAGTTTTTTTTTTCGAGGGTAGAGGTGAAAACGTGACTGACGTTTTTATTGTCTCGCAATTTTAATTTATTTATATAAAATTATTTTGCATTAAGTTTTTATTTTAAATAGTATATATAAATGTTTTAAATACCTGGATACCACTCGCCAGTTATTAATTTCATCATTCCTTTCTCTGCTTCACATTGCACCATAACATCACTATATACCACAGTTACATTACAATGGATGAACTCGCACAATTGAGGAAACATACGGAGTCTATCACGGAGATGTTCCAAACAAAGATGTCTTCATTTGAGGAAAATCTAGCTGGACGCAGCCCACAGGATGTTACATCGTTGTCAAGTGAGTTTCAGACTTTCAAAACCTTCATCTGGAAAGCTGTATCTGCACTTAAATCACAACTTGAGCTAGTTGTGCAGACCCTTGACTCATTTGAAATGCGGTCTAGATCAAACCTACTGCATGGACTCGTGGAGGAAAAGCAAGAGGATCTAATTAATAAAGTCCTTAAATTATGCCACAGTAGTCTTGAATTGCCGGATACTGTAACTCAATCTCTAAGCTGTTTGCGACTGGGTAAAGTTAGCAGAGCAGATAAACCTCGTCCCATTCTACTGCGTTTTGGAGATTGCACAAGCCGTAACAAGGTTTGGTCTGCTAAGAGACTGTTAAAAGGATCCGGATATACAGTTTCTGAATTTCTGACCACTTCACGCCATGCAGTCTTTGTCGAAGCTCGTAAGTTTTTGGGAGTCAAGGGATGCTGGACCGCTGATGGGAAGATTGTCGTGGTGGGAGCCAATGGTGTGAAGCGGAAAATCACAACCATGGTGGATCTGCGAGCTATTTTAGCTGAGCTGCCTGACAAAGCGGACAAAGGTTCTGCCGCCGAAAACTCTGGACCAGATCCTAAGCTGGGTCCTTCCAACACCATCGAGCCCAGTGTCCGGCAGCTGGGGGCTACTAGGGCTCAGAAGCAGAAGTAACGCCAATAATGCGTTGCGTCAGGTCGTCGACGTCGGTAGTCTAGTTTTACTTATTTCGATTCACATCGCTGCTATGTGACCGGTAGTACGTATGTAATTTCTTAACTTTTGCGGGCCGTTAATGGGTAGTTAAAATATAATCTGGGCGGGTCACTTATTTCTGTTAATACTGGGTAGTAATTTAATAACTGTTAGACTAACTTTTTTAACTTTTTTTCGTTTTTTTACGTCTTGATGTTTTTGTGTTGACACTTGGAACAGACAGGCGATTTTAATTGACAGTGACACATAAGTTTTAAACTGCGTCTTGTTTCTGATACATTTTTTTTTTCTCTTGCGCTTATGTCTGCTTTTGTTTTCTTTTTGGTTTGTTTTGGGGGGGCTTCGCACTTAGTGTTTAGTTATGATGTATCTGGTATGTAGGTTATACATTTTATTTTGGGTTTGGGATTTGGGGCGCTTCCGTGGGGCGATTTTCATGGTGCACTAGTTTCCTATTATCCTATCTCTCATTTTTTTTTTGCTTTAAATTGACTCATGTCAATTAGTTATTTTCCTATAATAATAAGTGTGCGGTGAATTTCGCACTATGCAGGCGCATATTACATACTATTAACACATTTCCTCTGGGTTGCATTTTTCAAGTATCGGTATACCTACGAATAATGTAATGATGAGAAATTCTACGCCTACCTAGTCTAGTTTACATTTTTATGGTACTTTGTAATATTTGTGATTATGATGTAATTAATACTGTTAAAATAGCAACTGGCGAGTAATTGAGAAATAGTGGTGGGTACTTCTTACCAATACTATAATTACTTACCTACTTGATACTTTTATATATATAAATATATATATATATATATATATATATATATATATATATATATATATATATATATATATAAATATATTATATAAGTTCAGGTTTATATATAGTATTATTTTTGTTCTGTACTGTATTGTATTTATTTTTGTATTTATTGTATTACTTAGTTGGCTCAATGTCTGATGTGCTTAATGAAACCTCTGATTTGGAATTCTTTTCTATGTCGTCTTCTTCTGAAAGTTTGTTAAGTTCCCAGAGTGATGACACAGATGATCTCTCACTTCACGATCATTTAAATCTTACTTTCACGAGGTTGAAATCTAACTTTAATGTGGTGCATATCAATGCACAAAGCATACCCGCTCATTATACGGATCTCTTAGCCACTTTTGCATATAGTCAAATTCATGCCATACTTGTTTCAGAGAGTGTACTAAAGCCTTATTTGCCTTCTGCTCTTTATCCATTACCAGGATATCGTCTCTTCAGAAATGACCGTTCGTATACTGTGACGCGTGAGGATGGTAGTTCCAGAGTGGTTGGCTGGGGTGGGGTGGCCATATATTTACGCAGTGACATCCCTGCAAAAGTCGTTTCACAATTTGACACCACTGCACAACCGCCTAAACATCTCTTTCTTAACGTTAATCCACGGTTCGAGGATTCTTCTAGGCGGTTACTACAGCCCCTCTATGCACATTAATTACTTTAATTCTATTGAATCTCTCTTATTAAATTTTAGGCCCCAATTTGACCATCTCATTCTCATGGGAGACTTTAACACATGTCTCATAAGAAAAGATTCTCGTACTAATTCCCTTCTCTCTCTCCTTCATTCCCTTGATTTTCACGTCCTTCCACTCAATCCTACCCATTTTCCTCATAATGGTCCTCCATCTCTGCTTGACCTGGTCATTACCTCTTCTCCAGAGCTGGTTTCTAAGCATGGTCAATTTCATGCTCCCGCATTCTCAGCCCATTACCTCATATTTGCTTCATTCAAGCTGCGCACTAAAAAACCAAGACTCAAATTTGAGTTAAGGCGTAACTATAATGCTATAAACTGGAAGTTGTTTGAGGCTGATATTAAGGGTCTGGATTGGGACACAGTTCTTAAGGCGTATGATGTTGACTCTAAATTGGAAGCGTTTAACTCCCGTATACTATCCCTTTACGACAAACATGCTCCGGTTGAACAGATCAGAGTCAAGCATTTCCCCGCGCCCTGGTTAACATCTGACATCAAAAAGCTTATGACCAAAAGGGACAGCGCTAAAATAAAATTTCATCGTAACCCTACTGATCTTAACCGTGAAAAGTTTATAAGTTTACGTAATCTCTGTAATAAGAGATGTAGGGAAGCCAGGCGTAGATACATTCACGACAATGTTGTTAATTGTCCTCCTGGTAAGATGTGGACTTTCTAAAAGGGTTTGGGGGTTGGAAAACCAACGTCGGATCCTAATGTTGATATAGATGGGAATACTCTGAATAAGCATTTCTGCTCTTCTGGCTCTAATCTCCCTTCAAGTGTCAAGAGTACTACGCTAAAACAGCTTGCCAATAAGCCTAAGCCTGATTCCCCAGCCTTTGATTTGCCTCCTATATCAATGAGGGATGTTCAAGATATTTTTGTCAAGCTTAAATCGAATGCGTTTCGTGCTCGACATAGCACTACGACTGTTCTCGTCAAGATAACGGATGATATTAGACTCAATATAGACAATAAGGAGCTCACTATTTTGGTTTTGCTAGATTACTCTAATGCATTTAATACAGTGGACTTTGATATCTTGCTAGGCGTTCTAAATTCCCAAACTTTTCTGCATCTTCGCTCGTTTGGTTTCACTCTTACCTCCATGGGCGTCATCAGCTGGTGAAAATTGATCAGAGTAAATCTGATTGGTGTGAGCTAGCCGCTGGTGTTCCTCAGGGTGGAGTACTATCCCAAATTTTATTTTCAATTTTCATTGATGGTGTAACGTCCTCACTTTCATCGTCGTTTCACTTGTATGCAGATGATTTGCAGATATATACGGCCGCCCCACTCGAGAATTTCAGCCAAGCTGTGAGCACTATTAACGCCGACCTGGCCGCTATTGCGACCTGTTCCCATAACTTCGGGCAATATGCAATTGGCATTTATTATTGGCAATATGGTCAATGCTGAAAAATCTCAAGCAATTGTCATCGGTAGTCCCTATTTCATATCAAAGTTTCATTCGATCCCTGTTCCCAATGTTATGCTGAATGGTATTATTATTCCTTTCTCTCCAACAGTCACAAACTTGGGAATAATTTTGGATGAAACTTTATCATGGTCTGCCCAAATTAACGAGGTGAGTCGCAAATTGGTTGCCAGTATGCATTCCCTGAGGCGGTTGCAAAATTTCCTACCAATCGGCACGAAAGTGCTGCTGGCACGCTCTTTGCTGATTCCTCTTCTTGATAATGCAGACGTAGCGTATTTAGATCCATCTGAGGAACTTCTTGATAAATTGGAACGCCTTCAGAATAACTGTATCAGGTACATTTTTGGTTTACGTAAATTTGATCATATTTCTGATTTCCGTCTTAAGCTAAAATAGTTACCGATCAGGATCCGCCGTAATATCCATATTCTCTCCCTCCTATTCAACTCCCTTTTTAACCCTTCCTCCCCTGATTACCTTTACTGCAAATTTAGCTTTCGAAATGTGGATAATCGATTGCGTTCAGCCGGCAGCCTCGTTCTTGAGATTCCATCCCATTCGTCGCAGTCGTACTACAAGTCTTTCGCAGTTATGGCGGCTAGGCTTTGGAACTCGCTTCCTGCTGATGTAAGAATGGCACCATCGCTTGATTCATTTAAGGTTAGATTATCCAATTCTTCTCTGGTGGCGTCACACTTGAGGTAATTAAGTACTTAGTCTACATAATTGTACGTATAATTAGTATATATATGTATGTTTATGTAAGTTTATGTGTATACAGTATTATATGTGTATTTGTAAGTAAGTTTATAAGTATAAAATATATGTGCTTTCGAATGTGTATGTAATGTAGTTATTATATATGTATAATCTTTTAAGGTATCTAGTTCGTACTTACTTCTACCTTTTAATTGAGTAAATGTCCTCTCAATCTATTGCAGGTTGACTGGAAGAGATCCCTACATGGGATAAGTCCGCCTTTGTATATTTGCTCTTCCGAATTTTTTGTACTTTATTTTGTTTTTTGGTATAATAAAGTTATTACAAACAAACAAACAATAAGTAGAGGAAACTAAATTCCAACTCCCCGATATATTCAATTTAATTCAAATATATCTTTATTATCATAGGATATTTATAATATCTCTTAATAATCGTCATTATTTTGTTGCACAATTGTTGACGTAAAATGGTTACTTACAGCTAAGTTTACTTCCGCTTCCAAAGCGCTAGTGCAGAAGAAGCGGTAACAAACTGCACTGCAGCATTTTCTCCAAAGACGTCAACTCACAATTAAATTAATACTTAAAGTTAATGTGGACAGAGAATACATTGTTTGTTATGTCATATTATAATTTAAATTTAATTCTTAGAATGTCAAAATTTTAAAATAATGTCAAGTTCTAGATTCAGTTTGTACAAAATGTACCAAATTATGACATTTTCGAGTACCTATATTACAAACTTTTAGAGGGACCCGCGTCAAGCTCAAGCCAGACTTTTTTGTCTTTAAGGTAGTCATCGGTCCTATAATAAGCCTTCTCACAAAGTACTTTCTTTACATAAGTTTTGAATCTTTTGTCTGGTATATCAAGGATCGATTTTGGCAATTTATTATAAAAAAGTATACAGTTCCCCATAAACGTCTTATTAATTGTTTTAAGCCTATAAAACGGGGCAACTAAGTCATTCTTATTACGTAAGTTTCTATCGGTCAAATCGCTTACTTTATTGTATGAGGAAATATTTTTCCCTACATGCATTATGTTTTCAAATATATACTGTGATGCTAAGGTAAGTATATCTATTTTCTTGAATAATTCTCTGAGTGAGTCTCTAGATCCTAACCCGTAAATAGCACGAATTGCCCGTTTTTAGGGTTCCGTAGTAAACAAGGAACCCTTATAGGTTCGCCATGTCTGTCTGTCTGTCTGTCTGTCTGTCCGTCCGCGGTCCTACTCAGAAACTATAAGTACTAGAAGGCTGTTATTTGGCATGGATATGTAAATTTATCATGGCAAAAAAGTCGTAAAATAAAATTTGGAAAAATATTTTTTTTTACGTTAGTTGCCATACAAGTAAAGAGGTAGTCAGTATTTTTTTCTCGATAAACACATTATGTGGGGTGTCGTTGAAATGGGTCTTTCAAAAACATTGTGAGCTTTTTTACATCATTTTTCGATTTAGGGATCCGTTTCTGAAATATTTGGGTTTAAAGTGCAAATTTTTGTTGGAGGCAAGTGTCTCTCCCTCTATCTGCTAAACGGTTATATATGGCCACGTGAAAAAAATCACAGGTATAGTATATATAATGTAGTTTAAAGGAAAACTATGACAGCTAAGAAGTGTATACAAATTAAAAAGTTATAGGCGATGCACTTATAAAATGTACTCGGAAAAAGAAAATTTCATACAAATTAGTTTTTAAACGTTTTTAGTAGCATAAACTCAAAGTTGGCATTCGCAACTACGGAACCCTACACTGCGCGTGGCTCGACACGCACTTGGCCAGTTATTCTAAAATGAAAATAGTCTGAAAATCGGCTGCATTCCCCCACAGGAGTATGCCCTAAGACATTACACTATGAAAGTAACTAAAGTACACTAGTCTAGCAGTTGCTACATCTGTCAATTATCTTATTCTCCTAACAGCATATATATATTTATACTAGCTGTGCCCGCGACTTCGTCCGCGTGGAATAGTTATTTTGGGAATCATATTCATTTTTTGTTTATAAACAATTTGGAATCATTGGGATGCGAGGTATAAGCACTGTTTGACCAACTGCTGGACCAGTCAAAACTATTGCAACGATCACGTAATTGCAAAAAAATTTGACTTGGAAGTCGGGTCCCGTTACATAAATTTGGTGGTTTAAGATTTCTGAGTAAAATTATTGGGGAACCTATTTTAAACTTGAGGGAATGCGGAGGAAGGCCACTTGGGTTCAAAGAATTAAGAAACTCCTGTGGGTAATGGACCGCATCTTCTTGATCCATCACATTATCAATAGATGAGTAGGTAATTATATCTCCTGGAAGTTTACTTAAAATTAGGTCGTTTATTTCGTCCACACTACTATTTCTCGCCGACAATATCGCCCTTTGACACATCCATTGATGATCTTTATTTTCTATTTCACTGATTTCAGGATAAACTTTCGATATTAAATCCTCAATGTTATTCACTCATTCTCCTAAATCGCGATCAATTTCAATTTTATTTTCAAAATGAGGTACTTTCCCGTCTCCTATTAAAAGTAACTTTGAAGGAAAAGTTATACTACCTCCCCCCAAATGTGCTCTCATATTTGTAGATAATTTAAAGATATTAACAAACTTCCATAAGGGGGAACTTTTAAGGCAAGACTTTACAATGTCTGCTCTAGTTCCCTTACTATTACCGGTAAAGTTTGTCGAAAGTCCCCAGCAAACATAACAGTGATCCCACCCATGATTTTATCACAGCTTCTAATATCTCTGAGAGTCCTATCTAAAGCCTCTACATGGGCTCTATGAATCATGGTACATTCATCACAGATTATTAAACTGACGTCTTGTAAAACTTTTCCCAAAGGGCCATTTTTACGTATAGAGCACACGCTTTCTTTCTGCAAAGAAACAGTTAGGGGCAGTTTAAAAGTAGAATGAGCTGTGCGTCCACCTGCTAATAAAGTTGCAGCGATACCTGACGACGCTACTGCTAAAGCTAGCTTTCCCTAAGACCTTACTTTTGCTAATATAAGATTAGTAATAAAGGTCTTGCCGGTTCCACCGAACACTTTGCATAACACGATTATACGCCGTCACCTGGTCATTAACTAATTTTGGTTCATTTTGAGTAATATACTCATTTAATTCATTTAAATCATACGGTTTTCGCAACGTTACTTCTAATGGATCCAAATGATTTAGTGAATTATTCCTTTTTGATGCGGAAGCCCAAAATTTGTTAGTGATTTATCGCAAATCTCATGAATTTTATCTTCAATTATGATTAGTTCATCATTGTATATATCATCATTATATGCTAATGTCATATCCTGATTCTCATTACGCATTCTGTTTAATATATCTTCACATAAAGCATTACGAAATTTATTCCATAATTTTAAGGGGTCAGATGGTTGGCAAAATGTAAGGATGATGGTAAATAATTCTCTTAATTTTGTGGCTGGCTCGGACATAACAGCATCTGACATGGTATTTTGCCAATGTTCATCTCCCTCCAGTAAACCTAATTCCTTGGCAGCACCTTGATAAGTTTGAAAAATAACACCATTCACGGTCCTTAGATGTTCAAATAACATTGGACCGCGAACTTGTTGCAGTAACATTCTTAAATAAAAACATTCAGTTTGAGTTGGATGAATGTTGTAGACACGGCCTAAAGTTGTGTCTTTTTTTACACCGGGATATCCTTCAACATCTTGCCCCCGTCTTCTTCTAGAAAATGAATTTCTTTCCCATACGTAATACTGGGGTACTTCGTGATATAAAAGGGTTTTTGCAAAATCGTCTCTTTTGCAAAGATCAAAGAACGCTGTGAGTGTCGTTGATGAAGGATTGTTAACGCGATCTTGGAGATTTTCATCATTATACAAATAAACTCTTTGTCCATTTTCCAAATGAACTGCTAAATGAACTACTGCCGGAAACCGTTCATGAATAGGAAATTGGAATATTCTCCAGAGCGCTTCCGAGGAACTTATATAGCGACCATTTAAATATTTTTCTACTTCATACATACATACATACTATCACGTCTTTATCCCTAATGGGGCAGACAGAGCATTTTGGGTCTTGCGGTTCTATGCAGAGCCCAGGGCCGCAAGACTCAAAAGCCACTTTTAGCGTCATGTTGGGCGAGAAGATGGAAAAGAAATCAATACAGTGACGGGTTGCTAGCCGCATCGCCTGTTAAAATGATTCGCATTTTTCTACTTCATCGTTATTATTTTGTAACGAAACTGTAGCTTGATCAGAACCTTTATGAATATACTTACAGATGTACTTAATAGCTTTCGTTATAGATGTACTTAATAGTAGAGTTTTGTCAATCGGTCAGAACCGATTGACAAAACTCTACGTTAATGTGTGCATTGAAAATTCGTGATAGCACTGGATTATAGGGAACAACCCACCTATTATCCACGCTAATTTCTGTACGACTCGTACGTCCTGTACGTTCTTTGACACGAATAATTGCTGTGTTTCCACCATTATCTAGAGACCTGCGCCTGTAGGTTGGGTAACCGTCATCCCCGGTTTGTGTTTCAGAAATAAATTGCCTAGGGTACTTTTTAGAACAAATGTTTTCTTTCATACATGGTGACGCAGGATTATGAAATCCGCAAGGACCATGTATCATATTTTTTATGACAATATTATGAAGAATTGGATCTTGTTGTTTGTTAGGTATTTCAGCCGATATTATTGCGTCTATGGAATCTGGTTGTATTTTGTTAGCCAGCCACAATAAAATGTGGGCGTGAGGTAAACCTCTTTTTTGCCATTCTACACTGTAAACAAAGGCTTTCGATGGTCCAAATATATTTTTCTTAGTTAGTATATCTATCATTTTCTTGAGTTTTAAATGAAATACTCTAGAAATCAAATCATATCTGTCGTAAGAATGTTGATCGGGTAATAACTCAATTTTTATTTCCGGGCATTCGGAGTTACATGTAAATGTAATGAAGAGTGAATGAATGAATGAATGTAATGAAGAATGGTCTTCCAAACTTCCTGACATATGTCATAGCATCTTGACTTTTTTCATTCATGTATCTGGGGGATCCTGTAAATGACGACGGCAATATAACGTGCTGGCCAATATTAGAAGCGTTTATATTGGCTTCATTAACCACGGCATCTCGTAAATGAATGTACTCTTCAGCTCTCAATTTTTTTTTATTTCTTTTGATGAAGTCAAGCCTCTCTGAAATCATTTTTGCCGCCATATCAACACAATATTGGTTGAATAATCCTTTAAAGTAATGTATGCTGTTAAAGTCATTCATTCTCACCATGAGTCTAAATGCATAAAACTGCATACATGATACGGTTTTAGATCTAGCAGCAGTATTTTGCTGTGGAATATTTATACAGTATCCGTCATTTCCAAAGGGAAACAGTAAAGGATATTGAAGTGGATCATAAGTTCACCCCGGGGGTCAGTCGCTCCGAGGTAAACCAGTTCAGTCAAGCTGGCCTGAGTTGACTTACATAAAGTGCCAAATATGGTAACTAACAAGATAAATGATGTAAGTTCTATGAATTTCTGAAACTCGTTGAAGTCGACCATCTCTCGCAGTCAACACAATATCTCGGGGACCTTTGTCTTCATCTATCAAAAGAACAGCTACTTCATCTACTATTGGTGCATTATACCGACCTCGATGCTCATTAGGGGGTTTCACATCAGCATGAATAATAAGTTTTCAATCATTCGGTGGTCTATTTTCCAGATTGTATTTAAAACTGTAAATATACGAATTGTGATCGTGAAGATATGTTTGGAGAACGTCAATAAGATCGATTTGCAAGCTTGGGTTCAAATTTGAGCGCAAGGATACCTGATCTGCATGGGAAACAAAATATATTTGCAAAAATTTGGGTTGTGCCCCTTCAGCTGGAAGTAAGCTACCAATCAAATGATATACTTGCCCTTGGACTTTAAAGGTAGGCATAAAGTTTCCCTCGCGAATTTCTTTGGCACCAAATGAAGTCATCTGAAATAGTGTATTATATTGTCTTGAGTGATTTAAGAAATGTTTTGATGATGGATGTGAGCCTGAAATCAGTTCTTTTCAAACTGATTTTGGTTCCGGAATTTTTGGTATACTTACTTTGCCACCACTACGACACAGTCCAGGAGCTTCAGCCGCTCATTTTTTTGCTTGGCATAAGTTGCATATTTTATCCATTCTGCCAATTTCAATATCATTTAGCTCAGTATAGTCAAGAGTACAATCATAAGCAAATGCTGCATTCAATAAATTATGTTGTCTGCGAGTTCTATTTCTTGCTGATCGTGCGTTTTGCTGTGCTAATCGATGGGATCGTTCAGTGCTTGATTCTCGATTGCGGTTAGCCAAAGTTCGAGAATTCTGTGAGGCTAAACGTTGAGAAAGTTCAGCGCTTGATTCCCGTAGTCGATTCGCCAAAGTTCGAGAACTCTGTGAAGCTAAACGTTGAGAACGTTCAGCGCTTGATTCCCGATCGCGGTTAGCCAAAGTTCGAGAACTCTGTGAAGCTAAACGTTGAGAACGTTCAGCGCTTGATTCCCGATCGCGGTTAGCCAAAGTTCGGGAATTCTGTGAAGCTAAACGTTGAGAACGTTCAGCACTTGATTCCCGATCGCGGTTAGCCAAAGTTCGGGAATTCTGTGAAGCTAAACGTTGAGAACGTTCAGCGCTTGATTCCCTAGCACGGTTTTGTTCACTGATTTCTCGTTGAGTAGCCAACCTACGCATATTTTCATCCTCTGTTTCATTGCAGTTCAGTCAAGCTGGCCTGAGTTGACTTACATAAAGTGCCAAATATGGTAACTAACAAGATAAATGATGTAAGTTCTATGAATTTCTGAAACTCGTTGAAGTCGACCATCTCTCGCAGTCAACACAATATCTCGGGGACCTTTGTCTTCATCTATCAAAAGAACAGCTACTTCATCTACTATTGGTGCATTATACCGACCTCGATGCTCATTAGGGGGTTTCACATCAGCATGAATAATAAGTTTTCAATCATTCGGTGGTCTATTTTCCAGATTGTATTTAAAACTGTAAATATACGAATTGTGATCGTGAAGATATGTTTGGAGAACGTCAATAAGATCGATTTGCAAGCTTGGGTTCAAATTTGAGCGCAAGGATACCTGATCTGCATGGGAAACAAAATATATTTGCAAAAATTTGGGTTGTGCCCCTTCAGCTGGAAGTAAGCTACCAATCAAATGATATACTTGACCTTGGACTTTAAAGGTAGGCATAAAGTTTCCCTCGCGAATTTCTTTGGCACCAAATGAAGTCATCTGAAATAGTGTATTATATTGTCTTGAGTGATTTAAGAAATGTTTTGATGATGGATGTGAGCCTGAAATCAGTTCTTTTCAAACTGATTTTGGTTCCGGAATTTTTGGTATACTTACTTTGCCACCACTACGACACAGTCCAGGAGCTTCAGCCGCTCATTTTTTTGCTTGGCATAAGTTGCATATTTTATCCATTCTGCCAATTTCAATATCATTTAGCTCAGTATAGTCAAGAGTACAATCATAAGCAAATGCTGCATTCAATAAATTATGTTGTCTGCGAGTTCTATTTCTTGCTGATCGTGCGTTTTGCTGTGCTAATCGATGGGATCGTTCAGTGCTTGATTCTCGATTGCGGTTAGCCAAAGTTCGAGAATTCTGTGAGGCTAAACGTTGAGAAAGTTCAGCGCTTGATTCCCGTAGTCGATTCGCCAAAGTTCGAGAACTCTGTGAAGCTAAACGTTGAGAACGTTCAGCGCTTGATTCCCGATCGCGGTTAGCCAAAGTTCGAGAACTCTGTGAAGCTAAACGTTGAGAACGTTCAGCGCTTGATTCCCGATCGCGGTTAGCCAAAGTTCGGGAATTCTGTGAAGCTAAACGTTGAGAACGTTCAGCACTTGATTCCCGATCGCGGTTAGCCAAAGTTCGGGAATTCTGTGAAGCTAAACGTTGAGAACGTTCAGCGCTTGATTCCCTAGCACGGTTTTGTTCACTGATTTCTCGTTGAGTAGCCAACCTACGCATATTTTCATCCTCTGTTTCATTGCTGCGCAAAACTCGCAGCCGCTTTGCAGTAGCAGTCTGCCGAGAAAGCTGAGTTCTTTTTCTTGGCATTACAGTAACGAAGAAAGAACGTAGGAAATGAAAACTTAACCAAACTAACTGAATGCTTAAACTAAAACCTAGATACTATAATTAAAACAAACAAAACCTACTATATAGGAAACTACAAAAAACTGAAATTGTATTCAAAATGTATTATTACACTACCGTAAAACGAAAATAAGGTAAACTATCTTAAACTAAAACCTAACCTAACTAAATAAATAAGAATAATTATGTTGATGACACCTACAGGTATGATCTACAACAAAACAAAAGTGTTATTTGAAAATATTAGAAACAAAAAGGTACTATACTTAAAGCAAACACTACCAATACTACTAAAATAAAGAAAACGACTACAAAATGAAATTGTATTTAAAAAGTATTATTACACTACCGTAAAACGAAAATAAGGTAAACTATCTTAAACTAACACCTAACCGAACTTAATAAATAAGAATAATTATGTTTATGACACCTACAGGTATAAAACAAAAAAAGGGTTATTGTGAAAATATTAGAAACAAAATACTATACTTAAAACAAACACTACCTACTATAAAGAAAACAACTACAAAATGAAATTGTATTTAAAAAGTATTTTACACGATGATCATAAATCGCTAAAACTAATTAACGCTGCATTCAACCGTTCAGTAGGGAGCCGACCGCGCGTCTGAGCCGCGCTCGTAGAGCTACACCTCCCTCCGCCTCGCCCCCAAGCACCGCCTCTCCTCGCCCGCCGGCAAGCATTCATCGGCGGCGCGTGTTAATTTTGTTTCAGAGTTATTTTGAAATTGTATTATCTTATAAGATGTTTATTGAAATTAGGTGAAGTCAGTTTTGTTCACAGTTAAATACTTTTAATCAATAATACATTTATTTGGTTAAAGATTAATATTATTATGTTGATACAACTCTGACAAATAATTTGTAATAATGCATTAATTTCGACCAAATTTGATTATCATAAAAACGGTTATTGTGAGTTAATCTCAAAAGTAAGACATGTACTGTCGAGGACATTTTTTTTAGAAAATTTAAAGAGGAATAATTCTTTCATACATATGTTTTGGGTATGTCGAACGGTCTTCGCGGCGCACGCAACGGAAGCCCTCAAAGATGAATAATTTTCCCCGTTTTTTCCACATTTTCGATTGTTTCTTCGCTCCTATTAGTCACAACGTGATGTTATAGCCTAAAGCCTTCCTCGATAAATGATCTATCCAACACAAAAATAATTTTTCAATTCGAACCAGTAGTTCCTGAGATTAGCGCGTTCAAACAAACAAACAAGCAAACTCTTCAGCTTTATAATATTAGTATAGATATATATCATACTATCCTACTTCCTACTTATAATATAATTAATATTATAATATATATATATATATATATATATATATATATATATATATATATATATATATATATATATATATTATATTAAAATTTCTTAGGTTTGCACCTTCTCGACCCTTTATGGTCGGTATTAAGCTGAACTCCCGCCCTGAGACCCTCAGGGAGAAGGAGTTTCAGCGTGGCTCCTACAAAAACTGTATCCCCCAGAACTCGGCTTAAAATGTTACTAGTGTGTAATGCAGCCTATTTTTGCAGATAAAGCACTTCCATTAAATTTGTGTATTTTTGGGTTATGTGGGTTTCTTTCCTTAAAAAGGTTTTCTAGTCTATTGATGTACCCTGCCCCTGCTGATTTAGCCTTATAGTAACAGAATAAAAGTTCTCGTAATTCCAAGTCGGACCACTTCTTCCTCGTATCATCATTTATATTTGTTGTTGGTGTGGTCGACTCTGACGCACCGGCAGTACTCTCGGGATCTAAATTATCCCCGCACCGCAAAGTGTAGTCAGTGTTCCTGAAAACGTCGGCTGTAGTATCTTCGGGTTGATCCCCCCCGACCCCTGCCCGCCTGTTCAGCAAGGGGTCACTGATTATATTAAAATTTCTTAGGTTTGCACCTTCTCGACCCTTTATGGTCGGTATTAAGCTGAACTCCCGCCCTGAGACCCTCAGGGAGGAGTTTCAGCGTCCCCTCCTACAAAAACTGTATCCCCCAGAACTCGGCTTAAAATGTTACTAGTGTGTAATGTAGCCTGTTTTTGCATAATGCTTATATCTATGTGTGAGTCCAAGATGTCACAATACCGCCGGAGGCCTGTTGCGCCTATTACTATCGGTACTATTGTAGTTTTGGTGTTCCAAAGTCTTGTTACTTCTGTTTTTAATAGATGGTATTTGTTTAGTTTTTCAATCTCCTTTGCACCTATATTGTAATCCGACGGTATTGTGATATCTATAAGGTAAGTGTTATTGCTTTGCTTGTGTGTGTATATGATGTCAGGTCTGTTATGTGCGATTGTGCGATCAGTATGAACTGGTATCTCCCACATCAGCTTCGCCTCATCGTTCTCTATTACTTTAGGTTGACTCAACTGTTCTTTCCACCAAAATTTCGAGACTTCAAAGTTGTGTTTTCTTGCTAATGTCCAGAAGATATATTGTACCACATTGTTATGCCTCTTGACATAGTAGGTGCCAGCCAGCTTTTCACAGCCTGAAATAAGATGTTGGGCAGTTTCATCTCTGTTCCTGCATAAACGGCATTTGCCGTCTATGGGTTTTTTCATGATGTCCCTTTCATGCTGTCTGGTGGCTACTGCTTGGTCCTGTATGGCGAATGTTGACGAGACTAATGAGGAAGATACCTGTTGTTTTTTGATCCATCTGAATGAGAGCTCTTTGTCTATGTTAGGTTTGTCGAGAATGGAGTTATAAAATTGACCGTGAAGTGGTTTAGATTTTAATGTATGTATCCGTTTCTTCAATATTGCATTTTTAAGTTCGATATCTATGTACTTACTATTTATTGTTAATCCTATTTCACTTAAATTATTATTTGCTTCTTTATGTATGGAGTATTTTACTCTAGATTTATCATGTTTTACTATGGCTTTTATAAGATAATCGGCTTCATTTTCTAAGTGTTGCCCATACTTAATAATCTGAGTTTTATGTAGTGCTTCTATATTCTTAAATATACCTTCTGTATTTGTTCCCTAAGCCTATCATGTTCTATAGTTCCTGCTTAATTAATGCCTAAATATTTATATTTTTCGCCTTCCTTCAGATGTTCGAATTCTCCACCGCTTAACAGCACATGTCCTTCTCCTTCGCAGTAAGATATTGCATTTACTTAACCCGAAGTTCATACCTATATCTTTCGTGAATATTTCCGTACTATCTATGAGAACCTTCAGATTATTTTTGTTGTTTGCGTATAATATAAGGTCGTCCATATATAACAAATGATTTATACATACACTGTCTTTCAGTTTGTATCCTAAACTTTCATATTTATTTAATACCTGTGACAGAGGATTAATTCCTAGACAGAAGAGAAGTGGGGACAAAGAGTCCCCTTGAAATATACCGCGGCGTATTAAATAATAATAATAATAAATTCCTTTATTTCAGGCAATAGCATTGTACTTACAAATTTTGTACAATGCCAGAGACCCATATTATAAATACCTTATAACTAACATACATAATATATATAATTTATATCCTAATTTACACGTAGTGTCGGCGACGTGTGACGCACAGTATCGTCGGGTAGCCGACCTCGGAACCTCCGAAATACGACACCCTGCGGCCAGAAGTCCTCCTTCATGAAGGTTGGCAGATGATGCGTCGGCACTCTCACCACATATGAATTAAAATTCGATTTGTGGCGAGACTGCAGCCGTTCAACCCTCAAGGTGAAGTTGGACTTCTTTCGGACGTAGTCCACGACCTCCTCTACCCTCGTAGACCAGTGCAGACGGGACACGTACAGCTGCGTCGATGGTACGGCAGGACGCAGCGGAGAGTCCGGTCCGGGCGGTGCGGTTCCGCAGTTGTTGCGGCTCACGGGCTTCCTTTCCACCCTCACGAAGCCCTCTTCATCGCGCTGGTTCCTCTCGGGACCCGATGGTGGCAACGGTTTGGTAGAAGCTGGCTTACGCCGTCTCCCTGTTGGCCCCTGTGCCAAAAGCCGCGTTGTGGTCGCGGCGGGTGTGGCGGCGGGCGCGGGCGCAGCGGCAGCCTCGGCATAGGCCCGCGGCCGCGGCGGCACACCCGGGCTCGACGTCATCGGGGCGGGTGCGGGGGAGCGGGCGGCGGGCTGGGTAGCGCGCACAACAACAGGCGGCGACTGCAAACTGCTGACGGAGACATTTTGCGCGCCGCCTCGTCGCATGTTTACATTAGCAGTCTCAGGTGACCTACTTACCGAATTATCACTTTTCAATGTTAATAATTCGGTTCGTAGCTCACTGATGGTAGATTCGGAGACCCCTAACCTAAACTGTACTTCGGCCAGGCTGGCTTTCAGGGCGATGATGTCCTTCAGCAGCCTAGTGACGTCGACGTGGTCGAACGTGACGGGAGGCAGCTTGTCCAGCCGCTTCGCCACGAATGTGGGCACATCATCTGGGTCTGTGACCTTCAGCAAGTTGATGATGTCCTGCAAGCTTCTCTCCCCCTTTTCATCCCTTCTGCGGGACGGCATCCGGTCGACCATGTCGAGACTCCTGTACAGCAGCTCCTTGCCACTGCAAATCTCCTCTAACTTGAAGTTAGACTTGCAGATCTGCAAGATGCTGATCTCGTCCATGGTATCGATGGCGTGCTGGATGAACGCCAACAGTTCGTTCGCTATGAGTGTTTCGGAACTCATAGCGGTATCGGGCAGCGGCTAAGCCGCACAATTCGCGAATAAATATTCGTGACAGTGCAATGCGGCGGTACGCGACTGTTGCCGAGCACGTATCGCTGAGCACGATATTACAATCGGTATTAAAATCGGTTCCGTAGTTACTGAGGTCGCTAATGCTCGGGCAGTAATAACAACCTTTCATTTCGGCATAACCTTTCTGAGGAAGTCTTTGATAGCAGTTGGGCATTTATATATATCTAGAGTCTTTAGTATCCATTCATGAGACATACTATCAAAGGCCTTCTGGTAATCAACCCATCCCATACACAGGTTCTTTATATTATATTATATTATATTATATTATATTATATTATATTATATTATATTATATTATATTATAATTTGACGAGCGTCAATTGTTTTTTTATTTTTTTCAAAATTCAAGATGTCCGCCATACAACGACAATTGTCCTCCATACAAACTTACCCATTTTCTGAACTGGAAACATTATCTTAGCCTATCTCAACAGCCCCACGATGAACCGCGGGCTGCTTGCAGCCCGCGCAGCGCCCGAAGAGCTAGTTATAATTATATTATAATATATAAACCTACAATACCACTGACTGACTCACTGATTGACATAGTTGTTTGCCCTGTTGCGGGGTTGGTGGAGTTTCGGTTGATGTGTGGTCGTATAGAGGGTGCTCTAGTGAGTACCAGAAAAATCTGACATTTGAGGATCTGTAGGAACCTGATGTGGAAAGGGTACGGCCTTCGAAAACGGTTGGAGTTAGGGGTAAGATTTTTTTTCCATAATGTAGAAGGTTGTAAGCAATTTGACAACAGTCATTTGTTTTTTAATTTTTTTCAAAATTCAAGATGGCCGCGATACATGGACAATTTTTCTCCATACAAACTTACTCATTTTTTGAACTGGAAACATATTTTAACCTACCTCAACAGCCGCACGAATGACCGCGGGCTGCTTGCAGCCCGCGCAACGCCCGAAAAGCTAGTTATATTATATATAGCTACACTTACCACTGACTGACTAACTGATTGACATAGTTGTTTGACCGGTTGCCAAATAGTAGGGGTGATGGTTTATAGTGGAACGTACAGGGGTGAGGGGGTCGAGTACCAGAAAAATCTGACATTTGAGGATTTGCAGAAACCTGATGTGGAAGGGGTACGGCCTGGCTAAACGGTTTGACCTGGAGATTTGACCCCATAGACAAAATGAAAGGGGTATCTGATCAATTACCAGAGCCAGTATTTTTTTTTTTAATTTTCATAAAAAAAATTCCCCCCATACAAATTTCATACAAACGGCCCCCCCAAGTAACTTGGCGCAGCCCAAGGCCGAAGGCCGAGGGCGAAGCCGGCTCGCGAGTCCGAAGGGCGAGCCCTCCCCCTTCACCTCCCCCTCCCCCAAGTAATTTCCCCCCGTCACGAGGCCGCAGGCCGAGTGACGCAAAGTCAAAGTCAAAGTCAAAGTCAAAAATTTTTTTTCAATGTAGGATAAATTTATCTCTTATTGAAGGTCATTTTTTTTAAATATTTTTTTTAGTGCAGAAGCTAAAAACTACTAGCGTTTCGGAACGACCACTGCTGGGAAGATTACGCCGAAAGAAACCCAGTTCAGTATTGGTCCCTACCCAGCCTGATGGGCTATGTTACAATTACAATACAGATTTACACTTAAGCTATACATTTAAATTATACAATTACAATTTGCAGACAACTATTTCCAAGAATTTTTCTCAGATGATGATAAGTAGTCATTTACATGATAATACGCATTTTGTAATAAATGATTTTTAACGGCTGTCTTAAACTTAGATAATGGTAATGCTACTATATCATCTGGAATTTTATTATAGAGGCGCAAGCCGAGACCCACAAAAGATTTTTTTGTTTTCTCTAACCGCAAAGCTGTGATGGCTAATTTATTTTTATTTCTCGTGTTAATACTATGAATATCACAATTTCTCTTAAATGAGTGTATATTCTGACGCACGTACATAATGTTCGCATAGATGAATTGCGAAGAGAGGGTCAAAATATTTATGTCTTTAAATAGTTCCCTCAAAGACTCTCTAGCACCTAATTTATATATAAATCTGATAGCGCGTTTTTGTAAAACAAATATGGTATTTATATCTGCAGCGTTACCCCATAGCAATATTCCATAGGACATAACACTGTGGAAGTACCCAAAATATACCAAACGCGCTGTATCAACGTCAGTCATTTGCCTAATTCTTCTAACCGCATAGGCCGCAGAGCTAAGTTTTCCAGCTAATTTTTGAATATGGGCACCCCATTGCAACCCTGAATCAAGCGTTATTCCCAAAAATGTTGTGTTATCAACCATATCTACTGCTTCCTTATCAATAAATAATCGTGTTGGAACTTTTGTAACATTTGGTAAGCAGAACTTTACACATTTCGTTTTTTTTGCATTTAATACTAAATTATTTGCTGTAAACCAATCCAACACTTGCGACAATATATTATTCATCTCATCAGAGGTGTCAGTTTTCCTATCTACGCTGAAAACAAGGGAAGTGTCATCAGCAAAAAGTACAGCCTTACAATCTTTTACATAATATGGTAAATCATTAATATAGATCAGGAACAACAAAGGACCCAAGATAGAACCCTGGGGCACACCCATCACTACGGTTGATCCTTCAGATTTTACTTGATTTACACTAACTTTTTGAATTCGGCTACTCAAATAAGATTCAATCAATTCAAGAGCCTTCCCTTTTATTCCGTAGTGCTCAAGTTTGGATAGAAGGGTTTTGTGGTCTACACAATCAAAGGCTTTGGAGAGGTCACAAAAGACACCAATTGCATTCTGACAACACTCCCAAGCATCATAGATGTTTTGTAATAGTGCAACACCTGCATCCGTTGTTGATCGACCCTTAGTAAATCCATACTGATCACCATGGAACAGACTATTTTTGTTGAAAAAATCTAATAATTGGTTAAAAATTATCTTTTCGAATATTTTGCTCAGTGCTGGCAGAATAGAAATGGGACGGTAATTTGTTGGATCATTTCTGTCACCAGTCTTAAATAGAGGGATAACTTTACTTAACTTCATCATGTCAGGGAAAGATCCCGCGTCTACACATTTATTAAATATGGAAGCTAAGTAAGGCGCAATTACATCTATAATATTACTTATAACGGATACAGAAATGTCCCACAAATCACCAGTTTTTTTATTATTCAAGCTTTTAAAAGTATCAATGATATTTTTAGGTGTGACGTATTTGAATATTAGCCTATCTTTACATTTAGGTACGCAATTGGTTAATAGCTTTTTTGATTTCCTAGATGAGGACATTAGTGGGGCGGTTGTATTTGGGGGAATGTTTGTGAAAAAGTTCTCAAAGTATTGTGCGACATATTCACTAGTGTCTAGAACCTTATTGTTAATGTTTAACTCAATTTTATTTACTCGTTGCTTGTTTTTCCCGGTTTCAGTGTTAATAATATTCCAGGTTGTCTTTATTTTATCTTTAGAATCTAGAATAGCTTTCCTGGTGTATAACGACTTCGCGCATAAACATACTTTTTTAAAAAGCTTTGATTAAGTTCTAACGTAATTAATGAAATTAGGTGTTTGGTTATAAGCTTTCATAGCTAATAATTCATATAGCCTATTCCTACTAATATGAATCCCTGTGGTAGCCCATTCGCTAAACTTTTTCCGATTACGTTTCTTTCCCTTTTTAAGTGGAAAATTATCATTAAATTCTGATTCAATCACACCGAACATTTTATTATACAAAATATCCGGATCATCCCGAGTTTCTTCAATTAACGGTAATTTTTTCGAAACTGTATCCCTAAATTTTTTAATTTTATCTTTAGTAATAGCTCTGTAGGTTATTTCAGGTAATTCTACTTCTACTGCGTTGTTGGCAAATTTCACGAACTGACCAAAATGATCAGATGTTATATTTTTAATTATAGCTTTATCAACAGCAGTGCAATCACAGAAAACATTATCTATAAATGTTTTAGAGTCGCCTTGTATTCTAGTTGGTTCTAAAAATAAATTGAACAAATTGAATGACTTAAATAAATTCAAAAATCTTATACATTCGGTGCTATCAGACGCTAATAAATCTACGTTAAAGTCGCCCCACAATATTATGTTTTTGCGACATGAACTTAATTTTCTCAAAACATCTTCAATTACAGTTTCTAAAGTATTAAAGTCAGCTTTTGGGGGTCTGTACGCGCATACTATAATACAATTTTCTAGTTCAACGCAGGATAATTCAACAATACTTTCAACCGACAGGCTCACAATATCCTTGCGTTCTTTACATTTTACATCATTACGTGTTAAAATTAAACTGCCTCCTTTTTCATTAATCTTTCTAATAAATAAACTAGAGACTAAATAATTATCAATATTAAATTGTACTTGATGTGACTGCAAAAAGTGTTCAGTAAACATACTACATGTAAATCCCTATCGTTTGCATATAATTCTAATTGCAATAATTTGCTAGTCAGGCCCTGAATATTTTGGTGAATAATATTTAACTCTTTGGCCTTGACTGTTGTCTTTTTCATTAGTTTAAATCAGACTGAGTATCTCCAGCTTTGGTACATTCAGCACTACAATGTACTGTGTTTAATTTAGAGTTACTAGTTGTACTATTTACAACACTACTTTGTATATTATAAGCTACTAATGTAGCTAAGAGTCGCTTATATCTAGGAGGCAGATACATAGTATCTAGAGTCAACTTAAAATTACAAATAAATTTATTTATATCTAAATAAAAAATAAAGTCACCGTGACAATAAGTCATATTGTACAGATGTACATTTAAATCATGTATGTGCCTGTTACTTTTACTGTCTAAATTGTCTGAATATGGAAAGGCACTTATGATAAATCTACAATCCTTTTTTTGTTTTAAATCTTTGATTTTGTCTATACCTTTTTTTAAGTTCCTTCCTGTAATAGAGGAACTGTCACCACACATTATTAAAATTGTGGTATGTTGGTCTATGTCATTATAATTTATGTTATTTATTAGGTTTAAAAATGTGACCCCGGGTGTGCATACATTGAATACTGAACATTCACTGTTCAGGTTATTATAAATCATACTACTAAGATCTTGACCTAACTTATCAGAATATATTATTAATTTTTTACAAATCATTTTTCTATTTATGCTATTATCAATTGTTTCTATTTTGGATTGTACATCATTTTCTTCATGAGGGTATTTATTTATACTTAGACTTATACCGCAGTCAACAGTAGGGGATGGGGTTGAGTCCGTGACAGGTGATTCCGTAACCACTGTCAGGGGAACACCGTCAGATACTAAACTAATTTCCCTATTTTCTTCTAAAATTAACTCATATTTTTTTGTGATATTTTTTAAGGTAGCCTGCAATGTTGAGATTTGTGACTCTAATTCAAACATCTCAGTGTCATATATGCGACAAGCCATATTAAGGTTTTTTTCACAACAGTTAAGTTCCTTGATTAAAGATAATTTTTCTTTTCTTAATTGATTTATACTTTTCTTATTTTTATTCCTAGACAGTAGTTTTTGAGTGCGCTTTATCATTTTGTTTATTTTTATATATTTTATAATTTTAATATGACTTGTTAAAATAAAATACTGTGACTGCGGAGTACATGCAGGTATCTCCACGGCCGGACTCGAGTCACTCTCAATGAGTTCGCTATATAACTGCAAGGTATTATTACATAACTCAGCATCTTTTTGCTGTTGTATTTCAAGAGCAGATCGGTGTGCTTCACATAAGCTATGTTCTAACTCAGAGATGCGACTTAGAGCCCGTTCATGTACAATACTGGATTGCATAGATTGTTCCATCTGTTCTTTGAATCTAATATTTTCGTCTAATAAATGAGAGTATTGAATATGTAAGTTAGTACATTCGTTTTTCAGCTGGGAGTTTTTATCATTTAAGTTTTTGAATTCTTCTTCCGTTGCCTCCCGTTCATGAAGTAGCTGTGAGTTTTCTTCCTGGCATGCTTTGAGTTCACTAAGAGCCTGCCTTAACTTCATGGTCAGTTCTTTGGCCGCTGCTTTGCGGGTCTGCATAATGAATCAGGAGGTAACGGCAACTGAAATATACAAATGTCAACTGAGTGTGCTTACAAGTAGTGTCTTTGATAAGTTTAGGGGAATCTTATTGTAATTATTTATTATTCTTTGAGATAAATGAGATTTGGAGAGAGTACTATCTATACTAACTTGCAAATAAGTATTAAAAGTTAACAACACTTATAGGTTATATTGATGTTTTGAAATACCAACTTGAGTTATTTTGTGTTTATTTCTTGTAAAAAAAAAACACATAAGCATACGTATGAAAGCTTTGCAATATTTGCACAAATACGGACTATTTATTTTAGGGCGTAATTTCAGAGATTTATTGATTGATAAGTTATTGACAGCAGGTTATTGACATAGGAACATTGACTTTGTTACCTATTGAAACACGTACAAATTATATAAAATTGTAGTGTTAGCGTTGAAATGAAACACCTAGTTTATGTTAAATACTAAAAGTAATACTCATCTGGTTTATTTGATGATTTCTCGCAGATTGAATTTCAAACAACGGTCGGTTGCTTGGTACCGGCTTGTCAAAGAAGGTATCTTGAACAATTTTATCACCGAATCTTGATAAAAATCACTATTGTGTGTTGATTTCTTGTTTTTATTATTAAAACTTCATATATTTATGGCTATACAACAGTATTTATAAGAAAATCTAATTAAATTATTTAAAATACAAATCAGGTGATTTTGACAGGTCACTACCGGGCGCGTTCCGTTACGCGAGCCCGAAGGGCGAGCTGCGGGCGAGGGCGAAGCCCGAGCCACTCCAGTAAGCGCCGGATTTTTTTTAATTTTTGGAAATCCAAGATGGCCGCCGAAAGTCAATTGCTTGCGATTTGGCTGAAAATCAATATCTATATGTTTTTTGAGCCGAAAAATCCAAATATGATTTTTTTTTGGAATCCAAGATGGCGTCTGAATTTTAGAAAATGAAATTTATTTCGTTCCTAACGTCTCACTGGGACTTCGTAGCGGTCTGAAATTTTGCATGTGGGAGTAAAGCACCTCGAGGAACTCGAAACTGCATTAAGATTTTGGATCCAAGATGGCCGCCCACACATATTTTCATGTTTTCTCAACTGACTGCAGTTTTCACCCATTTTTTGAACTGGAAACATTTCTTAGCCAACGACCACCGCACGAAAAACCGCGTGCTGCTTGCAGCACGCGCAGCACCCAAAACACTAGTTATATTATAATATATAAACCTACATTACCACTCACTCACTCACTGACATAGTTGTTTGCCCTGTTGCGGGGTTGGTGGGGTTAAGGTTGATGTGTCGTCGTATAGAGGGTGCTCCAGTGAGTACCAGAAAAATCTGACATTTGAGGATCTGCAGAAACCTGATGTGGAAGGGGTACGGCCTGCGAAAACGGTTGGGGTTATGGGCGTGTTTTTTTTTTTTAAATGTAGGTTTTTTAACAACAGGTATCTTCTTCATTAGTCTCGTCAACATTCGCCATACAGCACCAAGCAGTAGCCTCCAGATAGCATGAAAAGGTCATCATGAATGAAAAAACTCATAGACGGCAAATGCCGTTTATGCAGGAACAGAAATAAAACTGCACAACATCTTATTTCAGGCTGTGAAAAGCTGGCCGGCACCTACTATGTCAAGAGGCATAACAATGTGGTACAATATATCTTCTGGACATTAGCAAGAAAACACAACTTTGAAGTCTCGAAATTCTGGTGGAAAAAACAGTTGAGTCAACCTAAAGTAATAGAGAACGATGTGAAGATGCCAGTTCATACTGATCGCACAATCGCACAGACATGACATCATATACACACAAACAAAGCAAACACGGGTAAGTAATATAAGACAGAACAACAAAATATATATTATTTTGAATAAATACCAACGAAATGTATAATTTTTGTCGGTATAATCTTATACCTTTAAACGAGCAATTCTTGTATATTTATTTATTTATATATTGATATTTTTTTATTAAAACTAAGGTGAGATGCAATCATTCTTAAATTCAGTAAGCGGGTTACTCACGTATAGAGTCAGCTACTGCCGACATGTTTCGACCTCATCCGGAGGTCTTTGTCAGGGCGAATGGGACGAGAGGCCCGTACACTGCACCGGCTCGCGACACACTGATGTTAGTCGCGGGAGGCGCGGGGCGCGCGGGCGGCGCGGGCGATCGCCCTCTGCGCCCGCAGTGACAGTTCGGTAGATGGTGGTAGCTGCTGGTTAGTTGCTTCAAGGACTCCCGTGGATGTACTGGGAGCCGTAAATTCTTCTTCATCATCTTTTGCAGCTGGTGATAGCGCCAGTGCGTGAAAAAACTCACTGTATCAGAGACTGTCGGCTGTACATGACATCTATTATGCGTCTCTTGAAGCACCGGTTTCCAGGCGGTGGATAAGCCCCAACCAACATCACGATTAAAATTAGGACGTCGCTCAATTTCTATTGCTGCTCGTATTTTACGAGGGACAAAACCTTTCTCTCTAGCTAAGACTTTGGCTCTGTCGAAGCGTATGTAATGTGTGACGTCCGTCTCTATCGCATGTTTGGCGATGGCTGACCCGTTGCTGTCCAGTTTCTTCAGGCTTCTTATGTGCTCCTGCAACCTAGTAGACACATTCCGACACGTCTCCCCCACATGCCTTCCACAATCACAAGGGACTTCATAAACACCGGAAACGTTTAGTGGCTCGCTATCTTTTGGGGAACGCACAAGCTGTCGGATTTTTGTAAGAGGCCGGAATGTCGTTTTAATATCAAATTTGCCACGCAACATTTGACCAATTTTGTCCGTCACTCCCTTCACAAATGGTAGGTACAATATTGCTCTATCTACCTATGTTAATTGCGTCGAGTGCGTGCTCTTGTTGGTTCTAATCCTCAAGCTTTACATACGCTTCGACAGAGCCAAAGTCTTAGCTAGAGAGAAAGGTTTTGTCCCTCGCAAAATACGAGAAGCAATAGAAATTGGGCGACGTCCGTGGCGTAATGGTCAACACGCTAGACCGCTAATCCGGAGGTCCTGGGTTCGATCCCCAGCCAGGGCAAGTTGGGAAATGGCCTTTTTCAAATTGTCCTAGGTCTTGAATGTTTATCTATATATGTATTTGTTATAAAATATAGTATCGTTGAGTTAGTATCTCATGACACAAGTCTCGAACTTACTTTGGGGCTAGCTCAATCAGTGTAATTTGTCCCTATATATATTTATTTATTTATTTATTTATTAAATCTTTATTGACCATAATGGTACAAAAGGTGGACTTAATGCTAACGCATTTTCTACCAGTCAGCCTTTGGGAAAAACAGAAATAAATTTATTAGCGATAGGCGCTTAAAGATATATATATATATATATATATATATATATATATATATATAATAAACTATATTATATATATAATTAACTTACATAAACAATACATATAAATAGATAAACATTATTAATACATACATTAATAAACATACATAAATGTACATAATATAAAATATAAAAACAATTTAAGATAATGATTTGATTAGTTCTGCTGCAACAAATTAGCAAAGAGGTGCGTGTGGACTTTCTTCTTAAATAGATACCTATTTGAGATACTTTTTATGTCTTCGGGTAAGGCATTCCAAAGTCGTGTAACCTGAATAGTGAAAGAATTTGACATAAAATTAGAGCGAAATAAAGGAAGGTGAAGAAGAAGAGTATGACTAGAGCGAAGCTCACGGTCATGGCTTTCGGACTGAAAGCGAAATTTGTTTTTCATGTACAGGGGAGAGAGGGGATTCTTTAGTATAGAAAAAAGAGTGCAAAGCATTCTCTGCTGTCGGCGCTGACGAACAGGAAGCCAGTTAAGCTTAGATCGAAAAAAGGAGATGTGATCGTACTTACGAAGACAGAAAATAAAGCGGATACAATTATTAATAAGACGATCAAGCTTATTGAGAAGATCTGCGTTAAGATCAGGATAACACACATCAGCATAATCAATTACGGGGATAATAAGGGATTGTATCAAAGTAATTTTAGTTTTAATAGGCAGAAAGTTTCTAAAACGATTCAAGTATTGAAGAGAGTAAGTAACCTTTCTGCTGACCTCAGTGACTTGATCCCTCCAGCTAAACGTTGAGTCCATAATAAGGCCCAGATTTTTGATAGACTGACTAAGCGAGATATTTGTATTATTTAACTATTTAACATTTAACATAACTGCAGAAACAGAGCTGATATCGATCTTCGCAAGTGTCTGGAGCTACCAATTAAGATTGCCTGACATTTTGACGCATTGATTTGAATGCCAAAGTCTTCAGCCCAAGATGAAATTCCGAACAAAGACGCGTTCAGTAGACTTACACCAGAATCAATATTTTCCGCTGTAAAATAAATAAATATATAAATATATATATACATATATATATTTTTTATTTTACCTTAGTAAAAGTTGTTCAGCCTTATGAGCATTTTTCAGAGACAAAGTCCACGCGAACGCGAAGTACGGCTAGTAAATTATTTAATTTACTTTACTCTACTCTACTCTACTCTACTCTACTCTACTCTACTCTACTCTACTCTACTCTACTCTACTCTACTCTACTCTACTCTACTCTACTCTACTCTACTCTACTCTACTCTACTCTACTCTACTTTACTTTACTTTATTTTATTAGGAAGACCAACAACTATTCTTACTTACATAGATAACTATATACACACAGAGAGTCCATTATAGGTCCTCACTAGTGATGTGCCGTTCTCGAAATTTTCGAGAACACAGAGAAATGGCCATGAAACGTTTCCGAAAATTTCCTCTAGAACGGAAATTGTTGAGAAAGTACTTGATGCCGCTTAATATTTTAATAAATTTTCTTGGTATTTGTTTAGGCATAAAATAAGTCATCTTCACTATTACCTGCATAAAAATAATATGAAGAGAAATATGTTATTTCCAACTTTGCAAGAATTTCTGTGAGGAAATTTTCAAGAAATTTCAAGAAATGTTTCCTCGATTTTCTTTTTCCGGTAAATTTTGGTTTTTACTTATTTAAATGTAATACTAGGTTGAATAAAATGAAATACAGCCTTTCTGTGCTATTTATTTTGTATATTTTAACATGTCATACATAATCAACATAAAAGTAAAATATATAAAGTTTAACAGCTTACAATTGGTACTTTTACCAAGAAAATTAAAAAAAATTAAAACAATAAGACTGGTTTTTTATAAAAAAATATGCATAACAATATTAAATTTATTATCAATGATATACTATCAACAGAAGTAATAAAATCGACGCATTCTTGTTATTTGTTTTATTTATTAACTAAACTGTGTTTGTAAAAACCAAAAAAAAAAAAATAACACCAAATTATCATCTAAACAATTGGTAAACTTACCTACGTGATTAATTAACTCAATTTCTAATCAACAAAATCTTGTTATACAAAATACTTAAAAAGAATAACGAACAAAGTAACACGTTTAAGTAAATAATTATCTCAAACAAAATACACACACTAAAAATTTTACACGAATCTTCTAAAACTTAACATACTTAAATAAAAAAAAAATACTAAAAGTCAAAGAATCAAAATATAATCAACCGAAACATATCTTTTATAACAAAATATTCTTAAACACTTTCATTAATACAATTATCTGTATCTAATTCAGGCCAATCTTCATTTGTAGATACATTAATAGAATCGATTGGATCTAATTCAAAAGAAGAATTTAAATCATTTTCAGTATTATCTTCATTTGGACCACTTGGCAAGTCTTGGATATCTAAAGTTTTATTTAGTGACTCTTTCGGATGCAATAACTTCCAATTGTGTGCTACGTAACAAATTTTGATACACCGTTCTGTTAGTAATCTATTTCTCTTTTTTGTGTGAATATTTGTAAACGTCGAAAAAGATCTTTCGACAGACGCAGATGTCGCCGGCACTGATAAAATTTTATGTGCTACTCTACCTAATACGGAATTAGGATAAAGCGATTGCCACCATGAAATTGGGTCTACATTTTCGGCAGTTTGCCATACAAATTCTTTTTCGAAAATACCATTTCGGCACTTGTAGTCAGACAATTGCGTGAGAATTATTTGGGCATCACATTGCGCTGAGTCCATTATCAAAGCGCATCCATCGAGGTGCTCTTCTGAACTTAAATGAATTCCTTGACTTTTTGGGTCTAATATTTCGGCAGCAAAATGAATGGGTTTAAGACAATTCTTTTTTCTGTCTTGAAAATTTTCTGAAACACTATTGAAATGTTCTTCATTAAATATATCTTTAGCTACATCACTAACTAGAACAGACTCCACCTCATGTAATGCTTTGCGAACTAAATGAATTGTGCAAGCGTCTCCTTCAAGACAAGTTATCCATTTTACAATCGGTTTAAATAGGCTAATTTGTTTTTCTATGTTATTCCAAATATATTCATCGAGCAATTCATTTTTAAACTTTTGCAACTCTCTATTATTTTCAGCAATAGCCATCATTTGTAAGATTACTTTAGATTTCTTAAAATTTTCAAGGCAGTGAGAATAACTACCCCATCGCGTCTTAACAGGTAAAACTAAAGTTACATTCAAATGCTTATCGGTCGCAATTTTTTTGTATTCTGCACAAAAAATTGTTGATTTTGTTACACATTTTACAACTGCAACAACTAATGTAAATAACTCGTGGACTTCAGGCATTTTCATTATATCTGCAATCAACAAATTAAGGGTATGTGCCAAACATCCAATCCACGTAATATTATTATAATTAGCAACTAATAATCTGCCACATTTTTTCATATTTGTTGCATTGTCGGAAACAATGCCAAGAAATCTTTCCGGACCTATATCTTCCATGATTTCTGATATTTTTTCAGCAATAAATTCTCCCGTATGTCTGTTTGTCTGAGCATCAATGGATGTAAAAAAGAATAGTTTTGGAGTGTACACCATTATATTAAGGATAGAATCATTTCTAACGTTTGTCCAGCCATCAACTGCTAGGTGCAAAACACTAGCCTGCATAATCTTCTTTGTGACAACTTTCTTCATTTCAAGATACTCTTCTTCTAAAAGAGTCTGGGACAAAATTTTACGCGACGGCGGCTTATATCCGGGTTTAAGTAAGTTAAATGCTTCATTCCACAATGGATGTTCGAATATACTCAACGGCATTCCGGTCACATAAACTGCTCTAGCAAACGCCTCATGAATAGTTTTCTGTAACAAATTAATACATTTTTGAAATAAGATTTACTGAAATGTCACGTTACTCACGCAAATCATTGATTTTAAGGTTTTTGAAACTGTCAAAATATAGTTTAGTAAATAAACTCACCTCCTCAAATGTTGAATTTTGTAACTGTTCAGTGGATCCAGAACTGCTAGCAGTAGCAGTAGGTGGAGTCTCTTCTTGTGATTCACCTTTTTTCAAACTTGACTTTACTTCAACAGGACATTTGTCACAGTTTTTTACTACTATGCGTTTCAATTACTTTAAATATATTAAATAACATATAACGTGTCTTTAAATTTATACATTTCCTTTTTAATTCAAATAAAAATAATTAGAGGAAACATTCTCAAAAAAATCTAGAATTTTTCCGAAAATTTCACGGGGAGAATCTTTCGAGAGGAAACATTCTCGAAATTTTCTGAATATTTCCCGAAAATTTCTCGGATGGAAATTTTCGAGAACAGAGAATTTCTCTGCGGCACATCACTAGTCCTCACTGATAGAAAACATTGTATTTTATAAAAGATTACGATCTCTAAGTATGAAGTTATCATTTCCATGCTCTAAAGAAACCGCATATTCAGTCAGTAATTAATTCATGTAAATATAATAGTATAATAGTATACATATAGGATTACTTGTTAGGAAGTAAATAGGTACTTAATTTACTTACATCGCATTTAAGTGTCAATTGTCGTTAAGAGGCCTAATAATCTTTTTTCCTCCGCCATGCCGACACAACGACATGCCGCTCACACACACAGAGCTATGTAGGCGACGTAAAGCGCGGTATAGTGCGCTCGGCGACATTCTTGATCGTTGATGTTTTTCGGTTAAATATACTGGTGGTACATTACGTTTTGGTGCAATAAAGATTTTAACTAACTTACTAACTGGTATAAACTAACAGATATTATTAAAATTTTGGTAAAAGTTTTATTACATAGAAAATGCCATCTTAATTTAAATGCGTGCATCTAAATTAATTTAAATAATTATGTTATCAATATGAATATCAAAAATGAATTTAGAGTCATGGAATACACCCAGATCCCGAATACCAGACTGTCTATTTAGTTCTGTTCCTTTAAGATAATATTAAGCGACAATTGGTTTGATCTTACGAGTAAATGTAACAACTGCACACTTATCCGGGTTCAAATCCAATCGATTACGAGTACAATAGTCAGCAAGTCTATCTAAGTCTTGTTGTAAAAGCTCAGCGTTAGCGTTAGAAGATACGGAACTGAATACTTTCATGTCATCTGCATAACACAGAAGTTTAGATGATTTGAAACAACTACCTATCTGGGGGCACGGCAGTGCCCCCACCAAGTCGAGCAAAAAAGCGTCACGGCCGTACCATCCTTTTCTCGAAGCAATTCAGACCATTTTCGACCCCCTGTAACTTCGTTGTGGATAAAACTAGAAGACTGAAATTTTCAGTAACCATGCAAGCATTGTAAAGACACGGTATATTTCAAATTTCATTCAATTTGAACCAGTATTTTAAGAATTATAACGGGTCAAATTTCTTAATTTTGTCACTCACTGACTCACCGATCATCAAAATTCTAAGGCACTTCTAGCAGACCTAGAAGCTTCAAATTTGGAATATAAGTAGTGTTTGGTGTATGAATCAAGGAAAAACTAAAAAATCTAGAAAAGACCGCAAAGAAAATTAAGCCCATACAGCCAAGTCTTCAGTTAAATTTTTCAATATTAGCTTTATTCGTAACGATCTTTTACAGCAGTTATTATTATTGCGTGCGAAGCCGCGGGTTTAAGCTAGTTTCATATAAATATAGGCGCATGGTAGTGCCCCTGCCAAATCGAGCAAAAAATGGGTATTCCCGTCATGAAAACACGTGTAAATTAAATTATTTAATGCAAAAAACGTACCTACGTGCGTATTCGTACTTATTACGAGTGCGTAAGGTTGTAAATTAATTATTATACCACGCGCTGCGATGCTAGCGAGTGAGCGCGGGCCGTTACTACGCGCTGCGCGGTGCGATATACATATATACAATAAGTAGAAGGTACCAAAAAGGAAAAAAGTAGAACTGTCTACAAAATACAAAAAGAAATGAGATCCCATCAAAAACAATACTTGTCAAAAAAAACAAGTCTCGCAACTCAGTTGTTCTGCGGTAAAAAGTTGTGAGATCCATGTAATACCAAGTCGGTTATTAATTTATTCAGTCTCTACTTAAGCGACTTTCTGTCTTAATACGTCCAGTCTCTAAGACCACGATCGTGGTCCATAACAATTGAAAATCAATTGTGTCTGGAATCTCCGTACTCGAAGCATTAAGTTGTTACGTAATAATTAACAGCATCTTATAGTGACGCATATCAATATTAAAATTCTTTAATGTTTTATATAAATATATTGAGACTTGGCCATCGCCTGAAAACACGTGTAAATTCAATCGCCTGAAAACACATGTAAATTCAATTATTTAGTGCGATGGCCAAGTCTCGATATATTTATATAAAACATTAAAGAATTTTAATATTGATATGCGTCACTATAAGATGCTGTTAATTATTACGTAACAACTTAATGCTTCGAGTACGGAGATTCCAGACACAATTGATTTTCAATTGTTATGGACCACGATCGTGGTCTTAGAGACTGGACGTATTAAGACAGAAAGTCGCTTAAGTAGAGACTGAATAAATTAATAACCGACTTGGTATTACATGGATCTCACAACTTTTTACCGCAGAACAACTGAGTTGCGAGACTTGGTTTTTTTTGACAAGTATTGTTTTTGATGGGATATGATTAACAAATACTGTAAAAAGTAAAGGCCCCAGCAATGATCCCTGGGGAACGCCACTAGGAATCGGTACCCAGCTAGAAATATAATTACTGATCACAACCGCTTGCGTTCTATTCTCAAGATATGACGCGAACCATCTCAGAAGATCACCCTGTATACCCATACTGTATAACCTATTGATTAGAAAATTACGACTGATTCTATCGAAGGCCTTGCTGTAGTCTGTATAAACTACGTCTACCTCTGACAGCCCTTATCCATTGAATCAGTAACATAATCATTAAGAAGAATTGGGTTAGATGCAGTAGATCGTCCTTTAAGAAACCCGTGCTGGTCATCACTGATTGACTGTTTAAGAGCAGGGAATACACGATTATAAGTTAATCGTTCTAACAGTTCAACAATTATGCAGATCTTAGAAATCGGCCTGAAATTATTAACCTCCGTCTTTGAGCCCTTTTTCGGAATTGGGGTGATATATGCTGACTTCCAGATAGCAGGCACACAATGCTTCTTATATGATTTATTGAACAGTATCGAGATAGGTTTGGCAATGGCTTTTGCACAGCCCAAGAGAAAGCGAGCAGGTAAGTTGTCTGGCCCAGCCGACTTAGAAACGTCTAATTGAAGAATCAAATCATACACCTCAGCCTCATCAGTTACAATTGAGTGAATACAGTTGAAGAATCTGACAGAAGAGGGTTATTAAGACATTGTAAGTCAACTGGATCCGGATCTAAAAAGTTAGATTTAAAATATTGTAAGAAGAATTCACAGATTCCTGCACCTGCATCAGCTTCAACATTACCATACCTCACACAACTGGAATCGAATTAGACTTAGATTTAGATTTGAAATAAGCCCAGAATTGTTTAGGAGATTTTTCAATAGATTTCTCAACTGATGAAATGTAAGTGTTAAAACAAGACTGTTCCATACGCTTTACCCGATCCCTTAAAACTATAAAAGATTGCAAATCTGAGAGGTTCCCGTATACATTGTATTTACGATGGAATTTGTCCTTTTCTTTAATAGCCTTCTTTAATGCAGAGGAATACCATGTGAACTGTTTGTGTTGTATATCAATGGTATTTTGATTCTTTGAGATTTTAAATTGTTGATTATCGGTGTTGACATTTTTACTGTTGATGTTTTACATGTTGACATTAAGTATCCCACCCAAGAAGGGCATCTATCATGAGTAATCAATATCGAGGGTATATATTTATAACGTAACTTATTAAATATGTCATAAAAATAACTAGTAGCATCCTCCATAGATCTGCTTGAAAATTCGAGTTCCCAGTCAATCAAAGACAACTCACGACTTACGCTTTCATAATAACCCTTATTAAATAAATATTTTACCAATGGAGCAGGCTTAAGTGCATCCAGCTCGAGCAAACCTACCGAGATATCAAGAACGGCGTGATTCGGGTCCATAGGTACTAAAGGCGTCGGACATTCGGTTACCGACACAACATCATTACAGAGAACTAGATCGCAGGTTAAGAAATGCCAGTTCATCGATAAAATAAATTTCGTGTGATTAAGTCACATTAGAGGGTAAAAAATAAGTCTCGACAGTGGACAATGTCCACGTTATATCGCTCATATTGAAGTCCTAAAATTGAAATTATGTAATTTTTGTGTAAAACTAAAACCTCCTTTTTGCGCACATAGGTAAAGTACACAAACATATAACCTGATATAACCATTCGTTTGCGGAATCCTTAGGCTAATGCACAAGTCTTCCGCAGACGAACTAAAACTAGACTCCAGTTGCACCGTTAACTCCTTCCGAACAGCAATAAGTACACCACCGCCAAATTTTTGTTCCGTCAACGCATAATCACGGTCACGCCGCCATACAATATACCTACTGTCGACCAACTCATTATCCTGTATACTATCCACCAACCAGGTCTCCGTTATAGTAATCAAATCGTATAGATTAGTAGAATATATGTTACGATAAAATGTTTCAGTCTTTGTTCGAAGTCCACGCACGTTCTGATACATACATAGTTTTTCATTATTTTTAAACTGCAATGGAGACAAATTAACCATAATCCATTTTAAAGTTACGTAAAAACAAGTTAAATATCTTAATATGAATAAAATTAACGAACGTGTATGAACTACATTTTAAATAAGTATAATCTGTCTGCGAATAAACGCGTAAACTATGCATAAAATGTATAACTATATAACCGGTCTGTTAACAACACAAGTACCTAATCCGCTGTGCAGCAGGGATAACGAGAGATAGTGACAGCAATTCATGCTAATTGGTGTGAGCAGTATGGTTAATAGTTTATTGGTTACCTGATTGTAAACAGTGCGTAGATACGGTGTTGGGATGCGCCGACGCAGCGAACCAAGGTCGCATGCCCAGGCGGGGATATCGACAGCGGTCATAAACATTTTTACTGTTTTTAACAAGCTATGCAGTAAACGACAAACAAATGAATTGATGATCTAATTATTTTATGAGAGAATAGTCCTAATATGCAAATGCAAGTGAGAGAAAGAAATGAAAGGGTTACCAGATTTGGTATACCGTCAACAAAAGTAGGAAACAAACTTAAAAAACAAGTTAACTTAGTCCATTTAAATCAGATTCACTGTTAATCACGATGGCCCGCGAAGCGTCTGTTTTACGAACATGAATTTTACCTTCTTAGCACGCGCTGCAGCTACAAAATCTTCTTTTATGTATCTGATGGTGAACGCCGCAATGATAGATTTTTCTTTTGAACCGAAGACTGGCACTCTCGAGATGTAACTGATAGAATCTTTAGAAAAATTAAAATTTACTAAGTTACTGATAGGTTTCATGATGGAAAACAGATTTTCTTCTTTTCTTAGGGGAACTCCCTTAATTTTCACATCGCTTAGCCTTACTCGTTGTTCAAACGCGGCTATACTTCTGTTAACGCCATCTAGATCATTATGAACCGACGTCACACTATGCTGAACGTCCCCAATTAACGGAATCTTATTTTTGAGAGCTACTATCCTCTCAGTATGCTCAACGATAGAAGCGCTGTTGTACTTATGCAAACGTTTTAAATCCAAAAGCTCCTCTTTAATGCTTCTAATATGTCCTGTTGCAACACTGGGAGGCTTGAGAGCTGTTTCTTCATGTCGCGAAGTTCGGAGAAAATAGTATCAAGGGTAACCTCAGTGTTAGGGCTAGAAGAGGTTTGCTGTGGTGTGGGCGACAATCTTCTGCACATTGGACGTTTCCAAGCCGCTCTTCTATCCGGACCGAGCTTTCTGTAGCCTGCCTCGGTGATATTAGCACAGCTAAAGTCCAGGTGTCTTTTACAAGAACCACACTGCACACCATCGTTAAAGGGAGTTTCGCAGGATGCACACTTTATTATTAAAAAGATCGCAACAGTGAAGTTAGGAAAAAGGTTGACGATATCTGAGACTAATTTAACACTGTACACGTCCGTATAGCAGAGTTCGAGAATCGAGACTGAGACTAATATATTAGTTAGTTATTTTTTTTATTTTTTTCATCCCTTGGACCTTGGGCAAAAAATTTGGCGTACAAAATGCGCGCGCATTTTGTACGTGTAACCAAATTTTTATTCATAGCTTGGCTTTTGGCAAGCTTGTTTTTTGTGTTTATAAAAAAATTGGTTGGTTTTTGTAGCCTTTAAGATATAACTTCCTTTTTTACTATTTTGTAGTTAGATTTTTTTCTAATTAAATCGTTTACTGACTCATTTAGATATTTTATTTTTATGATTGCGCCCACTTTTGGGTATCTTATTCACAGTTTCTTTTATGTTTGTTTGTTTTAACTCTTTATTGCACATTAAATATAACAATTAAAATAAAATGTACTTACAACGGCGGGCTTATCCCATTGAGGAATTTCTTCCAGCCAACCAAGCATCTGAAAAAATAGGAAGAAAGCATCTGGGTAGTCGTGCAACAAAAACCTAACAATAATAAATACCTTACACATATTATAAACTAATTTAAATACCAATATTACCTATACAAAATTCATATAAATACATATACATACATACATATATATAGCTCAATAATCTGAAGAATCGGAGTAAAATTTTCCAACACGAGATTTAAAAGAATCAGCAGAGAGTGCCATCTTTATATCCAACGGAAGTGAATTCCACAATTGTGCCACATGCACAGTAAACGACTTGGAGAATGATCGTGACGTATGAGGGGGGATGAATAAAATGGGGTTGTTACTCGCGCGCAAACGGCTTTCAATTTCGCGAAAAGAGAACTTATCATAAAGATATTTAGGAAAGGAAGATTTATAAAGCACGTTGAATAGCATTGAAAGGGTGTGTACGTTGCGGGGATGTCTGAGAGAGAGCCAGTGAAGCCGATTATTATATTTATGTTTGGACATTGTCTAGTTCTTTGTTTAAATTATGCACCTTTAGCAAATCTATCCTTTACCTTGAGTTTTTTTTACAAGAAAATTAAAGTTTATGAGATTTCCCAAATTTGAATTATTTTAGTGTGCCTGTCTATACTTTTTAGATGGTATGGTTTTTAAGTCATATATCTTCTAAACAATATGATTTTGATAGGTATATGTTTTGAATGATATCTCTTTTTAACAATATACTTTTTGAATAATATAGTTTTTGGCCTGTATACCGCACAAGTTGTATAACAAGTTATGTTTAGTGTACATAAACGTTATAAAAATGATTTTATGCTTTGTAAAATGAAAAAATGATCATACAACCTAATGTTATATAATATACTTTTGTTTAATATAAAGTTCAATTGTTATACTGTACTGTTTATATAATTTCATTTAACCTAATTTTATGTGGTATAATGAATATTTTCTATATTTAACATTTACATTAATATTTACTTACTATAATATTCTTTTGGTCTAATAATAATTATAATCTATACATAACATATGTTATAATGTTATGTTATAAAAAAATTGGTTTCACATACAAAATGCGCGCGCATTTTTTATGTGTTTGTGTAAACATTTTTTTTTATTACAAAAATAATATATAAGAAACAATTCAATAAAATACATCTATGTAATAATATGTATAATAGCTTGCATGCAGGTCTGGGACAAAAAAGAACTTAGAATGTACCAGCTGCTTCACTTCTCGGGTAGATCGTAAGAGCCAATCGAGGGAATGGGCAAAAAATCAAATCATGTTAATAGGCGATGCGGCTAGCAACCCATCACTATTTTGATTTCTTCATCCACCTTCTTTGCCCACATTAAGCTAAAAGTGGCCTTTGAGTCTTGCAACCCTGGGCTCTTTCTGCTTAGAGCCGCAAGATTCAAATGCTCTGTCCGCCCCATTTGTATTTGTACTATGTATTTAATAATATTTTTTTCATCTTCTCACTCGATATTAAAAATAATATTTAAATGTTATATAGAAAAAAATGGTTACACATAAAAAATGCGCGCGCATTTTGTATGTGTAACTAATTTTTTTATACAAAGATATTAGGTAAAAAATTAAAATATAAAAAAATTGGTTAGACATAGAAATACTCTTTTATATAACGTTAATTTACTAAAATACACTAATTAATAATTGGTTATTATAATAATATAAGGATTTATATTTTAAGAAAACATTAGTATATGGGTATTTATTTTTTAAAGAAAATCATAAATAATCTGTATCAATTACAACAATAATGATTACCTAATGTACCTGTATGTGTGTATGTTCGTCAGTTCCCTTGATATTAAAAGTAATATTTGCCGCGCATTTTCTATGTCTAAGCAATTTTTTTTTGTACATATTATTAAAATATAATTTTTAATATCGAGGGCGCATTATAAAAAAATATTATTATATAGGTACGAATTACATATCTTTGAAGATTATTTTTATATTTTAATTTTTGTACATATTATTTGATACATTATTTGGTACATATTATTGATATAGAAAAAAGTAGGTTCATTTTTGTAAATAAAATTTCTTTAAACTTTAAAAGTCTGGGCTGCTAAAAGGTCACTTAAAGGCACTGGATACACCTTATCAGAATTTCTAACCACTGCACGGCATTCAGTATTTCTTGAAGCTCGCAAGACCTTAGGCGTCAAGGGTTGCTGGACCAGCGATGGTCAAATTGTGGTAGTATGTGCGAATGGTATGAGACGCAAAATCACAACAGCCCAAGAACTGCGGGAGATTTTGGCGGAATTTCAAAAAAAACCAGCCAACGATGATGAAGCTGGCCCCAGCGTGGCGTCTTAAGTTGCGGCTGCCCCGCAACAGCCCAGTCGGCCTCCTTACAAACGCCCTGTCACCAGGGCTACATACAAAAAATGAAGCTCAGTATGGATTTCAGATCGTACTTTTTTCCATTGCATGTAATGTCGGTTGTTTCACTATTTGTTATGTACTTTCCGTTATTTTAAATTTAATTTATCCCGTTAAATTTTGCGTTGGGCGTGGTGGTTTTTTAGTACTGACACTGTGCGGTATTTTTATAATTTGCTGAGATATGTACTTAAGTTACGGCGAACGACTGGGAGCTTTTTAAAAACACAAAGCTTTTATTTTAAAGACGAGTTTATTCTGAGAGAGTTAGTTACAGACTGGGGCTTATGGTCTAACTTATCTCTATTCACAATGAGCGTCCAGACGCTAAGTCAGCGCTACAGGGCGGTCCCGTGGTGCGACTTTGCGTGGGCGATACCAAGAAGGTGTATTAAGCATTCACGAGCACTATGTCTCGATGTGGGGTCTCTATCATAACTCCTTCCTCCCTAAGTTCGAGATCATCCGCAGGATCATCTCGAGCTTTCCCTTTACATATTTTTGCCCAAAGCTTATATCTATAACATAAAATAAAAAGAACTAGAGCTATGATTATAATTAGGTTTCCTATACTAACACCTTTCACAACTCTATGAGCCTTTTACTAACACTTTTGACACTTGAACCTTTTTGCACTAAATAGTTCAGGAACTGAATATCAGCCAGGTTGATCCCATCGAGGTTGATAGTCTCCAGCGGCTCCAGGACATCGTTTACTTTAGGTAGATGAATTAGTGGTAATTTCGTATCGAATATTGTTTTTCCTTCAGTCGTATGCGTTTTCAGAGTAGTTTCCTTAATTTTAACGTAACAGTCATTGTTTAATGTTAACAAATAAGTTCCTTTGATGACTTCCTGAGCCGTTCCTTCCTTGCAGTATTCGGTCAGTATAATTTCGTCTTTAGTGTAAATAATCCATCGGTTTGGCTCTATCGACTCTATCTTTAAGTCGTTTATGACAACAGGTACAGGGTGGCAGCTTGAAGTGTCTACTGAAAACTGCATAAGTTCAGTGACACATTCATCTTTCATATGAGGTAAGAAGTCATATTCGTAGCACAGGAATCGATGTTCATCAATTTCGGAACATGACTGGGAGAGCATCCTTGTTTTCAACCCCTTCACAAGAACGTGTGTATATTTAGGAAGGATAAGGGAAGTTTCAGATCTGTCATTGTTTAAAATTGGCAAAGGGATTAATTTAAAGTAATTATAAACTTCATCTGTGATTAATGGTATGTGCATAATAAACCTTATCTGATTTTGTTTGATGTACACTTTTACTTCCGTACAGAGCTCTATTTTTACAACATTATAGGAAGTAGCCGGAAATACTAACTTATCAGTATTTTCTATTTCCTTTAATATAGATATGAATTCGTCTGCATCAACAATAGATTGATGTAATACATTGACTTTACTAAAAGCAATTGCGGTTTCCACTTCATTAAGTCGAATATAAATGATTTGAAAATTATATAAAAATGAAATGTAAATGTGTGTAATTTTATCGATATTTTGACCATTCTTTGTTTTATTTAAGTATCCTTCTATTTTCTTAATATTGTTCTCAATTTTTATAAAATTGCTTTTAGTAGAATTCGCGACATTAGTTAAAATATCCATCATTTCAGTAACTATAGTCATTTTCTGATTTAGGCCGTCTTGCTTGGTTTTTATATTATTAATTAATTCATCAAACCTTAAAGCATCATCGTTATCCAGATTACCAGTAATTGTTTTTATTAAAGAACCAAGTGGATTTAATATGCCGCGTCTGATTTTTGAAGAAGGAATTAACTGTTTATATTTCTCTGTAATACTATACATAATATAGTCAGTTTGCAATTCTACGTTCATAAAATCTATGTCTAAGAGTTTAGCGTCAATACACCTATGAACCTCTTTCTTAAACGATATATATCTATTCCTATTTAACTCTATTTCGCTCTTAATTTTACCTAGATCTAGAATCTTAATTATTGTCCATTTATCATGACTGATGACGGCTTGACCTTCCTTGACTGGCAACAATCCTGGATTCTTGTCAATCTGGTGCAGTAGAAGGGCCTGGCCTTGGATCAGATGGACTGCCAGAAGCAATAACCTGTGGAGGGCGTTTAATGTCTTTTATTGGTATTCTAGTAGCACGATTATTAGTAGTAACTGGCACAGTGTTTCTATGGATTGGCCCTGTAACTTCAGCTTTCTGATATCTTGGCTTATCTTTACTTCGTCTAGTGTTCACCCCTTTTATGAAAATTTCGTCTCCTTCATCGATATCAAATTCTACTTCACCCCTACGTTTATTAATAACAGCTTTCTTTTTTTGAATAATCTTATCAGTTAAATATTCATATAAATGTTTGGTTTTTCTAACGTGTTCTTTGACTAATTGCTGCGTAAACTGTTTATCAAAATCAACCGAAAACGTGCTATTAGAATCGGTATGGCCAAACACAACTTCAAAAGGCGTTAGACCTGTAGTTGAGTGTATAGTATGGTTATATGACATTACTGCATATGTCATAACGGAAGCAGCATCAGTGACTCTACGTTCATATTTCGCAATTCGATATATTTCAATAATAGTGGAATGAAACCTTTCCACTAAGCCCATAGAATTTGGGTTATGTGGAGTACCTATGTGGAGATTTATTTTATAGAATGATAGCATTTCTTTCATAAGTGAATTATTAAATTCCATTCCCGGATCTGAACTTACTTTATTAGGAACCCCATATAGTGAAAAATATTTAATCAGTGCTCTTACAACTTCGGGTGTGGACTTATTAATAATCTCCATAGCTTGGCCGAGTTTACTGAAAGCATCTATGATGGTAAGGTAAATTTTACCCTCTATTGTAAAAGTGTCAATAAATATTTCCTGAAAGGGTTTAGTCTGGGTTTGAGAAAGTTGTAATTCGGGTTTCAAGGGTTTACGGTCGTACTTCATTTTCCTACAAAGTTCACAAGAATTAATGACACTAGCCACAATTTTTTCCATAGATTCAAAATAAAAAGTGCGTTTAAGATGTGCTAAGGTTTCCTTAATTCCTCTGTGGCTATTCCTACCTGTATGGTATTTGAGAATCGCATTACGCTGCTCTTCTTCATCCTCTATATAAACTAATCGTTTAGTACATTCATAGAACTTGACCGTGCCCTTTTTGAATAGAGATATGGTAATTTGGGAAAATTGCTTACGATGTGATTCGCTCTCGAAGTAAAAGAAATATTTAATTTTAGGTTTGGTGTACTCCATGAGGAACTTCTTAATAAGTTCGGGATTATTCTCAGGTAAGTGAACTTCTAATATTTTTTGTGATTTTCTAGATAGATCTTACATACATACATACATACTATCACGTCTTTATCCCTAATGGGGCAGACAGAGCATTTTGGGTATTGCGGTTCTATGCAGAGCCCAGGGCCGCAAGACCCAAAAGATAGATCTTTGACTGATAATATATTTCTGTTCCAGGTATATACGTGAATTTGATTGGGTTTTTTGTCTACGGCTTCTTGCAGGATAAGTATACCTTCCGTATCTAAATCACGTGCAGAATGTATTGTATCAATATTATCACTACTTGGATTTCCAGATGCGGAAGCTGTACTACTGTCTATAGAGGGAATAGAGTATGGAGACCTACGGCCCTCATTCCCTGGTAGCATAATAGATTTCTGAGAATTAGAAGATGAGATTGTAATAGGAGAAGATGAGCGATCACGCTTCTTAGCTTTACCTATTTTTGTTATTTCATTGGTAACATCATTTAAATACTCCTGCAATTGTTGTTCTTCTTTATCTACGTGTACTTTCATTGATACGTCATCATCATTTTCTGATAATGCATTAACCTTTATACGTGACAGAGCGTCTGCGTTGCTATTTTGTGTACCCCTTTTATAGATAACCTCAAAATCATACTCAGCCAAACGTAATATCCACCGCGTTATTTTACTATTGGGCTCATTAATGCTTTTTAACCAAGCCAGAGGCCTATGGTCCGTGTAAATTTTAAATTTTCTCCCGTACAAATAGGGTCGAAAATGTTTGATTGCCCAAATAATTGCTAACATTTCTTTCTCTATCGTGCTATATCGTGTCTCTGCGTCATTTAAGGTCCTACTCGCATACGCCACCGGCTTATCACTTCCTATCGGACCCTGTGAAAGAACTGCGCCGAGGGCAAAATTTGAAGCATCTGTCGTAAGGATAAACTGTTTGTCGAAATCAGGGAACTGTAAAATCGGGGCGTTAACTAGTAATTCCTTACATCTCTCAAAGGCATCTACATATTCTTTGGTAATTTCTATTTTATTTCGTTTTTTTAAACATGAGGTTAAAGGCTGTGTGATTTTAGCAAAATTATTAATAAACTTTCGGTAGTAACCAACTAACCCAAGAAAACTTTTAATTTCTGTCGTAGTTTGGGGCAATGGGAAATTTATCACTGCTTTTATCTTATCATTATTAGGCTTAAGGCCTTCTTTGGTAATAACATGGCCTAAATAAAGAACTTCCTTCCTTAGGAACTCACTCTTATCTAATGTGACTTTGAGGTTTGTTTCCCTCAGACGGTCAAAGATTTTGCGTAATTTTGAAATATGTTCTGGAAGACTTGAACTAAAAATTATAATGTCATCAAGGTAGACCATGCAATGAATGCCTTGGAGGCCCCGCAGCACGTTGTCCATGGCTCTTTGAAACGTTGCCGGGGCTGTTTTGAGTCCAAAAGGCATTCTTTTGAACTCATAATGACCTGAGTTAACGGAAAACGCAGTTTTTGGTATATCGGCAGGATTAACCTCAATCTGGTGATAACCGGAAGCTAAATCTAATGTGCTGAAATAAGTTGTTGCCCAATTTGTCAAAAAGGTCCGTAATGTTGGGTAACGGGTATTTGTCATCAATGGTCAGTTCATTTAGGCGTCTGTAGTCAATAACCATCTATATCAGGCTATAAATTATAGGTATAGCTACACTAGGTGTACGTAAAACTTGATTAGCCATATCTATATTAGCTGACAATTTTTTTAAAAGGTCTGAGCCTATAAGTCCATCGTATCTATGATCTACATCAAAAACGTAGAATTTGTGAGAGAGTGTGCTTTTAAATGTCTTTAATAGTGGAATGCATATTACTTCACTGTGTGTACTTTGAGCATGGGTACTGACAACTGTGAAAGGTTCATATTGTTTAAATTCACTGAAAAACTCTTGAGTTTTCGCAGGACTTATGAATGACCTACTACTTCCTGTATCAATAAGAAATTTGGAACCTATTTCGGGAATTTCTATATGAGGTAACTTAAGTATGCTGTCGCAATAATTTAAATTTATTATTTCACCTGACTGTTGGAGGCTGTAGTGTGAAAATTTTCTGGAGTGATATTTTCCTCAACTATATTTTCGGAGTTTTCCAGGTAATTCGAAGGCACTTCTTCGACATATTCGGAATATTGGGGGTCATTAGTGTAATGATTATACTCAATATTTTCGGGGCAGTATTCTAAGTCAGGGGATGGCTCCTCACAGTAAAATAATTCATTTGAAAGCATATTATGTCTCACAGGCGCAGTGCGCATTGTGACGTCAGAGTCAGCCTTAATATTGGGAGTATTTTGCTGATTTTGTATGCCATATCTAAATTGGTTGGCACCGGGTGTTTGTTGTTGGGTAACCCCAAATTTAAATCCGCTATGCTGGAAGGGTGCACGTTGCTGTACAGGCCCCTGAGCAAAATAACGTTGTGGTGTATTTGTGGGCCTTGGAATGGTGTACTTTTATTAGATGGTATAAAATTTGGTCTGAAACCATGCTGACCCATGAAATTAGGCTTGAAACTAGGCTGACCCATGAAATTTGGCCTAAAACCAGACTGGCTAACAAAATTCGGCTTAAAGCTAGGCTGACCTTGATTTTGGGGTATGCCAAATTTAAAGTTTTGCTGATAAGGCATTACACTAACTGGCTGACCGGAGCTATTAACAAACGGTTTCGAAAAATTATGTGCATTGGGGCGGTGTGCAATACTTGATCTAGGCTTATTATTTTTAACATTGTACTGATCCTGGAAATTTACTTCCTCAGTTACTACACTTAATGCATTTTCTAAAGTAGTGCACTGTCTTATACGCACTACTCGCAACATTTCTTCCGGCAGGTTATACATAAAAACTTTTAGCGCGGTGTTATTATATATAATCATTTTAGCTGCTTTAATTCCTTCATCACTTAAAATATTTACTTTAGCAAATAACGAGGCTCTAACATTCTGAACACGCTGACAAAACTGGATATACGACTCACTTTGTTTGATTTTTAAACTTTCTAACTCTATCGCTATACAGTCTTCCGAACGCGGATCACCGAAATGTTGGAAAAGAATGTCCTTGAGTTGTTCCCATGACGTAACATTTTGATGTTCGCTAAGTAGAGTCGCAGCTCTACCTATAAGTCTACTTGTAACTGAATGAAATATGTATAGGTCTTGGGTAGTATTTCCCTCTCTTCTAAAGGCTCTTATGACGTACTCACATTTAGATAGAAATAAATTTAATAATTTTTCGTCCCCATCAAATTTAGGGATAATGCACAATATTTCCTTAGGAATCATAGTAACTTGTTCCATTTTGTTTAATTTAAATTAATATTAAAACACAAAAATAACGTAATATTAATAAAATAATTAATTACGAATATTACGACACTTGTATCATACAAAATCAGATAAACGTAATTAAAAGTTCGACGATCTTGGTCGGGAAATATGGGAAAAAACAGGGAGATACACGAAAACAGGAGTGAAGAGGTTTACTCACGCGCTGCTCGCTCCCATGTCTTCCTGAGGTGAGTCTGCAACTCAGCTTACGCTGTCTCGTACTCCAGGCGTAGAAGTTTTTACGCGTCGTGTCGTGTCGCGTCGCACTTAGTTATTTATTTGGTTCGTGGATATCCGGATCCGTGACACACCAACACTAGCACTTTTACCGATTTTTGGGCGTACACTTGCGTACAGGCACTACGGTCGGTGGCAGGATATTCGGATCCTACACAGGCTGCGCCACTTAAGTTACGGCGAACGACTTGGAGCTTTTTAAAAACACAAAGCTTTTATTTTAAAGACGAGTTTATTCTGAGAGAGTTAGTTACAGACTGGGGCTTATGGTCTAACTTATCTCTATTCACAATGAGCGTCCAGACGCTAAGTCAGCGCTACAGGGCGGTCCCGTGGTGCGACTTTGCGTGGGCGATACCAAGAAGGTGTATTAAGCATTCACGAGCACTATGTCTCGATGTGGGGTCTCTATCATAACTATGTGGTTGCTTATTTATTTCTCAGTTTGTTTTGTAAACTGACATGACAGTGACAGTGACATTGAGTCCTGAGTGCGTTCCATTACACTCCCGACTAGCAAAAGATGCTGAATTGAATTAGGTAACTATATTAATTTCTTGGTTGATACAATTACGGCTTAGTATTAGAATTAGGGCCCAGTTTTATGAGGAAGCTAGCTATGATTTGGACTAGCTTCCTCACAAAATTGGAGCCTATGTTAAGATTATAGAATAGTGTTATTTTTTTAATACTTCCTTTTTTTTCTTTTTCTAAATGCTCGTTTTCCCACTTCTTTTTCTTTGTTATTGTGGTATAAAGTTACCAACCTACCTACTTATGTGTTAAATAATGAATTGTTTATGTTAGCGACTGGCGAATAATATAGGAATAGGATATCATTATTAGGTATTGAGTCTTTTTGTGTTTAAGTGTTTTTCCGTTATTATTATTTATATATTTAAATAATTAGCTTATTATTTATATTATTTAATGTCTGATGTATTTACTGATAATTCTGACTTAGAATACTTTTCATTTTCCTCTTCTTCTTCCGAAAGCTTATTGAGTGCATTTAGTGAGACTGAGGATTCAGATGACATCCCAATCTCGCTTAATGATAGTCTTAGCGTAACTTTTTCAACGCTGAAGTCCAACTTTAATGTCGTGCATATTAATGCACAGAGCGTGCCCGGTCATTATGCAGACTTGTTGGCAACTTTTACATCACTTCAATTACATGCCATACTCATTTCTGAAAGTATGCTAAAGCCTTCTTTACCTTCAGCTCTTTATCCTCTCCCGGGGTATCGTTTGTTTAGAAACGATCGGCCTTATACAGTGACGCGATGCGATGGAAATTCCAGAGTGGTGATGGGCGGTGGAGTTGCCATCTATTTGCGGTGTGATATCCCTGCCCAAATCATTTCCCAGTCCCTTTTCGAAGCGCTTACTCCTGAATATCTTTTCCTAAACATCAATCTACATGGTACCAAAATCCTTCTTGGTGCATACTATAGTCCGTCACTTCACATCAATTACTTTGATTCGTTTGAAACTATTCTTTCTGATTTCCGTCCTCAATTTGACCATATAATCTTGCTAGGCGACTTTAACACATGCCTCATTAAGGATGATGATCGCTCAAAAAATCTTCTTTCGACTCTTCGTGCACTTGATCTTCATGTCCTCCCTCTTTCTGCTACTCATTTTCCTCACAATGGGCCACCATCTTTACTAGATTTAATAATTACATCGTCACCTGATCTGGTCTCAAAGCACGGCAAATTTAGGGCACCCGCCTTTTCAGCGCATGATCTAATTTATTCATCATTTAAGTTAAAGACATCGCGCCCTAGACATAAGTTTATATTAAGAAGAAATTTTGGAGCCATTGACTGGCAACTATTTGAAAACGATATCCGTGGGGTAGATTGGGATACCATCATATCAGCACCTGACGTTGACTCCAAGGTAGCAGCATTTAACTCCGCTCTTTTTTCTGTGTATGATAAACATGCTCCTTTGGAACAAGTCAGAGTTAAACATTACCCTGCCCCATGGCTTTCAACTGATATTAAAAAGCTAATGGCCAAAAGAGATAAGGCTAAATTAAAACTTAGACGCTATCCAACTGAGTCAAATCGGGCAAGATTTGTTTATTTGCGTAATCTGTGCAATAAGCGGTGTAGAGAAGCTAAAGCTCTTCTTAGTATTCTCCACTCCTTAAACTTTTCTTCATCTTCTTTTACATGGTTTCGCTCCTACCTTCTTGGACGTCGTCAGCTGGTAAAGTAAGATCAGCGCAAATCTGATTGGTGTGAACTAGCTGCGGGCGTTCCTCAGGGTGGAGTTTTGTCTCCTATTCTATTCTCTATTTTTATTGATGGTATAACTTCCACTCTCTCTTCTTCGTTCCATTTGTATGCTGACGATCTGCAGTTATATTCAGCCGCCCCTCTCGATAGTATTGACAACGCTATAAGTGTCATCAACTCTGACCTTGCTGATATTGCGGAATGGTCGCGTAACTATGGACTTATGGTTAATGCGGAAAAATCTCAGGCGATTGTCATTGGTAGTCCTTACTTCATTTCAAAATTTAATTCTTTATCTACTCCTAATGTTGTTTTAGATGGGAATATCATTCCTTTTACTCCTACAGTAAAAAACCTAGGAATTATTTTTGACGAAACGCTTTCATGGTCAGCACAAATAAATGAGGTGAGCCATAAGTTATTTGTGGCTTTGCATTCCTTAAGAAGACTCAAATATTTTCTTCCTATGAGCACAAAAATCTTATTAGCTCGCTCCCTACTGATTCCCGTCTTGGACTATGCGGATGTAGCATATCTTGATCCTACCGAAGAACTTTTAAATAAATTGAAGCGTCTACAAAATTAAGCCATTCGATTTGTCTTCGGTCTCCGTAAGTATGACCATATTTCGGAGTTCCGGAATAAACTCAACTAGCTCCCAATCAGAATTCGCTTCGATCTCGAAAACGGCTCTAACGATTTCGCTGAAAATTTGTATATGGGGGTTTTCGGGGGTAAACAATCGATCTAGATTAGTTTTATTTTTGTGAAAACGCGTGTTTTCGAGTTTTCGTGCGTTTTTCTTTCGACCCAGAATATGGTCGCTAATTTCGTCGCGCCAACCGCCTTGTTTTTAGCTCAGCGGTTAAGGATACCGACCGCTAGAAAGAGTGTTACAGGTTCGAATTCCACTCGGTGAGTTACTTTTGTTTTTTTTTTATGTTTAAGTTTATATATAATTTTTTATTTTGCATTGTTTTTAGACAAGTTTAAAAAATTTAGTAAATGTTTGAGATGTAACAGAGCAAAGCTCGGTCGCCCAGGTACTTAACGTTATATAAAAAGAGTATTGGACAAGTGTTAATTATATAAAAGAAGATTATAACAAATAAACGTTATATAAAAAGAGCATTTGGACAAGTGATAATTATATAAGATGAACATAAAACTAAAAGTTATTAGAGCACATGATGGTTATATGATATGAATTATTAGGTAAAATGAAATCAGGTAGTGAGTTTTTATATAAATTGAAAATTATATCATTTGAACGTTATTGCAATTGAAGTTAAATTATCTGTTATTATAACATATTATATCACACACCCATGAACTATTGCTAAGCTACATCATGGATATTTATTCCTCCTGCATCTCCACATTGGGGAGGGCTCTATCTATTTAATATGAACGGCTCATAAAATTCTTCAAGTACTCGCTAAAAGTAATTCTAAGAGAACGAGCGCCACGGGATGAGACGCTCAACACTTTGATGACGGAAGTTGAACATATGGTAAACAGCCTTACCCACGTGAACGTAGAACCGACCAGTAATGAAACACTTACTTCTAACCACTTTTTGCTGGGCACGTTGTCCAATTTGTCGACGCTTGGTACGTTTGATGAATCTGATACATTTCTACGTAAGTAATGGCGCATATCACAGAGCTTGGCGGATATGTTTTGGAAACGATGGGTATAAGAAATGCCTCCAAGACAAAAATGGCATAATGAACAAAGGCCACTGCAAGTTGGTGACCTCGTACTGATATTTGACCCTAACTCACCCAGAAACACATGGCCAAAAGGGCTGATTGAAGCTTGCTTTCCTATTAACAAGGCATACGTATCTCAAGTCATTCTGCCGCTGCCTTATCATACGTAAAATCATAAAATCGTTGTTGTTATTTCCTGTCGCCTACACAACCCTACCAGAGTAATTTCGTCTTCACATTGGTTTTCTTTGAAGAAATAAAATTTAAATCACTTTTTTCGCAGATGTCTGGCATGCTGAACGTTCCCTACATGTCGGGCAAGATCTTGCGATTCCCGGGGCCGTCGCGACCGCGGCCGACCTTCATGGTGCCTCCGCAGCGAGACAGGTACTTGTTCACTTTTACATATTTATCCCTAACAGGAAAGACAGTGCCCTCACATACCAGGCAAGATCCTGCGATTCCCTGAACCTTCATAATGATTCCGCAGCAGTGGCGTAGCTACCGGAGGGCTATATGGGGCAGCGTCCCGGGGCAAGCTCAGGGGGCCCCTCGTACTCTTACTTTTTTAAATTGAATCCCGTTTGCCTTGTCGAAAATCACTTGGCCGGATCAGCAGCGGCCGAATGAACTCTTGTTTTTTTTTTTTCATTTTAACGAATAAACTCTAGACCGCATCACGTTTGGACGAATTAACGTTTGATATTATGTTATTTGAGAGAAAAAAGCAAAGATCGAATCACACATGTCGAAAGCATGTCTTTTAAAAACATATTCTTGCATACATACATACATACAAATGTCATGATTTTTAAAAATACTTACATTATTCTGTTAATATTTAATTATGGCAATGTCGAATTATTTAAAAAGTGGCGCCATCTAATAAAAATAATGAACGGATGACATCAACGTGATGACATTGACACTTGAAATGTGTTACCACCGCCGTATTTTAAAAAAAGGCGAAAGGCGAGGCGATGATAGACACACTTGAAGAAGCGGAGCATTCTTATGCTGGCGCTGACGAAGGACGGACATGGAGTGAAGACCCAGATAGGACACAACACGACATGAGATTAAGTTTTACTACAATTCAGAAGTGTTGCAACTTTTGCCTACGGAAGTGAAAACCGTAAGTGCAAAATGATTTTATATGCTTGACGATAAGCGTTTTTATATTCGATGCAAGTATTTTAAACATCTAACGTGCATTTCTTAAATATCCGGTGACGTTTAAATAGCAAAAATAAGTACCAATATTGTTTTCCCCATAAGTGATGGTAGTTTTACATTTTTATTTATTTGCCTATAGAAGTGGAAACCGTAAGTGCAAAATGATTATATGTGCTTGACGAAAAGTGATTTTGTATTCGATGCAAGTATTTTAAGTACCTTACGTACATTTCTTTAATGTGCAGTGGCTTTTAAACGGGTTCACTACGCCAGTTCCAAGCACACTTTATCTTGTCACACTTTAACTATGTCGACTGATCGTCCACTTATTTGAGCTAGGCTTCTATTTAACAAATTACATTGCACCGGTGGTTCATTTCACCTAAAGTCATTATATCCAAGTAATATTTTATGTAAAACTGTTTGTCTGTCAAAAACCCATTCATCTACGTTGAATTTGATCAAGGTTTTGTATACAAATATTAGCTTTTACCCGCGGCTTCGCCCGCGCTAATGTCGTTCCGTCGGGAACAGTTCTATTTTCCGAGATTAAAGGTAGGAATGTCCTTCTTCGTCCTCCTAAATACGCGTACGCGAAATTTCAAGAAGATTGGTTCTGAAGATAAAGCGTGAAGAGGTAACAAACAAACAAACATCATTACTTCCCCAGTTATATTATTACTAGCTGATGTGCCCGTGGGCCTCGCTCCCCGTGGGAATTTCGGCATTCAAAACTATTCTATTTCTACCCTACCCTGGGTATCAATCTATATCCATATCAAATTTCAGCTAAATAAAATAAAAGTTAGTGGTTGAAGCGTCAAGTGGTAACAAACAAACAAACAAACTGACAAACAAAAAACAAATATACAAACTCACTTTCGCATTTATAATATTAGTAGGATAGTTAGGATTAGGTATAGTTAGAAAACAGTTTTAAAAAAAAAGTGTAAATACATAATTATTAGGATAGTAATAAAACGTTGTCTATATTCCTCTTTTAGGTCACAATTTCATTTCATCAAAATCGTTTCAGCCGTTTTGTTTTAAAAAACGAAACTATTCATACATACATAAAACTAGTCATTCATTCATATATATGTCGAAGTGTAATACCTGCTCAGTGTTGTTTGCGGTTTATCCCATTTGACCCTGAGGAGGTCTTCCGCATTATCAGGGTAACTATACCTCCTAAACCGTCTACGGATATTTATGACATCTCTATGGAGCTTTTACATCTGGTTGCCGGACCGATAAGTAACATTTTGTCAGCATTATTTAATAACTGCCTGAAAGAGGGAATATACCCAAAACCTCTCAAAATTAGTAAAATATGTCCTATATTTAAAGGTAAAGGGAGCAAGCAAGACATAGATAACTTTAGACCAGTTTCGCTTAACCCAGAATTAGCAAAGGTCCTGGAAAATGGATTAAGCGCACGACTTAACTCTTTTTTGCTTGAAACAAACGCACTCTCAGATCGTCAATATGCCTATCGCGAGGGTAAATCAACGACACAAGCAGTTCGGGGAGTAGTTCGCTCTGTACTAGAAGCTCGCGAACACAAAAAACATGTCGCAGTCTTCTGCTGCGATTTGTCAAAGGCTTTCGATGTAGTGAACCATGACCTTGAGGAAGCAAAGCTCCAGTACTACGGTATTGATGACAAGGCATTAAGTCTGCTGATAGGTATGTTGAGGAATAGGGAACAGTTGGTGGTGGCTGACGATGGTTGTGCCAGGTCTGATACCATAACCACAGTAGAAGGGGTGGCACAGGGGTCGTCTGTCTCCAACATTCTGTTCAGTTTACTGATGAATGACCTTCCTGAATCTATTAGTGGGGCGGATGTCTACATGTATGCCGATGACGTAATAGCTGTGGTTACAGGTTCATCGATGGATGAACTAGAACTAAATTTGAACAGTGTAGCGAATCAGCTAGCAGATTGGTTCAGCTGCAATGGACTTGCTCTGAACAAAAATAAAACTAAGTTTGTTCACTTTTGTCTATCGGGTCATAGTACGAGGCCACTGACTGTACTCCTCAATGGAACACTTATTAGTCAAGTGGAGTCGACTCAGGTACTGGGGTTCACAATAGATCGATCTCTTACATGGGTGCCGCACATAGATATACTGTGTAAGAAACTAAGTAAGGCTTGTTTTGCATTAAGTAGGGTGACAAATCTGTTAGACGAGACAGCGGCACGTGCATGTTACTATGGGAGCGTGCATTCACTTCTGCAATACGGGGCTGAGTGCTGGGGACGTTCGTCCGAATGGGGACGCATTTTCCGTATGCAAAAAAGAGCTGTGCGGGCGATCGCGCTAGCTCCGAGACGATGTCATGCTAAGGAGTTATTTATTTCACTTTGGAAAAAGACATTCCCCGCAATAGTTATATTTCAAGTAGCAGTATATGTGTATCAAAATATTCAGACGTTCCCAAAAAGAGGTGATCATTTGACAATGGAAATTAGAAACGCTGACAAACTTGCATTAATACCATGTGCACTTGAAAAGTCAGGTAAATTAACGCACGTCATGGGTCCGACAGTGTATAATCGGTTGCCACAGGAGATCAGAGCAGCTGATAATATTAAAATCTTTAAAAATAAAGTTAAGAAGTGGCTGATAGAACGAGCCCCCTACTCATTTGACGAATTTTGCCAATGAAATATATTTAAATTGATGAGATCTATTATAGTATTAAAAATGTATGACATGTGTGTTTACACCTAATTTTATGTGTACTGATGTACTGAATAATTCTAAGTTTTTATTATATTGACCCGTAACAAAATGTTATCAATATGTAATAAACAATAAACAATAAACAATAAACAATAATATGCCATGGCTGTATACAAATAGATTCCTTTACTTGGAATGGTTCGATGACGTTCGGCAGCATTTCCGTGTCAATGTCATTTTGAACAGTCGACAGAGGAGAAAGGCGCGGGACTGGACGAGTTCATGTCTGGTCTGAGAGTTCGGTGGAGGAGTCCGAAAAGTTGTAGAACTCAGTGAAAGTTCATGGATTGAAACGGTGGTGCCGTGGTGTTGAACTATGATTGTGATAAGATTAGACGTGACTTCGTTACTGTCAAAGTTCATCGAAACATGAAGTGGGAATGCGCGTTCCATGAATTGACTTAGCCATCGGCCGGTTCTAAAATGTGGGGATTCCTGACTCCTGACTGAATACCCTGACTTCATATCCCTCACTACATCATATATGTATAATACATTTTCACGTTAATAACATTAATGGGATTAAGGACTATGACCTATAGGAAGGGAGAACTGTAAGTATAACGGTTTAGAGCAATAAAGTAACATAATATGTCGATAAGAAAGTTTTGTATTAAACATTATAAAATAAAGGAAGTTTTGTATCAAACATAATAGTAAAATGGGGACATAATATTTAATGGGCATGATCAGATCAAAATACGAATAAGTTAAACATGATTACGTAATTAGATAAAAATATATTCCTAGGGCAAACTCTCGTAGATGAATTGCAACATGAGGAAATGTATCCAGGATTACAAGTGTTTGGGTGAAATGATGCATAGGTGAAATATTTTTCGTCATATAAAACATTTAGGGAATTGAACTACCGATTAAAATAATAATATACGATTTCTCATAGTTAAAGTGTAACAAGATTAATCGATCGAAAATGAGTTCGTAGATGAGAAATACGATGGTCATAACCATTTCCTGTGGATACGTTTTAAAAATCTTGGTCTGGAAGTTGGAGCCATATATAAACCACCTAACTTTAATGTTAAAAATTTCTTACAAGTTTACTCGAATCAAATTACATCAAAAAAACGTGCAATTGCTTTTGCAGACATAAACTTAAATCTACTACGTAAAAATAAGAATACAATGGAATACAAAACTATTATAAAAGAAAATGGTTTCCAGGTACTAAATAAAATAGATAAAGCGTATTGTACGCGTGTTACAAAAACCTCTTCAGGAATTGTAGACCATGTTTGCACAACCTTACAAAGCTGCAATAACTTTCATATGGCAATAATCAAAAGTGCAATGTCTGACCACAAACAAATATATGTTGAACTAAAAAGAACGAAATCTGAACCCCCTAAAAGACAAATTTATGAAAACATCAACTACAGTAACCTACATAAACCATAAAAGAAAGAACTACGATGAACACGGAAGATGATTTTGCACTATTAGAGAAGCTATTAAAACAGTTTTTCGTGTGGGTAGTTGAAAGATTTACACACATAAAACGGCTGACCTATTTAATAATTAAATTTGAATAGTAAATAAAATAATTTTATAAAATATAAATTCATTTCATAATATTTGAGACCTAATTTATGCAGTGTTAATATAAAAATAGTTCTAACCTGCCATTCTGGACTATCACCTTGTCACTCTCATTTACTGCACACAAACACATAATGGACACAGGAGGGAATTCACAACTGGAGCAGGTTCAAGCGACGCAGAGGAAACTGGAGATGTCCATTGCAGGTCGTATTTTGAGAAGCAGCTGACTTCCACCCCTCAAGCAGACATCGGTCAGTTGCAGAAGGAATACTATGATTTTAGGACTTTGGTGCATACACTGTTCCAACTACTGCAGCAACAGATAGGTGACCTCAGCAGCAGGGTTGACGCAATAGAAATGCGAAGCAGGCGTAAGGTCTTATTATTTAATGGCATTCCTGATGCTTCTGAAGAAAACGTCATTGCAGTCATAAATAATATTATCAATGACAAGCTTTGTATTCCAAACTCCAGCGTTCAGATTAAAACATGTCATCGTTTGGGAGCCACAAAAATTGATCGTGCACGGCCTGTACTTGTGCGATTTCACACTCCGGAGGGAAAATCTTTGGTCTGGAGCAAGAAGTCTGCATTTAAAGGTACTTCAGTGAGTGTATCTGAGTTTTTAACAAGCAGCTGGCCAGAAGTTTTCGTAGGAGCTCGCGCCCATTTCGGGATGAGGCGGTGTTGGACCCTAGACGGTGTCATCCACATTAAACTTCCAAGCGGTGACCGTGTAAAAATTACGAATGCCAGTGAGCTGGCTGCCTTGAAAGTTAAGTTCCCGGCTTCAGAGACAGCGTCAGTATCTTGCCCGGCTGGCAATGCCCAGGAAAACATGACAGCCACCCAGCAAGAAAATAAGATTCTTACAAGGCGACAGGCCCAGGCGAAGGCAGGCAAGTCATAGTGGACAAACGTCTTTAGCCCGTTTATTCTTCTCGCCGTGTGTATTTTGCTTTACGTGATTCATTTCCAAGTAGGCAATTGTGCTAACATGTAGGTACTATTTGGCCCATCACTTTTAAATTACTTTTACAATTAAATTTCAAATAGAGGTGGTTGTAAAAATCCATCTCATGTGATGTGTTTTGTTTAAACGTCAGATGTCGATGAATTACAATTTGTCAAAACTGTCAAAGTCAAATGTCATCTTCTTTTGTTTTTTTTTTTTGCTCTCAGACAGAGTAGTTTAAACAGCCAATAGTAGTTATGTAATTTATGTTTCGTTTGCCTGCTTGGATTAACTAGTGTTGTCATTATTTATCTGTTAGGTGTAGTTTTTAACAATATCTTGTTTTAAGTTCGGTCCAGCTGGCAGGTTGTATTGATATAATATTTATTTATATTGATTTCATATCTAAATTTTACTTTATTTATAGACGGTATTTAGTTAATATATATTAATAGGTATTTATTTATATATTTTATGCAGCAAGCAATTATTAATATTGATAATTTGGATGACTCTTTTTGTTCAGCGAGAACCTCGCTGAACTCTAGTTTTACTTCTTGTGGCTCTGTTGAAACACTAGGAATTTTTGTTAATAATACTTTTAATGATTATGTACAGAACTTCAATGTATGCCATATCAACGCCCAGAGCATTGCGGGTCACTACACAGATTTCTTAGAGACATTTTCGTCTGTTCACTTAGGAGCAATACTCGTATCAGAAACTTGGCTAAAACCCAGCTTGCCATCCACTAGCTACTCTCTCCCTGGTTTCGTTCTTATACGAAATGATCGAGTTGGTGCGGCCGGTGGTGGAGTTGCAATTTACCTACGGAGTGACTTCAGCTATAAAGTTCTGTCAATGTCCTCTTAAGAATACACGGGCAGTATGGAATACATTCTTCTGGAAGTTACAATAAAAGCAGTAAAAGCCGTTCTCGGAGTCTTCTACTCTCCTTCATCTAAGGTAAATTTCTTTTCTACATTCGAAACTCTCCTTGAATCGGTTTGTTCAGATTACGCACATCATCTGGTCCTTGGTGACTTCAATACTTGTCTGCTCAAAGACGATTCTCGATCTTCTCAATTATTAAATATTGTCAAGTCAGTTAACTTTTTGATTCTCCCATCTGGGCCCACTCATTTTACTGATTTCGGTCCTACTTTGCTTGACTTGATAATAACCTCTAACGTAGACAATGTAGCCACTTATGGTCAAACACCTGCCCCTGCATTTTCTCATCACGACCTTCTCTTCATTTCTTACAAAATCCCAAAAAGTCCCAAAAATAAGAACCCACTATTTTACATCTTCGCTGTTATACTAAAATAAATAATGATGCTCTCACATCTGACGCGACAAAAAATTGATTGGTCACCTGTCTTTTCAGCGAGTACAGTTGATGAAAAAGTTTCTCTTTTTAATAATAAAATAATATCGCTGTACGACAATCACGCTCCAGTCAGAGCCATTAAAGTACGACGCCCGCCAGCCCCCTGGATTACAACAGGAGTCCGTATAGCCATGAAACGCAGAAATTTTGCATTCCGCAGGTTTAAACGGGAACGCACAGATGAGAACTGGTCTTTGTATAAGGCTGCAAGAAATCGGTGCCATCAGATGTGTAGAAATGTAAAACGCCAATACTTCACTGATAATATAGTAAATGTCTCTCCAGCTAATCTCTGGAAATTTCTAAATTCTCAGGGCATAGGCAAAGTACAGAAAGATTCATTTAAACTACCTTTTTTATTAAATTATCTTAATAAACATTTCACAACAGTTAGGTTTAGGTTTAAAGACTTTTATTCTCATAAAGACATATTTTACATCACTTACATGAGAACATAAATACAAGACATAAATGCTACTATCGCATCCATACTTGCATTGCCTGTCCCTAACGGTAGGTCACTTGAGTTTACCCCAGTTACTGAGGAGGACGTTAGTAAAATTATTCTTTCTATTACTTCAAATGCCGTTGGGTCTGATCAAATTAGTCGCGTGATGTTAATACCTCTCCTTTGTTATGTACTTTCTGTCATCACGCACATAATTAATTACGGTCTCTTGGAACACTGCTTTCCTTCCTTATGGCTTATCATTTTTATTATTTATTATTATTACGGCCTTATTATTATTACGGCCCTCCGACTAAATGATATTCGTCCAATCTCAATCCTTTCTTTCCTCTCAAAAATATTGGAAGCTTTTGTGTTTGGTCAGCTTATTAAACATTTGCTTGATCATAATCTGCTCAACACCTATCAGTCTGGCTTTAGGCCTGGCCATAGCACTACAACTGCTCTGCTTAGAGTTACTGATGATATTTGGGCTGGGATGGAAAATACGCAAGTAACAGTTATAGCCCTAGTTGATTTTAGTAATGCTTTCAACACAGTTGACATTGACATCCTACTCGCTATCCTCTCCAGTTGCAATGTTTCTCCTCCAGTGATTGAGTGGGTTTCCAGCTATCTTCGCGGTCGTCGGCAACAGGTTTGTATTGGTCAGAATACATCTGACTGGTGCGACCTAGAGGCTGAGAGTTCCGCAGGGCGGTATTTTGTCTCCTATTTTATTTTCTTTATTTATAAATATCCTATCACACTACCTCACATGCTCTTATCATTTCTACGCCGATGATTTGCAGCTTTACACACAAAAAAATGTCGATAATATTGATACAGCAATATCTCTTATAAACGATAACTTGACACGTATCATGGACTGGTCAAATAAGTTTGGTTTAAGCGTTAATGCAAAAAAATGCCAGGTCATAGTAGTGTGGAGCACTATCCAAATTAACAAACTTGACCTAAACACTACTCAGCCGGTCATATACAATGATACTATGATTCCGTTTAGTCCAGTAGTTAAAGATCTTGGTCTCTATATAGATTCTAATGTCAATTGGAAGTACTATATTGTAGAAGTCAGTCGAAAAGTGTTTGCGACACTGCATAATCTGCAACGCCTGAAGAATTTTCTTCCGATTAAAACTAAAATTATGTTGACCCAGGCACTTTTATCATACCGAATATGTATGTCCATTATCATGTCCATTACACCTACACTCTTCAACCTGTACATACAGGTTGAAGAGTGTAGGAGACGAAATCCCCCCCTGTCTCACTCCACACTCCAACCTGTACGCTTCAGAGACACTATTTGACCATTTTACAAAATTGGTCTGGTTTGCATACCAATATTTAAATAAATTAACTAAATGCGTCGGTATGCCCCTGTTCCTCATTTTTCTCCAAAGCACATTGTATGAAACGAGATCATATGCCTTAGAGAGGTCCAGAAAACAGGCGTACACCGGCGTTCTACGTTCGGTATAATAATGGACAGTGTGCTTGAGAGCCAATATCGCGCTATAATGGTCCAGCTAAACTATAATAAGAAATATAAAAATGACGTCTTAGCAAAAGTTATTCAGCCTGATGAACTTTTATTGTTGAGGTATAAAACTCGAAGATCTGGAACACCTGATGCAAAAAAAAATGGTCCAGCTAAACTGTTAGAAATATACATTAATGACGCATTAGCAAAAGTTTTTCCGCCTGATGACCATATTTATATGCCGGAGTCCTAAAGTCCACGCGAACGAAGTCGCGGGCATCAGCTAGTAATATATAAAAAAAAATCAAATCTATTGACAATTAACAACAAACATAAAAAATATAGTACAAATCTAAAACACAAGTAAAACCAAAATTAAAATTATAATCGCCTCCTACTACTAGTATACCGCTTCCGCTTTCCGCTCATCTTTTGCCACTGTAGCCCACAACACTGACGCCAAGTACCACACTGCCAAACAATTAGGAGTGTAGAAATGACACCGCGTATGTATGGCTATTCACCCTGTCCAAAATAAATGTTATATTTTATTGCACAATATCTGCATGTGTTAGATCTTCTGCTCAATGGCGTAACACAATGCTACAGCATTATGAAATTTAAAAAAAAAGAAGAGAGCTGGGACTTCAAAACTGCCACTTTTTATTTTGTTCATGACACAAATTAGCTCCTCTAGAAGAAAAATTGTTCTGCGCATATTACTGATATGCAATGCCTGACAGCTATATGCATATTGTAATATTGACATTGCCTTGTTATGTTGCATGAGTTGTTTTCCTGTACTCTCGTTGTTTGTGTGTGTTGCTGATGCGCGATAAACAGAACAAGTGTCAAAGTACCCTCATGTTTTAATATTAGATATTATTATTTACCTGTTAAATTAATTAACCTGTTTTGAGAACATGCAAAGTCAAAGTCAAAGTCAAAAATTTTTATTCAATGTAGGATAAATTTATCTCTTTTTGAAGGTCATTGTTTTAAATATATTTTGGTGCAAAAGCTAAAAACTACTAGCGTTTCGGAACGGCCACTGCTGGGAAGATTACGCCGAAAGAAACCCAGTTCAGTATTGGTCCCTACCCAGCCTGATGGGCTATATTACAATTACAATACAGATTTACACTTAAGCTATACATTTAAATTATACAATTACAATTTGCAGTCAACTATTTCCAAGATTTTTTCTCAGATGATGATAAGTAGTCAGTTACATGATAATACGCATTTTGTAATAAATGATTTTTAACGGCTGTCTTAAACTTAGATAATGGTAATGCTACTATATCATCTGGAATTTTATTATAGAGGCGCAAGCCGAGACCCACAAAAGATTTTTTTGTTTACTCTAACCGCAAAGCTGTGATGGCTAATTTATTTTTATTTCTCGTGTTCTCTGTGAAAGTACCCAAAATATACCAAACGCGCTGTATTAACGTCAGTCATTTGCCTAATTCTTCTAACCGCATAGGCCGCAGAGCTAAGTTTTCCAGCTAATTTTTGAATATGGGCACCCCATTGCAACCCTGAATTAAGCGTTATTCCCAAAAATGTTGTGTTATCAACCATATCTACTGCTTCCTTATCAATAAATAATCGTTTTGGAACTTTTGTAACATTCGGTAAGCAGAACTTTACACATTTCGTTTTTTTTTTGCATTTAATACTAAATTATTTGCTGTAAACCAATCCAACACTTGCGACAATGTATTATTCATCTCATCAGAGGTGTCAGTTTTCCTATCTACGCTGAAAACAAGGGAAGTGTCATCAGCAAAAAGTACAGCCTTACAATCTTTTACATAATATGGCAAATCATTAATATAGATCAGGAACAACAAAGGACCTAAGATAGAACCCTGGGGCACACCCATCACTACGGTTGATCCTTCAGATTTTACTTGATTTACACTAACTTTTTTAATTCGGCTACTCAAATAAGATTTAATCAATTCAAGAGCCTTTGCTTTTATTCCGTAGTGCTCAAGTTTGGATAGAAGGGTTTTGTGGTCTACACAATCAAAGGCTTTGGAGAGGTCACAAAAGACACCAATTGCGTTCTGACAACACTCCCAAGCATCATAGATGTTTTGTAAAAGTGCAACACCTGCATCCGTTGTTGATCGACCCTTAGTAAATCCATACTGATCACCATGGAACAGACTATTTTTGTTGAAAAAATCTAATAATTGGTTAAAAATTATCTTTTCGAATATTTTGCTCAGTGCTGGCAGAATAGAAATGGGACGGTTATTTGTTGGATCATTTCTGTCACCAGTCTTAAATAGAGGGATAACTTTACTTAACTTTATCATGTCAGGGAAAGATCCCGCGTCTACACATTTATTAAATATGGAAGCTAAGTAAGGCGCAATTACATCTATAATATTACTTATAACGGATACAGAAATGTCCCACAAATCACCAGTTTTTTTATTATTCAAGCTTTTAAAAGTATCAATGATATTTTTAGGTGTGACGCATTTGAATATTAGCCTATCTTTACATTTAGGTACGCAATTGGTTAATAGCTTTTTTGATTTCCTAGATGAGGACATTAGTGAGGCAGTTGTATTTAGGGAAATGTTTGTGAAAAAGTTCTCATATTATTGTGCGACATATTCACTAGTGTCTAGAACCTTATTGTTAATGTTTAACTCAATTTTATTATCTCGTTGCTTGTTTTTCCCGGTTTCAGTGTTAATAATATTCCAGGTTGTCTTTATTTTATCTTTAGAATCTAGAGTAGCTTTCCTGGTGTATAATGATTTTGCGCATAAGCATACTTTTTTAAAAAGCTTTTGAGTAAGTTCTAACGTTATTAATGAAATTAGGTGTTTGGTTATAAGCTTTCATAGCTAATAATTCATATAGCCAATTCCTACTAATATGAATCCCTGTGGTAGCCCATTCGCTTAACTTTTTCCGATTACGTTTCTTTCCCTTTTTAAGTGGAAAATTATTATTAAATTCTGATTCAATCACACCGAACATTTCATTATACAAAATATCCGGATCATCACGAGTTTCTTCAATTAACGGTAATTTTTGGAAACTGTATCCCTAAATTTGTTAATTTTATCTTTAGTAATAGCTCTGTAGGTTATTTCAGGTACTTCTACTTCTACTGCGTTGTTGGCAAATTTCACGAACTGACCAAAATGATCAGAAGTTATATTTTTAATTATAGCTTTATCAACAGCAGTGCAATCACAGAAAACATTATCTATACATGTTTTAGAGTCGCCTTGTATTCTAGTTGGTTCTAAAAATAAATTGAACAAATTGAATGACTTAAATAAATTCAAAAATCTAATACATTCGGTGCTATCAGACGCTAATTAATCTACGTTAAAGTCGCCTCACAATATTATGTTTTTGCGACATGAACTTAATTTTCTCAAAACATCTTCAATAACAGTTTCTAAAGTATTAAAGTCAGCTTTTAGGGGTCTGTACGCGCATACTATAATACAATTTTCTAGTTCAACACAGGATAATTCAACAATACTTTCAACCGACAGGCTCACAATATCCTTGTGTTCTTTACATTTTACATCATTACGTGTTAAAATTTAACTGCCTCCTTTTTCACTAATCTTTCTAATAAATAAACTAGAGACTAAATAATTATCAATATTAAATTGTACTTGATGTGACTGCAAAAAGTGTTCAGTTAAACATACTTCATGTAAATCCCTATCGTTTGCATATAATTCTAATTGCAATCATTTGCTAGTCAGGCCCTGAATATTTTAGTGAATAATATTCAACTCTTTGGCCTTGACTGTTGTCTTTTTAATTAGTTTAAATCAGACTGAGTATCTCCAGCTATGGTACATTCAGCACTACAATGTACTGTGTTTTATTTAGAGTTACTAGTTGTACTATTTACAACACTACTTTGTATATTATAAACTACTAATGTAGCTAAGAGTCGCTTATATCTAGGAGGCAGATAAAATTACAAATAAATTTATTTATATCTAAATGAAAAATAAAGTGTGACAACCGTGACAATAAGTCATATTGTACAGATGTACATTTAAATCATATATGTGCCTGTTACTTTTACTGTCTAAATTGTCTGAATATGGAAAGGCACTTATGATAAATCTACAATCCTTTTTTTTGTTTTAAATCTTTGATTTTGTCTATACCTTTTTTTAAGTTCTTTCCTGTAATAGAGGAACTGTCACCACACATTATTAAAATTTTGGTATGTTGGTCTATGTTATTTATTAGGTTTAAAAATGTGACCCCGGGTGTGCATTAGGGTGGATCATTTTTTAAAATTTTGGAAATCTTTTATAGATGGGTGTGGATTTGGTGCCAAATAGGATAGTGACAACGTAAAAAATATTCAAAAAAATGACAAATGATAGGAAATGCCTCCACAATGCTTCCAAAAACAAAAAATGCATTTAATTTTGATACTTTTTAATTTTATTTTTAAAAATAATAAAAACACTCGAAATTTATCACACTTACTTTAATATTAAAGAAAAAGGTATGTTCTATACTAATAACATAAAATAACATAAAAATAAACATAAACCAAAACTTCTGGAAAATTATTAAAAACATAAAATATACCAAAATTACTGGAACTTGAAGTCTTTTTTACTCTCAAATTGAGGCATGATTTCTCTGCTTTTCATGCGAGTTTTTATAAATCCGTCTCTTCTTATTGGCCCACACACTGAAGCAGATGCTTCAGTTACAACTTTCACGCATCTTTCGACAGCCTGAGTGTGGCATGGTATTTTATTTACCCTCAATAACACTTCTCCTATCATTTCTGGATTGCTAATTAGTCTGATAATTTCATTTTCATCAAGAAATCCTAGTATCGGTGGTATCGAAATATCTTGTATTGGAACCATATCGATATAATCTTGGGCTAAAAAATTAAACTTAGGCAATTTAAATATTCGTACTGTAGAAGAGGGAAGTGACATTGATTTTAATATTTTTTTTAAAGCCAACACTTTTATATAGTCGCGATCATCAGCCAACATTGCCAAGATGACGTTTTCAGGATGCCCGAAAAAGCCATTTCTCTGTATTACGGGATCGATTATCAATTTCAATGAATCCGGAAGATAACGTGAGATCATAATTGTTTTAAATAAATGATTAGCACCGTAGATACATGATGGTTTGGACTTAATAGTAAACCACATGGGAGCATATACTATCAAAACAAACTGCACCAATGTAATTAAATTATCGGATGGAATTTCAGTGGAAATGTACAATCTAAGGATACGATTTGCAGTTGTAAGCCATCTAGAATGTACAATTTTGCCTGGATTTCTTTTAGATAAATTTTCATCACAAAACCCCTTATCAATTGCTTGGCATATATCATACAAATACTTCTGATCTGTGCTAAGATCATCTGCATTAGAAATAACTGGCAAATTACATCTCATTAACGAGAATTGTACCACTGGAAGTGTTTCACAATTATGCAAAGCTTTTCCGATTACTCCTGTAAAACTTCTTGGTCCAGTAGTAGTCCCGTCCAAATGTTCGAACAAGTGGCGAAGTAAGAGTTCATTGCCGTGCAATTGGCACACCAACCACTGAAGAGGACGATTTAACAGCACTTCCAATCTTCGAAGTATGCCAGTCTTCCAACCAGTATTGACTGCAGTCCCATCACAACCAATTGCTACTAACTTTTTCAAGTCAATCTGCTTTTGGTTCAAAAATGAAAATATTTTTAGTGAAATAGTTTTCGCGTTACCCATTGTCGGCGTAATGTGTCCTACGTATTGATTTCCCGGCTCTTTTATCAAGCTTACATGTTCTTCAAGTTTAACTACCCGTCGATTGTCTGAAAACGTTAACGTCTTATCCTTACGTCCATCGAAAAACAAACCAACAATTTCAGATTCGTTATCAAAGGGCTCAGATGACAATTTCAGCCTTTCTTTATCCCGGAGTCGGCGAATCCTGTTCCTGTCGATGATGTTGGATGTGTCTGTTTCAGTTATCATTCCCACTGCTTGAAGAGTAGCAGACACAATTGCTGCCCCGGCTCGATCAGATACTCCATATCTATCTAAAGTCAGCGCCACATTCGTGAAAGTGTTATTTTCAATCTGAGTTTTTGTGATTTGTTTCAAAGGAACCTCAATATTCTTAGAAGTCGATGGTATGGGATCTAAATAGATAGACTGAGGTGACTGCATTTCAGTAGCAATGAGATTATCAGATGGGGATAACTCCGTTTCAGAAGCACGAATTTGGTCGCGTAATTGTCTGTTATAAGCTTTGTCATTTCTACGTGTAGTCTTGAGATCAATGCCACCAATTATCATTTTACGTTCATTTCGTTGATCTAACACAAAGTCACGTTCCTGTAGCGGTATTTTACGACTTCTGATACAAGAACAGTTTTCAAACTCAGTACACTTACACGTTGCAATGTCAAATAAACGTTCACTGTCTTTTAAAAATTTGCGCATTTTTTCTTGATAACTAGGAAGATTCTTCCGCTGTTTGTATGGTTTTTGAATATTCTTGTATTTATCATGGTAGCTCCTTATTCGTGACACTACATTGCAGTGTTCTACTATAGGCAAAGAACTTTTTTTCCACAGTTCTTCCACCCCTGTAGCCACAAGTTGACATGACTCGGAGTATGATTGTCCATTATTCTGTAGCCACAACAAATACAACATAACATCTTTATATGTAGGCAAAATATTAAGTGGTAATTCGCTTGCAATACCGAGTATTGGACACGTAAATGAACTTCTTTTTAATGCCATAATTAAAGTTGCAATTCACAAATTACAAATATATTTATCCAAAACTTCGTGCCACTGATTATTAACTACGGCTAAAGTCAATATTTTGTAGCGTCAACGCAATTTTTTAGATATCTACCCACTTCATTTTAATCGCAATGTTACCAGTTTATTGTTTTTTTAGCTCTTAAAATAAACAATAATAATTAAATTATTTAAATAATTATTATTAATCACTTTATTTAAGAAAAAAAATAGTTACGCTGTATCTTCATTTAAGATTTTTTAAATATATTCAATTGCTTTGTGGAGGCACTTAGTGACGTCAGATATTTTTTAAATTATTTTTCCCTTAAACCTCTATACATATGACATTAAAATTGCACCCATCCTTTTCAAAATTAAGAATTTTTTTTTCCCCCATACATTAACCGATCCACCCTAGTGTGCATACATTGAATACTGAACATTCACTGTTCAGGTTATTATAAATCATACTACTAAGATATTGACCTAACTTATAAGAATATTTTTTTTTTTACAAATCATATTTCTATTTATGCTATTATCAATTGTTTCTATTTTGGATTGTACATCATTTTCTACATGAGGGTATTTATTTATACTTAGACTATGCATTCAGGCATGTGTAGCTAACCAAAATTAACTTGTTATATGTTTATTTGTTAAAATACTTGTTTTACCTACTACGCTCGTCAAAATATGATTTTACATTTTATTCTGCATGTTTCTCCGTAATAGTCCGGTCAATAAAGAAAAAAATATCGACAAATTCCTACAGTCTAAATTTATTATTCTAAATGTTTTTGGAATGTTTTTAGATAGCCCTGTATAGCTTTAGTCTCATTTCTCGAGAAGCATTTTGAAATAGGGGGGGAAATATGCTGAACGGCCTCGCTCGTATAAAAAAAAATCTACAGTAGAGATTAATGTACACTATCAATTAATAAGACATTACTATCCTATAAATAAAAGTTCTCCAGTTTTTGATAAGAGATTCTAGTCATAAAAAAAAATTAGGTTTTCTATAAAAAGTTTGTACTTACAAAATCATACAAATGGTGACAATTTGGGAATACGATCACAAAGTAGTCTTGAATGTGTCTGTAACTTTCCACTAGGGTGACTTATACGAAACCAATTAATTAACGAATATTCTTCGTTTCTTTCATTGCTTTTGTATCGAGAATAATTGTACACCGAATATTTTATCTGTAAATTTGTATGAACCAATAAATATCAAAATATCACACAATTATACGAAAAGGATTTTTTAATAATCGCTAATTTACCTTTAAAATGTAATAACATCAGTCTATACGCGTGACCTTGATTGCGCTGCTCTTGCTTCCCAGTCCCGATGCAGTGATTGAAAAGGACAGAAATATACTAGGCGCGCACCGGTCTCTTGGTCTTATCATTTGTTTATTTTCATGTCACCGCTCATTTATTTACAACTAGCTGATGCCCGCGACTTCGTTCGCGTGAACTTTATGACTCTGGCGTATTAATATAAATACAAACTAATGTAAGATACAAGAAAATATAAAAATTGTTAGAAACAATTTTTTTATTATTATTAAAAGTGTGTTCCCACGTGAAATTTATAGAGGTCGTAGAGCAAGAGATTATTTGAAGCAGAGAATAAATATATTTTTTATACAATATAACTGATAAAAATAATTATAAGTGATGAGATGTTATACGTATCAGAAGTGAAAGTGGAATGAGTCAAAAATGATGAGCAAGTAATGTCTGGAATTTAAAAATTGAAATTAGGAATGAAATTTGAAAATAGTGAAATGATAGAAAGGGGGTGGACAAGAACAGTGTGGTGGTCGTAGCACAAGGGGGTGTACTAAATGAAACACGTCGAAGTCTAGTTCGTAACTGTACTCATTTATTAATAAGACATGGGTTTATATACTAAACGAATAGGCCATAGGTACCTTGATGTTACAAGCATATCAAGGATATATAATCTAGGTGATCTACATAGAGAAGGTTACAATGTTAAAGCAGGACAATAATGAGGACGGTTGGTCTCACTCTACACCTTCCCCCTTTTTAAAAAAAAAAAAAAAGAAATGAATATAATGAACTTTTTTTGGAAATTTTCAAAAGAAAATGTTATCGACTCAGCAAATTCTTCTCCTTTTTTACATCGCTAATAATATAGTTGTACAGAGAGAGAAAATATATATATATATATATATATATATATATATCACCTATAGTATATTTCTTAAATACCTATGTTTATAATAAATATACCTATTTGTTATTAAGTGTTTACATTACAATATATCTAATAGACTTTTTTTTTTTTATAATTTTCAAATTTGTAGTACATGAGCTCTTAAACTATGATTACATAAAATGGATACACTGGATATACGTGTGTATTGATTAGTAAAAATATGATAACATATGTTTAAGAATAAAAGCGTAACATTAATAACTTACTCCTATTATACAATTATGTATTTATTAGTAAAAAAAAAATTACATATGTTTAAGAATATTTAGGAATACAATAACATCAATAACTTACTCCTATTTATTAATTAGAACAAGGTGGGTGATCTAGATTAATTATTGCTTACGTCGTAATTTGATCACCAATCTGTCTCTTTTATTCTCATTACAATGCAGAGGTAGTGTTACTTGCAAGTAATATGAAGATGCTATTCCTTATTTGGGATAACTGATCTTATTTAATCATGGTGCATTTTAGCCATTGTATTGTTGCATCTTGTGCCAGTTGCACTCTCAAACTCAAAAAAAAAAAAACAACTACTATGGACCCCAACCTGGTTATGGCCTACCGACTAAGTCTAAAAAGACCTTATCAAAAGCTGAGGTTGCCGTACTCGTGATACACATTGGCTGCCTTATATTTTTATGATGCTTTTGTTTTTGGCATTTATCACATTTTGTCACGAATTTGTATATGTCGTCATTCATGCCAGGCCAATAATAGTGACGTTTAATATTATTTGTCATTCTACGTATGCCTGCATGGCCACTGGTTGGCAGTATATGAAAGTCGTTTAATATGACGCGCCTGTCGTCTTTATTATTCACTTTAGTGACACCTTTTATTATGCATAAACGGGGTCCGGACCTATTTACACATTTATTTAAATATTGAGTTAACTCTTTTATAATATTCTCGGTGTCTTTATTACATATTATGCATACTTCATTTATTTTTAGTGTCTTACAAAATGCATCTAATTCATTCACGAAGAAAGCTCGTTTCATCCATGATCCTGAACTAGGGTTGACACCTATTATCAATGCTTCAGGTGAATAAATGAAGTTTTTATTACGGCTTATTTTATAATTTCCTTGTTTTAATATTTTTTATAGTCTTGATTACTGAGACTCAATTCTGGTAGATCCTTGGGTTTTTTGAGTATCTCTACTACACTTGGGTAGCTAGTCCAATCATAGTTAGAGGTCTCATTAGTTGGGCTTACTGGTGTTTTTTGCTCTTCTAGTCGTTTCTTTTGTGCTCTTGTCATTATTGATATTACATGCTTATTCATATTTTTCAATTCTCCACTCGTGATTTCAATCCTAGATAATGCGTCTGCAGCTGCATTATCTTTTCCTTTCAAATAAGTCACAGTAAAATCGTATTCCTCTAAGCATAGACGAAATTTAGTTAGTCTACTAGAAGGATTATTCATATTAAATAGATAAACTAGTGGACGATGATCCGTTATAATTTTAAATTTCCGTCCGTACAAATATGGTCGAAAATGTTTAATTGCCCATACTATTGCTAATAACTCTTTTTCGATGGTGGGATAATTTTTTTCTGTTTTATTCAGAGGGCGACTTGCATATGCTACTGGCAAGCCGTCTCCATTTGACAATACACATCCTATAGCTATACCTGATGCATCTGTGTTAATTATAAATTCGTTTTCACTTGAAAAATTTGGATACTGTAATAGTGGTGGACTGCTCATGGCGTCCTTTAGTGTGTTAAAGGCAACAGCGCAATCTTTACTCCACTCAAAGGTGACATCTTTTTTTAATAGATTATTTAATGGTTGTGTTATTCCTAAAAAATTTGCTATGAACTTTCTGTAATAGTTTGCAAATGCTACAAATCTTCTGACTTCGTCAGCATTTTTTGGTACTGGGTAACTTTTTATTGCTGTAATCTTTTTAAGATCTGGCTTGATGCCGTTTGATGTTACAACATGTCCTAGATATAAAAGTTCCTTTTGTAAAAATTTACATTTTAAAGGGTTAAGCTTGAAGTTTACTTTTCTTAATCTTGAAAAAACATCTATTAAATTTTTATTATGATGTTCAAGGCTACGGCCCATGATTATGACGTCATCAAGGTATACTAGGCATTGTAAATAGTTTAAACCGGACATGGCTATAGTCATAGCTCTACTAAAAGAGTTGGGACTTGTTTTCAGACCCATGGGTAATCGTTTCATCTGATAGTGCTTGTCTGCTATGAATGCAGTATACTTTCGACTTTGTTTATCAAGTCTAATTTGGTAATAGCTTTGATTTAAATCTAAAGTACTGAAGTACATTGCTCCTGAAAGAGAATCTAGTATTTCAGTGATATTAGGGAGAGGAAATTTGTCATCCTTAATTCGTTCATTTACCTTCCTATAATCTATCACTAATCTCCATTTTTTATTTCCACTTGCGTCTTCCTTCTTTGGTACTAGTAAAATTGGACTTGACCATTCTGATTGTGACTCTTCAATGATATCGTCTTTAAGCATTTGTTTTATTTGTGTATTGATTTCCTCCTTTTGGGATTGGGGCAACCGATATGGTTTAATGTATACTGGATGTGTGTTATCCTTTAAATGTATAGTTTGTTCATAGAGATTGGTAGTGTTTAATGAGTCACCGGGTAAATGAAATATATCTGCAAACTTTGCGCATATACTTGCAATTGAATTTCCTTCTTCTTTATTCAAGTAATTTAATTTTAGTAGAGAAAAAAGTAATTTTACTCTTTGTGCATCATTTTTACACTCCTCAAATGTGAAACAATTAAATTCCGATAAGGGTCTTACATCTGGTGTAAAATGTTTTAAAGTCACTTCTTCTTCTCGCGTATTTAGTATTTTTACTATAATTTTTCCATTTATATTTTTAGTTATTGTATTTGCTACAAAAACTCCGTCACAAATTTCATTTGAATAAATTACACATTCACCCATCATATTGCTTGACAGCCCTACGAATGATTCACTTCTCGACGGTAATTTGATACATGATGATAGCTCTTGTTTATCGTCACTTGTATACAAGGTTAGAGGCATAGTTATCGTATTCTCGTTCGAGGTTAAGGTTAATGTCTTATTCTCAAAGTTTAAGTTACACTTGTATTTCGTTAAAAAGTCTTGACCTATTATTCCATCAATGTATATAGGTAAAGTATCGAATACATGAAAATTATGTGTAAAATACGAGTCTGTCCCATGATATAAACGTAAACGTGTGTAACCGTGTGACGTGATTTTTCCTCCTATTCCCTTTATATGTGTAGTTTTTGGTATAATGAACTCGCGCATAGCCATTATTGCATCATATTTTATTGCACTTAGTGACGCACCTGAATCCAGGAGAAAGGTATATAGCTTGCCATTTATAGAAAATTGTGCTGAGTTCATGTTACCGTATGATAATATATAATTATTAGTCGCGAAAAAGGTTTTGGAGTATATCACCCGACTTATCATCAAGGACGTCGGTTTCTTGTGCTATATTTACTTGAGGTGCCGACTTTCGATATGAAAATCTGGAATTACGACCTCTGTTACCACGCTGATAACGTGTATAGGTATTTCCCCGAGGGTAAGTATTTCTATTCGTTGCATGCGCGTTTCCTTGCGTTACATATGTTGCACCCCCCCGTGCCACATATGTTTGGTTCCCGCGGTTTTTACCGTTTCCTCTATAAGATTTTTTATATCGAATATTACGCCTATGAGCGTAAAACATTTGTTCAGAGGACGATGTGGATGGCGTCATATCTATTTGCCCATCCTTGGCACCTTGGATTGCTTCCTGCAAGGAAGTGTACCCACGTGCCGATATTATGGTGCCAAGCCGCTCATTTCGTAACCCATCCGCAAACCTATGAATGGCTTGTTTCTCGTTTAAAGGTTTTAATACTTCGTATGTTTTCGAATCACCATTAGCTTGCGATATGATTAAGTTAACGAAAAGTTCTTCCAGTTCCTGACCAAATCGTTCCAAAGTTTTACTCCCTTGCTTAGCCATTTGCAGTTGTTTTTGTAAAGCCGTGTCTGATTTACGAATTAATAATAGTTTTTTCATTTCATCAACCATTAGTGAAACGGAAGTATAAGTTTGAGATAATCTAAGCTTAGCGCTATGAGACAGTCTGGTTTTTAAAACAAAACTTATTAGTATTTGTTCATCGCTATCTTTTATCATTGTTGAGTATAATTCAATCGCGTTAATTAATCGTTCCGTGGTTTGCTCGGAACCATCCATAATAGGCAATAAGGCAACTGCCGTTTTTAAATCAAAGTTTTGGTTTGAAGCCATGGTTATCTCTTCGGATTCGTATTCTAATATTTTAGCATATACTTGCTCTACTTTTCCAACAATATTTTGTATTAATTCACAATCTTTAACAGAAATTTCTGAATTTTCTATTTTTACACTGAATATTTCTATATATTGTTCATACTGTTTATATAGTTGTCTCGCTTCTGCAAATTTTTTCTAACCTATTTCTTTCTTTCTACGGGACGGGCCAAGTTTTCTTATATTTTCTTGGAGTTTTTTAAGTTCTTCATATATTATTTGAAATTCAGACATTCGCAATTAATCACTTTTTTTTTTATTTTTTTTTTTTTAACGCACTGGACACTTTTTTTCACACTGATATCACTTACTTAGTCATACCGTTGAACCGTTGATGGAGTCTGCTCGGGCCTTAGGCTTGTCTGCGTACACTGGCAGCAACAGTTTGTCGCTCGATCTTCTTCGTGAGGCATTTATGGATCTTCTTCCAAATGAAGTAGGCAAACAGGAAAGCCACAATAATAAGTATCGCCACAGTGACCAGCGATATATTGTATATTAAAGATGATACCTGGGACTGTGATGCACCTGCACTATTACTTGCGCAATTTTGGGCAATGATAATTTCTTCTTTCTGAGCCTGCCTGTGGGACGTAGCGCCGCCCATGCTGGGTTATAGTGATATTCTTTATAACACTTTTTCTTACTTTGTCACTCGCGGAACGCGTTTTGGCTCGGAACCCATGACACTTAACACTGTCTGAGAACAGTGGCTGGCAGGGTCGCCATGTGGTGGTCGTAGCACGAGGGGGTGTACTAAATGAAACACGTCGAAGTCTAGTTCGTAACTGTACTCATTTATTAATAAGACATGGGTTTATATACTAAACGAATAGGCCATAGGTACCTTGATGTTACAAGCATATCAAGGATATATAATCTAGGTGATCTACATAGAGAAGGTTACAATGTTAAAGCAGGACAATAATGAGGACGGTTGGTCTCACTCTACAACAGTAAGAATGGTACCTACTTATTGTAACATCGCTACACCGCGCCTACAGACACAATTTTTTACTATTTTAATATGTGTATAGATTTTGACGCGTTAAGAAAGTGAAAATTTGCTGGGTCGAAAACAGTACCGTGTGGTTAATATGGACCGTGATATACATTGCATTATTTGTAATTCACCATTAAGTGAAGGAAAGTCAGTTACAGTGACACATTAATAGCAACATTTTACATGCAAATTAAATTAAAGTATAATGAATTTACTTTCCTTATTCTAAGCTAATATAATCAAAGAGGCAACCGCGTTTCCGGTTCTAGTACTAGTCATAAATACATACATAGACTTCAGGTCTAGGTCCACGCCAGCCTCTACGCGTGTAACCTAGCATACTCACGATTTTTTTCCACTCGAATTTCATTTGTTTGAAAACGGTATGACGAAGTTTTAAATACCAGATAGCTTCTTTTAAATATTTTGTGTTTCTAGAAATATTATGTTTAGGTTTCTAGAAAAACCGTTCCCCGATTATCAAATCATGTAATTTTATTTTCTAGAAGTATTAAAGATAAGAAATAACCTTTTCTGTACTGCACAAAAACAACTTGACCACGGTGGGTAGGTAAGGTTTGTTAGGTTGTGACCAAAACACAAGCGACCGAGTGACTTAAGCTTAGGGCGAAAGTAACACAGACACAAAAACAATTTTGCCGTGGAGTGTAGGTTACATTTGTTAAATTTCTTCTGACCAAAAAATGACCGATTGAGCGACGCGAGCGGGCGACTCAAGCTTAGGGCGATAGTAACACAGACACAAAAACAACTTTGCCGTGGAGAGTAAGTTAGGTTTGCTGGGTTTCCTGAGACCAAAACATGAGCGAGCGAGCGACTCAAGCTTAGAGCGAAAGTAACATTGACAAAAACAACTTTGCCGTGGAGTGTAGGTATATTAAAATGTCATTCTTCTCTTATTCCTTTCATAATATAAAAAATAATTTTTTTAGAAAATAAAATATCTAGTGGCAATAGCTGCGGTTCAACGTTAAGTTAGAATTCAAAACATATAGCTTCAAAAAATAACAACTATTTTGTTTCAGCAATTTGTCAATTGCATTTTCGGCCAAATGAAAATATAGAAAGTAAAAAAATTAGGAAACGTTTTCGGTATATTGAAATTCGTCCAAAACCTATTCGCCTTCATGATAGGTAATCCGCTACGCGACACTAGCGAACGCCACCTAGGCAGTTGGGTTTTGTAATCCAGTTTGTTCGTCATTGGATCGTCTTATGTGACAGGTGACTAGGTAGGTTTTTATACACATTTTATTTGCAGTTAAATGTTGCTGTTTAACTCACTGTACCGTTATTTGAAGCTTATATCATTTTATTGAGAGACGTACTTATTATCGCCTGGTAGTGCTTATTTACGTTAATGTGATTATACTTAGAAAGTAAGCAGGTTAGGACCAGCGATAAAAAAATAATCCAATAGGCAGCTCATGTAGATCGACATATTCACGTTCTAATGTAATAAAAGTAGGTAGCGATAAATTTGACAAAATTAATTATTACGATAAGCAGACAGTAACATAATGTCTTATTTGGTGGATAAACATAGTCTTTCAGTTTTGTTTGTATACTTATGCGATGATGATAAAAATATACGAAGAGCTAGTATTTTTAGATATATCACGTATTTATATTCGGGAATTTCAGTATTATCTTTTTTCTCGGTGGTTAAAACTAGGCGTGATACAGGGAGATGCCAAATCTTCAAAAAAAATTACATCTGCTCTGGAAGATGCCTTCAAGCTCCTGGAATGGGAAGGACTGGATTCGATTTGCCGACGATATCGACGATGTCATGACACTCATGGCAGGGGTTAAGTCTTCTATCGATAGACTTAATTACGAAGCTTAGTGCTTAATTTTCCGGCTATTAAACTTATTGAATAAAAATAAAATTTTGAAAAAAATGTCAAAAATCATTTATCTTTTGATATTTGTATCACTTGATGACTGTCACTTTTTTTCTATTTCTTTCGATTTCTTAAAAGGTACGTTTACGTCAGATCATTTACTTACAGCTAAGTTTACTGCCGCTTCCTAAGAACAAGTACAGAATAAGCGGTAACAAACGGTACTGCAGCATTTTCTCAAAAAACGGCAACTTACAATTAATAAAATTAGATATGTGGAATTGTGGACTGAGAATACATTGTTGTGTCATAATTAGAGATCGGATATTTCAGTACATATTTACCTAAACTTCGAGGTAGTACGTAACATACAGTGGATAATACCACCTCTCGAAGTTTAGATAAATATGCACTGGAATATCCGCTCTCTGGTCATAATTATTTATTAAGCATGATGTCAAGTTTAAAATAAATGTCAATTTGCAAATTTAGTACTTCAACATGTACAGAATGTACTTTAAATTATGACATTTGTGAATGTACAAATACAAACCTTTAAGATGGACCCGCGCCAAGCTCAAGCCAGACATTTTTGTCTCTAAGTTAATCATTGGTTCCGTAATAGGCCTTATCACAAAATACTTTCTATACATAAGCTTTAAATTTTCCATCTGGTATATCAAGAACCGATTCTGACAATTTAATAAACTTCATACAGTTTTCCCTTAAACGACAGAAAACAATTATAAATAAATAAATATATTTTAATAATTTGTATGCGACATGATTGCTATAAGACACAATAATTACAGACATCACAATAGAAGTTCTTACATTCTCTTAACTTAGGAAAAACTTCTCTCCAAGCCTCTTCGTCTTTTTCTCTCGACGAATTTAATAATCATTTCGCAAATTCTAATTCTTTACATCCTTCCGTCAAATTCCGTACTATTTCTAAGATTTCTTCCATGGCCAATCTTCACATAGACTCTTTTTCATTTTCTCCACTAGCTGAGGATGAAATCCGGAAAATCATTATATCCCTACAGTCCAATGCTGTTGGCTGTGATGATATCAGTAGGCAAATGATTATTAATATTATTGACGTTTTAATTCCGATTATTACACATATTGTTAATTTTTCCCTTTCCACCGGCACTTTTCCCACTCTTTGGGGAAAGGCATATGTTACTCCTTTACCAAAAATTTCTAACCCACAGGCCTTGAACAATTTCCGTCCAATTTCAATTTTACCTTATCTTTCTAAAGTGTTAGAGGCGGCTGCCCACGTTCAGGTTTCCGCGTTCATACTTGATAATTGTCTTCTTACTCCACTACAGTCAGGTTTTCGTCCTGGGCACAGTACCGCTACTGCTCTTCTCAATGTTACCGAAGATATTCGCCTTGGTATGGAGAATTCGTTAATCACCATTCTTGCACTTATTGATTTCTCTAATGCTTTCACCATGGTTGATCACGATATTCTCCTGGCAATCCTTCAATATATGAAATTCTCATCCTCAGCTATGGATTGGTTTTCTTCATATCTCCAAGGCAGGCAACAAGCAGTTCGTATGGATCGTGAGTTGTCGCAATGGAAGAATATTTCTTCAGGTGTCCCTCAAGGGGGTATCTTATCTCCTTTGTTGTTTGCTGTATTTATTAATCTATTGTCACACTCTATTAGCTGTTCTTACCATTTCTATGCTGATGACCTGCAAATTTATATACAAACCAGTGCTGAAAACATTGACGCTGGTATTAGTCAGTTAAACGCGTCTTTGGCTAACATTTCGTCTTGGTCAGATGATTTTGGTATTAAAATAAATGCGTCCAAGTGCCAGGCAATTATGATCGGTAGTTCTAGACAGCTAGCAAAGATTGATGTGAGCTCTGTTCCCTCGATTACCCTCAATAATACAATCATCTCACTTTCTCCATCTGTAAAAAATCTTGGTCTTGTGATGGACTCAACTTTTAGCTGGAGAGATCAGATCACTGAGATCAGCAGAAAAGTCACTTTTTCCTTACAATGCCTGAATCGTTATAGAAATTTTCTTCCAATCAAAACTAAAATCACTTTAATACAGTCTCTTGTTTTACCTATTATTGATTATGTTGATGTGTGTTATCCTGATCTAAACTTAGATCTTCTTAATAAGCTAGATCGTCTTATAAATAATTGCATTCGCTTTATTTTCTGTGTTCGTAAATACGACCACATATCTTCTTTCCGATCTAAGCTTAACTGGCTTCCTGTTCGTCAGCGACGACAGCAGAGAATGCTATGTACTCTTTTCTCTATACTTAAGAACCCTCTTTCTCCCCAATATATGAAAACCAAATTTCGCTTTCAGTCTGAAAGCCATGACCGTGAGCTTCGCTCCAGTCATACTCTTCAACTTCACCTTCCGTTATTTCGATCCGAATTTATGTCTAACTCTTTTACTCTTCAAGTTACGCGACTCTGGAATGCCTTACCTGAAGACATCAAAAGTATCTCAAACAGATTCCTATTTAAGAAAAAAGTTCACACGTATCTCTCTGTTAATTTGTTTCAGCAGAACTAGTCATCAAATCAAAACATTTGTACTATGTCTGAATTTGTATCTAAGTATATATGTGTATGTATATGTATGTGTATTATACGTATGTATCTAAGTAAACTTGTATTAGTATATAGTGTATTTTAAATACATCTTTAGGCACCTATCGCATTTAGATAAAAAATTTCTGTTTTCCTACAGGTTGACTGGTAGAGAATGCATTAGCATTAAGTTCACCTTTTGTACCATTGTGGTCAATAAAGATTTTAATAAATAAATAAATAATAGAACAAATAGATACAAATCTCATACAACCATCTCATTCGTCGGGATGTATACAATTATTTTGACATTAAATCTATCAATATGCTTGCTCCTTCTATGTAAAATGTGATTGGTGGCAAGCTGAATAACAGATTGATTATCACAATACAATACAATTTTACTACTAGTCGTCGTCATTAAAAAAATTTTAAACTAAAGCTTGCAGGAACACCGTTTCTCTGCTTGCTTCGCTCAAACTATAATACTCCGCCTCGGTGTACGAAAGCGATATACACGTCTGTTTAAAGCTGCCCCAAGATATCGAATTGCCACCATATTTTAACATATAACCTGTGTATGACTTTCGATCAATATCAGAAGCCCAGTTCGCATCAGAATATCCGTCAAGAATAGGATTTTGATTTGTGACTTTGTATAACTAAACATTAATCTTTAGCATTCTAAAACCTTATGTAGTATGTTTAGTTAATACCTTTAAATCTAGTAGAATTCAGTACGAAAAGTGTTAAATTTACTTTAATATGACACGGCAAACAAAATGTCAGGGCGAGTAGTTACACAAAGATACATTAAACTACCTGAAAGATATCACAAAAGAAACGATAGATAAAAATGTTTTCTAAAAATGGCCAGCGTTGCATAGTACTCCAACGAAATAAACCGGAGAAAAAAATAATGCTTCAAAGCACTTACGGTTTAACTACGTGAATATTTAATTTGCTATATACCTCAAATAACAGTTGCATATAACTTACTGTCTCGAATGGATTCAAAAACGCCAATGACGCACAAACTGGGTTACAAGACCCAACTGCCTAGGTGGCGCTAGCGTCGCGTAGCGGGGAGCGTGCATAGTGGGGAGCGGAAGCGGTAGATGGCGTAGACTTAGACCAGAAGTCATAACTATTAGAAACGGAAATGGCTGCCACTCATCATACAGACTTAGGATAAAAGAGATTTTTTACATTACATTTTTTGTCTGTATATCATCATCATATTTTGTCCGTTTTTATATAAGCAGTGTAACATAAGTTGTAATATTAATCATACTCTATCAAACGGTATACTCTTAGGGTTCCGTAGTAAACAAAGAATCCCTTATAGTTTCGCCATGTCTGTTTGTGTGTCTGTCTGTCTGTCTGTCTGTCCGCGGTTTTACTCAGCGGTTATAAGTACTTAAGAGCTGTAATTTGGTATGGGCATATATTACAAATCATGGCAAAAAAGTCAAAAAATTAAAACACTGAAAACAATTTTTTTACTAACTCTCGTAAAATTGAAGTGAGAGTGAATTATTTTCTTCTTGGCTAACCCATCGTGTGGGGTATTATTGAATAGGTCTTTTAAAAATATTGCAAACTTGTAAACATAGTTTTTCGATTTAGGGATCCGTTTCTCGTTATATAATGGACACGTGAAAAAATTCACAAGATGTAGTGTATATAACGAAATTTAAAGGAAAACTGATACTGTCTTCAAGCGGTTATGCATCTTATATCACTTGACATAGAGCTTGTTTCGAAATGACGCGTCGCTTCCGATGCCATGCCATGCCAATCAAATGTAGCGCGGTCCATAGGTACTAGTGGAACTACCTAACCTGCGCGACGCTCGATTCGCCGCGCTAATGCGTAGTATGGTTTTTATTTTATTACAGGAATGCCTCATAATATTTATCGGAGATTTTTTTTATACTCGAATCAAAGCTTTATGGTTTGTAAGAATATTAATAAACCTTGACTGTAGAATTAATGCGTCAGCATAAAAAACCGTTAAATATTAATTAAAAAAAAACGACTCATGTCACCCCCTTGAAAATTTAGGATAGTGAGCATTACAATAATATAATAATAATAACTAAAAATCACAATTACCGTATTTTTTATGTTTGAACAGGATTTTTAAAAAATATTTTCTTTTGAAAAATATATTTCCTCTTCTTATTTAGGAGAGATTTCTTAAATCTAGTTTTTATTATTATTGAGTAAACATATGATGTAAAATCTCCCGTGTAGAAATTATTGTTCGAAAGATATAACAATATGAGTATAAAAATGGCATTTAAAAAAAAACCTTTCATCATTTTTGAGGGAAAATCTGTAATTTACAGTTGGAATAGCATATTCTAAGATATTTCGAAACAATCTCTACTGTAGGTTTTATTGTGAAATTCTCATACAACCGAAAATTCACAGCCCCGACTATAAGTGAATATCTTTGTATTCTTTGAAAAATAAATTCTTTAAACCTAAGATAAAGTGTGCTTGGAACTGGCGTAGTGAATCCCTTTTTAACATCTAAAATAATTACTTCTATTTTTTTCCATAAGTGATGGTAGTTTTACATTTTTATTTATTCGAAGGCATATGAATCATATGATAGTGTGTTAGTAGACTTAACGTAGAAGTTAACAGTGACTTCTACTAGATTGACAAATGTTAAAATTCTTAAACACGTAATTTTTTTTTAACGTTTATGCATTACTCAGACTATACATTTTTGTTCAGATTAAATATCAGTACTTCAGGGCGACCGAGCTTGGCTCGGTTATATCTCAAACATTAACTACATTTTTCTAAAATTGTCTAAAAACAAAAATTAAAAAGAAAAGTAAGTCACCAAGCGAGATTCAAACCCGTAACACTCGTTTCTTGCCGTCCGCGTCTGAAACAGCTGAACCAGACGGATAGTGGCCGGTAGGACGAAATTAGCGACCATATTCTGCGTGGAAAGAAAAACGCATGAAAACTCGAAAACACGCGTTTTCCCAAACATAACACTAATCTAGATCGATTTTTACCCCCGAAAACCCCCATATACCAAATTTCAGCGAAATCGTTAGAGCCGTTTCAGGCCTGGGCAACATGCCCAGGCTTAACAGCTATATAACAAAAAAAGTTTTATTCGAATCCGTCCTGTATTTCCCGGGATTAGCGTGTACAAACACGGGTATCTCGAACGGTTTTCGCAGCGTACGCAACGAAAGCCCTCAAAGATGAATAATTTTCCTCGTTTTTTCCTTATTTTCGACTGTTTCTTCGCTCCTATAAGTCGCAACGTGATGATATATAGCCTAAAGCCTTCCTTGATAAATGATCTATCCAACACAAAAATATTTTTTCAATTCGAACCAGTAGTTCCTGAGATTAGCGCGTTCAAACAAACAAATAAATAAACAAACAAACTCTTCAGCTTTATAATATTAAAACTAGCTTTTCGGGCGCTGCGCGGGCTGCAAGCAGCCGGCGGTCTTTCGTGAAGCTGATAGTATAGGTTAAAATATGTTTCCAGTTCACAAAATGGGTAAGTTTGTATGGGGAGGAATTATCCTTGTATGGCGGCCATCTTGAATTTTGAAAAAAATAGAAAAACAAATGACGCTCGTAAAATTGCTCACAACCCCCTACATTCTGGAAAAAAAATCACGCCCCTAACCGCAACCGTTTTTGCAGGCCGTACCCCTTCCACATCAGGTTTCTGCAGATCTTCAAATGTCAGATTTTTCTGGTACTCACTGGAGCACCCTCTGTACGACCACACATCAACCTAAACCCCACCAACCCCGCAACAGGGCAAACAACTCTGTCAGTAAGTGAGTGGTAATGTAGGTTTCATCATATCAGCCACAGGAAGTCCACTGCTGGACATAGGCCTCCCCCAAGGATTTCCAAAACGACCGATCGGAAGCGGCCTGTATCCAGCGCCTTCCTGCAACATTACGTAGGTCGTCTGACCATCTAGCAGGTGGGTGTCCTACACTGCGCTTGCCGGTACGTGGCCGCCATTCGAGAACCTTTCTGCCCCATCGGCCATCGGATCTTCGCGCTATGTGCCCCGCCCACTGCCACTTTAATGAGCTAATCCGCTTGGCTATATCAGTGACCTTCGTTCTTCTACGAATCTCCTCATTTCTGATTCGATCACGTAGGGAAACACCGAGCATAGTCCTCTCCATAGCCCGTTGAGCGACCTTGAGCTTTCTTATGAGACCCATAGTAAGGGACCACGTTTCAGAGCCATAAGTCATCACTGGTAACACACATTGATTAAACACTTTCGTCGTACCATACATCAACCTAAACCCCTCCCACCCTGCAACAGGGCAAACAATTATGTCAGTTAGTCAGTGGTATTTTAGGGTTATATATTATATAATATATAATAAGTAGTAGTAGTAATTGGGGCCCTGGATCAGATGAAATCCAAGGATTCCCCAATTACTACAACTACCTAGTTTTGAAACTGTATTTTTCAAAATCACCCGGTCACATGTCAATTGATCTGGTGAACAGGTAAATTTATTTTATAATACTTAACTGATACCCTGTTTCCGTTTAAATCCAAGGTACTACGTCCACAAAACTTCGATCTACTCTGGTGACATAAGCTTTAAGTATTAATCCTTTATAATAGATTCGATGTTGCTGTCTTCTTGAACTACTTACTGTGATGCAAATGGTATGTCATCGCTCGTCATTTATGATTTTGACATGATGAAGACCACATAATTGCCATTTATCAACAATGATATCCACTATGTCTCCAACTTTTGGTAACATTCTTGATTATTATGAATGGATATTAAATCTTAACACCAATTGAAGGTAGGTAGATTGACTATCCTACCTAATCGATTTGGATATACCGTAGAGTCAATAATGTAAATAAAACCAATATGTATGATCCGTTTACTTATTTATTATTTTCAAAAAACCATTTTTACAAACGTGATGCATTTTTGTAAGCGCATACGTTAGTATGGTACATACAAGTTTGGATATCATTCGACATCGAGTAATTTTTATGCAAAGTTTCTAAATTAGGGCAATTAATATCATTATTATGAATATTTTTATTTTCTATGATTTCTTTTAACCATGATGCTTTTTCGCGACCCTTCACAAAAATGTGTTTATCTTTTAAATAGTTATGTAACAATAAATCAAAATTATAATATGGCACTAATCCCTCGTTCCATAAAATACCTCGATTTTTTTCTATCCAGGTCACATGCGAGCGTTCTTTTTTCGTTAAATTATAGAAGGGGTATGGTGGCTTTATCAATAATACAAATACATGTTTCTTAGAACGTATTGCGATTTCTTTTGGAATAAACTTATTGTCGTCAATCTTAAAGCCTTGCAAATCTACTACAACATAGTCATGGAACCCCCCTTAGGTAGAGTTGTCTGCGTCAACCCTTAAAGCTGCTTACCATGCCCTTATGATAGTCTATTCAGCATTTGTGGGTTGGTGCAGACTCTCTCTCATTATGACACACTGTATTTGACGTGAACCTCCGTTAGACGTGTCCTAGATTATTTTATATGTAATTCTAATTATAATTAGTTTAAAAGTTAACTTTAAAGTTAAAATAAACTTTTTTTAATTTTTTAAAAAGTGTTTCAAAAGCTCCCAAAACAAGTCTGGCGCAGCCGGGTCGGATCGGCGGAAAACCTGCATTTTGAAATCGCGTTGTTTCCGCGCTTTTGGACTCAAAATCGTACCAGGCACGGGAAGTGATTTAAAAAGCGGTGTGATCGATCTATCGAACCTCTAACAAATAAATTCGACTATCGGGAGTGAAGTGAGTGAATAGTGTCTTCACTATAAGATTGCATAAGGCAAGAATGGTGTCGAGTGAAATGTAAGTAAAACTCTTTGCTTTCCCTCATTTTACCGTCCTGCCCATTTCCCTAAACTTGTGTAATTACGAGTGGTTTTTTAATAAAACGCGCAATTAAATTTTTGCATAGAATAGTAGAGTAAGTGAAATTTTATTATATTTCTAAACAAATAAATAAAATAAAAAAAATTAAGGAATTGAAAATAAAATTAAAAATAAATTATAATAATAGATACTTGTATTAATTAAGTTATATTACGTATTTCACTCTACGTAATTTTATAGTTAATATTGTAGAGCTAATTTTAGTTAGTGTGTTTAATTCTAAAAAACAAAAATGGAACAACAACAGGGAGAAAGAATTCAAATCATCCCTAATGAAATGATTAAACTCATCCCTATTTTTAAGGGTGACAAAAGACAATTAGGGTTATTTTTAAGGAAATGTGAATTTGTTATAAATAAGTACCAGGGATCCGAGGCCCAAAATGTATACGTCATGCATACCATTACGAGTAGGCTCGCGGACGATGCAGCTGCGCTTATCAGCGAGCGCGAGGATATTATGACCTGGACTGAGTTCCGAGAATTGTTAGAGCAACACTTCGGTGATCCGCGCAGTGAGGAATGTATTTCTATAGAACTAGAGTCATTAAAAATAAAGTCTGGTGAAAGTTATTTGGATTTTTGTAATAGAGTACAGACAGTTAGATCTATTTTAATGTCAAAAGTAAATAAAATTAATGATTTGCAATTAAAACAAAGTAAAAGAACTATATATAATCATATGGCTTTGAACGTTTTCTTATATAATCTGCCTGAGAATTTAGTTAGAATTGTGAGGTTAAAGACGCCCAGTTCTTTAGAAGATGCATTAGCTATTGTTCTCGAGGAAGTTAACTTTCAAACTCAATATAATACGCGTAATAGGTATACATATAGCAATCCATTTAATAAACAAAATAATAACTTTGGAAATAAATTTAGTGCACCTGCCCAATCAACTAGCTTAGTACAAAAAAATAATATATTACCTAAATTTAATTTTGGCATACCTCAAGGTCAGCAAATGAGAGCGCCGCAAATGTTTGGATACAGACCTCAGTTTTCTCAAGCTCAACAATTTATGAGACCCCAACAATTCGGGTATAGACCCCAGTTTTCTGGTTTCCAACCTAACCAAGTAATGAAACCTCAGCAGTTTGGTTACAGGCCTCACTTGCCTAACGCTCAAGCTCAGCAGTTCGGAAATAGGCCCCAAGCTAATAATGCTCAACCCCAACAGTTTGGTTATAGACCTCAGCTGTCAAATATGCAGCATAACCAATTTGGCCGTATTAAGCCCCTTCCTAATGAAACAACGGATGTGCCTATGCGTACAGCCCCCCTTAAGCCTAGATTTGGCATTAACGAAATTACCCTTAATGAGGAATATTATAATACAGATTCTCAATACCCTGACCAGTTAGAACCCTATTATTATGAACCATACTATGACTATAATCAGCATAGCGAACAATTTAATGAAGCTATGATGTCTGAAAATATAGTAGGTACAGAAGAGCAGCCTTCAGCTGAACCCTCTGAAGAAGCTGAAAATTTTCACATAGTTACAAGAATAATAGAGAAGTCATAGAATTAAATTGTACCCCAAATAGTGGTTTACCTTATATCTATATTCCAGAAATAGATGCAAAAATGATGATAGATACAGGTAGTACACGTTCATTTATTAGTCCTGATAAGGCATATCAGTATTTCTCAGAATTTATTTACCATGAACCTTTTGAAGTAATTAGCACACATGCTACTAGTACACATAATGAGGCTATGCAAATTCCCCTATTACCTACTTTTAATTCATCAGATTATCATAAATTTTATATATATAGCGTAGACTCACGTTATGATGGACTGGTAGGTAACGATTTACTTAAACTTCTAGATGCAGTTATTGACTTAAAAAATAATATGCTTAGAACTAAAACTGCACAGATACCTATAGTACATTGTTGCCCAAAATTAGTTATGACTTTACTTCCGCGAACAGAGCATCGCGTAGAATTACCTACTAATCAGTACACAGGTGAAGCTATTCTTGAATTTAAGGAATTTAGTGAAGGTGTGAGAATGCCTAGCGCTATTATTAATTGTGTGAAAGGATTTGCTAGTACAGTTATACAAAATAGTACGGAAAATGAAATTACCTTGACTATTACAAGACCATTTAATGTAACCCCTTTTAATAGTAATCAGTGTCAGCTTAACTATACAAGTGATACTAAAGATATAGAAGTAGATAGACTGTTAGAAGAAAATCTAAAGCGCTTAAGGATAGACCATACAAATGAAGAAGAAAGGAAGAAAATAATAGAACTATGTAGAGAGTATAAAGATATATTCTATTGTGACCAATTACCACTTACCTTTACTAATGAAGTGAAGCACCATATAAGAACTAAAAATGAAGACCCTATATTTATAAAACCTTATAGGCAGTCTCCAGCTGAAGCTGAAGAAATTAAAAATCAAGTAGATCAGCTTTTAAAAAATAACATTATACAAGAGTCGTACTCACCTTGGAATGCACCTGTTCACCTTGTTCCTAAAAAGCAAGACGCTTCAAATATAAAGAAATATAGAATGGTAATAGACTATAGGAGACTAAATGACTTGACTATAGACGATAAATACCCTCTCCCCAACATGAATGACATTTTTGACAAATTAGGTAAAAGTACATACTTTTCTACATTAGACCTAGCTAGCGGCTACCACCAAATTGAAGTAAATGAAGAGGATAGAGAAAAGACCGCGTTTAGCACACAGAATTCTCATTTTGAATTTCTTAGAATGCCGTTTGGCTTGAAAACAGCCCCGGCAACATTCCAGCGTGCCATGAATAATATACTCAAAGGGCTACAGGGTATACACTGCCTAGTATACCTAGATGATATTATTATCTTCTCTTCTAGTCTAGAAGAACACATACAAAAACTTAGAATGATATTTGAAAGACTTAGAAAAACTAATTTAAAGATACAACTAGACAAATCTGAATTCCTCAGAAAAGAAGTATTATACCTAGGACATACTATTACTACTGACGGACTAAAACCTAACGATGACAAGATAAAAACTATACTTAAATACCCCCTACCCAAGACTATCACGGAAATAAAAAGTTTTCTAGGACTTATTGGATACTACAGAAAATTTATAAAGGATTTCGCTAAAATTACACAACCTATGACTAAATGCCTTAAAAAGCGTAATAAAATAGTAATAGATCAAGAATATATAGATTCATTTAATAAATGTAAGGAACTTTTGACAACAGCCCCACTTCTACAGTATCCTGACATGACTAAACCTTTTATTCTGACTACTGACGCATCAGCAGTTGCCTTAGGTGCTGTCCTGTCCCAAGGCCCCATTGGTTCAGATAAACCAGTAGCATTCGCTAGCAGAACATTGAGTGACACGGAAGCTCGTTATAGCACCATAGAGCGTGAACTTCTCGCTATAATATGGGCTGTGAAACATTTCCGCCCATATCTCTATGGACAAAAATTCTATATATATACGGACCATCGTCCACTAGTTTGGCTTAATTCCCTTAAGGAACCTAACAGTAAATTAACGCGATGGCGGCTCCGTTTACAGGAATATAATTTCGAAATTATTTATAAAAATGGCAAGCAAAATCAAAATGCTGACGCATTATCACGTATTAAAGTTAATGCCTTAGATTCCGATGATGACACGACTTCTATGCAAGTAAATGTAGATGACAAAGAACATAGACTGAGACAATACCTGGACGAAGTTACTGAAGAAATTGCGAAACTATCTACTAACAAACCTGAAGAAGAAGAAACCATACTTTTATCAAATTCTTCTACTGCTTCAGCAGACGAAGTTTACCCTCTTCCACCAGTTTCTAGCAGCACAGCTACTGCTCATTCAGCAGATGATTTAGAATCTTTCGGTATACCTATCCTTAACGAGGCTATAGATACGAAGCCTAACCAAATTCTTGTATTCACATGGTTACGAAACGAATTACAGGTTAAAGATCTCTCAAGAGATAAGCAAAAGATATTAGAAGTATTTATCCCCATTAATAATTTAGAATTAATAAAATCATTTTTAAAAGAATACATTAGGCCCAGTGTAAAATATTTCATATATTTCGAAAATGAGCAGCTTAGAAAAGATTTTTCCTTTATTATAACCAGTCTGTTTAAAAGAGATACAGTTCGTTTTTATGAATGCACTGAAAGAGTAGTTTTCGTGGAAGATGAGAAGGAACAAAAGGCTATAGTGTTACAACATCACGAGGGCAAGACCTGCCATAGGGGAATAAAAGAAACTATGCTTAGAATACGTAGGTCATATTTCTGGCATAACATGCAAACTGTAGTATCAGCTATTATAAACTCCTGTGAAGCCTGCCGTAAAATGAAGTATGATAGGAAACCTATTAAACCTATACTCCAATTAACTCAAACCCAAGATTCCCCATTCCAGGAACTTTTCATTGATCTTTTCACTATAGATGGAGTATATTATCTTACTATAGTAGATGCATTTAGCAAGCTAGGCCAGGCAATTAAAGTAGATAACCGCTCCACGCCTGAAGTAATCAGAGCATTAATTAAGTACTTTGCAGCATATGGTACACCTCGCAAAATTACTAGTGATCCAGGTCTAGAGTTCAATAATAGTTTAATTAGAGAATTAATGTCTTTCCATAAAATAGATTTACACATAACTACCCCTAATAATCCCAACTCTACAGGTATAGTTGAGAGATTCCACTCTACCCTGATAGAAATCTATCGTTTAGCCAAATATGAGCAAAAATGTACAGACGCAGCTTCTATAATGACTTATTCTATCATGTCATATAATCATACCATCCATTCTACTACAGGTCTCACCCCTTTCGAGGTAGTATTCGGACATACGTCATGCAATAGTATATTTAATGTAGATTTCGAAAAACAGTATATGAGTCAATTACTTAAAGATCATGCCAAACGCACTAATTTCTTATATAAATATATAACAAATAAAATTATAGAGACTAAAGAGAAAGAACGAAAGAAAAGAGGAGGAGAACCTGACATGGATATAGATGAAGAAAATACTGTTTTTATAAAAGATATAAATATAAGAAAACCAAAAGATAAACCCCGGTACAAAAAAGCAGTTGTTAAAGGAAAAATAAAACGTAATATAGTTCCAGTTAAGATAGGTTCTCGACTTACTAAAACCCCTATTAAAAACGTTAAACGTCCCCCACAGATTCGTTGTGATGCTGATGATCCTGATGAGGACCAGCCAGGGCCTTCTGCTCCAAAAGATTGAGAACAACCCAGGATTGCTAACCTTCAAGGAAGGAACAGCTGTAATAGAATATGATAAGTGGACCTTAATTAAAACACAGAATTTAAGTCTAGTTTATAAGGATTTAGAAGATAATATAATAGGGTTAGGAAACATTAACAAATTAATTTCAAGTAAATTTCACCTGAACTTTAGCAAGGAATTTATAAATTTACAGGATCAGGTAAATTATATTAAAAATATTACTGTTAAAAAGTATTTACAATTGGTTCCTGTTAATAGAGTTAAGAGAGGAATATTAAATCCTATTGGTACTGTAATAAAGGCTATTACTGGAAATTTAGATAACGAGGATGCACAAAGATATGATCAAATATTAAATGATTTAACCTCTAATCAAAATAAATTAAATAAAAAGATAACAATAATTTCGGATATTATTACGACCTCCATGGCGTAATGGTCAACACGCTAGACCGCCAACCCGGAGGTCCTGGGTTCGATCCCCAGCCAGGGCAAGTTGGAAAATGGCCTTTTTCAATTTTTCCTGGGTCTTGGATGTTTATCTATATATGTATTTGTTATAAATTATAGTATCGTTGAGTTAGTATCCTATAACACAAGTCTCGAACTTACCTTAGGGCTAGCTCAATCAGTGTAATTGGTCCCTATATATTTATTTATTATTTATTTATAATACATTTGTGAATTCCTCTAAATCAGTGAGTCATAATTTCATTCAGTTAAATAATAAACTAAAAGAAATAGAAAGAGACCTAAAATTACTTCAAACTAAAGACAATAAGTATTTCATACAATCTCAAATTACTGCTATATATCATATGTACTTACATAACTTCCAATTAATATACATTAAACTGAATGAAATAGAGACAGCTCTAGCCTTTAGTAGAGTAGGAACTTTGCACCAGTCTATAATAGACACTAATGAATTATTAAACTTCCTAGAATTAGTTAATAGAACGGATAAGTTAATATATAATCCTACTTCGTATAACTTAGTTAAGATTGAACGCTCTATTGTGGTGAAAGCCTATGTAAAATCAGATAGGATAGTCTTTCTATTAGAAGTTCCACTCGTAAGCCCTGAAAAATATACATATTATAAACTGTATCCCTTACCTGTATATAATCCTATTCTTAAACATACCTTAGTTATAATTCCAAAATATTCCTATCTCCTATCAAAGAGTTTGAAATTCAGGTCACTCGCACAACCATGCCGAGAGATAGATGAAACTTATTATATATGTCAAGAAAGAGATACTTACCAAATGATTGAAGACACATGTATCCAGGAACTGATGAAATTCACTGCTAATCCCAAGAATTGCAAGCAGACTCCCATTCAAATAGAAGACTTGAAAGCTGAAATGATAAAACCTAACCGCTATATCCTATATGCTAGACATGAAACATTAATTACTGAAAATTGTGAAGGAGAAGCGACACGAAGATACATAAAAGGTACCCATATCCTAACCTTAGCAGAGGGCTGTGACGTCATCGTGGACTACTTACGCTTCAAATTCCACCGCAGCGAGAGCTTCGATACTTACGAACCGTTACCCGTGATATCTCTATCTGAAGTTTCAACTCCTGATGTTCTGCAGACTCTACCTGTAAACCTGGAAGGAACAGACTTAAGTGATCTGGAAAAACTAAACCAGCAGTTAAAGTACAGTGTCAGTGAAGTGAAAATAAAGGGCATTAAAGTGGAAACAGTGAGCGTATATACTGTAATATTATATGTGTGTATAATTATAAGTTTAACTGTATTGGTTATAATTAAGTATAAGGCTAAACTTTTACATTGTTGTGTGCGAAATCATCCGAATTCTGAAAATCGTCCTTCGGATAATTTCGCTCTTGGTGAGGGAGGAGTCATGGAACCCCCCTTAGGTAGAGTTGTCTGCGTCAACCCTTAAAGCTGCTTACCATGCCCTTATGATAGTCTATTCAGCATTTGTGGGTTGGTGCAGACTCTCTCTCATTATGACACACTGTATTTGACGTGAACCTCCGTTAGACGTGTCCTAGATTATTTTATATGTAATTCTAATTATAATTAGTTTAAAAGTTAACTTTAAAGTTAAAAATAAACTTTTTTTAATTTTTTAAAAAGTGTTTCAAAAGCTCCCAAAACAAGTCTACATTCATGTTAATTTACGAACAATATTACTCAAAGGCTTTACTCAAATAGACGGTCATTAATGATAAGACAATAAGCTCATGTATTATCCGGTATATCTTCAGAACACTTGATTTCTAATCGTATGTCTACTGGTCCAGTTTTTAAAGATTCGTTTTGTCTTGAGCAATCGATAACAAAAAGCGGAGCTTTTTCTTTGAAGGTTTTCAGATCAAGCATCGGTTCGATGCTGGAGCCAAAATAAGACTGACGAAAATTAACATACATTTCATATAATATAATATATTTACCTTCGTCAAATTTTAAATTTAGAGAGTCGTACGGAAAGTATTACGAATTCAAAAACAATTTAACATTGGATACTTTACAATGATCGAAAGCGGAAGAACTTTTAGACTTATTCAATTTTCGATCAGTTTGCAAGCCAAGTATTACAAATCTTGGTTTTTCTAATTGAGATGAGGTTTTAACAGACCATGAATGTTTTGTAGTTTTTGGCAATAATGGATATTCGTATAAATCCAAATTTCTAAATGCTATTTGTAAAGAGCGATCTTTTTTTAACACTTCAATAACAACAACCTATCGCGATCAGAAACTTTTACATGTGGTACTCGCCACTGAATTTTATTTGAAATTACACAATTGGATAAAGAATTGCTTCTATGTAAAATAAGTTCATGTCTACAATTAATAATAATTTTATTGTAATCTTCTGCAAATCCTAGTACTATATTTAATGGAAGTATGATGCTGAACCGCCCATTTGTTTCTATTTTTCCGTTGAAATTCCAACCCTACAGAGCAGCAACTTTACTTTCTCCTCTATTCATTGAGATGTAAGATTTTATCGTGGTAGTAATTCCACAATTTTTTACTCTATCTATTTCAACTCCATTCAGCTCGTATCGAATATCTTGAAATAGGAATGTAAACGGATTGTTAATAAAATTAACTTCCTTTTTAAGTACTTTTTCTGTTTTATCATCCTTACTACTTACGCATACCCTTCGATGTAAATGGAACTAGCCGATGGTAATACATATACGTCTTGTTGGTGAATAGGTATTTTAATTTCGTCGTTATCTTTAGAGCTGTTATTGTAAGGATTGTAACTATGAATCTGATAACTGTCAATCGAATTATCAAATTTTGGTAAATCTGTTATATGTAACATATTTTACTTTAAATCCAAGTGCTTGAAGAAATTTTTTATTATTTTCAGTGAGTTTTTTTAATTTTTGAGCGTTGTTAACGTCTTCTTCCTTTTAACTTAGAAGGTGAAATGTTAGATTTTACCTTATTAATATAGCTTTTATTAAAACTTATCATATTGTGCCAGTAACTATTACAACTGTTTTGTAGTCACAGTAGACAATAACAGACTGATATAAATTAGATATTTGTAAGTACTTTTATCTCTTCTTTTCATGGATAAACCAAATTTTTTTCAGAAATTTCAAACAACAATTATATAAACTATTTCCTTGTAAATTGTTATAACTATATCGAATATCTGAACCCATATACTCAATAAACTCTTTTGGTGGTTTCAAATTACCATAACTATCAAAATATTCAATGTAATTATTAATTTTTGCATAGGCTACCCAATGAGTACCGGAGTTGGTAGAGCAATCTAAGTTGATAATTCCGCATTCTTTTTTAAATGTTTTGTGGGGTGATTCATCTCTCATATATACACCACGAAAATACGGAATGTTTCTCGAGTGATCAATTATATAAATATTTGTTTGTTAAAGCTCTCCTGGGTAGCCGACTAATTAGTTTTTTTGTTTTGTGATGTAAATTCCTAACCCATCTTTGTAAGGTTTAAGATGTAAACCTTTACCAACGGAAAAGGACTTTATTTTGGTATTCTGTGTTTTTAATTTTGATATTTGTTTTCTCGCTGATTTATATTTATTGATAGCTTTAGTTATTCCTGCCACCCCACCTGCTAAACTACCAGCAGCAGATAAACCGGCAAATACTGGGATCAGTGGAAGAAATCCACCAGTTTTAGGTATATGTATCACTCTTGGTAATTTGATAGGCAAGTCCGAAGCCAATTCTTGTGCTGCAGCGTAAGCTAACTCGGTCAACAATTTTTTACATTTTGGCTTTAAGTTGTGTATATGACGCTTTGCATGTGAAACGATATTTTTAAAGGTTTTTCTTTAAACCAGCTCCACGAGTCACGTTTTGTTTGTTGACTGTTTTGGTGATTTTTTTTTACAGTCTGTTTCGTTCTGAATTTGTCTTCTATTTACCATTATAAATAAAATAATAGTCTTTTTAATATAAAGAACCAAATACGAATGAATCATAAGAGTCAAAATGCTCTTTATAAACTCTTTGTATTTCTAGGATTTATTCGTAAAATTTTATTTACAAATGTTTTTCCTATCTATCCAACTGTTTTCGGTTGATGGAAGACCTAACCATTTAATATACACTTTATTCCCTTTTTTTTCTTAAATTTTTTTCTACTAAATATACATTAGGATGTTTAGTTTTTTGAATTTCCTAAGCATAAAATGCTCCTAAAATAGGCCTACATCGAGTATCTTCCAATAAATAAGTTGTAGGATTCGTTTCCTGCACTTTTATAATCTTAAAAATTTCTGTTGACCAATTAGGAGTAAAACTTTTTTCAAAAGACCCTTTATGCTTACTAATTTTTACATAATCTCCCACCTTCAATTTTTTACAGATGATTTTCTTAGACTTGTACGTATTGTTATATTTGTGTAATATCATTTCTTTATTTTTGTGGTTAGTAGATGCCGGTTCCTGTCCGATAGTTCTATGGATACTATGGTTGTATTCACAAACTTTATTTGATAGAGTACCGTCAATCCACTTGTAATTTCCTTTCAAGCTAAACTCTTTATACAGTTTAGATTTTAATGTTTTTATCAATCTTTCAACAATTGAGGCTTTTTTAGTAGAATATGTAGAGTAATGGTTGATATTATATTTTTTCATAAGGCTATTAAATTTATTATTATAAAATTCTGTCCCTGCATCTGTTTGGAGGTTTTTAGGTATCCGCCCTTTTTTCAACAAAGTTTGTAACTCATTAGATACCACCTGTTTATTTTTTTCTTTAAGCGGAATCGCCCAGGCATATTTTGAAAAACAGTCAATAATTACCAATATATATTTAAAACCAGCATTCACTTTTGATAATGCTTGCATATCGATCAAATCTGCTTGCCAAAGATCATCTATATCCCGTAGTATTACACTTCTTCTAGGAAAGTTGACCCTATCATTTTAATGGATTTCATTTACGACGTCTACTTTGCTCATAGTGCTTGTTTAATAATCTTTCAAGCTGACTTATCTAACAGTCTTTTTTAATTTTACTTGCGTTCGTAGCGCCACAATTTCTTTTTAAAATACTCAATATTAAATACTCATTATTATTCAAACTTTTATGTTTATGTTCGCTATATCTCTGACCTATTTTTGAGAACTCGTGAAGATCGTTAAACTAACATTACAGTGAATTTTATTTTTCTATTATACCAGCTTCCTTTAATTCCTCAATAATCGATAATATTTCATTGTCGTGATTGCTATTACTGGCGCTTTTTGAAGCAATTAATAATTTCAGTCTTTCAATTAACTCATTCGGATCATCCCAAAAAATATAGTCAGTGTTTTTCATATATTTCTTTAATTTAGGTAAGTAGCCTCCAATTTTTGTATAAAGGTGTTTTGGAAGATTAGTTTCATGGGTTTGTTGTGAGAAAGTGGCTTAATTACATGACAGTATTTTATTCCTTTATCACCTTTTATCTGTCCTATAGGACTATAGTCTCTTTTATGTGCATTTGTTTTATCTAATATATCTTTATATATCATTTTATCTTTATTAGTTACTACTTCAAGATTTGGCTTATTACGTAATAATAGTTATGTTAAACCTGGAGAAAAACCTAGCGAAAAATTGCACGGGTGAAGAAAAATCATATGTGATGACTTTTAATGACATCAGATATGATTAATTCATATCTGATGTCATTAAGAGTCATCACATATGATTTTTCTTCACCTGTGCAATTTTTCGCTAACGATAGTGACACCGTTGAGTCCCCCATCATAAGTTTTTTATTTTCGCTACGTATGCCGAATGATACATTTAAGTCATTGTAAATATCCATCAGATCTTCTTTTTTAAGAGAAATAATTGAGTCATTATTTATTTCTGAAGGTGATTTGCAATTATCGTCAGAATAATAATATTCAGAATCTTCGTTAGAGTGTTCCTCAGGTAGATCCTTGAAATCTTCATATTCTATTGAAGAATTCCATTCATCATTCACGTTACTTACTCTCGTGCTGTTTGTTTTCATGCCTTCATCAGTATTGGTTTTTTTTTACTTTGATTAGTGTTTCCAGAGGTTTTATAATATAAGGTTTAAATACTTTTTTTAAATTTTACTCGTAACTTCATCTTCCTCATTATGCATCATTTAATTTTTATTTTTTATGGTATCTACTGATTTAATAACTTGTTCTTTTATATCCAGCTATAACACACATAAATACAAAAACTATACAAAAGACAAAAATTAAACGCAGACACAAAAAAATATATTTGTATAAACCTACCTGCATAATTTTATGTGTGTGTGTGTTACAGCAATACAAAAAGGCCACAGCTCAGTGGTGATATTGCCCGGGAGCAATACACTGATTTTCAGCTGTGACCTGAGGAGATGTGTGGTGTTGATCCAATACTAAATATTATAGTAAAAATAAGGCTATGTGTATGTTTATATAAATAAATAGTGTGATATAATAAATTGATAACTTTAAATAAATATAATTAATTATAAATTGCATTGACGTTATGGAAATGGTTGATGACAATGGCACAATGCCCATCATACGACTAGGTGTGACAGAGTGTGGGAATATAAAATAGGTGCACAGATACAACCGAGATAGTCCTTCAGTGACAGCTACAGCTACCGGCGACGTGTTGGGTTATTAATCTTTTGTATATCTAATATGTGAGTACGAAACCTTGTTTTAAAAGATAGAATAGATTTATATAGTCTTATTGAAGGTGGTATATTATTCCAACATTTCGTCGCCTGATATCGGAAGCTGCCCCAGAAAGCAGCTGTTTTGTGACGATATACGAGAAGTGGTGGACGACAAGATCTGGCATTAGGGTTAGGATTAAACTTAATCTTCGTATATAAATATTCTGGAGTCCTATGCTTCATCACTCCAAACAACAGTGTTGCTAGATGTAGTTGTCTACGCGAGGCCATATTTAACATTGAAGCATCGTTCAAATACGGCGTGACATGACTACGAGGCGGAACATTGTAGCAAAATCTACAACACGCGTTTTGAACTCGCTGGATAAGACGCTGAGACCGCTCTAGAAGTCGAGGTCCGTAAACTGTATCGCCGTAATTGAGTCGCGATAAGATCAAGGATTCACAAAGCCTAACACGCACCTGCTCCGTTAGCAAGTTTCGTATTTTATACAACTTTTTTAGACGGAAGAAACAATTCTAACGATATTGCTAACATGATTCTCGAACCTAAGCTCACCGTCTATTAAAATGCCCAGATTTTTGGCCTTACCTACTCTATCTATCGCTGTACCTAACATCGTAATAATCGGGTTTTGGTCGACTATTTTAGCAATTTGCGTATTACATACATACATACATAATATCACGCCTGTTTCCCGCAGGGGTAGGCAGAGACTATGGACCTCCACTTGCTACGATCCTGACAAACCTCTTTTGCTTCATCTAAACTCATCAATCTCTTCATACATGCCCTTCGGTTACGGGTACTTTTTACCTCTCCTTTTTTTAGAACGTCTGCAATTTGGTCGCAGAAAGTTCGCCGAGGCCGACCTTTTCCTACTGTTCCCTTCACATTTGTCGTATAAATATTTTTCGTCAATCTCTTTTCATCCATCCTTTCTATATGCCCAAACCATCTTAACATCCCTTTCTCTATTTTTGTCACAACATCCTCTTTTATTCCACACCGCTCCCTTATGGCATCATTCCGTATTCGATCTTTCAAAGTAACACCACACATACTCCTCAACGCTCGCATTTCAACTGCATTTATTCTACTTTCATGCTTTCTCTGCCATACCCAACTCTCACTACCGTACATTAAAGTAGGTATCAGTACTCCTTTATGAACAGCGAGACGTGCCTTGTCTGATACCTTCCTACTGCTCATAAAGGAATGCAACGCTCTATTCACTTGGTTACCCGCATTCACTCTTTTTTCAACATCACCCTCGTGCTTACCATCTTTTGTAAACATACATCCCAAGTATACAAACTCTTTCACTTGCTCAACTTTCACCCCATTTATTAAAATATTGCATTCTGTTGCACTATCGTCCTTTTCAAAAACCATAACTTTGGTTTTACTGACATTAACTTTCATACCCTTTTTCTCTAATGCATCATTCGTAACAGCTATCATCTTCTGTAATTCCTCCTCTGAGTCCGCAAGTATTACTTGGTCATCGGCATAGAGAAGGCATTTGATTAATAACTCATCCATTCTGACACCACATTCATCATCTTTCAAATCTGTCAAACAACTGTCCATAAATAAGTTGAATAGCCAAGGCGACGCTACACATCCCTGTCTAACACCTTTTTCGATGTTAAACCAGTCTGTGTATTCGCCGTCAATTCTGACACAAGCACTGGAATTCCTATAAAGAGATTTCAGTGCTCGGATCAGATGGCTGCTCAGCCCATACGCAGACAATGTTGACCACAGTTCATTTCTCACCACTCTGTCATAGGCCTTTTCTAAATCTACGAAGATGCAATAGACTTTTCGACCTTTGGCCAAAAGCTTCTCTAAAATGCATCTTAAAGAAAAGACCTGATCCGTGCATCCCATACCCTTTCTAAATCCCGCTTGTACATCCCATAACTTCTCTTCGGTATTTTTCACCACCCTTTCTATCAAGACCTTTGCATACAATTTGCCGACAACGCTGAGAAGACTAATGCCTCGGTAGTTTTTACAGTCTTGCTGTGAACCTTTTCCTTTATACAGCGGTACAATTACCGCATTGCACCAATCTTTTGGCACCACACAGTTTTTAAAACAAAGATTGAAAAGGTGACACAACTGACTTGCTACTATGCCCTGTCCAGCCTTCAGCATTTCGACAGTAATCCTATCATACCCTCCAGCTTTTCCCATTTTCATACTATTTAATGCTTTCACTACTTCATCCATACTTATTTCCTCATCATAATTTTGCATATCACTCTCTTGTGAGTCATTTTTAGGCTCCGGTACTCTCATTTCATCTTTTTCAAACAGTCCTTCAAAATATTCCTTCCATCTATCTACTACACTCTGTAACCCAACTAATAATCTTCCATTCTTGTCTCTGATCTTGTTTAACTCAGAGGTCGTATTTTTACCTCTAGCTGTTTTAACGCTCTTCCAAAAATATTTAATATTACTTTTAAAGTCTTGAGACAACCTTATATCAAAATCATCCTTTTGTTCTTTTTTCTTCTCTTTTACTATCTCTTTCACAATCACATTCATCCTCTTATATTCTTGCTTTGCTGCAAATACATCACTATCCCTTGCATTCTGATTTCTTCGATCAGCTCGTATTGACAACCAATCCTTCCATGCTTTCTTCTTCTTTTTTACAGCGTCTTGTACTTCCTTGTCCCACCATACATTTACCACATCCTTGCCTTTTCTTCTTTTTGTCATACCACATACATCAATAGCGGTGTCAATCATTCCCTTTTTTAATACTGTCCACACGTTTTCTATCTCACATTCGTCCTCTATTCCTTTAAATTTTTCTATTAGTATTGATTTATATCTCTTTTTTGCATCTTCCTCTTGTAATTTCTCAACTTTTATCCGTTCCAACCTGTTGGAGGGGTTAGATATAAAATTTCGCCATTTTTTAAAAATGTTTCTAGTTTTACAGATTACCAAATAATGATCTGTAGAAATCCCTACTCCACGGTAAGACCTTGTATCAATCACATTCTTTTTCATTCTTTCGTCCACTATTATAAAATCAATCATACTCTTCACTCCGTTTTCCTCCCTTGTGTACATGTGAATCTTTTTGTGATCAAACATAGTGTTTGTCACACAAAGATTCTTTTGCAGACATACCTCAAGCAAACTTTTCCCATTTTCATTTTCCCTTTCATCGCCAAACAAACCCAATACCTTTTCATAACCATCTCGCTTAATACCAACCCATCCATTAAAATCACCTAGCATAACTATCTTCTCATTGTCTTTGCAACCACTCAAAACATCATTCACACTATCCCAAAATTCCTTTCTTTCTTCTTTATTTCTTTTAGACTTACCTTCTGTAGGCGCATACGCTCCCAATATAAATATTCGATTCAACCCAACTTTCATTCTAATCCAGACAAGTCTTGAACTTACAAATTCATACTCACTAACACAGTCTGTCATTCTTTTGGAAAGGATGAGGCCAACTCCTTGACAGCCTTTGGCGGTTTCTGGTACTCCTGACCAATATGCCGTGAATGAACCACTCTTAGTGGTTCCGCATCCTTTCCGTTTCGTCTCATTTACACACAGTACATCAATCTTTCTTTCACTCATCATCTGATATACCTCATCTATTTTACCATTCATTCCTCCTCTTACATTCAAAGTAGCCAAGCGGCTGTCCAAAGACCGCTTTTCGCACCTGCGGGAAACGGGACGTGACGGGTTGCGAACCGCGTCGCCGCCATACTGATTGCTTAAATGTTTCTGAATCATTGCGTTCCCACGAGTAATGGGGATCTATTCGGTCGCACCTGACAGAGCCCCTTGTCAGGCGAAGGCTAGCCTTGTTCTGGGGGCGCGCGACCCCAGGGTAAAATAGCACGCTCCAGACTAGGCTCGCCCCTAGCCACGCATCCCTCGGCACGGCAGACCTTGGATTGGCATGGAAAAAGAAGGCAGGGAGAAAGTAACATATAAAGAGATATGAATATATAAGGACAGGATTAATTGGGATTGGAATAGGACAAAAGGTTAAGGGATACTACTGACTCGGAAGACAAAAGGAGTGAGTCCATAGCAGCTCGTGAGGCCGGGTCCGCGTACCCGTATGTCATATCCATTAAACTACCGGACTGGTAATTTAGGAATGGCACCCCTGACCTTTTGCGTATTTGAACTAAAAATTATGACTTTGGATTTGGCGGGGTTGAGGACAAGAGAATTTTTAGTGGACCAGGCCGCAATACTCTCCAGATCTTCGTTAATTTTTCGGGCCGCTTCACAGATATGTTCAGGTGTATCAGATATATATATCTGGACATCGTCTGCATAACTGTGGTATTTACAATGTTTTGTCACTTTGAAGAGATCAGCATTGTAAATAATAAATAGTAGCGGTCCGAGTATAGATCCCTGTGGAACTCCGCGGTCAATTAGAATTTTTTCTTTCAAATTCCTCCAGAAGGCTTTACTGTTATTAATTTTAGAATTAACGTGGTGATTAAAATACGCAATTTATTCATTTGCAATACTGTTTCGAACCAGTTTTTTCAGATCAGCTAAATATTTCTTATCAGTATCAGATTTAGTTTGTCTATATTTTTTGCGGGCCTCATCACGTAGTTCTATCATGAGCTTACAAGTGTCCGTTACCCATGGTAGCGAGTGATTATGCCTGATTTTTATTTTTTTTACCGGTGCATGTTTGTCAAAAAGTCCCAAAACTAGACTCTTGAATCTATCTACCATTTCCTCGTCATTATTCAGTTGAGTTACAGAATCCCAGTTAATTGAATATAAATCTCTATTAAAGGCTTCTAGATCGTTTTTTTTTTTTTTTAGAGGGCGGTGCGATATTAATTTGGGCGGTATTTTGGATTTCTTCAGTTGTAATTCTGCATTTATCATTGCGTGTCCGTCCACGCGATCGGTTACTTTAGTAACTGTGACTGAGTGGCTTGTGAAGTGCGTAGGTTCGGTAACTACTTGTCTAAGATCCAAATTATATAGATTTAATTATTAAATTAGATTTAATTATAAAAATCAATTCTTAAATTTTACGGTGTCGGCATGGTTCGGCTCATTTAAATTAATATTTATGTCCCCCAAAAAAACTACATAGTCGTGGTCTGAGAAAAAAAGTGTTGACTCTGTTAGGGCGTCAATAAACTGGTCGATGTTTATCCAATCTGGTCTATAAGCCGTGCCGTTTGCCAACCTATGCCCATTTACTCGCGCAGACTATCACATTTGCTCAATAATATCAGCACCCGGGTGATCTACAACACGCACACGCAGGCCACGCTTTACGTAAAACCCGACTCCGCCTCCCTTCCCATTCTTCATGTGCGGGGGCCGTGGGGCAGTGTGGAGACGATAACCGGGCGGAGCAGGCTCGCGCGCCTCTTGATCCAAGCGCAGCTAAGTCTCATTAATTGCGACAATTTCCGCTTGAAAACGTGAAATAGCTATTAGGAAGTCATCATGTCCCGTGTTCAATGAGCCAGGGTTGAAGAGTCCCAGTTTAATGTGTTTTTCTTTGGGAGCCATAATTTACCTACATACAAAATAAAATAAACTTAAAAAGGTAAGCGATTTCGAATAAATATAATGACTTGACTTTCAAAGGTGTGATAAAATCAATCATCAATACATCAATACATATAATAAAATCGTAACCGATCGCTGTCTGTACATTGAAGATAAATGAGTAAAAATATTTTTGGGGGCTTTTACCAACGCAATAGAACACAAAACAATGATTTTTAGAATTTTTGTCTGTTTGTCTGTTTGTCTGTGCGTTTGTGCACGCTAATCTGAGAAAGGGCTGAACTGATTCGTTTGCGGTTTTCACTGAAATATTATGATAAGCTTCACTTAAAATTAAGTGTTTGTTTCATTTAAATCCGTTCATAAATAAAAAAGTTATATCAATTTTAAAGAATCACGTCAACCATTTTTGTTCGAAAAACTGTGTTTGTGCACGCTTATCTCAGAAACGGCTGAACAACTTCGGTTGCGATTATCAATTATGTATTTTGGTAAGTTTCACTTAAAATTTAGTGGTTGTTTCATTGAAATCCGTTGATAAATAAAAAAGTTATATCAATTTAAATCATCAATATCATCATCATCAATACATATAATAAAATCGTAACCGATCGCTGTCTGTACATGGAAGATAAATGAGTAAAAATATTTTTGGGGGCTTTTACCAACGCAATAGAACACAAAACAATGATTTTTAGAATTTTTGTCTGTTTGTCTGTTTGTCGGTTTGTCTGTTTGTCTGTGCGTTTGTGCACGCTAATCTGAGAAACGGCTGAACTGATTCGTTTGCGGTTTTCACTGAAATATTATGATAAGCTTCACTTAAAATTTAGTGTTTGTTTCATTTAAATCCGTTCATAAATAAAAAAGTTATATCAATTTTAACACTAGAGTGCACGCGCCCCATTTCTTTGCAAGTATGCTCGCGCGCTCTACTATAGTAGAACACTTTAAAATTGAAAAAAAATCAATAATATGGCAATTTTGAATAAAAATAAGCATTTTTACTTAAGAAGATTTATTTTAGAAAATTAAAGTTACAAAATTTTTGTTTACATTGTTAAATTTACTTAATTAGGAACATTTTTAAGAGATCACATAAAAAGTTACATATTTGGCAAGTTACAAATCAAAACACATATTTTTTTTTGATTTCTGATATTTTTTTAAATTGAATCACTGTTTTCGTTGCATTCAATGCACAATAGTTTGAGTTGGAGGTGATTTATTCCATCGTGTTCCATTTTTGACGTGATAACTTCTTTAAAATCGTTTTAGTCGGGTGACATGTTCAGAAACTTGTGTCACACCAAAACCTCACGAGCGCGATCGCAGGTATAACGAGAGAGAGACGGACCGATCTCCTGTCTCATCTCGAGCGCTGCCAGTCATTCCGTGAAACGACGTTATCACGTAAACATCTCGATCGTAAACCTACTTTACCAACAACCAATTTTTTTGATATAAAAAAGTTGCCACTCACCTCTGTACGCTCAACTTGCCTCAATTGAGAGAGAAGAATATCATCTTTTGACGACGACTGCTCAGACTGTGTGGTATTAGTCACGTGGTCTTGAGCCATCTCCTCATCTTGCACCTGACGGGTTATCGTAAACTTGCCACAAAGTTAATTCGTCACGAAAAAAAGTATGCGTAAACTTGCCACACTTTTATTTTTTTATAGTTAATTCGTCACAGTCTAATTATTTAGTATAGTAAATTCGTCACACTGATTATTTTTGTACAGACAGCAAGAAAATTAAACAAAAATTTAAATAACAACATTTATTTCTTTCATCACAGTTTTGGGATATTAACCTTACCTACATCTATTACAAAAATCATAGTTCTATCTGAATGATTTACTTAAATATAACGTACAAATATAACCAAAGAAGAAGCAAACAAAAATAAATTTGCTGTTAATTTCTAGGAAGGTCCTCAAAATTTACAGCTGTTTTATTTAAAATATTATGTAACAATTTGTAAAAATCACAGTTCTCTTTATAAATAGAAAGCGGCTGATTTGCCTAGGTAACATGCACAACCTACCTACTACCTACCTACCTAATTGATATACCTTACGTGTATAACATAAAAAAAAACAAAATATATCTACTTAATGAATCACAGATAAAATCACAGTATTTTTTGTCATAATTCATCACTTGCCTTCCCCTAAAATCAAAAATTAAAGTCGTAATTTAAAACTTAAGTATAGGATTAACTACATCTATGTAACAAATTAGAACAACCTACAATAAAACAATAGTAAAAAGAACTTTTATTATATAAAGTAAAGATATTGCTTTTTGTTTATAACATTAGTTTTCCTTTGAAATCATACATTAAAATTATTAATTTAAATCTTAAATGTAGAATTAACTACATCCATGTTACATTTCTTTAAAATGCTGCATATAAGAAATTTTCAATATAAATTCAGACAGGGGCATGTTATTATAATTTTCTAAAAGAGTTTTTAACTCCCTGTCATATGCAATTGACCTGCGCGTTCTTAAGTTTGATGGTATGGCTAGATTCAATTTTTTTATTTTAGTATCTACATAATCAGCTTCCTTTTTGAGTGTTTCCAGAAACTGAAGCATTCTAGGTTTTTTTTGAGGCATCATATTGTTCAAACGCTTATGCCATGCTTCTGCGAGATTTATTGTCCTATGACGAGAACCATGTATATTCCAAATAAATTGTATATTTTTATTTTCTAACCACTGGGATACGAAATAATCATTAAATGTTGTTACTGTTTCACTCTGTGGCGCATCTTCCATAATCCACAACCAACCGTCTTCAATGTCTTCTAGCTTTACATGCGCCAATGCAGCACACAAAGCCAAGTGTCTCTTTTCGTTGATGCTGTTCATATTTAAGGCGTGAGCTTTTTTAGCCAATGCTTGTTTGAAGTGGAAGTTACATCCTTGTAGTTTAATATGTGGAAACATTTTTTTTATGACGTTGATAACTGCAATTTCAAAATCGACAATCATTGTCACCGGGTTCCAATATGGCAAATTTTTCTTGAGAGCAATAAAAAGTCGCTCATAAGACCGTTCTTGCTTATTAGGCATTAGAACGTATATGAGAGGAACTACGTTTGTAAAGTTTTCGTCACTTCTCACATCACCATGTATGCAGTAAAGCTGATAAAATGGTTTACAGCAGCTTGAAAAAGTTCCATCCGAAAAATATGTTCGAATATTTCTTACAGCTTCACGAGCTGTCTCAGTACAGAAAGCTATTATTCTGTTCTCAGGATCACTGTCGTCGTCAAATAATAAAAAACAATCTGTATATTTGAACGGGATTATTACATCTTCACATTTAGCAAAATGTGTTTTGGGTACGTTTAATTCACGATTCCTTACGATATAAAGTGATCTTGAAAAGTGTTTAAATTTCGGTAAGGCACTTAATAAATCGTAACCCGCGTCTTTTTTTGGTTGAAAAACTTCTTCAAATAGTTGAGGCATAGGTGTGCTGGTGTTTGCTGCTGCTTCTTTACAAAGATTCTTTGTCTTGATAATCTCTGTTTTCACTACATTTGGTTTACACTTATGAGCCGCTTCATGCAAAACTCGAACGCTATGATTCTCCGAAATTTTTATACTTGCACTGCATGCACGATTCGTACATCTCCAAACAGTTCCAAGCTTAGTTTCCCGATGAAAGGTGTACATATAACCACCTCTCACAAGCATTCTCCGTCCCCTTTCAGTTTTCGTAAATGTGACCTGAAAAGGTGTTGAAATAGTATCATAAATTTATCTATGCTTAATACTATAAAGAGGAAAAAAAAGCTACTGGACGGAATTTGATAACTCTTTCAATATAAGAATACTCTTTACTCTTAACAACAACGGAAATAAATTATGCAATTGAAGTCACGGGAAATAGTCAGCATTTTATAAAATCACCATAAAAATTACTACATGCTTTAAAACTAAACGGGTATAGTATAGAAATTTGTAACTGTGTTTGTCTACAGAAAACAATAAGCATAATACATGTCAAATTTCACAATGTATGATTAACCACACCACCGCTGGCGTCTGAGCCGTCGGCCATTTTGTTTAAAGTTTGTCATGCGTCATGTCTAGTTAAGACAAGCAGCATAAAACGGTATGATTTAAAATTATATCTAAAGTTTTAAACTGTACCTTTGCTAATAAATAAAATAAGAAATGTGACTCTTTTATTCAAATATTTATTTAATTATAATTAATAGTTCGTATTAGATATTTTCTAGTGCAGTTTAACTTGCAGATTATAATTACTAGAATCAATTAAATAAACACTTGATTAAATTGACATTGCTGTGAAAATAATGAGGGGTCAGTTAAGTATTAATTTTGTTTTAAAACCATAGGCTATCTAAAGTTAAATTAAATAAAATCATTGTTTAATAACTGTTATTAAAATCGAACTCCTTTTATATAAGAGCATTTGAGAGATAAAATAATAAACAAATAGCACATATTTTTTTTTTGTATAGAATTAAATTTAAAAATACTTACACCATGTCCTCCCGTACTTGTTCCCGGCTGATTATCCATTTTTTCAAAGATGCACAAATTACAACATTTAAAATTGCACAGTAATTTTGCAAAACACGTCACCACCCTCTCGCACAAGGTCATGTGAGTCACTGGACTGATAACAAGAATGCATTGACCGAAAGGGTTAGTTGTTACATTTAGAAAGAGATAGTTGCAGCGAGCGAGAGAGATAAAAGCATGTGCAGGAGTGCTACCTAGCTGTCTGATTGTAAATTTTCTCATCCTCATATAAAGGATTATTTAAAAAGCACCAACAACCTCCTAGGGTATGAATGAACTCAAGATAACTATCAACATTTTGCAGCTAAAAAAAAAATGATGTCCTATTTGAATTGATCAACTGATCATTAATTTATTCAATAATAATTCATACATTGCATTCCAATACATAGATCACATGACAATAGAAAAATAAAATTGAGTAATATAGAAAATTAAATTATATAATTTGGCCATCATTAAATTCAAATAAATAAACCCCTGTATGTAGTTGAATACTTTAGACATTTGTAGTAAATAAATGTATTTAACTTGTTGTCCGCTTCAGTTCCGCCCATGGTACATACCTTCATCTTTACAAGAGTGGTTTATTTTGTAAATCTAACCTGTCGTCATGTCATAAAACCAAATAAACAAACTCTTCGGCATTTTTCATATTAGCGTAGATTTAAACCACTAAATAAATAAATCACTTTGCTTGCTGTCGGTACTTTGCTAATTGTGGCAAATTAACTATAACGCATACCTACCTGTGACGAGTTAACTAATCCTTTTTATGCATGTGACGAATTAACTTTGAATGTATGGAGTTTTAAAAACGTGACGAATTAACTATGTGGCAAGTTTACGATAACCCCACCTGACTTCTGCCCTCTTGACTAATTGGTTCTGACACTATGCCAGCATTACCATCGTCATCGCTTTCAATAATTTCCTCATCATCTTCAATTTCCTCATCCAGCCATTTTGATACACGACGTTCCCATTCTGAGGCCATGATAAATTTTGGTGCTAAAAAAAAACAAAGTACAAAATAAAATATAATGCTTAAAAAAATGTTATAAAACACTAAAGAAAAACAACTAAGTATAAGTTACTTACCTCATATATTAATTACACAAGTGGTCGCGCGTACTACTTAGGTAGAATAAGGATTTTGTCGCGAAATAATATCGACGTGCGGCCTCTTTTTATACGTGCGGCACACTAAAATGAACCGGAGTTTAGTAGTCGAGGCTTATCTAGGAGCGGGAGGGTATATATGAAAAAATGAGATGACACGACTCAAAAGTTTGCTCCTGTTCTACTATAGTAGAGCGCGCGTGTCCTCTAGTGTTAAAGAATCACGTTAACCATTTTTGTCCGAAAAACTGTGTTTGTGCACGCTTATCTTAGAAACGGCTGAACAACTTCGGTTGCGATTTTCAATTATGTATTTTGATAAGTTTCACTTAAAATTTAGTGGTTGTTTCATTGAAATCCGTTGATAAATAAAAAAGTTATATCAATTTAAAAAATCACGTCAACCATTTTTGTTCGAAAATTTGCTATGAAATAAACTGTACGGTAGCATTGGCTAAAACTTTTGTTAATTTTATATACGGTTTTTATAAAATAATAAAGTTAATAACCGGCCAAGTGAGAGTCGGACTCGCGCACAAAGGGTTCCGTCCCATTATCTATAAAAAATCAAGTTTGTTGTACGGGAGCCTCAATTAAATATTTATTTTACTCTATTTTTAGTTATTATATCGGCAAGAGAAATACATCATCCTTGAAAATTTCAACTGTCTGGCTATCACGGTTCATGAGATACAGCTTGGTGACAGACGGACGCAAGGACGGACAGCGGAGTCTTAGTAACAAGGTCCCGATTTTAGTCTTCGGGTACGGAATACGGAACCCTAAAAATTTACTATTTTGATGTTTTCGGAGTTTTTTTATTAGTTTCTTTTTGGTCACCAATAAATGGCGCTGTTAAAAATACACAGAGCCTAGGGCCGCAAGACCCAACGCCACCAAACGGCGATTCTTAGCATGATTGTAGGCGCGAAAATGGAAAAAGGAATCAAAATAGGAAGTACTTAATAGGTTAGGTGAGGCACAGGGGATGTCCTCTGACTAAAGCATAGGGTGCTGTGAGCGAGTCACGGACCGCCATAGTGGTAGCCGCGCCGGGGCTTTTAGCCCTTACCCCGGAGTTTTTAGTGGTAAACGCCACATAACCTTACCGGTCTCCCGTTACTGGCAAGGTGTCCGAACCGAAGGGATTTTTCCCGCGTAAAATTCTCCTCCATAAATCTGCCTCCATGACGTGGGCCAGTCGGGCGATGGGAACTGGATTCCAAATACGGTCCTCTAGGTTGAAAGGAGCATTTGTGTCAACACGCGTCTTTACCCTAGCGGATAAAATTGAAGGCCGATGTACCAGGCCACTCAGACTCCTCTCGATAACTGAGAGAGTACCTCAAGTGAGCTCAGCCAAAGCCTCTGATAAGCAGTCGCCGTACTAGGTCTTTGGAGCAAGATTTAGCACACTGACTTGGCAAAAGCGGTAACGCCGTTATCACCATGAGATTTTTTGTGGGTGAAAACCTTAACCGTCCGATTTCCTGTGGCCAAAAGGCACCTTTTCCTCACGTAAGAAGAAAGGTTAGGGAAACAATGTTAGGTTAAAATTTAAGTTAGGCACTGCAATAAAAATGTGTGGAAAACCCATACCAAGACTACTCAGTATTGTGACTTGAGGAACGAAAGATAGGTAATGGTCATTTTCCAGTTCGTTTGAACTGAAAGTACGCCGCAAATAACCTCCAAACAGCCGTATAGGACGCCCTACCCGAGAAGCTCTTCAAACGGAGGTTATTAGTGAATACTAAGCAGACATTGATCTCAGAGAACACTAACTTCCTGCCATCCTTGAAGCTCTACTGGTAAAATGTGCCGAGAAACTGGCACGTAAAATACCTAAAGGTATCTTAAGTTTGGCAGATGCCTCAGCTTGAAAGTCCACATCAATAGAATGGTGACGATAGTGAAGATGGCCCGGGGGAAGCTCTATCCAGTACTTTCCTCTCGCTTCTAGCTTCGGACGCGGCTCATGATTAAGGCGATCTTAAGAAAATCTATGTTAAGGTTACTTGAGGAACGCCGTCATCTGTCGTGACTCAAAGTAGAAATGCGTATTTCTCGACTTTTATCTCCCGCCTAGCGAAAGACATATTTGACAAGGCTTACCATTGCACCGCCACATCGGGAGGGCGGTGAAGAGGGGGAGATACGTATAGACGGTGGCAGCAGTCCGCTGCAGAGAGCTACAACAGATTAGTGCTGTGGGAACTCACGCCAAAAGACGGAAGATGAATTAAATATTAGCAAAGTCACTACCTATTGCATAAGTATTTCGTTTTAGAGAGACCCACGGCGTAGCAGTAACATTCGGTAACAGTGTAAGTTTACATGTAGTTTACAATGTCAAAATTCCGATCGACTTAGACTGTGACTAGAGATAATGTGTGATCGTAGTAAACAAGGAACCCTTATAGTTTTGCCATTTCTGTCTGTCTCTCTGTCCGTGGTTTTACTTAGAGATAATTAGAACCAAGAAGCTGTAATTTGGCAACGGTCATGAACTTAAAGCAAAACTGGGCAGGGCAACTGGCGCGACGGAGCCCATGCGATGGGTTGACGAAATAATCAAAGTCGCGGGTTACACCTGGATGTGAGCAGCACAGGACTGAGATGTGTCGACGAAGACAGGTCTATGCTCAGCAGTGGACGGAATAAGGGCTGAGATGATGATGAACTCTTTAGTTTTAATTCTAAATCGACATTCACAAATACGGAACCCTTCACTGCGTGTGACCTGATACTGTGCGTGTTACTTGACCGGTTTTATTGAAAATATCAAAATAACGATTTTTATAAAGTAAAGTCCACGCAGACGAAGTCGCGGGCAACAGCTAGTAAGTAAATAAATAGGATAGCAAGTATAAACTTAATTAAACTATAAATACTAGTATGATACACAAATATATAATATAGAAGTTTACGAGCACCAATACTCTCATTTATTTGTATTACTGCAACACACATTCTGATAAACAGGTCACAGTGATGATGAGTCATAAATGCCATAGTGGTCACACCAAGTGTTGCGTAATACGCGTACCTGTTATTGCGTGCTGAATTAGTAAGAAACTATAGTAATTAAATGATATTAATATGTAAACAAAATAGTTATTGGTGAAATTAATTAAGTTTTCCATTATTTTCAGAAGAAAACAACACTTAAACATTGGAGATATTAGTGCAAATACATTTGGATGCAATATGTACAAAAAGATAATTAGTGATTGTGATAAATACAATAATTTCTGTCTACTCGTACGAGAAATACAAACAAGGTAAGACCTAATTATAATGTGATTATATAGATTGTAATTTAAATAAATTAGATTTTTAATGACAAAATTAATATTATTTGTTTTAATTGTAATACACATTCGTTTAAGATAACAATTAACATGAATATAAATAATTATTACAATTGGATGAGACATAGAAATAGCAATCAATAACCAGAAGCACAAGTGCGCTGCCATTTTAGACATGTTACAAAATACATCTGTGCATAACAATTCATTCATGCATCTAATGAGACAATTTGTATTTTCCAGGTTTCCTATGTACACGACAAGGAAACTAAGTTGTACATTTGTGAAGTGAGATGCTGGTGGAAGAAGAAATACGTAAAAAATGTCCCCAGAATGATAAGGTATATTTAAACATGCAGTTACTATTATTAAAAAAGTTTGATTTAGTTTAGACATACACTCATTTATCAGTAGTAGGTTATTATAAATACTACAAATATTTAGCAATATGTAAACAAATGTATCATAGTCACAAGTTACAAACATCATTAATTTCCAGTGGAACCAACAGCTTCCAGTCCAAAAACACGGGCCAGGTCTTGTTCACAACGGAAGCGATGCCTAGCCGCGTCGGGAGCCTGATGCCGTCGAGCGTAGATGCGGCCGTCCCGAGTCCGCGAATCTCCACTTATGCTGCGCCGCCAGCTCACGCGTACGACGAAATAGATGACGGTTGACTTTGGTCAACCGCTCGTTAATGTAAAAACGACGAGGAGGACCAGGCAGCCCCGTCCCCTCGGTGGTTGCACCACGACGTACGCGCGCCGCCCTGATCAGCTCATCCCGAAGTGCTCGCCGCGCAAAGCGGACAACTATGGGCCGAGGACGAGGCCCCGACGGGGCCACCGCAGCTTCCGGCAACCCAGAGCGTGGGCCCACGCGTGCTACACTTACCTACTAAATCTACATCGGCTATGTGGACTCCTAGTTTATCAGCTAACGTTATGACAATGTGAGCTGGGGACTCGCCGGGCTGCTCCGCAACGCACGAAATTTCAACTTCATTGAGGAGAAGGTCCTGGTCGCGATCATTTATTTCGGCTTTCATTTCGATTATGGACCTTAGAAGAGCCTGCTCGCCATCACTCCCCATCGCCGCTCGCCCCGCTGCCTGCTCGCGCACCTGTGCTTCAAGGCCGTCAACTCGCGCTTGTAACTGTTCATACTTTCTGTCGCTTGCATCGAGCCGAATATTTATTTTTTCCAAAGCTTCTGTCAGCATTTTCATTTTGTTACATTCATTTATTTTGTCCTCTCTGAACTCTTCTATCGTATCGTTATTATCAAACACTAAACTAAAAGTGAGTTATTCACATCAATTGAGGTTTTATATAGTTTGTACTGTGGATTTTTAACTTAAAAGTAAACAAACGTGTCAAATCCACTTCTATACCTTCCCTTATTTAACGCACAGTCTTTATTTATTAACATAAAATTAAAATTATTTCGCCATATAACGGTACATAGCTCTTTAAATTTTAGCCAATTCATATCTGTATTTACATGTTCATTGTATATATGTTTAAAATTAATGTCATCTTGTTTAAATACAATTAGAATATTAGCGTTGTCTCTTAATAGTTGTTTTGGTATTTTAGAATATGTTTGAAACAGATAAAAACAGTCTATGCTTTTATGTCTTCCCATGGCAAAGTAATTTCTTATATTAACTTGATTTTCACATGCAACATCGTCAAAAATTATTATTGAATCCGGCAACGCGTCGTTAGGATGAAGGACGTCTTTACTATCATTAAAAATTAATAACTGTGCTTCTGGGATTCTATCTAAAATGTGACTTTGGAAATGGTACTTTGGTTGGAAAGAAGTCTTTGAGTATAAGTAAATATTTTTAAACTTCAGTCCATTCTCGTGAATTAGTAAATTAATCATTAGGTTCGTTTTTCCACAATTTGAAGGCCCACATACTATGCAAAGGATTGTATTAGGAAATAATAAACTATGTTTCACGGCTTGTCCTGTTTTTTAAATTTTATATTATTAATATCCAACGTTTGAGTTTGTTTCACGAACTTCATTGTAGGAATGTTATAAACCTAGCCATTCTATTTTCTTATCTTCTTCTTCTTATCGTGTGTGTTAGTGACTAACACTAGTGTCAGAGTTTTTAAACCGCCTTAAAGGCCTCTGACATGGTTTTAGGTAATGACCAATGTCAAAGACAGTGACCGGGACCGACGGCTTAACGTGCCCTCCGAAGCACGGATCATCTTATTTATCGGACAATCAGGTGATCAGCTTGCAATGTCCTGACCTAACTAGGACAACAACACAAAGTCGTTGCCCCCGCCGGGAATCGAACCCGCGACCTCCGGGTATGAGTCGAACGCTCTAACCACTACACCACGGAGGCAGTTAATTTCCTTACATACACATATTAAGCCGTGAGGTGTCATTGTATTGTTGTATTTTTGTGTAACGCTTTCGTTAAAAATGTATAAGTGTGTTTTATTAACATTAAACGAGTTTCATGTTGCTCATTTAGCATCCAGTCGTTGGCCGACACGCATTGATCTTTTAGCAATCCATAATAAATAACCGTATTTACCAGTAAGTTTTTTTTTATGAGTACTTTACGAAAAATTATTTAAAAAAATTAAAAGTGCATATTTTATATAGTTTGTATATTGTTACAGAAATGTCTCATACGCCTTCAACCAATACTGATGAGGATATTAATTCTATAACAAACCCTTTTTATTATACTCAAGATTTATCTAAATATTTAGCTAACTATAATATCGAAGGTATGAATGCGAATGGAGGGAAAAAATCGTTTGAAAGATCTGAATAGAGTAATTCAACTCAAAAATCTGTTCGAAAAAGACACAAGAAAACATCATCAGCTGCAGCATTAACATCGTATGTTATTCGTAAAAATTTTCGTAAAGGACGTAATCTAATCTAAATAGACATAGAACCAATGGACGATACTGAAAATGATAATAGCGTCTCAGTGCTATATATTGTTGAAAATCAGTATGATGAAATCATGAATGCTACAGAAACAGTGATTAAAATAATTGTAAAAAGATTAAGTGACTCAAATTTGTAACTTTTCGAAGTTAATAAAACATATTTATTCTATTAACGAAAGTTGTTTTCATTTAATTTTAATCTTTTTTTATGTTTACTGATTGACAAATGCAATAAAATACCAGTTGTAAGCAAAAAAATTGATTTAATTATAAATAAAAAATTACAGTACAGTATTATGTTATGAGTAATTAATTACGTATCTATGTTACTATTATGTACCCATAAGCAGGTTTTTTTATATCAAACTAGAATGCACATACATTTGAATTTTTTTATTTGTATTGTTTTTACATGTAGACTTAAGTAAATCTTAAGTCTACATGTAAAAACAACTTTGGTCAATTTCGGAATTTATTGGAGAAACTGAATTAAACAATTCAGTTTCTCCAATAAAGTTTTGACTACGCGGGAACCCAAGGGATCAGAAGACTGTAACTGCGATTTTCCACAGTAAAAATCGAATGAATAACAGTACCCGGTTGAACTGGCTGCTACCCAATTTTTATATCCGAAACGAACTGGTTTACCACGAATAAATTGTTTGGCGGGATGGTGGCCATAGTATTTCACCATCGATTCATCGACAGAAATATGATCATGAAACACTCCCCACTGTAAAAATTTCTGCATAAGTTTATCTGCCAACGGTCTTACTTTGAACATTTTATCGTTTGATGTTGCTGCTAAGTCGTTATCTACAAGATGGAGGTTTCTTTTTATATCACGAAATCTATGCCTCGACATGGCTTTGCCGACCAAATCTACGCCTATGTCTTCATCCAGAGACCAGTACATTGGCTCTCGAGGTAGCTTATGGTATCCAGATAAAATCAAAATCCCAAAAAACTTTTTCAACTCAGAGGAATCCAGTTGAAAGTCATGTCTGTTGTTTTGGCAAGCGTATAGTTTGCTATTGGATATAATCATATCAAAAATTTCATCATCAATAATTTTTTCAAATATTTGTACAGGGTTCAGGCCCTTCAGTTCTTCAATAATAGTACTCTTCTTGTCACTAACTTCGGATGTACTCTGAAAAGTCAAAGAGTATGAGGGAGTACATTTTCGCCATGCAGGATTTGGATTTGAAGTAGATTGGCGGACATCATCTTGCCGTCTTTTTTTCGCTGCCAGCGGTTCATGGTCACTATCATCGCTGCCACTATCATCTCGATTCGTAAATACCTCAATAGTACCAGGTACATCTTGCGGTATAATAGACGCCGCCATATCGTCATCGGCACCTTCCTCTTCATCTGTCAACGCGCTTGGGTCAGGTGGTATGATAGCCAAGTCATAGTCATCATCTTCACTATCCTGTAAAACTGCTTCAATAGCTTCTTGAAGCCCTTTGTAGCTAGTTTGAGATGTAAATTGTTGCCTCTTCATTGCCAAGTATCTGAAAATAAGAACAGTTATTTTACTTACCTATGTTGTCATTGTACTCAGCCGAGTACAGTAACATTTATGTGATCCTAGTTTTATTTTAGTAATGCATAATTAATTATTTTGTTTCTTATGACCTACTTTGACATATAATCTATACCCATGAAATAAAAAAACACACTTTTAAGCACTAATTCCAGGAAAATATCTAAATCTGTTCACTTACCTCCACGACGTTTCGTTGACACAACTTCGACTGACACTTCCTACTAAAAAATATCGCACTACCCGCGTATTATTGATTAATATACTTGGACAGTGTTGTGATGAAGTGAGATAACAAAGTTACACCCGACAACTTTACGAGATCTGTAATTTATGCCTAGGGATTTAGGTGTACTCAAATGAGTACAGTGACTTCTAATGGGTATATATACTGAGAATGATTTTAAATATAGTTACGTTATATAAATATGTCGTTTTATTTTTATAATATGCATAACACAACAAAACAAACGACATACTTAAGTCATATAAATACCTATAAAGAATCATCGTAAAACTCATCAGTCTATTGTTTTTCTATTTGGTATCTATCTCTTTAACCACTAAATATAAAGGTATAAAATGAATGACCTAAGTCATTCTGTATTTAGAAGTGGTATTTATATAGTGTCGACTTGCATCGGCGTAGATACAGATACTTTCTGCAGCTGCGATTGCAACTGTGTTAAAAATATTGAATAAGTACTTAGCACGTATGGTATAATTTTATGTAAAATTTGTATTAAATAGACTTATATTGAATAGATAATTGTAATTACAATTTAGTTCGTAGTGAAATGTTGCTATGTCAATCTGATTTTCTGAACATTTAATCTATTATTAGTTTGAACAGATTCAAAACTAGGTAGTTGTAGTAATTGGGGAATACCTGGATTTCATCTGATCCAGGGTCCCCAATTACTACTACTCCTGCAATGTTGAGATTTGTGACTCTAGTTCAAATATCTCTGTGTCATATATGCGACAAGCCATATGAAGGTTTTTTTCACTACAGTTAAGGTCCTTGATTAAAGATAATTTTTCTTTAAGAACAGATTTAAACTTTTCTTATTTTTATTCCTAGACAGTAATTTTTGAGTGCGCTTTATCATTTTGTTTATTTTTATATATTTTTTAATTTTGATATGACTAGTTAAAATAAAATACTGTGACTGCGGAGTACATGCAGGTGTTTCCACGGCCGGACTCGAGTCACTCTCAATGAGTTCGCTATATAACTGCAAGGTATTATTACATAACTCAGCATCTTTTTGCTGTTGTATTTCAAGAGCAGATTGTTGTGTTTCACATAAGCTATGTTTTAACTCAGAGATGCGACTTAGAGCTCGTTCATGTACAATACTGCATTGCATAGATTGTTCCATCTGTTCTTTGAATCTAATATTTTCGACTATTAAATGAGAGTATTGAATATGTAAGTTAGTACATTCGTTTTTCAGCTGGGAGTTTTTATCATTTAAGTTTTTGAATTCTTCTTCCGTTGCCTCCCGTTCATGAAGAAGCTGTGAGTTTTCTTCCTGCCATGCTTTGAGTTCACTAAGAGCCTTTTTTTTATACGGAGGAAAGATCCCTGTTACGGATACCCATCAGCCTGCGGGAGAGGCTGTCGGGTTATGTGGGACTCCACGCGTGAGAGAGTGACGACCTCAACCGCCTTTGCCGGGGACACGGGAAAGGAAATACAACCGCGCACCGGCCCCACTCACCAAGTCGGCGCGTCCGGAACTTACGGACGCACCGTACCTCCTCGGGCCAATTGAGAGGCGGCGAACTCCCACGCAGTCCACCGCCTGTGGGCCCATGGGAGCCAGATAAACCGGCTCTTAGCGACGGAGAAGATATAAGGCTCCGCCGCTTACCTCTCGCCGCAAACGCGGTGCGGCACCGCTCGGCCACTTTGGACAGGGAGAGCGGCAACGTAGCACCGACACTCCCTCCCCCCCGCGACCGATCACCAACCACAGCCACGGTGGTGTGGCCCCGCCTGAAGCGCCGGGAGAGCAATGAAACGTTCCCCTCCCGGCAGCCCCACCCCGGGTGGGGAGAACTTCCCACTCCCCCGCCGCCCCATTGGGCGCATCCCAGCAGGCTCAAGACCGAAGCCGAGCCCGCGGGAGCGCCCCTCCCCGGGTGGGGGGAGATCTTCCCACTCCCCCGCCGCCCCAATGTGGGCGCTCACTGCTGGCGCAAACCGCAGGAGCGCCCCCTCGCAGGTTCCTCTTGGCTTCCCCGTGGCTCCACGCTACCACGGGTACTGAGCCCCCCCGGTACGACAAACCGGGAACCCATTGGGGGGGACTAAGAGCCTGCCTTAACTTCATGGTCAGTTCTTTGGCCGCTGCTTTGCGGGCCTGCATAATGAATCAGAAGGTAACGGCAACTGAAATATACAAATGTCAACTGAGTGTGCTCACAAGTAGTGTCTTTGATAAGTTTTGGGGAATCTTATTGTAATTAGTAATTATTCTTTTGTACTATCTATACTAACTTGCAAATAAGTATTAAAAGTTAACAACACTTATAGGTTATATTGATGATTTGAGATACCAACTTGAGTTATTTTATGTTTATTTCTAGTAAAAAAAACACATAAGCATAAGTATGAAAGCTTTGCAACATTTGTACAAATACGGACTATTTATTTTAGGGCGAAATTTCAGAGATTTATTGATTGATAAGTTATTGACAGCAGGTTATTGACAAAGGAACATTGACTTTGTTACCTATTAAAACACGTACAAATTATATAAAATTGTAGTGTTAGCGTTGAAATGAAACACCTAGTTTATGTTAAATACTAAAAGCAATACTCATCTGGTTTATTTGATGATTTCTCGCAGATTGAATTTCAAACATCGGTCGGTTGCTTGATACCGGCTTGTCAAAGTAGGTAACTTATATAATATATTAGACAGGGAATTGCTTCTGCTTCCCATCGATCTTCTAGACAATTTCGTCCAGTTATTATTCTGAAACATTTAGTAGATGTTAAAATACAGATTAGTTACAATAATATGAGTTATAGGCCTCATTGTAATATTTAACAAAACTACATGCCGCATTGTCCTGTTTAATAAAGTTACAGGCCTCATTGTCGTGTTTAGTAAAATTGCAGGCCTCATTGACCTGCTTAACAAAGTTACAGGCCTCATTGTCCTTTTTAACAAAGTTACAGGCATAATTGTCCCGTTTACCAAAGTTACAGGCCTCTTGTCCTGTTTCACAAAGTTACAGGCCTCATTGTCCTGTTCAATAAAATTGCAGGTCTCATTGTCCTGTTCAATAAAAACGCAGACCTCATTGTCCTGCTTAACAATATTAAATTTCCTGTAAGAAAGTCTATAATTATGATACCACACCTAATGACATTTGATAAATCAGTCCCTTATAGCTCGAGAAAATTAAGAAAAGTATAGTTTTCATAACAGTTGCTGATGAGTGTTAAACCAATCAATGGTTTTTCAAATGGACTTATAGCAGGATAAAATCTCTATTGCAGGCCTCATTGTCCTGCTTAAGAGGATTAAATTTCCTGTAAGAAAATCTGTAATTTTGACATCCTACCTAATAACATTAAATAAATCAGTCCCTTATAGCTCGAGTAAATTAAGAAAAGTATAGTTTTCATAACAATTGCTGATGAGTATTAAACCAAACAGTAAAGGATAAAATCTTCATATCAATTACTAGTGTACAGTGTACATCACCAGTGGGTTGACCAGTGGATGAAGTCTGTGGTATTAATTCCGCCTATTACATTTGTAATAAATAAATATAAAAATGGAAAGTCTTTCTAGCTTGTGAAAGAAGACTATAATCACCATTAATCCGAAAGCAAGAACTATTAAGCAATATGTGTTTGACAACCGTCATGCAGTATATATTGTCATACTAGCTGATGCCCGCAACTTCGTCTGCGTGGACTTTAGGACTCCAGCATATATGTATGGTCATCAGGCTGAAAAACGTTTGCTAATGCGTCATTAATGTATATTTGTAACAGTTTAGCTGAACCATTATATTTTTGCATCAGGTGTTCCAGATCTTCGAGTTTTATACCTCAACAATAAAAGTTCATCAGGCTGTATAACAATTGCTAAGACGTCATTTTTATATTTCTTAATATAGTTTAGCTGGACCATTATGGTTCTGTATCATTTGTTCCATTTTCCAAAATCAATTATAGCCTATATGTTGATAAAAAAGTTTCATTCAAATCCGTTTTCATTCAGATTAGCGTGAACAAACAGACAGATTTTTTACTTTATTACAGTCTCCATCGCCCCATTTTTAAAAAAATATATTCAATGTACAGATACATTTTTTTACTGTTTTATTATACGTAGAGACCATTATGTTTCTGAATCAAGGGTTCCAGACTTCGATTTTTATACCTCAACAAAAACTGCTCATCAGGCTGAACTACTTTGCCTAAGGCGTCATTTTATATTTCTTATAGTTTAGCTGGACCATTATTGTTCTGCATCAGGTGATCCAGGTCTTCGATTTTTATAATTTAACAAAAAATGCTCAGCAGGCTTTTGCTAAGGCGTCATTTTTATATTTCTTGTTGGTAAGCTGAACCATTAAGTTTTTGCATCAGGTGTTCTAGATCTTCGATTTATATATCTCAACCAAAAATATTCATCAGGCTGAACTACTTTTGCTAAGGCGTCATTTTTATATTTCTTGAAGTTAAGCTGAACCATTAAGTTTTTGCATCAAGAGTTCCAGATCTTCGAGTTTCATATCTCAACAAAAAAAATTAATCAGGCTGAACTACTTTTGCTAAGGAGCCCTTTTTATATTTCTCATAGTTTAGCTGGACCATTATGGTTCTGCATCAGGTGTTACAGATCTTTGATTTTTATAACTCAACAAAAAGTGCTCAGCGGGCTAAACAACTTTTGCTAAGGCGTCATTTTTATATTTCTTGTCGTTTAACTGCACCATTAAGGATAACTTTTTTATCTGACAACAGATTTCGATGAAACAAAGCCTATATGTTGCTCAGGGATGAGCTTAAATCTTTTAGTGAAAACCGCGTAAAAATCTGTTCAGTAGTTTTAAAGATTAGCAAGTATATACAGACAGACAGACAAAAAAAGCCAAAAAATCTTTTTTGTGTTCTATTACTCTTTTCTTATCGCCCACATCCATTTTTTGTAATTTTTATCAAATGTACAGACCGGTTCCTACTGTTTTATTATATGTATTGATTAGTCATATACCTAATATGACAATATATACTGCATGACGGTTGTCAAACAATACCTTTCTTCGAATAGATTCCATATCAATTATTAAGAGTATAGGTGTTAATTGTTACTATTAAAGTTTTATTTACTAATTTAATATCCGAAAATAAAGATTATCCTGTCTTAATATATCTATATTTCTAGAAGGAAAGTAATCGGAGCAAGAGTGCAGCTTAGTTTCTTTTCTTACTTTTGCCAGCTACTATTTAATTATAATTAAATAAAATTTTAAATAATAATTTCAATAATTAAAAACTAAAGGTTTATGCAGGCATGAAGTAGTTATTCCAAATTCCTGTATTATTTTTGAAGAATCACTGGGTAGAAAAAGAACCATTACAATATTAATCAACAACGAGATTGGCCAAAAGACGGCACCAACGTATATCGTTTCTTATATCCATAATATACTTTGATTTGAGCATGTTGGCGCCATGTCATTTTATTCTGCCGTGTGTGGTGTGTGTGTTGGTTACCTGGGCCAGTCACGTGACATTGGCCGTCGGCTGAATCTCCCCGCGCCCGCGCCCGCGCATTTCGCCTACCTGGCGTGAACGCAGCCGGTTTCACTTCTGCAATCCGCTCTCAACGCGAGACCACGTTTGTGCTCGCCGCCCCGCGCCGCCTGACCGACGCCACGCGTTCTTTTAGTGCTTTCATGGAAATTTCTATTTTTTCATCCTTCATTGTGTGTGTTTGAACTGTATCTCTCTTCCGCTTGAAACCACTCGCTTAGCTAGAGGATTCGTGCTGGCTGTATAAGGTAAGTCTAACGCATTACACGGCTAGTGAAATTACATGGCAGCCATTTTGTGCTCTTCGCTTAGTAAAAAGAAATATCTCTAATCCATTTACCGCATCGCTTCACCATATTTTTTGGTTACTTCGACCGGATTGAACCCCCATTTCGCATTTTTTCCCCTTTGTTTCAACACATATAAGTAATTATTATAATTTTCCGCCTTTTTCTATAAAATTTTCCCCGCATTATACATTATATACTTTATATAATTTCTCCGCATTGTACCGTTATATCTCCGCTATATTTACTATATATTTACTTTATTTATATTTATCAATAGAATTCTTACTTTCAAAGTAAGTTACTTATGTTCTGTCGCAAAGTAAATATATTAGGATTTTCTAACTGAGCCATATTTATAATAATTTTTACTTACGTAAATACATAAAGAGTGTAATTTGCTATGGCTGACGCTAAATTAAAATTAGTTATTGTTAAAAAACAAGCAATTTTTGCAAAAATGACATCACTGTATAAGTCTGCCAAGAGGTTGTACCAGACAGTGAAACACGTAATAAACATGAATTCTTGGCGAATTCTTCCAACATAGATAAATTATACGATGACTTCAACAAGTTATGCGATGAACACCACATTTTACAGATGGAATTAGAACCAGAGTCCATCTTAAGTACGGATGATTGGTCTTCCTTTGAAGAAATATACACTTATATAAAACATGTGAGGTCTACAATTAATACCGCCGCTATTCAGAAAAGTTCTGCTTCTGGTGAAAAGTCCCCATCTGTAAAATGTAAGCTACCGCCAATCGAGCTTATTTCGTTTGATGGAAATCCAAATAATTGGCCATTATTTTATAAATCGTTTAAAACAAACATTCACACTAGTTCTATTTTGACAGATGCCCAGCGAGTTCAATATTTAATTGGAAAGCTAAATGGACGGGCGCTGGACGTATTCGCCGGCATTGTGCCTTGCGAATCGAATTATAAATTGGAATTCTCTTATTAATAAATATCAAGATAAACGTCTTCTTGGTACCATGTACTTAAATAATATTCTTAAATTAAAATCAACAAATAATTCCAATTAAACAATTAAAAAACTTCACAGAAAAAATCAATTCCTAATTTTCCGCGTTAAAGCAACTTCAAATTACAGATTTAACAGATTTTATTATAACTCACATTACATTAAAGAAGCTCGATATACAGGTTGTTCAACAGTTTGAATCGCAAGTGCGTGACAAGGATGTACGTGTATGTTCTGATTTGGTTGAGTTTGTCAGGCATCATGTCAAAATAATTGAGCGCACTTAACTTCTGTTGAACCGCCGAATGTGTCGGTCACGCAAAATACCTCTCAGTCTGTGCCACGTGGTTCAAAATTAAAAACATCGCATTCATTTGCCATTGTGAAAAATGATAATTCTGAATTTAACGCTTGCTCCTGTTGTAAAAATACAAATCACACGCATTTGTATCAGTGCTCGGTGTTTAAAAATTTTCCAGTTAAGGAACGGTTTCATTACGTCAAACAAAATAATTTATGTGTTAATTGTTTCAGTGCAAAACATTCTACTGTGAAATGCAACTCCCGTAATACGTGTAAACAATGTAATAGTCGTCATCAGAGCTTACTGCACTTTGACAATAATAAAAATCAAATTTTGACGCCGACTAAATCAAAGAGTGATAATAATAATTCTGATACCCGGTGTGCTGAATCTGGGAAGGTTATTACGCCGCCTATACTGGGTAATGCTAACAGTGACACAGCAACTACACAAACTTTTGGTCCGACTGTACCGTCGTTGACAAATCAAACCATAATAATTTTCCCTACCGTCAAAGTACATGTCCCTTACAAAAATAAATATTATACAATTAGATGTTTATTGGACAGTGCTTCTCAAAATAATATAATTACCTTAGGTGGTAAATTTGCACCTACCCTCTCGGTCGTGAATCAGTCTTCGTCTGGTCGCTCATATACAGACCGCATACTACCTTATGCCCTCAAAACTACGCTTGGCTATGTTATTGTTGGAGAGGCATGCAATGCTAATCCTGATCTTGTAGCCTGGTCCTTCGGTCCTTTAATTAATGATTCTTTGAATAGTTGTTTAACAAAATTTTGGGAACTCGAGGAGATACCGAATTCTTCTGCTGTAATGAGCCCTGAAGATAGTGATTGTGAAACTTTGTATAAGTCATCAGTCTTACGAAATCCTTCTGATCGTTTTACCGTTTCATTGCCGTTTAAGAGCGATCCTAAAATGTTAGGTGACTCCTACACATGTGCTTAGCGTAGGTTAGCTTCACTTGAGCGTAAGTTTGATGTACTGTGGCGACCTCTACGCCACTACGAGGAACGAGGAAGAGCGATACCATAAGTTCACAAGATTCATACGAGATGGCGCCAATAGAATTTATATCTCGATCTCAGAATTCTGGTTGCAACTGACTATATATACAACCTCCGACGATACACCGTTGGAGCCGCGGTTCCCTAGGCGCAACACCATGCCTGGCTGGAAAATCTTCCCTTTTTGGCGGTCGAGCATTTCACCTCGCTCCCGCTACAGTACCGCCTGCACTACGTCAAGCCTATAATGATTTGATGACAGAGTACAAGCAAAAGGGTTATTTATCCGAATTACCTCATTCTGCTGCCACCGTAACACATGGGTATTTCATACCGCATCATGCAGTTGTGCACCCTGAAAAGGCCACAACTAAGGTACGCATAGTTCTGGATGCAAGTGAAAAGACTAGTACTGGCACCTCGCTTAATGACTTGTTTCATACAGGTCCGAATTTGCAGGCTGACTTATTCAAGCTATTGCTAGGGTTTCGCTATTTCAAGGTGGCCCTTAGAGCTGATATTTATCAGATGTATCTTCAGATCACTCTTTCCGAAGATGACCGCAAGTATCAAAAGATATTATACCGCTTTAATAAAGATGAATCTTTACGCATTTTTCAATTTAACTCAGTCGCCTTTGGGCTTCGTTCCAGTCCTTTCCTGGCAATGCGCACAGTTCGTCAGTTGGCTCCTGAAGAACATGAGCATTTTCCGCGCGCTTGTGAAGTAGCAACAAGTGAAATTTACATGGACGATGTGAGCACCTCTGTGGCCACGGAGGAAGAGGGAGCTCAATTAGCACAAGAGCTGATCGCATAGGTCTGGTGGGTTCGATCTTGTAAAATGGGCAAGCAATTCCGCTAAAATTCTCGATCAGCTCCCAGATTCTTACCGCGCCTCAATCGAGTTTAATAATAATTGTGGTTCACTCAAAATATTAGGATTAAAATGGTTACCCGCTTCGGATACTTTCACATTTACAATTGCTGACTCTTCTACAGGTAATACCAAGCGTGCCATTTTATCCACTATCGCTCGTCTATTTGATGTTTTAGGGCTCGTAGCTCCCGTAATTCTTTACGCAAAGCTTCTGCTACAGGAGCTATGGCTTTCGAAAGTAGATTGGGTTGAAGAGCCGCCTCAATCGATAGTTGACCGTTTTTTACAATTTGAAAGTGAGTTACAACTTATATCAAAACTACAAATACCGCGTCATCTAGAAGTAGTAACTGCACAGTGCATCTATTAGTATTTGGTGACGCTAGTATTAAGGCCTACGAATAATAATTCTCTAGAAACGTAACTAATCCCGAAAAATAATTCCACGCGATAGGTGCCGCGGCGGGCGGGGCTTAAAATAGGAGCCGTGCGGCGCGATATTTTGCCGTGACACTCAAACCGTGCGGTTGCGTCGCGAAAAGTTTCCTTTGAGGATATTGCTGTGTTTTTGCGATAATCAAATCATAAAAAATGCCGTCATGTGCCGTTAAGTGGTGTAGAAGCCATACCGACATGAGAAACACAGACCTCACCTTTCATTTGTAAGTAAACAAACATTTTATTAATCCATACTTGACATCTGTGGAAAGTGTTATGCAAAATGCATCTAAGATTTTTTTTTCCTGCAATATGTACATCTCACGTGGTGTGTTCAGAAAAAAGATATTTGTTTTTAGTAAGAAGGATGATATGATGCATTAGTACAATTTTTTTTTGACATAGATTCCCAAGAAATGAGATTTAGCGTAATAAGTGGATAAACGCGGTTCGTTTTGAGAGAAAAGAATTTGATTGGATAAATAAACAACTAAATCAAGTCATGTCATTGTTAGTTTACACCAGGAGTTTCTTTTTGGAAAACGAAACAGCTTAGTTTACACCAGCTGTTTCGTTTTCCAAAAAGAAAAAGCAAAGGCCAAGTTTTTTGCGTGCCTGTATTTATTTACAACGTAAAACATTTTGTATTTTTTTTTGTAACTGGATAAAAATTAATCAAAGTATTATATATCTTTTTGAAAAGGAATACGCTTTTTTTGTTAGGAGTTATTAATTTTAAGATATTACAGTTATGATTATTAAATAAAAATCTACCTCTCTCTATAAATAATTGGACCACTTTTAATTGTAATTATTTTTAATAAATACTTATCTCTTGTTATTATTGTCTTTATTTTTTCGCAAAGCTAAGACTTATCCCCACTGCTTTATCCCCATGGTTAATAACCTATTATTTCATTGTAGCATTTAATCTACACTAATATTATAAAGAGGAAAGATTTGTTTGTTTGTTTGTTTGTTTGTTTGATTGTATTGAATAGGCTCCGAAACTACTGGATCGATTTTAAAAATTCTTTCACTGTTGGATAGGTATGTTATCCCTGAGTGACATAGGCTATGTATGTACCACGGGCGAAGCCGGGATGGACTGCTAGTTATTCAATAAAAAAACATTACCCGTAAACAAGCTTATAGCGTACTGCATAATACCATCCACGCGAGTACCTCACCCCCGACCAACGACAACGTGTGACCTTGTCGCAACCAATAGCATGCATCTCTGTTTATGTGTGTGTTAGAGTTTGTCGTTGTCATTACTGTTAGTTTGTTTGCGTAAATGGAATCAGAATCGAAGCGGTGAATGTAGGAGCATTACATTTCAAGAGAATTATTATTCGTGAATAAGGCGTACGGTTGCGTTTTATACCTACTCCAATGGTGATATCAACGTGCAGTTAGTATGTTCTAAATCTAAAGTTTCTTCGCTCAAGACTGTCACGTTAGTCAGACTTGAATTATGCGCTGCGCTTATGCTCTCTGAACTTATAAAACAAGTTCATTCTACTTTAGATGCTTGCTATCCTATTGAAGAGATATTCGCTTTCTCGGATTCTACCATCGCATTGTCTTGGATACACTCATCGCCGCACCGTTGGCAAGTCTTTGTTGCCAACCGTGTCAGTAAAATACAGGAAAATTTTTCCTCTAACCGCTTTTTTCATATAAATGGGATAGACAATCCAAGTGATTGCATCTTGCGAGGCCTTATGCCTTCCCAAATTTTGGATCACTGGTGGTATGGTCCTAAATGGACACGCTCTCCTGTCTCAGAGTAGCCAGTTGCGCCATTTGAGTCAACTCTTAACTTGCCAGAAAAGAAGTCATCCGCTACCTTCGCTGCAATGTCTTGTGTCAATAATGATAATAACCCGCATCCGCTTTTAGAGCTTGCTTCGAAAATTTCCTCTTGGAAAAGATTATTGCGCATTACAGTTTATGTTTTACCCTTAATTAAAGGATTCCTCGCGCATCTGCTCTTCAGGTTTCAGACATTGAAGCTGCTGAAATAGCTTTGCTTCGAGCATTGCAACATCAACATTTTGCTGATGAAATTAAAAATATTTCAAAAGGTAACTTGCCTTCGCCTTCTTTTCGTAAGCTTGATCCGTTCATCGACGACAATTCCTTGCTTCGAGTCGGTGGTCGCCTTACAAACGCTAATATTCCTTTTGAGAATAAACACCCAATTGTTCTTCCTCGTCGCCATCATGTCGTTGACCTCATTATTGATGATTGTCATCGATCGAATTGTCATACTGGGTCACATCTCCTTTTGTCGTTATTATATATATTATTATACTAGCTGATGCCCGCGACTTCGTTCGCGTGAACTTTATGACTCCGGCTTATAAATATGCTCATCAGGCTTTTGCTAATGCGTCATTAATGTATATTTCTAACAGTTTAGCTGGACCATTATGTTTCTGAATGAGGTGTGCCAGACCTTCGATTTTTGTACCACAACAATAAATGTTTATCAGGCTGAACTACTTTTGTTAAGACGTCATTTTTATATTTCTTATAGTTTAGCTGGACCATTATTGTTCTGCATCAGGTGTTCCATTTCCCAAAATCAATTATAGCCTATATGTTGATAAAAGAGTTTCATTTGAATCCGTCCAATATTTCCGGAGATTAGCGTTTACAAACAGACAGACGACAGATTTTTTATTTTTTTCTATATTACAGTCCCCATCGCCCCAATTTTAAAAAAATATATTCAATGTACAGATACATTTTTTTACTATTTTATTATACGTATAGACCCTTATGTTTCTGAAGCAAGTGTTCCAGACTCCAGACCTTCGATTTTTATACCTCAACAAAAAATGCTCATCAGTCTTAACAACTTCGGCTAGGGCGTCCTTTTTATATTTCTTATAATTTAGCTGGATCATTATGATTCTGCATCAGATGTTCCAGGTCTTCGATTTTTATGATTCAACAAAAAATGCTCATCAGGCTGAACTACTTTAGCTAAGACGTCATTTTGTATTTCTTAAAGTTTAGCTGGACCATTATTCTTCATCAGGTGTTCCAGATCTCCGATTTTTATATCTCAACGAAAAATGTTCATCAGGCTGAACTACTTTTGCTAAGGCATCATTTTATATTTCTAATAGTTTAGCTGGACCATTATGATTCTGCATCAGGTGTTCCAGATCTTCGATTTTTATAACTCAACAAAAAATGCTCAGCTGGCTAAACAACTTTTGCTAAGGCGTCATTTTTATATTTCTTGCCGTTAAGCTGGACTATTAAGTTTTTGCATCAGGTGTTCTTAGATCTTCAATTTTTATATTTCAACAAAAAATGTTCATCAGGCTGAACTACTTTTGCTAAGACGCCATTTGTATATTTATTATAGTTTAGCTGGTGTGTATCAGAATGGCGGGTGTAATGTTGCAAATCAGAATGAAACAAAAATGGTTCGAATCTACCTTAAACGTACCTAACTCTACCAATAAAGAAGATAAAAGTACCTCTTTGAATACAGAGTAATTCATATAAGAACATGAGCCTGAACCTGACGTCATAATGGCGGGTTTATTTGTGTTTTCGACCGAAATATCAAATGTTAATGTTAAGATTTACTGCCATGTAAATCTACCTAATAAGTACCTTCCAATACCATAAGTAGAACTGAAATACAGACAAAGGCTAAAGAGTAATTTTGAAAATAAATTTTCACAAGTTTGTACTCCTGCGAAATTGGTATTAGCAAATATTACAACTACAATAAGATTGCTATTTACGAGTAAAATACGGATTCGCGATGCACAAAACAGCGATGAATGCTACTGCGATACCACAAGACTTCGATGCACGTTGCCGCGAACGCTCGTCACTGCGAAGCTAATCTATCGCGACTCATCGTTACTACGGAGCTACTAGCTCCATAGCACGAAAGATCGTATTCTAAGAAATTATTAGATTTAAACAAGCTTATGATATTAGGCGAAAGTATATAGTTCACAAAAACCCTTGGTTGGTAGGTTTCCAGGTGAGTGAAGCGGCGAGCAACAAGTCGTTTTTTTAATTAAAAAAAAAAACTACTTGTTTAGTCAAAAACACTAACGTATATTTCATATCTTGTTTGCAAATTATTGAAAAATACATAACAAGCTTATCATATAAGGAGAAACTATACAGGGGGCAACAAAAATCATTAGCATTAATTTAATCTATTAACATACTAACATATAGGATAATTTGTTCAGTAACAACATTGCATTTAATGCTATCAAAGAGTAAGAAAAATTACAAAAGTATCAAAGTTGTGCGCGCGTACTGATACCTACCAGCCGCAAGGTCACGAGACCCCGCTGCAAACAGTTACGGATACAGCTGAGCGGCGAAAGCGGCCGGCATACAAAAGCAGACTTTACTGTACGTGAATAAGGTTTAAAGTCAAGTGGGGACGGCTCGTGTCACTCAAACGCTTGAGGATAGTAAGTACGTTTGAAGTAGGAATGAAATTAACAAAAAATCAATTATAGCCTATATGCTGCTCAGGCTTAACAGCTATATAACAAAAAGTTTCAGCATTCCCGGAGATTATATAGCGTGTGCTAACAGACAAACAATCGCCCATAGAAAAATTATCTTTAAACTTTAAATGATGATAACTTTTTTATCTGACATCAGATTTCGATGAAACAAAGCCTATATGTTGCTCAGAGATGAGCTTAATCTTTTAGTGAATCAAATGCAGACGTTACAGCCCTTGTAACAACAATCAGTTTATGGCAGATCTACCAGCCGCCAGAGTAACACCATCAGCTGCGTTCAGCCACTGTGGGGTTGACTTTACAGGAATGGTAGAGGTAAAAGCCAATAAAGGAAGAGGCATAAAGACAACCAAGGGCTACATTGCCGTATTCGTTTGCTTTTCCACGAAGGCAATACATTTGGAACTCGTGTCTGATCTCAGCACCGACGCTTTTATCGCCACCTTAAAACGTTTGTGCACGCGCCGTGGCACACCCAAACATATGTATAGTGACAATGGCACTAATTTCGTCGCCACAGCAAGGACGATAAACAAGGACTACAGGGAAGCCTTAAAACAATACGTAAACACGGAGTTTATGAATCATATTGCAGAGACAGGAATACAGTGGCATCTCAATTCACCCTCCTGGCCATCAGCTGGCGGACTTTGGGAATCTGCTGTTCGCAGTATGAAACATCACCTCAAACGCGTTCTTGGGGAGCAGAAGCTTACCTTTGAGGAATTCTCCACTCTGTTAACACAAATAGAAGCATGCCTCAACTCTCGACCTCTACTCCTACTTGATGAAAACAGTAGCAATCTGGAATACTTAAGCCCTGGACATTTCTTAATTAATCGTCCAATTTTATCACCACCTACAGGATTAGATATTCCAGACAACAGATCTAGGTGGCAGTTAACAGAAAAACTACATCGGGACTTCTGGAGCTTATGGTCTTCAGAATATCTACAGACACTATGAGGCCGTAACAAGTGGCAAAACAGCCAAGGAGAACATAAAGATTGACGACATCGTACTCATTAAAGAGAACAACGCCCCTCTTGGAAAATGGCTCCTAGGCAGAGTAACAGATCTCCACCCCGGTAAGGACGGCTCGTTCGGGTTACACTGAAAACGAAAAATGGAACTGCAAAGCGACCTATCGTCAAACTTTGTCCGCTACCCGTAACAAATAAAGACTCACACGACCAACCTGGTCCTGGTACAACCGCTCCTATAGCCAATGACGATAAAGAACAGAGACACAGTAGAACAGAGTACAGTTTGAACGTAGAACTAATTATATATAATAAACCATCCCATGAGTGTAAATCGCTTATAACAACTTGGCTTAAAAATCTTACTTATGATGAGTTAGAAAGTTTTATCGCAAAGACCCCTTCTCCATTGTGTTAAATGCCATTTTGTCACTAAAAACAAATACTCATATACACCCACTAAATACACACGCATCTACACACACGCACACACAACATTCTCACACCCTCACACACCCACACTCACCCTCTCACTCACACACACCCACACACACCCTCACACACATACACACACACACACACACTTTCTTGGTTTGTAACTACAGTCTTTTTATTTTTATTTTCTGTTTTTTGTTTCGTTTTATTTTTGTTCTTGTTCAGCTAGGTAGATTAAAAATTTGAATAGATACGGAAGAACGGAGCTTACTGGCACAAGTATTTTTTTACTAAAAAATAGGCTCCAACACCTGTATATTATAACGCAAACATAATTTACCTAAATATATATTATTATTTTTTTACAGTAGATGTACAAGACAGAAACGATCAGTTTCATGGGCTCAGCGGTTAAATTCTACATTCTCTATTTTACTACTCTTATTTACATTCTTTATCTCCATCGACACAGCAATTGTGCAATATAACTAAACTGGAATCATCAAAGCCGGTTTATTTCGATAAGATTGCTGATTTACAAATCATCCAAGACGAATGGAAAATGGTTGTATTCTACAACATGTCTACATACAGAACGAATTTGGAACTCATCAGGGAATATGTCAACCATCTCAACAAACTCTGCGAATCTCAATTAGCTTTTCTGTCATTAACAACTCAATTCAACCACGAAATTAGCGAACTTAACTATAATGACGTACTTAACCATAATAACCGCCAAAGCAGAGGCTTGATCAACGGAGTCGGCTACGTAGCTAATCATTGTTCGGGTTTGCTGAGAAATACCGTGATGATATTAAGCAAATACAGGAAAATGAAAAACATTTGCAAAATCTGTATAAGGAACAAACATCGATTGCTGAGGGAGAATATAACTTACTAAAACGGAATGAACTTGCTATGAACAAACATTTCAACTTATTCAGTATCACTGGCTGTCAAAGGTGACAAAATAGTAGCGGATCAGGAGAGCACATCTCACTTCAAGAGCTCTGGCAGCCATCGCTATCATATCCAACTTACATAGGATCCAACAGTCTTTGCTTGACGTAATAATTGACTTACGAAGCGAACACATCGACGTTCATTTGCTTAGGCCAACACAGCTTCAACTAAATATCATCGCAGGTCAGATGCCAAGTGACTTGTCTTTGCCGATCCCCAGTCAAAACATCAGTTACAGAAGAAATTTATGATATTTGAGGTCAAGATCCCGCTAATAAACAAGGATCTGTACGAGTTACATCACGTTATCCCGATCCCACAGAGACAGCCGAATGGACAAAGTGTAACTGTAATTCCAACCTCTAGATATATCGCTATTAATCTGCGCAAGGACATGTTCTTTCCATACTTACAAGATCAACTTCAAACATGCATCCATACAGACGAAACACGTTTACTATGCCCGCTAAACCAACCCATACATCATATAAGGAACGCTAAAACTAATTGCGAAGCTCAATTAATTAATAATTACAAAATAACACAGTGTAAAACATTAAACAATGATTGTAGCGACAAGTGGATTAAGTTCCAGCACGGCGGCTTGTGGCTCTTCTCATGTTGCGAGGAACGCGTAGTGCGCATTTTCTGCCCAGCTGATATGACGTCAAAGTCATTGTCCGGTACAGGACTTATCACTCTGGGTCAAGGTTGTTCTTTGAAAGGGGACACTTTTACCATACATTCACAGTACAATTTCAAGACTCGCATTGACACTGCAGGATTACGATCACCGTCCCACAAGTTTCTGACATAAACCATTTTGTCAGTAATTCGACATTTAATCTCACAACGCCAGAGATGCACTCGCAGATGTTAGACGATCTCAAACAAAAAAAGACGTGTGGCACTCGGGGACTGCCGCGGTAAAGCTATTGCAAACAAGGAAGGACGGCAACGTCGCAAACGGACGACGGAGACGAAGCGGCAACCTACATGGTAGGCGGAGTGGGGAGAGCGTGAGGTTTTTTCGTTACGGAATTTCTGGATTCGATCCCCGCGCTCAAGGCCCGCGATAGAAGCTATGCAATAGCTTAAAAATCGATCACATCAAGAGTCAACAGGACACAGCAGTCAGCGGCATCTCTCTTCATGATGTCCATAAGTACTCTATTATCTACACCATGCTGTCAATTGGTGTAATACTTTTGATTGTATGGGGTTTCTACCAAATAAGACAGAGGAGAGCTCGTGGTCGCATCAGTGAGCAGGCAGACTGCCTGCCAGTAGCACAGCTGGCCCTGGCGCCGGTGAGCGGCACCACGTCACAGAGTGCCCAGTTTAGTGAAGTGTAAAGTGAAATCTTGCCAAAAGGTGTAGAATCAGTGCGCGGGTGTTCTAATAATAGATTACCAAAAACTGATAAAGCTACGTCGCCTACTACGTTTTAGATGGACATTAAGTTCACTTTTTATCTAATTTACTGGTTTTTATTAATATTTTACAGTTCTTACAATTTTTACATATTTCTCGTTTTTCACAATTCTAGTAGGTATACTTTTCAATTTTATTGTTTGTTTTATACTTACATAGCATGTGTTATTTCCTTTTTTTTAGTCGCCAGTATGTACGGGAAAACCAGACATATACAACTTGTATATAAAAACCGTCTACTAAGTGCCTGCGCGCGTGACGTTCTATTTGACATACTTTTGTTTCAACATACATTATTTAGTGCAATATACGATTCTAACCTAACCTAACCTAACAACATCGTTTCCCTTGTACCAACATATTACATACATTACAGTGATATCCTTTCACAATAAGGATATACCTACAACATGCTGTAAGGTTGAGATTCCGAATATCGAAAAAACAAACAAATTAATATGGATAACATCACATACATAGCTCTGATCCCAAAGTAAACAGCTAAAGCACTATCGATCTAGATTAGTCTTGTTTAGGAAAACGCGTGTTTTCGAGTTTTCGTGCGTTTTTCTTTACACGCAGAAGGTCGCTAATTTAGTCCAGCGGGTGAACGGCAAGAAACGAGTGTTACGGGTTCGAATCCCGCTCGGTGATTTACTTTTGTTTTTTTTTTATATGTTCAAGTTTATATATAATTTTTAATTTTTATTGTTTTTAGACAAGTTTACAAAATGTAGTTAATGTTTGAGATAACAATATATATATCTCATAAATATGTCTAACATTTACCTATACTGATTACGTGAATAAGACTTATGCTTTCGAGTTTTTATTTTATCTTATACCTTTAAACGAGCAATTCTTGTATATTTATATATAAATTTATTTCGGTGATCTCGGAAACGGCTTTAACAATTTCGCAGAAATTTGGTATTGCGGGTTTTCGGGGGTAAACAATCGATCTAGATTAGTCTTATGTTTGGGAAAACGCGTGTTTTCGAGTTTTCATGCGTTTTTCTTTCCACGCAAAATATCGGTCGGTCGCCCAGGTACTTAATAATAGTGTGCCAGGATTGCCAAACTTACAAATTACAAAATGTCTTCGGCGTAGCAACTTATCTATAAGTGTGCTGGGACCGCCGAAATAATGTTGACTGGCGTAAGCTATTTCCTATAGTGTAAAGTAATTAGTTAAGTTTCTACTTTGTGCTACTGTAAATGAGCTGGGATCACCGAATAAAGATAAAATATGTACACAAACAAAATATTTTGTTAACAAAAACATAAGTACCGCTTCACAGCTGACAAAGACTTCTTCGGAAGCCACGTATATGCGATTAGTCCCGGCTGTCATTGTATGACAGTCGTCAAGCTATGTCAGATGCCTTTAAGCAGCCTGAAAAATCTAACACCAGTGTTGGCCACTTTCACACACGAAAAACAAAACAAACAACAGCTGACAAAAAGAAAACAATACGGCCCAACGCAGACGACAGACTAGACCGCGCCGCACTTTTAGTCTGTGAAAATAGAACCTATGGAATTACATGCAGTAACACACACGACGCACAAAAAGTGCGGCGCACAAAAAATCCGTGTAATTTTGGCAGACCGCGCCGCGCCGCGCCGCGCCACACCGCACAAAAAGTGTGCGAAAAAAATACAACGTATGCTTCAATTCGCGCTAACACAGACGTCGTGCACTTTAGTCTGTGACCTTCACTCGGCTAGTGGTGGATGTGACGTGCGCGGTATTACAGCATGGCGCTAGAGATAGATGTACCGATGTTAATTCATTAAATACAAAACAGACCTGCAATTTATGATACTTCAAAATCCGAGTATCATGCCTAGTATAACCTTTCTTCTGGACCAATGCACTTTCTCATTATTGTTTCCGAATGTGTCAAAGTTGGTCTTAAAATGAATAGCAACTCATTAAAAGTATTAATAGAAATTTTATAAAATTTAAAAAAATTGTGCGGATATTGTTTTGGAATTGCATGTTTCATATGGAATTGTCCTTTTAGTAATCTCTCCGAAAGTATAGGATGTACACAAAATTTTCTATTTCTTCTTCTTTTTCTGTACTTCAAGTATAAAATAATACATCGCAATCTTTGCACTTCCATGGCGTGTAAAACTGTACGTGTCCCGTCCCTACAGTTCTGCCGACAGAATGATTCAAAATGTGCGTCGTGTGTGTTGAGTCCGTGAACAATCCGCGAAAGACTTTTTGCGCGCCACGCAGACTATTTGTGCGCCGCAGACTCGATCGGACAAAAAGTCTGTCGTCTGTGTTGGGCCTACAAAACACAGCTGGTGAACAATATAAATAAAGCAGCCAAGTGCGAGTCGGACTCGCCCATGAAGGGTCCCGTAGCAGTGAGTAACATAGAATAAAAGTTCTTGTGGTTCGTTGTAACTTTGATCGATGTTTTGATAATATTGTATTTTAATTTATGACGTATTAAAAAAAAACAACTTACTAGATCTCGTTTAAACCAATTTTCGCTGGTAGTTTTCATGGTAATGAACATCATATATTTTTTTAGTTATATCATTCTACCCCACACGTAGATACCCCACACGTATGGGTATGATCAAAAATACATTTGAGTTTCAGTTTTTTATTACTTTTGTGTGGAAATCTTAATGCGGTTCACAGAATACAACTACTTACCAAGTTTCAACAGTATAGCTCTTATAGTTTCGTGAAAAAGTGGCTGTGACATACGGACGGACAGACAGACAGACAGACTTGACGAATCTATAAGGGTTCCGTTTTTGCCATTTGGCTACGGAACCCTAAAACATACATACATACATACTATCACGTCTTTATCCCTAATGGGGCAGACAGAGCATTTTGGGTTTTGCGGCTCTACGCAGAGCCTAGGGCCGCAAGACTCAAAAGCCACTTTTAGCGTCATGGTGGGCGAGAAGATGGAAAAGCAATCAATACAGTGACGGGTTGCTAGCCGTATCGCCTGTTAAAATGATTCGCATTTTGCATTTTTTTTGGAACCCTAAAAAAGAACACTTAAACGGGCTTTGACTTTTCCAGTGGGCAAAAGTAAAAATAAGCGGCCAAGTGCGAGTCGGACGCCCATGAAGGGTTCCGTAGTTGAAAATAACATAATATAAAAGTCTTGTAGTATGTTTTTATAAAAAAATTACATTTGAGTTGATTGAATGAAAGGTAAAATTGCCGTTTATGATTTATGACGTATTAAAAAAAAACTACTGACTAGTTATCGTTCAAACCAATTTTCGCTGGCAGTTTTTATGGTAATGAACATCATGTATTTTTTTTAAGTTTTTTAATTCCCTTATTTTAGAAGTTACGGGGGGGGACACACTTTTTTCCACTTTGGAAGTGTCTCCCGCGCAAAGTATTCGGTTTAGAAAAAAAATATATTAGAAACCTCAATATCATTTTTGAAGACCTATCCATAGATACCCCACACGTATGGGTTTGATGAAAAATAAATTTTTGAGTTTCAGTTCTAAGTATGGGGACCACCGGTCAAGACCGTGCAAAGTGGAAAAGAAGGACAAGGAAGGCCGACCCCAAATAAATGGGATAAGCCAAAGAACCGTAGTTCTAAGTATGGGGAACCTCCAAAATTTATTGTTTTTTTTCTATTTTTGTGACAAAACCTTAATGCGGTTCACATAATACATCTACTGACCAAGTTTCAACAGTATATATAGGTCTTATAGTTTTTGAAAAAAGTGGCTGTGACATACGGACGGACAGACAGACAGACAGACATGACGAATCTATAAGGGTTCCGTTTTTGCCATTTGGCTACGGAACCCTAAAAAGGGTTCGATTCCCCAATCGAAATACTGATAACTATTTTATGTTTTCTACAAAATCTTTCTGTTTACAGGTACAATAAGATAGAATGTGACAAAATCATGTTATTTATTTTTATTTATTTATTTATTGTTTTATTTCGGGCAACAAAAGAGTTTACAAAAATAAACATTTAGACCCATATCAATCTTTAAGTAAAAATCTTGTACGTAAAATTTTAGAATTAAGTAACAATGTAAACAAATGTTGGTAAGCCATAATCAATAAATAAAAAAAAAATAAAAAAATATAATAACTAGCTTTTCGGGCGCTGCGCGGGCTGCAAGCAGCCCGCGGTCTTTCGAATGGCTATTAAGGTAGGCTAAAATATGTTTCCAGTTCAGAAAATGGGTAAGGTTGTATGGAGGACAATTGTCGTTGTATGGCGGCCATCTTGAATTTTGAAAAAAATAAAAAAATTAATGACGTTCGTCAAATTGCTTATAATCTACTACACTTTGGAAAAAATATCACGCCTCTAACCCCAACTGTCTTTGCAGGCCGTACCCCTTCCACATCAGGTTTCCGCAGATCCTCAAATGTCAGATTTTTCTGGTACTCACTAGAGCAGCCTCTATACAACCACACATCAACCTAAACCCCTCCCACCCGGCAACAGGGCAAACAACAATGTCAATCAGTCAGTCAGTCAAGTCAGTAATGTAGGTTTATGTATTATAATAATATAATAACTAGATTTTTGGCGCGCGCGGCGCGGGCTGCAAGCAGCCCGTGGTCATTCGTGAAGCTGCTGGAGTAGGTTAAAATATGTTTTCAGTTCAGAAAATGGGTACCTAAGGTTGTATGGAGGACAATTGTCCTTGTATGGCGGCCTTCTTGGATTAAAAAAAAAATAACAAATGACTGACGTCAAATCGCTTACAACCCCCTACATTTTAGAAAAAAAATCACACCCCTAACCCCAACCGTCTTTGCAGGCCGTACCCCTTCTACATCAGGTTTCCGCAGATCCTCAAATGTCAGATTTTTCTGGTACTCACTGGAGCAATTTCTATACGACCACACATCAACCTAAACCCCACCAACCCCGCAACAGGGCAAACAACTATGTCAATCAGTCAGTCAGTGAGTGAGTGGAAATGTAGGTTTATATATTTTACTAGCTTTTCGGGCGCTGCGCGGGCTGCAAGCAGCCCGCGGTTTTTCGTGCGGCTGTTGAGGTAGGCTAAGACATGTTTTCAGTTCAGAAAATGGGTAAAAACTGCAGTCACTAAAGGAAACATCAAAATATGTGATTAGGGCAAACAACAATGTCAATCAGTCAGTCAGTCAAGTCAGTAATGTAGGTTTATGTATTATAATAATATAATAACTAGATTTTTGGCGCGCGCGGCGCGGGCTGCAAGCAGCCCGTGGTCATTCGTGAAGCTGCTGGAGTAGGTTAAAATATGTTTTCAGTTCAGAAAATGGGTACCTAAGGTTGTATGGAGGACAATTGTCCTTGTATGGCGGCCTTCTTGGATTAAAAAAAAAATAACAAATGACTGACGTCAAATCGCTTACAACCCCCTACATTTTAGAAAAAAAATCACACCCCTAACCCCAACCGTCTTTGCAGGCCGTACCCCTTCTACATCAGGTTTCCGCAGATCCTCAAATGTCAGATTTTTCTGGTACTCACTGGAGCAATTTCTATACGACCACACATCAACCTAAACCCCACCAACCCCGCAACAGGGCAAACAACTATGTCAATCAGTCAGTCAGTGAGTGAGTGGAAATGTAGGTTTATATATTTTACTAGCTTTTCGGGCGCTGCGCGGGCTGCAAGCAGCCCGCGGTTTTTCGTGCGGCTGTTGAGGTAGGCTAAGACATGTTTTCAGTTCAGAAAATGGGTAAAAACTGCAGTCACTAAAGGAAACATCAAAATATGTGGGGGGGCGGCCATCTTGGATCCAAAAGCTGATTGCAGTTTCGAGTTCCACGGGGTGCTTTACTCCCTTGTGCAAAATTTCAGACCCCTACGAAGTCCGAGTGGGACGTCATAAACGAAATAAGTTTAATTTTTTAAAACCCAGACGCCATCTTGGATTCCAAAAAAAAAGTTGAATTTGGATTTTTGGGGGCAAAACACATATAAATATCGATTTTCAGCCAAATCAGAGGCAGTTGACTTTCGGCGGCCATCTTCAATTCTTCAAAAAACACGACGCACCGCTTGCTGATGTTGGCTCGGGCTTCGCCCTCGCCCGCAACTCGCCCTTCGGGCTCGCATCACTCGCCCTGCGGCCTCGTGAAAATTACTTGGGGGGTGGGGGGTCAAAGGGGGGGGAGGGATGGAGCTCGGCTGCAGCTCGGCCTGCGGCCTCGCGTGGGGGCTTCGCCTTCGGCCTTCGGCCTCAGGCTGCGCCTAGTTACTTGGGGGTGCGGTTTGTATGAAATTTGTATGGGGAGAAATAGTCCATGTATGGCAGCCATCTTGGATTTTGAAAAAAATAAAACGCCTTAGCAAAAGTTGTTTAGCTTGCTGAGCATTTTTTGTTAAATTATAAAAATCGAAGACCTGGATCACCTGATGCAGAACAATAATGGTCCAGCTAAACTAAGAAATATAAAATGACGCCTTAGGCAAAGTAGTTGCAGCCTGATGAGCAGTTTTTGTTGAGGTATAAAAATCGAAGTCTGGAACACTTGATTCAGAAACATAATGGTCTCTACGTATAATAAAACAGTAAAAAAATGTATCTGTACATTGAATATATTTTTTAAAAAATGGGGCGATGGAGACTGTAATATAGTAAAAAATAAATCTGTCTGTTTGTTCACGCTAATCTCCAAAATATTGGACGGATTTGATGGACATGGAAATCTAAACCGCTTCACGGTCAATTTTACAATTCCATTTTAGACAAACCAAACAAAGATAAAGAATTCTCATTTAGATGGATCAAACAACAATAAGTATCTTCCTCATTAGTTTCTTCAACATTTGCCATCCAAGGCCAAGCCGTTGCCACCAGGCAGCATGAAAGGGACATTATGAACAGACGGCAAATGCCGCCTATGCAGGGACAAAGATGAAACCGCCTAACACACAATTTCAGGCTGTGAAAAACTGGCTGGCAACTACTACGTCAAAAGGCAAAACAATGTAGTACAGTACATATTCTGGACATTAGCTAAAAAACATAAATTTGATGTGTCAAAATTCTGGTGGAAAGAGGAACTACGTCAGCCAAAAGTAATAGAAAACTATAATGCGATACTAATGTGGGAGATACCACTTTTTACAAAGGGATAGAACAGTTAGCCACAATAGACCGGACATTATTTACACTGACAAACTCAACAATAACACTTACCTGATAGATGTCACAATACCATCGGACTACAACATTGGAGCAAAAGAGGTAGAGAAATTAAGGAAATATTATCTATTAAAATCCGAAATAACAAGGTTATGGAAAACCAAAGCCACAGTAGTACCGATAGTCGTAGGAGCAACCGTAGTAATTGCGACAAGCCTCCGACGGTATTGTGACATCTTGGAGTCAAACATAGACATCACCATCATGCAGAAACAAGCATCAATGCACACCACCATCATATTAGCGAAAGTTTTGAGGGACACAGTGTTTGTAAACGGGGACGCTGAAACTCCTTCTCCCTAAAGGTCGAGAAAGAAAATTGATTAATATATATATATATATATATATATATATATATACATATATATATATATACATATGTATTGATGATTAGACCTATCTAGCTATAATGGATTATGAGATACAGCCTTGTCAGACTACAAGCTATTGGAGTCTAGACATTCTGCAATTCTTCATGGCTTGGGAAAGGGATAACAATTAAACATCCAAGAGTTTTAAAACATTTATTCATTTAGGCTATTGCCACAGAATTAATAATAGTATTACATACAGAACGGAAACTCGCACCGTCCCCCGCAATCTGGTGTCCCCGCAACCCTTCCCCCGTTATTGTGAGGTGTAAGTGGCAGTAAAACAGGGTTATTGGTAGTCTCACGTTGACATTACGCGAGTCACTTAGGATTATTAAATTATAATGGTGAGAAACTGCGCACATTATCATTGTTTATCCACGGAAAACAATAAATAACGAAAATTTTATAGATTTCCGAGTGATAAAAACAGGTAAGCAAAGCAACAAATTCTGTGGTGGCGACCCTGATTGTTTAACTCACACATTTGACGTGTGCACGGACGGATTGTTTCGCTTGTAGTAGTACTAGGTATATATGCTGCTCCGTTTGTATGAAGTGCCATACCTGTGCTATTGCTATAGCTCTAATCTGAATATATTGTGAAAGATTCTACCACCGCGTCGGAAGGGCTGTATCATCACAGAGAAGAAGCGGTCAGAAACTCTGTGGTAGCTCTTTTAAAATATTCAACAATTATTCCATTACTCGCATAAAAACAATATCTTAGAAATAAGTAGTTCATCAATCATTAAATTAACAAGATTAACAAGAATATTAATAATGCAGTACTCACAGTTCCTTGAAATGAACACCTCGACGGTTGGCAACGTAATGACCGACGTTTGTTTGCGTGTCGCATTTTATTGACAAAGTTAGGGCGTGTTACCCGCCGCTAGGTGGGGTAAAACGCATTTCCTTTGCACAAATAAACGTCTTAAAGTATAACCTTCTATTATATAATTATATTAAAATAAATTAGAAGTAAATAATATCTTACATTATGTGAGTTCTGCTCAAAACTATCACGTGTGTTTTTACGTAAACAAGTGACTCATAATAATACAACGGATAATATTGACAAACAAGGGTATATATAAGTATGGATAGATATTGAATGCCAACAGCCTGGTGACAGACAGATGGACGGACCCTAAAAATTAAGTTGCTTATATTTTACCACAGTGGTGGATCTACATATTTGCCGCCAGTAGGCTGTTTATACTTTGCCACCCCTGACCTGAGTTCGAGTGAACTGTAGCAGTACCTAGTATTGTAATCTTTATATATAAAACAAAGTCGTGTTAATCCTAACTTCCTAACTAATATTATAAATGCGAAAGCGAGTTTTTTTTTTTTTTTTGTATGTTTGTTTGTATATTTGTTTGTTTGTTTGTTAACTCTACACGCTTCAAGTACTGAACCGATTTGAATGAATATTGGTATTAATATAGCTTGAGACCCGGGTAAGGACAAATGATTGTTTTCATCCCGAAATTCTCACGGGGAGCGGAGCCGCGTGCAATGCTAGTAATATGTTAAAGTACGGGAATTAACGCGAAAAACATATTTTTTACTTCTTTTTGGTGACGTTTATGTATGCACAGCACAATGCACGGGGGCGAGGGTTTTTAAAATAAATTGGTCTCAAATTTGCTGATCCTATTATAAGCCTACTGGAAAATTCGCCACTGCCCTACCTAATTACCCATTAGGTAGGGCAGTGGTGAATTGGCCAGCTAATTTTGTTGTTTCTATAATTGATCATGTTTCTTCCGTAGTTTCAACATCCTGAAGAACCTGATCCAACAGGAGCACGTCCGTGAGATGCAACGGCAATTCGAAACCGAGCAGAAACAAGAGATGGCCAAAGAGCTTGCTTCGGGGCGTGGGTAATTACCATTTATTTATTTTTTATTTATTTAACTTTATTACAATACATGTAAATGGCGGACTTAAGGCCTGAGGCCTTTTCTACCAGTCAACCAACAGGTGATGCTAAGCAAGCAATTTTTGGGGGTAAGTACAGCATAAAGAGAATATATTGTTATATCAAAATATACACATAAATATATATCAAATATAATAAACCTACACAAAAATATACATATATACATTAATCCCTAATAAACCACATACATAAACTACATAAATACTTTTTATATAACTACTGACAGTTTTCGGAGATAGTGTGCACGCACTGCCTTTTTGAACGCTAAACGAGTTTGAGCTTTCCGAATACTGAGTGGGAAAGAGTTTCAAAGCCGCACAGCTTGTACGACAAATGAATCTTTATAGAATCCGCTCCGATAATGTGGCATTGTAAGGAGAAGATTGCTAGAAGAGCGAAGATTTCTGACGTGAGTATCACCAAGAAAGGTAAATTTGGTCTTGAAATAAGCCGGAGTCTTAGGATCAAAAAGTACAGAGAACAAAGTAGTTAGGATATGCAGACTACGCCGCTGTCGGATAGGTAACCATTTTAACTGAGATCGGTAAGCCGACTCATGGTCGTACTTCCGTAATCCGAATATGTAGCGAATACAGTTGTTCTGTATGCGATCAAGTTTATTGAGGAGATCACAATTCAACCCCGAGTAACACACATCCGCGTAATCTAGTATAGGAAGAATTAGGGTAGTCATAAGCATTGTTTTAATATTGATTGGTAAAAAGTTTTTTAATTTATACAGTGTACGTAATGCACCCGTGATCTTACCAGCAACCTCAGAAACCTGAACATTCCACGAAAGGGTTGAATCAATAGAGAGTCCCAGGTCTTTAGCGTTGGACCTAAGTGGTATTTCCGTATTCTCATAGTAAATTCCCGAGTGAGAATTGTCATCGATCCGACTTAACATACGAGAGCTACCGACTATAATGGCCTGGCATTTAGCGGGGTTTACTGTGACTCCAAAGCGACGCGACCAATCACTTATGGCCAGCAAGTCTGCATTAACTTTAGCTACCGCGTTGTTGAGATCTTCAACTTCGGTCTGCGTATAAAGCTACCAATATCTATACCACTATCTATAATAAAGTACTTTCTTGCAGGGTTTTCTCCATCATCTATATTTAAGAGCTAAGCTTAACTCTTCAAGACGCGCCAATACCAGATACAATAGTTAAACAATTGAAGTCGGGAGGAGTTCCTCCCAGTACCGGCTTAGAGGTTATGGGTTTCAGAGGCCCGGCGGCGTAGTGCTTTTGTAAATGAATACCTTTGCACTTGGATGGGTGACCACAAGTGGCATAAAAATTTCTCAACCTCCTCCGTGCTTCGGAAAGCATGTATAAACCGTTGTTCCCGGCCGTCATCATTGTATGACAGTAGTCAAGCTATGTCAGTTGTTATACTTACTTCTTACTTCCTTTGAGAATAGTTTCCCGCAGTTAGGCCCGAATTTGCCGGTCGCATTTTGTGTTGGGAGCTGACGCGTTCTCAGTTCTCAAACCAGATATAAACCTACATTGCCACTCACTCACTAACTGATTGACATAGTTATTTGCCCTGTTGCCGGGTGGGGGGGGGGGTTTTGGTTGATATACGGTCGTATAGAGGGTGCTCCAGTGAGTACCAGAAAAATCTGACATTTGAGGATCTGCGGAAACCTAAAGTGGAAGGGGTACGGCCTGCGAAAACGGTTGGGGTCAGGGGCGTGATTTTTTTCTCCAAAATATAGGGGGTTGTGAGCAATTTGACGAGCGTCATTTGTTTTGCGATTTAAAAAAAAAACCAAGATGGCCGCCATACATGGACTATTCCCCTCCATAAAAATTTCATACAAATGGTCACATATTTTGATGTTTCCTTTACTGACTGCAGTTTTTACCCATTTTGGATCTTAAATTTGATTCCAGTTCCGAGTACCGCGGGGTACTTTACCCTCACATGCAAAATTTTAGATCCCTACGAAGTCCCAGTGAGACGTTATAAACGAAAAGGCAGTTGACTTTCGGCGGCCATTTTGGATTTCCAAAAAAAAAATTCACGAAGCAACGCTTGGTGATGGTGGCTCGGGCTTCGCTTTCGCCCGAAGCTCAGGCTACGCCTAGTTACTTGGGGGTGCGGATTGTATGAAATTTGTATGGGGAGAAATTGTCCATGTATGGCGGCCATCTTAGATTTTGAAAAAAATAAAGAAACAAATGACGCTCGTCAAATTGCTAACAACCCCCTACATTTTCGAAAAAAAATCACGCCCCCAACCCCAACCGTCTTTGCAGGCCGTACCCCTTCCACATCAGGTTTCCGCAGATCCTCAAATGTCAGATTTTTTTGGTACTCACTGGAGCACCCTCTATACGACCATACATCAACCGAAACCCCAACAACCCCGCAACAGGGCAAACAACTATGTCAATCAGTCAGTCAGTCAGTGGTATTGTAGGTTTATATTATATACTAGCTTTTCGGGCGCTGCGCGGGCTGCAAGCAGCCCGCGGTTTTTCGTGCGGCTGTTGAGGTAGGGTAAGACAGGTTTCCAGTTCAGAAAATGGGTAAAAATTGCAGTTAGTAAAGGAAACATCATAATATGTGTGGGAGCGGCCATCTTGGATCCAAAATCGGAATGCAGTTTCGAGTTCCGCGGGGTGCTTTACCCCCACATGCAAAATTTCAGACCCCTACGAAGTCCCAGTGAGATGTTACTAACGAAATGGTTTAATTTTCTAAAATCCAGACGCCATCTTGGATTCCAAAAAAAAATTCAAAATTGGATTTTTCGGCTCAAAGTACATATAAAAATCGATTTTCAGCCAAATCGGAAGCAGTAGACTTTCGGCGGCCATCTTGGATTTCCAAAAAAAATAATCCAAAACGCAATGCTTGGTAAGGGTGGCTCGGGCTTCGCCCTCGCCCGCAGCTCGCCCTTCGGGCTCGCATCACTCGGCCTGCGGCCTCGTGAAAATTACTTGGAGGGGGGGGGGGATCAAGGGGGGGAGTGGCTCGGGCTTCGCCCTCGCCCGCAGCTCGGCCTGCGGCCTCGCGGCGGGGCCTTTGGCCTCTGGCTGCGCCTAGTTACTTGGGAGTGCGGTTTGTATGAAATTTGTATGGAGGAAAATTGTCTTGTATGGCTGCCATCTTGGATTTTGAAAAAAATAAAAAAACAAATGACGCTCTGCAAATTGCTCACAACCTTCTACATTTTGGAAAAAAAATCACGCCCCTAACCCTAACCGTTTTCGCAGGCCGTACCCCTTCCACATCAGGTTTCCGCAGATCTTTAAATGTCAGATTTTTCTGGTACTCCATTTAGCGCCCTCTATACAACCACACATCATCCTTAACCCCACCAACCCCGCAACAGGGCAAACAACTATGTCAATGAGTCAGTCAGTCAGTGAGTGGTAATGTAGGTTTATATATTATAACTAGCTTTTCGGGCGCTGCGCGGGCTGCAAGCAGCCCGCGGTCTTTCGTGCGGCTGTTAAGTTAGGGTAAGACATGTTTCCAGTTCAGAAAATGGGTAAAAACTGCAGTCAGTATGGGAAACATCAAAATATGTGTGGGGGCGGCCATCTTGGATCCAAAAACTGATTGCAGTTTTGAGTTTCGCGGGGTGTTTTACCCCCATGTACAAAATTTCAGACCCCGACGAAGTCCCAGTGAGACGTTATAAACGAAATAAGTTTAATTTTCTAAAATCCAGACGCCATCTTGGATTCCAAAAAAAAAGTTGAATTTGGATTTTTGGGGTCAAAACACAAATAAATATCGATTTTCAGCCAAATCAGAGGCAGTTGACATTCGGCGGCCATCTTGGATTTCCAAAATTTAAAAAAAAAGCGGCGCTTGTGGGAATGGCTCGGGCTTCGCCCTCGCCCGCAGCTCGGCCTGCGGCCTCGCGGTGGAGGGCTTTGCTTTTGGTCTTTGGCCTCTGGCCGCGCCAAGTTACTTGGGGGGCCGTTTGTATGAAATTTGTATGGAGGAAAATTGTCCATGTATGGCGGCCATCTTGAATTTTGAAAAAAAAAAACAAAAAACAAATGACGCTCGTCAAATTGCTCACAACCCCCTACATTTTGGAAAAAAAACCACGCCTCCAACCCCAACCGTTTTTGCAGGCCGTACCCCTTCCACATCAGGTTTCCGCAAATCCTCAAATGTCAGATTTTTCTGGTACTCACTGGAGCACCCTCTATACGACCACACATCAACCTAAACCCCACCAACCCGGCAACAGGGCAAACAACTATGTCAGTGAGTCAGTGAGTGGTAATGTAGGTTTATATATTATAACTAGCTTTTCGGGCGCTGCGCGGGCTGCAAGCAGCCCGCGGTTTTTCGTGCGGCTGTTGAGGTGGGCTAAAGAACATGTCCAGTTGAGAAAATGGTTAAAAACTGCAGTCAGTAAAGGAAATATCAAAGTATGTGTGAGGGCGGCCATCTTGGATCGAAAATCTGATTCCAGTTCCGAGTTCCGCGGGGTGCTTTACCCCCACATGCAAAATTTCAGACCCCTACGAAGTCCCAGTGAGACGTTATAAACGAAATAAGTTTAATTTTCTAAAATCAAGACGCCATCTTGGATTCCAAAAAAACTGTCAAATTTGGATTTTTTGGCTCAAAATACATATAGATATCGATTTTCAGCCCAATCGCAAGCAGTTGACTTTCGGCGGCCATCTTGGATTTCCAAAATTAAAAAAAAAAGCGGCGCTTGTTGGAGTGGCTCGGGCTTCGCCCTCGCCCGCAGCTCGCCCTACGGGCTCGCATCACTCGGCCTGCAGCCTCGTGAAAATTACTTGGAGGGGGGGGGGGGGGTCAAGGGGGGGGGGGAAGTGGCTCGGGCTTCGCCCTCGCCCGCAGCTCGGCCTACGGCCTCGCGGTGGAGCGCTTTGCTTTTGGTCTTTGGCCTCTGGCTGCGCCAAGTTACATGGGGGGCCGTTTGTATGAATTTTGTATGGAGGGGAATTGTCCATGTATGGCGGCCATCTTGGATTTTGAAAAAAATCAAAAAACAAATGACACTCGTCAAATTGCTCACAACCCACTATATTCTGAAAAAAAAATGACGCCCCTAACCCCAACCATTTTTGCAGGCCGTACCCCTTCCACATCAGGTTTCTGCAAATCCTCAAATGTCAGATTTTTCTGGTACTCACTGGAGCACCCTCTATACGACCACACATCAACCTAAACCCCTCCCACCCGGCAACAGGGCAAACAACTCTGTCAGTGAGTGAGTCAGTCAGTGGTATTGTAGGTTTATATATTATAACTAGCTTTTCGGGCGCTGCGCGGGCTGCAAGCAGCCCGCGGTTTATCGTGGGGCTGTTGAGGTAGTCTAAAATATGTTTCCAATTCAGAAAATGGGTAATTTTGTATGAAGGAAAATTGTCCTTGTATGGCGGCCATCTTGGATTTTGAAAAAAATTAAAAAACAAATGACGGTCGTCAAATTGCTTATAATCTTCTACATTATGGAAAAAAAATCACACCCCTAACCCCAACCGTTTTCGCAGGCCGTACCCCTTCCACATCAGGTTTCCGCAAATCTTCAAATGTCAGATTTTTCTGGTACTCACTGAAGCACCCTCTATACGACCACACATCAACCTAAACCCCACCAACCCCGCAACAGGGCAAACAACTCTGTCAGTGAGTGAGTGAGTGAGTGAGTGGTAATGTAGGTTTATATATTATAATATATATGTAGCTATATATAATATAATATACTAGCTTTTCGGGCGCTGCGCGGGCTGCAAGCAGCCCGCATTTTTCGTGCGGCTGTTGAGGTAGGCTAAGACATGTTTCCAGTTCAAAAAATGGGTAAAAACTGCAGTCAGTAAAGGAAACATCAAAACATGTGTGAGGGCGGCCATCTTGGATCCGAAATCTGAATCCAGTTTATAGTTCCGCGGCGTACTTTTCCCCAGTGCAGAAAAAAATTAGACCATTGGGATGAAGTAGGACATTATAAACGAATTCTTCTTTTGTAACCGAAAAATCCTTGCTTACTGATTTTCAGTCAAATCGGATGCTATTATGGCTAATGACGGCCATCTGGGAAATTTCAAAAAAATATCGAGAACGGCATACTTTATTAAAAGGTAGTGTTTACAAAGCTTTAATGGTTTTAAGACTTGTCTAACGATATTTCAGTACCATGGGGTTCATCTGCTAATAGACGACGAAAATAAGTTTTTTTCTTAATCATTTTTTGTGCAAGCTTTCATTGTGAGGCCAAATTACTTGCTATGAGCAGACCCTAGACATCGTGTACCATAAAGTGCCTGTCAAGACAAAACAAACGAGTCCTTAACTGAATGAGGTACCGTTGTTTTATAACTAAGATCCGTCGAATATCTCCCGGTTTCGTCACCAGAACAGCTCATTGGCTATAATATTGTATTGTCATCCGATTTACACAAGTGTACAAAATTTCAGCTAAATCGGTTGAGGATAATTCGTTGAAAATTGAGTTGCAAGATTTGACCTAAATAAACATTCATACATATATACAAGATACATTGCAGGTTTAATAAAAGCTTGTTAAAAAAAGGCCATGCAAAAAATTACCTACTCGTAACAGTCTTTAAACTAAGTTGTTGACTGACAGTTGAACATACCGAAACTATGGCGTTCTGTCTACGGACTTCAGATCTTTAAAAAGAGGTAAAATAAAACAAACGCATATATTTTAAAAAAAATATTTTGTTTTTCTCGATGTATTGACGTATTATCAAAGAAATATGAGATTTTGTAGTTGGGAAAGGAACTGTTTTAGACACTCTATGAGAGTCTTTAGGTACAGCTGAAAAAAAAAAATGTGTTAATGACAATTTTTTATTTACATATTTATTATTTATTTATTACAAAAGTATTTGTCCCGCTTGTGTAATAAACTTTGTTATATAATTATATCAAAGTTCATATATTACATACGGCGGTTTTGATCTATTTCTGTTAGTATGGTAATTTAACAACCAATTTTTTTTTAAATTGTTAAAAAAGTACATACCTGAACTGAAAATAAAAGAGCTGAAAAAAAGAAGCTGGAAATCAGGAAGCTGCAAAAAAGAAATATTATTAATATATATACAAATATAAATACAAAATGAGGATGGAAGATGTTTGATGAACAATGTGAATGATAAATGACAGTGAATATGAATAAAAAAAATAAAATAAAAAAATAATGAAAAGAGAGTTAAAAAAAAAAACAAAAGAAAGCTAGTCCTATACCACCTAATAATTTGGAAATACTAAACCGTTAGAAATGAAACGAAAAATTTGTAAGCCGAAAAGGAACTAATACGCGTAGTTAATGATGAAGCAAAACGGGACATGAAAAGTAAAAAAAAGGGGGCTTTGAAATTAAATTAAACTAAAAACTTTGAAAATAGAGTTAAAAGGAGTTTAGAAAATGTGCTGAAAAGGAATTTTGAAAAAGTGTGAAAGGGAATTTGGAAAATGTGTCAAAAGGGAATTTTGAAAAATGTATAAAAAGAAATTAAAAAAATATATATAACGTTAATATTCTAAAAAAAATACTACATATAACGAAAAAATAATAAAAAAAAACCGAAGCCCAATTCAATAAAAAAAAATGGAGAAAAAAAATAATAAAAATAAAAAAAGACAGTTACATGCACATTAAAACAATGTACAGTCACGCCGGAGTCATTTATAAATGTATGCAATACATAGACAACACGACAGAGAGATATATGAATGAATCAATTAAAACATCATACAACATGTGCACAAAACTGTAACGCAAACGATAGAAAATACCATAAACCCTTGAACACTAATTGAAAACAAAAGCTTATTACAATTGCGAGAGCAGGAGATGAAAATCGGAATTACCGAATGACAGACAGAGAAACAAAAAGGGGGAAAAGGGTGGGTTAGGAATAATAAGGTGAATCATGTGTCGACAAATTGTGAGACAAAAGACCAGACATAAAGGATAATAACCAGTGATTGGAGTAGATAGACTGTGCTGGGGTCAATAATCTGAAACTTATGTATTAATATAGACATGCATCTGGGATTCCGGGATTTAAATTATTTTTTTCCGGAATTTCAAAATTATTAGGACCCTTTCAAACGTCGTTTTTTTACGTCCTGCAAACGCACATTTATGATGCGCGCATCCTCTGTGTGTTTTGGCAGATTTTACACGTTTGTGTCGCAAATGAAACGTACTGTAAGCGCACGTTTGTATCGATACAAACGCAAGGATCGTTTGTAAGGATTGTGTTCTTTGCGTCAGTTGAACGTTCAGTTTGTGTTTGTATCGATACAAACGAGTGTAAAAAACGTCGTGTGGAAATGCCCCATATAGGATGAAAATATATTATTATGAGCAAGTATTTTTCACACTTTCAACATTATTTCAATTGTATAAGTGCATGTAGCATTAAATTTGTAAATAAACCATGTCAGATTTGCATTAAATTTAAATACTCCACCACTCTACAACAAGCGAGCCGCCTCGGATGAGCATGCGTTGTAGTGCTCGTTCGGTGTGGACGTACATTGCGCACGGCGGGTGCACGCACCTCACCTCGGGACATTGTGCGCGCGGCTGAACCATACGGTTGGTTTTTTAAAATTGCTCCAAGGTCAGTTTTTTGCTTCGCTTAGTGTGGAGGACAAGCCGACCGAACGACTGCGGCTGGGCTGCACATTCTGAGCGCCAAGTTGGAAAAGTTAAGTTAGTTGGTATTTAGTTTTTGGATACATTGTTCAAATTCATGTTGTACGCCTAAGTTTTTGAGAAACAGTATAGGATTTTCTCAACAAGTTAGAAACGCAAATTTTAATTTTATTCCGTCACTGAGCGGTGGTGGCCAGTGTTGGGCATGGCTTTTGGGTAATATGCCAGGGCACTGTCTGTCTAACGATAAACTGGGATGTGATATTCTAGCAGTAAACAATTTTTGGCTTTTGTTAAAACCCTCGTGAAGGCCGAGAAGGACAAGCTTAGCAAGTATCTTGACTTGCCTGACGAGGTGACTGCCATGTGAGATGTGGATTCGACGATCATTGTCTCGATAGTCGTATCAGTGAACGCTCTTATAGCGAAGAGTCTTGGCCAACATTTTAAGACTCTGTCGCTAGATGGCTGGGTCAAGAGTCTGATTCAAAAGGCAGTGCTTCCGGACACGACACGCATTGTCAGGAGGTTTCTCTCTCTGCGGTCCTTAGCACCGCCGGTAGCTGGGGTTTTGCTCCGCTGCAAGCGGGCAGCTATGTCAGGTTGGTAATATGTATTTTACTTTATATTGATATATTATAAAAACTTAATATTTGTTATAAAATAAATAAACAGAATAACATAACATTGACTTCTCCAAAAGGCCTTTACGTGTTGAATCTGTATCCCCACGCAAGCTCCTCGAAGGATCGGGGTGAAAAGATCCGTGAATCTAAAAGAGATTAATGATTATATATTGTAATAAAATAAATAATTATTATAATAATTACACTTACACCATTGCCTCAAACCCCTTGATCTGAAACCCTTAACTTTTATATCGATGCAATAAGCTGCCATATTGGTTTGTATACATAAAAGTGTTGCCGGTGTCTTTATTCGAAAATATACACAGTTTCAAGAAAATTATATAAGTAGTAAAATAATTCAGAGTTAACAGGATTTTTAATGTTATTTTAAATATAACACCGAAAGTGACAACGCATGGCATTGAAGTTTACCATTTTTTCTGAGCCTGCACAAAAAAAATCTGTTAACTGTCAATGTATACTGTTTAAATTGCTGTCGTTATGTTAGCTGTTGTCTAGTTGTTGTATGTACTTGACGAGTGATAAAAAGACTACACGGTGGTTTTTCATTGGTTTTGGAGCCGAAGACTATTTCATAGGCATCATTAATAAGATCTAATTAGCTAGTTAAAATAAAAATTCTGAAACAAAAAATGTTGACTAAAACTCGAAAATAAAACTGTGAGATCAATTAGTAGTACTACCGTCCGCCGGCCGGCCGGAAGTCATCGACATCACGCAGCTGTTTTGAACGGCGTAACTACGTGGTCTCGATCGAAAATCACTTGCGTAACTTTTTATCTTATAACATACAGTGATTTGGATAACGTATATGAATAGAGGAATTTATTTACTATACGCCATTTTTTTTCCAAAACCAATGAAAAGTCAACGTGCATACATTTTTTAACCAGCGACGCCTTTAAATGGTATAAGTTATACTACAGCTCGAGCTGAGATATTGAAAACGTTAACAAAATAAATAATTATTATAACAAATTATTACGGTTTTTTTTAACGGCTTATTTTAAGTGGCTGGCTTTCTAAAGCGAAAAAATAATATGGCATGGCAAAACGAGAAAGAAACGTAGCAAGAGAGATATGAAAGAATGCAAAAGATAGATACACTGTGCCGACTCCGAATGAATTGGGAAAAGGGAACCCGAAACGAAATCCCAGAAAAAAACGCATATCCATGTTTTGATTTCTATGCTACTTCATAATATAAGTGCATAAAATTAATTTACCTACACTGATAATAACTTGACCATGAAATATAATAATCAATCATTGAAATTATATCAATAAATTATGTTAATTATATAAAATACTATTATATTTATCTATGACAAAAAAAAAGGTTCAAATTTTACGTTTATGATAACAATGTTTAAATGTTATTATATTATAAACGTCATCATTCTCATGTTTATGATTTGATTATTCTTAGAAATGTGATCAAGAAACAAGAAAGTTTTATTTTGTGAGTTAAATGAAATTACAAAAAAAATGCAATGAAAACCGTTAAGCGCTTTTTATAAACTAACGACAATATGCCCGCGATTATCGGCAACCATCAACGACTTTCGATGACAGTCGCAGATCGTCGCTCTAAAACTTTTCGATATAAACCTAAGATTATAATGGATATGAAATATCCTTATTTTGAATAAAATAATTGTAAAATTTTCGTGTTTCAAAAATAAGGCGGTGTGAAATGTTATTTTCATTTTTTATAATAATTAAGAAAGTAAACAGTAACAAGATATCAGAGCCCCAATATGCCATTAAAAAAAATATAGAAGTTTGTAGTTTCTTTTTGTAAAAAAACACTAAATTTTAAAATGTAAGGTTATAAAAACACATCTTTTATCGAAATGTGCGCAAAATCATTTTACTTTTATGTCACTTAACTGGAAATTGAATTGCCAATAGTAAGAGTTTAGGATCATTCACATAATGCACAAGTTTCTTGTCTGTTGCGTACAATAAAATTGAATCATTGAATGACTTGTATGGTCTAAAGAAAACGTGAACCATTAAAATAATTTAATGCTTCAATTCAATAGAAACCTGCTCTGTGTAAATGGATTTTTTACAGTTTTATGCACGTGTCCTGTGCCACAAGACCGATGTCCCGTGATACGTGACTTGTGATCTGAAGCCTTTCATTGCAGGCCCGTGCCCTGGCGCAAGACCCGAGTCTTGTCGCTCGGTAGCTCGAGACCTGAGCTTCATTGGCTTTTGTCTGTGTTTCGTGCCATGAGACCGATGTCTCTGGGACGGAACTCAAGACCTGAGACTCATCGCTATTGGCCCGTGTTCTCTCCCAAGACCCGTGCCTTGTGGTTCGTAACATGAGACCAGAGCCCCAGTATGCCATTCAAAAAATTATAGTAGTTTGTAGTTCTTATTTGTTAAAAACCATTAATTGTAAAATTGAAGGTTATAAAAGTATGCCTTTTGTTGAAATGTGAGCAAAATTATTTTATTTTTATGTCGCTTAATTGAAAATTAAATTGACAATTGTAAGAGTTAATGCACATTTACATAGTGCAAATTTCTTGCCTGTTGCATACAATAAAATGAAAGCATTAAATAACTCGCATGGTCTAATTAAAACGTTAACCATTAAAATAATTTATTGCTTCAATTCAATTACATTCAACTCGATTGGGTAAGAAACCTGCTCTGTGTAAATGGAATTTTACAGTTTCATGCACGTGTCCTGTGCCACAAGACCGGTGTCCCGTGATACGTGACTCGTGATCTGAAGCCTCTCATGGCAGGCCCGTGCCCTGGCGTAAGACCCGAGTCTTGTCGCTCGTTAGCTCGAGGCCTGAGCTTCATTGGCTTTTATCTGTGTTTCGTGCCATTAGACCGACGTCTTTTGGTTTATAACACAAGATCTGAGACTCATCGCTATTGGCCCGTGCCCTCTCCCAAGACCCGAGTCTTGTGGTTCGTAGTGCGAGACCAGAGCCTCAGTGTGCCGTATCGAATATTTTTTTTAATAAAATAAATGAGTTATTATTAGTGTTTTGTTAGTCAGTAAATATAGATTGTACTTCATATTCATATTATAAAATATTAAGATAATATTGAATAATTGTATGATGAATAAATGTTATATTAATAACATTAAGTTAGCACGTGTTCTATGCCAGGATACTGATCTCTTGCGATTTTTGTTTCGTGATTTTCTTTAAAGTAAGCCTGTGCTCTGGCGCAAGGCCTATGTTTTTTTGGTAAGTAGTCTGAGACCAGAACCTTAGTGTGCCACCTTTAAACGCCATCAGTAAATAAGTTGACGTAAAAAGTACGATTTATTGTTTTATTTTTTACTGACTTGATTGACACAAAAGTAACTTATTTATTTGATTAATAGTACTGCCTGATCTGATAAAAGTATAAAAAAGAAAAAAATATAAGACATACAATTTACTATAACTTTTGGTACTTTACAGAGAAATATGTTGTATGTTTGTTAACTATATTTGTAAGCATAAAAATGTTATGTATGGTTTATTATGCAATTTGGGTGTGTTAGACAACGACAAACTACTATACTCCCCGTAAGATTTATTGTTAGGTTTATATTAAATTCGTTTACTAACTTAATTGTATAAATATAATGAATGTTTTATACGACAGAAATGTCAATGAATTATATGTAAAATATGTTTCATACGGTATTTGACAAATATTTAATTCAAATTAATAAGTCGAAAAATAATTTATCTAATATTTTATAATATTCTGACTTTGATCAAATATAAATGTACACAAATACTCTTGCTTTGTTTCTCATATGTTACTCATTCTTCAGACTGACATTTTAACTGTATCTATGTCTTCTCCAATAAAGTATTGAGACAAATTATCTACTTCAGAATGGTTTTTATATTGTACCTATTATAATTTGAGTTTAGACCCGAGCACATATACGCTGGGCATAATGTGCACAGCACGTTCAAAAACATATACAAAAATTTTTTTTTACCCGCTCTCAATCTGCTATGGTCTTTGAAAACCAACAACCTTGGATATTGATTCTTACTTCATAAATTATATTACTCGCTTGCTTACTGTAACGGTCACTGAAAACTAATAACTGAATCTATGAACCTATGGAAATATGGAATAAAATCGTTTTTTTTTAAGCTTGGTCACTCGGTGTTATGATTATCATAACAGCCACAGGTTACTGTTGGATATAGGTCTCTTCCAAGGTTTTCCAAAATGATCAATCGAAAGTGGCCTTCATTCAGCGTTATTCTGCAACTTTGCTTAGGTCGTCCGATAACCTAATTGGTGGAAGTCCTACGCTGCGCTTGCTGACACGTCATTCTAAATTTATTTTGCCTTATTGAACATTGTTTTTTTGTACTGCTATGATCACTGCAAACCAATAATCTACCTAACCTACAGATTGTCAAGTCAGCTTTGACAGTCAGTCACTTTTGCCACAAGTTTGGTAGCTCGATTGCTTTGTTCGTTTGCACTCTGTTATGGTCGTTGCAAACCAATTATCTGACCTGTTGACGTTACAAAGTCGGCTTCAGACCATTAATCACTTCTGCCACAAGTTTGGTCGTTCGATTGCTTTGTTTGTTTGCACACTGTTATGGTCATTGCAAACCAATAATTTGACCTTATAGTCACAAAGTCAGCTTTGATAGTCTATCACTTCTGCCACAAGTTTGGTCGTTCGATTGCTTTGTTCGTTTGCACTCTGTTATGGTCGTTGCAAACCAATAATTTGACCTTATAGTCACAAAGTCAGCTTTGACAGTCAGTCACTTCTGCCACAAGTTTGGTAGCTCGATTGCTTTGTTCGTTTGCACTCTGTTATGGTCGTTGCAAACCAATTATCTGACCTATTGACTGTTACAAAGTCGGCTTCAGACCATTAATCACTTCTGCCACAAGTTTGGTCGTTCGATTGCTTTGTTTGTTTGCACACTGTTATGGTCACTGCAAACCAATAATCTAACCTTATAGTCACAAAGTCGGCGTTGACAGACCATAAATCACTTCTGCCACAAGTTTGATCGTTCGATTGCTTTGTTCGTTTGCACTCTGTTATGGTCGTTGCAAACCAATTATCTGCCCTATTGACTATCACAAAGTCGGCTTCAGACCATTAATCACTTCTGCCACAAGTTTGGTCGTTCGATTGCTTTGTTCGTTTGCACTCTGTTATGGTCGTTGCAAACCAATTATCTGACCTATTGACTATCACAAAGTCGGCTTCAGACCATTAATCACTTCTGCCACAAGTTTGGTCGTTCGATTGCTTTATTCGTTTGCATACTGTTATGGTCACTGCAAACCAATAATCTAACCTAATAGTCACAAAGTCGGCGTTGACAGACAGTCACTTCTGCCACAAGTTTGGTCGCTTGTTTGCTTTTGTTAACTATTATGGACACAGAAATCCTTTTAATTGTCACGGTAAGAATGAATTTAATTTTATCCTAACGACAAAGAGACGAATATTCAACGTTGTATAAGTGACGTAATAAGCTATTATAAAATAGAATATTAACAGGCATAGTGAATATTGATTTCAAAGTCGAAAGGTGGTGTCGACAAAGGAAGGGGTTCTGGCGGAGATTGAGAGGTTTTATGGACAGCTGTATACCTCAGTTCCACAACCCAGCAAACAAATGGCTGAAGACTCAAGAGCCAAGCCAACTTGACGCTATACCGAAGATATCCTGGACATCAGCAAGATCAAACAGTTTAAAAACAACAAGAGGCGCTGGATGAAATGACAAAAGAGCTTTTGAAAGCGAGCGGAACGGCAGGACTAAAAGTCTTTTAGAGGCTCTTTAATTACGTTTTGCTTTAGGGCGTAACGCCAGAAGCGTTGAACAGGGCCGTGGTAGTCCTGTTCTTTTAAAAGAGAGATAACACCCTATTGAAGAACTATAGGCCTATCACGCTTCTGAGTAATGTATATAAGTTGTTTTCGAGGGTCATCACGAAACGTCTCGCAAACAGGTTTGATGCCTTTCAGCCTCCCGAACAAGCCGGTCTCAATAAGGTTTTAGTACCATTGACCACATTCATACGTTGCGACAGGTTATAGAGAAAACGAGGGAGTATAACCAGCCGTTATGCTTGAGGTTTCGTTGACTATGAAAAAGCCTTCGATTTGATCGAACAATGGACTGTGCTTAAGTCACTCCAGCGATGTCGTATTGACTATCGAAGTGTTGAAGTGCTTATACAATAACGCCACTATATCAGTCCGAGTACTGGTGTAGTGCACGAGAGCTATTCCACTGCAAAGAGGTGTAAGACATGGAAACGTTATATCTCCGAAACTGTTTACTACTGCACTGGAAGATGCTTTCAAGCTTCTGGAATGGGAAAGATTTCGCATCAACATCAATGGCAAGTCACTATCGATATCATTTACCTTCGCTTTATTAATGATATCATTGTCATGGCAGAATCGATGGAAGACTTAAGTACTATGCTCGGAGACCTAAGTCGAGTTTCACAACAAGTGAGCCTAATAATGAAAAAAAAAAATGGACTACTTGTTTGTGTTGGGAGCTTTAATCTCGAAGTTGTAGACCAGTATATCTACCCGGGTCATTTGATCCATGCAGGAAGCTTCAGTTTCGAGGAAGAGATCTTTTGACAAATTCGACTCGGCTGGGCAGCGTTCGGGAAGTTATGCATTGTCTTCTTGTCCAAAATACTTCTGTGCCTCAAGACTACAGTTCACAGTCAATGTGTGTTACCAGTAATGACTTATGGCTTTGAATCGTCGTCTGTTACTATGGGTCTCATAAGAAGGCATAAGGTTGCTTCACACGCTATAGAAAGAGCTGAATCAAAAATGAGAAAATTCGGAGGACAACAAAAGTCATTGATATAGCCTAACGGATTAGCTTAAAGTGGCAGTGGGTGGGACACATAGCGCGACGAATCGATGGCTGATGGGGCAAAAAGGTTCTCTAATGGCGACCACGTACTGGCAAGCAAAACGTAGGACACCAACCTTTAGATGACCTGACCAGGGTCGCTGGATAGCGTCGGAATGCAGGTCGCTCTTGAACGGTTATTTTGGAAATCTTTGGGTGAGACCTGTGTCCAGCAAAGGACGTTATGCGGTTAAAATGATGATGATGAAATGTAAACGTAAGCAGTTTTGTAATTAAGTATTCTGAATAGTAAGTTTTATGATTATGATTTTTTATTATTTAATATATATTAGGAATTTCAGACCATTTGGAGATAAGAATGTTGGTATTATAAAAATCGGTAGGATGCACACCCTTCATAAAAACGCAGTTTTAAATTTAGATTTTCATTTTCACGATTTTATATCTTTTTGTAGAATTATTGAACAATAGTTTACTAAAGTAATAATTGTTAAATCTATTATTTAACTAATAACTATTAAATTTAGAAATAAAAGAATTAAAATAGGTACACAAAAAATTTAAGAAAGTTGCTAATTTCTCTTAAAGGTTTCATTGAAGAAGACAGAATGATGCTGAATTAATTTCACAAAAGTTGAAAAATTTGATTGAATAACTTCTTTTATTAATATTATTGATAATCGCATCTAGTTGAATTTATTGTGTCTATTCAGTGATTGATTGTTCGTTTTATGTGGCCAATGTTATCATGAGTGATTAGAAAAAATAGACTGATTTTATGTACTTGTATCATGAACTGTCATAGAAATTACTACATGGATAAGCAGTTTTTCCGGGATTTCGTTTAATGTTCCCTTTTCCCAATTTATTTAGAATCTGCGTAGTGAGTACATCTCTTGCATTCTTTCCTATCTCTCTTTGCTACGTTTCTTTCTCTATGTTTTGCCAAGCCATAGTTTTTATTTTTATTACTTTCGAAGGTTACTTATGCCAATGAAATTAAAAACCGTTATTAATTATTATAATATTTATTATTTTAATATGATATTAGTATGGCACTCAAACTGCTTAAAAACAAGAATGCGTCAGGAGAGGACGGAATCACAGTAGACAGCAGAGCTTTTAGTAGCAGGTGAATAGTAAATTATTCATTATTATATTATTATTTTTATTTCCCTAATTTTTTTATTTATTTACGTGTCTTTTTAATCCGGTCTTTTGAGAGGCTTACGTGGGGATACATATTTAATACGTAAGGCCCTTTGGAGAAGTTGAGGTTATGTGACATTCGCGCCAAAACCCATTTCAAAAATAATTATTATCGTTCTTAGTTTAAATCTAAACAGAAGCCAAAATTAGTTTACTGCTAGAATATTACGTCCTATTCCGTAGTGCAAATAGTGCCTTGACATATTGCCCAAAGGCTATGGCCCAACACCGGCCACAGCTGCCCAGCGACGGAATGAGAGTAAAATTTGTGTTTCTAACTTGACGAGAAAATCGTATACCGTTTCTCAGAAACTTAGGAAAACAACATGAATTTCGACAATCTATCCTAAAACTATATTCTTATTAACATCTTATCCCACTTGGCGTTCAGGATGCGTAGCCTAGCTCCGGCATTTCGCTCCGCTTCACTATTTAAATTTCATGCAAATCTGACTTTGTTTATTAAATTTGATGCTAATAAATGAAGACGCGGGGATGATACTTCTCGTGGCGAGAGGGCAAAGTCAAGCAATATTAAAAAATCGCATCACTGAACGTTCCTATAAGCATAAAAACGGCGTCTGACGGCTCGTCATTAGCGCGAAATATAACACTAAACGGGCCCCGTCGACACGCCTCACGAGGGAAACACTTCCAACATCTTATGATGTTGGAAGTATGAAAAAAATCTTGCTTATATTGATATCTTCACCCTACATGTAACAATTTTGAAATTCTGGACTTTTCAATAATTTTAAAATCCAGGAATTCCGGATGCATGTCTATATTAATACATACGATTCAGTTCATTGATCTTAAAACAATCTACCTACTCCGATCACTGGACTTGTCATCCCAAATATCATGGTCTGTTGTCTTACAACTCATCGAATACATTTCATCACCAAATTAAACTTAACCCACTCGGGCCCCTATTTGTATCTCCATGTGCCTATTCAGGAATTCCGTTTTTTCATTGCCTACCCTAACCATTGCGAGCTCCGTTTTCGATTAGCACTCAATTGCCTATGGATGTTACATTTCTACCAAATGTGATACAATTCTGATTACATGATATATGATGTCGTAATTGAATCAGACAAATACTTTCTGTCATATCATCTATACATTACATACACTCACAAACAACCACGAAACAACTATACATCGTTTCAAAGACATGTAACTAAAAAAAAAAGCTCCACAACAAGACCTAACACACTACAAAATAAAAAACTCTCTTTTAAAATAAAGAAAAAGCACGCCGTCTGACTATGTCAACATAAGTATCCTACAAATTTTGAAAGAAGAATTGCGTCAGTCTGTTATTGTCTGAGGTGAACAATCGCGAATAAACAAAACTAATAATTATGAGAAAAAAGTAATTTATAGAATTATTACGATATTAATTGCGTATAAACTAAATTATTTGCGAATGGTTTACCGGAGACGCATTTATCTTTGTCAATTAAAATTTTAAAATGATCTTTCTCGCGAACGCGCCCTAATGCTACATACAATTGGCCATGACTAAATACGTCTGATCTTAAATCTACACCAACCCTCCCAATAGTTTGACCTTGACTTTTGTGGATTGTCATTGCATAGCACACTTGAAGCGGGAATTGACGCCGATACATTTCAATTGGGCTGCCGTGTTCGATAGGTGCTTTGAATAATATACGTGGAATGAAATAACTAACAGATTCGCCCGGTTTTCGTACTGTTATTAATCGCGGTGATGCGTGTGTTACGATAACTTTAGTTATGTTTACTAAACCGTCAGCGAAACTTAGATTACGCATAATCATACATACACAATCTTCTTTCAAAGTTAAATTGTGTTCCGGGAGACCTTTAGGTTGTAATTTATTTAAAGTGTCGGCACTGAAAAATATTTGGTCGACATCATTTTTTGCTACATAATCAACAGATTTTAAATGAATTGGATCTCCCGGTACTTTATCTAAAACGGTTGAATTTATTTGTCTAACACAATTATTGTGTGTCGTCAAAATAGCTCTATGAGCACACACATCAGGTTCATCTAAAACTACTATTGGAAAAACAAAATTAATGAGGTCATCTAATTCAGTTACAAATGTTAAATGTGATAAATCTATTAAATCTTGTTTTGTTCGTCCTATCTGAACTGATTGTGGAGGAATGCTATTTGATCCTAATTTTAAAAGAAATTCAGAAAAGTCTACATCATTGTTACAACGTTGTGATGTTGTTAGTTTAAACGATTTTAATTGTTGCCAAAGGGGTGATGATTTAACAGAGCAACAAATTATATCATTTGCAGTTTTAGCATTTACTACTACAGGAGGAATTTGACGAAAGTCGCCTGCAAATATAATTATTTTACCGCCAAATTTTTTATTATTTTGCATTAGGTCACGAAGCGACCTATCAAGTAAATGAATAAGATATTTATGAGCCATAGGGGCTTCGTCGTAAATAATTACATCGGCGTGATATATCAACTGAGCTCGTTGAGATTTATTGGTGATGTTCCAATATCCTAAATCAGAAACCAGATCTATTGGAAAACGAAACATGCTATGGGCAGTAGTGCCTCCTTCATAATTTTGCGCCGCAATACCGGAGCTCGCTGTACACAAAACGATACCGCGTTTACTGCGAATGTGTGCTGCAATGACTTTTAATAGTAATGTTTTGCCCGTACCAGCGGGACCGTCAATAAAAATTGCTTTGTTATTTATTTCGTAAAAGTTTTGATTTGTTAGTAATTGATCAATATAATTAAAAACTACTTTTTGATCCGCTGAGAGTTGTGGCAACCATTTAGCGGTAAAATTTTGTAAACGATCCACGCTGTATTCGATACGTTCACGACCTAACTCTGTAGTGTTATCGGGCGTATCCGGTAAACCTTGTTCCACGAGACAAGTTCCGTGTTTTCGCAATAGTCGGTCTATTAAAAGAAGGCACATTGTGTATGCTTTATCAATTTCGTTAGGGTGTTTTGGTATTAAATCTTCGCTTAATTGATTTTTAAATTTATCCCATAGTAATGAAACTGGAAGTCCGTTTACAGCTAAAAGAACAAAAAAGCTACGTAAACGTGGTCCTGTATAGAATGTAGAAGCTTCTTTCATAGCCAATTCATATTCTATATCATCGTCCGCGAGACCTACAGCCTTAGCAGCTTCTTGAAATGTTTTACATCCAGGACCACCAAGATTGTAAAGGTCTTCGTAACTCCTACATGGAAACGAATTTAACAATAAACGTAAGAAAAATTGTTCACCTCTATTCGGCGCAACCCAAAACAAACGCGTGACAAGTTCTCCCCTTTGTCTTTTTGTAATATATTTATTCTTACTTAATTTTATTTTAGGGACATTTTTTGTACTGGGGCATTTTGCATGAACTATATACTGTTCGTAAAAGTCTAAATATGTTAGGTTATCGAATTCATCACCTTTTGGCCGATTAAAATATGTGATTAATTCCGAATCGGACCGTTCCGCGGCTTCGGATTCATTACCCGGTTTAAAAAATATTGTTTGCCGATTTTCTAGGTGTACAGCCAGCATTTTTACATTTGGTTCTCGAGCAACTACATCGAAACTTAAAATCCGCCACGTTGCGTCAGAAGATCCTACATACCGTTTGGAAACATATTGTACTATTTCATTATTTTTATCTTTATCATCGAAAACAGCAATACGTACTTGATCAGGACCCTTGGTAATGTATTTAAATAAATATTTTATAATTGTACGTGCTGAAGACACTTCTACATTAATATGACAGTTGTACTTAAGGAGTAGAGCAGCGTTATAAGGGACGACCCATAAATCATTCACAGTAACGTCTTTTTTACGATACTGTATTGTACCTTCATTTTTACTATCCCGGCGATAATGAATAAAACCTCTATCATCGTGATAAGTGACGGGGGTTTCATTTTTTGGAAAATATTTTGAACATTTTCGTTTCTCTTTATCCCAACATAGGAGATCCGTTCTATGAGATAGACCACATGGACCATGCATCATATGATCTAGCACTATTTTACGTAGTCTACCTCCGGCTTCTTCTGCACTTGGGATGTCTGCTCTTACAAACTTATCTATGTCTATATTAGTTTGCGGTTCGTTTTCTACTTTGACACAAATGTGAGCATGGGGAAGACCTCGTTTTTGAAATTCTATGACATGCATAATGTATTTACATTTACCGAACCAAGAACCAGAGCGAATATCACGCAATAACTGTGCTAATTTTAATTGAAATACTCTGGCACAAATTTGTGGACTCGGTTTTTCATCTCCTGTTAAGTTTTGTTGAATTTCAGGCCAATTTTTATTACAAGTCATAGTTATAAAATAAGTTGGTGGTCCTAATCTATTAACTAAGGCTATAAAGTCCATATATTTAACTTTCATATAGCGAGGACCACCAGTAAATGAGTTGAACAAATAAACACGTCCAGGTACAACGTTGCCTTCTCCTTGTATAGTTTCGTCTTGTAATTCTTCTAGAGGCGCAGATCGAAGTGACTGGTTCGTGTCGTTTTTTTGCGCTTTTTCAATAAAACTAAGTCTTTCATCTATCATTCTACTATACATATCAACTAACCACTCTTCCGATAATTTACCATAGTAAGAAAATCGCGGTTCGGAGAGTATTAAACAACGATAGTACTGAAGTTGAGTTATATGTTTTAAATCTTTTTTATTTTGCATATTAAGTTCCCAGCCTGGATTCCCATGGGGATATAATAATGGATATTGGAAACATTCGTACAACGGATGTAAAATGTCTACTGTATGAGGTTTCCTTTCTCCAATTTTCCATATAGCTATAGAACGTGGAACGTAACTTTCTTGTTCTGTATTAATAATAGCAGCTACTTCCCGTCCTGATGGTAAATCTCCTAATACATTACCGTTGGTCCGACGTGTTACAGGTTCAAAAACAAGATGTGCATCATTTGATGCTTCATGGCTTAATCGTTTAAAATGTTCAATATACGGATTTACATTATGCAAAAAGTGAGTAATTGATTTGGTAATATTTGAATCAAGTTGTAATCCCCGTGCTAGTCTTTCGCGTTCATCGCTATCGTCAATGTATAAACCAATGTTATTTGTCGTTTTAGAATAACCTAAATCGAATACGCGATGATACGTGCGACCTTGAATTTTATAAAATGAAAATGGGTTATTATCAAATTTGTAGTCGCCCGTTGTACCCGATGCACTAAAACTAAATAAATTGTTATATGCGCGCGCTCTTTCAATAAAAGATTTCTCAGAATAAAAATCTTCGTTTAACGGTTCGAAATTTTGAATGTTATACCGGCCTTGACCGCAGCACCACTGTGAACGACTTTTTTCTTAAGGGAAAAGACGAGCTTTACAATCGTTACTAACGTATGCACCCGGTTCTGATAAATTGTGTTTTTTAATGTAAATATTTTTACGGCATTCAGCTCGTCATTAAATCTTTCTCCGATTAGTTTTGCAGATCTTAATTCTTTATCTACATTAAGGTTTACAGTATTATATTTATCTACTGATTTCTTATTGATATCAGGGTTTTTTTCCGAGTATGTCGTAACACTTTTACGATTAACTTCTGGTTTATTTTTGTTATATTTTTTTCACTTTCACGATTAACGTTAGGTTTACTTTTGTTGTATTTTTTTACACTTTCACGATGAATTTCAGGATTATTTTCAGTGTATTTTTTAACGCTTTCGCGATGAATATCAGGTTTTTTTTTTGAATACGTTTTAGATGCAATGCGATGTATTTCCGGATTGCTTTTGTTATATTTTTTTACTGCGTCTAAATGTGGGTTGTTTAAAATCTTTTTTGGCCCCCGTTTCTTTTTTATTGGTCGTCCTCTTTTAGGTTTTTGTATTTTATTTAAATCACTATCGGAATCGGAATATAAATCATTAATTTCGGAGACAGTAACAGCTGTTGTTGAATTTTGATCGTCAATTTTATTAATTAAATCTATATTTGATGCTGTTGATACACATGTTTTTTGAGTGATTATTTTTTCAATACTGTCGTTTTCTAAGCGGTGTATTAATGATTCTGCTGAATCGTTTATAGCAATAGAGAATGTATTATTGTTTGGTATTGAAAATGATATTAAACTAATTTTTGCTATACTAAATTCTTTTCCGTCGTTAGCATGGCCAGCAAATATTAATTTGCACAAATTTTCAATTGTTTTACAACTAAATAAATGTGCTAAGTTTTCGTCAGTATTAGAACTGTGTGTATTGGTGTCATCAACAGCATGACTATTAAAAAGATAAAAAACATTATTTGCTTGCCAAAAAGAAACGGTTCTATCATGACCCGTGAAAAGAAAACTATCCATGTTAGTACGCGTGGAATTGAAAACGTTGTCAATTAAAATAATTTTAAGTTGTGTTAATGCATTAGTTTCATAATTGTCAGTTAATTTTGGAAAAAGTCCGTTGGCTACCCAGCTGTCTGCCATTGGTTCGATATTTGCCAAATAGTTCCCTAAATAAAATTGAGTAGGCAAATCTTCTGGTTCTAATAATGATTCGTCATATGTATAAAATTGGTCTTGAGGTCTAAGACTTAAATAAAGTAAGTCGCCACTGTAGAGGACAGTGTCGATGTCAATTGTAGTTAAATGATTTCTATTAATTATAGTTGAATATACTGCCGCGCATGTTGACATAGCCAAACATTGTACACCATTACCCTTGAATCTTCGGTGGGATTGGTTGCAAGTACCTAAAGACAAAAAAAAAATGACTTTAATTTTAGGATGTTTAAAAAATTAAAATAGTATTAAAGTTTAATACTAAAAGATCACAATGAACAAATATTAGATGTTTGTTCTACTTATTAATAATATTATAAATGTAATGTTATAGTTTTGATGTTTGTGACAGTTTGCAATGTTTTTCATACATATTCCTCAAATGTATGAAAAACATTGTGTTATAACCAGTTTATTCATAAATATTTAAAAGTAAAGTACTAACAGTGAAAACAAAATAAAAATTAGTAGAAAATCAAATGACATATAGCGATTTTATGAAAATATGTCTATCTCACTTGCAAAAATGCTATAATTAAAAAAATTTAAAGTAATTATTATTATTTAAAGTATCACATCCCAAACTATTTTTCCCAAATTTTGAAGAAATAATTACTAACATGGTAGTGTTTAAATTTACCAAATATTATTTAGTAAGGTATATATGGTTTGGCATTTAAAATATCTTGTTGCATGGATGTTTGTTTCATCTTAGACAATAATTTACAGGAAAGAATTTTTATATTAATATTAGTCATTTCTAACCTAACCTAATTTTTTAGCAGCAATTAGTTTCTGGCGCTTCGCCGAATTCGCGCAAATGATTATGTGACCAAGTGAATAAAATGCGAAATGTAAATATGCTAAAGATTCATTTGGGAAATGAAACAATTGCGATAATGTAGTAGAAAATAAGTACGAATACAATGGAACTGAAGAACACACAATATATAAGGTCCCTTTTAATTAACTACAAATACTTAAATAACTTAAAAAACTTAAATACTGCTGCTTCATTTAGGGAGGAACAACAGTTTTGACGCATAAAATAAAAAATCCGCAGGTTAGTTATCGAGATAACTTCACTTACAATTTTTCCTTAAAGAGACACAAACAACATCCTGTAGAAGATATTGCGTATTGCGTACTATTTGTTTATACTATAAGATTACGTTGTACACGCCCCTATTACGCAAATTCATTCATAAATTTTAAAAATATCACCATCCGAAATCCATTCAATACCTACGGTCATCAAACTTTCAGCTGTTCGAAGCTACTGTCATAGATAAGACAGTTCGTTCCATAGCGTTGCCATTGTAGATTGTAGTACAAACACACTCATAGTGACTCATAATATCATTCTGACTAAACACCTTAGTTAGTTTAGGTCATCAGTGCGATTAGACACCCTGTTGTGAGAAATATCGCACTCTTAGCGATTCAGCACATGCGAAAACCTTTAATACACTGTATAGTTTCTCACATCATCATCATCATCATCATCATATCAGCCACAGAAAGTCCACTGCTGGTCATAGGCCCCCCCCAAAGATTTCCAAAACGACCGATCGGAAGCGGCCTGCATCCAGCGCCTTCCTGCAACATTGCGTAGGTCGTCTGACTATCTTGCAGGTGGGTCACACCTCACATACTTAAAGACGTTACCATCGTATAATTTGTTAACGGTAAGTACCTACTAAGTAGATCTTAAATCGTAAACATTTTAAAAGATAAAAAATAGACTTTCATTTGTTTGTATTCATTGCAATATTAACAAGTGTCACATCTGTACTGTACGAACTCTTTGCAATTGCGGCACTTCTTTGTGCTTTTCTAATAGCCGGCCGCGGCAATCGTAAACGAAAGCGGTATCTTTTTAATTCTTTAAACATTCGCCGACATTACCGACACACGTGTACAGATAGTCTTTTATCTCACTCTTACCTTGTGTCGCATCTCACTCTAGCCTCGTGTCGCCGAAAGCGCTATGTACTTACCTAGCCTAGACCCGCCGGCTTTCGGTTCGATTCGTTCAGTCTGTTTGAGTCCACGGCCTATCTCAATTTCTATTCGCGGCTTTGCAGAAGTTTGCACACTGCGTAGTGATTAGGATTTACCTATTTAGGAACAGTAACTATCTAAATTGCGTCACAAAAAATTATAAAAGTACAGTGCAGTGTACAGTGTAACCAGAGAGCAGGGGATTCTAAATATTCGTAGATAATGTACGTATTGGTAGGTACCTACCACAGTGCAGTGCGTTAGTTAAATTTCAGGCGTTTGAAGTGTTTTTGAGTGCTTGAATGCCACCATTCGTTTGGTGTTAAAGTATCAGTGTAAATGTGAGTGTAAGCCCAGGTGAAAAGCGCAGTCGCACGAGACCACATGGTCCATTTGACGAAATAGCCCTAACAAGTAGGTCCAGCCGCTCGTGATTTGAGTCATGTCATGACTCATGACTCATGCGTCTGCCTAAGGTTTTCTGAATTTGTAACAGGTATGTACCTACCTACTTATTTCTTATTGTTTATTACTAACTAAAGGTGTATGTAGTTACCTAGAAAATAAAAGTCATTAATGACTCTGTCTATCACACACACTCTACTATAGTAAGAGAGAGATAGATGGCGATGGGCGGTGCCTGTAAGTGTTTAGAAGTATGAATGAATTTTAGTAGACCACATACAGGAGGTTGGCGTAAATAATTTAATATTTTTGTTAGAAAAAGTGAAAAAGAAAACTAACCTGCGGATTTTTTATTTTATGCGACAAAACTGTTGTTCCACCTTAAATGAAGCAGCAGTTAAAGTATTTGTAGTTAATTAAAAGGGACGTTGTATATGTCGAAGTTGAAGGGGGGGACACGTGAATTTAACAACAAAAAAACAGTTTAAACGACACGGATCCCTAAATCGAATAATTGCGTTCACAAGCTCACAATATTTTTGAAAGACCTATTCAACGATGCCCCACACAATGTGTTTGTAGAAAAAAGAAATATTGACTTCCTCTTTACTTCTATGCACTACATTTTTTTTTCTTATTTTATTTTACGACTTTTTCGTCATGATTGATATACGTATCCATGCCAAATTACAGCTTTCTAGTACTTATAGTATCTGAGTAGGACCGCGGACGGTCAGACAGACAGACAGATAGACAGACATGGCGAAACTATACGGGTTCCTTGTTTACAACGGAACCCTAAAAACGAACAGGGTAAGTTAAGCTTGTAAAAAATGCCTCTAATATTTTATTATAGTAAATAAGTCCTTACATCTGGCTACCGTCTCCCACCGAGGATTTTGCGACTTCTTGTTTGGTGGACTGTTGTCTTCACTGGCTTCTCTCTTCATGGTTTTACTTCTAGACAGGTATCCTAAGTAAACAATTGTTTCATATGAAATAGGTATTATAAGCACCAACTTTTAGGTAAAAACTGAAAACCAGTGTGTCGCCCCACGAGCTTACCACATAGAATTTTGGCCTTTTTGCATTGCTGCGGCTTATAGTTAGGTATATTTTTTTAAGATCAGGTGTATTTCATACATTCATAATTTTCCACATCCTTCTACATCAAGGATTTAAAGATAAAAGAAAAAATGTATATGTATTTATATAGTTAATAAAAAAATAATTAAAATAAGTAGGTAAGTGCCTACTCCATATATTCTACGGATGTTGTATAGGGTAAAGGACTAAGAACAAAAATATCGTGAAACAAGTGCATTTCCGAGATAGGTTGAATTCAAGTGGCAACCAGTAAGAAAACTATTCATTATAAGACCTACCTACCTTTCTACTTATTTCCAAAGAACGTCAGGTAGGTAAGTACCTAACGCCAGAAAATTGGCTGGTGTAAAAATAATATCCAAATCGTTTATTCAGGTTCTTTTCTTTTTACCTATACTTTGCACTTGCACGTTCATCGACATCCAAGGACCTTGCATTGACTGACGTAACTACCTAAGTACTTATCATTTTTAGACGAATTCGGATACTTAGGTTAAAGCAATGTAGCTGAAGGTAGGTAAATGAGGATGCAAAAACGAACGCACTAATACCGAATTTACACTTGCGTGTTCGCTATTCGCCTCGTCATCCGACGAGGCGAATATAGGAAATAAAAGTACTTACAGTAGGTACCTATACCTACGTGCATTACCTACATTTTACACATAATAAGTTCGAAACGTATTAAAAACAAATGATTGTTGGAATTACCTATTACGATTAGTTTGAGCGTCTATTTTAGGTACTTAGGGGTACCTACCTACTTAAGTACTTACAAAAAATTTCTACTAATTATATGTACTTATCACCTACGTATTCCCACGAGTACAAAGCAGGTACCTTTATACATATTAATTAATTTATGAGTGTGTATGTAATAATGAAAATTTTTAGTCCGCCATTTTGATACCTTGGTTGTTGCACCAAAATATATTCCCAAAATTGTTAGCACATTTCAATAGAATAATACAAAGTTATATTCAGTATTATATCGAAAAAAATAATGACTATTGTGATAAAAACTATAAATATAAACAATTTATACACTAAAACATAAATATGTATACTATTTAAAATATATTTTTCACATAAAATAAACTCACCGTTTCTGCAAAAGAAATTAGAAAGGAGGGAAATGGCAAAAGTTTTGCTTAATTAAACTATTGTAAACCCCATATTTTTAAAATACTAAGAAGCGATGCGACGCATAGATATCATCATACAGCCAGTCTAAGGGTTCTCGTCCACGTACAGAATATTTGGAAAATTAATTTCTCAGCCGTATTCCTCGCAGCACTATTTTTTCTAAAAATAGAAACAACTTACAAAATCTCCCAATATTTCAATTAAATATTAGGCAAGAAGTTTGACGCACTAAAAAATTGGAAACCGGTGCTTTACCTGTTCATAATATTTTTATTCATTTTAATACATTGAAAAAGTATTCACAAAGTATTAGTTTTATATATTTAAAATATAGCTAAATCAAGTAAAAAATCCATGCATTTTTATTTATTTATCTTAATCTAAAAGTCTTTCTTTTTGTTAATGGCAATAGTACATATGACATATGACATGACAGTGACACTTTTTTCATATACATCGGGTCATCGGGTCGGGGAAAATAACGTACGTAAAGTAGGTTAGAAAGATGGAAAGAAGTACAGTAATGTAATCAAATATCAGGTTTATATAAAAAAAATATTATTGTAGGCATTTGACAATACTATCTTATTTAATTTGTGGTAGGCAAGGCATGAATTTATAGGACCTAAACTAACCTATGAACAAACAAAATAAATTCCTTTCCCTATAAATTGTTGTGATCCGCGTAACTATATTAAATTGAGTTCTTCAAAGTAAGTGTGATGTGTAATGTGTTAAAGGTATTTGTATTTTTCGTATTGGAACATTTGAAACGAAAAGAATTACCAATTTTGCATTAATTTACTTTCATGTTGTCTTATAACAATCCTCACCGTAAGCTATAATATAAAAACATACGGTAAAATTAATGTAGGTAGGTAGGTACCTACTTTAATTTGTCCATAGTATGTTAGTAGAAGTATATTATATTAGCGGAGTATAATGACTTGGACCCAATAGTCCGAAATCTCAGACAGCTTGTCCTTTCCTCAAAGTGATTGGCAGTATGTTTTACCTGGCTTTCGATAAAGGTAAAATAATAGTAAAGATTTCTAGTATGTAGACTCAAACTAAAATATTGTTGTCCCAAAAAATATGTATAATGTAACAAAAAAAAAAAACATTTTTTCCCTTCACCGTTTCAATATATCTAATAATTATTTATTGTGTAATAAATGATTTATGATATATTTTGCAGAGGCTAGTTGAAGGCTAAGAAAACAGTATGTGTCTACTGCTGGAGTGTTCTTGTATTGTATCATCAAAAGAGGATTTCCTGCAAATATAAGGAGGCATGAGCGGACTCTTTGGTTTACTTGAAGATTTCCTAAACTTTCATGACAAGCTGGGTTTGCTTAGATAAAATCAATAATAAGAAACAAAACATGACTGAGACAAATAAAAAACATACCTATTTGTTACATTTATCAGAATAAGTAATTTGTATTTGTTCTTTTTATCTATAAATTTTTATTTCAGTACATAGGTGTTTTATTTTTACTTAACACTGATTTAATTGAATTGATCCTGGCCAGTGGCGTAGCTACCTAGGGGCTAGGCGGGGCAGTGCCCCGGGGCCTTCAAGCTCAGGGGGCCCTCGAATCCTTACCAGAAAATCTCGATCAAACTGAACTTTTGAAAATTTTGCATGATAAAAGTTATGAGTGTTGATGAAGCAAAAGAGGTTTGCAAGGATCGTAGTAAGTGGAAATCCATAGTCTCTGCCTATACCCATGGGGAACAGGCGTGAAAATATGTATGTATTTTCATTTTTTATTGCCCAATGTAATGTTATATGTTCTGCAGTGCACGAGAAAGAGCTGATGATAAAGTTAGCCTAGCTGAGCCTTTTTAAAGTAGTTGTTTATTTAATCTTCTTCTTTGCGTGTCGATAGATTTTTTATATTTGATCAGCCCAGTAGTAGGCCACTTCAACTTTATTTAATATTTTTACTTGATCAAACCTAACCAGTTTTGATAGCAGTGAGGCCCCATTGTTTGATTTGCCCAGGGTCCTTGATTACCTAGCTACGCCACTGATCCTGGCAGTCATTAGATGCCAGTTGTTTATTATGAGATGACTGAATTACAATGAATGTACCAGTTGCTACTACTATGTCGATAATTAATCTGAGAATCCTCCTAAATAGGCAATGGTCTAGTAACCTATGATTTAATTAATTTTGATCATCATATTGTTAAATAGGTATGGTCTTTGTCTAGCAATCTTTTGCTGTATATCTGTCAGATAGATAAGTATTATTGTTACGAAACTGGGTTCGAGATTTGGAGTAAAACGCCAAAGTTCGTATGAGGGTTTTTATTCACTACGGAACCCAAAGGTTGACACGTGAAGATGGTCTTCCTGATGTCCAAGTCCAAGTCGCGTAGCAGCTGAGGTCCAGGTATCTCGCCAAAGTAGTCGCAGGTACTTCCACTTGTCGCACTGAGGTAGGTTTCCTTCGCTTCGGTTCGCTTCGAAGTTATCGCTTTCGTAGCTCGTACTGAACTGGCGGGACGCGCACTCGGTCGCCTTTTTATATGCGCCGATACAGAGGTCTACACTTTTCTCGAATATTCTCATTACTTGACGAATGTATTTCGATTGACGGGAAACATCGAGACGCCGGTATGTATGTGTGAGTGCGACTAAGCCGACGACCATTCAAAGAACTCTAGCCTTTATGCTGTAAGAATATAAGGCCTAGTTTCGCTTGCATGATTCCACTCGCGAACATTCCAAGTCTATCTCGCCAGCAGAGTTCTTACTCGCGAATATTCTACATCTATCTCGTTCGCGACACTGCCCCCTTCTTAAAGACGCGCGTCCCGAGCGTCACTATTGCTGCCATGATAACGTGCTAGACGGTCTATGTGCACCACTTTGAGTGCCCCTCTTGGTTGACGTTGGATCCGATAGGTCACGTCGTTTATTCGCGTTATGATCTTGTATGGGCCTTCCCATCTCGTTTGTAATTTCGGTGATTTTCCTTTCCGGCGAATCGGGTTATGAAGCCATACTAAGACTCCTTCTTCAAAGCCACGTGAGTTTGCTCTTCGGTCATATCTAGTCTTCATGTTTTCACTTGCTTGTAAACCATTTTCGCGAACTAAGTCATAGATGTTCCATATTCGCTCTCGAAGATCGAAGACGTAGTCTGGCACAGTACATGGGTCTTCTGGTGGCCTCCCCGTTAGTAGATCCACAGGTAATCTAAGTTCTCTGCCGAAATTCACCTGAGCTGGGGTAAGTTTTGTGCTTTCATGCTCCGATGTCCTATAAGCCAAGAGGAAAAGTGGTATGTACTTGTCCCAGTCTTTCTGATGTTTGTCAACCAGTTTCGCTAAATGTCTTCCAAAGTCTGGTTAAATCTCTCCACCATGCCATCAGACTGAGGGTGATATGGAGTGGTTCTCGTTTTATGCATCCCCAATAGTTTGCAGATTTCTTGAAATAGTTGCGACTTGAAGTTTCTTCCTTGATCTGAGTGGATTTCTAGTGGTACACCAAACCGGCAGATTACTTCCTCAACCAACTTGGAGGCTACTGTCGAAGCTTCTTGGTTAGGTATAGCGAACACTTCCGGCCACTTGCTAAAATAGTCCATGACAACCATAAAGTACTTATTTCCTGATTCAGTTACGGGGAATGGTCCGGCAATGTCTACTGCAATCCGTTCCCAGGGCGCGCCGACATTGTACAGCTGTAGATTTCCTCGAGTTCTTGTTGACGGGCCTTTCACGGCTGCACAAGTTGTACATTTGCGACACCAATCCTGAACATCTTCCCGACAATTCAGCCAGTAAAACCGTTCCCGAATCTTTGTTAACATTCTTTTAACGCCTAGATGTCCACCTGTTACCCCATCATGTACTTCACGGAGAACGTCTTTCACTCTGTCTCTTGGAACAACAACCTGTAGGTGAAACTCTTTGCCGTTTGGTTTTTCCCATTTACGGTAAAGTATTCCATTCTGCAGGATAAAACTGTCCCATTGAGCCCAATAAGCTTTGGTGGTGGGGCTCGTAGGTGCAACTTCTGCCCATCTAGGTTTATCAGCACTTCGTTTTTTCCATGCGATGATGAGCCTTATATCTTCATCATCTTCTTGGGCTTCTCTTAAGTTGTCATCGTCCCATTGCCCTGTAGGGATTGTTCTTGTGATGTTAACTGTAAGCTCCTTTGTCTCTTGTTTAACGCAATGCTTGCAGTCTTCCACACATGGTCTTCTTGAGAGTGCATCAGCATTTCCATGGGCCTTTCCACTACGGTGCTCAGTAACAAAGTCAAATTCTTGGAGTTGTTCAATCCAACGTGCAACTTGGCCTTCCGGATTTTTAAATTGTAACAGCCATTTCAAAGCAGCATGGTCTGTGCGAAGCTTGAACTGTCTACCAATGAGATATTTGTTGAAGTGTTGCAGCGTCTTCACAACGGCCAAGAGTTCTCTTCTTGTTTTACAATAATTCCTTTCAGGCCTTGACAAAGATTTGCTGAAATATCCAATTACTATTTCATTTTCACCTTGTTTTTGAGATAGTACCCCTCCGATCGCTGTGTTGCTAGCGTCTGTGTCAACGATGAATTCGCCATTAGCTTGCGGGTATCCCAAGATTGGAGTATTGCAAAGGCATTCTTTTAGTTTGAGAAAGGCATTTTCACAGGTATCATCCCATTTAAAAGGCTGTTTGTCTTCTGTCAGACGATGCAGTGGTTTAGCGATTTCAGAAAATCCCTTTACAAATCGCCTGTAGTAAGAGCATAATCCCATAAATGCTCGTACTTCTGTCTTGTCTTTGGGGGTAGGCCAGTTTTTCACAGCTGCAACTTTATCTGGATCAGTTTGGATGCCCTCGCTGGTGATAACGTGTCCGAGATAATTCACTTTGTTTCTGAATAGACTGCATTTCTTTGGATTTAGTTTTAAGTTGGCACCCTGTATCTTTATCAAGACTTGCTCCAGATTCCGTAGATGATCTTCAAAGTCTCGGCCCATGATGATGACGTCATCCAGATAAACTAGGCAGGCGTCCCCTACTAATCCTGCTAGTACACACTCCATAAGTCTTTCAAAAGTGGCGGGGGCGTTGCATAATCCAAAAGGCATAACATTGAACTGCCATAAACCTTTTCCTGTTGAGAATGCTGTCTTTTCTTTATCCTTAGAGTGAATTTCCACCTGCCAGTAACCAGATTTCAAGTCTAGGGTTGAAAACCATTGCATTCCGCTTAGGATGTCCAATGTGTCATCAATTCTTGGTAATGGGTAGCTGTCCTTCTTTGTGACGTCGTTCAGTCGTCTATAGTCGACACAAAATCGTGTGCTGCCGTCTTTCTTCTTAACTAAAACAACCGGGGAGCACCATGGACTTGCAGACGGTTCGATGATTTTATTTCTTTTCATGTCCTCCAGCAGATCTTGTACTTCCTTTTCCTTAGCATATGGAATTCTTCTCGCTCGCTGACGTATAGGTCTTTCGCTTCCAGTATCAATTCTGTGCTGAACTAGCGAAGTTCTTCCTAGATCACCTTCCTTGGAAGAGAAAATGTCAGCAAAATCCAGCAGCAACTTCTTTGCCTTCAAGCTCTGTGAATAAGTTAGGTTGCTTTTGCAATCTTTAAGAAGGTCGTAAACTGTAGAACAACTGGAGTTTTTAGATGCATCTGAGTTTGGTGTTAATTAGCACTTTTTCATCCAGACAACTTCCTCGCATCTTCCAACAACATCGCCTTCATTTAAGATGATCTCATGGTCCTCTAGATTGACTATTCTGACTACTGCAGTATCCTTTCCAGTGACTAATGTTCTTGCTGTCAGGAATCTTTGAGTTGGCTTGTTTGATGTATCCTCAATAAGAACGCATCTGGTTGGCTTGTGTGTTTTAGGTGATGGCAGTTTCACCATTATTTGTGCTTGTGTTCGACCAGGTACGACGATTTTGTTTAAACAAGTCACTTTTCCGGTGGGGCCTCCAAGGATGAAAATTTCCTCATTACCACACTTGAAAACTTCATTTGCGACATCGATTTTACACTTGTATTTCTTCATGAAATCTAGGCCCAATATACACTCATCCATAATTTCAGCCACAATGACATCATGCGTGTATGGTGAATCTCCCACGTATATTGTCACTGTCGTCTCTCCTAGGACAGGTATTGGCTGGCCAGAGGCAGACAGAAGCCGACAATCGACGTTCTTGTATTTCATCGCAGCTTTCACCAGATGTGGGTTGATTATTGTTCTGGAGGCTCCGGTGTCTATGGTCAATTTGCAACCTGTCCTATTCACTTGTCCGCATATCGTCAAACTGCTCCTATTGCTTACTTGTGAGATGACAATTGCTGGGGCTTCCTCTGCGCCAGCCAGTACCCGCCCCTTAGTCCTGGCTGTTACTCGTTTCCCTGGTTTCTTGCAGGAAACGAGGACTCCTGCCTTTTCGTAATTTCCTTCAGCTCCTCTCTTAATTTGGTTATTTCCTGCTTTTCTGGACAAGAGAGCCGCAAATGACCTCTTTCACCACACCTGTAGCAAGTAGGCGCAGAGCTATTGGTCTTCTTTGGCGGGCTCTTGATTGCCTTTACGTCTTCCGTGACTTCTCGCAACTTATGTGTGCGCATGTCCTGCCTTAAAGCTTCGTACTCCAGAGCATGTGCCAAGGCATCTTTCAGTGACGCGTGATGTTGAGTCCCCACTGCAGCCCTTACCTCAACATCTCTTATTCCAGCAATAAAAGCTTGTAGAATGTTTGTGTCGACAATTTTGGAGTCAACAGACGAGTAGGCTTTACGCACTAGTTTTTCTATTTCCAATGCCCACTGTTGAAGTCCTTCTCCTGGGCGCTGGACTCTTTCACGCAGCTGGGCTCGAAAAACATGTTCGAGATGACGTTCCCCATACCTGGCTTCTAACGCCTCCATCAATTCTTTAAAGGTGCTTCCAGAGCTAGGCAGTGCCTCCAGGACTGATAGGGCTGAGCCTTTCAGAGCAACAGTAAGGGCTGTATGGCTCTGTTCATCGGTCCAACCGTTTAAACCAGCGACAGTCTGGAATTGTTGTTTGTATGCGGCCCAAGATGGTACCGTCATAAGATGGCACTTTTACACTTGGCCCCTTAGTTTCACAGCCGGATGTACTTGGCGTTCCTACTGTCTCTAGACGCAATACTTTCTTTTCCAAAAAGGTTACTCTATTTTCCACCTTGTTTTCCAAATCAGTCACACGGTTTTCGACAACGTCTACATCATTACGGATCTGCTCTACTGATTGGTTGAGTTTGAAGAAATTTCCCAAGACTATTTGCTGTTGCTCACTCAAGCGTGCAAATCGTAAGTCTTGTGTCTCTTCTATACGTTGAAGTTGTGCTTGTTGTTATTGCCGAATAGCTTTTTGTTCTTGCCGAATTAGTTCCAATATGTGCATTAAGCTATTTGAATCGATTGGCGTCTCTAGTGAACGTGGCACTGTTTGGTGGGCGTGGTCAGTGGGCGTGGACTGGCCAAGGTGGGCGGGGCCAGTGGGTGGAGCTAGACGTCTGGTGGGTGTGGCTTGATGTCCAGTGGGCGTGGCTTGATGACTGGTGGGCGTGGCTTGAGGTCCAGTAGGCGGAGCTTGTTGTCCAATGGGCGGAGCCTGATGGGCGGTGGGCGTGGCCTGATAGGCGGTAGGCGTGGCCTCAGGGTCAGTGGGCGTGGCTTGAGGTTCAGTAGGCGTGGCCTGAGCCACGCCCCCTTGAGCCTCCATGGCACGCTGGGCCCTGGTCCTGACGCCCTCCCTGGTGGTATCCTCTTCTTCTCTTGGTAGAACTGGCATCTCCAAATCCACTTCCGACACCAAATGTTACGAAACTGGGTTCGAGATTTGGAGTAAAACGCCAAAGTTCGTATAAGGGTTTTTATTCACTACGGAACCCAAAGGTTGACACGTGAAGATGGTCTTCCTGATGTCCAAGTCCAAGTCGCGTAGCAGCTGAGGTCCAGGTATCTCGCCAAAGTAGTCGCAGGTACTTCCACTTGTCGCACTGAGGTAGGTTTCCTTCGCTTCGGTTCGCTTCGAAGTTATCGCTTTCGTAGCTCGTACTGAACTGGCGGGACGCGCACTCGGTCGCCTTTTTATATGCGCCGATACAGAGGTCTACACTTTTCTCGAATATTCTCATTACTTGACGAATGTATTTCGATTGACGGGAAACATCGAGACGCCGGTATGTATGTGTGAGTGCGACTAAGCCGACGACCATTCAAGGAACTCTAGCCTTTATGCTGTAAGAATATAAGGCCTAGTTTCGCTTGCATGATTCCACTCGCGAACATTCCAAGTCTATCTCGCCAGCAGAGTTCTTACTCGCGAATATTCTACATCTATCTCGTTCGCGACATTATAATAAGTATGTCTGTATGTATAATGTAGATTGTAGACAGTAAGTTAAACAACTTTTGCCTTTTTGACAACTGCATTATGCTTTTATACCAATATAGTAAAAATAATTCAATCTCGTTTAAAATAATCTGCCAATATAAATTAGCATAAGTATACAAATTTACTTTTATTTAAGCATTAAGATTCCATGACAACACCTACTTCTAAAACAATTTAGGAAACAGGCCTGATATTTTTTTCTTACATAATAGTTACTGCTCTGAAAGACAATGACGTCATGTTTTGGATACATAACCATGCTTTACTATTCCTTTTACTCTATTCAATATCTGTATGGGGGATTCACAACCAGCGACATAGCTGAGGCAGCTTTTGGGAATAATATTTATTTATTTATATGTACATGTTTTACAAGCTTTATATAACTTGCAATATATCTTTTATGTATGTATAAATGTTGGTTTAGGTCAAATCTTGCAAATAAATTTTCAACCAGTTATCCTCAATCAATTTAGCTGTGTATATTTGTATACTTGTGTAAGTCAGATGGATGACAGTACAATAATACGAAGTAAATGAGCTGTTCTGATGATAGAGCCGGGAGATATTTGGCGGAACTCAGCTATAAAACAACATAATCTCGTCGAGTAGAACTTGTTCCATTTCTTTTGACGAGTAAGTACTTTATAGCAGACGATGCCTAGGGTCTAATCATGGAGACGGAAGTCGGTCAATGAATCTTATTAAATAAAACGACGCAATTCCATCGAAATTGGGCTTATTTAATTTGTTTCAACAGGAACTTTGGTCTCACAATAAAAGATTTTTAAATAAAATTACAAAAACTTATTTAAATAGCTAATTAAAATGGCCTTATCCTTGGATGTTTATCTATATATGTATTTGTAGTAAAATATAGTATCGTTGAGTTAGTATCCTATATGTAACACAAGTCTCGAACTTACTTTGGGGCCAGCTCACTCAGTGTAATTTGTCGCTATATATATATTTATTTATTTACATTAGGTCCAATTGTTGTGCAAAAGCCTCCTCTCTTTCTTTCCATACAAAATTCAACTGTTTGAAATAAATTGTTCAGAGGTAGTGAACAAAGAAGTACAAATAACTAGTGTAAAACACTACACTTGTTATTTGTACTGACTTTATGAAGTCAACTGGTGGCATTCACACTTGTCCTGCAGCCTGCTCGCCATATAACACTTTCATAACATATAAGTAACATCAATTAGTCATGGAGCCGGCAGATATTCGGCGAAACTGTCAAGTATACAACAACAGTACCGGGACGACCGAGCTTTGCTCGGTTATTACTATTTATTGTGATAATGGTGGTTGTCTAACCGCCATATAAACCAGAGCCCCCTATATTAATATCATTAACATCGCCAACGCTAGATAGCGGTAAAAGCGAATTAAAACTCGCTATGGTTTGTTTTGTAACCTATTCCATATTATGGTAACGTCAATAAACGGTTTTTTTTTTCATTTTTGAGACCTAAGCTGAACAGTGGTGTTTAGGTGATAATCTACGTAAACTTTTTAAACTTTTCTAAAAACAATAAAAATTAAAAAATGATATATAAACATTAAACTTGTTTATAAGAAAAAAACAGAAGTAGTTACCGGGATTCGAACCCGTAACACTCTTTCTTGCCGTCAGCGTCTTTAACCGCTGGGCCAGACGGATCGTAGCCGGCAAGACGAAATTAGCGAGTATATTCTGCGTGGAAAGAAAAAGAAATAAGAATTAAAAGTAGTCACCGAGTGGGATTCGAACCTGTAACACTTTTTCTTGCCGTCAGCGTCTTTAACCGCTGGGCCAGACGGATTGTAGGCGGTAGGACGAAATTAGCGACTATATATATTCTGCGTGGAAAGAAAACGCATGAAAACTCGAAAACACGCGTTTTCTCAAACATAAGACTAATCTACATCGAGCGTTTGAGCCGTTTCCAAGATCACAGAAATTTATATAGGTACTTACATATAAATATATAAAAAATAAATATAGGTACAAGAATTGCTCGTTTAGGGGTATAAGAGAACGTCATTGAATAGGACTCGTTTGATTCGTCTTGACGAGTATTTTACAGCAGACGATGCCTACAGTCGCCTTGTGGTATTCGGCAGAGTAGAATAGGATTACTCCAAGTCTTCCCGTGGATGTCGTAGAAGGCAACTTAGGAAATACAAGCTAAACAAAGCTTATAAACATCAATGAGACCTCTCCAACCCGTCTGGTCAGCGTGGAGAGTGTAGGTCAAAGCCCCCTGGCTGCTCTGGCCAAGTAAGTATGGCTTTGGTAGTACAGAGAGTTGTGTTCCTGCAGTGGAGACAAAAAACTTAAGGCTGCGTTTCTACTGAAGCAGAGCAGAGCGGAGAGGAGAGAAATTTACCAATCACAATGCTCGAAATCTCCGCTCCGCTTCAATTCAAACAGCAAGCATTGTGATTGGTCAATTTCTCTCCTCTCCGCTCTGCTCCGCTTCAGTGAAAACGCAGCCTAAAGATGATACCTAGGGTCTAATCACAGAGATGTAAGTTGGTGGATGGAACTCAATAATAAAACGACGCAACTCCATCCAATTTGGGCTTATTTCATTTGTCTCGGTACCTAAGTAGGTACTTTGGTTTTTATTGATCTACATATTTCTAGTAAGTGCTTATTGAGAATAAAAGAAAGAGTAGAGTAAGTATGTGTGAACCTATGTACTGAGAGTTAATAGGTATCTACCTACATTCTTCGGTACAAAGATTTAGATTCTCAAGTAGTTAGTAGGTAGTATAATTTACGTGAAAAATAGGGGGGCTTCGGGCTTCTGCTAAGGCTAAGACATGTTTTCAGTTAAAATATTAAAAATAAATGGGTAAAAATATGTGTGGGGGCGGCCATCTTGGATCAAAACTCTAATTGCAGTTTCGAGTTCCGTGAGATGCTTTACCCCCACATGCAAAGATTCAAACCCCTACAAAGTCCCAGTGAGACGTAACTAACGAAATAAGTTTAATATTCTAAAATAAAATCCAGACGCCATCTTAGATTCCAAAATAAAATGTATATTTGGATTTTTCGGCTCAAAATACATATAGATATCGATTTTCAGCCAAATCGCAAGCAGTTGACTTTCGGCGGCCATCTTGACCCAGGCTGCAAGCAGCCCGCGGTTTTTCGTGCGGCTGTTGAGGTAGGCTAGACATGTTTCCTGTTCAGGAAATGGGTAAAAACTGCAGTCAGTAAAGGAAACATCAAAATATGTGGGGGGCGGGGCGGCCATATTGAATCCAAAATCTGATTGCAGTTTCGAGTTCCGCAGGGTTCTTTACTCTCTTGTGCAAATTTTCCGACCCCTGCGAAGTCCCAGAGAGACGTAACTAACGAAATAAGTTTAATTTTCCAAAATACAGACGCCATCTTGGATTCCAAAAAAAATTTCAAATATGAATTTTTTAGTTTAAAATACATATAGATATCGATTTTTAGCCAAATCGCAAGCAGTTGACTTTCGGCGGCCATCTTGGTTTTCCAGAAAAAAAAGAAAACGACGCAATTCTTGGTGAGAGTGGCTCGGGCTTCGCCCTCGCCCGCAACTCGCCCTACGGGCTCGCATCACTCGCCCTTCGGCCTCATGAAAACTACTCGTGGGGGGGGAGGGGGGGAAGGGAAACATCAAAATATGTGTGGGGGCGGCCATCTTGGATCTAAAATTTGATTCCAGTTCCGAGTACCGCGGGGTGCTTTACCCCCACATGCAAAATTTCAGACCCCTACTAAGTCCCAGTGAGACGTTACAACCGAAATAAGTTTAATTTTCTAAAATCCAGACGCTATATTGGATTCCAAAAAAATATTGAATTTAGGTTTTTAGGGTCAAATTACATATAGATATCGATTTTCAGCCAAATCGCAAGCAGTTGACTTTCGGCGGCCATCTTGGATTTCCAAAATTTAAAAAAAAAGCGGCGCTTGTGGGTATGGCTCGGTCTTCGCCCTCGCCCGCAGCTCGCCCTCCGGGCTCGCATGACTCGGCCTGCGGCCTCGTCAAATTTCGAAAAAAATAAAAAAACAAATGATGCTCGTGAAATTGCTCACACACCCCTACATTTTGGAAAAAAAATCACGCCCCTAACCCCAACCGTTTTTGCAGGCCGTATCCCTTCCACATCAGGTTTCAGCAGATCCTCAAATGTCAGATTTTTCTGGTACTCCATTTAGCACCCTCTATACGACCACACATCAACCTAAACCCCACCAATCCCGCAACAGGGCAAACAACTATGTCAATGAGTCAGTCAGTGAGTGAGTGGTATTGTAGGTTTATATATTATAATATAATTATAATATAAAACTAGCTTTTCGGGCGCTGCGCGGGCTGCAAGCACCCCGCGGTTTATCGAGGCGCTGTTGAGGTAGGCTAAGATATGTTTCCAGTTCAGAAAATGGATAAGTTTGTATGGAGGAAAATTGTCCTTGTATGGCGGCCATCTTGAATTTTGAAAAAAATAAAAATACAAATGACGCTCGTCAAATTGCTTACAACCCCCTACATTTTGGAAAAAAAATCACGCCCCTAACCCTAACCGTTTTCGCAGGCCATACCCCTTCTACATCAGGTTTCCGCAGATCCTCAAATGTCAGATTTTTCTGGTACTCCGTTTAGCACCCTCTATACGACCACACATCAAACTAAACCCCACCAACCCCGCATCAGGGCAAACAACTATGTCAATGAGTCAGTCAGTGAGTGGTAATGTAGGTTTATATATTATCTACATCTACACTAATATTATAAAGAGGAAAGATTTGTTTGTTTGTTTGTTTGTTTGTTTGATTGTATTGAATAGGCTCCGAAACTACTGGATCGATTTTAAAAATTCTTTCACTGTTGGATAGGTATGTTATCCCTGAGTGACATAGGCTATGTATGTACCACGGGCGAAGCCGGGATGGACTGCTAGTAATATATATAACTAGTGTTTCGGGTGCTGCGCGTGCTGCAAGCAGCACGCGGTTTTTCGTGCGGCGCTTGTTGGCTAAGAAATGTTTCCAGTTCAAAAAATGGGTGAAAACTGCAGTCAGTTGAGAAAACATGAAAGAATGTGTGGGCGGCCATTTTGGATCCAAAATCTGAATGCAGTTTCGAGTTCCTTGAGGTGCTTTACCCCCACATGCAAAATTTCAGACCCCTACGAAGTCCCAGTGAGACGTTATTAACAAAATAAATTTCATTTTCTAAAATTCAGACGCCATCTTGGATTCCAAAAAAAAAATTCAAATTTGGATTTTTCTGCTCAAAAAACATATAGATATGGTTTTTCAGCCAAATCGCAAGCATTTGACTTTCGGCGGCCATCTTGGATTTCCAAAAATTAAAAAAAAAACCCGGCGCTTACGAGAATGGCTCGGGCTTCGCCCTCGCCCGCAGCTCGCCTTTCGGGCTCACGTCACTCGGCCTGCGGCCTCGTGATGGGGGGAAATTACTTGAGGGAGGAGGAGGGGGAGGGGGGAGGTGAAGGGGGGGCTCGGCCTTCGGCCTCGCCACGGAGCTCACCCTCCGGGCTCGCGAACCGGCTTCGCCCTCGGCCTTCGGCCTCGGGCTGCGCCCAGTTACTTGGGGGGGCCGTTTGTATGAAATTTGTATGGGGGGATTTTTTTTTTATACATACATACATACATACTATCACGTCTTTATCCCTAATGGGGCAGACAGAGCATTTTGGGTCTTGCGGTTCTATGCAGAGCCCAGGGCCGCAAGACCCAAAAGCCACTTTTAGCGTCATGGTGGGCGAGAAGATGGAAAAGCAATCAATACAGTGATGGGTTGCTAGCCGCATCGCCTGTTAACATGATTTGCATTTTTGCCCATTCCCTCGATCGGCTTTTACGATCTGCGTGGGAAGAGAAGCAGCTGGTACATTCTAAGTTTTTTTATTTTTCCCAGACCAGCATGGGAGCATGACCAGCATGCATTTTTTTTTTATGAAAATTAAAAAATAAATACTGGTTCTGGTAATTGATCAGACACCCCTTTCTTTTTGTCTATGGGGTCAAATCTCCAGGTCCAACCGTTTAGCCAGGCCGTACCCCTTTCACATCAGGTTTCTGCAAATCCTCAAATGTCAGATTTTTCTGGTACTCGACCCCCTCACTCCTATACGTTCCACCATAAACCATCACCCCTACTATTTGGCAACCGGTCAAACAACTATGTCAATCAGTCAGTCAGTCAGTGGTAAGTGTAGCTATATATAATATAACTAGCTTTTCGGGCGCTGCGCGGGCTGCAAGCAGCCCGCGGTTTTTCGTGCAGCTGTTGAGGTGGGCTAAATAACATTTCCAGTTGAGAAAATGGGTAAAAATTGCAGTCAGTAAAGGAAACATCATAATATGTGTGGGGGCGGCCATCTTGGATCCAAAATTTGATTCCAGTTCCGAGTTCCGCGGGGTGCTTTACCCCTATGTACAAAATTTTAGACCCCTACGAAGTCCCAGTAAGACGTTATGAACGAAATAATTTAAATTTTCTAATATCGAGACGCCATCTTGGATACCAAAAAAAAAGTTGAATTTGGATTGTTGGGGTCAAAAAACATATAAATATCGATTTTCAGCCAAATCAGAGGCAGTTGACTTTCGGCGGCCATATTGGATTTCCAAAAAAAAAATTCACGACGCAATGCTTGGTGATGGTGGCTCGGGCTTCGCCCTCGCCCGCAGCTCGCCCTTCGGGCTCGCACACTCGGCCTGCGGCCTCGTGAAAATTACTTTGGGGGGGGGGGTGTGAGGGGGGGAGGGTAGGAGCTCGGCCTTCGGCCTCGCGTGGGCGCTTCGCCTTCGGCCTTCGGCCTCAGGCTGCGCCTAGTTACTTGGGGGTGCGGTTTGTATGAAATTTGTATGGAGGGAAATTGTCCATGTATGGCGGCCATCTTGAATTTCGATAAAAAACAAAAAACAAATGACGGTCGTCAAATTGCTCACAACCCCCTACATTTTGGAAAAAAAATCACGCCCCCAACCCCAGCCGTCTTCGCAGGCCGTACCCCTTCCACATCAGGTTTCTGCAGATCCTCAAATGTCAGATTTTTCTGGTACTCACTGGAGCACCCTCTATACGACCACACATCAACCTAAACCCCACCAACCCCGCAACAGGGCAAACAACTATGTCAATCAGTGAGTGAGTCAGTGAGTGGTAATGTAGGTTTATATATTATAACTAGCTTTTCGGGCGCTGCGCGGGCTGCAAGCAGCCCGCGGTCTTTCGTGCGGCTGTTTTGGTAGGCTAAAATATGTTTCCAGTTCAGAAAATGGGTAAGTTTGTATGGAGGAAATTTATCCTTGTATGGCGGCCATCTTGGATTTTGAAAAAAATCAAAAAACAAATGACGGTCGTCAAATTGCTTATAATCTTCTACATTATGGAAAAAAAATCACACTCCTAACCTTAACCGTTTTTGCAGGCCGTACCCCTTCCACATCAGGTTTCCACAGATCCTCAAATGTCAGATTTTTCTGGTACTCCATTTAGCACCCTCTATACAACCGCACATCAATCTAAACCCCACCAACCCCGCAACAGGGCAAACAACTATGTCAATGAGTCAGTCAGTGAGTGAGTGGTAATGTAGGTTTATATATTATAATATATAATTATAACTAGCTTTTCGGGCGTTGCGCGGGCTGCAAGCAGCCCGCGGTCTTTCTTGCGGCTGTTAAGGTAGGGAAAGACATGATTCCAGTTCAGAAAATGGGTAAGTTTGTATGGAGGAAAATTATCCATGTATGGCGGCCATCTTGAATTTTGAAATAAATAAAAAAACAAATGACGCTCGTCAAATTGCTTACAACCTCCTACATTTTGGTAAAAAAAACACACTCCTAACCCTAACCGTTTTTGCAGGCCGTACCCCTTCCACATCAGGTTTCTGCAGATCTTCAAATGTCAGATTTTTCTGGTACTCACTGGAGCACCCTCTATACGACCACACATCAACCTTAACCCCACCAACCCCGCAACAGGGCAAACAACTATGTCAATCAGTCAGTGAGTGAGTCAGTGGTATTGTAGGTTTATATATTATAATATAATATAAACTAGCTTTTCGGGCGCTGCGCGGGCTGCAAGCAGCCCGCGGTTTTTCGTGCGGCTGTGGAGGTGGGCAAAAGAACATGTCCAGTTGAGAAAATGGGTAAAAACTGCAGTCCGTAAAGGAAACATCAAAATATGTGTGGGGGCGGCCATCTTGGATCGAAAATCTGATTCCAGTTCAGAGTTTCGCGGGGTGCTTTACCCCCATGTACAAAATTTCAGACCCCTACGAAGTCCCAGTGAGACGTTATAAACGAAATAAGTGAAATTTTCTAAAATCTTGATGCCATCTTAGATTCAAAAAAAAAATTAAATTTGGATTTTTGGGCTCAAACTACATATAGATATCGATTTTCAGCCAAATCGCAAGCAGTTGACATTCGGCAGCCATAATTGGACTGCGCTTGGAGAAGTGGCTCGGGCTTCGCCCTCGCCCGCAGCTCGCCCTTTGGGCTCGCGTTACTCGGCCTCAGGCCTCGTGAAAATTACTTGCGGGGGGGGGGGGGGGTAAAAGGGGGGGGGGGGGCTATGGGAGTGGCTCGGGCTTCGCCCTCGCCCGCAGCTCGCCCTTCGGGCTCGCATCGCTCGGCCTCCGGCCTCGTGAATGTAGCTTTTCGGGCGCTGCGCGGGCTGCAAGCAGCCCGCGGTCTTTCGTGCGGCTGTTGAGGTAGACTGAAATATGTTTCCAGTTCAGAAAATGGGTAAGTTTGTATGAAGGAAATTTGTCCTTGTATGGCGGCCATCTTGGATTTTGAAAAAAATCTAAAAACAAATGACGGTCGTCAAATTGCTTATAATCTTCTACATTACGGAAAAAAAATCACGCCCCTAACCTTAACCTAAACCCGAACAACCCCGCAACAGGGCAAACAACTATGTCAATCAGTCAGTCAGTGAGTGGTAATGTAGGTTTATATATTATAATATAAATAACTAGTGTTTCGGGTGCTGCGCGTGCTGCACGCAGCACGCGGTTTTTCGTGCAGCTGTTGAGGAAGGCTAAAGAACATGTCCAGTTGAGAAAATGGGTAAGACTTGCAGTCAGTTGAGAAAACATGAAAGAATGTGTGGGCGGCCATCTTGGATCCAAAATCTGAATGCAGTTTCGAGTTCCTTGAAGTGCTTTACCCCTACATGTAAAATTTCAGACCCCTACGAAGTCCCAGTGAGACGTTATGAACGAAATAAATTTCCTTTTTTAAAATTTAGACGCCATCTTGGATTCCAAAAAAACATTCAAATTTGGATTTTTCTGCTCAAAAAACATATAGATATTGATTTTGAGCCAAATCGCAAGCATTTGACTTTCGGCGGCCATATTGGATTTCCAAAAATCTGATTCCAGTTCCGAGTTCCGCGGGGTGCCTTACCCCCATGTACAAAATTTCAGACCCCTTAGAAGTCCCAGTGAGACGTCATAGACGAAATAAGTTAAATTTTCTAAAATCTACACGCCATCTTGGATTCCAAAAAAATATTAAATTTGGATTTTTGGGCTCAAACTACATATAGATATTGATTTTTAGCCAAATCGCAAGCAGTTGACTTTTGGCGGCCATCTTGGATTTTCAAAAATTAAAAAAATATGACTGCGCTTCTGCGCTTAGGAAAGTGGCTCGGGCTTCGCCCTCGCCCGCAGCTCGCCCTTCGGGTTCGCATGGGGGGAAATTACATGGGTGAGGGGGAGTAGGGGGAGGGGGAGGAGGAGGGGGGGTGAAAAGGGGGGCTCGGCCTTCGGCCTCGCCACGGACCTCGCCCTTCGGGCTCGCGAGCCGGCTTCGCCCTCGGCCTTCGGCCTCGGGCTGCGCCAAGTTACTTGGGGGGGGGGCCGTTTGTATGAAATTTGTATGGAGGGAATTTTTTTTACGAAAATTAAAAAAATAAGACTGGCTCTGGTAATTGATCAGGTACCCCTTTAATTTTGTCTATGGTGTCAAATCTCCAGGTCCAACCGTTTAGCCAGGCCGTACCCCTTCCACATCATGTTTTTGCAAATCCTCAAATGTCAGATTTTTTTGGTACTCGACCCCCTCGCCCCTGTACGTTCCACCATAAACCATAACCCCTTCTATTTGGCAACCGGTCAAACAACTATGTCAATCAGTCAGTCAGTCAGTGGTAAGTGTAACTATATATAATATAATTTATATATGACGAAGCAGGAGATAACCTACGCGGAACTCACTAAAAGTGTGACGATAAATACAGCGCTCCGCCTCGCGCTGTATCATGGATTCCAACCATATGTGTCTGAATACCCCTGGCCCACACAGTTATTGAATCTGTGTCCACTTGGGCTTATCGTCTAGCTGAAACAACTATCATTGTAATAAATCGGTTTACCAAATCCTCATCTATTACAACAATCATAATTAAAGAAGTTATGGCCAAGCCTACAGCACACTACCCAAAGGAGATGTTCACAGTACGGCGGTCCGCACAAGACTGAGCCGCTCGTCGCTAGGGCGACCGCTTTTATACTTGTTGAAACATTTGAAAATTTAGCAGTTATGTTTTGTAGTAAACAACTTTCTGTTTGCACAACGAAATAAATAATAAATGGGATTATCTTGAACTCGCCGACACGGCCAACCTGACATGCGTACGTCCTCGTACGCGCTCTCAAAAGTAGTAATTAAAACTAGTAAGTAGCATCAGGCCTGTCTCACTCCGCGGTAGGTATTAAAAACGCAAGTACGTACGGCGGCCATGCCAGCGTGGCTATTCAGTGCGCCAGAAAAGGTAAGCGTTACGCGATAGAAAAAGATGGATTGTCTAGGTGAATATAACTGTACGTTATGCGATCTGAATTGAACTTAATTGTATCGTAGCGAGAGACTCTATTCTTTTAATTGATTTTTCAGAGTGAATCTTCTGTCCTTGTACTATTATGTATTCTATGGTAACATGGTTAGAAATAACCATAAAATGATTCCGACCTAGCTCGACAATAAGCGTCCCTCAAAACTATAACAAAATTTCAACTCGCAAAAATTCTACTCCAGAAGAGTGCCTTGCAAAACCACTTTTCTGAACCGGTCTTTTATTTGTCCTTCAGCCAAGATCTATACAGGAATAATTATAAAGAAATTATGACTAAGCGATTTTTCGCACAATGCTTACGTATTCAATCATTCGAATCAACAAAATTCATGGATCAATTCAAAGGAATCAATTTTTAACTCGCCGACACTGCCATCTTGACAATAACACCCGTCTTCGGGTTTCATATTTAAGATCAACACAAAACACAAACGGTACACCGTTCGGCCAAACCTAATCAAAACAAAGCTTTAGTAAATTCTTTTTAGAAGTCTTTCTGTACGACGAGGCAATGCCGCCAGTCTCTTAGGTAAATGTTTTATTTTTATATTTTTTTAGTTAGTTATATTTTAGTTCATACTTTTTATATTTTAATTTAGGTAGGTTATTTAGTTTTTAGTTAAATTAATTACTGTGTACTGTTTATTTATTTTTTTGCTATAAAAAACCATCTTTATTAGATGACTTACTTAATTGGATTTAACTATCTTAAATATAATAAACTCAAAACAAAAAATTAACATCGATAAATCTTTAAAATCGAATTGGATAGTAATAACTTCATGTCTATGTGCAGCGATCACATGTTAAGGAACGCAGCCAGCCTTCCTGCTAGTTCAAAGTTGTTATTAATCATATGTTCTCTTTACCAGTTATGAAAGTTAAATTGAATCAAAACTAATAGAACTTCTAAATTTTAACGATGTTTAAAAAAAAGATACAGTAATTATTAATTCAGTTAGGAGAGATCACCAAGACATATAAATAACAAAATTGCTATCGTTAGCCTCACACTAATACGAGTATTACCACCTGTGATCACCAGGTCCACTTGACATTATGATTTCCACTAGAAACTCGACCTCCACGAGAGTCGACCGCATACTGCCCACTCACGGACTACGGGTCAACTCTAGTACGGTCCCAACAAAACAAACAATGCAATTCATTACTCTACCTATGGCAATAAAGCCTTCGGCTATGCTATCGGTCTTCCTAATGAGCTTCTCTGGCTCCCGCATCCTTCTCAACCTATCATGAAAACACTTGTGTAATTGCTTTGAGTTTCATGCCCGGAAAGCATTTCGATTTTTCAAATAATTGAACAGGTGAAAAATCGTCATAATGAGTCAAGTAGTTATACGTAAGAACAACCGGAATCATCTACGTTTAGAATGTGGTGCGAACAGTATGCTCCACCCCCCGATTACATCCAACCATCAGAGGCGCTACCGCCAGTTCATAAACTGCCATGAGCTACTTGAAGGTGCTTGAATTGCCTCCGAACTGAAGTAGGCCGATGTAAACATAATCTGGCGCGCTGGTGCCATATAGACCAAGCAGAAGCACAGGGCGATTGTGGTCATGACGATTAGATCATTAGATCACCTCTATGCCCTACCAGCTGTACCGTGCTTGACCTATACTATGTCTCGGAGGGAAGCGTAAAAGTGGCAACGTTCTCGAAGAAAAAAAATTAAAATTCAAGCCAACGACACGATAAGAGAAAGAAGTGAAAATAAATGTCAACTGGGTAGATAATATACGCTATTTTCCAACAAGTCAAATCAGAAACCTTCCTCCAAACGTCAAAACAAACAGTTTCCACTCTTTGCACTTCGACTGCACTGGGACTTTGTATGAAATACAGGCAGATGACGACACAGATCCCCGGAGCCAAACAACGCTTTCACCATCAGCCCTTTCGCAATAATAAATCCAAAACTACGCCAAAATGGATACGTTCAAAAACAAACGACACCACTTTGCGACGCTTTACCCCGCCAACAGCTCAAAATAATTCATCCCTGGCTCAGGAAAACATCCAACTGTCAAGAAAAACAAACGTTTACAGTACTTTTGTTACACTAAAGCGTGGATAGAATACAGTTAAAGCGTTTGCAACATCAGTACGATATACTTGAATTCGGCTATAATATCACAATATTTACTCGACTTTAACTATCCAGATTAAAATTTACTCAAGTAACGGGATTTTACTTTAGTTAACCTAAAACACAGTAAATAATAAATTAATGGTAAAATATTATTACTCACATAGTAAACGGTGAAGGGTCCTTTTAAATAAAGTCATCACCATGATCATCATCATGGTAGGCTCGCCGTCCTATTAATCACCTCTTCATCATCACTACCTCTTCATCAATAATATCTTCATCGTCATCACTGTCTCTTCATTATCAATATCATCATCATCACCCTGGTCATTATCTCATTATAATCTTTATAAAAGTCATCATCATATTTAGCTATCTTAAGTCCAATATTAGACAAAGGCTAGGAGAACTTATCTCTCCAACTTTACGAATAATGAAGTACGTAACGTACCTAATAACTATCATTTTACACCAGTATTTACACGTAAGCTTATAAGACGCTAAAAATTATAATTTAAAATACTCAAACTAGACTATTTGCTAGGATACTAACTGGCGCCACTGCTAGATCCGACTAACAGTGACTTATGCCACCTTCAGTGATGTTAAGCTCATCTATCAACTCATGACGATACGATTAACTCACTAAGCTTAGCAGATAATACACGTTCTTATTTAAAATAGCGAAATCATAATTATTTTCTGCTTGCATAGTGGTCAAAAGACTAGACATTATTCTACTTTATGTTTTAAAACTAAAGGTTTCGAAATAAATTGCTCTCTGCTCTACTCTTAAATCGAAAAAAATATAAAAACTCACCAGGTAATCTTTGCGATTCAGCAGATAAGGTTACGACACAGAAATACACACGATATCAACTCGCTTTTTCACTTCACCTCACTTCACCAGGAATCTCCAGCGCCTGCGGCACTGCCGCTGACTCCAACTCGGCCGCAATACATGGCCAGCAGTTATGGTTCACTTGTTAGCACTTTAGCACCTTTGCAGAAGTAGCTGAAACTAAACACACGTTAAGTATCTTTGCACTGATCGATCTTTTCACTCTCGTTAGCACCATTACTGGCGCTGAAGGTTGTCACACAGGCCGGCTGCCATTCAGACAGACTTGTCACACAGACGGTTGACAGACAGACGGTTGGCAGACAGACGGTTGGCAGACAGACGGTTGACAGACAGACGCTTGTCACACAGACGTTTGTCACACAGACGCTTGTCACACAGACCCTTTGTCACACAGACGTTTGTCACACAGACGCTTTGTCACACAGACGCTTTGTCACACAGACGCTTTGTAACACAGACGTTTGTCACACAGACGTTTGTCACACAGACGTTTGTCACACAGACGTTTGTCACACAAACGCTTGTCACACAGACGCTTTGCCACACAGACGCTTGTCACACAGACGCTTGTCACACAGACGCTTGTCACACAGACGCTTGTCACACAGACGCTTGTCACACAGACGCTTGTCACACAGACGCTTGTCACATAGACGCTTGTCACACAGACGCTTGTCACACAGACGCTTGTCACACAGACGCTTGTCACACAGACGCTTGTCACATAGACCATATGCACACAGGATGGGTTGCGATACTAAAACCAGAGCCTGTCAATGACCCCAAAAGTTATCGACATATTGCACTGCTTAACTCCATCCACAAACTATTAAAAAGGCTAAGACTGAAGTCACGACACCAGCTCTATTGGATTGACTGTTGAAAAACCACTTTACCATCAAAAAGAATAGAATTTGAATCCACCTATGTGGATACAACCATCAACCCCACTGAAAAACTATCAGGGTTCTCTCTCCCACGCAGAGAATTGTGCCAGCTCCACAGACTGAGAACTGGATGGGAACGAACTAGATCGTTTGAATTCCGGTGCGACTGGATTGACTCCCCAGCTTGCGGATGTGGCGCCTGAATAGGACATGGACAACATTATTCGAGACTGCCGGAGGACTGGTTCGCCCTGCAAAAAGACGCAATACAATAGATACAGAATAACGACTGTAGTAACAGCCATACGATTATTAAATAAATGGACAGGTTCCTGTTTTTCAGAATAGGCATGACGAATGGAAAAACACTTTTGGTCCATCGGTTAGACCATCAAACAACATTGTAGTTTGTACACACACTCTTTCCTTTCTCTGAGAAACCAAAAATAACAAACGTGGCGTCACACTCAAGCACGATTTTTACCTAAGTGTGACTCCGCAAGCCCCCACTCCGGAACCTTGACGCTCCGTATCCTTGTGAATTTTTACCCCTATGGCTAACTGAAAATACGGGTCCATCAGCTCTGGACAATTCAAAAGACGGACCAATTATAATCACACTCTTCGGACCCTGTCGGGCGGCCATCTTGAATCCAAAATCTGTTTACAGTTTCGAGTTCCGCGGGGCACTTTTCCCCAGTGCAGAAAAATTTTAGACCCTTGGGATGAAGTAGGACGTTATGAACGAATTCTTCTTTTGTAACCGAAAAACCCTTGCTTACTGATTTTCAACGAAAATAAGTTTTTTTTTTAATCATTTTTTGTACAAGCTTTTATTGTGAAGCCAAAGTACTTACTTGCTGTGATCAGACCCTAGACATCGTGTACCATAAAGTGCCTGTCAAGACAAAACAAACGAGTCCTACTGAATGAGGTTACGTTGTTTTATAACTGAGTTCCGTCGAATATCTCCCGGTTCTATCATCAGAACAGCTCATTGGCTCTATAATATTGTATTGTCATCCGACTGTCACAAGTGTACAAAATTTCAGCTAAATTGGTTGAGGATAATTCGTTGAAAATTGAGTTGCAAGATTTGACCTAAATAAACATTCATACATACATACAAAATACATTGCAAGTTTAATAAAAGCTTGTTAAAAAAAGGCCATGCAAAAAATTATCTACTCGCAACAGTCTTTGAACTAAGTTGTTGATAGACAGTTGAACACACCGAAACTGTGGCGTTCTGTCTGCGGACTTCGGTTCTTTAAAAAGAGGTAAAATAAAACAAAAGCATATATTTAAAGAAAAATGTTTTTCTCGATGTATTGACGAATTATCTTAGAAATATGAGATATTGTAGTTCCAAAAGGAACTGTTTTAGACACTCTATGAGAGTCTTTAAGTAGGTGAAGACGAAAACGCTCCATGGTTTAGATACAGCTGAAAAAAAGAAATATGTTTTAATGATAATTTTTTATTTACATATTTATTTATTATAAAAGTATTTGTCCCGCTTGTGTAATAAACTTTGTTATATAATTATATCAAAGTTCATATATTACATACGGCGGTTTTGATCTATTTCTGTTAGTATGCTAATTTAACAACAATTTTTTTTAATTGTTAAAAAACTACATACCTTAACTGAAAATAAAGAAGCTGCAAATAAAAGATCTGAAAAAAAAGAAGCAGGAAATCAGGACGCTGAAAAAAAAAATATTATTAATATATATACAAATATAAATACAAAATGAGGATGGAAGATGTTTGATGAACAATGTGAATGATAAATGACAGTGAATATGAATAAAAAAAAATAATGAAAAGAGAGTTAAAAAAAAACAAAAGAAAGCTAGTCCTATACCACCTAATAATTTGGAAATACTAAACCGTTTGAAATGAAACAAAAAATTTGTAAGCCGAAAAGGAACTAATACGGGTAGTTAATGATGAAGCAAAACGGAACATGAAAAGTAAAAAACAAAAAAGGGGGCTTTGAAATTAAATTAAACTAAAAATTTTGAAAAAAGAGTCAAAAAGAATTTCGAAAATGTGTTGAAAAGGGATTTTGAAAAAGTGTGAAAAGGAATTTGGAAAATGTGCCAAAAGGGAATTTATAAAAACGAATTTTGAAAAAATAATATTACATTAATATTCTAAAAAAAAAATACTATTCAATATAACGAAAAAATAATGAAAAAAAACCGAAGCCCAATTCAATATAAAAAAAAATGAAGAGAAAAAAAAAGACAGTTACATGTACGTTAAAACAATGTACAGTCACGCCGGAGTCATTTATAAATGTATGCAATGTATAGACAACACAACAGAAAGATAGATGAATGAATAAATTAAAACATCATACAACATGTGCACAAAACCGTAACGCAAATGATAGAAAATACCATAAACCTTTGAACACTAATTGAAAACAAAAGCTTATTACAATGGCGAGAGCAGGAGATGAAAATCGGAATTACCGAATGACAGACAGAGAAACAAAAAGGGGGAAAAAAGTGGGTTAAGAATAATAAGGTGAATCATGTGTCGACAAATTGTAAGACAAAAGACCAGCCACAAAGGATAATAAACCAGTGATTAGAGTAGGTAGATTGTTTTGGGGTCAACGAATTGAAACTTATACTTAAATTAATATAGACATGTCTCCGGGATTCCGGGATTTTTAAATTATTATTTTTTCTGAAATTTCAAAATTGTTATATATAAGATGAAGAATATATCAAAATGAAAAATATTTTTTTCCCACTTTCAACATCATTTCAACGATATAAGTGTATATAGTATCAAATTCGCTTTGATAAACAAAGTCAGATTTGCATAAAATTTAAATAGGCGGGTACACACTAAGCGAGCAGCTCTGGGCGTGGTCAATGCTGATAAAGCGCAAAAAAGGACACAAACCAGTCCCTTCCATCTGCGCCTCTTGAAGAATTACAAGACGAAGTGCATATGGTTCAATTCATTTGCAGGTGGTCCTCGCTATATGAAAGTTAAATATATGGACTCTATAGCCTTAGTTAATAGATTAAGATAGTCGATTTATTTTATAACTACGAAATGAATACATATAATAAAATCGTAACCAATCGCTGTCTGTACATGGAAGATAATGATGAATACATATAATAAAATCGTAACCGATCGCTGTCTGTACATGGAAGATAAATGAGTAAAAATATTTTTGGGGGCTTTTACCAACGCAATATAACACAAAACAATGATTTTTAGAATTTTTGTCTGTTTGTCTGTTTGTCGGTTTGTCTGTTTGTCTGTTTGTCTGTGCGTTTGTGCACGCTAATCTGAGAAACGGCTGAACTGATTCGTTTGCGGTTTTCACTGAAATATTATGATAAGCTTCACTTAAAATTTAGTGTTTGTTTCATTAAAATCCGTTCATAAATAAAAAAGTTATATCAATTTTAAAGAATCACGTCAACCATTTTTGTTCGAAAAACTGTGTTTGTGCACGCTTATCTCAGAAAAGGCTGAACAACTTCGGTTGCGATTTTCAATTATATATTTTGATAAGTTTCACTTAAAATTTAGTGGTTGTTTTATTGAAATCCGTTGATAAATAAAAAAGTTATATCAATTTAAATCATCAATATCATCATCATCAATATCATCATCATCAATACATATAATAAAATCGTAACCGGTCGCTGTCTGTACATGGAAGATAAATGAGTAAAAATATTTTTGGGGGCTTTTACCAACGCAATAGAACACAAAACAATGATTTTTAGAATTTTTGTCTGTTTGTCTGTTTGTCGGTTTGTCTGTTTGTCTGTGCGTTTGTGCACGCTAATCTGAGAAACGGCTGAACTGATTCGTTTGCGGTTTTCACTGAAATATTATGATAAGCTTCACTTAAAATTAAGTGTTTGTTTCATTAAAATCCGTTCATAAATAAAAAAGTTATATCAATTTTAAAGAATCACGTCAACCATTTTTGTTCGAAAAACTGTGTTTGTGCACGCTTATCTCAGAAACGGCTGAACAACTTCGGTTGCGATTTTCAATTATGTATTTTGATAAGTTTCACTTAAAATTTAGTGGTTGTTTCATTGAAATCCGTTAATAAATAAAAAAGTTATATCAATTTAAATCAATCATCAATACATATAATAAAATCGTAATCAATACATATAATAAAATCGTAACCGATCGCTGTCTGTACATGGAAGATAAATGAGTAAAAATATTTTTGGGGGCTTTTACCAACGCAATAGAACACAAAACAATGATTTTAAGAATTTTTGTCTGTTTGTCTGTTTGTCGGTTTGTCTGTTTGTCTGTGCGTTTGTGCACGCTAATCTGAGAAACGACTGAACTGATTCGTTTGCGGTTTTCACTGAAATATTATGATAAGCTTCACTTAAAATTTAGTGTTTGTTTCATTTAAATCCGTTTATAAATAAAAAAGTTATATCAATTTTAACACTAGAGTGCACGCGCCCCATTTCTTTGCAAGTATGCTCGCGCGCTCTACTATAGTAGAACACTTTAAAATTGAAAAAAAAAACAATAATATGGCAATCATCAATCATCAATACATATAATAAAATCGTAACCGATCGCCGTCTGTACATGGAAAATAAATGAGTAAAAATATTTTTGGAGGCTTTTACCAACGCAATAGAACACAAAACAATGATTTTTAGAATTTTTGTCTGTTTGTCTGTTTGTCGGTTTGTCTGTTTGTCTGTGCGTTTGTGCACGCTAATCTGAGAAACGGCTGAACTGATTCGTTTGCGGTTTTCACTGAAATATTATGATAAGCTTCACTTAAAATTTAGTGTTTGTTTCATTTAAATCCGTTCATAAATAAAAAAGTTATATCAATTTTAACACTAGAGTGCACGCGCCCCATTTCTTTGCAAGTATGCTCGCGCGCTCTACTATAGTAGAACACTTTAAAATTAAAAAAAATCAATAATATGGCAATTTTGAATAAAAATAAGCATTTTTACTAAAGAAGATTTATTTTAGAAAATTAAAGTTACAAAATGTTTGTTTACATTGTTAAATTTACTTAATTAGGAACATTTTTAAGAGATCACATAAAAAGTTACATATTTGGCAAGTTACAAATCAAAACACATATTTTTTTTAGATTTCTGATATTTTTTTAAATTGAATCACTGTTTTCGTTGCATTCAATGCACAATAGTTTGAGTTGGAGGTGATTTATTCCATCGTGTTCCATTTTTTGATATAAAAAAGTTGCCACTCACCTCTGTACGCTCAACTTGCCTCAATTGAGAGAGAAGAATATCATCTTCTGACGACGACTGCTCAGACTGTGTGGTATTAGTCACGTGGTCTTGAGCCATCTCCTCATCTTGCACCTGACTTCTGCCCTCTTGACTAATTGGTTCTGACACTATGCCAGCATTACCATCGTCATCGCTTTCAATAATTTCCTCATCATCTTCAATTTCCTCTTCCAGCCATTTTGATACACGACGTTCCCATTCTGAGGCCATGATAAATTTTGGTGCTAAAAAAAAACAAAGTACAAAATAAAATATAATGCATAAAAAAAATGTTATAAAACACTAAAGAAAAACAACTAAGTATAAGTTACTTACCTCATATATTAATTACACAAGAGGTCGCGCGTACTACTCACGTAGAATGAGGATTTTGTCGCGAAATAATATCGACGTGCGGCCTCTTTTTATACGTGCGGCACACTAAAATGAACCGGAGTTTAGTAGTCGAGGCTTATCTAGGAGCGGGAGGGTATATATGAAAAAATGAGATGACACGACTCAAAAGTTTGCTCCTGTTCTGCTATAGTAGAGCGCGCTTGTCCTCTAGTGTTAAAGAATCACGTTAACCATTTTTGTCCGAAAAACTGTGTTTGTGCACGCTTATCTTAGAAACGGCTAAACAACTTCGGTTGCGATTTTCAATTATGTATTTTGATAAGTTTCACTTAAAATTTAGTGGTTGTTTCATTGAAATCCGTTGATAAATAAAAAAGTTATATCAATGTAAAGAATCACGTCAAAGATTTTTGTTTGAAAATTTGCTATGAAATAAACTGTACGGTAGCATTGGCTAAAACTTTTGTTAATTTTATATACGGTTTTTATAAAATAATAAAGTTAATAACCGGCCAAGTGAGAGTCGGACTCGCGCACAAAGGGTTCCGTCCCATTATCTATAAAAAAACAAGTTTGTTGTACGGGAGCCTCAATTAAATATTTATTTTACTCTATTTTTAGTTATTATATCGGCAAGAGAAATACATCATCCTTGAAAATTTCAACTGTCTGGCTATCACGGTTCATGAGATACAGCTTGGTGACAGACGGACGGAAGGACGGACAGCGGAGTCTTAGTAACAAGGTCCCGATTTTAGCCTTCGGGTACGGAATACGGAACCCTAAAAATTTACTATTTTGATGTTTTCGGAGTTTTTTTATTAGTTTCTTTTTGGTCACCAATAAATGGCGCTGTTAAAAATACACAGAGCCTAGGGCCGCAAGACCCAACGCCACCAAACGGCGATTCTTAGCATGATTGTGGGCGCGAAAATGGAAAAAGGAATCAAAATAGGAAGTACTTAATAGGTTAGGTTAGGCACAGGGGATGTCCTCTGACTAAAGCATAGGGTGCTGTGAGCGAGTCACGGACCGCCATAGTGGTAGCCGCGCCGGGGCTTTTAGCCCTTACCCCGGAGTTTTTAGTGGTAAACGCCACATAACCTTACCGGTCTCCCGTTACTGGCAAGGTGTCCGAACCGAAGGGATTTTTCCCGCGTAAAATTCTCCTCCATAAATCTGCCTCCATGACGTGGGCCAGTCGGGCGATGAGAACTGGATTCCAAATACGGTCCTCTAGGTTGAAAGGAGCATTTGTGTCAACACGCGTCTTTACCCTAGCGGATAAAATTGAAGGCCGATGTACCAGGCCACTCAGACTCCTCTCGATAACTGAGACAGTACCTCAAGTGAGCTCAGCCAAAGCCGCTGATAAGCAGTCGCCGTACCAGGTCTTTGGAGCAAGATTTAGCACACTGACTTGGCAAAAGCGGTAACGCCGTTATCACCATGAGATTTTTTGTGGGTGAAAACCTTAACCGTCCGATTTCCTGTGGCCAAAAGGCACCTTTTCCTCACGTAAGAAGAAAGGTTAGGGAAAAAATGTTAGGTTAAAATTTAAGTTAGGCACTGCAATAAAAATGTGTGGAAAACCCATACCAACACTACTCAGTATTGTGACTAGAGGAACGAAAGATAGGTAATGGTCATTTTCCAGTTCGTTTGAACTGAAAGTACGCCGCAAATAACCTCCAAACAGCCGTATAGGACGCCCTACCCGAGAAGCTCTTCAAACGGAGGTTATTAGTGAACACTAAGCAGACATTGATCTCAGAAAACACTAACTTCCTGCCATCCTTGAAGCTCTACTGGTAAAATGTGCCGAGATACTGGCACGTAAAATACCTAGAGGTATCTTAAGTTTGGCAGATGCCTCAGCTTGAAAGTCCACATCAATAGAATGGTGACGATAGTGAAGATGGCCCGGGGGAAAATCCATCCAGTACTTTCCTCTCGCTTCTAGCTTCGGACGCGGCTCATGATTAAGGCGATCTTAAGAAAATCTATGTTTAAGGTTACTTGAGGAACGCCGTCATCTGTCAGGACTCAAAGTAGAAATGCGTATTTCTCGACTTTTATCTCCCGCCTAGCGAAAGACATATTTGACAAGGCTTACCATTGCACCGCCACATCGGGAGGGCGGGGAAGAGGGGGAGATACAAATAGACGGTGGCAGCAGTCCGCTGCAGAGAGTTACAACAGATTAGTGCTGTGGGAACTCACGCCAAAAGACGGAAGATGAATTAAATATTAGCAAAGTCACTACCTATTGCATAAGTATTTCGTTTTAGAGAGTCAAAGTCAAAGTCAAAGTCAAAAAAATTTATTCAATGTAGGATAAATTTATCTCTTATTGAAGGTCATTTTTTTAAAATTTTTTTTTAGTGCAGAAGCTAAAAGCTACTAGCGTTTCGGAACGACCACTGCTGGGAAGATTACGCCGAAAGAAACCCAGTTCAGTATTGGTCCCTACCTAGCCTGATGGGCTATGTTACAATTACAATACAGATTTACACTTAAGCTATACATTTAAATTATACAATTACAATTTGCAGACAACTATTTCCAAGAATTTTTCTCAGATGATGATAAGTAGTCATTTACATGATAATACGCATTTTGTAATAAATGATTTTTAACGGCTGTCTTAAACTTAGATAATGGTAATGCTACTATATCATCTGGAATTTTATTATAGAGGCGCAAGCCGAGACCCACAAAAGATTTTTTTGTTTTCTCTAACCGCAAAGCTGTGATGGCTAATTTATTTTTATTTCTCGTGTTAATACTATGAATATCACAATTTCTCTTAAATGAGTGTATATTCTGACGCACGTACATAATGTTCGCATAGATGAATTGCGAAGGGAGGGTCAAAATATTTATGTCTTTAAATAGTTCCCTCAAAGACTCTCTAGCACCTAATTTATATATAAATCTGATAGCGCGTTTTTGTAAAACAAATATGGTATTTATATCTGCAGCGTTACCCCATAGCAATATTCCATAGTACATAACACTGTGGAAGTACCCAAAATATACCAAACGCGCTGTATCAACGTCAGTCATTTGCCTAATTCTTCTAACCGCATAGGCCGCAGAGCTAAGTTTTCCAGCTAATTTTTGAATATGGGCACCCCATTGCAACCCTGAATCAAGCGTTATTCCCAAAAATGTTGTGTTATCAACCATATCTACTGCTTCCTTATCAATAAATAATCGTGTTGGAACTTTTGTAACATTTGGTAAGCAGAACTTTACACATTTCGTTTTTTTTGCATTTAATACTAAATTATTTGCTGTAAACCAATCCAACACTTGCGACAATATATTATTCATCTCATCAGAGGTGTCAGTTTTCCTATCTACGCTGAAAACAAGGGAAGTGTCATCAGCAAAAGTACAGCCTTACAATCTTTTAAATAATACGGTAAATCATTAATATAGATCAGGAACAACAAAGGACCCAAGATAGAACCCTGGGGCACACCCATCACTACGGTTGATCCTTCAGATTTTACTTGATTTACACTAACTTTTTGAATTCGGCTACTCAAATAAGATTCAATCAATTCAAGAGCCTTCCCTTTTATTCCGTAGTGCTCAAGTTTGGATAGAAGGGTTTTGTGGTCTACACAATCAAAGGCTTTGGAGAGGTCACAAAAGACACCAATTGCATTCTGACAACACTCCCAAGCATCATAGATGTTTTGTAATAGTGCAACACCTGCATCCGTTGTTGATCGACCCTTAGTAAATCCAAACTGATCACCATGGAACAGACTATTTTTGTTGAAAAAATCTAATAATTGGTTAAAAATTATCTTTTCGAATATTTTGCTCAGTGCTGGCAGAATAGAAATGGGACGGTAATTTGTTGGATCATTTTTGTCACCAGTCTTAAATAGAGGGATAACTTTACTTAACTTCATCATGTCAGGGAAAGATCCCGCGTCTACACATTTATTAAATATGGAAGCTAAGTAAGGCGCAATTACATCTATAATATTACTTATAACGGATACAGAAATATCCCACAAATCACCAGTTTTTTTATTATTCAAGCTTTTAAAAGTATCAATGATATTTTTAGGTGTGACGTATAGAGACCCACGGCGTAGCAGTAACATTCGGTAACAGTGTAAGTTTACATGTAGTTTACAATGTCAAAATTCCGATCGACTTAGACTGTGACTAGAGATAATGTGTGATCGTAGTAAACAAGGAACCCTTATAGTTTTGCCATTTCTGTCTGTCTCTCTGTCCGTGGTTTTACTTAGAGATAATTAGAACCAAGAAGCTGTAATTTGGCAACGGTCATGAACTTAAAGCAAAACTGGGCAGGGCAACTGGCGCGACGGAGCCCATGCGATGGGTTGACGAAATAATCAAAGTCGCGGGTTACACCTGGATGTGAGCAGCACAGGACTGAGATGTGTCGACGAAGACAGGTCTATGCTCAGCAGTGGACGGAATAAGGGCTGAGATGATGATGAACTCTTTAGTTTTAATTCTAAATCGACATTCACAAATACGGAACCCTTCACTGCGTGTGACCTGATATTGTGCGTGTTACTTGACCGGTTTTATTGAAAATATCAAAATAACGATTTTTATAAAGTAAAGTCCACGCAGACGAAGTTGCGGGCAACAGCTAGTGTACTAATAAGTGGCTTGAAATTTAACAAAACTTAATGAGAACTTGGGAAAGGGAATCTGAAACGAGATCCCGGGATAAAGGTTTTTCCATGTTGTGATTTTCTGTCCTATTATGACAGTTCATAATATAAGTTCATAAACTCAATTTACCTACTCCGATTACTGATAATAATTTGACCATAAATTAGAAAAATCAGTCATTGAAGTGAAACGTAAGAAGTAATAAGTTGTGATTAATCAATCATATCAATAAATTACTGAACGTTAATGTTACGAGTTAAAAAAATCCTTTTTTATTTGGTTATTCTTACAAATGTGACCAAGAAACAACAAAATTTCGTCAGTTCAAAATAATTGAAGAAGAAATTAGACATGTAAACTGTTAAAACTTTATGATATGTTATACTTAAGGATTATAACGGATACGAAATTAACATTTCAAATATCCTTAATTTGAATACAATAATTGTAAGTATTCGTAACTAAAAATCAGAAGGTGTAATATATATAATTATGTATTTTTTTATTGTAATTAAGTAAGTAAACGATCATGGCATTATTTTTAAACAAAAAATACTTTATTTTTGAATTCATTACATGTATGAAATAAAGAAAAAACTAATTGTCAGAATTACTGTTACAAATTTTATGATTTCATGAGAGCAGAACCCTAGTTTGTTCCTTAAAAAATAAAGTAGTTTGTAGTTACGGTTAGTAATTTGAAAATTTAAGATTTAAAAAGCATACCTTTTACCGAAATGTGAAGACAATTATTTCATTTTTGTGTTACAGAACTCGTAATTGAATTGTCAATTAGTAGGGGTTAAGGCTCATTTCTTGCCTGTTGCATACAATCAAATTGAAGCATTAAATAACTACGTCAACCATACAAATTTATTGCTTTAATTAAATTGCATTAAACTTGATAGGGCAAGAAATTTGCTATGTGTAAATGGGCTTTTACAGTTTCATGCACGTGTCCCGTGCCACAAGACCGGTGTCCCGTAATACGTGACTCGTGATCTGAAGCCTTTCATTGCAGGCCCGTGCCCTGGCGCAAGACCCGAGTCTTGTCGCTCGGTAGCTCGAGACCTGAGCTTCATTGGCTTTTGTCTGTGTTTCGTGCCATTTGAGACCGATGTCTTTTGGTCCGTAACACAAGACCTGAGACCCATCGCTATTGGCCCGTGCCCTCTCCCAAGACCCGTGTCTTGTGGTTCGGTGTCAAATATATTTTTTATGAAATAAATAAGTTATTATTTGTGTTTGGTTAGTCAGTAAATATAACACACCTTATATACAAGTATTAGCATTCATGTATTAGCACGTGTTGCAAGCCAGGATACTGGTCTCCTGCTGGTGCTTTTTTTTAAATCGTAGGCCTGTGCTCTGGCGATAATACATAGGGTAATTGTTCCATTTATTACTGAATTTATTCACACAAACTAACTTATTTATTTCATTGCTGTGAGAAAAGTTGGAAAAATATAAGACATATAACTTTTGAAAATTTTACAGAAAAATATGTTTATTTGTTATTAGTTTTATTATGTTTGTAAACATAAAAATGTAACGATTCGTTTATAATGTAATTTTGGGTGTATTATATAAGGCAACGACAAACTACTGTTATCTCAGTGAACTTTGTTGTTAGGTTATTTTTAATTTGTTTACTTATTTAATTGTATAAAAAATATTAATTTAAAAAATGGTGAGTATGTAACATTATAATTTACTTTGTTTATTTTGCTAAAATATCAATAACAATTATTTGTCGCAAATCTTAAAACAATCAAATACGAAAAAGTACCAGTATTTTTTTAATAACTTTATAAATCAAATAATAAAGAAAATGTTTTATACGACAGTAATATCAGTGAAATATAAATAAAGCATGTTTCTTACGGTATTTGTCAATTATTTAATTCAAATCCAAAGTCCAAAATATTTTATCTATTAAGCTTATGAACCGTTATTTAAAGCCTAAAACAATGAGAGAGCACGTTCTTGACTTCCTACGAGTCGGTTACTTTATCGACATCTATGACGTCACGTCCGGCACACACCTGGCAGGGAGGGGAGGCGTAGGCGCTCGCCTCACCCCAAGTTGCTCATTGGCGTCTTGACAGTCGCTTCAGTCGGAAATATAATAAGCTCCTGTCTACCACAAAGGTAATGGTTATATTATTTTTCATTTATTTTGTGTCGACATCTTAAAATAATTCACTAAATTGAAAACATTTTTTTTGAGTAATACAAAATTGTGGGTACATTCAGTACTGCAAAAACGACCACGTGGTTGATATTCCATGCATTTTTTCAATTTATTTTTTAAAGAATCCAACAAGGATTATACTAAAACGATGTTATCGTTCGAGATATAAAATTTTAAGAATTTTTTCAGATGAGTGATCAATTCCGAAGAAATGTATCGGAGGATTCGTCGTCCAGTTCGGACACGGAAGCTGTGCCGTCACCCGCATCTGTACCAGTATCGCCGCCTTTGCCCGTGCCAGTACCAGTTCCGAGCACTTCGGGTACTTCATCAAAAAGGAAACGGCGGGGATCGCAACCAAAAAGTAAGCGCCGCAAGACCGATGAGGCAATATAAAAACTAACTGAACAAGTAAGTGAATTACAAAATTTCATTGCGAGTAACTATGCTCCAATTCAGCCAACAGAACAGTTGTGTAATGACGATGATTGTGATGTAAGTTCCGATGTAAGTAGAGGCCTTTACTCTGATAGTAAAATCTGACCCGGTGGACGCTATAAAACTCCCCTTAGCAACAGTGTTAAAAGAACTTATCATTCAGAAATCTCTATTGCCCCATATTAATTTGATAAATAGCCTGCAACATTTTAATACTGAAGACTGGAATAACGTACGTTATGCCGAAGTACAAAAGAAATATTGTTCTAACCCCGGCTTTACTTATTTAGAAACGAATGATGAGCTTAAACCATACGAGAAAAATAATTCTTTAGCCCTTATAGAACGAGGTTTCGCGGCAATAACGCTTGCATTAATTAAGCAAAATGAAGCCGCTCAGAATGCTTTTATTTCATTGTCAGAATGGGCAAAATCATGCTCATCAATTTCTGCAGAGTCATTACAAAGTAAAGTTAACGAACTGTTTGTTGAGGGTAGTTTTCATAAAATATCAACCGACGCTTTACAATTAGCGTGTGGCCATAGGGCTGAATTAATTCAACAACGCCGTGACCAACTGTTACGCGCTGTAAAAGATACATTTGTAAAAACAAGTTTAAATAAAATTCCACCGTCCTGCGAGCATTTATTTAATAAAGAATCGCTTTCTTCTACTATAGAAAAAGCTGGTGGTGCATCAAAAATTTTTTGGCCGCCCAGGGCGCCTAAATCTAAAGCTGCTGCGCAAGCACAGCCCCAACAGCAGACTCAGGCCATGCCTAGTTATGCTCAAAATTACCGAAATAAATCTGTTAACGCTCGATATCAGTCAAATTATCCATCTCAACCAGATGTCATGTCCAATAGTTATGTTTTCAGACATCCTTTTAATTCTAATCCTTATAATAACTATAATTTTCAAATGCAAGGGCGTGGCTACTACCCACGCATGCAGCAAACCAGAATGCAGGGATCTATTAAAAAAAGGCAAAGCAATGTTGGTCAACTCCAGTCTCAACCCACTCGCCAAGCCAATACCCGTTACCAATCAAGACCAAAAAGTTGACTCATTAAACATGGCCAGCTTTCAAGCGGGCCAATTGAAAGCTTATTACAACCAATGGAAAGCACTACATGCACCAGACGTACTGTTAAAAATAATAATGAATTTTCATGTGCCATTCATCGAGAAACCTTCCCTGGTAGTGCCAAGTTTAAAAAACAATCCTTTTCAAACTCCAAAATCGGAGGAAATGGATGCAGTTATTTGCCAGTTAATAGAGATGCAGGTTCTAGAACCAGCCAACCTGGGGCCGAGTTTCATATCGCCCATATTTCTAACGTCAAAAAGCGACGGCTCTGTTCGTCCGATATTCAATTTAAAGAATCTAAATCAGTTCATAACCATTCAAAAATTCCGTTTAATCAATATTCACAGAGTGACGAACTTCATTCAGCAAAACGATTGGCTTGTAAAAATCGATCTCTCAAACGCATATTTTCATTTATCAGTAAGCCCAAGCCACAGGAGGTTTCTCAGAGTTATTTACAATCAAAAACTTTATCAGATAACGTGTCTACCATTCGGACTAGCTTGTGCCCCCAAAATATTTGCCTCACTAACAAATTGGGTAGCGCAGATCCTAATAGATCGTGGAATTCGTTTAACAGTGTATCTAGACGATTTTCTGATCGTTCACCAAGATCCTCAGATCCTTCAAAAACAAATAAAGGAAGTCGTACAAACTCTCGAATATCTGGGTTGGTGCATAAATTACAAAAAGTCAATACTTATTCCTCAAAAAACAATAGAATACCTAGGTGTAAATTGGAACTCCCATTTAAACATAAAATATCTACCTCCCAAAAAATGTTCACATTTGATAAACAAAATTATGATGTTAATACGAGAGAAAAAAGCCACGCTAAAACAAATTCAGAGCATAGTAGGATGCATGAACCTTGCCAGCTTTACCGTTCCCCGAGGTCGGTTGCACCACCGAGCGTTGTTAAAACATTGCCAACATTTACTTAAGCTAAATCCACGGTATCGGTATGCGATTCCAGACCTAGCACTGAAAGAATTAGATTGGTGGAAAAAGAATGTTCACTTAACGTCACCAATTCACTACCACCCAGTAACCAACTACTTGGTAACGGATGCGTCAGGAATAGCTTGGGGAGCCCAATTAAACAATGTAAAACTGTCGGGCATATGGACAAAACAGGAGTTGGAATTTCATTCCAACCAAAAAGAATTATTGGCCATTTATTACGTACTAAAAGATCACGGTCATTACCTGGCCGATTTGAGCCTTATGATTCAAAGCGACAACAAAACTGTTGTAGCCTACTTAAAGAAGGAGGGCGGTTCAAAAACAGCACAGCTGATGACCGTGATTTACAATATTTTCAAGATACTAGAAAAGTTAAATATACACATCGAAGTCCACTATATTCCGGGTCGATACAACCCAGAAGCCGATCACCTTTCTCGTTTTTCGATGACACCAGAGTGGCATCTCACCTCGGAAATAACAAGAATAATTTTCCAAAAGTGGGGGATTCCACAGGTAGATCTATTCGCATCCAGAACCGCACATGTAGTCCCTACCTATGTAACTCTGGACTTGAACGATCAGAGAGCTCTATTTTACGATGCTTTCAGCCAAGTCTGGAATTTCCAACAAGCATGGGTGTTTCCCCCACCCTTCTTAATACCACGAGTACTGCAACACCTGAACTCCGCATCAGGAGTTTACCTGATAGTTGTGCCTCGTTGGATGAAAGTTTTTTGGAGACCCGATCTGAAAAGTCGATCACTCGGTCCCCCGTTCACAATTCAAAGGTTAGACAAAGTCCTGATAGATGTATTAACGGGGCGTCCTCCTCCTCAAATATCCGAAATGATTCTAGAAGTATGGCGCTGTGGGGGTGGACCGATAGCCTGCTAGGATGGTCTCAAAATCAAATAGAACAACTGCTAAAATGTTGGCGTCCATCCTCTCTAAATACATATCAGATAGCATGGAAAAAATGGCAAAACTGGGCAACACAGAATTTTGTTGAATTAAAAAATCCTAGTGGTTCTGATTTTGCTAAATTTTTCATCGATCTGCACATTAAACAAAAGCTTTCCTATAGAACCATTCTAGTTTACAAATCAGCCGTTTCATCGCTGTGCAATCCTAGTGCTGAGAATAGGCTAAGCTCTCATTTTTTGGTTAGACAGGCTCTCAGGTCTATTAGTAATAGCCAAATTCCTAAAAGCACAAGCAAAGCACCTATATGGGACACTGATATGTTAGTTCACTGGTTACGGAACAATAGTCCCAATCCCAATAGTTTATACGAGTGCTCAGCTCGTGCAGCATTGTTACTTTTGTTATGTTCGGGTAGACGCGTACATGACTTGACACTTTTGATGATTAATAAAGAAAATTGTGCTATAACAAACGATCACATAGTTTTTTGGCCGAAATTCGGGTCTAAAACAGATAATACAAATAATCGTCAGTCTGGATGGAGATTGACTAAAAATAAGGAAAATAAAAATGTTGACCCTTTGTTTTGGATAAATAAGGTGATTAAATTATCTGAAGATAGACGGACAAAATGTAAAGCGAACAATCTATTTGTAACTGTTTGTGGGAATCCAAAAGCGGCTTCTTGTACTGTAATAGCGAGTTGGATCAAAAAATGTCTAGTTCAGGCTGGTATAAATGCGAGTGCCGGAAGTGTAAGGCCGGCGGTAGCTTCAAAACATTGGATACAAAATTACTCATTAGATGACATCTTGAGTCGAGGTAATTGGCGTAGTGAAAATACGTTCCTAAAATACTATTGTAGAGAAATAAGGACTTCTAATCCAAATTGTAATCATTCTATTTCTAATCTTTTTTCTCCAGTGCTTTAGTACGTAGTATCTTACCAAGGGCCAAAATAATGTTCATATACTGTTTATGTCATTAAACTTAGAAATAAGTATAATACAGCTATATTTATAATTCCATTAGCATTCACTAATAAGTAAAATAAATTAAGTAAGTTCATTAACATTTTCCAGGTAACTGGTCAGCTCTGTATCGTAATTTCATTTATTTACTGATAAAATAAAATTTAACTGAATTGTGAGTTCATTATTATTTAATTTTTAGTTTTCGAATCAGCTTTGTGTTCATTAATATCCACTGATAAATAAAATAAAACTATATTATGAGTTTATTAGTATTTGCTAAGAAGTAAAATATAACCATATTGCTGAGTTGGTTAGGTAATACTTATTTATTAGGATATGTGATATAATTAATATTTACTGCGCAATATAATGTAATATTGTTATTTTATTTTATTATTATAATTTCTTGGTTTTTGTAATTGAATAAATGCTAAATGTTAAAGAGTTTATGAATATACCTATGTATAAATGGTATTGATTAAAGAAGGTAATAATTGGTATGATGTTTTCTTCTACAAGATTTTCCTTGCCCATACTTTTCGATTGTAAATAGTGTTCATTTATTTTATAAATAAAACAAGTTTATTGTCTATAGGTACGAATACACATCTTTATTATTTCGAATTTCACTAATTTCTATACTTTTATATACTATTTTTTAAAGTAGTCACATTGGCATCCTTTGCACAGCACACACCAGGCGAAAACAAACAGGTCTCATTGTTTTAGGCTTCAAATAACGGTTTATAAGCTTAATATCAGCGTTTTAAAATGCAATAAAACGCTTATTAAGCTATAACCTTATTTGAAGCCTAATTTTTAAATCCTGCCTGGTGAAACTAAATGAGACTGCAATGAGCAACTTGGGGTGAGGCGAGCGCCTACGCCTCCCCTCCCTGCCAGGTGTGTGCCAGACGTGACGTCATAGATGTCGATAAAGTAACCGACTCGTAGGAAGTCAAGAACGTGCTCTCTCATTGTTTTAGGCTTCAAATAAGGTTATAGCTTAATAAGCGTTTTATTGCATGTTAAAACGCTGATATTATATTATAAAACCCTTGTTTTGTTTCTTGTTATAATTCATTCTTCAGACTTATATTTTAACTGTACCTATGTATTCTTCAACAAAGTTATTGAAACAAGTAAGCTACTTTAGAATTTCTATTGTACCTGTTGCAATCAATAAAATATTTTTTTTTGCGGTATATTTATTATTATTTTAGTAAGTAATTGTAAGTAAAACTCAAAATTATTAATTAAATAATCTATTCTTAAGTAATTCTAAAAATCAGTATAATAAAAATGGAGAAAATGAAAATGTATGTAAATTTTGTATTTATGTACGAGTAGGGTGTGCTTTACAGAATTTTCATTTCATTAACGAAAATTAAAATTCAGAATTTTTAATATTTCTAATAATTATAATAAAAAGTTTTCGCAACTATAAATCAAAATATTAATATAATATTCAGTTTCCAATAAAAAAAGCTGTCAAAGCGGTAAGATTGAAAATATCTAAATTCTGTTCCAAATTAAGACTTAAATATTTAGATACATACAATAAATGGACAAGCGACGATCCAAGCCAATATAAACTTCCGAATATGCTGAATCATATTAACAGCTCAACAAACGTATGTAAAAGTCCTTGCGACACGATAGCTGTTTCTTTAATACTTAAATTAAGGAAATGATCGAGCAGAACAGAGGCTACAAACGTTTGCAAGAGCTGTGTCCGTTGGGCAGAGCCGATTGATGAAGCTCATGACGGAGTATGGTGGCGTGGTGTCGACAAAGAAAGGAGTTCTGGAAAAGAACGAGAGGTTTTATGAACAGTTATATACTTCGTTTGTACAACCCAGCGGACAAATGGCTAAAGACCCAAGAACTAACTGATCCGACACTATACCAAAGATATCTTGGACATCAGCCTGTACCGGATTAGGATGGCCTTTAAACAGCTTAAAAATACAGTGGCGTGGTGAACAAAGTGCTTTAAAAAGCTATCAAAGCGGTGGGATTGAAAATATCTAAGTTCTGTTCCAAATTAAGACTTCAATATTCAGATACATACAATTAATGGACAAGCGACGATCCAAGCCACTATAAACTTACGAATATGCTGAATCATATTGACTGCTCAACAAACGTGAGTAAAAGTCCTTGCGACACGATAGCTGTTTCTTTAACACGTAGAACGCCAGACTTAAAACCATGTTTAGCCCAGTGGGCCGCGGCAGACACCATGTGACCGCATCATATCGGGTCCAGGGCGCCGCGGCGAACACCGTGTGTCCGCGTACCCGCGATGACTTTAAATTCCTTTACACGGCCGGCAGACAGCGTTTCGATTCTTTTTACAAGGGGAAGTGATCCGCGCGGCCCCACAGTACAATCTGGTCACTTGGCACAAAAAAAATTGAAAGGACTTAGAATTTATGGGCTTTTCAACAAGATGTGTCCAAAAACAGTTTTGAGCACATTACATTAAGTGTTTTGATTTTTAATTTAGTGAGGTTACAGTTAGGTAAACATATTTTTTGCCTTTATATTGCACTAGAAAGTCATAAGAATTATAATAGTTATCAGTCAAGCACGTATCCAATAAGTAATCCGGGTTCCGTAGGTAATAATTAACGTAAGAAGTTACCTTTTCGTGAATATTTCTACGGTTTACCAATATTTCGACTTATTTTGTAAAAGTAAATATGAAACACTACTTTTTTATCCTACTGCGACAGACGGAGGGTTATGTTTTTCGAATGAATGTGTATGTATGTATGTAAGTACTTACAAAGGGAGCAAGAGCAAAAGTCCTTGCGACACGACATCCGCTCCTTTTAATACTAAATGTATTAAGGAGACGATAAAACAGAACAAAGGCTCCAAAATGTTTGCAAGAGCTATGTTGGTTAGGCAAAGTCGATTGATGAAGATGAAGACGGAGGACGGCGGCGCGACGTCCTCCGTCTGGCGTAGATTGAGAGGTTTTATGGACAGCTGTATACCTCAGTTTCACAATCCAGTAAACAAATGGCTAAAGACCCAAGAGCCAAGCTAACCCGACACTATACCGAAGATATCCCTGACATCAGCTTATACGAGATTAGGTTGGCCCTCAAACAGCTTAAAAACTACAAGGCGCCGGGCGAGGATGGAAGTACAGCAGAGCTTCTGAAAGCGGGCGGAACGCCGGTACTGAAAGTCCTTCTGAGGCTTTTTAATTCCGTTCTGCTCGAGGGTGTAACGCCGGAAGCTTGGAGCAGGGGCGTGGTGGTCCTGTTCTTCAAAAAGGGAGATAACACTCTATTGAAGAACTATAGGCCTATCACGCTTCTGAGTCATGTATATCATATGTTTTCGAAGGTCATCACGAATCGTCTCGCTAACAGGTTCGATGCCTTTCAGCTTACCGAACAAGCCGGTTTCCGTAAAGATTTTAATACCTTGGACCACATTCATACGCTGCGGCAGGTTATAGAGAAGACGAGGGAGTATAACCGGCTGTTATGCTTGGGGTTCATGGACTATGAAAATGTGCCTTCGATTAGATCGAAATATGGGCCGTGCTTCAGTCCCTTCAGCGAAGTCGTATTGACTATCGGTATATCGAAGTTTTGAAATGCTTATACAGTAATGCCACTATGTCAGTCCGAGTACAGGAGCAGTGCACGAGGGCAATTCCATTGCATAGAGGTGTAAGACAGGGAGACGTTATATCTCCGAAGCTGTTCACCGTTGCACTGGAAGATGCCTTCAAGCTTCTGGAACGGGAAGGATTTGGCATCAACATCAATGGCGAGTATATCATTCACCTTCGATTTGCCGACGATATTGTTGTCATATTCAGGGCGGCGCGGCATAGTGCAGGGGGAGCCGACAGTAGGACCCGCGTGGCGCCCGCGCAAGGAAATACGGTTGGACGTTCTAGCAGGCCGTGACGGACACTGGTGTCTGCCATTTAACATCTCAGAAAATAATGCATTACGTCTCTGTTCTATAAGTTGCCCATTATTTTTAGGTTATTTATTATCGATATTTTCAAAAAAAATCCCTATCAATTTTTGGACGTTCTTTATTTTTTGGTACGGCCCCAGGGGAAAGTATGCTGTCGACCACATGGTGTCCGACATGGCGTTCAACGTGTTAATACTTAAATTAGGGAAATTATCGAGCAGAACAGAGGCTACAAACGTTTGCAAGAGCTGTGTCCGTTGGGCAGAGCCGATTGATGAAGCTCATGACGGAGTATGGTAGCGTGGCGTCGACAAAGAAAGGAGTTCTGGAAAAGATCGAGAGGTTTTATGGACAATTATATACTTCATTTGTACAATTTAGCGGACAAATGGCTAAAGACTAAAGAACTAACTGATCTGACACTATACCAAAGATATCTTGGACATCAGCCTATACCGGATTAGAATGGCCTTCAAACAGCTTAAAAATACAGTGGCGTGGTGAACAAAGTGCTTAAAAAAGCTGTCAAAGCGGTGGGATTGAAAATATCTAAGTTCTGTTCCAAATTAAGACTTCAATATTCAGATACATACAATTAATGGGAAAGCGACGATCCAAGCCACTATAAACTTCCGAATATGCTGAATCATATTGACAACTCAACAAACGTATATAAAAGTCCTTGCGACACGATAGCTGTTTCTTTAATACTAAATTAAGGAAATGATCGAGCAGAACAGAAGCTACAAACGTTTGCAAGAGCTGTGTCCGTTGGGCAGAGCCGTTTGATGAAGCTCATGACGAAGAATGGTGGCGTGGTGTCGACAAAGAAAGGAGTTCTGGAAAAGATCGAGAGGTTTTATGGACAATTATATACTTCATTTGTACAACTCAGCGGACAAATGGCTAAAGACTCAAGAACTAACTGATCTGACACTATACCAAAGATATCTTGGACATTAGCCTATACCGGATTAGAATGGCCTTCAAACAGCTTAAAAATACAGTGGCGTGGTGAACAAAGTGCTTAAAAAAGCTGTCAAAGCGGTGGGATTGAAAATATCTAAGTTCTGTTCCAAATTAAGACTTCAATATTCAGATACATACAATTAATGGGAAAGCGACGATCCAAATTCATTCAGTGATTAATTATTCGTACTAAGTGGCCAATGTTATTAGTGATGTGATTGTGTATTCTTTCCTGTTCTATAGTTACGGTTTTTTTTCTATGTATTGCCATATTATAATTTTTTTTAACTTTAGAAGGCCAATAAAAAATACCGTTTTTTTTAACTCTACCCTTCAATTTAATCAGAGACGATTTTTTCTGAATTTAAAGTTTTAACAATGTTTTATGTTATATGTACTTATACCGTTGAAATCACGATAGAGAAAAAAGCGTGCCAAGTGGCGTGGCGTCCTACTCAATCTCTTAAGTATATTTTGACGCATTTTAAGACCTAATGTTTATTGTATAAAGTGCTATAATTTTTTCGTAGTTCTAATTAAAAAATTGCAAAACATCGTAAGTACTTTTTGAACCGTAGAACAATCTAATAAATGAGGCCTAAAAGCTTATTGGTGATATAAATAAATACTTCCAACTAAACGAATTATTTATATGTTATGCAAAGAAATAGTTTGTTTGAGTTTGGCGACAACGCGTCCCATACTAATTTTGTCAAGTAACATTTCCATTACTTTTTTCTCTTCCGTGGTTTAAATGATTTTGAAAGTGTAATAAAATTCTTTCTCATATAGATATGTTCTTTATTCCCATAGTAACCATTTTGAATTTACGGAAAAAAGCAATACTTTTAAAATCTTGCAATTCCGAAGGCATGTCTATGTTAATATGTACGTTTCAGTTCATTGACCCCATAACAATCTACCTATTCCGATCACTGGACTTATCATCCTAAGTGTCATGGTCTGTTGTCTTACAATTCATCGAAGACATTTCATCACCAAATTAAACTTAACCCACTCGGGCCCCTATTTGTATCTCCATGTGCCTATTCAGGAATTCCGTTTTTTCATTGCCTACCCTAACCATTGCGTGCTCCGTTTTCGATTAGCACTCAATTGCCTATGGATGTTACATTTCTACCGAATGTGATACAATTCTGATTACATGATATATGATGTCGTAATTGAATCAGACAAATACTTTCTGTCATATCATCTATACATTACATACACTCACAAACAACCACGAAACAACTATACATAGTTTCAAAGACATGTAACTGAAAAAAAAGCTCCACAACAAGACCTAACACACTACAAAATAAAAAAGACGTGTGGCACTCGGGGACTGCCGCGGTAAAGCTATTGCATTAAGGTGGTTCGATTCGGTCCGCTAGGAGCCTCACTGTCTTAGTCATCTATATACGACCTCCATGGCGTAATGGTCAACACGCTAGACCGCCAACCCGGAGGTCCTGGGTTCGATCCCCAGCCAGGCTAAGTTGGAAAATGGCCTTTTTCAATTTTTCCTGGGTCTTGGATGTTTATCTATATATGTATTTGTTATAAAATATAGTATCGTTGAGTTAGTATCTATATATAAAAATATATTAATTAAACAAGTTTTTAATTCCTTGCAAACTAACTTTGATAGTTTTTTTTTTACTGGTCACCGTCAAACCGTTTCTTTTTGGCAAGCAAATAATGTTTTTTTATCTTTTTTATAGTCATGCTGTTGATGACACCAATACGCCCAGTTGTAATAATGAAGAAAATTTAGCACATTTATTTAGTTGTGAAACCATTGAAAATCTGTGTGAATTATTATTTACTGGCCATGCTTGCGACGGGGAACAATTTAGTATAGCAAAAGTTAGTTTAATATCATTTTCAATACCTAACAGTAATACATTATCTATTGTTATAAACAATTCAACAGAATCATTAATACACAGCTTAGAAAACGATAGTAATGAAAAAATAATTACTCAAAAAATATGTGTTTCAACAGCATCAAATATAGATTCAATCAATCAAATTGACGATCAAAATTCAACGTCAGCTGTTACTGTTTCCGAAATTATAGATTTAAATCCCGACTCTAATAGTGATTTAAATAAAATACAAAGACCTAAAAGAGGACGACCAATAAAAAAAAGGGGGCCAAAAAAGGTTATAAACAATCCACATTTAGACACAGTAAATAAATATAACAAAAAAAAATCCAGAAATGCATCGTATAACATCTAAAACCTATTCAAATAAAAATCTAGAAATTCATCGCGAAAGCGTTAGAAAATACACTGAAAATAAACCTGAAATACATCGTGAAAGTGTACAAAAATACAATAAAAATAAACCCGAAGTTCATCGTGAAAGTGTACAAAAATACAACAAAAACAAACCAGAAGTTCATCGCGAAAGTGTTAAAACATACTCGAAAAAAAACCCTGATATTAACAAAAAAATAATACTGTAAACCGAAATGAAAACAAAGAATTAAGATTCACAAAACTAATCGGAGAAAGATTTAATGTCGAACTGAATGCCGTAAAAATATTTACATTAAAAAAACACAATTTATCAGAACAAGGGGTGTACGTTTGTAATGATTGTAAAGCTCGTCTTTTCCTTGAAGAGCAAAGTCGTTCACAGTGGTGCTGCAGTCAAGGTCGTTATAACATTCAAAATTTTGAACCGTTATTGGAATATTTTTACTCTGATAAACATTTTATAGAAAGAGCGCGTGAATATAACAATTTATTTAGTTTTAGTGCATCGGGTACAACGGGTGACTACAAATTTGATAACAATCCATTTTCATTTTATAAAATTCAAGGTCGCACGTATCATCGCGTATTCGATTGAGGTTATTCTAAAACGACAAATAACATTGGTTTATACATTGACGATAGCGATGAACGCGAAAGACTAGCACGAGGATTACAACTAGATTCAAATATTACCAGATTAATTACTAACTTTTTGCATAATGTCAATCCGTATATCGAACATTTTAAACGATTAAGCCGTGAAGCATCTGATGATGCACATCTTGTTTTTGAACCAGTGACACGTCGGACCCACGGTAATGTTTTAAGAGATTTACCATCAGGACGGGAAGTAGCTGCTATTATTAATACAGAACAAGAAAGTTACGTCCCACGTTCTATAGCTATATGGAAAATTGGAGAAAGGAAACCTCATACAGTAGACATTTTACATCCATTGTACGAATGTTTCCAATATCCTTTATTATATCCCCATGGAAATCCAGGCTGGGAACTTAATATACTAAATAAAAAAGATTCAAAACATATGACTCAACTTCAATACTATCGTTGTTTATTACTCTCCGAACCGCGATTTTCTTACTATGGTAAATTATCGGAAGAGTGGTTAGTTGATATGTATAGTAGAATGATAGATGAAAGACTTAGTTTTATTGAAAAAGCGCAAAAAAGGACACGAACCAGTCACTTCGATCTGCGCCTCTAGAAGAATTACAAGACCGGGTCGGAAGAAAATATAAAAGTCGATTGAGAAGATGGGAGAAATTATAATAGCTATAGGCAACGCGGCTAAGAACAAAAACTTGCCACTTTTTGGATTTCATTTTTCATCTTCAAGCCCACCATTATAAATCTTGGTGCTTAGCTACGATATATACGAGTATATGCATTTATATTAAAATGTAGTATCGTCGAGTTATTCCCATAATATAAGTTTAAAACCTACTTTGGGGCTCGCTCAATCAGTGCGATTCAATTTGTGTACACGGACTACGTATACAGAGAATAAAAGTTGTACAAAGTCACTGCTTATCTCAAAAGAGATCTCTTCCAGTAGGCCTATTCTATTTCTATTTATCTATCTATTTACTATCTATCTTTGATAGAATAATATGTACGTACCGTAGGTATACTTATTAATGTAATACATTTTATATACTTACATATTAATTAAACAAATAATATTTGTATTTTTAAAAGAGGCAAAAACACCCCCTTTTTCATTAAAATTACAAACGTTTGCCAAAGCAATTTTAGTTAAAATATGTTTTCTCTCGTTTTTTTTAAATCGTCAAATATCACAAAGAGGTAAACGGACTACACACTTTTTATAAAATATTTTTAGAAGACGGTTGTTTATTTTTATGATTATGAGGGAAACAATAGTTATGAAAAATATTTACTCATCTATGACTTCGAAATTATATGACTGTAAGCTTGACCCAAACCCGACACGCATTTAATCGGTTATAAGTTGGGTTTTGTAAAATAAGTGGCCGGATAATATAGTACAAATTGTGTATTGTTATAATTTACTAAAATATTTATTGCCAAGGCACAAAATTAATTAAAGTGGGTAAGAACAGCACGGTAAGAAAGGTACAACCCGGTACAACGTTGCCTTCTCCTTGTATAGTTTCTATACAAGGAGAAGGCAACGTTGTACCGGGACGTGTTTATTTGTTCAACTCATTTACTGGTGGTCCTCGCTATATGAAAGTTAAATATATGGACTCTTTAGCCTTAGTTAACAGATTAGGACCACCAACTTATTTTATTACTATGACATGTAATAAAAATTGGCCTGAAATTCAACAAAACTTAACAGGAGATGAAAAACCGAGTCCACAAGTTTGTGCCAGAGTATTTCAATTAAAATTAGCACAGTTATTGCGTGATATTCGCTCTGGTTCTTGGTTCAGTAAATGTAAGTACATTATGCATGTTATAGAATTTCAAAACCGAGGTCTTCCCCATGCTCACATTTGTGTCAAAGTAGAAAACGAACCACAAACTAATATAGACATAAATAAATTTGTAAGAGCAGATATCTCAAGTGCAGAAGAAGCCGGAGGTAGACTACGTAAAATAAAATAAATACTACCCAGTCGGTCGATACTCTAAGGTTCGTAAAGAGTTTCCGAATTGCGCAAAATACCCATCGCCGAACTATTCTTTCGCAAATTGTATTATTAGATCACTATCACAAACATTTAATCACACACGCCTAACACATTTATTTCACTTAGTAACAGTATTATTCACTTCTAACATATTTTAATGCCCGTAGCCTACATTTCCAAAAGCTGTATTTCTCGCCATCAAATGGTTATAATTTTTTTTTTCTTTTAAATCCATCGTAAAGCACGAGTTACGGTTTTAAATTTGCGAATCAAGATATTTTTCTTAGTTAGATATTTAAAATGACTTATGCGTAAACTGGGTCCATAACCTGTTGGAATAACAACTCGGTATGGGCTAAATTAAACTACTGTTTATCCGGTGAACTATGAAATTACATTATTTCACTTTTACTTGGAAGTGTATACGTCTGACGCCTAGCACAGTGGGTAACGGAATGAACGAGACAACTGGGCGTTGCAACTAAATAAAGACAGCAACTTGATTGCTTTAGTATTTATTGCCATAGAAAAAATAAAGATTGATTTTTGCAAATTAAATAATATAAATCAACACAGACGCTTGACGCTTTTGACACCCCGTCAGGCCATGTGCCATGCCCCGTTCTACTTCAAGTTCATAACCGTTGCCTATGCCAAATTATAGCTTTTTGGTACTAATTTATCAATGAGATATCTCCATCCCGTCTGGCCAGCGTGGAGGGTAAAGGCTTAATCCTCTGGCTGCTCTGGCCAAGTATGACTATAGTAGTACAGAGAGGGTCGTGCTCCTGCTGTGGAGACTGGAGACTAAAAAGACCTGATGATGATGATGATAGTACTAATTATCTCTAAGTAAAACCAGGCAGGCAGACATAGTAAAACTGTAAGGGTTCCTTGTTTACTACGATTTCACATTATTTCTTTATGTGGTCTAAGTCGATCGTAATTTTAACATTGTAAACAACGTATAAATTTACACTGTTACTGAATGTTACTGCAACGCCGCCGCCGTAGGTCTCTAAAAAATTGAATACTTATGCAATAGGCAGTGACTTCTACTCTTCCCCGCCTTCCCGATGTGGCGGTGCAATGGTAAGCTTTGTCATACGTGTCCTTCGCTAGGCGGGAGATGAATAAGCGTTTCTACTTTAAGTCCCGATGGATGATGGCGTTCCTCAAGTAACGCGGAGCTCCATCGGCCCGTAAAACTTAGGTTTTCTTAGTTTCAACTTAATCTTGAGCCGCGTCCGAAGCGAGAGAAAAGTACTGAAAAATAGAGGTTCCCTCGGGCCATCTACGCTATCGTCACCATTCTATTGATCTGCCAAACTTTAGATACCTCTAGGTATTTGACGTGCGAGTGCCTCGGCATTTCAAGGGTGGCAAGAAATTGTGTTCTCTGAAATCAGTGTCTGCTTCGTGCTCACTAAGAACCTCCATTTGAAGAATACAATACAATACAATACAATACAAAAATCTTTATTGCACCAAAAGACATTTACAATTTTTTAACACTTTGAAATAACAACATGTAATGAGGTACAAGAGGCGGCCTTATCGCCGAAGCAATCTCTTACAGGCAACCAAGAACTTGTCAGGCAGAGCGTTCTATACAGCTGTCTGGAGATTATTTGAGTCCAAACCAATCTAAAAAATCGCTGTGTTGTCGGCGAAGAGCGCCAGCTCAGACTGACCAGCTACGGGGATGTAGTCGGTGTGCTACGCCTAACACCGTGAAGAAAATCAGCTCGCACAGGGCTTTATGACTGATTGGCATCTTCGTTCACCATGATCTTTCAGTCTTCAGGGAAGGAGGTCACAATCCTGAGTAGTCTTGGCACGGGTGTTACACACATTTTATTGCAGTCCCTAACCTAACCTTTACCCAAACTTTTTTACTTAACCTCATCATCAGGTCTTTTTGTCTCCACTGCAGGAGCACGACCCTCTCTGTACTATCCGAACCAAACTTGGCCAGAGCTGCCAGAGTCTTGGCCTACACTCTTCACGCTGGCCAGACGGGTTGGAGAGGTCTCATTGATGTTTATAAGCTTTATTCCCTAAGTTGCCTTCTACGACATCCACGGGAGGTCTTGCCGTGCGGTTTCCGGCAGAGTAGAATAGGGCCACCTATTCTACTCTGCCGGAAACCGCACGGCAATCGGGTAGTTATGGTTCTCACCCACTAAAAAACTCATGGTGACAATGTTGTTACCACTTTTGTCAGGTCCGTGTGCTACTCTCGCTCCATAGACCTGGGACGGCGGCTGCTTGTCCAAACCTCGGCTAAGCTCCCCTCGAAGTACTCACTCAGTTATCGAGAAGGTTCAGTTTTCAATTCTAATCGCACGCGTGTTGACATAACCGTGCCTTTCAACCCGGAGTACACTACTTTTCAAGCGACGGAATCCGCTTTTCCTCCTGCGCCTCACCCTACCTATCACTTCCTATTTTGATTCCTTTTTCCACTTTCTCGCCCACAATCACGCTTAGAATGACCGTCGGCGTTGGGTCTTGCGCCCCTAGGCTCTATCTGCAGAGGTTTTAAGCTCAGAGCTTCACTTTAATTTTAAATTTTAGTACAGCGCCATCTATCGGTGCCCAAAAAAAAATTATTTAAGAATACTCGAAGACCAATCGAAATCGAATCGAAATCATTTTGTACAAACTATAATAATATAAAATTAACAAAAGTTTTAGCCAATGCCACCAAACAGTTATTTATGGCATCTTTTGAACAAAAATATTTGACGCGATTCTTTAAATTTATATAACTTTTTTATTTATGAATGGATTTAAATAAAATAAACACTAAATGTTAAGTGAAGCACAATTCATTAGTGAAAGCTGCAACCGATTCGGTTCAGTGTATCGTTTCTAAGATTAGCGTGCACAAACGCACAGATAAACAGGCAAAAATTTTGTATTCTATTGCGATGGTTAAAGCCTCCAACAATATTCTTTTCATTTATCTTCTATGTACAAAAAAGCGTTCGGTCACAATTTTGTATTATTGCTATGAAGGCAACTTTTTTTTAATGAACCGATTTTGATGAAACAAACTTTAGATAAAATATAAAACAAAATAAAAATCTTTATTGTGTAAAATGAGTTCTACAAATATTATTTGGTTGTTGAAGCCTACTTTTAAGCATAGGGATGCTTGTGCTAGTAGGCTCCGCTCTTCCATATCACTATCATCGAATAGAACTAATATATATAATAATAAAAAAGAGATGTTCTTCTGGATTAAAACAAAACAACTGGTGAAAGTTTTAAGTAAATCGGTTCAGTACTTTCGGAAATTAGCGTGATCATACATACAGTCAGACAGACAAAAAATTCAAAGAAATAATTTTTGTCTTCAATTATTCTTTTTAGGCCTCCCTCTACCCATTTCAGTCAAAAATACTAAATTTACAGACAAATTATTTTCACTGTTTTATTATATATGTCGCAGTTGAATTGTATAATCCGTTGTTATTCAAAAACTCTAGCTGTTTGGCAATACAGCTCGGTTTTGTAAAACAGCTGAAAATAGTTCGACAAATTCGGACAGAACATAACTTGTCTCGCGCGCCGCTTATACCGGTCCATATTTTTGCCTTTTGCAGAATTAGTGGCACCATAGTATTTCTTTTTCCATTTCACATTACCAAACGTTCTATTATTAGCTCGTTTGCCCATTATATTTACGACAGTACGACAGACACAAATAAATTACTATAAGTAATCAGTTTTCCAACGATCAAATCCTATCAGTCGCTCTATGGTTCACGCACGTCATGGCTCAGTGACTACGGAGTCGACGTTGGCGCAAAGAAATACGTCCTTTCGCTGTAAGCGCTGCGCGCGGACTGCCGTCGGGGAGTAAGCCGCATCCTATTTAAATAAATTTTTAAGTGATGTGATTTTATTTTTTTACACTGTTTAAAAAAATAAAAGTATGATGTGTTTTAAATATTAAAAAAGGGCATGAAATGGCATTTGTTACGGTATTTTTATTTTTCTAAAATAGGAGCTCAGAACACAAATACAAGCGACTTTATTTACATCGATTTCGGTGAAAATTACGCGATTTGTTAATTTTTTTTCCTTGTGAATTTTTATAAAACAATGACAAAAGCTCCACTCATGTCAGAAATTGTCTATTTTTTTTAGCGGGTGTTAATGATTAAATCATTTGAAAATCTCGAAAGCCCCGCGACGCGTTTTGCGAAATTTGGCAAAACGCACGTTGGATTCCAGTGAATTATACTAAAACAAGCAAGTTTATAGGCGAAATGGTTCACTCATACTTAATAATATGATACTATCTTTCATAATATATAAATAAATTTAATGATAATCCTGTACTTTTCTTAAAAACACGACGCAAAGTTGAGAGAAATTTGACAAATTTAATATGCGGCCTCTTAAACCTAAGAAAAACTTACGTTTAGGGGTCAATGGCTCCGCGCTACTTGAGATATGCCGACATCCATCGGACTTTTAGTAGGAACGCTTTTTTTCCCGCCTTTCATCTCCCGCCTAGCTTACCGTTAAGGAAATCGATAACATAATATTTAAAGGAAATTTAGTTCTTATAAATAAAGTGTTACGAAAAAATATGATGAAAATTGTTCACGAAGGTCACTTAGGTATGGACCGGTATAAGCGGCGCGCGAGACAAGTTATGTTCTGTCCGAATTTGTCGAACTATTTTCAGCTGTTTTACAAGACTGAAATGGGTAGAGGGAGGCCTAAAAAGAATAATTGAAGACAAAAATTATTTCTTTGAATTTTTTGTCTGTCTGACTGTATGTATGATCACGCTAATTTCCGAAAGTACTGAACCGATTTACTTAAAACTTTCACCAGTTGTTTTGTTTAATCCAGAAGAACATCTCTTTTTTATTATTATATATATTAGTTCTATTCGATGATAGTGATATGGAAGAGCGGAGCCTACTAGCACAAGCATCCCTATGCTTAAAAGTAGGCTTCAACAACCAAATAATATTTGTAGAACTCATTTTACACAATAAAGATTTTTATTTTGTTTTATATTTTATCTAAAGTTTGTTTCATCAAAATCGGTTCATTAAAAAAAAGTTGCCTTCATAGCAATAATACAAAATTGTGACCGAACGCTTTTTTGTACATAGAAGATAAATGAAAAGAATATTGTTGGAGGCTTTAACCATCGCAATAGAATACAAAATTTTTGCCTGTTTATCTGTGCGTTTGTGCACGCTAATCTTAGAAACGATACGCTGAACCGAATCGGTTGCAGCTTTCACTAATGAATTGTGCTTTACTTAACATTTAGTGTTTATTTTATTTAAATCCATTCATAAATAAAAAAGTTATATAAATTTAAAGAATCGCGTCAAATATTTTTGTTCAAAAGATGCCATAAATAACTGTTTGGTGGCATTGGCTAAAACTTTTGTTAATTTTATATTATTATAGTTTGTACAAAATGATTTCGATTCGATTTCGATTGGTCTTCGAGTATTCTTAAATAATTTTTTTTGGGCACCGATAGATGGCGCTGTACTAAAATTTAAAATTAAAGTGAAGCTCTGAGCTTAAAACCTCTGCAGATAGAGCCTAGGGGCGCAAGACCCAACGCCGACGGTCATTCTAAGCGTGATTGTGGGCGAGAAAGTGGAAAAAGGAATCAAAATAGGAAGTGATAGGTAGGGTGAGGCGCAGGAGGAAAAGCGGATTCCGTCGCTTGAAAAGTAGTGTACTCCGGGTTGAAAGGCACGGTTATGTCAACACGCGTCTTTACCCTTCCTTGCGATTAGAATTGAAAACTGAACCTTCTCGATAACTGAGTGAGTACTTCGAGGGGAGCTTAGCCGAGGTTTGGACAAGCAGCCGCCGTCCCAGGTCTATGGAGCGAGAGTAGCACACGGACCTGACAAAAGCGGTAACAACATTGTCACCATGAGTTTTTTAGTGGGTGAGAACCATAACTACCCGATTGCCGTGCGGTTTCCGGCAGAGTAGAATAGGTGGCCCTATTCTACTCTGCCGGAAACCGCACGGCAAGACCTCCCGTGGATGTCGTAGAAGGCAACTTAGGGAATAAAGCTTATAAACATCAATGAGACCTCTCCAACCCGTCTGGCCAGCGTGAAGAGTGTAGGCCAAGACTCTGGCAGCTCTGGCCAAGTTTGGTTCGGATAGTACAGAGAGGGTCGTGCTCCTGCAGTGGAGACAAAAAGACCTGATGATGAGGTTAAGTAAAAAAGTTTGGGTAAAGGTTAGGTTAGGGACTGCAATAAAATGTGTGTAACACCCGTGCCAAGACTACTCAGGATTGTGACCTCCTTCCCTGAAGACTGAAAGATCATGGTGAACGAAGATGCCAATCAGTCATAAAGCCCTGTGCGAGCTGATTTTCTTCACGGTGTTAGGCGTAGCACACCGACTACATCCCCGTAGCTGGTCAGTCTGAGCTGGCGCTCTTCGCCGACAACACAGCGATTTTTTAGATTGGTTTGGACTCAAATAATCTCCAGACAGCTGTATAGAACGCTCTGCCTGACAAGTTCTTGGTTGCCTGTAAGAGATTGCTTCGGCGATAAGGCCGCCTCTTGTACCTCATTACATGTTGTTATTTCAAAGTGTTAAAAAATTGTAAATGTCTTTTGGTGCAATAAAGATTTTTGTATTGTATTGTATTGTATTGTATAAGTTGCCTTCTACGACATCCACGGGAGGTCTTGCCGTGCGGTTTCCGGCAGAGTAGAATAGGGCCACCTATTCTACTCTGCCGGAAACCGCACGGCAATCGGGTAGTTATGGTTCTCACCCACTAAAAAACTCATGGTGACAATGTTGTTACCGCTTTTGTCAGGTCCGTGTGCTACTCTCGCTCCATAGACCTGGGACGGCGGCTGCTTGTCCAAACCTCGGCTAAGCTCCCCTCGAAGTACTCACTCAGTTATCGAGAAGGTTCAGTTTTCAATTCTAATCGCAAGGAAGGGTAAAGACGCGTGTTGACATAACCGTGCCTTTCAACCCGGAGTACACTACTTTTCAAGCGACGGAATCCGCTTTTCCTCCTGCGCCTCACCCTACCTATCACTTCCTATTTTGATTCCTTTTTCCACTTTCTCGCCCACAATCACGCTTAGAATGACCGTCGGCGTTGGGTCTTGCGCCCCTAGGCTCTATCTGCAGAGGTTTTAAGCTCAGAGCTTCACTTTAATTTTAAATTTTAGTACAGCGCCATCTATCGGTGCCCAAAAAAAAATTATTTAAGAATACTCGAAGACCAATCGAAATCGAATCGAAATCATTTTGTACAAACTATAATAATATAAAATTAACAAAAGTTTTAGCCAATGCCACCAAACAGTTATTTATGGCATCTTTTGAACAAAAATATTTGACGCGATTCTTTAAATTTATATAACTTTTTTATTTATGAATGGATTTAAATAAAATAAACACTAAATGTTAAGTGAAGCACAATTCATTAGTGAAAGCTGCAACCGATTCGGTTCAGTGTATCGTTTCTAAGATTAGCGTGCACAAACGCACAGATAAACAGGCAAAAATTTTGTATTCTATTGCGATGGTTAAAGCCTCCAACAATATTCTTTTCATTTATCTTCTATGTACAAAAAAGCGTTCGGTCACAATTTTGTATTATTGCTATGAAGGCAACTTTTTTTTAATGAACCGATTTTGATGAAACAAACTTTAGATAAAATATAAAACAAAATAAAAATCTTTATTGTGTAAAATGAGTTCTACAAATATTATTTGGTTGTTGAAGCCTACTTTTAAGCATAGGGATGCTTGTGCTAGTAGGCTCCGCTCTTCCATATCACTATCATCGAATAGAACTAATATATATAATAATAAAAAAGAGATGTTCTTCTGGATTAAAACAAAACAACTGGTGAAAGTTTTAAGTAAATCGGTTCAGTACTTTCGGAAATTAGCGTGATCATACATACAGTCAGACAGACAAAAAATTCAAAGAAATAATTTTTGTCTTCAATTATTCTTTTTAGGCCTCCCTCTACCCATTTCAGTCAAAAATACTAAATTTACAGACAAATTATTTTCACTGTTTTATTATATATGTCGCAGTTGAATTGTATAATGTAGTAGTAGTATATGGCAAGAAAGTGAAAATTCACCACTAAAAGTTTGCGTTATGCAGAGCTTAAATTTTGGAGCCACATATTCACCTTTCATTGCACAATATATTAAAAATAAAAATGCCTTGAAATACGAGGATGAATGTCCCGAGGCTGTACATGTAATTATTAATAATCATTACATGGATGACTGCGTTTATTCGACGCCCAGTGCGGACAACGCCATTAAATTAGTAAATGAAATAAGTGCTATCCATAAAACTGTACTGCCAGTGAAAAGGGATCTAAGTCGAGTTAGATCGCTTTTGAGATCTTTGCATATTCTGAATTAGAAAAAAATTTGCTATTTTTCTGTCTTATTCCCATAGTCCTAGGGCTTAAAATGCCAAAGTTAGCGTTGGTGCACAGTAATCTAAGTAGGCGTTTTTCAGGGTTTCGTTAATTTATTTTTGTGTATTATAATACAAATGCGTTTACAACAAAATGAACCGAAGTATTTTTTCAGTTTTAAAAGTGTAAATTAATTTAACTTTAATTATCACAATTTACACAACGGAAAATTAAAACGTCGATATTCGTACATATTGATTTAAGTTTGCTCATTTCTATAAACACGTAAAATGTTTGTAGGATTCCTTGGTGAAAAACGCTTCATCTGTAGTAGAAACACTCAACTTGCGACATAAGTAAGACAAAGTAGGTGTTTAGTGATACAACTTTATATAAATCAATTGACACTAGTCATAATTACAGCTTTGATTATTGTGCAAATTGATATAAGTTGAATTGAATCAAAAACATATTACAAGTTCAAAAGTTACTGAATTTGCTAGATGGTGTATAATGATATAAGTAAGCAAAAATATGTAAGTGTTTAACCATCAGTTTAGTTAAAAAATAAGTATCTATCTACTTACGAGTATATTTATTTGAAATACTACAATAAATAGTAATAACCGAGCTAAGCTCAGTCGCCTAGGTACTATATATCTAATTTCTTACCAAAACAAATTATTTTACGAAAATAGTGCAAACAAGATCTTTAATATTGACTAGCCGAAGTCCGCGATTCCGTTCGCGTGGACTTTATATCTCTGGAAAATGCTCAGCATATATATTTCTTATAGTTTAGCTGGAAATTTATAGTTCTACATCAGGTGTTCCATTTCCTAAAATCATTTACACCCTATATGTTGCTCAGGCTTAACAGCTATATAACAAAAAAAGGGTTACATTCGAATCCGTCCAGGCGTCCAGTATTTCCGGAGATTAGCGTGTACTAACAGACACACGGACAAACAGACAGACATTTAAAAAAAATCTTTCTCTATTACCACAGAGTAATAATATACCTATTTCTATGTCTCCATCGCCCCTAATATTTTTTTTGGAAATATTTTTAATTTACAGACATACTTTTTTACTGTTTTATTATATGTATAAACTTCAAAATGCTCGAAATGTAATACCTATATATAAATTGATTTTAACAACCTAAATGTTCCATCAGTCATACCTATATGAACAAATCTATGGTTTTACTATTATTCTTTATTTACAGTCAGCGAAGTTAAAAATGCTGTTGATTGTAACGTTAATAAATAAAGACATTATATGAACATTTAAAAAAACAGATCATACGTATATACCAAATAGGTATTTATTAAAAAATATGTTTAAAATATAATACATTATATATATCTACCAATACAAATCCATAAATAAAGTGTGAATTTGTTCCAGTTGTCATTGTAACTGGTGTGTCTATATTTACAGATTGAAAAAAACTAACATTCATTATCATCACCTAGGCTATTTGTATAAAACATGATTATAATAAGTTACAAGCAACACGTGATATGGACATTTTTATACTTATTTTATTTTCATATACCTAACATCTTTGATCCTTTAAATTTGTTTAAAATTAGTCAACATTTATTCATAGATATCCATGTATTTTGATGATCATCGTAAGTTAGCTTTGTTAATAAGATGGTTAGTTGTTGTTGGTTACCTATATGGCAGCATCCATAAAGTCGTACGTGATGTCAACTAGGATATATATTTAATTAATAAGCAAATTATATATTTTGTTAATTTAGCGCATCACGTACTAACTGGACGTGTAGATTCAATATAACACTGTACAATGTTTTAGTATAAATACTCTGCAATAATCAAATAAATTATCCACTATCCCGTCGCCACTCCTGGCTCAATATATGACGCAGGAATAGGCTTTATTCGAAGCATCGCAGAAACCATGCAGCTCTATATTTTCAGCCTTGTGTGTCTGTAACCACCGTTGAACCTTGATATGTTGTAATGCCGGTAGACCTTATTTGATTGATTGCCACTCAGAGTTGATATTTCCTGGTACTTGGTCGTCCCACTGAAGATCCATGGTTTAGACGTTTTGAAAAAGGATTTTTAGTTTTGTAGAAAGAGGAGATAGCCACCCAAGAGGATCAAAGATTTTTGAAATGTCTGATAGAAGTGATCTCTTGGTGGTCCTTGTTGAAGAAGTATCGCCGTGAATTCATCAGTATCGTAAATGAATTCATGCTGTCTCCATCTCAAAATTAGAGTAAATAAATCTTGCTGAAAATTTGGTCCTGTGTACATTAATTGATTTAAACTGTAGTTGGTTGACGTCATCGATGACGCATTAAAGACAACTCTTAGCTTAGTAGTTGTAGAATCTGTTCGTATTACACAGTGGTGAGGTAATATGCAATCTGGCGATTCTTGTTTCGTGCTTTTGCGCATGTGACCCAAGTCCTTGTATTCGTCGATAAATGCTTTGTAATCTTTTGCAATTTGTTCATTTTTTGAATATATTTTTTCCAATTGAAGAAACTGTGCCACTGCCTTTGGTTTTGATTCTCCTAACTTTTCATCGATGTCAGATTTTAAGGGTAGGCTCACTACATATCTTCCATCGTCTCTTCTCATAGAACGGGAGGTCACGACAAATTTGGCAACGATAAGGGATATGGCTGACTCTGGTTTTATAGAATAAAGAGCACCTCTCTGATGCTAAATATGTTGGTCTGCCTGCGTGGAGTGGTTGCGTTACTTAGATATGAAGCCTGAAAAGTTGGTTATCGTGACCAAAAAAAAATGATAAGGGATATGGCTGACTCTTGTTTCACAGGATTAAGAGCATCTCTCTGATGCCAAATATGTCGGTCTGCCTGCGTGAAGTGGTTGCGTTACTTAGATATGGCGCCTGAAAAGTTGGTTATCGTGACCAAAAAAAAATGATAAGGTAAATGGCTGACTCTTGTTTCACAGGATGAAGAGCACCTCTCTGGTCACGCTAACCAACTTTTCAGGCGCCATATCTATGTAACGCAACCACTTCACGCAGGCAGACCAACATATTTAGCATCAGAGAGATGCTCTTAATCCTGTGAAACAAGAGTCAGCCATATCCCTTATAATTTTTTTTTTGGTCACGATAACCAACTTTTCAGGCGCCATATCTAAGTAACGCAACCACTTCACGCAGGCAGACCGACATATTTGACATCAGAGAGATGCTCTTAATCCTGTGAAACAAGAGTCAGCCATATCCCTTATCATTTTTTTTTGGTCACGATAACCAACTTTTCAGGCGCCATATCTAAGTAACGCAACCACTTCACGCAAGCAGACCGACATATTTGACATCAGAGAGATGCTCTTAATCCTGTGAAAAAAGAGTCAGCCATATCCCTTATCATTTTTTTTTGGTCACGATAACCAACTTTTCAGGCGCCATATCTAAGTAACGCAACCACTCCACGCAGGCAGACCAACATATTTAGCATCAGAGAGGTGCTCTTCATCCTGTGAAACAAGAGTCAGCCATTTACCTTATCATTTTTTTTTGGTCACGATAACCAACTTTTCAGGCGCCATATCTAAGTAACGCAACCACTTCACGCAGGCAGACCGACATATTTGGCATCAGAGAGATGCTCTTAATCCTGTGAAACAAGAGTCAGCCATATCCCTTATCATTTTTTTTTGGTCACGATAACCAACTTTTCAGGCTTCATATCTAAGTAACGCAACCACTCCACGCAGGCAGACCAACATATTTAGCATCAGAGAGGTGCTCTTTATTCTATAAAACCAGAGTCAGCCATATCCCTTATCGTTGCCAAATTTGTCGTGACCTCCCGTTCTAGATTAGGAGGTCACGACAAATTTGGTAACGATAAGGGATATGGCTGACTCTGGTTTTATAGAATAAAGAGCACCTCTCTGATGCTAAATATGTTGGTCTGCCTGCGTGGAGTGGTTGCGTTACTTAGATATGGCGCCTGAAAAGTTGGTTATCGTGACCAAAAAAAAATGATAAGGTAAATGGCTGAATCTTGTTTCACAGGATGAAGAGCACCTCTCTGATGCTAAATATGTTGGTCTGCCTGCGTGAAGTGGTTGCGTTACTTAGATATGGCGCCTGAAAAGTTGGTTAGCGTGACCAATAAATGATAAGGGAAATGGCTGATTCTGGTTTCACATAATGAAGAGCACCTCTCTGATGCAAAATATGTCGATCTGCCTGCGTGAAGTGGTTACGTTACTTAGATAGGGCGCCTGAAAAGTTAGTTACCTGGACAAAAAAAGAAAATTATAAGGTAAATGGCTGATTCTGGTTTCACAGGATGAAGAGCACCTCTCTGATGCTAAATATGTTGGTCTGCCTGCGTGAAGTGGTTGCGTTACTTAGATATGTCGCTTGAAAAGTTGGTTATCGTGAACAAAAGAAAAAAATAATAACGTAAATAGCGGTGACACAAGGTAGACCAATTCATGTGTTTGTATGAACGCACGCTACTGTATCTAAATAACGCAACCACTTCACACAGTCAGACTGACATATTTAGCATCAGAGAAGTACTCTTCACCCTGTGAAACTAGAGTCAGCCATTTACATTATTATTATTTTTTCATCACGATAACCAACTTTTCAGGCATCATATCTAAGTTTCACAACACAAATTTTGTATCAGAGAGGTACTCTTTGTTCTGTGACACTAGAGTCAGCTATTTACGTTATTATTTTTTTCTTTTGTTCACGATAACCAACTTTTCAAGCGACATATCTTAGTAACGCAACCACTTCACGCAGGCCGACCAACATATTTAGCATCAGAGAGGTGCTCTTCATCCAGTGAAACCAGAATCAGCCATTTACCTTATAATTTTCTTTTTTTGTCCAGGTAACTAACTTTTCAGGCGCCCTATCTAAGTAACGCAACCACTTCACGCAGGCAGATCGACATATTTAGCATCAGAGAGGTGCTCTTCATTATGTGAAACCAAAATCAGCCATTTCCCTTATCATTTATTGGTCACGCTAACCAACTTTTCAGGCGCCATATCTAAGTAACGCAACCACTTCACGCAGGCAGACCAACATATTTAGCATCAGAGAGATGCTCTTAATCTTGTGAAACAAGAGTCAGCCATATCCCTTATCATTTTTTTTTGGTCACGATAACCAACTTTTCAGGCGCCATATCTAAGTAACGCAACCACTTCACGCAGGAAGACCGACATATTTGACATCAGAGAGATGCTCTTAATCCTGTGAAACAAGAGTCAGCCACATCCCTTATCATTTTTTTTTGGTCACGATAACTAACTTTTCAGGCGCCATATCTAAGTAACGCAACCATTTCACGCAGGCAGACCAACATATTTAGCATCAGAGAGGTGCTCTTCATCCTGTGAAACAAGATTCAGCCATTTACCTTATCATTTTTTTTTGGTCACGATAACCAACTTTTCAGGCGCCATATCTAAGTAACGCAACCACTCCACGCAGGCAGACCAACATATTTAGCATCAGAGAGGTGCTCTTTATTCTATAAAACCAGAGTCAGCCATATCCCTTATCGTTACCAAATTTGTCGTGACCTCCCGTTCTAATACTACTAAAGACTCATGGTTCATTACGACAAAAACGAGGATTGATCAATGGAGTTGGCTATCTGGCTAACACTTTGTTTGGTGTGCGAGATGAAAGATTTGCTGATCAGTATAAGAAGGATATTGAAAGAATTGTCGGCAATGAAAACCATCTTCAGTTACTGCTCAAAAATCAAACATCAGTATTAGAGTCAGAGTACAATATCCTGCAAAGAAATGAGAAGGCGATGAAAGATCAGTTTTTCACGGTTGGCCAACGAATGAGAAGTCTATCAAGAGACTTAAACATGGTTAAAGGAACATCCATTTTGTCATCATCAATTCTGGAGGCAAACATCCTTCTATCTCAAGTAAAGAGGATTCAAGAAGCTCTGATAGACACTGTCACGGATATCACTCATGGTCATATCGACACAAGACTGATGTCCCCGGAACAACTGCAGCATCAGCTGAACATCATCTCAGGACAGCTTCACGGAGATTTGACCTTGCCCGTCGACAATGATAGCATCAGAGATATTTATAAACTTCTGAGGGTTGCTGTTAGAGTCATTACTAATTATCTCATTATCGAAATTAAGATACCCCTTATCAGTAACGATCTTTTCGAACTTGATAAAGTTATTCCTATACCTCTTATCAAAAATAATTCATCTACTCGTATCATGCCTCTTCAGCCCTATATCGCGTATAGTTTAGAAAAGGACAATGCCTTTTTCTTATCCAAAGCAGATATTCAGTCATGCGTTCACGTCACAGAAATCAGAATCTTATGCTCGTTAGATTTGCCTATCTACGATCTAAAATCAAAACAATCATTTTGCGACATTGACGCTCTCAATGCTCACTCTGAACCTCACATGTGTAAAACGGAAACCAATTCGTGTCAAAATAATTGGAGTAAATTACATCATAATAATTATTGGCTATTTTCTTGCTGTTCTACCTGCTCTGTGCGTATCTACTGCGCGACGCAGATGACGGTGCATCGGTTGTCAGGAAACGGTATAATCACTATCGGAAGAGGTTGCACGTTAAAAGGAGATTCATTCAGTTTGTATGCTCATAACAACTTTTATCGGAATATGAACCTTCAACCAAATGTAGTCATGCCTAAAACTTCGATTTTGAACTCTATTTTAAACACTACAGTGCCTGATACTGATAGCCTGGGATTAGGAACATACGGAAATAATCATACATTTGTAGTACTGAAGAGTCAGCTTGACGAGTTGAAGGCGCAAGAGATACAACCTTTGGTCATACATAATATTCATCACTATACGGTCCTTTACTCCATCATTGGAAGTTCAATCATCATAGCTATCGTCTTCACATCCCTGAGGATACGTCGAAGATGCCGGACTCACCGTGTCACGGGTCCTCCTCCTCCGTCTACCGTGGCAGAAGCAGAGGTCACAGCGAGTGTCAGTGATAATATTGAAACGATTCAGTTAAATAAGGTGAAAAGACAATCAGTGCAAAGCGTGTGTAGTGTCGATATAGGTACGTTGCCTACGTTCCCGCGTCAATCTATTAACGTGAACTCAAAATAAATATTTAACTAGTACGGTTGACTCATACTAACACCATATTGTATTTCATCTTGTATCACCTAACGATCAGTTATATCATTTAAATTTAAGTTCATTAGTCAATGTATCGCTCGGCATCTCCCTCGCTGAGATGCCAAGATGTTCAATCTATTGAACAATACTTATAAAAAGTAGGTCAGGCAGATGCCAACGCAGTAGTTTAACGTCATTCATACATTTCGAGTAATCATATTCAATAGCAATAAACCAGTCTAACTCAAGTACTCAATTCAGGTGGTATTATTTCAAAACCTCTCTCCACGCCACCAGAGCGATCAGCTCACTTCAACATCAATCATCAAGTGTAGACGTGGCGATCAGCCCCTACACTGGTAGATGGTGACTTGCTGCTCGTTGGCTACACTGCCTGTGGGCACCCTAATTAGCCACGAAAATGCGGCCAGGGTGCTTCCTATAATTCCTTGTATTTATGATTGAATCCTGAATCGCAATCATGAAGCCCTCAGTTTCTGGAAACAAGGATCCGATAGAAAGCAATTTGTTGGAGGCAGAAGCATCAATATGTGACTGTTCCAGATCATGAGGGTGTCGACCGTGGAGTACTTTTCTCTTCCATTGCTCTATTCTTGTCTTTTCTACATTATCCAAATCTGTTACTCTGTTTTCTACGCTAAGATTCAAAGGTGTATGGTTGAAGTCATTTTTTACTACAGATCTATGGATTTATTAATTATTATTATTATTATATATATATTATTATTAGTAGGAAGTAGGATTAGTAGGATAGGATATAGTAGGATATCATTGAAGTTTGTAATTGTGTACAATATGTTTATGTTAAATATGTGTTATGTTTTATTAGTTTTGATATTATTTTCCTACTTGGTCAGTTTCACCACCGTCTTTATCTTTATATTATCTTTCTCACATTCCTCTCCATCCACTAGTTGTCTGGAAGAGATCGCTTTAAGCGATAAGACCGCCCATTGTACTCATTAAATGTAAAATTTATTTCTTTGCTATTCTTTTGGTGTACAATAAAGAGTTATCTATCTATCTATTCTTTTAATGAAAACGACACTAAATACTCGTTGGAGCTTTGATTAGGTATTGTAGGTTTTTTACTTACTTCATATTCTGTTTTGTATCTATTTGCTAGTTTTTCTCATAGATAGCGATAAAAAGTAAGAGTGTGCTACTCGCGTACGGTAATATAATAAGTAAGCCTTTAAACGTCTCTATCTCGGTAATTTTTCATCCTATAAAAATAAAATAAAAACCAAAATCTTCGTCAAAAAAGGAACTCAAATTTTCTCCTCTATCATTTTTTACGAATATCCAATATTTTTGAAGTTATTTTCAAAAGAAAATAAAATTTATGAAAACTTGAAAAATTTCGATTTTCTTAAATCACACTTGTTTTCAAAAATAAGCATTCTAAACCGGGCAAAATTTTTGAGGTCATCACTTATACTACAAAAAAGAAAGTCCTTTAGGGATAACCATAAATTTGAATTTTGGTGGAAATGGTTAAGGTTTTATTTTTCGTTTTTTCCAAAAAAAAAAAAACGCTCAATTGCTTGCTCAATTTTGATGCTATTAACTTTTCACAATGCTCATTAGAAAGGTATTTTTGAGTATTTTAAAAAATGATAAGGAAGTATATCGCATAAAATGCATCGGTTTCTCGTTATTTAAGTTTGAATGCTTAGATTTTAGTACTCGCCGAAAAAATAATACAAACTATTACCTATAGCTCACTTTAAATAAATATTAGAAGGTTTTTCAAAGTAGGGATTTGTTTCTTTTTATAAGCTTCAATTTTGGTGATTACACATTTTTTATAAAAACTCGTGCTTTTTGAGTAATTTATGAAAAATCGCTTAAAAACAGGTTTTTTTGTCACGAAAAATTACAAACTTTGATCTTTAATAACTCAGAAAGTATTGATTTATTTCAAAAACTTTATATAACAAATTTTGCTTAGAATTGGTCTCTCTATCGATTCTCTATTTTTTAAAAATAATTTTCACCCCCGAGAAGGGGTGGCATCCACCCCCAGGGCAAAAGCGCAAGTTGGCACTGTGTCACTTTTGTTTTTTGAGGTATCCCCCCCCCCCCACCTACTTACCAATTTTATGAAAATCGATGGAGGTTCAACTAAATCGAAGGTAAAAACCTGTATTGACTGTACTATATGTTGGGGATTTCATTCCATCCTTCATCCAAACAAAGACAGGATCGTAACTGAGGTTATGTACTCAAGTTTATCTCAGAAGATAATTCACTTTTTTTTATCTGATTCAATAAGAGACCAATTACTAGCAAAATTTTATTTTCTGTCTAAGATAAATCAATAGCTAAATATGTAGAAGCTTTCTTGGAAAACAATATACTCGAATCGAACATATACTGTGTAAATCAGGCAAAATATTTTGTGTCATACTATTATGGTCATAAATTGACATTATTTTATTTTATCGATAATTCCCAAAAGTTAAATACTTGTGTTACCTTTTCACATTTCAATCATTTGAATATCAGGAATGTCAACTTTTCGAATACCTAGCCACTTTTTTTTATGAATATCAGGCTAATAAAGCTATTTTTAGATGAAGAACTTAGCTTAATCTAGTTTTAAAGTTTTTTTGTTTGGAATGTTGCTTGAAGCTACTACCTACATGTCTATTTGAAAATAAATTCATCATATTATCATATCAATCAAATAGAATAGGCACGCACTCACTGCTGTCAACCGAGTTTAATATTATGTAGTTTTCCTGTACACTAAATTATTTCTGGATATACGTAGCTTTACTTTATGAAACATAACTGAATCTATCAAATTAGCAAATATCGTTCATGGGAAATGTGTAAAGTTTATCCTCGATTTCTAACGAAGTACACAGGTACTCAGTGTTCTGTCATCTTCTTTTTAAAATATTTAAAATGCTTACAAAAACATGTAAGCGCAGAGGAATTATAAAATTCTCAATCTATGTACCGCACAAATTAATTTCAAAATTTCACTGTTAATAAATTATAGGCGTAATAAATCACACACATAAAACCTTTTTCTGCATAACACTATCAATATGAAAAGGTATATAAGGAAAAAAACATTAAGCTATATATATTCCAGACTACGAATAATAATTATTAGTCGTAGATTCCAAGTTTTTCTTTTATCACAAATAATTTTTATACTGTCTCGTCTGTGAATTAAAAAATATCAACAAAACAATTGCAACATAACATAACACATAATAACAATTGTAAACAGACCGACAGACGAGAAATAGTGTTGATGCAAAAATAATGCAAAATTTAACGTTTTGCCAACAAGAAATGAACTCACCGAATCTGGTACTGGTGCATGTCTGCTCAGATCCAAATTCTGATCTGGGAACACGATGGTCTTCATAATTTATCACTATAGTTTTTAGGTAATTAACACATAATATTCACAAATGTCAATTATTATTTTTAAAAGTTCCAAATATAGATAACTCATATAGTGCACTGTCCATAATGACACTTAATCATTATTGTTGAATACTTTCATTATTCTTAATATATATTAATATCTTATTTTATGATATTCTATTGGACTGCTTGATCACAAAAACGGAGGACAATCTCCTGGAGCGTATACGCACGTGAAGCATGCCATGCTCCTTACACGACCGAATTCCATCTCCACTTTTATAGTGCGTGCCGCCCCAACATTTTGTTAAAACAATACTTGATTGTTTGCGTATTAGTAAACTGCATATCCATGGACAAAGATAAAGCAAATAAATATGGCTTATCCCGACATATAGATAATATTTAATGGAGTTACGAAAGACGGAAAAATATGTCGGATTTTTTCTTTAATACATTTTGACAGTACTCACTTAAAAATCGGTAATTTTCAGAGTTAATTTTTTTTTGCTGAACTACATTTACAAAATAATTTTTTGTTATTTTCCAGGAAGCCACCATCAGGCAGTCGCCAGGTGTCCTAGTTCTCCCGTTACTCTGACGTCATGCTGTCGCCGGTCCGCCGCACCTTCTACCTCCCCAACTTCGACTACGTAGACCCAACTACCTCCCCTACTACTGGATTCTGTTAAACCCTTACACATCTACCTTCAACGTTCAAAATTTCGGAAATCACCATATCGACATCATATCTATTACTTCGCTTGTCGACTTTCCCGAGAGCTTCAGCACATGCTGCAATATTTTTATATATATTATTACCCATTTTCTATGTAGATATTCAATCTATAATATACCTTTTGATTAATAATTGCATCGTATTTTTCGATAGGTTTAAGATTCGTATCTTTAAGGATACTGTACTTCCAATTGCGACTATAATACGCATTCGTATACAATTTAATCAATTATTTAAAGTTGATATCTCCGTCAATTCCGTATAAGTTAAATTCGACAATAAATTTGAAACAATTAGAAATTCTGACAATAAAATACTTAATAGAAGTGTTGTTCAATTCAGTATTTATTAGAATTTTAGAGTAATGGGATATAATCCGTTAAAATGTAAGTATTTACGGTCGAGTGTTGCCAGCTTTTTGCTTCGATTCCTCTTTTTATACATTTTTCTTTGATTTCAATATCGGAACTCAGACATAATTGCCGTTAAATGGGTTATTATTTAAACATGTTAATACAATCTGATATTAAATAATTTATACTTTATTTGTGTATTTGTACATGTTGTATTTAGACTACCATTAGAAGCTTGTTGCGGAATTGCAACTTTTGTATGTTTCACCATTTATTTGAAATTGTACTTATTATATCTACATATCCATATATATAAGCTGAACTAGGTATCTGAATTCTGCGTTAACTTAATTTATTTATTCTCCAAATATTTACGATGACTTTTTATTGGTTTACTACTAATAATGAAATTTCTCAAGCTCTACTTATTTACAAAATGAACTTCACGCTTTTTATCCTGTTAATCAGAAATAACAAGATATGTATTGAATATTAGTGGAATTGCACTTTAAGTGAAGGCTGTATTTTCTAAGGAAGTTGTTACATTATGTGTACTATACGTATTTATCATTATATCAAATATGAGACAATCGAGTCGAGACAATCGACTTATCGAGTATCGACGCGGAAGTCAGCAGAACCTCACAGACTATAAAATTTGGCTTTAAAATTATATAAACACAAAAAAAACATGTATAATGGCTCTATGCAAGTCAATGATTTCATTAATATCTACGATTCATTATAATTGGACAATTGTACGACGTGTCCTACAGTTTGTGGAATTTTACTATGTTTTATTGAAACACAATTTGAAAACTGAACACGGATGTCATCTATGTAGAATAAAAAATAAAGTTGGCAGTCTAGCAAAAAAAAAAAGGAGAATTTGGTTTTAAAATAATAAATAATTTTCTTTACATTCTGTTATGTATTTGCTAGTTTTTTTTTCATAAATAGAGATGAAAAGAAAAGCGTGCTACTCGGGTACGGTAATATGTTTTTCTCGGGCGATATACATGATATCAAAGTAGCGCCCTTGCGTTAAAACTATTACCTTTACCCCTTGTAGCACAATCTACTATTTATTTATATATAATTTTCGAACAATATTCTGTAGAGTTTTACAAATTATTTTATTGTCTTTAAAAAAAGATTACTAGGTAGGTAGGTAGTGGACAAATACATTGAGCAGTGTTTAAGTCTCGATGCAGGCATATAATAAACCATATCAGTATTATTGATTAAAATTTGTTTTATTTATTAATATTTTCCCCTAAACTTGCCAGATATTTTTAAGATTTATTGGTTGTTAATTTTTGATTGATGACTTTTCAATTTGAAATTAGAATGAGAAAAGCAATAACTTTTTAAAATATCATAAAATATGTGGCATGGTGAAAAGCGTATGAATCAAGAAGAAATATTGTTAATAAATACCTAAATGCAGGTGTATTTTTACAATACGGAAATCATTCGATGGTTTACGGCTAAAATAATAAATCTACAAAGTGATATTTACTGTTTCACTGCGCAGACTGTAGGCGATGATAGTCGACAACTGACAGTGAAATTCAGTGGCATTCAGTTGCAGTCGACGACATTCTGCGACATTACGCGATGGCAGTCGGCGACAAGCGACAACTTTCGAAAAGGCATATCTTTCCATTCGACGATAGTAAGCGACTATCACTCCTGTTACAAACTGTTGACGACCGTCTCAAGACATTCGGAGAATGGAAATATATACCTACTCATTAATGTGTCAAACTTTAGATGATGACATCGTTAGTTCCAACTTTAATTCATTTTGCGGTGTCTGGTCAATATACTTATTTAATATCTGAAAAATTAAACTTTTTATTAATAGGTTCCCTAGTAGTTGCATTAGTTTCAGTACCTGGGTGACCGCTTTGCTCGGTTACATCTCAAACATTAACTACATTTTTTTTAAACTTGTCTAAAAACAGTTCAAAATACCAAATTATATATAAACTTGAACATAAAAAAAAAACAAAACTCGAAAGCATAAATCTTATTCCATAATCAGTAAAGTTAAATGTAAGACATATTTATGAGAAATATATATTGTTAGAGGGCGCCGAGCGAACGCAGCGCCCCCAATCGCGTTTTATTACATTTCTCAACATATAGACAATATTTCAAAAAATCTTGACGGACAATCTCTGGTTATTATTAAAGTACGTCTTTTTAAAACATTAAATTATTTTAATTTTATTTCGCTGTAGTTATTATCGACTTAACCGCCAAAAGTAGCCACTTAACTAAATAAATTTAATGTTTTAAATAGACGTACTTTAATAATAACCACAGATTGTCCGTCGGGATTTTTTGAAATATTGTCTATATATGTTGAGAAATGTAATAAAACTTGTCTAAAATCAAAAGCTAAAAACAAGGCGGTCGGCGCGACCAAATTAGCGACCATATTCTGCGTGGAAAGAAAAACGCATGAAAACTCGGAAAACATGCGTTTTCCTAAACATAAGACTAATCTAGATCGATTGTTTACCCCCGAAAACCCCCATATACCAAATTTCAGCGAAATCGTTAGAGCCGTTTCCGAGATCACAGAAATATATAAATAAATATACAAGAATTGCTCGTTTAAAGGTATAAGATAATTAAGTTCAATGGAACTAGTGGGACGAATGAGTTGCCCTTGTTCCATGGGACAAAAACGCAATGGTACTAGACTAGTGGGAATCATCCGATATTTCTTTGAATATCTTTTAGTACCTAAGACTTTTGTACGTGAGTACTAGTATTTATTCTGTGCTAGTACATAAGTTATTTGTTTCTTTTTTAATAGGTAAGTAATTCCCTTATTCCACAGAGTAAAATACTTGGATTAAAAAATAAAAAGTGCTTAAGGTGGAAGACAGTAACACACGCGTAATTTATTTTACCTTTGCTCGCGAGCAAAAAATCTAGTAGGTAGGTAGTAGTATCCTAGCCTAAATACCTATCTACTTACAAATGTGGGTACTTAGCTACTTATATTGAAATAAAACACTAAAATATACTAAACTTTGAACTATATTGAAATAAAAGTAGAATTTATAACGGAGCACACAACTTATTCTAGCGGGTTATATGGAAAAAAGGGAAGATGGCGTCACAGTTGACCGTAAACCAACAAGAATAAAGTTGCCAGGAATAAATACTAAAGTTAACAACAAAATTATTGCCTATCGTTTAATTTAATTAAATTTTGTTGGGCCGGGCCACAACGTTATTTTTGCAAAGTAATGAAATTATATAAAACCAAACAAAATAGGGCAACATATTCAAGAAATAAATATATTGAAGTTATACAAAAGGGTGTCATATGTATACCCAATTATGTAATAAACAAAGACTACTTTTAAATATTAACATAACATTTTGATGCTTGATACAATGTATCGGAAATCTATAATTTTTTTAACTAGATAACTATAAAAGTTAATATGCTATATAAAACTTTGTGAAATTTTAGTTATAAGGTAACGGACTTAATTTTCTGTAAGATCTCATATAAGTTTTATCACCGATTCTTACTTCGACTACTCTGACTCAACTGTCAGAGCCTGGAAAATTTTTGACAATTCTGGCCATGGGCCATTGGAATGGAAATGAGTTGTCTGATCTTACTATCACTAGATCTCCAGATTGGGAGCTCGAGAATAAAACAAATGTAAATGCTGAACTTGAAAAAAGAAACCTGATTTATCTTTAAATAAAAATTAAGTAAAAATAAACAGTTTAAAAAAAATTGTGATTGATATATAAAATTCTTTCTGTACAAGTTTTTTTTTTGTTTATGTTTGGTTCGCTTATAGTGATTCCCAGAAATTGTATTTTTTTTTTAAATAGGTACACAGTTAGGAATTATTATAATCATTGTGAAAAAACTGTTTATTTTTACTAAATTTTTATTTAAATATAAATCAGGTTTCTTTTTTTAAGTTCAGCATTTATATTTGTTTTATTTATATTTCTTAGTATTGTGGTTGTTGATCTTTACAGCAAAGTAAAAATAAAAATAAAGCAACATAGTATAAATAGCAAGGTAATAATAATAACAATATTATATACCTATTAAATCATTGATTTATAATATTTTTTTGGTAGAAGTATTTTTTTTGTTTATCCATTCGCTTAATAAACAGGAATTTTTGAAATCATTCTAAAAATAACTCTTATTTGATTTTTATTAAAGTATTAATCAGATTTGTTCGTTTTATTTAAGTTTCTTAGTATAGTTTTATTGTTGTTGATCTTAAGGGCAGTGGCATATAACGACATCTATCCTCTGAATATCTGGTCTGGCTGGTCTGGGAGAAAAGAAAAAACTAAGACAGCTGCTTCTCTGCCCGGGCAGATCGTTAGAGCAGATCGAGGGAATGGGTAAAAATCGAATCATGTTAATAGGCGATGCGGCTAGCAACCCATCACTATTTTGATTCCTTCATCAAACTTCTTGCCTAGATCAAGCTGAAAGTGGCTTTTGAGTCTTGGAGCTTAGAGCCGCAATACTCAAAATGCTCTCTCTGCCCCATTAGGGATAAAGACGTGATAGTATGTATGTATGTAGTTTATACATAATAACTTTAGAGGAGAGTATTTTCTTATATGATTTTAGAGTTTCACGGTCACAATTACTGTTATTAGTATTACGGGACTTACCGCGATTAATATCGTTTTTTGCCAGATATTTCGACGGCCCTTCTGCCATCATGGTCGCTGGCCGACATGATGGCAGAAGGGCCGTCGAAATATCTGGCAAAAAACGATATTAATCGCGGTAAGTCCCGTAATACTAATAACAATAAGAGTATTTTCTTGTTTTACATTTTTGAAAGCGTTATGAGTAGCAGTCGGGTTTTAGCTCTTTAACCTTATTTTTTGTTTTCCATTTTTAATCATGATGCCTACAGCTGCTAATGGAGCCGGGCATTGGGTCATTGTCAGTATCTAAGTATATTAAAATGCTTTCTGCAATGCGATCTTCGACGAAATACAAATTCGCCCAATGGAGTTTTCGGCGAATCGACTTATCTGCAGATAATCGTACCGGTGAAGCACTTTTTCTTTTAAAAATTCTTTCGGCGAACCGAGCTGTCAGTAAAAAAAGGTAGCGGCGTAAAATTTTTTCTTTGTACAGATGAACGGTGCACAGTGATTTCTATGTACGATTAGATCGTTCAAGGGTAATTCTATAAATCATACGGAGCTCCCAGATTGGGATGATCACTTATCCATTTAGGTCTGCTCTGTAATTGTTTAAGATAGTTTTTGACCATGCAGTCCAGAAGTCTTGTTTTAATTTGGACAAAATATGCCAAAACTTAATTCTATTTATATTCTCATGTGTAAGATCCTTTTCTGGATAACTGGTCATTGCTGTGCCAATCAAAAGTGACCAGGTGTTAAATAATTTGTATCAAATAATTTGTCTACACTAATATTATAAAGAGGAAAGATTTGTCTGTTTGTTTGTTTGTTTGATTGTATTGAATAGGCTCCGAAACTGCTAGATCGATTTTAAAAATTCTTTCACTGTTGGATAGGTATGTTATCCCTGAGTGACATAGGCTATGTATGTACCACGGGCGAAGCCGGGATGGACTGCTAGTATGTAATATGAAGCAATGGCCTTGAGTTAAACACAGACTCAATTTCAGCAAGTACAGTGTAAGGACCTTCAAAGGTAAGATAAACGTTACCAACTATTCTTTTTAAATGGTACTTTAAATTTTTAGGGTTCCGTACCCAAAGGGTAAAAACGGGACCCTATTACTAAGACTTCGCTGTCTGTCCGTCTGTCTGTCAGCAGGCTGTATCTCAAGAACCACGACAGCTAGACAGTTGACATTTTCACAATTATGTATTTTTGTTGCCGCTTTTACAACAAATACTAAAAACAAAATAAAATAAATATTTAAGGGGGGCTCCCATACAACAAACGCGATTTTTCTTGCCCTTTTTTGCTTTATATCAATAATGGCAACAGATGGGCACTTGAAATATTTAGGAAATACTCAGATGTATTTTTATTTTCATAATAAAAAAAATAAAAAATAAAAATATTTAAGGGAAATTCATGTGCAAACTTATTAGCAATGTCTGTGGAAGATAGATTTTGACTACTGAAGGCTTTTGTAATTAATTGGTCAATTGATTGTGTAATTCTACCACATATAGAATTGATTATTTGCCAAAGTTTTTTAGTATTATTATAACTATTTTTTATTCTATTTTTATAGTAATTATTTCTGTAGTATTCTATTATTTTGTGTACTTTATTCCTAGTTTTATTATATTGAAATCTAAGACATTTATTTGTATTATCCTTTTTCCACAATTTAAACAACTCGTCCCTTTTCTTACTTAAATTTAAAATGTTTTTATTTATCCACGGTATTTTATTTTTCTGTTAATTAGATTTCTTAATTTTTTTTATTGATTTTAGCTTAGCATTTTCAAAACTAGATTTTATAAAATCATTAATTTGGTTTGGACATGTCATTGTATTTGTTAACGACCAGTCAGTACTATTAAGCTCTTTATAAAATATTTCACTATCACAAACTTGCATAAATGAAGATGTTGCATCAGCCTGTATACGCGCGTTTATGCCTTCGCCATCGCTGGCGATCAGTACGACGCGGTGATCTGCCAGTGCCGTATCGATAGCCGCCGAGCACGCAGTTTGAGTTAGTCTTGAGTAGATATGATCAATGCACGATTTAGTTACTTTACCTAATCGCATTTCAATGCGAGTATAGTTAGATATACCACGCTCAAACCCGTGCTCGGATAGCATGTCTGTGTATGACTGACATTCTGAGGATTTTATTTTCTTTAAATCTATGTTAATATCACCAATAAGTATCATATTAGTAGATTTATATTTCTTAAGGATGCGTGACAGTTCAGTGACAAAAGTACATTTATTAGTTGATGGAGGTCTATATACTGCACACACAGTTACCGCCGTATTATTTTTGGTTATTAGTGTACCTGTAATATTTTCAAATAAGTGTATTTTTACTGTCGTGGTAGTGAATTTTAAACAGTTTTTAACATAAATAATTATTCCACCGCCTTTTTTACTTTGACGCAACTGAGTGTGCATTCTATAGCCTGGTATTTGAAATAAATTACATATTTTATCAGATATGCCAACTTCGGTTAGGATTATCATATCTAGTAGCCATTTTGAGGACTGGAGTAAAACTAGTACTTTTACAAAATTTCTGATCATTGAGCGTATGTTTATATGCAAACAAAACAAATCAGTATCGGTGTATGGGATATTATCTATAAATGAATTAATCGACGAGCAATTATGAATTTATATAACCTTACTAAGATCCATAGTTATTTATTGACTGAAAATTTAAAATTAAAGGAAAAAATGAACTTATCAATACCGAAATCTTTAGTATTTATTAAAAGAGTTATTGAGCAATTAGTTCACATAGGGATTCAATGTCAGACAGACAGTGGATAACAGTTACTTTATGGCTAGTGTCATCTTTCTTGGCATAAATTTTACCGTCCTTACACCAAATATCTAAATATTTGTTGTTAAAGCGGCAACAAAAATACTAAAAACAAAAAAAAAAAAATATTTAAGGGGGGCTCCCATACAACAAACGCGATTTTTCTTGCCCTTTTTTGCTTTATATCAATAATGGCAACAGATGGGCACTTGAAATATTTAGAAAATACTCAGATGTATTTTTATTTTCATAATAAAAAAAAAATTAAAAATAAAAATATTTAAGGGTCCCATATCTAATAAATCCTATAAAAAACCTTCATTTTTATAGATAATGGTACGGAACCCTTCGTGCGCGAGTCCGACTCGCACTTTATCAGTCTGCGTTCGATCGTAATACGATAAACTTGTGTCCGATTCTAAGAATAATTTAAGAAATACCTACATTATAATAATGGTGTTAAAAAAGTGTTCAAATTGTAATAAAAATATAACTCAAAAACTGCCAGGATTGGAATGTAGCCGATGTAACAAGGTCGTGCACGCCACAACCACCTGTGCGAATCTTACCAACAAGCAGATAGCTACCCTTCGAAACGCTGAGGGCCTAGAGTGGAGCTGCGAGGAATGCTTACGTAACGTGTCGAGGCGATCTTCTTACTTTCTTCCAGATGACTCTGATATTGAGGAAGAGGTCAGGGAGACAGGTAGGGCGAGAAGCTATGATAAATTAGTGAGTCAGATCAGCTGTGAAACTAGAAAAATAGTCAAAAGTGAGTTGGAGGGGTTGACGTCCGCTGTTGAATATCTTAACAGTCAAGTCGCAGATCTAGAAGGTATCGCGAAACAGCAGGAGAACACTATAAAAATGCTAGTCAATAAAAATGCTGAACTGCTGAAGAAAAATCAAAATCTAGAACTCCGAGTCAGTGCCATGGAGCAAAGAGTGCTAGAGGTCGATCAAAAACTTCTCTGTACTAACGTGGAGATTGCTGGAGTGCCAGAGCTGCCTAACAAGGACGCGGTCAGTGCAGTGAAAGAGGTTGCCGAAAAACTCAACGTGAGCAGCCAGCAGATCGTGAGTGCCCGGCGGGTTACATCAAGGCGCAAGGAGCAGCCAGGTCATATCGTCGTGGAGCTTCAGTCCAAAGGAACGTGCGACCAATGGATAGTAGCTGCGAAAACTCAAGAAATTCTAGCTGGCAGCATCTGGACGGACCTACCCGCGGAGAAGGCAACAAGTCGCGTGTATGTTAGGGCGGCCCTCACGCCGCATACCAAGGCATTGTTATATAAAGCTAAAAACAGCTTAAGTGGCTCTTTTAAGTATATTTGGTGTAAGGACGGTAAAATTTATGCCAAGAAAGATGACACTAGCCATAAAGTAACTGTTATCCGCTGTTTGTCTGACATTGAATCCCTATGTGAACTAATTGCTCAATAACTCTTTCAATAAATACTAAAGATTTCGGTATTGATAAGTTCATTTTTTCCTTTAATTTTAAATTTTCAGTCAATAAATAACTATGGATCTTCTTAGTAAGGTTATAGAAATTCATAATTGCTCGTTGATTAATTCATTTATAGATAATATCCCATACACCGATACTGATTTGTTTTGTTTGCATATAAACATACGCTCAATGATCAGAAATTTTGTAAAAGTACTAGTTTTACTCCAGTCCTCAAAATGGCCACTAGATATGATAATCCTAACCGAAGTTGGCATATCTGATAAAATATGTAATTTATTTCAAATACCAGGCTATAGAATGCACACTCAGTTGCGTCAAAGTAAAAAAGGCGGTGGAATAATTATTTATGTTAAAAACTGTTTAAAATTCACTACCACGACAGTAAAAACACACTTATTTGAAAATATTACAGGCACACTAATAACCAAAAATAATACGGCGGTAACTGTGTGTGCAGTATATAGACCTCCATCAACTAATAAATGTACTTTTGTCACTGAACTGTCACGCATCCTTAAGAAATATAAATCTACTAATATGATACTTATTGGTGATATTAACATAGATTTAAAGAAAATAAAATCCTCAGAATGTCAGTCATACACAGACATGCTATCCGAGCACGGTTTTGAGCGTGGTATATCTAACTATACTCGCATTGAAATGCGATTAGGTAAAGTAACTAAATCGTGCATTGATCATATCTACTCAAGACTAACTCAAACTGCGTGCTCGGCGGCTATCGATACGGCACTGGCAGATCACCGCGTCGTACTGATCGCCAGCGATGGCGAAGGCATAAACGCGCGTATACAGGCTGATGCAACATCTTCATTTATGCAAGTTTGTGATAGTGAAATATTTTATAAAGTGCTTAATAGTACTGACTGGTCGTTAACAAATACAATGACATGTCCAAACCAAATTAATGATTTTATAAAATCTAGTTTTGAAAATGCTAAGCTAAAATCAATAAAAAAAATTAAGAAATCTAATTAACAGAAAAATAAAATACCGTGGATAAATAAAAACATTTTAAATTTAAGTAAGAAAAGGGACGAGTTGTTTAAATTGTGGAAAAAGGATAATACAAATAAATGTCTTAGATTTCAATATAATAAAACTAGGAATAAAGTACACAAAATAATAGAATACTACAGAAATAATTACTATAAAAATAGAATAAAAAATAGTTATAATAATACTAAAAAACTTTGGCAAATAATCAATTCTATATGTGGTAGAATTACACAATCAATTGACCAATTAATTACAAAAGCCTTCAGTAGTCAAAATCTATCTTCCACAGACATTGCTAATAAGTTTGCACATTAATTTCAACATGCAGTAAAAGCCATATTACCACAATGTCAGCAAACTCTTTTAGATGAAAATGAATATAACGATAAATGTGATAAAGTTGTTTTAATAAAAAAAGCTACTCCTGACAGAATTCTAAATATAATAAATAAACTACATAATTATAAAGCGCCAGGACAAGACAACATAAAATCATTAGATATTAAAACAAGTAGCGATAATATTTCTATCGCAATTGCTAACCTTATTAACACAAGTTTGTTTACTGGAATATATCCCGATGAACTGAAAAGAGGGTGTGTTCGCCCAATATATAAGAAAGGGAAACAATGTGAGGTATCTAACTTTCGACCAGTTACTTTGTTGTCAAATATTAATAAAATTGTCGAAAAATACGTTAGCGGTGAAATTCACACGTTCTTTGAAGAAAACAACATAATAAACAAAAATCAGTTCGGATTTCAACCGCATAAAAGCACGACTATGTTATTATCTAAATTCACTGATGAAATTAATACATATTTAAATAATAGAAACCATGTACTAGTTCTGTTTATTGATTTTTCACGTGCGTTTGATACATTAGATCACTCAATATTAATTAAGAAGCTTGAAAATATTGGCATTCAGGGCCCTTTGCTAGAATGGTGCAATAATTATTTGAAAAATAGGTCAAACTGTGTTAAGGTTGATAACTGCTACAGCGACTCTTATACGGCAAAAGAGGGAACGGTTCAAGGATCTGTGCTTGGACCGCTTCACTTCATTAGCTATGTCAATGACATGAATAATGTAATTAAGCATGGAACGTCCTACCAGTACACTGACGACACATGCATCATTGTTGCAGATCGTAATCTTGATACTGCTCTAAGAAAAATGCAAGAAGACTTTGACACACTAAATAAATGGTGTCATGACAATAAACTAGTCCTCAACGGTATCAAAACCAAATTAATCCATATTCGATCTCCATATGCTAGGAACCAAACTGATATAAATAACAAATTGTTTGCACACGATCATTTGTGTCTTCATTCCAAGAACGTGTCATGTAAATGCCCTACTATTGAAAGTGTTGATAAACATACTTATTTGGGATTAGTTATTGACAGCAAATTTAACTGGTTTCCACACATAAATCTGGTGTGCGAGAAACTACGGGCATTTTTAGCCAACATGTTACATACATGTTGGCTAAATTAATAATTGGATTCCTTTTAAGACTAAACTAATGTTGTACAATACGCTGGCGGAATCAATAGTGGGGTACGGTCTGACAAGTTATGGCAGAACATTTAATAGTTACCTTAATTGTATTTATAAGCTCCAGGTTAGAATATTAAAAATGATTGTGCCTACGAGTATTAAGCAAAAATATTTAAATGACGAATTGGCTCTATTTAAATATTGTGAAATCCTTCCGATACACACAAAGGTAAAATATAGCTTGTTAAAAGAACAATTTTTTAATACTACGTACAAAAAAACATAACACATAAAATTAATACGCGACAAAAAACAAATAAAAAACTTTTGATAAATATTGCACGAAATACATTTGGAGAAAGAACAACATCCTGTTTAATTCCACGGTTCATTAATAATTTAGAATTTTGTTTAAGACAAAGCATTACGCAAAAAAATATAAAGAATAAACTTAAATCGCACTTCTTGAACAGCCTATAAATGTTGCACTCTAAACCGGTCCTGCAGTGTGCGCGGCGGGCTTATCCGCCAGCGCGAATTATGTAATGATCTTTTAGAACAGTTTGTTATTATTATATTATTAACTACTAACAACTTTAGATATAAGCACATATTTGATATATGTGAGTACTAACTTAATATAAGACTGAACGTAGATGTATGCTCTCCGGACAAACCTTCGTGGTTTTTGGATGGCATAAAAAAAATGTATGTTGTTACTTGAAAATAAATTAACTAAAAAAAAAAAAACTTGGCCGGTTTTTAACCCCTGCCTCCCACAATCCTCCGCATTCCGGAGAATGTCTAGGGATGTACCTGAATTGAATTAATTTCTGAGAGCAAAAATTTGTTACGTTATCAATGTGAGATTTGGAGTTATTCTTCTTATATTTAAGAGCTGGGCTCTTGTCGGTGGAGTGCTTTCCATGTCTCTCTTCCTTCCGCTAAGTTCTTAACCTCTTTATATGTTTTCACGTTTAATTTTTCTTTTATTTGGTCTATAAATTTTCTTCTGGGTTTTCCTACTCCTTTCTTTCCTTCTATTTTTTCTTCTATTATTGTTTTAAAAAACGCATCGTGGCGTATTAGATGACCGAACATTTTCCCTCTTCTATTTTCTATAATTTGTATTATTAGTCTTTTCTCTTTCACATCCTCTAGTACCTTCTCATTTGTAATTTTTTCTGTCCAACTTATTTTTTTCATTCTCTTCCAGCACCACATTTCAAATGCTTCTAATCTATCTCTATCTTTTTTGGTCATCGTCCACGTTTCGCATCCATACAAAGCAGTGCTCCATATAAATGTTTTAATAAATCTTTTACGTAAACTTTCTTTAATACCAGAACAAAATAAATATTTTTTACTCTTAAATGTACTTTTTGCAATAGCAATCCTCTTCTTAATATCTTCTGAGCATCTTGCCTCTTCGTTGATAATAGTTCCTAAATATTTTAAACTTTCATCATCATCATCATTTCAGCCGCATGACGTCCACTGCTGGACATAGGCCTCTCCCAAAGATTTCCAAAATGACCGATCAAGAGCAGCCTGCATCCAGCGCTTTCCAGCGACCCTGGTCAGGTCATCTGACCACCTTGTAGGTGGGTGCCCTACGCTTCGCTTGCCAGTACGCGGTCGCCATTCAAGAACCTTTTTGCCCCATCGGCCATCGGTTCGTCGCGCTATGTGTCCCGCCCACTGCCACTTTAACGAGCTAATCCGCTGGGCTATGTCAGTGACTTTTGTTCTCCTACGGATTTCCTCATTTCTGATTCGATCACGTAGGGAAACACCGAGCATAGCCCTCTCCATAGCGCGTTGAGCGACCTTGAGCTTTCTTATGAGACCCATAGTAAGGGACCACGTTTCAGAGCCATAAGTCATCACTGGTAACACACATTGGTTGTAGACCTAATCTGTTTTGGTTGTAGTCTAACTGGTTTTCAGCCAATAACCTTATGTTGAATGCAAACAAGACCCAATGCATTAGATTTAGTCTTCCTAACGTGAGGCAAGCCAATGTTGATGTGCTACTGAACGGTCAAAAATTAGATCTCGTTGAAAATACTACTTTCTTGGGAATCACAATAGATTCAAAACTTCAATGGGGTGCCCATATCTCTAAACTCGCTAATAGGCTTAGCTCAGCGGCTTACGCTATTAGGAGAATCAGACAATTGACAGATGTGGCAACTGCTAGACTAGTTTACTTTAGTTACTTTCATAGTCTGATGTCTTATGAGATTCTTCTGGGGAGTGCAGCTGATATACAGACTATTTTTATTTTGCAAAAAAGGGCAATTCGTTTTATTTACGGTTTAGGATCAAGAGACTCCCTAAGAGATTTTTTTAAGAAAATTGATATACTTACTGTACCATCCCAGTACATATTTGAAAATATAATGTATGTAAGGAAAAATATTGCCTTGTTTAATAAAGTGGGTGATTTTACGGATAGAACTTACGTAATATAAATGATTTATTTACTCCGTCCTATAGGCTGAAAACAGTTAGTAAGTCGTTTATGGGAAACTGTATAAAGTTTTATAATAAATTGCCAGAATCGGTTCTTAGTATGCCAGATAGAAAATTTAAAGTTTATGTTAAGAAAGTACTCTGTGATAAAGCTTATTACGGAACCGATGATTACCTTAGAGACAAAAATGTCTGGCTTGAGCTTGGCGCGGGTCCCTCTTAAAGGTTTGTATTTGTACATTCACAAATGTCATAATTTAAGAACATTCTATACATGTTTTAGTACAAAATTTACAAATTGACATTAATTTTAAACTTGACATCATGCTTAATTAATAATTATGACATAACAATGTATTCTCAGTCCACATATCTAATTTTAATACCAGTATAATTGTAAGTTGACGTTATTGGAGAAAATGCTGCAGTACAGTTTGTTACCGTTTCTTCTGTACTTTCGCTTTGGAAGCGGCAGTAAACTTAGCTATAAGTAATTGATCTGACGTCAACATTTACCTTATAAGAAATCGAAAGGAAAAAAAGTGACAATTATCAAGTGATACAAATATCCAAAGATAAATAAATGAATTTGACTTTGACTTGACCTTAGTCTCGAGGCACAGAGGTATTTTGGACGAGAAGACATTGCGTAGTTTCCCGAACGCTGCCCAGCCGAGTCGGATTCGTCGAAAGACCTCTTCCTCGAAGCTGGAACTTCCTGCCTGGATCAATTGACCCAGGTAGATATACTGGTCTACAACTTCGAGGGTGGAGCTCCCAACACAAACAGGTAGGGGCGCAACATGGACATTCGACATTACTTTCGTTTTGTCCATGTTCATTTTAAGGCCCACTTGTTGGAAAACTCGATTTAGGTCTCCGAGCATAGTACTTAGGTCTTCCATCGATTCTGCCATGACAACGATATCGTCGGCAAATCGAAGGTGAGTGATATACTCGCCATTGATGTTGATGCCAAATCCTTCCCATTCCAGAAGCTTGAAGGCATCTTCCAGTGCAACGGTGAACAGTTTCGGAGATATAACGTCTCCCTGTCTCACACCTCTATGCAGTGGAATTGCCCTCGTGCCCTGCTCCTGTACTCGGACTGACATAGTGGCGTTACTGTATAAGCACTTCAACACTTCGATATACCGATAGTCAATACGGCATCGCTGGAGAGACTGAAGCACGGCCCATGTTTCGATCGAATCGAAGGCTTTTTCATAGTCCACGAATCCCAAGCATAACGGCCGGTTATACTCCCTCGTCTTCTCTATAACCTGCCGCAGCGTATGAATGTGGTCTATGGTGCTAAAGCCTTTACGGAAACCAGCTTGTTCGGGAGGCTGGAAGGCATCAAACCTGTTCGCGAGACGATTCGTGATGACCCTCGAAAACAACTTATATACATGACTCAGAAGCGTGATAGGCCTATAGTTCTTCAATAGGGTGTTATCTCCCTTTTTGAAGAACAAGACCACCACGCCCCTGTTCCACGCTTCTGGCGTTACGCCCTCGAGCAGAACGGAATTACCGAGCCTCTGAAGGACTTTCAGTACCGGTGTTCCGCCCGCTTCCAGAAGCTCTGCTGTGATTCCATCCTCGCCCGGCCTCTTGTTGTTTTTAAGCTGTTTGAGGGCCATCCTAATCTCGTACAGGCTGATGTCCGGGATATCTTCGGTATAGTGTCGGGTTAGCTTGGCTCTTGGGTCTTTAGCCATTTGTTTACTGGGTTGTGAAACTGAGGTATACAGCTGTCCATAAAACCTCTCGATCTCCGCCAGAACCCCTTCCTTTGTCGACACCACGCCGCCGTCCTCCGTCTTCAGCTTCATCAATCGGCTTTGCCCAACCGACATAGCTCTTGCGAACACTTTGGAGCCTTTATTCTGCTCTATCGTCTCCTTAATACACTCAGTATTAAAGGAGCGGATGTCTCTGGTCTGGATATGACCACTGCCCATTTAAATATACATGATGTGGATTATATCTGACCACTGCCCAGTTAGGTCACAACATGTAAGTATGGAAAAAATAAAGGTGAATCCACATATAAGCCTAATATTAATAAAAAGAGGAAAGATTTGTGTGTTTCTTTGTATAAAACCTTATTTAAACATCAATGTAACCCCGAGGTATCAAAATTTTGGATATAAACGGCATTGCCGTATCCTTACTAATATTATAAATGCCAAAGTGTGTATGTATGTAATTTTGTATGTATGTATGTATGATCCATTTTCACGCTAAAACGGCTGAACCAATTTTCATGAAATTTAACGTAGAGTTATATTGGACCATGGAGAAGGATCGAAGGAAGGCTGGGTATCGGTTATTCTTCGATCCAAGAACCTATCTATCTACCATACAAAATATTTGATGTGTAAATATGGTTTTGCCTTTACATTTATGGATAAACGCTTGTAGGACAGTGGTTACACGATAACCACAAAAAGTTTTTCCAGACAGGCAGAAGTCACATCTTGAACACAAACTTTCGGCGTAAATATTTCAAAGAAAAACAAATATCATGTAAAACCGAAACATACTACATATAGTTCAATCTATCTGCTATCATAATTACACAAATAGTATCACTTACCGGGATTTTTTTCGCCATAATCTAATAAAAACACTTCCACTCTGCTCAAAATTTTGCCGGTTGACCATTATTTTCACTTTGACAAGCGAAATGTCAAGTTTTTTCTTCTAGAGTCGTTTTTTTTTTTTCGTTCAGAAATCAACTGTATCATAGACAATAGACGGATGACATTTTGCGGTTTCTAGCTAGCATATGCTCGTCAGAAAAAAAATATTTCTGAGGTGGTTCGCTATGTGTACCCAGCCTGGCTAAGGGTTAAGTCTAGGGTCCGAGCAGAGATTTTTTGAGGCTTTCGTTTGGGGCTGGACCTGAATACTTTTGATCCCACCGCTTGGACAGCTTGTATAAACCCTTGGTTTATCTCGTCCACTGTAACGCAATCTTGAAGGCCTTCGAAGCGATTCGACAGTTCAAGCTGGAAGCCCTCGGAGTTCTCAATTTGGACTTGCGACGGTCGCAGCGTCGACTTCATCAGCCGTGACCTTTCGACTTTGAGATCAATATTCACGATACCTCTTAATATTCGGTGATCACTCCCGGTTTTGACTCGAGTGATCACTGAGACATCGTTGAATATTCGTCTCTTTGCCGTTAGGATGAAGTCGATTTCGTTCTTAACAGGGGGCTGGTTCTTTTTTGCTGGACCCAACCAGGTCCACTTTCTTTGCGGCGGCTTCTTAAAGAAAGAGTTCATCGCAAAGAGTCCCTCTTGCTCCAAATAATCAGCCAGCCTACGTCCCCTGTTATTTCGCACTCCGTATCCGAAGTTTCCCAGCCTAAACTCTCCAACGCCTCGCTTACCCAGTTTTGCGTTAAAATCCCCCATAACAACCGTAAAATAGGCCCTACTGATGTCCTCATACACTTCATCCACCTCTTCATCGGAATGATCCCCAGTTGGCATATATACCTGTATAACCTTCAGCGAATGTCTTTTAGATACTTTGAGTATCAGGTATATTACCCTGCTGGAAACACTCTCGATGGTTGTGACGTTGTTAATGAGGGACTTGTGGACGAGAAACCCGACACCATGCTGGGACTTCTTTTCGTCTCCTTCCCGGTGATAGAGTAGGTTACCAGACTCTAGGGTTGTCGTGCCCTCGCCCTCTCTTCGGACTTCAGACAACCCCACAATGTCCCACCGTAACCTACTCATTTCTTCCTCCACCTCAGCCAGTTTCTCGTCAGTCCTCAATGTGCAAACGTTGTGTGTTACCAGGGCCAGTTTTCGCCGGGGTTGGTAGCCGTTATGCTGCTTCTATAAATAGATTGAATATCAGTGGAGAAAGTGGGCAACCCTGCCTCACTCCCTGTCGTATTTTAGCCTGTCTTTTTTCATTATTACTTTCTATTATTGTCTCTTGTTCTTTATACAGTTCTTTGATTATTCTCCTGTCTCTGTAGTCTATGCCAGCATTCTTAAGCGCCTTCATCATTAGTTTCCAATTTACTTTATCGAACGCTTTCTCTTAATCTATAAACGCAATATGTGTTTCTAAACCAAGTTCCAATCTTCTTTCTATTATAATTCTAAGTGCTAAAACTGCTTCTCGAGTGCCTTAGTTTTTGCGAAAACCACATTGGTCGTTGCCTACTATATTTTCTACTTTAGGTCGGATTCTATTTTGTATTTTTTATTTTTTTTTATTTATTTAACTTCAAACACTAATACAAGTGTAATGGCGGACTTAAAGCCTAAGGCCTTATCTATCAGTCAACCAAACGGGTGATGTGGAGAATGATAGGGGTAGTGCACAACTTGACAGGTATATGGTGAAAAAGAAAGAAAAGACTATATGTAAAAATAGGAATCAAAACAATAAACTACATGCAAATAATACACACTATAAAGTATATGCTAAAATAAACAATACCTACATATACTACATACACTACATAAATACACTATGATCTATCTGACAGTTTTTGAAGAAAATGTGCCTTCACCTGTTTCTTAAATGAAAAACGGGTTTTAGCCTTCCGGACATCAACTGGTAATTCGTTCCATAGTTTTATAGCTTGGACGATAAAAGAATGTGTAAAGAACCCACTCCGGTGAACTGGCAAAAAAAGGTTGAAATTGTTAGAAGAACGCAGATCTCTAAGATGGGTATCACCCTAAAACTGAAAATTAGACTTGATGTAAGCAGGAGTAGCGGGTTCAAAAAGAATCGAATAGAGAGTTGTGAGGATGTGCAGGTTGCGCCGTTGACGAATTGGTAACCAGTGAAGTTGGGAGCGATAAGACGACACATGGTCGTATTTACGAAGACCAAAAATATAGCGAATACAATTATTGAGAAGACGGTCAAGTTTGTTTAGCATATCGCCAGTCAAGTCTGAGTAGCACACATCAGCATAATCTATGATTGGCAAGATTAATGTATTAACCAGCATTGTTTTGGTGTCACAAGGTTGAAATTTTTTTAACTTATAGAGGGTACGTAGGACACCCGTGACTTTTTTAGAAATTTCCGTGACTTGTGTATTCCACGAGAGGTATGGATATGTGCAAACCTAAATCTTTGACACTTGAGCCAAATGGTATTACTGTGCCTTCAAAACAGACAGATAGGTGAGAGTCAATGTCAATCTGCAAATAAAATATGTACTACCAACTAGTAAAGCCTGACATTTTTTAGGATTGACCCTAACCCCTAACTTTCGCGACCACTTAGCCACGGCACTCAGAGCAGTATTAACCTGACTAATGGCAGCGTCTAGATTATCTACATCAGCTTGTGCATAAAGTTGCAAGTCATCGGCATAAAGGTGATACGAACACTGAAGATCTATAGTTATAGAATCTATAAAAATAGAGAAGAGTAGAGGCAAAAGAATGCCTCCTTGAGGGACGCCTGTCTCAAGTTCACACCATTCTGAGGAGGATTCCTCAATGCGAACTAACTGCTGTCGTCCTCGAAGATAAGATGAGAACCAGTTAACAACTGGTGAAGATACCTTGAGATGTGAAAGTATGGCTAGAAGGATATCATGGTCCACGGTGTTAAAGGCATTGGATAAATCTACCAATGCTACGACTGTGACTTTCTTATTCTCCATCCCTAATGTCATCAGTCACTTTGAGGAGGGCTGATACCGTGCCGTGTCCACGACGAAAACCTGATTGGAATGAACTTAACAGGCCATTTCCAAAAATATGTTGAGATAGTTGGTAATGGACACAAGCCTCAAGCACTTTTGAGAGAAACGGAAGAATAGAGATTGGACGTAGATCGCATAACAGTTGGGGATTGGGGACTTTAGGAAGAGGACGAACGTAAGCTTTCCGCCAGAGTTCAGGAAATTGTGCTGTAGAGAGAGATGAATTAATAATGTGGGTGATGACGGGTAGCACAATGTCCAGGATGATTTCGATCATACGGCGGCTGATCTTGTCACAACCTACAGCTCTAGATTTTATGGACGCAATGATCTTTTTTACATCCTTCTCACTTATTGGCGAATATTTAAATTCGGCTACATCAGGAGACGGGTGTGAAGTGATATGTGAAATCGTAGCCGCTTTAAATGATTGACCAGATTGAGAAGACGTTACAAAATGATTATTTATGTCATCTAACGTCAATGAAGAAGGAATCTCAAGGTTACAAGATTTACCAATACCTAGAGTTCCAAGGAACTTCCAGACATCAGCAAAAGAAGAGGAGGAAAGTGTATTATGAATTAAGCGGCGTTTAGCATCACGTATCATCCTATTACACCGATTCCTTGCAAACTTAAACAGAGCCCAGTTCTCATCACTCCGATGTCTTTTAAAACCTCCAGAAAGCACGATCTCTCCTTCTCATAAACATTCTTACCCCTGGCGTTATCCACGGAGCAGGTGGTCGTTTTAGTTTGACATTACGAATCGGGGCGTGCTTGTCAAAAAGTCCAGTAAGAAGGTTATTGAAAACACTAAGTTTGTTATCTATACCAGATGCAGACCAAACCTTCTCCCAATCCGTATCAGCGGCATCATTGAGTAAAGCTTTGAAATCAGTCCGCGCATAACTACGAAGCTGCTTAATCTTGGGAATCACTTTAGGAGGCTTTAAGCGGTATGAACAGTGAAGGCGGTCATGTCGAGAGAATGCTGGGGCAGGATGTTGGCCGTAAGAAATAATATGATCCGTAGAAGATGTGATAATCAGGTCAAGACAAGTATCCTCCGAATAAATATTGTGATGCGTAGCTTGTGTGGGTAAAATATGCAAACTAGCAGAATCTAAAATACGGCGTAAATTTTGGGCTCTGGAAGAGTAACAATCTATTTGATCTGTGTTGAAGTCTCCCAAAATTATGTGATGTGCGTACTCAGACCCGAGCAGTTCAATAGCTGTTTCGAGATCAGCAAAATAATTTGTAGACGGAGGACAATACACAACACCAAGAACGGCTTTAGCACCTTTAAGATTAATTTCAAGAAAAATATATTTCGCAGAAGCAGAGTAAAGAGCAGAAGAGGTAAGCAGAATTTTATAGCTAATGTCGCTGCGCAGATATATACCGACACCACCACAATCTTTGCCCAGCCGGTCATTGCGAATTAGCACAAATCCAGGGAGAGGGTAAGAAGTAGATGAGAGTTCTGGCTTCATCCTGGTATCGGAAATAAGGATGGCATGAACATTGACATTAGTAAAGGTATCAACAAAGTCAGTATAATGTCCAGGAAGGCTCTGAGCATTGATGTGACAAACATTAAGAGATAAAGAATTGTGTTGGAAAGCAGTACAGATGTAGTCACTTAAAGAAATAAAAGAGGAAGGGAAGCACTATTATCACAAGAGTGATATTCATCATCGACTGAGTGATAAGAATTGTCAGACATAATATTATATAAATAAATATAAATTAATATAATATCAAAATAAATATATTTTTAGATGAGCAGGTTAGATTTCAATTAAAAAAAACAATTAACAAAAGCTAATTTTAATGATTATTAAATTTTAAACTAAATAACAAATAAGGGAACAAAATAAACGAAAATAGGAAACGATATTGCTCACAAGACACGTCGAACACGATGATTACCCCAGGAGTGCCGCCGCAAAAGTAAAACGGAGCAACTAACAGCCAACCGTTATATAGAGTGGCGGCTACCCGCCATATTTAGTGTTGCCAAGACGTTCATGCTAACACGGCCTCTCCTGATAATAAGCATCGTCCTCGACTGCGTTTTTTTTTTTTTTTAAGGATGGTCTTCAACGATGATGTCCTTAAGGGCTTCAACGGTGTCCAGCTGAATCGGCTGGTCTGAATCTGCACTGGTTCCCGGCGACACCAATGCAGGATGGGGCGCCTGTATTACACCAGCGTCCAACTCATCGGCCGTATCATCTGAAAAATAGCGATGTTAGCCAGGTTCCTATAAACCACATAAAATCCAAAAATCTTTCTTGAAATATTAAAAACTTTTATGAAATTATTAAAACTTTTGGTCTAAGAAAACTATAAGCAATAGGCAATTCCAATAAGAAATTATCAACGAGCAGTCAATTTTCAAATTAGATATTTGAATAGAAACCGCTCAGAGTAAACAAAATTTATAAACGATTCACCGAGTAGTCAATTTTCAATTTATTTGAACAGAAACCACTCAGGGTGATCATTTCCAAGAGTTTTTAGTTAAACGCTTGAAAAACTGAATGCAGAGGCATCGCTGAATCGCATGCATCAATCTAGGTCCACAGAGGCATCACTGAATCGCATGTTGACCGCACCTGGGCAGAGGCATCCCTTACTCGCTTGCCCTAGGACGATGCGAAGCAAACACATTCGCACCCCCCTTGTACTGATCTTGGACAGAAGCCTCAATGAATCGCTTGTCCTGGAAAAGCACACTCACTAGTTTTGGTACCAAACTCTCGTAGAAACCGAGACAGAGGCATCGCTGAATCGCATGTCTCGAGACAGAGGCATCACTGAATCGCATGTCTCCAAGCTGTTACTATCAAGGGTAAACATGTCCCTCAGCACAGCTCAACCAATCTACTTTCCTCCGTTAAACGTATAGGATCACTGCGATTCGATTGATTATCAACCAACAAAGGGTCTGTCAGATGTTGTTTGTTTGTCAGTTAGTATGAGTCAAAAAGACTTAAAAGTGGGATCCTTACAAAATTAATAACGAGGAACGAGAAATCTATTAAGTAGGTTGAAATGACCAAGCGAATCACAACTTTTACCTCACATTCAACGAATTAAGTAGCAAATACTCACTTTCAAAGAAAGCGGCGCAGGACTCTGGACACCATTCTCCTCGCCAAGGCACAAGGTACTCGGCAGCTGCTTGCGTCGTCTTTCCATACGACCCACTTAGCAACTTCAATAAATAGCGCCCGCTGGGTAGAGTCTTCATGACCCTGTATGGTCCTCTCATTCCGTGATCCAGTTTCCCAGTGGATTGGGAATACTTAATTGCAAACACAAGATCGCCGACTTGAAAAATTCGTGGCGCCCGGCGATCATCATTGACGTAGACGTCCTGCTGGGATCGGTTTCTTTCCAGCAAGGTGCTAGCTCTTGACCTTCTCATCTCACGCAATGCACTTGCATTAGGTTGTACACCGTCGATAGCAAGATCACGGATTAAATTGCGAATTACTGGTGTCGTACCATTGATGCCAACAAGCAAATTCAAAGCTGAAGCCTGCGTAGTCTTCTGCTTAGTCATATTCAAAACCAGCTGTAGCCTCCATAAAGTGTCTGACCATGACGCATTTTTATAGTTGGTTTCAATCCGGCTACGTCTTTTATCGCGTCGACGCGTCTTGCTTTTTGAGCGTCGTTTATGATCCGACATAATAAGGACACGAACTTAATATGCAAAATATAAAACACCAAAAAGAAATAAAAAATAGAAAATAAAAAATAACGATTACTTTGTTCCACTCGTAAATTAAATGATTACACGGACTGACAAGTAGTGATTTTAGGCCTGAGAATCTATCCCACTTCTGATTTTAGATGAGCAGGTTAGATTTCAATTAAAAAAAACAATTAACAAAAGCTAATTTTAATGATTATTAAATTTTAAACTAAATAACAAATAAGGGAACAAAATAAACGAAAATAGGAAACGATATTGCTCACAAGACACGTCGAACACGATGATTACCCCAGGAGTGCCGCCGCAAAAGTAAAACGGAGCAACTAACAGCCAACCGTTATATAGAGTGGCGGCTACCCGCCATATTTAGTGTTGCCAAGACGTTCATGCTAACAATATAATAATAAAATATAAAACCAAAAAAAACTATATCAATGTAGCGGGCCTAAAACACCTCTCCACACCACCCGCCAGCCACCAACCACAGCACTTAAATAGGTACATGACATCTTTACAACTACAACACAAAATAGACTTCTTTAGAGAAAACAAATAAAAATATGAGCACATCCTACACACTGTCCATCCCACAGGGCATACATGCTGGATCACGAGATCTACTTCTCTCTACTAATAATATCCTCGTGCATCCAGCCCCCAATCCCCAATACCCTGAGAGACGACCAGCATGCGGAGGCACCGCAACCAAGAATATACTTACAGTTTTAAATTAATTACATAATAATATTAAATAATTAATTCAAAACTGCATGGGTATGTATTAGGCATGATATTAACATACCTAATACACACTGTCAAAATAAAATGATACAAGTTACCCAGGCCCTAAAATTGAAAAAAAAAAACCAGTACATAACTAACAAGACTGCACGTATTAATATGTACCAAGTAAGTCGGTAAGTGAAGTAGGTACATACAAAAAACAAATACTGCGTTTAATTTACACACTTTCAGCAGTTTCAGCAAAGGCTTATGCGTTGGTAGTCTATGTTCGTCATTAAAAATAAAACACAAATGTCACTATCACTGTCAAAAAAATGATTTGATATATAAATGTCTGACCTGACACTTGATCTTGATGTGGAAAAAGTAAGAACTTAATGTGGGTGGGCATTACAAGCTACACGTAGTTACAAAAGTATAAAAACACCCTCAAAATATAAATTACAACCAGAAACGCTGTAAACAGAATAATGAGGAACACGAAATGTGTGAGGTTCACACAAAAAAAGAAAAAAGCTACTAAGAAGTACCTACATAACCTAAGCGGAAACTGTTTTAGTCGCTTGACCTTCTGCAGGACGAACAGCAGTGTTGAAGCCAGACGCCTTATTTTTTATTTTTCTCCCTCTTCATCAACTTGGTGACGAGATGGCTAAGTATCGCTGTCTCTTTCGGCGAGTATGCATGGAATGGTCTGGAGAGACCTCAACGTCGTCGGTTTCTTAAAAAACAGTCTTGTTCCATACGTCATTGTGACAGCGCGCATGCGAATTTGCGCCTCCGTGGCCGCCCGCGCCGAATTTTAATAATCATCAACCGCTAATCTCCGGAACCTCGTCTCTGCTCTGCTATTGAGAAGAAGAGGACTGGTGCACCAGGGAAGTCTGCAGCTCGTCAACGAGGTAAGCGATTACTTAGTTGTTAAATCACCAAGTTGTAGAATTTCTTCCTACCCCATAGGCCGTTTGATCTAAGTCTTATCCGAGACATTAGATGTAACCTTAGGTCCTCAAACCGCTTCATCCCCAGGAGACGACCTATTTACACGGTCGCCTCTTCATAAATTTGGTCCAACGAGCCTGGATTTGTCCAGCTAATAAAATATTTAACTACCTCCCGCTTCGGCGTTCGTGCGTATTCATTTGCATGAGCCCATCTTGTTCATTTCGTTTTCTGTAGACTCATTCTTCTTCCACTCTTACTTACTGTATTTAAAATGGCTAGCAAACTCGAAGTTAAATTAAAGCAACTTATTGCTAAAAAAGAGGCTATGTACGAACGAATAAATCGTATATACAATGTAAGCAAAAATATATCTAATTACGATTCTCGTTCAAATGAATCATTTCTAGCCCAATCTGAGACTATCAGCGAACTTAATGACAAATTTGAATTGATTATCGAGCAAATTAATGAATTGGACTTTGAACTTAATAACACCCCGCCAGATTATGCTGCATTAAGCTCTTTCGAAGAATTATATTCAGCTATTAAATATAAACGTAACCTTATTCTAGCGAGAAATAAGACCAACGTATGTGAGACCTCAAAGAAAGGGCCCATAAAACTACCACCGATCCAATGACCGTCCTTTGATAGGAAAATTGAAAATTGGCCGATTTTTTACGAAATATTTCGTAGTAATATTCACTTAAACGCCGATCTGACGGACTCGCAGCGTATCCAGTATCTCATGGGTAAACTTACCCACAGTGCTTTAAAATTAACCGCAGGTATTGTCCCCACGGGAAATACATACAATATAATTTGGGATACTCTCGTTAAGAAATATCAGGATAATCGTAGTTTAGGCATTCATTATTTAAATAACATTCTGGACATTAAAAATTGTGTCAGCAATGCCGCCAGCCTAAACAACTTTATAGAAAAATATTCAGCTTCTATTGCAGCGCTAAAACAACTAGAAATACCTAACTTATTGGATTTTATTCTATTACACTGTGGCTTACGAAAGATCGATTCTCAAACAGCGCAGCTTTTCGAAACCCATATTAGTGGGAAGGAATTGCCTTCTTATACAGAATTTATATCGTTTATACAGGATCATATAAAAGCTTGCGAAAGATCGCCTAATAATACTTCACGATTCGAGCCGCGAGTAACGAATTCCACTAACACTTCGAAAACTTTTATATCGAATAGTACACCACGGAGTGAAATAGAAACGCCCTGTCCACTGTGTACAGGTGAAAAACATCCTTTGTTTAGGTGTGTGCAATTCAAAAATATGGACACCCCGCAAACTCGTTTCGATTTTATTAAATCAAAGCGTGCCTGTATTAATTGTTTAAGCTTAACCCATACATTAAATAAATGTAGGTCACGTACGACGTGCAAGTATTGTAAGAAACAACACCATTCATTGCTACATTTCTCTGAGAATAACAAACTAGGCTCGCCGCTACTCCCAGACGATAGCAAACCGGTTTGTTATCATACGGACACCGCGCGCGCTCAGTCGTCGTCGCCCGTAGAAAATGCAACTTCTGTCACATTGAACAATACGCAAAACACAAATTATATTTTATTATCTACGGCGCAAGCGTATGCGACGCATAATAATGGTCGTGATAGAATCGTGGTCAGATGTCTGATAGATAGCGCGTCCCAGAATAATTTAATAACTTTGGATTGTTGTAAGCGTTTGAACATACCTATAGTTAAACTATGTAACTCGTCACTGCAAGGTGTTGGAATGACTACGCAGTCAGTGCATGGCTACATTTACGTCACAATAGAATCGCGCGTTAACCCCAAGAATAAATATTATATTCATGCATTAGTGGTAGACTGTATTACGGGTAAATTACCATCGAGTTATATTGAATTAAATGACGACATGTCGTATATAAATAAATTACCACTAGCCGATTTAACGTGGAATGTGCCGGGAGAAATTGACATTATTCTCGGTGTGCAACTTTTTCCGTATATTTACTTAGGGAATAGGGTTGAGTCGGGTGGCCGCGCGCCGCCAGCAATTTTGACTAGCTTCGGGTACGTGCTAATGGGCAGTGCGGCAGGTCATTGCGACTTATCTTCTCATTCTTCCTCGTTCACCGCGCTAGCTAATACTGACATTGAGTCAGGTTTGCAGAAATTTTTTGAATTAGAGGAAGTTCCATCTTTACGGCTCATCAGTCCGGATGAAAAAGAATGTGAAGATAATTTTATTTCTTCAGTCACGTTCAAAGACGATAGGTATTTTGTTAATCTACCTTTTTCGCGAAATCCCTCTAAGCTAGGCAATTCTCGCGCAGTCGCTCACCGACGGCTGTTAGCCCTCGAGCGTAAATTTGCGCACGTGCCAACCCTACGCGAAAACTATAATAAAACCATCACCGACTATATATCTCAGGGCTATCTATTGGAAGTACCCGATACGGAATTAACAGAAGAGGGCTACTACATACCGCATCACGCTGTTGTTAGGCCAGACAAAGATAATATTCGAGTGGTTCTGGATGCTAGCGCCAAAACCCACTCAGGGTTGTCACTCAACGATATTTTGCATGTCGGCCCTAATTTACAGGCAGACTTATTTTTGTTATTGCTTGATTTTCGTACGTTTCCCGTAGCTATGACAGCAGATGTTAAACAAATGTTTCTAAGAATCGGTGTTAATCCGCATCACCGCAAATACCTTCGGATTCTGCTCCGCTTGAATAAGAATGAGCCTATTCGCACCTTCAATTTTAACCGCGTGCCATTTGGGCTGGCGTCTAGTCCTTATTTAGCCATGCGCACACTACGCCATCTGGCGTGTGAGCATAGTGACCGCTTTCCTGATGCATCTAAATTGGTAGAAAGTCAGTTTTATATGGACGACTATGTCCATTCAGTTCCTGATGAACAAGCCGCAATAAAATTATCTCGCGACTTAATTAATTTATTTAAATTAGGTTCCTTCGACCTTGTGAAATGGGCCAGTAATTCATCCGCCTTATTAGAGACCCTCCCTGAGTCACACCGCTTACCAGTTAGTTTTTCTGGCATGGATAACAATATTCATGATTTTAAAATCCTTGGTTTAACCTGGGAACCCGCTGAAGATACTTTTTCTTTGACAACCATACCAGTGAACAGTAAATGTACCAAACGCACTATTTTATCATTAGTTGCTCGCATATTTGACGTGCTTGGCCTTGTGGCCCCGGTCGTTTTATACGCTAAAATACTTATTAAAGAACTTTGGTTAGCCAAAATAGATTGGGACGAAGTACCTCCACAGCCAATCATAGATCGCTTCGTCGCTTTAGCAAGGGATTTTCCCGCACTTTCTTCTCTCAAAATTCCACGTCACGTCGGGGTCTTTGCAGAATCTGTCGTGAACACTGTAGCTTTTTGTGATGCTAGTTTTAGTGGTTATGGCTGCTGTGTATATTTACACATTACCGATCCTCATGGTTATGTAACCGTCCGTCTTCTATGCGCGAAATCCAAAGTTTCCCCCGCTAAAGTTACAACGCTAAGCTTGTCTAAGCTTGTCAAGGTTGTCAGAGAGAAGCTTTCTGCTCGCATTCCTATTGCAGGTACTTACGCCTTTTCAGATTCTACTATAGCCCTCTCGTGGATCCATTCCGCTCCTCATAGATGGTCTATATTTGTTAGCAACCGTATTGCAAAAATCCAGGAAAATTTACCTGCCGCTTGTTTTAGTCACGTGTCTGGGAAGGAGAATCCAAGTGATTGCCTTTCACGTGGCATGTTGCCTTCTGATTTAATCGCTCATTCATTATGGTATAACGGACCTTCTTGGCTCTGTCAGCCTATTGATAAATGGCCTCTGAAATTTATTCCGACGGAATGTAAGACATTGCCGGAACTAAAATCAAAGACCTTTGTTGCTGAGGTTTCCAGTACAGAACCACATATTCTGGATACTGTAGCCAGCCGCGTGTGTTCATGGAATAAATTATTACACGTAGTTCTATATATCCTTAAATTCGCTAAAAGATTTAGTGGTAGTAACTCTGTTGAAAATATTCAAACCGCTGAGAATTTCATTATCAGAATCGTACAAAATATTCATTTTTCAACAGAGATAAGTTTAATTGAAACTGGCAAGCTTCCATCTAAACGGTTGCGCAGTTTGTCCATTTTTGTTGATGACCATGGAATCTTGCGCATCGGAGGTAGACTTTCCAAGTCTGACTTACCCTATGAGGCAAAGCATCCCGCGCTATTGCCTAAACGCGATCGTATAGTTGATTTGATCATTGATCACTATCATAACACTTATTGCCATACGGGCCCCGGCTTATTGATGTCCATTATAAGGCAGCGTTTTTGGATACTGGATGGTAGGACAGTCATTCGCTCTCGCTGTCGCCAATGTAATACTTGCTACCGTCTAAATCCTACTCACCTGACACCCAAAATGGCTGATCTGCTTGGATATCGCGTGCGCGATGCTAAGGCTTTCGTACACACTGGAGTCGATTTGGCCGGACCTATTGCATATATACCTATGCGTCGCAGAGGCCAACATTCACAAAAGATTTATATATGTCTATTCGTTTGTTTAGTCACTAAGGCTATACACATCGAACTTGTTTCGGATCTTACATCCGAAGCTTTTCTTTCTGCTTTCAAGAGATTTATTTCTCGCCGCGGTCCAGTGTCTGTCATGTACTCGGACAATGGCACCAATTTCGTTGGTGCTAAGGCCCAGCTGAATGAAACATACGCTTTCTTGCTAAAGTCAAGTACTCAATCTGATATTAAACAAGAGCTTCTCAAAAGCCGCATTGAGTGGAATATGATCCCCCCCCCCGCGCCCCGCATTTCGGAGGGCTCTGGGAGTCCAACGTTAAAAGTGTCAAAACGCACTTGTATAGAGTAATTGGGAAGCAGCTTCTTACTTATGAAGAACTCTTGACCGTCCTAGTACAGGTAGAATGTCTCCTAAACTCACGGCCTCTTAGTGTTTTGTCATCTGACCCGCATCCTGACGTTCTCACGCCGGCACATTTTTTAATGTCCAGTCCGCTCACATATTTGCCATCCTCTGAATTGACAGAGGAAAGCATGAATTTGACAAATCGTAAGAGACTATTGGATCAACTCGTGTTATCATACTGGAAAAAATGGCGTATTGAATACTTGCACACGCTGCAAGTTCGTCAGAAATGGTGCACTCCCGGACAATCTATAGAGATTGGCACTGTCGTTCTTTTAGGTCAAGATAACGTGCCCCCCTTGACCTGGCCCTTAGGTATCATAACAGAGGTATTTCCTGGATCGGATGGTATAATTCGGGTAGCTTTAGTTAAGACAGTTTCAGGTTCTTACAAACGTCCTGTCACTAAGCTGTATCCCTTGCCTACCCAGTAATTAAACCGCATTTTTTGTCAAAACCGCATTTTTTTGTCAATCCGCTTTATTTTATAAACCGCATTAATTTTATAAAACCGCAATTTAATCAAACCACAGATGTCTATTCGTTGATATTCTCAGACCGCTATTTTCTCAACTCTCTCTTGAATTTATCCGCATAGCTCTCTAACAGCGTTAGACTTAGAATTTTAAAGGCTCAGGACCTTTCAAGGCGGGGAGCTATGTTGAAGCCAGATGCCTTATTTTTTATTTTTCTCCCTCTTCATCAACTTGGTGACGAGATGGCTAAGTATCGCTGTCTCTTTCGGCGAGTATGCATGGAATGGTCTGGAGAGACCTCAACGTCGTCGGCTTCTTAAAAAACAGTCTTGTTCCATACGTCATTGTGACAGCGCGCATGCGAATTTGCGCCTCCGTGGCCGCCCGCGCCGAATTTTAATAATCATCAACCGCTAATCTTCGGAACCTCGTCTCTGCTCTGCTATTGAGAAGAAGAGGACTGGTGCACCAGGGAAGTCTGCAGCTCGTCAACGAGGTAAGCGATTACTTAGTTGTTAACTCACTAAGTTGTAGAATTTCTTCCTACCCCATAGGCCGTTTGATCTAAGTCTTATCCGAGACATTAGATGTAACCTTAGGTCCTCAAACCGCTTCATCCCCAGGAGACGACCTATTTACACGGTCGCCTCTTCAAGCAGCCTGAGGGAATTTTTCTATCAAGCCTTTAAGCTCCTCATCAGTGCAGATCTTACATTTGGAACCATCAGACGTTTTGATGACTACCACTCCATCCTGTGACCAACAGTTGCGCATGCCAAAATGTTCAATTGCCTTGCCAAAAACAGCAAGCCGTGCACGAGTCAGGAACTCCTTTATAGATATCTTGCTACCCTTAAGACAAATTTTCTTATTCCAAATGGCAGATTTGGTGGATAATTCACGAAACCTGACTAGCAACGGACGATGATGATCTCTCTTTGACTGGCCCAGCCTATGGCATATTTTGATATCATCTTGATTCAGACCTGTCATGCCAAATTTCTTCTGTGCCAAATCCAAAATAATTTGTCTGTAATTCTCTTGAGACTCTTCTGGGATGCCAGAAAAAACCAGAACTTTCCGTCGATGTCTGGTTTCAATGTTGTCAACAGAGCGAATACATTCTGTAATTTGAGATCTCAGAATGCCTACCATTTTGTGCATAATATCACGGAACACCCGGAACTCTTCAGCTACTTTCGCAACAGTATCCTTTGCTGGTGCCGCAGACTGCAATTGGGATTCTAACTCTGCCATCTTCAAGTCGAAATGGGCTTCTAGTCCCTGTTGTGCCCTCAAGATATCAGTGAGATGTGACATGCTGCCAAAGTGAAGCTTGAAACTCTTACAGTTTTCGATGTGTGTGTGTGTGTGGTGACTAGCAGGTGGTGTGCACTACACAGGTATGGTTAAGTCCACATTAGAGTTTTACAAATGTAAGTAGGAATAAATTAGTTATTTACAGCTGATTAAATGCAAAAACACTCTTAAATTTTGTTTTAATTAATTAAATTATTAAATAAATACTGGAGAGACTTGTTAGGTTAAATATGCTCCTACCCGCGAAAAAAAAAATTATTTTTATCAGTATTTTTGATGCTTGTGTAATTAAACTAATCGTTCTATATTCTTCACATCTTTTCGTATTTGTTTTTTTTGGTATCGTAACGGTTCTACTTATTTTAAAATCATTTGGTATTTTTCCTGTTTTATATATTTCTTGTATTAATTTAAATATCTCGTCTATGAGTGTGTGACATTTAATATATTTAATAAGTTCTATTTGTATTCCATCTACTCCAGCGGCCTTGTTATTTTGTAAACTATTGAGTGCAAATTCAAATTCTTCGCGCGGTATTTCAGGCCCAAACTCGTTTTCTTCTACCCTATTTTCATCTTCTATATCCTCATCACACAAACCTTCTCCATCATAAAGCTTTTCTATAAATTCAACCCATCGTTCTACTATTTCTCTATCATCTATTAATATTCTATTGTCTTCATTTAAAATAACTGTACTTTTTGTTTTATGGTTTGTTTTAAATTTTTTTTTTGATGCTATTAGCTATGTCTGATTTTACTTTATTTAAAAATCTTTCTACGTCTTCACAGTCTTTTTCAATGGCTTTCTCTCTTTCTTGTCTGCATTTCAGTGTTATTTTATTAGATAATCGTTTGTATTCTTGTATGCTTTTGATATCGTTCTTATTTCTGAGTGTTCTACGTTCCAACATTAAATTTTGAATTTCGTTATTTAGCCATTTCTTCCGCGGTACTATTTTTCTATTTTGTAAATTCTCTTCTGCACTATCTTTTATAATATCTCTTAATGCGCACCAGTTTTTCTCTACATCTTTACTTCTGAACTTCTATTCTTTTTGTATAATTCTAATTTATCTCCCACTTTATTACTATATTGCACGCTTTGACTAGAATTTTCTTTTATTTTAGTGAGATCTTTTTTCTTTGGTCTATTTATTCTACTTTTTTTACCTATATGCATGTTTATTTTGCTAACTAACAAATTATGATCTGTACTTAAATCTGCTCCTGGATAGGTTTTGCTTATTTTAACGTTTTCCTTAAATTTATTTTGTACTATAATATAATCAATTTGAAATCGGCCTATATCACCAGGGGCCTTACTCCATAATGTTATCGACGAAAGTCGTCCGTCATACGAGCAGTTCAAGGCAATCCATAACACATACGCGATGACGTCGTCGATCGCTTTAGAACGGACTAAAGACGGGACTAAACTACTTTGACAGATAAATAGCTTAAACGGTACTCTATAGAGTCAAAATGTCAACTTGACAGCACGTGAGTCGACCGAAAATGACCCCCCTCCCACCCCGCATCATACCCCGCCAATGTCAACTCCGTCGTCACGGCGATACGGCTTTGGGCTCTTATTGGCTAGTTAGAACGCGATGACGTCGTCGCGACGCTTTCGAACGGACTAAAGACGGGACTAAACTACTTTGACAGATTAATAGCGTAAACGGTACTCGATAAGTGTCAAAATGTCAACTTGACAGCACGTAAGTCGACTGAAAATGCCCCCCGTCCCACCCCGCATCATACCCCGCCAACGTCAACTCTTTTAGTTACGGACCTCGTCGCGCCGATATGGCTTTGGGCTCTTATTGGCTAGTTCGGAGGTCTAATTATATCACAGATTAGACAGATAATTATATCTAGTCGGCATATCCATCGAAAAGCTGTGAACGTACTCGTAGTGATTATTTATATTCTCTTTGAGCTGTGGCTATATTTAGTATCCCTTAGCACAAGTTTAATGGTCCTACCTAGCTCAATCAGTGTGATTTATTATTATGTAACTATTCACCTAAGTAGCAGTTACTTAAATGATTGTATCTTTATCGAACAATAATAGTTGTTCGAGGACATAAACATAACCTAACCTAAAGGATGCTCCGGAACTTCAAGAGGTCTCAAAGGTAAGCAATTTGTGAATTTTGTTTATTAAAAAAAGTATATATATATGCCTACTTAGCCTCATACCTAAATTGCCTCTTAAAATTTTCTATATTTTTACAGATATTAATTATTGCTCTTGCATTTTATGCAAGGGCCGTTACCAGAAGGATGTGGATGTGGCCCAGGTTGCCATCATGGCGCAGCAGTCAGCAAGCACGCTATGGCGAAAATAGCCATGCTTTTATTTGGCAATAATATGGAGGATATAAATCATCTGCACCGAGAATATTACTAGGTATGTAAGCACTATGCTTTTTATCACTACATACTGACTTTGTTTACATCACACTTCGAATGGGCATGAGCCATCATGGCTGTAGCTGATATTCCGGATGTGAAGTTGGATCCAATGTCAAAAATATTTAAATTGATGAATACATGTACTGTTTGCTATCTAGCTAGTGGTACAAAAATATTCACTGACTAGGGGTTAATTCTAATAAACATTATTATAATCATTTTGAATGACTTTTTTCACCACCACTTCACCAAAAGGCAAAAAGTGGCCTTTGGCTTTTATAATAGCCCTATGGCTCTGTCACCCCTGTTATTTCAGCGGGTTCCATGGCATATTTCTGCACTGATGCTGCACTTTACTTGTAATTATGGTTAAATTGAGCATTTTGAACTAAATGAGATGTGCGGAGCTGTAAATATGACAAAGTACATCACATTTAAATCTTAAAGAATTTACTTTCTAAAACAGGATAATCTAATATATTGGTATACAATTATTTCAGGTTTTCAAGAAGAGACACGTGGTGATGACACAGTGTACAACAATTTGTCTAAAATGATGAATAGTACCATGCCCGGTGTGAAGATATTTATTCCACCTCATTCCTCTACAGGAAGAATATAGGTAACAGAATGAACAGGAAGAAGAGCAACAACCAGCCAGAATCTGACTGTTATCATCCATAATCCATCCTTTTTGATTACATTGTGCCTTATTTATTATCTTCTTACTGGTTTTTACCATTTCATATTATGGACTTTAAATAAAACAATATATTATAAAATAGTTTTGTTTTTCATTTACCAAAGAAACCACTTTTAACATCAAAGTACATTATGTTCATGATAAGTTATTTCTCTGCTAGGTTTGAAACTATTTAAAAATGTATATACATTAAATAAAAAAGAATCATTAATCAACGGGCTACATCGTTCTGCAGATCTGACAGAAAGAACCATACAATAAACCTAAGTACCTAGGTTAGTAGGTAATGTTAAGTAAACATTATGTACAGACAAAGCATTATGTGTTTTGTGGCTTGAAAGTAGACCGAGCCCAATGCCAAAAAACTTAAAGACCACTTTTAGCATTGTGGTGGGCGAGAAGGTGGCAAAAAGAATCAAATCGAGTCTCGGTCTATATTGCCGTCGTTGTATCCATCGAACAAACGAAGTAAAGCTTTGGAGACACCAAAATTAACAGAGCTGCTCAGTTTTGTCGTAGGTAGCTCATTTACTGGGTTTTCGGCCTGGTTCTTGCGACATTCCCATACTTGGGGCTCAAAATTTGGTTTTTGGTTTGGTAACAGCTGCCTTTCGAAAAAAAACTGATTAAACTGGAGAACTTTTTACAGAACAGATAGAAATTTAATAAACAATTTGAGTTAGGTTAGGTATTTGTTGTTTGATGTTATTTACACACGAATGTCATGTTTGAAGTTGACATGTCTGTGGAACTTTACTTTTAATGATTATGGCGTCTGGGATATTGAGTCGTACTGATTTTACAATAATAAAATCAATTATATTTTCTTATTATAATAACACTTTTAGGTTCAGATTGGCTTCACTTGTAAGAAAAAAAAGTAAGATTCTCATATATATTAGCCAATCAAGATAAATTTATTGTTTTCGAAAGTACCGATAAATTTAGCAAAAAGTTTCACACCACCGGTCTCGAATAGTCTCGATGCGTATCCGTATTGTACGGAACGACTGTACGGAGTAGCATGCCGTACCGGTGTCGATCCGTGTCTTTAGTACGCCCGTAGATACGGCGTATGTTTTTAGAGAGGGGCCGTCGCGGCGATACGGCTTTGGGCTCTTATTGGCTAGTTCGGAGTTTCGGAGGTCTAATCGTATATCTATAGATCTATAGGTACCTAGTCGGCAGTAGAGGTTTTAGGGTAGGACGCGGTTGGGCGACCGCCCAGGGCGCCGGATATAAAAGGGCGCTACGAAAGTATCCCTCCCCTCGTTCATTGATCGAGGTCTACTTACTTTTTATAAATTATTATTTCATTAGGTATATTTTATTGTGGATATCTAAAAGTGTTCCACCGTAACATCCGAACCAATTATCCAATTTTGACAAATGAGATGTCTATCGATTCTTGTTTCTGTCCGGGTGACAAAGTCTACAATTAGTATGCAATAAATATAACGAATTCGACATACAATAATTTCGAGGCAATTTTTTATTTTTTTGAGCTAGCCCCAAAGTAAGTTCGAGACTTGTGTTACAGGATACTAAATCAATGATACTATATTTTATAACAAGTACATATATAGATAAACATCCAAGACCCAGGACGATTTGAAAAAAAACCATTTTCTAATTTGCCCTGACCGGGGATCAAACCCGGGACCTCTGGGTGGCGGACTAGCATGGAGACCACTACGCCACGGAGGTCGTCAAAAGCATATAAATCATCCGGTACCTCGTTATTCTCAGTTGAACTATTAGTACTTTACACTTAGTGCCCTCCAGCAGATTTTACTCTCTTAACCCCTACGCTCATCGCAGGATCATCATTATCTCAGCCGCATAATGTCCACAGCTGGACATAGGCCTCTCCCAAAGATTTCCAAAATGACCAATCTAGAGCGGCTTGCATCCAGAGCCTTCCAGCGACCTTGGTTAGGTCGTCAGATATAGCAGGATAATGTTATATAATGGTATAAAATTATTTCAGGTATTCAAGAAGAGACATGTAGTGATGATATAGTGTTATAACAATTTGTCTAAAATAATGAATGGTACCATGCCCGGTGCGAAGATCTTAATACCACCTCATTTCTCTACAGGAAGTATTATATAGGTAACAGAATCAACTGCGGAAGAAGAGCAACAACCAGCCAAGATCTGACTGATATCATCCATACAGTGATTCATTCTTTTTGATTATATTGTAGCTTATTTATTATCTACTTACTGGTTTTTACCATTTCAAATTATGGACATTAAATTAAACAATATATTTATAGTTTTGTTTTTCATTCATCAAAGAAGCCACTTTTAACACAATTGTCCATGTTGTTCATGATTAGTTATTTCACTGCTAGGTTTAAAACTATATATAAATGTTTATAAATAAAATAAAAGAGAATCATTATTCAACAGCCTACATTGTTCTGCAGCTACCTACATAACATTATGTACAGACAAAGCATTTTGTCTTTGTGGCTCGAAAGTAGACAGAGCCTAATGTCACAAAACTCAAAGGCCACTTTTAGCATTGTGGTGGGCGAGAAGGTGGCAAAAGGAATCAAAATAGTAATATACATAGGCACATTGAATGTAAACTGATTCAGTTTCTACCATTCTATTGATTGGTTTTTATGGTCTTAGCTAGAAAAGAAGTAGCTGGTACATTCCTAGTTTTTTTCCTTTCTTCGACCAGCATGGAGGAGCAAACTTTTACAACAAACTAAAAAGAACCTCTACAAAGAAATACTCAAAACATTGAACACCATACACCACTCACACAAATTTAAACTAAGTGCACTTCTTATAATTATTATTATGTAAGCAATGCATCCAATTGCACATGATTGTGTTTTTATTAGGTGCTTTGGTAGGTTATTGTTACAATTTAGAGTATGTAACTTACAAGAAATTCAGGCATTGAAACTTAATTTGCTTTATAAAAATACACAACACTTCCACAATAATTATATATTTGTATAAGTACAATAAAATGTTGCATATGAAATACATTCTTTATTTTCATTCTTCATTTCTCCAGGCTATCTAAACAAGTTATTTCGGCTTTTCACGTCTCGAGTCTTGGTCTATAGAAGCCTTGCCGTCGTTTTTATAGAAAGCAATCGGAGCAGCTATCCATCTAACACAAACGTTTTGTCGTAGCGCTCATTTACTGGGTTTTCGGCCTGGTTCTCGCGACATTCTCATCCTTGTGGCTCAAAATTTGCTTTTTGATTTGGTACCAATAGCTGCTTTTCGAAATAAAACTGGAGAAGTTTTTATAAAACTGATAGAAATATAATAAACAAATAGGGATATTTATTTATTTGTTGTTTGATGTCAATTATACACAAATGTCATTTTTGAAGTTGACATGTCTGTGGAACTTGACTTTTAATGATCATGGCATTCATGGCGTCTGGGATATCGAGTCTTAACGATCTGACAATAGTGAAATCAATTACTTTTTCTTATTATAATAACACTTTTAGGTGCAGATTGGCTTCTTTTGTAAGAAAAAAAGTAAGATTCTCATGTTTATTATATAATTAAGATAAATGTATTCTTTTCGAAAGTACCGATACAATACCGGTAACTTTAGCAAAAAGTTACATCACTGGTGTCGATGCGCGTCGTTTACGGGCTCGTATGGGATCCGTGTTGTACGGCCCGAGTTTATGGAGTGTAAACGAAGGCACCGATGTCGACCCGTGCCTTTAGTACGCCCGTAAATACGGTGTATGTTTTTGGAGTAGGGCCCCAGGCATCTTCCAAGTGTACCGTCTTCTCTTTGGCTGTTTAAACATAGTATTAGTGACTATTAAATTGTTCTCTTTGCAAAATTCTATTAATCTCTTTCCTCTTTCATTAAATTTTTGGAGATTTGGAGTTAAATAGTTCATATAAACTTTTTACAACATTTGATGCTCCTTTAAATGTTTTTGCATTATCACAAAATATTAAAGTAGGTAGACCACGCCTAGATATAACTAGATAGCCAAAAAGCTTCAGTTGTAAGATCTGATACTAATTCTACATGAATCGCCTTTGTTATAAAGCAAACATACAGTGCAACATAAGATTTCATTATTAAAGCTCTGCGTATTCTAGTAACTTTTTTGTTGAATGGTCGATTCCTACAGTTTGGAACGGTCTTTCTGCAATTAAACGTTCCTTTGGAAGTGAACCCATTAATTGCTTGGCAGCTGCAGCCTTCATGAGATAACACTTAATACATTTATGTATAACCTTTTTTAATTCATTTATGCCGCTTATCAAATAATATTTATGAGAAAGAGAACATAGTACTAATTTTGGGCTAGCATGTAAAAGGCGTAAGTGTTCCTGTTCTACTGAATATGATACTAGAAATGAGGACTTGGGTATAGTAGTCCGTCGTCGCAACCTCGATTTTCGTACCCATGGTACTTTCTTGGGAGACTATAATATTAATATGCGCACTTGATAGGAGTCCCTAAATATTGGCGTCTGCCGAGCCAAAGAAAAATTACCGATCTTACCTTTGCAAAATTCTTTCTTACAATTCTTACTTGTATCATTATGAACAGCTTACACTAAATTCCAGACAATTTACAGGAAGCACTTGCAGAATTAGATGGTTTTTATAGGTGGGATTTTCACCTAAAAAATACCTGTTTTATTAAGTTCAGGTGTATGATTTTAGAGTTTTACAGTCACAATTACTGTTAGTATTACGGGACTTACCGCGATTAATATCGTTTTTTGCCAGATATTTCGACGGCCCTTCTGCCATCATGGTCGCTGGCTGTCTGAGAAACTGCGATGGATGTTCGGCTGTCAAGGGTAACCATATCGGTCTACCCTCTTTCTTTGTCGTTTGTTGCATAAGTCCTTAAGTCCTTACACACAACACTGACGGTGTCCGTTCGGGAATTGTTTTTAGTTATTCGCACACTCTTTTTACAATGCTCAATCACTGGATTCCACGTGCCCGACGACTTGAAGCCATCTTTACGATTAAAATTGGGATGATTTCTTTCTTTCTTTCTTTCTTTCTTTCTGACCATTGTACCTCTCCCTCTCTGACCGCCGTTAGGTGTAGACGTGTTGAGAATCTGTTTTTTTTTCTTTGTGATAAAATTTTATTTTAAAGTTAATTCAATAAAATTACCGTACAAAAATAGGACTACATAAATATCAAGAAGTTCTTCCTTCCGCACTGAGCTGCACACAAGTGATCGGAGGACGTGCGATCACACGACCAAAGATAATATAATTACAGTCGCGCGCGCGCACTCGTACGAGCGGGAGCGTATAATTGTGTCAAAACAAAAAATATCGATTAAAATGACGAACATTGGAAAGTGTAGCAATTGCAATATTATAATTGACGAAATGCTGGCATATTTGCAAAATTGTGTGTCGGTGGTGGACGAAATATCCCTTGTGCGGATCTGTAGTGCGAAATACAGCAGCGCTGAAATTAAAAAATCAAAATCGCTGCTCTTCGACTGTGTGTCAACGGATTTACGCAAAATTACCCGGAAAAACAGAGGTAAAGAGGAAAGAGACCTGGCGGATATTATAAACTTATTTAAATCCGCAGAAAAGGTTGAAATTCCGGTGTTCGTTGCTAGAAGTCTAGACCGCATTCCGGGTTTGAAGATGGAGCATCTGGACTGCGCAAAGTTGTTGCGGGACCTAGCAGGTCTGCAGTCGGCAATAGATGAAGTCAAAGCTACTTATACAACGCGGGACCAAATAAACGAGTTAAAAGCCGAACTTCTAAAAATTCAAAACGATTCTCTCCCACCTACATCGGTATTTACGAGTAAAGTAAATAGCAAACGAGGTGCCTGGCTATTAGACAGTGGTCCTGTGGGACTTTCTCACATGCAAAATTCGTCAGCTGATGACTCTTTTAACAATAATAACAATAATGAGAACGGCTTAACGAATAAATTACCTCAGTCGCAATACAGAGAAATTATGCAGGTAAATCGTAAACAAATCGAGGATGACTTATTGCAACGGTCAGCTGTGGAGTGCCCGTGGAGTGTTGTTTCGACTCCGGAGGCGCGCGATTTTGAATGCGATGAAGCAAAGAGTGCAACAATATCGTCGCCTGCGCCGCTACCTATAGCACCGTCTCACTCTAGCCACGTGCAAACGCAGTCAGCACCGCTACCTATTATAACGCCGTCTCGCTCAACCCCGGTGCGAACACGAGTAGCGGTACCTGATCAGCTGACGATCACTGATAACGGTAACGAGCGGTCGCTTCGGCGTGAGAAATGTGAGAATGATAATGTAAATAAACATGAAGATGGGTGGCAAAAAGTGTCATATCGTAGAAAATTTGTGAATAAATATCGTTACACAGGCAAATCTGGCAGGGCAAGAGATGCCGAATGTAATTTTAAAGCAGCAGATAGAAAAATTCCGATGTTTATTACGAATATACACAAAGAAACAACAGATGATGATATAATTAAATATATTAGAGGTAAAACACAAGAAGTTGTATTTTTGGAGGAAATAAATATGAAAACGGAAAGAAATCATAAGGCATTTAAATTTTATATATCAGAATCGAAATTATCATTATATTTGGACGAAAACATCTGGCCACAGGGTATTGTGTTCAGGCGTTTTGTAAGTTTTAAATACCGGAATAGGAACAGGCTTGAACCTGCGGACGGCCAAATGAAATTAAATAATGAATAAACAGCCATACAGGTTTGCAAGCTTCAACTGTAAGGGTGTCAAACGTTCCGTGGATAGTGTCAAGGAGCTGTGTAATACTTGCGATCTGATAGCCTTGCAAGAGACGTGGTTGCTGCCGGAGGATGTACCATATCTCAGCACGATACATAACGGTTTTGGTTACACCGGGAAGTCGGCGGTCGACACGTCCGCCGGTATACTCATCGGAAGACCATATGGTGGCGTTGCTCTGATGTGGAATAGCAGTGTCTTTAGGCAAGTGACTGTTGTGCAATGTGACAACGATCGGGTGTGTGCCATTAGGATTACAACTAGTGACCGACCAGTGATAGTGATGAGTGTCTACATGCCAACGAACTCCAGGGACAATCTTCCAGAATTTACAGACTGTTTGAGTACGGTAAGCGCTATAGTTGACGAATATGGCGTTGACTCTGTCTTTATGCTTGGTGACTATAATGCAGATATATCTAGCTTATTTTATAAGGAACTTTTAACTTATTGTAAGGAGCAGAGTTGGTCATGTGTCGATGTCGAATTATTAGGTGAGGAATCAGGCACTTTCACATATGTCAGTGACATAAATGGTGCATGCAGTTGGTTGGACCACTGTTTAACTACTGAATCGGCAAAACGAGTTGTAGTAAATGCGTTTGTTAAGCATAACACATTATGGTCTGACCATTTTCCCCTTGTAATAGAATGTGACTTAAATTTATTAACACCGATTCTACTCCATAAAAATACCGTAGAGGGTAAAAATGTTATCTGGGGGGAGAGAAATGAGGATCAGGTTGCTAAATTTTCCAAAGAGTGTCATAATAGGCTAAAGCTCATTGACTTTCCAACAGTGTGTAAACTGCGCTGATAGGTACTGTAGTGATCTAGGTCACCGGCGTGTTCTTGACAAGCTCTACTCTGACATTGTGGCCGCCCTTCGTGACGCGTCTGTGGCGAGTCGGGGGAGTGCGCGGGTGGGGGGGAGTGGGCCGCGTATAGTTGGATGGAACAAGCATGTGGGCAGGGCCCACAGGGAGGCTAGGCAATGTTTCACAGAATGGGTGGTAAATGGTAAGCCTAAATCTGGACATTTTTACGATGAAATGTGTAAAACTAGAAAGATGTTTAAGTCGCGTTTAAAATGGTGCCAAAATCATCAGGAGCAGATAAAGATGGATGCCATTGCCCAGAAACACTCCAAAGGCAACTTTCGTGACTTTTGGAAATTTACGAAGAAAATAAATGCAAAGCCTAGTCTCCCTGTGAGTGTTAGTGGAGAGAGTGACCACAAAGCTATTGCTGATGCATTTAAGGATCACTTTTTGGTCCAGTCTACCTTAGAACCAGCGGTTGGGGAGTTGAATGCTGAGATGCCAAAAGGAGAAGTTAAGACGCAGTTTCGAGCAAAAGAGGTAGCTAAAATCATTAAAGGCATGACAAGGGGTAAATCCCCTGGTCATGATGGCCTCAGCATTGAACACCTGCAACACGCTGGCCCGCATGCACCCAGACTACTGGCGATGCTTTATTCATTGTGTGTAAGCCACTCGTACTTGCCAGTTGACTTCATGAAAACTGTGGTAGTACCTATAGTGAAAAATAAAACTGGGGACCTGGCCGATAAAAGTAACTATAGGCCTATTTCTCTAGCTACGATCATAGCCAAAGTATTTGACGGTTTGCTTAACACGCAGCTAGACAAATGCTTGCACTTACATGATAACCAGTTTGGATTTCGGCCTAAGTTATCAACAGAGAGTGCAATACTGTGTCTCAAGCATACCGTCAGATACTACACGGCTCGTAAAACACCCATATATGCATGTTTCCTCGACCTGTCACGAGCTTTTGATTTGGTAGTGTATGAAATATTGTGGAAGAAACTTGAGGCCATAAACTTACCTCAAGAGCTTTTAAACATCTTTAAGTATTGGTATACGCACCAGATTAATTACGTCAGATGGGCGGGGGCAATGTCGGAGCCCTACAGGCTGGAGTGCGGTGTGAGGCAGGGTGGTTTAACTTCACCCTCGCTTTTTAATTTATATATGGACGCACTCATCGTTGCGCTCAGCAGCCGGTATGTAGGCTGTCATATAGATGGTGTGTGCGTTAATAACCTAAGTTATGCAGATGATATCGTGCTGTTGAGTGCGTCTTTTTGTGGTTTGAGAGAGCTATTACAAACTTGTCAGGAATATGTTGGTGCTCACGGATTGAAATATAACTTTGCGAAAAGCAAATACATGGTGTTTGAGACGGCCGGTGCTAAATGTCCTCCTAAGCTACCAGCAGTTATTTTAAATGGAGTCCCGTTAGAGAGAGTGGACCAATTCACCTACCTAGGTCATATAGTTACGACTGATCTCAAGGACCATGCCGATATTGAGCGCGAAAGGAGAGCGCTGTCGAGGAGGGCGAATATGCTGGCTCGAAGGTTTGCACAGTGCTCTGACGAGGTGAAAATCACTTTGTTCCGGGCATACTGCACTTCACTGTACACGTGCAGCCTTTGGGCTGCATATTCGCAACGCTTTTACAGTGATCTCCGAGTGCAGTTTAACAACGCATTTAGGGCGGTATTGGGACTGCCACGCTTTTGTAGCGCATCAGGGATGTTTGCGGCCGCGCACGTAGATTGTTTCCACGCGACCATGCGTAAGCGCGCCGCGTCTCTGGTAAGCAGGGTGCGAGCCAGCTCCAATGCCGTCTTAGCGATGATCGCTGGAAGACTGGATTGCCCATACATGCGTCACTGCTGTGACAGGCACGTTCCATGTCGCCAGTTCGAGAGGAAGTTTTAATTTTAGTTTTATTTTAAGTAATTAAATAAATTTTAATGATTAATTTAATATAATGATAATTTATTGACATTTATTGTAATCAATTGTAATAATAGATTGTAAGAGCGACTGACATTGTGTATTTGAAAAATATGGGTCTTTGTAGCCTGAAATAAATTTATTTTATTTTATTTTATTTATTTTATTATTTATTACTAACGTAACAGATACCCAACGCCATAGAAAATTTTGGACCGGCCGTAAGTAGGCAAATTGAGTAGGCGTTTCTAGATCCAGCAGCTCGCAGAGATGGCAGCACACAAGACTAGCCAAAGCCGCGAAAGCATATTGTAAGTGTTTAAGAGTTCGTCACTAGATGGCGGTAGCGAGAAAACAAATGTTTAGGCATAAGATCCTGATTATCTATGATAATACGCACTTTGGCTATTGTTACGTAACGTAACTCGAAATCGCGCCATATCTACAAGGGGTAGCCAAATAAGACGCCGCGCGCCGCACGAGGTCGAGGGGTGTTAAAATTAACAGATTCGGATGCAGGACAGCGACGCGTCGATCATTTTATGTTATGTCAAATTTAAAAACGTGTTTGAAGTAAGTGCCATTTATGAAACGCAGAGTCACAATAACGAATGTTTTTTCCATACAAAAAACCGTGCGTTTAGTGACTTTGCATTTCAAAAAATGACACCACTAACCATTCATATATACCTAACTTTAGAAATATATGGGTAGGTAAGTACGCATGTCTCATTTCTTTCATGCACATTATGATAATTAATTAATCGTACATACGTAAAAAATTGCGAAATTATATTAAGTACCTTCTTACAAATAAAAAGAACCTTGTATCTCTTGCAATGTGATAGGTAGTTTTGTAGGTTAGGTACTCATACGAAATCTAAATACGTATAACAAATTTATTTTTAGTTCGATGCGTGTAATCTTCAAAAAACTGTGCGCAGCCAAAGGGAATGTCGTTTTTACTTTTATTTAATATCATCGTAATATAAAAATGGAGACCTTTGCTCATCAGAGGGTCAGTAGGTACCTAAGGTTAATTTAATATATATATACTAGTGATCTAGTATAGCCTGTAGTTCGATTTAAATCGATCTAGACACAATACAACTAAAATAATATCTACTTATTTTTTTAATTTATTCGTAGTCATACGATGCCACTGACTTACTTAGGTGTGTGAATGTGCCGCCGGTCGTTCCGGGCGCGACCGCGCGGCTCTATATCCAAACTTCTGCTTTAGGTAGGTACACTACACGGGGTAGGTAAGTACGTGTTGTGTTGACCCGCAACATGTCGATTCATTGAACGAGCATCTAGGTATAGCTAGGTACCTGTGCTCGTATATCAGGTGTTAGGGTGTTACGGTTACGGACGTTACGATTTACCTAACATCTCCAGATATTATAATCGTTACTTAGTATTTCGGATAAGTAATTAGTTAATAGGTATAATATAAACCATATTTCGATGTTTTTATGACATGCATGATAAGATACTAAGTACCTTTAGTTCGTACGGCGCGTGCCTTTTTAACCTTTCGGTGTCGACGGGCTTGGCGTGTCAAATTACGCGCGGACCCGACACTTGACACCGTTTCGGCGCGCTCACGCCTTATCGCATTGTTTTTTATAACTGAGACCAGATGTTTACACTTAGGATTGCCGCCGCGACAATTCTGAGAAGCTATTGAACCAAACTAGCGACTTAAGCATAATGGAGAGATTTATGATGTTTACATTATTTTTTATTGGCGCCTAAAGCGGCCAGTGTGGAAAAAATTTGTTCGTGCGAATTGAAAAATCTGTAATGAATATTTGGAAGTCGTAAAGTATTAACACCTTATGTATTTATATTCTGCAGTATATAAGCTTTATAATGAGGGTAAAACATAGGTATAGGTGCCTAGTAAAAAAAAGGATTACTCGTATATATATGAGGTAGCTTTTTTTTTCAATTTACGTTTTGCGCGATGTTTGAAAAAATAATGTAAAGAGATTACTGTATTTAGCTATTTTATTTTTAGTTTATGGTATATGTTATATATTCAACAATACTATGTCGTATAATTTTTCGGTATAATTATAAGTATATATTTTAGGAAGTAAAAATAACGCAAACTAAGCAAATGACGTAGTGTAGGTGTTAGAGTCGAACATATATAAAAATATATATATATGTAAATAATTTGTCACAATTTCAAAAATAATTAATTAAAGTCCAAGAAATTATCTTTCCAATAATATATAACACCATAGGACTTACTTTACAATAAAGACCATAAAAAAATGCTAAATATTGCCAAATATTTACGTCCGCGCGCAGCGTTCAAGGTCAATTTCAAATTTACGTTTTATTGGTAAAATATTAGACAAAACTTACCAGAAATCGGAATATTTGTGCATATAAGTGTTTGAACATAAATTATCTTTGTACTTATGTGTATTTTCAATAGATTTCATTGATTCAATGTAAAATATTAGCTTCGGAAATTCAAACGCGCGAGCTGAGCGGGGACTATTTTGAAAACCGACTTCAAAAAAGGAGGAGGTTATCAATTCGATTGTATGTTTTTTTTTGTATGTATGTGACGCGATATCTTCGGCAACCGTGGACCGATTTTGATGAATCTTTTTTTATTTGAAAGCCCTTACTTCCAAGTTGGTCTCATATTAATTTGGTGAAGACACCATGAAGAACTTTGGAAATATGGAAGAAACTCCTAAAAAAAATTGGAGTCGGTTGTTTTTTTTTTTGTTAAAAATTTAATTATTCAATGATATTATTATAATCAGCAAACAACTTGTGTGCATGTCCCCAGCGGAAAAGTGTCTAATATTAAATCTTGACTATACTAGATTTAAAAGTCTCGTATTGTTTGGCTCTGAAAAGTGCCGTTTTCGTTGGTTTAGCCCTAAAGAGGGCCGTTTCTTTTTTATTGCCATTCCGTGGCGAAAGGCCAATCTGCGTTACCGACTGGTCTACAGGGAGAACTGCAAAAATCTCAAATCTAAGGTTTCCCGTAATTATATCTTGCGGCGTCTCACGACTCTACTGGGGAGCATCACCTCACCTACTGCGAACGAGTAGCCTGGCATTGTGTTATTCAGCTGGCGAATACGCGTGCCCAGTATGGTCTCGCTCAGCGCACGCCAGTAAGGTAGATGTTGTCCTAAACGCCTCCTGCCGCATAGTTACTGGTACCCTGAAACCAACTCCGCTACACCATCTCTATACACTGTCTGGGATAGCTCCGCCAAGCGTACGACGTAACGTGGCTTGCGGGGCGGAGAAACCGAAACAGTTGTACCATAAGAAACACCAACTATACGGTTAGGTTACCCCACGTCTGAAAAGCCGGAAAAGTTTTTTTTAGGCAATCAAATATCCCAATTTGTGAAGCCCCAGATACTAGGTTGGCATTGTGGAATAGTAAATATCCTCCGCTACCATCAAATCTCCCAGTTGCTGAGAAACTCCCACCGGGTGGTGAACTCCCATGGACAGTCTCGAAGTCCTTAAATAGGCTCCGGGCTGATGTTGGAAGGTGCCATGAAAACCGAGTCAGGTGGGATTTCTCAGATAACGACCGTTGTGACTGTGGAGATGTGCAAACCAAGGCCCACCTACTCTCGTGCCTGAACTGCCCAACATCCTGTACAATAGAGGACTTAAACTCTGCGAATGACACAGGAGTAAGTGTCGCCAAACACTGGTCCACAACTATATAAAATCGCCATTCCGACTCGCTAAAAAGAAGAAGAAGAAGACTATATTAGATCTTTAGTCTAAAGCTGCCTTCAAATGTTTATCGATAAATAAAATTTGTGTATTCAGTAATTTTTGAGAAATTCGCCAGGGAAACGTTTCTCTGGCGGAATGTTGTCAGGGATCTAGGATTCAATTAATAAAGCAATTAATGTATCATAAGAGACAAATGTACAAATGGGCTTTGTATGTCATAAGCCTCTGAAGTTATTCGAAATTCCACTGGGGAAATGTTTAGCCTTTTGTTGGATCTCACAAACGGTTTGGAATAAAGTCTTGATTTTTTACACACATTGCTTTATTACTTTATTACGACTGTAAAAACAGAATCCAAAAAAACACTACCACTTCCGAATAATAAATATAAACATAAAAGTAGGTATTTTGGTACTAGTGGCTTAACTAAGGGATAAAGGGAAGAGGTTTGAACGTCGTTTTATGTATTAAAACTGCCTCTTACATCTGGAAAAGTGCGTTTGTAATAGTGTAAGTATTAAAAAAGTTACAACAAAAAATAATGTCCACTGACATCATGATTTTGATTCGGTCTATTGGACGAGTTTTATATAATATGATATGACAAGTTTTAACTAATTCCAATGTTTAATGTATAATTCAACTATCCACATTCCAAAAATTAGCTAAATCCAATTAGTAATAAAGGAAACATACTAAATAATTGGCCAAGTGCGTGTCGGGCCACGCACAGTGTAGGGTTCCGTAGTTGTAATGCCAACTTTGAATTCATGCCACTAAAAACGTCTAAAACGTATAAACATACGTATCTATTGAATTATTATGAAATTTTCCTTTTCGATTAAATTTTGAATGAATGAATGAATGAAAAATGTTTATTTGGCACAAACAGGTTAATACAACACAAATACAAATGCACTTAACACAATAATGTTTGTACCAAAATGGTCCCCACTCAGCATATGCCGTGGTTTGGGCCAAGACGCTGGTCTTCCGCGGGTACCATGCTAATACAAGGGTAAAATTATAAACAAGTGAAAATAATAATAAAATAAATCAAATAAAATTAAATCAAATCGGTGGCGCTACAACACTATATTAAATATCCGTAAATATATGTATATATCTAATATTTAAGATGCTGCAATTAATGACTTTATTTTTTTAAATATGTTTCTTTAGTTGTACTTTAAAAGATTTAACAGTTGATGAGCGTCTCTAATGGGAGGAGGAATATTGTTCCAGCAAGCTGTCGCAGCGTATCTCAAACTGCCTCTAAAAGCTGCCGTTTTGTGTCTAGGACATATCAGAAGATTTTATAAGTTGATCGCCTATAACTTTTTAATCTGTTAACCCTACTTAGCTCTGATAGTTTTCCTTTAAACTACATTATATTTACTATAGCTGTGATTTTTTCACGTGTCCATATATAACCGTTTAGCAGATAGATGGGGGGGACACGTGATTTAAACAAAAAATTTCAATTTGAACCTAAATATTTCAGACACGGATCCCTAAATCGAAAAATGGTGTTTCCAAGCTCATAATATTTTTGAAAGACCTATTCAACGATACCCAACACAATGTGTTTGTACAGAAAAAAATATTGACTTCCTATTTACTTGTATGGCAGCTATCCTAAAAAAAAATTATTTCCATATTTTATTTTACGACTCTTTTGCCATGATTGATATACAAATTCATGCCAAATTACAGCTTTCTAGTCCATAAAGTTTCTGAGTAGGACCGCGGACGGACAGACAGACAGACGGACAGACAGACAGACATAGCGAAACTATAAGGGTTTCTAGTTTACTACGGAACCCTAAAAAACCAGCGACAGTTAAAACTTTGTTATAAACCGACCAATTTTGGATGGCTATTAAAAAGCGACTGCTTAGTACAAATAGCTGACTTCCGAAATTTGCAATATTACCAACTGGATTGGTGCAGACGCGTACACAAAACATAAAAGTTTAGTCAAAATGGATGATTTAATACCTATTAGGTATTTAGCAAAAAGCGGGGAAAACGACAAATAATAAATGTTGACTATACTAGATCTTTAGTGATCTATATTAGGCCTCAGACAACGCCGTAAAAGTGGCAACCTTCTGGAGGAAAAGAATCTGATTAAGTGAATTGAGCCTTCGACACGAGACGAAGAAGAGTGTAAAGCTGCCTTCAAATGTTATTAACTACCTTATTGTTAATAAAAAGCATTAAAATATAAAAATTATCTTATTGTGTAGTCTGGAGACAAAGTACTCGTCAAGCAAGACGAGCCCAAACTCAATGGGCTTATCTCGTTTTATTACGGAGGCTTTATGATCAATAACTTTTAATTCGTCTACGAAGCAAAGTATTTAAAATGGCAAGTAAGAGTGAAGTATAAAGTTTCCCTCTAGTCAGAAACAATATAAATAACTACAAAATAATTATTGATTTTTACCGTAACTAAGACTTGTGTATGCATGCACCTGTAACTCATTTATACAGGTCTTACTTGTAATGTTCGGAATGACAGCAATTTGTATAAACCGGTCGCTTTTTCATAGCCATCCGAAATTGGTCGGATTATAATCAAGTTTTAAGTGCCGCTGAATTTTTACTATATTTATTTTATTACTTAATGAATTAAGCTAATTATTGGAATATGGATAGTTGATTTATTGTATTGTATTGTAAATTCTTTATTGTACATAAATAGACACAATTTAAACATAGATGAAACACAACAGTACAAAGGCGGACTTATCCCTGTCAGGGATCTCTTCCAGTCAACCCTACAACCAGAGGAGATACTGGTCAAAGGTGGGGTGGAACGCTGTACAATACTTACAAACTAAGACACTAAATTAATAAACCTACACAGTATATATATATATATATATATATATATATATATATATAATATATATATATAATATAATATATATATATATATATATATTTTTTTTTTTAATCTTTATTTTTTATAAGGCTTTGGTTTTTTTTTTAAAACATGACAGCCTTATCGTAACCTAACCTATCTTATTTGTCTACATTAAAGGGAGTTACTGTTGCGCAGCCGCTGCTAATTTATATACCGCTATCGCTCCATCCGAGGATGGCTCTGATAATAAACAAGTGATAGCACCAATATCAAATTTATTCAAATTCCGACTGCTCAACAGTGACTGTCTTTCCCTTTCATTTCGTACACATTCCAATAGCAAGTGTTGCACATCTTCAAGGGTGCCGCACACACTACAATTTGGGGAATCCACTCTTTTCATTAAAAATGCAAACTTTGCTAGTGGCATATGTCCGGAGCGAAGTCTAAGGGCAAGTTTAATGATGAATCTATTCAATTTACTGCCTAAAAACCATGGAGCCCGGAAAGGTTGGCATTGCAAGACTCTGTACCAAATACCTTTTTCCCTAGATCTTTCATCAAAATATAGTTTCCAATTAGTAAAAATTTTCACGTTTTTGTAAGATGACATAACTTCCGAATAGTGAGGCTTGATAATAAATTCGTTTTCTTCAATTGCTCCAAGTTTTGCCAATTTGTCTACGACTTCATTGCCGTGCAATCCTACGTGGCCTGGGACCCATTGCAACCTCAGCGCAATGTCGCTTTGCTTACAAGTATGTATTTTATCTAATATTTCATATGCTATCGCGAGGCCTCTGAGGCCAGAGGCACACCGAGCTATATGTTGCAAAGCACTCTTGCTGTCTGAAAAGATAACACTTTTTTGCCATCCTTTACTTATAACAAACGACAGTGCTTCTGATATTGCAATGAGTTCCAAGCACATAATTGATATATGAGGGTTTACAACTTTGTATGTCTTTTTTTTCCTTACTCGTGAAATCAAAGAATGCCGAACCTAAGTTATTCGAATTCTTAGAACCGTCAGTATACAATTGGTTCCACCCATTATATTTTTCCTTAAGCTCATACGCTATATCATACTTTAAGCTATTATAATCACAATGTTTTTTTGATACTGGTACAGAGTCTAAGTCACATTGAATGATGTCTTCTATATTTATGCGTGTAACCCATACACTAAGGTTAAACATATCTAATGGGTAGGAAGAATGGATGTCATTTTGTACAATATCCTCATAAATAGTGCCAAGAAGTGGTTTCTTCTTTCTAGCCCAATAGACATCCCGACATACATTATGTAGTTCCATTATGGTATTACTAGTTACATTGTTAGACCATGACAAAGCTTTTAAACCATATTTGTATGCCAAAAACTGTCGTCGTACGAAGAGAGGAGGAAGGCATAACTCATTTTCCATCACGTGTATGGGAGTACTTTTAATAAATCCTCCTATGATTCTCATAGCTTGATTTTGAATTTTGTCTATCTTTGAACTATGGGAATTCGCAGTATTATCATACAAAGAGCTGCCATAATCAATTCTACTCCTAATTGATGCGATATATAAGCGACGTAAATGTGTGGGGTGGACTCCCCATGATGATCCCGATAAAACTTTCAACACATTTAAGTATTTAGCACATTTTTCGGTCGTTTCATTTAAATGTTTGCCCCAGCGCAGCGACCTGTCTAACCACATACCTAGATACTTTATACATTGTGCAGATTCTACTGGCGTTTCATTTATGCTAACCTTCGGTAATATTTTTCTGTGCCCCCTACTAAAAAAACAGATTTTTGATTTATGTGCCGATACTTCTAGGCCTAAGTCATGAATTAAAATACTAAAATGATTTAAGGCGGACTGCATATCGTCTTCACAAACGCCCAGGTCCTTGTTTCCTAAATACATAACAAAGTCATCAGCATATTGCGATATGAAAACATCTTCTTCTTCTTCAATTTCATGACAAATTCTGTAGGTGACTATGTTAAAAAGTAATGGGGACAACGGGTCACCTTGGGCCAATCCTTTGTTGGTCCATCTTGACAGATCATCATCACAATTTTCACCCGTTTTAATTTTCAAATGTCTTTCATTTAAAAATGACCATAAGTACTTACAAATTTTGGCACCAAGGTGAAGGTTATCTAATGTAGAAACAACGGTTTCTATTGAAACATTATTGTACGCATTTTCTAAGTCCAAAAAACAAGCCAATGTGGGTGTATTTTTTGTATAATTTGTTTGTACCAAAGAAACTAGTCTGGTCAGGTTATCTAGGCAAGACTGTGCTCGTCTAAACCCAGTTGTATGTCTTGACAAAATTTCATGTTTTTCAATGTACCATTCTATTCTTTTTGTCATCATAGTATGAAATATTTTACATATGCAAGACATAAGTGATATAGGCCTAAGCTTTATTTCCGAACCTGGAGCACTGCCCGCTTTAGGAATCGGTATTATGTTTATATCGCGCCATTGACGAGGTACATAACCATAACAGAAAATAAAATTATATAAGTCCAAAAGAAATTGTTTCGCTTCTAATGGCATGTTAAAAATCATAGAATAAGTGATTTCATCACAACCTGGGACAGTATCTTTCTTTTTTAAGCAGTGACTTAATTCCTGTAAAGTGAACTGCGACTCGAGTAGTTCATTAACCGATTTAAAAGACGGAGGGGTATTCGCGGCGAAGTCTGGAGTAAGTGACGATAGCAATTCTGCTTGCTTTTCGGTCGACGGATAGATTTTTTGTTGTTTATAACCTTTGAACCATCTCATACGTTGCCACATATCAACCGCAGATGTACTCTCATCCACTGAATTACAAAATGTTTGCCAATTATTATATTTTGCCCTTCTTATGGCATTTTGTGCGTCAATAGTAATTTTTTCTAACTTAGACAAGTTGTCAGGCGTCGGATTTCTACGAAATGTACCTAGGGCTAGTCTACGTTGTGCAACTAACGATGATAACTCCGGAGTCCAATATGGTTTTGGTTTGAACTGGCAGTTAGGTTTGTTACACATTTTGATTTCCGGGATATTTTTATCGGCCGCTTTATTAACTTGACATAAGAAGAAATCATACATTTCTTGGATTTTATGTTCTCTTTCGGACTGCGAAGCCGCCTGATTAATATGAAAGTCATATTCACTAAATGAGAGCGACAAGTCAGCAGCGTATGACTCCCAATTAGCCTTTTTAAAATTACGCTTTTTGGAAATGTCGAACGTACCACTCAGATTTACCGACAATTTTATTATGAAGTGATCACTTCCTAAATTTTCGTTGAGCACATTCCAACCTATCCCAAGAGAACAATCAATGGACGAAAAAGAAATGTCAGGAGCTGACAGTTGTAACTCACCATTCACCAGTCTGGAGCGGGTCATTGTTCCATCGTTCAAGTATACAAAACCATTCTCCAACATTGAATCAAAGATTTGAGTCCCTCTTGTTTCTGTTTTGTAAGACCAATTAGTATGATGTCCATTAAAATCACCCAACACTAAAGTTTTTTTTGTGAAAGCACTAAATAACTGATCCCAATCAGATTTATCCGTACTTACACTCGAGGGACAATACACCGCCACTATATTTTTAATATCCAAGCAATTTAATAGTTCGACGTGTATGACTTCTATCTCACGATTATTTAACGTAAATGAAGACGGCCGCGTCCGAATCGACTTGTGCACTACTATCGCCACACCTCCGTACGAGTCCGTTCTGTCATTTCGATAAATATTGTACCCACTTATATTTATGTTACTATTTTCTCCCAACCATGTTTCGCTAATGATTGCAATATGTATTTTTTCCTGGTTTAAAAGCTCTGTAAAGGAAACAAGTTTTGGCCTTAGACTTCGCGCGTTCCACTGAAATATATTGACAACAACATTTTTATTATAATTGTTATCCATAAACAAGCTGAATAAGCTTGTTGACCACATCGTTATCTACAAATAAATTAGTAATAAATCTCTTAATTTCCTCGAACAATATATTGAGTACTGCCATTACTTTTTCTTCCCAACTGGATTGAGATTTGTAAATAGCAATTAAACGGGTCATTAGTCTCCTGAATTCAAATGTTTTCTTCTCCCTTTTCTTCTCAGTGTCTCTTTCGTCATTTTGAGTTTCCTCGAATTGTGATATTCTAATATCTTCTTCATGATGATTATCTGTCTTTTGAAAGTATGTTTTAGTATTTTTGTGTTGTTTTGCTGCCCTTCTCCTTCTTTTTGATACTTTAGGAGCTTCTTCTGGCTCTGGCCTATTTTCCTCAACTAATTGTTTGTTTGGAGTGCTAATTTCCTTTTGAGAACTAGAAGTCAGTATATCCATAAAGGTGACGCTTTCTTCTCTTATTTGTCTCTCACTAGAAGCCTGTGTAGTATTTATGAATGTATCTTCTATTTGAGTTTGTTGTTGTCTTTCTTCCAACCATATCTCTAAGGCTTTCTTGTACGTTACACTATCTTCACTCATGATATTCCTGATCTGTTTCTCTTTAATAAATAATGGGCATTTTTTATCTAGCACAAAATGTGAACCCTTGCAATTTAGGCATTTCACATCTTTTGTATCACAATTGGCATGATGACCACCACATTTAGGACATAGTATTTTACGTACAGGACAAAATTTAACAAGGTGCCCGAACTTCCAGCAGCCTGAACATTGAGACACCGGGAAAACATAAGGTTCCACGTTCATTCGGTACCCATATGCTGATACATACTGTGGTAGTTTGTCACTTTTAAAGCACAAGCGAAGCGTTTCACTTGGTACCCCTTTCCCTTCATAATTCAATCTTCTAAGCCTCTTTATAGATAGTAATTCTGATGAAGACTCCAAAATTTTTGGGATTTCACTATCTTCAATTTCTATATCAAAACCTCTTATTATACCATAAGTAAGAGATAATTCATATGTATATTGACATCTATATCCTTTATCTTTTAGCGTTTGACAATTCAACAATTTTTCAGCTTCCTTTTCTTCTTTACATTGTACTTGTATTTTATATGGACTTTTGTATTTAATTTTCTGAATATTTTGTATATTTTCTTGTCTAAGTAATTTAGCCATAGCCATTTGTTTAGGTAATACTTCCAGCGATGTTATTGTTACTTGAACATTCTTTACTTTTTCGGATCTAACTACCTCCGATGAATTTGGCGTCATTTCCCGTAAATAGCGTTTGGCCTTTCTTGTTTTTCGTGATCTTGTTACCGTGATAAAGCCCTCTTCACTAGTGGTATCATCCTCTCTTTCCTTTCTTTTCTCAACATTACGGTTATCACTTCCTGACAAGACGGTGGCCATATCCATCTTCTCTATTTCATCCACACTTCTGTGTACATCCGCTACGACATTCACAACATCACAACTGTTATTTTGGGTCTCATCATCAGAAACTCCTTCCTCCATCGTCACCAACTGCCCGTGGGTAGGTTGGTTATAAACGATAAGTCACAAAACAAAGTAAGTACGTAAACGACGTGCGAGCTTATTGGCGGCGCGCGCGCAACTGAATATATATATATAATGATATATAATGAAAAAATATATATATATATTATATATATAAATATATATATAGTATATTTAGATCTGTTAGTGTAATTATATATATATATATATATATATATATAATTACACTAACAGATCTAAATACGATAAGATATATAAATAAACATATACAGTTTATAAACTCAATCCAAATCAGGAACCTTCATAAAATAATTGTATCCTATTCTTGAAGGAATTCAAGGTAATTTCCACAGGAAGTCTGTTCCAGAGTTGTGCAGCCATAACAGCAAAAGATTTAGAAAAACTATGGGAGAAGTAATTGGGAATGTCGAATCTCTATCTCGAAATTTAAATTTCTCTAGGAGGTAATTGGGAAAGGTAGGGTTAGTGAGGACATTAAAGAGAAAAGAAAGCACATGGATATTGCGGCGGGTTTTTATAGGCAGCCATTTAAGTTGAGAACGGTACTCAGTAATGTGCTCACACTTTCGTAGCCCAAACACATACCGAATACACACATTCTGAAGGCGTTTCAGTTTCTCAGCCAATTCCTCGGTGAGATCTAGAAAGGCCATGTCCGCATAGTCCAAAATAGGGATCAATAAAGAGAGAGCCAGAAGAGCTTTAGTGTCCAGAGGCAGAAAATTTTGCAAGCGTCTTAAAGAATGAAGAGAGGCAACGATTTTTCGACTAAGTTCATTAACTTGCGGTGACCATGATAGGGTTTCGTCCATGAAAATCCCCAAGTTCTTAACAACAGAAGAAAAAGGAATGACGTCGTTGCCCAAGACTACATGGGGAAAGGACGAAGACTTAAATTTTGAGATAAAATGGGGACTGCCAATAACTATTGCTTGTGATTTAGCAGCGTTGACCAAGAGCCCGAAGTTGTGAGACCATTCCGCAATATTCGCGAGGTCGGAGTTGATGGTGCTGATTGCGTGATTGAAGCCATCGAAAGGGGCGGCCGTATATATCTGTAAATCGTCAGCATACAAGTGGTAGGAGGAGGAGAGGCAGGATGTAATGCCATTAATGAAGATGGAGAAAAGGATAGGTGAAAGAATTCCTCCCTGAGGTACACCAGCCGAGAGATCACACCACTCAGATCGACCTTAACCAACTGTTTACGTCCTGTCAAATAAGATCGGAACCATGAGACGGTAGCAGGAGAAAAATTAAATGATTGCATTGTGGCAAGTAATAAATCATAGTCGACCGTGTTAAATGCACTGGTAAAGTCCAATAATACCAAAATAGTGAGAGCTTTATTGTCAATATTAAACCGAACGTCGTCCGTTATTTTTAAAACGCTGTACTGTGCCCTACGCGAAAACCCGACTGGAACGGACTCAAAAGATTATGTTTAGAGAGGAATTTGGGAACATGGTGTTCTAACACTTTGGAAAGAAGCGGAAGGATAGATATGGGACGAAAATAGGAAGGAGATGAAGGATTGGATAGTTTAGGTAGGGGAATAATATGCCCAAACTTCCACGCACTAGGAAAAACACCAGTGTCCAAGGAGCAATTAATAATGTCAGCAACAACAGGGGCGATTAAGGTTGCTATTGGTTTAATCATTTCTAGGGATATATTGTCATTGCCAACTGCCCTGGTTTTAATAGAACGAATGGTTTTAACAACCTCCTCATTTGTTATTTTGTCTATGCTAAACACAGGACAATCAAGAGGAGTTTTTCCCAATAATTGAGTCAGAGAAGCCATTTTGGTGTTGGGAGATAGATTGACTGGAGAAGTGCAGAAGTGCCGGTTCAATGCATTAAGATCAAATTGTTGATCACAACCCACATTCTGTTTACCGATACCTAAACCCTTGAGGAATTTCCACAGTTTATGAGATGGGCAATTGTCTACATTATCGTGTATGTGTTTACGCCTGGCATCACGACATTTCTTATTACACAAGTTACGCAGGGCAATATAACTATCCCGGTTGGACGCTGTAGGATTTTGCCGCCATTTCAACTTTGCCCTATCTCTTCTAACCATTAGCTGTTTTATTTCAGGAGTTAACCACGGGGCTGGGAAGTGTTTCACTCTGACCGGGTAGAGAGGTGCATGTTTGTCAAAAATAGCTAGGAGAGCAGAATTAAAGGCAGCTACTTTCAAATCCACGTCAGACATCCTCAAAATAGCTTCCCAGTCCGTTTGAGCAAAATCAGTCAAAAAAGCCTCCTCATTAATTTTCGCATAGCTGCGCAACATCATGATTTTGTGTCTCCGTTTAGGTGGTCGAAGTTTAAAAGATGCAAACACTAAGTCATGAGCCGAAAAACCAGGTGCATTAAATTGCCCATGATTTGACACCAGGTCCGGAGAGGAGGTGATAATAAGATCAAGTAGAGTAGGAGGGCCACTATGGGAAAAATGAGTAGCAGTTAGAGGAAGGACATGTAGGTCAAGAGAATTTAGAAGAGCAAGAAGAGAATGAGAACGTGAGTAATTTTTTAACAGACAAGTGTTGAAATCCCCCATTAAGATCACATGGTCAAATTGCAAACCTAAATCGGACAATAACGATTCAAGGGACTCAAAGTAATTGATACGTGAGCAGGGACTATAGTAAACACCAAGCATTACTTTAGATTGGTGAAGGGAAACATCGAGCAGGAGGTGCTCAGGTTTATCAGGTTCTGGAGGGGACTGAGAAAGGATACGACATGGAATGTCACTACGTAAATATATTGCCACTCCCCCACAACGCATTATCCTCCGCGAACCATCCTGCCCGATCCTATCACATGTGCGGTCATTTCTGATCAGTCTAAACCCGGGGAGAGGATATAAAGTTGATGGCAATGATGGTTTAAGAAAACTTTCTGAGATGAGAATAGCGAGAGAAGGTGGTTAAAAGTTCTGCATAATGTTCAGGTATGCTTTGTGCATTGATATGTACAACGTTGAAATTTTTTGCCAAAGAACGAAAGGTAAAATTTAGATTGTCACTAAGAGAGGGCATATCATCATTCTCCGCACTCAAGAAACTACTTGGAGATGATGATGATAGTGAGAAATACTCTGGATCAGAATCAGGGGACAAAACATCAGACATTGGATTGAGTTAATAATAAAATATCTATAAATAAATAAATAAACTTGACTTAACAAAAACCTAATTAACAAATGCTAAGGCAACCAACATAACTACTCGCCAGATTACTTAATGTTGACCTACAGACAAGTTTACCAACAAATCATTATAATAATAAATAAATAAAATAAAATAAATTCACACACATATGTACATAATTAACCGATCAGCTGATTTGCTAATAAAAAATAATAAATAGCACTGCCGGTCACTGGTGCACTAGGTAAAACATTTTACACTTTACTCAGTGCATCAAAGTGACCGGCCCGACATCTGTAAAAGTGCGGCAAATCAGATGAAATGGAATGTATAGGTAGGTACTTACAACAGCATTCACAACACATACAGATTACAGTTTGTAGTTTACAGGACGGTTAGATAAAGGATAGTTAGGAAGATAGACAAACGAAGCATTTTACAGATTGTTTACATTATATAGGCACTGACAGATGAATGGCAAATTGTTGTAATTTTCATTGACATTAACAGATTGCAATTATTGCCATCATAAAATATACATTAAATAGTTTTGTTCTGTACGCAAAACCAAATATGACCATTGGTGTCCTCTTTCAAACGCGGAGTCACTAAACGAACAGTTTTTTGTATGAAAAAACTGTTCAGGCGACTCCGCGTTTCAAAAATGGCACTTCATAACAAAACAAAAACGCAAAAAGTGACAGTCGGGAAATTACAGCTTCAGTCAATGTCAAGGGATTTGTCACAACAAGTATTCAACAAAAATTTAAGTTTTAACCAGTATATTATGTACCCCTGTAACAGAATAAATTCTAAAAATAAGTGTGACTTAAAAAATTACGTTGGATTGTGAATTACGTTAGTAAAAAGTGTCAAATTTAAAGTTCAAAGTTAACTGAAACAGTAATCTTTTTGGAAACCACCTACCTACACTTCGTAACAAAAATTAACTTTTAAAGCACGTGATGACGATTTATATCACAATAGCTAGTACTCAGAACTCAACTTGAAAGCACTGGAAATGCGGCAGGTCGTTTATTTCCTGAACTGCGATCTCGTTCTCGGGGGCCGGCCGGTGGCCGCCAGCTCGCCAGCCTGCGGCAACCTGGCTGCAGTAGCGGCAGCCGGTGCCACGTCTGTAGTTGCCTGGGGGTCTTTATTTCCTGGTTTCGCAGCCAATTGCATGACACTATGTAGTTCAGCCATTGTTGTTAGTCGGTGTCTTGAACCATCATGACCAACAACCACAATCCTTTCATCGGCTGTCCAGCATCCCTTCACCCCCAACAACTTTCTTGCCTCCACAAACACCGCATGTCTCGCAGCAGTCAAAAATTCGGATAGGGTCAAACCACTGCCCTTTAGGCCTTTCTTGGCTACCCAGACCCGACTGCGACTGTCAAAGTCTCCAAATCGTAACAACACCGGCCGGGGCTTGTCCGTTTTAGTGTTTTTGCCAAGACGAGTAGCCTGTACAATACTCCCAGAACTTAGCCCAGGCAACTGAAGCATCTCTTGGCATATTTTTTGGAATTTCAAACGCAGATCTTCATTCCGTTCCTCAATCATTCCATGCAGAAGTAATACGTTGCATCTAGCCCTCATCTCAAAGCCATCTAATGTCTGTAGGACTAGGCCCATCTGTGAGTTAAGACTTGAGACTGCTTTCCAAATTAATGATTTAAATGTGTGGTACTCACTGGCCAATGAAGCAACGTCCTGGGTAGGCTGATTTTGGCTGCAATTTCCCAGTGCATCCTCAAATGTGGACATCTTTGATTTGAAGAACTCAGTCATGTCCTCCATGTTCTTATACAGTAGTGCCATTGGATCCATTTTCTTGAAATTGAGTGTTGTGTAGCGAAGTGAAGAGAATGTTGTGTGATGGTAAACAATAAAAGACAGTGTCAGCAACAGAGTCAAAGTTAGAGGAGTAAAAACGTGAAGGCGAGCAACTCTAAGGTATTTACTGCATTTATTTATCAAAAATAAATTAGAATTTAGGAAATATCTATTTTTTTTAAATATTTAAAATAGAGAGCTCTTAAAAACGCGTATTGACGTTTATCATTATATTTATCATTAGATTTAATACATTAACGATTAAAATTAGTTACAACTTGACACATAACATAAAAGACCAATTCAAAATTATGATATTTATTGTACCTTTTTTAGTACTTACTCTAATACAAACATACTTTCCCAGATATTGGAGATAGTTTTAATAAATAAATCGGCGTTTAAACCTTTTCCCTAGGTCTCTTAGTTAACTAACTACTACTAGAACCAAGATACCTATTTTATGTTTATATTTATTATTCGTAAGTGGTTATGTTTTTTGGATTCTGTTTTGACAAACGTTATATACAAATTAATAGCAATGTGTGTAAAAAATCAAGACTGTATTCCAAACCGTTTATGATATCCAGAAAAAGTCCAAACATTTCCCCTCAATTTTAAATAACTTCGGAGGCCTATGAAATACAAAGTCCATTTGTGCATAAACATTTGTCTCTTATAATAGGTACACTAAGTGATCTGCTAATGGAATTTTGGATCCCTGACAAAATTCCGCCACGGACACGTTTCCCTGGCCAAATAGGTTTTTAACGAATTTCTCAAAAAATACTGAATACAATAATTTCATTTATCGATAAATATTTTGAAGGCAGCTGTACACTAAAGATCTAGTCTTATTCAACATTTATTAGGTATTCGACACTTTTCGACGGGGTAATGCGCACCAAACTTCGCGTAAGCTCATAAATTCGGTTCTGCGCTGTTTAAATTTAGGTAGGTACTTATCAAATTATTTGCTTGCCGAATATTATACCTAATTTGGTGAGGTACCATGAATGTCGTAGAAGATACAAGGTAAAGTAAATAATATAATAAAATAAATATAATCCAAACTAAAATATTTAAGAAATACCTATCTAAAAATTATTGATTTGTATGATTTTATATTGGTACCTATATACCAATTTTTTTATTTTGTTTTGTTTTTAAACAAGTTTAAAAAATGTTGTTAATGTTTGAGATGTAACCGAGCAAAGCTCGGTCGCCCAGGTACTTTATTCACAAACACGGTGCTGCCATCAATAATAGGTCTGCCCACATAAAACCTTAAAGCACACAAAGTGCCATCTAGTGACATAATTAAAAACCAAAAATTGTGCTTTATGACAAATATTTCTGAATTTCGTGAAATAGACAAAGAAAGTGCTTTGTTCAAATAATGGTAATAAAAGATTTTAATGTTTTTCGTGGTTTTAATCGATACTTACTGCGCCATCTAGTGAGGACGGAAGGGTAATAATTACGTTTCTATGGCGATGGGTAGGCGTAACACGACGTTACTACACCACTGGTACGATACATTATCTCTGTCTGTGTATCTTATTACGCTTGCACCTCTGTTGCGCGTCAACTGCGCACTGAATCTACGGCATATACATATTGTTACGAAACTGGGTTCGAGATTTGGAGAAAAACGCCAAAGTTCGTATGAGGGTTTTTATTCACTACGGAACCCAAAGGTTGACATGTAAAGATGGTCTTCCTGATGTCCAAGTCCAAGTCGCGTAGCAGCTGAGGTCCAGGTATCTCGCCAAAGTAGTCGCAGGTACTTCCACTTGTCGCACTGAGGTAGGTTTCCTTCGCTTCGGTTCGCTTCGAAGTTATCGCTTTCGTAGCTCGTACTGAACTGGCGGCACACGCACTCGATCGCCTTTTTATATGCGCCGATACAGAGGTCCACACTTTTCTTGAATATTCGCATCACTTGACGAATGTATTTCGATTGACGGGAAATATCGAGACGCCGCCGGTATGTTTGTGTAAGTGCGACTAAGCTGACGACCATTCAAAGAACTCTAGCCTTTATGCTGTAAGAAAATAAGGCCTAGTTTCGCTTGCATTATCCTGACGTCTTTCTATACGATTCCACTCGCGAACATTCCGAGTCTATCTCGCCAGCAGAGTTCTTACTCGCGAATATTCTACATTTATCTCGTTCGCGACAATATGCTGCTCGTACTGGTATATGTCTCGCTTTGGCAAGTGTCTCGAGAACCCTTACAGCTTATGATCTCCTGGTAGTGCCTAGCAAGGTACTGTATCTGGACGCTAGCGCAACAGGTTACCACACGTGCGATTGTGTCAGACTATTTATAGCAATGCCGCGTTCGCCCGAAAACAAGGTATTACAACATTGCAACAGAAATACATAATTTGTAAAAATTTCAACTGTCTAGCAATCGCGGTTCTTGAGATACAGCCTGGTGACAGACAGACAGACAGACGGACAGACAGCGAAGTCTTAGTAATAGGGTCCCGTTTTTACCCTTTGGGTACGGAACCCTAAAAATTATTTGAAACCCTAACGGAACAGTACCAGGAGCTGACTACACAGTTCTCGAGCCTCAAAAGCCAAACCGAAGATTGCCTTTGCGTGTAACGAAGATTGAAGAACAAACTGAAGAAATCGACCGCGCCTCCCGCTCAGCTAGCATTGAGTTGCGTAACATTCCTCCCAAAACTAACGCATCTCAAGAGGAATTTGCTCAAATTGCGCTCAGTACGCTGAACAAGCTCCCAGTTAGTCTGTCTCTGCCTGATTTTTATGATATTTACCATATACCTAATGTTGCTCGCATCCGCAGGCGAAGCCCTCTGGACTTCATGACTCTAGATCCCTGCACGTGACCCCTGGGTAGTGCTAAATGAGCAACACTTGATTCCTTCGGGTTTTGAGGTCCGGCGGTGGCCTCATGTAATTTCCAAACACTGTTTAGTTCGGTGGGAGAGCTTTGGCTCGTATGGCTGGCGACCACCCTCACGTTGGAGTCTGCCGCAAAGCACCGTAAGGTGTGTTCCGTCTGTATACGTGAGAGCCATGTCCCTCCTCCGATTGTCGCAGCCTTAACAGTCATCGGTCCGAGATGACCTGCGGCTCGCTTAAATCCACTGAGCGTGCATCTCTGTCGCTGGGGCCAGGGAGACCCGATGAAACGGTTGTCCGCTGGCCGCCCGCTGGTACGAAGAGGGCCCGAACCCTGGGACATCCCTACTGGGGAGGCTGCCCTGCCACCAGTGTTAAAAGCCTGCATACCGGTCGTAGTGCCGGATTGGGAAGTCGATGTGGAACACTGCGGTCTGTCTGTGGGTCGGATCGGGGGCCCTTCCGTCCCCCGTGACAGTGTAGCACACAACTCGGTGGCTTTTTTGCGCGCCGCGGTCTCGCATTTGCCTGTGTGGCTGTTGTGACTGTGACAATCCAACCAATATTCCCTTAAAAACACACCCATGGCTATTGGAAAAATAAGGAATAAAGTTTGTACAGCGGTACCCCCTTCCACATTAGTTGTGGACTCGTGCAACATTAGGGGTCTCCACTCTAATCTTAATGCCGTCCATCACCATCTTGAGACGGCAAAGCCGGCCCTATTTTTCCTGACGGAGACACAAATATCAACCCCAGCCGACGTATCCTACCTAATGTATCCCGGATATAGCTTGCAACACAAATTTGTGTTCAAAGCTGGAGTGTGCATGTTCGTCCGGGATGATATTTGTTGTCGCCGTATTGACAGCCTAGAAGACAGGGACCTGTCGTTAATCTGGGCGCGTGTAGACCTTGGAGGCCACACTCATATCTACGCGTGCCTCTACAGGCCCCATAGCGGAGACAATGAAACCGACCGGCTGCTTGGGCACGTTCAAAGAGGTATAGACGACATTCTCCAGCGGCTTCCATCTGCAGGGGTAACGGTCCTCGGTGATTTTAATGGTCATCACATCGAATGGTTAGGATTGACCCATACTGATTACGCGGGGAAGGCTGCCCTCAACCTCGCTGCGGCGTATGACCTCACCCAACTAGTTGATGGACCTACTAGGATTCCCGACGTTGACGGTCATACCCTTGGCCTGCTTGACCTTCTGTTGACCTCGAACCCGGAAGGTACCACAGTATCGCGTCAGGCTCCTTTGGGAAAATCAGACCATTGTCTGGTACATTCCGTGGTTCAAATTTGTCCGACTAAATACACCCGACCCTCTGGGACTCGTCGTGTCTGGCATTATAGGTCGGAAGATTGGGACGGACTGCGAGAGTTTTACGCGTCCTACCCATGGAGGCAGTTATGCTTCAGTTCAGACAATGTCGATAGGTGTGCGAACGCTGTAGCTGATACGATTTTGCAGGGCATGGAAAGTTTTATTCCTAGCTCGGTAGTTCGTGTGGGCGGCCAGTCTCAGCCCTGGTTTGATAAATCTTGCCGGGAGTCATCCGACCTCAAACAAGCGGCTTTTAAAGCCTGGGCTGCTACGCGCGACTCAAAGGACCCGGCATCTTCTGAACTAAAGAAGCTATTTAATGCTGCCTCCAGATCATGCAAGAAGGTAATTGCCGCAGCGAGATTTAGGCATACGCGCAGGATTGGCGAGAAACTAATCAGCCATCCCTCTGGTAGCCGTGCTTTTTGGTCTCTTGCCAAAGCTGCGCAAGGGAATTTTTGACGTACCTCCTTACCATCCTTGCGCAAACCCGATGGCTCGCTAGCTCATTCCGCAAAAGAGAAAGCCGACCTCTTGGGCTCTCTTTTCGCGTCGAATTCTACGCTCGACGACGGGGGAAAGACACCACCAACCATTCCTATTTGTGAACACGCCATGCCTGAAATTCGCATTACACAATGTTCAGTGAGGCGTGCTCTTTGTTCCCTCGATGTCAACAAGTCTAGCGGGCCAGATGGTATCCCTGCTTTAGTGCTACGTAATTGTGCCCCGGAGCTGACGCCGGTTTTAACGCGCCTATTCCTGCTCTCTTATAAAACCGGAAAAGTACCATCTTCATGGAAGGTAGCCTTTGTTCATCCTATTCCCAAGAAGGGTGATCGCACAGACCCATACAACTAATTAATTAATACGCAGCTTCTCGGTTATCTAGAAGCAAACCAGCTTATTAGCGATCGTCAGTACGGCTTTCGCCACGGCCGCGGTGCTGGTGACCTTCTGATATACCTCACACACCAATGGGCAGCTGCCATTGAGAATAAAGGGGAAGCATTAGCAGGCAGTCTAGATATCACCAAGGCCTTCGATCGGGTTTGGCATAAGGCACTTCTATCGAAGTTACCATCCTATGGGCTGTCCGAAGGGTTATGCACTTGGATCGCCAGCTTCTTATCTGGGCGTAGCATACAAGTCGTTGTAGACGGCCTATGCTCTGAAACTATGCCAATCAATGCTAGCGTTCCCCAGGGATCTGTGTAATCCCCTACTTTGTTCCTTCTGCATATCAATGACATGTTACTTTCTGGTAACATTCATTGTTATGCGGATGACAGTACGAGCGATGCACATTACAATGGTCGTGCGAAAATTACCCCAGCAACCGTTGCAGAGAGCAGAACTAAGCTTGTGTCTGAGATTGATTCCACCCTCGAGAAAGTCTCCGAATGGGGTGGTGAGAATTTAGTCTCCTTTAACCCTTCTAAGACACAAGTTTGCGCATTTTCTGCCAAGAAAACCCCTTTTACTGTAGCGCCTCAATTTCAGAACACTCCCCTAACGATCTCTAAAAGTATTGGGATCCTAAGTGTCGAAATATCGAAAGAAGTCCAATACCGGGGTCATTTGGAGAATAAAGCCAAACTGGCGTCTAAAAAACTTGGTGTGCTCAACAGAGCGAAGAAGTACTTTACACCGGGTCACAGGCTTTTACTTTACAAAGCCCAAGTCCGACCACACACGGAGTACTGCTAGTTTCTCTGGGCTGGAGCACCAGAATACCAACTCCTTCCACTTGACTCGATCCAACGTCGGGCTGTTCGTATTGTCGACGATCCCAAACTTACAGACAGATTAGAAACACTAAGACACCGGAGAGACGTGGGCTCTTTATGTATGTTCTATCGTCTCTACAACGGGGAGTGTTCTGAGGAACTTTTCGATTTGGTGCCACCGTCACGATTTTACCACCGCACCTCGCGTCACAGAGAGAGAGCTCACCCCCATATCTTAGACGCCTGGTATCCAAAAACCACTAGGGCATCACGTTCATTTTTCCCCAGGAAGTGTCAGATGTGGAATAAGCTTCCAGCTGAGGTGTTTCCTTTGCGCTACAACATGGGGTTCTTCAAAAGGTGTGTTAATAGGACTCTAAAAGGCCGGCAACGCATAGACGGCACCTCCGGTGTTGTATGTGTCCATGGGCAGCGATGACCTTTTACCATCAGGAGGCTCGCTTGCTCGTTTGCCGGCTTATAACATAAAAAAAAAAAAAAAAAAAAAAAAAAAAAACCATCAAAAACTGACCACAAAACAATTGTTATTACCCTAAATTCAGTAATAACCAAGAAAAAACTCTTGAAGGCATACAGGGATTATAATAAGTCAAACCCATCTGACAGACTTAACACTAGTATACTCGGAGCCAAGGTTCCAAGGCAAGTAATCTATACCTCTGAGCATCTGACTCCCACTGCTCGACGCTTGCACTACCTAGCTTGTGAGTTTGCAAGAGGACAACAATTCAAGTACTGCTGGACTTCTGGCAGAGTTTTCCTGCGGAAAGACGACTCATCTAAATATATCATAGTGAGCTCAGAGGTCCAGCTTTCTGCTCTACGCCCTACTAATTAACTGTTAGATACTGTAACCATAGTTATAGGAAATTTGGTTTTACTGGCTATAGATATTTCATATAAGTAGTAATTTATTTCTCTTTTTGGTGATGAGTATTAGTATCTTTATTCATAAAATTATCATTTTAACAAAAATGTATAAATAAATATGACGGAGCAGGAGATGACCTACGCCGAACTCACTAAAAGTGTGACGATAAGTACAGCGCTCCGCCTCGTGCTGTATCATGGATTCCAACCACATGTGTCTGAATACCCCTGACCCACACAGTTATTGAATCTGTGTCCACCTGGGCTTATCGTCCAGCTGAAACAACTATCATTGTAATAAATCGGTTTACCAAATCCTCATCTATTACAAAAATTACAACTGAAGAAGTTATGGCCAAGCCCACAGCATACTACACAAAGGAGATATTCACAGTACGGCGGTCAGCACAAGACTGAGCCGCTCGTCGCTAGTGCGACCGCTTTTATACTTGTTGAAACATTTGAAAATCTAGTTTTGTAGTAAACAACTTTCTGTTTGCACATCGAAAACAATAATAAATGGGATTATCTTGAACTCGCCGACACGGCCAACCTGACAAGCGTACGCCCTCGTACGCGCTTTCAATAGTAAATTAAACTAGTAAGTAGCATCAGGCCTGTCTTACTCCGCGGTAGGTATTAAAAACGCAAGTATGTACGGCGGCCATGCCAGCGTGGCTAATCAGTGCGCCAGAAAAGGTAAGCGTTACGCGATAGAAAGAGATGGAATGTCTAGGTGAATATAACTGTAAGTTATTAGCGTTGTCCGATCTGAATTGAACTTAATTGTATCGTAGCAAGTGAATCTTCTGTACTTGTACCATTATGTATTTTATGGTAGCATGGTTAGAAATAACCATAAAATTATTCTGATCTAGCTCGGCAATAAGCGTCCCACAAAACTATAACAAAATTTTAACTCGAAAAATTCTACTCCAGAAGAAAGCCTTGCAAAACTACTTTTCTGAACCGGTCTTTTATTTGTCCTTCAGCCAAGATCTGTACAGAAAAAGGAAATCTTGAAATAAGGGATTTTTCGCACAATACTTACGTATTCAATCATTCGAATCAACAAAATTCATGGATCAATTCAAAGGAATCAATTTTTAACTCGCCGACACTGCCATCTTGACAGTAACACCCGTCCTCAGGTTTCATATTTAAGATCAACACAAAGCACAAACGGTACACCGTTCAGCCAAACCTGATCAAAACAAAGCTTTAGTTATTTTTGTTTAGAAGTCTTGCTGTACGACGAGGCAATGCCGCCAGTCTCTTAGGTATATGTTTTATTTTTATATTTTTTAGTTAGTTATATTTTAGTTCATAGTTTTAATATTTTAATTTAGGTAGGTTATTTAGTTTTTAGTTAAATTAATTATTGTGTACTGTATATATATTTTTTTGCTATAAATAACCATCTTTATTAGATGACTTACTTAATTGGATTAAATGATCTAAAATATAATAAACTCAAACAAAAAAAGTACATCGATAAATCTTTAAAATCGAATTGGATACTAATAACTTAATGTCTATGTGCAGCGATCACATGTAAAGGAACGCAGCCAGCCTTCCTGCTAGTTCAAAGTTGTTATTAATCATATGTTTTCTTTACCAGTTATGAAAGTTAAATTGAATCAAAACGAATAAAACTTCAAAATTTTAACGATGTTTTAAAAAAAGATACAGTAATTATTAATTGAGTTAGGAGAGATCACCAAGACATATCAATAACAAAATATTAATGAAATTAGCTCAAAATCATTGGAGATCAGAATTGTCGTCGTTAGCCTCACACTAATACGCGTATTACCACCTGGGATCACCAGGTCCACTTGACCTTATGATTTCCTCCAGAAACTTGACCTCCACAAGGGCCGACCGCATACCGCCCACCACTCGCAGACTACGGGTCAACTCTAGTACGGTCACAACAAAAAAAACAATGCAATTCATCACTCTACCTTTGGCAATAAAGCCTTCGGCTATGCTATCGGTCTTCCTAATGAGCTTCTCTGGCCCCCGCATCCTTCTCAACCTATAATGGAAAGACTTGTGTATTTGCTTTGAGTTTCATGCCCGGAAAGCATCTCGATTTTTCAAATAATTGAACAGGTGAAAAATCGTCGTAATGATTCAAGTAGTTATACGTAAGAACAACCGGAATCATCTAGGTTTAGAATGTGGTGCGAACAGTATGCTCCACCTCCCGATTACATCCGACCATCAGAGGCACTACCGCCAGGTCATAACTGCCATGGGCTACTTGGAGGTGCTTGAATTGCCTCCGAACTGAAGTAGGCCGATGTAAACTTAATCTGACGCGCTGGCGCCATATAGACCAAGCAGAAGCACAGTGCGATTATGGTCATGACGATTAGATCATTAGATCACCTCTATGCCCTACCAGCTGTACCGTGCTTGACCTGCCTCGGAGGGAAGCGTAAAAGTGGCAACGTTCTCGAAGAACAAAATTTAAAATTCAAGCCAACGACACAATAAGAAGAAGAAATGAAAATAAATGTCAACTGAGAGAGAACTAGATAATATACGCTATTTTCCAACAAGTCAAATCAGACACCTTCCTCCAAACGTCAAAACAAACAGTTTCCACTGTTTGCACTTCGACTGCACTGAGACTTTGTACAAAATACAGGCAGATTACGACACAGACCCCCAGAGCCAAACAACGCTTTCACCATCAGCCCTTCCGCAATAATAAATCCAAAACTACGCTAAAATGGATACGTTCAAAGACAAGCGACACTATTTTGCGACGCTTTACCCTGCCAACAGCACAAAATAATTCATTTTTGGCTTAGGAAAATACCCAACTGTCAAAAAAACAAACGTTTTCAGTACTTTTGTTACACTAAAGCGTGGCTAGAATACAGTTAAAGCGTTTGCAACTTAATCTTTTTTCTACGGACTTCCTAACAATAAAAATAACATTGCTTATCAGTACGATATTCTTGAATTTGGCTGTAATATCACAATATTTACTCGACTTTAACTATCCAGATTAAAATTTACTCAAGTAACGGGACTTTGCTTCAGTTAACCTAAAACACAGTAAATAATAAATTAATGGTAAAATATTATTACTCACATAGTAAACGGTGAAGGGTCCTTTTAAATAAAATCATCACCATGATCATCATCATAGTAGGCTCGCCGTCCTATTAATCACCTCTTCATCATCACTACCTCTTTATCAATAATATCTTCACCGTCATCACTGTCTCTTCATTACCAATATCATCATCATCATCACCCTGGTCATTATCTCATTATAATCTTTATGAAATTTATCATCATATTTAGCTATCTTAAGTCCAATATAAGGCAAAGGCTACTCATAAGGAGAACTCATCTCTCCAACTTTACGAATAATGAAGTACGTAACGTACGTAATAACTATCATTTTACACCAGTATTCACACGCAAGCTTATAAGACGCTAAAAATTATTATTTAAAATACTCAAACTAGACTATTTGCTAGGATACTGACTGGCGCCACTGCTAGCTCCGACTAACAGTGACTTATGCCACCTCCATTGATGTTAAGCTCATCTATCAACTCATGACGATATCGTCATGTCATCAGCTTAGCAGATAATACACTTCTTATTTAAAATAGCGAACTCATAATTATTTTCTGCTTGCATAGTGGTCAAAAGACTAGACATTATTCTACTTTATGTTTTAAAACTAAAGGTTCGAAATAAATTGCTCTCTGCTCTACTCTTAAATCGAAGAAAATATAAAAACTCACCAGGTTATCTTTGCGATTCAACAGATAAGGTTACGACTCAAAAATACACACGATATCAACTCGCTTTTTCACTTCACCTCACTTCACCAGGAATCTCCAGCGCCTGCGGCACTGCTGCTGACTCCAACTCGGCCGCAATACGTGGCCAACAGTTATGGTTCACTTGTTAGCACTTTAGCACCTTTGAGAAGTAGCTGAAACTAAACACACGTTAGGTATCTTTGCACTGATCGCTTCACTCTTGTTAGCACTATTACTGGCGCCAAAGGTTGTCACACAGACCGGCTGCCATTTAGACAGACTTGTCACACAGACGGTTGACAGACAGACGTTTGTCACACAGACGTTTGTCACACAGACGCTTGTCACACAGACGCTTATCACACAGACGCTTGTCACATAGACGCTTGTCACACAGACGCTTTGTCATACGGACGTTTGTCACACAGACGCTTGTCACACAGACGCTTTGTCACACAGACGCTTTGTCACACAGACGTTTGTCACACAGACGCTTGTCACACAGACGCTTGTCAAACAGACGCTTGTCACACAGACGCTTGTCACACAGACGCTTGTCGAACAGACGGTTGTCACACAGACGGTGGTCACACAGACCATATGCAACACAGGATGGGTTGCGATACTAAAACCAGAGCCTGTCAATGACCCCAAAAGTTATCGACACATTGCACTGATAAACTCTATCTATAAACTATAAAAAAGGCTAAGACTGAAGTCACGACTCCAGCTCTGTAGGATTGACTGCTGAAAAACCACTTTACCATCAAAAAGAATAGAACTTGAATCCACTTATGCAGATACAACCATCAACCCCACTGAAAAACTATCAGGATTCTCTCTCCCACGCAGAGAATTGTGCCAGCTCCACTGTAGTAACGTGATAATATGCATATACATGCTTATTATAAGTTACGTGCTTTGTAAAATAGATTCCAATAAGATAACTTGTTTACGTCAGTAATGGTTACTCTCATTTAGTATATAAGCTGTAGTTGTAATCAATAGAGTGAGAGTCGTCACTATGTAAGGAGTAGGTTTAAGAAGATGGAATAAATACAATCAACGGCTCTCGTGTTTCCATCACCACTCCCAACCACAACGCTACCTATTGGACACCTTTTTTTTTTTTTTTTTTTTGACGCGGAGAAAATCCCCTTCGGATACCCTTCGGATACCTTACCGGTTACGGGACACCGGTAAGGTTATGTGGTGTTACCACTAAAAACTCCGCGGTGTCACCTCTCAGCCGCTATCGGCCGGGACCGTGTGCTTCTTCATGCTCCACAGCCCCGGCGCGGCCGGCCGCTCCTTAAGCGGCCCCGGCTCGCCAACGGCCTCACGGCACCCTCTACTGAATCAGAGGGGCCGGAGTAACCGCCGCCTTGGCCTCTTGGCCCAAGGACAGGCGCGCTGACACGCACACGCGCCTGCCTTCCACTCCGGAGGGCTGTCCGTTGGTCGATGGAATCCCGTTTCCACCGTCCAACCAGCCCTCATAATTTGGGGCCTGCGAAAGCAGGCCCTGCCCCAGTCCACCTGACGGCGACCGGGGCCCACACAGCCGGCCGCAGGGGATAGGGAGAGCGGCAACGTAACACCGACACTCCTCTTCCCCTGCGGCCCCACCGATGCCGTGCCAAGCACCACGGCCGCGCTTGGTCGCGGAGGATAGGGCGAGCGGCAACGACACACCGACACTCCTCTTCCCCCGCGACCCCTACCACGGCTGTGATGGTAGGGGGGTCATCGTCACCCCCCTTCCCCCACAGCCAGGCCATTCCCTCCAGGAATGGCCTCCGCCGGGCCCGGGGTGGCCTAAGCCTCAACCCGGGCAATGGGTTCCTCTTAGCTTCCCTGCGGCCGAGGCAACCGCAGGTACTAAGCCCCCCCATCGCGACAAGATGGGAACCACATCGGGGGGGTACCTATTGGACACCTACATCAACCCAACGGCATGGCACATATCATTTTTTATTGCACCATAGACTGAGAACTGGATGGGGACGAACTAGATCGTTTGAATTCCGGTGCGACTGGATTGACTCCCCAGCTTGCGGATGTGGGGCGCCTAAATAGGACATGGACCACATTATTCGAGACTGCCGGAAGACTGGTTCACCCTGCAAAAAGACGCAATACAATAGATACAAAATAACGACTGTAATAATAGCCATACGATTGTTAAATAAATAGACAGGTTCCTGTTTTTCAGAATAGGCATGACGAATGGAAAAACACTTTTGGTCCATCGGTTAGACCATCAAACAACATTGTAGTTTGTACACACACTCTTTCCTTTCTCTGAGAAACCAAAAATGACAAAGATACAGCACATTGAAATTTCACGTGATGCCACACTCAAGCACGATTTTTACGTAAGTGTGACGTCGCAAGTCCCACTCCGGAACCTTGACGCTCCGTATTCTTGTGAATTTTTACCCCTCTAGCAAACTGAAAATACGGATCCATCATCTCTGGACAATTCAAAAGACGGACCAATTAGAATCACACTCTTCGGACCCTGTCGGACTCTTCACCCCTATTCTCCCATGGATTCACTCAGGGACAGGAAGCGCTTTCCTTAACGTGGGTTTTTAGCGGCTATTTGATAGGCTTGAATATTTTTATTGGATCAAAAACCCCTATCGCTGGGTAACTCTTTCGATCGACTAACCGTGTCATATGGAAAGCCCTTAAAAGGGTTTCCCTTTGAATAAGTTGTTAAAACATGCACGTTACGTTACCCTTACGAAAACCATTTCTCATAGGGTAACGCTTTCCCTGGCGGCCACGGGGCGGGGGGGATACGGGGGGGAAAACCCTTTCAATAAAGCGGAAAAAAATACCCCTTCCAGTGATTTGGTAAACGCTTAGCCTATCATAAGGATACTCTATCATACTCTATCACCGGGAAGGAGACGAAAAGAAGTCCCAGCATGGTGTCGGGTTTCTCGTCCACAAGTCCCTCATTAACAACGTCCAACCATCGAGAGTGTTTCCAGCAGGGTAATATACCTGATACTCAGAGTATCTAAAAGATATTCGCTGTAGGTTATACAGGTATATATGCCAACTGGGGATCATTCCGATGAAGAGGTGGATGAAGTGTATGAGGACACCAGTAGGGCCATACATACTTCTGAAACCTATTTTACGGTTGTTATGGGGGATTTTAACGCAAAACTGGGTAAGCGAGGCGTTGGAGAGTTTAGGCTGGGAAACTTCGGATACGGAGTGCGAAATAACAGGGGACGTAGGCTGGCTGATTATTTGGAGCAAGAGGGACTCTTTGCGATGAACTCTTTCTTTAAGAAGCCGCCGCAAAGAAAGTGGACCTGGTTGGGTCCAGCAAAAAAGAACCAGCCCCCTGTTAAGAACGAAATCGACTTCATCCTAACGGCAAAGAGACGAATATTCAACGATGTCTCAGTGATCACTCGAGTCAAAACCGGGAGTGATCACCGAATATTAAGAGGTATCGTGAATATTGATCTCAAAGTCGAAAGGTCACGGCTGATGAAGTCGACGCTCCGACCGTCGCAAGTCCAAATTGAGAACTCCGAGGGCTTCCAGCTTGAACTGTCGAATCGCTTCGAAGGCCTTCAAGATTGCGTTACAGTGGACGAGATAAACCAAGGGTTTATACAAGCTGTCCAAGCGGTGGGATCAAAAGTATTCAGGTCCAGCCCCAAACGAAAGCCTCAAAAAATCTCTGCTCGGACCCTAGGCTTAATGGCAGAGCGACGATCAAGGCCGCTGCAGACCTCCGAAGATGCTGAATCATATCGGCAGCTCAACAGACGTATACAAAAGTCCTTGCGATACGACATCCGCTCCTTTAATACTGAGTGTATTAAGGAGACGATAGAGCAGAATAAAGGCTCCAAAGTGTTCGCAAGAGCTATGTCGGTTGGGCAAAGCCGATTGATGAAGCTGAAGACGTAGGACGGCGGCGTGGTGTCGACAAAGGAAGGGGTTCTGGCGGAGATCGAGAGGTTTTATGGACAGCTGTATACCTCAGTTTCACAACCCAGTAAACAAATGGCTAAAGACCCAAGAGCCAAGCTAACCCGACACTATACCGAAGATATCCCGGACATCAGCCTGTACGAGATTAGGATGGCCCTCAAACAGCTTAAAAACAAGAAGGCGCCGGGCGAGGATGGAATCACAGCAGAGCTTCTGGAAGCAGGCGGAACGCCGGTACTGAAAGTCCTTCAGAGGCTCGGTAATTCCGTTCTGCTCGAGGGCGTAACGCCAGAAGCGTGGAACAGGGGCATGATGGTCTTGTTCTTCAAAAAGGGAGATAACACCCTATTGAAGAACTGTAGGCCTATCACGCTTCTGAGTCATGTATATAAGTTGTTTTCGAGGGTCATCACGAATCGTCTCGCGAACAGGTTTGATGCCTTCCAGCCTCCCGAACAAGCTGGTTTCCGTAAAGGCTTTAGCACCATAGACCACATTCATACGCTGCGGCAGGTTATTGAGAAGACGAGGGAGTATAACCGGCCGTTATGCTTGGGATTCGTGGACTATGAAAAAGCCTTCGATTCGATCGAAACATGGGCCGTGCTTCAGTCTCTCCAGCGATGCCGTATTGACTATCGGTATATCGAAGTGTTGAAGTGCTTATACAGTAACGCCACTATGTCAGTCCGAGTACAGGAGCAGTGCACGAGGGCAATTCCACTGCATAGAGGTGTGAGACAGGGAGACGTTATATCTCCGAAACTGTTCACCGTTGCACTGGAAGATGCCTTTAAGCTTCTGGAATGGGAAGGATTTGGCATCAACATCAATGGAGAGTATATCACTCACCTTCGATTTGCCGACGATATCGTTGTCATGGCAGAATCGATGGAAGACCTAAGTACTATGCTCGGAGACCTAAATCGAGTTTCCCAACAAGTGGGCCTTAAAATGAACATGGACAAAACGAAAGTAATGTCGAATGTCCATGTTGCGCTCCTACCTGTTTGTGTTGGGAGCTCCACCCTCGAAGTTGTAGACCAGTATATCTACCTGGGTCAATTGATTCAGGCAGGAAGTTCCAGCTTCGAGGAAGAGGTCTTTCGACGAATCCGACTCGGCTGGGCAGCGTTCGGGAAGCTACGCAATGTCTTTTTGTCCAAAATACCTCTGTGCCTCAAGACTAAGGTCTACAACCAATGTGTGTTACCAGTGATGACTTATGGCTCTGAAACGTGGTCCCTTACTATGGGTCTCATAAGAAAGCTCAAGGTCGCTCAACGCGCTATGGAGAGGGCTATGCTCGGTGTTTCCCTACGTGATCGAATCAGAAATGAGGAAATCCGTAGGAGAACAAAAGTCACTGACATAGCCCAGCGGATTAGCTCGTTGAAGTGGCAGTGGGCGGGACACATAGCGCGACGAACCGATGGCCGATGGGGCAAAAAGGTTCTTGAATGGCGACCGCATACTGGCAAGCGAAACGTAGGGCACCCACCTTCAAGGTGATCAGATGACCTGACTAGGGTCGCTGGAAAGCGCTGGATGCAGGCCGCTCTTGATCGTCATTTTGGAAATCTTTGAGAGAGGCCTATGTCCAGCAGTGGACGTTATGCGGCTGAAATGATGATGATGATGATGATCATAAGGATAGGGTTACCCTATAGGGGATACGGTAAGCCTTTCGCTGGATAAGCTTCTTACAGGCTAACATTAAGGTGAGGGATGACCATCGTAAGGATGACCACTTAAAGGGGTTTTAAAAATTAGCTGCTAATCCGGTCCCTGGATTCACTCAAGTGAGCAAAAGATTCAGATCCCACTTCTGATGACGGAGCAGGAGATGACCTACGCCGAACTCACTAAAAGTGTGACGATAAGTACAGCGCTCCGCCTCGCGCTGTATCATGGATTCCAACCACATGTGTCTGAATACCCCTGGCCCACACAGTTATTTAATCTGTGTCCACCTGGGCTTATCGTCCAGCTGAAACAACTATCATTGTAATAAATCGGTTTGCCAAATCCTCATCTATTACAACAATCACAACTAAAGAAGTTATGGCCAAGCCCACAGCATACTACACAAAGGAGATGTTCACAGTACGGCGGTCCGCACAAGACTGAGCCGCTAGTTATGTTTTGTAGTAAACAACTTTCTGTTTGCACATCGAACACAATAATAAATGGGATTGTCTTGAACTCGCTGACAAATATATAAAAAAGGAACCTTTTTCTCTATGTATGCACCTTATTTTTATTAATTTCACTTAGGCACATGTATTGTTGAAGAACATTAGGCTTATAGTACCTGGGCGACCGAGCTTTGCTCGGTTACATCTCAAACATTAACTAAATTTTTTTTTAACTTTTCTAAAAACAATACAAAATAAAAAATTAGATATAAACTTGAACATAAAAAAAACAAAACTCGAAAGCACTTTTTCGAAATTATTCCTGAATCAGTATAGTTAAATGTAAGACATACTTATGAGAAATATATGTGGGCGCTTCCATCGACAGATGGGGATTTCGCCGCTAGCTCCACCAGTATTTTGATGTGTGAGTGGTATGTAGCTCCTGGACTAATACTAGTACTTAGCTGTTTGCTGACTCAGGAACGATGAACTTCGCTGTAGGGCTGATAGGGTGTATTGCAGTAAAAGCAGCAGATGAACGATGCACAATTTATTGCACTTCACTTAGCACTACAGGCAGTTTAAACAGATAGAAGGTACACAAGCGACAGTCTCGATAGGTAAGGATAGAGGATAGCATGAAATGAATATGCGTGAATATATGCGTGAAATTACAAGCTCGATAATCAGCAAAAACATCAAAAACTCGCGAGGTGCGCAAGCGACGGGCGACATGCGATACGCGTCCGAATGAAAATTCTACACTGACTCATCAACCGGGCAAACTCGCTTTGAAGCTCGCGTAGGTACATTGCTTAAGGTCCGTAAGGCTGGTTCACTTCATAATCATACCTACCTAATGTGATCGAGCTAATGAGAAAACTATTACTTAAGCATTGTTTATATGCGATTTATATTATTAACGTATACAGTAATTATGTATGTAAGTATCGATCGTACATTGAAGCAATAAACGTTATTATGCCTCGAGATAAGATCGGCAAGTTTACGACTAGTTAAGCTGATGTGATCCTTGCCTAATGCAGGTACGACGTAGCTGGCCAGCGATTCTTTAGTCCCGGGGAAGTGAACATTTTTTATTGATAATTCTTAAGACTATTATTGACTTATAGAAAATAGTTAATGGTATAGGTGGGAGAAGCCCACATCACTCCCCCCGGAGACCGTTACTACAGGCGAAAGAAATTGGGAAAACGAACGATTCGCCCGAATCGCGTCTTTTTTACTTGATCCTGCAGCGGGCTATCACTAGATTTTGAGACAGGGTTGGCTGCACGACTACTCGTGGGATTTCAAGTTCATATTGAAGATTAGGAGTTAGGACCGAGGCAGGGGACGGATCATCTAATAAATAGGCCGGTTTTAAGCGGTCTATTGAGACTGTGACCTTCCTGCCCTTAACCAGGATTTTATAAGTTTTGTCTCCTCTTTCGAGCACTTCATACGGACCAGTGTACAGCGGCTGCAGAGCGCCGCGCAATGCGTCTGTTCTGAGAAAGACATGGCTCGAGGTAGATAAGTCCTTATAAATAAAAATTTTGTCCTTTGCATGTCGCGCAGCTGGAGCTGGTCGCATGTTGTCTACAATTTGACGCAAGCGACATGTGAAGTCAATTAAATCCAGAGAGTCTGGGGTTGACATATGATAAAATTCGCCTGGGAGACGTAAGGGTTCCCCATACACCAGCTCGGCGAAAGAAGCTTTCAAGCTGTCTCTGTATGAGGATCTGATACCCAGGGGTATCAAGGGCAGTGTATCTACCCAGTTGCAGTCCGCATGACACATAATGGCGGCCTTCAGTTGGCGGTGAAAGCGTTCCACTAAACCGTTACACGCTGGATGATAGGCGGTCGTTTTACGGTGTTTGAATCCGATCATTCTTGCCAAATACTGGAAGAGCGCAGATTCAAACTGTCTACCGCGATCGGTGACTATATCAGTGGGACATCCAAATCTGGATATCCACGATATTAATGTCTTTCCAACGGTTTCGGCTGTTATATCTGCCATTGGTGAGACTTCAGGCCACCGCGTGAAGCGGTCTACAACTGTCAGACAATACTTGTAGCCCTGAGATAGTGGAAGTGGGCCTACAATGTCCACATGTATAAAGGCGAAGCGAGCACGAGGAAGATCGTATGTGCCCACAGGAGAAGACACATGACGATTTACTTTCGCTCTTTGACATGCGAGACATTGGCGTGACCATTCTCGACACTCTTTGCGCATTCGGGGCCAGACAAAGCGTTCAGCAACCAGCTTGGTCGTTGCGTCTGCGCCCGGGTGACTGAGGCTATGGAAATGATAGGCTGTCGAAAATTTGTCTACGCAGGGGTTGTGGTACAAAAGGTCTTGGCGATGAGGTACTTAAATCGCAGTATATTTCCGTACTACAATCCGCGACTTTCACCTTCTTGAGACGGAGTGAAAATTCACCGTCAAGATATTGTAACAATTCTTGATCGGAAGCTTGATGCTGAGCAAGTACGTCCAGGTCAATTGTCATTCGCAGTTCATCGACACGGGACAATGTATCGGCGACGACATTGTCTTTGCCTGAAATGTGCCTGATATCGGTCGTGAACTGCGCAATAAAATCTATATGACGGGCGAACAGTTAGTTTTTCGCTCGCGAAAAGCCAAACTTAGGGGTTTGTGGTCTGTATAGACCACAAAATGCCTTGCTTCTAACATATGGCGAAAGTATTTAATATTTTCGTATATGGTCAATAACTCACGGTCATATGGCGAGTATTTTTGTTGTGACGGGCTCAGTTTTCGCGAAAAAAACGCGAGAGGTTGTCAAGCACCGTCATGCAATTGCTGCAAAACTGCACCCAGAGCCGAATCGGATGCATCTGTTACCAAAGCTAGTTTGGCTTCACAGTCTGGGTGTGCCAGTAATGCAGCATTAAAAAGGAGTTCTTTACACTTTTCGTAGGCAGTGAGAGTGTTATCGGTTAAGTTGACTGGATGAGATGCCTTAACGGAACCAGACAACAAGGCGTTTAGAGGGGCCTGGATAACAGCAGCGTTGGGTAAAAATCGCCGGTAAAAGTTTACCATGCCTAGGAAACGCCTGAGTTGTCTGACGGTTTTAGGTGGAGGGCAGTTCGAGATGGCTTGTACTTTGGCTTCCAAAGGCTTAGTGCCAGTCTCGGAGATGCTATAGCCTAAAAACGCGACCTCTTTTGCACCAAAAACGCACTTAGAGACGTTAATAAGGACACCATATTTCTCCATCTTTGTAAAAAGTTGATGTAGATGGTGCTCGTGCTCCTCTTCGCTACGCGAAAATACTAAAAAGTCATCTAAGTAAGTGTAAACTATAGCGACCACGAAGGTATTAATGAAACCCATTGGATCTGGTTCGATCCACCACCGTCTACAGGCCAGGAGTGGCAACGGGATAATGGATAATTTATTTGATTATTGCAGAGTATTTATACTAAAACATTATACAGTGTTATATTGAATCTACACGCCCAGTTAGTACGTGATGCGCTAAATTAACAAAATATATAATTTGCTTATCAATCAATATCAATACATATAATAAAATCGTAACCGATCGCTGTCTGTACATGGAAAATAAATGAGTAAAAATATTTTGGGGGCTTTTACCAACGCAATAGAACACAAAACAATGATTTTTAGAATTTTTGTCTGTTTGTCGGTTTGTCTGTTTGTCTGTGCGTTTGTGCACGCTAATCTGAGAAACGGCTGAACTGATTCGTTTGCGGTTTTCACTGAAATATTATGATAAGCTTCACTTAAAATTTAGTGATGGTTTCATTTAAATCCGTTCATAAATAAAAAAGTTATATCAATTTTAACACTAGAGTGCACGCGCCCCATTTCTTTGCAAGTATGCTCGCGCTCTCTACTATAGTAGAACACTTTAAAATTGAAAAAAAATCAATAATATGGCAATTTTGAATAAAAATAAGCATTTTTACTAAAGAAGATTTATTTTAGAAAATTAAAGTTACAAAATGTTTCTTTACATTGTTAAAGGAGATGGCTAAATAGAAGTATGGGCAACTGCCCTAGCAATGTATAAATATCGCTTCTAGTGTATTGTAATGCTGAATAGCTGTATATTAATATTTCATGTGAAAAAAGTTTCAGGAACTTTTGAAATGACAACAATTTTAAAAATAAAATCATTGCAATCCCTTCCCCGATCGATTGGTTACAAACGCTTTTGCTAACTCCTAATCATGTTCGATAGGCAGGTAAGTCCGTGTAGAATAGCTAAAGGTCAGTAGGCAGTCGATCACATAGAATAGTCTTGTAAACAAACAAGGGTCAAAGTAAAAAGATAAAAGTACTATGAAAACTTGAAAACGCAACTGACGCAACCGGTACAACGAACACCAGTGTTGCCAGATTACCCGCATAATATCGATTATCTATCGATTTTATTTTTGATTTTTTTTATAAAATCTACTATATTCTATTATATTCTCGGTCGCTTGTTGGTTTTTGCACACGAGTCAAAGGGACTCGTTCAAGAAAGTCTAGTTGGCTTTCGCACGGGTGTCGGGTATGTATGCTCTCATCGAGAATCTTCTAGGCCGAACCTCTCGGCGAGCGTTTACCGTGGCGTAGTTAAGTGGTCACCATGCTAGTCCGCCACTCCCTCTGGGTAGCGGACTAGCATGGTGACCACTCCGGGTTCGATCCCCGGTCAGGACAAGATGGAATATGGCCTTTTTCAAATTGTCCTGGGTCTTGGATGTTTATCTATATATGTATTTGTTATAAAATATAGTATCGTTGAGTTAGTATCCCGTAACACAAGTCTCGAACTTACTTTGGGGCTAGCTCAATCTGAGTGATTTGTCCCTAATATTTATTTATTTACTTATTACAATGTATAAAGTGGTTTCTTAACGGTAACTGGTAGGTACCTATGATTAATTATTTCGATTATAGTTAAATTCATAATCGGCTTACATAGTACAGGTAACAAATAGAAACTCAAATCTGGCAACACTTAAGTAGATGTCAATGGAAGAAATGAGGAAACCCAAATAAAAAACTTATAATTATGTATTATTTTACTGAAGTTCTAGGGTAAAAATAAAAACATAATAATTCATTAATGAATATTTCTGTTTTATAGGATACTACAAAATCTTTATACATTCTTAGGGCAGTCGTTTAGCCATCTCCTTTACTTAATTAGGAACATTTTTAAGAGATCTCATAAAAAAATTCATATTTGGCAAGTTACAAATCAAAACACATATTTTTTTTTAGATTTCTGATTTTTTTTTAAATTGAATCACTGTTTTCGTTGCATTCAATGCACAATAGTTTGAGTTGGAGGTGATTTATTCCATCGTGTTCCATTTTTTTATATAAAAAAGTTGCCACTCACCTCTGTACGCTCAACTTGCCTCAATTGAGAGAGAAGAATATCATCTTCTGACGACGACTGCTCAGACTGTGTGGTATTAGTCACGTGGTCTTGAGCCATCTCCTCATCTTGCACCTGACTTCTGCCCTCTTGACTAATTGGTTCTGACACTATGCCAGCATTACCATCGTCATCGCTTTCAATAATTTCCTCATCATCTTCAATTTCCTCTTCCAGCCATTTTGATACACGACGTTCCCATTCTGAGGCCATAATGATAAATTTTGGTGCTAAAAAAAAAACAAAGTACAAAATAAAATATAATGCATAAAAATATGTTATAAAACACTAAAGAAAAACAACTAAGTATATGTTACTTACCTCATATATTAATTACACAAGTGGTCGCGCGTACTACTCAGGTAGAATAAGGATTTTGTCGCGAAATAATATCGACGTGCGGCCTCTTTTTATACGTGCGGCACACTAAAATGAACCGGAGTCGAGGCTTATCTAGGAGCGGGAGGGTATATATGAAAAAATGAGATGACACGAGTCAAAAGTTTGCTCCTGTTCTACTATAGTAGAGCGCGCGATCACGTCAACCATTTTTGTTCGAAAAACTGTGTTTGTGCACGCTTATCTCAGAAACGGCTGAACAACTTCGGTTGCGATTTTCAATTATGTATTTTGATAAGTTTCACTTAAAATTTAGTGGTTGTTTCATTGAAATCCGTTGATAAATAAAAAAGTTATATCAATTTAAAGAATCACGTCAAAGATTTTTGTTCGAAAATTTGCTATGAAATAAACTGTACGGTAGCATTGGCTAAAACTTTTGTTAATTTTATATACGGTTTTTATAAAATAATAAAGTTAATAACCGGCCAAGTGAGAGTCGGACTCGCGCACAAAGGGTTCCGTCCCATTATCTATAAAAAATCAAGTTTGTTGTACGGGAGCCTCAATTAAATATTTATTTTACTCTATTTTTAGTTATTATATCGGCAAGAGAAATACAACATCCTTGAAAATTTCAACTGTCTGGCTATCACGGTTCATGAGATACAGCTTGGTGACAGACGGACGGAAGGACGGACAGCGGAGTCTTAGTAACAAGGTCCCGATTTTAGCCTTCGGGTACGGAATACGGAACACTAAAAATTTACTACTTATATTTTGATGTTTTCGGAGTTTTTTTATTAGTTTCTTTTTGGTCACCAATAAATGGCGCTGTTAAAAATACACAGAGCCTAGGGCCGCAAGACCCAACGCCACCAAACGGCGATTCTTAGCATGATTGTGGGCGCGAAAATGGAAAAAGGAATCAAAATAGGAAGTACTTAATAGGTTAGGTTAGGCACAGGGGATGTCCTCTGACAAAAGCATAGGGTGCTGTGAGCGAGTCACGGACCGCCATAGTGGTAGCCGCGCCGGGGCTTTTAGCCCTTACCCCGGAGTTTTAAGTGGTAAACGCCACATAACCTTACCGGTCTCCCGTTACTGGCAAGGTGTCCGAACCGAAGGGATTTTTCCCGCGTAAAATTCTCCTCCATAAATCTGCCTCCATGACGTGGGCCAGTCGGGCGATGGGAACTGGATTCCAAATACGGTCCTCTAGGTTGAAAGGAGCATTTGTGTCAACACGCGTCTTTACCCTAGCGGATAAAATTGAAAGCCGATGTACCAGGCCACTCAGACTCCTCTCGATAACTGAGAGAGTACCTCAAGTGAGCTCAGCCAAAGCCGCTGATAAGCAGTCGCCGTACCAGGTCTTTGGAGCAAGATTTAGCACACTGACTTGGCAAAAGCTGTAACGCCGTTATCACCATGAGATTTTTTGTGGGTGAAAACCTTAACCGTCCGATTTCCTGTGGCCAAAAGGCACCTTTTCCTCACGTAAGAAGAAAGGTTAGGGAAAAAATGTTAAATTAAAATTTAAGTTAGGCACTGCAATAAAAATGTGTGGAAAACCCATACCAAGACTACTCAGTATTGTGACTAGAGGAACGAAAGATAGGTAATGGTCATTTTCCAGTTCGTTTGAACTGAAAGTACGCCGCAAATAACCTCCAGACAGCCGTATAGGACGCCCTACCCGAGAAGCTCTTGAAACGGAGGTTATTAGTGAACACTAAGCAGACATTGATCTCAGAAAACACTAACTTCCTGCCATCCTTGAAGCTCTACTGGTAAAATGTGCCGAGATACTGGCACGTAAAATACCTAGAGGTATCTTAAGTTTGGCAGATGCCTCAGCTTGAAAGTCCACATCAATAGAATGGTGACGATAGTGAAGATGGCCCGGGGGAAGCTCCATCCAGTACTTTTCTCTCGCTTCTAGCTTCGGACGCGGCTCATGATTAAGGCGATCTTAAGAAAATCTATGTTTAAGGTTACTTGAGGAACGCCGTCATCTGTCGGGACTCAAAGTAGAAATGCGTATTTCTCGACTTTTATCTCCCGCCTAGCGAAAGACATATTTGACAAGGCTTACCATTGCACCGCCACATCGGGAGGGCGGGGAAGAGGGGGAGATACAAATAGACGGTGGCAGCAGTCCGCTGCAGAGAGCTACAACAGATTAGTGCTGTGGGAACTCACGCCAAAAGACGGAAGATGAATTAAATATTAGCAAAGTCACTACCTATTGCATAAGTATTTCGTTTTAGAGAGTCAAAGTCAAAGTCAAAAAATTTTATTCAATGTAGGATAAATTTATCTCTTATTGAAGGTCATTTTTTTTTAATAATTTTTTTAGTGCAGAAGCTAAAAACTACTAGCGTTTCGGAACGACCACTGCTGGGAAGATTACGCCGAAAGAAACCCAGTTCAGTATTGGTCCCTACCCAGCCTGATGGGCTATGTTACAATTACAATACAGATTTACACTTAAGCTATACATTTTAATTATACAATTACAATTTGCAGACAACTATTTCCAAGAATTTTTCTCAGATGATGATAAGTAGTCATTTACATGATAATACGCATTTTGTAATAAATGATTTTTAACGGCTGTCTTAAACTTAGATAATGGTAATGCTACTATATCATCTGGAATTTTATTATAGAGGCGCAAGCCGAGACCCACAAAAGATTTTTTTGTTTTCTCTAACCGCAAAGCTGTGATGGCTAATTTATTTTTATTTCTCGTGTTAATACTATGAATATCACAATTTCTCTTAAATGAGTGTATATTCTGACGCACGTACATAATGTTCGCATAGATGAATTGCGAAGGGAGGGTCAAAATATTTATGTCTTTAAATAGTTCCCTCAAAGACTCTCTAGCACCTAATTTATATATAAATCTGATAGCGCGTTTTTGTAAAACAAATATGGTATTTATATCTGCAGCGTTACCCCATAGCAATATTCCATAGGACATAACACTGTGGAAGTACCCAAAATATACCAAACGCGCTGTATCAACGTCAGTCATTTGCCTAATTCTTCTAACCGCATAGGCCGCAGAGCTAAGTTTTCCAGCTAATTTTTGAATATGGGCACCCCATTGCAACCCTGAATCAAGCATTATTTCCAAAAATGTTGTGTTATCAACCATATCTACTGCTTCCTTATCAATAAATAATCGTGTTGGAACTTTTGTAACATTCGGTAAGCAGAACTTTACACATTTCGTTTTTTTTGCATTTAATACTAAATTATTTGCTGTAAACCAATCCAACACTTGCGACAATATATTATTCATCTCATCAGAGGTGTCAGTTTTCCTATCTACGCTGAAAACAAGAGAAGTGTCATCAGCAAAAAGTACAGCCTTACAATCTTTTACATAATATGGTAAATCATTAATATAGATCAGGAACAACAAAGGACCCAAGATAGAACCCTGGGGCACACCCATCACTACGGTTGATCCTTCAGATTTTACTTGATTTACACTAACTTTTTGAATTCGGCTACTCAAATAAGATTCAATCAATTCAAGAGCCTTCCCTTTTATTCCGTAGTGCTCAAGTTTGGATAGAAGGGTTTTGTGGTCTACACAATCAAAGGCTTTGGAGAGGTCACAAAAGACACCAATTGCATTCTGACAACACTCCCAAGCATCATAGATGTTTTGTAATAGTGCAACACCTGCATCCGTTGTTGATCGACCCTTAGTAAATCTATACTGATCACCATGGAACAGACTATTTTTGTTGAAAAAATCTAATAATTGGTTAAAAATTATCTTTTCGAATATTTTGCTCAGTGCTGGCAGAATAGAAATGGGACGGTAATTTGTTGGATCATTTCTGTCACCAGTCTTAAATAGAGGGATAACTTAATTACTTAACTTCATCATGTCAGGGAAAGATCCCGCGTCTACAAATTTATTAAATATGGAAGCTAAGTAAGGCGCAATTACATCTATAATATTACTTATAACGGATACAGAAATGTCCCACAAATCACCAGTTTTTTTATTATTCAAGCTTTTAAAAGTATCAATGATATTTTTAGGTGTGACGTATTTGAATATTAGCCTATCTTTACATTTAGGTACGCAATTGGTTAATAGCTTTTTTGATTTCCTAGATGAGGACATTAGTGGGGCAGTTGTATTTAGGGGATTGTTGTTGAAAAAGTTCTCGAAGTATTGTGCGACATATTCTCTAGTGTCTAGAACCTTATTGTTAATGTTTAACTCAATTTTATTTACTCGTTGCTTGTTTTTTCCGGTTTCAGTGTTAATAATATTCCAGGTTGTCTTTATTTTATCTTTAGAATCTAGAATAGCTTTCCTGGTGTATAACGACTTCGCGCATAAACATACTTTTTTAAAAAGCTTTGAGTAAGTTCTAACGTAATTAATGAAATTAGGTGTTTGGTTTTAAGCTTTCATAGCTAATAATTCATATAGCCTATTCCTACTACTATGAATCCCTGTGGTAGCCCATTCGCTAAACTTTTTCCGATTACGTTTCTTTCCCTTTTTAAGTGGAAAATTATCATTAAATTCTGATTCAATCACACCGAACATTTTATTATACAAAATATCCGGATCATCCCGAGTTTCTTCAATTAACGGTAATTTTTCTGACAACACTCCCAAGCATCATAGATGTTTTGTAAAAGTGCAACACCTGCATCCGTTGTTGATCGACCCTTAGTAAATCCATACTGATCACCATGGAACAGACTATTTTTGTTGAAAAAATCTAATAATTGGTTAAAAATTATCTTTTCGAATATTTTGCTCAGTGCTGGCAGAATAGAAATGGGACGGTAATTTGTTGGATCATTTCTATCACCAGTCTTAAATAGAGGGATAACTTTACTTAACTTCATCATGTCAGGGAAAGATCCCGCGTCTACACATTTATTAAATATGGAAGCTAAGTAAGGCGCAATTACATCTATAATATTACTTATAACGGATACAGAAATATCCCACAAATCACCAGTTTTTTTATTATTCAAGCTTTTAAAAGTATCAATGATATTTTTAGGTGTGACGTATAGAGACCCACGGCGTAGCAGTAACATTCGGTAACAGTGTAAGTTTACATGTAGTTTACAATGTCAAAATTCCGATCGACTTAGACTGTGACTAGAGATAATGTGTGATCGTAGTAAACAAGGAACCCTTATAGTTTTGCCATTTCTGTCTGTCTCTCTGTCCGTGGTTTTACTTAGAGATAATTAGAACCAAGAAGCTGTAATTTGGCAACGGTCATGAACTTAAAGCAAAACTGGGCAGAACAACTGGCGCGACGGAGCCCATGCGATGGGTTGACGAAATAATCAAAGTCGCGGGTTACACCTGGATGTGAGCAGCACAGGACTGAGATGTGTCGACGAAGACAGGTCTATGCTCAGCAGTGGACGGAATAAGGGCTGAGATGATGATGAACTCTTTAGTTTTAATTCTAAATCGACATTCACAAATACGGAACCCTTCACTGCGTGTGACCTGATATTGTGCGTGTTACTTGACCGGTTTTATTGAAAATATCAAAATAACGATTTTTATAAAGTAAAGTCCACGCAGACGAAGTTGCGGGCAACAGCTAGTAATATCACAGATTACTAATAAGTTACTACGTAACAGATACATCACTTCCCTACAAACGCCAAATACCTACGCTTTATTTAACTAAACTTTCTAGCTGTCAAGCGACGCGAGGAAATATGAGCTTAACTACTTTGACTCAACGAAGCGTTTTAAGTGCACAGCGGGCGATGACGTCGGCCGTTGTGAGATTACCTTAGGGTTGACTCAATGTTGTAAAATACAAAAATGAACGTGACACATATTTATGAAATGAAAATTTTACTAAAAAGGATCTATAGATGATTTGACTTTAAAAGTTGTGACGTAATAAGAGCGTGTGATTTTCATAGAAACTTCATAAACTGTGGATGTACCGTACATCGCAATGAGAAACATACGATATAAAGTCATTCGTTATAGCATACTTTAAATCTTTATATCGTTGTTATATACTTTACTAGAGGAGCTCGGTGGCCCGCACTAGCACTTTCGCATGTAAAGCGGCATCGGGCGTGGTCCGCACTTGGATGGGTGACCACAAGTGGCATAAAAATTGATCTCCTCTGTGCTTCGGAAGGCAAGTATAAGCCATTGGTCCAGGCTGTCATATTGTATGGCAGTCGTTAAGCTATGTCAGATGCCTTTAGGCAGCCTGAAAAATCTGAAACCAGTGTTGGCCACTTACACACACGAATAACAACAACATATAGGTACTATCTGGATACACTACATTGATCTTAAACTTTCGACGTTCAGTAGGACAGTCAAACTTCATACCTACAAAATAATCTGATTGGACTACACAGTACCAAATCCTATTCTATACGACTACCTACTTTTTAACGAAAAAAAAACACTTACTTTCCTTGTCTTTTGGCAATGTGAAAAACGACAATTCTTTATTGGTTCTTTGATTTTGACATTGGAATACCGCACAATAATGTCTTGACATTGTTAAATAAAACGCTTGTTTATATTGTAAACAAACAATACGCAGTAAGCAAGTCTCATGCACGCGACTACACAGGCCGGAGTGCGGCGCCCCTTTGCCACTTGGGCGTTAGAAAACACGGCTAGCCGGTAGGTACATTTTGAGCGATCTTGATCGAGTGACGGAGGCCTGGTAATATAATATATTTTTCGTGCTATACAGCAAGGCTTAATAACATGTCCAGTTGAGAAAATGGAAAAAAACAGTCATTTGAGGAAATTTAAAAAATGTGTGGGCGGCCATCTTGGATCCAAAATTCGAATGCAGTTTCGAGTTCTGCGGGGTGCTTTACCCCAGTAAAGAAAATTTCAGACACCTATGAAGTCCCAGTGAGACGTTATGAACAAAATAAGTTTAATTTTCGAAAATCCAGACGCATCTTGGATTCCAAAAAAAATTTTAAATTTGGATTTTTTGGCTCAAAATACATATAAATATTGATTTTCAGCAAAATCGCAAGCAGTTCACTTTCGGCGGCCATCTTGGATTTCCAAAAATAAAAAATAAATGTGGCGCTTGCTGTATTGGCTCGGGCTTCGCCCTCGCCCGCAGCTCGCCCTTCGGGCTCGCATCACTCAGCCTACGGCCTCGTGAAAATTACTTGAGGGGAGGGCGGGGGGGGGGGGGAAGGGGGGAGGGGGAGGGGGCTCGGGCTTCGGCCTCGCCACGGAGCTCGCCCTCGGCTTTCGGCCTCGGGCTGCGCCAAGTTGCTTGGGGGAGCCGTTTGTATGACATTTGTATGGGGGGAAAGTTTTTTTTTCGCAAATTAAAAAAAAATTACCGGCTCTGGTAATTGATCAGGTAGCCCTTTCATTTTGTCTATGGGATTAAATCTCCAGGTCCAACCGTTTAGCCAGGCCGTACACCTTCCACATCAGGTTTCTGCAAATCCTCAAATGTCAGACTTTTTTGGTACTCGACCCCCTCACCTCTATACGTTCCACCATAAACCTTCACCCCTACTATTTGGCAACCGGTCAAACAACTATGTCAATCAGTGAGTCAGTCAGTGGTAAGTGTAGCTATATATAATATAACTAGCTTTTCGGGCGCTGCGCGGGCTGCAAGCAGCCCGCGGTTTTTCGTGCGGCTGTTGAGGTAGGCTAAATAACCTGTCCAGTTGAGAAAATGGGTAAAAACTGCAGTCAGTAAGGAAAACATAAAAAAAAGTGTGGGCGGCCATCTTGGATCCAAAATTCGATTGCAGTTTCGAGTTTCGCGGGGTGCTTTACCCCCACATGCAAAATTTCAGAGCCCTAAAAAGTCCAAATAAGACGTTATAAACGAAATAAGTTTAATTTTTTAAAAGCCAGACGCCATCTTGGATTCCAAAAAAACTGTCAAATTTCGATTTTTGGCTCAAAATACATATAGATATCGATTTTCAGGCCAATCGCAAGCAGTTGACTTTCGGCGGCCATCTTGGATATAAAAATTTAAAAAAAAAGCGGCGCTTGTGGGCGTGGCTCGGGCTTCGCCCTCGCCCGCAGCTCGGCCTGCGGCCTCGCGGTGGAGGGCTTTACTTTTGGTCTTTGGCCTCTGGCTGCGCCAAGTTACTTGGCGTTTGTATGAAGGGCAATAGTCCATGTATGGCGGCCATCTTGGATTTTGAATAAAATAAAAAAACAAATGACGCCCGTCAAATTGCTCACAACCCCCTACATTTTGCAAAAAAAATCACGCCCCCAACCCCATCCATCTTCGCAGGCCGTACCCCTTCCACATCAGGTTTCCGCAGATCCTCAAATGTCAGATTTTTCTGGTACTCACTGGAGCACCCTCTATACGACCGTACATCAACCTAAACCCCACCAACCCCGCAACAGGGCAAACAATTCTGTCAGTGAGTGAGTCAGTCAGTGGTAATGTTAGTTTATATATTATATATACTAGCTTTTCGGGCGCTGCGCGGGCTGCAAGCAGCCCGCGGTCTTTCGTGCGGCTGTTGAGGTAGGGTAAGACATGTTTCCAGTTCAGGAAACGGGTAAAAATTGCAGTCTGTAAAGGAAACATCATAATATGTGTGGGGGCGGCCATCTTGGATCCAAAATCGGAATACAGTTTCGAGTTCCGCGGGGTGCTTTACCCCCACATGCAAAATTTCAGACCCCTACGAAGTCCCAGTGAGACGTTATAAACGAAATAAGTTTAATTTTCTAAAATCCAGACGCCATCTTGGATTCCAAAAAAAATGGTGAATTTAGGTTTTTGGGGTCAAATTGCATATAGATATCGATTTTCAGCCAAATCGCAAGCAGTTGACTTTCGGCGGCCATCTTGGATTTCCAGAAAAAAAAAGAAAAAGTCGCAATGCTAGGTGAAAGTGGCTCGGGCTTCGCCCTCGCCCGCAGCTCGCCCTGCGGCCTCGTGAAAATTACTTAGAGAGGGGGGGATCAAGGGGGGGGGGAGTGGCTCGGGCTTCGCCCTCGCCCGCAGCTCGGACTGCGGCCTCGCGGGTGGGCCTTTGTTTTTGGCCTTTGGCCTCTTGCTGCGCCTAGTTACTTGGAGTGGCCGTTTGTATGAAATTTATATGGAGGAAAATTGACCATGTATGGCGGCCATCTTGGATTTTGAAAAAAATCAAAAAACAAATGACGTTCGTCAAATTGCTTATAATCTTCTAAATTATGAAAAAAAAATCACGCCCCTAACCTTGATAGTTTTTGCAGGCCATACCCCTTCCACATCAGGTTTCCGCAGATCTTCAAATGTCAGATTTTATTGGTACTCACTGGAGCACCCTCTATACGACCTAATATCAACCTAAACCCCACCAACCCCGCAACAGGGCAAACAACTATGTCAATCAGTCAGTCAGTGAGTGGTAATGTAGGTTTATATATTATATATATAATATAACTAGCTTTTCGGGCGCTGCGCGGGCTGCAAGCAGCCCGCGGTCTTTCGTGCGGCTGTTGAGGTAGGCTAAAATATGTTTCCAGTTCAGAAAATGGGTAATTTTGTATAGAGGAAAATTGACCATGTATGGCGGCCATCTTGGATTTTGAAAAAAGTCAAAAAACAAACGACCCTCGTCAAATTGCTCACAACCTCCTACATTTTGGAAAAAAAATCACACCCCTAACCCCAACCGTTTTCGCAGGCCGTACACCTTCCACATCAGGTTTCTGCAGATCTTCAAATGTCAGATTTTTCTGGTACTCACTGGAGCACTCTCTACACGACCACACATCAACTTAAACCCCACCAACCCCGCAACAGGGCAAACAACTATGTCAATCAGTCAGTGAGTGGTATTGTAGGTTTATATATTATAATATAACTAGCTTTCCGGGCGCTGCGCGGGCTGCAAGCAGCCCGCGGTCTTTCGTGCGGCTGTTGAGGTAGGGTAAGACATGTTTCCAGTTCAGAAAATGGATAAAAACTGCAGTCAGTAAAAGAAACATCAAAATATGTGTGGAGGCGGCCATCTTGGATCCAAAAACTGATTGCAGTTTTGAGTTCCGCGGGGTGCTTTACCCCCATGTACAAAATTTCAGACCCCGACGAAGTCCCAGTGAGACGTTATAATCGAAATGAATTTAATTTTCTAAAACCCAGACGCCATCTTGGATTCCAAAAAAACAGTTGAATTTGGATTTTTGGGGTCAAAACACATATAAATATCGATTTTCAGCCAAATCAGAGGCAGTTGACTTTCGGCGGCCATCTTGGATTTCCAAAAAAAAAAAAACTGCGCTTTGTGATAGTGGCTCGGGCTTCGCCCTTGCCCGCAGCTCGCCCTTCGGGCTCGCATCACTCGGCCTGCGGCCTCGTGAAAATTACTTGTAGGGGGGGGTGTCAAAGGGGGGGGGGGAGCTCGGGCTTCGCCCTCGCTCCGCAGCTCGGCCTACGGCCTCGCGGGGGCGCTTCGCCTTCGGCCTTCGGCCTCAAGCTTCGCCAAGTTACTTGAGGGGCCGTTTGTATGAAATTTGTATGGAGGGGAATTGTCCATGTATGGCGGCCATCTTGGATTTAGACAAAAATCAAAAAACAAATGACGGTCGTCAAATTGCTTATAATCTTCTACATTATGGAAAAAAAATGACGCCCCTAACCTCGACCGTTTTTGCAGGCCGTACCCCTTCCACATCAGGTTTCTGCAAATCCTCAAATGTCAGATTTTTCTGGTACTCACTGGAGCACTCTCTATACGACCACACATCAACCTTAACCCCACCAACCCCGCAACAGGGCAAACAACTATGTCAGTCAGTCAGTCAGTGGTAATGTAGGTTTATATATTATAATATAATATAACTAGCTTTTCGGGCGCTGCGCGGGCTGCAAGCAGCCCGCGGTTCTTGGTGGGGCTGTTGAGGTAGGCTAAGATATGTTTCCAGTTCAGAAAATGGGTAAGTTTATATGGAGGAAAATTGTCATTGTATGGCGGCCATCTTGAATTTTGAAAAAAATAAAAAAACAAATGACGCACGTCAAATTGCTTACAATCTTCTACATTATAAAAAAAAAATCACACCCCTAACCCCAACCGTTTTCGCAGGCCGTACCCCTTCCACATCTGGTTTCAGCAAATCCTCAAATGTCAGATTTTTCTGGTACTCACTGGAGCACCCTCTATACGACCACACATCAACCTTAACCCCACCAACCCCGCAACAGGGCAAACAACTATGTCAGTGATGTAGGTTTATATATATATTATAATATAACTAGCTTTTCGGGCGCTGCGCGGGCTGCAAGCAGCCCGCGGTTCATCGTGGGGCTGTTGAGGTAGGCTAAGATATGTTTCCAGTTCAGAAATTGGGTAAGTTTGTATGGAGGAAAATTGTCCTTGTATGGCGGCCATCTTGGATTTTGAAAAAAAATAAAAAAAAAATGACGATCGTCAAATTGCTTACAACCCCCTACATTTTGGAAAAAAAATCACACCCCTAACCCTAACCGTTTTCGCAGGCCGTACCCCTTCCACATCAGGTTTCTGCAGATCTTCAAATGTCAGATTTTTCTGGTACTCACTGGAGCACCCTCTATACGACCACACATCAACCTTAACCCCACCAACCCCGCAACAGGGCAAACAACTATGTCAATCAGTCAGTGAGTCAGTCAGTGGTAATGTAGGTTTATATATTATAATATAATATAATATAATATAATATAATATAATATAATATAATATAATATAATATAACTAGCTTTTCGGGCGCTGCGCGGGCTGCAAGCAGCCCGCGGTTCATCGTGGGGCTATTGAGGTAGGCTAAGATATGTTTCCAGTTCAGAAAATGGGTAAGTTTGTATGGAGGAAAATTGTCCTTGTATGGCGGCCATCTTGGATTTTGAAAAAAATCAAAAAACAAATGACGCTCGTCAAATTGCTTACAACCCCCTACATTTTGAAAAAAAAATCACGCCCCCAACCCCAACCGTTTTCGCAGGCCGTACCCCTTCCACATTAGGTTTCTGCAGATCTTCAAATGTCAGATTTTTCTGGTACTCACTGGAGCACCCTCTGTACGACTACACATCAACCTAAACCCCACCAACCCCGCAACAGGGCAAACAACTATTTCAATCAGTCAGTGAGTGGTATTGTAGGTTTATATATTATAACTAGCTTTGCGGGCGCTGCGCGGGCTGCAAGCAGCCCGCGGTTTTTCGTGTAGCTGTTGAGGTGGGCTAAATAACATGTCCAGTTCAGAAAATGGGTAATTTTGTATGGAGGAAAATTGGCCTTGTATGGCGGCCATCTTGGAATTTGAAAAATATCAAAAAACAAATGACTCTCGTCAAATTGCTTACAACCCCCTACATTTTGGGAAAAAAATCACGCCCCTAACCCCAACCGTCTTCGCAGGCCGTACCCCTTTCACATCAGGTTTCTGCAGATCCTCAAATGTCAGATTTTTCTGGTACTCACTGGAGCACCTTCTATACGATCGCACATCAACCTAAACCCCTACCACCCCGCAACAGGGCAAACAACTATGTCAATCAGTCAGTGAGTCAGTCAGTGGTAATGTAGGTTTATATATTATAAATAATATAACTAGCTTTTCGGGCGCTGCGCGGGCTGCAAGCAGCCCGCGGTTCATCGTGGGGCTGTTGAGGTAGGCTAAGATATGTTTCTAGTTCAGAAAATGGGTAAGTTTGTATGGAGGAAAATTGTCCTTGTATGGCGGCCATCTTGGATTTTGAAAAAAAAAAAAAAAACAAATGACGCTCGTCAAATTGCCTATAATCTTCTACATTATGGAAAAAAAATCACGCCCCTAGCCTTAACCGTTTTTGCAGGACGTACCCCTTCCACATCAAGTTTCTGCAGATCCTCAAATGTCAGATTTTTCTGGTACTCCATTTAGCACCCTCTATACAACCACACATCAACCTAAACCCCACCAACCCCGCAACAGGGCAAACAACTATGTCAATGAGTCAGTCAGTCAGTGAGTGGTAATGTAGGTTTATATATTATAATATAATATAATATAATATAACTAGCTTTTTGGGCGCTGCCTTTCGTGCTTGACTTGAATTTGGATATTTGGGGTCAAAACACATATTAATATCGATTTTCAGCCAAATTAGAGGAAGTTGACTTTCGGCGGCCATCTTGGATTTCCAAAAACAAAACATTCGCGACGCCACGCTTGGTGATGGTGGCTCGGGCTTCGCCCTCGCCCCCGCAGCTCGCCCTTCGGGCATTACTTAGGGGGGTGAGGGGTCAAAGGGGGGGGGGGGGGGGGGAGCTCGGCCTGCGGCCTCGCGTGGGGCGATCGCAAGCTATTGACTTACGGCGGCCATCTTGAATTTCCAAAATTTAAAAAAAAAGCGGCGATTGTGGGCGTGGCTTGGGCTTCGCCCTCGCTTGCAGCTCGCCCTACGGGCTCGCATCACTCGGCCTGCGGCCTCGTGAAAATTACTTGGAGGGTGGGGGGGGAGGGAAGGGGGGTCAAGGGGAGGAGTGGCTCGAGCTTCGCCCTCGCCCGCAGCTCGGCCTACGGCCTCGCGGTGGAGGGCTTTGCTTTTGGTCTTTGGCCTCTGGCTGCGCCAAGTTACTTGGGGAGTCGTTTGTATGAATTTTGTATTAAGGGGAATTGTCCATGTATGACGGCCATCTTGGATTAAAAAAAAAAAAAATTACGTTCGTCAAATTGCTTACAACGCCCTACATTTTGAAAAAAAATTACACCCCTTACCCCAACCGTTTTTCAGCCCAATCGCAAGCAGTTGACTTTCGGCGGCCACCTTGGATTTCCAAAATTTTAAAAAAAATAGAGCTTGTGGAAATGGCTCGGGCTTCGCCCTCGCCCGCAGCTCGCCCCTTGGGCTCGCGTCACTAAGCTTAGGGGGGGAAGGGGCTTCGGAAGGGGGAAAGGGGGAGAGGGGGAGGTGGGATGGGCTCAGCCTTCGGCCTCGCCACGAAGCTCGCCCTACGGGCTCACGGGGCGGCTACGCCTTCGGCCTTCGGCCTCAGGTTGCGCCAAGTTACTTGTGGGGGCCGTTTGTATGAAGGTGAATTGTACATGTATGGCGGCCATCTTGAATTTTGAACAAAATTAACAAACATATGGCGTTCGTCAAATTGCTTACAACCCCCTACATTTTGGAAAAAAAAATCACGCCCCAAACCCCAACCGTCTTTGCAGGCCGTACACCTTCCACATCAGGTTTCCGCAGATCCTCAAATGTCAGATTTTTCTGGTACTCACTGGAGCACCCTCTATACGACCACACATCAACCTTAACCCCTCCCACCCTTTTTTTTTTTTTTTTTTTGACGCGGAGAAAATCCCTTCAGATACCTTACCGGTTACGGGACACCGGTAAGGTTATGTGGTGTTACCACTAAAAACTCCGCGGTGTCACCTCTCAGCCGCTATCGGCCGGGACCGTGTGCTTCTTCATGCTCCACAGCCCCGGCGCGGCCGGCCGCTTAAGCGGCCCCGGCTCGCCAACGGCCTCACGGCACCCTCTGTTGAATCAGAGGGGCCGGAGCAACCGCTGCCTTGGCCTCTTGGCCCAAGGACAGGCGTATAGGTATAAACATCGAAGCCTGGAACACATGATACAGAACCATAATGGTCCAGCTAAACTATAATAAGAAATATAAAAATGACGTGTTAGCTAAAGTTATTCAGCCTGATGAACTTTTATTGTTGAGGTATAAAACTCGAAGATCTGGAACACCTGATGCAAAAACATAATGGTCCAGCTAAACTGTTAGAAATATAAAATGACGCATTAGCAAAAGTTTTTCAGCCTGATGAGCATATTCATATGCCAAAGACATAAAATCCACGTGAACGAAGTCGCGGGCATCAGCTAGTTAATTAAATATATATCCTATCTTGACATCACGTACGACTTTATGGATGCTGCCATAATACTCCCCCTTTTTTAAAAAAAGAACAACAAAATCATAATAAATCATAAACATGTGAAAAATAAAAATATTACAAAGGCAATCTACCTATTTCAAACTATAAATTAGTACGTACTAAAAACGCTAGCAAAATGTCTTCTTCCTTTCTTGAAATATAAATATTGATTTCTTCATTGCTTGAATCTTGATATTTTAATTCTTATAGGAGTTCGGCGGCGCAGCAACCAATATCTTGTCGATAATTGGAGCAATTTTCTTGTAGAATCCTAATTTGTTGATTTTACTTGTTACCAATGCTATCTTCATTGAGTTATAATCTCTCAGTTTCTCTTTTGTTGACGATGTTTACATTGCACGTGCTGAAAAACGCTGTGTAGGCAAAAAATTTCTGCGCGGCAAAATTGTGCGTCTTTGCATTTTGGAGTATCTATTGATATTGTGAGTCACAGATTATACTTAAATAATTTCTTCTTTATAATTCCGTTATCATCATTGATATTATCAATACATATAATAAAACAGTAGAAACCGCGTGTCTGTACATTTGATAAAAATTACAAAAAATGGCTGTGGGCGATAAGAAAAGAGTAACAGAACACAAAAAAGATTTTTTGGATTTTTTTGTCTGTCTGTCTGTCTGTATGTACTCGCTAATCTTAAAAACTACTGAACAGATTTTTACGCGGTTTTCACTAAAAGATTAAGCTCATCCCTGAGCAACATATAGGCTTTGTTTCATTGAAATCTGTTGTCAGATAAAAAAGTTATCATCATTTAAAGTTTAAAGATAATTTTTCTATAGGCGATTGTTTGTCTGTTAGTACACGCCTATCTCAGGAAATACTGAACGGATTCGAATGAAACTTTTTTTGTTTTGTAGCTGTTAAGCCTGAGCAACACATAGGCTATAATTGATTTTGGAAAATGGAACACCTGATGCAGAGCCTTAATGGTCCACTTAAACTATAAGAAATATATAAATGACGCCTTAGCAAAAGTAGTTTAGCCTGATGAACATTTTTTGTTGAGATATAAAAATCGAAGATCTAGAACACCTGATGCAAAAACTTAATGGTCCAGCTTAACGACAAGAAATATAAAAATGACGCCTTAGCAAAAGTTGTTTAGCCCGCTGAGCATTTTTTGTTGAGTTATAAAAATCAAAGATCTTGAACACCTGATGCCGAACCATAATGGTCCAGCTAAACTAAAAGAAATATAAAATGACGCCTTAGCTAAAGTAGTTCAGCCTGATCAGCATTTTTGTTGAGATATAAAAATCGAAGATCTGGAACACATGATGTAGGACCATAATGGTCCAGCTAAATTATAAGAAATATAAAAAGGACGCCCTAGCAAAAGTAGTTCAGCCTGATGATTTTTTTTTGTTAAGATATAAAAATCGAAGATCTGGAACACCTGATGCAAAAACTTAATGGTTCAGCTTAACTTTTTTTTTAGTAATATTAAATATTCTGTTAAATCAGTTATTAATAAACTGCCTTCTGATCATTCAGGTGTATATGTAGTTTATGTCAAGGAGTCCAAAGGCAAGTTCAGCATTTTGAACAAAGATAAGACTTTTTGTAGGCCGATTACTTCTAAAAATATACAAAAACTAAAAAATAATTTAGATAACAAATTGTTGTCGGTCGTTTACACAGGAAAAAATCCTGACGACCATTACAATAAACTATTTAACGTTATTACCTCAGAATATTCAAAAATTTTGAAACAAAAACAAGTAGTAGTGCATAGAAAATTACAATTTAGTGAGTGGGCTACTACCGGCATCTACATAAGTAGGAGCAGGCTTTATGACTTATATTCCCAAAAACAATATAATTTTAGTCCTTCCTTTATAGAATATGTTAAAAATTATTCCAAAATATTTAAAAAAGTTTGTAGACAAGCCAAGGCAAATCGTATAAGTAGAAAAATAAATAATGCTCCTAACAAAATTAAAGAAACTTGGAATGTTATAAATAAAGAAACGGGTAAAAATAAAGCCAAAGAAAATATCTGTCAAATCAAATCTTGTGGTAAGACTATTACTAAAACTGAAGAAATAGTAAATATTTTTGATGATTTCTTTACTAACATTCCTTTGGAACTTACTTCTAATGTGAATTCTAGCCCCCAGCGTGCTGAAGCCTTGCTTAAGAATAATGTTAGGCCTTGTGATTCTAAATTTAAATTTAAGCATATTGGCCCCAAAGATATAATAGATGCATTTAAACAGTTAAATTTAAAAAAATCTGAAGACCATTGGGGCATGTCAGTTGCTGTAGTAAGCCATATCATAAATATCATAGCTGCTGATTTAGCTTTTATATTTAACGAATGTATTGATGAAGGCATATTTCCTAACCTAATGAAATGTAGTAAACTAATCCCCTTATTTAAAAAAGGAGAAAAAACAGATCCTGGCAACTACAGACCTATATCTATCCTGCCAGTTTTGAGTAAGGTGTTCGAAAAGATAATGCTCAATCAAATGCTTCTTCATTTTAAGACCTACAACCTTTTCCATAGCCAACAATTCGGCTTTACTGGCGGGAAATCGACCACCGATGCGGGAGTAGCACTTGTTACTCATATATACGACGCATGGGAGAACAAAAATGATGGAATTGGATCATTTTGTGATCTCTCCAAAGCATTTGATTGCGTAGATCATCCGACACTTTTGCTTAAATTTCGTCAATACGGTTTTGATGATAATTCAATAAAACTTATAGAATCTTATTTAACCGATAGGCATCAGACTGTTGATTTAAATGGCATAAAATCGCACGGATCTAATGTTAAGATAGGCGTACCGCAAGGTTCAATTCTTGGACCTTTCCTTTTCTTGGTTTATGTCAATGACTTGCCTTACATGGTTGAGAAGCAGGCTGGCATAGTGCTGTTTGCTGATGACACCTCGCTTATATTCAAACTTGATCGACATAGCACAAACGCTGGCGCGGTGAACAGCACCTTGTCTTCCATTTCTGATTGGTTTTCTGCCAATAATCTCATGTTAAATGCGAAAAAGACTCAATGCGTTCGATTTTCTCTTCCCAATGTGAGACAGGGCTGCGTTGACATAATGATAGATGGTGAAAAACTCGATCTTGTTGAAAGTACTACCTTCTTAGGAATTACAATAGACTCGAAACTTCAATGGGGTGCTCATATAACTAAACTTTCAAATAGACTTAGTTCTGCGGCTTATGCTGTTAGGAGAATAAGACAATTGACAGATGTAGCAACTGCTAGACTAGTGTACTTTAGTTACTTTCATAGTGTAATGTCTTACGGCATACTCCTGTGGGGGAATGCAGCCGATATTCAGACTATTTTTATTTTACAAAAACGGGCAATTCGTGCTATTTACGGGTTAGGATCTAGAGACTCACTCAGAGAATTATTCAAGGAAATAGATATACTTACCTTAGCATCACAGTATATATTTGAAAACATAATGTATGTAAGGAAAAATATTTCCTCATACAATAAAGTAAGCGATTTTACAGATAGAAACTTACGTAATAAGAATGACTTAGTTGCCCCGTTTTATAGGCTTAAAACAATTAATAAGACGTTTATGGGGAACTGTATACTTTTTTATAATAAATTGCCAAAATCGATCCTTGATATGCCAGACAAAAGATTTAAAACTTATGTAAAAAAAGTACTTTGTGAGAAGGCTTATTATAGGACCGATGACTACCTTAAAGACAAAAAAGTCTGGCTTGAGCTTGACGCGGGTCCCTCTAAAAGTTTGTAATATAGGTACTCGAAAATGTCATAATTTGGTACATTTTGTACAAACTGAATCTACAACTTGACATTACTTTAAAATTTTGACATTCTAAAAATTAAATTTAAATTATGATATGACATAACAAACAAAACAATGTATTCTCTGTCCACATTAACTTTAAGTATTAATTAAATTGTGAGTTGACGTCCTTGGAGAAGAGGTGCAGTGCAGTTTGTTACCGCTTCTTCTGCACTAGCGCTTTGGAAGCGGTAGTAAACTTAGCTGTAAGTAACTATTTGACGTCAACAATAGTGCAACAAAATAATGACGATTATTAAGAGATATTTTAAATATCCTATGATAATAAAGATATATTTGATTTGACTTCAAGAAATATAAAAATGACGCCTTAGCAAAAGTAGTTCAGCCTGATAAACATTTTTTGTTGAGATATAAAAATCGAAGATCTGGAACACCTGATGCAAAAACTTAATGGTTCAGCTTAACTACAAGAAATATAAAAATGACGCCTTGTGACGTAGTGATTATTTTGAAAGAAACAATATTTAAAAAGACCAAACTCTTTAATTTAATTTTTAACAATTATACAAGGACTGCCGAAAGTAGTCACAGGTAAGGGTCGTAGGTTCACAGCCACGAGATTCGTTGTTCCAGAAGAGATTTCCAAAAGTACTCAGCTTTGAAGCAGCCCGGCGTCCAGTCGTGGTCGAAAGAGGACGAGGCTCCTCACGCCTCCGTATTTATATGGGCCGCGCGGGGTGGAGAGCGGGGTAAGGAGGGAAGCACAGGTGCGGACCTCGTGACACACCCCCCTCGTTGGGACAGAATTTTCCTGCCGGAAAATTCGGCTTCTTCTGCTCGCTGGCTGAAGCTGGCAGGATACGACGGGGTTGCGGACTCTGGAGACCCAGGAGGAGCAGGACAGCTGAAATTTAGAGAAAAGGAATGAGTAACATTCTAGGTATTGCAGTTAGGTTACCTGAAAAGTTAGAAATACATTATACGAGCCGAGCCGAGTCACCTCACAGAGCAATTTTATTTTTTTATTTTATTTTTAGCACCAGAAATAATAATTAAAATATAGCGCGAAACGTTAGATGCGATGCGATATGAAACAACAATGTAAAGCGATCATTATAGTTATCTAATAACAAGTGTGCGTGAACAGCTGTGGTATGCACAACCGGTAAGCCAAGGTCAAGAACCGGTCGTAGCTTGCAAGTGTCAATGCATTCAATAGCGAAAGAAATAGGTGAACACAATATCGCCAGTAAATAGAATTTAGTTAAGATGTTATAAAGACAATTCGAACCTGTATACTTGATTCAAGCGAGAGACTTTTTTACCACTAAACCATAGGGTACAAGAAAAAAAATACATTGGTTATAGAAGATAGTATTTAATTTGTTTAAATTTTGATTATATTTTGATAATTATTCTTTATAATTTATTTGTTTTATATCTTTAATATGCCATTCGCCCAGTGGCTTACCAGACATGTCTGAAAGTTTATACACCAAAGGAGATTTTTTTGATACTATTTTGCATTTTATAAATTTAGGGGCCAATTTTTTTGAAAAATATTTGTCTTTATCGCTTAAATAAAATGTTCGCTTCCAAACAATATCGCCAACATTGAATTCTGCCGGCTTACGACGAAGATTATAAGACTGGCAGTTACGCTCGTGGGCCGATAACAAGGATGCATGTACTTTGTCGAAGATAGAAGACAAGTGACCAAGGGACTCCGCATAACAGTCACGTGGTTCGTGAATTAAGTTCGGATCAGAATCTAGATAGTGTGAACCGCAGGTTATCAATTCGCGACCGAAAACAAGAAAAGAGGGCGTGTAGCCTGTGACTTCGCTTACCGCACAATTGATGGCGAATTGGATTTTAGGTACTAGCGTATCCCACACTCTGTGATCGTTTTCAATGAATGCAGAGATAGCTGTAGTTATAGTTTTGTTATAACGTTCAACCGTATTAACGTGAGGCGTATAAAATGGAGTAAAGTGTGTGTTCGGAACGGGTGCGTATTGCTTGATATAATTACATTTTATATATTTACATTTTAATAACGTTCATAAGATATAATGTTAATTTGACATAATCATTAAGGTATATATTTTTAATAGCTATAATATTTATATCATTTTCATTTTAAAAAGCATAAAATCATTTATATAACGTTTATGTACACTAAACATCACCTGTTATACAACTTGTGCGGTATACAGGACAAAAAGTATATCATTCAAAAAGTATATTGTTGAAAAGACATATCATTCAAAACATATAACTATCAAAATCATATTGTTTAGAAGATATATGACTTTAAAACCATACCATCTAAAAAGTATAGACAAGCAGACGAAAATAATTCAAATTTGCGAAATCTCATAAACTTTAATTTTCTTATAAAAAAAACTCAAGGTATAGGATAGGTTTATAAAGGTGCAAAGTTTAAACAAAGAAGTAGGCAATGTCCATTAAGATATTTTATAACATAAAAGAAACTGTGAATAAGATACCCAAAAGTGGGGGCAAACATAAAAATAAAATATCTAAATTTGTCAGTAAACGATTAAATTAGTAAAAAAATCTGAATAGAAAATAGTAAAAAAAGAAGTCATATCATAAAGGCTACAAAAACTAACCATTTTTTTTTATTAACAAAGCCATCTTGCCAATAGCCAAGCTATGAAAACAAATTTTTCACCCAAGCCTCAAGGTATGAAAATTTTGGTTACACATACAAAATGCGCGCGCATTTTGAATGTGTAACCAAAATTTTCCGCCCAAGCCCCGAGGTATGAAAAATTTGGTTACACATACAAAATGCGCGCGCATTTTGAATGTGTAACCAAATTTTCGCCCCAGGCCCGAGGTATGAAAGAAATAAAAAAATAACTATATAACTATATATACTATATATCTAATGTACAGACACTTTTTTACTGTTTTATTATATGTATGATATAGATTTAATTTCACTTATTATTGTTTTGTCTATTTTCATTGTAAGAGTAACCAGTAGTAGTTCATTGTAAAGTAAAGATTCACAAATAACACTATTTCGTACTTTTAAACGTTTCGCACTTATTTTTTATTTATGGCTAACAAACGAAAATTTGAGGAAGGAAATTATTTATTAATGTTAATACGTAATCAGTAATTACATTATGTGATTGCGACATATTAATATATTATTTTCAACCCTCCTGCATTGGCTTGTCATAATAAAATTATCCGCAACATACTGCCAGGCGCTATATCAAAAGTTTGTTATATCTAATGATGATTATATATAAAGAATCTTCTACTAATCGATTCATATACGCAATGATTATTATGCTTAATAATATATTTACAGAAAGTTTATTATACGTAACGTAAATAGATTTCGAGAATTTTATACGACTTTAAATGTATACGAAAGGTTTGTTAGGTTAAATAATTATGATTTAAACGATTTTATGGGTTAGAAAAGTATGATTTATGATATTTATTATTATTGATAATTATACCGACCAAAATTATACATTTCGTTGGTATTTATTCAAAATAATATATATATTGTTGTTCTGTCTTATATTACTTACCCATAGGGAAAAGCAAACAATACTTGGAGAAACAACAACAGACAACGAAAATATAGTTATTTTGTTTTCTTGTAGGCGGGAGGGGTCCAATTAGATCGATACTTATCGTTTGAAACGGCCTAAGACAAGACTTTGGTCCGCCCATATGACCGAAAGTGGAGTGAGTTTGATGTTTATGAGCGATACAATCATCGCAAGAATTGACGGCCTTAACCACGTCTGCATACATATATGGCCAGTAGTAGTTAAGGGCCAAGCGCTTGTATGTTTTAGAGATGCCCATGTGACCAGCTGTGGGCAACGAATGGTTTTGCCTTATTAACTCCGATCTCTCTTCGGATGGAACAACCTCTTTCCATTGAAACTCTCTAGTAAGAGGGTTAAGACTTTTTTTAAAACGATATAATTTATTATTAAGGACCTGATAGTCGATAAAAGAAGCAGGAGACTGTGAACAACCCTTATAGATATTAAGATACCATGAATCATTAGTAGAAATGACATTCCCATCTATTGTGTTGCATTGCATAGGCATGACATTAGGAGAACGGGAAAGGAAGTCTGGCACAACATTATCGGTTCCTCGACGATGCTTTATTTCGAAATTATAGGAAGAAAGACGGACTCCCCATCTAGCCAGTCGACCCGTAGGATTGTTGAGTTTGATAAACCACTTGAGAGCAGCGTGATCAGTGTACACAATAAATTTCTTGCCATTTTCTACATAGCAACGCCAGTGTTCAATAGCTGACAGAACAGCAAGCGCCTCGCGCTCTGTAGCACTATAATTTCTTTCTTGGTCCGTAAGGGATTTGCTGTAGAAGACTATAACTCTTTCTTTCCCCTCCAAGACCTGACATAGAACAGCTCCGATACCAAAGTCACTACTCTCCGCGTGAATTTCAAATGGTTGTGTGTAATCTGGACAAGATAGTACCAGCGAAGAAGACAAACAATCCTTTAATTTATTGAAAGCTGCGTCAGCCTCTCGCGACCAATTGAACGCAGGAGAGTTTTTACCGTTAGAGGTTAGTTTATTCAAGGGAGATGCCAGCGCACTGAAGTTAGGTATAAACCTTCTATACCACGACGCAGCGCCTAGAAGGCGACGGACCTCCTTTTTGTTAGTAGGAGTGGGGTAGTTTTTTATCGATTCTACCTTTTCGGGATCGGCATGAAGGCCTTCCGAATCCACTACATAACCCAGGTATTTTAATTTAGTGCTGAAAAAGTTACATTTGTCGAGATTTATAGTGAGGTTTGCATATTTTAATTTTTCTAGTATTTTTGACAATAGTGTAATATGGCTATCAAACGAATCTGAGACACAAATTACGTCGTCGATATAACAAAAAACCCTGTTTTCAAATTCTGGACCGTAAAACAAAATATCTGCAAGACGCTGCTGGGTGGCTGGAGCGTAAGTTAATCCAAAAGCCATAGATTTAAAATGAAATTTACCACGCGTAGGAATATAAAATGACGTTTTGCAACGATCCTCTTTTTTTATCAAAGTTTGCCAAAAACATTTTGAAATGTCTAAACTAGATATGTATTTAGCATCTCTTAAGTTATCTAAAATCTCAGCAATATAGGGTAAACTATAAGCATCTTTTCTTGTTATAGAATTTAATTTCCGACTATCCAGACAAAAACGCAATTCGCCATTTTTTTTAGGGGTCAAAATCACTGGATTAGACCAAGGGCTCTCGGAAGGTTCAATCACGTCATCATTAAGCATTTGGTCGACATGTTTTACCAAAATGCGCTGTTTCTCTGGAGACATGCGATAGTAACGCTGCCGAATCGGTGGGTGATCACCTGTATCTATCGAATGAGTAATGAGAGAGGTACGGCCGAGACCGCGTTTCTGATAAGAAATATCGATAAATTGAGAAATAATGTTGTTGGCGGTAGTTCTTTGATCGTCAGTTAAATTATCAAATGAAATTAATTTACTAACGGTGTCCTTCTGTACTACCGAGGTTCCAGATTCGTGATTACTTTGAGGTGAGACGTTTTCCAAATTAGCCGGAAACAGACCAAAGCTTCTCCAAAAATCCATACCCAGAATCAAGGGATTTTTGATGCCAGGAACGATATGGGTAACAAGAGAAACAGTTTTATTTTGAAATTGGAATGGAATTACCACTGAGCCGAGTGAAGAATATTGCTCGCCACCAGCGGTGGTAAAAACCAAGGGCTTAGAACCACTTAATTCCAAATGTTTCAAGAAAAGAAGATGAGAATTATTACCAAGTATAGTTGCGCAAGACCCAGAATCAAGTAAGCCAATGGTGTTTTTTTAATTTACTACTACAGGGATATAGGGAGGTTGTGTGTTTGTATTTACGATTGAAGAAAGTTTATGGCAATTAAAGAAATTGGATACGTGATGTAGCCAATTGTGCCACTCAGTTTTACTAGTTCGACTTTTTATTTTGGACTTTCCCCAATCGGAACTTACAAGTTTTTTGAAGGTTCATTGTTTTTATTACAGTTTGTACAATTAGAGACTTTAAAACCTTTCAAACCACATTTAAAGCAAATAAGAAAACGAGGCTGAGTGCAAGATGATAAATTGTGCGAGTCATTTCTACATCTAAGGCAGAATTGTTTATTATTAGTAGTATTAGCAACGGCATTAATTTGACGATCCTTAGAAAAATTGTTAGAAGAAGCCGGACTGGAATTTTTAAAATAATTTCGATTTCGGAAAAAGTTTTTATTATTATAAGTTTTATTTACGATGGCGGAATCGGAATCAACGTAAGCCAGTTCAGGAGCCAAAGTACTAGAAGTAACCTTAGGTGGTTCAGAAAAATCATTACTACGACTTTGATATTGTTCGAACTTTCTGCAAATGCTAACCAACGAAGAAATATCCGAAACCACCCCAGTCAGAAGGCAATTAGTGTAACAAGGCCTAATGTTATTTAACAAGATGTTCAATTTGACAGACTCGCTGACAGGCTCATCCAAACGGGAAAATAATCCTTGCATTTTTGCTATATATAAGGTTATGTTCTCTTTCTCGCCCTGAGAACGAAGTCTTATTTCCGCCATTAGTTTATCGTCGTAATTATGCGGACTGAAATCACGCTTAAGTAATTTACAAAGATCGTCCCAAGTATCAACGCTGTCTTTAATAGAACGATACCAATGGAGTGCATCGTCTGAAAATATCTCAAAAGCGAAAGAAAAGATTTTGCTATCTGGAATGCTTCTACAAGACATAAATTCGTTAACTTTTTGAATAAAGGCGCGCACACACGATTTGCCGTTATATTTAAATTTACCGAGTTCAGAAAATAATTTACGATCGTAGGTTAATGCATCAAAGAATTTTTCATCAGAGTTCTGTGACTCGACTCCGCTCGATACTGCAGGTTTAGAAGAAGTTAAGGACGAGAGAATTTCAGAAATGGAATGAAACTCGTTCCAGACCGAATTAAATTTTTGTGTATCACTAATTGAGGTGATGTCAATGCGTGATAACCTATGAAAAACGTGGCTGAGAATAGATTCAGTTCTAGAGTAAAGATTTTTATCAAATTTAGATTGCAAGGCTTTCACGTTGTTTTTCACTCGTATTAAGGAATTATTTACCGCAGAAATATCCTCTTCGACCGTAAAACATGATTCTAAAATGTCCTCTGAAGGAGAACTAGATGAAAGTTTGGTAATTAATTTACGTAACTCCTCCACAGTACACTTTGAGGAGTCACCACCTCTTATTTCTACCTCATATTCGAGTTCCGATTTATTTAATAAAGTAAATTTTATGGTATAGGCCATAGTGACCAAAAAAAAAATGTGTGGAGCAGCTACGAAACCAGAAAAATTATGTGGAGCGAAAAGTAAAAAAATCAATTTGATTCCGTCCAAAAGGGTTTAACAGCAAGGATATTATTACGTGAGATTAATTAAGTTAAAGTGGGATATGATATACCACGCTGCACGAACGCAAAAGCACGTGGACGGACGATAGCACCGCGTGAACAAAGGAATTAGATATGTTATATAATTATGCACTGCGCTGCACTGGGTACGGAATGAAAACACCAAAAAAAATAACAAACACTAGTACATACCCTTTTGAACGAAATAAAGCACTCAAAACACAGTTATAAAATTTAGAAGATCAACGAATCTCGTGATAACTCCTCTGTTGTGGCGCCACTGTGACGTAGTGATTATTTTGAAAGAAACAATATTTAAAAAGACCACTCTTTAATTTAATTTTTAACAATTATACAAGGAGTGCCGAAAGTAGTCACAGGTAAGGGTCGTAGGTTCACAGCCACGAGATTCGTTGTTCCAGAAGAGATTTCCAAAAGTACTCAGCTTTGAAGCAGCCTGGCGTCCAGTCGTGGTCGAAAGAGAACGAGGCTCCTCACGCCTCCGTATTTATATAGGCCGCGCGGGGTGGAGAGCGGGGTAAGGAGGAAAGCACAGGTGCGGACCTCGTGACAGCCTTAGCTAAAGTTGTTTAGCCTGCTGAGCATTTTTTGTTGAATTATAAAAATCGAAGACCTGGATCACCTGATGCTGAACCATAATGGTCCAGCCAAACTATAAGAAATATAAAAAGACGCCTTAGCCAAAGTTGTTCAGCCTGATGAGCATTTTTTGTTGAGGTATAAAAATCGAAGTCTGGAACACTTGATTCAGAAACATAATGGTCTCTACGTATAAACATAATGGTCTCTACGTATAATAAAAAAGTATCTGTACATTGAATATATTAAAAAAACTTGGGGCGATGGAGAATGTAACAAGGTAAAAAATAAAATAAAAAATCTGTCTGTTTGTACACGCTAATCTCCGAAAATATTAGACGGATTTGAATGAAACTTTTTTATCAACATATAGGCTATAATTGATTTTGGAAAATGGACACATGATACAGAACCATAATGGTCCAGCTAAACTATAATAAGAAATATCAAAATGACGTCTTAGCAAAAGTTATTCAGCCTGATGAACTTTTATTGTTGAGGTATAAAACTCGAAGATCTGGAACACCTGATGCAAAAGTATAATGACGCATTAGCAAAAGTTTTTCAGCCTGACCATATTTATATGTCGGAGTCCTAAAGTCCACGCGAACGAAGTCGCGGGCATCAGCTAGTAATCTATAAGTTTCTCTTGGTACTCAAATATGGTCTTGATGTGCAGTCTTTGCGTCTTTATTGAGCTTTCAATTGCCAGTTGCTTCAATCCCAGTGAATCGGGAGAAAATTTCTGCTCGTAGTCTTTCATGAGACCGATGTGAGCGTGCTCGCAGTCCGCAGTGAGTCGAGACTGTTAAGAGCAATGTCGACTAGTGCCGGTGGAAGTCCTGCCGCAGTGCCCCGCTGGAGAGTGGCCAGACATAATTCATTATCCAAAGCGTGAGCTGGGCGGATATGCCAAACGCTATAATAGTCGCTGTGGGTACTTGATCTCAGGACCAGGAGCTCGGTGCGTCGGCTGCTGTGGACCTGGATTTGACCCGTTTGCTGGCTTGCTCTGGAGATTGCTTGCTGCTAACCATTTGATGCATCTTAAGAGAGTTATTTTCAGTAGAAATTGAGCTTCCAAAAATCGCCTTCTGTGATCGGAATATATAAATGTTTTCTAGTCAAAATTATGATCGCTGTTCCATTTTAAAGTTGTTCGCTCTTTCTCTTGCAGGCTTCATTTTTATCAAAATATTTGTTCCTTATTTGCCAAAAAATCTATAAACACTGTGTAAGTCGATAGTAGTTCGGCTTTGGAACTTATTGATAGCACAATATTCCTTGTTGACATATAAATTCTTCTAAATTACGCCTTTCTGAACAACATACGGCCATCTGCGGCCTTGCGATCTTGACCTCGATCAATTTTGTTGCATCTGCATTTTTGTTCGTCCGTAATGCAGCAATTCTAAATTAAGTGATGCAGTTTGTGACATCATATGTATTTCTGTATCATTATGACGTTAGTGATAATGTAGACGGTATTTTCTTCAATGATGTTATAGCTATTTTTTCATCTTAATGGAGTTTACGGTGACAGCTGACGTCCATTGTTGATTCGGTTTAGTCTATAGGATATGTAGGGGGAATTTATGAGAACTACTACTTTAGGGATGAAGGTTAATTAAATAAAAGCGTGCGCGTGAGATGTGTTGATTTTAATCGCAGCGACAACTGCGTCCGAACAGGAAAATATGTTACACATAGATATAGGTTATACGATTGCGTACATATAGGTACAGTGTGTCCCTACAGTAGTCCCCCCTTTTTAAACAAACATTAAAATTTTCACAACCCCACAGCTAAAAATCTAATAGTTAAAACATCATTTAGTCAGGTATGATACCTATTACATTGTTTAGTTGCCGAATTAAATTACAAATTACAACATAAAAATTTTGATTTCCGAAAAGTTCTTACTCACAATTTATAACACTCAAATAGCACTATCGTAAAATCACAACACTAATATCCTTCATGACCGCGCGGAGTCGCAGCAGGAGGCTGCGAACTATGCGCCGTATGTACATTCACCACGGGCTGAGTTAAGCCCGCGTTGGCGGTTTCCTTACGTATCCATTTCCTTAATGTATTCGTACATTGATTACGTAGAAAGTACAATGTAAGTAGCGATAGAAACACTGCTATTGTAATAAGACAAACTTCTAGTAGGTTCAACCTTTGTCCCATGGTTTCATTAGAGACAGATTGTGCGAGAGCCACATTATTTTGCTGGGGTTGACTTTGACTATTTCCCATTTTTTTTTTAAAAAAATGCAGTTATTACAGTTACTATTCGCTGTCAAGTATTGATTTATACAATAAAAATTGATATTCGTATACCTATATATAGCAATCAGAAATATGCAAACAAAGAATATTTTAATTTTGTTTAAAACAACAGTAAAACCAATAAATTCATTTTTGCATTTCTATGACCTACAAAATTACATTGATTACATTTATTACCAATTGGATACAATTGAATTAGGTACCTGCTACATGCCTATGATTACGTTTCGACTCAACCATACTAAACACATGTAAGCAATATAAAGGTGCGTTTACACTCGCATAAAATATGAACAATTAAGAAACAAGAAACCTTACCGGTCTCTTAACTTTTCTACCACTTTTCGTGACATAAGAAGTAGGTTTAGTGCTATTCGCTGTTGTACAGTTACTAGTACTTTTATTACTTACATTTAATTTATTATCAGAACTCTCTTTATCTGTATTAATATTTGTATGTGGTTGTATATGTGTGGTAGGCGCATCATTCATAACATAGGCTGGTTTAATCCGATCAATAGACACATTGACTTGTTTTCCAGCTATCTGCAATGTAAGGTACTTATCATTCCGATTTAAAACAAGATAAGGCCCTTCATATGGTAACTGAAGTGATCTTTTAACTAAATCGACACGCACAAAAACATGTGAACATGTAGATAAATCAGAATGCACAAAAATCGTTCGCGAATCCCTTTGCTTTGAAGGTCTAGGCTTTAAATTATGAATTGTTTCTCTGAGATTATCTACATAGTCATAACAATCACTAACTTTAGTAACGGTTCCGTCGTAAAAATCACCTGGTAACCTCAACGTTTTGCCAAAAGTTAGCTCGGCGGCGCTCACGCCCGTATCGCTGCGCGGGGCCGCGCGTAAACCAAGTAAAACGGTAGGTAATTCAGAAAGCCATGAGCCAGCATCACTTCTAGCCATAAGGGCTGCTTTTAAACCCCTATGAAAACGCTCCGCTACCCCGTTACTTTGCGGGTGGTAACTAGTGGTTCTCACCCTCCTGGTACCTAATAGCTTCATTAGTTCACCAAATAATCCACTTACAAACTGCCTCCCTTGATCCGTAGTTATTCTGACTGGGCAACCATATCGAGTTATCCATCCCTCATAAAGTGCCTTGGCGACAGTCTTAGCATAAATATCTTTCAAAGGAAAAACCTCAGGCCATCCGGTAGCTCTGTCAATAACCGTTAAGCAATACCTATAACCATCTACTGTAATAGGTAGTGGACCGACGATATCTATATTTAAAGCTTCGAAGCGACCGCTAGGCTCAAACTGTCCTAATCCGGAAACAGTATGCCTTATAACCTTTGACTTCTGGCATTGAATGCAGGTTTTAGACCAATTTCTTACATCCACATTCATTTTCGGCCAAAAATACTTAGATGAAACTAATTTCCTAGTAGTCCTGTTACCTGGATGAGATAAATCGTGAATTGCATGAAAAGCCACTTTCCTAAATTGTTCTGGTAAATATGGTCTATTCATATTAGTGGATACCTCACATACTATCTCTTTCTCACAGTCTGGAAAAACAATTCGCTTGAACTGTAATCGCTCATTGGAATCCAATAACAACTTAGTCAGCTCACTGTCGTTGTACTGCGCGATGGCTAATTCCGCTAAATCGACAGTGGTTGGTAATGTGATAGCTTCAACTCGTGAGAGTGCGTCCGCGACCGTATTTTCACTACCGCTAATATGTTGTATATTTGTGCAAAACTCACTAATAAACATAAGTTGCCTAATACGTCTCGGAGTTTCCTTATCGCTAGGTTTCTTTGAGAATGCGTATATCAAGGGTTTATGATCAGTATAGATTGTCAAAGGTCTACCTTCAATCATATATTTAAAATAAAGTACCGCCATATAAATTGCTAATAACTCCCTATCATATGTACTATACTTAAGTTGAGTATCGCTAAGTTTTTTAGAAAAATAACCTAAAGGTCTCCAGTGTGTACTTACCTTTACTTGCAACACGGCGCCCACGCAGTCATTCGATGCGTCCGCCATAATAGCGAGCTCAGCGTCGCCCGCCGGGTAGCAAAGTTCAGCTGCGTTTTGCAAATTAGACTTACATTCTGCGAATGCCGCGTCGGCTTTTTCCGTCCACTGTATGGTAGATTTGTCCTTCTTTTTAGCATGTTTTAAATATTTATTTAACTCTGCCTGATATTGTGCAGCCCTAGGTAAACTAGATCTGTAAAAATTCAACATCCCTAAGAAACGCCTAAGCTGATCTACAGTTTTGGGTTTTGGAAAATCTATAATAGCTTGAACCTTTTCTTTAAGAGGTTTAATACCCTCTGCCGAGACCTCATAACCCAAAAAATCAATTTTATTCTGCCCGAAAACACATTTTGATAAGTTAATTGTTATTCCAAAACGGTTCAGTCTTTCGAAAATAGCTTCTAAGTGTAATTTATGAATTTCCTCGTTGCTACTCATAATAATGACGTCATCAATATACGCAAAATAAAAGTTAGAATCTGCACCTGAATTACCAAATTGCTTATCTAAACCTTCAAACCAGGGACGTGCTGTCCATAGAGACGCAAAGACATTGGCTACCCGGAGCTTCCCTAATATATCCGCATTTTTTATATTATAATAAATTATAAATAGAAATATATTTTCAAATAAACGCGCGCTTCCCCGTCCGTTTCCCATCGCGCCATATGCAGGCCACCGCCACGTACTACCTTACTTAGGTTATACATATATACGCTCATGTACTCTAGGGGCTACCTACCCTACCTAAAAGACAATTGTTCATCGTGTCTCGATTTGCACACATTCACAACGCATGGATAAGGATTTGCGTCTGTAGTATGATCGTCAACGTACTTCACCCACGCACACAAACATGAAGTATTCGCGCACACAACTAATATTTTAGACTTTGGCTGATGAATGCCATTTTTGAAACGCATTAGTAACAATTAAAGCAAATTTTTGTATGGAAAAAAGCATTAGGTTAGTGAAACGCTGATTTCAAAAATGGTCCTTATCTTTAAGCTAGTTCTATCTCAATAATCAACGTTTTTTATCTCTTTTCACTTTTGACCAATAAGGAATGATATCGATTTTAGGCCTATTCATTTGTTCAGAGATGCGTACCGAGATGAAATCTAGAATGTTATTGGTTCTCGCTTGTGTTATGCTACCAATTTAAATACACGGAAGATGTTCGAGGATAAAACGGAACACGAAGATTTTTGTGTTAGTCGTATATATTTGATATTTTTTCTTGTCCAATGATAATTATTTGCATTGTCGCATTACAAATCTCTGAACTCTGAACTTTGTTTTGTTTGCGATAACAGATGAAATAAGGAGAAGTTTCTTATTTTTCTTTTCTATTATTACCTCTTTAAAACAGTTTGCAATGGAAAGGTTTCCATGTGAAAGTGGTGCGCCAGGTGTTTTTTTGCTAAAACTGAGAAGTTACGCGTTTAACCATTTAACTTTTGAGGAAAAAAGTGCAATAATCATAAATGGCCGATGCCAGCCTATTTTGGATTAAGTTCAAACAAGCGGTAAGCTAAAAGGAACATTTATTAATATTAAACATTATGACGCGTATAAGTGGCTCTCAGGATGTAAACACACTAATAGGGTCAGTTTAGTCAGAGAGCTTTATTTTAGTCCCACTGCTGGGCAATGGCCCCACAATTAGTCTACCCTGCAATAATCGGTGATGCACGTCCCTGCTTCAAACACAGATTCGTTGATAAAACGCTGGAATGTTTGTGCTGCGTTACGCAAGCCGAACCCCATTCTCAAAAAATCATATAATCCCCAAGGAACAATTATCGAGGCTTTTTCCACGTCATCTGGGTTTATTAATATATTATGATATGCCCTATTAAGGTCGAGTCTCGAAAAAATTTTCTTATTTTCCATACTATAGGTAAAGTCGAGTATACGCGGAATAGGATACCTATCCGGCTTAGTGATAGCGTTTAAAGCTCTGTAATCGCCACAAGGACGTATTTGCCCATCCTTTTTCGGCACTACATGTAAAGGGCTCGACCAAGCGCTATTAGACGGTCGACAAATTCCCATCTCTTGCATTTTCCTAAATTCCTCCTTTACCTTATTATATTTGTCCGGCGCTAAGGGTCTAGCACGAGCATGCACGGGAGGTCCTGTAGTTTCGATGTAATGATACACCGAGTGAGGAGGCTCCTCCTTAAAACACATCGGTTTGGTTATCTCTGGAAATTTAGAAAGCAAGTCAAAGTATACGTTATTATTATCTATCGTGTTCAACGATGGCCCACTCCACACAACAACCGATCCTATTACATTACAGTTAGTTATCTGATCAACCAGCCTTTTTCCACTTAGATCTACAAGTAATTTATAATGTAACAAAAAATCTGCGCCAATTATTGGTCGTGAGACATCGGCTACAATAAAAGTCCACACAAAATTACGTCTCAAACCTAAGTCTATTTTTAAGGATATCGTACCGTAAGTTTCTATAATCGACCCATTAGCCGCATACAGCTTATAATCCCACTTAGTATTACGTTTCATATACATACATTTTTTATTGCCCGGTATTACCGACACATTTGCCCCGGTGTCTATTAAAAATCGCATACCTGAGTTCTTATCACATACTATGAGGCGGTTATGAGCGATGCAGGGGCCCGCCGACTCTGTCTGCACCGCACTTAGTTTCCCGTACTTCCGGTCTGCTGATCACCATTCCTCCAGTTGCAGGGCTCCACGCATTTCGTAGCCTTCTCTCGGTAACGGAAATGATAAAAACATAACCAGTTCGGATTCTTCCTCCTACTCTGTGATCTGTTCCTTGAGTTGGTTCTAGCTTGACGATCGCCGCCCCTCTGTTGAGATCTACCACGTTCCAGATTGGTAAGGCGTGCGTTAATCTTGGCTAATTCTCCCAAAATTCGTTCCGAATCAGTGCTCGTAGTCGTTCCAGGTGCTACATCAGGCGTCGACCTCACCTCCGATATCCTGCCCACACCTGTACTCTCCATAACTTTGTCGGCGACGGCCGCCAACACGTCCAGGTCCTTGGCATCGGTGACTGCGAGAATAGCCCGCACCGCCCCGGGTAAATGTGACTGCCACAGGAATTTCAGGGTCTCGTCTGGCACTTTATCCCTAGCCAGCTCACGCATGCGACGCAACAGCTGTGATGGACGCTGATCTCCCAGCTCCATCTCGCTAATCAGCTTCTGCACCTGTCTGTTGGCAGACTCCTCGAACAGCGCTAACAAGCGCGTCTTGAGTGATCCATATTTGTCCGTCTCCGGTGGATTATCCAGAATGTCCGTCACCTGGGCAACAACCTCTTTATCCAGTTTTGTGATTACAAGGTCATATTTTGCCATATCTGATAGCTTCTGAGTATTGATGGTAGCCTCCATACGTCTAAACCACGCCCTTGGCATATCCGGCCAAAATTGCGGAATCCTTGAGGTCAGGGTTATCTGTTCTATCATGGTATATTGAGGCACTGGAGAGGGCATCGAAGAGGGCGCCGGCGAGAACGCCGGCGGCGCTGGTGGTGCTGATGTCTGACTCATCGCGCGTATACGTGTCACTAAGTGGTGAGTTGTCACTGCCCCGTATTAATGTTTTGTAGTAAAAGTCACTAAACACCGTATGAAAGTTCACGAAAATATCGTTAAATTCACTTCACAAGTCCTCACACTTAACCACGGGGTCACCAGTTATAGGATATGTAGGGGGAATTTATGAGAACTACTACTTTAGGGATGAAGGTTAATTAAATAAAAGCGTGCGCGTGAGATGTGTTGATTTTAATGCGGCGCAGCGACAACTGCGTCCGAACAGGAAAATATGTTACACATAGATATAGGTTATACGATTGCGTACATATAGGTACAGTGTGTCCCTACAAGTCCATTATGATTGCCTGGTGGTTTCTTTGCTTCTTGAAATTCCACTGTTGGGACCCGTCTGTGGGAGGCCAGTGGAAATGTGCACGTTAATCCTCTTTCCATTTCAGGAGCTTCCGGCTTGGGTCGTCGGTTTCTTGCGTTTTGCTCTAATCTCGCGGCGCGTGTCCATCACGTCGGGGTATATAGCGACCACGAAGGTATTAATGAAACCCATTGGATCTGGTTCGATCCATCACCGTCTACAGGTCAGGAGTGGCAACGGGATAGTGGATAATTTATTTGATTATTGCAGAGTATTTATACTAAAACATTGTACAGTGTTATATTGAATCTACACGTCCAGTTAGTACGTGATGCGCTAAATTAACAAAATATATAATTTGCTTATTAATTAAATATATATCCTAGTTGACATCACGTACGACTTTATGGATGCTGCCATATAAACCAAATCTAAACCGCACTCCTCACTCACCATTTCATCAACGAAACGCTGGAAAGTTTGCCCGGCGTTTCTTAATCCAAAGTTCATGACCGGGAATTCGAATAGCCCGAATGGCGTGGTGATAGCTGTTTTTGGTATATCCTCCGCGCACACAGGAATCTGATTATAAGCTTTAACTAAGTCTATAGTTGAAAACACTTTGCATCCAGCAATGGAATGGGCGAAGTCGTGGATGTGCCTAATAGGATAACGGTCTGGGATGGTCCGTGCATTAGGCATCCTGCAATCGCCACAAGGCCGCCAGCCGTTATCCTTCTTAGGAGCCAGATGTAACGGTGAAGCCCAAGAGCTTTGGGAGGAGCGGGCTGTTCCATTGCTAAGCATAAGTTCAAATTCTGCCCTAGAAATTTTTAGCTTGTCGGGGGCGAGTCTCCGGGGTGTACAAGATACGGAAGGGCCAGGGGTGGTCCTAATATAATGTACCGTCTCGTGCTTCGGAGCCGATGGTTTGCCTGAAGGGCGAGTAATTTCAGGAAATTTGTTAAGAATTGTATGATAACGAGTGTCGCCTGTCGCAATTTTAACAGAATGAATATCAAGTTTAGCGGAACACATTTGAGGTCAAAGTTGTAGTATTATCAATTAATCGTTGGTTACGAATATCTACCATTACATTATAATGACAAAGAAAATCTACGCCTATGATGGGTTTTGTAACATTAGCGATAACAAAACGCCAAGAAAAGTTACGCCTTAGGCCTAAATTTAAATTTAAATCCATGAAACCGAAAGTGTCTATGTTTGTCCCATTGGCTGCACATAACTGATAATTTGTTTTAGCAAGACTTTCACAAAGCGCTGACCGAGGGTAAACGCACAATACACTTCCAGTGTCTATAAGGAATTTTACGTTAGAACCACAGTCCGTAACGAAGAGGCGACTTGCTGCGGCTGGGCAATCGTCAGTCGCCATCAGCGACTGCCCGTAGGGTTTCCCGCCATGTGGTATTCGCAGGGCTTGATGCAGGTGGCAGCTTTTTGGCCATATTTGTGATGGTACCAACAAACAGGGAATTTGCGGTAACTGGATTTCGATCGAGTTTTAGTACGAGAAGACGAACAGCGTCGCGTAGCTCGCGAACGTCGATCTGAACCCTGGGACTCACGCGTGTGTTTGTCGAGTTTCATCGCAAGGCGTTCCACTATCATCTTCAGTTCGGCGATCTCACTAGAAGCATTACAATCGCTACCTGTGCGTGCAGAAGTCTCAGCTACATTGCAGGGTGATGTTATTTCCTGGATTCTATCCGCTAGGTTAGCTAACTGGTCCAGTGTGTGTGAAGGCTGTGAGGCTAGGACTGTCTGGATATTACTCGGCAGTCAATTGCTCCAAATTATTCGTATGAATTCTTCAGGAACGGCTGGGCCTGCTAAATCCAGAAGGTGTCTCAGAAATTGAGAAGGCTTCCTGTCTCCAATCTCTTCATGGGTGAGTAGTTGTTTTACCTTTCTTTCGTGGGAGGCGGAAAGACGTTTTATCAGCTCAGTCCTGATCTTTTCGTAACGCTTATTAGCCGGAGGATTGACAATCAGGTCCTTGACAGCCTGGCATGCACGATGTCTAAATTGCTAATTACGTTGTTAAATTTGATATTGTCTTCTGTAATTCCAAAATTTTTGAACTGACCTTCAAGAAGGGTGAACCATATTTCCGGGTCATCCGGTGCAAAAGCTGTTACTTTAAGGTTATATTTCAGGGTGCTCGGTGTGTCACCGGCGGCTATGTGGTGCTTTTTGCGGCGCGTCGTTACATTAGATGCACCGCCATTACGCAATGTTGCCGTTTTAGCTGAATCGCTGCTATCGTCGCTCATTGTGGCCTTTTTCTCGGATCACCAGTTGTGGGCGCTTCCATCGACAGATGGGGATTTCGCCGCTAGTTTCACCAGTATTTTGGTGTGTGAGTGGTATGTAGCTCCTGAACTAATACTAGTATTTAGCTGTTTGCTGGCTCAGGAACGATGAACTTCGCTGTAGGGCTGATAGGGTGTATTGCAGTAAAAGCAGCAGATGAACGATGCACAATTTATTGCACTTCACTTAGCACTACAGGCAGTTTAAACAGATAGAAGGTGCACAAGCGACAGTCTCGATAGGTAATGATAGAGGATAGCATGAAATGAATATCGATGGCTTAGAGTGAAAATACCTCGTATTTTCAAAATTAGGCAATTTTATTTTATGACACTTCTGAAAAGAAAACCTCGCAACACACAATCTGGCCTTACGCACACATTCATTCGAATATTATAGCGCCATCTATGAAGGTAAATGCAAACCTCGTTACCCGCCCCTCGTCTCAGTTTGATGGGAAAAGCTCGTGACGGCGTGTCAATAAGTAAAACAATATTCGAAAACAAGAGAAATAAGTGCTTATTGAGGTTTCTTTTAAAATAAGGTAAGTCCCTTTATGTTGTGTCAAATTCAGATTTAGCTGTGTTTTAAATAGATAACCTCGTAAGAATCTAAGTTCGTAGTTTTGAAAACTCGGGAACTCACTTGCGAAGTTTTCAATTTCTTTTATATGATTATTTATATTCATCAAAACTCGGCAAGGCGCATACGAGCTATTCAATTTATTGAATATGATTGTTAATAAGTGATAATAACTCACATACGAGTTTTTCAATTTAATAAATGTGATTGTTCAAACTTGTAACGTTATAAACGAGTCTTTCAATGCATTTTATATAGCAATGAAAAAAACCAAGACTTTCATACAAGTTTTTTAATTTAATTTTTTAAACAAATAAAACTAGATAGACGCACCCACGAGGTATAATCTTAATAATCTACAGTCCAGTCAGTTTTGTTTTATGAATTAAAAATTATAAGATCTGTGTTCTTTTTTCTACCTATTTATAGGTATTATTGTATACCTGTTTGTACATTCTGTTTTTCTGATAACTGTCTACATAAATATAATATAGTCATTTTGATATGAATTGAATTTTACTTAAGGCCATACCCAAATTTTCCGGGGTCCAGTGGCGCCGCCATTTGAAATAAATCATTTTAAAGGAAACGGAGATATCATTTAAAATTGTGTCTTGATCAAGCCCTAGATAACCCTTAAAACTATTTTATGAACTACTGTTTATAGTTTAAAGTGAGAACGTGAAGCTTTTCTACGCACATTAGCCAAAAGTGGCCGTTTTTCGCAAATGTGCGTCGAAAAGCTTCACGTTCTCACTTTAAACTACAAAAAGTAGTTTAAAAAATACTTTGGATGGGTATCTAGAACTTGACCAAGACACAATTTTAAATGATATCTCCGTTTCCTTTTAAATGATTTATTTTAAATGGCGGCGCCACTGGACCCCGGAAAATTTGGGTATGGCCTTAAGGGGCTACCTGAATTTTCCGGGGTCCAGTGGCGCCCTCATTTAAAATAAATCATTTGAAAGGAAACGGTGATATCATTTAAAATTTCGTCTTGATCAAACCCTAGATAACCTTTTTAACTATTTTATGAACTACTGTTCATAATTTAAAAAGCGAACGTAAAGCTTTTCTACGCACATTTGCGAAAAACGGCCACTTTTAGCTAATGTGCGTAGAAAAGCTTCACGTTCGCACTTTAAATTATAAACAGTAGTTCATAAAATAGTTAAAAGGGTTATATAGGGCTTGATCAAGACGAAATTTTAAATGATATCACCGTTTCCTTTCAAATGATTTATTTCAAATGGGGGCGCCACTGGACCCCGAAAAATTTGGGTATGGCCTTAAAGAGGTTAATTCATGATTAATGGGGATGTGGACAGGGTCCAAAATTATTATTATATTAAGTCCCGACAGTTAGATTATCCAAAAATAATGGACCACGGTTTTTCGTTTCGCAAAATAGTGAAAATTCACAAAAAAAAAACAGCGCATTGAAGTTTCGGAGTAGGGGCGATTTACGTCACCGTTAGTGAAAAATGGTACCTTATCGTGGTGTCATGCGACATTTCAATGTTCTGTGTCTTGGCCATTATTTGATATTCAGAAAATAGAAAAACAAACGGATATTTTTAATAATCCTACCTAATAAGTCGATTTTTAGGGTTCCGTACCCAAAGGGTAAAAACGGGACCCTATTACTAAGACTTCGCTGTCTGTCCGTCTGTCCGTCTATCCGTCTGTCCGTCTGTCCGTCTGTCCGTCTGTCCGTCTGTCCGTCTGTCCGTCTGTCCGTCTGTCCGTCTGTCCGTCTGTCCGTCTGTCCGTCTGTCCGTCTGTCCGTCTGTCCGTCTGTCCGTCTGTCCGTCTGTCCGTCTGTCCGTCTGTCCGTCTGTCCGTCTGTCCGTCTGTCCGTCTGTCCGTCTGTCCGTCTGTCCGTCTGTCCGTCTGTCCGTCTGTCCGTCTGTCCGTCTGTCCGTCTGTCCGTCTGTCCGTCTGTCCGTCTGTCCGTCTGTCCGTCTGTCCGTCTGTCCGTCTGTCCGTCTGTCCGTCTGTCTGTCACCAGGCTGTATCTCAAGAACCGCGATAGCTAGACAGTTGAAATTTTCACAAATTATGTATTTCAGTTGCCGCTATAACAACAAATACTAAAAATAAAATAAAATAAATATTTAAGGGGGGCTCCCATACAAAAAACTTGATTTTTATAGATAATGGTACGGAACTCTTCGTGCGCGAGTCCGACTCGCACTTGGCCGCTTTTTTTTATTCCACATTCGTATTATAACTATTGTTTTATTTTTGTTTTAGTTTCACAAAATGGATTTTGGTGATGGCAGATTTTCACCTGAAATATTTAGATGAGCATTCTCATACATCTTTAGGTAGTATGCAAGATGAAGAAGGATTTGAATGTTATTTTGGAGACGAAGTTACACTCTTAAATGACTCATATAAACAGCCATCGCTGAATACTCTGATTAACCAAGATTTGGAAGGGACATCAAGCATATTAGATAATTCAGTAAATGATCTGCGTTTTACGGGTTCGCGCCGTAACCTTTGTGATATAGCAAATATCATGACTCCAGATTTAGATATAAGAGAGAGGGATACAAGAGTACAACGTAAGCGTGCTAGACGGGGAAAACCAAATAAAGAGCAATGGCTAAGCATACGTAATAAGAATAAACGTATGAGAGGAGAGGCTTATGAAGGAAGACGAAAAACTGAAGATGGAAAAATCATCTTTGATGTTACCAGAAACGAACGTTCTTTAAAGCCTAGATGCTCATATACTGAAGGCAGTAAATATTTTCAATGTTACAAAGTTACAGAAGAAAGCAGGAAATCAAGGTTTACAGAGTTTTGGAAACTTTCATGGGAAGGAAAGAGAGTATGGGTTAAACAGACAGTTCATTGCGTACAAGTAGCAAGACGTCAAAATTCTGATACCGGGGGGCGAAGAGATTTCACTTACAGGTACACCATGAATACATCTGAAGGACCGGTTCCTGTGTGCAAACAATTATACCTTAATACATACAATATCGGAGAATGGACGGTTCATAACTGGACAAAAAGCGAACCTCATAAAATACATAAAACGGCAAGAAACAGCGAGATAAAGAAACGTGAAGATGGTGGAAGGAAATACGTCCGCGAATTTTTTAATAGACTGCCAAAGCTGAAATCGCATTACTTTAGGAAATCTACAACAAAACTTTACCTAGAACCGATCTGGAATAGAAAAAAAATGCTGTATCGGGAATATATAAATTACCTAACAGAAAAAGGGAAAGAAGACTACAAAACATCGGTTTTCATATTTTGGGAGGAGTTTGAAACAATGAATTTTTCTTTGTTTTCGCCGAAGAAAGACGAATGTGATGTTTGTTGTCCGCAACGAGTCGGCAATCTTAGTGATGAGGCTTATGCCGAACATATTTTACGTAAAGACACAGCAAGACAGGAAAAGTCGTCAGATAAAAATAACAAAGACCCAACGGTAAAAGTTTTCACGTTCGACTTACAGGCAGTTTTGCTATCACCTTCATTAAATGCCTCTGCGCTATATTACAAAACTAAACTTAAAGTTCACAACTTTACTGTTTTTGATCTGAAAACGTCTGAGGCATTTTGTTTCGTCTGGCATGAAAATGAAGGAGGGGTCAATGCAGATGAGTTTTCAAGCATTCTTTACCACTTTATAATGATTCATGTTGAAAACAACATCAAACATGTTATATTTTGGAGCGATGGCGCTACCAACCAAAATCGCAATTCCATCCTTGCAAATGCATTGTTACTCGCTGCAGTGCAGAAATCTATTAAAATAACGCACAAATATCTTGAAAAGGGACACACGCAGATGGAATGCGACAGTATGCATGCCACAATTGAACGGAAATTAAAGAATCGCGAAATATACTGACCTGCTCAATATGTTGAAATCTGTAAAAGCGCCCGTTTAACAAGACCTTATAATGTCCAATACTTCCAGCATACGTTCTTTCGGAAGTTTAGCACCCTACCATACCTTAGTTCAATCAGGCCTGGTAACAAAGCTGGGGATCCAACGGTATTTGATATAAGAAATATTGAATATCGAAACGACGGAACAATTTTCTATAAAAAAAAATAACTGAAGATTTTACTAAATTGCCTAAGAAAATTAAAATGCGACAATGTAAATGTAATGTAAATGTGACAGACGTCATTCCATTATTATATGATGCCAGGCTACCTATTCCTAAATCAAAATATGACCACCTTCAAGAAATGAAGATGGTCTTGCCTAACGACGTTTATGCCTTCTATGATCAACTTCCACATCTCTGTAACGAACAACGACGTCATAATACTTGTACCTGCAGACTTGAAATTAATGCAGTTTAAATCAAACTTAACCCTAATGTTGATTGTGTAGTTGATTGATACTCTACTGTTTGTGTTTTCTCAAACAATTTATAACAAATCATTCATCAACAATGAAAAAATTCTGCTAAGTACCGTCAAATCAAACTTTTAGGATTTTTTTTATGAATGCAGAAACAATGTGCAAAATGGCTTTGACTCATTAGTTGGATTTTCTCTAATTCTTTTTTTTAGGAAGGCAATGTTTAGAACTTTATGTATTTACCAAACAAAGTCAGTTTTGGTATTATCATTACGTAAACTAAAAAAGATAATCTAATATTTATTGTTAGCCATATTAATGTGAGTACAGTAGGTAGAATAGCAATTAAAACGACTGATTATACAAAATAGAATAAAGAAAAATAATTTTTAATAAATAATAACTTGGAAGTCTTTGTGTTATAGATAATATCTGAGAACCAAAGATGAAAATTCAGACTGAAAATGTATATTTTAGTAAGGATATCATTATTTAATGTTACCTACTACTTTGATTTAAATATTGTTATTTGTGCTGAGGTAATCGTCTAAGACGTTCAAATTAAAAGAATTAAAATTATAATTGATAAGAAGATTACAAATTTGCTCTAAGTCTCTTTTTTCCTAGATTTTCATAAGATTCTATCCGTAGTTACTGGAGTGAATTTTTGTCCATAGTTATCGTCTTCAGAGTTTCATCTTGCAGACTAAAAATTAACATTAAAGTTATTTGAGTGTATAAGATGCAACTCTAAAGACTTTAAAATTAATTGAGTGAATGATAATTTTTGTAGCTGTGATTATATTAAAATGTAATTGTTTTTTATACTGTAATGATTGACTTAAAGGACAATTTAAATAAAAAAAACTAATATTATGTTTAAATGCGAATCTATCTATAAATAAATCTGATATCTAATCAAAATGTCTATAATTTATTATTGTGATTACCTGGTATTCTCAATCAGTTAACATTATATTGATTGAAAACCTCGTATAGTATCATTTTACGGCTTTGAGTTATATTTACAAAAAAATAGATAAAGCATGTAAAAGACGGTTAAATTAAATGATAAAATAGGCTTGGTCAGGCTTTACACAGGAACAAAATTTTACAGGACGCAGTTTTTTGTTCCTCTTGAAAAGTTACGTAATTCACAATACGAGGTATTATTCACTCTAAGCCATCGATATGCGTGAATATATGCGTGAAATTACAAGCTCGATAATTAGCAAAAACATCAAAAACTCGCGAGGTGCGCAAGCGACGGGCGACATGCGATACACGTCCGAATGCAAATTCTACACTGACTCATCAACCGGGCAAACTCGCTTTGAAGCTCGCGTAGGTACATTGCTTGAGGTCCGTAAGGCTGGTTCACTTCATAATCATGCCTACCTAATGTGATCGAGCTAATGAGAAAACTATAACTTAAGCATTGTTTATATGCGATTTATATTATTAACGTATACAGTAATTATGTATGTAAGTATCGATCGTACATTGAAGCAATAAACGTTATTATGCCTCGAGATAAGATCGGCCAGCTTACGACTAGTTAAGCTGATGTGATCCTTGCCTAATGCAGGTACGTAGCTGGCCAGCGATTCTTTAGTCCCGGGGAAGTGAAAATTTTTTATTGATAATTCTTAAGATTTATATTAACTTATAGAAAATAGTTAATGGTATAGGTGGGAGAAGCCCACATATATATTGTTATCTCAAACATTAAGAGGGCGCCGAGCGAACGCAATGCCACCAATCGCGTTTTATTACATTTCTCAACATATAGACAATATTTCAAAAAATCCCGACGGACAATCTGTGGTTATTATTAAAGCACGTCTTTTTAAAACATTAAATTATTTTAATTTTATTTCGCTGTAGTTATTATCGACTTAATCGCCAAAAGTGGCCACTTAACTAAAAAAAATATATTATAACTAGCCGAAGCCCGCGACTTCGTTCGCGTGGACTTTATATCTCTGGAAAATGCTCATCAGGCTGAACAACTTTTACTAAGGCGGCATTTTTATATCTGTTATAGTTTAGCTGGACCATTATGGTTTTGCATCAGGCGTTCCATTTTCCAAAATCATTTATACCCTTTATGTTGCCCAGGCTTAATAGCTATATAACAAAAAAAGTTTTATTCGAATCCGTCCCGTATTTCCGGAGATTAGCGTGTACAAACAGACATAAAGACAAACAGACAAACAGACAAACAGACAAACAGACAAACAGACAAACAGACAAACAGACAAACAGACAAACAGACAAACAGACAAACAGACAAACAGACAAACAGACAAACAGACAAACAGACAAACAGACAAACAGACAAACAGACAAACAGACAAACAGACAAACAGACAAACAGACAAACAGACAAACAGACAAACAGACAAACAGACAAACAGACAAACAGACAAACAGACAAAAAGACAGACATTTTTTTTAAAATTCTTACTCTATTACTACGTCTCCATCGCCCCCAATATTTTTTTTGGAAATATATTTAATGTACAGACACACTTTTTTTACTGTTTTATTATATGTATAGATATAGATAGATATAGATTTTATGTATAGATATAGATAGATTACTACGTCTCCATCGCCCCCAATTTTTTTTTTGGAAATATATGTTATGTACAGGCACACTTTTTTTACTGTTTTATTATATTATGTATAGATAGTATAAAACAGCATGAGCTAGTTTATAAGTATACTTAATAGTTTTACAGCTATACTTGATATTTTTTAATTTTCTTCGATTAACCCGGCTGTTTCGGTTAAGTACCACTTAACCTCTTTGCCGAAAAGAGGGATATTGTAGCGATGGCTACATATTAGTTTTGTATGTATAACCTACCAACTTGGAATGCAATATTGTAGTCAATACAACAGACGCGTTAACACATTATTTGCGTAGTTCGTTACCTGTCCTGAAGCCTTTCGTTCCGGCAGAACATTAGTATTCTAAATTGCCCAGTTTCGATACACCAACTCAAGGAATATAGTTGACTTTGCTGAAACTTTACGCACTGGTTGCACAGAGTCTGGTGAAAGAAATTTGACAATCTACACATGGAGGCGTTCCTTGAATCACGTTATAGCAGGCCTGTCTCATTTCCCCCCCGTTGTGGTCCCCATCTTGTCGCGATGGGGGGGCTCAGTACCTGCGGTTGCCTCGGCCGCAGGGAAGCTAAGAGGAACCCATTGCCCAGGTTGAGGCTTAGGCCTCCCCGGGCCCGGCGAAGGCCATTCCTGGCTGGAATGGCCTTGCTGTGAGGGAAGGGGGTGACTACGACCCCCCTTCCATCACAGCCGTAGTAGGGGTCGCGGGGGAAGAGGTGTGTCGGTGTGTCGTTGCCGCTCGCCCTATCCTCCGCGACCAAGCGCGGCCGTGGCGCTTGGCACGGCATCGGTGGGGTCGCAGGGGAAGAGGAGTATCGGTGTTACGTTGCCGCTCTCCCTATCCCCTGCGGCCGGCTGGGTGGGCCCCGGTCGCCGTCAGGTTGACTGGGGCAGGGTCTGCTTTCGCAGACCCCAAATTATGAGGGCTGGTTGGACGGTGGAAACGGGATTCCATCGACCAACGGACAGCCCTCCGGAGTGGAAGGCAGGCGCGTGTGCGTGTCAGCGCGCCTGTCCTTGGGCCAAGAGGCCAAGGCGGCGGTTGCTCCGGCCCCTCTGATTCAGCAGAGGGTGCCGTGAGGCCGTTGGCGAGCCGGGGCCGCTTAAGTAGCGGCCGGCCGCGCCGGGGCTGTGGAGCATGAAGAAGCACACGGTCCCGGCCGATAGCGACTGAGAGGTGACACCGCGGAGTTTTTAATGGTAACACCACATAACCTTACCGGTGTCCCGTAACCGGTAAGGTATCCGAAGGGATTTTCGCTGCGTCAAAAAAATAAAATAAAAAAAAGGCCTGTCTCACTCCGCGGTAGGTAATAAAAACGCAAGCACGTACGGCGGCCTCGCCGGCTTGGCTAATCAGTGCTCCAGAAAAGGTAAGCGTTACGCGATAGAAAGAGACGGAAAGAGATGGAACGTCTAGGTGAATATAACTGTAGGTTATTAACGTTGTGCGATCTGAATTGAACTTAATTGTGTCGTGGCGAGAGTCGCTATTCCTCTAATTGATTTTTCGGAGTGAATCTTCTGTACTTGTGCTATTATGTATTCTGTGGTTATAGTTATCCGTATCATCCACTCGTTGTATCTCCAAGCATTTTCAAAATCATACGTAAAAATAAATATCCTCGAGAGAAATGCACTACATCAACAAAAACAAACCATAAATTAATTTGACGTTTGACAGTTTGACATAGACATCTAGCGAGATCCGTTCCTCCCTGTTCTGGATGAACTTTAGCGGACGTCACGAAATTAGGAAATCTTGTTAGAGTTATATTTAAATCTATCTATGGTGAGCTGAGCTGTCACTGTCGGCCAATGTCAATCGACATTGGCATTGGCCGACAGTGACAGCTCAGCTCACCATAGATAGTCAAGCGGCACTGACACATACGGCATTTAAAAAGAAAAGTATTATTTTTCTTTACATCTTAGTTATTAATAAATAATATTGTCTCGTTAAAACATTATAAATACCAACAAGTATTAGTATAATCGAAATGCTTTCCAATGTCGAAAAGTTGCGAGTTGGTTTGACGTATCGCGAAGTGATGTGAAAAGGAACGTTTTGAGAGATACGGTGTGAACCCCGGAACCGTGAAAAGCTCTCTTGGGTTGTCTTTCCGACTAGCGTGGTGGCCTAATTTTAGAGCAGAATGATAAACAATTAGTTTACCGTTTTCATATCCCGCAACGGGATCAGGGACTTGAGTTTATTGTCGCGCACGGACGCGTACACCGCGAGTGAGCGGGGACCATCCATCGCCGCCTCTGCGTTTGGAACAACGGGCCATGTACCGGCATCCCGCCACGTGTTGCGACGCCGCCCCAGGGCGCGCGTAGCGCTTATCAGCGCAGCCACCACACCGTAGAATGCAGCTTTATGAGATCCGTGGGCTGCATGCCGCGCGAGGTCCAATTTCGCTGCCGGCAACCCCAAGGTGTTTTCACACAGATCCACACCGCCGCCGCCGCCGCCTTCCGTCGCGCCAACCTCCGCCCGGCTTGGTGCCATGGGAGCCTGGCGGGCGTAAATTGAGGCGCTGTCACGTCGAAGCAACGCCGCCGCAGTGAGGACCTGACGGATGAAGACACTCTAGGCCAACCCACGATCCTCAGAAGAGTAGGACACGTTGCGTTCGTTGGACAACTGCGACGGGGCGTCATATGTTCACGTAGACTGTCGTATACGGTCCTGGCCAGGTACCTCTTTCGTGTTTTACCGTCAAATAGTGTGGTTAGTTTTGAGTTGCATGATATGTTACCAATCTCGCCCTCAGCGACTTGAAATTTTTGTTTTTTTGCGGCAGGGCTTCGGTCGTCTAGATTGTACCCTTGCCCGCTTTTAGCGGAACCTAACTCGCAAATAAATAGCATGCGTTGTATCCGGTGTTATTAATGATATCACCCCGTCAGATTCCTAGGACTTAAGGTCACATTCATAAGAGGTCCTTGTACTCCAAACGTTCAATGTTTTACTCTGAATACTGTCTTGGCAACCTTTCTCATGAATCGTTGTGGATTTGGAGGGGGTTGTATAGAACTAGCTAGATTTTCTCCAACTCTAGTAAAATAGTCATTGACAAAATTAACCGACTCAGAATGTGACTCTTTTAGGGTGAGAAGTTCTTCAGCGTCAGATTTGGTCTTTTGTGTATTAGTAGCTCTATGTATAGTTTCCCACATTTTCTTAGGGTTTTTTACATTAGTATTAAATTCTAGTTTGGTAAACTGATTTTTCAACTTTTTGATGAGGTTAGTTAAAAAGTTACGATATCTTTTATACGTTATCAGAAGAAGTTCATTGGTTGGGTAATTTTCAGTTTCTTGTGCATGTTGTCACGGTTACGCATACAGCGTAGTATGACAACCGTGATCCATGGCTTAAGTGTTTTTCCGGTATGGAACATGCGTAATTTTAGAATTAGTCCGTATGCATCTGCTAAGAGAATTAACAAAGTACTTGGCCGCATAGGTAGGGTCATCAGTTGTAAGGATTGGCAAAAAATCAGTCTTTTCTAAATCGGCAGATAAAGCAGCATGGTTAGCGATAAGTTTGGTTTTATGTTTTACGTTTAAAGGGTTATTGGTAGTTAAAGCTATGAGAACTGGGTGATGATTAGTAACTAAGGTGTCAATGACAAAGGTAGAGGCTGGAAGTTTTGTTTTGAGCATGATATGGTCCAGGCAGGCCGGGGGATCATATTTGGTTATAAGGGTATGAGCAGGGACCGGATTAGCAGCTAATTTTTAAAACCCCTTTAAATGGTCATCCTTACGATAGGCTTACCCTCACGTTTATGTTAGCCTGTAAAAAGCTTATCCAGCGAAAGGCTTATATAGGGTAACCCTATCCTTAAGATAGGCTAAGCGTTTACCAAATCACTGGAAGGGGTATTTTTTTTCGCTTTATTGAAAGGGTTTTTCCCCCCACGTATCCCCCCCGCCCCGTGGCCGCCAGGAAAGCGCTTCCTAAAGGGTTAGCCTATTAGATAGGGTTACAAACTTTTTGCAATCATTAAACTCACTTCTAAATCGGCTTGACTCGTTTAAGGTGATTGCGAACCTTGGTCGTCCATACATTTTGTTTTACAGCAATTCTCTTAGTGTGGATAGTGTTTCTCATATTATAATCGATTTTCCAATTTTCATGAAGTTGTTGTGCTCGCGTTTACAATCTTTCATAATAATTTACAGTACTTTACAAGAAAAACGATATTTAAAACAAGACAAAAATTAACATTTCTAACTATGTGTGTGTAATAAATAGAATTCATTTTGGAGTGACATCTGGCAGATTTATTACAAACTACTGCATTAGTCCAATTTGACAGCTTAATGCTTGCAACGACATACTTGGACATCATTTAGATGGCGCTGTAATAAAAATATCTAAATGTAGTAATAAGTCAGAAGACTCAGCGCAATCAGAATGCTACGGTGCCGTTCCGCATGCAGCGGACAACGCGCAAAGCATAGTAGGTACACAGCGGCACGAGACGGCAACGCTGTTTGCTTTTGGAACCGAATGCATTTCTCTCCAAGTCTCCACAATATTTCTAACCATGATTTCTAATTTCTACGATATAAGTTCGTTCTGAAACTGAAACAAATATTTTTTTCAAAACATGTATTAATTAAAAGAAATAATGATAGGTATAGCTTAGTAGGTAAACATGTACCTATTCATAAACAAAAAATTAGTACTTACTAATGTATGTATTGATTACTATGAATACTACCGAAAAATTATTCTTAACTTTTTATTTAGAATTTCACAATAAACCTACCAGTGATCGTTTAATCTTCCATTAGAGCAGTTGTGTCACAATCACATATGTCGCGCATTAACACAGTGCAGTGAAAGTGCTAACGCATCAAAACAAAGTCCTTCGTCGTCACGTATCCTCGGCCGGCCGCGATGACCTACATCGGTGAGTCATTGCATTCGATATGATTACGTGCGACGAGTAATTGTTAAGGCGACGTTCTCATCTGCCTTGACAATGAATACGCCTTCTAAATCTATTCAGTTAAAAACTGAAACGGAACATTATTTATATGACCGTTTCAAAAAAGAGCAGGAAGAAAGGCTTAAACAGCAGAGCCTTATAGAAGACTTAAAAAAAGAAATTGTGACTCTCCAACAGCAGTTACAAAGCGTCATTGAGACTAAAGCTGCGGCTCCAGCAGCTCCTAATGCAGAATCGTCGTCGGTGCACGCTGAGTACAACACCGACGAGGAGGAACTAGCTAAAGAGACAGAGTGGATAAGAACGAAATCAAGAAAGAAAAGAAAATTAAACACGTCACCCACACTCTCACCTCAAGAAAAAGAAACACCTAAACTAGAAAAGGTAAAGAAAGTTCCCCTTCCACCTCCCATCATAGTGGATGGGGTAAAGAACTACCAAAACTTTTATGACTTCTTGACACAAAGTCAGCCTGAAATCACCTTTACAATTAAATTATTGAATGGTGACAGCGTCAAAATAAATGCGTGTAATGAAGACGCATATAGGGCCGTAACGAAGCTGTTATCAGCGAATAACTTTCTATGGCATTCCTATGAAAATAAGCAGGAAAGGCCTATTAGAGTCATGGCAAAAAAGTTGCCTTCAACATGTAAGCCGGAAAGAATCGTAGAAGATCTTAAAGCAAAGGGCTTACAAATTGAAGACGCAGTCAACAAACTGAGCTGGAAAAGCAAAGAACCATTAAATATGTTCATGCTGACGTTCAGTAACAAAGAGGAAATTGCTCAAATATATAAAATAAAATACATACTGGGGTGTTTGGTTGAGATACAACCCCTGAAATCATCGAAACTTATTCCTCAATGTAAAAGGTGTCAGGCTTACAGGCATACACAAATGTATTGTGCTAAAGAGCCAAGGTGTGTAAAATGCACGGGAAAGCACATAACCAAAGACTGCAAAAAAGCAGCAACCGAGAAACCAAAGTGCGTGTACTGCGGAAAAGATCATCCGGCTAACTACAGAGGTTGTATGATAGCCAAAGAAATGCAGAAGTTAAGAAATAAGACTGCTAAGAAACAAATAGTCAGTCACGATAAAGAAGCTCCAACCAATCCGCAGCGAGCAAATAATAAGCCTGTCTCGACTGTAAGTACTCGTACAAACGTTTCTTATGCTCAGACTGCCGCAAAAAATTTAATGAGCTCCCAACGCAAAGAGCAAGCCACCCCCAATGAAAATAAGTAAGACGAAATACTTAAACTTATAACTTCATTTGATGAACGACTGAAAAAAATTGAAAATAGCACCAAGATCGCTATTCATAAAAACAAACCATGAACAATCTTAAAATTATGGCGTGGAATTGCAATGGGCTACTTAAACACAAAAATGAACTGCAAGTAGTCCTAGATATGGAAAATATTGATGTGTGGCTAGTGTCCGAAACACATTTTACTAAACAATCATATATTACACTTAAAGGCTATAAGGTTTACTATGCACTGCATCCAGCAAACAAAGGAAGAGGTGGCAGTGCTGTGATCATCAAGGAAAATATCCAACACCAAGAATACCTTAAGCATGAGATACCACAAGTTCAATGCACTGCAGTTCGACTAAACACCAAAAACTACTTGCTAACAGTGGCAGCAATATACTGTCCACCTCGACACAAAATAAATAAAGATTTGTATTTACATATTTTACACACGCTTGGCGATAGATTTATACTAGGTGGAGACTTCAATGCGAAAAACACATATTGGGGCTCTCGACTGACTAACACAAAAGGAAGAAGGTTGATGCATGCCATCAAAGATCTACACTGTGATGTTGCATCAACAGGATATCCAACATATTGGCCAACGGACCCACTAAAAATACCAGATCTAATAGACTTTTTCATTTACAAAAATGTGTCATCTAATTTTATGAGAACAGATCAAAGCTTTGATATGAACTCGGACCACTCAGCTATATACCTAGAAATAAGTGAGAAAGTTCTAAGTAAAGAAACTAATTTATCTCTAGTCAATAAACATACTGATTGGCAGAGTTTTCAAATTAGATAGAAATATCGACCTTAGAGTACCATTAAAGACCCCCGAGCAGCTGAATATAGATCTTGAAAAGTTCGTTACTCTAATACAACGGACTGCATGGAACAACACTCCTAAAGTAAAGAAAAAAATTGTCAGAAATGTGTATCCAATAGAAATTAGAGAACTCATAACTAAAAAACGAAAGCAAAGGAAATTATGGCACCAAACTAGGTCACCAGAAGACAAGAGGAAATTAAATAACCTCAACAAAAAACTTAAACGAGTAATCCAGAATCATGTTGATGAGTGTACAAACACGTATCTCCAAAAGCTTACTAGTGACCGTAGCACAGACTATTCACTCTGGAAGGCTACAAAATATTTGAAACGCCCCATCAACCACATCCCTCCCTTAAGAATGGAATCTGGAAGGTGGGCAGTTACTAATGAACAAAAAGCTGCTAAGTTTGCTGATCATTTGGAGGATATTTTTAAACCAAATGAAAGTCAGGAAGTAAATTGTGGGACAGACACCGAAGTAATCAGCGATATCAATGAAGACCAAGACAACATTAAGCTTGCGACACCGAAAGAAGTTTTACGCAAAATAAAACAACACATAAATCCAAAAAAATCGCCTGGCTTTGATCTGATATCAGGGGAAATATTACACAACCTTCCCAGAAAAGCTATAGTTAAGCTAACAAATCTGATAAATGCTGCATTGAGACTTAGATATGTACCAGACTTGTGGAAAATAGCTGAAGTTATAATGATAGCAAAACCTGGAAAACCACCAAATGAAACAACGTCGTATAGGCCAATCTCCTTGCTGCCCGTTATGTCAAAACTGTTCGAAAAACTGTTACTTAAAAGGCTAAAACCTATCATAGAAACGAGAAAACTTATTCCTGAACATTAATTTGGCTTTAGAGAAAATCACTCTACAATTGATCAAGTACATAGGATAACTAACATCATTGAACAATCTCTAGAAAATAAAAAAGTTTGTTCAACTATCTTTCTAGATGTTGCACAAGCTTTTGATAAGGTGTGGCACGAGGGCCTCATTTTAAAACTCAAAAGAATGCTTCCCAATATCTTTGTAGAGATAATTACTTCTTATATAAGTGATAGAGCCTTTAGAGTGCGACAAGATCATGCATACTCTGAAGTTAAGGAAATAAAAGCTGGAGTACCTCAAGGAAGTGTATTAGGTCCGGTCCTGTACCTATTATACACCTGTGACATTCCTGAACTAGAAGAAAACACGATTGCGACCTTCGCTGATGACACGGCTATTATGGCAGTCGGAAACAGTCATGCAGAAGCAGCAGAAAAGGTCCAAGCCGCTGTTAATAAAGTTCATAACTGGACAAAGAAATGGCGAATAAAGCTTAACGAATCGAAGTCTGTCCACATCAACTTCACAAATAAATATGATGACTACTGTCCCGTCTACATAAATGGACAGCAGGTGCCATATGAAAATACTGCTAAGTACCTAGGTATGACACTTGACGCGAAGCTTCGCTGGAAAGCCCACGTCAAAAAGAAAAGAGAGGAACTTGATATAAGGTTCCAAAAGATGTACTGGCTGCTTGGAAGGAACTCTGCGTTGTCAGTAAATAACAAATTACTACTTTATAAACAAGTCCTCATGCCAGTATGGACTTATGGTATACAGCTATGGGGCTGTACCAAAAAAAGTAATATTGAAATAATTCAACGCTTCCAAAATAACGTACTGAAGGCTATTGTGAATGCGCCCTGGTACGAGTATATAAGAATCGATGATCTACACCGGGACCTTAACATACAGACCGTCGATAAAGTTATCAAGAAATACGCCGAAGCACATGAGTATAGACTGCTTCACCATGTGAATGTCGAGGCGATCCAGCTCCTCGACAACACGGACATAGTGAGACGTCTCAAAAGAACTAAACCTTTTGAACTAGTGTAGTTTTAAAAAATAAATTGATATTATAGTGCAGTGATGTGCCGGCAGAGACACAAGAACAAAGTGCCTTCCCCTTAATAGAGACAGTAAGAAAAGTGCCAATGGACACATTCTTAGACAATAACGTATAAAACTAGGTCAATGTTAAATTACTTATTAGCCTGAGTTTAGGCTAGATTGTAATATAATTAGCGTACTTAATTATTTTAGTTAATTAGGAACGTTAAGAAAGGAAAAAAAAAAAAAAAAAAAACAATTAACCTACGAACTTCTGAACGTGACTTATCTAATCACGTGGGTATAGTTCATAAATTAGTTGTTAATGATTTTATCGGATATTAATATTAAATATCAAATATTTATTAGATATATTTTATAAAAAAATCTGCGATCGTACTTATCTCCTCTGTATTTATGTTCACGCCAAAGAATTATAACTTCTAACTAACGCGTGTAGGTACATAAGTACACGTCACCGAGTACACATACTCTTTTTTTAGGGTACTCAAAGGGTAAAAAGGGGCCCCTTTTACTAAGACTTCGCTGTCTGTCCGTCTGTCCGTCTGTCTGTCACCAGGCTGTATCGCAAGAACCGCGATAGCTAAATAGTTGAAATTTTCACTAATTATGTATTTCTGTTGCCATCGGTTCTGCCATAACAACAAATTAAAATAAATATTTAAGGGCCCCCCTTAAATATTTATTTTAATTTGTTGTTATACAACAAACGCGATTTTTTATTGATAATGGTACGGAACCCACGTTAGTGTTAGTGCGCGAATCCGATTCGCACTTGGCCAGTTTATTTTTGTTTGTTCATGTGTGTAAATGGCCTACACTGGTGTCAGATTTTTTAAGCTACCTAAGGAATCTGACAAAGCTAAACGACTTTCATTTAATAATATCAGCTGGATCCAACGGCTTATAACTGCCTTCCAAAGAACAGAGAAGCTTAAGACATTATTATGCCACTTGTGGTCACCCATCTAAGTGCAGACCACTCCCGGTGTGGCTTTACTTGCGCAATCACTAGTAATGTGCACTCCCGCCGGGCCCCGTTTCTTTTGATTTCTAAGCGCACGGTAGTGCGCAGGCCAAGTTCCAGCAACAGGCTGCGCCTATGCCGTGCACTATTTACACGAACCTACACTATTTACTTTTGATCCCCTGTAGCTAAGTGCCTATTGCAAGGACAGAGATAAAATTGTACCTATGTAATTATATACTAGTACAAAAGCAGTATGCCAAATTTCATTGATATAGCTTCAGTAGATCCTGAAAATTAAATATGACCTTGTAAAAATAGCTAATTTTGGCACTGACTGACTCACTGACCGGTAATCAAAACCACTTCCGATTGTAATAGCGTTATGAAATTTGGCACACAGGTCGTGTATTATATTATAATTAACAAAAAAAAAAACATAAATTTAAGAAATCGGTCAAGCGTGAGTTGGCTCAATCTAATATCGAATTTTAATAAAAATATTTATGAACCAGTGATACAATGAGAATGGGGGAGGAGGATAGGGGGAAGGGGAAATAAAATATTGTCATGTATATATTATGCACATTGTATAGCAGGCGTGGCACAAAAAGAAAAAAATAGGTACGATTTCTTGAAAAAAGTATTAAGATCCCACCAAAAACATATCTGTTAAATAGAGGGCCAAGTTCCTATCCCCTAATAGTTGTTCGCCTAAAAAAGAATTTAAATTCAGTCCAAGGTAACCAAATGAATGGAGCGTTGCATTCCTTTAAGAGCAGTAGAAAGGTATCAGACAAGGCACGTCTCGCTGTTCATAAAGGAGTACTGATACCTACTTTAATGTACGGTAGTGAGAGTTGGGTATGGCAGAGAAAGCATGAAAGTAGAATAAATTCAGTTGAAATGCGAGCGCTGAGGAGTATGTGTGGTGTTACTTTGAAAGATCGAATACGGAATGATGCCATAAGGGAGCGGTGTGGAGTAAAAGAGGATGTTGTGACAAAAATAGAGAAAGGGATGTTTGGGCATATAGAAAGGATGGATGAAAAGAGATTGACGAAAAATATTTATATGACAAATGTGAAGGGAACAGTAGGAAAAGGTCGGCCTCGGCGAACTTTCTGCGACCAAATTGCAGACGTTCTAAAAAAAGGAGAGGTAAAAAGTACCCGTAACCGAAGGGCATGTATGAAGAGATTGATGAGTTTAGATGAAGCAAAAGAGGTTTGTCAGAATCGTAGCAAGTGGAGGTCCATAGTCTCTGCCTACCCCTGCGGGAAACAGGCGTGATATTATGTATTATTATGAAATTCAGTCCAATGCCAAGTTTTGAAGTAATAAATAATTCAAAATTTGAACTTGGCAGGTTTTCGTGCAGTACGTAACACTTGATTAAAATTAATTCAAATTTAGAATTATTATACTTCTAAACTTGGTTTGGACTGGATTTCAACTCTTTTTTATGCGAACAATTAGCCGATAGGAACTTGGCCCCCATTGTAACAGGTATGTTTTTGGTGGGGTTTGTAACTACCAGATGTTGCCGGCAACGGCACATCTCTAGATTATGTGTGTTACAATTTTGTCGTGCTATATTATAATTTTGGAGAATAATGGCTACCAGATCGGATAGGAAGAAATATCAACGTTTCGTGTATTCGGGACCGCCTAAGTCGAGGAAGCGAGTGCTTGCAGGTTTAAAACGATATACCGATTTGACATAAGTTGAAATCATTTGAATATTTAATATAATTTATTATAGATAAATTGTATCCAGTTGAGATTTGTTTACGTCGCCTGGGTGTCTGCTAGTAGTGACACGCTACATGTATACACATTTCAGTGGTCGCCGCAGTATAAAACCGGCTGTTGTTTAGTCAAAATGACATTAGGCGGCGAGCAAAAATGCCTTCATTAACGGCGGTGCAAGAAAAGTACGGATGTCACGGATGACGTTTTTGCCAGGACTTCTTGTCTGCGTGGTCGAACGGACTCGTGATATTTTGTAATATTGTTACTGTACGATAATATACGTGATTCAACATTTCATATTGGAATCTGTTTCAAAATGTTTCCATAAGTTGCAAATTGCCGCCATGTTTGACACTTACTTTTGAAACACAAGTCTCGAACTTGTTTTGGGTTTGATTGATTTAAAAGTCTGTGTGATTTGTCCGTATATATTTTTGTATAAACACCTATATTTATATTTAAAATCTATTTCAGGTCCATGGGAAAATACGTGTCAGGAAAATGCAAAAGTGTTTCTTTTTTTGTTTCACTTCTATTACATAAACTCTAACAGAGGTTTGCCGTCTCCATCATCCATCATTTTAAGTTCAAACATGCAATAAACTATAAAGTTGTTTTTTAGTCACCATGCACAGAATAATGACTACAATATTTAACAATTTATGTCGGCAAGAAATCACTATCATTATGTATCATTCTTTTTGTATGAATTGTTATTTTTTTTTCAGTAATAAAAATTAAACTTCAATAAAAAGAAAATTCAACAATGTGTACGATTTGTTTTATTAAAAAATACAATGCATGTACAATGACGACGTTTATTGCGCGGTGGTTTTTCCTTCCACCAAATGGTCTAAACTCTAAACGAGTGCCCCTACACAAGGCTTGATTAGCTATCCGAGCCAAAGCTGTGGTTGACAAATATGCAATCTGAGATCATTTTTTTATCGCCGGCCGTGTTTAAAATGATTTCTGGCTGTTTGAAATAATAACTGAAAATAAGCGCTATCCAGTTAAGTTTTTTTTAAATAGTGCCATCTAGTGGCGATATTCAAATCTATAACAATGCTTTACGGAATCTTCATGCTTTTTGAAGCTCCTGTCGTAGTGTGAGTGAGTGTAGAGATACGAGACAAAATGACAGATTTTATTTTGGAGCATTTTTTCTAAATAGATTGACTGAAGAATAATAGTATGCCATAAAATAAATAAAAGAGTATGTTACAGGCTCGCCGATCAAAAATGTTTGCCTATCAGTAATCCATTACGCAAGAATTAAAAAAAAAAACTTAAAATATTGAAATCAGCGCCATCTAGCGGGAAAAGTTTTATGAAGAGCCCTTTGCATTCACCTTAAGAACATAATCATCACTGGTGACATTAATATCAACATTGCTGATAATACCACTGATAATCGCAGTCCAGACTTCCTAGAATTGCTGGCATTCCATGGTCTGCTTGCGGCTCATACCCTTATAACCAAATATGATCCCCCGGCCTGCCTGGACCATATCATGCTCAAAACAAAACTTCCAGCCTCTACCTTTGTCATGGACACCTTAGTTACTAATCATCACCCAGTTCTCATAGCTTTAACTACCAATAACCCTTTAAACGTAAAACATAAAACCAAACTTATCGCTAACCATGCTGCTTTATCTGCCGATTTAGAAAAGACTGATTTTTTGCCAATCCTTACAACTGATGACCCTACCTATGCGGCCAAGTACTTTGTTAATTCTCTTAGCAGATGCATACGGGCTAATTCTAAAATTACGCATGTTCCATACCGGAAAAACACTTAAGCCATGGATCAAGGTTGTCATACTACGCTGTATGCGTAACCGTGACAACATGCACAAGAAACTAAAAATTACCCAACCAATGAACTTCTTCTGATAACGTATAAAAGATATCGAAACTTTTTAACTAACCTCATCAAAAAGTTGAAAAATCAGTTTACCAAACTAGAATTTAATACTAATGTAAAAAACCCTAAGAAAATGTGGGAAACTATACGTAGAGCTACTAATACACAAAAGACCAAATCTGACGCTGAAGAACTTCTCACCCTAAAAGAGTCACATTCTGAGTCGATTAATTTTGTCAATGACTATTTTACTAGAGTTGGAGAAAATCTAGCTAGTTCTATACAACCCCCTCCAAATCCCCATCTGAACAAACCTAGAAATAATACTACTATTTCTTTTGTATTGAACCGATGAGGATGAAATCTGTTGTGTATAAAAAGGGGGGGGGGGGGGGGTCGTGTGTGGAAAAAGAGGGGTTGATTTTAACTATTATGTGTGACATAGGTTTCTATATTACTCGTGTAGGTGCCGTCTTAAGAATAACGAAGGTGGGTATTCTACTTTACTTACCTAGTTCCTGGTCTAATGTTCTACGACAATGATTCATGAGAAAGGTTGCCAAGACAGTATTCAGAGTAAAACATTGAACGTTTGGAGTACAAGGACCTCTTATGAATGTGACCTTAAGTCCTAGGAATCTGACGGGGTGATATCATTAATAACACGGGATACAACGCATGCTATTTATTTGCGAGTTAGGTTCCGCTAAAAGCGGGCAAGGGTACAATCTAGACGACCGAAGCCCTGCCGCAAAAAAACAAAAATTTCAAGTCGCTGAGGGCGAGATTGGTAACATATCACGCAACTCAAAACTAACCACACTATTTGACGGTAAAAAACGAAAGAGGTACCTGGCCAGGACCGTATACGACAGTCTACGTGAACATATGACGCCCCGTCGCAGTTGTCCAACGAACGACATTGCAGGCTACCTTAAAAAATATCACAAAAAAATATGAGTTAATTTTAGAAGAAAATAGGGAAATTAGTTTAGTATCTGACGGTGTTGCCCTGATAGTGGTTACGGAATCACCTGTCACGGACTCAACCCCATCCCCTACTGTTGACTGCGGTATAAGTCTAAGTATAAATAAATACCCTCATGTAGAAAATGATGTACAACCCAAAATAGAAACAATTGATAATAGCATAAATAGAAAAATTATTTGTAAAAAATTAATAATATATTCTGATAAGTTAGGTCAATCTTAGTAGTATGATTTATAATAACCTGAACAGTGAATGTTCAGTATTCAATGTATGCACACCCGGGGTCACATTTTTAAACCTAATAAATAACATAAATTATAATGACATAGACCAACATACCACAATTTTAATAATGTGTGGTGACAGTTCCTCTATTACAGGAAGGAACTTAAAAAAAGGTATAGACAAAATCAAAGATTTAAAACAAAAAAAGGATTGTAGATTTATCATAAGTGCCTTTCCATATTCAGACAATTTAGACAGTAAAAGTAACAGGCACATACATGATTTAAATGTACCTGTATATTGTACAATATGACTGATTGTCACGGTGACTTTATTTTTTATTTAGATATGAATAAATTTATTTGTAATTTTAAGTTGACTCTAGATATTATGTATCTGCCTCCTAGATATAAGCGACTCTTAGCTACATTAGTAGCTTATAATATACAAAGTAGTGTTGTAAATAGTACAACTAGTAACTCTAAATTAAACACAGTACATTGTAGTGCTGAATGTACCATAGCTGGAGATACTCAGTCTGATTTAAACTAATGAAAAAGACAACAGTCAAGGCCAAAGACTTAAATATTATTCACCAAAATATTCAGGGCCTGACTAGCAAATTATTGCAATTAGAATTATATGCAAACGATAGGGATTTACATGTAGTATGTTTAACTGAACACTTTTTGCAGTCACATCAAGTACAATTTAATATTGATAATTATTTAGTCTCTAGTTTATTTATTAGAAAGATTAATGAAAAAGGAGGCAGTTTAATTTTAACACGTAATGATGTAAAATGTAAAGAACGCAAGGATATTGTGAGCCTGTCGGTTGAAAGTATTGTTGAATTATCCTGCGTTGAACTAGAAAATTGTATTATAGTATGCGCGTACAGACCCCCAAAAGCTGACTTTAATACTTTAGAAACTGTAATTGAAGATGTTTTGAGAAAATTAAGTTCATGTCGCAAAAACATAATATTGTGTGGCGACTTTAACGTAGATTTATTAGCGTCTGATAGCACCGAATGTATTGGATTTTTGAATTTATTTAAGTCATTCAATTTGTTCAATTTATTTTTAGAACCAACTAGAATACAAGGCGACTCTAAAACATGTATAGATAATGTTTTCTGTGATTGCACTGCTGTTGATAAAGCTATAATTAAAAATATAACATCTGATCATTTTGGTCAGTTCGTGAAATTTGCCAACAACGCAGTAGAAGTAGAATTACCTGAAATAACCTACAGAGCTATTACTAAAGATAAAATTAAAAAATTTAGGGATACAGTTTCGAAAAAATTACCGTTAATTGAAGAAACTCGGGATGATCCGGATATTTTGTATAATAAAATGTTCGGTGTGATTGAATCAGAATTTAATGATAATTTTCCACTTAAAAAGGGAAAGAAACGTAATCGGAAAAAGTTTAGCGAATGGGCTACCACAGGGATTCATAGTAGTAGGAATAGGCTATATGAATTATTAGCTATGAAAGCTTATAACCAAACACCTAATTTCATTAATTACGTTAGAACTTACTCAAAGCTTTTTAAAAAAGTATGTTTATGCGCGAAGTCGTTATACACCAGGAAAGCTATTCTAGATTCTAAAGATAAAATAAAGACAACCTGGAATATTATTAACACTGAAACCGGGAAAAACAAGCAACGAGTAAATAAAATTGAGTTAAACATTAACAATAAGGTTCTAGACACTAGAGAATATGTCGCACAATACTTTGAGAACTTTTTCAACAACAATCCCCTAAATACAACTGCCCCACTAATGTCCTCATCTAGGAATTAAAAAAAAGCTATTAACCAATTGCGTACCTAAATGTAAAGATAGGCTAATATTCAAATACGTCACACCTAAAAATATCATTGATACTTTTAAAAGCTTGAATAATAAAAAAACTGGTGATTTGTGGGACATTTCTGTATCCGTTATAAGTAATATTATAGATGTAATTGTGCCTTACTTAGCTTCCATATTTAATAAATTTGTAGACGCGGGATCTTTCCCTGACATGATGAAGTTAAGTAAAGTTATCCCTCTATTTAAGACTGGTGACAGAAATGATCCAACAAATTACCGTCCCATTTCTATTCTGCCAGCACTGAGCAAAATATTCGAAAAGATAATTTTTAACCAATTATTAGATTTTTTCAACAAAAATAGTCTGTTCCATGGTGATCAGTATGGATTTACTAAGGGTCGATCAACAACGGATGCAGGTGTTGCACTATTACAAAACATCTATGATGCTTGGGAGTGTTGTCAGAATGCAATTGGTGTCTTTTGTGACCTCTCCAAAGCCTTTGATTGTGTAGACCACAAAACCCTTCTATCCAAACTTGAGCACTACGGAATAAAAGGGAAGGCTCTTGAATTGATTGAATCTTATTTGAGTAGCCGAATTCAAAAAGTTAGTGTAAATCAAGTAAAATCTGAAGGATCAACCGTAGTGATGGGTGTGCCCCAGGGTTCTATCTTGGGTCCTTTGTTGTTCCTGATCTATATTAATGATTTACCATATTATGTAAAAGATTGTAAGGCTGTACTTTTTGCTGATGACACTTCCCTTGTTTTCAGCGTAGATAGGAAAACTGACACCTCTGATGAGATGAATAATATATTGTCGCAAGTGCTGGATTGGTTTACAGCAAATAATTTAGTATTAAATGCAAAAAAAACGAAATGTGTAAAGTTCTGCTTACCAAATGTTACAAAAGTTCCAACACGATTATTTATTGATAAGGAAGCAGTAGATATGGTTGATAACACAACATTTTTGGGAATAACGCTTGATTCAGGGTTGCAATGGGGTGCCCATATTCAAAAATTAGCTGGAAAACTTAGCTCTGCGGCCTATGCGGTTAGAAGAATTAGGCAAATGACCGACGTTGATACAGCGCGTTTGGTACATTTTGGGTACTTATTTTATTTTTATTTAATCTTTATTGTTCATCAAATACAAATTGTACAGAACAATAGGCGAACTTAACGCTAGAAGCGTTGTCTACCAGTCAACCTTTGTGTTATGCAGATAGTCAAAATGTGGGTAAGCTTTGCAAGATAAAAATAGTACATAAAAATAAAGAAGTAAACGATACATATAATTATATATTTTTTTCATATACATATACATATATACACACATACATATTTAAATAATATATAAATACATACATAAATATATTACCTATACACATACACATATATAAATAAATAATTAAATAAGTGCAGCAATTTTTAAATCTACTGTTATAGATCGGCCAAGAAGTGTTTAAACACGCGTGTCTTAAAGCTAGCGCGACTAGGAGCGGTTCGAATGGTCTCAGGAAGCGCGTTCCAGAGTCTTACTGCCGTAATGGCGAAAGAGTTGGAAAGGAAACCAGTACGGTGAGAAGGAATGGAAAGAGTCAAACTATTAGAAGAACGAAGGATTCTTTCGTGAGTGGAAGATAGAAGTTGAAAACTTGACTTGAGATATTCAGGGGCAAGGGGATTATTTAGCACATTGTATAGCTGACATAGAATATGAAGATTCCTGCGTTGGCGGATGGGAAGCCATTTAAGCTCAGAACGGTATTCGGAAACATGATCATATTTACGAAGACAAAATATAAACCTTATACAATTGTTAAGAAGTCTGTCTAGTTTGTTCAGATGGTCTTCAGATATATCCAGATAGCACACATCACCGTAATCAATCAGAGGCAAGACAAGGGCTTGAACCAGCATGATCTTGCTTTTAATGGGTAAGAAGTTTTTCAGTCGCTGGAGATAATGTAGTGTGGCATATACCTTTCGACTCACTTCGACAATATGTGAATTCCATTTGAGGTTACTGTCAACCAAGATACCCAGGTCCTTAACTACAGGACTAAATGGAATTAAAGTATTATCGTATGTAACAGGTTGTACAGTGTCTAAATTAAGGGTGTTAAGTTGATAAGAGCCTCCTACTATAACAGCCTGACACTTTTTCGCGTTTACTTGCACTCCAAATTGTTTAGACCACTCAAGTATATTATTTAAATTGACGTTTATTATAGAGATTGCCTGATTAATATTGTCAACGCTGGTTTGAGTATAAAGCTGCAAGTCATCTGCATAAAAATGATAAGTACACGTAAGATGATGTGAAAGAAAATTTATGAAAATTGAGAACAATATAGGAGACAAAATACCGCCTTGCGGAACACCAGCCTCCAATTCGCACCAATCAGACTCTGCCTGACCGCTACGAATCTGCTGCCGGCGACCACGAAGATAACTTGAGAACCAATCAGTCACCGAAGTTGAGACATTGCAATGGGAGAGGATAGCTATTAGGATATCGATATCGACTGTGTTGAAGGCATTGCTAAAGTCAACCAGGCCTAAAACGGTCACCTGCTGCTGTTCCATACCAGCTCTTATATCTTCTGAGACTTTTAGCATCGCAGTAGTTGTGCTGTGACCAGGTCTAAATCCTGACTGATACGAATTTAATAAATTGTTATCATGTAAATGTTTGGAGAACTGACTGAAAACCGAAGCTTCTAGTATCTTGGACAAAAAGGAGAGAATTGAAATTGGGCGAATGTCATTAAGACGAAGGGGTTCAGGAATTTTAGGAAGAGGGCGAACAAATGCATCGAGCCATAAGGTTGGGAAACAGTGTTCGGCAAGACTAGAGTTAATTATGTGCGCGATAACAGGAAGTACAAGAGGGAGGATAGGAATAAGCATCATGCGACTAATTTGATCAGGCCCAGTGGCATTAGAAGTAATGGATTGGATGATTTTATGAATGTCTTCCTCAGTGACAGCGGTAAACTCAAATAAACTGCCGCCAGGCGCAGGTAAGGCAAGAATAGAAGATATAGTAGCTTTCTTTATATTTGTATCCAGAAGTGGAACTGAAGCGAAGTGATGATTAAGTTCATTTAAAGAGAACGGTAATTTAGGCAACTGATTATGATTTTTACCTATGCCCTGAGAATTAAGAAACTTCCAAATATTGGCAGAAGATACATTTTCAATATTATCAGTGAAGTGTTGGCGCTTTGCATTTCGACATATTGTATTGCAAAGATTCCTTGCAGCCTTATACAAAGCCCAGTTCGCCTCTGAACGTTCCCGCTTATATTTCCGAAAAGCTCTATTGCGTCGTCTCATCGCCATGCGTACTCCATTTGTAATCCACGGAGCTGGTGGACGACGCACTTTAATGGCTTTGACAGGTGCGTGGGTATCGTAAAGAGATAAAACCAGATTATTAAAGAGAGATACTTTCTCATTTACTGTACCCGACGCAAACACTGGATCCCAATCAATTTTAGATGCATCCGATATTAGGGCATTCCTATCAATTTTGGATAAGCAACGGATATTAATAATGATCGGTTCCAGTTTTGAAACTTTGAGTTTATACGAAACATAAATCAGATCGTGGTGAGAAAACCCAGGAGCAGGAGTTTGACCATGACTGGCAACGCGATGTTCTGAGGAGGTAATTATCAAGTCCAGCAAAGTGTTACCATATTCAGTGAAATGTGTAGGCCCTGACGGGAGAATAGAGAAATTTACTGACTTGACAATATTTGTTAATATAGAAGATCTGGAGTCATCTTTTAAGAGACAAGTATTAAAGTCGCCCAAAATCAGGTGATGTGCGTAATCTGAACACACTGATTCAAGAAGAGATTCAAATGTGGAAAAGTAATTGACTTTAGAAGAGGGACTGTAAAAGACTCCTAGAACGGCTTTGTTACCTTTGATAATGACCTCGAGCAGAATATATTCTAATGAGCCTGAGTATTCCGAGGGTGACATGGAAATAATGCGGTAATTAATATCGCTCCTGAGATATATTGCAACACCACCCGACCCCGCCCCGACACGATCATTACGTATCAGTACGAAGCCAGGAAGTGCATAACTGGTTGAGGGTAGACTCGGCTTAAAAAAAGTTTCAGAGACTAGTACCGCGCTCACATAATCCGAAGAAAATGCTTCTAAAAAGTCAGTATAATGACTAGGTATACTCTGCGCGTTTATATGACATACGTTGAAGTTTTGCGGAAATTTACCAAAAACATCTCCGACAAATGACCCCAAGGAATCCGAGGACTCCCCACAAGAGACAAAACTAGAATCAGGTGACTCCCTGGCAGAGCAGTAAGAATCATTACTTTCGTTTCCATCACTCAAAAGTTGCTGCATAATAAATAATATATAATAATACCTACTAATACAAATTAATTATAAAATATAAATATAAGATACAATTTACTATAAAATAGTATATTCGATATAATATGAAAAGCGTGCTTTGCATAACCTGCCAATTGGACCGAAACTATCTTAAACTTAAAACAAAACTGTGTAAAATACATCACTATAATTATACAATGGAAACAAACAGATTTGTTGACAATACAAAAAAAAATACTGTGCGGTATCTACAACACTATCTTTCTATACTATCTACATCTACCATCTACCAAGCAGAACGTTTGTCTTGACACAAAAGAAAAGAAAAAAAAAACGTTTCTGTCAACTTGACTAATCAATGTGTCAATGTCTAATTACAGGTTAGATAAAAAATTTGCTCAATTCCATTTACCGGTAGACTACGAAAATTTTAGAAGATACCTTGAAAATATAAAACTTATATTAAAAAAATAGCTAATTGCACTCACACAATGGGAAACGACAAGAACTTTATAAAATTACCTACAAGAAGGCTCAAACGTGCACTATTTGGATTTAGCCTGCGCCTGCTTTCGTGTTGTGGTCTTCCTATCAACTGCAAATGCGACCGATGACGTTGCTGTCGACTTTTTCGGCGGCTGCTGTTTATCCGCCACATGTGCCGGCACGTTTTCTTTGTTGGCCACAGCCACTGGGAACTCCTTTTTTAAGGCAGACAGCTCACTAACTGTCGTGATCCTCACACGTTGCCCATGAGGCGTTTTGATGTGAATGATGCCATCGAGGGTCCAACAACGCCTCATCCCAAAATGCGCGCGGGCTGACATAAAAACCTCTTGTCTGGAGCGTGTCAGGAACTCAGAAACACTTATTGGGGTCCCCTTCAAAACAGATTTCTTGCCCCACACCAAAGATTTGATCTCAGAAGTCAAGAACCGAACTAGCACAGGTCGTGCTCGACCAGGCTTACTTGATCCAATGCGATGGCAAACCTTGATCTTTGCACCGCAGTCAGGAATCTCAAATGTGTCAACAAGGAGGTTATTCACAACAGCTGAGATATTTTCATCGGAGGTTTCAGCGATTCCGTTGAATAACAACACTTTCCGCCTACTCCTCATCTCAACTGTATCCACCCTGCCACTCAAATCCGCGATCTGTTGCTGCAATAACAAAAAGATGCCATGCACAAGTGTCTTGAAGTCCGCATACTCTTGCTGCAATTGACCGGACTCCACTGGAGGTGTCGATGTGAGCCTCTTCTCAAACTCAGCCATCCGTTGTGCCAGTGATAATTCCAGGCTCCTCTGTGTTTCCTGAACTTGCTCAAGCTGAGAGTTTTGTGACATTTCTATTGTATTTTGAATTATTAGTTATTACAAGTGATGTGTGGGAGTCCAAAGGCAGGTCAGTGCTGAACTTTATATATTACTGCATTTAGTTGGTCTACACTGTTATGTTTTTTACTTTATTACGAAAAAAAAAATCTTTATTTACTATTAAAATTAATTTAATAACAACTGGGCTATTATTAGAGATGTGGCACTTGCAACTACCCCTACAAAAAAACTTCCACAGTGTTATGTCCTATGGAATATTGCTATGGGGTAACGCTGCAGATATAAATACCATATTTGTTTTACAAAAACGCGCTATCAGATTTATATATAAATTAGGTGCTAGAGAGTCTTTGAGGGAACTATTTAAAGACATAAATATTTTGACCCTCCCTTCGCAATTCATCTATGCGAACATTATGTACGTGCGTCAGAATATACACTCATTTAAGAGAAATTGTGATATTCATAGTATTAACACGAGAAATAAAAATAAATTAGCCATCACAGCTTTGCGGTTAGAGAAAACAAAAAAATCTTTTGTGGGTCTCGGCTTGCGCCTCTATAATAAAATTCCAGATGATATAGTAGCATTACCATTATCTAAGTTTAAGACAGCCGTTAAAAATCATTTATTACAAAATGCGTATTATCATGTAAATGACTACTTATCATCATCTGAGAAAAATTCTTGGAAATAGTTGTCTGCAAATTGTAATTGTATAATTTAAATGTATAGCTTAAGTGTAAATCTGTATTGTAATTGTAACATAGCCCATCAGGCTGGGTAGGGACCAATACTGAACTGGGTTTCTTTCGGCGTAATCTTCCCAGCAGTGGTCGTTCCGAAACGCTAGTAGTTTTTAGCTTCTGCACTAAAAAAAAATATTTAAAAAAATGACCTTCAATAAGAGATAAATTTATCCTACATAGAATAAAATTTTTTGACTTTGACTTTGACTTTGACTTTAACGCAACGTGTCCTACTCTTCTGAGGATCGTGGGTTGGCCTAGAGTGTCTTCATCCGTCAGGTCCTCACTGCGGCGGCGTTGCTTCGACGTGACAGCGCCTCAATTTACGCCCGCCAGGCTCCCATGGCACCAAGCCGGGCGGAGGTTGGCGCGACGGAAGGCGGCGGCGGCGGCGGTGTGGATCTGTGTGAAAACACCTTGGGGTTGCCGGCAGCGAAATTGGACCTCGCGCGGCATGCAGCCCACGGATCTCATAAAGCTGCATTCTACGGTGTGGTGGCTGCGCTGATAAGCGCTACGCGCGCCCTGGGGCGGCGTCGCAACACGTGGCGGGATGCCGGTACATGGCCCGTTGTTCCAAACGCAGAGGCGGCGATGGATGGTCCCCGCTCACTCGCGGTGTATGCGTCCGTGCGCGACAATAAACTCAAGTCCCTGATCCCGTTGCGGGATATGAAAACGGTAAACTAATTGTTTATCACTCTGCTCTAAAATTAGGCCACCACGCTAGTCGGAAAGACAACCCAAGAGAGCTTTTCACGGTTCCGGGGTTCACACCGTATCTGGGCATTTCTTCAAATTTCGTTCTCCGCGTAACCTTCGTGGCGAAATTGAAATTACCAATAATCTTTTGAAAAAAAATACTACGCTATAGATGGTTTAAAAGCAAATAATATACTGTTTGAAACTTTCAAATTGACTAATTTATAATAAAGATATAAAATTCCGAAAATAATCTGCCCACGAAAGTTACTATTGATACCACGAAAGTAACGCCAGTAAAAAATACAACCCAGTTGTAGCGAAAACTTTAGTTTTCACTACAACTAAATATATTTTTGCATTAAATCACAATCAATCAAAACAAGCATATGCATTGCACCAGCGTTCAATGTTTAAATGTTGCATTAGCATCACTTTTCTATTTTTTTATGAATTAAAACTGCATTAATTGATAGGTAGTGTAAAATGAAACAAAGCAGTTTTCAAAACAACATTTTTTAATCACAAATTTGAACCTTTTTTTTTTTCTATTAATGGCTAAAGAATATGTGCGAAACAAAATAATTAAAAAATTATTTTACATAAAAATTATTAACTTATAGGACGTTTTAGGCTTTCTATGACTAAATTTTAGATGTAATTTTTATTATGTTGGTCAATTGCAATTAATATAATTCACAGACAGGTATTATTTCTTTTTTTTGCTTTTGTAGTAAATTTCTTTTGGCTTTGCTTTTACAATATTGTGTAATTCGGTATCTTTTTTTATTTTTTTCTCTTTTTCTTATTTCGGCTAATCGCTTTTTCTCCAGATGTAATTTTTAATTTAAATACGTTAAGCCATTAAATTCGTTAAGTTATGGTTATTCTTTAAAAAAAATTACACATTTACAAATATGCATACAAAGTCACAAACGTGGATATAAACCTGTATATAAACTTGTCATAAACTAAAATACAGAACCAAATTCAAACTCTCATATAAAGTAACATACAAACGAATACTTTATTAAAGCTAAACAAATCCCAAAACAAACTCCTATGGAAACTCACACATAAACTCACATTCTTACTATCATACTAATTCAGAAACTGACAATCAAATTCACAGACAAACTAACAAACCAAATATATGAAACCAAACACAAGAAACTAATTATACTTCCACTCGCGAGAATATTCTTCGGCCGGCTCATCGTTACTTACACATACTAACACTTACCAAGAAATACCAATACCTTCCAACACTGAAATACATATATTACAGTCAACGAATAATTGTGGATGGAAAAGTCGAATGCAGAAATTTTGATTCGGCATCTTTGTTAGGACTAGTTAGGACATAAACATACTAAAAGTCCTTACCCCTCCGAGGTGAGCCCGCGAGGGGAGGGCACAAAGAAGGTCCCGTTTTTAGGTTTTTTGCTTACATCTTGAAAACGGTGCGTTGTACGAAATTTTGTTGGACTACATTATGAAAGCTGATAAAATTCTCTACAACTACTTTTTTAGGCTTTCATTTTTTTATCTATCTCCAATTTTTACCTAGATATGACGTACGAAAAATTTTCGAATTTTTTAAAATGTGTTCTACACTCTGGGCGTATTCGGACGAAAAGCGCACGCCAAGCCCACATCCAATGCATGCCTTTCATTACGTTTCTAACCCCATAGTTCAGGAGAAAGGTGTCCAAGCTAGTCCTAACAAAGTTGCCGAGTCAAAATTTCTGCTTTCGACTTTTCCATCCACATGCCCCTTTTAAGCACTCATTGACCGAACTAATACCAACCCATAGCAACACTTACATATACCATAACATACCGACACAAGCAAACATTGTTTGAGAACATTTTAATAGATTTTTCATTGTATTAGATTACTCGTATATTAGAAACCGCTATAAGGAATATCACAAAAAAAGTTTGACGTATAAAAAAAAAACGAAATAAACATGTTTTTAGTATTTTCTTGTTACGAACATAGTAAGGTATGATATAATATATGTAAAGAAATTAATATCATTGGTAACTTAGTGAGAATAAATAAAGATACGTAACTTTCGTGGCATGCTTTATAACTTTCGTGGCGAAATCGCCACGAAGTCCGCACCACGAAAGTTACGAAAATTTAACATTTTTTAAAATTAAGGAGATAATTACGTATGAATTTAAAAACAAAATACTCTAAAATAAACTCGAAGGCATATTACATTTAAGGAGTGAATCGTTAAATGCGGAATAATTACTATTATTCTTATAAAAGTGACCACAAAGGTCACTTGGGTTAGAGAATTTGAAAAAACTTAAAGAAATACACATCTGTATTTATTTGCAGACAACCGGTGAGCAGCGCATGAGTTCCTCACCAATGACGGGTCGCTACTGTTTATCCGCGCAACTAAAATTTGTACCTATGATTCAACTCGTTCTGAAGTTATGAGCTGTTTTGTATCGTTTTTCGAAAACTAGCAAAATCGTGTGACAGAGACTAAATGCTTCATAACTTTTTTTATTTAAGAGATAAAATTACCATTTTTGACGTGATAACGTCTTTAAAATCGTTTTAGTCGGGTGACATGTTCAGAAACTTGTGTCACACCAAAACCTCACGAGCGCGATCGCAGGTATAACGAGAGAGAGACGGACCGATCTCCCGTCTCATCTCGAGCGCTGCCAGTCATTCCGTGAAACGACGTTATCACGTAAACATCTCGATCGTAAACCTACTTTACAAACAACCAATTTTTTTGTACAACTATGCATTGTTTAATCATAAATAGTTAGAAATACAAAATTTACTTATTGGGTGATAAACAAAAAAGTTATACGAGAAGGCAAAAGCGCGCGCGTAAGTGTGACACGCGGAGAACAGCAAATTTGCTCCCGATTTTGGCATTCAAATATTATTTAAAAAATTACTGTACATTATGTATCTTATTTAATTATGATTTTGTATAGGGGTATAACCAAAGTAACTCCTGCAATCGGTTTTAAAACCGTACATTGGTTAAGTTAGGAATAAAGACCGTGTGACAGTAAAAAAAGGCACTCTGAAGAAACACCCATCTCTCAAAACGTTCCTTTTCACATCACTTCGCGATACGTCAAACCAACTCGCAACTTTTCGACATTGGAAAGCATTTCGATTATACTAATACTTGTTGGTATTTATAATGTTTTAACGAGACAATATTTTTTATTAATAACTAAAATGTAAAGAGAAATAATACTTTTCTTTTTAAATGCCGTATGTGTCAGTGCCGCTTGACTATCTATGGTGAGCTGAGCTGTCACTGTCGGCCAATGCCAATGTCGATTGACATTGGCCGACAGTGACAGCTCAGCTCACCATAGATAGATTTAAATATAACTCTAACAAGATTTCCTAATTTCGTGACGTCCGCTAAAGTTCATCCAGAACTGGGAGGAACGGATCTCGCTAGATGTCTATGTCAAACTGTTAAACGTCAAATTAATTTATGGTTTGCTTTTGTTGATGTAGTGCATTTCTCTCGAGGATATTTATTTTTACGTATGATTTTGAAAATGCTTGGAGATACAACGAGTGGATGATACGGATAACTATAACCACAGAATACATAATAGCACAAGTACAGAAGATTCACTCCGAAAAATCAATTAGAGGAATAGCGACTCTCGCTACGACACAATTAAGTTCAATTCAGATCGCACAACGCTAATAACCTACAGTTATATTCACCTAGACGTTCCATCTCTTTCCGTCTCTTTCTATCGCGTAACGCTTACCTTTTCTGGAGCACTGATTAGCCAAGCCGGCGAGGCCGCCGTACGTGCTTGCGTTTTTATTACCTACCGCGGAGTGAGACAGGCCTTTTTTTTTTTTTTTTTGACGCGGAGAAAATCCCTTCGGATACCTTACCGGTTACGGGACACCGGTAAGGTTATGTGGTGTTACCACTAAAAACTCCGCGGTGCCACCTCTCAGCCGCTATCGGCCGGGACCGTGTGCTTCTTCATGCTCCACAGCCCCGGCGCGGCCGGCCGCTACTTAAGCGGCCCCGGCTCGCCAACGGCCTCACGGCACCCTCTGCTGAATCAGAGGGGCCGGAGCAACCGCCGCCTTGGCCTCTTGGCCCAAGGACAGGCGCGCTGACACGCACACGCGCCTGCCTTCCACTCCGGAGGGCTGTCCGTTGGACGATGGAATCCCGTTTCCACCGTCCAACCAGCCCTCATAATTTGGGGTCTGCGAAAGCAGACCCTGCCCCAGTCAACCTGACGGCGACCGGGGCCCACCCAGCCGGCCGCAGGGGATAGGGAGAGCGGCAACGTAACACCAATACTCCTCTTCCCCTGCGGCCCCACCGATGCCGTGCCAAGCGCCACGGCCGCGCTTGGTCGCGGAGGATAGGGCGAGCGGCAACGACACACCGACACACCTCTTCCCCCGCGACCCCTACTACGGCTGTGATGGAAGGGGGGTCGTAGTCACCCCCTTCCCTCACAGCAAGGCCATTCCAGCCAGGAATGGCCTCCGCCGGGCCCGGGGAGGCCTAAGCCTCAACCTGGGCAATGGGTTCCTCTTAGCTTCCCTGCGGCCGAGGCAACCGCAGGTACTGAGCCCCCCCATCGCGACAAGATGGGGACCACAACGGGGGGGAAATGAGACAGGCCTGCTATAACGTGATTCAAGGAACGCCTCTATGTGTAGATTGTCAAATTTCTTTCACCAGACTCTGTGCAACTAGTGCGTGAAGTTTCAGCAAAGTCAACTATATTCCTTGAGTTGGTGTATCGAAACTGGGCAATTTAGAATACTAATGTTCTGCCGGAACGAAAGGCTTCAGGACAGGTAACGAACTACGCAAATAATGTATTAACGCGTCTGTTGTATTGACTACAATATTGAATTCCAAGTTGGTAGGTTATACATACAAAACTAATATGTAGCCATCGCTACAATATCCCTCTTTTCGGCAAAGAGGTTAAGTGGTACTTAACCGAAACAGCCGGGTTAATCGAAGAAAATTAAAAAATATCAAGTATAGCTGTAAAACTATTAAGTATACTTATAAACTAGCTCATGCTGTTTTATACTATCTATACATATAATAAAACAGTAAAAAAAGTGTGTCAGTACATAAAATATATTTCCAAAAAAAAAATTGGGGGCGATGGAGACGTAGTAATCTATCTATATCTATACATATAATCTATATCTATCTATATCTATACATATGATAAAACAGTAAAAAAAGTGTGTCTGTACATTAAATATATTTCCAAAAAAAATATTCGGGCCGATGGAAACGTAGTAATAGAGTAAGAATTAAAAAAAAAATGTATGTCTGTTTGTCTGTATGTCTGTTTGTCTGTTTGTACACGCTAATCTCCGGAAATACTGGACAGATTCGAATAATTTTTTTTGTTATATAGCTATTAAGCCTGGGCAACATAAAGGGTATAAATGATTTTGGAAAATGGAACGCCTGATGCAGAACCATAATGGTCCAGCTAAACTATAAGAGATATAAAAATGCCGCCTTAGTAAAAGTTGTTCAGCCTGATGAGCATTTTCCAGAGATATAAAGTCCACGCGAACGAAGTCGCGGGCTTTGGCTAGTTATAATATAATTTTTTTAGTTAAGTGGCCACTTTTGGCGATTAAGTCGATAATAACTACAGCGAAATAAAATTAAAATAATTAATGTTTTAAAAAGACATGCTTTAATAATAACCACAGATTGTCCGTCGGGATTTTTTGAAATATTGTCTATATGTTAGAAATGTAATAAAACGCGATTGGGGGCGCTGCGTTCGCCGGCCAACATTGCTAACAGCCGGGTTAATCGGAGAAATTTAAAAAATATCAAGTATAGCTGTAACACTATTAAGTATACTTATAAACTAGCTCATGCTGTTTTATACTATCCAATGCAACTTAAAACTTAACTTATGTTCTAAATCACGAACATTGTATGTTGTGTTGCAGAAATCACAGCGTTCGTCCGAACCGCTGTAGTTCCTTAAACCCAACCAAAGATATTGCTTTTCGCTATTATTAGCAGTTCTTATCTATATAATTTAAGTTTTATAAGCTATGTAGAACCGAAATGAGATTTTTTAAATATCACCTAGATTTACTTATTTAACTTTTGCTATAAGTTATATGCAGAATTAAACATAGCTTAGTACTAATTATAATATCTAAATGTCGCGCGCCTATTTATATAATTATATTCTTATGATTCTAAATCTAGTACCTTTACATAATTTGGTAACTAGTAATGTGTTTTTACCTATGAATTATTTTCCCAATAGAGGCTAACTTGTAGCTTTCACATAAGTTCAAATTCAAACGTGCCCAGCCATTGGGCTTGCATTGTATGAGAAAATAAAACTTATTTTTCTTTTTCTCTTCCAAACAAATGAATATTATTCAATATCCTTTTATTATCCTGGTACCTTAGGGTGTGTAGTTATATAAAAAAATGGTTTTCATGAAAACGCTTGGAAAAAAAAATTTACATTGTAACCCCCCCATCTTCTATTATTATTATTTTTATTATAATATCCCAACTTATTCTATCAATTTTGCTACAAACATTATCTCTAACTCACTATCAACTCGCTATTTTTAACTTGCTGTCTTTACTCGCTGTGTTTGAAATGACGTAATGGCAGTAATCATCTAGTAGAGGACCCAGTTGTGTTTCATAGTAACGCAAATTCTAACGTAACACGTTCAGCACTTATTCTTTTTATCAGTACGTTTACCTAAACTATAAGTATGTTTATTTATATCTTATCAAGCAATTGAATTTATATTTATCCATAGTTTTGTAACCTAGTTAAAGTTTACCTAAACGACAAGTACGCTTATTTAAAGTTTATTAATTTGTTTATTGTGATAAAAACGATTTACACCAATTACATTTATCACACATTACAATTAGAAATAGGTACATGCAAAATAGTCTATTATTATTTTCTACAAACAAATCTATATAAAAATAAATTTATGTTAAAAAATATATAATAAAACGTACAATTAGTTAATGTCAAACAAAATACATGTCCGTCCGTCCGTGCTTATAATGTCGCTTATTCATTGTCATCACTATCACAGCTATTGGTGTTATACCACTGGTCACATAAACTTTCACAATAAGTCAATACAGCCTTTAATATGGATGACCAGTTGTCAAAACTAAAATCAAAATCAGTGTTGTCGCGACGGAGTGCATTGAGATTGTCCAGTGACCGTACTAATGGCGACATCGCTCGCGATGTCGTGTGGCCGCTGTCTACATGGAAGATGTCATGCGGCCGGTTGTGACCGCGCCTGTCCACCGGGATGTCAAGTTCGGTAGGCACAGACAGCGCGCACAGAAGATTGTGTAAAAGAAGACAGTCGACCGAACCTCTTAGAACCTTAAGGCAGATGGTAATTAGTTGTAACATCCTCCGTACCTCCAATGAGTTATATCCAAGCTGACCAAGCAAGAACTTAGTTGGGTACAAGTATGGGTAGTAGCCATATGCTTTTTTATATAAGGCCCTTAGGAAGGCCTTTTGTACTTTTTCGAGCATCCGTGTATATGTGCCGTGATACGGATTCCATACACACGCGCTGGATTCTAGTTTACTTCTTACTAGAGCATTATACAGTGTTATAATGACTTGCGGGTTATGAAACTCCCTAGCATTTCGCAACACAAATCCTAAGCGCCGATAGGTATCCTTGGCAACACTAGTAACGTGGTCGTGAAAAGTCAAACCACGGTCAAACACTACACCGAGGTCTTTTATGCTACTTACTCTCTTAATTTCTGTGTCATCTAAATAGTACTTGAAGTGAACCGGATTTCTCTTTCGATCAAAAGTCATTACGAAACATTTATTAATATTCAAAGGCATTTTATTTGTCAAACTCCATTCGTGAATACGATTTAAGTCATTTTGTAATTTGAGACAATCTTCAGGCGATTCGATTTCTAAAAAGAGTTTAAGGTCATCGACATATAGGAGACATTTAGCGGTGGTCAGTACATTAGGCAGGTCGTGTAGCATGATCAGAAAGAGAAGTGGACCAAGAACTAAGCCCTGACTCACCCCAGATCCAGTATGGTAAGGTTCGGACAAGTATGTACCATGTTTAACATACTGTTTGCGATCTCTCATATAATCTGCAAAAAATTTTAAGAGATTGCGGATGAAACCAATGATGGAAAATTTACCAAGTAAGATGTCATTATCAATTTTGTCAAAAGCTTTCTGATAGTCAAAATAAATAACATCTACCTGGTGCCCCCGCTCCATGGCACTCGAGATATAGTCCACCAAACATAACAAGTTGGTGTCTACGGAGCGTCCCGGTCTAAATCCATGTTGCTCATCGCCTAATGACTGTTTGACTTGTCTATATATTTCATTGTGTAGTATGTACTCGAAGATCTTGGCCGGGGGACATAAAATTGCTACTGCACGGTGTTCTTCCACCAGGTTTTTGTTATTACTCTTTGGGATAGGTGTTACTCTGGATATTTTCCATTGGGTGGGATAGTTACAATTTTGTAGTGACAAATTGAAGATGTGAAGAAGCGGTAGAGTTACCTGTTTTTTACAGACCTTGAGCACAAAACTAGGTATATTATCTGGACCTGGTAAAGTACTCGTTCGCAGTTTATCTATACCACGTTCAAACTCTTGACCTTGCAAGGTTTGTATACTAATGTATCCTCCATGAGTACCATGTTCATGTTCGCTACATGCATTACTGTTGAGCTGAGGCACTCACTACGAAATACACTTGAAAAATAAGTTGCAAATGCATTGGCAGCTTCTACGCCCTCATAGGGATTCTCCTCATAGTATACACATGGCTCGAAACCTCCTTTAGATTTAAGCGCGTGTACATGTTTCCAAAAATTTTGGGGTCGTTGCTTAAGGTTATTTTCTAAGCTAGCCAAGTAAATTTTGTATGCTTGCGAGATTCTCGCTTTTAGACAAGCGCGAAGTTGTGAAAAAGCAATATAAGATGTTTCAGATTTTGAGACTAGCCAAGCCTTATGCAAACGAGATTTTCTTTTAATATATTTTATAATTCCGGCGTCGAACTATACGGGGTACCTATCACATGAGGTAGATTTATGTCTTTTCTTTTTAGGTACTGTCGCGTCAAATAATTGATACATAATGTCATAGAAGGCCGTAGTTGCAATTGTTACGTCATTTGACCTTAGGACCGGCTCCCAAGAAGTCTCGTCGAGTAAAGTTTCTAAGAGGGCTTTGTTTATTTTATTAAAATTCCAATTACACGATGGATCTATGTTACTGGGTTGTTGACGTTCACCGGCTTTGTTCCGAGAATGGCTACTTCGAATACTCACTGTTATCTCAAGCGCGGGGTGGTACAGCGCATCGAGGGGAACGAAACCTGCGCAAGCCTCAGTCACACGTACTTGCTGCAACCGTGACTCATTGCACTCGCACGCCAACACTACGTCAACTTTACTTCCATGATTATTCATTATCTCATTATGGTCAATTAGATTACGAGTACAATATGTCAAAAAATAACAGTAATAATTCCTAATATTTTCAGATGCACTATTCATATTAAAATCACCAAAAATAATAAAATTGTTGTTTGATTTATGAGACATGAACGACTCGATATGGCAAAAAATGTCCATATAAACCGCGTCAGCGGTCTTAGGCTTAATATATATAACACACGCAACGAAGAAGGTGTCTCGGTAGTCGACGGAGACCCAAAGATCTTCACCAAGTTCTGACTCAAGGTCCCGCAGACGATGCACCTTAACTCCAGGTCTTGCGGCCAGTAGAACTCCTCCGCAGGCAGTGGCACGGTCTCGTCGCAGCAACGTCCATCCGTTTGGGATTACTTCAGAGTCCTTCACCGAACTGTCGAGGAACGTTTCTGACGCGTTTACAAGAACATGATCAGATACTAACATACTTGTGTACCACTGGGTCAGTTTTGTCTTTAAGCCTCTGACATTTTGGTAAAATATATTCAGCTGTTGTGGCCTATGTCATTTTGATGGGGTTGCCCTGTCCGAGGGCCTCGCATGAAAGGGCGACTGGCTAGAGGATGAGGGCCCTGGTTTATGATGATTTTTTGCCCGATTTGCTTGACCTCTATAGCTAACCCAAACCTTGATTCTAGCATGAATTGGCCATACAGCAGTCGAGTAGATAGTATCGAAGTGTACAGCTGGTACGCCTATTTTATAAGATTTATAATCGCCTTTTGCTGAGAGCTCCTCAACCGTACAGGAGAAGTTAGGGCAAAATTGCTGCACATACGCCCGGACTTCCTCCAATCCAGATGCCATATTCCACAGGTGCATAAATTTTCGCGCCTCAACTGCTTTTAATTTGGTCCCTGTAGGTCCTGCAGAGCCCCGCATGAAAGTAATACGGCGGCTTTTCTGCTTAACTTCAGTCCACTCCTCCTCCTTAGGTTGATTCTCCTCATCCTCACGGGCAGCCGTTTCGGTTTGTGCGTAAATAGAAAGAGTGGTGGAAGGTGATGATCTGTCAGTGGAATCCCTCCTTTTCTGCTTCGGTTCCTGAACCTTATTTGGTTTCTTAGTAAGAGTTTCCGCTCCAGGTACCGCTTCTGGATGAAGGTGGGGTTGTGGAGATGTCTTCTTTTGCGGTAGTATCGTCTGCGAAATTTTCTCTGAGGTCGACTTCATCAATGTGTGCTGCTGAGAATTAGTAATCGCTAGTGAGGAAGGGTACTCAGCAAGAATAGACGAGCCAGTGATCGGTGCTGGTGCTCTCGGTTCCTGTGCCTGCTTCCTGGGTAGCTCATATTTCCTTAGTTTATCGTTAAGGGTTTTTACTTCAGACATATACATTGCCAGCTGGGTCTCATATTGCTTTAATACGTCTTCATGCTTAATCAACTTCAACTCATAACTTTGGAGCTTAGCATCATAGGCAGTTATAGTAGTTATAGAGTTATTTAATTGTTCTTTTAAGGAATCAATTACGGAACGTAGTTTGTGCATCTCACTCGATAATTCTAGTTTGCTGTCTCCTGGTGATAAATCACAGTTTGTGGTCACAGTTGGTTTTTTTCTTTGAGTAACATTGGGGTCACGCCCCCTCTTGCAGGCTCCCACAGGGGTCATGCTGTTATCGCCACCCTTCTTGGAAAAGCAGCAACACTCAGGACAAATCTAAATTTCGCGCGTATTCTCTGTAGGTTTTTTTCCACAAGTGCATAAAACGTGGTATTTTTTGCTACAGTTCATTGTCGTGCATGTTACAAATTCATCATCATTTCCAATAGTACTATTACACGCAGCGCAATCCATTTTGCAATAGTTTGCAAGCGCGCGAATATAAAATATATGCGTAAGTAAAGTAAGAATGAATTTAAATAATTGAATATATGCATAGTTTTGTAACCTAATTAAAGTTTACCTAAACATTGAATTTATATTGATCCCTAGCTTTGTAACCTAGTTAAAGTTTACCTAAACGACAAGAACGCTTATTTAAAGTTTATTAAATAATTGAATTTATGCATAGTTTTGTAACTAGAATAATTGGCCAAGTGCGTGTCGGGTTCCGTAGTTCCGAATGCTAACTTTGAGTTTATGCCACTAAAAACGTTTTAAAACTAATTATCTATTAAATTTGTATGAAATTACTTTTTCCGAGTACATTTTATAAGTTCGAAGAAAGATCGCCTATAAGTTTTTAATTTGTATACCCTACTTAGTTCTTATAGTTTTCCTTTAAACTACATTATATATACTATAGCTGTTAATTTTGTCACGTGGCCATATATAACCGTTTAGCAGATAGAGGGGGGGGGGGGACACTTGCCTCCAACAAAAATTTGCACTTTAAACCCAAATACTCCAGAAACGGATCCCTAAATCGAAAAATGGTTTTAAAAAGCTCACAATATTTTTGAAAGACCTATTTAACGACATCCCACACAACGTATTTGTCGAGAAAAAAAATATTGACTACCTCATTACTTGTATGGCAGGTAACCTAAAAAAAATATTTTTCCAGATTTTATTTTACGACTTTTTCGCCATGATTAATATACATATCCATGCCAAATTACAGCCTTCTAGTACTTATAATTTCTGAGTAGGACCGCGGACGGACAGACAGACAGACAGACAGACATGGCGAAACTATAAGGGTTCCTTGTTTACTACGGAACCCTAAAAAATGGGACTTCCCTATCTGCTAACTATTAATATGTAAACTATAATGGGAAGTAAAAAAAAAGAACTGTAGACATAGGACTGGTATATTAAGGAAAAAGATTACAAGAAAAGTTATACGAGCCGTTAATGAATGTGTATGTATGAAGACAAAGGAAATCGATTTGAATGTATTTAACGTTATTGCCACGGTGTTGCCCGCGTAGGGATTGCGTTTTGTTTTCTTAACATTCTGCCCCCCTGGGGCAACACGCTTCTTGCTCAACATCTTCAACGCTGGTCACAGGTAGGGGACATATGTTCTTATATGCGCGCCTCAAGACTCCATTCATGGTGCGTATGTCATTAACTCTCTCTGGTCACGCCGTCGTTTCCCGGGATGGTGCGAATCACGCGGCCCAGCAGCCACATGAGAGGAGGAAGCATCTTGTCCTTGATGAAATCTATGCCAGGAATGGTTCTTAGGCGCTTCTACTCTCAGGAACCTCTGCAATAAAGTTAGTCGTACATCTGGCGTAGGTGGATAGGGCACATCAACCAGAGACCGGCCTATAAGGAAATGAGCTGAAGTGATAGGGTATAGATCAGAAGGATTATCAGATGAGGATATTAGGGTTACGCTAGGGGTATGAGAATTTAAAATAGCTTTGATCTGACATAACAACATCATCATTTCCTCAAAGGTTAACTGAGTGGTATGCAAGGTATATCTTAGTTGGTGCTGAATTATAAGCTCTGCAATTTGTTTTGACAATGAATGACTCAGCGGTCGACCAAAAGCTCTCTGAAAGTTGTCCGAAATAATACTTCTGGGTTTACCGCGACGACTTACAAAGCGATCGAACGCAGTTGAAACATCTGATCTGAGACAAGCTCCAAGTGCACAGGCTTTGTCGCTAAACATACAAAGGCACATATGTATAATTTTGTGAGTCTGCCTTTTTTAACTAACACCATTAATGCTATCAACAATTGAGGCCCTGGGTGCATGTGTGTTTTGTGTAACATATATAATATAAGCTGTGTCAATTTGCGTTTAGATGAAAGTAGTATATAGTGTTTTAGACCATAATCATACTTTGAATGACCTAGCCTGCCTCCAACACGTATTAATTTGTCATTACCTACAAATGGAAACAAGGAAATATGTCTGTGCAAGGAAAGTATCCAGTTCTTGACAGAGAGATTCTGACCGGCGGGTAACATTTGCCTTTCCACCGGGAAAGATTCTTCCTGTGCTTTTTGCGATGAAATATTTGTAAATTCCAGTTTTGTGAAATTTGATATTTTTTGTGTGAAATGTGAAAGAACGTTTGTGCTGCATGCTGTTTTTGTGTTTGTATAATTTGTGTTTGTATTTGTGGTTGCATTTGTATTTGTATTTGTATTTTTGTTTGTATTTGTGTTTGTATTTGTGGTTGTATTAGTGGTTGCATTTGTATTTGTGTTTGCATTTGTATTTGTATTTTTGTTTGTATTTTTTTTGTATTTGTGGTTGTATTTGTATTTTTGTTTGTATTTGTGTTTGTATTTTTGTTTGTATTTGTGTTTATGTTTGATAATTTCGGTAAGTCTGTTTTGTTGTCGTGTACCGAGTTCTGTGACCATTGTTTTTCACTCAGTTGGAGAGACTTGGGGCCATTCTAACAAAGTATCGAAGAACCTAACCTTTCTACATTGAGACCTTGAGATGCTTGATCAACTTGTGTGTTTATCATATGAGATATGACAATATGAGTTTATTGAGTTCTGGCTCACGTTCTAAAGATAAAAATTGGTGTTTTGCAATGAGGTACGAATTTCCTAATATTTCAGATGATTCCTTTAAGGGCAAGGTGACAACGAATTGCCCGTCAGAATTACGCGTAGTTGTGTTTATGAACGATTCCTCGCAAGCACGTTCATCTGGCGATAATTTGTATTTGCTTGGTATTGTGTCCAAATCACAAAATTGTGTTAAGTTTGTGTCATTAAAGTTATCTGTGTGGTGAGAAAACATGCATATACTTTCATCATGAACCTTTGTAGTTCCGCCAGAAACCAACCATCCGAATTTTGTTTCTACGAGTGAAGGTTTGTACTTGCCTAAGCTGATTTTATTTGTACTTATCACGTCCCAGAACGTCTCAGCTCCCACCAATATGTCAATAGTCGAGGTTATGTTAAAAGATAGATCCGCTAAAAATATTGAGGAGGGTAGTCGAATATTCTCAATGTTGACGTAAGTGGCAGGTAACTGTGATGTAATACTAGGCAATGTATGACAATTGATAACAGTTATGTAGTCACTATTTTTAGATTTTATTGATTACAGACCTTTGATGGCTTGGACATTTGACCATTAATACCGGTTATGTTGAATTTAGTTGAAAACGGTTGTATGGAAAGTTTATTGCAAAAATCCTGCGTTATGAAGTTAGACGTACTACCGTTATCAAGTAATATCCGTGCGGTGTGAGTTACGCGGTTACGCCCTTATCATCAATACATATAATAAAATAGTAGGAGCCGCGTGTCTGTACATTTGATAAAAATTACAAAAAATGGATGTGGGCGATAAAAAAAGAGTAACAGAACACAAAAAAGATTTTTTGGATCTTTTTGTCTGTCTGTCTGTCTGTCTGTCTGTATGTACTCGCTAATCTTTAAAACTACTGAACAGATTTTTATGCGGTTTTCACTAAAAGATTAAGCTCATCTCTGAGCAACAAATAGGCTTTGTTTCATCGGAATCTGTTGTCAGATAAAAAAGTTATCATCATTTGAAGTTTAAAGATAATTTTTCTATGGGCGATTGTTTATCTGTTAGTCGCACGCCAATCTCAGGAAATACTGGACGGATTCGAATAAAACTTTTTTTGCTAAGTAGCTATTAATTAAGCCTGAGCAACATATAGGCTATAATTGATTTTGGAAAATGGAACACCTGATGCAAAGCCTTAATAGTCCAGTTAAACTATAAGAAATATATAAATGACGCCTTAGCAAAAGTAGTTCAGCCTGATGAACATTTTTTGTTGAGATATAAAAATCGAAGATCTAGAAAACCTGATGCAAAAACTTAATGGTCCAGCTTAACGACAAGAAATATGAAAATGACGCCTTAGCAAAAGTTGTTTAGCCCGCTGAGCATTTTTTGTTGAGTTAAAAAAATCAAAGATCTGGAACACCTGATGCAGAACCATAATGGTCCAGCTAAACTATAAGAAATATAAAATGACGCCTTAGCCAAAGTAGTTCAGCCTGATGATCATTTTTTGTTAAGATATAAAAATCGAAGATCTGGAACACATAATGTAGGACCATAATGGTCCAGCTAAATTATAAGAAATATAAAAAGGACGCCTTAGCAAAAGTTTTTCAGCCTGATGACCATACTTATATGCCGGAGTCTGAAAGTCCACGCGAACGAAGTTGCGGGCATCAGCTAGTTATCTAATACGTGCACAATAGCAGTGGATAGAAAAACATGATTAGTGTAGGGCATCTGATTGTTTGCAGTTAATGCAATCGTTTGCGATTCCTGCACATTAAGGTTAGATGTATCTTGTGTCTCTGTGTGTAGCAATGTATGATATTTTGTTGTACAATATTTGCAGTGAGATAAACGGTAATTGGAATCTGTATGTCCTCGCCGAAGACAGTTCAGACAGACCTTGAGTGCCTTGGCCTTTTGCATACGAGAACCTAGACAAAGCTTCCTAAAAATGGGCCACTAAATAAGAAAATGGTCTTTTTTACATAACGAACACTTGTAAGTTGAGTTTTCACTTGTTTGTGATTGTGTAACTACAAACCTTTTTGATTTGTTAGGGTAAATTGGTTCTGATTTTATATTTTGTTTTAATGTCATTGATTTTTGTTCTTCAACAGATTCCAGGAAGATGGCGTGATTGACAAGAAATTTCAAAAAGGTTTGCAGTGTTGGAAAATCAGACTGAGTATTTTTACTTTCTTTCTACTCTCGGTTAGTCACGCTATCCAATTTTTAGGGTTCCGTAGTAAACAAGGAACCCTTATAGTTTCACCATGTCTGTCTGTCTGTCTGTCTGTCTGTCCACGGTCCTACAGAGAAACTATAAGTACTAGAAAGCTGTAATTTGGCATGGATATGTACATTAATTATGACGAAAAAGTCGTAAAATAAAATATGGAAAAAAAAATTTTTCAGTGTAGCTGCCATACAAGTAAAGACGTAGTCAATATTTTTTGTCTCGACAAACACATTGAGTGGGGTATCGTTGAATAGATCTTTCAAAAATATTGTTAGCTTGTGAACACCATTTTTCGATTTAGGGATCCGTTTCTGAAATATTTGGGTTCAAAGTTAAAATTTTTGTTCGAGTCAAGTGTCCCCCCCATCTATCTGCTAAACGGTTATATATGGCCACGTGAAAAAAATCACAATTATAGCATATATAATGTAGTTTGAAGGAAAACTATCAGAGCCAAGAAGGGTATACAAATTAAAAAGTTATAGGCGATCAACTTATAAAATGTACTCGAAAAAAGACATTTTCATACAAATTCAATAGATATTAGTTTTTTGACGGTTTTAGTGGCAAGAACTCAAAGTTGGCATTCGCAACTACGGAACCCTACACTGCGCGTGGCCCGACATGCACTTGCCCAATTATTTAGACATGATATAGATGATCAAAGTATCCCAATGACCTGTGGGTTGGCCTAAGGAGTTTAGTGCACGTAAGTTTTTATTTGTCACATCTACAATGTTACGTAACGCTTTACTAGACTCGCGTTGCACTTGATCTAGTGAAAATAATGCATGTAAATGATTATTTATTAACAGTTTATTGTTGTCATATCGTTCTGACAGCAATGCCATGCTATATGGTAATTATTTTCACTAAAATCAAGGCTTTCTATGACAAGTGCCGCACTACCTTTCAGAACAGCGCGTAGATAATGAAATTTGTTTATATTGCTGATACTTTGGTTGTTGTGTATGAGAAAGAGATAGAGATCTCTCCACTCCAGCCAAGAATTATAATCTCCTTCATATTGTGGTAAATCTATTTTTGGAAGTCTCACAAAATTATTAGAATTATGATGTGCATTGGAACATACCTCAGATGCGCTGTCTCGAGGCTGCGATTGAGCGCGATGAGCCTGGATTAAATTTTGAGCAGCTGTTATTAGGAAAAATTACTTATTTTCAAACCCGCTTCGCTCGTTGAGTTTTTCATCGACGGCTAAGTCATCCACCAAGCTATCTAGCTCTCCCTGCAACACATCAAATTCCTCATAAAGACCCTCTATTTTATTGAGTCTATTTTGCAACTCGTCAAGCTACAGTTTGCTCAAGGTAACGCAAGACTGTTGGAGTTCCAAATGATTTTCGAATATTTTTAATTTACCCTTTAAAGATGTTTTTTTCTTGATTAATGAGGACATCTCTTTTGATGACGTGATGATTATTTTATAACTTATGTTTATTTTTAAGCAGTAAGTTTTATGAAAAAATTGCTATTCAACTTGAGCAGGAGATTTCTAATCTTCTTGACTGTATAAATTATATGCAGCAGGTAATAGAAAAATAAATATGCTACGCAATGTATTTTACTAAGACGTACTTGCAATGTAAAATGGAGACTGCTATTTAATGATATGCTAATTAATTAATTTTATAGGAATTTAATTGGCCTTTATGTGATTTGAGTGACCAAAAATTTGTGGAAAAGTGCTATGAGATGGAAGAGAATAAAGTGATTGTCGAAATGATAAAGAGTTGTGAGAAAATTAAGGAAATAGTTATAACAGTAGCCAGCTGTTACGTTATGTATGTGACGTTGTAAACACTTAGTTATTAGTGATGACACGTAAGTAGAGTATTTTTGGGGTTTTAAAAACAGATAGTTTTCATCACACCGCGCTCATTTCATTCGCTTGGTGTGATGAAAACTACCTGTTTTGATACCCCCAAAAATACTCCAGGTATTTCGCTCAAGCACATGTATTTTGAAATACCATTTCCAATGCATTGAACACTCTAAATCGTGGATATAATATAAAATTCTGTCGAGCTCATTTCATGCACTTGGCCTGATGAAAACTACCTGTTTTGAAATACCCCAAATAATAGCTTTGGTTTTTCGTTTTGAAATGACTCACCTGATACGATTGCTGTTTGCTTACACAGTCACACTACACAAGATTGTTACATTTCCACTAACACAACACAACTAAGCAATTTTCAGTATAAATTTATTGCAACTAAAATATTACTCTAGTGATTAATAATGATAAGGAAAATCGTTTGCCTAGGCCGATCGCTCATACCGATGATCAAATTGGTTGGCATATCAAACGATCAGTGTCTCAAATGGTCTTCGGGACGTCCTTGGTGGACGCTGAGTAATGCCATTACTAGCCTCGTTTAGGTCGTACTTGTCACCCAATGGCTGTTGGCACCCAGTAAACTAGATTACTCTTCATCACCTTTTAGGACATTGGTACTTGAATACCCACGTCAATGGAAGACACTGATCTTCTTCAACTGGTCCGTGTGATCGTACCGTTCACCGTTCGGTTGGTGGCACCCAGTGAAAATGAATCTCAGTGTCACAACCATTAAACTTCTAACATTTTGGAAAATTCTGTACCCACCGCGACCGATATTGAGAATGTTGGAATACTACAACTCGGTATGGGCTAAATTAAACTACTATTTATCCGGTGAACTATGAAATTATATTATTTCACTTTTACTTGGAAGTGTATACGTCTGACGCCTAGCACAGTCGGCACCAAACACACGAGCAGCATTTTGCTGTCGACCACTCAACTGCATGCTGTCGACGCAGCAAACTGCATGCTGTCGACACAGGTATTGCGTTGCGGTGGCAACTTCAACTTCGCGTCGGCGCGAGCGTCGACAAATGGTGACAGCTAGCCGCGGCATGCTGCGGTGTGCTGCGCGCGCGATATTTCGTGAGTCGAGTACAAATAGGCCTAGAGCGCACATATAAAAATGGATGATTTTTTTATTGACGATCCTTTATTGAAAAAGAAAATATTGAGAAACAAATTCTGTTCTGTTAATTTGGTTCAAAATACTGTAAAGTTATTTGATGTAACACCAATAATGGCTTTTAAAATGATTACCTCTCGTTTATTGTCTGTGATTAATTAGATATTAAAAGTATAATAGTATTGTCATGGCAATCCTTTCCTCAGCTGAAATACTTTTGCGCATTATAGTCTCTTTGCGAGTTACTGAGTCTTTTAAAGTGGCAGATAACTCGTCAAATAAAGCTATTGACATTCGAAAATAATTAAAAAACTTTTTCTCATATTTTCATAAAAGTGGATATAAGGTACAAGAAATCATTGTTTTCTTTGTAACTAAATAGTTCGTGAACCCATATTATCCGATTTTGTCTTTTATGTTTGCGTCTACGGAGTAAAAGCAGCAATAGTTTTAAAAAAATGTTTTAATAAAATGTTTCCTCCTCAGTTCATTTTTATACTGGTGCCTGTACTATAATAAAGCTGTCGACATTGATGGACTGCAGCCGTTGACAGCGGCATTTTTCTTCGACGACAGCGCAGTTTGCTGCGTCGACAGCTGCAGTCTCACTGCGTCGACAGCTTGCTGTTGGGTGGTCGACAGTAAAATGCTGCTCGTGTGTTTGGTGCCTAACGGAATGAACAAGACAACTGGGCGTTGCAACAAAATAAAGACAGCAACTTGATTGCTTTAGTATTGCCATATTGAAAAATAAAGATTGATTTTTGCAAATTAAATAATATAAATCAACACGCCCCCTCAAAAATTAATCTTTTATACAATAAAAAGTCCCTATGCAGAGCATACATAACTTGCAAGTTTTTCTGGGGAATCGCAAAATAATGATCCAACATTTGTTGCGAGGATTAGGAAAACCCAGTAAAACCTAATCAGATCATTTCATACATAATATTAGTTTCATTAACCAATTTCATTAATAAGTTTATCGAAATGTCACATAAATATCTATGTATATAATTAATCAATAACAAAATCAATATATACTTTAAAAATACATTATTGTTAACCCATGTTCCACCTCATCGCAGGTAGGTAATGGTTTCGTCTTCGTCATTGCATCTGCCAGAAGTTGACCTGTGGGAATGTAATTTTATTTAATTAGATACACATTTAATGTCTATATGTTTAGTGCGTTTATCATCAGTTGAATAATTTGCAATATTATTTGCAATTTATTTGCAACTAGCTGTTGCCCGCGACTTCGTCTGCGTGGACTTTACTTTATAAAAATCGTTATTTTGATATTTTCAATAAAACCGGTCAAGTAACACGCACAATATCAGGTCACACGCAGTGAAGGGTTCCGTATTTGTGAATGTCGATTTAGAATTAAAACTAAAGAGTTCATCATCATCTCAGCCCTTATTCCGTCCACTGCTGAGCATAGACCTGTCTTCGTCGACACATCTCAGTCCTGTGCTGCTCACATCCAGGTGTAACCCGCGACTTTGATTATTTCGTCAACCCATCGCATGGGCTCCGTCGCGCCAGTTGCCCTGCCCAGTTTTGCTTTAAGTTCATGACCGTTGCCAAATTACAGCTTCTTGGTTCTAATTATCTCTAAGTAAAACCACGGACAGAGAGACAGACAGAAATGGCAAAACTATAAGGGTTCCTTGTTTACTACGATCACACATTATCTCTAGTCACAGTCTAAGTCGATCGGAATTTTGACATTGTAAACTACATGTGAACTTACACTGTTACCGAATGTTACTGCTACGCCGTGGGTCTCTCTAAAACGAAATACTTATGCAATAGGTACTGACTTTGCTAATATTTAATTCATCTTCCGTCTTTTGGCGTGAGTTCCCACAGCACTAATCTGTTGTAGCTCTCTGCAGCGGACTGCTGCCACCGTCTATTTGTATCTCCCCCTCTTCCCCGCCCTCCCGATGTGGCGGTGCAACGGTAAGCCTTGTCAAATATGTCTTTCGCTAGGCGGGAGATAAAAGTCGAGAAATACGCATTTCTACTTTGAGTCCCGACAGATGACGGCGTTCCTCAAGTAACCTTAAACATAGATTTTCTTAAGATCGCCTTAATCATGAGCCGCGTCCGAAGCTAGAAGCGAGAGGAAAGTACTGGATGGAGCTTCCCCCGGGCCATCTTCACTATCGTCACCATTCTATTGATGTGGACTTTCAAGCTGAGGCATCTGCCAAACTTAAGATACCTCTAGGTATTTTACGTGCCAGTATCTCGGCACATTTTACCAGTAGAGCTTCAAGGATGGCAGGAAGTTAGTGTTTTCTGAGATCAATGTCTGCTTAGTGTTCACTAATAACCTCCGTTTGAAGAGCTTCTCGGGTAGGGCGTCCTATACGGCTGTTTGGAGGTTATTTGCGGCGTACTTTCAGTTCAAACGAACTGGAAAATGACCATTACCTATCTTTCGTTCCTCAAGTCACAATACTGAGTAGTCTTGGTATGGGTTTTCCACACATTTTTATTGCAGTGCCTGACTTAAATTGTAACCTAACATTTTTTCCCTAACCTTTCTTCTTAAGTGAGGAAAAGGTGCCTTTTGGCCACAGGAAATCGGACGGTTAAGGTTTTCACCCACAAAAAATCTCAAGGTGATAACGGCGTTACCGCTTTTGCCAAGTCAGTGTGCTAAATCTTGCTCCAAAGACCTGGTACGGCGACTGCTTATCAGCGGCTTTGGCTGAGCTCACTTGAGGTACTCTCTCAGTTATCGAGAGGAGTCTGAGTGGCCTGGTACATCGGCCTTCAATTTTATCCGCTAGGGTAAAGACGCGTGTTGACACAAATGCTCCTTTCAACCTAGAGGACCGTATTTGGAATCCAGTTCCCATCGCCCGACTGGCCCACGGCATGGAGGCAGATTTATGGAGGAGAATTTTACGCGGGAAAAATCCCTTCGGTTCGGACACCTTGCCAGTAACGGGAGACCGGTAAGGTTATGTGGCGTTTACCACTAAAAACTCCGGGATAAGGGCTAAAAGCCCCGGCGCGGCTACCACTATGGCGGTCCGTGACTCGCTCACAGCACCCTATGTTTTAGTCAGAGGACATCCCCTGTGCCTAACCTAACCTATGAAGTACTTCCTATTTTGATTCCTTTTTCCATTTTCGCGCCCACAATCATGCTAAGAATCGCCGTTTGGTGGCGTTGGGTCTTGCGGCCCTAGGCTCTGTGTATTTTTAACAGCGCCATTTATTGGTGACCAAAAAGAACCTAATAAAAAAACTCCGAAAACATCAAAATAGTCAATTTTTACGGTTCCGTATTCCGTACCCAAAGGCTAAAATCGGGACCTTGTTACTAAGACTCCGCTGTCCGTCCTTTCGTCCGTCTGTCACCAAGCTGTATCCCATGAACCTTGATAGCCAGACAGTTGAAATTTTCAAGGATGATGTATTTCTCTTGCCGATATAATAACTAAAAATAGAGTAAAATAAATATTTAATTGAGGCTCCCGTACAACAAACTTGATTTTTTATAGATAATGGGACGGAACCCTTTGTGCGCGAGTCCGACTCTCACTTGGCCGGTTATTAACTTTATTATTTTATAAAAACCGTATATAAAATTAACAAAAGTTTTAGCCAATGCTACCGTACAGTTTATTTCATAGCAAATTTTCGAACAAAAATCTTTGACGTGATTCTTTAAATTGATATAACTTTTTTATTTATCAACGGATTTCAATGAAACAACCACTAAATTTTAAGTGAAACTTATCAAAATACATAATTGAAAATCGCAACCGAAGTTGTTCAGCCGTTTCTGAGATAAGCGTGCACAAACACAGTTTTTCGAACAAAAATGGTTGACGTGATTCTTTAACACTAGAGGACACGCGCGCTCTACTATAGTAGAACAGGAGCAAACTTTTGAGTCGTGTCATCTCATTTTTTCATATATCCCGCTCCTAGATAAGCCTCGACTACTAAACTCCGGTTCATTTTAGTGTGCCGCACGTATAAAAAGAGGCCGCACGTCGATATTATTTCGCGACAAAATCCTTATTCTACCTGAGTAGTACGCGCGACCACTTGTGTAATTAATATATGAGGTAAGTAACTTATACTTTGTTGTTTTTCTTTAGTGTTTTATAACATTTTTTTTATGCATTATATTTTATTTTGTACTTTGTTTTTTTTTAGCACCAAAATTTATCATTATGGCCTCAGAATGGGAACGTCGTGTATCAAAATGGCTGGAAGAGGAAATTGAAGATGATGAGGAAATTATTGAAAACGATGACGATGGTAATGCTGGCATAGTGTCAGAACCAATTAGTCAAGAGGGCAGAAGTCAGGTGCAAGATGAGGAGATGGCTCAAGACCACGTGACTAATACCACACAGTCTGAGCAGTCGTCGTCAAAAGATGATATTATTCTCTCTCAATTGAGGCAAGTTGAGCGTACAGAGGTGAGTGGCAACTTTTTTATATCAAAAAATGGAACACGATGGAATAAATCACCTCCAACTCAAACTATTGTGCATTGAATGCAACGAAAACAGTGATTCAATTTAAAAAAAATCAGAAATCTAAAAAAAATATGTGTTTTGATTTGTAACTTGCCAAATATGTAACTTTTTATGTGATCTCTTAAAAATGTTCCTAATTAAGTAAATTTAACAATGTAAACAAAAATTTTGTAACTTTAATTTTCTAAAATAAATCTTCTTTAGTAAAAATGCTTATTTTTATTCAAAATTGCCATATTATTGATTTTTTTTCAATTTTAAAGTGTTCTACTATAGTAGAGCGCGCGAGCATACTTGCAAAGAAATGGGGCGCGTGCACTCTAGTGTTAAAATTGATATAACTTTTTTATTTATGAACGGATTTAAATGAAACAAACACTTAATTTTAAGTGAAGCTTATCATAATATTTCAGTGAAAACCGCAAACGAATCAGTTCAGCCGTTTCTCAGATTAGCGTGCACAAACGCACAGACAAACAGACAAACCGACAAACAGACAAACAGACAAAAATTCTAAAAATCATTGTTTTGTGTTCTATTGCGTTGGTAAAAGCCCCAAATATTTTTACTCATTTATCTTCCATGTACAGACAGCGATCGGTTACGATTTTATTATATGTATTGATTGATATGCTTATACATACATAGTCTTCATATACGAGTATTATTATGGGTGTATCGATATCAAAATATATACTTTTAGCTAAAAACAAACCACTAGGCTTCATACAACGCTATGTACTAGCACCAGACTGGCAGTTGTTTCTTTGTACTCCAGGTTACTGAACAATGCTTAAATAATTGAAAGAAATACCCAGTTGTACTTTTTCTGTCATTTTTCCTATTTCCGAGCCAATCAGAATAAATATAGTATGTTGTTATAGTCACACTCTTAACTTTAAGTCAACTTTGCCTTTTAACACTTGGACCTAAGCACTCTTTAATACATTGTCACATTATCTACTATTTTTATTTGAATACCTGATATTAACACTTATAATTAAATCAGGTTTAGTTCATAGCATTACATACATCAGAAAGCCTTTTACATGCTTCATAATTTACTTTCTAAGGAGTATTTACAGGATTGAAATCCTGTATGCTAAATTTAGTTAGAACTGCACTTTGGTCTAACATTATTTCATGATCATATCAAGTAATTTTATTACCAAGAAACCAATTTGAAATTTTTCATCTCAAATTTACTTATAAAATACTTTTTAAAACTGTTCATGTATTTTTTTTTTCACACATACTATCACCAAATCATCTACATATAGTAACTAACACATTTATACATCTATCAACTAATGAATTTTGAAGGCCTTTTCTTTAAATGACAGCTCAAATACTTTATGCAAAACCTGCTTCAACACATATGCTTCATTCAGTTTAAAAAATCAATTATTTTTGCTTGATACGTCCTGGAAATTTTCATGTCAATTTCCTTTAGTTTCGTGGTCCATATGGTGAGCTAAAAAGTAATTTTGATAAGCAAAACTAATTATAAATCACCTAGTTATTCCTGCAACAGGTAGAAAGGTTTCATCATAGTCTATTAGATATTTTTGACTGAAACCTCTAGTAATAAGTCAAATATTGTAAAGGGTCTCCAAATTCATCATTTAGAATCAGTGGTGAAAATCCTTGCATTGATTTGGTACTATATTCCACGAATTATTTGTCAAATTTTTTTTTTTATAAATACTAATTGCGCTTTCCTACTGAACTCTATCATCTCGAGTTTTCTTATTTCTCAGTTTACACAAGATTGGTTAAACACAGATAAGGTGATCATTTTTCCTACACGAAATAGGGGACGACCTTCAAGCCTATCACTCTTTCAAGTATTAACAATACCTGTTATTTTACTATTTGTAACCACTAATGAATTATCACAAGCTTTAGCTCTTGGTTATTCCAATTTTATTATGTCGTGGTTCATTTTGCGAACTAAACCTATGAGAACTCTCATAATCATCAGACTAACAGTGCATATAGATCTCTCAGTTAATAATCATCAGATTTATAAAGAATATCTGATTTTAAATCTCTCAGTTTAATAATCATCCGATTTATAGGGTATATCTGACTTTTATTTCTTAGGTAATAATCATCAGATTTATAAAGAATATCTGATTTTAAATCTCTCAGTTAATAATCATCAGATTTATAGGGTATATCTGACTTTATATTTCTTAGATAATAATCATCAGATTTATAAAGAATATCTGATTTTAAATCTGTCAGTTAATAATCATCAGATATATAAAGCATATCTGATTTTAAATCTCTCAGTTAATAATCATCAGATTGATTGGGCATAACTGACTTTAGATTTCTTAGTTAAGAATCATCAGATTTATAAAGCATATCTGATTTTAAATCTCTTAGATAATAATCATCAGTTTGATTGGGTATATCTGAATTTAGATTTCTCAGTTAATAATCATCAGATTTATAGAGCATATCTGATTTTAGATCTGTCAGTTGTTAAGAGACTATATTCCAGAATTTCCGAAAATGTTAACACTATCATAAAAATTTCGACTATCCTCTTTAGATTGCCATGTAGGCCTGGATTGTCTCATCCACAATGCCATACCTGACACTTACAAACCTTTCGTAATTTGAATTCCAAACTTTATGCCCGTTTGGTTTATATCATACAACAAAACCTTTTCATGACTTTACATCTATTTTGTTTTACCTATTCGTTTTATCGTGCGCACAAATCGTTAAATCAAAAGCCTTTAAAGTAAAACTGTTTCACCCAAAATACTTTTTCTAGACTTGCACCATTAATCATAAAACGAGCTTTCCCAGTAATAGATCTTACCATTTTTTCCAAAACACCATTTAATTGAGGCATCTTTGGAACTGATAAGTGGTAAGTACTTCCCGTTTTAACACAATTTTTATTTCAGTGGATAAATACTCCCCACTGTTATTACAATATAAATAAACTAATTTTTAATATAATTAGCTTCTATTTTAGCAACACAATCTTTCAGACCAGAGAAAACATCAGACTTTTTTTTGTTAATAGTTACGTAATACAGTAATGAGTAAATTGGTCAGGTCAAACAAAATATTTTTTGTTGATTTTGAAGAAGTGATTGGGCCACACACATCGAACTGTATAACACATAATAGTCGTTCAATATATCTTTTCTCTTTAGTCTGATTGAATGGTAGTCTACTCTGTTTCCCATATATACAGCCTCATATACATTGTCACTCGCTACCACTTTGTTGATTTGATTATTGTCATCTACTATTTTATTATTTATCAACTAAAAAAATATATTTTACTCACGTGGCCTAGGCACTGATGGCATAATTAATATTTATTAGAGGCAACATATACACTTGGAAAACCGGGTGGCAGACATTCGCAGACACCACAAAATTTAAAACAACCTTTCATTAATGTTTTACCGTCATTACATATTTCGCCTCACTCGCCGAATTGTTGCACCTTCGAGATCAACAGCAAACCCTATGGTACCTCATAGCAGTAAAGCATGGCTTCTATTGCTTCTCTAATGCCCATGTTGCTGGTAACATTTCCCTTTTTGGTATCTATCCGTCCACAATGAGAACACTTTTTTAAAAATAAAAAGACTTATTTTTTTTTATTATCTTTTGGTGGTTGTTATTTGACGGACAATAATTCTCTTTTTTTTTTTCGCCTTCTACCCAATCGGTCGATACTGTAGCCCTTCAAATGTCGTCATAGCAGACACAATAGTAAAACAATACATCAGACGCCCGCTCCGGGCGTCCGACATTTAAAGGGCTAAGGTTCGTAAAGAGTTTCCGAATTGCGCAAAATACCCATCGCCGCCCATTTCGCAAATTGTATAAGTAGATCACTATCACAAACATTAATTCACACACGTCTAACACATTTATTTCACTTAGTAACACACATTAAAATCACAAAATAACACACACTCAGTTCACTTAGTAACAGTATTATTCACTTCTAACATATTTTAATGCCTGAGCCTACATTTCCAAAAGCTGTATTTCTCGCCATCACATGGTTAACGGTTTTAAATTTGCGAATTGAGATATTTTTCTTAGTTAGATATTTTAAAGCCTTATGCGTAAACTGGGTCGATAACCTGTTGGAATAACAACTCGGTATGGGCTAAATTAAACTACTATTTATCCGGTGAACTATGAAATTATATTATTTTCACTTTTACTTGGAAGTGTATACGTCTGACGCCTAGCACAGTCGGTAACGGAATGAACGAGACGGGCGTTGCAACAAAAAAAGACAGCAACTTGATTGCTTTAGTATTGCCATATTGAAAAATAAAAATTGATTTTTGCAAATTAAATAATTTTTTTTTTAATTTATTTATTTCTCAAACTTACATCTATTTACAATTTAATTTAGTTTGCCAAACTGCCAGGCAGTTTATCGGCAAGGTGGTTTAGTCATACATGACATCATCTTGTTTTGCCTATTAACTAACTATAAACTATAACTTATTTCTACCCACTCCCATTACAATAGTGATAACGGTAAATAGGTATGTCATCTCAATAAGTGTGATGACTAAATCGAACAAATAATTGTACCCTCTCATTCATAGCAAACGCCAAACGCCCGTCAAACATATCCCGCTCCAACCTAGCTTTGCATTTCAACTTTTAACTGTCTCGCTCGTTACGCAATATTTCAAACATCTATTGAATATTTGAAACATTACGCAGCGAACGAGATTGACCCAGCGTGCGCTCGGCGTCTGTCACAAATAAGAGGGTCAGGTGTATATACCTGTAATAAAACGTAATTTAATAATAATAATAGTAGCTCGCCGCGAACCTAGACCTCGCGATTATTATTTTCAAGACATTTTTATTAATATTTCAAAAACGACTGAACCGATTTTGATGCTCAACGAACTTTAAAACTCCATTGATGTTTCATACACGCTTACCAAATTTCACCAAAATCGGACCATCATTTCGGCAGCTTTCGCGGTACAAACAAACATACATATATACATTCAATTGTTTTCGCCCCCAACTCAAATGGTTTTCAAATTATATTTTATTTTTGCCAGTTCATGTACACGGAAAATGTACACAGAGAATACATAAAATAAAAATGTAAGTATACATACTCGTACAGTAAGTTATTACATAGTTTTCAATTTACGGACACATCGATAAATAGTGCTTACGAAGCATATTTTTAAGATGTTTTTTGGATGCCGCCTTGTTCTTAAGGGTCCTCCCCGCGCTAACGGCCTTGAAAACACAAAAAAATTAATTTCTCTTTCTGTAAGTGAGATTATCAGAAACCCTCGTACAACTTTTTAGCTAGTATCCTTAAGTTTCATTAGAACCTCGAAAATCATTGAAATAAAATACCCTAAATTTTCCTTTGCAAAAAATACTAAAAACGGCCATTTTTGACTCTTTTTGTAAAGGTTTCTAAACCGGATAGTATTTCAATGACTTTCGAGGTTCTAATGAAACTTCAGGATACTAGCTAAAAAGTTGTACGAGGGTTTCTAATAATCTCACTTACAGAAAGAGAAATTAATTTTTTTGTGTTTTCAAGGTCGTTAGCGCAGGGAGGAGCCTTAAGTTCCGCGGGCAATTCGTTACTTAGGGTAGGCGTTAGCCATCTTCTTGTACGCTTACCGTATTTGTTGGTGACTTTTGGCACCAGCAGTTCACCCGACTTTTTAGCAGCGGCGCGGGTTGCGCGGGTATAGACTCGTTTTATCTTGTGCGATTCATTACCATACTGTTCAGTGAGGATTGTACTTTTAACTTTTTTATCAATTGGTAAAACTTTACATAACTTGAATAGTTTCTCGTATTGACCGTTTAAACTTTTTTTCTTTTTTTTGCTGATTAATAATTTTAGTGCCCTCAATTGTAAACTTTTAATTTTATTTAAATGTGTATTTACCGCGAGTCCATATCCACACATCCCGTAGTCTATATTTGATTCCATTAATGAGTAATATAACATATACATAATTTTTTTACTAACATAGTAATTTAAGTTGATTAACTTACTCAAAATGCTTCGCATTTTATTGCAGACATAATCTACGTGTTGGTTCCATAAGAATGAGCTATCTATGTTTAATCCTAGGTACTTAAATGTTTTAACGCACTCCAGTGGCTCACAGTTGCAGTTATTTTTAATATTATGTAGACATTCGTACGAGTGTCCCTTAATTAATCTATTAATATTTTTATATTTATTATTGTGAGGTGATCCTATGGCCATACATTTTGTCTTAGAGTTATTCAATATTAGTCCGTTGTCATGTGCCCAGCGTATAATATTTTTAAAATCGTCCTGCAACACTTGAGTTATTTCGTTTATATCCGTTCCACTATATGCTAGGCACGTGTCATCGGCGTACATATAGCACTTAGATTTTTTGATAGCGTTACTTATGCTATTTACATGTATTATATAACCCACTGGGCCATATAGGGTTCCAGTAGGTACCCCATATTTTACATTTCCTGTCCCACTTTCAGTGTTTGCAACCTTTACTCTCAGTTTTCGATTGTCAAGGTACTCGCGAAACCATTTGATCATGGGCCCCCGTATGCCGCACTCCTGCATTGACTGCAACAAGGCGTCGTGGTCGAGGGTGTCAAAAGCTTTCTTAAAATCTATAAATATAACGATTGTTAGTTTTCTGTCAATAAGTGAATTATTTACATCATCTGTGAATTGTGCTATAGCAGTAGCTGTACTTTTTTTGGCCTAAACCCATGTTGTATATTATTTAAGATATTATTTTCTTCTAAGAATTTTATGATTTGTTCCATTATTAACTTTTCTGTTATTTTATTTATTAAATTTAAGATTGCTATGGGTCTAAAATAAGTATAATAAGTATAATAAATAAGTATATTCAAAGTGCGACCCTTGTTTATATATTGGTCGTATTATAGAGGTTTTTAATTCTTCCGGGTATTTTCCTTGACTTACTGACAGGTTTATAAAATGGGCGATAACCGCACATATTGGACCACTTATCTCTTTTAAATCGCAAGCCCTGACCCCGTCCGAGCCCGGCGACTTGTTGCAGTCCAACTTATCTATTATTATTTTTACCTCTGCCGGTGATACTTTTGAGAACCGAAAACTGACGCTGGCTTCCTTAACGTAACATTTTCTGTCTAAAAATTTTTCATTACATTTGTGTTTTATGCTGTCAATTTCCTGCGTGAATGTTAAGCAAAAATTATTACACACATCCTTAGCATTCTCTTTCAAATCAAAAGAGAACTTCTCGCTTTCAAAGTCAAAGTCAAAAGTCAAAAATTTTTATTCAATGTAGGATAAATTTATCTCTTATTGAAGGTCATTTTTTTTAAATATTTTTTTTAGTGCAGAAGCTAAAAACTACTAGCGTTTCGGAACGACCACTGCTGGGAAGATTACGCCGAAAGAAACCCAGTTCAGTATTGGTCCCTACCCAGCCTGATGGGCTATGTTACAATTACAATACAGATTTACACTTAAGCTATACATTTAAATTATACAATTACAATTTGCAGACAACTATTTCCAAGAATTTTTCTCAGATGATGATAAGTAGTCATTTACATGATAATACGCATTTTGTAATAAATGATTTTTAACGGCTGTCTAAATGGTAATGCTACTATATCATCTGGAATTTTATTATAGAGGCGCAAGCCGAGACCCACAAAAGATTTTTTTGTTTTCTCTAACCGCAAAGCTGTGATGGCTAATTTATTTTTATTTCTCGTGTTAATACTATGAATATCACAATTTCTCTTAAATGAGTGTATATTCTGACGCACGTACATAATGTTCGCATAGATGAATTGCGAAGGGAGGGTCAAAATATTTATGTCTTTAAATAGTTCCCTCAAAGACTCTCTAGCACCTAATTTATATATAAATCTGATAGCGCGTTTTTGTAAAACAAATATGGTATTTATATCTGCAGCGTTACCCCATAGCATTATTCCATAGGACATAACACTGTGGAAGTACCCAAAATATACCAAACGCGCTGTATCAACGTCAGTCATTTGCCTAATTCTTCTAACCGCATAGGCCGCAGAGCTAAGTTTTCCAGCTAATTTTTGAATATGGGCACCCCATTGCAACCCTGAATCAAGCGTTATTCCCAAAAATGTTGTGTTATCAACGATATCTACTGCTTCCTTATCAATAAATAATCGTGTTGGAACTTTTGTAACATTTGGTAAGCAGAACTTTACACATTTCGTTTTTTTTGCATTTAATACTAAATTATTTGCTGTAAACCAATCCAACACTTGCGACAATATATTATTCATCTCATCAGAGGTGTCAGTTTTCCTATCTACGCTGAAAACAAGGGAAGTGTCATCAGCAAAAAGTACAGCCTTACAATCTTTTACATAATATGGTAAATCATTAATATAGATCAGGAACAACAAAGGACCCAAGATAGAACCCTGGGGCACACCCATCACTACGGTTGATCCTTCAGATTTTACTTGATTTACACTAACTTTTTGAATTCGGCTACTCAAATAAGATTCAATCATTTCAAAAGCCTTCCCTTTTATTCTGTAGTGCTCAAGTTTGGATAGAAGGGTTTTGTGGTCTACACAATCAAAGGCTTTGGAGAGGTCACAAAAGACACCAATTGCATTCTGACAACACTCCCAAGCATCATAGATGTTTTGTAATAGTGCAACACCTGCATCCGTTGTTGATCGACCCTTAGTAAATCCATACTGATCACCATGGAACAGACTATTTTTGTTGAAAAAATCTAATAATTGGTTAAAAATTATCTTTTCGAATATTTTGCTCAGTGCTGGCAGAATAGAAATGGGACGGTAATTTGTTGGATCATTTCTGTCACCAGTCTTAAATAGAGGGATAACTTTACTTAACTTCATCATGTCAGGGAAAGATCCCGCGTCTACATATTTATTAAATATGGAAGCTAAGTAAGGCGCAATTACATCTATAATATTACTTATAACGGATACAGAAATGTCCCACAAATCACCAGTTTTTTTATTATTCAAGCTTTTAAAAGTATCAATGATATTTTTAGGTGTGACGTATTTGAATATTAGCCTATCTTTACATTTAGGTACGCAATTGGTTAATAGCTTTTTTGATTTCCTAGATGAGGACATTAGTGGGGCAGTTGTATTTAGGGGAATGTTTGTGAAAAAGTTCTCAAAGTATTGTGCGATATATTCACTAGTGCCTAGAACCTTATTGTTAATGTTTAACTCAATTTTATTTACTCGTTGCTTGTTTTTCCCGGTTTCAGTGTTAATAATATTCCATTTTTGTATTTCCAGTTGTCTTTATTTTATCTTTAGAATCTAGAATAGCTTTCCTGGTGTATAACGACTTCGCGCATAAACATACTTTTTTAAAAAGCTTTGAGTAAGTTCTAACGTAATTAATGAAATTAGGTGTTTGGTTATAAGCTTTCATAGCTAATAATTCATATAGCCTATTCCTACTAATATGAATCCCTGTGGTAGCCCATTCGCTAAACTTTTTCCGATTACGTTTCTTTCCCTTTTTAAGTGGAAAATTATCATTAAATTCTGATTCAATCACACCGAACATTTTATTATACAAAATATCCGGATCATCCCGAGTTTCTTCAATTAACGGTAATTTTTTCGAAACTGTCCCTAAATTTTTTAATTTTATCTTTAGTAATAGCTCTGTAGGTTATTTCAGGTAATTCTACTTCTACTGCGTTGTTGGCAAATTTCACGAACTGACCAAAATGATCAGATGTTATATTTTTAATTATAGCTTTATCAACAGCAGTGCAATCACAGAAAACATTATCTATACATGTTTTAGAGTCGCCTTGTATTCTAGTTGGTTCTAAAAATAAATTGAACAAATTGAATGACTTAAATAAATTCAAAAATCTAATACATTCGGTGCTATCAGACGCTAATAAATCTACGTTAAAGTCGCCACACAATATTATGTTTTTGCGACATGAACTTAATTTTCTCAAAACATCTTCAATTACAGTTTCTAAAGTATTAAAGTCAGCTTTTGGGGGTCTGTACGCGCATACTATAATTCAATTTTCTAGTTCAACGCAGGATAATTCAACAATACTTTCAACCGACAGGCTCACAATATCCTTGCGTTCTTTACATTTTACATCATTACGTGTTAAAATTAAACTGTTTCTTTAATCTTTCTAATAAATAAACTAGAGACTAAATAATTATCAATATTAAATTGTACTTGATGTGACTGCAAAAAGTGTTCAGTTAAACATACTACATGTAAATCCCTATCGTTTGCATATAATTCTAATTGCAATAATTTGCTAGTCAGGCCCTGAATATTTTGGTGAATAATATTTAAGTCTTTGGCCTTGACTGTTGTCTTTTTCATTAGTTTAAATCAGACTGAGTATCTCCAGCTATGGTACATTCAGCACTACAATGTACTGTGTTTAATTTAGAGTTACTAGTTGTACTATTTACAACACTACTTTGTATATTATAAGCTACTAATGTAGCTAAGAGTCGCTTATATCTAGGAGGCAGATACATAGTATCTAGAGTCAACTTAAAATTACAAATAAATTTATTTATATCTAAATAAAAAATAAAGTCACCGTGACAATAAGTCATATTGTACAGATATACAGGTACATTTAAATCATGTATGTGCCTGTTACTTTTACTGTCTAAATTGTCTGAATATGGAAAGGCACTTATGATAAATCTACAATCCTTTTTTTGTTTTAAATCTTTGATTTTGTAGAGGAACTGTCACCACACATTATTAAAATTGTGGTATGTTGGTCTATGTCATTATAATTTATGTTATTTATTAGGTTTAAAAATGTGACCCCGGGTGTGCATACATTGAATACTGAACATTCACTGTTCAGGTTATTATAAATCATACTACTAAGATCTTGACCTAACTTATCAGAATATATTATTAATTTTTTACAAATCATTTTTCTATTTATGCTATTATCAATTGTTTCTATTTTGGATTGTACATCATTTTCTACATGAGGGTATTTATTTATACTTAGACTTATACCGCAGTCAACAGTAGGGGATGGGGTTGAGTCCGTGACAGGTGATTCCGTAACCACTGTCAGGGGAACACCGTCAGATACTAAACTAATTTCCCTATTTTCTTCTAAAATTAACTCATATTTTTTTGTGATATTTTTTAAGGTAGCCTGCAATGTTGAGATTTGTGACTCTAATTCAAACATCTCAGTGTCATATATGCGACAAGCCATATTAAGGTTTTTTTCACAACAGTTAAGTTCCTTGATTAAAGATAATTTTTCTTTTCTTAATTGATTTATACTTTTCTTATTTTATTCCTAGACAGTAGTTTTTGAGTGCGCTTTATCATTTTGTTTATTTTTATATATTTTTTAATTTTAATATGACTTGTTAAAATAAAATACTGTGACTGCGGAGTACATGCAGGTATCTCCACGGCCGGACTCGAGTCACTCTCAATGAGTTCGCTATATAACTGTAAGGTATTATTACATAACTCAGCATCTTTTTGCTGTTGTATTTCAAGAGCAGATCGGTGTGCTTCACATAAGCTATGTTCTAACTCAGAGATGCGACTTAGAGCCCGTTCATGTACAATACTGCATTGCATAGATTGTTCCATCTGTTCTTTGAATCTAATATTTTCGTCTAATAAATGAGAGTATTGAATATGTAAGTTAGTACATTCGTTTTTCAGCTGGGAGTTTTTATCATTTAAGTTTTTGAATTCTTCTTCCGTTGCCTCCCGTTCATGAAGTAGCTGTGAGTTTTCTTCCTGGCATGCTTTGAGTTCACTAAGAGCCTGCCTTAACTTCATGGTCAGTTCTTTGGCCGCTGCTTTGCGGGTCTGCATAATGAATCAGGAGGTAACGGCAACTGAAATATACAAATGTCAACTGAGTGTGCTTACAAGTAGTGTCTTTGATAAGTTTAGGGGAATCTTATTGTAATTATTTATTATTCTTTGAGATAAATGAGATTTGGAGAGAGTACTATCTATACTAACTTGCAAATAAGTATTAAAAGTTAACAACACTTATAGGTTATATTGATGTTTTGAAATACCAACTTGAGTTATGTTTATTTCTTGTAAAAAAAAAACACATAAGCATACGTATGAAAGCTTTGCAATATTTGCACAAATACGGACTATTTATTTTAGGGCGTAATTTCAGAGATTTATTGATTGATAAGTTATTGACAGCAGGTTATTGACATAGGAACATTGACTTTGTTACCTATTGAAACACGTACAAATTATATAAAATTGTAGTGTTAGCGTTGAAATGAAACACCTAGTTTATGTTAAATACTAAAAGCAATACTCATCTGGTTTATTTGATGATTTCTCGCAGATTGAATTTCAAACAACGGTCGGTTGCTTGGTACCGGCTTGTCAAAGAAGGTATCTTGAACAATTTTATCACCGAATCTTGATAAAAATCACTATTGTGTGTTGATTTCTTGTTTTTATTATTAAAACTTCATATATTTATGGCTATACAACAGTATTTATAAGAAAATCTAATTAAATTATTTAAAATACAAATCAGGTGATTTTGACAGGTCACACCCGGGCGCGTTCCGTTCCCCACCGTTTCTGATAAACCTTTACCAAATTCGACTGTTGGTATCCAGGAGAACAATATTTCCTGTATCAAAAACACAAGAGGCTTTATCTAAAATTAAATAGGAATATAATAAATTTACACACTTCGTTTCGTACCTACGATATACGATCACGGTTAATATTATAATGCTAGTAAGTAAGAAGCCCATTGCGTTAGTGTTGTGCTCACAGCATTTTATTCGATCGATAAAACAACTTGGACTCACTTTCAATAAGTATTTACTTCAATAAAATCTACGATCCTTAATCAATTTATAAATGAATATATTATTTGTCACAATTAACATAATAAAATATAAATATAATCGTGTAACAATTACTTTTAGTAGTCCAACTGAATATTACATTGAATAAAATTTTTGAAGACAAAACAATATTATGGTCTTTTTAGGGTTCCGTAGGTAAGGAAACTTTATAATTTCGCCATGTCTATCTGTCTGTCTGTCTGCCTGTCTGTCTGTCTGTCTGTCTGTCTGTCTCTCTGTCTGTCTGTCTGTCTGTCTGTCTGTCCGCGGTTTTACTCAGAGACTATAAGTACTAGAAAGCTGTAATTTGGTAGGGGTATGTAACAATCATGGCGAAAAAGTGGTAAAATAAAATCTTGAAAAATATTTTTTTAAGGTAGCTCTCGTACAAGTAAAGTGGGAGTATTTTTTTTTTTGGACTAACCCATCGTGTAGGGTATCATTGAATAGGTCTATCAAAAATATGATGAGCTTGTAAACACTTTTTTTTGATTTAGTGATCCGTTTCTTAAATATTTAATTTTAGAAATAATCAATAAACTCTAGTGCATCACTAGTGCTTAAATTTACTGAGTATGAATATTGTACAGTCCCACGCTCGTGTACAGCCGGCGGCAGAAAAACTCGATACAATTTATACTAGGTACTATTTAGAAAGAGTACAGTTTTACATGCCTACGACTGTACCTCCGGTTTCATATTCCTGAATTATGGCTATTCGCACACTATGGCGTCTTTTATTAAGCGGGAAAATAACCACTTCTACATTTTATTATGATAAGAATACGAGATTATCTCTTGAACTTCTTTTGGAATATTTTTTGATATTGTGTACATACAACACTTTATAACAGAAGTATGTCAAAAGTTTATAATGAATATATATAAATAATACGCTGAATGATTGCGTATCTGGATACGCAATCATTCAGCGTATCTGGATTTCCCTAATTCTTATCTTTATTCAGCTATTCATTCATCCATCGAATACACACAGGTATAGCAGTAAGTAAATCAGCTCAAATATTGTATTTCATAACAGCATCACATATTAAAATGTGTTTTTAACTATGTAGATCAATACCATAGTTGGAAAGTAGCTACAGTGTCAGGTGAATCATCATATCATGTTATGATATTGAAATGAATGAACAACTAATAGGTACCTATTATGTAAGTAAAAAAAAACGTGGAAGTATAAACCATTTATTTTATATAATCAGATATTAATTATGTATCTTATTTAAATACATAAATCATTTTATTTAATATAAACATTATTTCTAGCTTAACTTATTAAAAGGACAGGGATATGAAACTAGTATTTATGTTCCTAAGAACTTCTTTCACTCGAGTATATACATCGTCAGTGAAAATGTTTTGCACAACATGCTGTGCACAAATTTCCGCATTACATCGACATACAGATTGTTCGAAGTTCTCAAAATGATTGGCATCATAAATCTCTATTCGAATCTCTTTAGTTCCGGATGAAGACGTTCTGATGCTGGAAGCCAAATTCTTCTGTCTATTAATGAAATCAGTGCAAACATCTTGACCACGACGATTTTCATCCTTCAGATCATCTATTATTGGCTGCACAGTCGTTGGGTTCGCTATTCGCTCCGAGCGAAGTAGGTGGTGGGGGTAATGAAATCTATTGCAGCGCCCATGGTGGCCAAAAGTAGCAATTATAGGGGCGCTGTACGAAATTTTGTCAAAGCTGTCAAACAAACTTTGGAGACTTTTCAATAGGATTTCGCATTTCGGTTATGGTTGTTGTGTCGTAAACTGCAAGAATACTGGAAAAAATAAGAATGATTTATCGATTTTCAACAGCAATTTGGAAACTAGAAGAACGCGATAAATGGATAGCTGCCGGTCAAAAGGAAAAAGTAACAACATGACCTTAGTTTTGATGCAAATCCTATAAATTAATCTCATATATCCCTATAAGTTCAATAGTTACGTGGGTATTAACAAACCTTTTTAGTGTTTCAGTATTGACTGATTGATGCCATGGCACCCAAAACCACATAATGTAATCAGTGTGTGATGTGTGCAGCGATCATATTATTGTTGGCAAAGAATCATACGAGCAAGTCAACCCCAGTTATATAGCGACGATATTTCCTGCAATCTATTATTCAAAAATAAATTATCTTAAGCTTTATCACGTTACAGACGTTTTATGGAACGGACAGAGAAAAGCTTTATCACGTTACAGACGTGTTATGGAACGGAGAAAGAAAAGAGAACTATCCAAAACCATACAAACCTACCAAATACCCATGTCCATGTCATCAAGAAGAAATTAGTTAAAAAATTGATCAGGAATGTCAAGTTGCTATATTTTCGGAAATGACCAATATAGAAAGAACATTTACGAGTAAAATATATATATTTATAACCAAAATGTGATGCTTATGATAACACTCATTTCGTGCTGAAAATAATAATTTAGTTTATTACTAGCGATACTGTAACCATTAATATATGCTTACTATTGTTAAATGAAACCATTAAAGTACCTAGCCTTTTTTTTTGCTTAATTTACAATTAAACTACAAATAAACATTTAGTAAACACACCCTGCCTGATGAAAACAAAATAAAACACTTTTTATATAAATTGTAGTTACTTCATTCAATTTTAGTTAACGAAAACGATTTTGCAAGCCTTTAACTAAATAAAATACAGTAACACAATGAAATTTAATGTATTAAACATTTAAATTTTCATTTTATTATTTTTACACAATATTTTGTTCGAAACGTCATGAGCCATTTTGCCCGTATAGTTATATATATAAGCGAACGCTTAGGTGGCGCTGTCATCTGCACGGTCCCAATCCCAACAGACCCAGACTAAGGTGGTGAGAGTGGTGAATATGATGGTGAATAGGACCAGTTATTTGGATGCTGTAACAAACAAATGTTTAATTTGACAACTAATAAAATAAAATGTGCGCATCTCTGATCGTCATTGAAACAAGTATAGATTTAGAATTAATATGAGTAATTTAATTTGACAACTTAATTTTTTTAAACAAAAAATATTTCTACTTGTAATATGTTTCAAACTTACCGACATGTTAACTGCCTGAAGAAGACTAAGTAAATGTTTCACACCAAGCTACCTTTTTATAATATTTTTCTTTATAAACAATAAGGTTCAAAATATATTTTAAGTCAAATTTATTTTTCATATTTGGTTCTAACCAAAAATGGATACGGCGTCTGTTGTCAGATGATCTGTTTTTGTTGTTACTCATAGATCAATAGGTATTGCAGTGTTGGATTAAGCCAACGTACGGCCCGCAGCAAATGTAAACCTCGCGCCCTCGAATTTTATCAGGTATATAGGTCGACAACTAAGTTAGTGGCTCTGAAATGATGACGTCACAGAACTTTTTTTAAATCTGTGTTATCAGTGATCCCACGTTAAATTTCGTTCTAGATTTTACGCGATATGGTGAGGTCCACTAACTTATTTGGTAAACTTTACCTGTGACAAATTAGGAGGTATATAAAATAGAACATTTACAAACGAGTTTTTTGCGGTCTCATTTAAATATTATTATTTATTAAGGAATTTTGCCGCCCCTTAAAAGTGCTGCCCCTGCCACCTTGACTACACTGCACCGCTGGTCTATATGCAAAGCTCAGCTTTTTACATATTTAGAAAAGATGCTACATGGGTAAAAGATACTTTTTACACACACATAAAAAGGGGATTCAATGTGTGATCACAATATTTAAGCTCAGAGCATTGGAAGACAGATCCACATAACAATTCTGTTCCTGAGAAAAGTCACTTGTTGGAAAGGAGCGCCTTGCTAAGTTGCTACATACAATGTAAGTACCTACCCTTATTTTGTTATTTATTAGTAAATTCCTTATAACTGTGTTAAGACTAATCATTCAAATAATTGATAATTCACGATAAAAGTCATCAGTTCTGATTGATGATTTGAACTAATATCGTACCAGTTAGTGTAAGGCCCAACGCAGACGACAGACTAGACCGCGCCGCACTTTTAGTCTGTGAAAATAGAACCTATGGAATTACATGCAGTAACACACACGACGCACAAAAAGTGCGGCGCACAAAAAATCCGTGTAATTTTGGCAGACCGCGCCGCGCCGCGCCGCGCCACACCGCACAAAAAGTGTGCGAAAAAAATACAACGTATGCTTCAATTCGCGCTAACACAGACGTCGCGCACTTTAGTCTGTGACCTTCTCTCGGCTAGTGGTGGACGTGACGTGCGCGGTATTACAGCATGGCGCTAGAGATAGATGTACCGATGTTAATTCATGAAATACAAAACAGACCTGCAATTTATGATACTTCAAAATCCGAGTATCATGCCTAGTAAAACCTTTCTTCTGGACCAATGCACTTTCTCATTATTGTTTCCGAATGTGTCAAAGTTGGTCTTAAAATGAATAGCAAGTATAGCAACTCATTAAAAGTATTAATAGAAATTTTATAAAATTTGAAAAAATTGTCCGGATATTGTTTTGGAATTGCATGTTTCATATGGAATTGTCCTTTTAGTAATCTCTCCGAAAGTATAGGATGTACCCAAAATTTTCTATTTCTTCTTCTTTTTCTGTACTTTAAGTATAAAATAATACATCACAATCTTTGCACTTCCATGGCGTGTAAAACTGTACGTGTCCCGTCCCTACAGTTCTGCCGACAGAATGATTCAAAATGTGCGTCGTGTGTGTTGAGTCCGTGAACAATCCGCGAAAGACTTTTTGCGCGCCACGCAGACTATTTGTGCGCCGCAGACTCGATCGGACAAAAAGTCTGTCGTCTGTGTTGGGCCTAATGAAGTTTATTAAGTACATTTTCTTTTTAAATTTAACACGTACTAAAATTATTTAACTGAAGTTTGATTATACTCTCAAATTATTATTCTTTGAACCTGTTTGTGTAATCTTTCAACTGTTATATATATATATCCATCGTGCCGTATGACTAGTATTTGTTTGATCCGTTTACGTAAGTTGATCCGGGTGCCTTTTCTAGATCCAATGCTAGTCAGCCATGCGCATGTTGTTCCGACTGGAGCCAAAAGTGTCAGCGAGAGTAATAATCATAATTACGAGATTTTTATACAAATCCACCTTTTTGGCATTTAACACTGTTACATCCGATTCAAATCAACCAATCAGAGAGCACCGTTGACCTCATTGGCTACAATCTGCTAGTAATAATATTATTACAAGCTTCTATTCAACTTGCAATGTTCATGCAATCAAATGTAGTGTTGCCGTACATTCAAAAGTTTCAATTGAAAAATGCTAAACTATTGATATGTGGTATATCAGTAGGGAAATGTGTTTTAGAGCAATACTATTGATTACCAACAAAACTATCAATAGTATCGATCCTGACGAAGAACAAACTGTCATGAGTATCTTTAGAATTGCGTCTCATAAAATATCGATACTATCGAAAATTTATGAACTATCAATTCTGTCGATAGTTTTTGTATTATTAAAAGCAATGCTATCGATACTTTGTTTGTCACCGGAATCGATACTATCAGTAGTATCGATAGACTACCGAAAGTATCGACTTTATTTAAAATACCGATAGTGAATCGATAGTCTGTCGATAGTAGACGATCGAGTGATAACACTCATCCAATGCTTATGGAACCAATGAGCCTTTTTGATAATTATGCTGGAACACATTCAAAAGAACTTAGTAATAAAACAACATAGCCCTTAGGTCATTTATTACAGGATAAGTATAAATAAGCCCAAACTCGATGGAGTTGTGTCGTTTTATTACTAAGTTCCATCGACCATCTCCCGTCTCCGTGATCAGACCTTTGGCAACGTTATAAAGTACTCGTTAAGACACATCAAACAAGTCCTGCTAAAAGGGGTTGTGTTGTTTTATAACTCAGTCTTTTCCTTTCGAAACGATTTTCTGACTTATTTACTGCTAAATTACAGTAAAAATATTTATAATCGCATGACACAACCTTAACAAACCTATAATTTTTTTCCATATTGTTTTTTTTTACTATCCTTTGACCTGAGACTAACTGTATGAATTACATTAGCAAGGTTCGGCAATTAAATTCAGATTTGAAAAACAATTTTTCGGTGACGTAGGCGCCCACGCCACGAAACCATACGCACTTCTCACGAGACTACCATTTTATGATTTACAACCTTCGTCTTAATTCCCTGTGCATTAGATTTGAATCGATATTTAAATCTTATTAGTTAATTAGCCACTCAAAGGTCCTAGGAAGTCCTTAAATGCCTGACTAACACGAGCCTTGTTTACTAAAAGATGAAGTCCGTGCCGCCATCTACTATCTACCAAAAGGTTAAGCCGTAGAGATAGACGAAATTCTCATGCATGCAGGCAATGGGCGAGACTGGAGTGAACATTGTACACACAATCTGTTCTAGTATATGGAGTACAGGCAAGTGGCCAGCAGATTAGTCTCATTCCGTATTCATCTTACTTCACAAGAAGGGATCTGAGGACCAAGAAGTGTAATGACTACAGGCTCATTTCCCTTATCTCGCATGCAAGAAAATTACTTCTATGTATTATAAATACTCGATTTCAATCGTTCTTAAGTTCCAAAATTGCATCCGAGCAAGCCGGTTTTGTAAAGGGCGAGGAACACGTGAGCAAATTCTTATTTTAAGATTTCTCATCGAAAAGTCAAGAGAATTTAACTCTCCCTTATACATTTGCTTCGTAGATTTCCGCAAAGTCTTCGACACAATTATTTGGTTCAAACTGTGGACGTAATGTTAGAAATGGGTGTACCACATCTTATTCAATCACTCTATGAAGAGAGCTCAGCATCTGTAAGAATCGATGGGGTTGAATCAGAGAATTTTAAGACGCAGGCCGGCGTCCGACAGGGATGCATTATTTGACCGCTCTTGTTCAACATATACACAGAATACATCATGCTTATTGTTCCGAGGAGGGGATAAGGGCATATCTGTTGGAAGGCAGGTGATTTCAAATCTAAGATATGCTGATGACACTACTCTGCTTGCAACATCTGAAGAAGACATGAAAAACTTTCTCCAACGATTAGAATCAATAACTCTTAATTTTGGACACGTAATTAACCGTGAAAAGACCAAAGTAATGATAGTGGATCGTAAAAATAATAACAGACCAGAAATCACCAACGTTGCTACTTGCCAAGTGGTTCAAAACTACATTTGTCTTGGTTCTACTGTGTCCAATGAGGGAAATTGTGAGGACGAAATAAAAAGACGCTGCACTGTAACGAGATCAGCCGTTCGCTCGACGAAAAAAGCTCAAGAAAATTTGAAAGGATTGCAGAATTAACAAAAATACCAAGGTTCGGCTTATGTACTGTTTGGTCTTTCCAATTTTCCTATATGGAGCTGGAGGCGGGTTGGCCGCCCTTAATGTCTTTGTTTCAAAGACATTAAGGGCGGCCAACCCACCTTACTTTTCATACAAACGCTCGTACGTGATTATGGCGTTGTAACAGATCTTTCTTGGAAAGTTTTGAACTAACAGGAATCTTGTGCGCTATATCTAGGTTTCTATCAAAATTAAAAATTAAAATTTGGAAAAACAAATTTAGTATAAGTCTCCAAAAATCTGCTTTTTTGTACAAATTTTACCTGAACTTCGGCCGATCATATAGTACTCATGAATTGTAAAAGTAAAGAAAATATTTGCATAGAAACCTTGCAAATTTAATGAAGATTCTAAATAAAAAACATTTATTTTACACACTCGTAAGGCTTACTGAAAAACACGTATTACCTGGAACAAGTTTTATGATATTTCCGCACCCTATGAAAAGTTAATATTCGTTCAATGAATAGTAAATAATAATACTAATTTCGTACAATATGGAGCAAACTGAGCGCTCAGGTGCTATCTCTCTTTTTTCACTTTGCTTTTTTTTTTCTATCATTGCGCTGGATGAAACAACAAGCATTTTCAACCATGCTCGCATTGACGATAGACGGACCGGGAAGGGCGCTCTTAAGACTGAATGAGCGAAGGAAAATCGATAACTTAGAAATAATTTACTGGCTTCGATTTCTCAGAATAAGTTGGACGGCCCACCGCACTAGCATCTTCATATTGAAGGAAATACGAATTAAGAAGAGGCTCTCGTCGATTGTGCTATTACGAATCCTTAAATTCTTCGGCCATGTCACTCGCAAAGAAAACTCCCTGAAGCTTTTGGTGATTCAAGGTCGAACTGAAGGCAAGCGCTCACGTGGTCGGTCTCCAACGAGGTGGTTGGATCTTGTCAAGACTGTAAAATAGTGCCTAGCACCGGAATGCTCCAAAAAAGCCGCAGTCAGAGATATGCGGAGAAAAAAAATTAATTATATCCTGGATGTTGCCCAGACTCAACAACTATACAACAATAAATTTTCATTCAAATCCGTCCAGTATTTCCGGATATAAGCGGGTACAAACAGACAGACATTCTTTTTTTGGAAACATAGTAGTAGCCGCAGTTTATTTTTACTCTTTTGTTATTATGTATAGGAATTATGTAAATATCGAAATGTTTATCTGTTTTTTTTTGGGGATATGTGTTTTTGTTTTTGTAGACTATTTATCCGGTCCTGGATGCCTCTAGTACATTGGGGTGGCGGTTTGCAATAAAATCCACTGCGTTTGAACTGAATTTTTAATTTTACAAAATTACACTGAGTAGCCCGTCCGAACAATGGCGGCAGAATGGTAATGAGAATGAAAAAAGTGCTGCCAACTGACAGATAAAATTAGCATAGACAAAACATGTTAATTTTTAATTAACATTCCTGCCCGGGGGAAGCCGAGGCATAAAAGTTGTAAAGAACTCTATTTACAATGATATTGAACTAATGAATATGATTATCATACTGATGACTTACATAATTACATGATATACAGTTAGTTAATTACTATCGTCACAACTAATAGGTAATTTACATAATTTGACAACTGGTCTGATTAATTCCCCATACTGAGTCTTAAGCTTAACAGATCTGATGATATCATCGCTACCCTTATACAATTCTATGACTCTACCACGTCTCCATTGTAATGGTGGGGAATTCTCATCAATTATTAATACCAAATCGTTTAATCTTATACATTCTGATTATGAATACCATTTATTTCTGACCTGAAGTAAAGTTAAATATTCTAAATGCCAACGAGCCCATATATTTTGATACATTTTCTGAATAACTTGAAACCTAGACAATCTGGACATTTTAGTATCCTTCCAATGAGGCTCTGGCAGTGCTACTAATGGCTGACCAATAAGGAAATGACCGGGTGTAAGTACCTCAAGATCACACGGATCTTCTGACATTGGAACAAGGGGTCTTGAATTTAAAATTGACTCTATCTTTGCAAATACTGTAGACAATTCTTCAAATGTAAGAATCGTTTCACCAACCTCTCTTTTCAGTAGATTTTTGGCACTTTTCACAGCTGCTTCGAACAAACCCCATATGCGGTGAGGCCGGGGGATTGAACTCCCAGTGAATGTTCTGACGCCGGAACTCTTCTTTCAGAATGACCTCATGACTTAGTAAAAACTGATTTACCTCTTTGAGATAGTTATTTGCTCCAACGTAGTTAATACCCCTGTCTGATCTGATAATGGATGGTAGGCCTCTGCGACTGACAAACCTTGTGAATGCGGCGATAAATCCTTCGACTGATAGACTTGAGACTACCTCCAGGTGCACTGTCTTCGTAGCTAGACAAACGAAAACGCATAGATACGCCTTTACTGATTTAGCGTTCCTTAACAAACTTGACTTCACCAGGTACGGGCCCCCGAAGTCAGTAGCCGTTCCAGAAAACGGCCTCGCAGCTGTGACACGGTCAGCTGGTAGGTCTGACATGAATGGAGGCTGAATTGAAGGTCTGAACCTGAAACACAACAATGCACTTCCTTATTACCCGAGATACCTGTCTCTTTACTGAGGTAATCCAATATTCTCGTCTGAGTATAGCTATGAGCGCTGTGGTAGCTGCATGACAATAAATCTTATGATAATACTGGATGAGTAACTGGACAAAACGATGATCCTTGGGCAACAAGTATGGATGACGTGAACCATATTGTAACTGGGATTGTTTCAACCTTCCACCAACTCTGATGAAATCTTCGTTATCCCGGAAAATACTAAGTTTTTGAAGTGAAGTGCACACAATCTTTCCCTTTCTCAATGAATCCAATTCACTGCTGAATGAAACTGACTGAATTCTCTTGATCCAATATTTGATGGCGTCTCTAGTTTCATCTAGTGAAAGTACCTTTGATTGGTTCCGTTTTTCCTTAGAGAGTTTCAAATTTCTGATGAACCTGAAAACAAATGCAGTGACATTTATGAGTTTATTAAATGAACTTACCTTTTCTAGTCACTCGAAATCCCACTCTTGAACTGGTGTTACTGAATGAACAATTTTCTTGTAACCAGGCATCTCTTTAGGTATATTTACCATGGACTTGGGCCAGTCTGATTGACCTTTATGTAACCACTGTGGTGCCCACCACAATTCATGATTGATTAACTCCTGTGCTGACATACCGCGTGACGCGCAGTGTGCAGGATTGAGTTCAGAAGAGATATGCCTCCAAACCATTGGCCTTTCAGTGTTCTGAATGAATTGAACCCTATTGCACTCAAATGTTTGAAGTGTGTGTGGTTTGCTATTCAACCACGTTAACACTATTGAACTGTCTGACCATGCATTAAGACTGTCTATTTGAATGTAATCCTCGTAAGACTTGGCAACATGATTAAGTAACTTACATACCAGATGAGATGCACTAAGCTCCAGCTTAGGTATAGTCTGACGTGTCTTCTAAGACGCAACTCTCGATTTCGCCATGAGTAATCGAACTAAAACGTGCCCTGCTGAATCAACTGATCGCAGATAGATGCATGCGGCATAACCTACCTCTGAAGCATCTCCAAATCCATGCAGCTGATACGAAACTGCTCCTAAAATAGACACACACCTTGGTAAATTGAAATATGAGAAATAATTGAGATCTTCCAACAATTCTTCCCATTGTTTGATAATTGGCTCTGATACCGGTTCATCCCATTTCAACCCATCCATGAAAAGTGATTGAAGAAGATTTTTGAATCTCAGGATGACTGGATTACAATATCCACATGGGTCATACAATCTCGCTATTGTACTTAATATGTTCCTTTTTGTTACCGCCTTTCCTGATGGGATATTGATCCGATATGTGAATGTGTCTGACTCAGGATCCCACTGGATACCTAGTACCTTAATGAAACTCTTATCTTCATTGTCAAACTGACGTGGCTGTTCACAGTGATCCTCCGGCAGATCTTCTAATATTTTCCTGTCATTTGATGACCATTTCCTTAACTGGTATCCTGCACTTTTCATGAGTGCTATTAACTCCTCCTTGAGTTCCTGAGCTTCAACTATTGAGTCTGATCCAGTGAGTATATCATCCACAAATACCTGTTTCCTAATAGTGTCTGAAGTCTTTGAGTTTGGGTGTGACTCCTCCCAATCGTCCGCCAACTGTAGTAATGTCCTGATTGAGACAAATGGACTTGATCTGAGTCCATATGTATTTGTATTTAACTCGTACAACTGAAGTGGTTCTGAAGGATCCTTTCGCCAGTATATTAGTTGATAATTCCTATCTTCTGGGTGTATCCATGTCATTCGAAACATCATTTTGATATCTGTAGTGAAAACAATCTGATGACGTCTAAAGTTTAATAATATTTGAGTGATATCATTCTGAAGTGGCTCTCCTGAATGTAAACATTGATTAAGTGATACTCCTGTAGTAGTTTTGCAACTTCCATCAAATACTACTCTTAATTTACCTGTGTCCCCTTTGAATATTCTATGATGAGCTATGATATAGTGTTCAGAGTCTAGTTGACAGCTAGACCTTGACATGTGTCCCAGGGACTCATATTCTTCCATGAAATCTCTATATTTCCTAGCAAAATCTGCATTTCTGCTCATTTTCCTTTCAAGCGCCTTGAATCGTTGAATAGCAATCCCTTTTGACTCTCCTAGGGAAGGATGATTTGATAGCAGTGTTAGTCTTACCATATACTTTCCATCAGGCATTCTGACTGTCGTTGACTTATAATGTTCCTCACATTCCTCATGCTCTGGATGAATTACCTTTTCAGCTGGTGGTTCCTCAGCTTTCCAAAACCGCTCCACTGCGTCTTGAAGAGATGAAATCTGGTTGCCATAGTTGCACACTGGTGTTGAATCAATTCTTGCCACTGGTTCTGAAGCTGCTGGACCCATGATGACGTAACCGAAGCACGTTCCATATGCAGCCAGTCCTGAAGTGAGAGATAATTTCGTGCCATCATACACGTAGTTTAATATATCTGTTCCTAGTATGAGATCCACCTCCTGCGGAGTATCAAAGGTATTATCCGCTAATCTGATTTGATGATGACCTTGAAGTACATCCCTTGCCTGTACATAGACAGAAGGCAAATTCCCAGTTACTGAATATAAGGCTACAGCGGTAGTGCTAATGACAGGTACATGTTTATCCACTGGGCTTATTACAATCTTGACCTTTGCCCCTGGCTGGTCAACCTTTTCTTTACCTATACCATAGATATGTGTAGAATTATACTGTCGGTGCAAACCTAACTGGGTGACCAGTGAATCTCTAATAATAGAGATGGCTGCTCCAGTGTCCAATAACGCTCTGACCTTAACATACTGAACAAACTTATTTTTAATCTTTACAGTTGCCGTAGGGCAGATATTAACTACCCTAGACATTGCTCCGACAGTGCACTTATCTCATTCTGGGCTCCGCCTTGACCCGAAGCGTAGCTCGTTGAACTTGAGCTGTGCCTGAAGTGCACGCTGACCAGTGTGCACGACTCGCTGCACTCTAAACTCTGGCTGATTAGACTGATTATCAGAATGCTGAACTTGACCTCTGGGTGGTGATTGATGTCCTTGAGGCCTAGGTTGTAGTGGTGGTGACCTTTGACGAGCAGATGCTTCACTTGCTGACTCTGACAACTGACCAGTATACTTAACTGGTTTTAATGAACGTTTGTCCTCTGGACATATAAGAGTATTGTGATCTTCTGACCTACAATGCTTACACCAATTCTTGTGAGTACATTGACTCGCATAATGCTTGCGTAGACATCTGAAGCAGTGACCTGACTTATATGCCCAATCCTTCCTTGCTCTTGGTGTCATTTGACTGAATTGTGGACAAGTGTATAAATTGTGAGTTGAATTGTGACAATATGAACATGAAATTGATAGCACCTGATTTGACTGCGCAGCGGTCCTGACACGCGGCGATGGTGCATGTTGGAGTGGCTTGGCCCTAGTAGCCGGGGCCCGCGGTGACCTCCTGCCTGCAGGCACCGGTAACTCTCCCACAGCAAACTGAAGTCGACACTGCTCATCCAGCAGTTCCATTAACTGATGAATAGTAGGTAATGTTTCTTGGTCCTTGCCATATCTCTCCTCAAACAATGATCTGATTCGAACCGGGAGTTTCTGTAAAATGATATAAAGTATTAAATATGACCACTGCCTGACTGGCATTTTTAACTTTTCTAAAGCCTGAAGACTTTCCTGAAGCGGATCATAGATAATTTTCCTTAACCCACTCTCATCCTGAGAAATGTTGGGAAGTCTGAGGATCCTGTCAATGTGAGTGTCCAAGAGAAGCCTAGTATTCTGATATCTTGACTTGAGTAAGTTGAGCGCAACTTCATAGTTGGCATCATCCATTGGTAGCTGACGTATTAATGAAAGGGCCTCTCCACCCACTGAAGCACGGAGGTAATAATGCTTCTCTGATTTCGAAAGATTGGGTCTTTCATGGACTAATGATTGGAACAAATCAATGATCGGTAATTTTGCCTTGACCTGGCCTGAGTCCTGACTGAAATGATGGCTTACTGACGGTTTTGGATCTATGATCACTTCACCCATAGCTTCCTCCACCTGAATGGTTAAATTATTTACCTGACTGAAATGCTTGTCGTACTCGTCCAGCTTTGCCTGAGGTATGTCGTCGTCGGCTAGAATTACCTCGTACGCTGACACGAATTCATCTCGGTGTTTGATGAAGTGCCTGTAGGTCACCGAAGCTGACACTGATGATCGCTTCTCCAAGATTGTAGCACTGAAATCATGAAACATACGGTACCTACTCCTAAATAGCGCTTTGGCGCGTGAAATGTCCATTGATTCAGCCATTATTAACACAAAACTCCGAAACTTTTAACTTAAACCAAAACTTGCTTGTTTACAAATAAATAAACTTCAGAATGAAATGAAAACAAACATAAAAGTTCCGAACTGACAGTTGACACGACGTTTTGACAGTCACTTGACGTTGACAGTCACTTGACGTTGACAGTCACTTGACGTTGACAGTCACTTGACGTTGACAGTCACTTGACGTTGACAGATGCAGTCTATGATTTGACGTACCCGTGGCTCACTTCACTGAGTCGAACTTCTGAACGGAGATTGCGGCCGGAAACTCTCCCTTGTTTCCGCCGGCCGGCACAATGTAACCTCAAACTGCACGCACCAATTGAACACGTACTGACATGAATGAACCGATGTCTGATGAAACTTGCAATGTTCGTGTAGGTACCCAAAATATGATTTGTGACACCGATATACACTTTTACACGAAATGCACTGAGACCTTGATTGATACACTGACGATGGCGCGGGGGCGAAGTCCCTCAACCCCCGTAATACGCGATGAACCAGACGCCGAGGCTTATCGTCTCGACCGGCGTCGTCCACTGACCCACACTTCGTGGTCAAGCCTCCCTGGCCCGACCAAGGCGTTGTTTAAGCCCGGTTACCACCAGACTCCACGTGGACTGATCTCGAATGTTCCCCTCATGGGCCACCAAAAATGTAGACTAGTTATCCGGTCCTGGATGCCTCTAGTACATTGGGGTGGCGGTTTGCAATAAAATCCACTGCGTTTAAACTGAATTTTTAATTTTACAAAATTACACTGAGTAGCCCGTCCGAACAATAGCGGCAGAATGGTAATGAGAATGAAAAAAGTGCTGCCAACTGACAGATAAAATTAGCATAGACAAAACATGTTAATTTTTAATTAACAGTTTTAATGATAGCATTAGGGTTCCGTACCCAAACAGTGTCGATCTTATCAGAGCTGGTAGTTTCTTTTCAATTTTCGAAAAAATATTCATCCTCCATACAATTCCACCACCAAGCAACTCGACGTAGCCATCTCGTGAGGCCAAAGGCCGAGCCATTCCTTTCACCACTTGTTACCGCTCCCCCTAAGGAATTTACAGGGCGATCTGCGTGGCGAGAGTAAAGCCTAAGCCATCCTCACCAAGAGCTGCATTTTTTTTAAATTTTTTTAGAAATCCAAGATTGCTGCCATCGTTAAACTGCTTGCGATTTGGCTGTAAATCAATATCCAGGGGGTTTTAAGCCGCGAAATCCGAATATGAATATTTTTGGAGTCCAGGATGGCATCTGGATCAATGATTCCGTCTCACTGGGTCTTCGTGGAGATCCAAAATTTTGCAGGAAGAGGTGAAGTACTCCGCAAAACTCGAAACTACAGTTAGACTTTGGATCCAAGTTGGCTGCCCGTATTTTTTTAAGTCCAAGATAGCCGCCAATGGTTTAAACGTTTTTAATCAATGATAGCGTCTGGTTTTTAGAATTTTTAATTTACTGACAGTAAAGAAATTGGTAGGCTTGTTTGAGATCGAATTTATTTACATTATTGTTTTTGTACCTTTAAAGACTTTTTTTAATCGTAATATTTACTATTAATACCATTACGCAAGAGCGTAAGGCCTGATGGCATATTTTTTTATGTGCATTAAGTCATAAACATAATGTTTGCATAAATATATGAGAAGTGCGATACGATGATACTTATATTATCATATTCAGTATAAAAATATGACTTTTCATTATTATTATGACTTTTAAGACGTACTTAAAACGGCACGGTAATGCTAAAATATTTCATTAAAATGAAAACAATTTTAGAAAAAATGCTGTATTTTATGTAATGGCAACATTGTTGAAGCTTACAATGCATAAGCTTTGAGAATATAAAATGCCATGCCTAAATTAATCTTTATAATTATTTCATATGAAATGGAACCACACAAGCATTGGTTTTAAATAAAATTCGGAGCTAGAAAGTATTGATGAGTTCATAAAAATATATAGGAGCTAAAAATGCACAGGTGTAGTGAATATAAAATCTGCTGGATCAAGACGGGCATTCAAATTTCAGCTGTGGCTTATCTAACCTTCAATCACTATATATATAAAATGGAACAACATAAGTATTGGTTTTGAGTAAAATCGGAGGCAGAAAGTACTAATGAGTTCATACAAAAACATATGATATACATATAAAACGGAACAACACAAGCATGGGTTTCGACTAAAATGTGGACGCAGCAAGTGTGAGTGAGTTTACAAAAAAGAACCGTTACGGATCTAAGTTTTCTCGACAGTTGAATACAAAAAATGACGAGTAGAACTTTATTTCTACGAATATGTTGGACAGAATCCATTACTAGATTGCGACGTTAGTAGATGGTTTTTGGGCATTCTGAGCCACTTCGTGATCTCAGAATACCCAAAAACCACAAAAGCGAAAGCATTCACAGAGTCAGTTTGTTACACTTTCAGTCAGGACTACTATATTTACATCCATTTGGGCTTCCAGTCGCATTTTATGTTGATAAGCGTTTTTGGAAACGCATCTTTCACTTCAGTCAGTTCTACTTCTTTTCCATATATTCGGGTGACTTCTAATCGAATTTTAGACCATAATGTAGTGTATTTTTGCGAAGGCATTAGAATAGCATTATATTGCTCATAATTTATAATTTTAACTATGTGAAAACCAAGTAGTTTCTCAGAAGTAATTGTTATATCCACGTAATCTCCAATATTCAAAGATGTGTCAATTGATCCAGTGATAATCATTTTTACTGTGCGAATACCAAATATTTTTCTCCTATAAAAGAATATTATATCTACGTAATTTCCAATATTTAATGACATCTCAACTGATTTGACCAACAGGTAAATATTTTAGAATAGCTGATACCCTGTTTCCCGGACTACTTTACAATAAATGATCATAATTGTAACTGAATCACTTATATATGTCGCTCAGGTATAAGTGTTTCCAAAATTAAACATACAGAGTCAGTTCGAACTGACTGATATATATATATATATATATAAATCATTGCTTTACAAATGACATTCAATCAAAAACAGCCTTACTGGTAAAAAGGATGAAATTCGTTAAACAATCTCAAACTTTACAATTGAGTAAAATATGTCCAGATGAAAAAGTAGATGTTTCCCGACATGGCGACCTTCTACCTAATACTATTCGATGTATTATTTGCGGTCCCTCGAATTGCGGGAAAACTAATGTAATCATAGGTCTCCTATTACACGAAAATAGTTTACGTTTTAAAAACGTTTATCTTTATTCAAAGACATTGTATCAACCGAAATATGTTTTTTTAGAAAATGTTCTTAATTTAGTGCCAGGTGTATCGTTTGTAAAATATAAAGATAATGAACTTGTTTTAAGTCCTCACGGTGCAAAACCCCACTCCATAATAATATTTGATGACGTCGCATGTGAGAACCAGTCCAATATGAGGGATTATTTTGCAATGGGTAGACATAAATTTATCGATTGTTTTTACTTGAATCAAACGTACAGTAAGATACCTAAACAGCTAGTAAGAGACAACGCAAATCTTCTAATATTATTCAAACAGGATGAAGTGAACCTCCATCATGTATATGATGAACACGTCAATACCGACATGTCGTGGTCTGAGTTTCGAGAAATGTGTTCAAAAGTATGGAGCGAACCCTATAACTATTTGGTAATCAATAAAGATTGTATAAAGAACAAAGGCTGTTACAGGAAGAATTTTGATACTTTTATCTTGTTTGATGAGAATTAAAATACGAGCATATAAGAAGATTTATTCGATAATCATCTTCAGTTGAACTACTACCATCTTAAGAAAATAACGTATATTCATCAAGTTCAAAATGGAAAAAGATTTGAAAACTCAGATAGTTAAAATAGCTGAAGTTGTTAAAAAGAAAATCAAAGACATGAAAACTATGGAGTCATACAATGAAAATATTTTAAATACAGTTTTCAGACCTGTTACTGATTCAATGCATCAGTTAATTAAGGATGAGAATCATAAAATTAAATCGAAAGAAGAAAAAGATGATTCCATGAAAAATTATTTTGTAAAAGACCAAATTCCATCGCCTGAACCGCATTTCAACAAAACTCTTCAAAAAAATATTTCCCTACAAAGTTGTTCTGAAGATAGTTCTGGTGAAGACAATTCTGATGAAGATATTAGTTTTGACAAATTGGGTGACTGTACCAATAATACCAGTGATACATCGTATAAAACCATTGAGTCAATACCTAGTCCTAGTCAAAATACTTCGTCTTGGTCACTTTCCTCCGAAATATATAATGATGTACCTTTTGGCGTTAGACTAGAACGAGGTAAATTAATGATGGGTTCAGCACGTGTTCATATAAATGATCAAATTATATCTGTAGCAGGACGTGATTATCGGATAACACCAGGGTTGCAGGAGTTATTGTTAAAAAAAGTACCTAATTTGAAAGTGGTGACTGAAAATGATTGTCAAGAATATAAAACCATGTTAATAGACACAAATGCTCACCGGCGAGACTTTGATCCCAGTAAACCAATTAAGTCTAATAAAGGACGGAAGTACTTGAACATCATTAAACCACTTTTTAGACTGCGAAAGCCTTCAACTTCTTCTGTCAGTAACGTTGATGATGTTAGTGCAGGAGAAGGTTTGATACTTAAAAAGAAATTTAAAAAAAATACTGATTACATTTACTGGGATGACCCTAATGAACTAGTAGAAAGGCTGAAATTATTAATAGCATCTAAAGATGCAGGCAACACTGGTCTAGATAACGAAATAATTTCAATAATAGAAGAACTACGTGAAAATGGTAGTATAAATTAAATACCGCAGATCCTATGTAGATCATTTATTACTTAACTGCGACCGACTTCAATCCAAAATGAATGTTGATAAATTCGGTCACCATGTTCATAAAAGACTACGTTTGTCTGAATTACTAAATTGTACAACTAATCACCTAATTAGATCAGAAACCGGAGATTTTGATTTACAATCATCTCGATTAAAAGGAGTTCATGAACCAGTAGCACATGATGATGCGGTGAACAAAAAATATGTAGATAAAAAGATAGCTGATGAGATTGCTGCTCTTTTAAATGCAATAAAAGAGGATGTGAAAAATAATCTCAATCAGTTTGAAAAAAAGTTTTATACTAAAGACTACATCGATAAAATTATTAAAGTTCAAAATGGCGAAACAACAAGTGGTAAACGAAATTCACAGATCAGCACGCAGAAATTTTGATCGTCGCAATGTGATTTTGAAAGGAATGGATGACTTATGGCAAGCAGACCTGATCGATTTTCAATCTTTAAAAAAGTATAATAATGGATACGCTTATATTTTAACTGTTATTGATGCTTTTTCAAAGTATGCCTGGATGATTCCTTTAAAAACGAAATCAAAGAATGATGTTCTTTACGCATTTACTCAAATATTAAGAGAAAGTGGACGTATTCCTAAAAATCTACAAACTGACAGAGGTACGGAGTTTTACAACGATGTATTTAAAAAACAAATGCAGTTAATGAAGATTAATAACTATTCATCGTATTCAACAAAAAAAGCTTCAATTGTAGAAAGGCTTATCAAAACATTGAAGATTAATATGTATAAATGTTTTAGTTATAATGGTAACTATAAATGGTTAGGAAAAACTTTAAATGATGTTTTGTCTTCATATAACAATCAAAAACATAGCGTTACTAAGTTTAAACCAGTAGATGTAAATACAAAAAATGAAAACCTAGTTAAACAAAACATTAAAAAATTCCAAGCGAAACGATGTAAATTAATCAAAAATAAATTGAAAGTAGGCGACCACGTTAGAATAAGTAAATACAAGAGTAGTTTTGCAAAAGGTTATACACCTAATTGGTCTACAGAAATCTTTACAGTTAAAACGGTTAATAGAACTAAACCAGTTACATATTTAATACAAGATCAACGAAAACAAAATATATTGGGTTCATTCTATCAAGAAGAGTTACAAAAAACAAAGTACCCAAATATATACTTAATTGAAAAAATTATAAGGAAAAAAGGTGACAAATTGTTTGTCAAATGGTTAGGACTTCCAGACTAAGAAAACAGTTGGGTAGATATAAATTCAGTTGTATCATAATATACATAAGTCTTAGCATCTTATATTTTGCTCATTATATAACAAGAAATGAAAGGAGGTGGACTTGTTAATAATTTGATAAACAATATCCCGTTTGAACTTCACTTGCCAGGTTACAACTATTGCGGACCAGGCACTAGGCTACAAGAAAGATTATTGAGAGGTGACAAAGGTGTTAACAAATTAGACGAAGCTTGTAAATATCACGATATTGCATATAACAATCCAGACATCTCCGTTCGTCATAAAGCCGATTTACAGCTTATGAAAATGGCTAAGAAGCGATTACATTCTAAAGACGCTGGCAAAAGAGAAAAGTTAGCATCGTGGATAGTTAATAAAGTTATGAAGGCAAAATTAAAAACAGGTGCCGGAATAAAAAAATTTAAAACCATTGTGTCAAAAATACGTTCACAAATAAAGAAACTGAAATCAAAGGATAACAAAACTGCAATTAAGTATGCTTATAAAGCGGCAAAAAAAATGTTTCCTAAAACATGTCACGTTCGTTTACCAAGAATAATACCGATCCCTAAAACAGGAGGGATTTTAACTTTGATACCAATTTTTGCGGGATTATCAGCACTAGGCGCATTAGCAGGAGGTGCTGCTGGTATAGCTAAAACCATAAATGATTGCAAAACTGCTCAACAAAATTTTAAAGAATCTGAACGTCATAACAAAACTATGGAGGCTATTGCGCTTGGAAAAGGATTTTATCTTAAACCATATAAAAAGGGAAGTGGGTTATTTTTGAAATCTACAAAAAACTAATAAATAGGCTACCTAACCGTGCTCTTACGAATATCGATATAATTAAATACGCTAAAAATATTCCCTACTTTCGTGGTGTGTATATGAGAGACAGATTACCACGTAAACCAAAACAGATAGAGTGTGGAATATTAAACTTAGACAGTCACAATAATAATGGAACACACTGGGTAGCCTATGCAAAAATTAATAATTATTGTGAATATTTCGACAGTTTTGGTAATTTAAGACCACCCAATGAATTGGTGAAATATTTGAACGTTATTGATATAAATTATAATTATACTAGGTTTCAAAACTTTGATACTGTGAACTGTGGTCATTTATGTTTAAATTTTCTGCAAGACTTTTGGTGTCAATATTGTATATATTAGTTATTACATTTGAATAAAACATCATTTCAAAAATGTCTTTCACTCTGTCTATAACTGGAAACAGCTCAATACTAACAACGAACTATTCCCCTCCATTGGAACTCGATGGTCAATACGAGTGCTCTCTTTTACATTTCTCTACTTTTAATTCTATACCAAATGTAACAAATACAAATAATAAATTTTATTATGGCATTAACGAGGTGGTTGAAATTCCTGAAGGAGCGTATGAACTCCAAGACATCAGCGAGTTCATACAATCAAAAGTAAAGAATTGTGTTTTCAAGTTATTGTGTAATAATAATACACTGAAGCTCTCGATATTATGTTCTAAGGATATTCACTTTGAAAAAAATAATTCTATTGCACCTTTACTGGGTTACGGTACGACTTTACTGACGAAGGATATATGGCACAAGTCTTTGCTACCAGTGAACATTCTACCTACAACTCTGCTCCGGGTTGAATGTGATATTACTACAGGTTCCTACATTAATGGAAAATCAAGTCATATAATACACGAATTTGCTTTAAATGTTCCTCCAGGCTACCGAATAATAGAAATTCCAAAAAATACGATTTATTTTCCGGTAAATAGAAGCACAGTAAATAGTATAAATATTAGAATATTGGACATAAATAACGATTTAATCAACTTTTGCGGAGAGCAAATTACACTGTACCTACATTTAAAGAAAATATGATTGACTACAATAAAAACACTACTACGTGTAATCAAAAGATTAGTACGCATCGGGCAATCAAGAAGACTACACATACTCGTGATAAAAAGAAGAAATTGACAGCTGCCAATATACATTTTCTCAAATCGATTGGATTACTAAAATGAGTATTTTAAATATAACCAACCCACCCGCTTATGATAACTCCATAGACGGCATAGAAATCCATTCTTACAAGCCATATACCACTACATTCAATATAAATGATGAAATTCGGATACCTATAAACCAACAAGATTTATATGTGCTTCCATGTGCAAGCACCTTGTATGTTGAAGCTGTGGTTAATGTTATCAAAGTTGAGAAGAAAGAACCAGTTCAAGCAGTACAATTTACCAACAACCCACTTCTTTTTCTTTTTCAAGATATAAGATATGAATTGAACGGTATTGAAATAGACAAAGTGAAGAATGCTGGTATAAGTACTACTATGAAAGCACTGGTGTCTATGAACGCAGACGAGGCGAAGGTATCCAAAGCATGGGGTTGGGATATACACGGTACAAAAAATGAAATTGCAGGTCATTTTGCTGCGTCAATACCTCTCAGCAATATACTAGGTTTTGCAGAAGATTATAAAAAAAATATTGTCAATTGCAAACACGAACTTGTGTTGCTCCGAAGTAATACTAACCTTAATGCTTTAAAGCTAAACACTGGCGAAGAGGTTGAAAGTATTGACATAAAAAAGATTGTATGGCGAGTTCCTCACGTTAAAGTATCAGATAGAGAAAGAATTAATTTACTTAAAATACTTGAAAAAGATAGACCCATTCAATTAGTGTATAGAAACTGGGACCTTTATGAGTACCCTTTGTTACCAAAGACTACAAAACACACTTGGTCAATTAAAACTTCGTCACAAATTGAAAAACCAAGATATGTCATTTTAGGTTTACAAACAAACAGAAAGAACAATGGTATGAATGATATGTCTCGGTTCGATCACTGCAATGTTCGAGATGTCAAAGTTTTTTTAAACTCTACATATTACCCGTACGAAAGTTACAACACCAACTTTTCATATCATAACTATGCTTTAATATACGAGCAATATGTAAATTTTCAACAGTCTTATTACAACCGCCCATGCAACGCATTGTTGACTGCACAAGAGTTTAAAAATTTTGCACCATTATTCGTGATAGACTGTTCTAGACAGAACGATAATATTAAATCAGGACCGGTGATCAACATTCGCCTCGAACTAGAGTGTGATAAAGAGATACCAGATAAGACATCAGCATATTGTCTAATTTTGAATGACTGTATAGTCGAATACAGACCTCTGAGCAACATTGTTCGTAAAATATCATGAACTCGATTATTTTCGTTGATGTGCAAGGATTTAAGGATCGCTGTAATAAATTTATAATCAAAGAGTTTGCATTATCTACTAATGATTTCACCCAGGTTTTTCTAATTAAACCTCCATATGCATATACTACATTATCTCCGGAAGAAAAGAAGACTGTTCGATACCTCAAGCGACAGAGAGGAATCACTTGGAGTGTAGGTCACATTGACTTTAGAGAATTTAAGAGAATTATTACACCAATAATGCAAAATAAAACTATAGTAATGAAAGGTCTCGAAAAACAGAAATGGATAATGGAACTGTGCGAAAATTCTATTCTAATAGACAGGAAATGGTATTTAGAAAATATTTCGTTGTGTATTTAAAATAAATATCATCATATAAATATTTGTTCTTTCTTTATTCATATCCTTTATTAGTTCAATCCTAACATGCGTTATAATCAGTAAAAAAAAAAATATTTATCAAATAAATTTTTCTCGTAAAAGAAAACAAGATATGATTTTTATTTTAACTTTTATTAAATAATAAAAATACTTAAATTAAATATTACACAATGAAAATAACATAGGTACACAAAGAAATTAATTTTACATCAGAATGAAAATATTTACATTTATTTCCTAACATACATTACTTAATAATAAAATATTAAAAACAATTAGTATAACTATAATTACAGATTTTTTTTGAAATATTACTGATTATTTTTTCAGTCTGGTCCATAATTTCATCACCAACGTCTTTTACCACGTATTGTGAGCTCAATAGGACCCTGTCATCATGAACACAGTCATTTATTAGTTGATCACACTCTAAGTCCAGCACTTGAATCTTAATCAGTCGGAGACCTCTGTGTGGAGCACTGTTTATCACAAATGAATGATGAGGAACGCGTGAATTAATTATTTTTTTGGAAATATCTTTCCTATTGCGACTTCCTTTTAACTTCAATTTCCGTTGACGAGCATTTGTTATTACTTCTTGAGGACTTTGCATCTTGAAAAATTCTTCACAGAAGCCTAAAGAATCTCGAGCGTATTGAAATGAACCAGGCCTCTTTTCTTCGCTTTCTGAAATGGTGGGGTCCACATCACTTACACGTTGTGTTGTCTGTAACAAAAACAAAAAACACTTTAATAAATTAAATATTTCAGAAACAAAAAACATAACAACTAAAAAAAACTGTAAAAAATTAAGTTACCTTCCGTTCATGAGTCTTCGTGTTAGATTTTTGATAAGCACGTATCGGAAATAATTCTTCGGTTAATCCTTCCGACAATCGTTGAGCGTGCTCAAAAGAATCGGGAATTAATATTTCGCTATCCGAAACAGTAATAAAATCATCCACTTGTTTCGCTGTCTGTAACAAACCAAAAACACTTTAAAGTAAAAACAGTCAATTAAATATAATCTAATTAATATAGAAGTATGTAAAGATCAATAACTTACCATTGTTAAATATTTAAAAATTCAAAATTCAGAAAAGCAACGAGCAATTGTGTATGCTGATGTCAGTACAAGAATGAATTAAAATAATATTTATTTCTCCTATTGCGTTATTGCCTTTTCATTATATGTCATCGTATTCACTCGCTCTTACTACAGTTTTCAAATGCATGACTCAAGTTAAAATTTGATTGTATTGCAAAACATGGTGTTCCTCGCAATTCTAAATAAACAGGAATAGACATGTCCGTTCATCCTCCACCTTGTAGCTAGCAGGTATATCATTACAGTAGCTATCATGTTTCATATGCTGGTCAATAATACTACAATTTATGATTTCGTTTGACAACCTCGGTGGCGTTATAGATATCATGCTCGCCCGTCACTTAGAGGTTCTGGGTTCGAGTCCCAGTCTAAGCATGATATAGAATGGTATTTTTCAAAATTTCTTGGATGTTACCTAGTTTTTTATATATCGTATACATCACAAACTTTTCATCACAAAAATGGTAATATACTATCCATCAACATTTTTTGGTATGAATTTTACTTATAACACAATTAACCTACAATTTTTGAGGTGGTTCCCTATAGTCGATCTAACGCTAACCAAACAAGCGAGAGCCTGTTGATCCTCCCAAATGATAGTGCTTGTAGGGGTCTTTGTGTCTGGTCACGCGCATAGCCAGTGTCACGAGAATCGAGAGCTCTATGTTAACTGCATAAAACGATGGGTCTTAATCGATGGTCCTCCTGACTGGCCTTGGTGGTGGGCTGGTAGCCAGTGACACGAGAATCGAGAGCTCCTTGTTAACTGCATATAGCGAGGGGTCTTACTCGATGGACCTCCTGGCTGGCCTTGGTGGTGGGCTGGTAGCCAGTGACACGAGAATCGAGAGCTCCTTGTTAACTGCATATAGCGAGGGGTCTTACTCGATGGACCTCCTGGCTGGCGGGCTGATGGCCAGTGACACGAGAATCGAGAGCTCTGTGTTAACTGCATATAGCGAGGGGTCTTACTCGATGGACCTCCTGGCTGGCCTTGGTGGTGGGCTGGTAGCCAGTGACACGAGAATCGAGAGCTCCTTGTTAACTGCATATAGCGAGGGGTCTTACTCGATGGACATCCTGGCTGGCGGGCTGATGGCCAGTAACACGAGAATCGAGAGCTCTGTGTTAACTGCATAAAGCGAGGGGTTTCATCTTGATGGTAGGCTGATGGTCTGTGACAGTCTTATAAATAAAACAATAAATTATTAATTTCACCCATTTTATTGTATATAAATTTAAATTTACATAATAAGATATTATCTATTTAATGCAAATAAATCTTATCTTAAGATCTTTAACAAAATAATTGCTTACACTAAGTTTCACAAAATATTAACCGTGCAAATAATATTTATGACAAATGTAAACACAATTGTTGTTTTATATATTTAGTACACTTTTTAAGAACCTGTTAAAAGTTAAAGATGCTAGTGTGTCCCCATGCCTTAGTTGAAATCTTATTTTTGGATATGACCCGCTTATCATCATCAGCTGATAAAGCAATTTTATTTACTGCTAATGTAAACAGTTCATGTTTAATTGATTTGAATAAAATATTTGTTTTACTAACGATGTCACCCTCGTATAGAGTTTTTTCATAATCTGATACATTTAAATCACGCACAATATTTCTCTTAATGCCTTTAGATTTTTTTATTGTGCTGTCCATGGTTTTAATGCAATATAATTTTGAACGTAGTCCCACAAATTCGCTTATGACTTTAGTCCCCATTTCAAGCTTAAGGCCATACCCAAATTTTCCGGGGTCCAGTGGCGCCGCCATTTAAAATAAATCATTTAAAAGAAAACTGAGATATCATTAAAAATTGTGTCTTGGTCAAGTTCTAGATACCCATTCAAAGTATTTTTTAAACTACTTTTTGTAGTTTAAAGTGAGAACGTGAAGCTTTTCTACGCACATTTGCGAAAAACGGCCACTTTTAGCTAATGTGCGTAGAAAAGCTTCACGTTCGCACTTTAAATTATAAACAGTAGTTCATAAAATAGTTTTAAAGGTTATCTAGGGCTTGACCAAGACACAATTTTGAATGATATCTCCGTTTCCTTTTAAATGATTTATTTCAAATGGCGGCGCCACTGGACCCCGGAAAATTTGGGTATGGCCTTAAATAAGCCAGGTACTTTTTTATTTTTAATTGGTAAATTAAATTGATTTTGTTCACAATTACTAGTATCAAAATATGACAAAAAATATTGTTTTACATCACAATAAAAATTATTTGTTTGTATATGATAAATAAAACTATCTGTATCTGTGTAACACATCTGTATATGATTTTTATAAAAAGGTTGCATGATTGAATAATGGAAGTCATACATATGGCTTTTTGAAAGTTCTAAAACAGTAAAACCGATGTTAATTGGTTTGTTCAAAATTATTTCTTCGGTGTTTAATTGAACCGCTACTAAATTATCACTAAAAACCGTTGTGCTGTGGAAATTTGGACGAGCGATAAGTTTTTGAGCACATTTTCTTTTTTTAGTCACATTTTTACTGTCCATCCACTGATTAACCAAATGCACGTTAACTCTTTTCTCATTATTTTCTAAAGTTTTTCCAAACACACTGTTGTTCAAGAGTTTGAAAAAATCTTGTTCAAAAGCTGATGAACTTTTTTGTCTCAATGCAGTATTTAAATCGATATATTGTTTTAAATACGGACTTTGTCTGAAAGTTATTACGCGATGGATTTTCTTTAAAATCAAACCATGTTTTAAACAAGTTTGTAAATGAATATAGTGAATGACATAATTAAATTTATCATATAAATTCGGAATTAATTTGTGATTCTTCCCGCCAGGTGGAATACATTTTTCCGGACAAAATGGCAAATCATTATGTAAATCATGCAAATGCTTAGGGTATACCAGATCAACTTCTAGTATAAAACCATAGTCAGCATCAATAGCTACATTAGTTATATCTAATTTGCTGATTTCATGTTGATTTAGAAACCTAAAATTGGATAGTGGCAAATATTGACACATACTGAACCCATATAAATTGTTACAATCAATATAAGCGATAAAAGAAGTAGGCTCTGAGGGTTTGTAATCGGGTAAGTAAATATTATTTGCTCTTGCATGCCTATGGGAACATAAGCACACACCTCCACGAATACCTTTTTGTAACATTCTTATCATAGTCAAATCATTTATAAGTTCTAATTGAATTCCTGTTTTTAACAACATTGCGTCAAAAGAAAGACTAGGCGCTGTTAAATAAAATGATGGATCTAACTGATAATGTTCTTTGCAAGTACGTCGAAAATTTTCAAATATATCGGACAATAACAGTACATCTGTTTTCAAATATAAATCTGTGTAAGAGCCTAGATCCGAAATTTTAAAAGTTGACCAAACTAAATTCGCTTGCCTGTATTCCTCGTCCGAGATATTCTGTCTGGTCAGAGAACTGTAAAAACATTCTTTTGATGGGAGTTTTTTTTCCTGATATCGTTCCCATGAGTTCATATATTCGTATGGATATACGCCTTTACGAATGAGCAACTGAAATTTTACTTCACTTGGGTAAAAACTTTTCAGGTGTTTAAAATCTTCTGGCTTTAAAGTTTCTGATAATTTACTTAAACTTGTTGCCAGAAACTTAAACGAATCAATGAAACGAAGTTGATAATATTGATCATGCGAAACCTGTACAAATTTTGTAAACGATATATAATTTTCCTTAGTTTTAGGTATAATTTTTATGTCGCCAGGGACCTCGGCTAATGCTTTAATGAATAAGTGACAGTCGTAACCGGCTAAGTTATGAAAAAAAATAGGTACAAACGAAGGACGTTTATATTGTAAATTGCAGTATGGGTGAGCAGCACCGCGGTAACGACCGGTGAGGTGACAATGGTCGCGGACTTTGTCTGAAAATACGAAGTTCTGACAAATATGACAATGAGTTGCTCTGACAAAATTATTTTCGTCTTCATCAGTAAATATCATCGGAGCTGTAGCGCTAACTATTTCAAATATATTTTGTACGTCTTTAACAATTGAATCAACGAACCGCTTATCGCAATTGGGTCCTCGGTATGATACATAACGATTATACGTAGGGTCATCACAACAAACGATATAATAAGCAAACGCTACAGGTAAATGGTGGTTTAAAATAGTCGTGTTTTGAGAAGTGTCCGTGCCAATGTTAGTTTGAAGCATTGATTCAAAATCAGCATAAATACAGAAGGGCATATTTTGCTTGCGGTCATAATTTTTAAATTGTATTAGTGACCCCTTTTCCGGCAAAACCGTGACGACACCTCCACATTGATGACTGTCAACTTCTTCTAAAGTATTAAAATATAATAAACAAAAATCGCAAAAATAAACCTTACCGTGGTGGGACGTTACTTGACCCCGGAAAAGTCTGGAACAGTCTTTGATTAAACAATAATGGGAGGAGTATTGATTTTCTAGAAATAATAAATGTATAATTTTGTGGTTGCTTTTTTTATAAATTTCTGATTTGTAAAAAGGACCTACAATAGTTTTGTTGTTTTTCAAACCATAAATTATAAACTTTATATTTGAGTTATTCTTTTCAAATATTTTTATATCATGAAAAGTAACAGGAAATGACATACCTCTTGTATCGAAAAGTTCATGAAAATTTGGATAAGATGATGTCCTACTCGGATGTTTTTTGGCTGGATACAAAGCAGCTGTTACACACCATAAAAAACAATAATGATCCTTATTTAGAATATTCAAGCATGCTTTTTTCGACTGAATTGATTTAGGTAATTTTACAAAACTGGAACCAGCTAGAGGTTGGTATTTGTTAAGATTGACCTCAATATATAAATTGTTTAAAAAAGACCACCCACTGTCACGATGTTCAAATTCCTCGATACTTTTTTTAAATTGTGTAACTGTCTCAAAATACAGTTTTTCGAAGTCATAATTAAAATATAATATTTTGTTTTTAGTAATAAAGGACTTGACTGATTGTGAATTATCTTTAAATTGTATAAATGTACCGAATAATTCAAAATTAACTTTCCCACATGTGTGTTTAATAAGGTATTCATCTAAAAGTGATTTTAACTTATCATGAATTTCAGTAAAGAAAATATCTATAGAAGCTGATTGAGACTGAGTATTAGCTATTATTTTGTACGTTAAAATTCGATTACGAAATGCGGTGTTGACAATTTCTATACCATCACTATGGTTTATAGTACGATTATTATTTTTATGAAAATTGCTTCTTAAATGACCCACCCATGATTTATTCTCTACAGATGTGTTACACACACTACAGAAAGGCATAATAAATGTCTATAAAAACAAACTTAAAATAATGTTTATCTTTTATTAGGTACTAAGATCAAATTAAAAACACCAAAATAAAGTATGACCGACCTATTTACTTAAAATTAACTTTGTCGCTATAATGTACCGGTTCTGACTCCTCGAACAAAATCCAAGTTCGTCCCAGGAACCCTTGCAGCGCCTCCCAAGACGATGACGCTTCGTCGCACTGCAGCTTCACCGTCACCAACGCCTTTTTGTAGCGAACATCAGCAGCGTTGTTCGCATAGTCCGACGTTTTGTAAATCTTGAGGTCTATGAAGTAGTCGCCGCTGGTCTTGAGAGTGCGACGAGAGGTACCCGTCGACACTTTGCTGGAGAAGCTCGACGTCACGCCTCCGTCGCAGCGCTTCGGTTTGCTGCAACCGGCTTCCTCACTTTGCAAAATGTTAAAAATGTCGGTTCTTTTTGACCTGTAAAGAAAAATATTATATTTTTAATAAATGCAAAAATATTATTTATGATTTTGTGACAAGAATATTTTTTGCTGTGAAAAACGTAGACTAACTTCAATTAACGTGTCGCGGGTTCGATTCTCGGCGGGGGCAACGACTTTGTGTTGTTGTCCTAGTTTGATTAGGACATTGTAGGCTGATCACCTAATTGTCTGATAAGTAAGATGATCCGTGCTTCGGAGAGCACGTTAAGCCATCGATCCCGGTCACTGTCTTTGACATTTGTCGTTACTAAAAACCATGTCCTTTAAGACGGTTTAAAAACTCTGACACTAGTGTTAGTCACTAACACACAAGATAAGAAGAAGAAGACTTCAATGAAATTCATGTGGAACCACTTTTGAGAGGTATCCTACCTATTTAAAAAAGAATTTTGAAAATTGATGGAGTTATAAAGTCAATAATTGAGAACTTCTATTTGAAGTCGGTTGAACAATTATAAATATTATTTACCTGTTATTCTTAGTCGAGATAGAATCAGGCGGTGGTGAGGTGGCTTTGCGCTTTGAGCCACGGACGAAATCGAGACAAGGCGATGTATCTCGAGGCTGCTTCCCAGCGGTGGTCTTGCGCTTGCTCGTTTTCTTGACCGCTTTCTTTGGAGGTGTTGCAGCAGACACCACTGATGAGACTTCGAACTCTGAATCAGACCTGGAAAAATATTGGTTAGCTTTTAGTCTAAAATGGAATGTTAGCAGACTTTGGGTCGTACGATCCAAGGCTGTGTCCACCCTATTAGGGATAAAGATCTATGTATGAAATGTTGGTTAGGTACCTTGGCAAAAAAAAACATAAATATATAAAAAGTGGTACCTACATAATAAATATAAAAATAATACTTACTAACATTTTTAATTTTTTTTTGAAGAAAATGTAGTAATTATTCACAGCAGTTCTTGCGCAGCGATTCCGGAGCACTCTCGAATAATAATTGAATTTTCTTTATTGCCGGCCTTTTTAAACAATAAGTATCGCTTACTCATCACAAAAATCGGTCATGCGCGAATTGATTTCTCTCACCAAGGGTTCCGTAGTTGTGGATAGGTAATTGAGAAAGAAAAACATTACATACTTATTGCCTTACACTAAGATATGGAACCATGAAAAATGGTCAACAAATATTTCAAAATTTAAATATAGGTTTTGGTATGTCATATCATAGTATATACTAATAGTAAGTTTCCTATTACACTGTGATAATATTATTTAGTTTAATTTAATTGTAGCAGTTGTGATAGGTAATTCATACATTATGATTTTTCTTGCCTTTCTCAAATAATCTATACATATAATAAAACAGTAAAAAAAGTTTGTCTGTACATTAAATATATTTCCAAAAAAAATATTGGGGGCGATGGATACATAGTAATAGAGTAAGAATTAAAAAAAAAAGTGTCTGTTTGTCTGTTTGTCTGTTTGTCTGTTTGTCTGTTTGTCTGTTTGTCTGTTTGTCTGTTTGTCTGTTTGTCTGTTTGTCTGTTTGTCTGTTTGTCTGTTTGTCTGTATGTCTGTTTGTCTGTTTGTACACGCTAATCTCCGGAAATACTGGACGGATTCGAATGCAACTTTTTTTGTTATATAGCTATCAAGCCTGGGCAACATATAGGGTATAAATGATTTTGGAAAATGAAATGCCTGATGCAGAACCATAATGGTCAAGCTAAACTATAAGAGATATAAAAATGTCGCCTTAGTAAAGTTGTTCAGCCTGATGAGCATTTTCCAGAGACATAAAGTGCACGCGAACGAAGTCGCGGGCTTCAGCTAGTACTAAATAGATTTCGATAAATTTTATATGGTACTACCTCCACAGTATCTACCAAAGAAATAACTCATCAAAATCAATTGATAACTTGGTGGACTATCGCGTAACATACATAAAAAACAACATACGAATCGACGAACTCCTCTTTTTTGGAAGTGGGTTGAAATACTTAGTAATTTATTCACCATCGCTTTTCAAAGAACAGTCGTAGGTTCTCAAACTAATGACGACCTGGATAGTGTAATTGGTCAACACGCTAGTTCACCAATCTGGAGGTACTGGGTTCGATCTCCAGCCAGGGAAAGTTGGAGAATAGGCTTTTACAAATTGTCGTGGGTGTTGGATGTTTATCTATATATGTATTTATTATTAATATAGTATCTATTTATTTATTTATTATTATTAAAAGGTAAAAGCGTGCGTACAGCAGAAAACACCGTCTTAGTTAAAAAAAATGTCGTTTAATTAGATGTAGGAATCTTTACAAATTAAGCAATAATTTAAATTTAATCAGAATCTGCTCTAAGAATATTTCTATTGCCTAATATTTTCTTATAAATATTTTACTGACTATGATCATTATATCTAAAATTTTCGTTTATTGAAATTTAAAATAATCTTGTTTTGTTGCTTTTTCATACAAAAAGCCTTTTTTATAATGTTAGCAACTTCATACAGTTTGAGATTCTCTCATTCGAAGCATGCAAGTCAGCTTTACAAGTAAGGGCTGCTGCATACATATTGTTCGTACTAACCTAATCAGGATAGTTTTAATAAAAACGATTTATAAGTAGTTTATTATTGTAAATTAATATTAAGGAGCAGGTTGATTTTAATTAATTTAATCAACCAGTTGGATGGAGAGAATATGTGATTTTCCATAATTAATATTTGAGTAGACTACTAATCGAAACAGTGCTGGTCCTAGTAAGATTAACCACATGATAGCCAAAAAAGTTTTGAGTCCTGGTCCCCACCCTACATTCAGGTTTTTATGTATTTCATCAAAATACAGTTGATGAATATGCTGACACGACTTGTGTGCAAACACCCTATCAACGTGTACTTCGTGTTTTACACTCGTTCCCACATTCTACCATTTTGTTGAGACTTGAGTCATATTTAGGTATCTAACTTGCTATGTAGTGTGTGACGAAAAACCCCAAACAAAATGGAAATAAAATGTAAGTACTTTAACAGATAAAACAATATATTTTTCATAGAAATTCTCAAAATAAGTTTATTTAAATATTGTACTATAAAATAAATACATAAATTTAGAATCTTTATTATTTTAAGGTAATCCAAGTTTAATAATTATTTGTTTTCTTTTTCTAAAGTCATTATTTATAAATATATACATAGCTAACTAATAAATTATTAAAAAAAGACCACTTTAATATTTCAATAACGTAATACTCGTAAATAAGTTCTAATTGATCGAACCAAAAGTTTTATCTTGTTTTTTTCTTTTTCAGATTTATTTATACTCAAGAAATGAAAATACCCAATTGGGAAGATGTCCATAGTGTAAGTAATTACAATTTTTATTCCTATTTAAAAATACCCTTACCCTTTAATACGAGTATATAGTTTAGAAAGGGCTAAACCCAAATTTTTAAAAATATTTATCAAATTGTAGTTAAGTTTAAAATGTAAAATGGATAAATATCAAGTATGTATGTGTATGATAATCGTATTATAACATTTATTGTTTGATTTTTTGTGTTAATTTGATTTGAGTACGATTAATGTGTAAACTTAGCTAGAAAGTAAAAAAGTTTTAATTGAAACTACTAGTCGGTTTTTGTGTTTTACAACTAAGTCCATTCATATGAAAGGTATTAGGGTATGTCTACATGGTCCCCGTGCGTACCATGCTTGGTAGTAAAAATATATCTTATTTTTGTTTATTTCAGGTGAAGGTGTCTTATACGAAGAGTTGGTTGAAGAGTATTTCGTCAAGTTGTGATAGTGTATGCTGTTTTAAAGTTAATAAATACAATCATTTTCTTAAAAATTGGAGTTTGCACACATTTATTTTAACAAATTAATTTTTGTATTATCTGAATTAAAAGTAACGTACATAATTATTATACAAAAGATTTTATTACTATTAGATACTTCTCTTTTATCTTGATAATTAGTAGCTTGACTTATTAGGAGTTAGGAAGTATGATCGGTGCGTGATCTTACCCACGGACTCGCAGGGAGTTACTTACCATGGTGCTCCCAGCCGACCATCAGTTAGGATTAGGAAGCATGGTTGGTGCATGATCTTACCCACGGGCTCGCAGGGAGTTACTTACCATGGTGCTCCCAGCCGACCATCAGTTAGGATTAGGAAGCATGGTTGGTGCGTGATCTTACCCACGGGCTCGCCGGGAGTTACTTACCATGGTGCTCCCAGCCGACCATCAGTTAGGATTAGGAAGCATGGTTGGTGCGTGATCTTACCCACGGGCTCGCCGGGAGTTACTTACCATGGTGCTCCCAGCCGACCATCAGTTAGGATTAGGAAGCATGGTTGGTGCGTGATCTTACCCACGGGCTCGCCGGGAGTTACTTACCATGGTGCTCCCAGCCGACCATCAGTTAGGATTAGAAAGCATGGTTGGTGCGTGATCTTACCCACGGGCTCGCCGGGAGTTACTTACCATGGTGCTCCCAGCCGACCATCAGTTAGGATTAGGAAGCATGGTTGGTGCATGATCTTACCCACGGGCTCGCCGGGAGTTACTTACCATGGTGCTCCCAGCCAACCATCAGTTAGGATTAGGACCATCAGTTAGGATTAGGAGCATAGTTGGTGCGTGATCTTAACCACGGGCTCGCAGGAAGTTATGGTGTTTATCAGTCGATCATCAATTTTAGAAAATGAAATGAGGTAAGACTAATAAAAAATATTTGTTTGATACATTTAAACTACTTCACACGTAATTCAGTATTACACTTCAGTCAGGATTACTTCTTTTTTTATCTATTGTGGAGACTTTCAATCGAATGTAAGATTGAGAAAATGACGCTTTTCATTCATGTAGATTGATTGTGGTTTTTGGGTATTCTGAGATCACGAAGTGGCTCAGAATGCCCAAAAACCATCTACTGACGTTGCCACACCGCTCTGCTGGATATACGTATATATATATAAACAGACGTTTGGGCACTACGTAGATCCAGCAGTGAGCCTGAACTTAGTAGACTCCACCTTTAGCGGCGGATAACTTGACTCCCTTTGAATATTTTTTTTGAAATTTTTTAAGGAAATACCAGCTCTGATAAGATCGACACTGTTTGGATACGGAACCCTAATGCTATCATTAAAACAAAAACATATATCCCCCATTAAAAAAACCCGATAAACATTTTGATATTTACATAATTCCTATACATAATAACAAAAGAATAAAAATAAACTGCTGCTACTACTATATTTGCAAAAAAAGAAAGTCTGTCTGTTTGTACACGCTTATCTCCAGAAAAAATTGACGTATTTGAATGAAACTTTATTGTTTTATAGTTGCTAAGCCTCGGCAACATCCAGGATATAATTATTTTTTGGAAAATGGAACACTTGATGCAGAAACATAAATGTCCAGCTTCTTCTTCGTCTTATCGTGTGTGTTAGTGACTAACACTAGTGTCAGAGTTTTTAAAGCGCCTTAAAGGCCTCTGACATGGTTTTAGGTAACGACCACTGTCAAAGACAGTGACCGGGACCGACGGCTTAACGTGCCCTCCGAAGCACGGATCATCTTAATTATCAGACAATCAGTTGATCAGCCTGCAATGTCCTAACCAAACTAGGACAACAAAACAAAGTCGTTGCCCCCACCGGGAATCTAACCCGACACCTTCGGGTATGAGCCGAACGCTCTAACCACTACACCACGGAGGCAGTTCATGTCCAGCTAAACTATCTCTTCTTAGTCATACACTCTTGACAGAGTGGTCGTGATTATGGATTGGGTTGTTCATCCATGGCCGCTGCTCTTGCTATTTTCCTCCACATATCTCTGTCTGCGGCTTTTTTGGAGCATTCCGTTGCTAGGCACTGTTACAGTCTTGACAAGATCCAACCATTACGTTGGAGACCAACCACGTGAGCGCTTGCCTTCAATTCGACCCTGAATCACCAAAAGCTTCAGAGAGTTTTCTTTGCGAGTGACATGGTCGAAAAATTTAGGGATTCGTAATTGCATAATCGACGAGAGCCTCTTCTTAATTCGTATTTCCTTCAATATGGAGATGCTAGTGCGGTGGGCCATCCAACTTATTTTGAGAAATCGACGCCAGCCCCACATTTCTAAGGTATCAATTTTCCTTCTCTCATTCAGTCTTAATGTCCTTGTTTCAGCTCCATTTAAATATCGATTCAAATTTAATGCACAGGGAATAAAGACGAAGGTTGTAAATCATAAAATGGTAGTCGTGAGAAGTGCGTATGGTTTCGTGGCGTGGGCGCCTACGTCACCGAAAAATCGTTTTTCAAATTTGAATTTAATTGCCGAACCTTGCTAATGTAATTCATACAGTTAGTCTGGGGTCAAAGGATAGTAAAAAAATAATAATATCAAAAAATGATACAGGATTGTTAAGTTTGTGTCATGCGATTATAAATAATTTTACTGCAGTCACAGGTATGGCACTTCATACAAACGGAGCAGCGTATATACCTAGAACTACTACAAACGAAACAATCCGTCCGTGCACACATCACATGTGTGAGTTAAACAATCAGGGTCGCCACCACAGAATTTGTTGCTTTGCTTACCTGTTTTTATCACTCGGAAATCGTTTTCGTTATTTATTGTTTTCTGTAGATAAACAATGATAATGTGCGCATTTTCTCTCCATTATAATTCAATAATCCAAAGTGACTCGCGTAATGTCAACGTGCGACTACCAATAACCCTGTTTTACTGGCGCTTACACCTCACAATAACGGGGGAAGGGTTGCGGGGGACGGTGCGAGTTTCCGTTCTGTATGTAATACTATTATTAATTCTGTGCTGCAGTTTACCAGTAAATAAGGGAGAAAATCGTTTGGGAAGGAAATCAGTTGCAAACTTAACTCGATAATTTTTTCCGTTCGATACTAGAAAATAATTCATGGATTCTATTTTCCAGAAATTACGTTAAGATAGAAAACAATGTCAATAAAAAAAAAATCATTGCCAATGATAGTTTGCGCAATCTAAGACGGTTATATGTATTTTATTTAACTTTAAATCTTCATTGGCAACTCAATTTCAACCAGTTATCCTGAACCGATTAAGCTGAAATTTTGCATACTTGTCAATACAATATTATGAAGTCAATGAGCTGTTTTGTTGTTGGGAGATATTCGCTAACACTGAGTTATAAAACAACACAACCCCTTTTAGCAGGACTTGTTTGATGTGTCTTAACGAGCACTTTATAACGTTGCCAAAGGTTAGATCACGGAGACGGGAGGTGTTCGATGGAATTTAGTAATAAAACGACATAACTCCATCGAGTTTGGGCTTATTTCATGCATCTTAAGAAGTTTGGCCTTACAAAAATAGCTTGAGCAAAAAATTAAATTAACAAACATTTACAACACAACACTTGCACAGTCCATTCGATGCTTTACCGATTCACTTTATGATCATAATCGATTACGCAAATAGTTTCTATGAACGTATTAGATTATTTGATCCTAAACTTCAGCAGCAGAGAAGGACGCGTAGGTAAGGCTTATCCTGTAATAAATGACCTAAGTTCTTTGGTATGTAATAATAATAATAATTTTTAGGTAGATGTCCGTATCTCACTCCATAACCCAGTTAACCGGTCCATTAACAAACCATACACATAGCCCAAACCAAGTACATCCCTCCCTGGCAATAGTTCGGTAGGTATGGAGGACTGTCCGTTAATTTACAATGGTACATTAAGGAATAGACCTCCGTAGATGCAGCCATCTCACATTTTAGATAAAAAGGTACTAAAAGGCCTCTTCATGTTGGCTTTGGCCCCATGAACGCCGCAAGGGACCGGGTCCCCATGGACCCTTGGCTGAAAAGCGTACCAAAATAATAATAATAATAATAAAGCTTAATTTATTCCATACAAAAATCAGTACAATTTTGAAATATATAATATATTTTTTTGAATTATGATTTTTTTTGAATTTATAATTTCCAGTTTAAAAATAATTAAATAACAGAAAAATTTATTATTGCATCATTTGCAGTTACATAACTCTATTACCTATTGCAATAATAAATGATAACGATCTATAATTATGCAAATGTCATGATATTTATGTAAATATTATTCATATTATCATATTACTCAAATTATTATTCATAATAAAGATTATTGTTGTTTAATCGAATTTTACTATAATTTCAAATATTGAGATATGAATTTATGAGCTATGTATGGACCCCTCTTGGGTAAAAGCCTCCTCCAAAGATAAGCATTTGTCCCTGTTTTCTGCTACTTTCATCCATCTTTTGTATGTGGTCCAGTATAATTATCAGAACAGCTCATTGGTTCCATAAGCATTGTATGAGTGTTATCACTCGATAGTCCACTATCGACAGACTATCGATTCACTATCGGTATTTTAAATAAAGTCGATACTTTCGGTAGTCTATCGATACTACTGATAGTATCGATTCCGGTGACGAACAAACTATCGATAGATAGCATTGCTTTTAATAATACAAAAACTATTGATAGTTCAAAAATTTTCGAGACGCAATTCTAAAGATACTCATGACAGTTTGTTCTTTGTCAGGATCGATACTATCGATAATATTGATAGTATTGTGGGTAATCAATAGTATTGCTCTTATTGCTCTAAAACACATATCCATACCGATATACCACATATCAATAGTTTGGCATTTTTCAATTGAAACTTTTGAATGTACGGCAACACTATATTTGATTGCATAAACATTGCAAGTTGAATAGAAGCTTGTAATAATATTATTACTAGCAGATTGGAGCCAATGAGGTCAACGGTGCTCTCTGATTGGTTGATTTGAATCGGATGTAACAGTGTTGAATGCCAAAAAGGTGGATTTGTATAAAAATCTCGTAATTATTATTATTACTCTAGATATATATATATATATATATATATATAGATATACCCGTAGGCACATTGTAGATCCATCGTGCCGTATGACTAGTATTTGTTGGTTCCGTTTACGTAAGTTGATCCGGGTGCCTTTTCTAGATCCATTGCTAGTCAGCCATGCGCATGTTGTTCCGACTGGAGCCAAAAGTTTCAACGAGAGTAATAATAATAATTACGTCAATTTTATACAAATCCACCTTTTTGGCATTCAACACTGTTACATCCGATTCAAATCAACCAATTAGAGAGCACCGTTGTCCTCATTGGCTACAATCTGCTAGTAATAATATTATTACAAGCTTCTGTTGAATTTGCATGTTCATGCAATCAAATGTAGTGTTGCCGTACATTCGAAAGTTTCAAATGAAAAATGCTAAACTATTGATATGTGGTATATCAGTATGGATATGTGTTTTAGAGCAATACTATTGATTACCAACAAAACTATCAATAGTATCGATGCTGACGATGAACAAACTGTCATGAGTATCTTTAGAATTGCGTCTCATAAAAAATCGATACTATCAAAAATTTATGAACTATCAATAGTGTCGATAGTTTTTGTATTATTAAAAGCAATGCTATCGATAGTTTGTTCGTCACCGGAATCGATTCTATTAGTAGTATCGATAGACTACCGAAAGTATCGACTTTATTTAAAATACCAATAGTGAATTGACAGTGTGTCGATAGTGGACTATCGAGTGATAACACTCATCCAATGCTTATGGAACCAATGAGCTGTTTTGATAATTATGCTGGAACACATTTAAAAGAACTTAGTAATACAACAACATAGCCCTTAGGTCATTTATTACAGGATAAGCCTTACCTACGTGTCCCCCTCTGCTGCTGAAGTTTATGATCAAATAATCAAATACGTTCATAGAAACTAGTCGCATAATCGATTATGATCATAAAGTGAATCGGTAATGCATCGTAAGGACGGTGCAATTGTTGTGATATAAGTTTTTCTTAATTTTTTTTTTTGCTCAAGCTATTTTTGTAAGGCCAAACTTCTTATTAAAACAAATGAAAGAAGCTCAAACTCGATGGAATTGTGTCGTTTTATTACTAATTTCCATCGACCATCTCCCGTCTCTGTGATCAGACCTTTGGCAACGTTATAAAGTACTCGTTAAGACACATCAAACAAGTCCTGCTAAAAGGGGTTGTGTTGTTTTATAACTCAGTCCTAGCGAATATCTCCCAACAACAAAACAGCTCAATGACTTCATAATATTGTATTGACAAGTATGAAAAATTTCAGCTTAATCAGTTGAGGATAACTGGTTTAAATTTGAGTTGCCAATGAAGATTTAACCAAAACGAATATTCGTACATAGATACCAGATACATTGCAAGTTAAATAAAATACATATAACCGTCTTAGATTGCACAAACTATCATTGGCAATGATTTTTTTTTATTTTATTAACATTGTTTTCTATCTTAACGTAATTTCTGAAAAATAAAATCCATGAAATAATTTCTAGTATCGATTACGGAAAAAATGAAGTCAAGTTTGCAACTGATTTCCTTCCCAAACGATTTCCTAAATTATTTACTGCTAAACTACAGTAAAAATATTGCTGGATCTACGTAGTGCCCAAACGTCTGTTTACATATGACGGAGCAGGAGATGACCTACGCCGAACTCACTAAAAGTGTGACGATAAATACAGCGCTCCGCCTCGCGCTGTATCATGGATTCCAACCATATGTGTCTGAATACCCCTGGCCCACACAGTTATTGAATCTGTGTCCACCTGGGCTTATCGTCTTGCTGAAACAACTATCATTGTAATAAATCGGTTTACCAAATCCTCATCTATTACAACAATCACAATTAAAGAAGTTATGGCCAAGCCCACAGCACACTACACAAAGGAGATGTTCACAGTACGGCGGTCCGCACAAGACTGAGCCGCTCGTCGCTAGGGCGACCACTTTTATACTTGTTGCTACATTTGAAAATGTAGCAGTTATGTTTTGTAGTAAACAACTTTCTGTTTGCACATCGAAAACAATAATAAATGGGATTATCTTGAACTCGCCGACACGGCCAACCTGACATGCGTACGCCCTCGTACGCGCTCTCAATAGTAATTTAAACTAGTAAGTAGCATCAGGCCTGTCTCACTCCGCGGTAGGTATTAAAAACGCAAGTACGTACGGCGGCCATGCCAGCGTGGCTAATCAGTGCGCCAGAAAAGGTAAGCGTTACGCGATAGAAAGAGATGGATTGTCTAAGTGAATATAACTGTAAGTTATTAGCGTTGTGCGATCTGAATTGAACTTAATTGTATCGTAGCGAGAGTCTCTATTCCTTTTATTGATTTTTCAGAGTGAATCTTCTGTACTTGTACTATTATGTATTCTATGGTAGCATGGTTAGAAATAACCATTAAATAATTCTGATCTAGCTCGGCAATAAGCGTCCCACAAAACTATAACAAAATTTCAACTCGCAAAGATTCTACTCCAGAAGAGTGCCTTGCAAAACCACTTTTCTGAACCGGTCTTTTATTTGTCCTTCAGCCAAGATCTATACAGGAATAATTATATAGAAATCATAACTAAGGGATTTTTCGCACAATGCTTACGTATTCAATCATTCGAATCAACAAAATTCATGGATCAATTTAAAGGAATCAATTTTTAACTCGCCGATACTGCCATCTTGACAGTAACACCCGTCCTCGGGTTTCATATTTAAGATCAACACAAAGCACAAACGGTACACCGTTCGGCCAAACCTGATCAAAACAAAGCTTTAGTTATTTTTTTTTTTGAAGTCTTGCTGTACGACGAGGCAATGCCGCCAGTCTCTTAAGTATATGTTTTATTTTTATATTTTTTAGTTAGTTATATTTTGGTTCATACTTTTAACATTTTAATTTAGGTAGGTTATTTAGTTTTTAGTTAAATTAATTATTGTGTACTGCTTTTTTTTTTTTTTTGCTATAAATAACCATCTTTATTAGAAGACTTAATTGGATTAAACGATCTAAAATATAATAAACTCAAAACAAAAAATGAACATCGATAAATCTTTAAAATCAAATTGGATACTAATAACTTCATGTCTATGTGCAGCGATCACATGTTAAGGAACGCAGCCAGCCTTCCTGCTAGTTAAAGTTGTTACTAATCATATGTTCTCTTTACCAGTTATGAAAGTTAAATTGAATCAAAACGAATAGAACTTCTAAATTTTAACGATGTTTAAAAAAAAGATACAGTAATTATTAATTCAGTTAGGAGATCTCTCCTAACCAAGACATATCAATAACAAAATTGCCATCGTTAGCCTCACACTAATACGCGTATTACCACATGTGATCACCAGGTCCACTTGACCTTATGATTTCCTCCAGAAACTCGACCTCCACAAGAGCCGACCGCATACTGCCCACTCACGGACTACGGGTCAACTCTAGTACGGTCACAACAAAATAAACAATGCAATTCATCACTCTACCTATGGCAATAAAGCCTTCGGCTATGCTATCGGTCTTCCTAATAAGCTTCTCTGGCTCCCGCATCCTTCTCAACCTATCATGAAAACACTTGTGTATTTGCTTTGAGTTTCATGCCCGGAAAGCAACAGCTCAAAATAATTCATCCCTGGCTCAGGAAAACACCCAACTGTCAACAAAAACAAACGTTTACAGTACTTTTGTTACACTAAAGCGTGGCTAGAAATTAGTTAAAGCTTAATCTTTTTTCTACGGACTTCATAACAATAAAAATAACATTGTTTATCAGTACGATATTCTTGAATTTGGCTATAATATCACAATATTTATTCGACTTTAATTATCCAAATTAAAATTTACTCAAGTAACGGGACTTTACTTCAGTTAACCTAAAACACAGTAAATAATAAATTAATGGTAAAATATTATTACTCACATAGTAAACGGTGAAGGGTCCTTTTAAATAAAGTCATCACCATGATCATCATCATGGTAGGCTCGCCGTCCTATTAATCACCTCTTCATCAATAATATCTTCATCGTCATCACTGTCTCTTCATTATTAATATCATCATCATCACCCTGGTCATTATCTCATTATAATCTTTATAAAATTCATCATCATATTTAGCTATCTTAAGTCCAATATGAGGCAAAGGCTTGGAGAACTTATCTCTCCAACTTTACGAATAATGAAGTATCCACACGTAAGCTTTTATGACGCTAAAAATTATAATTTAAAATACTCAAACAAGACTATTTGCTAGGATACTAACTGGCGCCTCTGCCAGCTCCGACTAACAGTGACTTATGCCACCTCCAGTGATGTTAAGCTGATCTATCAACTCATGACGATAAGATAAACTTACTAAGCTTAGCAGATAATACACGTTCTTATTAAAAATAGCGAAATCATAATTATTTTCTGCTTGCATAGTGGTCAAAAGACTAGACATTATTCGATTTTATGTTTTAAAACTAAAGGTTTGAAATAAATTGCTCTCTGCTCTACTCTTAAATCGAAAAAAATATAAAAACTCACCAGATTATCTTTGCGATTCAGCAGATAAGGTTACGACACACAAATTCACTTCACCTCACTTCACCAGGAATCTCGAGCGCCTGCGGCACTGCCGCTGACTCCAACTCGGCCGCAATACGTAGCCAGCAGTTATGGTTCACTTGTTAGCACTTTAGCACCTTTGCAGAAGTAGCTGAAACTAAACACACGTTAAGTATCTTTGCACTGATCGCTTCACTCTCGTTAGTCACACAGACGTTTGTCACACAGACGCTTGTCACACAGACGCTTTGTCACACAGACGCTTTGTCACACAGACGCTTTGTCACACAGACGCTTTGTCACACAGACGTTTGTCACACAGACGTTTGTCACACAGACGTTTGTCACACAGACGTTTGTCACACAGACGTTTGTCACACAGACGTTTGTCACACAGACACTTGTCACACAGACGTTTGTCACAAAGACGCTTGTCACACAGACGCTTGTCACACAGACGCTTGTCACACAGACGCCTGTCACACAGACGCTTGTCACACAGACGCTTTGTCACACAGACGCTTGTCACACAGACGCTTGTCACACAGACGATTGTCACACAGACGCTTGTCACACAGACGCTTGTCACACAGACGCTTGTCACACAGACGCTTGTCGAACAGACGGTTGTCACACAGACGGTGATCACAGACCATTTGTCACACAGACCATATGCAACACAGGATGGGTTGCGATACTAAAACCAGAGCCTGTCAATGACCCCAAAAGTTATCGACACATTGCACTGCTAAACTCCATCCACAAACTATTAAAAAGACTAAGACTGAAGTCACGACACCGACTCTATAAGATTGACTGTTGAAAAACCACTTTACCATCAAAAATAATAGAATTTGAATCCACCTATGTGGATACAACCAATAACCCCACTGAAAAACTATCAGGGTTCTAACCCCACGCAGAGAATTGTGCCAGCTCCACAGACTGAGAACTGGATGGGAACGAACTAGATCGTTTGAATTCTGGTGCGACTGGATTGACTCCCCAGCTTGCGGATGTGGCGCTCCTGAATAGGACATGGACCACATTATTCGAGACTGCCGGAAGACTGGTTCACCCTGCAAAAAGACGCAATACAATAGATACGGAATAACGACTGTAATAATAGCCATACGATTATTAAATAAATGGACAGGTTCCTGTTTTTCAGAATAGGCATGACGAATGGAAAAACACTTTTGGTCCATCGGTTAGACCATCAAACAACATTGTGGTTTATACACACACTCTTTCCTTTCTCTGTGAAACCAAAAATGACAAAGATACAGCGCATTGAAATTTTGCGTGACGCCACACTCAAGCACGATTTTTACGTAAGTGGGACTCCGCAAGCCCACTCCGGAACCTTGACGCTCCGTATCCCTGCGAATTTTCACCCCTCTGGCAAACAGAAAATACGGGTCCATCATCTCTGGACAATTCAAAAGACGGACCAATTATAATCACACTCTTCGGACCCTGTCGGTCTCTTCGGACCCTATCGGTCTCTTCACCCCTATTCTCCCATGGATTCACTCAAGTGGGCAAAAGATTCAGATCCAACTTCTGATGACGGAGCAGGAGATGACCTACGCCGAACTCACTAAAAGTGTGACGATAAATACAGCGCTCCGCCTCACGCTGTATCATGGATTCCAACCATATGTGTCTGAATACCCCTGGCCCACACAGTTATTGAATCTGTGTCCACCTGGGCTTATCGTCTTGCTGAAACAACTATCATTGTAATAAATCGGTTTACCAAATCCTCATCTATTACAACAATCACAATTAAAGAAGTTATGGCCAAGCCCACAGCACACTACACAAAGGAGATGTTCATAGTACGGCGGTCCGCACAAGACTGAGCCGCTCGTCGCTAGGGCGACCGCTTTTATACTTGTTGCTACATTTGAAAATGTAGCAGTTATGTTTTGTAGTTAACAACTTTCTGTTTGCACATCGAAAACAATAATAAATTAAAGAATTAAAGAATTAAAGAATTTATTTCAACATTTAAAATGGGATTATCTTGAACTCGCCGACATATATATATATATATCACAGAGATTGAAAGTTTGAAACTTGTGTTATGGAATACTAACGATACTATACTTTATAACTAATACATATATAAATAAACGTTCAAGACCTCGGCCAATTGATTGACGGAAAACATTATTTTCTACCTTAACTGACTGGGATTGAGCCTGAGACCTCCGATGTGACAACCCGTTATGATAAGTACTAGGTCTTAAAGGTCGTGACGTGACTAGTCCACAGAAGTATTAAGTTAGGGAAGTGAATGATAAATAAATTACAATACCTAATTATTTTTTTATTTTTCTATTACAGGTCTAAGCTTGCCAAAGATCTGTTTCTTTCAAGCGACTCTGAGTCAGAGGTCAAACCTCTGAAGTCAAGCTCTGAGTCAAAGAAACTAAAAAGAAAATCGTCTGACAAGATAGCAGAGGAGCCAATCAAGAAAATCACGAGTGAAGAAAAACGCTTGAAGAAGATGGTTATTACCCCCGTCTCACCACCACCTCGAGTTACGGCGCAAATGTTGTTTGGGGATGACAGCTCTGCGGAAGAAGATGGCGCTGAAGCATCCTCCTCCAAAACGTCGGGTAAAAATATACCTCCAATAATTAACTATTTGACAAAAAGGGGGAAAAGGGGATTCGGTCGACAAATTAATGAGAGTAAGGATGGGAAATATTTTGTGGAGATGAAGATTTATGAAACGGATAAAATCAAAAAAATACAGCCTGTAGATCAAATGTAAAATAAATGATAATGAGGAGTCTTGGCATTACATTAAAAAAAATCGCAAAAGCTATACATAATGATTTTAAAAGCAGTCTGGTATCAGTTATAGGCGGGTATGATTTTTAGGATAGGTCTTAAAGATATCCATGTAAAGGGTATTTTACATAACCATTTCTATATACTTAACATAATAATACCTTGTTAACCTAATTTAGTAACATGTTATTTTTTATACATGTTTTGGAAGTTCTTTTACTTTTTCTCTTTTTTTTACTTAATATTTGTAATGTCATTATCACCATGTATATTTGTAATAATATAATCACCACATCTATAGGTGTTCTTAAATAAACAATAATATTATAACATTGTTTTTTTTCACAGTTGTGATTTCCGACGACTTAACAAGAATTGAAAAAGCTATAAATTGTTATAATTGCAATATGTTAGTCCAGAAAAAACTATTTTCACATCATAAGAGAACAAATTGACATAAAGCCAACTGTTTATTGAATACGCAGTTCGCAAATATCAATATTGTCGCGACTGCCTTCAAAAACAGGTTAATAACATACAGATTGAATGTCGCTCAGGAAGACGAGTACCTCAGTCCAGAGGCGTTCCTAAGTGATAATCACACAGATTTACTGAAATTAGTCAATATGTCATTAAATGATCATAATGTTATAAAATTAAATTTTGAATTGTTCGCTTATTTTTTACTACCCAAATTAGATGAAAAACAATTGAAATCCTTTAATACTAAATATATTATTATTTACAAGAAGTCAGATTTGAATAAATTATTAGCAAAAGTGATGAATATATAAAATAAGAAATTTACTGAATTTCAGCATACTCAATCTGGATGGACATTTTTATCCATGAGTCATCTTGAATTAAACATAAATAAATATTCTCCTATGAGAGGTGGATCGTATCTCGATTTACCACCAGCAATCAAACATTCAAAAAGTTGTATTAATCTTAAAAATAAAGATTATCACTGTTTTTTATGGAGTATAGTAGCAGCATTATATCCGGTTAAGAACAATGTTAGTTTAACTAGTTCATATCCTCATTATTCCAGAATCCTAAACACTGAAGGAATGACATTTCCTCTTACAGTGAATGGTATTAAACGATTTGAAAAAAAAATCCTGATATTAGTGTAAATATACATGGTTTGCAGAAGAATACTGTAACTGGATCCCTATATGTATCTAAAAATAAAAATCATGTAAATTTATTGTATATTGAATACTATAACAGTAGTAAAGGACATTATAGTTTAATTAAAGATTTGACCCGATTAGTTCGACGTCAAGTCACTCATTATAAAGGCAAAGTTTACTTACGCGAAACATGTTTACAATTTTTCAGTAAAGAAAGTAGATATGAGAATCATAGTTGTTCTAAAATTTTATCTGTTTTACCTGAAAAAAACTTGACATTAAAATTTGCACATTATGAAAGACAGCAAAAAAATAATTTTATTATTTACGCTGATTTTGAATGTTTGCTCATTGAGTGTGGTAAAAGTATTTCTATGAAAACTCAAAATCTAAAAGTACACCAACCTTCAAGTTTTGCATATTATATATGTTGTTCACATAATAATGACTTAAACAACTTTGTTTCGTACAGAGGTGAAAATTGTGTACAAATGTTTGTGGAATGTTTAATAAAAGATGCTGTACGTATACATAAAATATAAAATGAAAAGAAACCAATGATCCCATTGACCCTGGAACAGGAAGAAGAATATCAAAACTCAACTATATGTCACATATGTAAATAATCATTATTGAATGACAGAGTTCGAGATCATGATCATATAACGTCTGAGTACAGAGGTGCATCGCATGTTCATTGTAATTTGATGTACAGAGTTTGCCCATTCATTCCTGTTGTATTCCATAACCTAACTGGGTATGACTCACACTTATTCATTGAAGAATTAGCGAAGTACGAAGGTTCTATTAACATAATACCAAAAACAAAAGAAAAATATATGTCAGTAACAAAAGTAATAAAGAGTGAATATTATAACCACCCTATTCAAATAAAATTTATTGACTCTTATCAGTTTTTGAGTTCCAGTCTCGATACACTAAGTAAAAGTTTAACAAAAAGCGATTTCTATCATTTATCAAAAGAATTTAGCGATAAAAATAAATTTAACTTAATAAGAAAAAAAGTTATTTATCCATATGATTACTTTAACTCTTGGTCAAAATTTAATGAATCCCAACTTCCATCAAAGCGAAATTTTTTCAATAGTTTACCTAAAGAACATATAACTGATGAAATGTATTTACATGCGCAAACGGTTTATAAAGTTTTCGAAATTAAATCGCTTGGTGAATATACAGACCTATACATAAAATCTGATGTGCTTTTATTATATAGATATTTGAGAAATTTAGAGAAATGAGTTTACATTATTACAAATTAGAACCCGCTTATTATGTGAGCTCACCAAGTTTAAGTTGGGATGCTTTGCTTTTTTATACAGGTACTGAACTTGAACTTATAAATGACTTGACAATGTATGAATTATTAGAAAAAGGAATTCGAGGTGGGTTAGCACAATGTTCGCTTCGACATGCTGAAGCAAATAATAAATATTTACCTAATTTTAACAATTCACTTCCAAGCAGTTATTTGATATTATTATCTTGATTGTAATAATTTATATGGTTATGTTATAATGAAAAAGCTTCCGATATCAGAATTTAAATTTTTAACTCTGGAAGAAATTTCCGATTTGGATGTGCTAAATATTTCAGATGACAGTAATTGACCCCATACGCGGACCACCGCGGTGGGGAGCAGAACCGTCCGCGGTTCTGTCCTATTGAGGGAGCAAGCTAGTTATGGGCTCCCCACTCTCTCCAAACCTGGGGGGTGCCACTGGCCCGGATAATACATCGGACGAGTGCACATCCCCATGTGAGGGGGCGCATAACCTGCTGCCCTGCCGTACCTGGCGTAGGGCGGGTGGTACTCCAACCGAGGGTACTCATGAAGTGGCGGGGAAAACCGCTGTGGCTCCGTCTGTCGAGTAGGAGCCGGTGCGGAGGAAGGTGTCCCACCTCTCACTTCCGCTCTAGGGCCCCCGCCCATGGGGGCCCTATCCAAGGCCTGACCAGCCACATACTGGCCATGTGCTGTGGGCGCAGGATCCCGGACCGCCGAGACCCGCGCCGGCACTCGACCCCCATCCCGAGGGGGGGTGCGACGAGCGAAGCCACGTCCGCCGTCCGACGGTGGAGGGCTTCGCGCAGGAGCGCCCCCGCCCATGGGGGACCCCTGCCTCCTTGCCTGGGAGCCAGCCTCGCTCCGGTTCATGCAGAGCATCAAGTGATGCAGCCCACGGCACACACTACATGGCTTGGCCCTGTGGCAGTCACGTGCATAGTGACTGTCCAGGCAGTAAAAGCATAATTCATGTCGCTTCACCATGCGACGCCTTTGTTCTACTGGCAGCCGCTGCCAGTCCCTACATTGTGGCAGGCTGTGACCCTTCCGGCCACACTGCAGACAGTCCGCGTCCCTCGCGACTGCTGCTGTATTCACCACCCGAGCACCAGCTCCACGCGGTGACGGTGGCTGTGTCTGTCTGGGCTTCCCTCGCCATAAGGGGCCCGAGGCTCCGCGTTCTGGCGCCCTAGATGGCGCTGGTTCCGGCATGGAACTCTCCGCGGCCCTAGCCTCATATTCCAAAAACTTGTACAGGTCGGAAAAGGTCGGTAGGGTATTGCTGTCCCGCTCAGCATTCTCGCGTTCGAAACGCGAGCGAATATCGTTGGGCAGTTTGTGTACCAACAAGAATGACCACTGGTCCACCGGTAGTCCCAAGGTACGCAGCGCGTTACAGGCCACTGTAACGGGCGTTAATAATTGCAGGCGCAGTTATGCCCGATTGGCCACCCGAGGCAGGGCCAATAGCTGCGCCGCATGTGCGTCGGCCAACAACCGAACGGAACTTGAGCTCAAGGGGAGGCTTAGGGACCCAATTTCCTTCACCAACTGCTCGGGACCCATTGGGACCCAGCCGTCACCATCCGAAGAGGACTTCGGGCTCGACGAAGAAGCCAGGCGAGGCCGTCTGAAGATAATATAGACAGTAAGTGGTAGTATTAAGTTTTACGTAATTTGTAATTAGTTTCTAATAATTTAGGTTAATCGTATAATTAGGTTAGGAGGTTCTCTAGACCTTATCTAGAGTGGTAGCAGAGCTGCGTTTGTTTGTATGTATGTTTGTATGTCTGTTTGTTGCCGGTTGGAAAAGTCGGCCGGGCCGACCCGCGCAACAAACCTTAGTTTAGTAAACAGTAATATTGGTTATATTTTGGAAGTAGACTTGGCTTACCCAGACTATTTACATAATCGACATAAAGACTTACTGATCTGATTACAGAATTTACAGGTTTACGTGCCAAGTTATATTTTATAAACAGTATAACATCCGAAGTAAAAAAGGCTAAGGGTGTATCGAAGTCAGTGTCAAAAAAATTTAAATTGCAAGACTACAATAACGCATTGTCAATAAATGAGACTCTAAGGTGTAAAATGTCTATGATAAAATCTATTAAACATATATTCTCAGCAAATTGATAAACAAATTTTAGATAGAAATGATGACAAAGTGCAAATTTTACCTGATCAGATACATACATTACCTTGGGGTCATTGCGATTCAATGTTCATTGATTATTCTAGTGATGTGTAAAATAGCTATTTTGTGAAAAAAGTTATGATTAGAAATGTAATTAGTTATAAAATGTTACCTTAGATTACCTTACCTATAAGTTTGTTTACTATGTTTACCCATTTAACTAATGTGTTATATGATTAATTTAAATTTATGTTATGATATATGAAAGAAATGAGTTATTCACTTTTTCAAAGTTATAATTAGAAATGTAATTAGTTATAAAACGTTACCTTAGATTACCTCACCTATAAGTTTATTTGCTATGTTTACCCATTTAACTAATGTGATAAATGATAAATTTGAATTTATATTATGATATATGAAATAAATGAGTTATTCACTTTTCTCGTATTTTTTATTTTTTTGACATACCTAATAAAAAGCATTGTGATTAATAGTGTGGTATATAAAGACTAACAGTTTAAAAATCTTTACATTCTAACATGAAATTCGTGAAGCAAGCATTGTCGTTAGAAGTAAATAGTTTAAAAGTCAGTAATAGTCAAGAAATAGTAAAACACAGTCCTTTAACGCCTAACACGATCCGATGCATAATATGTGGTCCTTCCAATTGTGGGAAAACAGATTTTATGCTTAGTTTACTATTACATGAAAATGGACTTAAATTCAAGCTTATTTATTTATATTCGAAAACAGTTTTCCAACCAAAATATCGTTTTTTAAGTGAAGTTATGACGAAAATTCCTAGAGCTAACCTGTTTATTTTTAATAATGATAATGATGTTCTACATCCAAATAATGCATTACGAAATTCTATTATTATTTTTGATGATATTGCATGTGAAAAGCAAACAAATATTAGAAATTACTTTACAATGGGGAGACAAAGACAAATAGATTGTTTTTATTTGTCTCATACTTATTCAAAAATACCTAAGCAACTACTACGAGATAATTAAAAAGCTCTTCACATAATTATCATCGAACTTCACAAGTTCGTTTGATTTTTAATTATGTGTTACAGCTTCATTCTTTGCGATTTATTGTTTACATATTGTAGGATGTTCAGAGAATTTTACGTGAAATACATTATTATCTAAATGGGTAAGTTCAGTTCTGTGTTCAGTTCTGTGCTCACCCAGCCAGCTTTCGCAGCAAGAGCGTTGGAGCTAGGTCCACTTTGAAATGAACATGACAGCACTTACAGCTACGGGCCGATATGGGTACTTATCGTCTCCGTTTTAAGTACCGTCAGTACCAAGCTCGAGAAACCAGGTGAGCATGTATATAGGGTATCATGGAACGTGTGGGGGATTGCAGTCTGGGGGATGGGAGAGACATGGGAAGTTAGAGTCTACCGTATACCAGCAACAAGTAAACATAGGGTAATAAATTCTATACTTGGTGTGTTATATATAATAAGGAAAGGATTTGGACTGCGTTTTTTTTTTCTCTGCCATGATCTTCTCTTCCTAATGCATCTTTCGAAGGGCGGTATTGTCTGCATTATATTTCACGGCGTCTGAAATGGCTTTGTATCTTGTGTAAGTATTATTCCTGAGGCTCTTATTCTTCTGACGATTTCTTCTATGGTCTTCTTGTGTCTTTTATCGGTACGTATGTGTCTTTTATTTTCAAGCTCCTCGCTGAGATTGGTACCTTCGCTTGGTGCTTCTTATTTTTTTCTCAAGTTTGCTGGTATACGCCGCGCTGTCGACCGTTGTGATTTAGCACTATTTCACTGTGTTTGACTGTTCTTACAAGTTTTTAATATGAAACAAGAGTAGTTAATTTATTGAGATTTTCAACACAGATTTCTGTGTTGAAAATCTCAATAAATGATATAAAATCGTGCTCAACTGACCAATATTTTACCCGAATCAAATTTCCACTCCACTAGGTATATCCACTACCAACTTTAAGGGTATTAAAATTAAGATTATAGGAAACTTACCAATATTTATACCCCAATATTCGGTCAACTCGATCCACAACACAACACCACACACAACACACACGCACCACTTTAGAAGTTTGAACTCTTTTCACATATTTTAATGACGCACGTGTATGCAGCATTGTTAAATATTTTAGCCAAGTACTAGTTCACATCAGGTGACCAATGCGTAGGAACGCTCACTATGATCTAGGCCGATTGCTCATGCAAATCATCAAGGCTGGTGATTCCATGGATGGAACGATTAGAACCGTTGCAGTGCGATTATGGGATGTTGAGTTTTTTGAAAGATCCATTGACCAGTGCTCAGGAAATACGTTCTCCAAGCCGTTTGCTCGTGCCGGTGACCTTATGGCTGTTGGCACTTGGAAACGATTATTCCATCGCGTTGGTATTGACCAGTGCTTAGGAAATACGTTCTCCAAGCCGTTTGCTCGTGCCGGTGACCATTAAGGCTGTTGGCACTTGGAAACGATTCCATCGCGGGTGGTTTTTGGAGCATACTAAACTTAAAAAATCAAAACATGCCCAGTGGTCGATGCTTAGGAACTTCTCGCAACAATCTAGGATATTTTACGTTGCCTGTAGATTGATGATAGCATCTAGAAAAGTGATTATTCCATTACAAAGGCTACGAAGGATTAACTTAATTAAGTTTGTGGCAAAATTTTAACAAAACTTACACTGCGAAGATTTTTACGTAACAGCAGTACGACACTATACAATCAAATGAATATTTTAAAGAAGGGCTTTCTATTGAGGCGTATTATCGCTAAAGCAAACTAAGCACGTGCCCAGGGCACGAAGTTACGCAGGGGCGTCTGCAACATTTTAGAGTTGACCTAACAAAAATTTGTGCTTCAGATAAGTATATCTATTCGTTTCTTAATTATTATTTTAAGTTAGGTGAAAACTAATCGCATGTTTTTCCTTGATTTCATAGTAGAAGTTGGTAAGATACAATCAATACGACTAATAATAAGAAATAAATAAATTCGTTTTTTGCAGGCAAACAAAACGTACAAATATATTATTGACCCATATTTATACATACGTAACATACGTATAAACTAAAAACTTAAACACAATATTTATTGTCTTTGTGATGCAATGCACTTTGTACTGGGTGTCAGGTAACCGCCCACGATATCGTCGGAACATGACACCCTTCGGCCAGAAATCCTCCTTAGCGAAGGTCGGTAGCTGAAGACTAACGCATAATATTGTGTGCACTCGTCTCGTGTGACGATTCCTAGTTCTTTCGGATTAAGTAAAAAATGTGTGTTAGAGGGCACCTATGAGTTGTTTGGCTAGGGCCATCTCCACGTTTAATCCGCCTCTGACAGTAAGTATTTAGTTGTCTAAGCAATATTACGGTCACACGCTTACTCGTAATATGAGTGCGATATTAATGTAGTCATGTATTCATTCTGTTAATGAAGAAGTTTCTTCATAAGGCTGCTTGCTCATTGCACTCAACACAACATCATGTTATACATAATCAGTTTAAATATATATGAGTTACTTAATTTAATTAAAGAAAAATAAATGAATACTTCTGAAGACCATGTTTATGGATGTATAGGGTGGAAATTGGAATTAAAATACGATGGGTTGCTAGCCGCATCGCCTATTGATATAATTTGTTACATTTTTCGAGGGAGATTAGACTAGTTTAGACTAGTTAGATTTTGGCTGCCAGTCTAAAAAAAGATATAGCTTATTTGACTCGAGTGATATAGAGATTCTAGCGATAGAGATTCGCCCAAAACCATTCACCCATTTAGAAGTCGTTGCGGAACTAAAAAACTCATATACATACTTACATGTACTCTAAACACATTACAATCATTTTTTGGGTTGTGGTGTGGTAATTGTATGAAAGTTTTCGTCTTTCGAAATTAAAAATGTGAAATTAGCCTTATTCATCGGCTTCTGCTTTTATTTCTTTGGCGGTAAATCGGTGTATTTGAAGTATTATGTTACAGTGAATTAATTAATGTCTTTATTAAATATAACTTAATATGCACTAAATATGCTTACATTTGCAAAGCAGAGGTTGCACACCTGTTGATTCTTCATATTCAACAAATTTAAATTATTACATATAACAAAAAGTAAGTTTCCTTTACAAAACTAAAGGTTTATAATACCTGTAAAATACTGATGATGAAGCTTAATTTACGTATAAATACATTGACAATCGTGAAGCACCCCAAATTATCTTTGCAATTTGCATCTTGGCCAAGCTCTGTCCAAGCTCTACAAGTGTACAACTACGAGGTTTCTCTGCTCGTCGTCAACCAGCTGAAACTTTGTTATCACCACGAAGATCTTCGCACGTCAAATCATGTTCGTAAGTTTGAATATTTTTGTCTAAACTGTGATAACGTGAATAAATCTTAATGTTATATTAGGAGGAGCTCGGTGGTCCGGCGGGAGTGCGCATTGATAGCGCTTTTGCAAATAAAGCGACAATGGTTGTGGTCCGCACTTGGATGGGTGACCAAAAGTAGCATAAAAATTTCTCGAGCTCCTCCGTGCTTCGGAAGGCACGTATAAGCCGTTGGTTCCAGCTGTCATTATTGTATAGCAGTCGTCAAGTTTCGTCAGATGCCTTTAGGCAGCTTGAAAAATCTGACACCAGTGTTGGTCACTTACACACGAAAAACAAAACAAACAATGTTATATTTCTGTCTTCGTAATTAATTATGTACAAATTATTTGCAGGTCGGACTCTGAATATTACACCGCTAAGCGCATCACCAAGGGAGCAAAAAAACAATTTATAGAAGAGTTTGCTGACTCAGAAGCAGAGGGAACTACTTCTTCTGACGTAAGGTATGTGTTTCTTTTTGATATTACATTACAAAAAAGCTTTGAAAATTAAAATTAAAAATTAACATTACAAATTAAGCTTTGTTTACGAGGATTTCTCAACTTTACCTTGGTTAAAAATTATTTCGTCTTACAATTATAATTTGCTTTTTTCAGAACCACCTCAAACGGTACCAAGAGAGCCAAGAAACATTATTCTGAAGACTATATTCAATCTGACGAGGAAGTTACCCCTAAAAAGTATGTACTATTCATTACTTTTCTCAAATTATTTGATCTTTTATTATATACTAGCTTTTATTTTTACTATCACCTGTCCCGTTGTCAGTCTGTAACCAAATCTTGCTAGTTTAATTCATTTCATAGCATCTTGTTATATTTACTAACCTTATCAGGTTCTGTGTCCCATGAATTCATTTATGAACATTTAAATTTGTTTTACTATTCTGTCTCATTTGTGGACCGGGAATTGAATTATTTGTAAAAATATTTATATGTTAAATTTGGATAAGATTGTTTTCTAATAGTAAAAGTTTTTTACCCAACCGTTTCAGAATGAGGTAATGTTTTTTCGAGTATAAGTATGTATGTATGTTCATTTCATTGGCGGGCTCTACGGCTCAAACAGTAGGACGGTTTTTGACATAAATTTGTTGTGAAAATTGTGGTAGTGACATAGGCTATAAAATTTCGAAAGCAGATGTCTTCTTTGTTTTTTAAATTATAATTCTTGTTTTTCAAATCAGTTCATAGTTTCTGAGTTTATTTGAACATTTGTCAATTCAAACCTATCTTAATCTCCCTATTCTATGTAAGTCATTAAAAATAACTGCAATTATAACTACATATAATTTTATTTAATTAATCATTATTATTTTTCAGATCTAAACCAGTCTCCAAGCCAGCCCCGAAGAGGAAGGCTCCGAATAAAAAACCAACGAAATCCAACGGGTGGTTTGAAAGTGAAGACGAAGACGAAGCGGTATTCCAGCAGAAATCTATTAAGAAGCAGGCGTTGCAGTCAGTGCTGACAAGGAGAGTCGCCGATGGTGTCTTGCGTCGCACCGCTGCCCTAGCTGGAGACGTGTTTGTAGAACTTAAAATTTATAACACTGCAGATATTTTGAGTGTGAACCCAAAAGATCGGTGGGAACATGCAGTTTTATCTTTAAAGTATCAGACCTGTTCCGATGCCGATCAACTAGTAGCCTTGAAAGAATTTATAAAGCAAATCAAACCCTCATTCAAAGAAGAGGGTATTTTCTTTTCTAACAAGAAAAAATAAATTGGGTTTTGACTTAAAATCTATACTTATAAATCTATCTATAGATATAAAATTGTTAAAACTAAAATTAGGGACCTATTACTAATAATAATAAATAACTGATTATTGTTTTATCTGCTGTTTTTGTTTACTTATATACATTATCTAGCTTTTACATTTTTAGGTATGTTGACCTGACATGTCAACTAATTTAATTTTCTTAAAGTCAATACAATAAAAGAGTATAATTACTCTGTAATAAAGGTTATAAGTATGTTATAATAAGTACTGATTACATCTAGTTTAATTTTCAAACTAGCCTTTTCTAATCTTTGAAATTTTATATTTGGGTTGAAACCAAAGCATTATTCTAACTTATTTTTTTTATTTTACACCTTTTTTTTTTTGTCCAATCGTGCTTAGGTTTAAACTAGTTGAAATTTTACTTTTAAAAACTCTCCCACATTATTTTATCATTCGTTTCGTTATTTCTCAACTTTTTCATAAATAGCGGTTAGCATTTTTTAGATTAATCTCTTTCATTTGTTACCCGCACTACAGACATGGTTAATAAAACAGTCTATTGCACGGTTTGCGACATATCTGTAAAGAGTAGCGCATTTTCTGCTCATCTTAGAAGTAATACACACAAAAATAATAATTCTGTCGAAGTTTGTAATGGTATACAAAAGATAGGTACGGCATTCAGTAATCGGATTGCTTCATATAGGGTGTGGCCGGAGGTTGCTCATACGAGTGATGACAGTAGTGAGAGTGCTGTCGCTGTTGCACCGCCAGCCGAATTTTTACGAAGTTTAAAGTCGCGCTTGAAACAACTGATAGCGGCGAGGCAAGCCTCTTATCGTTCTATAAAAGTTAACTTCGAGTTGTTTTCCGAATTTAATTTAGCTTCGAACCTAACTAGCGAAATAAAGTCTTTCGCTACTGAAAACGTTATATTACACAATAATTATGATTTTAAACAAATGTTTTCTAAAGTTGTTTACACTATTATTAATAAAATTGACGAATTTCAAGAACGGGATAGTGGTTGGGCATTTTTGCGTAATTTGTACTTAGAAGTAAATATTAACAAATACAGTCCTTTAAGAGGGGGGCGCTTTATTGAATTGCCGAGAAATATAAAATTGAAACGTGCGTGTATAAATATACAAAATAATGATTCCTTCTGTTTTTTATGGAGTATAATGGCGGCTTTGTTTCCTGCTAAAAATAATCATCATCGAAAATCTTCTTACCCCTCATACGAAAATATTCTTAATACAAAGAATATGACCTTTCCCGTAGGAATCTCGGACATCAAAATTTTTGAGAAAAATAATCATCTTATTAGTGTTAACGTATATAGCTTGGGAGACACAAACAATATTGTTGGTCCTGTTTATAAAACTAACCATAAAAGAAAACATCATATTAATCTATTACTGTTAGAAAAGGGGCGATTTAAACATTATTGTTTAATAAAAAATTTAAGTAAATTACTTAGACCTCAACTAACAAAACATCATGGCAAAATATTCTTTTGTGATGAGTGTATGATTTTCTTTAATAACCAAGAAAAATTTAATGGTCATATCTGTAGTGGGGTTCGGACTGTATTACCGGAACAGGGAACTGTAATTCAGTTTAAACATTTCGAAAGAATGCAAGATATGCCATTTGTTATATATGCTGATTTTGAATCTTTATTAGAACCTGAATCAAAAAATAACCAGCATAATTCAAAATGTACAAATATTTTACAAAAACATGTACCAGCTGCATTTGCATACTATATTGTGTGTGCATTTGACAGCTTTCGCAATAAATATGTTTCTTATCGCGGACAAGATTGTGTTGAAAAATTTCAAGATCTTCTTGGTAAAGACATAAAACAAATACATAAGATCTTAAAACACTCAGTTCCTATGACATTATTGTCACGGGAGGAGCAGGAACATTTCGACAAGTCAACACACTGTTTCCTCTGTGAACAGTTGCTACTAGATGACAAAGTCAAAGATCATTGTCATATGACTGGGCGATATCGTGGCGCAGTATATTCTTACTGTAACCTACAATACCGTATACCAAAATTTGTTCCAGTATTTTTCCATAATCTGTCTGGATACGACTGCCATTTGTTTATTCGACAGTTAGGAGATATGCCTGGTAAAATAAAAGTAATTGCAAAAAACAAAGAGAACTATATATCTTTTACAAAATTTTTTAATACCGGTTATAAGGAATATTTAGCAGTACGTTTTGTTGACTCGTTTAAGTTTTTAGGTACTAGCTTGGAAAAGCTTGCAGCAAACTTAAATGACAATGACTTTATACACTTATCAAACTTTTTTCCCAGAAAAAAGCATTTTGATCTTCTGAGAAGAAAAGGTGTATATCCTTACGAATATATGACAAGTTGGAATTCATATAAAGAAAATAGTTTGCCACCGCGTCACTGTTTCTATAGCCATTTAACCGATGAAAATGTTTCAGAGTCCGATTACTGTCACGCACAAGTAGTATGGGAAACATTTTATTTAAAGGATCTGGGTGAATATACCGATTTGTATCTCAAAACAGATGTTATTTTACTAGCAGATATATTTGAAAACTTTCGTCGAACGTGTAAAAAGTTTTACAGGCTCGACCCTTGTTTTTACATGACCGCGCCGTCTCTTTCTTTCGACGCAATGTTACTCATAACAAAAGCAAAACTTCAACTTATAGATAACCTAGAAATTATACGTATGATCCAAAAAGGAATTCGAGGTGGAATCTGTTTATGTTCAAATAGATATGCTAAGGCTAACAACAAGTATTTACCTTATTATAATGCAACTGAACCTGATAAGTACTTACTATACATTGATTGCAATAATTTGTATGGTTATGCCATGTGCTCTTATATGCCTTATTCAAATTTTGAGTTGTTAAACCAAACAGATATAGCAAAACTTAATTTCCTCGATATACCTGATGATTCAGAATATGGATATATTTTGGAAGTAGACTTAGAATACCCAGAACGACTACACGACTTGCATAATGACCTACCATTTTGTGCGGAAAAATTTGCACCGCCTGGGTCCAAAATTCCAAAGCTTATTCCCAATTTGTATGACAAATTTTATTACGTTATTCACTACGTACATTTAAAAACATGTGTACGACATGGCTTGCTGCTTAAAAAAATTCATCGCGTTATAAAATTTAAACAAAGTCCATTCTTAAAACAGTATATTGATTTAAATACAAAATTACGTCAAAGAGCCAAGTCAGTATTCGAACAAGATTTTTTTAAATTATTAAATAATAGTGTATTTGGAAAAACATTAGAAGATCCAGAAAAAAGGGTTAACGTTTATTTAGTTAATAAGTGGACTGACACTAGAAATAAAACAAAAAAAACATACACAGCTGAACAACTAATATCAAGATCAAATTTTCATAGTTGCACTATTTTTGGGGAAAATTTTGTAGCTGTACAAATGAAACCGGAGTCAGTTATTTTAGATAAACCTATTTACATAGGATTTACTGTCTTGGAAATTTCTAAACATCATATGTATGACTTTCACTATTCTATTGTTAAACCATACTACGGTAACAATTTGAGACTTTGTTACACAGATACTGATAGTTTCTTATATTCAATTGAGACAAAAGATATATATAAAGATATAAAATTGTATTTTCATCCATACTTTGATACAAGTAATTATATCGAAAATAATCAGTACAATATTGTACGTCAAAATAAAAAAGTACCGGGGAAATTTAAAGATGAGTTTGGGGGGCAATTCATTTTAGAATTTGTGGGTTTGAGGTCGAAACTATATTGCGTTAAAACAGAAGATAAAGAAATAAAAAAAGCTAAGGGTGTGAAAAAATCTGAAATTAAAAACATTCATTTTAAAGATTATAACGAAGTGTTATTGTTTAACAAGTCCTTAAGAAAAAAGAATATAGTATTTAAATCTCTTAAACACGAACTTTTCACGCAAGCAATTGACAAAGTTGCATTATCTTCAAATGATGACAAACGTGTTATGTTGCAAGATAGAACTAGTACTTTATCCTGGGGACATAAGCACAGAATTAATAATAGTATTACATACAGAACGGAAACTCGCACCGTCCCCCGCAATCTGGTGTCCCCGCAACCCTTCCCCCGTTATTGTGAGGTGTAAGTGGCAGTAAAACAGGGTTATTGGTAGTTGCACGTTGACATTATGCGAGTCACTTAGGATTATTGAATTGTAATGGTGAGAAACTGCGCACATTATCATTGTTTATCGACGGAAAACAATAAATAACGAAAATTTTATAGATTTCCGAGTGGTGAAAACAGGTAAGCAAAGCAACAAAGTCTGTAGTGGCAACCTTGATTGTTTAACTCACACATTTGACGTGTGCACGGACGGATTGTTTCGTTTGTAGTAGTACTAGGTATATATGCTGCTCCGTTTGTATGAAGAGCCATACCTGTGACATAAGTCTAGTTTGTTCTGAATACCCTAATTATTGTATCGTAATTACAAAGAAAAGGCTGGCTTGAAAATTGTAGATAAGTGTTTTATTATGTATACTTATTTAGTTATAGTTTTTAAATAAAAATTAGTTAAATGGTTTAGAATATAATAGTGTAATATTAAATAAAATTTAGCGCAATAAGATTTTTTAAAATAAATATTATATGTAATAAATCATTATCTTGTTTTATTTACTCATAAATCACCAAAAAACATCCGATAGGAATTCTGTATACTATATTTTCATTTACATATATAATAATTTGTAAAAAAGAATGAATTCATGGCACCAAATATATATGAATGGAATAAATATAGAAATTTTTTTTTGTGATGAAAAATTTGTGATGTATATATGATACTTAAAACTAGATAACATCCAAGACCCAAGGAATTTGAAAAATACCATACTACATAATGCCTTGGCTGGGAATCGAACCCAGAACCTCTGAGTGGCGGGCGAGCATGGTAACCGTAACGCCACAGAGGTTGTCGAATGAAATACGTAAAATTAGAATACTACTGAGCCGCATATGAAATATGATAGCTACTGTATTGATATACCTGCTAGTTACAAGGTGGAGGTCGTGTACGGACATGTCTATTCCTGTTTATTTAGGTGTGCGAGGAACGCTATGTTTTGCAATACAATCACTTTTAATTTATAAAAGACTCATGTTGACTATAAAGATTTTTCATTTGTATATTGGACAGCCAACCCGCGATACATCATCTACTACATCGATTCATTGCCAGTGCATCAAATTTGTAACTGAATGTAAGTAGACATATTTTTCATAAATGATAATGTATGTCAAAATATAATGTTTGTTACTTGTTATTTAATTTATATTTTTGTTCTTTACAGATCATGTTGGACTCACAAGAAACCAATTGCATATTGTGCTCGCAATACGCTCAAGATCCTGATGAAGAATGCTTTCAAGGATTGAGAAATCGAATTGCAGAGCTAAAGAAAATAGAAGAAAAGAAAGAAGCTGCAAAAAAGAAAAGTGGAATATCATCCTCCTCTTTTGTTATCAGCAAAGCGAAGAAAGGCATAAGGATGATAAAAATTCAGGTGATGGATTTGGAAAACGAAGCTAGTACGTCATATTCTTCATCGCAGTGCAGTGATGGTACCGAAAACGTTATACTTAGTGCGCAATATGTGTTGAGTGATACTTTTGATGAAATAATGGACCTTACGGAAAACGTTATTAGTAAAATTAGTAAAAAGCTAACTAGTGATAACTTTTGATTGTATAATATGTATGTTATAGTTGAAGGAAATCTAAATAAGTATATAAATTAATTATTATTAGTTTTAGATTTAAATTAAATTATTTTATTTAGTGTAACTCTAATTATTGTTATATAAGGTTTAGTTGAAGAAATCAATAAATTGAATAGTAATGTAAATAATAAAAATATGGGTGTTAAATATAAATAGTTTATATCTTAGTATATCTCAGAATAATAACTTAAATATGTGAGTAGTGTTAATTTTATACTGTTACTTAATTATGTGATACTTTAGTTATATGTATTCATAAAAATGATATAAATTAAAATAAATATTTTGTTAATAATAATTGTTATTATGTATTTTACTGTAAAAATTTATTAACTAAGTAATAAAAAACGGTATAAAATTATCTTGTTTTTTATTGTTCATAAACTTAAAATATACTCGTATTACAAATAAAATTTATAAAAATACACTATTCTATCATATTTTACATAAAAAAACATTCTTAAAGAACTTAATTATATAATATTATATATTTATTTAAACAACATGCATTACAAAATTAAATATTTTCTAAGTACCATTTCTTTATACAAATAGCATTTTTTAGGGCACAAAAGTTCTTATGACTTAGACAATTGAAAGTACATTCATTTTTGCAATAAGTTTTATATAAAGTCAAAAAATTTGGACTTCCTCTGTCTTCTATATCTATCAAATCACAATCATCACACATTTCCTTAATCCATTTCTGTTTTTCGAGTCCTTTCATGACAATAGTTTTGTTTCGCATCATTGGTATAATGATTCTTTGGAATTCCCTGAAATCTATGTGTCCAGAATTCCAGAGGACCCCTCTCTGTCGCTCAAGGTATCGAACGGTCTTCTTTTCTTTCGAAGATAATGTAGTAAATGCATATGGAGGTTTAATTAAAAAAACTTGAGTGAACTCCACAGTAGACAATGCAAATTCTTTAATAATAAATTTATTATAGCAATCCTTGAATCCTTGAACATCAACGAAAATAATCGAGTTCATGATATTTTACGAACAATGTTGCTCAGAGGTCTATATTCTACTATACAGTCATTCAAAATGAGACAATATGCTGTTGTCTGATCAGGTATCTCTTTGTTGCACTCTAGTTCAAGACGGATGTTGATTACCGGTCCTGATTTGATATTATCGTTCTGTCTAGAACAATCTATCACGAATAACGGTGCAATATTTTTAAACTCTTGAGCAGTCAACAACGAGTTGCATGGGCGGTTATAATAAGACTGCTGAAAATTTGCATATTGCTCGTATATTAGTGCATAGTTATGTTTTGCAAAGTTGGTATTGTAACTTTCGTACGGGTAATATGTAGAGTTTAAAAAAACTTTAACGTCTCGAATATCGCAGTGATCGAACCGTGACATATCGTTCATCCCATTGTTTTTTCTGTTTGTTTGTAAACCTAAAATAACATATCTAGGTTTCTCAATTTGCGATGAAGTTTTAATTGCCCAGGTGTGTTTTGTAGTCTTTGGTAACAAAGGGTACTCATAAAGATCCCAGTTTCTAAACACTAATTGAACTGGTCTGTCTTTTTCGAGTATTTTGAGTAAATTAATTCTTTCTCTATCAGATACTTTAACGTGAGGCATGCGCCATACAATCTTTTTTATATCAATACTTGCAACCTCTTCACCAGTGTTTAGCTTTAGAGCATTGAGGTTAGTATTACTTCGTAGCAAAACAAGCTCATGTTTGCAATTGACAATAATTTTTTTATAATCTTCTGCAAAACCTAATATGTTTCTGAGAGGTACTGAAGCAGCAAAATGACCTCCAATTTCATTTTTAAAACCGTTAATATCCCAACCCCACACTTTGGATACCTTCGACTCAGCTTCGTTCATAGATACCAGTGCTTTAATAGTTGAAGTTACGCCAGCATTCTTTACTTTGTCGATTTCAACACCGTTTAATTCATATCTTATATCTTGAAAAAGAAATAGAAGAGGGTTGTTTGTAAACTGTACTACTGGAACTGCTTCCCTGCTCTCACCTTTGATAACATTGACTACGGCTTCAACATACAAGGTACTTGCACATGGAAGCACATATAAATCTTGTTGGTTTATAGGTATCCGAATTTCATCATTTCTATTGAAAGTAGTTATGTACGGTTTGTATGAATGAATTTCTATACTATCTATGGAGTTGTCATAAACAGGTGGGCTAGTTATATTTAAAATACTCATTTTAGCAATCCAATCGATTTGAGAAAATTTATATTAGCAGCTGTTAATTTCTTTTTTTTTATCACGAGTATGTGTGATCTTCTTGAAGTTGTGTATTTATTGTAGTCGATCATATTTTCTTCAAATGTAAGTACAATTGTACTTCCTCTCCGCGAAAATTTATTAAATTGTTTTTTATGTCCAATATTCTGATATTTATACTATTTACCGTGCTTCTGTTCACCGGAAAATATATGGTATTTTTTGGAATTTCTATTATTCGGTAGCCAGGAGGGACATTCAAAGCGAATTCATGAATTATATGACTTGATTTTCCATTAATGTAGGAACCTTCAGTAATATCACATTCAACCCGTAGCACAGTTGTAGATAGAATGTTCACTGGCAGTGGGGACATAAACCATTTATCTTTCTTGAGAAAAGTTTTACCGTAACCTAGTAAAGGTCCAATAGAATTTGGTTTTTCAAAATGAATATCTTTAGAGCAGAATATCGAGAGCCTCAATGTGTTATTGTTGCACAATAACTTGAAAACACAATTGTTTACTTTTGATTGTAAGAACTCACTGATGTCTTGGAGTTCATAAGCTCCCTCAGGAATTTCAACCACTTCATCCACACCATAATAAAATTTATTATTAGTTTTTGTAATATTTGGTATAGAATTAAATGTAGATAAGTGTAAAAGAGAGCACTCATATTGACCATCTAGTTCCAATGGGGGGGAATAATTCGTTGTTAGCACTGAGCTGTTTCCAGTTATGGACAGAGTGAAAGACATTTTTAGAATGATGTTTTATTTAAACGTAATAATTATTATATACTATATTTACACCAAAAGTCTTGCAAAAATTTTATACACAAATGGCCGCAATTTATAGTATCAAAGTTTTGAAATCTAGTATAATTATAATGTATATCACTAACATTTAAATATTTCACTAATTCTTTGGGTGGTTTTAAGTTACCAAAACTATCGAAATATTCACAATAATCATTTATTTTAGCATAGGCTACCCAGTGAGTTCCATTATTATTATAACTGTCTAAGTTTAATATACCACACTCTATGGGTTGTGGTTTACATGGCAATCTATCTCTCATATACACACCTCGAAAATATGGAATATTTTCAGTGTATTTAATAATATCGATATTCGAAAGAGCACGATTGGGTAGCCTGTTCATTAGTTTTTTGTAGATTTCAAAAATAACCCGCTTCCTTTTTTATATGGTTTAAGATAAAATCCTTTTCCTATCGCAATAGCCTCCATGGTTTTGTTATGACGTTCAGATTCACGTAAATTCTGTTGAGCGGTTTTACAATCATTTATGGTTTTAGCTATACCAGCAGCACCTCCTGCTAAAGCGCCTAGTGCTGATAAACCCGCAAAAATTGGTATCAAAGGTAAAATCCCTCCTGTTTTAGGGATTGGTATTATTCTCGGTAAACGAACGTGACTTGTCCTAGGAATCAATTTTTTTGCTGCTTCACAAGCATATTTAATAGCAGTTTTGTTATCCTTTGATTTCAGTTTCTTTATATGTGAACGTATTTTTGACACAATGGTTTTAAATTTTTTTATCCCAGCACCTGATTTTAATTTTGCTTTCATAACTTTGTTAACTATCCACGATGCCAACTTTTCACCTTTGCTAGCGTCTTTAGAATGTAATCGCTTCTTGGCCATTTTCATCAGTTGTAAATCTGCTTTATGACGTACGGAGAGTTCCGTATTGTTGTATGCAATATCGTGGTATTTACAAGCTTCGTCTAATTGGTTAATACCTTTATCACCTCTCGATAACCTTTCTTGTAACCTAGTGCCTGGTCCACAATAGTTGTAACCTGGCAAGTGAAGCTCAAACGGAATATTGTTTATCAAATTATTGACAAGTCCACCTCCTTTCATTTCTTGTTCTAAAATGAGCAAAATATAAGATGCTAACACTTATATTATGTATTATGATACAATAGAATTTCTATCTATCCAACAGTTTTCTTCGTCAGAAAGTCCTAACCATTTGACAAACAATTTATTGTTTTTCTTTCTTAAAATTTTTTCAATTAAGTATATATTTGGATACTTGGCTTTTTGTAACTCTTCTTGATAAAATGAACCCAAAATATTTTGTTTTCGTTGATCTTGTATTAAATATGTCACTGGTTTAGTATTATTAACCGTTTTAATTGTGAAAATTTCTGTAGACCAATTAGGTGTAAAACCTTTTGCAAAACTACTCTTGTATTTACTTATTCTAACGTGGTCACCTATTCTAAATTTATTTTTGATTAATTTACATCGTTTCTCTTGGAATTTTTTAATGTTATGGTTAACTAGGTCTTCATTTTTTGTATTTACATCTACCGGTTTAAAATTAGTGACGCTATGTTTTTGATTGTTATATGAAAACAAAACGTCGTTCAAAGTTTTTCCTATCCATTTATAGTTACCATTATAACTGAAATGTTTATACAATTTAATCTTTAATGTTTTGATTAGTCTTTCTACAATTGAAGCTTTTTTTGTTGAATACGATGAATAGTGGTTAATTTTCATTAACAGCATTTGTCTTTTAAATTCATCGTTATAAAACTCTGTCCCTCTATCAGTTTGTAGATTTTTAGGGATACGTCCACTTTCCCTTATAATTTGAGTAAATGCATTAACAACCTCTCTCTTTGATTTAGTTTTTAAAGGAATCATCCAAGCATATTTTGAGAAACCATCAATGACAGTTAAAATGTAAGCGTATCCACTATTATACTTTTTTATAGATTGAAAATCAGCCAGATCCGCTTGCCATAAGTCGTCTATTCCTTTCAAGATCACATTGCGACGATCAAAATTTCTGCGTGCCGATCTATGAATTTCATTTACCACTTGGTGTTTTGCCATTTTGTAGTTCAATTATTTTATCGATGTAGTCTTTCGTATAAAACTTTTTTTCGAACTGAATAAGATTGTTTCTCACATCCTTTTTTATTGTCTTTATAAAAGCATTAATTTCATCAACGATTTTTTTATCAACATATTTTTTGTTCACCGCATCGTCATTTGCCACAGGTTCTGGAACTCCTCTCAATCGAGATGATTGTAAATCAAAATCCCCTTTTTCCGATCTAACTAGGTGATTAGTTGAACAATCTAGTATTTCTGACAAACGAAGTCTTTTATGAACATGGTGACCGAATTTATCAACATTCATTTTGAACTGAAGTCGGTCGCAGTGAAATAATAAATGGTCTAAATAGGATGTGCGGTTTTTAATTTATACTACCATTTTCACGTAGTTCTTCTATAATTGAAATTATTTCATTATCCAGACCAGTGTTCCCTGCATCTTTAGATGCTATTAATAACTTCAATCTTTCTACTAATTCATTAGGGTCATCCCAGTAAATATAATCAGTATTTTTTTTAAACTTCCTTTTAAGCATCAAACCTTCTCCCGCGCTAATATCATCAGCATTACTGACAGAAGATGTTGAAGGCTTTCGCAATTTAAAAAGTGGTTTAATTATGTGCAAGTACTTCCGTCCTTTATTAGATTTAATTGGTTTAGTGGGATCAAAGTCTCGTCGGTGAGCATTTGTGTCTATTAACATGGTCTTATATTCTTGACAATCATTTTCAGTTACCACATCCAAATTAGGTACTTTTTTCATCAATAACTCCTGCAACCCTGGTGTTATTTGATAATCACGTCCTGCTACAGATATAATTCGATCACTTATATGCACACGTGCTGAACCCATCATTAATTTACCTCGTTCTTGTCTAAAGCCGAAAGGTACATCATTAAATATTTCGGAAGAAAGTGACCAGGACGAAGTATTTTGACTAGGACTAGGTATGGACTCAATGGTTCTATACGATGTATTACTGGTATTAATAGAGTCTCCCGAATTTTCTAAACTATTAACTTCATTAGAATCATCTTCAGAATAATTTTGTAGGGAAATTTTGTGCTTAAGAGTTTTGTTGAATTGTGATTCAGGTGATGAAGTTTGCTCTTTTATAAAAGAATTTTTCATGGTGACATCCTTTGCTTCTTTTGATTTAATTTTATGGTTCCCATCCTTAATTAACTGTTGCATTGAGTCAGTAACAGGTCTAAAAACTGTATTTAAAATATTTTCATTGTAGGATTCCATAGTTTTCATATCTTTGATTTTCTTTTTAACAGATTCAGCTATTTTAACTATCTGAGTCTTCAACTCTGTTTCCATTTTGAGCTTGATGAATATACGTTACAGTAATAGTTCGACTGAAGATGCTAATTACATAAATCTTCTTATATGCTTGTATTTTTATCTTCATCAAAAAAGATGAAAGTATCAAAATTCTGTCTATAACAGCCTTTGTTCTTTTTACAATCTTTATTAATTACCAAATAGTTATAGGGTTCACTCCATACTTTTGAACGCATTTCTCGAAACTCAGACCACGACATGTCAGTATTAACATGTTCATCATATACATGATGGAGATTCACATCATCCTGTTTGAATAATATTAAAAGATTAGCGTTGTCTCTTACTAGCTGTTTAAGTATCTTACTGTACGTTTGATTCAAGTAAAAACAATCGATGAATTTATGTCTACCCATTGCGAAATAATCTCTGATGTTGGACTGGTTCTCACATGCAACGTCATCAAATATTATTATGGAGTGTGGTTTTGCATCGTGGGGGCTTAAAACAAGTTCATTATCTTTATATTTAGCAAACGACACATTAGGCACTAAATTCAGAACATTTTCTAAAAACATATATTTCGGTTGATACAATGTTTTTGAGTAAAGATAAATGTTTTTAAAACGTAAACCATTTTCATGTAACAGAAGAACTATCATTACATTAGTTTTCCCACAATTCGAGGGTCCGCAAATAATACACCGAATTGTATTAGGTAGAAGGTCGCCATGGCGGGAAACGTCTACTTTTTCATCCGGACATATTCGACTAAATTGTAAAGTTTGAGATTGTTTAACGAATTTCATCCTTTTAACCACTATGACTGATTTTGAGTGAATGTTATTCATTTGTAGAGTTATGATTTATATATATATATTCGAAACAAATTAGATTTGTGAGTGCTCTCCTTTAAAAACTCCTCAAAAAGTTTTACATATTTGTAACCTTTTTTTTTTATTTTTTGGGAATTTCGACACACCCATCTTATCGAGCGAATGACAATGAGCTTGATAAGATGGATTTTGTGTTGTGTGTGGTGTTGTGTTGTGGATCGAGTTGACCGAATATTGGGGTATAAATATTGGTAAGTTTCCTATAATCTTAATTTTAATACCCTTAAAGTTGGTAGTGGATATACCTAGTGGAGTGGAAATTTGATTCGGGCAAAATACTGGTCAGTTGAGCACGATTTCATATCATTTATTGAGATTTTCAACACAGAAATCTGTGTTGAAAATCTCAATAAATTAACTACTAACAAGGTTCAAGGTAGGTATATGTATTGTATCTAAGGCCTTCTTCTTAAATCACTCTATCTGTAGGTGAAAGCTGCATTTAATTGATTTGTGTTGAGTTCAAGGTAAGTTCCTCTGGTTCCGGGTCGGTTTCTGAGTTTGATTCTGGAGCATCATAAATCTTTTCGGCTTCTTTTTTCATGAGGGCTTTGTTTCTGCTGTTTGTATGCTGCTTGATTTAGGTGCGGAGTTGGTCGTCGTATTATATGGCCGTAGTAAGATATTCTTTGTATTTTTTACCTTTGTGATTGTTTTCCCACTTGAGATGGCTTGAGTTTTACGTTTGGACGTCAAGTTTTTCTAATAAGTATTTAGCATATATTATGTACCCTACATTGCATATAGATATTTTTCTAAAGTCGTTGATTTGTTTTGGATGTGGTTGTTTTTGGTGGGGTACTTGTTGGGTGAGGCGCTATTCATCGGGAACTTTATTGTTATACCATATTGCTGCCATTGTTTTAACGAGCTGTTCTAGGAACTCTATTAGAGCTGCCTTGTACAGTTCCGGTACAATTTGGTCTGTGCCTAGAACTGTACCATTCTGCATCCGTTGGATGATCTTGTTTTTGTTCTCTATATTAGGAGGCTCCAGGCTTGTATGTCCTTTGTCTGTTTCGGGAACGATGGCTATGTGTTGACCTTCGCTTGTTTTTAGGTCTGCAATCCAGCTAGACATGGGGATTTGGTATTTTGTTTGCGCTCTGGCGCATTTTTTTTTTATACTTGCGCAAGAATTTGTATGTGATTTTCAGTCGAAGCGACTTGTGCTTACTGCCTAGCTCTTCGAAGAAAAATTTGGCGTCGTTAGTCTCCTCTTGCTCTAGTAGATCTTTCTAGATCGCGGCGGGCTTTTATCAATTTTTGATATAAGGCAAAATTCTGAGGATTTTTAGATTTTTTGAATAGGGTTTTTTGTACATTTGCTAGAGCAACTCTGCTTTCTTTTGATTTGGCGATATTTATGGAGAGTCTTATGTGCGGACTCTTTCAGAATTCTATTAAGAGTGTCCCATTCAAATTGGATGTTATTCATAGGTGTCTTGTTAGAATTTGCTAGTTTGTGTTTTGCTATTTAGATTTTTTCTATTATAGCTTTCTGGTAGGCAGTCACGTGGGCTCTTTCTTGCAGAAGCTCATAATTTTAGTTTTTGTGGTTAATTTGTACTTTTTTTGTTTTATTTTCGCGGGTTCCATTAGTACCGGGTATCCTTGATTTTTTGAATGATGACATTTGAATGTTGCCCCATACCAGTTTGTGGTCGGAGTTAACTACTGTATCTTTTTCACCTATTACTTTATGGAAGTAGATTTTTCTTTTAGAGCCTGTCATAATATGGTCGATTTGTGATTAAGTATTTTGTTTTTTTTTCTCAAGATCATGTGGTCCTGCATGTAGGCCTACCCCACGTACTATTTACTTTTAGCTGGTGTTGTTAAATTAAATTTAGTAGGAGATGGCCGTTAACGTTGGAGAAGTTATGGTAAAGATTTTTTCCTACCAATTTCTCGAATGTGTGGTTTTTACCGGCATGAACGTCCTCCTTGCCTATATGCGCATTGAAATCACCTATAATTATTAAGTAAGTATTTTTGGGCTGTTTCTTATAATGTTTCCTATTTGTAAAAAGCATGATGTTGATTTCGCGGGGACGTGAGCTGTAATGACAGGATACTAATTGGATTTTTATCATCCGTTATTTCAAGTACGTCTCTACTTTTACGATATACCTGAATGATTTCATGATCTGCTTTGTTATTGACCTCTTTGTTAGATATCTCGAGATTCCTTAGCGCTTTTACCGCCTTTTTAATATTCCGTTGCAGCTATTAGGATGTCCTCCCTTCCTCAAAAACCATCCTCAAAAGCAATCCTCATTGTTTTTTACATAACTGTCAATGCGTTCATCTAAAGTCATATTACTGGTGGAGCTAAACACGAGCTAAACAGGTAGTTGCTGTCTAGGATGTTGTGTTGCTGTCTAGGTTGATACTGGGCGTGTGTTTATTGTCTTTCACGTACGAAGTTAGGTCACGTCGTATCATTTGGTGATCAAAGGTTAATCCGAAGACGTGGTTTATCTGTTCCACTATAGCCCTGAAGAGGCAGTTACCGTCACCCGCCATTTGTTTGATATTCATTTCGCGCTAGTGTGTCCAAGTCGTTGCAGATGTATTGGGGTCTATTGATTCAGACACAAGCTCCTTTGAGGTTGTTTCCTTTTTTTATGATTCCTGTTGTTTTTCGGGCGTTGTAGGCAATTTAGCTTGTGATTGATTTGTTTGGGTGTGACGGCAATGTGCGCAATGGCATACAGATGTTTTATGACGCCTTGTGGAAGCTCGAGTTACGAGGGTTTTTTAATGTTATTAGAAAATAGGGCTTTTGTGTGTTACGCAATTTTGTGTCAGGAGATTTTCGTGGAATATTTTTTTTTTCAAGAGCTATAGGCAGTTAAGATATATATGCTTTGTTTTGCTCAAGGAAGATTAAATTAATATATTCGTTTCCGGGGTGGTTGTATATGTTATATCTGTATTTCCTTGTTGCTATTTTTCCTTTATGACCTTACCAAAGCATGTAAAACTGATTTTGTACTAATTACCATGTTGTATAGCAACATTTACGACAAACTATTTTATCATGAAAAGAGTAGAAATTGCATAGAAGTAAATTGTTAAGATAAACTATATGTTGCTTTTGACATAGATCACGCGGTTTTCAAAAGTAGGTAGTGCTAGTTATTTTTAGGAAATTATTGTATTTTGTTACTACTTATTTTAGTTTTTTTTTTTATAAAATTGCCTACTACACGACGTCTGACTAATAATTCGCAGTGGCACTTGTTCAAGCTACTATGAATTTAAATTCGAGTAAGGTACATATGTCGGTAGATTGCCGAGGAATTTGATGCAGAGCCCTTGTGTTTTACGTTGTTATCAGTGCGTCGGTACCAGGTCCCAGAAAACGGTGCCTATTTGATGGCTGTTATAGGCAGCCAATCTAAGCAGTTAAGTGGAATATACGCGAATACAATACTTCATAGATAGATTAATAAACATATAATCGGAAAGATCTCACCAAAGCACCCCACGTCAGCTAGGTTCGGGTCTGAATCTGGAGCTTCGCTGTTGCAGTCACTTTTTTTTTACTGAACCTGTATCACTATTCAAGCGTTCACTAGTTTACTATAGGTCTTATCAAAGTCAAAGTCAAAGTCAAATTCATTTATTTATCTTTGGATATTTGTATCACTTGATAATTGTCACTTTTTTTCCTTTCGATTTCTTATAAGGTAAATGTTGACGTCAGATCATTTACTTATAGCTAAGTTTACTGCCGCTTCCAAAGCGCAAGTACAGAAGAAACGGTAACAAACTGTACTGCAGCATTTTCTCCAATAACGTCAACTTACAATCATACTGGTATTAAAATTAGATATGTGGACTGAGAATACATTGTTATGTCATAATTATAAATTAATCATGATGTCAAGTTCAAAATTAATGTCAATTTGTAAATTTTGTACTAAAACATGTACAGAATGTTCTTAAATTATGACATTTGTGAATGTACAAATACAAACCTTTAAGAGGGACCCGCGCCAAGCTCAAGCCAGACATTTTTGTCTCTAAGGTAATCATCGGTTCCGTAATAAGCTTTATCACAGAGTACTTTCTTAACATAAACTTTAAATTTTCTATCTGGCATACTAAGAACCGATTCTGGCAATTTATCATAAAACTTTATACAGTTTCCCATAAACGACTTACTAACTGTTTTCAGCCTATAGGACGGAGTAAATAAATCATTTATATTACGTAAGTTTCTATCCGTAAAATCACCCACTTTATTAAACAAGGCAATATTTTTCCTTTCATACATTATATTTTCAAATATGTACTGGGATGGTACAGTAAGTATATCAATTTTCTTAAAAAAATCTCTTAGGGAGTCTCTTGATCCTAAACCGTAAATAAAACGAATTGCCCTTTTTTGCAAAATAAAAATAGTCTGTATATCAGCTGCACTCCCCCATAGAAGAATCCCATAAGACATCAGACTATGAAAGTAACTAAAGTAAACTAGTCTAGCAGTTGCCACATCTGTCAATTGTCTGATTCTCCTAATAGCGTAAGCCGCTGAGCTAAGCCTATTAGCGAGTTTAGAGATATGGGCACCCCATTGAAGTTTTGAATCTATTGTGATTCCCAAGAAAGTAGTATTTTCAACGAGATCTAATTTTTGACCGTTCAGTAGCACATCAACATTGGCTTGCCTCACGTTAGGAAGACTAAATCTAATGCATTGGGTCTTGTTTGCATTCAACATAAGGTTATTGGCTGAAAACCAGTTAGAAATGGCCGTCAAGGTGTTATTCACCGAAGTAGCATCTTCGCTATGACGGTCTATTTCAAAAATAAGAGACGTGTCATCGGCGAACAACACAATGCCAGCTTGTTTCTCAACCGCGTAAGGCAAATCATTGACGTACACTAAGAAGAGGAACGGTCCCATGATAGAACCTTGAGGTACTCCCATTTTAACAAGAGATCCGTTTGACTTTATGCCATTTATGTCAACAGTCTGAAGCCTATCCGTTAAATATGATTGAATGAGGTTTATTGATTTATCGTCAAAACCGTACTGACGGAATTTGAGCAAAAGTGTTGGATGATCTACGCAGTCAAACGCTTTTGAGAGATCGCAAAAAGAACCGATTGCATCGTTCTTGTTTTCCCATGCGTTGTAAATTTGAGTAACGAGCGCTACCCCCGCATCAGTGGTCGATTTCCCTCCAGTAAAACCAAACTGCTGGCTATGAAAAAGGTTATGGGTGATAAAGTGATGTTGCATTTGATTAAGCATTATCTTTTCAAACACTTTGCTCAAAACTGGCAGAATCGATATTGGTCTATAATTGCCAGGATCTGTTCTTACCCCCTTTTTAAAAAAAGGAATCAATTTACTGCATTTCATTAAATTTGGAAAAATACCTTCATCAATGCATTCATTAAAAATAAAAGCTAGGTCTGCAGCAATGATATTTATAATGTGGCTTACTACACTAACGGACATACCCCAGTGGTCTTCCGATTTTTTTTAATTTAACTGTTTAAATACATCAACTATATCTTTGGGGGTAATATGTTTAAATTGAAACTTATGATTACATTGAGCTACATTATCTTTAAGTAAGGCTTCAGCATGTTGAGGACTTGAATTGGTATTTTCAGTAAGTTCCAAGGGAATATTAGTGAAAAAATTATCGAATACATTTACTATATCATTAGGGTTGGTAATATTTTTACCGGCACATTTGATTTCACGAATATTTTCTCTCGGTCTAGTTTTACCGGTTTCTTTATTAATAACATTCCATGTCTCTTTAATTTTATTTGGTGCATTATTGATTTTTCTACTAATGTAGATAGCTTTAGCATTTTTGCAAACTTTTTTAAATAATTTAGAATATTTTTTAACATACTCAACAAAGTTAGGGTTGAAATTAAATTGTTTTTGGGCATATAAATCAAATAATTTTCTTCTACTTATATAAATACCTTTAGTTGCCCATTCATTAAACTTTAACCTACCATTAACATTAACTTTTTTCTGTTCCAATGTTTCTGAATATTCTTTAGACACTGTACTAAATAATTTATTGTAGTGATCATCAGGATTACTTCCTGTGTATATGACTGAACATAACTTATTTTCTAAATTCTTTTTGAGCTTATGAATTTTTTTTGAAGTAATATAATAATTTAAAAGTAATATCACTTTATCTTACACCGCGTTACATCCGAGTACTGATAATAGCACAGCAAACAAGGCGGTTTATGGTCGTAAGCAATGGCTCATAACGACAATGGCCACATGGCAATGTCTGGCCTAAGAAAACAATGCCAGCGGGCGGACACGTCCGCATGGGTCCGCTGCTCGAGAGAGAGTCCTTTATTCATGCCTTTCACTTAGATAATTTAATTCTTCGATTGGAAATCATCACAATGATTTCGGTGAGGGGTATGTTCGGTCTTTGTATAGCAATGTAGGTAATGACAACATTGCTCCACTAATTGACCAGGCGATTGTTCATTGATGAATTGAGCTAGTGATGACTTTTCACTTGTCATCGGGACCGTATAAGGGTTGGACGTTGCCACCCGTCGTGGTGATAATTCGTGTTTCCTGGTAGTAAACGTTTTGCTGCTAAGATCTTCACATCAACAGTCTTCGAGCAGTACGAAGACCAGCGGCGTGCGCCCGGGCAGAGAAGAATTCATCGTGAGTGATAACTGCAGGTTAGTGGAGACATCTCTTACTTACCATTGCTACAGAAGGACAACGAATACCTCTCATTGTCTTATTACTTCACTTTTTTTATAATTACAGTCCATTCAAAATATATTCCAGTGCAAATCGCGCATAATCAATGAAATATAAACACTTGTCTTAAATGCTTTGTAACAGCTTTTTTATATGCATATGGTAAAGACAGGCAGTAAAGCTGTAGTCCAAATTTCAACAATTTCACGAACATGTCAAATACTCGTGAGATCGCAGGTTGTTTTTAATTTCCTCAGTTTATTTCTCAGGTAAAGGATAAACTTAATTACGTTGACTGTTGTCGGTAGCACCGATTTATTTAACTCACTTATAGATCCAAAAAAGGGGGACAGTTAATATCATTTCACATCAGTTTTTTCGACGTTTTGATATTTTTTTATGAACTACGCAATGGTAGAAAACTTTTTGTCCTAGATGATATCTATTAACTTAATAAAATAATATATGAAAGTAGACACAAAAACAATCAACAAAGTTAACAATCAACTTACAAAAGTAAGCGCCAAGTGCAGTCTAATAAAATCAAATTTTGTTTACTTTCGCCATCGTTTATATTAATCTGTGTTATGTATTGATGTTTATTAATATTTTTTATTGAAATTAAACTATATTTTGAGTAGGCAGATAAACGTTTTAAAACAAAAAAGATGTTGTGTTTAAATTATACGATTTTTTTAAAATAGGTCAATTTTATTTATTTTTCAGATATTTGCACGTCGGTAGAGGGCTATATACTTATAGCCCTCTACCGACGTGCAAATATCTGCCCTACTGGGTCCAATATTTTTTTTATTATTTTTCCCATAAATCTTGGTACCTAATGCAACTTTTTGCACCTATTCACTTATGAAAATCGAAAAAAAGACTAAAGGTGCTGGATCAGACGGAGTTTATTCTATACTAGCTGTTGCCCGCGACTTCGTCTGCGTGGACTTTACTTTATAAAAATCGTTATTTTGATATTTTCAATAAAACCGGTCAAGTAACACGCACAATATCAGGTCACACGCAGTGAAGGGTTCCGTATTTGTGAATGTCGATTTAGAATTTAAACTAAAGAGTTCATCATCATCTCAGCCCTTATTCCGTCCACTGCTGAGCATAGACCTGTCTTCGTCGACACATCTCAGTCCTGTGCTGCTCACATCCAGGTGTAACCCGCGACTTTGATTATTTCGTCAACCCATCGCATGGGCTCCGTCGCGTCAGTTGCCCTGCCCAGTTTTGCTTTAAGTTCATGACCGTTGCCAAATTACAGCTTCTTGGTTCTAATTATCTCTAAGTAAAACCACGGACAGAGAGACAGACAGAAATGGCAAAACTATAAGGGTTCCTTGTTTACTACGATCACACATTATCTCTAGTCACAGTCTAAGTCGATCGGAATTTTGACATTGTAAACTACATGTAAACTTACACTGTTACCGAATGTTACTGCTACGCCGTGGGTCTCTCTAAAACGAAATACTTATGCAATAGGTAGTGACTTTGCTAATATTTAATTCATCTTCCGTTTTTTGGCGTGAGTTCCCACAGCACTAATCTGTTGTAGCTCTCTGCAGCGGACTGCTGCCACCGTCTATTTGTATCTCCCCCTCTTCTCCGCCCTCCCGATGTGGCGGTGCAATGGTAAGCCTTGTCAAATATGTCTTTCGCTAGGCGGGAGATAAAAGTCGAGAAATACGCATTTCTACTTTGAGTCCCGACAGATGACGGCGTTCCTTAAGTAACCTTAAACATAGATTTTTTTAAGATCGCCTTAGTCATAAGCCGCGTCCGAAGCTAGAAGCGAGAGGAAAGTACTGGATAGAGCTTGCCCCGGGCCATCTTCACTATCGTCACCATTCTATTGATGTGGACTTTCAAGCTGAGGCATCTGCCAAACTTAAGATACCTCTAGGTATTTTACGTGCCAGTATCTCGGCACATTTTACCAGTAGAGCTTCAAGGATGGCAGGAAGTTAGTGTTCTCTGAGATCAATGTCTGCTTAGTGTTCCCTAATAAGTACTCGGCTAAGGAGTACTCGGCGATACGCGCTCGGCAACAGTCGCGTACCGCTGCATTGTACTGTCACGAATATTTATTCGTGACAGTACAATGCAATGAATTGTGCGGCTTAGCCGCTGCGCGATACCGCTATGAGTTCCGAAACACTCATAGCGAACGAACTGTTGGCGTTCATCCAGCACGCCATCGATACCATGGACGAGATCAGCATCTTGCAGATCTGCAAGTCTAACTTCAAGTTAGAGGAGATTTGCAGTGGCAAGGAGCTGCTGTACAGGAGTCTCGACATGGCCGACCGGATGCCGTCCCGCAGAAGGGATGAAAAGGGGGAGAGAAGCTTGCAGGATATCATCAACCTGCTGAAGGTCACAGACCCGGATGATGTGCCCACATTCGTGGCGAAGCGGCTGGACAAGCTGCCTCCCGTCACGTTCGACCACGTCGACGTCACTAGGCTGCTGAAGGACATCATCGCCCTGAAAGCCAGCCTGGCCGAAGTACAGTGTAGGTTAGGGGTCTCCGAATCTACCATCAGTGAGCTACGTACCGAATTATTAACATTAAAAAGTGGTGATTCGGTAAGTAGGTCACCTACTGAGACTGCTAACGTAAACATGCGACGAGGCGGAGCGCAAAATGTCTCCGTCAGCAGTTTGCAGTCGCCGCCTGTTGTTGTGCGCGCTACACAGCCCGCCGCCCGCTCCCCCGCACCCGCCCCGGTGACGTCAAGCCCGGGTGTGCCGCCGTGGCCGCGGGCCTATGCCGAGGCTGCCACTGCACCCGCGCCTGCCGCCACACCCGCCGCGACCACAACGCGGCCTTTGGCACAGGGGCCAACAGGGAGACGGCGTAAGCCAGCTTCCACCAAGCCGTTGCCACCACCGGGTCCCGAGAGGAACCAGCGCGATGAAGAGGGCTTCGTGAAGGTGGAAAGGAAGAGGAGGAAGCCCGTGAGCCGCAACAACTGCGGAACCGCGCCGCCCGGACCAGACTCTCCGTTGCGTCCTGCCGTACCATCGACGCAGCTGTACGTGTCCCGTCTGCACTGGTCCACGAGGGTAGAGGAGGTCGTGGACTACGTCCGAAAGAAGTCCAACTTCACCTTGAGGGTTGAACGGCTGCAGTCTCGCCACAAAGCGAATTTTAATTCATATGTGGTGAGAGTGCCGACGCATCATCTGCCAACCTTCATGAAGGAGGACTTCTGGCCGCAGGGTGTCGTATTTCGGAGGTTCCGAGGTCGGCTACCCGACGATACTGTGCGTCACACGTCGCCGACACTACGTGTAAATTAGGATAGAAATTATATATAATTATTATGTATGTTAGTTATAAGGTATTTATAATATGGGTCTCTGGCATTGTACAAAATTTGTAAGTACAATGCTATTGCCTGAAATAAAGGAATTTATTATTATTATTATTATAATAACCTCCGTTTGAAGAGCTTCTCGGGTAGGGCGTCCTATACGGCTGTTTGGAGGTTATTTGCGGCGTACTTTCAGTTCCATCGAACTGGAAAATGACCATTACCTATCTTTCGTTCCTCAAGTCACAATACTGAGTAGTCTTGGTATGGGTTTTCCACACATTTTTATTGCAGTGCCTAACTTAAATTTTAACCTAACATTTTTCCCTAACCTTTCTTCTTACGTGAGGAAAAGGTGCCTTTTGGCCACAGGAAATCGGACGGTTAAGGTTTTCACCCACAAAAAATCTCATGGTGATAACGGCGTTACCGCTTTTGCCAAGTCAATGTGCTAAATCTTGCTCCAAAGACCTGGTACGGCGACTGCTTATCAGCGGCTTTGGCTGAGCTCACTTGAGGTACTCTCTCAGTTATCGAGAGGAGTCTGAGTGGCCTGGTACATCGGCCTTCAATTTTATCCGCTAGGGTAAAGACGCGTGTTAACACAAATGCTCCTTTCAACCTAGAGGACCGTATTTGGAATCCAGTTCCCATCGCCCGACTGGCCCACGTCATGGAGGCAGATTTATGGAGAATTTTACGCGGGAAAAATCCCTTCGGTTCGGACACCTTGCCAGTAACGGGAGACCGGTAAGGTTATGTGGCGTTTACCACTAAAAACTCCGGGGTAAGGGCTAAAAGCCCCGGCGCGGCTACCACTATGGCGGTCCGTGACTCGCTCACAGCACCCTATGCTTTAGTCAGAGGACATCCCCTGTGCCTAACCTAACCTATTAAGTACTTTCTATTTTGATTCTTTTTTCCATTTTCGCGCCCACAATCATGCTAAGAATCGCCGTTTGGTGGCGTTGGGTCTTGCGGCCCTAGGCTCTGTGTATTTTTAACAGCGCCATTTATTGGTGACCAAAAAGAAACTATTAAAAAACTCCGAAAACATCAAAATAGTAAATTTTTAGGGTTCCGTATTCTGTACCCGAAGGCTAAAATCGGGACCTTGTTACTAAGACTCCGCTGTCCGTCCTTCCGTCCGTCTGTCACCAAGCTGTATCTCATGAACCGTGATAGCCAGACAGTTGAAATTTTCAAGGATGATGTATTTCTCTTGCCGATATAATAACTAAAAATAGAGTTAAATAAATATATAATTGAGGCTCCCGTACAACAAACTTGATTTTTTATAGATAATGGGACGGAACCCTTTGTGCGCGAGTCCGACTCTCACTTGGCCGGTTATTAACTTTATTATTTTATAAAAACCGTATATAAAATTAACAAAAGTTTTAGCCAATGCTACCGTACAGTTTATTTCATAGCAAATTTTCGAACAAAAATCTTTGACGTGATTCTTTAAATTGATATAACTTTTTTATTTATCAACGGATTTCAATGAAACAACCACTAAATTTTAAGTGAAAATCGCAACCGAAGTTGTTCAGCCGTTTCTGAGATAAGCGTGCACAAACACAGTTTTTCGAACAAAAATGGTTGACGTGATTCTTTAACACTAGAGGACACGCGCGCTCTACTATAGTAGAACAGGAGCAAACTTTTGGGTCGTGTCATCTCATTTTTTCATATATACCCTCCCGCTCCTAGATAAGCCTCGACTACTAAACTCCGGTTCATTTTAGTGTGCCGCACGTATAAAAAGAGGCCGCACGTCGATATTATTTCGCGACAAAATCCTTATTCTACCTGAGTAGTACGCGCGACCACTTGTGTAATTAATATATGAGGTAAGTAACTTATACTTAGTTGTTTTTCTTTAGTGTTTTATAACATTTTTTTATGCATTATATTTTATTTTGTACTTTGTTTTTTTTAGCACCAAAATTTATCATTATGGCCTCAGAATGGGAACGTCGTGTATCAAAATGGCTGGAAGAGGAAATTGAAGATGATGAGGAAATTATTGAAAGCGATGACGATGGTAATGCTGGCATAGTGTCAGAACCAATTAGTCAAGAGGGCAGAAGTCAGATGCAAGATGAGGAGATGGCTCAAGACCACGTGACTAATACCACACAGTCTGAGCAGTCGTCGTCAAAAGATGATATTATTCTCTCTCAATTGAGGCAAGTTGAGCGTACAGAGGTGAGTGGCAACTTTTTTATATCAAAAAATGGAACACGATGGAATAAATCACCTCCAACTCAAACTATTGTGCATTGAATGCAACGAAAACAGTGATTCAATTTAAAAAAATATCAGAAATCTAAAAAAAATATGTGTTTTGATTTGTAACTTGCCAAATATGTAACTTTTTATGTGATCTCTTAAAAATGTTCCTAATTAAGTAAATTTAACAATGTAAACAAAAATTTTGTAACTTTAATTTTCTAAAATAAATCTTCTTTAGTAAAAATGCTTATTTTTATTCAAAATTGCCATATTATTGATTTTTTTTCAATTTTAAAGTGTTCTACTATAGTAGAGCGCGCGAGCATACTTGCAAAGAAATGGGGCGCGTGCACTCTAGTGTTAAAATTGATATAACTTTTTTATTTATGAACGGATTTAAATAAAACAAACACTAAATTTTAAGTGAAGCTTATCATAATATTTCAGTGAAAACCGCAAACGAATCAGTTCAGCCGTTTCTCAGATTAGCGTGCACAAACGCACAGACAAACAGACAAATCGACAAACAGACAAATAGACAAAAATTCTAAAAATCATTGTTTTGTGTTCTATTGCGTTGGTAAAAGCCCCCAAAAATATTTTTACTCATTTATCTTCCATGTACAGACAGCGATCGGTTACGATTTTATTATATGTATTGATGATGATGATTGATTTATTTCTAAATGTGCCTCAGAATTAGCCATACCTCTTACGATGATTTACTCTGCCTCCATTAACTCTGGTATATTTCCAAGTGTATGGAAAAAATGTTAAATAAGACCTATTCCCAAGAACAAGAACACTAATCAAATAATTGAGTTTAGACCAATTTCTAAGTCGTGTATATTAGAAAAATTTTTAGATAAAATAGTAACAGCTAATATTTGGAATTGCGTCCGCAACTACATATCTGAGCAACAGCATGGTTTCTTTAAACGCCGTAGTGTAGATACTAACATGATTTCTTTCACAAACTTTCTAGCACAATCTATGGAAGAAAACCTGCAGGTGGACGTCATGTACACCGACTTCTCAAAAGCATTTGATAAACTCAATCATAATTTGCTTATCCAGAAGCTAGAGGCAATCGGTGTGCATGGCAGCCTTTTCAGGTGGGTGCAGTCTTATATCACAAACCAGAGTCAAGCTGTTTGCATTAAAGGTTACACTTCTAACTTTTTACCAGTACCATCTGGAGTGCCACAAGGTTCACATACCGGTCCCTTGCTGTTTTCCCTTTATATCAATGATATAGGACAAGTACTTAAGCACAGCCATCATTTACAGTATGCTGATGATACAAAGATATTTAGAGTTATAAGAAATTCTGACGACTGTGAAAAATTACAGCAAGATTTGCAAGCATTATGTGAGTATTGTTCTAAAAATCAATTGTTTTTAAATAGTGATAAATGTTACACAATGACTTATACACGTAAGAAAAAGATTATAAATTTTGACTATAATGTAAACGGCAAAAATGTACAAAGAGTTACAAGCGTTAGAGATCTAGGTATAATAATGGATTCGCAATTGTCTTTTAAACTACATTATGAACACATACTAAATACTGCATTTCGACGATTTGGGTTTGTACTAAGAATTAGTAAGGAATTTAATAAAACTTCAACACTTAAAATTTTATATTTTTCATTTGTACGATCTATTTTAGATTACTGTTCTATGGTGTGGAACCCTTGTTTTCAAGTGGATGTTGATAGAATTTAAAGAGTTCAAAAGAAATTTATTAAAAACCTTAATTACAGAAACAATTGTCCATCTGAATCATATGATGAGTCATTAAATAGATATGGACTGCTGTCGCTCTGCAATAGACGTAAAATGACTGATATATCATTCCTCTATAAAATTGTAAACAACCTTATAGACTCCTCTACACTGCTAGGCAAGATTAACTTTGTCGCCCGTGTTCGTCTGCCGGTACACCCCTCACGTTTACATACACTTTCAGTTTTAGTTCCTCCGCAGCTAAGTAAAATATACTCATCTAATTCCTTTATATGTCGTTCCACCAATGAATAAAACAATAATTTCAACGATTTAGATATTTTTATTATGTCCTTAAATACTTTTAAGAATAAGTTAAAGCTTAAACTTAGCCCATAGGTTACAATTAGAACTTGCCGTCGTTGTAGCAATAGTTCAACAAGTTTTGTTTATTTATAAACTCATTTACTACTTTTCCTTTAACAGATATAAACATATAAACATTTTTGTTTCTCTATTTCCTCTGAATAGTAACTTAGCTACAATTTGTATACAGGTTTATTTTTTAACTATAACAAACTATCTTAAAGGTTACCTGTTCTACTATCCTAACTGTTATAACTGTTACCCCCTAAAAAAAAATTGTTTTGTTTTTCTCTTTCCTAGTAAGGCACATCTGTTCATTCGCGTCTGCTACAGTAGATTCTTAATTAAGTTAATAATTGTTAAAATGCCTAAATAACTAGCATTGTTAGGTCAAAGATAATATAATTACTGACGTAACAGATACCTAACGCCATATAAACTTTTGGACCGGCCGTAAGTAGGCAAATTGAGTAGGCGTTTCTAGTTCCAGCAGGTCGCAGAGATGACAGCACACAGGACTAGCCAATGCCGCAAAAGCATATTGTAAGTGTTTAAGAGTTCGTCACTAGATGGCGTTAGCGAGAAAAAAAATGTTCAGGCATAAGATCCTGAGTATCTATGATACTAGTACTACGCACTTTGGCCATTGTTAATGCTGACCTACGTAACCCGTAATCGCGCCATACCTACAAGGGGGTAGCCAAATAAGACGCCGCGCGCGCCGCACGAGGGATGTTATAATTAACAGATTCGGATGCAGGACAGCGACGCGTCGATAATTTATGTTATGTCAAATTTAAAAACGTGTTTGAAGTAAGTGCCATTTATGAAACGCAGTCACAATAACGAATGTTTTTTCCATACAAAAAACCGTGCGTTTAGTGACTTCGCATTTCAAAAAATGACACCACTAACCATTCATATATAACTTTAGAAATATATGGGTAGGTAAGTACGCATTTCTCATTTCTTTCATGCACATATGAATCGTACGTAAAAAATTGCGAAATTATATTAAGTACCTTCTTACAAAAAAAAGAACCTTGTACCTCTTGCAATGTGATAGGTATGTAGGTACTCATACGAAATCTGAATACGTATAACAAATTTATTTACCAGGCGGTTTATCTCTTTTTTGTCGGGGAAAGTAAAAAAGAGTATGGAAATCTAATACCTAGGTAGGTACTTAGTACTAACTTATATATCGAGATCAGCTTCACAAATCTCAACATTGCAGGCTACCTTAAAAAATCTCACAAAAAAATATGAGTTAATTTTAGAAGAAAATAGGGAAATTAGTTTAGTATCTGACGGTGTTCCCCTGACAGTGGTTACGGAATCACCTGTCACGGACTCAACCCCATCCCCTACTGTTGACTGCGGTATAAGTCTAAGTATAAATAAATACCCTCATGTAGAAAATGATGTACAACCCAAAATAGAAACAATTGATAATAGCATAAATAGAAAAATGATTTGTAAAAAATTAATAATATATTCTGATAAGTTAGGTCAAGATCTTAGTAGTATGATTTATAATAACCTGAACAGTGAATGTTCAGTATTCAATGTATGCACACCCGGGGTCACATTTTTAAACCTAATAAATAACATAAATTATAATGACATAGACCAACATACCACAATTTTAATAATGTGTGGTGACAGTTCCTCTATTACAGGAAGGAACTTAAAAAAAGGTATAGACAAAATCAAAGATTTAAAACAAAAAAAGGATTGTAGATTTATCATAAGTGCCTTTCCATATTCAGACAATTAGACAGTAAAAGTAACAGGCACATACATGATTTAAATGTACATCTGTACAATATGACTTATTGTCACGGTGACTTTATTTTTTATTTAGATATAAATAAATTTATTTGTAATTTTAAGTTGACTCTAGATACTATGTATCTGCCTCCTAGATATAAGCGACTCTTAGCTACATTAGTAGCTTATAATATACAAAGTAGTGTTGTAAATAGTACAACTAGTAACTCTAAATTAAACACAGTACATTGTAGTGCTGAATGTACCATAGCTGGAGATACTCAGTCTGATTTAAACTAATGAAAAAGACAACAGTCAAGGCCAAAGACTTAAATATTATTCACCAAAATATTCAGGGCCTGACTAGCAAATTATTGCAATTAGAATTATATGCAAACGATAGGGATTTACATGTAGTATGTTTAACTGAACACTTTTTGCAGTCACATTAAGTACAATTTAATATTGATAATTATTTAGTCTCTAGTTTATTTATTAGAAAGATTAAAGAAACAGTTTAATTTTAACACGTAATGATGTAAAATGTAAAGAACGCAAGGATATTGTGAGCCTGTCGGTTGAAAGTATTGTTGAATTATCCTGCGTTGAACTAGAAAATTGAATTATAGTATGCGCGTACAGACCCCCAAAAGCTGACTTTAATACTTTAGAAACTGTAATTGAAGATGTTTTGAGAAAATTAAGTTCATGTCGCAAAAACATAATATTGTGTGGCGACTTTAACGTAGATTTATTAGCGTCTGATAGCACCGAATGTATTAGATTTTTGAATTTATTTAAGTCATTCAATTTGTTCAATTTATTTTTAGAACCAACGAGAATACAAGGCGACTCTAAAACATGTATAGATAATGTTTTCTGTGATTGCACTGCTGTTGATAAAGCTATAATTAAAAATATAACATCTGATCATTTTGGTCAGTTCGTGAAATTTGCCAACAACGCAGTAGAAGTAGAATTACCTGATAAAACCTACAGAGCTATTACTAAAGATAAAATTAAAAAAATTAGGGATACAGTTTCGAAAAAATTACCGTTAATTGAAGAAACTCGGGATGATCCGGATATTTTGTATAATAAAATGTTCGGTGTGATTGAATCAGAATTTAATAATAATTTTCCACTTAAAAAGGGAAAGAAACGTAATCGGAAAAAGTTTAGCGAATGGGCTACCACAGGGATTCATATTAGTAGCTTATAACCAAACACCTAATTTCATTAATTACGTTAGAACTTACTCAAAGCTTTTAAAAAAAGTATGTTTATGCGCGAAATCGTTATACACCAGGAAAGCTATTCTAGATTCTTAAGATAAAATAAAGACAACCTGGAATATTATTAACACTGAAACCGGGAAAAACAAGCAACGAGTAAATAAAATTGAGTTAAACATTAACAATAAGGTTCTAGGCACTAGTGAATATATCGCACAATACTTTGAGAACTTTTTCACAAACATTCCCCTAAATACAACTGCCCCACTAATGTCCTCATCTAGGAATTAAAAAAAAGCTATTAACGAATTGCGTACCTAAATGTAAAGATAGGCTAATATTCAAATACGTCACACCTAAAAATATCATTGATACTTTTAAAAGCTTGAATAATAAAAAAACTGGTGATTTGTGGGACATTTCTGTATCCGTTATAAGTAATATTATAGATGTAATTGCGCCTTACTTAGCTTCCATATTTAATAAATTTGTAGACGCGGGATCTTTCCCTGACATGATGAAGTTAAGTAAAGTTATCCCTCTATTTAAGACTGGTGACAGAAATGATCCAACAAATTACCGTCCCATTTCTATTCTGCCAGCACTGAGCAAAATATTCGAAAAGATAATTTTTAACCAATTATTAGATTTTTTCAACAAAAATAGTCTGTTCCATGGTGATCAGTATGGATTTACTAAGGGTCGATCAACAACGGATGCAGGTGTTGCACTATTACAAAACATCTATGATGCTTGGGAGTGTTGTCAGAATGCAATTGGTGTCTTTTGTGACCTCTCCAAAGCCTTTGATTGTGTAGACCACAAAACCCTTCTATCCAAACTTGAGCACTACGGAATAAAAGGGAAGGCTTTTGAATTGATTGAATCTTATTTGAGTAGCCGAATTCAAAAAGTTAGTGTAAATCAAGTAAAATCTGAAGGATCAACCGTAGTGATGGGTGTGCCCCAGGGTTCTATCTTGGGTCCTTTGTTGTTCCTGATCTATATTAATGATTTACCATATTATGTAAAAGATTGTAAGGCTGTACTTTTTGCTGATGACACTTCCCTTGTTTTCAGCGTAGATAGGAAAACTGACACCTCTGATGAGATGAATAATATATTGTCGCAAGTGTTGGATTGGTTTACAGCAAATAATTTAGTATTAAATGCAAAAAAAACGAAATGTGTAAAGTTCTGCTTACCAAATGTTACAAAAGTTCCAACACGATTATTTATTGATAAGGAAGCAGTAGATATGGTTGATAACACAACATTTTTGGGAATAACGCTTGATTCAGGGTTGCAATGGGGTGCCCATTTTCAAAAATTAGCTGGAAAACTTAGCTCTGCGGCCTATGCGGTTAGAAGAATTAGGCAAATGACTGACGTTGATACAGCGCGTTTGGTATATTTTGGGTACTTCCACAGTGTTATGTCCTATGGAATATTGCTATGGGGTAACGCTGCAGATATAAATACCATATTTGTTTTACAAAAACGCGCTATCAGATTTATATATAAATTAGGTGCTAGAGAGTCTTTGAGGGAACTATTTAAAGACATAAATATTTTGACCCTCCCTTCGCAATTCATCTATGCGAACATTATGTACGTGCGTCAGAATATACACTCATTTAAGAGAAATTGGGATATTTATAGTATTAACACAAGAAATAAAAATAAATTAGCCATCACAGCTTTGCGGTTAGAGAAAACAAAAAAATCTTTTGTGGGTCTCGGCTTGCGCCTCTATAATAAAATTCCAGATGATATAGTAGCATTACCATTATCTAAGTTTAAGACAGCCGTTAAAAATCATTTATTACAAAATGCGTATTATCATGTAAATGACTACTTATCATCATCTGAGAAAAATTCTTGGAAATAGTTGTCTGCAAATTGTAATTGTATAATTTAAATGTATAGCTTAAGTGTAAATCTGTATTGTAATTGTAACATAGCCCATCAGGCTGGGTAGGGACCAATACTGAACTGGGTTTCTTTCGGCGTAATCTTCCCAGCAGTGGTCGTTCCGAAACGCTAGTAGTTTTTAGCTTTTGCACTAAAAAAATATTTAAAAAAAAAATGAATAAGAGATAAATTTATCCTACATTGAATAAAAAAGAACTGTGTGCTGTGTGCAGCCAATGGGAATGTTGTTTTTACTTTTATTTAATATCATCGTAATATAAAAATGGAGACCTTTGCTCAGCAGTGGGACAGTAGGTATGTAAGGTTAATTTAAAAAATATATATATATATATATATATATATATATATATATATATATATATATATATATATATAATATATATGTCCCAGACTAGGTGTCGTGTCGTGCAGAGGCCTGAGCGGGATCGGCATATGACATGCAGGTTGACGCGAACTAGCCACTTGGTTACTTACAGTACGAAATCAGGCTAATGTCAGGATGACAACTTACTTACAATCACGTCACCTTATGGATGTCGCCGCAAGAGAGACCTTACGTGTGGGTATCATAAAAATGTGACGATAATTCAACGCCCCACCATGCGTTGACCATGAACTCAACCACATTAGTAAAACTAGTTCTCCGGCCCAACACAGGGATTGAATCTGTGTCATCATCAGGGCTTATCGTCAAGCTGAAATAGACTACCATTGTAATAAATCGGTTTACCAATCCACATCTATTACAATAATCACAATTAAAATTAGTCAGGCCCACCACTAAACACAGAAATCATAAGAGAGCCATGCATGCACTGTTGAGTACAGATTACTACCCCTCACTACAATTGTATCACATCATTATAGGTTACCATAGTAACTTATCAATAAAGAAAATAATGTAAGAACGATGAAGTCGTTTCCTTTCCTAATAAAATAAATAGCTCTCGATATCTCGCCCTTCGCTAATGAATTCCCAGTATATATGACAAGGATAGTCGGCCACGGCTGCCGCACATCGTAGTTAACCACTTTCTCCTTGCACTTTGTAATTACGTCCTAGCCTTATGATCATAGCACATAGGTCAAGCATTATAGAAATTGTATGACGCGCAAGCAATTCTCCATTACGATTCCTATTTTCTTTGTGAATGACTTGACAGTTCTGACACTGACAAGTGACAGCTATCGCTGCGTCCGCCAGCAACAAGCCGCGCTCCTATTGCTCGAGCCGATGCGCCCCTATTGGATGCGCGATAACAGGCATTCGGATAGTTGCATCATTGCTTCGCGCCAGCATACGATACGTTTGGATATTGTGTGGAAATAAATAATAATTAGAGAAAACTAAATTCCAACTCCCCGACATATATATATGCCATTCCCATGCTGGTCTGGGAGAAATAAAAAAACTTAGAATGTACCAGCGGCTTCTCTTCCCACGCAGATCGTAAAAGCCGATCGAGGGAATGGGCAAAAATGCAAATCATGTTAACAGGCGATGCGGCTAGCAACCCATCACTGTATTGATTGCTTTTCCATCTTCTCGCCCACCAATGACGCTAAAAGTGGCTTTTGGGTCTTGCGGCCCTGGGCTCTGCATTCTGCATAGAACCGCTAGACCCAAAATGCTCTGTCTGCCCCATTAGGGATAAAGACGTGATAGTATGTATATATGTATGTATGTATATATATATATATATATATATATATATATATATATATATATATATATATATATATATATATATATATATATATATATATATATATATATATATATATATATATATATATATATATATACTAGTGATCTAGTATAGCCTGTGGTTCGATTTATTACGGGCATGTCCCTTTCACGTTGTAGAACACAATACACCTAAAATATTATCTACTTATTTTTTTAATTTATTCACCATATTTCCCTATCATATTCATACTTCTTTGGAATTTGGTAAAGTTCGATAGGTACCTACATACGAGCTATAGTCGTACTTAGGTGTGTGAATGTGTCCGCCGCCGCCGGTCGTTCCGGGTGCGACCTCGCGTCACTATATCCAAACTTCTGCTTTAGGTAGGTACACGGGGTAGGTAAGTACCTACGTGTTGACCCGCAACATGTCGATTCATTGAACGAGCATCTAGGTATAGCTAGGTGCCTGTGCTCGTATATCAGTTGTTAGGGTGTTACGGTTACGGACGTTACGTTTTACCTAAAATCTGCAGCTATTATAATGGTCACTTAGTATTTCGGATAAGTAATTAGTTATTATAATATAAACCATATTTCGATGTTTTTATGACATGCATGATAAGATACTAAGCACCTTTAGTTCGTACGGCGCGTGCCTTTTTCAATGATATCTTATACCTTTAAATGAGCAATTCTTGTATGTATGTATATATATTTATAAATTTCTGTGATCTCGAAAACGACTCTAACGATTTCGCTGAAAATATGTATATGGGGGTTTTCGGGGGTAAATAATCGATCTAGATTAGTTTTATGTTTGTGAAAACGCGTGTTTTCGAGTTTTCATGCGTTTTTCTTACCACGCAGAATATGGTCGCTAATTTCGTCACGCTGACCGCTTTGATTTTAGCTCAGTGGTTAAGGATACCAGTAGTTAATTTATTGAGATTTTCAACACAGATTTCTGTGTTGAAAATCTCAATAAATGATATGAAATCGTGCTCAACTGACCAGTATTTTGCCCGAATCAAATTTCCACTCCACTAGGTATATCCACTACCAACTTTAAGGGTATTAAAATTAAGATTATAGGAAACTTACCAATATTTATACCCCAATATTCGGTCAACTCGATCCACAACACAACACCACACACAACACAAAATCCATCTTATCAAGCTCATTGTCATTCGCTCGATAAGATGGGTGTGTCGAAATTCCCAAAAAATAAAAATAAAGGTTACAAATATGTAAAACTTTTTGAGGAGTTTTTAAAGGAGAGCACTCACAAATCTAATTTGTTTCGAATATATATATATAAATCATAACTCTACAAATGAATAACATTCACTCAAAATCAGTCATAGTGGTTAAAAGGATGAAATTCGTTAAACAATCTCAAACTTTACAATTTAGTCGAATATGTCCGGATGAAAAAGTAGACGTTTCCCGCCATGGCGACCTTCTACCTAATACAATTCGGTGTATTATTTGCGGACCCTCGAATTGTGGGAAAACTAATGTAATGATAGGTCTTCTGTTACATGAAAATGGTTTACGTTTTAAAAACATTTATCTTTACTCAAAAACATTGTATCAACCGAAATATATGTTTTTAGAAAATGTTCTGAATTTAGTGCCTAATGTGTCGTTTGCTAAATATAAAGATAATGAACTTGTTTTAAGCCCCCACGATGCAAAACCACACTCCATAATAATATTTGATGACGTTGCATGTGAGAACCAGTCCAACATCAGAGATTATTTCGCAATGGGTAGACATAAATTCATCGATTGTTTTTACTTGAATCAAACGTACAGTAAGATACCTAAACAGCTAGTAAGAGACAACGCTAATCTTTTAATATTATTCAAACAGGATGATGTGAATCTCCATCATTTATATGATGAACATGTTAATACTGACATGTCGTGGTCTGAGTTTCGAGAAATGTGTTCAAAAGTATGGAGTGAACCCTATAACTATTTGGTAATTAATAAAGATTGTAAAAAGAACAAAGGCTGTTATAGACAGAATTTTGATACTTTCATCTTTTTTGATGAAGATAAAAATACAAGCATATAAGAAGATTTATGTAATTAGCATCTTCAGTCGAACTATTACTGTAACGTATATTCATCAAGCTCAAAATGGAAACAGAGTTGAAGACTCAGATAGTTAAAATAGCTGAATCTGTTAAAAAGAAAATCAAAGATATGAAAACTATGGAATCCTACAATGAAAATATTTTAAATACAGTTTTTAGACCTGTTACTGACTCAATGCAACAGTTAATTAAGGATGGGAACCATAAAATTAAATCAAAAGAAGCAAAGGATGTCACCATGAAAAATTCTTTTATAAAAGAGCAAACTTCATCACCTGAATCACAATTCAACAAAACTCTTAAGCACAAAATTTCCCTACAAAATTATTCTGAAGATGATTCTAATGAAGTTAATAGTTTAGAAAATTCGGGAGACTCTATTAATACCAGTAATACATCGTATAGAACCATTGAGTCCATACCTAGTCCTAGTCAAAATACTTCGTCCTGGTCACTTTCTTCCGAAATATTTAATGATGTACCTTTCGGCTTTAGACAAGAACGAGGTAAATTAATGATGGGTTCAGCACGTGTGCATATAAGTGATCGAATTATATCTGTAGCAGGACGTGATTATCAAATAACACCAGGGTTGCAGGAGTTATTGATGAAAAAAGTACCTAATTTGGATGTGGTAACTGAAAATGATTGTCAAGAATATAAGACCATGTTAATAGACACAAATGCTCACCGACGAGACTTTGATCCCACTAAACCAATTAAATCTAATAAAGGACGGAAGTACTTGCACATAATTAAACCACTTTTTAAATTGCGAAAGCCTTCAACATCTTCTGTCAGTAATGCTGATGATATTAGCGCGGGAGAAGGTTTGATGCTTAAAAAGAAGTTTAAAAAAAATACTGATTATATTTACTGGGATGACCCTAATGAATTAGTAGAAAGATTGAAGTTATTAATAGCATCTAAAGATGCAGGGAACACTGGTCTGGATAATGAAATAATTTCAATTATAGAAGAACTACGTGAAAATGGTAGTATAAATTAAAAACCGCACATCCTATTTAGACCATTTATTATTTCACTGCGACCGACTTCAGTTCAAAATGAATGTTGATAAATTCGGTCACCATGTTCATAAAAGACTTCGTTTGTCAGAAATACTAGATTGTTCAACTAATCACCTAGTTAGATCGGAAAAAGGGGATTTTGATTTACAATCATCTCGATTGAGAGGAGTTCCAGAACCTGTGGCAAATGACGATGCGGTGAACAAAAAATATGTTGATAAAAAAATCGTTGATGAAATTAATGCTTTTATAAAGACAATAAAAAAGGATGTGAGAAACAATCTTATTCAGTTCGAAAAAAAGTTTTATACGAAAGACTACATCGATAAAATAATTGAACTACAAAATGGCAAAACACCAAGTGGTAAATGAAATTCATAGATCGGCACGCAGAAATTTTGATCGTCGCAATGTGATCTTGAAAGGAATAGACGACTTATGGCAAGCGGATCTGGCTGATTTTCAATCTATAAAAAAGTATAATAGTGGATACGCTTACATTTTAACTGTCATTGATGGTTTCTCAAAATATGCTTGGATGATTCCTTTAAAAACTAAATCAAAGAGAGAGGTTGTTAATGCATTTACTCAAATTATAAGGGAAAGTGGACGTATCCCTAAAAATCTACAAACTGATAGAGGGACAGAGTTTTATAACGATGAATTTAAAAGACAAATGCTGTTAATGAAAATTAACCACTATTCATCGTATTCAACAAAAAAAGCTTCAATTGTAGAAAGACTAATCAAAACATTAAAGATTAAATTGTATAAACATTTCAGTTATAATGGTAACTATAAATGGATAGGAAAAACTTTGAACGACGTTTTGTTTTCATATAACAATCAAAAACATAGCGTCACTAATTTTAAACCGGTAGATGTAAATACAAAAAATGAAGACCTAGTTAACCATAACATTAAAAAATTCCAAGAGAAACGATGTAAATTAATCAAAAATAAATTTAGAATAGGTGACCACGTTAGAATAAGTAAATACAAGAGTAGTTTTGCAAAAGGTTTTACACCTAATTGGTCTACAGAAATTTTCACAATTAAAACGGTTAATAATACTAAACCAGTGACATATTTAATACAAGATCAACGAAAACAAAATATTTTGGGTTCATTTTATCAAGAAGAGTTACAAAAAGCCAAGTATCCAAATATATACTTAATTGAAAAAATTTTAAGAAAGAAAAACAATAAATTGTTTGTCAAATGGTTAGGACTTTCTGACGAAGAAAACTGTTGGATAGATAGAAATTCTATTGTATCATAATACATAATATAAGTGTTAGCATCTTATATTTTGCTCATTTTAGAACAAGAAATGAAAGGAGGTGGACTTGTCAATAATTTGATAAACAATATTCCGTTTGAGCTTCACTTGCCAGGTTACAACTATTGTGGACCAGGCACTAGGTTACAAGAAAGGTTATCGAGAGGTGATAAAGGTATTAACCAATTAGACGAAGCTTGTAAATACCACGATATTGCATACAACAATACGGAACTCTCCGTACGTCATAAAGCAGATTTACAACTGATGAAAATGGCCAAGAAGCGATTACATTCTAAAGACGCTAGCAAAGGTGAAAAGTTGGCATCGTGGATAGTTAACAAAGTTATGAAAGCAAAATTAAAATCAGGTGCTGGGATAAAAAAATTTAAAACCATTGTGTCAAAAATACGTTCACATATAAAGAAACTGAAATCAAAGGATAACAAAACTGCTATTAAATATGCTTGTGAAGCAGCAAAAAAATTGATTCCTAGGACAAGTCACGTTCGTTTACCGAGAATAATACCAATCCCTAAAACAGGAGGGATTTTACCTTTGATACCAATTTTTGCGGGTTTATCAGCACTAGGCGCTTTAGCAGGAGGTGCTGCTGGTATAGCTAAAACCATAAATGATTGTAAAACCGCTCAACAGAATTTACGTGAATCTGAACGTCATAACAAAACCATGGAGGCTATTGCGATAGGAAAAGGATTTTATCTTAAACCATATAAAAAAGGAAGCGGGTTATTTTTGAAATCTACAAAAAACTAATGAACAGGCTACCCAATCGTGCTCTTTCGAATATCGATATTATTAAATACACTGAAAATATTCCATATTTTCGAGGTGTGTATATGAGAGATAGATTGCCATGTAAACCACAACCCATAGAGTGTGGTATATTAAACTTAGACAGTTATAATAATAATGGAACTCACTGGGTAGCCTATGCTAAAATAAATGATTATTGTGAATATTTCGATAGTTTTGGTAACTTAAAACCACCCAAAGAATTAGTGAAATATTTAAATGTTAGTGATATACATTATAATTATACTAGATTTCAAAACTTTGATACTATAAATTGCGGCCATTTGTGTATAAAATTTTTGCAAGACTTTTGGTGTAAATATAGTATATAATAATTATTACGTTTAAATAAAACATCATTCTAAAAATGTCTTTCACTCTGTCCATAACTGGAAACAGCTCAGTGCTAACAACGAATTATTCCCCCCCATTGGAACTAGATGGTCAATATGAGTGCTCTCTTTTACACTTATCTACATTTAATTCTATACCAAATATTACAAAAACTAATAATAAATTTTATTATGGTGTGGATGAAGTGGTTGAAATTCCTGAGGGAGCTTATGAACTCCAAGACATCAGTGAGTTCTTACAATCAAAAGTAAACAATTGTGTTTTCAAGTTATTGTGCAACAATAACACATTGAGGCTCTCGATATTCTGCTCTAAAGATATTCATTTTGAAAAACCAAATTCTATTGGACCTTTACTAGGTTACGGTAAAACTTTTCTCAAGAAAGATAAATGGTTTATGTCCCCACTGCCAGTGAACATTCTATCTACAACTGTGCTACGGGTTGAATGTGATATTACTGAAGGTTCCTACATTAATGGAAAATCAAGTCATATAATTCATGAATTCGCTTTGAATGTCCCTCCTGGCTACCGAATAATAGAAATTCCAAAAAATACCATATATTTTCCGGTGAACAGAAGCACGGTAAATAGTATAAATATCAGAATATTGGACATAAAAAACAATTTAATAAATTTTCGCGGAGAGGAAGTACAATTGTACTTACATTTGAAGAAAATATGATCGACTACAATAAATACACAACTCTATCTTTTCAAAAGATTAGTACCCATCGAGCAATCAAGAAGATCACACATACTCGTGATAAAAAAAAGAAATTAACAGCTGCTAATATAAATTTTCTCAAATCGATTGGATTGCTAAAATGAGTATTTTAAATATAACTAGCCCACCTGTTTATGACAACTCCATAGATAGTATAGAAATTCATTCATACAAACCGTACATAACTACTTTCAATAGAAATGATGAAATTCGGATACCTATAAACCAACAAGATTTATATGTGCTTCCATGTGCAAGTACCTTGTATGTTGAAGCCGTAGTCAATGTTATCAAAGGTGAGAGCAGGGAAGCAGTTCCAGTAGTACAGTTTACAAACAACCCTCTTCTATTTCTTTTTCAAGATATAAGATATGAATTAAACGGTGTTGAAATCGACAAAGTAAAGAATGCTGGCGTAACTTCAACTATTAAAGCACTGGTATCTATGAACGAAGCTGAGTCGAAGGTATCCAAAGTGTGGGGTTGGGATATTAACGGTTTTAAAAATGAAATTGGAGGTCATTTTGCTGCTTCAGTACCTCTCAGAAACATATTAGGTTTTGCAGAAGATTATAAAAAAATTATTGTCAATTGCAAACATGAGCTTGTTTTGCTACGAAGTAATACTAACCTCAATGCTCTAAAGCTAAACACTGGTGAAGAGGTTGCAAGTATTGATATAAAAAAGATTGTATGGCGCATGCCTCACGTTAAAGTATCTGATAGAGAAAGAATTAATTTACTCAAAATACTCGAAAAAGACAGACCAGTTCAATTAGTGTTTAGAAACTGGGATCTTTATGAGTACCCTTTGTTACCAAAGACTACAAAACACACCTGGGCAATTAAAACTTCATCGCAAATTGAGAAACCTAGATATGTTATTTTAGGTTTACAAACAAACAGAAAAAACAATGGGATGAACGATATGTCACGGTTCGATCACTGCGATATTCGAGACGTTAAAGTTTTTTTAAACTCTACATATTACCCGTACGAAAGTTACAATACCAACTTTGCAAAACATAACTATGCACTAATATACGAGCAATATGCAAATTTTCAGCAGTCTTATTATAACCGCCCATGCAACTCGTTGTTGACTGCTCAAGAGTTTAAAAATATTGCACCGTTATTCGTGATAGATTGTTCTAGACAGAACGATAATATCAAATCAGGACCGGTAATCAACATCCGTCTTGAACTAGAGTGCAACAAAGAGATACCTGATCAGACAACAGCATATTGTCTCATTTTGAATGACTGTATAGTAGAATATAGACCTCTGAGCAACATTGTTCGTAAAATATCATGAACTCGATTATTTTCGTTGATGTTCAAGGATTCAAGGATTGCTATAATAAATTTATTATTAAAGAATTTGCATTGTCTACTGTGGAGTTCACTCAAGTTTTTTTAATTAAACCTCCATATGCATTTACTACATTATCTTCGAAAGAAAAGAAGACCGTTCGATACCTTGAGCGACAGAGAGGGGTCCTCTGGAATTCTGGACACATAGATTTCAGGGAATTCCAAAGAATCATTATACCAATGATGCGAAACAAAACTATTGTCATGAAAGGACTCGAAAAACAGAAATGGATTAAGGAAATGTGTGATGATTGTGATTTGATAGATATAGAAGACAGAGGAAGTCCAAATTTTTTGACTTTATATAAAACTTATTGCAAAAATGAATGTACTTTCAATTGTCTAAGTCATAAGAACTTTTGTGCCCTAAAAAATGCTATTTGTATAAAGAAATGGTACTTAGAAAATATTTAATTTTGTAATGCATGTTGTTTAAATAAATATATAATATTATATAATTAAGTTCTTTAAGAATGTTTTTTTATGTAAAATATGATAGAATAGTGTATTTTTATAAATTTTATTTGTAATACGAGTATATTTTAAGTTTATGAACAATAAAAAACAAGATAATTTTATACCGTTTTTTATTACTTAGTTAATAAATTTTACAGTAAAATACATAATAACAATTATTATTAACAAAATATTTATTTTAATTTATATCATTTTTATGAATACATATAACTAAAGTATCACATAATTAAGTAACAGTATAAAATTAACACTACTCACATATTTAAGTTATTATTCTGAGATATACTAAGATATAAACTATTTATATTTAACACCCATATTTTTATTATTTACATTACTATTCAATTTATTGATTTCTTCAACTAAACCTTATATAACAATAATTAGAGTTACACTAAATAAAATAATTTAATTTAAATCTAAAACTAATAATAATTAATTTATATACTTATTTAGATTTCCTTAAACTATAACATACATATTATACAATCAAAAGTTATCACTAGTTAGCTTTTTACTAATTTTACTAATAACGTTTTCCGTAAGGTCCATTATTTCATCAAAAGTATCACTCAACACATATTGCGCACTAAGTATAACGTTTTCGGTACCATCACTGCACTGCGATGAAGAATATGACGTACTAGCTTCGTTTTCCAAATCCATCACCTGAATTTTTATCATCCTTATGCCTTTCTTCGCTTTGCTGATAACAAAAGAGGAGGATGATATTCCACTTTTCTTTTTTGCAGCTTCTTTCTTTTCTTCTATTTTCTTTAGCTCTGCAATTCGATTTCTCAATCCTTGAAAGCATTCTTCATCAGGATCTTGAGCGTATTGCGAGCACAATATGCAATTGGTTTCTTGTGAGTCCAACATGATCTGTAAAGAACAAAAATATAAATTAAATAACAAGTAACAAACATTATATTTTGACATACATTATCATTTATGAAAAATATGTCTACTTACATTCAGTTACAAATTTGATGCACTGGCAATGAATCGATGTAGTAGATGATGTATCGCGGGTTGGCTGTCCAATATACAAATGAAAAATCTTTATAGTCAACATGAGTCTTTTATAAATTAAAAGTGATTGTATTGCAAAACATAGCGTTCCTCGCACACCTAAATAAACAGGAATAGACATGTCCGTACACGACCTCCACCTTGTAACTAGCAGGTATATCAATACAGTAGCTATCATATTTCATATGCGGCTCAGTAGTATTCTAATTTTACGTATTTCATTCGACAACCTCTGTGGCGTTACGGTTACCATGCTCGCCCGCCACTCAGAGGTTCTGGGTTCGATTCCCAGCCAAGGCATTATGTAGTATGGTATTTTTCAAATTCCTTGGGTCTTGGATGTTATCTAGTTTTAAGTATCATATATACATCACAAATTTTTCATCACAAAAAAAAATTTCTATATTTATTCCATTCATATATATTTGGTGCCATGAATTCATTCTTTTTTACAAATTATTATATATGTAAATGAAAATATAGTATACAGAATTCCTATCGGATGTTTTTTGGTGATTTATGAGTAAATAAAACAAGATAATGATTTATTACATATAATATTTATTTTAAAAAATCTTATTGCGCTAAATTTTATTTAATATTACACTATTATATTCTAAACCATTTAACTAATTTTTATTTAAAAACTATAACTAAATAAGTATACATAATAAAACACTTATCTACAATTTTCAAGCCAGCCTTTTCTTTGTAATTACGATACAATAATTAGGGTATTCAGAACAAACTAGACTTATGTCACAGGTATGGCTCTTCATACAAACGGAGCAGCATATATACCTAGTACTACTACAAACGAAACAATCCGTCCGTGCACACGTCAAATGTGTGAGTTAAACAATCAAGGTTGCCACTACAGACTTTGTTGCTTTGCTTACCTGTTTTCACCACTCGGAAATCTATAAAATTTTCGTTATTTATTGTTTTCCGTCGATAAACAATGATAATGTGCGCAGTTTCTCACCATTACAATTCAATAATCCTAAGTGACTCGCATAATGTCAACGTGCAACTACCAATAACCCTGTTTTACTGCCACTTACACCTCACAATAACGGGGGAAGGGTTGCGGGGACACCAGATTGCGGGGGACGGTGCGAGTTTCCGTTCTGTATGTAATACTATTATTAATTCTGTGCTTATGTCCCCAGGATAAAGTACTAGTTCTATCTTGCAACATAACACGTTTGTCATCATTTGAAGATAATGCAACTTTGTCAATTGCTTGCGTGAAAAGTTCGTGTTTAAGAGATTTAAATACTATATTCTTTTTTCTTAAGGACTTGTTAAACAATAACACTTCGTTATAATCTTTAAAATGAATGTTTTTAATTTCAGATTTTTTCACACCCTTAGCTTTTTTTATTTCTTTATCTTCTGTTTTAACGCAATATAGTTTCGACCTCAAACCCACAAATTCTAAAATGAATTGCCCCCCAAACTCATCTTTAAATTTCCCCGGTACTTTTTTATTTTGACGTACAATATTGTACTGATTATTTTCGATATTATTACTTGTATCAAAGTATGGATGAAAATACAATTTTATATCTTTATATATATCTTTTGTCTCAATTGAATATAAGAAACTATCAGTATCTGTGTAACAAAGTCTCAAATTGTTACCGTAGTATGGTTTAACAATAGAATAGTGAAAGTCATACATATGATGTTTAGAAATTTCCAAGACAGTAAATCCTATGTAAATAGGTTTATCTAAAATAACTGACTCCGGTTTCATTTGTACAGCTACAAAATTTTCCCCAAAAATAGTGCAACTATGAAAATTTGTTCTTGATATTAGTTGTTCAGCTGTGTATGTTTTTTTTTTTGTTAATGATTTTCCAAATACACTATTATTTAATAATTTAAAAAAATCTTGTTCGAATACTGACTTGGCTCTTTGACGTAATTTTGTATTTAAATCAATATACTGTTTTAAGAATGGACTTTGTTTAAATTTTATAACGCGATGAATTTTTTTAAGCAGCAAGCCATGTCGTACACATGTTTTTAAATATACGTAGTGAATAACGTAATAAAATTTGTCATACAAATTGGGAATAAGCTTTGGAATTTTGGACCCAGGCGGTGCAAATTTTTCCGCACAAAATGGTAGGTCATTATGCAAGTCGTGTAGTCGTTCTGGGTATTCTAAGTCTACTTCCAAAATATATCCATATTCTGAATCATCAGGTATATCGAGGAAATTAAGTTTTGCTATATCTGTTTGGTTTTACAACTCAAAATTTGAATAAGGCATATAAGAGCACATGGCATAACCATACAAATTATTGCAATCAATGTATAGTAAGTACTTATCAGGTTCAGTTGCATTATAATAAGGTAAATACTTGTTGTTAGCCTTAGCATATCTATTTGAACATAAACAGATTCCACCTCGAATTCCTTTTTGGATCATACGTATAATTTCTAGGTTATCTATAAGTTGAAGTTTTGCTTTTGTTATGAGTAACATTGCGTCGAAAGAAAGAGACGGCGCGGTCATGTAAAAACAAGGGTCGAGCCTGTAAAACTTTTTACACGTTCGACGAAAGTTTTCAAATATATCTGCTAGTAAAATAACATCTGTTTTGAGATACAAATCGGTATATTCACCCAGATCCTTTAAATAAAATGTTTCCCATACTACTTGTGCGTGACAGTAATCGGACTCTGAAACATTTTCATCGGTTAAATGGCTATAGAAACAGTGACGCGGTGGCAAACTATTTTCTTTATATGAATTCCAACTTGTCATATATTCGTAAGGATATACACCTTTTCTTCTCAGAAGATCAAAATGCTTTTTTCTGGGAAAAAAGTTTGATAAGTGTATAAAGTCATTGTCATTTAAGTTTGCTGCAAGCTTTTCCAAGCTAGTACCTAAAAACTTAAACGAGTCAACAAAACGTACTGCTAAATATTCCTTATAACCGGTATTAAAAAATTTTGTAAAAGATATATAGTTCTCTTTGTTTTTTGCAATTACTTTTATTTTACCAGGCATATCTCCTAACTGTCGAATAAACAAATGGCAGTCGTATCCAGACAGATTATGGAAAAATACTGGAACAAATTTTGGTATACGGTATTGTAGGTTACAGTAAGAATATACTGCGCCACGATATCGCCCAGTCATATGACAATGATATTTGACTTTGTCATCTAGTAGCAACTGTTCACAGAGGAAACAGTGTGTTGACTTGTCGAAATGTTCCTGCTCCTCCCGTGACAATAATGTCATAGGAACTGAGTGTTTTAAGATCTTATGTATTTGTTTTATGTCTTTACCAAGAAGATCTTGAAATTTTTCAACACAATCTTGTCCGCGATAAGAAACATATTTATTGCGAAAGCTGTCAAATGCACACACAATATAGTATGCAAATGCAGCTGGTACATGTTTTTGTAAAATATTTGTACATTTTGAATTATGCTGGTTATTTTTTGATTCAGGTTCTAATAAAGATTCAAAATCAGCATATATAACAAATGGCATATCTTGCATTCTTTCGAAATGTTTAAACTGAATTACAGTTCCCTGTTCCGGTAATACAGTCCGAACCCCACTACAGATATGACCATTAAATTTTTCTTGGTTATTAAAGAAAATCATACACTCATCACAAAAGAATATTTTGCCATGATGTTTTGTTAGTTGAGGTCTAAGTAATTTACTTAAATTTTTTATTAAACAATAATGTTTAAATCGCCCCTTTTCTAACAGTAATAGATTAATATGATGTTTTCTTTTATGGTTAGTTTTATAAACAGGACCAACAATATTGTTTGTGTCTCCCAAGCTATATACGTTAACACTAATAAGATGATTATTTTTCTCAAAAATTTTGATGTCCGAGATTCCTACGGGAAAGGTCATATTCTTTGTATTAAGAATATTTTCGTATGAGGGGTAAGAAGATTTTCGATGATGATTATTTTTAGCAGGAAACAAAGCCGCCATTATACTCCATAAAAAACAGAAGGAATCATTATTTTGTATATTTATACACGCACGTTTCAATTTTATATTTCTCGGCAATTCAATAAAGCGCCCCCCTCTTAAAGGACTGTATTTGTTAATATTTACTTCTAAGTACAAATTACGCAAAAATGCCCAACCACTATCCCGTTCTTGAAATTCGTCAATTTTATTAATAATAGTGTAAACAACTTTAGAAAACATTTGTTTAAAATCATAATTATTGTGTAATATAACGTTTTCAGTAGCGAAAGACTTTATTTCGCTAGTTAGGTTCGAAGCTAAATTAAATTCGGAAAACAACTCGAAGTTAACTTTTATAGAACGATAAGAGGCTTGCCTCGCCGCTATCAGTTGTTTCAAGCGCGACTTTAAACTTCGTAAAAATTCGGCTGGCGGTGCAACAGCGACAGCACTCTCACTACTGTCATCACTCGTATGAGCAACCTCCGGCCACACCCTATATGAAGCAATCCGATTACTGAATGCCGTACCTATCTTTTGTATACCATTACAAACTTCGACAGAATTATTATTTTTGTGTGTATTACTTCTAAGATGAGCAGAAAATGCGCTACTCTTTACAGATATGTCGCAAACCGTGCAATAGACTGTTTTATTAACCATGTCTGTAGTGCGGGTAACAAATGAAAGAGATTAATCTAAAAAATGCTAACCGCTATTTATGAAAAAGTTGAGAAATAACGAAACGAATGATAAAATAATGTGGGAGAGTTTTTAAAAGTAAAATTTCAACTAGTTTAAACCTAAGCACGATTGGACAAAAAAAAAAGGTGTAAAATAAAAAAAATAAGTTAGAATAATGCTTTGGTTTCAACCCAAATATAAAATTTCAAAGATTAGAAAAGGCTAGTTTGAAAATTAAACTAGATGTAATCAGTACTTATTATAACATACTTATAACCTTTATTACAGAGTAATTATACTCTTTTATTGTATTGACTTTAAGAAAATTAAATTAGTTGACATGTCAGGTCAACATACCTAAAAATGTAAAAGCTAGATAATGTATATAAGTAAACAAAAACAGCAGATAAAACAATAATCAGTTATTTATTATTATTAGTAATAGGTCCCTAATTTTAGTTTTAACAATTTTATATCTATAGATAGATTTATAAGTATAGATTTTAAGTCAAAACCCAATTTATTTTTTCTTGTTAGAAAAGAAAATACCCTCTTCTTTGAATGAGGGTTTGATTTGCTTTATAAATTCTTTCAAGGCTACTAGTTGATCGGCATCGGAACAGGTCTGATACTTTAAAGATAAAACTGCATGTTCCCACCGATCTTTTGGGTTCACACTCAAAATATCTGCAGTGTTATAAATTTTAAGTTCTACAAACACGTCTCCAGCTAGGGCAGCGGTGCGACGCAAGACACCATCGGCGACTCTCCTTGTCAGCACTGACTGCAACGCCTGCTTCTTAATAGATTTCTGCTGGAATACCGCTTCGTCTTCGTCTTCACTTTCAAACCACCCGTTGGATTTCGTTGGTTTTTTATTCGGAGCCTTCCTCTTCGGGGCTGGCTTGGAGACTGGTTTAGATCTGAAAAATAATAATGATTAATTAAATAAAATTATATGTAGTTATAATTGCAGTTATTTTTAATGACTTACATAGAATAGGGAGATTAAGATAGGTTTGAATTGACAAATGTTCAAATAAACTCAGAAACTATGAACTGATTTGAAAAACAAGAATTATAATTTAAAAAACAAAGAAGACATCTGCTTTCGAAATTTTATAGCCTATGTCACTACCACAATTTTCACAACAAATTTATGTCAAAAACCGTCCTACTGTTTGAGCCGTAGAGCCCGCCAATGAAATGAACATACATACATACTTATACTCGAAAAAACATTACCTCATTCTGAAACGGTTGGGTAAAAAACTTTTACTATTAGAAAACAATCTTATCCAAATTTAACATATAAATATTTTTACAAATAATTCAATTCCCGGTCCACAAATGAGACAGAATAGTAAAACAAATTTAAATGTTCATAAATGAATTCATGGGACACAGAACCTGATAAGGTTAGTAAATATAACAAGATGCTATGAAATGAATTAAACTAGCAAGATTTGGTTACAGACTGACAACGGGACAGGTGATAGTAAAAATAAAAGCTAGTATATAATAAAAGATCAAATAATTTGAGAAAAGTAATGAATAGTACATACTTTTTAGGGGTAACTTCCTCGTCAGATTGAATATAGTCTTCAGAATAATGTTTCTTGGCTCTCTTGGTACCGTTTGAGGTGGTTCTGAAAAAAGCAAATTATAATTGTAAGACGAAATAATTTTTAACCAAGGTAAAGTTGAGAAATCCTCGTAAACAAAGCTTAATTTGTAATGTTAATTTTTAATTTTAATTTTCAAAGCTTTTTTGTAATGTAATATCAAAAAGAAACACATACCTTACGTCAGAAGAAGTAGTTCCCTCTGCTTCTGAGTCAGCAAACTCTTCTATAAATTGTTTTTTTGCTCCCTTGGTGATGCGCTTAGCGGTGTAATATTCAGAGTCCGACCTGCAAATAATTTGTACATAATTAATTACGAAGACAGAAATATAACATTGTTTGTTTTGTTTTTCGTGTGTAAGTGACCAACACTGGTGTCAGATTTTTCAAGCTGCCTAAAGGCATCTGACGAAACTTGACGACTGCTATACAATAATGACAGCTGGAACCAACGGCTTATACGTGCCTTCCGAAGCACGGAGGAGCTCGAGAAATTTTTATGCTACTTTTGGTCACCCATCCAAGTGCGGACCACAACCATTGTCGCTTTATTTGCAAAAGCGCTATCAATGCGCACTCCCGCCGGACCACCGAGCTCCTCCTAATATAACATTAAGATTTATTCACGTTATCACAGTTTAGACAAAAATATTCAAACTTACGAACATGATTTGACGTGCGAAGATCTTCGTGGTGATAACAAAGTTTCAGCTGGTTGACGACGAGCAGAGAAACCTCGTAGTTGTACACTTGTAGAGCTTGGACAGAGCTTGGCCAAGATGCAAATTGCAAAGATAATTTGGGGTGCTTCACGATTGTCAATGTATTTATACGTAAATTAAGCTTCATCATCAGTATTTTACAGGTATTATAAACCTTTAGTTTTGTAAAGGAAACTTACTTTTTGTTATATGTAATAATTTAAATTTGTTGAATATGAAGAATCAACAGGTGTGCAACCTCTGCTTTGCAAATGTAAGCATATTTAGTGCATATTAAGTTATATTTAATAAAGACATTAATTAATTCACTGTAACATAATACTTCAAATACACCGATTTACCGCCAAAGAAATAAAAGCAGAAGCCGATGAATAAGGCTAATTTCACATTTTTAATTTCGAAAGACGAAAACTTTCATACAATTACCACACCACAACCCAAAAAATGATTGTAATGTGTTTAGAGTACATGTAAGTATGTATATGAGTTTTTTAGTTCCGCAACGACTTCTAAATGGGTGAATGGTTTTGGGCGAATATCTATCGCTAGAATCTCTATATCACTCGAGTCAAATAAGCTATATCTTTTTTTAGACTGGCAGCCAAAATCTAACTAGTCTAAACTAGTCTAATCTCCCTCGAAAAATGTAACAAATTATATCAATAGGCGATGCGGCTAGCAACCCATCGTATTTTAATTCCAATTTCCACCCTATACATCCATAAACATGGTCTTCAGAAGTATTCATTTATTTTTCTTTAATTAAATTAAGTAACTCATATATATTTAAACTGATTATGTATAACATGATGTTGTGTTGAGTGCAATGAGCAAGCAGCCTTATGAAGAAACTTCTTCATTAACAGAATGAATACATGACTACATTAATATCGCACTCATATTACGAGTAAGCGTGTGACCGTAATATTGCTTAGACAACTAAATACTTACTGTCAGAGGCGGATTAAACGTGGAGATGGCCCTAGCCAAACAACTCATAGGTGCCCTCTAACACACATTTTTTACTTAATCCGAAAGAACTAGGAATCGTCACACGAGACGAGTGCACACAATATTATGCGTTAGTCTTCAGCTACCGACCTTCGCTAAGGAGGATTTCTGGCCGAAGGGTGTCATGTTCCGACGATATCGTGGGCGGTTACCTGACACCCAGTACAAAGTGCATTGCATCACAAAGACAATAAATATTGTGTTTAAGTTTTTAGTTTATACGTATGTTACGTATGTATAAATATGGGTCAATAATATATTTGTACGTTTTGTTTGCCTGCAAAAAACGAATTTATTTATTTCTTATTATTAGTCGTATTGATTGTATCTTACCAACTTTTACTATGAAATCAAGGAAAAACATGCGATTAGTTTTCACCTAACTTAAAATAATAATTAAGAAACGAATAGATATACTTATCTGAAGCACAAATTTTTGTTAGGTCAACTCTAAAATGTTGCAGACGCCCCTGCGTAACTTCGTGCCCTGGGCACGTGCTTAGTTTGCTTTAGCGATAATACGCCTCAATAGAAAGCCCTTCTTTAAAATATTCATTTGATTGTATAGTGTCGTACTGCTGTTACGTAAAAATCTTCGCAGTGTAAGTTTTGTTAAAATTTTGCCACAAACTTAATTAAGTTAATCCTTCGTAGCCTTTGTAATGGAATAATCACTTTTCTAGATGCTATAATCAATCTACAGGCAACGTAAAATATCCTAGATTGTTGCGAGAAGTTCCTAAGCATCGACCACTGGGCATGTTTTGATTTTTTAAGTTTAGTATGCTCCAAAAACCACCCGCGATGGAATCGTTTCCAAGTGCCAACAGCCTTAATGGTCACCGGCACGAGCAAACGGCTTGGAGAACGTATTTCCTAAGCACTGGTCAATACCAACGCGATGGAATAATCGTTTCCAAGTGCCAACAGCCATAAGGTCACCGGCACGAGCAAACGGCTTGGAGAACGTATTTCCTGAGCACTAGTCAATGGATCTTTCAAAAAACTCAACATCCCATAATCGCACTGCAACGGTTCTAATCGTTCCATCCATGGAATCACCAGCCTTGATGATTTGCATGAGCAATCGGCCTAGATCATAGTGAGCGTTCCTACGCATTGGTCACCTGATGTGAACTAGTACTTGGCTAAAATATTTAACAATGCTGCATACACGTGCGTCATTAAAATATGTGAAAAGAGTTCAAACTTCTAAAGTGGTGCGTGTGTGTTGTGTGTGGTGTTGTGTTGTGGATCGAGTTGACCGAATATTGGGGTATAAATATTGGTAAGTTTCCTATAATCTTAATTTTAATACCCTTAAAGTTGGTAGTGGATATACCTAGTGGAGTGGAAATTTGATTCGGGTAAAATATTGGTCAGTTGAGCACGATTTTATATCATTTATTGAGATTTTCAACACAGAAATCTGTGTTGAAAATCTCAATAAATTAACTACTGATACCGACCGCTAGAAAAAGTGTTACGGGTTCGAATCCCACTCGGTGACTTATTATTATTAGAACGGGAGGTCACGACAAATTTGGTAACGATAAGGGATATGGCTGACTCTGGTTTTATAGAATAAAGAGCACCTCTCTGATGCTAAATATGTTGGTCTGCCTGCGTAAAGTGGTTGCGTTACTTAGATATGGCGCCTGAAAAGTTGGTTATCGTGACCAAAAAAAAAATGATAAGGGATATGGCTGACTCTGGTTTCACAGGATTAAGAGCATCTCTCTGATGCCAAATATGTCGGTCTTCTTGCGTGAAGTGGTTGCGTTACTTAGATACAGTAGCGTGCGTGAAATGGTTGTGTTGTGAAACTTAGATATGATGCCTGAAAAGTTGGTTATCGTGATGAAAAAATAATGATAAGGTAAATGGCTGACTCTAGTTTCACAGGGTGAAGAGTACTTCTCTGATGCTAAATATGTCAGTCTGATAGATATGATGCCTGAAAAGTTGGTTATCGTGATGAAAAAATAATGATAAGGTAAATGGCTGACTCTAGTTTCACAGGGTGAAGAGTACTTCTCTGATGCTAAATATGTCAGTCTGACTGTGTGAAGTGGTTGCGTTACTTAGATACAGTAGCGTGCGTTCATACAAACACATGAATTTGTCTACCCTGTGTCACCCTAATATTGATGCCGTAGTTCACAAATGTACTAACTACAAAATTTTCCATTTTTCCTTTTTTAGTACCAGATAAATTAACTCTTTCTACCAAAAACTTAGTGTTACAGTTGTACTTTTTAAGATTTCGGCGTTAACAATAAGTATTATTGTTCACGCCGGAATTTTATTTTTATAAATTCAATCTACAAGTATTGACTGATTTCAACAAAATTTCAAAGTTTCATTTCACGCTGGCAGACCGACAAATTTTGTATCAGAGAGGTACTCTTTGTTCTGTGACACTAGAGTCAGCTATTTACGTTATTATTTTTTCTTTTGTTCACGATAACCAACTCTTCAAGCGATATATCTTAGTAATGCAACCACTTCACGCAGGGAGACCAGCATATTTAGCATCAGAGAGGTGCTCTTCATCCTGTGAAACCAGAATCAGCCGTTTACCTTATAATTTTCTTTTTTTGTCCAGGTAACTAACTTTTCAGGCACCCTATCTAAGTAACGCAACCACTTCACGCAGGCAGACCGACATATTTCGCATCAGAGAGATGCTCTTAATCCTGTGAAACCAGAGTCAGCCATATCCCTTATCATTTTTTTTTGGTCACGATAACCAACTTTTCAGGCGCCATATCTAAGTAACGCAACCACTTCACGCAGGCAGACCAACATATTTAGCATCAGAGAGGTGCTCTTTATTCTATAAAACCAGATTCAGCCATATCCCTTATCGTTACCAAATTTGTCGTGACCTCCTAATCTATATTATTTTTTTATGTTTAACTTTATATATAATTTTTTATTTTGCATTGTTTTTAGACAAGTTTAAAAAAAATTAGTTAAAGTTTGAGATAAAAATTTTAGTTAATGTTTGAGATAACAATATACATTTCTCATAAATATGTCTTACATTTAACTATACTGATTACGTGAATAAGATTTATGCTTTCGAGTTTTTATTTTATTGAGACTTATGAAGCAATAGTGCAAAACGAAAAATTTACCAATATTTACCGATACAAATTTTAAATACAGTTTCTCGGATAGTTTTTGTGGCGCTATCTCTCGGATGCTATAAAAACTAACTACTACGTTACTAACTGCGTTTTGACCTAAATTGAACCATAACTCACGAGCTGTGTGTGTGTCACGAGAAATTGACAATAGATGGCGTTACTCCGTGACAAATGCTGTAAGATTGAGATAACGAATATCGAAAAAACAAACAAATTAATATGGATAACATCACATACATTTGCTCTGATCCCAAAGTAAGTAGCTAAATCATTTTTGTTATTACCAATATTTACCGATACAAATTTTAAACACAGTTTTTGTGGCGCCATCTCTTGGATAATGCTATAAAAACTAACTAATACGCTTCGCGCAAAAGCGTATTGAGTTAAATTAAACCACAGCTCACGAGCTGTGTAATAAGAGAAATTGACAATAGATGGCGTGACTCCGTGACAAATGCTGTAAGATTGAGATTACGAATATCGAAATGATATTCGTAATCTCAATCTGTGATGATTTCAAATGTGATGTTATATCACATACATTGCTCTGATCCCAAAGTAAGTAGCTAAAGCACTTTTGTTATGGAAATCAGAAACAACGAAGGTATCACAAACACCCAGACCTGAGACAATGCAGAAAAGCGACATCTTGAAAACCGGTGTTTAAGCATTCGGCCTCGGAGGCAGTCAAACCACCAGATGGCGCTTTCAAGTAAACACAGCACAACTTGTACTAAATAACCAATAGTAAAAATGTGAATTATTTCTTTAACCAATTAACTTCTTGTACCAAAAAAAACGACAAATTGCCAAGCACGAGATTGTTAGATTTAGGTTAACGATTACACGTTGTACATCAAGGAAAAAGGTTTATTTATTATTTAATTAAGAAGTCTGTACCTATGTAATAATGCCTCGGAAACCTGCGAGAAAAACATTTAACTTTAATTTACGCAATGAAGGCTCATCTCAAGAAAACGCCGAAGAAAATACTCCCGACCAGCAATCTCGATCTTCACCCGGTCAAGAAACGCAGTCTTTAGTTCGACCTACGCGTGCTGCAAAAGAAAAATGTTTACAAAATTTGTCTGTAATTATAAGTGAAGAACGATCCTATGATTTAAATGTTAAACAAGAACGTAGTCGCTTGCGTTCGTTACAACGTGTTGCCACTGAAAGTTACGAACAACGTGAGCAACGTCTCGAAGATCTACGGCAGCGTGCGTCACAACGTATAGCCAGGGAGGGCGTCGAACACCGTGAGCAACGTCTTGAAGACATGCGGCAGCGTGCGTCACAACGTATAGCCACTGAGAACGACGAACAACGTCAACAACGTCTCGAAGACATGCGGCAGCGTGCGTCACTACGTATAGCCAGTGAGAGCGACGAACACCGTGAGCAACGTCTCGAAGACATGCGGCAGCGTGCGTCACAACGTATAGCCAGTGAGAACGACGAACAATGTCAACAACGTCTCGAAGACATGCGGCAGCGTGCGTCACTACGTATAACCAGTGAGAGCGACGAACACCGTGAGCAACGTCTCGAAGGCATGCGGCAGCGTGCGTCGCAACGTCTGACCAGTGAAAGTAATCTTCAACGTGAACACCGGTTGGAAGAACAAAGACGTCGAGATTCGAGACGTCGCACAGCTTTAGAAATGAATAACTTATCAACATATAAATGCGCCGTTAGTGCGGATGTGCCATACGAAAATTTAGGACCCTTTGAAGTTTTATGTATCCATTGTGGTGCGTTGCATTTTCCCGAGGAACGTGTTTCTAACCGTATAAACAGAAATTCTTTCGGTGACTGTTGTTTGCATGGACGAATTTCAATGGAGGCACCAAACTTTTCAAATGAATTAGTTCGTCTTTTTTTACATCGTCACCCATATTCGGAAGAATTTTACAAAAAAATAAGAAACATAAACGCATCTTTTGCACTAGCGTCCTTCAACGTCGAAGATGACAGAACAATTAATAGTCACGGCATTTATAGTTTTACTGTTTGCGGGCAAGTATATCATAAAATGAATATGACAGCTCATCCAACACAGAACGATGAAGGTGTTTTTGAGCGACCACTTTACGGTCAACTATACTTTTTAGATACTGATGACGCTGTTAGAGAAAGAGTTAATCACCCGCTTAATCACGGAATTAGTACCTCACTCATGGAGACATTGGAGTGCATTATTCGAGCGCACAATGTTTATGTACAGGGATATATAATGATGCGAGAAGTAGAGGATGAAACGAATCGGATTGCTTCTGCCCAAGGGATACCTCCACCACAAGTTAAGCTTTTATTTAGATTGCCAGAGCAGAGCTACAGAAGGTTTAACTTACCAGCCTGTAATGAAGTTTGTGCAGTATTTACACTGAATGCTGACCAAAGCTTTCCAGACAATGATTTGATTGTTCATCAACGTAATAAAACTATTGTAAATTTAAAGAATATTGATAAGCGGGTTGAGCCATTTACTTATCCGTTATTTTATCCGGCTGGTACAGATGGTTATAGTACAGATTTGCAGTTACAGATGCCATATGCTAGCCGCAGTAATTTAACTCGGCTTGAGCTAGCACAATACAGACTTTCATTTCGACCCGGGCTCATAAAAATTTTAGTGGAGACATCATCAACAGAAGAACCTGATTTACGACAAATCCCTTTTAATGCGCTTCATTTCGGTAGCAGGCTATTTCAACAATATTTAGTAGACACGTACAGTCGTTTAGAACGTGACCGTATTGATTGGATTAAATATAATCAAAACAAGATTCTTGCTGAACAATATACGGGTGTGATGAATTTCATTAATGAATTAGCCGAAAAAAAACATGCTGCAGTTGGTGAAAAGATTATTTTACCTTCCTCATTTCCTGGTTCGACAAGATATTACACGGAGAATTTCGAAGATGCTATGGCTATTGTTTTCTTTATAACCATGACATCGAATCCCAACTGGCCGGAAATAAACTAGGCATTGCAAATAAAATTAGAGGATGGGACAACCTTAGAGCAGCTTCCACAGAATCGTCCTGACATCGTTGCACGAGTCGCTAAATTGAAATTTGATCAAATAGTAGATGATTTGTATAAAAAACAAATCTTTGGAAAGGTAGCTGCTTTTGTGTATACCATCGAATTTCAAAAAAAAGGATTACCCCATATGCATTTACTTATTATTTTGACATCTGAGGACAAGATTCAGCAACCAGAAGAGCTCGATGACTTGATTTCAACTGAAATACCCGGAAATCATGACTTAGAGTTAAGGGATCTCGTACTCAAATGAATGATTCACCATCCATGTGGAGATTTAAACCCCAACGCAACATGTATGGTCCAGAAAAATGGAAGAACAGAGTGCCGATTCGACTTTCCTAAATCCTTCCAGGAAGTAACATCGTTAGTAGACGACGGAAAACCAAATTACCGACGACGCTATAACCCACAGTTAGATCCTCAAAATTCCCAATTTTCACACGAACAAGCAGTTTATCGCAAAGACATACATGGTCGTCGTATAACACGAGATAACCGCCATTTAGCCCCCTACAATGCGTACTTATTAAAGAAATTTAACTGTCATATTAACGTTGAGTATGTAGGCAGTATTTTGGCGGTAAAATATCTTTATTAATACATTTATAAAGGACACGATTGCGCATCAATCAAAGTTGTAGAAGAACAAAGAACGTTGATTTATAATGAGGCGAATACATACATTGAAGGACGTTGTGTCACACCACCTGAAGCATGCTGGCGATTATTTGCTTTTGAAATACAAAAAAAAAGTCACAGTGTTCAAAGACTGGACATTCATTTACCAGGTCAATATCGAATCGCAAACTTAGATCAAATTCAGGAAGATTGAGCGGATATTGGTCAAAGAGGGTCCACTTTAGAGGCATATTTTAGACACAATACGCAAATTAAACAACAAAGAGAACACAACCAGCCAAATGATACAGAATATCATTATTATTGGCAAATGCCTGAACACTTCAGATGGGTCGGAAGGACGAGCAAATGGGAGCGAAGACTTCGTCAATTGCGAGTCATTGGTAGGGTTCACAATGTAAATTACGTCGCCCAACCGGAACTATACCACTTGCGATTGTTGTTATATCATGTAAAAGATGCAACATGTTTCGAAGACCTTCGAACTGTCAATGATATGCAGCATCAAACATATAAGCAAGCCTGCTTAGTGCGTGGTTTAGCCTACGACGACCAGCAATGGATAGAAGGTTTACAAGAATCTACGTTATCTAAAATGCCTACAGCAATGCGAAGTCTTTTTACACAAATATTAATTTACGGATGTCCTGAAAATCCAAAGCGACTATGGGAAACCTTTAAAAACGATTTGGCACAAGACTTTATACACGCAGCTCAGCGGAATGGACAGTCTATTGAAAACGCAATTAATCGCGCCTACAGAATTAATAGCTCATAAATTCAATACTGAAGCAACTGAAGGCAGAAATTTCCAATACTGGGTACAAACTTACGGTTTCAATGATATTGAGGATTATGATGTTGAAACTAATCAGAATACGCTAAATACAGATGAATCAGCAGTCTTAGGAGAGCAAATGTATCAACAACTAAGAGGAAAACAGATAGAAATCGTTGATGCTATTCTTCAAGCTGTAAATGATACAAATGGTAGCAGAAAATGCTTTTTCATTGATGGTCCGGGTGGTACTGGTAAGACATTTATTTATAAAACTGTATACTACATGCTTACTGGAAAAAGGTGCAAAGTACAATGTATGGCTTTTACCGATAGCTTCCATATTGCTACCCAATGGCCGTACTTGTCACAAAATTTTTGGTCTTAAAGTACCCCTAACACCAGACTCAGTCTCGAGTATCAAACCTAATTCCTTGAAAGCCAGAAAATTAGCAGAAATAGATGTCTTCTTAATGGATGAAGCTCCAATGCTTCCAAAAATATGGATTACAAAACATTGATCGACTTTTACGATCTATTGGAAATGAGAATCTCCCTTTTGGTGGCAAAGTGGTAGTACTTGGAGGAGATTTTCGCCAGTGTCTACCTGTACAGCCGCGAGCTAATAAATCTGAGTTATTAGATCTCTCTCTTAAGCGATGTTCTTTGTGGTCACTTTTTGAGACGTTCACGCTAGAAGAAAACATGCGAGTTGATATGGAGCAACGGGAATTTGCTGATTACTTATTAAAGTTGAGCAACGGTGAACTGTCATTAAACACAATGGAAGAAATTGAATTGCCACAAAATATAATTTCAATCAATAATCTAATTGACGATGTGTTTCGTAACTGCTTTGCCTGTGAAAATTACGAGGGGATGAAGGACAGAGCAATACTTGCACCGCTCAATAAAGATGTAGACAGAATTAATGAAGACATAGTTGCCAAACTTCCTGGAGAGTACAAAATCTATTACAGTCATGATACGGTGAAAGACCAACCTGAAAGAGCGCTTGAATTTACAACAGATTTCCTCAATACAGTCAACATTTCAGATTTGCCACCACATGAATTGAAATTGAAAAAAAAATGCCATAGTAATGCTGTTGCGTAATTTGGACGTTTCAGAAGGTCTATGTAACGGGGTAAGGCTCATTGTGACCGATCTATGTAACGATATAATAAAGGCAAAAATAGTCGCTGGTGAACAATCCGGCAAAGAAGTACATATACCTAGAATCACTCTTGACTCATCGAAAGGTCAACTGGGATGTACCATGCAGCGCCACCAATTTCCAGTAAGATTTGCATTTGCCATAACAATCCACAAATCTCAAGGTCAAACTTTCGAATTTGTTGGAGTTGACTTGAGATCATCAGTTTTTATGCATGGCATGCTGTATGTGGCATTTTCTAGAGTCAAGCGACCTACTACATTAAAAGTACTTCTGTCAAAAGAAAATCCACGACATACCCGCAACATAGTATGGAAAGAAGTTTTAGGTTAAGACCTGATTAAACTAGCCTACTGTTCATTATGTAAACATAAGATAATTTTCTTTAAAATAAAGCAATAAAATAAAGTCTATGATTTGTTTATTTTAAGGACTGATGATGATCAGAAATGTATATGGTATGTTTAGCTATGATAGTCTTAGCGCACTTCTCCGACCCGAGCGCATTGTGTGACTTTGGCGGCCGAAGTTTTTTTTATTATACTGTAATATTTGATACCTTTCATTCTGAAAAAGGACCAAAATAAAAAAAAAGTAAGGAAAGCCTTCATGTGATCATATCAGTTTTTAGGATCACTAAATAAAACACCTGATTTACACAGAAATCGATGGTAAATAATAATAATTGTCAGTTTACATTTTAAGTTTATGTAGATTATCAATCATATTATAGTAGACAATCAAATCGAAACATGGGCCGTGCTTCAGTCTCTCCAGCGATGCCGTATTGACTATCGGTATATCGAAGTGTTGAAGTGCTTATACAGTAACGCCACTATGTCAGTCCGAGTACAGGAGCAGTGCACGAGGGCAATTCCACTGCATAGAGGTGTAAGACAGGGAGATGTTATATCTCCGAAACTGTTCACCGTTGCACTGGAAGATGCCTTCAAGCTTCTGGAATGGGAAGGATTTGGCATCAACATCAATGGCGAGTATATCACTCACCTTCGATTTGCCGACGATATTGTTGTCATGGCAGAATCGATGGAAGACCTAAGTACTATGCTCGGAGACCTAAATCGAGTTTCCCAACAAGTGGGCCTTAAAATGAACATGGACAAAACCAAAGTAATGACGAAAGTCCATGTTGCGCCCCTACCTGTTTGTGTTGGGAGCTCCACCCTCGAAGTTGTAGACCAGTATATCTACCTGGGTCAATTGATCCAGGCAGGAAGTTCCAGCTTCGAGGAAGAGGTCTTTCGACGAATCCGACTCGGCTGGGCAGCGTTCGGGAGGCTACGCAATGTCTTCTCGTCCAAAATACCTCTGTGCCTCAAGACTAAGGTCTACAACCAATGTGTGTTACCAGTGATGACTTATGGCTCCGAAACGTGGTCCCTTACTATGGGTCTCATAAGAAAGCTCAAGGTCGCTCAACGCGCTATGGAGAGGGCTATGCTCGGTGTTTCCCTACGTGATCGAATCAGAAATGAGGAAATCCGTAGGAGAACAAAAGTCACTGACATAGCCAAGCGGATTAGCTCGTTGAAGTGGCAGTGGGCGGGACACATAGCGCGACGAACCGATGGTCGATGGGGCAAAAAGGTTCTTGAATGGCGACCGCGTACTGGCAAGCGAAGCGTAGGGCACCCACCTACAAGGTGGTCAGATGACCTGACCAGGGTCGCTGGAAAGCGCTGGATGCAGGCCGCTCTTGATCGGTCATTTTGGAAATCTTTGGGGGAGGCCTATGTCCAGCAGTGGACGTTATGCGGCTGAAATGATGATGATGATGAGATTATCAATCATCTGAACACCACCATATTACAATAAATAGTAACTAATAACCGAGCGAAGCTCGGTCGCCCAGGTACTTATTATAATCAGCAAACAACTTGTGTACATGTCCCCAGCGGAAAAGTGTTGAATATTAAATCTTGACTATACTAGATTTAAAAGTCTCGTATTGATTGGCTCTGAAAAGTGCCGTTTTCGTTGGTTTGGCCCTAAAGAGCCGTTTCTTTTTTATTGCCATTCCGTGGCGAAAGGATCAGCCAATCTGCGTTACCGACTGGTCTACAGGGAGAACTGCAAAAATCTCAAATGTAAAGTTTCCCGTAATTATATCTTGCGGCGTCTCACGACTTCTCACTGGGGAGCATCACCTCACCTACTGCGAACGAGTAGCCTAGCATTGTGTTATTCAGTTGGCGAATACGCATGCCCAGTATGGTCTCGCTCAGCGCACGCCAAAAAGGTAAATGTTGCCCTAAACGCCTCCTGCCGCATATTTACTGGTACCCTGAAACCAACTCCGTTACACCATCTCTATACACTGTCTAGGATAGCTCCGCCAAGCGTATGACGTAACGTGGCTTGCGGGGCGGAGAAACCGAAACAGTTGTACCATAAGAAACACCAACTATACGGTCAGGTTACACCACCCCCACGTCTGAAAAGCCGGAATAGTTTTCTCAGGCAACCAAATATCCCAATTTGTGAAGCCCCAGATACTAGGTTGGCATTGTGGAATAGTAAATATCCCCCGCTACCATCAAATCTCCCAGTTGCTGGACAGTCGGACCCATGGACAGTCTGGAAGTCCTTAAATAGGCTCCGGGCTGGTGTTGGAAGGTGCCATGAAAACCGAGTCAGGTGGGATTTCTCAAATAACGACCGTTGTGACTGTGGAGATGTGCAAACCAAGGCCCACCTAGTCTCGTGCCTGAACTGCCCAACATCCTGTACAATAGAGGACTTAAACTCTGCAGATGACAGAGGAGTAAGTGTCGCCAAACACTGGTCCACAACTATATAAAATCGCCATTCCGACTCGTTAAAAAGAAGAAGAAGAAGACTATACTAGATCTTTAGTCCAAAGCTGCCTTCAAATGTTTATCGATAAATGAAATTTGTGTATTCAGTAATTTTTGAGAAATTCGTGAAAAACATATCTCGCCAGGGAAACGTTTTTCTGGCGGAATGTTGTCAAACAAATTTTTGACAAATTTTTATGTACAAATGGACTTTGTATGTCATAGGCCTCCGAAGTTATTCGAAATTTCACTGGGGAAATGTTTAGCCTTTTGTTGGATCTCACAAACAGTTCGAAATACAGTCTTGATTTTTTTACTCACATTGCTATTCATTTGTTTATTACGGCTGTAAATACAGAATCCAAAAAAACACCACCACTTCCGAATAATAAATATAAACATAAAAGTAGGTATTTTGGTTTTAGTGGCTTTACTAAGGGATATAGGGAAGAGGTTTGAATGTTGTTTTATGTATTAAAATTGCCTCTAACATCTGGAAAAGTACGTTTGTAATAGTGTAAGTATTAAAAAAGTTAAAACAAAAAATAATGTCTGTTAAGAATGACGTCACCAACGGGCGGCGGTGCGGGGCGAGCGGGGAGCGCGCGGACGCACCGAGCTAATAAGAAAAAGTATCGGCGGTACTTACATACATTTTAGAGACAGCGCGCAATCCGATCATTGTTATCAATACATAATTTTAAAATAAAGCAATTATAAGGAGTTGGCCTTTTATCATCATTACCTACGTCTCCAACATATGGTGACCCCGACGTGATCGACGTGATCGACGTGAACGAATTGCATTTTCGACTCGATCAAGATCTAAGGAGCTGGATCCTGGAATCGCGTTGCATCGGTTGATGTGATTGAAGCAAGGGAGCTAGACCCTAAAATCGAGTTGCATCGCTGGCGTAATCAAGGATACACAGGAGTTGAATCGTCGCATCCAGGTGTATCGGTTGGCGTGGACAGCTCGTGCCGGTACCTTCTTACTACACAGGAGGAAGGACGAGGATATTCGAGTGATTACTTCCATTTTCCATCATCGGTTTGTGTGCCAATCAAGCAGTGTTTGCCAAGTCTAACGTGTTTGGAAGTGCCTGCTAAGTGGGTGGTTTTTAAGTCCTAGGTTACCTATTTTTCTAGCTGCATTTTACTGCAGTTGTAACCCGTAAGTACTTTCCATCAACCTACCTATTTTAAGCGTCAATCTAAAGTGCAAAGTGCTAAGACTTATTTGAGTCCTAGTAGGTTACCTATACTTATTTCCTAGCTTTCAAAGGCTAGTAACCTACTCCACTTTCATTTACAATCTGTATATACCTTAAAGTCCCATTTATTACCTCAAATTAATTGCCATTTGTCCTGCAAACTTAATAAATTAAAGTTAAATTCTCAATGCAAAATATAATCCGACTAAATTAAAAGGTTGTTTTTACAAAATTTATTCATACACATTCCAGGTTCGTTATCGCCACTGCCCGCCTCTTCGATTCCGCCGGGTTAAAAATAGCAAGTTGCATTTGAATCTGCCGTTTACCTACATCGTAAACGCCGAGTAGCTGTGACGTCGTGCGCCGTCGCGATAATCTGTTGCGAGTACATTGCCGCTTTGCAGTACATTGCGGGCGACTTTTTTGGTTTGAAAATTTTATTATTTTTTATGTTTTTATTGGTCACGGTTGGTTCGTTGCTTGCTCTTAGTATCATTAATGCAATCATTAGCAATTATTTAAATTGTTGACTAAAACTAAAGTTATTTAAAACATTAAAGTCGTTATTGGTTATAATAATTGTCAATAACTAAAATCATTATTTCTGTTATTGATAATTGTTTACTAAAATTATTTTTAATTGTTAAAATTATTTATAATGACGGAAACTAAGGAAGTGTTAATTGATACTAAAGATAAAATGAAAGAACTTATTCAACAAAGAGGTACCATTAAAGCAAGGCAAAAATATGTCGATAATTTACGGAAACTTGATTCAAAACAAATTGATTCTATTGTTATTGGAGAATTACAATTAAAATTAACTCGCATACAAGTGTTGCCAACTTTTGATGAAGTACAAAATAAAATAGAATGTTTGGTGTCTGATATAGATTCTCAAGTGGAGGAACGTGACTCCATTGAGACTAGTTTTTGTAAAATTATTTCTGTTGCTCAAAATATTATTGAAATTTTTAGTAAATTGCAAAAACCTGAATTTCAGAACAATAGTCAAGGTTCTTGTCATGGTTCAAGCTTGTGTAGCAATCATAATCAGTTAAATATCAAACTACCTACCATAAAATTGCCTACCTTCTATGGAAATCATTTAAAATGGTTGGAATTCAGAGATACCTTCGAATCATTAATTCATACTAACGAGTCTTTACCTGCTATAAGTAAGTTTCATTACCTTCGTAATTCGTTGGAAGGTGGCGCATCAGTAGTGATTAAATCAATTAGTTTTACTTCAGCTAATTATGAGTTGGCTTGGTCAACATTGCGTGAGCGTTTTAATAATAAGAGAATTCTCATAAATAATCACACAAAAGCTTTGTTTAATTTTGAAGCCATCTCGAAAGAATCGTATAAGTCTATTCGTTATATGATTGATTACTATTCTAAAAATCTACGATCTTTGGAAGATTTGGGTGAACCCGTTCAGTATTGGTACACAATGATTATATATATCATGGCATCAAAACTAGATGCCGCCACTAGTAGGAAATGGGAAGAACACAGAAACACATTAGAGTTGTCGCCTAAACTTGTTGAATTTTTCGAATTCCTACGTGGTCGTGCGGATGTTTTGGAAACCATACAGTATAGTCGTTTCGATTCTAATAAATCTGATAAAAATACTATCAAGGATGTTCCTAAATCTACAAAGTCATTTATTATAAACAATAATTCAAATACTAAAAATTGTTTGGTTTGTAAACAAAGTCATTTTCTTTATATGTGTGATAAATTTAAAACTATGTCGGTGAGCGAGAGGGTTTCTTTTGTCAATAAAAATAAAATCTGTGCAAATTGCCTCCGGGCTGGTCATCAGGTTTCTCAGTGTCGTCTGGGTCCCTGCAAAATCTGTAAAAAAAGACATAACTCGTTATTGCATAAGTTATCTGATAATGATAACAGTATTAAATCATCTAACTTACCTGCGAATCCTGAAGATGCTTCTATTCAGTCTCCATCCTCTAGTGTAGCTTTGTCCGCTATGGTTCCAAATCAGGTTCTATTGTGTACTGCAGAAGTTGAGTTAGTTGATGTCAAAACTAATAAATCCTTTTTTGCTAAAGCGTTGCTTGATAATGGCAGCCAGTCTTCTTTCTTAACTGAAAAAATGCAAAGGACTATGAATATTTCTTGTTCGCAAACTCATCCAATTTCAGTATGTGGTGTTAATAATACCGTCACTAGTACAGTTAAAATGTGTAATATACAGGTCAGGTCCCGAATAAATGATTTTTCTATTGATGTTAATTGTTTGGTAATCCCGCAAATAACTAGTAATTTGCCAAATGTTCCAGTTGATGTATCGAGATTACACTTCCCACCTAATATTCAGTTAGCTGATACAAAATTCTTCCAACCATCTGAAATTCACATATTGCTAGGAGCTGATGTGTTTTGGGAGATCGTCATGTCAAATCAAATTAAATTGAGTTCAACTCAACCAATATTACATGAATCTAAATTCGGCTAGCTTGTTGCTGGTCCTATAGGTATTCCGTCTAATTTAGATTCAAAAATTCAATGCAACTTCTCTCAAGAGATAAGAGATTCTCTAGCAAAATTTTGGGAGCTTGAGAAGCTTCCCCAATCTACTAAATTATTGTCCAAGGAAGAAGAGGAGTGCGAAGCTCACTTTCTTTAAAACTATAGACGTCTCCCAGATGGCAGATTTTGTGTCAAACTTCCATTACGCGAAAATCCAGAAGAGGTTATCGGTGATACATATCCTGTTGTCCAAAAGCGCTTCTATAACTTAGAAAAACGATTAAGTAAATTGAATCTTAAGCAAGGTTATTCAGATTTTTTGAAGGAGTATGAACAACTAGGTCATTTGACAGAAGTGTCTCGTCCTCCATTCGGGTATTACATACCTCATCACGCAGTCCTGCGTGAGCAAAGTGAAACTACCAAATTAAGAGTGGTTTTTAATGCTTCCTTTAAGACTTCTGGTAAATCATTAAATGAAATAATGCTGGTTGGACCCACAATACAAGATGATTTGTTTTCGTCAAAATATTTATGTCGTTACAGGTGACATCGAAAAGATGTACAGGCAAATAAACGTCGACGAAACTCAACGTCACTTGCAATTAATTCTTTGGCGAAATGATGAGTCGCAATCTCTAAAAGTACTTCAATTGAACACAATTACCTATGGAACTGCATCAGCTCCCTTTTTGAGCACACGTTGTTTAATTCAACTTGCTAATGAATGTACAAATGAAAAAATTGCAAACGTCATACGTCATGATTTCTATGTTGACGACCTAAATACAGGTTCTAACTCAAAAAGTGATCTTAAATATATAGTAAAGGGTGTCATAGAAAAATTAAATGAAGGTTGTTTTCCATTGCGAAAATTTCGCACTAATGTTCCTGAAATATTTGACGATCTTCCTATAGATAATCAGACTCAAGATTTTTGCAAGGATTCTACAGTTTTGGGTTTAAAATGGTCACTCACAACAGATGTTCTTCAATTTTCTACAAATACTGAAAAGGTTTCCACAGTTACAAAACGAAACATTTTATCAGCGTCAAGTAAATTGTTTGATCCACTTGGTTTATTGTCTGCGTATACCATTACACCAAAAATTATTTTACAACATTGGTGGGCTTTAAAATCTGATTGGGACGATCCAGTTCCCGATGAAATTAAACTTTTGTGGGAATCATTTATTAATGATCTTTCGTATTTGTCAAGTATTCAAATTCCTAGATGTGTTTTATCAGACAATTCACTTAATGTTGAAATTCATTGCTTCACAGATGCCTCACAAAAGGCATATGCTGCTTGCATCTATATAAAATCAAATAATCAAGTTCAATTGTTATCCGCGAAATCGAAAGTAGCACCTTTAAAGCCAGGTACAACAATACCACGATTGGAATTATTGGGAGCCCTGCTTGGTGCGCGGCTACATTCCAAAGTGGTGAATTCACTTAGAGTTTCGATTTCAAGATCCATATTTTGGTCAGATTCGACAATCGTGTTAGGATGGCTCAAAACTCAACCTAAGGTTCTCAAACAATTTGTTTGTAATAGGATTCAGGAGATACGCCAACTTACCGATTCATTGTCTTGGCGTCATGTATCTACCGATGTCAATCCGGCTGACTTGGCCTCTCGTGGTGTTTCACCGCAACAGCTCCATCGTAATTCTCTTTGGTGGCACGGCCCTCTTCCAATCCCAGTTGTGGCGAGCTACCTGAAACAAAAATAAGTCTTAAATTACAAAATATTGAAAATATTATACCGTTTAAACAATATTCAAAATTTAGCAAATTACAAAGAGTCATCGCATACGTAAATCGTTTTATTAGAAATTGTAAAAATAAAGTAAATAAAATAAAAGGCATACTCACCGCTGATGAACTAGAGCATTCGTTGATAGTATTAGTTAAACAGTCACAAAATGATTCATTTTCAGCAGATATTCATTCACTGCGCACTACAAAATCCGTCAACTCTAAATCTAATCTTTGTATACTTCGTGTAGGAGGTCGTATACAGAACGCCTCTTATTGTTCATACAATAAAATTCACCCAATGTTGATTGATTCCAAGCACATTTTCACAAAACTTCTATTTGAAAGCGAACACATGCGACTACTTCATTGTAGCCCGCAGCAATTATTAAGTTCTATTCACCAACGATTCTGGCCTATTGGTGGCAGAGCATTAAGTACTAAAATTGTATTTAAATGTATAAAATGTAAAAGATTCAAAGCTCAACCATTTCAGCCATTAATGGGTAACTTACCATCTCCTCGTGTTAATCCAGCTCCACCGTTTGAGACATGTGGAACTGATTTTGCAGGGCCATTCTTAATTTCAAGCCGTAAGGGTCGTGGCTCACGTACTAGTAAATGTTACCTTTGCATATTCGTATGTCTTTGTACTAAAGCAGTTCACTTGGAGGTGGTGAGTGACTTAACGACTGACGCTTTCATTTTATGCTTGCGTAGATTCATCGCTCGTCGTGGCAAACCTAAAACCATTTACTGCGACAATGGTAAAAACTTTGTAGGAGCAAGCAATGAACTGGCCAGATTAGTAAAAAAATATGATCAAACCATCGGCGATTACGCGTCTAGTGAAGGAGTAAAATTCATGTTCAGTCCGGCTTATTCGCCAAACTTCGGGGGAATCTATGAGGCTGGCGTAAAATCTGCAAAAGTTAATTTAAAAAGAATTGCAGGCAACACTAGTCTAACATTTGAGGAGTAACTGTCCACATTGTTTGCTCAGATTGAGGCTATTTTGAATTCGCGTCCGTTAACTTGTTTGTCTTCGGATCCTTCGGACTTAACTCCACTTACTCCCGGGCACTTCTTAATCGGGCGACCTCTGACAGCACTACCGGCACCAGACTCCGAACCGCTGGGCGTCAATCGCTACCGCTTAATTGAAAGTCTACGATATCAATTTTGGAAGAGGTGGACGCAAGAAGTCCTTTCTACTCTACAGCAACGCGTAAAGTGGCACTAAAGGCCACAAAGTCAACGTCGGAGACCTCGTCCTAGTAAGAGACGACAATTTACCACCTTTACAATGGCTGATGGGGCGAGTTTCACAACTGTATCCTGGCGAAGATGGTATCACTCCAGTGGTCGACGTCGTCACAAAGCGAGGCCGTTTCCGAAGAGCAATCACCAGGTTGTGTCCAATTGTAGAATCCCAAGAGCCTCTTGAAAGTAGTTCTTTCAAGGGGGGGGAGGATGTTAAGAATGACGTCACCAACGGGCGGCGGTGCGGGGCGAGCGGGGAGCGCGCGGACGCACCGAGCTAATAAGAAAAAGTATCGGCGGTACTTACATACATTTTAGAGACAGCGCGCAATCCGATCATTGTTATCAATACATAATTTTAAAATAAAGAAATTATAAGGAGTTGGCCTTTTATCATCATTACCTACGTCTCCAACAATGTCCACTGACATCATGATTTTGATGCGGTCTATTGGACGAGTTTTATATTATATGACAAGTTTTAACTAATTCTATTGTTTAATGTATTAATTCAACTATCCACAATCCAATAATTAGCTAAACCCAATTAGTAATAAAGGAACATACTGAAAAAACCAGCTACATTTAAAACTTTGTTATAAACCGACCAATTTCGGATGGCTATTAAAAAGCGACTGTTTAGTACAAATAGCTGACTTCAGAAGTTTGCAATATTACCAACCGGAATTGGTACATGTGCGTACACAAAACATAAAAGTTAAGTCAAAATGGATGATTTAATATTAGGTATTTAGCAAAAAGCGGGGAAAACGACAAATAATAAATGTTGACTATACTAGATCTTTAGTGATCTATATTAGGCCTCAGACAACGCCGTAAAAGTGGCATCCTTCTGGAGGAAAAGAATCTGATTTAATTTGAGCCTTCGACACGAGAAGAAGAAGAGTGTAAAGCTGCCTTGAAATGTTTATCTATAAATGAGTGTATTGCTAATTATAACCTAATAAAAAGTAGGTATTTTGACCTAGGGAAAACGTATAAACGTCGATTTATTTATTAAAACTACATCCAACACATGGGAAAGTATGTTTGTAATAGAGCAAGTATTAAAAACGATACAACAAAAACTAAGTGTCACGGACATCATGATTAAAAAAATATATTGGTCTATTGGACGACTTTTATGTTATGGGACAAGTTTTATGTTATGAGCAAGTTTTCTTTTGATCAAATCTTTTTAAAACAAGCATTTATTAACTACCTCATTGTTAATAAAAAGCATTAAAGTATAAAAATTATCTTATTTTGCAGTCTGAAGACAAAGTACTCGTCAAGCAAGACGAGCCCAAACTCGATGGGCTTATCTCGTTTTATTACGGAGGCTCTATGATCCATAACTTTTAATTCGTCTACGAAGCAAAGTATTTAAAATGGCAAGTAAGAGTGAAGTATAAAGTTTCCCTCTAGTCAGAAACAATATAAATAACTACAAAATAATTATAGATTTTTACCGTAACTAAGACTTGTGTATGCATGCACCTGTACCTCATTTATACAGGTCTTACTTGTAATGTTCGGAATGACAGCAATTTGTATAAACCGGTTGCTTTTTCATAACCATCCTAAATTGGTCAGATAATAATCAAGTTTTAAGTGCCGCTGAATTTTTACTATATTTATTTTATTACTTAATGAACTAAGCTAATTATTGGAATATGGATAGTTGATTTAACACATTAACGATTCAAATTAGTTACAACTTGACATAACATAAAGGTCGTCCAAATTCAAAATTATGATTTTTATCGTATCTTTTTTAATACTTACTAGTACAAACATAGTTTCCCAGATATTGGAGATAGTTTTAATAAATAAATCGGCGTTTAAACCTTTTCCCTAGGTCTCTTAGTTAACTAACTACTACTAGAACCAAGATACCTACTTTAATGTTTATATTTATTATTCGGAAGTGGTTATGTTTTTTGGATTCTGTTTTGACAAACGTTATATACAAATTAATATCAATGAGTGTAAAAAACCAAGACTGTATTCCAAACCGTTTATGATATCCAGAAAAAGTCCAAACATTTCCCCTCAATTTTGAATAACTTCGGAAGCCTATGAAATACAAAGTCCATTTGTGCATAAACATTTGTCTCTTATAATACACTAAGTGATCTGCTAATCGAATTTCGGATCCCTGACAAAATTCCGCCACGGACACGTTTCCCTGGCGAAATAGGTTTTTAACGAATTTCTCAAAAAATACTGAATACAATAATTTTATTTATCGATAAATATTTTGAAGGCAGCTTTACAATAAAGATCTAGTCTATTCAACATTTATTAGGTATTCGACACTTTTCGGCGGGGGTAATGCACACCAAACTTCGTGCAAGGTCATAAATTCGGTTCTGCGCTGTTTAAATTTAGGTAGGTACTTAATCAAATTATTTGCTTGCCGAATATTATACCTAATTTGGTGAGGTACCATGAATGTCAAATGAGGTAAAGTAAATAATATAATAAAATAAATATAATCCAAACGAAAATATTTAAGAAATACCTATCTAAAAATTATTGATTTGTATAATTTTATAAGAATAAGAATAAGATTTATTTTTAGATAATAAGAATAAGATTTAGTAGGTACAAGTTACCTACCAAATCTTATTCTTATACCTTTAAACGAGCCTTTAAACATCCCATGCTGGTCTGGGAGAAACGAAAAAACTTAGAATGTACCAGCTGCTTCTCTTCCCGCGCAGATCGTAAAAGCCGATCGAGGGAATGGGCAAAAATGCGAATCATTTGAACAGGCGATGCGGCTAGCAACCCGTCACTGTATTGATTGCTTTTCCATCTTCTCGCCCACCATGACGCTAAAAGTGGCTTTTGAGTCTTGCGGCCCTAGGCTCTGCATAGAGCCGCAAGATCCAAAATGCTCTGTCTGCCCCATTAGGGATAAAGACGTGATAGTATGTATGTATGTATGTATTTAAACGAGCAATTCTTGTATATTTATAAATTTCTGTGATCTCGAAAAGGGCTCTAACGATTTCGCAGAAAATTGGTATATGGGGGTTTTCGGGGGTAAACAATCGATCTAGATTAGTCTTATGTTTGGGAATACGCGTATTTTCAAGTTTTCATGCGTTTTTCTTTCCACGCAGAATATGGTCGCTTATTTTGTTACATCGGCCACTCTCTGTTTTGGCTCAGCAGTTTAGGATGCGGACTGCTAGAAAGAATGTTACGGGTTCAAATCCCACTCGGTGACTTACTTTTGTTTTTTTTTATGTTCAAGTTTATATATATTTTTTTATTTTGTATTGTTTTTAGACAAGTTTAAAAAATGTAGTTAATGTTTGAGATGTAACGAGCAAAGCTCGGTCGCCCAGGTAGGTACTTTATTCTAGAAACAAAATGCAGCGCAAAAGGATACAAATACGAATTTGTTTGTACACAGTGCACGTATTATATTTTACTCTGTGGTTGGTTATTCATATAAATAAATGTTGATTAAATATTTAAAACATTATTACAATATATTATAATAGGTATCATTTGTGTAATCTATTCTTACGGACGAGTTATTAAGCTTTATAGTAAAGACGGTGCTGCCATCAATAATAGGTAATCCCACATAAAACCTTAAAGCACACAAAGTGCCTTCTAGTGACATAATTAAAAACCAAAAATTGTGCTTTAAGACAAATATTTCTGAATTTCATGAAATAGACAAAGAAAGTGCTTTAAAAATATTTATTGCAGCTCATAAAAATCATATTTAATTAGTTAGAGTACTACTTTGTTCAAATAATGGTAATAAAAGATTTTAATGTTTTCCGTGGTTTTAATCGATACCTACTGCGCCATCTAGTGAGGACGGAAGGGTAATAATTACGTTTATATGGCGATGCGTTACCATGGTTAGGTCTATCATATAAGCATCTTTTACTAACATTGTTATAATCTGTACATGACTGTTTGTTGCCATGAATAAAAAAAAAATAAAAAAAAAATAATAATAAATCCTCTAGTACCTTCTCATTTGTAATTTTTTCTGTCCAACTTATTTTTTTCATTCTCCTCCAGCACCACATTTCAAATGCTTCTAATCTATCTCTATCTTTCTTGGTCATCGTCCACGTTTCACATCCATACAAAGCAGTGCTCCATATAAATGTTTTAATAAATCTTTTACGTAAACTTTCTTTAATACCAGAAAAAAAAAAATTTTTACTCTTAAATGTACTTTTTGCAATAGCAATCCTCTTCTTAATATCTTCTGAGCATCTTGCCTCTTCGTTGATAATAGTTCCTAAATATTTAAAACTTTGAACTTGGTCTATTGTTTTATTATTAAGTTGGATATTTTTAATTACTGGACCTGACTTTAAGACAATTAAGGACTTGGTTTTATTTATGTTTATAATCAATTTATGTTCTTTAAAAATATTGTTCATTGCTTCTATTAACTTTTCTAATAGTTGTGAACTGCTTCCAAGGGCTGCTATGTCATCTGCAATCTTATAAAATGTATCTTTTCTCCATTAATACTAACTCCTCCTATATCTTGGTCTTTGATTTGAGATATTGCTGCTTCTATAAATAGATTGAATATCAATAGAGAAAGTGGGCAACCCTGCCTCACTCCCTGTCGTATTTTAGCCTGTCTTATTTCATTATTACTTTCTCTTACTGTCTCTTGTTCTTGATACAGTTCTTTGATTATTCTCGTGTCTCTGTAGTCTATGCCAGCATTCTTAAGCGCCTTCATCATTAGTTTCCAATTTACTTTATCGAACGCTTTCTATAAATCTATAAACGCAACATGTGTTTCTAAACCAAGTTCCAAGCCCTTAATAATAGGGCTTTAAATAAAGCAAGTTACCAGGTTGTTCAATAAGTCTTGACGTGTTTGTACACGCTAAGCATAAACCGAAAATTTTTGTTTTTATTAGTAAAAACAAAACAAAACAAAACTATTGTGGTACCCATTGTGAAAAATAGAACAGGTAGGATAGAGCTAATTATCGTCCAATTTCATTAGCAACAACAATAGCTAAGGTGTTTGACAGTGCGCTTAATACTTTTATACAGGAATATGCCAATATTCACGACGCACAGTTCGGTTTTCGATCAGGATTGTCCACTGAAAGCGCTATCGTAAGTTTAAAGCACACTGTACAATAGTATACCAGTCGCAAAACGCAGGTGTATGGGTGTTTCCTTGACTACTCGACTGCTTTTGACCTTGTAGCGTACAATAAGCTATGGGGAATGTTAAGGGGTAGGGGGTTCCAGTGGAAATCATTAACATTTTTATGTTTTGGTATGCTAACCAAATAAATTTTGTTAAATGGGCTGACACGTTCTCGGAAGCATACAGGCTGGAGAGTGGAGTAATACAGGGTGGCCTGACTTCCCCCACGCTTTTTAACATTTATGTTAACGACCTCATTGTCGAGCCGAGCAGTATGCGTGTTGGATGCCGGATAGATGGAATAAGCGTTAATAATATTAATTACGCGGACGACATGGTACTGCTTTGTCCGACGGCGGGGGGTCTAAATGAAATGTTGCGAGTGTGTGAGACCTATGCCAGAGAGCATGGGCTCATTTACAACGTCAGAAAAACAGAATGCATGGTCTTTAAGGTCGCCGGAAAGTGTACAAATAATACGGATGATATTATCCTTAATGGAGCAAAAATTAAATTTGTTCGGGCACATCATAACCGACGACCTTAAAAATGATGAAAATATTGAGAGAGAACGTAGGGCGCTTGCAGTAAGGGGCAACATTTTGGCTCGCCGATTTACTCGATGTACCGAAGAAGTTAAGGTCACGCTTTTTAAAGCATATTGCTAGAATATGTACACGAGTAATCTGTAGGTAAACTATACAAAAAAGCGGCCAAGTGCGAGTCGGACTCGCCCATGAAGGGTTCCGTAGTAGCAAATAACATAATATAAAAGTCTTGTAGTATGTTTTTTTAAAATTTTTATATTTGAGTTGATTAAATGAAAGGTAAATTGCCTTTTATGATTTATGACGTATTAAAAAAAAACTACTTACTAGATATCGTTCAAACCAATTTTCGCTGGTAGTTTTTATGGTAATGAACATCATGTATTTTTTTTAGTTTTATAATTCCCTTATTTTAGAAGTTACGGGGGGGGGGACACACTTTTTTCCACTTTGGAAGTGTCTCCCGCGCAAAGTATTCGGTTTAGAAAAAAATGATATTAGAAACCTCAATATCATTTTTAAAGACCTATCCATAGATACCCCACACGTATGGGTTTGATAAAAAATAAATTTTTGAGTTTCAGTTCTAAGTATGGGGAACCCCCAAAATTTATTGTTTTTTTTCTATTTTTGTGTCAAAACCTTAATGCGGTTCACATAATACATCTACTTACCAAGTTTCAACAGTATAGGTCTTATAGTTTCTGAAAAAAGTGGCTGTGACATACGGACGGACAGACAGACAGACAGACATGACGAATCTATAAGGGTTCCGTTTTTGCCATTTGGCTACGGAACCCTAAAAAATCGCTGGACACCTTCCGAATACAATACAATGACGTCTTCAGGATGATGCTGGGGTTACCTCGTTTTTGTAGCGCATCAGCGATGTTTGCGGAGTACCAAATTGATGGCTTTGCAGCAATTCTACGCAAAAAAACCACCTCGCTTATAAACAGAGTACGGTCTAGCCACAATAGCATCCTGATGACGTTAGCAGATTGCTATAATTCTCCCTTATGGGCATCTTTTGTGAGGAGGGTGATTTTTAAAACCCACTCCGAGTTATAATGCATTGCATGCAGGCAACATTGATATTACTAACATAGGCTAAGTAAAATTAACACAGTTATGGATCCATGTAATCTGAAATAAATGATTTTTATTTATTTATTTTATAGTAAGTGCAATCGATTACAAGACTGAACACGTTTATTTTACCTTTCTATCATTAATTAATTAGTTCAAGCAAATTTTCAAAGTTGTCGAGATGACGTCGTTGAGCAAACCAGACTATCGTGTTATAATGTATTATAACTTTAAGCGTGGTTTGACAAAACAAGAATGTTTTGATGAGATGTGTTCTGTGTTTGATCAAGAAGCCCCTTCTGTAAGGACCGTGGAACGATGGTTTTTGCAGTTCAAGCGTGGTGATTATGACCTAGATGACGACCCACGACCAGGCAGGCCTGCGGAAATTCAAGTGCCGGAAATCATAGCTCGTGTGGAAAAAGCTATTAGAGAAGATCGCCGAATCACATATCGTCAATTAGAAGAGCTGTTAAATATCCCTGTATCCTCCTTGCATAACGTTGTGACCAAGCATTTAAGTGTAAAAAAACTTTGTACCATGGTACAATAAAACAAGGTATTCTCTTCCCGTGACAGCTGATGACGTAGGTGGAACTTGACTACGTCATCAGTTTGATGTGCTGCCACTGTGTGAAATTTAATTACCCGAGCGTAATGCATTTTTGAACTTTTTAAACCAATTTCGAATTAATAATCCATTATATCAATTTATAAAATATTGAATTCATAAATCACGCGAGAATCGCGAGATACTAAATAGCTAAGTTACTTAATATTTTTTTTTTATATTCGTGAACTAATTGAGAAAGTCCTTAAATTTACTGAAAAGAACAACCAGTGGCAACACTTTCATGACGTAGTCAAGTTCCATCTCGGGAAGAGAATACCTTGTTTTATTCTACCATGCTTTGTACTCTGTGGGTACCCCATATTTTAAATGAGCAACAAAGACACTGTCGCGTTCGATGGGCGCAATCTATGCTAAAGCGATTCGATAATGGCCAGTCAAAAAATGTTATTTCAATTATCACAGGTGACGAAACCTGGATTTATTATAACGATGTGCCAACTAAATCCCAAAGTAAAATATGGGTCTTCGAAGATGAAGAGCGACCGACTCAAGTTCGAAAATCCAAATCCGTCCAGGAACGAATGATGACTGTTTTTTTAATAAACAAGGATTAGTAAAATCTGTTATGCTTAGTGGACAAAAGACTGTAACTAGTGAATGGTACACCAAGATTTGCCTACCTCAATTGTTTGAAGAACTGAAAAATCGACGACCAAACTCGGGACTTCGATCATGGTTCCTACACCACGACAATGCGCCTGCTCATAGAGCCGGTGTTACCTTGCATTTCCTCCCTATAGTTCCGATCTCGCGCCCTGCGACTTTGGATTATTTCCATATGTGAAGAACCGTTTAAAAGGCCGCAAGTTTTCGACAGAAGAGGAGTTAGTTGGTGCGTTTGAGGAAGAACTTGAAATAATTCCTAAAGAAAAGTGGGACAGTTGGATAAATGAGTGCGTATGAACAAATGTATAAACTGTGATGGAGTTTATTTCGAAAAAATATAAATGTATGTTATTTGACGACAAGACTTATTGAACAACCTATGTAGTTAAAGCCCTGTAGTCAACACAAAGACGATACTTATTATTCTTTTTCTTGACTAAGACTATAGGACTTGCATAGGGAGAATTAGACTCTTGAATTATCTTGTTATCCAAAAGTTATTTTATTAAATCGCGGACCACCGCTTTTTAGTATAGGATAGACGATAGGGTTTGTAGGTCACCGGAGTATTGTCACTTAGTTTAATGTGCATTTCGGTTATTTTTGTCTCTCCTAATTTATCCAATTTAAGTGCAAAACAATCCCGATATTGGTTCACTAAGTCAAGTAGTTGCTGTGTTTGTTGTTGAGTCAAGTCAGTACCAATATTTAACATATCAATAGTTATGGGTTCTATACTCTCGTCATGGTTTGAATCGTCAATTGTCAGATTCATTACCTGAAACTCTGTTGGTAGTTCTTTGCAAAAAGACCCAAGGAACTCCGGTAGAGAACATGCCCGCGCTAATAGCCTATCCTTTTTAAGTTTCACTTCCTCGCCTAAAAGTGTTGTAATAGGTATGTGACCCACACCATTTTGTATATAATAAGCACCCGGAAGTATCATAATTTCCTCTCTCTCCTTTAAAACTGTAGTTCCAGGCAAGTAAATCTGTCCCGTATAGTCATCATCGCACCTTATTTCAACGGTTTGCATGTTTTTCACAACAACATCTTTTTTATTATAAACACACAGCTTGCTGAGCTGCGAATCGTTGGTGTAAAGCAATAGTTTTGACTTCGTTTTATGGACAATAACATCAGGAAGTTCGGTAACATTTTGGCCTATAAGTATGTCGGTATTCAGAAATTCATCGGGTACTACGTAAGCTTCGATTTGAGCTGTCACAAAGTCCAGGGTTATTACAATCTCCACCGTTCCTATGGGCCGCAATGTGCCGAAAGCGAAGCCGTTTATGATTGGTAAGTTATCTTGGCTTAGTTTCAGATTTAACTCGTCGAAAACACTTTTCTTCAACACTGAGCACTGACTGAACACTGCCGAAATCTACAAATGCTTTCCTTTCACTGCCATTAATCTTCACTAACTTATGATATATGTCTTCAGATGCTGCCTGTGCCGTGATTCTCTTTACTTTAGTTTGCAGACTATCAGTTGAGATCGCTATAGCGGCACTTGTTTTGCGGAGGTTTCGACAATACTCAGCCTTATGCTGAGTAGCCGTTTCATTGCGACATTTGGGGGCTATGTGTCCGATTTCACCACAATTAAAACATGTTCGAGCATCCTTGTTCTTTGTACTGTTATTGCCATTAAGCTGAGATGTCATTTTGTTTCTCATAGCCACCGATGATTTCCTGTGATCCCTATCTTTGTTGGGGTTATTCACCGAAATGCTCCTAAGGTATTTGAGAAGTTTATGCGGTGATTTAAAATTGTCCGCTTGAGCATTAAGTTTAATATTATGATCATAAATGCCGTGAATGATGCAATCTACTGCATCTTTATTTTTAATATTGCAATGGCTAATCAATTTCATCTTGTCGTAGAAATATTCTTCGAGAGTTTCCTCACGATGGCTACTTCGTGACAGCATTTCAGCTAGTTTGACTGCATAGTTGCGATCGTCTGGAAAGTTTTCGAGTATCTTTCTCTGCCACTTTTTCCAGCTAAACTTCACTGAAGACAAACCTTCATAACATCGACGTGCGAGACCAGATAGTTTTGGACGCTGTTTCGTTAACCTTCCTAAGCCAACCTTTTGTGGACTGAGTTTTTTGACTCCGGTCAAAAGTTGGTATAACCTCCTGTGCACCTACATAAGAGTGCCGTTCATGCGAACTGATAGCATCGATAAACCGTTTCATGATGCTCCGGTCAGAGGAACGGCTGCTAGAGCTATGCCGCCGTCGCTTTGTGTGTCTACGCTTCGAACGAGATCGTCTATTTGAACTAGAGCTTTCTGATGAAGAATATTCTGTTGACTCGCTCGATGAAGAATCATTTGTGTTCGTTGTAGGTGTGTGAACTGATTGATTTCTACGTTTACGTGAGCGGCGGACTCGTTTACTGCGAGAGTTTCTCTTGTACTTCCGAACAACTTTCCGGCGCTTATCTTGTTTCTGATCATGCCTTTTGCTTTTGGTTGTTGAAGTATGCATAGGACGTGATCGGCTACTCACAAGTTGCGTTTTATTATTTGTAGATATTAAAGGTGTTTGGGATTTCTTTCTTGATGACCCGGCCACCGGTGAAAGTGGTTGAGTACGATAATCCACATCGGAGTTAGACATATTCGTTTCAGTAAGTTAAATGAGCGTGTCTGAGTTTGTTTAAACCTGTTAGTGACGGGTAAGGAAGAAAAAAAAATATACATTGGTTAATTAATAAGTACTAAAACAATATTACTATAATCCTAGTTTATAACGTCTACCCTACCTATTATTAGTATACCTATAACTTGCATTTTTGTACGTAACAAATAAACTTAAAAAAAAATTGATACTGTATAATAATACTAATAAATAATAATACTGATTTCAGAGATTCCTTCACCCTCGGGAAGCCACGTTATCAACGGGTACCATAGGGTATAAGGACGGACTAAGTTGCAGGAACATAACTAATGTTAAATAGGTAGTTATATGTAGGTATTAGTAATAATTACATTGTTTAAGTTTAGAAGCAGGGATTCTTTATAGTGATTTAACATTTATTTTATAAATACATTAAGTAAGAAGGTTGAAATGTTTATCGTAACGACTAACAGTCATAGTAAAAGAACATCTGACTGACTGTACCGTATTTCGAGTATATAGAAACATTTCTTGGGTATAGGTAAATATCACAAAAATCCATTTATTTTGGTTAAATTGTACAGCAAATATATATTTTTTTAATCGTACATAAATATATATAAATATATAGGGGCAAATTACACTGATACAATTAATAGGCATGACGAATAGAAAAATATTTTTGGTCCATCGGTTAGACCATGAAAAAAAAATACTGTACACGCATTTATTTATTTTTTCTCTAGGAAACCAAAAATGACAAAGATACTGCGCATATAAACTTCGCATGACGTCACGGCTGGACACGATTTTTACTTAACGGTCACGTCACAAGCCCGCATTCCAGAACTTTGACGCTCCGTTTCTCTGCAAATTTTCACCCTTTTGGCAAACTGAAAAATACAGGTTCACCACCCCTGGACAATCCAAAACACGGACCAACTACAATCATACTTTTCGGATCCTGTCGTCACCCCTATTATATCGTTATCGTGATAATGCGTTATTTACACAGTTTGGATTTATGAATAAGCTAATGCAGTAAGATAAAAGCCAAATACGGATGTCTGTATAACCATATTAATAACCAGTTAATAGTGCATTGCTGGGAATTGAACCCAAACAACAGGCGATGCGGTAAATCTACGCATAGTTATTTGGGTGAAACTACCCACAATGGATAAAAGTAATGACACCTGTGTCCAACATTGGCTTGTTATTTGATCTTTTAGTGAGTGTGTATAATGCAATAAATGTTATTAATTTTAATTAAAGCATTGTTGTTTATATTACGATATAAATATTTTCAATAAGGATATAGATTATCGCGTGTGAATAAGAGATATAATAAAAAATAAAAAAAAGTGTACATACCAGTGGGCTAGTTCTTCTCGCTTCTGAACTGTTATGAGATACTAAATCAAACTCACTTTTCTCACCAATGAATATTTATTTCAGTGTTCACAAATTATACATATTATTTATTGCCAACGACCGACCTCCGCCAATGCCAGACATCCACTGTCGTCGTGTCGTCGCTTGTGGTCGTCGCTCGGTCTCGTTCGGCCGTCCTCGGGTCCTCTCGTATTTATTTCGATGACGATTAGTCTTATCAAAAGTGTTACCATAACACTACTATATAGTAATCTTATGTGTGCAGGAAACACATCGCGGCCATGACCAACTACGGCACGAAATACCTGGCCTTGCTCTTGTTGCGGAAATCCCCCACGCAAAATACGGAAGTGCAGTATTCACCCGCCCAGACATGATTGTAAAGTCTACACATTGTATAAATCAAAATTTTATCGAAATCATTACAATAGATACAGGAAACATTATTATCACTTCCATATATAAGCCACCCAACGTACCGTTTAAATTTTTCAAAACCCAAAACTTTAGTGATCGAAACACAAAAATAATACTAGGCGACTTTAACAGCCACAATACATTGTGGGGATATAATAAAACCAACCTTGATGGTGCTGCGGTGGAGCTATGGGCAGAAGCAGAAGATCTAAGCCTCTTACATGACCCCAAACAATCCCCATCCTTCTACAGCCGACGATGGAAGCAAGCTTACAATCCCGACCTTGTGTTTGTTAGCAATAATCTAAGACCATCTTGCTCAAAATTGACTTGTACACCGATCCCTAGAACACAACACAAACCTATATCTTGCAGAGTACTCGCAATCGTAAAACCGGCGACCGCTCCCTTTAGAAGAAGATTTAATTTCGGTAAAGCCAACTGGGAAGAATATACAAAGGAAATTGACTCAATGCTGTGTGAATTGGAGCCCGACCCACAGAACTATGATAAATTTGTAGATATAGTACGGTCCGTTTCACGCAAACACATACCTAGAGGATGCAGAACGCACTATATATCTGGCCTGCACTCAGATTCCGCTTCCCAGCTTAAAAACTACGAAGATCTTTATACTAAGGACCCCTTTGCGGAAGAAACGATTGAAGCCGGAGAACTACTTATGTCTAGCGTAGGCGAAAACCGAAGACGTAAATGGATAAAAACGGTTACAGAAATCGATATGTCCAAAAACAGCAAAAAAGCTTGGTCTACGCTCAGGAAACTTACAGGTGATCCTCCTAACCCTTCAATCCCGGGTAATGTAACAGCTAATCAGGTGGCACATCAGCTTCTGATAATTGGCAAATCTCCATGTCGTCTTAATAAACCCCCTAAAATACCAGAACAGGATTGCACAGACAACTATATAACAAAACCTTTTGATCTCCCTGATATCATAACCGCGATGCGTGCACTCAAAAATGGGAAAGCCACTGGCTACGACGATCTAACGGTGGATTAACTTAAGCAGTTGGGTCCTGTAGCAATCTCTTGGCTGTTAGCACTTTTTAATACTTGCCTCAAAACCGCAAAACTCCCGCGCATATGGAGAAAGGCCAAAGTAATAGCCCTGTTAAAGCCTGGAAAACCTCCAGCAGACCCCAAAAGCTATAGGCCGATATCCTTGCTCTGCCACACATACAAACTTTTCGAAAGGCTTCTTTTAAATAGACTAACCCCTATTATAGATCCTAACCTAATCCCTGAGCAGGCAGGTTTCCGACCTGGAAAGTCATGTACAGGACAAATTCTCAGACTGACCCAACATATAGAAGATGGAATTGAGGCAGAAATGGTGACGGGGCTGGTTTTGGTGGATCTGTCTGCCGCCTATGACACCGTTAACATTAGACAGCTACTGTGGAAAGTATATACCGTTACAAAAGACAAAAGCCTTACACGTCTACTTAGCGAGATGCTAAAAGATCGGCGATTTAGGGTGCACTTGAACGGTACTGAAAGCCGCTGGAGACCACAGAAAAATGGGTTACCCCAGGGCAGTGTCCTAGCTCCCATCCTCTTCAACATCTACACCAATGACCAGCCGAGTCCCCCTTTTATAGAGAGATTCTTATACGCAGACGACCTAGCACTAACTTCTCAAACAAAGTCCTTTGAAAGCGCAGAAGAACACCTAATGAGAGCTTTAGAAGACCTCAGCAAATACTATGCTGCAAACGCTCTACGCCCAAACCCCTCCAAAACGCAGTGTTGTGTCTTTCACATCCGAAACAAACAAGCCAACCGGAAACTTAATATCACCTGGAATGGAGAAAGGATACAACACTGCAATAATCCATCGTACCTAGGCGTCTCATTGGACAGGTCACTCACATATAAGAGTCACTGCTTAAACACTAAAAGCAAGGTCGAAACGCGCAATAACTTACTACAGCGGCTAACATCTAGCACATGGGGAGCAAATCCACATGTCCTCAGGACTAGCGGCCTTGCACTTTCCTTCTCGGCAGGGGAATATGCATGCCCAGTGTGGCATCGTTCTGCAAATGCCGGCGAGGTGGACGTGGCACTTAATCACACTCTCCGAATAATTACCGGTTGTCTAAAACCGACACCACTAAATTTATTACACCCCCTAGCGGGTATTGCACCACCATTTGTGCGTAGAAGTGTTGCTAGTGCTCTCGAAAGGAGAAAACAGGCCTCTGATCCCAGACACCCACTATATGGGGCTCAACCCTATCATAGCCGACTTATAAGCCTCAATAGTTTCATCAACACAAAACCACTTGAAGGCAACCCAAAATCCTCGCGACTCGAAATGTGGCGCAGCCGATACCCGCCTCCCTCTGATTTTATACCAGCCTCGGAGGAGCTGCCCCCGGGTCATGAGCTCCCATGGTCCACATGGAAGAGCCTAAACCGCCTTCGAACTGAGGTAGGCCGATGCAGGCATAACTTGGCCCGATGGCGTTACATAGATGAATCCGCAACACAGTGTCAGTGTGGGCATGGCGACCAGACTATGTCACACCTTCTTTCTTGTCCATCGTGCCCCACCAGCTGCACTAAACGCGACCTTTTTGAGGCCTCGGACAGCGGTGTAAAAGTGGCATCTTTCTGGAGGGAAAAAATTTGATTGTTTGAGCCAACGACACGAAAAGAAGAAGAAGACCATAACACAAAAATTGATCGAAAAGCTTAAAATACTTTAAAGTTATATCATAATTGGTATATTTATTTTACTATATTTGATACAAAATATGACAACGCTAACAGACGGCAGAGAGGAGACTTTAAAGCGGTTGGTAGACTCAGTCGAGATGTATGGCGATATGATAGATGAGAAAGGTAAGACTTATCATCAATCAATACATATAATAAAACAGTAGGAACCGCGTGTCTGTACATTTGATAAAAATTACAAAAAATGGATGTGGGCGATAAGAAAAGAGTAACAGAACACAAAAAAGATTTTTTGGATTTTTTTGTCTGTCTGTCTGTATGTACTCGCTAATCTTTAAAACTCCTGAACAGATTTTTACGCGGTTTTTTACTAAAAGATTAAGCTCATCCCTGAGCAACATATAGGCTTTGTTTCATCGAAATCTGTTGTCAGATAAAAAAGTTATCATCATTTAAAGTTTAAAGATAATTTTTCTATGGGCGATTCTTTGTCTGTTAGTACACGCCAATCTCAGGAAATACTGGACGGATTCGAATGAAACTTTTTTTGTTATGTAGCTGTTAACCTTTTCACCGCGAGACTTTATATCAGTTGTCGTGCCCTCAGCGCGAGACATGGTAAATCTAACATACCTATCTACAACCAAAAACGGATATGGATACGTAAGTTATGTGCCATATGAGCATTTTTTGTTTGTCACAAATATGTGACCTTCGCGGAATGGGCCCGACAATGTTTGTCACATATATGCGACGCCCGCGGTTAAAGGGTTAAGCCTGAGCAACGTATAGGCTATAATTGATTTTGGAAAATGGAGCCTTAATGGTCCAGTTAAACGACAAGAAATATAAAAATGACGCCTTAGCAAAAGTTGTTTAGCCTGCTGAGCATTTTTTGTTGAATTATAAAAATCGAAGACCTGGATCACCTGATGCAGAACCATAATGGTCCAGCTAAACTTTAAGAAATATAAAATGACGCCTTAGGCAAAGTAGTTCAGCCTGATGAGCATTTTTTGTTGAGGTATAAAAATCGAAGTCTGGAACACTTGATTCAGAACGATAATGGTCTCTACGTATAATAAAACAGTAAAAAAATGTATCTGTACATTGAATATATTTTAAAAAAATGGGGCGATGGAGACTGTAATATAGTAAAAAATAAAATAAAAATCTGTCTGTTTGCAAACGCTAATCTCCGGAAATATTGGTCCGATTTGAATAAAACTTTTTTATCAACATATAGGCTATAATTGAGTTTGGAAAATGGAACACATGATACAGAACCATAATGGTCCAGCTAAACTATAATAAGAAATATAAAAATGACGTCTAGCAAAAGTTATTCAGCCTGATGAACTTTTATTGTTGAGGTATAAAACTCGAAGATCTGGAACACCTGATGAAAAAATATAATAGTCCAGCTAAACTGTCAGAAATATACATTAATGACGCATTAGCAAAAGTTTTTCAGCCTGATGACCATACTTATATGCCGGAGTCCTAAAGTCCACGCAGACGAAGTCGCGGGCATCAGCTAGTTGATAATATTTGTTTTAAAAAACAGATTATCTGAAACTGCTAAACTCAGAATGGCAAAAAATTATAAGTCGATTAAGGAGTTTTGTTAAGATTTAAAACGATTTCTTTTGCCCTAAAAATCTTATCTAGCTATTCAAACGCAGCTATTGAACTTAAGACAAGGTACAAAATCTATCGATGAATATGGATCAGAGATGGAAAAATTATTCACGGATATGACTATTTCTCAGGCTGAAGGTAATAATGATAACGCATTTTCGGTTTTGAAACCATTGAATGAACAGATGGCAATTAAACGTTTTTCAGGTGGGCTTCGTAGCTCCAGGTTGTCGACAATCATTACGGCTCGCAACTACGGCAGCCTAAAGGACGCTATACAGGCAGCTAAGGATGAGAATATCAATGCCTCTCCACCTCCGGCAGGTAACATAATGCATGCAAATGTATCTAACCGGGGGCGAAATTTTTATTATAACCAATCAGGGGGATATTTTCAAAATAGGGGAAAGCAAATCAGTTATGGTCAATATGGAAGAAATTATCGTAGTCAGGTTTTTCAAGGAAATCAGTATAATCATAATCGGTATGGTAAAAATTACAATTATAGTCAACCTTTTCATGGAGGTAGTTCACGTGGCATATTCAGGGGTAGGTATAACGCACCGTCCACGTCTTATAACACTCATAGAGGTCGAGCTACAAGATTTACCACAAATTATAACAACCGTGGTAATACTCGCAATGTATTTGTCGGTAAACGTGACGGTAACTCGCAAAATGTAGACAATACACACAAGGTAGACGAACATGTATCGAAGTTTTTTCGATCCTAAACATTTTATATTGAGTTGTAGTGGAAAAGCAAACTATGTGGTATTCAACGTTAATAATATTAAGTACTACTGATTGGCAGATACAGGGGCCTCCCTTTCAGTTATAAAAAGGGAAGCTTTGCCCATTAATGTAACGATTTATGATGATGACACTTTTATAAATGGCATAGGTGGACAAAAACGTGCCCAAGGTTTTGTGAATATATCTTTAAAACACAATGATCTATGTCTGCAACAAAAATTTATTGTGGTTGATGGATTACCTTTAAAAGCCGTTGGAATATTAGGTTTGGATTTCTTGTCTAAATATGAAGCATCAATCAATTTAAAGACAAATACTTTATCACTATTTCTAACAATATAACTTTAATTTTATTGACGAACATTATATAACATACGATGAGTTGACTATCCCATCCCGTTCGGAATCTTTTCACTATATTGACTAAGAAAAATGTGCGGAAAGAGATATCATAGTATGTGGAAAAGAATTGATGGAAAATGTATTCTTAGCTAATACGATAGTTAACATCAAAAGCAATAGAATACCAGTAAAAATACTAAATGTTTCTGAAAAAGATGTACGCTTACTCTATTTCGTACCAGAAATATTACCCCTAAGCGACTTTAGTATTTGTCAATTTGATTCTAATAATTTTAATACAAGTAGAGTTAAAACATACTCAAGGGATTGACACACTCAAGTGCGGTTCGTTAGTCGTAGCCCTGCGAAATTTTAATCAAAAATAGAAGTCTAAAGTGGTCGTCGAGTTTCATTTTATACATATTTTGAAAGACAAGAAGCTGACCTATTGAATGGCGCAATTAGTTTCTTAAAATCTTCACGGAGTGAAAAAGTATACGCAAATTAAGTTCAAATATTTTAATAACGATCGCCGAATCCTGACCTGCCCCAACCCGCGGCCCGCTCGCTGCAGTGAGTCATCAACGACGAGTCATTGCTAGTGCTTCGTTTACTACTGGAGCTGCATCCTGTGCCTCGCTTGAACGCAGTAAGTTACTTATCAGAAATGTCATCAACAAATAGAAATAAACAACTATATAGCTGTGTTAAATGCAACAAAAAAATCAAAAACAATGAATTACTGACTTGTTCAATATGTAAACAATCATATGATATTGATTGCACGATTGTTACCTTAAAAAGATATCAGTTAATGACAAAGGAAAATAAACAAACATGGAAATGTAGTACTTGCATTAATAAGAATAAAAGGAAAATTACAAATGACAAAGATTCTCCTACAAGCGCGATTACAAGCACCCCAAATGCATCGCGATTATTACTCAATACTGAAAATAACAAATTAAATTATTCACTGGAGCATGTTACAACCAGAAGAAAAAGAAAGTGTAATAGAGGTAAAATTGATATGACTAAATCATTATCCGAGGATGAATCATTCCTATCGCCTAAGTCTATACTACAACAAAGTCTGCCCGATTTATCAACTAGAGAAAATGAAGAAATGTATGAACTTAGACAAAGATATGAACAACTGAATGAACAACTCAATAGTGCCCACAAGGAAATAGAAAATTTAGTATTGGAAAAAAAAGAACTAGAAAAAAAAGTTATACAACAAGACCAAAAAATACAATTACTTACCCAGTTATGCACATCGAATCCAACAAAACAGTTAACTCCTACAAAGCGCAAACTCTCTGACTACAAATCGCCTAAAACTTCAACAGATGTAGATAAGGAAATCGAAAATATTGCATTACCAAAAAGTAGCTGTGCAGTAACAGGAAAAGAAAGCGTTAACCTTTATGAGTCCACTCAAGAAAATATGAAGGAACCTATAGGTACGGAAACCACAAAAAAAATTGTCATCCTTGGAACCCAGCAATGTGATGGATTAGCGTCTAATTTACAAGATTTAAGAACATCAACAAAATACGAAAAATACAAGGTTGAAGCATTGACGAAACCACATGCAACTGCAGAAGAAGTCTTGAAAAATTGTCAAAGCATTAAATTAAATAGTTCAGATAAAGTTGTTATATGTGTAGGTGAGAATGACTGTAACCCTGTAAAAATTATGTCTGAATTATGTGTAGCTCTAAGAATTCTCAAATCTTACACTATTATTGTGTTGAAGGTCTTCAAAAATAACTATCTAAATGAAAATATTTTAAACGGAGAAATTCGAATTTTATGCAATGCTTATGAAAATTGTTATTTTTTGGATTCCTCATATTATAATTTTTGCAATAAGCTGAGCTACATCATAGATTGTATTGACTACCAAAATACATTTCTAAACCTAAAGGAACTCAAAAAACGCCTGCATAGTCATGATGAACCTTTTTATCAACCTACGAAGGACTGTAAAAAAAGGTTAAGCCAAAAAACTATTTTGGATTATTTTCCAGTAAGCACGCCTACTAATAATTCAAATATAGATAATTATGCTAAAACCATCAATGACAATCCGTTTTTTCGTGAATAAAAGTAAAGAAATGTTTGTTAATATTCTACATCAAAATTTGGCGGGATTTAATAGCAAAAAAAGTCTTCTCGCGATCACTCTAGAGAATCTTCAAGATAATAAAAATTATATTGATGTGCTATGTTTAAGTGAAACATTTATAAAAGCTGGTGAAGAAAAAAATATACAGCTAGACAATTTCGTGCTAGCGGACAGTTATTGTAGGTCGACGAAAAATAGAGGAGGTGTTTGCATATTAAGTCGAGACCATATTTCGTTTAAAAAATTACCTTATCTTAAAGACCTAGGTTTGGACAATACTTTCGAGATATGCGGTATAGAAATTCCGGATTTAAAACTTATAATTATATGCGTGTATAGAACACCTGATAGCAATGCTTATGTATTTCTTAATAAGTTGGAACTGCTTTTGACTAAACTACGACACTATTCAAATAAGAAAGTCGCAATAGCAGGAGATTTTAACATAGATCTTCTTAAGCCATCAAATAAACGATCAACACTAATAGATATTACGCAAAATTTTAATTTTAACATTCATATTAATAAGCCAACGAGGCTTAAAACCTGTATAGACCAGATAATAAGCAATGTACCTCAAGCAATAGGTCATGTTCTTGATCTCCATCTATCCGACCATAATACCGGACAAATGCTTACCATACCAGTAAAAAATAAAGTGAATCCACCCAGCTATTACTATATTAACCGGAGAGATTTTAGCAATGAAAATATGACTAAATTTTATGAATGTTTAGCTAATTTAACTTGGACTGAAATTTATGCCGAAAGTGACATTAATATAGCTTATAATAAATTTATTGATCTATTGAAATTATTTTTTGAACTATGCTTTCCTATAATTCGAATCAAAATAAAAAATAAAAAACGGCTATCATGGGTGACTAAAGGTGTCAAAAGGTCCGCTGAGACAAAGAGAAAACTAAGATTTAATTATTATAAAAACAAAACGGAAACAAATAAAATAAAATATCAGAAATTTAACAAAATTTTCAAACGCTGTGTTTTAACAGCACAAAAAATACAAAATAAAAAATATATTACTAATTCCAAGAACATCTGTTTAGCATCTTGGAATCTAATTAAGAATGAAACTTCAGGACCGAATAAGAAGGACAAAATAAAGCAAATAATAAATAATAATCAAGTAATTTGTAATCCGGGCGAGATTGCGAATGCGTTTAATAATTACTTTACAAATTTGACATCACAATCAAAGGTACACCGTAACAGATACAAATATAAAACCAAATCTAATAATCATAATCTATTTTTAAAACCTACATGTGCAGAAGAGGTCTTTGAAATTATAATGAAATTAAAAAATACTGCTTCTGTAGGTAATGATGAAATAACTACAAAATTGATTAAAACATGTTCCGTAATTCTTTCCCCAGTACTAAGTTACCTGATAAACTTGTCCTTCTCACAAGGCATATATCCTGATAACCTAAAAATATCTTTAATCAGACCTATACATAAAAAGGGCAATAAAGAATGTATTGAGAATTATAGGGCCATTGCTTTAATATCTATCATAGCTAAAATATTTGAAACGGCAATGCACAAAAGACTTATTGACTTCATAGGAAAATTCAATATAATTAGCTCAAAACAAAATGGATTTCAGAGCGGGAAGTCCACGACATCAGCTGCGTTCACTCTCATCAATAAAGTCATAGACTCTGTTAATATGAAGGAACCTGTAACTGTAGTTCTATTTGATATAAGTGCAGCCTTCGATTGTGTTCCTCATGATATATTGATTGAGAAATGTGAATTCTATGGAATTCGAGGTAAACCACTGGAATGGCTCCAAAGTTATCTGGACAAGAGATTTCAGTATGTAGAAATGACACATGTTGATTCTGACTTAGAACAGAAAGCCTTTAAATCTGATATAAAGCCTGTTAAACGCGGCGTACCACAGGGAAGCATATTGGGGCCTTTACTTTTCCTATTATTTATTAATGACCTTCCGGAAAACATTAAAAGCGATTGTACACTTTTTGCGGACGATATATCTATTGTAATACCATGTAAAAATAGAAGTACTTATAACGATGACATTAATAATGAAATAACCAATATAATTGACTGGATTGAATATAATAATTTAAATATAAACATGACTAAGACAAAATATATACAATTTCATAATATAGGGGCTAAAAAACTTGACTTAAATGTACAATATAAAAATAATAAAATTAGCGAAGTTTCCGAATCAACCTTTTTAGGAATCACACTCGACGAATGTTGTACATGGAAGCAACACGTTGGTAAAGTATGTACAAAGATAAATCGTTTTGTTTATGCCCTATGGAAACTTGGGAAAATTACTAGCAGAGAAACTGTCCTGAAGGCCTATCACGGTTACATAGCATCGAACATTAGGTACGGTATTCTACTGTGGGGAAATGCAGTGAATGTCGATGCAGCCTTTAAAGCTCAAAAAAAGTGTATTCGAGCAATCTGTGATGTAAATCCAACAGCTACTTGTGTTCCATTATTTAAGAAATCGAAGTTGCTAACTGTGCCCTGTATGTACATATTCGAAGTGTGTAGTTTTGTTAAGAAAAACTTGTCTTTATTTAGAAAAAGAGGAGAAGTTAGTAGTTTTAACTGTCGATATCCGAACAGGTTGATGTTGCCTTGTTCTCGAACACAAATTTGTTCAAGAAATTGTTATGCAATGTGTGTTAAAGTTTTTAATAAGCTCCCTGAAGATATTAAATCGTTGACAATACATAAATTCAAAAAGGAACTACATTTATGGTTGGTCAAAAAATGTTTTTATTCTGTAAATGATTATTTAAAATAGAAATTATTGACATATTATTATTGTATAATCTTAGCATGACATAATCATAATTGAATTCCAAATAGAATTAGCTTCCACAATTTATTTAATTATATTTGCATGCTGGAAACAGTTAAATGTGTGATACTTACGGCTAAATTTAAATGTAATATGCTACCACATTTATGGCAAATAAATAAACTTTGACTTTGACTTTGACTTTAACACTTCTTTCTAATATTAACTTAAGTCATTTAAACGAAGAGGAACGTGATTCCATTACTTCGATTTGTGCAAAGTATGCCGATATCTTTTACGTAAAAGGGGATAAATTGACTACTACAAACATGTATCAGCCATCTATTCAAGTAAAACCTCATTCTTCTTCTGTGTATGTAAAACCTTATCGATTACCGCAAGCTTTAAAACCTGAAATAACTAACCAAATTAACAATATGATAGAAAATGATATAATAGAGCAATGCAACAGTGAATGGTCAAGTCCTATTTTATTGGTACCGAAGAAGAATTATTATTATTATTATTATTATTATTTAAAAACTTTATTGTACTTAGAAACAAACATTAATCACATAAAATTATAAACACAATGGTACAAATGGTGGACTTATCCCAGAAGGGATCTCTTCCAGTCGACCAGAGAAACAAAGGACAATTACTATTAATAGGAAGGCAGAAGTACAGAACAACAAAAAACAAAAGGTTTAAATAAGGCTTTTACACTTCAACTACTTAAGTATATAAATACAAATCATACACATATAAAATATATAGATATATATACATAAATACATACATATAAATATTATATTATATAACTCAATTTATGACTCTGCATAGAACTTATTCACTCTAAATTTAAAGGAGCCTAAGGATTGAGACGTTCTTGCCTCCACTGGTAATGCGTTCCATAAACGCACAGCGAGCACGACAAAGGACTTCCCGTAGGACTTTGAGGTATGCGAAGGGATCTCTAGAAGTGGTTGACCTCTGGCACGAAGACGGTAGTAGAATATTATTGAGAGACTCTATCCCACCTCCGTTCTTCAGATCACTTCGTTCCCTTCATCACTCCAGTGGGATAGAATACTCAATAATATATCTTCATCCACCATCAAGTCACTCTACGCACTTCTACGTCTCTCACTCACAAGCCCATTTCTTTTACACGTTATTACTATATCAACGTATTTACCAATAATAAGAGACATGGCAACTGATTCGAGGAATAGTTTAAACTAATAAGTTTTTACTAGGATTGCTCATTTATTGCTACTTTACTGCTAATCATCAATACATATAATAAAATCGTAACCGATCGCTGTCTGAACATGGAAGATAAATGAGTAAAAATATTTTTGGGGGCTTTTACCAACGCAATAGAACACAAAACAATGATTTTTAGAATTTTTGTCTGTTTGTCTGTTTGTCGGTTTGTCTGTTTGTCTGTGCGTTTGTGCACGCTAATCTGAGAAACGGCTGAACTGATTCGTTTGCGGTTTTCACTGAAATATTATGATAAGCTTCACTTAAAATTTAGTGTTTGTTTCATTTAAATCCGTTCATAAATAAAAAAGTTCTATCAATTTTAGAGAATCACGTCAACCATTTTTGTTCGAAAAACTGTGTTTGTGCACGCTTATCTCAGAAACGGCTGAACAACTTCGGTTGCGATTTTCAATTATGTATTTTGATAAGTTTCACTTAAAATTAAGTGGTTGTTTCATTGAAATCCGTTGATAAATAAAAAAGTTATATCAATTTATCATCAATCAATACATATAATAAAATCGTAACCGATCGCTGTCTGTACATGGAAGATAATCATCACCAATACATATAATAAAATCGTAACCGATCGCTGTCTGTACATGGAAGATAAATGAGTAAAAATATTTTTGGGGGCTTTTACCAACGCAATAGAACACAAAACAATGATTTTTAGAATTTTCGTCTGTTTGTCTGTTTGTCGGTTTGTCTGTTTGTCTGTGCGTTTGTGCACGCTAATCTGAGAAACGGCTGAACTGATTCGTTTGCGGTTTTCACTGAATCATCAATCATCAATCAATATCAATACATATAATAAAATCGTAACCGATCGCTGTCTGTACATGGAAGATAAATGAGTAAAAATATTTTTGGGGGCTTTTACCAACGCAATAGAACACAAAACAATGATTTTTAGAATTTTTGTCTGTTTGTCTGTTTGTCGGTTTGTCTGTTTGTCTGTGCGTTTGTGCACGCTAATCTGAGAAACGGCTGAACTGATTCGTTTGCGGTTTTCACTGAAATATTATGATAAGCTTCACTTAAAATTTAGTGTTTGTTTCATTTAAATCCGTTCATAAATAAAAAAGTTATATCAATTTTAACACTAGAGTGCACGCGCCCCATTTCTTTGCAAGTATGCTCGCGCGCTCTACTATAGTAGAACACTTTAAAATTGAAAAAAATCAATAATATGGCAATTTTGAATAAAAATAAGCATTTTTACTAAAGAAGATTTATTTTAGAAAATTAAAGTTACAAAATTTTTGTTTACATTGTTAAATTTACTTAATTAGGAACATTTTTAAGAGATCACATAAAAAGTTACATATTTGGCAAGTTACAAATCAAAACACATATTTTTTTTAGATTTCTGATATTTTTTTTAATTGAATCACTGTTTTCGTTGCATTCAATGCACAATAGTTTGAGTTGGAGGTGATTTATTCCATCGTGTTCCATTTTTTGATATAAAAAAGTTGCCACTCACCTCTGTACGCTCAACTTGCCTCAATTGAGAGAGAAGAATATCATCTTCTGACGACGACTGCTCAGACTGTGTGGTATTAGTCACGTGGTCTTGAGCCATCTCCTCATCTTGCACCTGACTTCTGCCCTCTTGACTAATTGGTTCTGACACTATGCCAGCATTACCATCGTCATCGCTTTCAATAATTTCCTCATCATCTTCAATTTCCTCTTCCAGCCATTTTGATACACGACGTTCCCATTCTGAGGCCATAATGATAAATTTTGGTGCCAAAAAAAAACAAAGTACAAAATAAAATATAATGCATAAAAAAATGTTATAAAACACTAAAGAAAAACAACTAAGTATAAGTTACTTACCTCATATATTAATTACACAAGTGGTCGCGCGTACTACTCAGGTAGAATAAGGATTTTGTCGCGAAATAATATTGACGTGCGGCCTCTTTTTATACGTGCGGCACACTAAAATGAACCGGAGTTTAGTAGTCGAGGCTTATCTAGGAGCGGGAGGGTATATATGAAAAAATGAGATGACACGACTCAAAAGTTTGCTCCTGTTCTACTATAGTAGAGCGCGCGTGTCCTCTAGTGTTAAAGAATCACGTGAACCATTTTTGTTCGAAAAACTGTGTTTGTGCACGCTTATCTCAGAAATGGCTGAACAACTTCGGTTGCGATTAGTGGTTGTTTCATTGAAATCCGTTGATAAATAAAAAAGTTATATCAATTTAAAGAATCACGTCAAAGATTTTTGTTCGAAAATTTGCTATGAAATAAACTGTACGGTAGCATTGGCTAAAACTTTTGTTAATTTTATATACGGTTTTTATAAAATAATAAAGTTAATAACCGGCCAAGTGAGAGTCGGACTCGCGCACAAAGGGTTCCGTCCCATTATCTATAAAAAATCAAGTTTGTTGTACGGGAGCCTCAATTAAATATTTATTTTACTCTATTTTTAGTTATTATATCGGCAAGAGAAATACATCATCCTTGAAAATTTCAACTGTCTGGCTATCACGGTTCATGAGATACAGCTTGGTGACAGACGGACGGAAGGACGGACAGCGGAGTCTTAGTAACAATGTCCCGATTTTAGCCTTCGGGTACGGAATACGGAACCCTAAAAATTTACTATTTTGATGTTTTCGGAGTTTTTTTATTAGTTTCTTTTTGGTCACCAATAAATGGCGCTGTTAAAAATACACAGAGCCTAGGGCCGCAAGACCCAACGCCACCAAACGGCGATTCTTAGCATGATTGTGGGCGCGAAAATGGAAAAAGGAATCAAAATAGGAAGTACTTAATAGGTTAGGTTAGGCACAGGGGATGTCCTCTGACTAAAGCATAGGGTGCTGTGAGCGAGTCACGGACCGCCATAGTGGTAGCCGCGCCGGGGCTTTTAGCCCTTACCCCGGAGTTTTTAGTGGTAAACGCCACATAACCTTACCGGTCTCCCATTACTGGCAAGGTGTCCGAACCGAAGGGATTTTTCCCGTGTAAAATTCTCCTCCATAAATCTGCATGCATGACGTGGGCCAGTCGGGCGATGGGAACTGGATTCCAAATACGGTCCTCTAGGTTGAAAGGAGCATTTGTGTCAACACGCGTCTTTACCCTAGCGGATAAAATTGAAGGCCGATGTACCAGGCCACTCAGACTCCTCTCGATAACTGAGAGAGTACCTCAAGTGAGCTCAGCCAAAGCCGCTGATAAGCAGTCGCCGTACCAGGTCTTTGGAGCAAGATTTAGCACACTGACTTGGCAAAAGCGGTAACGCCGTTATCACCATGAGATTTTTTGTGGATGAAAACCTTAACCGTCCGATTTCCTGTGGCCAAAAGGCACCTTTTCCTCACGTAAGAAGAAAGGTTAGGGAAAAAATGTTAGGTTAAAATTTAAGTTAGGCACTGCAATAAAAAAGTGTGGAAAACCCATACCAAGACTACTCAGTATTGTGACTTGAGGAACGAAAGATAGGTAATGGTCATTTTCCAGTTCGTTTGAACTGAAAGTACGCCGCAAATAACCTCCAAACAGCCGTATAGGACGCCCTACCCGAGAAGCTCTTGAAACGGAGGTTATTAGTGAACACTAAGCAGACATTGATCTCAGAGAACACTAACTTCCTGCCATCCTTGAAGCTCTACTGGTAAAATGTGCCGAGATACTGGCACGTAAAATACCTAGAGGTATCTTAAGTTTGGCAGATGCCTCAGCTTGAAAGTCCACATCAATAGAATGGTGACGATAGTGAAGATGGCCCGGGGCAAGCTCTATCCAGTACTTTCCTCTCGCTTCTAGCTTCGGACGCGGCTCATGATTAAGGCGATCTTAAGAAAATCTATGTTTAAGGTTACTTGAGGAACGCCGTCATCTGTCGGGACTCAAAGTAGAAATGCGTATTTCTCGACGTTTATCTCCCGCCTAGCGAAAGACATATTTGACAAGGCTTACCATTGCACCGCCACATCGGGAGGGCGGGCAAGAGGGGGAGATACAAATAGACGGTGGCAGCAGTCCGCTGCAGAGAGCTACAACAGATAAGTGCTGTGGGAACTCACGCCAAAAGACGGAAGATGAATTAAATATTAGCAAAGTCACTACCTATTGCATAAGTATTTCGTTTTAGAGAGACCCACGGCGTAGCAGTAACATTCGGTAACATTGTAAGTTTACATGTAGTTTACAATGTCAAAATTCCGATCGACTTAGACTGTGACTAGAGATAATGTGTGATCGTAGTAAACAAGGAACCCTTATAGTTTTGCCATTTCTGTCTGTCTCTCTGTCCGTGGTTTTACTTAGAGATAATTAGAACCAAGAAGCTGTAATTTGGCAACGGTCATGAACTTAAAGCAAAACTGGGCAGGGCAACTGGCGCGACGGAGCCCATGCGATGGGTTGACGAAATAATCAAAGTCGCGGGTTACACCTGGATGTGAGCAGCACAGGACTGAGATGTGTCGGCGAAGACAGGTCTATGCTCAGCAGTGGACGCAATAAGGGCTGAGATGATGATGAACTCTTTAGTTTAAATTCTAAATCGACATTAACAAATACGGAACCCTTCACTGCGTGTGACCTGATATTGTGCGTGTTACTTGACCGGTTTTATTGAAAATATCAAAATAACGATTTTTACAAAGTAAAGTCCACGCAGACGAAGTCGCGGGCAACAGCTAGTGAAATAATAAAAATGATTACCTTAGTTACATAAAACATGAAACACGTCACTTTTTGATCTTCACTGATATCACCACTAAACTATACTTATTCTACACATAATAACTACCGATATGAAATGAGTTCAACTGAAATTTGGATCAGTTTTAACTCATGCTGTTTCACAGAAGCAAGGTGTGTATGTGTGACCTTATTTATAGGTCTTATACTCATCCCATTTTCTATGACCAGATTGGTTCAAACAACATCAAATTTCAAGTTGTCACATTTCACACAAGTAACTATTAAAGATAGAAATTTCAGCTTTAGTCTGTACCAAAACCTACAATTCAGGTCAGTTTGACTCATGGCATCCACATACTTTCGATTCATGATTTCTGTGACCAGGTTGGTTCGATAACCATCTGAATTTTAGGATTTAGTTTTATTAAATTTATATTTGGGACAGTGTGTCTCATGTCTTTCCACAATAAAAGATATTTAATCTATTTTGTGACCATATTTGGCTAGATTGACATCCAAATTTAAATTTAAATAGACATACTAACACTGAAAACACATCCTACCACACCTATTAACTTTCGCAATGAAAAGCACACTCAGCATGCATCCGGTGCTAGCGCGTGTAAGCTAAGAACCCATTTACACGTTATAATTTGTAAGTATGATAAGTAAACAATCATACGTCCTGCGTATAGTTACCGCAGGCATTATCCAGGTCCACAAAACTTTGTGTTTGATAATTTGTAGTAACTGTATTCACAATTAAACTAGTTAAAACATCTTCTTCCATGCTGGTCTGGGAGAAAAAAACTTAGAATGTACCAGCTGCTTCTCTTCCCGGCAGATCGTATAAGCCGATCGAGGGAATGGGCGAGATTTGAATCATGATAATACTCGATGCGGCTAGCAACCCATCACTATTTTGATTCCTTTTCCATCTTAACACCCACTATCACGCTAAGCGTGGCCTTTGGGTCTTACGGCCCCGGGCTTTGTCTGCCAGTCAGGGATATAGACGTGAAAATGTATCTGTATCTGTATAACGTTTTAATTTAGATTACGTGTGTGCTATTTATGAAAGTTAAAATAAGTTTGAATGAAGTATTTATACTTACAGAGGACCTTACATAATAAACAATTTAAATAAATCTGGACACAATTAAGTAAAATCCGTTTTTAAACTTCTTCCTAACAAAATAAATATCGTGTACAATGGATCTTAATAAAAATATCACGTTACCTTTCATGTTGCAGTCATTACAAGAAAATGGTAATCATGAAGTAACTTTACGTGTATTTGTTTGAATCTATATGTCGGTATGTGATACCTACCATGTTCGATGTTTACATGGGATCATTAATTTTGGCTGTTTTCCTAAAAGTCATTACGGCCCAGAGGCTAATTGTACGGTCGCTAAATAAGAACCGCGGGTTCGATTCTTACAAAAAAAATATTTTCGTAAGTATTTAAAAGTTTCAATAAATAGGTAAGTACTTATTAATTCATATGTTATGGCTCATGATCATTTCATAAGTAAACATTAAAACGAGTAATGACTTTTTTATTTTACAAGTATGGTGTTAAATTATTTGTTCATAGTTAACTGCAACACGCTTAATTAGCTGACGTAAGTATAATAAATCGTAAATGAAGAGAGTATAGAAGTATAATTTCATAAGTGACTTTAGTATAACACAATAATATAAGAGTTATTTTCTGTGTTAACATTATTTTAACTAAAAGTTTGACGATGCACTTCACATTTAGGGTTCATTTTAGTTTTAGAAGGAAATTGAATCACGTATTAAGTACTAGTAGCGATCCCCATATCTTTGTAAGCTCTTGACTGATTTGGCTCATGTTCGAACATAAAATTGTGTTGCTCACTACCACATGTCTACCAAATTTCATCAAGCTCCGATCAAAACTACTCAAGCTATCGTCGAACAAACATACATACATACAAACGGTGGATTGTCCAAGTAGACTCGGAGAACTCAGCTCGTTCGTTCGATACAAAAATATTTAGTTATTTGTTTACAAAAGAATGACTTGAATCTATCTAAATGATGTAGGTATTTGACGAGTACACCATTTTCCAATCAGTATCCGAAGTTTGAGAATACATTTTAAAGTTTTTACAGTGATACAAAATAACTGAGAGTACGGAACCCTTTTCCAAGTTTTGACTCAAACTTAATTAAAGTAATATTTGTAATCAGCAAATATAATGATGAGTTTTGTGGAAAATGTTTATGAAATTGTAATATGATGCTTTTGTTTTTCTGTTATTGGAAATGGCGCAAATAAGTTTTCAATAATAAAGAACAATACATAAAACTAACATAAATAATTGGTACAACTCTAAGTCATGGGCTTAAGGTTGAATTTTATTATTGTTTGAGATTTGTTAAAATTGTACTTTTATATTGTATAAAAACATCGAATTTGAATCAAAAAATTTACTTTGATCTATTTCTTCAGTCTACACACTTCACGTAACACTACGAGTACCTACGCGTGTAAACTTGCACCAATTTACGTGTTAATTTACGTGTTGCACCAATTTACGTGCAAGTTGTTTTACTAAGTGAATACGGTATAAGAAGTAACCAACTTCATAAAATGTAAGTAAGTATTTTTACTATAATTCAGTTATAAACTCTTTGTATTGCCTTTGTTCTTATTCTTGTTTTATTTCAAGTTGTAAAATAACGAAACCTTTTTTTTTATAAGTTCTTATAATTATTTAATAGTTTCCCAGTCTCAACAATAACGTATGAACAAATAGATAATAAATAAAATAAATTGGTTATTTTTTCCTTAAGTAGGTACTTTCATTACGCTTCGATTACAATGTATAAATATCTTATATTGTGTTTTACAGGTCTGACTACGAAAGTGATAGCTCCGTTGCAGTGCCGAAACCGACGCCAACGCCTAGGCAGAAGAAATCAGCTTCTAAACGAAGAGGTTCAGAGGCTCAGAGTAGTGGATCGAAAGCAAGGTACTTTAACGATATTAACTTACATGTATTTATTTTTACGTTTATTTATTAAAAGATGTGTAAGGTCAACAGAGAATAAAGTAGTTAGTCAATTTATTTATAGCAGAGTTTCAAAACCAATGCTCAATTCATTACATGTCAACTTTTTACATGTTTAATGGGAATAATAGTTAAACGTTCTAAGTAATTTGAAGTCTACTGTACCCTGCCATACATTAAATAAATTTGTTATTTTTTCCTTAAGTAGGTACTATCACTACGCTTCGATTACAATGTATAAATATCTTATATTGTGTTTTACAGGTCTGACTACGAAAGTGATAGCTCCGTTGCAGTGCCGAAACCGACGCCGACGCCTAAGCAGAAGAAATCAGCTTCTAAACGAAAAGGTTCAGAGGCTCACAGTAGTGGATCGAAAGCAAGGTACTTTTATGATATTAACTTACATGTATTTATTTTTACGTTTATTTATTGAAAGATGTGCAACGTCAAGTAAGTAAGTAAAAACACTTTATTGCACCAAAACACATGAAAATAAACGTCAACAGATAATAAAGTAATTAGTTAATTTATCATCTTTTACATGTTTAATGGGAACAATAGTTAAATGTTTTAAGTAATTTCAAGTCTACTGTACCCTGTCATACATCTAGCTTGGTGTAACGGTAAGATATTATTGATATGTATTTGTATTAAATTAAAAATGGTTTGTTTGTTTCAGTAAAAAAAATCGTGCCACTGATTTATTTAAACTGGAGGAAGACGTGGAAGCTCAGAACCCAATTGCTAAAAGATCATCAGACCTCGGCTCCTCTATCATCAACAAGGTGGCCACTGGCAAAGTAAGACGGAGCGCTGGTCTGTCGGGAGAGTTCAACGTTGACCTCAAGATCTACAACAAGGCGGACGTCGTGTCGACCCCTCCGGAGGAGCGGTGGAAGAAGGCGGCGGTAACGCTCAAGCTGCAGCTTGACCAAGAGTCCCCACAGTGGGATCATCTTCAAAAGTTTATTAAGCGGTCGTATGATCTCTTTCTTAATTCAGAACCCATTTATTATTCTGATAAAGTTAATTTTAAATAGGTTGTTTTGTTATGTATATTTAATAACATAAAATAATAAACATGGTTTTATAGTAGGTTCTTACTTATTTGTGATTTATTATATATATTATACACATTTAAAAATTATTATACTCCTTTCCTCATTGCCCTACTCAATATAAATGTAACTTACCATTTTTCATTATTAATATTTTTTTTATTTCTTTAGTTTACTCCAAAATGCCTTTCTGTGCCGTTTGTAACATACATATTGAGCGTAATCATTGGACAGGTCACATACGAAGTACCAAACATAAAAACAAAACTACGTCATATTTTTGTGAAGGTGTTGAGAAAATACATTCAGCATTCCGCAACCGTATAGCTTCCTATAGAATAGTAGATTTGCATAATAAATGTTCAATAGACACTTTTTTGAACGATTCTCGAGATAAAATTAAGAGGTTAATTGATATGTCTCTTGTAGAACATACATGTATTAAAATTAATTTTGAGTATTACGCCATATTTCTGATGTTTAAGAATGACACCCAGGAGGTAAAATCATTTAACACAAAAAACTATACCCTTCATAAAAATTATGATTATGATACGTTAATATTAGAGATGAAAAATACTATAGGGACAAAGGTGAGTGAATTCGAAAGCCGTGACAGTGGTTGGACTTTTTTGAATAATTCTCATTTAGAAATTAATATAAACCAGTTTCAACCATTGCACGGCTCGTGTTTTATTGAGTTACCGCATGCAATAAAATCAAAAAAATCATGTATAAATATTCGTAACAATGATGAGTACTGTTTTTTATGGTCGATTGTAGCTGCTTTGTATCCCGCTAAGCAGCATCCGGAAAGAGTATCATCTTATCCTGATTTTCGTACCGTGTTAAACATTGAAGGCATAACGTTTCCACTGAGTTTATCAGATACTAGCAGTCCATCCCGGCTTCGCCCGTGGTACATACATAGCCTATGTCACTCAGGGATAACATACCTATCCAACAGTGAAAGAATTTTTAAAATCGATCCAGTAGTTTCGGAGCCTATTCAATACAATCAAACAAACAAACAAACAAATCTTTCCTCTTTATAATATTAGTGTAGATTGCACGATTCGAGGTTAACAATCCGAATATATGTGTTTACATTTATGGATTAAATGAAAAGAACTTAGTGATAGGACCACTGTATAAACCTAAAGTTTTGAAGCAGACGGTTATTCATTTGCTTTATTTGGAAAGTAACGATTATAATCATTATTGTTTAATTAAAGACTTACCTCGTCTCGTTAGGAGTCAAATAACAAAGCATAATGGTAAACTGCACTTGTGTAACAATTGTTTAATGTTTTTCAATTCATCTGATAAATTAAACATACATAGTTGTGGCGGTGTGGCAACGGAATTACCTCCGGAAGGCTCTTTTATTCAGTTTGAAAATTATAACAAGAAGCAAACAGTCCCATTTGTCATTTACGCTGATTTTGAAACAATGCTCGAACGTTATCAGTCTTGTGACCGTGACCCGATGTACGCGGGAACAGAAACGCTTCACCGGCATACGCCAGTAGCTTTTGCTTATCATATTACTTGCAGGCTAGATGAGACATACTGTAAATATGTATCATATCGCGGTCCATATTGTGTGTCTGAGTTTATAAAAAGTATATATAGAGATGCAGAATACATTTACGATCTATTGAAAAAGAATGTCCCTTTGATATTCACAGACGAAAATGCTTGCGATTTTAAAAATGCTGTGAATTGTCACATTTGTGATCAGTTCTTGTTCGGTGACAGAGTCCGAGACCATTGTCACTTCACGGGCAAATATCGGGGCGCTGCACATAATTACTGTAACTTGCAGTACAAAAAACCGAACTTTTTACCGGTGGTATTTCATAACTTATCAGGGTATGATTGTCATCTTTTCATAAAGGAATTAACTAAAGCGCCTGGGACTATTAAAGTAATACCTCAAACAAAAGAAAAATATATTTCTTTTTCAAAGTTTATTCCCATTTCCGAAAACGAATCAATCGAGTTGCGGTTTCTTGATTCTTTCAAGTTTTTAGGAACTAGCTTGAGCAAGCTAGTTGGTACCATGAAAAAACAAGATTTTAAACAATTAAAGTTTTATTACCCTGACGAAACAAAATTTAATTTGCTTGTTCGTAAAGGGATATACCCATACAATTATATGTCTCAATGGGAACGTTATGAAGACGATTGTTTACCATCGAAGAGTAATTTTTATAACTCTATAACTGACGAAAACATTACTGATGAAGAGTATGAACACGCTCAGGCGGTGTGGTCAGTATTTAAAATTCAAAATATGGGCATGTACACAGATCTTTATCTAAAGACGGATGTTTTATTATTAACAGATGTATTTGAAAACTTCCGAAAAAGTTGTAAAACTCATTATGACCTTGATCCACTATGGTACCTAACAGCTCCCTCATTATCGTTCGATGCAATGCTTTTGAAAACAAAAGTAAAATTAGAATTGATAAGCGATATTGAAATGTTTAGAATGATACAGGAAGGTATTCGAGGAGGAATTTGTATGTGTGTTAAAATACACGTAAAAGCTAATCATAAATATCTGGATTCTTTCGATGCATCCCGTCCAAATTCATTTATAATGTATTTAGACAGTAACAACTTATACGGTCATAGTATGTGCCAATATCTACCCTATTCCGATTTTAGATTTGTTAATCGAAAGGAACTTGATGATTTACAAGTACGTTTAACTGACATTAGTAATACCGCAGAAAAGGGATACATTTTTGAAGTTGATTTAATATACCCTGCACATTTACATGCTGAACACAACGACTTTCCATTTTGTCCGGAAAAATTTACACCTCCAGGTAGTAAGAATAATAAATTAAAACCAAATTTGTATGATAAATATCGATATATTATTCATTATGTACATTTAAAAACATGCTTGTAACATGGTTTAATATTAAAGAAAATTCATCGCGGAATTGAATTCAAACAAAGTGCTTTTTTGAAGCAATATATCGATCTTAATACACAGTTACGTCAAAAAGCAAAGTCTGAGTTTGAGCAAGACTTTTTTAAATTGTTAAATAATAGCATTTTTGGAAAGACTTTAGAAAACAATGAAAAAAGGATAGATGTAAAGCTTGTAAGCCAATGGGTTGATGTTAGAAACAAAACCAAAAAGATGATTTGTGCTCAAAAATTAATAGCAAATCCCTATTTTCATAGTGCATCCGTTTACTCCGACGATTTAGTTGCGATACAAATGAGTCCTTCTCGTGTTATTCTCAACAAACCAATTTATATAGGTTTTGTTGTATTAGAATTATCTAAGTGTCATATGTATGATTTTCATTATTCTGTAATGAAACCATTTTATGGGAAACGCATTGAACTGTGCTATACTGATACTGATAGTTTTATTTATGACGTAAATACAGATGACTTTTACAGAGACATTAAATTCAATTTTTTAAATTATTTTGACACCAGTAATTATGCTACCGATAACAAGTATAAGTTACCAGTAATAAATAAAAAGATTCCAGGCTTTTTTAAAGATGAAATGGCAGGTCATATAGTTACTGATTTTATTGGTCTCCGCTCAAAGTTATATTGTATTAAAACATTAGAAAAGTCAATAAAGAAAGCAAAAGGTACCAAGAAAAATGTAACAAAAAAATTAAAAATGCTCGATTATGAAAATGTTTTGTACAATTGTAGTGTTATTCGTAAAAAAAATGTATTGTTTAAGTCAATAAAACATGCAATGTTCACTTAGAGTGTGAACAAAATAGTACTTTCAAGTAATGACGATAAACGGTTGGTGTTATCCAATAAGGTATCCACTTTGGCCTGGGGCAATGAGGCTATATTTGGTTAATGTTATATAAATTTCACTTGAACTCGATATTACATATGTTTTATATAATAATATATAATTGGGAAATAAATGTTTTGTGCATAATACTTGTTTTTATTCTCACATACCAAATAACCTACTTATTGCGCAACGCATGAAATTTAACACCGCTTAGGTGTCACTTATAATGAATCAAGTCTTAGCTTGTTTGAATATCTTAAATATGCTGTTAATATTTTTAGTAAAACCCTCAATCATTGTTCGTTAAGCCATTGCTTCGGTAACATCGTTCGATACAATTTACATTTGAGTACATAAATTCGTAAGTACTGAAGTTATTTTTTAATATGTTTTATTTTAATTAAGTATGTCTTCATTTATATATTTATTGGTTTCAGATACCTTCTCATAATGAGCGACTCGCCTGATATTATCTTCTCCCAATGTGGCCAAGGGATGGAAGGTTTATTGCCAAGTCCTGGTTTAAGCTGGCATATTCCAGAAGTACAAGCTCCCTCTAACAAAAGACTTCGAGTGAGAAAAGAACCTCAAAAGCGACAGCATTCAGCGTGCCAATCATTTGTGATAAATAATGAAAGAAAAAAAGGAATACGATTAATTCAGATCAAAGTTATAGATATTAGTGATCAACAAAAATCTACAAATGAAAATGAGGAAGTGATATTGTTAAATGCGCAGTATATTGTAAGTGACCATGTAGACTGTATAATGGATGACACACAAACTTTAATAAATAAAATATCGAAGAAACTTTGCAGTGATAATTATGATTAAGAAATATGCATTACTAGAATTTAAGTTAGTTAAATAATATATTTTGTTTATTGTACTATTATTATTCAAAATTGTAAATGTATCTATATAATTATATGTGACCATGCAGACTGTATAATGGATAAAACACAAACTTTAATAAATAAAATATTGAAAACTCTGCGATACTGATAATTATGATTACCATAAATATGCATTACTAGAATTTAAGTTAATTAAATAATATATTTTGTTTAATGTACTATTATTATTCAAAATTGTAAATGTATCTATATAAATAGTATAAAATTGGTTTTCAATAAATTTAATTAAAAAAGTTGTATATTTTATTTACTCCCAATATTTTTTTAAGTAATATAAAGTGAAGAGAAAAAAACGAAAAAATATTTATATAATTTATTTATTTAAATAACACATCTCCATTTATTTTATTATCTATACACCATCTTTTTAAACAAATAGCATTGTTTAGTGCACACATAATTTTATGATTCACACAGTTGTAGCTGTGTCTATTTTTTTTTTTTTTTTAATGTAGCTAGGTTAGGACATCCACTACCACTTACATCAATTACATGACAGTTTGTGCAAATATTTTTTATCCATTTTATTTTCTCTAAACCCTTTGTTATAATCTTCTTATTTTCCAAATACGGTAATATTACACGATGAAACTGTTTATAATCGACGTAACCCTCGTTCCACTTTATACCTATATTGATTCCTAACCACCTTATTCTTCTTTTTTCTTCTTCTGATAGATAGTGGTAAGAGTACGGTGGCTTTATCAAAAATGTCTGTGTATTTTCATCACTTTCAACAGCGATTTCTTTTACAATAAAATAATTTTTAATGTCAAAAAACCCTTGAAGGTCGACGATGGTGATATCAGAGTTCATATTTGACTAAAACCAATAAGGGACCTTTCTATCAAGCGTTATAGACAACGATAGAGATACAACTGATGAAATTCTATATATCGGTCATCTATTAAAGCATACCTTGGTAGAGTATCTAATCAACCGTTAACTGTATCACGACATTTTCTTTACAGTGCTACTTAATGGTTTATATTCTACAATGCAATCATTGAATATCAAACAATATGCAGAAGTTACATCAGGTATATCAACTTCACACTCTAATTCTACTCGCACATCTACAACAGGGCCAGATTTTACATGATCATTTTGTCTAGAGCAATCGATTACAAATAGTGGGGCTTTTTCAATGAAGTCCTTTTCACTTAGAATAGGTTCCGCCCTTCGTCCATAATATGACTGTTGAAATCTGACATAGTGTTCATATAATATAGCTACATTACGATTTGAAAAACTTGTGTTAAGATTTTCATACGGATAATAATTAGAATTAAGATATACTTTAACATCTCTTAAGTAACAGTGATCGAATCGAGACATATCCTTATCATAAATCATAAATTGATTTTTTCGATCCGTTTGTAAACCTATGATTACATATCGAGGTTTTTCAACCTGAGATGATGTTTCTATGGACCAAGTATGTTTCGAAGTCTTAGGTAATAACGGATATTCATATAAATCCCAATTCCGGAATATCATTTGTATGGATCGATCCCTCTCTGTAAGTTTGAGAAGGTTAATTTTTTCTCTATCCGAAACCTTGACATGAGGAACACGCCAAATTATTTTATAAATTTCAATTTTTTCAACAAATTCCCCAGTGTTGAGTTTTAAACCATTAAGATTAGTATTACTTCGTAGTAATATTAATTTATGTTTGCAATTTATTACAATTTTCTTATAATCTTCAGCAAACCCAAGAATGTTGCTAAGGGGAATAGAGGCTGAAAACAATCCACCATGTGTGTTTATTGTTCCATTTAAATCCCAACCCCAGCTTTTGGACATTCTGGATTCACTTTCATTCATTGATATTAATGACTTCATAGTAGTAGTAATACCTGCATTTTTTATTTTATCTATTTCAACTCCATTAAGCTCATATCGGATGTCTTGAAACAGGTAAAGTAAAGGATTATTAGTAAAGTGAACATTTGGCACGTTCTCTTTATTATCATCACCTTTTTTAACAATTATTGCACCTTCTAAGTAAAGCGTACTCGCGGAAGGTAATACGTACAAATCTTGCTGGTTGATTGGTATGCGGATTTCATCGCTTCTGTTAAAACTCGTAATGTATGGTTTATAGGAATGGTACTCAACACCATCTATGGTGTTATCCTGAAGGGGAGTCGTTGTTATGTCTAATATATTCATTTTATTAGTCCTATTTGTTTAAGAAATTGCTTGTTTTCTTTAGTTAACTTAGTTTTTTTCTTACGTGTTTGTTTGCGAACAGGTCGATTAGGACTGGCATTTTTAATTTCACGGGTCTCGTATTTATCGTAAACAATCATTTTTTTACAACTGCACTTCTTCACCTCGTAAGTTGATCAAATTGTTTTTTATATCCAGTAATCTTATGTTCAAGCTACTGATACAATTTTGATTAACGGGAAAGTATACTGGATTTTTAGGAATTTCTATTATTCGATAACCTGGTGGAACGTTCAGAGCGAATTCATAAATAATATGTCCAGGGTCACCGTTGGTATAAGAACCACTCACTATATCACATTCAACTCTGATGACGGTTGTTGACAAAATGTTGACAGGTTGTAAGGACTCATGTAATTTATTAGCTTCTAGAGTCTGAGAACCAAATCCCAAAATCATTCCTATAGATTTGCTCTTCTCAAAATGTATATTTTGTGAACAAGTTATATATGTTTTTAACGTATTGTTATTGCAAAGTAAGTTAAAAGATGCATCCTTGATATGATTTTTACATAATCACAAATATCTTGCAATTCATATGCTCCTTCAGGTATTTTGACAACTTTATTGCTATCATAATGAAATGTATTATTGCTACTGTCTATATTTGGAATAGAGTTAAAAGTTGATAAATATAGCAGAGCACATTCATATTCACCCTCAAGTTGTAGTGGAGGAGAATAAATGGTAAATAACGTTGACTGTTCACCAGTTATTGAGAGTGTGAAGGACATTGCACAAATGATAACAACATATTATTTTTGGTTTATATATTACGTTATTTTGATTCCAAAATGACCATAAGTATTTTAGACACAAATGTCCGCAATTAACAGAGTCAAAATTTTGGTATCGACTATAATTGTAAAATATATTCTTATTATTTAAATATCTTACAAGTTCTAACGGAGGCTTCAAGTCGCCAAAACTATCAAAATACTCACAATATTTATTTCTTTTAACATAAGCTACCCAATGCGTGCCTTCGTTTGATGAGTTATCTAAATTTACGATTCCACATTCATTTCGTTTCACTTTGGAAGGTAATTGGTCCAACATGAACACACCTCGAAAATATGGTATGTCTTTTGCAAAACTTAAAATATCTATATTTGTGAGTGCACGATTAGGTAGCTTCCGAGTTAGTTTTTTGTATTATTAATAAAAATACCGTGACCTTTTTTGTAGGGTTTTATGTATAACCCTTTACCCATAGCGATGGCTTCCATAACTTTGTTGTGACGTTCAGATTCTCGTAGATTACGTTGAGAGGACTTGAAATCATTGACGGATTTGGCTATACCGGCTGCCCCTCCTGCTAATGCACCTAGTGCTGATAATCCAGCAAATATGGGAATCAATGGTAGTATCCCTCCAGTTTTGGGCAATGGTATTACTCTCGGCAATTTTATAAGCTTATTTTTTCCAATTAGTTTCTTTGCTACAGTATACATATGTTTAATTGCTGTATCACTGCAGGCGGGTTTTATTTTTTTCAATTTTGACCGCATTTTAGATACTAGTGACTTAAATGTCTTGACACCTGCACCAGCTTTTACCTTTGCTTTCATAACCTTTTTAACAAGCCACGATGCTACTTTTTCTCCTTTTCCAGCATCTTTTGACTGGAGCCTACGTCTTGCCATATTTATTAGTTGTAAATCAGCTTTATGACGATATTCAAGATTAGAGTGTTGTGCATATGCTATGTCGTGATTTTTACAAGCCTCGTCTAATGGGTTTATACCTTTATCTCCACGCGCCAGCCGCTTTTCAAGTTTAGTTCCAGGTCCACAATAATTATAACCTGGTATATGTAATTCAAATGGAAGATTATTTATTAAATTATCAACAAGTCCTCCTCCTTGCATTGTCTTTTATATACTAAAATACATAGTTATACTACAACATTTTTATCTATCCAACTATTTTCTTTGTAACTGAGCCCCAACCATTTAACAAAAAGTTTATTTCCTCTTTTTCGTATTATTTTGTCAACTAAATGAATGTTAGGATATTTAACCTTTGTAATTCTTGTTCATAAAATGATCCAAGAATAGGTTGATTATGTAGATCTGCAATATGATATGTCACTAGAACGGTGTTGTTAACTTTTTTTATAGTGAATAATTCAGTTGACCAGTTAGGTGTATAACTCTTCGCGAAACAACTTATATACTTGCTAATACGCACTTGATCACCCGCTTTATATAATTTATTCACCTTTTTTTTAGGACAGCTTTGAGATTTTTCAATATTATTCTTGACATAACACTTATTGTGCTCATCTACTTCGATCGGTTTATATTTAGTAGTTCGATGTTTGGAATTATTATAAGCATGCATAACGTCTTATAGAGTATTTCCAATCCATTTATAGTTTCCATTTAAACTGAAGGATATGAACAATTTGTTTTTTAGAGTTCTAATAAATCGTTCGACTATTGAAGCTTTTTTGACAGAATATGTGCTGAAATGATTTATGTTATACAAGCTAGTAAGCTTCCTAAATACATCATTATAGAATTCGGTACCTTTATCAGTTTGTAAATTATCAGGACATCTATTGCTTGTTTCAATGATATGGTTAAAAGCCGACGCAATTACATTTTTAGTTTTATTTTTAATCGGCATAGCCCAAGCATATTTCGAAAAACAATCGATTATCATCAATCAATCAATCAATACATATAATAAAATCGTAACCGGTCGCTGTCTGTACATGGAAGATAAATGAGTAAAAATATTTTTGGGGGCTTTTACCAACGCAATAGAACACAAAACAATGATTTTTAGAATTTTTGTCTGTTTGTCTGTTTGTCTGTGCGTTTGTGCACGCTAATCTGAGAAACGGCTGAACTGATTCGTTTGCGGTTTTCACTGAAATATTATGATAAGCTTCACTTAAAATTTTGTGTTTGTTTCATTAAAATCCGTTCATAAATAAAAAAGTTATATCAATTTTAAAGAATCACGTCAACCATTTTTGTTCGAAAAACTGTGTTTGTGCACGCTTATCTCAGAAACGGCTGAACAACTTCGGTTGCGATTTTCAATTATGTATTTTGATAAGTTTCACTTAAAATTTAGTGGTTGTTTCATTGAAATCCGTTGATAAATAAAAGAGTTATATCAATTTAAATCATCAATATCATCATCATCAATCATCAATACATATAATAAAATCGTAACCGATCGCTGTCTGTACATGGAAGATAAATGAGTAAAAATATTTTTGGGGGCTTTTACCAACGCAATAGAACACAAAACAATGATTTTTAGAATTTTTGTCTGTTTGTCTGTTTGTCGGTTTGTCTGTTTGTCTGTGCGTTTGTGCACGCTAATCTGAGAAACGGCTGAACTGATTCGTTTGCGGTTTTCACTGAAATATTATGATAAGCTTCACTTAAAATTTAGTGTTTGTTTCATTTAAATCCGTTCATAAATAAAAAAGTTATATCAATTTTAACACTAGAGTGCACGCGCCCCATTTCTTTGCAAGTATGCTCGCGCGCTCTACTATAGTAGAACACTTTAAAATTGAAAAAAAATCAATAATATGGCAATTTTGAATAAAAATAAGCATTTTTACTAAAGAAGATTTATTTTAGAAAATTAAAGTTACAAAATTTTTGTTTACATTGTTAAATTTACTTAATTAGGAACATTTTTAAGAGATCACATAAAAAGTTACATATTTGGCAAGTTACAAATCAAAACACATATTTTTTTTAGATTTCTGATATTTTTTTTAATTGAATCACTGTTTTCGTTGCATTCAATGCACAATAGTTTGAGTTGGAGGTGATTTAATTCATCGTGTTCCATTTTTTGATATAAAAAAGTTGCCACTCACCTCTGTACGCTCAACTTGCCTCAATTGAGAGAGAAGAATATCATCTTCTGACGACGACTGCTCAGACTGTGTGGTATTAGTCACGTGGTCTTGAGCCATCTCCTCATCTTGCACCTGACTTCTGCCCTCTTGACTAATTGGTTCTAACACTATGCCAGCATTACCATCGTCATCGCTTTGAATAATTTCCTCATCATCTTCAATTTCCTCTTCCAGCCATTTTGATACACGACGTTCCCATTCTGAGGCCATAATGATACATTTTGGTGCTAAAAAAAAAACAAAGTACAAAATAAAATATAATGCATAAAAAAAATGTTATAAAACACTAAAGAAAAACAACTAAGTATAAGTTACCTCATATATTAATTACACAAGTGGTCGCGCGTACTACTTAGGTAGAATAAGGATTTTGTCGCGAAATAATATCGACGTGCGGCCTCTTTTTATACGTGCGGCACACTAAAATGAACCGGAGTTTAGTAGTCGAGGCTTATCTAGGAGCGGGAGGGTATATATGAAAAAATGAGATGACACGACCCAAAAGTTTGCTCCTGTTCTACTATAGTAGAGCGCGCGTGTCCTCTAGTGTTAAAGAATCACGTCAACCATTTTTGTTCGAAAAACTGTGTTTGTGCACGCTTATCTCAGAAACGGCTGAACAACTTCGGTTGCGATTCTCAATTATGTATTTTGATAAGTTTTACTTAAAATTAAGTGGTTGTTTCATTGAAATCCGTTGATAAATAAAAAAGTTACGTCAAAGATTTTTGTTCGAAAATTTGCTATGAAATAAACTGTACGGTAGCATTGGCTAAAACTTTTGTTAATTTTATATACGGTTTTTATAAAATAATAAAGTTAATAACCGGCCAAGTGAGAGTCGGACTCGCGCACAAAGGGTTCCGTCCCATTATCTATAAAAAATCAAGTTTGTTGTACGGGAGCCTCAATTAAATATTTATTTTACTCTATTTTTAGTTATTATATCGGCAAGAGAAATACATCATCCTTGAAAATTTCAACCGTCTGGCTATCACGGTTCATGAGATACAGCTTGGTGACAGACGGACGGAAGGACGGACAGCGAAGTCTTAGTAACAAGGTCCCGATTTTAGCCTTCGGGTACGGAATACGGAACCCTAAAAATTTACTATTTTGATGTTTTCGGAGTTTTTTTATTAGTTTCTTTTTGGTCACCAATAAATGGCGCTGTTAAAAATACACAGAGCCTAGGGCCGCAAGACCCAACGCCACCAAACGGCGATTCTTAGCATGATTGTGGGCGCGAAAATGGAAAAAGGAATCAAAATAGGAAGTACTTAATAGGTTAGGTTAGGCACAGGGGATGTCCTCTGACTAAAGCATGTGCTGTGAGCGAGTCACGGACCGCCATAGTGGTAGCCGCGCCGGGGCTTTTAGCCCTTACCCCGGAGTTTTTAGTGGTAAACGCCACATAACCTTACCGGTCTCCCGTTACTGGCAAGGTGTCCGAACCGAAGGGATTTTTCCCGCGTAAAATTCTCCTCCATAAATCTGCCTCCATGACGTGGGCCAGTCGGGCGATGGGAACTGGATTCCAAATACGGTCCTCTAGGTTGAAAGGAGCATTTGTGTCAACACGCGTCTTTACCCTAGCGGATAAAATTGAAGGCCGATGTACCAGGCCACTCAGACTCCTCTCGATAACTGAGAGAGTACCTCAAGTGAGCTCAGCCAAAGCCGCTGATAAGCAGTCGCCGTACCAGGTCTTTGGAGCAAAATTTAGCACACTGACTTGGCAAAAGCGGTAACGCCGTTATCACCATGAGATTTTTTGTGAGTGAAAACCTTAACCGTCCGATTTCCTGTGGCCAAAAGGCACCTTTTCCTCACGTAAGAAGAAAGGTTAGGGAAAAAATGTTAGGTTACAATTTAAGTTAAGCACTGCAATAAAAATGTGTGGAAAACCCATACCAAGACTACTCAGTATTGTGACTTGAGGAACGAAAGATAGGTAATGGTCATTTTCCAGTTCGTTTGAACTGAAAGTACGCCGCAAATAACCTCCAAACAGCCGTATAGGACGCCCTACCCGAGAAGCTCTTCAAACGGAGGTTATTAGTGAACACTAAGCAGACATTGATCTCAGAGAACACTAACTTCCTGCCATCCTTGAAGCTCTACTGGTAAAATGTGCCGAGATACTGGCACGTAAAATACCTAGAGGTATCTTAAGTTTGGCAGATGCCTCAGCTTGAAAGTCCACATCAATAGAATGGTGACGATAGTGAAGATGGCCCGGGGCAAGCTCTATCCAGTACATTCCTCTCGCTTCTAGCTTCGGACGCGGCTCATGATTAAGGCAATCTTAAGAAAATCTATGTTTAAGGTTACTTGAGGAACGCCGTCATCTGTCAGGACTCAAAGTAGAAATGCGTATTTCTCGACTTTTATCTCCCGCCTAGCGAAAGACATATTTGACAAGGCTTACCATTGCACCGCCACATCGGGAGGGCGGGGAAGAGGGGGAGATACAAATAGACGGTGGCAGCAGTCCGCTGCAGAGAGCTACAACAGATTAGTGCTGTGGGAACTCACGCCAAAAGACGGAAGATGAATTAAATATTATCAAAGTCACTACCTATTGCATAAGTATTTCGTTTTAGAGAGACCCACGGCGTAGCAGTAACATTCGGTAACAGTGTAAGTTTACATGTAGTTTACAATGTCAAAATTCCGATCGACTTAGACTGTGACTAGAGATAATGTGTGATCGTAGTAAACAAGGAACCCTTATAGTTTTGCCATTTCTGTCTGTCTCTCTGTCCGTGGTTTTACTTAGAGATAATTAGAACCAAGAAGCTGTAATTTGGCAACGGTCATGAACTTAAAGCAAAACTGGGCAGGGCAACTGGCGCGACGGAGCCCATGCGATGGGTTGACGAAATAATCAAAGTCGCGGGTTACACCTGGATGTGAGCAGCACAGGACTGAGATGTGTCGACGAAGACAGGTCTATGCTCAGCAGTGGACGGAATAAGGGCTGAGATGATGATGAACTCTTTAGTTTTAATTCTAAATCGACATTCACAAATACGGAACCCTTCACTGCGTGTGACCTGATATTGTGCGTGTTACTTGACCGGTTTTATTGAAAATATCAAAATAACGATTTTTATAAAGTAAAGTCCACGCAGACGAAGTCGCGGGCAACAGCTAATTACCAATATGTATCTTATTCCACGATTATGTTTTATAGTTTTGCATATCAATTAAATCCGCCTGCCATAAATCATCTATATCTTTTAAAGTCACTGATCGTCGAAAGAAATTCCTTCTTGCAGGTCTATGTAACTCTTTAACAATTTGCTGTTTAATCATTTTTTATTTCGATGGAATTTTATTAATTTTTTTTGGTCTTTTTCCTTTCAATTCTAGTTCAAACTGACTCAGAAATTTCAAGATATCATTTTTTAAAGAGTCCAATAATTTTATGATTTTATCTTTAGTATAACTATTTTCTTTGATTATACTATTCATATCATCTTTATTACAAAAACTTTGAACCAAATCATCAACATATTTTTTGTTTACGGCTTCATCTTCTGCCAATGGTTTTGAAATGCCTCGTAATTTTGTATGTTTTAAATTGTAATCACCTGAATCAGTCTTAGTTAAAACCTTATGTGTAATATCTAAAAAATCTGATAATCGGGACCGTTTATGCACATGGTGACCAAATTTATCAACATTAATGTTTTCGAGCTTTCTAATTAAGAGTGTTGATGATACCTCTGTATAGAACTAATGAGAAATAAGACAAAAAAATAAATGACAGTGTATTTATTTATTGTATAATACCACATTCTCGCAACTCTTCAATAATAGATATTATTTCATTATTTATACCCGAATTTCCAGCGTCTTGTGATGCAATTAATAGTTTTAATCTATCTATAAGCTCGTTTGGATCATCCCAATAAACATAGTCAACATTTGATTTCAATTTTTTCAGTATTCCTGAGCCTTCAAAAGTACTCCCATCTGCACTTACCGAATCATGTCGTAACTTAAATAGTGGTTTTAAAACATTAAGGTACTTTCTACCTTTGTTGCTTTTGATTGGTTTATTCATATCGTAATCTCTTCGATGCGCATTTGTATCTATTAACATCTGCTTATAATTTTGTTTATCGTCGTGTTGTAATATATTTAAATTTGGAACTTTCTTGATATCAACTCTTTTATGCCGGGTGTCAATTTGTACTTACGTCCACCAACATCAATTACATTATCTTTTAAGGTTACACGAGTTGTACCCATCATAAGTTTTCCACGTTCATTTCTTACCCCAAATGGAACGTTTTCATAAGTTTCAGATGATAGAGACCACGAAGATATATTTGGAGTTGTATCGTCAGCAGCTGAACAAAACGATACATTAGATTCATTGCTTGTATTATTTCGAGTTGGGTCATTATCTAAATTATCATCTTCAAAATTTTCTTCATCTAGCTCATCATCAGATTCTGAATTGATACTTTCATTCTTAACATCAGAGTTATCCAAGATTAAGTCAGATTTCCTTCTCACAATTGTTTTGTTTAATTCAAAGTCATTTGAACTATTAAACTCATCTACTTTTTCTGTTTTTAATTCGTTTGAAGTATAACTTCCTTTTTTATTTTTTTTAGCTTTTTTTATATTTATAGCCTCATGAAGTGGATCTGTTACAGGTTTAAAAACAGTTTCAAGTACACTTTTGTTGTAAGCTTCCGTGTCTTGCATGTTTTTTACTTTTCTTTTGACTGCATCCACAGCACGAACAATTTGTTCTTTTAATTCTTTTTCCATTTTCATTAGGCGATCAGTTTATTAATAGTTAAATTATCAAATAAGAATGACAACTATAATGTATAATTCTTAGTTATATACTTAACTAATGAAGTATGACGAAAGTATTAAATTTTTTACGATATCGTCCTTTATTTTTTTCACAATCTTTGTTAATGACTAAAAAATCATATGGTTTGCTCCAAATTTTAGAACACATTTCCTGAAACTCTAACCAAGTCATATCTATATTTACATGTTCCTCGTGTACATGTTTCATATTAACATCATCTTGCTTAAAAAGTATTACTAAATTAGCATTGTCTCTAACAAGTTGCTTAGGAATTTTGGTATATGTTTGATTCAAATAAAAACAATCAATGAATTTATGCCTACCCATAGCAAAATAATCTCGCATATTATTTTGGTTTTCACAGGCTACGTCATCAAATATTATGACAGAATTACATTTAGCGTCTTGAGGATCCAAAACTTTATCACTTACATGGTATTTTTCAAATACAACCTGTGGAACCATTCTCAAAACATTTTCTAAAAATCTATATTTAGGTTGGTAAAGCGTTTTAGAATAAACATACACATTATTAAAGCGTATTCCATTTTCATGTAACAGTAATCCAATGATTAGGTTTGTCTTACCACAGTTTGAAGGTCCACAAATCAAACAGCGGATAGAGTTTGGTAACAGATTTCCGTTACGATTAAACCGTTTATCGTTTTGAACGTCGGGACATATCGTTTCGATGTTTAATGATGTAGGTTGTCCAATAAATTTCATGGCGATGTAAATCATATGAATTTTGTAATGTAAATGAACTATTTTTAAATGTTTTTGTTTTATATAATTAAGAGATAATCCCGAAAATAGTATGGAACTCTCCAGTACCATGCGAATGGTGTCGTTTGAGTAATTACATCTAAAAGAAATGAGCTCACATGTGAGAGACTTGGAAGTGCTTAGAGTGACTTGATGGTGGATGAAGATATATTATTGAGTATTCTATCCCACTGGAGTGATGAAGGGAACGAAGTGACCTGAAGAACGAGGTGGGATAGAGTTCTCAATAATATTCTACTGACGGTCATTGAAAACTCTGAAGGAGAATTTTTTTTGAAGATATACAGGTGACCTAGGGTTATATAGAGTATTAAAAAGAAAGAAAAGAATGTGAGTGTGACGACGCAGTCTGATAGGCAACCATTTCAAAATCTGGCGATACTCCGAGATATGATCAAACTTTCTCAGGCCAAATATGTATCGAATACAGACGTTTTGTAACCTCTCTAGTTTATCTAGTAACTCCTTAGTCAAATCCAAATATGCCACATCCGCATAGTCAAAGAGAGGCAACAGTAGCGCTCGTACTAAAAGTGCTTTGGTGTCCACGGGAAGAAAGTATTGTAAGCGTCTCAAAGAATGCATGGAAGCGTAAATTTTCCGGCTCAGCTCTGCAATTTGAGGAGACCATGATAAAGTCTGGTCAAACAGAATACCCAAGTTCTTAACTGTATCTGATAAAGGAATAATTTGATTGTCAAGCGTAACATTGGGTAACTGTATGTCCTTAAGTCTAGAAATATAGTACTGACTACCTATTACAATGGCTTGAGATTTAGACGCATTCACCATAAGCCCAAAATTTTTGGACCATTGCGATATTGCAGCAAGGTCGGAGTTGATTGTGCTAATGGCACCGTTGAAATCTTCAAGTGGGGCGGCGGTATATATCTGAAGATCGTCAGCGTAAAGATGAAAAGAAGAGGATAGAAACGCCGTTACCCCATCAATAAAAATCGCAAAGAGAAGCGGGGACAGAATGCCTCCCTGGGGAACACCAGCAGTTACGTCACACCAATCGGATCGCTTATCATCAATCCTGACTAGTTGGCGTCGACCTACCAGATAAGAACGAAACCAAGACAAAGAAGACACGGAGAAATTGAGTGTACGCATAATTTCGAGAAGAACATCATGATCCACAGTGTTAAACGCACTAGTATAATCTAGCAAAACGAGGAGTGTCAGCTTTCTGTTTTCAATATTAACACATTCACGGACACTAAGCCAGACACAATAGAAATAACAATTGAATTACGTCCACAGCCGTAAGTGTCCGTGAATGTGTTAAGTCGTATGTCATTCGTAATTTTGGTAAGCGCGGAAGTGGTGCTGTGTCCCACCCTGAATCCGGATTGAAAAGGACTCAGGATATTGTGTTGTGACAGATGTGACGATAGACACTGATTCACGTGATGTTCTATGATTTTAGAAAGTAAAGGAAGGATGGAGATAGGGCGAAAGTCGAAGAGAGAAACAGGAATATTCTCTTTTGGGAGAGGAATTAGATGACCATATTTCCAAATATCGGGAAAGGTACCAGAGAACAGAGAGAAGTTAATTAATTCAGCAATAACAGGAGATATTAGATAAACTATTGGCTTAATCATATCTAGTGTGATATTATCCTCGCCAACCGCCTTTGATTTTATAGACATTATAATTTTCACGACTTCTTCGCTAGTAATATTAGGGATGGAGAAAGAAGGACAGTCAAAAACGCATTTGTTTGAGAGGGATGCCAATGTGGACTGCTTGACACTGGCGGAGAGGCTTACAGGAGGAGCAGAGAAATGTTTGTTAAGTTCATTAACATCGGCACTTAAATTTGTCTCAGGGCTTTGTTTACCGATCCCCAGACCCTTCAGGAAGTTCCATAGCTTGTTAGGAGGGGTATTTTCTACATTTTTATGAATGTATTTCCGTTTAGAATCCCTGCATTTACGATTACATTCATTACGAATAGCTATATAATGGTCACGATTGTTGTCGGTGGGGAAGCGACGAAATTTCAGTTTGGCTTTGTCTCTCTTGGCCATGAGCAGCTTAATGTCCGCAGTCAACCATGGAGCAGGATAGTGTTTAACACGTACAGTATGGACTAGTGCGTGTTTGTCATAAATGGCCAAGAGAGTGGAGTTGAATATAGCTACTTTAGCATCAATATCAGACGCCTCAAGAACAGAGCACCAATCAGCCTCCGCAATATCCTTGGTCAGCCTATCGTAATCAATTGATGCATAATTGCGTATTGTCATGAGACGATGTCTACGTTTAGGCGGACGCAATTTAAAAGATGCATAAATCAGATCATGAGCAGAGAAACCTGCGGCGTTAAACTGACCATGGGTTGCAGAGAGATCCGGTGAAGAAGTTATAATGAGATCAAGGAGAGAGGGGGGACCATTGTGTGAGAAATGCGTAGGCCCGTTCAAAGGGAGAACATGTAGATCAAAGGAATGGAGGAGAGAAAGAAGAGACGAGCTACGCGTGTCATTTTTTATTAAGCACGTATTAAAATCTCCCGCTATAATAAGATGATCGAACTTGTCGCGATACTGCGCTAAAAGTGCGTCAAAAGATGAGAAATAGTTAATGTGAGACGAGGGACTATAATACACACCAAGTAAAACCTTGGCGTGATGGAGAAAAATGTTCAGAAAAAGATGTTTAGGGGAATCCAAGACTGGTGGAGATGTAAAGAGGATCTGGCAAGAAATATCACTCTGCAAGTAAATTGCCACACCACCACAGCGAACCATCCTGGAAGAGCCGTCATCCCTGGTTGTAATACAAGTTCTATCATTTCGGTATAGCCTATATCCAGGGAGGGCATAAAGAGTAGACGGTAGAGAAGGCTTAAGAAAACTTTCTGATATCAGTATAGCATGGATATTATTCGAAGAGAAAGAAGTTAACAATTCAGCATAGTGCTGTGGCACGCTTTGTGCGTTGATGTGTACGATATTGAAGTTTTTAGAAAGTGACCTAAAAGTAACAGTAAGGTTGTCACCCAGTGAAGATAAATCGTCAACCTCACTATCCGCACTAAAAAGAGTATCAGTAGAAGAGGAGAGTGAAAAATATTCATTGTCAGAATCACAGTTAATAACATGAGACATTGAGTTATAAACTTATAGATTAATAAATATATCAAAAATAAACTATATTAGGTATATATATGAAGCACACAACTACGTTTATGGTGAAGTAACTGATTTACTTTTGTGTACTCCTCGCCTTGCAACAAAAATAAGAGAATTAAGAAATTAGTTATATTGTGCACATACAACACATCTGTGACACTATTCATTTAGCACAAGCTAGTAGAATAGACAGACATTACAAACAAACAGAAAAGAAAAAAGAAATGTACATACTTAACATAAAACAAAAATAACATCATATAAATCAGAAAAGGAGCAAAAACGAAACGCATTTCAAGACGAATGTTGCTGTCAATGTCAAGACATCACGGCATGACGGCAATATGTCACTGTCACTTTACCAAGAACATGCAAAAAACAAAGTCAGCTGTCTGATGGACAAATTAAAAAGGTTAAGTTCTTTGGTTAAGTTCACCTGTTCTCAGTGTTCACCCCACCCCACATTAAAAATAATTAAATTTGCGAGCAAGGTATATCAATTAAAAGTAATTTTTTAATTACCTTAAAGTGTGTGAACATAAAAGCAGTTGAAATGATTGAGCTAACCGAAAAACAAGATCAATACTCACCGTTACGATTTTGAAAAGACGTGAATAACAAACTGCAATCATGAGTCATGACATGACTATGAGAAACCGATTATGAACCATGAAGTGAATATAACAAATGGCGCACATGACTGAAGCACGATTGACTATTATTTCGTGGTCAATCTTGTTGAACGTGGCTTGTTGGGCAGCCGCCAAGTCTGCTGACTGCTTACTGGCTTCGTTGATGCCGGGGCCGAAGGAGCAGCGACACCGGCGGCCGTTACCGTTGCCGCCGAACTGCTAGCTGCATCTGTGTTTTCCGTACTCGGCTCAGCCAGAATATCACGAAGCTCCATCATAGTGGTGATTCTACGTTTCGCTCCATTCGGACAAACCACTACAATCTTTCCGTCTGCAGTCCAACAGCCTTTGACACCGAACACCTTCCTTGCCTCCAGAAATACTGCATGTCTTGAGGCAGTCATCAACTCGGACACAGTCATTCCAGTGCCTTTGAGGAGCTTTTTTGCTGACCAAACCTTGTTACGACTCTCAATACTATTAAAACGAAGCAGTATTGGCCGTGACCTATCAGAGTGTGTCACCTTTCCCAGTCGCATTACCTGCATAAACGGATGAGGGCCCAGGTCTCTTAGATGAAGAGCGTCTTTACAAAGACTTTGCAGCTTATTATTTAAATCTTCATCCTTTTCTTTCATGACTCCGTGAAGCAGAAGCACGTTCAACCTTGTACGCATTTCAAAGCTGTCTAAAGTCTGCAACACCAAGATTAGCTGGGTGCGGAGGCCAGACACTGCCTTCCAAATAAACTCCTTAAAGGCATAAAACTCACTTGCAAGAGCAGTGTCATCAGTTTGTCTGCGATCGTTGAGTGCTTCCTCAAATGTGGACATCTTTGAAGAAAAAAGTGTCTTCATGTCTTCGATATTCTTATGAAGAAGTGCCAGAGGATCCATTCTGTTTGATGATGTGTTAGTGGTGTTGAAGTGTCAAGTGACGTTGACAATTTTAATTATGGATTGATGAAATGAATATTAGGCGAGTAGCTCCAAGGTAATTAGAACATATATATTATATAGTTAAAGTCCAATATTTAGAAAATTAATTTATAAACATTAAAAATTATAGAGCAGTGATAAACGCGTATTTTTCGTTTCACTCCTACCCGCCGAAAAAAAGTGAAAAAAGAATTTAGAAGGTAAAGAAAAAAAGTGGCGTTTGGTTGTCGATTATAGGAAAATTAACGAAATTATTTGCAATGATAAATTCCCTTTGCCCAATATAACAGAAATTTTAGACTCTCTATCAGGTATCCTTGGATCCCGACAGTCGTAAGCTTACTGCTTTTACTACAAGCTCAGGACAGTTCCAAATAAAACGTTTACCAATAGGTCTAAAGATTAGTCCAAGTTCTTTTAGTCGTATGATGTCAGTAGCTATGTCAGGCCTTGCATTTGAGAAGTGTTTTGTTTATTCAGATGACCTTATCGTATTTGGATCATAATCAAAATTTAATAGACGTTATGGAGAGATTGCGTAAGGTAAATTTAAAACTAAATCCCGAGAAGTGTGAATTTTTAAAGAAAGAAATTTTGTATTTAGGCCACGTTGTTTTAAATGAAGGAGTAGCGCCCGACCTAGAAAAAACAGATATTTTAAAGAGATATCCTATACCTAAAAGTGTAGATGAGGTTAAGCGTTTTGTAGCTTTTTGCAATTATAACCGGAAGTTTATTAAGTCATTTGCAGAAATAGCAATGCCATTAAATAAATTGTGTAGAAAAAACTAGTGATTATTAAAATTCATTTGATTTTCTAAAAAATGCATTAATATCTCCACCTATTTTACAGTACCTGATTTTTAAGAAACTAACGAATTCGTAATTCAAACTGCATCTGGATTTGCAATTGGAGCGGTCCTTTGTAATAAAGATTTAAGACCTGTGGCATACGCAAGTAGGTCTTTGAATAAAGCAGAGATAAGGTACCCTACAATTCAGAAAGAACTTCTAGCAATAGTATGGGCTATAAAATATTTTAGGCCCTACGTATTTGGTCGACATTTTACTATTATGACAGACCATAAGCCTTTAGTATATCTTTTTGGAATAAAAGATCCTTCAAGTAGACTCTTAAAATTTAGATTAGTTTTAGAAGAATACTTCTTTAAAATAGTATATGTCAAGGGTAAAGAAAACTCAATTGCTGATGCTCTTTCTAGAATAAGTGTGACGTCGTATGAATTAAAAAGACTTCATGAGCAAAGTATGTATGTAGTAACTAGGGCTCAGAAAAAAAAGATGATTCAGTTATCTAGAAATAAAGATGTCAATACGGATCTTAATAAATCAATCGACAATTGGCCTGATCAACCAAAAGTCGTAGATATATTAAGAAAACCGCATGATTCTGTAGAAATGATTTTAATAGAGAGCAATAAAATAGATAAATTTAGAAAAGCTGGCGCAATAGAACGAGAAAAAGATTGTTTTTTGTACATACCGAGTAAGAAAATGTTATGTATAAACCTAGCTTTCAAGGCGCATTTCTCGCGAGACGAATTTGTGCAGAAATTAGGTTTATTTTGTAGTGAGCTACGTACTGAAGAATTATGTATCGTAAAAGATGATAACAGTATTGAGTTTATTAGACAGTTGTGTGATGAAATAAAGTCAAGGGGAAGTTGGTCCGGACCAAGAATATGTGTATTGCGAGGTGTCAAAAGAATAACTGATAAAGACGAAATAATTATAATTTTGAATGACTTTCACTTACTTCCCTCTAGTGGTCATGCTGGAGTGAGAAGAATGGTAAATACTATTAAGAGGCAATACTATTGGCCAAGTATCGAAAAAGATGTACAAGACTTTGTAAAAAAGTGCGCGAAATGTCAAAAAATGAAATATTTTAGGTATATTAAGGAACCGATGGAAATAACAAGTTCAGCTTCATCGGCATTAGATAAAATTTATTTAGATATAGTCGGACCATAAGATAAGGATATTGAAGATAATTGCTACATATTGACCATACAATGTGAGTTGATTAAATTTGTTCAAGCTATTCCAATTAAAAATATAGAAACATCCACTGTAGCAGATGCATTTGTTAGGCATTTTATTTTACGTTTTGGTCTTCCCAGTACTATAGCTACTGACAGAGGAACGGAATTTATGTCTTCAACAATGGAGAAGGTATGTAAACTTCTAAACATTTAAAAATTATCGTCAACTGCATATCACCATGAGTCTGTTGGCGCTCTTGAAAACGCACATAAAAATCTAGGTGCATTTTTAAGAATGCAGTGTGAGAATCATACAGACACATGGAGTTATTGGTTACCCTTTTGGTGTTTTAGTTATAATAATACAGTCCACTCTGAAACAAATTAGATGCCATACGAGTTAGTTTTTGGTAAACTTTGTCGCATTCCTACAAAAATGTGTGATCCAGTAGAACCTTTGTATAATGTAGACGACTATCCATTACAGTTAAAATACCGACTACAGTTAGCTCATGCCGATGCAAAAAAGAATTTATTATTAAGTAAACATAAGAGAAAACAAATGTATGACAATAGTTCTAATGCAATTCAGTATCAAAAAGATGATTTAGTTCTTGTGCGAAATGAAACAGGTCGAAAATTAGATGCATTGTATAATGGTCCTTTTGTAATTTGAGAAGATTTAGGATGTAATGTTAAAATTATTTATAAAAATAAAACGGACGTAGTCCATAAAATAGAACAAAGCCATTCTATTCGTAAGAAAAAAAAAAGTTAAAAATTGTAAGCATAATACTACTTTATTAAATTTACTGTGAAATCAAAATCTAAAAAAAAAAGTTTTCTGTTTCAGTTATAGTTTTCTGTCTAAAAATATGCTCTGTTAAAGGATGTTTTGATTAGTACGTATATATGTTGTGTTAGAATAAGTTAACTAAAAAAAAAATCATTATGATAGATTTTTTTTTTCTTTACCCCCGGAGGTGAAGTGTGCAAATAATATGTTATGTATGTAAGCGCCTTTATAATAAAACATAGTTTGTAAGTTACCTTATTTGCGATGACTTGTACGCCTTAGAGTGATTGCATTCAATAAACGGATGTAGTGAAGTAAAGTCGTTTCACTTATCTAACCCCAACATTACACGTTCCCTAAACCATCATGGCAACTTTTAGAAGGTATACAGTTAGCCGATGCTGATTTCAACATTAGTCGCCCCATCGACTTGTTATTAGGCGCTGACGTATATGCCCGCATTATCATGAACGGGATAATTAGGGAAAATGATTCCTCGCCGATAGCTCAGCAGACACGTCTCGACTGGATTCTTTGCGGTAAATTTAGGTCATTCAAATGTAACGTCGTCATAAATAATGTCGACGAGCTCAAGCAATTTTGGACGATTGAAGACATTCAACAGGACTCGACATTATCAACAGAAGAGCAAAAGTGCATACAGTACTATAAGTCAACTACGACTAGAAATGAAGAAGGTAGATACGTCGTAAGATTACCTTTGCATGACAATGCCGAAGAAAAATTAGGAGACTCGAAACAAAGAGCCGTAGCGCAATTCCTACAACTTGAAAGGAAATTCCAGAAAAATTCAAAATTAGCAGCTGATTATAAATAATTTGTCACAGAATACATTGAACTAGGTCACATGCGTATCTCTGATAACAATCAGAAGTTCAGCAATTTTTTACCACATCATGGTGTACATCGTGCTAACTCAGCTACTACTCTGCTGCGAGTTGTCTTTAATGCATCATTAAAGACATCAAGTTCGCGAAGTTTGAACGACGTCATGTACTGTGGAAAAAAATTACAGCAAGACCTATTGCTTTTGATTTTAAAATGGCGTAACTATCAGTTCGCATTTTCGGCCGACCTCAAACAGATGTTTAGGCAAATACTGGTGGATTCCGAAGATCAACGCTTTCAAAAAATCATCTGGAGAAACAACCCAAATGATAAGTTACAGGAATATCAACTCACCACTGTAACATATGGTACTAAATCGGCGCCATTCCTCGCCATGATGACTCTTCAAAAATTAGCCATTGACGAGAGTCATAAGTTCAAAAAAAGTCCTGCGGCCACGGTTCTCCAAGAACAATTTTACATGGACGACGTTTTAAGCGGGGGACACAGCTTAGCCACTGCGAAGCAACTACAGGCCGATCTGATAGCACTCCTCAAATTGGGTGGATTTGACCTAAGGAAGTTGTCTTCCAATAAACCAGAACTCTTAGAAGGAATGAGCACCACGCAAAAAACGCAAGAAACTTACGGTTTCAAACACCAAGAGTCAACAAAGTCCTTAGGCCTGCGGTGGTACCCAAATAGTGATCAATTTGAATTTAAACTAAATATCGACACTTCCGCAAGTCAAACAACATCAACCAAGAAATTCGACCCCCTCGGTTGGCTTTCTCCGGTTACAACTCGTCTTAAAATTTTATTCCAAAAAGTATGGGTGCATCAAACCTTATCATGGGATGACCATCTACCTGAAACCATTAATGAAGAGTGGAATAAAATCAAATCAGATTTAGAAAAAATAAATAATATCACTGTGCCAAGATGGCTTAAAACTAGTCAGGACGATTACTTAGAGCTCCACGGCTTCTGTGATGCATCCAGTAAGGCGTATGCATGCGTCATATACTGTAAAGTTCACAAACAAAATCAAAATCAATCTATTATAATCGTAGCAGTAAAATCACGCCTCGTATCGTCTAACAAAGATAACAAGGTTACACTACCTCGACTCGAATTACTGGCAGCTGAGCTTTTACCAAAATGAATGGAAAAAGATCAGATATGTTTAAAGGACTACAAAATCACTTTTTATTGTTGGTCAGACTCGACTGCAGTACTGGGATGGCTACAGGCTGACCCATCTCGCTGGCGCACTTTCTTAGCAAATTGTGTTAGCAAAATAACATCTATTATTCCCGCAAAAAGTTGGCGTTATGTCAAATCAGGCGACAACCCAGCTGATTGCGCAAGTCGTGGCATATCAGCCGAGTCCTTAGAAAAACATCCAATTTAGTGGAGCGGACCTGCCTGGCTGTCATCATTCTCTGATCACGGAGAACCAGCAAATTTCGTCACTGATGAAGAGATGAAAAAATCAAAACAGACATGCGTCACAGTTGCATCGACATGTGACGTAGGTACGAGCGATAACATAATTGACGAGCTCATCAAAACACATAGCAGCTGGACGTGCGTAACCCGAGTACTCGCTTGGATATTACGTGTTGGAATTCGTAAAAGCCGTCCGGTTCCTTACTTAACGATCAATGAATTGAGAAAATCAAGAATGATTATCATCAGGCGTGTTTAGCAAGTAGAATTCTCGAAGGAAATCGACGACCTAAAAAAAACAAACACACTGTTAGTTCCAAAAGCAAGCTTCTACCTCTTAACCCCATTTTGGACAAAGAAGGTTTACTAAGGGCTGGAGGCAGATTGAAAAATGCTAACATTCACCCCTCACGACAATCAAACCACAAACTTATTAATAGATCATGCACATAAACTAACCTTTCATGAAGGAGCTAAATTGACTCAGGTTTGGCTTCGTCACCAATTTTGGATCGTAGGAGGGAATAGAGTTATATAAAATGCTTGTTTACCTGTATTCAATGTAGGAGACACAATCCTCTAAAACAATCACAAATCATGGGAGATCTTCCCGGATCCAGCGAGGCTAGTATGGTGTTTTATCTGAGAAGTCTTTTCATATCTTCCCTCTGTAAAAATGTACATGATAACATAAAATTCATGAATGGACACGTAGTAAAATGAGTCGTCACACGCAGGCAGTTTATAAACAGAGTTTCTAATGTCTGCTAAGAAAATATAATAGTTTTACATTTAAACACGCGTTTTGTAAGACAAGGACGTTAGATAAAAGACTTATATAATTACGTAATAATTTATAGAAAAAATATTGCAATTCAAAAGTATTAGACATTATAAAAATGAAATGTTATTACAATAAATGTGCAACGGAACGTTTCAACTCATGTCGTACAGTACAGCCAACATAAAGAAAAACACCGCTGCCCAGGGGGTATATTTTTCAAACGCGGAGTCACTAAACGAATGATTTTTGTATGGAAAAACCACTCGTTTAGGTGATTCCGCGTTTCAAAAATGGCACTTCAGTAGACGGCGGCCGGCGGCGGATTCACCGCCAAAGTAGTTGTTGTATTCATCAAAAGATGGCGCTACAGTTACGTAATTAAATATTTTGTTTTGTTTGCAAAACTTCAATAATACCTTGTTTAAAGATGTCTGCCTACATTTAAATGTGTAATTAATCATTTAGTGTTAGTTTAATGGAATAACTGTTTTAAATACGATTGAAAATATTTTAATTGAGTCTTAAGTGGGTCTAGCAAATCGGCGACAAATTTACACGATTTCACGTTGCCAACCGTCGAAATGTCTACTTTGACCTGTCAAAACCATGCTCGCACGTGAGTTAGGCATGAGATAAAATACGTTTTATGAATGAAAGTTATTTTGTCGCTCAATTTTGTCTATGTTTGTTGCGGTAAATTACGCGAAATGCGACAAATTACAAGGTTAAAAATTTGTCACCCTGACCATGCGCGCCGCGCAGGGTGAATCCCACTCGTCCCTTTTACAACACTGGAACAGACTTCACTGGATTTGTCAATATCAAGGTCAACAAAGGACGAGGAATCAAAACGAAGAAAGGGTATGTCGCAGTATTTGTTTGTATGGCGACGAAGGCCGTTCATCTCGAGTTAGTCTCTGACCTAACTTCTACAGTAGTTTTGGCAGCGCTTCGTCGTATGTCAGCGAGACGCGGGGCACCGCGTCACATTTTTTGCGACAACGGTACAAACTTTATCGGATCAAATAACATACTGCAAAAGGAATTTTTTGACCTCACTACCGTCATTAACAACTTCCTGTCTGAAATATCTGACATGGAAATTGAGTTCCACTTCAATGCTGCCAGCTGGGCGTCCGCCGGGGGCCTCTGGGAAGGAGCAGTGAAAAGCCTAAAACATCATATGAAACGCGTAATCGGTGAACAGAACCTAACGTTTGAAGAGTTTTCTACCATCCTAACGCAGCTAGAAGCGTGTGTGAACAGTAGCCCTCTCTGCGCACTTACTGAGGATCCCAACGACCTCGATTACCTCACCCAGTCGCATTTCCTGGCAAGCGGTCCGATACAAAGCATAATCGAAACTGAGAGAGACGAACGAACAAGATGGTGCTTAACACAAAAATTATTTACCGACATATGGAAACGTTGGAAGGCAGAATACTTAACACAATTATCAACCCGAACAAAGTGGTTACAAAAGCAGAAAAACATACAAATAGACGACATCGTCCTCATTCACGAAGCCAACTTACCTGCAGGCAAGTGGGCAATGGGCCGAGTTATCAAACTCCACCCGGGCGGCAATGGACTCGTAAGGGTAGTGACATTAAAAACAAAATCAGGAATCATCAAGAGACCTATAACAAAATTGTCACCATTGCTACGCGACAATGAAAACAATAATGTTAAAAATAAGGTCGAGAAATCATCTCACATTACGACTTCGCGCGTCGAGAGATCATCTCCGAAGCGCAGTTTCAGCCTTTACACAGTGTCACAGAATTAATAATAGTATTACATACAGAACGGAAACTCGCACCGTCCCCCGCAATCTGGTGTCCCCGCAACCCTTCCCCCGTTATTGTGAGGTGTAAGTGGCAGTAAAACAGGGTTATTGGTAGTTGCACGTTGACATTATGCGAGTCACTTAGGATTATTGAATTGTAATGGTGAGAAACTGCGCACATTATCATTGTTAATCGACGGAAAACAATAAATAACGAAAATTTTATAGATTTCCGAGTGATGAAAACAGGTAAGCAAAGCAACAAATTCTGTGGTGGCAACCTTGATTGTTTAACTCACACATTTGACGTGTGCACGGACGGATTGTTTCGTTTGTAGTAGTACTAGGTATATATGCTGCTCCGTTTGTATGAAGAGCCATACCTGTGACAGTGTGCTTCATGTTGATGAGTTTGTTTATAGCAACAGCAAGAGCTTCGTTTAACATGACTTCACAAAAAAATAATCAGAGCATGTATTTTGACAAAATCTCTAATATGCATTTGGTACGCGACGACTGGAAACTCATCGTGTACTACAATATGGATCCATTGTATAGTTACACTTGAGATAAGATGAGTTGTAGTTAAGTTTGAAGAGCTGAGCAGAGTAGTGTTCCGGTAGATGATGTGAGAAGCTGAGGATAGTTGAAGTGTAGAAAGAAAATCACCAAACTAATCACAATTGAACGGTAAGTATATTAGTTAATTAGTTAGATATGAAAACTTTGGCTTTTCCTTTCCGTATATAGTGCGAATGCACACCGGTTTAATGCACTACACATACTAAATAATAACAAACAAAATAGGTATGACGCGCGCCTGGTGATAGCCGCGTAAGCATAAAATGTTTCGCAATGTACAGTAGACTGTACTTCCATATTGGCTAAGTACGGATCTATTTAGCAAATACTTAAATCATCTTGACAACATATGCAAAACATCATCAGAAAGGAATTTGTGTGACGCAGTTCTGCTCCAGTTACGTAACAGCTACGTAGAGCTACAGTATTACAACGACATGTTGCTTGATCAGCGTTTTAACGCCACACCGTCACGCTCACGTCGTGGGCTTATCAATGGCATAGGTTATCTAGCTAATAGTCTCTTTGGTATTTTGGATGAGAACTTTGCAGAGCAATATAGCAAGGACATCAAGCTGATCCCAAAAAATCAAAGGCATCTAATGTTATTGTGGAAAAACAAAAGTTCTGTGGTAGAAGCCGAGAATAATCTATTGAAAAGAGTCGAGAGCAGTATGGAAAGGCAATACAAAATATTTAATCAGCACATAAATAATTTACAAGCTACCGTTACAACTTTGAGAGCACACATGGAGTTCACCATATCCGCAATTTTAGCAAACGGATTGATAGTTCACTTGAAAAATATTCAAGACTGTTTCCTGGATACTATCGCAGACATCTACCACGGAAAATTTGACATTCATCTTATTACACCCGATCAGTTGAGAGAGGAACTTAGTACTATCTCTGGACAGTTGCCTAAGGACCAAGCCCTTCCTATCAACGATATTCACTCCGATCTATCGAAAATTTACCATTTATTGAAGGTTAAGGCCAGAGTTACTAAAGACTACATAATCTTCAAAATAAAAATCCCTCTCGTGAGCAGAGATGGTTTTGAAGTCTTCAGCATGTTACCTATACCGCATCAAAACGCTAAAAACAAGATCGAAATCATGCCTATCGCTACACATCTGGCCATCAACATTAAAAGAGATAATTACCTACCGATGACGAGTGATGACCTTCACAATTGTATACATTTTGATGAAAGTAGCCTCCTCTGTGGATTAACTAGCCCTATATATCAAATGACATCTGAAAATGATTTATGCCTGAAAGATCAAAGAACAAAACAGTGTAAATATCACAAGGAGGAATGTACTGACGCGTGGCAACAGCTGACCGCTATGAACACCTACTTATATTTCTGTTGCGATCAATGTACTCTTCGCTTCATATGCGGATATCAAGTTACTACTCAACAGGTGAGCGCGGCAGGTATTATTCGTCTTGGCGATAACTGCCTTATCAACAGCGATACCTTTACTGTCTTTTCTCATAAACAACAGTTTAATGAGCTACATCAATCAATCAATACATATAATAAAATAGTAGGAACCGCGTGTCTGTACATTTGATAAAAATTACAAAAAATGGATGTGGGCGATAAGAAAAGAGTAACAGAACACAAAAAAGATTTTTTGGATTTTTTTGTCTGTCTGTCTGTCTGTCTGTCTGTCTGTCTGTATGTACTCGTTAATTACGCGGTTTTCACTATAAGATTAAGCTCATCCCTGAGCAACATATAGGCTTTGTTTCATCGAAATCTGTTGTCAGATAAAAAAGTTATCATCATTTAAAGTTTAAAGATAATTTTTCTATGGGCGATTCTTTGTCTGTTAGTACACGCCAATCTCAGGAAATACTGGATGGATTCGATTGAAACTTTTTTTGTTATGTAGCTGTTAAGCCTGAGCAACATATAGGCTATAATTGATTTTGGAAAATGGAACACCTGATGCAAAGCCTTAATGGTCCAGTTAAACGACAAGAAATATAAAAATGACGCCTTAGCAAAAGTTGTTTAGCCTGCTGAGCATTTTTTGTTGAATTATAAAAATCGAAGACCTGGATCACCTGATGCAGAACCATAATGGTCCAGCTAAACTGTAAGAAATATAAAATGACGCCTTAAGCAAAGTAGGTCAGCCTGATGAGCATTTTTTGTTGAGGTATAAAAATCGAAGTCTGGAACACTTGATTCAGAACGATAATGGTCTCTACGTATAATAAAACAGTAAAAAATGTATCTGTACATTGAATATATTTAAAAAAAATAGGGCGATGGAGACTGTAATATAGTAAAAAATAAAATAAAAATCTGTCTGTTTGCACACGCTAATCTCCGGAAATATTATTCGGATTTGAATAAAACTTTTTTATCAACATATAGGCTATAATTGATTTTGGAAAATGGAACACATGATATAGAACCATAATGGTCCAGCTAAACTATAATAAGAAATATAAAAATGACGTCTTAGCAAAAGTTATTCAGCCTGATGAACTTTTATTGTTGAGGTATAAAACTCGAAGATCTGGAACACCTGATGAAAAAATATAATGGTCCAGCTAAACTGTCAGAAATATACATTAATGACGCATTAGCAAAAGTTTTTCAGCCTGATGACCATACTTATATGCCGGAGTCTTAACGTCCACGCAGACGAAGTCGCGGGCATCAGCTAGTTCCCAATATGACTTCATTAAATTAGAGATTCCTCCCATAAATCATGTCCTCAATCTATCGATTCCCAATATCACTCAACTTGACTTTGAAAACAATCAGATAGAACTGAATCGCATCAACGATCAGATCTCCTAGATGAAAACGGAACAACCACTAGTCGGAGGTATATCATACCACAATGTGCATCACTATCTTGTGATCTATCTCCTTTTGGGAGCAGTAGTCATCACTGGAGGAGCGCTTGCCTGGCGGGCGCGGCATGGGCGCCGCCGCTGGCAGGCGGCCTCGATAGCGGAGCCCCGCGTTGACACGGACAGCGACGGCCACCTCGCCGGTATCAGCGTTAGTGATAGTGTTCAGTGCGGGAGTAAAAATTACAAAGCAGAGCATTCGAAAGCGTATAGTCGTGATAATGCTAGTGCCGGTGATCAATTAAGAGTGTCGCGTGTGCTCGATAAGGCTAACTCCCCGGTACTTACGAAAGTTGACTTTTTAATCAAGGACAATTGAAATACTATCAATCAATCATCTAGCAATAAGCGATTGTTCTTCATCTTGTATCATCTTTTCTCTTCACCTGCATCCTTCTGGCCGGCAGCATGTTCGGTCCAAACCTCGCATTCTTCATATTTGTCGAATCTAATATAACTTCTAATCTAATAAATAATAACTTCTTTCAATCAACAATCAATGAAAGGTGTCCCATACACTATATGTAAAAACAAGATAGCCTGAATTAGTGCCGTGTGCAAAATTCAAGGATTCTGATTGGTCCAACTTCTCAATAAATTACCGCAAGGTTTGTACGGCGGCATTCAGTTCTCCTCCAGCAGTTGTACAATAAAGAAGAAAGGAAGAATAAAGGAAAACAAGGAAGAAAAGTGGTTTTATTTGGTGAACCGCCGCCTGCTGCATCCTTCGCATAGCCTGCCGGCCCGCTGCGTCCCTACCTCTTCATACAGTCCGCTCGTCGCGTAGTACGGACGCCCCTGCAGGGTGCTCACTATAGAACGTCGCCGCCGCCGCCGCCCGCCGCCGCCCGCCGCCGTCGCCGCCCGCCCGGTGGCCGCCGCCCCCCGCCCCCTGCCCTGGCTCGATAAGGGCGAATGTACGACGCCGTTAAACAACAAAGGCATTAAATACGATGTCAACATACTCGTATGAGTACCTTCATACATACTAAGAAGAAGCATTTTTGACTGCTCATTCAAGAGCTAAAACTGCTGATTTATCCGAATCTACCCGTTGTATGGGAACATACTGTCGCGAACGAGATAGATGTAGAATATTCGCAGTAAGAACTCCGCTGGCAAAATAGACTTGGAATGTTCGCGAGTGGAATCATGCAAGCGAAACTAGGCCTTATATCTTACAAAATAAAGGCTAGAGTTCTTTGAATGGTCGTCGGCTTAGCCGCACTCACACATACATACCGGCGTCTCGATGTTTCCCGTCAATCGAAATACATTCGTCAAGTGAGGCGAATATTCGAGAAAAGTGTAGACCTCTGTATCGGCGCATATAAAAAGGCGATCGAGTGCGTGTGCCGCCAGTTCAGTACGAGCTACGAAAGCGATAACTTCGAAGCGAACCGAAGCGAAGGAAGCCTACCTCAGTGCGACAAGTGGAAGTACCTGCGACTAATTTGGCGAGATACCTGGACCTCAGCTGCTACGCGAATTGGACTTGGACATCAGGAAGACCATCTTCACGTGTCAACCTTAGGGTTCCGTAGTGAATAAAAACCCTCATACGAACTTTGGCGTTTTTCTCCAAATCTCGAACCCAGTTTCGTAACATTTGGTGTCGGAAGTGGATTTGGAGATGCCAGTTCTACCGAGAGAAGAAGAGGATACCACCAGGGAGGGCGTCAGGACCAGGGCCCAGCGTGCCATGGAGGCTCAAGGGGGCGTGGCTCAGGACACGCCTACTGAACCTCAAGCCACGCCCACTGACCCTGAGACCACGCCCACCTCCCATCAGGCTCCGCCCACTGGACCTCAAGCCACACCCACCAGACGTCTAGCTCCACCCACTGGCCCCGCCCACCTTGGCCAGTCCACGCCCACTGACCACGCCCACCAAACAGTGCCACGTTCACAAGAGACGCCAAGCGACTCAAATAGTTTATTGCACGTATTAGAACTAATTCGGCAAGAACACCAAGCACAATTTCAACGTATAGAAGAGACACTAGATTTACGATTTGCACGCTTGAGTGAGCAACAACAAATAGTCTTGGGAAATTTTTGCAAACTCAACCAATCAGTGGAGCAGATTCGTAATGATGTAGACGTTGTTGAAAACCGTGTGACTGATCTGGAAAACAAGGTGGAAAATAGAGTAACCGATTTGGAAACTAATTTCGCCGGTCTCCAAAAGAAAGTATTGCGTCTAGAAACAGTAGGAACGCCAAGTACATCCGGCTGTGAAACTAAGGGGCCAAAAGTAAAAGTGCCATCTTATGACGGTACCACATCTTGGGCCGCATACAAACAACAATTTCAGACCGTCGCTAGTTTAAACGGTTGGACCGATGAACAGAGCCATACAGCCCTTACTGTTGCTCTGAAAGGCTCAGCACTATCAGTCCTGGAGGCACTGCCTAGCTCTGGAAGCACCTTTAAAGAATTGATGGAGGCATTAGAAGCCAGGTATGGGGAACGTCATCTCGAACACGTTTTTCGAGCCCAGCTGCGTGAAAGAGTTCAGCGCCCAGGAGAAGGACTTCAACAGTGGGCATTGGAAATAGAAAAACTAGTGCGTAAAGCCTACTCGTCTGTTGACTCCAAAATGGTCGACACAAATATTCTACAAGCTTTTATTGCTGGAATAAGAGATGTGGAGGTAAGGGCTGCAGTGGGGACTCATCATCACGCGTCACTGAAAGATGCCTTGGCACATGCTCTAGAGTACGAAGCATTAAGGCAGGACATGCGCACACATAAGTTGCGAGAAGTCACGGAAGACGTTAAGGCAATTAAGAGCCCGCCAAAGAAGACCAATAGCTCTGGCCTACTTGCTACAGGTGTGGTGAAAGAGGACATTTGCGGCTCTCTTGTCCAGAAAAGCAGGAATTAACCAAATTAAGGGAAGAGCTGAAGGAAATTACGAAAAGGCAGGAGTCCTCGTTTTCTGCAAGAAACCAGGGAAACGAGTAACAGCCAGGACTAAGGGGCGGGTACTGGCTGGCGCAGAGAAAGCCCCAGCAATTGTCATCTCACAAGTAAGCAATAGGAGCAGTTTGACGATATGCGGACAAGTGAATAGGACAGATTGCAAATTAACCATAGACACCGGAGCCTCCAGAACAATAATCAACCCACATCTGGTGAAAGCTGCGATGAAATACAAGAACGTCGATTGTCGGCTTCTGTCTGCCTCTGGCCAGCCAATACCTGTCCTAGGAGAGACGACAGTGACAATATACGTGGGAGATTCACCATACACGCATGATGTCAGTGTGGCTGAAATTATGGATGAGTGCATATTGGGCCTAGATTTCATGAAGAAATACAATTGTAAAATCGATGTCGCAAATGGAGTTTTCAAGTGTGGTAATGAGGAAATTTTTATCCTTGGAGGCCCCACCGGAAAAGTGACTTGTTTAAATAAAATCGTCGTACCTGGTCGAACACAAGCACAAATAATGGTGAAACTGCCATCGCCTAAAACACACAAGCCAACTAGATGCGTTCTTATTGAGGATACATCAAACAAGCCAACTCAAAGATTCCTGACAGCAAGAACATTAGTCACTGGAAAGGATACTGCAGTAGTGAGAATAGTCAATCTAGAGGACCATGAGATCATCTTAAATGAAGGAGATGTTGTTGGAAGATGCGAGGAAGTTGTCTGGATGAAAAAGTGCCAATTAACACCAAACTCAGACGCATCTAAAACCTCCAGTTGTTCTACAGTTTACGACCTTCTAAAAGATTGCAAAAGCAATCTAACTTATTCACAGAGCTTGAAGGCAAAGAAGTTGCTGCTGGATTTTGCTGACATTTTCTCTTCCAAGGAAGGTGATCTAGGAAGAACTTCGCTTTCGTTTCCAGTATCAATTCTGTGCTGAAGCACAGAATTGATACTGGAAACGAAAGACCTATACGTCAGCGAGCGAGAAGAATTCCATATGCTAAGGAAAAGGAAGTACAAGATCTGCTGGAGGACATGAAAAGAAATAAGATCATCAAACCGTCTGCAAGTTCATGGTGCTCCCCGGTTGTTTTGGTTAAGAAGAAAGACGGCAGCACACGATTTTGTGTCGACTATAGACGACTGAACGACGTCACAAAGAAGGACAGCTACCCATTACCAAGAATTGATGACACATTGGACACCCTCAGTGGAATGCAGTGGTTTTCAACCCTAGACTTAAAATCTGGTTACTGGCAGGTGGAAATTCATTCTAAGGATAAAGAAAAGACAGCATTCTCAACAGGAAAAGGTTTATGGCAGTTCAATGTTATGCCTTTTGGATTATGCAACGCCCCCGCCACTTTTGAAAGACTTATGGAGTGTGTACTAGCAGGATTAGTAGGAGACGCCTGCCTAGTTTATCTGGATGACGTCATCATCATGGGTCGAGACTTTGAAGATCATCTACGGAATCTGGAGCAAGTCTTGAGAAAGATACGGGGTGCCAACTTAAAACTTAATCCAAAGAAATGCAGTTTATTCAGAAACAAAGTGAATTATCTCGGACACGTTATCACCAGCGAGGGCATCCAAACTGATCCTGATAAAGTTGCAGCTGTGAAAAACTGGCCTACCCCCAAAGACAAGACAGAAGTACGAGCATTTATGGGATTATGCTCTTACTACAGGCGATTTGTAAAGGGATTTTCTGAAATCGCTAAACCACTGCATCGTCTGACAGAAGACAAACAGCCTTTTAAATGGGATGATACCTGTGAAAATGCCTTTCTCAAACTAAAAGAATGCCTTTGCAATACTCCAATTTTGGGATACCCGCAAGCTAGTGGCGAATTCATCGTTGACACAGACGCTAGCAACACAGCGATCGGAGGGGTACTATCTCAAAAACAGGGTGAAAATGAAATAGTAATTGGATATTTCAGCAAATCTTTGTCAAGGCCTGAAAGGAATTATTGTGTTACAAGAAGAGAACTCTTGGCCGTTGTGAAGACGCTGCAACACTTCAACAAATATCTCATTGGTAGACAGTTCAAACTACGCACAGACCATGCTGCTTTGAAATGGCTGTTACAATTTAAAAATCCGGAAGGCCAAGTTGCACGTTGGATTGAACAACTCCAAGAATTTGACTTTGTTACTGAGCACCGTAGTGGAAAGGCCCATGGAAATGCTGATGCACTCTCAAAAAGACCATGTGTGGAAAACTGCAAGCATTGCGTTAAACAAGAGACAAAGGAGCTTACGGTTAACATCACAAGAACAATCCCTACAGGGCAATGGGACGATGACAACCTTAGAGAAGCCCAGGAAGATGATGAAGATATAAGGCTCATCATCGCATGGAAAGAACGTAGTGCTGATAAACCTAGATGGGCAGAAGTTGCACCTACGAGCCCCACCACCAAAGCGTATTGGGCTCAATGGGACAGTTTTATCCTGCAGAATGGAATACTTTACCGTAAATGGGAGAAACCAAACGGCAAAGAGTTTCACCTACAGGTTGTTGTTCCAAGAGACAGAGTGAAAGACGTTCTCCGTGAAGTACATGATGGTGTAACAGGTGGACATCTAGGCGTTAACAAAGATTCGGGAACGGTTTTACTGGCTGAATTGTCGGGAAGATGTTCAAGATTGGTGCCGCAAATGTACAACTTGTGCAGCCGTAAAAGGCCCGTCAACAAGAACTCGAGGATGTCTACAGCTTTACAATATCGGTGCGCCCTGGGAACGGATTGCAGTAGACATTGCCGGACCATTCCCCGTAACTGAATCAGGAAATAAGTACTTCATGGTTGTCATGGACTATTTTAGCAAGTGGCCGGAAGTATTCGCTATACCTAACCAAGAAGCTTCGACAGTAGCCTCCAAGTTGGTTGAGGAAGTAATCTGCCGGTTTGGTGTACCACTAGAAATCCACTCAGATCAAGGAAGAAACTTCGAGTCGCAACTATTTCAAGAAATCTGCAATCTTCTGGGGATTCATAAAACGAGGACCACTCCATATCACCCTCAGTCTGATGGCATGGTGGAGAGATTTAACCAGACTCTGGAGAGACATCTAGCGAAACTGGTTGACAAACATCAGAAAGACTGGGACAAATACATACCGCTTTTTCTCCTGGCTTATAGGACATCGGAGCATGAAAGCACAAAACTTACCCCAGCTCAGGTGAATTTCGGCAGAGAACTTAGATTACCTGTGGATCTCCTAACGGGGAGGCCACCAGAAGACCCATGTACTGTGCCAGACTACGTCTTCGATCTCCGAGAGCGAATATGGAACATCTATGACTTAGTTCGCGAAAACGGTTTACAAGTAAGTGAAAACATGAAGACTAGATATGACCGCAGAGCGAACTCACGTGGCTTTGAAGAAGGAGTCTTAGTATGGCTTCATAACCCGATTCGCCGGAAAGGAAAATCACCGAAATTACAAACGAGATGGGAAGGCCCATACAAGATCATAACGCGAATAAACGACGTGACCTATCGGATCCAACGTCAACCAAGAGGGGCACTCAAAGTAGTGCACATAGACCGTCTAGCACGTTATCATGGCAGCAATAGTGACGCTCGGGACGCGCGTCTTTAAGAAGGGGGCAGTGTCGCGAACGAGATGGATGTAGAATATTCGCGAGTAAGAACTCCGCTGGCGAAATAGACTTGGAATGTTTGCGAGTGGAATCATGCAAGCGAAACTAGGCCTTATACCTTACAAAATAAAGGCTAGAGTTCTTTGAATGGTCGTCGGCTTAGCCGCACTCACACATACATACCGGCGTCTCGATGTTTCCCGTCAATCGAAATACATTCGTCAAGTGAGGCGAATATTCGAGAAAAGTGTAGACCTCTGTATCGGCGCATATAAAAAGGCGATCGAGTGCGTGTGCCGCCAGTTCAGTACGAGCTACGAAAGCGATAACTTCGAAGCGAACCGAAGCGAAGGAAGCCTACCTCAGTGCGACAAGTGGAAGTACCTGCGACTAATTTGGCGAGATACCTGGACCTCAGCTGCTACGCGAATTGGACTTGGACATCAGGAAGATCATCTTCACGTGTCAACCTTAGGGTTCCGTAGTGAATAAAAACCCTCATACGAACTTTGGCGTTTTTCTCCAAATCTCGAACCCAGTTTCGTAACAATACGAATTGGCAGGTCTAATTTTACATTTTTTGCTGGCAATTTTTTTGGACCTAATTATATGTTAAAATAAGTAAATATACATCAATTGCGATATAAATATATGAGCACCTTCATACAAATAGGAAGAGTAGATTTTTCGATTGCTCATCAAATAGCCAAATCTGCCGGTTTCGGGGTTGGTCATCAACTTGTTTTAACATTCCCCACAAAATAGTATGCCGGTTTTTATCCGAATCTTCCGTTGTATCGAAACATACAAATTGATAGGACTGAGTTTTCATTTTTTGCTGGCAAATGTTTGTAGTCCTAATTATATGTTAGTTATATGTTTTTCAGAGTTCATGAAACCTCCATACAAAATTTTATTCCAATCGGTTCGACGGCCGTGAAAGCGTAATAAATAAACCAAATTAGTATTTATAATATTAGTAGGGATTTTAGATAAAGACAAGCTTTTGATAGGTTATATAATAAACTAATAATAGGAATAAGATTGTTAACGCCGTCGAGTCAACAGCAGGCAAGCAGCCGCCCCCCACCTCATGCGTGCCCCCCGGAGAAAATATATAAGCGCCCGCGCGCTTGTCCTCTTCCCTCTGATATGGTCAAGATAGCCACTAAGCATTGTAAATATATATTATATACGTGTCATAGTTCGAAGATTAAAGCAGCAAGTACTATCCAGCATCCAGTTTTTCATTTGCATATCCAGATGCTAGGGCACCTAGGCTCCAACATCGGGTAGCTGGCGACCGAAGACAAGACGCAAGAAGGACCCGAACCCCAATCTCCAATCTACACCTGTACAAGAATCCAGGCCACGAGATAGACACTAGAAGACAAGGGTACCGCTGAAGTTCAACGACTCCAGTCGAGAATTACTCCCAATTGCGAAAGAGAACGCTTCCATCGCAGTGAAGGTCAAAGAGGTCAGCTCAACGTAGATATCCAAAGGAGCGTGAGCCCAATCCTTTATTTCCTATTTCTAGCCTTAATCTCCACCTTTACTTGTGCAAATAAGTTGACTTTCTTTATTTCGTGAAGTGATTACCATTATTTCTTTCTCCTAGTGCGAGGTGAATTGGAGGTTAAAATTAATCAATTTATTTAAATGATCACAATTACTAGATTAAATGCTTAGCTAATTTCCACCTACGAGCATCTGGCTGTTCAATATTTAAATCAAGTTTCATTTATTTTAAATTTATTTCCTTTTATTTTATCGCGCGCTTTCTAAATAAAAGCAAACATTGCATTTACTACATTCTCGTCACAACATTATACTTGCTTCATTACGCGCCTTCCTAGGCACGTAATTGTCGCTTTCATCATAATCCATAATTCACGACGATCAAGATAACATTCCATCCCGTGCGAAAGTGATAAGCTTATGCAACTTGCATGACAAAAAGTAGTGCAAGCATAGTGCAGGTAAGCCAAACGGCGGGCAAAGGTCACGCCGATCGGCCGGCACATCCAATTGCTTGACGCCAGCCTGCTTATTTTTACTTCATCGAAATTATTATCTTAATTGTTTACGCGGTGGTTTGTTTTGCAAATCGATGTTTTTTTTTTTTTAGTTAATGTGAATTTAAATCAAAAGTAGCTTTAAATTTAGCAAAATGAGTGATGATAGTGATAGTGAGACTGAAACTAAAAAGGTTCAACAATTAATCATAAAACGCCGTTCAATTAAAGGAAGGATAACCAAATTCAATAATTATCTAAATTCCCTGCCGCCGGCCGATGCACCTATATCAATTCACGAGTATAGCAAGTTGTGTACGCAGTTCGAGAACTTTTTGAAAATGTTTAAATGTTCTGAAAATATATTTATTTATTTATTTTTATTTATTTAAAAACTTTATTGAGCCAAAAGCTACAATAGGTAAATAATATACAGTCTGAAATAGAAATTTTAAATGCAAAGAGCCTTGATGATGAGTTAGAGGAGGGTGATAAAATCGAGTCAAGCTTTCACGAAAATGTTGCTCTTGCAAAGTGTAGGTTAGGTACTAACACTCAACCTAGGCCTAGCAACGCCGGTCATCTTAATGAGAATACCAGTTGTTCCCACAACTGTGAGTTCTGTCCCACAAGTTAAGTAGTTGTCGTTATTGCCAGAAGCGTCACAACACAATGCTACACAAACAAGATACACAGACACACATACTTACATCAAGTTCCCCTAGTTATGAAAATCACTCTAACAATACAAGTTCCAGTAACACAAACACTATTATTCAAACTTCTCTTTCTGGTTCAATCATACCAGCAAGTTCTAGCAATCAAGTTCTTCTTTCCACTGCACTAGCAATTCAGTAAACAAGCGCATTGAAACAGTGAAAGCCCTCCTAGACTGTGGGAATACGGCTTAGCTCATCTCCAGCATTTGGCAACTTTTGGCACTAGTAAGTCAACCAATAGTCACTTCCATAGTCGGTATAGGTAATTCAGCTATTGAAGCTACGCCAGAGATCTGTACCATCACTTTGCAATCTAGATGCAATCCATTCAGTGTTATGCTGTTATGATTAGTTCTTCCAGAGCTCACTGACGTCATGCCTAAATATCCCATTAACAAGGCAAATTTGTATTCCAGGGAACGTCACTCTAACCGATCCAAGTTTTCATGTCCCTAGTGAAATACACATGCTCATCGGAGCAGACTTGTTTTGGGATTTACTAAATCCTCAGCAATAATCATTACGTAGAAACTTGCCTATTTTACAGAATTCTAAGCTGGGTTGGTTTTTAGCCACTAGGTCATAATTAAGTAAACCAAAGAAACAATACCAATGCACACATTTCTTGCAACCTTTCAGTGCTCGATCGAGTCGACAATCAAATGAGCAAGTTTTGGGAGGTCGAGTCATTACCAGAGCGGCTAGATTATTCAGGAGGCAGGTTGGATGTCGAGAATCCATGTGAGAAACATTTTTTTGCACACACCGTTCGCCTTGAAAACGGTAGGTTCTCTGTACGTCTACCTTTGATTGACACCCCTGATGCTTTAGGTGATTCTTACTATACAGCAAAAAACGGTTGTTTAGTTTCGAAAAACGTTTCAAACGTCAACCTCTTTTGAATAAAATGTACTGTGCAATTTTATGCAAGAGTATGAAGACTTGGGACATATGGCCGAAGCTAAAATACACAGGCCAGCTCTTTCTTATTTCGATCCCCATCACGCCGTTCTGCGTGAAAAATCAGAGTCTACTAAGTTGCGCGTCGTATATGATGCGTCATGTCGCACAAGTTCAGAGTTGTCAATCAACGATTGGCGAGAAAAAATAGAGAGGTATCCAGTGGTAGGCTTGTGTTTGCGAGCGGTTAGTATCGCAGGGAAAAAAAGGGCTCTGACAATGGCCCACGGAATATATTGTGGGACTAGCTGTTGCCCGCGACTTCGTCTGCGTGGACTTTACTTTATAAAAATCGTTATTTTGATATTTTCAATAAAACCGGTCAAGTAACACGCACAATATCAGGTCACACGCAGTGAAGGGTTCCGTATTTGTGAATGTCGATTTAGAATTAAAACTAAAGAGTTCATCATCATCTCAGCCCTTATTCCGTCCACTGCTGAGCATAGACCTGTCTTCGTCGACACATCTCAGTCCTGTGCTGCTCACATCCAGGTGTAACCCGCGACTTTGATTATTTCGTCAACCCATCGCATGGGCTCCGTCGCGCCAGTTGCCCTGCCCAGTTTTGCTTTAAGTTCATGACCGTTGCCAAATTACAGCTTCTTGGTTCTAATTATCTCTAAGTAAAACCACGGACAGAGAGACAGACAGAAATGGCAAAACTATAAGGGTTCCTTGTTTACTACGATCACACATTATCTCTAGTCACAGTCTAAGTCGATCGGAATTTTGACATTGTAAACTACATTTAAACTTACACTGTTACCGAATGTTACTGCTACGCCGTGGGTCTCTCTAAAACGAAATACTTATGCAATAGGTAGTGACTTTGATAATATTTAATTCATCTTCCGTCTTTTGGCGTGAGTTCCCACAGCACTAATCTGTTGTAGCTCTCTGCAGCGGACTGCTGCCACCGTCTATTTGTATCTCCCCCTCTTCCCCGCCCTCCCGATGTGGCGGTGCAATGGTAAGCCTTGTCAATGTCTTTCGCTAGGCGGGAGATAAAAGTCGAGAAATACGCATTTCTACTTTGAATCCCGACAGATGACGGCGTTCCTCAAGTAACCTTAAACATAGATTTTCTTAAGATCGCCTTAATCATGAGCCGCGTCCGAAGCTAGAAGCGAGAGGAAAGTACTGGATGGAGCTTCCCCCGGTCCATCTTCACTATCGTCACCATTCTATTGATGTGGACTTTCAAGCTGAGGCATCTGCCAAACTTAAGATACCTCTAGGTATTTTACGTGCCAGTATCTCGGCACATTTTACCAGTAGAGCTTCAAGGATGGCAGGAAGTTAGTGTTCTCTGAGATCAATGTCTGCTTAGTGTTCACTAATAACCTCCGTTTGAAGAGCTTCTCGGGTAGGGCGTCCTATACGGCTGTTTGGAGGTTATTTGCGGCGTACTTTCAGTTCAAACGAACTGGAAAATGACCATTACCTATCTTTCGTTCCTCAAGTCACAATACTGAGTAGTCTTGGTATGGGTTTTCCACACATTTTTATTGCAGTGCCTAACTTAAATTGTAACCTAACATTTTTTCCCTAACCTTTCTTCTTAAGTGAGGAAAAGGTGCCTTTTGGCCACAGGAAATCGGACGGTTAAGGTTTTCACCCACAATAAAACTCATGGTGATAACGGCGTTACCGCTTTTGCCAAGTCAGTGTGCTAAATCTTGCTCCAAAGACCTGGTACGGCGACTGCTTATCAGCGGCTTTGGCTGAGCTCACTTGAGGTACTCTCTCAGTTATCGAGAGGAGTCTGAGTGGCCTGGTATATCGGCCTTCAATTTTATCCGCTAGGGTAAAGACGCGTGTTGACACAAATGCTCCTTTCAACCTAGAGGACCGTATTTGGAATCCAGTTCCCATCGCCCGACTGGCCCACGTCATGGAGGCAGATTTATGGAGAATTTTACGCGGGAAAAATCCCTTCGGTTCGGACACCTTGCCAGTAACGGGAGACCGGTAAGGTTATGTGGCGTTTACCACTAAAAACTCCGGGGTAAGGGCTAAAAGCCCCGGCGCGGCTACCACTATGGCGGTCCGTGACTCGCTCACAGCACCCTATGCTTTAGTCAGAGGACATCCCCTGTGCCTAACCTAACCTATTAAGTACTTCCTATTTTGATTCCTTTTTCCATTATCGCGCTTACAATCATGCTAAGAATCGCCGTTTGGTGGCGTTGGGTCTTGCGGCCCTAGGCTCTGTGTATTTTTAACAGCGCCATTTATTGGTGACCAAAAAGAAACTAATAAAAAAACTCCGAAAACATCAAAATAGTAATTTTTTAGGGTTCCGTATTCCGTACCCGAAGGCTAAAATCGGGACCTTGTTACTAAGACTCCGCTGTCCGTCCTTCCGTCCGTCTCTCACCAAGCTGTATCCCATGAACCGTGATAGCCAGACAGTTGAAATTTTCAAGGATGATGTATTTCTCTTGCCGATATAATAACTAAAAATAGAGTAAAATAAATATTTAATTGAGGCTCCCGTACAACAAACTTGATTTTTTATAGATAATGGGACGGAACCCTTTGTGCGCGAGTCCGACTCTCACTTGGCCGGTTATTAACTTTATTATTTTATAAAAACCGTATATAAAATTAACAAAAGTTTTAGCCAATGCTACCGTACAGTTTATTTCATAGCAAATTTTCGAACAAAAATCTTTGACGTAACTTTTTTATTTATCAACGGATTTCAATGAAACAACCACTAAATTTTAAGTAAAACTTATCAAAATACATAATTGAGAATCGCAACCGAAGTTGTTCAGCCGTTTCTGAGATAAGCGTGCACAAACACAGTTTTTCGAACAAAAATGGTTGACGTGATTCTTTAACACTAGAGGACACGCGCGCTCTACTATAGTAGAACAGGAGCAAACTTTTGGGTCGTGTCATCTCATTTTTTCATATATACCCTCCCGCTCCTAGATAAGCCTCGACTACTAAACTCCGGTTCATTTTAGTGTGCCGCACGTATAAAAAGAGGCCGCACGTCGATATTATTTCGCGACAAAATCCTTATTCTACCTAAGTAGTACGCGCGACCACTTGTGTAATTAATATATGAGGTAACTTATACTTAGTTGTTTTTCTTTAGTGTTTTATAACATTTTTTTTATGCATTATATTTTATTTTGTACTTTGTTTTTTTTTTAGCACCAAAATGTATCATTATGGCCTCAGAATGGGAACGTCGTGTATCAAAATGGCTGGAAGAGGAAATTGAAGATGATGAGGAAATTATTCAAAGCGATGACGATGGTAATGCTGGCATAGTGTTAGAACCAATTAGTCAAGAGGGCAGAAGTCAGGTGCAAGATGAGGAGATGGCTCAAGACCACGTGACTAATACCACACAGTCTGAGCAGTCGTCGTCAGAAGATGATATTCTTCTCTCTCAATTGAGGCAAGTTGAGCGTACAGAGGTGAGTGGCAACTTTTTTATATCAAAAAATGGAACACGATGAATTAAATCAACTCCAACTCAAACTATTGTGCATTGAATGCAACGAAAACAGTGATTCAATTAAAAAAAATATCAGAAATCTAAAAAAAATATGTGTTTTGATTTGTAACTTGCCAAATATGTAACTTTTTATGTGATCTCTTAAAAATGTTCCTAATTAAGTAAATTTAACAATGTAAACAAAAATTTTGTAACTTTAATTTTCTTAAATAAATCTTCTTTAGTAAAAATGCTTATTTTTATTCAAAATTGCCATATTATTGATTTTTTTTCAATTTTAAAGTGTTCTACTATAGTAGAGCGCGCGAGCATACTTGCAAAGAAATGGGGCGCGTGCACTCTAGTGTTAAAATTGATATAACTTTTTTATTTATGAACGGATTTAAATGAAACAAACACTAAATTTTAAGTGAAGCTTATCATAATATTTCAGTGAAAACCGCAAACGAATCAGTTCAGCCGTTTCTCAGATTAGCGTGCACAAACGCACAGACAAACAGACAAACCGACAAACAGACAAACAGACAAAAATTCTAAAAATCATTGTTTTGTGTTCTATTGCGTTGGTAAAAGCCCCCAAAAATATTTTTACTCATTTATCTTCCATGTACAGACAGCGATCGGTTACGATTTTATTATATGTATTGATTGATTATATGTATTGATGATAAAGTTACAATTGTATTTTGAATTAAACTATAAAATAAACTTATATTTATGAGTTAAATAATTATTTTACTCTTCACTCATACCTACCCATCATATTAGTAAATTTTATTGCATATTTACTGTAAATATGACTAATAAAACAGTCTACTGCACTGTTTGCGATTTATCAATAAAGAGTCGCGCTTTCTCAAGTCATCTTAGAAGTAATAAACATAAAAACAATTATTCTATCGATATTAGTAATGATATTCAAAATATAGGTGGGGCGTTCAGAAATAGAATTGCTTCATACAGAGTGCTGCCTATGGTCGCAGATGGAGATGACCATGCAGTAACGCTACCAATGGAATTCTTACAAGGTTTAAGATCTCGTGTAAAACATCTATTAGCCGCAAGACGCGCTACATATAATTCAATCAAAGTTAACTTTGAGTTGTTTGCCGAATTTAATCTACCTTCAACATTAAACAACGATATAAAATCATTTTCTACTGAAAACTTTATATTACATAACTATTATAATTTTAACGAATTTTTTTCCAAAGTCGTTTGTACTATTATTAATAAAATAGATGAATTTCAAGAAAGGGACAGTGGCTGGACATTTCTACGCAATTTGTACTTAGAAGTAAACATCAATAAGTACAATCCTTTGAGAGGTGCTAGATTTATTGAATTACCGAAATCTATAAAATTAAAACGCGCCTGTGTCAATGTACAAAATAATGATGAGTTTTGTTTTTTGTGGTGTATAATGGCTGCATTATTTCCAGCTGTCAACAATCCACATAGAATATCTTCTTATCCCAGATTTGAAAATAAACTTAATATCAAAAATATGACTTTTCCCGTTGGTTTCTCGGACATCAAAATCTTTGAAAAAAATAATCATCTAATTAGCGTCAATGTATACGGTCTTGGAAAAAAGTCAACAATTGTGGGTCCTTTATACAAAACTAACCATAAAAGAAAACATCATGTCAATTTGTTACTATTAGAAAAAGGTGAATTTCGTCATTATTGTCTTATAAAAAATTTGAGTAAATTACTGAGACCTCAGTTAACAAAACATGCCGGAAAAATATATTTTTGTGATGAGTGCATGATATTTTTTTATATAAAACAAAAATTTGATGACCATATTTGTGGTGGGGTTCGAACAGTTTTACCTGAACCAGGAACTGTAATTCAATTTAATAATTTCGAAAGAATGCAAGATATGCCATTTGTTATATACGCTGATTTTGAATCTTTATTAGTTAAACCCGAATCAAAAAATCATGACTCGAAATGTACATCTATTATGCAGAAACATGTACCAGCAGCATTTGGCTATTATATTATATCGTCTGTTCTTTTAATAGCTCTCTCAATAAATATGTGTCTTATCGGGGGAAAGATTGTATCGAAAAATTTCTGAAATTTCTTGGTAAAGACGTAAAACAAATATACAAGATTTTAAAAACTCCAATTCCTATGTCTTCATTAACACCAGATGAGCAAGAAAATTTTAATACATCAAAATTTTGTTTTCTCTGCGAAAAATTGTTACTTGATGACAAAGTAAAAGATCATTGTCACCTAACAGGAACATACCGTGAAGCGGCTCATTCTTACTGTAACCTTAAATATCAGTTACCAAAATTTGTTCCAGTATTTTTTCATAATTTGTCCGGATACGATAGTCACTTATTTATTCGAGAGTTAGGTGAATGCAGGCAACTTAAAGGTAATTGCGAAAAACAAGGAAAACTATATATCATTTACAATTTTTTTTAATACAGGTTATCAGGAATATATACCGGTGCGGTTTGTGGATTCATTTAAATTTTTAGGTACTAGTTTAGAAAAACTTGTTGCAAACTTAAACGAAAGTGACTTTAAGCACTCATCAATTTTTTTTCCAGAGAAAAAGCATTTTGATCTAGTAAGACGAAAAGGTGTGTACCCATACGAATATATGACTAGTTGGAATTCGTATAAAGAACTTAGTTTACCATCGCGAGATTGTTTCTATAGCCATTTAACTAACGACTCTGATTCAGAGTCTGATTATCGTCATGCAAATCAAGTTTGGAAAACATTTTGTTTAAAAGATCTCGGTGAATACACGGACTTATACCTAAAAAACAGACGTAATTTTACTGGCAGATGTTTTTCAAAATTTCCGTATAACTTGTAAAACAAATTATAAATTAGACCCAGCATTTTATCTAACAGCACCGTCTTTAAGTTTTGATGCAATGTTATTGATAACTAAAGTAAAACTTCAACTTATAAACGACCTAGATATTATACGCATGATACAACAGGGTATTCGTGGAGGAATCTGTTTGTGCTCTACCAGATATGCAAAGGCAAATAATCAATATTTGGACAATTATAATTCATCCTTACCCAATAACTATTTGCTGTATATAGATTGTAATAATTTGTATGGTTATGCTATGTGCTCTTATTTACCCTATTCAGATTTTACGTTAATGAACCAATCTGAAATTAATGAACTTAATATTCTTAGTGTACCCGATGACTCATAATATGGTTATATCTTGGAAGTTGATTTGGAATATCCTGAACATCTCCACGATGCTCACAATGACCTACCATTTTGCCCACAAAAATTTACACTACTGGCATCTAAATCTCCAAAGTTAATTCCTAATTTATACGATAAATTTTATTATGTAATTCATTATGTTCATTTAAAAACATGTGTACGATATGGATTGATATTAAAGAAAATTTACAGAGTAATAAAATTTAAACAACATCCATTTTTAAAACAGTATATTGATTTGAACACAAAATTACGTCAAAAGGCTAAGTCAACATTTGAACAGGACTTTTTTAAATTATTAAATAATAGTGTTTTTGGAAAAACACTATAAGATTCTGAGAAAAGGGTTAATATTCATTTAGTAAATCGATGGACTGATACAAGAAACAAAACAAATAAAACTTACTCAGCTGAACAACTAATATCAAAACCAAATTTTCATAGCTGTACTATATTTTCTGAAAATTTTGTAGCTGTACAAATGAGACCCGAGTCAGTTATCTTAGATAAGCCTATTTACATAGGGTTTACAGTATTGGAAATGTCTAAACACCATATGTATGATTTTCACTATTCTATTATGAAACCATTCTATGGGAAAAGTTTAAAGCTTTGTTATACAGACACTGATAGTTTTTTATATTCCATTGAGACAAAGGACGTATACAAAGATATTAAATGTTTTTTTCAATCATACTTTGACACGAGTAATTATAAAAATAACAACCAGTATGGAATCTTATGTCAAAATAAAAAAATACCTGGGCTCTTTAAAGATGAATTCGGAGGAGATCTGCTTTTGGAATTTGTGGGTCTTAGGTCAAAGCTATATTGTATTAAAACAAAAGAAAAGGAAATAAAAAAAGCTAAAGGTGTCAAAAAATCTGAAATAAAAAGCTTAAATATAAAAGATTATAATGATGTTTTGATGTATAATACATCTCTGAAGAAAAGAAATATTTTATTTAAATCTCTTAAACATGAACTTTTCACACAGTCAGTAGAAAAAGTTGCACTCTCTGCTAGCGATGATAAACGCATAATACAAAAAAATAAAATTGATACCTTATCTTGGGGTCATCAATCAAGTTGGTTTTAAAATAAAATGTTAACGCTTTTGTATGACGAATGGTCGATGGAAATGAATAAAAAAATGTTTAACTATAATTTAAGATAAACTTGTGTATCAGCAAGATGCTGAAGATTTTATTTTGTATATTGTCTATACATATTCATTATGATTTATAATAAACATCTATAGTACCATATTTAGTTGATACCTTATTTGGGGTCATCAATTAAGTTTGTTTTAAAATAGATATATTGTTATTGTTACTCTTTTGTATGACGAATAGTCGATGGAGACGACTAAAATATGGTTTACTGTAATCAAAAATAAACTTGTGTATCTGCAATATGCTAAAGATATTATATTGTATATTGTCTTTTTTAATTATGATTTATAATAAACACCTGTTATACCATATTTAGTTGTTTTTTTTCATACGCTACTTTTAAAATATAAAATAAAATACTATTAAATATATTCGGCGTGCGTGATAGACAGTATTTAAAATAAGCAGGCGTTCAAAATACAATTTTACTAGCTATGCCCATGGGCTTCACTCCCCGTGGGAATTCCGGAATAAAAACTATCCTATGTCCTTTTCTGGGTCTTAAACTATATCCATACCACATTTCATCTAAAACGGTTCTGTGATTGAAGCGTGAAGAGGTAAAAAACAAATATACAAACTCACTTTCGTATTTATAATACTAGCTGTGCCCGCGGGCTTCGCTCCCCATGGGAATTTCAAGATTAAGAGTACCCTATGTCTTTCCCCAGTTTCAAACTATATTCATACCAAATTTCATCAAAATCGGTTCAGTAGTTTAAGCGTAAAGAGGTAACAAACAAACAAACACACAATATGAACAACGATATGGTGGTTGTCATATAAACCAGCGCCCCCTATGTTAATATCATTAACATCGCCTCCGCTAGATGGCGGTGAAAGCGAATTAAAACTGGCTATGGTTTGTTTTGGAACCTATTGCATATTATGGTAACGTCAATAAACGATTTCTTCATTTTTGAGACCTATGTTGAACAGTGGTGTTTAGGTGATTTGCTCGTATAAAGGTACAAGATATTATTGAATCATGTATGAAATATGATACCTATTTGAACTTAACACCTGGCTAGTGGAGATGAACATGTCTATTCTTGTTTGGTTTGCGAGGAACGTCGAGTTTTGCAATACAATCATAATGTATATTGTTATATAAAAGACTCGTGCTGTTTATAATTGTTTTTCAGTTGTTATTGAACAGCCAATCTGCGATACATCATCGTCTGCTAAACCGATCCAAACCCACCGCGGTTTATAACTTAATGTAAGTAGACATATTTTTATTAATATCACTTAATGTCTAAATATTATATGTGTTACTTATTATTAAATGTATGTTTGTTCTTTACAGATCATGTCGGACTCACAAGAAACTCACACTTGCATATTGTGCTCTCAATACGCTCAAGATCCCAACGAAGGTCTTACAGAAGACTTACAGTTCATTCATGTGTTGAGAGATCGGGCTGCAGAACTTAAGAAAATCGAAGATAAGAAGGAGGCTGCGTTGAAGAGAAGCAAGGAACTTGCATCATCGTCTTATGTAATTAAAAAGGCGCGAAAGGGCATCCGGGTGATTAAAATTCAGATCTTGGATCTAGAGAACGAGCGTGTGCGTGTCCCAACATACAGTGCTTTGTCTTCTCCAAGTTCTCCAACTCAACGCCAAGACGATGATAGTGTGGTGTTAAGTGCGCAATATGTGATAAGTGACTCATTTGATGAAATATTGGAATTGACTGAAAACGTAATTAGTAAGATAAGTTAAAAACTTAGTAGTGATAATTTTGATTAAGTACTTATGCTGTAAATAAACTTAGTTAATTTTAATATATATATATATGTGTATATACTTATTTATATTAATAAAAATGATTGTATTTAATTAAGTAATAAATAAAAGATAGTATATAATTTTTGTGATAATTAAGATTAAGTATGTCTTTGATAAATTTAGTAATAGTTATATAAACATATTTTAATACTAGCTGTTGCCCGCGACTTTGTCTGCGTGGACTTTACTTTATAAAAATCGTTATTTTGATATTTTCAATAAAACCGGTCAAGTAACACGCACAATATCAGGTCAAACGCAGTGAATAAGAATAAGAATAAGAATAATCTTTATTGAATATTTCTCAACACACACATGCTATTTAAACTAAACATAAACACACAAAAAACACATAAATTTATTATACAACAATAGTCTGTGTGAGTTGCAGCAATTCAAAAGGTCAAAGCTCAGCGTAAACCTTTACTTACAGGAGTAAGTAAAGCGCTGGTTTTCTGCTTTGACCTGAAATTATCGACTCCCTTTGTTATTAGTTGGTACAAGAATAATAATAAAATGTACAGTACAGTGTAGCCACTATATTATTGCTGAACTATACAAATTTAACTAAATAAAATTCAATAAAATTAAAACTATGAACATATTAAAATATTAAATAAAACAAAAATAAAACAATGTTATTGATAAGAGAAATGGTGCTGAGATGAGTGATGTGTAAGTAAAATGTGTGATTGATGTGATGTGGTGGACTGTATGTTCAGTATGTGTTATCAGAACAGCTAGACTTTTACACAGCAAAATCCGCCATCGACCAACCTCGTGGTAGACCTACAATTTGTTTATTCAAAAGAAATTGTTTGAATTTTCGTTTAAAAGAATATTTGGACGATAACAACCTTATCGGAGGAGGAATGTTGTTCCAACATTTGGTTGATAGATAGCGGAAACTGCCGGCAAAAGCTGCTTTTTTGTGTGAGTGACCTGCTAAGATATCACGCTTGGATCTAGTGCCATACCTGGTGTGAAAAGGTGAAAAATTAAGTTTAGTGAAAAGATAAAAGGGCTTTTTAAATTTAATTACATCAAAAAGAAGAGATGCCAGGTGTAAGTGTCTTCGAGCAGTCATTTTTAAAGTTGAGGCTGCGTTTAAGTAGGGGGTGATTCGACTCCTCGGAGGTATGACATAACAAAAATGACAACACGCATTTTGTACCCTTTGGACGAGACGGCTCGTTTTAGACAACAAACGGGGTCCATAGATTAGATCTGCATAGTTCAAACATTTTCGTGGCCACCACGTACTGGGGTGTTTGTGTTATCGAGTTTAGGTTGGCCACTCACACATACCACGCATCTCCAAGCAATTTTGTGATCATGTGTCATTGTGTTAAAAAAACGTTTTTCCGACACACCAGAACATAGTAGGTCATAGGTTTGCTTGCATATAGAACAGCACAAAAATCTGCGGTCATTAATTGCATTTCGGCAGCCCGCGCACGTCATCACCGATGTGGTTGACATAACGATATTAGTCACTAACAGGTAGAAATAAGGTGCAATATTGAAGTAGCAAGTCAAACGTATGCTCAGTCTCTAGGCGTCAGCTGATTGGTCGATGAACTGTTGACCGACCCGCACAATTATTTGTTAGTAAGTCTATGTGGGATCTAGAAACCTTGAAAGTATGTCCACCACAGCCGTTGTTACACAAAACTTATAACACAGTTCTATAGTCACTGATATAAGCTTTAAATTGATATACGATTTAGATATAAGGAATAAGGAATTACACTGTACTGAGAATATTCGTCACTAGCAAATATTAAAACGTTATGTTTATCGAGATACCCGTCGATCATTCGGTAACGGTAACTGTGAAGGGTTCCGTATTTGTGAATGTCGATTTAGAATTAAAACTAAAGAGTTCATCATCATCTCAGCCCTTAGGCGGGAGATAAAAGTCGAGAAATACGCATTTCTACTTTGAGTCCCGACAGATGACGGCGTTCCTCAAGTAACCTTAAACATAGATTTTCTTAAGATCGCCTTAATCATGAGCCGCGTCCGAAGCTAGAAGCGAGAGGAAAGTACTGGATAGAGCTTCCCCCGGGCCATCTTCACTATCGTCACCATTCTATTGATGTGGACTTTCAAGCTGAGGCATCTGCCAAACTTAAGATACCTCTAGGTATTTTACGTGCCAGTATCTCGGCACATTTTACCAGTAGAGCTTCAAGGATGGCAGGAAGTTAGTTCTCTGAGATCAATGTCTGCTTAGTGTTCACTAATAACCTCCGTTTGAAGAGCTTCTCGGGTAGGGCGTCCTATACGGCTGTTTGGAGGTTATTTGCGGCGTACTTTCAGTTCAAACGAACTGGAAAATGACCATTACCTATCTTTCGTTCCTCAAGTCACAATACTGAGTAGTCTTGGTATGGGTTTTCAACACATTTTTATTGCAGTGCCTAACTTAAATTTTAACCTAACATTTTTTCCCTAACCTTTCTTCTTACGTGAGGAAAAGGTGCCTTTTGGCCACAGGAAATCGGACGGTTAAGGTTTTCACCCACAAAAAATCTCATGGTGATAACGGCGTTACCGCTTTTGCCAAGTCAGTGTGCTAAATCTTGCTCCAAAGACCTGGTACGGCGACTGCTTATCAGCGGCTTTGGCTGAGCTCACTTGAGGTACTCTCTCAGTTATCGAGAGGAGTCTGAGTGGCCTGGTACATCGGCCTTCAATTTTATCCGCTAGGGTAAAGACGCGTGTTGACACAAATGCTCCTTTCAACCTAGAGGACCGTATTTGGAATCCAGTTCCCATCGCCCGAATGGCCCACGTCATGGAGGCAGATTTATGGAGGAGAATTTTACGCGGGAAAAATCCCTTCGGTTCGGACACCTTGCCAGTAACGGGAGACCGGTAAGGTTATGTGGCGTTTACCACTAAAAACTCCGGGGTAAGGGCTAAAAGCCCCGGCGCGGCTACCACTATGGCGGTCCGTGACTCGCTCACAGCACCCTATGCTTTAGTCAGAGGACATCCCCTGTGCCTAACCTAACCTATTAAGTACTTCCTATTTTGATTCCTTTTTCCATTTTCGCACCCACAATCATGCTAAGAATCGCCGTTTGGTGGCGTTGGGTCTTGCGGCCCTAGGCTCTGTGTATTTTTAACAGCGCCATTTATTGGTGACCAAAAAGAAACTAATAAAAAAACTCCGAAAAAATCAAAATAGTAAAGTTTTAGGGTTCCGTATTCCGTACCCGAAGGCTAAAATCGGGACCTTGTTACTAAGACTCCGCTGTCCGTCCTTCCGTCCGTCTGTCACCAAGCTGTATCTCATGAACCGTGATAGCCAGACAGTTGAAATTTTCAAGGATGATGTATTTCTCTTGCCGATATAATAACTAAAAATAGAGTAAAATAAATATTTAATTGAGGCTCCCGTACAACAAACTTGATTTTTTATAGATAATGGGACAGAACCCTTTGTGCGCGAGTCCGACTCTCACTTGGCCGGTTATTAACTTTATTATTTTATAAAAACCGTATATAAAATTAACAAAAGTTTTAGCCAATGCTACCGTACAGTTTATTTCATAGCAAATTTTCGAACAAAAATCTTTGACGTGATTCTTTAAATTGATATAACTTTTTTATTTATCAACGGATTTCAATGAAACAACCACTAAATTTTAAGTGAAACTTATCAAAATACATAATTGAAAATCGCAACCGAAGTTGTTCAGCCGTTTCTGAGATAAGCGTGCACAAACACAGTTTTTCGAACAAAAATGGTTGACGTGATTCTTTAACACTAGAGGACACGCGCGCTCTACTATAGTAGAACAGGAGCAAACTTTTGAGTCGTGTCATCTCATTTTTTCATATATACCCTCCCGCTCCTAGATAAGCCTCGACTACTAAACTCCGGTTCATTTTAGTGTGCCGCACGTATAAAAAGAGGCCGCACGTCGATATTATTTCGCGACAAAATCCTTATTCTACCTGAGTAGTACGCGCGACCACTTGTGTAATTAATATATGAGGTAAGTAACTTATACTTAGTTGTTTTTCTTTAGTGTTTTATAACATTTTTTTTATGCATTATATTTTATTTTGTACTTTGTTTTTTTTTTAGCACCAAAATTTATCATTATGGCCTCAGAATGGGAACGTCGTGTATCAAAATGGCTGGAAGAGGAAATTGAAGATGATGAGGAAATTATTGAAAGCGATGACGATGGTAATGCTGGCATAGTGTCAGAACCAATTAGTCAAGAGGGCAGAAGTCAGGTGCAAGATGAGGAGATGGCTCAAGACCACGTGACTAATACCACACAGTCTGTCAGTCAGATCTCTTAAAAATGTTCCTAATTAAGTAAATTTAACAATGTAAACAAAAATTTTGTAACTTTAATTTTCTAAAATAAATCTTCTTTAGTAAAAATGCTTATTTTTATTCAAAATTGCCATATTATTAATTTTTTTTCAATTTTAAAGTGTTCTACTATAGTAGAGCGCGCGAGCATACTTGCAAAGAAATGGGGCGCGTGCACTCTAGTGTTAAAATTGATATAACTTTTTTATTTATGAACAGATTTAAATGAAACAAACACTAAATTTTAAGTGAAGCTTATCATAATATTTCAGTGAAAACCGCAAACGAATCAGTTCAGCCGTTTCTCAGATTAGCGTATACAAACGCACAGACAAACAGACAAACCGACAAACTGACAAACAGACAAAAATTCTAAAAATCATTGTTTTGTGTTCTATTGCGTTAGTAAAAAAGCCCCCAAAAATATTTTTACTCATTTATCTTCCATGTATAGACAGCGATCGGTTACGATTTTATTATATGTATTGATTATATGTATTGATTGATTCAGTGAAAACCGCAAACGAATCAGTTCAGCCGTTTCTCAGATTAGCGTGCACAAACGCACAGACAAACAGACAAACTGACAAACAGACAAAAATTCTAAAAATCATTGTTTTGTGTTCTATTGCGTTGGTAAAAGCCCCCAAAAATATATTTACTCATTTATCTTCCATGTACAGACAGCGATCGGTTACGATTTTATTATATGTATTGATTGATTCAGTGAAAACCGCAAACGAATCAGTTCAGCCGTTTCTCAGATTAGCGTGCACAAACGCACAGACAAACAGACAAACCGACAAACAGACAAAAATTCTAAAAATCATTGTTTTGTGTTCTATTGCGTTGGTAAAAGCCCCCAAAAATATTTTTACTCATTTATCTTCCATGTACAGACAGCGATCGGTTACGATTTTATTATATGTATTGATGTATTGATTTCGAGGCAGTCATATTTGACTGCGGTTGCAATTCTTAGGACGATTGGTATAATACATTATTTAAAAATGTTAAATTAAACCCAAAGTTTCACAAAAACTATCAAATAAAAGATAAAGTACTATTTATATTGTAGAATTCGTTGATATTATACGGTATTTGGCTCGCCTACGCACCACCACGTGTTACCGGGCTGACGGTCGGACACAGACTGCCCCCACTCCGGTCGGCGCTTGTGACGTATGCGCTCGAGACAAACAACTAGATAGTTACATACACTACATCCCTTCCTTATTTTAATATATTTTATCTATGTATTGTAGTTACTCATAAATGTGCCACTATTCTTGAATAACAATATTCTTTATTAATTTTTTAACATATTTTTTGATCTCATAATTTTACCTGTACTTCTAAATACAGTGATCTTAATAGATTTATTATTCAGACTTAATTATGAACTGTATATATATTCACTTTTTAATTATTTTATCAACAATCACATACATACTAATTTAATTATACATCGTTTATGTCTTGTCTACTTATCTCTACTATTTTCTTTATTATTTAAATCAGACATGTGTCCTACATCCCTCTCCTTGTCGTTTAGAACTCTCTAATGTCCCTTAATTATTTTTAAGTGAACTACATTTCGTCTTGATAATTGCCCTGTTAGATCATTCCGAACTTCAATATCACCGCCAGTACTTTTCCCTACGGTATGAGGGATAGGGTTATAGTTTAGACTCACCATGGAGAGAGCAGATTTACCACCATTTTACTCGTGGTAACTACATGTCACATTGAATAGTATTCTATGATTCCGCTATTCTAACTTCCTTCTACAACTTCCTTTTCTCACCTGTCAGAAAGTTGGTATTCCAGTCTACTTATATCGGCCGTCATAAAATATTTAACGAGCTCTTGACTCCTGTTGTGCATTACATTAAAGTTTTTTCAAAATAACCAACAATCTCAGTATTCACCTTATATAATTATCATTATCATCATCATCATCATCATCAGGTCTTTTGGTCTCCTCTGTAGGAGCACGACACTCTTTGTACTACCAGAACCATTATATAATTATATTTTACAACTAGCTGTTGCCCGCGACTTCGTCTGCGTGGACTTTCGTTTATAAGAAACGTTATTTTGATATTTTCAATAAAACCGGTCAAGTGCATATCAGGTCACACGCAGTGAAGGGTTCCGTATTTGTGAATGTCGATTTAGAATAAAAACTAAAGAGTTCATCATCATCTCAGCCCTTATTCCGTCCACTGCTGAGCATAGACCTGTCTTTGTCGACACATCTCAGTCCTGTGCTGCTCACATCCAGGTGTAACCCGCGACATTGATTATTTCGTCAACCCATCGCATGGGCTCCGTTGGGCCAGTTGCCCTGCCCAGTTTAACTTTAAGTTCATGACCGTTGCCAAATTACAGCTTCTTGGTTTTAATTATCTCTAAGTAAAACCACGGACAGAGAGACAGACAGAAATGGCAAAACTATAAGGGTTCCTTGTTTACTACGATCACACATTATCTCTAGTCACAGTCGATCGGAATTTTGACATTGTAAACTACATGTAAACTTACACTGTTACCGAATGTTACTGCTACGCCGTGGGTCTCTCTAAAACAAAATACTTATGCAATAGGTAGTGACTTTGCTAATATTTAATTCATCTTCCGTCTTTTGGCGTGAGTTCCCACAGCACTAATCTGTTGTAGCTCTCTGCAGCGGACTGCTGCCACCGTCTATACCTATCTCCCCCTCTTTGCCGCCCTCCCGATGTGGCGGTGCAATGGTAAGCCTTGTCAAATATGTCTTTCGCTAGGCGGAAGATAAACGTCGAGAAATACGCATTTCTACTTTGAGTCCCGACAGATGACGGCGTTCCTCAAGTAACCTTAAACATAGATTTTCTTCAGATCGCCTTAATCATGAGCCGCGTCTGAAGCTGGAAGCGAGCGGAAAGTACTGGATAGAGCTTCCCCCGGGCCATCTTCACTATCGTCACCATTCTATTGATGTGGACTTTCAAGCTGAGGCATCTGCCAAACTTAAGATAGCTCTAGGTATTTTACGTGCCAGTATCTCGGCACATTTTACCAGTAGAGCTTCAAGGATGGCAGGAAGTTAGTGTTCTCTGAGATCAATGTCTGCTTAGTGTTCACTAATAACCTCCGTTTGAAGAGCTTCTCGGGTAGGGCGTCCTATTCGGCTGTTTGGAGGTTATTTGCGGCGTACTTTCAGTTCAAACGAACTGGAAAATGACCATTACCTATCTTTCGTTCCTCAAGGAAGAAGGTCACAATACTGAGTAGTCTTGGTATGGGTGTTCCACACATTTTTATTGCAGTGCCTAGCTAAAATTTTAACCTAACATTTTTTCCCTAACCTTTCTTCTTACGTGAGGAAAAGGTGCCTTTTGGCCACAGGAAATCGGACGGTTAAGGTTTTTACCCACAAAAAATGTCATGGTGATAACGGCCTTACCGCTTTTGCCAAGTCAGTGTGCTAAATTTTGCTCCAAAGATCTGGTACGGCGACTGCTTATCAGCGGCTTTAGCTGAGCTAACTTGAGGTACTCTCTCAGTTATCGAGAGGAGTCTGAGTGGCCTGGTACATCGGACTTCAATTTTATCCGCTAGGGTAAAGACGCGTGTTGACACAAATGCTCCTTTCAACCTAGAGGACCGTATTTGTGGCGCGACGGAATCCCGTTCCCATCGCCCGACTGGCCCACTTTATGGAGGCAGATTTATGGAGGAGAATTTTACGCGGGAAAAATCCCTTCGGTTCGGACACCTTGCCAGTAACGGGAGACCGGTAAGGTTATGTGGCGTTTACCACTAAAAACTCCGGGGTAAGGGCTAAAAGCCCCGGCGCGGCTACCACTATGGTGGTCCATGACTCGCTCACAGCACCCTATGCTTTAGTCAGAGGACATCCCCTGTGCCTAACCTAACCTATTAAGTACTTCCTATTTTGATTCCTTTTTCCATTTTCGCGCCCACAATCATGCTAAGAATCGCCGTTTGGTGGCGTTGGGTCTTGCGGCCCTAGGCTCTGTGTATTTTTAACAGCGCCATTTATTGGTGACCACAAAAAACTAATAAAAAAACTCCGAAAACATCGAAATAGTAAATTTTTGGGGTTCCGTATTCCGTACCCGAAGGCTAAAATCGGGACCTTGTTACTAAGACTCCGCTATCCGTCCTTCCGTCCGTCTGTCACCAAGCTGTATCTCATAAACCGTGATAGCCAGACAGTTGAAATTTTCAAGGATGATGTATTTCTCTTGCCGATATAATAACTAAAAATAGAGTAAAATAAATATTTAATTGAGGCTCCCGTACAACAAACTTGATTTTTTATAGATAATGGGACGGAACCCTTTGTGCGCGAGTCCGACTCTCACTTGGCCGGTTATTAACTTTATTATTTCATAAAAACCGTATATAAAATTAACAAAAGTTTTAGCCAATGCTACCGTACAGTTTATTTCATAGCAAATTTTCGAACAAAAATCTTTGACGTGATTCTTTAAATTGATATAACTTTTTTATTTATCAACGGATTTCAATGAAACAACCACTAAATTTTAAGTGAAACTTATCAAAATACATAATTTAAAATCGCAACCGAAGTTGTTTAGCCGTTTCTGAGATAAGCGTGCACAAACACAGTTTTTCGAACGAAAATGGTTGACGTGATTCTTTAAAATTGATGTAACTTTTTTATTCATGAACGGATTTAAATGAAACAGACAATAAATTTTAAGTGAAGCTTATCACAATATTTCAGTGAAAACGCAAACGAATTAGTTTAGCCGTTTCTCAGATTAGCGTGCACGAACGCACAGACAAACAGACAAACAGACAAACAGATAAACCGACAAACAGACAAACATTCTAAAAATCATTGTTTTGTGTTCTATTGCGTTGGTAAAAGCCCCAAAAAATATTTTTACTCATTTATCTTCCATGTACAGACAGCGATCGGTTACGATTTTATTATATGTATTGATTGATTGATGATTAAAGTTACCATTGAAAACATTCAGTTGTAACTTACACTTACTTTCATTCATCACTTAATTTAAAATAATTATTTTAATTTAAATAGAATTTGTAATAATGATTCATCTGTTTTACCTACCGATAACATTTTACTCAATATTCTAAAATCACATCATTAAATGAGAACTATACACCAATACAGAATATAAGCAAATAAAACATTAATAAATTTTTTAAACCAATTGTATAGAATAGTCACACGAACTTGCACATTACTTAAGTTCTTGCTTGTCGCATTACAATTGTATCAGGTCCATGGCATGTTTTTCATTTTGTCTTTCTAATTTTCCGTCAAATTAATTTGCATCTTCCTATGCTTCGAGGTGGTAATAATCCTCGAATGTCTTTAGATTTCCAGATCATATTGAACTCCCTACTATCTCTTAAGTCTGTTGAAGTCCACTTAGTTTTATACGAACGAATGTTCATGCATGAATTGTTCAATCTTTCTTATTACTATATTTGCTCAATCTTTCTTGCCACTATAATAATATAAATTTCCTCCCGCAATGTAATGCACATCCTATAGTCTCACGCAATTTAATGCGCGCCGATGACCTCACGCAATATAATGCGCGCCAATGACCTCACGTAATTAAATGCATGCCTAACGACCTCACGCAATTTGAAGCGCACCGATAAACTCACGCAATTTCATGCGTGTCTAAAGACCTCACGCAATTTAATGCACGCCGATGACCTCACGCAATTCAATGCGTGCCTAACGACCTCACGCAATTTAATGCGCGCCGATGACCTCACGCAATTTCATGCGTGCCTAACGACCTCACGCAATTTGAAGCGCGCCGATGACCTCACGTTATTTAATGCGTGCCCAACCTGACAAAAGATTCGGCTTGTTAATCTAAAACCATGATACAACAACCTGCCGCTTCACGTAACATCGTTAGGTAGAAATCAACTGAAACCAATATGTGAAACTATATTTAAGAATGTGAAGCCTCTGAAGCCGTGTCATGAAAAGTCTTCAAAACAGGAAACTGTGGTGCCCTTATGATCGCTACAGTGGTGACTGGAAGTAGCCTTCTCCATGACCAGAAGCCAAACAGTCATCTTTAGCATAACCGAACCTTATCATCATGGATCCTCTCAAACATAAAAGACATAAACATTAAACACATGAAAGACCGCTGTTGGAGTTGCCTTTGTTATTTGAGATCCACATTCCCTCCACAATAGCCTCCATATAGTCATTATTTCGTCTTCTTCTGGGTAAACGCTCTTCATCCAAATTAATGGGCTAAGCCTGTCATCCAATTTCATGAACGCATTTCATCCAATTTAATGAACACATCATCCAATTTAATGGACGCCTTTCATCCAATTTAATGGACGCATCATCCAATTTAAGAGACGCCTTTCATCTAATGTAATGGACGCTTTATCCAATTTAATGGACGCCTTTCATCCAATTTAATGGACACATCATCCAATTTAATGGACGCATCATACAATTTAATGGACGTATCCTCCAATTTAATGAATGGGACATCCAATGAAATGGACACAGAGTACTATTTCCCTGATACATACATACGGTAGCAGTGAGCATCTAAAACTAGAAAATCAAATTTTAATTACACAATAAAATTGCATTAAACATATTAAATATTTTTACTTGAGAGGAAATAGCGATAAATATCTTACAGATTTTCACAGAGCCTCCCGATCCTGACAGAAAGCACCCACAACTCATACTTACTTGGTGCAACAAAGGAACCCTATCTTATTTTATACCCTTACTTTTGTGAATTCTGCACCTCTCATTTCATGCGTAAAAATAATATAATATAATGAGTAATTATATACTGCGCAAAAGTAAAATATATAATCTGCTATTTATTTCGCTTAATCCATGTACATCGGAAAACTATAACGATCTGAATAATAATATTCCAATAGTAATCGCGTAATAGCGTCATTTACGATTGGCCAATTTTCCGTTACGTATTTCCTTTAAAATTCTGGGGTGATTAATCACATTACCTTATTATATTAAAATATAAGTTCCTTATTCTCTCGCAACATTACAACATTATATATCAGTGGCGGAGCCTCCTTAGAAGCCGATTCCTATCGAGTTCCCTTAGATGCTTCTTACATATATGCATTTATTACTAATAACAATTATAACCTTTGTATATCGACGCACTTACTATTTTCATAAGCCGCAAACTAGTAGTATGACTGGATTGCACGCACCCACATATTCAAAATACGAAAATTCCCTCTGGTTATTGAAATACACTCGCAATGATAAATGTATAAACACGCTCAGATACATATTATTCACACTAAGTTAATAGAAATAAGCCGGACATGGAACGGCTTATTATATAGCTGTACAAGTCTAAATTCTCACCCAACGCCACTGTTACATATGTATATTGTATATGAATAAAGAGTATTGTTATTTTAATGACTTCATCAATTTAATGATCAGCTGTGTGCTGCTGTCAAGTCAATTATATGACCTTGTCAATTTAATGACCAGCTGTGTGCTGCTTTTATGTCGTTTTACGACATTGTCAATTTAATGACCAGCTATGTGCTGCTTTTATGTCGTTTTACGAGATTGTCAATTTAATGACCAGCTATGTGCTGTTTTTATGTCGTTTTACGACATTGTCAATTTGATGACCAGCTATGTGCTGCTTTTATGTCGTTTTACGACATTCTCAATGTAATGACCAGTTATGTGCTGCTTTTATGTCGTTTTACGACATTGTCAATTTGATGACCAGCTACGTGCTGCTTTTATGTCGTTTTACGACACTGTCAATTTAATGACCAGCTATGTGCTGCTTTTATGTCGTTTTACGACATTGTCAATTTAATGACCAGCTATGTGCTGCTTTAATGTCATTTTACGACATTGTCAATTAAATGACCAGCTACATGCTGCTTTTATGTCGTTTTACGACATTGACAATTTAATGACCAGCTATGTGCTGCTTTTATGTCGTTTTACGACATTGTCGATTTAATGACCAGCTATGTGCTGCTTTTATGTCGTTTTATGACATTGTCAATTTAATGAGCAGCTTTGTGCTGCTTTTATGTCGTTTTACGACATTGTCAATTTAATGACCAGCTATGTGCTGCTTTTATGTCGTTTTACGACATTGTCAATTTGATGACCGGCTATGTGCTGATTTTATGTCGTTTTACGACATTACCAATTTAATGACCAGCTATTAGCTGCTTTTATGTCGTTTTACGACATCGTCAATTTAATGACCAGCTATGTGCTGCTTTTATGTCGTTTTACGACATTGTCAATTTAATGACCAGCTATGTGCTGCTTTTATGTCGTTTTACGACATTGTCAATTTAATGACCAGCTATGTGCTGCTTTTATGTCGTTTTACGACATTATCAATTTAATGATCAGCTTTACTGCTTTAACACCAATTTAATGACTTTATAGATTTAAAGCTTAACAAAACAAGTAGGTACGTAATATATAAAACTTTCATTTATATATGTCAATTTTAATGAAAAATAAAAGGACGAATAATCGTATTGACAATATGTACATATTTTATTATTCTTAGTTTTACTGTTTATTTTAATTGAAGGAAATCTATTACAACATGGTTCTTTAAATAAATACATAAAGAATTAAGATTTAATGGAAAGGTATGATACAGTAATGCAATTTTTATTTTATATATATATTTATTTATCGATAACCTATCCTTCACTATAAGTTCACCAAGAAGGTTATTATCAATGAACTGGTATTGTTCCGCTGCTGCACCATGTAACATTCTTTAGTTATGTTAAGAGTCCGGCGACCCTAGACTTCTCCATACAAACGTAGTCTACGTTTAATTTTGAAACCACATGTCAGATTCCGGTAAAAATTGGTAATTGTAAAGAAATTGCAATTATCTAGGGTTATAACTGGTTTCCTATTGTAAAATTATGAACTGGAAAGAAAATATAACGATTTAGAAGTTTCCCATACTAATGGTCAAAAATGATATAAAACACTATATTCTATTTCAAATTCATATTTTTACTGTCGGAAACTAGTTATAAACCTAGATAATTGCAATATCTTTAAAATTACAAAATTTTGCTCAAATCGGACATGTCGTTTTGAAATAAAACGTAGACTACGTTTGTATGGAAAGTTGTATTTTGGTCTAGGGTCGGGGGACTCTTAAGACTCATCATGGTGCATTTTATAGTATTCAAATTAGCAGTAACGGTTCTATTTCTACAGCAAACAAATATTTCTTCACATTTTAATATTCACTTTGTAAAACCTGCTGTTTACTCGTACCACACTGGCTCGACAATGCACTTGAATAACTGTTGCACTACGTCCACTCTCGCCGGCGGCTCTCGTGACACTGACGTAGTGACATTACGCAAGACACTAGAGACAGTGTATATGTATATACAATATACATCCCTCCCTTGTTAAATAAATTGAAACAAATAGTATATGTTAGAAAATATTTAATGTTCTTACATCTAGTTTATTAATTATGTAATAAATTGAATCAACTGGTGTTATTTAATCTAATTATTTCTAATCATCATTTCCTGAACTTTCGGGTTGCTTGTCTGGAATCGCGGTCCATTGACCTTCTATCTTCTTAAGATGGACAATGTTTCTTCTCAGTGATTGTCCTGTTTGGTCATTTTTTACTATTACATCTCCATGATTAGAGTTCTCTACTGTGTGCGGTGTTGGGTTGTACTCCGAGCTCAGTTTGTTTGTCTTTTCCATATTCTTGATATAGACCTTATCACCTTCATTCAGATTTGTCTCTGTAGCCCTTCTCTTTCTATCTCCATATTCCTTCCCCTTTTCTTTTTGGATCTTGTCTCGATCTCTAACCTCCATATCCATATTTGTACTGTCTAACCCGTGTAGGGAAGGAATTTTATCCTTGTTTTGACGTCTAAAAAATAGTTCTGACGGAGATTTTCCGGTCGTGGTGTGTGGTGTACTGTTATACATTGTGAGATACTCCCACAAGCTTTCTTTCATATTCTTCTTTTCTAAAAGACTGATCTTAAGCCTCTTCAGAATATCTCGGTTTTGCCTTTCAACTTCTCCATTTTGTTGAGGCCAATATGGAACCGTATTGAAAATGGTGATATTACATTCCTTGCAGTACGTTTTAAACTCATTGCTGACGAACTGTCTCCCGTTATCGACAGTGATTGATACAGGATAACCTAGCCTACTGAAAATTTCCTTGAGTAGCGTAATGATTTGGGAGCTTGTAATGGATTTTGTTATTTTAACTTCCTTATAACGACTATAATAGTCAACAACCACAAGCAGGTATTCTTGATTGGGTAATGGCCCTAACAGATCCATTGCCACGTCGATCCAGGGAGCTACGGGAAGTTCGCGTCGTTTCATAGGAGCTGGTGGATTAGGCATCCCGACCAATGTACAGCCTTTGCATGACTTCACTAGGTTTTCCGTGTCCTTGTCGATTCTTGGCCACCACACTTTTGACCTCAGTCGACCTTTCATTGCTACCACCCCTGGATGCCCTTCATGTGCTGCATCTAAAACATCCTTTCGCAATATCTGAGGTATAACGATTCGACGTCCTCTGAGTAGGATATCGCCATAAAAACACAACTCGTTTTCAAACACCTTGTAGTTTTTCACCGATTCATCCCACTCCTGTTCGTATATGGCCTTTTTCAAGCTCATGATTTCATTGTCGTTAATGAAAGCCTGAGTTATATCTTTTAATGCAATGGCTTTAGGTCTAGCCAGCTCCACTTTCTGGTGGACGTATTCATCACCTCCTACAGATTTGCTTGCCGAGTTTAAAACACACAATCGTGATAGAGGATCCGCAATATTCACTTTCCCTGGCTTGTAGATTACTGTAAATTTATAGGATTGTAATCTCAACATCCATCGTTCGATCCGTGCGCAGGGTTTAGATTTAGGGGTAAATAATATTTCTAGGGGTTTATGATCTGTGATGAGATCGAAATGCTTCCCAAAAAGAAAGATGTTGAAGTGTTCCACAGACCAAACGAGGGCCAAAGCCTCTTTTTCGGTTTGGCTGTATTTCCGTTCAAAGTCAAAGTCAAAGTCAAAGTCAAAATTTTTTATTCAATGTAGGATAAATTTATCTCTTATTGAAGGTCATTTTTTTAAATATTATTTTAGTGCAAAAGCTAAAAACTACTAGCGTTTCGGAACGACCACTGCTGGGAAGATTACGCTGAAAGAAACCCAGTTCAGTATTGGTCCCTACCCAGCCTGATGGGCTATGTTACAATTACAATACAGATTTACACTTAAGCTATACATTTAAATTATACAAGTACAATTTGCAGTCAACTATTTCCAAGAATTTTTCTCAGATGATGATAAGTAGTCATTCACATGATAATACGCATTTTGTAATAAATGTTTTTTAACTGCTGTCTTAAACTTAGATAATGGTAATGCTACTATATCATCTGGAATTTTATTATAGAGGCGCAAGCCGAGACCCACAAAAGATTTTTTTGTTTTCTCTAACCCCAAAGCTGTGATGGCTAATTTATTTTTATTTCTCGTGTTAATACTATGCATATCACAATTTCTCTTAAATGAGTGTATATTCTGACGCACGTACATAATGTTCGCATAGATGAATTGCGAAGGGAGGGTCAAAATATTTATGTCTTTAAATAGTTCCCTCAAAGACTCTCTAGCACCTAATTTATATATAAATCTGATAGCGCGTTTTTGTAAAACAAATATGGTATTTATATCTGCAGCGTTACCCCATAGCAATATTCCATAGGTCATAACACTGTGGAAGTACCCAAAATATACCAAACGCGCTGTATCAACGTCAGTCATTTGCCTAATTCTTCTAACCGCATAGGCCGCAGAGCTAAGTTTTCCAGCTAATTTTTGAATATGGGCACCCCATTGCAACCCTGAATCAAGCGTTATTCCCAAAAATGTTGTGTTATCAACCATATCTACTGCTTCCTTATCAATAAATAATCGTGTTGGAACTTTTGTAACATTCGGTAAGCAGAACTTAACACATTTCGTTTTTTTTGCATTTAATACTAAATTATTTGCTGTAAACCAATCCAACACTTGCGACAATATATTATTCATCTCATCAGAGGTGTCAGTTTTCCTATCTACGCTGAAAACAAGGGAAGTGTCATCAGCAAAAAGTACAGCCTTACAATCTTTTACATAATATGGTAAATCATTAATATAGATCAGGAACAACAAAGGACCTAAGATAGAACCCTGGGGCACACCCATCACTACGGTTGATCCTTTAGATTTTACTTGATTTACACAAACTTTTTGAATTCGGCTACTCAAATAAGATTTAATCAATTCAAGAGCCTTCCCTTTTATTCCGTAGTGCTCAAGTTTGGATAGAAGGGTTTTGTGGTCTACACAATCAAAGGCTTTGGAGAGGTCACAAAAGACACCAATTGCATTCTGACAACACTCCCAAGCATCATAGATGTTTTGTAAAAGTGCAACACCTGCATCCGTTGTTGATCGACCCTTAGTAAATCCATACTGATCACCATGGAACAGACTATTTTTGTTAAAATAATCTAATAATTGGTTAAAAATTATCTTTTCGAATATTTTGCTCAGTGCTGGCAGAATAGAAATGGGACGGTAATTTGTTGGATCATTTCTGTCACCAGTCTTAAATAGAGGGATAACGTTACTTAACTTCATCATATCAGGGAAAGATCCCGCGTCTACACATTTATTAAATATGGAAGCTAAGTAAGGCGCAATTACATCTATAATATTACTTATAACGGATACAGAAATGTCCTACAAATCACCAGTTTTTTTATTATTCAAGCTTTTAAAAGTATCAATGATATTTTTAGGTGTGACGTATTTGAATATTAGCCTATCTTTACATTTAGGTACGCAATTGATTAATAGCTTTTTTGATTTCCTAGATGAGGACATTAGTGGGGCAGTTGTATTTAGGGGAATGTTTGTAAAAAAGTTCTCAAAGTATTGTGCGACATATTCACTAGTGTCTAGAACCTTATTGTTAATGTTTAACTCAATTTTATTTACTCGTTGCTTGTTTTTCCCGGTTTCAGTGTTAATAATATTCCAGGTTGTCTTTATTTTATCTTTAGAATCTAGAATAGCTTTCCTGGTGTAAATGATTTCGCGCATAAGCATACTTTTTTAAAAAGCTTTGAGTAAGTTCTAACATAATTAATGAAATTAGGTGTTTGGTTATAAGCTTTCATAGCTAATAATTCATATGGCCAATTCCTACTAATATGAATCCCTGTCGTAGCCCATTCGCTAAACTTTTTCCGATTACGTTTCTTTCCCTTTTTAAGTGGAAAATTATTATTAAATTCTGATTCAATCACACCGAACATTTTATTATACAAAATATCCGGATCATCCCGAGTTTCTTCAATTAACGGTAATTTTTTCGAAACTGTATCCCTAAATTTTTTAATTTTATCTTTAGTAATAGCTCTGTAGGTTATTTCAGGTAATTCTACTTCTACTGCGTAGTTGGCAAATTTCACGAACTGACCAAAATTATCAGAAGTTATATTTTTAATTATAGCTTTAACAACAGCAGTGCAATCACAGAAAACATTATCTATACATGTTTTAGAGTCGCCTTGTATTCTCGTTGGTTCTAAAAATAAATTGAACAAATTGAATGACTTAAATAAATTCAAAAATCTAATACATTCGGCGCTATCAGACGCTAATACTATAATACAATTTTCTAGTTCAACACAGGATAATTCAACAACCGACAGGCTCACAATATCCTTGCGTTCTTTACATTTTACATCATTTCGTGTTAAAATTAAACTGCCTCCTTTTTCACTAATCTTTCTAATAAATAAACTAGAGACTAAATAATTATCAATAATAAATTGTACTTGATGTGACTGCAAAAAGTGTTCAGTTAAACATACTACATGTAAATCCCTATCGTTTGCATATAATTCTAATTGCAATAATTTGCTAGTCAGGCCCTGAATATTTTGGTGAATAATATTTAACTCTTTGGCCTTGACTGTTGTCTTTTTAATTAGTTTAAATCAGACTGAGTATCTCCAGCTATGGTACATTCAGCACTACGATGTACTGTGTTTTATTTAGAGTTACTAGTTGTACTATTTACAACACTACTTTGTATATTATAAGCTACTAATGTAGCTAAGAGTCGCTTATATCTATGAGGCAGATACATAGTATCTTGAGTCAACTTAAAATTACAAATAAATTTATTTATATCTAAATAAAAAACGCTTACTGAATGCGAACTTGTGACTACAAGTTCGCATTCAGTAAGCGTTTTATTACCAGACGCGATTATTTGTGGACCTTCTGAATCAATTTGAACTAACACAGCTCCGAGCCCAACTGGACTAGCGTCTGCGATAACCTGTGTTTGGTCCTTAAAATCGTAGTAACCTAATGATTGAATGTGAGACAGAGTTAATTTTAGTTCCTCGAATGCCTTTTCTTGTGAGCTGTGCCAGTAGGGGCCGATATCAGAATTTTTTCCTAGCTTTTTCCTCAAAATTTCTTTTAATGGTTCTGTTTTTGTTGCGAAATTGGGTATCCATTTATTAACGTAATTTGTCAATCCAAGAGAACTCTGTAGTTCTTCAATGGTGGTTGGAACTCTGAAGTTAGTTATACTGTCTATATATTCCGATAAGGGTCGCACACCATGGGGGGTTAATTCATGTCCTAAGAAGTTTACCGTTTGTACTTTGTAGATACACTTCTTTTCATTTAGTAAAACATTATTTTCTTTAAGCGTATCCAATACTTCTCTATGTCTGATATCATGTTGAGCTTCGCTGCCGCCAAAAACCAAAATGTCATCAATGAAATTAATGACATCATCACACTTCCTCAATAGATTTTATAAGGTCTTCTGAAAGATTTCTGGAGCACAGCTAATACCAAACATGAGTCTTTTATATTGATATAATCCTTTAGCCGTGATAAAGGCAGTAATGTGCCTACTATCTGGGTGGAGTTCCAATTGGTGGAATGCGTCTTTTATGTCCAGTTTACTAAAATACCTAGCTTTGCCTACCTTGGGCAGGAAATTATCCATACACGGCAAAGGATGATTTTTTCGCATTATTGCCGCATTTGCACGTCGCATATCCACGCATAATCTTAAGTCTCCGCTTTCCTTTAATATGGGGACCATTGGAGATATCCATTTCGATGGTCCTCGTACTTCTTCGATTATATCCTTGTCAAGTAGTTCTCGAATTTTATCTTCTAATCTTTGTTCTAAGGGAATTGGTATTCGTCTATATGGTTGAGATACAGGGTTGATGGAATCATCAATAGGAATTGCACGAGCACGTTTTTAAATTTGGGAAATGGTGGTACTTGTTTATTCTGGTTAACACTATTAACTTCAATACCAATTCTGAGAACGCCCAACTTTTGGCCGTCTCCTTTCCTAATAGGTCTCGTGTACCCCCAGAGATAACATAAACTGTAGCTTCTTCCTTTCGATTTTGTATAGCAATTTCAGTTTCAAACGACCCATTTATTCTAAGTGGAGTTTCACTTCCGTAGGCGAATAAGGTTTTACTAGGATTAGGTATTTGATTTCCGACTTTTGCACCTTGACTTTTTAAAGTATCCCATGTTTCTTTTGTTATCAGATTGACTTTGCAGCCGGAATCCACATGCCACCTAACGTGCACTCGACCGTTGCATCGTCTTCAACATTAAAAACATAGTTTACTTCCACCTTGTTTTTCTTATTGTCTTTTGCATTTTGTGGATTTCCTCTAGTATAGTTTGTTTTATCTCTGGGTGTTTTATGTTCTTCATATTTCCTTTTCATAGGTCCCTTCGGCGTTTTGCAATATTATCGGAAGTGCCCAACTTTCCCACAATAGTGGCAATTTTTCCCTTTTGCTGGACATATTTCATCCTGTGACTGGTGTCGGCTGCTGCCACATCTCCCACAACTCTTCCTCTTATAAGCTGTTTGTTTATTCTGTGTAGTCTCTTTTTTTTATTCTTATTTGTTATGGCATTTATTTCTTTATCTCCGTCTTTTTTGTTTTCGTAGTTTTCTAACTGGTTATTCACTATTTCCAAAGTATTAGCTTCAGTTATGATTTTTTCCAAAGTAATGCTCTCACCTATTGTTAGAATTTTCTTACGAAGTTCAGAAAAAGCACATTTTTCTGTGATCTGATCGATTAGGTGATCTTCTTTTTTATCAAAGCTACATTTATCTGCTTGTTTCCTTAGCCTGACTAAAAATCATTCGAATTTTTCTCCCTCGTCTTGTTTAATAAGCCGGAACATGTGACGTTCATAGACGCGGTTTTGCTTGGGAAGAAAGAATTCATCCAATTTCTCTACAGCCACTTTGAATACGTCAACTCCATCAGTTATTTCGGCATGAGCACCAGGTAAGTTATAGTAAATTTCTTGGAGACAAGTTCCTCCGAAATGTAACAGTGTTGCTCTTCTTTTTTAGGCGGCGTTATATCGGCAGCATCCAAGTATATAAGCAGCGCTCGCTTCTATTTTTTCCATCTACCTCCAACGGAGGTAGTATCTCCCTCGACATCTAACGCTTCTAATGGCGGCAATGTGTTAGACATGATTTTCAGGTTTTTTGGAGCGACCTGTAATAGAAAAAGTAGGTTCGTCAAATGCTTCCACCTTTACTGTGGTAAGCGTACATCGTAAGTATGCACCCATGTCTGCTGATACTAGTTGTTGATCAGCACAAATAGTATTTATTAGTGACATTCACCTATGAGATAAATCTCTGTCAAATTTTAATCAACTGACAGACTACCATAAAGTTTCCAATTTAATGGAGGTTTTTCCAACCATTTTCCAATTTAATGGAGGTAACTTCTGTCCACACTTTAACGGCGAAACAGAATTACCAGTTTCCAATTTAATGGACGTTTTTCCAACCATTTTTTTTTACTATTTAATTTCCAATTTAATGGGGGTTTTTCCAACCATTTTCCAATTTAATGGGTGGAACTTTGCCAATGCTTTATTAACATGACAGATTTACCATTGAGTTCCCAATTTAATGGCGGCTAATAGCCATTCAAGACAGGCTAGCAAATAACTCATCTAATAATACCTAAATATATTATGAAATATGCCTTCACTTATTTTTATTAATCGTATTAAGCGACTGCGGTAAAATACTTGGTAAATTTTATTTAAACCGCAATGTTGTTTACAATATGGTATGTTACTCAATTATTTTCAGTATCCATCAACAAGTTACAAAATCCGAAACCAACACAAAATGATTTTTCCTTCCATCTGCCCAAGAATCTAAAACCTTTAGGTCTTACTGGGCTCTGTCTGCCCTGTCAGGGATATAGACGTGAAAATGTATCTGTATCTGCCCAAGAATAAGTAAGTTAAAAGCCTTTAAAATGTGATGGAAAGGGAAAACAGTCAAGCAACTGGAAAAAAGGCATGTCACGATTGTAGGTGCTGCTTTATAAAACATTTCTTTTCAGTGGCATTTCTTAATTCATACAAAACGTACATAGTAAAATGCCCTATTCTGTCTTTTTAATTTGCCGTATATGATCACAGCGTCTCGATACCCACATAACATGAGACTTTTATAAAATTTCGTCACACTATGTAAAATTATATCCAATCAATAAGCAAATGGAGTTGATTTCTAGTAGTCAAATATTATGGTTAAATTAAACCTTACAACCTTTGCGTACGTTTTTAGTTATTATTGGTATAACATTGTATTTTGAGAATGTACCTTACTATAAACGATATGACCTAACAAATAAATTAATGTGTCGTTGCAATATTGTTGTTCACTAGATAAAAATAATTAGATTTGTATTGACATACTATTTCTATACACGATACATGGTAGCATAATATTCCCGTTACAATGATGATAACCTCAATATTCATTTCAAAATAATATTAAGGATTCAATTCCAAGCCACTTGCTTACGTAACGAAACAAGGTGGGGTACTTATGCGTTGCTGAGCGCCGGAATGTTATCGTCGAAACCTGCGCTCGCGCAGCTACTCATTCTTAATGTTCAGGATAATAAAAATACAAGTTCATCATTTAATATTTTACCATTCCATTGTAATGTCTTTTATGTATTATATTACAATTGTAAGTACTGAATTTTCATGCATAGGTCTAGGAGCAAAAATGCTATTTTTTTTATAAATCGCGCCCCGTCCTTCCTCAATTTTTTTTTTAAATTTTATTTTACCTTGTTTCTCGTCGCCACATGTAACACCTGCTGTTTACTCGTACCTTACTGGCTCGACAATGCACTTGAATAACTGTTGCACTACGTCCACTCTCGCCGGCGGCTCTCGTGACACTGACGTAGTGACATTACGCAAGACACTCGGGACAGTGTATATGTATATACAATATACATACACTACACACTTGATATAGTTAAGATACTGAACGATTCGATAATACACGTTTAGTTTCTCGTATGATAGTAGTTAAATGAATACTACGGATAAATATTGAGATATACGCATAGAGATTGCATTTATAGCGATAAGTCCGCCTTTGTTCCTATACTGTTTCTTGTTTTTGTTGTTAATATTTTAATTACCATGGTGAATTAAAGATAATTTGTTTTGTATTGTATTGTATACTATAACTGATTCGTTTGCGGTTTTCACTGAAATATTATGATAAGCTTCACTTAAAATTAAGTGTTTGTTTCATTTAAATCCGTTCATAAATAAAAAAGTTATATCAATTTTAAAGAATCACGTCAACCATTTTTGTTCGAAAAACTGTGTTTGTGTATTTTGATAAGTTTCACTTAAAATTTAGTGGTTGTTTCATTGAAATCCGTTGATAAATAAAAAAGTTATATCAATTTAAAGAATCACGTCAAAGATTTTTGTTCGAAAATTTGCTATGAAATAAACTGTACGGTAGCATTGGCTAAAACTTTTGTTAATTTTATATACGGTTTTTATAAAATAATAAATTTAATAACCGGCCAAGTGAGAGTCGGACTCGCGCACAATATTTATTTAACTCTATTTTTAGTTATTATATCGGCAAGAGAAATACATCATCCTTGAAAATTTCAACTGTCTGGCTATCACGGTTCATGAGATACAGCTTGGTGACAGACGGACGGAAGGACGGACAGCGGAGTCTTAGTAACAATGTCCCGATTTTAGCCTTCGGGTACGGAATACGGAACCCTAAAAATTTACTATTTTGATGTTTTCGGAGTTTTTTTATTAGTTTCTTTTTGGTCACCAATAAATGGCGCTGTTAAAAATACACAGAGCCTAGGGCCGCAAGACCCAACGCCACCAAACGGCGATTCTTAGCATGATTGTGGGCGCGAAAATGGAAAAAGGAATCAAAATAGGAAGTACTTAATTGGTTAGGTTAGGCACAGGGGATGTCCTCTGACTAAAGCATAGGGTGCTGTGAGCGAGTCACGGACCGCCATAGTGGTAGCCGCGCCGGGGCTTTTAGCCCTTACCCCGGAGTTTTTAGTGGTAAACGCCACATAACCTTACCGGTCTCCCATTACTGGCAAGGTGTCCGAACCGAAGGGATTTTTCCCGCGTAAAATTCTCCTCCATAAATCTGCATCCATGACGTGGGCCAGTCGGGCGATGGGAACTGGATTCCAAATACGGTCCTCTAGGTTGAAAGGAGCATTTGTGTCAACACGCGTCTTTACCCTAGCGGATAAAATTGAAGGCCGATGTACCAGGCCACTCAGACTCCTCTCGATAACTGAGAGAGTACCTCAAGTGAGCTCAGCCAAAGCCGCTGATAAGCAGTCGCCGTACCAGGTCTTTGGAGCAAGATTTAGCACACTGACTTGGCAAAAGCGGTAACGCCGTTATCACCATGAGATTTTTTGTGGGTGAAAACCTTAACCGTTTGATTTCCTGTGGCCAAAAGGCACCTTTTCCTCACGTAAAAAGAAAGGTTAGGGAAAAATGTTAGGTTAAAATTTAAGTTAGGCACTGCAATAAAAATGTGTGGAAAACCCATACCAAGACTACTCAGTATTGTGACTTGAGGAACGAAAGATAGGTAATGGTCATTTTCCAGTTCGTTTGAACTGAAAGTATCCCGCAAATAACCTCCAAACAGCCGTATAGGACGCCCTACCCGAGAAGCTCTTCAAACGGAGGTTATTAGTGAACACTAAGCAGACATTGATCTCAGAGAACACTAACTTCCTGCCATCCTTGAAGCTCTACTGGTAAAATGTGCCGAGATACTGGCACGTAAAATACCTAGAGGTATCTTAAGTTTGGCAGATGCCTCAGCTTCAAAGTCCACATCAATAGAATGGTGACGATAGTGAAGATGACCCGGGGGAAGCTCTATCCAGTACTTTCCTCTCGCTTCTAGCTTCGGACGCGGCTCATGATTAAGGCGATCTTAAGAAAATCTATGTTTAAGGTTACTTGAGGAACGCCGTCATCTGTCGGGACTCAAAGTAGAAATGCGTATTTCTCGACGTTTATCTCCCGCCTAGCGAAAGACATATTTGACAAGGCTTACCATTGCACCGCCACATCGGGAGGGCGGGGAAGAGGGGGAGATACAAATAGACGGTGGCAGCAGTCCGCTGCAGAGAGCTACAACAGATTAGTGCTGTGGGAACTCACGCCAAAAGACGGAAGATGAATTAAATATTAGCAAAGTCACTACCTATTGCATAAGTATTTCGTTTTAGAGAGACCCACGGCGTAGCAGTAACATTCGGTAACAGTGTAAGTTTACATCTAGCTTACAATGTCAAAATTCCGATCGACTTAGACTGTGACTAGAGATAATGTGTGATCGTAGTAAACAAGGAACCCTTATAGTTTTGCCATTTCTGTCTGTCTCTCTGTCCGTGGTTTTACTTAGAGATAATTAGAACCAAGAAGCTGTAATTTGGCAACGGTCATGAACTTAAAGCAAAACTGGGCAGGGCAACTGGCGCGACGGAGCCCATGCGATGGGTTGACGAAATAATCAAAGTCGCGGGTTACACCTGGATGTGAGCAGCACAGGACTGACATGTGTCGACGAAGACAGGTCTATGCTCATCAGTGGACGGAATAAGGGCTGAGATGATGATGAACTCTTTAGTTTAAATTCTAAATCGACATTAACAAATACGGAACCCTTCACTGCGTGTGACCTGATATTGTGCGTGTTACTTGACCGGTTTTATTGAAAATATCAAAATAACGATTTTTACAAAGTAAAGTCCACGCAGACGAAGTCGCGGGCAACAGCTAGTATATATATATATATATATATACTACATAGGATACACATATTAAAACTTAGACTATGTACATTCAACGTTTAAACTTTATTCACTGAAAACCTGAGCTGAGATAATTGATGTCCCTTCCAGCAACGTCGAGCTTACATCTTTGTATTTACATCACTCGATACTCGAAGTAGTTAGTGACTCGTCGAACCAATAGTTTTGTTTTTGTTATTCAAGTGAGGGTCCTACACCGAATTGTGTTAACTAAGCGAGTTACATATAATAAATTATTTTAACTAGGAATCAATGTACGTGAATCTGTGCGCGTATGCCGAATGTGATAATTTTGTTGTAATGAATTTATTGTATTGTTCTCATGTGAAGTGAATTTGTAATTCTTAATGAGAATAAATATCCTAAATCTTAAACCTTAAAAACTGGATGTGGGCGATAAGAAAAGAGTAACAGAACACAAAAAAGATTTTTTGGATTTTTTTGGCTGTCTGTCTGTCTGTCTATATGTACTCGCTAATCTTTAAAACTACTGAACAGATTTTTACGCGGTTTTCACTAGAAAATTAAGTTCATCCCTGAGCAACATATAGGCTTTGTTTCATCGAAATCTGTTGTTCGATAAAATAGTTATCATCATGTTTAAAGATAATTTTTCTATAAGCGATTGTTTGTCTGTTAGTACACGCCAATCTCAGGAAACACTGGACGGATTCGAATTAAACTTTTTTTGTTATATAGCTGTTAAGCCTGAGCAACATATAGGCTATAATTGATTTTGAAAAATGGAACACCTGATGCAGTGCCTTAATGGTCCAGTTAAACTTCAAGAAATATAAAAATGACGCCTTAGCAAAAGTAGTTCAGCCTGATGAACATTTTTTGTTGAGATATAAAAATCGAAGATCTGGAACACATGATGTAGGACCATATTGGTCCAGCTAAATTATAAGAAATATAAAAAGGACGCCTTAACAAAAGTAGTTTAGCCTGATGAAATTTTTTTGTTGAGATATAAAAATCGAAGATCTGGAACACCTGATGCAAAAACTTAATGGTCCAGCTTAACGACAAGAAATATGGAAATGACGCGTAGCAAAAGTTGTTTAGCCCGCTGAGCATTTTTTGTTAAGTTATAAAAATCAAAGATCTGGAACACCTGATGCACAAAACATAATGGTCCAGCAAAACTATAAGAAATATAAAATGATGTATTTTTGGGGTTTTCAAAACAGATAGTTTTCATCACACCGCGCTCATTTCATTCGCTTGGTGTGATGAAAACTACCTGTTTTGATACCCCCAAAAATACTCGAGGTGTTTCGCTCAAGCACATGTATTTTGAAATACCATTTCCAATGCATTGAACACTCTAAATCGTGGATATAATATAAAATCCTGTCGAGCTCATTTCATGCACTTGGTCTGATTTTCATCAGAAAACTACCTGTTTTGAAATACCCCAAATAATAGCTTTGGTTTTTCGTTTTGAAATGACTCACCTGATACGATTGCTGTTTGTTTACACAGTCACACTACACAAGATTGATAAATATAATAGCAAAATTTGTAACTTTTCATTTTGTTAAGATACAGCAAAGGTGACAGTCAAGTTAATTAAACTGTCTAATTATGAAATTTATAAAACAAAAGGAATCATTAAACTTACAATGTATTTGCCCTACTATGCTGACGAATGGGGTTAAACGACATGGCAACTTGTTGCCAAATACAATACGTTGCATTGTATGCAGTCCATCAAGTTGTGGAAAGACAAATTTAGTGATAAGCTTATTGTTGCATGAAAATGGCCTACGATTTCGTAATCTGTACGTATATTCAAAATCCTTATACTAACCAAAATACTTATTTCTAGAAAAAGTATTGAACATGGTGCCAGGTGTATCGTTTAACAAATATAGTCATAATGCTGAAGTGTTGAATCCGCAGAAAGCTGATCCAAACTCTATTATATAATTCGACGATGTTGCCTGTGAAAATCAAAATAATATAGGGATTATTTCGCTATGGGTCATAAGAATATTGACTGTTTTTATCTTAATCAAACTTATACTAAAATACCGAAGCAACTCGTAAGAGATAATTCAAACCTTATTGTATTATTTAAACAGGATGATGTAAATTTAAAACACGTTTATGAAGAACACGTGGGTTCTGATATGTTATGGTATCAATTCCGTGAATTGTGTTCAACTGTATGGAAGGAACTGTATGGTTATGTTGTAATAAATAAGGATTGTGAACGAAATAAAGGATGTTACAGGATGAAATTTGATACATTTATAGTAATAGATAAGCATTAAAAAGAAACTGTCATTATGATAACAGCTCACTTTATGTGAGATTCTGAACAAGAACGGATCTTAAAAATGGAAAAAAAAATTAAAAGAATAAATTGTGAAGTCCGCAACTGCTGTAAAAAGAAAGGTGGGTTTGATGAGAGATACAAAAAACGCGAGCAACATGGCTTTAGAAACAATATTCAAACCTATCGTTGATCCACTTAATCAACTGTCAAGTAAAAACAGTAGAAAATATGACGAAGAAAAACAGGAGAATTATATACTCGAAACAGAAATAAGGAAGGTAAGTGAAAATAAGGAATCATTCTTTACTAAAGAAGACTTAGATGAACCATTTGACGAGCAAGAACACGACGAAGAAAACTATGATTCTCGTGAACAAAATTCTAACAAAACCCTTACTGTATCACCCTCTGAACACAACTTAAGTGATGAGTCCTTCAAATCTCTTCGCTCATCACCGAGCTCTAAAGATCAAACATATCATGATGATATGTCTTGGGCATCCGAAGCACTTACTGTACTTATATTCCTTTTGGTATCAGACATGATCGCGGAAAAGTCTTGCTAGGCAACACACGTATCTTTGACCAAGATGTAACATGGCAATTAGAAACTCATATTATTAAAAAGACACCAGGATTAAAAGAATTACTTTTTAAGAAAATACCAAACATGGATTTGATTACAGATGAAGATTTACAATATTACAAATTGCTGTTATTGGAAACCAATGCTCATCGACGTAACTACGATCCAAAGAAGCCTATTAATAGTAATAAAGGTTTTAAATACACGAACATCATTAAACCTCTATTTAAATTTACAAGAACTGTGACCACTAGTACTGAGAGCCTTTCAAAGGGGGAAGGTATGAAGCTGTTGAAAAATCTTAATAAAAATACTGATTTCGTTTATTGGAATGATCCGAATGAGTTAGTAGAACGACTAAAATTATTGTTAGGGTCACGGACAGCTGGCAACACTGAGTTAGATAACGAAATTATTGAAATTATAACAGAATTACAAGAAGCTGGGATAGTGAACGTACAACTTAAAGAGCATTAACTGGGAAAATTAAGTAGTATTATATCTTGGTAGTGTCGAGAGTATTTAGAAATATATAAAGAGCATACATTATGAGATTTGAGCAGTTTACATATAACATTCACTCTACAATGAATATAGACAAATTCGGTCACCACGTGCATAAGCGTTTAAGAGTTTCCAAATATTTTGACTCTCTAAACGACACATTAACCAAATCGGAAACAGGAGATTACAATCTAAAACTATCAAGATTGAAGGGATTGTAACATCCAAAGGAAGACAACGACGCTGTCAACAAAGCCTATTTGGATAAAGAAATTCAAGATTTAAGAGCTGAAAAACAAATACAAACGAATGTAAAAAATTATCTTAGTGGTTTAGAAAAAGCTGTTTAGTCTAATATAAGTTCCACATTCTATACAAAAACTGATATAGATTCAATGATGTCAAAGTTAAATAAAAATGAGTAAACAAAATATTGTTGATGAGCTCCATAGATCAGCGAGAAGAAATTTCCCACGTCGTTGTACGATTATAAAAGGAATTGATGATTTGTGGCAAGCTGATCTCATAGACTTACAAAAATATGCACAGTTTAATAAAAGATACGTATTGGTTATTATTGACGCTTTATCAAAATATGTCTGGGTAAATTCTCTTTAAGCCAAAACAAAGGACTGTGTTACGGATGCAATGCGACATATATTGACAGAATCAACTCGACAACCCAGCAATTTGCAAACAGATTTAGGTAAAGAGTTTTACAATGAAAATTTTCGAAGATTGATGAGCAAATATAAGAAAAACCATTATTCTACTTATTCTGTAAAAAAAGCATCGATAGTTGAGCGAGTTATAAGAACACTAAAAAGTCATTTATACAAATTATTTAGTCTTTACGGACGGTATCAATGGTTAGGCAGTAATTTAAAATCCGTTGTTCAACGTTATAACAGCACACCCCACAGCATAACAAAGTTTAAACCAATAGACGTTAATAAGTATAATGAGACTTTAGTCAAGGCTAATATAAATAAAACTCAAAAACAATATATCACGAAATCCCTGTTTCATGTTGGTGATCATGTTCGAATTAGTAAGTATAAAGGAGATTTTAGTAAAGGTTATACCCCTAACTGGTCAACGGAAATATTTACTGTTAAAAAAGTTAACTGTACTAAACCACCTACTTATCAAATAGAAGACAAACATAAGCAACTAATTTTGGGAACATTTTACGGTTATGAATTACAGAAGACTAAGTTTCCTGATCTTTATCTCATTAAAAAAGTAATAAAAAGAAAAGGAAATAAATTGTTTGTAAAATGGTTAGGACTAAGTGATTCCGAAAACAGTTGGGTTGACAAAAGTGCACTGTTGCAGTTATATAAGTCCAGTAACGGAAGGTTAATTATCAGTTTCGGCTCATTCATGAAGTAAGGAAGTGGTATTATTAACAGTTTAATTGATAAGTTACCGTTTGAACTACATTTACCTGGATATCAGTTTTGCGGTCCAGGAACCAAATTACAGAAAAGGTTATTAAGAGGTGACCCAGGTATTAACGATTTAGACAGGGCGTGCATGTATCACGATATTGCGTATAATAACAGTGATATTAACATTCGACATAACGCTGATTTAGAACTTTTAAACATGGCAAAACAAAGGTTAAAATCCAAAAATGCTGGTAAAAGAGAAAAAATTGCCTCATGTATTGTAAAAAATGCTATGAAAGCAAAACTAAAAGCAGGCGCAGGAGCGCAATCATTTATGAAAATTGTGTAAAAAATACAGTCTGGTTTTAAAAAAAATTAAATGTAAAGACAAAAACACTGCTATTAAATATGCTTATGCAGCTGCAAATAAAATATTTACAAACAAAAGTAGTGTACGCTTACCACGCTATATACCTATTCCTAAGTGTAGTGGAGTTTTGCCTTTGATTCCCATCTTTGCTGGATTATCGGCTCTCGGTTCACTAGCCGGTGGATCTGCAGGTATAGCAAAAGCTGTAAATGATTACAAAGTGGCTAAACAGAATCTTCAAGAGTCTGCACGACACAACAAAACAATGGAAGCAGTTGCTCTTGGAAAAGGATTATACATCAAGCATAGTAAAAAAGGAGCGGGATTATATCTGAAAAATTCAAAAAACTAATGGAATGGCTACCCAAACGACCACTTACTAATTTCGATTTATTAGAGTATGCTAACGATATACCTTATTTTCGTGGTGTGTTTATGAGAGATTCTTTACCTACGAAACCAAGAAAAATAGAGTGCGACATACTCAACCTTGATAGTTGTAATAACCCCTGAACTCACTGGGTAGCCTACGTAAAGCTTGATAATTATTCTGAATATTTTGATAGTTTTGGGAATCCTTAACCACCATTAGAGTTAATAAAATATTTGAAAAATACATCCATTAAATATAATTACATTCAACATCAGAACTTCGGATCCACGAACTGTGGACATCATTGCTTAAATTTTTTAAACGATTTTTGGAAAAATGTATTTAAGTGAATAAATAAATAAAAAAATAGTAGTACAAACATGTCTTTCACTGTGTCAATAACTGGGGTGGGAGGCTCTTTGACAACAAACTATTCACCAACTCTAGAATTACGTGGAGATTATGAATGTGGTCTTTTATACTTTTCTACCTTTAATTTGATTCCCAACATAGACGAGAGAAATAATAAATTATATTATGGAAATAAAGTTATCGAGATTCCAGAAGGGTTTTATGAGCTTCAAGACATTTAAGATTTTTTAAGTAGTAATATTAAAAATGCTTACTTTAATCTAACTTGTAATAACAATACAATGAAAACTAATATTTTCTGTTGTGAAGATATTCATTTCGAAAAACATGATTCAATTGGTAGAATTTTAGGATTCGGAAAAGAGACTGTTAAAGCTAATAAAAGTACTGAATCTCATTATCCTGTCAGCATTATATCTACTACTCTCGTGCGCATCGAATGTGATGTAGTGAGCGGATCTTTTGTGAACGGAAAAGCTAGTCACATAATTCATAAATTTGTTCCTAACGTACCACCTGGTTATCGCATTATTGAAATTCCCAAGAATATAATATATTTCCCAATCAATCAAAATTCGATTACTGATCTGAATATAAGATTGCTGGACGCTGAAAACAATCAAATCAATTTACGCGGTGAGGAGGTTCAGCTGTATTTACATTTTAGAAAAAATGATAAATTTAAATAAAAACCCTATTCCGTCCTCTCTTCAAGTCAGTTTCAAGAAAACATCTCAGTAAAGAAGACCTCTCCATTCTTCACAGAAGAAGCTTTCAAAAAATAACCGAGAATATTTGAAATTAGTAGGATTATTAAAATGAATATTTTAAATATATCTCAACCAACAGCCTACGACAACAGTGTGGAAAGTTTTGAATTTCATTCATACAAGCCATACGTGACAAGTTTCAATAAGAATGATGAAATCCGAATCCCTATTAACCAACAAGACTTGTACATATTACCATCCCTCAGCACTTTGTACATTGCAGGTAAAGCAAACGTATACAAAAGTAAAACAAAAGAAGTACTTTCAAGTGTTGGCTTTATCAACAATCCTGCATTATTTTTATTTCAAGATATTCGGTATGAATTAAATGGAGTTGAAATAGATAGAATAAAAAATGCTGGTATTACTACAACCATAAAATCATATCTTTCCTTAAATGAAAATTAATCTAAATCTGCAAAAGTGTGGGGGTGGTCTCCTACTGGTACAACTAATGTTCATAACGGTTCATTCTCTGCGTCAATACCAATAAACAGAATATTGGGCTTCGCGGAAGATTACGAGAAAATCATCATAAATTGCAAACATGAGTTAGTGTTACTAAGAAGCAACAGTAACCTTAATGCATTAATATTAAATAATGAAGAAATTGTTGATGATATAGTTATTAATAAAATAGTTTGGCGAGTTCCACACGTCAAAGTATCGGATCGTGAAAGAATTAATTTATTGAAGCATTTGGAAAAAGATCGTGCTATAACATTAGCTTTCCAGAATTGGGATCTCTATGAATACCCATTACTCCCCAGAACTCGTAAACACACTTGGGCAATTAAAACTACATCGCAAACTGAGAAACCACGGTTTATTATTATTGGGTTCCAAACCAATCGTAAACATTCAGAATTCGATCACTGTACACACACAGAATTCGATCACTGTAATGTACGTGACATAAGAGTATTTTTAAATTCATCGTATTACCCCTACAAAGGATTGAATATAAGTTTTTCAGATAATAAGTTTTCTTTATTATACGAACAATATTCAAGATTTCAACAGTCCTACTACGGCCGTCGAGCGGAACCATTGATGAGCTTAAAAGAATTCAAAGACATTGCTCCATTATTTGTGATCGACTGTTCCCTTCAAAGTGAAGGGATCTATTGATGTGAGAGTTGAAATAGAAACTGACCAAGAAATACCTGATCAAACAGCAGCATATTGCTTGATTTTGAATGACTGCATATTTGAGTACAAACCCTTGAGTAACATTGTTAAAAAGATATCATGAATTGTAATAAAATTATAGTTGATTTACAAGGTTTCAAAGACACTTACAACAAATTTATAGTGAAAGATCTGGCAATAGCTACTCAAGAACATACTCATGTATTTTTTAAAAAACCACCATATGCATTCTCTCAACTAACTCATGAAGAGAGGAAACGAGTTTGGTGGGTGGACAAAAATTTGGGATATCGTTGGAGTGAAGGATATATTGATTACAGAGAATTTCGTAGGATTATAAAGCCTTATTTAAACGATCGCAAATAAAGTGGGTAAAAGAGCTGTGTGATCATAAAAATATTGTAGATGTAACAGATAAGATTCCTAATTTCAAAAGTGTTTATAATGAATATTGTAAAGAGTTAGTATCATTTAATTGTTTTATTCACTCGAAACATTGTGCTTTGAAAAATGTTTTGTGTATAAAGAAATGGTTATTAGATCTCTATGTAAATCTATAATATAAATAAGTATTATTTTCTTTTTGTTTTGTATGAATATTATAAATGACAATAAAACAATATAATTTAATTGTACTGATTTTATTTATAACTAAAACAGCGACATCTACTGACTATCAGAGTACTTATTAAATAGATCTAGTCAAATGATTAGAAGTACTATATACTTCATAAATATTTAAAACAGCGACATCTACTGCGTTTGTACTGAATCATTAAATAAATAGTGATCCAGTCAAATGCTAAAAGATGATGCTTTTGACTTCAGATACAAATTAGGTTATTTTTTTTATCCTTTATTTATTCTGTATTCTATAATTAAGCTTTTAATTTTTCTCTTAGCCTAAAGGATAAAATTATAAGTTAAATAATTGATTTAACATTTCTTGATATAAATCACATTTTATTGAAGTAACTATAATGAATTTGCTTTATTACAAAAAAGACATTGTTTTGTACAGATAAAACGTAACAATATTATTAAAATCTTAACTAATTAACGAAATATTTATAAAACACTTATTACCTACTAATTAAAAACTAAAATTATCATTCGCTAATGTTTTGGCGATTTTATTAATCACATTTTCTGTGAGATCCAAAATATCGTCGACTGAGTCTTTTATGACATACTGTGCATTTAATATCATTTTTTCCAAAACATCTCTGTTAACTAAGTCATTTTCTATGTCGAATACTTGAATTTTAATAACTTTTCTGGGTTTTCGATGTTCTTTTCTGATAACATAGGATGATGCCGACAATCGATCCATTTTTTTTCTCAAATCTTGGCGTTGTTCTTCCTTCTGTTTTTCAGCTGCTCTATTTCTTAACATTTCTTGATAATACTCCTCCGCTTGTTCATAAGGGTCTTGAGCATCTTGAGAGATAAGTATCATTGTATCTTGAGAGTCAGACATCATCTGTAAAATCAATACATATAATAAAATCGTAACCGATCGCTGTCTGTACATGGAGGATAAATGAGTAAAAATATTTTTGGGGGCTTTTACTAACGCAATAGAACACAAAACAATGATTTTTAGAATTTTTGTCTGTTTGTCTGTTTGTCGGTTTGTCTGTTTGTCTGAGCGTTTGTGCACGCTAATCTGAGAAACGGCTGAACTGATTCGTTTGCGGTTTTCACTGAAATATTATGATAAGCTTCACTTAAAATTTAGTGTTTGTTTCATTTAAATCCGTTCATAAATTATATACATATATATACATATATACAGGGACAAATTACACTGATTGAGCTAGCCCTAAAGTAAGTTCGAAACTTGTGTTATGGGATACTAACTCAAAGATACTATATTTTATAACAAATACATATATAGATAAACATCCAAGACCCAGGACAATTTAAAAGAGGCCATTTTCCAACTTGCCCTGACCGGGGATCGAACCCGGGACCTCTGGGTGGCGGACTAGCATGGTGACCACTACGCCACGGAGGTCGTCAAAATAAAAAAGTTATATCAATTTTAAAGAATCACGTCAACCATTTTTGTTCGAAAAACTGTGTTTGTGCACGCTTATCTCAGAAACGGCTGAAAAACTTCGGTTGCGATTTTCAATTATGTATTTTGATAAGTTTCACTTAAAATTTAGTGGTTGTTTCATTGAAATCCGTTGATAAATAAAAAAGTTATATCAATTTAAATCATCAATATCATCATCAATACATCATCATCAATCATCATCAATACATATAATAAAATCGTAACCGATCGCTGTCTGTACATGGAAGATAAATGAGTAAAAATATTTTTGGGGGCTTTTACCAACGCAATAGAACACAAAACAATGATTTTTAGAATTTTTGTCTGTTTGTCTGTTTGTCTGTTTGTCGGTTTGTCTGTTTGTCTGTGCGTTTGTATACGCTAATCTGAGAAACGGCTGAACTGATTCGTTTGCGGTTTTCAATGAAATATTATGATAAGCTTTACTTAAAATTTAGTGTTTGTTTCATTTAAATCTGTTCATAAATAAAAAAGTTATATTAATTTTAACACTAGAGTGCACGCGCCCCATTTCTTTGCAAGTATGCTCGCGCGCTCTACTATAGTAGAACACTTTAAAATTGAAAAAAAATCAATAATATGGCAATTTTAAATAAAAATAAGCATTTTTACTAAAGAAGATTTATTTTAGAAAATTAAAGTTACAAAATTTTTGTTTACATTGTTAAATTTACTTAATTAGGAACATTTTTAAGAGATCACATAAAAAGTTACATATTTGGCAAGTTACAAATCAAAACACATATTTTTTTTAGATTTCTGATATTTTTTAAAATTGAATCACTGTTTTCGTTGCATTCAATGCACAATAGTTTGAGTTGGAGGTGATTTATACATCGTGTTCCATTTTTTGATATAAAAAAGTTGCCACTCACCTCTGTACGCTCAACTTGCCTCAATTGAGAGAAAATAATATCATCTTTTGACGACGACTGCTCAGACTGTGTGGTATTAGTCACGTGGTCTTGAGTCATCTCCTCATCTTGCACCTGACTTCTGCCCTCTTGACTAATTGGTTCTGACACTATGCCAGCATTACCATCGTCATCGCTTTCAATAATTTCCTCATCATCTTCAATTTCCTCTTCCAGCCATTTTGATACAAGACGTTCCCATTCTGAGGCCATAATGATAAATTTTGGTGCTAAAAAAAAACAAAGTACAAAATAAAATATATCATCAATACATCAATACATCAATACATATAATAAAATCGTAACCGATCGCTGTCTGTACATGGAAGATAAATGAGTAAAAATATTTTTTGGGGGCTTTTACCAACGCAATCGAACACAAAACAATGATTTTTAGATTTTTTGTCTGTTTGTCGGTTTGTCTGTTTGTCAGTGCGTTTGTGCACGCTAATCTGAGAAACGGCTGAACTGATTCGTTTGCGGTTTTCACTGAAATATTATGATAAGCTTCACTTAAAATTTAGTGTTTGTTTCATTTAAATCCGTTCATAAATAAAAAAGTTATATTAATTTTTACACTAGAGTGCACGCGCCCCATTTCTTTGCAAGTATGCTCGCGCGCTCTACTATAGTAGAACACTTTAAAATTGAAAAAAAAATCAATAATATGGCAATTTGAATAAAAATAAGCATTTTTACTAAAGAAGATTTATTTAAGAAAATTAAAGTTACAAAAACACTAAAGAAAAACAACTAAGTATAAGTTACTTACCTCATATATTAATTACACAAGTGGTCGCGCGTACTACTCAGGTAGAATAAGGATTTTGTCGCGAAATAATATCGACGTGCGGCCTCTTTTTATACGTGCGGCACACTAAAATGAACCGGAGTTTAGTAGTCGAGGCTTATCTAGGAGCGGGAGGGTATATATGAAAAAATGAGATGACACGACTCAAAAGTTTGCTCCTGTTCTACTATAGTAGAGCGCGCGTGTCCTCTAGTGTTAAAGAATCACGTCAACCATTTTTGTTCGAAAAACTGTGTTTGTGCACGCTTATCTCAGAAACGGCTGAACAACTTCGGTTGCGATTTTCAATTATGTATTTTGATAAGTTTCACTTAAAATTTAGTGGTTGTTTCATTGAAATCCGTTGATAAATAAAAAAGTTATATCAATTTAAAGAATCACGTCAAAGATTTTTGTTCGAAAATTTGCTATGAAATAAACTGTACGGTAGCATTGGCTAATACTTTTGTTAATTTTATATACGGTTTTTATAAAATAATAAAGTTAATAACCGGCCAAGTGAGAGTCGGACTCGCGCACAAAGGATTCCGTCCCATTATCTATAAAAAATCAAGTTTGTTGTACGGGAGCCTCAATTAAATATTTATTTTACTCTATTTTTAGTTATTATATCGGCAAGAGAAATACATCATCCTTGAAAATTTCAACTGTCTGGCTATCACGGTTCATGAGATACAGCTTGGTGACAGACGGACGGAAGGACGGACAGCGGAGTCTTAGTAACAATGTCCCGATTTTAGCCTTCGGGTACGGAATACGGAACCCTAAAAATTTACTATTTTGATGTTTTCGGAGTTTTTTTATTAGTTTCTTTTTGGTCACCAATAAATGGCGCTGTTAAAAATATACAGAGCCTAGGGCCGCAAGACCCAACGCCACCAAACGGCGATTCTTAGCATGATTGTGGGCGCGAAAATGGAAAAAGGAATCAAAATAGGAAGTACTTAATAGGTTAGGTTAGGCACAGGGGATGTCCTCTGACTAAAGCATAGGGTGCTGTGAGCGAGTCACGGACCGCCATAGTGGTAGCCGCGTCGGGGCTTTTAGCCCTTACCCCGGAGTTTTTAGTGGTAAACGCCACATAACCTTACCAGTCTCCCGTTACTGGCAAGGTGTCCGAACCGAAGGGATTTTTCCCGCGTAAAAATCTCCTCCATAAATCTGCCTCCATGACGTGGGCCATTCGGGCGATGGGAACTGGATTCCAAATACGGTCCTCTAGGTTGAAAGGAGCATTTGTGTCAACACGCGTCTTTACCCTAGCGGATAAAATTGAAGGCCGATGTACCAGGCCACTCAGACTCCTCTCGATAACTGAGAGAGTACCTCAAGTGAGCTCAGCCAAAGCCGCTGATAAGCAGTCGCCGTACCAGGTCTTTGGAGCAAGATTTAGCACACTGACTTGGCAAAAGCGGTAACGCCGTTATCACCATGAGATTTTTTGTGGGTGAAAACCTTAACCGTCCGATTTCCTGTGGCCAAAAGGCACCTTTTCCTCACGTAAGAAGAAAGGTTAGGAAAAATGTTAGGTTAAAATTTAAGTTAGGCACTGCAATAAAAATGTGTGGAAAACCCATACCAAGACTACTCAGTATTGTGACTTGAGGAACGAAAGATAGGTAATGGTCATTTTCCAGTTCGTTTGAACTGAAAGTACGCCGCAAATAACCTCCAAACAGCCGTATAGGACGCCCTACCCGAGAAGCTCTTCAAACGGAGGTTATTAGTGAACACTAAGCAGACATTGATCTCAGAGAACACTAACTTCCTGCCATCCTTAAAGCTCTACTGGTAAAATGTGCCGAGATACTGGCACGTAAAATACCTAGAGGTATCTTAAGTTTGGCAGATGCCTCAGCTTGAAAGTCCACATCAATAGAATGGTGACGATAGTGAAGATGGCCTGGGGGAAGCTCTATCCAGTACTTTCCTCTCGCTTCTAGCTTCGGACGCGGCTCATGATTAAGGCGATCTTAAGAAAATCTATGTTTAAGGTTACTTGAGGAACGCCGTCATCTGTCGGGACTCAAAGTAGAAATGCGTATTTCTCGACTTTTATCTCCCGCCTAGCGAAAGACATATTTGACAAGGCTTACCATTGCATCGCCACATCGGGAGGGCGGGGAAGAGGGGGAGATACAAATAGACGGTGGCAGCAGTCCGCTGCAGAGAGCTACAACAGATTAGTGCTGTGGGAACTCACGCCAAAAGACGGAAGATGAATTAAATATTAGCAAAGTCACTACCTATTGCATAAGTATTTCGTTTTAGAGAGACCCACGGCGTAGCAGTAACATTCGGTAACAGTGTAAGTTTACATGTAGTTTACAATGTCAAAATTCCGATCGACTTAGACTGTGACTAGAGATAATGTATGATCGTAGTAAACAAGGAACCCTTATAGTTTTGCCATTTCTGTCTGTCTCTCTGTCCGTGGTTTTACTTAGAGATAATTAGAACCAAGAAGCTGTAATTTGGCAACGGTCATGAACTTAAAGCAAAACTGGGCAGGGCAACTGGCGCGACGGAGCCCATGCGATGGGTTGACGAAATAATCAAAGTCGCGGGTTACACCTGGATGTGAGCAGCACAGGACTGAGATGTGTCGACGAAGACAGGTCTATGCTCAGTGGACGGAATAAGGGCTGAGATGATGATGAACTCTTTAGTTTTAATTCTAAATCGACATTCACAAATACGGAACCCTTCACTGCGTGTGACCTGATATTGTGCGTGTTACTTGACCGGTTTTATTGAAAATATCAAAATAACGATTTTTATAAAGTAAAGTCCACGCAGACGAAGTCGCGGGCAACAGCTAGTATATAATAAATCTTTGAGTACTGGAGTGTTCCCAACAGAATGGAAGACGGCTAAAGTCATTCCGATTTTTAAGTCTGACAGTGAAAGTTGTATAAAAACTATAGGCCCATTTCTATTCTTTCACAATTTGCAAAATTATTTGATGTTCTTGTGTGTCCTCATATTGTTAATCACTATAAGCAGCACCTCAGTCCAAGCCAGCATGGATTTACTCAGAATAGATCAACTGTTACAAATTTAGTTGATTTTTTTGAATTATTATCGGAAGCTGTAGATGCTAACAAGCAAGTAGATGTCGTTTATTCGGATTTTAGTAAAGAGTTTGACAGTGTGCCGCATGATATTCTTTTAAAGACCTTGTCAGCGTATATATCAGGTTCGTTGCTCAGTTGGATAGGTTCCTACTTACAAAATCGCTCTTTTTATGTGGTGGTCAATGGCTACCAGTCGGGACTGCATAGAATTGCCTCTGGTGTACCTCAGGGTTCGCATTTGGGTCCAATTCTGTTCGTTATATTTGTAAATGATATTCCTTAGTTGCTTGAGTTCTCTGAATCATTCATGTATGCTGACGATTTGAAGTTTTGTCGGGTTATAGACACGTCAGATGATTCTATTAAGCTCCAAGCTGATCTTAATAAACTAGTAGAGTGTTGTAAGCAGAATAATATGAAATTAAATACTTCTAAATGCTATCATGTAAAAGGGCATTATTACCAACTAATTATCTTATTGGCACTGAAAATATTAAAGAAGTTGAGGAAATAAGAGAGATATAGTATTCGATAAAAAATTAACATTCATTCCCCACTATGATAATGTAATAAAAAGAGCATCTAAGGTACTTGGTTTTGTTATTCGAAATGCTAAAGATTTTCAAAACGTCAATACCAAAAAACTTCTGTACAACAACTTAGTGCGTAGCATTTTGGGGTACGGAAGTGTTGTTTGGAGACCTCATTAGGGTTCCGTAGCCAAATGGCAAAAACGGAACCCTTATAGATTCGTCATGTCTGTCTGTCTGTCTGTCCGTCCGTATGTCACAGCCACTTTTTTCCGAAACTATAAGACCTATACTGTTAAAACTTGGTAAGTAGATGTATTCTGTGAACCGCATTAAGGTTTTGACACAAAAATAGATAAAAAACAATAAATTTTGGGGGTTCCCCATACATAGAACTGAAATTAAAAAAAATATTTTTCATCAAATCCATACGTGTGGGGTATCTATGGATAGGTCTTCAGAAATGATATTGAGGTTTCTAATATCATTTTATTCTAAACCGAATACTTTGCGCGAGAGACACTTTCAAAGTGGAAAAAAGTGTGTCCCCCCCCCCCGTAACTTCTAAAATAAGAGAATGATAAAACTAAAAAAAATATATGATGTTCATTACCATGAAAACTACCAGCGAAAATTGGTTTAAACAAGATCTAGTAAGTAGTTTTTTTTTTATATGTCATAAACTGCAATGTACCTTTCATTTAATCAACTCAAATATAAAAATAAAAAAATACTACAAGACTTTTTTATTATGTTATTTGCTACTACGGAACCCTTCATGGGCGAGTCCAACTCGCACTTGGCCGCTTATTTTTCTACTCACGCCTTACATATGGAACGGGTCCAGAAGAGATTTATGTGGCACCTTGCCCATTCTAGTGGTATATCAAAATACACATTACCTTCGTACAGTAAGCGTATGTCGCATTTCAAAGTCGAATCTCTAACTAATCGCAGAATTCAAATGGATCTTAAGTTTACATGGAAGATATTTAATAATGCATTAGATTGTCGGCGACTTTTAGGTAAATTTAAATTTCGAGTGCCATACAAATATCCCCGTAATAGTATCGAACCATTTAGTCCCTGTCTCCGTAGAACTAAATTCGGCGCAAACTCACCAGTACCAAGACTCAGTAGACTGATTAACGAATTAAGTACAATGATAGATATTCAGGCTGACTCGTTTGGCAGGATACAAAACACTGTTTGTCAATATCTAGCAACTAATCAAATTAGTTATTGATAGGAATTACATTTGTTCATAACATTTAGGTAAACTTCTTAAAATTTTTTACGCATGTCGTGTTTACCTGTAAGTGTTTGTTAACCTGCATTACTGCAACAGCGCACTTTTGTCAACCCAACTGTTTTCGGAATCACTTAGTACTAACCATTTTACAAACAATTTAGTTCCTTTTCTTTTTATAACTTTTCCAATGAGATAAAGATCAGGACCGTAGGACCGACAGGAACTTAGTCTTCTGTAATTCATAACCGTAAAATGTTCCCAAAATTAGTTGCTTATGTTTGTCTTCTATTTGATAAGTAGGTGGTTTGGTACAGTTAACTTTTTTAACAGTAAATATTTCCGTTGACCAGTTAGGGGTGTAACCTTTACTAAAATCTCCTTTATACTTACTTATTCGAACATGATCACCAACATGAAACAGGGATTTCGTGATATGTTGTTTTTGAGTTTATTTATATTAGCCTTGACTAAAGTCTCATTATACTTATTAACGTATATTGGTTTAAACTTTGTTATGCTATGGGGTGTCCTGTTATAACGTTAAATAACGGATTTCAAATTACTGCCTAACCATTGATACTGTCCATAAATACTAAATAATTTGTATAGATGACTTTCTAATGTTCTTATTACTCGCTCAACTATCGATGCTTTTTTACAGAATAAGTAGAATAATGGTTTATTTTATATTTGCTCATCAATCTTTGAAAATTTTCATTGTAAAACTCTTTACCTAAATCTGTTTGCAAATTGCTTGGTTTTGCTTGGTTTAGATTCCGAAACATCTCTGTTAACTAAGTCATATTCTATGTCGAATACTTGAATTTGAATAACTTTTCTAGGTTTTCGATGTTTTTTTCTGATAACATAGGATGATGCTGATAATCGATCCATTTTTTTTTTCTCAAATCTTGGCATTGTTCTTCCTTCTGTTTTTCAGCTGCTCTATTTCTTAACATTTCTTGATAATACTCCTTCGCTTGTTCATAAGGTTCTTGAGCATCTTGAGAAATAAGTATCATTGTATCTTGAGAGTCAGACATCATCTGTAAAATAATAAATATTTTAGTTTGTGCTAAACATTTTACATCATTATTAACAAAATTAGATTGTAATACTTACATTCCAATACCGAACAGTTTTTGTAAATTATTGATTTATTATGTGCAGCGTGTTAGAACCTCAACTGTTTTAATGCGACTAACGATATTTTATATATACTCGAATAGGTATCGGAATCTAAATTCCTGACATAACAATTATTTTTCATTTTTCGCAAGCATTATCGTATTATGCTGACATTTCGATAAAAGGTGATGCAAACAATTATGTTTTTACATGAATCGAATGTATCGCATTGCGCTTTATATAAGTTATTAAATTGTTAGCAAATTTGGTTCTAACAACCTTACATAATATCATTCAAGGGTGATGACAAAGGAAATAAAAATGCATTTCATTATTATTTATTTTTTATTTATTCTTAACACAAATTTATAAAAAATAAAACAAAAGAATATTAAAATAAGGTATATAAATTTACATATACTATTGCCAAACAAATTAGTAAATAATATTCTAATATAAAAGAGTTTTATCTCCCCATGCCAAAGTAGAAAATTTATCCTTAAGTATAATTCTTTTATCATCATTTGAAGACAAGGCTACTTTATTTACAGCTCGAGTAAATATTTCATGTCTAAGCGATTTAAATAGTATATTTCTTTTGCGTATCAGCTTATTCTTCAACAAGACATCACTGTTGTCATTATAAGTTAGGTCTTTGACAACTGCTTTCTTTACACCTTTGGCTTTTTTCACAATTTTGTTTTCGGTTTTTAGACAATATAATTTTGACCTAAGTCCCGCAAAGGAAATAATTGGAAAACCAGCTGTTTCATCTTTAAATAAACCAGGTATTTTTTTGTTTTGTGGTATTAAAGCAAATCTATTATTTTCACCATAATTACTAGTATCGAGATATGATTGAAAGTTAATATTCATATCTTTATACACATCTTCTGTTTCGATAGAATACAAAAAACTGTCAGTATCGGTATAGCATAATTTTAACCTTGTATCATAAAATGGTTTCATAACCGAATAGTGGAAATCATACATATGATTTTTGGATATTTCTAGAACTGTGAAACCTATATATATAGGTTTATCTAAAATAACAGTTTCAGGTTTTATTTGTACTGCTACAAAATTTTCACTAAACACTGTGCAATTTTTAAAGTTAGGTCTAGATATTAATTGTTTAGCAGAATAGAACTTTTTTGTTTTATTTCTATCGTCGTTCCAACGATTTACTAGATAAACATTTACTCTCTTTTCGGTATCTTCTAGCGTTTTTCCGAAAATGCTATTATTTAATAATTTAAAGAAATCTTGTTCAAATGTAGAGTTAGCTTTTTGTCGTAATTCCGTATTTAAATCAATATACTTTTTCAGAAATGGTTGTTGTTTAAGTTTGACTACTCTATGAATTTTTTTCAAAATAAGACCATTTAGTAAGCATGTTTTAAGATGTATATTATGAATAACATATTGAAATTTGTCGTACAAATTCGGAATTAATTTAGGATTTTTAGAACCTGGGGGCGTAAATTTCTGTGGACAAAATGGTAAATCATTATGTAAATCATGCAAATGTTCTGGATATTCTAAATCTACCTCTAAAATATACTTTATAAATGCACAGTATGTCATAAAAGACACGGTCGACGATATTTTGGATCTCACAGAAAATGTGATTAATAAAATCGCCAAAACATTAGCGAATGATAATTTCAGTTTTTAATTAGTAGGTAATAAGTGTTTCATAAATATTTCGTTAATTAGTTAAGATTTTAATAATATCGTTACGTTTTATCTGTACAGAACAATGTCTTATTTGTAATAAAGCAAATTCAATATAGTAACTTCAATAAAATGTGATTTATATCAATAAATATTAAATCAATCATTTTACTTTTCATTTTATACTTTAGGCTAAGAGAAAAATAAGAGAAAAATTATAAGCTTAATAATAGAATACAAAATAAATAAAGAATAAAAAAATAACCTTATTTGTATCTGAAGTCAAAAGCGTCATCTTTTAGCATTTGACTGGATCACTATTTATTTAATGATTCAGTACAAACGCAGTAGATGTCGCTGTTTAAAATATTTATGAAGTATGTAGTACTTCTAATCATTTGACTAGATCTATTTAATAAGTACTCTGATAATCAGTAGATGTCGCTGTTTTAGTGATAAATAAAATCAGTACAATTAAATTATATTGTTTTATTGTCATTTATAATATTCATACTAAACAAAAAGAAAATAATACTTATTTATATTATAGATTTACATAGAGATACTGTTATCTAATAACCATTTCTTTATACACAAAACATTTTTCAAAGCACAATGTTTCGAGTGAATAAAACAATTAAATGATACTAACTCTTTACAATATTCATTATAAACACTTTTGAAATTAGGAATCTTATCTGTTACATCTACAAAAATTTTATGATCACACGACTCTTGTACCCACTTTATTTTTTCCTTACCTTTCACGATAATTTTGCGATTGTTTAAATAAGGCTTTATAATCCTACGAAATTCTCTGTAATCAATATATCCTTCACTCCAACGATATCCCAAATTTTTTTCCACCCACCAAACTCGTTTCCTCTCTTCATGAGTTAGTTGAGAGAATGCATATGGTGGTTTTATTAAAAATACATGAGTATGTTCTTGAGTAGCTTTTACCAGTTCTTTCACTATAAATTTGTTTTAAGTGTCTTTGATACCTTGTAAATCAACTATAATTTTATTACAATTCATGATATCTTTTTAACAATGTTACTCAAGGGTTTGTACTCAAATATGCAGTCATTGTTTTATTTAGAGAACGGGTTACTCACGTATAGAGTCAGCTACTGCCGACATGTTTCGACCTCATCCGGAGGTCTTCATCAGGGCGAATGTGACGAGAGGCCCGTACACCGCACCGGATCGCGACACACTGATGTTAGTAGCGGGAGGCGCGGGGCGCGCGGGCAGCGCGGGCGATCGCCCTCTGCGCCCGCAGCGACAGTTCGGTAAATGGTAGTTGCTGCTGGATAGTTGCGTCAAGGACTCCCGTGGATATACTGGGAGCCGTTATTTCCTCTTCATCATCTTCTGCGGCTGGTGATAGCGCCAGTGCGTGAAAAAGCTCACTGTATCAGAGACTGTCGGCTGTATATGGCATCTATTATGCGTCTCTTGAAGTACCGGTTTCCAGGCGGCGGGTAAGCTCCAACCAACATCACGATTAAAAACCGTTCTCTAAATAAAACAATGAGTGTACCTCACGTTAGTTTTAATCAAAAAATATGCAGTCATTTAAAATCAAGCAATATGCTGCTGTTTGATCAGGTATTTCTTGGTCAGTTTCTATTTCAACTCTCACATCAATAGATCCCTTCAAAGTTTCTTGTTGACGGGAACAGTCGATCACAAATAATGGAGTGTGTCAATCAATGTCTTTGAATTCTTTCAAGCTCATCAATGGTTCCGCTCGACGGCCGTAGTAGGACTGTTGAAATCTTAAATATTGTTCGTATAATAAAGAAAACTTATTATTTGAAAAACTTATATTCAATCCTTCGTAGGGGTAATACGATGAATTTAAAAATACTCTTATGTCACGTACATTACAGTGATCGAATTCTGCCATTGAAAATTGTGGTTGATGTTGACGATTGGTTTGGAACCCAATAATAATAAACCGTGATTTCTCAGGTTGCGATGTAGTTTTAATTGCCCAAGTGTGTTTACGAGTTCTGGGGAGTAAAGGATATTCATAGAGATCCCAATTCCGGAAAGCTAATGTTAAAGCACGATCTTTTTCCAGATGCTTCAATAAATTAATTCTTTCACGATCCGATACTTTGACGTGTGGAACTCGCCAAACTATTTTATTAATAACTATATCATCAACAAATTCTTCATTATTTAATCTTAATGCATTGAGGTTACTGTTGCTACTTAGTAACACTAACTCATGTTTGCAATTTATGATGATTTTCTTGTATATTATTCGCCCAATATTCTGTTTAATGGTATTGCCGCAGAGAATGAACCGTTATGAACATTAGTAGTACCAGTAGGAGACCACCCCCACACTTTTGCAGATTTAGATTCATTTTCATTTAAGGAAAGATATGATTTTATGGTTGTAATAATACCAGCATTTTTTATTCTATCTATTTCAACTCCATTTAATTCATACAGAATATCTTGAAATAAAAATAATGCAGGATTGTTGATAAAGCCAACACTTGAAAGTACTTCTTTTGTTTTACTTTTGTATACGTTTGCTTTACCTGCAATGTACAAAGTGCTGAGGGATGGTAATATGTACAAGTCTTGTTGGTTAATAGGGATTCGGATTTCATCATTCTTATTGAAACTTGTCACGTACGGCTTGTATGAATGAAATTCAAAACTTTCCACACTGTTGTCGTAGGCTGTCGGTTGAGATATATTTAAAATATTCATTTTAATAATCCTACTAATTTCAAATATTCTCGGTTATTTTTTGAAAGCTTCTTCTGTAAAGAATGGAGAGGTCTTCTTTTCTGAGATGTTTTCTTGAAACTGACTTGAAGAGAGGACGGAATAGGGTTTTTATTAAAATTTATCATTTTTTCTAAAATGTAAATACAGCTGAACCTCCTCACCGCGTAAATTGATTTGATTGTTTCCAGCGTCCAGCAATCTTATATTCAGATCAGTAATCGAATTTTGATTGATTGGGAAATATATTATATTCTTGGGAATTTCAATAATGCGATAACCAGTGGTACGTTATGAAAAAAATCATGAATTATGTGACTAGCTTTTCCGTTCACAAAAGATCCGCTCACTACATCACATTCGATGCGCACGAGAGTAGTAGATATAATGCTGACAGGATAATGAGGTTCAGTACTTTTGTTAGCTTTAACAGTCTCTTTTCCGAATCCTAAAATTCTACCAATTGAATCATGTTTTTCGAAATGAATATCTTCAGAACAGAAAATATTAGTTTTCATTGTATTGTTATTACAAGTTAGTTTAAAGGAAACATTTTAAATATTACTACTTAAAAAATCTTAAATGTCTTGAAGCTCATAAGACCCTTCTGGAATCTCGATAACTTTATTTCCATTATATAATTTATATTTCTCTCGTCTATGTTCGGAATCGAATTAAAGGTAGAAAAGTATAAAAGACCACATTCATAATCTCCACGTAATTCTAGAGTTGGTGAATAGTTTGTTGTCAAAGAGCCTCCCACCCCAGTTATTGACACAGTGAAAGACATGTTTGTACTACTATTTTTTTATTTATTTATTCACTTAAATACATTTTTCCAAAAATCGTTTAAAAAATTTAAGCAATGATGTCCACAGTTCGTGGATCCGAAGTTCTGATGTTGAATGTAATTATATTTAATGGATGTATTTTTCAAATATTTTATTAACTCTAATGGTGGTTAAGGATTCCCAAAACTATCAAAATATTCAGAATAATTATCAAGCTTTACGTAGGCTACCCAGTGAGTTCAGGGGTTATTACAACTATCAAGGTTGAGTATGGCGCACTCTATTTTTCTTGGTTTCGTAGGTAAAGAATCTCTCATAAACACACCACGAAAATAAGGTATATCGTTAGCATACTTGTAGTGTACCACTACATATTCACTACAAGCCTCCCACACACCTTCACACAAAGACAAGTCCGCTCTGTACGACATCCACTCTCAGACTGAGCGATCAGACTGCCGCACAACCTACTTATATAACGTACATCTGACGTTTAGCCCTAGCTACTTGTGTGAGTGAGACAATGTATATGTATCTATTCATAGACACAAACAATACATCCCTTCCTTATCAATATTTTTGTAATGAGATGATTTACGAAATATATTTAAATTAAAACTAGGTTATCTTATAATCCACGATTAAATTAAATCTCCGGCCTCATTGAATAAGAATATTGATAGATTCAGATATAGCTTTTACACTACTATGAACTCAGCTTTTTCACTTTGTCACTCTCCGTCTATCCTCTCCCATTTTTTTTCTCAAGTGCAATTCGAACTAAAAAGCAATGACTCAAAATAACCAATAATTAAACTTCTTTTACCTTTGTAGACTTAATCAGTCAGGTTTGACTGCCAGTGCCAATCTGTATTTCCTGCTGTTATTCATATTTAATAATTGAGGAAGCTAAAAATGAAAGCTTAAAAATAACTTAAGAAAATATGTTTTAACTATATTTTTTGTTAGACTTAATTCAACTTATAATATGCTCTGACAAAGCATACTAATAAGATTTTTGAATAGTCATTTTTAACCATTTCTACCATCTGACAGCTTACTTTACTAAGTCCTAAGGCCCCGAAGTGGGCAGATCTTCACCGCAATCTGTTTTTTGGCCAAGCGGTCCATTCAGGACCAGGTCAGCCAAACTGTCTTTATCTTTGCTGCAACAGCGTACTGTAAAGTCCGCTTAGAGTGGCCAACCCTACGCCTGTCCTGGGAGGTCCACCACTGTATGTATATTTCCCACTCAAGAGCATAACCCATCCTTGTCCATCTGCGGTGCTCTGTCCAGCTTATTAGCATTAGCTATTTGTGCTACGCTGTTCAATAACAACGCATTTACGAGAGCAGGCCTATGCGTTCGACCAGTTTCATCCTGGTTTGGATTTGAACTCCTAAGAAAACCATTGAAATGGTCCTACGTCAATGTACATGGACCCACGATTCGGACGATTCGGGTGGAACACCCATCTTAAGATCATGGTCACTTGTTTGCGTAAAAATACATAAAAAGCACTGAAACTTGCTCACTAATGAGCGAACGGTCTTCTTTATCGTTTGTGTTAGTGACTAACACTAGTGCCAGAGTTTTTAAACCGCCTTAAAGGCCTCTGACATGGTTTTAGGTAACGACCAATGTCAAAGACAGTGACCGGGACCGACGGATCAACGTGCCCTCCGAAGCAAGGATCATCTCACTTATCAGACAATCTAACCCTTAACCAACCAAACTAGGACAACAACACAAAGTCGTTGCCCCCGCCGGAAATCGAACCCGTGACCTCCGGGTACGAGCCGAACGCTCTAACCACTACACCACGGAGGCAGGAGGAGCGAACGGTATAACAAACATTTACCTGGTTAATGAAGGCCTGAATGTTGGCCCCGTCTGCACTTTTCACATTTCCTTAGTTTGATTCTTTATTTATTCTCTGAATTAATAGGTGAAAAACTTTTCATCATTATGGTTTTCCTTAATTACAACCTTTGTTTGATGTTCAAACGAGACATCCTCCGTAATTCCTGTTATTAGCATTTTACATTCAGTTGTGACAGATGTACCACCATCTGATCTTTCGGATGGATGACCTCTTCTTTCTCTTCAATTTTTTACTGGCCTCCATTTTACTCGTGGTACATATCACGTAGAATAGTATTCGTTGATTTCGCTTGAAATCGCTATTCTAGTCTACTTATATCGGCCGTCATAAGATATCTAACGAGTTCTTGACTACTGTTGTGCATTAGTGTAAAGTTGTTTCAAAATAACCAACAATCTAAGTGTTCACTTTATATAATTGTATTTTACAATACAAGTTAACACTGAAAACACTTACTATTAACTTTAACTTCCTTTCACTCATCACTTACTTTGATATTTTAAATTAAGGAGAATATATAATGAAGTGAATAATGATTTATTTATTTTATCTACTAAAATTTTGGTCAATATTCTAAAACCACATCACTAAATGAGAACTATACGACAATACAAATTTCAGCAAATTAAACATTAATATGATTAAAACCAATAGTATAGAAACACACGAACTTGCATATTATTTAAGTTCTTGCTTGTTAAAATTTTATTTGTTTTTCTAATTTGCCGTCATATCAATTTGTATCTTCCTACATTTCGAGTTGGTGATAATCCTCGAATGTTTTCAGATTTCCAGATCATATTGAACTTTCTGCTATATCTAAGTCTGTGGAAGTCCACTTAGTTTTATATGAATTTTCATGTATGGATTGCTCAATCTTTGTCAGAACTTTTTTTTTTTATTTATTAAAATTTATAACTTAAGGCCCAAGGCCTTTGCCCCCAGTCAACCCACAGGTGGTGCTAATAAAAGTAAATTTATATATATAAATAACAGATATTTGCAATTTTTTCTTGCCGCTATAATAATTTTCCTTATATTTTTTTAGAATTTATCGCCAATGGGGATTTGAATCCTGGGCTGACTCAATAACGATGGAGGTGCCTTGTACTTTCCAACTAAATCGACGTGCACGTGCCTTCCGACTTAACGGAGGTGCCTTGTGCTTTCCAACTAAATGGAGGTGCAAGTGCCTTTCGACTTAACGGGGGTGCCTTGTACCTTCCAACTAAATGGAGGTGCACACCCATATGCTTATACAATACGCGGCCATAAAGGTTTTTATTTTTATTTTTTATTAACACTGGTGTCGGCCTCACCCAATTTAATGATTTTCTTGGCCTCACACAATTTAATGCGCGTTCACGGCCTTACCCAATTTAATGGTTTTCTTGGCCTGGCACAATTTAATGTGCGCTCACGGCCTTCTTGGCTTCGAACAATTTAATGCACGCCGATGACCTCACGCTATTTAATGCGTGCCGATGATCTCACACAATTTAATGCGTGCCGATGACTTCACGCAATTTAATGCAGATCAGCTTAATAAGCTGCTAGTTTGTTTTAAAACAAACTAGCAGCTTATTAAGCTGATCTGGTTTCTATATAGTCTATTTTTATATCTTTGTTCACTGAAGATGCAGTTTCAACATTCTCTGATTCCAGCCTGCGACCATATGATTGGAGAGAAAATTATGAAATGGTATTTATTTCTTTTGATTTCACGCGATATAATTTCAGCTAATGTCCTCTCAATCGTTATTGTCAGAAAATTGTGATATGTCTTGTTGTGTTGGGTATATAATAATATCCTGTTAAAATTTTGTAGGCTTCGATTGGGTTGCCTTTTGTCTTCGACGTTGTAGCAATGTAAGATTCACTTCTTTTATCCCTCGTTCATGTGGCATATTTAGTAAAGTTTAACCTGTTTTGTTTATACTCAGAATTACTGCAGGGCTGCTGGGGAGAAGTCTGATTCCAGTCACCACTGTAGCGATAATAAGGGTGCCACAGTTCCCTGTTTTGAAAAGTTTTGGTGGCATAGCATTGGAGGCTTCACCTTCCTTAATATAGTTTCACATACTGATTTCAGCAACTTTCTACTTAAAGATGTAACGTGAAGGGGAAGGTTGTTGTGTCATACCGTTTAAACTTTTGTCAGGTTGGGCACGCATTAAATTGCGTGAAGTCATCGGCACGCATTAAATTGTGTGAGATCATCGGCACGCATTAAATAGCGTGAGGTCATCGGCGTGCATTAAATTGTTCGAAGCCAAGAAGGCCGTGAGCGCACATTAAATTGTGCCAGGCCAAGAAAACCATTAAATTGGGTGAGGCCGTGAACGCGCATTAAATTGTGTGAGGCCAAGAAAATCATTAAATTGGGTGAGGCCGACACCAGTGTTAATAAAAAATAAAAATAAAAACCTTTATGGCCGCGTATTGTATAAGCATATGGGTGTGCACCTCCATTTAGTTGGAAGGTACAAGGCACCCCCGTTAAGTCGAAAGGCACTTGCACCTCCATTTAGTTGGAAAGCACAAGGCACCTCCGTTAAGTCGGAAGGCACGTGCACGTCGATTTAGTTGGAAAGTACAAGGCACCTCCATCGTTATTGAGTCAGCCCAGGATTCAAATCCCCATTGGCGATAAATTCTAAAAAAATATAAGGAAAATTATTATAGCGGCAAGAAAAAATTGCAAATATCTGTTATTTATATATATAAATTTACTTTTATTAGCACCACCTGTGGGTTGACTGGGGGCAAAGGCCTTGGGCCTTAAGTTATAAATTTTAATAAATAAAAAAAAAAGTTCTGACAAAGATTGAGCAATCCATACATGAAAATTCATATAAAACTAAGTGGACTTCCACAGACTTAGATATAGCAGAAAGTTCAATATGATCTGGAAATCTGAAAACATTCGAGGATTATCACCAACTCGAAATGTAGGAAGATACAAATTGATATGACGGCAAATTAGAAAAACAAATAAAATTTTAACAAGCAAGAACTTAAATAATATGCAAGTTCGTGTGTTTCTATACTATTGGTTTTAATCATATTAATGTTTCATTTGCTGAAATTTGTATTGTCGTATAGTTCTCATTTAGTGATGTGGTTTTAGAATATTGACCAAAATTTTAGTAGATAAAATAAATAAATCATTATTCACTTCATTATATATTCTCCTTAATTTAAAATATCAAAGTAAGTGATGAGTGAAAGGAAGTTAAAGTTAATAGTAAGTGTTTTCAGTGTTAACTTGTATTGTAAAATACAATTATATAAAGTGAACACTTAGATTGTTGGTTATTTTGAAACAACTTTACACTAATGCACAACAGTAGTCAAGAACTCGTTAGATATCTTATGACGGCCGATATAAGTAGACTAGAATAGCGATTTCAAGCGAAATCAACGAATACTATTCTACGTGATATGTACCACGAGTAAAATGGAGGCCAGTAAAAAATTGAAGAGAAAGAAGAGGTCATCCATCCGAAAGATCAGATGGTGGTACATCTGTCACAACTGAATGTAAAATGCTAATAACAGGAATTACGGAGGATGTCTCGTTTGAACATCAAACAAAGGTTGTAATTAAGGAAAACCATAATGATGAAAAGTTTTTCACCTATTAATTCAGAGTTATAGAATCAGAGAATGTTGTAACTGCATCTTCAGTGAACAGAGATATAAAAATAGACTATATAGAAACCTGATCAGCTTAATAAGCTGCTAGTTTGTTTTAAAACAAATAATAATAATAACCCTCATTGGCGTCGCGCGTATGGTGCGAACCTTCGATAGCTAAATATAAATAAGAAAATGACGGAGACAGAGAATCAGCAAGGTAATAGCTAAGGTGAGGTATATGGAAGACGTGCACCAACCTTCAGATCTTCGGGAAGCGAGCTCCTGGAGCTCCAGCTCAGCTAGCCACGTGGAATTCACCGGTTCAGGATCACGTCAACTGACACCACACAAGCCAACGTTCGTCAAGTTCTTACTGTCCACACGCGAAAAACACCACTTTTGAAACAGCGGGACGGATATGACTTACGAGTAGAAGTTGCTCATATCATCAGCGAAAGGAGCTGGAACAGCTCTTGATGGTACGGCGGTTGAACTGATTCTGTGTTGCGGCTTGCGGCGCGCAGAGGGCGCCTCATTGTATAGGTACACGTCAAAGTAGGAAAAATGGAAAACGGATGTGTAGCCTATACCTTGCGTAATTAATAGATAATATTTAAAGTAGCCGATAGGTGGCGGCACCATTTCCTCCCCCCTTTAAAGGGTCACCTTTAAAAAACATTCATAAAGCGAAAATTAACATTAAAAACAGCCGTACGCGAAACTAAATATTGTACTTAAACGCTAATTATTTATTAAACTAAAGCGAACTATACTAAACTAGCGGTAACAAAAATGCGCTATGTAGAGCCTATTGAGTAGGAAGCGGGCATAAACGAACGACTGGGCGCACATACGTGCCCTTAGCCGTCTTTACTGTCACTACTCGAACGGTACCGTCCTTTGAGGGATGAATTTTATCAACAATCGCTAATGGCCACGATAAGGGAGGCGAGTTATCGTCTATAATGAGTACAACTATACCGGGCACAATAGGCACGGATGGAGTATTCCATTTTTCGCGAGTCTGAAGGTTATGTAAATACTCTACTCTCCACCTCTTCCAAAAGGACTGCACTAGCTTGTCAAGTAGCGAGTGTCTCTGAAGCAAGCTGAGATTATCAGCATTGACTTCAGGCGCGGGTAACGAATGTAAAGGAGCAGTATGCAAAAAATGACTAGGAGTCAGAGCAGTCGGTTCAGCGGGATCGGAACTTAACACAGTAAGAGGTCGCGAGTTCAGTAGACACTCGATCTGAACGAGCACAGTCACAAGCTCTTCATAAGAAAGCAGCTGTTGGCCGATAACCCTGAACAGGTGTCTTTTAACAATTTTCACCATGCTTTCCCAGCAGCCCCCAAAATGGCTGGCCGTAGCGCAGTTAAATTTCCAATCAATTCGATGCTCTGTGAGCTCCTGTTCGAAACGACAGCGGTATTCATTACTATTTAAGAATTTATACAAGTCGCGTAAATAAGAGTTCGCGCCGACAAAATTAGTTCCCCTGTCAGAATGCATTACCTGCACAGGGCCCCGTCGAGACAAGAAGCGCTTTAGCGCGGCTAAAAAGCTAGCGGTAGTCAGGTCAGTAGCAACCTCGAGATGTATTGCGCGTGTTGTAAGACACGTAAAAACGCAAATATAAGCCTTGAAGGCTGTCGCTCCTCGACGTCTTATCGGGGTATACGCGATTGGTCCTGCATAGTCGCAGCCTGCATGCATAAAAGGCTTAATGGCTTGCCTGGTACGACAGTCAGGCAAGTCCGCCATAACGACATAAGCATTTCAGGCCCAGCGTGCAAATGCCTTTTATGATAATATGAAATGATTAAATTAACAACGTGATCTTCACGAGGCAGAAGTATTGGATGTTGTTCTGCGAATTTTAAGTCAGAGTTGGCCAGACGGCCGCCAACTCTGAGTAGTCCGTTATGTAAAAACGGTCTTAATTTATTTAAAGACGGTGAAATAGGCGAGTCGTTTTTAATACTAATAATTTCATTTCTAAAATGCCTATGTTGAAGTATTTGCAGCAATTTAATTTCTGCAGACTCCATGTCAGAGGCAGCGACGGCTGCTGACTCACGGCGCGGTAGTAACTTCGAAAATCTACAAATATATACGATCGTACGTAAAAGTTTACTCCACGACGACGACCGACAGGCAGCGGTATAAACTTCGGAGTCGTCCGGTGGAGTCAGGACTGCATGAACGAGCTTTCTTTGCTCGGGAATGATTTCCAGAGTGGAATCGTCAATTCCATCAAAGATGGGCCACTGCTCAGCCGACAGCGATAGCCACGGAGGCCCAAAAAACCACAGCGGGTGGTCATTGAGTTTGGAAGGAGCGACGCCCCGCGACAAACAGTCGGCAGGGTTGTCAGTTCCCGCGACGTGATGAAGATTATCAGCCGATACATTATCGGTTATCTTAATCACCCGATTGGCAACGAAAGTTTGCCAGCGGTGCGGTGAATTTTTAATCCAATAAAGTGCTACTTTGGAATCGGTGTAAGCGCGCACCTTTATTGGCATGCGGGAAGTATAAGCTTCGAGCACTGAACGTAATAACTTCGAAAGCAAGAGTACTGCGCATAACTTCATACGAGCTATCGTATGGGGCGGGGAAGGCGCGATTTTGGACTTGGCGCACAACAGACGAACATGATTGCCAGGGGCGGAGCTGACGTGCACGTATACCACGCCACCGTAAGCTCGCTCGCTGGCGTCAGCAAACCCGACCAGAGTAACCTTGCAGTCACCAGACACTCCGAGATAACGCGGAATTTTTATTTCATTTAGTGCTGGTAACTCGGCACAATATTGTTGCCAAAACTTTACGATATTGTTGGGCGGGGGTTCATCCCAGCCTACATTAAGCTGCCATAGCTGCTTGATCAGCAATTTGGCGACCAAAATTGCCGGCGCAACGAATCCCATGATGTCCCATAGTCTAGCAATAGTCGAAAGTATAGTGCGCTTAGTGCACAAGGAACCAGAGTCTGGTGGGTTAATTTTGATATAAAAATTGTCTTGATCTGTAGACCAACCGAGGCCCAGTATCTTATGCTGTGTGGCCTTATCAAATTCAACGTCAGTGGGAATCTTATGTGAAGCAGGAAGCTCGTCGAGAGCCTTTCTCGAATTACTGTTCCATTTAACAAGATCCCACTGAGCGCCCTTGAACATATTAATTAGTTCATGCGCAGTATTCGCCGCCTCCTGCTCACTATCAACAGAGAACGCGACGTCATCCATGTAGAGGCACGAGGAGGCGACGCGCGCGGCGCGCGGGTAACTGGCGCCGTCGTCGCTGACGAGCTGCTGGACCGTGCGCAGCGCGTGGTAGGGGCTCGACCGCAAGCCGAAGCACACCCTATTAAACTGATATAAAAGAAGCGGGTCGTTTGGATTAAACCGATATAAGATCTTCTGATAACGTCTATCAGATTCGCGCATCATAATTGTAGAAACATTTGTTTACAATCAGCGGTCATCGCTACAGCGTGTAGTCGAAAATTTAAAATAATTTTAAACAAGTCTCCTTGTAAGTTGGGACCACTGTGTAGAACATCATTGAGCGAGACACCTGACGAGGTTTTACAACTCGCGTCTAGCACAGGGCGCAGCTTTGACGTGGACTTATCCTCACGGAGAACACCGTGGTGCGGGATTATATAAGTAGGAGTAAAATCATTTAACTCCTGCGGTGAAGGGGTTACTTGTTCCAAATAACCTCGCGAAATGTAGTCATTTATGACGTCATTATAAGCGGAACGAAGCTTGGGAGAAGCTTCGAGCTTCCGTTCCAAACAAAAAAACCGCTTGCGCGCAATATCCAATGAATTGCCAAGCGAAAACACATCTTTGTCAAACGGAAGTGCTACGGTATAGCGGCCGGAAGAAGCGTCGCGTTCCGTAGTCGAGCGGTAAAAATATTCACATTCAGCATCGGCGGGATGCTGAACGGGCTAGCCAGGAACTTCTTCCAGTTCCCAGAAGCGGGTAAGCAAATTATCCATAGGCTGTTGAACTATGGCGCAGCATGACGTCACGCATGCCGGGCGGGCGGCTAGCGCTGGCACGGCTCCCATGAGCACGTAGCCTAACACTGTGTGAATAGCGGGAGGTGCCGACGGTCCGATGGAGACCACGTCGCCGGGCGGTACAACGCGTGGATGGTATTATGCAGTACGCTACAATAAATTAGCTTATTTAAGCATTAATTTTTTTATTGAATAAGTTCTTTTCAAATTTTCATTGTAGTATTTAACTACAATGAAAATAAGTAATTATTTGAAGTATAATATTTATTGATATACCATACATACAAGTTTTAATTTAGGTTATATTGAGCTAAAGAATTAAACATAATTTCAAGTATGTATAAGTAGTAAGGTACACTGGTACAGTGCGGCAAAAAGAAAATGAAAACGCCGAATTGCCCTGTCGACTATCTTATAGTTCTCACTGCAAAAGTGTACGTTGTATATTTTACAATTTTTACGAGGCATCCGATCAAATTCATTTCTCTCCAGGCGAACCGCGTTTATCCACTTATCACGCAGAATTTCATTTGTTGGGAATCTGTGTCTAAAACATTTGTACTAATGCATCATACCATCCATACTAGAAAGAAACATTTTTTTCCGAGCACGCCACGTGAGAGGTACATGCTCCAGGAAAAAATCTTAGGTACATTTTGCATAACACTTTCCACAGACGTCAAGTACGGATTATCACAATGTTTATTTCCTTGTATATGAAAGGTGTCCTGTGTTTTTCATGTCTTGTATGGCTTCTACACCACTTCACGGCACAAGACGGCATTTTTAATGAATTGATTATCGCTAAAACATAGCAATATTCTCAAAGGAAACTTCTTGCGACGCAGCCGCACGGCTCGAGTGTCACGGCGAACTGTCGCGCGGCTCTTATTATAAGCCCCGCCTGCCGCGGTACATATCGCGTGGAATTATTTTTCGGGATTAGTTACGCTTCTAGAGAATTATTATTCGTAGTAATTAATACACTTTTAATGATATAAGTGAAATGAGTTTATGGATCACAACATTAACTAACAACTTATAATTTCCAGTTCGTTTACGTGATGTACAAAGTACAGAAGTCCATTAACCTATAACCAAACTTTTATTTTGCAATAAAGTATAGCCAATTACCTGATATAGTAAATGCTAACCGTCACTTCCTCGTTCCTTGTTTTTTATTTTTGGTAATATTCAGTATGCAACATTTACTTCTGATTTGAAATGCTTTGTGCTTTTGACATTAAATACCCCAGCTCATAAAAATGGAAAAATAACTCACCGCGTGGCTTCGCATCATTTTCTCGTCGCCATTATGTAGTGTACCACTACATATTCACTATCACTATGACACAGGCTCACCTTCACACCAAGACACGTCCGCTCTGTACGACATCCACTCTCAGACTGAGCGATCAGACTGCCGCACAACCTACTTATATAACGTACATCTGACGTTTAGCCCTAGCTACTTGTGTGAGTGAGACAGCGTTTATGTATCTATTCATAGACACAAACACTACAATACTCTAATAAATCGAAATTATTAAGTGGTCGTTTGGGTAGCCATTCCATTAGTTTTTTGAATTTTTCAGATATAATCCCGCTCCTTTTTTACTATGCTTGATGTATAATCCTTTTCCAAGAGCAACTGCTTCCATTGTTTTGTTGTGTCGTGCAGACTCTTGAAGATTCTGTTTAGCCACTTTATAATCATTTACAGCTTTTGCTATACCTGCAGCTCCACCGGCTAGTGAACCAAGAGCCGATAATCCAGCAAAGATGGGAATCAAAGGCAAAAATCCACCACACTTAGGAATAGGTATATAGCGTGGTAAGCGAACACCACTTTTGTTTGTAAATATTTTCTTTGCAGCTGCATAAGCATATTTAAAAGCAGTGTTTTAGTCTTAACATTTAATTTTTTTCAAACAAGACTGTATTTTTTTTACAATTTTTAAAAATTATTGCGCTCCTGCGCCTGCTTTTAGTTTTGCTTTCATAGCATTTTTTACAATCCATGAGGCAATTTTTCTAAATCAGCGTTATGTCGAATGTTAATATCACTGTTATTATACGCAATATCGTGATACATGCACGCCCTGTCTAAATCATTAATACCTCGGTCACCTCTTAATAACCTTTTCTGTAATTTGGTTCCTGGACCGCAAAACTGATATCCAGGTAAATGTAGTTCAAACGGTAACTTATCAATTAAACTGTTAATAATACCACTTCCTTACTTCATGAATGAGCCGAAACTGATAATTAACCTTCCGTTACTGGACTTATATTACTGCAACAGTGCACTTTTGTCAACCCAACTGTTTTCGGAATCACTTAGTCCTAACCATTTTACAAACAATTTATTTCCTTTTCTTTTTATTACTTTTTTAATGAGATAAAGATCAGGAAACTTAGTCTTCTGTAATTCATAACCGTAAAATGTTCCCAAAATTAGTTGCTTATGTTTGTCTTCTATTTGATAAGTAGGTGGTTTAGTACAGTTAACTTTTTTAACAGTAAATATTTCCGTTGACCAGTTAGGGGTATAACCTTTACTAAAATCTCCTTTATACTTACTAATTCGAACATGATCACCAACATGAAACAGGGATTTCGTGATATATTGTTTTTGAGTTTTATTTATATTAGCCTTGACTAAAGTCTCATTATACTTATTAACGTCTATTGGTTTAAACTTTGTTATGCTGTGGGGTGTGCTGTTATAACGTTGAACAACGGATTTTAAATTACTGCCTAACCATTGATACCGTCCGTAAAGACTAAATAATTTGTATAAATGACTTTTTAGTGTTCTTATTACTCGCTCAACTATCGATGCTTTTTTTACAGAATAAGTAGAATACTGGTTTTTCTTATATTTGCTCATCAATCTTCAAACATTTTTATTGTAAAACTCTTTACCTAAATCGGTTTGCAAATTGCTTGGTTTTCGAGTTGATTCTGTCAATATATGTCGCATTGCATCCGTAACACAGTCCTTTGTTTTGGCTTTAAGAGAATTCACCCAGACATATTTTGATAAAGCGTCAATAACCAATACATATAATAAAATCGTAACCGATCGCTGTCTGTACATGGAAGATAAATGAGTAAAAATATTTTTGGGGGCTTTTACCAACGCAATAAAACACAAAAATGATTTTAAGAATTTTTGTCTGTTTGTCTATTTGTCGGTTTGTCTGTTTGTCTGTGCGTTTGTGCACGCTAATCTGAGAAACGGCTGAACTGATTCGTTTGCGGTTTTCACTGAAATATTATGATAAGCTTCACTTAAAATTTAGTGTTTGTTTCATTTAAATCCGTTCATCAATACATATACTCGTATCATCAATCATCAATACATATAATAAAATCGTAACCGATCGCTGTCTGTACATGGAAGATAAATGAGTAAAAATATTTTTGGGGGCTTTTAACAACGCAATAGAACACAAAACAATGATTTTTAGAATTTTTGTCTGTTTGTCTGTTTGTCGGTTTGTCTGTTTGTCTGTGCGTTTGTGCACGCTAATCTGAGAAACGGCTGAACTGATTCGTTTGCGGTTTTCACTGAAATATTATGATAAGCTTCACTTAAAATTTAGTGTTTGTTTCATTTAAATCCGTTCATAAATAAAAAAAGTTATATCAATTTTAACACTAGAGTGCACGCGCCCCATTTCTTTGCAAGTATGCTCGCGCGCTCTACTATAGTAGAACACTTTGAAATTGAAAAAAATCAATAATATGGCAATTTTGAATAAAAATAAGCATTTTTTCTAAAGAAGATTTATTTTAGAAAATTAAAGTTACAAAATTTTTGTTTACATTGTTAAATTTACTTAATTAAGAACATTTTTAAGAGATCACATAAAAAGTTACATATTTGGCAAGTTTCAAATCAAAACACATATTTTTTTTAGATTTCTGATTTTTTTTTAAATTGAATCACTGTTTTCGTTGCATTCAATGCACAATAGTTTGAGTTGGAGGTGATTTATTCCATCGTGTTCCATTTTTTGATATAAAAAAGTTGCCACTCACCTCTGTACGCTCAACTTGCCTCAATTGAGAGAGAAGAATATCATCTTTTGACGACGACTGCTCAGACTATGTGGTATTAGTCACGTGGTCTTGAGCCATCTCCTCATCTTGCACCTGACTTCTGCCCTCTTGACTAATTGGTTCTGACACTATGCCAGCATTACCATCGTCATCGCTTTCAATAATTTCCTCATCATCTTCAATTTCCTCATCCAGCCATTTTGATACACGACGTTCCCATTCTGAGGCCATGATAAATTTTGGTGCTAAAAAAAAACAAAGTACAAAATAAAATATAATGCATAAAAAAAATGTTATAAAACACTAAAGAAAAACAACTAAGTATAAGTTACTTACCTCATATATTAATTACACAAGTGGTCGCGCGTACTACTCAGGTAGAATAAGGATTTTGTCGCGAAATAATATCGACGTGCGGCCTCTTTTTATACGTGCGGCACACTAAAATGAACCGGAGTTTAGTAGTCGAGGCTTATCTAGGAGCGGGAGGGTATATATGAAAAAATGAGATGACACGACTCAAAAGTTTGCTCCTGTTCTACTATAGTAGAGCGCGCGTGTCCTCTAGTGTTAAAGAATCACGTCAACCATTTTTGTTCGAAAAACTGTGTTTGTGCACGCTTATCTCAGAAACGGCTGAACAACTTCGGTTGCGATTTTCAATTATGTATTTTGATAAGTTTCACTTAAAATTTAGTGGTTGTTTCATTGAAATCCGTTGATAAATAAAAAAGTTATATCAATTTAAAGAATCACGTCAAAGATTTTTGTTCGAAAATTTGCTATGAAATAAACTGTACGGTAGCATTGGCTAAAACTTTTGTTAATTTTATATACGGTTTTTATAAAATAATAAAGTTAATAACCGGCCAAGTGAGAGTCGGACTCGCGCACAAAGGGTTCCGTCCCATTATCTATAAAAAATCAAGTTTGTTGTACGGGAGCCTCAATTATATATATTTATTTAACTCTATTTTTAGTTATTATATCGGCAAGAGAAATACATCATCCTTGAAAATTTCAACTGTCTGGCTATCACGGTTCATGAGATACAGCTTGGTGACAGACGGACGGAAGGACGGACAGCGGAGTCTTAGTAACAAGGTCCCGATTTTAGCCTTCGGGTACGGAATACGGAACCCTAAAACTTTACTATTTTGATGTTTTCGGAGTTTTGTTATTAGTTTCTTTTTGGTCACCAATAAATGGCGCTGTTAAAAATACACAGAGCCTAGGGCCGCAAGACCCAACGCCACCAAACGGCGATTCTTAGCATGATTGTGGGCGCGAAAATGGAATAAGCGGCCAAGTGCGAGTCGGACTCGCCCATGAAGGGTTCCGTAGTACCAAATAACATAATATAAAAGTCTTGTAGTATGTTTTTTTTAATTTTTATATTTGAGTTGATTGAATGAAAGGTAAATTGCTGTTTACGATTTATGACGTATTAAAAAAAAAACTACTTTCTAGATCTCGTTCAAACCAATTTTCGCTGGTAGTTTTCATGGTAATGAACAACATATATTTTATTAAGTTTTATCATTCTCTTATTTTAGAAGTTACGGGGGGGGACACACACTTTTTTCCACTTTGGAAGTGTCTCTCGCGCAAAGTATTCGGTTTAGAAAAAAATGCTATTAGAAACCTCAATATAATTTTTGAAGACCTATCCATAGATACCCCCCCCACACGTATGGGTTTGATGAAAAATATTTTTTTTAGTTTCAGTTCTAAGTATGGGGAACCCCCAAAATTTACAGTTTTTTTTCTATTTTTGTGTCAAAACCTTAATGCGGTTTACATAATACATCTACTTACCAAGTTTCAACAGTATAGGTCTTATAGTTTCGGAAAAAAGTGGCTGTGACATACGGACGGACAGACAGACAGACAGACATGACGAATCTATAAGGGTTCCGTTTTTGCCATTTGGCTACGGAACCCTAAAAAGGAATCAAAATAGTAAGTACTTAATAGGTTAGGTTAGGCACAGGGGATGTCCTCTGACTAAAGCATAGGGTGCTGTGAGCGAGTCACGGACCGCCATAGTGGTAGCCGCGCCGGGGCTTTTAGCCCTTACCCCGGAGTTTTTAGTGGTAAACGCCACATAACCTTACCGGTCTCCCGTTACTGGCAAGGTGTCCGAACCGAAGGGATTTTTCCCGCGTAAAATTCTCCTCCATAAATCTGCCTCCATGACGTGGGCCAGTCGGGCGATGGGAACTGGATTCCAAATACGGTCCTCTAGGTTGAAAAGAGCATTTGTGTCAACACGCGTCTTTACCCTAGCGGATAAAATTGAAGGCCGATGTACCAGGCCACTCAGACTCCTCTCGATAACTGAGAGAGTACCAGGTCTTTGGAGCAAGATTTAGCACACTGACTTGGCAAAAGCGGTAACGCCGTTATCACCATGAGATTTTTTGTTGGTGAAAACCTTAACCGTCCGATTTCCTGTGGCCAAAAGGCACCTTTTCCTCACGTAAGAAGAAAGGTTAGGGAAAAAATGTTAGGTTAAAATTTAAGTTAGGCACTGCAATAAAAATGTGTGGAAAACCCATACCAAGACTACTCAGTATTGTGACTTGAGGAACGAAAGATAGGTAATGGTCATTTTCCAGTTCGTTTGAACTGAAAGTACGCCGCAAATAACCTCCAAACAGCCGTATAGGACGCCCTAACCGAGAAGCTCTTCAAACGGAGGTTATTAGTGAACACTAAGCAGACATTGATCTCAGAGAACACTAACTTCCTGCCATCCTTGAAGCTCTACTGGTAAAATGTGCCGAGATACTGGCACGTAAAATACCTAGAGGTATCTTAAGTTTGGCAGATGCCTCAGCTTGAAAGTCCACATCAATAGAATGGTGACGATAGTGAAGATGGCCCGGGGGAAGCTCTATCCAGTACTTTCCTCTCGCTTCTAGCTTCGGACGCGGCTCATGATTAAGGCGATCTTAAGAAAATCTATGTTTAAGGTTACTTGAGGAACGCCGTCATCTGTCGGGACTCAAAGTAGAAATGCGTATTTCTCGACGTTTATCTCCCGCCTAGCGAAAGACATATTTGACAAGGCTTACCATTGCACCGCCACATCGGGAGGGCGGGGAAGAGGGGGAGATACAAATAGACAGTGGCAGCAGTCCGCTGCAGAGAGCTACAACAGATTAGTGCTGTGGGAACTCACGCCAAAAGACGGAAGATGAATTAAATATTAGCAAAGTCACTACCTATTGCATAAGTATTTCGTTTTAGAGAGACCCACGGCGTAGCAGTAACATTCGGTAACAGTGTAAGTTTACATGTAGTTTACAATGTCAAAATTCCGATCGACTTAGACTGTGACTAGAGATAATGTGTGATCGTAGTAAACAAGGAACCTTTATAGTTTTGCCATTTCTGTCTGTCTCTCTGTCCGTGGTTTTACTTAGAGATAATTTGAACCAAGAAGCTGTAATTTGGCAACGGTCATGAACTTAAAGCAAAACTGGGCAGGGCAACTGGCGCGACGGAGCCCATGCGATGGGTTGACGAAATAATCAAAGTCGCGGGTTACACCTGGATGTGAGCAGCACAGGACTGAGATGTGTCGACGAAGACAGGTCTATGCTCAGCAGTGGACGGAATAAGGGCTGAGATGATGATGAACTCTTTAGTTTTAATTCTAAATCGACATTCACAAATACGGAACCCTTCACTGCGTGTGACCTGATATTGTGCGTGTTACTTGACCGGTTTTATTGAAAATATCAAAATAACGATTTTTATAAAGTAAAGTCCACGCAGACGAAGTCGCGGGCAACAGCTAGTATACAATAAATGATAATGACTAATAACATAATCTGCATTGACATTTAATATAATTGACATTTAAATTAAAACAACATTTGGACGTTATTAAATATTATAGTTTACTCATTAAATAAAATAAAAAATATAACCAAAATTAAATTAAATTTTAAGACATCAATAAAAAGAAATTACATTTTTATTCATAATAATTTTAACATTGAATTTGATACATACTAAGAAATAATCCGCATGCCGTTCCGTTATTTTCTGTTGCAATGCCCTGACTGGGTTCATGTTGTAGCTACTAACCTAAGAAGTGACTGTGTAGTGTAATCTAATATATGTATAATGTGAAAAGCAATAAATAAATTTGAAATAAATTTGAAATTGAAATATGCTGACAAATGGGGTTAAACGACATGGCAACTTGTTGCCAAATACAATACGTTGCATTGTATGCGGTCCATCAAGTTGTGGAAAGACAAATTTAGTGATAAGCTTATTGTTGCATGAAAATGGCCTACGATTTCGTAATCTGTACATATATTCAAAATCCTTATACCAACCAAAATACTTATTTCTAGAAAAAGTATTGAACATGGTGCCAGGTGTATCGTTTAGCAAATATAGTCATAATGCTGAAGTTTTGAATCCGCAAGAAGCTGATCCAAACTCTATTATAATATTTGACGACGTTGCCTGTGAAAATCAAAATAATATACGGGATTATTTCCCTATGGGACGTCATAAGAATATTGACTGTTTTTATCTTAATCAAACTTATGCCAAAATACCGAAGCAACTGGTAAGAGATAATTCAAACCTTATTGTATTATTTAAACAGGATGATGTAAATTTAAAACAAGTTTATGAAGAACACGTGGGTCCTGATATGTCATGGTATCAATTCCGTGAATTGTGTTCAACTGTATGGAAGGAACTGTATGGTTATGTTGTCATAGATAAGGATTGTGAACGAAATAAAGGATGTTACAGGATGAAATTTGATACATTCATAGTAAAAGATTAGCATTAAAAAGAAACTGTCATTATGATAACAGCTAACTTTATGTGAGATTCTGAACAAGAACGGATCATAAAAATGGAAAAAATCTAACAAATTGTGAAGTCCACAACTGCTGTAAAAAGAAAGGTGGGTTTGATAAGAGATACAAAAAACGCGAGCAACATGGCTTTAGAAACAATATTCAAACCTATCGTTGATCCACTTAGTCAACTGTCAAGTAAAAACAGTAGAAAATATGACGAAGAAAAAGAGGAGAATTATATACCCGAAACAAAAATAAGGAAGTTAAGTGAAAATGAGGAATCATTCTTTACTAAAGAAGACTTTGATGAACCATTTGACGAGGAAGAACACGACGAAGAAAACTATGTTTCTCGTGAACAAAATTCTATCAAAACCCTTACTGTATCACCCTCTGAACACAACTTAAGTGATGAGTACTTCAAATCTCTTCGCTCATCACCGAGCTCTAAAGATCAAACATATCATGATGATATGTCTTGGGCATCCGAAGCACTTACTGTACTTATATTCCTTTTGGTATCAGACATGATCGCGGAAAAGTCTTGCTAGGCAACACACGTATCTTTGACCAAGATGTAACATGGCAATTAGGAACTCATATTATTAAAAAGACACCAGGTTTAAAAGAATTACTTTTTAAGAAAATACCAAACATGGATTTGATTACAGATGAAGATTTACAATATTAAAAATTGCTGTTATTGGAAACCAATGCTCATCGACGTAACTACGATCCAAAGAAGCCTATTAATAGTAATAAAGGTTTTTAATAAACGAACATCATTAAACCTCTATTTAAATTTACAAGAACTGTAACCACTAGTACTGAGAGCCTTTCAAAGGGGGAAGGTATGAAGCTGTTGAAAAATCTTAACCCTTCGAATGTCGGCATAGCAGACACAATAGTAAAACAATACATCAGACGCCCGCTCCGGGCGTCCGACAGTTAAAGGGTTAATAAAAATACTGATTTCGTTTATTGGAATGATCCGAATGAGTTAGTAGAACGACTAAAATTATTGTTAGGGTCACGGACAGCTGGTAACACTGAGTTAGATAACGAAATTATTGAAATTATAACAGAATTATAAGAAGCTGGGATAGTGAACGTACAACTTAAAGAGCATTCACTGGGAAAATTAAGTAGTATTATATCTTAGTAGTATCGAGAGTATTTAGAGACTCTTTATTTATTAGAAATATATAAAGAGCATACATTATGAGATTTGAGCAGTTTACATATAACATTCACTCTACAATGAATATAGACAAATTCGGTCACCACGTGCATAAGCGTTTAAGAGTTTCCAAATATTTTGGCTCTTTAAACGACACATTAACCAAATCGGAAACAGGAGATTACAATCTAAAACTATCAAGATTGAAGGGATTGTTACATCCAAAGGAAGACAACGACGCTGTCAACAAAGCCTATTTGGATAAAGAAATTCAAGATTTAAGAGCTGAATTGAAACAAATACAAACGAATGTAAAAAATTATCTTAGTGGTTTAGAAAAAGCTGTTTCGTCTAATATAAGTTCCACATACTATACAAAAACTGATATAGATTCAATGATGTCAAAGTTAAATAAAAATGAGTAAACAAAATATTGTTGGCGAGCTCCATAGATCAGCGAGAAGGAATTTCCCACGTCGTTGTACGATCATAAAAGGAATTGATGATTTGTGGCAAGCTGATCTCATAGACTTACAAAAATATGCACAGTTTAATAAAAGATACGTATTGGTTACTAGCTGTTGCCCGCGACTTCGTCTGCGTGGACTTTACTTTATAAAAATCGTTATTTTGATATTTTCAATAAAACCGGTCAAGTAACACGCACAATATCAGGTCACACGCAGTGAAGGGTTCCGTATTTGTGAATGTCGATTTAGAATTAAAACTAAAGAGTTCATCATCATCTCAGCCCTTATTCCGTCCACTGCTGAGCATAGACCTGTCTTCGTCGACACATCTCAGTCCTGTGCTGCTCACATCCAGGTGTAACCCGCGACTTTGATTATTTCGTCAACCCATCGCATGGGCTCCGTCGCGCCAGTTGCCCTGCCCAGTTTTGCTTTAAGTTCATGACCGTTGCCAAATTACAGCTTCTTGGTTCTAATTATCTCTAAGTAAAACCACGGACAGAGAGACAGACAGAAATGGCAAAACTATAAGGGTTCCTTGTTTACTACGATCACACATTATCTCTAGTCACAGTCTAAGTCGATCGGAATTTTGACATTGTAAACTACATGTAAACTTACACTGTTACCGAATGTTACTGCTACGCCGTGGGTCTCTCTAAAACGAAATACTTATGCAATAGGTAGTGACTTTGCTAATATTTAATTCATCTTCCGTCTTTTGGCGTGAGTTCCCACAGCACTAATCTGTTGTAGCTCTCTGCAGCGGACTGCTGCCACCGTCTATTTGTATCTCCCCCTCTTCCCCGCCCTCCCGATGTGGCAGTGCAATGGTAAGCCTTGTCAAATATGTCTTTCGCTAGGCGGGAGATAAAAGTCGAGAAATACGCATTTCTACTTTGAGTCCCGACAGATGACGGCGTTCCTCAAGTAACCTTAAACATAGATTTTCTTAAGATTGCCTTAATCATGAGCCGCGTCCGAAGCTAGAAGCGAGAGGAAAGTACTGGATAGAGCTTCCCCCGGGCCATCTTCACTATCGTCACCATTCTATTGATGTGGACTTTCAAGCTGAGGCATCTGCCAAACTTAAGATACCTCTAGGTATTTTACGTGCCAGTATCTCGGCACATTTTACCAGTAGAGCTTCAAGGATGGCAGGAAGTTAGTGTTCTCTGAGATCAATGTCTGCTTAGTGTTCACTAATAACCTCCGTTTGAAGAGCTTCTCGGTTAGGGCGTCCTATACGGCTGTTTGGAGGTTATTTGCGGCGTACTTTCAGTTCAAACGAACTGGAAAATGACCATTACCTATCTTTCGTTCCTCAAGTCACAATACTGAGTAGTCTTGGTATGGGTTTTCCACACATTTTTATTGCAGTGCCTAACTTAAATTTTAACCTAACATTTTTTCCCTAACCTTTCTTCTTACGTGAGGAAAAGGTGCCTTTTGGCCACAGGAAATCGGACGGTTAAGGTTTTCACCCACAAAAAATCTCATGGTGATAACGGCGTTACCGCTTTTGCCAAGTCAGTGTGCTAAATCTTGCGCCAAAGACCTGGTACGGCGACTGCTTATCAGCGGCTTTGGCTGAGCTCACTTGAGGTACTCTCTCAGTTATCGAGAGGAGTCTGAGAGGCCTGGTACATCGGCCTTCAATTTTATCCGCTAGGGTAAAGACGCGTGTTGACACAAATGCTCCTTTCAACCTAGAGGACCGTATTTGGAATCCAGTTCCCATCGCCCGACTGGCCCACGTCATGGAGGCAGATTTATGGAGGAGAATTTAACGCGGGAAAAATCCCTTCGGTTCGGACACCTTGCCAGTAACGGGAGACCGGTAAGGTTATGTGGCGTTTACCACTAAAAACTCCGGGGTAAGGGCTAAAAGCCCCGGCGCGGCTACCACTATGGCGGTCCGTGACTCGCTCACAGCACCCTATGCTTTAGTCAGAGGACATTCCCTGTGCCTAACCTAACCTATTAAGTACTTCCTATTTTGATTCCTTTTTCCATTTTCGCGCCCACAATCATGCTAAGAATCGCCGTTTGGTGGCGTGGGTCTTGCGGCCCTAGGCTCTGTGTATTTTTAACAGCGCCATTTATTGGTGACCAAAAAGAAACTAATAAAAAAACTCCGAAAACATCAAAATAGTAAATTTTTAGGGTTCCGTATTCCGTACCCGAAGGCTAAAATCGGGACCTTGTTACTAAGACTCCGCTGTCCGTCCTTCCGTCCGTCTGTCACCAAGCTGTATCTCATGAACCGTGATAGCCAGACAGTTGAAATTTTCAAGGATGATGTATTTCTCTTGCCGATATAATAACTAAAAATAGAGTTAAATAAATATATATAATTGAGGCTCCCGTACAACAAACTTGATTTTTTATAGATAATGGGACGGAACCCTTTGTGCGCGAGTCCGACTCTCACTTGGCCGGTTATTAACTTTATTATTTTATAAAAACCGTATATAAAATTAACAAAAGTTTTAGCCAATGCTACCGTACAGTTTATTTCATAGCAAATTTTCGAACAAAAATCTTTGACGTGATTCTTTAAATTGATATAACTTTTTTATTTATCAACGGATTTCAATGAAACAACCACTAAATTTTAAGTGAAACTTATCAAAATACATAATTGAAAATCGCAACCGAAGTTGTTCAGCCGTTTCTGAGATAAGCGTGCACAAACACAGTTTTTCGAACAAAAATGGTTGACGTGATTCTTTAACACTAGAGGACACGCGCGCTCTACTATAGTAGAACAGGAGCAAACTTTTGAGTCGTGTCATCTCATTTTTTCATATATACCCTCCCGCTCCTAGATAAGCCTCGACTACTAAACTCCGGTTCATTTTAGTGTGCCGCACGTATAAAAAGAGGCCGCACGTCGATATTATTTCGCGACAAAATCCTTATTCTACCTGAGTAGTACGCGCGACCACTTGTGTAATTAATATATGAGGTAAGTAACTTATACTTAGTTGTTTTTCTTTAGTGTTTTATAACATTTTTTTTATGCATTATATTTTATTTTGTACTTTGTTTTTTTTTAGCACCAAAATTTATCATGGCCTCAGAATGGGAACGTCGTGTATCAAAATGGCTGGATGAGGAAATTGAAGATGATGAGGAAATTATTGAAAGCGATGACGATGGTAATGCTGGCATAGTGTCAGAACCAATTAGTCAAGAGGGCAGAAGTCAGGTGCAAGATGAGGAGATGGCTCAAGACCACGTGACTAATACCACACAGTCTGAGCAGTCGTCGTCAAAAGATGATATTCTTCTCTCTCAATTGAGGCAAGTTGAGCGTACAGAGGTGAGTGGCAACTTTTTTATATCAAAAAATGGAACACGATGGAATAAATCACCTCCAACTCAAACTATTGTGCATTGAATGCAACGAAAACAGTGATTCAATTTAAAAAAATATCAGAAATCTAAAAAAAATATGTGTTTTGATTTGTAACTTGCCAAATATGTAACTTTTTATGTGATCTCTTAAAAATGTTCCTAATTAAGTAAATTTAACAATGTAAACAAAAATTTTGTAACTTTAATTTTCTAAAATAAATCTTCTTTAGAAAAAATGCTTATTTTTATTCAAAATTGCCATATTATTGATTTTTTTTCAATTTTAAAGTGTTCTACTATAGTAGAGCGCGCGAGCATACTTGCAAAGAAATGGGGCGCGTGCACTCTAGTGTTAAAATTGATATAACTTTTTTATTTATGAACGGATTTAAATGAAACAAACACTAAATTTTAAGTGAAGCTTATCATAATATTTCAGTGAAAACCGCAAACGAATCAGTTCAGCCGTTTCTCAGATTAGCGTGCACAAACGCACTGACAAACAGACAAACCGACAAACAGACAAACAGACAAAAATTCTAAAAATCATTGTTTTGTGTTCTATTGCGTTGGTAAAAGCCCCCAAAAATATTTTTACTCCTTCTTCCATGTATCATCTTCCATGTACAGACAGCGATCGGTTACGATTTTATTATATGTATTGATTTTGTCAAATCTTTATCATTAAAAAACTCGTCCAATGTATAATAATTTTTTATAAGCAAATACATTGTAAGTTTAATGATTCCTTTTGTTTTATAAATTTCATAATTAGACAGTTTAATTAACTTGACTGTCACCTTTCATCTTAACAAAATAAAAAGTTACAAACTTTGCTATTATATTTATCAATCTTGTGAAGTGTGACTGTGTAAACAAACAGCAATCGTATCAGGTGAATCATTTCAAAACGAAAAACCAAAGGTATTATTTGGGGTATTTCAAAACAGGTAGTTTTCTGATGAAAATCAGACCAAGTGCATGAAATGAGCTCGACAGGATTTTATATTATATCCACGATTTAGAGTGTTCAATGCATTGGAAATGGTATTTCAAATACATGTGCTTGAGCGAAATACTTGGAGTATTTTTGGAGGTTACAAAACAGGTAGTTTTCATCACACCAAGCGAATGAAATGAGCGCGGTGTGATGAAAACTCTGTTTTAAAAACCCCAAAAAAACTCTACTTACGTACTTATGTATGAGAAACGAATAGACGTTTATGATGTCACCTCAACTATTTGAAAAATGTATGTGAAAGACTTAAATTTCGTTAAAGCAAATTTAAATTGGTGTAAAGTGATTTAAGATATGATAAATAAGGAATGAGATGAATGTATGATGTATGTTGAAAGATTATTTGTGTGTGAAAGAAAGGAAATAGGCGGTCTCACGGTTTGTGCGATATAGATACCAGATCCGCTTCTTTCATTAGCTTCTTTGCGTAGATGTATGTATGTGTGGCTCGTAGATGTAGGCCTCCTAGGATGCGCTTCAGCTGTGTATGAGAACTCCTGTGACTGACTGCTGGCCGCTGACGAAGCCCTCGTTGGTTGCTCGGCTCTCTGCTTGAACCTCTCGTCGATTGCGATGCGAGTGGCTACACCTGGGTAGCTTGAAGCCGATGTATGTGGCGAAGTGCAGAGGATCTTGCTTGAGTCTTCAAAATCTTCGTCCTTACGATTGACGGATTTGAAGGACCATAGAAAAAATGGGACTTCCCTATCTGCTAACTATTAATGTGTTAACTATAATGGAAGGTAAAAGAAAAGAACTGTAAACATAGGACTGGTATATTAAGGAAAAAGATTACAATACAAGTTATACGAACCGTTAATGAATGTGTATGTATGAAGACAAAGGAAATCGATTCGAAAGTATTTGACGTTATTCCCACGGTGTTGTCCGCGTAGGGATTGCGTTTTGTTTTCTAAACAGTAACCTAATTAAATTTGACCTAAAGTATGTTCTGTCCTATGTATAAATAAATATATTTACATATATGTATAATTTTGAAAGCTTAGTTTATTTTGTTTTGGCCTCCGTGAGGAGGAATTGAAGCCCCTCCCCGCTTCAATTCTATAGGTTTCGACTCTTTACTTGGACGTGCCTCCCAGCCATAGGGACTTTAATTGCTCAGGATATATAAACAATTAAATTTATTAAAAACTTTATATTATCTTCTTCTTCTTATCATGTGTGTTAGTGACTAACACTAGTATCAGAGTTTTTAAACCGCCTTAAAGGCCTCTGACATGGTTTTAGGTAACGACCTATGGCAAAGACAGTGACCGGGACCGACGGCTTAACGTGCCCTCCGAAGCACGGATCATCTCACTTATCGGACAATCAGGTGATCAGCCTGCAATGTCCTAACCAAACTAGGACAACAACACAAAGTCGTTGCCCCCGCCGGGAATCGAACCCGCGACCTCCGGATATGAGCCAAACACTCTAAACACTACACCACAGAGGCAGTTATATAGTTTATATTATCTAGGGACATGAGAGGAGCAAGTAATCTTGCCAAGCAATATCATCTACTTCAGAATCAGTATATTTTATATGGTTCTGGACTGAGCTTAGTTATTAAATTAATCTTTATTTCAAATAGATGATATCTACATCGCTTTAGGAGCATACTACAAACAAATTATTGTGGTCGTTTTGTCTGTCATAATAGGACAATTAGGTATGAATAATACATACCAGAGCTACTCTTATTAAAATTCCTTATCTAATCTCTAATATTCAGGTTTTAGTTCCTACAATAGATTACACGAGAATCAGGTTTTTATTCCTAGAATTTTGTTTATACGAGAAAATATATTTAAGTTTAATGATAGTAAGGATTTTAGTTAAGTAAATGGTAAATATATCGAACATTAATTTTTATAGTTAAATTTAAATAAATGTGAGGTATTTCAAATCACTCTAGGAATTCCACTCCAAAGAATAGACTTAAGAGGCCTAATAATCTTTTTTCCTCCGCCAATTTAGGTATTTTACGCCGGCAGCGAGCGCACGCACACAGCGACATGCCGCTCACACACACAGAGCTACGTAGGCGACGTAAAGCGCGGTATAGTGCGCTCGGCGACATTCTTGATCGTTGATGTTTTTTGGTTAAATATACTGGTGGTACATTATGTTTTGGTGCAATAAAGATTTTAACTTACTAACTGGTATAAACTAACAGATATTATTCAAATTTTGGTAAAAGTTTTATTACATAGTAAATGCCATCTTAATTTAAATGCGAGTAATAATATATAAATATTAAATCCTTGAGTGCTTTGAATTACGGGTCAGTAAAAAATATTATGATAAAATAATATGATAAATCGTGAAAGTGATAATAATGGAGACTTCTATTCTATATTAGCAGAGTTGTGTTTTACATATTAAAAAAGGGCATGAAATGGCATTTGTTACGGTATTTTTATTTTTCTAAAATAGGAGCTCAGATCACAAATACAATCGACTTTATTTACATCGATTTCGGTGAAAATTACGCGATTTGTTAATTTTTTTTCCTTGTGAATTTATATGAAACAATGAAAAAAGCTTCACTCATGTCAGAAAATACTTATTCAGCTATTTTGTCTATTTTTTTTTACCGGGTGTTAATGATTAAATCATTTGAAAATCTCGAAAGCCCCGCGACGCATTTTGCGAAATTTGGCAAAACGCACATTGGGTTCCGGTGAATTATACTAAAACAAGCAAGTTTATAGGCAAAATGGTTCACTCATACTTAAAACTATGATACTATCTTTCATAATATATAAATAAATTCAATGATAATCCTGTACTTTTCTCTAAAACACGACGCAAAGTTGAGTGAAATTTGACAAATTAAAAATTAATCTTCGTCATAAATAAAAGAAAGTTGAAATGTAAAAATATATCCTACATAATTACCTATACCTATCTCCATTACTATTCTCCTATTGATTTCCTAATTTCCTATACAGAATACGATGCTACTGTGTTAAGTTAATTTCCAATCTAACAAAATGTGTGTTTCTAAAATGATCCCCGGTGTAAGGAACTGTAGTGTATCTCTAACACATTCACTATCACTATGACACTGGCTCACCTGTACACCAAGACACGTCCGCTCTGTACGACATCTACTGTTAGACTGAGCGATCCGACTGCCGCACAACGTACTTATATAACGTACAACTGACGTTCTACCTTAGCTGCTATTGTGAGTGGAACAGCATATGTATCTATTTATAGACACAGAACACTACATCCCTTCCTTACAATTTTTTTTTAAAATGAAGTTACAATTACGGAGTATGTTCCAATTATAACTAGGTTATCTTATAACCCACGATTCAATTAAATCTGCAACCTAATTAAGTAAGAATATTAATAGATTCAGATATTTATGAACTAAGTTTTTCGTTCTCCCTCTATCCTTCCCCATTAATTTATTTTTTATTTTTTTCTAAAGTTAAATCCAAATCACGAGCAATGACTCATAACTCATAACCAATAATATTTATTTTCCTTTCGTAGACTAAATCGGTCGAGTTTGACTGCCAGTGTCAATCTCTAATGTAATTCCTGCCTTTGCTCATATCTACTAACAGAGAAAGCTGAAATAAAAAGAACACTTATATTAGTTAAAAATATCTTGACAAAATAGTGTTTTTACTATATATTTTTCAGAATTTCATTCAGCTTGTAATATGACTGATGACAAAGCAGACTAATTAAATTTTTCGAATTGAGTCATTCTAAACCTTTAAGGCTCGAAGTAAATTGGGATTTTAACTGCCATTTGACCAGCTTACTTGATTTTCCAAAGGCCCCAAAGTGAGGAAAATAGTCTGTTGTAAATGTACGTAAGGACCCACGAATAAGACGATTCGGGTGGAATACCCGTCTTAGGGTCATGGTCACTTGTTCGCGTAAAAATACATAAACAGCCATCCGAGAGCAGTGTAACCTGTGTAACTTGTTTACTAATGAGCGAACGGTATAAAAATATTTTACCTATTCTTCTTCCTTTTCCAACACTGTCAGAAAATGGATCACTGTCAAAAGTCTACTTATATCGGCCGTCATAAGATATCTAACGAACTCTTGACTCCTGTTATGCATTACTATAAAGTTGTTTCAAAATAACCACAATCTCAGCGGTCACTTCATATAATTGTATTCTACAATACAAGTTAACACTGAAAACACGCACTTTTAACTTTTTCTTTCACTCATCACTTACTTTAATATTTTTAAAGAGAATATGTAATGAAGTAAATAATGATTTATTTATTTTATCTACTTAACATTTTGCTCAATATTCTAAAACCACATCACCAAATGAAGACTATGCCAAAATTAAGCAAATGAAATAATAATCAAAACCAATAGTATAGAAACACAAGAACTTGCATATTATTTAAGTTCTTGCTTGTTAAAATTTCATTTTGTCTTTCTAATTTGCCGTTAAAATATCAATTTGCATCTTCCTATGTTTCGAGTTGGTGATAATCCTCGAATGTCTGCTATATCTACGTCTGCAAAAGTCCGCTTAGTTTTATAAGAATGTTCATGCATCAATTGCTCAATCTTTTTTACCACTGTTGTTGTTTGATTCTTGACTCTCCAGTGGGATTTGAATCCCGGGCTGCTCACGCAATTTAATGCGCGCTTATATAGCCAATTCAATGATTTTCTTATAAAATAATTAAATATAGAGGGGCGATACTATAATTTATAACAAATACTTATATGCAATGACCTCTTACATGTGTCAGCACCGTGGCGGCCAATTACCTCGGCCGCATTATCGGCTCGGCAGCCGCAGCTGCAGAAGATGCAGCCGAGAGAAACCGGGCTAAGTATGCGGCTTTGGAGCCGTATTGTTGCTTTGTCCTAGTGGCGGTAGAAACGATGGGCTGCTCGGGTGCTGATGATAAGCGCCTGATCGGCGAGATAGAGCACAGAATTGTAGAGAAGACTGGTGACTCCCGCTCAGGTTCGTTTCTTGTGCCTTCCTTTGGCCATTGCAATCCTGCGTGGCAGTGCTGCCAGCGTATTTGCGCGGGAAACGACAAAGGCGGTTTATATGACAGATTTTTGTGTGTACTTTGATATAGTTTTGACAGTGCTTACATAGATAAACATCCAAGACCTAGTACAGTTTGAAAAAGGCCATTTTCCAACTTGCCCTGATCGGGGATCGAACCCGGGACTTCTGGGTGGTGGATTAGCATGGTGACCACTACGCCACGGAGGTCGTCATTCTTGATCTCGCACATTTTAATGTGGGCTTACGGCCTCAACCAATTTAATGATTTTCTTGGCCTCGCACAATCCAATGCATGCCCAAACTGACAAAAGGTTAAACGGCATGACACAACAACCTTTCTTGTTCCAGATTCTTCAGATGTAATGTTTGAAGCTAGAAAATATATTTCCAGTGCCCTTATCTATTTCTCCCATCTAGCGCCTACCGACACTGATCACTGTCAGGGTCGAAATGCTCGAGGTTTGCAAGTGTCGTGACTTGAGCCATGGGCTGATGTGCAAATTGTACAATTAAATCCAAATTTGCGCAAGCTTACATTGCCTTTCAGTCCAATTAATATTATCTGAGCTGACCTTTATATCGACCATAAATAAATGCTCATATGGACTTTCATATTGTCCTTTAACATAGATCATATCACTCACTCGTACTAGCTATCATATTGCAATATGTAAGGTCTATCACACAACTATTTGACATAGCTATCATATTGCCATGTCTCATCATTAGCTATCATATTGCCCCATGTCATAGCTATCATATTGCTATACATGTGTCATCATAAGCAATCATATTGCTATTGTTATCGGCTATCATATTGCCATGTCTCATCATTAGCTATCATATTGCCCCATGTCATAGCTATCATATTGCTATGCATGTGTCATCATAAGCAATCATATTGCTGTTGTTATCGGCTATCATGTAAGCACATAGTTAGACCCCTTCTGCTTTTCGTGGAACTACTTTGACGCAGAGCAATTTTTTAAAAATTGTAAAGTATAAGCTTAACTCTTAATTTAAAACATTTATATTAAGTAAGTACCTCCTATATTTATTGAGTGTACCAGTTATGTGAAGCATCTCACTTGTTCCTAATTAGTTATAAAAAGGAATTGGTTATTAGTTTGAGTGTAAGTCATTATTATCTGCAATTCTTCTAAACCTAATCGTCGGCACATTTTAACAAAATTGGAATTTCAAACTGGCCACCACAGGACAGGCATGTTGCCTAGTGTGGGGCCAACAGCGTAACTTTTGTGTACATTAAGGAGTCAAATAAATTTCATATCATTTCAAATTTCATTTTAATTTCAAATTAATTTCATTTCATTTCAAATCATATTGCCATATAACATAGCTATCATTTTTCTAATAAATCATACTTAAGTAGGCTATCATATTGCCATTGACCACAGGTTATCGCATTGCTTAATTCGTATACTACCTCATTACCGGTAAGTGTATACTTATACAATAGAGAATATGCACGCATTATTTTTTATTTACTTAATAAAAGCCTTATTAACCACAGTAAACAAATATGAAATAATTTATAAAATATCTTAATCAGCGACGAACCTGTGATACTTTAAAGTTTCAATCAGAGAGAGAAGTCCGATATAGACTGGTGACGTCATAAATACATATCATCAATACATTTCGACGACCTCCGTGGCGTAGTGGTCACCATGCTAGTCCGCCACCCAGAGGTCCCGGGTTCGATCCCCGGTCAGGGCAAGTTGGAAAATGGCCTTTTTCAAATTGTCCTGGGTCTTGGATGTTTATCTATATATGTATTTGTTATAAAATATAGTATCGTTGAGTTAGTATCCCATAACACAAGTCTCGAACTTACTTTGGGGCTAGCTCAATCAGTGTAATTTGTCCCTATATATTTATTTTATTTTTTATTTTATTTTTTATAGAAAATAGCGTATTTTGCGAGTGCGATAGACATATTTTCGTAAACTCGCTATATCTCGTTCGTTTTTCCACCAATTTTTATTCTGTTTTCAGTGTTAGTTAGTACTTTCGAATATTTACGGATAAACTGGTTCGATAACACATATTTTCCATGCATATTCCCTACTATGGTTTCTCTCCTTTTTTAAAATTTTTTTTTTTCATACCGCTACAACGTCAAAGACAAAGAGGCAACCCAATCGAGGCCTACAAAAGTCTAATAGGATATTATGATGTACCCTATTTGCAAAACCTATTACAATTTTCTTACAATAATGATTGAGAGGACATTAGCTGAAATTGTATCGTGTGAAATCAAAAGAAATATCAATTCATAATTTTCTCTCTAATCATGTGGTTGCAGACTGGAACCAGAGAATATTGTTAACTGCATCTTTAGTGAACAGCTTTAAAAATACACTGTATAGAAACCAGATCAGCTTAATAACTGCTAGTATGTTTTAAAGCAAATAAAAATAATAACCCTCATCAGGAAAATCACAGCCGACTCACAGCGTGTAAGCCTCTCGGCCCTGACAGAAAGCACCCACAACTTATACTCATTGACTCCAGCGACTGGCGACCTTCTCTCACAGCATTGCACTCCGGATCTGATGCAACTATTCTCCAGCATAACTCTTAGGTTTTAAAGTGATGCCTGTCTAGGAGTAGAATAAAATACCTAATAAAAGAGTTTCACCACATAACTATAATGATCTACCTTCCTTCCGTAAATTCAGCACCTCTCATTTCATACGGAAAAATAATATAATCCCCCATTTATTTCACTTAATCCATGTACATCGGAAAACTATAGCTATTTGAATAATATATTTCAATAGTAATCGCGTCATATACGACTCGTCAATTTTTCCGTTACGTTTTTCCTCTGAAATTATAGGGTGATTAATTATATTACCCTATTAAAAGATAAGTTCCTTATTTCTTTCGCAAAAACACTAGATAATCAACAAAGTAAAAATATATGTTTTTAATTTTGACTTTACTTTTTTCTTTACTCTGACACTTGTGAAAGACTGGACCTGGTGCCTAAACTACGCATAAAGCCTTTATTTTAGGTTACAAACTCTCTTAAAAATATATAATTTGAGAATTGTCTATATTAATTATATACTTTTGATGATCAACATTAACTAACAAATTATAATTTCCAGCTCATTAATGTGATGGACAAAGCACAGTAGTCCATTAACTTATTAAACGAACTTTTATTTTGCAATAAAGTATAGCCATTACCTTATATAGTAAATGCTAACTGACACTTCCTCTTTCCTTGTAATTTTTTTTCTCTCACAAATATATTTTTTTAACATTCAGTATGCAGCATTTACTTTTGATTTAAAATTCTATTTGCTTTTGAGCATTTACATTAAATACTCCAGTTCATAAAATGGAAAAATAACTCACCGCGTGGCTTCGCATCATTTTCTCGTCGCCATTATGTAGTGTATCTCTAACACATTCACTATCACTATGACACTGGCTCACCTTTACACCAAGACACGTCCGCTCTGTACGACATCTACTGTTAGACTGAGCGATCCGACTGCCGCACAACGTACTTATATAACGTACAACTGACGTTCTACCTTAGCTGCTATTGTGAGTGGAACAGCATATGTATCTATTTATAGACACAGAACACTACAGGAACCGTTTCCTAACATGGATATTTTCCGGTGTAAGAAAATATCCACCTAGAGCTAAGCTAGAGTTTTGAGAGAGCTTCTCTCGCCCTTATCTTAAAGATGCCTATCTAAGAAAATCTCGCCTACAAATGCCTATTTACAAATCCTACTCTGGTGTGTGTTGAATATGACTAAAAGTCATATTCCCTAGCTGCTATAAATTCGGAGCTGGCCTGGTTTGACCGTCCTACCTATAGTCCGGTGAGTTCTGAATGAAATCTCATAGGGATGGGGGAGACTCCAAACAGCCTAACTACACATTCTAACGAGACCACATTTGCGTCTGTTCTGTTTGAATCTAAAGCGGATTAACAATCTCACGCCTTTCGGACCGTCGGCTCTTTAGCGTCAAGGAAACATTGTAACAAATGTGAGTAGCTAACAAGGCTAATAAATTAAGCCCGCCAAAGGTCGCTACAACCCTGGCTTTTCTACCTAAAGTCTCTATTCCTTTGGAGATCCCTCCATTTCTGTAGGTTAAAGGAACATATATTATTATAATTTACTTGGGACAACCTAATTTATTTTTAAAAATTTACTTAACTTTAATTTCAGAATATTTTTACCACATATTCCTAATTTAAGTTATAATCAAGGGACCGCGGGATAATTAAACGACCTATGCTGTCAAACTAATGTATTCCCCACACAAACACATTTTTTTTTTCAAGACTTCTTCGTTTCTTGAGTTAAAATAAAACTTGACGTAATTCACCAGAATTAACACAAAATCGTGTTAGCTGATCGAAGCTCCAAGCGCCAATGCCCCGTGTCTCCCTCCAAAAATCATTAAAAGGGAAGCTTGTCTTGTCTTGAAAACAAACCACAACTTTTTTTAAAATCGGCCAATGGTAATCGTCCTACGTCCGCGTTCCATCTTTTTACCTGCGTCTACGAAGCCACGCTAAACAAAATATCAACACGTTTCTACTAGCAACAGATAAACAGTGTATATTTTAATTAATATAAAAATTAAGAAATGATGCATTCGTATATCACACAATATTTATATGAAGTAGGTGTGTTATGATTTTAAAAGCATTCTATGAAGAATAGAGTAACATAATAGGAGTAAATTGTGTATAAATTTATCTCACGTTTTGTAAGACAAAATAAGTCCAAAACAGACTGATCCTGGCTAATATAAAACTCATAGTTTATTCCAGTTCTTATTCTCTACTGAGAATTGAATTCAGGCTATTTAGGTTTTGTCTATGACCTAGGTCACCTATCTTCAATTGGAGTGCCACAGAACTTTCATAAACTGAGAAGTGCGTCAGGTTAAAAACGTCTGGTCAAGATAGACTTGATTAACATGATATACAGATTGTTGATATTTTCACCACATTGAAAATTGAATTCAGATAAACATACACAATATCCTCAGATAATTCCATACGACACACATTATGGAATAAAATTCATAACTATCATCTGAAATTCTAGTCAAATGGTGGCGTGGTATTAAAACAAATAGGTATGTACCCAATAATTACCGAGAGAAATTCGATTCTCACGGATTTTTTAATGCTTTCTTGCAACTCATAAAGTATAGAGATTTATTACATTTTTTTGTTGATTTCTAGCGCTGTACTCAGAATTTTAGCCAAGTGTTCGAAATGGTTTATAAGTAAAAATAATATTTATGAGTTGGGAAGAGACAACAATATATTTTAAAGCGAGATAATATCTCAGCTTGCATCTCAACCCATTTTATCAAAATTAAACCATCTCTTACACTTATAGAGACCAAAATTCAATATCAGGCTAATAGTTTTTTTACTAATTCAGCCAATATATGCAGACAAAGAACCGTATTGTAAAAACAGAATCACTTAGGCGAACATGGGTCAGCCACCGAGTACCTGGTACAAACAAACCTTCATTGATAAGAACTTTTACGCAACCAAGGCATGAATCATGTTACATTATTGACTCGAAATGAGTATCGTATGATGTTGGTATGCATTTATAAATAGTAGGTGCGTAGGCGAGCCAAATACCGTATAATACCAACGAATTCTACATTGGCGACGAGGATAAAATAAGTAATAAATATTTATCATAAATACAAAAAAAAAAGTGTGTGTGAGTGCTCGTGCGTGGAATTGAAAAAGAAACTAAAAACACCTCTGATAAATCAAAATTAACTCTTATAATAATTTGCTTAGAGAAAAAAGAATCGTTAAATTAGCGGAAAAAAAGGGGATAGATAGTAGATAAATAAAAAAGAACATTCATGGTGAATAATAATAGGTATAATACTACGATAAAGATTACTTCGTTTATGCCATTATTATCTAACTAGCTAATGCCCGCGACTTCGTTCGCGTGGACTTTAGGACTCCGACATATAAATATGGTCATCAGGCTGAAAAACTTTTGCTAATGCGTCATTAATGTATATTTCTAACAGTTTAGCCAGACCATTATATTTTTGCATCAGGTGTTCCAGATCTTCGAGTTTTATACCTCAACAATAAAAGTTCATCAGGTTGAATAACTTTTGCTAAGACGTCATTTTTATATTTCTTATTATAGTTTAGCTGGACCATTATGGTTCTGTATCATGTGTTCCATTTTTCAAAATCAATTAAAGCCTATATGTTGATATAAAAGTTTCATTCAAATCCGTCCAATATTTTCGGAGATTGGCGTGTACAAACAGACAGATTTTTTATTTTATTTTTTACTATATTACAGTCTCCATCGCCCCAATTTTTTTTAAATATATTCAATGTACAGATACCTTTTTTTACTGTTTTATTATACGTAGAGACCATTATGTTTCTGGATCAAGTGTTCCAGACTTCGATTTTTATACCTCAACAAAAAATGTTCATCAGGCTGAACGACTTTGGCTAAGGCGTCATTTTATATTTCTTATAGTTTAGCTGGACCATTATGGTTCTGCATCAGGTGATCCAAGTCTTAGAATTTTATAATTCAATAAAAAAATGCTGAGCAGGCTAAACAAATTTTGCTAAGGCGGCATTTTTATATTTCTTGTAGTCAAGCTGAACCATAAAGTTTTTGCATCAGGTGTTCCAGATCTTCGATTTTTATATCTCAACAAAAAATGTTCATCAGGCTGAACTACTTTTGCTAAGGCGTCATTTTTATATTTCTTGAAGTTAAGCTGAACCATTAAGTTTTTGCATCAGGAGTTCCAGATCTTCGATTTTTATACCTCAACAATAAAAGTTCATCAGGTTGAATAACTTTTGCTAAGACGTCATTTTTATATTTCTTATTATAGTTTAGCTGGACCATTATGGTTCTGTATCATGTGTTCCATTTTTCAAAATCAATTATAGCCTATATGTTGATATAAAAGTTTCATTCAAATCCGTCCAATATTTTCGGAGATTGGCGTGTACAAACAGACAGATTTTTTATTTTATTTTTTACTATATTACAGTCTCCATCGCCCCAATTTTTTTAAATATATTCAATGTACAGATACCTTTTTTTACTGTTTTATTATACGTAGAGACCATTATGTTTCTTATTCAAGTGTTCCAGACTTCGATTTTTATACCTCAACAAAAAATGTTCATCAGGCTGAACGACTTTGGCTAAGGCGTCATTTTATATTTCTTATAGTTTAGCTGGACCATTATGGTTCTGCATCAGGTGATCCAAGTCTTAGAATTTTATAATTCAATAAAAAAATGCTGAGCAGGCTAAACAAATTTTGCTAAGGCGGCATTTTTATATTTCTTATAGTCAAGCTGAACCATAAAGTTTTTGCATCAGGTGTTCCAGATCTTCGATTTTTATATCTCAACAAAAAATGTTCATCAGGCTGAACTACTTTTGCTAAGGCGTCATTTTTATATTTCTTGAAGTTAAGCTGAACCATTAAGTTTTTGCATCAGGAGTTCCAGATCTTCGATTTTTATATCTCAACAAAAAAAAATTCATCAGGCTGAACTACTTTTGCTAAGGCGTCCTTTTTATATTTCTTATAATTTAGCTAGACCATTATGGTCCTACATCATGTGTTCCAGATCTTCGATTTTTATATATCAACAAAAAATGTTCATCAGGCTGAACTACTTTTGCTAAGGCGTCATTTTTATATTTCTTGAAGTTAAGCTGAATCAATAAGTTTTTGCATCAGGTGTTCCCGATCTTCGATTTTTATATCTCAACAAAAAACATTCATCAGGCTGAACTACTTTTGCTAAGGCGTCCTTTTTATATTTCTTATTATAGTTTAGCTAGACCATTATGGTTCTGTATCATGTGTTCCATTTTTCAAAATCAATTATAGCCTATATGTTGATAAAAAAGTTTCATTCAAATCCGTCCAATATTTTCGGAGATTGGCGTGTACAAACAGACAGATTTTTTATTTTATTTTTTACTATATTACAGTCTTCATCGCCCCAATTTTTTTAAAATATATTCAATGTACAGATACCTTTTTTTACTGTTTTATTATACGTAGAGACCATTATGTTTCTGGATCAAGTGTTCCAGACTTCGATTTTTATACCTCAACAAAAAATGTTCATCAGGCTGAACGACTTTGGCTAAGGCGTCATTTTATATTTCTTATAGTTTAGCTGGACCATTATGGTTCTGCATCAGGTGATCCAAGTCTTAGAATTTTATAATTCAATAAAAAAATGCTGAGCAGGCTAAACAAATTTTGCTAAGGCGGCATTTTTATATTTCTTGTAGTCAAGCTGAACCATAAAGTTTTTGCATCAGGTGTTCCAGATCTTCGATTTTTATATCTCAACAAAAAATGTTCATCAGGCTGAACTACTTTTGCTAAGGCGTCATTTTTATATTTCTTGAAGTTAAGCTGAACCATTAAGTTTTTGCATCAGGAGTTTCAGATCTTCGATTTTTATATCTCAACAAAAAAAATTCATCAGGCTGAACTACTTTTGCTAAGGCGTCCTTTTTATATTTCTTGTAATTTAGCTAGAGCATTATGGTCCTACATCATGTGTTCCAGATCTTCGATTTTTATATCTCAACAAAAAATGTTCATCAGGCTGAACTACTTTTGCTAAGGCGTCATTTTTATATTTCTTGAAGTTAAGCTGAACCAATAAGTTTTTGCATCAGGTGTTCCAGATCTTCGATTTTTATATCTCAACAAAAAAAAATCATCAGGCTGAACTACTTTTGCTAAGGCGTCCTTTTTATATTTCTTATAATTTAGCTGGACCATTATGGTCCTACATCATGTGTTCCAGATCTTCGATTTTTACATCTCAACAAAAAATGCTCATCAGGCTGAACTACTTTTGCTAAGAGTAGAGTATTTTTGGGGTTTTCAAAACAGATAGTTTTCATCACACCGCGCTCATTTCATTCGCTTGGTGTGATGAAAACTACCTGTTTTGATACCCCCAAAAATACTCCAGGTATTTCGCTCAAGCACATGTATTTTGAAATACCATTTCCAATGCATTGAACACTCTTAATCGTGGATATAATATAAAATCCTGTCGAGCTCATTTCATGCACTTGGTCTGATTTTCATCAGAAAACTACCTGTTTTGAAATATCCCAAATAATAGCTTTGGTTTTTCGTTTTGAAATGACTCACCTGATACAATTGCTGTTTGTTTACACAGTCACACTACACAATATTGTTACATTTCCACTAACACAACACAACTAAGCAATTTTTAGTATAAATTTATTGTAACTAAAATATTACTCTAGTGATTAATAATGATAAGGAAAATCGTTTGCCTAGGCCGATCGCTCATACCGATGATCAAATTGGTTGGCATATCAAACGATCAGTGTCTCAAATGGTCTTCGGGACGCCCTTGGTGGACGCTGAGTTATCTCATTACTAGCCTCGTTTAGGTCGTACCTGTCGCCTAATGGCTGTTGGCACCCAGTAAACTAGATTACTCTTCATCACCTTTCAGGACATTGGTACTTGAATACCCACGTCAATGGAAGACACTGATCTTCTTCAACTGGTCCGTGTGATCGTACCGTTCACCGTTCGGTTGGTGGCACCCAGTGAAAATGAATCTCAGTGTCACAACCATTAAACTTGGAAAATTCTGTACCCACCGCGACCGATATTGAGAACTTCTCGCTTTCTGATAAACCTTTACCAAATTCGACTGTTGGTATCCAGGAGAACAATATTTCCTGTATCAAAAACACAAGAGACTTTCTCTAAATTTAAATAGGAATATAATAAATTTACACACTTCGTTTCGTACCTACGATATACAATCACGGTTAATATTATAATGCTAGTAAGTAAGAAGCCCATTGCGTTAGTGTTGTGCTCACAGCATTTTATTCGATCGATAAAACAACTTGGACTCACTTTCAATAAGTACTTACTTCAATAAAATCTACGATCCTTAATCAATTTATAAATGAATATATTATTTGTCGGTAGTGTAACAATTACTTTTAGTAGTCCTACTGAATATTACATTGAATAAAATTTTCGAAGACAAAACAATATTATGGTCTTTTTAAGGTTCCGTAGTAAACAAGGAAACCTTATAGTTTCGCCATGTCTGTCTGTCTGTCTGTCTATCTGTCCGCGATTTTACTCAGAGACTATAAGTACTAGAAAGCTGTAATTTTGCAGGGGTATGTATAACAATCATGGCGAAAAAGTGGTAAAATAAAACCTTAAAAAATATTTTTTTAAGGTAGCTCTCATACAAGTAAAGTGGGAGTATTTTTATTATTTTGGACTAACTCATCATGTGGGGTATCATAGAATAGGTTTGTCAAAAATATTATGAGCTTGTAAACACTTTTTTTATTTTATTTAGTGATTCGTTTTTGAAATATTTAATTTGCAAATGCAAATTTTTGTTACAGTCAAGTGTTACACTTAAAAATTTCATCAAAATAAGTCAAGCCGTTTCGGAGGAGTATGGCAACTAAACGGTATATATATGTATATATATATATATATTTAGATTTAATATAATTTGAAGCTCATTTCATATGTATTAAATAACAAAACAATAAAAAGTAAAAAACTTCAAATAATATTAAATCTAGAAGTTATCGATAAACTCTAGTGCATCACTAGTGCTTGAATTTGCTGATTATGAATATTGTACAGTCCCACGCTCGTGTACAGCTGGCGGCAGATAAACTCGATACAGTTTATACTAGGTGCTATTTAGAAAGAGTACAGTTTTACATGCCTACGACTGTACCTCCGGTTTCATATTCCTGAATTATGGCTATTCGCACACTATGGCGTCTTTTATTAAGCGGGAAAATAACCACTTCTACATTTTATTATGATAAGAATACGAGATTATCTCTTGAACTTCTTTTGGAATATTTTTTGATATTGTGTACATACAACGCTTTATAACAGAAGTATGTCAAAAGTTTATAATATTCAAAATATGCAGGAACAACAGTAACTTACAAAGTGTAATACTCCAACCAAATTATGTTATATGCACTTCAATTAGTGAATTACTATATAAATATGTATTCATAAGTACGGTGGCAGTCCATCGTATCGTTAAACCGCTAAGTTGTTTGCCGCGTGATTAATATCGTTCTGTGTGTGACGAGCCTTTCGATAAAAACATAACCCTCTTTGATTTAATGGGTAGGAAATTAAAATGATGACTTGAAATGACGCAAGTAAATGGCGGCATGATGAATGTCATGCATGCACATGCATGCGGCATACTTTGAGCATTCGATTTCACCGGAAATTATGCATGTAATACTACACTTTTGTTATTGAGTTCTATACTTTTATTATTGGGTTATTTTATTGTTTATTAATAATTATTCAATTATGCCAACTTTTCATTAAATTTAGTGATCGTCAACATTCCGGTACTTAAACTATTTGATAGCTATGCATATTTTAGAATTAAACATATGTAAGTGAGTAAAAATATAATTTTTATTATTGGTTGACCATTCCTGGAAATTGTAGCGATTTAGCAAAAATCTACTTTAAATTCGTGCATGCCAATTGTTGTGATCATTATTCTTCTTCATTACTTCTCTGAAGAGAACGTTGTTAGACGTTGTCAAACCGCCCGACCGTCGTCGCGACGCCCGGCTACCGTTGTGCCGCCCGCCTACCGTTGTGCCGCGTGCTTAAAGTTGTACTGCCCGCCTACCGTGGTTCCGCCAGCAGTTAGTCGGTTGCTATGTACTTGTGCCAGCTGCCTGCCTACGCGCCTACCACTGTACAGCTCGGTTGTCCAGCGTGCCATCCACACTCAGAAACACGAAGATTCGTTGCGTTGCAATAATGTTCGTAAGTTCATAAACATAAGTAGTACATATTAAATGATTTCCTTTTTCTTAACATTTGTATAATATAGCGTAGAGAGTGTAGGCCAAATCCTCGGGCTGACCTGGTTAAGTATGACTCTGGTAGAGAGAGGGTCGTGCTCCTTTAGCAAAGATTAAAAAAGACCTGAAGAAGAACAATATATAATATTCATTAATGTTTAAACTATCTTTACAGTTAATAAAGTAACTATGTCCAGCATACACTATTTAATTTCGTGTTATTAAATGATTTACCATGTTTTTTACAGGTCCGACTCTGAGTATTACGAACAACGCTGCAAGCAGGCTGAGAAGAAGCTCGCAGGACATTTCGGCTCTGATTCCGAAGAAGCATCCGCTGCAAGCTTGATGTAAGTTTGTTTATTGTTTTATGAATTTCGTTTATTCCCAGTTAGCAAGCACTAGTTTTTCGACTGTGTGATTATTCTAGATCGATAGTAACTACGTGTGTTAATTTCAATTCCTGTTAAGTCGAGATGTTTTTGGAAGTTCATCTATGTACCTTTGTATTTGTTATAAAATATAGTATCGTTGAGTTAGTCTCCCAAAACACTAATATTAAACTCACTTTGGGCCTTACTAGATCTGTATCGTCCCTATATATTTATTAGTTTAAATTTAATCAAGATTATTAATTAGTATCTACCTATTGTAAACTGCTTTAGTCTAATTATACGTTCTGTTTCCAGTTCTAAGGAAAAGGAACCTAAACCTAAGAAACGGGAGACAAGTCGAGCACAGCCAGCATCCAAGGCCAAACGTTCGAAGAAAGGCTGGCAACTGGACAGCGACAGCGAGGAGGAAGCGATAGCCCAGCGCGCAGCCGCCACCAAGAAAATCCCTCCGTTGCTGTCAGTGTTGTCGCGCCGTGTAGCAGACGGTGTCCTACGTCGCACTGCTAACCTCGCTGGCGACGTCTTCATAGATTTAAAAATCTACAATGTTGCTGACATAAAGAAGGTAGACCCCAAAGACCGTTGGGAACACGCGATTGTCTCGCTAAAATATCAGGGGGATTTCGAATCTCCTGAACTGTTGCTCGCAAAGGAGCTTATTAATAAATGTATTACATTTTTTGCTGCGATTTTTTTTTAATGATTAACACGTTGTAATTTGGTATTATAATAATAACATTATAAATTATATTTAAGTACATAAAATATGTTACATAACAATAAAAGTTTTTATTTCATTTTATAAATACTTATTTTTTGATTAGGGTATTATGCCCCCAATGCCAATAATTTCTTCTTCAGGTTTTTTTTTTAGTATCTACTACAGGAGCACGAGCCTCTCTCGTGCTATCAGTGCCATACTTGACTAGAGAGATTTGCCCTAAACTCTCCACGCTGGCCAGACTCTGGTTGGGGAGGCATCATTGATGTTTATAAGCTTTTGTTGCGGACAGAATAGCTAGCTATATGTATATTGTAAATAGATAAGCGAATTAAATAAAGATATTTTTCCCATATGGTAAAGTTAGGGCTTTTTAGCGTACCTAGGTATATATAGGATAAATAGATGTAAATATAGGGTGCCTAGATATATCTACCTGTTGTATATGTACTTATATTGAGTAAATGAGTTATGAACTGGGTGTAACATTTATTTCCCTGGTACAAATTGTAGCGTCTAGCACAGGTATATAGTGCTAAACCTGAGGTAAATAGGTATTCTAAGGTGGTTGGTCATGGAATTTCCTTACGAATTTGCAATAGGTTTTGGTAATTTTGGGGATTTCCATGGCCACGCCCCTTGTGAGGTAACCGACATTGTAAAGTGGAGGGGATATATCTAGGCACACCTACCCTCTTTTAGTTTGAGATTTTTTGTGGCTCGAATGTATAAATATAAGGCAGGCTCAAGTAGATTTGTACTTCAGTGTCATTGTGAGCCTAGTGGAATAAACAAGTGAAGAGAGAAAAGTGTTTTCATTGTGCACGACCTGCAGTCCACCGTGCTACCAGCTGAGCAAAGGAACTCGGAGAAAATACCGCACTGGTCCTCTGATCCGGATTTGAAGAGTTCGTGGTCCTCCGATCCGGATTTGAAGAAGCCGTGATCCTGTCCGATTCGGATTTGAAGATTTCAAGATTTGATCCAGTGGAAAAGAAGATTTCAAGAGGCCAGGCGCGTATGCAGTAGGCTTTCCCAGGAAGGGAGGCGCGTTTTGGTGAAGAATAGGCTCTCACAGTGACATTGAAGTGCCACCCCGCACAGGTGTCTACGACTGTCAACCGTTATATTTCTTTGACATACCGTTTCATTTGATTTTGTGCGGGTGTGCATTTCTTGTTGCGTGGTACAACGCGGGTTTACCTGCAGGTTCGAGAAATTCCGGGCCTAACGGTGCCAAATCCGGGGTTTCTCGGGCTAACGCCTTACTGGCGGTGCAGTGAATCGGGCTACACTGCCAACTACCAAGTTGAATAGTCCGCTACGCGGATAAGGTTTGTGTTCGTGAAGGAGCCTCCTGGTGGGCACAGCCGAAGGTTGGCGGCGTTCCTCCGTCAACCCGAGCATCTGGATCGACACGTAACCCTCTATCGAGTAGTTCCTACCTATCCTATCCTGCACGACCATCCATCCTCGGCTGGGTTCACCGCGGTAGTATACCCGACCGGGATTGTTAGTGGTAGGGACCGTTAGGGCTTGCAAGTGCGAAGAACGACGATGCCCAAGACACGGAGCCAAGCAGGGAAGACGGAAGGCAGCCAGGACGACGTGAGGAGGAGGCTGACATTCGACGAGCCACCAGCTTCGCCATCAGCTACTACGGACGCAGTACCCCCACCACTGAGGGATTTCACCGACTACCCGCAGAAACTGATACCACCAGAACGCAACCAAACCAAGAAGACACGACAAAGGGAGATACTATGACACACTACGCACCACGAAGAGCCGCATCGATTAGGTCAGGAGCGTCGAGCATAGTGTCTCGAATTCAGCAAGCTGAACTACAAGCAGAGGAGCGATTAGCCATGCTGAAGAAAAAACAATTGGATATAGACGCCGAGTTAATAAGAAAGAGATTAGCCGTCGAGATTACTTCAATTAGAGAAGAAGAAGGACAAATTCCGCCTGTAGAAGCACAGGGGAATGTACACCTGCGGTCAGTTCTGCATGGATATTTCCTTAACAAAATCGATTGCGCCGATTTGCGCCACGCCCTCTTTAAAAACTTATGTATTGGTTTGGTTTAAATACCATAGATGGCGCTAGTTGGATTGGAAATAAGAAAATAAATAATTTACATGGCTCATTCAAGTCTCGTTCTTTGCTAGTTATTATATTATCACAAATTCTCCTATTACAATTAAAAACCTTATTGCAGAGAAACGACAGCTAGCTAGGATTCGAACTCGGTAGCATAAAATTAGTCTTATGTTTCAATACCACTAACCATTAGACCAATGCGTATCTATGCAGAGGGTTAAAATTACCCTACTGTTTATCCTGTTGTAGTTATTTATGAAGGTTGATATTGTAAACGACTAAAATAAAAACTCAAAAGAATTGAAGGTAGTTTACCATTGATTTATAAAAATGATATCTTTGTTAAATCATAACGTTCTATACTTTCTTTGAGTAAGTTCAGTTACGATTGCGTTAAACGAGTTTTAATTATTTATTTAATATGAGTTCGTGTTTGAATATTGATATGGCTACGATGGCCCAAATAATAGCTTTGCATAAGCAAGGCCTTAATTATTCTGAAATTTCTAGAGAAAATGGCTTAAACGTAAGTATAAAAAAATGATTGAATTCACTTTCTGTTATTTACTTTACTACGCATGGCCATTGAAACATAAAAATAAAACATATATTCCTATTTCAGATAAAGACTGTCATTTTATGGGTAAAACGGTTTCAAGAGGAGGGTTCGTTGGAACACCGCAGTAGATCCGGCAGAAGACCCCATATTAGCTCAGACCAGCGTGAACTTATGGTGCAAGGTTATGAGGAAAATGGCTTTATCCCAACCAGATATTACGCAGGATTGTTTGACACATCTTTACGAACGGTGCGTCGTGCTCTCCATAGTGAAGGTCTGCGTTATCGGCGATATGCTATTAATTGCTAACCGAAACACATAAAAGAGCGCGATTAGAGTTCGCTTTGGAATATAGAAATTTCGACTGGAGTAACGTCATATTCAGTGATGAGAAGACTTAAATCTAGCCAACACGGGCTAGTTACGCTGTGGCGTAGGAATAATACGCGTTATAACCCCTCGTCTGTCCCGACGCCAGATTCTGGGGTGTCAAAAAGTAGGCGCATCTGTTCGACGCCATAATCTGGTGTCGTCCTCCAGCGCCACTTTAGAGATCAATTTAGGTTGGTTATAATGTTCCTTTCTCTGTTTAACTTTACCATAACGAAGCGAGTAGAACAAAGATGCAAACAAAGACCAGTCTAAAGGTCAACAACACAATCCAACGCTGAGAGCGACTTTGTAATTCGCGCGCAATCAGTCACCATACTAGCCGGTCGTGCGTAGTACGTGTGAATATGGCGTGATTCATATATGGCGTGATTCATTTTCAACATATTTTTGTATGTAAATCTGCATTTTTTAGCTTCTTTGTATTGGTTATTGTTAAATAATTGTTCTTCATACAAACAAAATAAATATAACTTGTAATAAAGGTACTAATTTTAAATTATTACACATTCAATGCAGTAAACTGGAGAATATAAAAGTGTTCCTACTTTCACCTTTGAATTGGTAATAGAACTCGGTCTAAAACTATATTCAATTATACATAATCTGATAGCTTATTTAATAACAATAATAGCAATATGCGCTTTTAATATACCCTTCATACAAAATTTAATGAAAATCTTCTTTATAATGAGTACCAGGAAGTAGCCCCGAAAAAAAAAAGTTTGCTTGACAGATGCGCCATATTGGAAAAAATGGCCGTGACAGAGGAAGGGATAATAGTGATCACGTTGTGCTTAACTGTGAATCTGGTCGTATAACAGTAAACATGTGGGGGATATGGGGGGTATGGATGAGTGCAGCAGGCCCAGGAGAACTAACTTTAGTGCTGAAAGAATGGATCAAAATGGCGGTTATACAGGTTATTAGCTGAAACCGGGATAGCTATATATTGTGTTTAAAATGAGCGTAAGTAGGATATTTTTTTTTTTTGTAATAGCAAAATGTTATTATACTAAGTGATTTTTATTATTTTCTGCATTTTTACAAATGTTTATATTGTCTTTTATTATTTATGGTAGCTACAACCCGGTCTCAAAATTGTTATTGATTTGAGGTTTAGCTTCAATCTCTTCCTCGATTGGGAACGAATACTTAAGCTATAAACCTTAAAATCATATTATATCAAATCATTTAGTCAATATATATATCTGCAAAACGAATTTTTGTAATAAACTATAGTACACTAACTCTATATATAAGTAGGCAAAACATTTAAAAAACTTATGTTGTGTATTTAGCGAAAGGTTATAAGTTAAGGTGTATTCATTATAAGACGAAGAGATATTACTAATGTTGTTTTATTTCTTATCTACCTACACGAAAGTTGCAATTGTAAACGTTAATCAGTAAAAAAAATATTTGTTGATGTTTCCATTTTACCAAATAAAAAAATATTATCATTTTTTTATATTATAAGAAATTATATAAAATAAAAATCAATTAATTATTATATTATTTCTTTTTTTTTAAATTAAGCCTGACTTGGGATTCGAACCGCTGCCAATCGGCTCATACGTCAACAATGCGCCACTAGCTCATCTATCTGTTTTAAAATTTAGTGAAAATAAGATCTACTAGTAAATGAAAGGATAACTTGTTATTTTTTTTGTGAACAGTGCCATCTTATTTTATGCTGAGGCTTCTAATGCAAAACCTCACAGAAAAGTAAACCTTATGCTTTCCATGCAGAACTGATCAGAAGAAAATTTTCCATAGCATCAAAATCGTTTGAGCATGGTTTCAATTCAACGCCAACTGAGTGGATTATATCTTAAGATGGCGCTAGTATTTCTTAAAAAAAAATCAATAAGCTATGTTTTATCGAAAATATATTGTTTTTTTCTATAGTTACTATTTTATTTCATGTCATCACAAATTATCTTAAGCCAATTAAAAATCATATTTTGCAGATGCACGTTGCTGAGCTTTTGTTATTTTTAATTTGTGAAAACGCCATCTAGTTTAAATTCTGTGAGTCCAGGTGCAAACCCTCACAGAAAAATCGACTTTATGGTATCCATGCAAAAAAGACCGTGATAGTACAAGAGCGCATCAACGAGTGGCTTCACCAAAGTATGGAGGGGAGACCACGAGAAAGAGCAGACAGACGTGCCATCGACATCGCAGTACCTATCGGACGTTCGTCAGGCAGGGGCAGGACGAAAGGATCTGGACCGGGACGCTGTGATGGAAGAACCGCTACGGTGTGAAGGACGCTTGCCCTCACCAAGAAGGGGGCTGAATAGAGGCGATCCGGAGGCGAGGCCGAAGTCTACGCCGAGCCGTGAGCGAGGGATCGATCAACTGGCAGATGTTTTGGAACAGATGACGCGACAGAGGCCCGCACCTAGGCAGGCCCATGAATTACCGATCTTCAACGGAGCGCCGATGGATTGGTTATCGTACAAGGCGGCTATGAGAGACTCGACGGAACTGTACAAGTTTACAAAAGCTGAGAACCTCGCTCGATTACGCACGAGTTTGCGCGGCGAGGCGAAAGAAGCAGTGGCTGCGCTTTTATTCACCGCGACCGACCCGGAGCAGATTATGAGAACATTAGAGCAGTGCTTCGGGCGACCGGAAGTGATAATAGATCGCACGTTGGAAGACATAAAGAAACTGCGCCCACCCGGGGCGACCGCAAGCGAGTTTAGTAGTTTCGCGATAAAAGTGCAAAATATCGTGTGTACATTGAACACGATTGATAATAGGGGCTACTTACAAAATCCCATGATTGCAAGAGAGATAGTAGAAAAGCTAAGTCCTCATGTGAAGTCAAAATGGACCGACTACGCACAAGCGAACACGACGGCCGAGCCAGACATTGTCGTTTTGTCTAGATTTCTGATGGAGGAAGCAGATCGCGCTTTACGCTTTGCATTCAACACGCCGAAGATATCGACTGCGCCTGAGAAGAAACATGAGAAAAGAAATACAGCCCGAGTGCACCGTCCAGTGCCAGTATATGCGACGGATGAGGAGTGCATCTGCTGTGGAAATAAACATTTAACAGCAAACTGTTACAAACTCAAGCAAATGTCAGTGAATGAAAGATGGAGCTGGGCCAAGCAAGAGAAAGTCTGTTTTCGTTGCCTAAGCGCTAAGCACCGGCATGAAAAGTGCAAGCAAAAGAAATGTGGAGTGAGCGGATGTACGATGCCACACCACGCGTTGCTATACCACGAAAGGAAAGAGACGGCTAATACCGAAACAGTGGCTTCGATCGACGTGAATAATAGACAGGTGTTGTTAAAGATTTGCCCAGTTGAGCTGCGTGGACCTAAAGGTGTGTTTTCCACCGTGGCGTTATTGGACGAAGGATCGTCGACAACAATAATAGATGAAAAGCTAGCCGAAGCTTTAGGTGCGGAAGGAAATGAAGCCGCATTCGCCGTGCGCAGTATCAACGCCCACGCAGAAATACATGGCAGCCGTCTCGTCAGTTTACAAATCCTAACGACAGAGGGCGCTTATGATATACGAGTGCGCACTATGAGAGACTTGACGTTTAGTCGCCAAAGAATAGATAAAAGATTATTACAATGCGCTCATCTCGAAGAAATTGAAAAGGAGATATGCACTAGTGAGATGGAGCCGAAAATATTAATTGGATCGGACTATTGGGACTTAATAGTTACTAGGAGATTGTTAAAAGGCAAGTGGGGGGCGCCCGTTGCCTCATTCACGAAGCTAGGATGGATTATCCACGGGTCGGCACCGAGTCGAATGATAGAGCGAGATGGCGAGATTGTATGTCACTTGCAAAGAATGAGACGGAGCGATGCTGACGATTCGCTGAATGAATTAGTAAGAAAGCATTTTGCGATTGACGCGATAGGCATTGAAAAAAGGAAAAGCTCGCTTACGCCGTTAGAACAGCGGGCAGTAGAAATGTTTGAGAAAAATGTACAATTGGTAGATGGTCGTTATAAGGTGGCCCTACCATGGAAAGACGACAACGTGGTTATGCCGCCAAGTTATGGTCAAGCCATGAGAAGGCTAAAGGGCATTGAGAAAAAAATGGATAGATGCCTAGTGTTTAAAGAGAAATACACAGCGCAGATTGAAAATTTATTGATAAAAGGATACGCCGTTTCGGCGGACGGTACCGAGGAGAATAGTACAAAGCTATGGTACCTACCACACTTTGCGGTCACGAATCCGAATAAACCTGAAAAGCTGCGGCTAGTATTTGATGCGGCAGCCAAGATGGACGGCGTCACGTCTCTCAACACAGAGTTGTTGGAGGGCCCAGATTTACTAAGGAGTTTACCAGGAATATTATGGAGATTCCGAGAAGGATGTATAGCCGTATATATGGATATTGTAGAGATGTTTTTGAGAATACGAATTGAGCCGACAGACAGACCCGCTCAAATGTTTTTGTGGCGTGGCGACGAAAGAGAGGGCCCGCCCAAGAAGTACAAGATGGCGTCTATGATTTTTGGAGCTAAGAGTTCGCCGTTTTTGGCCCATAGTGTACGAGATTACAACGCGATACAACACGAGAAAGAGTATCCGCAAGGTGCGCGTGCTATAACCCAGTCAACGTTTATGGATGACTACGTGCAAAGTTTTGAGAACGACAGTGAAGCGTTGCAAATCGTCGACGAAATAAAAAAGATAAATAAAAATGAAAAACGAGACACAAGATGAGAAAGCTTGCGTACGAGCGCCTACCAAGCGAGAAGCACTGAGCGCGGTTATGTCTATTTTCGACCCGTTAGGCCTTATAAGCTACTACACGATCAGCGCGAAAATTATATTGCAAGGATTGTGGCGTCTGAAAATAGATTGTGACGACGGCTGCCTGCGGAAAATGCTAGCGAGTTTCAAAGATGGCTGCACGGCATGTCAGAGTTAGCGGAGCTTCGTCTACCTCGTCAGTACCTTACGGGGGGAGTGACTCACTTAGAAGTACATACGTTTGTCGACGCGAGCGAGTCCGCCTACGCCGCAGCAGTTTACTGGCGAGCTATAGATAAAAATGGAGAAGTACAGATGTCACTCGCGGCAGGCAAGGCGACAGCAAGCCCAATCCGCACCCAAACTGTGCCGAAATTGGAAATGCAAGCTGCGTTGATTGGCATGCGACTAACAAAGGCGGTGTTAGAAGAGCACACATGGAAGGCAGATCGTGTTGTATACTGGACAGATTCTTCGACAGTATTAACAGATGGGTACCCACTGAGCTAAACGTCGCGGATGACGCAACGCGACTGAATTTTGAAGCAAAATGTAGAAAGGACAGATGGTTTATTGGTCCACGATTCTTGTACAGTTCAGAGTCGAAGTGGCCGCAAGAAAGAGAAGGAAATAGTGAAATTGAAAGAGAGTACGTGTTGCATGTTGACATATATGAATCATGCATAGATGTGACACGTTTTTCGTCGTATGAGCGCCTTGTAAGAACCGTAGGAAGAAGCAAGACGGCGCGAGGAGGAGTGGGGAGGCCCTAGAACCTGCCTGGTGGCGCGCCGTGGATGGCCGCGTATTATGTACACCGACAATGCGACGAATTTTCGAGGTGCGGATAATGAACTACGCGCGGCAATGAAAGAGTGGGAGCCTGCGCTTCGAGATTACACCGTGACGAAATTAGTATGGAAAACGATAGCACCAAATGCGCCCGAACAAGGAGGTTGCTGGGAGCGCATGGTTAGAACAGTGAAGAACGCGCTCAAAGTTGTTTTACATGAAAAGCACCCAAAGGAAGAGGTTCTCATAACGCTATTGGCTGAAGTCGAGTTCACTGTGAACGCGCGCCCCCTGACCTATGTTCCTGTAACTATCGACGATCCTGAAGCGCTCACACCCAATCACTTTCTATTGGGTAGCTCCATGGGCCTGCCTACCCTGGGCCCGTGTGAGCCTGCCGACAAGCGCACTTGAAGAGCCGCCCAAGGGCTGGCTGATGAATTTTGGAAGAGATGGATAAAAGAGTATCTCCCGCAATTGGTGCCACGCAACGACGCACCTACGACGAAACAAAGAAAAATACAAGTGAATGACCTAGTGGTGGTGGTGGATCCCAATCTACCGAGAAATGTATGGCCAAGAGGGGTCGTTATAGCCGTTCGCCCCGGCCCAGATGGCGAGGTTCGCAACTGCACCGTGAGGACGTCGAGCGGCGAGTTCCGGAGGGCGGCGTCGCGGCTTGCTGTCCTGCCCATTGAGTGAGGTCTGCGCGGGAGGCTTCGACGGGGGGAGCTATGTTGCGGACAGAATAGCTAGCTATATGTATATTGTAAATAGATAAGCGAATTAAATAAAGATATTTTTCCCATATGGTAAAGTTAGGGCTTTTTAGCGTACCTAGGTATATATAGGATAAATAGATGTAAATATAGGGTGCCTAGATATATCTACCTGTTGTATATGTAATTATATTGAGTAAATGAGTTATGAACTGGGTGTAACATTTATTTCCCTGGTACAAATTGTAGCGTCTAGCACAGGTATATAGCGCTAAACGTGAGGTAAATAGGTATGGTCATGGAATTTCCTTACGAATTTGCAATAGGTTTTGGTAATTTTGGGGATTTTCATGGCCACGCCCCTTGTGAGGTAACCGACATTGTAAAGTGGAGGGGATATATCTAGGCTCTGTGTCTCCTTTTGTGGCTCGAATGTATAAATATAAGGCAGGCTCAAGTAGATTTGTACTTCAGTGTCATTGTGAGCCTAGTAGAATAAACAAGTGAAGAGAGAAAAGTGTTTTCATTGTGCACGACCTGCAGTCCACCGTGCTATCAGCTGAGCAAAAGAACTCGGAGAAAATACCGCACTGGTTTCCGTCGGTAACAGCTTTATTAGCTTGTGTTTCCTAAGTTGCCTTCTAATACATTCACGGACTTGGAGTGAATTTATATAAAACTAATTATGAAATAAATCTACACTTATTTTGTTTTCCATTCTATTCATGATTTTTAATTAAAATTTTAGCATATGCTAATCTTCTTTTAATTGCTAGAGGAAGTAAATAATTTAAGGAGTCAATGAAATAGCACAAGCTCTTTTAAAAACAATCACTAAGTTGTAAGAATAGGTATAATGGGGAGAGGAACAGTATATTGTACAGTTTGTGATATAACTGTTAAGTCTAGCGTGCTATCTGCACACTTGCGAAGTAATATTCACAAAATTAATAGTTCAATAGAAGTTAGTGAAGGTATTGAGAAAGTAAGTAGCGCATTCAGAAGTCGAATTGCCTCATATAGAGTGAGACCTCTACATGCGCACCGCGAGCTTGAGTCTGAGTCAAACTTGTCCCCTGTGTCCCCCGCTGACTTCTTGCGCACACTTCGTTCTCGCGTGCACCAATTAATATCAGCTAGACAGGCTACCTTTCATTGTATAAAAGTTAACTTTGAATTATTCGCGGAGTTTAATTTACCTATAAATAGCACTACCGAAATAAAATCATTCGCAACCCAAAACAAAATATTTCAAAATAATTGTGATTTTAAGGATTATTATTCTAAAATAATTGGCATAATTTCAACAAAAATTGATGAATTTCAAGAAAAAGATTCTGGGTGGACTTTAATACGTAACCTTTACTTAGAGGTTAATATTAATAAATATAACCCATTGAGAGTTGGTCAATATATTGAATTGCCAAAAAGTATAAAATCTAAACGCGCTTGTATTAATATACAAAATGGGGATGCGTTATGTTTCGTATGGTGTATAATGGCAGCGTTATTTCCCGCCAAACATAACTCGCATAGAATAACCTCATATCCGAGTTACGAAAACATACTAAACATTCAGGATATGAAGTTTCCGGTCGGTTTCAAAGATATTAAGACTTTTGAGAGAAATAATAATCATATAAGCGTTAACATATATGGTCTTGTAAATAACTGTCAAGTAGTGGGGCCCCTTTACAAGACTCAACAAAAAAGAAAGCACCACGTGAATTTATTACTTTTGGAAAAGGGAGAAAACAAACATTATTGTTTAATAAAAGATTTAAGCAAATTAGTCAGATCACAGCTCACAAAACACAAAGAAAAAATTTATTTTTGTGATGAATGTATGATATTTTTTAATAAAGAAAAATTATTTAACTCTCATATTTGCAGCGGGGTACGTACTATTTTGCCTGATTCGAATACTTATATCCAATTTAATCATTATGATAGGATGCAGGATGTGCCTTTTGTAATCTATGCAGATTTTGAATCATTGTTAGAACCAAAATATGGTGACAATAAGCGTGACGTAAGTACTACAGTCTTACACAAACACGTGCCCGCTGCGTTTGGTTATTATATCGTTTGTTCGTTTGATAGCTCTCGTAATAAATATGTATCGTATCGCGGACGGGATTGTGTTGACAAATTTCTGAAACATTTATTTGAAGATGTTACCGAAATTAATAAATCCTTGAAAGAAACTATTCCGATGATTCCATTAAGTATAGTGGAGAAAAGAAATTTTGCGACTGCCAAATACTGCTTTATCTGTGAGCAATTACTTTTTGACAACAAAGTGAGAGATCATTGTCATCTAACTGGAAAGTTTCGCGGCGCAGCTCATTCATATTGTAAATAAAATAAAATACAGGTTACCAAAATTTGTACCAGTTTTTTTTCATAATTTATCTGGGTATGACAGTCATCTATTTATTAAACAGTTAGGAGAAACCCAGTGCAGAATTAAAGTAATAGCAAAAAACAAAGAAAGTTACATATCTTTCACAAAATTTGTGAAAACCGGCCGCCAGGAGTTTATGCCAGTTCGTTTTGTGCATACTTTTAAATTTTTAGGCACTAGCTTGGACAAACTTGTAAGCAACTTAAATGAAGCCAGTTTTTTCCATTTATGTCACTTCTACCCAAAGAAAGACCAGTTTGATTTACTAACTCGTAAAGGTGTATATCCATATGAATACATGACGAACTGGAGTTGTTATAAGGAAAAGAAGTTACCACCGCGAGAGTTCTTCTATAGTACTATAATAAATGATGTTATTTCACGCTAAAATTGTTTGGGCAATGTTTAATATAAAAAATTTAGGTGAATATACTGATTTGTACTTAAAAACAGACGTCATATTACTAGCAGATGTTTTCGAAAAATTTCGCCAAACTTGTAAAATTAATTATAGATTGGATCCTGCATTTTACTTAACTGCACCAAGTTTGAGTTTTGATGCAATGTTGCTTAAAACAAAAGTCAAATTGTAACTAATAGACAACCTAGAAATTATCCGACTGATTCAAAAAGGTATTCGCGGTGGAGTATGTCTATGCCCTACAAGATATTCCAAAGCGAATAACAAATATCTTTCCGACTATAATTCACAAATTCCTAATAACTTTTTGCTATACATCGATTGTAACAATCTGTACGGATATGCAATGTGCTCACATTTACCACATTCAAATTTTGAGTTAATGAATCAAGTTGAAATTGAAAATCTTAATATTATGAAAGTACCTAATGACTCGGACTATGGGTATATTTTAGAGGTAGATTTAGAATATCCAGAACATTTGCATGATTTACATAATGATTTACCATTTTGTCCACAGAAATTTACGCCCCCAGGTTCTAAAAATCCTAAATTAATTCCGAATTTGTACGACAAATTTCAATATGTAATTCATTATATACATCTTAAAACATGCTTACTAAATGATCTTATTTTGAAAAAAAAATCATAGAGTTGTCAAATTTAAACAACAACCATTTCTGAAAAAGTATATTGATTTAAATACGGAATTACGACAAAAAGCTAACTCTACATTTGAACAAGATTTCTTTAAATTATTAAATAATAGCATTTTCGGAAAAACGCTAGAAGATACCGAAAAAAGAGTAAATGTTTATCTAGTAAATCGTTGGAACGACGATAGAAATAAAACAAAAAAGTTCTATTCTGCTGAACAATTAATATCTAGACCTAACTTTAAAAATTGCACAGTGTTTAGTGAAAATTTTGTAGCAGTACAAATGAAATCTGAAACTGTTATTTTAGATAAACCTATATATATAGGTTTCACAGTTCTAGAAATATCCAAAAATCATATGTATGATTTCCACTATTCGGTTATGAAACCATTTTATGATACAAGGTTAAAATTATGCTATACCGATACTGACAGTTTTTTGTATTCTATCGAAACAGAAGATGTGTATTAAGATATGAATATTAACTTTCAATCATATCTCGATACTAGTAATTATGGTGAAAATAATAGATTTGCTATAATACCACAAAACAAAAAAATACCTGGTTTATTCAAAGATGAAACAGCTGGTTCTCCAATTATTTCCTTTGTGGGACTTAGGTCAAAATTATATTGTCTAAAAACCGAAAACAAAATTGTGAAAAAAGCCAAAGGTGTAAAGAAAGCAGTTGTCAAAGACCTAACTTATAATGACTACAGTGATGTCTTGTTGAAGAATAAGGTGATACGCAAAAGAAATATATTATTTAAATCGCTTAAACATGAAATATTTACTCAAGCTGTGAATAAAGTAGCCTTGTCTTCAAATGATGATAAAAGAATTATACTTAAGGATTAAGGATAAAATTTCTACTTTGGCATGGGGACATAAAACTCTTCTATATTAGAATATTATTTACTAATTTGTTTGGCAATAGTATATGTAAATTTATATACCTTATTTTAATATTCTTTCATTTTATTTTTTTATAAATTTGTGTTAAGAATAAATAAAAAAATAAATAATAAAATGCATTTTTATTTCCTTTGTCATCACCCTTAAATGATATTATGTAAGGGTGTTAGAACCAAATTTGCTAACAATTTAATAACTTATATAAAGCGCAATGCGATACATTCGATTCATGTAAAAACATGATTGTTTGCATCACCTTTTATCGAAATGTCAGCATAATACGATAATGCTTGCGAAAAATGAAAAATATTTTTTATGTCAGGAATTTAGATTCCGATACCTATTCGAGTAAATATAACATATCGTGGTTAGTCGCATTAAAACAGTCGAGGTTCTAACGCTGCACATAATAAATCAATAATTTACAAAAACTGATCGGCATTGGAATGTAAGTATTTACAATCAAATTTTGTTAATAATGATGTAAAATGTTTAGCACAAACTAAAATATTTATTACTAGCTGTTGCCCGCGACTTCGTCTGCGTGGACTTTACTTTATAAAAATCGTTATTTTGATATTTTCAATAAAACCGGTCAAGTAACACGCACAATATCAGGTCACACGCAGTGAAGGGTTCCGTATTTGTGAATGTCGATTTAGAATTAAAACTAAAGAGTTCATCATCATCTCAGCCCTTATTCCGTCCACTGCTGAGCATAGACCTGTCTTCGTCGACACATCTCAGTCCTGTGCTGCTCACATCCAGGTGTAACCCGCGACTTTGATTATTTCGTCAACCCATCGCATGGGCTCCGTCGCGCCAGTTGCCCTGCCCAGTTTTGCTTTAAGTTCATGACCGTTGCCAAATTACAGCTTCTTGGTTCTAATTATCTCTAAGTAAAACCACGGACAGAGAGACAGACAGAAATTGCAAAACTATAAGGGTTCCTTGTTTACTTCGATCACATATTATCTCTAGTCACAGTCTAAGTCGATCGGAATTTTGACATTGTAAACTACATGTAAACTTACACTGTTACCGAATGTTACTGCTACGCCGTGGGTCTCTCTAAAACGAAATACTTATGCAATAGGTAGTGACTTTGCTAATATTTAATTCATCTTCCGTCTTTTGGCGTGAGTTCCCACAGCACTAATCTGTTGTAGCTCTCTGCAGCGGACTGCTGCCACCGTCTATTTGTATCTCCCCCTCTTCCCCGCCCTCCCGATGTAGCGGTGCAATGGTAAGCCTTGTCAAATATGTCTTTCGCTAGGCGGGAGATAAAAGTCGAGAAATACGCATTTCTACTTTGAGTCCCGACAGATGACGGCGTTCCTTAAGTAACCTTAAACATAGATTTTCTTAAGATCGCCTTAATCATGAGCCGCGTCCGAAGCTAGAAGCGAGAGGAAAGTACTGGATGGAGCTTCCCCCGGGCCATCTTCACTATCGTCACCATTCTATTGATGTGGACTTTCAAGCTGAGGCATCTGCCAAACTTAAGATACCTCTAGGTATTTTACGTGCCAGTATCTCGGCACATTTTACCAGTAGAGCTTCAAGGATGGCAGGAAGTTAGTGTTCTCTGAGATCAATGTCTGCTTAGTTTAGTTTTAGCTTCACTAATAACCTCCGTTTGAAGAGCTTCTCGGGTAGGGCGTCCTATACGGCTGTTTGGAGGTTATTTGCGGCGTACTTTCAGTTCAAACGAACTGGAAAATGACCATTACCTATCTTTCGTTCCTCAAGTCACAATACTGAGTAGTCTTGGTATGGGTTTTCCACACATTTTTATTGCAGTGCCTAAATTAAATTTTAACCTAACATTTTTTCCCTAACCTTTCTTCTTACGTGAGGAAAAGGTGCCTTTTGGCCACAGGAAATCGGACGGTTAAGGTTTTCACCCACAAAAAATTTCATGGTGATAACGGCGTTACCGCTTTTGCGTCAGTCAGTGTGCTAAATCTTGCTCCAAAGACCTGGTACTCTCTCAGTTATCGAGAGGAGTCTGAGTGGCCTGGTACATCGGCCTTCAATTTTATCCGCTAGGGTAAAGACGCGTGTTGACAAAAAAGCTCCTTTCAACCTAGAGGACCGTATTTGGAATCCAGTTCCCATCGCCCGACTGGCCCACGTCATGAAGGCAGATTTATGGAGGAGAATTTTACGCGGGAAAAATCCCTTCGGTTCGGACACCTTGCCAGTAACGGGAGACCGGTAAGGTTATGTGGCGTTTACCACTAAAAACTCCGGGGTAAGGGCTAAAAGCCCCGGCGCGGCTACCACTATGGCGGTCCGTGACTCGCTCACAGCACCCTATGCTTTAGTCAGAGGACATCCCCTGTGCCTAACCTAACCTATTAAGTACTTCCTATTTTGATTCCTTTTTCCATTTTCGCGCCCACAATCATGCTAAGAATCGCCGTTTGGTGGCGTTGGGTCTTGCGGCCCTAGGCTCTTTGTATTTTTAACAGCGCCATTTATTGGTGACCAAAAAGAAACTAATAAAAAAACTCCGAAAACATCAAAATAGTAAATTTTTAGGGTTCCGTATTCCGTACCCGAAGGCTAAAATCGGGACCTTGTTACTAAGACTCCGCTGTCCGTCCTTCCGTCCGTCTGTCACCAAGCTGTATCTCATGAACCGTGATAGCCAGACAGTTGAAATTTTCAAGGATGATGTATTTCTCTTGCCGATATAATAACTAAAAATAGAGTAAAATAAATATTTAATTGAGGCTCCCGTACAACAAACTTGATTTTTTGTAGATTAACTGGTTAACAAATTTTAAGGTTTTATTAATCCATGAAATGAGTTGTGCTAATTGCGAAAGAATACCTCTAAACATACATTTTGATGTAAGTTTTAAGGTCGAGTTAGCTCGCGTTTTTTGTGGAATCAAATAAAAATCTTTCGACTTAAGATAACATTATATTCATAAATCACATATTATAAAATTTAAAAATGAGTTAATATTTTGCTTTTCTGTTTATAAATAATATCTACAGCCTCTCTCTTCAACGTCCAGCAGTAGTCTGCTAACATAGCAGGACTCCATTTGCCCTGATATCGCTGTTCCATGCCTGATATATCCTGGTGAAAACGTTCACCATGTTCGTCGCTAACATCTCCCATATTTTTAGGACAAAAATCCAAATGTGAGTCGAGAATGTGTATTTTGAGGGACATTTTGCAACCGAGAGCGTACAATGCTTGGATCATATTCTTAACCAGGTTTTCATAGTCTTCAGATTTTTTTTTACCCAAGAAATTTTGAAAAACTTTTATCTTGGATGTCCAGGCCTGTTTTTCCTTGCTATTCAATGTGCTTTCAAAAGTCTTGTCATTCATTAATTCTTTTATTTGAGGTCCTATGAAAATTTCTTCTTTTAACTTGGCATCTGTCATTTTTGTAAACTTTTTTTTTAAATATTGAAAAGCTTGACCATTGCGATTCAGTGCTTTTACGAAGTTTTTCATCAATCCTAATTTTATATGCAGAGGTGGTATAATAATATTTTCTTTTTGCACTAAAGGTGGATAAAAAACATAATGTATTAAATCTAGTAAAGTAAAGCCGAACAATATATAATAACGAACAAGTCGAAACTTGCAAGAGTGCGGCGAACGCAATACAAGTTTAAACTTGCATAGCTCGATAACTCGAGCTAAGACACTTGTAATATTATAATGGATGATTAGTATTTACCAAGTACTGCCTTTTTTTGTATTTCATCATTCATGGGCAAAACCATTGTTAACCAGTGTAATGGGACGGAAACCTTTGTGCGCGAGCCCGACTCTCACTTGGCCGGTTATTAACTTTATTATTTTATAAAAACCGTATATAAAATTAACAAAAGTTTTAGCCAATGCTACCGTACAGTTTATTTCATAGCAAATTTTCGAACAAAAATCTTTGACGTGATTCTTTAAATTGATATAACTTTTTTATTTATCAACGGATTTCAATGAAACAACCACTAAATTTTAAGTGAAACTTATCAAAATACATAATTGAAAATCGCAACCGAAGTTGTTCAGCCGTTTCTGAGATAAGCGTGCACAAACACAGTTTTTCGAACAAAAATGGTTGACGTGATTCTTTAACACTAGAGGACACGCGCGCTCTACTATAGTAGAACAGGAGCAAACTTTTGAGTCGTGTCATCTCATTTTTTCATATATACCCTCCCGCTCCTAGATAACGCACGTATAAAGAGGCCGCACGTCGATATTATTTCGCGACAAAATCCTTATTCTACCTGAGTAGTACGCGCGACCACTTGTGTAATTAATATATGAGGTAAGTAACTTATACTTAGTTGTTTTTCTTTAGTGTTTTATAACATTTTTTTTATGCATTATATTTTATTTTGTACTTTGTTTTTTTTTAGCACCAAAATTTATCATTATGGCCTCAGAATGGGAACGTCGTGTATCAAAATGGCTGGAAGAGGAAATTGAAGATGATGAGGAAATTATTGAAAGCGATGACGATGGTAATGCTGGCATAGTGTCAGAACCAATTAGTCAAGAGGGCAGAAGTCAGGTGCAAGATGAGGAGATGGCTCAAGACCACGTGACTAATACCACACAGTCTGAGCAGTCGTCGTCAAAAGATGATATTATTCTCTCTCAATTGAGGCAAGTTGAGCGTACAGAGGTGAGTGGCAACTTTTTTATATCAAAAAATGGAACACGATGGAATAAATCACCTCCAACTCAAACTATTGTGCATTGAATGCAACGAAAACAGTGATTCAATTTAAAAAAATATCAGAAATCTAAAAAAAAATGTGTTTTGATTTGTAACTTGCCAAATATGTAACTTTTTATGTGATCTCTTAAAAATGTTCCTAATTAAGTAAATTTAACAATGTAAACAAAAATTTTGTAACTTTAATTTTCTAAAATAAATCTTCTTTAGTAAAAATGCTTATTTTTATTTAAAATTGCCATATTATTGATTTTTTTTCAATTTTAAAGTGTTCTACTATAGTAGAGCGCGCGAGCATACTTGCAAAGAAATGGGGCGCGTGCACTCTAGTGTTAAAATTGATATAACTTTTTTATTTATGAACAGATTTAAATGAAACAAACACTAAATTTTAAGTGAAGCTTATCATAATATTTCATTGAAAACCGCAAACGAATCAGTTCAGCCGTTTCTCTGATTAGCGTATACAAACGCACAGACAAACAGACAAACCGACAAACAGACAAAAATTCTGAAAATCATTGTTTTGTGTTCTATTGCGTTAGTAAAAGCCCCCAAAAATATTTTTACTCATTTATCTTCCATGTACAGACAGAGATCGGTTACGATTTTATTATATGTATGTATTATATGTATGTATTGATTGATATATTTTATTTTGTAATTTGTTTTTTTTTAGCACCAAAATTTATCATTATGGCCTCAGAATGGGAACGTCATGTATCAAAATGGCTGGAAGAGGAAATTAAAGATGATGAGGAAATTATTGAAAGCGATGACGATGGTAATGCTGGCATAGTGTCAGAACCAATTAGTCAAGAGGGCAGAAGTCAGGTGCAAGATGAGGATATGGCTCAAGACCACGTGAATAATACCACACAGTCTGAGCAGTCGTCGTCAAAAGATGATATTATTCTCTCTCAATTGAGGCAAGTTGAGCGTACAGAGGTGAGTGGCAACTTTTTTATATCAAAAAATGGAACACGATGGAATAAATCACCTCCAACTCAAACTATTGTGCATTGAATGCAACGAAAACAGTGATTCAATTTAAAAAAAAATCAGAAATCTAAAAAAAATATGTGTTTTGATTTGTAACTTGCCAAATATGTAACTTTTTATGTGATCTCTTAAAAATGTTCCTAATTAAGTAAATTTAACAATGTAAACAAAAATTTTGTAACTTTAATTTTCTAAAATAAATCTTCTTTAGTAAAAATGCTTATTTTTATTCAAAATTGCCATATTATTGATTTTTTTTCAATTTTAAAGTGTTCTACTATAGTAGAGCGCGCGAGCATACTTGCAAAGAAATGGGGCGCGTGCACTCTAGTGTTAAAATTGATATAACTTTTTTATTTATGAACGGATTTAAATGCAACAAACACTTAATTTTAAGTGAAGCTTATCATAATATTTCAGTGAAAACCGCAAACGAATCAGTTCAACCGTTTCTCAGATTAGCGTGCACAAACGCACAGACAAACAGACAAACCGACAAACAGACAAACAGACAAAAATTCTAAAAATCATTGTTTTGTGTTCTATTGCGTTGGTAAAAGCCCCCAAAAATATTTTTACTCATTTATCTTCCATGTACAGACAGCGATCGGTTACGATTTTATTATATGTATATTGATGATTGATGATAAATTGATATAACTTTTTTATTTATCAACGGATTTCAATGAAACAACCACTAAATTTTAAGTGAAACTTATTAAAAATACATAATTGAAAATCGCAACCGAAGTTGTTCAGCCGTTTCTGAGATAAGCGTGCACAAACACAGTTTTTCGAACAAAAATGGTTGACGTGATTCTTTAAAATTGATATAACTTTTTATTTATGAACGGATTTAAATGAAACAAACACTAAATTTTAAGTGAAGCTTATCATAATATTTCAGTGAAAACCGCAAACGAATCAGTTCAGCCGTTTCTCAGATTAGCGTGCACAAACGCACAGACAAACAGACAAACCGACAAACAGACAAACAGACAAAAATTCTAAAAATCATTGTTTTGTGTTCTATTGCGTTGGTAAAAGCCCCCAAAAATATTTTTACTCATTTATCTTCCATGTACAGACAGCGATCGGTTACGATTAATTATATGTATTGATTATATATTAAGAGTAAGGGTTTAACTAAATATTTAGCACACGAGACAATAAAAATTGGTGGGATATTATCTGGACCGGCCCCTTTACTACATTTTAGACCTTTCATTTTTTTTAAGACTGTTTCACGATCCAATTGAAGACAATGTAAGCTTTGGTTAAGATCTGGTGTTGTCGGTTCACATTCAGGTGGTGTATCTTGTGAAGTCTTAGAACTATAGTCATAGTTCTACATCATCTCTACATCATCATATACCTAGTCGCATAGTTACCAAATCTAGTTCTAGCTTATCCCTAGGATTATTGTACTTTTTTATGCGTCGTCTTAAGTTATTTTTCTCATTTAAGGATCGGATTAAATTACGATCAAACCATACAGGATATTTATTATTTCGTGCTCTCTTGATAGGCACATGCATGCTTATTGCCGAACGATTTTTTTTTTATAAAAAATTGTGACCATATCATCAACATTATATACTTTACTAGATATTTCATTCTAATTATATCCCGACAGTATTTTATTAATTTTTTCGTAATCTGCTGTATAAAAATTTCGTTGCTGGTTTTCTGCATTATATCTTCTTATCGTGTGTGTTAGTGACTAACACTAGTGTCAGAGTTTTTAAACCGCCTTAAAGGCCTCTGACATGGTTTTAGGTAACGACCAATGTCAAAGACAGTGACCGGGACCGACGGCTTAACGTGCCCTCCGAAGCACGGATCATCTTATTTATCAGACAATCAGGTGATCAGCCTGCAATGTCCTAACCAAACTAGGACAACAACACAAATTCGTTGCCCCCGCTAGGAATCGAACCCGCGACCTCCTGGTATGAGCCAAACGCTCCAACCATTACACCACGAAGGCAGTTAGTAAATTAGCTGAATTCTTAGGCAAGTTCCAGTCTAATGTGCTTAAATTAAAATCTCCCATGATACATATTGCACTATCTGTTCATTTTTCTAAAATCTCATTACAGTTATCGAGAAACTGTTTCACTAAATGGTAAGTGGACGGAGATGGGAGATAAACTGCGCAAAGAGCTATTTGTCGTACGGCCTGTGATACCGGTGTTTCAATAATAACCCAAAGGTCTTCACAATTACTTTCCCAATCATTTACCTAGTACCCTATCCCTTCTATAAACGACATATCGCACGTCAAATAGCTCACTGCTATTAATAGAATCATTTAACCATGTTTCTGTTAAGATTACTACATCATAGTTACTGCAACATATATTACGATAAAAATTGACAACCTTTGTTTTTAAACCTTGCGTATTTTAATAGTATAATCTCAATTGAGAAAATTTTATTTCCAAACCACAACACACATGCAAAAAGTTTTAAATAATCTAAATTACTTTAGTCTTTCTAGAGTTTCCATATTTTTTACCAAAACGTACTCAGATTCATCAGTTTTTCTGAAATGCCAATTAGAGAACTACTTATTCTTTTTTGCGGGTTCGATCTATTATACTTAATAGACGATGCAAGTAAGAGGTCACGTGTCCTCATGGTAGTAAATAGTGCGACTATAGCTACTGCTCTCGGTCTCGTACTGCTCCTGTCTATTTTAACAACTCGCGTACAGCTTGTGATGTCACTTTGTTTTATTTCGCAGCCAACAACTTTTCCCAGCTCCGTGATAATATCTACTAGATTTTCGTTTTTATTTTCAGGGACACACTGTATTTCAATATTTTTCGATCTAGTTTGCTGTTCCAGTTCATTAACTCTTAAGTTCAATTGTGTAATATTACTTGTGAGTAATTCATTCTCCTTTTGCAGGTCTAGGATATTTTTCTTGGTAGATTCATGTTCCTTTTTCATTTCTTCGTATTGGGCACAAAGAAATGTCATGGCTTTGTTTATTTGTCCAATATCATTTCTAATTGGTTGTGTTTGAGAATTCATTGCGCTAATTATGCTATCCTTGAACGCACCTAGCACATCCGTCAGTTCCTTTTTGACAGCTTCTGTCGTGTGTATAAAAAAATAATGGAAGAGGGTGTGATATAGGTTTCTTTATCGGTGACGAATAAGTATATAATCCTAATATTAATAGCGAAGGTCTCTTACTTACCTAGTTGCTGGTTTAACATTCCACGACATTAATTCATGAGAAAGGTTACCGGGATAGTATTCAGAGTAAAACATTGAACTTTTGAAGTGCAAGGACCTCTTGTGAGTGTGACCTTAAGCCCTGGAAACTTGGCGGGGTGATATCATTAATAACACAAGTTACAATGCATGCTATTTATTTGAGGAACAAATTCCGCTGAAGGCGGACTGAAATACAATTCGGACAAAAACTAAAATTTCAAACCACTGAAGGCGAGATTGGTGAACTTGTCACATCGCTTAGAACCAACCGCATTACTAGATGGTAAAAAACGCAAACGGGGTACCTGGCCAGGACGGTATACTACAGTCTACGTGCACTCATATTACTCCGTTCCGTTTATCCGATGAACACGGCGTGCCCTACTCTTCTGGGGATCTTAGCTTGGCACGGAGTGGCTTCGCTCGTCAGGTCCTCACTGCGGTGGCGTTGCTTCAGCGTGACAGCGCCTCAATTTATGCCTGCCAGGCTCCCGTGGTGCCAGGCCGGGCAGAGGTTGGCACGACGGAAGGCGGCTGCGGCGGCGTGGATCTGTGTAAAGACGCCTTGGGGTCGCCGGTAGCGAAATGGGGCTTCGCGCGGCATGCAGCCCACGGATCCCTCGAAGCTGCACCCTACGGCGACAGCGCCGGCGAGCGCGAAGCGCGCCCAGGGGTGGCTACGCATCACGTGGCGGGCCACCGGCACATGGCCCGTTGTTCCAGATGCGACGGTGGATATGTACTTCGCAATATACGCGCCTGTGCGCGACAATGAACTCCAGTCCTTGATCCCGTAACGGGATACGGGAACCGTACACTAATTAATTAGCATTTCGCTTTACACTATGCCACCATGTCGGGAGACAACCCAAGAGAGCCCTTTATTCGGTTTCGACCTCCACTGTCTCTAAAAACGTTCCTTTCCACACCACTTCGCGATACGTCAAGCCAACTCGCAACCTTTCGGAATTTGAAAGCAATTCAATCAGGCTAATACTTGTTGGTATTTATAATGTTTTGGCGAGAAAATATTATTAATTAATAATTAAGATTTAAATATAACTCTAACAAGATTTCTTAATTTCGTGACGTTCGCTAAAATTCATCCAAGACTGGGAGAAACGGATCTCGCTAGATGTCTACGTCAAACTGTCAAATGTCAAATTAATTTATGGTTTGTTTTTGTTGATTAGTGCGTTTCTCTCGAGGATATTTATTTCTACGTATGATTTTGAAAATGCTTGGAGATACAACGAGTGGATGATTCGGATAACTATAACGCGATTCAAGGAATGTCTCCATGTATAGATTGTCAAATTTCTTTCACCAATCTCTATGTAACCAGTGCGTGAAGTTTCAGCAAAGTCAGCTATATTCCTTGAGTTGGTGTGTCGAAACTGGGCAATCTAATTACTAATATTCTGCCGGGACTGAAGGCTTCCGGGCAGGTAACGAACTACGTAAGTAATGTTTAGTAGTTTACGCGTCTGTTGTATTGACTAAAATATTGCATTCCCAGTTGGTAGGTTATACATACAAAACTAATATGTAGCCGGCGCTACACTTCTTGAACGACATTGCGTATTTCATCCTTAGAAAAAGATGATTTGGTATTGTCCAATGGCGGCAAGTTAAGTACTGGCCTTTTATTTCTTCTGCTCGATACAATATCTTGCTTGGGCAGACGATCGCTTTCAATATTTTTAAAATTTTTATTTTCCCTAGTTGTGATCTTTCGTATAAGGATGTCATCACCTTTAGCCGTCTTGGGCTCCATACTAACACAATCGGGACATGTCCACTCTGCAACCATCTCAGAGCTTAATATGGTATCCTTTAGTGACATACACTCATAGTAAAATTGCTTTATACACATCTTGCAAGTTATGTATTCTTCATCGTTATTGCTATCCGATTCACAGCAACCCCATCCACCAGTATGATGCTTGGTCGCCATCGTTTCCAACAATTATAGTTTTAGTACTTAGTATTTCATACAACAGTCATTTGCGGCTACAATTTTATATGCGAGCAGGACACATCGACGTTCAGCTAATCATTGACAAACTACGCATGAAATACCTAATGACTTTTTAATTAGCGTATTCATGTAAGTAGCATCAGCATAAATATATAATTAAAATATCATGCTTTATTCGGCATATTACGCGCAAGCGCCGGTAGTTATTTTTTTATTATTAGTCACTGACACTTCACATGCACTGTTTCGCTTCACTCTGTTGAAATTAGCGTACGTGCGACAGGGAGCAACCGACTGGCCACTGCTTTGTTGCGTATAAACCAGACGTGCGAGACACCGGGCGCGCGGGATAAGCGCCGTAAGCCGGAGGTCTTGAAACTTGGTCTCGTGGATAATAATGTGTCCAGCGGCCGTAGACGCGGTAATTATATGTTAAACTTCGTAAGGCAGGGGTCTAGATCACTGGTTTCGCTAGGAATACTTCGTAAGAACGTGTGAATACGGTGGTTACCACAATCGAATTGTATTTTATTATATTATATTATAATTTCTTAGGTTTGCACCTTCTCGACCCTTTATGGTCGGTATTAAGCTGAACTCCCGCCCTGAGACCCTCAGGGAGAAGGAGTTTCATCGTCCCCTCCTACAAAAACTGTATCCCCCAGAACTCGGTTTAAAATTTTACTAGTGTGTAATGCAGCCTTTTTTTGCATAATGCTTATATCTATGTGTAAGTCCAAGATGCCACAATACCGCCGGAGGCTTGTTGCGGTTACCCCTGTTGCGCCTATTACTATCGGTACTATTGTAGTTTTGGTGTTCCAAAGTCTTGTTACTTCTGTTTTTAATAGATGGTATTTGTTTAGTTTTTCAATCTCCTTTGCACCTATATTGTAATCCGACGGTATTGTGATATCTATAAGGTAAGTGTTATTGCTTTGCTTGTGTGTGTATATGATGTCAGGTCTGTTATGTGCGATTGTGCGATCAGTATGAACTGGCATCTCCCACATCAGCTTCGCCTCATCGTTCTCTATTACTTTAGGTTGACTCAACTGTTCTTTCCACCAAAATTTCGAGACTTCAAAGTTGTGTTTTCTTGCTAATGTCCAGAAGATATATTGTACCACATTGTTATGCCTCTTGACATAGTAGGTGCCAGCCAGCTTTTCACAGCCTGAAATAAGGTGTTGGGCAGTTTCATCACTGTTCCTGCATAAACGGCATTTGCCGTCTATGGGTTTTTTCATGATGTCCCTTTCATGCTGTCTGGTGGCTACTGCTTGGTCCTGTATGGCGAATGTTGACGAGACTAATGAGAAAGATACCTGTTGTTTTTTGATCCATCTGAATGAGAGCTCTTTGTCTATGTTAGGTTTGTCGAGAATGGAGTTATAAAATTGACCGTGAAGTGGTTTAGATTTTAATGTATGTATCCGTTTCTTCAATATTGCATTTTTTAGTTCGATATCTATGTACTTACTATTTATTGTTAATCCTATTTCACTTAAATTATTATTTGCTTCTTTATGTATGGAGTATTTTACCCTAGATTTATCATGTTTTACTATGGCTTTTATAAGAGCATCGGCTTCATTTTCTAAGTATTTCCTATACTTAATAATCTGAGTGTTATGTAGTGCTTCCATATTCATAAGGCCTCTCCCTCCTTCCTCTATTGGCATGTATAATCTTTCGATATCAGCTTTTTCTTGATGTATTTTGTTTAGAGTGAGTAATTTTCTGGTTTTTATGTCTATTTTCTTTAAATCGCTGTTTTTATAGTTGACTATACCAAATGAATATAGAAGCACTGGAACTGCATACGTATTAATTGCGGTTATTATGTTTTTGGCGTTAAGGTGTATGGGTCAGTTTTTTAACTCTTTTAAAATATTCCTTCTGTATTTGTTCCCTAAGCCTATCATGTTCTATAGTTCCTGCTTCATTAATGCCTAAATATTTATATTTTTCGCCTTCCTTCAGATGTTCGAATTCTCCACCGCTTAACAGCACATGTCCTTCTCCTTCGCAGCCTGTTCTTTTTCCTGCTTGCATATGTAAGATATTGCATTTACTTAACCCGAAGTTCATACCTATATCTTTCGTGAATATTTCCATACTATCTATGAGAACCTTCAGATTATTTTTGTTGTTTGCGTATAATTTAAGGTCGTCCATATATAACAAATGATTTATACATACACTGTCTTTCAGTTTGTATTCTAAACTTTAATATTTATTTAATACCTGTGACAGAGGATTAATTCCTAGACAGAAGAGAAGTGGGGACAAAGAGTCCCCTTGAAATATACCGCGGCGTATTAAAATCGGTTCCGTAGTTACTGAGGTCCCTACTGCTCGGGCAGTCATAACAACCTTCCATTTCGGCATAACCTTTCTGAGGAAGTCTTTGATAGCAGTTGGGCAATTATATATATCTAGAGTCTTTAGTATCCATTCATGAGACATACTATCAAAGACCTTCTGGTAATCAACCCATCCCATAAACAGGTTCTTCTGGTTTTGGTGGGCATCCTCAACTATAGCTTTATTGGCCATCAGGTGGTCCTTACAGCCACGAGCGCGTCTTCTACACCCTCTTTGCTCCGGGGCAATCAGATTATTTCTGTCACAGTGCATGTATAACTCACTTGCCAATATAGAAGTCAGGAGCTTATACATACTTGGAAGACAAGCTATATATTATATTATATTATATTATATTATATTATATTATATTATATTATATTATATTATATTATATTATATTATATTATATTATATTATATTATATTATATTATATTATATTATATTATATTATATTATATTATATTATATTATATTATAAATTTCTTAGGTTTGCACCTTCTCAACCCTTTTTGGTCGGTATTAAGCTGAACTCCCGCCCTGAGACCCTCAGGGAGAAGGAGTTTCAGCGTCCCCTCCTACAACAACTGTGTTGCCTAAAACTCTGCTTAAGATATTTGTTGTATGCAGTGCCGCTTGCTTCTGCATAATGCTTATGTCTATGTTTGAGTCTAGAATGTCACAATAACGCCGGAGGTTTATTGCAGTTACGCCTGTTGCTCCTATTACTATCGGTACTATTGTTGTTTTGGTGTTCCAAAGTCTAGTAACTTCTGTTTTTAACAGGTGGTATTTATTTAGCTTTTCTATCTCTTTTGCATCTATATTGTAGTCCGACGGTATTGTGACATCTATGAGGTAAGTGTTATTGCTTTGTTTGTGTGTGTAGATGATGTCTGGTCTGTTATGTGTGACTGTCCGATCAGTGTGAACCGGCATCTCCCACATTAGCTTCGCCTCGTCATTCTCCATAACTTTAGGTTGGTTTAACTGTTCCTGCCACCAGAGTTTTGAAACTTCAAATTTGTGTTTCCTTGCTAAAGTCCAAAAAATGTACTGTACTACATTGTTATGTCTCTTTACGTAGTAGCTACCAGCTAGCTTTTCACACCCTGAAATAAGATGTTGGGCGGTTTCATCTCTGTTCCTACATAGCCGGCATTTACCGTCTACGGGTTTTTTCATTATGTCTCTTTCATGCTGTCTGGTAGTTACTGCTTGGTCCTGTATGGCGAACACTGACGAAACCAACGAAGGAGATACCTGTTGCTTTTTGATCCAAACAAATGAAAGTTGTTTATCTATATTAGCTTTTTCCAGTATAGAGTTATGAAATTGACCATGTAATGGTTTGGCTTTCCAGGTATTTATACGTTTTTTCAGTACTGCTATTTTAAGTTCACTATCAAGGTATGTATTGTTTGCATTTAATTCTATCTCATTTAAATTATTTCTAGTTTCTTTGGAAATGGAATATTTGGTTCTTGTTTTATCATGTTGTACTATGGCTGTTATTAAATAATCGTTTTCTTTTTCTAAATACTGTTTATACTTTATAATTTGAGTTTTGTGTAATGTTTCTATATTCATGAGTCCCCTTCCTCCTTCTTCTATAGGTATATATAATCTTTCCACGTCGGCTTTTTCTTGATGAATTTTTTGAATTGTTAATAGCTTTCTTGTTTTAATATCAATCTTTTTGAGGTCACTATTTTTATAGTTAACAATCCCAAAAGAATATAAGAGTACTGGGACTGCATAAGTGTTTATTGCGCGTATAATATTTTTTGCGTTAAGGTGTGTGTGGGTGAGTTTTTTTATTCGTTTAAAGTATTCTTTCTGAATTTGTTCTCTTAGTTTATCATGATCGATGCTGCCTGATTCGTTCATACCTAGATATTTATAATTCTGTCCTTCTCGAAGATGTTCAAATGTCTTACCACTGAGTAGCACATGCCCTTCTCCTTCATATCCTGTTCTTTTTCCCGCTTGCATATGTAACACATTACATTTACTTAGTCCAAAACTCATACCTATATCCTTTGTAAATACCTCTGTACTATCTATGAGAACCTTCAAGTTATTTTTGTTGTTTGAATATAATTTGAGATCATCCATGTAGAGCAAATGATTTATACTTACACTGTCCTTTAGTTTGTAACCGTGACTGTTATATTTGTTTAAAATTTGTGACAATGGATTGATTCCCAAACAGAATAGAAGTGGAGACAATGAGTCCCCCTGAAAAATACCGCGACGTATGCAAATCGGCTCAGTAGTAACTGAAGTCCCCACTGCTCGGGCAGTCATAGTGACTTTCCATTTTGGCATAGCCATCATAAGGAAGTTTTTTATATTGCTTGGGCATTTATATAGATCTAGCGCCTTCAGAAGCCACTGATGAGACATGGTGTCATAGGCTTTTTGATAGTCTACCCAACCCATGCTTAAGTTTTTCTGAGAGTGATGAGCATCTTCAAGAATGGCTTTATTAATCATCAGGTGGTCCTTACATCCGCGAGCTCGTCTTCTACAACCTCTTTGCTCTGGTGCAATTATATTATTTTTATCACAATGTAGGTACAATTCATTCGCTAGGATGGAAGTTAAAAGTTTATACATACTGGGAAGACACGCTATTGGTCTCCAGTTTTTCGGGTCATCTGTTCTGTCATTTTTGGGGATTAAAATAACTTGTCCTGTCGCGAACCATTCTTCTATTTCCTCAGAACCTTTAAGTATATTTGTGTATAATTTAGCTATGTATATGTGTGAGTTTGTTAAGTATTTTAAATAGTAGTTTTGAATCTTATCAACTCCTGGTGTCTTCCAATTATGTAGTTTTTTAATGGCATCCCTGACCTGTTCTATTGTAATTTCACCTATTTCTGGACTCTGTACTATTTCCTCGGTTGTTTTCTCTACGTCTTTTATCCATTGAGCTTGCTCATTATACGGAACAGATTGTGACAGAATAGGTGACCAGAAGCTTTCTATTTCTTCTTTAGTTGGTATTTTTTCGGGAAGTGTCTGTTGTCCTGCTATGTTTCTGTAAAGTTTGTGTTGGTTGTCTTCAAATAATCTATTTTGTGCTTTTTTTGTGTTCATGTCTTCGTATCTTTTAATCCTACCTGATAGTGCTTTTATTGTCTGTTTTAGTATTTCTTTTGTATTGTCTCTATCGTTGTTGGTGAATATTTGGTATTTATCGTATATTTTATTTTTTAATTTTATTATTTTCCTAGTTTCTACACCGTTTTCTATTTCAATTAATCGTCCTACGTCTTTCCTAAACATTTCTATATTCATATTATATTCATATTATATTATATTATATTATATTATATTATATTATATTATATTATATTATATTATATTATATTATATTATATTATATTATATTATATTATATTATATTATATTATATTATATTATATTATATTATATTATATTATATTATATTATATTATATTATATTATATTATATTATATTATATTATATTATATTATATTATATTATATTATATTATATTATATTATATTATATTATATTATATTATATTATATTATATTATATTATATTATATTATATTATATTATATTATATTATATTATATTATATTATATTATATTATATTATATTATATTATATTATATTATATTATATTATATTATATTATATTATATTATATTATATTATATTATATTATATTATATTATATTATATTATATTATATTATATTATATTATATTATATTATATTATATTATATTATATTATATTATATTATATTATATTATATTATATTATATTATATTATATTATATTTCTTAGGTTTGCACCTTCTCGACCCTTTTTGGTCGGTATTAAGCTGAACTCCCGCCCTGAGACCCTCAGGGAGAAGGAGTTTCAGCGTCCCCTCCTACAAAAACTGTATCCCCCAGTACTCAGCTTAAAATGTTACTAGTGTGTAATGCAGCCTGTTTTTGCATAATGCTTATATCTATGTGTGAGTCCAAGATGTCACAATACCGCCGGAGGCTTGTAGCGGTTACCCCTGTTGCGCCTATTATTATCGGTACTATTGTAGTTTTGGTGTTCCAAAGTCTTGTTACTTCTGTTTTTAATAGATGGTAGTTATTTAGTTTTTCAATCTCCTTTGCACATATATTGTAATCCGACGGTATTGTGATATCTATAAGGTAAGTGTTATTGCTTTGCTTGTGTGTGTATATGATGTCAGGTCTGTTATGTGCGATTGTGTGATCAGTACTAACTGGTATCTCCCACATCAGCTTCGACCGTCATTTGTTTTTTGATTTTTTTTGTCGTCAAATTGATTATAATTTTCTACATTATGGAGAAAAAATCACGCCCCTAACCTTAACCGTTTTTGCAGGCCATACTTCTTCCAAATCAGGTTTCCGCAGATCCTCAAATGTCAGATTTTTCTGGTACTCACTGGAGCACCCTCTATACGACCACACATCAACCTAAACCCCACCAACCCCGCAACAGGGCAAACAACTATGTCAATCAGTGAGTGAGTCAGTCAGTGGTAATGTAGGTTTATATATTATAAATATAAATAACTAGCTTTTCGGGCGCTGCGCGGGCTGCAAGCAGCCCGCGGTCTTTCGTGCGGCTGTTGAAGTAGGCTTAAATATGTTTCCAGTTCAAAAAATGGGTAAGTTTGTATTGAGGAAAATTGTCCTTGTATGGCGGCCATCTTGGATTTTGAAAAAAATCAAAAAACAAATGATGCTCGTCAAATTGCTTATGACCCCCCACATTTTAGAAAAAAAATCACGCCCTCAACCCCAACCGTTTTTTCAAACGAACTGGAAAATGACCATTACCTATCTTTCGTTCCTCAAGTCACAATACTGAGTAGTCTTGGTATGGGTTTTCCACACATTTTTATTGCAGTGCCTAACTTAAATTGTAACCTAACATTTTTTCCCTAACCTTTCTTCTTACGTGAGGAAAAGGTGCCTTTTGGCCACAGGAAATCGGACGGTTAAGGTTTTCACCCACAAAAAATCTCATGGTGATAACGGCGTTACCGCTTTTGCCAAGTCAGTGTGCTAAATCTTGCTCCAAAGACCTGGTACGGCGACTGCTTATCAGCGGCTTTGGCTGAGCTCACTTGAGGTACTCTCTCAGTTATCGAGAGGAGTCTGAGTGGCCTGGTACATCGGCCTTCAATTTTATCCGCTAGGGTAAAGACGCGTGTTGACACAAATGCTCCTTTCAACCTAGAGGACCGTATTTGGAATCCAGTTCCCATCGCCCGACTGGCCCACGTCATGGAGGCAGATTTATGGAAGAGAATTTTACGCGGGAAAAATCCCTTCGGTTCGGACACCTTGCCAGTAACGGGAGACCGGTAAGGTTATGTGGCGTTTACCACTAAAAACTCCGGGGTAAGGGCTAAAAGCCCCAGCGCGGCTACCACTATGGCGGTCCGTGACTCGCTCACAGCACCCTATGCTTTAGTCAGAGGACATCCCCTGTGCCTAACCTAACCTATTAAGTACTTCCTATTTTGATTCCTTTTTCCATTTTCGCGCCCACAATCATGCTAAGAATCGCCGTTTGGTGGCGTTGGGTCTTGCGGCCCTAGGCTCTGTGTATTTTTAACAGCGCCATTTATTGGTGACCAAAAAGAAACTAATAAAAAAACTCCGAAAACATCAAAATAGTAAATTTTTAGGGTTCCGTATTCCGTACCCGAAGGCTAAAATCGGGACCTTGTTACTAAGACTCCGCTGTCCGTCCTTCCGTCCGTCTGTCACCAAGCTGTATCCCATGAACCGTGATAGCCAGACAGTTGAAATTTTCAAGGATAATGTATTTCTCTTGCCGATATAATAACTAAAAATAGAGTAAAATAAATATTTAATTGAGGCTCCCGTACAACAAACTTGATTTTTTATAGATAATGGGACGGAACCCTTTGTGCGCGAGTCCGACTCTCACTTGGCCGGTTATTAACTTTATTATTTTATAAAAACCGTATATAAAATTAACAAAAGTTTTAGCCAATGCTACCGTACAGTTTATTTCATAGCAAATTTTCGAACAAAAATCTTTGACGTGATTCCTTAAATTGATATAAATTTTTTATTTATCAACGGATTTCAATGAAACAACCACTAAATTTTAAGTGAAACTTATCAAAATACATAATTGAAAATCGCAACCGAAGTTGTTCAGCCGTTTCTGAGATAAGCGTGCACAAACACAGTTTTTCGAACAAAAATGGTTGACGTGATTCTTTAACACTAGAGGACACGCGCGCTCTACTATAGTAGAACAGGAGCAAACTTTTGAGTCGTGTCATCTCATTTTTTCATATATACCCTCTCGCTCCTAGATAAGCCTCGACTACTAAACTCCGGTTTATTTTAGTGTGCCGCACGTATAAAAAGAGGCCGCACGTCGATATTATTTCGCGACAAAATCCTTATTCTACCTGAGTAGTACGCGCGACCACTTGTGTAATTAATATATGAGGTAAGTAACTTATACTTAGTTGTTTTTCTTTAGTGTTTTATAACATTTTTTTATGCATTATATTTTATTTTGTACTTTGTTTTTTTTTAGCACCAAAATTTATCATTATGGCCTCAGAATGGGAACGTCGGGTATCAAAATGGCTGGAAGAGGAAATTGAAGATGATGAGGAAATTATTGAAAGCGATGACGATGGTAATGCTGGCATAGTGTCAGAACCAATTAGTCAAGAGGGCAGAAGTCAGGTGCAAGATGAGGAGATGGCTCAAGACCACGTGACTAATACCACACAGTCTGAGCAGTCGTCGTCAAAAGATGATATTATTCTCTCTCAATTGAGGCAAGTTGAGCGTACAGAGGTGAGTGGCAACTTTTTTATATCAAAAAATGGAACACGATGGAATAAATCACCTCCAACTCAAACTATTGTGCATTGAATGCAACGAAAACAGTGATTCAATTTAAAAAAATATCAGAAATCTAAAAAAAAATGTGTTTTGATTTGTAACTTGCCAAATATGTAACTTTTTATGTGATCTCTTAAAAATGTTCCTAATTAAGTAAATTTAACAATGTAAACAAAAATTTTGTAACTTTAATTTTCTAAAATAAATCTTCTTTAGTAAAAATGCATATTTTTATTCAAAATTGCCATATTATTGATTTTTTTCAATTTTAAAGTGTTCTACTATAGTAGAGCGCGCGAGCATACTTGCAAAGAAATAGGGCGCGTGCACTCTAGTGTTAAAATTGATATATCTTTTTTTTTATGAACGGATTTAAATGAAACAAACACTAAATTTTAAGTGAAGCTTATCATAATATTTCAGTGAAAACCGCAAACGAATCAGTTCAGCCGTTTCTCAGATTAGCGTGCACAAACGCACAGACAAACAGACAAACCGACAAACAGACAAACAGACAAACAGACAAAAATTCTAAAAATCATTGTTTTGTGTTCTATTGCGTTGGTAAAAGCCCCCAAAAATATTTTTACTCATTTATCTTCCATGTACAGACAGCGATCGGTTACGATTTTATTATATGTATTGATTTATTATATGTGTTGATATTGATGATTTAAATTGATCTATCTTTTTTATTTATCAACGGATTTCAATGAAACAACCACTAAATTTTAAGTGAAACTTATTAAAAATACATAATTGAAAATCGCAACCGAAGTTGTTCAGCCGTTTCTGAGATAAGCGTGCACAAACACAGTTTTTCGAACAAAAATGGTTGACGTGATTCTTTAAAATTGATATAACTTTTCTATTCATGAACGGATTTAAATGAAACAAACACTAAATTTTAAGTGAAGCTTATCATAATATTTCAGTGAAAACCGCAAACGAATCAGTTCAGCCGTTTCTCAGATTAGCGTGCACAAACGCACAGACAAACAGACAAACCGACAAACAGACAAAAATTCTAAAAATCATTGTTTTGTGTTCTATTGCGTTGGTAAAAGCCCCCAAAAATATTTTTACTCATTTATCTTCCATGTACAGACAGCGATCGGTTACGATTTTATTATATGTATTGATTGATTGATTGATTGATTGATGATATTAACCTACATTATCACTCACTGACTGACTCATTGACATAGTTGTTTGCCCTGTTGCGGGGTTGGTGGGGTTTAGGTTGATGTATGGTTGTGTAGAGGGTGCTAAATGGAGTACTAGAAAAATCTGACATTTGAGGATCTGCGCAAACCTGATGTGGAAGGGTACGGCCTGCAAAAACGGGTGGGGTTAAGGGCGTTTTTTTTTTAAATGTAGGGGGTCATAAGCAATTTGACGAGCGTCATTTGTTTTTAGATTTTTTTCAAAATCCAAGATGGCCGCCATACAAGGACAATTTTCCTTAATACAAACTTACCCATTTTTTGAATTGGAAACATATTTAAGCCTACCTCAAGAGCCGCACGAAAGACCGCGGGCTGCTTGCAGCCTGCGCAGCGCCCGAAAAGCTAGTGATATTATATTATATTATATATAGCTACACTTACCACTGACTCACTGATTGACATAATTGTTTGACCTGTTCCCGACTGACAGGTGTCACAAATGTTATACCATCTTGTACAGGGTGTTTTGAAACCTACCAGAAAAATCCGAAACCTTGAAGATCACCAGATCCTGATGTGGAAGGGGTACGGCCTGCGAAAACGGTTGGGGTTAGGGGCGTGATTTTTTTCCCAAAATGTAGGGGGTTGTAAGCAATTTGACGACTGTCATTTGTTTTTTGATTTTTTTCAAAATTCTAGATGGCCGCCATACAAGGACAATTGTTCTCCATACAAATTTCATACATACGGCCCCCCAAAGTAACTTGACGCAGCCTGAGGCCGCAGGCCGAGCTGCAGAGCGAGGCCAAAGGCCGAGCTCCCCTCCCCCCCTTTTTGACCCCCCCCCCCCAAGTAATTCTCACGAGGCCGTAGGCCGAGTGATGCGAGCCCGAAGGGCGAGCTGCGGGCGAGGGCGAAGCCCGAGCCACTCCCACAAAGCATTGCGTTTTTTTTTTTCTGGAAATCCAAGATGGCCGCCGAAAGTCAAATGCTTGCGATTGGGCTGAAAATCAATATCTATATGTATTTTGGGCCAAAAAATCCAAATTTAAATTTTTTTTTCGTATCCAAGATGGCGTCTGGATTTCAGAAAATTAAAATTATTTCGTTAGTATCGTCTCACTGGGACTTCATAGGGGTCTGAAATTTGCTTTACTAGAGTAAAGCACCCCGTGGAACTTGGAACTGCAATCAGATTTTGGATCCAAGATGGCCGCCCACACATTTTTTCATGTTTCCTCAACAGACTGCGATTCTTACCCATTTTCTCAACTGGACATGTTCTTTAGCCTTCCTCAACAGCTGCACGAAAAACCGCGTGCTGCGTGCAGCACGCGCAGCACCCGAAACACTAGTTATATTATAATATATAAACCTACATTACCACTCACTGACTGACAGAGTTGTTTGCCTTGTTGCGGGGTTGGTGGGGTTTAGGTTGATATGCGGTCGTATAGAGGGTGCTCCAGTGAGTACCAGAAAAATCTGACATTTGAGGATCTGCGGAAACCTGATGTGGTAGGGGTACGGCCTGCAAAAACGGTTAAGGTTAGGGGCGTGTTTTTTTTTCCATAATGTAGAAGATTATAAGCAATTTGACGACCGTCATTTGTTTTTTGTTTTTTTTTCAAAATCCAAGATGGCCGCGATACAAGGACAATTTTTCTCCATACAAACTTATCCATTTTCTGAACTGGAAACATATTTAAGTCTGCCTCAACAGCCGCACGAAAGACCGCGGGCTGCTTGCAGCCCGCGCAGCGCCCGAAAAGCTAGTTATATTATAATATATAAACCTACAATACCACTCACTGACTGATTGACATAGTTGTTTGCCCTGTTGCGGGGTTGGTGGGGTTTAGGTTGATGTGTTGTCGTATAGAAGGTGCTCCAGTGAGTACCAGAAAAATCTGACATTTGAGGATTTGCAGAAACCTGATGTGGAAGGGGTACGGCCTGCAAAAACGGTTGAGGTTAGGGGCGTGATTTTTTTTCTAAAATGTAGGGGGTCGTAAGCAAATTGACGAGCGACATTTGTTTTTTTATTTTTTTCAAAATTCAAGATGGCCGCCATACATGGATAATTTTCCTCCATACAAACTAACCCATTTTCTGAACTGGAAACATATTTAAACCCACTTTAACAGGTACACGAAAGACCGCGGGCTGCTTGCAGCCCGCGCAGCGCCCGAAAAGCTAGTTATAATTATATTATATTATAATATATAAACCTACAATACCACTCACTGACTGACTGACTCATTGACATAGTTGTTTGCCCTGTTGCAGGGTTGGTGGGGTTTAGGTTGATGTGCGGTTGTATAGAGAATGCTAAATGGAGTACCAGAAAAATCTGACATTTGAGGATCTGCTGGAACATGATGTGGAAGGGGTACGGCCTACGAAAACGGTTAAGATTAGGGGCGTGATTTTTTTTCCAAATGTAGGGCGTTGTAAGCAATTTGAAGAGCGTCACTTGATTTTTTATTTTTTTCAAAATTTAAGTTGGCCGCCATACAAGGAATATTTTCCTCCATACAAACTTACCCATTTTCTGAACTGGAAACATATCTTAGCCTACCTCAACAGCCCCATGATTAACCGCGGGCTGCTTGCAGCCCGCGCAGCGCCCAAAAAGCTAGTTATAATATATAAACCTACATTACCACTGACTCACTCACTCACTGACAGAGTTGTTTGCCCTGTTGCGGGGTTGGTGGGGTTTAGGTTGATGTGCGGTCGTATAGAGGGTGCTCCAGTGAGTACCAAAAAAATCTGACATTTGAGGATCTGCGGGAACCTGATGTGGAAGGGGTACGGCCTGCAAAGACGGTTGGGGTTGAAGACGTGATTTTTTTTCCAAAATGTAGGGGGTTGTAAGCAATTTGACGAGCGTCATTTGTTTTTTTATTTTTTTCAAAATTAAAGATGGCCGCCATACATGGACGATTCCCATCCATACAAATTTCATACAAACGGCAACTCGGCGCAGCCTGAGGCCGAAGGCCGAAGGCGAAGCCCACACGCGAGGCCGCAGGCCGAGCTGCTTTGCGAGGGCGAAGCCCGAGCTCCCCCCCTCCCCTTTGACCCCCCCCCCCCCCCCCCTCAAGTAATTTTCACGAGGCCGCAGGCCGAGTGATGCGAATGCGATGTGATTCCGAAGGGCGAGCTGCGGGCGAGGGCGAAGCCCGAGCCAATATTACAAAGCGCAGCGTCTTTTCTTTTTTTTTTTGGAAATCGTTTTAATCGTAAAAATTGAATTTGGCTGAAAATCGATATTTATATGTTTTTTGACCCCAAAAATCCAAATTCAACTTATTTTTTGGAATCCAAGATGGCGTCTGGATTTTAGGAAATTTAAATTATTTCGTTCATAACGTCTTACTGGTACTTCGTAGGGGTCTGAAATTTTGTACATAGAGGTAAAGCACCCCGTGGAACTCGGAACTGGAATGACATTTTGGATCCAAGATGGCCGCCCCCATACATATTTCGATGTTTCCTTTCCTGACTGCAGTTTTTACCTATTTTTTCAACTGGACATGTTCACTAGCCCACCTCAACAGCCGCACGAAAAACCGCGGGCTGCTTGCAGCCCGCGCAGTGCCCGAAAAGCTAGTTATATTATAATATATAAACCTACATTACCACTCACTGACTGACTGACTCATTGACATAGTTGTTTGCCCTGTTGCGGGGTTGGTGGGGTTTAGGTTGATGTGCGGTTGTAAAGAGGGTGCTAAATGGAGTACCAGAAAAATCTGACATTTGAGGATTTGCAGAAACCTGATGTGGAAGGGGTACGGCCTGCGAAAACGGTTGCGGTTAGGGGTGTGATTTTTTTTTCACAATGTAGAGGGTTGTAAGCAATTTGACGAGCGTCATTTGTTTTTTGATTTTTTTCAAAATCCAAGATGGCCGCCATACATGGACAATTTTCCTCCATACAAACTTACCCATTTTCTGAACTGGAAACATATCTTAGCCTACCTCAACAGCCCCACGATGAACCGCGGGCTGCTTGCAGCCCGCGCAGCGCCCGAAAAGCTAGTTATATTATTATATTATAATATATAAACCTACAATACCACTCACTGACTGATTGACATAGTTGTTTGCCCTGTTGCGGGGTTGGTGGGGTTTAAGTTGATGTACGGTCGTATAGAGAGTGCTCCAGTGAGTACCAGAAAAATCTGACATTTGAGGATTTGCAGAAACCTGATGTAGAAGGGGTACGGCCTGCAAAAACGGTTAGGGTTAGAGACGTGGTTATTTTTTCAGAATGTAGGGGATTGTAAGCAATTTGATGAGCGTCATTTTTTTTTTTATTTTTTTCAAAATTCAAGATGGCCGCCATACAAGGACAATTTCTCCCCATACAAACATACCCATTTTTTGAACTGGAAACATATTTTAACCTACTTCAACAGGTTCACGAAAGACCGCGGGCTGCTTGCAGCCCGCGCAGCACCCGAAAAGCTAGTTATAATATATAAACCTACATTACCACTGACTCACTGACAGAGTTGTTTACCCTGTTGCCGGGTTGGTGGGGTTTGGGTTGATGTGCGGTCGTATAGAGGGTGCTTCAGTGAGTACCAGAAAAATCTGAGATTTGAAGATCTGCAAAAACCTGGGGCCTTACTCCATAATGTTATCGACGAAAGTCGTCCGTCATACGAGCAGTTCAAGGCAATCCATAACACATACGCGATGACGTCGTCGATCGCTTTAGAACGGACTAAAGACGGGACTAAACTACTTTGACAGATAAATAGCTTAAACGGTACTCTATAGAGTCAAAATGTCAACTTGACAGCACGTGAGTCGACCGAAAATGCCCCCCCTCCCACCCCGCATCATACCCCGCCAATGTCAACTCCGTCGTCACGGCGATACGGCTTTGGGCTCTTATTGGCTAGTTAGAACGCGATGACGTCGTCGCGACGCTTTCGAACGGACTAAAGACGGGACTAAACTACTTTGACAGATTAATAGCGTAAACGGTACTCGATAAGTGTCAAAATGTCAACTTGACAGCACGTAAGTCGACCGAAAATGCCCCCCGTCCCACCCCGCATCATACCCCGCCAACGTCAACTCTTTTAGTTACGGACCTCGTCGCGCCGATATGGCTTTGGGCTCTTATTGGCTAGTTCGGAGGTCTAATTATATCACAGATTAGACAGATAATTATATCTAGTCGGCATATCCATCGAAAAGCTGTGAACGTACTCGTAGTGATTATTTATATTCTCTTTGAGCTGTGGCTATATTTAGTATCCCTTAGCCCCCTTAGCACAAGTTTAATGGTCCTACCTAGCTCAATCAGTGTGATTTATTATTATGTAACTATTCACCTAAGTAGCAGTTGCTTAAATGATTGTATCTTTATCGAACAATAGTAATTGTTCGAGGACATAAACATAACCTAACCTAAAGGATGCTCCGGAACTTCAAGAGGTCTCAAAGGTAAGCAATTTGTGAATTTTTTTTATAAAAAAAAGTATATATATATGCCTACTTAGCCTCATACCTAAGTTGCCTCATAAAATTTTCTATATTTTTACAGATATTAATTATTGCTCTTGCATTTTATGCAAGGGCCGTTACCAGAAGGATGTGGATGTGGCCCAGGTTGCCATCATGGCGCAGCAGTCAGCAAGCACGCTATGGCGAAAATAGCCATGCTTTTATTTGGCAATAATATGGAGGATATAAATCATCTGCGCCGAGAATATTACTAGGTATGTAAGCACTATGCTTTTTATCACTACATACTGACTTTGTTTACATCACACTTCGAATGGGCATGAGCCATCATGGCTGTAGCTGAAATTCCAGATGTGAAGTTGGATCCAATGTCAAAAATATTTAAATTGATGAATACATGTACTGTTTGCTATCTAGCTAGTGGTACAAAAATATTCACTGACTAGGGGTTAATTCTAATAAACATTATTATAATCATTTTGAATGACTTTTTTCACCTCCACTTCACCAAAAGGCAAAAAGTGGCCTTTGGCTCTTATAATAGCCCTATGGCTCTGTCACCCCTGTTATTTCAGCGGGTTCCATGGCATATTTCTGCACTGATGCTGCACTTTACTTGTAATTATGGTTAAATTGAGCATTTTGAACTAAATGAGATGTGCGGAGCTGTAAATATGACAAAGTACATCACATTTAAATCTTAAAGAATTTACTCTCTAAAACAGGATAATCTAATATATTGGTATATGATTATTTCAGGTTTTCAAGAAGAGACAATGGTGATGACACAGTGTACAACAATTTGTCTAAAATGATGAATAGTACCATGCCCGGTGTGAAGATATATATTCCACCTCATTCCTCTACAGGAAGAATATAGGTAACAGAATGAACAGGAAGAAGAGCAACAACCAGCCAGAATCTGACTGTTATCATCCATAATCCATCCTTTTTGATTACATTGTGCCTTATTTATTATCTTCTTACTGGTTTTTACCATTTCATATTATGGACTTTAAATAAAACAATATATTATAAAATAGTTTTGTTTTTCATTTACCAAAGAAACCACTTTTAACATCAAAGTACATTTTGTTCATGATAAGTTATTTCTCTGCTAGGTTTGAAACTATTTAAAAATGTATATACATTAAATAAAAAAGAATCATTAATCAACGGGCTACATTGTTCTGCAGATCTGACAGAAAGAACCATACAATAAACCTAGGTACCTAGGTTAGTAGGTAATGTTAAGTAAACATTATGTACAGACAAAGCATTATGTGTTTTGTGGCTTGAAAGTAGACCGAGCCCAATGCCAAAAAACTTAAAGACCACTTTTAGCATTGTGGTGGGCGAGAAGGTGGCAAAAGGAATCAAATCGAGTCTCGGTCTATATTGCCGTCGTTGTATCCATCGAACAAACGAAGTAAAGCTTTGGAGACACCAAAATTAACAGAGCTGCTCAGTTTTGTCGTAGGTAGCTCATTTACTGGGTTTTCGGCCTGGTTCTTGCGACATTCCCATCCTTGGGGCTCAAAAATTTCTTTTTGGTTTGGTAACAGCTGCCTTTCGAAAAAAAACTGGTTAAACTGGAGAACTTTTTATAGAACAGATAGAAATTTAATAAACAATTTGAGTTAGGTTAGGTATTTGTTGTTTGATGTTATTTACACACGAATGTCATGTAATCATGTTTGAAGTTGACATGTCTGTGGAACTTTACTTTTAATGATCATGGCGTCTGGGATATTGAGTCGTACTGATTTTACAATAATAAAATCAATTATATTTTCTTAATATAATAACACTTTTAGGTTCAGATTGGCTTCACTTGTAAGAAAAAAAAGTAAGATTCTCATATATATTAGCCAATCAAGATAAATTTATTGTTTTCGAAAGTACCGATATTGTACCGATAAATTTAGCAAAAAGTTTCACACCACCGGTCTCGATATGCGTTGTCTATGGGCTCGTATGGTATGGTATCCGATCCGTATTGTACGGAACGACTGTACGGAGTGGGCATGACCGGCGGTGTCGATCCGTGCCTTTAGTACGCCCGTAGATACGGCGTATGTTTTTAGAGAGGGGCCGTCGCGGCGATACGGCTTTGGGCTCTTATTGGCTAGTTCGGAGGTCTAATCGTATATCTATAGATCTATAGGTACCTAGTCGGCAGTAGAGGTTTTAGGGTAGGGCGCGGTTGGGCGACCGCCCAGGGCGCCGGATATAAAAGGGCGCTACGAAAGTATCCCTCCCCTCGTTCATTGATCGAGGTCTACTTACTTTTTATAAATTATTATTTCATTAGGTATATTTTATTGTGGATATCTAAAAGTGTTCCACCGTAACATCCAAACCAATTATCCAATTTTGACAAATGAGATGTCTATCGATTCTTGTTTCTGTCCGGGTGACAAAGTCTACAATTAGTATGCAATAAATATAACGAATTCGACATACAATAATTTCGAGGCAATTTTTTTTGTTTTTATTTCGAGTCGTGTATCAAATGACAGGTATCTTAATTAGCATATTTCAATAATATATATTGTTAGCTGCAAATGGCTTCCGTAGTTGGGTATTAGCTTATAAAACGTAGGTAAATCTTGTTTCGAATGGGTTGGAATTGCAGTTAGGTAGGGGGTACCGTAGTAATTTCGCCCAGGGCGCTGGTAGGGCTAGAACCGGCACTGCTAGTCGACATATCCATCGAACAAAATAAAAATAAAAATGACTTTTGACTTTGCATAACAGCTGTGGCTATATTTACTTAGTACCCCTTATCCCCCTCAGTACAAGTTTAATGGTCCTACCTAGCTCAATCAGTGTGATTTCTTACTATATAACTATTTACCTAAGTATTTAGCAGTTACTTAAATGATTGTATCTTTAATGAACAATAATAATTGTTCGAGGACATAAACATAACCTAACCTAAAGGATGCTCCGGAACTTCAAGAGGTTTCAAAGGTAAGCGGTTATTCTCAGTTGAACTATTAATACTTTACACTTAGTGCCCTCCAGCAGATTTTACTCTCTTAACCCCTACGCTCATCGCAGGATCATCATTATCTCAGCCGCATAACGTCCACAGCTGGACATAGGCCTCTCCCAAAGATTTCCAAAATGACCAATCTAGAGCGGCTTGCATCCAGAGCCTTCCAGCGACCTTGGTTAGGTCGTCAGATATAGCAGGATAATGTTATATAATGGTATAAAATTATTTCAGGTATTCAAGAAGAGACATGTAGTGATGATATAGTGTTATAACAATTTGTCTAAAATAATGAATGGTACCATGCCCGGTGCGAAGATCTTAATACCACCTCATTTCTCTACAGGAAGTATTATATAGGTAACAGAATCAACTGCGGAAGAAGAGCAACAACCAGCCAAGATCTGACTGATATCATCCATACAGTGATTCATTCTTTTTGATTATATTGTAGCTTATTTATTATCTACTTACTGGTTTTTACCATTTCAAATTATGGACATTAAATAAAACAATATATTTATAGTTTTGTTTTTCATTCATCAAAGAAGCCACTTTTAACACAATTGTCCATGTTGTTCATGATTAGTTATTTCACTGCTAGGTTTAAAACTATATATAAATGTTTATAAATAAAATAAAAGAGAATCATTATTCAACAGCCTACATTGTTCTGCAGATCTAACAGAAAGAACCATACAGTAAACCTAGGTACCTACCTACATAACATTATGTACAGACAAAGCATTTTGTCTTTGTGGCTCGAAAGTAGACAGAGCCCAATGTCACAAAACTCAAAAGCCACTTTTAGCATTGTGGTGGGCGAGAAGGTGGCAAAAGGAATCAAAATAGTAATATACATAGGCACATTGCATGTAAACTGATTCAGTTTCTACCATTCTATTGATTGGTTTTTATGGTCTTAGCTAGAAAAGAAGCAGCTGGTACATTCCTAGTTTTTTTCCTTTATTCGACCAGCATGGAGGAGCAAACTTTTACAACAAACTAAAAAGAACCTCTACAAAGAAATACTCAAAACATTGAACACCATACACCACTCACACAAATTAAAACTAAGTGCACTTCTTATAATTATTATTATGTAAGCAATGCATCCAATTGCACATGATTGTGTTTTTATTAGGTGCTTTGGTAGGTTATTGTTACAATTTAGAGTATGTAACTTACAAGAAATTCAGGCATTGAAACTTAATTTGCTTTATAAAAATACACAACACTTCCACAATAATTATATATTTGTATAAGTACAATAAAATGTTGCATATGAAATACATTCTTTATTTTCATTCTTCATTTCTCCAGGCTATGTAAACAAGTTATTTCGGCTTTTCACGTCTCGAGTCTTGGTCTATAGAAGCCTTGCCGTCGTTTTAAAGAAGCAATCGGAGCAGCTATCCATCTAACAAAAACGTTTTGTCGTAGCGCTCATTTACTGGGTTTTCGGCCTGGTTTTCGCGACATACTCATCCTTGTGGCTCAAAATTTGCTTTTTGATTTGGTACCAATAGCTGCTTTTCGAAATAAAACTGGAGAAGTTTTTATAAAACTGATAGAAATATAATAAAAAAATAGGGTTATTTATTTGTTGTTTGATGTCAATTACACACGAATGTCATTTTTGAAGTTGACATGTCTGTGGAACTTGACTTTTAATGATCATGGCATTCATGGCGTCTGGGATATCGAGTCTTAACGATCTGACAATAGTGAAATCAATTACTTTTTCTTATTATAATAACACTTTTAGGTGCAGATTGGCTTCTTTTGTAAGAAAAAAAGTAAGATTCTCATGTTTATTATATAATTAAGATAAATTTATTGTTTCCGAAAGTACCGATACAATACCGGTAACTTTAGCAAAAAGTTACATCACTGGTGTCGATGCGCGTCGTTTACGGGCTCGTATGGGATCCGTGTTGTACGGCCCGACTTTATGGAGTGTAAACGAAGGCACCGATGTCGACCCGTGCCTTTAGTACGCCCGTAAATACGGTGTATGTTTTTGGAGTAGGGCCCCTGATGTGGAAGGGGTACGGCCTGCAAAAACGGTTGGGGTTAGGGGCGTGATTTGTTTTCCAAAATATAGGGGGTTGTAAGCAATTCGACGAGAGTCATTTGTTTTTTTATTTTTTTCAAAATCCAAGATGGCCGCCATACATGCACAATTTTTCTCTATACAAATTTCATACAAACGGCCACTCCAAGTAACTAGGCGCAGCCAGAGGCCAAAAGCAAAGGCCACCCCCGCGAGGCCGCAGGCCGAGCTGCGGGCGAGGGCGAAGCCCGAGCCACTCCCCCCTTCCTCTTGGATCCCCCCCCTAAGTAATTTTCACGAGGCCGGAGGCCGAGTGATGCGAGCCCGCAGGGCGAGCTACGGGCGAGGGCGAAGCCCGAGCCACTCTCACAGCCCCCCCCCCTTCCCCCTCCCTCACCGGGAAGTAATTTTCACGAGGCCGGAGGCCGAGTGACGCGAGCCCGAAGGGCGAGCTGTGGGCGAGGGCGAAGCCCGAGCCACTTCCCCAAGCGCAGTCAAATTTTTTTAATTTTTGAAAATCCAAGATGGCCGCCAAAAGTCAACTGCTTGCGATTTGGCTGAAAATCGATATCTATATGTAGTTTGAGCCCAAAAATACAAATTTAATATTTTTTTGGGAATCCAAGATGGCGTCTGGATTTTAGAAAATTTAACTTATTTCGTTCATAACGTCTTACTGGGACTTTGTAGGGGTCTGCAAATTTGTACATGGGGGTAAAGCACCCCGTGAAACTCGGAACTGGAATCAGATTTTGGATCCAAGATGGCCGCCCCCACACATATTGTTCACTTCTTACTATAGAGGGAGACACTTTACAGATACACTGCACTGATTTTCGAACTTATTTATTTAGAAGGAGAAGTTACATATAACAAATAATATAAAACAAACCATAGCGAGTTGTAATATTGAATAGCGACATCTAGTGGTGAGCAAAATGACTAATTTATATAGCCAACTATTCTTTCATTAACATTACCGGCCCCCAAGGACGACTGGTCCTTCAACGGGGAACAAAGTTATAACTAAATAAAATAAAATGAAGTCAGCAATCTACCATTACAGCTTATTATTTATTTAAACTTTAAAATAACTAAAAGTTTAGTTATGAAAAGGAAGAGGACATAATTTAGTAATAGGGCGTTTAAATAAACTATTCTTATACTTGAGAGTTACAACTCTCGTCAATCCATCTTTGCCAGGGTGTTTTTCGACAATACGACCCAACAACCACTTTCCGGGAGGAAGTCTTTCATCTTTGACTAGCACAAGTGTACCCACGTCAGGGTCAGGAGTTTGGTGATGCCATTTAAAACGATTTTGCAGTGTTGTTAAATACTCGATACTCCAACGAGCCCATACATTTTGCACCATTTTTTGAATAAGTTGCCAACGATCTAAATGAGAAATTTTATCATTAAGACTCACTTCCGGAACTGTTATCGGAGCCTCACCCATCAAAAAATGACCAGGAGTGAGTGGAGAGATGTCATCTATCGAGGCACTCATACTCGTAGGACTCAATGGCCTAGAGTGTAAGTGGCAGTAAAACAGGGTTATTGGTAGTTGCACGTTGACATTATGCGAGTCACTTAGGATTATTGAATTGTAATGGTGAGAAACTGCGCACATTATCATTGTTAATCGACGGAAAACAATAAATAACGAAAATTTTATAGATTTCCGAGTGATGAAAACAGGTAAGCAAAGCAACAAATTCTGTGGTGGCAACCTTGATTGTTTAACTCACACATTTGACGTGTGCACGGACGGATTGTTTCGTTTGTAGTAGTACTAGGTATATATGCTGCTCCGTTTGTATGAAGAGCCATACCTGTGACAGTGTGCTTCATGTTGATGAGTTTGTTTATAGCAACAGCAAGAGCTTCGTTTAACATGACTTCACAAAAAAATAATCAGAGCATGTATTTTGAGATAGCATAATTATATTTGAAAGCTACACTTACTCAGCTATACTTTTTTTTAGATTGATGGATCAGGGGCTAATTAAAATTTTCAGTTTCCATACTGATCTGGTAGAAAAAGATAAACATAGAATGTGCCAGCTGCTTTTCTTCCCGCGCAGTACGTAAAAGATATATGAGAGAACGGGTGAAGAACTAAGGAATATTTTTAATAGGCGATGCGGCTAGCAACCCAAAAACAAGATCAAATAGTGATATTTGATCCCATTTTTTTACCTAAATGCCCACAAACTTGCTGAATGTGGCCTTTGGGTTTTGTACCCCAGGGCTTTGTCTACACTGTAAGGTGTCCGTGATAGTATGTATGTTACTTCGTCACTTTTGGTGTTCCGTAACCAAAGGGTAAAACCAGGACACTATTACTAAAATTTCACTGTCCGTCTTTCAGTCTGTCACCAGACGGTATCTCAAGAGAGTTTGTATGGTTACATATTATGTACTATGACAACAAATACAAAAACCAGTATAAAATATTTAAGGCGGGCTCCCATACAAGAAAAAATATTTTTGCCGTTATTTGCTCGTTAATGGCATGGAACCCTTCCTGCGTGAACTCGACTCGCTCATAGCCGGTTTTTAGGGTTCCGTAGTAAACAAGGAACCCTTATAGTTCCGCCATGTCTGTCTGTCTGTCTGTCTGTCCGTCCGCGGTCCTACTCAAAAAACTATAAAGCTATAAGTACTAGAAAGCTGTAATTTGGCATAGATATGTATATTAATCATGGCGAAAAAGTCGTAAAATAAAATCTGGAAAAAAAAATTTTTTTAGGTTAGCTGCCATACAAGTAAAGACGTAGTAAATTTTTTTTTTCGACAAACACATTGTGTGGAGTTTCGTTGAATAGGTCTTTTAAAAACATTGTGAGCTTGTTAACACCATTTTTCGATTTAGGGATCCGTTTCTGAAATATTTGGGTTTAAAATGCAAATTTTTGTTGGAGGCAAGTGTCCCCCCCCCCCCCTATCTGCTAAATGGTTACATATGGCCACGTGAAAAAATTCACAGCTATAGTATATATAATGTAGTTTAAAGGAAAACTATCAGAGCTAAGTAGGGTATACAAATTAAAAAGTTATAGGCGATCAACTTATAAAATGTAGTCAGAAAAAGAAATTTCATACAAATTTAATAGATAATTAGTTTTAAACGTTTTTAGTGGCATAAACTCAAAGTTGGCATTCGAAACTACGGAACTCTACACTGCGCGTGGCCCGACACGCACTTGTCCAATTATTTAAAGCTAAATTCAAATATTTTTCTACACTTACGTAAAAGCACAGACATAGATTAGTTCCAATAAAATGTTATCAAAATAGTTTTTAGTAGTTTTCTGGGCACGATTCAATATTGATCGGCACATTGCATAAGGTCAGTCCGTCCAGTTTGATCATTTTTTCAGTTATTTACACATTTTGTAAGTAGGTTTTGTCTTATTTCTAGTTCATCCGTTTGAACAGCCAGGCGACAACTGTCTTTACATACGGTTATTGATAATAGCTGCAAGTGATCCCAGGATGGTTAATTATTTAGACGTGGATAAATTTTTAACGCGATCGGATTATGAACAGTTGTTAAGTAATAATTTGCTTAGGCCTTGGGACATCTTACTTTCACGACCACAACATTTAGTCATTAATTTAAACTTTGATCATAATGTACTAATTTTACTTTAACAGTCATGGTTTTAGTGCAGTAACTGTACCTATGTAGTGTATGACCATTACCCAAAAGATGAGTGCGAATATTGCCATCAAGTAAGCTAGGTATTTATTGTTATGTCTCAGATTTATTTTCTCTGATCCGTAAATATTAAAAACAGCGATGCCTAATGTGTAGTTATCATTCCAGTAACATATCGTATTAACTTTTCATTTAATTTTTATTTTTTTTATTTTTATTTTTAAATCAAGTACCTATTACAAGAAAGTATAATTCGAGAAGCAAATAAGCGGCTAAGTGCAAATCGGACTCGCCTATGAAGGGTTCCGTAGCAGCAAGTAACATAATATAAAATTCTTATAGTATGTTTTTTTTATATTTGAGTTGATTAAATGAAAATTAAACTACGGTTTACGATTTATGACGTATTAAGAAAAGTTATTTGCAAGATCTCGTTCAAACCAATTTTCGCTGGTAGTTTGCATGGTAATGAACAGGGGGGGAGACACATTTTTCCTCTTTGGAAGTGACTTTCGCGCTAACTATACAGTTTAGAAAAAAAATGATATAAGAAATCTCAATATCATTTTTGAAGACCTATCTATAGATTCAGTTCTAAGTAAAGGGAACTCCCCAAAATGTATTTTTTTTCTACTTTTGTGTAAAAATCTTAATGCGGTTCACAGAATGCATCTACTTACTGAGTTTCAACAGTATATTTTTTAAAGTTTCGGAAAAAAGTGGCTGTGACATACAGATGGACAGACAGACATGACGAATCTATAAGGGTCCCATTTTTGCCATTTGGCTACGGAACCCTAAAAACGTTAAAAGGAACTATGAAGAAAATCTTAACTAAATTATATACTCCATTAATTTATAAGTTTCGTTTTTTTATATTTGTAAGTTGGCCAACAAGCATACCTACGGTCCACCTTATGGACCGCTGTTGCCGTAGCCTATGAATGTTTGCAACCCCAGAATGTACTAGCTGCTTCTTTTCCCGCGCAGGCCGTAATAGCTGGCAAAGAGTTCAAACAACCTCAGTAACCATTTCAATAGGCGATACCGCTTAGCAACCCGTCACTAATTTGATTCCGTCTTCTGCATATATGCCTACCAAAGTGCTAAATATAGCTTTAGGAATTACCTATAACCTTGGGCACTGTCTTCCCCGCTAGGCATAAAGACGTGGTAGTATGTACGTATGTCAATCTTCCATGCTGTTCTGGAAGCGAAATAAAAACATACAATGTACCAGCTGCTTATCTTTCCGGGCAGGTCGTAAAAGTCGATCAAGGGATATAGCGCCGTACAACCTTTGCCAATTTTTTCTAACCTAGGGTTGCTTTTAGTTTACCTTTTGGCTTGCAAAAAGTAACCTCGTCAAATCACCTAGTTTAGGATTAGCGGACCCCGGATTATGAAACGATACCGCTGAAAATGCAACCGGAAATACACTAAGATAAGAAGAAGAAGTATTTACGTATATATCACACTGTATGCATGCGAAGAAAATTGGTGTAACAAAAAGTATTGTTTTTCTGTTAAAATTTGGGGTAAAATCCAATTGCCTTAAAGTTCTATAAATAACCGGCTAAGTGCGAGTCGGACTCGCGCACGAAGGGTACCATTATCTATAAAAATTAAGTTTTTTGTATGGGAGCCTTATCTATTATTAAAGTAAAAATATAACTGAGTATTTTGATATATTATTTCAAGTGCCTACCTGTTGCCATTATTGTTATCGAGCAAAAAATGGTCAAAAAAATCGCTTTTAATGTATGGGAGCCCCCCTCAAATATTTATTGACCGAGCGAGCGAAGCGTCTCAGTTTCGAGCATAGCCAAAAATTCTCTTGTTCGTCTGTCTGTCTGTCTGTCTGTCTGTCGATCTGTCTGTTCTCGCCTACAGGTCGCATTTCTTAACCGATTCTCATGAAATTTTGTAAGCAGGTTCAGCAACTAAATAGAATTTTTTTGTCGAGTCAGTTCTTCGAAAATTTTCAAAATAGTGGAAATATGGGGGTTGAAAATTTTAAAACTGTCATATAGCCGCCATTTCAAAATATTTTCAAAAATGTCATTAGACTTTTTTGTTGCTATTTTGAAAACGATATTTTTTTATTTGAACAACTTTTTTTGTCTGAACAACTTTTTTATACGTTATACTTAAACGGGTTTAGGGTGACTCGCGAAGTCTAGGTAACTAGGCCGTAACAAATGTACAATACAAATCCTCTTACAAAATATACTCAAACTATTTAACGGTTAATTTAGTCCGGGCTACTGAACAACTTTCTTAAAAATACATATCTTCCCTGGGGTCCAGAAGTAATTTCTCTGAATAACTATTATGGTTATTATTTTGAGTTTCATAAGTAGTTCTATAAATTTTATCATATTTAACCGACTTAAACGAAAACGGTTTTACTTATTTTACGATTAGTTTTTTTTTCAGTTTTTGCTTATTTTTTGCTTGATTGATTGTTGACTTGTTTATTAAATTTAGCAATTTTGTTGAGCGAACTTTCGTTCAAGCGCTATCGCTGCTTGTCTGTGCTTCTGTAGTAGCATTAGTAATTATGCTACGAACTAACAAGAGATCAACAGCAATAAAACCCCGCGAAGTAGCTTTACGAAGAAAGTAAGAAACCAATGAGCAGCAGCATAGAGCCATGGCAAAACAAATAAACATTTAAACCTGGTTTTTCCAACATCGAGCTGACTTTGTCATTTGAAAAATTACCCATCCAGAACTGAATTTCAGCATCACGGTAGACCTCATATCCATGGGATTGTATGGTTGAAAGGTACTCCTGACAGAGATAGATCGAAAGTCATTTGAAGAAAGGGCTGTGATTGGCAACTATTTTGGAAATTTGGTCACAACCATGAATTCGCATATCGGTAAACCTGCACCTATAATAAAATTCATCCAAATTAGGTACATTATTCTGAAATAATAATCGCGATGTCTAAGTTCGTGGCGAACTACTGGTTTTATTTTGTTTTTAGTATTTGTTGTTATAGCGGCAATAGAAATACATAATTTGTGAAATTTTCAACTATCTAGCTATCGCGGTTCTTGAGATACAGCCTGATGACAGACAGACGGACAGATGGACAGACAGCAAAGTCTCAGTAATAGGGTCCCATTTTTACCCTTTGGGTACGGAGCCCTAAAAAGTAAGAAAGACAGACAGCGGAACCCTCTGATTACAGAATCCTTATCATTACAAAGTATTTTAGCTGAAGCACACAAAATCAGCTATAGTTTTATACAAATATTATTTAATGTATAAAAAAACTAGCCGTCTGCCCGTGACTTCATCAGCACAAACATTATCATGTCTTTGTACAGAGAGCGATCGGTTATGATTTTATTATATGTATTGATATATATACAGCAAATTTTGCAACGTTTCAAAACGATACGTAACAAAGTATGAACAGAATGGACGTCATGTGCGTGGAATTTGGGAGAATGGCTGAAATATATGGCGACGCCCAGTAAGAGTTGATTTGAATGTGGGTTCTAATGGGTGCCAGGCTAAACATAAATTGAATATTAGTAAATATAGTGTTTTTTGTAGTTATAAATACATAACCTAATATTGTATACGATTATAAAGCAATATACGCAAAGATATGAAGACAAAAGCTATTGGAACACATGGACGCAATACTAATGGAAATTAGAAAGACGCCAAAACATAACTGGGATTTAAATATATATATATAAATATATATATATATATATATAAATATATATATATATATATATAAATATATATATATATATATATAAATATATATATAGATATATATATTTATATATATATATATATATTTATATATATATATATATATATATATATATATATATATATATATATATATATATAAATATATATATATATATATATATATTTAGATTTAATATAATTTGAAGCTCATTTCATATGTATTAAATAACAAAACAATAAAAAGTAAAAAACTTCAAATAATATTAAATCTAGAAGTTATCGATAAACTCTAGTGCATCACTAGTGCTTGAATTTGCTGATTATGAATATTGTACAGTCCCACGCTCGTGTACAGCTGGCGGCAGATAAACTCGATACAGTTTATACTAGGTGCTATTTAGAAAGAGTACAGTTTTACATGCCTACGACTGTACCTCCGGTTTCATATTCCTGAATTATGGCTATTCGCACACTATGGCGTCTTTTATTAAGCGGGAAAATAACCACTTCTACATTTTATTATGATAAGAATACGAGATTATCTCTTGAACTTCTTTTGGAATATTTTTTGATATTGTGTACATACAACGCTTTATAACAGAAGTATGTCAAAAGTTTATAATATTCAAAATATGCAGGAACAACAGTAACTTACAAAGTGTAATACTCCAACCAAATTATGTTATATGCACTTCAATTAGTGAATTACTATATAAATATGTATTCATAAGTACGGTGGCAGTCCATCGTATCGTTAAACCGCTAAGTTGTTTGCCGCGTGATTAATATCGTTCTGTGTGTGACGAGCCTTTCGATAAAAACATAACCCTCTTTGATTTAATGGGTAGGAAATTAAAATGATGACTTGAAATGACGCAAGTAAATGGCGGCATGATGAATGTCATGCATGCACATGCATGCGGCATACTTTGAGCATTCGATTTCACCGGAAATTATGCATGTAATACTACACTTTTGTTATTGAGTTCTATACTTTTATTATTGGGTTATTTTATTGTTTATTAATAATTATTCAATTATGCCAACTTTTCATTAAATTTAGTGATCGTCAACATTCCGGTACTTAAACTATTTGATAGCTATGCATATTTTAGAATTAAACATATGTAAGTGAGTAAAAATATAATTTTTATTATTGGTTGACCATTCCTGGAAATTGTAGCGATTTAGCAAAAATCTACTTTAAATTCGTGCATGCCAATTGTTGTGATCATTATTCTTCTTCATTACTTCTCTGAAGAGAACGTTGTTAGACGTTGTCAAACCGCCCGACCGTCGTCGCGACGCCCGGCTACCGTTGTGCCGCCCGCCTACCGTTGTGCCGCGTGCTTAAAGTTGTACTGCCCGCCTACCGTGGTTCCGCCAGCAGTTAGTCGGTTGCTATGTACTTGTGCCAGCTGCCTGCCTACGCGCCTACCACTGTACAGCTCGGTTGTCCAGCGTGCCATCCACACTCAGAAACACGAAGATTCGTTGCGTTGCAATAATGTTCGTAAGTTCATAAACATAAGTAGTACATATTAAATGATTTCCTTTTTCTTAACATTTGTATAATATAGCGTAGAGAGTGTAGGCCAAATCCTCGGGCTGACCTGGTTAAGTATGACTCTGGTAGAGAGAGGGTCGTGCTCCTTTAGCAAAGATTAAAAAAGACCTGAAGAAGAACAATATATAATATTCATTAATGTTTAAACTATCTTTACAGTTAATAAAGTAACTATGTCCAGCATACACTATTTAATTTCGTGTTATTAAATGATTTACCATGTTTTTTACAGGTCCGACTCTGAGTATTACGAACAACGCTGCAAGCAGGCTGAGAAGAAGCTCGCAGGACATTTCGGCTCTGATTCCGAAGAAGCATCCGCTGCAAGCTTGATGTAAGTTTGTTTATTGTTTTATGAATTTCGTTTATTCCCAGTTAGCAAGCACTAGTTTTTCGACTGTGTGATTATTCTAGATCGATAGTAACTACGTGTGTTAATTTCAATTCCTGTTAAGTCGAGATGTTTTTGGAAGTTCATCTATGTACCTTTGTATTTGTTATAAAATATAGTATCGTTGAGTTAGTCTCCCAAAACACTAATATTAAACTCACTTTGGGCCTTACTAGATCTGTATCGTCCCTATATATTTATTAGTTTAAATTTAATCAAGATTATTAATTAGTATCTACCTATTGTAAACTGCTTTAGTCTAATTATACGTTCTGTTTCCAGTTCTAAGGAAAAGGAACCTAAACCTAAGAAACGGGAGACAAGTCGAGCACAGCCAGCATCCAAGGCCAAACGTTCGAAGAAAGGCTGGCAACTGGACAGCGACAGCGAGGAGGAAGCGATAGCCCAGCGCGCAGCCGCCACCAAGAAAATCCCTCCGTTGCTGTCAGTGTTGTCGCGCCGTGTAGCAGACGGTGTCCTACGTCGCACTGCTAACCTCGCTGGCGACGTCTTCATAGATTTAAAAATCTACAATGTTGCTGACATAAAGAAGGTAGACCCCAAAGACCGTTGGGAACACGCGATTGTCTCGCTAAAATATCAGGGGGATTTCGAATCTCCTGAACTGTTGCTCGCAAAGGAGCTTATTAATAAATGTATTACATTTTTTGCTGCGATTTTTTTTTAATGATTAACACGTTGTAATTTGGTGTTATAATAATAACATTATAAATTATATTTAAGTACATAAAATATGTTACATAACAATAAAAGTTTTTATTTCATTTTATAAATACTTATTTTTTGATTAGGGTATTATGCCCCCAATGCCAATAATTTCTTCTTCAGGTTTTTTTTTTAGTATCTACTACAGGAGCACGAGCCTCTCTCGTGCTATCAGTGCCATACTTGACTAGAGAGATTTGCCCTAAACTCTCCACGCTGGCCAGACTCTGGTTGGGGAGGCATCATTGATGTTTATAAGCTTTTGTTGCGGACAGAATAGCTAGCTATATGTATATTGTAAATAGATAAGCGAATTAAATAAAGATATTTTTCCCATATGGTAAAGTTAGGGCTTTTTAGCGTACCTAGGTATATATAGGATAAATAGATGTAAATATAGGGTGCCTAGATATATCTACCTGTTGTATATGTACTTATATTGAGTAAATGAGTTATGAACTGGGTGTAACATTTATTTCCCTGGTACAAATTGTAGCGTCTAGCACAGGTATATAGTGCTAAACCTGAGGTAAATAGGTATTCTAAGGTGGTTGGTCATGGAATTTCCTTACGAATTTGCAATAGGTTTTGGTAATTTTGGGGATTTCCATGGCCACGCCCCTTGTGAGGTAACCGACATTGTAAAGTGGAGGGGATATATCTAGGCACACCTACCCTCTTTTAGTTTGAGATTTTTTGTGGCTCGAATGTATAAATATAAGGCAGGCTCAAGTAGATTTGTACTTCAGTGTCATTGTGAGCCTAGTGGAATAAACAAGTGAAGAGAGAAAAGTGTTTTCATTGTGCACGACCTGCAGTCCACCGTGCTACCAGCTGAGCAAAGGAACTCGGAGAAAATACCGCACTGGTCCTCTGATCCGGATTTGAAGAGTTCGTGGTCCTCCGATCCGGATTTGAAGAAGCCGTGATCCTGTCCGATTCGGATTTGAAGATTTCAAGATTTGATCCAGTGGAAAAGAAGATTTCAAGAGGCCAGGCGCGTATGCAGTAGGCTTTCCCAGGAAGGGAGGCGCGTTTTGGTGAAGAATAGGCTCTCACAGTGACATTGAAGTGCCACCCCGCACAGGTGTCTACGACTGTCAACCGTTATATTTCTTTGACATACCGTTTCATTTGATTTTGTGCGGGTGTGCATTTCTTGTTGCGTGGTACAACGCGGGTTTACCTGCAGGTTCGAGAAATTCCGGGCCTAACGGTGCCAAATCCGGGGTTTCTCGGGCTAACGCCTTACTGGCGGTGCAGTGAATCGGGCTACACTGCCAACTACCAAGTTGAATAGTCCGCTACGCGGATAAGGTTTGTGTTCGTGAAGGAGCCTCCTGGTGGGCACAGCCGAAGGTTGGCGGCGTTCCTCCGTCAACCCGAGCATCTGGATCGACACGTAACCCTCTATCGAGTAGTTCCTACCTATCCTATCCTGCACGACCATCCATCCTCGGCTGGGTTCACCGCGGTAGTATACCCGACCGGGATTGTTAGTGGTAGGGACCGTTAGGGCTTGCAAGTGCGAAGAACGACGATGCCCAAGACACGGAGCCAAGCAGGGAAGACGGAAGGCAGCCAGGACGACGTGAGGAGGAGGCTGACATTCGACGAGCCACCAGCTTCGCCATCAGCTACTACGGACGCAGTACCCCCACCACTGAGGGATTTCACCGACTACCCGCAGAAACTGATACCACCAGAACGCAACCAAACCAAGAAGACACGACAAAGGGAGATACTATGACACACTACGCACCACGAAGAGCCGCATCGATTAGGTCAGGAGCGTCGAGCATAGTGTCTCGAATTCAGCAAGCTGAACTACAAGCAGAGGAGCGATTAGCCATGCTGAAGAAAAAACAATTGGATATAGACGCCGAGTTAATAAGAAAGAGATTAGCCGTCGAGATTACTTCAATTAGAGAAGAAGAAGGACAAATTCCGCCTGTAGAAGCACAGGGGAATGTACACCTGCGGTCAGTTCTGCATGGATATTTCCTTAACAAAATCGATTGCGCCGATTTGCGCCACGCCCTCTTTAAAAACTTATGTATTGGTTTGGTTTAAATACCATAGATGGCGCTAGTTGGATTGGAAATAAGAAAATAAATAATTTACATGGCTCATTCAAGTCTCGTTCTTTGCTAGTTATTATATTATCACAAATTCTCCTATTACAATTAAAAACCTTATTGCAGAGAAACGACAGCTAGCTAGGATTCGAACTCGGTAGCATAAAATTAGTCTTATGTTTCAATACCACTAACCATTAGACCAATGCGTATCTATGCAGAGGGTTAAAATTACCCTACTGTTTATCCTGTTGTAGTTATTTATGAAGGTTGATATTGTAAACGACTAAAATAAAAACTCAAAAGAATTGAAGGTAGTTTACCATTGATTTATAAAAATGATATCTTTGTTAAATCATAACGTTCTATACTTTCTTTGAGTAAGTTCAGTTACGATTGCGTTAAACGAGTTTTAATTATTTATTTAATATGAGTTCGTGTTTGAATATTGATATGGCTACGATGGCCCAAATAATAGCTTTGCATAAGCAAGGCCTTAATTATTCTGAAATTTCTAGAGAAAATGGCTTAAACGTAAGTATAAAAAAATGATTGAATTCACTTTCTGTTATTTACTTTACTACGCATGGCCATTGAAACATAAAAATAAAACATATATTCCTATTTCAGATAAAGACTGTCATTTTATGGGTAAAACGGTTTCAAGAGGAGGGTTCGTTGGAACACCGCAGTAGATCCGGCAGAAGACCCCATATTAGCTCAGACCAGCGTGAACTTATGGTGCAAGGTTATGAGGAAAATGGCTTTATCCCAACCAGATATTACGCAGGATTGTTTGACACATCTTTACGAACGGTGCGTCGTGCTCTCCATAGTGAAGGTCTGCGTTATCGGCGATATGCTATTAATTGCTAACCGAAACACATAAAAGAGCGCGATTAGAGTTCGCTTTGGAATATAGAAATTTCGACTGGAGTAACGTCATATTCAGTGATGAGAAGACTTAAATCTAGCCAACACGGGCTAGTTACGCTGTGGCGTAGGAATAATACGCGTTATAATAGTGATCACGTTGTGCTTAACTGTGAATCTGGTCGTATAACAGTAAACATGTGGGGGATATGGGGGGTATGGATGAGTGCAGCAGGCCCAGGAGAACTAACTTTAGTGCTGAAAGAATGGATCAAAATGGCGGTTATACAGGTTATTAGCTGAAACCGGGATAGCTATATATTGTGTTTAAAATGAGCGTAAGTAGGATATTTTTTTTTTTGTAATAGCAAAATGTTATTATACTAAGTGATTTTTATTATTTTCTGCATTTTTACAAATGTTTATATTGTCTTTTATTATTTATGGTAGCTACAACCCGGTCTCAAAATTGTTATTGATTTGAGGTTTAGCTTCAATCTCTTCCTCGATTGGGAACGAATACTTAAGCTATAAACCTTAAAATCATATTATATCAAATCATTTAGTCAATATATATATCTGCAAAACGAATTTTTGTAATAAACTATAGTACACTAACTCTATATATAAGTAGGCAAAACATTTAAAAAACTTATGTTGTGTATTTAGCGAAAGGTTATAAGTTAAGGTGTATTCATTATAAGACGAAGAGATATTACTAATGTTGTTTTATTTCTTATCTACCTACACGAAAGTTGCAATTGTAAACGTTAATCAGTAAAAAAAATATTTGTTGATGTTTCCATTTTACCAAATAAAAAAATATTATCATTTTTTTATATTATAAGAAATTATATAAAATAAAAATCAATTAATTATTATATTATTTCTTTTTTTTTAAATTAAGCCTGACTTGGGATTCGAACCGCTGCCAATCGGCTCATACGTCAACAATGCGCCACTAGCTCATCTATCTGTTTTAAAATTTAGTGAAAATAAGATCTACTAGTAAATGAAAGGATAACTTGTTATTTTTTTTGTGAACAGTGCCATCTTATTTTATGCTGAGGCTTCTAATGCAAAACCTCACAGAAAAGTAAACCTTATGCTTTCCATGCAGAACTGATCAGAAGAAAATTTTCCATAGCATCAAAATCGTTTGAGCATGGTTTCAATTCAACGCCAACTGAGTGGATTATATCTTAAGATGGCGCTAGTATTTCTTAAAAAAAAATCAATAAGCTATGTTTTATCGAAAATATATTGTTTTTTTCTATAGTTACTATTTTATTTCATGTCATCACAAATTATCTTAAGCCAATTAAAAATCATATTTTGCAGATGCACGTTGCTGAGCTTTTGTTATTTTTAATTTGTGAAAACGCCATCTAGTTTAAATTCTGTGAGTCCAGGTGCAAACCCTCACAGAAAAATCGACTTTATGGTATCCATGCAAAAAAGACCGTGATAGTACAAGAGCGCATCAACGAGTGGCTTCACCAAAGTATGGAGGGGAGACCACGAGAAAGAGCAGACAGACGTGCCATCGACATCGCAGTACCTATCGGACGTTCGTCAGGCAGGGGCAGGACGAAAGGATCTGGACCGGGACGCTGTGATGGAAGAACCGCTACGGTGTGAAGGACGCTTGCCCTCACCAAGAAGGGGGCTGAATAGAGGCGATCCGGAGGCGAGGCCGAAGTCTACGCCGAGCCGTGAGCGAGGGATCGATCAACTGGCAGATGTTTTGGAACAGATGACGCGACAGAGGCCCGCACCTAGGCAGGCCCATGAATTACCGATCTTCAACGGAGCGCCGATGGATTGGTTATCGTACAAGGCGGCTATGAGAGACTCGACGGAACTGTACAAGTTTACAAAAGCTGAGAACCTCGCTCGATTACGCACGAGTTTGCGCGGCGAGGCGAAAGAAGCAGTGGCTGCGCTTTTATTCACCGCGACCGACCCGGAGCAGATTATGAGAACATTAGAGCAGTGCTTCGGGCGACCGGAAGTGATAATAGATCGCACGTTGGAAGACATAAAGAAACTGCGCCCACCCGGGGCGACCGCAAGCGAGTTTAGTAGTTTCGCGATAAAAGTGCAAAATATCGTGTGTACATTGAACACGATTGATAATAGGGGCTACTTACAAAATCCCATGATTGCAAGAGAGATAGTAGAAAAGCTAAGTCCTCATGTGAAGTCAAAATGGACCGACTACGCACAAGCGAACACGACGGCCGAGCCAGACATTGTCGTTTTGTCTAGATTTCTGATGGAGGAAGCAGATCGCGCTTTACGCTTTGCATTCAACACGCCGAAGATATCGACTGCGCCTGAGAAGAAACATGAGAAAAGAAATACAGCCCGAGTGCACCGTCCAGTGCCAGTATATGCGACGGATGAGGAGTGCATCTGCTGTGGAAATAAACATTTAACAGCAAACTGTTACAAACTCAAGCAAATGTCAGTGAATGAAAGATGGAGCTGGGCCAAGCAAGAGAAAGTCTGTTTTCGTTGCCTAAGCGCTAAGCACCGGCATGAAAAGTGCAAGCAAAAGAAATGTGGAGTGAGCGGATGTACGATGCCACACCACGCGTTGCTATACCACGAAAGGAAAGAGACGGCTAATACCGAAACAGTGGCTTCGATCGACGTGAATAATAGACAGGTGTTGTTAAAGATTTGCCCAGTTGAGCTGCGTGGACCTAAAGGTGTGTTTTCCACCGTGGCGTTATTGGACGAAGGATCGTCGACAACAATAATAGATGAAAAGCTAGCCGAAGCTTTAGGTGCGGAAGGAAATGAAGCCGCATTCGCCGTGCGCAGTATCAACGCCCACGCAGAAATACATGGCAGCCGTCTCGTCAGTTTACAAATCCTAACGACAGAGGGCGCTTATGATATACGAGTGCGCACTATGAGAGACTTGACGTTTAGTCGCCAAAGAATAGATAAAAGATTATTACAATGCGCTCATCTCGAAGAAATTGAAAAGGAGATATGCACTAGTGAGATGGAGCCGAAAATATTAATTGGATCGGACTATTGGGACTTAATAGTTACTAGGAGATTGTTAAAAGGCAAGTGGGGGGCGCCCGTTGCCTCATTCACGAAGCTAGGATGGATTATCCACGGGTCGGCACCGAGTCGAATGATAGAGCGAGATGGCGAGATTGTATGTCACTTGCAAAGAATGAGACGGAGCGATGCTGACGATTCGCTGAATGAATTAGTAAGAAAGCATTTTGCGATTGACGCGATAGGCATTGAAAAAAGGAAAAGCTCGCTTACGCCGTTAGAACAGCGGGCAGTAGAAATGTTTGAGAAAAATGTACAATTGGTAGATGGTCGTTATAAGGTGGCCCTACCATGGAAAGACGACAACGTGGTTATGCCGCCAAGTTATGGTCAAGCCATGAGAAGGCTAAAGGGCATTGAGAAAAAAATGGATAGATGCCTAGTGTTTAAAGAGAAATACACAGCGCAGATTGAAAATTTATTGATAAAAGGATACGCCGTTTCGGCGGACGGTACCGAGGAGAATAGTACAAAGCTATGGTACCTACCACACTTTGCGGTCACGAATCCGAATAAACCTGAAAAGCTGCGGCTAGTATTTGATGCGGCAGCCAAGATGGACGGCGTCACGTCTCTCAACACAGAGTTGTTGGAGGGCCCAGATTTACTAAGGAGTTTACCAGGAATATTATGGAGATTCCGAGAAGGATGTATAGCCGTATATATGGATATTGTAGAGATGTTTTTGAGAATACGAATTGAGCCGACAGACAGACCCGCTCAAATGTTTTTGTGGCGTGGCGACGAAAGAGAGGGCCCGCCCAAGAAGTACAAGATGGCGTCTATGATTTTTGGAGCTAAGAGTTCGCCGTTTTTGGCCCATAGTGTACGAGATTACAACGCGATACAACACGAGAAAGAGTATCCGCAAGGTGCGCGTGCTATAACCCAGTCAACGTTTATGGATGACTACGTGCAAAGTTTTGAGAACGACAGTGAAGCGTTGCAAATCGTCGACGAAATAAAAAAGATAAATAAAAATGAAAAACGAGACACAAGATGAGAAAGCTTGCGTACGAGCGCCTACCAAGCGAGAAGCACTGAGCGCGGTTATGTCTATTTTCGACCCGTTAGGCCTTATAAGCTACTACACGATCAGCGCGAAAATTATATTGCAAGGATTGTGGCGTCTGAAAATAGATTGTGACGACGGCTGCCTGCGGAAAATGCTAGCGAGTTTCAAAGATGGCTGCACGGCATGTCAGAGTTAGCGGAGCTTCGTCTACCTCGTCAGTACCTTACGGGGGGAGTGACTCACTTAGAAGTACATACGTTTGTCGACGCGAGCGAGTCCGCCTACGCCGCAGCAGTTTACTGGCGAGCTATAGATAAAAATGGAGAAGTACAGATGTCACTCGCGGCAGGCAAGGCGACAGCAAGCCCAATCCGCACCCAAACTGTGCCGAAATTGGAAATGCAAGCTGCGTTGATTGGCATGCGACTAACAAAGGCGGTGTTAGAAGAGCACACATGGAAGGCAGATCGTGTTGTATACTGGACAGATTCTTCGACAGTATTAACAGATGGGTACCCACTGAGCTAAACGTCGCGGATGACGCAACGCGACTGAATTTTGAAGCAAAATGTAGAAAGGACAGATGGTTTATTGGTCCACGATTCTTGTACAGTTCAGAGTCGAAGTGGCCGCAAGAAAGAGAAGGAAATAGTGAAATTGAAAGAGAGTACGTGTTGCATGTTGACATATATGAATCATGCATAGATGTGACACGTTTTTCGTCGTATGAGCGCCTTGTAAGAACCGTAGGAAGAAGCAAGACGGCGCGAGGAGGAGTGGGGAGGCCCTAGAACCTGCCTGGTGGCGCGCCGTGGATGGCCGCGTATTATGTACACCGACAATGCGACGAATTTTCGAGGTGCGGATAATGAACTACGCGCGGCAATGAAAGAGTGGGAGCCTGCGCTTCGAGATTACACCGTGACGAAATTAGTATGGAAAACGATAGCACCAAATGCGCCCGAACAAGGAGGTTGCTGGGAGCGCATGGTTAGAACAGTGAAGAACGCGCTCAAAGTTGTTTTACATGAAAAGCACCCAAAGGAAGAGGTTCTCATAACGCTATTGGCTGAAGTCGAGTTCACTGTGAACGCGCGCCCCCTGACCTATGTTCCTGTAACTATCGACGATCCTGAAGCGCTCACACCCAATCACTTTCTATTGGGTAGCTCCATGGGCCTGCCTACCCTGGGCCCGTGTGAGCCTGCCGACAAGCGCACTTGAAGAGCCGCCCAAGGGCTGGCTGATGAATTTTGGAAGAGATGGATAAAAGAGTATCTCCCGCAATTGGTGCCACGCAACGACGCACCTACGACGAAACAAAGAAAAATACAAGTGAATGACCTAGTGGTGGTGGTGGATCCCAATCTACCGAGAAATGTATGGCCAAGAGGGGTCGTTATAGCCGTTCACCCCGGCCCAGATGGCGAGGTTCGCAACTGCACCGTGAGGACGTCGAGCGGCGAGTTCCGGAGGGCGGCGTCGCGGCTTGCTGTCCTGCCCATTGAGTGAGGTCTGCGCGGGAGGCTTCGACGGGGGGAGCTATGTTGCGGACAGAATAGCTAGCTATATGTATATTGTAAATAGATAAGCGAATTAAATAAAGATATTTTTCCCATATGGTAAAGTTAGGGCTTTTTAGCGTACCTAGGTATATATAGGATAAATAGATGTAAATATAGGGTGCCTAGATATATCTACCTGTTGTATATGTACTTATATTGAGTAAATGAGTTATGAACTGGGTGTAACATTTATTTCCCTGGTACAAATTGTAGCGTCTAGCACAGGTATATAGCGCTAAACGTGAGGTAAATAGGTATGGTCATGGAATTTCCTTACGAATTTGCAATAGGTTTTGGTAATTTTGGGGATTTTCATGGCCACGCCCCTTGTGAGGTAACCGACATTGTAAAGTGGAGGGGATATATCTAGGCTCTGTGTCTCCTTTTGTGGCTCGAATGTATAAATATAAGGCAGGCTCAAGTAGATTTGTACTTCAGTGTCATTGTGAGCCTAGTAGAATAAACAAGTGAAGAGAGAAAAGTGTTTTCATTGTGCACGACCTGCAGTCCACCGTGCTATCAGCTGAGCAAAAGAACTCGGAGAAAATACCGCACTGGTTTCCGTCGGTAACAGCTTTATTAGCTTGTGTTTCCTAAGTTGCCTTCTAATACATTCACGGACTTGGAGTGAATTTATATAAAACTAATTATGAAATAAATCTACACTTATTTTGTTTTCCATTCTATTCATGATTTTTAATTAAAATTTTAGCATATGCTAATCTTCTTTTAATTGCTAGAGGAAGTAAATAATTTAAGGAGTCAATGAAATAGCACAAGCTCTTTTAAAAACAATCACTAAGTTGTAAGAATAGGTATAATGGGGAGAGGAACAGTATATTGTACAGTTTGTGATATAACTGTTAAGTCTAGCGTGCTATCTGCACACTTGCGAAGTAATATTCACAAAATTAATAGTTCAATAGAAGTTAGTGAAGGTATTGAGAAAGTAAGTAGCGCATTCAGAAGTCGAATTGCCTCATATAGAGTGAGACCTCTACATGCGCACCGCGAGCTTGAGTCTGAGTCAAACTTGTCCCCTGTGTCCCCCGCTGACTTCTTGCGCACACTTCGTTCTCGCGTGCACCAATTAATATCAGCTAGACAGGCTACCTTTCATTGTATAAAAGTTAACTTTGAATTATTCGCGGAGTTTAATTTACCTATAAATAGCACTACCGAAATAAAATCATTCGCAACCCAAAACAAAATATTTCAAAATAATTGTGATTTTAAGGATTATTATTCTAAAATAATTGGCATAATTTCAACAAAAATTGATGAATTTCAAGAAAAAGATTCTGGGTGGACTTTAATACGTAACCTTTACTTAGAGGTTAATATTAATAAATATAACCCATTGAGAGTTGGTCAATATATTGAATTGCCAAAAAGTATAAAATCTAAACGCGCTTGTATTAATATACAAAATGGGGATGCGTTATGTTTCGTATGGTGTATAATGGCAGCGTTATTTCCCGCCAAACATAACTCGCATAGAATAACCTCATATCCGAGTTACGAAAACATACTAAACATTCAGGATATGAAGTTTCCGGTCGGTTTCAAAGATATTAAGACTTTTGAGAGAAATAATAATCATATAAGCGTTAACATATATGGTCTTGTAAATAACTGTCAAGTAGTGGGGCCCCTTTACAAGACTCAACAAAAAAGAAAGCACCACGTGAATTTATTACTTTTGGAAAAGGGAGAAAACAAACATTATTGTTTAATAAAAGATTTAAGCAAATTAGTCAGATCACAGCTCACAAAACACAAAGAAAAAATTTATTTTTGTGATGAATGTATGATATTTTTTAATAAAGAAAAATTATTTAACTCTCATATTTGCAGCGGGGTACGTACTATTTTGCCTGATTCGAATACTTATATCCAATTTAATCATTATGATAGGATGCAGGATGTGCCTTTTGTAATCTATGCAGATTTTGAATCATTGTTAGAACCAAAATATGGTGACAATAAGCGTGACGTAAGTACTACAGTCTTACACAAACACGTGCCCGCTGCGTTTGGTTATTATATCGTTTGTTCGTTTGATAGCTCTCGTAATAAATATGTATCGTATCGCGGACGGGATTGTGTTGACAAATTTCTGAAACATTTATTTGAAGATGTTACCGAAATTAATAAATCCTTGAAAGAAACTATTCCGATGATTCCATTAAGTATAGTGGAGAAAAGAAATTTTGCGACTGCCAAATACTGCTTTATCTGTGAGCAATTACTTTTTGACAACAAAGTGAGAGATCATTGTCATCTAACTAAAAAGTTTCGCGGCGCAGCTCATTCATATTGTAAATAAAATAAAATACAGGTTACCAAAATTTGTACCAGTTTTTTTTCATAATTTATCTGGGTATGACAGTCATCTATTTATTAAACAGTTAGGAGAAACCCAGTGCAGAATTAAAGTAATAGCAAAAAACAAAGAAAGTTACATATCTTTCACAAAATTTGTGAAAACCGGCCGCCAGGAGTTTATGCCAGTTCGTTTTGTGCATACTTTTAAATTTTTAGGCACTAGCTTGGACAAACTTGTAAGCAACTTAAATGAAGCCAGTTTTTTCCATTTATGTCACTTCTACCCAAAGAAAGACCAGTTTGATTTACTAACTCGTAAAGGTGTATATCCATATGAATACATGACGAACTGGAGTTGTTATAAGGAAAAGAAGTTACCACCGCGAGAGTTCTTCTATAGTACTATAATAAATGATGTTATTTCACGCTAAAATTGTTTGGGCAATGTTTAATATAAAAAATTTAGGTGAATATACTGATTTGTACTTAAAAACAGACGTCATATTACTAGCAGATGTTTTCGAAAAATTTCGCCAAACTTGTAAAATTAATTATAGATTGGATCCTGCATTTTACTTAACTGCACCAAGTTTGAGTTTTGATGCAATGTTGCTTAAAACAAAAGTCAAATTGTAACTAATAGACAACCTAGAAATTATCCGACTGATTCAAAAAGGTATTCGCGGTGGAGTATGTCTATGCCCTACAAGATATTCCAAAGCGAATAACAAATATCTTTCCGACTATAATTCACAAATTCCTAATAACTTTTTGCTATACATCGATTGTAACAATCTGTACGGATATGCAATGTGCTCACATTTACCACATTCAAATTTTGAGTTAATGAATCAAGTTGAAATTGAAAATCTTAATATTATGAAAGTACCTAATGACTCGGACTATGGGTATATTTTAGAGGTAGATTTAGAATATCCAGAACATTTGCATGATTTACATAATGATTTACCATTTTGTCCACAGAAATTTACGCCCCCAGGTTCTAAAAATCCTAAATTAATTCCGAATTTGTACGACAAATTTCAATATGTAATTCATTATATACATCTTAAAACATGCTTACTAAATGATCTTATTTTGAAAAAAAAATCATAGAGTTGTCAAATTTAAACAACAACCATTTCTGAAAAAGTATATTGATTTAAATACGGAATTACGACAAAAAGCTAACTCTACATTTGAACAAGATTTCTTTAAATTATTAAATAATAGCATTTTCGGAAAAACGCTAGAAGATACCGAAAAAAGAGTAAATGTTTATCTAGTAAATCGTTGGAACGACGATAGAAATAAAACAAAAAAGTTCTATTCTGCTGAACAATTAATATCTAGACCTAACTTTAAAAATTGCACAGTGTTTAGTGAAAATTTTGTAGCAGTACAAATGAAATCTGAAACTGTTATTTTAGATAAACCTATATATATAGGTTTCACAGTTCTAGAAATATCCAAAAATCATATGTATGATTTCCACTATTCGGTTATGAAACCATTTTATGATACAAGGTTAAAATTATGCTATACCGATACTGACAGTTTTTTGTATTCTATCGAAACAGAAGATGTGTATTAAGATATGAATATTAACTTTCAATCATATCTCGATACTAGTAATTATGGTGAAAATAATAGATTTGCTATAATACCACAAAACAAAAAAATACCTGGTTTATTCAAAGATGAAACAGCTGGTTCTCCAATTATTTCCTTTGTGGGACTTAGGTCAAAATTATATTGTCTAAAAACCGAAAACAAAATTGTGAAAAAAGCCAAAGGTGTAAAGAAAGCAGTTGTCAAAGACCTAACTTATAATGACTACAGTGATGTCTTGTTGAAGAATAAGGTGATACGCAAAAGAAATATATTATTTAAATCGCTTAAACATGAAATATTTACTCAAGCTGTGAATAAAGTAGCCTTGTCTTCAAATGATGATAAAAGAATTATACTTAAGGATTAAGGATAAAATTTCTACTTTGGCATGGGGACATAAAACTCTTCTATATTAGAATATTATTTACTAATTTGTTTGGCAATAGTATATGTAAATTTATATACCTTATTTTAATATTCTTTCATTTTATTTTTTTATAAATTTGTGTTAAGAATAAATAAAAAAATAAATAATAAAATGCATTTTTATTTCCTTTGTCATCACCCTTAAATGATATTATGTAAGGGTGTTAGAACCAAATTTGCTAACAATTTAATAACTTATATAAAGCGCAATGCGATACATTCGATTCATGTAAAAACATGATTGTTTGCATCACCTTTTATCGAAATGTCAGCATAATACGATAATGCTTGCGAAAAATGAAAAATATTTTTTATGTCAGGAATTTAGATTCCGATACCTATTCGAGTAAATATAACATATCGTGGTTAGTCGCATTAAAACAGTCGAGGTTCTAACGCTGCACATAATAAATCAATAATTTACAAAAACTGATCGGCATTGGAATGTAAGTATTTACAATCAAATTTTGTTAATAATGATGTAAAATGTTTAGCACAAACTAAAATATTTATTACTAGCTGTTGCCCGCGACTTCGTCTGCGTGGACTTTACTTTATAAAAATCGTTATTTTGATATTTTCAATAAAACCGGTCAAGTAACACGCACAATATCAGGTCACACGCAGTGAAGGGTTCCGTATTTGTGAATGTCGATTTAGAATTAAAACTAAAGAGTTCATCATCATCTCAGCCCTTATTCTGTCCACTGCTGAGCATAGACCTGTCTTCGTCGACACATCTCAGTCCTGTGCTGCTCACATCCAGGTGTAACCCGCGACTTTGATTATTTCGTCAACCCATCGCATGGGCTCCGTCGCGCCAGTTGCCCTGCCCAGTTTTGCTTTAAGTTCATGACCGTTGCCAAATTACAGCTTCTTGGTTCTAATTATCTCTAAGTAAAACCACGGACAGAGAGACAGACAGAAATTGCAAAACTATAAGGGTTCCTTGTTTACTTCGATCACATATTATCTCTAGTCACAGTCTAAGTCGATCGGAATTTTGACATTGTAAACTACATGTAAACTTACACTGTTACCGAATGTTACTGCTACGCCGTGGGTCTCTCTAAAACGAAATACTTATGCAATAGGTAGTGACTTTGCTAATATTTAATTCATCTTCCGTCTTTTGGCGTGAGTTCCCACAGCACTAATCTGTTGTAGCTCTCTGCAGCGGACTGCTGCCACCGTCTATTTGTATCTCCCCCTCTTCCCCGCCCTCCCGATGTAGCGGTGCAATGGTAAGCCTTGTCAAATATGTCTTTCGCTAGGCGGGAGATAAAAGTCGAGAAATACGCATTTCTACTTTGAGTCCCGACAGATGACGGCGTTCCTTAAGTAACCTTAAACATAGATTTTCTTAAGATCGCCTTAATCATGAGCCGCGTCCGAAGCTAGAAGCGAGAGGAAAGTACTGGATGGAGCTTCCCCCGGGCCATCTTCACTATCGTCACCATTCTATTGATGTGGACTTTCAAGCTGAGGCATCTGCCAAACTTAAGATACCTCTAGGTATTTTACGTGCCAGTATCTCGGCACATTTTACCAGTAGAGCTTCAAGGATGGCAGGAAGTTAGTGTTCTCTGAGATCAATGTCTGCTTAGTTTAGTTTTAGCTTCACTAATAACCTCCGTTTGAAGAGCTTCTCGGGTAGGGCGTCCTATACGGCTGTTTGGAGGTTATTTGCGGCGTACTTTCAGTTCAAACGAACTGGAAAATGACCATTACCTATCTTTCGTTCCTCAAGTCACAATACTGAGTAGTCTTGGTATGGGTTTTCCACACATTTTTATTGCAGTGCCTAAATTAAATTTTAACCTAACATTTTTTCCCTAACCTTTCTTCTTACGTGAGGAAAAGGTGCCTTTTGGCCACAGGAAATCGGACGGTTAAGGTTTTCACCCACAAAAAATTTCATGGTGATAACGGCGTTACCGCTTTTGCGTCAGTCAGTGTGCTAAATCTTGCTCCAAAGACCTGGTACTCTCTCAGTTATCGAGAGGAGTCTGAGTGGCCTGGTACATCGGCCTTCAATTTTATCCGCTAGGGTAAAGACGCGTGTTGACAAAAAAGCTCCTTTCAACCTAGAGGACCGTATTTGGAATCCAGTTCCCATCGCCCGACTGGCCCACGTCATGAAGGCAGATTTATGGAGGAGAATTTTACGCGGGAAAAATCCCTTCGGTTCGGACACCTTGCCAGTAACGGGAGACCGGTAAGGTTATGTGGCGTTTACCACTAAAAACTCCGGGGTAAGGGCTAAAAGCCCCGGCGCGGCTACCACTATGGCGGTCCGTGACTCGCTCACAGCACCCTATGCTTTAGTCAGAGGACATCCCCTGTGCCTAACCTAACCTATTAAGTACTTCCTATTTTGATTCCTTTTTCCATTTTCGCGCCCACAATCATGCTAAGAATCGCCGTTTGGTGGCGTTGGGTCTTGCGGCCCTAGGCTCTTTGTATTTTTAACAGCGCCATTTATTGGTGACCAAAAAGAAACTAATAAAAAAACTCCGAAAACATCAAAATAGTAAATTTTTAGGGTTCCGTATTCCGTACCCGAAGGCTAAAATCGGGACCTTGTTACTAAGACTCCGCTGTCCGTCCTTCCGTCCGTCTGTCACCAAGCTGTATCTCATGAACCGTGATAGCCAGACAGTTGAAATTTTCAAGGATGATGTATTTCTCTTGCCGATATAATAACTAAAAATAGAGTAAAATAAATATTTAATTGAGGCTCCCGTACAACAAACTTGATTTTTTGTAGATTAACTGGTTAACAAATTTTAAGGTTTTGTTAATCCATGAAATGAGTTGTGCTAATTGCGAAAGAATACCTCTAAACATACATTTTGATGTAAGTTTTAAGGTCGAGTTAGCTCGCGTTTTTTGTGGAATCAAATAAAAATCTTTCGACTTAAGATAACATTATATTCATAAATCACATATTATAAAATTTAAAAATGAGTTAATATTTTGCTTTTCTGTTTATAAATAATATCTACAGCCTCTCTCTTCAACGTCCAGCAGTAGTCTGCTAACATAGCAGGACTCCATTTGCCCTGATATCGCTGTTCCATGCCTGATATATCCTGGTGAAAACGTTCACCATGTTCGTCGCTAACATCTCCCATATTTTTAGGACAAAAATCCAAATGTGAGTCGAGAATGTGTATTTTGAGGGACATTTTGCAACCGAGAGCGTACAATGCTTGGATCATATTCTTAACCAGGTTTTCATAGTCTTCAGATTTTTTTTTACCCAAGAAATTTTGAAAAACTTTTATCTTGGATGTCCAGGCCTGTTTTTCCTTGCTATTCAATGTGCTTTCAAAAGTCTTGTCATTCATTAATTCTTTTATTTGAGGTCCTATGAAAATTTCTTCTTTTAACTTGGCATCTGTCATTTTTGTAAACTTTTTTTTTAAATATTGAAAAGCTTGACCATTGCGATTCAGTGCTTTTACGAAGTTTTTCATCAATCCTAATTTTATATGCAGAGGTGGTATAATAATATTTTCTTTTTGCACTAAAGGTGGATAAAAAACATAATGTATTAAATCTAGTAAAGTAAAGCCGAACAATATATAATAACGAACAAGTCGAAACTTGCAAGAGTGCGGCGAACGCAATACAAGTTTAAACTTGCATAGCTCGATAACTCGAGCTAAGACACTTGTAATATTATAATGGATGATTAGTATTTACCAAGTACTGCCTTTTTTTGTATTTCATCATTCATGGGCAAAACCATTGTTAACCAGTGTAATGGGACGGAAACCTTTGTGCGCGAGTCCGACTCTCACTTGGCCGGTTATTAACTTTATTATTTTATAAAAACCGTATATAAAATTAACAAAAGTTTTAGCCAATGCTACCGTACAGTTTATTTCATAGCAAATTTTCGAACAAAAATCTTTGACGTGATTCTTTAAATTGATATAACTTTTTTATTTATCAACGGATTTCAATGAAACAACCACTAAATTTTAAGTGAAACTTATCAAAATACATAATTGAAAATCGCAACCGAAGTTGTTCAGCCGTTTCTGAGATAAGCGTGCACAAACACAGTTTTTCGAACAAAAATGGTTGACGTGATTCTTTAACACTAGAGGACACGCGCGCTCTACTATAGTAGAACAGGAGCAAACTTTTGAGTCGTGTCATCTCATTTTTTCATATATACCCTCCCGCTCCTAGATAACGCACGTATAAAGAGGCCGCACGTCGATATTATTTCGCGACAAAATCCTTATTCTACCTGAGTAGTACGCGCGACCACTTGTGTAATTAATATATGAGGTAAGTAACTTATACTTAGTTGTTTTTCTTTAGTGTTTTATAACATTTTTTTTATGCATTATATTTTATTTTGTACTTTGTTTTTTTTTAGCACCAAAATTTATCATTATGGCCTCAGAATGGGAACGTCGTGTATCAAAATGGCTGGAAGAGGAAATTGAAGATGATGAGGAAATTATTGAAAGCGATGACGATGGTAATGCTGGCATAGTGTCAGAACCAATTAGTCAAGAGGGCAGAAGTCAGGTGCAAGATGAGGAGATGGCTCAAGACCACGTGACTAATACCACACAGTCTGAGCAGTCGTCGTCAAAAGATGATATTATTCTCTCTCAATTGAGGCAAGTTGAGCGTACAGAGGTGAGTGGCAACTTTTTTATATCAAAAAATGGAACACGATGGAATAAATCACCTCCAACTCAAACTATTGTGCATTGAATGCAACGAAAACAGTGATTCAATTTAAAAAAATATCAGAAATCTAAAAAAAAATGTGTTTTGATTTGTAACTTGCCAAATATGTAACTTTTTATGTGATCTCTTAAAAATGTTCCTAATTAAGTAAATTTAACAATGTAAACAAAAATTTTGTAACTTTAATTTTCTAAAATAAATCTTCTTTAGTAAAAATGCTTATTTTTATTTAAAATTGCCATATTATTGATTTTTTTTCAATTTTAAAGTGTTCTACTATAGTAGAGCGCGCGAGCATACTTGCAAAGAAATGGGGCGCGTGCACTCTAGTGTTAAAATTGATATAACTTTTTTATTTATGAACAGATTTAAATGAAACAAACACTAAATTTTAAGTGAAGCTTATCATAATATTTCATTGAAAACCGCAAACGAATCAGTTCAGCCGTTTCTCTGATTAGCGTATACAAACGCACAGACAAACAGACAAACCGACAAACAGACAAAAATTCTGAAAATCATTGTTTTGTGTTCTATTGCGTTAGTAAAAGCCCCCAAAAATATTTTTACTCATTTATCTTCCATGTACAGACAGAGATCGGTTACGATTTTATTATATGTATGTATTATATGTATGTATTGATTGATATATTTTATTTTGTAATTTGTTTTTTTTTAGCACCAAAATTTATCATTATGGCCTCAGAATGGGAACGTCGTGTATCAAAATGGCTGGAAGAGGAAATTAAAGATGATGAGGAAATTATTGAAAGCGATGACGATGGTAATGCTGGCATAGTGTCAGAACCAATTAGTCAAGAGGGCAGAAGTCAGGTGCAAGATGAGGATATGGCTCAAGACCACGTGAATAATACCACACAGTCTGAGCAGTCGTCGTCAAAAGATGATATTATTCTCTCTCAATTGAGGCAAGTTGAGCGTACAGAGGTGAGTGGCAACTTTTTTATATCAAAAAATGGAACACGATGGAATAAATCACCTCCAACTCAAACTATTGTGCATTGAATGCAACGAAAACAGTGATTCAATTTAAAAAAAAAACAGAAATCTAAAAAAAATATGTGTTTTGATTTGTAACTTGCCAAATATGTAACTTTTTATGTGATCTCTTAAAAATGTTCCTAATTAAGTAAATTTAACAATGTAAACAAAAATTTTGTAACTTTAATTTTCTAAAATAAATCTTCTTTAGTAAAAATGCTTATTTTTATTCAAAATTGCCATATTATTGATTTTTTTTCAATTTTAAAGTGTTCTACTATAGTAGAGCGCGCGAGCATACTTGCAAAGAAATGGGGCGCGTGCACTCTAGTGTTAAAATTGATATAACTTTTTTATTTATGAACGGATTTAAATGCAACAAACACTTAATTTTAAGTGAAGCTTATCATAATATTTCAGTGAAAACCGCAAACGAATCAGTTCAACCGTTTCTCAGATTAGCGTGCACAAACGCACAGACAAACAGACAAACCGACAAACAGACAAACAGAAAAAAATTCTAAAAATCATTGTTTTGTGTTCTATTGCGTTGGTAAAAGCCCCCAAAAATATTTTTACTCATTTATCTTCCATGTACAGACAGCGATCGGTTACGATTTTATTATATGTATTGATTGATTGATTCAGTGAAAACCGCAAACGAATCAGTTCAGCCGTTTCTCAGATTAGCGTGCACAAACGCACAGACAAACAGACAAACCGACAAACAGACAAACAGACAAAAATTCTAAAAATCATTGTTTTGTGTTCTATTGCGTTGGTAAAAGCCCCCAAAAATATTTTTACTCATTTATCTTCCATGTACAGACAGCGATCGGTTACGATTTTATTATATGTATATTGATGATTGATGATAAATTGATATAACTTTTTTATTTATCAACGGATTTCAATGAAACAACCACTAAATTTTAAGTGAAACTTATTAAAAATACATAATTGAAAATCGCAACCGAAGTTGTTCAGCCGTTTCTGAGATAAGCGTGCACAAACACAGTTTTTCGAACAAAAATGGTTGACGTGATTCTTTAAAATTGATATAACTTTTTATTTATGAACGGATTTAAATGAAACAAACACTAAATTTTAAGTGAAGCTTATCATAATATTTCAGTGAAAACCGCAAACGAATCAGTTCAGCCGTTTCTCAGATTAGCGTGCACAAACGCACAGACAAACAGACAAACCGACAAACAGACAAACAGACAAAAATTCTAAAAATCATTGTTTTGTGTTCTATTGCGTTGGTAAAAGCCCCCAAAAATATTTTTACTCATTTATCTTCCATGTACAGACAGCGATCGGTTACGATTAATTATATGTATTGATTATATATTAAGAGTAAGGGTTTAACTAAATATTTAGCACACGAGACAATAAAAATTGGTGGGATATTATCTGGACCGGCCCCTTTACTACATTTTAGACCTTTCATTTTTTTTAAGACTGTTTCACGATCCAATTGAAGACAATGTAAGCTTTGGTTAAGATCTGGTGTTGTCGGTTCACATTCAGGTGGTGTATCTTGTGAAGTCTTAGAACTATAGTCATAGTTCTACATCATCTCTACATCATCATATACCTAGTCGCATAGTTACCAAATCTAGTTCTAGCTTATCCCTAGGATTATTGTACTTTTTTATGCGTCGTCTTAAGTTATTTTTCTCATTTAAGGATCGGATTAAATTACGATCAAACCATACAGGATATTTATTATTTCGTGCTCTCTTGATAGGCACATGCATGCTTATTGCCGAACGATTTTTTTTTTATAAAAAATTGTGACCATATCATCAACATTATATACTTTACTAGATATTTCATTCTAATTATATCCCGACAGTATTTTATTAATTTTTTCGTAATCTGCTGTATAAAAATTTCGTTGCTGGTTTTCTGCATTATATCTTCTTATCGTGTGTGTTAGTGACTAACACTAGTGTCAGAGTTTTTAAACCGCCTTAAAGGCCTCTGACATGGTTTTAGGTAACGACCAATGTCAAAGACAGTGACCGGGACCGACGGCTTAACGTGCCCTCCGAAGCACGGATCATCTTATTTATCAGACAATCAGGTGATCAGCCTGCAATGTCCTAACCAAACTAGGACAACAACACAAATTCGTTGCCCCCGCTAGGAATCGAACCCGCGACCTCCTGGTATGAGCCAAACGCTCCAACCATTACACCACGAAGGCAGTTAGTAAATTAGCTGAATTCTTAGGCAAGTTCCAGTCTAATGTGCTTAAATTAAAATCTCCCATGATACATATTGCACTATCTGTTCATTTTTCTAAAATCTCATTACAGTTATCGAGAAACTGTTTCACTAAATGGTAAGTGGACGGAGATGGGAGATAAACTGCGCAAAGAGCTATTTGTCGTACGGCCTGTGATACCGGTGTTTCAATAATAACCCAAAGGTCTTCACAATTACTTTCCCAATCATTTACCTAGTACCCTATCCCTTCTATAAACGACATATCGCACGTCAAATAGCTCACTGCTATTAATAGAATCATTTAACCATGTTTCTGTTAAGATTACTACATCATAGTTACTGCAACATATATTACGATAAAAATTGACAACCTTTGTTTTTAAACCTTGCGTATTTTAATAGTATAATCTCAATTGAGAAAATTTTATTTCCAAACCACAACACACATGCAAAAAGTTTTAAATAATCTAAATTACTTTAGTCTTTCTAGAGTTTCCATATTTTTTACCAAAACGTACTCAGATTCATCAGTTTTTCTGAAATGCCAATTAGAGAACTACTTATTCTTTTTTGCGGGTTCGATCTATTATACTTAATAGACGATGCAAGTAAGAGGTCACGTGTCCTCATGGTAGTAAATAGTGCGACTATAGCTACTGCTCTCGGTCTCGTACTGCTCCTGTCTATTTTAACAACTCGCGTACAGCTTGTGATGTCACTTTGTTTTATTTCGCTCGATACAATATCTTGCTTGGGCAGACGATCGCTTTCAATATTTTTAAAATTTTTATTTTCCCTAGTTGTGATCTTTCGTATAAGGATGTCATCACCTTTAGCCGTCTTGGGCTCCATACTAACACAATCGGGACATGTCCACTCTGCAACCATCTCAGAGCTTAATATGGTATCCTTTAGTGACATACACTCATAGTAAAATTGCTTTATACACATCTTGCAAGTTATGTATTCTTCATCGTTATTGCTATCCGATTCACAGCAACCCCATCCACCAGTATGATGCTTGGTCGCCATCGTTTCCAACAATTATAGTTTTAGTACTTAGTATTTCATACAACAGTCATTTGCGGCTACAATTTTATATGCGAGCAGGACACATCGACGTTCAGCTAATCATTGACAAACTACGCATGAAATACCTAATGACTTTTTAATTAGCGTATTCATGTAAGTAGCATCAGCATAAATATATAATTAAAATATCATGCTTTATTCGGCATATTACGCGCAAGCGCCGGTAGTTATTTTTTTATTATTAGTCACTGACACTTCACATGCACTGTTTCGCTTCACTCTGTTGAAATTAGCGTACGTGCGACAGGGAGCAACCGACTGGCCACTGCTTTGTTGCGTATAAACCAGACGTGCGAGACACCGGGCGCGCGGGATAAGCGCCGTAAGCCGGAGGTCTTGAAACTTGGTCTCGTGGATAATAATGTGTCCAGCGGCCGTAGACGCGGTAATTATATGTTAAACTTCGTAAGGCAGGGGTCTAGATCACTGGTTTCGCTAGGAATACTTCGTAAGAACGTGTGAATACGGTGGTTACCACAATCGAATTGTATTTTATTATATTATATTATAATTTCTTAGGTTTGCACCTTCTCGACCCTTTATGGTCGGTATTAAGCTGAACTCCCGCCCTGAGACCCTCAGGGAGAAGGAGTTTCATCGTCCCCTCCTACAAAAACTGTATCCCCCAGAACTCGGTTTAAAATTTTACTAGTGTGTAATGCAGCCTTTTTTTGCATAATGCTTATATCTATGTGTAAGTCCAAGATGCCACAATACCGCCGGAGGCTTGTTGCGGTTACCCCTGTTGCGCCTATTACTATCGGTACTATTGTAGTTTTGGTGTTCCAAAGTCTTGTTACTTCTGTTTTTAATAGATGGTATTTGTTTAGTTTTTCAATCTCCTTTGCACCTATATTGTAATCCGACGGTATTGTGATATCTATAAGGTAAGTGTTATTGCTTTGCTTGTGTGTGTATATGATGTCAGGTCTGTTATGTGCGATTGTGCGATCAGTATGAACTGGCATCTCCCACATCAGCTTCGCCTCATCGTTCTCTATTACTTTAGGTTGACTCAACTGTTCTTTCCACCAAAATTTCGAGACTTCAAAGTTGTGTTTTCTTGCTAATGTCCAGAAGATATATTGTACCACATTGTTATGCCTCTTGACATAGTAGGTGCCAGCCAGCTTTTCACAGCCTGAAATAAGGTGTTGGGCAGTTTCATCACTGTTCCTGCATAAACGGCATTTGCCGTCTATGGGTTTTTTCATGATGTCCCTTTCATGCTGTCTGGTGGCTACTGCTTGGTCCTGTATGGCGAATGTTGACGAGACTAATGAGAAAGATACCTGTTGTTTTTTGATCCATCTGAATGAGAGCTCTTTGTCTATGTTAGGTTTGTCGAGAATGGAGTTATAAAATTGACCGTGAAGTGGTTTAGATTTTAATGTATGTATCCGTTTCTTCAATATTGCATTTTTTAGTTCGATATCTATGTACTTACTATTTATTGTTAATCCTATTTCACTTAAATTATTATTTGCTTCTTTATGTATGGAGTATTTTACCCTAGATTTATCATGTTTTACTATGGCTTTTATAAGAGCATCGGCTTCATTTTCTAAGTATTTCCTATACTTAATAATCTGAGTGTTATGTAGTGCTTCCATATTCATAAGGCCTCTCCCTCCTTCCTCTATTGGCATGTATAATCTTTCGATATCAGCTTTTTCTTGATGTATTTTGTTTAGAGTGAGTAATTTTCTGGTTTTTATGTCTATTTTCTTTAAATCGCTGTTTTTATAGTTGACTATACCAAATGAATATAGAAGCACTGGAACTGCATACGTATTAATTGCGGTTATTATGTTTTTGGCGTTAAGGTGTATGGGTCAGTTTTTTAACTCTTTTAAAATATTCCTTCTGTATTTGTTCCCTAAGCCTATCATGTTCTATAGTTCCTGCTTCATTAATGCCTAAATATTTATATTTTTCGCCTTCCTTCAGATGTTCGAATTCTCCACCGCTTAACAGCACATGTCCTTCTCCTTCGCAGCCTGTTCTTTTTCCTGCTTGCATATGTAAGATATTGCATTTACTTAACCCGAAGTTCATACCTATATCTTTCGTGAATATTTCCATACTATCTATGAGAACCTTCAGATTATTTTTGTTGTTTGCGTATAATTTAAGGCCATACCCAAATTTTCCGGGGTCCAGTGGCGCCGCCATTTAATATAAATCATTTAAAAGGAAACGGAGATATCATTCAAAATTGTGTCTTGGTCAAGCCCTAGATAACCCTTAAAACTATTTTATGAACTACTGTTTATAATTTAAAGTGCGAACGTGAAGCTTTTCTACGCACATTAGCTAAAAGTGGCCGTTTTTCGCAAATGTGCGTAGAAAAGCTTCACGTTCCCACTTTAAACTACAAAAAGTAGTTTAAAAAATACTTTGAATGGGTATCTAGAACTTGACCAAGACACAATTTTAAATGATATCTCCGTTTCCTTTTAAATGATTTATTTTAAATGGCGGCGCCACTGGACCCCGGAAAATTTGGGTATGGCCTTAAGGTCGTCCATATATAACAAATGATTTATACATACACTGTCTTTCAGTTTGTATTCTAAACTTTAATATTTATTTAATACCTGTGACAGAGGATTAATTCCTAGACAGAAGAGAAGTGGGGACAAAGAGTCCCCTTGAAATATACCGCGGCGTATTAAAATCGGTTCCGTAGTTACTGAGGTCCCTACTGCTCGGGCAGTCATAACAACCTTCCATTTCGGCATAACCTTTCTGAGGAAGTCTTTGATAGCAGTTGGGCAATTATATATATCTAGAGTCTTTAGTATCCATTCATGAGACATACTATCAAAGACCTTCTGGTAATCAACCCATCCCATAAACAGGTTCTTCTGGTTTTGGTGGGCATCCTCAACTATAGCTTTATTGGCCATCAGGTGGTCCTTACAGCCACGAGCGCGTCTTCTACACCCTCTTTGCTCCGGGGCAATCAGATTATTTCTGTCACAGTGCATGTATAACTCACTTGCCAATATAGAAGTCAGGAGCTTATACATACTTGGAAGACAAGCTATATATTATATTATATTATATTATATTATATTATATTATATTATATTATATTATATTATATTATATTATATTATATTATATTATATTATATTATATTATATTATATTATATTATATTATATTATATTATATTATATTATATTATATTATATTATATTATATTATATTATATTATATTATATTATATTATATTATATTATATTATATTATATTATATTATATTATATTATATTATATTATATTATATTATATTATATTATATTATATTATATTATATTATATTATATTATATTATATTATATTATATTATATTATATTATATTATATTATATTATATTATATTATATTATATTATATTATATTATATTATATTATATTATATTATATTATATTATATTATATTATATTATATTATATTATATTATATTATATTATATTATATTATATTATATTATATTATATTATATTATATTATATTATATTATATTATATTATATTATATTATATTATATTATATTAGCTTAAGATATTTGTTGTATGCAGTGCCGCTTGCTTCTGCATAATGCTTATGTCTATGTTTGAGTCTAGAATGTCACAATAACGCCGGAGGTTTATTGCAGTTACGCCTGTTGCTCCTATTACTATCGGTACTATTGTTGTTTTGGTGTTCCAAAGTCTAGTAACTTCTGTTTTTAACAGGTGGTATTTATTTAGCTTTTCTATCTCTTTTGCATCTATATTGTAGTCCGACGGTATTGTGACATCTATGAGGTAAGTGTTATTGCTTTGTTTGTGTGTGTAGATGATGTCTGGTCTGTTATGTGTGACTGTCCGATCAGTGTGAACCGGCATCTCCCACATTAGCTTCGCCTCGTCATTCTCCATAACTTTAGGTTGGTTTAACTGTTCCTGCCACCAGAGTTTTGAAACTTCAAATTTGTGTTTCCTTGCTAAAGTCCAAAAAATGTACTGTACTACATTGTTATGTCTCTTTACGTAGTAGCTACCAGCTAGCTTTTCACACCCTGAAATAAGATGTTGGGCGGTTTCATCTCTGTTCCTACATAGCCGGCATTTACCGTCTACGGGTTTTTTCATTATGTCTCTTTCATGCTGTCTGGTAGTTACTGCTTGGTCCTGTATGGCGAACACTGACGAAACCAACGAAGGAGATACCTGTTGCTTTTTGATCCAAACAAATGAAAGTTGTTTATCTATATTAGCTTTTTCCAGTATAGAGTTATGAAATTGACCATGTAATGGTTTGGCTTTCCAGGTATTTATACGTTTTTTCAGTACTGCTATTTTAAGTTCACTATCAAGGTATGTATTGTTTGCATTTAATTCTATCTCATTTAAATTATTTCTAGTTTCTTTGGAAATGGAATATTTGGTTCTTGTTTTATCATGTTGTACTATGGCTGTTATTAAATAATCGTTTTCTTTTTCTAAATACTGTTTATACTTTATAATTTGAGTTTTGTGTAATGTTTCTATATTCATGAGTCCCCTTCCTCCTTCTTCTATAGGTATATATAATCTTTCCACGTCGGCTTTTTCTTGATGAATTTTTTGAATTGTTAATAGCTTTCTTGTTTTAATATCAATCTTTTTGAGGTCACTATTTTTATAGTTAACAATCCCAAAAGAATATAAGAGTACTGGGACTGCATAAGTGTTTATTGCGCGTATAATATTTTTTGCGTTAAGGTGTGTGTGGGTGAGTTTTTTTATTCGTTTAAAGTATTCTTTCTGAATTTGTTCTCTTAGTTTATCATGATCGATGCTGCCTGATTCGTTCATACCTAGATATTTATAATTCTGTCCTTCTCGAAGATGTTCAAATGTCTTACCACTGAGTAGCACATGCCCTTCTCCTTCATATCCTGTTCTTTTTCCCGCTTGCATATGTAACACATTACATTTACTTAGTCCAAAACTCATACCTATATCCTTTGTAAATACCTCTGTACTATCTATGAGAACCTTCAAGTTATTTTTGTTGTTTGAATATAATTTGAGATCATCCATGTAGAGCAAATGATTTATACTTACACTGTCCTTTAGTTTGTAACCGTGACTGTTATATTTGTTTAAAATTTGTGACAATGGATTGATTCCCAAACAGAATAGAAGTGGAGACAATGAGTCCCCCTGAAAAATACCGCGACGTATGCAAATCGGCTCAGTAGTAACTGAAGTCCCCACTGCTTGGGCAGTCATAGTGACTTTCCATTTTGGCATAGCCATCATAAGGAAGTTTTTTATATTGCTTGGGCATTTATATAGATCTAGCGCCTTCAGAAGCCACTGATGAGACATGGTGTCATAGGCTTTTTGATAGTCTACCCAACCCATGCTTAAGTTTTTCTGAGAGTGATGAGCATCTTCAAGAATGGCTTTATTAATCATCAGGTGGTCCTTACATCCGCGAGCTCGTCTTCTACAACCTCTTTGCTCTGGTGCAATTATATTATTTTTATCACAATGTAGGTACAATTCATTCGCTAGGATGGAAGTTAAAAGTTTATACATACTGGGAAGACACGCTATTGGTCTCCAGTTTTTCGGGTCATCTGTTCTGTCATTTTTGGGGATTAAAATAACTTGTCCTGTCGCGAACCATTCTTCTATTTCCTCAGAACCTTTAAGTATATTTGTGTATAATTTAGCTATGTATATGTGTGAGTTTGTTAAGTATTTTAAATAGTAGTTTTGAATCTTATCAACTCCTGGTGTCTTCCAATTATGTAGTTTTTTAATGGCATCCCTGACCTGTTCTATTGTAATTTCACCTATTTCTGGACTCTGTACTATTTCCTCGGTTGTTTTCTCTACGTCTTTTATCCATTGAGCTTGCTCATTATACGGAACAGATTGTGACAGAATAGGTGACCAGAAGCTTTCTATTTCTTCTTTAGTTGGTATTTTTTCGGGAAGTGTCTGTTGTCCTGCTATGTTTCTGTAAAGTTTGTGTTGGTTGTCTTCAAATAATCTATTTTGTGCTTTTTTTGTGTTCATGTCTTCGTATCTTTTAATCCTACCTGATAGTGCTTTTATTGTCTGTTTTAGTATTTCTTTTGTATTGTCTCTATCGTTGTTGGTGAATATTTGGTATTTATCGTATATTTTATTTTTTAATTTTATTATTTTCCTAGTTTCTACACCGTTTTCTATTTCAATTAATCGTCCTACGTCTTTCCTAAACATTTCTATATTCATATTATATTATATTATATTATATTATATTATATTATATTATATTATATTATATTATATTATATTATATTATATTATATTATATTATATTATATTATATTATATTATATTATATTATATTATATTATATTATATTATATTATATTATATTATATTATATTATATTATATTATATTATATTATATTATATTATATTATATTATATTATATTATATTATATTATATTATATTATATTATATTATATTATATTATATTATATTATATTATATTATATTATATTATATTATATTATATTATATTATATTATATTATATTATATTATATTATATTATATTATATTATATTATATTATATTATATTATATTATATTATATTATATTATATTATATTATATTATATTATATTAGATTTCTTAGGTTTGCACCTTCTCGACCCTTTTTGGTCGGTATTAAGTTGAACTCCCGCCCTGAGACCCTCAGGGAGAAGGAGTTTCAGCGTCCCCTCCTACAAAAACTGTATCCCCCAGTACTCAGCTTAAAATGTTACTAGTGTGTAATGCAGCCTGTTTTTGCATAATGCTTATATCTATGTGTGAGTCCAAGATGTCACAATACCGCCGGAGGCTTGTAGCGGTTACCCCTGTTGCGCCTATTATTATCGGTACTATTGTAGTTTTGGTGTTCCAAAGTCTTGTTACTTCTGTTTTTAATAGATGGTAGTTATTTAGTTTTTCAATCTCCTTTGCACATATATTGTAATCCGACGGTATTGTGATATCTATAAGGTAAGTGTTATTGCTTTGCTTGTGTGTGTATATGATGTCAGGTCTTTTATGTGCGATTGTGTGATCAGTACTAACTGGTATCTCCCACATCAGCTTCGACCGTCATTTGTTTTTTGATTTTTTTTTGTCGTCAAATTGATTATAATTTTCTACATTATGGAGAAAAAATCACGCCCCTAACCTTAACCGTTTTTGCAGGCCATACTTCTTCCAAATCAGGTTTCCGCAGATCCTCAAATGTCAGATTTTTCTGGTACTCACTGGAGCACCCTCTATACGACCACACATCAACCTAAACCCCACCAACCCCGCAACAGGGCAAACAACTATGTCAATCAGTGAGTGAGTCAGTCAGTGGTAATGTAGGTTTATATATTATAAATATAAATAACTAGCTTTTCGGGCGCTGCGCGGGCTGCAAGCAGCCCGCGGTCTTTCGTGCGGCTGTTGAAGTAGGCTTAAATATGTTTCCAGTTCAAAAAATGGGTAAGTTTGTATTGAGGAAAATTGTCCTTGTATGGCGGCCATCTTGGATTTTGAAAAAAATCAAAAAACAAATGATGCTCGTCAAATTGCTTATGACCCCCCACATTTTAGAAAAAAAATCACGCCCTCAACCCCAACCGTTTTTTCAAACGAACTGGAAAATGACCATTACCTATCTTTCGTTCCTCAAGTCACAATACTGAGTAGTCTTGGTATGGGTTTTCCACACATTTTTATTGCAGTGCCTAACTTAAATTGTAACCTAACATTTTTTCCCTAACCTTTCTTCTTACGTGAGGAAAAGGTGCCTTTTGGCCACAGGAAATCGGACGGTTAAGGTTTTCACCCACAAAAAATCTCATGGTGATAACGGCGTTACCGCTTTTGCCAAGTCAGTGTGCTAAATCTTGCTCCAAAGACCTGGTACGGCGACTGCTTATCAGCGGCTTTGGCTGAGCTCACTTGAGGTACTCTCTCAGTTATCGAGAGGAGTCTGAGTGGCCTGGTACATCGGCCTTCAATTTTATCCGCTAGGGTAAAGACGCGTGTTGACACAAATGCTCCTTTCAACCTAGAGGACCGTATTTGGAATCCAGTTCCCATCGCCCGACTGGCCCACGTCATGGAGGCAGATTTATGGAGGAGAATTTTACGCGGGAAAAATCCCTTCGGTTCGGACACCTTGCCAGTAACGGGAGACCGGTAAGGTTATGTGGCGTTTACCACTAAAAACTCCGGGGTAAGGGCTAAAAGCCCCGGCGCGGCTACCACTATGGCGGTCCGTGACTCGCTCACAGCACCCTATGCTTTAGTCAGAGGACATCCCCTGTGCCTAACCTAACCTATTAAGTACTTCCTATTTTGATTCCTTTTTCCATTTTCGCGCCCACAATCATGCTAAGAATCGCCGTTTGGTGGCGTTGGGTCTTGCGGCCCTAGGCTCTGTGTATTTTTAACAGCGCCATTTATTGGTGACCAAAAAGAAACTAATAAAAAAACTCCGAAAACATCAAAATAGTAAATTTTTAGGGTTCCGTATTCCGTACCCGAAGGCTAAAATCGGGACCTTGTTACTAAGACTCCGCTGTCCGTCCTTCCGTCCGTCTGTCACCAAGCTGTATCCCATGAACCGTGATAGCCAGACAGTTGAAATTTTCAAGGATAATGTATTTCTCTTGCCGATATAATAACTAAAAATAGAGTAAAATAAATATTTAATTGAGGCTCCCGTACAACAAACTTGATTTTTTATAGATAATGGGACGGAACCCTTTGTGCGCGAGTCCGACTCTCACTTGGCCGGTTATTAACTTTATTATTTTATAAAAACCGTATATAAAATTAACAAAAGTTTTAGCCAATGCTACCGTACAGTTTATTTCATAGCAAATTTTCGAACAAAAATCTTTGACGTGATTCCTTAAATTGATATAAATTTTTTATTTATCAACGGATTTCAATGAAACAACCACTAAATTTTAAGTGAAACTTATCAAAATACATAATTGAAAATCGCAACCGAAGTTGTTCAGCCGTTTCTGAGATAAGCGTGCACAAACACAGTTTTTCGAACAAAAATGGTTGACGTGATTCTTTAACACTAGAGGACACGCGCGCTCTACTATAGTAGAACAGGAGCAAACTTTTGAGTCGTGTCATCTCATTTTTTCATATATACCCTCTCGCTCCTAGATAAGCCTCGACTACTAAACTCCGGTTTATTTTAGTGTGCCGCACGTATAAAAAGAGGCCGCACGTCGATATTATTTCGCGACAAAATCCTTATTCTACCTGAGTAGTACGCGCGACCACTTGTGTAATTAATATATGAGGTAAGTAACTTATACTTAGTTGTTTTTCTTTAGTGTTTTATAACATTTTTTTATGCATTATATTTTATTTTGTACTTTGTTTTTTTTTAGCACCAAAATTTATCATTATGGCCTCAGAATGGGAACGTCGTGTATCAAAATGGCTGGAAGAGGAAATTGAAGATGATGAGGAAATTATTGAAAGCGATGACGATGGTAATGCTGGCATAGTGTCAGAACCAATTAGTCAAGAGGGCAGAAGTCAGGTGCAAGATGAGGAGATGGCTCAAGACCACGTGACTAATACCACACAGTCTGAGCAGTCGTCGTCAAAAGATGATATTATTCTCTCTCAATTGAGGCAAGTTGAGCGTACAGAGGTGAGTGGCAACTTTTTTATATCAAAAAATGGAACACGATGGAATAAATCACCTCCAACTCAAACTATTGTGCATTGAATGCAACGAAAACAGTGATTCAATTTAAAAAAATATCAGAAATCTAAAAAAAAATGTGTTTTGATTTGTAACTTGCCAAATATGTAACTTTTTATGTGATCTCTTAAAAATGTTCCTAATTAAGTAAATTTAACAATGTAAACAAAAATTTTGTAACTTTAATTTTCTAAAATAAATCTTCTTTAGTAAAAATGCATATTTTTATTCAAAATTGCCATATTATTGATTTTTTTCAATTTTAAAGTGTTCTACTATAGTAGAGCGCGCGAGCATACTTGCAAAGAAATAGGGCGCGTGCACTCTAGTGTTAAAATTGATATATCTTTTTTTTTTATGAACGGATTTAAATGAAACAAACACTAAATTTTAAGTGAAGCTTATCATAATATTTCAGTGAAAACCGCAAACGAATCAGTTCAGCCGTTTCTCAGATTAGCGTGCACAAACGCACAGACAAACAGACAAACCGACAAACAGACAAACAGACAAACAGACAAAAATTCTAAAAATCATTGTTTTGTGTTCTATTGCGTTGGTAAAAGCCCCCAAAAATATTTTTACTCATTTATCTTCCATGTACAGACAGCGATCGGTTACGATTTTATTATATGTATTGATTTATTATATGTGTTGATATTGATGATTTAAATTGATCTATCTTTTTTATTTATCAACGGATTTCAATGAAACAACCACTAAATTTTAAGTGAAACTTATTAAAAATACATAATTGAAAATCGCAACCGAAGTTGTTCAGCCGTTTCTGAGATAAGCGTGCACAAACACAGTTTTTCGAACAAAAATGGTTGACGTGATTCTTTAAAATTGATATAACTTTTCTATTCATGAACGGATTTAAATGAAACAAACACTAAATTTTAAGTGAAGCTTATCATAATATTTCAGTGAAAACCGCAAACGAATCAGTTCAGCCGTTTCTCAGATTAGCGTGCACAAACGCACAGACAAACAGACAAACCGACAAACAGACAAAAATTCTAAAAATCATTGTTTTGTGTTCTATTGCGTTGGTAAAAGCCCCCAAAAATATTTTTACTCATTTATCTTCCATGTACAGACAGCGATCGGTTACGATTTTATTATATGTATTGATTGATTGATTGATTGATTGATGATATTAACCTACATTATCACTCACTGACTGACTCATTGACATAGTTGTTTGCCCTGTTGCGGGGTTGGTGGGGTTTAGGTTGATGTATGGTTGTGTAGAGGGTGCTAAATGGAGTACTAGAAAAATCTGACATTTGAGGATCTGCGCAAACCTGATGTGGAAGGGTACGGCCTGCAAAAACGGGTGGGGTTAAGGGCGTTTTTTTTTTAAATGTAGGGGGTCATAAGCAATTTGACGAGCGTCATTTGTTTTTTGATTTTTTTCAAAATCCAAGATGGCCGCCATACAAGGACAATTTTCCTTAATACAAACTTACCCATTTTTTGAATTGGAAACATATTTAAGCCTACCTCAAGAGCCGCACGAAAGACCGCGGGCTGCTTGCAGCCTGCGCAGCGCCCGAAAAGCTAGTGATATTATATTATATTATATATAGCTACACTTACCACTGACTCACTGATTGACATAATTGTTTGACCTGTTCCCGACTGACAGGTGTCACAAATGTTATACCATCGTGTACAGGGTGTTTTGAAACCTACCAGAAAAATCCGAAACCTTGAAGATCACCAGATCCTGATGTGGAAGGGGTACGGCCTGCGAAAACGGTTGGGGTTAGGGGCGTGATTTTTTTCCCAAAATGTAGGGGGTTGTAAGCAATTTGACGACTGTCATTTGTTTTTTGATTTTTTTCAAAATTCTAGATGGCCGCCATACAAGGACAATTGTTCTCCATACAAATTTCATACATACGGCCCCCCAAAGTAACTTGACGCAGCCTGAGGCCGCAGGCCGAGCTGCAGAGCGAGGCCAAAGGCCGAGCTCCCCTCCCCCCCTTTTTGACCCCCCCCCCAAGTAATTCTCACGAGGCCGTAGGCCGAGTGATGCGAGCCCGAAGGGCGAGCTGCGGGCGAGGGCGAAGCCCGAGCCACTCCCACAAAGCATTGCGTTTTTTTTTTTTCTGGAAATCCAAGATGGCCGCCGAAAGTCAAATGCTTGCGATTGGGCTGAAAATCAATATCTATATGTATTTTGGGCCAAAAAATCCAAATTTAAATTTTTTTTTCGTATCCAAGATGGCGTCTGGATTTCAGAAAATTAAAATTATTTCGTTAGTATCGTCTCACTGGGACTTCATAGGGGTCTGAAATTTGCTTTACTAGAGTAAAGCACCCCGTGGAACTCGAAACTGCAATCAGATTTTGGATCCAAGATGGCCGCCCACACATTTTTTCATGTTTCCTCAACAGACTGCGATTCTTACCCATTTTCTCAACTGGACATGTTCTTTAGCCTTCCTCAACAGCTGCACGAAAAACCGCGTGCTGCGTGCAGCACGCGCAGCACCCGAAACACTAGTTATATTATAATATATTATAATATATAAACCTACATTACCACTCACTGACTCACTGACATAGTTGTTTGCCCTGTTGCCGGGTGGGTGGGGTTTAGGTTGATGTGTGGTTGTATAGAGGGTGGTCCAGTGAGTACCAGAAAAATCTGACATTTGAGGATTTGCAGAAACCTGATGTGGAAGGGGTACGGCCTGCGAAGACGGTTGGGGTGGGGGGCGTGATTTTTTTTTCAAAATGTAGAGGGTTGTAAGCAATTTGACGAGCGTCATTTGTTTTTTAATTTTTTTCAAAATTCAAGATGGCCGCCATACAAGGACAATTGTCCTCCATACAAAATTCATACAAACGGCCCCCCAAGTAACTTGGCGCAGCCAGAGGCCAAAGACCAAAAGGAAAGCCCTCCACCGCGAGGCCGCAGGCCGAGCTGCGGGCGAGGGCGAAGCCCGAGCCACTCCCCCCCCCCCCACCCTTGACCCCCCCCTCCAAGTAATTTTCACGAGGCCGCAGGCCGAGTGATGCGAGCCCGCAGGGCGAGCTGCGGGCGAGGGCGAAGCCCGAGCCACTCCCACAAGCGCCGCTTTTTTTTTTAATTTTTGAAATCCAAGATGGCCGCCGAAAGTCAACTGCTTGCGATTGGGCTGAAAATCGATATCTATATGTATTTTGAGCCGAAAAATCCAAATTTGACAGATTTTTTGGAATCCAAGATGGCATCTGAATTTTAGAAAATTAAACTCATTTTGTTTATAACGTCTCACTGGGACTTCGTAGGGGTCTGTAATTTTGCATGTGGGGGTAAAGCGCCCCGCGGAACTCGGAAATGGAACCAGATTTTCGATCCAAGATGGCCGCCCCCACACATATTTTGATGTTTCCTTTACTGACTGCAGTTTTTACCCAGTTTTTCAACTGGACATGTTCTTTAGCCCACCTCAACAGCCGCACGAAAAACCGCGGGCTGCTTGCAGCCCGCGCAGCGCCCGAAAAGCTAGTTATAATATATAAACCTACATTACCACTCACTGACTGACAGAGTTGTTTGCCTTGTTGCGGGGTTGGTGGGGTTTAGGTTGATATGCGGTCGTATAGAGGGTGCTCCAGTGAGTACCAGAAAAATCTGACATTTGAGGATCTGCGGAAACCTGATGTGGTAGGGGTACGGCCTGCAAAAACGGTTAAGGTTAGGGGCGTGTTTTTTTTTCCATAATGTAGAAGATTATAAGCAATTTGACGACCGTCATTTGTTTTTTGTTTTTTTTTCAAAATCCAAGATGGCCGCGATACAAGGACAATTTTTCTCCATACAAACTTATCCATTTTCTGAACTGGAAACATATTTAAGTCTGCCTCAACAGCCGCACGAAAGACCGCGGGCTGCTTGCAGCCCGCGCAGCGCCCGAAAAGCTAGTTATATTATATTATATTATAATATATAAACCTACATTACCACTGACTGACTGACTGACTGATTGACATAGTTGTTTGCCCTGTTGCGGGGTTGGTGGGGTTTAGATTGATGTGTGGTCGTATAGAGGGTGCTCCAGTGAGTACCAGAAAAATCTGACATTTGAGGATTTGCAGAAACCTGATGTGGAAGGGGTACGGCCTGCGAAAACGGTTAGGGTTAGGGGTGTGATTTTTTTTCCATAATGTAGAAGATTATAAGCAATTTGACGACCGTCATATGTTTTTTGTTTTTTTTTGAAATTCAAGATGGCCGCCATACATGGACAATTTCCCTCCATACAAATTTCATACAAACATTTCAAGTAACTTGGCGCAGCCTGAGGCCGGAGGCCGAAGGCGAAGCCCGAGCTCCCCCCCCCCCACCTTTGACCACCCCTCCCCCCCCATGTTATTTTCACGAGGCCGTAGGCCGAGTGATGCGAGCCCGGAGGGCGAGCTGCGGGCGAGGGCGAAGCCCGAGCCACTTACAAAAGTAACGCGCATTTTTTTTTAATTTTTTGGAAATCCAACATGGCCGCCGAAAGTCAACTGCCTCCGATTGGGCTGAAAATCGATATCCGAATGTATTTTGAGCCGAAAAATCCGAATTTGTCAATTTTTTTGGAATCCAAGATGGCGCCTGGATTTTAAAAAATTAAACTAATTTCGTTCATAACGTCTCACTGGGCCTTCGTACGGGTCTGAAATTTTGTACATGGGGGTAAAGTACCCCGCGGAACTCAAAACTGCAATCAGATTTTGGATTCAAGATGGCCGCCCACACATTTTGTCATGTTTTCCTTATTGACTGCAGTTTTTACCCATTTTCTCAACTGGACATGTTATTTAGCCCACCTCAACAGCTGCACGAAAAACCGCGGGCTGCTTGCAGCCCACGCAGCGCCCGAAAAGCTAGTTATATTATAATATATAAACCTACATTACCACTGACTGACTCACTGACTGATTGACATAGTTGTTTGCCCTGTTGCGGGGTTGGTGGGGTTTAGGTTAATATAGGGTCGTATAGAGGGTGCTCCGGTGAGTACCAGAAAAATCTGACATTTGAGGATCTGCAGAAACCTGATGTGGAAGGGGTACGGCGTGCGAAAACGGTTGGGGTTAGGGGCGTGATTTTTTTTTTCAAAATGTGGGGGATTGTGAGCAATTTGACGAGCGTCATTTGTTTTTTTATTTTTTTCAAAATCCAAGATGGCCGCCATACATGGACAATTTCTCCCCATACAAACTTACCCATTTTCTGAACTGGAAACATATTTTAACTTGCCTCAACAGCCGCACGAAAGACCGCGGGCTGCTTGCAGCCCGCGCAGCGCCCGAAAAGCTAGTTATAATATATAAACCTACATTACCACTCACTCACTCACTGACATAGTTGTTTGCCCTGTTGCGGGGATGGTGGGGCTTAGGTTGATGTGTGGTCGTATAGAGGGTGCTCCAGTGAGTACCAGAAAAATCTGACATTTGAGGATCTGCATAAACCTGATGTGAAAGGGGTACGGCCTGCGAAAACGGTAGGGGTTAGGGGCGTGATTTTTTTTTCAAAATGTAGGGGGTTGTAAGCAATTAGACGAGCGTCATTTGTTTTTAGATTTTTTTCAAAATCTAAGATGGCCGCCATACAAGGACAATTTTCCTCCATACAAACTTACCCATTTTCTGAACTGGAAACATATCTTAGCCTACCTCAACAGCCCCACGATGAACCGCGGGCTGCTTGCAGCCCGCGCAGCGCCCGAAAAGCTAGTTATAATTATATTATATTATAATATATAAACCTACAATACCACTCACTGACTGACTGACTCATTGACATAGTTGTTTGCCCTGTTGCAGGGTTGGTGGGGTTTAGGTTGATGTGCGGTTGTATAGAGAATGCTAAATGGAGTACCAGAAAAATCTGACATTTGAGGATCTGCTGGAACATGATGTGGAAGGGGTACGGCCTACGAAAACGGTTAAGATTAGGGGCGTGATTTTTTTTCCAAATGTAGGGCGTTGTAAGCAATTTGAAGAGCGTCACTTGATTTTTTATTTTTTTCAAAATTTAAGTTGGCCGCCATACAAGGAATATTTTCCTCCATACAAACTTACCCATTTTCTGAACTGGAAACATATCTTAGCCTACCTCAACAGCCCCATGATTAACCGCGGGCTGCTTGCAGCCCGCGCAGCGCCCAAAAAGCTAGTTATAATATATAAACCTACATTACCACTGACTCACTCACTCACTGACAGAGTTGTTTGCCCTGTTGCGGGGTTGGTGGGGTTTAGGTTGATGTGCGGTCGTATAGAGGGTGCTCCAGTGAGTACCAGAAAAATCTGACATTTGAGGATCTGCGGGAACCTGATGTGGAAGGGGTACGGCCTGCAAAGACGGTTGGGGTTGAAGACGTGATTTTTTTTCCAAAATGTAGGGGGTTGTAAGCAATTTGACGAGCGTCATTTGTTTTTTTATTTTTTTCAAAATTCAAGATGGCCGCCATACATGGACGATTCCCATCCATACAAATTTCATACAAACGGCAACTCGGCGCAGCCTGAGGCCGAAGGCCGAAGGCGAAGCCCACACGCGAGGCCGCAGGCCGAGCTGCTTTGCGAGGGCGAAGCCCGAGCTCCCCCCCTCCCCTTTGACCCCCCCCCCCTCAAGTAATTTTCACGAGGCCGCAGGCCGAGTGATGCGAATGCGATGTGATTCCGAAGGGCGAGCTGCGGGCGAGGGCGAAGCCCGAGCCAATATTACAAAGCGCAGCGTCTTTTCTTTTTTTTTTTGGAAATCGTTTTAATCGTAAAAATTGAATTTGGCTGAAAATCGATATTTATATGTTTTTTGACCCCAAAAATCCAAATTCAACTTATTTTTTGGAATCCAAGATGGCGTCTGGATTTTAGGAAATTTAAATTATTTCGTTCATAACGTCTTACTGGTACTTCGTAGGGGTCTGAAATTTTGTACATAGAGGTAAAGCACCCCGTGGAACTCGGAACTGGAATGACATTTTGGATCCAAGATGGCCGCCCCCATACATATTTCGATGTTTCCTTTCCTGACTGCAGTTTTTACCTATTTTTTCAACTGGACATGTTCATTAGCCCACCTCAACAGCCGCACGAAAAACCGCGGGCTGCTTGCAGCCCGCGCAGTGCCCGAAAAGCTAGTTATATTATAATATATAAACCTACATTACCACTCACTGACTGACTGACTCATTGACATAGTGTTTTGCCCTGTTGCGGGGTTGGTGGGGTTTAGGTTGATGTGCGGTTGTAAAGAGGGTGCTAAATGGAGTACCAGAAAAATCTGACATTTGAGGATTTGCAGAAACCTGATGTGGAAGGGGTACGGCCTGCGAAAACGGTTGCGGTTAGGGGTGTGATTTTTTTTTCACAATGTAGAGGGTTGTAAGCAATTTGACGAGCGTCATTTGTTTTTTGATTTTTTCAAAATCCAAGATGGCCGCCATACATGGACAATTTTCCTCCATACAAACTTACCCATTTTCTGAACTGGAAACATATCTTAGCCTACCTCAACAGCCCCACGATGAACCGCGGGTTGCTTGCAGCCCGCGCAGCGCCCGAAAAGCTAGTTATATTATTATATTATAATAATTATAATATATAAACCTACAATACCACTCACTGACTGATTGACATAGTTGTTTGCCCTGTTGCGGGGTTGGTGGGGTTTAAGTTGATGTACGGTCGTATAGAGAGTGCTCCAGTGAGTACCAGAAAAATCTGACATTTGAGGATTTGCAGAAACCTGATGTAGAAGGGGTACGGCCTGCAAAAACGGTTAGGGTTAGAGACGTGGTTATTTTTTCAGAATGTAGGGGATTGTAAGCAATTTGATGAGCGCAATTTTTTTTTTATTTTTTTCAAAATTCAAGATGGCCGCCATACAAGGACAATTTCTCCCCATACAAACATACCCATTTTTTGAACTGGAAACATATTTTAACCTACTTCAACAGGTTCACGAAAGACCGCGGGCTGCTTGCAGCCCGCGCAGCACCCGAAAAGCTAGTTATAATATATAAACCTACATTACCACTGACTCACTGACAGAGTTGTTTACCCTGTTGCCGGGTTGGTGGGGTTTGGGTTGATGTGCGGTCGTATAGAGGGTGCTTCAGTGAGTACCAGAAAAATCTGACATTTGAAGATCTGCAAAAACCTGGGGCCTTACTCCATAATGTTATCGACGAAAGTCGTCCGTCATACGAGCAGTTCAAGGCAATCCATAACACATACGCGATGACGTCGTCGATCGCTTTAGAACGGACTAAAGACGGGACTAAACTACTTTGACAGATAAATAGCTTAAACGGTACTCTATAGAGTCAAAATGTCAACTTGACAGCACGTGAGTCGACCGAAAATGCCCCCCCTCCCACCCCGCATCATACCCCGCCAATGTCAACTCCGTCGTCACGGCGATACGGCTTTGGGCTCTTATTGGCTAGTTAGAACGCGATGACGTCGTCGCGACGCTTTCGAACGGACTAAAGACGGGACTAAACTACTTTGACAGATTAATAGCGTAAACGGTACTCGATAAGTGTCAAAATGTCAACTTGACAGCACGTAAGTCGACCGAAAATGCCCCCCGTCCCACCCCGCATCATACCCCGCCAACGTCAACTCTTTTAGTTACGGACCTCGTCGCGCCGATATGGCTTTGGGCTCTTATTGGCTAGTTCGGAGGTCTAATTATATCACAGATTAGACAGATAATTATATCTAGTCGGCATATCCATCGAAAAGCTGTGAACGTACTCGTAGTGATTATTTATATTCTCTTTGAGCTGTGGCTATATTTAGTATCCCTTAGCCCCCTTAGCACAAGTTTAATGGTCCTACCTAGCTCAATCAGTGTGATTTATTATTATGTAACTATTCACCTAAGTAGCAGTTGCTTAAATGATTGTATCTTTATCGAACAATAGTAATTGTTCGAGGACATAAACATAACCTAACCTAAAGGATGCTCCGGAACTTCAAGAGGTCTCAAAGGTAAGCAATTTGTGAATTTTTTTTATAAAAAAAAGTATATATATATGCCTACTTAGCCTCATACCTAAGTTGCCTCATAAAATTTTCTATATTTTTACAGATATTAATTATTGCTCTTGCATTTTATGCAAGGGCCGTTACCAGAAGGATGTGGATGTGGCCCAGGTTGCCATCATGGCGCAGCAGTCAGCAAGCACGCTATGGCGAAAATAGCCATGCTTTTATTTGGCAATAATATGGAGGATATAAATCATCTGCGCCGAGAATATTACTAGGTATGTAAGCACTATGCTTTTTATCACTACATACTGACTTTGTTTACATCACACTTCGAATGGGCATGAGCCATCATGGCTGTAGCTGAAATTCCAGATGTGAAGTTGGATCCAATGTCAAAAATATTTAAATTGATGAATACATGTACTGTTTGCTATCTAGCTAGTGGTACAAAAATATTCACTGACTAGGGGTTAATTCTAATAAACATTATTATAATCATTTTGAATGACTTTTTTCACCTCCACTTCACCAAAAGGCAAAAAGTGGCCTTTGGCTCTTATAATAGCCCTATGGCTCTGTCACCCCTGTTATTTCAGCGGGTTCCATGGCATATTTCTGCACTGATGCTGCACTTTACTTGTAATTATGGTTAAATTGAGCATTTTGAACTAAATGAGATGTGCGGAGCTGTAAATATGACAAAGTACATCACATTTAAATCTTAAAGAATTTACTCTCTAAAACAGGATAATCTAATATATTGGTATATGATTATTTCAGGTTTTCAAGAAGAGACAATGGTGATGACACAGTGTACAACAATTTGTCTAAAATGATGAATAGTACCATGCCCGGTGTGAAGATATATATTCCACCTCATTCCTCTACAGGAAGAATATAGGTAACAGAATGAACAGGAAGAAGAGCAACAACCAGCCAGAATCTGACTGTTATCATCCATAATCCATCCTTTTTGATTACATTGTGCCTTATTTATTATCTTCTTACTGGTTTTTACCATTTCATATTATGGACTTTAAATAAAACAATATATTATAAAATAGTTTTGTTTTTCATTTACCAAAGAAACCACTTTTAACATCAAAGTACATTTTGTTCATGATAAGTTATTTCTCTGCTAGGTTTGAAACTATTTAAAAATGTATATACATTAAATAAAAAAGAATCATTAATCAACGGGCTACATTGTTCTGCAGATCTGACAGAAAGAACCATACAATAAACCTAGGTACCTAGGTTAGTAGGTAATGTTAAGTAAACATTATGTACAGACAAAGCATTATGTGTTTTGTGGCTTGAAAGTAGACCGAGCCCAATGCCAAAAAACTTAAAGACCACTTTTAGCATTGTGGTGGGCGAGAAGGTGGCAAAAGGAATCAAATCGAGTCTCGGTCTATATTGCCGTCGTTGTATCCATCGAACAAACGAAGTAAAGCTTTGGAGACACCAAAATTAACAGAGCTGCTCAGTTTTGTCGTAGGTAGCTCATTTACTGGGTTTTCGGCCTGGTTCTTGCGACATTCCCATCCTTGGGGCTCAAAAATTTCTTTTTGGTTTGGTAACAGCTGCCTTTCGAAAAAAAACTGGTTAAACTGGAGAACTTTTTATAGAACAGATAGAAATTTAATAAACAATTTGAGTTAGGTTAGGTATTTGTTGTTTGATGTTATTTACACACGAATGTCATGTAATCATGTTTGAAGTTGACATGTCTGTGGAACTTTACTTTTAATGATCATGGCGTCTGGGATATTGAGTCGTACTGATTTTACAATAATAAAATCAATTATATTTTCTTAATATAATAACACTTTTAGGTTCAGATTGGCTTCACTTGTAAGAAAAAAAAGTAAGATTCTCATATATATTAGCCAATCAAGATAAATTTATTGTTTTCGAAAGTACCGATATTGTACCGATAAATTTAGCAAAAAGTTTCACACCACCGGTCTCGATATGCGTTGTCTATGGGCTCGTATGGTATGGTATCCGATCCGTATTGTACGGAACGACTGTACGGAGTGGGCATGACCGGCGGTGTCGATCCGTGCCTTTAGTACGCCCGTAGATACGGCGTATGTTTTTAGAGAGGGGCCGTCGCGGCGATACGGCTTTGGGCTCTTATTGGCTAGTTCGGAGGTCTAATCGTATATCTATAGATCTATAGGTACCTAGTCGGCAGTAGAGGTTTTAGGGTAGGGCGCGGTTGGGCGACCGCCCAGGGCGCCGGATATAAAAGGGCGCTACGAAAGTATCCCTCCCCTCGTTCATTGATCGAGGTCTACTTACTTTTTATAAATTATTATTTCATTAGGTATATTTTATTGTGGATATCTAAAAGTGTTCCACCGTAACATCCAAACCAATTATCCAATTTTGACAAATGAGATGTCTATCGATTCTTGTTTCTGTCCGGGTGACAAAGTCTACAATTAGTATGCAATAAATATAACGAATTCGACATACAATAATTTCGAGGCAATTTTTTTTGTTTTTATTTCGAGTCGTGTATCAAATGACAGGTATCTTAATTAGCTCATTTCAATAATATATATTGTTAGCTGCAAATGGCTTCCGTAGTTGGGTATTAGCTTATAAAACGTAGGTAAATCTTGTTTCGAATGGGTTGGAATTGCAGTTAGGTAGGGGGTACCGTAGTAATTTCGCCCAGGGCGCTGGTAGGGCTAGAACCGGCACTGCTAGTCGACATATCCATCGAACAAAATAAAAATAAAAATGACTTTTGACTTTGCATAACAGCTGTGGCTATATTTACTTAGTACCCCTTATCCCCCTCAGTACAAGTTTAATGGTCCTACCTAGCTCAATCAGTGTGATTTCTTACTATATAACTATTTACCTAAGTATTTAGCAGTTACTTAAATGATTGTATCTTTAATGAACAATAATAATTGTTCGAGGACATAAACATAACCTAACCTAAAGGATGCTCCGGAACTTCAAGAGGTTTCAAAGGTAAGCGGTTATTCTCAGTTGAACTATTAATACTTTACACTTAGTGCCCTCCAGCAGATTTTACTCTCTTAACCCCTACGCTCATCGCAGGATCATCATTATCTCAGCCGCATAACGTCCACAGCTGGACATAGGCCTCTCCCAAAGATTTCCAAAATGACCAATCTAGAGCGGCTTGCATCCAGAGCCTTCCAGCGACCTTGGTTAGGTCGTCAGATATAGCAGGATAATGTTATATAATGGTATAAAATTATTTCAGGTATTCAAGAAGAGACATGTAGTGATGATATAGTGTTATAACAATTTGTCTAAAATAATGAATGGTACCATGCCCGGTGCGAAGATCTTAATACCACCTCATTTCTCTACAGGAAGTATTATATAGGTAACAGAATCAACTGCGGAAGAAGAGCAACAACCAGCCAAGATCTGACTGATATCATCCATACAGTGATTCATTCTTTTTGATTATATTGTAGCTTATTTATTATCTACTTACTGGTTTTTACCATTTCAAATTATGGACATTAAATAAAACAATATATTTATAGTTTTGTTTTTCATTCATCAAAGAAGCCACTTTTAACACAATTGTCCATGTTGTTCATGATTAGTTATTTCACTGCTAGGTTTAAAACTATATATAAATGTTTATAAATAAAATAAAAGAGAATCATTATTCAACAGCCTACATTGTTCTGCAGATCTAACAGAAAGAACCATACAGTAAACCTAGGTACCTACCTACATAACATTATGTACAGACAAAGCATTTTGTCTTTGTGGCTCGAAAGTAGACAGAGCCCAATGTCACAAAACTCAAAAGCCACTTTTAGCATTGTGGTGGGCGAGAAGGTGGCAAAAGGAATCAAAATAGTAATATACATAGGCACATTGCATGTAAACTGATTCAGTTTCTACCATTCTATTGATTGGTTTTTATGGTCTTAGCTAGAAAAGAAGCAGCTGGTACATTCCTAGTTTTTTTCCTTTATTCGACCAGCATGGAGGAGCAAACTTTTACAACAAACTAAAAAGAACCTCTACAAAGAAATACTCAAAACATTGAACACCATACACCACTCACACAAATTAAAACTAAGTGCACTTCTTATAATTATTATTATGTAAGCAATGCATCCAATTGCACATGATTGTGTTTTTATTAGGTGCTTTGGTAGGTTATTGTTACAATTTAGAGTATGTAACTTACAAGAAATTCAGGCATTGAAACTTAATTTGCTTTATAAAAATACACAACACTTCCACAATAATTATATATTTGTATAAGTACAATAAAATGTTGCATATGAAATACATTCTTTATTTTCATTCTTCATTTCTCCAGGCTATGTAAACAAGTTATTTCGGCTTTTCACGTCTCGAGTCTTGGTCTATAGAAGCCTTGCCGTCGTTTTAAAGAAGCAATCGGAGCAGCTATCCATCTAACAAAAACGTTTTGTCGTAGCGCTCATTTACTGGGTTTTCGGCCTGGTTCTCGCGACATACTTATCCTTGTGGCTCAAAATTTGCTTTTTGATTTGGTACCAATAGCTGCTTTTCGAAATAAAACTGGAGAAGTTTTTATAAAACTGATAGAAATATAATAAAAAAATAGGGTTATTTATTTGTTGTTTGATGTCAATTACACACGAATGTCATTTTTGAAGTTGACATGTCTGTGGAACTTGACTTTTAATGATCATGGCATTCATGGCGTCTGGGATATCGAGTCTTAACGATCTGACAATAGTGAAATCAATTACTTTTTCTTATTATAATAACACTTTTAGGTGCAGATTGGCTTCTTTTGTAAGAAAAAAAGTAAGATTCTCATGTTTATTATATAATTAAGATAAATTTATTGTTTCCGAAAGTACCGATACAATACCGGTAACTTTAGCAAAAAGTTACATCACTGGTGTCGATGCGCGTCGTTTACGGGCTCGTATGGGATCCGTGTTGTACGGCCCGACTTTATGGAGTGTAAACGAAGGCACCGATGTCGACCCGTGCCTTTAGTACGCCCGTAAATACGGTGTATGTTTTTGGAGTAGGGCCCCTGATGTGGAAGGGGTACGGCCTGCAAAAACGGTTGGGGTTAGGGGCGTGATTTGTTTTCCAAAATATAGGGGGTTGTAAGCAATTCGACGAGAGTCATTTGTTTTTTTATTTTTTTCAAAATCCAAGATGGCCGCCATACATGCACAATTTTTCTCTATACAAATTTCATACAAACGGCCACTCCAAGTAACTAGGCGCAGCCAGAGGCCAAAAGCAAAGGCCACCCCCGCGAGGCCGCAGGCCGAGCTGCGGGCGAGGGCGAAGCCCGAGCCACTCCCCCCTTCCTCTTGGATCCCCCCCCTAAGTAATTTTCACGAGGCCGGAGGCCGAGTGATGCGAGCCCGCAGGGCGAGCTACGGGCGAGGGCGAAGCCCGAGCCACTCTCACAGCCCCCCCCCTTCCCCCTCCCTCACCGGGAAGTAATTTTCACGAGGCCGGAGGCCGAGTGACGCGAGCCCGAAGGGCGAGCTGTGGGCGAGGGCGAAGCCCGAGCCACTTCCCCAAGCGCAGTCAAATTTTTTTAATTTTTGAAAATCCAAGATGGCCGCCAAAAGTCAACTGCTTGCGATTTGGCTGAAAATCGATATCTATATGTAGTTTGAGCCCAAAAATACAAATTTAATATTTTTTTGGGAATCCAAGATGGCGTCTGGATTTTAGAAAATTTAACTTATTTCGTTCATAACGTCTTACTGGGACTTTGTAGGGGTCTGCAAATTTGTACATGGGGGTAAAGCACCCCGTGAAACTCGGAACTGGAATCAGATTTTGGATCCAAGATGGCCGCCCCCACACATATTGTTCACTTCTTACTATAGAGGGAGACACTTTACAGATACACTGCACTGATTTTCGAACTTATTTATTTAGAAGGAGAAGTTACATATAACAAATAATATAAAACAAACCATAGCGAGTTGTAATATTGAATAGCGACATCTAGTGGTGAGCAAAATGACTAATTTATATAGCCAACTATTCTTTCATTAACATTACCGGCCCCCAAGGACGACTGGTCCTTCAACGGGGAACAAAGTTATAACTAAATAAAATAAAATGAAGTCAGCAATCTACCATTACAGCTTATTATTTATTTAAACTTTAAAATAACTAAAAGTTTAGTTATGAAAAGGAAGAGGACATAATTTAGTAATAGGGCGTTTAAATAAACTATTCTTATACTTGAGAGTTACAACTCTCGTCAATCCATCTTTGCCAGGGTGTTTTTCGACAATACGACCCAACAACCACTTTCCGGGAGGAAGTCTTTCATCTTTGACTAGCACAAGTGTACCCACGTCAGGGTCAGGAGTTTGGTGATGCCATTTAAAACGATTTTGCAGTGTTGTTAAATACTCGATACTCCAACGAGCCCATACATTTTGCACCATTTTTTGAATAAGTTGCCAACGATCTAAATGAGAAATTTTATCATTAAGACTCACTTCCGGAACTGTTATCGGAGCCTCACCCATCAAAAAATGACCAGGAGTGAGTGGAGAGATGTCATCTATCGAGGCACTCATAGGACTCAATGGCCTAGAATTAACACAAGCTTCGACTTGAGTTAACAAAGTAGAATATTCTTCAAAAGTAAGACAGGACTGACCAACAACCCGTTTGATGTGAGATTTGACGGATTTCACTCCGGCCTCCCATAATCCGCCAAAATTTGGCGAGCCGGGAGGTATAAAATGCCACTTAGTCTTGTCCTTGGCCAGCAACTCTGAAATCTCTCCAATCACTGAAGACTCTCGATTTTTGAACATAGAATCAAGTTCTTTGGATGCTCCAATAAAATTGGAAGCGCAATCACTCCAAATATCACTACAGTGACCACGCCTAGAGGTGAACCGACGAAAGGCAGAAATAAAAGCGGCGGTAGAAAGATCGCTCACCAATTCTAAATGGATAGCCTTAGTGACAGTGCAAACAAACAAACAAATGTAGGCTTTAGTTGTACGTTGGCATCTGCCTGGATATAGTTTCAAAGTCACAGGACCGGCGTAATCAACACCGCTATTACGAAAGGGTTTAGTGGGATTTACTCTACAAGCCGGTAACTGCCCCATTAATTGATTAATCGGAGCAGCAGAGTACTTAAAGCAAGTTATACATTGACGGATCGTCTTTCGAATAAGGTTCTTTGCGCCTATTATCCAATATTTTTGTCTGATTGTAAAATGTGTCAACTGTGGTCCTCCGTGCAGTGTCTTAATGTGAATATCTCTAACAATTAACAAAGCCAAATTACACTTGGAAGATAATATAATAGGTGACTTTACGTCAAATTGAACTTGAGCGTTATTCAATCGTCCAGTAGCTCTAAGAATTTGATCATCATCTAAGAAAGGAGTTAATGAACGTAATTTACTTGATTTCGGGAGTTTGCATCCCGTCTTTAACCTTTGAATCTCATCAGAAAAGCAAGTTCCCTGAGACAAACGAATACAAACCTTGGTAGCATGAACCAATTCATCAACTGTTAAATATTGAGGAATGGATGCAACATCAGTTTTATCAATTTTACATTTAAGATGATTCTTACATATTTTGATAAACCTGAATAAGTAAGCTGTCACACGTATTAACTTCTGAAATTTTGAAAATTTAACTATAAGTGAATTTGATTTATTATCAATGTCAACAAAGGCAACAATTGGTGTTTTAGATTTAGATTCCAGTGAGGTTTCCGAAATATTATTTAAACTGAAAGGAATATCAACAGAATCTTGCAAAAAGTGTGGTCCGTGCCACCATAAATCACACGACTTTAAAGATTCAGGACTCAATCCTCGAGTTGCACAATCCGCAGGGTTATCAGCTGATTTAATATGGTGCCACTGATCACTGCTTAAAACATTCAAAATTTCAGTCGTACGATTGGCAACATAAGTTTTCCAATTGTTTGGACTTTTTCTCAGCCAAGACAAGACAATTGTGGAATCTGTATAAGCAAATACTGATCCATTCGAAACGTTTAAGCTAGTTTTCACATCTTTTATTATTTTTGTTAATAGAACTGCCCCACATAACTCTAAACGAGGCAGTGAAACTTGTTTTACGGGAGCAACTTTGCTCTTCGCGAGAACAAGTGAAACATGAATTCGATTACCAGTGATCACTCTAACATAAACAACGGCAGCGTATGCTTTACATGAAGCATCACTGAACCCATGAACTTCAATTTTCTCAGTGCCATCAAACTGTGTGTGCATCCAGCGTTCTAAATACAGTGTGTCCATGTGTACCAACGCATTTCTATAAGATTCCCACTCTGTAGAAAGTTCAGATGGAAGTTCATCGGTCCAACTAATACCACATAACCAAAGTTTTTGTAGAAAAATTTTTGCTGTAATAATTATGGGAGTCAAGAAACCTAAGGGATCAAAATTTCGTGCAATATCAGATAATACTGTGGTTTTTGTAAAAGGTTTAACTTGTGTTGATACATCTAAATGCAATACGAAAACATCTAACCGCGAGTTCCATTTGATTCCTAGTGCCTTTATAGTATTCTCAACAGTGATATCGATACATTCATTTGTGACTTTTTCGGAATCAGGTATTTGTGCCAAAACCACACTACTATTTGATGCCCACTTGTGCATTTGAAATTTCCCTTTAGCCAAAACTTCAGTAATTTGTTTTTGCAAATATACCGCTGTTTCCTCGTCATTCGCACCTGTCAACAAATCGTCCATGTAAAAGTCATTTTGAATAATGTCAAAACAATCTGGATAAGAATACTTTTCATCTTGGGCTAATTGTCGCAATGTGCGAATGGCTAGAAAAGGAGCACAAGATGTTCCATAAGTTACGGTTAGTAGACGTTTTTCTTCAATGTCTTTTTGTGGTGAAGGACGCCAAAGGATGCGCTGATAGTCCACATCATCATTGGAGACTAAAATTTGCCGATACATCTGCTTTATGTCACCAATTAAGCATATCTGGTGCGTACGCCATCGAATGATTAATTCACGCAAATCTTGTTGCAGGGCTTGTCCTATAAGCAATTCATCATTAAGGGCTGATCCATTCTCGGGTTTTGCTGTTCCATCAAACACTACTCTAAATTTGGTAGTAGCGCTGGATTCATTGATAACAGCGTGATGAGGTAGATAGTAAACTTTGTGTGTAGTCTTCTCTTCTGTATCAACATTCTTCATATGGTTCAAACCTTGATATTCATCCATAAATTCATTATATTTTTTTTGGAATTCTGGTTTATGACTAAACCTTTTTTCCATTTGTAAGAGTCGTTTGTGAGCTATTTTTCGTGAATCTCCAAGTCTTTCTTCGTGTGAGTCTTTAAAAGGTAATCTAACCACATACCTTCCTTCTTCCGTTCTACTATGTGTCTTTACGTAGTGTTCTTCGCATTGTATTTCTAACAAGGTTAAAGGTTTTTCATGTGGAAGATATTCTTCTGTCTCCCAAAACTTTCTTAAAAGCTGATCTATTTCAACTAGAGCAGATGAAACCATAATTGGGTGTTCTGAAGGTTTAGCTTGTGAGTTAGTAGTACCAGACACTAACCATCCAAGTTTTGAATTCTGGGCGATAAGTGAGCCACTTTTCTTAAGACCTTCCAGTAAAATGTCAGCATAAGTATCTGCTCCCAATAAGAGATCGATTGGCCCAGGTTTATGCATGTGAGAATCTGATAACTTAATCGTGGTTAAGCCTGGCCATTGTGAAATATCTAATTCTTTAGAAGGTAGCAGGGGTGTCAATTTAGTGAGTACATGTGCACTAACTTTAGTAACCCATGTAGAATCCAGTGGTGAATAAATATCAAAGTGGACTACGAATCGTGATTTGACAGTGTGATTACTTATGCCAGTAATATTTGCTTCAAGTGGTGTCTTTTTTAAATTGAGGAATTGTACAGCAGACTCAGTTATAAACGTCGCTTGCGACCCTTGATCAACTAAGGCGCGTATGTGAAATAAGGTTCCATTTCTGTCCTTAATACCAACTTGTGCTGTGGCGAGTAAAACTTGTTTCTCAGGTGTGTATACTTTCATACTGGTTATCTCTGTAGGTTCTGACCCTTCTGAATCTGAAGCATCAGCAATGGCAGATTTAGAAATAATAGCCTCATTGTGCAATAGAGTGTGATGTTTGTAGTTGCAAGTCCTACAAGAAGTACGTTGTCTGCAACTTTTAATAGAGTGTCCTTTAACTAAACAATTGAAGCAAAGATTATTGTCTTTGGCAAATTCTCTACGCTGATCTACGGTGAGTGTGGTAAAATCAGTGCAATGGCATATGTAGTGATTTTTTTTGCAGTATGTACATTCGGTGTTAATTTCTGCTGAGAATGACTTAATTGGTTTGGACTTCTGTATATTTTGTGGAAGTGTAACTTCTTTTCTATCCTTCTTTTGTGTAGCTTGTACCATTTCTATCGCTCTAAACCTTCCTTCTATAAATGTAGTTATTTGACTAAAAGTTGGTAGATCCATTGAAGCACCCAATGATTGTTCCCAAGCCTTGTGAGTTTCTAAATCTAATTTGGAAACAACTATATGTACTACGATAGGATCCCACGATTTAGTATTAATATCCAAGTTATTTAAACTGTTTATACATTCGTTTGTAATGTCAAGCAACTCTTTTAAGCCTTTAGGACATTCCACAGTAAGTTTCTTTTGGTTTAGAAAACGATTAAGTATGTTATTAACAATAATTCTTTTATTGCTATATCTATTGATTAAGGTCTCCCATGCCTTTTTATAGTTAGCTGCTGTGACGTCAAAATGGCGAAGTAATTGTTCTGCTTCTCCCTTTAAACTTGATCTTAAATAGTGATGCTTCTGTATATCACTTAAACCTTGATCTTGGTGAATTAACGAAGTAAATAAATCTTTAAAACTAAGCCAGTCTCGATAACTGCCTGAAAAGGATGGTAAATTGATTGGCGGCAATTTAGGCTTTGATATGACAGAGCTGGACGCATGAGGTGATTCATTGGCTGGTGAAGATTTCAATAAAATCTCTTCCTTCAAATTAGTTTTAAACTCCAAGTAAACCTCTTGCGCCTTGTTGAATATATCCTTAATGGGTTTTTTACCTTCTGTGGTTTTTTCATTTCTAAGCATTGTATGATGTTCGTTCGAATAAGAAACCCAATACTGCTCTAATAATTCTTTTCTTGTTTCCAAGTAGCTCAATGTATACCTGGACGAGGAATTTTTCTTGAAATTTGTATAAAGTTTATATATATCATCAAACATATCCGATAATATATCAGCCATTTTGAGAGTTCTAATAAACTAAGTAGGAATCCGAAAAAAAAACTTAAAAGTTCTGACTCAATTCAAGTCTCGTTAAAAGGAAAGTTTTTTGCACTTCGAAATTTTATAAGTCCAAGAAAGAAACACAAAATTTTCACAAGTCTATTTTGCTTCGAATTTTTCTAAGTCCAGTCACACAAGTTAAAATTTTACAAGTCTTTTTTGCTTCAAATTTTTCTAAGTCCAATCACAAGTTGAAAATTTTATAAGTTTTTAAACTAACACTTCTATTTTTTCAAAGTTTTTTAACACCGAAAATATTCTAAGTCTTTTAAAACACTTCACTTTTTTTCACTGATTTACTTACAATCCGGCTCGAAGGACCATTAATGTTCACTTCTTACTATAGAGGGAGACACTTTACTGATACACTGCACTGATTTTCGAACTTATTTATTTAGAAGGAGAAGTTACATATAACAAATAATATAAAACAAACCATAGCGAGTTGTAATATTGAATAGCGACATCTAGTGGTGAGCAAAATGACTAATTTATATAGCCAACTATTCTTTCATTAACACATATTATGATGTTTCCTTTACTGACTTCAGTTTTTACCCATTTTCTCAACTGGACATGTTATTAAGGCAACCTCAACAGCCGCACGATAAACCGCGGGCTGCTTGCAGCCCGCGCAGCGCCCGAAAAGCTAGTTATATTATAATATATAAACCTACATTACCACTCACTGACTGACTCATTGACATAGTTGTTTGCCCTGTTGCGGGGTTGGTGGGGTTTAGATTGATATGTGGTCGTATAGAAAGTGCTAAATGGAGTACCAGAAAAATCTGACATTTGAGGATCTGCGGAAACCTGATGTGGAAGGGGTACGGCCTGCGAAAACGGTTGGGGTCAGGGGAGTGATTTTTTTTCCAAAATGTAGTGGATTGTGAGCAATTTGACGAACGTCATTTGTTTTTTTATTTTTTTCAAAATTCAAGATGGCCGCCATAAAAGGTCAATTTTCCTCCATACAACCTGACCCATTTTCTCAACTGGACATGTTATTAAGCGTACCTCAACAGTCGCACGAAAAAACGCGGGCTGCTTGCAGCCCGCGCAGCGCCCGAAAAGCCCAATGCTGTTGGCTGTGATGATATCAGTAGGCAAATGATTATTAATATTATTGACGTTTTAATTCCGATTATTACACATATTGTTAATTTTTCCCTTTCCACTGGCACTTTTCCCACTCTTTGGGGAAAGGCATATGTTACTCCTTTACCAAAAATTTCTAACCCACAGGCCTTGAACAATTTCCGTCCAATTTCAATTTTACCTTATCTTTCTAAAGTGTTAGAGGCGGCTGCCCACGTTCAAGTTTCCGCGTTCATACTTGATAATTGTCTTTTTACTCCACTATAGTCAGGTTTTCGTCCTGGGCACAGTAACGCTACTGCTCTTCTCAATGTTACCGAAGATATTCGCCTTGGTATGGAGAATTCGTTAATCACCATTCTTGCACTTATTGATTTCTCTAATGCATTCAACATGGTTGATCACGATATTCTCCTGGCAATCCTTCAATATATGAAATTCTCATCCTCAGCTATGGATTGGTTTTCTTCATATCTCCAAGGCAGGCAACAAGCAGTTCGTATGGATCGTGAGTTGTCGCAATGGAAGAATATTTCTTCAGGTGTCCCTCAAGGGGGTATCTTATCTCCTTTGTTGTTTGCTGTATTTATTAATCTATTGTCACACTCTATTAGCTGTTCTTACCATTTCTATGCTGATGACCTGCAAATTTATATACAAACCAGTGCTGAAAACATTGACGCTGGTATTAGTCAGTTTAACGCGTCTTTGGCTAACATTTCGTCTTGGTCAGATGATTTTGGTATTAAAATAAATGCGTCCAAGTACCAGGCAATTATGATCGGTAGTTCTAGACAGCTAGCAAAGATTGATGTGAGCTCTGTTCCCTCGATTACCCTTAATAATACAATCATCTCACTTTCTCCATCTGTAAAAAATCTTGGTCTTGTGATGGACTCAACTTTTAGCTGGAGAGATCAGATCACTGAGATCAGCAGAAAAGTCACTTTTTCCTTACAATACCTGAATCGTTATAGAAATTTTCTTCCAATCAAAAGTAAAATCACTTTAATACAGTCTCTTGTTTTACCTATTATTGATTATGTTGATGTGTGTTATCCTGATCTAAACTCAGATCTACTTAATAAGCTAGATCGTCTTATAAATAATTGCATTCGCTTTATCTTCTGTGTTCGTAAATACGACCACATATCTTCTTTCCGATCTAAGCTTAACTGGCTTCCTGTTCGTCAGCGTCGACAGCAGAGAATGCTATGTACTCTTTTCTCTATACTTAAGAACCCTCTTTCTCCACAATATATGAAAACCAAATTTCGCTTTCAGTCTGAAAGCCATGACCGTGAGCTTCGCTCCAGTCATACTCTTCGACTTCATCTTCCGTTATTTCGGTCCGAATTTTTGTCTAACTCTTTTACTCTTCAAGTTACGCGACTCTGGAATGCCTTACCTGAAGACATCAAAAGTATCTCGAACAGATTCCTATTTAAGAAAAAAGTTCACACGTATCTCTCTGTTAATTTGTTTCAGCAGAACTAGTCATTAAATCAAAACATTTGTACTATGTATGAATTTGTATCTAAGTATATATGTGTATGTATATGTATGTGTATTATACGTATGTATCTAAGTAGACTTGTATTAGTATATAGTGTATTTTAAATACATCTCTAAGCACCTATCGCATTAAGATAAAAATTTTCTGTTTTCCTACAGGATGACTGGTAGAGAATGCATTAGCATAAAGTTCACCTTTTGTACCATTGTGATCAATAAAGATTTTAATAATAATAATAAAGCTAGTTATATTATATAATATTATATTATAATATATAAACCTACAATACCACTCACTGACTGATTGACATAGTTGTTTGCCCTGTTGCGGGGTTGGTGGGGTTAAGGTTGATGTGTGGTCGTATCGACCCCCCTACCATCACAGCCGTGGTAGGGGTCGCGGGGGAAGAGGAGTGTCGGTGTGTCGTTGCCGCTCGCCCTATCCTCCGCGACCAAGCGCGGCCGTGGCGCTTGGCACGGCATCGGTGGGGCCGCAGGGGAAGAGGAGTGTCGGTGTTACGTTGCCGTTCTCCCTATCCCCTGGGGCCGGCTGTGTGGGCCCCGGTCGCCGTCAGGTGGGGGGGTGACTGGGGCAGGGCCTGCTTCCGCAGGCCCCAAATTATGAGGGCTGGTTGGACGGTGGAAACGGGATTCCATCGTCCAACGGACAGCCCTCCGGAGTGGAAGGCAGGCGCGTGTGCGTGTCAGCGCGTCTGTCCTTGGGCCAAGAGGCCAAGGCGGCGGTTACTCCGGCCCATCTGATTCAGCAGAGGGTGCCGTGAGGCCGTTGGCGATCCGGGGCCGCTTAAGTAGCGGCCGGCCGCGCCGGGACTGTGGAGCATGAAGAAGCACACGGTCCCGGCCGATAGCGGCTGAGAGGTGACACCGCGGAGTTTTTAGTGGTAACACCACATAACCTTACCGGTGTCCCGTAACCGGTAAGGTATCCGAAGGGATTTTCTCCGCGTCAAAAAAAAAAAAAAATGATAAAAAATGATGTGTGGTCGTATAGAGGGTGCTTCAGTGAGTACCAGAAAAATCTGACATTTGAGGATCTGCGGAATCCTGATGTGGAAGGGGTACGGCCTGCAAAGACGGTTGGGGTTGGGGGCGTGATTTTTTTTCCAAAATGTGGGGGGTTGCAAGCAATTTGACAAGGATCATTTGTTTTTTGATTTCTTTTAAAATTCAAGATGGCCGCCATACATGGAATATTCCCCTCCATACAAATTTCATACAAACGGCCCCCAAGTAACTTGGCGAAGCCTGAGGCCGAAGGCCGAAGGCGAAGCGCCCCCGCGAGGCCGCAGCCCGAGCTGCCCCCCCCACTTTGACACCCCCCCCCCCCAACAAGTAAATTTCACGAGGCCGCAGGCCGAGTGATGCGAGCCCGTAGGGCGAGCTGCGGGCGAGGGCGAAGCCCGAGCCACTAACACAAAGCGCAGCGTCTGTTTTTTTTTTTGAAAACCTAAGATGGCCGCCGAAAGTCAACTGCTTGCGATTTGGCTGAAAATCGCTATCTATATGTAATTTGACCCCAAAAACCCAAATTCAATTTTTTTTTGGAATCCAAGATGGCGTCTGAATTTTAGAAAGTTAAACTTATTTCGTTTATAACGTCTCTCTGGGACTTCGTAGGGGCCTGAAATTTTGCATGTGGGGGCAAAGCACCCCGCGGAACTCGGAACTGGAATCAGATTTTCGATCCAAGATGGCCGCCCCCACACATACTTTGATGTTTCCTTTACTGACTGCAGTTTTTACCCATTTTCTCAACTGGACATATTCCTTAGCCCACCTCAACAGCCGTACGAAAAACCGCGGGCTGCTTGCAGCCCGCGCAGCGCCCGAAAAGCTAGTTATATTATATTATAATATATAAACCTACATTACCACTCACTCACTGACTGACTCATTGACATAGTTGTTTGCCCTGTTGCGGGGTTGGTAGGGTTTAGATTGATGTGCGGTTGTATAGAGGGTGCTAAATGGAGTACCAGAAAAATCTGACATTTGAGGATCTGCTGAAACCTGATGTGGAAGGGGTACGGCCTGCAAAAACGGTTAAGGTTAGGGGCGTGATTTTTTTTCCATAATGTAGAAGATTATAAGCGATTTGACGGCCGTCATTTGTTTTTTGTTTTTTTTCAAAATTTAAGATGGCCGCCATACATGGTAAATTTTCCTCCATACAAACTTACCCATTTTCTGAACTAGAAACATGTCTTAGCCTACTTTAACAGCCGCACGAAAGACCGCGGGCTGCTAGCAGCCCGCGCAGCGCCCGAAAAGCTAGTTATATTATAATATATAAACCTACATTACCACTCACTCACTGACTCACTGATTGACATAGTTGTTTGCCCTGTTGCGGGGTTGGTGGGGTTTAGGTTGATGTGCGGTCGTATAGAGGGTGCTCCAGTGAGTACCAGAAAAATCTGACATTTGGGGATCTGCGGAAACCTGATGTGGAAGGGGTACGGCCTGCGAAGACGGTTGGGGTTGGGGGCGTGATTTTTTTTCCAAAATGTAGCGTCATTTGTATTTTTTATTTTTTTCAAAATCCAAGATGGCCGCCATACATGGTCAATTTTCCTCCACTTCCCCCAAGCGCAGTCGAATTTTTTTAATTTTTGAAAATTAAAGATGGCCGCCGAAAGTCAACTGCTTGCGATTTGGCTGAAAATCAATATCTATATATAGTTTGAGCCAGAAAATCCAAATTTAATATTTTTTTTTGGAATCCAAGATGGCGTCTGGATTTCAGACCATTTAACTTGTTTCGTTCATTACGTCTTACTGGGACTTCGTAAGTGTCTGAAATTTTGTACATGGGGGTAAAGCACCCTGCGGAACTTGGAACTTGAATCAGATTTTGGATCCAAGATGGCCGCCCCTACACATATTTCGATGTTTCCTTTCCTGACTGCAGTTTTTACCTATTTTTTCAACTGGACATATTATTTAGCCCACCTCAACAGCCGCACGAAAAACCGCGGGCTGCTTGCAGCCCGCGCAGCGCCCGAAAAGCTAGTTATATTATAATATATAAACCTACAATACCACTGACTGACTCACTGATTGACATAGTTGTTTGCCCTGTTGCGGGGTTAGTGGGGTTTAGTTTGATGTGCGGTCGTATAGAGGGTGCTCCAGTGAGTACCAGAAAAATCTGACATTTGAGGATCTGCGGGAACCTGATGTGGAACGGGTACGGCCTGCGAAGACGGTTGGGGTTGGGGGCGTGATTTTTTTTCCAAAATGTAGAGGGTTGTAAGCAATTTGACGAGCGTCATTTATTTATTTATTTTTTTCAAAATTCAAGATGGCCGCCATACATGGACAATTCCCCTCCATACAAATTTCATACAAACATTTCAAGTAACTCGGCGCAGCCTGAGGCTGGAGGCCAAGGGAGAAGCCTTACCGCGAGGCCGCAGGCCCAGCTGCGGAACGAGGGCGAAGCCCGAGCTCCGTCCCCCCTACCTTTGGCCACCCCTCCCCCCCATGTAATTTTCACGAGGCCGTAGGCCGAGTGATGCGAGCCCGAAGGGCGAGCTGCGGGCGAGGGCGAAGCCCGAGCCACTTACAAAAGTAACGCGCATTTTTTTTTTATTTTTTGGAAATCCAAGATGGCCGCCGTAAGTCAACTGCCTCCGATTTGGCTGAAAATCGATATCCGAATATAATTTAAGCCGAAAAATCCGAATTTGACAATTTTTTTGGAATCCAAGATGGCGCCTGGATTTTAAAAAATTAAACTTATTTCGTTTATTACGTCTCATCGGGACTTCGTAGGGTTCTGAAATTTTGCATGTAGGGGTAAAGCACCCCGCGGAACTCGGAACTGGAATCAGATTTTCAATCCAAGATGGCCGCCCCCACACATATTTTTATGTTTCCTTTACTGACTTCAGTTTTTACCCATTTTCTCAACTGGACATGTTATTAAGCCCACCTCAACAGCAGCACGAAAGACCGCGGGGTGCTTGCAGCCCGCGCAGCGCCGGAAAAGCTAGTTATATTATAATATATAAACCTACATTACCACTGACTGACTGACTGACATAGTTGTTTGCCCTGTTGCGGGGTTGGTGGGGTTAAGGTTGATGTACGGTCGTATAGAGGGTGCTCCAGTGAGTACCAGGAAAATCTGACATTTGAGGATCTGCGGAAACCTGATGTGGAAGGGGTACGGCCTGCAAAGACGGTTGTGGTTGGGGGCGTGATTCTTTTTCCAAAATGTAGGGGGTTGCAAGCAATTTGACGAGCATCATTTGTTTTTTGATATCTTTCAAAATTTAAGATGGCCGCCATACATGGACAAATCCCCTCCATACAAATTTCATACAAACGGCCCCCAAGTAACTTGGCGCAGCCTGAGGCTGAAGGCCGAAGGCGAAGCGCTGCTGTGGAACGAGGGCGAAGCCCGAGCTCCCCCCCCCCTTTGACCCCCTCCCCTTTGACACACCCCCCTTTAAACCCCCCCCCCCTACAAGTAATTTTCACGAGGCCGCAGGCCGAGTGATGCGAGCCCGAAGGGCGAGCTGCGGGCGAGGGCGAAGCATGAGCGTCTTTTTTTTTTTTCGGAAATCCAAGATGGCCGCCGAAAGTCAACTGCTTGCGATTTGGCTGAAAATCGATATCTATATGTAATTTGACCCCAAAAACCTAAATTCAATATTTTTTTTGGAATCCAAGATGGCGTCTGGATTTTAGAAAATTAAACTTATTTCGTTTATAACGTCTCACTGGGACTTCGTAGGGGTCTGAAATTTTGCATGTGGGGGTAAAGCACCCCGCGGAACTCGAAACTGCATTCCGATTTTGGATCCAAGATGGCCCCACACATATTATGATGTTTCCTATACTGACTGCAACTTTTACCCATTTTCTGAACTGGAAACGTGTCATACCCTACCTCAACAGCCGCACGAAAGACCGCGGGCTGCTTGCAGCCCGCGCAGCGCCCGAAAAGCTAGTTATATTATCTACACTAATATTATAAAGAGGAAAGATTTGTTTGTTTGTTTGTTTGTTTGTTTGATTGTATTGAATAGGCTCCGAAACTACTGGATCGATTATAAAAATTCTTTCACTGTTGGATAGGTATGTTATCCCTGAGTGACATAGGCTATGTATGTACAACGGGCGAAGCCGGGATGGACTGCTAGTAATATATAAACCTACAATACCACTCACTGACTGACTGACTCATTAACATAGTTGTTTGCCCTGTTGCGGGGTTGGTGGGGTTTAGGTTGATGTGCGGTTGTGTAGAGGGTGCTAAATGGAGTACCAGAAAAATCTGACATATGAGGATCTGCTGAAACCTGATGTAGAAGGGGTACGGCCTGCGAAAACGGTTAAGGTTAGAGGCGTGATTTTTTTTCCAAAATGTAGGGGGTTGTGAGCAATTTGAAGAGCGTCATTTGTTTTTTTATTTTTTTCAAAATTCAAGATAGCCGCCATACAAGGACAATTTTCCTCTATACAAACTTACCCATTTTCTGAACTGGAAACATATCTTAGCCTACCTCAACAGCCCCACGATGAACCGCGGGCTGCTTGCAGCCCGCGCAGCGCCCGAAAAGCTAGTTATATATATTATATTATAATATATAAACCTACATTACCACTCACTCACTCACTCACTGACAGAGTTGTTTGCCCTGTTGCGGGGTTGGTGGGGTTTAGGTTGATGTGTGGTCGTATAGAGGGTGCTCCAGTGAGTACCAGAAAAATCTGACATTTGAGGATTTGCAGAAACCTAATGTGGAAGGGGTACGGCCTGCGAAAACGGTTAGGGTTAGGGGTGTGATTTTTTTTCCAAAATGTAGGGGGTTGTAAGCAATTTGACGACCGTCATTTGTTTTTTTATTTTTTTCAAAATTCAAGATGGCCGCCATACAACGACAATTGTCCTCCATACAAACTTACCCATTTTCTGAACTGGAAACATATCTTAGCCTATCTCAACAGCCCCACGATGAACCGCGGGCTGCTTGCAGCCCGCGCAGCGCCCGAAAAGCTAGTTATAATATATAAACCTACATTACCACTGACTGACTCACTCACTGACAGAGTTGTTTGCCCTATTGCCGGGTGGTAGGGGTTTAGGGTGATGTGTGAACGTATAGAGGGTGCTCCAGTGAGTACCAGAAAAATCTGACATTTGAGGATCTGCAGAAACCTGATGTGGAAGGGGTACGGCCTGCGAAAACGGTTGGGGTTAGGGGCGTGATTTTTTTTCCAAAATGTAGGGGGTTGTGAGCAATTTGACGAGCGTCATTTGTTTTTTGATTTTTTTCAAAATCCAAGATGGCCGCCATACATGGACAATTCCCCTCCATACAAAATTCATACAAACGGCCCCCCAAGTAACTTGGCGCAGCCAGAGGCCAAAGACCAAAAGGGAAGCCCTCCACCGCGAGGCCGCAGGCCGACCTGCGGGCGAGGGCAAAGCCCGAGCCACTCCCACAAGCGCCGCTTTTTTTTTTAATTTTGGAAATCTAAGATGGCCGCCGAAAGTCAACTAAAAAAAAAAAAAAAAAATGAATATTTATTTTCCTCCAAACTGCTTGCGATTGGGCTGAAAATCGATATCTATATGTATTTTGAGCCGAAAAATCCAAATTTGACAGATTTTTTGGAATCCAAGATGGCGTCTGGATTTTAGAAAATTAAACTCATTTTGTTTATAACGTCTCACTGGGACTTCGTAGGGGTCTGTAATTTTGCATGTGGGGGTAAAGCGCCCCGCGGAACTCGGAACTGGAATCAGATTTTCGATCCAAGATGGCCGCCCCCACACATATTTTGATGTTTCTTTTACTGACTGCAGTTTTTACCCAGTTTCTCAACTCGACATGTTCTTTAGCCCACCTCAACAGCCGCACGAAAAACCGCGGGCTGCTTGCAGCCCGCGCAGCGCCCGAAAGCTAGTTATATATATTATAATATATAAACCTACAATACCACTCACTCACTGACTGATTGACATAGTTGTTTGCCCTGTTGCGGGGTTGGTGGGGTTTAGGTTGATGTGTGGTCGTATAGAGGGTGCTCCAGTGAGTACCAGAAAAATCTGACATTTGAGGATCTGCAGAAACCTGATGTGGAAGGGGTACGGCCTGCGAAAACGGTTGCGGTTAGGGGTGTGATTTTTTTTTCACAATGTAGAGGGTTGTAAGCAATTTGACGAGCGTCATTTGTTTTTTGATTTTTTTTCAAAATCCAAGATGGCCGCCATACATGGACAATTTTCCTCCATACAAACTTACCCATTTTCTGAACTGGAAACATATCTTAGCCTACCTCAACGGCGCACGATGGACCGCGGGCTGCTTGCAGCCCGCGCAGCGCCCAAAAAGCTAGTTATATTATTATATTATAATATATAAACCTACATTACCACTCACTCACTCACTCACTGATTGACATAGTTGTTTGCCCTGTTGCGGGGTTGGTGGGGTTTAGGTTGATGTGTAGTCGTATAGAGGGTGCTCCAGTGAGTACCAGAAAAATCTGACATTTGAAGATTAGTTAGAAGTTCGGCGAAGCCCGAGCCACTCCAGTGAGCGCCGGGTTTTTTTTAATTTTTGGAAATCCAAGATGGCCGCCGAAAGTTAAATGCTTGCGATTTGGCTGAAAATCAATATCTATATGTTTTTTGAGCAGAAAAATCCAAATTAGAATTTTTATTTTTGGAATTCAAGATGGCGTCTGAATTTTAGAAAATGATATTTATTTCATTCATAACGTCTCACTGGGACTTCGTAGGGGTCTGAAATTTTGCATGTTGGAGTAAAGCACCTCGAGGAACTCGAAACTGCATTCAGATTTTGGATCCAAGATGGCCGCCCTCACATTTTTTCATGTTTTCTCAACTGACTGCAGTTTTCACCCATTTTTTGAACTGGAAACATTTCTTAGCCAACAACCGCCGCATGAAAAACCGCGTGCTGCTTGCAGCACGCGCAGCACCCGAAACACTAGTTATATTATATTATAATATATAAACCTACATTACCACTCACTCACTGACAGAGTTGTTTGCCCTGTTACAGGGTTGTAGGGGTTTTGGTTGATGTGTGGTCGTATAGAGGGTGCTCCAGTGAGTACCAGAAAAATCTGACATTTGAAGATCTGCAGAAACCTGATGTGGAAAGGGTACGGCCTGCGAAGACGGTTGGGGTTGGGGGCGTGATTTTTTTTCCAAAATGTAGAGGGTTGTGAGCAATTTGACGAACGTCATTTGGTATTATAATTTTTTCAAAATTCAAGATGGCCGCCATACAAGGACAATTGTCCTCCATACAACCTTACCCATTTCCTCAACTGGACATGTTATTTAGCCCACCTCAACAGCCGCACGAAAACCCGCGGGCTGCTTGCAGCCAACGCAGCGCCCGAACAGCTAGTTATATTATATTATAATTATAATATATAAACCTACAATACCACTGACTCACTGACTGATTGACATAGTTGTTTGCCCTGTTGCGGGGTTGGTGGGGTTTAGGTTGATGTGCGGTCGTATAGAGGGTGCTCCAGTGAGTACCAGAAAAATCTGACATTTGAGGATTTGCAGAAACCTGATGTGGAAGGGGTACGGCCTGCGAAAACGGTTAGGGTTAGGGGTGTGATTTTTTTTCCAAAATGTAGGGGGTTGTAAGCAATTTGACGAGCGTCATTTGTATTTTTATTTTTTTCAAAATTCAAGATGGCCGCCATACAACGACAATTGTCCTCCATACAAATTCCTCCATTTTCTGAACTGGAAACATATCTTAGCCTACCTCAACAGCCCCACGATAAACCGCGGGCTGCTTGCAGCCCGCGCAGCGCCCGAAACACTAGTTATATTATAATATATAAACCTACAATACCACTGACTGACTGACTGACTGACTCATTGACATAGTTGTTTGCCCTGTTGCGGGGTTGGTGGGGTTTAGGTTGATGTGCGGTCGTATAGAGGGTGCTCCAGTGAGTACCAGAAAAATCTGACATTTGCGGATCAGCTGAAACCTGATGTGGAAGGGGTACGGCCTGCAAGAACGGTTAGGGTTAGGGGTGTGATTTTTTTTCTAAAATGTTGGGGGTTGTAAGCAATTTGACGACCGTCATTTGTTTTTTTATTTTTTCCAAAATTCAAGATGGCCGCCATACAACGACAATTGTCCTCCATACAAACTTACCCATTTTCTAAACTGGAAACATATCTTAGCCTACCTCAACAGCCCCACGATGAACCGCGGGCTGCTTGCAGCCCGCGCAGCGCCCGAAAAGCTAGTTTTATAATTATAATATATAAACCTACATTACCACTGACTGACTGACTGACTGATTGACATAGTTGTTTGCCCTGTTGCGGGGTTGGTGGGGTTAAGGTTGATGTGTGGTCGTATAGAGGGTGCTCCAGTGAGTACCAGAAAAATCTGACATTTGAGGATCTGCGGAATCCTGATGTGGAAGGGGTACGGCCTGCGAAGACGGTTGGGGTGGGGGGCGTGATTTTTTTTCCAAAATGTAGAGGGTTGTAAGCAATTTGACGAGCGTCATTTGTTTTTTGATTTCTTTTAAAATTCAAGATGGCCGCCATACATGGACAATTTTCCTCCATACAAACTTACCCATTTTCTGAACTGGAAACATGTCTTAGCCTACTTCAACAGCCGCACGAAAGACCGCGGGCTGCTTGCGAAAAGCTAGTTATAATATATAAACCTACAATACCACTCACTCACTGACTGATTGACATAGTTGTTTGCCCTGTTGCGGGGTTGGTGGGGTTTAGGTTGATGTGTGGTCGTATAGAGGGTGCTCTAGTTATATTATCATCAATACATATAATCAATACATATAATAAAATCGTAACCGATCGCTGTCTGTACATGGAAGATAAATGAGTAAAAATATTTTTTGGGGCTTTTACCAACGCAATAGAACACAAAACAATGATTTTTAGAATTTTTGTCTGTTTGTCTGTTTGTCGGTTTATCTGTTTGTCTGTTTGTCTGTTTGTCTGTGCGTTTGTGCACGCTAATCTGAGAAACGGCTAAACTAATTCGTTTGCGTTTTCACTGAAATATTGTGATAAGCTTTACTTAAAATTTAGTGTTTGTTTCATTTAAATCCGTTCATAAATAAAAAAGTTACATCAATTTTAAAGAATCACGTCAACCATTTTTGTTCGAAAAACTGTGTTTGTGCACGCTTATCTTAGAAACGGCTAAACAACTTCGGTTGCGATTTTAAATTATGTATTTTGATAAGTTTCACTTAAAATTTAGTGGTTGTTTCATTGAAATCCGTTGATAAATAAAAAAGTTATATCAATTTAAAGAATCACGTCAAAGATTTTTGTTCGAAAATTTGCTATGAAATAAACTGTACGGTAGCATTGGCTAAAACTTTTGTTAATTTTATATACGGTTTTTATGAAATAATAAAGTTAATAACCGGCCAAGTGAGAGTCGGACTCGCGCACAAAGGGTTCCGTCCCATTATCTATAAAAAATCAAGTTTGTTGTACGGGAGCCTCAATTAAATATTTATTTTACTCTATTTTTAGTTATTATATCGGCAAGAGAAATACATCATCCTTGAAAATTTCAACTGTCTGGCTGTCACGGTTTATGAGATACAGCTTGGTGACAGACGGACGGAAGGACGGATAGCGGAGTCTTAGTAACAAGGTCCCGATTTTAGCCTTCGGGTACGGAATACGGAACCCTAAAAATTTACTATTTCGATGTTTTCGGAGTTTTTTTATTAGTTTCTTTTTGGTCACCAATAAATGGCGCTGTTAAAAATACACAGAGACTAGGGCCGCAAGACCCAACGCCACCAAACGGCGATTCTTAGCATGATTGTGGGCGCGAAAATGGAAAAAGGAATCAAAATAGGAAGTACTTAATAGGTTAGGTTAGGCACAGGGGATGTCCTCTGACTAAAGCATAGGGTGCTGTGAGCGAGTCATGGACCACCATAGTGGTAGCCGCGCCGGGGCTTTTAGCCCTTACCCCGGAGTTTTTAGTGGTAAACGCCACATAACCTTACCGGTCTCCCGTTACTGGCAAGGTGTCCGAACCGAAGGGATTTTTCCCGCGTAAAATTCTCCTCCATAAATCTGCCTCCATGAAGTGGGCCAGTCGGGCGATGGGAACGGGATTCCGTCGCGCCACAAATACGGTCCTCTAGGTTGAAAGGAGCATTTGTGTCAACACGCGTCTTTACCCTAGCGGATAAAATTGAAGTCCGATGTACCAGGCCACTCAGACTCCTCTCGATAACTGAGAGAGTACCTCAAGTTAGCTCAGCCAAAGCCGCTGATAAGCAGTCGCCGTACCAGATCTTTGGAGCAAAATTTAGCACACTGACTTGGCAAAAGCGGTAAGGCCGTTATCACCATGACATTTTTTGTGGGTAAAAACCTTAACCGTCCGATTTCCTGTGGCCAAAAGGCACCTTTTCCTCACGTAAGAAGAAAGGTTAGGGAAAAAATGTTAGGTTAAAATTTAAGTTAGGCACTGCAATAAAAATGTGTGGAACACCCATACCAAGACTACTCAGTATTGTGACCTTCTTCCTTGAGGAACGAAAGATAGGTAATGGTCATTTTCCAGTTCGTTTGAACTGAAATTACGCCGCAAATAACCTCCAAACAGCCGTATAGGACGCCCTACCCGAGAAGCTCTTCAAACGGAGGTTATTAGTGAACACTAAGCAGACATTGATCTCAGAGAACACTAACTTCCTGCCATCCTTGAAGCTCTACTGGTAAAATGTGCCGAGATACTGGCACGTAAAATACCTAGAGCTATCTTAAGTTTGGCAGATGCCTCAGCTTGAAAGTCCACATCAATAGAATGGTGACGATAGTGAAGATAGCCCGGGGGAAGCTCTATCCAGTACTTTCCGCTCGCTTCCAGCTTCGGACGCGGCTCATGATTAAGGCGATCTTAAGAAAATCTATGTTTAAGGTTACTTGAGGAACGCCGTCATCTGTCGGGACTCAAAGTAGAAATGCGTATTTCTCGACGTTTATCTCCCGCCTAGCGAAAGACATATTTGACAAGGCTTACTATTGCACCGCCACATCGGGAGGGCGGGAAAGAGGGGAGATACGTATAGACGGTGGCAGCAGTCCGCTGCAGAGAGCTACAACAGATTAGTGCTGTGGGAACTCACGCCAAAAGACGGAAGATGAATTAAATATTAGCAAAGTCACTACCTATTGCATAAGTATTTCGTTTTAGAGAGACCCACGGCGTAGCAGTAACATTCGGTAACAGTGTAAGTTTACATGTAGTTTACAATGTCAAAATTCCGATCGACTTAGACTGTGACTAGAGATAATGTGTGATCGTAGTAAACAAGGAACCCTTATAGTTTTGCCATTTCTGTCTGTCTCTCTGTCCGTGGTTTTACTTAGAGATAATTAAAACCAAGAAGCTGTAATTTGGCAACGGTCATGAACTTAAAGTAAAACTGGGCAGGGCAACTGGCCCGACGGAGCCCATGCGATGGGTTGACGAAATAATCAATGTCGGGGGTTACACCTGGATGTGAGCAGCACAGGACTGAGATGTGTCGACGAAGACAGGTCTATGCTCAGCAGTGGACGGAATAAGGGCTGAGATGATGATGAACTCTTTAGTTTTTATTCTAAATCGACATTCACAAATACGGAACCCTTCACTGCGTGTGACCTGATATGCACTTGACCGGTTTTATTGAAAATATCAAAATAACGTTTCTTATAAACGAAAGTCCACGCAGACGAAGTCGCGGGCAACAGCTAGTTGTAAAATATAATTATATAATGGTTCTGGTAGTACAAAGAGTGTCGTGCTCCTACAGAGGAGACCAAAAGACCTGATGATGATGATGATGATGATAATGATAATTATATAAGGTGAACACTGAGATTGTTGGTTATTTTGAAAAAACTTTAATGTAATGCACAACAGGAGTCAAGAGCTCGTTAAATATTTTATGACGGCCGATATAAGTAGACTGGAATACCAACTTTCTGACAGGTGAGAAAAGGAAGTTGGAGAAGGAAGTTGGAATAGCGGAATCATAGAATACTATTCAATGTGACATGTAGTTACCACGAGTAAAATGGTGGTAAATCTGCTCTCTCCATGGTGAGTCTAAACTATAACCCTATCCCTCATACCGTTGGGAAAAGTACTGGCGGTGATATTGAAGTTCGGAATGATCTAACAGGGCAATTATCAAGACGAAATGTAGTTCACTTAAAAAGAATTAAGGGACATTAGAGAGTTCTAAACGACAAGGAGAGGGATGTAGGACACATGTCTGATTTAAATAATAAAGAAAATAGTAGAGATAAGTAGACAAGACATAAACGATGTATAATTAAATTAGTATGTATGTGATTGTTGATAAAATAATTAAAAAGTGAATATATATACAGTTCATAATTAAGTCTGAATAATAAATCTATTAAGATCACTGTATTTAGAAGTACAGGTAAAATTATGAGATCAAAAAATATGTTAAAAAATTAATAAAGAATATTGTTATTCAAAAATAGTGGTACATTTATGAGTAACTACAATACATAGATAAAATATATTAAAATAAGGAAGGAATGTAGTGTATGTAACTATCTAGTTGTTTGTCTCGAGCGCATACGTCACAAGCGCCGACCGGAGTGGGGGCAGTCTGTGTCCGACCGTCAGCCCGGTAACACGTGGTGGTGCGTAGGCGAGCCAAATACCGTATAATATCAACGAATTCTACAATATAAATAGTACTTTATCTTTTATTTGATAGTTTTTGTGAAACTTTGGGTTTAATTTAACATTTTTAAATAATGTATTATACCAATCGTCCTAAGAATTGCAACCGCAGTCAAATATGACTGCCTCGAAATCAATACATCAATACATATAATAAAATCGTAACCGATCGCTGTCTGTACATGGAAGATAAATGAGTAAAAATATTTTTGGGGGCTTTTACCAACGCAATAGAACACAAAACAATGATTTTTAGATTTTTTGTCTGTTTGTCGGTTTGTCTGTTTGTCTGTGCGTTTGTGCACGCTAATCTGAGAAACGGCTGAACTGATTCGTTTGCGGTTTTCACTGAATCAATCAATACATATAATAAAATCGTAACCGATCGCTGTCTGTACATGGAAGATAAATGAGTAAATATATTTTTGGGGGCTTTTACCAACGCAATAGAACACAAAACAATGATTTTTAGAATTTTTGTCTGTTTGTCAGTTTGTCTGTTTGTCTGTGCGTTTGTGCACGCTAATCTGAGAAACGGCTGAACTGATTCGTTTGCGGTTTTCACTGAATCAATCAATACATATAATAAAATCGTAACCGATCGCTGTCTATACATGGAAGATAAATGAGTAAAAATATTTTTGGGGGCTTTTACTAACGCAATAGAACACAAAACAATGATTTTTAGAATTTTTGTCTGTTTGTCTGTTTGTCGGTTTGTCTGTTTGTCTGTGCGTTTGTATACGCTAATCTGAGAAACGGCTGAACTGATTCGTTTGCGGTTTTCACTGAAATATTATGATAAGCTTCACTTAAAATTTAGTGTTTGTTTCATTTAAATCTGCTCATAAATAAAAAAGTTGTATCAATTTTAACACTAGAGTGCACGCGCCCCATTTCTTTGCAAGTATGCTCGCGCGCTCTACTATAGTAGAACACTTTAAAATTGAAAAAAAAATCAATAATATGGCAATTTTGAATAAAAATAAGCATTTTTACTAAAGAAGATTTATTTTAGAAAATTAAAGTTACAAAATTTTTGTTTACATTGTTAAATTTACTTAATTAGGAACATTTTAAAGAGATCTGACTGACAGACTGTGTGGTATTAGTCACGTGGTCTTGAGCCATCTCCTCATCTTGCACCTGACTTCTGCCCTCTTGACTAATTGGTTCTGACACTATGCCAGCATTACCATCGTCATCGCTTTCAATAATTTCCTCATCATCTTCAATTTCCTCTTCCAGCCATTTTGATACACGACGTTCCCATTCTGAGGCCATAATGATAAATTTTGGTGCTAAAAAAAAACAAAGTACAAAATAAAATATAATGCATAAAAAAAATGTTATAAAACATTAAAGAAAAACAACTAAGTATAAGTTACTTACCTCATATATTAATTACACAAGTGGTCGCGCGTACTACTCAGGTAGAATAAGGATTTTGTCGCGAAATAATATCGACGTGCGGCCTCTTTTTATACGTGCGTTATCTAGGAGCGGGAGGGTATATATGAAAAAATGAGATGACACGACTCAAAAGTTTGCTCCTGTTCTACTATAGTAGAGCGCGCGTGTCCTCCAGTGTTAAAGAATCACGTCAACCATTTTTGTTCGAAAAACTGTGTTTGTGCACGCTTATCTCAGAAACGGCTGAACAACTTTGGTTGCGATTTTCAATTATGTATTTTGATAAGTTTCACTTAAAATTTAGTGGTTGTTTCATTGAAATCCGTTGATAAATAAAAAAGTTATATCAATTTAAAGAATCACGTCAAACATTTTTGTTCGAAAATTAGCTATTAAATAAACTGTACGGTAGCATTGGCTAAAACTTTTGTTAATTTTATATACGGTTTTTATAAAATAATAAAGTTAATAACCGGCCAAGTGAGAGTCGGACTCGCGCACAAAGGGTTCCATCCCATTATCTATAAAAAATCAAGTTTGTTGTACGGGAGCCTCAATTAAATATTTATTTTACTCTATTTTTAGTTATTATATCGGCAAGAGAAATACATCATCCTTGAAAATTTCAACTGTCTGGCTATCACGGTTCATGAGATACAGCTTGGTGACAGACGGACGGAAGGACGGACAGCGGAGTCTTAGTAACAAGGTCCCGATTTTAGCCTTCGGGTACGGAATACGGAACCCTAAAAATTTACTATTTTGATGTTTTCGGAGTTTTTTTATTAGTTTCTTTTTGGTCACCAATAAATGGCGCTGTTAAAAATACACAGAGCCTAGGGCCGCAAGACCCAGCGCCACCAAACGGCGATTCTTAGCATGATTGTGGGCGCGAAAATGGAAAAAGGAATCAAAGTAGGAAGTACTTAATAGGTTAGGTTAGGCACAGGGGATGTCCTCTGACTAAAGCATAGGGTGCTGTGAGCGAGTCACGGACCGCCATAGTGGTAGCCGCGACGGGGCTTTTAGCCCTTACCCCGGAGTTTTTAGTGGTAAACGCCACATAACCTTACCGGTCTCCCGTTACTGGCAAGGTGTCCGAACCGAAGGGATTTTTCCCGCGTAAAATTCTCCTCCATAAATCTGCCTCCATGACGTGGGCCAGTCGGGCGATGGGAACTGGATTCCAAATACGGTCCTCTAGGTTGAAAGGAGCATTTGTGTCAACACGCGTCTTTACCCTAGCGGATAAAATTGAAGTCCGATGTACCAGGCCACTCAGACTCCTCTCGATAACTGAGAGAGTACCTCAAGTGAGCTCAGCCAAAGCCGCTGATAAGCAGTCGCCGTACCAGGTCTTTGGAGCAAGATTTAGCACACTGACTTGGCAAAAGCGGTAACGCCGTTATCACCATGAGATTTTTTGTGGGTGAAAACCTTAACCGTCCGATTTCCTGTGGCCAAAAGGCACCTTTTCCTCACGTAAGAAGAAAGGTTAGGGAAAAAATGTTAGTTTAAAATTTAAGTTAGGCACTGCAATAAAAATGTGTGGAAAACCCATACCAAGACTACTCAGTATTGTGACTTGAGGAACGAAAGATAGGTAATGGTCATTTTCCAGTTCGTTTGAACTGAAAGTACGCCGCAAATAACCTCCAAACAGCCGTATAGGACGCCCTACCCGAGAAGCTCTTCAAACGGAGGTTATTAGTGAACACTACGCAGACATTGATCTCAGAGAACACTAACTTCCTGCCATCCTTGAAGCTCTACTGGTAAAATGTGCCGAGATACTGGCACGTAAAATACCTAGAGGTATCTTAAGTTTGGCAAATGCCTCAGCTTGAAAGTCCACATCAATAGAATGGTGACGATAGTGAAGATGGCCCGGGGCAAAGATAATATAATTACTAACGTAACAGATACCCAACGCCATAGAAACTTTTGGACCGGCCTTAAGTAGGCAAATTGAGTAGGCGTTTCTAGTTCCAGCAACTCGCAGAGATGGCAGCACACAGAACTAGCCAAAGCCGCGAAAGCATATTGTAAGTGTTTAAGAGTTCGTCACTAGATGGCCTTAGCGAGAAAACAAATGTTTAGGCATAAGATCCTGAGTATCTATGATATTACACATTTTGGCCATTGTTAATGCTGTCCTACGTACGTAACCCGTAATCGCGCCATACCTACAAGGGGTAGGTAGCCGCGCGCGCCGCACGAGGGGTGTTAAAATTAACAGATTCGGATGCAGGACAGCGACGCGTCGATCATTAATGTTATAAAATATCAAATTGAAAAACGTGTTTGAAGTAAGTGCCATTTATGAAACGCAGAGTCACAATAACGGATGTTTTTTTCATACAAAAAACCGTGCGTTTAGTGACTTCGCATTTCAAAAAATGACACCACTAACCATTCATATATAACTTCAGAAATATCTAGGTAGGTAAGTAAGCATTTCTCATTTCTTTCATGCACATTATGATAATTAATGAATCGTACTACGTAAAAAATTGCTAAATTATATTAAGTACCTACCTACCTTCTTACAAAAAAAGAACCTCTTGCAATGTGATAGGTATGTAGGTACTCATAAGAAATCTGAATACGTATAACAAAATTTACCAGGCGGTTTATCTTTTTTTTTGTCGGGGAAAGTGAAAAAGAGTATGGAAATCTAATAGGTAGGTACTTAGTTCTACTTAGTTTCTACTTCGTCGTTTTTACTTTTATATAATATCATCGTAATATAAATAAAAATAAAAATGCAGACCTTTGCTCATCAGTGGGACAGTAGGTACCTAAGGTTAATTAAATAGTTAAAATATAATATATGTATATACAATGTCCTTTTTAATTAAGTACAAATATTTTAAGGTGTGATTCAGTCCATCATTTCGAACAAGATTTCCCAATAAATGTATATCGAAATACGAAAAAAATTTGTAGGTTCTCGTACATATCACCGTAGTCACGTGATATCTAATACCTTTAAACGAGCAATTCTTGTATGTATGTATGTATGTATATTATATATATTTATTTATAAATTTCTGTGATCTCGAAAACGGCTCTAACGATTTCGCTGAAAATTTGTATATGGGGGTTTTCGGGGGTAAACAATCGATCTAGATTAGTTTTATGTTTGGGAAAACGCGTGTTTTCGAGTTTTTATGCGTTTTTCTGTCCACGCAGAATATGGTCGCTAATTTCGTCGCGCCGCGACCGCCTTGATTTAGCTCAGTGGTTAAGGATAGCGACCGCTAGAAAGAGTGTTACGGGTTCGAATCCCACTCGGTGACTTACTTTTGTTTTTTTTATGTTTAAGTTTATATTTTTTTCTACTTTGCATTGTTTTTAGACAAGTTTAAAAAAAATTAGTTAATGTTTGAGATGTAACCGAGCAAAGCTCGGTCGCCCAGGTACTCTTTCATTACTAAGGAAAATGAAAATTTTTATTTTTTTATTTTGATATACATTTATTAGGAAAAGTTGTTCGAAATGATGGACTGAATCACCCCTTAAAATATTTGTACTTAATTAAAAAGGACATTGTATATATATATACTAGTGATCTAGTATAGCCTGTGGTTCGATTTATTACGGGTAGGTATGTCCCTTTCACGTTGTAGAACACAATACAACTAAAATGATACCTATCTACTTTTTTTTAATTTATTCACCATATTTCCGTATCATATTCAAAGTTCTTTGGAATTTGATAAAGTTCGATAGGTACGTAACGTGGTCGTACGATGCCACTGACTTACTCAGGTGTGTGAATGTATTCGCCACCGGTCGTTCCGGGCGCGACCTCGCGGCGCGGCACTACTTATATCCAAACTTCTGCTTTAGGTAGGTACACGGGGTAGGTAAGTACGTGTTGACCCGCAACATGTTGATTCATTGAACGAGCATCTAGGTATAGCTAGGTACCTGTGCTCGTATATCAGGTGTTAGGGTGTTACGGTTGCGGACGTTACGATTTACCTAACATCTCCAGCTATGATAATCGTCACTTAGTATTTCGGTTATGTAGTTAGGTATTACAATATAAACCATATTTCGATGTTTTTATGACATGCATGATAAGATACTAAGTACCTTTAGTTCGTACGGCGTGTGCCTTTTTCAATGATATCTTATCTTATACCTTTAAACGAGCAATTCTTGTATATTTATTTATATATTTCTGTGATCCCAAAAACGGCTCTATCGATTTCGCTGAAAATTGGTATATGGGAGTTTTCGGGGGTAAACAATCGATCTAGATTAGTCTTATGTTTGGGAAAACGCGTGTTTTCGAGTTTTTATGCGTTTTTCTTTCCACGCAGAATATGGTCGCTAATTTCGTCGCACTGGCCGCTATCCGTTTTGGCTCAGCAGTTTAGGAAGCGGACCGCTAGAAAGAGTGTTACGGGTTGGAATCCCACTCGGTGACTTACTTTTGTTTTTTTTATGTTCAAGTTTATATATAAATTTTTATTTTGTATTGTTTTTAGTTAAGTTTAAAAAAATGTAGTTAATGTTTGAGATGTAACCGAGCAAAGCTCGGTCGCCCAGGTACTTTGTTCTAGAAACAAAATGCAGCGCAAAATGATACGAATACGATTTTGTTTGTACACAGTGTACGTAGTATATTTTACTCTGAGGTACATTATTACAAGATATTATAATAGGTAGGTATCATTTGTATAATCTATTCTTACGGACGAGTTAGTACCTACGCTTTATAGTAAAGACGGTGCTGCCATCAATATAATCCCACATAAAACCTTAAAGCACACAAAGTGCCATCTAGTGACATAATTAAAAACCAAAAATTGTGCTTTTAGACAAATATTTCTGAATTTCGTGAAATAGACAAAGAAAGTGCTTTAAAAATATTTATTGCAACTCATAAAAATCATATTTAATAAGTTAGAGTATTACTTTGTTCAAATAATGGTAATAAAAGATTTTAATGTTTTCCGTGGTTTTAATCGATACCTACTGCGCCATCTAGTGAGGACGGAAGGGTAATAATTACGTTTATATGGCGATGGGTAGGCGTGCCCGGGGCAAGCTCTATCCAGTACTTTCCTCTCGCTTCTAGCTTCGGACGCGGCTCATGATTAAGGCGATCTTAAGAAAATCTATGTTTAAGGTTACTTGAGGAACGCCGTCATCTGTCAGGACTCAAAGTAGAAATGCGTATTTCTCGACTTTTATCTCCCGCCTAGCGAAAGACATATTTGACAAGGCTTACCATTGCACCGCCACATCGGGAGGGCGGGGAAGAGGGGGAGATACGTATAGACGTTGGCAGCAGTCCGCTGCAGAGAGCTACAACAGATTAGTGCTGTGGGAACTCACGCCAAAAGACGGAAGATGAATTAAATATTAGCAAACCTATTGCATAAGTATTTCATTTTAGAGAGACCCACGGCGTAGCAGTAACATTCGGTAACAGTGTAAGTTTAAATGTAGTTTACAATGTCAAAATTCCGATCGACTTAGACTGTGACTAGAGATAATGTATGATCGTAGTAAACAAGGAACCCTTATAGTTTTGCCATTTCTGTCTGTCTCTCTGTCCGTGGTTTTACTTAGAGATAATTAGAACCAAGAAGCTGTAATTTGGCAACGGTCATGAACTTAAAGCAAAACTGGGCAGGGCAACTGGCGCGACGGAGCCCATGCGATGGGTTGACGAAATAATCAAAGTCGCGGTTTACACCTGGATGTGAGCAGCACAGGACTGAGATGTGTCGACGAAGACAGGTCTATGCTCAGCAGTGGACGGAATAAGGGCTGACATGATGATGGACTCTGTACGAGCTTAGCACCGTACAGTATTTGATAAGTCAGCATTTGCACGATTTCGCCTTTCAATACAAATTATCGGATATAAAATCGGACTTGTCACTAACCACTGATTTTATCACATCAGCTATTATAGCAAATAACATTTTATATTCTTTAAAAAATATTCAAGACGTGTTGTTCAACACAATAACTAACATCAGCCACGGGAAATTCAGTCTTCATTTGATATCACCTGAACAGCTGAAACACGAGTTGAACATTATTTCTGGTCAACTTCCCAAGGACTTATCGTCGCCAATCAACACGGATGATTTATCGACTATCTACAACTGCCTTCAAGTTCATGCCAAAATGTCTCAAAAATACCTCATCATTGAAATTAAAATACCACTAACAGGACGCGACACCTACGAGATATCAAGAATCATCCCTCTACCTTACCAAGTCGACGACAAGGTCATCCATTTCGTACCTATTCAAGAATACGTAGCTATTAATTTACAACGAGATACCTTTATTCCGTTATCTGAACAAGATCTTATATCGTGCATCCAACAAACACCTCAACTACTTTTGTGCCATATCAAGAAACCAATCTTCGAGATGAAAGACGATCAGAGCCTCTGCAAGAAAACATCCAATTCAAAAATTTGTGAAACCAAAAGGGAACCGTGTTATAACGTTTGGTCGGAGCTAAATACAATAAACAATTACCTTTATCATTGTTGTGCAGTGTGCCACTTGAAGTTACTATGCGAGGATCAGATTACTACGGCCCAGCTGACTCGCGCTGGTATATTATCAGTCGGGCAAAACTGCGCGATCAAAACAGCTGATTTTGTAGTGTATACTCATAAGCACGAGATTAGTAAACTCAATATTAGCCCTGACGTCATCCTACCAGATATTTCTCCTATAAATAGCGTCATTAACTTAACCATACCAGAAAACTATCCTCTGAATGACTCTAGTGTCGAAACAGTAGAGAACAGAAAACAATTATTAGACATCCAAAACAAGCTAATACAAATTAAAGAAAGCGAGCCACTAGCCGAGCACATATCCTACCATGATGTGCACCATTACGCGGCGATTTATGTTCTATTTGCACTTGTCATCGCAATCAGTATCATTTACGTTTGGAGACGTATTTATCGACGCCGACAAGGTCATGCGAGCCAACGGCAGAATTCGACAACTGCAGAAGAAGGGACTTCGGTGGCAGCCCGGGCCGTCGTTGAGAGGCCACTGACGGCGGCCCGCTCCAACGACATATGTCTTCAGTGTAGTGAAGTGAAGCGTAGTGAAAGTGATGATATTAAAAATCAATGCAGTGCGCGATCGATAAAACAAAATCGTAGTACATCCCCAGTTCTTCGATCGGTTCACACGATACGCGATTCTAGCTAATTATTGTGAATCATGCTTCATTTATTAACATTAAATTAAGACAACATTGTCAATCATCTTGTTAGATTAAGACCATTGCTTGCTTATTCTCATCTGCCGCTCGGGAGCATGTACGAGCTTAGCACCGTACAGTATTTGATAAGTCAGCATTTGCACGATTTCGCCTCATTAGTATAAAATTGTCAGTTCGCAACCTACGGCCAACAAGCGCGCCACGCGGCTCATATATCATTTTCCATCAAGTTATTTTATAGTTAATTATCAGGAATATATCTCAGTGTTTATCAGTTTATCAGTGACTTTCATTTGATCAGAACTCTTATTTCGGTTCAAACCCGAACAGACTCTTTAGTTTTAATTCTAAATCGACATTCACAAATACGGAACCCTTCACTGCGTGTGACCTGATATTGTGCGTGTTACTTGACCGGTTTTATTGAAAATATCAAAATAACGATTTTTATAAAGTAAAGTCCACGCAGACGAAGTCGCGGGCAACAGCTAGTATATTATATTATATTATATTATAATATATAAACCTACATTACCACTCACTCACTCACTCACTCACTGACAGAGTTGTTTGCCCTGTTGCGGGGTTGGTGGGGTTTAGGTTGATGTGTGGTCGTATAGAGGGTGCTCCAGTGAGTACCAGAAAAATCTGACATTTGAGGATTTGCAGAAACCTGATGTGGAAGGGGTACGGCCTGCGAAAACGGTTAGGGTAAGGAGTGTGATTTCTTTTCCAAAATGTAGGGGGTTGTAAGCAATTTGACGATCGTCATTTGTTTTTTATTTTTTTTCAAAATCCAAGATGGCCGCCATACAAAGACAATTGTCCTCCATACAACCTTACCGATTTTTTAAACTGGAAACATTTTTTTGCCTACCTCAACAGCCTTACGATAAACCGCGGGCTGCTTGCAGCCCGCGCAGCGCCCGAAAATCTAGTTATATTATAATATATAAACCTACATTACCACTCACTCACTCACTCACTGATTGACATGGTTGTTTGCCCTGTTGCGGGGTTGGTGGGGTTTAGGTTGATGTGTGGTCGTATAGAGGGTGCTCCAGTGAGTACCAGAAAAATCTGACATTTGAGAATCTGCGGAAACCTGATGTGGAAGGGGTATGGCCTGCAAAAACGGTTAAGGTTAGGGGCGTGATTTTTTTTCCAAAATGTAGAAGATTATAAGCAATTTGACGACCGTCATTTGTTTTTTTATTTTTTTCAAAATTCAAGATGGCCGCCATACAAGGACAAATTTCATCCATACAAACTTACCCATTTTTTGAACTGGAAACATATTTCAGCCTACCTCAACAGCCGCACGAAAGACCGCGGGCTGCTTGCAGCCCGCGCAGCGCCCGAAAAGCTAGTTATATTATATTATTATACTATAAACCTACATTACCACTCACTCACTGACTGACTGATTGACATAGTTGTTTGCCCTGTTGCGGGGTTGGTGGGGTTTAGGTTGATGTGTGGTCGTATAGAGGGTGCTCCAGTGAGTACCAGAAAAATCTGACATTTGAGGATTTGCAGAAACCTGATGTGGAAGGGGTACGGCCTGCGAAAACGGTTAAGGTTAGGGGTGTGATTTTTTTTTCAAAATGTAGGGGGTTGTAAGCAATTTGACGACCGTCATTTGTCTTTTTATTTTTTTCAAAATTCAAGATGGCCGCCATACAACGACAATTGTCCTCCATACAAACTTACCCATTTTCTGAACTGGAATCATATCTTAGCCTATCTCAACAGCCCCACGATGAACCGCGGGCTGCTTGCAGCCCGCGCAGCGCCCGAAAAGCTAGTTATAATATATAAACCTACATTACCACTGACTGACTCACTGACTGATTGACATAGTTGTTTGCCCTGTTGCGGGGTTGGTGGGGTTTAGATTGATGTGCGGTTGTATAGAGGGTGCGAAATGGAGTACCAGAAAAATCTGACATTTGAGGATCTGCAGAAACCTGATGTGGAAGGGGTACGGCCTGCAAAAACGGGAAGGGTTAGGGGCGTGATTTTTTTTTCAAAATGTAGAAGGTTGTAAGCAATTTGACGAGCGTCATTTGTTTTTTGAATTTTTTCAAAATCCAAGATGGCCGCCATACATGGACAATTTCTCTCCATACAACCTTACCCATTTTTTGAACTGGAAACATTTCTTAGCCTACTTCAACAGCCGCACGAAAAACCGCGGGCTGCTTGCAGCCCGCGCAGCGCCCGAAAAGCTAGTTATATTATATTATAATATTATATTATATTATAATATATAAACCTACATTACCACTCACTCACTCACTCACTGATTGACATGGTTGTTTGCCCTGTTGCGGGGTTGGTGGGGTTTAGGTTGATGTGTGATCGTATAGAGGGTGCTCCAGTGAGTACCAGAAAAATCTGACATTTGAGGATCTGCGGAAATCTGATGTGGAAGGGGTACGGCCTGCGAAAACGGTTGGGGTTAGGGGTGTGATTTTTTTTTCAAAATGTAGGGGATTATAAGCAATTTGACGATTGTCATTTGTTTTTTAATTTTTTAAAAAATTCAAGATGGCTGCCATACAAGGACAATTTCTCCCCATAGAAACTTACCCATTTTTTGAACTCGAAACATATTTTAGCCTACCAAAACAGCCGCACGAATGACCGCGGGCTGCTTGCAGCCCGCGCAGCGCCCGAAAAGCTAGTTATAATTATATTATATTATAATATATAAACCTACATTACCACTGACTGACTCACTCACTGACAGAGTTGTTTGCCCTGTTGCCGGGTGGGAGGGGTTTAGGTTGATGTGTGGTCGTATAGAGGGTGCTCCAGTGAGTACCAGAAAAATCTGACATTTGAGGATTTGCAGAAACCTGATGTGGAAGGGGTACGGCCTGCAAAAACGGTTGGGGTTAGGGGCGTCATTTTTTTTTCAGAATGTAGTGGGTTGTGAGCAATTTGACGAGTGTCATTTGTTTTTTGATTTTTTTTAAAATCCAAGATGGCCGCCATACATGGACAATTCCCCTCCATACAAAATTCATACAAACGGCTCCCCAAGTAACTTGGCGCAGCCAGAGGCCAAAGACCAAAAGCAAAGCGCTCCACCGCGAGGCCGTAGGCCGAGCTGCGGGCGAGGGCGAAGCCCGAGCCACTTCCCCCCCCCCCCTTGACCCCCCCCCCCCCCCCTCCAAGTAATTTTCACGAGGCTGCAGGCCGAGTGATGCGAGCCCGTAGGGCGAGCTGCGGGCGAGGGCGAAGCCCGAGCCACTCCCCCCCCCCCTTGACCCCCCTGCCCTTCAAGTAATTTTCACGAGGCCGCAGGCCGAGTGATGCGAGCCCGTAGGGCGAGCTGCGGGCGAGGGCGAAGCCCGAGCCACTCCAACAAGCGCCGCTTTTTTTTTAATTTTGGAAATCCACTGACTCACTGACTGATTGACATAGTTGTTTGCCCTGTTGCGGGGTAGGTGGGGTTTAGGTTGATGTGTGGTCGTATAGAGGGTGCTCCAGTGAGTACCAGAAAAATCTGACATTTGAGGATCTGCGGAAACCTGATGTGGAAGGGGTATGGCCTGCAAAAACGGTAAAGGTTAGGGGCGTGATTTTTTTTCCATAATGTAGAAGATTATAAGCAATTTGACGACCGTCATTTGTTTTTTGATTTTTTTCAAAATCCAAGATGGCCGCCATACAAGGACAATTTTCCTCCATACAAACTTACACATTTTCTCAACTGGACATGTTATTTAGCCCACTTCAACAGCCGCACGAAAAACCGCGGGCTGCTTGCAGCCCGCGCAGCGCCCGAAAAGCTAGTTATATTATAATATATAAACCTACATTACCACTCACTCACTCACTCACTGACAGAGTTGTTTGCCCTGTTGCGGGGTTGGTGGGGTTTAGGTTGATGTGTGGTCGTATAGAGGGTGCTCCAGTGAGTACCAGAAAAATCTGACATTTGAGGATTTGCAGAAACCTGATGTGGAAGGGGTACGGCCTGCGAAAACGGTTAGGGTTAGGGGTGTGATTTTTTTTCCAAAATGTAGGGGGTTGTAAGCAATTTGACGACTGTCATTTGTTTTTTTATTTTTTTAAAAATTCGAGATGGCCGCCATACAAGGACAAATTTCCTCCATACAAACTTACCCATTTTCTGAACTGGAAACATATCTTAGCCTACCTCAACAGCCCCACGATGAACCGCGGGCTGCTTGCAGCCCGCGCAGCGCCCGAAAAGCTAGTTAAAATATATAAACCTACAATACCACTGACTCACTGACTGATTGACATAGTTGTTTGCCCTGTTGCGGGGTTGGTGGGGTTTAGGTTGATGTGTGGTCGTACAGAGGGTGCTCCAGTGAGTACCAGAAAAATCTGACATTTGAAGATCTGCAGAAACCTGATGTGGAAGGGGTACGGCCTGCGAAGACGGTTGAGGTTGGGGGCGTGATTTTTTTTCCAAAATGTAGAGGGTTGTAAGCAATTTGACGAGCGTCATTTGTATTTTTATTTTTTTCAAAATTCAAGATGGCCGCCATACATGGACAATTCCCTTCAATACAAATTTTATACAAACGGCCCCCCAAGTAAGTTGGCGAAGCCTGAGGCCGAAGGCCGAAGGCGAAGCGCCCCTGCGAGGCCGCAGGCCGAGCTGTGGAGCGAGGGCGAAGCCCGAGCTCCCCCGTCCCCCCCCCCTTTGACACCCCCCCCCCCTACAAGTAATTTTCACGAGGCCGCAGGCCGAGTGATGCGAGCCCGAAGGGCGAGCTGCGGGCGAGGGCGAAGCCCGAGCCACTATCCCAAAGCGCAGCGTCTTTTTTTTTTAAATCCAAGATGGCCGCTGAAAGTCAACTGCTTGCGATTTGGCTGAAAATTGATATCTATATGTAATTTGATCCCAAAAACCCAAATTCAATTTTTTTTTGGGATCCAAGATGGCGTCTGGATTTTAGAAAATTAAACTTATTTCGTTTATAACGTCTCACTGGGACTTCGTAGGGGTCTGAAATTTTACATGTGGGGGTAAAGCACCCCGCGGAACTCGGAACTGGAATCAGATTTTCGATCCAAGATGGCCGCCCCCACACATATTTTGATGTTTCCTTTACTGACTGCAGTTTTTACCTATTTTCTCAACTGGACATGTTCTTTAGCCCACCTCAACAGCCGCATGAAAAACCGCGGGCTGCTTGCAGCCCGCGCAGCGCCCGAAAAGCTAGTTATATTATAATATATAAACCTACAATACCACTGACTGACTCACTGATTGACATAGTTGTTTGCCCTGTTGCGGGGTGGTAGGGGTTTAAGTTGATGTGTGGTCGTATAGAGGGTGCTCCAGTGAGTACCAGAAAAATCTGACATTTGAAGATTTGCAAAAACCTGATGTGGACGGGGTACGGCCTGCAAAAACGGTTTGGGTTAGGGGCGTGATTTTTTTTTCATTATGTAGGAGGTTGTAAGCAATTTAACGAGCGTCATTTGTTTTTTTATTTTTTTCAAAATTCAAGATGGCCGCCATACAAGGACAATTTTCCTCAATACAACCTTACCCATTTTTTCAACTGGACATGTTATTTAGCCCACACCAAGCACTCCACGAAAGACCGCGGGCTGCTTGCAGCCCGCGCAGCGCCCGAAAAGCTAGTATAATATATAAACCTACATTACCACTCACTGACTGACACATTAACATAGTTGTTTGCCCTGTTGCGGGGTTGGTGGCGTTTAGGTTGATGTGCGGTTGTATAGAGGGTGCTAAATGGAGTACCAGAAAAATCTGACATTTGAGGATCTGCAGAAACCTGATGTGGAAGGGGTATGGCCTGCGAAAACGGTTGTGGCTAGGGGTGTGATTTTTTTTCCAAAATGTAAGGTGTTGTAAGCAATTTGACGACCGTCATTTGTTTTTTAATTTTTTTTCAAAATCCAAGATGGCCGCCATACAAGGACAATTTCTCCCCATACAAACTTACCAATTTCTTGAACTGGTTACATATTTTAACCTACTTCAACAGGTTCACGAAAGACCGCGGGCTGCTTGCAGCCCGCGCAGCGCCCGAAAAGCTAGTTATATTATTATTTTATTATAATATAAACCTACATTACCACTGACTGACTCACTCACTGATTGACATAGTTGTTTGCCCTGTTGCGGGATTGGTGGGGTTTAGGTTGATGTATAGTCGTATAGAGGGTGCTCCAGTGAGTACCAGAAAAATCTGACATTTGAGGATCTGCGGAAACCTGATGTGGAAGGGGTACGGCCTGCGAAAACGGTTAGGGTTAGGGGCGTAATTTTTTTTCCAAAATGTAGGGGGTTGTGAGCAATTTGACAGGCGTCATTTGTTTTTTTTTTTTTTTCAAAATTCAGGATGGCCGCCATACAAGGACAATTTTCCTCCATACAAACTTACGCATTTTCTGAACTGGAAACATATCTTAGCCTACCTCAACAGCCGCACGATAAACCGCGGGCTGCTTGCAGCCCGAGCAGCGCCCGAAAAGCTAGTTATATTATAATATATAAACCTACATTACCACTCACTCACTGACAGAGTTGTTTGCCCTGTTGCGGGGTTGGTGGGGTTAAGGTTGATGCATGGTTGTATAGAGGGTGCTCCAGTGAATACCAGAAAAATCTGACATTTGAGGATCTGCGGAAACCTGATGTGGAAGGGGTACGGCCTGCAAAGACGGTTGGGGTTGGGGGCGTGATTTTTTTCCAAAATGTAGGGGGTTGCAAGCAATTTGACGAGCATCATTTGTTTTTTGATATCTTTCAAAATTCAAGATGGCCGCCATACATGGACAAATCCCCTCCATACAAATTTCATACAAACGGCCCCCCAAGTAACTTGGCGCAGCCTGAGGCTGAAGGCCGAAGGCGAAGCGCTGCTGTGGAGCGAGGGCGAAGCCCGAGCTCCCCCTCCCCCCCCTTTGACCCCCTCCCCTTTGACACACCCCCCCTTTAACCCCCCCCCCCCCTACAAGTAATTTTCACGAGGCCGTAGGCCGAGTGATGCGATCCCGAAGGGCGAGCTGCGGGCGAGGGCGAAGCCCGAGCGTCTTTTTTTTTTTTTCGAAATCCAAGATGGCCGCCGAAAGTCAACTGCTTGCGATTTGGCTGAAAATCGATATCTATATGTAATTTGACCCCAAAAACCTAAATTCAATATTTTTTTTGGAATCCAAGATGGCGTCTGGATTTTAGAAAATTAAACTTATTTCGTTTATAACGTCTCACTGGGACTTCGTAGGGGTCTGAAATTTTGCATGTGGGGGTAAAGCACCCCGCGGAACTCGAAACTGCATTCCGATTTTGAATCCAAGATGGCCCCACACATATTATGATGTTTCCTATACTGACTGCAACTTTTACCCATTTTCTGAACTGGAAACGTGTCATACCCTACCTCAACAGCCGCACCGAAAGACCGCGGGCTGCTTGCAGCCCGCGCAGCGCCCAAAAAGCTAGTTATATTATAATATATAAACCTACAATACCACTGACTGACTGACTGACTGACTCATTGACATAGTTGTTTGCCCTGTTGCGGGGTTGATGGGGTTTAGGTTGATGTGCGGTTGAATAGAGGGTGCTAAATGGAGTACCAGAAAAATCTGACATTTGCGGATCTGCTGAAACCTGATGTGGAAGGGGTACGGCCTGCGAAAACGGTTAGGGTTAGGGGTGTGATTTTTTTTACAAAATGTAGGGGGTTGTAAGCAATTTGACGACCGTCATTTGTTTTTTTATTTTTTCCAAAATTCAAGATGGCCGCCATACAACTACAATTGTCCTCCATACAAACTTACCCATTTTCTGAACTGGAAACATATCTTAGCCTACCTCAACAGCCCCACGATGAACCGCGGGCTGCTTGCAGCCCGCGCAGCGCCTGAAAAGCTAGTTATAATATATAAACCTACATTACCACTGACTGACTCACTCACTGACAGAGTTGTTTGCCCTGTTGCGGGGTTGGTGGGGTTAAGGTTGATATGTGGTCGTACAGAGGGTGCTCCAGTGAGTACCAGAAAAATCTGACATTTGAAGATCTGCAGAAACCTGATGTGGAAGGGGTACGGCCTGCGAAAACGGTTGGGGTTAGGGGCGTGATTTTTTTTTCAAAATGTAGGGGGTTGTAAGCAATTTGACGAGCGTCATTTGTTTTTTGATTTTTTTCAAAATCCAAGATGGCCGCCATACAGGGACAATTTCTCCCCATACAAATTTCATACAAACCGCAGCACCAAGTAGGTGAAGCCGCTGAGAGCTGCCGAGCGAGGCCGAAGGCCGAGCTCCCCCCCCCCCCCCCTCCCTTTGCCCCCACACCCCATGTAATCTTCACGAGGCCGTAGGCCGAGTGGTGCGAGCCCGAAGGGCGAGCTGCGGGCGAGGGCGAAGCCCGAGCCACCATCACCAAACGTTGCGTGGTATTTTTTTTTTTTGGAAATCCAAGATGGCCGCCGAATGTCAACTGCCTCCGATTTGGCTGAAAATCGATATTTATATGTGTTTTGACCCCAAAAATCCAAATTTAACTTTTTTTTGGAATCCATGATGGCGTCTGGGTTTTAGAAAATTAAACTTATTTCGTTTATAACGTCTCACTGGGACCTTGTCGGGGTCTGAAATTTTGTACATGGGACTGCAGTTTTTACCCATTTTCTGAACTGGAAACATGTCTTTCCCTACCTCAACAGCCGCACGAAAGACCGCGGGCTGCTTGCAGCCCGCGCAGCGCCCGAAAAGCTAGTTATATTATAATATATAAACCTACATTACCACTGACTCACTGACTCACTGATTGACATAGTTGTTGGCCCTGTTGCGGGGTTGGTGGGGTTTAGGTTGATGTGTGGTCGTATAGAGGGTGCTCCAGTGAGTATCAGAAAAATCTGACATTTGAAGATCTGCAGAAACCTGATGTGGAAGGGGTACGGCCTGCGAAAACGGTTGGGGTTGGGGGCGTGATTTTTTTTCCGAAATGTAGGGGATTGCAAGCAATTTGACGACCGTTATTTGTTTTTTAATTTTCTTCAAAATCCAAGATGGCCGCCATACATGGACACTTGTCCTCCATACAAAATTACCCATTTTCTGAACTGGAAACATATTTTATTTTAAAATATATTTTAGCTTACCTCAACAGCCGCACGAAAGAAAGCGGTCTGCTTGCAGCCCGCGCAGCGCCCAAGAAGCTAGTTATATTATATTATATATAGCTACACTTACCACTGACTGACTGATTGACATAATTGTTTGACCTGTTCCCGACTGACAGGTGTCACAAATGTTATACCATCGTGTACAGGGTGTTTTGAAACCAACCAGAAAAATCCGAAACCTTGAAGATCACCAGATCCTGATGTGGAAGGGGTACGGCCTGCGAAAACGGTTGGGGTTAGGGGCGTGATTTTTTTCCCAAAATGTAGGGGGTTGTAAGCAATTTGACGACTGTCATTTGTTTTTTGATTTTTTTCGAAATTCAAGATGGCCGCCATACAAGGACAATTGTTCTTCATACAAATTTCATACATACGGCCCCCCCAAAGTAACTTGACGCAGCCTGAGGCCGAAGGCCGAAGGCGGAGCCCCCTTGCGAGGCCGCAGGCCGAGCTGCGGAGCGAGGCCAAAGGCCGAGCTCCCCTCCCCCCCTTTTCGACCCCCCCCCCCCCCCTCCAAGTAATTTTCACGAGGCCGTAGGCCGAGTGATGCGAGCCCGAAGGGCGAGCTGCGGGCGAGGGCGAAGCCCGAGCCACTCCCACCAAGCATTGCGTTTTTTTTTTTTTTGGAAATCCAAGATGGCCGCCGAAAGTCAAATGCTTGCGATTGGGCTGAAAATCAATATCTATATGTATTTTGGGCCAAAAAATCCAAATTTAAATTTTTTTTTGGAATCCAAGATGGCGTCTGGATTTTAGAAAATTAAAATTATTTCGTTAGTATCGTCTCACTGGGACTTCATAGGGATCTGAAATTTGCTTTACTAGAGTAAAGCACCCCGTGGAACTCGAAACTGCAATCAGATTTTGGATCCAAGATGGCCGCCCACACATTTTTTCATGTTTCCTCAACAGACTGCGATTCTTACCCATTTTCTCAACTGGACATGTTCTTTAGCCTTCCTCAACAGCTGCACGAAAAACCGCGTGCTGCGTGCAGCACGCGCAGCACCCGAAACACTAGTTATATTATATATAGCTACACTTACCACTGACTGACTGACTGATTGACATAGTTGTTTGACCGGTTGCCAAATAGTAGGGGTGATGGTTTATAGTGGAACGTACAGGGGTGAGGGGTCGAGTACCAGAAAAATCTGACATTTGAGGATTTGCAGAAACCTGATGTGGAAGGGGTACGGCCTGGCTAAACGGTTGGACTTAGAGATTTGACCCTATAGACAAAATGAAAGGGGTACCTGATCAATTACCAGAGCCAGTATTTTTTTTTTAGTTTTTATAAAAAAAAAATTCCCCCCATACAAATTTCATACAAACGGCCCCCCCAAGTAACTTGGCGCAGCCCGAGGCCGAAGGCCGAGGGCGAAGCCGGCTCGCGAGCCCGAAGGGCGAGCTCCGTGGCGAGGCCGAAAGCCGAGCCCCCCCTTTACCACCCCCCTCCCCCTCCCCCAAGTAATTTCCCCTCATCACGAGGCCGCAGGCCGAGTGACGCGAGCCCGAAGGGCGAGCTGCGGGCGAGGGCGAAGCCCGAGCCACTCCCGTAAGCGCCGGGTTTTTTTTAATTTTTGGAAATCCAAGATGGCCGCCGAAAGTCAATTGCTTGCGATTTGGCTGAAAATTAATATCTATATGTTTTTTGTGCCGAAAAATCCAAATATGATTTTTTTTGGAATCCAAGATGGCGTCTGAATTTTAGAAAATGAAATTTATTTCGTTCCTAACGTCTCACTGGGACTTCGTAGCGGTCTGAAATTTTGCATGTGGGGGTAAAGCACCTCGAGGAACTCGAAACTGCATTAAGATTTTGGATCCAAGATGGCCGCCCACACATTTTTTCATGTTTTCTCAACTGACTGCAGTTTTCACCCAATTTTTGAACAGGAAACATTTCTTAGCCAACAACCACCGCACGAAAAACCGCGTGCTGCTTGCAGCACGCGCAGCACCCGAAACACTAGTTATAATATATAAACCTACAATACCACTCACTGACTGATTGACATAGTTGTTTGCCCTGTTGCCGGGTAGGTGGGGCTTAGGTTGATGTGTGGTCGTATAGAGGGTGCTCCAGTGAGTACCAGAAAAGTCTGACATTTGAGGATTTACAGAAACCTGATGTGGAAGGGGTACGGCCTGCAAAAACGGTTGGGGCTAGGGGCGTGATTTTTTTTTCAAAATGTGGGGGGTTGTAAGCAATTTGACGAGCGTCATTTGTTTTTTATTTTTTTCAAAATTCAAGATGGCCGCCATACATGGATAATTTTCCTCCATACAAACTTACCCATTTTCTGAACTGGAAACATCTCTTAGCCCACCTCAACAGCCGCACGAAAAACCGCGGGCTGCTTGCAGCCCGCGCAGCGCCCGAAAAGCTAGTTATAATTATATTATAATATATAACGTCCCTTTTAATTAACTACAAATACTTTAACTGCTGCTTTATTCAAGGCGGAGCAACAGATTTGGCGCATAAAATAAAAAATCCGCAGGTTAGTTTTCGAGATAACTTCCCTTACAAATTTTCCTTAAAGAGACGCATACAACATCCTGTAGACGACATTGCGTATTGCGTACTATTTGTTTACTATACTATTACGTTGTACACGCCCCTTTTACGCAAATATTCATTCATTAATTTAAAATATCACCTTCCAAAACCCATTCAATATCTACGGTCATCGAACTTTCAGCTGTCCGAAGTTACTGCCATAGAAAAGTTGAAATACAGATGGTTCGTTCCATAGCTTTGCTATTGTAGTACACACTCACAATATCATTCCGACTAGACACCTTAGTTAGTTTAGGTCAGTGCAATTAGACCTATTGTAAGATATATCACACTCTTAGCGGTTAAGCACATAAGCTAGCGAAACCGGCTAAATAAAATTTTAAATCTTAGCAAAAAATAAACTCTTGATTGAGTCACCTTTCAAACAATAAATAAATTAAAATCGGTGTATCCATTACCATACCAATTACCAATCCGTTTTATAAAAAAATTAAGTCATGAGATATTTACTATTCTTCATTATGGAAATTTAAAACTACCAAATCCCAGGTCAAAATCCTCTTCCCAATAATAGGTCCCAAAATAGGAGGTTGTGGCTTTAATGTACTGTGTAGTTCATCACATACTTAAAGACTAATACCATCGTATAAACTAAAAAACGTACTTCAAAGGTAAGTATGCCTAAGTAGATCTTAAATCTAAAACATGTTTTACAAGTTAAAATAAAAGATAAAAATATGTATGTATTCATTACAATATTCTCATTGAGGGTGTTAAAAAACAATTGTCACATCTGTACTGTAAGAACTCTTTGCTACTGCGGCACTTCTTTGTACTTTTCTAATAGCCGTTTGCGGCAATCGTAAACGAAAGCGGTATCTTTTTAATTCTTTTACCATTCGCCGACACAGTGCCGACAAACACGTGCTCGACAGTTTTATCTCGCTCTTCCCTTGTGTCGCATCTCACTCTAGCCTCGTGTCGCCAAGACACTATGTACCTACCTAGCCTTGACTAGCCGGCTTTCCGTTTGTTTCGTTCAGTCTGTTTGAGTCCATAGGCCTATCTAGGTGGCATGTGATGTGATTAATTAATTACTAACAAAAGCGTTTTAACCATTTTTAATTGGAAATTAACCGGCAATTTCCGTCATGAAAATAGGTAAAATTTCTATTCGCGGCTTTGCAGAAGTTGATCGTAGTGTCGCCGATAAGTGCTAAGTATTTACCTATTTAGGATTATTAGGATAATAGTACCTAACTATCTAAACTGTTTAAAAAGTACTGCATTCACCAGAGTGCAGGGGATTCTAAATATTCGTAGATAATGTACGAATTTGTACCTACTACAGTGCAGTGTGTTAGTTAAATTTCGTCGTTTGAAGTATTTTTGAGTGCTTGAATGCCAACTCGTTTGGTCTTAAAGTGTCAGTGTGAATGTTTGTGTAAGCCCGGGTGGAAAGCGCAGTCGCATAAGACCTCATGGTCCATTTGGAGATTGACGGAATACTCTCCATGAGGCCATGACTCATGCACCTGCTTGAGGTTTTCTGAATTTGTAACAGGTATGTACCTTTGCTTATTTCATATTGATTTACTATTACTTACAAAGATGTATGTGTACTGTACGTAGGATTAATGATAATGACTGACATTAATGACTCTGTCTATCACACACAATTTGCTACAGTAAGAGGGAGATAGATGGCGATGGGCGGTGCCTATAAGTGTTGAGAAGTATGAATGAATTTTAGTAGACCACATACAGGAGGATGGCGAAAATAATTTAATATTTTTGTTAGAAGAAGTGAAAAAAAAAACTAACCTGCGGATTTTTTATTTTATGCGACTAAACTGTTTTTCCACCCTAAATGAAGCAGCAGTTAAAGTATTTGTAGTTAATTAAAAGGGACGTTGTATAAACCTACAATACCACTGACTCACTCACTGACTGATTGACATAGTTGTTTGCCCTGTTGCGGGGTTGGTGGGGTTTAGGTTGATGTGTGGTCGTATAGAGGGTGCTCCAGTGAGTACCAGAAAAATCTGACATTTGAGGATCTGCAGAAACCTGATGTGGAAGGGGTACGGCCTGCAAAAAAGGTTGCGGTTAGGGGTGCGATTTTTTTTCAAAATGTAGAAGGTTGTAAGCAATTTGACAACAGTCATTTGTTTTTTAATTTTTTTTAAAATCCAAGATGGCCGCCATACAAGGACAATTTTCCTCAATACAAACTTACCCGTTTTCTGAACTGCAAGCACGAAAGACCGCGGGCTGCTTGCAGCCCGCGCAGCGCCCGAAAAGCTAGTTTATATTATATTATATATAGCTATATATATAATATATAAACCTACAATACCACTGACTGACTCACTGATTGACATAGTTGTTTGCCCTGTTGCGGGGTTGGTGGGGTTTAGGTTGATGTGTGGTCGTATAGAGGGTGCTCCAGTGAGTACCAGAAAAATCTGACATTTGAGGATCTGCGGAAACCTGATGTGGAAGGGGTATGGCCTGCAAAAACGGTTAAGGTTAGGGGCGTGATTTTTTTTCCATAATGTAGAAGATTGTAAGCAATTTGACGACCGTCATTTGTTTTTTTAATTTTTTTCAAAATCCAAGATGGCCGCCATACAAGTACAATTGTCCTCCATACAAACTTACCCATTTTCTGAACTGGAAACATATTTAAGCCCACCTCAACAGCCCCACGATGAACCGCGGGCTGCTTGCAGCCCGCGCAGCGCCCGAAAAGCTAGTTATAATATAAAAACCTACATTACCACTGACTCACTGACTCACTGATTGACATAGTTGTTTGCCCTGTTGCGGGGTTGGTGGGGTTTAGGTTGATGTGTGGTCGTATAGAGGGTGCTCCAGTGAGTACCAGAAAAATCTGACATTTGAAGATCTGCAGAAACCTGATGTGGAAGGGGTACGGCCTGCGAAGACGGTTGGGGTTGGGGGCGTGTTTTTTTTTCCGAAATGTAGGGGATTGCAAGCAATTTGACGACCGTCATTTGTTTTTTAATTTTTTTCAAAATCCAAGATGGCCGCCATACATGGACAATTGTCCTCCATACAAAATTACCCATTTTCTGAACTGGAAACATATTTTATTTTAAAATATATTTTAGCTTACCTCAACACCCGCACGAAAGACCGCGGGCTGCTTGCAGCCCGCGCAGCGCCCAAGAAGCTAGTTATATTATAATATATTATATATTATAATATATAAACCTACATTACCACTGACTCACTGACAGAGTTGTTTGCCCTGTTGCGGGGTTGGTGGGGTTTAGGTTGATGTGTGGTCGTGTAGAGGGTGCTCCAGTGAGTACCAGAAAAATCTGACATTTGAAGATCTGCAGAACCGTGACGTGGAAGGGGTACGGCCTGCGAAGATGGATGGGGTTGGGGGCGTGATTTTTTTTCCAAAATGTAGGGGGTTGTAAGCAATTTGACGAGCGTCATTTGTTTTTTGTTTTTTTTCAAAATCCAAGATGGCCGCCATACATGGACAATTTCTCCCCATACAAACTTACCCATTTTCTGAACTGGAAACATATCTTAGCCTACCTCAACAGCCCCACGATGAACCGCGGGCTGCTTGCAGCCCGCGCAGCGCCCGAAAAGCTAGTTATATTATATATAGCTACACTTACCACTGACTGACTGACTGATTGACATAGTTGTTTGACCGGTTGCCAAATAGTAGGGGTGATGGTTTATGGTGGAACGTACAGGGGTGAGGTGGTCGAGTACCAGAAAAATCTGACATTTGAGGATTTGCAGAAACCTGATGTGGAAGGGGTACGGCCTGGCTAAACGGTTGGACCTGGAGATTTGACCCATAGACAAAATGAAAGGGGTACCTGATCAATTACCAGAGCCAGTATTTTTTTTTATTTTTTATAAAAAAAAAATTCCCCCCATACAAATTTCATACAAACGGCTCCCCCAAGTAACTTGGCGCAGCCCGAGGCCGAAGGCCGAGGGCGAAGCCGGCTCGCGAGCCCGAAGGGCGAGCTCCGTGGCGAGGCCGAAGGCCGAGCCCCCCCCTTCACCCCCCCCCTCCCCCAAGTAATTTCCCCCAATCGAGCGAGCCCGAAGGGTGAGCTGCGGGCGAGGGCGAAGCCCGAGCCAATCCAGTAAGCGCCGGGTTTTTTTTAATTTTTGGAAATCCAAGATGGCCGCCGAAATTCAAATGCTTGCGATTTGGCTGAAAATCAATATCTATATGTTTTTTGAGCAGAAAAATCCAAATTTGAAAATTTTTTTGGAATCCAAGATGGCGTCTGAATTTTAGAAAATGAAATTTATTTCGTTCATAACGTCTCACTAGGACTTCGTAGGGGTCTGAAATTTTGGATGTGAGGGTGGAGCACCTCAAGGAACTCGAATCTGCATTCAGATTTAGGATCCAAGATGGCCGCCCACACATTTTTTCATGTTTTCTCAACTGACTGCAGTTTTCGCCCATTTTCTGAACTGGAAACATTTCTTAGCCAACAACCGCCGCACGAAAAACTGCGTGCTGCTTGCAGCACGCGCAGCACTCGAAACACTAGTTATGTTATATTATAATATATAAACCTACGATACCACTCACTCACTGACTGATTGACATAGTTGTTTGCCCTGTTGCGGGGTTGGTGGGGTTTGGGTTGATGTGCGGTCGTATAGAGGGTGCTCCAGTGAGTACCAGAAAAATCTGACATTTGAAGATCTGCAGAAACCTGATGTGGAAGGGGTATGGCCTGCGAAAACGGTTGTGGTTAGGGGCGTGATTTTTTTTTCAAAATGTAGGAAGGTGTAAGCAATTTGACGAACGTCATTTGTTTTTTGATTTTATTCAAAATCCAAGATGGCCGCCATACAAGGACAATTTTCCTCCATACAAACTTACCCATTTTCTGAACTGGAAACATATCTTAGCCTACCTCAGCAGCACCACGATGAACCGCGGGCTGCTTGCAGCCCGCGCAGCGCCCGAAAAGCTAGTTATATTATAATATATAAACCTACATTACCACTCACTCACTGACAGAGTTGTTTGCACTGTTGCGGGGTTGGTGGGGTTAAGTTTGATACATGGTTGTATACAGAGTGCTCCAATGAGTACCAGAAAAATCTGACATTTTAGGATCTGCAGAAACCTGATGTGGAAGGGGTACGGCCTGCAAGGACGGTTGGGGTTGGGGGCGTGATTTTTTTTCCAAAATGTAGGGGGTTGTGAGCAATTTGACGACCGTCATTTGTTTTTTGATTTTGTTCAAAATTCAAGATGGCCGCCATACAAGGACAATTTTTCCCCATACAAACTTACCCATTTTCTGAACTGGAAACATATTTTAACCTACTTCAACAGGTTCACGAAAGACCGCGGGCTGCTTGCAGCCCGCGCAGCGCCCGAAAAGCTAGTTATATTATAATATATAAACCTACAATACCACTGACTCACTGATTGACATAGTTGTTTGCCCTGTTGCGGGGTTGGTGGGGTTTAGGTTGATGTGTGGTCGTATAGAGGGTGCTCCAGTGAGTACCAGAAAAATCTGACATTTCAGGATTTGCTGAAACGTGATGTGGAAGGGGTACGGCCTGCAAAGATGGATGGGGTTGGGGGCGTGATTTTTTTTCCAAAATGTAGGGGGTTGTAAGCAATTTGACGAGCGTCATTTGTTTTTTGTTTTTTTTCAAAATCCAAGATGGCCGCCATACATGGACAATTTCCCTCCATACAACCTTACCCATTTTCTGAACTGGAAACATATTTTAGCCTACCTCAACAGCCGTACGATAAACCGCGGGCTGCTTGCAGCCCGCGCAGCGCCCGAAAAGCTAGTTATAATATATAAACCTACATTACCACTGACTGACTGACTGATTGACATAGTTGTTTTCCCTGTTGCGGGCTTGGTGGGGTTTAGGTTGATGTGCGGTCATATAGAGGGTGCTCCAGTGAGTACCAGAAAAATCTGACATTTGAGGATCTGCGGAAACCTGATATGGAAGGGATACGGCCTGCGAAGACGGTTGTGGTTGGGAGCGTGATTTTTTTTCCAAAATGTAGGGGGTTGCAAGCAATTTGACAAGCATCATTTGTTTTTTGATTTCTTTCAAAATTCAAGATGGCCGCCATACATGGACAATTCCCCTCCATACAAACGGCCCTCCAAGTAACTTGGTGCAGCCTGAGGCCGAAGGCCGAAGGCGAAGCGCCCCCGCGAGGCCGCAGGCCGAGCTGTGGAGCGAGGGCGAAGCCCGAGCTCCCCCTTCCCCCTCCCCCCCTTTGAAACCCCCTCCTACAAGTAATTTTCACGAGGCTGCAGGCCGAGTGATGCGAGCCCGAAGGGCGAGGTGCGGGCGAGGGCGAAGCCCGAGCCACTATCACAAAGCGCAGCGTCTTTTTTTTTTTGGAAATCCAAGATGGCCGCCGAAAGTCAACTGCTTGCGATTTGGCTGAAAATCTATATCTATATGTAATTTGACCCCAAAAACCTAAATTCAATATTTTTTTGGAATCCAAGATGGCGTCTGAATTTTAGAAAATGAAATTTATTTCGTTCATAACGTCTCACTAGGACTTCGTAGGGGTCTGAAATTTTGAATGTGAGGGTGGAGCACCTCAAGGAACTCGAAACTGCATTCAGATTTAGGATCCAAGATGGCCGCCCACACATTTTTTCATGTTTTCTCAACTGACTGCAGTTTTCACCCATTTTCTGAACTGGAAACATTTCTTAGCCAACAACCGCCGCACGAAAAACTGCGTGCTGCTTGCAGCACGCGCAGCACACGAAACACTAGTTATATTATATTATATATATATATATATATAAACCTACAATACCACTCACTCACTGACTGATTGACATAGTTGTTTGCCCTGTTGCGGGGTTGGTGGGGTTTGGGTTGATGTGCGGTCGTATAGAGGGTGCTCCAGTGAGTACCAGAAAAATCTGACATTTGAAAATCTGCAGAAACCTGATGTGGAAGGGGTACGGCCTGCGAAAACGGTTGGGGTTAGGGGCGTGTTTTTTTTTTCAAAATGTAGGGGGTTGTAAGCAATTTAACGACCGACATTTGTTTTTTTATTTTTTTCAAAATCCAAGATGGCCGCCATACAAGGACAATTATCCTCCATACAAACTTACCCATTTTCTGAACTGGAAACATATTTTAGCCCACCTCAACAGCCGCACGAAAGACCGCGGGCTGCTTGCAGCCCGCGCAGCGCGCGAAAAGCTAGTTATATTATATATAGCTACTCCCATGCTGGTCTGGGAGAAACGAAAAAACTTAGAATGTACCAGCTGCTTCTCTTCCCGCGCAGATCGTAAAAGCCGATCGAGGGAATGGGCAAAAATGCGAATCATTTTAACAGGCGATGCGGCTAGCAACCCGTCACTGTATTGATTGCTTTTCCATCTTCTCGCCCACCATGACGCTAAAAGTGGCTTTTGAGTCTTGCGGCCCTAGGCTCTGCATAGAGCCGCAAGACCCAAAATGCTCTGTCTGCCCCATTAGGGATAAAGACGTGATAGTATGTATGTATGTATGTATAGCTACACTTACCACTGACTCACTGATTGACATAATTGTTTGACCTGTTCCCGACTGACAGGTGTCACAAATGTTATACCATCGTGTACAGGGTGTTTTGAAACCAACCAGAAAAATCCGAAAACTTGAAGATCACCAGATCCTGATGTGGAAGGGGTACGGCCTGCGAAAACGGTTGGGGTTAGGGGCGTGATTTTTTTTCCAAAATGTAGGGGGTTGTAAGCAATTTGACGACTGTCTTTTGTTTTTTGACTTTTTTCAAAATTCAAGATGGCCGCCATACAAGGGCAATTCCCCTCCATACAAATTTCATACAAATGGCACCCCAAAGCAATTTGGCGTAGCCTGAGGCCGAAGGCCGAAGGCGGAGCCCCCTTCGCGAGGCCGCAGGCCGTGCTGCGGAGCGAGGCCAGAGGCCGAGCTCCCTCCCCCCCCTTGATGCCCCTCCCCTCCCCCCAAGTAATTTTCACGAGGCCGGAGGCCGAGTGATGCGAGCCCGAAGGGCGAGCTGCGGGCGAGGGCGTAGCCCGAGCCACTTCCACCAAACGCTAGGTAGTTTTTTTTTTTAATTTTTGGAAATCCAAGATGGCCGCCAAAAGTCAACTGCTTCCAATTTGACTGAAAATCGATATCTATATGTATTTTGAGCCAAAAAATCCAAATTTAAAATTTTTTTTGGAATCCAAGATGGCGTCTGGAATTTAGAAAATTAAACTTATTTCGTTCGTAACGTCTCACTGCGACTTTATAGGGGTCTGAAATTTTCTACACTGGGGTAAAGCACCCCGCGAATCTCGAAACTGCGTTCAGATTTTGGATCCAAGATGGCCGCCCACACATTTTTTTATCTTTCCTCTTCTGACTGCAATTCTTACCCATTTTCTGAACTGGAAACATTTCTTAGCCCACCTCAACAGCTGCACGAAAAACCGCGTGCTGCGTGCAGCACGCGCAGCACCCGAAACACTAGTTATATTATATTATTAATATATAAACCTACATTACCACTGACTGACTCACTCACTGATTGACATAGTTGTTTGCCCTGTTGCGGGGTTGGTGGGGTTTAGGTTGATGTGTGGTCGTACAGAGGGTGCTCCAGTGAGTACCAGAAAAATCTGACATTTGAGGATTTGCGGAAAGCTGATGTGGAAGGGGTACGGCCTGCGAAAACGGTTAGGGTTAGGGGCGTGATTTTTTTTCAGAAATGTAGGGAATTGTGAGCAATTTGACGAGCGTCATTTGTTTTTTGATTTTTTTCAAAATCCAAGATGGCCGCCATACAAGGACAATTTTCCTCCATACAAATTTACCCATTTTCTGAACTGGAAACATGTCTTACCCTACCTCAACAGCCGCACGAAAGACCGCGGGCTGCTTGCAGCCCGCGCAGCGCCCGAAAAGCTAGTTATAATATATAAACCTACATTACCACTGACTGACTCACTCACTGACAGAGTTGTTTGCCCTGTTGCCGGGTGGGAGGGGTTTAGGTTGATGTGTGGTCGTATAGAGGGTGCTCCAGTGAGTACCAGAAAAATCTGACATTTGAGGATTTGCAGAAACCTGATGTGGAAGGGGTACGGCCTGCAAAAACTATTAAGGTTAGGGGCGTGATTTTTTTTCCATAATGTAGAAGATTATAAGCAATTTGACGAGCGTCATTTGTTTTTTGATTTTTTTCTAAATCCAAGATGGCCGCCATACATGGACAATTCCCCTCCATACAAATTTCGTACAAACGGCCTCCCAAGTAACTTGGCGCAGCCTGAGGCCGAAGGCCGAAGGCGAAGCGGCCCCGCGAGGCCGCAGGCCGAGCTGTGGAGCGAGGGCGAAGCCCGAGCTCCCCCCCCCTTTGACACCCCCCCCCCCCTCACAAGTTATTTTCACGAGGCCGCAGGCCGAGTGATGCGAGCCCGAAGGGCGAGCTGCGGGCGAGGGCGAAGCCCGAGCCACCATCACCAAGTGTTGCGTAGTAATTTTTTTTTTTTTTGGAAATCTAAGATGGCCGCCAAATGTCAACTGCCTCTGATTTGGCTGAAAATCGATATTTATATGTGTTTTGACCCCAAAAATCCAAATTCAACTTTTTTTTGGAATCCAAGATGGCGTCTGGGTTTTAGAAAATTAAACTTATTTCGTTTATAACGTCTCACTGGGACTTCGTCGGGGTCTGAAATTTTGTACATGGGGGTAAAGCACCCCGCGGAACTCAAAACTGCAATCAGTTTTTGGATCCAAGATGGCCGCCCCCATACATATTTTGATGTTTCTTTTACTGACTGCAGTTTTTACCCATTTTCTGAACTGGAAACATGTCTTACCCTACCTCAAAAGCCGCACGAAAGAACGCGGGCTGCTTGCAGCCCGCGCAGCGCCCGAAAAGCTAGTTATAATATATAAACCTACATTACCACTGACTGACTCACTCACTGATTGACATAGTTGTTTGCCCTGTTGCGGGGTTGGTGGGGTTCAGGTTGATGTGCGGTCGTATAGAGGGTGCTCCAGTGAGTACCAGAAAAATCTGACATTTGAGGATCTGCAGAAACCTGATGTGGAAGGGGTACGGCCTGCAAAAACGGTTAGGGTAAGGGGCGTGATTTTTTTTCCAGAATGTAGGGGGTTGTGAGCAATTTGACGAGCGTCATTTGTTTTTTTATTTTTTTCAAAATCCAAGATGGCCGCCATACAAGGACAATTTCTCCCTATACAAACTTACCCATTTTCTGAACTGGAAACATATTTTAACCTACTTCAACAGGTTCACGAAAGACCGCGGGCTGCTTGCAGCCCGCGCAGCGCCCGAAAAGCTAGTTATAATTATAATATATAAACCTACATTACCACTGACTGACTGACTGATTGACATAGTTGTTTTCCCTGTTGCGGGCTTGGTGGGGTTTAGGTTGATGTGCGGTCATATAGAGGGTGCTCCAGTGAGTACCAGACAAATCTGACATTTGAGGATCTGCGGAAACCTGATATGGAAGGGATACGGCCTGCGAAGACGGTTGGGGTTGGGAGCGTGATTTTTTTTCCAAAATGTAGGGGGTTGCAAGCAATTTGACAAACATCATTTGTTTTTTGATTTCTTTCAAAATTCAAGATGGCCGCCATACATGGACAATTCCCCTCCATACAAACGGCCCTCCAAGTAACTTGGTGCAGCCTGAGGCCGAAGGCCGAAGGCGAAGCGCCCCCGCGAGGCCGCAGGCCGAGCTGTGGAGCGAGGGCAAAGCCCGAGCTCCCCCTTCCCCCTCCCCCCCTTTGAAACCCCCTCCTACAAGTAATTTTCACGAGGCCGCAGGCCGAGTGATGCGAGCCCGAAGGGCGAGGTGCAGGCGAGGGCGAAGCCCGAGCCACTATCACAAAGCGCAGCGTCTTTTTTTTTTTGGAAATCCAAGATGGCCGCCGAAAGTCAACTGCTTGCGATTTGGCTGAAAATCTATATCTATATGTAATTTGACCCCAAAAACCTAAATTCAATATTTTTTTGGAATCCAAGATGGCGTCTGGATTTTAGAAAATTAAAGTTATTTCGTTTATAATTTCCCTCCATACAAACTTACCCATTTTCTGAACTGGAAACATATCTTAGCCTACTTCAACAGCCGCACGAAGGACCGCGGGCTGCTTGCAGCCCGCGCAGCGCCCGAAAAGCTAGTTATATTATTATATTATAATATATAAACCTACATTACCACTCACTCACTGACTGACTCATTGACATAGTTGTTTGCCCTGTTGCGGGGTTGGTGGGGTTTAGATAGAGGGCGCTCCAGTGAGTACCAGAAAAATCTGACATTTGAGGATTTGCAGAAACCTGATGTGGAAGGGGTACGGCCTGCGAAGACGGTTGGGGTTGGGGGCGTGATTTTTTTTCCAAAATGTAGGGGGTCGTAAGCAATTTGACGACCGTCATTTGTTTTTTTATTTTTTTCAAAATTCAAGATGGCCGCCATACTAGGACAATTTTCCTCCATACAAACTTACCCATTTTCTGAACTGGAAACATATCTCAGCCTATCTCAACAGCCCCACGATGAACCGCGGGCTGCTTGCAGCCCGCGCAGCGCCCGAAAAGCTAGTTATATTATAATATATAAACCTACATTACCACTCACTGACTGACTGATTGACATAGTTGTTTGCCCTGTTGCGGGGTTGGTGGGGTTAAGGTTGTTGTGTGGTCGTATAGAGGGTGCTCCAGTGAGTACCAGAAAAATCTGACATTTGAAGATCTGCAGAAACCTGATGTGGAAGGGGTACGGCCTGCGAAAACGGTTAGGGTTAGGGGTGTGATTTTTTTACCAAAATGTAGGGGGTTGTAAGCAATTTGACGATCGTCATTTGTTTTTTTTTTTTTTCAAAATCCAAGATGGCCGCCATACAAGGACAATTTTCCTCCATACAAACTTACCCATTTTCTGAACTGGAAACATATCTTAGCCTACCTCAACAGCCCCACGATGAACCGCGGGCTGCTTGCAGCCCGCGCAGCGCCCGAAAAGCTAGTTATATATATATATATATATATATTATATTATAATATATAAACCTACATTACCACTCACTGACTGACTCATTGACATAGTTGTTTGCCCTGTTGCGGGGTTGGTGGGGTTTAAGTTGATGTGCGGTCGTATAGAGGGTGCTCCAGTAAGTACCAGAAAAATCTGACATTTGAGGATTTGCAGAAATCTGATGTGGAAGGGGTACGGCCTGCAAAGACGATTGGGGTTAGGGGTGTGATTTTTTTTCCAAAATGTAGGGGGTTGCAAGCAATTTGACGACCGTCTCTTTATTTTTTATTTTTTTCAAAATTCAGGATGGCCGCCATACAAGGACAATTTTCATACAAACGGCCACCCCAAGTAACTAGGCGCAGCCAGAGGCCAAAAGCCAAAAGCAAAGGCCACCCCCGCGAGGCCGCAGGCCGAGCTGCGGGCGAGGGCGAAGCCCGAGCCACTCCCCCCTCCCCCTTGGATCCCCCCTAAGTAATCTTCACGAGGCCGGAGGCCGAGCGATGCGAGCCCGAAGGGCGAGCTGCGGGCGAGGGCGAAGCCCGAGCCACTCCCACAGCCCCCCCCCTTCCCCCCCCCCCGTAAGTAATTTTCACGAGGCCGGAGGCCGAGTGTCGCGAGCCCGTAGGGCGAGCTGCGGGCGAGGGCGAAGCCCGAGCCACTTCCCCAAGCGCAGTCCAATTTTTTTTAATTTTTGAAAATCCAATATGGCCGCCGAAAGTCAACTGCTTGCGATTTGGCTGAAAATCGATATCTATATGTAGTTTGAGCCCAGAAATCCAAATTTAATATTTTTTTTGGAATTCAAGATGACGTCTGGATTTAAGAAAATTTCACTTTTTTCGTTCATAACGTCTCACTGGGACTTCGTAGGGGTCTGAAATTTTGCATGTGGGGGTAAACCACCCCGCGAAACTCGAAACTGGATTCAGATTTTGGATCCAAGATGGCCGCCTCCACACATATTTTGATGTTTCCTTTACTGACTGCAGTTTTTACCCATTTTCTAAACTGGAAACATTTTTTTGCCTACCTCAACAGCCGCACGAAAAACCGCGGGCTGCTTGCAGCCCGCGCAGCGCCCGAAAAGCTAGTTATAATATATAAACCTACAATACCACTCACTCACTGACTGATTGACATAGTTGTTTGCCCTGTTGCGGGGTTGGTGGGGTTTAGGTTGATGTGTGGTCGTATAGAGGGTGCTCCAGTGAGTACCAGAAAAATCTGACATTTGAGGATTTGCAGAAACCTGATGTGGAAGGGGTACGGCCTGCAAAAACGGTTGTGGTTAGGGGCGTCATTTTTTTTCCATAATGTAGAAGATTATAAGCAATTTGACGAGCGTCATTTGTTTTTTTATTTTTTTCAAAATCCAAGATGGCCGCCATACAAGGACAATTTTCCTCCATACAAAATTACCCATTTTCTGAACTGGAAACATATTTTAGCCTACCTCAAGTGCCGCACGAAAGACCGCGGGCTGCTTGCAGCCCGCGCAGCGCCTGAAAAGCTAGTTATATTATATTATAATATATATTATATTATAATATATAAACCTACATTACCACTCACTCACTCACTCACTCACTGACAGAGTTGTTTGCCCTGTTGCGGGGTTGGTGGGGTTTAGGTTGATGTGCGGTCGTATAGAGGGTGCTCCAGTGAGTACCAGAAAAATCTGACATTTGAGGATTTGCGGAAACCTGATGTGGAAGGGGTACGGCCTGCGAAAACGGTTAGGGTTAGGGGTGTGATTTTTTTTCCATAATGTAGAAGATTATAAGCAATTTGACGAGCGTTATTTGTTTTTTGATTTTTTTCAAAATCCAAGATGGCCGCCATACAAGGACAATTATCCTCCATACAAACTTACCCATTTTCTGAACTGGAAACATATTTTTGCCCACCTCAACAGCCGCACGAAAGACCGCGGGCTGCTTGCAGCCCGCGCAGCGCCCGAAAAGCTAGTTATATTATCTACACTAATATTATAAAGAGGAAAGATTTGTTTGTTTGTTTGTTTGTTTGTTTGATTGTATTGAATAGGCTCCGAAACTACTGGATCGATTTTAAAAATTCTTTCACTGTTGGATAGTTATGTTATCCCTGAGTGACATAGGCTATGTATGTACCACGGGCGAAGCCGGGATGGACTGCTAGTAATATATAAACCTACATTACCACTGACTGACTGACTGATTGACATAGTTGTTTGCCCTGTTGCGGGGTTGGTGGGGTTAAGGTTGATGTGTGGTCTTATAGAGGGTGCTCCAGTGAGTACCAGAAAAATCTGACATTTGAGGATCTGCGGAATCCTGATGTGGAAGGGGTACGGCCTGCAAAGACGGTTGGGGTTTGGGGCGTGATTTTTTTTCCAAAATGTGGGGGGTTGCAAGCAATTTGACGAGCATCATTTGTTTTTTGATTTCTTTCAAAATTCAAGATGGCCGCCATACATGGACAATTCCCCTCCATACAAATTTCATACAAACGGCCCCCCAAGTAACTTGGCGCAGCCTGAGGCCGAAGGCCGAAGGCGAAGCGCCCCCGCGAGGCCGCAGGCCGAGCTGTGGAGCGAGGGCGAAGCCTGAGCTCCCCCCCCCCTTTGACCCCCTCCCCCTACAAGTAATTTTCACGAGGCCGCAAGCCGAGTGATGCGAGCCCGAAGGGCGAGCTGCGGGCGAGGGCGAAGCCCGAGCCACTATCACAAAGCGCAGCTTCTTTTTTTTCTATTTTTGAAATCCAAGATGGCCGCCGTAAGTCAACTGCTTGCGATTTGGCTGAAAATGGATATATATATGTAATTTGACCCCAAAAACCTAAATTCAATATTTTTTTTGGAATCCAAGATGGCGTCTGGATTTTAGAAAATTAAACTTATTTCGTTTATAACGTCTCACTGGGACTTCGTAGGGGTCTGAAATTTTGCCTGTGGGGGTAAAGCACCCCGCGGAACTCGAAACTGCATTCCGATTTTGGATCCAAGATGGCCGCCCCCACACATATTATGATGTTTCCTTTACTGACTGCAATTTTTACCCATTTTCTGAACTGGAAACATGTCTTACCCTACCTCAACAGCCGCACGAAAGACCGCGGGCTGCTTGCAGCCCGCGCAGCGCCCGAAAAGCTAGTTATATTATAATATATAAACCTACATTACCACTCACTGACTGACTGACTCATTGACATAGTTGTTTGCCCTGTTGCGGGGTTGGTGGGGTTTAGGTTGATGTGCGGTTGTATAGAGGGTGCTAAATGGAGTACCAGAAAAATCTGACATTTGAGGATCTGCGGAAACCTGATGTGGAAGGGGTATGGCCTGCAAAAACGGTTAAGGTTAGGGGCGTGATTTTTTTTCCGTAATGTAGAAGATAATAAGCAATTTGACGACCGTCATTTGTTTTTTATTTTTTTTCAAAATCCAAGATGGCCGCCATACATGGACAATTCCCCTCCATACAAATTTCATAAAAACGGCCCCCTAAGTAACTTGGCGCAGCCTGAGGCCGCAGGCCGAGCTGCGGAGCGAGGGCGAAGCCCGAGCTCCCCCCCCCCCCTTTGACGCCCCCCCCCCCCTTTGACGCCCCCCCCCCCCTTTGACGCCCCCCCCCCTACAAGTAATTTTCACGAGGCCGCATGCCGAGTGATGCGAGCCCGAAGGGCGAGCTGCGGGCGAGGGCGAAGCCCGAGCCACTATCACAAAGAGCAGCGTCTTTTTTTATTTTTTGGAAATCCAAGATGGCCGCCCAAAGTCAACTGCTTGCGATTTGGCTGAAAATCGATATCTATATGTAATTTGACCCCAAAAACCCAAATTCAATGTTTTTTTTGGAATCCAAGATGGCGTCTGGATTTTAGAAAATGAAACTTATTTCGTTTATAACGTCTCACTGGGACTTCGTAGGGGTCTGAAATTTTTCATGTGGGGGTAAAGCACCCAGCGGAACTCGGAACTGGAATCAGATTTTCGATCCAAGATGGCCGCCCCCACACATATTTTGATGTTTCCTTTACTGACTGCAGTTTTTACCCATTTTCTAAACTGGAAACATTTTTTAGCCTACCTCAACAGCCGCACGAAAAACCGCGGGCTGCTTGCAGCCCGCGCAGCGCCCGAAAAGCTAGTTATATTATATTATATTATATTATTATAATATATAAACCTACACTACCACTGACTGACTCACTGACTGATTGACATAGTTGTTTGCCCTGTTGCGGGGTTGGTGGGGTTTAGGTTGATGTGCGGTCGTATAGAGGGTGCTCCAGTGAGTACCAGAAAAATCTGAAATTTGAAGATCTGCAGAAACCTGATGTGGAAGGGGTACGGCCTGCAAAAACGGTTAAGGTTAGGTGCGTGATTTTTTTTCCATAATGTAAAAGATTATAAGCAATTTGACGAGCGTCATTTGTTTTTTGATTTTTTTCAAAATCCAAGATGGCCGCCATACAAGGACAATTGTCCTCCATACAAACTTACCCATTTTCTGAACTGGAAAAATATCTTAGCCTACCTCAACAGCCCCACGATGAACCGCGGGCTGCTTGCAGCCCGCGCAGCGCCCGAAAAGCTAGTTATAATATATAAACCTACATTACCACTCACTGACTGACTCATTGACATAATTGTTTGCCCTGTTGCGGGGTTGGTGGGGTTTAGGTTGATGTGCGGTTGTATAGAGGGTGCTAAATGGAGTACCAGAAAAATCTGACATTTGAGGATCTGCTGAAACCTGATGTGGAAGGGGTACGGCCTGCAAAAAAGGTTGGGGTTGGAGGCGTGATTTTTTTTTCGAAATGTAGGGGGTTGGAAGCAATTTGACGAGAGTCATTTGTTTTTTTATTTTTTTCAAAATTCAAGATGGCCGCCATACATGGACAATTTTCCTCCATACAAACTTACCCATTTTCTGAACTGGAAACATATCTTAGCCTACCTTAACAGCCCCACGATGAACCGCGGGCTGCTTGCAGCCCGCGCAGCGCCCGAAAAGCTAGTTATAATATATAAACCTACATTACCACTCACTCACTGACTCACTGATTGACATAGTTGTTTGCCCTGTTACCGGGTGGAAGGGATTTAGGTTGATGTGTGGTTGTATAGAGGGTGCTCCAGTGAGTACCAGAAAAATCTGACATTTGAAGATCTGCAGAAACCTGATGTGGAAGGGGTACGGCCTGCGAAAACGGTTAGGGTTGGAGGCGTGATTTTTTTTCCATAATGTAGAAGATTATAAGCAATTTGACGAGCGTTATTTGTTTTTTGATTTTTTTCAAAATCCAAGATGGCCGCCATACAAGGACAATTATCCTCCATACAAACTTACCCATTTTCTGAACTGGAAACATATTTTTGCCCACCTCAACAGCCGCACGAAAGACCGCGGGCTGCTTGCAGCCCGCGCAGCGCCCGAAAAGCTAGTTATATTATCTACACTAATATTATAAAGAGGAAAGATTTGTTTGTTTGTTTGTTTGTTTGTTTGATTGTATTGAATAGGCTCCGAAACTTCTGGATCGATTTTAAAAATTCTTTCACTGTTGGATAGTTATGTTATCCCTGAGTGACATAGGCTATGTATGTACCACGGGCGAAGCCGGGATGGACTGCTAGTAATATATAAACCTACATTACCACTGACTGACTGACTGATTGACATAGTTGTTTTCCCTGTTGCGGGCTTGGTGGGGTTTAGGTTGATAAGCGGTCGTATAGAGGGTGCTCCAGTGAGTACCAGAAAAATCTGACATTTGAGGATCTGCGGAAATCTGATGTGGAAGGGGTACGGCCTGCGAAGACGGTTGGGGTTGGGGTGTAGTATGTATAGACCTTTACCTTTATGCATTGACCTATGTGTGTAGACCTTTATTAGCGAATGATATCATCAAAGTATTATATTACCAAAACAAAAGGCGGCATCTGTTTGTTATTGGATATATGTATCCCTTTGATCATCCGCCATACTATATACTTTATATGTTCTTAGATATATACTCGAGTGTAACCAATTAGTATATAAGGAAATATTATTTCAAAAAATAAAGGAGTATTTTTCAAGCATTCGTGGGTTTCACTTACGCGTACCTCGCCCAACATCATATGGCGACCCTGCCGAACTAAGTGCGTACCTATGGAGCGGCGCCGGACCACCTACGTCGGTAGCCGCCGGCCGCGGTAGATCAAATACCAGGTATCAATTTGATCTTATTGAACTTTATTGAATCTATAATGGGGAATCAAAACAGTGCGAGTCCAGCACCGTCGGTAGCCGCCAGTCATACCGATATTGTAACGCAGATTGGTAAATCAAATAGTATTGAAAAACATAGTTCAAACATCGCGCAAGGAATCGAACGAATTGACTACTACCTTTGGATCTTAGTTATTGTGGGACTTTGTTTAATTGCCTTGTTGTGCCTCAGGTATTTCACTAAGTGCTTTAATAAAAGAATAGACAGAAGAACACAAGCAGAAGTACTCAGACACAAAAGTGAGGCAGCGTAAAATAAAATGGCTTACCTGACGAACTACGTAGAAGAAATAAACAGAGCAGTACGATTATTTTGTGAAAAGTATGAGGTCAGATACGAAGGGATACAACTATGTCGAAAACAAGGACGACTTGCCATTAGAGCTTACATAGAGGGCAGAACTGGACATGGGTTATTGTGTCCGAAGAAGATAACAGGAACGTTGCTGGCCACTTTGGCAAATACACTGGATGCGGACTTTGAAGATGGGACGAGAGCTGTCGCAGAAATAAAGTACGTTTATTCCAGTGAAAACATTTTTATATGGGAGATATTCTACGAAAGGGACTCAGTTTATGCGGAATGGTGAACAAATAATTAAATGAAAAAGTGGAAGTGAAAAAAAACTAAAAGGGTTCAGTGAATTAGTGAGAAAAAAAAATATATGTAAAGACAATATAAGCAGTAGCTGTAAGTATATATACTTAGTTTATATTTGTTTTTTAAAGGAATTATATTATGTTTCCTAATTAATAATTTTAAATACTAATATATTATCAAACTTAATCACTAAATATTAACGAGGATTGAATTAACGACAAATGTCAGATATAATTAGCGCCTTATATGAAAAATTATAATAACTTTTAAAAAAAAATAATAACCGACTTCAAATCGAAATGCACTAAAAAGCAAAAAATAATAATTATTTATATCAGATGACCCTGAAGTTCTGGGTAAAAAATCTCTATAATACTCATTATTTATTTGGAGTCGGTGCCAATCTAAGTACCTATATATACATGGATGTGTGGGTGCGTTTTTACACTTGTGTATTATAAAATCAATATGTGTATTAATATATAACATCGAATTAAAAATAATTTATTTCATAATTTTTGATTCACGCGCTGAGTTGAGTACTTAGCTACGTCATCCAACAACCTGCTATTGCTGGACTAAGTTTCATCAATACTACAGTGTTCTTCTACATACCAAGATTAAATTCAAGTGCTACGCAATAATGTACGTAAGTATTTATATTTTGACTTAAAATTTATAACCAATGTTTTCTATGTATCAGATAGTTTAAAAATGTATTACGATAAACCTCCTATCTGGTTATAAACTTTTACACAGATATGGTGTTAAACTTTACTTTATTTCAGGTCTGAATCAGAGTACTACCAGGCGGAGGCAAAGCGCGCTAAGAAGTTGCGCAAGAGAACAGCAGCGGAGTCATTATTGGACTCAGACAGCGAGGAGGAAGTTACACGGTAATATAATTATTTTATACAATTAATATACTAACTTTTATATGTGTGAAATAAAACTATTTTTATATTATATGTACGCTACACATCAGCTAACAACTTTTTTTTTTTTCAGCAGAGAACCAAAGAAATCAACAAAACCTGCGCGTAAAAATTCAAGCAAGGCTAAGAAGGAGCCCGAGCCAGAAAAGAAAAAAAGGTAAGCCAACATTATCTTATTCGATGCTAGCGGACTAGTCTACATTTCTACAATATGGCGATCACAAATTTTAAGATCTTGAGTTTAAAATTTTACGTGAGGTTTTTGTTTGGTTTTTCGTATGTGTGAGTGGCCAACGATGGTGTCAGATTTTTCAGGATGTCTAAAGACATCTCACATAGATTGACGACTAGTGTACAATAATGACAGCCGGGACCAGCTGCATATACATAAGCAATGCCTTTATTTAATTACTCTACATTTTTTGGTCATTTATTTTTAGCAGTTTAACGTTTTATTTAAATATTAGATTATTTGTATCACTAAATTAAAACTTATTAAAAAAATAGATAATAATAACTTAATGAAACTTATAAAATAACTTAAATTTAGAAATAAAATTGTTCTTGCGGCATGATGTCAAAAACCCCGACAGCAAACCTGCGCTGAATAGCAATAGAAGTAAAGTTTGCTCAAAGTTTAATGTTTTATTTCAGGTCAGGAGCATCGTCTTCTGCTGCATTTAACGATCTGTTTGGGGAGCAGTGGGAAGAAAGCAGTCCACAGCCGCAGCCCCTGTACTCCAGCCTGAGCCGTTACCTTCCAACGGGTACAATTCGTACGACGCAAGTCTTAGACGGGGAGTTCTATATAGTACTTAGGGTATTTGATGCGGGAGCTATCCGTGAGCTCCCGTTTGCTAAACGATACGAAGAGGTGCAAGCAATTCTTCGCCTCCAATTGTCTCATAAAGACCCTCAATGGGCGCTTGTAAAACAACTCTTTAAGGAAGGAGAAAAGAAGTTCGATAAAGAGGGTGTATTTTACTTAAAAGAACAAAAATAAACTATTGACGATCATCTTTTTTCCTTCTTTTAAATTTGTTTAGTTAAGGTAAATTTCTTTTTTTTTACTTATGATTTAAATAAGTATTTTTTTTTCCTTCTGTTTTATTTGTTGTAGTTACAGTTTAATTTTTTATACTTATAATTTTAATAAGTTTAAATAAACTTTTTTAATATGAAGATAAATTAAGTATTATTCAATAGTTTAAAAATAAATCTTTAATTAAACCTGAACATATTTTGACAACCTCTTAAATTTAAAGTCTTATACCTACCACAGACATATTTGATAACCTCCTTGTTTGTTTATAAAATGGGTAATAACACAATTTATTGTTCCGTTTGTGATAAATCGATACCTAATAGATCATTTTCAGGACACTTACGTAGTATTTTACATAAAAACAATACTTCCATCCATTTAAATACTAATTTTGAACAAATTAATTCTGCCTTTAAAAAACGCATAGTCTCTTATCGTATTAAATGTGATCGAAATGAGGAGGAGGATATTACAAACGCTTGCATTACTTCAAGTTCAAAGTATCTCACCGCGTCAGCGTTGAATTTGCAAGAATTATTAAATACTGCTTTGTGTAATCATGTAAATGTCAAAGTAAATTTTGAATTATTTATGAAAGTAATTTTGCCTAAGGATGATACTGTCGAAATTAAGTCATTCACAACAAAAAATATGATATTACATAAATCCTATAATTTTTCTGAATTATTACAGAAACTTATTGATATATTTTCCAGCAAAATTGAGGAGTTTCAAGAGAAAGGCAGTGGGTGGTCTATATTAGATATTGTTTATTTCGAAGTAAATATCAATAAGTATAACCCCTTACAGGGTTCTAGTTTTATAAAGTTACCAAGTAATCTTCTGTTTAAAAAAGCATGCTTGAATATTAAAAACAATGATGAATATTGCTTCGCTTGGTCTATAGTGGCAGCTTTATATCCTGTGCAAAAAAACGCGAATCGTACATCATCATATCCGCATTTTAGTACCGTATTTAATTTTGAAAATATGAGTTTTCCTGTCTCTTTATCCGACATTAGAACTTTTGAAAAAAATAATCACACTATTAGCGTTAATGTGTATGGATTAGAAAGGAATAAGATTATTGGCCCACTATATAAAACGCTTCAGCGAAAAAAAAAGCATGTTAATTTACTATTGTTACAAAATAGTTCTCATTCTCACTTTTGTTTGATAAAAGATTTACCTAAATTGGTTAGAAGTCAAGTAACTAAACATCACGGAAAGCTATATTTTTGTGATGAATGCTTATTATTTTTAAAGACTGAAAAACATATCTGTGGCAGTGTAATTCATTTTCAGAATTATCAACGTATGCAAAGTTTACCTTTTGTAATTTATTCGGACTTTGAAACTTTCTTGAGCCCGCGATCTAAAAAACAGGGTAATAATACTCTGAATTTACGACAGCATATCCCATCAGCTTTTGCGTATTATATTGTTTGTAATTATGACAGTTCACTTAACAAATTAGTAACGTACCGGGGACGAGATTGTTCTGAAAAGTTTGTTAAAATGCTTCAAAGAGATGTCAAGAAAATACACTTCCTAATTGAAGAAAAATCTTCTAATCCTATACCCATAAAATTCTGTGAAAATGATAAGTCGAAATTTGATAGTGCTGAATATTGTTATCTGTGTAACAAATTACTACTGGATGACAAAGTACGCGACCATTGCCATTTCACAGGGAAATATAGAGGCGCTGCACATTCTTCATGTAATATTAATTTTCAAATACCAAAGTTTGTACCAATATTCTTTCACAATCTTTCTGGTTACGATTGTCATTTATTTATACGCGAGTTGAGTTCGACTCCTGGTCTTATTAAAGTAATTCCGAAAACTAAAGAAAATTATATTTCTTTTACTAAGTTTATTCCGTTAGCAAAAAATAAATTTGCTGCAGTTCGTTTTGTAGACTCATTTAAATTTTTGAGTACAAGTTTAGACCAGTTAGTAAAAAACTTGAATGTGGAAGATTTTACTCATTTAAGACGAAATTGTATAGATGAAAAACAGTTCAATCTGTTACGTCGAAAAGGGGTGTATCCATACGACCATATGATTGGTTGGTCCTCATACAGTGAAACTAGTTTACCACCACGAGATAGTTTTTATAGTACACTTACAGACGAACCTCTATCACAATCTGATTATGATCATGCCCTAGAAGTTTGGAATTATTTCGAAATAAAGGACATGGGCGAATACACAGATTTATATATAAAATCTGACGTACTTTTACTAGCGGATATTTTTGAAAATTTTCGCAAAACTTGTATGGTGAATTATAGTTTGGATCCCGCATTTTACTTGACAGCTCCCGGTCTAAGCTTTGACGCAATGTTATTATCAACAAAAGTGAAATTAGATCTTCTTACTGATTTAGAAATGATTCGCATGATACAGAAAGGTATTCGTGGTGGCATTTGCTTATGTTCTTTAAAATATGCTAAATCGAATAATAAATATCAAGAGGATTTTATTCCATCTCAAGCTAGTAATTTTTTAATTTATATAGATTGTAACAATTTGTATGGCTATGCAATGTGTAGTTATTTACCTCATTCCGATTTTAGTTGGCTTTCTAAAGAAGAAATTATACAATTAAATATATTGGATATTCCTAACGATGCAAACTATGGGTTTATTTTAGAAGTAGATCTTGAATATCCTGAGAGTTTACATGATTTACATAATGATCTACCATTTTGTGCAGAAAATTTTACCCCTCCTGGTTCCAAATGTAAAAAATTGATACCAAATTTATATGACAAATTTTACTATGTAATTCATTACATGCATTTGAAAACTTGTATTAAAAATGGTATTATTTTAAAAAAGATTCATAGGGTCATAAAATTTAAACAAGGTCCATACCTCAAGTCATATATTGATTTAAATACTAAATTAAGGCAGTCAGCTGACTCCGTATTTCAACAAGATTTTTTCAAAATGTTAAATAATAGTTTATTCGGTAAAACATTAGAAGATACTGAAAAACGAGTTGATGTAAAGTTAGTAAGCTTATGGAATGACGAGCGAAATAAAACAAAGAAATATATTACGGCGAGCCAACTCATAGCACGACCAAATTTTCAAAGCATATCTATTTTTGACGAAAATTTAGTAGCAGTACAATTAAGTAGGGAAAAAGTTATACTAAATAAACCAATTTACATAGGATTTACAGTTTTAGAGTTATCCAAAAGCCATATGTATGATTTTCATTATTCGATTATGAAAAAACATTATAATGATAAAATATCCTTGTGTTACACAGACACTGACAGTTTATTATATTCAGTACAAACTAAAGATTTTTATGCTGATTTGAGAACTCATTTTACTAATTATTTCGATACAAGCAATTATACGTTTAGTAACGAATACAATATTAAGCGAATAAATAATAAAGTACCGGGATTATTCAAGGACGAACTCGGTGGAAATATTTTATTAGAATTTGTTGGTTTAAGATCAAAATTATATAGTATCAAAACAAAAACAACAGAGACTAAAAAAGCAAAGAGTGTAAAAAAGTCAGTTGCAAAAAAATTAAAGTTTAGTGATTATATCAACGTTTTGAATACCGGTAAAGAAATACGAAAAACAAACATTCTGTTCAAATCTATAAAACATACAATATTCACCCAAGAGCAGAATAAAATAGCGCTCTCTCGAAATGATGATAAGCGATTTATTCTTAAAGATAATATAACAACAAAATCTTGGGGTCATTACTCGATTACCGTGTAACCAGAAGGTTAATCAAATATGTCTGTTTAAACTGTTGTACTGTTGAAAATAATCTAGACATTGTATTGTTATAAAATTTAAGTATAGCAAATAATTATCTTAATAGATATCACTGTTTACTTATTTACTTAGTTATAATATTGTTAAAAATAAATGTGAATAATAAACTACTGTTTTTAATTTAAAGCTCTCTTCAAACCCAATCTTCGCACTAAAGGAGGTAGTGGAAAGTACTGAAAAAAAGCGTAAGAGTTCTTACATTTTTAATAATCACCAATAGTATCTTATTTAATTAAAAAATGAATGCTGTTATATTTTGATTATATAGTGCATTGCTAAAGTTTCATCGAATTGGACACTACACACGTGTGTGGATCAAGTCTTGACACGATTTTATTGTTGAAACATTTTACTTACTTGCATCATATTTATCACATATTCATATTAGACAATAGAATTAAAACCCTACCGTTAGCTAAATAAAGAATAGAACTGTTAGTGTCTAACGTTGTATTATTCCGATGCGGAGACGAAGTGGGGAGCTACTTCGATGGTGTCGTATTATAGTGCTGTTCATTAACGTGGCTGTTCTCGTACGATACGGAGGGAGACGGACATCCTCTATCTACCAAGTTACACATCTACGCTGTGCTTCTATTTATAAATGTAAGTACTTAGTTATTTCAGAATTTTATCTTCAGTACGTGATACTTGTTTCACTATTATTTTTGCTAATTATTTGATACCAACTATTATTTTTTTTTACAGATCATGTCAGATTCTCAAGATACGCGTATAATTTTCTCACAATACGCTCAAGATCCTTATGACATTAGCGATAGTGAATTTAATCCAGTGATGCTTTCAACATCTGATTCTACAGCTTCAAAGAAATCAAAACGGACTCCAGCAAAACACAATGGCGAACTATCATCAACATCCTACGTTATCAAGAAGCAAAAGGAAAAGGGTAAAAAGATAATAAAAATTAAAATATACGACGTAGAAGATGAAGAAAGTGACACAGCTGTCTTAACAGCAGCTCAATATATAGTCCAAGAACCGGTAGATGAGATAATGGACTTAACTGAACATGTTATAAGTCGAATCTCGAGAAAACTTGTGGGTTATAATTGGTAATGTAATGTAAATATATTTTTTAGACTTAGTAGTTATAATTTTTTAGTAATTATTTTTAATTAGTGTATATGAAATACCTATGTAATTGTTTAAGTGTATTTTTTAATTGTTTTAATTATAATAAAATTATTATTTCGAAAAGTATGGAAATAAATGTGTACGTAAATAAAAAGGTTATTTGTTTTTTTTTTCGTCTAAATATATTATCAAGCATGATTCACACCGAGATACACACATAAAATCTTAGTTTATATTCATAATGTGAATTTATTTTATACGGCTTAAAGTAACATGTGAGTTTAAAAATATATAACTATAATACTCGTATCTCGTTGTGAATTAAAACAAGTTAAATAAGGTTTTGAGTGTATAAAAGAAAATACATTGTTTTGATCTTATGAGGTATATTTATTACAAATAAATCAAACATTACTCAACTAAGTTATTAAGAACATCATTTTCTAAAGACCATTTCTTGATACAAATAACATTTTTTAATGCACAAAAGTTCTTATGACTTAAACAATTGAAGTCATATTCATTTTTGCAATAAGTTTTATATAAGGTCTTAAAATTAGGACTTCCTCTGGCTTCTATGTCCATTAAAACACAATTATTACACATTTCCTTTAGCCATATCTGTTTCTCGAGACCTTTCATTATAATAGTTTTATTTTGCATTATTGGTGTAATAATTTTTTTGAATTCAATATAGTTAATATGACCCTGACCCCAAGTTATCCCTCTCTGTCGTTCAAGGTACCTAACGGTCTTCTTTTCTTCCGTAGATAATGTAGTATATGCATATGGAGGTTTAATTAAAAAAACTTGGGTGAACTCCTTAGTAGATAATGCAAACTCTTTGATGATAAATTTATTAAAGCGATCCTTGAATCCTTGAACATCGACGAAAATAATCGAGTTCATGATATTTTACGAACAATATTACTCAGAGGTTTATATTCGACTATACAGTCGTTCAAAATTAGACAATAAGCTGACGTCTGATCAGGGATTTCTTTATCACTTTCTAACTCCAAGCGAATATTAATTACTGGTCCTGATTTGATGTTATCGTTCTGTCTAGAGCAATCGATAACGTATAAAGGAGCTATATTTTTAAACTCTTGAGCGCTTAACAAGGAGTTGCATGGGCGGTTATAATAAGACTGTTGAAAATTTACGTATTGTTCGTAAATTAATGCATAGTTATGTTTTGCAAAGTTGGTATTGTAACTTTCATATGGATAGTATGTAGAGTTTAAAAAAACTTTAACATCTCGAATATTGCAGTGATCAAACTGAGACATATCTTTATGTGCGTTATTTTTTCTGTTTGTTTGTAAACCTATGATAACGTATCTAGGTTTTTCAATTTGCGATGATGTCTTAATTGACCACGTATGTTTTGTAGTCTTTGGTAACAAAGGGTACTCATAAAGATCCCAGTTTCTAAACACTAATTGAATAGGTCTGTCTTTTTCGAGTATTTTAAGCAAATTAATTCTTTCTCTGTCTGAAACTTTAACATGAGGCATGCGCCATACAAGTAGTTATTAAATGGTGACTTCAAAACACAGTTTTACACGCCATTTTCGGTCATTTTATTCCCTCAATGGCGTATAAAACTGAGTTTCAAAATCACCATTTAATATCTGGGAATTACTTTACCTTTAGAGTTTATTTTCAATCGCTCAGTGACGTGTTTTGAATCGTATAATAAAAGAGCACCTAAAAATCAACGTAACTTCACATATAACACTATATTTCGAAAGTCGCGTAAGAGATATTTTGTGTAAAACTTACCAATATTAATTTTCAACTCGATCCGCAACACATTACACCACTTTTAGAATTTTAACTCTAGCAAATTCACATGTAACACTGCTTGTTTCAGTTAAACACAGACATGTGGCATGTTTCACTAGACACTCAGAAACACTGAGTTTTAGCAATATAAAATTGCTGGAACCTAAAAGATCTGACCATAGTGCATTATGCAATGGATAATCGCTTTACCAAGGCCGTTTGCTCATGCTGGTGATCTAATTCGTGGGCACCTTTAATAAATATAATAGCAAAGTTGTAACTTTTCATTTTGTTAAGATACAGCAAAGGTGACAGTCAAGTTAATTAAATTGTCTAATTATGAAATTTATAAAACAAAAAGAATCCTTAAACTTACAATGTATTTGCCCTACTATGCTGACGAATGGGGTTAAGCGACATGGCAACTTGTTGCCAAATACAATACGTTGCATTGTATGCGGACCATCAAGTTGTGGAAAGACAAATTTAGTGATAAGCTTATTATTGCATGAAAATGGTCTACGATTTCGTAATCTGTACGTATATTCAAAATCTTTATACCAACCAAAATACTTATTTCTAGAAAAAGTATTAAATATGGTGCCAGGTGTATCGTTTAAAAAATATAGTCATAATACTGAAGTGTTGAATCCGCAGGAAGCTGATCCAAACTCTATTATAATATTTGACGATGTTGCCTGTGAAAATCAAAATAATATACGGGATTATTTCGCTATGGGACGTCATAAGAATATTGACTGTTTTTATCTTAATCAAACTTATACCAAAATACCGAAGCAACTCGTGAGAGATAATGCAAACCTTATTGTATTATTCAAACAGGATGATGTCAATTTAAAACACGTTTATGAAGAACACGTGCGTTCTGATATGTCATGGTATCAATTCCGTGAATTGTGTTCAACAGTATGGAAAGAACTGTATGGTTATGTTGTAATAAATAAGGATTGTGAGCGAAATAAAGGATGTTACAGGATGAAATTTGATACATTTATAGTTATAGATTAGCATTAAAAAGAAACTGTCATTATGATAACAACTCACTTTATGTGAGATTCTGAACAAGAACGGATCATAAAATGGAGAAAAAAATAAAAAAACAAATCGTGAAATCCGCAGCTGCTGTAAAAAGAAAGGTGGGTTTGATAAGAGATACAAAAAACGCGAGCAACATGGCTTTAGAAACAATATTCAAACCTATCGTTGATCCACTTAATCAACTGTCAAGTAAAAACATTAGAAAATATGACGAAGAAAAAGAGGAGAATTATATACCCGAAACAAAAATAAGGAAGTTAAGTGAAAATGAAGAATCATTTTTTACTAAAGAAGACTTAGATGAACCATTTGACGAGGAAGAACACGATGAAGAAAACTATGATTCTCATGAACACAATTCTAACAAAACCCTTACTGTATCACCCTCTGAACACAACCTAAGTGATGAGTCCTTCAAATCTGTTCGCTCATCACCGACCTCTAAAGATCAAACACATCATGATGATATGTCTTGATCATCCGAAGCACTTAATGATATTCCTTTTGGTATCAGACATGATCGCGGAAAAGTCTTGCTAGGCAACATACGTATCTTCGACCAAGATGTAACATGGAAAATAGGAACTCGTATTATTAAAAAGACACCGGGTTTAAAAGAATTACTTTTCAAGAAAATACCAAACATGGATTTAATTACAGATGAAGATTTACAATATTACAAATTGTTGTTATTGGAAACCAATGCTCATCGACGTAACTACGATCCTAAGAAGCCTATTAATAGTAATAAAGGTTTTAAATACACGAACATCATTAAACCTCTATTTAAATTTACTAGAACTGTAACCACTAGTACTGAGAGTCTTTCAAAGGGGTCAGGTATGAAGCTGTTGAAAAATCTTAAAAAAAATACTGATTTGGTTTATTGGAATGATCCTAATGAGTTAGTAGAACGACTAAAATTATTGTTAGGGTCACGGGCAGCTGGTAACACAGGATTAGATAACGAAATTATTGAAATTATAACAGAATTACAAGAAGCTGGGATAGTGAATGTACAACTTAAAGAGCATTCACTGGGAAAATTAAGTAGTATTATATCTTAGCAGTATCGAGAGAATTTAGGAATATATAAAGAGCATACATTAAGAGATTTGAGCAGTTTACATATAATATTCGCTCTATATACTTATATTATATTGCAATGAATATAGACAAATTCGGTCACCACGTTCATAAGCGTTTAAGAGTTTCTAAATATTTTGACTCTCTAAACGACCTATTAACCAAATCGGAAACAGGAGATTACAATCTAAAACTAACAAGATTAAAGGGATTGTTACATCCAAAGGAAGATAACGACGCGGTTAACAAAGCCTATTTGGATAAAGAAATTCAAGATTTAAGAGCTGAATTAAAACAAATACAAACAAATGTAAAAAATTATCTTAGTGGTTTAGAAAAAGCTGTTTCGTCTAATATAAGTTCCACATACTATACAAAAACTGATATAGATTCAATGATGTCAAGGTTAAATAAAAATGAGTAAACGAAATATAGTTGACGAGCTCCATAGATCAGCGAGAAGGAATTTTCCACGTCGTTGTACAATTATAAAAGGAATGGATGATTTGTGGCAAGCTGATCTTATAGACTTACAAAAATATGCACAGTTTAATAAAGGATACAAATACATATTGGTTGTTATTGACGCTTTATCGAAATATGTTTGGGTGAATCCTCTTAAAGCCAAAACAAAGGACTGTGTTACAGATGCAATGCGACATATATTGACTGAATCAACTCGAAAACCAAGCAATTTGCAAACAGATTTAGGTAAAGAGTTTTACAATGAACATTTTCAAAGATTGATGGGCAAATATAAAATAAACCATTATTCTACTTATTCTGTAAAAAAAGCATCGATAGTTGAGCGAGTAATAAGAACATTAAAAAGTCATCTATACAAATTATTTAGTCTTTATGGACAGTATCAATGGTTAGGCAGTAATTTGAAATCCGTTGTTCAACGTTATAACACGACACCCCATAGCATAACAAAGTTTAAACCAATAGACGTTAATAAGTATAATGAGACTTTAGTCAAGGCTAATATAAATAAAACTCAAAAACAACATATCACGAAATCCCTGTTTCATGTTGGTGATCATGTTCGAATTAGTAAGTATAAAGGAGATTTTAGTAAAGGTTACACCCCTAACTGGTCAACGGAAATATTTACTGTTAAAAAAGTAACTTGTACCAAACCACCTACTTATCAAATAGAAGACAAACATAAGCAACTAATTTTGGGAACATTTTACGGTTATGAATTACAGAAGACTAAGTTTCCTGATCTTTATCTCATTGAAAAAGTTATAAAAAGAAAAGGAACTAAATTGTTTGTAAAATGGTTAGGACTAAGTGATTCCGAAAACAGTTGGGTTGACAAAAGTGCGCTGTTGCAGTAATATAAGTCAAGTATCGGAAGGTTAAACATCAGTTTCGGCTTATTCATGAAGAAAGGAAGTGGTATTATTAACAGTTTAATTGATAAGTTACCGTTTGAACTACATTTACCCGGATATCAGTTTTGCGGTCCAGGAACCAAATTACAGAAAAGGTTATTAAGAGGCGACCGAGGTATTAACGATTTAGACAGGGCGTGCATGTATCACGATATTGCGTATAATAACAGTGATATTAACATTCGACATAACGCTGATTTAGAACTTTTAAACATGGCAAAACAAAGGTTAAAATCCAAAAATGCAGGTAAAAGAGAAAAAATTGCCTCATGGATTGTAAAAAATGCTATGAAAGCAAAACTAAAAGCAGGCGCAGGAGCGCAATCATTTATGAAAATTGTGAAAAAAATACAGTCTGGTTTGAAAAAAATTAAACGTAAAGACAAAAACACTGCTATTAAATATGCTTATGCAGCTGCAAAGAAAATATTTACAAACAAAAGTGGTATGCGCTTACCACGCTATATACCTATTCCTAAGTGTGGTGGATTTTTGCCTTTGATTCCCATCTTTGCTGGATTATCGGCTCTCCGTTCACTAGCTGGTGGAGCTGCAGGTATAGCAAAAGCTGTAAATGATTACAAAGTGGCTAAACAGAATCTTCAAGAGTCTGCACGACACAACAAAACAATGGAAGCAGTTGCTCTTGGAAAAGGATTATACATCAAGCATAGTAAAAAAGGAGCGGGATTATATCTGAAAAATTCAAAAAACTAATGGAATGGCTACCCAAACGACCACTTACTAATTTCGATTTATTAGAGTATGCTAACGATATACCTTATTTTCGTGGTGTGTTTATGAGAGATTCTTTACCTACGAAACCAAGAAAAATAGAGTGCGCAATACTCAACCTTGATAGTTGTAATAACCCTGGAACTCACTGGGTAGCCTACGCGAAGCTTGATAATTATTCTGAATATTTTGATAGTTTTGGCAATCTAAAACCACCATTAGAGTTAATAAAATATTTGAAAAATACACCCATTAAATATAATTACATTCAACATCAGAACTTCGGATCCACGAACTGTGGACATCATTGCTTGAATTTTTTAATAAATTTTTGGAAAAATGTATTTAAGTGAATAAAAAAAATTTTTTTTTAGTACAAACATGTCTTTCACTGTGTCAATAACTGGGGTGGGAAGCTCCTTGACAACAAACTATTCACCAACTCTAGAATTACTTGGAGATTATGAATGTGGTCTTTTATACTTTTCTACTTTTAATTCGATTCCCAACATAGACGAGAGAAATAATAAATTATATTATGGAAATGAAGTTATCGAGATTCCAGAAGGGTCTTATGAACTTCAAGATATACAAGATTTTTTAAGTAGTAATATTACAAATGCTTCCTTTAAACTTACTTGTAATAACAATACACTGAAAACTAATATTTTCTGTTCCAAAGATATTTATTTTGAAAAACGTGATTCAATTGGTAGAATTTTAGGATTCGGAAAAGAGACTGTTAAAGCTAATAAAAGTACTGAATCTCGTTATCCTGTCAGCATTATATCTACTACTCTCGTGCGCATCGAATGTGACGTAGTGAGCGGATCTTTTGTAAACGGAAAACCTAGTCACATAATTCATGAATTTGTGCCTAACGTACCACCTGGTTATCGCATTATTGAAATTCCCAAGAATATAATATATTTCCCAATCAACCAAAATTCGATTACTGATCTGAATATCAGATTGCTGGACGCTGAAAACAATCAAATCAATTTACGCGGTGAGGAGGTTCAGCTGTATTTACATTTCAGAAGAAAATGATTAATTTTAATAAAAACCCTATTCCATCCTCTCTTCAAGTTAGTTTCAAGAAAACATCTCAGAAAAGAAGACCTCTCCATTCTTCACAGAAGAAGCTTTCAAAAAATAACCAAGAATATTTGAAATTGGTAGGATTATTAAAATGAATATTTTAAATATATCTCAACCAACAGCCTACGACAACAGCGTGGAAAGTTTCGAATTTCATTCGTACAAGCCGTACGTGACAAGTTTCAACAAGAATGATGAAATCCGAATCCCTATTAACCAACAAGACTTGAACATATTACCCTCTCTCAGCACATTGTACATTGAAGGTAAAGCAAACGTATACAATAGTAAAACAAAAGAAGTACTTTCAAGTGTTAGCTTTGTCAACAATCCTGCATTATTTTTATTTCAAGATATTCGGTATGAATTAAATGGAGTTGAAATAGATAGAATAAAAAATGCTGGTATTACTACAACCATAAAATCATATCTTTCCTTAAATGAAAATGAATCTAAATCTGCAAAAGTATGGGGGTGGTCTCCTACTGGTACAACTAATGTTCATGACGGTTCATTCTCTGCTTCAATACCATTAAACAGAATATTAGGCTTCGCGGAAGATTACGAAAAAATCATAATAAATTGCAAACATGAGTTAGTGTTACTAAGAAGCAACAGTAACCTTAATGCATTAACCCTTTAACTGTCGGACGCCCGGAGCGGGCGTCTGATGTATTGTTTTACTATTGTGTCTGCTATGCCGACATTCGAAGGGTTATTATTAAATAATGAAGAAATTGTTGATGATATAGTTATTAATAAAATAGTTTGGCGAGTTCCACACGTCAAAGTATCTGATCGTGAAAGAATTAATTTATTGAAACATCTGGAAAAAGATCGTGCTATTACATTAGCTTTCCGGAATTGGGATCTCTATGAATACCCATTACTCCCCAGAACTCGTAAACACACTTGGGCAATTAAAACTACATCGCAAACTGAGAAACCACGGTTTGTTATTATTGGGTTCCAAACCTATCGTAAACATCAACCACAAACGTCAATGGCAGAATTCGATCACTGTAATATTCGTGATATAAAAGTTTTTTTTAAATTCATCGTATTACCCCTATGAAGGATTGAACATAAGTTTCTCAGAAAATAAGTTTTCTTTATTATACGAACAATATGCAAGATTTCAGCAGTCTTATTATGGACGTCGAGCAGAACCTTTGTTGAGCTTAAAAGAATTCAAAGACGTTTCTCCATTATTTGTTATCGACTGTTCCCGTCAGCAGGAAACATTGAAGGGCTCTATAGACGTGAGAGTAGAAATTGAAGCTGACCAAGAAATACCTGATCAGACAGCAGCATATTGCTTGATATTAAACGATTGCATATTTGAATACAAGCCTTTGAGCAACATTGTTAAAAAGATATCATGAATAAAAACACAATTGTCGTAGATCTACAAGGTTTCAAAAACCCTAGCAATGAATTCATTGTAAAGGAATTTGCAATAGCTACTGAAGAGCATACTCATATATTTTTAATAAAACCGCCTTATACTTTCTCCCAACTTACCCCTGAATAAAGGAAACGTGTTCGGTGGATCGAAAAAAATCTCGGATATCGATGGGGCTCTGGATTTGTCGATTACAAAGAATTTCATAGGATTATAAAACCTTATTTAAATGGACGAAAAATTATTGTGAAAGGTGAAGAAAAAGTGTTGTGGGTTCAGCAGTTATGTGACCACCAAAATATTGAAGATATTACAAATAAAAATATTCCAAATTTAAAAGAGCTTCAAGCTAAGTATTGTAAAGGATCTTTTTCATTAAATTGTTTTTTTCATCTAAGACAATGTGCACTAAAAAATGTTTTATGTATAAAGAAATGGTTGATGGAAAATAAAATAATGTTATAACTATAAGATTTTTTTAGTATAGTTGATAGAAAATAGAGTATTTTTGTAAATATAGTTCATGGTTATGGATAATAATAAAACAAGAAAATATATACCATCTTTTATTTATCACTCAATTAATTCTACAAATACATTATATCATTTATATTAAAATATGTTTATATAACTATTACTAAATTTATCAAAGACATACTTAATCTTAATTATCACAAAAAAATTATATACTATCTTTTATTTATTACTTAATTAAATACAATCATTTTTATTAATATAAATATTATATACACATATATATATATATATATTAAAATTAACTAAGTTTATTTACATCATAAGTACTTAATCAAAATTATAACTACTAAGTTTTTTACTTATCTTACTAATTACGTTTTCAGTCAATTCCAATATTTCATCAAATGAGTCACTGATCACATATTGCGCACTTAACACCACACTATCATCGTCTTGGCGTTGAGTTGGAGAACTTGGAGGAGACAAAGCACTGTATGTTGGGACACGCTCACGCTCGTTCTCTAGATCCAAGATCTGAATTTTAATCACCCGGATGCCCTTTCGCGCCTTTTTAATTACATAAGACGATGATGCAAGTTCCTTGCTTCTCTTCAACGCAGCCTCCTTCTTATCTTCGATTTTCTTAAGTTCTGCAGCCCGATCTCTCAACACATGAATGAACTGTAAGTCTTCTGTAAGACCTTCGTTGGGATCTTGAGCGTATTGAGAGCACAATATGCAAGTGTGAGTTTCTTGTGAGTCCGACATGATCTGTAAAGAACAAAACATACATTTAATAATAAGTAACACATATAATATTTAGACATTAAGTGATATTAATAAAAATATGTCTACTTACATTAAGTTATAAACCGCGGTGGGTTTGAATCGGTTTAGCAGACGATGATGTATCGCAGATTGGCTGTTCAATAACAACTGAAAAACGATTATAAACAGCACGAGTCTTTTATATAACAATATACATTATGATTGTATTGCAAAACTCGACGTTCCTCGCAAACCAAACAAGAATAGACATGTTCATCTCCACTAGCCAGGTGTTAAGTTCTAATAGCTATCATATTTCATACACATGATTCAATAATATCTTGTACCTTTATACGAGCAAATCACCTAAACACCACTGTTCAACATAGGTCTCAAAAATGAAAAAATCGTTTATTGACGTTACCATAATATGCAATAGGTTCCAAAACAAACCATAGCCAGTATTAATTCGCTTTCACCGCCATCTAGCGGAGGCGATGTTAATGATATTAATATAGGGGGCGCTGGTTTATATGACAACCACCATATCGTTGTTCATATTGTGTGTTTGTTTGTTTGTTACCTCTTTACGCTTAAACTACTGAACCGATTTTGATGTTTGGTATGAATATAGTTTGAGACTGGGGAAGGACATAGGGTACTCTTAATCTTGAAATTCCCACGGGGAGCGAAGCCCGCGGGCACAGCTAGTATTATAAATACGAAAGTGAGTTTGTATATTTGATTGATTTTTACCTCTTCACGCTTCAACCACAGAACCGTTTTAGATGAAATGTGGTATGGATATAGTTTAAGACCCAGAGAAGGACATAGGATAGTTTTTATTCCGGAATTCCCACGGGGAGTGAAGCCCATGGGCATAGCTAGTAAAATTGTATTTTGAACGCCTGCTTATGTAAATAGGCTTATCTAAGATAACTGACTCGGGTCTCATTTGTACAGCTACAAAATTTTCAGAAAATATAGTACAGCTATGAAAATTTGGTTTTGATATTAGTTGTTCAGCTGAGTAAGTTTTATTTGTTTTGTTTCTTGTATCAGTCCATCGATTTACTAAATGAATATTAACCCTTTTCTCAGAATCTTCTAGTGTTTTTCCAAAAACACTATTATTTAATAATTTAAAAAAGTCCTGTTCAAATGTTGACTTAGCCTTTTGACGTAATTTTGTGTTCAAATCAATATACTGTTTTAAAAATGGATGTTGTTTAAATTTTATTACTCTGTGAATTTTCTTTAATATCAATCCATATCGTACACATGTTTTTAAATGAACATAATGAATTACATAATAAAATTTATCGTATAAATTAGGAATTAACTTTGGAGATTTAGATGCTAGTGGTGTAAATTTTTGTGGGCAAAATGGTAGGTCATTGTGAGCATCGTGGAGATGTTCAGGATATTCCAAATCAACTTCCAAGATATAACCATATTGTGAGTCATCGGGTACACTAAGAATATTAAGTTCATTAATTTCAGATTGGTTCATTAACGTAAAATCTGAATAGGGTAAATAAGAGCACATAGCATAACCATACAAATTATTACAATCTATATACAGCAAATAGTTATCGGGTAAGGATGAATTATAATTATCCAAATATTGATTATTTGCTTTTGCATATCTGGTAGAGCACAAACAGATTCCTCCACGAATACCCTGTTGTATCATGCGTATAATTTCTAGGTCGTTTATAAGTTGAAGTTTTACTTTAGTTATCAATAACATTGCATCAAAACTTAAAGACGGTGCTGTTAGATAAAATGCTGGGTCTAATTTATAATTTGTTTTACAAGTTATACGGAAATTTTGAAAAACATCTGCCAGTAAAATTACGTCTGTTTTTAGGTATAAGTCCGTGTATTCACCGAGATCTTTTAAACAAAATGTTTTCCAAACTTGATTTGCATGACGATAATCAGACTCTGAAATAGAGTCGTTAGTTAAATGGCTATAGAAACAATCTCGCGATGGTAAACTAAGTTCTTTATATGAATTCCAACTAGTCATATATTCGTATGGGTACACACCTTTTCGTCTTACTAGATCAAAATGCTTTTTCTCTGGAAAAAAAATTGATAGGTGCTTAAAGTCACTTTCGTTTAAGTTTGCAGCAAGTTTTTCTAAACTAGTACCTAAAAATTTAAATGAATCCACAAACCGCACCGGTATATATTCCTGATAACCTGTATTAAAAAAATTTGTAAATGATATGTAGTTTTCCTTGTTTTTCGCAATTACCTTTAAGTTGCCTTGCATTTCACCTAACTCTCGAATAAATAAGTGACTATCGTATCCGGACAAATTATGAAAAAATACTGGAACAAATTTTGGTAACTGATATTTAAGGTTACAGTAAGAATGAGCCGCTCCACGGTATGTTCCTGTTAGGTGACAATGATCTTTTACTTTGTCATCAAGTAACAATTTTTCGCAGAGAAAACAAAATTTTGATGTATTAAAATTTTCTTGCTCATCTGGTGTTAATGAAGACATAGGAATTGGAGTTTTCAAAATCTTGTATATTTGTTTTACGTCTTTACCAAGAAATTTCAGAAATTTTTCGATACAATCTTTCCCACGATAAGACACATATTTATTGAGAGAGCTATTAAAAGAACAGACGATATAATAGCCAAATGCTGCTGGTACATGTTTCTGCATAATAGATGTACATTTCGAGTCATGATTTTTTGATTCGGGTTCAACTAATAAAGATTCAAAATCAGCGTATATAACAAATGGCATATCTTGCATTCTTTCGAAATTATTAAATTGAATTACAGTTCCTGGTTCAGGTAAAACTGTTCGAACCCCACCACAAATATGGTCATCAAATTTTTGTTTTATATTAAAAAATATCATGCACTCATCACAAAAATATATTTTTCCGGCATGTTTTGTTAACTGAGGTCTCAGTAATTTACTCAAATTTTTTATGAGGCAATAATGACGAAATTCACCTTTTTCTAATAGTAACAAATTGACATGATGTTTTCTTTTATGGTTAGTTTTGTATAAAGGACCCACAATTGTTGACTTTTTTCCAAGACCGTATACATTGACGCTAATTAGATGATTATTTTTTTCAAAGATTTTGATGTCCGAGAAACCAACGGGAAAAGTCATATTTTTGATATTAAGTTTATTTTCAAATCTGGGATAAGAAGATATTCTATGTGGATTGTTGACAGCTGGAAATAATGCAGCCATTATACACCACAAAAAACAAAACTCATCATTATTTTGTACATTGACACAGGCGCGTTTTAATTTTATAGATTTCGTTAATTCAATAAATCTAGCACCTCTCAAAGGATTGTACTTATTGATGTTTACTTCTAAGTACAAATTGCGTAGAAATGTCCAGCCGCTGTCCCTTTCTTGAAATTCATCTATTTTATTAATAATAGTACAAACGACTTTGGAAAAAATTTCGTTAAAATTATAATAGTTATGTAATATAAAGTTTTCAGTAGAAAATGATTTTATATCGTTGTTTAATGTTGAAGGTAGATTAAATTCGGCAAACAACTCAAAGTTAACTTTGATTGAATTATATGTAGCGCGTCTTGCGGCTAATAGATGTTTTACACGAGATCTTAAACCTTGTAAGAATTCCATTGGTAGCGTTACTGCATGGTCATCTCCATCTGCGACCATAGGCAGCACTCTGTATGAAGCAATTCTATTTCTGAACGCCCCACCTATATTTTGAATATCATTACTAATATCGATAGAATAATTGTTTTTATGTATATTACTTCTAAGATGACTTGAGAAAGCGCGACTCTTTACTGATAAATCGCAAACAGTGCAGTAGACTGTTTTATTAGTCATATTTACAGTAAATATTCAATAAAATTTACTAATATAATAGGTAGGTATGAGTGAAGAGTAAAATAATTATTTAACTCATAAATATAAGTTTATTTTATAGTTTAATTCAAAATACAATTGTAACTTTATATTACATAAATTTTAAAATCGAATGGTTGATGGAAAGAGAGTTAATATGCGGTAATTGAATAACATAGAACATTTGTTATTAAGAAAAAAACAATTATAGTATTAATGTAAAAAAGACAAAACTTGTCAAATTATAAAAAATTGCTATCATATGTAAAGTCCGTTTTGCACTTTTTAAGAAATCTTTTAGTGAGCGCAAATCTTACTTATGTTATAAAAAAGTATTAATGAAAGTTATAAAAAGAACTAAAATTCCTTATTAGAAAAAATGTCTTCAGCTGTAAAGTGCGCTTTGCACTTTTTAAGAAATGTTTTAGGAAGCGCAAAACTTACTTATGTTATAAAAACTATTAAACAGGTAATAAAAAATATTAAATTTTCTTATTAGGAAAAAAATTGCCTTCTTCTGTAAAGTGCGCTTTGCACTTTTTAAGAAATGTTTTAGGAAGCGCAAAACTTACTTATGTTATAAAAAACTATTAAACAGGTAATAAAAAATATTAAATTTTCTTATTAGGAAAAAATTTGCCTTCTTCTGTAAAGTGCGCTTTGCACTTTTTCAAAAAACCTTTTAGTGAGCGCAACTCAGGAGCGTCACCGTCTGCTCTAAATTTTAACAGTAAGACAGCGTGCTCCCACCTATCTTTTGGATCAACGAGAGCTATATCCGCGGCGTTGTATACCTTCACCTCTACGAATACATCGCCGTCTAAGTTGGCTGTACGCCTCACGACACCGTCCGCCACTCGCCGTGTTAGAACGGACTGCAGGGTCTGCGGGCTCTTGACAGTCTTATCGTAGACTTCGTCTTCGGTATCGCTGTCATGCCAACCAGTCTTACTAGGCGCTGCGGATTTTTTCGGTTGCTGTCTTGGCTTCGCTGGCTTGGATCTGCATAGTAGAGAAAAAAAGTTGATTTATTTAGCTGAAGTAATAATTCTTCTATAAAACTTTAGTGATTAGGTGTAATGAATTAAGTGTGTAACATAATTATCAATACAGGAGTATGAAGTATTACAAAATAATGTGAACAGACAGAAATAAGAAGTAGAAAACTATGTATACTCGTTTTAAATCTAAGGTAATTTAAGTAATATTATAAAACTTACTTTTTAGGTAAGACTTCTTCGTCTGACTCGATTATGTTGTCCACTAACTGCTGTCGCTTTTTCGACTGCTTACTGGCAGCGGGGCTTGATCTGCAATCAATACATTAAGTATTAGAAAAGCATTGAAAATATAAACACCATGTTGATTAACACTATTCTAAAATCCTTTCAGGCACTTTAAAATTAAATAATGTTTAAAATAGTGTTTTAAGTAGTTTTAGTATATTTTATAGAGGTATAATTTAATTTAAGTAGTTATATAATTTAAAATTAGATTTATATAGTATTATGATTTCGTTTTCATAATAATTAATTGATTCAAATAATGAATGTTTAAAATTGATATTTACCTCACTCTAGAAGTTGATGGCTCTTCGTCAGAGTCGAAAAGTGGGTCCCGCACTTGTTTTTTCGCTCCCTTAGTAGGACGCTTCTTGATGTAATCAGACTCCGACCTGAAATTAATGATATTATTAAAGTCAAAGTCAAAATGCGAGTCTGACTTACACGACAAATAAAGTGTGGATAAATCATTATATTGCAATCTCGTTATCTTATTTTAAAAAATCAATATAACGAATATAAACTTACGAACATTATAGTTCTCGCGTAGATTCTTGTCTTGAAAGACTGGCTAGCAGCTGGATTGGCGTTGCTGGTTGGCAACAGGCAGGGAGACGTCGTAGAGTCACACACACACACACTAGTGCTTCAGTAGACTGTGTCTAAGTTGGCACTCGTCGAAATTAATTGGGTGAAAAACCACCCTACAAGATTATATATACAGCGTTTTAGCCGAATCATGAATATTTTTACAGATATTGTAAACCTTTAGGTGTGCCGAAGAAATTTCCGATTCACATATAAAAATTAGCAATAATAATACATGACTTAAGCCAAACGGTGTACAAAGTCTGAGTTTTGATAGCATAGGTAAGCACTTTATTTTAGTCGAATCTATTAAAGCAGAACTCGAAAACAAAAGTTTCATGTTGCAAACTTCCTTTGAAATACGATCATCAAAAAAGGCCGCCTATGTCAATAGCTAATTAACCAACTGACAAAAGAGGGTTAAACAACAGAAAACAGGAACTGTATCAGACCTTCATCCCTTACGGTAGGCAGAGCCTAATATGGCATTAAGACCAAAGGCTACGTTTAGCATATATTGGTGGTGCATAGGTGGAAAATAGAACCAAATAATGATGGGTTGCTAACCACATCAGCTATTACCATAGTTCGTCAGAATTTTCCTTAAACGACTTTTACAATCTGCACGGGAGGAGAAGCTGCAAAGGGTAAAAATTGTATGTAAAGGTGCGATCACATTAGGTGTTGTTTAAAATGACTTGTGTTCGTACTACTAAACATCTTTTTGCAATCAACATGTAGTGATATAGGTTAAACTAGAAATCATATCTTGTATAGGTATTATTAGCAAATAAAAAACATTTTCTACAAATTGCGAATCAAAGATATAAATTTTAGACATGGAGAATTAAATTTGCTAAAGGTATTTTAATTCACAAGTTATAGGCAAGAGATTTTGAAATTTAAATGGAGAGGAAAGAAAAAAAATATTTTGTACTACCTACTTATACTTTATATATTTGCACTTGGTCGCAACTATCCTTTACAACTGTTTTGTAAGCTTAGGCAGTGTCGGTTTTAGCCCTACCAGTGCCCTGGGCGAAATTTCTAAGGTGCCCCACCTAAATGTAATGCAAACCCATTCGAAACAAGATTTACGTTTTAAAAACTAATACCTGATTACGGAAGCCATTTACAGCTAACAATGTATATATTTTGGAATGTGCTAATTAAGACCTTTCATTTGATATACATCTCGAAACCAAAACAAAAAAAATATGCCCCGCAATTATTGTATGAAGAATGCTTTATATACATTTATTGAATACAAATTGTAAACTTTGTCACCCGGACAATAAAGTAGAATCGATTGACATCTCATTTGTCAAAAGTGGATAAGCGGTATGGATGCTAAGGTGAAAAACACATAGATATCCACAATAAAATGAATATACGTAATGAAATAGTTGTTTATAAAAAGTAAGTAGGCCTCGATCAATTAGCGAGGGGATATACATGAGCAGTCATGGCCCCCTTTATACCGGCGCCCTGGTTGGTCGCCTAAAACCGCAACTGAGCTGAGGTAAGCATAACACGCTATGACATGTACGCTCGTGGTATATTTCCGTGGGAACGAATAATGCAGATTATACAATTTTGTCGTAGTGATTTCAAGATATTAGAATCGATAAAATTACATGCAAAATAATTTATATTACAACTAAACTTTTTTTTCAAGTGGAAAGGTTTTGATTATAACCATAAGTATATTTAATATGAAACGGGTGTTACCACAAAATAATTACCCTTAAGATATATTTATTGTATTCTGTATAAACGTTACATATACGAGTATTTATTTAATAATTCATTTTGATAGTGACTACAAGAAATAAATAACTGGTTACAGTTCCCGTAATTATTAGCAAATTTATTAATGAGATTGTTAATGTAATCAATTAATTGCGATTGAAGAATATCTTAACATAATTATTCAAAACTTTTATCGATAGTTGATCGATGTCTCCTTCACAACGTGCGTTCGCAACCCTATTAATTTACCTACCAATGCATTTCAACTTGGACCGTTGCATTGTAAAGTTATGAGTAAAATGTAATATAAATTTACTGAATTTCTAAATGGATCCCATATGCTTTGTGATAGGATTTATCGTGGTCCAGGATGCCAACAATCGAACTTGGTGTGGCACGAGCAAACGGCCTAGAAACATCGAAAAGTTCTCAGCATGGTCTCGGTGGGTATTTTTTACCAATGTCTTAACGGGTGACAGTGCTCTCGTATTTACTGGGTGCCAATAGCCAATGGGTCACCGGCACGACCAATCGGGCCAGTAATGAGAAAACTAGATCCCAAGGCGTCCCGATGACCTTGCGACAGACTATTCATTCTAGGTGTCCGCCAATTAGATCACCGGCATGAGCAAACGGCCTTGGTAAAGCGATTATCCATTGCATTATGCACTATGGTCAGATCTTTTAGGTTTCAGCAATTTTATATTGCTAAAACTCAGTGTTTCTGAGTGTCTAGTGAAACATGTCACATGTCTGTGTTTAACTGAAACAAGCAGTGTTACATGTGAATTTGCTAGAGTTAAAATTCTAAAAGTGGTGTAATGTGTTGCGGATCGAGTTGAAAATTAATATTGGTAAGTTTTACACAAAATATCTCTTACGCGACTTTCGAAATATAGTGTTATATGTGAAGTTACGTTGATTTTTAGGTGCTCTTTTATTATACGATTCAAAACACGTCATTGAGCGATTGAAAATAAGCTCTAAAGGTAAAGTAATTCCCAGATATTAAATGGTGATTTTGAAACTCAGTTTTATACGCCATTGAGGGAATAAAATGACCGAAAATGGCGTGTAAAACTGTGTTTTGAAGTCACCATTTAATAACTACTCATACAATCTTTTTGATATCGATACTTTCAACCTCCTCGCCGGTGTTTAGTTTTAGCGCGTTCAGGTTAGTATTACTTCGTAACAAAACTAGCTCATGTTTACAATTAACAATATTTTTTTTATAATCTTCTGCAAATCCTAATATGTTGCTGAGTGGAACTGATGCAGCAAAATGACCTCCAATTTCATTTTTGATTCCGTGTATATCCCATCCCCATACTTTCGATATCTTTGACTCAGCCTCGTTCATTGATATCAGTGCTTTCATAGTAGTCGTAATACCGGCATTTTTTACTTTGTCTGTTTCAACTCCATTTAATTCATATCGTATATCTTGAAATAGATACAGAAGTGGATTGTTTGTAAACTGTATAACCTGAACTGGTTCTTTCTTATCACTTTTGATCACGTTGACTACTGCTTCAACATACAAGGTACTTGCACTCGGAAGAACATATAAATCTTGTTGATTTATGGGTATCCGAATTTCATCATTTCTATTAAAAGTAGTTATATACGGCTTGTACGAATGTGTTTCTATACCGTCAATGGAGTTGTCATAAACAAGAGGATTAGTTATATTTAAAAAATTCATTTTAGAAGTCCAATCGATTTTAGAAAATATTTATTAGCAGCTGTTAATTTCTTTCTTTTCTTCTTAATTACACGAGTGTGTGCTATCTTCTTGATGGTCTGATTGCTACTAAACTTTTCATATGTTGAAGTTGTATATTTATTGTAGTCAATCATATTTTTTTCAAATGTAAATACAATTGCAATTCTTCTCCGCGAAAATTTATTAAATTGTTTCTTATATCCAATATTCTAATATTTATACTATTGACAGTGCTTCTATTCACCGGAAAGTAAATATTACTGTTTGGGATTTCTATTATTCTATAGCCAGGAGGCACATTTAAAGCAAATTCGTGAATTATATGACTCGCATTCAACTCGCAGCACGCTTGTAGATAAAATGTTAACTGGCAGTGGAGACTTGTGCCATACATCTTTTATTAGAAAATTTTTACCATAACCTAGTAAAGGTCCAATAGAATTTGGTTTTTCGAAATGAATATCTTTTGAACAAAATATCGAGAGGGTCAGGGTGTTATTGTTGCAGAATAACTTGAAAACACAGTTATTCGCTTTTGATTGTAAGAATTCGCAAAGGTCTTGGAGTTCATAAGCTCCTTCAGGAATTTCAACCACTTCATCAATGCCATAATAAAATTTATTATTCGTTTTAGTAATATTTGGTATAGAGTTAAAAGTAGAGAAGTGCAACAGTGATAACTCGTATTCGCCATTAAGTTCCAACGGAGGCGAATAGTTTGTCGATAGTACTGAGCTGTTTCCAGTTATGGACAGAGTGAAAGACATAATGGGAATGATGTTTTATTCAAACGTTATAATTAATATATATATAATTTTTACACCAAAAGTCATACAAAAATTCTAAACACAAGTGTCCACAATTCACAGTATCAAAGTTTTGGAATCTAGTGTAATTGTATTGTAAATCACTCACATTTAAATATTTCACTAATTCTTTGGGCGGTTTCAAGTTACCGAAACTATCAAAATATTCGCAATAGTCGTTTATTTTTGCAAAGGCTACCCAGTGAGTTCCGTTATTATTATGACTGTCTAAGTTAATTATGCCACACTCTATGGGTCTCGGCCTACGAGGCAATCTATCTCTCATATAGACACCTCGGAAGTATGGAATATTTTTAGAGTTTTTAATAATATCGATATTCGTAAGAGCGCGCTTGGGTAGCCTGCATTTTAGTTTTTTGTAGATTTCAAAAATAAGCCATTTCCTTTTTTATATGGCTTAAGATATAAACCTTTTCCAATCGCAATAGCCTCCATGGTTTTGTTATGACGTTCAGATTCATGTAAATTCTGTTGTGCACTTTTGTAATCATTTATTGTTTTTGCTATACCAGCAGCACCTCCTGCTAATGCTCCTAGTGCTGACAAACCCGCAAAAATTGGTATCAAAGGTAAAATTCCTCCTGTCTTAGGAATTGGTATTACTCTTGGTAAACGAACATGACATATTTTAGGGAACATTTTTTTCGCTGCTTGGTAAGCATATTTAATAGCAGTTTTGTTATCTTTTGATTTCATTTTTTTTACTTGTGATCGTATTTTTGACACGAAGGTTTTAAATTGTTTAATCCCTGCACCAGATTTTAATTTTGCCTTCATGACCTTACCTACTATCCAAGATGCTATCTTTTCACCTTTGCTGCTGTCTTTAGCATGTAACCGCTTCTTCGCCATTTTCATCAGTTGTAGATCAGCTTTATGACGTTCAGATAGATTAGGATTGGTGTAAGCTATATCGTGATATTAACAAGCTTCGTCTAATTTATTAACACCCTCATCACCTCTCAATAATCTTTCTTGTAATCTCGTACCAGGTCCGCAATAGTTGTAACCGGGTAAATGAAGCTCAAACGGTAAGTTGTTTATCAAACTGTTAACAAGTCCACCTCCTTTCATTGCTTGTTACGTAATGAGCAGAATGTAAAATGTTAACACTTATATTATGATACTATTGAACTTTTATCTACCCAACTGTTTTCTTTTTTAGGAAGTCCTAACCATTTGACAAACAATTTGTTTCCTTTTTTTCTCATATTTTTTTCAATTAAATATATATTTGGATATTTAGTTTTTTGTAACTCTTCTTGATAGAATGAACCCAGTATATTTTGCTTTTTTTGATCTTGTATATGATAAGTAATCGGGCTTGTATTATTGACAGTCTTAATTGTGAAAATTTCAGTAGACCAGTTAGGTGTGTAACCTTAGCAAAATTACTCTTATATTTGCTTATTCGAACGGGGTCACCAATAGCAAATTTATTTTTGAATATTTTAGTTCGATTCTCTTGGAATTTTTTAATGTTGTATTTTACAAGGTTTTCATTTTCTCTATTTACGTCTACAGGTTTAAATTTAGTTACACTATGTTTATGATTGTTGTATGAAAATACAATGTCATTAAAATTTTTCCCAATCCATTTATAATTACCTTGATAACTAAACAACTTATAAAATTGAATCTTTAATGTTTTTATTAGACTTTCTACAATAGAAGCTTTTTTTGTTGAATACGATGAATAGTGATTAATTTTCATTGATTGCATATATTTTTTAAATATGTCGTTATAAAATTCGGTCCCTCTATCAGTTTGTAGGTTTTTAGGGCTGCGTCCGCTTTCTTTTACAATTTGTGTAAATGCGAGAAGAACTTCTTTTTTTGATTTGGTTTTTAAAGGAACTGCCCATGCGTATTTCGAGAAACCATCAATAATTGTTAAAATGTAAGCGAATCCACTATTATATTTCTTTAATGATTGAAAATCAATCAGGTCTGCCTGCCATAGGTCGTCTATTTCTTTTAATATTACACAACGACGATCAAAATTTCTGCGTGCCGACCTATGAATTTCATTTACCACCTGTTGTTTTACCATTTTGTAGTTCGTTAATTATTTTATCAATATGCTCTCGAGTGTAAGTCTTTTTTTCCAACTGACGAATATTATTTAAAACATCTGCTTTTATTGCATTTGTGACAGCAATAATTTCATCAGCTATCTTTTCATCTACATATTTTTTATTCACTGCATCATCATAAGCCACAGGTTCTTGAACTCCTCTCAGTCGAGTGGAACGTAAATCGAAATCTCCAGTTTCCGATCTAATTAGGTGATTTGTCGAACAATCTAGTATTTCCGACAAACGTAGTCTTTTATGAACATGGTGTCCGAATTTGTCTACATTCATTTTGAATCGAAGTCGGTCACCGAGGAGTAATAAATGATCTTAATTGAAGGTGAAGTTGTTAATTTATAGTCCCGCTTTCACGCAGTTCTTCTATAATTGAAATTATTTCGTTATCAAGACCAGTGTTGCCTGCATCTTTAGATGCTATTAATAATTTCAGTCTTTCAACTAATTCATTAGGATCATCCCAGTAAATGTAGTCAGTATTTTTTTTAAACTTCTTTCTTAGAATCATGCCTTCTCCTTCGGCTATATCCTCAGTATTACTGACAGAAGACGTAGAAGGCTTACGTAATTTAAAAAGTGGTTTAATAATGTGTAAATACTTTCGTCCTTTGTTAGATTTAATTGGTTTACTGGGATCGAAATCTCGTCGATGTGCGTTTGTAGCAATTAACATTGCTTTGTATTCTTGACTATCATGTTCGGTAACTAGTTCTAAATTAGGAACTTTTTTGAACAACAGCTCTATAATTCCTGGTGTTATTTCATAATCACGACCTGCTATATGTATATTTTGGTTATTTATATCAACACGTGATGTGCCCATCATTAGTTTACTCCTTTCTCTTCTAACTCCAAAAGGAACATCATCAAATATTTCTGAAGAAAGTGACCAAGATGAAGTATTTTGACTAGGACTCGGCATCGAATCAACATATGATTTTAGAGTTTCACGGTCACAATTACTGTTATTAGTATTACGGGACTTACCGCGATTAATATCGTTTTTTGCCAGATATTTCGATGGCCCTTCTGCCATCATGGTCGCTGGCCGACCATGCGACCATTAATCGCGGTAAGTCCCGTAATACTAATAACAGTAATCGAATCAACAGTTTTAAACGATGTATAGCTGTTATTAATATTATTCTCTCCCGAGTCTCCCGAATCATCAAAACCAATATCTTCATCAGAATCGTTTTCAGAATATTCTTTGGAAATATTGTTTGAAAGGTTCATCTTAAGAGTTTTGTTGAAATTTGATTCGGGTGATACAGTTCGCCTTTTTATGCAAGGTTTAGTCAAGATATCATCTTCAGATTCTTTTGATAGAATTTGATTATTTTTATCTTTTATCAACTCACGTAATGGATCAGATACAGGTTTAAGAATTGTATTGAAAACATTGTCGTTGTAGGATTCCATAGTTCTCATATCTTTAATTTTCTTTTTAACAGCTTCTGCAACTTTAACTATCTGAGCCTTTAACTCTTTTTCCATTTTGAATAAGTACGTTATACGCCTGATAAAGTAATAGTTAAACTGAATTAGTTTTTTAATGAAACATTCTTATATGCTTATATATGACTCTCAAACAACACAAAAGTATCGAAATTCTTTCGGTAACCGCCTCCATTCTTTGCACAATCCTTATTTATTACTAAAAAGTTATAGGGTTCGCTCCATATTTTTGAACACATTTCTCGGAATTGAGACCACGACATATCAGTATTTACATGTTCGTCATATACATGGCGGAGGTTCACATCATCCTGTTTAAATAATATCAAAAGATTTGCGTTATCTCTTATAAGTTGTTTCGGAATCTTACTGTACGTTTGATTCAAGTAAAAACAATCGATAAATTTATGTCTTCCCATTGCGAAGTAATCCCTCATATTGGATTGATTCTCACATGCAACGTCATCAAAAATAATAATGGAGTATGGTTTTGCATCATGAGGGCTAAGAATAAGTTCATTGTCTTTATATTTCGCAAATGACACATCTGGCACTAAATTAAGAATATTTTCTAAATACACATATTTGGGTTGATATAATGTTTTTGAATAAAGATAAATGTTTTTAAAACGTAATCCATTTTCATGTAAAAGAAGACCTATAATTACATTAGTTTTCCCACAATTCGAAGGACCACAAATAATACAGCGGATAGTATTAGGTAGCAGGTCTCCATGGCGGGAAATAAGTACCTCTTCATCTGGACATGCTCTGCTCAGTTGTAAAGTTTGCGATTGTTTAACGAATTTCATTGTTTTAATTACGAAGGCTGATAAAGAGTGAATGTTATTCATTTGTAAAGTTAAGATTTATATACATGGATGGAACGAACAGTGGAGTGAAACGGAGCAATTCCATCAGAATATTGTGATACAATGTGACTCTGTAAACTTAATAATATTGAGGATCCTGGATAACTATCGTGAATGAAGGCTCGTACATTCTGCGCGAGCCTGAATGTACGAAAGTGACTCGGATTTCATTGTAAGTTTTTATTATTGTTGATTTGAAATTTAAGTAATATTTTTGGGAAGGCTGTATCACATATTCTGATGGAACGGACAGCGGAGTGAAACGGAGAGGTTCCATCAGAATATGACTGTGATACAGCCTTCCCATAAATATTACTACTGGCGGTAATATTGAATCCGAAGGATATGTCAATCTTAAATTGCAAGCAGGGAACGAGTCATTTCAACATAAATTCTATGTATTTTACTCATTACCATGTGTCGCGACGGGTATATTGGGAAATGATTTCTTAAATAAATATAAAGCATTAATCAATTACAATGACGGCACTATTTCACTTAGTACTAATGATAACACATCAATATCCTTAAACTACAAAAACAATGAAAAAAGATCTTGCTATATACTGCCACCTCGATCAGAATCAATACATTTCATTCAAACTAATTATAATGAATATTGCGTAGTATGCAGTGAGGAGATAATGGATGGAATTTTTATAGGCAATACAATAGTAAATCCAAATAACGGGAAAATACCAGTTACAATTTTAAATACTACAGACAAAGAAATACAAGTAGTTGAAATTAAACCAAATATTCATAAACTAAAAAGTTACAATTACTGCAATTTTGAAAATATTCCAGTAAACGCGAGTAGGGTAACAGAACTGTTTCGGCAATTAAATTTAAATCATTTAAATATAGAGGAACAAATAGAAATAGAAAAAATATGTGCGAAGTATGCAGATGTTTTTCAATTATCAAACGATAAATTATCAGTTACAAATTTGTATAAACAATCTATTCAGTTAAAACCAGATGCAGATCCTGTTTTTGTAAAAAACTATAGATTACCGTATTCACAAAAACAAGAAATAAATAAGCAAATAAATAAAATGCTTGATGATGGGATAATAGAACCAGCACAAAGTGAATGGTCGAGCCCAATTCTACTAGTGCCAAAGAAAAATGATGCAACGGGGAATAAAAAATGGAGACTGGTAATAGATTACAGAAAATTAAACGATAGGATTCAGGACGATAAGTTTCCTCTCCAATATAACAGAGATATTAGACTCATTGTCGGGAGCTATTTATTTCAGTCATCTTGATTTATTTTCCGGATATTATCAACAGGAATTAGAAGAAAATTCAAGAAAATATACGGCATTTTGCTCGGGCCAATACCAAATGACACGACTACCTATGGGGCTCAAAACTAGTCCAAATTCATTTAGTAGAATGATAACTTTAGCAATGTCAGGACTTGCATTTGAAAAATGTTTTGTTTATTTAGACGATATCATAGTATTTGGAAGGAATTTAGAAATGCATAATAAAAACTTAATACAAATTTTAGAAAGACTACGAAAAGTAAATCTTAAATTAAATCCTATGAAATGTGAATTTTTAAAGAAAGAGTTACTATATTTGGGACATGTAGTCTCGGCCAAGGGAATTTCTCCAGACCCAGATAAAGTTAAAGCCATAAAAGATTACCCAGTACCAAATAATGAAAAACAAGTAAAAAGTTTTGTTGCTTTAGCAAATTACTGTAGAAAATTTATTCCCAACTTTGCAGAAAAAGCACATTATCTAAATAAGTTGAGTAAAAAGAACGTAAAATTTAATTGGGATAATAATTGCCAAAAATCATTTGAAATGTTGAAAGAAGCATTGATTAATCCACCATTCTTACAATACCCAGACTTTTCACATGGTAATAATTTTATATTAAGTACAGATGCATCAGGATATGGAATAGGTGCAGTTTTGTCTAACAGTGATGAGATGCCAGTAGCCTATGCAAGTAGAAGTTTAAATAAAGCAGAAAGTAATTACGCTACAATAGAAAAAGAACTTCTAGCAATAGTATGGGCAGTAAAATATTTTAGGCCTTATTTATATGGACGTCATTTCAAGATAAAAACGGATCATAAACCTCTGATATATTTATTTAATATGAAAGATCCATCGAGTAGATTGATAAAATTTAGATTAGCGTTAGAGGAATATAATTTTACAGTTGAATATATAAAAGGCAAAGAAAATACGGTAGCAGATGTTTTATCGAGGATAACAATCACCTCAGATGAATTAAAACAAATTAACGCATGTTTATTTGTGACAACCAGAAAAATGGCAAAGACACAAAAAAACGACGATTCTAACGATACAGTATCTAGTAACAATCGGCCTGATCAACCGAAAGTTGTAGAAGTAAATACTAAGTCGATAGAATGCGTAGAAATTAATTTCATAAAAGAGTTCGAACTAAATAAATTAAAAAATAATAATAATAAAGACATAAAAGAGTCACAGACGTTAATATATGATAAAGAAATAAATATGTTATACATTAAACCTTACTCCCCAGCGCAAATGACACGACGTGCCTTTGTGAGGGAACTCGGTATTAAATGTAAAGAGTGGAAAATAAGTAAAATATTAATAATAAAAAATGAGAATAATAATATATTTGTGGAAAAATTAGCGCATGAAATAAAAAATAATAAGGATTGGACCGGTCCACGTTTGTGTATACTGAAGGATATAATAAGAATAACGAATAAAGATGAGAAAAAAGTAATATTAAATGACTTTCATATACTACCAACGAGTGGCCACGCAGGCATTCGGAAAATGTATAATAATATAAAAAGCGTTATTTTTGGTTAGGATTAGAAGATGATATAAAAAATTATGTTAGGAAGTGCACAAAATGTCAAAAAGAAAAACACTCCATACATACGAAGGAGCCAATGTCTATAACAACCACAGCTGAAACTGCGTTTCAAAAAATATTTATGGATATAGTTGGACCAATAGAAAAAGATATAGAAAACTATACCTATATTCTAACTTTACAATGTGAATTAACTAAATATGTAGAAGCTTATCCATTAAGAACAAAAAGTTCTAAAGAGGTTGCAGAGACTTTTGTCGGAAATTTTATCCTTCGTTATGGTATTCCTGAAACCATAGCTACAGATAGAGGTTCGGGATTTATCTCCACAACATTTCAAGAGGTTTGTAAATTATTGCATATCACAAAACTCACATCAACTGCATATCATCATCAAAGTATTGGTGCATTAGAGAATACCCATAAGAATTTAGGAGCATATCTAAGAATACAGACGGAGAATAACTCCCATTAGTGGAGTAAATGGTTACCATATTGGTGTTTTGCTTTTAACACATCAGTGCATACCGTACCGAAATATTATTTCAAAAAATAAAGGAGTATTTTTCAAGCATTCGTGGGTTTCACTTACGCGTACCTCGCCCAACATCATAGGGGGCGTGATTTTTTTTCCAAAATGTAGGAGGTTGTAAGCAATTTGACGAGCGTCATTTGTTTTTTTATTTTTTTCAAAATCCAAGATGGCCGCCATACAAGGACAAATTTCCTCCATACAAACGGCCCTCCAAGTAACTTGGCGCAGCCTGAAGCCGAAGGCCGAAGGCGAAGCACCCCCGCGAGGCCACAGGCCGAGCTGTGGAGCGAGGGCGAAGCCCGAGCTCCCCCTCCCCCCCTTTGACCCCCCCTTACAAATAATTTTCACGAGGCCACAGGCCGAGTGATGCGAGCCCGTAGGGCGAGCTGCGGGCGAGGGCGAAGCCCGAGCCACTATTACAAAGCGCAGCGTCTTTTTTTTTTTTGGAAATCCAAGATGGCCGCCGAAAGTCAACTGCTTGCGATTTGGCTGAAAATCGATATCTATATGTAATTTGACCCCAAAAACCTAAATTCAATATTTTTTTTGGAATCCAAGATGGCGTCTAGATTTTAGAAAATTAAACTTATTTCGTTTATAACGTCTCACTGGGACTTCGTAGGGGTCTGAAATTTTGCATGTGGGGGTAAAGCAACCCGCGGAACTCGGAACTGTAATCAGATTTTCGATCCAAGATGGCCGCCCCCACACATTTTATGATGTTTTTACCCATTTTCTCAACTGGACATTTTATTTAGCCTACCTCAAAAGCCGCACGAAAAACTGTGGGCTGCTTGCAGCCCGCGCAGCGCCCGAACAGCTAGTTATATTATAATATATTATAATATATAAACCTACATTACCACTGACTGACTCACTCACTGACAGAGTTGTTTGCCCTGTTGCGGGGTTGGTGGGGTTTAGGTTGATGTGCGGTCGTATAGAAGGTGCTTCAGTGAGTACCAGAAAAATCTGACATTTGAGGATCTGCGGAAACCTCATGTGGAAGGGTTACGGCCTGCAAAGACGGTTGGGGTTGGGGGCGTGATTTATTTTCCAAAATGTAGGGGGTTGTAAGCAATTTGACGAGCATCATTTGTTTTTTTTCAAAATCAAAGATGGCCGCCATACAAGGACAATTTTCCTCCATACAAACTTACCAATTTTCTGAACTGGAAACATATCTTAGCCTACCTCAACAGCCCCACGATGAACCGCGGGCTGCTTGCAGCCCGCGCAGCGCCCGAAAAGCTAGTTATATTATATTATAATATATAAACCTACATTACCACTGACTGACTGACTCACTGATTGACATAATTGTTTGCCCTGTTGCGGGGTTGGTGGGGTTTAGGTTGATGTGCGGCCGTATAGAGGGTGCTCCAGTGAGTACCAAAAAAATCTGAAATTTGAGGATTTGCAGAAACCTGATGTGGAAGGGTTACGGCCTGCAAAAACGGTTGGGGTTAGGGGCGTGATTTTTTTTCCAGAATGTGGAGGGTTGTAAGCAATTTGACGAGCGTCATTTGTTTTTTTATTTTTTTCAAAATTCAAGATGGCCGCCATACATGGATAATTTTCCTCCATACAAACTTACCCATTTTATGAACTGGAAACATATTTTAGCCTACCTCAACAGCTGCACGAAAGACCGCGGGCTGCTTGCAGCCCGCGCACCGCCCGAAAAGCTAGTTATAATATATAAACCTACATTACCATTGACTGACTGACTGATTGACATAGTTGTTTGCCCTGTTGCGGGGTTGGTGGGGTTAAGGTTGATGTGTGGTCGTATAGAGGGTGCTCCAGTGAGTACCAGAAAAATCGGACATTTGAGGATCGGCGGAAACCTGATGTGAAAGGGGTACGGCCTGCAAAAATGGTTGGGGTTAGGGGCGTGATTTTTTTTCCATAATGTAGAAGATTAAAGGCAATTTGACAACCGTCATTTGTTTTTTAATTTTTTTCAAAATCCAAGATGGCCGCCATACAAGGACAATTTCTCACCATACAAACTTACCCATTTTCTGAACTGGAAACATGTCTTACCCTACCTCAACAGCCGCACGAAAAACCGCGGGCTGCTTGCAGCCCGCGCAGCGCCCGAAAAGCTAGTTATAATATATAAACCTACATTACCACTGACTGACTGACTGATTGACATAGTTGTTTGCCCTGTTGCGGGGTTGGTGGGGTTTAGGTTGATCTGTGGTCGTATAGAGGGTGCTAATTGGAGTACCAGAAAAATCTGACATTTGAGGATTTGCAGAAACCTGACTTGGAAGGGGTACGGCCTGCGAAGACGGTTGGTGTTGGGGGCGTAATTTTTTTTCCAAAATTTAGAGGGTTGTGAGCAATTTGACGAGCGTCGTTTTTTTTTGATTTTTTTCAAAATCCAAGATGGCCGCAAAACATGGTCAATTTTCCTCCATTCAAATTTCATACAAACGGCGACCCCAAGTAACTAGGCGCAGCCAGAGGCCAAAAGCTGCTTGCAGCCCGCGCAGCGCCCGAAAAGCTAGTTATATTATATATATTATAATATTATAATATATAAACCTACATTACCACTGACTGACTGACATAATTGTTTGCCCTGTTGCGGGGTTGGTGGGGTTAAGGTTGATGTGCGGTCGTATAGAGGGTGCTCCAGTGAGTACCAGAAAAATCTGACATTTGAGGATCTGCGGAAACCTGATGTGGAAGGGGTACGGCCTGCAAAGACGGTTGGGGTTGGGGGCGTGATTTTTTTTTTCCAAAATGTAGGGGGTTGTGAGCAATTTGACGAGCGTCTTTTGTTTTTTAATTTTTTTCAAAATCCAAGATGGCCGCCATACATGGACAATTTTCCTCCATACAAATTTCATACAAACGGCCACCCCAACTAACTAGGCGCAGCCAGCCAGAGGCCAAAAGCCAAAAGCAAAGGCCACCCCCGCGAGGCCGCAGGCCGAGCTGCGGGCGAGGGCGAAGCCCGAGCCACTCCCCGCTACCCCTTGGATCCCCCCCACTAAGTAATCTTCACGAGGCCGGAGGCCGAGTGACGCGAGCCCGAAGGGCGAGCTGCGGGCGAGGGCGAAGCCCGAGCCACTCCCTCCGTCCCTCTTTGACCCCCCCCCTCCCCCAAAAGTAATTTTCACGAGGCCGGAGGCCGAGTGATGCGAGCCCGAAGGGCGATCTGCGGGCGAGGGCGAAGCCCGAGCCACCATAAAAGCGCCGCATTTTTTTTTTAATTTATGGAAATCCAAGATGGCCGCCTACAGTCAACTGCCTCCGATATGGCTGAAAATCGATTTCTATATGTACTTTGAGCCGAAAAATCCAAATTTGTAATTTTTTTTGGAATTCAAGATGGCGCCTGGATTTTAAAAAATTAAACTTATTTCGTTCATAACGTCTCTCTCGAACTTAGTAGGGGTCTGAATTTTTACATGTGGGGGTAAAGTACACCGCGGAACTCGAAACTGGATTCAGATTTTGGATCCAAGATGGCCGCCACACATATTTTGATGTTTCCTTAATTGACTGCAGTTTTTACCCATTTTTTGAACTGAAAACATATCTTAGGCAACCTCAAAAGCCGTACGAAAAACCGCGGGCCGCTTGCAGCCCGCGCAGCGCCCGAAAAGCTAGTTATATTATAATATATATATAAACCTACAATACCACTGACTCACTGACTGATTGACATAGTTGTTTGCCCTGTTGCGGGATTGGTGGAGTTTAGGTTGATGTGTGGTCGTATAGAGGGTGCTCCAGTGAGTACCAGAAAAATCTGACATTTGAAGATCTGCGGAATCCTGATGTGGAAGAGGTACGGCCTGCGAAGACGGTTGGGGTTGGGGACGTGATTTTTTTTCCAAAATGTAGGGGGTTGTGAGTAATTTGACGAGCGTCATTTGTTTTTTTATTTTTTTCAAAATCCAAGATGGCCGCCATACAAGAACAAATTTCCTCCATACAAACTTACCCATTTTCTGAACTGGAAATATATCTTAGCCTACCTCAACAGCCCCACGATGAACCGCGGGCTGCTTGCAGCCCGCGCAGCGCCCGAAAAGCTAGTTATATTATAATATATAAACCTACATTACCACTGACTGACTGACTCACTGATTGACATAATTGTTTGCCCTGTTGCGGGGTTGGTGGGGTTTAGGTTGATGTGCGGCCGTATAGAGGGTGCTCCAGTGAGTACCAAAAAAATCTGAAATTTGAGGATTTGCAGAAACCTGATGTGGAAGGGTTACGGCCTGCAAAAACGGTTGGGGTTAGGGGCGTGATTTTTTTTCCAGAATGTGGAGGGTTGTAAGCAATTTGACGAGCGTCATTTGTTTTTTTATTTTTTTCAAAATTCAAGATGGCCGCCATACATGGATAATTTTCCTCCATACAAACTTACCCATTTTATGAACTGGAAACATATTTTAGCCTACCTCAACAGCTGCACGAAAGACCGCGGGCTGCTTGCAGCCCGCGCACCGCCCGAAAAGCTAGTTATATTATAATATATAAACCTACATTACCATTGACTGACTGACTGATTGACATAGTTGTTTGCCCTGTTGCGGGGTTGGTGGGGTTAAGGTTGATGTGTGGTCGTATAGAGGGTGCTCCAGTGAGTACCAGAAAAATCTGACATTTGAGGATTTGCGGAAACCTGATGTGGAAGGGGTACGGCCTGCAAAAATGGTTGGGGTTAGGGGCGTGATTTTTTTTCCATAATGTAGAAGATTAAAGGCAATTTGACAACCGTCATTTGTTTTTTAATTTTTTTCAAAATCCAAGATGGCCGCCATACAAGGACAATTTCTCACCATACAAACTTACCCATTTTCTGAACTGGAAACATGTCTTACCCTACCTCAACAGCCGCACGAAAAACCGCGGGCTGCTTGCAGCCCGCGCAGCGCCCGAAAAGCTAGTTATAATATATAAACCTACATTACCACTGACTGACTGACTGATTGACATAGTTGTTTGCCCTGTTGCGGGGTTGGTGGGGTTTAGGTTGATCTGTGGTCGTATAGAGGGTGCTAATTGGAGTACCAGAAAAATCTGACATTTGAGGATTTGCAGAAACCTGACTTGGAAGGGGTACGGCCTGCGAAGACGGTTGGGGTTGGGGGCGTAATTTTTTTTCCAAAATTTAGGGGGTTGTGAGCAATTTGACGAGCGTCGTTTTTTTTTGATTTTTTTCAAAATCCAAGATGGCCGCAAAACATGGTCAATTTTCCTCCATACAAATTTCATACAAACGGCGACCCCAAGTAACTAGGCGCAGCCAGAGGCCAAAAGCTGCTTGCAGCCCGCGCAGCGCCCGAAAAGCTAGTTATATTATATATATTATAATATATAAACCTACATTACCACTGACTGACTGACTCACTGATTGACATAATTGTTTGCCCTGTTGCGGGGTTGGTGGGGTTTAGGTTGATGTGCGGCCGTATAGAGGGTGCTCCAGTGAGTACCAAAAAAATCTGAAATTTGAGGATTTGCAGAAACCTGATGTAGAAGGGTTACGGCCTGCAAAAACGGTTGGGGTTAGGGGCGTGATTTTTTTTTCCAGAATGTGGAGGGTTGTAAGCAATTTGACGAGCGTCATTTGTTTTTTTATTTTTTTCAAAATTCAAGATGGCCGCCATACATGGATAATTTTCCTCCATACAAACTTACCCATTTTATGAACTGGAAACATATTTTAGCCTACCTCAACAGCTGCACGAAAGACCGCGGGCTGCTTGCAGCCCGCGCACCGCCCGAAAAGCTAGTTATATTTATAATATATAAACCTACATTACCATTGACTGACTGACTGATTGACATAGTTGTTTGCCCTGTTGCGGGGTTGGTGGGGTTTAGGTTGATGTGTGGTCGTATAGAGGGTGCTCCAGTGAGTACCAGAAAAATCGGACATTTGAGGATCGGCGGAAACCTGATGTGGAAGGGGTACGGCCTGCAAAAATGGTTGGGGTTAGGGGCGTGATTTTTTTTCCATAATGTAGAAGATTAAAGGCAATTTGACAACCGTCATTTGTTTTTTAATTTTTTTCAAAATCCAAGATGGCCGCCATACAAGGACAATTTCTCACCATACAAACTTACCCATTTTCTGAACTGGAAACATGTCTTACCCTACCTCAACAGCCGCACGAAAAACCGCGGGCTGCTTGCAGCCCGCGCAGCGCCCGAAAAGCTAGTTATAATATATAAACCTACATTACCACTGACTGACTGACTGATTGACATAGTTGTTTGCCCTGTTGCGGGGTTGGTGGGGTTTAGGTTGATCTGTGGTCGTATAGAGGGTGCTAATTGGAGTACCAGAAAAATCTGACATTTGAGGATTTGCAGAAACCTGACTTGGAAGGGGTACGGCCTGCGAAGACGGTTGGTGTTGGGGGCGTAATTTTTTTTCCAAAATTTAGAGGGTTGTGAGCAATTTGACGAGCGTCGTTTTTTTTTGATTTTTTTCAAAATCCAAGATGGCCGCAAAACATGGTCAATTTTCCTCCATTCAAATTTCATACAAACGGCGACCCCAAGTAACTAGGCGCAGCCAGAGGCCAAAAGCTGCTTGCAGCCCGCGCAGCGCCCGAAAAGCTAGTTATATTATATATATTATTATAAGCTGAGCTTCATATTTTCTACCTGATGGCCACACCGTCTCTATAAATATCTTGGCTCGACCATAAGCGGTCTCTTTGCTGCTCGACCGCCGGACTGATAACATCTTGGTGAAATCTATCCTTGTATTTTCTTGTTTTGCAAGTCAGTAATATTTCGGTTAATTATTTGAAAATTGTTTAGAATTGCTGTTTAGTTTATTTAATTGGTGTCAAATTACATTTTTAGATTATAATCTCAATTGTTCGTTGGTATTTGTGTTTTATTTTTATTAAATTCATGTAGGAAAGCTAAAATCAGAATTGGGATAAAAGTCGCATTTGCCCACTTAATTTCGTAATTTAAATTTATTACTGGCTTGCATAAGTATTTGTGTGTCTTCATATTTTTTTCGTGTGTGTGATTAAAATGGTGCGTACGAAATCGTCTACCCGCAAACAAAATTATAAAAGGCGTACATTGCGTAAATCACGGGATAGGAGTGTTAGTCCACTAAGTGATAAGCGTGATCGGTGTTATCGGAAATCGCGAAGTGTACCACGTAGTTCGAGTGGTCAGCGTTTTCATGATCGAGCTGTTCGAAGTGTTTCTAGTAGTCGAGAACGCCATAGGATAGACTCGCGTAGCCGTGATCGAACGCGTAAACGTAATAGGGCATGCCGTAGCTCTCGTCATGGAGAAGACCGTCTATCACGTAGTGCTTCACGTATTAGGTCGCGACGTCGCCGTTGTGATGATAGATCAAGATCGCGTTTGTCTAACGTATCTCGTAAGTCGCACTTGCCTGCGGATAGACCGACTACTCCACCGTTACCGGTACATTTTGATCAACCGCAGGTATTTCGCTCTAGTGAAATTCAGGGTTCTGAGGCGTCCACTCTTGCAAATGCTTTGATGCAGGCTATTAAAACTATGCAACCTGTAAATTCTCAACACTACTATGTGTCACATTTTGATCCTTTGTTGCACAGTATCGATGCATGGTGTGAGGAAGTGGATCGCGCCAGAAATACTAATGGGTGGAGTGATCATGAGTGCTTGTCGCGCGTTGCGTCGTGTCTCAAGGGAGATGCAAAGGTATGGTTGAGTGAATGGGTGACGAACGATAGAACATGGTCGAATTTTAAAAAGGAGTTTAAACCACTCTGCCCTAATAAATTGGACTACGCAAATATTTTATTTGACGCCATGAACGCGACTTCAGATAAATACTCAACGTACGCAGAATATGCTCGACGCACCTTGTTGCGTCTCAAAATAGTCCAAGGTATTAGTGATGAGTTACGAACTCTCATTGTCATCCGTGGTATAGATAATGCTCAAGTAAGAGCAGCTGCTGCTAATTCTAACCTAACCTCTGATGGTATTGTGTCGTTCTTGTCCATATACACGAAATCTGGCTGCGGGAAACACGATAGTAGTGCTCTAATTACACATAAAAAGCAGGCTACTCAGAAATCACGCATTGACACAAAATGTTTTAATTGTGGTCGTCATGGACATATTAGTCGCGAGTGTAAACAACCTAAGACTAAAACTACTTCAAACACACAGCAGCCTAGCGTTGGTACAGGCAGTGGTGCGGTTTCTTGTACTTTCTGCAAAAAGACGGGCCACGCCGTAGAAAACTGTTTCACGAAGGCTCGTTCGGAGAACCGTAATCCTCGTAATGTTAATCTTTGCTCTCATCCGGCAAATCTTCCAGTTAACAATGACATAGTTACTGCAGTAGTGAACGGTATACCAGTTGACGTCTTGATTGATAGCGGTGCTCTGGGCGTGTCTCTTATTTCCTCTAAAGTACTTAGATATGTTCCATGTCAACCTAAGCGAAAGCGTTGTGTGTTGAAGGGTATTAGTGACAGAGAAATCGTTGCTACCTCTTATGTCACTCTTACGGTAGAATTTTGCGACATAACCATTGAAGTGGACTTAGTAGTGGTTCCATCATCTTATATGAACTGGCCGATTATAATAGGCACTGATGTACTTAACAGAGATGGAATAACCTATGTACGAACAAAAGATAGGCAGTATCTTACTCACTCAACAAAACCTTGCATTAGTGTAAGTTCTGTACGGTCCGATAACGAGCTGAAAGTCAATACTCCCCTTCTGGGTGAAGAGTTGAAGGCACTTATGTCTGTTGTATACGAATTTGCGGATTTTTTAATTGCTGGTACAGCATAAAAATGCCTTATGGATTAGCAAACTCGCCAATTGTCTATCAGAGAATTATTAATGACACCCTACGCGACCACATTAATGAAGGGAACGTACTAGTTTCTGTGTCTGAAGGGATTGACCAGTTGCGCAGAGTGCTGGCTACTTTGACTCAACCTGGCTTCTCTATTAATCTTCGTAAATGTTCGTTTCTCGTGACTCAAGTAGAGTATTTAGGTAGGATGATAAGTCGAGGTCAGGTTAGACCGAGTCCTCGAAAAATTGAAGCCCTAGTAAATACTTCTCCACCAGAAAACGTTAAACAAGTCCGTCAGTTTCTAGGTTTGGCTGGGTATTTTAGGCGGAATATAAAGGGTTATGCCACAAAAACCGCTCCTATTGCTCACTTAACTCGCAAGAATGTAAGTTTCAATTGGTCAGTTGAATGTGAGGCTATTCGTCAAGAACTAATTAAAATACTGACGAACGAGCCAGTTCTTGCAATCTTTGATCCTAATCTTTCGACTGAAATTCACACGGATGCAAGCAGTGCAGGTTATGGAGCAATTCTCCTTCAAGTACACTCTAATGGAAAAAAACACGTAGTAGCGTACTTCAACAAAGTCATTCAAGGAGCTGAGAGCAAGTATCATTCTTACGAGCTCGAGACGCTTGCAGTCGTCAAGGCTCTTCAAAACTTCCGCCATTACTTGATAGGCTTGAAATTCTTAGTCGTCACCGACTGCAACGCTCTCAAGGCAACAGAACGAAAGAAGGACCTCCTGCCCCGAGTAGCACGCTGGTGGGTATACCTCCAGGACTTTGAATTCACCATTGAGTACAGAAAAGGAGTACTAATGCCTCATGCTGATTACTTGAGCCGTAATCCAACTGTCAACATTAATCAGGTTAGTAAGCCTCGTAATTGGGCTCAAATAGCTCAAGCTGCAGACGAGACTCAGGATCTCATCCAGAAGCTCCAACATGGTTCACTCGATCCAAACCGATATGTGGTCTAAAATGATGTCTTGTTTTACAAGTACACACCAGTCGGTGAACCATCGCGGCTATTGTGCTACATTCCCAAGGGCCACCGACTTAGCCTTCTCAGAGTGTTTCATGATGAACACGAACATATTGGTTCTGAAAAGACTTTGGACCTGATATTAAAGCACTTCTGGTTTCCTGGACTTAAGCAATTTGTCTGTAAGTATGTGGCTCACTGTTTGGTGTGTATCTCAAAGAAGCGAGTCCCACGAGCGCCTCTACAAAATATCACGTCGTGGGAAAAACCAGATGTCCCGTTCAATACGGTACACCTGGATGCACTGGGACCTCTCCCAGCATGTGGGGGATATAAATTCGTACTTTTAATCGTGGATGCTTTTTCCAAATTCTCTCTCCTCTATCCAATGTCCAGACAAGACGCTGCTGAGCTGAAACACGTCGTTACGCAAGCTGTCTCGTTGTTTGGTGTGCCATTACTTATGGTTACAGACAAGGGACGCATGTTCGAGTCTACGGAATTCGTAAAATGGATAAACGACCTGGGTTGTGAACTTCACTACATAACCCCGGAGATGCACCACGCCAATGGTCAAGTTGAGAGGTATGTGAGGACTGTTCTTAATATGTTGCGCATACAGGTGAATCATAAAAATGCATCTTGGCCGGAAACTTTGTGGAAGCTGCAACTGGTGCTGAACATCACGAAACAAAAAACAACACAAGTCTCTCCATTGTCCTTACTCATAGGAATAGAAGCAACTACTCCTGTCATTCGTTCATTGGTACGCGATGTAGCCGTTGAAGGTTCAGCGCCTAAAAGAGAAGCATTGCGTGAAATTACAAGAAGCCGATCGCGTCGGTTGTTGAAGGACAATCAGGCCAAGCAAGACGATTATGTTAATCGACACCGGCACCAGCCTCGATCTTTTAATATCGACGATCGTGTGTTCGTCATTAAGTTTTCTCAGTCGACAGGGAAATCAGACTCCGGCATGCGCGGGCCATACAGAGTGGTCAAGGTGCTGCCAAGTGGACGCTATGAGCTTCGCTTGCTGAGCGGTGGCTATGGCAAGACAACGCAGGCTGCGGCACAGTACATGGTGCCGTGGCGAGGCGAGTGGTGCCCGGAGACGTGTGCTGCATTTTTTGACAGTAAGTGGTACCCATTGACGTCCGTCGTCTCTAGGGTAAGGGTGCGGGTGCTAGTATCCCTAGTCACTCTGGCGTGTGTCGCCCCTGGCGTTTGTCGCTGCACCCTGGCGTTTGTCGCAATATCGAGGCGAGTGTCGCCGCCGGTACTTGGTGGGCCCCAAGACCGCATAGGTGGGACGGAGTGAACACCTATGGCCTGTAACGTACGTCGTCAGGCAGGATGCGTTCGTCGCATCCGTCAAAGTCGAAGATAGCTATCGCGTAGAGCTGCTAAGGGAAAATACCCTTACAGTTATTTTAAAGGCCTTTGGTTTGTATTTTAAATGACGTCTCAAAAATATTTTAAAGGGATGAATAAAAGGTTAAAATTACGAAACAAATAAAAAGTTTTGCGTGATACATTGTGTAATAGATTTATTTGACGATGGATAAATTAAGTGAATGTATTTGAGTGATGAATAATGAACGTGTAAGGACGAATGCATTTACTAAGTTCATCTGAATTGTTTTTAATAAAGTTTGTTTTCAGATGAGGAAGACGAGGACAAAGATGAGTCCCCCACAGCATCTACGTCCATGCGTTCACTGGACAATGATTTGGAGGCTGATATACCACCAACGAATGAAGTCCAGCCTGGTAGCTGCACTAATAATGGAAACTCACATGACGAGGACGACATGCGATCAGGAGAGGCCGTATAAGCTGAGCTTCATATTTTCTACCTGATGGCCACACCGTCTCTATAAATATCTTGGCTCGACCATAAGCGGTCTCTTTGCTGCTCGACCGCCGGACTGATAACATCTTGGTGAAATCTATCCTTGTATTTTCTTGTTTTGCAAGTCAGTAATATTTCGGTTAATTATTTGAAAATTGTTTAGAATTGCTGTTTAGTTTATTTAATTGGTGTCAAATTACATTTTTAGATTATAATCTCAATTGTTCGTTGGTATTTGTGTTTTATTTTTATTAAATTCATGTAGGAAAGCTAAAATTATAATATTATAATATATAAACCTACATTACCACTGACTGACTGACATAATTGTTTGCCCTGTTGCGGGGTTGGTGGGGTTAAGGTTGATGTGCTGTCGTATAGAGGGTGCTCCAGTGAGTACCAGAAAAATCTGACATTTGAGGATTTGCAGAAACCTGATGTGGAAGGGGTACGGCCTGCAAAAACGGTTGAGGTTAGGGGCATAATTTTTTTTACAGAATGTGGGGGTTCGTAAGCAATTTGACAAACGTCATTTGGTTTTTAATTTTTTTCAAAATTCAAGATGGCCGCCATACAAGGACAATTTTTCTCCATACAAACTTACTCATTTTCTGAACTGGAAACATATCTTAGCTTAACTCAACAGCCCCACGATGAACCGCGGGCTGCTTGCAGCCCGCGCAGCGCCCGAAAAGCTAGTTATAATATATAAACCTACATTACCACTGACTGACTGACTGATTGACATAGTTGTTTGCCCTGTTGCGGGGTTGGTCGGGTTTAGGTTTATATGCGGTCGTATAGAGGGTGCTCCAGTGAGTACCAGAAAAATCTGACATTTGAGGATCTGCGGAAACCTGATGTGGAAGGGGTGCGGCCTGCAAAGACGGTTGGGGTTGGGGGCGTGATTTTTATTCCAAAATGTAGTGGGTTGCAAGCGATTTAACGAGCATCATTTGTTTTTTGATTTTTTTCAAAATTCAAGATGGCCGCCATACATGGACAATATCCCTCCATACAAATTTCATACAAACGGCCCCCCAAGTAACTTGGCGCAGCCTGAGGCCGAAGGCCGAATGCGAAGCGCCCCTGCGAGGCCGCAGGCCGAGCTGCGGAGCGAGGGCAAAGCCCGAGCTCCCCCTCCCCCCCTTTGACTCCCCCCCCCCCCCCCGCCCCTACAAGTAATTTTCACGAGGCCGGAGGCCGAGTGATGCGAGCCCGAAGGGCGAGCTGCGGGCGAGGGCGAAGCCCGAGCCACTATCACAAAGCGCAGCGTCTTTTTTTTTTTTTTGGAAATCCAAGATGGCCGCCGAAAGTCAACTGCTTGCGATTTGGCTGAAAATCGATATCTATATGTAATTTGACCCCAAAATCCCAATTCAATTTTTTTTTTGGAATCCAAGATGGCGTCTGGATTTTATAAAATTAAACTTGTTTCGTTTATAACGTCTCACTGGGACTTCGTAGGGGTCTGAAATTTTGCATTAGGGGGTAAAGCACCCCGCGGAACTCGGAACTGGAATCAGATTTTCGATCCAAGATGGCCGCCCCCACACATATTATGATGTTTCCTTTACTGACTGCAATTTATACCCATTTTCTCAACTGGACATGTTATTTAGCCCACCTCAACAGCTGCACGAAAAGCGGGCTGCTTGCAGCCCGCGCAGCGCCCGAAAAGCTAGTTATATTATAATACTAGCTGTTGCCCGCGACTTCGTCTGCGTGGACTTTACTTTGTAAAAATCGTTATTTTGATATTTTCAATAAAACCGGTCAAGTAACACGCACAATATCAGGTCACACGCAGTGAAGGGTTCCGTATTTGTTAATGTTGATTTAGAATTTAAACTAAAGAGTTCATCATCATCTCAGCCCTTATTCCGTCCACTGCTGAGCATAGACCTGTCTTCGTCGACACATCTCAGTCCTGTGCTGCTCACATCCAGGTGTAACCCGCGACTTTGATTATTTCGTCAACCCATCGCATGGGCTCCGTCGCGCCAGTTGCCCTGCCCAGTTTTGCTTTAAGTTCATGACCGTTGCCAAATTACAGCTTCTTGGTTCTAATTATCTCTAAGTAAAACCACGGACAGAGAGACAGACAGAAATGGCAAAACTATAAGGGTTCCTTGTTTACTACGATCACACATTATCTCTAGTCACAGTCTAAGTCGATCGGAATTTTGACATTGTAAACTACATGTAAACTTACACTGTTACCGAATGTTACTGCTACGCCGTGGGTCTCTCTAAAACGAAATACTTATGCAATAGGTAGTGACTTTGCTAATATTTAATTCATCTTCCGTCTTTTGGCGTGAGTTCCCACAGCACTAATCTGTTGTAGCTCTCTGCAGCGGACTGCTGCCACCGTCTATTTGTATCTCCCCCTCTTCCCCGCCCTCCCGATGTGGCGGTGCAATGGTAAGCCTTGTGAAATATGTCTTTCGCTAGGCGGGAGATAAAAGTCGAGAAATACGCATTTCTCGTCCTGACAGATGACGGCGTTCCTCAAGTAACCTTAAACATAGATTTTCTTAAGATCGCCTTAATCATGAGCCGCGTCCGAAGCTAGAAGCGAGAGGAAAGTACTGGATAGAGCTTCCCCCGGGCCATCTTCACTATCGTCACCATTCTATTGATGTGGACTTTCAAGCTGAGGCATCTGCCAAACTTAAGATACCTCTAGGTATTTTACGTGCCAGTATCTCGGCACATTTTACCAGTAGAGCTTCAAGGATGGCAGGAAGTTAGTTCTCTGAGATCAATGTCTGCTTAGTGTTCACTAATAACCTCCGTTTGAAGAGCTTCTCGGGTAGGGCGTCCTATACGGCTGTTTGGAGGTTATTTGCGGCGTACTTTCAGTTCAAACGAACTGGAAAATGACCATTACCTATCTTTCGTTCCTCAAGTCACAATACTGAGTAGTCTTGGTATGGGTTTTCCACACTTTTTTATTGCAGTGCCTAACTTAAATTTTAACCTAACATTTTTTCCCTAACCTTTCTTCTTACGTGAGGAAAAGGTGCCTTTTGGCCACAGGAAATCGGACGGTTAAGGTTTTCACCCACAAAAAATCTCATGGTGATAACGGCGTTACCGCTTTTGCCAAGTCAGTGTGCTAAATCTTGCTCCAAAGACCTGGTACGGCGACTGCTTATCAGCGGCTTTGGCTGAGCTCACTTGAGGTACTCTCTCAGTTATCGAGAGGAGTCTGAGTGGCCTGGTACATCGGCCTTCAATTTTATCCGCTAGGGTAAAGACGCGTGTTGACACAAATGCTCCTTTCAACCTAGAGGACCGTATTTGGAATCCAGTTCCCATCGCCCGACTGGCCCACGTCATGCATGCAGATTTATGGAGGAGAATTTTACACGGGAAAAATCCCTTCGGTTCGGACACCTTGCCAGTAATGGGAGACCAGTAAGGTTATGTGGCGTTTACCACTAAAAACTCCGGGGTAAGGGCTAAAAGCCCCGGCGCGGCTACCACTATGGCGGTCCGTGACTCGCTCACAGCACCCTATGCTTTAGTTAGAGGACACTCCTGTGCCTAACCTAACCTATTAAGTACTTCCTATTTTGATTCCTTTTTCCATTTTCGCGCCCACAATCATGCTTAGAATCGCCGTTTGGTGGCGTTGGGTCTTGCGGCCCTAGGCTCTGTGTATTTTTAACAGCGCCATTTATTGGTGACCAAAAAGAAACTAATAAAAAAACTCCGAAAACATCAAAATAGTAAATTTTTAGGGTTCCGTATTCCGTACCCGAAGGCTAAAATCGGGACCTTGTTACTAAGACTCCGCTGTCCGTCCTTCCGTCCGTCTGTCACCAAGCTGTATCTCATGAACCGTGATAGCCAGAAAGTTGAAATTTTCAAGGATGATGTATTTCTCTTGCCGATATAATAACTAAAAATAGAGTAAAATAAATATTTAATTGAGGCTCCCGTACAACAAACTTGATTTTTTATAGATAATGGGACGGAACCCTTTGTGCGCGAGTCCGACTCTCACTTGGCCGGTTATTAACTTTATTATTTTATAAAAACCGTATATAAAATTAACAAAAGTTTTAGCCAATGCTACCGTACAGTTTATTTCATAGCAAATTTTCGAACAAAAATCTTTGACGTGATTCTTTAAATTGATATAACTTTTTTATTTATCAACGGATTTCAATGAAACAACCACTAAATTTTAAGTGAAACTTATCAAAATACATAATTGAAAATCGCAACCGAAGTTGTTCAGCCATTTCTGAGATAAGCGTGCACAAACACAGTTTTTCGAACAAAAATGGTTCACGTGATTCTTTAACACTAGAGGACACGCGCGCTCTACTATAGTAGAACAGGAGCAAACTTTTGAGTCGTGTCATCTCATTTTTTCATATATACCCTCCCGCTCCTAGATAAGCCTCGACTACTAAACTCCGGTTCATTTTAGTGTGCCGCACGTATAAAAAGAGGCCGCACGTCGATATTATTTCGCGACAAAATCCTTATTCTACCTGAGTAGTACGCGCGACCACTTGTGTAATTAATATATGAGGTAAGTAACATATACTTAGTTGTTTTTCTTTAGTGTTTTATAACATTTTTTTTATGCATTATATTTTATTTTGTACTTTGTTTTTTTTTTAGCACCAAAATTTATCATTATGGCCTCAGAATGGGAACGTCGTGTATCAAAATGGCTGGAAGAGGAAATTGAAGATAATGAGGAAATTATTGAAAGCGATGACGATGGTAATGCTGGCATAGTGTCAGAACCAATTAGTCAAGAGGGCAGAAGTCAGGTGCAAGATGAGGAGATGGCTCAAGACCACGTGACTAATACCACACAGTCTGAGCAGTCGTCGTCAGAAGATGATATTCTTCTCTCTCAATTGAGGCAAGTTGAGCGTACAGAGGTGAGTGGCAACTTTTTTATATCAAAAAATGGAACACGATGGAATAAATCACCTCCAACTCAAACTATTGTGCATTGAATGCAACGAAAACAGTGATTCAATTTAAAAAAATAACAGAAATCTAAAAAAAATATGTGTTTTGATTTGTAACTTGCCAAATATGTAACTTTTTATGTGATCTCTTAAAAATGTTCCTAGTTAAGTAAATTTAACAATGTAAACAAAAATTTTGTAACTTTAATTTTCTAAAATAAATCTTCTTTAGTAAAAATGCTTATTTTTATTCAAAATTGCCATATTATTGATTTTTTTTCAATTTTAAAGTGTTCTACTATAGTAGAGCGCGCGAGCATACTTGCAAAGAAATGGGGCGCGTGCACTCTAGTGTTAAAATTGATATAACTTTTTTATTTATGAACGGATTTAAATGAAACAAACACTAAATTTTAAGTGAAGCTTATCATAATATTTCAGTGAAAACCGCAAACGAATCAGTTCAGCCGTTTCTCAGATTAGCGTGCACAAACGCACAGACAAACAGACAAACCGACAAACAGACAAACAGACAAAAATTCTAAAAATCATTGTTTTGTGTTCTATTGCGTTGGTAAAAGCCCCCAAAAATATTTTTACTCATTTATCTTCCATGTACAGACAGCGATCGGTTACGATTTTATTATATGTATTGATATTGATTGATGATTGATGATTCAGTGAAAACCGCAAACGAATCAGTTCAGCCGTTTCTCAGATTAGCGTGCACAAACGCACAGACAAACAGACAAACCGACAAACAGACAAACAGACGAAAATTCTAAAAATCATTGTTTTGTGTTCTATTGCGTTGGTAAAAGCCCCCAAAAATATTTTTACTCATTTATCTTCCATGTACAGACAGCGATCGGTTACGATTTTATTATATTATAATATATAAACCTACATTACCACTGACTGACTGATTCATTGACATAGTTGTTTGCCCTGTTGCGGGGTTGGTGGGGTTTAGGTTGATGTGTGGTCGTATAGAGGGTGCTAATTGGAGTACCAGAAAAATCTGACATTTGAAGATCTGCAGAAACCTGATGTGGAAGGGGTATGGCCTGCAAAAACTATTAAGGTTAGGGGCGTGATTTTTTTTCCATAATGTAGAAGATTATAAGCAATTTGACGAGCTTCATTTGTTTTTTGATTTCTTTTAAAATCCAAGATGGCCGCCATACATGGACAATTCCCCTCCATACAAATTTCATACAAACGGCCCCCCAAGTAATTTGGCGCAGTCTGAGGCCGAAGGCCGAAGGCGAAGCGCCCCCGCGAGGCCGCAGGCCGAGCTCCCCCTCCCCCCCCCCTTTGTTACCCCCCCCCCCCATACAAGTAATTTTCACGAGGCCGCAGGCCGAGTGATGCGAGCCCGAAGGGCGAGCTGCGGGCGAGGGCGAAGCCCGAGCCACTATCACAAAGCGCAACGTCTTTTTTTTTTTTTGGAAATCCAAGATGGCCGCCGAAAGTCCACTGCTTGCGATTCGGCTGAAAATCGATATCTATATGTAATTTGACCCCAAAAACCTAAATTCGATATTTTTTTTGGAATCCAAGATGGCGTCTGGATTTTAGAACATTAAACTTATTTCGTTTATAACGTCTCACTGGGTCTTCGTAGGGGTCTGAAATTTTGCATGTTGCATGTGGGGGTAAAGTACCCCGCGGAACTCGAAACTGCATTCCGATTTTGGATCCAAGATGGCCGCCCCCACACATATTTTGATGTTTCCCATACTGACTGCAGTTTTTACCCATTTTCTGAACTGAAAACATATTTTAGCCTGTCTCAACAGCTACACGAAAGACCGCGGGCTGCTTGCAGCCCGCGCAGTGCCCGAAAAGCTAGTTATAATATATAAACCTACATTACCACTCACTGACTGACTCATTGACATAGTTGTAAATAACAAGATACATAGTTCTAAATGTAGTACCAGAAAAATCTAACATTTGAAGATCTGCAGAAACCTGATGTGAAAGGGGTACGGCCTGCAAAAACGGTTGGGATTGGGGGCGTGATTTTTTTTTCAATATGTAGGGGGTTGTAAGCAATTTGACGACCACCATTTGTTTTTTGATTCTTTTCAAAATTCAAGATGGCCGTCATACATGGACAATTTCCCTCCATACAACCTTACCCATTTTCTGAACTGGAAACATATCTTAGCCTACCTCAACAGCCCCACGATAAACCGCGGGCTACTTGCAGCCCGCGCAGCACCCGAAAAGCTAGTTATATTATAATATATAAACCTACAATACCACTCACTGACTGATTGACATAGTTGTTTGCCCTGTTGCGGGGTTGGTGGGGTTTAGGTTGATGTGTGGTCGTATAGAGGGTGCTCCAGTGAGTACCAGAAAAATCTGACATTTGAGGATTTGCAGAAACCTGATGTGGAAGGGGTACGGCCTGCAAAAACTTAATAAAACAATTATTAAATGTTTTTGCTTAGAAACAAAAATTAAATTACCTACAATATATTTAACTAATATTACAATTATTATATTAACTATCATTAGTTTATATAGTTTAAAAAAAACATTGGTCTTGTAAATCAAAATTCAGATTTTTCTTTAAAAACTTCAAAGAAAAAAATATATCTTTATCAATAATCTCCTAAATTATTATTTTTAATTAAACTATTCTTTGAAATTATAAAAATATTTATTTCAATAATAATAATTTCTCTATCAATTATTATATTCTTTCTTAATCACCCTCTTTCAATAGGATTAAATATTTTAATTCAAACCTTATTAACTTGTATTATTACAGGTATAATAATTAAACATATTGATTTTCATACATTCTATTCTTAACTTTTTTAGGGGGATTATTAATTTTATTCATTTATGTGTCTAGAGTTGCTTCCAATGAAATTTTTAAAATTTCATTCAACTTAAAAATTTTATTAATTATACTTTTATTAATCACTATAATTTTATCATTAATATATATTTATAATCTATCTTGAATAATTTTTTTTCAAAACTTAGAAATAAATAATTTTTATTCTAATTATTTATTTTTTAATAATGAAAATAAAATTAACCTATCTAAATTATATAATAACCAAACATTTATAATAATAATAATAATAATAATTTATTTATTTATTACTCTTATTGCCGTAGTTAAAATTACTAATATTTTTTATGGGCCTCTACGAGCATCTTTATAATTTATTTTACTAATGATAAATAAATTTCTTCTTATACGAAAAACACACCCAATTTTAAAAATTATAAATAATTCATTAGTAGATTTACCTTTCCCCTCAAATATTTCCTCTCTATGAAATTTTGGATCTCTTTTAGGTTTTTGCCTAATTATTCAAATTATTACAGGTTTATTTTTAACAATATATTATGCTGCTAATATTGAACTAGCATTTTATAGAGTAAATTATATTTGTCGAAACGTTAATTATGGTTGATTAATCCGAACTCTCCATGCTAATGGAGCATCTTTTTTTTTATTTGTATTTATATTCATATTGGACGAGGTATATATTATGAATCTTTTAATTTAAAATATACTTGAATAGTAGGAGTTATTATTTTATTTTTATTAATAGCTACTGCTTTCATAGGATATGTTTTACCTTGAGGACAAATATCTTTCTGAGGAGCTACAGTAATTACTAATTTACTGTCTGCAATTCCATATTTAGGAACTATATTAGTAAATTGAATTTGAGGGGGATTTGCAGTAGATAATGCTACTCTTACTCGATTTTATACATTCCAATTCCTCTTTCCTTTTATTATTTTAATAATAACAATAATTCATTAGTAGGTGATTTATGTATGTTCTATCTCAGGTAAATTGGGCAAGCAAAGCCAGGTGCAATGTGCTAGTGAATTTGTGTGTGTATGTTCTATCTCTTGGCAAATTGGTCAGACGAAGCCGTGAGCGGTGCGCTAGCGCTCGGCGGCGGGTCGTGGGCGTCACGGGAAGTGGCGCATCGAGGAAGCGTCGTTGTGATAAGGTGATAAAATTATGTGTGTGACTAAAAATAAAACAAAGTTTTGTGATGTAATTATTTTTTTATTTTCCTTAATTTAAATAGAATAGAGTTGAGTAGAATAAAAAATCTATGGCGTAACATTTGATTTCGAGGTCGATGAGTGATGTTTTCTCGTGAATGTTTTCGAATAGTTTATGAGCTTCGGTGAGTGAATTGACTCGACTGAATTTGAATCTATTTCTGAAGAAATTCATCCGATTTTCGTAGAGAATTTTTATTTTTTGCAAGAATTTAATACGTGAATTGAGACAGTCTAGCAGATTATTCAGACACCACCACTCTTCACATGAAACGGTCATTGACTTTGAGGTTGTGTGAATAACGATGTAGTTGTGGGCCGCCGTCTCTTCGTTTCCATGTATGTAGCTAATGACATCTGGATGTTGTTGTTGTTGTTGTTGTTGATGCTTCTGCTTGGGGATGGTGTTGGATCTGAAGAATTCCGTAATGTTCGAGGCATTTTGCACAATAATATCGTCCCATTCGTCTTTGCTTAATAGGATTTGATTACCAATGTTGATGGTCACCTCCAACAATCCATTCGATCGTTGATCGAACATTAGCATTTTTGGTTTCAAGAACGTAGCGATGTATGGAATTGAGCGGCTAACACTATTGTAGATAGCACTGCAGCTGGCCACCACATGATAAACATTTTTGCAAAGTTCAAAATCCATCGTTGGTGTTGGTATTGACGGTGTGTATGAGGGCTCAACAAAAATACACATCTTGCCTCGGAGAGTGTGAGAAGATAACTGTTGCTGGGGTGTTGGCGGTTGTTATGTCAGTTCTCCTACGCTCGGCGCGTGTTGGTATTAATGGTTCGTATGAGGGTTCGACAAAAATACACATCTTGCGGCGGAGAGTGTGAAAAGATAACTGCTGGGATGTTGGCGGTGGTAGTTACGTCAGTCCCCTCCCACGCTTGGTTCAATGATTCACTCACACTCTATCAACTTTATGATCTCCTAGTATTTTTGTGCGAAATCCATTAATAAATTGCGGCAAAGGAAGTTACTATCAATCGTGTAGTATCCGGTGGGCACCTTATCGCACGCGCGCGCGGCTTCCCCAGCGTAGTGTGACGTATTGTTTGACGGTGCCATTCGTGTGTAATATCCTTTAATATTATGAACTCCTAGTATGTGTTGCTGTTGTAACATGAATCATTTTCATTATATTTAAGTGGTAGCGTAATGACGTAACACTTTGTTTGTTTTATATTTAACTCTACATGATTTATGCGCTCCTGGTGTACTGTATGTGTGTGTATGTGCGCTAATGTGTAATTTTACGAACACTCTTAGTTAGAATTGTATATTCGAAGAGGGAGTCGTTGATTATGAGACAATAAGCTGTTGTGTCTGCCGGAAGGGTCTTTTTGAATTCCAACTCTAGTTTAATATCGATCGCTCCACCTGCACCTGAACGTAAGGTGTCCATTTGTCTACTACAATCGATCACAATCAAAGGGGATTTGGTTTTGAAATGTACTGGATCTATTTGTACACTAGACGCATTCTTTGTGCCGTAATATGATCTTTTAAAATTGGCGAATGCTTCATACAGTATTGAGTATATGCCCTTTTCAAAATCATTAGTAAACGAGTCATAGGGATAGTATTGAGAATTGAGATAAAGACGGGCATTATAAAAGTTGCTATGGTCAAACAAGCTTTTATCTTTGGCCAAATCATTGTTGCGGGCATGTTGGAATCCTACAATTACATAACGAGGTTTCTCAAGCTGAGTGGCTGTTTTCACAGTCCACACGTGTTTTTGAGACTTTGGCAACACTGGATATTCGTATAGGTCCCACGAGCGGAAAGCGATGGGAATGGGTGTGTTATTCTCCACATACTTTAATAATTGTAGTTTTTCTTGGTCGGATACTTTAATGATTGGCATACGCCATGCGATACGGGTAATGATAATATCATCTGCCACCGCTGCCGCTGGTGTGGGTGTTTTAGATATTATACTATTTACATTTGTGGAACTACGATTGAGTATCAACTCGTGTTTAGCATTAACAATGACTTTGTTGTAGTCCTCTGCAAAGCCTAACAGGTGTCGAAGCGGAACAGTGAAGCAGAATGAGCCATCGTATTCTCCGAGACCGCTCAGGTTCAAACCGCTGTTTTCCAAACTCTTCCCCTCTTCAGTTCCATAAGAAACGATTCCTTTCATTGTGGTGGTGATACCACAGTTTTTGGTTCTATCGATTTCCACACCGTTTAGCTCATAGCGAATGTCTTGAAACAGGTGGGCTGGACCATTGTTCACAAAAGTGGTCGATTTTGTGGCTGTTCCTTCAATTATCAATTGACTTTCGCTAGGTAGCACGATGGAATCCTGGTCGTTGATGTGTATGCGAATCTCATCATTATTTTTGTAAGCCTCATTATAGGGTAGGTATGTGTGATATTCAATCGCCTCTATACTTTCATCAAACACCACACGCTCTCCAATATTTAGGATGGATGATGTCATCACCGCTGCTGACGTCATGGTGTTTTTATTATTTTAATTTAAGTCCGAGTGATTGTAGAAAAATGATGTTATCCCTTCTTAGTGGTTTTAGATGACGTGTCGTCGGTTGGTGTTGTAAATGATTAGCACTAATTAAGTTCGTAGTAAGGGAGGGTGGTGCTCTCTCCAATTGAGGAGTAGTGGAAAGACTGAGTGAAGATGGCATTTCACCTTGATTTTTATAGATAATCATTATTATTATTAAGAAGCTTTCCTTATATGAAGTCGAAGTGATATTTCTTCGTTTCTAAAGTTTACAAGGTTTCCCTGTTCGTTAACTATACGTACTTGGAGATTTTGAATCGTGTTTGTCTTCAACGGTAGATAGATGAGATTAGGAGGACACTCTATAATTTGGTATCCGGGCGGTACCGATGGCGAAAACTCATGTAACACATGTGATGATTTATCGTTAGTGAATGAACCCGTTACGATATTGCACTCTATTCTTATAGTGTTAGTGATGAGAATACTAATCGCTTGATCAGAGTGGTGCAGTTGATTTTTGGTCAACACTTTTTTAGAGAAGCCAAAGATACTAGCGATGCTGTTCTCCTTCTCAAAGTGAATATCAAAGACTGGGGAGTAGAATTCACACTTCATTGTGTTTGTATTTGCAGATATGTCTATAGTCTTCATTGGATCATTACCAGCTTTATGTAAAACTTCATTATTTAAATAAAGTATAATATTGTCCAGTTCATATGAGCCTTCCGGTACAGCGATAACATTATCATCGCCATAATGAAAAAGATTGTTGCTGCTATCAACATTAGGTATAGAATTGAATGATTTAAAATAAATCAAAGCACATTCATATTGCCCTTGACCCAGTTCTATAGGCGGTAAAAAATTCACATCCAGCGTGGAATCGCTACCATGAAGAGATAACGTAAGAGACATTGTCACAATTTAACACGAGAAAGTAAAATGAAACAACAATTTCATGTAGCGTACATATATTCAAAATTAATTTTTTTAACATGTCATTACAAGCATTCAACAGGAAACGTAAACATAGATGACCACAATTGTACGTTTTATTTTTCTGCACATTATTGTAGTTGTAGATTATATTTATATTCTTGCCACCAACTGCAGCACTATTTATGTATTTGATGAACTCACGTGGAGGTCTCAAATTACCATAGCTATCAAAATATTCACATTGATTGTCTTTCTTCACATATGCAACCCAGTGTGTGCCCGCTCCATGTGAATCATCCAAATTTATGATTCCCGTTTCGCACCTCCATGGTGGTACTTTTTGCTTCAATAGGTCATCCCGCATGATAACGCCCCGGAAATGTGGTATATTCAACTGTTGAACACATTTTAAGAGTTCATAATCAAAGAGAGCACGATTCGGTAGGGCGCCTGCGGGTAAATTTAGTTTTTTTGATACGGTGTTAGGTAGAGGCCCATGCCTTTTTTATACGGTGCCATGTACATGCCTTTGCCCACTGTCGTTGGCACTTTCCCCTCAGTATCTTTATTCTTGATAATATCGTAGATATTTCTGGCAGCAGTTGTGACACCTCCAGCTAAAGTTCCCGCAGCTGCCAAAGCACCTAATATCGGTATCAACGGTAGAAAACCACCTCGTTTGGGCAAAGGAAGCACTCTTGGATGTTTCACATTTCGACTTCTCATACTTCTTTTGGCAGCTTTAAATGCGGTATTCAAGAGTTGAGTGGTAGGTATATTTTGTTTTTTGTTAGATTTTTTACCTTTACCACTTTTATTATTATTACGATGTTGTTTTTTGACAGCATTTCGTGCAGCACTTATGACCTTAGCGAGGGGCATGCCCATACCACGTTTTACTTTTTGTTTCATTATTTTGTTTACAGCAAGTGCTATCAATCGTTCTGATAAACTTTTCGATTCACGCCAACGCCTCTTTGCTGCCTCTGCCAACTCAATATCAGCCTTGTGTCGATGATCCAACGTTGAGTTTTGAGCGTATGCAATATCATGTACTTTGCAAGCCTCATCCAACGGATTGATGCCTACGTCACCTCTTTTCAGACGTTTCTCTAATTTGGTACCGGGTCCACAAAAGTTGTAGCCGGGCACGTGCAATTCGAAAGGGAGATTATTGATAAGTGTATTGACAAAACCACCACCACCTTTCGCGGTGACGTTGTGAGTGCAACTGCCTTGTCTTTTTTTATGCGTTATCATTATAATAGATTTTACTCCTATCACTGTTGTTGCTCAATTAAACATATAAAAGGTGGAGCTGACTATTATATCAGTCATTTATAATAAGAATGAAGTTTCGCAAACAAACCACGTCGTTATCAGTCAGACCGTGGGATATCAACGGAAGTAGCGGAGGTGATAACAAGCGTGGATACAGACACAATGTGCTGTTCCCGAACAGTATTAGATGTTTAATATGCGGTCCTTCGGGTTGTGGCAAAACCAACCTATTACTCACTTTATTGCTAGAGCCGAAAGGTCTATTGTTTGAAAATATCTACTTGTATTCCAAATCATTAAATCAACCAAAGTACACGTTTTTGACCAGAGTACTAGATCACGTGCCTGAGGTTAATTTTTACAAGTTTTCAGACAAGAGTGAGGTGGCCACTCCAGACGACACTCAGAGTAACAGTATTGTAATCTTTGATGATGTCTCAATGGAGGATCAAGAACCGATTCGTTTACATTTCTCTATGGGTAGACATAAGGGATTGGATTGTTTCTACCTGTGCCAAACGTACAGCAAAATACCAAAGCAGTTGGTACGAGATAATGCCAATTTTATTGTGTTGTTTAAACAGGATGAAATGAATTTAAGACATGCCTATGATGATCATGTGAATACAGATATGTCATGGGATACCTTTTTGCAAATGTGTAAACAATGTTGGAAAGATAATAAATACGGTTTTTTAGTGATCAACAAAGATGTTGAAATGAATGACAACGGTGGACGATATAGAAGAGGTTTTGATGAGTTTATTATTTTATAAAACTAGCAACCCTAAACTATTACCTATAAGTTATAATGTTTCCTTTGAAGCGACTATATTCCACCATGAACTCTTCACCAGTGCAGATCTTTGGTGATAAGCATCTCAAACGTAAACTTGTGCAGTCTGTTAGTTCGTTGAAAAAGAAAATTAAAGCTTTAAATGAGGGCAAAGCTGAATTATCTTCGACTTTAGAGGAAACCTTTCAACCAATCACACAACCCTTAAACACTCTGTTAAGTCAGATCAAGTCATCCAAAGATGTAGTAGCTCAACCACCTGCAAATATTAAACATGAAGATGTTAATGAAAAAAAGAAAGAAGACGAAGTGGTTCAAAAGAGTGATCGAAAGAAAATTAAAAAGGATATCAAAGATACTGTTGTCAAAATTGAGAGTACTCCGCAACAAGAACAACTTAGTGATTTTGATTCGGAAGTGTTTCAAGATGCTGATGAGTCAGCAGATAGTGAAGATCAATCTTTGCAGCATTCGTCGAGTGGTTCTCAAGATTATAATTATAGAGCACATACACTAGGTCAAAGTTATTTGAATAACGCTATCATAAATAAAACAAATAAAGTGCCTTATGGGGTGTACTACAAAAAACCTGAGGGATATTATATTGGTGATAGCCCTATTAACTTTGGAAAAGACTTTTTAACAGTAAAAGGTATAAACTTTCCCTACACCCCGGGTCTTATGGAGTTGCTGTTTAAAAAAGACCCTAATTTATCTTTGATCAATGAGCCCACCGATAGCGACATGTATTTTAATATGATAAATATAACCAATGCGCATAAACGTCATTTCTCTGAATCGGAGCAAGTACAGGGAGATAAGAGTGTAAAGTATAAGCGATTTATAAAGCGATATGTTAAACAATCCTCCCCTATTACATCACCTCAACACCATCACCAACACCTGACAGGGATGATAAATCCAAACAAAACTTCCACACCAATAAAAAAAAAGAAATCAGGTGGATGCCTCCAGCAGCAAGAAACAGCTGATGTAACAGCAGGTAACGGTCTGTTGGTAAATAGCAGATCTCATCAAAAACCAGACTGTTTGTTTAATGACAGTTCAAGTCTGTTAATGAAAACATACACCCCCAGTACGGACTATGTATACTGGGATGACCCCAACGAACTCGTAGATCGCTTAAGACTACTCATCCGCTCACAGAATGCAGGTAACAATGGTCATGAGAATGAAATAATAGCAATATTAGAAGAGTTAACTGAGGCTGGTATAATAGAGTTGAAAAGTATGACACAAGTGGGGTAGGAAATCATTTCTAAAATGACTATTGACAAGTTTGGACGTCACCTTCAACTGCAGAAAAATAATAACTACATCACTCACCGTCAACAAACGCTAAAGGTGTTGAAATCTCAGGTAGATTTTAACAATCGGCTTTTAAGAAACATCGCTAAAGGTATTCTAAAAAACGATGCAGTAACAAAAGAACAATTGGATGAGGTGTTTAATCAATGTTTAAAAAAAATTAAGACTGTATCTCGAAATCTTGAGGAGGTCTCCAAGAATATTCCTTCTACTTCAACTTTAACAAAGAAAACTCCTCCTACATCAACCACCACCATCACCAAGCCAGCTGCAGCTCATAAAAAAACACCATGAGTAGTAAGTGGACGGTCGTGCAGGAACTGCATAAAAATGCTCGTAAAAACTTTCCTCGCAGACGTTTCATACAAAAAGGTCTGGATGACACCTGGCAAATCGATTTGATTGATATGCAAAAATATTCTAAATATAACAAAGGATTCAAGTACATTTTAGCTTGTATTGACACCTTCTCAAAGTTTGCATGGTGTGAACCTATAAAGTCTAAATCGGCAGAAGATGTTACGGAAGGTATGCTCAAGATTTTGAATAATGATAAAAAACGAGTGCCTAAGAACATTCAATCGGATGATGGACGGGAATTTTACAATGCAAAGTTTAAAGTTTTAATGAGAAAATTTAATATTAACCATTACTCAACATATAGCATTATGAAGGCCTCTATCGTAGAGAGATTTATAAGAACTATTAAAAGTTGGCTTTGGCAACAATTCGCATACAACGGTACTTATAAATGGATCGGAACAGAACTCCACTACATAGTAGATAAGTATAATAACAAAGTACATCGCACCATTGGCCTTGCTCCAGTGAACGTGACACGTAATAACGCTGATAGGCTGTTATCTACCGTTTACAGTCATATCAAAATACGACCGAAAGCAAAGTTTATTTGTGGAGATTTTGTACGTGTGAGCAAGTATAAATCTACATTTTCTAAAGGCTACACTGGAAATTGGAGTGCTGAGATATTTCAAGTGTCAAAAGTGAACAATACCAATCCAATCACCTACCAACTGCAAGATGAAGGAAAGCAACCTATTTTAGGAGTCTTTTACGAGCAAGAATTGCAAAAAGTTAAACATCCTGATGTGTACTTGGTGGAGAAGGTGCTAAAGAGAAAAGGTGACAAAGTCCTTGTAAAATGGTTTGGTATGAATGATAAAAGTTGGATAAATAAAAATAACAAAATTAATTAAATCATGTTTTATTTTATTATAGTACCTATATCAATTACACGAAAACCGCTTAAAATTACTTACATTCATACACGCATATTTATATTAGGTTAACTCTATTTTAATGCAAAAAGCTAAAAAACTACCAGCGTTTCCCAATGACCACTGCTGGGAAGAAACACCGAAAGAAACCCAGTATCAGTATTGGTCCCTAACCACAAAGCAAACTACAAATTATGAAAAAAAATAAGAAAAATGCGAAAAACTACCAGCGTTTCCCAATGACCACTGCTGGGAAGAAACACCGAAAGAAACCCAGTATCAGTATTGGTCCCTAACCACTTATTTCGAGATAACTTAACACTAACACTACATTTACATAATTACATAATTGAGAGAAAATATTATTATGGGTCGTTGTATATATTTACAATAGTAGGTTGGTTGGTTGATATACGTTGCTTAAGAACTTTTAAGTTGATAATCAAAGTCCTGCCTGTCCCTTGATCGCCTCTTACGATCTGCACGGGGAAGAGTTGCAGCTGGCACATTCTTTAACACTCCCAGACCAGCATGGGAGAATGAAAATAGTATTCTCTCTCTCTCTAGCACAAAACTCGAACCAAGACTTGCTCTATTCTAAACAAAAAAATATTCTATATCTTGGTTTGAACTTTTTGAGTTTTAATATTTGTTTATAAATCCAAAAAGAAAACATTAGTACCTCAAATCGACTACAATGACATACTTTGTTTTTGTTTCTTTCGGAATATATGGAAAATCCACTATGGAGGTGGCAATTTACAGAATCTATTTGAAGATCATATTGTTGTACAATATGATCAAGCTTCGGACAACCATAGCTTTCTAAATTAACACATTTTAAATTTAATTTAGTAAGAAATTTTTGTTCTACGGTACCACCTTTATATGCCCAAATGTATTTTCCTTCAGGGTCTAATGCTTTCGTTTTGGCTTTTACAAAATTGTAACTACACTCACCTGAGGAATTGATACATCGCATTCCATGTAAAAATTTTGTTAAATAGACCATTTGATGTGATTTACTATATTGTTGTATAAACCAATGTGGTAATTTCACATGAAACAGATACATGGTACAAGTGAATCTATCATAGATAGCCACCTCTTTGAAAAATATTTCTCTTTGCAAAGGGAAGCCATCTATGTCTATGACAAAACGAATGTTATATATCGATTCCATAATGGTGTTGGTGTTTGTAATATTGTAAAAATAAAGCTCTTAAACTTAAATTGTCTCAAGTCCTCACCTGTTACGCACACAGACACTCACAATTAAAGTTTTTTTTTTTTTCACGTTAGTTAGGTGTAATGCAATCACCTATTGCACTGATTAGGCACTGCACAAACACATTTCCTATATCCAAAGTGAATTGCCCGTGATCAAAGCATTCAGATGGCGCATGGTGCACGAGCTCGAGCCACTCACTTCCCGTGACGTTTATGTTGCCCACTTTGTCTTCCAAGTGTTCTGATAAATCCTCCCACACCTTCAGTATGGTTTCATACTCTTCTTCAGTTTGAACTGATTCATCCTCCATATGGTACAACGCAACTACTAACGAGTGAACGTTTGCGTTTATTTGAATTATTGGTTTCGCAGTTTTCCAAAGTTTTAAGATGGGCGTATGATGTAACAAGTAATGCAACCACTCTTTCTTGGATTGACGCAGCTCTTGAAGTACTTGCGCAAGGTGTTGAGGTACATTATTAATATTCGCCATATCTCTGTGCGTGTATATTTTATTAACACTGTAATAAAAAAAATACACATTGCTTCATTATTGCATGTGAGCGGTGGGTAAGAGTGAGCGAGAGAGAGAGAGGGATGGTGGTTTCATTACACAAAATGCACTATCCATGACATCCCGTGTTTTCCTTGATTGATAACGCTTAAATTGTTATCTTTCAATCTATTAAACGGTTCTTCATCTAAATCATCGAACCGACTTGGTAGCGTTATCATAAGACCATCTTCTAATTCTAACACGGTTTGCATCTTGCCTGATGCACTTGCGAACTTTGATTGCACCCTGCTCACATCTATAATCTTATATTTTTTTCCAATTTCTAAATCTGCCATTTTGGCCCACCTTTTGCTCCCAACAGCGTTGAGATGATTTAAAGCCTGGTCGGCTACAGCAGCAGCAGGGGTGGTAGAGTTGTTATTCATTTTAAAAATGTTTAAAAAGATACACTCACAAAGTTTAGACCTCCTGTTGTTGCTTCGTAGAGTCGATTGTGTCTGACGATTCACGTATATTCTATGTTTGAATAGAACTTGATGTAGACTGGTTTGCTATCTGCCAGTGTATCCGTTTTATACGTTAGCATGAGTACTATACGGCCCCATTAGAGTTCTCACGAAACGAGTGGTGTGGTGCGGTGGATGTGTGTGGGTGTGGAAAAACACGATCCTAATCTAACCACAAATGTTGAATAGCATTATACATGATGATGACAAAAGATGTTTTATATTTATTTATTATCTCTTTTGAAATCAAATCTTAGGCGTGATGCCTGCAGTTGCACCACATTCTAAATCACTTATTTCTCCTTTATTTAATCTGTCTAATCGTTCATATGCCCAATGTATGACGTTTTCAATAACACTTTGAAATCGTAAACATTTTTCAGAGAGAGGATAAATTGTTGATGTATACATTATTGTCGTCGTTGGATGTGTCGGTACCTCTGTGGTTGTTGATGTTGCTGTTCCATCAGTGGATGATGATGGTGAATGTTTATGATGACGATTACGATGACGATGATGATCACTATCATTATGAACATTAGCTCTAGGCAACTTCACTAAAATTTCCAATCCATTTTCATCTTTAAAAGTTTGCTCAAACATGTCTGATGACCATGTTTGATGTAGACTGTTAGATAGTGTTGTAGCACTGCTCCGTTTCGGTCGAGCATGTAGAAATCGTATTATTTCCATTTTATAGAGCAACATTTTATAATTATCACTGCATATTTTCAAATTTAAATTATCTACACTTTGTTTTGTTGTGGAATTTTTTCTACTTTTTACCATGATAACTCGACGATTATGACGTTGATGTGGTTGCTGCTGCTGTATGTTATGAAAATGAGTCTTCTGATCTTCATTTAACACTTGTTCTCTTTTGAAGAACAACTTCATTACCCATTCTTGCATAGAAATTCTTTCTTCATTTAATATTGTCACATTTTTCAAATACCACACTTTATCGTCACTGCATAAATCTCGTAAGTCTTCAGGTATGGAATGAGTAATATTTTTAGTTTTAAATTCTCCATTTTGATGGTTTTCTAATTGTAGAATTATCACCCAAGGCAATAAACTTGAAATCAACATGATACACTTTTATATATTATAAAACAAAAAGTCACTATTCTCGTTCGCAAAGGAAGTTAGTACTAGGGTTTAGACTGTGATGATGAGCTGTATTTATATCAAACCTAACACCCACGTTCACATAGACTCACACATGCACACCCTATGATAGATAATAGGAATCCTTTGTTCTAGTTTTATCACACATCCTCTTATTCTATTGCAACATTGCAACAATGTAATATTACAAAATAATTTTTACTTATCAATAAAACACATCCTGTACTCTACTGTGTGTCGGTTTGATAATGAATATGTATGAGCAATGCGGATAAAATTTCAAGTTTCTTTTTGTGTCTGTTTTTTAATTGGGCAATTTCATAGTTCAAAATTGCCTCTCCAGTCACGATTAGAACGTCGATAATAACTTTAATAGTTTTGTTTGTTACCTGTCCGATTTTATTAATGTGCAAATTTATTATTTGAAATTACTGGTTACAACGTCAATAAAAATCTTTAATGGTTTTGTTTGTGCCCTTTCTATTTTTTTTTAAATGGTATGTTATCAATTTTTGCTATATATAAATAACATGAAGCGTTTATCTTTTAAACATTCAAACATTGAGTTTTGGTGTGGTAATAACTATTTCAAATTAAACATAAATAGATTAAATACTCAAAATTCAATTTTATGTGAGTAGTGTGTGTGTGTGTGTGTGTGAGTGTAAAGAAAAAAGTGAACCTAGAAAAAACTATGTCAGTATCGTGTCATTTTTGTGGAATTGATGTGCCTAGCAACCAACTAATTGCACATTCCCGGACGAAGCGTCATTTACTATTATGTAAGCAGAACGAGGGAGACTACTTTACATATGTAGTGCAAACTTCTTTTCAATGTAGAATAATCACCTATCGTATAAATGGTACATCCCGGTTTATGAGACCTGATATTTACCTTCATAATATTAGAAGAAAGGTAATTAAACTACTAAAAATTGAATTAAAACTTCATAGCCATATCAAAACGCACCTAGAACTATTTTGTACGTATAGTATTGTTAAAGAAACCGAAATAATAAAAGATTTGAAGTCTTTTAACACCCGAAATGTCACCCTGCAAAATTCCTCGGATTTGGAAGAATACTATTTGGACACCTGCTATAAGATTTTAGCAAAATGTGAAGAATTCCAAGAAAGAGACAGTGGGTGGGCATTGGAAAAAATTGAATTTTTAGAGGTTAATGTAAATAAATACACAGCGATAAGAGGCACTACATATATACCTCTACCAGGCTGGATTAAAACAAAACGTGCATGTGTGAATGTAAAAAATCGAGATAATGCTTGTTTCTTCTGGACAATAGTGAGTGCTCTATATCCTGCGGGTGGAAATTCGGACCGTGTACAAGCGTATCCTCACTATAAGACAGTACTAAAAACGGGAGGAATCGATTTACCTGTAAATGTACAAGGGATCAAACGTTTCGAAATTTTAAATAAAATCAGTGTTCATGTTTACGGTCTTGAAAAAATAAAAAAATCTCAAAGTGTTGTACCCTTATACATATCAAAACATGTCAACACATTTACTCATCATGTTAATGTATTGTACTTTGAAAGTAATAACAAGTCTCATTACTGTTGGATTAAAAGTTTATCTAGATTAATACGCTCTCAAATGACATCTCATACTGAACAATTATAGTAAACTTGAGCGACATAAAGTGTTGGGATGTGGAAAAACATTAATAGAAATGCCTAACGATGAAGAAAAATATTTGCAATTTAAAAATGTTCACAACCAATTGCCAGTGCCTTTTGTAATTTATGCAGACTTTGAGTCTATTTTATCACCTCTAGATATTGACAAAACGAAAAAGCAAAGTACATACTTCATACATAAGCACATTCCATGTTCGTTTGCGTATTATATTCATTGTAATTATGATAGTTCATTATGTAAATTTACATTGTACCGTGGTGAAGATTGTGTTGAAAAATTTATAGATAACTTATTTGAAGATGCTAAGCATATCGCAAGTATTTATTCAAAACCACGGCCCATGGACTGTGTAACAAACACTTTTTTGTCAAACGCATCTTGTCATATTTGTAAAAAACCTTTCCTACCAAATGATGTTGTTGTTATAGATCATTGTCATATGACAGGGAAAATCAGAGGTGAAGCTCATCAATTATGCAATCTTAAATATTCAATGCCTGATTTTATACCTATTTTTTTTCACAACCTATCTGGATATGACAGTCATTTATTCATTAAAGAATTAGCAGCAAGAAAAATACAAAATATCACTTGCATACCTTTACATAAAGAAAAGTACATATCATTCAGTCAAATGGTGGAGTTTGAAGATGACGTTAATAAAAAAACTAAAAATAAAATAATCTTAAGATTCGTCGACTCGTTCAAGTTCATGTCTACCAGCTTAGATAAACTAGTAAAAAATCTCTCAACAGATCAATTCAAAATACTCCATCGATACTTTCCAAATACTGAGCAATGTAATCTTTTAAAACGAAAAGGAGTTTTCCCATACGAATACCTCAACAGTTGGGACAAACTCAATGATAAAACACTACCCGATAAGCAGTTATTTTTTAGCACATTGACCCAAACGAGTATTTCTGATAACGATTACGCTCACGCACAAACAGTGTGGAATAAATTTAACATAAAGACATTGGGTGAATATTGTGATTTATATTTAAAAAGCGATGTCCTATTATTAGCTGAAGTGTTTGAAAACTTTAGGGGTATTTGTCTTGATGCATATTCACTTGATAGTTGTAATTATTACACACTACCTGGACTGTCATGGGATGCTATGCTAAGACAGACAGAAATAACTCTCGAGCTCATCACTGACTATGAAATGTTACAATTTTTACAAGCAGGCATTCGTGGAGGAATCAGCCAAGTATCCAAAAGATATGCTGCGGCTAACAATAAATTTATGGACATGAATACATACGATCCCACGCAGAAAGATAACTTTATCATATACCTAGATGTTAACAACTTGTACGGTCATGCTATGAGTCAATATTTACCATATGAAAATTTTGTTTGGTTAAGTGATAGTGAAATCAACTCATTTGATATTTTGTCACAACGCCCCGACTCTAATATAGGTTACATTTTAGAGGTAGATTTGGAATATCCACCTTCTTTACATGATTCACACAATGACTATCCATTTTGCGCCGAAACAAAGGCACCACCTCAAGGAAAGACTAAAAAGCTTTTGCTCACTTTTGACAAAAAAACAAACTACGTCATCCACTATGTAAACTTAAAACAGTGCATAGAACACGGATTAGTATGCACAAAAATACATAGAATCTTATCATTCCATCAATCTCCATGGCTTAAACCCTACATTGATTTAAACACTTCCAAAAGGGCGTTGTCAAAAAAATCTTTTGAAAAAGATTTTTATAAATTAATGAACAACTCGATTTTTGGTAAAACTATAGAAAATGTCGCAAAACGAGTTGATGTTAAACTTTGCACTTCATGGGAAGATCGAAAAATTTATAACAAACAAAAAAAATGTTACTATGGAGCTGAGAGATACACTGCCCGACCCAATTTTCACAGTGTCAAAATATTCTCGGAAGACTTTGTAGCCGCTCAGATGAATAAATCAAAAATTTTATATAACAAACCAATTTACGCTGGTTTCACTGTTCTTGAACTTTCTAAATGTATTATGTACGATTTCCACTATAGTTACATGCTACCCAAATACAAAGATAACATACACCTGCTATACACGGACACAGACTCTTTTATATACGAAGTCAAAACTAAAAATTTTTACGAAGACATAAGGCACGACTTGCAGGTTAGATTCGACACCTCTGATTTTCCCCCTGACAACATATACAATTTACCATTGATTAATAAAAAAGTTGTAGGACTCATGAAAGACGAAAGCAATGGCACTATTATTAGAGAATTTGTAGGCTTAAGATCTAAAATGTATAGCTATGTGTTAGAAGGTGATGTCACCGTTAAGAAAAATAAAGGCACTTCTGCCGCTGTTGTAAGAAAATTAAACTTTAGCAACTACAAAAATGCATTGAGTAGAACTCATGAAATGTACGATGACATGTGCACATTAAGCAGTGATAAACACAATGTCTAAACACAGATCAAAAGAAAAAAAATACTCTCTAGCGACGACGACAAACGTTATATCAATCAAGATAACATCACAACCCTTGCATGGGGACATTATAAAATACAACATAAATAAAACACATTTCAAACTCGTTTCTCTTTTATTTTATCACCTTATCACAACGACGCTTCCTCGATGCGCCACTTCCCGTGACGCCCACGACCCGCCGCCGAGCGCTAGCGCACCGCTCACGGCTTCGTCTGACCAATTTGCCAAGAGATAGAACATACACACACAAATTCACTAGCACATTGCACCTGGCTTTGCTTGCCCAATTTACCTGAGATAGAATATACATAAATCACCTACTTTCATTTATTATTTCTACATATGACAGGATCTAACAACCCCTTAGGTATTAATAGAAATTTAGATAAAATTCCTTTTCACCCATTTTTTTTATTTAAAGATTTAATTGGATATATTATCATATTATTTTTATTAATTATATCAACACTAATTAATCCATATTTATTAGGTGACCCTGATAATTTTATTCCCGCAAACCCTTTAGTAACTCCAATTCACATTCAACCAGAATGATATTTTCTATTTGCTTATGCTATTTTACGATCTATTCCTAATAAATTAGGAGGAGTTATTGCTTTAATTTTATCAATCTTAATCCTTATCATTTTACCTATCACTTGTAATAAAAAAATTCAAGGAATTCAATTTTACCCTTTTAATCAAATTATATTCTGATCATTAATTACTATTATTTTTCTTTTAACCTGAATTGGGGCTCGACCAGTAGAAAATCCATATATTATTACCGGACAATTATTGACAGTATTTTACTTTTCATATTTTATTTTAACCCCTATTATAAATAAATTATGAGATAATATAATTTTTAATTAACTAACTAATTAATAAGCTTGTTAAAGAATTTTGAAAACTTAAGAAAGAATAAATATATTCTATTAATTTATACTAAAAATAATTAACTTATTTATTAAAATAATAATTTAATCCCTATATAAAATAATAAAAAATTTAATGAAATTGGTAAATATCTTTTTCAAGCTAAATATATATATTTATCATAACGATAACGAGGTAATGTCCCCCGAACTCAAATAAATAAAAAAGATAAGAAAACTAATTTAAGATAAAAAAATATATTTATATTATAACCCCCTAAAAAAAATAAAACAAATAATATTCTTATAAATAAAATACTAGAATATTCAGCTAAAAAAATTAAAGCTAATCCCCCTCTTCTATATTCAATATTAAATCCTGAAACTAATTCACTTTCCCTCTCAGCAAAATCAAAAGGAGTTCGATTTGTTTCCGCTAACATAGAAGAAAATATACATAAAGTTAAAGGATATATTAAAATAATAAATCAAATAAATTCCTGATATATAAAAAATATTATTATATTAAATTCTATAATTATTAAAATAGAAGATATTAAAATTAAAATTAAACTTACTTCGTAAGAAATTGTTTGAGCTACTGCCCGTAAACCCCCTAATAAAGCATAATTAGAATTTAAAGATCAACCCGCTACCATAACTGTATAAACCCCTATTCTAGTACAACATAAAAAAAATATAACCCCTAAATTAAATCTAATTAAATGAAAATAATAAGGAATTAATGTTCAAATAATTAAAGATAAAACAAATCTAACTACAGGAGAAAAATAATAAGAAATATAATTAGAATATCTAGGATAAGTTTGTTCTTTAGTAAATAACTTAATAGCATCAGAAAAAGGTTGTAAAATTCCTATAATTCCAACTTTATTTGGCCCTTTTCGAATCTGAATATAACCTAATAATTTACGTTCTAATAAAGTTAAAAAAGCAACTCCAATTAATACACCTAAAACTAAAATAACCACCCCAACTAAAACTATTAACAAATCATTTATTAAAATTACTATCTATATAATCATATTATATATTAATGACTTCTAAAACCATCACATTTATCTGTCAAAATAGTTATCTTTATTATTAATTAAATTTTTAAAATTACTTTAATAATATTCAACATATAAAATTTAATTTAAATATTTGGTTCTTTCGTACTAAAATATTTTCATTTTCTAAAGATAGAAACCAACCTGGCTCACACCGGTTTGAACTCAGATCATGTAAGATTTTAATGATCGAACAGATCAAAATTTTAAACTTTTGCATTTAAATTTTATCTTAATCCAACATCGAGGTCGCAAACTCTTTTTTTTATTTGTACTAAAAAAAAATTACGCTGTTATCCCTAAGGTAATTTTTTCTTATAATCAAAAATTTTGGATCATTTATTCATTCATTTATGTAAAAATAATAAAAAAAGTTAATTATATTTTTCTGTCACCCCAATAAAATAAATAAATTAATTTTAATTTTAAATTAAATATTATATTATAATTAATTAATATATAAAACTCTATAGGGTCTTCTCGTCTTTTAAATTCGTTTTAACTTTTTAATTAAAAAATTAAATTCTAAATTTATAATTAAGAGACAGTTTATATTTCATCAAATCATTCATACAAGTCACCAATTAAGAGACTAATGATTATACTACCTTTGTACAGTCAATATACTGCAGCCCTTTAATATATTATCAGTGGGCAGATTAGACTTTAAATTATCCTTCAAAAATACATGTTTTTGATAAACAAGTGAATATAAATTTTTGCCGAATTCCTTTTAACTAATTTTTATTTATTTTACATATTTATATTATATAAATATACTAATTTTATCATTATTAAAAATATTAATTTATTTAAAAATTACATTTTTATATAAAATTAAATAAAATTAAATTTTATGTGTTAATTAAATTATTTATAATAAAATTATAAATTATTAACAATATAAATTTTAAAGTTTTAATATGTAAATTTTAAAATTATTATAATTTTTTATTTTAAAGCTTATGCCTTAAAATATTATATTATAATTATTAAAAATTAATTAATTAATTTTTAATTTAAATAAATACAAAATTAAATTTTTTTCTAAAAAAACTAGATATCTTAAAAAACGATTAACATTTCATTTCCAATTAATTATTAAAAATATTTTTGCTACAATAACTTTTATAATTAATTATCTCTTTTTAATCCGAGAATATTATAAAATAACTTTTTTTTTTATAAACTCTGATACACAAGATACAATAATTTAAATTTACTTTCTAATTAATTTTATTTTCATTATGATTTCAAATTTCTTTCACAATACTATTTCACTATAAATTATTTAATTTTTTCTATTAAAAATACTTTAACCCCCAAAATATTCTTATTTAAAAATTATTTTATTATTTATAATTTATTAATTTTAACCCTTAAATTAATTGATTAAATCAATATCATTTCAATGTAAATGAAATACTTATTCAAGCTGTAATTTATTCTTTCTAGAAACACTTTCCAGTACCTCTACTTTGTTAAGACTTATTTCAATTTATTAATGAAAGTGACGGGCAATATGTACATATTTTAATTTTTAATCATTTTAATAAATTAATTATAATTACATTTAAATCCACCTTCAATTAATTATAACAAATTAATATTCATTTAAATAAATTTATTGTAATCCATTATATTCTTAATTATAATCTGCATCTTGATCTGATTTAATTTTTATTTTAAATTTTTAAATATAATTTTTATTTAAAAATATTTTTTTAACAACGATATACAAAATAATAAATTAAGTAAATTTATTCGTGGATTATCAATTATTAAACAGATTCCTCTAAATGAACTAAAATACCGCCAAATTATTTAAGTTTCAATAAATAATTAAATACTATTTTAGTATTATTATTTTAATTTATTTATAATAGGGTATCTTATCCTAGTTTTTTATTTAATTTATTAATTTCATATTTTTAAATATAAATTTATATTAAATTAAAATTTCACCTAATTTAACCGCAACTGCTGGCACAAAATTAGTTTTTAATTTAAATATTACTAAATCTTAATTTCTTAAATTTTTAATATTCATTACTCTAAAATAAATATTATTTATTATTTAAATAAATAATAATTTATACAAAAATTTATATGTTAAGTAAATTTAAAATATTTTTTTAACTATAATTTTTTTATTTATATTATTTATTATAAATTATTAAATATTAAATATTTTCTTTTTCTTTCTTTTTTATAATATTAAATATAAAATTTAAATTTTATATTCATCAATTAATATTCATTTAAATAAAAAAATATTTATATTAAAACATTAATTTAAGCCAATATTTAATATATTATAATTATTTATATACATTTATATATACATATATTATAATTATATATATATATTTAATGTGTGTGTGAATATATACAATGTCCTTTTTTATTAAGTACAAATATTTTAAGGGGTGATTCAGTCCATAATTTTGAACAACTTTTCCCAATAAATTTATATCGAAATACGAAAAGAAAATTTTCATTTTCCATAGTAATGATATCACGTGACTACTTCGATTTCTATGAAAACCTAATTTTTTTTTTTCTATTTCTATATACATTTATTGGGAAAAGTTGTGCAAAATGATGGTCTGATTCACCCCTTACAATATTTGTACTTAAAAAAAAGGTCATTGTATATGTATATATATATATATATATATATACGGTTAATAGAAAATATATATATATATATATATATTTTCTTTTAATACTCTTATTTAACCGTTTTTAATTTTTTTTATATAAATAAATATAAAAAAAATTAAAAATAAGCTAAATTTAAGCTTTTGGGTTCATACCCCAACAATAAAGGATTCCTTTTTGTTTTTAAAAATAAAGTGCCTGATTAAAGGATTATTCTGATAGGATAAATTAAGTAAATTTTTACCTTTATTATATTTTATAGAATTAAACTATATCTTATAGTATCAAAAACTATAGTGCATCTTACACTAAAATATAATATAATTATTATATAATAATTTTAATTATTAATTGGAAATTTTTATTTCTTATTTTAAATTTTTCTTATAATAAATTCTAATAAAATATTTTATTTATTTATTTTATTTTTTAGTACTTTAATTTCTATTTCCTCTAATTCTTGATTTGGGTGTTGAATTGGTTTAGAAATCAATTTACTTAGTTTTATCCCATTAATTTCTAATTCTAATAATATACTATCATCAGAAGCTTCATTAAAATATTTTCTTATTCAATCTATTGCTTCAATTAATTTTTTATTTTTTATTTTATTAAAAATAATTTTATTAAAAAATTTTGAATATAATAATATTATTTCTATTATAATTAACTCATCACTTCTTATAAAAATAGGTTCTGCCCATTTTCACTTTTGATTCCCTAATATTATAGAAGGAATATCTTGATTTTATAATTTTATTTTAATAAGATGACAAAAAATTACCCCCATAATTTTATTATCATATTATTTTAATAAATTTTTTATTATTATTATTTTAAATTCTATTATTGGAGCTATTGGAGGTCTTAATCAAACTTCCTTACGAAAATTAATGGCATTCTCTTCAATTAATAATTTAAGATGAATATTATCATCTATTATAATCAGAGAAAATTTATGAATATTTTATTTATTTTTATATTCCCTTATTATTAGAAGAATATGTTTTCTTTTTTATATATTAAATATATTCTTTATTAATCAATTATTTATTTTAAATTTAAACTATATAATTAATTTTTTTTTCTTATTAATTTTCTTTCTTTAGGAGGTATACCCCCTTTTATTGGATTTTTCCCAAAATGAATTATTATTAATTTTTTATTACTTAATAAATTTTTTATTGTTACATTTATTTTTATTATAATAAGATTAATTATTTTATTTTTTTATATTCGAATTATTTATTCTTCCTTTATATTTAATTATATAAAATTAAAATGAATAATTTTTTTTATTAAAAATAATTTAATATACTTTATTATTATTTTTTCTTTTATTTCTATTTCAAGTATAATTCTTAGAACTTTTTTTTTTCTTTAAGGTTTTAAGTTAAATTAAACTAATAGTCTTCAAAATTATTTATAAAGATATATTCTTTAAGCCTTAATATTTTTTCTTATTCCTTAAAATTTGCAATTTTATATCATTATTGACTATAAGACTTATAATAAAAGAGAATTATATCTCGTTAATAAATTTACAATTTATCGCTTACTCTCAGCCATTTTATTTTAGCGAAAATGACTTTTTTCCACAAATCATAAAGATATTGGAACTTTATATTTTATTTTTGGAATTTGATCAGGAATAGTTGGAACTTCTTTAAGATTATTAATTCGAGCTGAATTAGGTACTCCTGGATCTTTAATTGGAGATGATCAAATTTATAATACTATTGTAACTGGTCATGCTTTTATTATAATTTTTTTTATAGTAATACCTATTATAATTGGAGGATTTGGTAATTGATTAATTCCTTTAATATTAGGAGCTCCTGATATAGCGTTCCCCCGAATAAATAATATAAGATTTTGACTTCTACCCCCATCCCTTACTCTTCTAATTTCAAGAAGAATTGTAGAAACCGGAGCTGGGACAGGATGAACAGTATACCCCCCACTTTCATCCAATATTGCCCATGGAGGAAGATCAGTTGATTTAGCTATTTTTTCATTACATTTAGCTGGAATTTCTTCAATTTTAGGAGCTATTAATTTTATTACTACCATTATCAATATAAAATTAAATGGTTTATCTTTTGATCAAATACCTTTATTCATTTGAGCTGTAGGAATTACAGCTTTATTATTATTATTATCTTTACCGGTTTTAGCTGGAGCTATTACAATATTATTAACAGATCGTAATTTAAATACATCTTTTTTTGATCCTGCTGGAGGAGGAGACCCTATTCTTTACCAACATTTATTTTGATTTCTTGGGCACCCAGAAGTTTATTTTTTAATTTTACCTGGATTTGGTATAATTTCTCACATTATTTCCCAAGAAAGAGGAAAAAAAGAAACATTTGGATCTTTAGGAATAATTTATGCAATAATAGCAATTGGATTATTAGGATTTGTTGTCTGAGCTCATCATATATTTACAGTTGGAATAGATATTGATACTCGAGCTTACTTTACATCAGCAACTATAATTATTGCTGTTCCTACAGGAATTAAAATTTTTAGTTGATTAGCTACTTTACATGGAACTCAAATTAATTATAGACCTTCTATATTATGAAGATTAGGGTTTGTATTTTTATTTACTGTAGGAGGACTTACAGGAGTAATTCTAGCTAATTCATCTGTTGATGTTAGTCTTCATGACACTTATTATGTTGTAGCTCATTTTCATTATGTTTTATCTACAACGTGTAACGGAAAGGGTATATCAATAAGAAGTGGAAAAATACTGTACCTTGCATAGATCCTTTATACCAAATTTCAAGTTAAAATATAAACTTTAACTTATACGTGAAATTATAAAATATTTAACCACAAAAAAAAATTGCACGTAAACAAACATGGCACAACACTATTCAGGTCAATGTCTCCTCACTTGCACTATTCACTATGGAGCCTAGTACTCTTGGTATACGAAGAAAGAGGAAAGAGAGCATTGCACTACTCTCCTCACACGCCATGAAATCCTAGTACACGGCGTCAACACGCGCTTTTGATGCAAACACCGCCACTTGCGGTGTTGTTTGGCGGCAAACCAACAAAGGATATGCCGCGGCCAAGCGGCGGCGGTAGCACCTACGGCGGCGATCGTTTGACGAAGTCTGTAACAAACAAATTTCGATTTAATGGCACTATTCCTAAGAATTATTTTACTTTAACAAAGTCAAGTCTTTTTTAATGCGAAAATTAGATAGGTAAAAATAGTAGGTACTTACTTTTCAAAGGAAAGGTTCAAAATGTCGCCCTTGTTGCTGGATGCACAGGCCAGCTCGCCGGTACATGGATGCACGGACGTTACGCAGCATCTCTGGCGTCACAGTACTGAAGGCGGCCTTTATGCGTTCTATTATTTCGTCCCGTGACGAGCACTCCACAGCATACACGGTATTTTTTATGTATCCCCATAAGAAAAAGTCCAGGGGAGTGAGGTCTGGTGACCGCGCTGGCCATGCGACTCTGCCTCCTCGCCCTATCCACTGGGAGAAGCGAGCATTTAAGTGACTTCGCACATCACGAGCGAAGTGTGCTGGAGCACCGTCGTGTTGAAATATTAGATTTTTGTTCATCACGAGGTCGATGTAACTGGACACTGGCATAGCTGTTAACTCTTCATTTTAATGTATTACTTAAAAACTCTAAGTAGGTAATTTTCACCATTTAAAGTTTGTGGCAAAAAGTATGGTCCAGCGACAACATCTCCCACTATTCCTGCCCACACATTTATCCGCCACTGGTGCTGAAATGACGACTCCGAAGAAACGTGTGGATTGGAGTGCGACCAGTAGTGTTCGTTGTGGATGTTGCTTATGCCACCTCGTGTGAAAGAAGCTTCATCCGTCCACAGCACTTTTGAGGCAAACTCCGGTGAGGCTTCAACCTGGTTCCGGTACCATTCGCAGAAAGTGACGCGAGGTAAAAAATCAGCAGGTATTAATTCCTGTGTGCGACGAAAGTGGTATGGATGTTGGCCGTCGGCGTGCATCACTCGCCACACTTGCATGTGATTCGTGGCCCCCAGCTCTAAGGCGGCACGACGCGTGCTGCTCCTCGGGTTATCCTCGAAATGTTGCAGTACGGCTTCTTCAAATTCCGGGTCTTGAGTGGACGGGCGGCCCGTAGGTACTGGGGCGTGGAAAGAGCCAGTTGAGTACAAGCGATGCACCATCCGCCTGAAGCAAGCCAGTGAAGGCAGACGCCTGGCTTCAACAAGTGGTCGACCATCAATGAATCGCTGATGGTACAGCTCTCGAGCGGCACTGAGACTGCCGTCTGCTGCTCCGACACAGAGCATCATTTCGTAATATTCTCGATTACTCAAAGACATCACGAAGACACAAGTAGGTAGGTAGGTAGTCGAAATCAAGAACAAAAGTCGAAACACAAAACACGGTCTGATCACTAGAACGCAAAGAGAACGACTAAAGCAAATTACCTAATGAACAATTTGTAACTTTTCGTTGTAGCATCCTAGTTTCCTAGTACAGGGTAGATGTACCAAAAACCAGCCAGCTTTAAAAATCAACATTGTTTATTTGTATTTCTTTATTGAAGTGAAAACTTCTTTAGCGGCGTTGTGCACTTTTTTTGGAATGGGTAAAAATTTTTAAACTCGCGTCAGGACACGTGGCCTGATCGAAAATTCGTAAGACGGCGCAGGGCGCTTGCGCGAATGTTCGTGTGTGTTTATGTTACAGCGTGCTACGCACATCCATGGATGGTGACGGCTGATGGCTCGACCGTCTGTGTAGTGGCCATACTGCTGTGTATTTAAAAATGATTTTGTTGAAAATGAATTTGGTCATGCTTGTGACACTTGTGACAGACTGTGGTTCAGAAAAGATTTGAAATATTTTATACTGATAATTAAAGCAATTCGTGCAAAATTATTCCCTAACCATTCCAAAATATCAAAAATGCACAACGTTAATATTCAATTTTTCACTTCTGCCGGCACTCCCAGAGTGCAACCCGTCGTTTTTTTTAGTTCTGACGACGACTGCAAAAATGTATGGAATATTCTATCTAATAAATAATAAAATAATATTCAATCCCGTCATTCCGGGACTGTCCCGTGGAATGCTAAACAGTTAGCAGCTTTCATCTCTTAATATCAATACGGTCAAAGATGGTAGTCAAGGAAGTCACAAAATCCCAAGTAGTCACTGGCATCAGGATTCTGGGCCAAGAATTGGACCACTCTGTCTTTCGGTCGTAAAAACTTTAGTCACAAGAAGTTTATCATTCGTAGCGAACGCGCATGTGAAAAACTATGAGTGTGGTGCCTTTATGCATGGGATGCCACTAGCATCATCCTCCATCATCCAGAAAATAGTTTGGAAATCTGACACAAATTCACGATCTGTCCTCTCCTCACGCACGAAAAGTAAACAAACAAGCACTGAGGTGGGCGTGTATTGGCACTTCTACCCTATTTTGGTTAAAAAGTGCGAAAAGTATCGGAATATCATACTTGCCTGCTTTAATAATTAGGGATCTGTTTCGTTTTTACATACGTAATTCAATAAACCTCCTCATGACTTATGGACTCCTAGTAATATTTGGACAATTTATTTAGAAAAATTAAGATTTTAGGGTAGGTGTATTAAATAGCTTATCAAAAATTCCTAAAAAACTTCAATTTAGTGACGACATCGAAAAAAATTAAACACATCCGGAACCATTTCTCAAAATTAAAATAAAAAGTACCAGGCGCATAGTTGAGAGTGATGATCGGGAGCCACGCCTATTTCGGGGTTCATTTGAAAAGTTAAAAAACTTCTCTTTGTTTAATAAAATATTTTTTTGTTCAGTTTAATTTTTGACGTGATAACGTCTTTAAAATCGTTTTAGTCGGGTGACATGTTCAGAAACTTATGTCACACCAAAACCTTACAAGCGCGATCGCAGGTATAACGAGAGAGAGACGGACCGATCTCCCGTCTCATCTCGAGCGCTGCCAGTCATTCCGTGAAACGACGTTATCACGTAAACATCTCGATCGTAAACCTACTTTACAAACAACCAATTTTTTTTTTGGCATATGGCCTGAAAATTTAAATAAAAAATTTAACATTTGTGATGATTAATAAAGTCTTTTATTTTATTTTATTTTTTTGGAAGATTATCGACATTTAACAATTTATGTAGATACAATCTATAAAACAAGAAGTCATTTACAAATCTTCACTTATAGTATTATAATAAGCAATAATAGAACCTTAAACATACTTACTATCTACTTGGTTAATACGAGTTACAATATGTCATACCGCATTTACACATTCGTGTTCGTTATTCGCCTCGCGATTCGCACGAATGTGAAACCGCGGTACGACGACGGGAATCGCGAATAACGAGACGAATAGCGAACTCACTGTTTACATATGCGTGTTCGTTATTCGCCTCGCGATTCGCGCGAATGTGTAAATGCGGCATCAGAGGTTTTCGTATGCGAATCAACGTCTTTTTAGCACCCGACACAAACGAGGGGTGTTTTAAATTTGACCGCTATCTTAAATAGGTGAACCAATTTGGTTGCTTTTTTATTTTATTTGAAAGCAGATTTTTAACGGTGGTTCTTAGAAATGTTTTATTAAAGACGGGTGTCGGTGGATTTTTGAAATTTTATTTCAATTAAATATTAACAAATTTTATTTTATTGTGTGTCCGTGCTTCAATATGCACGTTAAGAAGTCAGTACGTACATTTATCAGAGACAGGATGAGATAACATCTTAAGAAACAATGAAGATGTTACCTCTCTCATATCAGAACATTTTCCCGATTGCATACTTTACTGTGATGCTTCAAGGCCCGTGTCCACTTCCCGGCTTTACAAGATTTGGGCAGGGCCGTTATGCGATTGCCCTGCGCTTAAATACTTTTTTTGATTTAGGTCAATTTTATGACAGGCCGCGTGGCTGACCTCACCTCTCCATCAAAATGTTCACTCCTTTATTCGTCTCTTACGTCATTCAAGGAGTGAAAAGACTGGTCTCAATCTTAGCCGAAAATCAAACCGCAAAAAAAATTATTAAGATGTTAACTTTTACGAAAAATAAATCTGGAACCCATCTTTGTAAATAATATTCATTTTAATACCAGGAGCACAGGGTAAGTGATGTAAAAGAGGTGGAAACTTATTCTGATAGGCATGGTTGTAGGTGATTGACCCATGATTGACCCCACAGCTGTTTATTGTCATAGTGATGTGCGAATGTAAATTAATAAAATGTATACTCATATTTCAAAAAATTATTTAAAATCGACACGTAAACTTACAAGGCAAAACAATGCACCATGCGGTTTCTTACAGTTGCCCGTATTGATGCACTCGTTATTGATATACCCTTTCCGTTACACGTTGTATAGGAGCTGTATTTGCAATTTTAGGGGGATTCATTCATTGATATCCTTTATTTACAGGTCTATCACTAAATCCTTTCCTTTTAAAAATTCAATTTTTTTCTATATTTATCGGAGTTAATCTAACATTTTTCCCTCAACATTTTATAGGCTTAGCAGGAATACCTCGACGATATTCTGATTATCCTGATGCTTTTATTTCATGAAATATTATTTCTTCTTTAGGTTCATATATCTCAATATTAGCTATTATATTAATACTTATTATTATTTGAGAATGTATAATTAATCAACGAATTATTTTATTTTCTTTAAATTTATCATCTTCTATTGAATGATATCAAAATCTTCCTCCAGCAGAACATTCATATAATGAACTCTCTATTTTAAGAAACTTCTAATATGGCAGATTATATGTAATGGATTTAAACCCCATTTATAAAGGATTATCCTTTTTTTAGAAATCGCAACATGATCTAAGTTTAATCTACAAAATAGAACATCTCCCTAAATAGAACAAATAATTTTTTTTCATGATCATACTTTAATTATTTTAATTATAATTACTATCTTAGTTGGTTATTTAATAATTTATTTATTTTTTAATAAATATATTAATCGATTCCTTTTAGAAGGGCAAATAATTGAACTAATTTGAACTATCTTACCAGCTATTACATTAATTTTTATTGCTTTACCTTCTTTACGATTATTATACTTATTAGAGAATTAAATAATCCTTTATTTACCCTGAAATCAATTGGCCATCAATGATATTGAAGTTATGAATATTCTGATTTTAATAATATTGAATTTGATTCCTATATAATTCCAATAAATGAAATATCCCCTAATAATTTTCGTTTATTAGATGTAGATAATCGTATTATCCTTCCTATAAATAATCAAATTCGAATTATAGTTACAGCTACAGATGTTATTCACTCATGAACAATCACTTCCTTAGGTGTTAAGGTCGATGCCAATCCAGGCCGATTAAATCAAACTAATTTTTATATAAATCGACCAGGAATCTTCTTTGGACAATGTTCAAAAATTTGTGGAGCTAATCATAGATTTATACCTATTGTAATTGAGAGAATTTCAATTAAAAATTTTATTAATTAAATTAATAATTATTCTTCATTAGATGACTGAAAGCAAGTACTGGTCTCTTAAACCATTTTATAGTAAATTAGCAATTACTTCTAATGATTATAAAGAATTAGTTAAATTATAACATATGTATGTCAAATTTAAATTATTACAATATAACAGTAATATTCTTTTATTCCTCAAATAATACCCATTAACTGATTAATATCTTTTATTTTATTTGTATTTATTTTTATTTTATTTAATATAATAAATCATTATATTTTTAATGTTAAAATAAAAATTTCATCAATTAATAATAAAATTTCACACAATTTTTTTTTCTGAAAATGATAACTAATTTATTTTCAATTTTTGATCCCTCTACTAATTTATTTAATTTACCTTTAAATTGATTAAGAACAATAATTGGACTTTTTTTATTCCTTATTCTTTTTGATTAATCCCTAATCGACATTTTATTTTCTGAAATTTTATTTTAAACAAATTATATAATGAATTTAAAACTTTATTAGGTAATAATGTAAATTCTAATTCTTCTACTTTTATTTTCATTTCTATATTTTCTTTTGTTTTATTTAATAATTTTTTAGGATTATTCATATATATTTTTACAAGTACTAGCCATTTAACTTTATCACTATCACTGTCATTACCATTATGATTAAGATTTATATTATATGGATGAATTAATAATACTCAACATATATTTATACATATAATTCCACAAGGAACTCCAGGTATTTTAATACCTTTTATAGTTCAAATTGAATCTATTAGTAATATTATTCGACCTGGAATAGCTGTTCGTCTAACTGCTAATATAATTGCAGGACACCTATTTATAACTTTATTAAGAGGAACAGGATCAATTATACCTTCCTATTTAATTTCTATTTTAATTATTATTCAAATTTTACTTTGAATTTTAGAATCAGCTGTAGCTGTAATTTAATCTTATGTTATTGTAATTTTAAGAACTTTATATTCTAGAGAAGTTAATTAAGTTAATTAAGAAAATAAATTATAATCACCCATTTCACTTAGTAGATTATAGTCCCTGACCTTTGACAGGAGCAATTGGGACAATAACTTTAGTTACAGGTATAATCAAATGATTTCATAATTTTAATATAAATTTATTAATTTTAGGATATATTATTATTATTTTAAAAATATTTCAATGATGACGAGATATTTGTGGTGAAGGAACCCTTCAAGGAAAACATACTATTTTAGTTACAAAAGGTTTACGATGAGGAATAATTTTATTTATTATTTCCGAAGTTTTTTTTTTATTTATTTTTTTTGAGCATTTTTTCATAGAAGTCTTTCCCCTAATATTGACATACAACAATAATATATATATATAATAATAACAAAAACAACAGGGCAAACAACTATGTCAATCAGTGAGTGAGTCAGTGGTATTGTAGGTTTATATATTATAGTATATATAACTAGTGTTTCGGGTGCTGCGCGTGCTGCAAGCAGCACGCGATTTTTCGTGCTGTACAGGAAGGCTTAATAACATGTCCAGTTGAGAAAATGGAAAAAAATTACAATCATTTGAGGAAATTTAAAAAAATGTGTGGGCGGCCATCTTGGATCCAAAATTTGAATGCAGTTTCGAGTTCTGCGGGGTGCTTTACCCCAGTAAAGAAAATTTCAGACACCTATGAAGTCCTAGTGAGACGTTATAAACAAAATAAGTTTAATATTCTAAAATCCAGACGCCATCTTGGATTCCAAAAAAAAATTAAAAATTTGGATTTTTTGGCCCAAAATACATATAAATATTGATTTTCAGCAAAATCGGAAGCAGTTCACTTTCGGCGGCCATCTTGGATTTCCAAAAAACAAAAATGTGGCGCTTACTGTAGTGGTTCGGGCTTCGCCCTCGCCCGCAGCTCGCCCTTCGGGCTCGCATCACTCGGTCTACGGCCTCGTGAAAATTACTTGGGGGAGGGGGGTGAAAGGGGGGGTGCTCGGCCTTCGGCCTCAGGCTGCGCCAAGTTACTTGGGGGGGCCGTTTCTATGAAATTTGTATGGGGGGGAATTTTTTTTTCGCAAATGTCAAATCTCCAGGTCCAACCGTTTAGCCAGGCCGTACCCCTTCCACATCAGGTTTCTGCAAATCCTCAAATGTCAGATTTTTCTGGTACTCGACCTCCTCACCCCTATACGTTCCACCATAAACCTTCACCCCTACTATTTGGCAACCGGTCAAACAACTATGTCAATCAGTGAGTCAGTCAGTGGTAAGTGTTGCTTTATATAATTTAACTAGCTTTTCGGGCGCTGCGCGGGCTGCAAGCAGCCCGCAGTTTTTCGTAAAGCTGTTGGGGTGGGCTAAATAACATATTGAGTTGAGACAATGGGTAAGGTTGTATGGAGGACAATTGTCGTTGTATGGCGGCCATCTTGGATTTTGAAAAAAATCAAAAACAAATGACGCTCATCAAATTGCTTACAATAATCCACATTTTGGAAAAAAAAAATCACACCCCTAACCTCAGCCGTCTTTGCAGGCCGTACCCCTTTCACATCAGGTTTCTGCAGATCTTCAAATGTCAGATTTTTCTGGTACTCAATGGAGCACCCTCTATACGACCACTCATCAATCTAAATCCCTCCAATCCCGCAACAGGGCAAACAACTATGTCAATCAGTCAGTCAATGAGTGGTTATGTAGGTTTATATATTAAAATATAACTAGCTTTTCGGGCGCTGCGCGGGCTGCAAGCAGCCCGCGGTTTTTCGTGCGGCTGTTGAGGTAGGCTAAATAACCTGTCCAGTTGAGAAAATGGGTAAAAACTGCAGTCAGTAAAGAAAACATAAAAAAATGTGTGGGCGGCCATCTTGGATCCAAAATTCGATTGCAGTTTCGAGTTCCGCGGGGTGCTTTACCCTTACATGCAAAATTTCAGAGCCCTAAAAAGTCCAAATAAGACGTTATAAACGAAATAAGTTTAATTTTTTAAAAGCCAGACGCCATCTTGGATTCCAAAAAAACTGTCAAATTTGAATTTTTGGCTCAAAATACATATAGATATCGATTTTCAGGCCAATCGCAAGTTACTTGGCGTTTGTATGAATTTTGTATGAGGGGCAATAGTCCATGTATGGCGGCCATCTTGGATTTTGAATAAAATAAAAAAACAAATGACGCCCGTCAAATTGCTCACAACCCCCTACATTTTGCAATAAAAATCACGCCCCCAACCCCATCCATCTTCGCAGGCCGTACCCCTTCCACATCAGGTTTCCGCAGATCCTCAAATGTCAGATTTTTCTGGTACTCACTGGAGCACCCTCTATACGACTACCCATCAACCTAAACCCCTACCACCCGGCAACAGGGCAAACAACTCTGTCAGTGAGTCAGTCAGTGGTAAATGTGGTAATGTAGGTTTATATATTATAACTAGCTTTTCGGGCGCTGCGCGGGCTGCAAGCAGCCCACGGTCTTTCGTGCGGCTGTTGAGGTAGGGTAAGACATGTTTCCAGTTCAGAAAATAGATAAAAACTGCAGTCAGTAAAAGAAACATCAAAATATGTGTGGAGGCGGCCATCTTGGATCCAAAAACTGATTGCAGTTTTGAGTTCCGCGGGGTGCTTTACCCCCATGTACAAAATTTCAGACCCCGACGAAGTCCCAGTGAGACGTTATAATCGAAATAAATTTCATTTTCTAAAACCCAGACGCCATCTTGGATTCCAAAAAACCTGTCAAATTTGAATTTTTGGCTCAAAATACATATAGATATCGATTTTCAGGCCAATCGCAAGCAGTTGACTTTCGGCGGCCATCTTGGATATAAAATTTTTAAAAAAAAGCGGCGCTTGTGGGCGTGGCTCGGGCTTCGCCCTCGCCCGCAGCTCGGCCTACGGTCTCGCGGTGGAGGGCTTTGCTTTTGGTCTTTGGCCTCTGGCTGCGCCAAGTTACTTGGCGTTTGTATGAATTTTGTATGAGGGGCAATAGTCCATGTATGGCGGCCATCTTGGATTTTGAATAAAATAAAAAAACAAATGACGCCCGTCAAATTGCTCACAACCCCCTACATTTTGCAAAAAAAATCACGCCCCCAACCCCATCCATCTTCGCAGGCCGTACCCCTTCCACATCAGGTTTCCGCAGATCTTCAAATGTCAGATTTTTCTGGTACTCACTGGAGCACCCTCTATACGACTACCCATCAACCTAAACCCCTACCACCCGGCAACAGGGCAAACAACTCTGTCAGTGAGTCAGTCAGTGGTAATGTAGGTTTATATATTATAACTAGCTTTTCGGGCGCTGCGCGGGCTGCAAGCAGCCCACGGTCTTTCGTGCGGCTGTTGAGGTAGGGTAAGACATGTTTCCAGTTCAGAAAATAGATAAAAACTGCAGTCAGTAAAAGAAACATCAAAATATGTGTGGAGGCGGCCATCTTGGATCCAAAAACTGATTGCAGTTTTGAGTTCCGCGGGGTGCTTTACCCCCATGTACAAAATTTCAGACCCCGACGAAGTCCCAGTGAGACGTTATAATCGAAATAAATTTCATTTTCTAAAACCCAGACGCCATCTTGGATTCCAAAAAACCTGTCAAATTTGAATTTTTGGCTCAAAATACATATAGATATCGATTTTCAGGCCAATCGCAAGCAGTTGACTTTCGGCGGCCATCTTGGATATAAAATTTTTAAAAAAAAGCGGCGCTTGTGGGCGTGGCTCGGGCTTCGCCCTCGCCCGCAGCTCGGCCTACGGTCTCGCGGTGGAGGGCTTTGCTTTTGGTCTTTGGCCTCTGGCTGCGCCAAGTTACTTGGCGTTTGTATGAATTTTGTATGAGGGGCAATAGTCCATGTATGGCGGCCATCTTGGATTTTGAATAAAATAAAAAAACAAATGACGCCCGTCAAATTGCTCACAACCCCCTACATTTTGCAAAAAAAATCACGCCCCCAACCCCATCCATCTTCGCAGGCCGTACCCCTTCCACATCAGGTTTCCGCAGATCTTCAAATGTCAGATTTTTCTGGTACTCACTGGAGCACCCTCTATACGACTACCCATCAACCTAAACCCCTACCACCCGGCAACAGGGCAAACAACTCTGTCAGTGAGTCAGTCAGTGGTAATGTAGGTTTATATATTATAACTAGCTTTTCGGGCGCTGCGCGGGCTGCAAGCAGCCCGCGGTCTTTCGTGCGGCTGTTGAGGTAGGGTAAGACATGTTTCCAGTTCAGAAAATAGATAAAAACTGCAGTCAGTAAAAGAAACATCAAAATATGTGTGGAGGCGGCCATCTTGGATCCAAAAACTGATAGCAGTTTTGAGTTCCGCGGGGTGCTTTACCCCCATGTACAAAATTTCAGACCCCGACGAAGTCCCAGTGAGACGTTATAATCGAAATAAATTTCATTTTCTAAAACCCAGACGCCATCTTGGATTCCAAAAAAACAGTTGAATTTGGATTTTTGGGGTCAAAACACATATAAATATCGATTTTCAACCAAATCAGAGGCAGTTGACTTTCGGCGGCCATCTTGGATTTCCAAAAAAAAAAACACGCTGCGCTTTGTGATAGTGGCTCGGGCTTCGCCCTTGCCCGCAGCTCGCCCTTCGGAATCGCAACCCTCGGCCTGCGGCCTCGTGAAAATTACTTGTAGGGGGGGGGTGTCAAAGGGGGGGGGAAAGGGGGAGCTCGGGCTTCGCCCTCGCTCCGCAGCTCGGCCTACGGCCTCGCGGGGGCGCTTCGGCTTCGGCCTTCGGCCTCAGGCTTCGCCAAGTTACTTGGGGGGCCGTTTGTATGAAATTTGTATGGAGGGGAATTGTCCATGTATGGCGGCCATCATGGATTTAGACAAAAATCAAAAAACAAATGACGGTCGTCAAATTGCTTATAATCTTCTACGTTATGGAAAAAAATGACGCCCCTAACCTCAACCGTTTTTGCAGGCCGTACCCCTTCCACATCAGGTTTCTGCAAATCCTCAAATGTCAGATTTTTCTGGTACTCACTGGAGCCCTCTCTATTCGACTACACATCAACCTTAACCCCACTAACCCCGCAACAGGGCAAACAACTATGTCAGTCAGTCAGTCAGTGGTAATGTAGGTTTATATATTATAACTAGCTTTTCGGGCGCTGCGCGGGCTGCAAGCAGCCCGCGGTCTTTCGTGCGGCTGTTGAGGTAGGGTATGACACGTTTCCAGTTCAGAAAATGGGTAAAAGTTGCAGTCAGTATAGGAAACATCATAATATGTGTGGGGCCATCTTGGATCCAAAATCGGAATGCAGTTTCGAGTTCCGCGGGGTGCTTTACCCCCACATGCAAAATTTCAGACCCCTACGAAGTCCCAGTGAGACGTTATAAACGAAATAAGTTTAATTTTCTAAAATCCAGACGCCATCTTGGATTCCAAAAAAAATATTGAATTTATGTTTTTGGGGTCAAATTACATATAGATATCGATTTTCAGCCAAATCGCAAGCAGTTGACTTTCGGCGGCCATCTTGGATTTCGAAAAAAAAAAAAGACGCTCGGGCTTCGCCCTCGCCCGCAGCTCGCCCTTCGGGATCGCATCACTCGGCCTACGGCCTCGTGAAAATTACTTGTAGAGGGGGGGGGGGGGGTTAAAGGGGGGGTGTGTCAAAGGGGAGGGGGTCAAAGGGGGGGGGGAGGGGGAGCTCGGGCTTCGCCCTCGCTCCACAGCAGCGCTTCGCCTTCGGCCTTCAGCCTCAGGCTGCGCCAAGTTACTTGGGGGGCCGTTTGTATGAAATTTGTATGGAGGGGATTTGTCCATGTATGGCGGCCATCTTGAATTTTGAAAGATATCAAAAAACAAATGATGCTCGTCAAATTGCTTGCAACCCCCTACATTTTGGAAAAAAATCACGCCCCCAACCCCAACCGTCTTTGCAGGCCGTACCCCTTCCACATCAGGTTTCCGCAGATCCTCAAACGTCAGATTTTTCTGGTATTCACTGGAGCACCCTCTATACAACCATGCATCAACCTTAACCCCACCAACCCCGCAACAGGGCAAACAACTCTGTCAGTGAGTGAGTGGTAATGTAGGTTTATATATTATAATATAACTAGCTTTTCGGGCGCTGCGCGGGCTGCAAGCAGCCCGCGGTTCATTGTGGGACTGTTGAGATAGGTTAAGATATGTTTCCAGTTCAGAAAATGGGTAAGTTTGTATGGAGGACAAATGTCGTTGTATGGCGGCCATCTTGAATTTTGAAAAAAATAAAAAAACAAATTACGGTCGTCAAATTGCTTACAACCCTCTACATTTTGGAAAAAAAATCACACCCCTAACCCTAACCGTTTTCGCAGGCCGTACCCCTTCCACATCAGGTTTCTGCAAATCCTCAAATGTCAGATTTTTCTGGTACTCCATTTAGCACCCTCTATACAACCATTCATCAACCTAAACCCCACCAACCCCGCAACAGGGCAAACAACTATGTCAATGAGTCAGTCAGTGAGTGAGTGGTAATGTAGGTTTATATATTATAATATAATATAACTAGCTTTTCGGGCGCTGCGCGGGCTGCAAGCAGCCCGCGGTTCATCGTGGAGCTGTTAAGGTGGGCTTAGATATGTTTCCAGTTCAGAAAATGGGTAAGTTTGTATGCAGGAAAATTGTCCTTGTATGGCGGCCATCTTGGATTTTGAATAAAATAAAAAAACAAATGACGTTCGTCAAATTGCTTACAATCCCATACATTTAAAAATAAGCGGCCAAGTGCGAGTCGGACTCGCCCATGAAGGGTTCCGTAGTAGCAAATAACATAATATAAAAGTCTTGTAGTATGTTTTTTTAATTTTTATATTTGAGTTGATTGAATGAAAGGTAAATTGCCGTTTACGATTTATGACGTATTAAACAAAAACTACTTACTAGATCTCGTTCAAACCAATTTTCGCTGGTAGTTTTCATGGTAATGAACAACATATATTTTAGTTAGTTTTATCATTCTCTTATTTTAGAAGTTACGGGGGGGGGGACACACTTTTTTCCACTTTGGAAGTGTCTCTCGCGCAAAGTATTCGGTTTAGAAAAAAAATGCTATTAGAAACCTCAATATCATTTTTGAAGACCTATCCATAGATACCCCACACGTATGGGTTTGATGAAAAATAAATTTTTGAGTTTCAGTTCTAAGTATGGGGAACCCCAAAAATTTACTGTTTTTTTTTCTATTTTTGTGTCAAAACCTTAATGCGGTTCACATAATACATCTACTTACCAAGTTTCAACAGTATAGGTCTTATAGTTTCGGAAAAAAGTGGCTGTGACATACGGACGGACAGACAGACAGACAGACATGACGAATCTATAAGGGTTCCGTTTTCGCCATTTGGCTACGGAACCCTAAAAAAATCACGCCCCTAACCCTAACAGTTTTCGCAGGCCGTACCCCTTCCACATCAGGTTTCTACAGATCTTCAAATGTCAGATCTTTCTGGTACTCACTGGAGCACCCTCTATACGACCACACATCAACCCAAACCCCACCAACCCCGCAACAGGGCAAACAACTATGTCAATCAGTCAGTGAGTGAGTGGTATTGTAGGTTTATATATTATAATATAATATAATATAACTAGCTTTGCGGGCATTGTGCGGGCTGCAAGCAGCCCGCGGTCTTTCGTGCGGCTGTTGAAGTAGGCTAAGACATGTTTCCAGTTCAGAAAATGGGTAAGTTTGTATGGAGGAAAATTATCCATGTATGGCGGCCATCTTGAATTTTGAAAAAAATCAAAAAACAAATGACGCTCGTCAAATTGCTTACAACCCCCTACATTTTGGAAAAAAAATCACACCCCTAACTCTAACCGTTTTTGCAGGCCGTACCCCTTCCACATCAGGTTTCTGCAGATCCTCAAATGTCAGATTTTTCTGGTACTCACTGGCGCACTCTCTATACGACCACACATCAATCTAAACCCCACCAACCCCGCAACAGGGCAAACAACTATGTCAATCAGTCAGTGAGTGGTATTGTAGGTTTATATATTATAACTAGCTTTTCGGGCGCTGCGCGGGCTGCAAGCAGCCCGCGGTTCATCGTGGGGCTGTTGAGGTAGGCTAAGATATGTTTCCACTTCAGAAAATGGGTAATTTTATATGGAGGAAAATTGTCCTTGTATGGCGGCCATCTTGGATTTTGAAGAAAATAAAAAAATAAGTGACGCTCGTCAAACTGCTTGCAACTTCCTACATTTTGAAAAAAAAAACACGCCCCTAATCCCAACCGTTTTTGCAGGCCGTACCCCTTCCACATCAGGTTTTTGCAGATCCTCAAATGTCAGATTTTTCTGGTACTCACTGGAGCACCCTCTATACGACCATACATCAACCTAAACCCCTCCCACCCCGCAACAGGGCAAACAACTATGTCAATCAGTCAGTGAGTCAGTCAGTGGTAATGTAGGTTTATATATTATAATATAATTATAACTAGCTTTTCGGGCGCTGCGCGGGCTGCAAGCAGCCCGCGGTTTTTCGTGCGGCTGTTTTGGTAGGCTAAAATATGTTTCCAGTTCAAAAAATGAGTAAGTTTGTATGGGGAGAAATTGTCCTTGTATGGCGGCCATGTTGGATTTTGAAAAAAATTAAAAAACAAATGACTATCGTCAAATTGCTTACAATCTTCTACATTATGGAAAAAAAATCACACCCCTAACCCCAACCGTTTTCGCAGGCCGTACCCCTTCCACATCAGGTTTCTGCAGATCCTCAAATGTCAGATTTTTCTCGTACTCACTGGAGCATCCTCTATACGACCGCTCATCAACCTAAACCCCACCAACCCCGCAACAGGGCAAACAACTATGTCAATGAGTCAGTCAGTGAGTGGTAATGTAGGTTTATATATTATAATATAACTAGCTTTTCGGGCGCTGCGCGGACTGCAAGCAGCCCGCGGTTTATCGTGCTGCTATTTTGGTAGGCTAAAATATGTTTCCAGTTCAAAAAATGGGCAAGTTTGTATGGGGAGAAATTGTCCTTGTATGGCGGCCATCTTGGATTTTGAAAAAAATTAAAAAACAAATGACGGTCGTCAAATTGCTTACAACCCCCCACATTCTGGAAAAAAAATCACGCCCCTAGGCCCAACTGTTTTTGCAGGCCGTACCCCTTCCACATCAGGTATCTGCAAATCCTCAAATGTCAGATTTTTCTGGTACTCACTGGAGCACCCTCTATACGACCGCACATCAACCCAAACCCCACCAACCCCGCAACAGGGCAAACAACTATGTCAATCAGTCAATGAGTGAGTGGTATTGTAGGTTTATATATTATAACTAGCTTTTCGGGCGCTGCGCGGGCTGCAAGCAGCCCGCGGTCTTTCGTGCCGCTGTTGAGGTAGGCTAAAATATGTTTCCAGTTGAAAAAATGGGAAAGTTTGTATGGAGGGAAATTGTCCATGTATGGCGGCCATCTTGGATTTTGCAAAAAATCACAAAACAAATGATGCTCGTCAAATTGCTTACAACCCCCCACATTTTGAAAAAAAAATCAAACTCCTAACCCCAACCGTCTTTGCAGGCCGTACCCCTTTCACATCAGGTTTCCACAAATCCTCAAATGTCAGATTTTTCTGGTACTCCATTTAGCACCCTCTATACAACCACACATCAACCTAAACCCCACCAACCCCGAAACAGGGCAAACAACTATGTCAATGAGTCAGTCAGTGAGTGAGTGGTAATGTAGGTTTATATAATATAATATAATATAATATAACTAGCTTTTCGGGCGCTGCGCGGGCTGCAAGCAGCCCGCGGTTTTTCTTGCGGCTGTTGAGGTAGGGTAAGACATGTTTCCAGTTCAGAAAATGTATGTAATGGGTAAAAATTGCAGTCAGTAAAGGAAACATCATAATATGTGTGGGAGCGGCCATCTTGGATCCAAAATCGGAATGCAGTTTCGAGTTCCGCGGGGTGCTTTACCCCCACATGCAAAATTTCAGACCCCTACGAAGTCCCAGTGAGACGTTATAAACGAAATAAGTTAAATTTTCTAAAATCCAGACGCCATCTTGGATTCCAAAAAAAATATTGAATTTAGGTTTTTGGGGTCAAATTACATATAGATATCGATTTTCAGCCAAATTGCAAGCAGTTGACTTTTGGCGGCCATCTTGGATTTCCAAAAAAAAAAAAGACGCTGCGCTTTGTGATAGTGGCTCGGGCTTCGCCCTCGCCCGCAGCTCGCCCTCCGGGCTCGCATCAGTCGGCCTGCGGCCTCGTGAATATTACTTGTAGGGGGGGGGGGGGTGTCAAAGGGGGAGGAGGGGGAGCTCGGGCTTCGCCTTCGGCCTTCGACCTCAGGCTGCGCCAAGTTACCTGGGGGGCCGTTTGTATGAAATTTGTATGGAGGGGAATTGTCCATGTATGGCGGCCATCTTGAATTTTGAAAGAAATCAAAAAACAAATGATGCTCGTCAAATTGCTTGCAACCCCCAACATTTTGGAAAAAAAATCACGCCCCCAACACCAACCGTCTTTGCAGGCCGTACCCCTTCCACATCAGGTTTCCGCAGATCCTCAAATGTCAGATTTTTCTGGTACTCCATTTAGCACCCTCTATACAACCGCACATCAACCTTAACCCCACCAACCCCGCAACAGGGCAAACAACTATGTCAATGAGTCAGTCAGTGAGTGAGTGGTAATGTAGGTTTATATATTATAATATAACTAGCTTTTCGGGCGCTGCGCGGGCTGCAAGCAGCCCGCGGTCTTTCGTGGACCTGTTGAAGTAGGTTAAAATATGTTTCCAGTTCAAAAAATGGGTAAGTTTGTATGGGTAGAAAGTGTCCTTGTATGGCGGCCATCTTGGATTTTGAAAAAAATTTAAAAACAAATGACGGTCGTCAAATTGCTTACAACCCCCTATATTTTGGAAAAAAATTCACGCCCCTGACTCCAACCGTTTTTGCAGGCCGTACCCCTTCCCCATCAGGTTTCCGCAAATCCTCAAATGTCAGATTTTTCTGGTACTCCATTTAGCACCCTCTATACAACCATACATCAACCTAAACCCCACCAACCCCGCAACAGGGCAAACAACTATGTCAATGAGTCAGTCAGTGAGTGGTAATGTAGGTTTATATATTATAATATAATATAATATAACTAGCTTTTCGGGCGCTGCGCGGGCTGCAAGCAGCCCGCGGTTCATCGTGGGGCTGTTGAGGTAGGCTAAGATATGTTTCCAGTTCAGAAAATGGGTAAGTTTGTATGGAGGAAAATGGTCCTTGTATGGCGGCCATCTTGGATTTTGTAAAAAATCAAAAAACAAATGACGCTCGTCAAATTGCTTACAACCCCCTACATTTTGAAAAAAAAATCACGCCCCTAACCCTAACCCTTTTCGCAGGCCGTACCCCTTCCACATCAGGTTTCAGCAAATCCTCAAATGTCAGATTTTTCTGGTACTCCATTTAGCACCCTCTATACAACCGCACATCAACCTAAACCCTACCAACCCCGCAACAGGGCAAACAACTATGTCAATGAGTCAGTCAGTCAGTCAGTGGTAATGTAGGTTTATATATAATAATATAATATAATATAACTAGCTTTTCGGGCGCTGCGCGGGCTGCAAGCAGCCCGCGGTTTATCGTGGGGCTGTTGAGGTAAGCTAAGATATGTTTCCAGTTCAGAAAATGGGTAAGTTTGTATGGAGGAAAATTGTCCATGTATGGCGGCCATCTTGGATTTTGAAAAAATAAAAAAACAAATGACGATCGTCAAATTGCTTATAATCTTCTACATTATGAAAAGTCAAGTCAAAGTCAAAGTCAAAAATTTTTATACAATGTAGGATAAATTTATCTCTTATTGAAGGTCATTTTTTTTAAATATTTTTTTTAGTGCAGAAGCTAAAAACTACTAGCGTTTCGGAACGACCACTGCTGGGAAGATTACGCCGAAAGAAACCCAGTTCAGTATTGGTCCCTACCCAGCCTGATGGGCTATGTTACAATTACAATACAGATTTACACTTAAGCTATACATTTAAATTATACAATTACAATTTGCAGACAACTATTTCCAAGAATTTTTCTCAGATGATGATAAGTAGTCATTTACATGATAATACGCATTTTGTAATAAATGATTTTTAACGGCTGTCTTAAACTTAGATAATGGTAATGCTACTATATCATCTGGAATTTTATTATAGAGGCGCAAGCCGAGACCCACAAAAGATTTTTTTGTTTTCTCTAACCGCAAAGCTGTGATGGCTAATTTATTTTTATTTCTCGTGTTAATACTATGAATATCACAATTTCTCTTAAATGAGTGTATATTCTGACGCACGTACATAATGTTCGCATAGATGAATTGCGAAGGGAGGGTCAAAATATTTATGTCTTTAAATAGTTCCCTCAAAGACTCTCTAGCACCTAATTTATATATAAATCTGATAGTGCGTTTTTGTAAAACAAATATGGTATTTATATCTGCAGCGTTACCCCTTAGCAATATTCCATAGGACATAACACTGTGGAAGTACCCAAAATATACCAAACGCGCTGTATCAACGTCAGTCATTTGCCTAATTCTTCTAACCGCATAGGCCGCAGAGCTAAGTTTTCCAGCTAATTTTTGAATATGGGCACCCCATTGCAACCCTGAATCAAGCGTTATTCCCAAAAATGTTGTGTTATCAACCATATCTACTGCTTCCTTATCAATAAATAATCGTGTTGGAACTTTTGTAACATTTGGTAAGCAGAACTTTACACATTTCGTTTTTTTTGCATTTAATACTAAATTATTTGCTGTAAACCAATCCAACACTTGCGACAATATATTATTCATCTCATCAGAGGTGTCAGTTTTCCTATCTACGCTGAAAACAAGGGAAGTGTCATCAGCAAAAAGTACAGCCTTACAATCTTTAACATAATATGGTAAATCATTAATATAGATCAGGAACAACAAAGGACCCAAGATAGAACCCTGGGGCACACCCATCACTACGGTTGATCCTTCAGATTTTACTTGATTTACACTAACTTTTTGAATTCGGCTACTCAAATAAGATTCAATCAATTCAAGAGCCTTCCCTTTTATTCCGTAGTGCTCAAGTTTGGATAGAAGGGTTTTGTGGTCTACACAATCAAAGGCTTTGGAGAGGTCACAAAAGACACCAATTGCATTCTGACAACACTCCCAAGCATCATAGATGTTTTGTAATAGTGCAACACCTGCATCCGTTGTTGATCGACCCTTAGTAAATCCATACTGATCACCATGGAACAGACTATTTTTGTTGAAAAAATCTAATAATTGGTTAAAAATTATCTTTTCGAATATTTTGCTCAGTGCTGGCAGAATAGAAATGGGACGGTAATTTGTTGGATCATTTCTGTCACCAGTCTTAAATAGAGGGATAACTTTACTTAACTTCATCATGTCAGGAAAGATCCCGCGTCTACACATTTATTAAATATGGAAGCTAAGTAAGGCGCAATTACATCTATAATATTACTTATAACGGATACAGAAATGTCCCACAAATCACCAGTTTTTTTATTATTCAAGCTTTTAAAAGTATCAATGATATTTTTAGGTGTGACGTATTTGAATATTAGCCTATCTTTACATTTAGGTACGCAATTGGTTAATAGCTTTTTTGATTTCCTAGATGAGGACATTAGTGGGGCGGTTGTATTTAGGGGAATGTTTGTGAAAAAGTTCTCAAAGTATTGTGCGACATATTCACTAGTGTCTAGAACCTTATTGTTAATGTTTAACTCAATTTTATTTACTCGTTGCTTGTTTTTCCCGGTTTCAGTGTTAATAATATTCCAGGTTGTCTTTATTTTATCTTTAGAATCTAGAATAGCTTTCCTGGTGTATAACGACTTCGCGCATAAACATACTTTTTTAAAAAGCTTTGAGTAAGTTCTAACGTAATTAATGAAATTAGGTGTTTGGTTATAAGCTTTCATAGCTAATAATTCATATAGCCTATTCCTACTACTATGAATCCCTGTGGTAGCCCATTCGCTAAACTTTTTCCGATTACGTTTCTTTCCCTTTTTAAGTGGAAATCATTAAATTCTGATTCAATCACACCGAACATTTTATTATACAAAATATCCGGATCATCCCGAGTTTCTTCAATTAACGGTAATTTTTTCGAAACTGTATCCCTAAATTTTTTAATTTTATCTTTAGTAATAGCTCTGTAGGTTATTTCAGGTAATTCTACTTCTACTGCGTTGTTGGTAAATTTCACGAACTGACCAAAATGATCAGATGTTATATTTTTAATTATAGCTTTATCAACAGCAGTGCAATCACAGAAAACATTATCTATACATGTTTTAGAGTCGCCTTGTATTCTAGTTGGTTCTAAAAATAAATTGAACGAATTGAATGACTTAAATAAATTCAAAAATCTAATACATTCGGTGCTATCAGACGCTAATAAATCTACGTTAAAGTCGCCACACAATATTATGTTTTTGCGACATGAACTTAATTTTCTCAAAACATCTTCAATTACAGTTTCTAAAGTATTAAAGTCAGCTTTTGGGGGTCTGTACGCGCATACTATAATACAATTTTCTAGTTCAACGCAGGATAATTCAACAATACTTTCAACCGACAGGCTCACAATATCCTTGCGTTCTTTACAATTTACATCATTACGTGTAAAAATTAAACTGCCTCCTTTTTCATTAATCTTTCTAATAAATAAACTAGAGACTAAATAATTATCAATATTAAATTGTACTTGATGTGACTGCAAAAAGTGTTCAGTTAAACATACTACATGTAAATCCCTATTGTTTGCATATAATTCTAATTGCAATAATTTGCTAGTCAGGCCCTGAATATTTTGGTGAATAATATTTAACTCTTTGGCCTTGACTGTTGTCTTTTTCATTAGTTTAAATCAGACTGAGTATCTCCAGCTATGGTACATTCAGCACTACAATGTACTGTGTTTAATTTAGAGTTACTAGTTGTACTATTTACAACACTACTTTGTATATTATAAGCTACTAATGTAGCTAAGAGTCGCTTATATCTAGGAGGCAGATACATAGTATCTAGAGTCAACTTAAAATTACAAATAAATTTATTTATATCTAAATAAAAAATAAAGTCACCGTGACAATAAGTCATATTGTACAGATGTACATTTAAATCATGTATGAGCCTGTTACTTTTACTGTCTAAATTGTCTGAATATGGAAAGGCACTTATGATAAATCTACAATCCTTTTTTTGTTTTAAATCTTTGATTTTGTCTATACCTTTTTTTAAGTTCCTTCCTGTAATAGAGGAACTGTCACCACACATTATTAAAATTGTGGTATGTTGGTCTATGTCATTATAATTTATGTTATTTATTAGGTTTAAAAATGTGACCCCGGGTGTGCATACATTGAATACTGAACATTCACTGTTCAGGTTATTATAAATCATACTACTAAGATCTTGACCTAACTTATCAGAATATATTATTATTTTTTTACAAATCATTTTTCTATTTATGCTATTATCAATTGTTTCTATTTTGGATTGTACATCATTTTCTACATGAGGGTATTTATTTATACTTAGACTTATACCGCAGTCAACAGTAGGGGATGGGGTTGAGTCAGTGACAGGTGATTCCGTAACCACTGTCAGGGGAACACCGTCAGATACTAAACTAATTTCCCTATTTTCTTCTAAAATTAACTCATATTTTTTTGTGATATTTTTTAAGGTAGCCTGCAATGTTGAGATTTGTGACTCTAATTCAAACATCTCAGTGTCATATATGCGACAAGCCATATTAAGGTTTTTTTCACAACAGTTAAGTTCCTTGATTAAAGATAATTTTTCTTTTCTTAATTGATTTATACTTTTCTTATTTTTATTCCTAGACAGTAGTTTTTGAGTGCGCTTTAATATTTTGTTTATTTTTATATATTTTTTAATTTTAATATGACTTGTTAAAATAAAATACTGTGACTGCGGAGTACATGCAGGTATCTCCACGGCCGGACTCGAGTCACTCTCAATGAGTTCGCTATATAACTGCAAGGTATTATTACATAACTCAGCATCTTTTTGCTGTTGTATTTCAAGAGCAGATCGGTGTGCTTTACATAAGCTATGTTCTAACTCAGAGATGCGACTTAGAGCCCGTTCATGTACAATACTGCATTGCATAGATTGTTCCATCTGTTCTTTGAATCTAATATTTTCGTCTAATAAATGAGAGTATTGAATATGTAAGTTAGTACATTCGTTTTTCAGCTGGGAGTTTTTATCATTTAAGTTTTTGAATTCTTCTTCCGTTGCCTCCCGTTCATGAAGTAGCTGTGAGTTTTCTTCCTGGCATGCTTTGAGTTCACTAAGAGCCTGCCTTAACTTCATGGTCAGTTCTTTGGCCGCTGCTTTGCGGGTCTGCATAATGAATCAGGAGGTAACGGCAACTGAAATATACAAATGTCAACTGAGTGTGCTAACAAGTAGTGTCTTTGATAAGTTTAGGGGAATCTTATTGTAATTATTTATTATTCTTTGAGATAAATGAGATTTGGAGAGAGTACTATCTATACTAACTTGCAAATAAGTATTAAAAGTTAACAACACTTATAGGTTATATTGATGTTTTGAAATACCAACTTGAGTTATTTTGTGTTTATTTCTTGTAAAAAAAAACACATAAGCATACTTATGAAAGCTTTGCAATATTTGCACAAATACGGACTATTTATTTTAGGCCGTAATTTCAGAGATTTATTGATTGATAAGTTATTGACAGCAGGTTATTGACATAGGAACATTGACTTTGTTACCTATTGAAACACGTACAAATTATATAAAATTGTAGTGTTAGCGTTGAAATGAAACACCTAGTTTATGTTAAATACTAAAAGCAATACTCATCTGGTTTATTTGATGATTTCTCGCAGATTGAATTTCAAACAACGGTCGGTTGCTTGGTACCGGCTTGTCAAAGAAGGTATCTTGAACAATTTTATCACCGAATCTTGATAAAAATCACTATTGTGTGTTGATTTCTTGTTTTTATTATTAAAACTTCATATATTTATGGCTATACAACAGTATTTATAAGAAAATCTAATTAAATTATTTAAAATACAAATCAGGTGATTTTGACAGGTCACACCCGGGCGCGTTCCGTTACGCGAGTTTCGAAAAAAAAATCACACCCCTAACCTCAACCGTTTTTGCAGGCCGTACCCCTTCCACATCAGGTTTCTGCAGATCCTCAAATGTCAGATTTTTCTGGTACTCACTGGAGCACCCTCTATACGACCACACATCAATCTAAACCCCACCCACCCGACAACAGGGCAAACAACTCTGTCAGTGAGTGAGTCAGTGAGTAGTAATGTAGGTTTATATATTATAACTAGCTTTTCAGGCGCTGCGCGGGCTGCAAGCAGCCCGCGGTTTTTCGTGCGGCTGTTGAGGTGGGCTAAAGAACATGTCCAGTTGAGAAAATGGGTAAAAATTGCAGTCAGTAAAGGAAACATTAGAATATGTGTGAAGGCGGCCATCTTGGATTGAAAATCTGATTCCAGTTCCAAGTTCCGCGGGTTGCTTTACCCCTACATGCAAAATTTCAGACCCCTACGAAGTCCCGATGAGACGTTATAAACGAAATAAGTTTAATTTTTTAAAATCCAGGTGCCATCTTGGATTCCAAAAAAAATTGTCAAATTCGGATTTTTCGGCTCAAAATACATTCGGATATCAATTTTCAGCCAAATCGGAGGCACTTGACTTTCGGCGGCCATCTTGGATTTCCAAAAAATTTAAAAAAAAAGCGCGTTACTTTTGTAAGTGGCTCGGGCTTTGCCCTCGCCCGCAGCTCGCCCTTCGGGCTCGCATCACTCGACCTACGGCCTCGTGAAAATTACATAGGGGGAGGGGTGGTCAAAGGTGGGGGGGAGGGTGCTCGGGCTTCGCCCTCGCTCCGCATCTCGACCTGCGGCCTTGCGGTAGGGCTTCGCCTTCGGCCTCCGGCCTCCGCCTGCTCGGCCCGCTGCGCCTAGTTACTTAGAATGTTTGTATGAAATTTGTATGGAGGGAAATTGTCCATGTATGGCGGCCATCTTGAATTTCGAAAAAAAAACAAAAAACAAATGACGGTCGTCAAATTGCTTATAATCTTCAACATTATGGAAAAAAAATCACACCCCTAACCCCAACCGTTTTCGCAGGCCGTACCCCTTCCACATCAGGTTTCCGCAGATCCTCAAATGTCAGATTTTTCTGGTACTCCATTTAGCACCCTCTATACGACCACACATCAACCTAAACCCCACCAACCCCGCAACAGGGCAAACAACTATGTCAATGAGTCAGTCAGTGAGTGAGTGGTATTGTAGGTTTATATATTATAATATAACTAGCTTTTCGGGCGCTGCGCGGGCTGCAAGCAGCCCGCGGTCTTTCGTGCAGCTATTAAGGTGGGCTAAATAACATGTCCAGTTGAGAAAATGGGTAAAAACTGCAGTCAGTAAAGAAAACATAAAAAAATGTATGGGCGGCCATCTTGGATCCAAAATCCGATTGCAGTTTCGAGTTCCGCGGGGTGCTTTACCCCCACATGCAAAATTTCAGACCCCTACGAGGTCCCAGTGAGACGTTATAAACGAAATAAGTTTAATTTTCTAAAATCCAGACGCCATCTTGGATTCCAAATCGCCAGCAGTTGACTTCCGGCGGCCATCTTGGATTTCCAAAAAAAAAAAGACGCTGCGCTTTGTGATACTGGCTCGGGCTTCGCCCTCGCCCGCAGCTTGCCCTTCGGGCTCGCATCACTCGGCCTACGGCCTCGTGAGAATTACTTGTAGAGGGGGGGGGGGGTATGTCAAAGGGGGGGAGGGGGAGCTCGGGCTCCGCCCTCGCTCCGCAGCTCGGCCTGCGGCCTCGCGGGGGCGCTTCGCCTTCGGCCTTCGGCCTCAGGCTGCGCCAAGTTACTTGGAGGGCCGTTTGTATGAAATTTGTATGGAGGGGAATTGTCCATGTATGGCGGCCATCTTGAATTTTGAAAAAAAAACAATAAACAAATGACGGTCGTCAAATTGCTTATAATCTTCTACATTATGGAAAAAAAATCACACCCCTAAGCCCAACCGTTTTTGCAGGCCGTACCCCTTCCACATCAGGTTTCCGCAGATCCTCAAATGTCAGATTTTTCTGGTACTTACTGGAGCACCCTCTATACGACCGCACATCAACCTAAGCCCCACCAACCCCGCAACAGGGCAAACAACTCTGTCAGTGAGTGAGTCAGTGGTATTGTAGGTTTATATATTATAACTAGCTTTTCGGGCGCTGCGCGGGGTGCAAGCAGCCCGCGGTTTTTCGTGCGGCTTTTGAGGTAGGCTAAGTAACATGTCCAGTTGAGAAAATGGGTAAAAACTGCAGTCAGTAAAGGAAACATCATAATATGTGTGGGGGCGGCCATCTTGGATCTAAAATCTGATTCCAGTTTCGAGTTCCACGGGGTGCTTTACCCCCATGTACAAAATTTCAGACCCCTACGAAGTCCCAGTTAGACGTTATAAAAGAAATAAGTTTAATTTTCTAAAATCCAGACGCCATCTTGGATTCCAAAAAAACTGTCAAATTTGGATTTTTTGGCTCAAAATACATATAGATATCGATTTTCAGCCCAATCGCAAGCAGTTGACTTTCGGCGGCCATCTTGGATTTCCAAAATTAAAAAAAAAGCGGCGCTTGTGAAAGTGGCTCGGGCTTCGCCCTCGCCCGCAGCTCGCCCTACGGGCTCGCATCACTCGGCCTGCGGCCTCGTGAAAGTTACTTGGAGGGGGGGGGTCAAGGGGGGGGGGGGAGTGGCTCGGGCTTCGCCCTCGCCCGCAGCTCGGCCTGCGGCCTCGCGGTGGAGGGCTTTCCTTTTGGTCTTTGGCCTCTGGCTGCGCCAAGTTACTTGGGGGCCGTTTGTATGAATTTTGTATGGGGGGGAATTGTCCATGTATGGCGGCTATCTTGGATTTTGAAAAAAATAATAAAACAAATGACGATCGTCAAATTGCTTACAACCCCCTACATTCTGGACAAAAAATCACGCCCCTTACCCCAACCGTTTTTGCAGGCCGTACCCCTTCCACATCAGGTTTCTGCAAATCCTCAAATGTCAGATTTTTCTGGTACTCACTGGAGCACCCTCTATACGACCACACATCAACCTAAACCCCACCAACCCCGCAACAGGGCAAACAACTCTGTCAGTGAGTGAGTCAGTCAGTGGTAATGTAGGTTTATATATTATAACTAGCTTTTCGGGCGCTGCGCGGGCTGCAAGCATCCCGCGGTTCATCGTGGGGCTGTTGAGATAGGCTAAGATATGTTTCCAGTTCAGAAAATGGGTAAGTTTGTATGGAGGACAATTGTCGCGGTTTTTCGTGCGGCTTTTGAGGTAGGCTAAATAACATGTCCAGTTGAGAAAATGGGTAAAAACTGCAGTCAGTAAAGGAAACATCATAATTTGTGTGGGGGCCATCTTGGATCTAAAATCTGATTCCAGTTCCGAGTTCTGCGGGGTGCCTTACCCCCATGTACAAAATTTCAGACCCTTACGAAGTCCCAGTGAGACGTTATAAACGAAATAAGTTAAATTTTCTAAAATCTAGACGCCATCTTGGATTCCAAAAAAAATATTAAATTTAGATTTTTCGGCTCAAACTACATATAGATATCGATTTTCAGCCAAATCGCAAGCAGTTGACATTCGGCGGCCATCTTGGATTTTCACAAATTAAAAAAAATTGACTGCGTTTGGGGAAGTGGCTCGGGCTTCGCCCTCGCCCGCAGCTCGCCCTACGGCCTCGCGTTACTCGGCCTCCGGCCTCGTGAAAATTACTTACAGGGGTGGGAGGGGGGGGGGGGGTAAAAGAAAGGGGCTGTGGGAGTGGCTCGGGCTTCGCCCTCGCTCGCAGCTCGCCCTCGCCCGCAGCTCGCCCTTCGGGCTCGCATCACTCGGCCTACGGCCTCGTGAAAATTACATGGGGGAGAGGGGTGGTCAAAGGTGGGGGGGGGGGGGGCTCGGGCTTCGCCCTCGCTCCGCAGCTCGGCCTGCGGCCTCGCGGTAGGGCTTCGCCTTCGGCCTCCGGCCACAGGCTGCGCCAAGTTACTTGGAATGTCTGTATGAAATTTGTATGGAGGGAAATTGTCCATGTATGGCGGCCATCTTGAATTTCGAAAAAAAACAAAAAACAAATGACGGTCGTCAAATTGCTTACAACCCTCTACATTATGAAAAAAAAATCACGCCCCCAACCCCAACCGTCTTCGCAGGCCGTACCCCTTCCACATCAGGTTTTCGCAGATCCTCAAATGTCAGATTTTTCTGGTACTCACTGGAGCACCCTCTATACGACCGCACATCAACCTAAACCCCACCTACCCCGCAACAGGGCAAACAATTATGTCAGTCAGTGAGTGGTATTGTAGGTTTATATATTATAATATAACTAGCTTTTCGGGCGCTGCGCGGGCTGCAAGCAGCCCGCGGTATTTCGTGTAGCTGTTGAGGTGGTCTAAGTAACATGTCCAGTTGAGAAAATGGGTAAGTTTGTATGGAGGAAAATTGACCTTGTATGGCGGCCATCTTGGATTTTGAAATAAATCAAAAACAAATGACGCTCGTCAAATTGCTCACAGCCCCCCACATTTTGGAAAAAAAATCACGCCCCAAGCCCCAACCGTTTCCGCAGGCCGTACCCCTTCCACATCAGGTTTCTGCAAATCCTCAAATGTCAGATTTTTCTGGTACTCACTGGAGCACCCTCTATGCGACCACATATCAACCTAAACCCCACCAACCCCGCAACAGGACAAACAACTCTGTCAGTGAGTGAGTGGTAATGTAGGTTTATATATTATAAATATAATATAAATATAATATAAATAACTAGCTTTTCGGGCGCTGCGCGGGCTGCAAGCAGCCCGCGGTCTTTCGTGCGGCTGTTGAGGTAGGGTAAGACATGTTTCCAGTTCTGAAAATGGGTAAAACTGCAGTCAGTAAAGGAAACATCATAATATGTGTGGGGGCGGCCATCTTGGATCCAAAATCGGAATGCAGTTTCGAGTTCCGCGGGGTGCTTTACCCCCACATGCAAAATTTCAGACCCCTACGAAGTCCCAGTGAGACGTTATAAAAGAAAAAAGTGAAATTTTCTAAAATCCAGACGCCATCTTGAATTCCAAAAAAAATATTAAATTTGCATTTTTGGGCTCAAACTACATATAGATATCGATTTTCAGCCAAATCGCAAGCAGTTGACTTTCGGCGGCCATCTTGGATTTTCAAAAATTAAAAAAAATTGGACTGCGCTTGGTGAAGTGGCTCGGGCTTCGCCCTCGCCCGCAGTTCGCCCTACGGGCTCGCGACACTCGGCCTCCGGCCTCGTGAAAATTACTTACGGGGAGAGGGGGGGGGAGGGGGGGGGGGGGGCTGTGGGCGTCGCTCGGGCTTCGCCCTCAAAAAAAATATTAAATTTGGGTTTTTGGGGTCAAATTACATATAGATATCGATTTTCAGCCAAATCGCAAGCAGTTGACTTTCGGCGGCCATCTTGGATTTCCAAAAAAAAAAAGACGCTGCGCTTAGTGATAGTGGCTCGGGCTTCGCCCTCGCCCGCAGCTCGCCCTACGGGCTCGCATCACTCGGCCTGCGGCCTCGTGAAGATTTTTCGGGGGGTGGAGGGGTCAAAGGGCGGGGAGGGCGGGGAGCTCGGGCTTTGCCCTCGCTCCGCAGCTCGGCCTGCAGCCTCGCGTGTGGGCTTCGCCTTCGGCCTTCGGCCTCAGGCAGCGCCGAGTTGCCGTTTGTATGAAATTTGTATGGAGGGAAATTGTCCATGTATGGCGGCCATCTTGGATTTTGAAAAAAAACAAAAAACAAATGACGCTCGTCAAAATGCTTACAACCCCCTACATTTTGGAAAAAAAATCACGCCCCCAACCCCATCCATCTTCGCAGGCCGTACCCCTTCCACATCAGGTTTCTGCAAATCCTCAAATGTCAGATTTTTCTGGTACTCACTAGAGCACCCTCTATGCGACCACATATCAAACTAAACCCCACCAACCCCGCAACAGGGCAAACAACTCTGTCAGTGAGTGAGTGGTAATGTAGGTTTATATATTATAATTATAACTAGCTTTTCGGGCGCTGCGCGGGCTGCAAGCAGCCCGCGGTTCATCGTGGGGCTGTTGAGGTAGGCTAAGATATGTTTCCAGTTCAGACAATGGGTAAGTTTGTATGGAGGAAAATTGTCCTTGTATGGCGGCCATTTTGGATTTTGTAAAAAATCAAAAAACAAATGACGCTCGTCAAATTGCTTATAACCCCCTACATTTTGAAAAAAAAATCACGCCCCTAACCCTAACCGTTTTCGCAGGCCGTACCCCTTCCACATCAGGTTTCAGCAAATCCTCAAATGTCAGATTTTTCTGGTACTCCATTTAGCACCCTCTATACAACCGCACATCAACCTAAACCCCACCAACCCCGCAACAGGGCAAACAACTATGTCAATGAGTCAGTCAGTCAGTCAGTGGTAATGTAGGTTTATATATTATAATATAATATAACTAGCTTTTCGGGCGCTGCGCGGGCTGCAAGCAGCCCGCGGTTTTTCGTACAGCTGTTGGGGTAGGCTAAATAACATGTACAGTTGATAGAATGGGTAAAACTGCAGTCAGTATGGGAAACATCAAAATATGTGTGGCCATCTTGGATCTAAAATTTGATTCCAGTTCAGAGTACCGCGGGGTGCTTTACCCCCACATGCAAATTTTCAGATCCCTACAAAGTCCCAGTGAGACGTTATAAACGAAATAAGTTTAATTTTCTAAAATCCAGACGCCATCTTGGATTCCAAAAAAAATATTGAATTTAGGTTTTTGGGGTCAAATTACATAAAGATATCGATTTTCAGCCAAATCGGAGGCAGTTGACTTTCGGCGGCCATCTTAGATTTCCAAAAAAGAAAAAGACGCTGCGCTTTGTGATAGTGGCTCGGGCTTCGCCCTCGCCCGCAGCTCGCCCTTTGGGCTCGCATCACTCGGCCTGTGGCCTCGTGAAAATTGCTGGCGGGGGGGGGGGGGGGGGAAAGGGGGGGGGGGAGCTCGGGCTTCGCCCTCGCTCCGCAGCTCGGCCTGCGGCCTCGCGTGTGGGCTTCGCCTTCGGCCTCAGGCTGCGCCGAGTTGCCGTTTGTATGAAATTTGTATGGAGGGGAATTGTCCATGTATGGCGGCCATCTTGGATTTTGAAAAAAAACAAAAAACAAATGACGCTCGTCAAATTGCTTACAACCCCCTACATTTTGGGAAAAAAATCACGCCCCCAACCCCATCCATCTTCGCAGGCCGTACCTCTTCCACGTCACGTTTCTGCAGATCCTCAAATGTCAGATTTTTCTGGTACTCACTGGAGCACCCTCTATACGAACACACATCAACCTAAACCCCACCAACCCCGCAACAGGGCAAACAACTATGTCAGTGAGTGAGTGAGTGGTAATGTAGGTTTATATATTATAATATAACTAGCTTTTCGGGCGCTGCGCGGGCTGCGAGCAGCCCGCGGTCTTTCGTGCGGCTGTTGAGGTAGGCTTAATAACATGTCCAGTTGAGAAAATGGGTAAGGTTGTATGGAGGATAATTGTCGTTGTATGGCGGCCATCTTGGATTTTGAAAAAAATCAAAACACAAATGACGGTTGTAAAATTGCCTATAATCTTCTACATTATGGAAAAAAAATCACGCCCCTAAACCCAACCGTTTTTGCAGGCCGTACCCCTTCAACATCAGGTTTCCGCAAATCCTCAAATGTCAGATTTTTCTGGTACTCCATTTAGCACCCTCTATACAACCATACATCAACCTAAACCCCACCAACCCCGCAACAGGGCAAACAACTATGTCAATGAGTCAGTCAGTGAGTGGTAATGTAGGTTTATATATTATAATATAACTAGTGTTTCGGGTGCTGCGCGTGCTGCAAGCAGCACGCGATTTTTCGTGCTATACATCAAGGCTTAATAACATGTCCAGTAGAGAAAATGGAAAAAAACTACAGTCATTTGAGGAAATTTAAAAAATGTGTGGGCGGCCATCTTGGATCCAAAATTCGAATGCAGTTTCGAGTTTTGCGGGGTGCTTTACCCCAGTAAAGAAAATTTCAGACACCTTTGAAGTCCCAGTGAGACGTTATGAACAAAATAAGTTTAATTTTCGAAAATCCAGACGCCATCTTGGATTCCAAAAAAAATTTAAAATTTGGATTTTTTGGCTCATAATACATATAAATATTGATTTTCAGCAAAATCGCAAGCAGTTCACATTCGGCGGCCATCTTGGATTTCCAAAAATAAAAAAAAATGTGGCGCTTGCTGTATTGGCTCGGGCTTCGCCCTCGCCCGCAGCTCGCCCTTCGGGCTCGCATCACTCGGCCTACGGCCTCGTGAAAATTACTTGAGGGGAGGGCGGAGGGGGTGAAAGGGGGGAGGGGGGAGGGGGCTCGGCCTTCGGCCTCGCCACGGAGCTCGCCCTTCGGGCTCGCCTCGCTCGGCCTATGGCCTCGCGAGCCGGCCTCGGGCTGCGCCAAGTTGCTTGGTGGAGCCGTTTCTATGAAATTTGTATGGGGGGAAAGTTTTTTTTTCGCAAATTAAAAAAGAATTACCGGCTCTGGTAATTGATCAGGTAGCCCTTTCATTTTGTCTATGGGATCAAATCTCCAGGTCCAACCGTTTAGCCAGGCCGTACCCCTTCCACATCAGGTTTCTGCAAATCCTCAAATGTCAGATTTTTCTGGTACTCGACCCCCTCACTTCTATACGTGCCACCATAAACCTTCACCCCTACTATTTGGCAACCGGTCAAACAACTATGTCAATCAGTGAGTCAGTCAGTGGTAAGTGTAGCTATATATAATATAATATAATATAACTAGCTTTTCGGGCGCTGCGCGTGCTGCACGCAGTACGCGGTTTTTCGTGCAGCAGTTGAGGTGGGCTAAGAAATGTTTCCAGTTCAGAAAATGGGTAAAAACAAAATATGTGACCATTTGTATGAAATTAGTATGGATAGGAATGGGCCATGTATGGCGGCCATCTTGAATTTTGAAAAAAAAAAACAAGTGACGGTCGTCAAATTGCTCACAACCCCTTACATTATGAAAAAAAAAATCACACCCCTAACCCCAACCGTTTTTGCAGGCCGTACCCCTTCCACATCAGGATCTGGTGATCTTCAAGTTTTAGGATTTTTCTGGTTGGTTTCAAAACACCCTGTACACAATGGTATAACATTTGTGACACCTGTCAGTCGGGAACAGGTCAAACAATTATGTCAATCAGTGAGTCAGTGGTAAGTGTAGCTATATATAATATAACTAGCCTTTCGGGCGCTGCGCGGGCTGCAAGCAGCCCGCGGTCTTTCGTGAGGCTGTTAAGGTAGGCTAAAATATGTTTCCAGTTCAGAAAATGGGTAAGTTTGTATGGAGGAAAATTGTCCTTGTATGGCGGCCATCTTGAATTTTGAAAAAAAATAAAAAACAAATGACGGTCATTAAATTGCTTACAATCCCCTACATTCTGGAAAAAAATCACGATCCTTACCCCAACCGTTTTTGCAGGCCGTACCCCTTCCACATCAGGTTTCCGCAGATCCTCAAATGTCAGATTTTTCTGGTACTCCATTTAGCACCCTCTATACAACCACACATCAACCTAAACCCCAACAACTCCGCAACAGGGTAAACAACTATGTCAATGAGTCAGTCAGTCAGTGAGTGGTAATGTAGGTTTATATATAATAAAATAAATATAATATTAAATATAATAATATAATATAACTAGCTTTTCGGGCGCTGCGCGGGCTGCAAGCAGCCCGCGGTCTTTCGTGCCAATGTTCTGGTAAGCTAAAACATGTTTCCAGTTCAGAAAATGGGTAATTTTGTATGGAGAAAAATTGTCCATGTATGGCGGCCATCTTGGATTTTGAAAAAAATCAAAAAACAAATGACGCTCGTCAAATTGCTTACAAGCCCCTACATTTTGGAAAAAGAAATCACCCCCCCTATCAAGGGGGGAAGGGGGGGGGGAGCTCGGCCTTTTGCCTCTCTCCGCAGCTCGGCCTGCGGCCTCGCGAAGGGGCCTCAGGCTGCGTATGGCGGCCATTTTGAATTTTGAAAAAATCAAAAAACAAAAGACAGTCGTCAAATTGCCTACAACCCCCTACATTTTGAAAAAAAAATCACGCCCTTAACCCCAACCGTTTTCGCAGGCCGTACCCCTTCCACATCAGGATCTGGTGATCTTCAAGTTTTCGGATTTTTCTGGTTGGTTTCAAAACATCCTGTACACGATGGTATAACATATGTGACACCTGTCAGTCGGGAACAGGTCAAACAATTATGTCAATCAGTGAGTCAGTGGTAAGTGTAGCTATATATAATATAACTAGCTTTTCGGGCGCTGCGCGGGCTGCAAGCAGCCCGCGGTTCATCGTGGGGCTGTTGAGGTAGGCTAAGATATGTTTCCAGTTCAGAAAATGGGTAAGTTTGTATAGAGGAAAATTGTCCTTGTATGGCGGCCATCTTGAATTTTGAAAAAAATCAAAAAACAAATGACGCGCGTCAATTTGCTTATAATCTTCTACATTATGGAAAAAAAATCACGCCCCTAACCCCAACCGTTTTTGCAGGCCGTATACCTTCTACATCAGGGTTTCGCAGATCCTCAAATGTCAGATTTTTCTGGTACTCACTGGAGCACCCTCTATACGACCACACATCAACCTAAACCCCACCAACCCCGCAACAGGGCAAACAACTATGTCAATCAGTCAGTGAGTCAGTGGTATTGTAGGTTTATATATTATAACTAGCTTTTCGGGCGCTGCGCGGGCTGCAAGCAGCCCGCGGTCTTTCGTGCGACTGTTGAGCTAGGGTAAGACATGTTTCCAGTTCAGAAAATGGGTAAAAACTGCAGTCAGTATGGGAAACATAAAAATATGTGTGGGGGCGGCCATCTTGGATCTAAAATTTGATTCCAGTTCCGAGTACCGCGGGGTGCTTTACCCCCACATGCAAAATTTCAGATCCCTACGAAGTCCCAGTGAGACGTTATAAACGAAATAAGTTTAATTTTCTAAAATCCAGACGCCATCTTGGATTTCAAAAAAAATATTGAATTTAGGTTTTTGGGGTCAAATTACATATAGATACCGATTTTCAGCCAAATCGCAAGCAGTTGACTTTCGGCGGCCATCTTGGATTTCCAAAAAAAAAAAAGACGCTGCGCTTTGCGATAGTGGCTCGGGCTTCGCCCTCGCCCGCAGCTCGCCCTTCGGGCTCGCATCACTCGGCCTGCGGCCTCGTAAAAATTACTTGGGGGGGAGGGGTGGTCAAAGGTGGGGGAGGGGGGGAGCTCGGGCTTCGCCCTCGCTCCGCAGCTCGGCCTACGGCCTCGCGGGGGGGCTTCGCCTTCGGCCTCCGGCCTCAGGCTGCGCCAAGTTACTTGGAATGTTTGTATGAAATTTGTATGGAGGGAAATTTTCCATGTATGGCGGCCATCTTGAATTTCGAAAAAAAAACAAAAAACAAATGACGGTCGTCAAATTGCTTATAATCTTCTACATTATGGAAAAAAAATCACAGACCTAACCCCAACCGTTTTTGCAGGCCGTACCCCTTCCACATCAGGTTTCCGCAGATCCTCAAATGTCAGATTTTTCTGGTACTTACTGGAGCACCCTCTATACGACCACACATAAACCTAAACCCCACCAACCCCGCAACAGGGCAAACAATTATGTCAGTCAGTCAGTGGTAATGTAGGTTTATATATTATAATATAACCAGCTTTTCGGGCGCTGCGCGGGCTGCGAGCAGCCCGCGGTCTTTCGTGCGGCTGTTGAGGTGGGCTAAATAACATGTCCAGTTGAAAAAATAGGTAAAAACTGCAGTCAGGAAAGGAAACATCGAAATATGTGTGGGGGCGGCCATCTTGGATCCAAAATGTGATTCCAGTTCCGAGTTCCGCGGGGTGCTTTTCCCCTATGTACAAATTTCAGACCCCTAAGAAGTCCCAGTAAGACGTTATGAACGAAATAATTAAAATTTTCTAAAATCCAGACGCCCTCTTGGATTCCAAAAAAAAATGTCAAATTTGAGTTTTTCGTCTCAGAATACATATAGATATCGATTTTCAGCCAAATCGCAAGCAGTTGACTTTCGGCGGCCATCTTGGATTTTTAAAAATTAAAAAAATTGGACTGCGCTTTTTTTTTTTTTCATTGCGAAAAACAAATGACGATTGTCAAATTGCTTTTAATCCCCTACATTTTGAAAAAAAAAATCACACCCCCTAACTCCAACCGTTTTCGCAGGCCGTACCCCTTCCACATCAGGTTTCCGCAGATCCTCAAATGTCAGATTTTTCTTGTACTCACTGGAGCACCTTCTATACGACCGCACATCAACCTAAACCCCACCAACCCCGCAACAGGGCAAACAACTCTGTCAGTGAGTGAGTCAGTGAGTGGTAATGTAGGTTTATATATTATAATATAACTAGCTTTTCGGGCGCTGCGCGGGCTGCAAGCAGCCCGCGGTCATTCGTGTGCCTGTTGAGGTTGGCTAAAATATGTTTCCAGTTCAGAAAATGGGTAAGTTTGTATAGAGGAAAATTGACCATGTATGGCGGCCATCTTGAATTTTGAAAAAAATTAGAAAACAAATGACGGTCGTCAAATTGCTTACAACCCCCCACATTTTGAAAAAAAAATCACACCCCTAACCCGAACCGTTTTCGCAGGCCGTACCCCTTCCACATCAGGTTTCTGCAAATCCTCAAATGTCAGATTTTTCTGGTACTCACTGGAGCACTCCCTATACGACCACACATCAACCTAAACCCCACCAACCCCGCAACAGGGCAAACAACTCTGTCAGTGAGTGAGTGGTAATGTAGGTTTATATATTATAATATAACTAGCTTTTCGGGCGCTGCGCGGGCTGCAAGCAGCCCGCGGTTTATCGTAGGGCGGTTGAGGTAGGCTAAGATATGTTTCCAGTTCAGAAAATGGGTAAGTTTGTATGGAGGAAAATTGTCCTTGTATGGCGGCCATCTTGGATTTCGAAAAAAAACAAAAAACAAATATCGCTCGTCAAATTGCTCACGAGCCCCTACATTTTGAAAAAAAAATCACGTCCCTAACCCTAACCGTTTTTGCAGGCCGTACCCCTTCCACATCAGGTTTCAACAGATCCTCAAATGTCAGATTTTTCTGGTACTCCATTTAGCACCCTCTATACAACCGCATATCAACTTAAACCCCACCAACCCCGCAACAGGGCAAACAACTATGTCAATGAGTCAGTCAGTCAGTCAGTCAGTGGTAATGTAGGTTTATATATTATAATATAATATAACTAGCTTTTCGGGCGCTGCGCGGGCTGCAAGCAGCCCGCGGTTTATCGTGGGGCTGTTGAGGTAGGCTAAAATATGTGTCCATTTCAGAAAATGGGTAATTTTGTATGGAGGAAAATTATCCTTGTTTGGCGGCCATCTTGGATTTTGAAAAAAATCAAAAAACAAATGACGCTCGTCAATTTGCTTACAACCCGCTACATTTTGGAAAAAAAATTACGCTCCTAACCCCAACAGTCTTTGCAGGCCGTACACCTTCCACATCAGGTTTCTGCAGATCTTCAAATGTCAGATTTTTCTGGTACTCACTGGAGCACCCTCTATACGACCACACATCAACCTAAACCCCACCGACCCCGCAACAGGGCAAACAACTATGTCAATCAGTGAGTCAGTCAGTGGTATTGTAGGTTTATATATTATAATTATAACTAGCTTTTCGGGCGCTGCGCGGGCTGCAAGCAGCCCGCGGTCTTTCGTGCGGCTGTTGAGGTAGGGTAAGACATGTTTTCAGTTCAGAAAATGGGTAAAAACTGCGGTCAGTATGGGAAACATCAAAATATGTTTGGGGGCGGCCATCTTGGATCTAAAATTTGATTCCAGTTCCGAGTTCCGCGGGGTGCTTTACCCCTATGTACAAAATTTCAGATCCCTACGAAGTCCCAGTAAGACGTTATGAACGAAATAATTAAATTTTTTTAAAATCCAGACGCCATCTTGGATTCCAAAAAAAATGTGAAATTTGAGTTTTTCGGCTTAGAATACACATAGATATCGATTTTTAGCCAAATCGCAAGCAGTTGACTTTCGGCGGCCATCTTGGATTTCCAAAAAAAAAAAAACAGAAACGCTGCTCTTTGTGATAGTGGCTCGGGCTTCGCCCTCGCCCGAAGCTCGCCCTTCGGGCTCGCATCACTCGGCCTGCGGCCTCGTGAAAATTACTTGTAGGGGGGGTGTCAAAAGGGGGGGGGGGGGGGAGCTCGGGCTTCGCCCTCGCTCCGCAGCTCGGCCTGCGGCCTCGCGGTAGGGCTTCGCCTTCGGCCTCCGGCCTCAGGCTGCGCCAAGTTACTTGGAATGTTTGTATGAAATTTGTATGGAGGGAAATTGTCCATGTATGGCGGCCATCTTGAATTTCGAAAAAAAACAAAAAACAAATGACGGTCGTCAAATTGCTTATAATCTTCTACATTATGGAAAAAAAATCACACCCCTAACCCCAACCGTTTTCGCAGGCCGTACCCCTTCCACATCAGGTTTGCGCAGATCCTCAAATGTCAGATTTTTCTGGTACTCACTGGAGCACCCTCTATACGACCGCACATCAACCTAAACCCCACCAACCCCGCACCAGGGCAAACAACTCTGTCAGTGAGTCAGTCAGTGGTATTGTAGGTTTATATATTATAATATAACTAGCTTTTCGGGCGCTGCGCGGGCTGCAAGTAGCCCGCGGTTCATCGTGGGGCTGTTGAGTTAGGCTAAGATATGTTTCCAGTTCAGAAAATGGGTAAGTTTGTATGGAGGAAAATTGTCCTTGTATGGCGGCCAGCTTGAATTTTGAAAAAAATAAAAAAACAAATGACGGTCGTCAAATTGCTTACAACCCCCTACATTTTGGAAAAAAATCACACCCCTATCCCTAACCGTTTTCGCAGGCCGTACCCCTTCCACATCAGGTTTCTGCAGATCCTCAAATGTCAGATTTTTTCAGTTTGTCAGAATTTCAGAGTTAAAAAACTGTCCCATACACACCTTAACACCAAAAACATAATAACCGCAATTAATACGTATGCAGTTTCAGTGCTTCTATATTCATTTGGTATAAGTCAACTATAAAAACAGCGATTTAAAGAAAATAGACATAAAAACCAGAAAATTACTCACTCTAAACAAAATACATCAAGAAAAAGCTGATATCGAAAGATTATACATGCCAATAGAAGAAGGAGGGAGAGGCCTTATGAATATAAAAGCACTACATAAAACTCAGATTATTAAGTATAGGCAATACTTAGAAAATGAAGCCGATTATCTTATAAAAGCCATAGTAAAACATGATAAATCTAGGGTAAAATACTCCATACATAGAAAAGCAAATAATAATTTAAATGAAATAGGATTAACAATAAATAGTAAGTACATGGATAGTAAACTAAAAAATGCAATATTGAAGAAACGGATACATACATTAAAATCTAAACCACTTCACGGTCAATTTTATAACTCCATTCTCGACAAACCTAACATAGACAAAGAGCTCTCATTCAGATGGATCAAAAAACAACAGGTATCTTCTTCATTAGTCTCGTCAACATTCGCCATACAGGACCAATCAGTAGCCACCAGACAGCATGAAAGGGACATCATGAAAAAACCCATAGACGGCAAATGCCGTTTATGCAGGAACAGAGATGAAACTGCCCAACATCTTATTTCAGGCTGTGAAAAGCTGGCTGGCACCTACTATGTCAAGAGGCATAACAATGTGTTACAATATATCTTCTGGACATTAGCAAGAAAACACAACTTTGAAGTCTCGAAATTTTGGTGGAAAGAATAGTTGAGTCAACCTAAAGTAATAGAGAACGATGAGGCGAAGCTGATGTGGGAGATACCAGTTTATACTGATCGCACAATCGCACATAACAGACCTGACATCATATACACACACAAGCAAAGCAATAACACTTACCTTATAGATATCACAATACCGTCGGATTACAATATAGGTGCAAAGGAGATTGAAAAATTAAATAAATACCATCTATTAAAAACAGAAGTAACAAGACTTTGGAACACCAAAACTACAATAGTACCGATAGTAATAGGCGCAACAGGGGTAACCGCTACAAGCCTCCGGCGGTATTGTGACATCTTGGACTCACACATAGATATAAGCATTATGCAAAAACAGGCTGCATTACACACTAGTAACATTTTAAGCCGAGTACTGGGGGATACAGTTTTTGTAGGAGGGGACGCTGAAACTCCTTCTCCGTGAGGGTCTCAGGGCGGGAGTTCAGCTTAATACCGACCAAAAAGGGTTGAGAAGGTGCAAACCTAAGAAATTTATAATATAATATAATATAATATAATATAATATAATATAATATAATATAATATAATATAATATAATATAATATAATATAATATAATATAATATAATATAATATAATATAATATAATATAATATAATATAATATAATATAATATAATATAATATAATATAATATAATATAATATAATATAATATAATATAATATAATATAATATAATATAATATAATATAATATAATATAATATAATATAATATAATATAATATAATATAATATAATATAATATAATATAATATAATATAATATAATATAATATAATATAATATAATATAATATAATATAATATAATATAATATAATATAATATAATATAATATAATATAATATAATATAATATAATATAATATAATATAATATAATATAATATAATATAATATAATATAATATAATATAATATAATATAATATAATATAATATAATATAATATAATATAATATAATATAATATAATATAATATAATATAATATAATATAATATAATATAATATAATATAATATAATATAATATAATATAATATATTATTTCATTTGTTTGGATCAAAAAGCAACAGGTATCTCCTTCGTTGGTTTCGTCAGTGTTCGCCATACAGGACCAAGCAGTAACTACCAGACAGCATGAAAGAGACATAATGAAAAAACCCGTAGACGGTAAATGCCGGCTATGTAGGAACAGAGATGAAACCGCCCAACATCTTATTTCAGGGTGTGAAAAGCTAGCTGGTAGCTACTACGTAAAGAGACATAACAATGTAGTACAGTACATTTTTTGGACTTTAGCAAGGAAACACAAATTTGAAGTTTCAAAACTCTGGTGGCAGGAACAGTTAAACCAACCTAAAGTTATGGAGAATGACGAGGCGAAGCTAATGTGGGAGATGCCGGTTCACACTGATCGGACAGTCACACATAACAGACCAGACATCATCTACACACACAAACAAAGCAATAACACTTACCTCATAGATGTCACAATACCGTCGGACTACAATATAGGTGCAAAAGAGATAGAAAAGCTAAATAAATACCACCTGTTAAAAACAGAAGTTACTAGACTTTGGAACACCAAAACAACAATAGTACCGATAGTAATAGGAGCAACAGGCGTAACTGCAATAAACCTCCGGCGTTATTGTGACATTCTAGACTCAAACATAGACATAAGCATTATGCAGAAGCAAGCGGCACTGCATACAACAAATATCTTAAGCAGAGTTTTAGGCAACACAGTTTTTGTAGGAGGGGACGCTGAAACTCCTTCTCCCTGAGGGTCTCAGGGCGGGAGTTCAGCTTAATACCGACCAAAAAGGGTTGAGAAGGTGCAAACCTAAGAAATTTATAATATAATATAATATAATATAATATAATATAATATAATATAATATAATATAATATAATATAATATAATATAATATAATATAATATAATATAATATAATATAATATAATATAATATAATATAATATAATATAATATAATATAATATAATATAATATAATATAATATAATATAACTAGCTTTTCGGGCGCTGCGCGGGCTGCAAGCAGCCCGCGGTTTTTCGTGCGGCTGTTGAAGTAGGGTAAGACATGTTTCCAGTTCAGAAAATGGGTAAGTTTGTATGGTGAGAAAGTGTCCTTGTATGGCGGCCATCTTGGATTTTGAAAAAAATTAAAAAACAAATGACGGTTGTCAAATTGCCTTTAATCTTCTACATTATGGAAAAAAAATCACGCCCCTAACCCCAACCATTTTTGCAGGCCGTACCCCTTACACATCAGGTTTCCGCAGATCCTCAAATGTCAGATTTTTCTGGTACTCACAGGAGCACCCTCTATACGACCACACATCAACCTAAACCCCACCAACCCCGCAACAGGGCAAACAACTATGTCAATCAGTCAGTGAGTCAGTGGTATTGTAGGTTTATATATTATAACTAGCTTTTCGGGCGCTGCGCGGGCTGCAAGCAGCCCGCGGTTCATCGTGGGGCTGTTGAGGTAGGCTAAGATATGTTTCCAGTTCAGAAAATGGGTAAGTTTGTATGGAGGACAATTGTCGTTGTATGGCGGCCATCTTGAATTTTGGAAAAAATAAAAAAACAAATGACGGTCGTCAAATTGCTTACAACCCCCTACATTTTGGAAAAAAAATCACACCCCTAACCCTAACCGTTTTCGCAGGCCGTACCCCTTCCACATCAGGTTTCAGCAGATCCGCAAATGTCAGATTTTTCTGGTACTCCATTTAGCACCCTCTATTCAACCGCACATCAACCTAAACCCCACCAACCCTGCAACAGGGCAAACAACTATGTCAATGAGTCAGTCAGTCAGTCAGTCAGTGGTATTGTAGGTTTATATATTATAATATAATATAATATATTATAATATAACTAGCTTTTCGGGCGCTGCGCGGGCTGCAAGCAGCCCGCGGTCTTTCGTGCGTCTGTTGAGGTAGGCTAAAATAGGTTTCCAGTTCAGAAAATGGGTAAGTTTGTATGGAGGAAAATTGTCCTTGTATGGCGGCCATCTTGAATTTTGAAAAAAAATAAAAAACAAATGACGCTCGTCAAATTGCTTCCAACCCCCTACATTTTGGAAAAAAAATCACGCCCCTAACCCCAACCGTTTTTGCAGGCCATACCCCTTCCACATCAGGTTTCCGCAGATCCGCAAATGTCAGATTTTTCTGGTACTCCATTTAGCACCCTCTATTCAACCGCACATCAACCTAAACCCCACCAACCCTGCAACAGGGCAAACAACTATGTCAATGAGTCAGTCAGTCAGTCAGTCAGTGGTATTGTAGGTTTATATATTATAATATAATATAATATATTATAATATAACTAGCTTTTCGGGCGCTGCGCGGGCTGCAAGCAGCCCGCGGTCTTTCGTGCGTCTGTTGAGGTAGGCTAAAATAGGTTTCCAGTTCAGAAAATGGGTAAGTTTGTATGGAGGAAAATTGTCCTTGTATGGCGGCCATCTTGAATTTTGAAAAAAAATAAAAAACAAATGACGCTCGTCAAATTGCTTACAACCCCCTACATTTTGGAAAAAAAATCACGCCCCTAACCCCAACCGTTTTTGCAGGGCATACCCCTTCCACATCAGGTTTCCGCAGATCCTCAAATGTCAGATTTTTCTGGTACTCACTGGAGCACCCTCTATACAACCGCACATCAACCTAAACTCCAACAACCCCGCAACAGGGCAAACAACTTTGTCAATGAGTCAGTCAGTGAGTGAGTGGTAATGTAGGTTTATATATTATAAATATAAATATAATATAACTAGCTTTTCGGGCGTTGCGCGGGCTGCAAGCAGCCCGCGGTCTTTCATGCGGCTGTTGAAGTAAGCTAAAATATGTTTCCAGTTCAGAAAATGGGTAAGTTTGTATGGAGGAAAATTGTCCTTGTATGGCGGCTATCTTGGATTTTGAAAAAAACAAATGACGGTTCTCAAATTGCTTGCAATCCACTACATTTTGGAAAAAATATCACGCTCCTCTAACCCCGACTGTTTTCGCAGGCCGTACCCCTTCCACATCAGGTTTCTGCAAATCCTCAAATGTCAGATTTTTCTGGTACTCACTGGAGCACCCTCTATACGGCCGTACATCAACCTAAACACCACCAACCCCGCAACAGGGCAATCAACTCTGTCAGTGAGTGAGTCAGTCAGTGGTAATGTAGGTTTATATAATTAACTAATTGTAATAATAATAATTAATTTATTTAATTGCGAAATGTGTTCATATTTACGAAGCCCAAATATGAACCGTATTCATAAATTTTGGAGGCGTTCAAGCTTGCCTAATTGCTCCTCAGTAATATCAAGATAACAAGTGTCAGCATAGTCCAGGATAGGAAGCAATAAGGAGTGAGCAAGCGCAATCTTGGTATCCATCGGCAGAAATTTAATCAATTTTCTTAAGGAGCTTGCAGCTGCAAACATCTTCCTGCTGACTTCGGAGATCTGAGTGCGCCAAGAGAGAGTATTGTCGAAGTACACGCCGAGATTTTTTACAGATTTACTGTATTCTATAGTAACCCCATCAAATATGATTTTAGGAATTTCGTCAAAGTCAATTCTGCTGTAGAACCACGAACTTCCTATAATGATCGCCTGAGTTTTACCAGGATTTACAGTGAGACCATAGTTTTTACTCCAGACAGATATGCGATGAAGGTCACTATTGATATAATCAATTGCAGAGGAAAGGTTATCTAAGGACGATCGTGTGTAAATTTGTAGATCATCTGCATAAAGGTGGTAGGAAGTACGAAGTTGTAATGTAATGGAATTAATAAATAGTGCGAATAAAAGGGGAGATAACACGCCACCCTGCGGTACGCCGACAGATGTGCTGGACCAGGACGAGTAGCAATCCTCAATCTTAACTCGCTGACGACGCCCATACAGGTAAGAACGAAACCAGTCAATAACCTTAGGAGATATGTTAATAGAATGCAACACTTCCAGAAGGATGTCAAAGTCTACGGTATTCAAAGCGTTGCTAAAATCTAGTAACGTTAACACCGTAAGCTCCTTGCTGTCCATACCCAGACGAATGTCATCAGAAATCTTAAGTAGAGCAGTGGTCGTGCTATGCCCTGGACGGAAACCAGATTGCAGTGGATTGAGAAGGTTATTCTGGATCAGGAATTCATTCAGTTGTTGCTGGACTATGCGTTCTAAGACTTTAGACAAAAATGGGAGAATGGATATAGGACGATAGTCGGAAGGAGCTACAGGGTTACGGGTTTTAGGAATCGGGGTGATATTTGCGTCTTTCCACGCTGCTGGAAATACACTGGAGTAAAGGGAGATGTTCAGGATTGAGGTAATTATGGGAAGTAAGATGTCAAGGAGAGGGATGATCATATCACGACCAATACTATCATTGCCGACGGCATTCGAGGATATGGAAAGTATTGCTTTCTCAACATCACTGTCGGTAGTTTGACTAAACTGAAACATAGGAAAATCAGGTGTTGGAATTGCTGAAGGAGAGTTTAAGGTGTTCAATTTGGTACCACTATCAAGTGCACCTGAAGATGTGAAGAATCTATTAAGATTGTCAAGATCAATATTTTTAGGACTATTCGGTTGAGTCTTTCCAACACCCAAGGACTTGAGAAATCTCCAGACTTTCGCTGGGTCTCCATTTTCAACCGATTGATGGATGTGGCGACGCTGAGCTTCTCTACATACCTTATTGCAGTGATTTCTAGAGCGAATATAGGAGTCACGATATCTGTCCGGATTTGCTCTGTACTTGGCATTAGCTTTATTTTTAATCCCCTGAAGCTTCTTAATTTCATCAGTCAACCAAGGTGTGGGCAGATGCTTGATTCGTACAGGTCGCAAAGGAGCATGCCTATCATAACGCTCGATCAGTATATGATTAAAATTATTGACTTGATTGTCCACCGAACTGGCATTAAGAACAGCTGGCCAGTCGCAAGCTATAGCATCCTGTCGTAATTTTTCGAAGTCAATGGCTCCAAAATTGCGCCTCATTAAAATTTTGGGTTTAGGCTTAGGAGGACGAACCTTGTATGAGAGGAAAAGGAGATCATGGTAGGAGAATGCCCCTGCAGGACATTGTCCGTGCTTGGCTACTAGATTAGGAGAGGAAACCAGGATAAGATCTAAAAGGGAAGGTGTGCAGCCAGGAAAAAAGTGAGTAGCTTCATTATTGAGTATGGACAAATTGCAACCAGTGGCAAGTGACCGCAGACAGTCAGCTCTATTGTCATTTTTCAGCAAACATGTATTAAAATCTCCCATGAGTATGGTCTGACTATAAAGTGGTACAAGGTTTTTCAAAATACTCTCTAATGATGAAAAATAGTTGATACTAGATGAAGAGCTGTAAAACACTCCTAATAGTATTTTAACGTGTGATAAGGTTACTTCAAACTAGTTGTCAAGTCAGTGAGTGGTATTGTAGGTTTAACACAGAAAGTTATCAATCTAAACCCCTCCCACCCCGCAAAAGGGCAAACAACTATGTCAATCAGTCAGTGATTGGTATTGTAGGTGAACGCGCCCATAACTACAGCAACACGAGAGCGGGGCAGGCGAGGGGAGCGACGGCGGAGGGGCGGCCGGCGCTCGCGACACCACACCATCGCGGCCGGCTCGTCTCGCCCACTTCTCCAGCGCCGAGCTAGCGTACGCACGCACGCGCGACATAATTATTTAACCGAAATTACGCGAGTACTCACGTCCTTTGCAATGTGTATGTAATGTACCTAATTAATTCGACAAGTAAACGGGTTTCTAACCAAGTCAAACTTCTTTCCTTCAATTACCATCATACTCTGTGCCGTCAGCCTGCACATTTGGCGCCCCCGGGTGGGCACGGACTGCTGCAAAACGAAAAATTGTCGCTGCCGCCACGCCCGCCATCTTGAAGCTACCCAGCTACGTGGACTTAAACACTGGCTACCGACGCAACGCCAGGCTGAGGACGCTGCCGCCGCCACGCCCGCCAGCTTGCAGTAGCCGCATCAAGCCACGCCGTCACCCCGGGTTCCCATCGCTGGACTGCCAAGGAGCGTGTCGTTCGTGAGCCACACCCTTTTTTTCCATTTTCTTCTTAACCTTTTCGTGTGTGCAACTGCATCTTTCTCAGCTCAGCTCTTCGTTGGATAAGTGCCACATCATTATATACCTAAGCACCTACATCGTATGCATCATTAGGTACTTGAGCGTCCACGCCAAGTAACCTCTTCATAACCACGTGCTTGGTCAACCTAGGGTAAATTGCACAAAGCTTCTTTTAACTTCATTCCCCGTGCAGCCTACTTATCTATTTAATTGAATCCACGTGTTTTTACATTGGAGAAACGAAACTTTCCCATTTTTTCGCTTACGCACGCCGACAGCCTGCTAATAATAATATCGAACTGAATCGATTTACATCATAAGGCTGTGTATTGGCGACCTTTTTGCAATTAAGTGTGTTTGTATGTGCCCCAAGCTTTCGATAATCATCAGCATCGTGCTATAACACGTCACTCGCATGCCTTTCCAGTGAGAAAGCTCCCGAGCACGTGCACGCTTCTCGCCCACGCGCTCGCCCGCTGCGTTCCCAACGGGCAACCGGTTTTCGCTGCCGGCACTACTGCACGCTACTGCCGTCCTCGCAGCCCTGAGCCACGCCGGTCTGCACATCGCGCTGCTGGCTTCGAACATCCGACTTCAAAATAAGGAGCGTAAGCCGTTCGCAATCTTATTTCTGCCAGAGATATAACTATCCCGCTCGCCCGCTTGATGCTTCCATTGCAAACTTACTCGAGCTTTGTACGCCGCGTGGCTTATGCTGCCCTGGTACTTACTATACTGAGTTGTACTAGACAAAAAGATTTTTTGTTGACTATGGAAACCACATCATCTAATGCTATGGACAATACGATCCCAAATTTGGATAAATCTGTCTCGGACCCGGAATTACACCGTTCGGGTTTGCAACCACGTGATACACCGCCGAATTTTGCATCATATAGAAACAAACGACCTAGAGAAGAAGACTATAGTGGCGAGTTTTCCCGGTTGCGACATGAGATGCACAACATGTTCACAGACATGATGGCAGCACAGGCGCAAGAATTTGCAAAAAACGCCACTGCATTGCAGGACATTCAAAGGTCAAATAATAATATAGAAAGTTCCGTGGCATTTTTAATGGAGCAAAATATGGAACTTCAGAACAGAATTAAATTGTTAGAAGAAAATGCTAACGAAGATAAAAGATATATAGCAATTCTAGAGGAAAAATTGGAAATAAGTCAACAGGATAGCAGAAAGGCAAATATTGAAATAAAAAATGTGCCAAGAAAACCGAGTGAAACCAAAGAAGATTTAATAAATATGGTGATGCACCTGTCAAACACTGTAGGTTGCAAGACAGAAAAATCGATTATTCGTGACATTTACAGAGTACGAGGAAAGAGAGATTCTAATGTAAATACACCGATTATAGTGGAGACGAATTCGACTCTGGTTAAAAATGATCTTCTTAGATCTTGCAAAGCGTATAATATAAAACAGAAGACAAAACTTTGCGCTAAACATTTGGGCATGCGCTCCAATGAAGAAACGCCTATATTTATCTCAGAGCAACTTACCGCTAAAGCAGCTCGACTATATTTTCTTGCCCGCGAGTTCGTAAAGTCTAAAACTTACAAATACTGCTGGACAGCGTACGGAAGGGTATACCTCAGGAAAGAAGATAATTCTCCGGTAATACTTATAAAAAGTGAGGCGCAAATTCAGCAACTTAATATAAACAAATGACTAATTCTTGCAATATATCTGAGATGCTGTTTCATGTTCTCGTTAAGTTTCATATCAATAAGTTTTTATTGTATAAACTCACCTCTGAGACTAACCCTTATAAACACTATTCGTCTATACACATATTACACACATACAAACACACTCATCACTAATATAAATGCCACACAAATTAATAAACATCTATTCTCTTCTCACTCTCAACATACACGTCACATAATAAATACAAAGACAACAATGAAACTATTAAACTGTAAAATTTTTAAAAAATCGAACCAGACACAAGCAGATCGCCACACTTATAGATATCTGGATCTCTGCAAATGTTTAACAGAAATATTACAGACTCCAAAATATAATAAAATAATTAAAATTGCTCCTAAAATACGTAGTAAAAATAACTTCAGAACTTATTTACCATACAACGATCTAACGAAACAACTTAAATTGCTTAAAGCTTTCGAGTTACGTACTTCATACACTTTGACCCCTATAAATGTGTGATACAATGGAAACAATAACTGAAATGGACAAGCTTAATATAGCAGAGTCACTTTTATGTGATGCTACTGAGCTTAATACACAATATCAAGCAAATAAAAGTGACCTCAAAATAATTGCTCAAAACATCGTCAGTATATATAAAAACTTTGATGATTTTATGGTAAATATATCATCTCTTACCTTTAAACCTGATGTCATTATATTTTCTGAATGCCGTCTTGATGTAAATAAACCTATTCCCATACTAAATAATTATATTTCTAAAGCAACTTCATTTCAACTAAATCAGAATGATGGGGTCGTTATATATGTGAAAGAAAAACTTAAGCCTAAAATGAAAGAAATAAAATTAACCCAGGCATCTTGTCTACAAGTTGATATCCTTAAACACACTATTCTTGGTATTTACCGCTCCCCTTCGAACACCAACGCTGACGGTTTTATCAATTCACTCAATGAACATATCAATAGCCTAAACTCTAAAACAAATTTAGTTATTGCCGGGGATATAAATATTAATATTTTACCTAAACTAAAAGAAAAATCGCATGAATATAATAATAGAATTTCCTATCTTAATACACTTGCAGCCCAAGGGATTTTACCTGGGCATATTTTGCCTACAAGGGAAAATAGCTGCCTCGATCACTTTATGCTAAGAATAAATAAATGTAAACATTCTGCATTTATTGCTATTTTAAATACTACTATTACAGATCACTCAACAACGTTTCTATCTTTAAGGAAAACTAAATTTATGAAAAGTACACGTAAAACTACTTCAAAAATCAACTTTGATAATGCTTTAACTTATTTACAAAAGAAAAATATATCTGACCTTCTACTTTGCGAAGATCCAAATATATTAACTATAACTTTAATACAAACCCTTATTGAATCTATAAAAGAAAGCACAACTACAATAAAAATTCCTAAAAAACAACGCACAATTAAACCTTGGATGACCAAGGGTATTGTTAAATGTATTCAAAATAGAAATCGATTACAAAAAGAGTCGCGCAAGGATCCAGATAGTCAAATTAAAAAAATTACCTATACTAGGTATAGAAATTTCTGTAACAATCTTATCAAAAAAACCAAAAGAAGTTATGAAAGAAATCTAATTAATAGTACAATAAAAAACAATAAACTTTTGTGGAAAAACATTAAATCACTAACATATAACATTAAGAGTAAAGGTCCTAATGAGGAATTAATAGGTCTGAAACCAACCCCTCTTGAATCCGCAAACTATATCAATAGCTTTTTTGCAAATATTGGCAATCAACTCGCAAATAATATCCAATCTACTTTAGCTAAAGATGATATACAAACGTACCTCAATAGTCTTCCCAGTCAACCCCAATCTTTCGTTTTGTTAAAAACTGATTGTCAAGAAGTGGACTGCATTATAAAAAGTTTAAAAACAGATAGTGCACCAGGATGGGATAATGTTTCCACTAGGCTTATACTACACGTTAAGGACGAAATTATACCTATTATAACTCACCTAGCAAATCTATGCTTTGATAAAGGTATATTTCCTACAGTACTTAAACAGTCTATTATAACACCTGTATTTAAAGGAGGAAATGGAGATGACATTAATAATTACAGACCTATCTCAGTTATCACGGTCCTGGCAAAAATTTTAGAAAAACTTTTAAATATAAGATTACTTAATTACCTTGATGCCCATAATATATTATCTGATTCTCAATTCGGTTTCCGAAAAGGAATGTCCACTGAAGATGCAGTGACCTCTTTGACTACAATCATAGTTAATAACTTAGATAAAGGCGTAAAATGCTTGTCGTGTTTTATTGATCTAAAAAAGGCATTTGATACTGTCTCCATTCCTATCCTATTGGCTAAACTAGAAAAACTCGGAATAAGGGGTCAACAACTTGCATTATTTAGAGACTATTTGTCAAACCGGATTCAAAAAGTTAAACTTAATGACTGTGTAAGTGAAGAAGAAAACGTTATTTATGGTGTACCGCAAGGAAGCGTCCTGGGTCCAACCCTTTTCCTTATCTATATCAACGACCTGTGCCATATGACACTAAAAAATGCAAAAATATTCTCTTATGCTGATGATACCGCTATAATATTCACAGGTCAAAACTGGAAAATCGCGCGTAATAACACTGAGAGGGGTTTGGCCCAGGTAGCTAATTGGCTTAATAATAACCTACTTACATTAAACGCAACTAAAACAAATTACATCTGTTTTAGTATAAAAATACACAACCACCTGATGACTTTGATATAAAAATCCACTCCTGTGACAACACATGTAACTGTAACTGCCCCTCTATTGCTAAAGTGAGTCAAACCAAATACCTCGGTGTAATAGTGGATCAAAGTCTGTCTTGGTATCCCCAAATTGAGGAGTTGTCAGGTAGAATACGTAAATTTGTGTGGATGTTTAAGACCCTCAGGCATATAGTTCCACCTATACTTCTTAACAAAATATACGTCTCCCTGGTACAGTCTATAGCCACATATTGCATCTCGGTTTGGGGTGGTGCTTTAAAAACAAAATTCTTGGAGGTTGAAAGATCGCAACGCACACTTTTGAAGGTGATATTCTTTAAAAAAAGGACTTTTTCTACTGATATCTTGTACAAATCATGTGATCTGCTATCTATTAGAAAATTATATGTGTTACAAATGTTACTAAAAAAACATAAAAACTTACCTTTTATTCCTCAAACATGTAACAGAAGAGTACCCTTGCCTGCTACTAGTGTTCCTTCTGCTAGAACTGAATTTGCTAGAGTACAGTACAATATTCGTTCTGCTTACCTATACAATAAAATAAACAAAGAATTGCAAATATACAACAAACCATCTTATAAGTGTAAATCATTATTAACAGCTTGGCTTAAAGAAATCAGCTACGACGAATTAGAGAAGTTTATTAAAAGAATTATTATTTAAATGACTACCTGTACATTCAAATACACACACACACACACACACACACACATAGACACACCCCCACACAAACACATACATACACCCTCACACACAAACACGCACAAGCATCCACACCCACCCTCACACACACTCACTCACACACACACGCACGCACACACACACACACACACACACACACACACACACACACACACACACACACACACACACACACACACATACATACACCCTCGCAAACATACACACTTACAAAAATAATTAATTTTAGTTTGTATTGTTACTTACCTACTTGAATTTTTGCACTTAGTTCTATTCGATGATAGTGATATGGAAGAGCGGAGTCTACTGGCACAAGCATCCCTATGCTTAAAAGTAGGCTCCAACAACCAAATATTATTTGTAGAACTCATTTTACACAATAAAGATTTTTATTTTTTTTATTTATTTTATTTTTTATTTCGCCTCATTAATTACTTCATTTTAATTGCCACTCCAAGTAACCTTTATTAGCATTCTTAAACTTCATTAACATCAAGTGATTTGCATCTTTCAATATGTCTTTGACCGAGTCTAGAATGTCAGACGACGAGCTAGTGGAACTCAAATTGAAACGGAGCTCGATCAAGGGTCAAATAACTAAATTCATTAACGCTCTAGACAGGCATGATCAAAATGAAAACCTTAACCTTGTCCAGTCAAATGAATTAAATCTTAAATTAGAAAAGTTCTTGGAGTTGCGCAGTAGGTTTGATCAGATTCAAAGTCGCATAGAGGTCTTGAATGCAAGTAATCTCACTGGTGAGTTGTCCGAGAGAGATGCAATTGAGGACAGCCTTCACCTTGCCATTGCCACAGCACAGCACATCTTGAGTCTATGTAGATCGGTTGACACTCCTCAAGATGTCACACCGTCCACGCCTTCTTGTCATGGCTGCTCAGGTCATTCTGAGACACTAGGTTTCAAACTACCGCTGATTCACATCAGTAAGTTTGATGGTTCCTTCTCCAAATGGCTGGAGTTTCGTGACACGTATACTTCACTTATCCACAACAACAAGGTAATTGATCCTGTAAACAAGTTTCATTATCTTTCTTCTTATCTCGAGGGTGAAGCTTCACGAGTTATCTCCAACTTACAAATATCGAGTGCCAACTATGAAGAAGCGTGGAGCCTCTTGTGTGAGAGATATAATAACAAAAGACAGCTCACTTATAATCACCTTCATGCACTTTTCAACATAGATCCCTTACAGAGAGAATCGGATAGGTCACTCAGATTTCTCAGCGATCACATAACCAAAAACATCAGGGCACTTAAAACTTTGGGTCAACCCACGGAACACTGGGATACAATCATCATACACATGGCCACCTCCAAATTGGATCCCGTTACATGTACTAAGTGGGAAGAATATCGTAGCAACTTATCAGAATTTCCATCACTTGATGATTTCAAATCATTTTTGAAATCAAGAGGTGATGTTTTGGAAGCAATGTATAGGTCCAAGCGAGACAAGCAGCCTAAACATATTCCTAAACCGACTACCACACCTCCAAAGCATGAAACTTACACAAAGTCATTTGTGATTTCAGCCGAGAAAGATACAAAGCGGTTGTGCGTCGTGTGCCAGGGCAAACATCGCATCTTTGACTGCAAGGTTTTCAAGAACCTCTCCGTTGAAGAGAAGTGGGCTCAAGTAACCAAGCTGAAGCTCTGCCACAACTGCTTGCGTCCAGATCACGACTCTACTCGCTGCCGCTTGGGAAACTGTCGCGTATGTAAAGGGCGTCACAACACTATACTTCATAAACACACAGACACACCTACACCGTCTTCTATATCATCATTGCATCATACTTCTGGCTCTTCTACAGATAGCCAGCAGGGATTAACCCAGCCTGTAGTTATGTCAGTAGGGACTACATCTGAGGTTCTTTTGTCTACCGCTATAGTTGACATTCTTAATCCAGTTACCAATCAGTTAGAAACTGCAAGGGCACTATTAGACAGTGGAAGCCAGTCTTCGTTTATCACTGCCAGTCTAAGGCATCGTCTACAGCTGACTTCCCAACCTTCACAAACTACTAGTATATTAGGCATTGGGGACACCAACCTAAACATCATTCCAGAGCGATGTACTGCACAACTAAAATCAAAACAAGGTACATTCACTCAATATCACGAATTTCTAGTGCTACCTCATATAACTGATAACCTTCCTAAGCATAGAATTAACTCACATCATCTTCTTTTGCCATCTTCTTTTAAATTGGCAGATCCAACATTCAATCAGCCAGCTCCAATAGATATCCTGCTTGGTGCAGATATATTTTGGGATTTGTTGGGGACTGAGCAGCATGCCTTAGGCCGTCATCAACCAACTCTTCATAATTCAAAGTTGGGCTGGCTAATCTCTGGGTCTGTACCTGTTAGGCTTGCATCTAAACAAGTACATTGTAATCATGCAATTGATAATAATGACAACTTAGAATTTCAACTCTTAAGATTCTGGGAATATGAAGACTTTCCTACTTCAAACAAGGTACAGCCTATACTCACTGAAAGTGAACAACATTTTTTAGATAACAGCAGTCGGTTACATGATGGCAGATTTTCTGTTGGACTGCCACTAATTGCTTCTAGGGACTGTTTAGGGGACTCTTATAATATGGCACGTAAACGCTTTCTTCATTTGGAAAAACGTCTCAATCAAAATCCAGACTAAAAGAGAATGTACTCTAATTTCATTAAAGAATATCACGAGTTGGGTCATCTCACTGTAGAAAAAGGTTGTGTTAGCTTGCTGGATTCATACTTCTTACCACATCATGCTGTCCTTAAACAAGATAGCGAGTCCACAAAGTTACGTGTCGTCTTCGACGGGGGAGCAAAAACTACCTCTGGTTTTTCGATTAATGATCTGCAAATGATAGGTCCTGTTATTCAAGACACTCTTTTCAACATCTTGTTACGCTTTCGCCATTATAAATATGTACTATCCGGTGACATAGAAAAACAGTACCGGCAAATTGCTATCAATGAGTCATATCGTAGCTTACAGAGAATATTATGGCGAGAGAAAGAGGACCTACCTATCCAAATATTGACACTTAACACAGTCACATATGGACTTGGTGACGACAGCTTGGTGAAGAGTGCGATGACCCCTCGATTAAATCCATCATACAAAGGGACTTCTATTGTGATGACTTGTTGTGCGGAGCAGATGATGAAGATAATTTGCTCTATATAAAGGATTCTATATCTAAGAAGCTAAGAGCTGGCTGCTTCAATTTACGTAAATATCGGTCCAATTCACAACTTATCTTAGATTCTGAACGTGAAAACCTAGATCAAAGAAGTTTAGTATTGAGTGAATCGCGCCAGATCTTGGGTTTAGGTTTGAATCCTAGTACTGACACTCTTCACTACAATATTGACAATGAATCTTCTTCAAACAGTGCTGTTACCACAAAGCGTTCTATTATGTCCACTACATTTAAAATCTTCGATCCCTTAGGTCTTTTAACCCCTTGTACTCTTAAACCTAAGGCCCTTTTACAAAGGTTATGGTCTCTCAAATTAGGATGGGATGATCCCGTTCCTAATAAAATTCTGCATGAATGGGAACGCTTCATCAATAATGTTAATGAGTTAAAATTTCTTGCAATTCCCAGGAATGTGGTGCCGTATACTTCCTCATACATTGAACTTCACTGCTTTAGTGACGCTTCACAAGTCGCTTATGGCGCTTGTATCTATGTCAAGACTGTGAATGCACCCGGCGAAACCTCCGCCAGTCTGTTATGTGCACGTTCTCGATTGTGTCCTTTAAAGACATCAACTGTACCTAGACTTGAATTATGCGGGGCCTTACTGGCTGCACGTTTATGCGACACAGTACGCTCATCCCTACGAAAGCACATCCTTCGTTGTACCTTCTGGACAAACTCCACTGTCGTTCTTGCTTGGCTTAAAACATGTCCATCCAAACTTAAAACTTATGTGGCCAATAGGGTTTCTGCTATCCAATCACTCACCAAAGAATCTGCGTGGCATCATGTTCCTACAGAACTCAATCCGGCAGATCTAGCGTCGCGAGGATTAGACCCCCAACTTATACAATCAACGAAACTATGGTGGCATGGTCCTACTTTCGTCTTACTACCTGATTCTCAGTGGCCTACTTTGGCCAATGACAAGGAAATACACGATCTACCAGAGTCCAAGGCAACTTGTTTACACACAACTACACAAACCACATCTTCTATTATTGACTTCTCTAGATTTTCAAATTATCAACGATTACTGCGTACTATGGTATATGTTCAACGTTTCATAAGTATTAGATGTAAACAACAACTCTTAAAGGGACCCCTTTGTGCAGAGGAACTAGAGAATGCTAAAATATCATTAATCAAACTCTCACAGAGAGAGTCCTTTCCAGAGGAATTAAAATCCCTAAATCGTGGCAAGGTAATCAATTCCAAGTCAAAATTACTTGCTTTGACGCCATTTATCGACTCTCAGGGCATCCTGAGAGTAGGGGGGAGGCTAGATAAATCTAATTTAGAATATGAACAAAAACATCCTATTTTAAATCCGAAATTACGCGAGTACTCACGTCCTTTGCAATGTGTATGTAATGTACCTAATTAATTCGACAAGTAAACGGGTTTCTAACCAAGTCAAACTTCTTTCCTTCAATTACCATCATACTCTGTGCCGTCAGCCTGCACAGTAGGTTTATATATTATAATATAACTAGCTTTTCGGGCGCTGCGCAGGCTGCAAGCAGCCCGCGGTTTTTCGTGCGGCTATTGAGGTGGGCTAAAATATGTTTCCAGTTCACAAAATTGGTAATTTTGTATGGAAGAAAATTGTCCTTGTATAGTGGCCATCTTGAATTTTGAAAAAAATACAAAAACAAATGGCGCTCGTCAAATTGCTCACAATTTCCTACATTCTGTAAAAAACATCACGCCTTTTACCCCAACCGTTTTCGCAGGCCGTACCCCTTCCACATCAGGTTTCCGCAGATCCTCAAATGTCAGATTTTTCTGGTACTCACTGGAGCACCCTCTATACGACCGCACATCTACCTAAACCCCACCAACCCCGCAACAGGGCAAACAACTATGTCAATGAGTCAGTCAGTCAGTCAGTGGTAATGTAGGTTTATATATTATAATATAACTAGCTTTTCGGGCGCTGCGCGGGCTGCAAGCAGCCCGCGGTTCATCGTGGGGCTGTTGAGATAGGCTAAGATATGTTTCCAGTTCAGAAAATGGGTAAGTTTGTATGGAGGACAATTGTAGTTGTATGGCGGCCATCTTGAATTTTGAAAAAAATAAAAAAACAAATGACGGTCGTCAAATTGCTTACAACCCCCTACATTTTGGAAAAAAAATCACACCCCTAACCCTAACCGTTTTCGCAGGCCGTACCCCTTCCACATCAGGTTTCCTCAAATCCTCAAATGTCAGATTTTTCTGGTACTCATTGGAGCACCCTCTATACGACCACACATCAACCTAAACCCCACCAACCCCGCAACAGGGCAAACAACTATGTCAATTAGTCAGTCAGTCAGTGAGTGGTATTGTAGGTTTATATGTTATAATATATATAACTAGTGTTTCGGGTGCTGCGCGTGCTGCACGCAGCACGCGGTTTTTTGTGCAGCTGTTGAGGAAGGCAAAGAACATGTCCAGTTGAGAAAATGGGTAAGAATCGCAGTCTGTTGAGGAAACATGAAAAAATGTGTGGGCGGCCATCTTGGATCCAAAATCTGATTGCAGTTTCGAGTTCCACGGGGTGCTTTACTCTAGCAAAGCAAATTTCAGACCCCTATGAAGTCCCAGTGAGACGATACTGACGAAATAATTTTAATTTTCTGAAATCCAGACGCCATCTTGGATTCCAAAAAAAAAATTAAATTTGGATTTTTTGGCCCAAAATATATATAGATATTGATTTTCAGCCCAATCGCAAGCATTTGACTTTCGGCGGCCATCTTGGACTTCAAAAAAAAAAACGCAATGCTTGGTGGGAGTGGCTCGGGCTTCGCCCTCGCCTGCAGCTCGCCCTACGGGCTCGCATCACTCGGCCTACGGCCTCGTGAAAAAAACTTGGGGGGGGGGGGGGGGGGGTCAAAAAGGGGGGGAGGGGAGCTCGGCCTTTGGCCTCGCTCCGCAGCTCGGCCTGCGGCCTCGCAGGGGGGCTCCGCCTTCGGCCTTCGGCCTCAGGCTGCGTAAAGTTACTTTGGGGGGGCCGTATGTATGAAATTTGTATGGAGAACAATTGTCCTTGTATGGCGGCCATCTTGAATTTTGAAAAAAATCAAAAAACAAATGACAGTCGTCAAATTGCTTACAACCCCCTACATTTTGGGAAAAAAATCACGCCCCTAACCCCAACCGTTTTCGCAGGCCGTACCCCTTCCACATCAGGATCTGGTGATCTTCAAGGTTTCGGATTTTTCTGGTTGGTTTCAAAACACCCTGTATACGATGGTATAACATTTGTGACACCTGTCAGTCGGGAACAGGTCAAACAATTATGTCAATCAGTCAGTCAGTGGTAAGTGTAGCTATATATAATATAATATAATATAATATAATATAATATAATATAATATAATATAATATAATATAATATAATATAATATAATATAATATAATATAATATAATATAATATAATATAATATAATATAATATAATATAATATAATATAATATAATATAATATAATATAATATAATATAATATAATATAATATAATATAATATAATATAATATAATATAATATAATATAATATAATATAATATAATATAATATAATATAATATAATATAATATAATATAATATAATATAATATAATATAATATAATATAATATAATATAATATAATATAATATAATATAATATAATATAATATAATATAATATAATATAATATAATATAATATAATATAATATAATATAATATAATATAATATAATATAATATAATATAATATAATATAATATAATATCACACAATCACACAACCTACAACCACAGACACACACAACCAGACACAACCATCAACATCAAGACACAACCATCAACATCAACAGATAACACACAACAAGACACTCAAACTAATGTAAGAAACTCACAACTACACAGTAGAGCAGACCCCCTAAGACATATAAATGACGACTCTAGGAAAAAGTGGACCGATGAGGAATTAAAAGAGCTCATGTTCTGTTATTATAAGGACAAAGTAGGAGGGTCTGGATACATAACCCGATTTTATAAATTTTTTAAAGAACGCAATCCTCAAAATCCAAAGATTCATAAGTTTAATGGTAATACTTTATTAAACCAAGCTCGAACAATACTGAACCGTAAAACACTATCAATCGAAGTTCTTAACGAAATTCGACAAGCAGCAGAACAGTCAGAAACACGAAACACTACAACAAGTACAGACACACATACCACAACCATACCTACACAATCACATACATCACATACGTCACTCGATCAATCATCACCAATTATAGAGACTTTTCAGTCAAACGGAAACCAAGAAAACTCAATACCAGCAAAAGATGACCATACTGAAACAAACACTGAACGATTAAGTATAATTGACCAACTCATACAAAACTACACTGACCAAGACCCTTTAATATTAGATTTATTACAAAATATTGCAGAGACTAAAGAAACTAATATCTCAGAACGCTTAGTTTTACCAAAACCAAAATTTAACAAGCAATTCCATAGTAATCTTCGAAAATTAAATCAATATTTACCAACCTTATTTGAAACTGACCCATCTCTCCGAGAAACGAATGACATAATATATGCAACGGCAAAAACTCTGATTCTGGCAAATAACCAAAAACCTTATGTTAGTTCTAACACGCTAAAGCCGCGTAAAGATCCACCGTGGAAACAAAGAATAGCAAATAAAATAGAAATGTTTAGGAAAGACTTAGGACGATTAATTGAAATAGAAAACGGAGTAGAAACTAGGAAAATAATAAAATTAAAAAATAAAATATACGATAAATACCAAATATTCACCAACAACGATAGAGACAATACAAAAGAAATACTAAAACAGAAAATAAAAGCACTATCTTACTTATTGTCCTATGTCCCCTGGGTGGGGCAGAGGGCCGCTACAGTACTTTTCCATCTCGTTCTGTCTTTAGCAACGCGCTTCACTTCAGGCCAGGATAGCCCAATTGTCTTCATTTCCGCTGTTACCGACCGTCGCCAGGTCTGCTTTGGCCGACCACGCTTCCTCTTGCCTTGAGGAGTCCATTCTAGGGCCTGCCTTGGAATGTGAGTGGGATCCCTTCTGAGCGTGTGGCCAATCCATGTCCATTTGCGATGCGCTATTTGGTGATCGATCGGTGTTTCGCCACAGAGCTGCCACAGGCGTTCGTTAGAAATCTTATCAGGCCAAAAGATAACTAATATTTGTCGAAGACAGCGATTTATGAAGACTTGGATCTGCTGCGTGATGTCTTTGGTGACCTTCCACGTTTCGCACCCATAAAGTAGGACTGTTTTTACGTTGGAACGAAAGATTTAGAGCTTTACTCTACGAGTGAGTTTCCTAGAACGCCATATGGGACGTAGTTGCGCAAAAGTGGCCCTAGCTTTAGCAACTCGCGATGTGATATCCTCTTCAGTTCCTCCACATTGCGACACGACACTACCAAGGTACGTGAACTGCTGCACGCGCTGTATTTGTTTTTCTCCGAGCGTTAATGGCAGCAAATTCTTTCCCTTTATATGCATCTCCTGGGTCTTTTGCACGTTAACTTTAAGTCCAACGTTCCCTGCTTCACGCTGAAGGTCATCTAGCTTGGATTGCATATCACCGTGTTTGTGGCTAAGCAGACAAAGGTCGTCAGCATAGTCTAGGTCATCCAGCTGGTCCGTTAACCCCCATTCTATACCTCTTCGCTTGCCTTCATTCACTTTATGCAAAATACCATCCAACACGATGAGGAAAAGCAGAGGTGATAATAAACAGCCCTGTCTAACACCTGCATGAACCGCGATGTCTGCCGACAGCAAACCGTCGTGAGCTACCTTGCAAGAATATTTCTTGTAGACGGCTTTTAGCAGATCCTTGATTTTCGGTGGGACTCCCATTTCATCAAGTCGAGACCAAATACTGGGCCAATGTAGAGTGTCGAAAGCTTTTTCGAAATCCACAAACGTGAAGTAAACCTCACGTTGCCATTCTGATGCTTCTTCAATTATGATCCTCAGGGTGTTGATTTGGTCTGTACAGGAACGATTAGGGCGGAATCCAGCTTGTTCACGTCGAAGTAGAGGCTCAACAGCTTTCGATATTCTGCACAGGAGGACCCTGCAGAAAACTTTCGATGGCACAGAAAGCAATGTGATGCCCCTCCAGTTGCTGCACTGGCTAAGATCTCCTTTTTTTGGGACGGTTATTAGCACACCCTCGTTCCAGTCATCAGGAATCTCTTCAGTAGCCCAAATTTTCTCTAAGAGTGGTGTTATGACATCAACAGCGGTCTTCAGGTCAGCTTTAAGCATTTCAGCAGTAACAAGGTCGAGTCCTGGCGCTTTACCACTCTTAAGAGTTATAATGGCAGCTTCAAAAGCAAAAAAGCACTATCAGGTAGGATTAAACGATACGAAGACATGAACACAAAAAAAGCACAAAATAGATTATTTGACGACAGCCAACACAAACTTTACAGAAACATAGCAGGACAACAGACACTTCCCGAAAAAATACCAACTAAAGAAGAAATAGAAAACTTCTGGTCACCTATTCTGTCACAATATGTTCCGTATAATGAGCAAGCTCAATGGATAAAAGACGTAGAGAAAACAACCGAGGAAATAGTACAGAGTCCAGAAATAGGTGAAATTACAATAGAACAGGTCAGGGATGCCATTAAAAAACTACATAATTGGAAGACACCAGGAGTTGATAAGATTCAAAACTACTATTTAAAATACTTAACAAACTCACACATATACATAGCTAAATTATACACAAATATACTTAAAGGTTCTGGGGAAATAGAAGAATGGTTCACGACAGGACAAGTTATTTTAATCCCCAAAAATGATAGAACAGATGACCCGAAAAACTGGAGACCAATAGCGTGTCTTCCCAGTATGTATAAACTTTTAACTTCCATCCTAGCGAATGAATTGTACCTACACTGTGATAAAAATAATATAATTGCACCAGAGCAAAGAGGTTGTAGAAGACGAGCTCGCGGATGTAAGGACCACCTGATGATTAATAAAGCCATTCTTGAAGATGCTCATCACTCTCAGAAAAACTTAAGCATGGGTTTGGTAGACTATCAAAAAGCCTATGACACCATGTCTCATCAGTGGCTTCTGAAGGCGCTAGATCTATATCAATGCCCAAGCAATATAAAAAACTTCCTTATGATGGCTATGCCAAAATGGAAAGTCACTATGACTGCCCGAGCAGTGGGGACTTCAGTTACTACTGAGCCGATTTGCATACGTCGCGGCATTTTTCAGGGGGACTCATTGTCTCAACTTCTATTCTGTCTGGAAATCAATCCATTGTCACAAATTTTAAACAAATATAACAGTCAAGGTTACAAGCTAAAGGACAGTGTAAGTATAAATCATTTGCTCTACATGGATGATCTCAAATTATATTCAAACAACAAAAATAACTTAAAGGTTCTCATAGATAGTACAGAGGTATTTACAAAGGATATAGGTATGAGTTTTGGACTAAGTAAATGTAATGTGTTACATATGCAAGCGGGAAAAAGAACAGGATATGAAGGAGAAGGGCATGTGCTACTCAGTGGTGAGACATTTGAACATCTTCGAGAAGGACAGAATTATAAATATCTAGGTATGAACGAATCAGGCAGCATCGATCATGATAAACTAAGAGAACAAATTCAGAAAGAATACTTTAAACGAATAAAAAAACTCACCCACACACACCTTAACGCAAAAAATATTATACGCGCAATAAACACTTATGCAGTCCCAGTACTCTTATATTCTTTTGGGATTGTTAACTATAAAAATAGTGACCTCAAAAAGATTGATATTAAAACAAGAAAGCTATTAACAATTCAAAAAATTCATCAAGAAAAAGCCGACGTGGAAAGATTATATATACCTATAGAAGAAGGAGGAAGGGGACTCATGAATATAGAAACATTACACAAAACTCAAATTATAAAGTATAAACAGTATTTAGAAAAAGAAAACGATTTTTTAATAACAGCCATAGTACAACATGATAAAACAAGAACCAAATATTCCATTTCCAAAGAAACTAGAAATAATTTAAATGAGATAGAATTAAATGCAGACAATACATACCTTGATAGTGAACTTAAAATAGCAGTACTGAAAAAACGTATAAATACCTGGAAAGCCAAACCATTACATGGTCAATTTCATAACTCTATACTGGAAAAAGCTAATATAGATAAACAACTTTCATTTGTTTGGATCAAAAAACAACAGGTATCTCCTTCGTTGGTTTCGTCAGTGTTCGCCATACAGGACCAAGCAGTAGCTACCAGACAGCATGAAAGAGACATAATGAAAAAACCCGTAGACGGAAAATGCCGGCTATGTAGGAACAGAGATGAAACCGCCCAACATCTTATTTCAGGGTGTGAAAAGCTAGCTGGTAGCTACTACGTAAAGAGACATAACAATGTAGTACAGTACATTTTTTGGACTTTAGCAAGGAAACACAACTTTGAAGTTTCAAAACTCTGGTGGCAGGAACAGTTGAACCAACCTAAAGTTATGGAGAATGACGAGGCAAAGCTAATGTGGGAGATGCCGGTTCACACTGATCGGACAGTCACACATAACAGACCAGACATCATCTACACACACAAACAAAGCAATAACACTTACCTTATAGATGTCACAATACCGTCGGACTACAATATAGGTGCAAAAGAGATAGAAAAGCTAAATAAATACCACCTATTAAAAACAGAAGTTACTAGACTTTGGAACACCAAAACAACAATAGTACCGATAGTAATAGGAGCAACAGGAGTAACTGCAATAAGCCTCCGGCGGTATTGTGACATTTTAGACTCAAACATAGACATAAGCATTATACAGAAGCAAGCGGCACTGCATACAACAAATATCTTAAGCAGAGTTTTAGGCGACACAGTTTTTGTAGGAGGGGACGCTGAAACTCCTTCTCCCTGAGGGTCTCAGGGCGGGAGTTCAGCTTAATACCGACCAAAATGGGTCGAGAAGGTGCAAACCTAAGAAATTATAATATAATATAATATAATATAATATAATATAATATAATATAATATAATATAATATAATATAATATAATATAATATAATATAATATAATATAATATAATATAATATAATATAATATAATATAATATAATATAATATAATATAATATAATATAATATAATATAATATAATATAATATAATATAATATAATATAATATAATATAATATAATATAATATAATATAATATAATATAATATAATATAATATAATATAATATAATATAATATAATATAATATAATATAATATAATATAATATAATATAATATAATATAATATAATATATAATATAATATAATATAATATAATATAATATAATATAATATAATATAATATAATATAATATAATATAATATAATATAATATAATATAATATAATATAATATAATATAATATAATATAATATAATATATAATATAATATAATATAATATAATATAATATAATATAATATAATATAATATAATATAATATAATATAATATAATATAATATAATATAATATAATATAATATAATATAATATAATATAATATAATATAATATAATATAATATAATATAATATAATATAATATATATTAATCATAAATAATATACAACCCCCCCAATACAACCTCACGCCCGGACTTTTTAACATCTCGTCCATGTGGGGGGCGGGCAACAGGTACTTATCATAGTAAAACTTACCTGGCTAACGAGGCTCTGGAAAACCATTTAAAAAATGAGAAGAAATAATGAGAATGCGCGTATAGGGCCGCTACCCGGGGGTCGTCGGGGCACGTGTGGAGCTGGCGCTGCACGTGACAGCATGTGGACCGTCAGTGACCCCTTGCTGAACAGGCGGGCAGGGGTCGGGGGGGATCAACCCGAAGATACTACAGCCGACATTTTCAGGAACACTGACTACGCTTTGCGGTGCGGGGATAATTTAGATCCCAAGAGTACTGCCGGTGCGTCAGAGTCGACCACACCAACACCAAATATAAATGATGATACGAGGAAGAAGTGGTCCGACTTGGAATTACGAGAACTTTTATTCTGTTACTACAAGGCTAAATCAGGGGGGGCAGGGTATATCAATAGACTAGAAAACCTTTTTAAGCAAAGAAATCCACATCACCCGAAAATACACAAATTTAATGGAAGTGCTTTGTCCAATCAGGTTCGCAGTATACTGAAACAAAAAAGATTCACAGAAGAAACACTAAGACAAATACAACAAAATATAGAACAGGAATACACACAATCTACAACCACAGACACACACAACCAGACACAACCATCAACATCAACAGATAACACACAACAAGACACCCAAACTAATGTAAGAAACTCACAACCACACAGCAGAGCAGACCCCCTAAGACATATAAATGACGACTCTAGGAAAAAGTGGACCGATGAGAAATTAAAAGAGCTCATGTTCTGTTATTATAAGGCCAAAGTAGGAGGGTCTGGATACATAACCCGATTTTATAAATTATTTAAAGAACGCAATCCTCAAAATCCAAAGATTCATAAGTTTAATGGTAATACTTTATCAAACCAAGCTCGAACAATACTGAACCGTAAAACACTACCAATCGAAGTTCTTAACGAAATTCGACAAGAAGCAGAACAGTCAGATACACGAAACACCACAACCAGTACAGACACACATACCACAACCATACCTACACAATCACATACATCACATACGACACTCGATCAATTATCACCAATTATAGAAACTTTTCAGTCAAACGGAAACCAAGAAAACTCAACACCAGCAAAAGATGACCATACTGAAACAAACACTGAACGATTAAGTATAATTGACCATCTCATACAAAACTACACTGACCAAGACCCTTTAATATTAGATTTATTACAAAATATTGCAGAGACTAAAGAAACTAATATCTCAGAACGCTTAGTTTTACCAAAACCAAAATTTAACAAGCAATTCCATAGTAATCTTCGAAAATTAAATCAATATTTACCAACCTTATTTGAAACTGACCCATCTCTCCGAGAAACGAATGACATAATATATGCAACGGCAAAAACTCTGATTCTGGCAAATAACCAAAAACCTTATGTTAGTTCTAACACGCTAAAGCCGCGTAAAGATCCACCGTGGAAACAAAGAATAGCAAATAAAATAGAAATGTTTAGGAAAGACTTAGGACGATTAATTGAAATAGAAAACGGTGTAGAAACTAGGAAAATAATAAAATTAAAAAATAAAATATACGATAAATACCAAATATTTACCAACAACGATAGAGACAATACAAAAGAAATACTAAAACAGAAAATAAAAGCACTATCAGGTAGGATTAAACGATACGAAGACATGAACACAAAAAAAGCACAAAATAGATTATTTGAAGACAACCAACACAAACTTTACAGAAACATAGCAGGACAACAGACACTTCCCGAAAAAATACCAACTAAAGAAGAAATAGAAAGCTTCTGGTCACAATCTGTTCCGTATAATGAGCAAGCTCAATGGATAAAAGACGTAGAGAAAACAACCGAGGAAATAGTACAGAGTCCAGAAATAGGTCAAATTACAATAGAACAGGTCAGGGATGCCCTTAAAAAACTACATAATTGGAAGACACCAGGAGTTGATAAGATTCAAAACTACTATTTAAAATACTTAACAAACTCACACATATACATAGCTAAATTATACACAAATATACTTAAAGGTTCTGAGGAAATAGAAGAATGGTTCACGACAGGACAAGTTATTTTAATCCCCAAAAATGACAGAACAGATGACCCGAAAAACTGGAGACCAATAGCGTGTCTTCCCAGTATGTATAAACTTTTAACTTCCATCCTAGCGAATGAAATGTACCTACATTGTGATAAAAATAATATAATTGCACCAGAGCAAAGAGGTTGTAGAAGACGAGCTCGCGGATGTAAGGACCACCTGATGATTAATAAAGCCATTCTTGAAGATGCTCATCACTCTCAGAAAAACTTAAGCATGGGTTGGGTAGACTATCAAAAAGCCTATGACACCATGTCTCATCAGTGGCTTCTGAAGGCGCTAGATCTATATAAATGCCCAAGCAATATAAAAAACTTCCTTATGATGGCTATGCCAAAATGGAAAGTCACTATGACTGCCCGAGCAGTGGGGACTTCAGTTACTACTGAGCCGTTTTGCATACGTCGCGGTATTTTTCAGGGGGACTCATTGTCTCCACTTCTATTCTGTTTGGGAATCAATCCATTGTCACAAATTTTAAACAAATATAACAGTCACGGTTACAAACTAAAGGACAGTGTAAGTATAAATCATTTGCTCTACATGGATGATCTCAAATTATATTCAAACAACAAAAATAACTTGAAGGTTCTTATAGATAGTACAGAGGTATTTACAAAGGATATAGGTATGAGTTTTGGACTAAGTAAATGTAATGTGTTACATATGCAAGCGGGAAAAAGAACAGGATATGAAGGAGAAGGGCATGTGCTACTCAGTGGTGAGACATTTGAACATCTTCGAGAAGGACAGAATTATAAATATCTAGGTATGAACGAATCAGGCAGCATCGATCATGATAAACTAAGAGAACAAATTCAGAAAGAATACTTTAAACGAATAAAAAAACTCACCCACACACACCTTAACGCAAAAAATATTATACGCGCAATAAACACTCATGCAGTCCCAGTACTCTTATATTCTTTTGGGATTGTTAACTATAAAAATAGTGACCTCAAAAAGATTGATATTAAAACAAGAAAGCTATTAACAATTCAAAAAATTCATCAAGAAAAAGCTGACGTGGAAAGATTATATATACCTATAGAAGAAGGAGGAAGGGGACTCATGAATATAGAAACATTACACAAAACTCAAATTATAAAGTATAAACAGTATTTAGAAAAAGAAAACGATTATTTAATAACAGCCATAGTACAACGTGATAAAACAAGAACCAAATATTCCATTTCCAAAGAAACTAGAAATAATTTAAATGAGATAGAATTAAATGCAAACAATACATACCTTGATAGTGAACTTAAAATAGCAGTACCTAAAAAAACGTATAAATACCTGGAAAGCCAAACCATTACATGGTCAATTTCATAACTCTATACTGGAAAAAGCTAATATAGATAAACAACTTTCATTTGTTTGGATCAAAAAGCAACAGGTATCTCCTTCGTTGGTTTCGTCAGTGTTCGCCATACAGGACCAAGCAGTAACTACCAGAAAGCATGAAAGAGACATAATGAAAAAACCCGTAGACGGAAAATGCCGGCTATGTAGGAACAGAGATGAAACCGCCCAACATCTTATTTCAGGGTGTGAAAAGCTAGCTGGTAGCTACTACGTAAAGAGACATAACAATGTAGTACAGTACATTTTTTGGACTTTAGCAAGGAAACACAACTTTGAAGTTTCAAAACTCTGGTGGCAGGAACAGTTGAACCAACCTAAAGTTATGGAGAATGACGAGGCGAAGCTAATGTGGGAGATGCCGGTTCACACTGATCGGACAGTCACACATAACAGACCAGACATCATCTACACACACAAACAAAGCAATAACACTTACCTCATAGATGTCACAATACCGTCGGACTACAATATAGGTGCAAAAGAGATAGAAAAGCTAAATAAATACCACCTGTTAAAAACAGAAGTTACTAGACTTTGGAACACCAAAACAACAATAGTACCGATAGTAATAGGAGCAACAGGATGTAACAATGTAATTTTAACAATATCACTCACCAATTGGTCATTTTTTGTTTTCTATAGATATTGCTAAATTCTTTTTCAAAAGTATGTATTCCATCACATTTTAAATAAAAAGTAATTATAATTTTCAGAAATAAACTCATACAAATAGGTTGGTTCTGTACATTGTTTGTTTTCGGTAGTTTATTCTAACTGAATGACTTAAGGGCCTGCTAGACGGTTGCCAACAAGCCTTCCGACGTGTTGACCTTAGTCGGTGCCTCGTCGGCGTCGACCGTCGGAGTGTTGCGGCTACACGGTCGGGTCGGTCGGCCGACCGCGCTTTGGCGTCAGTGTGTTTAGAACTCGCAGACTGACAATATCTTGTAAAATGACTACCAACCTATCGAAATTTCAACAAGTTGGCGTGGTTTAAGTCCTATTGAGCTCAATAGAATAAAAAAAGGAAACGTCGGATATGGATATGCGAAAGTTTCATCTGTTGAAGCTCCATCTATCGGCGCCACAGTGCAACTCAAGGAACGAATGCACTACAAGGACTCGATTCGAAACCTTCACTCCGATTATTATTCATTCTTGCTATGTAAAATCATTCGGAAAAAGACAAATATATTGTTAACTATTTTCAAGAAATAAACGTAATTTTTCAAGTATTTCGATTTAAATTATTCGAAGAATCCTGCACATAAAATTGGTATCGGAACTGGCTACGCGAAGAAAATACGATACGAGACAGCGAGGCGAAGGAAGATCAAAGTCCAGAATACTCGAGAAGCAGCTTGTGCAGCATCAGATCGGCAAGCAGCGTGTCTGGTCGGTAATCCTTCCGTTATCCTCCTCCTAGTGTCTGGATTAGTGTTAATACGGTGTTATTTCTCGAATTTCAGTTGGTGAGTCAAACGACACGTCAGTAGTTCTCGTCATCGACGGTAACGGTTACAATTGTAAGTACTTTGCTTTCTTCTTTCAAAAATCATCGAGATGAGTGACTCTGGAAAGACTTTGAAGCTTAATCTGCCAAAATCAGCCGGTACTGAAGGTAGTAAGTCGCCTTCAGATAAAGGAGAATTCGATTTTAAGAAAATATCCTTATCCGATCTTAGGAAACAAAGAGGTGTTCTGAAATCAAAACTTACGTCCTTTGATAAGTACATGACTAAGCTAGATGAGAGTTCTTTCAGTAAAACGCAAAAAATTGAATTATCCCTGAGAGTTCAAAATTTAGAAACGGTGTACGTTGAGTTTGAAAAAATTCAAAATAAAATTGAACGTTTTTCAGAGGATAATGATATTTTTGAACAAATAGAATACCGCGAAACGTTTGAAGAGCAGTATTATTCCATTATTTCTGTGGCTAAGTGTGAAAATAGTTCTGATGGGTGTGTCGCAGAGTCAAAACCAAAGGCCACCTTACATGCTAAATTGATTACACCCCTTACCCCAACCGTTTTTCAGCCCAATCGCAAGCAGTTGACTTTCGGCGGCCACCTTGGATTTCCAAAATTTAAAAAAAAATAGAGCTTGTGGAAATGGCTCGGGCTTCGCCCTCGCCCGCAGCTCGCCCTTCGGGCTCGCGTCACTAAGCTTAGGGGGGAAGGGGCTTCGGGAAGGGGGAAAGGGGAAGAGGGGGAGGTGGGATGCGCTCGGCCTTCGGCCTCGCCACGAAGCTCGCCCTACGGGCTCACGGGGCGGCTACGCCTTCGGCCTTCGGCCTCAGGTTGCGCCAAGTTACTTGTGGGGGCCGTTTGTATGAAGGTGAATTGTACATGTATGGCGGCCATCTTGAATTTTGAACAAAATTAACAAACATATGGCGTTCGTCAAATTGCTTACAACCCCCTACATTTTGGAAAAAAAAATCACGCCCCAAACCCCAACCGTCTTTGCAGGCCGTACACCTTCCACATCAGGTTTCCGCAGATCCTCAAATGTCAGATTTTTCTGGTACTCACTGGAGCACCCTCTATACGACCACACATCAACCTTAACCCCTCCCACCCTGCAACAGGGCAAACAACTATGTCAATCAGTCAGTGGTAAGTGTAGCTTTATATAATACTAGCTGATGCCCGCGACTTCGTTCGCGTGGACATTAGGACCCTGGCATACAAATATGGTCATCAGGCTGAAAAACTTTTGCTAAAGCGTCATTAATGTACATTTCTAACAGTTTAGCTGGACCATTTTTTTTCTTGCATCAGGTGTTCCAGATCTTCGAGTTTTATACCTCAACAATAAAAGTTCATCAGGCTGAATAACTTTAGCTAACACGTCATTTTTATATTTCTTATTATAGTTTAGCTGGACCATTATGGTTCTGTATCATGTGTTCCAGGCTTCGATGTTTATACCTCAACAGAAAATGCTCATCAGGCTGAACGACTTTGGCTAAGGCGTCATTTTATATTTTTTATAGTTTAGCTGGACCATTATGGTTCTGCATCAGGTGATCCAGGTCTTCGATTTTTATAATTCAATAAAAAATGCTGAGCAGGCTAAACAACTATTGCTAAGGCGGCATTTTTAAATTTCTTGTAGTTAAGCTGAACCATTAAGTTTTTGCATCAGGTGTTCCAGATATTCGATATTTATATCTCAACAAAAAAAAAAAAACATCAGGCTGAACAATTTTTGCTAAGGCGTCCTTTTTATATTTTTTATAGTTTTGCTGGACCATTATGTTTCTGCATCAGGTGCTCCAGATCTTTGATTTTTATAACTCAACAAAAAATGCTCAGTGGGCTAAACAACTTTTGCTAAGGCGTCATTTTCATATTTCTTTTCGTTAAGCTCGACCACTAAGTTTTTGCATCAGGTGTTCTAGATCTTCGATTTTTATATTTCAACAAAAAATGTTCATCAGGCTAAACTACTTTTGCTAAGGCGTCATTTATATATTTCTTATAGTTTAACTGGACCATTAAGAATCTGCATCAGGTGTTCCATTTTCTAAAATCAATTATAGCCTATATGTTGCTCAGGCTTAACAGCTACATAACAAAAAAAGTTTCATTCGAATCCGTCCAGTATTTCCTGAGATTGGCGTGTACTAACAGACAAACAATCGCCCATAGAAAAATTATCTTTAAACGTAAAAAAAATGTATCTTAACATTGAATGTATTACAAAAAAAAATTGGGGCGATAGAGACTGTAATATAGTAAGATATAAAATAAAAAATCTGTCCGTTTGTACACGTTAATCTCTGAAAATATTGGACGGATTCAAATGAGACTTTTTTATCAACATATAGGCTATAATTGATTTTGGAAAGTGGAACACATGATGCAGAACCATAATGGTCCAGCTAAACTAAAATAAGAAATATAAAAATGTCGTCTTAGCAAAAGTTGTTCAGCCTAATAAATTTTTATTGTTGATGTATAAAAATCAAAGATCTGGAACACCTGATGCAAAAACATGATGAGATGTTTTTTTCTGCGGTAGATGTGAAAAAGATAACACATAGTTCCTAAGTTAATATTTTTATTTTAAAGTAATTTCAGTACTTACAGTGTTAAAAACCATTTCAATCTTAAATCCTAGAAGTGTTTGCACCACACAGTTGTTATCTGCACTGGATTAATGATATAATTGGAAGTATTCACACTTTTCCTGCCCGCCATACATCACTTTCACTATAACCTATACATAGACTATCATTCTATTTTATATTTTTACTAAAATGGCCAATTTTGAAGATGTGCTGGAGGGCCAACGCTCTTTGATGTCTCTGATGTCCAAGAAGATGGGGGAGTTCGAGTCTCAGCTGAAGGCGTCCAAATCTGAAGCCTCAAGTAGTCGTGCAACGTCTGGTCTTGTGGAACAGTATGAGGAATTTAAGACCCAAATCTATGGGATGGTAAGCGTCCTCTTCCAGCAGATTGTGGCACTTTCTTCATCTATAGACCATATGGAGACAAGGCATCGGAGGAAAAATCTTCTTCTCAGTGGTGTGTCCGAGGATGTGGGCAGTGGAATGGGTCAATTTGTCTCAAAGCTGTTTTGCGATAAGCTGGGGCTGTGTGACATCAAGCCTGAAGATTTCACTGTGTGCCATCGAATTGGGAAGGTCACGGAGAACAAATGTAGGCCTATTTTGATTCGTTTCTCCAACATCTCTGACAAAGCTGCGGTCTGGAGGAAGAAGACTGCTTTTAAGGGTACTCCTTATAGTGTAGCTGAGTTCCTTACTCGACAGCGGCAAGCCTTGTTTGTCCAGGCTCGTCAGAAGTTTGGCATGAAGAGGTGTTGGACCTCGAATGGTGTGGTCATCGTAAAGCTGCATAATGGGTCGTTGCGGCGTCTCTTTACTGAGGATGATCTCAGTAGCCTGCTCCAAGCCGATGTTGAGGTGCCCTCGGCTGCCCCAGTGGCACCAGGCGTCGCGGCAACAGCTGGCACTTCATCCGAGGTATCCGAACAGACTGGCAGATCCAGAAGAAAGGTCAAAGGGAAGAATTGAGCCGTTTGTTAAAGTAATTTACCTAAGTTATGTAACATATTTCCACCTTGTGTTTCGTTCTTGTTTATATTATTTTACTTAATTAATGTTAGACGAAGGTGGGCCATTAAATATTATTTTAGAAATAAAAAGGTAGTTACGAATGTTATTAAGAAATGTCAATACTTCAATAGTCAAACAAATGCAATGCAACCCCCATGTTTTTCTTAAATGTCAATGTCACGACTGTCATGTCATTGTAACGTTTAGTTTTAGCTCTGGCCACCCGTCTTTTCACCAAATTGTTATATGTGCATCTTATTGTTTATTTTCTCTATTCCGGCAACCGGCAGGACAAGCAATTAAATATTTAACTGTATTGATTACATAGTATATTTTAGTTATATTTGTATTGTAATATATATATATATTTATTTATGTATGATGTCTGATGATGATTCATTTCATTCTTGTGCTTCTTTTAGTTCTAGTAACGATTCTTTTCATGACAGTGAAACACTAAAAACTCTGCTTGTTAATTCTATGTCTGGAACGTCCTCTAACTTCAATGTATGCCACTTGAATGCTCAAAGTATACCAGCTCACCACACGGACTTACTGGATACCTTTTCTACAGATATTTTTGATGCGATATTGGTTTTGGAGAGTTTTCTTAAGCCGTGTCTGCCTTCAGCGCTATATTCTCTGCCTGGATATATTTTGATCCGCAATGATCGGACTGGTGCGCGCTGTGGAGGTGTCGCGGTTTATCTCCGAAGTCACATCTCATATAAAATCTTAATGACTTCTCCTCCTGAATATTCAAGTGCAGCTGAATTTATATTCCTGGAAGTTTCTGTCAACGGAACTAAAGTCCTTCTAGGAGTCGTATATAGTCCTCCTGGTGTTGATTATTTTGCTCAAATTGAGCCAGTTTTTGATTCGCTTTGTTCGGATTACACACATCACGTAATCATGGGTGATTTCAATACCGACCTTGTCACTAGCGACAATTCGCGTTCTCAGAAGCTTCTTAATATACTCAAGTCAGTCAACCTCTCTGTTTTGCCTTCAGAGCCTACTCACTTTAATCCAGATTCTGATGACACATGGCTTGATTTGATTGTTACTTCATCTCCTAATCTTGTAGTTAAGCACGGTCAATTTTCAGCTCCTGCTTTTTCAAGGCATGATCTCATTTATATGTCATATAGGTTAAGGACACCTAAGGCTAAGCCAACAACTGTTTGGTTGCGCAACATGACCACCATAAATCGCGAAAAACTACTGAGTGATGCAGCTAAGTTGGATTTTTCTTCTGTACTTGAGGCAACAACGCTGGAAGAGAAAGTAACAAGATTAAATTCAGTCGTGATATCTTTGTATGATGTTCATGCTCCTATCAAAGCAGTAAAACTGAAGCGTCCACCATCTCCATGGATCACGAGAGGCGTTAGGATGGCCATGTCTAAAAGAGATCGAGCCTTTCGCTTTTACAAACGTGATAGGTGTGACGATAACTGGGCTGCATACAAGAAAGCACGAAATCGATGCAATAATATGGTAAGAGCTGCCAAGCGCAAGTACTTCTGTGACAATTTGTCTGGTTCTTCTTCGGCTAATATGTGGAAGTTTCTACGCTCTCTTAATCTTGGTAAAAATCCTATTAATTCTTATTCCTCTCCCTTTTCTCCTAATGATTTTAATAATCATTTTTCCACTACCAGTACTCTCGATCCTACTGTTAAATTAGCGACTATTTCTAGAATATCTTCCATGGCCAAACCTTCAAATGATCCTTTCACTTTTTCTCCAACAAGTGAAGACGACATTCGTGAAATTATTCTCGCTATTAAATCTAAAGCAGTACTAAATTTAAAAATGTCTTCCAATGAAAGGTGGTCACTGATTCAGATATACTCACCAACAGAACAGTCTTCCATCACTGAAATAGACTCTTTTTACTCTCTTCTTAACAAAACCATACAAGAAAATTCACATAAAAATTTAATAGTGATGGGGGATTTTAATGCTCGAACGGGAAATAGAAGAAATGGGGAAGAATTAATATTGGGCCCTCACTGTTCAATAGGCAAAAGAACAAGAAATGGGGAAAAACTAATTCAGATGGCATACGAAAATAAGTTAAAGATTCTAAACACTCAATATAAGAACCGACCCACAAACAGATGGACCTGGTTGTCTCCAGGCGGCCACTACAAAAACGAAATTGACTTTATTCTCTCAAACAGAAGCAACTTGTTCCAAGACTGCAGAGTAATAAATAAGCTGAACTTCAATAGTAACCACAGAGCAGTCAGGGCTAAACTAAATATTGATACTTGCAAGAACAGCAGACCCTTCAAAGCCAAACCTCAAAAGACCATGGCAATTATAGATTCAGAAAAAGTAAGAAATAAATTAGCAGAATTTATTGAAAACACGAAACTTCTGAATATACAAGAGAAATATAACAAACTACAAGATATCTTGAACACAAAAATAACCAAAAGCAAAAATAACATCAAAAAAAGGGAAACATGGTTATCAGAAGAAACTAAGAAACTACTAGAGACCAGAGCCGAATTACTTAGTGTACCTTTCAAACCAAAAGCAATAAGAGAAAATATAGCAAAAACTAGTAAACTAATTAACAAGAACATCAGAAGAGATAAAAAGCAATATAGGTTACATACATTGGAACACTGTATAAAAAAGACTGGAAGTATAAAGAAAGCTAGAACACAACTAACCGACAAAAGAGACTGGATACCTAGTATGAAAGTCAAAGGAACCAAAAAAGTGACAAGTAGACAGGATATAATCTCAACAGCTACAACTTTCTTCCAAAACCTTTACACAAGTCAAGGCAATCTACCAACTGTAAACTTGGAAGAAAAAGAGGAGGTGCCCGAGATAATGCTTTCGGAAGTGGCAGCAGCCATAGAATCACAAAAGAAAAACAAAGCCCCTGGTGCAGATGGTATAACTAACGAATTTTTGCTAGCAAACAAAGATACTTTAGCACCCGTACTTAAGCACATATTTAACGAAGTCCTGAAGACTGAAAAAATTCCAAAACAGTGGATAACATCAACTATAACCTTGTTACACAAGAAGGGTGACAAAAACGACATTAATAATTATAGACCTATTAGCTTAATGTCGAATGTCTATAAAATTTTCTCAAAGATAATTCTAAATAGAATGTCGAAAATACTGGATGAAAACCAACCTTTGGAACAAGCTGGCTTCAGAAGCAACTACTCAACACTAGACCACATACATGTCGTTAAACAACTTTTCGAGAAGAGTAAAGAATATGGGATGGAGTTCTATTGCTGCTTCGTAGACTACTGCAAGGCCTTTGACTCGCTGGAGCACGAAATGATTTGGCAAGCACTAAAGAACCAAGGAATTCCACACAAATACATAAGAATAATCAAAAACGTGTATAAGAACTGCACAGCTACAGTCAAACTCGAGAAGGAAGGTGCAGAAATAAAAATAAAAAAAGGGGTTCGACAGGGAGACCCATTGTCACCAAAATTGTTCACGGCAGTACTGGAAGAAGTATTCAAAAATCTTGATTGGGAAAAACAGGGTCTAGTTATTAATGGAGAACATCTAAGTCATCTGAGGTTTGCAGACGACCTAATAATCCTATCACAAACAAAGGCCGAACTAGAAAGAATGCTCAATGACTTGGTCAAAGAAAGTCGTAAGGTAGGACTAATTATGAACACTGAGAAGACAAAAGTTATGACAAATGGGATACAAGAGCCAATCACCATAGAAAACATTACATTAGACTATGTCAACGAGTACGCATATCTAGGCCAAACTATATCACCAGAAGACTCAACACAAAAAGAAATAGAAACAAAAATAGGGAAGGCATGGAAATGCTACTGGGCACTGAAAGAAGTAATGAAAAGTAAGGGTAACACAACCATCAAAGGCAAACTTTTTAATACCTGCATCTTACCAGTTCTCACTTATGGGTGTCAAACATGGGCAGCAACCAAAGACCAAACTAGGAAACTTCAGATTTGTCAAAATTCAATGGAAAGGAGTATGATGGGGAAGCGGCTGACTGACAAAATAAGAACAGAACTAATACGGAAAAGTACAAAGACTAAAGAGGTAACAATAACAATAAATAAATTAAAATGGAGATGGGCGGGTCATACAATTAGAGGTAAAGATAAGTGGTCTAAAAAGATAATGAGCTGGTACCCAAGACACTTGACAAGGAAAAGAGGAAGACCTTGCAAAAGATGGGTAGATGACATTAAGGAAGTCGCTGGAGCTACCTGGATTAGGAAAGCTGGAAACAGAGAGACATGGAAAGGATTGGAGGAGGCCTTTGTCAATGACAAACGGACAAGAAAAAAAAAAAAAAATAGATTAAATTAAGTATATTGTTTGTATTGTTATGTGTAAAAAGTCCGAATAAAGGCTATTATTATTATTATTATATAAATCTAAAGCGGTTGGTTGTGATGATGTGAGTCGAGAAATGATAACAAATATATTAACAATAATTCTCCCAATTCTGACTCATATCATTAATTTCTCATTAGCTACTGGAACCTTCCCTTCCCTTTGGAAAAAAGCCTTTGTCATCCCTCTCCCTAAAGTCACGAATCCTACTGTATTAAATAATTTTAGGCCTATATCTATACTTCCTTTTTTTTCCAAAATACTTGAAGCCGTAGTTCACGCCCAAGTATCTTCCTATATATTTACCAACTCCCTCCTTACTCCTTTTCAATCTGGTTTTCGTCCTGCCCACAGTACTGCTACTGCTCTCCTTAAAGTCACTGAGGATATACGGTTGGGCATGGAGAATACGTTGGTCACCGTCTTAGTTCTTATTGATTTCTCTAATGCTTTTAATATGGTGGACCACGATATTCTTCTTGCTATTCTTGAGCACCTTCAATTCTCGTCTTCAGTTTTGGATTGGTTTTCTCAGTATCTCCGTAATCGAAAGCAAGCAGTTCGGATTGATCGCTTATTTTCGGACTGGAATAATCTATCTAATGGTGTACCTCAAGGAGGTATCTTGTCACCTTTACTTTTCTCTCTTTTTATAAATCTTCTTTCTACTTCTATTGGCTGTTCTTACCATTTTTATGCCGATGACCTGCAAATCTATGCCCAAGCGTCAGTCGATGACGTAGACTCGTGTATTGCGAGTGTAAATTCGGCCTTGTCGGCTATTTTATCCTGGTCTAATGAATTTGGGATTCAGGTTAACCCTTCTAAGTGCCAAGCAATTATTGTAGGTAGTTCAAGGCAGATCTCTCAAATTGATTTTGATACTGTCGCACCTGTGACCTTTAATAATTGTATAATCCCATACAGTGAATCCGTAAAAGATCTTGGGTTCTACATTGATTCCACACTTAGTTGGGTCACTCAGGTAGCCGAGATCAGTCGTTCTGTTACTGTTGCTCTTCAACAGCTTAACCGTCTAAGAAACTTCTTGCCAGTTAAAACAAAGATTTTATTGATTCAAACATTAATACTACCAATCATAGATTACGCTGATGTGTGTTACCCAGATCTCAATATAAATTTTCTCAATAAGCTTGATCGTCTCGTTAATAATTGTATTCGTTTTATTTTCTGCCTTCGCAAATATGATCATATATCATCTTTCCGTTCTGAGCTTAAATGGCTTCCTATCCGTGAACGCAGACAAATGCGAATTCTTTGCACTCTCTTTTCAATTCTTTCGAACCCAAATTCTCCTCAATACCTTAAATGCAAATTTCAATTTCTTTCTGACACTCATGATCGGCAACTTCGTTCTGCCGACACTCTTCTTCTCGCTATTCCTCTACATCGCACGAGCTTTATAGAAAACTCTTTTACCTTACAAGCTTCACGGCTCTGGAATGCTTTACCCGTTGACATTAAAGACATTTCCACAAAATTTTCTTTCAAAAGAAAAGTACACTCTCTTCTCCTAAAATAATGAATCCCCTTTCAGTTTCATCATCATCATTAATGTTTATGTATGTTTATGTATCTATATGTGTATTATGTTATAGGTGTAGGACGTAGGTATATGTACCTATGTATATAGGTATATTATTAGGTATCTGTGTGTTGTCTTTATTTAAGTAATTTTGCGCCGCTACCAAATCTCTGTTTATCCTTATGGTTGACTGGAAGAGAACGCTTTTAGCGTTAAGTTCGCCAATTGTATACAATTTTATATTGTGGAACAATAAAGTTTTTATAAATAAATAAATAAATAAAAAACATAATGGTCCAGCTAAACTGTTAGAAATATAAAATGACGCATTAGCAAAAGTTTTTCAGCCTGATGAGCATATTCATATGCCAAAGACATAAAATCCACGTGAACGAAGTCGCGGGCATCAGCTAGTAATACAATATAATGCTTTTCGGGCGCTGCGCGGGCTGCAAGCAGCCCGCGGTTTTTCGTGCTGCTGTTGATGTTGGCTACGACATGTTTCCAGTTCAAAAAATGGGTTAAAAACTGCAGTCAGTAAAGGAAACATCAAAACATGTGTGAGGGCGGCCATCTTGGATCCAAAATCTGAATTCAGTTTCAAGTTCCGCGGCGTTCTTTACCCCCCACATGCAAATTCAGACCCCTACGAAGCTCCAGATAGACGTTATGAACGAAATAAGTTTAATTTTCCAAAATCCAGACACCATCTTGAATTCCAAAAAAAATTACAAATTTGGATTTTTTGGTTTCAAAGTTCATAAAGAAATCGATTTTCAGTCAAATCGGAGGCAGTAGACTTTCGGTGGCCATCTTGGATTTCCAAAAATTTAAAAAAAACGTGGCGCTTGTGTGTTGGCTCGGGCTTCGCCCTCGCCCGCAGCTCGCCCTTGGGGCTCGCATCACTCGGCCTCCGGCCTCGTGTATATTACTTTGGGAAGTGGGAGGGGGTGTCAAAAAGGGGGGAAGGGTGAGCTCGGCCTTTGGCCTCTGGCTGCGCCTAGTTACTTGGGGTGGCCGTTTGTATTAAAATTGTATGGAGGAAAATTGACCATGTATGGCGGCCATCTTGGATTTTGAAAAGAATCAAAAAACAAATGACGCTCGTCAAATTGCTCACGACCCCCTATATATTAAAAAATGTCAGATTTTTCTGGTACTCAATGGAGCACCCTCTATACGACCACACATCAACCTAAACCCCTCCTACCCCGCAACAGGGCAAACAACTATGTCAATCAGTGAGTCAGTGAGTGAGTGGTAATGTAGGTTTATATATTATAACTAGCTTTTCGGGCGCTGCGCGGGCTGCAAGCAGCCCGCGGTTCATCGTGGGGCTGTTGAGGTAGGCTAAGATATGTTTCCAGTTCAGAAAATGGGTAAGTTTGTATGGAGGAAAATTGTCCTTGTATGGCGGCCATCTTGGATTTTGAAAAAAGTCAAAAAACAAATGACTCTCGTCAAATTGCTTACAACCCCCTACATTTTGAAAAAAAAATCACACCCCTAACCCCAACCGTTTTCGCAGGCCGTACCCCTTCTACATCAGGTTTCCGCAGATCTTCAAATGTCAGATTTTTCTCGTACTCACTGGAGCACCCTCTGTACGACCACACATCAACCTAAACCCCACCAACCCCGCAACAGGGCAAACAACCATGTCAATCAGTGAGTCAGTCAGTGAGTGGTATTGTAGGTTTATATATTATAACTAGCTTTTCGGGCGTTGCGCGGGCTGCAAGCAGCCCGCGGTCTTTCGTGCGGCTGTTGAGGTAGGGTAAGACATGTTTCCAGTTCAGAAAATGGGTAAAAACTGCAGTCATTATGGGAAACATCATAATATGTGTGGGCGGCCATCTTGGATCTAAAATTTGATTCCAGTTCCGAGTACCACGGGGTGCTTTACCCCCACATGCAAAATTTCAGACCCCTACGATGTCCCAGTGAGACGTTATAAACGAAATAAGTTTAATTTTCTAAAATCCAGACGCCATCTTGGATTCCAAAAAAAATATTGAATTTGGGTTTTTGGGGTCAAATTACTTATAGATATCGATTTTCAGCCAAATCGCAAGCAGTTGACTTTCGGCGGCCATCTTGGATTTCCAAAAAAAAAAAAAAAGACGCTGCGCTTTGTGATATTGGCTCGGGCTTCGCCCTCGCCCGCAGCTCGCCCTTCGGGTTCGCATCACTCGGCCTGCGGCCTCGTGAAAATTACTTGTAGGGGGGGGGGGGGGGGGGTCAAAGGGGGGGAGGGGGAGCTCGGGCTTTGCCCTCGCTCCGCAGCTCGGCCTGCGGCCTCGCGGGGGCGCTTTGCCTTCGGCCTTCGGCATCAGGCTGCGCCAAGTTACTTGGGGGGCCGTTTGTATGAAATTTGTATGGAGGGGAATTGTCCATGTATGGCGGCCATCTTGAATTTTGAAAGAAATAAAAAAACAAATGACGCTCGTCAAATTGCTCACAACCCCCTACATTTTGGAAAAAAAATCACGCCCTCAACCCCAACCGTCTTTGCAGGCCGTACCCCTTCCACATCAGGTTTCCGCAGATCCTCAAATGTCAGATTTTTCTGGTACTCACTGGAGCACCCTCTATACGACCGCATATCAACTTAAACCCCACCAATCCCGCAACAGGGCAAACAACTATGTCAATCAGTGAGTGAGTCAGTGGTATTGTAGGTTTATATATTATAACTAGCTTTTCGGGCGTTGCGCGGGCTGCAAGCAGCCCGCGGTTTTTCGTGCAGCTGTTGAGGTGGGCTAAATAACATGTCCAGTTGAGAAAATGGGTAAAAACTGCAGTCAGTAAAGGAAACATCAAAATATGTGTGGGGGCGGCCATCTTGAAACGAAAATCTGATTCCAGTTCCGAGTTCCGCGGAGTGCTTTACCCCCACATTTAAAATTTCAGACCCCTACGAAGTCCCAGTGAGACGTTATAAACGAAATAAGTTTAATTTTCTAAAATCCAGACGCCATCTTGGATTCCAAAAAAAATATTGAATTTGGGTTTTTGGGGTGAAAACACATATAAATATCGATTTTCAGCCAAATCAGAGGCAGTTGACTTTCGGCGGCCATCTTGGATTTCCAAAAAAAAAATTCACGACGCAACGCTTGGTGATGGTGGCTCGGGCTTCGCCCTCGCCCGCAGCTCGCCCTTCGGGCTCGCATCACTCGCCCTACGGCCTCGTGAAATTTAAGTAAACAAATGACGGTCCTCAAATTGCTTACAATCCCACACATTCTGAAAAAAAAATCACGCTCCTAACCCCAACCGTATTTGCAGGCCGTACCCCTGCCACATCAGGTTTCTGCAGATCTTCAAATGTCAGATTTTTCTGGTACTCACTGGAGCACCCTCTATACGACCACACATCAACCTAAACCCCACCAACCCCGCAACAGGGCAAACAACTATGTCAATCAGTGAGTGAGTGAGTGAGTGGTAATGTAGGTTTATATATTATAATATATAACTAGCTTTTCGGGCGCTGCGCGGGCTGCAAGCAGCCCGCGGTCTTTCGTGCGGCTGTTGAAGTAGGCTAAGACATGTTTCCAGTTCAGAAAATGGGTAAGTTTGTATGGAGAAAAATTATCCATGTATGGCGGCCATCTTGAATTTTGAAAAAAATAAAAAAACAAATGATGCTCGTCAAATTGCTTACAACTCTTCACATTTTGGAAAAAAAAGCACGCCCCTAACCCCAACCGTTTTTGCAGGCCGTACCCCTTCCACATCAGGTTTCTGCAAATCCTCAAATGTCAGATTTTTCTGGTACTCGCTAGAGCACCCTCTATACGACCGCACATCAACCTAAACCCCACCAACCCCGCAACAGGGCAAACAACTATGTCAATCAGTCAGTGAGTGGTATTGTAGGTTTATATATTATAATATATAACTAGCTTTTCGGGCGCTGCGCGGGCTGCAAGCAGCCCGCGGTCTTTCGTGCGGCTGTTGAGGTAGGGAAAGACATGTTTCCAGTTCAGAAAATGGGTAAAAACTGCAGTCAGTATGGGAAACATCAAAATATGTGTGGGGGCGGCCATCTTGGATCTAAAATTTGATTCCAGTTCCGAGTACCGCGGGGTGCTTCACCCCAACATGCAAAATTTCAGACCCCTACGAAGTCCCAGTGAGACGTTATAAACGAAATAAGTTTAATTTTCTAAAATCCAGACGCCATCTTGGATTCCAAAAAAACTGCCAAATTTGGACTTTTCGGCTCAAAATACATATAGACATCGATTTTCAGCCCAATCGCAAGCAGTTGACTTTCGGCGGCCATCTTGGATTTCCAAAATTAAAAAAAAAGCGGCGCTTGTGGGAGTGGCTCGGGCTTCGCCCTCGCCCGCAGCTCGCCCTACGGGCTCGCATCACTCGGCCTGCGGCCTCGTGAAATCTACTTGTAGGGGGGGGTCAAAGGAGGGGGGGGAGGGAGAGCTCGGGCTTCGCCCTCGCTCCGCAGCTCGGCCTGCGGCCTCGCGATGGCGCTTCGCCTTCGGCCTTCGGCCTCAGGCTGCGCCAAGTTACTTGGAATGTTTGTATGAAATTTGTATGGAGGGAAATTGTCCATGTATGGCGGCCATCTTGAATTTCGAAAAAAAACAAAAAACAAATGACGGTCGTCAAATTGCTTATAATCTTCTACATTATGGAAAAAAAATCACGCCCCTAACCTTAACCGTTTTTGCAGGCCGTACCCCTTCCACATCAGGTTTCCGCAGATCCTCAAATGTCAGATTTTTCTGGTACTCACTGGGGCACCCTCTATACGACCACACATCAACCTAAAGCCCACCAACCCCGCAACAGGGCAAACAACTATGTCAATCAGTCAGTCAGTCAGTCAGTGGTAATGTAGGTTTATATATTATAACTAGCTTTTCGGGCGCTGCGCGGGCTGCAAGCAGCCCGCGGTCTTTCGTGCGGCTCTTGAGGTAGGCTGAAATATGCTTCCAGTTCAGAAAATGGGTAAGTTTGTATGGAGGAAAATTGTCCTTGTATTGCGGCCATCTTGGATTTTGAAAAAAATCAAAAAACAAATGACGGTCGTCAAATTGCTTATAATCTACTACATTACGGAAAAAAAATCACGCCCCCAACCCCAACCGTTTTCGCAGGCCGTACCCCTTCCACATCAGGTTTTCACAGATCCTCAAATGTCAGATTTTTCTGGTACTCACTGGAGCACCCTCTATACGATCACACATCAACCTAAACCCCACCAACCCCGCAACAGGGCAAACAACTATGTCAATCAGTCAGTGAGTCAGTCAGTGGTAATGTAGGTTTATATATTATAATATAATATAACTAGTGTTTCGGGTGCTGCGCGTGCTGCACGCAGCACGCGGTTTTTCGTGCATCTATTGAGGTAGGCTAAGAAAAGTTTCCAGTTTAGAAAATGGGTAAAAACATAATATAATATATAACTAGCTTTTCGGGCGCTGCGCGGGCTGCAAGCAGCCCGCGGTTCATCGTGGGGCTGTTGAGATAGGCTAAGATATGTTTCCAGTTCAGAAAATGGGTTAGTTTGTATGGAGGACAATTGTCGTTGTATGGCGGCCATCTTGAATTTTGAAAAAAATAAAAAAACAAATGACGGTCGTCAAATTGCTTACAACCACCTACATTTTGGGAAAAAAATCACACCCCTATCCCTAACCGTTTTTGCAGGCCGTGCCCCTTCCACATCAGGTTTCTGCAAATCCTCTAATGTCAGATTTTTCTGGTACTCACTGGAGCACCCTCTATACGACCGCACATCAACCTAAACCCCACCAACCCCGCAACAGGGCAAACAACTATGTCAATCAGTCAGTGAGTGAGTGGTATTGTAGGTTTATATATTATAATTATAATTATAATATATAACTAGCTTTTCGGGCGCTGCGCAGGCTGCAAGCAGCCCGCGGTTCATCGTGGGGCTGTTGAGGTAGGCTAAGATATGTTTCCAGTTCAGAAAATGGGTAAGTTTGTATGGGGAGAAATTGTCCTTGTATGGCGGCCATCTTGGATTTTGAAAAGAATCAAAAAACAAATGACGCTCGTCAAATTGCACACAACGCCCTACATTTTGGAAAAAACATGTCTTACCCTTTTTTTTTTTTTTGACGCGGAGAAAATCCCTTCGGATACCTTACCGGTTACGGGACACCGGTAAGGTTATGTGGTGTTACCACTAAAAACTCCGCGGTGTCACCTCTCAGCCGCTATCGGCCGGGACCGTGTACTTCTTCATGCTCCACAGCCCCGGCGCGGCCGGCCGCTACTTAAGCGGCTCACGGCACCCTCTGTTGAATCAGAGGGGCCGGAGCAACCGCCGCCTTGGCCTCTTGGCCCAAGGACAGGCGCGCTGACACGTACACGCGCCTGCCTTCCACTCCGGAGGGCTGTCCGTTGGACGATGGAATCCCGTTTCCACCGTCCAACCAGCCCTCATAATTTGGGGCCTGCGAAAGCAGGCCCTGCCCCAGTCAACCTGTCGGCGACCGGGGCCCACACAGCCGGCCGCAGGTAATAGGGAGAGTGGCAACGTAACACCGACACTCCTCTTCCCCTGCGGCCCCACCGATGCCGTGCCAAGCGCCACGGCCGCGCTTGGTCGCGGAGGATAGGGCGAGCGGCAACGACACACCTCTTCCCCCGCGACCCCTACTACGGCTGTGATGGAAGGGGGGTTGTTGTCACCCCCTTCCCTCACAGCCAGGCCATTTCTGCCAGGAATGGCCTCTGCCGGGCCCGGGGAGGCCTAAGCCTCAACCCGGGCAATGGGTTCCTCTTAGCTTCCCTGCGGCCGAGGCAACCGCAGGTACTGAGCCCCCCCATCGCGACAAGATGGGAACCACATCGGGGGGGAAACCCCTCCTACCCTGCAACAGGGCAAACAACTATGTCAATCAGTCAGTGAGTGGTATTGTAGGTTTATATATTATAATATAATATAATATAACTAGCTTTCCGGGCGCTGCGTGGGCTGCAAGCAGCCCGCGGTTTTTTGTGCGGCTGTTGAGGTAGGCTAAGACATGTTTCCAGTTCAGAAAATGGGTAAAAACTGCAGTCAGTAAACATCGAAATATGTGGGGGGGCGGCCATCTTGGATCCAAAATCTGATTGCAGTTTCGAGTTTCGCGGGGTGCTTTTCTCCCTTGTGCAAAATTTCAGACCCCTACGAAGTCCCAGTGAGACGTTATAAATGAAATAAATTCAATTTTCTAAAACCCAGACGCCATCTTGGATTCCAAAAAAAAGTTAAATTTGGATTTTTGGGGTCAAAACACATAAATAGAGATTTTCAGCCAAATCACAGGCAGTTGACTTTCGGCGGCCATATTAGATTTCCAAAAAAAAAATTTACGACGCAACGCTTGGTAATGGTGGCTCGGGCTTCGCCCTCGCCCGCAGCTCGCCCTTTGGGCTCGCATCACTCGGCCTGTGGCCTCGTGAAAATTACTTAGGGGGATGGGGGATCAAAGGGGGGGGGGGGGGGGGCACTGGAGCACCCTCTATACGACCGTACATCAACCGAAACCCCAACAACCCCGCAACAGGTCAAACAATTATGTCATTCAGTGAACCATTGGTAAGTGTAGCTATATATAATATAATATTAGCACCGGAATATGGCAACACCGAGTAGAGGGGATGCCGACGGTGGGCGGTGGTGCCTATATAAGCGACGGCACGCCTCAGTTAAGAGAGATTTTTCGTCGCGTCTACTTGCTAAGAGAAGTGTTAGTGAGTTAGTGACTTGTGAGTTAGTCTCTCGCCAAGGGGATGGTGCGAGCGGGACATAGTGATGTTGGGGAGGATTGCCGCCACCGGGACTCTGTCTGAGGGCCTAACCCGGTGGATGGCAATCTACCTAAGGCTGCAGCTGACCGAGCTGGGCGGCACATCGCCCACCATCGAGGACGTCACCGCCCTCGATTTCGCTCGCCGAGGGATCATCACCCTCCCTCCGATTGCCACACCAAGGAGGACTATAATAGCCTCCCTGTTGAAGCGCCCCCGCAGCCCAGAAGGCGAACACGCCTTGGACGTCAAGAAGCCACGCGCTCTAGACGTCCTGCAGGAGGAGGAGACCTCCGCCTCCGCTTCGGCGGCCTCGTCGACCACGTCTGGGTCACTCCCGGACTTGTCCACGCTGGATCCCCCCGCGGACCTCACCGCCCTCGTCGCCGCCTCCAAGTCGGTCCAGAAGCCCGAAGCGCGTCCTACGGGCATCCCCCTGCCTCAAAGGGACCCCCGCCCGAGGAAGAGCTCTTCCCAAGCGCCGCCGGTGGCGCGGGCCTCGGTGGCCTCCGCGTCGCGCCCGTTACCGAGTGCGCCCCGTGCGAAACTCGCGGCCCCCTCCGCAGGGGTTGACCCGCGCCGCGTGCCGCAGCCCGGTGCTGCGGCGTCGTCGTCGCTGTCGCGCCCCGTGCTTGGCGCGTCTCGCCCTCAGTCCGCGTCCGCGGCCTGCCCCGCAGGAGTTGACCCGCGCCGAGTGCCGCAGCCCGGTGCTGCGGCGGCGGCCGCGCGCCCGCCTGCGCCTGCCCAGCCTTTTGTGGCGCCGACGCCCTCGTTCGCGCGCGTCACCGCAGGCACCCACGCACCTGCCGCACCAAACCCCGCCATCGCCGCTGTTGGGTCGTCGCGTTGTGTCGCCCCCCCTACCAGCACCCCCTCGCCCGTTGTACTGCACAGTTTGGCGCCGTCTCCTCGGGTCACCCCCGCACCCCCCGCCGTACAAAGCGATGTGTCGCCGTCGCTCCCTCGTGACACCGCCGCACAGAGCAGTTGGGTGTCGCTCCCTCGGGGCACCCCCACCACACCTTCTTCCGCCCCGCGCCAACAAGTACCGGGAATTTCAGCGAGCCAGGCGAACGCGCGCTTCCTCCCGCAACCCCAGTTAAGGACCGGAGGGCAACCACGCTCAACGGCCCAACAACAAGCAGCTTCCAGCGGCCCCATCAACACCCAGCCGGATCGTCCGTCAGCGGGATCGGCAGGAGGGGCGCCCCCCAGCCAGCCCCAACAAGACGGACCCACGCAACAAAGCGCAACGGCCCCTAAGAAGACGAGATACCCGCGGATAGTGGTTGAGCACCTACCTAACTGGGCCACCCACTCCCGCGAACTGGCCAACGCGCTTGGTCGTTCGCCTTCCGCCCGCCCTCTCGGCCGAGGGGTGAGTTTCACGCCGGCTGACGAGCAGGAATACCGGCTCGTCCAATCTTATTTAACTAAACTGGAAGCAGAGGCCGGCGTCAGCTGGTTCTGCTACTCACTCCCGGTCGAACGCCAGCTGAAGGTGGCGATAAGGGGGTTGCCAGCGGACACTGACGAGAGTGACATTAGGGACGCCCTTGTCCAGCAAGGCCATGAGGCAGAGGCCATCAAAGGCATCCGGGGTAGGGGAGATCGCCCTGGATGCATCTTCTTCTGCCTCATAAAGAGGGCAGCAAACGCCGTATCCATCTACGAGATAACCGAGCTGCTGCACATGCCGCTGATCAAGATTGAACCCTGGCGGGGCAAGCAGGGGCCCGCCCAATGCCATAGATGCCAGTTGTTCAGACACTCCTCCGTGAACTGCCACCGGCCGATCGCCTGTGTGCGATGTGGAGGCCCCCACAACTCTTGCCCCATTTTCAAAAAGGAGGCAAGAAATAAGCGCGCCGGCCCGGTGGCACGCACGGGCTCTGTTCTAACGCCGCGTCCAGCCACGGAGGAGACGACAGGAGCTTCCCTGATGGCCCCCGCCAACGCCCCCACAGTTAGAGGAGCGGAGCTGCCGAAGAAAAAGAAAAAGAAGAAGAAGAAAAAGAAAAAGAAGAAAGCAGCCGCCGGGAGCTCCGCTCCGGCACCCATAGATGGCCAGCCCTAGGCCCCACAAGCACCCCAGCCACAGCCTCAACTCCCCATGATGCCAGCCCAGCAGTGCTAGATGCTTTTCCAGGCGTTCCAGTCCCTTGCGGCCATGACCCCCGACCAGCTGGCCGCGACGGGTCTTCTCAGAGGCGTCCCCCCCACTCCATACTAATATGGATAGAGGCCCTCTGAGAATAGTTTACTGGAACGCCGAGACCCTCAACAAGAAGAAGCTGCTGCTGACGAACTTCCTCCGTCAGCAGCGAGTGGACGTTCTGCTGGTCAGCGAGACCCATCTCCGGGAGACTGATGTATTCAAGATCTCGGGGTACATCAGCTACCGTAAGGACGAGAAGTCCCCCGTCGATGGCAGGCCTTATAGAGGGCTAGCGGTGTTCATCAAGAGGAATGTCGTTCACCAGGCCATTCCCTACAAGAAGTTCCAGACGATGTACGCGTTGGGCGTACTCTTCAACGTCGCCGGCCAGGAGCTGCGGCTGTTTGCGGCCCATGTGCCGCCCCAGAGCGTCGCGCGCCAGAAAAAACTGGACCCCAAGGAGCTGCGCACTCTGCTGCATGACCCCACGCCGACACTTGTGGCTGGCGACTTCAACGCCAAACACACCGCCTGGAACTCCACGAGGGTGTGCCCTCGCGGGCGACTCCTCCACCAGGACTCTGTAGCCCATGACTACGAGGTGGTGGGCCCGGACGAGCCGACTCACTACAGCCCGAACGGTGAGCCCGACACCATCGACATCGTGGCCTACAGAGGACTACGAACACCGCCAACACTGGAAGTCTACCTGGACCTGCCGTCAGACCACAGACCTGTCCTTCTCGTCCTACAGGACCTCCCGACGAGGGTCTCGCTGCCCAGCAGATCGACCAAAATCAGCTGGGCAAAGTTCGAGGAAGCGCTTGAGAGCGATAAGTCTAGGGTCGCTTTCAAGCGGGTCTCCACCGGCGAAGATGTTGAGCAGGCAGCGAGTGCCATCACTTGCAGCATCCGCGCCGACCTTAAAGCGGCAACGCGCTTGGTCTAGGCCACGGCAAAGCCGGACCCACTACCCGCCGACATCAACCAACTGTTGGCCCAAAAGAGGCGGCTGCGGCTGCAGTGGCAAAACACTCGCTGCCCCGCGCTCAAGACTCAGCTCAACAAACTGGTGGAGACCATCAAGGATCGCCTCAGCGAGCACGCAGCCAAATCGTGGGAGAACCACCTACTCTCGGTGGGCGGTGATATCCCCTCCGTTCACCGCCTATGCCGGCAGCTATCGGGCGAACCTCAACCCGTTCGACCGCTGCTGGCAGCCGATGGCCTCCCACGATTTAAAGCAAAGGATCGCGCCGAGATCTTTGCGGAACATCTGGAGCGTCAATTTACGCCGAACCCAGTGGCCGACCACGACCACTACCAGCTGGTAAACGAACACCTTCGAGCATATCTCGCGGAGCCGGTGACAGAAGAGGAAGATGCAGTGTTCTTCACGCCCGGCCAGGTTCTGTGTGTGATCCGAAGCCTGAAGCCCAGGAAAGCCCCGGGCGCAGACAACGTCACGAACGAGGCGCTACGCCACCTACCGCCGGTATTCATCACGGCGGTGACGCGCCTCTTCAACGGCATTCTGCGCTCGGGCCACTATCCCCAAGAATGGAAGACCGGCCGGGTCATCATGCTACCCAAGCCGGGCAAGAACCTGCAAAAGCCAGAAAGTTACCGGCCCATCACGCTACTCAGCGCGCTCTCGAAGGTGTTCGAAAAACTCCTGCTCGGCCTCCTGCTCCCGCACATACCCCCACGTGCGGAGCAGTTTGGGTTCCGGCCAGAGCACTCGACGACGCTCCAGATTGCAAGACTTCTTCACAAGATCTCGGCAGCGACCAATCGCAAGGAGCACGTGGCTGTGGTGCTCCTTGACAATGAAAAGGCGTTCGACAGGGTATGGCACAAGGGACTGCTATACAAACTGTCGACAGCGCCAAACCCGATGTCCAGGAGGCTGCTCAGGATTGTGGCCTCCTTCCTCGAAGGCAGAAAGATAAGGGTGGCGGTCGAAGACGTCGTGTCATCAAAACGACCCGTGCGGGCTGGTGTCCCCCAAGGAAGCTGTCTGTCGCCTGCGTGCTACGCGTGGTTCACCGACGACATCCCAGTGGCCGGTCAGGCCCAACTGGCTCTCTTCGCTGACGACGCCGCTTACTTTGCGGTCAGCATGAACGCAAAGCACGCTGCCAAGAAAGTCCAGACAGCACTGGACGCCCTGCCTGACTGGCTCTCCAAGTGGAGACTGTCGGTGAACGTCAGCAAGACGCAGGCACTTATATCCGGGAGGACCCGCCCACCGCCGCCCTTGAAGCTGTTCGGGGAAGACGTGCCGTGGCAGCAACACGTCAAGTACCTGGGGGTGCAGCTCGACAGACGCCTCAACCTGAGTGCCCAAGTCGACGGGACAGTGGCATCAGCAAAGACGGCCCGAGAAAGACTCTGCCCAGTGCTCTCCTCCCGCCTCCCGCTACGAACGCGGCTCGGGATCTACAAGACGTACGTGAGATCCCGCCTCACATACGCGGCCCCTGCGTGGTACGCATTCTGCTCGGAGACTAACAAACGTCGTCTCCGCGCCCAAGAAAACCTTAGTCTCCGGGCGATCGTCGGGGCCCCGCGTTACGTGAGGAACGCCGTGATCCACCGGGACTTGAAATGGGAGGGCCTGGACAACTTTGTCTCTCGGTTAGCGAGGGACATGTACTCCAAGGCGGACTGCTCGGCGCACCCCCATCTCAGGGGGATTGCGCCCTTGCACGCCCGCCCACCGGACCGCAAGTACAAGCCCTCGCCCCGCGATGCCATCATCCAGTCGACAGCCGAGCGAGGCGCCGCTACAGCAGCGACGCCCGACCTGAACCCCCAGCACTGAGACACCCGACGTGGCTGCCACGGCCACTACCATGTGACCCGCCTGTAGTTGCAGGCGGCGGCAGCATTTCGCTGTAGAGGGCTACAGCCCTGACCAGAATCCACTTCCGCCTTCGGCGGAAGTTGGGAAGACTTACCACTTACTTAGTCAAGAGAGATTTTTCGTCGCGTCTACTTGCTAAGAGAAATCGCTGTCCGATTGAGAATCGATCCCAACTCTGATTTAAATTTTGCCAGTTTTGTTTTTAATTGTAAAAGAATTTCATTTCGTTTAGTTAATGATTTAAAATTGATGTTTTGAAATTAAATAGTTTTGTTCAGTAAAATAATATTTTTGTGAATCTGTGTTTTTTTTTAATGCTTCCCGTTCCGGGCAGCTAATATCAGAAAGTGGGATTGGGCCTTAAGCCTAACAAATACTTCTATCGTTTTCGTGAGTGTCAAAAATCGTGTGTGTGTATGTGTGTATGTTATGGTAAAGCATAACTGAAAGGCGTCCATTAGACGGTCCTGCAAGCGTCATGCAATTCCATCAATCGTGAATTATTATATTCCATCAGTCATATACCGACATTAGACGGTTATTCCGACTGATCGTCAGTCATACCCAAAATTTCACTGAGAATAAAAGTTTTCACATAAGGTATTATGGATATTCATAAAAAAAGCTTGTATTGGAATTTTGGTTGCGATGTTGGATAAAAAACGTGTAAAAAGAAGGCGTTGGGTAAAAGACTGGCTATTGAAAAGGGATTTCTAAACCCATATAAACTTGTTGGCTGATATACGGGGTACGAAAGAAGATAAAGACTGAGAATTATTTTCGCATGAAAGATGCGTGTTTTGACAACCTTTTGGTCTTAAGGGTCTGCCAGACGGTTGCCAACAAGCACCTCCGACCAGGTGACCTTGGTCGGGTCCGACCGTGTAGACGGCTGTTGGCGACAAAATTTCGATTGACATTCCAACGCCCTTGGTCGTCGGGCGTGCGCTCCCGACCGCTGTCGGGACTGCCGGTTGGCAACCGTGTAGCCGCCTGTTGTCGACCGCGCTAGGCCATTCGCGAGAAGGAGTCGACGCGTGCGGATGTGACTGCATTAATGATGACGGCGTCCCAATCCCAACGCGGATGCTTTAATTATATATCTCTCTAAAATGAAGGATATTGACATGCAGTTTTCTTTATAAAATACTGTATTTATTATGTCCAAAATATTAATTAACCCATTATTATCCCATGGATATTTTTTTTAGTAAAATTAAGGAAAAAGACTTTTTCCATTTTTTTCAAAAAAGAAATCTAATTTTGGGGTTTGATTTTACAATATTTTTTTAAATGATAGATTATGTAATTGAATTAATAAAATTAAATATTTTATTGAAATCGGTGCGGTGGTTTGGCTTAAAGACATTCTTAATATTTTCTTAAATTAATAAACTTAAAAAAATATATTAAAAGTTCTGTTTTCCTAAGGGATGAAACTTTCGCATATCCATATCCGACGTTTCCTTTTTTCTTTTTTTTCTTCTATTGAGCTCAATAGGACTTAAACCACGCCAACTCATTGAAATTTCGATAGGTTGGTAGTCATTTTACGAGATATTGTCAGTCTGCGAGTTCTAAACACACTGACGCCAAAGCGCGGTCGGCCGACCGACCCGACCGTGTAGCCGGAACACTCCGACGGTCGGCGCCGACGAGGCACCGACCAAGGTCAACACGTCGGAAGGCTTGTTGGCAACCGTCTAGCAGGCCCTTTAGTAACACCATACCTAAAAAAACAAGATACCTGTATGCGAAAAGCTATAACTCCAGAAAAAAAACTAGGAGCAACTTTGCGATATCTCGCTACTGGTAGAAATATTGAAGAAATGAAGTTTTCAGTATTATTAATTATTTTATCTTTAATTTATGTCGATCAATTTGTAGAAATCTAAATTAATATCTAAATTACAATCTAAATTAAAAATCTAAATGTTGATCATGTGGCATGGTGCCAAGAACACTGGCTGCATTCCCGCGCTGAATAGATACTGCAATCCTCTGCGCGAGATATGAGCCAGCCCTCTTGTAACCAGCGGCGTCGACAAGCCGAGGGTTTATTTTTTTAATAATTTTTTTAGTACTTGGACCCCACGGACCAAGAGTTTTTAGTTATAATTTGGCATAATCCGTGTCCGACTCCATCGCTGTCCGCGCGTCGACTGACGCGTGATTGATAAAATGCCATTACACATTCACTCAAAAGTCATGATTGACAGTTGCATGGTGCAAAAATCAAAATATCCAGATAATTGTCAATCAATTTCATGCAACCATCAGTCACCACATTACACGGTAGGTTATCTGTCAGTCACAGCCTTGACTGTGGTAAAACTGACATCAAAACCTACCGTGTAATGGACGCCAAAGAGACTTTGGTGAGTACGTTCCATTTTGTTTATTTAGTACGGTCATTGAATGTGAGTAACCTCTACTTGACCTTTAGTAAATCCATCTAAAGGTTTTGAGATTTTGCTTATTAAAACTGTTTGTGTGTTTACTAGAATTGAAAAGATGCCTAATCGTAGCTCTAAGAACAGAGGTCACTAAAAATAGAGAGTCGCGTTCTCGAAACCGGGACCGGCACTCTAGAAGAAGGGACACTCGTTCTAGGAGCCGAGGTCCGCGATCAAATAAAGAGGTTCAGCCTAACCAAAGTGATACCCTTGCTATAACGATGAACTCTATCCTTGATAGATTGACGGCGTTGGAGAAACGCCATTCGTCTTCGCTGCAGCGTCAGGAACGGAGTGTCAGTTCACCTCCGGGGACGCCACCACGGCCGCGAGATGTGGCTACTACTGCTTCGAGCTTCGGCCTCCGGCTGAGCTTCGGCCCGCGGCTGAGCATCGGTCTACGGCTGAGCATCTGTCTACGGCTGAACGTCGATCCCTATCACCGGGATCTATGAGTACGAAAAACGACGCCAGCGTGCGTGACCGAGCGAATTATTGATGCGATACGTTCCATCAATACAACGGTAAGATCTAACCATTCTTACTATATTTCGAATTTTGACCCGAGCATTAATGACATCGATACTTGGTGCGAAGAGGTAGATCAAGCCAAGACTTTAAATCACTGGAGCGATAATGAGTGCCTGTCTCGTATCGGTAATTGCCTTCAAGGTGATGCTCGGACCTGGTTAAATGAGTGGGTTACCAATGACCGCAGTTGGACTAACTTTAAAAGAGAGTTCAAACCTTTATGTCCGAATAAACCGGATATAGCGAATATCTTGTTTGACGTTATGAATTGTAATTCGGATAAGTATCAGACTTATGCCGATTATGCTCGCCGTTCTCTTCTTAGGTTGCGTATAGTAAGAGGTTTAAGCGATGAACTTATCTCAAAGTCAAAGTCAAAAATTTTTATTCAATGTAGGATAAATTTATCTCTTATTGAAGGTCATTTTTTTTAAATATTTTTTTAGTGCAAAAGCTAAAAACTACTAGCGTTTCGGAACGACCACTGCTGGGAAGATTACGCCGAAAGAAACCCAGTTCAGTATTAGTCCCTACCCAGCCTGATGGGCTATGTTACAATTACAATACAGATTTACACTTAAGCTATACATTTAAATTATACAATTACAATTTGCAGACAACTATTTCCAAGAATTTTTCTCAGATGATCATAAGTAGTCATTTACATGATAATACGCATTTTGTAATAAATGATTTTTAACGGCTGTCTTAAACTTAGATAATGGTAATGCTACTATATCATCTGGAATTTTATTATAAAGGCGCAAGCCGAGACCCACAAAACTTTTTTTTGTTTTCTCTAACCGCAAAGCTGTGATGGCTAATTTATTTTTATTTCTCGTGTTAATACTATGAATATCACAATTTCTCTTAAATGAGTGTATATTCTGACGCACGTACATAATGTTCGCATAGATGAATTGCGAAGGGAGGGTCAAAATATTTATGTCTTTAAATAGTTCCCTCAAAGACTCTCTAGCACCTAATTTATATATAAATCTGATAGCGCGTTTTTGTAAAACAAATATGGTATTTATATCTGCAGCGTTACCCCATAGCAATATTCCATAGGACATAACACTGTGGAAGTACCCAAAATATACCAAACGCACTGTATCAACGTCAGTCATTTGCCTAATTCTTCTAACCGCATAGGCCGCAGAGCTAAGTTTTCCAGCTAATTTTTGAATATGGGCACCCCATTGCAACCCTGAATCAAGCGTTATTCCCAAAAATGTTGTGTTATCAACCATATCTACTGCTTCCTTATCAATAAATAATCGTGTTGGAACTTTTGTAACATTCGGTAAGCAGAACTTTACACATTTCGTTTTTTTTGCATTTAATACTAAATTATTTGCTGTAAACCAATCCAACACTTGCGACAATATATTATTCATCTCATCAGAGGTGTCAGTTTTCCTATCTACGCTGAAAACAAGGGAAGTGTCATCAGCAAAAAGTACAGACTTACAATCTTTTACATAATATGGTAAATCATTAATATAGATCAGGAACAACAAAGGACCCAAGATAGAACCCTGGGGCACACCCATCACTACGGTTGATCCTTCAGATTTTACTTGATTTACACTAACTTTTTGAATTCGGCTAGCTAATAAGAGGCATTACGTATATAGTTAGAGCTATTATAATAAGAGGCATTACCGATCCGCAAATCCGTGCATCGGCCACCAATGCTAAATTAATGCCTAAGGACCTGGTTGAATTCTTTTCTATTTATGTAAAGTCTAACTCTTCCAATCATAAAAAATCTGATGGTACTTCAAAGTCCTCTAACGATGCAGGTAATCGCAAAAGAAAATTCGAAACTGGTAAATGTTTCTCTTGTGGTCAGCAGGGTCACAGACAGTCTAACTGCCCAAAGAAACCTAAATTTGTTTCAAAAATTGATACCACTCAAAAACCTAGCTCCAGTACTAGTACTAATAAATCTGAATCATGTAGTTTCTGTAAAAAACCTGGTCACAAAATTGAGACCTGTTTCGCTAGGCTGAAATCTGATTCTCGTAATACAAATAATGTGAATTTTTGTAGAGAAAACCCTGCCGAAAAGATATTGTCGTAGCCATCATACAGGGGATTCCTGTTGACGTCCTCATAGATAGCGGCTCTAGTATATCATTAATTTCCTCGTCATTACTCAAGCATTTTAAATGTGCACGCAAGCCCACCTTCAGGGTCCTAAGAGGTATTGGGGGACAAGTCGTCCGCTGTCGAGCATACAGGGCAGACGTGTCGCTAATTTGAATTAAAAATCACAAAATAGTCTTTATGCGATTAAGAACCTTGAGATCGGCATACTGTAACAGGTTTTTCCTTACGCACATAAGTGCGAGTTATTGCGAAGTTAGTATAAGTGAACTGTTATCTAAAACTGTCGAAGAGAGCACCGATATTCATCCACACGAGTGAACGAGACAGACTCAATGTGACCGTTTGCATGCGCAATTCAAGTGAGTACATCAAACACAGATATAAAATGAGGGTTTTTTGAAAAAATCTTATATATGTGGATAGAAAAATATTTAAAATCAAAACACTTCCTTTACAAAAATCAATACGGTTTTAGAGCCAAATCAAACACACTCTCAGCAACAATAGACATAATAACTAAAATCAAAAACAAATTTGATGAAGGACAAGTCGTTCTTGGTGTTTTCATTGATTTGAAAAAAGCTTTTGACACTATCAGTCACGAAATCCTACTTCAAAAGTTGTCAGAGTGTGGAATCCTTGGCAAAGCTCATGATATTTTAAAATCATATCTAAAAAACCGCAGACAAGTAGTAAAACTAGGAGAACATCAGAGCAGTTCCAATCTTATTACCTTTGGTGTCCCCCAAGGCTCAATTTTGGGACCATTGCTATTCTTAATATATATTAACCCGTCACACGTCCGCGGCCCATAACCGTTGCATATGCGAAATGTCCCATACATTGCAATTTCTCCCGATTTTTCGTGGAAAAACCAAATTTGTACTTAAACTGTATAATTATATTTGATGAATTGTATACGTAAAAAAAGGTTAGGAAACGCGCAAAAAGATGAAAATAAATTCATATACTGTAAAATACCTGATTGATCCTTTTAGACAAGAATCTTTTAAAGATTAGGATTTTTTTGGCGCCATTTACAACTTACACATTTATTTGTACTAAATTCACACACACTTCATTTAAATCTTTTTCAATAACATGAAGTCCAATAAATTACACGACGAATGAGTATAATTTCACTACTATAGCACAAAAAATCACCTATCAAATTATTTAAATATTTCATTAAGCACCCGAATTCAAACAACAAGCAGTAATGGCGCGGATTTGTTTCGTGTCGCACTTCACTCATGAATATGTTCTCGTTATACAAATATTTCTTGATTGTCATTGGCTAAAAAAATTCAAATCGATAGAAGGAGAGTTCCTATTCGTAGTAATATTATTTTTGAGTGCACCAATCAAATTAGAGTGATGGAAAAAAATACCAAAGAGAATGGACTGCGTTATGGCCTAGGTCAGGCTATGGGACGTTTCGCTCGGATTTACGTTAGCGCCTACGTTAGGACATGGGACGCGTCACGGGTTAATGACATTCAACATCTTGGTCTCAAAGCCGAAATATCGTTATATGCCGATGACACTAGCCTGTTTTACTCTGGTCGCTCATTTCCAGCTATCATTCACAATATTCAGGATGATTTGATACTACTTAATAACTGGTTTCTCTCCAATCTACTCATAATAAACGTTGACAAGACTAGTTACGTTATATTTGCAGCAAAAAATAAAAAAATCCCAGACAATATACAAATTATGATAAATAATCAAATACTTAAAAAGAAATCAAATGAGAAATATCTTGGTCTAATTTTAGATAATCGTTTAAATTGGAAACCACACATAAACAAAATTAAAGCGAAACTAACGTCTCTGACGGGCACCTTACGTGGTATATCCAAATGTCTTCCTCGAAAAGTTAAATTTATGATCTACAACTCCTTAGTTAAACCCCACATTGATTATCTCGTTGAAATCTGGGGTACAGCAGCGAAAACTAACTTGGAAATAATACAAACAGCTCAAAATAAACGAATAAAAACTTTATTTCACTACGATTTTCGTACATCCACTCAAAAAATATACAAAGATACGAAAATAATGACAGTCAAAGAAACGTACATATATTACACATCCATATTAATTCATAAAATCTTAAATAAACAAATTCACACTTCAATTTCTTTCCGCAAAAAACATCAAGTGCAGAAAATGAAATTAAGAAAAGCTAACCATCTGATATCACGTCCTCCGAGAACAAAAACTTATGGTAGGAAAAATATTGAGTTTGAAGGTGTGAATATATATAATAAATTATCGACAGAAATAAAGGATGCACAATCAATAGCTAGCTTCAAAAGAAAATTAAAAATGTACATTTTAAATTATAGACAAGACGATAAGTAAACAATAATAATAATTATAAGTCTCAATAACTGTAAAATAAGAACTAAATTTTATTATTATATTACAATAAAACAAAAATATATCTACATAATTAAATTAATAAATACAATTAACTAAAATTTATAAATTAATTCTAAATAATCATATTCACACATTAATCACTTATAACATAAATATGGTCGATTATTTTTCTATAAACACTAATTATTATCCTAGGCCAATACTATTGGTAATGTTATCAAAACTTACATGTATTTATGACACATCTAGAACAATGCACGCTCCGAGCGCTTTACATCCATGTTTGCCTGGTGACGCAGCTAGTCGCTCCGTCGAACGAAGAGAATTGTTAAAATACCCGAATGTAAAATAATAATCTTTTTCATGTTTGTACGTATCCTATTTAAACAATGTTAACAAGCAAAACATTTTGTAACCAAAATGTTTTAAGTGTTTGTGCTGAGTGTGTAGTGTATTTTAACAATGTTAATTAATGTCGTGTATGCTCACAGAAGATCATTTTGCAATCAAACTTTTGTAATTACATTATTGTATAAGAATTGTTATTTTCAGTAAGTGAAATGTAGTATTTCTTTATGAGAATAAATAAAGATCTTAAACCACAAGAGATTGAGTCAACTTATTTTGTAACTTTACAGATTGAATTTAATGAAGTGACATTGGAGGTTGACTTGCATGCCGTGTCTCCCGAGCTGATGAATACTCCTATTATAGTTGGTTCTGACGTATTAAATAGAGAAGGCGTTACCTATGTCCGTACATGCGACCAACAATACCTTTCGTGTAAATCCATTAGACACGATGTGTGCAACGTTTCATCGTTGTCTACGCAAATCCCGATCGAGACTCCTTTATTTGGAAATGATTTACAATTATTACTTGATCTAATAAACGAATTTTCAAGATTCTTTATATCAGGAACTGCTACTTCCACAGTTACAACTGGTAAAATGACAATTAAATTAAATAGTAGTACACCGGTTAAGTACAGGCCGTATCGCCTTTCATACCCTGAAATCTTGAAAGTTCGTGAGATCATAAGAGATCTTCTTTCAAAAAATATAATTCGGGAATCGGAGTCTGAATATGCGAGCCCAATTCTCCTTGTGAAGAAAAAGGACGGGTCTGACCGCATGTGCGTCGATTACAGGAAGTTAAACGAAATTACAGTAAAGGACCGTTTCCCTCTACCTTTGATTGACGACCATATTGATCGATTGGGCAAGCATAAATATTTAACAAGTCTCGACATGGCTACTGGCTTCCACCAGATTCCCATGGATGAGGACTCGATTCCACTCACGGGATTCGTCACAACAGAAGCGCACTATGAATATTTGAAGATGCCTTATGGATTGGCGAACGCCCCAGTTGTTTACCAACGGATTATATCAAAAGCCCTTCGTGAACACCTGGAGTCTGGTCAAACCTTGGTGTACATTGATGATGTGCTCATCATGAGCCATTCAATAGATGATGGTTTGATAGTTCTTCGCAAGGTGCTCCGGACTCTGACTGATTCTGGTTTTTCTATCAATTTAAAGAAATGCTCTTTTCTTACAACTAAAATTGAGTATTTAGGGCGAACAGTCAGTCAGGGTCAGGTACAGCCAAGCATCCGTAAGGTACACGCCTTGGATGAAGCGCCTGTTCCAAAGACTGTCAAACAGCTAATTTCTGTCGATCGTCGATGCCTCCTCTCGCGAGACCTGATGGCTCACTGGCCCACTCTTCTGCAGACAAAGCGAATCTTCTCGCCAGTATGTTTGCGGAAAACTCACGTCTTGACACGAAAGGCCATTCACCCCCACAGTTACCTAAGTGCGATACCACCATGCCTTCCATTCGCATACATAATAAGGAAGTACTTAAGGTACTGCGTAGTCTAGACGTGAACAAAGCCAGTGGATCCGATGGTATACCAGCTATTGTACTGAGGAACTGCGCCCCAGAGTTGTCTCCTATCTTAACTCGCCTATACCGATTATCATATGAAACAGGTATTGTCCCCAGGTCTTGGAAAATAGCCAATGTTCAACCAGTGCCCAAGAAAGGTGATCGTGCCGACCCTTCCAACTATCGTCACATAGCAATCACTTCCATCCTCTGCAAAGTTATGGAACGTGTTCTTAACTTCCCGCCTCTTAGCTTATCTAGAGAGCAATGACCTCCTGAGTGACCAACAGTATGGTTTCCGCCAAGGACGGTCTACTGGAGATCTCCTAATATACGCCAGTCACACTTGGGGCGAAGCCATTGAGAAAAAGGGCGAGGGTCTTGGAGTGTCACTTGAAATTTCTAAGGCTTTTGATAGAGTCTGGCACGAGAGTCTTATTCTGCCCCCGATAGTTAAAAAGCCGCATCTAACAAGAAGACGAAACAGAGAAAAAAATGTTTTAATGAATGAATCGGGAAATCGTTTGCTGTCCTTGGATAAATTAAAATAATTAAATGTCAAAGATTGGAAATGATAGCAACAATAATCAGCTATCAATTCTATATAATGATTTTTATTTTATTTTATTACTAGTTTATAAAAAATTAAAAAAAATGTTTTATCTTAGTAAAAAAATAAGGGAAAAATACTGTTTTTTAAAAAGAATAGACTTAAAAAGCCAAATGCGTCCTTTCAATTTAGAATGCTTATCACATTACTATTACTGCAAAGTATCGGTTATGCGTTTTATACTGTATTACTATGAAAAACGGGTATATTTGGCTACCTACGTTTTTTTAAATGATTGTTCATCTTTCGCTTAGATAAGTGCAGGCATATTTTTAGTATCATACCTCAAAAAGGTTGAAATTTTGAGACATACGAGTATATAAATAAAATGTTTTATACTTAGAACTTTTAGCTAAGTTTGTGTTTAGTAAAAAAATATCGATCATAGTTCTAAATCAAAATAAAAAAATGGCATTATTTATAACACGTGAGATGCCAGGCGCTCGTCCAGTTTAGTCTATTCTTTACTAACATACACCAGAGTTAAACTCAACTGTAAAAGGATTTGATGCCAATAATTTTAAATCAAGAACAAAATTGACTGTAAAATTCTAATTCTTTCACTTGTTCTTTGTCTGCTGTTTATTCAGATATATATTATTAAGGTTTTTTAATAGATGGAAGGCAGTTTGAGGAAAACGTTTTACAACTAATTCGTAACTTCTTTTATCGACTCATTGTACTTTGTCGGATTCGCGAATGCGTTGATATGCGCATCAGATTATGTGAAACCCTAGTTTTGTTAAAATTGAATTACGCAGACTCCATTTTTGGTCATTGCCTGCTTTCACGTACGATGAAACTTGTACAACGCATTCAAAATGCATGTGCCAGATTTCGTTTCCCGATTTCCCGTCGCTCACATATCACACCATTTTAAACCTAAATAAACTAGTGACTCTGTGAGCTGTAGACCTCGCAAAGAGCAAATAACCTTTTTTCTCCATATGTTTTTATATAAAGTAGACTATTACTACTGTAAGCACCTAAACGAATGTTTCGTGTAGTTACATAATTCCCAAAAATACAAACAAGTACATATACTTTTTTAAATAAACTTGTAAACTTTAAAATATGTACCGGTCGTAAAATTAAAATAAATACATCGCACTAAAAAGAGAACCCCTTCGGGAGGGATTTGAAATCTAGACGCTCAAGTCAATCAGATCTATATAAAACTACTTATCCTTTGACATTGCTGGTAAAAAAATACGTCTATTGCTTGTCATAATAGAAAATGAAATTCCTTTGTTATCACGTTGTCACTACAAACACAAAATGGTCGTAAGAGCCATATAATCTAAAGGCGCTTAGGGCCTTTGTGCCAACTCCGTCATTTTCAAAAATTTCAAAATGATGGCTCTACTATCGATTTTCATATGTTTATCGATCCTGCTCCCAAAATTTCAGGGGAATCGGTTGAGAAATGCCACCTCTACAGGAGAACACACAGACATATGAAAGCATTTTTGGCTAAGGTAAATCGGAGACCTCTCTCGCTTCGTTCGCTCGGTCAATTATTGAACATGAATAACAGACGAACCTTTGAATTTACTGCACTAATATTTGGAGTGATGCAGAGTTGCCAGCCATATTATTTGTATAATAAATTAAAACTTAGATAGGGTAGAATGAGAATGGCACCAGTTTTATTAGTACCACAACTCAGTACAGCTAGTACATCGTACTAAAATAGACGAAGCTACACCGTAAGAAGCAAGCTCTGAAATCATAAATTCATTATTTAAGCTTTTTTTCAATTGAATTCTAGGAAAATAGAACACACACATCGACACGTTTTTCCTTCTTCAGTCACTTGGGCACAACTGACGAGTGATGCAAATAACCCACCTGCCCCACCGTATTCAAACTCATAAATTGAAAAGTCATAACTGCCTACTTGCGTCCTTTTAATTACGTTAAATGGGTACTGCTTTTTTTAAATTACTTGATATTGAGACGTATTTGACAAATGCGCCTGAGGAACAATCAACATACTAAGTAGAAAACGGATCAAGTGTCAGATGTTGACATTTTTTATAAGTATGAAAAGAACTTTTCGTTTAATGCATAAGGCACAAATGGTCAATTGCGCCCTATCAATTTCCTCTTCAAAAAATAATCAAATTAACGCCTTTTCAATTTCCAAAAATCGAAAAAAAATGCAAAACATATGGGCATATCTGCGTAAATGTGACTTTTCAATTAAGTTTAAGAATTATGCGTCTTTTCTTCTTCAATCGGGTCCAGTCAAGAGAGTAGAAGCGCCTTTTTTTATTACGGTAAAATCGTAACGAAGCAAGATACAAAAATAAAAAAAACATTGTCAGATGCGCCTTTTTTTCCTGATTCCGGCAATATATATAACTCAATTTATGAAAAAATTTTAGATGCGCCCTTTTTACTATCGGGAGCAGTATTGGTAAGCTCCCCTGCTATGGAATACCAATTTGCCTATGCAATTGGATAGCCGACTTCCTGAGAGAAAGGTCAATACGTGTTCTTGTTGATGGGAGCTCGTCTGACCTAATGGATACAGATGCCGGGGTACCTCAGGGTTCGGTCCTCTCTGCGACACTGTTTCTACTGCACATTAATGATCTTTTCAACCGACTTCAAAAAAAGGAGGAGGTTATCAATTCGACGTGTATATATGTTTTATGTATGTTACCTCATAACTCCGTCAAATATGAACCGATTTTAAAAAAATATGTTTCGTTTTAAAGAATGCATTGCAAGGTTGGTCCCATATAATTTTTTTTAAGATCGGAGAAAAGGTCTTGGTGCTGGAGACCGAAATACCTCAAAAAAGACAAAGTAGCTCAAATATTTGTGTATGTTACCTCATAACTTCGTCAAATACGAACAGATTTAAAAAATATATGTGTCTTTTTAAAGAATGCTTTGCAAGGTTGGTCCCATGTAATTTTTTTTAAGATTGGAGAAAAGGTCTTGGACCTGGAGACCGAAGTTCCTCAACAGACAACTGCAGCTCAAATATTAATAATACCTTCTTTTTTTCAACCGACTTCATGTATGCTCATATCACTTTCCGTCTAATGATTTCATGTTTGTTTGGAAGAATCCCTTATAAGATTAGTTTCTTATAATTTGAATGAAGATCTGATGAAGGGTTTTGGATCTGGAGAATAAAACTCCAGAAAGAAAGACAGCAAGTCTCTTGTAAAAAGTGCAAAGTTTATGATTTGTGTTTTTTTTTGTAATATATACCTACTGCAGATATATTTGTAGCATCTTGTGACAAGGTAACACAGCCGTCCACGATGCCAAGAGGAAAACAAGCATACGGCCCACTAGAGCAATATGTTATGTCATAAATCCGTTGGTTCAAGCGCATGGAACAGAGAAATCATCAGATCACAATACGCAGTCACGTAAATTTTTCTGTCTGTGGCTTCATATTTTTAGCCACACGCATTTTCCTTGCTATTCATATTAAATTTTAAGTAACGTAGGTTAAGAAGGTACGCATTGAAAGTTTAAACCGAAACAGATACTAGGTACTTAGAGAACGGTAGCATAACGTGTTGCAGTTTCAACGGTGTGCGCACGACAGGCAAATTGCATTCAACATACCGGCTTAAGTGATTTTTGGTAACCTCGCAGACCAAGGTCAATGACCCAGTCCGCTTAAATGAACTCTGCTTAAATGTTAATATAATAAGGTTGAAATTTGTCGAGCAAACCGATCGGGCCATTCGGGCTAGTTTGATAACTATTTATTTATTATTTCCAGAAAAAAACATTCAGCATACAATAAATAAATGCAATGAGCTTAGTTCTCTGCCTGCTAAAATATGTGAAATAATAACTTTTTAAAAAAAATAATAACCGACTTCAAATCGAAATGCACTAAAAAGCAAAAAATAATAATTATTTATATCAGATGACCCTGAAGTTCTGGGTAAAAAATCTCTATAATACTCATTATTTATTTGGAGTCGGTGCCAATCTAAGTACCTATTTAACATTGAAATCATTCTTGAAGTACTTTAGAATACGCCACGGGAATCGAAATAATGTGAAAAACGCATTTTATCTGCAAATAATATTACATTAGTAATTATTTAAATTTAATTTAAAATTGCCTAAGCCTCAACAACTCAAAAAAGAGCTCTATAGCAAAGAACACTCTCGATTGAATTACTTTTGTAACAAGAAAAAATCAAATTCGGTTCATCGATTTGGGAGCTACGGAGCTACGACGTGGTATTACTCGTACATGAACTGGACTCTGAGGCAGGAAGATTGGCACCGACTCCAAATAAATAATGAGTATTATAGAGATTTTTTACCCAGAACTTCAGGGTCATCTGATATAAATAATTATTATTTTTTGCTTTTTAGTGCATTTCGATTTGAAGTCGGTTATTATTTTTTTTAAAAAGTTATTATTAGACCAGACATGTTCGGATATGCAGATGACAGCACTGTTTCAGAGAGGTATATTCCCACCGCAACACCAAGTAGAGTTGAGATTGAGGCCGAAAGAGTATTGATGACTGAATGAGCGAATTTATCACTCAAGGCAGTTTCTGACTGGGGTGATGCCAACCTTGTTAAATTCAACGCATCCAAGACCCAGGCCTGTCTCTTCTCTACCAAAAAAAGCCCCTTTACCATGACTCCTACCTTCCAGGGCATATCCATTGCCTTAACCAACAAATTGGAACTCCTTGGGGTGCTTATTACATCAGACCTTAATTTTGGTCAATATATTGAGTCCAGAGCCAAGATTGCTGCAGGAAACTGGGCATACTATCCAGAGTCAGGCAATACTTCACACCCGAGCAGTTGCTTAACCTTTACACTGCTCAAGTGAGGTCTTGTATTGAATACTGCTCTCACCTGTGGGATGGATCAGCCCAGTATCAGCTTGATGCTTTGGACTCTATCGATAATCGTGCCCGGAGAATCATAGGAGGCGAGAACTTAGTCTCTGGAAGACTGCAAAGTCTTGAGCATCGTCGTGGAGTGGCCCGCCTATCTGTCTTTTACAGGTTACACTTTGGAGAATGCTCTCAGCAGCTTCATGATTTAATTCCACCTTCGCCGTTCCATTATCGAACTACCAGGAAAGGGTCAGGGCTCCATCCCTATGTAGTACAAGATCCAACCACTCGTACAAAACGCTTTGCGTCTTCTTTCCTTATACGTACAGCTAGAGACTGGAATGCTCTGCCCTCTCCCCGAAAGATATAATTTGGATGTCTTCAAGAGAAGAGTGAATAGGTATTACTTGAGTATGCGTGATCCATCCCTGACCGTTTCGTCGCTTTCCACCAAGTGAGAAGCGGTCAAACGCTACTAAGTTTTATATAAAAAAAAAAAAAACAGGTCCGTCAGTTTTTGGGACTGGCGAGTTATTTTCGCCGCTACATAGCTGGCTTCGCGACTAAGACTGCTTCTATCACTAAATTGACCAAGAAAGGGGTGCCGTTTGTGTGGGGTGATGAACAAGAAGAAGCAAGACAAAATATAATTTCACAACTTACTAGTGAACCCGTCTTGGCTATTTATGATCCAAACTTGTCAATTGAAGTCCATACAGACGCAAGCTCTATGGGTTATGGTGCCGTGCTTCTTCAGGTTCACGAAACCGGTCATAAACGCGCAGTGGGGTATTTCAGAAAACGAACTCAGGGTGCCGAGCCAAAATACCATTCTTATGAGCTCGAAACCTTGGCCGTTGTTAAAGCTCTGCAAAACTTCAGACACTATCTGGTTGGGGTACATTTTAAGGTTATTACCGATTGTAATGCCCTAAAAGCTACACAGCAAAAGAAAGACCTTCTACCCCGTGTAGCCAGATGGTGGATGTACTTGCAGGACTTTAATTTTACGCTGGAATACCGCAAAGGTACCTCAATGGCGCATGCAGATTACTTGAGCTGTAATCCCGTTAATGTTTGCGAGTCTCGTAAACGGCAAAACTGGGCTCAAGTGGCGCAGGCTGCCGACAAAGAAACACAACAGCTTATCCAAAAATTAGTAGACGGAGAATTAGACTCCAGCTATTACATTCAAAAGAATGGATTGCTCTTCTATAAATATTCTCCCACTGGGGAGGATTCTAGGCTCTTATGTTTTATTCCCAAGGGTCATACATTGAGTTTGCTTAGAGTTTTCCATGACAAGCACGACCATCCTGGGGTAGATAAAACACTGGACCTAATTAGAAAACATTTTTGGTTTCCCTCTTTACGTACGTTTGTTCAAAAATACATAAGTCATTGTATTGTTTGTGTAACTCATAAAAGAGTCCCCAGAGCCCCTCACCAGTTAATTCATTCTTGCGAGAAACCTGGTGAACCCTTTGAAGTTATTCATGCTGATGCATTGGGTCCTTTACCTCAATCTAACGGTTTTAGGTATGTGCTGATAATTGTCGATGCCTTTTCAAAATTTTGTCTTTTGTATCCAATGTTTGGTCAAGATAGTAATGAACTTAAACGCATTTTTACAAATGTAATTTCTTTATTTGATACTCCGAAATTACTCGTGGCCGATCGTGGCCGTATGTTTTAGAGCTCAGATTTTACAAAACTTGTAACAGAGTTGGGTATTGACATGCACCTGATTACACCAGAAATGCATCACTCAAACGGACAGGTTGAACGCTACTGCCGGACTTTGCTAAATATGGTCCGCATAGAATGTAACCACAGGCAAAATGAATGGTCTAATGTTATGTGGCGACTGCAACTGGTTTTAAACATTACCAAACAGAAAACCACTAAGTTCTCACCCTTGAACCTGTTGGTAGGCATTGAAGCTGCTACACCGTTAATACGCCAACTGGTTCGAGATATTGCCTTAGAAAACTCTCACCCAAATTGAGAGTCATTGCGAGGAATGCTCAGGCAAAGGGCTTCAGAACACTTAACAGCAAACCAGCATCAGCAAGATAAAGCTGTGAATGCTCACCGTAAATCCCCTCGAGTGTTCGAAACTAATTCGTTGGTTTTCGTTATCAAACAGGCCCAAGCTACGGGCAAGCTTGACTCCGGCATGCGTGGCCCCTATCGTGTGGTCAAGGCGTTGCCCCATGGTCGGTACGAGCTTCGGCTGATCGCAGGCTCTTACGGGAAAACGACCCAGGCTGCGGCAGAGTTCATGGTGCCGTGGCGCGGGGAATGGACTCCGGAGACATGTGCTGCCTTCTTCGAGGGTACGATCACGTTGAGCTCGTGTGGTAAAATTATTGGTTAGTGCTTGTATGATACGCTAACGTCGTGCCTATGTCATGCAAACACAGGATTTACATGATTTGCTAACGTCGTGCCTCTATCATGTGGAGAGAAATGTTTAGATTTCTCTGGCTAGAGATAGTTGTGAGCATCTATCTCAGGCGTTGGTTTTGTCTTTTGAGTGGAAGAGTCTCTGGTGACGACCGGAGACCCAACTCATCGCTACGGGATCAAGGTGACTCTGAAAGTAATCGGAGAACCGATTCCAGATAAAATGACTGGTGATGCATTTGAAATGTCTGCAGCGTTTCTTCTACATCATTAGTCAGCAATACCGGAAAATATGTTTCGAAGTCTGAGGCTTGTGTTTTTATCTTTAGGTGCAGACGACAGAGATGAGTCCACGCCTAAGCAAGCCCTCGGGAGTGACGATGTGCCTTCCGGAAGCGAGACGTCGGAGCCGGTGCCAAGTACCTCTGGCACTGCAGAAGTCATGCAGTCTGAGGAGCACGAGGACGTCCTCCAGTCAGGAGAGGCCGTATTAGCACCGGAATATGGCAATATGGCAACACCGAGTAGAGGGGATGCCGACGGTGGGCGGTGGTGTCTATATAAGCGACGGCACGCCTCAGTCAAGAAAGATTTTTCGTCGCGTCTACTTGCTAAGATAAATCGCTGTCCGATTGAGAATCGATCCCAACTCTGATTTAAATTTTGCCAGTTTTTTTTTTTAATTGTAAAAGAATTTCATTTCGTTTAGTTAATAATTTAAAATTGATGTTTTGAAATTAAATAGTTTTGTTCAGTAAAATAATATTTTTGTGAATCTGTGTTTTTTTTAATGCTTCCCGTTCCGGGCAGCTAATAATAATATAACTAGCTTTTCGGGTGCTGCGGCACGCGGTTTTTCGTTCGGCGGTTTTTGGCTAAGAAATGTTTCCAGTTCAAAAAATGGTTGAAAACTGCATCAGTTGAGAAAACATGAAAAAATGTGTGGGCGGCCATCTTGGATCCAAAATCTGAATGCAGTTTCTAGTTCCTTGAGGTGCATTACCCCCACATGCAAAATTTCAGACCCCTACGAAGTCCCAGTGAGACGTTATGAACGAAATAAATTTCATTTTCTAAAATTCAGACGCCATCTTGGATTCCAAAAAAAAATCAAATTTAGATTTTTCTGCTCAAAAAACATATAGATATTGATTTTCAGCCAAATCGCAAGCATTTGACTTTCGGCGGCCATCTTGGATTTCCAAAAATTAAAAAAAACCCGGCGCTTACGGGAGTGGCTCGGGCTTCGCCCTCGCCCGTGGCTCGCCCTTCGGGCTCGCGTCACTTGGCCTGCGGCCTCGTGATGGGGGGAAATTACTTGGGGGAGGGGGAGGAGGGGGGGGGTGAAGGGGGGGGGGCTCGGCCTTCGGCCTCGCCACGGAGCTCGCCCTTCGGGCTCGCGAGCCGGCTTCGCCCTCGGCCTTCGACTTCGGGCTGCGCCAAGTTACTTGGGGGGGCCGTTTGTATGAAATTTGTATAGGAGAATTTTTTTTTTATAAAAATTAAAAAAATAAATACTGGCTCTGGTAATTGATCAGGTACCCCTTTCATTTTGTTTATGGGGTCAAATCTCCAGGTCCTACCGTTTAGCCAGGCCGTACCCCTTCCACATCAGGTTTCTGCAAATCCTCAAATGTCAGATTTTTCTGGTACTCGACCCCCTCACCCTTATACGTTCCACCATAAACCATCACCCCTACTATTTGGCAACCGGTCAAACAACTATGTCAATCAGTGAGAGAGAAATAAAAGAAACTTGGAATGTTATAAATAAAGAAACGGGTAAAAATAAAGCCAAAGAAAATATCTGTCAAATCAAATCTTGTGGTAAGATTATTACTAAAACTGAAGAAATAGTAAATATTTTTGATGATTTCTTTACTAACATTCCTTTGGAACTTCTAATGTGAATTCTAGCCCCCAGCGTGCTGAAGCCTTGCTTAAGAATAGTGTTAGGTCTTGTGATTCTAAATTTAAATTTAAGCATATTGGCTCCAAAGATATAATAGATGCATATAAACAGTTAAATTTAAAAAAATCTGAAGATCATTGGGGCATGTCAGTTGCTGTAGTAAGCCATATCATAAATATCATAACTGCTGATTTAGCTTTTATATTTAACGAATGTATTGATGAAGGCATATTTCCTAACCTAATGAAATGTAGTAAACTAATTCCCTTATTTAAAAAAGGAGAAAAAACAGATCCGTGCACCTACAGACCTATATCTATCCTGTCAGTTTTGAGTAAGGTGTTCGAAAAGATAATGCTCAATCAAATGCTTCTTCACTTTAAGACCTACAACCTTTTCCATAGCCAACAATTCGGCTTTACTGGCGGGAAATCGACCACTGATGCGGGAGTAGCACTTGTTACTCATATATACGACGCATGGGAGAACAAAAATGATGGAATTGGATCATTTTGTGATCTCTCCAAAGCATTTGATTGCGTAGATCATAAGACACTTTTGCTTAAATTTCGTCAATACGGTTTAGATGATAATTCAATCAAACTCATAGAATCTTATTTAACAGATAGGCATCAGACTGTTGATTTAAATGGCATAAAATCGCACGGATCTAATGTTAAGATAGGCGTACCGCAAGGTTCAATTCTTGGACCTTTCCTTTTCTTGTTTAATGTCAATGACTTGCCTTACATGGTTGAGAAGCAGGCTGGCATAGTGCTGTCTGCTGATGACACCTCGCTTATATTTAAACTAGATCGACATAGCACAAACGCTAGCGCGGTGAACAGCACCTTGTCTTCCATTTCTGATTGGTTTTCTGCCAATAACCTCATGTTAAATGCGAAAAAGACTCAATGCGTACGATTTTCTCTTCCCAATGTGAGACAGGGCTGCGTTGACATAATGATAGATGGTAAAAACTCGATCTTGTTGAAAGTACTACCTTCTTAGGAATTACAATAGACTCAAAACTTCAATGGGGTGCTCATATAACTAAACTTTAAAATAGGCTTAGTTCTGCAGCTTATGCTGTTAGGAGAATAAGACAATTGACAGATATAGCAACTGCTAGACTAGTGTATTTTAGTTACTTTCATAGTGTAATGTAATAATAGTGTAGTGTAATGTAGTGTAATGTATGTATAATGGCATACTCCTGTGGGGGAATGCAGCCGATATTCAGACTATTTTCATTTTACAAAAACGGGCAATTCGTGCTATTTACGGGTTAGGATCTAGAGACTCACTCAGAGAATTATTCAAGAAAATAGATATACTTACCTTAGCATCACAGTATATATTTGAAACATAATGTATGTAAGGAAAAATATTTCCTCATACAATAAAGTAAGCAATTTGACCGATAAAAACTTACGTAATAAGAATGACTTAGTTGCCCCGTTTTATAGGCTTAAAACAATTAATAAGACGTTTATGGGAAACTGTATACTTTTTTTATAATAAATTGCCAAAATCGATCCTTGATATGCCAGACAAAAAATTCAAAACTCATGTGAAGAAAGTACTTTGTGAGAAGGCTTATTATAGGACCGATGACTAACTTAAAGACAAAAAAGTCTGGCTTGGGCTTGACGCGGGTCCCTCTAAAAGTTTGTAATATAGGAACTCGAAAATGTCATAATTTGGTACATTTTGTACAAACTCAATCTACAAATTGACATTATTTAAAAATTTTGACATTCTAAAAATTAAATTTAAATTATGATATGACATAACAAACAATGAATTCTCTGTCCGCATTAACTTTAAGTATTAATTTAATTGTGAGTTGACGTCCTTGGAGAAAATGCTGCAGTGCAGTTTGCTACAGCTTCTTCTGCACTAGCGCTTTGGAAGCGGTAGTAAACATAGCTGTAAGTAATCATTTGACGACAACAATTGTGCAACAAAATAATGACGATTATTAAGAGATATTATAAATATCCTATGATAATAAAGATATATTTGAATTTGAATTGAATTTGAATTTGAGTGAGTCAGTGGTAAGTGTAGCTATATATAATATAATATAATATAATATAATATAACTAGTGTTTCGGTTGCTGCGCGTGCTGCACGCAGCACGCGGTTTTTTGTGCAGCTGTTGAGGAAGGCTAAAGAACAGGTCCAGTTGAGAAAATGGGTAAGACTTGCAGTCTGTTGAGGAAACATGAAAAAATGTGTGGGCGGCCATCTTGGATCCAAAATCTGATTCCAGTTCCGAGTTCCGCAGGGTACTTTACCCCCACATGCAAACTTTCAGACCCCATCGAAGTCCCGCTGAGACGTTATAAACGAAATAAGTTTATTTTCTAAAATCCAGACGCCATCTTGGATTCCAAAAAAAAAAATTAATTTGGATTTTTCGGCTCAAATTACATAAAGATATTGATTTTCAGCCAAATCGCAAGCATTTGACTTTCGGCGGCCATCTTAGATTTCCAAAAATTAAAAAATAACGCATTGCTTGGTAAGAGTGGCTCGGACTTCTCCCACGCCAGCAGCGCGCCCTTCGGGCTCGCATCACTCGGCCTACGGCCTCGTGAAAATTACATGGGGGCAGGGGGGTCAAGGGGGGGGGGGGGGCTCGGTATGGCAGCCGTCTTGAATTTAAAAAAAAATAAAAAAGACAGTCGTCAAACTGCTTACAACCCCCTACATTTTGGAAAAAAAAACACGCCCCTAACCCCAACCGTTTTTGCAGGCAAAAACCCTTCCACATCAGGATCTGGTGATCTTCAAGTTTTCGGATTTTTCTGGTTGGTTTAAAAACACCCTGTACACGATGGTATAACATTTGTGACACCTGTCAGTCGGGAACAGGTCAAACAATTATGTCAATCAGTCAGTGGTAAGTGTAGCTTTATATAATATAACTAGCTTTTCGGGCGCTGCGCGGGCTGCAAGCAGCCCGCGGTTCATCGTGGGGCTGTTAAGGTAGGCTAAGATATGTTTCCAGTTCAGAAAATGGGTAAGTTTGTATGGAGGAAAATTGTCCATGTATGGCGGCCATCTTGAATTTTGAAAAAAATAAAAAAACAAATGACTCTCGTCAAATTGCTTCCAACCTCCTACATTTTGAAAAAAAAATCACGCCTCCAACCCCAACCGTTTTTGCAGGCCGTACCCCTTCCACATCAGGTTTCAGCAGATCCTCAAATGTCAGATTTTTCTGGTACTCCATTTAGCACCCTCTATACAACCGCACATCAACCTAAACCCCACCAACCCCGCAACAGGGCAAACAATTATGTCAATGAGTCAGTCAGTGAGTGGTAATGTAGGTTTATATATTATAATATTTTATTTCCGCGGTTTTTCGTGCGGCTGTTGAGGTGGGCTAAATAACATGTCCAGTTGAGAAAATGTGTAAGTTTGTATGGAGGAAAATTGTCCTTGTATGGCGGCCATCTTGGATTTTGAAAAAAATCAAAAAACAAATGACGGTCGTCAAATTGCTTATAATCTTCTACATTATGGAAAAAAAATCACGCCCCTAACCTTTATAGTTTTTGCAGGCCAAACCCCTTCCACATCAGGTTTCTGCAAATCTTCAAATGTCAGATTTTTCTGGTACTCACTGGAGCACCCTCTATACGACCACACATCAACATAAACCCCACCAACCCCGCAACAGGGCAAACAACTATGTCAATCAGTCAGTTAGTGAGTGGTAAACCTACATAGGTTTATATATTACAATATAATGTAACTAGCTTTTCGGGCGCTGCGCGGGCTGCAAGCAGCCCGCGGTCTTTCGTGCGGCTGTTGAAGTAGGCTAAGACATGTTTCCAGTTCAGAAAATGGGTAAGTTTGTATGGAGGAAAATTAACCATGTATGGCGGCCATCTTGAATTTTGAAAAAAATAAAAAAACAAATGACGGTCGTCAAATTGCTTACAACCCCTCACATTCTGGAAAAAAAATCACGCCCCTAGCCCCAACCGTTTTTGCAGGCCGTACCCCTTCCACATCAGGTTTCTGCAAATCCTCAAATGTCAGATTTTTCTGGTACTCACTGGAGCACCCTCTATACGACCACACATCAACCTAAACCCCACCAACCCCGCAACAGGGCAAACAACTATGTCAATCAGTCAGTGAGTCAGTCAGTGGTAATGTAGGTTTATATATTATAAATATAACTAGCTTTTCAGGCGCTGCGCGGGCTGCAAGCAGCCCGCGGTCTTTCGTGCGGCTCTTAAAGTAGGCTAAAATATGTTTCCAGTTCAGAAAATGGGTAAGTGTGTATGGAGGAAAATTGTCCTTGTATGGCGGCCATCTTGGATTTTGAAAAAAAATTAAAAACAAATGACGGTCGTCAAACTGCTTAAAACTTCCTACATTTTGAAAAAAAAATCGCACCCCTAACCCCAACCGTTTTTGCAGGCCGTACCCCTTCCACATCAGGTTTTTACAAATCCACAAATGTCAGATTTTTCTGGTACTCACTGGAGCACCCTCTATACGAACCTATATCAACCTAAACCCCACCAACCCCGCAACAGGGCAAACAACTATGTCAATCAGTCAGTGAGTCAGTGGTATTGTAGGTTTATATATTATAACTAGTGTTTCGGGTGCTGCGCGTGCTGCAAGCAGCACGCGGTTTTTTGTGCGGTGGTTGTTGGCTAAGAAATGTTTCCAGTTCAAAAATTGGGTGAAAACTGCAGTCAGTTGAGAAAACATGAAAAAATGTGTGGGCGGCCATCTTGGATCCAAAATCTTAATGCAGTTTCGAGTTTCTCGAGGTGCTTTACCCCCACATGCAAAATTTCAGACCGCTACGAAGTCCCAGTGAGACGTTAGGAACGAAATAAATTTCATTTTCTAAAATTCAGCCGCCATCTTGGATTCCAAAAAAAAATTCAAATTTGGATTTTTCTGCTCAAAAAACATATAGATATTGATTTTCAGCCAAATCGCAAGCATTTGACTTTCGGCGGCCATCTTGGATTTCCAAAAATTAAAAAAAACCCGGCGCTTACCGGAGTGGCTCGGGCTTCGCCCTCGCCCGAAGCTCGCCCTACGGGCTCGCGTCACTCGGCCTGCGGCCTCGTGATGGAGGGAATTTACTTGGGGGGAGGGGGAGGGGGGGGGGGTGAAGGGGGGGGCTCGGCCTTCGGCCTCGCCACGGAGCTCGCCCTTCGGGCTCGCGAGCCGGCTTCGCCCTCGGCCTTCGGCCTCGGGCTGCACCAAGTTACTTGGGGGGGCCGTTTGTATGAAATTTGTATGGGGGGGAATTTTTTTTTTATGAAAATTAAAAAAAAAATACTTGCTCTGGTAATTGATCAGGTACCCCTTTCATTTTGTCTATGGGGTCAAATCTCTAGGTCCAACCGTTTAGCCAGGCCGTACCCCTTCCACATCAGGTTTCTGCAAATCCTCAAATGTCAGATTTTTCTGGTACTCGACCCCCTCACCCCTGTACGTTCCACTATAAACCATCATCCCTACTATTTGGCAACCGGTCAAACAACTATGTCAATCAGTGAGTGAGTCAGTGGTAAGTGTAGCTATATATAATATAATATAATATAATATAACTAGCTTTTCGGGCGCTGCGCGGGCTGCAAGCAGCCCGCGGTCTTTCGTGCGTCTGTTGGGGTAGGGTAAGACATGTTTCCAGTTCAGAAAATGGGTAAAAACTGCAGTCTGTATGGGAAACATCAAAATATGAGTGGGGGCGGCCATCTTGGATCAAAAATTTGATTCCATTTCCGAGTACCGCGGCTTGCTTTACCCCCACATGCAAAATTTCAGACCCCTACGAAGTCCCAGTGAGACGTTATAAACGAAATAAATTGAATATTCTAAAACCCAGACGCCATCTTGGATTCCAAAAAAAAAGTTGAATTTGGATTTTTGGGATCAAAATACATATAGATATCGATTTTCAGCCAAATCGGAGGCAGTTGACTTTCGGAGGCCATCTTGGTCTTTCAAAAAAAAAAAAAGACGCTGCGCTTTGTGATATTGGCTCGGGCTTCGCCCTCGCCCGCAGCTCGCCCTTCGGGCTCGCATCGCTCTGCCTACGGCCTCGTGAAAATTACTTCTAGGGGGGGGGGGGAAGGGGAGCAAAGGGGGACAGGGAGAGCTCCGGCTTCGCCCTCGCTCCGCAGCTTGGGCTGCGGCCTCGCGTGGGCCGCAGGCCGAGCTGCGGAGCTGCCCCAAGTTACTTGGGGGGCCGTTTGTATAAAATTTGTATGGAGGGGAATTGTCCATGTATGGCGGCCATCTTAAATTTTGAAAAAAATCAAAAATTAAATGACGGTCGTCAAATTGCTCACAACCCCCTACATTTTGGATAAAAATCACGCCCCCAACCCCTACCGTCTTTGCAGGCCGTACCCCTTCCACAGCAGGTTTCCGCAGATCCTCAAATGTCAGATTTTTCTGGTACTCACTGGAGCACCCTCTATACGGCCGCACATCAACCTAAACCCCACCAACCCCGCAACAGGGCAAACAACTCTGTCAGTGAGTGAGTCAGTCAGTGGTAATGTAGGTTTATATATTATAATTATAACTAGCTTTTCGGGCGCTGCGCGGGCTGCAAGCAGCCCGCGGTCTTTCGTGCGGCTGTTTTGGTAGGCTAAAATATGTTTCCAGTTCAAAAAATGGGTAAGTTTGTATGGGGAGAAATTGTCCTTGTATGGCGGCCATCTTGAATTTAAAAAAAAATTAAAAAACAAATGACGATCGTCAAATTGCTTATAATCCCCTACATTTTGAAAAAAAAATCACACCCCTAACCCCAACTGTTTTCGCAGGCCGTATCCCTTCCACATCAGGTTTCCGCAGATCCTCAAATGTCAGATTTTTCTGGTACTCACTGGAGCACCCTCTATACGACCACACATCAACCTAAACCCCACCAACCCCGCAACAGGGCAAACAACCATGTCAATCAGTGAGTGAGTGAGTGGTAATGTAGGTTTATATATTATAATTATAACTAGCTTTCAGGGCGCTGCGCGGGCTGCAAGCAGCCCGCGGTCTTTCGTGCGGCTGTTGAAGTAGGCTAAGACATGTTTCCAGTTCAGAAAATGGGTAAGTTTGTTTGGAGGAAAATTATCCATGTATGGCGGCCATCTTGAATTTTGAAAAAAATAAAAAAACAAATGACGGTCGTCAAATTGCTTACAACCCCCCACATTCTGAAAAAAAAATCATGCCCCTAACCTCAACCGTTTTTGCAGGCCGTACCCCTTCTACATCAGGTTTCTGCAAATCCTCAAATGTCAGATTTTTCTGGTACTCACTGGAGCACCCTCTATACGACCGCACATCAACATAAACCCCACCAACACCGCAACAGGGCAAACAACTATGTCAATCAGTCAGTGAGTCAGTGGTAATGTAGGTTTATATATTATAACTAGCTTTTCGGGCGCTGCGCGGGCTGCAAGCAGCCCGCGGTCTTTCGTGCGGCTCTTGAGGTAGGCTGAAATATGCTTCCAGTTCAGAAAATGGGTAAGTTTGTATGGAGGAAAATTGTCCTTGTATTGCGGCCATCTTGGATTTTGAAAAAAATCAAAAAACAAATGACGGTCGTCAAATTGCTTATAATCTACTACATTACGGAAAAAAAATCACGCCCCCAACCCCAACCGTTTTCGCAGGCCGTACCCCTTCCACATCAGGTTTTCACAGATCCTCAAATGTCAGATTTTTCTGGTACTCACTGGAGCACCCTCTATACGATCACACATCAACCTAAACCCCACCAACCCCGCAACAGGGCAAACAACTATGTCAATCAGTCAGTGAGTCAGTCAGTGGTAATGTAGGTTTATATATTATAATATAATATAACTAGCTTTTCGGGCGCTGCGCGGGCTGCAAGCAGCCCGCGGTTTATCGTGCGGCTGTTGAGGTAGGCTAAGATATGTTTCCAGTTCAGAAAATGGGTATAGTTGTATGTAGGAAAATTGTCCATGTATAGCGGCCATCTTGGATTTTGAAAAAAATCAAAAAACAAATGACGGTCGTCAAATTGCATATAATCTTCTACATTTTGGAAAAAAAATCACGCCCCTAACCCTAACCGTTTTCGCAGGCCGTACCCCTTCTACATCAGGTTTCCGCAGATCCTCAAATGTCAGATTTTTCTGGTACTCCGTTTAGCACCCTCTATACGACCACTTATCAACCTAAACCCCACCAACCCCGCAACAGGGCAAACAACTATGTCAATGAGTCAGTCAGTGAGTGGTAATGTAGGTTTATATATTATAATATAACTAGCTTTTCGGGCGCTGCGCGGGCTGCAAGCAGCCCGCGGTTCATCGTGGGGCTGTTGAGATAAGCTAAGATATGTTTCCAGTTTAGAAAATGGGTAAGTTTGTATGGAGGAAAATTGCCCTTGTATGGCGGCCATCTTGAATTTTGAAAAAAATAAAAAAACAAATGACGTTCTTCAAATTGCTCACAACCCCCTACATTTTGAAAAAAAAATCACGCCCCTAACCCTAACCGTTTTTGCAGGCCGTACCCCTTCCACATCAGGTTTCAGCAGATCCTCAAATGTCAGATTTTTCTGGTACTCCATTTAGCACCCTCTATACAACCGCACATCAACCTAAATCCCAGCAACCCCGCAACAGGGCAAACAACTATGTCAATGAGTCAGTCAGTCAGTGAGTGGTATTGTAGGTTTATATATTATATATAATATAACTAGCTTTTCGGGCGCTGCGCGGGCTGCAAGCAGCCCGCGGTCTTTCGTGCAGCTGTTGAGACAGGCTAAAATATGTTTCCAATTCAGAAAATGGGTAAGTTGGTATGGAGGAAAATTGTCCTTGTATGGCGGCCATCTTGGATTTTGAAAAAAATCAAAAAACAAATGACGGTTGTCAAATTGCTTGCAATCCCCTACATTTTGGAAAAAAAATTACGCCCCTATCCCCAACCGTCTTTGCAGGCCGTACCCCTTCGTTAGCCCGCGGTTTTTCGTGAAGCTCTTATGGTAGGCTAAATAACATGTCCAGATGAGAAAATGGGTAAGGTTGTATGGAGGAAAATTGTCCTTGTATGGTGGCCATCTTGGATTTTGAAAAAAATAAAAAAACAAATGACGCCCGTCAAATTGCTCACAACCCCCTACATTTTGGAAAAAAAATCACGCCCCCAACCCCAACCCTCTTCGCAGGCCGTACCCCTTCCACATCAGGTTTCCGCAGATCTTCAAATGTCAGATTTTTCTGGTACTCACTGGAGCACCCTCTATACGACCGCACATCAACTCAAACCCCACCAACCCCGCAACAGGGCAAACAACTATGTCAATCAGTCAGTGAGTGAGTGGTATTGTAGGTTTATATATTATAACTAGCTTTTCGGGCGCTGCGCGGGCTGCAAGCAGCCCGCGGTCTTTCGTGCGGCTGTTGAGGTAGGGTAAGACATGTTTTCAGTTCTGAAAATGGGTAAAACTGCAGTCAGCATGGGTAACATCAAAATATGTGTGGGGGCGGCCATCTTGGATCTAAAATTTGATTCCAGTTCCGAGAACCGCGGGGTGCTTTACCCCCACGTGCAAAATTTCAGAACCCTACGAAGTTCCAGTGAGACGTTATAAACGAAATAAGTTTAATTTTCTAAAATCCAGACGCCATCTTGGATTCCAAAAAAAAATATTGAATTAAGGTTTTTGGGGTCAAATTACATAAAGATATCGATTTTCAGCCAAATCGCAAGCAGTTGACATTCGGCGGCCATCTTGGATTTCCAAAAAAAAAAAGAAGACGCTGCGCTTTGTGATATTGGCTCGGGCTTCGCCCTCGCCCGCAGCTCGCCCTTCGGGCTCGCATCACTCGGCCTACGGCCTCATGAAAATTGCTTGAGGGGGAGGGGGGGGGGGTCAAAGGGGAGGGGGGGGAGCTCGGGCTTCGCCCTCGCTCCGCAGCTCGGCCCGCGGCCTCGCGTGTGGGCTTCGCCTTCGGCCTTCGGCCTCAGGCTGCGCCGAGTTGCCGTTTGTATGAAATTTGTATGGATGGGAATTGTCCATGTATGGCGGCCATTTTGGATTTTCAAAAAAAACAAAAAACAAATGACGCTCGTCAAATTGCTTACAACCCCCTACATTTTGGAAAAAAAATCACGCCCCCAACCCCATCCATCTTCGCAGGCCGTACCCCTTCCACGTCACGTTTCTGCAGATCCTCAAATGTCAGATTTTTCTGGTACTCACTGGAGCACTCTCTATACGACCACACATCAACCTAAACCCCACCAACCCCGCAACAGGGCAAACAACTATGTCAATCAGTGAGTCAGTGGTAATGTAGGTTTATATATTATAACTAGCTTTTCGGGCGCTGCGCGGGCTGCAAGCAGCCCGCGGTCTTTCGTGGAGCTGTTGGGGTGGGCTAAATAACATGTCCAGTTAAGAAAATGGGTAAGGTTGTATGGGGGACAATTGTCCTTGTATGGCGGCCATCTTGAATTTTGAAAAAAATAAAAAAACAAATGACCGTCGTCAACTTGCTTATAATCTTCTACATGATGGAAAAAAAATCACGTCCCTAACCCCAACCGTTTTTGCAGGCCGTACCCCTTCCACATCAGGTTTCCGCAGATCCTCAAATGTCAGATTTTTCTGGTACTCACTGGAGCATCCTCTATACGACCGCACATCAATCTAAACCCCACCGACCCCGCAACAGGGCAAACAACTATGTCAATCAGTGAGTCAGTGAGTCAGTGGTAATGTAGGTTTATATATATATAATATAACTAGTGTTTCGGGTGCTGCGCGTGCTGCAAGCAGCACGCGGTTTTTCGTGGGGCGGTTGTTGGCTAAGAAATGTTTCCATTTCAAAAAATGGGTAAAAACTGCAGTCAGTTGAGAAAACATGAAAAAATGTGTGGGCGGCCATCTTGGATCCAAAATCTGAATGCAGTTTCGAGTTCCTTGAGGTGCTTTACCCCCACATGCAAAATTTCAGACCCCTACGAAGTCCCAGTGAGACGTTATGAACGAAATAAATTTCATTTTCTAAAATTCAGACGCCATCTTGGATTCCAAAAAAATTTTCAAATTTGGATTTTTCTGCTCAAAAAACATATAGATATTGATTTTCAGCCAAATCGCAAGCATTTGAATTTCGGCGGCCATCTTGGATTTCCAAAAATTAAAAAAAACCCGGCGCTTACTGGATTGGCTCGGGCTTCGCCCTCGCCCGCAGCTCACCCTTCAGGCTCGCTCGATTGGGGGAAATTACTTGGAGAGGGGGGGGGGGTAAAGGGGGGGGCTCGGCCTTCGGCCTCGCCACGGAGCTCGCCCTTCGGGCTCGCGAGCCGGCTTCGCCCTCGGCCTTCGGCCTCGGGCTGCGCCAAGTTACTTGGGGGAGCCGTTTGTATGAAATTTGTATGGGGGGAATTTTTTTTTTATAAAAAATAAAAAAAAATACTGGCTCTGGTAATTGATCAGGTACCCCTTTCATTTTGTCTATGGGGTCAAATCTCCAGGTCCAACCGTTTAGCCAGGCCGTACCCCTTCCACATCAGGTTTCTGCAAATCCTCAAATGTCAGATTTTTCTGGTACTCGACCACCTCACCCCTGTACGTTCCACCATAAACCATCACCCATACTATTTGGCAACCGGTCAAACAACTATGTCAATCAGTGAGTCAGTCAGTGGTAAGTGTAGCTATATATAATATAATATAATATAACTAGCTTCTTGGGCGCTGCGCGGGCTGCAAGCAGCCCGCGGTCTTTCGTGCGGCTGTTGAGGTAAGCTAAAATATATTTTAAAATAAAATATGTTTCCAGTTCAGAAAATGGGTAATTTTGTATGGAGGACAATTGTCCATGTATGGCGGCCATCTTGGATTTTGAAAAAAATTAAAAAACAAATGACGGTCGTCAAATTGCTTGCAATCCCCTACATTTCAGAAAAAAAAAACACGCCCCCAACCCCAACCGTCTTCGCAGGCCGTACCCCTTCCACATCAGGTTTCTGCAGATCTTCAAATGTCAGATTTTTCTGGTACTCACTGGAGCACCCTCTATACGACCACACATCAACCTAAACCCCACCAACCCCGCAACAGGGCAAACAACTATGTCAATCAGTGAGTCAGTGAGTCAGTGGTAATGTAGGTTTTTATATTATAACTAGCTTTTCGGGCGCTGCGCGGGCTGCAAGCAGCCCGCGGTTCATCGTGGGGCTGTTGAGGTGGGCTTAAATATGTTTCCAGTTCAGAAAATGGGTAAGTTTGTATGGAGGACAATTGTACTTGTATGGCGGCCATCTTGGATTTTGAAAAAAATCAAAAAACAAATGACGGTCGTCAAATTGCTTATAATCTTCTACATTATGGAAAAAAAATCACGCCCCTAACCTTAACCGTTTTTGCAGGCCATACCCCTTCCACATCAGGTTTCCGCAGATCCTCAAATGTCAGATTTTTCTGGTACTCACTGGAGCACCCTCTATACGACCACACATCAACCTAAACCCCACCAACCCCGCAACAGGGCAAACAACTATGTCAATCAGTGAGTCAGTCAGTGGTATTGTAGGTTTATATATTATATATACTAGCTTTCCGGGCGCTGCGCGGGCTGCAAGCAGCCCGCGATTTTTCGTGCAGCTGTTGAGGTGGGCTAAATAACATGTCCAGTTGAGAAAATGGGTAAAAACTGCAGTCAATAAGGAAAACATGACAAAATGTGTGGGCGGCCATCTTGAATCCAAAATCTGATTGCAGTTTTGAGTTCCGCGGGGTGCTTTAACCCCATGTACAAAATTTCAGACCCGTACGAAGGCCCAGTGAGACGTTATGAACGAAATAAGTTTAATTTTTTAAAATCCAGGCGCCATCTTGGATTCCAAAAAAATTGTCAAATTCGGATTTTTCGGCTCAAAATACATTCGGATATCGATTTTCAGCCAAATCGGAGGCAGTTGACTTCCGGCGGCCATGTTGGATTTCCAAAAAATTAAAAAAAATGCGAGTTACTTTTGTAAGTGGCTCGGGCTTCGCCCTCGCCCGCAGCTCGCCCTTTGGGCTCGCAGCACTCGGCCTACGGCCTCGTGAAAATTACATGGGGGGGAGGGGTGGTCAAAGGTGGGGGGGGGGAGCTCGGGCTTCGCCCTCGCGGTAGGGCTTCGCCTTCGGCCTCCGGCCTCAGGCTGCGCCAAGTTACTTGGAATGTTTGTATGAAATTTGTATGGAGGGAAATTGTCCATGTATGGCGGCCATCTTGAATTTCGAAAAAAAACAAAAAACAAATGAAGGTCGTCAAATTGCTTATAATCTTATACATTATGGAAAAAAAATCACGCCCCCAACCCCAACCGTTTTTGCAGGCCGTACCCCTTCCACATCAGGTTTCTGCAGATCTTCAAATGTCAGATTTTTCTGGTACTCACTTGAGCACCCACTATACGACCACACATCAACCTAAACCCCAACAACCCCGCAACAGGGCAAACAATTATGTCAGTCAGTCAGTGGTATTGTAGGTTTATATATTATAATATAACTAGCTTTTCGGGCGCTGCGCGGGCTGCAAGCAGCCCGCGGTCTTTCGTGCTTGCAGTTCAGAAAACGGGTAAGTTTGTATTGAGGAAAATTGTCCTTGTATGGCGGCCATCTTGGATTTTAAAAAAAATTAAAAAACAAATGACTGTCGTCAAATTGCTTACAACCTTCTACATTTTGGAAAAAAAATCACACACCTAACCCTAACCGTTTTCGCAGGCCGTACCCCTTCCACATCAGGTTTCTGCAAATCTTCAAATGTCAGATTTTTCTGGTACTCCATTTAGCACCCTCTATACAACCATACATCAACCTAAACCCTACCAACCCCGCAACAGGGCAAACAACTATGTCAATGAGTCAGTCAGTGAGTGGTAATGTAGGTTTATATATTATAATATACTAGCTTTCCGGGCGCTGCGCGGGCTGCAAGCAGCCCGCGATTTTTCGTGCAGCTGTTGAGGTGGGCTAAATAACATGTCCAGTTGAGAAAATGGGTAAAAACTGCAGTCAATAAGGAAAACATGACAAAATGTGTGGGCGGCCATCTTGAATCCAAAATCTGATTGCAGTTTTGAGTTCCGCGGGGTGCTTTAACCCCATGTACAAAATTTCAGACCCGTACGAAGGCCCAGTGAGACGTTATGAACGAAATAAGTTTAATTTTTTAAAATCCAGGCGCCATCTTGGATTCCAAAAAAATTGTCAAATTCGGATTTTTCGGCTCAAAATACATTCGGATATCGATTTTCAGCCAAATCGGAGGCAGTTGACTTCCGGCGGCCATGTTGGATTTCCAAAAAATTAAAAAAAATGCGAGTTACTTTTGTAAGTGGCTCGGGCTTCGCCCTCGCCCGCAGCTCGCCCTTTGGGCTCGCAGCACTCGGCCTACGGCCTCGTGAAAATTACATGGGGGGGAGGGGTGGTCAAAGGTGGGGGGGGGGAGCTCGGGCTTCGCCCTCGCGGTAGGGCTTCGCCTTCGGCCTCCGGCCTCAGGCTGCGCCAAGTTACTTGGAATGTTTGTATGAAATTTGTATGGAGGGAAATTGTCCATGTATGGCGGCCATCTTGAATTTCGAAAAAAAACAAAAAACAAATGAAGGTCGTCAAATTGCTTATAATCTTATACATTATGGAAAAAAAATCACGCCCCCAACCCCAACCGTTTTTGCAGGCCGTACCCCTTCCACATCAGGTTTCTGCAGATCTTCAAATGTCAGATTTTTCTGGTACTCACTTGAGCACCCACTATACGACCACACATCAACCTAAACCCCAACAACCCCGCAACAGGGCAAACAATTATGTCAGTCAGTCAGTGGTATTGTAGGTTTATATATTATAACTAGCTTTTCGGGCGCTGCGCGGGCTGCAAGCAGCCCGCGGTCTTTCGTGCGGCTGTTGAAGTAGATTGAGACATGTTTCCAGTTCAGAAAATGGGTAAAAATTGCAGTCAGTAAAAAAAACATCAAAATATGTGTGGGGGTGGCCATCTTGGATCGAAAATCTGTTTCCAGTTCCGAGTTCTGCGGGGTGCTTTACCCCCACATGCAAAATTTCAGACCGCTACGAAGTCCCAGTGAGACGTTATAAACGAAATAAGTTTAATTTTTTAAAATCCAGACGCCATCTTGGATTCCAAAAAAAATATTAAATTTGGATTTTTGGGGTCAAATTACATATAGATATCGATTTTCAGCCAAATCGCAAGCAGTTGACTTTCGGCGGCCATCTTGGATTTCCAAAAAAAAAAAAAAAAAGGAGCTGCGCGTTGTGATGGTGGCTCGGGCTTCGCCCTCGCCCGCAGCTCGCCCTTCGGGCTCGCATCACTCGGCCTATGGCCTCGTGAAAATTGCTGGGGTGGGGGGGCAATGGGGGGGGGGGGAGCTCGGGCTTCGCCCTCGCTCCGCAGCTCGGCCTGCGGCCTCGCGTGTGGGCTTCGCCTTCGGCCTTCGGCCTTAGGCTGCGCCGAGTTGCCGTTTGTATGAAATTTGTATGGAGGGGAATTGTCCATGTACGGCGGCCATCTTGGATTTTGAAAAAAAACAAAAAACAAATGACGCTCGTCAAATTGCTTACAACCCCCTACATTTTGGAAAAAAAATCACGCCCCCAACCCCATCCATCTTCTCAGGCCGTACCCCTTCCACGTCACGTTTCTGCAGATCCTCAAATGTCAGATTTTTCTGGTACTCACTGGAGCACCCTCTATACGACCACACATCAACCTAAACCCCACCAACCCCGCAACAGGGCAAACAACTATGTCAATCAGTGAGTGAGTCAGTGGTATTGTAGGTTTATATATTATTATATAACTAGCTTTTCGGGCGCTGCGCGGGCTGCAAGCAGCCCGCGGTTTTTCGTGCGGCTGTTGAGGTGGGCTAAAGAACATGTCCAGTTGAGAAAATGGGTAAAAACTGCAGTCAGTAAAGGAAACATCAAAATATGTGTGGGGGCGGCCATCTTGGATCGAAAATCTGATTCCAGTTCCGAGTTCCGCGGGGTGCTTTACCCCCACATGCAAAATTTCAGACCCCTACGAAGTCCCAGTGAGACGTTATAAAAGAATTAAGTTTAATTTTCTAAAATCCAGACGCCATCTTGGATTAAAAAAAAAATATTGAATTTAGGTTTTTGGGGTCAAATTACATATAGATATCGATTTTCAGCCAAATCGCAAGCAGTTGACTCTCGGCGACCATCTTGGATTTTCAAAAATTAAAAAATATGACTGCGCTTCTGCGCTTGGGAAAGTGGCTCGGGCTTCGCCCTCGCCCGCAGCTCGCCCTGCGGGCTCGCGTCACTCGGCCTCCGGCCTCGTGAAAATTACTTCCGGGGGGGGTGGGGGGTAAAAGGGGGGGGGCTGTGGGAGTGGCTCGGGCTTCGCCCTCGCCCGCAGCTCGCCCTTCGGGCTCGCATCACTCGCCCTCCGGCCTCGTGAAGATTACTTAGGGGGGGATCCAAGAGGAAGGGGGGAGTGGCTCGGGCTTCGCCCTCGCCCGCAGCTCGGCCTACGGCCTCGCGGGGGTGGCCTTTGCTTTTGGCTTTTGGCCTCTGGCTGCGCCTAGTTACTTGGAGTGGCCGTTTGTATGAAATTTGTATAGAGGAAAATTGTGCATGTATGGCGGCCATCTTGGATTTTGAAAAAAATAAAAAAACAAATGACTCTCGTCAAATTGCTTACAACCCCCTACATTTTGAAAAAAAAATCACGCCCCCAACCCCAACCTTCTTCGCAGGCCGTACCCCTTCCACATCAGGTTGCCGCAGATCCTCAAATGTCAGATTTTTCTGGTACTCACTGGAGCACCCTCTATACGACTGCACATCAACCTAAACCCCACCAACCCCGCAACAGGGCAAACAATTATGTCAGTCAGTCAGTGGTATTGTAGGTTTATATATTATAATATACTAGCTTTTCGGGCGCTGCGCGGGCTGCAAGCAGCCCGCGGTCTTTCGTGCGGCTGTTGAGGTAGGCTAAGACATGTTTCCAGTTCAGAAAATGGGTAAGTTTGTATGGAGGAAAATTATCCATGTATGGCGGCCATCTTGAATTTAAAAAAAAATAAAAAAACAAATGACGGCCGTCAAATTGCTTACAACCCCCCACATTCTGGAAAAAAAATCACGCCCCTAACCCCAACCGTTTTTGCAGGCCGTACCCCTTCATCATCAGATTTCTGCAAATCCTCAAATGTCAGATTTTTCTGGTACTCACCGGTGCACCCTCTATCCGACCACACATCCACCTAAACCCCACCAACCCCGCAACAGGGCAAACAACTATGTCAATCAGTGAGTCAGTCAGTCAGTGGTAATGTAGGTTTATATATTATATATATATATAATATAAACTAGCTTTTCGGGCGCTGCGCGGGCTGCAAGCAGCCCGCGGTCTTTCGTGCTTGCAGTTCAGAAAACGGGTAAGTTTGTATGGGGAGAAATTGTCCTTGTATGGCGGCCATCTCGGATTTTGAAAAAAATTAAAAAACAAATGACGGTCGTCAAATTGCTTACAACTCTCTACATTTTGGAAAAAAAATCACGCCCCTAGCCCCAACCGTTTTTGCAGGCCGTACCCCTTCCACATCAGGTTTCTACAGATCCTCAAATGTCAGATTTTTCTGGTACTCACTGGAGCACCCTCTATACGACCACACATAAACCTAAGCCCCTCCAACCCTGGAACAGGGCAAACAACTATGTCAATCAGTCAGTCAGTCAGTCAGTGGTAATGTAGATTTATATATTATAATATAACTAGCTTTTCGGGCGCTGCGCGGGCTGCAAGCAGCCCGCGGTTTTACGTGAAGCTGTTGATGTGGGCTAAATAACATGTCCAGTTGAGAAAATGGGTAAGGTTGTATAGAGGAAAATTGTACTTGTATGGCGGCCATCTTGAATTTTACAAAAAATTAAAAAACAAATGAAGGTCGTCAAATTGCTTATAATCTTCTACATTATGGAAAAAAAATCACACCCCTAACCCCAACCGTCTTCGCAGGCTGTACCCCTTCCACATCAGGTTTCTGCAAATCCTCAAATGTCAGATTTTTCTGGTACTCACTGGAGCACCCTCTATACGACCACACATCAACCTCAACCCCACCAACCCCGCAACAGGGCAAACAACTATGTCAATCAGTGAGTCAGTGGTATTGTAGGTTTATATATTATAATATAATATAATATAATAACTAGCTTTTCGGGCGCTGCGCGGGCTGCAAGCAGCCCGCGGTCTTTCGTGCGGCTGTTGAGGTAGGTTGAGACATGTTTCCAGTTCAGAAAATGGGTAAAAATTGCAGTCAGTAAAAAAAACATCAAAATATGTGTGGAGCTGGCCATCTTGGATCGAAAATCTGTTTCCAGTTCCGAGTTCCGCGGGGTGCTTTACCCCATGCATGCAAAATTTCAGACCGCTACGAAGTCCCAGTGAGACGTTATAAACGAAATAAGTTTAATTTTTTAAAATCCAGACGCCATCTTGGATTCCAAAAAAAATATTAAATTTGGATTTTTGGGGTCAAATTACTTATAGATATCGATTTTCAGCCAAATCGCAAGCAGTTGACTTTCGGCGGCCATCTTGGATTTCCAAAAAAAAAAAAAAAAAAGACGCTGCGCTTTGTGATAGTGGCTCGGGCTTTGCCCTCGCCCGCAGCTCGCCCTTCGGGCTCGCATCACTCGGCCTACGGCCTCGTGAAAATTGCTTGAGGGAGGGGGGGGGGGGGCAAGGGGGGGGGGAGCTCGGGCTAAGCCTTCGGCCTTCGGCCTGAGGCTGCGCCGAGTTGCCGTTTGTATGAAATTTGTATGGAGGGGAATTGTCCATGTATGGCGGCCATCTTGGATTTTGAAAAAAAAACAAAAAACAAATGATGCTCGTCAAATTGCTTACAACCCCCTACATTTTGGAAAAAAATTCACGCCCCCAACCCCATCCATCTTCGCAGGCCGTACCCCTTCCACGTCACGTTTCTGCAGATCCTCAAATGTCAGATTTTTCTGGTACTCACTGGAGCACCCTCTATACGACCGCACATCAACCTAAACCCCACCAACCCCGCAACAGGGCAAACAACTATGTCAATCAGTCAGTCAGTCAGTGGTAATGTAGGTTTATATATTATAACTAGCTTTTTGGTCGCTGCGCGGGCTGCAAGCAGCCCGCGGTTCATCGTGGGGCTGTTGAGGTAGGCTAAGATATGTTTCCAGTTCAGAAAATGGGTAAGTTTGTATGGAGGAAAATTGTCCTTGTATGGCGGCCATCTTGGATTTTGAAAAAAAATAAAAAACAAATGACGATCGTCAAATTGCTTACAATCCCCTACATTTTGGAAAAAAAATCACACCCCTAACCCCAACCGTTTTCGCAGGCCGTACCCCTTCCACATCAGGTTTCCGCAAATCCTCAAATGTCAGATTTTTCTGGTACTCACTGGAGCACCCTCTATACGACCACACATCAACCTAAACCCCACCAACCCCGCAACAGGGCAAACAACTCTGTCAGTGAGTGAGTGAGTGAGTGAGTGGTAATGTAGGTTTATATATTATAATTATAACTAGCTTTTCGGGCGCTGCGCGGGCTGCAAGCAGCCCGCGGTTCATCGTGGGGCTGTTGAGGTAGGCTAAGATATGTTTCCAGTTCAGAAAATGGGTTAGTTTGTATGGAGGAAAATTGTCCTTGTATGGCGGCCATCTTGGATTTTGATAAAAATAAAAAAACAAATGACGCTCGTCAAATTGCTTATAATCTTCTACATTATGGAAAAAAAATCACACCCCTAACCCCAACCGTTTTTGCAGGCCGTACCCCTTCCACATCAGGTTTCCGCAAATCCTCAAATGTCAGATTTTTCTGGTACTCACTGGAGCACCCTCTATACGACCGCACATCAACCTAAACCCCACCAACACCGCAACAGGGCAAACAACTATGTCAATCAGTCAGTGAGTGAGTGGTATTGTAGGTTTATATATTATAATATAACTAGCTTTTCGGGCGCTGCGCGGGCTGCAAGCAGCCCGCGGTTCATCGTGGGGCTGTTGAGGTAGGCTAAGATATGTTTCCAGTTCAGAAAATGGGTAAGTTTGTATGGAGGAAAATTGTCCTTGTATGGCGGCCATCTTGGATTTTGAAAAAAATCAAAAAACAAATGACGCTCGTCAAATTGCTTACAACCTCCTACATTTTGAAAAAAAAATTACGCCCCTAACCCCAACCGTTTTCGCAGGCCGTACCCCTTCCACATCAGGTTTCTGCAGATCTTCAAATGTCAGATTTTTCTGGTACTCACTGGAGCACCCTCTGTACGACCACACATCAACCTAAACCCCACCAACCCCGCAACAGGGCAAACAACTATGTCAATCAGTGAGTCAGTCAGTCAGTGGTAATGTAGGTTTATATATTATAATATAATATAATATAACTAGCTTTTCGGGCGCTGCGCGGGCTGCAAGCAGCCCGCGGTCTTTCGTGCGGCTGTTGAGACAGGCTAAAATATGTTTCCAGTTTAGAAAATGGGTAAGTTTGTATGGAGGAAAATTGTCCATGTATGGCGGCCATCTTGGATTTTGAAAAAAATCAAAAAACAAATGACGCTCGTCAAATTGATTTTAATCTTCTACATTATGGAAAAAAAATCACGCCCCTAACCCTTACTGTTTTTGCAGCCCGTACCCGTTCCACATCAGGTTTCCGCAGATCCTCAAATGTCAGATTTTTCTGGTACTCCATTTAGCACCCTCTATACAACCATATATCAACCTAAACCCTACCAACCCCGCAACAGGGCAAACAACTATGTCAATGAGTCAGTCAGTGAGTGGTAATGTAGGTTTATATATTATAAATATAAATAACTAGCTTTTCGGGCGCTGCGCGGGCTGCAAGCAGCCCGCGGTCTTTCGTGCGGCTGTTGAGGTAGGGTAAGACATGTTTTCAGTTCTGAAAATGGGTAAAACTGCAGTCAGCATGGGTAACATCAAAATATGTGTGGGGGCGGCCATCTTGGATCTAAAATTTGATTCCAGTTCCGAGAACCGCGGGGTGCTTTACCCCCACGTGCAAAATTTCAGAACCCTACGAAGTTCCAGTGAGACGTTATAAACGAAATAAGTTTAATTTTCTAAAATCCAGACGCCATCTTGGATTCCAAAAAAAAATATTGAATTAAGGTTTTTGGGGTCAAATTACATAAAGATATCGATTTTCAGCCAAATCGCAAGCAGTTGACATTCGGCGGCCATCTTGGATTTCCAAAAAAAAAAAGAAGACGCTGCGCTTTGTGATATTGGCTCGGGCTTCGCCCTCGCCCGCAGCTCGCCCTTCGGGCTCGCATCACTCGGCCTACGGCCTCATGAAAATTGCTTGAGGGGGAGGGGGGGGGGGTCAAAGGGGAGGGGGGGGAGCTCGGGCTTCGCCCTCGCTCCGCAGCTCGGCCCGCGGCCTCGCGTGTGGGCTTCGCCTTCGGCCTTCGGCCTCAGGCTGCGCCGAGTTGCCGTTTGTATGAAATTTGTATGGATGGGAATTGTCCATGTATGGCGGCCATTTTGGATTTTCAAAAAAAACAAAAAACAAATGACGCTCGTCAAATTGCTTACAACCCCCTACATTTTGGAAAAAAAATCACGCCCCCAACCCCATCCATCTTCGCAGGCCGTACCCCTTCCACGTCACGTTTCTGCAGATCCTCAAATGTCAGATTTTTCTGGTACTCACTGGAGCACTCTCTATACGACCACACATCAACCTAAACCCCACCAACCCCGCAACAGGGCAAACAACTATGTCAATCAGTGAGTCAGTGGTAATGTAGGTTTATATATTATAATATAACTAGCTTTTCGGGCGCTGCGCGGGCTGCAAGCAGCCCGCGGTCTTTCGTGGAGCTGTTGGGGTGGGCTAAATAACATGTCCAGTTAAGAAAATGGGTAAGGTTGTATGGGGGACAATTGTCCTTGTATGGCGGCCATCTTGAATTTTGAAAAAAATAAAAAAACAAATGACCGTCGTCAACTTGCTTATAATCTTCTACATGATGGAAAAAAAATCACGTCCCTAACCCCAACCGTTTTTGCAGGCCGTACCCCTTCCACATCAGGTTTCCGCAGATCCTCAAATGTCAGATTTTTCTGGTACTCACTGGAGCATCCTCTATACGACCGCACATCAATCTAAACCCCACCGACCCCGCAACAGGGCAAACAACTATGTCAATCAGTGAGTCAGTGAGTCAGTGGTAATGTAGGTTTATATATATATAATATATAATATAATACGAGTATAATAGGGATATGTATTTGTTGTTTATATATGCCAACTGGGGATCACTCCGATGAAGAGGTGGATGAAGTGTATGAGGACATCAGTAGGGCCATACATACTTCTGAAACCTATTTTACGGTTGTTATGGGGGATTTTAACGCAAAACTGGGTAAGCGAGGCATTGGAGAGTTTAGGCTGGGAAACTTTGGATACGGAGTGCGAAATAACAGGGGACGTAGGCTGGCTGATTTTTTGGAGCAAGAGGGACTCTTTGCGATGAACTCTTTCTTTAAGAAGCCGCCGCAAAGAAAGTGGACCTGGTTGGGTCCAGCAAAAAAGAACCAGCCCCCTGTTAAGAACGAAATCGACTTCATCCTAACGACAAAGAGACGAATATTCAACGATGTCTCAGTGATCACTCGAGTCAAAACCGGGAGTGATCACCGAATATTAAGAGGCATCGTGAATATTGGTCTCAAAGTCGAAAGGTCACGGCTGATGAAGTCGACGCTCCGACCGTCGCAAGTCCAAATTGAGAACTCCGAGGGCTTCCAGCTTGAACTGTCGAATCGCTTCGAAAGCCTTCAGGATTGCGTTACAGTGGACGAGATAAACCAAGGGTTTATACAAGCTGTCCAAGCGGTGGGATCAAAAGTATTCAGGTCCAGCCCCAAACGAAAGCCTCAAAAAATCTCTGCTCGGACCCTAGACTTAATGGCAGAGCGACGATCAAGGCCGCTGCATACCTCCAAAGATGCTGAATCATATCGGCAGCTCAACAGACGTATACAAAAGTCCTTGCGACACGACATCCGCTCCTTTAATACTGAGCGTATTAAGGAGACGATAGAGCAGAATAAAGGCTCCAAAGTGTTCGCAAGAGCTATGTCGGTTGGGCAAAGCCGATTGATGAAGCTGAAGAGGGAGGACGGCGGCGTGGTGTCGACAAAGGAAGGGGTTCTGGCGGAGATCGAGAGGTTTTATGGACAGCTGTATACCTCAGTATCACAACCCAGTAAACAAATGGCTAAAGACCCAAGAGCCAAGCTAACCCGACACTATACCGAAGATATCCCGGACATCAGCCTGTACGAGATTAGGATGGCCCTCAAACAGCTTAAAAACAACAAGGCGCCGGGCGAGGATGGAATCACAGCAGAGCTTCTGAAAGCGGGCGGAACGCCGGTACTGAAAGTCCTTCAGAGGCTCTTTAATTCCGTTCTGCTCGAGGGCGTAACGCCAGAAGCGTGGAACAGGGGCGTGGTGGTCTTGTTCTTCAAAAAGGGAGATAACACCCTATTGAAGAACTATAGGCCTATCACGCTTCTGAGTCATGTATATAAGTTGTTTTCGAGGGTCATCACGAATCGTCTCGCGAACAGGTTTGATGCTTTCCAACCTCCCGAACAAGCTGGTTTCCGTAAAGGCTTTAGCACCATGGACCACATTCATACGCTGCGGCAGGTTATAGAGAAGACGAGGGAGTATAACCGGCCGTTATGCTTGGGATTCGTGGACTATGAAAAAGCCTTCGATTCGATCGAAACATGGGCCGTGCTTCAGTCTCTCCAGCGATGCCGTATCGACTATCGGTATATCGAAGTGTCGAAGTGCTTATACAGTAACGCCACTATGTCAGTCCGAGTACAGGAGCAGTGCACGAGGGCAATTCCACTGCATAGAGGTGAAAGACAGGGAGATGTTATATCTCCGAAACTGTTCACCGTTGCACTGGAAGATGCCTTCAAGCTTCTGGAATGGGAAGGATTTGGCATCAACATCAATGGCGAGTATATCACTCATCTTCGATTTGCCGACGATATTGTTGTCACGGCAGAATCGATGGAAGACCTAAGTACTATGCTCGGAGACCTAAATCGAGTTTCCCAACAAGTGGGCCTTAAAATGAACATGGACAAAACCAAAGTAATGTCGAATGTTCATGTTGCGCCCCTACCTGTTTGTGTTGGGAGCTCCACCCTCGAAGTTGTAGACCAGTATATCTACCTGGGTCAATTGATCCAGGCAGGAAGTTCCAGCTTCGAGGAAGAGGTCTTTCGACGAATCCGACTCGGCTGGGCAGCGTTCGGGAGGCTACGCAATGTCTTCTCGTCCAAAATACCTCTGTGCCTCAAGACTAAGGTCTACAACCAATGTGTGTTACCAGTGATGACTTATGGCTCCGAAACGTGGTCCCTTACTATGGGTCTCATAAGAAAGCTCAAGGTCGCTCAACGCGCTATGGAGAGGGCTATGCTCGGTGTTTCCCTACGTGATCGAATCAGAAATGAGGAAATCCGTAGGAGAACAAAAGTCACTGACATAGCCAAGCGGATTAGCTCGTTGAAGTGGCAGTGGGCGGGACACATAGCGCGACGAACCGATGGCCGATGGGGCAAAAAGGTTCTTGAATGGCGACCGCGTACTGGCAAGCGAAGCGTAGGGCACCCACCTACAAGGTGGTCAGATGACCTGACCAGGGTCGCTGGAAAGCGCTGGATGCAGGCCGCTCTTGATCGGTCATTTTGGAAATCTTTGGGGGAGGCCTATGTCCAGCAGTGGACATTGTGCGGCTGAAATGATGAAATGATGATGATGATTTGTTGTTTGATGTCAATTACACACGAATGTCATTTTTGAAGTTGACATGTCTGTGGAACTTGACTTTTAATGATCATGGCATTCATGGCATCTGGGATATCGAGTCTTAACGATCTGACAATAGTGAAATCAATTACTTTTTCTTATTATAATAACACTTTTAGATGCAGATTGACTTCTTTTGTAAGAAAAAAAGTAAGATTCTCATGTTTATTATCTAATTAAGATAAATTTATTGTTTTCGAAAGTACCGATACAATACCGGTAACTTTAGCAAAAAGTTTACATCACTGGTGTCGATGCGCGTAGTTTACGGGCTCGTATGGGATCCGTGTTGTACGGCCCGACTTTATGGAGTGTAAACGAAGGCACCGGTGTCGACCCGTGCCTTTAGTACGCCCGTAAATACGGTGTATGTTTTTGGAGTAGGGCCCCTGAACACGCAGGGTGCGTGAACCCATACCGGCGTAGTGACTTTAAAAACCTACAGTTGTGCGGCAACACGTTTGGCGCATGCCACCATTATCTGCATCGGCAGTGCGGGCGATCACGTGACGCGTGTAACAGTAATCTGCGTTAGGCGTGATCTTTTATTTTCCTTTATTCCCTTTAAAAATGAATACGTAGACAAATATCTACCTAGGTAGGTACATTTATCAAAAATCAACAAACTTTTGTGAGTAATCAGTCACTAACCTAACTTTAATAAACACAAGCATAAAATTGGGAACCCATCACTTTATCGCAATTAAACTTCAACGATTTTCATTCCCCATAAAACTATTCGCAAATCTTTTAATACAATCAATCAATATCAATCAATACATATAATAAAATCGTAACCGATCGCTGTCTGTACATGAAAGATAAATGAGTAAAAATATTTTTGGGGGCTTTTACCAACGCAATAGAACACAAAACAATGATTTTTAGAATTTTTGTCTGTTTGTCGGTTTGTCTGTTTGTCTGTGCGTTTGTGCACGCTAATCTGAGAAACGCCTGAACTGATTCGTTTGCGGTTTTCACTGAAATATTATGATAAGCTTCACTTAAAATTTAGTGTTTGTTTCATTTAAATCCGTTCATAAATAAAAAAGTTATATCAATTTTAACACTAGAGTGCACGCGCCCCATTTCTTTGCAAGTATGCTCGCGCGCTCTACTATAGTAGAACACTTTAAAATTGAAAAAAAATCAATAATATGGCAATTTTGAATAAAAATAAGCATTTTTACTAAAGAAGATTTATTTTAGAAAATTAAAGTTACAAAATTTTTGTTTACATTGTTAAATTTACTTAATTAGGAACATTTTTAAGAGATCACATAAAAAGTTACATATTTGGCAAGTTACAAATCAAAACACATATTTTTTTTAGATTTCTGATATTTTTTTAAATTGAATCACTGTTTTCGTTGCATTCAATGCACAATAGTTTGAGTTGGAGGTGATTTATTCCATCGTGTTCCATTTTTTGATATAAAAAAGTTGCCACTCACCTCTGTACGCTCAACTGGCCTCAATTGAGAGAGAAGAATATCATCTTCTGACGACGACTGCTCAGACTGTGTGGTATTAGTCACGTGGTCTTGAGCCATCTCCTCATCTTGCACCTGACTTCTGCCCTCTTGACTAATTGGTTCTAACACTATGCCAGCATTACCATCGTCATCGCTTTCAATAATTTCCTCATCATCTTCAATTTCCTCTTCCAGCCATTTTGATACACGACGTTCCCATTCTGAGGCCATAATGATACATTTTGGTGCTAAAAAAAAAACAAAGTACAAAATAAAATATAATGCATAAAAAAAAATTTTATAAAACACTAAAGAAAAACAACTAAGTATAAGTTACTTACCTCATATATTAATTACACAAGTGGTCGCGCGTACTACTCAGGTAGAATAAGGATTTTGTCGCGAAATAATAAAGACGTGCGGCCTCTTTTTATACGTGCGGCACACGAAAATGAACCGGAGTTTAGTAGTCGAGGCTTATCTAGGAGCGGGAGGGTATATATGAAAAAATGAGATGACACGACTCAAAAGTTTGCTCCTGTTCTACTATAGTAGAGCGCGCGTGTCCTCTAGTGTTAAAGAATCACGTCAACCATTTTTGTTCGAAAAACTGTGTTTGTGCACGCTTATCTCAGAAACGGCTGAACAACTTCGGTTGCGATTCTCAATTATGTATTTTGATAAGTTTTACTTAAAATTTAGTGGTTGTTTCATTGAAATCCGTTGATAAATAAAAAAGTTATATCAATTTAAAGAATCACGTCAAAGATTTTTGTTCGAAAATTTGCGATGAAATAAACTGTACGGTTTTTATAAAATAATAAAGTTAATAACCGGCCAAGTGAGAGTCGGACTCGCGCACAAAGGGTTCCGTCCCATTATCTATAAAAAATCAAGTTTGTTGTACGGGAGCCTCAATTAAATATTTATTTTACTCTATTTTTAGTTATTATATCGGCAAGAGAAATACATCATCCTTGAAAATTTCAACTGTCTGGCTATCACGGTTCATGAGATACAGCTTGGTGACAGACGGACGGAAGGACGGACAGCGAAGTCTTAGTAACAAGGTCCCGATTTTAGCCTTCGGGTACGGAATACGGAACCCTAAAAATTTACTATTTTGATGTTTTCGGAGTTTTTTTATTAGTTTCTTTTTGGTCACCAATAAATGGCGCTGTTAAAAATACACAGAGCCTAGGGCCGCAAGACCCAACGCCACCAAACGGCGATTCTTAGCATGATTGTGGACGCGAAAATGGAAAAAGGAATCAAAATAGGAAGTACTTAATAGGTTAGGTTAGGCACAGGGGATGTCCTCTGACTAAAGCATAGGGTGCTGTGAGCGAGTCACGGACCGCCATAGTGGTAGCCGCGCCAGGGCTTTTAGCCCTTACCCCGGAGTTTTTAGTGGTAAACGCCACATAACCTTACCGGTCTCCCGTTACTGGCAAGGTGTCCGAACCGAAGGGATTTTTCCCGCGTAAAATTCTCCTCCATAAATCTGCCTCCATGACGTGGGCCAGTCGGGCGATGGGAACTGGATTCCAAATACGGTCCTCTAGGTTGAAAGGAGCATTTGTGTCAACACGCGTCTTTACCCTAGCGGATAAAATTGAAGGCCGATGTACCAGGCCACTCAGACTCCTCTCGATAACTGAGAGAGTACCTCAAGTGAGCTCAGCCAAAGCCGCTGATAAGCAGTCGCCGTACCAGGTCTTTGGAGCAAGATTTAGCACACTGACTTGGCAAAAGCGGTAACGCCGTTATCACCATGAGTTTTTTTTTGGGTGAAAACCTTAACCGTCCGAATTTCTGTGGCCAAAAGGCACCTTTTCCTCACGTAAGAAGAAAGGTTAGGAAAAAAATGTTAGGTTAAAATTTAAGTTAGGCACTGCAATAAAAATGTGTGGAAAACCCATACCAAGACTACTCAGTATTGTGACTTGAGGAACGAAAGATAGGTAATGGTCATTTTCCAGTTCGTTTGAACTGAAAGTACGCCGCAAATAACCTCCAAACAGCCGTATAGGACGCCCTACCCGAGAAGCTCTTCAAACGGAGGTTATTAGTGAACACTAAGCAGACATTGATCTCAGAGAACACTAACTTCCTGCCATCCTTGAAGCTCTACTGGTAAAATGTGCCGAGATACTGGCACGTAAAATACCTAGAGGTATCTTAAGTTTGGCAGATGCCTCAGCTTGATTGTCCACATCAATAGAATGGTGACGATAGTGAAGATGGCCCGGGGGAAGCTCTATCCAGTACTTTCCTCTCGCTTCTAGCTTCGGACGCGGCTCATGATTAAGGCAATCTTAAGAAAATCTATGTTTAAGGTTACTTGAGGAACGCCGTCATCTGTCAGGACTCAAAGTAGAAATGCGTATTTCTCGACTTTTATCTCCCGCCTAGCGAAAGACATATTTAACAAGGCTTACCATTGCACCGCCACATCGGGAGGGCGGGGAAGAGGGGGAGATACGTATAGACGTCGGCAGCAGTCCGCTGCAGAGAGCTACAACAGATTAGTGCTGTGGGAACTCACGCCAAAAGACGGAAGATGAATTAAATATTAGCAAACCTATTGCATAAGTATTTCGTTTTAGAGAGACCCACGGCGTAGCAGTAACATTCGGTAACAGTGTAAGTTTACATGTAGTTTACAATGTCAAAATTCCGATCGACTTAGACTGTGACTAGAGATAATGTGTGATCGTAGTAAACAAGGAACCCTTATAGTTTTGCCATTTCTGTCTGTCTCTCTGTCCGTGGTTTGACTTAGAGATAATTAGAACCAAGAAGCTGTAATTTGGCAACGGTCATGAACTTAAAGCAAAACTGGGCAGGGCAACTGGCGCGACGGAGCCCATGCGATGGGTTGACGAAATAATCAAAGTCGCGGGTTACACCTGGATGTGAGCAGCACAGGACTGAGATGTGTCGACGAAGACAGGTCTATGCTCAGCAGTGGACGGAATAAGGGCTGAGATGATGATGAACTCTTTAGTTTTAATTCTAAATCGACATTCACAAATACGGAACCCTTCACTGCGTGTGACCTGATATTGTGCGTGTTACTTGACCGGTTTTATTGAAAATATCAAAATAACGATTTTTATAAAGTAAAGTCCACGCAGACGAAGTCGCGGGCAACAGCTAGTATTTAATAAATCCTAAAATCTGTTGACATCGAAATTTCATTCACTTGATTATTTGTTATTTACAAACTTAGTCTATCGTTATTTCTTTTCATATTTTATGTTTTTTATCGAAATAACGTAAATCAAAGTTTTGTTACCTATAATTTTGTTTCCACGTAAGTTTCAATAATTAAAAATAGTTAAAACATTTGAAACGAGTGCTAGGAAATTTCTTTTCATTATCCTAATTTACGGAAAACCTATAGGTTAGGTTATGTTAGAACTGCGACCTACACACGCACGAGCCGAGCGAGCAAAGCGAGCGTGCCGCGGCAGCGGCCGGCGAGTGCTAGGAAACTTCTATACATTTTCCTAGGTCAGGGCAAACCTATAGGTTAGATTATGTTAGAACTGCAACATATTGTTAAAAAATAATATTTTTTTTTTGTTATTGTCCTATGTCCCCTGGGTGGGGCAGAGGGCATTTTTCATGCCAAAGGTCGTTGGTAAAAGATCGGTCCGGTTATTTACTGTATTGGTTTCGGGAATCGTAGTTTTCGGGCAAGCAGGTGATTAGCCCACTGTGTCCTAGTCTGCTGGCGGGGCTGCCACCTCTGAGTTCGCAGACGCACTCGGTTTGTTTCAGGTATCCTCCCTAGTGAGGGGATTCTGTTTTCGGGCGCAGAACGCTCGCCCTTTGCCCTGCATCCTTGGCAGCTACAGCACTAGATAGCGGTCACGCGGCGGCGTGGCCGTAGCCGGTCCCAGGGTGGACGACGGGGACGTGGATGGCTCGGACTGGCTGAGGCTCTGCTTAAGAGGGTGTCCCGCCATTGACACAGCAGATAGATACTCGGCATTTTATAGGCAGCCCGGACTCACTACTATCAGGGCTCCCACCGAGACTATACCTCAACTTCCCACCCAAAAATAATATTTAATAGTAATAAAATAATACACAGTTTTTTAACAAAGTAATGTATTAATTAATACAAATATATTTTTATGTTTCGAAAATACAAGCAATTAATAGTTATTTATCACAAAATAAATAAATGTTTTTACTAATTTTTTTTTTACAATTTTAAATTTCTTGTGTGTTATTATGTGTACCTATACACATTGAAACATGTTTTGTTGAACAGTTTTATCGATAACTTAATACTTTTAAAGTAATGTTCGATATACCGTTTTTATAAAAGAAAACCATTTTAAAATATATTTTTTTAATTTTGTTGTTATAATATGAAACTGCGATGATAAACTATTCGTTTTCTTAAGAAAAAAATGTATTAAAAATCGTGGAATCGTTTTCTGGGACATGAAATTCGATGTCAAAAAAATCTGTATTCTAATCAGAGATATGGATTCTAATAGACACCCCTCCTCGTTCTTAAAAAAAACAAAACCTGCGGATAGTATCCAATTTGTAAGGAATTCGGTGCGTCCGGAAAAGTTGGAATATTCCGTACGTGTATTTCCAGCCTTAGGCTGCATGATGATGATATCTTTGCGTGGCATCGCATCTTAGCATTTAAAAAGTATGGTATTAACAATAGTTCATGTCAATACTCAAAACTTTTGCCATTCCCTCCCTCCAATTTCTGTTGCAGAAGCGGTAAGTTTATTTGTGAAATAAATAGTTTAGTAGGTTTATATATGTTTAAGTGTATAAATTGTGTCTATTTATCATTTTCATTTTAATAGTCATTGTTTTTTTGATATAATAATTAATATAATTTTGTATTATCCTATTGAAATGTGCTAACAATTTTATGGGATTTTTTTGGCAATGTAACAACCAAGGTATCAAAATGACGGACTGAAAAATTTTATTCAATAGATAAGTTAATATAGGTAGTATCCTGCCTTCGTTATTCAGCCTGCTATAAACTCGTGTATTTACATAGGTAATAGGTAAGGTACCTATTTAGTAGAAAATTATTTAATATATATATTAGGTACCTACCTATTTACTATAAGTACTACATAAAAAAAAATAGACGCTCAAACTTATAGTTATTTCTTTTTTAATAAGATACGAACTTACCTACTATGTGTAGAATGTAGTTAATCCACGTAGATGTAGGTACTAACTGTAAGTACCTGTATCTCCTTTCTATAGAAAAAGTTGTCTTACCTAAGTTGATATATGTTTTTTTAATGTGTTCGTTTTTGCATCCTAATTTACATAAGTACCTACCTACCTACAGCTGCATTGCTTCGTCCTCACAGATATAGACTTACATCTAGGTCTGTGTTCGTCCTACTAGACACGATTTCGTCCAAAACATAAGTAAGTAGTAGGTACGTCAGTCAATGGTCATAGTCACCCAAGGATGTCGATGACCGCGCGAAGTGTGATAGGTAAAAGAAAAAAACTAAATCATCGTTTGGATCACAGATTTGGATATTGTTTTTCCACCAGTCATCTTTCTGGCGTTAGGTACCTACCTAACTTTCTTTGAAAATACGTAGATAGGTTGGCCTTTTTACGAATAGTTTTCTTACTGGCTGCCATCTGAATTCAACCCATTTCGAAAATGCACTTATTTTTTTAACAGAAAATTTAGAGTAGGTACCTACTTATATAAGTTTTTTCTTGTATCCCTAATTCCTTTTATGTAGATAGATGAGGGAATGAAATATAATTATGAATGTATGAATTAGATAGATCGATAGAAATTTTATTCACAAAAATTGCATCACATCCAAATAAACTTGCAAACTATAACCAATCCTAAAAAAAAATTACATGCTCTATTAAATTATAAATGTATGTGCTTCAGCAATGCAAAAATGTCTGCAGCATGGTTAGCCTGTAAGGCAACACACTGGTTTTTCGTTTAACCTAAAAGTAAGTAGGTACGTAGGGGCTGATATTTCATATGAAACAATTGTTTGCTTAGGATACCTGTCTAGAAGTTAACCATGAAGAGAGAAGCCAGTGAAGGCAACTGTGCACCAAGCAAGAAGTCGCACAATCTTCGGTGGGAGACGGTAGCGAGAGGTGAGGACTTATTTACTTTAATAAAATATTTGAGGCATTTTTACAAGCTTTTATGTAACTTACAATGTATCTTGTATGTACGTATATATGTGTGAATGTTTGTTTAAGTCAAATCTTGCAACTCAATTTTCAATCAGTGAAATTTTGCATACATAAGTCGGATGTCAATATAATATGAAGTCAAATGAGCTGTCCTAAAAATGGAGCCGAAGATATTCCGACAGACCTCAGTGCCTATTAAAAAACCATAACCTCATTGAATAGGACTCGTTTTGACGAGCACTTTATGGTAGAAGATGCCTAGGATGCCTGATCAGTGATCACGGAGACGGAAGATGGTCGATGGAACTCAGTAATAAAACGATGCAACTCTGTCGATGTTGGGCTTACTTATCTTATATCTTTAAACGAGCAATTCTTGTATATTTATTTATTTATATATTTCTGTGATCTCGGAAACGGCTCTAACGATTTCGCTGAAATTTGGTATATGGGGGTTTTCGGGGGTAAACAATCGATCTAGATTAGTCTTATGTTTGGGAAAACGCGTGTTTTTCGAGTTTTCATGCGTTTTTCTTTCCACGCAGAATATGGTCGCTAATTTCGTCGCGCCGACCGCCTTGTTTTTAGCTCAGCGGTTAAGGATACCGACCGCTAGAAAGAGTGTTACGGGTTCGAATCCCACTCGGTGACTTATTTTTGTTTTAAGTTTATTTATAATTTTTTATTTTGTATTGTTTTTAGACGAGTTTAAAAAAAATTAGTTAATGTTTGAGATGTAACTGAGCAAAGCTCGGTCACCCAGGTACTTTTGTCTTAACTACCTACTTTGACCTAGGTAGCTTGTACAAAAAAAATAATTAAAAAATTGTTAAGCATTTACTTAAATTGTGGTTTCCGATTGAAATGCAATGTCGTATGCTAAGTAATCTTCTTCTTATATTTAAGAGCTGGGCTCTTGTCGGTGGAGTGCTTTCCATGTCTCTCTTCCTTCCGCTAAGTTCTTAACCTCTTTATATGTTTTCACTTTTAATTTTTCTTTTATTTGGTCTATAAATTTCTTTCTGGGTTTTCCTACTCCTCTCTTTCCTTCTATTTTTCCTTCCATTATTGTTTTAAAGAATGCATCGTGGCGTAGTAGATGACCGAACATTTTGCCTCTTCTATTTTCTATAATTTGTATTATTTGTCTTTTCTCTCTCACATCCTCTAATACCTTCTCATTTGTAATTTTTTCTGTCCAACTTATTTTTTTCATTCTCCTCCAGCACCACATTTCAAATGCTTCTAATCTATCTCTATCCTTTTTGGTCATCGTCCACGTTTCACATCCATACAAGGCAGTGCTCCATATAAATGTTTTAATAAATCTTTTACGTAAACTTTCTTTAATACCAGAACAAAATATGTATTTTTTACTCTTAAATGTACTTTTTGCAATAGCAATCCTATTCTTAATATCTTCTGAGCATCTTGCCTCTTCGTTGATAATAGTTCCTAAATATTTGAAACTCTGAACTTGGTCTATTGTTTTATTATTAAGTTGGATATTTTTAATTACTGGACCTGACTTTGAGACAATTAAGGACTTGGTTTTATTTATGTTTATGCTAAGTAATGTAAATCAGATATTATATCAATACAATATTATTGTAAAAAATAGCTGATCTGATGATAGAGCCGAGCAGAAGCCGGAGCCTTGTAATAAAACAAAGTAACCCTATTGAGTTTGGGCTTATTAAATTTGTTTTATTGTAACGCTTAACGTCACAACAAAAACTTGTTAATAAAATTAATTAAAAAAAATTACATGCTTAGAAATAATCCGCTGCCACAGCAATGCGACGGTAGTAGCGGCGCGAAGCGCCACGAACGAGTACGTGTGTAGGATTTTGTGTGCATTTATTCTTTCACACGATGACAAAATTCAACGTTCGTGGCGCGCCGCAGCGAAATATATGTGTAAATGCTAGTAGCTACCTAACATTAGCTATGTATATAGTTAATAAGTACTTAATTATACTATCGCAAGCTACTATAGCTTCACTATAATATATAATACTAAAGTAGGTACTAATTTTATGTAGTAGGTACCTATTTATTCTGTAGTAAAAATCAAAATCAATTAACATTACATATATGTAAATCTATGTCCAGTCGTGGACGTTATACGGCTGAAATGATGATATGTAAATGTAGTTTTTTACCCGACTACGGCAAAGCCTTTTGGCTTTGCCGTAGTCGGTTGACTTTGGGCCCAATTTGTATTTTCTCCTCCTCAAGGTTTTTTATAATATAAACCAATATATGAACTGTCATTACATATTATCAACCTCATTCACCGTCACTCAACTCAATTCCACGTTGTTCTTGCATCACTCAATTTATTTTTTGAACATAAAACTCGGCCGACTAGGGAATCTCCAGGTATAGGGCCGGAAACCTAAATTAATTATTGAGAGGATGAATAGAACTATCGAATGGCAAGAATTTTATTTTGCTACTTGACGAGGATTTTTTTTAAATTGCCTCCTTAAAATCAATCTGACTCAAGAAAGTGCCTGGATTAGGTGAGGCAACCCTATACATTTTGGCACTTCTTGATAAGGACTATCGAATGTACTATGTACCTAATTGTTACTCGATGAGATAAAAAAATTATCACTTTTTTGCTGACTACAAAATGCTCCAGGTTAAGCCCAGGCAATCCTGTACATTAAGACATATCTTTTTAATTAATAATATGCAAGTCCCTACATATGTCACATTTTGCTACTCGTAGAGGTAGGGTTGCATTCGGCCCCCTCTTAGTCTATTACAATAAATTCAATATGGCGCCATCTATAGGCATAAAAGTAAATGACAATAATAAAGAACCATATCGTGTAGGGTAGGTATCAAATGAAAAGGCTTAATCAGCACATTATATAAAATATACAAAATTTACTGAAATTCTTTTAGGGGGGAATTCAGTCCATAATACTGAACAACTTTCCCCAAGAAACATGTAGAAATATATGAAAAATAATTTTCGACTTTTCATACAATCTCAAATCAGCTAATCGGTTAACTGGCATGGGAGGCCAATAATTACTTTTCATTTCTCAATACGTGTTCCTTGGAGAAAGTTGTTCAGTATCATGGACTGGAATCACCCTTAAAATAGTTTCAGTATATTTTGTTAAACTTTGCTATACATTACTAGCAATTTGTAGGTGAACGTACTTTTCAGCAAGAATCTTCTTGTAGTCGGGTTTTAGTTTTAACTAGGTAGGTAAGTATATCGTTTGTAGGGTTCCGCAGTAAACAAGTAACCTTATAGTTTCTTCATGTCTGTCTGTCTGACTGCCAGTCCGCGATTTTACTCTGCAGCTATAAGTACTAAAGAGCTGTGATTTGGTATGGGTATGTGTGTAAATTAAGCATGGGAAAATAATAGGATTTTTTAAAAGATTTCACTGAGTTGCGTCGTTTTAAAAAATTCTGGTGCTCAAATGCTGTATAATAAAGGCATCTACAACACTTTCATACTGTTTAGTTGACAAGTCAACTAGAAATATATGAATTAATTAATTAATATAAAAAGGATATAGTAAAAAACTTATGTGTTACGAGTAATTACATAATTAAATAAGTTTCTAACATTTTAAATTGATCTTCTATAATTTATTATGCGACTCTATTAGAAACAAATTGCAAAATTTTACAATCATCAAAACTATCACATTAATAATATATTATTAGTAGGATAAACATTTACTATTGGTTCATTGTGGTGTTTATCTTTTTAAAGTTGACTACCTATTACAAACTACATAGCATTCTAAAATTCAAGTAATTTATTTTTTGTCGTTAGGTACTTGCAACCAATCCCACCGAAGATTCAAGGGTAATGGGGTACAATGTTAGGCTATGTCAACATGCGCGGCAGTTTATTCAGCAATAATTAATAGGAATCATTTAACTACAGTTGACATCGACACTGTCCTCTACAGTGGCGACTTACTTTATATAGGTCTTAGACCTCAAGACCAATTTTATACGATGAATCATTATTAGAACCAGAAGATTTGCCTACTGAATTTTATGTAGGGAACTATTTGGCAAATATCGAACCAATGGCAGATAGCTGGATAGCCAACGGACTTTTTCCAAAATTAACTGACAATAATGAAACTAATGCATTAACGCAGCTTAAAATTATTTTAATGAACAACGTGTTCAATTCCATGCGTACTAACATGGATAGTTTTCTTTTTACGGGTCATGATAGAACCGTTTCTTTTTGGCAAGCAAATAATGTTTTTTTATCTTTTTAATAGTCATGCTGTTGATGACACCAATACACACAGTTCTAATGATAAAGAAAACTTAGCACATCTATTTAGTAGTGAAACTATTAAAAATCTGTGCGAATTATTATTCGCTGGCCATGCTCACGACGGGAAAGAATTTAGTATAGCAAAAGTTAGTTTAATATCATTTTCAATACCTAACAATAATACATTGTCTATTGCTTTAAATGATTCAACAGAATCATTAATACACTGCTTAAAAAACGATAGTAATACAAAAATAATTACTCGTAAAACATGTGCATCAACAGCATCAAACATAGATTAAATCAATCAAAGTAACGACCAAAATTCAACATCAGCTGTTACTGCCTCCGAAATTATAGATTTAAATTCTGGTTCCGATAGTAATTTAAATAAAATACAAAAACCTAAAAGAGGACGACCAATAAAAAAGAAACGGGGGCCAAACAAGAAACTAGATAATCCACATTTAAACGCAGTAAAAAAATATAATGAAAAAAATCCGGAAAAACTCCGCAGTGCCCCTAAAACCTATTCACAAAAAAACCCGAAAATTCATCGTAAAAGTGTTAAAAAATATAACAAAAACAAACCCGAAGTTCATCGTGAAAGTGTACAAAAATACAACAAAAATAATCCTAAAATTAATAGTGAAAGTGTTAAGACATACTCTGAAAAAAACCCTGATATCAATAAGAAATCAGTAGATAAATATAATACTGTAAACCGTAATGTAGACAAAGAATTAAGATCCGCAAAACTAATCGGAGAAAGATTTAATGACGAGCTGAATGCCGTAAAAATATTTACATTAAAAAAACACAATTTATCAGAATCGGGTGCATACGTTTGTAACGATTGTAAAGCTCGTCTTTTCCCTGAAGAAAAAAGTCGTTCACAGTGGTGCTGCGGTCAAGGTCGGTATAACATTCAACATTTCGAACCATTAATCGAAGACTTTTACTCTCATAACCATTTTATAGAAAGAGCGCGTGCATATAACAATTTATTTAGTTTTAGTGCATCGGGTACAACGAGCGACTATAAATTTGATAATAATCCTTTTTCATTTTATAAAATTCAAGGTCGGACATATCATCGCGTATTCGATTTAGGATATTCTAAAACTACAAATAACATTGGTTTATACATTGACGATAGCGATGAACGCGAAAGAATAGCACGGGGATTACAACTAGATTCAAATATTACCAGATCAATTACTAACTTTTTGCATAATGTCAATCCGTATATCGAACATTTTAAACGATTAAGCCGTGAAGCATCAGATGATGCACATCTTGTTTTTGAACCTGTAACACGTCGGACCCACGGTAATGTATTAGGAGATTTACCATCAGGACGGGAAGTAGCTGCTATTATTAATACAGTACAAGAAAGTTATGTCCCACGTTCTATAGCTATATGGAAAATTGGAGAAAGTAAACCTCATACAGTAGACATTTTACATCCGTTGTACGAATGTTTCCAATATCCATTATTATATCCCCATGGGAATCCAGGCTGGGAACTTATTATACTAAATGCAAAATGAAAAAGATTTAAAACATATAACTCAACTTCAATACTATCGTTGTTTATTACTCTCCGAACCGCGATTTTCTTACTATGGTAAATTATCGGAAGAGTGGTTAGTTGATATGTATAGTAGAATGATAGATGAGAGACTTAGTTTTATTGAAAAAGCGCAAAAAAAGGACACGAACCAGTCACTTCGATCTGCGCCTCTAGAAGAATTACAAGACGAAACTATACAAGGAGAAGGCAACGTTGTACCTGGACGTGTTTATTTGTTTAACTCATTTACTGGTGGTTCTCGCTATATGAAAGTTAAATATATGGACTCTATAGCCTTAGTTAATAGATTAGGACCACCGACTTATTTTATAACTATGACATGTAATAAAAATTGGTCTGAAATTCAACAAAACTTAACAGGAGATGAAAAACCGAGTCCACAAATTTGTGCCAGAGTATTTCAATTAAAATTAGCACAGTTGTTGCGTGATATTCGCTTTGGTTCTTGGTTCGGTAAATGCAAGTACATTATGCATGTCATAGAGTTTCAAAAACGAGGTCTTCCTCATGCTCACATTTGTGTCAAAGTAGAAAACGAACCACAAACTAATACAGATATAGATAAATTTGTAAGAGCAGATATCCCAAGTGCAGAAGTAACCGGAGGTAGACTACGTAAAATAGTGCTAGACCATATGATTCATGGGCCATGTGGTCTATCTCATAGAACGGATCTCCTGTGTTGGGATAAAAAGAATAAGACAATGTTCAAAATATTTTCCAAAAAATGAAACCCCTGTCACTTATCATGATGATAGAGGTTTTATTCACTATCGTCGTGACAGTAAAAATGAAGGTACAATACAGTATCGTAAAAAAGATGTTACTGTAAATGATTTATGGGTCGTCCCTTATAACGCTGCTCTTCTCCTAAAGTATAATTGTCACATTAATGTAGAAGTATCTTCAGTACGTACAATCAATACATATAATAAAATCGTAACCGATCGCTGTCTGTACATGGAAGATAAATGAGTAAAAATATTTTTGGGGGCTTTTACCAACGCAATAGAACACAAAGCAATGATTTTTAGAATTTTTGTCTGTTTGTCTGTTTGTCTGTTTGTCGGTTTGTCTGTTTGTCTGTGCGTTTGTACACGCTAATCTGAGAAACGGCTGAACTGATTCGTTTGCGGTTTTCACTGAAATATTATGATAAGCTTCACTTAAAATTTAGTGTTTGTTTCATTTAAATCCGTTCATAAATAAAAAAGTTATATCAATTTTAACACTAGAGTGCACGCGCCCCATTTCTTTGCAAGTATGCTCGCGCGCTCTACTATAGTAGAACACTTTAAAATTGAAAAAAAATCAATAATATGGCAATTTTGAATAAAAATAAGCATTTTTACTAATCAATCAATCAATACATCATCATCAATCATCAATCAATACATATAATAAAATCGTAACCGATCGCTGTCTGTACATGGAAGATAAATGAGTAAAAATATTTTTGGGGGCTTTTACCAACGCAATAGAACACAAAACAATGATTTTTAGGGTTCCGTAGCCAAATGGCAAAAACGGAACCCTTATAGATTCGTCATGTCTGTCTGTCTGTCTGTCCGTCCGTATGTCACAGCCACTTTTTTCAGAAACTATAAGACCTATACTGTTGAAACTTGGTAAGTAGATGTATTATGTGAACCGCATTAAGGTTTTGATACAAAAATAAATAAAAAACAATAAATTTTGGGGGTTCCCCATACTTAGAACTGAAACTCAAAAATTTATTTTTCATCAAACCCATACGTGTGGGGTATCGGTTTAGAAAAAAATTATATTAGACCTATCCTTATGGATAGGTCTTCAAAAATAATATTGAGGTTTCTAATATAATTTTTTTCTAAACCGAATACTTTGCGCGCACTTTTCCAAAGTGCAAAAAAGTGTGTCCCCCCCCCCGTAACTTCTAAAATAAGGGAATTATAAAACTAAAAAAAATACATGATGTTCTTTACCATAAAAACTACCAGCGAAAATTAGTTTGAACGATATCTAGTAAGTAGTTTTTTTTTAATACGTCATAAATCATAAACGGCAATTTACCTTTCATTCAATCAACTCAAATATAAAAATTTTAAAAAAACATACTACATACATGACTTTTATATTATGTTATTTGCTACTACGGAACCCTTCATGGGCGAGTCCGACTCGCACTTGGCCGCTTTTTTAGAATTTTTGTCTGTTTGTCGGTTTGTCTGTGCGTTTGTGCACGCTAATCTGAGAAACGGCTGAACTGATTCGTTTGCGGTTTTCACTGAAATATTATGATAAGCTTCACTTAAAATTTAGTGTTTGTTTCATTTAAATCCGTTCATAAATAAAAAAGTTATATCAATTTTAACACTAGAGTGCACGCGCCCCATTTCTTTGCAAGTATGCTCGCGCGCTCTACTATAGTAGAACACTTTAAAATTGAAAAAAAATCAATAATATGGCAATTTTGAATAAAAATAAGCATTTTTACTAAAGAAGATTTATTTTAGAAAATTAAAGTTACAAAATTTTTGTTTACATTGTTAAATTTACTTAACTAGGAACATTTTTAAGAGATCACATAAAAAGTTACATATTTGGCAAGTTACAAATTAAAACACATATTTTTTTTAGATTTCTGATATTTTTTTAAATTGAATCACTGTTTTCGTTGCATTCAATGCACAATAGTTTGAGTTGGAGGTGATTTATTCCATCGTGTTCCATTTTTTGATATAAAAAAGTTGCCACTCACCTCTGTACGCTCAACTTGCCTCAATTGAGAGAGAAGAATATCATCTTTTGACGACGACTGCTCAGACTGTGTGGTATTAGTCACGTGGTCTTGAGCCATCTCCTCATCTTGCACCTGACTTCTGCCCTCTTGACTAATTGGTTCTGACACTATGCCAGCATTACCATCGTCATCGCTTTCAATAATTTCCTCATCATCTTCAATTTCCTCTTCCAGCCATTTTGATACACGACGTTCCCATTCTGAGGCCATAATGATAAATTTTGGTGCTAAAAAAAAACAAAGTACAAAATAAAATATAATGCATAAAAAAAATGTTATAAAACACTAAAGAAAAACAACTAAGTATATGTTACTTACCTCATATATTAATTACACAAGTGGTCGCGCGTACTACTCAGGTAGAATAAGGATTTTGTCGCGAAATAATATCGACGTGCGGCCTCTTTTTATACGTGCGGCACACTAAAATGAACCGGAGTTTAGTAGTCGAGGCTTATCTAGGAGCGGGAGGGTATATATGAAAAAATGAGATGACACGACTCAAAAGTTTGCTCCTGTTCTACTATAGTAGAGCGCGCGTGTCCTCTAGTGTTAAAGAATCACGTCAACCATTTTTGTTCGAAAAACTGTGTTTGTACACGCTTATCTCAGAAACGGCTGAACAACTTCGGTTGCGATTTTCAATTATGTATTTTGATAAGTTTCACTTAAAATTTAGTGGTTGTTTCATTGAAATCCGTTGATAAATAAAAAAGTTATATCAATTTAAAGAATCACGTCAAAGATTTTTGTTCGAAAATTTGCTATGAAATAAACTGTACGGTAGCATTGGCTAATACTTTTGTTAATTTTATATACGGTTTTTATAAAATAATAAAGTTAATAACCGGCCAAGTGAGAGTCGGACTCGCGCACAAAGGGTTCCGTCCCATTATCTATAAAAAATCAAGTTTGTTGTACGGGAGCCTCAATTAAATATTTATTTTACTCTATTTTTAGTTATTATATCGGCAAGAGAAATACATCATCCTTGAAAATTTCAACTGTCTGGCTATCACGGTTCATGAGATACAGCTTGGTGACAGACGGACGGAAGGACGGACAGCGGAGTCTTAGTAACAAGGTCCCGATTTTAGCCTTCGGGTACGGAATACGGAACCCTAAAAATTTACTATTTTGATGTTTTCGGAGTTTTTTTATTAGTTTCTTTTTGGTCACCAATAAATGGCGCTGTTAAAAATACACAGAGCCTAGGGCCGCAAGACCCAACGCCACCAAATGGCGATTCTTAGCATGATTGTGGGCGCGAAAATGGAAAAAGGAATCAAAATAGGAAGTACTTAATAGGTTAGGTTAGGCACAGGGGATGTCCTCTGACTAAAGCATAGGGTGCTGTGAGCGAGTCATGGACCGCCATAGTGGTAGCCGCGCCGGGGCTTTTAGCCCTTACCCCGGAGTTTTTAGTGGTAAACGCCACATAACCTTACCGGTCTCCCGTTACTGGCAAGGTGTCCGAAACGAAGGGATTTTTCCCGCGTAAAATTCTCCTCCATTAATCTGCCTCCATGACGTGGGCCAGTCGGGCGATGGGAACTGGATTCCAAATACGGTCCTCTAGGTTGAATGGAGCATTTGTGTCAACACGCGTCTTTACCCTAGCGGATAAAATTGAAGGCCGATGTACCAGGCCACTCAGACTCCTCTCGATAACTGAGAGAGTACCTCAAGTGAGCTCAGCCAAAGCCGCTGATAAGCAGTCGCCGTACCAGGTCTTTGGAGCAAGATTTAGCACACTGACTTGGCAAAAGCGGTAACGCCGTTATCACCATGAGATTTTTTGTGGGTGAAAACCTTAACCGTCCGAATTTCTGTGGCCAAAAGGCACCTTTTCCTCACGTAAGAAGAAAGGTTAGGGAAAAAATGTTAGGTTAAAATTTAAGTTAGGCACTGCAATAAAAATGTGTGGAAAACCCATACCAAGACTACTCAGTATTGTGACTTGAGGAACCGAAAGATAGGTAATGGTCATTTTCCAGTTCGTTTGAACTGAAAGTACGCCGCAAATAACCTCCAAACAGCCGTATAGGACGCCCTACCCGAGAAGCTCTTCAAACGGAGGTTATTAGTGAACACTAAGCAGACATTGATCTCAGAGAACACTAACTTCCTGCCATCCTTGAAGCTCTACTGGTAAAATGTGCCGAGATACTGGCACGTAAAATACCTAGAGGTATCTTAAGTTTGGCAGATGCCTCAGCTTGAAAGTCCACATCAATAGAATGGTGACGATAGTGAAGATGGCCCGGGGGAAGCTCTATCCAGTACTTTCCTCTCGCTTCTAGCTTCGGACGCGGCTCATGATTAAGGCGATCTTAAGAAAATCTATGTTTAAGGTTACTTGAGGAACGCCGTCATCTGTCGGGACTCAAAGTAGAAATGCGTATTTCTCGACTTTTATCTCCCGCCTAGCGAAAGACATATTTGACAAGGCTTACCATTGCACCGCCACATCGGGAGGGCGGGGAAGAGGGGGAGATACAAATAGACGGTGGCAGCAGTCCGCTGCAGAGAGCTACAACAGATTAGTGCTGTGGGAACTCACGCCAAAAGACGGAAGATGAATTAAATATTAGCAAAGTCACTACCTATTGCATAAGTATATCGTTTTAGAGAGACCCACGGCGTAGCAGTAACATTCGGTAACAGTGTAAGTTTACATGTAGTTTACAATGTCAAAATTCCGATCGACTTAGACTGTGACTAGAGATAATGTGTGATCGTAGTAAACAAGGAACCCTTATAGTTTTGCCATTTCTGTCTGTCTCTCTGTCCGTGGTTTTACTTAGAGATAATTAGAACCAAGAAGCTGTAATTTGGCAACGGTCATGAACTTAAAGCAAAACTGGGCAGGGCAACTGGCGCGACGGAGCCCATGCGATGGGTTGACGAAATAATCAAAGTCGCGGGTTACACCTGGATGTGAGCAGCACAGGACTGAGATGTGTCGACGAAGACAGGTCTATGCTCAGCAGTGGACGGAATAAGGGCTGAGATGATGATGAACTCTTTAGTTTTAATTCTAAATCGACATTCACAAATACGAAACCCTTCACTGCGTGTGACCTGATATTGTGCGTGTTACTTGACCGGTTTTATTGAAAATATCAAAATAACGATTTTTATAAAGTAAAGTCCACGCAGACGAAGTCGCGGGCAACAGCTAGTTATAAAATATTTATTTAAATACATTACCAAGGGTCCTGATCAAGTACGTATTGCTGTTTTCGATGATAAAGATAAAAATAATGAAATAGTACAATATGTTTCCAAACGGAATGTAGGATCTTCTGACGCGGCGTGGCGGATTTTAAGTTTCGATGTAGTTGCTCGAGAACCAAATGTAAAAATGCTGGCTGTACCTAGAAAATCGGCAAACAATATTTTTTAAACCGGGTAATGAATCCGAAGCCGCGGAACGGTCCGATTCGGAATTAATCACATATTTTAATCGGCCAAAAGGTGATGAATTCGATAACCTAACATATTTAGTCTTTTACGAACAGTATATAGTTCATGCAAAATGCCCCAGTACAAAAAAATGTCCCTAAAATAAAATTAAGTAACAATAAATATATTACAAAAAGACAAAGAGGAGAACTTAACTTGTCACGCGTTTGTTTTGGGTTGCGCCGAATAGAGGTGAACAATTTTTCTTGCGTTTATTGTTAAATTCGTTTCCATGTAGGAGTTACGAAGACCTTTACAATCTCGGTAGTGCTGGATGTAAAACATTTCAAGAAGCTGCTAAGGCTGTACGTCTCGCGGACGATGATATAGAATATTAATTGGCTATGAAAGAAGCTTCTACATTCTATACAGGACCACGTTTACGTAGTTTTTTTGTTATTTTAGCTGTAAACGGACTTTCAGTTTCATTACTATGGGATAAATTTAAAAATCAATTAAGCGAAGATTTAATACCAAAACACCCTAACGAAATTGATAAAGCATACACAATGTGCCTTCTTTTAATAGACCGACTATTACGAAAACACGGAACTTGTCTCGTGGAACAAGGTTTACCGGATACGCCCGATAACACTACAGAGTTAGATCGTGAACGTATCGAATACAGCGTGGATCGTTTACAAAATTTTACCGCTGAATGTTTGCCACAACTTTTAGCGGATCAAAAAGTAGTTTTTAATTATATTGATCAATTACTAACAAATCAAAACTTTAACGAAAAAATAACAATGCAATTTTATTGACGGTCCCGCTGGTACGGGCAAAACATTACTATTAAAAGTCATTGCAGCACACATTCGCAGTAAACGCGGTATCGTTTTGTGTACAGCGAGCTTCGGTATTGCGGCGCAAAATTATGAAGGAGGCACTACTGCCCATAGCATGTTTCGTTTTCCAATAGATCTGGTTGATGATTTAGGATATTGGAACATCACCAATAAATCTCAACAAGCTCAGTTGATATATCACGCCGATGTAATTATTTATGACGAAGCCCCTATGGCTCATAAATATCTAATTCATTTACTTGATAGGTCGCTTCGTGACCTAATGCGAAATAATAAAAAATTTGGCGGTAAAATAATTATATTTGCAGGCGACTTTCGTCAAATTCCTCCTGTAGAAGTAAATGCTAAAACTGCCAATGATATAATTTGTTGCTCTGTTAAATCATCAGCCCTTTGGCAACAATTAAAATCGTTTAAACTAACAACATCACAACGTTGTTACAATGATGTAGTCTTTTCTGAATTTCTTTTAAAATTAGGATCAAATATCATTCCTCCACAATCAGTTCAGATAGGACGAACAAAACAAGATTTAATTGATTTATCACATTTAACATTTGTTACTGAATTAGATGACCTTATTAATTTTGTTTTTCCAATAGTAGTTTTAGATGAACCTGATGTGTGTGCTCATAGAGCTATTTTGACGACACACAATAATTGTGTTAGACAAATAAATTCAACCGAATGAATTGGATCTCCCGGTACTTTATCTAAAAAGATAAAGTACCGGGAGATCCAATTCATTTAAAATCTGTTGATTATGTAGCAAAAAATGATGTCGACCAAATATTTTTCAGTGCCGACACTTTAAATAAATTACAACCTAAAGGTCTCCCGGAACACAATTTAACTTTGAAAGAAGATTGTGTATGTATGATTATGCGTAATCCAAGTTTCGCTGACGGTTTAGTAAACGGAACTAAAGTTATCGTAACACACGCATCACCGCGATTAATAACAGTACGAAAACCGGGCGAATCTGTTAGTTATTTCATTTCACGTATATTATTCAAAGCACCTATCGAACACGGCAGCCCAATTGAAATGTATCGGCGTCAATTCCCGCTTCAAGTGTGCTATGCAATGAAAATCCACGAAAGTCATCCATCAAACTATTGGGAGGGTTGGTGTAGATTTAAGATCAGACGTATTTAGTCATGGCCAATTGTATGTAGCATTAGGGCGCGTTCGCGAAAAAGATCATATTAAAATTTTAATTGACAAAGATAAATGCATCTCCGGTAAACCATTCGCAAATAATATAGTTTATACGCAACTAATATCGCAATAATTCTATAAATTACTTTTTACTCATCATAACTATTAGTTTTGTTTAGTCGCGATTGTTCACCTCAGACAAAAACACACTGACGCAATTCTTCTTTCAAATTTGTAGGACACTTATGTTGACATAGTCAGACGGCGTGCTTTTTCTTTATTTTAAAAGAGAGTTTTTTATTTTGTAGTGTGTTAGGTCTTGTTGTGGAGCTTTTTTTTTCAGTTACATGTCTTTGAAACGATGTATAGTTGTTTCGTGGTTGTTTGTGAGTGTATGTAATGTATAGATGATATGATAGAAAGTATTTGTCTGATTCAATTACGACATCATATATCATGTAATCAGAATTGTATCACATTCGGTAGAAATGTAACATCCATAGGCAATTGAGTGCTGATCGAAAACGGAGCACACAATGTTTAGGGTAGGCAATGAAAAAACGGAATTCCTGAATAGGCACACGGAGATACAAATAGGGGCCCGAGTGGGTTAAGTTTAATTTGGTGATGAAATGTCTTCGATGAATTGTAAGATAACAGACCATGATACTTGGGATGATAAGTCCAGAGATTGGAGTAGGTAGATTGTAACGGGGCCAATGAACTGAAACGTATATATTTGTCGCAGACTAGGGTGTCGTGTCGTGCAGAGGCCTGAGCGGGATCGGCATATGACATCCAGGTTGACGTGAACTAGCCACTTGGTTACTTACAGTACGAAATCAGGCTAATGTCAGGATGACAACTTACTTACAATCACGTCACCTTATGGATGTCGCCGCAAGAGAGACCTTACGTGGGTATCATAAAAATGTGACGATAATTCAACGCCCCACCACGCGTTGACCATGAACTCAACCACATTAGTAAAACTAGTTCTCCAGCCCAACACAGGGATTGAATCTGTGTCATCATCAGGGCTTATCGTCAAGCTGAAATAGACTACCATTGTAATAAATCGGTTTACCAATCCACATCTATTACAATAATCACAATTAAAATTAGTCAGGCCACCCACTAAACACAGAAATCATAAAAGAGCCATGCATGCACTGTTGAGTACAGATTACTTCCCCTCACTACAATTGTATCACATCATTATAGATTTATAGGTTACCTACCATAGTAACTTATCAATAAAGAAAATAATGTAAGAACGATGGAGTCGTCTCCTTTCCTAATAAAATAAATAGCTCTCGATATCTCGCCCTTCGCTAATGGATTCCCAGTATGTATGACTGTGATTAAACGAGATTGAATAACTGTCCTTTTCTGTCGCTAGGAGTCCTAGCGACCGGCTTCATCACTCCAGTAGACTAGGTACCAAGGGTAGTCGGCCACGGCTGCCGCACATCGTAGTTAACCACTTTCTCCTTGCACTTTGTAATTACGTCCTAGCCTTATGATCATAGCACATAGGTCAATCATTATAGAAATTGTATGACGCGCAAGCCATTCTCCATTCCGATTCCTATTTTCTTTGTGAATCACTTAGTCCTGACACTGACAAGTGACAGCTATGGCTGCGTCTGCCAGCAACCAGCCTCCTATTGGTCAAGCCGATGCGCCCCTATTGGACGCGTGATAACAGGCATTCGGATAGTTGCATCATTGTTTCGCGCTCGCATACGATACGTTTGGATATATTGTGTAGAAATAAATAATAATTAGAGGAAACTAAATTCCAACTCTCCGACATATTAATATAGACATGCCTCCGGAATTCCAGGATATTAAAATTATTAAGTTTAATTCTGGAGTTTCAAAATTATTACATGTAGGATGAACAATATATCAATATGAGCAAGATTTTTTTACACTTCCAACATCATTTAAACCACGGAAGAGAAAAAACTAATAAAAATGTTACTTGGCAAAATTAGTGTAGTGTTTGTGTCTATGAATAGATACAAATACGCTGTCTCACTCACACAAGTAGCTAGAGCTAAACGTCAGATGTACGTTATATAAGTAGGTTGTGCGGCAGTCTAATCGCTCAGTCTCAGAGTGGATGTCGTACAGAGCGGACGTGTCTTGGTGTGAAGGTGAGCCAGTGACATAGTGATAGTGAATATGTAGTGGTACACTACATAATGGCGACGAGGATGGGATGTATACTCGTCATTGCACCCGTACCTTTAAAATATAATTTTTCAAATAAACAAAATACATAAGTACTTTTAACAAATTTTAAACAAAGCTTTCTGAACCGACAATTTTTATACATATTTAAATTCCGTCGTCTACACTGGGTAACCTAAAATACAGAGGCACCAGTCTTTCACAATTATTAGAAAAAAATCTTAACTATGTTTGGTTATTGGTTTTTGCGAAAGAAGGAACTGCTATTCTAATAGGGTAATATAATTAATCACCCCAGAATTTCAATGGATATACGTAACAAAAAATTGGCCAGTCGTATATGACGTTAATTATTACGCGGTTAATATTGGAATATATTATTCAAATAGTCATAGTTTTCCGATGTATATGGATTAAGTGAAATGAATGGGGGATTATATACTTTTACTTTTACTTAGCATTGTTACTCGTGATATTATACTTTTCCGCATGAAATGACAAGTGCTGAATTCAAAGAAGGTAGAGTATGAACTTCCTTCATTATTATTATAATTATGTGGTGAAACTCTTAATTATTTTATCTACTCCAAGACAGGCATCAGTTTTAACCTAAGTGTCATGCTGGGGGATAGATACATCAGATCAGGAGTGCGATGCTGCGAGGAAAGGTCACTAGTCACTGGAGTCAATGAGTAAAAGTTGTGGATGCTTTCTGTCAAGACCGGGAGGCTCACTCCGTGAGTTGGCTGTGATTTACTGGATGAGGGTAATTATTATTATTATTTGTTTTAAAACAAACTAGCAGCTTATTAAGCTGATCTGGTTTCTATATAGTCTATTTTTATATCTGTTGACTGAAGTTCAGTTACAACATTCTCTGATTCCAGCCTGCGACCATATGATTGGAGAGAAAATTATGAAATGGTATTTATTTCTTTTGATTTCACACAATATAATTTCAGCTAATGTCATCTCAATCGTTATTGTCCGAAAATTGTGATATGCCTTGTTGTGTTGGGTACATAATAATATCCTGTTAAAATTTTGTAGGCTTCGATTGGGTTGCCTTTTGTCTTCGACGTTGTAGCAGTGTGAGACTCAGTTCTTTTATCCCTATATATATGGCATATTTAGTAAAGTTTAACCTGTTTTGTTTATGCTGAGAATTACTGCAGGGCTGCTAGGGAGAAGTCTAATTCCAGTCACCACTTTAGCGATAATAAGGGTGCCACATTTCCCTGTTTGAAGCGTTTTGGTGGCATGGCATTGGAGGCTTCACCTTCCTTAATATAGTTTCACATACTGATTTCAGCAACTTTCTACTCAAAGATGTAACGTGAAGGGGAAGGTTGTTGTGTCATGCCGTTTAAACTTTTGTCAGGTTGGGCACGCATTAAATAGCGTGAGGTCATCGGCGTGCATTAAATTGTTCGAGGCCAAGAAGGCCGTGAGCGCACATTAAATTGTGCCAGGCCAAGAAAACCATTAAATTGGGTGAGGGCGACACCAGTGTTAAAAAAATATAAAATAAAAACCTTTATGGCCACGTATTGTATAAGCACATGGGGGTGCACCTCCATTTAGTTGGAAGGCACAAGGCACCTCCGTTAAGTCGGAAGGCACGTGCACCTCTATTTAGTTGGAAGGCACAAGGCACCTCCGTTATGTCGGAAGGCACGTGCACCTCTATTTAGTTGGAAGGCACAAGGCACCTCCGTTAAGTCGGAAGGCACGTGCACCTCCATTTAGTTTGAAGGCACAAGGCACCTCCGTTGAGTCGGAAGGCACGAGCACCTCCATCGTTATTGAGTCAGCCCAGGATTCAAATCGCTATAGGCAATAAATTCTAAAAAATATATAAGGAAAATTATTATAGTGGCAAGAAAAATTGTGCAAATATCTGTTATTTATATATATAAATTTACTTTTATCAGCACCACCTGTGGGTTGACTGGTGGAAAAGACCTTGGGCCTTATGTTATAAATTTTAATAAATAATATAAAAAAAGTCTGAGAAAGATTGAGCAATCCATACCTACATGAAAATTCATATAAAACTAAGTGGACTTCCACAGACTTAGATATAGCAGAAAGATAAATATGATCTGGAAATCTGAAGACATTCGAGGATTATCACCAACTCGAAATGTAGGAAGATGCAAATTGACATGACGGCAAATTAGAAAGACAAATAAAATTTTAACAAGCAAGAACTTAAATAATATGCAAGTTCGTGTGTTTCTATACTATTGGTTTTCATCATATTAATGTTTCATTTGCTGAATTTTGTATTGGCGTATAGTTCTCATTTAGTGATGTGGTTTTAGAATATTGAGCAAAATTTTAGTCGATAAAATAAATAAATCATTATTCACTTCATTATATATTCTCTTTAATTTAAAATATCAAAGTAAGTGATGAGTGAAAAAAAGTTAAAGTTAATAGTAAGTGTTTTCAGTGTTAACTTGTATTGTAAAACACAATTATATAAAGTGAACACTGAGATTGTTGGTTATTTTGAAACAACTTTACATTAATGCACAACAGTAGTCAAGAACTCGTTAGATATCTTATGACGGCCGATATAAGTAGACTAGAATAGCGATTTCAAGCGAAATCAACGAATACTATTCTACGTGATATGTACCACGAGTAAAATGGAGGCCAGTAAAAAATTGAAGAGCAAGAAGAGGTCATCCATCAGAAAGATCAGATGGTACATCTGTCACAACTGAATGTAAAATGCTAATAACAGGAATTACGGAGGATGTCTCGTTTGAACACCAAACAGAGGTTGTAATAATGATGGAAAGATTTTCACCTATTAATTCAGAGAATAAATAAAGAATCAAACTAAAGAAATGTTAAAAGTGCAGACGGGGCCAACATTCAGGCCTTCATTAACCAGGTAAATGTTATACCGTTCGCTCCTCCTGCCTCCGTGGGGTAGTGGTTAGAGCATTCGGCTCGTACCCGGAGGTCGCGGGTTTGATTCCCGGCGGGGGCGGCGACTTTGTGTTATTGTCCTAGTTTGGTTAGTTAAGGGTTAGATTGTCTGATAGGTGAGATGATCCGTGCTTCGGGGGGCGCGTTGATCCGTCGGTCTCGGTCACTGTCTTTGACATTGGTCGTTGCCTAGAGCCACGTCAGAAGACTTTAAGGCGATTTGGAGGCTGACACTAGTGTTGGTCACTGACACACACGATAAGAAGAAGACCGTTCGCTCATTAGTGAGCAAGTTTCAGTGCTTTTTATGTATTTTTACGCAAACAAGTGACCATGATCTTAAGATGGGTGTTCCAACCGAATCGTCCGAATCCTTATGTACATTGACGTAGGACCATTTCAATGGTTTTCTTAGGAGTTCAAATCCAAACCAGGATGAAACTGGTCGAACGCATAGGCCTGCTCTCGTAGAGTAAATGCGTCGTTATTAAACAGCGTAGCCAAAATAGCTAATGCAAAAAGGTGGACAGAGCACCGCAGATGGACAAGAATGGGTTATGGTCTTGAGTGGGAGATATACATACAGTGGTGGACCTCCCAGGACAGGCGTAGGGTTGGCCACTCTAAGCGGACTTTACAGTACGCTGTTGCAGCAAAGATGAAGACAGTTTGGCAGACCTGGTCCCGAATGGACCTTTGGCCAAAAAACAGATTGCGGTGAAGATCTGCCTACTTTGGGGCCTTAGGACTTAGTAAAGTAAACTGTCAGATGGTAGAAATGGTTAAAAATGACTATTCAAAAATCTGATTAGTATGCTTTGTCAGAGCCAGAGCATATTATAAGTCTAGAAAAAAAATATGGTTAAAACATGTTTTCTTAAGTTATTTTTAAGCTTTAAATATGCAGGAAATACAGTAGAGATTGGCACTGGCAGTCAAACCTGACCGATTAAGTCTACAAAGGTAAAAGAAGTTTAATTATTGGTTATTTTGAGTCATTGCTTTTTAGTTCGAATGCACTTTTAAAAAAAATGGGAGAGGATAGACGGAGAGTGACAAAGTGAAAAAGCTGAGTTCATAGTAGTGTAAAAGCTATATCTGAATCTATCAATATTCTTATTCAATGAGGCCGGAGATTTAATTTAATTGTGGGTTATAAGATAATTTAGTTTTAATCTAAATATATTTCGTAAATCTTCTCATTACAAAAATATTGATAAGGAAGGGATGTAGTGTTTGTGTCTATGAATAGATACAAATACGCTGTCTCACTCACACAAGTAGCTAGAGCTAAACGTCAGATGTACGTTATATAAGTAGGTTGTGCGGCAGTCTGATCGCTCAGTCTCAGAGTGGACAGTGACATAGTGATAGTGAATATGTAGTGGTACACTACAATTAGTATCGGACCTGTTGTTGCCAAACTCACACAAATAAACCACTATTCAAATTTGCATTACATAGTAACTTATTCTATATTAATTTTAATTGATCGTTTTCATTTATATCAGGTAGTTGACCATAGATAACGTTATATTTCAAAGAAGCAATAACAAACTTAAGAGCGATAAATAGTAGGTTTAAATATGCGTCAAAATATACTACGGAGATTGAGTGCAGTTGTACTTTATTATGACACACACGCCACGTCCACTTGACGCCTTTTCCTCTTTCGTGATTTTAATGGTATAAGTGCATTTAACATAAAATTTGCTTTGATAAACAAAGCCAGATTTATATGAAATTTATATGGTGAAGCGAATTTATTTACTATACGACATTTTTTTCCCAAAACCAATGAAATGTCAGCGTGTATATACATTGCTGAAACTTGAAATTCAGAGACAATCGTTTCCGATTAAATTAAAAAGTGTGAATTTAAAAAAAAAAACGGTATAAGTGACTAGCCTGAAGCGAAAAAATAAACTGTGGCATGGCAAAACTAAAAGAAAGAAACATAACAAGAGAGAAGGAAAGAATGCAAGAGATAAACATATTGTGCCGACTGCAAATAAAACAATCACAGATAATAACATTGAGCCTTAGTACGAACGAAAATCAATCATTAAATAAACACGATAGATTCAATTAGTTGTGATTATCAATCATATCAAAAAAAGACTATTTAACCATTTTTTTGAATTTTTAAGTAGTTCAGACTCATTATGTATTCTTTATTGAAGCCATTGAGACAAATTAGCTACTTTCTTAACCATTTCTTGTATATCTATTGTAATCACAAAAAAAAATACATAATTGCTAAAGTTAACGTTTTCGAAAATGAAAATTTCGATCTTTAAATGTTCTTAAAAGAATTCCAATACAATAATAAATCACGAAATGAAGTATATAACTGACCATAAAACCTCTCGATCTCTGCAAGAGCACCTTCTTTTGTCGACACGAACCGAAATAGCTCTTGCGAAACCTTAAAGCCCTTGTTCTGCTCGATCGTCTTCTTGATACATTAAGGGTCCTCCTTGCGCTAGCGACCTTGAAAACACAAAAAAATTATTTTCTCTTTCTGTAAGTGAGATTATTAGAAACCCTCGTACAACTTTTTAGCTAGTATCCTGAAGTTTCATTAGAACCTCGAAAGTCATTGAAATACTATCCGGTTTAGAAACCTTTACAAAAAGAGTCAAAAATGGCCGTTTTTAGTATTTTTTGCAAAGGAAAATTCAGGGTATTTTATTTCAATGATTTTCGAGGTTCTAATGAAACTTAAGGATACTAGCTAAAAAGTTGTACGAGGGTTTCTGATAATCTCACTTACAGAAAGAGAAATTAATTTTTTTGTGTTTTCAAGGTCGTTAGCGCGGGGAGGACCCTTTATTCTTTATTTCTTTATTTCTTTATTTTTGCTTACATGCACTCATACATTACATGGTTAGTAGGTTAATAAGTACATGAACCCTGACAGGGTGTTGCGAACTAAAAGTATGTTGAGTTGAGTTTATATAATAATAGTGGTTTTAGATTCAGGATATGTCAAAAATTGTTAGTGATTACATTGAATGTCAGCAGAGATACATAGAACTTTTATGTTATAAATATATATAAATAATTGCCGTTCATTTCAGTTAAGTTTGATTACATTTTAATTTAATTTTAATGAGATGTAGTTTTTGTAAATCCGAACATTTAAAATATCTTAACAATAATATTGCAATAAAAAAAATATTTAAAAGAGGAAAAAAAAAAGATAAATATAAATGTCAGTATATTAATGGCTGTGGCTTGAGAATTCTTTAAACTAGTTGTGTAACTTGTCTTCTAAGTACTCTTTGACAGAATAATAACCTTTTGTCAATAACAATGTTTTTAGTTTTTTATTAAAAGTTTTGTCATTATGTTCTAATTGTAGTGATTTTGGTAGTTTATTATATATTTTGATTGCACTCACATATGGTCCGTTATTGAATATGTCCAGGTTTTTTTTCGACGGTAGTGCCAGTCTATATTTATGTCGTGTGTTTATGTTGTGTGTGTCTTTCATTTGCGTAAATATGTGTTTATTTTTTCTCACGAATGTGCACATGTCAAGGATATAAATTGAGGGTAGTGTCAAGATATTTTGTTTTATGAAATACGTCTTGCAGCTATGTCTGTACGGTAAGTTGCACAGTATGCGTAAGCACTTTTTTTGCATTAGGAGTAAGTCGTCCGCGTGGACACTATTGCCCCAAAGCATAACACCGTATTTTAGCCAGGAGTACGCGTAGGCGTAATACGCTGTCAGAGCAGTTTCATAATTTGTGCTTACTTTTAGAATGCTTAGTGCGTATACAAATTTTGATAGTTTATTTTTGATGCTTGTCACATGTTTTTTCCAGTCAATGTAAGAATCTATTGTTACGCCTAGGAGTTTGAAAAGATATAATAATAATAATAAATAATAATAAAGAATAGATTTTCAAAAGATAATTTTAAGGTGAGCGCTTTTTTTTGCCATGGGTGAAATTGAATTATTTTAGTTTTTTTCATATTTATTTGTAGATTTTTTTTGTCAAGCCAGGATTTTAATTTCGTAATGCTATCTAATAGGGTCGCGTTAGCCTCAGTTGATGTGCCACATTGGAAAAGTAGTGAAATGTCATCGGCGAACATGACACACAAGTTATTGGGAAATAATTTGGGCAGTTCGTTAACCCTTCGACTGTCGACATAGCAGACACAAAAACCTAAATTCAATATTTTTTTTGGAATCCAAGATGGCGTCTGGACTTAAGAAAATTAAACTAACTTCGTTTATAACGTCTCACTGGGACTTCGTAGGGGTCTGAAATTTTGCATGTGGGGGTAAAGCATCCCGCGGTACTCGGAATTTGAATCAAATTTTAGATCCAAGATGGCCGCCCCCACACATATTTTGATTTTTCCCATACTGACTGCAGTTTTTACCCATTTTCTGAACTGGAAACATATTTTAGCCTACCTCAACAGCCGCACGAAAGACCGCGGGCTGCTTGCAGCCCGCGCAGCGCCCGAAAAGCTAGTTATATTATTTATATTATAATATATAAACCTACATTACCACTGACTCACTGACAGAGTTGTTTACCCTGTTGCCGGGTTGGTGGGGTTTGGGTTGATGTGCGGTCGTATAGAGGGTGCTTCAGTGAGTACCAGAAAAATCTGACATTTGAAGATCTGCAAAAACCTGATGTGGAAGGGGTACGGCCTGCAAAAACGGTTGGGGTTAGGGGCGTGATTTGTTTTCCAAAATATAGGGGGTTGTAAGCAATTCGACGAGAGTCATTTGTTTTTTTATTTTTTTCAAAATCCAAGATGGCCGCCATACATGCACAATTTTTCTCTATACAAATTTCATACAAACGGCCACTCCAAGTAACTAGGCGCAGCCAGAGGCCAAAAGCAAAGGCCACCCCCGCGAGGCCGCAGGCCGAGCTGCGGGCGAGGGCGAAGCCCGAGCCACTCCCCCCTTCCTCTTGGATCCCCCCCCTAAGTAATTTTCACGAGGCCGGAGGCTGAGTGATGCAAGCCCGCTCGGCGAGCTACGGGCGAGGGCGAAGCCCGAGCCACTCTCACAGCCCCCCCCCTTCCCCCTCCCTCACCGGGAAGTAATTTTCACGAGGCGAGTTGTAAGCAATTTGACGACCGTCATTTGTTTTTTTATTTTTTTCAAAATTCAAGATGGCCGCCATACAACGACAATTGTCCTCCATACAAACTTACCCATTTTCTGAACTGGAAACATATCTTAGCCTACCTCAACAGCCCCACGATGAACCGCGGGCTGCTTGCAGCCCGCGCAGCGCCCGAAAAGCTAGTTATTATATTATATTATAATATATAAACCTACAATACCACTCACTGACTCACTCACTGATTGACATGGTTGTTTGCCCTGTTGCGGGGTTGGTGGGGTTTAGTTTGATGTATGGTCGCATAGAGGGTGCTCCAGTGAGTACCAGAAAAATCTGACATTTGAGGATTTGCAGAAACCTGATGTGGAAGGGGTACGGCCTGCAAAAACGGTTGGGGTTAGGGGCGTGATTTTTTTTCCAAAATGTTGGGGGTTGTAAGCAATTTGACGATCGTCATTTGTTTTTTATTTTTTTTCAAAATCCAAGATGGCCGCCATACAAGGACAATTTTCCTCCATACAAACTTACCCATTTTCTAAACTGGAAACATATCTTAGCTTACCTCAACAGCCCCACGATGAACCGCGGGCTGCTTGCAGCCCGCGCAGCGCCCGAAAAGCTAGTTATAATATATAAACCTACATTACCACTGACTCACTCACTCACTCACTGACAGAGTTGTTTGCCCTGTTGCGGGGTTGGTGGGGTTTAGGTTGATGTGCGGTCGTATAGAGGGTGCTCCAGTGAGTACCAGAAAAATCTGACATTTGAGGATCTGCGGAAACCTGATGTGGAAGGGGTACGGCCTGCGAAAACGGTTGGGGTTAGGGGCGTGATTTTTTTTCGAAAATGTAGGGGGTTGTAAGCAATTTGACGAGCGTCATTCGTTTTTTTATTTTTTTCAAAATCCAAGATGGCCGCCATACATGGACAATTCCCCTCCATACAAAATTCATACAAACGGCCCCCCAAGTAACTTGGCGCAGCCAGAGGCCAAAGACCAAAAGGAAAGCCCTACACCGCGAGGCCGCAGGCCGAGCTGCGGGCGAGGGCGAAGCCCGAGCCACTCCCCCCCCCCCCCCTTGACCCCCCCCTCCAAGTAATTTTCACGAGGCCGTAGGCCGAGTGATGCGAGCCCGCAGGGCGAGCTGCGGGCGAGGGCGAAGCCCGAGCCACTCCCATAAGCGCCGCTTTTTTTTTTAATTTTGGAAATCCAAGATGGCCGCCGAAAGTCAACTACTTGCGATTTGGCTGAAAATCGATATCTATATGTAATTTGACCCCAAAAACCCAAATTCTATATTTTTTTTGGAATCCAAGATGGCGTCTGAATTTAAGAAAATTAAACTTATTTCGTTTATAACGTCTCACTGGGACTTCGTAGGGGCCTGAAATTTTGCATGTTGGGGTAAAGCACCCCGCGGAACTCGGAACTGGAATCAGATTTTCGATCCAAGATGGCCGCCCCCACACATATTTTGATGTTTCCTTTACTGACTGCAGTTTTTACCCATTTTCTCAACTGGACATATTCTTTAGCCCACCTCAACAGCCGCACGAAAGACCGCGGGCTGCTTGCAGCCCGCGCAGCGCCCGAAAAGCTAGTTATATTATATTATAATATATAAACCTACAATACCACTGACTGACTGACATAATTGTTTGCCCTGTTGCAGGGTAGGAGGGGTTTAGGTTGATGTGTGGTCGTATAGAGGGTGCTCCAGTGAGTACCAGAAAAATCTGACATTTGAGGATCTGCGAAAATCTGATGTGGAAGGGGTACGGCCTGCGAAAACGGTTGGGGTTAGGGGTGTGATTTTTTTTCCATAATGTAGAAGATTATAAGCAATTTGACGACCGTCATTTGTTTTTTGTTTTTATTCGAAATTCAAGATGGCCGCCATACATGGACAATATCCCTCCATATATACAAATTTCATACAAACATTCCAAGTAACTCGGCGCAGCCTGAGGCCGGAGGCCGAAGGCGAAGTCCGTCCGCGAGGCCGCAGGCCGAGCCGCGGAGCGAGGGCGAAGCCCGAGCTCCCCCCCCATCTTTGACCTTCCCTCCCCCCCAAGTAATTTTTACGAGGCCGCAGGCCGAGTGATGCGAGCCCGAAGGGCGAGCTGCGGGCGAGGGCGAAGCCCGAGCCACTATCACAAAGCGCAACGTCTTCTTTTTTTTTTTTTTTGGAAATCCAAGTTGGCCGCCGAAAGTCAACTGCTTGCGATTTGGCTGAAAATCGATATCTATATGTAATTTGACCCAAAAAACCTAAATTCAATATTTTTTTTGGAATCCAAGATGGCGTCTGGATTTTAGAAAATTAAACTTATTTCGTTTATAACGTCTCACTGGGACTTCTTAGGGGTCTGAAATTTTGCATGTGGGGGTAAAGCACCCCGCAGTACTCGGAACTGGAATCAAATTTTAGATCCAAGATGGCCGCCCCCAATCATATTTTGATGTTTCCCATACTGACTGCAGTTTGTACCCATTTTCTGGAAACATGTCATACCCTACCTCAACAGCCGCACGAAAGACCGCGGGCTGCTTGCAGCCCGCGCAGCGCCCGAAAAGCTAGTTATATTATTATAATATATAAACCTACAATACCACTGACTGACTGACTCATTGACATAGTTGTTTGCCCTGTTGCAGGGTTGGTGGGGTTTAGTTTGATGTGCGGTTGAATAGAGGGTGCTAAATGGAGTACCAGAAAAATCTGACATTTGCGGATCTGCTGAAACCTGATGTGGAAGGGGTACGGCCTGCGAAAACGGTTAGGGTTAGGGGTGTGATTTTTTTTCCAAAATGTAGGGGGTTGTAAGCAATTTGACGACCGTCATTTGTTTTTTTATTTTTTCCAAAATTCAAGATGGCCGCCATACAACGACAATTGTCCTCCATACAAACTTACCCATTTTCTGAACTGGAAACATATCTTAGCCTACCTCAACAGCCCCACGATGAACCGCGGGCTGCTTGCAGCCCGCGCAGCGCCCGAAAAGCTAGTTATATTATAATATATAAACCTACATTACCACTCACTGACTGACAGAGTTGTTTGCCCTGTTGCGGGGTTGGTGGGGTTTAGGTTGATACGTGGTCGTGTAGAGAGTGCTCCAGTGAGTACCAGAAAAATCTGACATTTGAAGATCTGCGGAAACCTGATATGGAAGGGGTACGGCCTGCGAAAACGGTTGGGGTTAGGGGCGTGATTTTTTTTCCAAAATGTAGGGGGTTGTAAGCAATTTGACGACTGTCATTTGTTTTTTTAGTTTTTTCAAAATCCAAGATGGCCGCCATACATGGACAATTTCCTTTCATACAACCTTACCCATTTTCTCAACTGGACATGTTATTTAGCCCACCCTAACAGCCGCACGAAAGACCGCGGGCTGCTTGCAGCCCGCGCAGCGCCCGAAAAGCTAGTTATAATATATAAACCTACATTACCACTGACTGACTGATTCATTGACATAGTTGTTTGCCCTGTTGCGGGGTGGGAGGGGTTTTGGTTGATGTAGGGTCGTATAGAGGGTGCCAAATGGAGTACCAGAAAAATATGACATTTGAGGATTTGCAGAAACCTGATGCGGAAGGGGTACGGCCTGCGAAAACAGTTAGGGTTAGGGGCGTGATTTTTTTTCCAAAATGTAGAAGTTTGTGAGCAATTTGACGAGCGTCATTTGTTTTTTTGATTTTTTTCAAAATCCAAGATGGCCGCCATACAAGGACAATTTTCCTCCATACGAATTTACCCATTTTCTGAATTGGAAACATGTCTTCCCCTTTTTTTTTCTTTTTGACGCGGAGAATCCCTTCGGATACCTTACCGGTTACGGGACACCGGTAAGGTTATGTGGTGTTACCACTAAAAACTCCGCGGTGTCACCTCTCAGCCGCTATCGGCCGGGACCGTCTGCTTCTTCATGCTCCACAGCCCCGGCGCGGCCGGCCGCTACTTAAGCGGCCCCGGATCGCCAATGGCCTCACGGCACCCTCTGCTGAATCAGAGGGGCCGGAGTAACCGCCGCCTTGGCCTCTTGGCCCAAGGACAGACGCGCTGACACGCACACGCGCCTGCCTTCCACTCCGGAGGGCTGTCCGTTGGACGATAGAATCCCGTTTCCACCGTCTAACCAGCCCTCATAATTTGGGGCCTGCGGAAGCAGGCCCTGCCCCAGTCCACCTGACGGCGACCGGGGCCCACACAGCCGGCCGCAGGGGATAGGGAGAACGGCAACGTAACACCGACACTCCTCTTCCCCTGCGGCTCCACCGATGCCGTGCCAAGCGCCACGGCCGCGCTTGGTCGCGGAGGATAGGGCGAGCGGCAACGACACACCGACACTCCTCTTCCCCCGCGACCCCTACCACGGCTGTGATGGTAGAATGGTAGGTGGAAGGGGAGTCGGCGTCACCCCCCTTCCCTCACAACCAGGCCATTCCCGCAAGGAATGGCCTCCGCCGGGCCCGGGGAGGCCTAAGCCTCAACCCGGGCAATGGGTTCCTCTTAGCTTCCCTGCGGCCGAGGCAACCGCAGGTACTGAGCCCCCCCATCGCGACAAGATGGGAACCACATCGGGGGGGTTTCCTTTACTGTTTAATGTTTCCTTTACTGACTGCAGTTTTTACCCATTTTCTGAACTGGAAACATGTATTACCCTACCTCAACAGCCGCACGAAAGACCGCGGGCTGCTTGCAGCCCGCGCAGCGCCCGAAAAGCTAGTTATATTATAATATATAAACCTACAATACCACTCACTCACTGACTGATTGACATGGTTGTTTGCCCTGTTGCGGGGTTGGTGGGGTTTAGGTTGATGTGTAGTCGTATAGAGGGTGCTCCAGTGAGTACCAGAAAAATCTGACATTTGAGGATCTGCGGAAACCTGATATGGAAGGGGTACGGCCTGCGAATACGGTTGGAGTTAGGGGTAGTAGTAATATTTATGGGAAGGCTGTATCACAGTCATATTCTGATGGAACCTCTCCGTTTCACTCCGCTGTCCGTTCCATCAGAATATGTGATACAGCCTTCCCAAAAATATTACTTAAATTTCAAATCAACAATAATAAAAACTTACAATGAAATCCGAGTCACTTTCGTACATTCAGGCTCGCGCAGAATTTACGAGCCTTCATTCACGATAGTTATCCAGGATCCTCAATATTATTAAGTTATATTGTGATACAATGTGACTCTGTAGAGTCACATTGTATCACAATATTCTGATGGAATTGCTCCGTTTCACTCCACTGTTCGTTCCATCCATGTATATAAATCATAACTTTACAAATGAATAACATTCACTCTTTATCAGCCTTCGTAATTAAAACAATGAAATTCGTTAAACAATCGCAAACTTTACAACTGAGCAGAGCATGTCCAGATGAAGAGGTACTTATTTCCCGCCATGGAGACCTGCTACCTAATACTATCCGCTGTATTATTTGTGGTCCTTCTAATTGTGGGAAAACTAATGTAATTATAGGTCTTCTTTTACATGAAAATGGATTACGTTTTAAGAACATTTATCTTTATTCAAAAACATTATATCAACCCAAATATGGGTATTTAGAAAATATTCTTAATTTAGTGCCAGATGTGTCATTTGCGAAATATAAAGACAATGAACTTATTCTTAGCCCTCATGATGCAAAACCATACTCCATTATTATTTTTGATGACGTTGCATGTGAGAATCAATCCAATATGAGGGATTACTTCGCAATGGGAAGACATAAATTTATCGATTGTTTTTACTTGAATCAAACGTACAGTAAGATTCCGAAACAACTAATAAGAGATAACGCAAATCTTTTGATATTATTTAAACAGGATGATGTGAACCTCCGCCATGTATATGACGAACATGTAAATACTGATATGTCGTGGTCTCAATTCCGAGAAATGTGTTCAAAAATATGGAGCGAACTTTTTAGTAATAAATAAGGATTGTGCAAAGAATGGAGGCGGTTACCGAAAGAATTTCGATACTTTTGTGTTGTTTGAGAGTCATATATAAGCATATAAGAATGTTTCATTAAAAAACTAATTCAGTTTAACTATTACTTTATCAGGCGTATAACGTACTTATTCAAAATGGAAAAAGAGTTAAAGGCTCAGATAGTTAAAGTTGCAGAAGCTGTTAAAAAGAAAATTAAAGATATGAGAACTATGGAATCCTACAACGACAATGTTTTCAATACAATTCTTAAACCGGTATCTGATTCATTACGTGAGTTGATAAAAGATAAAAATAATCAAATTCTATCAAAAGAATCTGAAGATGATATCTTGACTAAACCTTGCATAAAAAGGCGAACTGTATCACCCGAATCAAATTTCAACAAAACTCTTAAGATGAACCTTTCAAACAATATTTCCAAAGAATATTCTGAAAACGATTCTGATGAAGATATTGGTTTTGATGATTCGGGAGACTCGGGAGAGAATAATATTAATAACAGCTATACATCGTTTAAAACTGTTGATTCGATGCCGAGTCCTAGTCAAAATACTTCATCTTGGTCACTTTCTTCAGAAATATTTGATGATGTTCCTTTTGGAGTTAGAAGAGAAAGGAGTAAACTAATGATGGGCACATCACGTGTTGATATAAATAACCAAAATATACATATAGCAGGTCGTGATTATGAAATAACACCAGGAATTATAGAGCTCCCATGCTGGTCTGGGAGAAATGAAAAAACTTAGAATGTACCAGCTGCTTCTCTTCCCGCGCAGATCGTAAAAGCCGATCGAGGGAATGGGCAAAAATGCGAATTATGTTAACAGGCGATGCGGCTAGCAACCCATCACTGTATTGATTGCTTTTCCATCTTCTCGCCCACCATGACGCTAAAAGTGGCTTTTGAGTCTTGCGGCCCTGGGTTCTGCATAGAGCCGCAAGACCCAAAATGCTCTGTCTGCCCCATTAGGGATAAAGACGTGATAGTATGTATGTATGTAATTATAGAGCTGTTGTTCAAAAAAGTTCCTAATTTAGAACTAGTTACCGAACATGATAGTCAAGAATACAAAGCAATGTTAATTGCTACAAACGCACATCGACGAGATTTCGATCCCAGTAAACCAATTAAATCTAACAAAGGACGAAAGTATTTACACATTATTAAACCACTTTTTAAATTACGTAAGCCTTCTACGTCTTCTGTCAGTAAAACTGAGGATATAGCCGAAGGAGAAGGCATGATTCTAAGAAAGAAGTTTAAAAAAAATACTGACTACATTTACTGGGATGATCCTAATGAATTAGTTGAAAGACTGAAATTATTAATAGCATCTAAAGATGCAGGCAACACTGGTCTTGATAACGAAATAATTTCAATTATAGAAGAACTGCGTGAAAGCGGGACTATAAATTAACAACTTCACCTTCAATTAAGATCATTTATTACTCCTCGGTGACCGACTTCGATTCAAAATGAATGTAGACAAATTCGGACACAATGTTCATAAAAGACTACGTTTGTCGGAAATGCTAGATTGTTCGACAAATCACCTAATTAGATCGGAAAAAGGGGATTTTGATTTACAATCATCTCGATTGAGAGGAGTTCCAGAACCTGTGGCAAATGACGATGCGGTGAACAAAAAATATGTTGATAAAAAAATCGTTGATGAAATTAATGCTTTTATAAAGACAATAAAAAAGGATGTGAGAAACAATCTTATTCAGTTCGAAAAAAAGTTTTATACGAAAGACTACATCGATAAAATAATTGAACTACAAAATGGCAAAACACCAAGTGGTAAATGAAATTCATAGATCGGCACGCAGAAATTTTGATCGTCGCAATGTGATCTTGAAAGGAATAGACGACTTATGGCAAGCGGATCTGGCTGATTTTCAATCTATAAAAAAGTATAATAGTGGATACGCTTACATTTTAACTGTCATTGATGGTTTCTCAAAATATGCTTGGATGATTCCTTTAAAAACTAAATCAAAGAAAGAGGTTGTTAATGCATTTACTCAAATTATAAGGGAAAGTGGACGTATCCCTTAAAAATCTACAAACTGATCAGGGACAGAGTTTTATAACGATGAATTTAAAAGACAAATGCTGTTAATGAAAATTAACCACTATTCATCGTATTCAACAAAAAAAGCTTCAATTGTAGAAAGACTAATCAAAACATTAAAGATTAAATTGTATAAACATTTCAGTTATAATGGTAACTATAAATGGATAGGAAAAACTTTGAACGACGTTTTGTTTTCATATAACAATCAAAAACATAGCGTCACTAATTTTAAGCCGGTAGATGTAAATACAAAAAATGAAGACCTAGTTAACCATAACATTAAAAAATTCCAAGAGAAACGATGTAAATTAATCAAAAATAAATTTAGAATAGGTGACCACGTTAGAATAAGTAAATACAAGAGTAGTTTTGCAAAAGGTTTTACACCTAATTGGTCTACAGAAATTTTCACAATTAAAACGGTTAATAATACTAAACCAGTGACATATTTAATACAAGATCAACGAAAACAAAATATTTTGGGTTCATTTTATCAAGAAGAGTTACAAAAAGCCAAGTATCCAAATATATACTTAATTGAAAAAAATTTAAGAAAGAAAAACAATAAATTGTTTGTCAAATGGTTAGGACTTTCTGACGAAGAAAACTGTTGGATAGATAGAAATTCTATTGTATCATAATACATAATATAAGTGTTAGCATCTTATATTTTGCTCATTTTAGAACAAGAAATGAAAGGAGGTGGACTTGTCAATAATTTGATAAACAATATTCCGTTTGAGCTTCACTTGCCAGGTTACAACTATTGTGGACCAGGCACTAGGTTACAAGAAAGGTTATCGAGAGGTGATAAAGGTATTAACCAATTAGACGAAGCTTGTAAATACCACGATATTGCATACAACAATCCGGAACTCTCCGTACGTCATAAAGCAGATTTACAACTGATGAAAATGGCCAAGAAGCGATTACATTCTAAAGACGCTAGCAAAGGTGAAAAGTTGGCATCGTGGATAGTTAACAAAGTTATGAAAGCAAAATTAAAATCAGGTGCTGGGATAAAAAAAATTAAAACCATTGTGTCAAAAATACGTTCACATATAAAGAAACTGAAATCAAAGGATAACAAAACTGCTATTAAATATGCTTGTGAAGCAGCAAAAAAATTGATTCCTAGGACAAGTCACGTTCGTTTACCGAGAATAATACCAATCCCTAAAACAGGAGGGATTTTACCTTTGATACCAATTTTTGCGGGTTTATCAGCACTAGGCGCTTTAGCAGGAGGTGCTGCTGGTATAGCTAAAACCATAAATGATTGTAAAACCGCTCAACAGAATTTACGTGAATCTGAACGTCATAACAAAACCATGGAGGCTATTGCGATAGGAAAAGGATTTTATCTTAAACCATATAAAAAAGGAAGCGGGTTATTTTTGAAATCTACAAAAAACTAATGAACAGGCTACCCAATCGTGCTCTTTCGAATATCGATATTATTAAATACACTGAAAATATTCCATATTTTCGAGGTGTGTATATGAGAGATAGATTGCCATGTAAACCACAATCCATAGAGTGTGGTATATTAAACTTAGACAGTTATAATAATAATGGAACTCACTGGGTAGCCTATGCTAAAATAAATGATTATTGTGAATATTTCGATAGTTTTGGTAACTTAAAACCACCCAAAGAATTAGTGAAATATTTAAATGTTAGTGATATACATTATAATTATACTAGATTTCAAAACTTTGATACTGTAAATTGTGGCCATTTGTGTATAAAATTTTTGCAAGACTTTTGGTGTAAATATAGTATATAATAATTATTACGTTTAAATAAAACATCATTCTAAAAATGTCTTTCACTCTGTCCATAACTGGAAACAGCTCAGTACTAACAACGAATTATTCCCCCTCATTGGAACTAGATGGTCAATATGAGTGCTCTCTTTTACACTTATCTACATTTAATTCTATACCAAATATTACAAAAACTAATAATAAATTTTATTATGGTGTGGATGAAGTGGTTGAAATTCCTGAGGGAGCTTATGAACTCCAAGACATCAGTGAGTTCTTACAATCAAAAGTAAACAATTGTGTTTTCAAGTTATTGTGCAACAATAACACATTAAGGCTCTCGATATTCTGCTCTAAAGATATTCATTTTGAAAAACCAAATTCTATTGGACCTTTACTAGGTTACGGTAAAACTTTTCTCAAGAAAGATAAATGGTGTATGTGCTACGGGTTGAATGTGATATTACTGAAGGTTCCTACATTAATGGAAAATCAAGTCATATAATTTATGAATTCGCTTTGAATGTCCCTCCTGGCTACCGAATAATAGAAATTCCAAAAAATACCATATATTTTCCGGTGAACAGAAGCACGGTAAATAGTATAAATATCAGAATATTGGACATAAAAAACAATTTAATAAATTTTCGCGGAGAGGAAGTACAATTGTACTTACATTTGAAGAAAATATGATCGACTACAATAAATACACAACTCTATCTTTTCAAAAGATTAGTACCCATCGAGCAATCAAGAAGATCACACATACTCGTGATAAAAAAAAAGAAATTAACAGCTGCTAATATAAATTTTCTCAAATCGATTGGATTGCTAAAATGAGTATTTTAAATATAACTAGCCCACCTGTTTATGACAACTCCATAGATAGTATAGAAATTCATTCATACAAACCGTACATAACTACTTTCAATAGAAATGATGAAATTCGGATACCTATAAACCAACAAGATTTATATGTGCTTCCATGTGCAAGTACCTTGTATGTTAAAGCCGTAGTCAATGTTATCAAAGGTGAGCGCAGGGAAGCAGTTCCAGTAGTACAGTTTACAAACAACCCTCTTCTATTTCTTTTTCAAGATATAAGATATGAATTAAACGGTGTTGAAATCGACAAAGTAAAGAATGCTGGCGTAACTTCAACTATTAAAGCACTGGTATCTATGAACGAAGCTGAGTCGAAGGTATCCAAAGTGTGGGGTTGGGATATTAACGGTTTTAATAATGAAATTGGAGGTCATTTTGCTGCTTCAGTAACTCTCAGAAACATATTAGGTTTTGCAGAAGATTATAAAAAAATTATTGTCAATTGCAAACATGAGCTTGTTTTGCTACGAAGTAATACTAACCTCAATGCTCTAAAGCTAAACACTGGTGAAGAGGTTGCAAGTATTGATATAAAAAAGATTGTATGGCGCATGCCTCACGTTAAAGTATCTGATAGAGAAAGAATTAATTTACTCAAAATACTCGAAAAAGACAGACCAGTTCAATTAGTGTTTAGAAACTGGGATCTTTATGAGTACCCTTTGTTACCAAAGACTACAAAACACACCTGGGCAATTAAAACTTCATCGCAAATTGAGAAACCTAGATATGTTATTTTAGGTTTACAAACAAACAGAAAAAACAATGGGATGAACGATATGTCACGGTTCGATCACTGCGATATTCGAGACGTTAAAGTTTTTTTAAACTCTACATATTACCCGTACGAAAGTTACAATACCAACTTTGCAAAACATAACTATGCACTAATATACGAGCAATATGCAAATTTTCAGCAGTCTTATTATAACCGGGCGGTTATAATAGCTTGAGCAGTCAACAACGAGTTGCATGGGCATGCAACTCGTTGTTGACTGCTCAAGAGTTTAAAAATATTGCACCGTTATTCGTGATAGATTGTTCTAGACAGAACGATAATATCAAATCAGGGCCGGTAATCAACATCCGTCTTGAACTAGAGTCACAGAATTAATAATAGTATTACATTTCATCATATTATTGCTAGAGTGCAACAAAGAGATACCTGATCAGACAACAGCATATTGTCTCATTTTGAATGACTGTATAGTAGAATATAGACCTCTGAGCAGCATTGTTCGTAAAATATCATGAACTCGATTATTTTCGTTGATGTTCAAGGATTCAAGGATTGCTATAATAAATTTATTATTAAAGAATTTGCATTGTCTACTGTGGAGTTCACTCAAGTTTTTTTAATTAAACCTCCATATGCATTTACTACATTATCTTCGAAAGAAAAGAAGACCGTTCGATACCTTGAGCGACAGAGAGGGGTCCTCTGGAATTCTGGACACATAGATTTCAGGGAATTCCAAAGAATCATTATACCAATGATGCGGAACAAAACTATTGTCATGAAAGGACTCGAAAAACAGAAATGGATTAAGGAAATGTGTGATGATTGTGATTTGATAGATATAGAAGACAGAGGAAGTCCAAATTTTTTGACTTTATATAAAACTTATTGCAAAAATGAATGCACTTTCAATTGTCTAAGTCATAAGAACTTTTGTGCCCTAAAAAATGCTATTTGTATAAAGAAATGGTACTTAGAAAATATTTAATTTTGTAATGCATGTTGTTTAAATAAATATATAATATTATATAATTAAGTTCTTTAAGAATGTTTTTTTTATGTAAAATATGATAGAATAGTGTATTTTTATAAATTTTATTTGTAATACGAGTATATTTTAAGTTTATGAACAATAAAAAAACAAGATAATTTTATACCGTTTTTTATTACTTAGTTAATAAATTTTACAGTAAAATACATAATAACAATTATTATTAACAAAATATTTATTTTAATTTATATCATTTTTATGAATACATATAACTAAAGTATCACATAATTAAGTAACAGTATAAAATTAACACTACTCACATATTTAAGTTATTATTCTGAGATATACTAAGATATAAACTATTTATATTTAACACCCATATTTTTATTATTTACATTACTATTCAATTTATTGATTTCTTTAACTAAACCTTATATAACAATAATTAGAGTTACACTAAATAAAATAATTTAATTTAAATCTAAAACTAATAATAATTAATTTATATACTTATTTAGATTTCCTTAAACTATAACATACATATTATACAATCAAAAGTTATCACTAGTTAGCTTTTTACTAATTTTACTAATAACGTTTTCCGTAAGGTCCATTATTTCATCAAAAGTATCACTCAACACATATTGCGCACTAAGTATAACGTTTTTGGTACCATCACTGCACTGCGATGAAGAATATGACGTACTAGCTTCGTTTTCCAAATTCATCACCTGAATTTTTATCATCCTTATGCCTTTCTTCGCTTTGCTGATAACAAAAGAGGAGGATGATATTCCACTTTTCTTTTTTGCAGCTTCTTTCTTTTCTTCTATTTTCTTTAGCTCTGAAATTCGATTTCTCAATCCTTGAAAGCATTCTTCATCAGGATCTTGAGCGTATTGCGAGCACAATATGCAATTGGTTTCTTGTGAGTCCAACATGATCTGTAAAGAACAAAAATATAAATTAAATAACAAGTAACAAACATTATATTTTGACATACATTATTATTTATAAAAAATATGTCTACTTACATTCAGTTACAAATTTGATGCACTGGCAATGAATCGATGTAGTAGATGATGTATCGCGGGTTGGCTGTCCAATATACAAATGAAAAATCTTTATAGTCAACATGAGTCTTTTATAAATTAAAAGTGATTGTATTGCAAAACATAGCGTTCCTCGCACACCTAAATAAACAGGAATAGACATGTCCGTACACGACCTCCACCTTGTAACTAGCAGGTATATCAATACAGTAGCTATCATATTTCATATGCGGCTCAGTAGTATTCTAATTATACGTATTTCGTTCGACAACCTCTGTGGCGTTACGGTTACCATGCTCGCCCGCCACTCAGAGGTTCTGGGTTCGATTCCCAGCCAAGGCATTATGTAGTATGGTATTATTGACGTTTTACCCTCCAATAAAACGTTTATTAAGATACTTACCTTATTCGAAGCCTAACAATAATATAATTGAGAGTGGCTTGTCTTTTCCCTTATTTCCGCTTCCGGTGTACGGCTATCTGTCCCTTTCGCACACTCCCACCACCAACAGGTAGGCTTCGTGTTTGTTCCGAACGAAGCGCTCGTCATTGTGCTCAATTATAGCACCAGGCAGACTTAGAACTTGTTAGGCTTCGAATAAGGTAAGTATCTTAATAAACGTTTTATTGGAGGGTAAAACGTCAATATTAAGAGACTGTACCGTTATTCGAAGCCTAACAATAATATAATTGAGATGTGTTTGTTATCGCCTGGTGGTGGTGGATGCCAATGTGATATGTATGAGAATAAAATGGCATAATGGTAAGTTAAGTGAGAATAGGAGAGTGTGCAACTTAAACAACTTATATACAGCCAAAATCACGACATTTATTGTAAATTGATGAAGAACTGATTTTACAACTGCTTGATGATTTCACAAAATAAATCAAAAGATAAAGAAATAGAACATTTCTAATCAGACAGGATTGAATATATTACAGGTTTCAGACTGAGACCTGGGTTTATAAATTTCACGACAATAGAACCGCTGGAATGTTCTCGCTGAACGCCAGTTGCCTTTAGTTAATATGTCATCAATAGGTACGTTATCTATCCAATTTCTTGAAGCAACAGCAGGTCTGACACTGCCAGGGCTAGCATCTATACCAGCGTCCTTAAGGATTGATTTAATCCATCTTCCAATAATTGTTCTGGACGCACCTTTTGGCCTACCACGTAGGGTTAGGAATAAATAATTACACTGATTGTTTCGACGTTCCTCTGATATCTCTATACATTGCTTTATACAAAAGACAGGATCCAGATTAATACTTTTAGGATTGGCTATTAATTTCCAACCTGACTGGCGATATTCTGCCGAGTCAGTTTTGGACCCGAACTCTGGCCAAAGTATAATAAAATCATTTTGAATAGAGCAGTGATTATGATCTATGCGAAGAAGAGTTAAATCATGAACCCTTCTCCCTGAGTACACTAATAAAAGTGTTGCAGTATGTCGAAACATTTCATAAAGATTGTTATAATTAAGATTTTTGTTTGATAGGTAGCTTAATAATAGGTTTATGTCCCATATCGGTGGTTTATCGATTTTAGGGTTCACTAAAGAAATAGCTTTGAGAACTTGTCTTACTAAACTATGTGAACTTAGATTCCCAGATGCGTCTGCATTGCATAAGGTGGAAATAACGGACTTATGTAACTGTATTGTACGGTAAGCCAGCCCTTCTTTCTGATGAAGGTCCGCTAAAAATTGTGCTAAGTCTGAGCCGGATGGTTGGTCAAAGGCAACATTGTGATCGATAGCCCATTTACACCAACGGTCCCATGCAGGTTTGTATGTATTTCGAGTGGAAGGCCGCCAACTCGATTGTAGCAATTTCAATTGATCTGCGGTCCACGAGTTCAGGGATTTTGTCCAGCCCCACATCTCCATACTTCGAGTACCATGTCCGATACTTTCGGAGGGGGGTGGCCAGTTGTCACATCTATTAGAACTTCCTCTAGGTTCGATATTTGAATTGGGGGAGATATTGCTCTGCTCAATAGATCCGCCCGCCAGAAAACTCGTTCCCATCGTGGAGTCACTAACAGATATGTTCCTTTGGCTCTGTTCAGCTGTGCTAGAACCCTTGGAATTAAGTGTGGCGGGGGAAATACCCACGCAAGATGAAAATTCCATATTATTGAAAATGCGTCGTGAATTGCTGCACGCTGGTCTCTCTGGTCCAGCGAGCCGTAGGTTGGGACTACATGAGCCCTTTCCGACGCAAAAAGGTCTATGTCTGGTCTTCCCCATTTCGCAAAGATCATATTCGTTACCGGGGCTAGCAGGTGCCATTCTGGGAGGGCCCGACATCGTGACAGCCTGTCCGCCTCCCCATTGTACCTCCCTGGTAGATGATAAACGGTCAACTGTATTTGATAGTGATCCACGATGTGAAAGATTTCTCTGCAGAGGTCCGTCAGACCCTGGGATTTCGTTCCCCCTTCGTTCCTCAGATACGCCATTACCGTGCGGTTGTCGCATTGAATCAGTATGCTCTGTCGGTATAAGAGAAATGTTTGATTGTGTAGTACTTTCCATATTGCGAGCATTTCTTTCTGATTCGATGTCATTGCTTTTTCTTCGTCGGACCAAGGACCGGACAGATATTGGCCGTTGAGGCGAGCTCCCCATCCGATGCTCGAAGCATCTGTCGTGAGATAAAACATTGGTTGAGATTGATGGATCACGGATGAGTCCTGATGGTGATCCAGCCACCATCTCAGTTCTGCCTGAACAAGTTCTGACAGCTGGAATTGTTTTTCTGGTGGAGCTTTGAGGAGCGAATTGGTCAAACCTTGAAGGTAACGGTAATGCAATTTCCCCCTCTTCACGGCAAAACTGGCGAAATTCAAAAGTCCTAAGAGACTTTGAAGTTCTTTCAGACTCGCTTTCTTGCGATGAAGAAATAAAGCCAATTTCTTCCTCATGGTCTGACATTTGGAGGTGGGAAGCGCCTTGCTGTTCTGCCAGGGGTTCCACATAATCCCCAGGTATTCTAATTCCTTCTGGGGTGTCAGGATCGATTTCTTGAAATTGATTTGCCATCCTAAATATTGTAGCAGGTTCACCACCTTCTGAGCATGTGTGTTCAAAATCTTGGGATCCTGGTGGACAATCAGGAAGTCGTCCAGGTATACCAGGAGTCTCACACCCTGTTCTCTCAGGATTTGAGCAATCCAATTTGTGATGGTTGCAAAAATTTGGGGTGCAGAACTTAGCCCAAAAGGTAGACAGGTCATCTGATAAATTTGGCCGTTGTGTATCAGTCTTAGGAATCGTCTGTGCGCTTCCGCAATAGGCAGGTGAAAATAGGCTTGTGATAGGTCTATTTTCGTTAGCCAATCGTTTTCTTGGAGAAAGTCGCAAATCTGATACATGTTGACCAGGTGAAATCGGTTCGAATAAACGTATTGATTTAACCGTTTGAGGTTGAATATCGGTCTCAGCGATCCATCCCCTTTTGGTGTCAGGAACATGCTGGAGACAAAACTCGGTGTTGACTCCACCCTTTCGAGAACACCGTCCTTGATCATTTGATTTATTACTTGGGTCATGTCTGTCGAGTTTTGGTAGGTTTCGCCTCTCAGTTTTGGAATAGACAGCGGTGGCTTTCTGATGAAAGGTATGCGATACCCTAATATGATTTTTAATACGTGAGCTGGTGCTCTCAACTCCTTCCAACGCCAGTAGTAGTGCTTTAGTTGACCGGCGTGGAATTTTCTTTGCGAGTCAGAATCGTCTACGCTTATTTCCAGAACCCTTACCTCGAGAAGGTGAAGCTGGGCGTTTTCTGGTTGTCCTGGTCGATTTGCTCTCATGGCGAGGCAATGACCTTTCCTCGTTCCTTCGAAAGGAGTGGTTATGAGCATGTGCATGTACTTCTTTAGAAGATAAGCCCATTTTAGGATGTCCTTGCGCAGGACAGCACTGGGCTGCACAATCGCACTCGTCATATGAGCAATAATAGCCTTGCGCAGGCTTACTCGTTTTATGGGTTGATGGCCCACCTTGCGCAGGTGTCCTTATATTTCCACGCCCCTGTGCAGAGCGTTTTGTTGCCTTACTCGATCCTGCTTGCGCAGCAGGTTCCGCTCCTCGTTTGGAGCTCGGCCAAAACGATTTTTTAACACCACCAGCCTTTTCCAAAACTGCATTGAATGCTTGTGGCTCAAATAGGTTCTGACAATTTGGTGGTACTTTCTTCAGTGCACTCTTCGTTAATGGTTCCTTCACGGACGATAATATCAAATCCCGGCGTTGTTGGATAATGTCTGCTCTATGACCGCAGACCATTTGTAGAATATCGTTAGATACACTATGAAACTCGCCGGTGACAAACACGTCATTGATTTTATCATTTATTTCCTCATAGCTTGGGTTTGCAGTCCGTGCCCACATCAGAAACTTCCGTAATTCACCTTGCAATATCTCTCGCTGCTTAAGTACTGCAAATGTCAATGCTGAAAAGGCTTTTTCAACGTAAGGAAGCATGCGGTTATTATCGAAGGATAAAATGTCCTCATTGGTTTCGAGTTCGACAAAACCGGGAGTGAGGTTATACTTCTTTTGCACTTCTGCAAAGCGCACATTTGACCACTCAGAACTATTAAATCTCTGCAGGCTATTCAATGTTTCAATGTACTCTGGCGGAGCCTTCGGAACAGAGGGTTCTTTAAGGCTGGTCTCCAAATTTATATTTAGTTCAGATTCCTGCTGAAAGTCATTACGTGGCTCAGTATCGAGATAGAGATCTCTGCTCACGTTGTCGTTAATCTCACAGTCAGAAATAGATTGATTTCTGCAGGAATTCTGATTATCATTATCACGTGCAATATTACGTAATTGTTTTACTTGCCTTGATAACTTTTCCAGAAGGCGACTCGTGCGGCGGCGTTTATTTTTCTTACGTCGATTTTTCCGCTTTGCACCACTCGAGCTACTGGAGGAACTAGAGCTCGACGAACTATCCGAAGAGTCACTATCCTGAGGCGCTTTGTCGCTTACGCCCCCTTTTTCCTTACAACGCTCAATTTAAACACAAAAATACCAAACTGGAAATAAAAAATATAAATTAAAATTATTTTCCTTATTGCTAGAAAATAAATTATCTAAACTTCTAGATTTTGGTCTAGAACGTCCGTACGCGGCGGGAATAAAGACGCCAATGACGAGCGCTTCGTTCGGAACAAACACGAAGCCTACCTGTTGGTGGTGGGAGTGTGCGAAAGGGACAGATAGCCGTACACCGGAAGCGGAAATAAGGGAAAAGACAAGCCACTCTCAATTATATTATTGTTAGGCTTCGAATAACGGTACAGTCTCTTAATTTTCAAATTCCTTGGGTCTTGGATGTTATCTAGTTTTAAGTATCATATATACATCACAAAAAAAAATTCTATATTTATTCCATTCATATATATATTTGATGCCATGAATTCATTCTTTTTTACAAATTATTATATATGTAAATGAAAATATAGTATACAGAATTCAATGTAAGAACTCTTACGCTTTTTTTCAGTACTTTCCACTACCTCCTTTACATCTTAGTGCGAAGATTGGGTTTAAAGAGAGCTTTAAATTAAAAACAGTAGTTTATTATTCACATTTATTTTTAACAATATTATAACTAAGTAAATAAGTAAACAGTGATATCTATTAATATAATTATTTGCTATACTTAAATTTTATAACAATACAATGTCTAGATTATTTTCAACAGTACAACGTTTAAACAGACATATTTGATTAACCTTCTGGTTACACGGTAATCGAGTAATGACCCCAAGATTTTGTTGTTATATTATCTTTAAGAATAAATCGCTTATCATCATTTCGAGAGAGCGCTATTTTATTTTGCTCTTGGGTGAATATTGTATGTTTTATAGATTTGAACAGAATGTTTGTTTTTCGTATTTCCTTACCGGTATTCAAAACGTTGATATAATCACTAAACTTTAATTTTTTTGCAACTGACTTTTTTACACCCTTTGCTTTTTTAGTCTCTGTTGTTTTTGTTTTGATACTATATTTTTGATCTTAAACCAACAAATTCTAATAAAATATTTCCACCGAGTTCGTCCTTGAATAATCCCGGTACTTAATTATTTATTCGTTAAGCAAAGCAATTCATTTGATATCTACATTACGTGATTATTGTGAATATTTCGATAGTTTTGGTAACTTAAAACCACCCAAAGAATTAGTGAAATATTTAAATGTTAGTGATATAGATAGATAGATAGATAAAACGTTTATTTGTGGCTATAGTCACACACATACAGAATAAAGATACAAAAATTACAAAACAAAACATGTAAAAACAACGTATTGAGGACATATATCAACAACTTTGTATCTGTGTGCTACAGCAGTCCAAAAAGGTCATAGCTCAGTGATTCGTGCTGCTCAAAGAGTAGCTCACTGATTTTCAGCTACGGCCTGTCAAGTGCGAGTGCGCATCTACGGAATTTTATCAAAAGAAGGCAAGAGAGATTGAAATTAAATATGAAATAAATAGGTGATTATCTGGAGACCAATATCATACAAGTTACACACTATATATACTACATACGATATACTATACATATATACACACAGTAGAATACAACAGCGATACAGACAGACCAGGATAGTAAAGTGCACAAACAAATCATACAGAATATGTGTATTGTGAAAAGTATGTGAAAAATAGTGCCTACGTGAACTATCAGTACTCAGTAGTGTCAGTGTCAGTGTCAGTGGCAGCAACAGCTACCGGCGACTCATCATTGGATTGTTAGTTTTCTGTTTATCTAACAAATATGATATACATTATAATTATACTAGATTTCATTGTTTTTAATATTCAAGCATGCTTTTTTAGACAGAAGATTACTTGGTAACTTTATAAAACTAGAACCCTGTAAGAGGTTATACTTATTGATATTTACTTCGAAATAAACAATATCTAATATAGACCACCCACTGCCTTTCTCTTGAAACTCCTCAATTTTGCTGGAAAATATATCAATAAGTTTCTGTAATAATTCAGAAAAATTATAGGATTTATGTAATATCATATTTTTTGTTGTGAACGACTTAATTTCGACAGTATCATCCTTAGGCAAAATTACTTTCATAAATAATTCAAAATTTACTTTGACATTTACATGATTACACAAAGCAGTATTTAATAATTCTTGCAAATGCAACGCTGACGCGGTGAGATACTTTGAACTTGAAGTAATGCAAGCGTTTGTAATATCCTCCTCCTCATTTCGATCACATTTAATACGATAAGAGACTATGCGTTTTTTAAAGGCAGAATTAATTTGTTCAATATTAGTATTTAAATGGATGGAAGTATTGTTTTTATGTAAAATACTACGTAAGTGTCCTGAAAATGATCTATTAGGTATCGATTTATCACAAACGGAACAATAAATTGTGTTATTACCCATTTTATAAACAAACAAGGAGGTTATCAAATATGTCTGTGGTAGGTATAAGACTTTAAATTTAAGAGGTTGTCAAAATATGTTCAGGTTTAATTAAAGATTTATTTTTAAACTATTGAATAATACTTAATTTATCTTCATATTAAAAAAGTTTATTAAAACTTATTAAAATTATAAGTATAAAAAATTAAACTGTAACTACAACAAATAAAACAGAAGGAAAAAAAAATACTTATTTAAATCATAAGTAAAAAAAAAGAAATTTACCTTAACTAAACAAATTTAAAAGAAGGAAAAAAGATGATCGTCAATAGTTTATTTTTGTTCTTTTAAGTAAAATACACCCTCTTTATCGAACTTCTTTTCTCCTTCCTTAAAGAGTCGTTTTACAAGCGCCCATTGAGGGTCTTTATGAGACAATTGGAGGCGAAGAATTGCTCGCACCTCTTCGTATCGTTTAGCAAACGGGAGCTCACGGATAGCTCCCGCATCAAATACCCTAAGTTCTATATAGAACTCCCCGTCTAAGACTTGCGTCGTACGAATTGTCCCCGTTGGAAGGTAACGGCTCAGGCTGGAGTACAGGGGCTGCGGCTGTGGACTGCTTTCTTCCCACTGCTCCCCAAACAGATCGTTAAATGCAGCAGAAGACGATGCTCCTGACCTGAAATAAAACATTAAACTTTGAGCAAACTTTACTTCTATTGCTATTCAGCGCAGGTTTGCTGTCGGGGTTTTTGACATCATGCCGCAAGAACAATTTTATTTCTAAATTTAAGTTATTTTATAAGTTTCATTAAGTTATTATTATCTATTTTTTTAATAAGTTTTAATTTAGTGATACAAATAATCTAATATTTAAATAAAACGTTAAACTGCTAAAAATAAATGACCAAAAAATGTAGAGTAATTAAATAAAGGCATTGCTTATGTATATGCAGCTGGTCCCGGCTGTCATTATTGTACACTAGTCGTCAATCTATGTCAGATGTCTTTAAACATCCTGAAAAATCTGACACCATCGTTGGCCACTCACACATACGAAAAACCAAACAAAAACCTCACGTAAAATTTTAAACTCAAGATCTTAAAATTTGTGATCGCCATATTGTAGAAATGTAGACTAGTCCGCTAGCATCGAATAAGATAATGTTGGCTTACCTTTTTTTCTTTTCTAGCTCGGGCTCCTTCTTAGCCTTGCTTGAATTTTTACGCGCAGGTTTTGTTGATTTCTTTGGTTCTCTGCTGAAAAAAAAAAGTTGTTAGCTGATGTGTAGCGTACATATAATATAAAAATAGTTTTATTTCACACATATAAAAGTTAGTATATTAATTGTATAAAATAATTATATTACCGTGTAACTTCCTCCTCGCTGTCTGAGTCCAATAATGACTCCGCTGCTGTTCTCTTGCGCAACTTCTTAGCGCGCTTTCCCTCCGCCTGGTAGTACTCTGATTCAGACCTGAAATAAAGTAAAGTTTAACACCATATCTGTGTAAAAGTTTATAACCAGATAGAAGGTTTATCGTAATACATTTTTAAACTATCTGATACATAGAAAACATTGGTTATAAATTTTAAGTCAAAATATAAATACTTACGTACATTATTGCGTAGCACTTGAATTTAATCTTGGTATGTAGAAGAACACTGTAGTATTGATGAAACTTAGTCCAGCAATAGCAGGTTGTTGGATGACGTAGCTAAGTACTCAACTCAGCGCGTGAATCAAAAATTATGAAATAAATTATTTTTAATTCGATGTTATATATTAATACACATATTGATTTTATAATACACAAGTGTAAAAACGCACCCACACATCCATGTATTACATAGTCAGCGCTTAATTTCCATATTAGTGTGAAAATAAATTTCCTTTGTCGGTAAGCCGACTGATGCGAGCATTGAATTATAAATCATCAAATAACGTTGTTCTAGATGTGTCACTAACAACTGTGTACTACCAATAACTCTTATTAAAACAATTTGATTCCGCCTATTTCCGTTACTTCTTATTTGTACCCAAACAAACTTCATCATCCAAACTAGCTGGTGCCCGCGACTTCGTCTGCGCAAGATCACACAATACCTTTATAAATTGTAGCCTATGTGTTATTCTGATGTATAAGCTATATTATTGTAAGAGTAACAAACAAACATACTTACAAACTTTCGCGTTTATAATATTAGTAGAAAGTAGGATTAGTAAGGGAAGGGTTTGTAATCTTTAGATATTTTTGACTTATTTATTGGTTGCATTAGTATTATTTAAGTTTTTTGTAGACACCTGTTTTTAAATGTATTATATTTTAAAGTTTAGTACATGTTTAGTATTTATTAATATTTAGTTTTAATACACTTAAGTAATATCACGAGTATAAATATTTGAATAATTAAGTTAAATGTTAATAATTTAGATGATATACTTTACATTATACAAATAAAACTGAAGAAGACAAACAATAGCATTTACTTAATTTTCATTATTAATTAGTTAAGAGACTTTGTTACACATCTCTACTTCTATGTTGTCTTTATTTTCAACTGTGTTCATAAAAAAGAGGTTATATATTCGTTTCGTACGTATGTATAAAAGTGAGGTGTATGAATGTCTGTTCAAATTTAATCAAAAAGTCGTATTGTTGATTTTTATATTAAAGTTTAGTTACTAAGGGCTTTAATCCTAAATTATTTTGTAAATAATACTACATACTTACATAGAACTTGAGAAATTGTGCACTTTTTTATACATATGAAGACTTATGATATCAATAATATCATATACGGGAATCGAACCCATCACCTACCACATAGCAGATGTACTAACTAACCATTAGCCCACTCCGACTTTTGATATACCGACTAAAATTTACGAATACATTTATATAATGTTTTAAGAGTACATATAAGAAAATTGAACATGTTGAAAAATAAACCCCTTTCTACTTACCTTACTACATAAAAATAAGGCGAGCAAAGCCGTATGATTTTGTTATTATCATAAACTATATGTTAAGCAAAGCAATTCATTTGATATCCACATTACGTCATGCATAATGTGGTGGGAACAAATTTTAGCTGATGCAGTACACTAGTGTAGTGCATGTCACAACGTGAATGATCGAGTGCCAACTCGATAAAGACACGATTACTCGATCTACCTAATAATAGATATTATATAATTATTTAATAAAATGATAGTTGATAGGTATGTTGAATTGTATTCATCATTACTTTTCGCCAGATCAGTTTTAATAAATTAGGAACCTACTTACGCTATTCTAACTGATTATATAAGGTCTAACAAAATATACTGAAACTATTTTAAGGGTGAATTTAGTCCATGACACTGTTCAACTTTCTCCAAGGAATAGATATCGAAATATGAAAAATAAATTTTGGTCATCCATACAAGTTTACTGATCAGTTGATCCGAGTTCGTATTGAAAGCCAAAAAATATTTTTCATGTGTTTCATGTGTTTTATATAAAAATTTAGGTATTATTACTAATATATTTTTTTCAGTAGGATCACATGTTTTAACTATACATATTTTTATAATATTTATATCATCATTATCGAGTAACTGTCAACCCATGCAATCGATTGTATAATCGATTAACCTTTTCTCTGCCCTAATACTAATAGTAGTATTTTAAAACATATCTTTGAAGTGCGGTGTGCCCTTTTTGATGTGAATTTGTGAAACTTTTTTGAAATGAAAGTAAAAGGAATTTTTAGATAAGTAATAGAAAATTTACTTAGCTTAATGTGAAGAAAGTTATCGGAAATTATATTTTTATGGAGTTCGGTTACTGTTTTAACGGTGTAAGAGCTTTCTGTGATCATTCTATGATGATGATATTGTTCGGCTGGATCGAGACTCAGGAAGATGCCATGGTGATAGTGTGGAATTTGCGAAAGTAGGTACCTATAGCTTACATATTTTATGCTCAAAATTATCTTTACCTAGCTGGACTAAGACACGTCTATTTCTGCATCGTTAAACAAATAACGAAGCAGAAGCTTTCCATGGCGGTTTATCACAGCGTCCGGCTGGTCCCGGAACTTGGGAAGATGTCATGGTGATCATTTTACAGCGTAATCAATGTTTGCGAAAGTAACTGTAGCTTACAATATTTTATGCTCAAAATTATCTTTACCTAGCTGGTCTAGGACACGTCTATTTCTGCATCGTTAAACAAATAACGAAGCAGAAGCTTTCCATGGTGGTTTATCACAGCGTCCGGCTGGTCCCGGAACTTGGGAAGATGTCGTGGTGATCATTTTACAGCGTAATCAATGTTTGCGAAAGTAACTGTAGCTTACAATATTTTATGCTCAAAATTATCTTTACCTAGCTGGTCTAGGACATGTCTATTTCTGCATCGTTAAATAAATAACGAAGCAGAAGCTTTCCATGGTGGTTTATCACAGCGTCCGGCTGGTCCCGGAATTTGGGAAGATGTCGTGGTGATCATTTTACAGCGTAATCAATGTTTGCGAAAGTACCTATGTCCTGTATATTTTAAGCCCAAGTAATCTTTTTCTAGCTGGTCTAGAACATGGCTATTCCTACATCGTCACGCATTGTAACACCGAGCGTTAGCTAGCTAGTCTAGCCCATAAGTAATTGATTTCGCGTGTGGTCTTCGTCATGTTCATAATTAACAAAAAATTGTGCATAAATATTCCTTTTGCTCTCATATATACCTTTAAACAATATTCTGAAATTAAGTGCAACGAAAATGGCAACGACGTGGATTTCATTGTAAGTTTTTATTATTGTTGATTTGAAATTTAAGTAATATTTTTGGGAAGGCTGTATCACATATTCTGATGGAACGGACAGCGGAGTGAAACGGAGAGGTTCCATCAAAATATGACTGTGATACAGCCTTCCTATAAATATTACTACTATGGGTGTGATTTTTTTTTCAAAATGTAGGGGATTATAAGCAATTTGACGATCGTCATTTGTTTTTTAATTTTTTCCAAAATTCAAGATCGCCGCCATACAAGGACAATTTCTCCCCATACAAACTTACCCATTTTTTGAACTGGAAACATATTTTAGCCTACCAAAACAGACGCACGAATGACCGCGGGCTGCTTGCAGCCCGCGCAGCGCCCGAAAAGCTAGTTATATTATAATATATAAACCTACATTACCACTCACTGACTGACTGATTGACATAGTTGTTTGCCCTGTTGCGGGGTTGGTGGGGTTTAGGTTGATGTGTGGTCGGGGAGTAAGGGGAGATCGGTACTAACATCTTTACCGGCCCAAATGTCAACCTCACCTGCGCGCGCCTCTTGGCGGCGGCTACCAGTGCCGCGGTGCTTCCTGCTAGGTAACAGACGAGGCTCTGGCGACCGAGTCAGTAGCGGTATAACTGCTCACCCAACCGAGTCCGGTTGGAAGAGGCTACAGCGGCCTAGGGGTATAAATAACCCCTGAAATGTCTGGTGCAGAAGGCAACGGGAAACCATAATAATAATAATAATAATAATAATAAAAGCCTTTATTTCAGACAAGGTACAGTTTTGACTTAAAATGATTTTAGCACAGTTCATCTTCATCTTCATCTGCGTCGTTGTCTGTTGCCTTTGTATAGGCATAGGCCTCCTCCAGTAATTTTCAACATTCACGGTCGTTAGCAATTCTTGTCCACGTCTTGCCCGCCACGACCTTGACGTCGTCTGCCCATCTTCTTAGTGGTCTTCCTCGTTTCCTTTTTCTATGCCCCATAAACCAGTTGATTATTGTTTTCGACCATTTTTCCTTGCCTCTTATTGTGTGTCCTGCCCATTTCCATTTTAGTTTCTTTATAGTTACTGTTATGTCTTTTGTTTTAGTTTGTCTCTTTATTAGTGACATTCTTATCCTGTCTGATAATCTTTTTCCCAGCATACTTCTCTCCATACCATTTTGACAAGTTTTGAGTTTTTTGTAGTGTGCTTTATTCATTGCCCAAGTTTGGCATCCGTATGTGAGAACAGGAAGTATGCAAGTATTAAAGAGCTTACCCTTGATCTTTGTACTCACTTCTTTGTTTTTCATGATCTCCTTCATACTCCAATACAGCTTCCAGGCTCCGCCAATACGTCTGTCGATTTCCTTTGACATTTGGTCGTTATGAGAAATAATTTGACCCAAATAAATGTACTCATTTACATATTCAATTTTTTCATTGTTGACGTAAATTGGTTCCTGTTCTCCGTTTGTCATTACTTTAGTTTTTTGCATATTCATTTGTAGACCCACTGTACGACTCACTTGATCAAGTTCATTTAGCATCTTCTGTAGTCCTTCTCTCGTTGGTGATATGATTATCAAGTCATCTGCAAATCTTAGATGTGACAGTTTCTCTCCATTAATTTGTATTCCATATTCATCCCAATCCAACTGACGAAATATTTCTTCTAGGGTAGCTGAAAATAGTTTAGGAGACACAGGATCGCCTTGACGTACTCCGCGTTCTATTTTTATTTCTTTTCCTTCTTTTTCTAGTTTTATTTTGGCTGTACTCTTTTCATATACCTTTTTCATCAATCTGATGTATTTACATTCGACACCTTGGTTTTGAAGTGCTTGCCAGATTTTGTTGTGTTCTAGCGAGTCGAAGGCTTTGCTGTAGTCAACAAACCCACAATAAAAAGTGATATTAAATTCCTTTCCTTTTTCAAAAAGTTGTTTTATGACATGAATATGGTCCAGGGTAGAATAACCGCTCCTGAATCCCGCTTGCTCTCTGGGCTGATTTTCTTCCAGTGTCTTGGTTATTCTATTGAGAATAACTTTTGCAAAAATTTTATAGATGTTCGACATCAGACTTATGGGTCTATAGTTATTTATGTCGTTCCTGTCCCCTTTTTTGTGTAGAAGTGTAATGGTAGATATTGTCCACTGGTGCGGTATAATTTCACTCTGCAATACATTATTAAAAATATATGTAAGTACTGGTACCAGGGTATCTTGGTTCTCAATGAGGAATTCATTACTAATGCCGTCGGAACCTGGTGCTTTGTCCTTCTTTTGAGATTTTAAAGCTTTTTCTACTTCCGACGGTAGTATTATAGGAACTTCTTCTCCGCTTGGCAATTCTACGGCTGACCCGGGGTTACTGTTTGAATATAAATCTTGGAAAAAGTTGGTGGCTATAGATAATATTTCAGGGCGTCTTGTTTCGCATTTATGGTGTCTATCTTTCATATTAGAAATCCAGTCAGTTTTTTCTTTCAGTTGTTTTACTGCTTTTTTGATACCTCCGGTCCTTTTAATACATCTTTCGAAAATGTTTAATTTGTGTTTTTTGCGATCTTTCCTTATATTTGCCTTTATTTTGTTACTTATTTGGGATATGCTTTGTCTGTCTAACGGGAAACCACTGCACTACAAATCCCTAGTATTTCAGCATGGAAAAGTCAAATAAAAAGATGGCCCCGAGTGCCCGGCGTCCCTTAGATGGGACAGGGGTGCGAAGAATCTCCGGGCGGGCATTTAGAATAGGAACCTGGAATGTGAGAAGTCTCATAAGCCCTGAGAAAGTTTACAATCTGTGTAAGGAAATGGATCGACTGAACATTGATATCCTTGGTATAAGCGACGTGAGATGGAAAAATCAAGGGAAACATCGCATTGACGATGACCACGTCATGTTTTATTCTGGGTCGGAAGAGTCGTCTAATAAGCATGGAGTGGCGATAATTATAAAAACAAAAATAATTGGCTCACCTATCTCATTTGTGCCTAAGTCAAATCGTGCTATGATGATTCAAATCCAGGCTAAACCCAGAAACTTAAACATAATTCAACTTTACGCCCCTACAACTGAAGGTACAGATGAAGAGGTAAAAGAATTCTACGAACAAGCAGAGGAACTCACTGGCCTTACTAAAAAGCATGACATTAACATCACTTTGGGAGATTTTAACGCAAAAGTAGGCAGAGGGGAGGTTACAGGGACAGTTGGAAAATATGGTCTTGGCAAGAGGAACGATAGAGGGGACAGATTGGTTCAGTTCTGTCAAGAACAAAATCTCATGGTAACAAACACTTATTTTCAACTTCCGCCTAGAAGACTGTATACTTGGACCTCACCTCTTCACAAACCTGAACGCATAATACGTAATCAAATTGATTATATATTAATCAACAGCCGATTTAAGAACAGCGTAAAGTGTGCAAAAACATAGCCAGGTGCCGATATCAGGTCTGATCACAATCTCTTGGTTGCAGACATGACATTCGTGTTAAAGAAACTTCGTAGACGGCAGACCAACATTACTGTTAACGTACGAAAGATAAACGATGTTAACTGTAAACCTGAGGTTATAAGGGAGATCAATGAATGGGCTACAGAAGCAAAGCAATCTCATGAATCTGTCGAGGAACGATGGTGCCACTTAAAATCCAGAGTGCATAAAATTAATAAAAATTTACTTAAACCAGATAAGTGGGTTGCAAAAGAGCCATGGATGAATGATAAGATCTATCAGCTTATGGAAGCAAGAAGGCTCCATAAAAATAACTTAGAGCAATATAAGAGCATAGACCGTGAAATCAGAAAAGAAGTTCGCTACGCCCGTAAATCCTTGTATATTAACAAATGTTATCGTCTGGAACAGCTTCATGAGAAACACGACGCGTTTAATATGCATAAAGAAATAAGGGCCATGGTTGAAAGAAAACCCCCAACACACCATTTAGTGGATTCAGATAATCGACCGGTTTTAGACATTGAAGGGAAGAAACACATTACATTAAGAATATGTTCGCAGATAACTCCAGAAGCTTCAATGTCAACTTTAGTACTGATGAAGGTCTGCCTATTCTTAAAGATGAAGTTAGAAAGGCATTACTTAAAGCAAAATCGGGAAAAGCTGCAGGACCGGACAACGTTTACATCGAGGTACTTAAATTGGTGGATGATGAAAACATAGATGGGTTAGTACAGCTTTTAAACCTGGTGTATGATACAGGTCAAATTCCAAACGACTGGCTGAAATCTGTCTTCGTTACACTTCCAAAGAAACCTAATGCTAGAAAGTGTGAAGACTTTAGAACGATCAGTTTGATGAGCCAAGTACTAAAACTACTCCTCTCGATAATACATGAGCGCATTAGGGTTAAATGCGACGAACACCTTAGTGATAGTCAGTTTGGTTTCCGATCCGGTGTGGGCACAAGAGAGGCACTATTTGCTATACAGGTTTTGGTCCAAAAGTGCAGAGAGATGCAACAGGATATCTACCTCTGCTTCGTTGATTACGAAAAGGCTTTTGACCGAGTACAGCATGATCACTTATTGGATGTATTAAAGGATATCGGTCTTGACGATAAAGACCTCAGATTCATTCAAAACCTGTATTGGGACCAACGAGCAAACGTAAGAGTAGAAGGAGATGAAACCAGTGCTATTGAAATCAAAAGAGGAGTAAGGCAGGGATGCATATTATCACCTATTCTCTTCAATGTTTACTCAGAGGCTGTAATAACTGAAGCTCTACATAACATCGATGGCGGCGTAAAGGTTAATGGTCGCAATGTAAATAATCTTCGCTATGCCGATGACACAGTCCTGATAGCATCTACAGCGGCGGACTTGCAACTAATGGTGAAGAGATTAGAGGAATGCAGTCACGGAGCTGGTCTTAAGATGAACATCAAGAAGACAAAATTTATGGTCGTCTCAGGAAAAGTTGACGTTACTTCTGTCAGTCCTAGCATAACGGTATCAGGCCAAAATCTAGAAAGAGTTCGGAAGTACAAGTACTTGGGTACATGGCTAAACGACGAGTGGAACAGCGAGTTAGAGATAAAGTCTCGCATAGAAGTCGCTCGCAGTGCTTTCAACACCATGAAAAAAATTCTTTGTAGTCGTAATATCAACAAGCGCCCGAAAAGCTAGTTATATTATAATATATAAACCTACAATACCACTGACTCACTGATTGAAATAGTTGTTTGCCCTGTTGCGGGGTTGGTGGGGTTAAGGTTGATATGTGGTCGTATATAGGGTGCTCCAGTGAGTACCAGAAAAATCTGAGATTTGAAGATCTGCAGAAACGTGATGTGGAAGGGGTACGGCCTGCGAAAACGGTTAGGGATAGGGGCGTGATTTTTGTTCCATAATGTAGAAAATTATAAGCAATTTGACGAACATCATTTGTTTTTTTATTTTTTTCAAAATTCAAGATGGCCGCCATACAAGGACAATTTTCCTCCATACAACCTTACCCATTTTCTCAACTGGACATGTTATTTAGCCCACCACAACAGGTTCACGTAAAACCGCGGGCTGCTTGCAGCCCGCGCAGCGCCCGAAAAGCTAGTTATATTATATTATATATAGCTACACTTACCACTGACTGACTGATTGACATAATTGTTTGACCTGTTCCCGACTGACAGGTGTCACAAATGTTATACCATCGTGTACAGGGTGTTTTGAAACCAACCAGAAAAATCCGAAACCTTGAAGATCACCAGATCCTGATGTGGAAGGGGTACGGCCTGCGAAAACGGTTGGGGTTAGGGGCGTGATTTTTTTCCCAAAATGTAGGGGGTTGTAAGCAATTTGACGACTGTCATTTGTTTTTTGATTTTTTTCGAAATTCAAGATGGCCGCCATACAAGGACAATTGTTCTTCATACAAATTTCATACATACGGCCCCCCCAAAGTAACTTGACGCAGCCTGAGGCCGAAGGCCGAAGGCGGAGCCCCCTTGCGAGGCCGCAGGCCGAGCTGCGGAGCGAGGCCAAAGGCCGAGCTCCCCTCCCCCCCTTTTCGACCCCCCCCCCCCCCCTCCAAGTAATTTTCACGAGGCCGTAGGCCGAGTGATGCGAGCCCGAAGGGCGAGCTGCGGGCGAGGGCGAAGCCCGAGCCACTCCCACCAAGCATTGCGTTTTTTTTTTTTTTTGGAAATCCAAGATGGCCGCCGAAAGTCAAATGCTTGCGATTGGGCTGAAAATCAATATCTATATGTATTTTGGGCCAAAAAATCCAAATTTAAATTTTTTTTTGGAATCCAAGATGGCGTCTGGATTTTAGAAAATTAAAATTATTTCGTTAGTATCGTCTCACTGGGACTTCATAGGGATCTGAAATTTGCTTTACTAGAGTAAAGCACCCCGTGGAACTCGAAACTGCAATCAGATTTTGGATCCAAGATGGCCGCCCACACATTTTTTCATGTTTCCTCAACAGACTGCGATTCTTACCCATTTTCTCAACTGGACATGTTCTTTAGCCTTCCTCAACAGCTGCACGAAAAACCGCGTGCTGCGTGCAGCACGCGCAGCACCCGAAACACTAGTTATATTATATATAGCTACACTTACCACTGACTGACTGACTGATTGACATAGTTGTTTGCCCTGTTGCGGGGTTGGTGGGGTTAAGGTTGATGTGTGGTCGTATAGAGGGTGCTCCAGTGAGTACCAGAAAAATCTGACATTTGAGGATCTGCGGAAACCTGATGTGGAAGGGGTACGGCCTGCAAAGACGGTTGGGGTTGGGGGCGTGATTTTTTTTCCAAAATGTAGGGGGTTGCAAGCAATTTGACGAGCATCATTTGTTTTTTGATTTCTTTCAAAATTCAGGATGGCCGCCATACATGGACAATTCCCCTCCATACAAATTTCATACAAACGGCCCCCCAAGTAACTTGGCGCAGCCTGAGGCCGAAGGCCGAAGGCGAAGCGCCCCCGCGAGGCCGCAGGCCGAGCTGTGGAGCGAGGGCGAAGCCCGAGCTCCCCCTCCCCCCCTTTGACCCCCCCCCCCTACAAGTAATTTTCACGAGGCCTCAGGCCGAGTGATGCGAGCCCGAAGAGCGAGCTGCGGGCGAGGGCGAAGCCCGAGCCACTATCACAAAACGCAGCGTCTTTTTTTTTTTTTGGAAATCCAAGGTGGCCGCCGAAATTCAACTGCTTGCGATTTGGCTGAAAATCGATATCTAAATGTAATTTGACCCCAAAAACCTAAATTCAATATTTTTTTTGGAATCCAAGATGGCGTCTGGATTTTAGAAAATTAAACTTATTTCTTTTATAACGTCTCACTGGGACTTCGTAGGGGTCTGAAATTTTGCATGTGGGGGGGTAAAGCACCCCGCGGAACTCGAAACTGCATTCCGATTTTGGATCCAAGATGGCCGCCCCCACACATATTATGATGTTTCCTTTACTGACTGCAATTTTTACCCATTTTCTGAACTGGAAACATATTTTAGCCTACCTTAACAGCCGCACGAAAGACCGCGGGCTGCTTGCAGCCCGCGCAGCGCCCGAAAAGCTAGTTATATTATAATATATAAACCTACAATACCACTCACTGACTGACTGACTCATTGACATAGTTGTTTGCCCTGTTGCGGGGTTGGTGGGGTTAAGGTTGATGTGCGGTTGTATAGGGGGTGCTAAATGGAGTACCTGAAAAATCTGACATTTGAGGATTTGCAGAAACCTGATGTGGAAGGGGTACGGCCTGCGAAAACGGTTAGGGTTAGGGGCGTGATTTTTTTTCCAAAATGTAGGGGGTTGTAAGCAATTTGAAGAGCGTCATTTGTTTTTTTATTTTTTTCAAAATTTAAGATGGCCGCCATACACGGACAATTTTCCTCCATACAAACTTACCCATTTTCTGAACTGTAAACATATTTTAGCCTACCTCAACAGTCCCACGATGAACCGCGGGCTGCTTGCAGCCCGCGCAGCGCCCGAAAAGCTAGTTATATTATATTATATATAGCTGCACTTACCACTGACTGACTGATTGACATAATTGTTTGACCTGTTCCCGACTGACAGGTGTCACAAATGTTATACCATCGTGTACAGGGTGTTTTGAAACCAACCAGAAAAATCCGAAAAGTTGAAGATCACCAGATCCTGATGTGGAAGGGGTACGGCCTGCGAAAACGGTTGGGGTTAGGGGTGTGATTTTTTTTCCAAAATGTAGGGGGTTGTAATCAATTTGACGACTGCCATTTGTTTTTTGATTTTTTCCAAAATCCAAGATGGCCGCCATACAAGGGCAATTCCCCTCCATATAAATTTCATACAAATGGCACCCCTAAAGCAACTAGGCGTAGCCTGAGGCCGAAGGCCGAAGGCGGAGCCCCCTTGCGAGGCCGCAGGCCGAGCTGCGGAGCGAGGCCAAAGGCCGAGCTCCCCTCCCCCCCTTTTTGACATCCCCCCCCCCCCCCCCAAGTAACTTTCACGAGGCCGTAGGCCGAGTGATGCGAGCCTGAAGGGCGAGCTGCGGGCGAGGGCGAAGCCCGAGCCACTTCCCCAAGCGCAGTCAAATTTTTTTAATTTTTGGAAATCCAAGATGGCCGCCGAAAGTCAAATGCTTGCGATTTGGCTGAAAATCAATATTTATATGTATTTTGAGCCGAAAAATCCAAATTTAAATTTTTTTTTGGAATCCAAGATGGCGTCTGGATTTTAGAAAATTAAAATTATTTCGTTAGTATCGTCTCACTGGGACTTCCTAGGGGTCTGAAATTTGCTTTACTAGAGTAAAGCACCCCGTGGAACTCGAAACTGCAATCAGATTTTGGATCCAAGATGGCCACCCACACATTTTTTCATGTTTCCTCAACAGACTGCAAGTCTTACCCATTTTCTCAACTGGACATGTTCTTTAGCCTTCCTCAACAGCTGCACGAAAAACCGCGTGCTGCGTGCAGCACGCGCAGCACCCGAAACACTAGTTATATTATAATATATAAACCTACATTACCACTGACTGACTGACTGACATAGTTGTTTGCCCTGTTGCGGGGTTGGTGGGGTTAAGGTTGATGTGTGGTCGTATAGAGAGTGCTCCAGTGAGTACCAGAAAAATCTGACATTTGAGGATTTGCAGAAACCTGATGTGGAAGGGGTACGGCCTGCAAAAACGGTTGAGGTTAGGGGCGTCATTTTTTTTCCATAATGTAGAAGATTATAAGCAATTTGACGACCGTCATTTGTTTTTTGATTTTTGTCTAAATCCAAGATGGCCGCCATACATGGACAATTCCCATCCATACAAATTTCATACAAACTACAACTCGGCGCAGCCTGAGGCCGAAGGCCGAAGGCGAAGCCCACACGCGAGGCCGCAGGCCGAGCTACGGAGCGAGGGCGAAGCCCGAGCTCCCCCCCCTTTGACCCCCCCCCCCCTCCACAAGCAAATTTCACGAGGCCGCAGGCCGAGTGATGCGAGCCCGAAGGGCGAGCTGCGGGCGAGGGCGAAGCCCGAGCCAATATCACAAAGCGCAGCGTCTTTTTTTTTTTTGGGAATCCAAGATGGCCGCCGAAAGTCAACTGCTTGCGATTTGGCTGAAAATCGATATCTTTATGTAATTTGACCCCAAAAACCTTAATTCAATATTTTTTTTGGAATCCAAGATGGCGTCTGGATTTTAGAAAATTAAACTTATTTCGTTTATAACGTCTCACTGGAACTTCGTAGGGTTCTGAAATTTTGCACGTGGGGGTAAAGCACCCCGCGGTTCTCGGAACTGGAATCAAATTTTAGATCCAAGATGGCCGCCCCCACACATAGTTTGATGTTTCCCATACTGACTGCAGTTTTACCCATTTTCAGAACTGGAAACATGTCTTACCCTACCTCAACAGCCGCACGAAAGACCGCGGGCTGCTTGCAGCCCGCGCAGCGCCCGAAAAGCTAGTTATAATATATAAACCTACAATACCACTCACTCACTCACTGATTGACATAGTTGTTTGCCCTGTTGCGGGGTTGGTGGGGTTTAGTTTGATGTGCGGTCGTATAGAGGTTGCTCCAGTGAGTACCAGAAAAATCTGACATTTTAGGATCTGCAGAAACCTGATGTGGAAGGGGTACGGCCTGCGAAGACGGTTGGGGTTGGGGGCGTGATTTTTTTTCCAAAATGTAGGAGGTTGTGAGCAATTTGACGACCGTCATTTGTTTTTTGATTTCTTTCAAAATTCAAGATGGCCGCCATACATGGACAATTCCCCTCCATACAAATTTCATACAAACGGCACCCCAAGTAACTTGGCGCAGCCTGAGGCCGAAGGCCGAAGGCGAAGCGCCCCCGCGAGGCCGCATGCCGAGCTGTGGAGCGAGGGTGAAGCCCGAGCTCCCCCCCCTTTGACGCCCCCCCCCCCTACAAGTAATTTTCACGAGGCCGCAGGCCGAGTGATGCGAGCCCGAAGGGCGAGCTGCGGGCGAGGGCGAAGCCCGAGCCACTATCACAAAGCGCAGCGTCTTTTTTTTTTTTTTGGGAATCCAAGATGGCCGCCGAAAGTCAACTGCTTGCGATTTGGCTGAAAATCGATATCTATATGTAGTTTGAGCCCAAAAATGCAAATTTAATATTTTTTTTGGAATTCAAGATGGCGTCTGGATTTTAGAAAATTTCACTTTTTTCTTTTATAACGTCTCACTGGGACTTCGTAGGGGTCTGAAATTTTGCATGTGGGGGTAAAGCACCCCGCGGAACTCGAAACTGCATTCCGATTTTGGATCCAAGATGGCCGCCCCCACACATATTATGATGTTTCCTTTACTGACTGCAGTTTTACCCATTTTCAGAACTGGAAACATGTCTTACCCTACCTCAACAGCCGCACGAAAGACCGCGGGCTGCTTGCAGCCCGCGCAGCGCCCGAAAAGCTAGTTATTTATATTATATTTATTATATATAAACCTACATTACCACTCACTCACTGACAGAGTTGTTTGTCCTGTTGCGGGGTTGGTGGGGTTTAGGTTGATATGTGGTCGCATAGAGGGTGCTCCAGTGAGTACCAGAAAAATCTGACATTTGAGGATTTGCAGAAACCTGATGTGGAAGGGGTACGGCCTGCGGAAACGGTTGGGGCTTGGGGCGTGATTTTTTTTCCAAAATGTGGGGGGCTGTGAGCAATTTGACGAGCGTCATTTGTTTTTGATTTATTTCAAAATCCAAGATGGCCGCCATACAAGGTCAATTTTCCTCCATACAAACTTACCCATTTTCTCAACTGGACATGTTACTTAGACCACCTCAACAGCTACACGAAATACCGCGGGCTGCTTGCAGCCCGCGCAGCGCCCGAAAAGCTAGTTATATTATAATATAAAAACCTACAATACCACTGACTCACTCACTGACTGATTGACATAGTTGTTTGCCCTGTTGCGGGGTTGGTGGGGTTTGGGTTGATGTGCGGGCGTATAGTGGGTGCTCCAGTGAGTACCAGAAAAATCTGACATTTGAAGATCTGCAGAAACCTGATGTGGAAGGGGTACGGCCTGCGAAAACGGTTAGGGTTAGGGGTGTGATTTTTTTACCAAAATGTAGGGGGTTGTAAGCAATTTGACGATCGTCATTTGTTTTTTATTTTTTTTCAAAATCTAAGATGGCCGCCATACAAGGACAATTTTCCTCCATACAAACTTACCCATTTTCTAAACTGGAAACATATCTTAGCTTACCTCAACAGCCCCACGATGAACCGCGGGCTGCTTGCAGCCCGCGCAGCGCCCGAAAAGCTAGTAATAATATATAAACCTACATTACCACTGACTCACTCACTCACTGACAGAGTTGTTTGCCCTGTTGCGGGGTTGGTGGGGTTTAGGTTGATGTGCGGTCGTATAGAGGGTGCTCCAGTGAGTACCAGAAAAATCTGACATTTGAGGATTTGCGGAAACCTGATGTGGAAGGGGTACGGCCTGCGAAGACGGTTGGGGTTGGGGGCGTGATTTTTTTTCCAAAATGTAGGGGGTTGTAAGCAATTTGACGAGCGTCATTTGTTTTTTATTTTTTTTCAAAATCCAAGATGGCCGCCATACATGGACAATTTCCATCCATACAAATTTCATACAAACTACAACTCGGCGCAGCCTGAGGCCGAAGGCCGAAGGCGAAGCCCCCACGCGAGGCGGCAGGCCCAGCTGCGGAGCTAGGGCGAAGCCCGAGCTCCCCCCCCCCCCTTTGACCCCCCCCCTCAAGCAATTTTCACGAGGCCGCAGGCCGAGTGATGCGAGCCCGAAGGGCGAGCTGCGGGCGAGGGCGAAGCCCGAGCCAATATCACAAAGCGCAGCGTCTTTTTTTTTTTTTTGGGAATCCAAGATGGCCGCCGAAAGTCAACTGCTTGCGATTTGGCTGAAAATCGATATCTTTACGTAATTTGACCCCGAAAACCTTAATTCAATATTTTTTTTGGAATCCAAGATGGCGTCTGGATTATAGAAAATTAAACTTATTTCGTTTATAACGTCTCACTGGAACTTCGTAGGGTTCTGAAATTTTGCACGTGGGGGTAAAGCACCCCGCGGTTCTCGAAACTGGAATCAAATTTTTGATCCAAGATGGCCGCCCCCACACATATTTTGATGTTTCCCATACTGACTGCAGTTTTACCCATTTTCAGAACTGGAAACATGTCTTACCCTACCTCAACAGTCGCACGAAAGACCGCGGGCTGCTTGCAGTCCGCGCAGCGCCCGAAAAGCAAGTTATAATATATTAACCTACATTACCACTCACTCACTGACAGAGTTGTTTGCCCTGTTGCGGGGTTGGTGGGGTTAAGGTTGATGCATGGTCGTATAGAGGATGCTCCAGTGAGTACCAGAAAAATCTGACATTTGAGGATCTGCAGAAACCTGATGTGGAAGGGGTACGGCCTGCGAAAACGGTTGGGGTTAGGGGCGTGATTTATTTTTCAAAATGTAGGGGGTTGCAAGCAGTTTGACGAGTGTCACTTGTTTTTTAATTTTTTTCAAAATCCAAGATGGCCGCCATACAAGGACAATTTTCCTCCATATAAAATTACCCATTTTCTGAAGTGGAAACATATCTTAGCCTACCTCAACAGCCCCACGATGAACCGCGGGCTGCTTGCAGCCCGCGCAGCGCCCGAAAAGCTAGTTATAATATATAAACCTACAATACCACTCACTGACTGATTGACATAGTTGTTTGCCCTGTTGCGGGGTTGGTGGGGTTTAGGTTGATGTGTGGTCGTATAGATGGTGCTCCAGTGAGTACCAGAAAAATCTGACATTTGAGGATCTGCAGAAACCTGATGTGGAAGGGGTACGGCCTGCGAAAACGGTTGGGGCTAGGGCGTGATTTTTTTTCCAAAATGTAGAGAGTTGTAAGCAATTTGACGACCGTCATTTGTTTTTTAATTTTTTTCAAAATCCGAGATGGCCGCCATACAAGGACAATTTCTCCCCATACAAACTTACCCATTTTCTTAACTGGAAACATATTTTAGCCTACCTCAATAGCCGCACGAAAGACCGCGGGCTGCTTGCAGCCCGCGCAGCGCCCGAAAAGCTAGTTATATAATATTATATTATAATATATAAATCTACATTACCACTGACTGACTGACTGACTGATTGACATAGTTGTTTGCCCTGTTCCAGGGTTGGAGGGGCTTAGGTTTATGTGTGGTCGTATAGAGGGTGCTCCAGTGAGTACCAGAAAAATCTGACATTTGAGGATCTGCAGAAACCTGATGTGGAAGGGGTACGGCCTGCAAAAACGGTTGGGGCTAGGGGCGTGATTTTTTTTCCAAAATGTAGAGAGTTGTAAGCAATTTGACGACCGTCATTTGTTTTTTAATTTTTTTCAAAATCCGAGATGGCCGCCATACAAGGACAATTTCTCCCCATACAAACTTACCCATTTTCTGAACTGGAAACATATTTTAGCCTACCTCAATAGCCGCACGAAAGACCGCGGGCTGCTTGCAGCCCGCGCAGCGCCCGAAAAGCTAGTTATATTATATTATAATATATAAATATATAAACCTACAATACCACTCACTGACTGATTGACATAGTTGTTTGCCCTGTTGCGGGGTTGGTGGGGTTTAGTTTGATGTACGGTCGTATAGAGGGTGCTCCAGTGAGTACCAGAAAAATCTGACATTTGAGGATTTGCAGAAACCTGATGTAGAAGGGGTACGGCCTGCAAAAACGGTTAGGGTTAGAGGCGTGATTTTTTTTTCAGAATGTAGGGGATTGTAAGCAATTTGACGAGCGTCCCGAAGGGCGAGCTGTGGGCGAGGGCGAAGCCCAAGCCACTCCCGAAGGCGCCGGGTTTTTTTTAATTTTTGGAAATCCAAGATGGCCGCCGAAAGTCAAATGCTTGCGATTTGGCTGAAAATCAATATCTATATGTTTTTTGAGCAGAAAAATCCAAATTTGAATTTTTTTTTTGGAATCCAAGATGGCGTCTGAGTTTTAGAAAATGAAATTTATTTCGTTTATAACGTCTCACTGGGACTTCGTAGGGGTCTGAAATTTTGCATGTGGGGGTGAAGCACCTCAAGGAACTCGAAATTGCATTCAGATTTTGGATCCAAGATGGCCACCCACACATATTATGATGTTTCCTTTACTGACTGCAATTTTTACCCATTTTCTGAACTGGAAACATGTCTTACCCTACCTCAACAGCCGCACGAAAGACCGCGGGCTGCTTGCAGCCCGCGCAACACCCGAAAAGCTAGTTATAATATATAAACCTACAATACCACTCACTGACTGATTGACATAGTTGTTTGCCCTGTTGCGGGGTGGTAGGGGTTTAGGTTGATGTATGGTCGTATAGAGGGTGCTCCAGTGAGTACCAGAAAAATCTGACATTTGAGGATCTGCAGAAACCTGATGTGGAAGGGGTACGGCCTGCGAAAACGGTTGGAGTAAGGGGCGTGATTTTTTTTCCGAAATGTAGGGGGTTGCAAGCAATTTGACGAGAGTCATTTGTGTTTTTATTTCTTTCAAAATCCAAGATGGCCGCCATACATAAACAATTTTCTTCCCTACAAACTTACCCATTTTTTTGAACTGGAAACATATTTAAGCCTACCTGTATACCGCGGGCTGCTTGCAGCCCGCGCAGCGCCCGAAAAGCTAGTTATTATGATATATAAACCTACAATACCACTGACTGACTCACTGATTGACATAGTTTTTTGCCCTGTTGCGGGGTTGGTGAGGTTTAGGTTGATGTGTGGTCGTATAGAGGGTGCTCCAGTAAGTACCAGAAAAATCTGACATTGGAGGATTTGCAGAAACCTGATGTGGAAGGGGTACGGCCTGCAAAAACGGTTGGGGTAAGGGGCATGATTTTTTTTCCAGAATGTAAGGGGTTATAAGCAATTTGACGAGCGTCATTTGTTTTTTTATTTTTTTCAAAATTCATGATGGCCGCCATACATGGATAATTTTCCTTCATACAAACTTACCCATTTTCTAAACCGGAAACATGTCTTAGCCTACTTCAACAGCCGCACGAAAGACCACGGACTGCTTGCAGCCCGCGCAGCGCCCGAAAAGCTAGTTTTATTATATTATAATTTTATTTATTTAATATAAAAACCTACATTACCACTGACTCACTCACTGACTGATTGACATAGTTGTTTGCCCTGTTGCGGGGTTGGTGGGGTTTAGGTTGATGTGCGGTCGTATAGACGGTGCTCCAGTGAGTACCAGAAAAATCTGACATTTGAGGATCTGCGGAAACCTGATGTAGAAGTGGTATGGCCTGCAAAAACGGTTAAGGTAAGGGGCGTGATTTTTTTTTCCATAATGTAGAAGATTATAAGCAATTTGACGACCGTCATTTGTTTTTTTATTTTTTTCAAAATTCAAGATGGCCGCCACACAAGGACAATTTTCCTCCATACAACCTTACCCATTTTCTCAACTGGACATGTTATTTAGCCCACCCCAGCAGCTTTACGTAAAACCGCGGGCTGCTTGCAGCCCGCGCAGCGCCCGAAAAGCTAGTTATATTATATTATAATATATAAACCTACATTACCACTCACTCACTCACTGATTGACATGGTTGTTTGCCCTGTTGCGAGGTTGGTGGGGTTTAGGTTGATGTGTGGTCGTATAGAGGGTGCTCCAGTGAGTACCAGAAAAATCTGACATTTGAGGATTTGCGGAAATCTGATGTGGAAGGGGTATGGCCTGCAAAAACTATTAAGGTTAGGGGCGTGATTTTTTTTCCATAATGTAGAAGATTATAAGCAATTTGACGACCGTCATTTGTTTTTTGATTTTTTTCAAAATCCAAGATGGCCGCCATACAAGGACAATTTTCCTCCATACAAACTTACCCATTTTCTGAACTGGAAACATATCTTAGCCTACCTCAACAGCCCCACGATGAACCGCGGGCTGCTTGCAGCCCGCGCAGCGCCCGAAAAGCTAGTTATAATATATAAACCTACATTACCACTCACTGACTGACTGATTGACATCGTTGTTTGCCCTGTTGCGGGGTTGGTGGGGTTTAGGTTGATGTGCGGTCGTATAGAGGGTGCTCCAGTGAGTACCAGAAAAATCTGACATTTGAGGATCTGCGGAAACCTGATGTGGAAGGGGTATGGCCTGCAAAAACGGTTAAGGTTAGGGGGCGTGATTTTTTTCCATAATGTAGAAGATTATAAGCAATTTGACGACCGTCATTTGTTTTTTGATTTTTTTTCAAAATCCAAGATGGCCGCCATACATGGACAATTTCCTCCATACAAAATTACCCATTTTCTGAACTGGAAACATGTCTCAGCCTACCTCAACAGCGGAACGAGAAACCGCGGGCTGTTTGCAGCGCGCGCAGCGCCCGAAAAGCTAGTTATATTATTTATAATATATAAACCTACATTACCACTGACTGACTGACTGATTGACATAGTTGTTTGCCCTGTTGCGGGGTTGGTGGGGTTTAGGTTGATGTGTGGTCGTATAGAGGGTGCCCCAGTGAGTACCAGAAAAATCTGACATTTGAGGATCTGCGGAAACCTGATGTGCAAGGGGTACGGCCTGCAAAAACGGTTAGGGTTAGGGGCGTGATTTTTTTTCCATAATGTAGAAGATTATAAGCAATTTGACGACCGTCATTTGTTTTTTTTCGAAATTCAAGATGGCCGCCATACATGGACAATTTCCCTCCATACAAATTTCATACAAATATTCCAAGTTACTTGGCGCAGCCTGAGGCCGAAGGCCGAAGGCGAAGCGCCATCGCGAGCCCGAAGGGCGAGCTGCGGGCGAGGGCGAAGCCCGAGCCACTATCACAAAGCGCAGCGACTTTTTTTTTTTTGGAAATCCAAGATGGCCGCCGAAAGTCAACTGCTTTCGATTTGGCTGAAAATCGATATCTATATGTAATTTGACCCCAAAAATCTTAATTCAATATTTTTTTTGGAATCCAAGATGGCGTCTGGACTTTAGAAAATTAAACTAACTTCGTTTATAACGTCTCACTGGGACTTCGTAGGGGTCTGAAATTTTGCATGTGGGGGTAAAGCACCCCGCGGTACTCGGAATTGGAATCAAATTTTAGATCCAAGATGGCCGCCCCCACACATATTTTGATGTTTCCCATACAGACTGCAGTTTTTACCCATTTTCTGAACTGGAAACATATCTTAGCCTATCTCAACAGCCCCACGATGAACCGCGGGCTGCTTGCAGCCCGCGCAGCGCCCGAAAAGCTAGTTATATTATATTATAATATATAAACCTACATTACCACTCACTGACTCACTGACATAGTTGTTTGCCCTGTTGCCGGGTTGGTGGGGTTTAGGTTGATGTGTGGTCGTATAGAGGGTGCTCCAGTGAGTACCAGAAAAATCTGACATTTGAGGATTTGCGGAAACCTGATGTGGAAGGGGTACGGCCTGCAAAAACGGTTGGGGTGGGAGGCGTGGTTTTTTTTCCAAAATGTAGGGGGTTGTGAGCAATTTGACGAGCGTAATTTGTTTTTTGTTTTTTTTCAAAATTCAAGATGGCCGTTATACATGGACAATTTTCCTCCATACAAATTTCATACAAACGGGCCCCCAATTAACTTGGCGCAGCCAGAGGCCAAAGACCAAAAGCAAAGCCCTCCACCGCGAGGCCGCAGGCCGAGCTGCGGGCGAGGGCGAAGCCCGAGCCACTCCCCCCCCCCCCTTGACCCCCCTCCCCTCCAAGTAATTTTCACGAGGCCGTAGGCCGAGTGATGCGAGCCCAAAGGGCGAGCTGCGGGCGAGGGCGAAGCCCGAGCCACTTCCACAAGCGCCGCTTTTTTTTTAAATTTTGGAAATCCAAGATGGCCGCCGAAAGTCAACTGCCTCTGATTTGGCTGAAAATCGATATTTAAATGTGTTTTGACCCCAAAAATCCAAATTCAACTTTTTTTTTGGAATCCAAGATGGCGTCTGGATTTTAGAAAATTAAACTTATTTCGTTTATAACGTCTCACTGGGACTTCGTCGGGGTCTGAAATTTTGTACATGGGGGTAAAACACCCCGCGAAACTCAAAACTGCAATTAGTTTTTGGATCCAAGATGGCCGCCCCCACACATATTTTGATGTTTTTTTTACTGACTGCAGTTTTTACCCATTTTCTGAACTGGAAACATGTCTTACCCTACCTCAACAGCCGCACGAAAGACCGCGGGCTGCTTGCAGCCCGCGCAGCGCCCGAAAAGCTAGTTATAATATATAAACCTACATTACCACTCACTGACTCACTGACATAGTTGTTTGCCCTGTTGCGGGGTTGGTGGGGTTTAGGTTGATGTGTGGTCGTATAGAGGGTGCTCCAGTGAGTACCAGAAAAATCTGACATTTGAGGATCTGCGGAAACGTGATGTGAAAGGGGTACGGCCTGCGAAAACGGTTAAGGTTAGGGGCGTGATTTTTTTTCCATAATGTAGAAGATTATAAGCAATTTGACGACCGTCATTTGTTTTTAATTTTTTTCAAAATCCAAGATGGCCGCCATACAAGGACAAATTTCCTCCATACAAACTTACCCATTTTCTGAACTGAAAACATATCTTAGCCTACCTCAACAGCCCCACGATGAACCGCGGGCTGCTTGCAGCCCGCGCAGCGCCCGAAAAGCTAGTTATATTATAATATATTATAATATATAAACCTACATTACCACTCACTCACTCACTGACATAGTTGTTTGCCCTGTTGCGGGGTTGGTGGGGTTAAGGTTGATGTGTCGTCGTATAGAGGGTGCTCCAGTGAGTACCAGAAAAATCTGACATTTGAGGATCTGCAGAAACCTGATGTGGAAGGGGTACGGCCTGCGAAAACGGTTAGGGTTAGGGGTGTGATTTTTTATTCAAAATGTAGGGGGTTGTAAGCAATTTGACGACCGTCATTTGTTTTTTGATTTTTTTCAAAATCCAAGATGGCCGCCATACAAGGACAAATTTCCTCCATACAAACTTACCCATTTTCTGAACTGGAAACATATTTCAGCCTACCTCAACAGCCGCACGAAAGACCGCGGGCTGCTTGCAGCCCGCGCAGCGCCCGAAAAGCTAGTTATAATTATAATATATAATCCTACATTACCACTCACTCACTGACTGACTGATTGACATAGTTGATTGCCCTGTTGCGGGGTTGGTGGGGTTTAGGTTGATGTGTGGTCGTATAGAGGGTGCTCCAGTGAGTACCAGAAAAATCTGACATTTGAGGATTTGCAGAAACCTGATGTGGAAGGGGTACGGCCTGCAAAAACGGTTAGGGTTAGGGGTGTGATTTTTTTCCAAAATGTAGGGGGTTAAAAGCAATTTGACGACCGTCATTTGTTTTTTTATTTTTTTTAAAAATCAAGATGGCCGCCATACAACGACAATTGTCCTCAATACAAACTTACCCATTTTCTGAACTGGAAACATATCTTAGCCTATCTCAACAGCCCCACGATGAACCGCGGGCTGCTTGCAGCCCGCGCAGCGCCCGAAACGCTAGTTATATTATAATATATAAACCTACAATACCACTGACTGACTCACTGATTGACATAGTTGTTTGCCCTGTTGCGGGGTTGGTGGGGTTTAGTTTGATGTGCGGTCGTATAGAGGGTGTTCCAGTGAGTACCAGAAAAATCTGACATTTCAGGATCTGCGGAAACCTGATGTGGAAGGGGTACGGCCTGCGAAAACGGTTGGAGGTAGGGGTGTGATTTTTTTTTCAAAATGTAGGGGACTATAAGCAATTTGACGATCGTCATTTGTTTTTTAATTTTTTTCAAAATCCAAGATGGCCGCCATACAAGGACAATTTTCCTTCATACAAACTTACCCATTTTATAAACTGGAAACATATCTTAGCCTACCTCAACAGCCCCACGATGAACCGCGGGCTGCTTGCAGCCCGCGCAGCGCCCGGAAAGCTAGTAAGTATATATAAACCTACATTACCACTGACTGACTCACTGTCTGATTGACATAGTTGTTTGCCCTGTTGCGGGGTTGGTGGGGTTTGGGTTGATGTGTGGTCGTATAGAGGGTGCTCCAGTGAGTACGAGAAAAATCTGACATTTGAAGATCTGCAGAAACCTGATGTGGAAGGGGTACGGCCTGCGAAAATGGTTGGGGTTAGGGGTGTGATTTTTTTTTCAAAATGTAGGGGGTTGTAAGCAATTTGAGGACCGTCATTTGTTTTTTTATTTTCTTCAAAATCCAAGATGGCCGCCATACATGGACAATTTCTCCCCATACAAATTTCATACAAACCGCACCCCCAAGTAACTAGGTGCAGCCTGAGGCCGATGGCCGAAGGCGAAGCCCCCACGCGAGGCCGCAGGCCGAGCTGCCGAGCGAGGCCGAAGGCCGAGCTCCTCGCCCCCCCCCCCCCCCCCTTGTCCCCACAAAGTAATTTTCACGAGGCCGCAGGCCGAGTGATGCGAGCCCGAAGGGCGAGCTGCGGGCGAGGGCGAAGCCCGAGCCACCATCACCAAGCGTTGCGTCTTGAATTTTTTTTTTGGAAATCCAAGATGGCCACCGAAAGTCAACTGCCTCTGATTTGGCTGAAAATCGATATTTATATGTTTTTTGACCCCAAAAATCCAAATTCAACTTTTTTTTTGGAATCCAAGATGGCGTCTGGATTTTAGAAAATTTAAATTATTTCGTTCATAACGTCTTACTGGGACTTCGTAGGGGTCTGAAATTTTGTACATAGGGGTAAAGCACCCCGCGGAACTCGGAACTGGAATCACATTTTGGATCCAAAATGGCCGCCCACACACAAATTTCGATGTTTCCTTTCCTGACTGCAGTTTTTACCTATTTTTTCAACTGGACATGTTCATTAGCCCACCTCAACAGCTGCACGAAAAACCGCGGGCTGCTTGCAGCCCGCGCAGCGCCCGAAAAGCTAGTTATATTATAATTATAATATATAAACCTACAATACCACTCACTCACTGACTGACTGACATAGTTGTTTGCCCTGTTGCGGGGTCGGTGGGGTTTGGGTTGATGTACGGTCGTATAGAGGGTGCTCCAGTGAGTACCAGAAAAATCTGACATTTGAGGATCTGCGGAAACCTGATGTGGAAGGGGTACGGCCTGCGAAAACGGTTGGGGTTAGGGGCGTGATTTTTTTTTTCAAAATGTAGGGGGTCGTAAGCAATTTGACGACCGTCATTTGTTTTTTGATTTTTATTAAAATCCAAGATGGCCGCCATACATGGACAATTCCCCTCCATACAAACTTACCCATTTTCTCAACTGGACATGTTATTTAGCCCACCCCAACAGCTCCACGAAAGACCGCGGGCTGCTTGCAGTTCGCGCAGCGCCCGAAAAGCTAGTTATATTATATTATATTATATATAGCTGCACTTACCACTGACTCACTGATTGACATAATTGTTTGACCTGTTCCCGACTGACAGGTGTCACAAATGTTATACCATCGTGTACAGGGTGTTTTGAAACCAACCAGAAAAATCCGAAAACTTGAAGATCATCAGATCCTGATGTGGAAGGGGTACGGCCTGCGAAAACGGCTGGGGTTAGGGGCGTGATTTTTTTTCTAAAATGTAGGGGGTTGTAAGCAATTTGACGACTGTCTTTTGTTTTTTGATTTTTTCCAAAATCCAAGATGGCCGCCATACAAGGACAATTCCCCTCCCATACAAATGACCGGCTCAAGTAACTTAGCGCAGCCTGAGGCCGAAGGCCGAAGGCGAAGCTCCACTGCGAGGCCGCAGGCCGAGCTATGTAGCGAGGCTGAAGGCTGATCCCTTCTCTTCGAAGCCTAGACCTTGGAATCCTGGTGGATGAGGATACTGCCCGCGTAAACTATAGCTCCTAGAGATTTGCCGTCATAGACAATATTTTATAGGGTCCTTAGCAAATACTAGGTCCGATATTTTTTTTTTAAATTTCCGTGATTTCAAGATGGCTGCCCATACAATCAGACACCTCGCGTAACACAGCGAAGCCTGAGGCCGAAGGCCGAAGGCGAAGCCACCCGCGAGGCCGCAGACCGAGCTGTGGAGCGAGGTTGAAGGCTGATCCCTTCCCTTCGAAGCCCGGACCTTGGAATTCTGGTGGATGAGAGTACTGCCCCCGTAAACTATAGCTCCTAGAGGTTTGCCGTCATAGACAATATTTTATAGGGCCCTTAACAAATACTAGAGCCGATTTTTTTTTTAATTTCCGTGAATCCAATATGGCCGCCCATACAATCAGACACCTCGAGTAACATAGCGAAGCCTGAGGCCGAAGGCCGAAGGCGAAGCCCCCCGCGAGGCCGCAGGCCGAGCTGTGGAGCGAGGCTGGAGGCTGATCCCTTCTCTTCGAAGCCTGGACCTTGGAATCCTGGTGGAAACTGCCCGAAAATAACATTTCACGAAAAGTCATGAAATATCGATGTGGGTGTCATGTTCGAGGTGTTTGGGGGTGCTTATTTAAAAAATGACATTATTTGTCAAATCCAAAATGGCGGAAAAGCATTTTCACGAAAAGTCATGAAATATTGATATGGGTGTCATGTTCTAGGTGTTTGGGGGAGCTTATTTCAAAAATGACATTGTTTTTAAAATCCAAAATGGCGGAAAAGCATTTTCACAAAAAGTCATGAAATATCGTTATGGGTGTCATGTTCAAGGTGTTTCGGGGTGCTTATTTTAAAAATGACATTATTTTTCAAATCCAAAATGGCGGAAAAGCATTTTCACGAAAAGTCATGAAATATCGATATGGGTGTCATGTTCGAGGTGTTTGGGGGTTCTTATTTCAAAAATGACATTGTTTTTAAAATTCAAAATGGCGGAAAAGCATTCTCACAAAAAGTCATGAAATATCGATATGGGTGTCATGTTCTAGGTGTTTGGGGGTGCTTATTTCAAAAATGACATTGTTTTTAAAATTCAAAATGGCGGAAAAGCATTCTCACAAAAAGTCATGAAATATCGATATGGGTGTCATGTTCTAGGTGTTTGGGGGTGCTTATTTCAAAAATGACATTGTTTTTAAAATCCAAAATGGCGGAATAGCATTTTTACAAAAAGTCATGAAATACTATCGATATGGGTGTCATGTTCGAAATGTTTAGGGTTTCTTATTTTAAAAATGACGGAAATTCATGAATATCGATATGGGTGTCATGTTAAAGGTGTTTGGGGGTGCTAATTTAAAAAATGACATTAATTTTAAAATTCAAGATAGCGGAAATGATTTTAATAAAAAATCATGTAATTGTGCACTCAGTATATCTGCCCTTGCTTTTATGATCCCTGTATCAAGGGCAGAAACCACAACGGAGGGTGTAAGTGACGTTCAGATCCAGCCAGAAGGATTGACAGGCATAGGTTTCTTATATTTACATCAGGTTTATAGGCGTTCATTTAAATGTTGCTGTATAAGATTTAGATCCAATTTCTTATGAAAAGTGTGAATACACTCTATGTCACGCTCAATAGGTTTTAGCATTTGAAATTTCCAAGAATTTGAGTGATATAACAATCGCAATAAACTTAAAAATCCAAGAAGTATAATGTTGAAAATTCTTACTAGGTACACTAGAGTGCCTATCACCTCAGGACCCATATGGACACGTGTATTAATGTCCAAAGAATATCCAGAGAGTAAATTTAAAATTTATTTGCAAAAGAAATTTAAAAAATAACGACTTTTTAGTTTCCACATAATTAGTATTATATGATACCATACACAATATTACACAACACATCACACCATTACTTTTAAGCGGCTAAGATAAATAATTTAATAAAAAATGTACGTAGTCTGTGTCTATGTAGGTGCGTGTTAGTTAGGTAATAAGTAGTCGTCTAGTCTACGAATAACAATATTATTGTAGGTAGAAATCGTGGTAAACTGCCTCATCACAAAAAAAGTTAAGAACGAAAGCAAGGAAACTTGCTTTCACTTATAAGACCCTACATCGAAATCCGTTCATCCGCGAGTGCTACGATGCCACAAACATACAGACACACCTCTCTATTTGTCGACGGGGTTTAAAACTAACCATTCGTTGTGATGATGATGTTCTGATGTGATGTGGTGATGGGGCAACCCATGTTGGGTTCTAAGATTAAATTATTATTTTTGATTCCTGTTTTCTGTAATTTTGTACTTGAAATTAGGTTATAATTATTATTTGTACCTGAAATATACATACACAAATGTATACTTAATTTTTTTAAATATAAAGTTAAAATAAAACTCTATTTTAATTATGTATATTTTGTATTTTTGATAAACTAATAAATAAAATAACATGGAATCCCCAAAGAAAACGTAAAGTTGGCCACAGTAAACAGACATGGCGATGTACTGTACTTGATGAAATTAAGAAAATCAGCATGATATTGAGTCAAGTTAAGCGCGTATCTCAAACAGATTGAGATGGAGTCTTTGTAAACGCCCACTGCCCCAGATAAGGGACATACGGCCATAAGTCAGTCTTCATTGAATCATGACTGGAATTGATTGTTTAAGTTCAGTATAACTCTCAGGAGTTGCACAGTTCTTTTTTCAATTTCCTTCCAGATACCAGTTGTTCGGGGTCTTAAACAAAACACATGTTATTAGATTTTAATTATGATGATGGAATCTACCAAATATATTTTATGTGCACCTTATTATATTATACATACATAAATTATATTGATGTTATGTGGTTAAATCTATTTTTTGTTAGGATAAAATAATAATTGTTTTGAAATAAACATTGATTTATTGGTTTGAAGTTAATATTGTGCCTTTTGATGATTTGATTTGCTTGGAAGGCACACCTTCCAAGCAAATCATCAATACTCGATTTTGTAATAATCAAAATGTTAACTTAGTACGGATCATAACAACGAGCGTGTGAGCAACAGAGATTGTGACTGAAGTAACAGACTGTTTAGACTACAATTTGCAACAATTGGTATTTATGGTTCACAGTGACTACAACAATGAAATAATCGGCCAAGTGCGAATCGGATTCGCGCACTAAGGGTTCCGTACCATTATCTATAAAAAATCGCATTTGTTGTATGGGAGCCCCCCTTAAATATTTGTTTTATTTTGTTTTTAGTATTTGTTGTTATAGCGGCAACCGAAATACATACTTTGTAAAAATTTCAACTGCCTAGCTATTGAGGTTCTTGAGATACAGCCTGGTGACAGACAGACGGACCGACAGCGAAGTCTTAGTAATAGGATTCCCTTTTTTACCCTTTGGGTACGGAACCCTAAAAAAGAGCAATGTGAATTAGTTTGTTTGTTTGTTTAAACTCTTTATTGCACATTAAATATAACAATTGACAGGTACAAAACATATTCATAAAAAATAAAATGTACAACGGCGGGCTTATCCCATTGAGGAATTTCTTCCAGCCAACCAAGCATCTGAAAAAACAGGAAGAAAGCATCTGGGTAGTCGTGCAATAAAAAACTAACAATAATAAATACCTAACACATATTATAAACTAATTTAAATACCAATATTACCTATACAAAATACATATAAATACATATACATACATACATATATATAGCTCAATTGTCTGAAGAATCAGAGTAAAATTTTCCAACACGAGATTTAAAAGAATCAGCAGAGAGTGCCATCTTTATATCCAACGGAAGTGAATTCCACAATTGTGCCGCATGCACAGTAAACGACTTTGAGAATGATCGTGATGTATGAGGGGGGATGAATAAAATGGGGTTGTTACTCGCGCGCAAACGGCTGTCAATTTCGCGAAAAGAGAACTTATCATAAAGATATTTAGGAAAGGAAGATTTATAAAGCACGTTGAATAGCATTGAAAGGGTGTGTACGTTGCGGCGATGTCTGAGAGGGAGCCAGTGAAGCCGACGACGGAACTCTGAAATGTGGTCGAACTTGCGAAGACCGAATATAAAACGAATAGCCTGATTTTGTAGCCGTTCTAACGTGTCTAATTGTTCCTCGGTAACATCTAGGAAAGCCACATCGGCATAGTCAAGAATGGGAATGAGGAGAGACTGGGCAAGAAGAATCTTAGTTTCGGTAGGTAAAAAGTTCTGTGACCTACGAAGCGAATGCAAGGAAGCATACATCTTACGGCTAATCTCATAAATGTGAGGCATCCAAGACAGGGTCTGGTCCATGATGATCCCCAAATTAGTGACTGAAGTAGAGAAAGGAATAATGCTGTTTTCAAGCACTACATTAGGCACCACCATGTCGTTGACCTTAGCAATGAAGTATGGGCTTCCAATTATGATGGCCTGTGACTTGGCAGCATTGACCAGTAAACCAAAATCATGTGACCATTTGGCGATCTTGACCAAATCAGAGTTTATTGTGTTAATAGCGACATTAAAGTTATCTAAAGAGGAGGCCGAATAAATCTGCATGTCATCAGCATACAGGTGGAAATTTGAGGAAAGTGAGGATGTAATACCGTCAATAAAGATGGAAAAAAGTAAGGGAGAAAGTACTCCACCTTGAGGAACACCTGCAATAAGCTCCCCCCAGTCTGAACGACTGTCGTTGAGTTTGACCAATTGTTGGCGTCCTGTCAGGTAAGAGCGAAACCAAGCAAGAGAGTTAGAAGAAAAATTTAAAGAACGCAAAATTTCAATTAATATGTCAAAATCTACAGTATTGAAAGCACTAGTGAAGTCTAAAAGAACAAGGACAGTGAGTTCTTTACCATCGATATTTTTACGAATATCATCTGTGATTTTGATGAGCGCCGAAGTTGTACTATGGCCACTTTTAAAACCTGATTGAAAAGGACTCAATAAGCTATAACGTGAGATGTGACTCGTTACTTGTTGATTAACGTGAAGTTCTATAATTTTAGATAATAACGGGAGGATTGAAATGGGACGTAGATTGGAAGGACAAGATGGGTTGGGTTTTTTAGGAAGTGGAATGATGTGGCCATATTTCCACAAACTTGGGAACACACCAGAGGAAAGTGAACTGTTTATGATATTGGCAATGATGGGGGCAATAAACACAGCTATTGGTTTAATCATATCAAGAGAAATATCATCATTGCCAATAGCTCTTGACTTGATCGATTTAATGTATCGAACAACGTCATCGCTAGATATTTCATTAAAGCGGAACTGTGGAGAATCACAAACAGGTCGAGCAGCCAGACGGGCCAAGGTGGCCTCCTTCACCCCAGGAGAGAAACAAGTAGGAGAATCACAAAAATATTTGTTTAACTCATTAACATCCATTAGAATATCATTCTGGGGTCTTTGTTTGCCTAGCCCCATTCCTTTTAAGAAATTCCAAAGTTTATGAGGGGGGCAGCTCTCCACATTATCTCTTATATACTTGCGCTTGGCCTCACGACATGCTTTGTTACAATGGTTGCGTAAAGTTGTGTAGGCGGATCGATTCTCATCTGACGGGCACTGACGCATTCTTAATTTTGCTCTATCCCTCCTTGCCATAAGAACTTTAATATCGGGGGAGAGCCATGGGGCTGGTTGATGCTTAATCCGTACGGAGCGTAATGGCGCATGTTTGTTAAAGAGACCTAAAATAATGTTATTAAAATTACTAACTTTTGCGTCAACATCCGAAGCAGCCAAGACAGAACTCCAATCGGTAGCAGATAAATCAGCTTTGAAGCGCTCTTCATCTATGGCCTTAAAATTACGAACTAACACCAATCTACGTTGGCGCTTAGGAGAACGCAATATAAAAGAGGCGTAAATAAGGTCATGAGCTGAATAGCCTACTGCGTTAAATTGACCGTGTGTAGCAACTAGATTTGGAGAGGATGTAATAATTAAATCAAGAAGCGAAGGAGGGCCATTATGAGGGAAATGTGTAGCACTGAGAGGAAGGATATGAAGATCCAGAGATCGAATGAGAGAGAGAAGAGAAGAAGACCGAGAGTCATTTTTAATGAGACAGGTGTTGAAATCCCCCATAATAATAAGATGTTCAAATTGACTACGAAACTCTGCTAAAAGCGTTTCGAGCGAATTAAAGTAGTTTATATGAAGAGAAGGGCTATAGTAAACACCCAAAAGAATTTTGGAATGGTTTAGTGAAATACTAAGAAAGAGGTGCTCGGGGACTTGATACTGAGAAGAAGACTGTGACACTATTTGACAAGGAATGTCACTGCGCAAGTAAATTGCCACACCTCCACACCTCACCATCTTCGCAACGCCATTGCAGTAAGTCAAGTAGGTTCTGTCATTACGTATAAGCCTATATCCCGGAAGGGGGTACAAGGTAGAAGGGAGAGAGGGTTTTAAGAAACTTTCCGAGATAAGGATAGCATGAATATGTGAGTTGGAAAAGTTAGTCAACAATTCATTGTAGTGATCTGGAATGCTCTGTGCGTTGATGTGGACTACATTGAAATTTTTTGCCAAAGAAGAAAAGGTAACATTCAAGTTGTCTGTTAAAGATGGAAGATCGTCACTCTCCGCGCTAAAGAGACTATCTGATGAGGAAGATAAGGAGAAATATTCATCATCAGTATTATATCGAAGAACGTCAGACATTGAGCATAAATAATATATATAAAAATATATAAAACTAAACTAATCTTAACTAAAAATTACATTAATTAATTCGGCGTTCCCTTTGCTTCTAATTCAGTTACTTGCCAGACCAGAATGTAACATAAACATCTAAGTTCTAAATAAAAATAGACAATTATTTATAAAGCACAGAGATATGGAACTAAAGATAAAGCATAATAGGAAGGTACTCTACTAAATAAAAATAAAAAAAAATAATGCGAGTACATTATGTACATAGTAAAAAAAAATTGAATAAATATAGACACAACAAACAAGAGAAAAAAAAGAGGAAAGCCCATAAATTAAGTCTGAACTAACACTCTCATGCAGACATCGAAGTCTAAGGCCCCTACGTGTTATCCACCCTGATGTACGGCGCAATTCGCCGTCTGCTTAGTTAAAGTCCACTTAACGTACAAGCAAAAGAAACGGATAATAACATAATTGCATACAACAGGATGGATAACACGTGAGGCCCCTTAAGTGAATATCTAGACAGCATAAAAAGAAAAAAGAAAATAAAATGTCAACGTCAATTAAATGTCAAATCTGACATGACAGTTCAAATCACATTATGTGACTGATTATGTTACCTAGTTTATGGGTGGTTAGAAAAAAGTTGGTGGTACATATTTAATTTCACTATTTTTGGGCAGTAATTTAATAAAATTGGTACCGCAAAAGTGAAAAGTAAAGTACCTGCAAAAGTAACAAAAAAAAAAAAAACCGATTAAATACTAACTAGAAGCTATGTAACTACGATTAATAAAATATTATTTCTTCACCGCTTTGGCTTGAAGACGAGCACTGCGCGGTTTGGTTTGGAGAAAACTAGACGAAGCTGTTGCATTGGTCTGACTTGCCGTCAGCTCCTGAGACTCGGTTGCGACACTTGCGACCGCCAGCTCATCAGTTATATCCTGCAGCTCAGCCATTGTGGTTATCTTCCGCCTCAAGCCTTTTGAAGTGACCACAACGATTTTCCCATCACTCGTCCAGCAGCCCTTGATTCCTAAAACTTTCCGTGCTTCAACAAACACCGCATGCCGCGATGCTGTTAGGAATTCCGAGAAGGTTAAGCCACTGCCTTTCAGTAGCTTTTTGGCGGTCCATAACGCATGTCTAGTTTGTAGATTGTCGCAGCGAATCAAAACAGGACGAGGCTTATTAGTCTTGGTGACCCTACCCATACGCCAACATGAATCGAAAGAGCTGGGTGTAACAGGAAGTTGGAGCTTTTCAAGGCAGATCTTATGTACCACATCAGCAACAACCTCGTCCTTACTTTCAACAAGTCCGTGAAGCAATATAATGTTGGAGCGTGACCGCATCTCAAACTCATCTAGAGAGAGTAATACAAGTTCCAGCTGCCTGCTTAGCCCGGAGACCGCCTTCCAGATGAAAGTTTTAAAAGTGTTGTACTCACTGACCAGGACCGCAGTATCTGTGTCTGTGCGATGATTGCCAAGAGACTCTTCGAAAGATGACATTTTGGCTGCAAACATATCCTTCATCTCGGTCATATTCTTGCTGAGTAACGCTAGTGTGTCCATTTTGGAGTGGTGATGAGTGCAAAATAATATTAAGTGAAAGGAGTGGTGCAAAAATTATCTGGCAGGTACTGATGCTATTAAACTATATCATTTGCATTTATTTAAATAAATTCAAAGTAAATATGTATTTTTAAAAATTAAATATATACGAGCTGACAAAAAGACGTAAAGTTTTAAGCAAACAATCAGGTTTACATAAATTGCTGATGAATGGCTTCTAGACCCATGTTTTTGTGAATTTTTCCCAACTCTGCAGCAAAAGCAGCCACACTATTTTGATTGCAAGTATGAGAAAAGTGAGAAAGCACTAACATGTATTATAGATTAGATAGAATATGCAATTGCTCAATGAACAAGTCTTCGAAAGGCATAAGATATATAAACCACACAACAAACATAAAATATTTAAAATATATATATCTATAAATTAATATATAAGATATATATTATTTACATACATACATTTATTCATTTGTACATATTTTTAGTTATATGAGTTTGACATAGTGTCTTTTCCAATTTAATAAAATGTAATTGTGTGAAGAGAACTTACCATCAGTAACACCAACACTGAATTAGGTAGGTACTGTTATTGTGTAGGTATCTATCTAATCCAAGTAAGTTTCTCTTACAGGTTATTCAAATTATTGTACATATAGTGCATAGTTTTTACATTCATTGATTACTTCCAAAGTAAGCAATTAGCTTACATACTTTATGTATTGGTGGGTTCGTAACCAATCAGTATCACCTGTAACAAATAAAATAATTAATTAATTAACCATATCAAAAAATTAAGGTCATGCAATTACCTGAGTTTTATTATCTTACGAGGTTATCTCGGTATTGTAAGTTCGAAGAATACTTACTTTATTTCAATATGTATGCTTATGTAACTAAAAGTCTTTATAAATAAAAATAAATAACAAACTATTATGTAGGTAGGTAACTGCTTACCATTTTAAATTCATCGAAATAAACGTCCGTCGCTTGTCACAAAGAAATTAGAGGTTGATATTGGTATAGGTACCCAGATTTAAAAATATACAATTTTAACATGTTTACTTGCATATGTAGTAAAAGTAACATTAGTACATAGCATAGGTGCCAGGCTGTTTAATTAATAGAATTCATAGATCATTTGTTTTGTTTGTTTTGTTTTGGTTTTGTTCCAACCAGCCAGCCAGCATTCTCGCAAGCAGTGTTGCCAGCGAGATTTTGCCAAAAAATACCTGAATCTGAAATGTACAAAAATAACGTTTTTGTAGGAAAATTTACGAATAATAAAATGGCATAAAATAACTTAGAAATGATAAGTACTTAATTTAAAAGTTTCTTCCTTTATACTTAAGTTTTATTTTAATATTTACAAAATTTATTTCTTCTGATCGTTAATCCACTTACCAAGTTTTTAGTTTTATAAACAAAACATTAACAAAATAATGAAATAAAACTGATGCTGGAGCACAGACAGAAGTTTTGAACCACGGAGTCACCCGTTCAAAAACCCATTCATTTTGTGACTTCGCGTTTGAAAAATCGCACCACAAAACAGAACAGAGTGAGTAAGTAAGTGAGTTGTAATATTTGTAATGTACTGTATATGGAACGAGCTTTTATGAAAGTGTAACAGATGGTTGATTTATGCGTTGGTGTAAGAAAAAGGTGTGTTACAGTTGTACAACAAGTTTTATTTATTATTGTATTCTGTGGTTGCACCTCTGCTACAGAATACAAGCCAATGAAGAGAATTAAAAAGAATCGGATCCACGCATATTCCGAAGTCATCAAATTGTAGGTAACCTTTTGTGTGGTGTAACCTAGATGTAACCTGACGGAGTTAAAGATCACCTAAAAGGTTACTGAAGTAACTTTCTGGCAACACATGGCTGTTTGTCGTCGGTCGCCGTCGCGTCGCTGGCATCTATTCTATGGTATTGCTATTATTTAAAAACATCGACATCTTTGAAAATATGTCGATTCTGTTTTACCCGACTACCAAGAAGGGGCATGTTATGTATATCGCGTTTCGTGCGTATCTTGTATAAATGCATTGTTTTTAAATTTCTTTATAATCGCATATCTTCCAAACGGCTGAATACTTTGCGTGCGACAATTTAGGTATTGCTAGATTCTTCTTAAAAACCCAATTGTTCTTTGAAAGGTATTCCTTAGAATTTTGTATCTCGATAGAACATAAGTAGAACTTTCATATGATCACTTTGTTGTTCGTCTGTCGTCTATCTGTCTGTCAAGTCAAGACTATAAAATTGAAGATTACCATGACGACATGATGATACATTGAAGTTTAGATCACTCAAAGTGTTGAATTGGTGATACCATTTGGTTGCCTGGTTTCGAGAGGATTACATACTTAAATCTAGGAAATAACCTTAGACCTCAAAGATTAAAAGTACCCAATCTATTTTGATGATTTTTTTTCCATTCAACGGGAACCAGGGTAACATACCTATTCAAACTACTTTTTAACACATTGCAGGACACTTACTGCCGTGGACGTCATTCAATTGTTATTTCTATTGTGTCTGGTCGAGTGTCCTGCAATGTGTTAAATAGTGATTAGTGAGTGACTGTCTAATCGTTTTCAAATTAAAGTAGAAAAAATAATTTTAGGCCTTTTTACGGTTATTTTCTGACATGAAGTCATTATTAAAGATCACCAATCAAATATTACGTATTTTTATGACCTAGTGGTTATATCAGAGCATAAATCCAGATTGAGATCAACCCATTATTTTTATATCGCAATATGGCAACATTAAGATTACCTCTATAATAAAATACTAATATTATGATGATTAATTAATTTATCTCATCAAAACAAATTACAGGTATAATGTTTATTATAAATTATTTTAAAAACCTACTTAATACATTTTTATCCAAAACTACAATGCAATGTCTTTAATATGACTAATAGTGAAAACTTACTAAATTTGAAATTCACCAATGACATCATTACACTATCTAAAGCCCTGTTCACACTGTACGTCCCTTCACAGAATTAATAATAGTATTACATAATTAATAATTAAAAAGGTCATGTCTTTTATTATAACGGATTAGCTGAAAACTGGTGTGTGTGCTTTGTTTTATTATGTATAATATTTAATCATACATTCGAACACAAATATTATTTTTTGTAAACGAATTAAATAAATAATAAAACATAGAGCTATGATAATAATAATTATATTAAAACACGATACGCGTCACATTTTTTGGACTGAAATCATCACTAAAATAGCTCAGTCAGTGCAATAAAATTACAAACAAGTTCAAGTATAGCATAATTAATATAAGTATTACATACAGAATGTAATTCGTAGGGTCCCGCAAAATATATACATCCTCATTTCCCGTTCCCGCACCTCTCCCCCGCTCCATTCCCACCTTATCGAGGTTACTAATAAGGTTGAGGGGTGAACACACACATTGATGTATGCACGGATGTTTAGTTTCTTTTACAGAAGTAGTATACATACATACTATCACGTCTTTATCCCTAATGGGGCAGACAGAGCATTTTGGGTCTTGCGGCTCTATGCAGAGCCTTGGGCCACAAGACCCAAAAGCCACTTTTAGCGTCATGGTGGGCGAGAAGATGGAAAAGCAATCAATACAGTGATGGGTTGCTAGCCGCATCGCCTGTTAACATGATTTGCATTTTTGCCCATTCCCTCGATCGGCTTTTACGATCTGCGTGGGAAGAGAGCAGCTGGTTTTTTTTTTTATTTCTCCCAGACCAGCATGGGAAAAAGTAGTACGCAAATTATTAAATGATACTTCGCTTTCATGAAGTGCCACACCAGCTGGTGGTATTTGTTAACAACGAATAAGCAGACCTAAAATGATGGTATTTGTTTTATAACCAGTATTGTGTGCGAGCGAAACCATGTTAGTTTATTTCGTTATATAAGGTCTAACAAAATATACTGAAACTATTTTAAGGATGAGTTCAGTCCATGATTCTGAACAACTTTTCCCAAAGAACATATTGAAATATGAAAAATATTTTTTGGTTTTCCATACAAACTCTGTCATCAGCTGATCGGTCAACTTGTATGTGAGGCTAAAAATTACTTTTCATATTTCGATATATGTTCCTTGGGAGAAGTTGTTCAGTATTATGAACTGAATTCACCCTTAAAATAGTTTCAGTATATTTTGTTAGACGTTATATATGGACGTCCTTTAACTTATTTCTTAATATTGACAAATTAACAATGTTTGTACTTTTTTGCTGATTTTATGTGAAGTGGTCAATATCGAGACTTGAAATGTAATCCCAATAAATAAGATAAGAAATAAGAATCCAATTTATGAAAAAAGCTAAATAAACGTTTGGTAATAGTGACAGTGAAATGCGAATTGCCGAAAATTTTTCGAGTAGATCGCGTACTATATATTTGTCATGGCTAGGTATGTACGTAATAAGTATTTAAATATAAGTGTGAATGGGGCTTGAGGCGAGCGCGCGCGACCGTTAAGAAAACTTCGCTTTGATTGGTTGATGTAACTCGCGCATCGTGTTTCCGTGTCCGGCGCTGGCGACGCGCCGACGCTAGAGCGGCCATGGAGCGGCCGGCACGGCGGCATCGCGGCATAGCAAGATTAGCAAGCGTGAAGCGTCATTGGCGTCCATTTTTATCGTTGTGTGATTGAGTTAAAGACGTTATTGACACCTCTTTTTGGGACGTTTTCTTTCTGTTACAGGTGAGTTGAAATAAATAAATTGTTTTCTTTTTTATGATTAAATCTATTTATGCGTAAGTACCTTCTTAATATTATTAAAGCGTTAAGAAGTAGATATGACATAAGTACCTACATAAACGTTTTCAAAGTACCTAGCTACGTCGCAAAAAGTAAGTTAATCTGGGCAGGAGGATTTTCAAAATAAGTAAGTACCTACTTATCTAGATGGGGGTGATAGATTTGCAATTGGTAGGTAGGTATCTAAATAATCTAATATTAGTCCGATTGCCTTTTCCTACCTATCAATAGGGCCATTTACTTCGCTTATGTGAAAAGTTGAAAACGTATTCCCATTGTTTTTTAGTTTTAAAATTTATTGTAGTTAAGCATTTACACAAGGCTATTATAATACCTACCTACCTACAGTGATATATTATAATTTAGGACTGCAGAAACATCTCGCACAGTTGCAAGAATTATGCCTCTAAAGAAGATTGGCGCCAAGCGATGTGAATGGCAAAATCTTTAATTTGCACTTTTGATACAATAAAGACACCTATCTATCCTTCCTGTCTGTGGAATAAGAATGCGATAGTGACGAATCATAATCTGCTCTGCCGTCCCCACACTGCAAGGCATAGTTCACCTATTTTTATGCTTTACAATTATTTTTAACTAAATACCTACATTAAAGTTCCTTAGTAAGTTACAAAGTTCATTTATACCTATGCTTTGACTAATAAAGGCTTGGTTGTGGAAATTGCTATTAATTTGAAAGGAAATATAATTCATTGACAATAAATTTAATGATTATATAAATAGGTAGGTACCTACTTAGGTAGGTGCCTGTTTATTAGCCTATGCATATGGGTTTATTACTAAATCTAAGTGCTTATGTGTGTAAATAAGAACATGTACCTACCTACTTCGCATGTTCGGTACCTAATAGGTAGCTACATTATTAATAATAATTATTTTTATGAAAAACAAGTCGCAAAGTTGGTTGATATTTTTCATAGATGCCTATTATAGAGGATTAGTGCCTACATGCTCCTTCACGTACCTAATAATTTGCATTTGCTTGTTCAGCACGCATTTGGATTGGTGATCGCAAATGGCATTAAGCATTAATTTTTTAATTAGGTACAATACATTTATGTTTAACCTTTTCTTTACCGCCAATACCAGACACAATAGTAAGACAATGGACGTGGCTTGACCGGTTAAATGGTTTCCCTTCCTGGCATGGTTCTTATTGATATTATGGATCAATTTATTAAACAATGCAAAATTTTAGAACGAATGGCGAGTCATCCATCCAATATGAACGACGTGGCTGATGGACCTACTAGCCCTGTCGTCGAGGTCGTTGATGTTGCTGTCTCTGATGTTGCTGCCTCTGAGGCTATAGTCGCCCCTGCTGTATGCGACTGTGTGGCATCAGGTAAGAAAATTAAATACATATACTTACTTACATTTTAATTACATATATTTTTTATTTGACTGCGCCAGAATGATGATGATTATGTTTTTTGAGTGTATGTTTGTATGTATATTTCTTGTAACGTACCTATATATTTAAATATATATAATTTTGAACTAAAATTTGCATTATGGACCGTTGATGGATGTTCATTTTTAGAACGAAGTAATTTCTTGCAGATTACCTATGTACCTACTTACCTACCTTTGTTTCGCGTCAGTTTCATGATACACATTATGCATCACTCACACCCAGTGTTTAGCGTCATTAATTGCTTTTGTAATTTAATCACAGTTTTTATATAATTTAATTACATAATTGGATTGTAAGTAGTTAATACTTACAATCCAATTATGATTCAAATTACATGTATTGTAGTTTCTAATGATCTCTAATTGAAATTACACCAGCAATAATTATAATTCGTAATTATAATTACTTAATTACATTTTCAAATTCGTTACATGGGTCTAAATAATTAACCAAGTGCGTGTCGGGCCACGCGCAGGTTAGGGTTCCGTAGTTGCGAATGCCAACTTTGAGTTCATGCCTCTAAAAACGTCTAAAAAAGAAATATCTATTGAATTTGTATGAAATTTTCATTTTTCGAGTTCATTTTATAAGTTGATCGCCTATAACTTTTTAATTTGTAAACCCTACTTAGCTCTGATAGTTTTCCTTCAAACTACATTATATGTATACTATGTATACATATGTATACTATAAATCTAAATATTTCAGAAACGGATCCCTAAATAGAAAAATGGTGTTTACAAGCTCACAATATTTTTGAAAGACCTATTCAACGATATCCCACACAATGTATTTGTCGAGAAAAAAAATTGACTACCTCTATACTTATATGGCAGCTACCATAAAAAAAAAACAAATTTTATTTTACGACTTTTTCGCCATGATAAATATACATATGTATCTATGCCAAATTACAACTTTCTAGTACTTGCAGTATCTGAGTAGGACCGCGGACGGACAGACAGACAGACATGGTGAAACTATATGAGTTCCTTGTTTACTACGGAACTCTAAAAACCTCACTAAATTAGATAGATAAGATCATTCTCAGGTTATTTGTTAGTAAGCATTAATTTAATTTGTATATGTCGCAGTTGGATTGTATAATACGCTGTTATTAAAAAACTCTAGCAGTTTGGCATTAAAGCTCGGTTTTGTAATACAGCTAAAAATCGTTCAGCTAGATCGTCCAATGTGTTACGTTTAACAAACTAGCTAACGTGAGATTGTAGATCGATTAGTTCAGAATTCTGCCACTTGTGGCTTGTGAAGTGTCAGTGTCACAACAACTAATATGGCCTACCATAAAGTAAATTATTCGCCGCGTTCCGGGACTAAGCTGTTTTCATCGAGAGACATCGGAGCATCGTTTGTGATTTCGAACTGCAAAAGATTGAAAAGAATAAAGCAGACCTTTAGCTTGGTTCCCATAGTGTTATTTCGACGCCCGCCTTCCGGCAAGATGGAATATTCACGTGGCTCAATTGGCCGCAAGAAATCGCTACGCCATTGAGTTATCGGGGTTACAAAATTTCAATATCCAATTGCATCGAGCTGATTATCATTCCTCATTGGTGTTTTATGATGTTGGAGATCGAATTATTTAGTAAGAAGTTGAATTGAGATTTCCTTTCCATCCCACGAGTAATATATAAAAAATAAAGAACAACTTTTGTCCCCTCATATATAATTTTGTTTGGTAACACAATTTTATTCAATAATGGTAACCCTATATGTCATCTCAACGCTAGCTGTATTGTTATACGTAATTACGTCACTCATTGACAATCGAGCTGAACTATTTTCAGCTGTATTATAAAACCGAACTGTAATGCCAAACAGCTAGAGTTTTTGAATAACAACGGATTATAAAATTCAACTGCGACATATAGAAATTAATAATCTAGCGAGCTCTAAACAATAATAAAATATACTAATTCTATTTTTTTTTTTAAATGTCAAAATAAACATAGGTATACCTACAAATCAATAAATAACTATTTTATAATATAAATATATCAGCGATTATAATCATAATGCTTATCCACATGTAACTAAATAATTGCTGATTGATTAACAATTGAATAATTGCCAATTTCTCATTACTAATTACGTGATGTAATTAGTAATTACTTTCCAAATTGTAATTATAAATTAAACGGTTTAAAATCACAATTAGTTTTCAATAACAATTATTTTGGTTAACACTGCTCATACCGGAGTGGTAGAGGCAGCCAGCCTACTTTACTGCTGTCACTTTTTTTCAAGAAAAGCAAAGAATAGCTTGAAAAACCGACCTTTCTATGTTAGGATCTTTACTCGGACAATTTCATCTCGCCTGATAAATAGCTGAGCGTTGGTCCAGAGGCCCAGATAGTTTACGAGAATACAGGGCAGAAGTGGGGCCCTCATTTGATATAAATTGTTCATTAGAATGTGATGATAATTAACATGTTAATCTTTGGACATTAGATAGACCTTTTAAATTATATGATGAATAACCATTGGAAGTATCATTAGTATCCGTTTAGCTTTAAAACGCGATTTTGCTAAAGTGGCCACTTTTTAACCCTTGTCGGGGGTTAACCCTTTTTAACCCTTGTTGGCCATTTTAGCAAAAAAGAGATGTGTTATAAGATTGACGCTAATGTCTGTCTGTCTGTGGCATTGTAGCGCTCGAACGGATGGACTGGTTCTGCCGTTTAAAAGTTATTGGGAAGTCAGGGCTTTTCTTAGTAAATTTAGATAGTGCGCTACAAATATTAAGTCGTATCGGTAGTTCCACTACTCGTCATAAATGACATTCTTGACAGTCAGGGGATTAAACTTGTGAAATTCGCAATAAGATCCTTTCAACGGTTCTTCATTATTTATACTATTATTAATATTAATTCTGTGATAATACTTAAAAGTTAACATGTTAATTATCACCATATTTACGATTGAACTAGCCGAAGACCGCGACTTCATTCGCGTGAACTTTGTCTTCGGAAAATGTTCATTAGACTGAACAATTTTTGCTATAGCGTCATTCTTAAATTTATTACTAGCTGCGCCTAGCTGGCCTATGTGTTAATCCAGCGTGTCAGCTTCCGGCATACCGAATTTTATCAAAATTGGTCCAACCGTTTGCGTAACAAACATACCCACACCCTCACACACACACACACACCCCCACACCTTCACACACACACACACACACACACACACCCACACCTTCATACACACACACACAAACACACACTTAGATTTTTACATAATAGACAATATAATCCAACTACTTCTGTTAGAGTTGCCCCACTTCAAGAAATTGTGGCCAATGAGGAAAATGTGCGAAATCTCGTCCAACAGGATGAGACTATTCAAGGAGAAGGGATTGTACCGGGACGTATTTACCTACCTAACTCTTATACCGGTAGCCCCCGTTACATGAAAACTAAATATATGGACTCTATTGCATTAGTTCAGGCCTTAGGCAAGCCATCCTTTTTTATCACGATGACCTGTAATCCGAAGTGGATCGAATGTAGTGCCAATTATGGCAGCACCCATAAAGTCGTACGTGATGTCAACTAGGATATATATTTAATTAATAAGCAAATTATATATTTTGTTAATTTAGCGCATCACGTACTAACTGGACGTGTAGATTCAATATAACACTGTACAATGTTTTAGTATAAATACTCTGCAATAATCAAATAAATTATCCATTATCCCGTTGCCACTCCTGGCCTGTAGACGGTGATGGATCGAACCAGATCCAATGGGTTTCATTAATACCTTCCTGGTCGCTATATACCCCGACGTGATCGCTATATACCCCGACGTGATGGACACGCGCCACGAGATTGGAGCAAAACGCAAGAACCCGACGATTCAAGCCTGAAGAAATGGAAAGAGGATTAACGTGCACATTTCCACTGGCCTCCCACAAGCGGGTCCCACCAGTGGAATTACAAGAAGCAAAGGAACCACCAGGCAATCATAATGCACTAAACCGAATCAACAATGGACGTCAGCTGTCACCGTAAACTCCATTAAGATGAAAAAATAGCGATAACATCATTGAAGAAAATAACGTCTACATTATCACTAATGTCATAATGATACAGAAATAGATATGACGTCACAAACTTCATCACTTTATTTAGAATTGCTGCATTACGGACGAACAAAAATGCAGATGCAACAAAATTGATTGAGGTCAAGATCGCAAGGCCGCAGATGGCCGTATGTTGTTCAGAAAGGCGTAATTTAGAAAAATTTATATGTCAACAAGGAATATTGCACAGCATTTTGTGCTATCAATAAGTTTCAAAGCCAAACTACTACCGACTTACAAAGTGGTTATAGAATTTTTGGCAAATAAGGAACAATATTTTGATAAAAATGAAGCCTGCAAGAAAAAGAGCGAACAACTTTAAAATGGAACAGCGATCATAATTTTGACTACAAAACATCTATGAATACTAATCACAGAAGCCGATTTTTGGAAGCATAATTTCTACTGAAAATAACTTTCTCAAGATGCATCAAATGGTTAGCAGCAAGCAATCTCCAGAGCAAGCCAGCAAACGGGTCATATCCAGGTCCACAGCAGCCGACGCACCGAGCTCCTGGTCCTGAGATCAAGTACCCACATCGACTATTATAGCGTTTGGCACATCCGCCCAGCTCACGCTTTGGATAATGAATTATGTCTGGCCACTCTCCAGCGGGGCACTACGGCAGGACTTCGACCGACGCTCGTCGACATTGTTCTCTACAGTCCCGACTTACTGCGGACTGCGAGCACGCTCACACGGTCTCATAAAAGACTACGAGCAGAAGATTTCTCCCGACTCACTGGGATTGAAGGAACTGGCAATTAAAAGATTAATAGAGAGAGACGCAAAGACTGCACATCAAAACCATATTTGAGTACCAAGAGAAACTTATAGATTATAATATCAATGATGATAACGGAATTTTATGGAAGAAATTATTTAAGTATAATGTGTGACTCACAATTTCAATAGATACTCCAAAATGCAAAGACGCACAATTTTGCCGCGCAGAAATTATTTGCCTACACCAGGCCTCCGTCACTCGATCAAGATCGCTCAAAATGTACCTACCGGCTAGCCGTGTTTTCTAACGCCCAAGTGGCAAAGGGGCGCCGCACTCCGGCCTGTGTAGTCGCGTGCATGAGACTTGCTTACTGCGTATTGTTTGTTTACAATATCTTCTTATATTTATATTATATTTACAATATAAACAAGCGTTATATTTAACAATGTCAAGACATTATTGTGCGGTATTCCAATGTCAAAATCAAAGAACCATTAAAAAATTGTCGTTTTTCACATTGCCAAAAGACGAGGAAAGTGTTTTTTTTTCGTTAACTGTAGGTAGTCGTATAGAATAGGATTTGGTACTGTCTCGTCCAATCAGATTATTTTGTAGGTATGAAGTTTGATTGTCCTACTGAACGTCGAAAGTTTAACATCGATGTACTGTATCCAGATAGTATATGTTGTTGTTTTTCGTGTGTGTAAGTGGCCAACACTGGTTTCAGATTTTTTCAAGCTGCCTAAAGGCATCTGACATAGCTTAGCGACTGCCATACAATATGACAGCCGGGACCAATGGCTTATACGTGCCTTCCGAAGCACAGAGGAGCTCAATTTTTATGCCACTTGTGGTCACCCATGCAAGTGCGGACCACGCCCGGTGCCGCTTTACATGCGAAAGTGCTAGTGCGGGCCACCGAGCTCCTCTAGTAAAGTATATAACAACGATTTACGTGAACTAGAAAGTATGCTATAAAGAATTACTCAATATCGTATGTTTCTCATTGCGATGTACGGTACATCCACAGTTAATGAAGTTTCTATGAAAATCACAACTTTTAAAGTCAAATCATCTATAGATCCTTTTTAATAAAATTTCTTTTCATAAGTATGCGTCACGTTCATTTTTGTATTTTACAACATTGAGTCAACCCTAAGGTAATCTCACAACGGCCGACGTCATCGCCCGCTGTGCACTTGAAAAGCACCGTTGAGTCAAAGCAGTTAGGCTCATATTTCCTCGCGTCGCTTGACAGCTAGAAAGTTTAGTTAAATAAAGCGTAGGTATTTGGCGTTTGTAGGGAAGTGATGTATCTGTTACGTAGTAACTTATTAGTAATCTGTGCCTACACAGCGTTTTTCAGCACGTGCAATGTGAATATCGTCAACAAAAGAGAAACTGAGAGATTATAACTCAATGAAGATAGCATTGGTAACGAGTAAAATCAACAAATTAGGATTCTACAAGGAAATTGCCGCAGTTATCGACAAGATATTGGTTGCTGCGCCGCCGAACTCCTATAAGGATTAAAATATCAAGATTCAAGCAATGATGAAATCAATATTTTTATTTTAAGAAAGGAAGAAGACATTTTGCTAGCGTTTTTAGTATGTACTAATTTATAGATTGAAATGGGTAGGTAGATTGCCTTCGTAATATTTTTATTTTTCACATGTTTAGGATTTATTATGATTTTGTTATGTTCTTTTTTAAAAAAAGGGGGAGTATTATGGCAGCACCCATAAAGTCGTACGTGATGTCAACTAGGATATATATTTAATTAATAAGCAAATTATATATTTTGTTAATTTAGCGCATCACGTACTAACTGGACGTGTAGATTCAATATAACACTGTACAATGTTTTAGTATAAATACTCTGCAATAATCAAATAAATTATCCATTATCCCGTTGCCACTCCTGGCCTGTAGACGGTGATGGATCGAACCAGATCCAATGGGTTTCATTAATACCTTCCTGGTCGCTATACCAATAGTCTTCTTCGCAATTTTTCTAATACTTCCGTAGTTGCTCGCGTTTTCAATTTAAAACTTTCAGAACTTCTTCGAGACCTACGCTCCGGAGCATGGTTCGGAGAAATTGAATATATGATGCACGTAATAGAATTTCAAAAACGCGGTCTCCCCCATGCCCATATTGTCATTAGAGTAAAAGGTGGACCACCAACACAGACAGACGAGATTGACCGTTTTGTTAGAGCTACTATTCCATCCCCCACCGAAGCAGAGGGCAGACTTCGTACAATCGTATTAGGGCAAATGATCCACGGTCCCTGTGGCCAAACAGGTAGAGTAGACCTTCGGTGTTGGGATGCAGAAAAAAAACAGTGTCAACGGCGTTTTCCGAAACGAGAAGCTTCAGTTACACATTATGATGAAAGAGGTTTTATACATTTAAAACGCGACAGTAAAAATACTGCATTTCTACCAAATCCAATCGTAGAAGTAAATGATTTATGGGTCGTTCCTTACAATCCCGCTCTTTCTCTTAAATACGACTGCCACATAAATGTGGAAGTTTGTACTACACATTTTGTGGTACAGTATTTATTTAATTATATGACTAAAGGTCCTGATCATGTCAGCGTGCAGATTGTTCCAGATCTGCCGTTGAATGATGAGATAGAGTCTTTTGTTTCCAAACGTTACCTTGGATCGTGCGAAGCGGCGTGGCGAGTTTTCGAATTTGACGTAACGGCCCGCGAGCCGACAGTTAAGCAACTTTGCGTCCATTTGGATGGGCAACAATCAGTCTTTTTTAAACCGGGAGAAGCGTCTACTGCTGCACAAAGGGCCGATTCCGATTTGTTAACATATTTTAAGCGTCCCCCGGGGGAGGAATTTGATAACTTAACTTATTTACAATTTTACGAAAAATATTAACTTCACACTCAACGTCCTACCACTAAAGCAGTCCCAATTTACGAGCTGACCAATGGGAAATTTGTAACGCAGCGTCAAAGGGGTAAAATGGTAACCCGGCTTTTCTGGGTTGCTCCCAATCGAGGTGAACAATTTTATTTGCGGCTGCTTCTCAGCACTTACCCTTGTCGTAGTTACAGCGACTTGTATCAGCTCGGTGGTTCTGAATGTACAACATTTCAGAACGCTGCCAAAGCCGTCGGATTAGCCGATGATGAAATAGAGTATGAGAGAGCATTAGATGAGGCCTCATCATTTTTAAAGGGTCCTCGTCTCCGTAGTTTTTTTGTTCTTTTGGCCGTAAACGGGTGCCCAGTCTCCTCCCTTTGGGATAAATTTAAAAATCAGTTAAGTGAGGATGTATTGCGACGATTTCCGGAAGAGTTAGATAAAGCTCACACAATGAGCTTAGTCCTTATAGGTCGGTTGCTACGTAAGCATGGTTCGACCCTTGTCGAACAAGGTTTGCCGAAAGTGCTTGACGATAGTACAGAACTCGGTCGGGAACGCCTCGAATATAACTTTGATCGTTTGAGCGAATTTGCCAACTCGTGGATACCAAAATTATCATCTGATCAACAGGTAATCTTTGATTACATTGATCAATTGGTACGCCACGAGGAATTCCGCAATGAAAACGACACTGCTATATTCGTAGACGGTCCAGCCGGTACGGGCAAAACGTTGCTTTTAAACGTTATTGCAGCTCATGTACGCAGCAACGTCAAAGGCGTTGTGCTGTGTACAGCGAGTTCGGGTATCGCGGCACAAAACTATGAAGGTGGTGTAACTGCACACAGTATGTTTCGCTTCCCTTTGGATCTTGTCGATGATCAAGGTTTCTGGAGCATAACAAATGGATCCCAGAGAGCTCAGTTAATTTATCACGCCGACGTCATCATTTACGATAAGGGCCCCTATGGAACATAAATACCTGATCCATTTGTTAGATAGGTCTTTGCAAGATTTAATGAAATCCTCCAAAATATTTGGAGGCAAAATTATTATTTTTGCCGGCGATTTTCGTCAGATTCCACCCGTTGTTCCTAACGCTAGGAATAGTTCTGATGTAGTTAATGCTTCCGTTAAGACCTCCCCCTTATGGGAACAGCTAAAGACATTTTCATTAGTTTCAGCCCAAAGATGTAGTGAAGATTCTGAATTTTCAGAATTTCTATTAAAAGTAGGTTCAAATGACCTCCCTTCTCGTTCGATACGCATTGGCTCCGTAGATCATGATATGACTAATTTATCAATAGTTAATTTTGTAACTGATCTTAATGAACTTATAGATTTTGTATTTCCTGCACCTATTATCGATGAACCCGATGTCTGTGCACACAGAGCTATTTTATCAACTCATCATCACGGTGTGAGAGAAATAAATTTAGCAGTCTTAGATAGAGTCCCCGGCGTTTTAAATTTTAAAATCTGTTGATAAAATGGTAAGTGAACACACAGACCAACTATTTTTTGGAGCCGATATGTTAAATCATTTGACCCCTAAAGGTGTTCCAGACCATCAGTTATTGATTAAGATCGGAAGCGTGTGTATGGTTATGCGTAACCTCAGTTTTGCAGACGGATTGGTCAACGGGACCAAAGTGATTGTTGTAGATGCATCCCCACGGCTGATTACTGTTAGGAAACCGGGAAGTTCTGAATATTATTTTATCCCGCGGATCACTTTTAAAGCTCCTATCGAACCCGGTAGTCCTTTTGAAATGATCCGCCTTCAGTTTCCTCTCCAACTTTCATATGCCATGACTATCCACAAGAGTCAAGGTCAAACCATTAGTCGTGTAGGTATAGATTTAAGATCCAATATTTTCAGTCATGGACAGCTGTACGTTGCGTTAGGCCGCGTTCGCAATAGACAGAGCCTTAGAATTTTAGTTCCGTTAGAAAGAGTAGTGTCAGATTTACCCTATAGTAATAATGTAGTATATCCTCCCCTGATTTAATAAATTTTTAAAACTCTGTCATTATTTTTAACATTTTTTATTCACGGGTTCAAAAAGTAATACAAACAGACAGACATACGTATTTATTATTTATTTAATATATATCATTCAGAACTTTCTTGGTTATGTTCTAGGAATCATGGTGATTTCATTACAAACAGGCATATTGCCGAATTGATGGTTTACCATCAGTTGAGCTGTACTGATGGTTTACCATAAGTTGGGCTGAATATCTGTTTGTATTAAACCCAACTATACGATTTAAAGTATTTATAAGATTCGCGCGATTTGTAGAAATAAATTTTGTAAAACCATGATTATTAATTTGATGGATATATTAATTATTAGGCCCCCATAACGTGACCAAACTGACTGACATTTTGTAATAATAGCAACATTTTTTCATATTTTTTATAAAAAATTAATTGTTCACCTCTTTTTACTGTATGGCATTCATCTTGGTTATCACTAAACCCCGGCATTTATCAGTTTTACCACTTTCTTATCCGTTCGTAAAACCCGATAGTATTAGTATTTTAGCTTAAATATAAACCCTATAACGTGAGTACGTGACTGACTTACAATGACTATTCCTTAAGACGGTAAGCCCAGGTGGACACAATTTCTGTGTGGGCAAGAGAGACAAATATACCATGTCAGGTAGTGTCTCATTGGTTTGGGGCATAGGGATAAGGGCACAGACCTTATCGTCAACCTTTTAGGTTTTGGTTTCATCAACAAATTTTTAAATTCACTCATACTGACATTGTACGTTCTCATTCATATACACATACACATACATAAAATACAAATGTTGAATTTATAACATTCCTCATTTTAAGTCGGGAGGTTAAAAATTAACTTACATGTACCCACATTTTTCCATTTTTAATATTGCGTTAGCCACTCACAAGACAACCATTTATCATGCTTACTGCTGCTGCTTTACCCAACTCCACTCTACTCCTGCTTTTGCTTTTGCATCGTTCATTATTCATTATTTCCTTTTATTATTCTTTTGCTTCTAATTCATCTTTCATTCTTCTCTCTAAAACGTACCTTTTCATTCCAGGATAGTACTTTTTATTCATAATGTAATTTCACTTTTGGCTTAAAATAATCTCATTTTCATTCATTCGAACGGTAAGCCCTGTTGGACACAGAATACCTGTGTGGGCTAGAGAGTTAGTTGAATTTGTGAATGGATCACAAGGAAGCTTCTCATAGATTAGCGCGTGGAGGGGCGCTGACTTACCGTCATTTTTTATAAGGCCTACATAAAGTCTCTTGCGACGACGTCAATAGGTAACATGAGTGTATATTTTCGTACTTTAAAGTTATCAAGTGCACTTCACTTAGATGTCAGATGCTGATTACCACTTAGCCTTTCTCGGCCGATATATGCATGTCAATGACCTTTTTTAAATACAAAAATTAATACGATAGTAATATTTTCGTGTCTCCCATTTATAGTATTAACAATGAACTATTACATTGAATCACTTTCATTCACATACTTTTTTCCTATCTTCTTCAAATTTAAAAAAAAACTCATTAACCTCATTTGTAGTATAGATTTTAAATAGCATCAACGAACGCGCAGTCATCTCATTATTGACCAGGGAATGCCAATTATGCTGTTGAAGAAAATAGGTAATATATTTTTTCTACTCCTGTACTGTTATCTGTCTTTAAAATAGTCACGAACACTAATATAAGAACATCGATAATTTACGATTTCAGAAAGTGACTTTATTCCCATTAACAGCACATGTATTTTTATGTTGCCAAAAAGATACCATTTGAGCCATAGACCTAGAATTTTTTTATACGTTAAATTTACCATACCATTCTGCCAACATAAGAAAAACGTTTTTTAACATTATCACTAGAAATAAATGTCAAACTTTTCTTATTTTTCTTTATTTATTTATGTTTTTTATTTAATAAATAGTCATTGAAAAAGTATTGATTGCAACGTTCTATAGTCGGACTCGCCCATGAAGGATTCGTAGCAGCATAATATAAAAGTTCTTGTTGTTCGATGTAACTTAGATCGATATTTTAATAATAGTGTATTTCAATTTTAATTTATAACGTATTAAAAAAAAATTACTTACTAAATCTCGTTCAAACCAATTTTCGGTGAAAGTTTTGATGGTAATGTACATCATATATTATTTTTAGTTTTATCATTCTCTTAGTTTAGAAGTTCCGAGAGAGGGAGACATTTTACCACTTTGGAAGTGTGAATATTTGAGTTTCAGTTTTAAGTATGGGGAACCTCCAAAATTTAGTGTTTTTTCATTATTTTTGTGTGAAAATCTTAATGCACATCTTAATTCACAGAATACATCTATTAGCAAGTTTCAACTGTATATTTCTTATAGTTTCGTAAAAAGTGGTTGGTACATACGGACGGACAGACAGACATGTCGAATCCATAATTCCGTTCCGTATTTTACCATTTGGCTACAGAATCTTAAAAATGCTCGTGACGTCTTCTTACGACGCTCACTAAAACTCGCATCGTAACATTCGTAACCTGCCCCACTCACATTTTTTGATCTTTCATGTGCAACTGTTGCATAAAATAATATTTTTTACGTATGGTAGAATATTTATAAAACGAGACGGTTGTATTTAGATAGTATTGTGTCAGAGAAGCAGCTACCCGTTCTCTGTTACTCGAAGAGAAATAGTAATAGATATTTATGCAATATTAAAAAAAAAGATTACATATTCTTTCAGGCCTTATGAATATTTTTCTTTTCAAAAACGGACTTTTTTTTAAGTCCGTAGAAAAATTACTTATTATTATTTTTTGTAGGTCTACACACCAACCGTTTCGTTTCTACACATCCGAACAAGTTTAAGATAAACATCACAATAGTGCATTAATATGGATCTACGTAAGTACATATACATTTATTTATATAATTAATAGGTACTTTTCATAATGGAAATCGCGCGTAGAATTGACCACGCGTGGAATAGTTATTAATCAATGAAGGACTTATTCAAAAGTAACCTATCAACTAGATACCCTTTTTACTCATAACACTTAAATGGCTAAAACAACGAATATTATTTTAATACAAATCTACATAATATATTAAAATATTACCATACAACGAGTAACGAAAACTACAACTAGATACAAGTAATAACAATAAAACTTACGAATTCCAATAATTTGTACTTAATATTTTTTTCACAGATAAGAGAGAATTCAATCATAAATGAACAAGAATATTTCGGACAGCGACAATGTCATGAACAAGTTCTTCTAATAAAAATAAGGTTAGTACAATTCGGTATGATATACTTATGAGGGCGCCGAGCGAACGCAGCGCCCCCAATTGCGTCAGTTCTGTCTATTTTACTAGGTTAGGGCAAACCTATAGGTTAAGTTAAAATAGATAGAACTGACCTTATAACTCGCCGGCCTCTACCACGGCACGCTTGCTTCGCTCGCTTGGCTCGTACGTGTGTGGGTCGTAGTTCTAACATAACCTAACTTATAGGTTTGCCCTACTCAGTACAATAAATAGAACTGACCTAACACTCACCGGCCGCTGCCTATACATATATACATAATATCACGCCTGTTTTCCATAGGGGTAAGCAAAGACTATGAACCTCCACTTGCTACGATCCTGACAAACCTTTCGTGCCGTGGCAGCTGCCGGCGAATGCTAAATCAATTCTATCTATTTTACTAAATTAGGGCAAACCGTTAGGTCATGTTAGAACTGCGACCAATCGGGTCAGTTCTGTCTATTTTACTAGGTTAGGGCAAACCTATAGGTTAGGTTATGTTAGAACTGCGACCTATACACGCACGTGCCGAGCGAGCGAAGCGAGCGTGCCGCGGCAGCGGCCGGCGAGTGCTAGGTCAGTTCTATATATTTTTCTTAATTAGGGCAAACCTATAGGTCTTTTCTATAGGTTGATTTGATGTTCATTAAATCTGTATTCTTTTTACTGTTATTATTGTTACATATTTAAATATGTTTTATGAACAGTGCATCGATAACTTAATACTTTGTATGAAATGTTAATTTATTATACCGTTCTTCTACTAACAAAAACAATTTTAAAATATATTTTTTTTAATATGGAACTGCGATGATATTTATTAAGAAAATTATATATTAAAATTTTTGGAAAAAATTTTGGGAAATGAAATTCAATGTCAAAAAATCTGAATTCGAATAGACCAAAATCAGCCATCGTCGCCTTATCGTCTACATGACCGAGATTTATAAAATATACTAATTATTCTTTTTTACAGGTCTACACATCGAGTGGACCATTCATATCCTGACAAACAATGCAGCGATTTTTCTTGCTCTGAAGATAGCATGTGTGGACTGTCTTAGGTCTGTCTTAGTACAGGAATGCCATAGATTCCATGAAAAACTCTGTAAGTATATCAAAATCTCTCTTTAATGGATCAAAGTAACTTACTGGGTAACAATGCACCGGACGAGCTGACGCATCGAGATGAATTCAGTCCATCACATGAACAACTTTCCCCAAAGAACATATGTCAAAATATAAAAAATATTTTTTGGTTTTTCATACAAACTCGGATCAGCTGATCGGTCAATTTGTATGAGGGGTCAAAAATTCCTTGTTTATATTTCGAAAGTAGTGTGTTCCTTGTGAGAAGTTGTTCAGTGTCATGGACTGAATTCACCCTCAAAATAGTTTCAGTATGTTTTGTTAGGCCTAATATATTCATTAAAATAATATTTTAGAAAATATTCTAATATTATTTTAATATAAATAAAGTATATTCTAAAAAAATATTATCGAACCAGCAACGGAAACATTATAAAATTCCAGAACATACATACTATCACGTCATCCCTGATAGCACAGACAGAGCTTTTTGGGTCTTACGACTCAAAGCAGACAGAGCCTAGGGTAGCAAGACTCAAAAGCCACTTTTAGCGTTGTGGCAAGCGAGAATATAGAGAAGCATTCATATAGTGATGGGTTGCTAAACGCATCGCCAGTTAACGTGATTCGCATTTTCGCCCATTCCTTTGATCGGCTTTTACGATCTGCGCGGGAAGTGAAAGTGCTGGTACATTCTAAGTTTTTTCTTTCCTCCCAGTCAATAGAAATACAAGTAATAATCCAAGCTTATAAAAACAAATATTATACTATGCATTATTATCATGATCAAATATCTAACATTTTAAATTATTTATACTTTTTTTTTTCTTTTACAGATAAACATTGATTGAGAATCAAATGATGAATAGACAAAAATGTTTCAAACGCCGACTTATGTCATGAAACAAGATTTTTTTAATTAGAAAGGTTAGTATAATTTTACATTATGATACCCATAATTTAAAAAAAAATTGAGAGGTGTCAAGGGACACCCGAATGGAACGAAGTTCCTTTCGATTAATTAGGAGAGAGAGAGAGACAGACAGAGAAACACGCGCACGCATAGTGTCGTTACAACTTTTGGTCTTAATTTTTGCCGTCTAGCCTCCTTTCGCAACGCGCGATAAGGAACTTCGTTCCAAAACTTAAACCTGACTGGGAAAATTCATACTATGTATATGTACTCAGTGAAAACTGTACATATATTTTTTGAATGTGCTGATTAGCCCCTTTCCTTTGATACCTCTTCTTCTTATATTTAAAAGCTGGGCTCTTGTCGGTGGAGTTCTTTTCGTTCTTAGTAATAGGGTCCCGTTTTTACCCTTTGGGTATGGAACTCTAAAAAGGAATCAAAGTAGGTAGTTCATTATTAAGTTGCTAACCACGTAGTATACTGACATAATACTTCAATACATAAAAGCAATTACATAAATAAATTATGTGTTACAATGAAATTCTAGAAATAATACCTATATTTCTTTGATATATCACAGATATGTATGGCATATAATCGATTTTAATTAATTTTTCTCTTTCAGATTCACGTACAATACCAGCTAACAAAATAAACGAGGGTATACAACAATGCCGTATCAAAGATAGAAGAATTAAGGTTAAGAGGAAACCAACGAAGTTTTTTCAAATATTCTGTTAATTTTTATTTACTTGACGTAAATGTGCTGTCATCACATATTTAAAAGGTGCTAATTAGACCGTCAAAATAAAAACTTTTCTTAAAGGAAAATTTAATTTTTATTCGAAAATGTAATTAAGTTTTTCATACCAAAGTGTCTAGCTATCCAAACAATTATTATTTATCTAAGAATTTATTTTTTATTAAATTTTTTCAACATTAGTCTATATGAAGAAATAATTATATTGGCGAACTGAGTTATGTACTTACCCCTTTAAAAATATATTGACACATTTCTCAATTACTATTTTAAGATTAAAATCAAATTTAATTTTCATAGATATGTAATACATAAACAGTGTAACAAAGTATATAAAAACTAAGGCTGAATTTAGTCCATGATAGAAAACAATTTTAATAAATAAATATAATGTAAATATTTTTGGATGTTTTCTTTATTGACTGCAGTTTTTACCCATTTTCTAAACTAAAAATATGGGGTAAAGCACCCTGCGGAACTCGAAACTGCATTTAGATTTTGGATCCAAGATGGCCGCCCTCACATTTTTTCATGTTTTCTCAACTGACTGCAGTCGGGGACCCATTTTTTGAACTGGAAACATTTCTTAGCCAACAACCGCCGCACAAAAACCGCGTGCTGCTTGCAGCACGCGCAGCACCCGAAACACTAGTTATTTATAATATATAAACCTACAATACCACTCACTGACTGATTGACATAGTTGTTTGCCCTGTTGCGGGGTTGGTGGGGTTTAGATTGATATGTGGTCGTACAGAGGGTGCTCCAGTGAGTACCAGAAAAATCTGACATTTGAGGATCTGCGGAAACCTGATGTGGAAGGGGTACAGCCTGCGAAAACGGTTGGGGTTAGGGGCGTGATTTTTTTTTCAAAATGTAGGGGGTTGTAAGCAATTTGACGATCGTCATTTGTTTTTTATTTTTTTTCAAAATCCAAGATGGCCGCCATACAAGGACAATTTTCCTCCATACAAAATTCATACAAACGGCCCCCCAAGTAACTTGGCGCAGCCAGAGGCAAAAGACCAAAAGGAAAGCCCTCCACCGCTAGGCCGCAGGCCGAGCTGCGGGCGAGGGCGAAGCCCGAGCCACTCCCCCCCCCTTGACCCCCCCCCCTTTCAAGTAATTTTCACGAGGCCGTAGGCCGAGTGATGCGAGCCCGCAGGGCGAGCTGCGGGCGAGGGCGAAGCCCGAGCCACTCCTACAAGCGCCGCTTTTTTTTTTAATTTTGGAAATCCAAGATGGCCGCCTAAAGTCAACTGCTTGCGATTGGGCTGAAAATCGATATCTATGTGTATTTTGAGCCGAAAAATCCAAATTTGACAGTTTTTTTGGAATCCAAGATGGCGTCTGGATTTTTGAAAATTAAACTTATTTCGTTTATAACGTCTCACTAGGACTTCGTAGGGGTCTAAAATTTTGCATGTGGGGGTAAAGCGCCCCGCGGAACTCGGAAATGGAATCAGATTTTCGATCCAAGATGGCCGCCCCCACACATATTTTGATGTTTCCTTTACTGACTGCAGTTTTTACCCATTTTCTCAACTGGTCATGTTCTTTAGCCCACCTCAACAGCCCCACGATGAACCGCGGGCTGCTTGCAGCCCGCGCAGCGCCCGAAAAGCTAGTTATATTTATATTATATTATAATATATAAACCTACAATACCACTCACTGACTGATTGACATAGTTGTTTGCCCTGTTGCGGGGTTGGTGGGGTTAAGGTTGATGTACGGTCGTATAGAGGGTGCTCCAGTGAGTACCAGAAAAATCTGACATTTGAGGATTTGCGGAAACCTGATGTGGAAGGGGTACGGTCTGCAAAAACCGTTGGGGTTGGGGGCGTGATTTTTTTTCCAAAATGTAGAGGGTTGTAAGCAATTTGACGAGCGTCATTTGTTTTTTTATTTTTTTCAAAATCCAAGATGGCCGCCATACAAGGACAATTTTTCTCCATACAAAATTACCCATCTTCTGAACTGGAAACATATCTTAGCCTATCTCAACAGCCCCACGATGAACCGCGGGCTGCTTGCAGCCCGCGCAGCGTTCGAAAAGCTAGTTATATTATAATTATAATATATAAACCTACATTACCACTCACTGACTGACTCATTGACATAGTTGTTTGCCCTGTTGCGGGGTTGGCAGGGTTTAGGTTGATGTATGGTTGTATAGAGGGATCTAAACGGAGTACCAGAAAAATCTGACATTTGAAGATTTGCAGAAACCTGATGTGGAAGGGGTACGGCCTGCGAAAACGGTTAGGGTTAGGTGTGTGATTTTTTTCCAAAATGTAGAAGGTCATAAGCAATTTGACGACCGTCATTTGTTTTTTTATTTTTTTCAAAATTCAAGATGGCCGCCATACATGGACAATTTCCCTCCATACAAATTTCATACAAACATTCCAAGTAACTTGGCGAAGCCTGAGGCCGAAGGCCGAAGGCGAAGCGCCCTCGCGAGGCCGCAGGCCGAGCTGCGGAGCGAGGGCGAAGCCCGAGCTCTCCCTCGCCCCCCCCCTTTGACCCCCCCCCTACAAGTAGTTTTCACGAGGCCGCAGGCCGAGTGATGCGAGGCCGAAGGGCGAGCTGCGGGCGAGGGCGAAGCCCGAGCCACTACAACAAAGCGCAGCGTCTTTTTTTTTTTTGGAAATCCAAGATGGCCGCCGAAAGTCAACTGCTTGCGATTTGGCTGAAAATCGATATCTATATGTAATTTGACCCCAAAAATCTAAATTCAATATTTTTTTTGGAATCCAAGATGGCGTCTGGACTTTAGAAAATTAAACTAACTTCGTTTATAACGTCTCACTGGGACTTCGTAGCGGTCTGAAATTTTGCATGTGGGGGTAAAGCACCCCGCGGAACTCGGAACTGAAATCAGATTTTCGATCCAAGATGGCCACCCCCACACATATTTTGATGTTTTTTTTACTGACTGCAGTTATTACCCATTTTCTGAACTGGAAACATGTCTTAGCTTACCTCAACAGCCCCACGATGAACCGCGGGCTGCTTGCAGCCCGCGCAGCGCCCGAAAAGCTAGTTATTTATAATATATAAACCTACATTACCACTGACTGACTCACTCACTGACAGAGTTGTTTGCCCTGTTGCGGGGTTGGTGGGGTTTAGGTTGATGTGTGGTCGTATAGAGGGTGCTCCAGTGAGTACCAGAAAAACCTGACATTTGAGGATTTGCAGAAACCTGATGTGGAATGGGTACGGCCTGCGAAAACGGTTAGGGTTAGGGGTGTGATTTTTTTTCCAAAATGTAGGGGGTTGTAAGCAATTTGACGAGCGTCATTTGTTTGTTTATTTTTTTCAAAATTCAAGATGGCCGCCATACAACGACAATTATCCTCCATACAAATTCCTCCATTTTCTGAACTGGAAACATATCTTAGCCTACCTCAATAGCCCCACGATGAACCGCGGGCTGATTGCAGCCCGCGCAGCGCCCGAAAAGCTAGTTATATTATATTATAATATATAAACCTACATTACCACTCACTCACTCACTCACTGATTGACATGGTTGTTTGCCCTGTTGCGGGGTTGGTGGGGTTTAGGTTGATGTGTGGTCGTATAGATGGTGCTCCAGTGAGTACCAGAAAAATCTGACATTTGAGGATCTGCGGAAACCTGATGTGGAAGGGGTACGGCCTGCGAAAACGGTTGGGGTAAGGGGCGTGATTTTTTTTCCAAAATGTAGAGGGTTGTAAGCAATTTGACGACCGTCATTTGTTTTTTTATTTTTTTCAAAATTCAAGATGGCTGCCATACAACGACAATTGTCCTCCATACAAAGTTACCCATTTTCTGAACTGCAAACATATCTTAGCCTACCTCAACAGCCTCACGATGAACCGCGGGCTGCTTGCAGCCCGCGCAGCGCCCGAAAAGCTAGTTATATTATAATATATAAACCTACAATACCACTGACTGACTCACTCACTGACAGAGTTGTTTGCCCTGTTGCGGGGTTGGTGGGGTTTAGGTTGATGTACGGTCGTATAGAGGGTGCTTCGGTGAGTACCAGAAAAATCTGACATTTGAGGATCTGCGGAAACCTGATGTGGAAGGGGTACGGCCTGCAAAAACGGTTAAGGTTAGGGGCGTGATTTTTTTTCCATAATGTAGAATATTATAAGCAATTTGACGACCGTCATTTGTTTTTTAAATTTTTTCAAAATCCAAGATGGCCGCCATACAAGGACAATTTTTCTCCATACAAACTTACCCATTTTCTGAACTGGAAACATATTTAAGCCTACCTCAACAGCCTTACGAACGACCGCGGGCTGCTTGCAGCCCGCGCAGCGCCCGGAAAGCTAGTTATAATATATAAACCTACAATACCACTGACTGACTCACTGATTGACATAGTTGTTTGCCCTGTTGCGGGGTTGGTGGGGTTTAGGTTGATGTGTGGTCGTACAGAAGGTGCTCCAGTGAGTACCAGAAAAATCTAACATTTGAAGATCTGCAGAAACCTGATGTGGAAGGGGTACGGCCTGCAAAAACGGTTGGGGTTAGGGGCGTGATTTTTTTTTCAAAATGTAGGGGGTTATAAGCAATTTGACGAGCGTCATTTGTTTTTTGATTTTTTTCAAAATCCAAGATGGCCGCCATACAAGGACAATTTTCCTCCATACAAACTTACCCATTTTCTGAACTGGAAACATATCTTAGCCTACGTCAACAGCCCCACGATGAACCGCGGGCTGCTTGCAGCCCGCGCAGCGCCCGAAAAGCTAGTTATAATATATAAACCTACATTACCACTGACTGACTGACTGATTAACATAGTTGTTTGCCCTGTTGCGGGGTTGGTGGGGTTAAGGTTGATGTGTGTTCGTATAGAGGGTGCTCCAGTGAGTACCAGAAAAATCTGACATTTGAGGATCTGCGGAATCCTGATGTGGAAGGGGTACGGCCTGCGAAGAGGGTTGGGGTTGGGGGCGTGATTTTTTTTCCAAAATGTAGGGGGTTGTGAGCAATTTGACGGGCGTCATTTGTTTTTTTATTTCTTTCAAAATTCAAGATGGCCGCCATACATAGACAATTTCTCCCCATACAAATTTCATACAAACCGCACCCCCAAGTAACTTGGCGCAGCCTGAGGCCGAAGGCCGAAGGCCGAGCTCCCCCTTCCCCCCCTTAGCCCCCCCCATCCAAGTAATTTTCACGAGGCCGCAGGCCGAGTGATGCGAGCCCGAAGGGCGAGCTGCGGGCGAGGGCGAAGCCCGAGCCACCATTACCAAGCGATGCGTCGTGAATTTTTTTTTTGGAAATCCAAGATGGGCGCCAAATGTCAACTGCCTCTGATTTGGCTGAAAATCGATATTTATATGTGTTTTCAGCCCAAAAATCCAAATTAAACTTTTTTTTTTACAATCCAAGATGGCGTATGGGTTTTATAAAATTAAACTTATTTCGTTTATAACGTCTCACTGGGACTTCCTCGGGGTCTGAAATTTTGTACATGGGGGTAAAGCACCCCGCGGAACTCAAAACTGCAATCAGTTTTTGGATCCAAGATGGCCGCCCCCACACATATTTTGATGTTTCCTTTACTGACTGCAATTTTTACCCATTTTCTGAACTGGAAACATGTCTTACCCTACCTCAACAGCCGCACGAAAGACCGCGGGCTGCTTGCAGCCCGCGCAGCGCCCGAAAAGCTAGTTATATTATAATATATAAACCTACATTACCACTGACTGACTCACTGACTGATTGACATAGTTGTTTGCCCTGTTGCGGGGTTGGTGGGGTTTTGGTTGATGTGTGGTCGTATAGAGGGCGCTCTAGTTATATTATATTATTAATATATAAACCTACATTACCACTGACTGACTCACTCACTGATTGACATAGTTGTTTGCCCTGTTGCGGGGTTGGTGGGGTTTAGGTTGATGTGTGGTCGTGTAGAGGGTGCTCCAGTGAGTACCAGAAAAATCTGACATTTGAGGATCTGCGGAAACCTGATGTGGAAGGGGTATGGCCTGCAAAAACTATTAAGGTTAGGGGCGTGATTTTTTTTCCATAATGTAGAAGATTATAAGCAATTTGACGACCGTCATTTGTTTTTTGATTTTTTTCAAAATCCAAGATGGCCGCCGAACATGGACATTTTCCTCCATACAAACTTACCCATTTTCTGAAATGGAAACACATCTTAGCCTACCTCAACAGCCCCACGATGAACCGCGGGCTGCTTGCAGCCCGCGCAGCGCCCGAAAAGCTAGTTATAATATATAAATCTACATTACCACTGACTGACTGACTGACTGATTGACATAGTTGTTTGCCCTGTTCCAGGGTTGGAGGGGCTTAGGTTTATGTGTGGTCGTATAGAGGGTGCTCCAGTGAGTACGAGAAAAATCTGATATTTGAAGATCTGCAGAAACCTGATGTGGAAGGGGTACGGCCTGCAAAAACGGTTAGGGTTAGGGGCGTGATTTCTTTTTCAAAATGTAGGGGGTTGTAAGCAATTTGACGAGCGTCATTTGTTTTTTTTCTTTTTTCAAAATTCAAGATGGCCGCCATACATGTACAATTCCCCTCCATACAAATGGCCCCCCAAGTAACTTGGCGCAGCCTGAGGCCGAACGAAGGCCGAAGGAGAAGCGCCCCCGCGAGGCCGCAGGCCGAGCGGCGGAGCGAGGGCAAAGCCCGAGCTCCCCCGCCCCCCCTTTGACACCCCCCCCCCCCACCCCCCTACAAGTAATTTTCACGAGGCCGGAGGCCGAGTGATGCGAGCCCGAAGGGCGAGCTGCGGGCGAAGGCGAAGCCCGAGCCACTATCACAAATTGCAGCGTCTTTTTGTTTTTGTTTTGGAAATCCAAGATGGCCGCCGAAAGTCAACTGCTTGCGATATGGCTGAAAATCGATATCTATATGTAATTTGACCCCAAAAACCTAAATTCAATATTTTTTTTGGAATCCAAGATGGCGTCTGGATTTTAGAAAATTAAACTTATTTCGTTTATAACGTCTCACTGGGACTTTGTAGGGGTCTGAAATTTTGCATGTAAAGGTAGAGCACCCCGCGGAACTCGAAACTGCATTCCGATTTTTGATCCAAGATGGCCGCCCCCACACATATTATGATGTTTCCTTTACTGACTGCAATTTTTACCCATTTTCTGAACTGGAAACATGTCTTACCCTACCTCAACAGACGCACGAAAGATTGCGGGCTGCTTGCAGCCCGCGCAACGCCCGAAAAGCTAGTTATATTATAATATATAAACCTACATTACCACTCACTGACTCACTCACTGATTGACATAGTTGTTTGCCCTGTTGCGGGGTTGGTGGGGTTAAGGTTTATGTGCGGTCGTATAGAGGGTTCTCCAGTGAGTACCAGAAAAATCTGACATTTGAAGATTTGCAGAAACCTGATGTGGAAGGGGTACGGCCTGCGAAAACGGTTGGGATTAGGGGCGTGTTTTTTTTTTCAAAATGTAGATGATTGCAAGCAATTTGACGACCGTCATTTGTTTTTTTTTTTTTTCAAAATCCAAGATGGCCGCCATACAAGGACAATTTTCCTCCATACAAACTTACCCATTTTCTGAACTGGAAACATATTTGAGCCTGTCTCAACAGATGCACGAAAGACCGCGGGCTGCTTGCAGCCCGCGCAGCGCCCGAAAAGCTAGTTATATTATTTATATTTATAATATATAAACCTACAATACCACTCACTGACTCACTCACTGATTGACATAGTTGTTTGCCCTGTTGCGGGGTTGGTGGGGTTAAGGTTTATGTGCGGTTGAATAGAGGGTGCTCCAGTGAGTACCAGAAAAATCTGACATGTGAAGATCTGCAGAAACCTGATGTGGAAGGGGTACGGCCTGCGAAAACAGTTGGGGTTAGGGGCGTATTTTTTTTTTCAAAATGTAGGGGGTTATAAGCATTTTGACGAACGTCATTTGTTTTTTGATTTTATTTAAAATCCAAGATGGCCGCCATACAAGGACAATTTTCCTCCATACAAACTTACCCATTTTCTGAACTGGAAACATATCTTCTTAGCCTACCTCATCAGCCCCACGATGAACCGCGGGCTGCTTGCAGCCCGCGCAGCGCCCGAAAAGCTAGTTATAATTATATTGACTGACTGACTCACTGACTGATTGACATAGTTGTTTGCCCTGTTGCGGGGTTGGTGGGGTTTAGGTTGATGTGCGGTCGTATAGAGGGTGCTCCAGATGGGGGGGTGTCAAAGGGTCCCCCCCCCTACAAGTAATTTTAACGAGGCCGGAGGCCGATTGACGCGAGCCCAAAGGGCGAGCTGCGGGCGAGGGCAAAGCCCGAGCCACTTTCCCAAGCGCAGTCCAATTTTTTTAATTTTTGAAATACCAAGATGGCCGCCGAATGTCAAATGCTTGCGATTTGGCTGAAAATCGATATCTATATGTAGTTTGAACCCAAAAATCCAAATTTAATATTTTTTTGGAATCCAAGATGGCGTCTAGATTTAAGAAAATTTAACTTATTTTGTTTATAACGTCTCACTGGGACTTCGTAGGGGTCTGAAATTTTGCATGTGGGGGTAAAGCACCTCAAGGAACTTGAAACTGAATTCAGATTTTGGATCCAAGATGGCCGCCCACACACATATTATGATGTTTCCTTAACTGACTGCAGTTTTTACCCATTTTCTCAACTGGACATGTTATTTAGCCTACCTCAAAAGCCGCACGGAAAACCGCGGGCTGCTTGCAGCCCGCGCAGCGCCCGAAAAGCTAGTTATATTATATTATATTATAATATATAAACCTACATTACCACTGACTGACTGACTGACTGACTCATTGACATAGTTGTTTGCCCTGTTGCGGGGTTGGTGGGGTTAAGGTTGATGTGCAGTTGTATAGAGGGTGCTAAATGGAGTACCAGAAAAATCTGACATTTGAGGATTTGCAGAAACCTGATGTGGAAGGGGAACGGCCTGCGAAGACGGTTAGAGTTAGGGGTGTGATTTTTTTTTCAAAATGTCGGGGGTTGTAAGCAATTTGACGACCGTCATTTGTTTTTTATTTTTTTTCAAAATCCAAGATGGCCGCCATACAAGGACAATTTCTCTCCACACAAACTTACCCATTTTCTGAACTGCAAATATATTTCAGCCTACCTCAACAGCCGCACGTAAGATCGCGGGCTGCTTGCAGCCCGCGCAGCGCCCGAAAAGCTAGTTATATTATATTATAATATATAAACCTACAATACCACTGACTGACTGACTGACTGACTCATTGACATAGTTGTTTGCCCTGTTGCGGGGTTGGTGGGGTTTAGGTTGATGTGCGGTTGAATAGAGGGTGCTAAATGGAGTACCAGAAAAATCTGACATTTGAGGATTTGCAGAAACCTGATGTGGAAGGGGAACGGCCTGCGAAGACGGTTAGAGTTAGGGGTGTGATTTTTTTTTCAAAATGTCGGTGGTTGTAAGCAATTTGACGACCGTCATTTGTTTTTTATTTTTTTTCAAAATCCAAGATGGCCGCCATACAAGGACAATTTCTCTCCACACAAACTTACCCATTTTCTGAACTGGAAATATATTTCAGCCTACCTCAACAGCCGCACGAAAGATCGCGGGCTGCTTGCAGCCCGCGCAGCGCCCGAAAAGCTAGTTATATTATAATATATAAACCTACAATACCACTGACTGACTGACTGACTGACTCATTGACATAGTTGTTTGCCCTGTTGCGGGGTTGGTGGGGTTTAGGTTGATGTGCGGTCGTATAGAGGGTGCTCCAGATGGGGGGGTGTCAAAGGGTCCCCCCCCCCTACAAGTACTTTTAACGAGGCCGGAGGCCGATTGACGCGAGCCCAAAGGGCGAGCTGCGGGCGAGGGCAAAGCCCGAGCCACTTTCCCAAGCGCAGTCCAATTTTTTTAATTTTTGAAATACCAAGATGGCCGCCGAATGTCAAATGCTTGCGATTTGGCTGAAAATCGATATCTATATGTAGTTTGAACCCAAAAATCCAAATTTAATATTTTTTTGGAATCCAAGATGGCGTCTAGATTTAAGAAAATTTAACTTATTTTGTTTATAACGTCTCACTGGGACTTCGTAGGGGTCTGAAATTTTGCATGTGGGGGTAAAGCACCTCAAGGAACTTGAAACTGAATTCAGATTTTGGATCCAAGATGGCCGCCCACACACATATTATGATGTTTCCTTAACTGACTGCAGTTTTTACCCATTTTCTCAACTGGACATGTTATTTAGCCTACCTCAAAAGCCGCACGGAAAACCGCGGGCTGCTTGCAGCCCGCGCAGCGCCCGAAAAGCTAGTTATATTATATTATATTATAATATATAAACCTACATTACCACTGACTGACTGACTGACTGACTGACTCATTGACATAGTTGTTTGCCCTGTTGCGGGGTTGGTGGGGTTAAGGTTGATGTGCAGTTGTATAGAGGGTGCTAAATGGAGTACCAGAAAAATCTGACATTTGAGGATTTGCAGAAACCTGATGTGGAAGGGGAACGGCCTGCGAAGACGGTTAGAGTTAGGGGTGTGATTTTTTTTTCAAAATGTCGGGGGTTGTAAGCAATTTGACGACCGTCATTTGTTTTTTATTTTTTTTCAAAATCCAAGATGGCCGCCATACAAGGACAATTTCTCTCCACACAAACTTACCCATTTTCTGAACTGCAAATATATTTCAGCCTACCTCAACAGCCGCACGTAAGATCGCGGGCTGCTTGCAGCCCGCGCAGCGCCCGAAAAGCTAGTTATATTATAATATATAAACCTACAATACCACTGACTGACTGACTGACTGACTCATTGACATAGTTGTTTGCCCTGTTGCGGGGTTGGTGGGGTTTAGGTTGATGTGCGGTTGAATAGAGGGTGCTAAATGGAGTACCAGAAAAATCTGACATTTGAGGATTTGCAGAAACCTAATGTGGAAGGGGAACGGCCTGCGAAGACGGTTAGAGTTAGGGGTGTGATTTTTTTTTCAAAATGTCGGTGGTTGTAAGCAATTTGACAACCGTCATTTGTTTTTTATTTTTTTTCAAAATCCAAGATGGCCGCCATACAAGGACAATTTCTCTCCACACAAACTTACCCATTTTCTGAACTGGAAATATATTTCAGCCTACCTCAACAGCCGCACGAAAGATCGCGGGCTGCTTGCAGCCCGCGCAGCGCCCGAAAAGCTAGTTATATTATATTATAATATATAAACCTACATTACCACTGACTGACTGACTCACTGATTGACATAGTTGTTTGCCCTGTTGCGGGGTTGGTGGGGTTTAGGTTGATGTGTGGTCGTACAGAGGGTGCTCCAGTGAGTACCAGAAAAATCTGACATTTGAAGATCTGCAGAAACCTGATGTGGAAGGGGTACGGCCTGCGAAAACGGTTGGGGTTAGGGGCGTAATTTTTTTTTCAAAATGTAGGAGGTTGTAAGCAATTTGACGAGCGTCATTTGTTTTTTGATTTTTTTCAAAATCCAAGATGGCCGCCATACAAGGACAATTTTCCTCCATACAAACTTACCCATTTTCTGAACTGGAAACATATCTTAGCCTACCTCAACAGCCCCACGATGAACCGCGGGCTGCTTGCAGCCCGCGCAGCGCCCGAAAAGCTAGTTATAATATATAAACCTACAATACCACTGACTGACTGACTGACTGACTCATTGACATAGTTGTTTGCCCTGTTGCGGGGTTGGTGGGGTTTAGGTTGATGTGCGGTTGAATAGAGGGTGCTAAATGGAGTACCAGAAAAATCTGACATTTGCGAATCTGCTGAAACCTGATGTGGAAGGGGTACGGCCTGCGAAAACAGTTAGGGTTAGGGGTGTGATTTTTTTTCCAAAATGTAGGGGGTTGTAAGCAATTTGACGACCGTCATTAGTTTTTTTATTTTTTCCAAAATTCAAGATGGCCGCCATACAACGACAATTGTCCTCCATACAAACTTACCCATTTTCTGAACTGGAAACATATCTTAGCCTACCTCAACAGCCCCACGATGAACCGCGGGCTGCTTGCAGCCCGCGCAGCGCCCGAAAAGCTAGTTATATTATAATATTATATTATTAATATATAAACCTACATTACCACTGACTGACTCACTCACTGATTGACATAGTTGTTTGCCCTGTTGCGGGGTTGGTGGGGTTTAGGTTGATGTGTGGTCGTACAGAGGGTGCTCCAGTGAGTACCAGAAAAATCTGACATTTGAGGATTTGCGGAAAGCTGATGTGGAAGGGGTACGGCCTGCGAAAACGGTTAGAGTTAGGGGCTTGATATTTTTTCAGAAATGTAGGGAATTGTGAGCAATTTGACGAGCGTCATTTGTTTTTCGATTTTTTTCAAAATCCAAGATGGCCGCCATACAAGGTCAATTTTCCTCCACACAAATTTACCCATTTTCTGAACTGGAAACATGTCTTACCCTACCTCAACAGCCGCACGAAAGACCGCGGGCTGCTTGCAGCCCGCGCAGCGCCCGAAAAGCTAGTTATATTATTATATTATAATATATAAACCTACATTACCACTCACTGACTGACTGACTCATTGACATAGTTGTTTGCCCTGTTGCGGGGTTGGTGGGGTTTAGGTTGATATGTGGTCGTATAGAGGGCGATTAATGGAGTACCAGAAAAATCTGACATTTGAGGATCTGCGGAAACCTGATGTGGAAGGGGTACGGCCTGCGAAAACGGTTAGGGTTAGGGGCGTGATTTTTTTTCCATATTGTAGAAGATTATAAGCAATTTGACGACCGTCATTTGTTTTTTAATTTTTTTCGAAATCCAAGATGGCCGCCATACAAGGACAATTTTCCTCCATACAACCTTACCCATTTTCTGAACTGGAAACATATTTTAGCCAACCTCAACAGCCGCAAGAATGACCGCGGGCTGCTTGCAGCCCGCGCAGCGCCCGAAAAGCTAGTTATATTATATATTATAATATATAAACCTACATTACCACTCACTGACTGACTCATTGACAGAGTTGTTTGCCCTGTTGCAGGGTTGTAGGGGTTTAGGTTGATGTGTGGTCGTATAGAGGGTGCTCCAGTGAGTACCAGAAAAATCTGACATTTGAAGATCTGCAGAAACCTGATGTGGAAAGGGTACGGCCTGCGAAGACGGTTGGGGTTGGGGGCGTGATTTTTTTTTAAATGTAGGGGGTTGTGAGCAATTTGACGAGCGTCATTTGTTTTTTTATTTTTTTCAAACTCCAAGATGTCCGCTATACATGTTCAATTTTCCTCCATACAAATTTCATACAAACGGCCACTAACTAGGCGCAGCCAGAGGCCAAAGGCCAGTAACAAAGGCCCCCCCGCGAGGCCGGAGGCCGAGCCACTCCCCCCCCCCCCCTTGACCCTCCCCCCACTCCAAGTAATTTTCACGAGGCCGCAGGCCGAGTGATGCGAGCCCGTAGGGCGAGTTGCGGGCGAGGGCGAAGCCCGAGCCACTTTCACCAAGCATTGCGTAGTTTTCTTTTTTTTCTGGAAATCCAAGATGGCCGCCGAAAGTCAACTGCTTGCGATTTGGCTGAAAATCGATATCTATATGACGGAGCAGGAGATGACCTACGCCGAACTCACTAAAAGTGTGACGATAAATACAGCGCTCCGCCTCGCGCTGTATCATGGATTCCAACCATACGTGTCTACCCCTGGCCCACATAGTTATTGAATCTGTGTCCACCTGGGCTTATCGTCTAGCTGAAACAACTATCATTGTAATAAATCGGTTTACCAAATCCTCATCTATTACAACAATCACAACTAAAGAAGTTATGGCCAAGCCCACAGCACACTACACAAAGGAGATGTTCACAGTACGGCGGTCCGCACAAGACTGAGCCACTCGTCGCTAGGGCGACTGCTTTTATACTTGTTGAAACATTTGAAAATGTAGCAGTTATGTTTTGTAGTAAACAACTTTCTGTTTGCACATCGAAAACAATAATAAATGGGATTATCTTGAACTCGCCGACACGGCCAACCTGACATGCGTACGCCCTCGTACGCGCTCTCAATAGTAATTTAAACTAGTAAGTAGCATCAGGCCTGTTTCACTCCGCGGTAGGTATTAAAAACGCAAGTACGTACGGCGGCTATGCCAGCGTGGCTAATCAGTGCGCCAGAAAAGGTAAGCGTTACGTGATAGAAAGAGATGGATTGTCTAGGTGAATATAACTAAGTTATTAGCGTTGTGCGATCTGAATTGAACTTAATTGTATCGTTGCGAGAGTCTCTATTCCTTTTTCAGAGTGAATCTTCTGTTACTGTAACTTGTACTATTATGTATTCTATGGTAGCATGGTTAGAAATAACCATAAAATGATTCTGATCTAGCTCGGCAATAAGCGTCCCACAAAACTATAACAAAATTTCAACTCGCAAAAATTCTACTCCAGAAGAGTGCCTTGCAAAACTACTTTTCTGAACCGGTCTTTTATTTGTCCTTCAGCCAAGATCTATACAGGAATAATTATAAAGAAATCATGACAAAAGGATTTTCGCACAATGCTTATGTATTCAATCATTCGAATTAATAAAATTCATGGATCAATTTTTAACTCGCCGACACTGCCATCTTGACAGTAACACCCGTCCTCGGGTTTCATATTTAAGATCAACACAAAGCACAAACGGTACACCGTTCGGCCAAACTTGATCAAAACAAAGCTTTAGTAATTTTTTTTTTAGAAGTCTTGCTGTACGCCCAGGCAATGATGTCAGTCTCTTAGGTATATGTTTTATTTTTATATTTTTTTAGTTAGTTATATTTTAGTTCATACTTTTAACATTTTAATTTAGGTAGGTTATTTAGTTTTTAGTTAAATTAATTATTGTGTACTGTTTATTGTTTATATTATTTTTTTTGCTATAAATAACCATCTTTATTAGATGAATTACTTAATTGGATTAAAAGATCTAAAATATAGTAAACTCAAAACAAAAAATGAACATCGATAAATCTTTACAATCGAATTGGATAGTAATAACTTCATGTCTATGTGCAGCGATCACATGTTAAGGAACGCAGCCAGCCTTCCTGCTAGTTCATGGTTGTTATTAATCATATGTTCTCTTTACCAGTTATGAAAGTTAAATTTAATCAAAACGAATAGAACTTCCTAATTTTAACGATGTTTAAAAAAAAAAGATACAGTAATTATTAATTCAGTTAGGAGAGATCACCAAGACATATCAGTAACAAAATTGCCATCGTTAGCCTCATACTAATATGCGTATTACCACCTGTGATCACCAGGTCCACTTGACCTTATAATTTCCTCCAGAAACTCGACCTCCACAAGAGCCGACCGCATACTGCCTACTCACGGACTACGGGTCAACTCTAGTACGGTCACAACAAAATAAACAAAGCAATTCATCACTCCACCTATGGCAATAAAGCCTTCAGCTATGTTATCGGTCTTCCTAATGAGCTTCTCTGGCTCCCGCATCCTTCTCAACCTATCATGAAAACACTTGTGTATTTGCTTTGAGTTTCAAGCCCGGAAAGCATCTAGATTTTTCAAATAATTTAACAGGTGAAAAATCGTCATAATGATTCAAGTAGTTATACGTAAGAACAACCGGAATCATGTAGGTTTAGAATGTGGTGCGAACAGTATGCTCCACCCCCCGATTGTATCCAACCATGAGAGGCGCTACCGCCAGGTCATAAACTGCCATGGGCTACTTGGAGGTGCTTGAGTTGCCTCCGAACTGAAGTAAGCCGATGTAAACATAATCTGGCGCGCTGGTGCCACATAGACCAAGCAAAAGCACAGGGCGATTGTGGTCATGACGATTAAATCATTAGATCACCTCTATGCCCTACCAGCTGTACCGTGCTTGACCTATACTATGCCTCGGAGGGAAGCGTAAAAGTGGCAACGTTCTCAAAGAACAAAATTAAAAATTCAAGCCAACGACACGATAAGAAGAAGAAGTGAAAATAAATGTCAACTGGGTAGATAATATACGCTATTTTCCAACAAGTCAAATCAGACACCTTCCTCCAAACGTCAAAACAAAACTGCAACAACTTAATCTTTTTTCTACGGACTTCCTAACAATAAAAAAAACATTGCTTATCAGTATGATATTCTTGAATTTGGCTATAATATCTCAATATTTACTCGACTTTAATTATCCAGATTAAAATTTACTCTTGATACTTTTAATTAGCAAAAATGGTTTAAAACCGTAAATGAATTGTTACGTGAAAACTTGAGAGGATGGATATACTACGGATTGTCACCGTGGGGGGGATTGCTAAAGTAACGGGACTTTACTTCAGTTAACCTAAAACACAGTAAATAATAAATTAATGGTAAAATATTATTACTCACATAGTAAACGGTGAAGGGTCCTTTTAAATAAAGTCATCACCATGATCATCATCATGGTAGGCTCGCCGTCCTATTAATCACCTCTTCATCATCACTACCTCTTCATCAATAATATCTTCATCGTCATCACTGTCTCTTCATTATCAATATCATCATCATCACCCTGGTCAGTATCTCATAATAATCTTTATAAAAGTCTTCATCATATTTAGCTATCTTAAGTCCAATATGAGGCAAAGGCTAGAAGAACTTATCTCTCCAACTTTTCGAATAATGAAGTACGTAACGTACCTAATAACTATCATTTTACACCAGTATTCACACGTAAGATTATAAGACGCAAAAAATTATAATTTAAAATACTAGACTATTTGCTAGGATACTAACTGGCGCCTCTGCCAGCTCCGACTAACAGTGATTTATGCCACCTCCAGTGATGTTAAGCTCATCTATCAACTCATGAAGATAAGATTAACTCACTAAGTTTAGCAGATAATACACGTTCTTATTTAAAATAGCGAAATCATAATTATATTCTGCTTGCATAGTGGTGAAAAGACTAGACATTATTCTACTTTATGTTTTAAAACTAAAGGTTTCGAAATAAATTGCTCTCTGCTCTACTCTTAAATCAAAAAATATATAAAAACTCACCAGGTTAATTTTGCGATTCAGCAGATAAGGTTACGACACAGAAATACACACGATATCAACTCGCTTTTTCACTTCACCTCACTTCACCAGGAATCTCCAGCGCCTGCGGCACTGCCGCTGACTCCAACTCGGCCGCAATACATGGCCAGCAGTTATGGTTCACTTTGTTAGCACTTTAGCACCTTTGCAGAAGTAGCTGAAACTAAACTCACGTTAAGTATCTTTGCACTGATCGATCTTTTTACTCTCGTTAGCACCATTACTGGCGCTAAAGGTTGTCACACAGGCCGGCTGCCATTTAGACAGACTTGTCACACAGACGGTTGACAGACAGACGGTTGACAGACAGACGCTTGTCACACAGACGCTTCTCACACAGACGTTTGTCACACAGACGCTTGTCACACAGACGCTTTGTCACACAGACGTTTGTCACACAGACGCTTGTCACACAGACGCTTTGTCACACAGACGTTTGTCACACAGACGTTTGTCACACAGACGCTTGTCACACAGACGCTTTGTCACACAGACGCTTGTCACACAGACGCTTGTCACACAGACGCTTGTCACACAGACGCTTGTGACACAGACGCTTGTCACACAGACGCTTGTCACACAGACGCTTGTCACACAGACGCTTGTCACACAGACGCTTGTCACACAGACGCTTGTCACACAGACGCTTGTCACACAGACGCTTGTCACACAGACGCTTGTCACACAGACGCTTGTCACACAGACGCTTGTTGAACAGACGGTTGTCACACAGACGGTGGTCACACAGACCATTTGTCACACAGACCATATGCAACACAGGATGGGTTGCGATACTAAAACCAGAGCCTGTCAATGATCCCAAAAGTTATCGACACATTGCACTGCTAAACTCCATCCACAAACTATTAAAAAGGCTAAGACTGAAGTCACGACACCATCTCTATAAGATTGACTGTTGAAAAACCACTTTACCATCAAAAAGAATAGAATTTGAATCCACCTATGTGGATACAACCATCAACCAAACTGAAAAACTATCAGGGTTCTCTCTCCCACGCAGAGAATTATGCCAGCTCCACAGACTGAGAACTGGATGGGGACGAACTAGATCGTTTGAATTCCGGTGCGACTGGATTGACTCCCCAGCTTGCGGATGTGGCGCTCCTGAATAGGACATAGACCACATAATCCGAGACTGCCGGAAGACTGGTTCACCCTGCAAAAAGACGCAATACAATAGATACAGAATAACAACTGTAATAATAGCCATACGTTTATTAAATAAATGGACAGGTTCCTGTTTTTCAGAATAGGCATGACGAATGGAAAAACACTTTTGGTCCATCGGTTAGACCATCAAACAACATTGTAGTTTGTACACACACTCTTTCCTTTCTCTGAGAAACCAAAAATGACAAAGATACAGCGCATTGAAATTTTGCGTGACGTCACACTCAAGCACGATTTTTACCTAAGTGTGACTCCGCAAGCCCCCACTCCGGAACCTTGACGCTCCGTATCCTTGTGAACTTTTACCCCTCTGGCAAACTGAAAATACGGGTCCATCATCTCTGGACAATTCAAAAGACGGTCCAATTATAATCACACTCTTCGGACCCTGTCGGACTCTTCACTCCTATTCTCCCATGGATTCACTCAAGTGGGCAAAGATTCAGATCCAACTTCTGATGACGGAGCAGGAGATGACCTACGCTGAACTCACTAAAAGTGTGACGATAAATACAGCGCTCCGCCTTGCGCTGTATCATGGATTCCAACCATATGTGTCTGAATATCCCTGGCCCACACAGTTATTGAATCTGTGTCCACCTGGGCTTATCGTCTAGCTGAAACAACTATCAAATCCTCATCTATTACAACAATCACAATTAAAGAAGTTATGGCCAAGCCCACAGCACACTACAAAAAGGAGATGTTCACAGTACGGCGGTCCGCACAAGACTGAGCCGCTCGTCGCTAGGGCGACCGCTTTTATACTTGTTTATTTATTATTTATTTATAAAAACTTTATTGATCCACAATATACAATTGTTTACAATTGGCGGACTTAACGCTAAAAGCGTTCTCTCCCAGTCAACCATAAGGATAAACAGAGATTTGGTAGCGGCGCAAAATTCCTTAAATAAAACAACACATAGATACCATACAAATAAACCTACATAGGTACATATACCTACACTTATAACATTCATACACATATACATATTCATATACATACATACACATACATTAACGTACATAAACATACATAAACATTCATACATTCTATTATATACAAACAATGAATGATGATGGTGAAACAGAAAAGGGGATTCATTACTTTAAAAGAAGAGAGTGTATTTTTCTTTTGAAAGAAAATTTTGTGGAAATGTCCTTGATGTCAACGGGTAAAGCATTCCAGAGCCGTGAAGCTTGTAAGGTAAAGGAGTTTTCTATAAAGCTAGTGCGATGTAGAGGAATAGAGAGAAGACGAGTGTCGGCAGAGCGAAGTTGCCGATTATGAGTGTCAGAAAGAAATTGAAATTCGCATTTCAGTTATGAGGAGAATTTGGATTCGAAAGAATTGAGAAGACAGTGCAAAGAATTCGCATTTGTCTGCGTTCACGGATAGGAAGCCATTTAAGCTCAGAACGAAAAGATGATATATGATCATATTTGCGTAGGCAGAAAATAAAACGAATACAATTATTAAGGAGACGATCAAGCTTATTGAGAAAATTTATATTGAGATCAGGGTAACACACATCAGCGTAATCAATGATGGGTAGTATCAATGTTTGAATTAACAAAATCTTCGTTTTAACTGGCAAAAAGTTTCATAGACGGTTAAGCTGTTGAAGAGCAACAGTAACAGAACGACTGATTTCGGCTACCTGAGTGACCCAACTAAGTGTGGAATCAATGTAGAACCCAAGATCTTTTACAGATTTACTGTAGGGGATTATAAAGTTATTAAATGTCACAGGTGCGACAGTATCAAAATCAATTTGAGAGATCTGCCTCGAACTACCTACAATAATTGCTTGGCACTTAGAAGGGTTAACCTGACTTCCAAATTCATTAGACCAGGATAAAATAGCTGACAAGGCCGAGTTAACACTCGCAACACACGAGTCTACGTCGTTGACTGACGCTTGGGCATAAATTTGCAGATCGTCTGCATAAAAATGGTAACTTGTTGAAACATTTGAAAATGTAGCAGTTATGTTTTGTAGTAAACAACTTTCTGTTTGCACATCGAAAACAATAATAAATGGGATTATCTTGAACTCGCCGACATATATGTATTCTGAGCCGAAAAACCCAAATTTAAATTTTTTTTTGGAATCCAAGATGGCGTCTGGATTTTAGAAAATTTAAATTATTTCGTTCATAACGTCTTACTGGGACTTCGTAGGGGCCTGAAATTTTGTACATAGGGGTAAAGCATCCCGCGGAACTCGGAACTGGAATCACATTTTGGATCCAAGATGGCCGCCCCCACACATATTTTGATGTTTCCTTTCCTGACTGCAGTTTTTACCTATTTTTTTTCAACTGGACATGTTCATTAGCCCACCTCAACAGCCGCACGAAAAACCGCGGGCTGCTTGCAGCCCGCGCAGCGCCCGAAAAGCTAGTTATATTATATTATATTATAATATATAAATCTACATTACCACTGACTGACTGACTGACTGATTGACATAGTTGTTTGCCCTGTTCCAGGGTTGGAGGGGCTTAGGTTTATGTGTGGTCGTATAGAGGGTGCTCCAGTGAGTACGAGAAAAATCTGATATTTGAAGATCTGCAGAAACCTGATGTGGAAGGGGTACGGCCTGCAAAAACGGTTAGGGTTAGGGGCGTGATTTCTTTTTCAAAATGTAGGGGGTTGTAAGCAATTTGACGAGCGTCATTTGTTTTTTTTCTTTTTTCAAAATTCAAGATGGCCGCCATACATGTACAATTCCCCTCCATACAAATGGCCCCCCAAGTAACTTGGCGCAGCCTGAGGCCGAACGAAGGCCGAAGGAGAAGCGCCCCCGCGAGGCCGCAGGCCGAGCGGCGGAGCGAGGGCAAAGCCCGAGCTCCCCCGCCCCCCCCTTTGACACCCCCCCCCCCCACCCCCCTACAAGTAATTTTCACGAGGCCGGAGGCCGAGTGATGCGAGCCCGAAGGGCGAGCTGCGGGCGAAGGCGAAGCCCGAGCCACTATCACAAATTGCAGCGTCTTTTTGTTTTTGTTTTGGAAATCCAAGATGGCCGCCGAAAGTCAACTGCTTGCGATATGGCTGAAAATCGATATCTATATGTAATTTGACCCCAAAAACCTAAATTCAATATTTTTTTTGGAATCCAAGATGGCGTCTGGATTTTAGAAAATTAAACTTATTTCGTTTATAACGTCTCACTGGGACTTTGTAGGGGTCTGAAATTTTGCATGTAAAGGTAGAGCACCCCGCGGAACTCGAAACTGCATTCCGATTTTTGATCCAAGATGGCCGCCCCCACACATATTATGATGTTTCCTTTACTGACTGCAATTTTTACCCATTTTCTGAACTGGAAACATGTCTTACCCTACCTCAACAGACGCACGAAAGATTGCGGGCTGCTTGCAGCCCGCGCAACGCCCGAAAAGCTAGTTATATTATAATATATAAACCTACATTACCACTCACTGACTCACTCACTGATTGACATAGTTGTTTGCCCTGTTGCGGGGTTGGTGGGGTTAAGGTTTATGTGCGGTCGTATAGAGGGTTCTCCAGTGAGTACCAGAAAAATCTGACATTTGAAGATTTGCAGAAACCTGATGTGGAAGGGGTACGGCCTGCGAAAACGGTTGGGATTAGGGGCGTGTTTTTTTTTTCAAAATGTAGATGATTGCAAGCAATTTGACGACCGTCATTTGTTTTTTTTTTTTTTCAAAATCCAAGATGGCCGCCATACAAGGACAATTTTCCTCCATACAAACTTACCCATTTTCTGAACTGGAAACATATTTGAGCCTGTCTCAACAGATGCACGAAAGACCGCGGGCTGCTTGCAGCCCGCGCAGCGCCCGAAAAGCTAGTTATATTATTTATATTTATAATATATAAACCTACAATACCACTCACTGACTCACTCACTGATTGACATAGTTGTTTGCCCTGTTGCGGGGTTGGTGGGGTTAAGGTTTATGTGCGGTTGAATAGAGGGTGCTCCAGTGAGTACCAGAAAAATCTGACATGTGAAGATCTGCAGAAACCTGATGTGGAAGGGGTACGGCCTGCGAAAACAGTTGGGGTTAGGGGCGTATTTTTTTTTTCAAAATGTAGGGGGTTATAAGCATTTTGACGAACGTCATTTGTTTTTTGATTTTATTTAAAATCCAAGATGGCCGCCATACAAGGACAATTTTCCTCCATACAAACTTACCCATTTTCTGAACTGGAAACATATCTTCTTAGCCTACCTCATCAGCCCCACGATGAACCGCGGGCTGCTTGCAGCCCGCGCAGCGCCCGAAAAGCTAGTTATAATTATATTGACTGACTGACTCACTGACTGATTGACATAGTTGTTTGCCCTGTTGCGGGGTTGGTGGGGTTTAGGTTGATGTGCGGTCGTATAGAGGGTGCTCCAGATGGGGGGGTGTCAAAGGGTCCCCCCCCCTACAAGTAATTTTAACGAGGCCGGAGGCCGATTGACGCGAGCCCAAAGGGCGAGCTGCGGGCGAGGGCAAAGCCCGAGCCACTTTCCCAAGCGCAGTCCAATTTTTTTAATTTTTGAAATACCAAGATGGCCGCCGAATGTCAAATGCTTGCGATTTGGCTGAAAATCGATATCTATATGTAGTTTGAACCCAAAAATCCAAATTTAATATTTTTTTGGAATCCAAGATGGCGTCTAGATTTAAGAAAATTTAACTTATTTTGTTTATAACGTCTCACTGGGACTTCGTAGGGGTCTGAAATTTTGCATGTGGGGGTAAAGCACCTCAAGGAACTTGAAACTGAATTCAGATTTTGGATCCAAGATGGCCGCCCACACACATATTATGATGTTTCCTTAACTGACTGCAGTTTTTACCCATTTTCTCAACTGGACATGTTATTTAGCCTACCTCAAAAGCCGCACGGAAAACCGCGGGCTGCTTGCAGCCCGCGCAGCGCCCGAAAAGCTAGTTATAATATATAAACCTACATTACCACTGACTGACTGACTGACTGACTCATTGACATAGTTGTTTGCCCTGTTGCGGGGTTGGTGGGGTTTAGGTTGATGTGCGGTTGTATAGAGGGTGCTAAATGGAGTACCAGAAAAATCTGACATTTGAGGATCTGCAGAAATCTGATGTAGAAGGGGTACGGCTTGCTAAAACGGTTGGGATTAGGGGTGTGATTTTTTTTCCAAAATGTAGGGGTTTGTAAGCAATTTGACGAGCGTCATTTGTTTTTTGATTTTTTTCAAAATCCAAGATGGCCGCCGAAAGTCATTTGCCTCCGATTTGGCCGAAAATCGATATCTATATGTATTTTGATCCCAAAAATCCAAATTTAACGTTTATTTTGGAATCCAAGATGGCGTCTGGATTTAAGAAAATTTAACTTATTTCGTTCATTACGTCTCACTGGGACTTCGTAGAGGTCTGAAATTTTGGACATGGGGGTAAGGCACCCCGCGGAACTCGGAACTGTCAAATCAGATTTTGGATCCAAGATGGCCGCCCCCACACATATTATGATGTTTCCTTTACTGACTGCAGTTTTTACCCATTTTCTCAACTGGACATGTGTAGGCAGAAAATTGAGATTACAGTATGTTGCACGAGTCCGACAATCCCACCAGCAACAAACAAACACACAAACAAACCTACGCAGTCTGCTACCACCCTAGATAAAGTCTAGGGAACCTTCTAACCTAATTATAACCTAAACTTAAACTATATGAACGAATTACAGTAAATTACAACATATTGCAACTTAATATCTATCACTTACTGTGCATATATTGGTCGGACGGCCTTTGGACGACCTCGTCCAGCTTGATCTCGAAGTCCTCTTCGGGGTTTGGCGACGGCTTTGGATCCCTCCACGGGTCCCAAGCCAGTGGTGAATAAAGTTGGGTCCCTAAGCTCCACCCTGAGCTCATATGTCGCCCCAGACGAATATGTCGAATGTGTCGAATATATCACTACTGCACAACAGATTTCACCGTCTTCACCGTAATTTCACTTTGAGTTGACATAACCTAACAAGCGAACTACGACGTGAGACCATGTGACGTTTTTCATTCCGATTTAAGCGTTTATATATCTTGTTCTATTCACAACACTAACAAACAGTCTATTTTAGAATCAGTTCATATAAATACTTCCGCTTCACAACGGGCAAAGGTTAAAACAATAAGTATAAGGTTATGCAAGAACACATTTTTCAAACACTTGACGCATACGCTGTTTTTATGCATACTGTTGTGTATGTGTTAACGTCATCATACTTGTGTGCGTGCCTTACCCTGTGTAAGCGTACAATAAAACAGTGTGCTACGGGAGACAAGTGAAACCACGGACTATATAAGAACCCAACACTGGCGACGAAATCTACCCACAATGGCCCAATCGTTTTGTGGAATATTATCTACTTTCGACCACAACGTTAGCGAATGGAAGACCTACAAAGGGCGCATAACGCAATGGTTCATCGCAAATGATATCAGCGCGCTAACTCATGCGACGGGAACAAGGAGGCGAGCTATACTACTAAGCGCACTCAGCGACGGTACCTACAAGTTGGCAGCGGACTTGGCTTTGCCTAAAGACGTGCAGGAAGTGCCGTATGAAGACTTGGTGGCCTTACTGGATGGTCACTTTACCCCAAAACGATGTGGATTCAGCGAGCGTCACAAATTTTACGCAGCGACGCAGCAGCCGGGCGAGACATACACGCAATGGGCGGGTAGACTGCGTGGCCTCACAGTACATTGCGGATTTAGCAATGTTGAGGAGGCACTGCATGATTGTTTTGTGATGGGGATGATAGCTGGTCCAGAACGTGAGAAGTTGTTCGCGCGGGACTTGGTAACCTTGACCTTGGCAAAGGCGGTGGAGCTCGCGGAGAGCGTGAGGTGCGCACGCGCAGGCGCGGCGGCTACCGTTTCTACCTCCGTGGATCAAGTTTCTGTGTTGAAAATCACGAAGGGACCTAATAATGCTAGATCTTCTAATGTCGGGAAAGAAAGTTGTGCCGTATGCGGTCGTGGTAACCATAAATCGTCTGAATGTCGGTTTGCAAAGTATAAGTGTCGGAAGTGTAATATAGTAGGCCATTTACGTAAGATGTGTAACAAAATTAACTACGTATCAACGGGGCAGGTTAGTGAGGACGACGACAACGGTAAGTCACTTTTTAACATTTGCTCACTCCGGGGGGAACCTCTGACAGAGACGGTAGAAGTAAATGGTCTAAAATTACAATTTCAAATAGTTAGTGGATCGGCTGTAACGGTCATTTCCGAATGTACATATAATAGATTATTTAAAGGTATGTCCTTGTTAACGTCTCATAAAAGGTTCCACAGTTATACAGGGAACACAATGGAATGTGTAGGTTATTTGCGTTTGCCGATAACTTACTTAGAACGCACGCACCCGATTGATGTACATGTAATACGCCACGGCGGGCCGCCGCTTCTAGGCAGAGATTTCATTTTTATATTTAAATTAAAATTAACTCCAGTTAATTTCTTTAAAAACAGTCAGTGTACAATTGAACATCTGAAATCACAGTTTCCAGAAGTATTTTCAGATAAACTCGGTGCATTTAAGAATTACCGTATAAAATTAGAATTAAAATGCGATGCAAAACCAAAATATTGCAAAGCGCGGCCCATTGCATTTGCGTTACGTAACAAGGTCGATATGGAGATAGAACGACTAGTAAACTTGGGAGTATTAAAACCGGTTTAACACTCTGCGTATGCGTCGCCTATTTGTATTATTTGTACCCGTGCTTAAACGAGACGGCTCAGTTAGGTTGTGTGCTGATTACTCTGCTACGATCAACAAACAATTGGTTATAGAACAATACCCGTTGCCGACTGTTCATTAGTTATTTTCGAAATTACATGGCGGTCAACAATTCTCGAAAATTGATTTGTCTATGGCGTACAACCAATTTTTGCTCGATGAAGAGTCTCAGCACATAACATGTATCAATACACATCGCGGCTTGTATATATATACGCGTTTAGTATTCGGATTGTCAAGCGCACCGTCTATTTTTCAACGCGCCATGGAAACTGTGTTATCTGGGTTAGACGGGGTGCTATGTCTGTTGGATGACGTACTGATAACAGCGGAAACTCCGGAGTTACACATGGAAAAATTATTCACAGTACTAAAAAGGCTTCAGGACGCCGGGCTTACGGTGCGCAAGGATAAATGCGAATTTTTCAAGAATAAAATCCACTATTCAGGTTATGTAATCAGCAGGGACGGATTGAAAACGGATCAGTCTAAAGTAGAAGCTGTTGTCGATGCCCCTATTCCGACCAATGTCAATACCCTGCAGTCATTCTTAGGGCTCGTTAATTATTATAGAAATTTCGTCCCTCAGGCGTCTAGTATTTTAAGTCCCTTGTATGAGCTACTAAAAAAAGGCGGAAAATGGCAGTGGACTGCGATTCATAATAATGCGTTCTCTAAAATTAAGAAATGTTTAATTTCCGATCAGGTTTTGGCACATTTTGACCTAAATTCTAAGACAATACTGACTGTGGACGCTTCTCCTCAAGGTCTGAAAGCAGTCTTATCGCAAGTAGGCAAAGACGGGTTGGAACGCCCGATATCATACGCTTCCCGGACGTTGAACTCCGCCGAAAAAAGATACTCCCAAATTCAAAAAGAGGCAACCGCTATTATATTTGGGGTGAAGCGGTTCCATCAGTATTTGTATGGCAGGTCAGAACCCTTCGTACTACGTACTGATCACAAACCTCTCATTACTATTTTTGGGCCATACAAGGGCATACCGGAGGTATCGGCCAATAGGTTACAGAGATATGCAATGTTTTTAAGCGCATATAATTATACAATAGAGTACGTGCGTAGTGTTGATAACAACGCGGATTACCTGTCGCGAGCGAGTATACCCTACGATGAGCGAAGCGAGGCGCGGGCGGACGACGCGGCTGACTCACATGCCGCCGTAATTTCTACACCTATCGACCGTGCGACTCATGTCAATTTTGTGGTCGATGGTGGATCACCCGTTACTCTGAAAGAGTTGCAAAACGAAACGGCAAGGGATTTTGTTTTAAGCAAAGTAGTAAATCACGTACTTAATGGCTGGCCCAAGAAATTGTTATCAGATATAGATATAAAGCCATATTATTTGTGTAGAACACAGTTATCCTATGAAAATGGTTGTCTTATGAGAGGCCATAAGGTCATAATTCCTGAAAAGTTACGTGCAAACATTTTACGCGAGTTACATAACTCGCATTTAGGAATTGTGAAAACGAAAGCTGAGGCCCGGGCACGGTTATGGTTCCCAGGTATAGACGCAGCCTTAGAGTCTATGATTAATTCGTGCAACATTTGTCAACAATTGCGGCCGTCCCCGGCGCGTGCGCCGCTAGCTCCCTGGCCGTACCCGCCTGTACCGTTCTATAGGATACATATTGATTTTCTAGGTCGCTTTAACAATCAAATGTTTTTGGTAATTGTAGACGCACATACCAAATGGGTGGAGGTTTACGATGTGAGTACATCCACATCATCTACAGTAGTTATTGATAAATTATGGGTGAATTGCCCAACCAGAAATAAGCGGCCAAGTGCGAGTCGGACTCGCCCATGAAGGGTTCCGTAGTAGTATTTTTTTTTTTAATTTTATATTTGAGTTCATTGAATGAAAGGTAAATTGCAGTTTATGACATATTAAAAAAAAACTTCTTACTAGATCTTGTTCAAACCAATTTTCGCTGGTAGTTTTCATGCTAATGAACATCATATATTTTTTTTAGTTTTATCATTCTCTTATTTTAGAAGTTACGGGGGGGGGACACACCTTTTTCCACTTTGGAAGTGTCTCTCGCGCAAAGTATTCGGTTTAGAATAAAATGATATTAGAAACCTCAATATCATTTCTGAAGACCTATCCATAGATACCCCACACGTATGGGTTTGATGAAAAATATTTTTTTTAGTTTCAGTTCTAAGTATGGGGAACCCACAAAATTTATTGTTTTTTTTCTATTTTTGTGTCAAAACCTTAATGCGGTTCACATAATACATCTACTTACCAAGTTTCAACAGTATAGGTCTTATAGTTTCGGAAAAAAGTGGCTGTGACATACGGACGGACAGACAGACAGACAGACATGACGAATCTATAAGGGTTCCGTTTTTGCCATTTGGCTACGGAACCCTAAAAATACACGGCAATCCTGAGAACGGTAGTGCAATGTACTAGTTTATGATTTTGTAATTTTTTTCTTAGTAAAGTAAGTACTTCTCGACCTTGGCAAAAAAATCATTGAGAAATGGCCTCTATTAAATTAAATAAATAATAAGCGGCCAAGTGCGAGTCGGACTCGCCCATGAAGGGTTCCGTAGTAGTTTTTTTGAAGTGAAAACTTCTTAAGCGGCGTTGTGCACTTTTTTTGGAATGGGTAAAAAATGTTAAACTCGCGTCAGGACACGTGACCTGATCGAAAATTCGTAAGACGGATGGAGAGTAGACAGCTGGCGCGGCGTAGGAGAGGGAGTATCCCCCTCTCTTTTTACGGCGCGGCGAAAATGTATGCCTGCGCCTGCTGTTTCGTTTAGGCGGCGCAGGGCGCTTGCGCGAATGTTCGTGTGTGTTTATGTTACAGCGTGCTACGCGCATCCATGGATGGTGACAGCTGATGGCTCGACCGTCTGTGTAGTGGCCATACTGCTGTGTTTTCACTTCTGCCGGCACTCCCAGAGTGCAACCCGCCGTTTTTTTTTTAAATTTTTATATTTGAGTTGATTGAATGAAAGGTAAATTGCAGTTTATGACATATTAAAAAAAAACTTCTTACTAGATCTTGTTCAAACCAATTTTCGCTGGTAGTTTGCATGGTAATGAACATCATATATTTTTTTTAGTTTTATCATTCTCTTATTTTAGAAGTTACGGGGGGGGGGGGGGGACACACTTTTTTCCACTTTGGAAGTGTCTCTCGCGCAAAGTATTCGGTTTAGAATAAAATGATATTAGAAACCTCAATATAATTTTCGAAGACCTATCCATAGATACCCCACACGTATGGGTTTGATGAAAAATAAATTTTTGAGATTCAGTTCTAAGTATGGGGAACCCCCAAAATTTATTGTTTTTTTCTATTTTTGTGTCAAAACCTTAATGCGGTTCACATAATACATCTACTTACCAAGTTTCAACAGTATAGGTCTTATAGTTTCGGAAAAAAGTGGCTGTGACATACGGACGGACAGACAGACAGACAGACATGACGAATCTATAAGGGTTCCGTTTTTGCCATTTGGCTACGGAACCCTAAAAATGACAAAATGTCAATTTATCATCACGGTGGCCTGTCCTGAACCTAACTCCGCTCATTAAATATCTTCCCCTGCAAATACATCCATTATTTGGATTAAAATTGATTTTAGACCAATCAAAATAGCACAACCTGGACATAAATAATAAACTCGTTGTTTTCAATATTTTATCGGATATCAATATTGAGTATCAAATATTAATTAGATATATTATGTAATTTATCCGCGGTCGGAACCGTATTATATAAAAATCGTGAGATTTTGTACACTACTCAACTTTTCCCTAAAAGCATAATAGGTAACCAAAGACCTTGTTAGTTTAACTTTTAGGTGCATTCAAATGCGATCACTTAATAGCAAAATTAAACTGACCCCATTTTTGTTTATACATTTTTTTTCACAGTTTTCACCTGATCTCGATATTTAGTTAAGCCAAAATGATAACCATAATGTTTATATCTTTATAAGCTATATTGTGTCTTTTTAGACATTAAAGACCAAAATTAAACATCATTTTTTAATGTTTTAAAATTAATGTTTTTCTTAGTAGCCAGAAATAGTAACTGTGTTATTTTTGTTTAATTATAGCTTTTTGTGTACTATAATCACATTTTCATCAAAATTAAACACATAAACGTCTTACTTAAAACAAAAAATATTTGATTGAAAATACGCGAGAACATGTCGTGAAGCGGGATGCTTGCGGTGATTGCGGTGCGGTGCGGGGAGGGAGAGCGAGGCACCAGCCGGGTGAGCGCGCGGCTGCGAACGAGTTTATACGTGTTTTCAACCGATCGCGCCGTGTGCTTACAAAACATATAACTCGTAAATATGGAATTTTGCTAATTGTAGGATTGTTTTGATTGTGCCTTGAACTTTAACCCATTCGCAACCGCCAATACCAGACACAATAGAAAGACGATGAACGTGGGCATTTTATTGCCGTCCGGGTCTTTACGGGTTATCGTGGTGACACAATGAACAATTTAAAACTCTAAAAACAATATAAGTCTTTTAATACTCTTGTTGTCACGGCAAACCCGTACAACATGACAGCCCCTGGACTAATACCGTTCCAAAAATGGGCCCCTGCTGAAATATTCCGTTTCCCATGACATTGCATATTAATGGGATGTAACATGAGAAAAAATTTAATACATAAATATATAACGAAGTTTTTATGCTGTCGTACTAAAATGTAGTTGGGTATTTACAGAGTGCAAGTTGCGCCGTGCAACTTAAGTAGTGTCGCGAACGAGATAAATGTAGAATATTCACGAGCAAGAACTCTGCTGGCGAGATAGACTCGGAATGTTCGCGAGCGGAATGGTATAAAAAAGACGTCAGGATAATGCAAGCGATACTAGGCCTTATATTCTTATAGCATAAAGGCTAGAGTTCTTTGAATGGTCGTCGGCTTAGTCGCACTCACACACACATACCGGCGTCTCGATGTTTCCCGTCAATCGAAATACATTCGTCAAGATTTGAGAATATTCGAGAACAATGTAGACCGCTGAGTGCGTAGAGTGCACGTCCCGCCAGTTCAGTATGAGCTACGAAAGCGATAACTTCGAAGCGAACCGAAGCGAAGGAAACCTACCTCAGTGCGACAAGTGGAAGTACCTGCGACTAATTGGGCGAGATACCTGGACCTCAGATGCTACGCGACTTGGACTTGGACATCAGGAAGACCATCTTCACGTGCCAACCTTTGGGTTCCGTAGTGAATAAAAACCCTCATACGAACTTTGGCGTTTTTCTCCAAATCTCGAACCCAGTTTCGTAACAATAGCATTTTACACAATTTCTACCCACCGTTCACACGATGCGACGCCCAAGTTACGTCTCAACGCAATTCGCACTGCACACGTGCTCGCAAGTGCCCGCACAGAGGCCGTGTAGTGTTAGAGAGCAGGACTAAAATGTTTTACATAGATAGACTTATTTTTAACATAGACCTTGTCTATCAGACTTCTATGGGAAATGGCAGCATTTCACTTCTCTACATCAGCTGTCTGAAAGAAATTATCGCTATTAGCTATAAGACCACCCACCCCCATTGGACATTTTAATGTCTTTTTCTGTGTGCTATGTACATTTTAAATATTATAATTTTTTTGTATTTAATAAAGTATTATTACTATTTATTATGTCGTATTATAATAAGCGCTATGGAAGTTAAACTCAGTTGTTGCTTTTTAATGCATAAATATAATCAGTAAAAACCAAAACGAAAACCACACTTTAATTTTGATGTGTATACATACATATACATACATAAAATACTATTTTCAAACAACTACACGACACTAGTCACTAAGTATCGACTGGCCAGCTTGTTCAGTATGACTTCATCACATGGCCAATTAATTCCTAGCGTGGTTCATCTAGGTATCATGTAATGAGGTTCAATGAGTTTTTTAGTTAAAAAAAAGTAGAATTACAGTCACATAAAAATTAATTATTTCAGTAAAATAATTATTGGGTTTGGACCAAAAATGACGAGAGCGATTGGACACATTTAAGGCTAGGTATTCCCGCAGAGGCCGTGCTTTAGAGTTTTTGAAAACCATTTGAGGCATAGACAAAAGTGTTTTTTTCATCCCATCTACTCAAAAAACTATGGTTTCATCCCAAAACATTTGGAGCTAAAGTTACTGCTAGTTCTCTCGGGATTAAAAAGTGAAAAAGAAAATCTTACGGGATTAAAACACAATTTGAAAATTGAACACGATGTTATTTAGGTAAAATCAGCTAAAAACAAAAGAATTAAGTTTTAATACCATAAATAACTGGAACAGACTTCGTATTTTTTTAAATTTGGAATACATATCATCATGAATGAAGGTGAAAATGTTTATGGTCTTTGCTTCGAAAAAGGAAAAAAGAATAATTAGCGCAATTTTTGTCTTCGATTCAAAGTAATTACAGATGTTTTAGGTTATATTGTGTTAAAATTAATTATTTTGTGTAAATTTAAATCCTTTTTCGTAAGTTTAAGCCGATAGTGCACATTAAATTTATGGTTATTATAAAAATCTTAAAATATGTAGGTCCACGCAAACAAAGTTACGAGTTTATGCGTGGACAAACATTTTTTTAGAAGTTGGTTCTTAAAAATTATTTCTTAGTATTTATTGATTTGTTCCCTATTTATTTATTTATTTATATATTTATATTATTTATTGAATGAAAACGACACTAAATAAAGGTTAGTACTTGTCGGAGCTTTGATTAGGTATTGTAGTTGTTCTACTTTCTCCATATTCTGTTTTGTATCTTTTTGCTAGTTTTTCTCATGGATGGCGATGTAATGTGTGCTACTTGCGTACGGTAATATTTTTGTCTCGGGCGTTATACACGAATCCCTCGCTTCACTCAAGATTCCATCGTAGAATCACTCGCTACGCTCGTGATTCAACTGAGGAATCCTTCGTTTTGCTCTAAGTTTAAAGTAGCGCACTCGACTTAAAAGTATTACCTTTACGCCTTGTAGCACAATCTACTTTTAAACTCTTAAAAAAAGGTATGTATAAGTTAAGTATCCAGGCTCGTCAAATTCGCATTCAGTTACAAGATCCTATAAACTTCATTCGGTTGGAAAAAATCCCAAAGTAACCCTTTTTTGTGATATTTTTTCAAAACTACGAGTAAAATACTGATAGTTTACATAAAAAAATTGTACTTTTAGCTTAATTGTACTTAAAGCCACTTAATATTTACAGATAAATTCGCTGAGTTTGACTTGATATAATTATTTTCTTAATAATTATATGAAATTCGCGAGCGCGACGACTTGAACTCGGCAGGTCCGATTAGACGCGTGCTAGCGCTTACTAACATTGGACCAATAAAACAACCAAAGATCGTTAATAGATTCAGGTGTTACTTTGCGGAAGTCAAAGTTACATACTATGTGATTTGAATTATTTTGTGTGATTCCGCCACCAGTTAGTTCATGCAAACTATTGCCGGCTGGCGCCCACCCACTACTGTTAGTCCCAGCATACCTGCCACCAGCAGCCCGTGTGCACCCGCCACCAACAGTCGTTGATCGTTCGGCCGAACGATCAACAACTTGTTTGGTGCCTGAGGATGCCTTGTGAAGAGGCGAAACACGTGTCGCGTATACGACGTCCGATGTTGCTGCAGCCACAGCGGATGCAGCAGCATGGGAGGGGTCATGCATTGACTGTTGGTGGCGGGTGCACACGGGCTGCTGGTGGCAGGTATGCTGGGACTAACAGTAGTGGGTGGGCGCCGGCCGGCAATAGTTTGCATTAACTAACTGGTGGCGGAATCACACAAAATAATTCAAATCACATAGTATGTAACTAAAGATCGCTACATGTTTTTACAAGCTTTTATTTAACTTGCAATGTATGTATAAATGTAAGTATGTTTGTTCGGGTGGAATCTTCGAACTCAATTTTCAACCAGTTATCCTCAACCAATTAAGCTGAAATGATGTATACTTTTGTAAGTCGGATGATAATACAATATTATGATGTCAATGGGCTGTTCTGATGATGGAACCGGGAGATATTCGACGGAACTAAGTTAGAACCTCATCGAGTAGGTCTCGTTTGATTTGTCTTGACGAGTACTTTTTGGAAGACGATGCTTATCTAGGATCTGATTACGCAGACGGATGGTGGTCAATAGAACTCAGTTATAAAACAACACAATCGAGTTTGAGCTAATTTCTAACCTTTAGGTACGAAACAATAAAAAGACTTTTAGCTCATGTCACTTTGAAATGTAAGGATTTTAACGAAACGCCATTCCACAGGTATGGCACATCATAGATACGAAGTAACAAATATACCTAGTACTACTACAAACGAAATAATATATCTGTGCATACGTCAAATGTGTGAGTTAAACAATCAGGGTCGCCACCACAGAATTTGTTGCTTTGCTTACCTGTTTTTATCACTCGGAAATCTATAAAATTTTCGTTCTTTGTTGTTTTTTGTGGATAAGCAATAATAATATGTGCAGTTTCACACCAATATTATTTCAATTATCCTAAATGACTCGGGGAACGTCAACGTGCGACTAGCAACAACCCTATTTTACAGGCGCTTACAAGGTCCAAAAACGTGCGAGTTTCCGTTCTGTATGTAATACTATTATCTGCTCTGTGGCCATACATTCAAATCCGTGGCGACATTAAGGAATAAAGAAAATCAAATACATTCAACATACATACATGCATATACAGGGTGGAATTGAATTCGTTGGCAATATTTTAAGTATCTACTATACCCATGATACAAAGTAATTTAAGACTAATAAAACTTCAATCAAAAGTCGTCATTTTCATATTCAAGAAAACCTCTAAACATGCGTTAGACTCTTTGATACATACCTCTATTGCAATTATAAAAAAAAAACTAATACGAAAAATAAATTAATTATAATAGTATCAATTTCGTTGCGTCTTGGTACCCTAACATTCGTTCCTATTTCAAACGTACCTATTGTCCTCAAGCTTTCGTGTGACACGACCCGTCCCCATTCGACTTCAAACCTTATTCACGTAAATTAAGGTCTACTTTTGTATGCCGGTCGGTCGCGCCGTTTGGCTGTATCCGTCCAAGGTCTTTGACCTTGCGGCACGTAGGTATCAGTACGCGCGCATGACTCGAAGTGTTTTGATACTTTATTAATTTTTCTTACTTTTTGATACTTTTTAATTACTGCATTAATTGCAGTATTGTTACCATACAAAATATCCTTTAGGTGAGTATGATGATAAGTTAAATCAATGCTAATGATTTTAATTGCACCCTATAGACTATATATTCGTAATCTCCTGCTTTGCAAGTCGTGTGAAAAATACTGGGATCTAGGTGAGACCCATGTTTTTTTGGTTCAGTGTTGTATCATAGATAGTAAATAACAAAACAACAGAATACCCATAAGTTTATATTTAAGAAAAATAATAAAAACCGACTTTAAGGTGTTTACTCCTAATAAATTTTGAACGGCTGAACCAATTTCTAATAAATATAGCTAAGAACTATGACGAAAAGTCAGTTTTTAAACAAAAAAATTAAATCTTCGTTCAGGCCTTACGATGCCATTAACAGACACCTAGATACACAGACATACCGACACGTCAACCTTATAACACTCCTCTTTTTGTCGGGGGTTGAAAATAAACAAAGACACTAAATAACGACTTTGCAGGGTTATTTGTTTCTATTAATTTTTTATTAATAAATCGCTACTGTCAAATTATGTTAATAGGCGATGCGGCTAGCAACCCATCACTATTGATTTATTTTTTGATCACGCTAAGCCTTTGGGTCTTACGGCCCTGGACTCTGTCTACCCCGTCAGCATTAATGTAAGATAATGTAGCTGTATCGAACACTACTTTAAACAAAGTTTAATCAAAATAAAACTATTCTACTGCTTATTTCTATACTGTGTCGCTGGTGGGATCACATTTGAGCTCACCGACGCAGCGTCCACGCGATGCAAATTGCGGCCGGGGCAGCATTAAATACCTACATTTGTAGGAATACCCGGCTTTAACGATTGTTTCGTGAACTTTCATGAGAAAACTTATCAATTAATTGAATGGGTCAGAATCAGAAGACCCGGATCGACTACTCACAACAGTTCAGTATTGGTTTAGACCTTAAAGATTAAAGGAACAACACATCTCTAATAACCAACAATACTATCGATAATTTGTGTACTATTGATAGTAATTCCTGTTTTAGGGCAACAATATGGATAACCAACAATACTATCGATAGTATCGATCATGATGACGAATAAACTATAGTATTGCGTTTCATAAACTATCCATAGTATCGATTATTTATTTATTAAAAAAGCAATACTATCGATAGTTTGTTCGTCGTCAGAATCAATACTATCGATACTATTGGTTTTATTCAAAATACAGATAGTTTATCGATAGACTAGCGATAGCGTATTATCGAGAGGCAACACTGGTCATCGCAGTGTTGTGCGTCGCGATCGCGACTCCATAGGTACGGGAATGTGGCTCTTCGCAGTCGAGTTTCATGCGGAACGGTAACAACGCGTAGGTACGTACCGGTAAAATTACCTTTAAATTTTAACAATACCTATAACGTTACTATTACTACATAAACGATACCCGTACTATACGAGTATTACCCTTAAAATTTTAACATAATGAGAATTCTGTTACTGGTACTTAAAATGTGAATTTGGTACCAGTAACAAACCCTGGGGATAAGTCCGCAGTTGTAAGTTTACTTTTCTGATTTGTGTCTGTGTTCTTTATTATGTACCATAAAAAGCTTTATAAACAAACCAATAAAAGCTCAACAATGTAGTTATTATCGATCTAATAAACACAATATTTCAATAAATCTCCACCCTAGCCGATTCATGGTTAGTAAAAGTTTCCACGTGCTTATAAAAGTTTGACAATGATTGACTACAAATAAATGCATAAGACGACGCGACGAAACTACTGTACACGAGAATCACTCGCGACTCGCTACAGCACGGTCGGGAGTTGAGGCACAAACCAATGAAGACCTTATTGTGCAAGAAATAACGTTCATATTAAAACGCAAGTAAGAAAAAAATAGAAAAAAATTATAATCGTAGATATTTTTTGTTTGATTTGTTCCTTATAGTATCAAAAATATGTTGACGGCATAAGTTAAACACTTTCAAAATAGTTATGTATTTTGGCTTTACAAAAAATACAAAAAATTGTAAATGTAGAAATGCATAAAATGAATTTGTTTAATTTTTAATAATTTATCAACACACATAATATTATATTTAGAATAAATTGTTGAAAGACAGTAATCTATAATTTCTGGTGAGATAAGCCTGAAAATTTGTAACATACCGAACCTTCTTTATTAACGATAGTGCTAATTGATTAATTTGTTTAATTAAGATTTATTCAACTGGAATGCACACGTTATAATATGGTAGAGGTAGTTTTCCAAAGTTATTAATTATGCTGTACTTATGAAATCAAAATTTGTTCAATTTTCAGTTTTTTGGTTTTTTTACACTGACGCAGAGCCCTAATTTGTTTAATTCGGTTTATTTTAACTATAACTAACATTACTTTATATCATACAAAAAGAAACTTACAGTTATAGCATTATGTCCAGGTACAGCTATATTTACTGGTCTATTTCAATATTGTTAAATTATAATATAGCCTACCAATTAAAACAATTATTGTTTGTTTATCTTCTTTCTGATACATTTGACAAGCAGTCAACTTTTGTCCGGAAAAAAGTTATCATTTCAGAGGACAGTAAGTTTTAGTAGAATAATCCTGTCAACATTGCGTTGTTGCGCCCCCCCTGCCTTTCCTCACTTCGGATCCGTCCGTCTCAAGCTCGCGAAGTACATGCACCGGTCGCGACGTCATTGTGGATCCCCACCAAAAAGTAAATTTATCATTTCGGTGATATGGGGACAAAAATGGTTTCATTTCGGTGGCCCTTATTACTCGTGCTAGGTTCATTTTAATTTATTTCAAAATTGTGTTTTAAATTCGCCCTTAGTACTGTTTTGTTTGAGTAGTGTTGAAATTTTAATAATGATTTTAATTCGGAGTTAAATGTAAAACTAACCTTTTTTATCATCTCGGTGTTATCATTTCAGTGGATTCGGTGGACTATAATACAGATAACAGTCCACGGGAATGAAATGTACCACTGAAATGATAAATTCATAAAGTTTTAGAGATCCTTGTGTCAAATATTAAATCATTTCAGTTTTGTGATGTCCTTTTGCCTAGAGTGTAGGTCCTATATTGTGGATGTTTTATAGGGGGGTTATCATATTCACTTAATACTACTAGTGTAGAAGTAACACTAGCTGTTGCCCGAGACTTCGTCCGCGTGAAATTCGAGTTAAATGTATTTTAGATATAGGACAAATCATACAGAATGAGTTAGCCCCAAAGTACCTAAGTTCGAGACTTAAGAATGTGGTAATCAAATCTAACAAATATACAGAAAGGAACCCTAACTTCGCAGACAATTGTTCTTAGCTGTATCATTTCGGTGGACTAATTTCATTCCGGTGCACAGTCTTACCATTTCAGTGGCGTAATTATCATTTCGGTGGACATTTTTTTCATTTCGGTGAACACTTTTCATTTCAGTGGATTCACAAAAATTCAACCTTAAATATTTCAGTAAGTTTTGATGATATTTGATGTCCACTCCCGCACATGTTACACATAAGGCTAAAGTTTTGTTTGTTACTCAATATATATAGATAGCATTGTTATAAAAAAATCCCACCGAAATGACAATAAAAAATCTCTTGTTGAAATTCACCCATACGATTTTATATCAAAGTACGGCCTACCACATACAGTCGTGAGTGATAATGGAGCCGCGTTCACGTCTTTTGAGTTTGAGAACTTTTGCTCATTAAACGGTCTTACCCACTTGACATCTCCGGCATACAATGCATCAAGTAACGGCCAGGCCGAGAGTTTTGTAAAAATTGTCAAAAAGGGCATTAAATCGTGTGTTCTGTCGTCACACAACAAAAATGACTGCAAGCTAAAAATGTTAAAATACCTTTTCGACTATAGGAATTCAGTACACTCTGTCACGGGGTTCTCGCCGGCTGAGCTGGTGTTTGGCCGTAAGCTAAGGTCACGGTTATATCTGTTTAACCCTAAACCTCCGTCGACCTCTCTCACTGACCCCATTGATAATGTTGACCGTAAACAGTGTTCGCAAGTTAAGTCGTATGGCGGAAAAAATAAACAAGTGTTACAAATTGGAGATGAAGTAATGTATAAAAAATTTAATAAACAATTCAAAATTTACTTGGTGCAGAGGTTTCGTTAAAAAGAGACTGGGTAAAGTGCTTTATCTTATTCAAGACTCCAATTCTTCATGTAATGTAAAAAAACATAAAAATCAAATAATATTATATAAAGGTGACGTTTCGCTACAGCAGCCACAGCAACATTATGACTACGACGACTTTGAATGTCACAGTGAGCCATTAACTGACGCTCCTTTGGAGCAGGCTCCCGCGGGGGAGGAAAGTGATGGGGCAGAGATGCCATCGACACCCTCTGCGGTGATAGCGTCAGATCTGAGTTCCAGATGCCCATATAGGCTGTTGAGAGACATTCCCCAAATAGATTATAAGCAGTATTTTTGAATGTTATTTTGTCAAATAAGGGGAGGAAATGTTGTGTGTTGTGTATGTGTTAACGTCATCATACTTGTGTGCGTGCCTTACCCTGTGTAAGCGTACAATAAAACAGTGTGCTACTAGCAGTCCGTGGTTTCACTTGTCTCCCTATATAAGAACCCAACACATACAACGATTTATTTCTGGCACCATGCCTTTCAAACGATTAACAAACGAACTGGGCACTCAAACAAACGATAATTAGTTAATTAGCGATAATTATCCACGAAATACGCTTTCTACAAAAACTATACGCGGCCGCCGCGTTCCGTGAATTTCGAGAACAGGAACTGACAGCTACACCGCGCGCCCCTAGTGATGTGACGCCGCGCGCTTACCAATCGATTTTCGCTAAATAGATAAATCTTGGCCGTGTTTGTGTAGATCACACGCAGATGGCGCTAGTCTCCTAAAAATAAGTACTTTTATTCAAAACATCCCCCCGTCCCGGTCTGAAAAGCAGACCGCTAGCTTATTCTACGGGGAGGCGAGAGAGAGAGAGGACACGGCTCTCCGCAGAACCGAACCTTCGACCAACACCTCAGCCACACGCGGAGTTCCGTCTCCGCCAAAAATCAAACGCAAAATGCGCCCTCGGCGCCAAAGTAATGATGGCAGATTTGCCTCTTTTAACAATACTAAATCTCCCTCCCTGGGTGGCTCAGTCCTGTCTGTCCATTTCACTCTTTGTTGCAACAAATGCAAATATTCAAGAGACCAGCGAGCCCAAAAGTTCTGGCTCATTTGCTGTAACATTTGAAAGCGTGACAACCACGATGTACAGTGGGCCACATAGAAAAGTATACCACCTTTTAAAATGTATAATATTCGTTAAACTTTGGTATGACGTTATAAGTTACCGTTTTTGCAGCACCAATATTTATTTTGCATTTGTATGTGCAGCAATGGAATTGAAATACGTAGTGGCAGTGATTCACTCGTTTCTCATTTGCTTATCTCGTTACCAGGCGTGTTTTGTATTGCGGATACCCTTGCAAAATTTCAACTTTAGTGGCAAAGTGTCCCACAGCCTAGTGGCATTCAGTGTGCATACTACTTGCATGCTGAGGGGCCTGGGTTCAATCCTCACACTTGCTATAATATTTTTTCTACTTTATTTATTAACGTTGTAAATTATTATAACACAATCCAAATAATTTATTGCTTTGCCAAAGCGAGTGCATTGAATAGGTTTATTGTGTTCTTTCTATTATTCTAAAAGAGGGTATTTCGATAAAATGCGCAAGTTATACGTATGATTGAAGGTTGGTTAATGCAAACATTCTCAAGCATTCACGATACGCACTCAGTCAGACCAAATACAGATCTGTTGATACGCAGGATCTATTGTTTTTTGTTTTTTGTTATCTTTATTATTCTGTATTTAATAAATTATGCCGCGCTTAACAACATTTGTTAAAGCTAAAATTATTGTTCTGTTTGAACAAAATATGAGTATCGGAGAAATTTCTCGTCAACTTCATATAACCGTAAGTATTTTTAGCCATATTATGTTTAATTAAGTTATACAGATATAAGTTAAGAACGTTTAAAATTAATATTAAATCATTATTTTGTAGAAACGGACTGTCCGACTGTGGATCAAGCGCTATGGAGACACAGGTGACGTGCAGTGTTTAAGGAGTGGACCGTTGCCGGTTACTTATACGCCGGAGTCAGCACGCCATAGAGAAATTGGATTGGCGGCTGGCAACCCTAGAGCATAAATGTCAAAATTATTGCTCCGTATTTAATATTGTAAATTTAAATATTTTTATAGCTAAATCTAATAAATAATATTACTTGTTTGTAAAATAAACTAGGTTTAATCATAATTGATAATTTGTTTGTGTAATTTCAGTGTATTTTGTGAAATAATAGTGCTCTTAGCTGACGTTCAGTGGGTATAATTGTTACCGGCTTTTTACAACTTTTACAAGGTAAGAACGGTACAATAACTAATCCTTTTTACATATCTCAATAAACACCACGTCCTTTGTGCACTGTTTTTCATAATTTTGGAAAATTTACTCATATAAAGCACATACAAATTGACACTTGTTTTTGTAACAGTAGGTAGGTTATGTTTTTGTTATTTCTTAGTAAGTGATCGGTTTTGTTAGCTATTCTAGCGTTTATTATCTTCCTTACACATTTTGTCAGTCCCTATATTGTAAAAATGTCCACCACAACCCGTGCAACGACAGCCAGGCAATTGGAAATTCAGCTGAAGGATGCCTTACTCCAGCTCAAGGCAGAAAAGGAAGACAATGGGAAACTATTATTGGAAAGGGAAGATAATGAACGTGAATACGAATTAATGTGTACGAAAAACATTAGACTCGAACAAAAGCTTTCTGAGAGTCTCCAATTATGCGATGAATTAAGCGAGCAACTTAACCGATTGCATTTAGAAGTAGATTCTTTCCGCCAATGCGGTGATACGTATGAGCAAACGCTCAGACGTACCTCCGAGTTAGAAAAAGAGCTGGGAGAGGCATATAGACTTATAAGTAGTTACGAACAAGATGCCCAGTCGCGTCAGTCAGCGGAGGTGTCCAGCCTCTTTGATGAGCTTATTGAAAGTGTCCATGTGCCTCCCTCTACAAATTCCTCAGTAGTTGATCTCACTAGTGAGACATCATGCAACAATAATTACTTAGATAATTCAAATGCCATGAATAGTCACAATAAAGTTAAAAAACATTTAAAAATTTGTAAAAAAATCAAGAGAACCAATAATAAATTAAAGATTAATCTCAGGAAATCATGTTTATTAAAATCCAGTTCATTAAATTGTAAATTACAAACAGAGTTAGACTTATGTAATGAAAAATTGGCGGAAAGTCAAGAGTTGTATGAGGTCAACAGGATTAGACTTGAATCTCATATTATTAAATTGCAGGAGGACTATTCCTCCTTATTTTCTAAGTATGACCACCAACAAAAACAAAATACTGAGCACATGCTGACTGTGGAGAAATTGATTAGCGACAGCAAGTACAATCAAGAAACCCTTGATTTATTAGCTAAGCAATGTACTTGCGGGCAGCTCAACCAGCCCACCATCAGTGTCCCCACACCAGAGCTCTCTCCTTGTGTCAGTAATTTGTGCAATAGTGTGTCTGATTGTGTTGACCTTATGGAACCTCCGTGTAATACAATAGTTTTTTCCGATAGTATAGGTCGCAATATGGGTTGCATATTTGACACACTTCTTGATAACAATTGTGTCAATTACTGCTTCCCGGATGCAACATTTACTCAAATTTTAGAAAAAATAAAATTAACCAAAATAAATTGTAAATCTACTGTTGTATTACTGTTAGGCAATTGTAACAGAATAGGAAAAAAAGAAATAATCAGCTGCATGGATTATTTAACTAAACTAGAAGTAGGCAAAATAATTTTATGTGCATTCCCATATATACGTTGCCAGCCTCCAACAAATAACAGAAACATTCACTATCTAAATACTTTGATGCATAATATAACATGTCGTTATAGTGATAAATTAGTGTTTTTTGACACCAATAATTTCATAGGTGAATGTGATCTGACAAAATAAGATTGCTACATTAGTAGCAAATAATATAAATTTTTGGACGAGTTTACATTGTAAACAAAACCCTAGTTTTAAGACACCTACCGATTTACCAGGAATATGTGATGGTAAATCTGTAGACTTGACGGCAGTTTTAAACTGAACATTAAGACAACGGAAAGGCCTCATGAACTCAGAATAGTACATCAAAATTTAGAAGGTTTTTCCGGCAAAGAATTATTAGTCGAATTATTTCTAGAAGAGTTGGATGTGGACATTCTATGTTTGACTGAACATTGGCTGTATGAGAGTCAGATGATGTTTAGCCTAAACAACTATAATATTGTTAGCTGCTTTAACAGGAAGTCTGCTTAGCGAGGGGGTTCCATAATTTTTGTAAAAGATTTTTTCCGTAGCAAAGAGCGGACGGATATTGTCAGACTTTCTGTTGAGCGCGTTTGTGAGGTGACCTGTGCCGAGCTAGATCATCATATAATTATTTGTGTATACAGTCCTCCTAATAGTGATTTTAAAAGTTTTCTTAAAACTATGGACCAGGTACTTAAGTCCTGTTCATCTAGTAAAAAGAATTTAATTGTTTGCGGAGATTTTAATGTTGATATCTTAGTAGATAATCCAAAAAGTACACAATTTTTAAATCTTTTTAAATGTTATGAATTAGTAAACGTATTCTTTGAGCCAACCCGAATTACTGCTACATCTGCTACTTGTCTAGACAACTTTTTTAGTAATATTCAATATTCTGATAAATCTGTTATTAATAAACTGCCTTCTGATCATTCAGGTGTATATGTAGTTTATGTCAAGGAGTCCAAAGGCAAGTCCAGCATTTTGAACAAAGATAAGACTTTTTGTAGGCCGATTACTTCTAAAAATATACAAAAACTAAAAAATAATTTAGATAACAAATTGTTGTCGGTCGTTTACACAGGAAAAAATCCTGACGACCATTACAATAAACTATTTAACGTTATTACCTCAGAATATTCAAAAACTTTGAAACAAAAACAAGTTGTAGTGCATAGAAAATTACAGTTTAGTGAGTGGGCTACTACCGGCATCTACATAAGTAGGAGCAGGCTTTATGACTTATATTCCCAAAAACAATATAATTTTAGTCCTTCCTTTCTAGAATATGTTAAAAATTATTCCAAAATATTTAAAAAAGTTTGTAGACAAGCCAAGGCAAATCGTATAAGTAGAAAAATAAATAATGCTCCTAACAAAATAAAAGAAACTTGGAATGTTATAAATAAAGAAACGGGTAAAAATAAAGCCAAAGAAAATATCTGTCAAATCAAATCTTATGGTAAGACTATTACTAAAACTGAAGAAATAGTAAATATTTTTGATGATTTCTTTACTAACATTCCTTTGGTACTTACTTCTAATGTGAATTCTAGCCCCCAGCGTGCTGAAGCCTTGCTTAAGAATAATGTTAGGCCTTGTGATTCTAAATTTAAATTTAAGCATATTGGCCCCAAAGATATAATAGATGCATTTAAACAGTTAAATTTAAAAAAATCTGAAGACCATTGGGGCATGTCAGTTGCTGTAGTAAGCCATATCATAAATATCATAGCTGCTGATTTAGCTTTTATATTTAACGAATGTATTCATGAAGGCATATTTCCTAACCTAATGAAATGTAGTAAACTAATCCCCTTATTTAAAAAAGGAGAAAAAACAGATCCTGGCAACTACAGACCTATATCTATCCTGCCAGTTTTGAGTAAGGTGTTCGAAAAGATAATGCTTAATCAAATGCTTCTTCATTTTAAGACCTACAACCTTTTCCATAGCCAACAATTCGGCTTTACTGGCGGGAAATCGACCACCGATGCGGGAGTAGCACTTGTTACTCATATATACGACGCATGGGAGAACAAAAATGATGGAATTGGATCATTTTGTGATCTCTCCAAAGCATTTGATTGCGTAGATCATCCGACACTTTTGCTTAAATTTCGTCAATACGGTTTTGATGATAAGTCAATAAAACTTATAGAATCTTATTTAACAGATAGGCATCAGACTGTTGATTTAAATGGCATAAAATCGCACGGATCTAATGTTAAGATAGGCGTACCCCAAGGTTCAATTCTTGGACCTTTCCTTTTCTTGGTTTATGTCAATGACTTGCCTTACATGGTTGAGAAGCAGGCTGGCAAAGTGCTGTTTGCTGATGACACCTCGCTTATATTCAAACTTGATCGACATAGCACAAACGCTAGCGCGGTGAACAGCACCTTGTCTTCCATTTCTGATTGGTTTTCTGCCAATAATCTCATGTTGAATGCGAAAAAGACTCAATGCGTTAGATTTTCTCTTCCCAATGTGAGACAGGGCTGCGTTGACATAATGATAGATGGTGAAAAACTCGATCTTGTTGAAAGTACTACCTTCTTAGGAATTAGAATAGACTCGAAACTTCAATGGGGTGCTCATATAACTAAACTTTCAAATAGGCTTAGTTCTGCGGCTTATGCTGTTAGGAGAACAAGACAATTGACAGATGTAGCAACTGCTAGACTAGTGTACTTTAGTTACTTTCATAGTGTAATGTCTTATGGCATACTCCTGTGGGGGAATGCAGCCGATATTCAGACTATTTTTATTTTACAAAAACGGGCAATTCGTGCTATTTACGGGTTAGGATCTAGAGACTCACTCAGAGAATTATTCAAGAAAATAGATATACTTACCTTAGCATCACAGTATATATTTGAAAACATAATGTATGTAAGGAAAAATATTTCCTCATACAATAAAGTAAGCGATTTTACCGATATAACTTACGTAATAAGAATGACTTAGTTGCCCCGTTTTATAGACTTAAAACAATTAATAGGACATTTATGGGGAATTGTATACTTTTTTATAATAAATTGCCAAAATCGATCCTTGATATGCCAGACAAAAGATTCAAAACTTATGTAAAGAAAGTACTTTGTGAGAAGGCTTATTATAGGACCGATGACTACCTTAAAGACAAAAAAGTCTGGCGTGAGCTTGACGCGGGTCCCTCTAAAAGTTTGTAATATAGGTACTCGAAAATGTCATAATTTGGTACATTTTGTACAAACTGAATCTACAACTTGACATTACTTTAAAATTTTGACATTCTAAAAATTAAATTTAAATTATGATATGACATAACGAACAAAACAATGTATTCTCTGTCCACATTAACTTTAAGTATTAATTAAATTGTGAGTTGACGTCCTTGGAGAAAAGGTGCAGTGCAGTTTGTTACCGCTTCTTCTGCACTAGCGCTTTGGAAGCGGTAGTAAACTTAGCTGTAAGTAACTATTTGACGTCAACAATTGTGCAACAAAATAATGACGATTTTTAAGAGATATTATAAATATCCTATGATAATAAAGATATATTTGATTTGATTTGATTGTAGCTCTTCACTCGCAACAACCATTTCTCTCAACTAGAAAAACCGCCAGTCACTATGGGCTGTCTTTAGAAACAGTGAGAAGACATCTGAAGGCGTCTGGCCTAAAATGTTGCAAGCCGGCGAAGAAGATAGATCTGACACCTGCACATCAAAGGGAACGAGTTCGGTTTGCGCAGCAATATTTAAGTTTTGATTGGATTAATAATATAGTGATATTTACTGATGAAAAAACGTTTAAGTCGGATAAAGATGGCCGCAAAATATTATGGAGGAGTAGGGGCACTCGCTATCATAAGGATAATGTTCTGCCATGCAGATCAAGCGGTAGGATAACGTTAGGTTATTGGGGCTGGATGTCGTCCATGGGTCCCGGTGAGTTAGTAAACGTAGGATCACACTTTAACAGTCACAATTATTTAGAAATTTTACGCGATGTTATGTTGCCATCTGTTCGAATGGCTTATCCCTCTGGTCAAATTTATTTTGTGCAGGATAACAGTGCTGTGCATAAAGCTCGTATTGTGCGGGATTGGTTGCAAAGTCAAAGGGACGTGACTGTTATTGAGTGGCCCTCTAAAAGTCCGGATTTGAATCCTATTGAAAATGTGTGGGGTCAAATTGTGCTAAACTGGGATCCTTCGACGGTAAAAACTAGGGAAGACCTTGATGAATTGGTGAACGCAACATGGACGTCATTGCAGGGAAATGACTGGAATATGGTAGCTGATATGCATGATCGGCTACAACAAGTTATCGATAACGATGGCAGGCCACTTCGTTATTAGTTTTATTTGTGAACCGTAAATACATATTATATATTTATGTTTTATATATTTATTTAATAAGAGTTTTTTTAATTATACGTATAGACTGAAGTCAGGTATGCAATGTTATTACATATTTATTAATTATTAGAATGAGAGTGATGTTATTGTTACAAAAGTAAGATTTTCTTACAATGTAGCATGTTTATTCACTAATCTCATTATCAAGTTTGCCTTCTTATCCGACTAAACATACTTATCTACTTATATAATATGTTGTGCATAAGTTGTTAATTGTATAAATCAAATGCTTCAAACAGAACATTGTAAAAAACCTTTTAGCTTTATAGTATGATATGATATTGTTTGTTATTTGCAAGTTTTTGCATAAATTACAATTTGAACAGATCTATTTGTAACAATTTTTGTTTTATTTAACTAACCCCAATAAAATCAACATAAAAGTGTTGGTCCGACACACATTTTAAAAGAAAAAAAAAGAATATTAGGGAAAAGCTAATTTAACTAATTTAAAAATAAAAAATTAAATCATAAACAAATAAGGTATGAGGTTTCGATCAGTCGATCGATTGATTAAGCCGTACCAAGCTTAACCGCTGCGCCGTTGAAGCTGTGACTCATGCGGCGAAATTTTGCATAATACTCGTAGTCGTAGGTATACGTTATATGTGTCGTAGGATGATTTGATAAATCGAATCTTCGCGAAAATTCTAGGAGTTTTGCGAAAACGCGGATAATTAGACATAGGTGAAAAATTATCAAATCTTACTGGACAAAATCAGGACTTTTGCGAAAATACTCGTCGTTCTAGTAAGATTTGACGTGCTCAACACTGATAAGCTACAATTTTGCTGGCTGACTTCTGATTGGTTCCTAGTTTGCCGATAATGAACTTCAAGTATTGTATCATAGAGTTATGAAGGTTTAGAATAGGTGAGAAAGGAAAGTCACTAAATTGATTTTTATAAACTTTTAATTGAAAATTTTAGTATGTATGTTGTTTTCTACAGACAATAGGAGATCTCAGTCGTAGTAAAAAAAACTGATCCAATTTTAGGGTGTAATCCATAATCAGTAAATTGGATAAAACTGGTTAGGTAAACAATTAGTTTAATAGTGCAACAATGGAATTGATCAGTCTTGTGAATTAAAGTCTTGAGATAAAATCACTCTTTCATCAGCCTTCTTTTCTCTTATACAGCTAAACTTATGATAAATTATCACATTCTGGTTCACTTATAGTGAACAAAATAACTACAACAAATTATTATTGAATTAGCAAAAATAGGAAAAAATTGACTTATTCAAAGACCTAAACACAATTATGTATTTATAACATGACATAATGCTTAATATATATATTTATTTTTATTTTGTTAATAGTAAGCAAAAATTAAAAAATACCTAGAAAAAAATTTGCAAAGCGAATAATCACAGAACAAAAGATAATTAAATACGTCACTAATGTGAAACTTACGCTGAGTTGCATGGACCTGTAACATTGGAGTTGCAATGCAAGCACAGCTGCGTTTAGTAAATAGTAATATGAAATTATTAGTAAGACTTTACTTGTTACAACAATTCAAAGATTTATGACATTTGGAATTACAAAGCAAACCGTGCTTTTTACAAGCACACTTATTTGAGGAACATTGTTTGCTTGAGTTCTTGCAATGACATTGCTTAAACCCTTGTCCGCCGAATGGTGATAGTTGTGAGGAAATACCACGAATAGGTAATACTACCTCGGGAACGGGGCCTGTAAATTGAGCTCCTGGAGATATTTGAAGTGCGTTTCTTGGTAGCCAATCTTTAATTATACCAACGGAGGTACCAACTTGAAACAAACCATTCTTCTTATCAATTACTCGTCCTGTAATGTTTTTGTTATCTAAGGGTGCACGATCGTACTTCGAAACATCAACCAAAATTGTAGCACCTACATCTATTTCTTTAAATTTTTTGTTGGATGTAGTACACATAGTCGCAGCTGCTCTTTTTAAATTTTCATGCGAACTTGTTCTTTCTTTCTTAATGGAATCTTCTTGCCAGCATAAGTTACATTTAACATTAGAAGAACTACTACCTTCTCTAACTTCAGACACTCCACATGCGCCGTGAATCACTTGTTGGCATTTTGAACATTTGAGTGAATCGGATGTGGTAATTTGGCAAATACAACATTTAACTTCAGTAGCAACAATATTATTGGAATGTTGTTGTTGTACATTTGTGTGGGAATTTGTGTCATTTATAGCGATATTGTTATCAAGACAGATCGTTTTTGTTGTACTTGCTGGGACAATTATTACATCTTCTAAAACTGTAATGTTATTTGCAGAATCGGCGGCTACTACAAATTTGTTCGCTTTATTACTCAGATCGATAATCATTTCTTCTTTTTTATATTGTGTCATAGATGAAAGAGGGGTAGATTGTGTTGAAGTTTGTGTTCGGGTAGTCATTTTTTGATCAGTGGAAACATACTGATTTGTGATTTCGTTAGAAAGCTGCTCATAGGAAAGAATTGCATTTTCAACTTTGGATTCATTTGTACAACCTGCATTTCGCTCGTCTTGAATATCTTCAGTGCGAGGAGGTTTTTCATTAATTAAAACCTGTTGTAAGTCTTCTTCATTTTCTAATTTTGACAATGTATCTCTAGGCAAATAAGTTGAAGACAGGCCAATTACAGGATCGTGACCAAACAAGGCTTTGTATGGTGAACGTCCTATTGTGCGATGATGCGAAGAATTTTTCTGGAACTGAACGAAATAGCATCCCAGTGACCATTCAGTTGAGTTATTGTCGGACATCCAGGAACGCAACATGTTCTCAACATCCTGATTGCACCTTTCTACCGAACCTAAAAAAAGAGAAAAATACTTTATTGCACATAAAAAAAAAATACAAAACAACAGATAACAACAAAAGACAGTACAACATAGGTGGCCTTATTGCTAAGGTAGCAATCTCTACCAGGCAACCTTTGGGTGAAAGAAAAATGCATAGCGGTAAGCGGGATAGTGCAAAACTTGCAAACAAACCTTGACTTTGAGGATGTCGGGGACGTCCATTCACTATCTTGCATGCAGGCCACAATGTGATTAGCTCTTTTATTATGCTGGCAGTAAATTACTTGCCATTATCACTCTGTAAAATCATTGGCGCACCCACTTCTAAGAATATTTTTAAAAGAGCCATGGCTGCTTCAGTTGCTTTTTTACTGGTTAAAGGTCTGAGAAAGCAAAACTTAGTGAGGTGGTCTTGATAGTTTAAAATCCATTTGTAATTGTGGCTAGGAGTTGACTGGAGATCAATTAAATCTACCTGCCTACGTTTGTTAGTCTTGAGAAATTATGGGGCGTACAACAATTCCTGTTTTTGGGCAACTTTTTTTATTCAGACAGATCTTACACAAGTTGAGGAACAATATCATAATCGGTACCGGTATCACATATTGTTGCTTTAGGTTATATATCAGTTTGTCGCGTCCTCCATGCCCAGTTGATATGTGCGCCTGCAGAAGAATATCATAGTACATATCTGTTGAAGGTACTTGTACAACAGGAGAGTTAAGATCCTTTCTTCTCAGTATCAGAAGTTTTTCTTCACCTACACTCATCACGTCGTATTTTTTTGCATTTCTATACTGTTGTTGTGTTTTTGGTTGCTTAAGTACACTCGCAGTGTTAAATTGTTCAATTGAATTTATTACAGCATTAACGCGTTCTTTAGTCCATTCTGGTTTAGTTGTACCGTCAACTCTATTATCGTAAAACTTTTTTAACTCTATGTAAAATTTGTCTTTATCGGAGATAACCTCCAAATTCTCCGATTCTGCTGAAGGTTGAACATCATTCTCTGTCGAATCTGTCATAATTATATGAAAACCAAACCTCCTATTTACACCGTTTTTTAGTTCAAGTCCAATTTTATAGTCCACTTTTAACACAATCACAAACAAAACACCGCTAAACCAATCTCGAAAGCATTGTTGTTGTTGAGTGGTTGACTAAGACTTTTATGATATATGACACTACATCCGTGTAGCACTTTTATTTACCACTTTATTTAAGTCCAAGTAGGTACACTATTTACGATAAAAAACAAAACACTTCTGCAATTTAACTCAGACACAAACGTAAACAAATAACGTGCGGCAACAAATGATTGACATTTAAGACGTCAACCAATCAGAGACGATCTCTTATTGAACGCGCTGACCGACCAATCAGCGTTCTTATTTCATAACAGCCAGCGTTTCGTTTCGCAATATTGCTATAGTAACAAGTATTTTCGCAAAAATCCTGACTTTGTCCAGTAAGATTTGATAATTTTTCGCCTATGTCTAATTATCCGCGTTTTCGCAAAACCCCTAGGATTTTCGCGAAGATTCGAAGTATTAAATTATCCTACGACATATGCACCATATACATCATTAGTGGACCGATTGAATACGACAGCGACCGAAAACTAACGAAGGCGTTGTCTTCGTACTAAGATCGAGGTAGTATACTTTTCTATGTGGCCCACTGTACGTTCATCCCTCCACGGGTATTCGGGTAGGGTATTCAAAGGCCCTCCCACCAAAAAGTGACCAGGAGTGAGGACTTCCAAGTCATTTGGGTCCTGAGATAATGGACAGAGAGGACAAGAGTTGAGGACCGCCTCAACTTTACAAAATACTGTGGCCAGCTCTTCAAAAGTTATAGCTGTTTCCCCTAAAATGCGGTGGAGGTGGGTCTTTGCCGATTTCACAGCGGCTTTAAAAAATCCCTCCCCAATGAGGGCAATTTGGGGGGCTGAACCTCCAAGTTACCCCCCTTTGGGCAGCAATTTGACTTAAACTATTACAATTCTTATCAATAAATTCACAAACATCCTTAATATAATTTACAGTACCCTTGTAATTTGTGCCGTTGTCGGAGCGAATGAGTGAAGGTAGACCTCTACGCGACACGAAACGATCTAACGCAGTGACGAAGGCTTCCGTAGTCAAAGCTGACACCACCTCCAAGTAGACAGCCTTGGTAGCCAAACAAACAAATACACACAAATACCCCTTTACAATCCGGGCATTACGAAGGGTGGTCGTTTTGACCGAATAGGGTCCTGCAAAATCGGTGGCCACACCGTCAAACGGCCTTGTAGGCCGGATACGATCAGCAGGCAGATCACCCATCTGCGGCTGCATCGTTGATGCTCTTACTCTATAACAAGAGATGCATCGAAACAAAACACTTTTAACGCTCTTCGGGCTGACAAAATCCAAAATTCCCGCTGCAAAATAGCCAGCAACGCACTGCACCCTGCATGAACGTTCCGAATGTATCGATCAGACACCAAAAGTTGCACCAAGGGTCCGCCCTTGGGCAATAACAAAGGATGGCGACTCCCAAACAGAAGATCCGCCTTCCAGAGCCGGCCACCAACCCGAAGAAGCCCTTCTGAGTCGATGAAAGGGTTCAAACGAGCGACCGCGCCCTTCAACTTAGCGCGTCCCTCGCGCAAAATACGAAATTCCGGATCAAAACGTTCGGTCTGCACGACACGAACCCAATGCAACAACGCGTTCCGGCGCTCTTCAGCACTTGCTATCGACTCCAATCGTTTTGCCTGGGGGTTCCGACAATTATGAATGAAGCGTTTAATCCAACTGGTAACACCTAGAAGCTTCTCCAAACTACTATACCGCGCAAGCAACCCGGTTCTGAAGTCGCCCCAGCGACTGCAGTATGTACACGTAGCCCAGGCAAAATTTGTGCTGTTCCATCTGTCTTACAGACAGGCCAAGAAGTTTCTGTTCCCAATAACCACTCTGGGCCCCACCAGAGCGGGTATGAAGTCAACTCGGGAGCCGTGCACCCACGGGAAGCACAGTCCGCTGGGTTAAGCTCTCCCAGCACGTGTCTCCAGATTATATCAATTCCGATATTCTGTATTTGGGAAACCCGGTTTCCCACAAAAACCTCTAAGGTATGTGGGGCCGCGCGCAGCCATGCGAGCGCGACCTGACTATCCGACCAGGCGAAGATATTCCGTATTTCGACCGTGGCCGCAAACTCACGTGCAACGTGACTCAACAATTTAGAAAGAAGATGAGCCCTGCTCAATTCCAACTTTGGGATAGTCAACCTAGTCCTGATAGGAGCAACCTTGCACTTAGCCAACAAAAGCGAAACATTGACCCGGCCATCGGCGTCAACTGTCCGCATATATACTGACGCGGCGTAGCCCCGCTCCGACGCGTCGCAAAAGCCATGAAGGCTGGCTTGAAACTTCCCAGGTGGCAATATTCGACGAGGCAAGGCAATCAGATTGACTTCCTCAATCGACGAAATCCATTCGAGCCAATCATCCAGTGTTGACCCGGTCAGCGGCTCGTCCCACGAGACGCCGTAAGTCCAAAGTCGCTGCAGAAGACACTTCGCAGAAAATATCACTGGGCTTATCCAACCGTTTGGATCAAACATACGAGCTATCATAGAGAGCACCGTTCTCTTAGTCCAGGCCTTTGGTAACTCCAAATCCACTTGGAAGGTAAAAGTATCCGTTAGCGGCTGGTACTGCATGCCCAGCACCGCTATCATGTTGGGATCATCCACATCCGCAAACAAGTGAGGGTTCTGTTGGTGATCGTCCGGGATCCCTTCTAGAACTCGAGGCTCATTGGACAACCATTTACGCAACTCATAGCCACCTGACTTAAGAATTGCAATCAATTCGTCCCGCAGTAAGAGGGCCTCCTCAACACTTTGGGCTCCGGTGCAGACGTCGTCGACGTACAAGTCACGTGACAACACGGAAGCTCCACGGGGAAAGCGGGTCCGTTCCCGCTCGGCCAATTCAAGCAATGACCTGATGGCGATGTAGGGGCTAGATTTCAAACCGTACGTATTTGTATTCAGTTCATACACCGTCGCAGGATCCTCAGGGCGCTCACGCCAGAGTATCAACTGGAATCGCCTGTCCTCAGGATGTATGACTGTCTGGCGAAACATCATCCGGATGTCCGCTCCAAAAACCACCTGATGTCTTCTAAAGTTCAGGATGATGTCAATTATATCTCTGTGTAGTTTGGGACCGGAATGTAAACACTGATTTATCGAAACCCCGTTCGACGTGGGTGCTGACCCATCAAAGACAATTCTCAATTTGCCTGTAGAGGCCTTCACAACAGCATGGTGTGGCAAGAAGTAATGCTCAGTTGAGCTCCAATCAACTCGAGCCGGAGACATGTGACCCAAGTCCTCGTACTCGCGCATAAATTCTATATATTTATCACGAAGTACGGGATCACGCTGCATGCGCCGTTCCATGGACAGCAGTCGTTTCTCCGCAAACATCCTACTATGCCCTAGGCTAGGACGAGAAGCAACAAAGGGTAACCTAGTTACCAACCGACCGGAAGACAATCTTTCCGTATTGGCCTGATAAAAGGCCTCACATTCTGCGTGGTCCGGATCCATCCTGGAGACCATAGGTGGCTCCTCCACCTCCCAAAACCTTTGCATGGTTTTGGCCAAAGACGCATTCGCGAGAACTGTTGGCTCCTCCATGAAGTCATGTTCAAAGACAGGGCCCATCGGGGCGTAACCAAAAATTGTAGACACTGCCACCAGTGAAGAAGAACCCAGAGCCTTCTGGGTGCCCAATAAAATCCAACCCAACACGTCCGAACCCAGGAGCAAATCTACTGGGGCGGGATGAAGAACCAATGGGTCAGCCAATTCCAGGCCTGACAACAAAGACAACACGTCTGGCGGTAGGTCTGTAGAGGGCTGCCAAGCCGCAATAGTATCCATTACCAGAGCCGAAGTCGTGATCCTCATTGTAGAGGATTTCAGCGACGAAAAGGTGACAAGTGTCTGTCCCGTCAATCACTTAACTTTTATACCACCAACTCCAAGAAGTGGCACAGGCGAGTCCTCCACGGCTAAGCCTAATTTATGTGCCACTCGAGTGGTAACCAAACTTTTCTGAGCCCCCGAATCTAACATGGCTCGTACACTAACCGCCTCATCCCATGACCCCATACGCGGACCACCGCGGTGGGGAGCAGAACCGTCCGCGGTTCTGTCCTACTGAGGGAGCAAGCTAGTTATGGGCTCCCCATTCTCTCCAAACCCACTGGGGGTGCCACTGGCCCGGATAATACATCGGGCGAGTGCACGTCCCCATGTGTGGGGGCGCATAACCCGCTGCCCTGCCGTACCTAGCGTAGGGCGGGTGGTACTCCAGCCGAGGGTACTCATGAAGCGGCGGGGAAAACCGCTGTGGCTCCGTCCTCCAAGTAGGAGCCGGTGCGGAGGGAGGTGTCCCGCCCATGAGGGCCCTATCCAAGGCCTGACCAGCCACATACTGGCCATGTGCTGTGGGCGCGGGATCCCGGACCGCCGAGACCCGCGCCGGCACTCGACCCCCATCCCGAGGGGGGGTGCGACGAGCGAAGCCACGTCCGCCGTCCGACGGTGGAGGGCTTCGCGCAGGAGCGCCCCCGCCCATGGGGGACCCCTGCCTCCTTGCCTGGGAGCCAGCCTCGCTCCGGTTCATGCAGAGCATCAAGTGGTGCCGCCCATGGCACGCACTGCATGGCTTGGCAGAATGGCAGTCACGCGCGTAGTGACTACCCAGGCAGTAAAAGCACAACTCATACCGCTTCGCCACGCGACGCCTTTGTTCTACTGGCAGGCGCTGCCAGTCCCTACATTGGGGTAGGCTGTGACCCTTCCGGCCACACTGCAGACAGTCCGCATCCCTCGCGACTGCTGCCGTATTAACCACCCGAGCACCTGCTCCACGTGGTGACGGTGGCTGCGCCTGTCTGGGCTTCCCTCGCCATGAGGGTCCCGAGGCTCCGCGTTCTGGCGCCCTAGATGGCGCTGGTTCCGGCATGGAACTCTCCGCGGCCCTAGCCTCAAACTCCAAAAACTTATATAAGTCGGAAAAGGTAGGTAGGAGCGAATATCGTTGGGCAGTTTGCCCAACATGATGTGCACCAACAAAAATGACCACTGGTCCACCGGTAGTTCCAGAGTACGCAGCGCGTTACAAGCCACTGTAACGGGCGTTTATAATTGCAGGCGCAGTTGTGCCCGATTGGCCACCCGAGGCAGGGCTAATAGCTGCGCCGCATGTGCGTCGGCCAACAGCCGAACGTTCTGGTAACGGGAGTTCAGTAACTCCCAGGCCGTGTCATACTGGTCATCCTCCACACGGAGGTGCTGGATGAGCGACCGCGCTTCATCCTCCAATGTGGAGAGAAGGTACGCCATTTTCTGCGCCTTCGTTAAGTCGTGTCTCGAGTCGACCAACGACTCGAACATGTTCTTAAAGGCCACCCACTCCTCCATCCTACCCCAAAGTGGGACAGCTGAAGGGTGGGAAGCCGACCAGTGACAGCTGGCCCTTCCGGTCCACCGGATGTACGAGGGGCGGGGCCGCCCGCCTGTCTCGATCTAATTTGTGTGGCCTTCTCCACGATGTCATCGTGAAAGGCCAGAATCTGGTCAAAGTCCTTAAGATGACCTGCCCAGATCTCTGGGTCCAAATCACCTTCGGTAAGCACCGCCATGGCTGCTTCCGTATTGGCCAATCTCGCACGGAGCTGTTCCGCTCGCTCCAGAATCGCGCCGTCCCTGTCCGTACGGGACAAGAGTGCGCTGGCACTCGCAGCCCACCTAAGTTCATTGGCGAGCGTCGCCCTTGCGGAGGTTGTCTTCGATATTGCGTTAGACAAGAACAAAACAAACTAATTTAAAATAATATATAAGTCCGACAAAGGCACAAACCAAAATTCCTAATTTTTAAATACAAACCAACAAATTAAAGTACTATCTAATAGTAAAATTGACACGGACTAATATTTATTAATTACAAACAAACAAGTTATAATACTATCTAATAGGAAGATTGACACGGCCAAATATTTATTAATTACAAACAAACAATATTTTACAAACAAAATTATTATATCCCAAATTTTTTATGGGAAATAATGTTTACCTTACCTTATTAACAGAGATCGGAATTAGGTGTGTGAAAATACCTAAAGTTTGCAGCGGGACAGAATATGGAGCTGTCACAAACACTTAAGTTAAACCGGTTTTGGATTTTACCGGTTTAGTTTCGGTTTTTTTTTTGTTTTACATGTTCCTTACCTTTGAAACACCGAACTATAAACATTTACAAGCTGCTAATACAGTTCTAAATTAATTTTTGTTTTGTACTTTTCCAGTTAAAATTCGGTTAAAAAACCGAAACTAAACCGGTAAAATCCAAAACCGGTTTAACGTAAGTGGTTGTGACAGCTCCATATTATGTCCCGCTGCAAACTTTAGGTATTTTCCTCCCATGCTGGTCTGGGACTCCCATGCTGGTCTGGGAGAAATAAAAAAAAAACTTAGAATGTACCAGCTGCTTCTCTTCCCACGCAGATCGTAAAAGCCGATCGAGGGAATGGGCAAAAATGCAAATCATGTTAACAGGCGATGCGGCTAGCAACCCATCACTGTATTGATTGCTTTTCCATCTTCTCGCCCACTATGACGCTAAAAGTGGCTTTTGGGTCTTGCGGCCCTGGGCTGTGCATAGAGCCGCAAGACCCAAAATGCTCTGTCTGCCCCATTAGGGATAAAGACGTGATAGTATGTATGTATGTATGTAATTCCGATCTCTGCTTATTAACAAACCAAAAACAAACAATATGTGGGCCCGTAATAAGAGCCGAATTAACTACGCTATGCTACCAAAGAATGTAGGCAGAAAGCTGAGATTACGGTATGTTGCACGAGTCCGGCAACAAACAAACACACAAACAAACCTACGCAGTCTGCTACCACCCTAGATAAGGCCTAGGGAACCTTCTAACCTAATTATAACTTAAACTTAAATATCTAAATGAATTACTTTAAATTACAAACTATTGCAAACTTAATATCTATGACTTACTGTACATATATTGGTCGGACGACCATCGGACGACCTCGTCCAGCTTAATCTCGAAGTCCTCTTCGGGGTTTGGCGACGGTTTTGGGTCCCTCCACGGGTCCCAAGCCAGTGGTGAATACAGTTGGGTCCCTATGCCCCACCCTGAGCTCATATGTCACCCCAGTCGAATATGTCGAATATATCACCACTTTACTATCGATTTCAGCGTCTTTATTGTAATTTCACTATTGAGTACATAACCTAACAAGCGAACTATGACGTGAGGCCATGTGACGTTTTTCATTCCGATTTAAGTGTTTATCACTATTTATACATCTGGTGGTATCGACAACACCAACAAACAGTCTATTTTAGATTCAGTTCATATGAATACTTCCGCTCCACAACGGGCAAAGGTTAAAACAATAAGTCTATGGTTATGCAAGAACACGTTTTTCAAACACTTGACACACGCTGTTTTTATGCATACAACGATTTATTTCTAGCACCATGCCTTTCAAACGATTAACAAACGAACTAGGCACTCAAACAAACGATAATTAGTTAATTAGCAATAATTCTCCACGAAATACGCTTTTTACAAATACGATCAAACAATCCAGCGGCCGCCCGCTTTCCGACATTTCGAGAACAGGCACTGACAGCTACACCGCGCGCCCATAGTGATGTGACGCCGCGCGCTTACCAATCGATTTTCGCTGAATCGATAAATCTTGCCCGTGTTTGTGGAGATCATACGCAGATGGCGCTAGTCTCCTAACAATAAGTACTTTTTTTCAAAACATCCGTCTCGAAGGAAATTATGTTGCGTAAACAAAGTTATTGTTGATATATATACGTATTTTAATAAACTTTATCCCCAAAGAGAAAAACGCGGGCCACCACTAACCTGTGTATGTAACATCTGCCTTATCGCAGTATCATCCGCTGGGAGCCACCAATCTGCTTTGCTTCTCTTCATAGTTCTGTTCTTTTCTTTAGAGTATTCACTTAGAAATATGTGGATATTACAAATTACAACACAGCTCACAAAAACGTGTCCCGGCTCCGAAGGCGGGCAATTGAAGTTCTTTTTTTGAAAGGTGTCATCTTGTCATTTTTTATTTTTTTTATTTTTGTGGTGGCATAGATAATCAATTAGTTCCTTAACACTAAGGAACCGATTTGTAGAACAATTCAATCTTGAACACCTGTCAGAGCAACGTGTTTCAGATCAAAAACGATCAATTGTAAACAATAAATTAATCCCAGAGCAATGACTACTGGAGATCAAAGAAGAGACCATGAATCAAAATACATCACCTCAAATACAGACAAGCATTAGCAGAATAAGCCCAATCTTAACGCCACAAAATATGATTGATAATACTTTTATTCGTCGAACCCAACTTTCCCCGGAACCATCTCATTCACAACCCACACCCACACCCAACTCTATCACCACAGTACACACAGCACATTTTGAAACAGAAGACACAACTTTTTCTCTTGAAACACAACAGACGAATGTTGTAGAAAATAATGAAATTAGAAACCTAACTCTTAGTAGTATCGTTCCAGAAGAAATTGACAGAATATTTAATCAGGCATTTGAACGATTCACTGACACGGACCCTACAACAAGACCTCACATACCAAAGCAAAAGTCGTCTAAAAAGTTTATTAGTACTGTTGATTATATAAATAATGTAATTATACCTAGGCATATTACTAGAAATCAAGATTTCATGAAAACGCAAACCCTTATATACTGTACAGCATACACTGCAGCTACATATAATGGAAGTAAAATAAGGGAGATGGGAGAGAGAAATCAACAGAGAGAAGTCAGAATACCAGTATGGCAGAGAAGATTACAAAGTAAGATAGATAAGCTACGTAGAGATATAGGCAGATTACTACAATACATACAAGAAAATAGAAGTCTTCTTCTTCTTATATTTAAGAGCTGGGCTCTTGTCGGTGGAGTGCTTTCCATGTCTCTCTTCCTTTCGTTAAGTTCTTTACCTCTTTATATGTTTTCACGTTTAATTTTTCTTTTATTTGGTCTATAAATTTTCTTCTGGGTTTTCCTACTCCTCTCTTTCCTTCTATTTTTCCTTCCATTATTGTTTTAAAGAACGCATCGTGGCGTAGTAAATGACCGAACATTTTCCCTCTTCTATTTTCTATAATTTGTATTATTTGTCTTTTCTCTCTCACATCCTCTAGTACCTTTTCATTTGTAATTTTTTCTGTCCAACTAATTTTTTTCATTCTTCTCCAGCACCACATTTCAAATGCTTCTAATCTATCCCTATCCTTTTTGGTCATCGTCCACGTTTCACATCCATACAAAGCAGTGCTCCATATAAATGTTTTAATAAATCTTTTACGTAAACTTTCTTTAATACCAGAACAAAATATATAATAGACTAAGGCGATACATTAATTGTACGTTGAGGAAGAAACAAAACTCCCAGTTTGTAAATAGCGAAAAGCAGTTTTATAGACAACTTGCATCTCGTTCAGAATCCACCACTACACATACAAATCCATCCAACCCCGAACTTTTACATCATTTCTGGACCAATGTTTGGTCAAACTCAAAAGAACATAATAACTCAGCAGAATGGATAAAAAAAAGAAACTGAAAAATGCAAAGCCTACCTCCAATGAATTTTTAACATATTTCTATAGAAATATTTATTCAGGTCATTAAAAAAAACTCATAACTGGAAGGCACCCGGTAGCGATAACAAACACAACTTTTGGTATAAAAAACTTACGCCTCTTCATCCCACTTTACATAACCACATTAATGATTTTATACAAGATCCAAAATTATTACCACCACACATTACAAACGGTCTTACATATATGTGGGAAATGGAACGTAGCGAAAAGAGAGAGAGGTACGAGGTGTGCGAGAGGGACAGGGGAGGAATGGCGAACGCGGTTGCGAGAAGTGTGTGCGCGGGATCACCTAAATTTTCTAAAATAAATTAAGACGTGAAATTTCCAAAAAGTTTTTATTTACGCCATCCCTCATTTTTGGGGGCTCGTCCGGGATCATAAATAATAGTGCTACGACGTGATTGTGCCCGATCCCGCGCTAAAGACGGTGTGCCGTGCTGGACGACCACGTGCTCGCGGCGCATGTAACGACGAAATTTGAAGATTTTCGTTTACGTGACGTGACTTACAACGACGATCATGGCCTTAGGAGACGAAAATAAGGCTACCGAACCTACGACGATGGCAGCTTTATTCCTGAAAGGCATTACAAAGTTTAGCGGTGACGACAAGACGGTGTCATCCACTAAATGGGCTTAAGATTTGGAGGATAACGCCGAAATATTTAACTGGACTCCACAGCAGAAACTCATTTTTGCTCGTAGATCCTTAGTGGGTACGGCGGCGCTATGGCTAAAAAGTGAGAAGACGTTCAAGAGTTACGACGAACTGAAGACAGCTATACAAAAAGAATTCCCTGAAACAGCTAATACTAAAGAAATGCACGAAATTATGTCATCTCGTAAGAAAAAGAAGAGCGAATCATATTACGAGTACATGCTCGTCATGAAGGAATTGGGCCGCAGAGCGAAGTTTCCAGATTATGTTTCAGTGCAATATATTATCGACGGCATCATTGATTATGAACCTAACAAATCCATCCTGTACTGAGCTACTACATATCCAGTAGTAAAAGAGAAATTGACTTTATAGGAAAAGATGAAAAGTAAATCCAAGACGGATACCAGTGAAAATCAAAGCAGAAAAGAAAGTAAGCCTAATAAACAGAGATGTTACAACTGTGGCGATTTAAATCATACGGCAAATGTGTGTCGCAATGGTTTAAAATGTTTTCGGTGCAATAAGTTCGGACATATTAGCAGCCATTGTCCGGAAGTTGTCGGCGAAAAATCAAATTCGCAGTCGCAAGTGTCGCAACAGTCGGTAAAACAGAGAGTTTCAAGCGGATCGTCGGCAGGGAGCGCTAGCGGTCGGTCGCAGTTGTCGCAAACACAGGCGGCGAAACAGCGCACCACGAATTACAATATGGCGGACACCGACAGAAGTGACAGATATGACATTTGTGACAGTCAAACGTCAGTCGGCAGCACCGAGGTTATGCAAGTTGGAAACGATGTAAACAAACCGAAAAAAATTTCAACAAAGCCGATGATTATGGTGAAAATTAAAAATCTTGAAGTAAATGCGTTGATTGATTCTGGCAGCGACTTCAACTTGATGACGTACGAGTGCTTCGTAGCGCTTCGGACGGAAAAATACGACGACAACTTGTGTTTAACTGGACTTGGACGTACTAAGGTCAATTAATTGGGAAAAGTGTTTGTGAATATTACCATCGACGGGAAAGACTATAAAGACGTGCTATTTCATATAGTTAATAAAGACGTTATGCCGTTTTACATGATTTTAGGTCAAGAATTGTTACAAAAAATAACCATGATAATGAATGGGTACAAGGTAAGGTTTTTGTCTGAAAGTGAGGACTGGATGTCTAAATTGTGTTGTTTTTCAGGCTCCCCCGTGGATGTTGATCACATTTTAGAGCCCACAATAAAGGAAAAGGTTTTGCAGTGTATTGAAAATTATAATCCAGTTCAAACGAAGGAAGCACCCATTCAGCTGAAGATAGTTCTTAAAGATGATGTGCCCGTGGCACAGAGACCACGACGACTGGCTTTAGCAGAACAGAAAAAAGTGGAAAAGCAGGTAAAGGAGTGGATGAATGAAGGTGTTATTCAGGTGAGTTTTTCTGAGTACTCAAGCCCCTTGGTATTAGTGAAAAAAAAGATGGCTCAGTCAGGGTATGCGTAGACTACAGGCTCTTGAATAAAAAGATTATTAAAGATGAATTTTCCTTGCCGGTCATCGATGATATGATCGATAAGCTGTGCGATGCCAAAGTATTCAGCGTTTTGGATTTAAAAAACGGCTTCTTTCATCTGAAGGTATCTGAGGAGTCAGTACCATACACGTCGTTCGTGACACACCATGGCCAGTTTGAGTTCCTCCGAGTTCCCTTTGGTTTGTCAATCTGCCCAAAGTATTTCATGCGATACGTAAGCATCATCTTCAGGGACCTGATCTCACAAGGTGTTATGATGATTTTTATTGACGATATCTTAATTACAGCCGAAGACGATGAACAAGCCGTTGAACGGCTTCAACTTGTGCTGAAAGTGGCCTCAGAGTATGGATTAAGGATAAACTGGAAGAAAGCCTCAGAGTATGGATTAAGGATAAACTGGAAGAAAGCCAACCTGATCAAACAGGAAATTGAATACTTAGGACATGTGGTGAGAAATGGAGAAATAAAACCAAGCCCGGAGAAAACATATGCCGTCCGTAAGTACCCAGAACGACGAGATATCCATCAGTTACAAAGTTTTATTGGACTAACATCCTATTTCAGAAAATACATTGAAAATTATGCAGTGATTGCAAAGCCGCTTACAGATTTATTAAGAAAGGAGAAAGAATTTATATTTCAAGATGAACAGAGACAAGCTTTTCAAGCTTTTAATGAAAGTTTGGCATCAAGCCCTGTGTTAAAGATTTTTAACCCAAATTTGAAGACAGAGTTACACACTGATGCCTCTAGTATAGCCTATTCCGCTATACTCATGCAGTATCATCCCAATACGGGATTTCATGCGGTTTACTACATGAGCCGAAAAACAAACGATGCTCAAGCCAAGTACTCAAGCTACGAATTAGAGGCAACTGCTATTATCGAAGGTATAAAAAAGTTTCGACAGTACTTGTTTGGTATACACTTTAAGATAGTAACAGATTGTAGAGCATTTGAACTAACATTAAAAAAGAAGGACTTGTCTGCCAAGATAGCTCGATGGGTACTATTTCTTAATGATTATGACTTTGAAATTGAACATCGAAGTGGCACCAAGATGAAGCATGTCGACGCTTTAAGCCGCCATCCTTTTATCGGAGTGATGACGCTACACGATCAAGTGAAACAAGCACAAGATCAGGATGAAGGGCTTAGAGCCATAAAAGAAATTTTGAAAGAAAAGACATACAAAGATTTCTGGACTGAGAATGAAGTACTATATAAAGGAGATAAAAGGCTACTGGTAATACCTAAAAGTATGGAAAAAGAAGTTGAAGAGGGTTCACAGTAATGGACATTTTTCCAAGAGGTAGATGAAAGATGTCATAGAAAGGGATTATTACATAAAAGGATTAGATAGTAAAATTGAAGATTTTATTGTGACATGCATTCCATGCTTGTTAGCAACAAAGAAAGAAGGGAAACAGGAAGGGCTTCTCCATCCTATCGAGAAGGAAGGTATTCCTCTAGATACCATTCATCTTGATCACGTAGGACCTCTAACCCAAACTAGTAAGCAGTATAATTATATACTGACGGTTGTGGATGCTTTCACAAAGTTCGTTTGACTGTTCCAGACGAAAAGCACATCAAGCAGAGAAACCTTAAACAAATTAGAGATTCATCAGCAAAGTTTTGGAAATCCACGAAGAATTGTCACTGATAAAGGCATTGCTTTCACTAGTCATGAGTTCGTAGAGTACTGCAAGGAACAGAACATTATACACGTGACCATTACAACTGGAGTTCCACGAGGCAATGGACAGGTCGAGAGAATACATAAAATTGTTATTCCATTGCTTACGAAGCTATGTTTAGAGAATTCCAGCCTTTGGTACACACACATAAGCCGAGTGCAGAAGGCTATTAATAGCACTTTTCAGAGGAGCATAAATTGCACACCCTATGAACTACTCATAGGCACAAAAATGAGAGTGAAAGAAGACCTAAAAATACAGGAATTACTACAGGAAGAGTACATACAAGCTTTTAATGATAGTAGAGAAGATCTCAGAAGACAGGCTAAAGAACACATATTCAAAATCCAAGAAGAGAATGCCAAAAGCTTTAATAGAAAACGGAAGATTAGTTCGTTGGCCCAGGCCTTAAGTTGAAGGCTAAATACTTAGGCCCCTACAAGGTTGTGAAGGTTAAGAGAAATGACCGCTATGACCTGGAAAAAATTGATATTGTTACCGAGGGACCTAACAGAACGTCCAGCTCAGCAGACTACATGAAACGATGGCCTATAAAAGATGAATTGAGTTCCTAACAGGTAACTTTGTATTTGATGAAGAATGAAAGATGATGAATGACCCATGTTTTACTTTATTTTGTTACTTACCTTGTGCTATGTTCATTATCATGAGTTAAGAAATTTGTTACAAGTGTTTGAAGTCTTTTATTATTATTTGTTTTATTTAAAACCTCTGCATAATAAGTTTGTTAATTATGTGCTATAAGCTATTACGCAATTAAACATTAAAATATGTAAGAATTAGAAATTTGTGTAACAACTTCTATTTGCTCGCTTTGTCTAGTTCAACTTAATATAAAGTTGTTTTCTTTTTATATAGTCTCCTAAGATTTATGCATGCCTATGTCATAGATTTAAGACTTTCAAGTTTGTTAGGTATGAGTGGAGGGAATGCAGAATGTGAGTGTGACGAATTGTATTGAATGAGGAAACATCATGAATGCGGAAGGATGTCTGAGGACAGACATTGTAGCAGGACGGCCGATTGTGGGAAATGGAACGTAGCGGAAAGAGAGAGAGAGGTACGAGGTGTGCGAGAGGGACAGGGGAGGAATGGCGAACGCGGTTGCGAGAAGTGTGTGCGCGGGATCACCTAAATTTTCTAAAATAAATTAAGACGTGAAATTTCCAAAAAGTTTTTATTTACGCCATCCCTTATATATGCTACCAAAAGATACTGATACACAAAATCCTGCGAAATATCGTCATATTACATGCTTACAGACATTTTATAAAATCCTAACATCTTGCATCGCTGAATATATCTACCAACAACAATATCCTCGCAGAAGAACAAAAAGGATATCTAAAACGAAGCCAGGGTTGCAAGCAACAACTGATAATAGACGCAATAACTATGAAACAAGCAATCTCCAAAAAGCTAAACATAAACACGATGTACATTGATTACCGCAAAGCATACGATTCTGTCCCACATAGTTGGCTTACTCTCATATTAGAACTTTATAAAATACACCCAACCATTGTAGCGTTCTTAAGACATACCATGCAGCACTGGCAATAGTGTGGTATGGGAGGTTATGTGTGTGAATCAAACGAGCGTTAGTTGAAGACTGGTTTATTGGGATCCCAATCACACATACATGATATGCTTATAACTAAGTATGAAGTTCGTCTTTCATTACACTACACCACGGGGGTTGGTAAAAAATAATAATAAGGTTTACATTGTTATTTTTTTTAAGTCTAAGGGACGTTTCAAAGTATACATTAAAAATAAAAACGTAGATATTTATGTATCTTTTGAATCGAAAAGCGACAAATTGTCAAACAAAAAATATTTATTACGCTAATAGTATACTTATTAATTAAGATTCAATTTACGAATTGAAACATTCATGAACTTTAATTGTTAAACATTCATATTTTGTAAAAAAAAAACATTGATATAATTAATCTACTTAGCTATGTCTACTTAATAATCTAGTTTTGATTACGTTACAAGTTTAATGTAGTTGAATATGTTGAATATGTTTGTAAAGAGTTAACTCTCACAAAAAGTTTACATTCACAAACACACCACTTAGCATACCTTACCTTATTTTTTTTTTAAGATTAATTATTAGCTACTTCGTAAACAATTAAGTTCTATTTTAATGGACTATTTCCGTCTTATCCTTTTAAATGTCGGACGCCCGGAGCGGGCGTCTGATGTATTGTTTTACTATTGTGTCTGCTATGCCGACATTCGAAAGGCTATTTTTATTAATTATTTTTACGTTAGGACCTAAATCTTCCACTACCTTGTAAGGACCCAAGTAAAGCTTATCTAACTTTTTACATGTTTCATTCTTTATCAGTATTAGATCATTAGGTTTATAAGTAATAGGATTAATATTCTTATCATAATAAGGTTTTCTAGTCATTTTGCTATTAATTAAACGTTTTCTAGCATCTTGATGTGCTAATTGTAATCTATACCTTAATTCTAACATATAATTATCATGACAATACAATGGAGAAACTGTATTTTTAAGATTACTTGGCAGCATACATTGCTTGCCAAAAACTAATTCATAAGGACTATAATTTGTTGAACTATGTACAGTGGAGTTGTACGCAAAACACCAAAAAGATAACCAATGACTCCACGAGTCTGAGTTTTCATCGCATTGGATTCTTAAAAAGGTGGCAAGATGTTTATGCATATTTTCTAAACTTCCTACTGACTGATGATGAAAAGAAGTGGAATGCAGTTTACTTATATTTAACAATTTACATACCCCTTCCATTGTTTTGGATGTGAATTCAGCTCCTCTATCAGTAGCAATGATCTTGGGCACACCGTATCTTAGTATAAATTGGACAAACGCTCTAGCTACACTTACCGTGTCCTTATGACGTAACGGGTACGCGTCGATGTACTTAGTTAGTTCACACTGCAAGGTGAGCATGTAAGAGTATCCTTCTGCATCGGTATCTATTGGACCTGCGATATCTAAAAATACCTTTTCGAATGATGAATTAGCCGTAGTCGTTATCTCCATCGGCTGCTTCGTATTTCGAGAGTATTTCATGGTTTGACATTTTTCGCATTTTTTGACGTAGTCTCGTACGCTGGTCTCAATGCCTGGCCAATAATATTTACATTTTATGTTATTTATCATCCTATGGATCTCTGCGTGTCCACTGGATGGTAACAGATGATAATCATTTAAAATAATCTTTCTTTCTTCATCATTTTCGATTCTTTTTATATTTCTTAATATACTTATACGCGGAACAGTCCAGTCATCTCTCCCTTTTATTTCGTCTAGTAATTTTTGTATAAAATATTCACTATTTTTCGTTTTTAAAATACATATCTGTTCGATTTCTATTTTTTTACAAAAATCTCTTAACTTATTCGCGAATTCGGCTCGCGTAAATTGCGACATATAGTCAAGATTTATATAAATAGTGAGTTGACTTTCCACGAAAGCGAAACAATCTTCTTCTAAAATTATCTTCTTTTCTCTCCTATATCTATTTAAAACAGAACTCTGCACGAACTTCATTTCAATGGAATCGCTAGGAATTCTTAATATTTCCGCAATCCTCGGTTGATCAGGCCTTGGATTGGTATTAGGAATATTAGGAATTTCAGCTTTCCCGCTATCCAACTCTTTCCTATTCTCATCTAACTTCCTTTGCTGAGCTCTAGTCATTACTAATAATTTTTCACTCATATCCTTTGATTCGTCGGAAGATATGGTAACCCTACTTAAAGCGTCGCCGTCGGCTACGCTATTATCTTTTCCTTTAATATAAACGACATTGTAGTCATATTCTTCCAGCTGTAACCTAAATTTTAACAATTGACTTGATGGGTCTTTCATGCCAAATAAATAAATAAGGGGTTTGTGATCGGTCATTATAGTAAATTTTTTACCGTATAAGTAAGGCCTAAAGTATTTAACGCTCCATACTATAGCTAATAGTTCTTTTTGGATTACGGGGTAGTTAAGTTCAGCTTTGTTCAACAGTCGACTGGCGTAAGCTATTGGTCTGAGGTCTTTATTACATAAAACTGAACCCAAGGCTGTCCCCGACGCGTCAGTCTGTAATACAAAATCGTTATCGGCCGAAAAGTCTGAATATTGTAAAATTGGTGGGGAGACTAAACACTGTTTCAATTGTTCGAATGATTTTTTACATTCCTCTGTCCAGACAAAATTTATATGTTTTTTTACAAAGTTTATTTAATGGTAAAGTTATTTGAGCAAATGATGGTATGAATTTTCTATAATAATTACAAAAGGCAATAAAACGACGAACCTCGTCTGGTGTTTTAGGTTCTGGATATTTTTGTAAAGCTTTAACTTTTTCTGGGTCGGGACGAACCCCATCAGCTGACACTACGTGACCCAAATACAACAGTTCCTTTTTTAGAAATTCACATTTAGATAGGTTAATCTTTAAATTTACTTTTCTTAAACGTTCGAAGATATGAATTAGGTTGAATCGATATTTCGCCCAAACACGACAAAATCGTCCATATACAGGAACGCCTTTTCATAAGTTAATCCAGATAGAGCTAACGGCATAACGCGCGAGAAAGCACTTGCAGAAATCTTAAGGCCCATGGGAAGTCGCTTCATTTGGTATTGTCCAGTGTCCGTAGTGAACGAAGTTATCTTTCTATCCCTTTCGTTTAACGATGTTTGAAAATACGATTGTTGTAAATCTAAATGACTAAAGTATATGAAAGCGAGTCGAGTATCTCGGTTATGTGGGGCAAGGAAAATTTATCATCTTGAATAACGTTATTTACTTTTCTGTAATCTCCAACCAATCTCCACTTTTTAAAGTTATTATTACTCTTTTTGGGGACTAAAAGAATTGGGCTATTCCAATCGCTACTGGTAGGTTCTATAATATCGTCTTCTAACATTTTTTTAATTTGATTGTTTATTTTCGGTTTCAACGATTGTGGCAAACGATATGGTTTTACATAAATTGGCTTGGTATTAGGTTTAAGTGTGATAGACTGTTTGCCTATATTAGTAGTACCCAACTTATATCCGTCTAAATAAAAGATATCTGAATATTTTACGCAAATTGATTCTATTTGTTTCCTTTCATGAGAGGATAAATGATTTAAATTTATAATATTTAATAATTTTTTAGCTCTATCTACGTTATTGTGTGTTTGCTCAAAGTTACAAATATCATAATTATTTAGAGTTTCTACTTCCGGCCTAAATATAGGTAATTTAGTTTCTTCTTCGTTAATATTTAGAATTCTAAGTGGGATCACCCCTTCTTTAGCTCTTACTATTGACCCTTGCTAAGTTTATGTTAGCGCTATAATTTCTTAGAAAGTCCAGACCGATAATACCGTCCGTTGTGCACGGCATGTTATCTAATACGTGGAACGTGTGTGGGAACAAAGAAGTATTATGACTCAAATGTAACTTTACAATGTAGTTTGAATAATTTTTTCCACCTATTCCATTAATAACAGTATTATTATTAATTAATTTAGAATTTAGGGGTAATTTACTTTTACTTATCGCCAATAAACTAGCACCTGAATCTAATAAAAATGTAAACTTTTGTCCGTTTATGAATAAAATTATATGATTAAGTCCGTTACATGTAAATATTTTATGCACGAAAAAATTCGGATAAATTAACCTCCTCCTCTTTGCTCTCCTTCTCTTCCCGCAGCAAAGGTTGTCTACCACTATGATATGTAAATGCTCGTTGTGTTATGTATCGAGGCGCACCAGCTCTACCTCTATCGTTACGTGAACCCTGTCGTCCTCGTTGAGTAGCTCATCGTCCTATCCACGTAGCTCTCGGTCCCCGGTATGGAGAATATTCATACTGCATCCCGCGAGACCTGTTATTATAGTAAAAATTGTTACCTGGATAATAGTTTTTGTAAAATCCTCGGTAGTCGCCTCTGCTGAACGGCCTTGAATTTGCACGTCCAGCACCCTGCCTGCCTCTGAAATTCCTACCTCGCATATTAAACATCGTTCCTGATGTCGATGGCTGGGACAGGTCCTCATCTTTGGCAGCTTCTATGGCATCTTTCAGCTGACTGTAGTTCCTGGCTGCGATGATAGTGCTGATGCGTTTATTTCTTAGGCCATCTCCAAACTTTTTAATAGCTAAGTTTTCATTTATTGGTTTCAAGACTTCGCAGACCTCCTTATTTTAATCGGGCTTTGTGATGGTGAGACCGGCCAGTAAATTTTCAACCTTTTCTCCATACTCTGGTATAGATAGGTCTTTCTGTGAAATGTTCTTCAATTGTAATAACAAAGAATTTGCTGATTCTTTCGTTAATAGATATTTTTTTATATCCGTAATAAGTTGTTCAACTGTTTCGTACTTTGATTTTAATTTAAGTCTTGAGTTTTTATCTAATCTAGTTTTTAATACGAAGGCGATCAGCAATTTTTTGTTATCATTTTCAGTTAAAATACCATCTAACATCTCGACGCCCTCTATTAATCTTTCAATTGTTTCCTGTTTCCCGTCTAGAACTAGTATAAGGCACGAAGCCTCCTTAATATTGAATTTCTCAGCAATTGGTTCTCTTTTCCCTAAACTTATATTTTCTAGAGATATATCTGAATCACTATACTTAGATATTTCTTTATAAGTCGACTCGATATATTCTGACAAAGTTTCAATAACATAATGTTGATATTCCTCTATAACAACATATATATTCCTAATTAAATTCTTATATAATAAGTATAAACTCTTAGCTTCCTCTATTTTATTTTTACCTAACTGAGATTTTCTTCTCTCAGGACCCAATTTTCGTAAATCTATTCTTATTTGTCTTAACTGTTCATATATTTTATTTATTTCTGTTTCCATATCATTTTAAATTGAAATGTAATAAGCCCCTTTTATATATATATATATATATTAAAGCATCTTATTTACTTAATTATTTTTCTTATATAAGAATGTTAATTCTAAGATTTTCTTAACATAATACAAATGTTATATAATACGTACGTTTTTCACTTTTTATCGCACTTTCACTTCACTTTTACTCACTATTATACTTCCTCTTCTGCACCCTGCTCCAGATTCTTTGCATCATCTCGGCGGCGGCCAGAAAGACGAAGTTGCACCCTTCTAAAATTTCTTGTCGGATTTCCTTTCTCAACCATCTTTGGTGGCATTTCTTATAATTTTTATAAATGATGAAAATGATTCCCAGACAAGCAATTGCCAATATTGTAGTCAATAAAATATTGTTGGTTTCGATTTTTTCTGCAACAATTCCTGAGGACGGTGTGGCTGCATTATTGTTACCGGCGGCGTTTTGAGTTATCACTACCTCTTTGTTATCTTGCTTGGAATAATTTTGCCCCATTTTCACAAACGAATAGTTTAATATTGATTACGAGTATAGAGTTCATCAAGTATAGAGTTCATTGTGCACTATTTTTTGATTAATTTTTGCAAACGATATACGCGCCATACAGAGTTCACTTCGCACTGTCCTTTACAAGTTGGTTAAAAGTGTTCATTCACTGTACACTTATCGCTGTGTCCGAGAGCGCGACGCGGACTCGGGAATTCGCTGACGGCGCGTCGCGTTCCCTGGCTCGGGTCGCCATGTGGTATGGGAGGTTATGTGTGTGAATCAAACGAGCGTTAGTTGAAGACTGGTTTATTGGGATCCCAATCACACATACATTATATGCTTATAACTAAGTATGAAGTACGTCTTTCATTACACTACAATAAAACGGGAGGTCACGACAAATTTGCTAATGATAAGGGATATGGCTGACTCTGGTTTTATAGAATAAAGAGCACCTCTCTGATGCAAAATATGTTGGTCTGCCTGCGTGGAATGGTTGCGTTACTTAGATATGGCGCCTGAAAAGTTGGTTATCGTGACCAAAAAAAATTATAAGGTAAATGGCTGACTTTGGTTTCACAGGATGAAGAGCATCTTTCTGACGCCAAATATGTCGGTCTGCCTGCGTGAAGTGGTTGCGTTACTTAGATATGGCGCCTGAAAAGTTGGTTATCGTGACCAAAAAAAAAATTATAAGGTAAATGGCTGATTCTGGTTTCACATAATGAAGAGCACCTCTCTGATGCTAAATATGTTGATCTGCCTGCGTGAAGTGGTTGCGTGACTTAGATAGGGCGCTTAAAAAGTTAGTTACCTTTACAAAAAAAGAAAATTATAAGGTAAATGGTTGATTCTGGTTTCACAGGATGAAGATCACCTCTCTGATGCTAAATATGTTGGTCTGCCTGCGTGAAGTGGTTGCGTTACTTAGATATGGCGCCTGAAAAGTTGGTTAGCGTGACCAATAAATGATAAGGTAAGTGACTAACTCTAGTTTAACAGGATGAAAAGCACCTCTGTGATGCTAAATATGTCAGTCTACGTGCGTAAAGTGGTTGCGTTACTTAGATATGGCGCCTGAAAAGTTGGTTATCGTGACCAAAAAAAAAAAATGATAAGGTAAATGGCTGACTCTGGTTTCACAGGATGAAGAGCATCTTTCTAAAGCCAAATATGTCGATCTGCCTGCGTGAAGTGGTTGGGTTACTTAGATATGGCGCCTGAAAAGTTGGTTATCGTGACCAAAAAAAAAGATAAGGTAAATGGCTGACTCTTGTTTCACAGGATAAAGAGCACCTCTCTGATGCTAAATATGTCGATCTGCCAGCGTGAAGTGGTTGCGTTACTTAGATAGGGCGCCTGAAAAGTTAGTTACCTTGACAAAAAAAGAAAATTATAGGTTGCGTTACTTAGATAGGGCGCCTGAAAAGTTGGTTAGCGTGACCAATAAATGATAAGGTAAATGGCTGATTCTGGTTTTACATAATGAAGAGCACCCCTCTAATGCTAAATATGTCGATCTGCCTGCGTGAAGTGGTTACGTTACTTAGATAGGGCGCCTAAAAAGTTAGTTACCTTGACAAAAAAAAAGAAAATCATAAGGAAAATGGCTGATTCTGGTTTCACAGGATGAAGAGCACCTCTCTGATGCTAAATGCGTTGGTCTGCCTGCGTGAAGTAGTTGCGTTATTTAGATATGTCGCTTGAAATGTTGGTTATCGTGAACAAAAAATGATACCGTAAATGACTAACTCTAGTTTCACAGGATGAAAAGCACCTCTATGATGCTAAATATGTCAGTCTACCTGCGTGAAGTGGTTGCGTTACTTAGATAAGGCGCCTAAAAAGTTAGTTACCTTGAAAAAAAAGAAAATTATAAGGTAAATGGCTGATTCTGGTTTCACAGGATGAAGAGCACCTTTCTGATGCTAAATATGTTGGTCTGCTTGCGTGAAGTGGTTGCGTTACTTAGATATGTCGCTTGAAAAGTTGGTTATCGTGAACAAAAGAAAAAAGTTATAACGTAAATAGCTGACTCTGGTGTCACAGAACAAAGAGTAACTCTCTGATACAAAATTTGTCGGTGAAGTCTTGTTTGTTTTGTCGGTCTGCCAACGTGAAGTGCTAGTGTTACTTTGATATGGGTATGGCGCCTGAAAAGTATGTTATCGTGACCAAAAGTAAAATTATAAGGTAAATGACTGACTCTGAATGGCTGCGTATCAAGCAAAACACATCTATCGTTAGTATCCGATATTGTATATACATGTCGTAGTTCACAATTGTACTAAAAACAGTTTTGTCAACTTTACAGAAGAGCATTTAATTTTGAAAGTTTTCTAAAGTTTAGTCCTGAAAAGCACAAAAATAATTACATAATTTCACGTATATTCAAGAGTCTAGTCCTTTGACTGCATTATATCCAAAAATTGTGGTATTATAATTTCAAAAATAGGAAAATAAACTTTAGTCCATTTGTGCACTAAACCTCATTATGTTAACAGGCAAATAATTTTTCAAAACTACACAACCGATTTCGATAAATTTTCTATGGGACCACCTGAAACGAATGCCCTTTAAAAAAAGAATTTTCCTAATCGGTTAAGGCACCTTCAAATAATTATGCACTTGCGTAACTTTAACATGTGTGCAAATGTTCAAAATGAGTATGATACGCCAGACTTTGAAATTTTGTTGAAATCAGTTACCATTGTAACTATTGTAACTGATTTTAACAAAATTTCAAAGTCTCTTCTCTTGCAAATTGATTTCATAAAAATAAAATTCCGGCATTAAGAGGCCTAATAATCTTTTTTCCTCCGCCAATTTAGGTATTTTACGCCGGCACGCACACAACGACATGCCGCTCACACACACAGAGCTACGTAGGCGACGTAAAGCGCGGTATAGTGCGCTCGGCGATATTCTTAATCGTTGATGTTTTTTGGTTAAATATACTGGTGGTACATTATGTTTTGGTGCAATAAAGATTTTAACTAACTTACTAACTGGTATAAACTAACAGATATTATTCAAATTTTGATAAAAGTTTTATTACATAGTAAATGCCATCTTAATTTAAATGCGAGTAATAATATATAAATATTAAATCCTTGAGTGGTTTGAATTACGGGTAAGTAAAAAATATTATGATAAAATAATATTATAAATCGTGAAGGTGATAATAATGGAGACTTCTATTCTATATTAGCAGAGTTGAGCACGCACATTATTTAGTTTCTATAGAAACTTAAATAAGGCAAGTTTTAACAAATTAGGTAGTGCAAAGTATTATTTATCATTAATTGTAAGCCAGATTACTCCGTATTACTCTCTACATGGTGATTTTTTAATGGTTTTGGAGCCGAAGGCCACTTCATAAGGATCGTTAGTAAGACCTAAATAGCTAGTTAAAATAAAAATTCAGAAACCAAACATTTTAACTAAAACTCGTGAAACGCGAGATCAATTAGTAGTACCACCACCTGGCCGGCCTGGCAGAGTCAATCGAGCTTACGCGGCGTAACTACTATTAGGTATTACTTTTATTTAAAACTCTTAGATTTGTTGTAGCAAATAAGTATCACGATTTGTAAACAGTATTGGCAGTTGTCATTAGTGTTGCCAAATTAATAAAACCTAAGTGGTAGTCGATTTATACAGTTGCTACATGCGTACGGTCGGGTATCTGTGGCAAGTTGTAACGAGCAGACGGATATTTTAAAAATTGGCAGCACTAATTGACCGGTTGTTGAGCATTCATTCTGAATGAATAATAAAGGTAGAAATTAAATGTCTTTGGTGAAAAAATTGTAACAAGCTTTATGAGGCGTTATTGGTGGAGATAAACACGTGTCATTGAATCTATGCGAATCTTTTATTTAACACTACGTGGTCTCGATCACAAGTCATTTTTGCAACATTTTTGTCTTGTCGTACACAAATATGGATAGAAAATTTATTTACCCTGTGACATTTTTTTCCAAAACCAATGAAAAGTCAGCGTGTATATCGAATGAAAAGGGGTTTAGGGAGATAGCACACGGTGAATTCTTTTTGTAGCTGTGCAGTTGCTGGTCATAAACCGATGGAGAATGTTGCGATGCAGTAGCGCGTTCATGAAACACACGACTGCATCGCTAGAGTAGAAGTCGCCTTCCTTATTATCGAATAAAATAAATAGAACTGTAGAATTAAGAAAATTAGTATAATTTGTCTGAGTATACATTTAAAAAGTACACGTACAAATCTGCTTGACAGGAAACGCTGCTTTTGCTGCTGATTGACGGTTAAAATTATTTCAGGAAAACCTCATGTTAGCACGCAAATCTCACTATCATTTTAAACCTTGCGCGCTCAAAACAAATATTTTCCAACATATAAACGGATTTTGATGAAATTTGGCAGAATGACAATAATGAAAAATAGTGTCACGAAGCTACTAGAAGTAGAGAATTCCAGAAGAATTAGCAAATTCTAAAATAATGTGAATTGTTCTAGAAGTTTATAGAATAATCACATAATACACACATTCTACCACTTGTCTCTCGCGCAAACTATTCAGTTTAGAAAAAAAAAATTGAACCCTTATTATCATTTTTGAAGACCTATCCATAAGACATAACCCATACGTGTGGGTTTGATGAAAATAAATTTTTGAGTTTAAGTTCTAAGTATGGAAAACCCAAAATTTTTTGTTTTTGTTTTCTATTTTTGTGTAAAAATCTTAACTCGGTTCACAGAATACATCTACTTAGTAAAAGTAAAGTAAAAAGTATATTTATTTTCTCCCTTAATCTTAAACAGAAATATAGACTACTTAAAGAATACAAATTAAAGTTATGCTATAGATTAAAGGAGACTGGAGCCTGAAGAAGGCTGAGCCTGTGTCACAGTACTCCAGTGCTCCCTCACCCGTACACTTGATGTGTTTTACACTAAATATCACATCCACAACTTATCCACTAGAAATTTAGGTCTATTCCTAATTCCTCCTCAAATTATAATAATAATGTAGGTAGATGTGGGTTTTGCATAGTTGTATGCATATGCATTGACATATCAATTGGGTATTTTCCTAAGCCAAAAAAAAATTATTTTGTACTGATAACAAAATAAAACGTCGCAAAATAATTTCACTTGTCTTTGAAAATATCCATTTTAACGTGATTTTAATTTTATTATTTTTATTATTGTGGGATATTTATTCTTTATTTAAGTGGGATAATTAGGTCTTCCGTCTCATTGTAATTGAGGGTATTAAGATACTTTGTCAAAGTTAATTTGCATGAATAGTAAGGTAGTTGCCAGATTTTAAGTTTAGAATGCATTTTATTGTATAGAAACGGACCCATAAAGCAAAAGAAGCGATGAGAGAACTCAGTTTTAAAGGGAGACGTCAACGGAACGAGACGTATTCGTTTTGAGCGATTATAGTTATAGTCGGTAACACGGTGCTGTTGTAGGATAGTATTCAGAATATACAATTGTCGTACACTAAGGACTTCACAAAATTGAAGGAGGTCGTAAGTGGGAAAGCGAAAGGGCTTAAATGTGCATACTTTGAGTAGTGCTCTCTGGGCCCTTTCTAGCTTTATTAAGACTGATTTTCACGCACCACCCCAAGAGGTAAGACAATACAATAGCAAGGATTGGCCCAGTGCAAAGTAAGCCATTTTAACAATTTGGGGTTCAGCTACATGTCTCAGGCGTTTAAAGATGTAGATCAATTTACGTATTCTGCCAGCAGTGTGATTGACATGTTGCCGGAAGCTCAGGTTGTTATCGATCATAACTCCAAGATATTTAACCGTCTCCACAGAAGATGGAGATGGAGAGGGATGCGCAGTCGCATAAGGAATCATTGGTGTTGTCGTGCGAGTGGGCAGTAATAGACAGGTTAGATAAAAGTATTTTATTTAATATCAGGTTATAGATGGAAAAGTTGACTACTTGGGTCTTTTGAATATTTAAAGTTAGCAAGTTAAGACGTAGCCATTGTGAAACTATATCAAACCCATGTTGTGCGTGCTGATAGGATTCTTGCCAGGTCTTGGCAGAAAATAGTAAAGCGGTGTCATCGGCATAGGATATGATTTTGCAATTTGGAATTTTCAGGGATAACAGGTCATTTATATGGACTAGAAACAGTGTATGTTGAAGCACGCAAAGAACTGATCGTGTGTAGGCCTCTCATCATCGGATCTATTTTATCTATAAACGCTTATTTTTTGATAGGACAACATCGGCGTTGTACTTTTGTATCCGTTTCCGCTAGGACTTCTTCTTCGCCATCTTACGCACGCAACGCGAAAAGCTCCATACAAAATTTATATTTGTAATAATTCTAAATACACGCAAGTTTAGTATCAAACAAAGTTTTTATTTCATCGACACCTCAAAGGCAAGCCTGAACAGTGTAGGTCCTAGGATGCTGCCTTGGGGTACTCCGTATTGAATGGGGAGATCTGCGCTTGCTTGTTTATTAATGATTACACATTGCGTGCGATCTGTGAGATAACTTCCAAAGAGTTTAAGTTGAAGACCTCTGACACCAATAGATTCCAGCTTTCCGAGAAGTATTTGTGTTGAGACCGTGTCAAATGCTTTTGCTAGGTCCAGGAAAATAGACAAGCACTTATTAACAGAGTCCAAACTACGAGCTATAAAATCAGTTAGTTTAGAAACAGCACCACTTGTAGATTTTCCGGCACGAAACCCATGTTGATTAGGTGAGAGAATGGAGAATGTTTCGAGGAATGACATCAATTGTAAGTTTATTACTTTCTCTAATATTTTTGACAGTGTTGATAAAATTGAAATTGGGCGATAATTATTTGTTTGATTACGGCCACCGGATTTGTGAATGGGATGGACGAGCGCTTTTTTAAAAGCAGAAGGAAAAATACCAGTAGAGATGGATAAGTTACATATGTGTGTAATTAAGGGAATAAGAGTTTCTTTATTGCGTTTGATCAGGGATGATGAGATATTATCCCAGCCAACTGAACAATCCTCTCGCAAGCTGTTAATAATATTTTCTATTTCTTCGTTAGTGGCATGAAGCAGAACTAAGGATCGGTATGTTGCAGAGTTAGATTGATTTATAGAATAATTTAGGTTAGGGGAAAGAGATAATTGATGTGGAGTTACAGGGTGGTTTTGTTTCTTTATATTCTCGGCAAGAGATTTCCCAACGTTCACGAAATATGAATTGACATGATTAAGTGAGCTATTGACTGTAGGCATACAAGTTAATAATTCATTTGGAGGGGTGGAAGGTTGCTCTGAGTTGGTCACTCTCTTAATGGCCTTCCATAGGGATTTGGAATTCTTGCAGCTTTTTTTAACCATATCTTTGTCGTAATTTTTTTTAACTAATTTTAGGACAGAGTTGCAGAACAAGCGATATCGAAAGTAAGTTATACGCAGGGTATCATTATTAGGGTTTTTTAAAAACTTTTTATGTAGGTTATTTCTATTCCGAATGCATCTAAGAAGGCCTGGTGTAATCCAGGGTTTTAAAATTCTGCGACGTCGAGGACCGAAAGTTGAAGTAGAATGTTGTGATATTAGGGACTGTAGAGTAGAAATTAGGAGATTAGTAGCTAGCTCTGGGTCTGTACAGGCCATTATCGCAGAGAAATTGAGTGTTTGGAGAGTTGAAGTTAACTTACGGTGATCTATTGGTGTTACTGGTATGTTGGGTAGGAAAGTTTTTTTATGGTTAAGGGATAATAATACTGAGCTATGGTCAGTTATAGTAGACTGAATTACAATTGAGTGGGCAGGAAGGGAAGTCTTTAAAAATACATGATTCAGGCAATTTGGTCCGCGTGTGGGAAATGTATGAGCGGGAAAAAGACCTTGATGCGCTAATATATTAAGGTAATCGTCATTATCTTCGTCCAGTATGGAGGGAATGATATTAATGTTGGTATCTCCAATAATAATAATATTTTTAAAACTACGTAAACTGTAAAGTACAGAATTCAGTGCCTGTATGAAGTTCTGGTAGTTATGAAAGGCACATGGACGATATATACCTAAGATAGCTATGTCCGAGTTAATTTTAATTAGTAGACAACTAGCATCCATAATTTCTGGTTCCGAGATAGAGACCCCAGAAAGTGAGCTTTTGTAGTACACTACGACGCCGTCATTCTGATTAGCAGGGGTGGTTGTATTATGATGTGTGTATCCCTGAAGGGGGGGAATAAATGGGTTGAGAAGGAGCCAACATTCAGTCAATACTATGATGTCAAGCTCAATGTCAATATTTTGCAGAAGTATTTGAAGATTCGGTAGATTGGCTGAGAGACTACGTATATTTTGCGTGAGGACATTCAGGGATTTTTCGTGTGCAGGGAGTTTACTACGTACTTCTTGGGGATCGCACAAGGAAGACGTAGCGACAGAAATATTGTCAATGTTATTTAATAATTCTCTGTTCATATTGATTATTCAGCAATATAGTTTCTAAAGCATATGTAGAATTAGAAGAAGAGCGATCCACAAAAATAAAGTAAGTATTAATTTTAGCGCTTTTAGTTAAACAGCACAGGTTACACAATTTGTCAAATACTAGGATTTGATTCTAGTACTAAGTAATTTATAAAAGAAATTAGGAATGTACGTGTGAATAATGATTATAATGAATATACAAGCCGATTCGAGCTAGCCCCCATAAAAGTTAACTTGTGTTATGGGATACCGACTTCACGACAGTGTTAATATTCTATAATAAGTACATGTTTTTATAATGAGTTATTTTAATTTTACGATACAAGCAAAGATAATATAGTTTTCTTAGTAAGATATATATTTTTAGTACAAGAACAGTTTAAACAATACTGTGTTTCTTTCATAACAGTGACCAAATGAAAAAAGATATCTAAAGTTAAGTTAAGCTTTTACATGAAAAGAAATTAAATAAAAAATAAAGTTAAATTAAGCTTTTACATGTAAAGAAACTAAATTGTTGATATGTTATTTTTTAGTGCCGCTAGTTGTGCCTCCGAGTTAACAATTATGAACCTCGCTTTATCGTCCTTCCTCAGCATGATCTTGCCGCCGGAAGTCCAGCAGTATTTGTAATGTCCTTCAGAGGCAAATTCTCGGGCAAGATAATGTAAACGACGGGCCCGAGGTGTCAGATGTTCAGCCACATAAATTGCCTGCAGAGGGCCAGAACCCAGGATGCTGGAGTTAAGCCGCTTTCCTGGATTTGCTTGATTGTACTGTCTGTAGGCCTTCAGTATATTGTTTTTAGTGAGAACTGAGTTAAGAGATAACAAAATAGTTTTGTTATCTGACTTGGTGGGCAGATGGTGGATATCATACACATCAGCGGCTGAGAGTTCAATGGAAAGCTCCTTAGCAACACAGGTTGCAATTTTCAATAATTCCTGCTGAGTTGAGTCTGAGTTATGCGGGATGTTACGCAGCTCAAGACTTGCACTACGGGATGACCGATCTATCTCTTCAGTCGCAAGCTCAACTTTATTCATGCGCTCAAGGCATTCTTCAGTTTGTATTTGAAGTAAAGACAGACGGGTGCACAGGCCTTCGTATTTCGCCGTTAGTCCGACAATAGCAGTTTCAATTTCAGCATTCGAAGCAATTATCTCGGTGTTTTGGCGTTGAATATTAATTATTGATGACTGAATGTTTGATAATTTGTCATCAGTGGATTGTTTCCACTCAGTCAGGGTCTTGATAAACAGGTCTATTTTCGACTCGTTACTAGCCCCACATTCACACTGCCGTCGTCTTTTGTTATAGCGTAAGGTGACCGTGTCACGATCAGGACTCTCGCTACTGATATCAGGCGCTGAACCATAAAGATTATGTTTATTAGTAGGCTAATGTATCATAGCTGGGCAATATGTTGTACAATGATGTGGTAATAATTCCGGAGTTGTAGTATAGCCAATCGGATTTGTCAATAGATGCTCGGGTGATCAGTGTAGGTACCTTGATTGTAGACCGTGCGCGCCGAAGGCCCGTAGCATCAGTGGAGGCTCGTAGCTCGTAGCGACGAACACAAGCGCACGATTTGGTGGGGATTCTCCGTAGTGGGCTCGCTTGTTGTAGGAGAAGGATAAAAAATGCAGCCGTTTGTTCTCGCGGAAGCGCGGAGTGGCGCGAGGAGAGGTGCTCGCTGCCGCTTGCCGTGTTACGACTAGATGAATCACTTTACCCGGTAAGGTTTATTTATTTAAATGTTTTAGATATACAAGCTTCGCACCTGTTATAATGTACGTAAGTAATCTAGTTGCTTGTGGTAATTAGAGGAATTAATATTTAACTTGATACACGTTTGCTCATGGTCAAGTCCACGGGCGAAGAGGGACTTACTTACCAAGTTTCAAGAGTATAGTTCCTATAGTTTCGGATGGAAAAATGGATGTGACTTAAGGACGGACAGACAGACAGACATGACGAATCCATAAGGGTTCCGTTTTTTGCCATTTGGCTACGGAACCCTAAAAACCACAAATTAAAAACTTTGCACTTTTTGCAAATAACTTGCTGTCTTTCTTTCCGAAGTTTTATTCCCCAGATCCAAAACCCTTCATCAGATCTTCATTCAAATTATAAGAATCTAATCTTATAAGCGATTCTTCCAAACAAACATTGTATCATTAGAATCGGTTTATATTAGAAAGTAATATGAGCTTGCGAATGTATTATAAATATTTGAGCTGCAGTTGTCTGTTGAGGAATTTCGTTCTCCAGCGCTAAGAACTTTCATCCGATCTTAAAAAAAATTACATAGGACCAACCTTGCATTCCTAAAAACGAGACATATATTTTTGAAATTGATTCATTTTTGACGGAGTTATGAGGTAACATACACAAAAAAAAAATATATATACACGTCGAATTGATAACCTCCTCCTGTTTTTGAAGTCGGTTGAAAACTAATCGTCTCACCTAATAATTTCAGTTTTAATTGGAAAATCAGGTCCAGTCTAGACACTAAACTGACAGACGTCTTGTATAGTGACTTACTTAAGCTTACTTTTTGCCTTTTGCAGAATTAGTGGCACCATAGTATTTATTTTTCCATTTCACATTACCAAACGTTCTATTTTTAGCTCGTTTGCCCATTATATTTACGATAGTACGACAGACACAAATAAATTACTATAAGTAATCAAGTTTTCCAACGATCAAATCCTATCAGTCGCTCTATGGTTCACGCACGTCATGGCTCAGTGACTACGGAGTTGGTGTTGGCGCAAAGAAATACGTCCTCTCGCTGTAAGCGCTGCGCGCGGACTGCCGTCGGGGAGTAAACCGCATCCTATTTAAATAATTTTTTAAGTGATATGATTTAATTTTTTTACACTGTTTAAAAAAATAAAAGTATGATGTGTTTTACACACTAAAAAAGGGCATGAAATGGCATTTGTTACGGTATTTTTATTTTTCTAAAATAGGAGCTCAGAACACAAATACAAGCGACTTTATTTACATCGATTTCGGTGAAAATTACGCGATTTGTTAATTTTTTTTCCTTGTGAATTTATATAAAACAATGAAAAAAGCTTCACTCATGTCAGAAAATACTTATTCAGCTATTTTGTCTATTTTTTTTACCGGGTGTTAATGATTAAATCATTTGAAAATCTCGAAAGTCCCGCGACGCGTTTTGCGATATTTGGCAAAACGCACGTTGGATTCCGGTGAATTCTACTAAAACAAGCAAGTTTATAGGCAAAATGGTTCACTCATACTTAATAATATGATACTATTTTTCATAATATATAAATAATTTAATGATAATCCTGTACTTTTCTCAAAAACACGACGCAAAGTTGAGTGAAATTTGACAAATTTAATATGCGGCCTCTTAACAATAATACTAATTATTGTTAACGCCGGAATCTTAAAAAGTACAACTGTAACACTAAGTTTTGTTAGAAAGAGTTAATTTATCTGGCACTAAAAAAGTAAAAATCGAAAATTTTGTAGTTAGTACATTTGTGAACTACGGCATCAATATTAGGGTGACACAGGGTAGACAAATTCATGTGTTTGTATGAAATACACGCTACTGTATCTAAGTGACGCAACCACTTCACACAGTCAGACTGACATATTTAGCATCAGAGAAGTGCTCTTCATCCTGTGAAATCAGAGTCAGCCATTTACCTTATCATTATTTTTTCATCACGATAACCAACTTTTCAGGTATCATATCTAAGATTCACAACACAACCATTTCACGCTGGCAGACCGACAAATTTTGTATCAGAGAGGTACTTTTTGTTCTGTGACACTAGAGTCAGCTATTAGCGTTATTATTTTTTTCTTTTGTTCACGATAACCAACTTTTCAAGCGACATATCTTAGTAACGCAACCACCTCACGCAGGCAGACCAACATATTTAGCATCAGAGAGGTGCTCTTCATCCTGTGAAACCAGAATCAGCCATTTACCTTATAATTATCTTTTTTTGTCAAGGTAACTAACTTTTCAGGTGCCCTATCTAAGTAACGTCACCACTTCACGCAGGCAGATCGACATATTTAGCATCAGAGAGGTGCTCTTCTTTATGTGAAACCAGAATCAGCCATTTACCTTATCATTTATTGGTCACGCTAACCAACTTTTCAGGCGCCCTATCTAAGTAACGCAACCACTTCACGCAGGCAGACCAACATATTTAGCATCAGAGAGGTGCTCTTTATCCTGTGAAACAAGAGTCAGCTATTTACCTTATCATTTGTTTTTGGTCACGATAACCAACTTTTCAGGTGCCATATGTAAGTAACGCAACCACTTCACGCAGACAGACCGACATATTTGGCATCAGAGAGATGCTCTTCATCCTATGAAACCAGAGTCAGTCATTTACCATATCATTTTTTTTTTGGTCACGATAATCAACTTTTCCGGCGCCATATCTAAGTAACGCAACCACTTCACGCAGGCAGACCAACATATTTAACACCAGAAAGGTGCTCTTTATTCTATAAAACCAGAGTCAGCCATATCCCTTATCGTTACCAAATTTGTCGTGACCTCCTAATCTACAAACTAAACTTCAAGTCTTAAACAATCCAGGTACATACTCTGAATTTATCCCAATAAGGCGAGGTATCTTTCAAGGAGACGCTCTTAGCCCCTTCTGGTTTTGCCTCGCACTCAATCCCCTTTCAAACTTATTAAACGATTCTAGTGAAAGACACAATATCACAACGGACCACAGTCATTCATAACTCACTCACCTCATGTACATGGACGACATTAAACTTTACAGTCAAACAAATGAATCTCTTCACTCTTTAGCAGACATCACGCAAACATTCTCGAATGATATATGCATGGAGTTTGGCATAGACAAATGTAAAATACTCTGTGTCCAAAATGGAAGGGTAGTGCCAAATGATTATGTGTTGGAAACAGGTGCCTCTATAGATTCATTAGACGAATTCACTACTTAAAAATACTTAGGATTCCAACAATCCCACGAAATAAAGCAAAAAGAAACCAAGAATGACCCAATAAAGAAATTCAAACATAGATTAAATTCTCTTCTCAGATCACAATTGAACTCACATAATTTAATTAAAGCTATTAACTCATACGCAGTTCCTATCCTTACATATTCTTTTGGCATTATAAAATGGTCCAAAACAGATCTTATCAAGCTCCAGCGGCTAATTAATACCTCCATGACGCACCATCGTAAGCACCATCCACGGTCCTGCATCCAGCGACTTACTCTGCCACGCTCTGAAGGTGGAAGAGCACTCATAGACCTTACCAACTTACACAACAAACAGATCAGTTCACTTAGGAAATACTTTCACAATCAAGCACAACACTCACACTTACACTCAATAGTCACACAAGCAGACAAAAACTACACACCCCTTAATTTACACAACCGGAACACTCAAGATAATGAAAATATTGTAGATGACAAAGAAAAAATCACAATTTGGTAACAAAAATCATTACATGGTTGACATAGACAGGATCTGCAACAAGCACATATTGATAAAACTGCTTCGAACGCTTGGCTACGACACGGTGAGTTGTTTTCGGAAACAGAAGCATTCATGATTGCCATCCAAGACCAAATCATAGACACTAGAAACTACCAAAAATACATTATTCGTACACCCAATCTTACAACCGATTCCTGCAGAAGATGCAATAGCGCCTCGGAGACAATACAACACATAACTGGAGCATGCAAAGCCATTGTACAGACAGATTACAAACATCGACACGACCAAATAGCTGCAATAGTCTATTAAAGTTTGGCCTACAAGTATAATTTACTAACAGAAAAGGTACCTTATTATAAATACCAACCAAGCTGCATTTTAGAAAATAACGAATACAAAATATATTGGGACAGAACCATACTAACTGATAAAACACTTGCTACGGTATGCGGGGCTCTGCCGTGGTCGACTCTCAATCCCTTGCTGCTCGTGGGAACCAAATGGAGAAAAAAAGAAAACAAATATCATCTACCCAGTGTCCAACTGTTGTAGACAATACAAATACTACAGGCACATCTTCTAATAATCCACAGAACCCAAATAGTAATACAACACAGGTAGTCCTTCCAAGGAGAAGTTCTAGACGAACGTGTGAACAGGTATAGAAGTCCATCCCCTCAATCTACCTCAGACATCTTTAAGCCATACAGTCCAAGTACAGCATCTTACGCACCATCCCTTAGTTCTGTGAATGAAGATCCTAGAGATGTTATAGTAGCTCCCAACCCACCTTATGTGTTACGCAGGAAGCTCAAGCTTTTCAACCTGCGTCCACGAAGGCTGGGAAACCTCGAATGCGCATGAAATGGAATGATGACGTAAATATATTCATCATGCGTACCTATTATCGTATAACTAAGCTAGAAACAGATTCAACAGTGTACAGGAAAGTATTGCACCAAGAATTTATAAAAAAATATCCAGGTGTTAATGTATTGGAGCAGAGGGTTTCAGATCAAAGACGCGTAATTATCAGAAATAAAATGATTACAGATGAAATTTTAAATCAAATCAAGGAGGAAGTCAAACAAGAACTTGAACAAACTGACTCAACCACATTACCAATATCTAACCCATTTTATAGATCAATTACCATCAGCCAAGTACCATCACAAAACCAGCAGTCGCTTGATAGTCTATCACCACTCATTGTCAATGCAGATATTAGAGAAAACTTACCAGATGAAGTCTCATCTTCTTATTTAGACTCAGATGTCCCTCTTTTAACCACATCAAACACACATGTTTCTACGCAAACAGAAACAATAAACATATTAGTAGAATATGAAATTGAAACCCTGCGTGCTACAGCTTTGCCAAATTATTCTGTGCAAAAGTTACATGAAAATTTACAAGCTGCTCTTGTGCAATATGCGGGAATGGATCCAACCATGCGACCGAAGCTGCCCAAATTGAAATACAGTTTACATCTAACTCGTGTATTAGAAGCATTTAACTACCACGTATTACAACATTTTTTTCAGAGGATTCACAACTTACTGATATTCATACCCTAATATACTGTACTGCCGTAGTGATTCCGCGCGAACTTGGATATGAGATCGGACAAGATTATCAGCCTCAGTATAAAACAGAAAGAAAACCAGCGTGGCTTATTCAATTAGAAAAGGACATTACACAGCTAAGAGCAGATATTGGTAGACTGACACAATATATTAACAATAATAGATCCCCTAACGTAATAGAAGCAGTAAATAAAATTTTTAAAAATACACAAGTACATAGCACACGAAACGAAAAAAGTAATAAAAAGCCCGAAGAATATTTAGACACGTTAAAACAAAAAATATCTCTTAAATCCAATAGACTATCAAGATATAAAAAATCTTATAAACGCAAAAAAGACAAAAAACTATTTAAAAATAACGAAAAAATGTTTTATAGACAATTATTCCAAAATAAAGATAGCACAACAAATGAAAATAGAACACTAGATGTAAAAGATTTAGAAAATTTCTGGGCTGGAATATGGGAGGAAAATATAGATCATAATACAAATGCCACATGGATAGCGGAAGAAGAATCTAGATGTGAAACGATAGAGGAAATAAATTTCACAGAAATAACTGAGACAGATATAGCTAACATAACATCTAAAACACATAATTGGAAAAGTCCTGGTATAGACAAAATACATAACTTCTGGTTTAAAAAATTACAGAAGGCATAACTTACATGGTTCCTAAAGGTAAAAATTATTCTTTTCAACCGTCCCAATATCGCCCTATAACTTGCCTGCTCACTATTTATAAAATCCTCACCTCTGCAATAGCAAATAAAATAAATAAACATGTAGAAACGAATAACATACTAGCTGAAGAACAGAAGGGCTGTAGGCGGGGCCACATGGGATGCAAGGAGCAACTGGTCATAGATTCTTTAGTAAACAGACATGCAGCAAGAAATAAAAGAAGTTTACATTGTACATACATAGATTATAGAAAGGCTTTTGATAGTATTCCACATTCATGGCTAATACAAATTTTAAAAATATACAAAATTAACCCAAAACTAATAGATTTTCTTAAAAATATCATGAAGCTTTGGAAAACTAAATTGCACCTAAAAACTATCAAAACCAGAGAAATTTCTTTTAAAAGAGGCAACCAGGGTGATTCCTTAAGTCCTTTGTGGTTCTGCCTCGCCTTGAATACAATATCGCACTTGCTCTGTAAGAGCGGAGTTGGATATAATTTGCAGCACGATAATACAGAAACTCTTATAACACACTTAATCTATATGGATAAATAAATAAATATAAATAAATATATTGGGACAAATTACACTGATTAAGCAAGCCCCAAAGTAAGTTCGAGACTTGTGTTATGGGATACTAACTCAAGGATGACATTAAGCTTTATAACAAAAACTGAAATGAAAACACTTGTAGATATCACATCTAAATTTAGCAAAGATATTAATATGCAGTTCGGGTTAGATAAATGTAAAACAGTACATATAGTTAAAGGTAAAATCTGACCCGGCAATTACGCAGTAGGTAATGAAGACTGTATAACCGCAATGGAACCGAACGAGTTTTACAAATATCTCGGCTATCACCAATCTAAAGGTTTAGACCACACAGCAATAAAAGCGTCACTAATAGAAGAATACAAAAAGAGAATTAATGTCAGTAGAAATTAATTGGTGATTTTAACACAGTTTCACACACCATTTCGGTCATTTTATTCCCTCAATGGAGTGTGAAACTGTGTAAAAACTACCAATTAATATCTGGGAATTACTTTACCTTTAGAGCTTATTTTCAATCGCTCAATGACGTGTTTTGAATCGTATATTAGTAGTAATAAAAGAGCACCTAGTAAAATCAACGTAACTTCACATATTTCACTATGTTTCGAAAGTCGCGTAAGAGATATTTGTGTAAAACCTACCAACATTAATTTTCAACTCGATCCGCAACACATTACACCACTTTTAGAATTTTAACTCTGGCAAATTCACATGTAACACTGCTTGTTTCAGTTAAACACAGACATGTGACATACTTCACTAGACACTCACAAACACTGAGTTTTAGCAATATAAAATTACTGAAACCTAAAAGATCTGACCATAGTGCATAATGCGATGGATAACCGCTTTACATAGGCCGATCGCTCACGCTGGTGATCTAATTCGTGGGCACCTTAAATAAATATAATAGCAAAGTTGTAACTTTTCATTTTGTTAAGATACAGCAAAGGTGACAGTCAAGTTAATTAAATTGTCTAGTTATGAAATTTATAAAACAAAAGGAATCCTTAAACTTACCATGACTTTGCCCTACTATGCTGACGAATGGGGTTAAGCAACATGGCAACTTATTGCCAAATACAATACGTTACATTGTATGCGGTCCATCAAGTTGTGGAAAGACAAATTTAGTGATAAGCTTATTATTGCATAAAAATGGTCTACGATTTCGTAATCTGTACGTATATTCAAAATCCTTATACCAACCAAAATACTTATTTCTAGAAAAAGTATTAAATATGGTGCCAGGTGTATCGTTTCAAAAATATAGTAATAATACTGAAGTGTTTAATCCGCAGGAAGCTGATCCAAACTCTATTATAATATTTGACGATGTTGCCTGTGAAATTCAAAATAATATACGGGATTATTTCGCTATGGGACGTCATAACATATGAATATTGACTGTTTTTATCTTAATCAAACTTATACCAAAATACCGAAGCAACTCGTGAGAGATAATGCAAACCTTATTGTATTATTCAAACAGGATGATGTAAATTTAAAACACGTTTATGAAGAACACGTGCGTTCTGATATGTCATGGTATCAAGTCCGTGAATTGTGTTCAACAGATGTTACAGGATGAAATTTGATACATTTATAGTTATAGATTAGCATTAAAAAGAAACTGTCATTATGATAACAACTCACTTTATGTGAGATTCTGAACAAGAACGGATCATAAAATGGAAAATAAAATAAAAAAACAAATAGTGGAATCCGCGGCTGCTGTAAAAAGAAAGGTAAGTTTGATAAGAGATACAAAAAACGCGAGCAACATGGCTTTAGAAACAATATTCAAACCTATCGTCGATCCACTTAAGGGTCCTCCCCGCGCTAACGACCTTGAAAACACAAAAAAATTAATTTCTCTTTCTGTAAGTGAGATTATCAGAAACCCTCGTACAACTTTTTAGCTAGTATCCTTAAGTTTCATTAGAATCTCGAAAATCATTGAAATAAAATACCCTGAATTTTCCTTTGCAAAAAATACTAAAAACGGCCATTTTTGACTCTTTTTGTAAAGGTTTCTAAACCGGATAGTATTTCAATGACTTTCGAGGTTCTAATGAAACTTCAGGATACTAGCTAAAAAGTTGTACGAGGGTTTCTAATAATCTCACTTACAGAAAGAGAAATTAATTTTTTTGTGTTTTCAAGGTCGTTAGCGCAGGGAGGAGCCTTAATCAACTGTCAAATAAAAACATCAATACATATAATAAAACAGTAGGAACCGCGTGTCTGTACATTAGATAAAAATTACAAAAAATGGATGTGGGCGATAAGAAAAGAGTAACAGAACACAAAAAAGATTTTTTGGATTTTTTTGTCTGTCTGTCTGTCGGTCTGTCTGTCTGATTTTTACGCGGTATTCACTAAAAGATTAAGCTCATCCCTGAGCAACATATAGGCTTTGTTTCATCGAAATCTGTTGTCAGATAAAAAAGTTATCATCATTTAAAGTTTAAAGATAATTTTTCTATGGGCGATTGTTTATCTGTAAGTACACGCCAATCTCAGGAAATACTGGACGGATTCGAATAAAACTTTTTTTTTATGTAGCTGTTAAGCCTGAGCAACATATAGGCTATAATTGATTTTGGAAAATGGAACACCTGATGCAGAGCCTTAATGGTCCAGTTAAACTATAAGAAATATATAAATGACGCCTTAGCAAAAGTAGTTCAGTCTGATGATCATTTTTTGTTGAGATATAACTGCCTCCGTGGTGTAGTGGTTAGAGCGTTCGGCTCATACACGGAGGTCGCGGATTCGATTCCCGGCGGGGGTAACGACTTTGTGTTGTTGTCCTAGTTTGGTTAGGACATTGTAGGCTGATCACCTGATTGTCCGATAAGTAAAATGATCCGTGCTTCGGAGGGCACGTTAAGCCGTCGGTCCCGGTCACTGTCTTTGACATTGGTCGTTACCTAAAACCATGTCAGAGGCCTTTAAGGCGGTTCAAAAACTCTGACACTAGTGTTAGTCACTAACACACACGAGAAGAAGAAGAAGAAGTTGAGATATAAAAATCGAAGATCTAGAACACCTGATGCAAAAACTTAATGGTCCAGCTTAACGACAAGAAATATAAAAATAACGCCTTAGCAAAAGTTGTTTAGCTCGCTGAGTATTTTTTGTTGAGTTATAAAAACCAAAGATCTGGAACACCTGATGCAGAACCATAATGGTCCAGCCAAACTATAAGAAATATAAAATGACGCCTTAGCCAAAGTAATTCAGCCTGATGAGCATTTTTTGTTGAGATATAAAAATCGAAGATCTGGAACACATGATGTGTTCCATTATGGTCCAGCTAAATTATAAGAAATATAAAAAGGACGCCTTAGCAAAAGTTGTTCAGTCTAATGAGCATTTTTTGTTGAGATATAAAAATCAAAGATTTGGAACACATGATGTAGGACCATAATGGTCCAGCTAAATTATAAGAAATATAAAAAGGACGCCTTAGCAAAAGTTGTTTCGTCTGATGAGCATTTTTTGTTGAGGTATGAAAATCGAAGTCTGGAACACTTGATTCAGAAACACAATGGTCTCTACATATAATAAAACAGTAAAAAAATGTATATGTACATTGAATATATTTAAAAATAAGTTTGGAAAATCCAAAAGAGCACGCCTCAAAGGGTCCATAATTTTTTTTTTAATTCTTACGCATATAGAAAAATAAAGATATATATAGATTTACTAAAACTATGAAGAACAGTCGATATTTTTTTTTTGTTTATTTAATAACAATTAAACCACATCGAATCAGACCCTGAAAAATGAAAGGGTTCTATTCCTGAGCATACTCAAGCGTAAGAAAAAAAAAAGACTCGATTAGTAAAGTATTTCGGTCGTTATCGTGTTAACAAGAAAAGCCTCCGCATATACAGACACACGGACGTTCAAGACTGAACTTTTTTAAACTGTTTTTTAACTAGTTTAAATAACAAAAATGACATCAAAAATATCATGAGTGTTAAAAATAGTGTTTTTTTCTTAATATGTGTGTGTATATATTATCTTACAAGTGCAATGTATGATACATAAAGACATTTTAAGTTTGAAAAATCAGATGTTTTGCGCGAAGTAACAGTAGTACCCACTTCAACGCTTCGCTTATGAGGCGTGCAAAAATTGAGGCGATAGAGACTGTAATATAGTAAGAAATAAAATAAAAAATCTATCTGTTTGTCTGTTTGTACCCGTTAATCTCCGTAGATATTGGACAGATTCGAATGAAACTTTTTTATCAACATAAAGGCATATAATTGATTTTGGAAAATGGAACACATGATGCAAAACCATAATGGTCCAGCTAAACTATAATAAGAAATATAAAAATGTCGTCTTAGCAAAAGTTGTTCAGCCAACAGAGGTATAAAAATCGAAGTTCTGGAACACCTGCTGCAAAACATAATGGTCCAGCTAAACTGTTAGAAATATACATTAATGACGCATTAGCAAGTTTTTCAGCCTGATAAGCGTATTTATATGCCGAAATCATAAAGTCCACGCGAACGAAGTCGCGGGCATCAGCTAGTTAGGAAATATGACGAAGAAAAAGAGGAGAATTATATACCCGAAACAAAAATAAGGAATTTAAGTGAAAATAAAGAATCATTTTTTACTAAAGAAGACTTAGATGAACCATTTGACGAGGAAGAACACGATGAAGAAAACTATGATTCTCATGAACACAATTCTAAGAAAACCCTTACTGTATCACTCTCTGAACACAACCTAAGTGATGAGTCCTTCAAATCTGTTCGCTCATCACCGACCTCTAAAGATCAAACATATCATGATGATATGTCTTGGTCATCCGAAGCACTAAATGATATTCCTTTTGGTATCAGACATGATCGCGGAAAAGTCTTGCTAGGCAACATATGTATCTTTGACCAAGATGTAACATGGAAAATAGGAACTCGTATTATTAAAAAGACACCGAGTTTAAAATAATTACTTTTCAAGAAAATACCAAACATGGATTTAATTACAGATGAAGATTCACAATATTACAAATTGCTGTTATTGGAAACCAATGCTCATCGACGTAACTACGATCCTAAGAAGCCTATTAATAGTAATAAAGGTTTTAAATACACGAACATCATAAAAACTCTATTTAAATTTACAAGAACTGTAACCACTAGTACTGAGAGTCTTTCAAAGGGGTCAGGTATGAAGCTGTTGAAAAATCTTAATAAAAATACTGATTTGGTTTATTAGAATGATCCTAATGAGTTAGTAGAACGACTAAATTTATTGTTAGGGTCACGGGCAGCTGGCAACTCAGGATTAGATAACAAAATTATTGAAATTATAACAGAATTACAAGAAGCGGGGATAGTGAATGTACAACTTAAAGAGCATTCACTGGGAAAATTAAGTAGTATTATATCTTAGCAGTATCGAGAGAATTTAGAAATATATAAAGAGCATACATTAAGAGATTTGAGCAGTTTTCATATAATATTCACTCTATATACTTATATTATATTGCAATGAATATAGACAAAATCGGTCACCACGTTCATAAGCGTTTAAGAGTTTCTAAATATTTTGACTCTCTAAACGACCCATTTACCAAATCGGAAACAAGAGATTACAATCTAAAACTAACAAGATTAAAGGGATTGTAACATCTTAAGGAAGATAACGATGCTGTCAACAAAGCCTATTTGGATAAAGAAATTCAAGATTTAAGAGCTGAATTAAAACAAATACAAACAAATGTAAAAAAAAATTCTTAGCGGTTTAGAAAAAACTGTCTCGTCTAATATAAGTTCCACATACTATACAAAAACTGATATAGATTCAATGATGTCAAGGTTAAATAAAAATGAGTAAACAAAATATAGTTGACGAGCTCCATAGATCAGCGAGAAGGAATTTTCCACGTCGTTGTACAATTATAAAAGGAATGGATGATTTGTGGCAAGCTGATCTTATAGACTTACAAAAATATGCACAGTTTAATAAAGGATACAAATACATATTGGTTGTTATTGACGCTTTATCGAAATATGTTTGGGTGAATCCTCTTAAAGCCAAAACAAAGGACTGTGTTACGGATGCAATGCGACATATATTGACTGAATCAACTCAAAAACCAAGCAATTTGCAAACAGATTTAGGTAAAGAGTTTTACAATGAACATTTTCAAAGATTGATGAGCAAATATAAAATAAACCATTATTCTACTTATTCTGTAAAAAAAGCATCAATAGTTGAGCGAGTAATAAGAACATTAAAAAGTCATCTATACAAATTATTTAGTCTTTATGGACAGTATCAATGGTTAGGCAGAAATTTGAAATCCGTTGTTCAACGTTATAACAGGACATCCTGTACGGGCAAACCCGACATTCTTTGTATATTTTTGCTTACGAAGCGCCTGCGCGCGCTTCACATAAATTACAAGACAGTACAATAAACGCTTTCAAGACAATCACGTCGTTTACTTGTGGTCACCACGTTTAACATAGTTTAAATACCTTAGTGTTCGGGAAACAACCCTAACATATTTTTTGGTCCTTCGATGAGTGGACCTCGCGCGATTGTGTTTACATCTCAACTGTGTGAGGTTTGGAATCAGTGCCAGGGATTTGTGGGCAATACAGCTCACAGTTCTGCCACGTCGAGGGTGATCGGGCAAACAAGTCAGGTCACTTACTTTTACTACAGTTCTGCCTGACCTGCTTAACGTCAGCCAGGGTAGACAAAGACACCTCCGGAGATCTACATCGTCGTCGCAGCGTGTATACAAGTAAGATCTTTCTGATTTTATTCACAAAAAAAAAAAAGAAAAAAAAAACTTCGCCTTCGCCAAAAAAAAAACCCAGGCAACGGGAGCTTGTTGATAGCATTAACAACCTGGCTACTAATTTTAGGAAAGACTTTGCGAGTAGGAAGACCTCTGACTATATCAAAAACGGTTAGAGGCTTTAAATAACTTGTGGGGTGAGTTTTGTGTGACAATGATAAAAGTTGTTAACCGCTGAAACACAGACCCATGAGTATTTTACTCAAAATGTTTACGCAACAGTTAAACAACAGTATGAGTATTTACGAGATTCCTTGATGTCCTTCAATTTAGGTACGCCGAAGATGGAAGAGAAAGCTAGTTCGTCTAAACCTGACGATTTAAAAGGTCAGCAATATACCAATTTTAGGGCGTTCTGACGGGTTGTGTGAGGCATTGACGTAAGTAAGTTAACGGAGAAGTGGCAGCTAGCTAGAAGATAAACTTCAGATGCTGCAAGATAGCTGGAAGGAGATAAAAAACCTTCACTTGCAGATTGACAACATACTAGTGGGGACTGATGAGGAGTATGAAAACCATTAATTCAATTCAATTCAAATTATTTATTGCATTTCATAATGTACATCAGTTCTAACTACTAAAAGTCACTGTCTTAAATTAGGTACACTATGAACCCTGTCGGGTATCGCAACCAAAAAGTGGAACGGCAAGCGAGTTTTATGACATGCAGTTAATTTATAAATTTAAATGATAAAATATAATTAAAAAGGATTTTTGTTTGTAGTTGTCAGCAGATTATTAGTTATTTATTATTAGTAAATTATTGTCAACATATAAATATAAAAGTAGTGTCAATGTTTATTGGGTGTTCGAGGTCATCGAACAGCGATATTATCCAGTCAGCATTTTACATTATGACGTTAGTTAGGCAATAAGTATTTTAGTACGCAATAACCAGCCGCACGGCGTGTACCTTTTACCATCTTACCATTGTAAATAAACCATTAAGTATAACCATTAAATAACCATTTTATTCCTGCTCCATCTTTTACTAAATAACCATTTCATGTAGTAGCGAGTCTTTGATACGTTAGGGTGAACTGCTACATGTGGTCCTTCAGTAAAGGGACTTCGTCTCGCAAGTGATAATAAGTTCGTAATTCGGAGTTCGTGGAAACCAGAAAACCAGTGCCTACCAATTGGATTGCAGTGAGTTGCTGAACCAGTGTGAGCTGTACCTAAGGACATAAGGTCAGACCAAACCATTTTCTTTCTTTATCTATTTTTTGCTTAATATTTTACCATGTCAAGCAAAATGGAAAACTATTTTCTTAACCAAACTGAAATATACGAAGAATTGAAAAGAATTTCAACTAACTTCAAAAAAGATGGTGCGGACAGAAAAACCATTGATTACTGTAAGCGCAAGTTGCAGATGTTAGAAAAATATTGGGAAGATTACCAGGCTAATCACATTAAAATGTGTGGATTAGCGGAGTTTGATCATATTTATTTTAAGAAAAGTTGTAATGAAACCACAGAAGAATTATATTTATCTATCAAGAAAATGATTGAAGACACCATGGAGAAGTTATCCCCGTCGTTGAAACCAAGTGTACCAGAACGCGAGAGACAGCGAAGTGTGAGTCCAGGAAATAGAGCAGTAGGTGAACCAGTTGCATCAACATTTATTCCTCCATCGAGTCAGTCAGAGGCTGAAACTGACACGTCTACATCGGTTCCTGCAGCAGTTCCTCGGCAACAGACAAACTCTTCGTCGTCGTCTGGAACCAGCAAGATGAATGAGATGTTGAAGAAACAAAACATCAACTCTAAAGCGTTTATGCGCACCGTCACTACCATAGCTGATATAGACCAGATGCAAGATAAGTGGGAGTTTGAGGATGCCTTGAAAAATCTTCAGTCGCGTTGGACCATAATAGATAATTTTCATTGGGAAATAGAAGTTGAGAAAGTGGAAGAAAACTTGTGGTACCAGTCAGAGTTTAACATCAACAACAACAACACAAACATGAGAAAATGTTTAACGATTTGAAGAAGACGATTAACACCAAGATGTGGTCCATGACACACCGTTTGAAGTCAACTCCAGAAGTTTCCATTCCGGTTTTCAATGGAAGCTATTACCATTGGACGTCTTTCAAAGATTTATTTACCGAGACGATCCACAAGAATCCATCGCTATCAAAAGCCCAAAAGATGCAGTTTTTGAAGGGAAAAGTAACCGGAGAAGCTGAACGTCTTCTGATAAGTTCAGATAATTACGATGTTTGTTGGGAAATTATAAACCACCGATTCAACAATAAAAAATTAATATTTACGTCCCACGTTAACACTCTACTCAGCCTTCCCAACATACAACACCAGTCATTAATTATGATTAAAAAATTGCATGACGTCACCACGGAGACCCTCCATGCGATAAAAAATCTGGGAGTCGATATAACCACCTGGGATCCCCTGCTAGTGCACTTACTAGCCCAGAAGTTGGATAGCGAATCATTCACGGAATATATGGAATCGGTCAAAAATCCTCGAGAATTACCAATACTTCAAGAATTCTTAGAATTTCTGGAGAGCAAGTTTACCAATTTAGAAGCTTCGAGACGTAAACAAGAACCAGCAAACCAAAAAACTACCATACAGCCTCAATCATCTCATCTAAACCAGAACAATTTTTCAAACCAAAGAAGGAATTTTAATACCAATTCAAATCATAATTATAACAAAGGCTACAATACGAAACCATACACAAAGTCTATGCATGTATCTAGGTCAACAAATTGTGCAATGTGCAACGCTGAGCACGGACTTTGGGCATGCGGCAAATTCTTGCAATTATTGGACGAGCAAAAATTAAAAATGATTAACCAATTGAATTATTGAACAAACTGCATCATTTGTCATTTTAATAAACAATGTTTTTCAACCAAGCGATGTCGTAAGTGTAACGGAAGTCATAACACGTTGTTACACGAGGCACTTACGAAAGCAAAAACCAACTTTAAACCAACCCCTAATGCATCTAAAGAAAATGTCTCGACGTCATCCCATGTTTCTTCTAACAACATCACGGAGATTTTACTAGCCACGGCTATGATCAAGGTAACTGGAGCTGACGGTACCAAACACACCATGCGCGCATTGATCGACCAGGGTTCGCAACTTTCGCTAATAAGTGAGAATGCCGCGCAAAGATTAGGACTCAAAAGAAATCAATGCAAGGGGAGAATATTTGGAATCGGGGAAAAGGAAAATCATTGTAAAGGAGCTATGAATATCCAGCTATGGTCAAATTACAACGACTTTGGCCTCGATGTTGACTGTTTGATAATGAATAGTCTTATTAAAAACTTACCAAACAAGACATTCATGCAACCAGAATGGTCTTACATACAGAATATTAAGTTAGCAGATCCTGAATTCAATGTCAGTCGTCCTATTGACATACTTCTTGGAGCCGAAGTTTACAGTAACATTATGTTAGAAGGGATTCTCAGAAGAGATAATGAAGACTAACCAATTGCCCAGCAGACGCGGTTAGGATGGCTGCTTTGTGGCTCAATAAGTATGTCGTACCATTGTAATGTCGTATTGCATAATATAGACGAACTAAAGAGATTTTGGGAAACTGAAGAAATCACCAACCAAACTAGCGAGATGTCTGTAGAAGATGAAGAGTGTTTAAATTATTTTTTAACAACCACGACAAGACTTGAAGATGGAAAATACCAAGTGAGACTGCCTTTTAAGTCGGACCAGAAAGAAAAATTAGGATTAACCAAACCATTAGCGCTCGCTCAGTTTCGAAGTTTAGAGAAAAAATTGGAAAATAATATTGAGTTAAAAACAGAGTACCAGCAATTTATGAATGAATACCAAAACTTAAACCACATGAAACCATCAAATAACAACAGCATAGCCGAATGTTACCTACCACACCATGCCGTAATTAGAGCTGAATCAACCACCACCAAGCTAAGGGTCGTCTTCAATGCTTCGGCAAAGTCGTCGACAGGAGTCAGTTTGAACTCCATTTTACACAAAGGCTGTAACTTGCAACAAGACCTTCAAGGGCTCATCCTTAAATGGAGACAGTATCAGAACGTTTACGTCAGTGATATTGAAAAAATGTTTAGAGCTATATTTGTACATCCCGAAGATCAAGCTTACCAGAAAGTATTATGGAGAGACACCCCTCAACAACCACTTCAATCATTTAACCTAACCACGGTGACATATGGCACCAAACCAGCACCATTTTTAGCCATGATGTGCTTAAGACAACTAGCCAAAGACGAAAAACATAATTACCCAGAAGCTGCAAAATGTTTAGAAGAATCATTTTATATGGACGACTTTTGCGGCGGAAGTCACTCAATCTCAACCAGTTTAAAGCTGAGGGACGATCTTATCAAATTATTGCAATCAGCTGGATTTAATTTGAGAAAATGGATGGCGAATGAACCAAAAATTTTAGAAGGTTTAAACAACGAACAATGCAACCAAAAAACATATGAATTTAAGCAATCGGAATCTACCAAAACATTAGGCCTAGGATGGAACCCACAAAAGGATATATTTATTTTTGATACTAAAATAGAACCAACCTCTAAGTCCAAACGAACCAAACGAACATTACTTTCGGACATATCGAAACTGTTCGATCCCCTAGGATGGCTTACGCCTCTTAGTACCACCATGAAGTTGTTGTTCCAGAAAGTTTGGCTGCCTAAACTAGATTGGGAAGAAGCATTACCAGACGAAATTACTAAGAATTGGACAAGTTTACGAGAGGAATTAGAAGACATAAAAACCATCGAAGTGAAGAGATGGCTAGGTTTGAGAGAAAAGAATGAAAAAGTAGAATTACACGGATTCTGTGATGCGTCTAACAAAGCATACGCCTGTGTAATTTATTGCAAGGTCACCAATGAAGGTCAATCTACCATTACTTTAGTCACTGGAAAAGCTCGTCTTTCCCCGCCCAACAAACCATTTTCAACACCAAAATTGGAATTGATGGCGGCTCATCTCTTGTCTCAACTAGTAAAGAAAGTGCAAGGATGTCTACCACAAAATTGCAAAATTGAGTTATATTGTTGGACAGACTCTACAGCAGTCTTAGGTTGGATACAAGGAGACCCAGCACGCTGGAAACTATTTGTTTCTAACAGAGTAAAATTAATTACCCAAATAACACCATCAGACTGTTGGGGATACGTAAACACCAGTGAGAACCCGGCAGATTGTGCGAGTCGTGGGTTAACTACCAGGCAATTAAAAGGTCACGAACTTTGGTGGCAGGGCCCTAAGTGGCTACAAACTTATAAAAAACCAGAAAGAAAAGAAAAAACCATATACAAAACCAGTTTAGAAATGAGACCTGAAAATTTTAAGAAATCGAATGCGCTTGTTAACCATACAAATTTATCCCAAACCAATATAATTGAAAACTTACTAAATAAATTTAGCTCATTTAATTAAATAATACGTATTATCGCTTGGATACTGAGAGTGCCGACATGCATAAAGCAAGTTCAATCACCCTATCTCACGTTGCACGAGCTGCGGCGCGCGAAACTGCTGGTCATCAAAACCATTCAATACATTGAATTTGAACGCGACCTAGATTATTTACGTAAACACGGTAAAGTGCACTCAAAAAGTAATATTTTAAATTTATATCCATTCGTAGATGAAGTCGGGATTCTGCGTGTGGGAGGAAGGCTGCGCAACGCTGAAATAAGCATGGACATGAAACATCCTATTATTTTACCACATAACCATCGTCTCACAACTCTTGTGATTCAAGAAGGTCATGAACTGACTTTTCACGGAGGAGTGCGTCTTACCTTAGCCAATATCCGACAGAAGTATTGGATCATTAGTGGTTATATGGCTACTAAAAAGTTCTGTAGACAGTGCGTCATATACAAGAAACAGGATCCCATAAAGCAATACCAGCTTATGGGTGATCTACCAGCATGTAGAGTTAATCCTGAAAAGGCTTTCTTCCACTGTGGTGTTGATTTTACTGGATTTGTTCAAATCAAGGCCAACAAAGGGCGTGGGATAAAAACTACCAAGGGCTACATAGCAATCTTCGTGTGCATGGCAACCAAAGCTGTTCACGTTGAGCTAGTGTCCGACCTCAGTAGCTCAGCGTTTCTGGCCGCTTTAACCAGGATGGCAGCCAGGCGAGGAGCACCACGTCACATATACTGTGACAATGGAACTAACTTTGTGGGTGCAAATAGAGTTCTACAAGAAGAATATGAGCATCTTAGACATGTATTCAACAATAGTTTTCTTGCCGAAGTAACGGAAATGGGTATCGAGTTTCATTTTAATCCACTTCTTCATGCAAGTGCTGGAGGACTTTGGGTACGGGCAGTGAGAAGTCTGAAACATCACCTCAAGAGAGTCGTCGGTCACCAAAAACTCACCTATGAAGAATACGCGACGCTGCTTACTAAACTTGAAGCCTGTCTAAACTCTCGTCCTCTGTGTGCATTATCTGAGGACCCAGAAGATCTAGAGTTTTTAACACCAGCGCATTTCCTATCAGCTCGGCCCGGATTGACAGTTATAGAAACGGAAGCAGATGCTAGAACCAGATGGCATCTTACTAGTAAATTATTTCAGGACCTATGGGTCAGATGGAAGACTGAATACTTGTCCCAACTATCCGCAAGAACCAAGTGGATGAATAAACAGAAGAATATTACCATCGGAGATTTAGTTCTTCTTCATGATGACAACTTACCAGCAGGAAAGTGGGCGATGGGGCGCGTAGTCGAGACGCACCCGAGCGACGACGGCTTAATCCGAGTTGTGACGCTAAAAACCAAAAATGGATTTCTCAAACGACCAATAGTGAAGCTATTCGTGCTACCAATACCTCACACAAACCAAACACTAGAACCGGAGACAAATGAGGAACCAACTAACCAAGAACTTAACGAACCAAAACCAGAAGAGACAAGACGACGTAGAAAGAGAACCACTTTTACCACCATTGCCACTGCGTTACTATTCTTTATGACGTTATTGATACCACCTATTAGTGCATCGTATGACCTTCACGAGCTGCCTAGTAACCAAACTCTGTATTTTGACCCCATTTCCAAAATACAGTTGATAAGAGATAAGTGGATATTAGTTGTTTATTACGACATGGTACCATACTGGGGAGGCACAGCGGCATACACAAGAATTAGTGATTATTTAGAAAAACTTTGCACAACCATTGATAAACAGTCACCATGCAATATGATCATATCCCAGTTACGTCACGACTACCAGGAATTCAAATACTATAATGAACTTTTAGTAACGCAGCATTTCAACGTTCACGCTAGACATCGCCGGCGCCGGGGCCTTATCAATGGTGTCGGCTACCTGGCAAACGATCTGTTTGGAGTACTCGATTCTCGATTCGCAGAGCAGTATACCAAAGACATCGAAACCATTAGACACAACCAAAATCATCTCGCCAAACTATGGAAGAACCAGACGTCAGTTATTGAGTCAGAATTTAACCTAATGAAACAAATGGAAGCTACCATCGATAAACACCACAAATTATTACCAAAAAAGTTATTACCTTAGAGGAAAATGCTAAAATCTTTAAAGGAGAAATTCAAAATATGTCTTATGTTCAAGATTTCACGCTATCTGCCATGGCTGCTAATAGTTTATTGCAAAGCCTAAAGAGACTGCAGAGCATAATGCTTAACACCATCACTGACATATCTCATGGCCAGATTAGCTTGCACTTGTTACCACCTCAATTTCTTAAGAAAGAGCTTCAAACCATCTACAGTCAACTGTTGAACGATCTCACTTTACCTGTTAACAATTTCGATACAGATTTACCATACATTTACAAACTATTGAAAGTAAAGGCAAGAGCCACCCAAAACTTTGTTATATTTGAAGTTACATTTCCTCTCATCAGCAGAGAGAGCTTTCAGTTATATAAAATACTACCACTTCCTTATCAAATAAACAATAATATGATCAGTATAGTACCAATTTCGGAATACGTCGCAGTTAATTTGAAGAAAGATTCTTACTTTGTCATCACCACCAATGATTTGAATGACATGTCTACGCCACGGAGAATCATACATGTGTCAACTGCTCAAATCAATCCTTACAAACGAAAATGATGAAAGTTTCTGCACCAAGAATCAACTAGATAATAAATGCAAAACTGAAACAACAATTTGTACCAACCGATGGGTAGAATTACATCAGACATCACAATACCTATACTTCTGTTGTGACGTTTATTTTATTAAAATTGTATGCGACGATCAAGTTTCCGTCCGCCAGCTGACTAACTCCGGGGTCATTAGCATGCCGCAAAAATCCATAGTCAAAGGAAAGGACTTCGTATTGTATTCACTACAACACCAATCAAATGAAATGAATTTTACTGCAGATGTGATCATACCAAAAATTGATCAGATAAACCACATAATCAACGTGAAGATACTAAATGATGACAATCCTTCAGAAGACAATACATTAAGTTCTTCTTTCAACAAGCTCGCTAACCAAATACACAACTTGAGAGATGTAGACATACCCGATGAGATATCTTCACATGACGTTCACCACTACGTCATCAGTTACGTCATCGTTGCGGCAGCCTTGTGCGCGGTTTCCGTCTGGCTGTGGAAGATCGGACGTTGCCGCCGATGTTCAAGTAGCGATGCCGCCAGCCGCAGAGCTCCACCAGCAACCGGGCCGGCGCGACCAGCGCCGCCTCCCAGGCCAACCAGAAACTACCAAGTGTCCAGTGCAGCTGGCCCGAGCCAGCCTGAGCGTAATACGTCAAATTCGTATCTCGAGAGTCTGGCCAGCCGGTGGCCTAGTTATAAGCGCGGGGAAAATAATGGACAAAGTGAAATGAACACTTATGCTAAGATAACTACTAAAAATGCAATATTTACTGTAGAGGACACTGTAGTTTAAACATTTGATAGTTAAAAATTTTAAATCTATTTTGCTTAAATTTTTCTTAGTTATTTTTTTCTTTTTACATTTAACATTATATTTTACCATTTTTTATTTTTACCATAAATAGTACATATGATATTTTATTTTTTATTATAATGTAGCTTTCCAGTGGTTGCTTCATACCTAAGTATTTAAGTTTTTTGATTGTTTAAATATTTTATGAGATGTACTCATCTCCTGCTCGGGAGCATGTTCGAGGTCATCGAACAGCGATATTATCCAGTCAGCATTTTACATTATGACGTTAGTTAGGCAATAAGTATTTTAGTACGCAATAACTAGCCGCACGGCGTGTACCTTTTACCATCTTACCATTTTAAATAAACCATTAAGTATAACCATTAAATAACCATTTTATTCCTGCTCCATCTTTTACCAAATAACCATTTCATGTAGTAGCGAGTCTCTGATACATTAGGGTGAACTGCTACATTGGGTATAGTATATAATGTCAATTTCAATTAAATTTTTTATCGTTAAAATACTCGTCCAATCTGTAATACGTTTTATTTACTAAAATTAATTTCAACTTCCTTATAAATTAAGAATTTTTTTCTTCATTCCTTAGGTTGTCGGGTAGGGCATTATAAATTTTTATCGTCATAGCTAGCGGGCCAGACTTAAAAAGTTCTAGCCTGGAAGCAGGTGTCACTAGTTTATTTTTTTGCCGAGTGGGGTATGGTCTTTGTAAGTCTCCTTTTTTTGTGTAAAATTGGGGATATTGGCGTACAAATTTGCATGATTCTAAAATGTAAATACAGGGCAAAGTTAACATTTCTAGGTCTTTAAAATATGGTTGGCAAGTTTCTGTCCCTTTTATATTTTTAATTATCCGTATGCATTTTTTCTGTAGGATTAATAGTCTTTCTGCATCGGTACTATTTCCCCAGAGAATTACTCCGTACGTAAGCCACGAGTATGCATACGCATAATTAGCGGTTATCGCAGTTTTCATGTCCGTAGTTTTTTTTTTAGTTTTCTTAGTGCGTAAGTAAATGATTTTAATTTAGTTGCTACTTTGTCAATGTGGGCTTTCCAGTTTGCGCTTGTGTCCAACACTATTCCAAGTAGTTGAAATGTGTCGACACATTCAAGCTTTTTATTGTTATAAGTATAGTCTATATTTAAGGGAGATTTTTGATAAGGTCGAAATTCAATTATTTTAGTTTTTTTTAAATTAATTTCTAGGTTATGATCGGATAGCCACGATACGGTTGAGTCAATTATTTGGGTTAATATCTGATTTAAGTTGTCAGGTTTGGAATATGGGATCAATATTGATACATCGTCAGCAAATAAAACGCACGTATGGTCCATGATTTTTGGTAGGTCGTTGATGTAAATGAGGAACAGTAGACATCCAACAACGCTTCCTTGCGGAATAGACCAGTTCATGTGTTGAACGTCTGACCTTACTGTTAAAACTGTCCCGGTATCGTGATCAAAGTGGTCAACTTCCACGTACTGCTCCCTATCCTGCAAATATGACTTGAACCACTCGTGAGCAATTCCTCTTATACCTACACCGTATAGTTTGTCAAGAAGAATATTTTTTTGTACTTTGTCATATGCTTTTGTCATGTCGAGCATTATTCCAACTCCATATTTTTTGTGATCAAGCAAATTTAATGTCTCTTGGATATATTTATAAGTTGCAAGTGTAGTCGAACGATTTTTCCTAAAACCATTTTGGCAGTCGTCAAGTATGTCAAATTTTTCGCAGAAATCATAAGCTTGTAAGCACATCGCTTTTTCGAAAATTTTTGATACTGTGCACGGTATAGCGATAGGGCGAAAGTTTCGCATATCCGTATTTTTCCCGTTTTTGTGAATTGGTTTCACGAGTGATATTTTTAACCGATCTGGGAATGTACCCTCTGAAAAGGACTGGTTTATGAGTAGGGTTAGCGGTAGGGTGAGTTCATCGGCACATTGTTTAAACAAGATTGGTGGTATTTCGTCAATGCCGTGGCTGTGTTTGCCTTTTAGCTCTCTAAGTATCTTGTTTACTTCCTCGAGTTCTACCGGGCGTAGGTACATGGAGTTGTCGGGCGGGTGCATCACGGGCCGGCCTCGTGGCGGCTGCGCTCCGCTCGGCATCCCCACCGACGCAAAGTATATGTTAAACGCGTCAGCGACTTGTTTTGGTTCCGACGTTAAGTTATTCTGGATATTTAATCTCATATTTTTATTTTGTTTTTGTGTGTTTTTATTAGTACGCTCTTTTATAATGCTCCACATTGTTTTTGAAATATTTTTAGATCTCTTCACCTCATTGTATGTATTCCAGTTTTTTTGATTTTATAATAGCCTTTTTAAGGGTCTTTTCATAGTTTTTGTAATGTTTTTTTAAGAACTTTGCTATTTGTAGTATTTATTAATATTTTCAGGAGCCTTTTGTTCTTACATGAGATTTTTAGTCCTTTAGTTAAGCAGCGTTTTTTCTTGTTTTGGTTAGTTTTTATTATTTTTTTGGGTATACATTTATCCAAAATATTTTTAAGGGTATCGTCAAAGCAATTGTAATTTTCATTTATGTTTTTATCATTTTGTACAATTTCTTTCCACGATATATTTTTTAATTCTGCCTTAAATAGAAAAATATTTTTTTGGTTAAAAATCTTTTTCTTTTCGCCAAGTTATTGGTTTGTTTTTTATTTGTGCATTTATTTTAATTGTTGTGCTGTGATGGTCTGGAAAACCAAGATTTAGTACTTCAGCTTTTATATTTTTATCTCTGAAATTTGTGAATATCAGGTCAATACAGGTAGAAGACGATTTAGTTACGCGCGTCGGTTCTTTTATGTGGGAAATAAAGTTATGTTCAGCCATTAGGTGAAGTAGTTTCCTTAATTCAGAGTCAGCTTTTAAAGAGTCAATATTAAAGTCACCACCTAATACTATACGCTTCTTGTTATATTTTTTGGTCAAATATTTTAAAATTTGTTCCAATTGCATTAAAAAATCATTTACCCGTTTGTCGTTCCAATACAATGATATTAATATTACATCCTGGTTAATTAATTCAACGGCACATAATTCTACAAGAAATTCAATTGACATGTCCGTGATATCTTCAAGGTCTATGTACTCCATGTCGTCACGTAGTAGTATGCAGACCCCTCCACCGTCATAGTTTCGCCGACAGTATGCGCTTGCAACGCGATAATGATTGAAGTGTATGAGCTCCAATTTTTCCTTTGTTAGAAATGTTTCAGATAGGCAGCATGCGTGATAGAGGTTATTGGTTTGATCTAGGTAGGCCTCAAATATTGTGCGTTTGTTCCATAGGCTTTGTAAGTTTTGGAAGAATATATTTATATTATTGTCGAGAGGTGCGAAATGTGTTCAGTGTGTAGTTTTGTCGCGTATTGTTGATAGTGTTGGGTGAAGTCGATGGTAGGTTTGTTGTTAGCCGTGAAGAACCTTCGTTGTGTGACGTAACCCTGCGTGTGTATTTATGTGGAGATCTGTTAATAGTGTCGTTCAAAGACATGTTTGTACTAATTTCTTGGGATTTTCTGGTTCGATTTCTCTCGTCTAGTGTTTTTTTGTCAAGCAGTTTGGATACGTAAAGTCCAGTGTTTCGGAAGTATCTTACGTTATTTATAATATATTGAGTCATGCGTTTGCTAATTAATTCCACGCGTAGTGGTCGTCGTGGTCCTCTTACTCCGAGTCGTCGAATTTCCTCTATGTAGCCTGTGAGGTCTACATGTAAGATATCCCTAAATACAGTGATAATTCTTTCTTCAAGCTCATATTCCTCCTCTCTTGGGTATTCATTTAAGCCGTATAGGACGAACGTATTTGGGCATTTTAGGTCTTGTACTGATAAACTTTGTGGTTCTATTGTCACATTATTTTTTTGTTTTAATTCTTCTAGCTCTCTTTGCAATTTTTTATTTTCCTTAGCTAAAAGATTAACTTGGTCAGTTATTTCAAAAAATTTTTTGTCCTGTATTGTCTGCTGTTTTTGCAATTCGTCTGTTCTTTGTGTGAATTCTTTTTTAAGTTGTAAGGCGACGGTGTTGATTTCTGTAGTCAATAAGTTTTTAATGTCTAATAGGATAGATTGTTTGTTTTGTTCTAGCTTTTTTTCTAATAGAAGACTTATAGCTTCTAACGTTATTATATTTTGGTCACTTTTCTGTGTATGCCGTGTTTCTGAGGCTGGAGATGTGCATGTGTTTCCTATTACGCTTTGACTGTGTGTTCCTCAATAGACATGTTGGTATCGTCTAGTATTAATTGTTTTTGTTTGCTAACTGGTGTGTTGTAATTTCTGGGTCGTCTTGTTATGTTTTCGCAAGCGGGACAGCGCCAGGTCTGTGTGAGATGGTGTTTATTTGTTGTATAGTACTGTGTAGAGATATTTAAGCAGACACAGTGGTACTTATCTCTGCATAAGGTGCATTGTAGTATCCCTCCATTCCTGATACTTTGGTTACAACCTGCAGCACAGGAGTCGTCGGCGTTGGGCATTTTGGCGGTAGACATTTAATTAACTTAGTCGTCACCTCAGGAAGCAGCGGTCAGTATTGGCCGCCACACACAGTAGCGGGGCGGGGCAGTTTCAAACGCCAAGTGTTGGTTGGATAGCAGCAGCGTATGAGTCTCTGCAACGGTTTTACTTCGGGTTCGATTCCGTGGATCAAATTTGGGATTTGTTTTTAAATTTTATAGTCACAGGGTGTAATGTTTTACAGATGTTTTGCACAAAGTCGTTTTCACTGGTATAAACGTACACAATAAGACCCGACACGGTATGATTTATGTATTTCTACAGGTGAAAATTAGTGATCAAACTGCGAGCGAATACACTTTCGATCCGATGCTCTCGGGCCCGCGAGCCGAGCTTATCAACTTCTGACAATTATACAGAACATGAGATCACCTATGAAGATACAAAAGCAGCTCTTCACCGGAAGCTTAACTCGTCAACTCATGAGGAGCAGGCCGTACCTAAGGTGGAGTTGCCGATTTTTTCCGGCAATTATACATCTTGGCCTACTTTCATGGATCTTTACGTCGGAGCCATTCATGACAACAAAAGATTAACTAAGGCGCAAAAGATGCGGATCCTCAAGAGCCAGCTAAGAGGCGAAGCGGAGCGACTGGTCAAACATCTTAATGTTACCGATGACAACTATGACACATGCTGGAAATTACTGTGTCACCGGTATTACAATATACAAACATTATTTAACAATCATTTTTCTACCTTTGTTAATCAACCTCCAATTACGAAACAAACGGCATCCGAGTTGGGACGGCTTTATGACGTCACTATGGAGACGATACATGCCATACAAAATTTTGGTGTTGAGACAACTACATGGGATCCTGTTTTGGTGTTTCACATTATCCAGAAACGTACAAGGGCTACCAGCAGGCTAGAAAAACTCCAAGGGAACTTCCGTCGTATGATGAACTCATGGACTTTCTCAACGCCACGTTCACAGCGTTGGAACCCCTCACTGAGAAGAAGTACAACGATACTACAAAGTCTCAACCCCATACCCAAAAACAAAACAGCAACTTTAATAAGAAAAATAGCAATTTTGTTCCAAATCTTTCGTAACTACTACTAAGCAGTTAACGACAGTCGGAAATGTCCTGTTTGCAAACACAAACACATATTACTTTTTTGCAAACAATTTCGACACATGGATACAGCAAAGAAATTGGATACGATAAATGAACTGAACATATGTCGCAATTGCATGTACGTGCACGGCGACAATATATGCAATTCGACGAAAAAATGCAAAACATGTGGTGACCCACATCACACTTATTTGCACAAAACTTTTTTTGCAAACAATTCGTCATCATCTAACCCGTCACTAAACTCTAATCACGTCATAAAAGACAATGAGGGAGTAATGTTGGCATCAGCCATACTACAGGTTAAAGCTGTAAATGGTCTTTACATCGAACTTCGTTGTTTAATAGATAGCGGATCACAGTGCAGCCTGATTACCGAAAATGCTGCACAAAGGTTAAGTTTAAAGCGATGCAACCACGGGGAAAGTAAGAGGGTGGTCAAGTTGAATAGCAAATCGGTCTACGGCAATTATACGTTTAGTAGGGACGCTCACGTAATGGCAAAGGTTTTGCGTCGATTACCTAACTACACATTCGATAAATCGTCATGGACACACGTACAAGGAGTCAATTTGGCCGACCCTGACTTCAACATTTCTCGCGACGTTGATATACTGTTCGACGCGGGAGTTTATGCTAACATTCTTCTGAAAAGGAGTATCAGAGGACCTCCGGATCTACCCATCGCTCAACAGACGAAAATCGGCTGGATATTGTTTGGCGTCCAGGAAAGTCAACCTAAATACTACAATTGCTTCGCTGTCCTCAATAACCTGGATGAAATTTCAAAATTCTGGGAAATGGAAGATATAGTGGACAACACCAACACAGTGATGACATCAGAAGATGAATACTGTGAGCAACTATTCGAAACAACTACGAAAAGATTACCCAACGGAAGATATCAAGTGAGGATTCCCATGAAAAATGACTTTGAGGCACAATTAGGAGAGTCAAGGCCACAAGCGGTTGCACAATTTTTCCAGCTTGAACGAAGAATAGTTAATATATAACAAAAGTTTCATACGTGAATACATCCAACTTCATCATATGAAGTTGTGTACTAAGTCAGTAATGCCAAGCTGTTTTTTCCCGCATCACGGCGTCATCCGATTGGAATCACTTACCACAAAGCTTCGTGTTGTTTTTAACGCATCTTCGAAGACTACCTCAGGTAACAGTTTGAACGAACTGATGCTGCGTGGACCAAATCTCCAACACGATCTGCAGGCCTTGCTTTTAAGATGGAGGAAATACAAGTATGTCTACACTGCAGAAATTGAAAAATTTTTTAGACAGATATTGATTGCTGAAGAGAATCAGGGTCTTCAAAAAATCATTTGGAGAAATTATAAAACAAACAGACTCGTACCAGCTGTGCACAGTAACTTACGGCACAAAGTCAGCACCATACCTTTCAATGAGAACAGTCAAACAGTTGGTCAAGGACGACAGTCACAAGCATCCTTTAGCTTGTGAGACCTTAAACAATCAGCTGTATGTTGACGATTTGCTGAGTGGACATAACAATTTTGAAACAGCAAAGGAAATGCAGCAATAGTTGATAAACATTTTACAAGGAGGTGGATTCAATTTGCGGAAGTGGACGAGCAATGAGCCTGAATTACTGAAATCTTTACCACAAGAAAAAATTTCAGACAAGATGTTCGATTTTAAAGATTCTCAAATTAACAAAACATTAGGCATTAAATGAAACCTTTGCACGGATCAGTTTACATTTCAACGTAATACCGCCGCGAACAGTCCACACAGAGAAACAAAAAGGTCAATGCTCTCTAGTTTATCGACGCTATACGATCCTTTGGGATGGTTATCGCCTGTAACAGTTAAGGCAAAAATACTATTTCAGGGAGTCTGGACTAGAGGGATCGACTGGGATGACGATATCCCATCCGACATACATAAGAAATGGGTGAACCTTACAAAAGACATGACACATATAAATAATATTGCCATTCCGCGTTGGATTGGGGACACAGAAACCAAAGTCGAGCTGCACGGATTCTGCGACACAAGTGAAAAATCTTATGGATGTGTGATATTTTGCAGAACGGTACCAGACAATGGCGAGCCCACGATCCAGTTGGTATGCGCAAAAACAAAACTTTGTCCACTTCACAAAGACAACAAGGAGAAAGTATCGATACCTCGCTTAGAACTTATGGGAGCTCAGCTTCTCTCCCGCCTTATGAAGAAAGTAAATGAAGCGTTAGACAAAAATAACATAGAATCTTTCGGCTGGATAGACTCAATGGTAGTCTTAGGATGGCTAAATGGCGATCCCTCTTGCTGGAAGACATTCGTGGCAAACCGAGTTCGAGACATCATCAACATTATGCTCCCTGGCTGCTGGAGGCACGTCGTATCCGAAGACAATCCTGCAGATTACGCCAGTCGAGGTTTACTACCGTCACAGCTTGTGAACAATCGATTGTGGTGGGAAGGACCCACATGGTTGAAAAACGGAACAAACAACGAAAGTCTTATAATAGAAAAGCCTACACTGGAGATGAGACCTAAATCTACATTACAAACATATACCTTACAATTAAAAGGCCCTAATTTTATAGAAGAGTTATTGCATAGCAGTAGTTCAATGACTCATATAATACGAAGCGTAGGATGGTTATTACGATTCATTTTGAACGCTCGCACCAAAACAAATAAATTAAAACATAATTACCTAACTACATCGGAAATAAACAAGGCTCGTTTGATAATAATCAAACACGTGCAGTCCGCAACATTTTCAGATGAAATATCAGATTTGAGTGCTTTGAGTAAGGTGAACACAAAAAGTAAACTTTTTACGCTCCATCCAGTTATCGATGAGGAAGGTATTTTAAGAGTCGGAGGAAGGCTCAAGCACTCCGACCTACAGGATTCAGTCAAACACCCGATTATAATACCTAAAGATCATCGATTAACTGAACTTCTCATAACAAGAGCTCACCAGAACACGTTGCATGGAGGAGCTCGCCTTACTTTGGCTCACATACGTAGTCAATATTGGATGATTGGGGGCAACACTACTGTTTTGAATAAAAGCACTCATTGTTAGGAGACTAGCGCCATCTGCGTGTGATCTCCACAAACACGGGCAAGATTTATCGATTTAGCGAAAGTCGCATCACTAGAGCCGCGTCGCATCTCTATTCCGGGGCGCGGTCTCTGTCAGTTCCTTCTCGAAACGACACGCCGGCGGCCGGCGTTGTTTGTCCTTTTGTAGAAAGCGTATTTCGTGGAAGAATTATCGCTGATCAACTAATTATTGTTTGTTTTGAGTGCCCAATTCGTTTTGTCCATAGTTTGAAGGCATGGTACCAGAAATAAATCGTTGTATGCATGAAAACAGCATAAGTGTCAAGTGTTTGAAAAACGTGTTCTTGCATAATCGTATTGTTTTAACCTTTGCCCGGTGTGGAACGGAAGTTTATATGAACTGATTCTAAAATGGACTATTTGTTGGTGTTGTGGATAGAACTAGATGTATAAATAGTGATAAACATTTGAATCGGAATCAAAGACGTCACATGGGTCACGTCATAATTTGCTTGTTAGGTTATGTACTCAATAGTGAAACTAAAATAAAGACGCTGTTGTGCGGTAGTGAAGTGGTGATATATTCGACATATTCGTCTGGGGCGTCATAAATGAGCTCAGGGTGGGCATAGGGACCCAACGTTATTCACCACTGGCTTGGGACCCGTGGAGGGACCCAAAACCGTCGCCAAACCCCGAAGAGGACTTCGAGATCGACGAGGAAACTGGACGAGGTCGTCCGAAGGCCGTCCGACCCATACATATACAGGATGATTTTGAACTCCCTAGCTTTATTTAAGGAACGCACTATATATGTGATATAAAAAATACATGTTGAATTACTTTTAACTCGTTTCATAGTAAAAACCAAAGATATCAGGCGTCAAAGATATCCCAAAAATAAACGAATTTGTCGCCCGCGCCGCGCCCGTAGTGGTAAAGGCCGCGCGAGACGCGTTTACGCCGCAAGGTCATTGATCTTTATCGTTACGTACCTATTGTATTACGTTTTATAAGAGTAAATTCATTTTGATGCTCAAATGGCTGCTTATACCTCGCGTTTCTACCATTTACACGGTAGCACGATCGTAGTGCGTATTTTATTAGCGTTTTCGCATGTTAAGTAGCCCTGGGTGTGCTATACTAGGATGGGTGACCGTAAGTGGCATAAAAATTTGCAGCCTCCTTCAGCTATCATCGTTAGATAGCCGTCGTAAGGCAGCTTGTAAAAATCTTGCAAACAGTGTTGGCCACTTTCGTAAACAAACAATAATCAATAAAGGCCGAATTTGGTCTTAATTTTATACCTAATCATAAGTCGCAATTTCCCTTCGTACTTTACGGGCTTAGTACCTTCAAAATACTGAAGCTGTTATTGTTACTAAGCAAGGAAAAAACCTAAACACTAATAAAAATGATAGGTACGTAGAATAGTACGTAATTAATAAAGCATTTACAGCTTCTGCATCGCCGAGCTGCATCTCGCGGGCTGGCTCGGGGGTACCGCTCAAAAAACTCGAAGATGTCATCTTCTATCTCGACGACTAGACGTGGCGCTCCGCATCCTCATGCATGGGATGGTATCTCGAATCCACCGGCCACAATCGTTTGGCGGTGAGCCACTGTAGCATTCGTTATGCCTTGAGCACGAAGTCGAGGAATGCTCTCACTTTCGTAGAGCCTCCTGGCTTCCCCAGTTTTCCCCACTTAGAATGTATACATGCGCACCATTTCGTAATACTCTCGTGCGGAATACGACATTGTTATGGATAAGATAAGAGACGCGCGCGGGAAAAGAGCTTTCACAACCTCCTGTGACGCGAGGGTTTTGCCGACTGCCGACTGGGGCGGCCGGCGCGGCGCGTGCGATTAGCGACAGGGTGGCGCGGGCGAGGCGAACGAGCAATGGTAGCGGGTGGTAGCGGCGTGGCGGGAGTGAATCAGCTGTGTGTGTGTGCGGCCGTGCGGCCGGCTGAGCGAGTTCATTCATTATTCGGTTGGCCATGTATTGAAAATTTGCGGATTTTTCGTGATAATTATTTTAAAACTTTTTTTTATTTTTTTTATTGCAGTTTTGTGTTCTATTAGTGATTCTGATTCTAAGATTTCAATAAAGCTAGTAGGTTTAAAATCATCCTGTATAGTAAGTCATAGATATTAAGTTTGTAATTTAAAGTAATTCGCTTAGATATTTAAGTTTAGGTTGTGGGTGACTCCCACTATTTACTTTATTTAAAATATTTATTTTATTTAAAAATATCTATATTACTTATTATTTAAAAATATAATTTTATTTATTATTATACTATATACTATTATTATAAATATCTATACAAATACCTTACACTTACTTACACACTTATCTATATATACACCTTCATACATCTTACATACCTGCTTCACGGCATTCTAAAAATAAAATATTTATTTTTAAAGAGCTGGCCACAGCAGATTTTGTTTTCCTGCGTGAAGACGCTGTGCGTGCTCCTTTACAGCCGACATATTCAGGCCCTCACAAGGTCATAGAACGGAGAGACAAATATTTTAAACTCCAGGTCAAAGGCAAGCCAATGACCGTTTCTGTTGACCGGCTTTCATAATGTCTGACGAAGGCCAGGACACTTGTCCAACTCCGTCAGCTTTACCATCGCCGGCACCTAACGAGGTAATTAAGCCTACTAAGGTTACCCGTTCTGGTCATCACGTCCGTTTCCCGGATTATTATCGCCCCTAACCAGGTCTCTGGGGGGGAGTGATGTGGGTGACTCCCACTATTTACTTTATTTAAAATATTTATTTTATTTAAAAATATCTATATTACTTATTATTTAAAAATATAATTTTATTTATTATTATACTATATACTATTATTATAAATATCTATACAAATACCTTACACTTACTTACACACTTATCTATATATACACCTTCATACATCTTACATACCTACATAACTAATTAACTAATTAATATAACATAATAAATATCACTTACCGTGCGTTGCGTATTTGTTCATACGAGGCGAATGTAAACGCGCACTCGGTACCCGTTTACGTCACACGGTTGCGCGGGCGCATCGCTGCCGGCTCACCGCTAGTCGAGACTTACTTAGACGCCGACCCGCACGTCGCTCGCGCTCTCGATGCCTTTGTTTGCTAATGCTTACGGTCGCTAGTACCCACTGCTATTTATCTGTGTTCTCTCACTTTCTTCCTACTTTTATTCTGTGCTATCTCATCTTCATTCTCCTTCCATTGTATGTACTGTATATGCTGTGTGAGTGATTAAACTGTTAAACTGAAGTGCGTGGCTTGCTTTATTTCAACGCTTATTGGACTATCTGGTAACGTACCTATCACTTATTTATCACTCCACATCAAGCAATCGCTTCAAGGTTATAATTAGGTAAGGAGGTTCCCTAGACCTTATCTAGGGTGGTAGCAGACTGTGTAGGTTTGTTTGTGTGTTTGTTTGTTGCCGGTGGGATTCCCGGCCCAATGCAACATACCGTAATCTCAGCTTTCTGCCTACTACTACTGTCAAGAAACAGCTTGACACCCTCGCCGGCCTTCAGCCACTGTGGCGTCGATTTCACTGGAATGGTAGAAGTAAAGGCCAACAAGGGCAGAAGCATTAAAACAACAAAAGCATAACATTTTACCTGATTTGCAGTCAGGATTCCGTAAGGGTCGCGGTACAGTCACAGCACTTCTTGATGTGACTGACAATATCCTTGCAGAGCAAGATCTAGGTCGCGGTACGATTTTTAGCGTGCTTGATTATTCTCGTGCATTCGACAGTTTCAGTGTTCTGCTCCTTCTTTCAAAGTTAGCTTACTTCGGTCTTGACCACCATGCTGACAAATGGTTTGATAGTTACTTAAATGGTATGTCTCAAATTGTAAAGTTGTCAAAGGAAAATGCTTCTCCTTCTTTTTCTTCTCCAGCTTTAGTGAGCCGGGGAGTACCACAAGGTTCCATACTGGGCCCACTACTGTTTATTATATATTGTGCGGATATTACTAAGGAAATCCAAAACTGTAGATATCATTGTTACGCGGATGACATTCAACTTTACATATTGAAGGATCCATCTAAAGTCGCTTCTGCTGTATCTAAGATGCAACAAGATCTAGACAGAGTAGCCAAATGGTCAGCTAGAAACGCATTGGTACTGAACCCACTCAAATGTCAATTCATGGTTCTTGGCACTAACATGCAGATTAAAAAAATATTACAAACTAATCCTACTCTTAACATACTTGGTCAAAATATAGAGCGTGTGGAAGAAGTTAGGAACCTAGGCATAGCTTTTGACAGCCATTTGCGATTTGAAAGCCATGTACTGAGCCTTGTGAAAACATGCTTCTACAGATTAAAGCTTTTATATAAGGTACGTAATCTATTGAGCGAGCAAGTCCGTATTTTTGTGCGAATCCCTTATTTTATCAAAATTAAATTACGGTGACCTGGTCTACGGCCCACGACTACTACGTAGAACACAAAAAATTGTTCAACGTATACAAAATGCTTGCTGTAGGTTTTGTTTCAACATTCCTCCTCGTATATATATCACACCGTTCCTTAACAAAGCTGGTTTGTTGAACATGGATTCGCGTAGGCAGCTTCATCTTGCAATGCTCATGTTTGACGTTATAAAGTATAAGCAACCCGAGTACTTGTTTCATAAATTAGTATTTTGTAAGCCACGTGGTTCCGGTAGCCTCCGGTCAATGAGACCTCCGTTATCGGTGCAGAAGCACAAAACAGCGGCATTTAGAGGCAGCTTCCGTTACCATGCGACGAAGTGCTGGAACAATATCCCACCCCCTCTTAGACTTCTGCAATCTAAAAACAGTTTTAGAAAAAACTACAGGTGTGCTCTTTTGGATGAGCAGATGAGCTGACGGATGTAGGAGATTTACTTACTGCAGTCGGCGGCTTATCTGTTTTGCCCACGGATCCGAAAAACTTTGTCGCATGGTAACTTGTGGCGTTTCAATCCTTATTTCAATCCTTATTCCCAAAATATCAATTCTATATTTATCATAATTTCAGTTAATTTTATAATGCGCAATTGCACGGGATTGTTTCACTAATATTATTATTGGCAATGCTTTAAATTCTTGAGCTAATTTTTTATCAATATTAATAAATTTAATCAACTCTTTTACTTACCCAACAAATATTATAATATCCATATCAATCATCATTCATTACGTAGTTAATTTATCTTTCACACATAATACACCATTACTGCACCCGACTGTTCACCTACACGCTGAAACTGGAAACCAGTGTGCCGCCTTTTAGGCCAACCACGCTGAGTTTTGGCCTACTTTGCGCTACTGCAGCACATACATATATCGTACAGCATCATTGTTGTGCATTGTAATTGTTGCATGTTTATCGTTAAGTACTTATTTTTTTAATGTATTTTTCTGTTCTTGTACCTATTTCATGTGTGTGTGTATGTGATGCAGTTTTCGTGAATAAAAGTATTATCTATCTATCTATCTAACAAAAGGATACATCGCCGTTTTCGTCTGTTTCTCTACAAAAGCTGTCCATTTAGAATTTGTGTCGGACCTCACTACAGACGCGTTCATTGCGGCCTTCAAACGCATGTGTGCTCGCCGAGGTACTCCCAAACATATGTACAGCGATAACGGCACTAACTTTGTCGGCGCCGCGAGAAAATTGAACAAAGAGCACAAGACAGCTCTAAGTTATTATGTTAACACCGAGTTCATGGACCATTTAGCTATCACAGCAGTACAATGGCATTTTAATGCAGCAAAATTTTCAAGTGCGGGGGGACTTTAGGAAAGTGCTATCCGCAGCATGAAACATCACCTCAAACGCGTAATAGGGGAACAGAAGCTTACATTCGAGGAGTTCACAACACTCTTAAGAGTCCCCCGACCCTAGACTTCTCCATACAAACGTAGTCTACGTTTAATTTTGAAACCACATGTCAGATTCCGGTAAAAATTGGTAATTGTAAAGAAATTGCAATTATCTAGAGTTATAACTGGTTTCCTAAAATAAAATTATGAACTGGAAAGAAAATATAACGATTTAGAAGTTTCCCATACTAATGGTCAAAAATGATATAAAACGCTATATTCTATTTCAAGTTCATATTTTTACAGTCGAAAACTAGTTATAAACCTAGATAATTGCAATATCTTTGAAATTACAAAATTTTGCCCAAATCGGACATGTCCTTTTGAAATAAAACGTAGACTACGTTTGTATGGAAAGTTGTATTTTCGTCTAGGGTCGGGGGACCCTTAACACAGATAGAAGCATGCCTCAACTCGCGTCCCCTGCTACTACTAAATGAAGACAGTGACAACCTGGAGTATTTGACACCGGGACATTTCTTAATTACCGGCCCTATCTTGTCACCACCAATCGGTATCGATATTCAAGATTTTAGATCAAGGTGGCAGCTTACGGAAAAATTACATCAAGACTTCTGGAAAGTGTGGTCTTCAGAGTATCTCCAATCGCTGCAAAGTCGCAACAAATGGCAAAAGGTACAGACCAACGTTAAAATTGACGACATAGTGCTCATAAAAGAGGACAATGCCCCGCCGGCTAAGTGGCTTTTGGGAAGAATTATAGCCCTTCACCCCGGCAAGGATGGCCTCGTCCGGGCAGTTACACTTAAAACAAAAAATGGGTGTATTAAGCGACCCATCATAAAACTCTGCCCACTCCCTGTAAATCAAGATGAGTTCGTCGTACAACAGAGTCCAACTTCCTTAACCAAAAATGAGAACGTAGGAAGTTAGCGGTACAGTCGACGCACTAGGCAAAAGAAGTCAGCCTCAGTGTTACAACGACTTAATTCTGTATGTACCATGCTGTTGATGTTATTCACCTTTTTTGTAACTCCGTCAACCCAACAGCTGTACAACATAACGAGTCTAGACTGTACAAAGCTAGTCTATTTCGATAAGGTCACCGATTTACATATTGTACAGGACGAGTGGAAAATGGTTGTATTCTACAACATGACAACCTATAGAAATAATTTAAACAACATCGAAACATACGTTCACCATCTCCGCAATATCTGTGAATCTCAAACTTCCTACCTAGCTTTGGTAACGCAATTAGAACATGAAATTAACGAAACGAAACGACGCGCTGTTATCTTCGTCTCATGGGCACCGGGAAAGAAGAGGACTTGTGAACGCGGTCGGATACGTAGCCAACTCGTTATTTGGGGTGCTCGATGAGAGGTTTGCAGAAAAGTACACCGATGGCATTAAACGCGTTCAAGAAAACGAAAAACATCTACAAACTTTATACAAGCAACAGACATCCATCGCGGAAGGACAGTACAATCTACTGAAACGAAATGAAGTTACGATGAACAAACAATTCAAACTGATAAACTACAATATCTTATACCTTTAAACGAGAAATTCTTGTATGTATGTATGTATATATATATATATATATATATATATATACAATGGTAGTCTATTTCAGCTTGACGATAAGCCCTGATGATGACACAGATTCAATCCCTGTGTTGGGCCGGAGAACTAGTTTTACTAATGTGGTTGAGTTCATGGTCAACGCGTGGCGGGGCGTTGAATTATCGTCACATTTTTATGATACCCACGTAAGGTTTCTCTTGCGGCGACATCCATAAGGTGATGTGATTGTAAGTAAGTTGTCATCCTGACATTAGCCTGATTTCGTACTGTAAGTAACCAAGTGGCTAGTTCACGTCAACCTGGATGTCATAAGTCGATCCCGCTCAGGCCTCAGCACGACACGATACCCTAGTCTGCGACATATATATATATATATTATTACAGTTAAAATATAACAACTTACAAAATTAACTGATTGCTATTTATTATTTTAAATGAAAAGTATTTTATTCCGAAAATAATTAAAATTAGATAAGTACAAAATCAATGCAAAATACGCGAACAAACAAAATGGCTGATACGTAGTCTAAGTGCCCTAGTAACCGTCTTGCCCGCTCGGATGCCGAAGTAAGAGAGCGACCTGGGCCTGCGTGAGCGCCGTTGTCGCAGCGCCCCCGCCACTCGGAAGGGTCACCACCCTTCCGAGTGGCGGGGGCGCTGCGACTACCCCTCTCTTGCAGCGAACGCGTCATCGGGCACAGCCATCGTGCTATCTCTTCGTTTCTTCAAGAAAATTCGACGCTGTCTTCTAACACGGCCGTTCTGACTCTGCGGCGTCCTCGTCCGCACAGTTACCATTGTCTTCAACTGAAAGTGCGAGAAAGGTACATATGAGTACATGTATTTTAAAGCACTGTAACGAATCTCGCAATCATAAGTTTTGTATCACAGGCACTAATATGCGCGCTTTAGTACCTCTGATACAAATTCCATTCACAACACTTTCAAATGCAAAAAGTTAATTTAGGTACACAAGAAATTTAGAACAAGCATACTCTCAAACATATGTTCCTTATCGAGCTTGTTAGAATAAAAAAACAAGCTATATATATTGATTTTCTATTAAGATGGATTGTTAGTATAATAATAAATAATCATTATTGTAAATATTAAAACAACACATTGTAAAAATACCGCGTGGTTTCTAACTGATAAACACCACCTGTTGTTTACCAGTTAGAAATGTGAGTGGGGGTGCCTTATAAAGGTGGCCCGGCCCGTCAGTGTGGCACTTTTCGATCGAGACGTGGACGGTGCGGACCTCTCTTCATAAAGCTAAGTAATTATAATTTCTTAAGTAATAATTTTATTTTTATGGTGTAATATTCAATTTAAAATATAGATCATATGTAAATGATTAGTTAATTTATGTTCTGGTTTACAATTAAAAATAAGGTTTGATTTAAATATATAAACCTATTGTTATTTTACAGTAATTTACGATTAGTAATAAATACGAAGATTACATGACTTTTAAGCGATTGATCTAGCATGACGTTGTAAAAGTAGTGGGGCGCCAAGATGGCGGAGCGAGGTTATAAATTCAGTGTTTCTTAGTTTGGGAGCAGTCTTAATTGTGCAGCTGCAGGATAATGTAAGTTTAATTCTGTTACTATGTTTCTTATTAATTGTGATAATAAATAAGTGTTATTAAAATTGACATTCCTGGTATGTTTGTGAAACCACTTTTAGAATTATTCTTTTGTGAAGAAACCGTTATAGAATAACCAATATCTTTGATAAATACAGATGTAAAGATAGTAATTCTAACCTTAGGTAATATGATGTAATAGTGGTTTCCCAAGATGAGAATGAGAAATACTGTTGTGATACTTGTGATTGAACTAGTCACGTAGTAAAAACGTGAGAATGTGAAATGTAGACCAAAGCCCTTCAGGCAAGTAGGCGGCCTATACTGACGAGTTTCTTTCGGGGTCTATCTTCTCGGAAAACTAGTGGCCGATTACGAAACCCTGGTAGTTTTAGCTTTGCTTTGAAAAGTTATAAGAAATGTGCTGAGAAAATAGTTGTTTAGAGGGAATATATCATTTATTGAAATAAATTATGTTTTCCTCCCTCACCTGGTATTTCTTTTTCTAACATCAGAAGTGGGATACCACGGTTCCATGAATAATTACTAATACCTTGTGTTTTTTTTTATGTGAATCGTGATGGAGACGCTCTGCCTACGACAATGACAATGACGACGACGAGGATGACACGGTACGAGATGACTCAATGTCCACGTGGCAGCATGATGTGCAGCTCTTCAAAGCCAAAGAAGTAGCAGCTGACCACTACATGCAGTGCCCGCAAAAATGAAATGGATTAATATCAAGGTGCTTTGGAAGTTACAAGAGGTAGAGCCTTCGGGGCTCTATTATTAATAAAACATTGTTAGTTTTATTGAAATAATGGTCAAGTAATGGAAAAGAGATTTCAGTAATATTATTTTTAAGAAAAATTAAAATAATATTTTATTTTAATAAGCCATTCCCTAAGGTATCAAAACATTTTAATGATTAAAAATTACCCATTTTACATGCTGCATAATGATCTCTTTATAAAAGATAACAGTGAATATCCTTAGTTTAAATTGAAACTTTAGCTATACACTAGCAAGCTTAAACGTTGTATTGTAACATAGATGTTTATATTAAAATTCTGTTTGTTACTCAGGTTTTAAGCTACGGTAAAAATTCTATGTATTTATTTATGGTTGAAAAAAAAAGGCAAAACAAATAAAAAATTTGATTATTAACAAGAAATAGTAAAAAGAAAGTGCCAAATTAGATTTCATAAAGGAATAGCAAATCCACGGAATAAACTTATATTATAGGCTAATAAACAAATTAATAAAATAGGCTTTATTTATAAATTTTGTCAACGAAAAGTAAATAAAGGGAATAACTGATACAACAAAAAAAAGTACTAATTATTTAGAAGTTCAAATACAATAGAACAATTTTGCAAAGATAAAAGTTTTTGAGGCCATTAAATTGAAACTGTACAAATAATAAGCACAATCAATGATATAAGGTTTTCTTTAAAACGAAAATTTAATCGTGTTCCTGTCATCTTAAATTTTGCCAAATATGCAGCGCAGACATATTAATATTGAATCTAGTGACATAAAAAAAAAACAATTGTATGATACATGAGTATTGATAATAAAAGTAAAATATTTAAAAAAAAAATTGGATACTTTCCAGCAAATATGAAATTTCGTAACTTTGATCATATTGAGTACTAGTTTTATGTTTTTAGTACCGATCAAAAGACTGCTGTTGGTTCCATTTAACAAAAAAAAAACCGCTTTTAAACACCCTGCAGTTCTTTTTTTGAGTAAAATTTGATTAACTCTTTCAACGTGAGACTTTATATCATTTGTCGTGCAATCAGCACGAGGCATGGTAAAACTAAAATAAAAACCTACAACCAACGGAATAACATCAGACTGGCCGAGGTGTAAAAAAGAAAAATCTTATTTATATCATTGACACAAATATTTAATTACAACATAACAGGGTTGAATCATGTTGAACCTGGATATTGATTGAAGTTTATAAACATTATACGAAAATAGAAACTTGAATTTTCCTTATAAAAGATCAAATTGTATGAATTAATTACACAATCAAAAAAAAAAACACAGAATTTAAATGCCCCTAATAAATTAATAATGTTTAAAAAAGTTTATAACGTTTGGTACTTAAACTGAAATTGGATTGAACCAGTAGCATAGCAATAGAATTAATGTAAGATTAAATAAAATGAAGATATCTTTACTTGCTGCACTATAAAATAGCATGTTATATTAAGTTATAATTATGATTATTTTCTCTACTTATCCCTATGGTTGAATGGGAGGAAATGCTGCACTTAGTCCGCCATTTAAAGTACTTTGTACTGGGGAACAATTGTGTTAAATATTTGCTTAGGTCTTTTGATATATAAAGCAAAGATATAAGCAAGACTGACTGTAATAAGAGGTTCAGCTCTTTTGCCTACTGTAAAAGGCACAGCTGCAACTCGATTGTGTAAGGCAAAACTGAAAACAAAATATTATAGCATAACTGTAGCATATATTTATTGTCTTTACAGTTATATAATGAAATATATAACTTTAATTATAAGTTCTCATCGGAAACCATGTTAAACACTACCTGTAATATTTCGTCCGATTGGCCAAGCGGGTTGTGGAAAGTGCAACAGTCTATCAATACTACTATTCAAAAATCTACGGGTTTCTCTCTGCTTCATTTGCTAATCGGTTGTAATGCTAACATTCCAAGTATCCAAGCTCATTTAGATGAAATAAATGTATCTGAACCAAATATTGATTTAAGAGCAGATCGGGCGTTAGCTCACCAACGATTAGTACATGAATCAAGTAAATTTAAAGAAAGGTTTGATACAGTAAGACGTAATGAGAAAGTGTTTGAAGTGGGTAATGTTGTTTACGTAAATCAGGACCATAGGCGTCATGATGAGCTGAGCCCCCGCTTTAAAGGTCCTTATGAAATTTTTAATGTACTAACACACGATCGGTACGCTCTCAGAGGGAGAGGTAATCTCAGAAATATTATAGTGTCGAAAGAAAAATTAAGATTGTGGCCAGGAGAATGGACAGATGAGGATTCTAATGAGACGATGAGTTAATTATAATTTTTTTTTTTAAATTTTAGCATGATTTCAAATTATTATACTTACTGTTAACACTCCGTATGTTGATACATTTAGAAATGTTTGTAATTAAGGTCCACCTAATGTGAAAGGTAGAACACTGACTTGATAGTATATTGCTAGCTTGTTCACCTAATGTGAGAGGTAGAACGGTAGCAAGTGTATATTGTTAGCTTGTTCACCTAATGTGAGAGGCAGAACACTAACTTGATAGTATATTGCTAGCTTGTTCACCTAATGTGAGAGGTGGGACAGTAGCAAGAGAATATTGCTAGCCGATTCACCTAATGTGAGAGGCAGAACGGTAGCAAGTGTTATATTGTAATAATTTAACAATAAGTATTAATGATGTAATAAATAGATACAATTATTTTGATTTCATGTCTTAGATGGATATAAAAAGATATATACAATTTGAAAGTGAAGTTAGTAACATTTGAGTAAATATTAAGTAAGGTTGGTTTGTACTTCGAGAGCGAAGTACAGTCAGTCTGGCCGTGACAGCAATTTATATAAAACTTTGTACCAAATATATATATATATATATATATACATATATTAATCATAAATTACATTGTTATGTATTTTCCGATACATTTAAAACGGTGCGGACCTCTCTTCATAAAGCTAAGTAATTATAATTTCTTAAGTAATAATTGTATTTTTATGGTGTAATATTCAATTTAAAATATAGATCATATGTAAATGATTAGTTAATTTATGTTCTGGTTTACAATTAAAAATAAGGTTTGATTTAAATATATAAACCTATTGTTATTAATTGTCGGTGTATCAATCAATTCTCTCGGTACTCAAACCTATCAGTCTATCAATCATTTATCATCATAGCAGTATTGTGCGATCCCGGATTGTACATTTGGTCCTTCGAGAAAAAAAAGGGATCATATCGCGTGTATGTATCTCACCGATACGTGTCAGACTCAAATCTGTGTCGGACTTCGAACCGCGCGTGCGACACAGAACCAGTAGCAAGGAAACACAGGAAGCAGCCGTGTGCCAGGCTATCGGTGCACTAGCAAAAGCAGCTAAGCATATCATCACTTATCAAGTAAGATCTTTCCTTTTTTATCATAATGGAAGGTTTACTAGCAACCCAGTCCCAAATCATTGCGGGCATGGATCAGCTCCTTACCAATTTCAAGAAAGAAGGTACGGAGCGCAATACTAAAGACAATGTTTTGAGACGTTTAGATACTTTGGATTCCTACTGGCAGGAATTCCAAGTAAATCATATAAAGTTACGTGAGTTTGGTGATAAAAATGATGAATATTTTACTGGCGATCATTACAACAAAACTAAAGAATATTTTAAGTCAGCTCGTGAATACATTTTACAAAAATCTGCATCAATTTTAAATCCAAGCACACCTGTATCAAGCATTTTAAGTCCTTCAAATATTAGTAGCAATATTGCCCAAAAGACTATCTTAAGACCTGCCACTCCTTTAGCGACGACATCTAGCGCAGCAGACATCATGAACGCTTCAGAAGATAGATTCAAAGACTCCAAGATGACATCTTCGGTATGCAATATATTTAAGATGGCTTCACAGGGTACGAACAGTCACTTAGATGAGATGTTGAGAAAACAATCCAGCAACCTTAAAGCATTTTCACGTACGGTTTCTAGCATAAACATTAATTTAATCATGGAGCAATGGGAGTTCCAAGATGTTTTAAAAACATTGGAGTCTAGGTGGTCAGTCATTGACAATCTAGACTTGTTTTGGGAGCTTTTAAAACACTTTTTAAAAAATTAAAAAAAGTTTATTTTAACTTTAAAGTTAACTTTTAAACTAATTATAATTAGAATTACATATAAAATAATCTAGGACACGTCTAACGGAGGTTCACATCAAATACAGTGTGTCATAATGAGAGAGAGTCTGCACCAACCCACAAATGCTGAATAGACTATCATAAGGGCATGGTAAGCAGCTTTAAGGGTTGACGTAGACAACTCTACCTAAGGGGGGTTCCATGACTCCTCCCTCACTAAGAGCGAAATTATCCGAAGGACGATTTTCAGAGTTCGGATGACTTCGCACACAACAATGTAAAAGTTTAGCCTTATACTTAATTATAACCAATACAGTTAAACTTATAATTATACACACATATAACATTACAGTATATACGCTCACTGTTTCCACTTTAATGCCCTTTATTTTCACTTCACTGACACTGTACTTTAACTGCTGGTTTAGTTTTTCCAGATCACTTAAGTCTGTTTCTTCCAGGTTTACAGGTAGAGTCTGCAGAACATCAGGAGTTGAAACTTCAGGTAGAGATATCACGGGTAACGGTTCGTAAGTATCGAAGCTCTCGCTGCGGTGGAATTTGAAGCGTAAGTAGTCCACGATGACGTCACAGCCCTCTGCTAAGGTTAGGATATGGGTACCTTTTATGTATCTTCGTGTCGCTTCTCCTTCAAAATTTTCAGTAATTAATGTTTCATGTCTAGCATATAGGATATAGCGGTTAGGTTTTATCATTTCAGCTTTCAAGTTTTCTATTTGAATGGGAGTCTGCTTGCAATTCTTGGGATTAGCAGTGAATTTCATCAGTTCCTGGATACATGTGTCTTCAATAATTTGGTAAGTATCTCTTTCTTGACATATATAGTAAGTTTCATCTATCTCTCGGCATGGTTGTGCGAGTGACCTGAATTTCAAACTCTTTGATAGGAGATAGGAATATTTTGGAATTATAACTAAGGTATGTTTAAGAATAGGATTATATACAGGTAAGGGATACAGTTTATAATATGTATATTTTTCAGGGCTTACGAGTGGAACTTCTAATAGAAAGACTATCCTATCTGATTTTACATAGGCTTTCACCACAATAGAGCGTTCAATCTTAACTAAGTTATACGAAGTAGGATTATATATTAACTTATCCGTTCTATTAACTAATTCTAGGAAGTTTAATAATTCATTAGTGTCTATTATAGACTGGTGCAAAGTTCCTACTCTACTAAAGGCTAGAGCTGTCTCTATTTCATTCAGTTTAATGTATATTAATTGGAAGTTATGTAAGTACATATGATATATAGCAGTAATTTGAGATTGTATGAAATACTTATTGTCTTTAGTTTGAAGTAATTTTAGGTCTCTTTCTATTTCTTTTAGTTTATTATCTAACTGAATGAAATTATGACTCACTGATTTAGAGGAATTCACAAATGTATTAATAATATCCGAAATTATTGTTATCTTTTTATTTAATTTATTTTGATTAGAGGTTAAATCATTTAATATTTGATCATATCTTTGTGCATCCTCGTTATCTAAATTTCCAGTAATAGCCTTTATTACAGTTCCAATAGGATTTAATATTCCTCTCTTAACTCTATTAACAGGAACCAATTGTAAATACTTCTTAACAGTAATATTTTTAATATAATTTACCTGATCCTGTAAATTTATAAATTCCTTGCTAAAGTTCAGGTGAAATTTACTTGAAATTAATTTGTTAATGTTTCCTAACCCTATTATATTATCTTCTAAATCCTTATTAACTAGACTTAAATTCTGTGTTTTAATTAAGGTCCACTTATCATATTCTATTACAGCTGTTCCTTCCTTGAAGGTTAGCAATCCTGGGTTTTTCTCAATCTTTTGGAGCAGAAGGCCCTGGCTGGTCCTCACCAGGATCATCAGCATCACAACGAATTCTTGGGGGACGTTTAACGTTTTTAATAGGGGTTTTAGTAAGTCGAGAACCTATCTTAACTGGAACTATATTACGTTTTATTTTTCCTTTAACAACTGCTTTTTTGTACCGGGGTTTATCTTTTGGTTTTCTTATATTTATATCTTTTATAAAAACAGTATTTTCTTCATCTATATCCATGTCAGGTTCTCCTCCTCTTTTCTTTCGTTCTTTCTCTTTAGTCTCTATAATTTAATTTGTTATATATTTATATAAGAATTTAGTGCGTTTGGCATGATCTTTAAGTAATTGACTCATATACTGTTTTTCGAAATCTACATTAAATATACTATTGCATGACGTATGTCCGAATACTACCTCGAAAGGGGTGAGACCTGTAGTAGAATGGATGGTATGATTATATGACATGATAGAATAAGTCATTATAGAAGCTGCGTCTGTACATTTTTGCTCATATTTGGCTAAACGATAGATTTCTATCAGGGTAGAGTGGAATCTCTCAACTACACCTGTAGGGTTGGGATTATTAGGGGTAGTTATGTGTAAATCTATTTTATGGAAAGACATTAATTCTCTCATTAAACTATTATTGAACTCTAGACCTGGGTCACTAGTAATTTTGCGAGGTGTACCATATGCTGCAAAGTACTTAATTAATGCTCTGATTGATTACTTCAGGCGTGGAGCGGTTATCTACTTTAATTGCCTGGCCTAGCTTGCTAAATACATCTACTATAGTAAGATAATATACTCCATCTATAGTGAAAAGATCAATGAAAAGTTCCTGGAATGGGGAATCTTGGGTTTGAGTTAATTGGAGTATAGGTTTAATAGGTTTCCTATCATACTTCATTTTACGGCAGGCTTCACAGGAGTTTATAATAGCTGATACTACAGTTTGCATGTTATGCCAGAAATATGACCTACGTATTCTAAGCATAGTTTCTTTTATTCCCCTATGGCAGGTCTTGCCCTCGTGATGTTGTAACACTATAGCCTTTTGTTCCTTCTCATCTTCCACGAAAACTACTCTTTCAGTGCATTCATAAAAACGAACTGTATCTCTTTTAAACAGACTGGTAATAATAAAGAAAAAATCTTTTCTAAGCTGCTCATTTTCGAAATATATGAAATATTTTACACTGGGCCTAATGTATTCTTTTAAAAATGATTTTATTAATTCTAAATTATTAATGGGGATAAATACTTCTAATATCTTTTGCTTATCTCTTGAGAGATCTTTAACCTGTAATTCGTTTCTTAACCATGTGAATACAAGAATTTGGTTAGGCTTCGTATCTATAGCCTCGTTAAGGATAAGTATACCGAAAGATTCTAAATCATCTGCTGAATGAGCAGTAGCTGTGCTGCTAGAAACTGGTGGAAGAGGGTAAACTTCGTCTGCTGAAGCAGTAGAAGAATTTGATAAAACTACGGTTTCTTCTTCTTCTTCTTCAGGTTTGTTAGTAGATAGTTTCGCGATTTCTTCAGTAACTTCGTCCAGGTATTATCTCAGTCTATGTTCTTTGTCATCTACATTTACTTGCATAGAAGTCGTGTCATCATCAGAATCTAAGGCATTAACTTTAATACGAGATAATGCGTCAGCATTTTGATTTTCCTTGCCATTTTTATAAATAATTTCGAAATTATATTCCTGTAAACGGAGCTGCCATCGCGTTAACTTACTGTTAGGTTCCTTAAGGGAATTAAGCCAAACTAGTGGACGATGGTCCGTATATATATAGAATTTTTGTCCATAGAGATATGGGCGGAAATGTTTCACTGCCCATATTATAGCGAGAAGTTCACGCTCTATGGTGCTATAACGAGCTTCCGTGTCACTCAATGTTCTGCTAGCGAATGCTACTGGTTTATCTGAACCAATGGGGCCTTGGGGCAGGACAGCACCTAAGGCAACTGCTGATGCGTCAGTAGTCAGAATAAAAGGTTTAGTCATGTCAGGATACTGTAGAAGTGGGGCTGTTGTCAAGAGTTCCTTACATTTATTAAATGAATCTATATATTCTTGATCTATTACTATTTTATTACGTTTTTTAAGGCATTTAGTCATAGGTTGTGTAATTTTAGCGAAATCATTTATAAATTTTATGTAGTATCCAATAAGTCCTAGAAAACTTTTTATTTCCGTGATAGTCTTGGGTAGGGGGTATTTAAGTATAGTTTTTATCTTGTCATCGTTAGGTTTTAGTCCGTCAGTAGTAATAGTATGTCCTAGGTATAATACTTCTTTTCTGAGGAATTCGGATTTGTCTAGTTGTATCTTTAAATTAGTTTTTCTAAGTCTTTCAAACATCATTCTAAGTTTTTGTATGTGTTCTTCTAGACTAGAAGAGAAGATAATAATATCATCTAAGTATACCAGGCAGTGTATACCCTGTAGCCCTTTGAGTATATTATTCATGGCACGCTGGAATGTTGCCGGGGCTGTTTTCAAGCCAAACGGCATTCTAAGAAATTCTAAATGAGAATTCTGGGTGCTAAACGCGGTCTTCTCTCTATTCTCTTCATTTACTTTAATTTGGTGGTAGCCGCTAGCTAGGTCTAATGTGGAAAAGTAAGTACTTTTACCTAATTTGTCAAAAATGTCATTCATGTTGGGGAGAGGGTATTTATCATCTATAGTCAAGTCATTTAGTCTCCTATAGTCTATTACTTTTAAAAGCTGATCTACTTGATTTTTAATTTCTTCAGCTTCAGCTGGAGACTGCCTATAATGTTTTATAAATATAGGATCTTCATTTTTAGTTCTTATATGGTGCTTCACTTCATTAGTAAAGGTAAGTGGTAATTGGTCACAATAGAATATATCTTTATACTCTCTACATAGTTCTATTATTTTCTTTCTTTCTTCTTCATTTGTATGGTCTATCCTTAAGCGCTTTAGATTTTCTTCCAACAGTCTATCTACTTCTTTATCTTTAGTATCACTTATATAGTTAAGCTGACACTGATTACTTTTAAAAGGGGTTACATTAAATGGTCTTGTAATAGTCAAGGTAATTTCATTTTCCGTACTATTTTGTATAACTGTACTAGCAAATCCTTTCACATAATTAATAATAGCGCTAGGCATTCTCACACCTTCACCAAATTCCTTAAATTCAAGAATAGCTTCACCTGTGTACTGATTAATAGGTAATTCTACGCGATGCTCTGTTCGCGGAAGTAAAGTCATAACTAATTTTGGGCAACAATGTACTATAGGTATCTGTGCAGTTTTAGTTCTAAGCATATTATTTTTTAAGTCAATAACTGCATCTAGAAGTTTTAGTAAATCGTTACCTACCAGTCCATCATAACGTGAGTCTACGCTATATATATAAAATTTATGATAATCTGATGAATTAAAAGTAGGTAATAAGGGAATTTGCATAGACTCATTATGTGTACTAGTAGCATGTGTGCTAATTACTTCAAAAGGTTCATGGTAAATAAATCCTGAGAAATACTGATATGCCTTATCAGGACTAATAAATGAACGGGTACTACCTGTATCTATCATCATTTTTGCATCTATTTCTGGAATATAGATATAAGGTAACCCACTATTTGGGGTACAATTTAATTCTATGACTTCTCTATTATTCTTGTAACTATGTGAAAATTTTCAGCTTCTTCAGAGGGTTCAGCTGAAGGCTGCTCTTCTGTACCTACTGTATTTTCAGACATCATAGCTTCATTAAATTGTTCGCTATGCTGATTATAGTCATAGTATGTTTCATAATAGTAGGGTTCTAACTGGTCAGGGTATTGAGAATCTGTATTATAATATTCCTCATTAAGGGTAATTTCGTTAATGCCAAATCTAGGCTTAAGGGGCGCTGTACGCATAGACACATTTGTTGTTTCATTAGGAAGGGGTTTAATATGGCCAAATTGGTTATGCTGCATATTTGACAGCTGAGGTCTATAACCAAACTGTTGGTGTTGAGCATTATTAGCTTGGGGCCTATTTCCGAACTGCTGAGCTTGAGCGTTAGGCAAGTGAGGCCTGTAATCAAACTGCTGAGGTTTCATTACTCGGTTGGGTTGAAAACCAGAAAACTGGGGTCTATACCCAAATTGTTGGGGTCTCATAAATTGTTGAGCTTGAGAAAACTGAGGTCTGTATCCAAACATTTGCGGCGCTCTCATTTGCTGACCTTGAGGTATGCCAAAATTAAATTTCGGTAATATATTATTTTTTTGTACTAAGCTAGTTGATTGGGCAGGTGCACTAAATTTATTTCCAAAGTTATTATTTTGTTTATTATATGGATTGCTATATGTATACCTATTACGCGTATTATATTGAGTTTGAAAGTTAACTTCCTCGATAACAATAGCTAATGCATCTTCTAAAGAACTGGGCGTCTTTAACCTTACAATTCTAACTAAATTCTCAGGCAGATTATATAAGAAAACGTTCAGAGCCATATGATTATATATAGTTATTTTACTTTGTTTTAATTGCAAATCATTAATTGTATTTACTTTTGACATTAAAATAGATCTAACTGTCTGTACTCTATTACAAAAATCCAAATAACTTTCACCAGACTTTATTTTTAATGACTCTAGTTCTATAGAAATACATTCCTCACTGCGCGGATCACCGAAGTGTTGCTCTAACAATTCTCGGAACTCAGTCCAGGTCATAATATCCTCGCGCTCGCTGATAAGCGCAGCTGCATCGTCCGCGAGCCTACTCGTAATGGTATGCATGACGTATACATTTTGGGCCTCGGATCCCTGGTACTTATTTATAACAAATTCACATTTCCTTAAAAATAACCCTAATTGTCTTTTGTCACCCTTAAAAATAGGGATGAGTTTAATCATTTCATTAGGGATGATTTGAATTCTTTCTCCCTGTTGTTGTTCCATTTTTGTTTTTTAGAATTAAACACACTAACTAAAATTAGCTCTACAATATTAACTATAAAATTACGTAGAGTGAAATACGTAATATAACTTACAAGTATCTATTAATTTGATTTACTTTTAATTTTATTTTCATTACATAAAATTTATTTATTTTATTTATTTGTTCAGAAATATAATAAAATTTCACTTACTCTACTATTCTATGCAAAAATTTAATTGCGCGTTTTATTCAAAAACCACTCGTAATTACACAAGTTTAGGGAAATGGGCAGGACGGTAAAATGAGGGAAAGCAAAGAGTTTTACTTACATTTCACTCGACACCATTCTTGCCTTATGCAATCTTATAGTGAAGACACTATTCACTCACTTCACTCCCGATAGTCGAATTTATTTTTTAGAGGTTCGATAGATCGATCACACTGCTTTTTAAATCACTTCCCGGGCCTGGTACGATTTTGAGTCTAAAAGCGCGGAAACAACGCGATTTCAAAATGCAGGTTTTCCGCCGATCCGACCCGGCTGCGCCACACTTGTTTTGGGAGCTTTTAAAACACTTTTTAAAAAATTAAAAAAAGTTTATTTTAACTTTAAAGTTAACTTTTAAACTAATTATAATTAGAATTACATATAAAATAATCTAGGACACGTCTAACGGAGGTTCACGTCAAATACAGTGTGTCATAATGAGAGAGAGTCTGCACCAACCCACAAATGCTGAATAGACTATCATAAGGGCGTGGTAAGCAGCTTTAAGGGTTGACGTAGACAACTCTACCTAAGGGGGGTTCCATGACTATCTTCATTAGGAACTGGATAGTCAACTCAACGGAGAAAACGAATTATACGAGCAGACATTTTCAGCAAATGAAGCAACATATCATCGGATGAAGAAGCTTATTAACAGTAGGCTGTGGTCAGTGTCTCATTGGGAAAAATACACCCCTAAGGTAGAGATTTCCGTTTTCCATGGTACGTACAACAGTTGGATTTCATTTAAAGATCTCTTCACTGAGACTATACATATAACCTCTCACTTTCGAACGCACAGAAGATGCAGTTTTTGAAGAGCAAGGTTAAGGGTGAAGCAGAACGTTAATTCAGCATCTTCCTATCAGTTCAGAAAACTACGCAGTGTGTTGGGAAATTTTAAACCACCATTACAATAACTTCAAGCTCATTTTTTCATCTCACGCTAATATGTTGATTAATCTTCCCGTGATGCAGCAAGCCACCATTAATCATATAAAACGTATTCATGACACAACTCAAGAGAGCTTGAATGCAATCAAAAACTTGGGCGTAGATGTAACTACGTGGGACCCATTATTGGTACACATTTTGACACAAAAATTAGACACCGATACCCACAACGAGTATTTATTATCTCTCCAAAAGCCTAGAGAACTTCCTAGTTTATCAGATTTCCTGAACTTCCTCGAAAGCAAGTTCACCAGTATGGAGGCTTCGAGACGTAAGCAGGAAAATAACTCTTATAATAAATCACATATATCCCATCATCAAACGGGATCAAATCAAAATCATAAAACAAATAATTTTAAACAATCGTTTTCCAGCAATAAAATAATGACGCAATATGTTGGTAACAAAAATATGTCGGTTAGTAGGCCAACAAAGGTGTGTCCGAATTGCAAGAAAGATCACGTATTATTTCATTGTGCACAGTTCGTTGATATGTCGCCTAGAAACAAAGCTCAACTCGTCAAAAATTAAGAATATGCGAAAACTGTCTCTACGATCATCACGGTAAAGATTGTTTTTCTAGTAGCCGATGCCGCGAGTGCAATGGATTTCACAATTCAATTTTGCACGATGCATTTGTGCAAACTTCATCATCGAATAACAACTCGAGGCACTTACCTGATTCAGGTCATCAACCTAGATCATCGAATAGTCTCGTATCTCAACAAGAAGATTTTCCAGAAATTCTTCTGGCAACAGCATTGATTTGGGTTCAGATGTCAGATGGAAGCTACGCTGCTCTTAGAGCACTTTTAGATCAAGGTTCACAAACCAATCTTATCACCGAGAAAGCCGCACAGATGTTAAACTTACAGAGACAGCAATTTAAGGGCGTCATTACTGGTATAGGAGTTAAGGAAAATAGTTGTAAAGGGATGCTTAACATAAAATGTATGTCAATGGTTAATTCTTACTCATTTGACACAGAAGTTTTTATCATGAATAATGTCACAAGAAATCTACCGAACATTTCATTCCACAAACCACAATGGACACTCTTGGATAAGATACAACTTGCCGATCCCGAGTTCTATCGTAGTCGTCCGATAGATATATTATTAGGGGCGGAAGTATACTCGAACATATTATTAGAAGGAGTAATCAGGTTTGATCGCAAAATATCCCCTATCGCACAGCAAACGCGTCTTGGGTGGATTTTAAGCGGCGGGGTAAAGACCCTTCAATGTAATGTCGTTCAAATTGATATCAAACAATTTCAAAAATTCTGGGAGATTGAAGATATCTCCGCGGAAACATCATTATCAGAAGAAGACCAGGAGTGTATCACATTTTATCAAAATACCACGCGACGTTTGCAAGATGGAAGATATGAAGTCAGGTTACCTCTCAATCCAGCGTTTGAGCAGCAATTAGGTGATTCGAAATCAAAGGAAATAGCACAATTTAGTCAACTAGAGAGAAGATTCAATAACAACGAAAAATTATCTACTCAATACAAATTGTTCATGGAGGAATACAAGTCATTAGGTCATATGAAACCAGCTGACCGTAATCAGAAACCGGAATCATTCCTACCTCACCACGGGGTAATTCGCGAGGATTCGACTACTACAAAATTACGTGTGGTATTTAATGCTTTCGCGAAAACGTCATCAGGACTGAGTCTGAACGATCTCATGTATATAGGTCCTAACCTTTAGCAAGACCTGCAGTCATTGATCCCTAGATGGAGGCAGTATCGATACGCCTTTTCAGTTGACGTCGAAAAAATGTTTAGGCAAATCATGGTGAACGATTTAGATCAAAAATTACAAAAAATCATATAGCGAGATCATTCAAAGCAAGCCCTCCAAGAATATCAGCTTACAACGGTTACCTATGGTACAAAAGCTGCTCCGTTTTTAGCAATGATGACATTGAGACAATTAGCAGTTGACGAACGAGAGAACTATCCTGAAGCAGCAGACGCTATCCAGAGATCCTGCTTTTGCATGGAACGGGAGATATCGCCTCGTGCAAACAATTACAACAAGATTTAATCAAATTATTACAATCCAGAGGGTTCAAGTTGCATAAGTGGGCCTCAAATAACAAAGGTCTGATAAGAGAAAACCTTGATGGTAAACAAGACGACAAAGAATTTAAACAGGTCGAGGCAACCAAAACGTTAGGCTTGCGTTGGAATCCCGACCTTGACACGTTATCGTTTAGTTTTAAAATAGATTCATCAAAGAGAAATACAAAACGGAATGTATTATCGGAGATATCAAAGGTATTTGATCCTTTGGGTTGGATCACCCCCTTAACAACTAAACTGAAGATTATGTTTCAAAATATTCTAGGATTTAACCTCGGATGGGATGAAGAAATTCCTGAAAGTAATCAGTTAGAATGGAACATAATTAAGGCAGACATATTAAATAATAATATCATAAATCAATTTAAAATACCACGATGGTTAGGTACGGAGCTAATCAGCGATATCGAGTTACACGACTTTAGTGACTCATCAATAAAGGCATACGCCTGCGTGATATATTGTAAAGTATCAAGGCAAAATCAGACAAGCATAGAATTGGTAGCCGGGAAATCAAGACTGGTACCGACTTCCCAAAAACTTTCTCTACCAGTTTCAGAATTGAGTGGAGCATTTTTGTTATCAAAACTAATGGAAAAGGTTAAGTGAAGTTTGCCGAACTACAAAATCAAAACATACGGTTGGGTAGACTCCACAGCTGTTTTAGGGTGGATACAAGGCGATCCCCGCAGGTGGAAGACCTTTGTCTCAAACAGAGTTCAGCAAATCTGTGACGTTATGCCAGCTGAATGTTGGCGTTACGTTAAATCCGAGGAAAACCCGGCTGATTGCGCGAGTCGGGGTGTTACAGCATCTCAGTTATTAAATCATCCTCTGTGGTGGCAAGGACCACCATGGTTGGCCTCTTATCAAGATGACGGAAAAACCCAATTAACATACACAACTGTCGAAGAAACGAAACCTATCAAGCACGTCAATATCTCTATTCAGCAAAACAAAGGCGATGACATAATCACCGAACTATTAAAAGATTATAGTTCGTTCCCTAAACTCGTAAAGATACTAGCATGGGTTTATCGGTTTATTAATAACGCTAGAAAGCGATCAGAAAATCAAAATAAAGAAAGATATATTATCCTCTCCGAGCTGCGGAAAGTAAAAACAAAAATCATTTATCATACCCAACAACAATATTTTTCAGAAGAAATCAATCAATTGAATGCAAAACAGACAGTCAGTCACAAGTCTGAATTGCAGAAATTAAACCCCTTTTTAGATAGAGAAGGTATCTTACGGGTTGGAGGGAGGTTAAAACATGCGTTAATCAGCTATGAAATGCAACATCCAATCATCTCGCCGAACAAAAGTCGTCTGACAGAGCTCATCATAGATCATTCTCATCAACTTACCTTTCACGGAGGAGCCCGTCTTACACTTGCATTCATAAGGCAAAAGTACTGGATCCTTGGAGGGAACAGAGCGATCAAAATGCGAATATTTCGTTGTGTGACATGCAGGAAGCATAATCCACTTAAGCAAAATCAAATAATGGCCGACTTACCTGCATCAAGGACGAATCAATCTCGCCCCTTTTCTCAAATCGGAGTTGATTTTAGTGGCCATATTTTTTTAAAAATAAACAAAGGTCGGGGGGTAAAAACCACTAAAGGCTATGTAGTTGTATTTGTCTGCATGGCTACAAAAGCAGTTCACCTAGAGGTGGTCTCGGACCTCACAACATCAGCATTCATCGCAGCTCTTCGTAGAATGATCGCACGAAGAGGAAAGCCCGATCGAATACAGGATGATTTTGAACTCCCTAGCTTTATTTAAGGAACGCACTCTATATGTGATATAAAAAATACATGTTGAGTTACTTTTAACTCGTTTCATAGTAAAAACCAAAGATATCAGGCGTCAAAGAAATCTCAAAAATAAACGAATTTGTCGCCCGCGCCGCGCCCCTAGTAGCAAAGGCCGCGCGCGCGGAGACGCGTTTACGCCGCAAGGTCATTGATCTTTATCGTTACGTATCTATTGTATTACGTTTTATAAGAGTAAATTCAGTTTTATGCTCAAATGGCTGCTTATAATAATAATAATAATAATAATAATAATAATAATAATATAATAATAATAATAATAATAATAATATAATAATAATAATAATAATGTATATTTATTTTCCTCCACAAAAATAAACTTATTGTAACTTAAAAGGTAATCATAATAAACATATTTGTACTCGTATTTAAAAAACAATAAAAGATGTGGAGAACTGGTGCCTATGATAGGTTTCCGAAGAACCTGTGTTACGGGTCACCAGGACTCGAGCTTATACCTCGCGTTTCTACCATTTACACGGTAGTACGATCGTGGTCGGTGAGGCACTGTAGCATTCGTTATGCCTTGAGCACAAAGTCGAGGAATGCTCTCACTTTCGTAGAGCCTCCTGGCTTCGTGTAAGTTTTCCCCACTTAGAATGTCATGCGCACCATTTCGTAATACTCTCGTGCGGGATATGACATTGTTATGAGTAAGAGACGCGCGCGGGAAAAGACCTACCTATCGCAACCTCCCGTGACGCGAGGGTTTTGCCGACTGCCGACTGCTGGGGCGGCGGCGCGTGCGATTGGTTGACTGACTGACTGCGACAGGTGGCGCGGGCGAGGCGAGCGAACGATGGCAGAGGTGCGATTTTTCAAACGCGGAGTCACTAAACGAACGATTGTTTGTATGGAAAAACCATTCGTTTAGGTTACTCCGCGTTTCAAAAATGGCACTTCAGGTAGCGGCACGGTGGGGCGGGGTGGCACGAGTGAATCAGCTGTGTGCCTGTGCGTGTGTGCGGCTGTGCGGCCGCCCGAGCGAGTTCATTCATTATTCGGTTGACCATTTATTGAAAATTTGCGGATTTTTCGTGATAATTTTTTTAAAACTTTTTTTATTTTTTTTTATTACGGTTTTGTGTTCTATTAGTGATTCTGATTCTAAGATTTCAATAAAGCTAGTGGGTATAAAATCATCATGTATATAGCGATAACGGTAGCAACTTCGTCAGTGCAAATAGAGTTTTTAGAGCAGAATATCAACATTTACAACAAGTATTCAGCAACGATTTTCTGGCAGAGATAACTGAAATGGAGATCACGTGGAGCTTCAACGCTGGGGCCTGGCCGTCGGCTGGAGGTCTGTGGGAAAGCGTTGTAAAAAGCTTCAAATATCATTTAAAGCGAGTTATAGGCGAGCAAAAACTAACATTTGAAGAACTCAGCACAGTACTAGCGCAAATAGAAGGATGTCTGAATGCCAGACCTCTTTGCCCAATATCCGAAAACCCGGAAGATCTGGACTTCCTCACGCTCTCTCATTTCCTGACGGGAGGGTCTGCACTCACTTTGTTCGATACAGAAAAAGACATGAGGACGAGATGGCACCTATCGCAACAAATGTTTAGAGATATTTGGAAAAGATGGCGATCAGAATATCTTATCCAATTATCAGCAAGAAGCAAATGGAGAAAAAGTCGCAGCAATATTAGTCTGAATGATGTTGTTATTATTCACGACGACCATTTACCGCCTGGAAAGTGGGCAATGGGAAGATTAATCGAGCTACATCCAGGATCAGATGGACTGATTCGTGTCGTCTCCTTGAAAACTAAGAACGGAGTCATAAGAAGACCCATTATAAAACTATCTATTCTTCCAGTAAACGCTGAAGATTTAGAAGATCAAACACAAAAATCTAATATCATACAGGAAGATTCGCAATCAGATAGCACTACATCAAACCAACCGAAGAGAGAAAGACGTAAACGAAATCCATTTACTTTCGTTTCTTTAGTTACATCTTTTCTATTCTTCCTTACCGTATTATCAGGTTCCAAAGCGACATTGAATATCACGAACTTCAGAAAAGATCAAGGTCTTTACTTCGACAAGTTAGCAAACATGCAAACTATACGAGACGAATGGAAACTTGTTGTCTATTATAATATGCAACCTTATTGGGAAGGAATACAGGCGTTAAACAAATACACGGAATCACTCAATCAAACTTGTAAAACAATCAAAACAAACATACATTGCGATGTAATCCTACTCCAATTACATCACGGTGCTAATGAACTTGAATACTATAATCATATGTTGCTCGGTCAGCAATATGCAGCGCAGACTTCGTTTAGACAGCGACGCGGCCTTGTAGACGGGATTGGTTATGTTGCTAATAGTTTGTTTGGAGTTTTGGATCAGCGATTTGCAGACAAGTATGAAAATGATATTTCACTTCTACGAGAGAATCAAATAAAACTTATGACATTTTGGAAGAACCAAACGTCTATAGTTGAAGCGGAATAAAATTTCCTAAAACGGACAGAAGAAACCATGACAAGGCAACATAAGCTAATCAACCAACATATCAATGGTATCGAGCAAAGCATCAATTCATTACAGAATAAAGATCAAATTAACTCATTGATAAACGAGTTTACATTAGCATCCATCATTGCAAGCAACCTACTTGAAAACCTAAAAACAATACAGGGATTCATTCTGGACACCGTAACTGACATTTATCATGGTCGGTTTAATCCTCACCTCTTCAGTCCAGAACAGCTACAGAACGAATTGAGCACCATTGCAAGTCACTTAGCAGCAGACGTCACTCTTCCGATACAAAATATATACACTGACCTCAGTAAAATCTACAAATTACTCCAAGTCAAAGCACGGATGTTAGAATCGTATTTAATATTCGAGATAACTCTACCACTAATCAGCAGAGACTCCTTTGAAATCTTCAAGGTTATTTGTTTTGTTTGTTTGTTAAATCTTTATTGTACATAAACACAAGACAATAAAATACATGTTAGAAGTAGAAATCAGTACAAAGGCGGACTTATCCCAGATAGGGATCTCTTCCAGTCAACCTTGAATTAAGAGGACAATTTACAACACAGGGTAGAGAGTGGGTACAATAACTATAGAACAGAAAACAGAATCCAATTAAACCTAACTACTTTACTACACTAAAAACAATTTAAAATTTTACTAATACTTGTAACTACAAAAACTATAACATAATAAATATAAATACATAAAATATACATATATAATAATTAATATATAATAAATATATAGTAAATATATACTAATTACACATACACTTATACACATATATATACAACTCAACTCAAATCTTCCGACTTTTCCATTAGCTTCCTAATTTTGAATTTAAAAGAATGCAAAGAAGACGACATTTTAATTTCTAACGGCAGTTTATTCCATAGCCTTGCTGCATAAACTGCGAAAGACTTATTATAGCCCTGGGAGGAGTGAGCGGGTATGTGCAGCATCGGGTTGTTACTAGATCGAAGGCGGGAGTCAATGTCACGAAATGAAAATTTTTCGGTAAGGTATTTAGGAGAGGAGGGGTTAAATAGGACTTTAAAAAGGAAGGAGAGGATGTGAAGGTCACGACGAGTTTCTATACGTAACCAATTTAGCCGCGAGCGAAACTCAGAGATATGGTCAAATTTTCTGAGATTATACACATACCTTATGCACATATTCTGAATAATCTCTAGTTTGTTTGTCAGTTCGTCAGTCAGGTCTAAGAAGGCAACATCTGCGTAGTCGAGGACGGGGACAAGTAGTGAACGAGCCAACAAGGCTTTTGTATCGGTAGGCAGAAAGTTTTTTAATCGTCTTAAAGAATGTAAGGATACAAATATCTATTGACTCAGCTCACAGATTTGCGGGGACCAGGAAAGGGTTTCATCCATGATGATGCCCAGGTTGTTGACTTTAGTCGAAAAAGGAATTATATTATTGTCAGTACAACATTTGGGAAATCCATGGACTTAAATTTAGAAATGAAGGGGCTTCCTATTACAATCGCTTGGGACTTAGCTGCATTGACCATTAGCCCGAAGTTTTTTGACCACTCTGCGATAGTCGCAAGGTCGGTGTTGATAACGCTAATGGCGTGATGAAAATCGTCGAGAGGGGCGGTCGTATAGATCTGAAGATCATCAGCGTATAAATGAAAAGAAGAAGACAGTGAGGCCGTAATGCCATCAATGAAAATCGAGAAGAGAATAGGAGACAGTATACCTCCTTGCGGGACTCCAGCAGAGAGGTTACACCAATCAGATCTACAATTATCAATTTTTACTAGCTGCCGGAGTCCCTCTAAATAGGAGCGAAACCATGTTAGTGTAGCCGGGAAAAAATTAAGTGAATACAGAATGGCTATTAGGATATCAAAGTCAACAGTGTTAAAAGCATTAGAAAAGTCCAGCAGCACGAGAAGTGTGAGTTTTTTATCATCAATGTTTAGACGAATGTCATCTGTAATTTTCACGAGAGCTGAGGTAGTACTATGACCCACACGAAAGCCAGATTGAAAAGGACTTAACATATTATATTTATTCAGGTGTTTTGACATACACTGTTGTACGTGGTGTTCTATTATTTTTGATAATAAAGGAAGAATGGAGATGGGACGAAACTGGGAAAGTGAAGAAGGATTGGGTTTTTTGGGGAGGGGGATAATGTGAGCACTTTTCCAAGTAGTGGGAAACACACCAGACTTTAAGGAGCAGTTTACAATATTGGTAATAACAGGAGATATGAAAGTCGCTATTGGTTTTAACATATCTAGTGAAATGTCATCGTTGCCAACAGCTTTAGTCTTAATGGAGTTGATTATATTAACGACGTCGTCCTTTGTGATTGCGGCAAAATTAAAAGGGGGATGATCGGAAGGATCTTTATTGTATAAGCTGCTAAGAGTGGCATTCTTGACGTTAGGAGGGAAGTTAACTGCTGGAGTAGAGAAAAGTGCATTTAACTTATTGGCATCTACCTGGAAATTGGTCTCGGAACACTGTTTGCCTATGCCTTGACTCTTAAAAAACCTCCATACATTATTAGGTGGGCAATCTTCAATATTATTGTGAAAGTGTTTCCGTTTAGAATCACGGCATTTACGACTGCACAAGTTACGCAGGCTGACGTACGACTCCTGATTGGAGCTGGAAGGACAATGACGCAGTCTTAACTTGGCCTTATCTCTCCTAGCCATTAGCATTTTGATCTCCGGTGTCAGCCACGGGGCTGGATAGTGTTTAACGCGCACCGGATGAAGAGGAGCATGCTTGTCGTAAATAGATGTGAGAATAGTATTGAAGGCTGCCACCTTTAAATCCACCTCAGGAGCGTCCAGTACAGTATGCCAGTCTGCTTGAGAAATATCGATCATGAAGCTTTCCTGGTCAATATTCTTGAAGTTGCGAAGCATCATTACCTTATGTCTTCGTTTGGGGTGGCGAAGTTTAAATCATGCGAACACCAGGTCATGAGCCGAAAAACCAGGGGCATTGAACTGACCATGACTAGCCACAAGTTCAGGAGAGGAGGTGATTATCAAGTCCAGTAGGGAAGGAGGACCATTATGGGGAAAATGAGTTGCACTGAGAGGAAGAGAGTGTAAGTCTAAAGAATGAAGAAGAGAAAGGAGAGAATCCGAACGCGAGTCGTTTTTAAGAAGGCAGGTGTTAAAGTCTCCCATTATGATGAGATGGTCGTACTGCGAACAGTATTCGGTTATTTCCATCCCGGAAGTAAAAAACAATCAAATGATCAAAATCAAACCAATATCAGAATACATTGCCATCAGCTTGATAAAAAATATGTATGTTACCATGACAGAAGGAGATATTAAATCTTGTTTCATGTTAGAACCGTACCTATGCTATATAAAGAAACCAATCTATCATCTTAAGTCAGATCAAGACCTATGCGAAATAAAAGGGTCAGAATGTGAAACCACTGTCAGTAAATGTGAAGACAGTTGGATTGAAAGCAAAAACATTAATGTTTACATTTACTTTTGTTGCGACCAGTGTCCAGTGCGGTCAATGTGCGGAGATCAAGTTACCGCACAAGTATTATCGCATACTGGTCTGGTCACCACTGACAATGGCTGTGAAATGAAGACAGATGCTTTTTCGATATTCTCACGCCGAAGACATACGAGTGAGTTACAGATCACTCCAGAGCTTTATACACCAGATATTGCCCCTATAAATCATATTATTAATATCACCATTCCACGCAACTCACACAACTTGGAGAATACTTCAACCTTGAATCATCAACAACTGACAGAAATCGGAACAAGCATCAAATTCATGAAGGAGCATCCTCCGGTACTATCAGATGGTATCTCGACTCACGACGTACACCATTATGCGTTAATATACGCTATAATAGGAGCCATGCTGTTAATCGGAGTAGTATACGCGTCACGTCAGACTCGCTGTTGCTGGCGAGTATCGCCGCGTTCGCCCGAGCCGGATAGCCGCCCTGCTGTAGAGCAGGCTCCCTTTCCGGCTGAAACACTCAGCCCGCCTGCGCCGGTTCCACGAGCTCGCGCGTCCAGCCGTGGTGAAAGTGCCTTATATCAGTGCGTTAATGAACGGTCTAAAAAGGACATAAGTGCGCGAGTGTTAAACAAAAAGACATCTCCCCTCTTTCAAAACCGATCCAGTACCTTGAACATTGACGATCAATAAGATTCTTTATTTACAATTTAAGTACTACTTTTAAAAAAAAAGGCTTGAATATGATAAGAAAATTTAAAATATCAAATTACTATATTAACTTAAACTAAATATTCATAATATTTTATTGTTCTTGTAATTTATCAAATTTACTTTGAATTTTACTATCAAATGTTTTAATATCTTTAGCATATGTTAATCTGGCTCTGCCTGCTCCTTGTTGTCCCGGAGCATGTACGAGCTACGCTGTACAAAGTCCACTGGATTACTGACCTAGTGGCAAAAACTGCTGACAGCGTGCCGATGGGCCGCCGTCTTATTGTATATAATTTACTTCAGTACCATTAAAAAGATCATAGCAATCAAGTCGGTGTATCAATCAATCCTCTCGGTACTCAAACCTATCAGTCTATCAGTCATTTAACATCATAGCAGTATTGTGCGATCCCGGATCGTACAACATAGTCACCCACACGTCATACGTGTTCCGCGATAAAATCGCATACCATGGGCATGGGTGTCTGCCGTGACTGCGCCGTGCGCCTTATGTCACCCGTGTATCAACACGCTCTCTTGCGAGGAAACCGACTCTCAGTCGTCGCGACCATGTCGCACACCTTAGCTTAGGTATCAGTGACATAGTCACCCACACGTCATACGTGTTCCGCGATAAAATCGCATACCATGGCATGGGTGTCTGCCGTGACTGCGCCGTGCGCCTTATGTCACCCGTGTATCAACACGCTCTCTTGCGAGGAAACCGACTCTGAGTCGCCGCGACCATGTCACACACCTTAGCTTAGGTATCAGTGGCATAGTCACCCACACGTCATACGTGTTCCGCGATAAAATCGCATACCATGGCATGGGTGCCTGCCGTGACCGCATGCGCGCAGCACGCCTTATATCACGAAAGATTCTGCCATTATTAGGTGGAAATATGGCCGATATCATGCATAAAAGTTGACAACTCACGTGAGAAAAATGCGGCGCACGTCTCTGGCGTCCACTCGCCATGCCAAGGCTTCATGTACTCGGATGCAGCCTGGGTGCTTTTTCCTCGGGAATCTGCTAATAGTTCTAGCTCATAAGGCAACACCTTGGTTACCCTATAGGGGCCTCGCATACAAGAGTCGAGCTTTCCAGTGGATTGAGCCCGTTTAATTACGAATGCAAAGTCTCCTAATTTAAAAGCGCGAGGTGGTTGTCTCCCACAGTTCACATACTCATCTTGGCGTTGTTGATTTGCTGATAGTAACTCAGTAACTCGTTGCCTACGTAAAGTTACTAAAGCCTCACGGTTACCAGTTGAAACATCTTGAGCGACGTCCCGTACAAGAGCCCGAACAACAGGTGTGGTTCCTTCAATCCCAGTCAGTATTTGTAAAGGAGATATTTGCGTGGTAGTTTGCTTTGTCGTATTTAAGATTAACTGCACACGCCAAAGTGTGTCAGACCATTGTAAACCTTTGCTAGTCTCAATACGTAGCATATTCAGAACCGTTCGGCAGTAACGCTCCACTTGGCCGTTTTCACCGTGCATCTCAGGTGTAATAAAGTGTATGTCGGAGCCTATTTCGGAGCCAAGCTCTTGAAACGTCGAGTTTTGGAAAATACGACCACGATCACACACAATAAGTTTCGGTGTGCTGAACAAGGAAATAGCATTATGAAATATCGGGCGGAATTCTTCCATAGTCTGCCCACGCATTGCGTATAATAGACAAAATTTTGAAAAAGCATCAATAAAAACTAAAATGTACCTAAAACTATTAGACTCTGGTAAAGGGCCAAGTACATCTGAATGAATAGTAGAAAAAGGAGAATTTGGTTTCTCCCAGGATGAAATAGGTTGATTAGATGATCTAGGCAGTTTCTTTTGGGATAAACACACTATGCAGTGTAAAACATACTTCCTAACAAACTGTCTTAGTCCAGGAAACCAAAAGTAACGGAGAATTAAGTCGATTGTTTTATCCGTGCCAATATGACTATGTTCATCGTGAAATACACGGAGAAGGCTTTGTCGGTGGCCTTTGGGAATATAACAAAGTAACCTCGTCTCCTCACCAGTAGGAGTATACTCGTAGTATAAGAGTTCGTTTCGAATGACATACCGAGTCTCATCTAGAAGGCCATCTTTTAACTGTTCAATTGACATTTGGGTTTCTACGTCAGCGGATTGCGCGATTTGCGCCCAATTTTTTGGCGAACGAATGTGATTTACAGTTACCGGATTACGGCTAAAAAAATCCGCGTGAGACATGAGGGCACCTTTACGGTATTTGATTGTGAAGCGAAAATCCTGCATGTAAATCCACCAACGAGCAACCCTAGGTACTAAATCTTTTTTTGTGCTCCGTAAGCTTTAACGCCGCCGCAAAGAAAGTGGACCTGGTTGGGTCCAGCAAAAAAGAACCAGCCCCCTGTTAAGAACGAAATCGGCTTCATCCTAACGGCAAAGAGACGAATATTCAACGATGTCTCAGTGATCACTCGAGTCAAAACCGGGAGTGATCACCGAATATTAAGAGGCATCGTGAATATTGGTCTCAAAGTCGAAAGGTCACGACTGATGAAGTCGACGCTCCGACCGTCGCAAGTCCAAATTGAGAACTCCGAGGGCTTCCAGCTTGAACTGTCGAATCGCTTCGAAAGCCTTCAGGATTGCGTTACAGTGGACGAGATAAACCAAGGGTTTATACAAGCTGTCCAACTGGTGGGATCAAAAGTATTCAGGTCCAGCCCCAAACGAAAGCCTCAAAAAATCTCTGCTCGGACCCTAGACTTAATGGCAGAGCGACGATCAAGGCCGCTGCATACCTCCAAAGATGCTGAATCATATCGGCAGCTCAACAGACGTATACAAAAGTCCTTGCGACACGACATCCGCTCCTTTAATACTGAGCGTATTAAGGAGACGATAGAGCAGAATAAAGGCTCCAAAGTGTTCGCAAGAGCTATGTCGGTTGGGCAAAGCCGATTGATGAAGCTGAAGACGGAGGACGGCGGCGTGGTGTCGACAAAGGAAGGGGTTCTGGCGGAGATCGAGAGGTTTTATGGACAGCTGTATACCTCAGTATCACAACCCAGTAAACAAATGGTTAAAGACCCAAGAGCCAAGCTAACCCGACACTATACCGAAGATATCCCGGACCGGCCGTTATGCTTGGGATTCGTGGACTATGAAAAAGCCTTCGATTCGATCGAAACATGGGCCGTGCTTCAGTCTCTCCAGCGATGCCGTATTGACTATCGGTATATCGAAGTGTTGAAGTGCTTATACAGTAACGCCACTATGTCAGTCCGAGTACAGGAGCAGTGCACGAGGGCAATTCCACTGCATAGAGGTGTAAGACAGGGAGATGTTATATCTCCGAAACTGTTCACCGTTGCACTGGAAGATGCCTTCAAGCTTCTGGAATGGGAAGGATTTGGCATCAACATCAATGGCGAGTATATCACTCACCTTCGATTTGCCGACGATATTGTTGTCATGGCAGAATCGATGGAAGACTTAAGTACTATGCTCGGAGACCTAAATCGAGTTTCCCAACAAGTGGGCCTTAAAATGAACATGGACAAAACCAAAGTAATGTCGAATGTCCATGTTGCGCCCCTACCTGTTTGTGTTGGGAGCTCCACCCTCGAAGTTGTAGACCAGTATATCTACCTGGGTCAATTGATCCAGGCAGGAAGTTCCAGCTTCGAGGAAGAGGTCTTTCGACGAATCCGACTCGGCTGGGCAGCGTTCGGGAGGCTACGCAATGTCTTCTCGTCCAAAATACCTCTGTGCCTCAAGACTAAGGTTTACAACCAATGTGTGTTACCAGTGATGACTTATGGCTCCGAAACGTGGTCCCTTACTATGGGTCTCATAAGAAAGCTCAAGGTCACTCAACGCGCTATGGAGAGGGCTATGCTCGGTGTTTCCCTACGTGATCGAATCAGAAATGAGGAAATCCGTAGGAGAACAAAAGTCACTGACATAGCCAAGCGGATTAGCTCGTTGAAGTGGCAGTGGGCGGGACACATAGCGCGACGAACCGATGGCCGATGGGGCAAAAAGGTTCTTGAATGGCGACCGCGTACTGGCAAGCGAAGCGTAGGGCACCCACCTACAAGGTGGTCAGATGACCTGACCAGGGTCGCTGGAAAGCGCTGGATGCAGGCCGCTCTTGATCGGTCATTTTGGAAATCTTTGGGGGAGGCCTATGTCCAGCAGTGGTCGTTATGCGGCTGAAATGATGATGATGAAGCTTTAACGAGTTGCAGTCCGTGACTATTGTAAATTCAACCCCCAATAGGGTTTCCAGCTCGTAACTGTGGTTACTTGACTCTGCCCCTTGAGTAGTTTTGCTAAAATAACCTACAACAGTTTTACTACGACCCACATGAATTTGCAGTAATACTGCACCGTAGCCTACTGAACTAGCTCACATGGCAATTTGGGATTAAAAATGGTCAAAATGGGTTTATTTGTCAAAACATCAATAATATAGTTACGTGCTTCGTCTTGTTCTTTGTCCCACACAAATGCATTGGATATGCATCGGGTTTTTGATGCATACCCCTAGATGTATCTTCGAAAATACCCCGCTAAACCTAAAAATTAGCTTGCCTAACGTTGGTTGATTTAGGAGAGTTGACAAGAGCATTTAATTTATGCGGGCTTGGCCGAACCTGACCATGACTAATAATTTGACCTAAATACTCTATTTCTGTCGATAAAAAGACACATTTTTTTTAAATTAACGGAAAATCCACCTGCGTTTAGCATGCGCAAGACTTATCGCAATGTATTCATACCTTCCTCTATTGTTTGGCTCAGAATCAGAATCAACACGTCAACCGGCCTTGCAAAACAGCAGCCATGACGTCAATATTATTTAAATTGGCTCAAATTGCTGCCAAAAATTACACTATTGTCACAGAATTGATAAAAGTTTTACATACTGTTGTTACGTTTATTCACATTATTTAACGCGTCGGACCGCTGCTTCGCAAAACATATGTCCTCTGTATGACCTGGTTTTTTGCAATAAGTACAATTCTGCTTGTCATTACGATTAAAAGAATTACTCTTACTAACTGCGGGTAGTTCGTTACGCGGGCGCTTCGTACACTGCTCGCGCCTATGACCGGTAGCCCCGCAACCGAAACACTTGTCGGTACTCGCCGAAACACGTTTACGAGAATCGTTATGACCTACATACGACGAACGAACAGGATAGCGATTTGAACGAGTAATGGATGATTTACCATAAACAGATAAAAATTCAACAAGATTTTGAGAATTGAGTTTGGCGTTCGTAGTAACAGCTTTAATGTGAGGATCCGCAATACCTCGGGCAATTATAGCTACTTTAAGATCGTCTGAAAGCCCCACGACAATATTCAATCGCAATAAGGAGCGGCGGGCGTATTCAGCATAAGTAGTAAATTAATTCGATTTACTACACATAACCTCAAACAATATGTTAGAAAAATCAACACTTTTTGGACAAAGAGATTTAAAATCGCGTTTGAAATTTGTCCACGAGCGGTCGTTTGTAACCCAGTCGTTGAGCCACGTCCGAGCGTTTCCCCTTAAACACGTACCTATTCGCGACAAACACTCGTTATCATCCCATTTATTTAATTGTCGCGCCCGGTCTACTTCCGAACACCAAACATCAAAATCATGTACATCAGGATCGAAATTCGATATATAAAAATGGGTGGATCTTACTTGCACAAATGAGGTCAACGCGCTGACAATCCTGTCCGTTACATCATCTACCGCGCGACTGCCTCGCGATGTAGAAGGCACCGAATGCTCCGACGTAGCAACTCCGCAACCGCCCTCTGACGCCAGATCTGCTGCAGCCTCCGAAGGCAGCTGCACCTCCAGCAGAGACGCTGGGTCAGGAAGCGACAGGAATGCAGGGTCCGGCTCAGGGCAAGGCGGCGGTGGCACATTAATCCTACTCTCGATAGCGTTTAAACGGCTAAGGATTGCTTCTAAAGCTTCGCTATTTTTATCCTTACGCGACCTACTTTTCTTTTTCTCGCGTTCAGCCATTTTAAATACTACGAAAATAAGCTAAGCGGTTTGCAACTACGTTACTTTTAGTATATCCCACTTGTGATATTACAGTTCAGGAGAGGAATATATAAAGAAATATAACAACTCACAAAATTAACTGATTGCTATTATTTTAAATGAAAAGTATTTTATTCCGAAAATAATTAAAATTAGATAAGTACAAAATCAATGCAAAATACGCGAACAAACAAAATGGCTGATACGTAGTCTAAGTGCCCTAGTAACCGTTTTGCCCGCTCGGATGCCGAAGTAAGAGAGCGACCTGGGCCTGCGTGAGCGCCGTCGTCGCAGCGCCCCCGCCACTCCGAAGGGTGGTGGTACCCCTCTCTTGCAGCGAACGCGTCATCGGGCACAGCCATCGTGCTATCTCTTTCTTTCTTCAAGAAAATTCGACGCTGTCTTCTAACAATATTTATTTATAAATTTCTGTGATCTCGAAAACGGCTCTAACGATTTCGCTGAAAATTTGTATATGGGGGTTTTCGGGGGTAAACTATCGATCTAGATTAGTTTTATGTTTGGGAAAACGCGTGTTTTCGAATTTTCGTGCGTTTTTCTTTCCACGCAGAATATGGTCGCTAATTTCGTCGCGCCGCGACCGCCTTGATTTAGCTCAGTGGTTAAGGATAGCGAGAGCGCTAGAAAGAGTGTTACGAGTTCGAATCCCACTCGGTGACTTACTTTTGTTTTTTTTTTATGTTTAAGTTTATATATTTTTTTTTGCATTGTTTTTAGACAAGTTTAAAAAAAAATTGTTAATGTTTGAGATGTAACCGAGCAAAGCTCGGTCGCCCAGGTTCTTAAAGAATTATACGTCAAAGGAAATAAAATGCAAGTGAAAGTTGAAAGATCAGCCTATATTACACCAAGTGCCCTGGCTGCAAACGTCACAGACCTACGAAGTGAACACATAGATTTGCATATACTTAGGCCAACCCAGCTCCAAACTCAACTTAACGTCATCGCAGGCCAGCTACCAAGTGAATTGACTTTGCCTATTCCGAGTCAAGACATCAACGATATCTACAAGCTGCTTCGAGTACGGGCCAAAGTGACAGATGGATTCATGATCTTCGAAGTCAAGATTCCTCTCATAAACAAAGATCTCTATGAGTTACACTATGTCTTTCCGATCCCACAAAAATTACAGGATGGACACAGCCTAACCATAATCCCAACAACGGAATACATTGCTATTAATCTTCGCAAAGATATGTTCCTCACGGTCCCATAAGATCAACTACAATCATGCATCCATTCCGCCGAAACGCATCTACTTTGCCCTCTTAATCAACTGCTACATAACATAACTAGAACAAATATTTAGATCACTGGACTGGAATGAAGTTGGTCTCAAAATACATGGTAAATTCTTATCACATTTAACATTTGCTGACGATCTGGTTTTGCTTTCCGAAGACCCCGGAGAGCTACAGTACATGTTACAGACACTAAATGAGAAAAGCAAGTCTGTAGGTCTTGAAGTGAACCACAGCAAAACTAAAGTGATGACAAATAGAAAAGAAACAATTTTAACCTTAAACTCAGAACCCTTAGAATGGGTAAAAGAGTATGTATATTTGGGACACTTAATTTCCATAAAAGACTGCACAAAAAAAGAGGTATCACGTAGAATAAAGAACACTTGGAACAAATACTGGTCCATGAAAGAGATTTTCAAGAGCGAACTGCCTACAAATATAAAAACTAAAGCTATGGAAATCTGCCTAATGCCATGCCTAACATACGCTTGCCAATCTTGGGCTCTAACGCAAGAATCGCTCAAAAAACTAGGAGTTTGCCAGAGGGCAATAGAAAGGAGCTACATGGGCATAAAACTCAAAGACAGGATTAGGAATACTTCAGTTAGAGAAAAATCAAAGGCTAAGGATGTAATAAAACAAATACTTAAGTTAAAATGGAGATGGGCGGGGCACATTCAAAGAGTTAATGACGAAAGATGGACAAAGTTAACAACGAACTGGTACCCTATAAATAAAAAGCGCCGTCGAGGAAGACCATGCAAGAGATGGAGCGACGACATAACCGCCGTTGTAGGAAGAATCTGGAGCAGACTTGCTAGGGACAGAACGAGCTGGAAAAAAATGGAGGAGGCTTTTACCGCAACTTGCGGTCCTTACAATTGAATATACTTAATCAATAATTTTAATACTACATAATATCTTAATTTATCTTATTTAATTGTTTCTTTTTTTGGTAATTAATTATAAATGTAATACTAACACAAATATAATAAGAACATAAAACTGATCACTGATATAAATTGAATAAGAAATATAATTTAATTTGCCGCTTATCTTAACCAAAAGATAAAAAAAAAATTACTAATAATAATAATACTATGAATCTAATATAAAAATAATTATAATAAAAAAGTACTAATTTAACTGTAACATGTGATATAATGGCATGACCTGCATTATAAAATCAAAAACTAATATTGTATGTAAGGAATCAATAAAAGCTATTTTATAATTTTTATTTTTATTTTATACATAACATAAAAGACGCTCGAACAAACTGTGAAGCACAATTAATTTACAACAACAAGATAACAGAATGCAAAACAGTAAATGATATTTGTCGCGACAAATGGATCAAGTTGCAGCGCGGCGGCGGCTCGTGGCTCTTCTCGTGTTGCCAGGAACGCACCGTGCGCATTTTCTGTCCAGCTGGTATGACGTCAAAGGCATTGTCCGGCACAGGAGTTATCGCTCTGGGTCAAGGTTGCACATTGAAAGGGGACACTTTTACTATACATTCTCATTACAACTTTAACAATCGCATTGGCACAGGTGATATATTGATTACCACTGCACAAGTTTCTGATATTAACAACTTTATCAGCAATACTACATATAACCTCACAACGCCAGATATTCACTCGCAGATGTTAGACGACCTTAAACAGAAAATTGATAACATAAAATTGCAGCAAGACAATGCAATTAGTAGCATCTTCCCACACGACATCCATCTGTACTCAATTACGTACACCGTATTATCAATCGGCACAATACTCCTGATCGTATGGGGTATCTGCAAATTTAGAGGAAGAAGAGTTCGTCGTAGCATTAGCCAACAAGAGGATAGCCCGCCAGCAGAACAGCTGGCCCTGGCGCCAGTGAGCAGCGCGACGTCGGCGGCACGAAGCCGCGGTGCAACGGCTAGGTGTGAGTGTGAGATTAGTGCGGGAGTGAAAAGTCAATCTTGGCCGCAACTCGATAAAAGAGTAGAGTCAGTGCGCGACTGTTCCAAAAATACACGTAGTTTCGATAAAGCCACGTCGCCCATTACTTTTTAATCGGACTAGATACTTGGACATTTAATTATTCAATTGACATATTTTTACATTTATCTTTACCCCTTTCTTTTACATTTACACTCAACTTATAAATTTTTTATATTTGAAATTCTTCTTACTTACATTTCTGTTTTTTCTTATAGTCGCCAGTATGTACGGGCAAACCCGACATTCTTTGTATATTTTTACTTACCAAGCGCCTGCGCGCGCTTCACATAAATTGACATACATTAAGACAGTGCAATAAACGCTTTCAAGACGATCACGTCGTTTACTTGTTCTCACCACATTTAACATAGTTTAAATACCTTAGTGTTCGGGAAACCACCCTAACACACCCCATAGCATAATAATAATAATAATAAATAGCCTTTATTTCAGATTTTCATACAATTGTTTAGTTGCACAGGTTATACTAAATATTCACTGTATTGAATCTGTGTGCCCGATGTCAGCAAAGGCCTCTTCCAACAATTTCCATTCTTTTCTATCCTTGGCTTTTCTCGTCCAGGTTGAACCCGCTATCTCTTTTATTTCATCTTCCCACCTTGTACAGTCTGCCTAGTTTTCGTTTTTTGTGTCTGAGGTACGAGTGTATTATTGTCTTACTCCACTTATCACGTCCGCGCAACGTGTGCCCTGTCCATCTCCATTTTAGTTTTTTGACTGTGTATGAGACATTTTTTGTTTTTGTTTTGTTTCTTATAGTTTTAATCTTTACTCTGTCTGATTTTCTTATATTCAGCATGCTTCTGTCCATGGATCTTTGGCAGACTTGTAGTTTTTTATAGTGAGCTTTGGTAAGAGCCCACGTTTGGCACCCGTATGTAAGTACAGGGAGGACGCATGTGTTGAATAGTTTTCTTTTGATGAACATGCTTACTTCTTTGTTCTTCATAACTTCTTTCAGAGACCAGTACCTTTTCCACGCATTGCCTATTCTGTGTCTACTTCTTTAGAGGTTTGATCAATTAATGAGATTACTTGGCCTAGGTAGGTGTATTCTTGTACGTACTCGAGAATCTTTCCATTAACATTGATGGGTTCTTCTGTTCTGTTTGTCATAGTTTTTGTTTTTTGCAGGTTCATTGTTAAACCGGCGCTGCGGCTCTCATTATCTAAGTCTATAAGCATTTTTGTTACTTTATTGTGATCTGAAGAGAAGATTATTAGGTCATCGGCACCCCATAGCATAACAATGTTTAAACCAATAGACGTTAATAAGTATAATGAGACTTTAGTCAAGGCTAATATAAATAAAACTCAAAAACAATATATCATGAAATCCCTGTTTCATGTTGGTGATCATGTTCGAATTAGTAAGTATAAAGGAGATTTTAGTAAAGGTTACACCCCTAACTGGTCAACGGAAATATTTACTGTTAAAAAAGTAACTTGTACCAAACCACCTACTTATGAAATAGAAGACAAACATAAGCAACTAATTTTGGGAACATTTTATGGTTATGAATTACAGAAGACTAAGTTTCCTGATCTTTATCTCATTGAAAAAGTTATAAAAAGAAAAGGAACTAAATTGTTTGTAAAATGGTTAGGACTAAGTGATTCCGAAAACAGTTGGGTTGACAAAAAAGCGCTGTTGCAGTAATATAAGTCAAGTAACGGAAGGTTAATCATCAGTTTCGGCTTATTCATGAAGAAAGGAAGTGGTATTATTAACAGTTTAATTGATAAGTTACCGTTTGAACTACATTTACCCGGATATCAGTTTTGCGGTCCAGGAACGAAATAACACAAAAGGTTATTAAGAGGTGACCGAGGTATTAACGATTTAGACAGGGCGTGCATGTATCACGATATTGCGTATAATAACAGTGATATTAACATTCGACATAACGCTGATTAAAATCTTTTAAACATGGAAAAACAAAGGCTGAAATCCAAAAATGCTGGTAAAAGAAAAAAAATTGCCTCATGGATTGTAAAAAATGCTATGAAAGCAAAACTAAGCCCAGGAGAAAATACAGTCTGGTTTGAAAAAAATTAAATGTAAAGACAAAAACACTACTATTAAATATGCTTATGCAGCTGCAAAGAAAATATTTACAAACAAAAGTGGTATGCGCTTACCACGCTATATACCTATTCCTAAGTGTGTTGGATTTTTGCCTTTGATTCCCATCTTTGCTAGATTATCGGCTCTCGGTTCACTAGCCGGTGGAGCTGCAGGTATAGCAAAAGCTGTAAATGATTACAAAGTGGCTAAACAGAATCTTCAAGAGTCTGCACGACACAACAAAACAATGAAAGCAGTTGCTATTGGAAAAGGATTATACATCAAGCAAAGTAAAAAAGGAGCGGGATTATATCTGAAAAATTAAAAAAACTAATGAAATGGCTACCCAAACGACCACGTACTAATTTCGATTTATTAGAGTATGCTAATATAACGATATACCTTATTTTACCTACGAAACCAAGAAAAATAGAGTGCCCAATACTCAACCTTGATAGTTGTGATAATTATTTTAAATATTTTAATAGTTTTGGCAATCTAAAACCACCATTAGAGTTAATAAAATATTTGAAAAATACATCCATTAAATATAATTACATTCAACATCAGAACTTCGGATCCACGAACTGTGGACATTATTGCTTGAATTTTTTAATAAATTTTTGTAAAAGTGTATTTAAGTGACTAAAAAAAAATTTGTTTTAGTACAAACATGTCTTTCACTGTGTCAATAACTGGGGTGGGAAGCTCCTTGACAACAAACTATTCACCAACTCTAGAATTACTTGAAGATTATGAATGTGGTCTTTTATACTTTTCTACTTTTAATTCGATTCCCAACATAGACGAGAGAAATAATAAATTATATTATGGAAATTAAGTTATCGAGATTCCAGAAGGGTCTTATGAACTTCAAGATATTCAAGATTTTTTAAGTAGTAATATTAAAAATGCTTCATTTAAACTAACTTGTAATAACAATACACTGAAAACTAATATTTTCTGTTCCAAAGATATTTATTTTGAAAAACGTGATTCAATTGGTAGAATTTTAGGATTCGGAAAAGAGACTGTTTAAGCTAATAAAAGTACTAAATCTCGTTATCCTGTCAGCATTATATCTACTACTCTCGTGCGCATCGAATGTGATGTAGTGAGCGCATCTTTTGTAAACGGAAAAGCTAGTCACATAATTCATGAATTTGTACCTAACGTACCACCTGGTTATCGCATTATTGAAATTCCAAAGAATATAATATATTTCCCAATCAATCAAAATTCGATTACTGATCTGAATATCAGATTGCTGGACGCTAAAAACAATCAAATCAATTTACGCGGTGAGGAGGTTCAATTTTAGGAGGAGGTTTAATTTTATTAAAAACCCTATTCCGTCCTCTCTTCAAGTTAGTTTCAAGAAAACATCTCAGAAAAGAAGACCTCTCCATTCTTCACAGAAGAACCTTTAAAAAAATAACCAAGAATATTTGAAATTGGTAGGATTATTAAAATGAATATTTTAAATATATCTCAACCAACAACAGCCTACGACAACAGCGTGGAAAGTTTCGAATTTCATTCATACAAGCCGTACGTGACAAGTTTTAACAAGAATGATGAAATCTAAATCCATATTAACCAACAAGACTTGTAAATATTACCCTCTCTCAGCACTTTGTACATTGAAGGTAAAGCAAACGTATACAACAGTAAAACTAAAGAAGTACTTTCAAGTGTTATCTTTGTCAACAATCCTGCATTATTTTTATTTCAAGATATTCGGTATGAATTAAATGGAGTTGAAATAGATAAAATAAAAAATGCTGGTATTACTACAACCATAAAATCATATCTTTCCTTAAATGAAAATGAATCTAAATCTGCAAAAGTATGGGGGTGGTCTCCTACTGGTACAACTAATGTTCATGACGGTCCATTCTCTGCTTCAATACCATTAAACAGAATATTAGGCTTCGCGGAAGATAACGAAAAAATCATAATAAATTGCAAACATGAGTTAGTGTTACTAAGAAGCAACAGTAACCTTAATGCATTAATATTAAATAATAAAGAAATTGTTGATGATATAGTTATTAATACAATAGTTTGGCGAGTTCCACTCGTCAAAGTATCTGATCGTGAAAGAATTAATTTATTGAAACATCTGGAAAAAGATCGTGCTATTACATTAGCTTTCCGGAATTGGGATCTCTATGAATACCCATTACTCCCCAGAACTCGTAAACACACTTGGGCAATTAAAACTACATCGCAAACTGAGAAACCACGGTTTGTTATTATTGGGTTCCAAACCAATCGTAAACATCAACCACAAACGTCAATGGCAGAATTCGATCACTATAATATTCGTGATATAAAAGTTTTTTAAATTCATCGTATTACCCCTATGAAGGATTGAACATAAGTTTCTCAGAAAATAAGTTTTCTTTATTATACGAACAATATGCAAGATTTCAGCAGTCTTCAAGACGTCGAGCAGAACCTTTGTTGAGCTTTAAAAGAATTCAAAGACGTTTCTCCATTATTTGTTATCGACTGTTCCCGTCAGCAGGAAACACTGAAGGGCTCTATAGACGTGAGAGTAGAAATTGAAGCTGACCAAGAAATACCTGATCAGACAGCAGCATATTGCTTGATATTAAACGATTGCATATTTAAATACAAGCCTTTGAGCAACATTGTTAAAAAGATATTATCAATAAAAACACAATTGTCGTAGATCTACAAGGTTTCGAAAACCCTAGCAATGAATTCATTGTAAAGGAATTTGCAATAGCTACTGAAGAGCATACTCATATATTTTTAATAAAGCCGCCTAATGCTTTCTCCCAACTTACCCTTGAAGAAAGGAAACGTGTTCGGTGGATCGAAAAAAATCTCGGATATCGATGGAGCTCTGGATTTGTCGATTATAAAACCTTATTTAAATGGACGAAAAATTATTGTGAAAGGTGAAGAAAAAGTGTTGTGGGTTCAGCAGTTATGTGACCACCAAAATATTAAAGATATTACAAATAAAAATATTCCAAATTTAAAAGAGCTTCAAGCTAAGTATTGTAAAGGATCTTTTTCATTAAATTGTTTTATTCATCTAAGACAATGTGCACTAAAAAATGTTTAATGTATAAAGAAATGGTTGATGGAAAATAAAATAATGTTATAACTATAAGATTTTTTTTACTATGGTTGATAGAAAATGGAGTATTTTTTGTAAATATAGTTCATGATTATGGATAATAATAAAACAAGAAAATATATACCATATTTTATTTATTACTCAATTAATTCTACAAATACATTATATCATTTATATTAAAATATATGTTTATATAACTATTCCTAAATTTATCAATAACATACTTAATCTTAATTGTCACAAGAAAATTTATATACTATCTTTTATTTATTACTTAATTAATTCTACGAATACAATCATTTTTATTAATATAAATAAGTATAATAATATATATATTAAAATTAACTAAGTTTATTCACAGCATAAGCACTTAATCAAAATTATCACTACTAAGTTTTTTACTTATCTTACTAATTACGTTTTCAGTCAATTCCAATATTTCATCAAATGAGTCACTGATCACATATTGCGCACTTAACACCACACTATCATCGTCTTGGCGTTGAGTTGGAGAACTTGGAGGAGACAAAGCACTGTATGTTGGGACACGCACACGCTCGTTCTCTAGATCCAAGATCTGAATTTTAATCACCCGGATGCCCTTTCGCGCCTTTTTAATCACATAAGACGATGATGCAAGTTCCTTTCTTCTCTTCAACGCAGCGTCCTCCTTATCTTCGATTTTCTTAAGTTACATGAATGAACTGTAAGTCTTCTGTAAGACCTTCGTTGGGATCTTGAGCGTATTGAGAGCACAATATGCAAGTTTCTTGTGAGTCCGACATGATCTGTAAAGAACAAAACATACATTTAATAATAAGTAACACATATAATATTTAGACATTAAGTGATATTAATAAAAATATGTCTACTTACATTAAGTTATAAACCGCAGTGGGTTTGAATCGGTTTAGCAGACGATGATGTATCGCAAATTGGCTGTTCAATAACAACTGAAAAACGATTATAAACAGCACGAGTCTTTCATATAATAATATACATTATGATTGTATTGCAAAACTCGACGTTCCTCGCAAACCAAACAAGAATAGACATGTTCATCTCCACTAGCCAGGTGTTAAGTTCAAATAGCTATCATATTTCATACATGATTCAATAATATCTTATACCTGTAAACGAGCAAATCACCTAAACACCACTGTTCAACATAGGTCTCAAAAATGAAAAAATCGTTTATTGACGTTACCATAATATGCAATAGGTTACAAAACAAACCATAGCCAGTTTTAATTCGCTTTCACCGCCATCTAGCGGAGGCGATGTCAATGATATTAATAAAGGGGGCGCTGGTTTATATGACAACCACCATATCGTTGTTCATATTGTGTGTTTGTTTGTTTGTTACCTCTTTACGCTTAAACTACTGAACCGATTGGGATGAAATTTGGTATGAATATAGTTTGAGACTGGGAGAAGGACATAGGGTACACTTAATCTTGAAATTTCCACGGAGAGCGAAGCCCGCGGGCACAGCTAGTATTATAAATACTAAAGTGAGTTTGTATATTTGTTTTTTACCTCTTCACGCTTCAACCACAGAACCGTTTTAGATGAAATGTGGTATGGATATAGTTTAAGACCCAGAGAAGGACATAGGATAGTTTTTATTCCGGAATTCCCACGGGGAGTGAAGCCCATGGGCATAGCTAGTAACATTGTATTTTGAACGCCTGCTTATTTTAAATACTGTCTATCACGCACGACGAATACATTTAGTAGTATTTTATTATTTATTTTAAAAGTAGCATATGAAAAAAAAAACTAAATATGGTATAATAGGTGTTTATTATAAATCATAATTAAAAAGACAATACACAATATAATATCTTAAGCATATTGCAGATACACAAGTTTATTTTTGATTACAGTAAATCATATTTTAGTCGTCTCCATCGACTATTCGTCATACAAAAGAGTAACAATAACAATATATCTATTTTAAAACAAACTTAATTGATGACCCCAAATAAGGTATCAACTAAATATGGTACTATAGATGTTTATTATAAATCATAATGAATATAGACAATATACAAAATACAATCTTCAGCATCTTGCTGATACACAAGTTTACCTTAAATTATAGTTAAACATTTTTTTATTCATTTCCATCGACCATTCGGCATACAAAAGCGTTAACATTTTATTTTAAAACCAACTTGATTGATGACCCCAAGATAAGGTATCAATTATTTTTTGTATTATGCGTTTATCATCGCTAGCAGAGAGTGCAACTTTTTCTACTGACTGTGTGAAAAGTTCACGTTTAAGAGATTTAAATAAAATATTTCTTTTCCTCAGAGATGTATTATACATCAAAACATCATTATAATCTTTTATATTTAAGCTTTTTATTTCAGATGTTTTGACGCCTTTAGCTTTTTTTATTTCCTTTTGTTTTGTTTTAATACAATCTATATTGTATTAAAACAAAAAAAAGACCTAAGACCCACAAATTCCAAAAGCAGATCTCCTCCGAATTCATCTTTAAAGAGCCCAGGTATTTTTTTATTTTGACATAAGATTCCATACTGGTTGTTATTTTTATAATTACTCGTGTCAAAGTATGATTGAAAAAAACATTTAATATCTTTATATACGTCCTTTGTCTCAATGGAATATAAAAAACTATCAGTGTCTGTATAACAAAGCTTTAAACTTTTCCCATAGAATGGTTTCATAATATGGTTTCATATTGTGAGTCATCGGGTACACTAAGAATATTAAGTTTATTAATTTCAGATTGGTTCATTAACGTAAAATCTGAATAGGGTAAATAAGAGCACATAGCATAACCATACAAATTATTACAATCTATATACCTACAGTAAATAGTTATTGGGTAAGGATGAATTATAATTATCCAAATATTTATTATTTGCCTTTGCATACCTGGTAGAGCACAAACAGATTCCTCCACGAATACCCTGTTGTATCATGCGTATAATTTCTACGTCGTTTATAAGTTGAAGTTTTACTTTAGTTATCAATAACATTGCATCAAAACTTAAAGACGGTACTGTTAGATAAAATGCTGGGTCTAATTTATAATTTGTTTTACAAGTTATACAGAAATTTTGAAAAACATCTGCCAGTAAAATTACATCTGTTTTTAGGTATAAGTCCGTGTATTCACCGAGATCTTTAAAACAAAATTTTTTCGAAACTTGATTTGCATGACGATAATCAGACTCTGAAACAGAGTCGTTAGTTAAATGGCAATAGAAACACTCTCGCGATGGTAAACTAAGTTCTTTATACGAATTCCAACTAGTCATATATTCATATGGGTACACACCTTTTCGTCTTACTAGATCAAAATGCTTTTTCTCTGGAAAAAAAATTGATAAGTGCTTAAAGTCACTTTCGTTTAAGTTTGCAGCAAGTTTTTCTAAACTAGTACCTAAAAATTTAAATGATGACAAACCGCACCGGTATATATTCCTGATAACCTGTATTAAAAAAAATTGTAAATGATATGTAGTTTTCCTTATTTTTCGCAATTACCTTTAAGTTGCCTTGCATTTCACCTAACTCTCGAATAAATAAGTGACTATCGTATTCGGACAAATTATAAAAAAATACTGGAACAAATTTTGGTAACTATATTTAAGGTTACAGTAAGACTGAGCCGCTCCACGGTATGTTCTTGTTAGGTGGCAATGATCTTTTACTTTGTCATCAAGTAACAATTTTTCGCAGAGAAAACTAAATTTTGATGTATTAAAATGTTCTTGCTCATCTGGTGTTAATGAAGACATAGGAATTGGAGTTTTTAAAATCTTATATATTTGTTTTACGTCTTTATCAAGAAATTTCAGAAATTTTTCGATACAATCTTTCCCACGATAAGACACATATTTATTGAGAGGGCTATTAAAAGAACAGACGATATAATTAATGATCAAACGAACTTACCTGTACGTGAAGTTCGATCATAATTATATGATCAGCTTCATTCGATGCAATTAGGTTAACATATTGTAGTCGAGCTTCTACGCTACTGCCTTGCACGTTTGTAGAAAGTGGGGAAAAAATAAATATATACTGGCAACACTATCCCCACTTCACGCCTGCATAGTTGGATCTCGTCATTTTTAGTTTAAAGCTATGTAAAGATTTTTCGCAATTTTGGGTGGGATAAATGAATTGTGGGAGGGTTATTACTAATTGCATCGAATGAAGCTGATCATATAATTATGATCGAACTTCACGTACTGGTAAGTTCGTTTGATTATTAATTATATCTCCCAGCTTCATTCTTAGCAATTAGGTTAACATATTGTAGGATGTTTAAAGAATATAACAATTGTGAAAAATCAACAATATTTATTTATTGTGTCTGATTGACATGAAACAGAAAACTTAAGTTTATTTCTAATGCCTTTAAAAACGAAATTCGTTTAACATACTAATTAATGTTTATGATTGGAAAGAATTGCTTGTGAGAATTGGTTCGTAGAAGTTAAAATTTTTCGGTTATAAAACCTTGCAAACACGAAAGAAGATTGGCCCCAACCGGCTGTTTTACGAATTACATCTAAGCTAACCCCCAATGCGTTAGCTTTGGACGTGGCTGCATGCCGAGTACTATGTGCTGTAAAAACCGAAGTGTCTAGTCCGCTTTTTTGTAATGTGTCTTTTATCCATTTACTAAGTCTCTGGGATGTAATTTTTTGGTAAGGTTTCCGGTAACTTATAAATAGACTATCATCATTGGATGAGCGAAGGTTAATTGTTTTACGCATGTATAAAATGAGGCATTGAGCTGGACATATGCGAGGGTTTTCAGTAAAAAACGGTAATTTTAGGATTGGTTGCTCCGAATTTATACGAGTTGTTTTAATACGGTCCGGGATTCTTATAATAACTTCATCATTTTCTTTTATGTCTATTTTGGTAATTTTTCTAAATTAAGGGACTCATTAGGCCATTGGTCAGCTAAATAATTTAGTACAATATTTGGGTCCCACGTTAAGTTATACTTCGGAGTAGTAGGCCTGAGATAAAAAACTCCTTTCATAAATCGTTTCACGCTCTCGTTGTTGAGATAAGATGATCCCAACAACAGAGATACTGCCGACTTATGGGAATTAATCGTACCATACTGTGCCCCGTTAGTAAAAAGGGAAGATAAAAAATTTATGAAATTTGCAAAAGATGGCTCTAAATAGTTTAAATTATTAGAATTACAATAATCAATCCAATTTTTGATACAGCAGTCATACTGTTTGTATGTATTACCGGTAAGAGAAGAAAATTATCACTATAGATTTATCATTTAGGGATTCGCGTAATAACGATCTCCTGACAATTTCACGGCAACTAAAACGAGCGTCTGGTTCATATTGTGGGGCAACCTGTAAGGAGATTTTAACAAATTAATGCTTGGACCAAACTCTAAGAAATCTGATATGGTCAATTTTTTCAATACAGGGAACCAAGGTTGGGTTGGCCAGTACGGCACGACAATTATTCCTATAGCTCGGTCTGCTATTATTTTTTGTAACGCTTTTTGTATAAGTGCAAATGGGGGTGCATTTGCACTTATACAAAAAGCGTTACAAAAAATATTTACTATTTCTTTACTATTTCTTGGTCTAAGCTATATTTTTACGCATTTTACGAAATAGTAAATGCATCCACTCTCCACGCATCTGGATCACTCTTCCAGGAGACAAACTTTGTGCATTTAGTATTACAGCGGCAGGCAAACAAATCAATGTCTGGTTTGCCAAAATATTGTACAATTTTTTGGTAAGCTTTATCAGACAGTTCCCACTCGGTATCCGTACATTTTTTACGTGATAACTGATCAGCTTCGTAATTGTCTCGTGTATTTATATAAGACGCGAATACTTTAATTTTACGCTCCTTACACCACTGCCATAATTCTTTTGCTATATCATGAAAGTGTAGGTACTGAATACTCCCCATCCGATTGATGCATGAGATAGCTGTAGTATTGTCAATTCTTAACAATACTTCGCAATCTGACAAATTTTTTGCAAATGTTTTTAGTCCGAAAAAAGCTGCTTTTAATTCTAAAACATTAATATGCAAATTTGATTCATATTGATTCCAAAATCCATAGATTTTGTTACTATTACAATGAGCTCCCCAACCGCTAGTAGATGCATCTGAAAATATTTCGAGTTTAAATTGATTGAATCTAAAAGGATTCCCTTTACATTCTATATTTTCAATCCACCAATCGATATCATACTTTAAAGTATCGGGTAAACTAATTGTCTGATCGAAGGTAGGATTATTTTCAAGATAAATATATTTATGACGCTCGAATATTTTAGTATATAGCCATACGTAATTGATAGCTGGACATACGGATGTTATTAAACCTACGAGTTTCGCAAAGTCGCGTAACCTGCATTTTGTGATTGACCTTAACCTAATCAATTCATCTTTAATTTTTGTAACCTTGTTTTCGGGAAGTTTTAAGACCATATTATAGGAATCAAATATAAAACCTTAAAAATTTACACTGTTTACTAGATATTAAGCGGCTTTTTTCATTGTTTATTATAAATCCGAGATGTTCAAGTAGATTTTTTGTATATGTCACATTCTGCTGGCATTCCCAATAAGTTCGACCTAAACAAAAAATATCATCCAGGTATATAACAGACACGAAACCTTTAGATCTCAAGAATTCCATTACCGGCTTTAATAATTTTGTGAATACATATGGTGCTGTAGATAAACCAAATGGAAGACAATTAAATTCATATAAACAGTCGTTATATTGAAATCTAAAGAATCATTTTCTTTTATGTCTATATTAGATAGTTTTATTAAAGAAATGGTTTGTACTCGGTGTGCAGTCACGAGCGCTAGAAGAGTTACCAGCTTTTTTGGTAATTTTTCTAAATTAAGGGACTCATTAGGCCATTGGTCAGCTAAATAATTTAGTACAATATTTGGGTCCCACGTTAAGTTATACTTCGGAGCAGTAGGCCTGAGATGAAAAACTCCTTTCATAAATCGTTTCACGCTCTCGTTGTTGAGATAAGATGATCCCAACAACAGAGATACTGCCGACTTATGGGAATTAATCGTACCATACTGTGCCCGTTAGTAAAAAGGGAAGATAAAAAATTTATGAAATTTGCAATAGATGGCTCTAAATAGTTTAAATTATTAGAATTACAATAATCAATCTAATTTTTGATACAGCAGTCATACTGTTTGTATGTATTACCGGTAAGAGAAGAAAATTATCTCTATAGATTTATCATTTAGGGATTCGCGTAATAACGATCTCCTGACAATTTCACGGCAACTAAAACGAGCGTCTGGTTCATGTTGTGGGGCAACCTGTAAGAAGATTTTAACAAATTAATGCTTGGACCAAACTCTAAGAAATCTGATATGGTCAATTTTTTCAATACAGGGAACCAAGGTTGGGTTGGCCAGTACGGCACGACAATTATTCCTATAGCTCGGTCTGCTATTATTTTTTGTAACGCTTTTTGTATAAGTGCAAATGGGGGTGCATTTGCACTTATACAAAAAGCGTTACAAAAAATATTTACTATTTCTTTACTATTTCTTGGTCTAAGCTATATTTTTACGCATTTTACGAAATAGTAAATGCATCCACTCTCCACGCATCTGGATCACTCTTCCAGGAGACAAACTTTGTGCATTTAGTATTACAGCGGCAGGCAAACAAATCAATGTCTGGTTTGCCAAAATATTGTACAATTTTTTGGTAAGCTTTATCGACAGTTCCCACTCGGTATCCGTACATTTTTTACGTGATAACTGATCAGCTTCGTAATTGTCTCGTGTATTTATATAAGACGCGAATACTTTAATTTTACGCTCCTCACACCACTGCCATAATTCTTTTGCTATATCATGAAAGTGTAGGTACTGAATACTCCCCATCCGATTGATGCATGAGATAGCTGTAGTATTGTCAATTCTTAACAATACTTCGCAATCTGACAAATTTTTTGCAAATGTTTTTAGTCCGAAAAAAGCTCCTTTTTTTTTTTTTTTTGAACAACACCGCGACCTCTATTTATGTTTTGTAGACCTGGAAAAGGCCTTTGACCGTGTTTCTAGGACCGCCCTCTGGATTGTTCTAGAAAATGTGGCTGTCCTGCAAAGTTCGTAAATTTATTGCGCCAGTTCCACGAAGGCATGACAGCCCGTGTGCGTCACGAAAACAACTTTACAGACCAGTTCCCGGTCACTAGCGGTGTCAAGCAAGGCTGTGTAATGGCTCCGACCCTTATCGCTATCTACTTCGCTGCAGTAATGAATGACGCTCTTAAAAGCTGTAATGGCAAGATTACCATAAATGTCCGCATGGACAAAAGCGTTTTCGACCTCGCACGTCTCAGAGCAAAACGCAAAATAGACTCGGTTTCAGTAATAGATGTTCTGTATGCCGACGATGTCTGCCTTATGGCTGACAGTTTGGACGACCTACAGAGTTTTTTGGACAAATTAGATGAGTCCTGTCGTAAATTCGGCTTAGTAATCAGTGCTTCTAAGACCCAAATTCTAAAACAACCTGCGAAAGGTAAATCTGCGGACGATGGTGTTGTTTACCTACGCGGAAAACCACTGCCAGAAGTGGGTACCTTCCGGTACCTTGGAACTATTTTGCGCAGTGATAATCGTCTCGAGTCTGAGATTTCTGCGCGAGTCGCCAAAGCAGCTGCAGCTTTCGGTGGTCTTAACCGACGAGTTTGGAAATCACATGACCTGAAACTCCACACAAAACTCGCTGTCTACAGGGCCATAATCTTACCATTGTTGCTCTATGCCTCGGAGACCTGGTGTCTTTACAAGGGAGATATCAGACGCCTTGATACCTTCCACATGAAGTGTCTTCGGGCGATTCTTCGGGTGAGATGGCAGGATCGTGTGCCAAACTCGGAGGTTCTACGTCGAGCTAAGCTCGCTGGAATGGAGTGTATGCTAATGAAAGGTCAACTACGCTGGTGTGGACACCTTGTACGCATGGAGTCTTCCAGATTACCAAAAAAGGTATTTTACTCTGAGCTTAGCTCAGGTAAACGAAAGCCTGGAGGACAGTTTCTGCGTTACAGGGATGTCTTAAAACGCCACTTGACTGCAATTGGCATGTCTAGTGAGTCATGGGAGGAGCTTGCAACGCAGAGATCGGAGTGCCGAACTGCTGTCAACACGGGTATAGAAAACTTTGAGCGTTCCCGTCTTGAAGACCTTGACTCCAAACGCCTGATCCGAAAAACTCGACCCAAGCCCTCCTACAACTATACTCGCAATTCAAGTGGGTCTCTTTACTGCGCTTCTTGCAATAGGACCTTCAAAACAAAATTTGGTTTTGCGAGTCATGCTCGCTCTCGTGCAAGAGCCCAGGCGAAGACGAGCTAAGGGTGTCGCCGTCGACGGATACGTCTGGGAGGACATCATCATATTTTCAATCCACCAATCGATATCATACTTTAAAGTATCGGGTAAACTAATTGTCTGATCGAAGGTAGGATTATTTTCAAGATAAATATATTTATGACGCTCGAATGTTTTAGTATATAGCCATACGTAATTGATAGCTGGACATACGGATGTTATTAAACCTACGAGTTTCGCAAAGTCGCGTAACCTGCATTTTGTGATTGACCTTAACCTAATCAATTCATCTTTAATTTTTGTAACCTTGTTTTCGGGAAGTTTTAAGACCATATTATAGGAATCAAATATAAAACCTTAAAAATTTACACTGTTTACTAGGTATTAAGCGGCTTTTTTCATTGTTTATTATAAATCCGAGATGTTCAAGTAGATTTTTTGTATATGTCACATTCTGCTGGCATTCCCAATAAGTTCGACCTAAACAAAAAATATCATCCAGGTATATAATAGACACGAAACCTTTAGATCTCAAGAATTCCATTACCGGCTTTAATAATTTTGTGAATACATATGGTGCTGTAGATAAACCAAATGGAAGACAATTAAATTCATATAAACGGTCGTTATATTGAAATCTAAAGAATTTTTTGTAGGCTATATCTATAGGTACTAAAAAATAGGCGTCCTTCATGTCTAAAGATGCCATGTAGCAATCTTTTGTTATAAGTTTGGACGCTGTCCTATAATCTTCCATTTTTAAATGGTGAGTTGTAACAAACTTATTAAAACATTTTAAATTTAAAATAAAACGGTGGTCTCCATTTGGTTTAGGTACCAAAAACACACTTGATATAAATTCATTATTCTCATCATGTATGCATTCTGAAATGGCTTGTATCTTTAATAAGGAATTAATAGAATTGACAAATAACTTGTGCTCCGTATTTGACTTAGGGAGTACGTTAGGAGTATTTGAACGACAAGGAGTGGACTTAAAAGGGATTTTATATCCTTTTAACCAGGACAAGACTGAGGAGTCTTGTGTAATATCTTTCCATTTGGAAATAAAATATTTGAGACGTCCTGAATATACCTCTTTTAGCGCCTCCTGTTGCTCCCTGTTCGCTCCGATATCTCCCGATCCCGACGACCCCGCTGTTGAGAGTCGTTGAACGAAGACTGACGTTGACGCGTTCTGCCCGATTCTGTCTTGGGAGTTATCTTCCGAGGCATCGTTTTCCAGTTTAAACGAGCTTTCGAATTCTTATTTGGTTTAATAAAATTATTTTTATTAAAAATGTTAGGCCTATCATTTTTGACTTGTTTAAGATCGGCTGCCGATTTTTTGATGTTCTTTGCTGATTTTAACTTTTCGGATATGTTTTCTCCGAAAAGTGATTTGTCTCTGATTGACTCCGTAAGAGTTTCTCTAAGTTCAGGGTTTATGGAGGATATAACAAATCCATGGCGTGTTCTTGTATCACTGAAGTGACTATCACAAAGCAATCTGCAGGCATCGCTGATGGGTTTTAGGATTTTTGTATGACTTTCTTTCGAGATAGCCATTTCAATTGCTTGATTAATAGCAGCTATAGCTACAGATAACTGTTTTTGCTTAGCTAACAGAGAGGCATCTCTTTTAACCATATTGTCGGCTAATGCAGCCTTCACCTCCACGTTAAGCGATGGCGCCACAAGCATATCACAATTTTCGGGTATTAAATATTCATTTAATAATTTGTCTTTTTAATTCTTAGAAAGCCCTTTCGTCAGGATGTCTTGCCACCTGGACGCTAAATCTTTGTGGGTCGGTTTGCCAAACTTATTATCAGTTTTGGGTGCATCACCTAACAGGGCAAGTATCTCGCCATCTAATTCTATGTCTGTGTTCTCAACCGTCTGCGACGTTGAGGGTATATCATTAGAATTAGTTGGTGTAGGGCTTAAAGGTACGTCGTCGTTAGCATCGTGAATTAAATCCGCTCCTACAACGAACCATTTGTTAAACCGTAACGGAGATAGCCCAGATGGCGTCTCGCATTACCACAAAGGCGTTTTTACGTATTTATTGTGAAAGAGATAGCCCAGATGGCGTCTCGCATCACATACGTATTTGGAATATTCGTGACGTAACAACGCCCTATAATATTTTTATATCGTGACAGAGGTATCCCATATGGCGTCTCGCATCACACGACAGGTAAGTTGCATGCAACAATATAACATACAGCATTATGTGCTGGTTTTTTAGCAAATTACTAAATACCAAAATATGTGGGTAGATTGATTTTTACATATAAAAACCAGTAATGTATAAAATAACTTAAAATAAAGTGAAATAATAAACTGACCTTCAAAATCGGAGTTATCGTCGCTGTCCGAGTAAATAATTAAACGCTTATGTTTTTTATTTGATTTTTCTTTCAATTGAGATTTAAGCTTTTTTATTTTCTTATGAATTCTTTAACTGCTGCTATCACGTTTCCTTTTATTCGGCATAATAACACTTTTTTAGAGATTTTTGAGAACCTAGTACACGTGCGAAGGCTTGAGCACGAAAACACGGAATGACGAGATCCAACTATGCAGGCGTGAAGTGGGGATAGTGTTGCCAGTATACATTTATTTTTTCCCCACTTTCTACAAACGTGCAAGGCAGTAGCGTAGAAGCTCGACTACAATATGTTAACCTAATTGCTAAGAATGAAGCTGGGAGATATAATAGCCAAATGCTGCTGGTACATGTTTCTGCATAATAGATCTACATTTCGAGTCATGATTTTTTGATTCGGGTTCAACTAATAAAGATTCAAAATCAGCGTATATAACAAATGGCATATCTTGCATTCTTTCGAAATTATTAAATTGAATTACAGTTCCTGGTTCAGGTAAAACTGTTCGAACCCCACCACAAATATGGTCATCAAATTTTTGTTTTATATTAAAAAATATCATGCACTCATCACAAAAATATATTTTTCCAGTATGTTTTGTTAACTGAGGTCTCAGTAATTTACTAAAATTATTTATGAGGCAATAATGACGAAATCCACCTTTTTCTAATAGTAACAAATTGACATGATGTTTTCTTTTATGGTTAGTCTTGTATAAAGGACCCACAATTGTTGACTTTTTTCCAAGACCATATACATTGACGCTAATTAGATGATTATTTTTTTCAAAGATTTTGATGTCCGAGAAACCAACTGGAAAAGTCATATTTTTGATATTAAGTTTATTTTCAAATCTGGGATAAGAAGATATTCTATGTGTATTGTTGACAGCTGGAAACAATGCAGCCATTATACAAAAAACAAAACTCATCATTATTTTGTACATTGACACAGGCGCGTTTAAATTTTATAGATTTTGGTAATTCAATAAATCTAGCACCTCTCAAAGGATTGTACTTATTGATGTTTACTTCTAAGTACAAATTGCGTAGACATGTCCAGCCGCTGTCCCTTTCTTGAAATTAATCTATCTTATTAATAATAGTACAAACGACTTTGGAAAAAATTTCGTTAAAGTTATGTAATATAAAGTTTTTAGTAGAAAATGATTTTATATCGTTGTTTAATGTTGAAGGTAGATTAAATTCGGCAAACAACTGATTGAATTATATGTAGCGCGTCTTGCGGCTAAGAGATGTTTTACACGAGATCTTAAACCTTGTAAGAATTCCATTGGTGGCGTTACTGCATGGTCATCTCCATCTGCGACCATAGGCAGCACTCTGTATGAAGCAATTCTATTTCTGAACGCCCCACCTATATTTTGAATATCATTACTAATATCGATAGAATAATTGTTTTTATGTATATTTCTTCTAAGATGACTCGAGAAAGCGCGACTCTTTACTGATAAATCGCAAACAGTGCAGTAGACTGTTTTGTTAGTCATATTTACAGTAAATATGCAATAAAATTTACTAATATAATAGGTAGGTATGAGTGAAGAGTAAAATAATTATTAAACTCATAAATATAAGTTTATTTTATAGTTTAATTCAAAATACAATTGTAACTTTATATTAAATAAATTTTAGATTATTGTAGATAAGATTTAAATATATCGAATGGTTGATGGTAAGAGAGTTAATATGCGGTAATTGAATAACATAGAACATTTGTTATTAAGAAAAAAACAATTATAGTATTAATGTAAAAAAGACATAAAAACTTGTCAAATTATAAAAAATTGCCATCATATGTAAAGTGCGTTTTGCACTTTTTAAGAAATCTTTTAGTGAGCGCAAAACTTACTTATGTTATAAAAAAGTATTAATTAAAGTTATAAAAAAAACGAAATTTCCTTATTAGAAAAAATGCCTTCAGCTGTAAAGTGCGCTTTGCACTTTTTAAGAAATGTCTTAGGAAGCGCAAAACTTACTTATGTTATTAAAACTATTAAACAAAGAAATAAAAAATATTAAATTTTCTTATTAGAAAAAAATTGCCTTCAGCTGTAAAGTGCGTTTTGCACTTTTTAAAAATACCTTTTAGTGAGCGCAACTCAGGAGCGTCACCGTCCGCCCTAAACTTTAACGCTAAGGCAGCGTGCTCCCACCTATCTTTTGGATCAACGAGAGCTATATCCGCGGCGTTGTATACCTTCACCTCTACGAATACATCGCCGTCTAAGTTGGCTGTACGCCTCACGACACCGTCCGCCACTCGCCGCGTTAGAACGGACTGCAGGGTCTGCGGGCTCTTGACAGTCTTATCGTAGACTTCGTCTTCGGAATCGCTGTCATGCCAACCGTTCTTACTAGGCGCTGCGGATTTTTTCGATTGCTGTCTTGGCTTCGCTGGCTTGGATCTGCATAGTAATAATATGAACTGCATAGTAATAATATAGTAAAAATATGAACTTGAAATAGAATATAGTGTTTTATATCATTTTTGACCATTAGTGTGGGAAACTTCTAAATCGTTATATTTTCTTTCCAGTTCATAATTTTAATGTAGGAAACCAGTTATAACCCTAGATAATTGCGATTTCTTTACAATTACCAATTTTTACCGGAATCTGACATGTTGTTTCAAAATTAAACGTAGACTACGTTTGTATTGAGAAGTCTAGGGTAAGGGGACTCTTAACAGCTACATAACAAAAATTTTCATTCGCATCCATCCAGTATTTCCTGAGATTGGCGTGTACTAACAAACAAACAATGGCCCATAGAAAAATTATCTTTAAACTTTAAATGGAGATAACTATTTTATCTGACAACAGATTTCGATGAAACAAAGCCTTTACGTTGCTCAGAGATGAGCTTAATCTTTTAGTGAAAACCGCGTAAAAATCTGTTCAGTAGTTTTAAAGATTAGCGAGTACATACAGACAGACAGACAGACAGACAAAAAAATCCAAAAAAATCTTTTTTGTGTTCTGTTACTCTTTTCTTATCGCCCACATTTTTTGTAATTTTTATCAAAAGTACAGACACGCGGTTCCTACTGTTTTATTATATGTATAACGGCGCGTGTTATATTAAGTTGTATTTTATTAATTGTTATAAACATCGATTAATCTAAAAATATTGGTAACTTATTTAAATTAAGAGCGGGTAACACCGAATGGAGTTGTACGTGTCATTGCGGGCGACTGAACGAATGAACGGGACGGTTCACTTTGAATTCGACAGCGGTCGGGCGCAATGTTAATGTGCAAACCCATTGGCTCTTTTAATTACAATTAATTACTGTAATCACGAATTGTTTAATTAAGTGACTTTATAATTAAAACAGTGTTGGATCCAAGTTACGGTGCACTTATTTCAAAGTTTCCTGAGTGTCAACCCATGCCCATGATGGAGTCACGTGCGGATGAGTTTGATAACCAGCCTCCCGAAAGGAGTTCCCGGCTTCCCGACGTCCCGACATCAGAAGTGGGATTACCAAAGACTTCTCAGGAATGTCAAGCAGGTCAAAGTATTGATACTTACCTAAATAATGAATTAGGTTAGTATCAATACTTTGACCTACCAACGTTGGAAAATGTTGTTTGAAATGCAACAACGGAGTATGATGGAATTGATTCGTGCAATTAAGGAACCCTATACGTTTGATACAAAGCTAGCTTTTCCTGAATTTAATCCAGATTCTGAAGATGCCGATGCCCGATCATGGTGCAATACTGTAGATTTATGCATGCAAGAAAAACAATTATCTAGTGGCTCGTTGATTATCGTCATGAGTAAAGCCCTTAAAGGCGCAGCTGCTTCGTGGTTAGCTCAAAATACTTTTGCTGGCATAACTTGGCCTCAGTTAAAGGATTTATTTCTTGCCCGATTTGATTGCGAGGAAACACTAGCTGCCACATTGTGTAGACTCTTTAGTGAAAGCCCAAAAGACGGAGAGTGCATGTCATCCTACGCTAGCCGTTTTCTAAGTACATTGATGAACCAGTGGCATTCTTTATCGGTTGAACAAGTTGCTATTGCCGTAACGCTAGCTCACGCAGCCAAAATAGAACTACGACTGCAAAGATTAGCATACACTGAAAAGATTGACACACATGTGAAACTACAACAAGAATTAATGGCGTGCGCCTATCGGAAAAGAGGAGCTCCTGTACAAGAGAAGTCAAATACTCAAAGTGATGCTAAGAAGCTGCGTTATGAACCTAAGAAATGCTATAATTGCGGAAAAATAGGCCATGTAGCAAACGACTGCCAAGTCAAGGACTCCCGTTATTTAGGCACTAATTCTAAACTTCAGTTTTCAGCGATGAACAAACCACAACCGTCTCAGGACACCAGCGTACCGAAGAAGATGCCACCGCCTACGTGCTACTATTGCAACGAGTCTAGACACATCGCCACCCGCTGCCCGAAAAAGGAAACCAGCACAAGCAGTGGGAATATTGAGCATCAAGTGAATACTTGCACCGTGAAGCCAGCCACGGATTACCTGTCAATTGAATACGGTGAGCAATTTTTATTTTGTTTTGATTCCGGTGCCGAGTGCTCCCTAATTAAAGAATGTTTACCTGACAGGTTTCCTGGAAAGCGTCATCATAGCTTAGTTACTTTGATAGGTATAGGTCAATCTAACGTTAAGTGTAATGTTCAAATATTGTCAACAGTATGTATACAGGGGTATTCAATGCAGTTATTGTTGCACGTTGTACCAGAATATTGCATTTCTGATGATATAATGATCGGGAGAGACTTGCTCACGATGGGATTTTCGGTTGAAATTTGTGAGAGCAAACTTGTTTTAAGGAAAACTAAAACCATTTTAACGTGTGATATAGGTCAGAAAGTAAGTGATTTTAACAATATCAATACCGACATTTCCATTGAATTTAAACAACAGTTAGTTTCATTACTTGAAGATTCTAGTTAATTTGTAGTTATTTTCTAGTCTATTCTAGTTATTTTGTAGAAGGTACGCCAACGGGTAGAGTAACAACAGGACAATTAGAGATAAGACTAGCTGATCCAAATCGCACAGTGCAACGGCGGCCGTATCGTTTAAGTACTGAAGAAAGAGAATCAGTGCGCAGTAAAATCAAGGAACTTTTGGAGGCTAATATAATTCGAGAGAGTTGCTCGCCCTTTTGCGTCTCCAATAATATTGGTTAAAAAAAAATGGCACTGATCGTCTTTGTGTCGATTACCGCGAACTCAATGGCAATACTGTACCTGATCGCTATCCATTGCCATTAATTTCCGATCAGATAGCACGTTTGGTAGGGGCAAACTATTTCACTTTGCTTGATAAGAACAAGAAGAGTCTATAGAGCGCACATCTTTTGTTTGCCAAGAAGGACAGTATGAATATTTGACCATGCCGTTTGGAGTCCGAAACGCTCCTGCGGTGTACCAAAGAGCAATAAATAAAGCTCTTGGGCCATTGACGGAGTCCTTTGCAGTAGTTTACATTGATGACGTAGTCATTCCTTCTAGTACTATTGCTGAGGGCCTAGATCGTTTGCGTCAGGTTTTGAAAGCTCCGACAGCAGCCGGTTTTTCGCTAAACCTAAAAAAATGTGCATTTTTGAAGACTGAGATTGAATTTCTAGGGTATCATGTGTCTGCCGGTGAAATAAGACCTAATCCACGCAAAATTAAAGCTTTGATATAGCTTTCACCACCTGAGACGGTAACACAGCTTAGACAATTTATAGGCTTAGCTTCTTATTTTAGACAGTTTATACAAGGGTTTTCTCAGAAAACGGCTCCTCTCTATAGACTTACATCTGGAAAGGGGAAAATAAATTGGACACCGGCTTTTGAACAAATAAGACAGGAAATTATTAAAATATTGACTAATACACCAGTGTTGACAATTTTCGATCCTACTAAGCAGATAGAGTTACATACTGATGCCAGCGCTGAAGGTTATGGTGCTATATTAATGCAAAAAATTGATGGTAAATTACACGTAATTGAATATTACAGCCGTCGAACCTCCAGCGCTGAATCCAGGTACCACTCCTTTGAATTAGAGACACAGTGGTTAACGCAGTAAAGCATTTTCGTCATTATTTGCACGGGCGGAAATTTACGATAGTAACTGACTGCAATGCAGTTAAAGCTTCTAAGCCCAAAGTAGATCTTACTGCGCGAGTGCATAGATGGTGGTGCTTCTTGCAAACTTTTGAGTTTGACATCGAACATCGTCTTGGTAAAAATATGGGGCACGTTGACTTCTTGTCGCGTAATCCCTTAGCCAGTAAACCACCACCACCAATTGTCAAAGTAGAGAAAAGGTGTGTACATTTAACTGAAATCTCTGATACGTGGATGCAGGCTGAGCAGGAAAAGGATAGTGAAATAAATTCAATTTTAACTTAATTGCAGGATAATGAAATTGACCATGATCTTGCTAAGACTTACGAAATAAGACGCGGTGTTTTGCACAAAAAGATAGAGCGTAATAATAGAAGCGACTGAACGGCAACTAGAAAAGAGCGATTTCCGGACTCGTGGAAGACAAAGGTCGGAACCATGTCGCCGCTTCAAGTTTTATTTGTCTGGAGAAAACGTCTTAAGCCTTTTGTTCTGGGCTCTGCTGGCAGAAAGAAAATCTTTAAAAAGGTTTCGCTGGTACGTATTTGGAACATAACCTGTCGTTGGAAAATTTGACTGTCACATGTCTGATGTCGTAGACTGAATTTCTTATTGTCCTTTTCAGCTCAAGAATATTTCTGCAGAGCTGGGATGGTTGGGATCCCTTGTTCTAAAAAACCCTTAGAAAATGGGAACAGGTGAGATATTTTCTTTGTCCTAAGACAGGCAAGCCACGAAGGTAAATGCCTACCTACATTTCACATTGTCAGACATTAACCGTGAATTTTCTTTGTTCCAGCGGAATGGGATTTTGATTACAAATATTTTGATTACACATTTTGGATATACACATTTTTGAATTACACATTTTGATTTACATCTTCAATTTTCCTTTGGATTGAATTTTGGATTCAATCTCCTAAGAAGTCTGTCTTCATATTGTTTTGTCTTCCGCTGGTTGCAAGGGATGAAATCTTGGGCCATGCTGTTGTAAGAGGTTGACGTCTCCGAGCAAGACTTAATTTATCAAGGTGACTCTGCGATTATCAGGTCGGTCTACACTACATTTATTATTATTTTGTAACCAAAGAAGTAACTAGAAACTTAAAGTATTTCTCCGTGGTGATCAATCATACAACTTCTATTGTACTAGATGCTGTGAATACTAAGTGCCTATTCGCAAATGATAATTATTTAAAGTGTGGTATGTAGGGGGTCAAATTTAGAACCTGCCCTGAATTAAGTGTATTTAGACTGAGCTAGAATATTGTAATGGCAAATTTGCACCACCCTACATTTGGTTATATCATATAAGTGTATGTACTTAATTTAGTTACCTATTATTTGTGAAAATATAAGTATTGATGGTCGATTACATTTTATTTAATACCCCATAGGAGCCAAAGTCCTCAAGGAATTTATATATATTTTATCAGGGGTTGCCCAAGCCCATCTTGCCGGGTATTTTAGAAGGCTGTTACCAGCCAGGGCACCCCGTGATAATATTTTGATGTTGTAGTGTGCGAAAACTGATTAGTTGTACTTTGATTTGGTTAAATACTGATAGTTTTTACCTATATGTCATTTCACCTCAGTTTTTATTACGATAATGTCATAATGGGCTGGGGACAGAGCCATCAAGAAAACGTAGCGGTCGCCCAGGCCCAAGCTACTATTGGAACTACGGTACAATCCAAGTTAGATAATCTATCGATAATTGTAGTAATCACGGCAGTGTTTATGGCCGTTATAATCATCTGTATTTTACATCAGCAATGTACGAAGAAAGTTAAAAAGTGGTTGCAACGAGAAGTTCAGAGTACAAGTGTACCTATTCCGAACGTTAGGGTACAGGCTGCACATGTTTTGTGCATAGTAAATAACAAGAAATTTTCGCACACTACAATTTTATATATTTTCATAGCGTATTTTTATATCCATTATAATCCATTTAGTATATACTAACGTGTGAATGAAGGTAGTCATGGAACCCCCCTTAGGTAGAGTTGTCTACGTCAACCCTTAAAGCTGCTTACCATGCCCTTATGATAGTCTATTCAGCATTTGTGGGTTGGTGCAGACTCTCTCTCATTATGACACACTGTATTTGACGTGAACCTCCGTTAGACGTGTCCTAGATTATTTTATATGTAATTCTAATTATAATTAGTTTAAAAGTTAACTTTAAAGTTAAAATAAACTTTTTTTAATTTTTAAAAAGTGTTTTAAAAGCTCCCAAAACAAGTCTGGCGCAGCCGGGTCGGATCGGCGAAAACCTGCATTTTGAAATCGCGTTGTTTCCGCGCTTTTGGTCTCAAAATCGTACCAGGCCCGGGAAGTGATTTAAAAAGCGGTGTGATCGATCTATCGAACCTGTAACAAATAAATTCGACTATCGGGAGTGAAGTGAGTGAATAGTGTCTTCACTATAAGATTGCATAAGGCAAGAATGGTGTCGAGTGAGTAAGTAAAACTCTTTGCTTTCCCTCATTTTACCGTCCTGCCCATTTCCCTAAACTTGTGTAATTACGAGTGGTTTTTGAATAAAACGCGCAATTAAATTTTTGCATAGAATTGTAGAGTAAGTGAAATTTTATTATATTTCTGAACAAATAAATAAAATAAATAAATTTAATGTAATGAAAATAAAATTAAAAGTAAATTAAATTAATAGATAATTGTAAGTTATATTACGTATTTCACTCTACGTAATTTTATAGTTAATATTGTAGAGCTAATTTTAGTTAGTGTGTTTAATTCTAAAAAACAAAAATGGAACAACAACAGGGAGAAAGAATTCAAATCATCCCTAATGAAATGATTAAACTCATCCCTATTTTTAAGGGTGACAAAAGACAATTAGGGTTATTTTTAAGGAAATGTGAATTTGTTATAAATAAGTACCAGGGATCCGAGGCCCAAAATGTATACGTCATGCATACCATTACGAGTAGGCTCGCGGACGATGCAGCTGCGCTTATCAGCGAGCGCGAGGATATTATGACCTGGACTGAGTTCCGAGAATTGTTAGAGCAACACTTCGGTGATCCGCGCAGTGAGGAATGTATTTCTATAGAACTAGAGTCATTAAAAATAAAGTCTGGTGAAAGTTATTTGGATTTTTGTAATAGAGTACAGACAGTTAGATCTATTTTAATGTCAAAAGTAAATAAAATTAATGATTTGCAATTAAAACAAAGTAAAAGAACTATATATAATCATATGGCTTTGAACGTTTTCTTATATAATCTGCCTGAGAATTTAGTTAGAATTGTAAGGTTAAAGACGCCCAGTTCTTTAGAAGATGCATTAGCTATTGTTCTCGAGGAAGTTAACTTTCAAACTCAATATAATACGCGTAATAGGTATACATATAGCAATCCATTTAATAAACAAAATAATAACTTTGGAAATAAATTTAGTGCACCTGCCCAATCAACTAGCTTAGTACAAAAAAATAATATATTACCTAAATTTAATTTTGGCATACCTCAAGGTCAGCAAATGAGAGCGCCGCAAATGTTTGGATACAGACCTCAGTTTTCTCAAGCTCAACAATTTATGAGACCCCAACAATTCGGGTATAGACCCCAGTTTTCTGGTTTCCAACCTAACCAAGTAATGAAACCTCAGCAGTTTGGTTACAGGCCTTACTTGCCTAACGCTCAAGCTCAGCAGTTCGGAAATAGGCCCCAAGCTAATAATGCTCAACCCCAACAGTTTGGTTATAGACCTCAGCTGTCAAATATGCAGCATAACCAATTTGGCCGTATTAAGCCCCTTCCTAATGAAACAACGGATGTGTCTATGCGTACAGCCCCCCTTAAGCCTAGATTTGGCATTAACGAAATTACCCTTAATGAGGAATATTATAATACAGATTCTCAATACCCTGACCAGTTAGAACCCTATTATTATGAACCATACTATGACTATAATCAGCATAGCGAACAATTTAACGAAGCTATGATGTCTGAAAATGTAGTAGGTACAGAAGAGCAGCCTTCAGCTGAACCCTCTGAAGAAGCTGAAAATTTTCACATAGTTACAAGAATAATAGAGAAGTCATAGAATTAAATTGTACCCCAAATAGTGGTTTACCTTATATCTATATTCCAGAAATAGATGCAAAAATGATGATAGATACAGGTAGTACCCGTTCATTTATTAGTCCTGATAAGGCATATCAGTATTTCTCAGAATTTATTTACCATGAACCTTTTGAAGTAATTAGCACACATGCTACTAGTACACATAATGAGGCTATGCAAATTCCCCTATTACCTACTTTTAATTCATCAGATTATCATAAATTTTATATATATAGCGTAGACTCACGTTATGATGGACTGGTAGGTAACGATTTACTTAAACTTCTAGATGCAGTTATTGACTTAAAAAATAATATGCTTAGAACTAAAACTGCACAGATACCTATAGTACATTGTTGCCCAAAATTAGTTATGACTTTACTTCCGCGAACAGAGCATCGCGTAGAATTACCTACTAATCAGTACACAGGTGAAGCTATTCTTGAATTTAAGGAATTTAGTGAAGGTGTGAGAATGCCTAGCGCTATTATTAATTGTGTGAAAGGATTTGCTAGTACAGTTATACAAAATAGTACGGAAAATGAAATTACCTTGACTATTACAAGACCATTTAATGTAACCCCTTTTAATAGTAATCAGTGTCAGCTTAACTATACAAGTGATACTAAAGATATAGAAGTAGATAGACTGTTAGAAGAAAATCTAAAGCGCTTAAGGATAGACCATACAAATGAAGAAGAAAGGAAGAAAATAATAGAACTATGTAGAGAGTATAAAGATATATTCTATTGTGACCAATTACCACTTACCTTTACTAATGAAGTGAAGCACCATATAAGAACTAAAAATGAAGATCCTATATTTATAAAACCTTATAGGCAGTCTCCAGCTGAAGCTGAAGAAATTAAAAATCAAGTAGATCAGCTTTTAAAAAATAACATAATACAAGAGTCGTACTCACCTTGGAATGCACCTGTTCACCTTGTTCCTAAAAAGCAAGACGCTTCAAATATAAAGAAATATAGAATGGTAATAGACTATAGGAGACTAAATGACTTGACTATAGACGATAAATACCCTCTCCCCAACATGAATGACATTTTTGACAAATTAGGTAAAAGTACATACTTTTCTACATTAGACCTAGCTAGCGGCTACCACCAAATTGAAGTAAATGAAGAGGATAGAGAGAAGACCGCGTTTAGCACCCAGAATTCTCATTTTGAATTTCTTAGAATGCCGTTTGGCTTGAAAACAGCCCCGGCAACATTCCAGCGTGCCATGAATAATATACTCAAAGGGCTACAGGGTATACACTGCCTAGTATACCTAGATGATATTATTATCTTCTCTTCTAGTCTAGAAGAACACATACAAAAACTTAGAATGATATTTGAAAGACTTAGAAAAACTAATTTAAAGATACAACTAGACAAATCCGAATTCCTCAGAAAAGAAGTATTATACCTAGGACATACTATTACTACTGACGGACTAAAACCTAACGATGACAAGATAAAAACTATACTTAAATACCCCCTACCCAAGACTATCACGGAAATAAAAAGTTTTCTAGGACTTATTGGATACTACAGAAAATTTATAAAGGATTTCGCTAAAATTACACAACCTATGACTAAATGCCTTAAAAAACGGAATAAAATAGTAATAGATCAAGAATATATAGATTCATTTAATAAATGTAAGGAACTTTTGACAACAGCCCCACTGCTACAGTATCCTGACATGACTAAACCTTTTATTCTGACTACTGACGCATCAGCAGTTGCCTTAGGTGCTGTCCTGTCCCAAGGCCCCATTGGTTCAGATAAACCAGTAGCATTCGCTAGCAGAACATTGAGTGACACGGAAGCTCGTTATAGCACCATAGAGCGTGAACTTCTCGCTATAATATGGGCTGTGAAACATTTCCGCCCATATCTCTATGGACAAAAATTCTATATATATACGGACCATCGTCCACTAGTTTGGCTTAATTCCCTTAAGGAACCTAACAGTAAATTAACGCGATGGCGGCTCCGTTTACAGGAATATAATTTCGAAATTATTTATAAAAATGGCAAGCAAAATCAAAATGCTGACGCATTATCGCGTATTAAAGTTAATGCCTTAGATTCCGATGATGACACGACTTCTATGCAAGTAAATGTAGATGACAAAGAACATAGACTGAGACAATACCTGGACGAAGTTACTGAAGAAATTGCGAAACTATCTACTAACAAACCTGAAGAAGAAGAAACCATACTTTTATCAAATTCTTCTACTGCTTCAGCAGACGAAGTTTACCCTCTTCCACCAGTTTCTAGCAGCACAGCTACTGCTCATTCAGCAGATGATTTAGAATCTTTCGGTATACCTATCCTTAACGAGGCTATAGATACGAAGCCTAACCAAATTCTTGTATTCACATGGTTACGAAACGAATTACAGGTTAAAGATCTCTCAAGAGATAAGCAAAAGATATTAGAAGTATTTATCCCCATTAATAATTTAGAATTAATAAAATCATTTTTAAAAGAATACATTAGGCCCAGTGTAAAATATTTCATATATTTCGAAAATGAGCAGCTTAGAAAAGATTTTTCCTTTATTATAACCAGTCTGTTTAAAAGAGATACAGTTCGTTTTTATGAATGCACTGAAAGAGTAGTTTTCGTGGAAGATGAGAAGGAACAAAAGGCTATAGTGTTACAACATCACGAGGGCAAGACCTGCCATAGGGGAATAAAAGAAACTATGCTTAGAATACGTAGGTCATATTTCTGGCATAACATGCAAACTGTAGTATCAGCTATTATAAACTCCTGTGAAGCCTGCCGTAAAATGAAGTATGATAGGAAACCTATTAAACCTATACTCCAATTAACTCAAACCCAAGATTCCCCATTCCAGGAACTTTTCATTGATCTTTTCACTATAGATGGAGTATATTATCTTACTATAGTAGATGCATTTAGCAAGCTAGGCCAGGCAATTAAAGTAGATAACCGCTCCACGCCTGAAGTAATCAGAGCATTAATTAAGTACTTTGCAGCATATGGTACACCTCGCAAAATTACTAGTGACCCAGGTCTAGAGTTCAATAATAGTTTAATGAGAGAATTAATGTCTTTCCATAAAATAGATTTACACATAACTACCCCCAATAATCCCAACTCTACAGGTGTAGTTGAGAGATTCCACTCTACCCTGATAGAAATCTATCGTTTAGCCAAATATGAGCAAAAATGTACAGACGCAGCTTCTATAATGACTTATTCTATCATGTCATATAATCATACCATCCATTCTACTACAGGTCTCACCCCCTTTCGAGGTAGTATTCGGACATACGTCATGCAATAGTATATTTAATGTAGATTTCGAAAAACAGTATATGAGTCAATTACTTAAAGATCATGCCAAACGCACTAAATTCTTATATAAATATATAACAAATAAAATTATAGAGACTAAAGAGAAAGAACGAAAGAAAAGAGGAGGAGAACCTGATATGGATATAGATGAAGAAAATACTGTTTTTATAAAAGACATTAATATAAGAAAACCAAAAGATAAACCCCGGTACAAAAAAGCAGTTGTTAAAGGAAAAATAAAACGTAATATAGTTCCAGTTAAGATAGGTTCTCAACTTACTAAAACCCCTATTAAAAACGTTAAACGTCCCCCACAGATTCGTTGTGATGCTGATGACCCTGATAAGGACCAGCCAGGGCCTTCTGCTCCAAAAGATTGAGAACAACCCAGGATTGCTAACCTTCAAGGAAGGAACAGCTGTAATAGAATATGATAAGTGGACCTTAATTAAAACACAGAATTTAAGGCTAGTTTATAAGGATTTAGAAGATAATATAATAGGGTTAGGAAACATTAACAAATTAACTTCAGATAAATTTCACCTGAACTTTAGCAAGGAATTTATAAATTTACAGGATCAGGTAAATTTTATTAAAAATATTACTGTTAAGAAGTATTTACAATTGGTTCCTGTTAGTAGAGTTAAGAGAGGAATTTTAAATCCTATTGGTACTGTAATAAAGGCTATTACTGGAAATTTAGATAATGAGGATGCACAAAGGTATGATCAAATATTAAATGATTTAACCTCTAATCAAAATAAATTAAATAAAAAGATAACAATAATTTCGGATATTATTAATACATTTGTGAATTCCTCTAAATTAGTAAGTCATAATTTCATTCAGTTAAATAATAAACTAAAAGAAATAGAAAGAGACCTCAAATTACTTCAAACTAAAGACAATAAGTATTTCATACAGTCTCAAATTACTGCTATATATCATATGTACTTACATAACTTCCAATTAATATACATTAAATTGAATGAAATAGAGACAGCTCTAGCCTTTAGTAGAGTAGGAACTTTGCACCAGTCTATAATAGACACTAATGAATTATTAAACTTCCTAGAATTAGTTAATAGAACGGATAAGTTAATATATAATCCTACTTCGTATAACTTAGTTAAGATTGAACGCTCTATTGTGGTGAAAGCCTATGTAAAATCAGATAGGATAGTCTTTCTATTAGAAGTTCCACTCGTAAGCGCTGAAAAATATACATATTATAAACTGTATCCCTTACCTGCATATAATCCTATTCTTAAACATACCTTAGTTATAGTTCCAAAATATTCCTATCTCCTATCAAAGAGTTTGAAATTTAGGTCACTCGCACAACCATGCCGAGAGATAGATGAAACTTATTATATATGTCAAGAAAGAGATACTTACCAAATTATTGAAGACACATGTATCCAGGAACTGATGAAATTCACTGCTAATCCCAAGAATTGCAAACAGACTCCCATTCAAATAGAAGACTTGAAAGCTGAAATGATAAAACCTAACCGCTATATCCTATATGCTAGACATGAAACATTAATTACTGAAAATTGTGAAGGAGAAGCGACACGAAGATACATAAAAGGTACCCATATCCTAACCTTAGCAGAGGGCTGTGACGTCATCGTGGACTACTTACGCTTCAAATTCCACCGCAGCGAGAGCTTCGATACTTACGAACCGTTACCCGTGATATCTCTACCTGAAGTTTCAACTCCTGATGTTCTGCAGACTCTACCTGTAAACCTGGAAGGAACAGACTTAAGTGATCTGGAAAAACTAAACCAGCAGTTAAAGTACAGTGTCAGTGAAGTGAAAATAAAGGGCATTAAAGTGGAAACAGTGAGCGTATATACTGTAATATTATATGTGTGTATAATTATAAGTTTAACTGTATTGGTTATAATTAAGTATAAGGCTAAACTTTTACATTGTTGTGTGCGAAATCATCCGAATTCTGAAAATCGTCCTTCGGATAATTTCGCTCTTGGTGAGGGAGGAGTCATGGAACCCCCCTTAGGTAGAGTTGTCTACGTCAACCCTTAAAGCTGCTTACCATGCCCTTATGATAGTCTATTCAGCATTTGTGGGTTGGTGCAGACTCTCTCTCATTATGACACACTGTATTTGACGTGAACCTCCGTTAGACGTGTCCTAGATTATTTTATATGTAATTCTAATTATAATTAGTTTAAAAGTTAACTTTAAAGTTAAAATAAACTTTTTTTAATTTTTAAAAAGTGTTTTAAAAGCTCCCAAAACAAGTCTAGGTAGTGATATGTATGAATAGACAGTCAAAATAAAACAGTGTTTTGGAAATAATATAGTTTATTGGTGCAAGTAAAAACATAATATATAAGTAAACATGTTTATTATACAGTAATATGTTGCAATCGCTTCGAAGTATTGTCCGGCGAGCGAACGGAAGCTCAGGTTACGAGCGCCGAGTCAAGTCAGCGCATAGCTTCACTTCGGCCGGGCGATTGTGACATGTTATTAAGTTTTATAAGTTACAGAGTTATAACCTTCAATGATGTTTTAAAATGTAATTTTTTGGATGTCTCCCGAAAAATTTGGGGGGATGTTACGTAGGGACTCATTGTTAAGTCAGCGATTTGTATCGCAGCGGGCTGGCAGGCATTCTGACGTCAGTCGCCAACCGCCCGATTCCCCGGTAACTTGTGTAACCCTTTGTACATAGTGTAGATCGTATTCCCGTATAAACTGTATATTGACTGTCCGTGTTTGTGATCATTGAAATATGCTCATCGTCTTGAAACTTATCTTTGATTTATAAAGACCTTCTGAGACTATGAATTTTAGGTCACAATAATAGTGGAGTGAATAGACATATAGTTGACATTACAGTGATTAGGAGCAGTGACCTACATATGTTTATGTATGTATATGAATATGTGTATGTGTATGTATGTTATAAGTGTAGGTATATGTACCTATGTATATAGGTATATTATTAGGTATCTGTGTGTTGTCTTTATTTAAGTAATTTTGCGCCACTACCAAATCTCTGTTTATCCTTATGGTTGACTGGGAGAGAACGCTTTTAGCGTTAAGTTCGTCAATTGTATACAATTTTATATTGTGGAACAAAAAAGTTTTTATAAATAAATAAATAAATAAACCCATTGTAATGTGACAATAATCTAATTCATAAGTAGATTTTAAAATATACTTATCTAAATACATTTTACTCGTGAATACGTATTAAAAAATACTGTCACAGTAACACCAGGGTAACGTTTCTATATTATTTAAAAGAATTTGTCTTTTGTTATCATTTGCATTTAAAAAAATCTTATTTACTTCTTGAGAATAAAGTACATGTTTTATAGATCTTATCATATTCATTTTATATTTAAAACATTGATTAGTATGTAACGCTTGGTTATAGTTAACCATCTTCAATTGTTTTGTAACAGCTTTAGATACATCTTTTACTTTTTTTAACGTAGCTTTAACACTTTTTAAACAATAAAGTTTAGCTCTTAAGTATTAAACTGCGATAAATTCTTAAGTATATCTTTGTAAACATCATCTGTTTTAATATAGTAAAGAAGACTATCTGTGTCAGTGTAACAAAGCTTGACATTCTTCTAGTTTTATTTTATAAAATCATAGTGAAATGGGAGAAAAGGAAAATCTTAGAATTTACCAGCTGCTTCTCTTCCCACGCAGATCGTAAGAGCCGTTCAAGGGAATGGGCGAAAATTAGAATCGTGTTAATAGGCGATGAGGCTAGCAACCCATCACTATTTTGATTTCTAAAAATGCTTCCCTGGAGAACCCCGTAGTGAATAGGCAGGTCTGAGCTCGATTGGTTATTCACCACAACCGACTGCGTGCGGTTCGCAAAGTAGCTATGAAACAGTTTCAACTGATTGCCTCTGACACCAATAAATTCTAACTTGTTGAGTCTATTTTTTATTGAAACTGTATCGAAGGCCTTCGCGAGATCCAAAAATATAGCCAAGCACTTACTTCCCGCGTCCAAATTTTAAACAATATGATCTGTAAGTTCGTGGATAGCGCTGCTGGTTGATTTTTTGGAACGAAATCCATGCTGGTTTGAAAATAAGATCGAGTGTTTTTCGAGGCATGACACGAGCCGAGTGTTTAGATGGCGTTCTAAGATTTTCGAGAGAGCTATCAGGATTGATATTAGGCGGTAATTATTGGGAAGGTTTCTGTCTCCACTTTTGTAAATCGGGTGTACCAGGGCTTTTTTAAAGGCTGAAGGGAATATTCCTGAAGACATTGAAATATTACAGATGTGTGTAATAAGAGGGATTAGCAATTTTTTGTGTCTTTTTATGAGAGATGTTGATATATTGCCCAGCCCGTCGCACAATCCTCTTTTAAGGAAATAATGATTCCTTTTACCTCCTCGTCCGTAGCAGAAAGAAAAGCAAAGGAATTTGCTTTACTTAAAGAGCTAAAGGCATGAGAGGAAGGAGACCTACGGGAGTTGAAAGTTTGTTGGATGTTTTCGGCCAAATTTTTACCAGCATTGACAAAAAAGGCATTGACGTGATCGAGGGAGCTTCCGGAAGTTGGTTTGCATGTCAGTAATTCATAAGCTGATGAAGAACATTTGGTAGAGTTGGTGACACTTCTTATGGCGCTCCATAAGGATTTAGAGTTGCCACTTGCTTTTCTGAGTAAGTCTTTTTCATAGCTTCGTTTAACAGATCTTAGAATTTTGTTACAGAAGGTGCGATATCTTATATATGTAACACGGATAGCGTCGTTTTGAGGTGATTTTACACCTTAGGAGCCCTGGGGTTATCCACGGCTTTGAGATTCTGCATCGACGAGGAAGAAGAGTTGAAGTAGAGTTCTGGGTGAGAAGACATTGCAGGGTAGAGATTAGGTATATGGTGGTAAATTCGGGATCAGTAGAGTTCAAAATAGGGGAGAAGTCTGCGTTTTGGAGGGACGTTGTGAGTTTTTTATGGTCGATACGTTTTAATGGTTTGTTTGGGAGAAAGTGTTTTTTAGAATTTAACGTTAATAGCACTGAGCTATGATCAGTAATGGTGGACTGGATAACAAAGGAATGAGCTGCAAGAGGCGTTTTTAGGATGACGTGATCGAGGCAATTGGGCCACGAGTGGGAAAGGTATGGGCCGGCAAAAGACCATAATGAGCGAGCATATTAAGGTAATCATCATTTTCCTCTTCATGGGAATTGGAACTGATGTTAATATTAATGTCGTCCATGATTATAAGGTTTTTGAAAGATAAAAGAGATGGGAGAAATGAGTGTAGAGAATTTATAAATATTAAAAAATCTTTGAAAGCACACGGACGGTAAATTCCCAAAATAGCCGTTTCACCATTTATCTTTATCAGTAAGCAGCTAGCTTCATCAATCAGTGGTTCGGAAATAGAGATGTTGGCTAAAGTGTTACTGTAATAGGCCACTACACCATCATTCTTGTTGGCAGGAAGAGTAGATACGTGGTGGGAGTATCCTTGGAGGTTTGGAATTAAAGGATTGCTATCCAGCTAACATTCCGTTAATATGATAATGTCCGGCAGATTATCAAGCTCACTTAACAGAACTTGAAAGCTGGGTAAATTTTCAGAGAGGCTGCGGATATTCTGGGTAAGTATGTTGACGGAATTATCTATTGTAGGTAGCTGCAACCGAACTTCCCGGGCGTCACACATAGAGGAGGAGGCAACGGAAATGCTGTCAATATTATTAAATAGGTCATTATCTTCATTCATGTTTGGTTTAAAGTGTGATAAGAATGGGTTATAAAACGGATAAAGAAGATCAAGCTATGGTATATACAAAAACTACAAGTTTGAGTTAGCCCCAAGAGAAGCTGTATAACTGTGTTATGGAATAGTACCTCAAAGATTTATAATTAAGTAAATAACACAGATAGAAATGAAGTGAATTAACAAGGAGCTGTCAGCCAAAGTGGAGTAGCAAGGCAATACTGACCTATTTTGTTTGACATAATGAATAATTACTTGATACTGATTTTAGAGAGCAGCTATAACAAATATTATAGGAGTGTGTTCTATGTATAAAGTAAGTAAGCAAAGCAAGGAGAGTAAAAAACTACAATCAAATATTTTTGACCACCAATGAGATAGGAGGACAGTTTATCTGTCTTACTAAAAATAATTGGCATAAAAAAAGAAACTTTAGCAATAATCTAAGTACATATTAATTAGTATACTATATGTTTTTTACTTTTACTTATTTGAAATTGACAAAGACAAACTGGGTAAGCATTAGTTATTAAGTTTGAGAGCAGCGAGTTCTTCCTCCGAATCCACGATGATATACTTAGCGTCGTCGTCCTTTCGTAGGAGGATCCTACCGCCGGAAGTCCAGCAGTATTTGTATTGCTCCTGGCTCGCGAACTCTCGGGCCAGGTAATGCAACCTGCGGGCCCTGGGGGAAAGATGTTCCGCTATGTAGATCACCTGTCGGGGGACTCCCGGTCCTAAGATGGTGGAATTGAGTCTGTTTAGTGGATTAGATTTATTGTGTTCTCTGTAGGCCCTCAGCACTTTGTTTTTCTTCAGGACTGAGTTTAGAGCGACTAGAATAGTCTTATGTTCTGATTTTGTAGGAATGTGGTGTATGTCGTAAACATCAGATGGCAGTAATTCAAGAGATCTCTCTGGCTGTCGAGGTAACGATACTGAGGAGCTCTTCTTCAGAAGCTTTAGGGCTGTGGGGAATATTGCGGAACTCCAAGCAGGCACTGCGGGTGGATCGTTCAATTGCTTCGGTAGCAAGTTCGACTTTGCAGATACGGTCGAGGCAGTCCTCAGTTTTGACCTTTAATGTTGTCAGTTGTGTACCTACATAATTCTTCGTATTTTACTGTTAAGGTAACAATAGACTTTTGGATTTCTGCATTTGACGCTATCAATTCGGTATTCTGCCGCTGGATGTCAATCACTGATGACTTAATGGCACTCAGGTTATCGTCCGCGGACTGTTTCCAATCCGTAATTGTTTGTATAAAAATATCTAGTTTGGATTCATAATTAGAGCCGCAGTCGCATTCACGTCGCCTTTTGGTGGATTTGAAGGTTACAGAGTCAAGTTCAGGACTTTCACTGTGCTTGCTGACGACTGGAGCTGATCCGTAGATTTGACCTTGTTTGTGTACCGGCGAGCGTTGCATAGCTTAGCGTGTTAAATTATGGGACAGTAGGCCTGATTGTACCGCTTCCGCCGGCAACCGAGACGGACCTCAGGGTGGGGTATATAGATGAGTCAATGGTGCAACGGCTCCGCCCCTCGTTACGTGCTCGTGCGCAGGTGGGCGTGGATAAGCTTTAGCCAATAGCTATGACCGGCCGCTGACGGTGGGGTGTTGAGTAAACGAAGGCGATGCGGCAGCAATAAGCAAATATGTTGGAGCGGAGCGGGCCCGTAAACTGGAGCTACTGGGGATCCCTACTGCGGTGCTGATGGAAACGCTGGTTAATTTGTATGGACTGTATTTCTTGTTGGATTTATGTACAATAATTCGTGTCGCCCGACAATAAAATATACGGCAGGTTACCGCTCGGAGCGCAGATGAAGTGACTTGCGTGTGACAGCCACGAATTGTCAAACCATCGACGTGAAGTGCGCCGCTCCGACTTTCGTGCGAGCGGCGCAGTCTGGTTGTCGCTGGTACGATGTTGCCAGCAACATACTCCCCGCCTTGAAGCTCTTCAACAGCTGATGGGCAGAGGGCAGATAGTGTTGAAGGCCCGGCGTATAGTCCCCTTGCGGGTGCGAATGTCGGCCACCCGGACCACCCCGTCGCTGCCCGGCAGCACGCGGGTCACGCGGCCCAGCAGCCACAGCAGCGGCGGCGCAGAGGCGTCCTTGATGAGCACCATCGCGCCCTCCTCCAGTTGTCCCCGGGTCTTGTGCCATTTCGTCTTTCTTTGAAGCCAGAAAATGTACTCATTGTGGAAACGATCCCAAAAATGTTGCTTGAGAAGCTCTATCCGGTGAAAGCGTTGAAGGCTGGTGACGGATCTCTCGGTGATTTGCGGATGTGGCACGCATACCAGAGATCGACCGATAAGAAAGTGAGCAGGAGTTAAAGGAACAAGATCAGAAGGATCTTGAGAGATAGGTGTAAGAGGACGTGAATTGAGTAAAGCCTCAATCTGTGTAAGTAGAGTCGACATTTCCTCGTAGTTTAAGTGCGTCATAGCTAAGACGCGACTAAGGTGGTGTTTTACGGATTTAACGCCGCTTTCCCATAATCCGCCGAAATGCGGCGTGTACGCGCTGATAAAAGAGAATTTTATACCTTGATTTGTGAGGTCTGATGATACGGTAGGATCTTTGAGAAGCTTTGACAACTCATTGAAAGTACCTACAAAGATGGTACCATTGTCCGAGAAGATCGTTTGAGGATTCCCGCGCCGCAAAATGAACCTATTGAGAGCTGCAATGAAAGCCTCTTTAGTTAGGTCTGAGACAAGCTCCAGATGCAGCGCCTTGGTGGCTAAACAGACAAAAACACAAATATAACATTTTACTACACGACTACCTCTACCTTTGCGGTCTACGATAGACAAAGGTCCACAATAATCGCAGCCTGTTTCCAGGAAGGGAAACTCTAAATGTATGCGTTTATCAGGAAGATTGCCCATGATTGGTTGTGTAGTCCTACCCTTAAACCTACAGCACTTTATACAGGAATGTACAACTCGTTTGGCTAGCTTAGTTCCACCTAAAGACCAGTAATTATGTCTGGCAGTGGCTAAAAGAAGCTGTGGGCCTGAATGCAAACAGGTTTTGTGTAAATATTCGAATATTAAATATGATAGCTTATGCTTACCACAAATGATAAAAGCATTTCTTCCTCATATCACCTATATGCTGACGACCTGCAAATTTACTCTCAATCTTCTGTTGAAAATCTTAATACCGCTGTAAGTACTATTAATACGAACATAAATTATATATCTCAGTGGAGTAATGCTCATGGGTTAAAAGTCAACCCGCTAAAAACTCAAGTGATGATAGTAGGTAGTTCAAGAATGCTTCCTAAAATTGACTGGACATCACTGCCTAGTGTTGTATTTGAAGGGGTTACAATTCCATATAGCAAGAACCTAAAGAACCTGGGCTTAATCATGGATGAAAGCCTTTCATGGGGTCCTCAAATGAAAAGTGTTGGTAGCAAGCTTTTTGGGGCCATGGCATCGCTTCGAAGGCTCCGTAACTTCCTTCCTACGGCCACTAAAGTTACGCTAGCTCAATCCCTTTTATTGCCAATGTTAGACTACGCCGATGCCTGTTATCTTGATCTACCTGAGTATCAGCTAGATAAACTTGAGAGACTTCAAAATGTTTGTATCAGATTCATATTTGGTTTGCGTAAATATGATCATGTCTCTGAATTCAGAACTAAACTCAAGTGGCTCCCCATTAGACTTCGCCGGAATGCTCACATTCTTACCCTCCTCCACAATATTCTTTTCAACCCAAATTCTCCACAATATCTTAAGGAACATTTTCTTTTCTTTAAGGATTTAAACACCCGTCAATTAAGATCATCTTTTAATCTCACACTGTGTACACCAGTTCATCGGTCCTCCTTTTACGCTAACTCATTCACTGTACAAGCGGCGAGATTGTGGAATGCCTTGCCTGAGTCCATTAAACGTGCGCAATCACTTTTTGTTTTTAAAAAGAAAGTTTTTCAGCTGTATTTGGAAGGCTATCCGTCAAACCTCGTTACGTGATTCCTATATTATATTTTTCGTATAATATATTTATGTATATTATTTATATATATTATTATTTATATTATTTATGTATCTTTTACATATTAGTAGTATTTTCTATTTTATTTTTAATTATTTTATGTATAAGTATTTTAAATATGTACATACTTATTATTATTTGATTTATTTTTATTGTAGTCTAGTATAGTAGTTTTTGTAGTTAAGTGTACACCCCGTCTGCTAACGTTTCAATATGTTCTTTCCATCCATCGGTTGTCTGGAAGAAATCGCTTTTAGCGATAAGACCGCCCATTGTACATTTTATGTTTTTTTTTTGTGTAAATTTGTATAATTTTTTTTTTTTTTGGTGTACAATAAAGTATTACTTAACTTAACTTAATGAGAATAGGATGCTTGACATTATAGTCATAGTGAGAGTTACCAAGCCTTCCCCCTATGCGAATAATCTTGTACGAATCAACAAACGGAGACAAAGATAGCAAACGATTCTTAGTAGGTAAAGGCTTATCATTAAGAAGTAACTCTCGCTCTACAGGGAACGACTCCTGTTGAGCTGTAATTAAAAGTAGAGTCGTTGCAGCTTTCAGCTCTGACAACGACAAATGCCCAGAAAGCTTTGGAGCATTTTTACAATTGTGAATGAATCTCAGAATGTATGCAGTGACACGTTGTAATTTAGAAAAACTAGAATATTTATGAATTAAATTAGTTAAGAAATTTTCCTCTACGGAGGGCTCTTGAGATGCATGATATGTGTGTACTATCTCTGGCAACTCTATGTTGTGTTGGTTAGGTTTATTAGGCCATTTAGATGAATCTAACTGCAAAAAAGGGGGCCCCGTCCACCATAGAGAACAATCACTAAGTAAATCAGCTCTCATTCCTCTAGAAACTAGATCTGCTGGATTCAATTTGGTCGGTACATAGCGCCATTCGTGAGAGCTCTCTTGGATCTCTACAACACGATGCCTGACAAAAGTTTTAAGATGACCAGGAGAAGAAGCAAGCCAGCCCAATACGATCATTGAATCTGACCAGCATATACACGTGCTGAATTCAAAGGTAACAGATGAAATAACCTTCGCACACAGTCTTGCTCCTAATAACGATGCACATAATTCTAGTTTCGGAATGGTCATAACTTTAGAAATTGGAGAAACCTTGCTCTTGGATGCGAGTAACCGTACACAAATAGAGCCATCAGTGTCGACGGTCCTAACATACACACAGGCTCCGTACGCCTTTTCTGATGCGTCTGTAAAGACATGAATTTGAGTGGTGAACTAATTTTAACACATCTAGGTACATTAAAAGTGTTCAAATGTAATAAAGAATTGGAGAAGTCGATCCATTGTTTTTTGATATTATCTGGAACCTCCTCATCCCACGAGCATTTTAGTAGCCATAAGTCTTGTAATAATATTTTTGCTTCTACAATACAGGGAGAAATAAGACCAAGTGGGTCAAACACCTGGGCAATTGTAGATAAAATGAGTCTCTTATTTACTTTGTTACATTCGGAAATATTAATACGAAAAGTTAAAGTGTCAGACAAGCAGGTACAATTGAGCCCCAGTGTTTTAGACATCTCTTTCTCACTAAGATCGACGCTACCAGACATGTCAGTGTCATCACAAATTGCTTTTAAAATATCTTTGCTATTGGAATGCCATTTACGCAATTGAAAATTAGCTGATTTGAGTATTTTAATAACGTTTTGACACTGAGCAATCGTGCCTTCCAGTGTATCCTGACCTGACAAGTAATCGTCAACGTACATGTCGTGGCAAAAAGATCGTCTCGCATCTGGGTCAGGTGATTCTAAACCTAACTGTTTAAGACATCTTGTCGCTAAGAATGGTGCAGACGACATTCCGAAAGTGACAGTGTTTAATGTGTCTGTTCAAAGACCGTCCTGAAGATGTCGCCGCTGACGCGTCGAAAACGACGCGCAGCTTCGTTGTGGTACTGCTCTCCTTGTATACTCCGTGGTGAGGAAGATGACAGTAAACGGTGTTAGAAAGTTTTTATGTAGTTTCTGACATATGACCTGACTCTAAATATTCAGTCATGTACTCATCGTAGAGAGCTTTCATACGCGTTTCCCTTTCTAACCGACGCTCTAGGGAAAGAAATCTACGTTTGGCTATATAGTAAGAGTCGCCCAGTGCTTCTGGGTACTCTTTCAAAGGCATGGACACTATGATGCGACCATCTGAATCCCGCCTAACAGATTTGATTAATTCTTGTTCACATGCCAACTCATCTGGAGTGAATTCATGCTGGGACTGAACAGCATCCAGCTCCCAGAAACGAGACAAATCTACTTGCGGTTGAATATCGTTACTTAACATACATACTTGAGAATGTGAACCGGGTGAAGCTATGGCGCCTGACAATAACCATCCGAATTTGGTTTCGAATAGGAACGGATTGTTTTTACCTAACTGGATACGATTCGTTCCTAAGACCTTCCAAAATACGTCCGCACCAACAAGAATATTAATGGCTGACGGAACATTGAACGTCGGATCGGCTAAACGAACACCAGATGGCAACTCTAAATTGTGTATATCAATGTATGTGTTAGGCAGTAGCGAAGTTATGTTGAATAAGACGTAACAATCAATTTGTGTTCTATAGCTACCATCCAAAGACTCGAATGTAAGAGAGCAAGACTGTGAACTACGAGAACTTTGGTTATTGATACCTGTTACCTTGGAACACGCAGCGTGGGTGCCCATTTGTAGCTTGTTACAAAGATCATGTGTAACGAAGTTACCCGTGCTACCATTGTCCAGCAGGATCCTGGCAGTGTGAGGTGACCCTTGGGAGTCGAACACCTTGACCAGTGCTGTGGACAGTAATACATGCTTAGCATTAAAAGCGGGTTGTGAATGTTCGGCAGATAGCACAACACTCTCATGCGAAATTGACTCTTGGGTCGGTACATCTTTGTGCAAAAGCGTGTTTTGTTTTAATTTGCAATATTTGCAGTGAGAAAGGGTGCATTGAGCCTTATGGTGACCAGACCTTAAGCAGTTTTTACATACTCTGTATTCATTCACACGTTGTAAGCGTGCATCCACAGACAGCTTGCGAAAACCAAAACAATTAAATAAAGCATGGGGTTTATTGCAAAATGGACAAGAAATAGATTTATGTTTGTCTGTACAAGTAGAAACAACAAAACTCTTTTGTTTTTGAACCGGAGGGGTCTCTAATTTACCTCTGTTACTCCTAGCCTCCTCCAATGTCTCCAAAAGGTCGGCTCTGTTTGATAAAAAAGTGATAAAAATATCAAGTGTTGGTGGCTTACTATGACTATTACGGTGCTCTTCCCATTCCCTATTTGTGATAGCATCCAATTTACCAGCCATCATATGAATAATGAGTGTGTCCCAGTGCTGCGTGGGCTGATCAATCGTGGCTAAGGCTCGTAGTTTTTTATTAGTGACATCAATAATGTAGCGCAAACCCTTGCTAGACTCCTTTTGTATGGCATTCACATTAAAAAGATCCTGCACATGATTGTTTACAAGCAAGCGTTTGCTGTCAAACCTTTTGCAAAGCAGGTCCCAAGCAGAGGCATAATTCTTGGCTGAAAAATCCAAACTCTTTATGACCAGAGCTGCACTTCCCTGCAGACAAGCGCAAAGATAGTGGAACTTTGTGATATCATCTATGCTGTTATTTGAATGAATCATGGAAAGAAAAGATTCTTTGAATTCCAACCAGCTCTTGTAATTACCCGAATATTTAACCAAGTCTATCTTCGGAAGTCGAACAAAACTTTTGTGTTTGTGTGTGTGTATAAATGCATCATGTGAGCTTACCTCAGCACTATGCATAGAGGTGTTTGGAGATGACCCTGATGACACCGAGTCACACAGAGCCTTGGCAATACCGACTGCGTTGTAAAATTGACTCTCGAATGCTTCCCGTTCCTGGTACCGCACTCCAGAATCATCAGAAAGCTCCTCAATATCCCCCTGAAGCACATCAAAATCATTATATAAAACCTCAATTTTTTACCAGACGAGTTTTGAGTTCATAAAGGACATTTGGATTTTGAACTGAGGTGTTATTTAACAGTTTATGTAATTGCAAAATGTAGTTAATTTACTTTTGAATGTTCCTCGCTTTTTAATCAATAGTGCAACCTTTATGTCAGTCATTGTTATTTAAATTAATTGAAAATATTAAGTTAGGAAATAAACTAAATTCAAAGAAATAGGAAAAGATAATATTTAACTGAAGTAAGAAAAAGGAAAACTGTAGGAAATAAATAGCAGAACGATACGTAAATTACTATTGCTATGATGTTTACGTTAGGTGTACTGGGAGTTCAAGTACCACCGATGTCAGCCCGACTGACCTAAGAAAATATTAGCACAAATCTGTAAATAACTGGAAGAAAATGCTGTGGAATGATTTGATTATGATTACTGATGAATAATGTGATGAAATATGGTGTGATTGATGATTTATGAGCATGGAATGATTGAAAAATTACTATGGGAATTTATCTGACAAAGGAATAATTTTTTATGTGCAAAAAAATCTGACAATTATGCTACTACAAACACAATTCACAACACAAACTAGTGCTACGACTACAACTTTGACAAAGAGGATGAAGACATCAAACTAAAAAGATGATGGAATGCCAACTACCACTAAACACAGATGAAATGAAATGAAAGTGGAATGGAAATGAATAGGTGATGATGTGATAAGAAAAGCACATAAAAAAGTAAGGAAATCTCACGGTTTCGTTGCCCTTATTCCTTGGTACTTCTTGTGGCGAAGTATGTTCACGTTGCTTCTGCCTGCCGATGCGATGGTGTCCGCCTTGGAACCGTTGTACTGGCCAGGAAACACGATGACGAAGCTGAGCTGAAACTTATTGGTGACGCACGATGACCGTTATAACTGCCAATTCTTGAAATTGAATTTGACAGCAGTGGAGCCGGCGTCGAAGTCCCGTGGTGCTCAAAGGATATGGAGCGGAGCGGGCCCGTAAACTGTAGCTTCTGGGATCCCTACTGCGGCGCTGATAGAAACGCTGGTTAATTTGTATGGACTGTATTTCTTGGTTGGATTTATTTACAATAATCGTTCGTGTCGCCCGACAATAAAATATACGGCACGCACGCGCAGGTTACCGCTCGGAGCGCAGATGACAAGTGACTTGCGTGTGACAGCCACGAACTGTCAAACCATCGACGTGAAGTGCGCCGCTTCGACGTTCGTGCGACCGGCGCAGTCTGGTTGTCGCTGGTACGATAATGTTGCCAGCAACATATGTATATATTTCACTCACGCATGTGGATGTCCTTCTCTAGTCACTCTGGTCGCTGAGTTCTTGCAGGGCGCTGTGATCCTGGTAGTTCGCACATTTATTTATTGCATTTAATTTTCAAAAAATTAGAAATAAAAATATTAAGCACGGGCACCTCCAACTTCGTTCAGCGTCCAGAGGGGAGAGCAAAATGTCATGAAAATACTTCTTTTTAGCTGCTCTTTTCATTCGATTACAAAAGTTACGAGCTCTCTTGTACGCATCCCAATTTTCGTTACACCTATCACGCATATATAGTTGGAAAGCCCTATCCCTACGGGTCATGGCCATGCAAACTCCCCTGCCAATCCACGGAGCGGGCGGCCGCCTAACTTTGACTGCATGCACAGGCGCATGAGTATCGTAAATCTTCAAAATTAAATCATTTAACGCAGAGACCTTATCATTGATTGACTCTGCTACAAAGACATTTGTAAAGTCAGTGGCCCTAGCGTCTTTATATAGTTTATCAAGGTCAATATTTGCATAATTCCGCATCAAAACTATTTTAGGCTTAATTTTAGGTGGTTTGAGCTTGTACTGCAGATAAATGAGGTCATGCTTAGAAAAGCCTGGAGCAGCAAGTTGACCGTGATTGATCACTAGATCTGAAGAAGTTAATATTAGATCAAGCTAAGTGTCGTCAGTGTCAAAGGTAGGATGTTTAAATCCACTGACTTGATCATACGGCTCAGCTTATCAGACCGTGCATTAACTGTAAGGAGATCAGTGTTGAAATCACCCATGATTATGTGATGTGTGTAATCCAAATAATGGGAATCAAGGATAGACTCAAATTAAGAGAAATAATTATAACCTGGAGGGGAATACACGACTCCGAGAAGTACCTTTTTGCCCTCACTAGAACACAAGACACGTGGCGCTACAGTATGTAGGCAGAGAAGAGTAAATAACTTTAAGAGTAAAATTGCTCCGCAAATAAATCACCACTCCTCCACCGCGACATTCAATACGGTCGTTTCTAACAAGCACGTAACCTGGAACCATAGGAACAAGAAGAGTGGGCAGGTTTGAACCAGGTTTGAGAACCCAAAATAGCATCAAATAGTGACGAGGAGAAAGTGCCAACAAAGTCACTATAATGTGCGGGTAAACTTTGTGCGTTGAAGTGGCAGACGTTGAAAGAATGACGAAGATTATCAATAGCGCGATTTAAGAGAGAATTAAGAGTTTCAGGATCATCAAAAGAATCGTTAGTACAAACAGCAAAAGAAATTAGTAATCACCTCACACTACTTTACCTTTTGTGTGCGTAATGACAGTGTGTAGCATGAATTATCATCGCCAACCTATCAACACTTAATTTTACTTGTGGTAGAATGACCTCTTTATAATATATCCACACCTCAGCTGCTCCATTTCAAAACCCAGTAAGTCCTTTGAAACAAATTTTACAGGAGAGCGATAAAATACAAATTGTTTTGCACTGCCTTAATTATGCAAATTTGTATAAATATTTAATGTTTATTTGAAAAAATAAACTTTAAACTATCATTTAGAAAGAAATATATTTAATTTACTTATATATTGCATGATTTACACCCCTTACTAATTCTGGAAATTTAAATGTGAATGTTGGTACCTTATTAAAACCAAAATCAAAACATAGTATGCGTACTTACTAAGTGTCACTCGGTGACTAACCAAAGTGTGAAAATTTGTTTTAAATACATAGTAAATGTATTCAGGTGTAATGAAAAACAATACTTCGACAAGGTACACTTTAATCAAAAATTTGAGAATAACGAACAAACGTCATAATTCAATAATTAAACAACAAACAAGTCGCAATAAAAAAATTAAAAAATATTTACTCCTCTTTAGTCAGTAGGATTTTATTATTGACGTGATCCTACAAGATCAACGGAACTGTCATTGACATTCAGATTATACCAGAAATTCCTTCTAGATTCTGGCATAAGATGTACCAGTTTTTTTAGTACTTCCTCTTTTTTTTCCGTTTTGACACCTCTTGAATTTGGAATGATTCTAGGTAGACTGGAGATATTAAATCGCTTCATTAAGAAATCTAATTCAGAAAATTGAGACTCGAACCTGAAAAAGAAATATAGATTTATATTTATCTGATTAATTATCAAAGAGTTTGCTAAATTGAAAGTTACCGAAACCAAAAGCATAGATATAAAGAGGAATTTATTGATGTAAGCCAAGTTAAAGTAATGATTAAAATGATGAATTTATAAAAAAAGTCAACAATGAACACACCTAGTTTTGTAGAGTAGGTTTCTTGACCCTGATATAAACTTTACTTCCACTACAGAATTTAAATTAAATTCTTTTAGTGGTTCATTTAATCGAGGTAATCTTTTTTTTTTTTTAGGCCATTCCTGGACTTTTTCTAGTTCAAGTACTTTTATATGAGCTCTTGATCCCATTACAATATCTTTAAAATCTTGAAAGTCATAAACATTTCCTTGTCTCTTCATCTTCAATTCTATGTTAGCATGAACTGCGTCAGCCGACATATGGGTATGCCCCTTTGTTAAATAATTTATAGTTAAAGATTCTATATTGTTAGCCGAATTGTTTACAATCATTACTAAAGCAGTGTATAAAGTCCAATTTTTATTTTGGGCAGTGCAATTGTCTGCCCAAATGTAAAAGTGGCGAACGTCACGATATGATTCCAAAAAAGTTAAAATTGCATCTACTATGTTACTAGCATTACGACCTGCTTTTGCTTCATGCCATAAGACACAAGTAGCCACGTCTTTTGATTTTCTTTGAATTGGAGCAAATGTGAGATTAAATGTAACTAAACGACTCATAAAAAAAGCATCCTTAATTGCAGGCATCTCCGGCAAAATCACAACTTTTTGCATATCCATGGAAAAATATTTAACAAGATCGCTATTAGCATTTTCATCATCTAATTTATATTTTTGTAAAGCAGACTCGGCCTTAGATTTGTGGCATTCATATTTTTCTTTTATTTCTATGGGTATTGCATCCTTATTCTTTGCCGTTCTTCTTCGTAGACAAGACATTCTGGACATTTATCAGATTTTGGCATATGGAAGGATATTTTTAAATCTTTAAGCTGTTTTCTATAGCATTCCTTGCCGCATTTAAAATTGGGATGCTTTTTTTTGAAGTCCGAATACATCTCTGCTAGAGTCAAATGCCTTGGTAAGTACTTTGTAAGTGGCGCATTGTATCTGCGATGATGGCTTGTAACGGGATGATAGCCGAATATTTGTTCTTTTATAACTTTGCTATCTATTACTTTAGAGCGTCCCCCACTTTGTTCTTTTGGATCCAATGCAAATAGACGTCCTTTTTTAACGGCTTTGCTTAATTCAGTTATGACTCCATCTGTCTTATATCCCAAGGTATCTAAGAAAAAATTACGGCATACCAATCATATAGATATCAAATCACCATCAGCGTTTGGAAAGGAAAAATAACGACTTTCATTTTTTAAATAGGCATTATTTGTACTATCGCTTTGAACTTTACGACGTTTGACTGATGAAATAGTGACACATTTATTAAGAAAAGACCGTCTTGTTCTATAATCTTGATCCCAATATTGCTTCCAAATAACCTGTCTGTCGTCTTTAGAAAACGAATTACATTGGCTCTTACATTTACCATCACAACTATTGGGTTTCATAGGATGTTTTGACTTATTTTTTAAGTTTTAGAATCTTTCGCTATTTCTTCTTGCTGTTGATTCTCATCAAGTATATGAGTATTGTTAATATAAATAGGGCCAGGATATTTTGCAATGTAAATTATATTATTATTATTCTCGTTATTATCATTGGACGAAATTGATGGCATGATATTATTCTGTGAATTATTTTTATCAATAATATTTAAAAAGTCTTGAAAAGTTATATCAATATCAGAATCAGATGATTCTTTATTTGATTCTTTGTCCGTTGGTAAAAAGTCGGGATCTTCCACAGAATCATCCAAGTCACTAGGTGTAATTAATTCCGATTCATCAAAAGTATCTAAAGTAAAGTCTGCATTGCAGCTACGTTTATGACTTAGGGTATCATAAGCAAAGGATGTGGATGGTTGTGGAGCAAGCAACTCTAGTGATTCATGCGTGCATGCGTCATAATTCTGTGCACTGGAATAAAAAAAAAGAACTCTTATACAAAACCAAAACCACCAAGTAATGTTACACACACGCGTAAAAGCCAGAAAAAATATCAATTACACACGAGACTAGCAAGAATTTCAGAAAATAAAAGGCGTATATTTTATTTATCGGAAAATATTATCTATAACAAATTAAGTCAGCTCAATAATTAATAAATTTTTGCAAAATTAATATCACCACGATTGCCATCATAAAACATTATACCTATCTATTTCTATTTTTAGCCTATACTGCCCCACTGCAGGGCAAAGGCCTCCCTTCCAGCACTCCAACTCTCTCGGTCGAGCGTATAATAAAAGCTTGATCCAGAAATTATTTTTGAGGCATGCTTTGATTATAAGCGGTTGAAATTGTAAATCTCAACAAGACAAATATATGCCCTTCAAATTAATAAGTATTTTTTGATCGACTTAACTTTCTGCCTCAGATTCGCCACTTGATTTGGTCGTAACTGCCGCTAGTATTCGTTTTGACCGATAAAATTGCAATGGACGATCCATTATAACTGCTTATTAAGTTTAGGTATATTTTTACATAAACTACGACAAAAACTTCGAGCCTGTCCTATCGTGTTGAGCACAGCGGCAAAACTACACAAGTAATAGCAAGCGGACTGGCCAGAGATGCGTGTCACGCCTCCCGCGCGTCCCTTTCCCCCATGCTATGTTCTTATTGGTCGGGATTCGAATACTCTTTAAATTTCCTAGTAAGGCACACTGACCATTTTAAAACCTAGTAAGTCCGTCTCCTTACTAGGTTTTAAAATGGTCAAAGTGTCTTACTATGTTTATATTTTGGTAAAGAAGAATTTAAAGTGTTCTTACTAGGTTTCGAGTTCGTAATATTTCGAGTATTTATTAAAATATTGTAGAGGGTGTTTTTACATCCTACGTATTCTGTAATTTTAAATCGAATAGTTCAAAAAAACAAATTTCGGTAAAAATGTCCCTTACTGGGTTTTGAAATGGAGCAGCCGACCTGCACACTACTATACTATTACTTTGCAGAGCTTGTGAATCGTAATTTTACGCATGTTGTTTAAACTGGCCCTAGCTCAGTGGACAAGGCGTGCCAGTGTAATAATATCTAATGCTTGGGTGCTCGAGTTCGATTCTCGCTCCCATGGTCTTATATATGACTTTATATTATTTTGTTATTTATTTACACCGTAAAAAAATATTGCCTGCTTGTTGGAATTGCAATCTTCTTCAAGTTGTTTAAAATCATTCACGTAATCACGTTATACTTGGTTAAAATATATGCTACCCAAAATTACATATAATAATTTAGACTTGGGTAAAGTTGAGGGTATATGGTTGTAGTTATTAAACTTGTTCCATTCGCCTTTCGCATTAGCTCATTGCGATTAGTTCTGTAATCGTCATATTTTAATATTTTTTGTCGTTTTCTTTCTCGGAGTGCAATAATTTGTGAGCCTAATGGCTACTTTTCACTTAGGTGTTTTAAAAAGGGCTGAGATCATAATATTATATGAAAAAAATATTTCTATTAGTGAAATAGCTAGATGCTTAATGATATCGGTAAGTGTTATTTTATATTTACTTAATTTACTAAGATACTCATTAAGTCTTATTTGTTTTTAACAATACTTTGTTTTAATGCTTATTTTTGTTGAATAACGATATTCTTATTAAATAGAAAATCAAGCGTTCTCGGTTATAATGGCTGCCCTATAACGATTGAAATGTGTTGTTGAAATGTTCCAGGTTAAATAAAAAATAAACGAAAGTAAATACAGAATTATTCAAATATAAAACTCTGACTAGGCAATATATGAGCTTACAAATTTAATATCTGTGTTATCTATCACCATATTTTAGGCTAAATTATTATACCTACTTAATCATAAAATAATAATAATAACACTGATTTATGATATTTTTTACAGAGATAAACCGTTAAATTATGGGTGCATCGATATGCAGACTCGGGCAGCATAGATCGTCAACGGCCTGGCCCAAAAGGCGTATGCTACACTGATGCCTCACGCCGTCATCGAGACATAGTCACCGCGCATTTAATATAGTTGGGGAGTTATACGCCAACACCAATATTTGAGTGAGTTTTGGCACACTTGTTTCTTAGGTAGACTGGTGTGGAAAACGCCCGGGAGGCAGCGGGTAACACCCCGCTGGGGGGTAGGGGGAGGGGGTGAAGTTTTCTTACTCCGCGCGCACTGTTACTCGTCATAACTGCTAATTTAAAGCTACTAGGGCAAGTTTGGTATGGTTTCTAGCTAAATAAAGGATGGTCGATTGATTTCTGAAACAAAAAAAGAGCATTTTTATACAAAAAAATTTAATGGCATTCAAAAATAAAAAAATAAAGAGTACATTTTTTGTCTTAATGACCATAAATTTTAAATGTGAACCAGTATCTGCTTTAAAAAAATATATTTCAAAAGACGCATTCATATAGATTTCAAAAATATAAGTTTTGTTGAAAAATAGAATAATGAATTTGTTTAAAAAAATATTTAACTCGGCGTGGCAGAGACGAAAATTCTTAGAAAAATACAGGACAGCAAAAATACTTTTAGATGTTGCTAAATAACTATAACTAGTAAGAATAGAATATTGTTTTTATAGAATAGAGCGAAATTGTAATGTTTTTTGATAAAAATATTTTGTTAAAACCCTATATATACGTATATCGTCATGTCTAAAAACTTACAGCTAAACTAGACTTGGTAATAATTTCCAGTGAATTAAAGGTCTGTAAATCGAACAACATATATACATACACATAATATATATAAAATACCTACAACTATATGTATATTTTGTCTCTTATATACATTTGCCTTCACAATCGCCAAACTCCGGCTGCAAACACCTGCTTTCTTTCTGCAACTGCACCGGATCATTTCAATACATGTATGTCCATGTAGGTTACCCGTTATCGCCGACTTTGGTCCATGCCCAGTTAGATGGATCAGGAAGATTTTGAGTCGGTGTCATCTGTGATCTGACCCCACCCCATACATAGATAGCTTGAAACACTATACTCAGGAAACTTTGTATAGAGCGGCTTTTGCCGGAGGTTTATTTCCGATGGCGGTCTTTTTTTTGTAAATGAATGCTTTCAGGCTTCGTTCCCCGTAAAAAATTAACAGGGTCTAAAATAAAAAAATTAACGATAATATTAACACATTCACGGACACTAAGCCAGACACAATAGAAATAACAATTGAATTACGTCCACAGCCGTAAGTGTCCGTGAATGTGTTAAGTAGTTGTTTAATTAAATTAGGTACCTAGTTTCATAATGTTTATAATACTATAGGCTGCCAAAAAACCTTCTGTGGCATAGGGGAAAGCGTTCTATGTTTCTAACGCACTGTATTTACCTATCGCATTGAAGCTGAAAACAGTATCACGCCCCGTGAAGGCATGGAACAAAGGAGGACTGTTGCTATTTGTGGTCATGTAAAAAGAGAAACAAAGTCTATATTTCCTCCCAGGACGTGTTAATTAAGAGGTAATGGTGAAATCGGTTAAACCTTATTAATTTTTACCAAGAATATTTGTTATCTTGTAACAAGGCAGGTACTAGTCGTGTTTCCCATTACCCATAGTTCCTTTAGCCCAGGAACTTTTTGCGCACTAGCGACTCCTACCACCACGACATCGATGTCAACTGTGCAAATCATGACTCGTGTACAGCCCTGGTTTACTAAACTAGCCCATTTATACGATAATTCTTGTGTTGTATTTGGAGGACGTGTATTTTTATATACAAATGGACTTAATTTAGTATCAAAACGCACTTGCAATACGCAAAGATTAGCTCCACGTAACACACACGAATGATCGTACCTAAGGCTGATGCAGTAAACCAGGGCTGTTCATTTGGTCCACATTGGGTTCATTTATATATCATATACATGTCCTCAAAGTACAAGAATGATCGTACATATGGTTGATGCATTAAACCGGCTGTACATGAGTCATGTTTGTACCGTTGACATCGATGTTGCGGTGCTAGGAGTCCCTAGTGTTCAAGAAGTGCCTGGGCTAAAGGAGTTGTGGTTAAAAGAAAACACAACTAGTACCTGCCTTGTCATGAGATAACAAATACTCTTGATAAAAATTAATTAGGATTAACCGATATCACCATTACCTCTTAATTTACACGTCCTAGGAGGAAATATAGACTTTGTTTTTCTTTTTACATGACCACAAATAGCAACAGTCCTTCCTTTGTTCCATGCCTTCACGGGGCGTGATACCTTTTTCGGCTTCAATGCGAAAGGTAAATACAGTGCGTTAGAAACATAGAACGCTTTCCCCTATGCCACATAAGGTTTTTTGGCAGCCTGTAGTATTATAAACATTATAAAACTAGGTACCTAATTAAACAACTACTCAATATTATCGTCAATGTTTTTTCTTTAAGACCCAGTTCATTTTTTTACGGGGAATGAAGCCTGAAAGCATTCATTTACAAAAAAAAAGACCGCCATAGAAATTAAACCTCCGGCAAAAGCCGCTCTATACAAAGTTTCCTGAGTATAGTGTTTCAAGCTATCTATGTATGGGGTGGGGTCAGATCACAGATGACACCGACTCAAAATCTTCCTGATCCATCTAACTGGGCATGGACCAAAGTCGGCGATAACGGGTAATCTACATGGACAGACATGTATTGAAATGATCCGGTGCAGTTGCAGAAAGAAAGCAGGTGTTTGCAGCCGGAGTTGGGCGATTGTGAAGGCAAATGTATATAAGAGACAAAATATACATATAGTTGTAGGTATTTTATATATATTATGTGTATGTATATATGTTGTTCGATTTACAGACCTTTAATTCACTGGAAATTATTACCAAGTCTAGTTTAGCTGTAAGTTTTTAGACATGACGATATACGTATATATAGGGTTTTAACAAAATATTTTTATCAAAAAACATTACAATTTCGCTCTATTCTATAAAAACAATATTCTATTCTTACTAGTTACAGTTATTTAGCAACATCTAAAAGTATTTTTGCTGTCCTGTATTTTTCTAAGAATTTTCGTCCCTGCCGCGCCGAGTTAAATATTTTTTTAAACAAATACATTATTCTATTTTTCAACAAAACTTATATTTTTGAAATCTATATGAATGTGTCTTTTGAAATATATTTTTTTAAAGCAGATACTGGTTCACATTTAAAATTTATGGTCATTAAGACAAAAAATGTACTCTTTATTTTCTTATTTTTGAATGCCATTAATTTTTTTTGTATAGAAATGCTCTTTTTTTGTTTCAGAAATCAATCGACCATCCTTAGCTAGAAACCATACCAAACTTGCCCTAGTAGCTTTAAATTAGCAGTTATGACGAGTCACAGTGCGCGCGGATTAAGAAAACTTTACGCACTTTCTGTAGAAAGACCTTTCCGGAAACCAAACTGATTGTCATGTGCTACAAAATAGTTGTTTAGGTGTAAATTTATCATGCTGTCATATACCTTTGCGATTACAGTTGCCAATGAGATAGGTCTGTAGTTATTTTTATCAGTAAGGTCTCCTGTTTTATTTTTAACTATAGGGATGACGACTGTTCTCATTAGCTCTGCCGGTAGGTATGAATGCCCCACGCAAAGGGTGTACAACATGGCCAGCACTCGCGGCAAGTGTGGACCTGCATGCTGGAGATGCTTAATACTGAGACCATCGTGTCCTGGAGATTTTCCTCGAGACATATTTTTAATAGCAGACGCCACGTCCTTGGCGGTGAATCTTATGTCCAGGTCTACACTCTGTGTCTCAGCATTGATCACCTCTGACGCTGAGTTGGTTTCAAGAGGCTCGATAGCAAAGTGATCTTTAAAAAGTTGCGCGATGCCACTCGGGTCACTCACCCCATCAACACTCACAGGAAGACCAGGCCGATAACTGTGCTTATTTGTGTGTCTCCAGAAACTACTAAAATCATTTTTTGCGTGATGTTCTGCAAGGATATCCATTTCTATTTGTTTCTCATGATTTTGACACCATTTTAGTTTTGCTTTAAATATTTTACGACTATTAGCCATTTCATCATACACCACACCAGATTTGGGCTTTCCATACCACAACCATGTTGTGAACTTCGACCTAGCCTCCCTGTGAGCCGCTGCTACATGCTTATTCCAACCTACTACGCGGCGCGTATTTTTCCGCCCACGCCCGCCCTCCCGACCGGCCGCGGACGCTTCCCTCAAAGCGGTTACAATGTCAGTATATAATTTGTCTATAATAAACTTATGCTCTCGATCACTACACCTCTTGTCACAACACTGTGACACTCCTATTGGAAAATCAATCTGACGTAACCTATTATGACATTCTATAGAATATTTCTTTATTTCATTACTATTTCTATTTCCCCAAATAATCCTCCTATTTTCATCACTAAATTTAGAATTTTGACAAGTATCAGGCATCACAGGTTTAATTACTCCTAGATTACACTCAATGACCAATGGAAAATGATCCGAAGACAAGACATCATGTCTAACACTTACAGTCCTTACGCAATCGCGGGCCGCCTGCGTTGTCACGCAGTGGTCCAACCACCGAGCTGAGCCATTTATTTCACTGACGTACGTAAATGTTCCAGAATCAAGTCCTAGCGTATCAATGTCCACGCATGACCAATCATTCTCACTACAAACTCCCATGAGTTCATGGTAAAATGTTGTATGAGGATGAGCATTAAAATCTCCTAGAATAAACACAGCCTGTATAGCATAGTTATCTATTATCGCGCTTACCGTGCTGAGGCAGTCCGTGAATTCAGGCAAATTCTTACTCTCATCCGTTGGCATGTAGACACTGAACACCAGAACAGGACGCTCACTTATCACTGCTTTGATCGCACACACTCGCGGGTTGTCACACGGTATTACTTTGACGTCACTGAAAACGCTATTTCTCCATAAGAGCGCGACACCGCCGTACGGCCAGTACAGCCAAAGTCACTGTCTATGTTGTTGAGGTACGCCAGATCCTCAGGTGCTAGCCAATGTTCTTGAAGGCCAATTATGTCTGACGTTCGACACAACTCTCTAATGTGATGAACAGAGCGCTTCACATTCTTGCAATTTAAACTAACTAGTATGCAACTTTTATCCATATTTCGTGTTTTGATAGCCGTTTCCATACGTTTTTGTCTGGTGTCTATGTTTGAAATGCATAAAACGCCTGAATATTATACCTCTTGGCCATATTTTATCATCTAAAAATAAGTTTACTTTATTTTCTGTCACAAAAAATTTATAGGCATTGTAATGAGTATTATTTTTAATGGTCATTTTTTGCAAAGATACCACTATCTTGGTTTTATTATAAATATGAGACAATATGTCCTTTTCTTGTGTCTCAATGTGCACATTAGTTATAAAAATAGGAACTTTTCTTTCGGCCGCTCTAAACTTACTATCATCACCACTGTCCATTCCAATTTTACCTAAATAGCGGTACTTTGGTTTTGATTTCTCCGCACAACATTCCATTCGCCGCCTTCGTCTTTGAGAACATTCTGAGTTTGTATACACTCACTATCTGCGGTCGCATCGGTAGCCGTGTCGGTAGTCAGCTGATCGCCCCGCGGTAACGATGAGTAGGTAAGTACCGGCGAATGCATAGTTACGGAAGCCGGCCGCTCCGCTGAACCGGTTTGTTGCAACGCTGACTCATCTATTCCCACATCAGTTTGTATCTGTGTCTTATTCGGTTCGTTACAAGTGTCTTTATTGAATAAGTTTGGCGTATGGTCTATATTCCTATATTGTTGGACAGTTGACTCGTCTAAATATGAAAGTCCTATGGGCCCGCTGTCCTGATATGCATCGCCTCCTCCTCGTTTTGCATTAATGTTGTAGTTCGGTGATGGTAACGAACAATACTTCATATTACTTAGCTCAGATTTGACTTGATTAAGCTCCGCTTGCGTAACATACGATGTTTGTATGACCTTTACTTCATTTTGCAATCTAGTAAGATTTTTTAACAGCGCGCTGACATCTAGATGATCCCATAAAATTGGAGGTAGTCTGTCTAACCGTCGCGCAACAAATATCGGGATCTCGTCAGGTTCAGCTTCTTTTAAAAGGGTTATGATGTCCGAAATATCCCGACTTTCCTTGCCCTTTTGCTTACGAATAATATTTCGTTTCTCCGTCGGTAAAGATTCAAAAAGCAATGCCTTCGACTTTTTTATATCTTCAGCACTAAACGCAGATACACAAATAGTTATCAAATCGTTATCGTTCGTGACCGACAACTTATCCTGTATAAAACACAACATTTCGTCTATTACAATATTACATTGAGGACACTTCACTGTCGTCATTTTTACGCGGTCGTAGATAAATACGCCGGCCTTTACACGAGACAATGCGACGCCTCGGGATGCGCGCGCGCGACTCCGAGTTAAGTATGCATTTTTTGTGAATTAATAATAGTGTAAAATAAAATATAACATTTCCATGCTTTGTTTTCTAAAACTTCACCAAATACATCTTAATTTACTCAGTTTAGCAAAATCCGAATAGAAAAAGCAGAAATAGGAAATAAAAACATAAAAGGAAAAAAAAATATCAAACTTAAAATTCCATTTCACTGTCATGTAGACTCGGAAATGTATTTTACGACGATGAATTTTACAAAATGGAGTCATCATATAAATCCATAAAACGCAAAGTGAATACTACTTAACGCAACAGTCCACACTGTAGATTCAACCCCTAAATTACAGATTCCAATTTTTTCTGGAAATTATACTTTTTGGCCTACCTTTTTCGATTTGTTCAGTGAAAATATTCTAACAATAATACCATTACGAAAGCGCAGAAAATGCAGTATCTCAGGGGAAAGCTTCGCGGCGAACCTGAACGTCTCATACAACATCTCCATATCTCGGCGGATAACTATGATACCGCTTGGGGTATTTTAACTAGGCGATACAATAATACTCAAGTCCTATTTACCTAGCAAATCGCAATATTTCTCAATCAACCCAATATCAACAAACCAACTGCATTCGAATTAAAGAAGCTGCATAACACTAGTGTTGAGTGTATACACGCCATACACAACCTGGGGGTGGATACCCACACCTGGGACCCTTTGATTGTAGACCTCTTGTCCTGAAGCTGGACTACGAGACTTTGGTCGATTATAAAGAAACTCGTAAGGCACCCAGGGAATTGCTTTGATGAATTTATTCAATTTTTGGAAAACAAATTTAACGCTTTAAAACCTTTCAACAGAAAAAGTAAGGAGTTATCATCATCCTTCAAACCTTATAATCAAGCATTATCAAAACCAACTTATCATTAACAACCTATATCATTCCAATAGAGATCATAATAATTATCTCTACGGTCATAATCAAACACATGAAAATCAAGCGCTAGTAACTTCCACGCACCGATGCCAATTGTGCAATCTAGGTCATAATTTGTACTTCTGCAGGAAATTTAAAAGTATGACGTTGGACAAGAAATTAGCCGCAATTTCGAAACTTTCCATTTGCCAAAGTTGCTTGTACAGTCATTATGAAAAACCGTGTTTGTCAATGAAAAGATGCAAGGAATGCAATGGCGAGCATCATTCTGTACTGCATGAAGCTTTTAAAAATAAGTCAACTTCTTCAACATGGAGGTCGTCGACCTCTACCTCGCGATGGTCGACTCAGCCTCAGCAATCGTCCTCAGCTTCAGCAGCGCCTTTTACGTTGACTTCTAACAAAAAATCCTATAACGTAAATTTTGTGGCCACTTCTTCTTATCGTGTGTGTTAGTGACTAACACTAGTGTCAGAGTTTTTAAACCGCCTTAAAGGCCTCTGACATAGTTTTAGGTAACGACCAATGTCAAAGACAGTGACCGGGACCGACGGCTTAACTTCCCCTACGAAGCACGGATCATGTTGTTTATCAGACAATCAGGTGATCAGCCTGCAATGTCCTAACCAAACTAGGACAACAACACAAAGTCGTTGCCCCCGCTGGGAATCGAACCCGCGACCTCCGGGTATGAGCCAAACGCTCCAACCATTACACCACGGAGGCAGTTTGTGGCCACTGACGACGAAGAAAGCCTTCTTACCACATTACTTTTAAAACTTGAATCGGCAGACGGAATTATGTAACATTTACACTTACAGGCGCACAATGGCTATGTGTCCTCGGTTTTAAGCTATGGATTGATGTTATGGGGAAATTCTGTAGATGCAGATAGAGTCTTTAAACTACAAAAGAAATGCGTACGGGCGGTTTCTAATGCGTGGTATTTAGAAAGTTGTAAACCTTTATTTAAGAATCTTAAAAATTTACCTTTACCATGTATGTATATTAGGTATTTATGTTGTTTTATAAAAGAACATCCACATTACTTCCCATTGTTTTCTCAAGTAACCAAAAGACAGTTAAGTTAAGATCAAATTATATTTATAGATTAGCTAAACCACGTAGACACAAATACATTTATTATAAAAATGTATACCACATGTGCATACAAATATACAATCAATACATATAATAAAACAGTAGGAACCGCGTGTCTGTACATTTGATAAAAATTACAAAAAATGGATGAAGGCGATAAGAAAAGAGTAACAGAACACAAAAAAGATTTTTTGGATTTTTTTGTCTGTCTGTCTGTCTGTCTGTCTGTATGTACCGCGTAAAAATCTGTTCAGTCTTTAAAACTACTGAACAGATTTTTACGCGGTTTTCACTAAAAGATTAAGCTTATCCCTGAGCAACATATAGGCTTTGTTTCATCGAAATCTGATGTCAGATAAAAAGTTATCATCATTTAAAGTTTAAAGATAATTTTTCTATGGGCGATTGTTTGTCTGTTAGTACACGCCAATCTCAGGAAATACTGAACGGATTCGAATAAAACTTTTTTTCTTATGTAGCTGTTAAGCCTGAGCAACATATAGGCTATAATTGATTTTAGAAAATGGAACACTTGATGCAGATCCTTAATGGTCCAGTTAAACTATAAGAAATTAAAATGACGCCTTAGCCAAAGTAGTTCAGCCTGATGAGCATTTTTTGTTGAGATATAAAAATCGAAGATCTGGAACACATGATGTAGGACCAAATGGTCCAGCTAAATTATAAGAAATATAAAAAGGACGCCTTAGCAAAAGTAGTTCAGCCTGATGAGCATTTTTAGTTGAGATATAAAAATCGAAGATCTGGAACACATGATGTAGGACCATAATGGTCCAGCAAAATTATGAGAAATATAAAAAGGACGCCTTAGCAAAAGTAGTTCAGCCTGATGAGCATTTTTAGTTGAGATATAAAAATCGAAGATCTGGAACACATGATGTAGGACCATAATGGTCCAGCTAAATTATAAGAAATATAAAAAGGACGCCTTAGCAAAAGTAGTTCAGCCTGATGATTTTTTTTTTTGTTGAGATATAAATATCGAAGATCTGGAACACCTGATGCAAAAACTTAATTGTTCAGCTTAACTTCAAGAAATATAAAAATGACGCCTTAGCAAAAGTAGTTCAGCCTGATGAACATTTTATTTGTTGAGATATAAAAATCGAAGACCTGGATCACCTGATGCAGAACCATAATGGTCCAGCTAAACTATAAGAAATATAAAATGACGCCTTAGCCAAAGTCGTTCAGCCTGATGAGCATTTTCTGTTGAGGTATAAACATCGAAGTCTGGAACACATGATACAGAACCATAATGGTCCAGCTAAACTATAATAAGAAGTATAAAAATGACGTCTTAGCAAAAGTTATTCAGCCTGATGAACTTTTATTGTTGAGGTATAAAACTCGAAGATCTGGAACACCTGATGCAAAAAAAAATGGTCCAGCTAAACTGTTAGAAATATACATTAATGACGCATTAGCAAAAGTTTTTCAGCCTGATGACCATATTTATATGCCGGAGTCCTAAAGTCCACGCGAACGAAGTCGCGGGCATCAGCTAGTAGATAATAAATTTAAGAAACAAAAACGCCCTTAGCAATTACATAACTACTTAACAAATATACATAAGTAATCTTATAGAAATTAAATGAAAGTTAAGATGAAATTTTGTTATTAAAAACATTTCTTAATTTATTTTTGTGAAGATATGTATATATTGGTAAAATTTAGTTTAGTGGAAGTGGACACAGCTTTGTTATGGACCTTAAATAAATTTTATCATTAAACTTGACTTCAGCTACCCTAACTTTATTGTCATTACCCGGAAAAATCTTTACAATTCTGGCCATTGGCCATTCTAAAGGTGGAGTGTTAATATTTTTTACAAGAACAATATCACCCTCCTTTAAATTAGGAGAGGCATGTTTCCATTTGGGGGGCTTTGGAGTTGGGTAAGGTAATCGCGCGACCAAGTCTTCCAGAAATCTTGTTTTAATTTGGAGACCTTCCTTCCAGAATTTTAAACGGTTTATTGGAACTTCCGATAAGTCCACCTCGGGGTAACTTGACAAAGCCGTACCAATTAAAAAATGGCCTGGGGTAAGATATCCACCTTCGCTGGGGTTGGTAAGCAGCGGTCTAGAGTTCAAGACAATCAATCAATCTGTACAATGACTGTGTTAAACTCTTTGTAGGTCAGAGAGTACCAATGGTACGCTTGAGATGGTGCTTGAGGCTCTTGACCCCTGCTTTCCACAATCCCCCAAATTCTGGCGAGTAGCTGGGTATATACATAAATTTTATGTATTTCTTATTACAAAAGTTGTAAACAGAGTCTCTATGGGCTCTTGAGGAATGTAAATCTAATCTAAGTCAGACAGTAAAAATTTGGGGCTTATGATGGATTCAAAACTAAATTGGAAACCACAATTAGCTGAAGTCAGCAGAAAACTTTTCTGTGCGTTTAGTTCCTTTAAGAGGCTACGAAAATTTTTGCCGATGGACACCAAAATTATGCTTGCAAACTCCCTCCTTCTTCCTTTCCTTGACTATGCCGATATCTGTTACCTTAATATCACAGAGGAGCAACTTGACAAACTTGAGCGTCTTCAAAATATGTGCATAAAGTTTATCTACGGTCTTCGTAAATATGACCATGTCTCTCAATTCCGTACTGAACTCAAGTGGCTACCTATCAGACTTCGCCGAGATTGGCATACCCTTTCCCAGTTATATACCATACTGTTTAGTCCTACGTCTCCTAGGTACTTAAGGGAACGCTTCGTTTTGTACAGTGACGCACCGTCATCGCAGGGTCACAATTTAAGTAGTGCTGTAACGATACGTTTAAAAATCCCTGCACACTCCACTGAATTTTTTTCAAAATCATTTACTGTAAGGGCAGTCTTACTCTGGAATGCACTACCACTGTCCATCCGACGTGCTGAAACGCTAGCCAGCTTTAAATCTCAAGTGAAGTCACACTATCTATGCCTAGTTTGATTTCCTTTCTTTTTTGTCTTCTTTACATATCTTGTTCTGGGTATCTTTTCTGTGTACATATGTATTTATTATGTGTATTATATATTTATTTATTTATGTATGTATATATCTAGGTATTTGTATTTATTATGTATGTATATGTATAAGTATATTTATTAATTGTATCTACAGTTTTTATTTTTCTTATCCCTTGCCTATAACCTATAACTTTGCACCTCACCTGTTTTCGAAAAACATCTCCAAGTACCTCGGTTGCCTGGAAGAGATTGCAGTTGCGATAAGGCCGCCTTTTGACATCTGTTTTATGTATCCAATACTCTGTTACTGTATGTTTTGGTGCAATAAAGATTTTAACTAACTAACTAACTAAATCATACAATTCTTTTAATTGTTTCTCAGCACCCTTAAATGTTTTCGCGTTATCGCAAAAGACCTTGGTGGGCATACCTCGCTTTGATATAAAACGATCGAAGCATGCCAAAAAAGTTGGAGTTGAAAGATCTGATACAATTTCTGCGTGTATAGCTTTAGTGCAAAAGCAGACAAATAGCGCTACATAACCCTTAGTCACGAGTGGTTTCCGAATCCTTGCTATTTTGAAACTGAATGGGCCACAGAAGTCGATACCTATATGCTGAAAGGGCCTACTAGTGGTAATGTGTTCCGCCGGCAAAGAACCCATAAGCTGCTTGGCAGTATCAGCCTTCACGCTGATACTGCCGCGTCGCATCTCAAACATCTGTGTAAAACCTTTTTTACCTGGCGAATGCCACTAATAATTCAGAAATTCTGGGACAGTGAACTAAGTACTAGTCTTGGACCAGCATGCAATAAGCGAAGGTGTTCTCTTTCGATCATTAAATTTGTGATACTGGAATCTTTTGGGAGTATAATAGGGTGCATTTTGTCTTGGGAAAGGCCTGCATTTTGCAACCTACCACCCACACGAAGAACGCCTTGTGCGTCTATAAAAGGATGTAGACTGGCAAGACCACACTTCAACTTGTTGCCCTTAGCAATAGAGGATATTTCATGAGATAAATGTTCCCTTTGCACTAAGCGGACAACAACCAACAAAGCAGCCTTTAACTCCTTAGGAGTTAAAGTTGCATCTTTAATTACCTCTTTTTTAGAAGCATTGTTGAAAAATCTTGAAATATATGCGATTACATTTTGCAATTTATTTAAATCTGAGAATTTCTCAAGTAAAGTGAGAGGTAGTACAAGAAATTTCCTCGGAAATAGAGTTATTAGTATAAAATTGATTTAAATTAATAGATTCAGAAGAATTATCTTTCATGTCTAAGTTTAATAAAAACTGCGGACCATGCCACCAAATATTTTTTTCTTTTAATTTATGGGCTTCTACACAACGCGAGATAAGATCTGCGGGATTGTAACTAGATCGTACATAAGACCATGAAGATTTTTCAGTGAGCTTACCAATTTGCTGAACTCTATTATTGACATAAGTATTGGACTTGACTGTACCCGATTGTATCCAGGCAAGAACGATTTGTGAATCGCTGAAGAGACTTATGCAGTGTGGGAACTTTGAGGTAAGTGTCTTGCTAACCCTATCTGTTAACTGGGCAAAAAGTAAAGCACTGTTAAGTTCAAGCTTGGGTATGGCGTACGTCTTAGATAGGGGCGCAACGCGAGACTTTGAGCAAAGAAGAGTGGCTTGTACACTGCCGTCAGATTTTAAAATCCTTAAATAAAGGCCTTAAGCAAAGGCAGACATAGGCCTTCAACGATGCATCAGAAAATTCCACTAATGTAATGGATGAAAAGTCATTCAGCTGCATAAACCTGGGAACTGAAATTTTGTCCATTAATTTTAAATTATTTAAAAGCTTTTGCCAGACTTGAAGAGAATGCAAAGGCAGAACTTCGTCCCACTCCAATTTCGAAGACAACAACTCCTGCATGATTATCTTGGAGGATATCAGCGAGGGGGTTCCATAATTTTTGTAAAAGATTCTTTCCGTAGCAAAGAGCGGACGGATATTGTCAGACTTTCTGTTGAGTGCGTTTGTGAGGTGAGCTGTGCCGATCTAGATCATCATATAATTATTTGTGTATATAGTCCACTAAATAGTGATTTTAAAAGTTTTCTTAAAACAATGGACCAGGTTCTTAAGTCCTGTTCATCTAGTAAAATAAATGATCTTTATTAAACAAATAAACAATACTACATTCAAAATAAACAGGTTATAAAAAAATATTTCTTCCAACGCACCACATTGAGGCAATGTACCCAAAATACTGGCAACATTTCCCCGCTGAATGGCTATACTTATACGCTGAGCAAAATAGCTGCCAGCTCTATGATCACCAGTTGCCTCAATGAGGCGCGTCGTGATGTCCTTAAGAAATAATCTAGCTTCAGGACCCCATGGGCCCATTGTCTCTACTGCAAAGGGTAAAAATATATTATTATCGCCCAGACCCACGTATTTTCGTTTTTTACTTGCCTCAGCTGAACATGCCGTTACCGCACCCCGTGTCGAAGTTGAAGGCAAGTGTGAAGCTGCGAAAGTGTCCACACAAGTCGCATCCCAGACAGACATTTGCCCTGTCTCCATGGAACCAGCGACAGACCGTCAGGGCGCTTGCTATCGGAACGGAAGATCCCTTGTGGTTCCAAAACTGATGGAATTCCAACAGAGGCCAAAACTCTAGGAATTAAATCATTAAGAGAGGCATGTCTAGGGATTCGACCTGCACTCCTTGTACAAGCCAGACCATGCAGACCCAACCCGTCTACACCTATGCCACAATGGCATGTATGGGGCTGGTTGATATTAGCACCCAAGCGCAGGCCCATGGCGAACTTAAAGGTACAGTTGTCAAGAAGAGTGCCAATATGTGAAGATGTTAGTGCCTGCAAACAATAGCCTGATTCTCTTTCAGCCAAAGCCAAAAATCGGGACCGGTCCTCTATTCGGGCACATTGGTCAATCGCTCTTTTTTGAGTATATTCACAGAGAGGGCTATCCCACTGTTTTTGGGAACAAAGGTTACGCGGCAAATCAACTACACCGTGGGACCGCCAAGCCTCCCTAGCCTCACTCACGCCACATACCTCAGCGGAACCCATAATTGGGCCAAGGAGACTACCGCAAAGAGAAGATGAAGCGTGAGCGGAAGACAAGAAAGCAGGAAGTGCCACTGCAGATGCACTACGCACACCAATGCCCCCGAACCTAACCGAAAGCGACGCCGACTGCCAGGCTTCACTGGTTGTCTGGCAATTTAAATTTTTTATAAGGGACACCCGAATTAGCTCGTCTAATGCTGCTAAATGATTATGATGCTTCCACATGAGAGAGCACCGTAAAACATTCATAAATTTTTGAACAAAAAGACAGCATTTAACTATAAAGAATGCCATATGCGCATTTATTTTAAATAATAAATTGGCAGAATTATTAAACTTTTCTATTTGTTAACTTATAAACTTTGGAATTGACTCATCTAGAAGTGGCGTACCTAGCACACGCAAAGACTGTTTATCCATCAATTGTATTCCAGGAGCAAGTTCATTGAAAACTGATAGGATTTCATCTCTGCGAGATCCTGTTACAGAGTCATTTATAAATAGTTCGCATTTTGAGAAATTCAGATTCAGGCCAATCTCATTAAAACGAGAAATAAGAACATGTAAGTCTGCACCCACCATTGTCGCGTTTCCTTCTAATGTACCGTCATCTAGATACCAAGCGTTAAGGGGAGAATTAAGACTGGAAATAACAGGATTGATACAAAGACTAAAAATGGCAGGCTCACCCTGCTGGCAACCGGTTGAAGATTTAATTAGTTCCTCCTTATAAACTAGATCTGTAGGAGATCCATAATATTGCCAGAGATACGCATACAGGGCCGGGACATGATCTTTAACTTCTTTTAAGAAAACTTTTCTATCTAAAGAATTAAAAGCGTTAGTAATGTCTACTTTTAAAATAATTTCATTACCATTTACAGAGAGGAACGTTCTCGTAGCATATACTACAGCCTTGCAACCCCCCCTCACGCCAAATCCTAATTGCCTAGGATGAAAATGAGAAGATAAAGTAGGAGCCACCTTTCTACAAGCGATTTTGGAGACGAGTCTTCTCAGCGTACATCCAATAGCCGTCCTTTTTAACAAAAGCGCATAAATTAACTCCATACAATATCCTCGTCACCTCATCCAGCACCTTGCCAGCTAACATTAAATTTACAAGTGAGACTAAACTCTGCATCAAGGCTTTTCCAGAATCACCCGAGGATCCACATACTAGGTCCTTTAAATGTTGGGCTGACAATCCATCAAGCCCACTTGCGAAACCAGTTTTAAAACTTTGCAAAGCCCCTATTACATCCTCCGCAGAGATCTGAAGCACACTGTCACTATCTGAAGGATTATCTGATAAAGGGAAAATCTGAGACAATAATTAAGGATGTTTTTGTTGCAAGGAGGACAACGTTACATCAGAATCAGGAGCTATAGTATCGCAAGAGAAAATCAGCTGAGCCGCACCCCTCACATCACCATCACTGACTTTGTTTTCGATTCTCTTGATCTTGCCCTCAACGGAATCTCTGTAAAAACGTCTAGAGTGGCTCCCCCCACTAGCATTCAAAACCAAGCAGTTACCATAAGAGTTACAGTTGTTTTTAATTAGCTGCGTTAGAGAAGTTGATTTGCCATCCTCTTTACACACATGTAAAACTCTGTATGAAAATGTTAATAACTGCTCCCAGCTTGCCTTATTATTGTCTACTATAATTTTGTCTATAGATTTTTTTAAGGCGGAAGCCACAGCTATTCTTGCTCCCCTGGGTATCCTCTTAATGACTGGAAAAAAAATTCTTGTACTTACCTAATGTTTTCGAAAAAGGAAAAACAGAATGGACATCAGCTGAAGCAGTGCCAGGCACCAAAGCCGGAATCGGAATGTCGGCACTGGCATGGAGATTTGCCGCCGATTTATGGACTTTCGAGATATGAACGTTAAGTCCTCTCCGTCCTCTAAAAAATCGAGGATGATCGCAATGATGACATCTCTCCAAACCATCCAACGACAGGGCCAACGGCACGGCAATAGAAGACGTGGGATTTACGGGGTCCGTTAATGACATCTTACTATCCAAAAAAACCTTTGCAGTAGAAATCACATTCGTCAAAATATTTAAAAAAATAAAAAATACAAAAACATGCACTTCAAAATAAACGAACAAACAAAAAAAAGTAATTAAAAAATTAATTAAATAACCATTTGAAACGAGAAATAAAATTTAAATAGGTAATAATACGTGATAACGATTTAATCCTCTAAAGTCTCTAAGAAATATGACTAGAATTGTAAAAATTATCCTCTAAAAATATAAATAATTTAAGTATAGGTAATGTGACTGTATATAGGTTGTCGGTCATATTTAAATTATTTAAAAAAAACAATCAAAACAGTCTAAAACAAATAACAATAATAAAACAAAAACTTAAAAAAAAAAAAAATTTAAAGCTGGTCATTGGGATGAAACATGAACACGAACGAACATAAATTATAACTAGGTTCATTTGTTGTGTTTTATTAAAAAATATATATTTTGATTACTGTCCATAAATGTACAAGATCACTAAAAACCATTTATTTGTTCCTTTCTTCTTTCCGAAGGCCAAAAATGAAAATAAAAAATTGCTTGGCGGCGATTTAATCTTGGATTTTTCGGATCCGAGGCATAAATAAGACCACTGCACCATCGCACATCTAATCGAAGTGATTCAATATTCCTGTAGTTTTCTACATTGCATTTTAGTTTCTTTGCTTCTTTCTCTTTCAATATGTGGGGCAAAATTGTATTTTTATAAAAACCACCAAGCAGCAGCGTTCAACGTCCTTAGCTTTACTTTGATATAAAAAACTTTAAAAAGACATTTGGTCGGTGGCCGATTTGAACCGGGGACTCCCAGACAGCAAGCAACAGTAGTTCCCACAGAGCCATCCGCTTCGATGATAACTAGATGAAACATGATGAGATGTCTATAGACACATCAGTCGCGTCGAAATTTCGTCAGTGTAGGTTGTTGGACGGTCAACTCAATAAGCTGATGAGTCACGGCTTATTTAAACTAACTCGATGTTCACAGTATCTAAAGGAATGTTCAAATGATTTTCCCTTTGGCCACTATTTTAAAGCCTTTTAAACACATTTGAATGCACAGTTTTATTGGTCACGTCACAGTTCACACGTTAATATGTAGCAAAACTTGGGATTATCAAATTAACTATATTTGCCAATAAAATAAACACGAACGTAAGCAAAGAGCTGCCGCTCGGAGCGCGAGCGGCGCGGGTCCGTCTAGTAAAAAAATAAAAAACTTGAGAGGTGTCAAGGGACACCCGGATGGAACGAAGTTCCTTTCGATTAATTAGTGAAGGAATTGTAATAATTTTTTTTTTAGTTATAATAATATTTTATTATTTACTAGCTGTTACCCGCGGCTTCACTCGCGTTAAATCGAATTGTACCTACCAAGTTGATTTATAACTTTTTATTTGTTTGAGATGCTTTAGTGCGAAACGTATTTGTTTTAATATACCATAATATTTTAGGGGAGGTAGCTGTTCACTTTTTTGAGACATTTACCTTTCTCTCTTCGTGTTATGGCGCATTAAAAGACGAACGAACGTTACGTTCATCCAATGAATGACTCGTTCTATTTGAGAAACATCCCGGTCCCTATCTAACTTTGGTTTGTGATATGTGCCTGTTCCAATCTAATGATAGGCGCTAAGCCGATCAGTAGAAAACTCTTTTACTCTCTTGAGACCTATCCCTCTGGGCCCGTGACGTCATCAATGATATCGCGCTCGGTCTAAGCCGCGGTTAGACCGAAAATTTTAACTTTGCACTTTAATATCTCGATCAGTTCAGATATTAAAAAGGCAGTTGTTCTCGTAATTATGGCATATAAAACTAAAAATGGTTACTAGTACCTTCTTCATTTAACCAATAACAACCGCAATTTTAAATAGTTTAACCAATATTCTAGACCTACTAAACAACCACAATTAAACAAAAAAAGACCGCATTTTTGAAGAGTTCGACCAATTTTCAAGAACTTGTACAGTAAAACCACATCACACAACATACGCATACGTCCGAGGTCAATTGTGTACTGGGCCCTGGCGCCAGCCATCCCTTGTTGCCCACCCATCCCAAAATAATTTTGACCGTGGTATGGTCGCCAGATGTGGATTGACCCAAGACCTATGAGAAATAGGTGCGTGGATTTAAAAAAAAAAAAAAAAACTTCAGTTAGGTATTTGTAGAAGTGTCTACATACTTTTTGTGGAGTTTCATGATGATGAGTGAAGGCGTTTTATCTCGTTAGGGATAGACAGGATAGTACAAACGTAACCTACGTAGCAACGTAGCACAAATTAATATTTAAAAATCTAGAAAAAATCTAGAATAACTAACTATAGTATACCTCTAGGTAGGTTAGGTACTTAGTAGAAATCCCTACATTGATGGATGATTCAGAATGGCCAACGCTAAGAGTGGAAATTCATTTTTGGATTGATGAACTAAAGTAGTGTTATCCATGGTATAATAATATACTGCGCCAGGTATGGCATTCCGACATATAGTGGTCACGTGGGTGACACGAGCCTATGTCACCGCCACGTAAAATCATACACCTCAACTTTCATTATTCACGTATATCTGAATCGGATTAAACCATGTCCATTTTTACAAATAACATATTTATGAAAAAATAAGTTAGACTTGTTAATGAATAACAAGTATAACCTAATTTTTTAGGCATTAAAATATTTATTGTCATGAATAATGGCAGGCAAACGTTCCCTAAATCTTAACTTAGTCACATTAAAGTGGCAACTCTGTGGTGACGTAGGCTCGTGCCACTGCCGGAATAGCAGACCTGTTTTTTTTGGATCATGGTGTATATATCTATCGCCCGTCCCGAAAACGCCATCTAGCGACAGCTCCGTGATCATCACGTTCCGATAAATGATTTCACTTAATTTTGATTTCGTGATATCTTCTAAACTATACATTTGATTGCCATACTGTAAAAGACAATGTTAATCTACTTTAAAAAACCAAGGTATCTAAAATATTTAAAAGGATAAGGATTAATATCCTGTCGGTGAAAATATTATTTAAAACTTGTACGCGTGGCATAAACATAAAAATTGTTATTGTGACCTAACCTTAGGAGATAGACATGTGCTATCGCGAACATTTTTGTAGACCTTTTAGAGATCTACAACTTTCTGATTCATTGTTTTTATATATCTTTTAAATCTTAGCCAGCGTTAGCTCTGAAAGTGCCTAACTGCAGTGTCCGAAATCACTTTTTTGACAAAAACATTAGTAAATATAAATAAAATACATACAAATTATATACATAAACCATCCGGAATAAACGATCTATCTAATAGTGAAAACTGCAACAAAATCTGTCCAGTAGTTTTTTAGTTATAAGCGTACAGAGAAACAGGTGCACGCCGCACGGCTTACAACTATTGGTACCAAAAAGTGTCGTTACAACTTTTGGTCTTAATTTTTTTCGTCTAGCCTCCTTTCGCAACGCGCGATAAGGAACTACGTTCCAAAAATAATTGTTTGCGGAGATTTTTATGTTGATATCTTAGTAGATAAAAAACAGATCCTGGCAACTACAGATCTATCCTGCCAGTTTTGAGTAAGGTGTTCGAAAAGATAATGCTCAATCAAATGCTGCTTTACTTTAAGACCTACAACCTTTTCCATAGCCAACAATTCGGCTTTACTGGCGGGAAATCGACCACCGATGCGGGAGAGGCACTCGTTACTCATATATACGACGCATGGGAGAACAAAAATGATGGAATTGGATCATTTTGTGATCTCTCCAAAGCATTTGATTGCGTAGATCATCCGACACTTTTGCTTAAATTTCGTCAATACGGTTTTGATGATAATTCAATCAAACTTATACATACTATCACGTCTTTATCCCTAATGGGGCAGACAGAGCATTTTGGGTCTTGCGGTTCTATGCAGAGCCCAGGGCCGCAAGACCCAAAAGCCACTTTTAGCGTCATGGTGGGCGAGAAGATGGAAAAGCAATCAATACAGTGATGGGTTGCTAGCCGCATCGCCTGTTAACATGATTTGCATTTTTGCCCATTCCCTCGATCGGCTTTTACGATCTGCGTGGGAAGAGAAGCAGCTGGTACATTCTAAGTTCACATTTTTTTTATTTCTCCCAGGCCAGCATGGGAGTCATCAAACTTATAGAATCTTATTTAACAGATAGGCTTCAGACTGTTGATTTAAATGGCATAAAATCGCACGGATCTAATGTTAAGATAGGCGTACCGCAAGGTTCAATTCTTGGACCTTTCCTTTTCTTGGTTAATGTCAATGACTTGCCTTACATGGTTGAGAAGCAGGCTGGCATAGTGCTGTTTGCTGATGACACCTCGCTTATATTCAAACTAGATCGACATAGCACAAACGCTAGCGTGGTGAACAGCACATTGTCTTCCATTTCTGATTGGTTTTCTGCCAATAACCTCATGTTAAATGCGAAAAAGACTCAATGCGTTCGATTTTCTCTACCCAATGTGAGACAGGGCTGCGTTGACATAATGATAGATGGTGAAAAACTTGATCTTGTTGAAAGTACTACCTTCTTAGGAATTACAATAGACTCGAAACTTCAATGGGGTTCTCAAATAACTAAACTTTCAAATAGGCTTAGTTCTGCGGCTTATGCTGTTAGGAGAATAAGACAATTGACAGATGTAGCAACTTCTAGACTAGTGTACTTTAGTTACTTTCATAATGTAATGTCTTACGGCATACTCCTGTGGGGGAATGCAGCCGATATTCAGACTATTTTCATTTTACAAAAACGGGCAATTTGTGCTATTTACGGGTTAGGATCTAGAGACTCACTCAGAGAATTATTCAAGAAAATAGTTATACTTACCCTAGCATCACAGTATATATTTGAAAACATAATGTATGTAAGGAAAAATATTTCCTCATACAATAAAGTAAGCGATTTGATCGATAGAAACTTACGTAATAAGAATGACTTAGTTGCCCCGTTTTATAGGCTTAAAAAAATTAATAAGACGTTTATGTATACGGGGAACTGTATACTTTTTTATAATAAATTGCCAAAATCGATCCTTGATATGCCAGACAAAAAATTCAAAACTTATGTAAAGAAAGTACTTTGTGAGAAGGCTTATTATAGGACCGATGACTACCTTAAAGACAAAAAAGTCTGGCTTGAGCTTGACGCGGGTCCCTCTAAAAGTTTGTAATAAAAACTCGAAAATGTCATAATTTGGTACATTTTGTACAAACTTAATCTACAACTTGACATTATTTTAAAATTTTGACATTCTAAAAATTTAATTTAAATTATGATATGACATAACAAACAATGTATTCTCTGTCCACATTAACTTTAAGTATTAATTTAATTGTGAGTTGACGTCCTTGGAGAAAATGCTGCAGTGCAGTTTGCTACAGCTTCTTCTGCACTAGCGCTTTGGAAGCGGTAGTAAACTTAGCTGTAAGTAACCATTTGACGTCAACAATTGTGCAACAAAATAATGATGATTATTAAGAGATATTATAAATATCCTATGATAATAAAGATATATTTGAATTGAATTGAATTGGCCACCACTACTATAGGGCCAATAATACCCAATGGGTCAAAAATTTTGCCAATGTAGCTAATAATTTTTCGTTTTGTATTTAATTCCTTACCACACTGTGGGGGAGTTTGAAAATAAAAATCATCTAAAACAACATCGTATTTTAGGCCTAAAGTTTTGATTATGTTTTTAGTATTTAGATCAATGTCCTCAAAATATCTTTGCTGTGAAGGAATTTCCTCTAAAATTGAATGTTGGTTTGAGCACCATTTATGTAATTTAAAATTACCTAATTTGAGTAACTCTACAAGTTCATCTTTAATGAGTGAAGCTCTGTTAAGTTGTCCGATTCTACTAATATGTCATCGACATAAGTGTTTTGTAATAAGGCCTTTGCTGCTCGGGGAAATTCCTTTGCATACCTATGAGCAAGCTCTGCCAGGCTCCGTGTGGCCAAAAAAGTTGAGGCTTTTAACCCATATGTGACGGTCTGTAACTGCAGGCAACGTATGGGCTCACTCGAAGGATATCAAATAGCTCACCTTGTACCACTGGTCCATTCAGCATGACATCATTGAGTGATGTTTTATTTTTTGATTTCATACTGCCATCAAAAACCACTAGTAACTTTGTGGTTTTGCTTTGCTGATTAAACACAGCATGGTGTGCCAAAAAGTACACAGAACCATTATAAACATCGTATAAATTTATTTCAACTTCTTTGGCATGCCCCAATTTAACATATTGGTTGATAAATTTTGAATATTCTTCCAATAGTATAGGATTTTGTTTTAACTTTCGTTCTAAAGATAAAAATCTTTGAAGTGCGACCGAGAACGAGTCCCCCAGCTGTAACTCAGCCTTTTGACAAATAAGAGGCATATCTACATGAAACTTGTTATCTACAATTCTTAAGGATTGATTAAAAATTTCTTGTGCCTTTTCAAACTCTAACGAAATCGTTTTTACAGGCTGGTAGGGCAGTTTCTCAGTCAGCCAGAAGTTTTCCATGATGTTTTCTAATTTTCTGCTATCTAAGATCACTAGATTTGAAACCATACTTGAGGGATTAATTGATTTATTTTTTAAACAAGCCTTTCCTGCAGCGACATATTCAAAAACTGTGTTTTGTAAAACGGGCCCATCGATTAGTTTAAGGCAACCACTGAGCAAAGAGTCAAAGTAAATATCAGCTCCCAATAAAATTGAGAGCTCCGATGGTATGTTGAACTCACCGTCAGACAGCTGAATATCCTTAGGGATTTTTAGTTTTGAAATATCGAAATGTTGTTGCGGCAAAGGTGCTGTAATAGAATCAACTATGTAACAGTCAACACTATATTTTGCGTTCTCATTTATAGATGAGTATATAAGTAAGTTAATGACATGATTTATTTTTGTAGGCTTATTACCTATACCAATAATATTGGAAGAATGCAAAGCGGGTGCTAAGTTCAATTTTGACACTAAAGCACTTGTCACAAAGGAGGCTTGACTGCCGCTGTCAAGCAATGCTCGAACAAAAATGTCATGACCATATTTGTCAGTGACCTTTACCTTTACTGTAGGTAATAAAATATTACAATTATTAATGTTGCTATTGGAACACAAAGAAACAGGAACTTCCTTTTCAGAATTAGAATGCAATAGAGTATTATGAGATTTCTTACAAACTTTACATTTAAATTTGTACTTACAAGCATTGCCTGTATGATCTCTTAAACAAATAGAACACAATTTGTGATCTTTGACAAAGGTCAAGCGTGTCTCTATAGAGACCGTTGAAAATTAGGGGCAATTAAAAATTGCATGCTCAGTTTTCTTGCAATAGGTACATGTAACACTGGAATGTACTGAAGTGTTACTAACCTGCACTGCAGGTTTAGGTTTATTTTCAAAAGGTTGCCCTTTTAGGGGGATAGTATCCTCCAACGCCATAGCATGTTTGTCTAAAAAGGCAAAAAATTCTACCATTGTTGGCAAAACTTCGGGATTTCTGTCTAAATGAAAAACTCTGTGTGTAAATAAATCTAATTTTTTGGAAAGGACACACAGCAAAAGACGATCCCAGTTATCAACTGGTTCGTCAAAGTTTTTTAATGCATGTAAGTGTTGCTTAATTTGAGAGACAAAGGTCCTTATAGAGGCCGCTGTCCCCTTTTGTATTGGTGGAATGTCCAAAAGCAAGTTTATATGGTTACAAATTAATCTTGTTTTATTATCATAGCGTTTTTCTAATAAATGTAAGGCCTCTTTATAAGAGGTGGACACGAGAGGCAGGTTCACTATAACAGACAATGCCTCCTCCTTAAGATATGTCCTCAAATAAAATAACTTTTGGACATCCGTGTCGCGAGCGCATGCCCATAATGGGATGAATCATATATGTATAGATAGGTATGTAACTACAGTTGTTAGAGTATACTGCATAGAAGGCATGCGCCGCGAATAAAAAAAGTTTCAGGGAGACATGTAAAGGAAATGACCGAATCTTACCTCCTGTCTCCCAGTCGCATCTTCCGGGCTCTGACGAGTCTACGCCTTACGACAAGCAACCGTGCTTGCATTACCAGGCCCACTCCACTGGACCTCACTGCACCACCTGCAGTTAAAACGACTTATGACAACACCGTCGCCACCAAGAGTCTCGGGACATCGTTACGTTACTAGAAGAGGTGCATAATCGCGTAGATTTATAGTAGGTCAATCTCAGTTCGTTACCAGTAGACTTCTCTATACCGTGTATGCCTTCCATGTGTCAATACCGTACTACGGCTGCCCTGACGCCCGTGCACCAGGGACCAGCGCGTCTCTAAATCAACCGCCCCGGGCCGTAAAGCCATAGAGAAATTAGCCGCCCCGGCAATAGCCTGAACAGGGTTTCCTAGTCATTAGCCCCACAGGTTCCCGCGAAGGGGCACGCCACAGGGGACTCTCTTCGTGACGCAACTTCTAGTCTCTCGCGTGGCGAGCGGGCCACAGAGACCAGCGGAATCTCTTCACAGCCGACAGGCATCCGTGCACAAGGTTCAGCTTGTTCCTATATCAACTGCCCCGGCGCTTCACGCCACAGGGATTCAGCCGCCTGACTCAGAGCCTTCAGGTTTCCTAGTTACACGCTCCCTGGCCAAGGGATACACCACAGGGGCCTTTCGTGGCGTCGAGCCCTCGGCACTTACTCACCGTGCAGGCCGTTATCTCAGTCACAAGGGGGAGATTAATGACTCGCTAGCTACGTAGCCCCATCTTAGACACCACAGGGGATTCTCTTCGTGGCGCAAGCCCTCAGTCACTCACAGAATGTGCAGGTCGCAACACCGGTCACAAGGGGATGGACGCTTTGTAACGTAAATACACGTTATGTTGTATCAAATAAATATTTATGTATATAAAACTTAAAATGTAATAATAATTAACTAACTTAAATAACCTAAATGTACCGGGAGGTACCGATATAGACTGATAAGATGAATGAAAGTCACTGATAACGGAAACTGAAATATATTTTGGTAAACTTAATTTAACTAGGTATGGATACTGATGGGATATAAAGTGAGTACGCGCGACGCTCTTGATGGCCGGTTAGTTGCGAACTGCTTTAAATTACGTAAAATTGCGCATCGAACACACTTGTGCTGATGTAGCATTATATTGTACGGCTTGCTCGTACATATTCCCGGGCGGGAAAGATGGAGTTAGTAAATGGGCTGCTGCGTGAAACATTATTCTATGAAACAAATTGTATCTACGAACTAACGGTTAGTACTGATTTACAAGATGATAGCGAACTGATACATGATTTAAAAGTGAACTTATGAATTATTTTGTCCATTTCACTTGACACTATACTACACACAATCGTCTGGAAGGCTAAATGTCGACGGAAATACGATAGGGGACGACCCTTGTTCACATTCGGTAGCGTGCTTGCTCGCTTAACGGATACTCGCGCACTTCTGCCAGACATTTCACACATTTCTCCGCACTGATCACTACTGACACTGATAGCCGCCGCCTGCTGGGGGTGCGTCGCTGCTCGCGGACACTGTACTGCTGGAGCGGGCGCCCCGGCCACCGGGACACGCCGCCATCGTCTCCAAGCCCATAAGATTGCTCCAAAACCAACTAAAGCAAACATGACGTATATCGCTACGTAATGGTGGATATCGTGGGTGGTGGGAGACACCGGATAACAAAGGTGCATTTTCTGACATGCTTTTCAGTTTTTGTTCGATATTAACAAGCTGATCGGTATACTTAAATAAATCGTCATTTAAGAAATTGTCTGATGGTATTGATATATTGATAAGGTAATTAATAGGCGATACTTCGGGAGATACAATGTCTGAGCTCATATTCATGCTATTGATAAATTCTGGCTTATGTGAATAAACCACAGAATCGGCTGATTTAATAGTGCATTCTTGATTGACGCGAAATATTCCTGAAGAGTTTATTTGTACCAACGTAATTTTGTCGTCACATGCAAGCTTTAACTGATACTGTTCGCAAGCGAAGAAAAAGTATGTGTTTAAGTTGTAGAGTTCACTCCATCTATTCTTACAGGATCTCGTGACTGTCTTGCATCTTCTTGATTTGGGCAATGTTTCGCAGAAACTCTGATCATCCTTGATGACGCTCACAGGCCTTTTGATGCGGCATAGACTCAACTCGACATGCTGGAGACACGATCTCAACTCCATTTCTGTCATCGTTATAAAGGCGTCACGTCTTAAATTGACGGCGACATAGTCAGACACAGGTAAGACTGATATCTCATTATCATTGCTGTTTACACGGGGTATCGGGATTAGTCTTGATATTTCAAACATGACGTCATCGATGAGTGGGATTTTGATTTCAAAAATGATATAGCTTGAAGTCACCCTTGCTCGGACTTGAAGTAAGTTATATATTTCTGAAAGACTGTCAGACTTCTTCGCTGGTAATGATAAATCTTTAGAAATTTGTTCCGATATGACTCCTAGCTCATGTCTCAATTGATCAGGAGTGAGGAGGTGGAAACTGATTTTGCCATTGTAGACATTAGTTATAGCATCTAAAAGAGTTTGCTGCACATTTTTTAGACTAAACAAGAGATTATTTGCTAGTAAAGAAGTTGCCAAAAAATCGTGAATTTGAGAGAGATTTAGGAGATTGGTTTTTACTTGACCAAAGGTATCTTCTAAAGCATTAATTCTGCTGTGAATCAGTGTATTATTTTTGTTAACAATAGCCTCGGTGCGTTTTAAAAGATTAAATTCAGCTTCGACCATTGAAGTCTGGTTTTTCCAGAGACTTGCCAAATGATTTTGATTCTTCTTGATAAGAGAAATATCTTGTTCATATTTTTCGGCAAACCTATCATCTAAAACACCGAATAAACTATTTGCAATATTCCCGATCCCATTAATCAAACCTCGGCGTTTACGAATGACCTGCTTGTTATGATGATTCATTAATATGTCATTGTAATACCTAAGTTCGCTGGACTCGTGACGTAATTGCAATAGGACTCCGTCGCAATGTGATTGTGTCTTGATTTCACTACATAAACGATCTAAGTACTGTATATATTTATCGAGAGCCTCATTGCCTACTTGATAAGGTTTAGTATCGTAATATACGACCAATGTCCAGTCATCCAGAATCACATGCATGTCACCTATGCGATCGAAATAAAGACTTTTATCCTGCAATAGCGTTATATTAAAGGCGCAAAAAGCGGATGGTAATGTTATGAAAAATAACAATAGCGTAACAGCTGTTGTGATACTTAACGATTTTTTAGGTTTCTTAAAAGTTGAACTGTTTTGAGTAGCCTCAGCTTGATTAGAAGCTATTTCTGATTCCTGATTTATCGCAGATACCTGACCTTGATGTACAGGTAAAATACATAGCTTTACAACAGGCCGTTGCATTAAATCGTTTTTGGTTTTTAGGGTTACGACTCGTACGTAGCCATCCTTACCGGGATGGAGTTCCACTACGCGACCTAAAGACCATTTTCCCGGCGGTAAATTGTCATCCTTGATAATGACAATGTCGTCGACCTTGATATTTGGCCGTGACTTCCTCCACTTACTTCTTGCTGTAAGTTGGGTTAAGTATTCATCACGCCAACGACGCCACACATCCTGGACAATTTTCTGAATGAGATGCCATCTCGTTCTTAGATCTTTCTCTGTATCGTATAGCGTTAACAATGGACCACTTGATAAAAAGTGAGATGGAGTCAAAAAATTAAGATCGTCTGGGTCTTCAGTGAGGGGGCAGAGCGGACGCGAATTAAGGCAGGCTTCCAACTGAGTAAGGAGGGTAGTAAATTCCTCAAAGGTAAGATGTTGATCTCCTATTACTCTTTTCAGGTGGTGCTTGAGACTCTTCACCGACCCTGCCCCAAAGGCCTCCAGCAGATGGCCACGAGGGTACGTTGAAACGCCATTCGATACCCATACTTGATATCTCTGCTGCAAATTCATCATTGAATGTATCTTGTATTAATTTTAACTCCTGTTTTAGTACTCTGTCTGCCCCTATGAAGTTCCTTCCCTGATCGCTATACAAATACCCTGGCACTCCTCTTCTAGCGGCCATTCTACGCAATGCAGCGATGAAAGAGGATATTGTTAAATCAGAGACAAGCTCCAGGTGTATGGCTTTAGTAGCCATACACACGAAAACTGCCACGTAACCTTTGGTGGACTGGATTCCCCTACCCTTGCTGGCTTTTACGATTACGTGTCCAGTAAAATCTACTCCGCAATGAAAGAAAGGCCTTGAAGGATTCGTGCGTGCCATAGGCAGATCACCCATAAGCTGATGTTGTAGCTGCGGGTCGTGCCTCCTACATTTTATGCATAAGCGCAAGCGTTTTTTGGTAGCATTGTTACCACCTAGTAACCAATATTGACGACGTATGTATGCGCTTGTCAACCGAGGTCCTCCATGATATGAGGACTCGTGAGCTTGATTGATGATAAGATCTGATAACCTTGTATTATTTGGAATTATCGCTGGATGCCTCATATCGGCATCCAGGTTCGCATGCCGAAGGCGGCCGCCAACCCGTAAGACACCGTCTTCGTCAAGGAAAGGATTAAAATTTAACAACTTGCTTCTGCTATTGACGCTTTTACCTTGCTGTAAATCGTCAATTTCGTCTGAAAATATTTCGGCTTGTACATACATACATACTATCACGTCTTTATCCCTAATGGGGCAGACAGAGCATTTTGGGTCTTGCGGTTCTATGCAGAGCCCAGGGCCGCAAGACCCAAAAGCCACTTTTAGCGTCATGGTGGGCGAGAAGATGGAAAAGCAATCAATACAGTGATGGGTTGCTAGCCGCATCGCCTGTTAACATGATTTGCATTTTTGCCCATTCCCTCGATCGGCTTTTACGATCTGCGTGGGAAGAGAAGCAGCTGGTACATTCTAAGTTTTTTTATTTCTCCCAGGACAGCATGGGGAGTTTTCGGCTTGTATATTTTTTATAATTAAAATTTTAGCTCTACGTAACTCTTCTACACTTAAATATGCTTGCTTTTTATTTTTCTTATATTATTCTATTATTCTTATTGATTTTCTTAACTCACTATGCTTTTCTAATAACTGCTTTATAATATTATCGCCTGAGACCGTAACATTAACTTGCTTAATATTTTTTATTTCTTGATTCGTCGAATAATGCTTTTGAGTTTCTGTTTCAGGTACGTAGGTCGATAGCCAGGAAGGGCCTTCCTACCACAACTGGTGTTGCTTTAGCTGTGAAGGTGTGAGGCCACGGCTTGCGCAGTCTGCTGGGTTTTCTTTTGATGCGACGTAACGCCAGCAACGAGCATCTATTGAACCTGTTACTTGTCTTACACGATTCTCAACGAATGGCTTCCATTTTCCTACTTCCCCGTTGAGCCAACCAAGTACTGCCATTGAGTCGACCCAACAGTATATTTTTACGTCATGACTTGATAGACATTTTTTGATTTTTGTTATTAATTTGGCGAGTAAGACTGCGCCGCACAATTCTAAACGTGGCAGCGAACAATTTTTCGAAACCGGTACTAATTTCGCTTTTCCCGCAACTAAAGTTATTGAAGAATTATCGCCCTTATTCACCCTACAATAGACTACACAACCATAAGCTTTTGTGCTCGCATCACAAAAACCATGTAGCTCTATTTGATCTTTTTCCTGAGTTTTTAACCACCTGGGTACCCGGAATTCACTGATAATACTGATCTCCTGTTTGATTCTAACCCATTCCTCATAGATATTTTGAGGTACTGGCTCGTCCCACTGTATATTTGACTTCCGGATCTCTTGAAACAATATTTTAAGCGTAGTTGTTAGCGGTGAGAGCCAGCCAAGGGGGTCAAAAAATTTAGAAATATCTGATAAAAATGCTCTTTTAGTAGGCTTTGATGAAAACTCTAATTTTGATTCGAAAATAAAACTGTCTTGATGGGGATTCCACCCCAATCCTAACGCTTTTGTGGATTCTACTTGTTTAAAATCAAAATTTGTTTGCTGATCAACACTTTCATTTACGTGTTCTAGTAGCGCGGAACTGTTGGATTTCCATTTTCTTAAATTAAAACCACCGGCTTTTAAAAGGTTGATCAAATCAGTTTGTAATTGTTTACCAGATTCTATGGAGCTCGCTCCATGAACTATATCGTCCATGTAGAAAGACTCCTCAACGACTGTAGGCGCTGAACTACTAGGATAATTCTCTCTCTCATCTTTAGCCAATTTTTTCAGGGTCATCATTGCCAGAACGGAACAGATGACTTCATCCCGTATGTAACTGTAGCGAGCTGATACTCATCTACCTTCTTGTTTGGAGAATCTCGCCAGAATACCATCTGGAGATTTCTATCGTCAGGATTGACCCAAATTTGCTGAAACATTCGTTCCAAATCTCCTATGATCGCAAATTAAAATTGCCTCCACTTGATAATAAGGCTTTGTAAGTCGTGCTGTAAATTTGGGCCACGACATAAAACATGATTTAAACTACAACCGGAAGTAGTTTTACTCGAACAATTAAAAACAACACGTAATTTTGTTGTAGTAGAATCCTCTCGTATGACGGCGCTGTGCGGCAGATAACACTTGAGTGTCGCGTTACATTCGCCGGCCGCCGGCACCATATGTCCACGCGACTTATATTCATTTATAAATTCTGACTACTGTTTTGCAAAGGACGGATTTCTAACAAGTTTCTCTTCTAATTTATAGAACTGAGCAAGTGATCTATTTTTAGACTGACCTAACTTTTCCTGATAATCTGATTTTAAGGGCAGACGGACCTCGTAACGTCCATCTTCCCGTCTGATAGTCGTAGACTGATAAAACTCTACGCACTGCTTATCTTCTGCTGATAAATCTGAGGGATCTGTTACATCCTCAATTTCCCAAAACTGCTTGATTTCGTCCAGGTTATTCAAAACAACATTACATTGAAAAACTTTTGTATTACCGCTCAAAATCCAGCCTAACTGCGTTTGCTGAGCAGTAGGCAAGGAAGTTTAATTTTCTTTACAGATGCCGTTCATTTGTGGGTGACTCCCACTATTTACTTTATTTAAAATATTTATTTTATTTAAAAATATCTATATTACTTATTATTTAAAAATATAATTTTATTTATTATTATACTATATACTATTATTATAAATATCTATACAAATACCTTACACTTACTTACACACTTATCTATATATACACCTTCATACATCTTACATACTTACATAACTAATTAATATAACATAATAAATATCACTTACCGTGCGTTGCGTATTTGTTCGTACGAGGCGAATGTAAACGCGCACTCGGTACCCGTTTACGTCACACGGTTGCGCGGGCGCATCGCTGCCGGCTCACCGCTAGTCGAGACTTACTCAGACGCCGACCCGCACGTCGCTCGCGCTCTCGATGCCTTTGTTTGCTAATGCTTACGGTCGCTAGTACCCACTGCTATTTATCTGTGTTCTCTCACTTTCTTCCTACTTTCATTCTGTGCTATCTCATCTTCATTCTCCTTCCATTGTATGTACTGTATATGCTGTGTGAGTGATTAAACTGTTAAACTGAAGTGCGTGGCTTGCTTTATTTCAACGCTTATTGGACTATCTGGTAACGTACCTATCACTTATTTATCACTCCACATCAAGCAATCGCTTCACTGGTGACCCCGACGTGATCTGAACACGCAACCTTCTGATAAATATCGGCACAAAAAAAAATGAGGGAATAAATATCGGCACCTAACAAAATATCTATAGGAAGACTTTTATAAAATTCTGGATCTGCTTAGATTAATGTGATCTAAATATGACCAATCGGGTTTTATGAAAGAACGTCTGGGTAAATTTTTAATAAGTTGATTCATAACTAAAGCGTCTGTTTCAAAAACATAATCATTGATAAGCGATGAACATCTGATAGTGACAAAGCCCTTGCTATTTGTCGCCTTGTCACCGATTCCCTTAATAACTCCCCTGCATTTTCTTCTTTGCAAACGTAAAATCTGAGCTGCGTGCTCACTGATCAGGGAAGCCTGGGAGCCTTGATCTAGGAGGGCGCGCATGGTGTGATAGGAACCATCACCTGCCTGAACATTGATAAGGGCGGTTGGTAACAGAACTTCAAAAACATCAGTCTTGAAGAGACACGTGGGAATTAGCTTGAATTATTTTCCCAGCGTTTCCTTTTGCGTCAGCAGCGCTCCCCCCGCGCCCTCTCGCACTCGCTCCGCTACGAGTAACTTGAGTCCCGGAGCTTGAAGACGCTTGCGCAAATGCTTCATGCAACAAGCGATTATGACTCTTACTGCATTCGCGACAAACCCTATCTGATTTGCATGGATTTCCTTGATGATCAAATAGGCAATTAGGGCATAAATTCAATTTTGTGACTGTTTTCAACCTATTATAAGGATTCATTTCTAAAAATTGATTACAGAAATAAATCCCGTGTTCATTACTTTTGCACAACGAACAATGGTATTTTGATGACACTGATTTATCGTTATGAGGTGACTTTGGAATCGGTTTACTGCTTGTAAATGAATTTTTATTATAATTAGGTAAATTACTTTTCTGATTTTGATTATTATAAGGCTGATTTTTAGAAACCGATTGAAATTGACGTTTCGGTGCAGGGGTGTCTTGCTTCCTGCGAGAGGCTTTCAAAGTCGTAAATTTCAATTCTAAAAACTGCAAAAATTCTTTTAAATTTGGCAAATCCCTAGGACTGGATACTGATTCCATATATTCAGTAAAAGAAACTGCATCTAATTTCTGAGTAAGTAAATAAACTATTATAGGGTCCCATGAGCTGATGTCGACCACTAAATTTTTTATGGCATTGAGACACTCTTGAGTAGTGTCGTGCATGCGTTTTTTTATACTGACTGTTTGCTGCTGCATTACGGGAAGATTATTCAACGAATGCATGTGGGACGTAAAAATTAATCTGAGGTTATTATATCTTTGATTTAGTACTCGTAGGTCCCAACACGTCTGATAATTTTCTGAACTAACATCTAAATGAGAAATCAATTTTTCCGCCTCCCCCTTAACTTTTGATTTAAGGTACTGCATTTTTTGAGAACTAGACATGGCAGTATTTTTATGGATGGTTTCATGGAATAAATTTTTGAAGGAACTTCAAGAATTATATGAGCCAAAAAAATTAGGAACTTCTAGAAGGGGAACGGCTTTCTCTTTATAAGCTTCAGACCACATTTTCTTGTTAATGGCCTTTTTCAAACTCTGATATTTGCGTTCGTACACAGCAAAGGTTTTTTCATATTCCTCATTGGACCCGTTTAGCTGACTGTCAAGATCCCAATGAAGCGAGTCAATGGCTGTCCAGCGAGCTTGGACAGTCTTGAGAACATCTTCAAACTCCCACTTTTCGCTAATAGACTCCAGATCGATTCCTACTATAGTACGATGGAAAGCTTTAAAATTACTGCCCTGCTTACACAACATCTCCTCCGTCTTACTTGCTGACGCAAATGAGGCTACCTGGGCCTTGCTGCCGCTTGCCTGAGGATTTGAGGGTAAAGCTTACATGGAATCGTTGGGTTTTGGTACAAATATGGGGGGTTTGATAAGAGGAGACTGAGGCCTTTCCTCAGTAGAAAACTCGAAATTTTGGATATGAGCCCTAATATTACCGTATCTTTCTTTAACTGTTTCCCTATCTTTTTCAATAAAATCTCTTAAACCGGGCTCTACATCTAAACTTGATAGCTTTCGATAGTTGGTTTCGTAATCCAACCAATACATATCTAATAGATCTAACTTTTTCTTGATGTAATCTGCTGTTTTTCTGATAGCACCATCCTTCTTAAAGTTGGTATAAGTATTTTCGATTGCCGATGAGAGCTGCTTTTGGGTGGCTAAGATGTCCTGGGGAGACGACATCTTTTAAACAAGTAAAAGGACTGATCTTACTTGAACTGCTGATACTTAAGAGGCTGCAACAAACGTGACTCGCTCGTTGCTCTGCTACTGACTGCTGTTACCACTGCAATCCTTGATATGACGCAGTGGGCACTGATCTTGATAGTCACTTACTATGTCTCTTGATAACACAGTAAATGTCACTGATAGTTCTGCTGGAGTGGACTGTATAATGTACATATAGCTAGTCGGCACAAGGAACCACCGACACGCGGTTATAAGTCCAAAAACACGTGCACTAATGATCCCGCCTGTACCGTAGGCTCGAAGGACCTTGTACCGGGAGGTACCGATAAAGACTGATAAGATGAATGAAAGTCACTGATAACGGAAACTGAAATATATTTTGGTAAACTTAATTTAACTAGGTATGGATACTGATGGGATATGAAGTGAGTACGCGCGACGCTCTTGATGGCCGGTTAGTTGCGAACTGCTTTAAATTAAGTAAAATTGCGCATCGAACACACTTGTGCTGATGTAGCATTATATTGTACGGCTTGCTCGTACACTAAATAATATGTATAAAGAATATTTACAACTTAAACTAATTAAATAAAAAACCTTAAAACTAAAAACAATAAAATCTTAAACTCAATAGAATTATTCTATTGACTTATATTCCTGACTGTACCGGGCCGACTGGTTCTATTGTTTGCGTCGCCGAGCCTGCGCCGGCGACATTGAATGACCGCTGGCCGGCGCGGCCATCTCAGTCTGCGCAAAAGTCACTTAGCGGCTGCACGTACTGCTCCGCGCCTTATACTAACCACGTCCGCACGTCATTGTGGATTGTTCGAGAAATTTTCAATATAGCTAGACTAAATAAATCTGCCTGCTTACTTCAGTGACGGATAATAATACTATACATATAATCCAAATTGGAATTTTAACCCCGGATTGGGTAAGTGTTGAACATAATTTTTAATACTTTTAGGAAACGCTGATTACATATCGCATTACATCTTCAAGATTTATTCACTAGGTAGTTCACTTCCTCATGAACTGGCATCACCACACTTTCATAGACATAATCTAGAATTTAAAAAAAAAAAAAACAAAGTGATTTGATTACTCAATCCCTCCCCCCGCCGCAGTCGTTCTTCCGTGCGGCCGGTATTGAAACGTCATTCGCTTTTTTTGTATTGGCATCGCTACAACCGTTACTTTAGAAATATTTCAGTAATTATTGTTTTAAGTGCATTAATTCACTACTAATAGTTGTGGTAATTAGATACCAAAGTAATAAAGTGACAAGTGCGTGTTGTGTTGTGTAATATGGGAAAAAGGAAACATAAGGATAAGAAATCACGGAGACGTGAGAAACGTCCCAGATATTCCGATTCGTCGTCGTCGTCGAGCGAAGGTCAGTTTCGTTTAAATATTTTATATAACCAAGAAGTGATACTATGCTTTATGCAATTAATTTATTAAAAATTTCGAAAATGCAAATCAATTCATAATTTACAAATTATGCTCAGTAATATATTTTTTTATATTCTACCCTCAAATCGTTTCCTATTTTACTTAGGATTCCGGTAAAGAGATAATGATTCGATGCAACATGACATGACGTAATTAGTGTTGTTGCATGGTAATGCAATGTTTCTTTCAGATATATATTTCTTTTCTACCTTTTATTTGCATGGGTTTTTATACTCCGTGACGTGCGCACGGATTTAACTCCATTACGACAGTCCGACAGCGGCGTAACGAGCGTGCGTCCCAGGACTTTAAAAATACCTTAAAATAATTCCTTTTTTAGCAATCCCTGGTTACACTCCATGTCGTGCACATGGCTGATACCGCTCAGTCTAGCATCATAACGTGCGTATGATCAGAGACTCTAAATATCAAGCGTATATTTTTTGTAATATTACAGAGGACCTCGGGAGACACTACTATAGAAACCCTCGATATTATCATGAGCGAAATTCATCCGCGTCTCCTGCTATCGACTATGATGTATTAGAGGACTCGGAAGCTTCGGCGGACGATGCTGCTGGCGCAGCCCTCGAAACAAACGTGGTACCCACTTGTTTTTCAAACCTAGTCCCAGACCATGGTGATACGTTAAATACCGCGGGAGAGCCAAAGCATGGCAGATCCGCCTCCAATTTAGGCAATTCGACGCCTATTACAAACGAGGAAGCTATCTCCTTACCTCAAGATATTTTAGATGCCTTGGGAGACTCCAAAGGCAAGGAAGAAGTCTTTGGACCACAAATAACTCAAGATATTGCTACACGCTGGGGACGAGTTTTAGTAGAGGGGCTTACTAAAGAACAGAAACAAAATATTATTCAAAAGTCGCTCATACCAGATAACTTTCGCCTAGCAAAAGCACCCTTAATTAACCCAGAATTAATCCCAGTACTAAACGAACAAGTTCGCTATAGGGATAAAGCATTAGAGAAATCACAAAAGCAACTTGGTTTGGGGATTTCTCGTTTAACTAACATTGCTACAAGTATTATTGAAGGGAATACTGATAAGATCGATTTATTACGCCAAATTTCCGAAGCTAGCCAAATATTTTTAGATCTGCACTATGAAGACACAAAACGAAGAAGAAAGTTGGTAGCTTCATCTCTAGACAAGAAATTTCTAAATATGATATCAGACGTAAATAGAGATACATATCTGTTTGGAACAAATTTAGGAGATAAAATTAGAGCATCAAAAACAGCAGAAAGGTCCGGTCTCCAGATCAAGCACAGGGATGCTACTGCAGTAGTTCCTTTCAGGAAATACAACCAGGGAAACCCGAGAGGCCCACCCCGCTCATCAGTACATCGTCCCAGGCAGGGTGGGCAGAAGAGTCGCTTCCAGATACAGGTGAACCGCAGTGCTCCACCGTCAACCCGGGACCGGCCCCCACGAGCGTCAGCCAAAGCGAGCGACAAGAGCTCCAAAGCACCTTAGAGGTACTACCCCATGCAGGTAGATTAAAGTATTTTTATAATAAGTGGGCGTCTATCACTGATGACCCTGTGATTTTAAGTTATATATCAAAAGGTTATGTTATTCCGTTTGAGGGCTCCGTTATACAAAACATTGCTCCAAAAAATAATAAATTTAGTTCCAGTGAAATAAAACAACTCGAAAAGGAAATAGATAAATTACTTAAACTAGGTGCTATTGTGGAATGCCAGCCACATCCAGAACAGTTCCTATCAAAAATATTTCTTACGCCAAAACCGGATGGCTCTTTTCGTTTCATACTTAATTTAAAGAAATTAAACGAATTTCTTCCTCACATACATTTTAAAATAGAAGATATTCGAACAGTTACAAAATTAATAACCCAGTAATGTTTTATGGCAACAATCGACCTCAAAGATGCTTATTTTTTAGTGCCTATGAGTAACAATAGCAAAAAATATCTTCGATTTCATTTTGATACATTATACGAATTCCAGTGCCTTCCTTTTGGGTTATCCTTAGCTCCAATGGTTTCACGAAGCTTTTAAAGCCAGTAGTTACCTATCTAAGAGCACGGGGAATGATTATGGCCATTTACTTAGATGATATAATTTGTCTGGCTAATACATACGAGGAATGTGCCAACTGTGTCACAAAAACCGTTACCTTATTAAAATCATTGGGCTTCATAATAAATTATACAAAAAGTAAACTAAAACCAGAACAAAGACAAACATATTTAGGTTTTGAATTAGACTCGAGATGTATGTCGTTATCTCTACCTCAACAAAAAAGAACAAAGATTTTAGATCGTATAAATAAAATACGTGATAAAAGATCAATAGTCAACAGGGATTTCTCTAAACTATTGGGGCTCCTATGCTCTGCCTGCCCAGCTGTGGCGTACGGGTGGTTATACACGAAGCGTTTAGAGAGAGAAAAGTTTTTAGCTTTACAAAATAACGACAACAACTACGATAGCATAATGCAATTAGGATCCCACTTACAACAGGATTTTACTTGGTGGCTTAATAATATCAGGACTCCCATCTGCAGAAATCCTATTCGTGCAGGGAATTATACCGTAGAATTTTTTTCGGATGCTTCTTTGACCGGTTGGGGAGCTTCTTGCAATAATGAAAAAGCTGGTGGTTTTTGGGACACAGTCGAAGCAAATAATCATATTAACTTCTTAGAACTTTTGGCCGCGTTTTACGCCCTTAAATGTTTTGCAAGTTCACAAAAAAATACGGAAATATTATTACGTATCGATAATACAACTGCATTATCATACATTAATAAATATGGGGGAGTGCAATTTGAGCACTTGAACGACATAACGCGAGACATATGGCAGTGGTGCGAAAAACGACAACTCCACATATTCGCTTCGTATGTTAAATCCAAATACAACGAAGCGGATGAGGAATCGCGAAAAATCAACATCGATACTGAGTGGAGTCTGTCCCACTCAGCTTTCGATAAAATAAAACGTAAATTAGGCAACCCAGATATAGACTTATTTGCAACTAGATTAAATGCAAAAGTCTCTCTATATGTTTCGTGGAAACGAGACCCTGAAGCATTTAACATTGACGCATTTACGCTTAATTGGGGTGATTATTTCTTTTACGCATTCCCACCTTTTTCACTTATATTAAAAAGCCTACGAAAAATTGTGAATGACAAGGCTACTGGCATTATGGTAGTACCATATTGGCCCAGTCAACCCTGGTACCCTCTGTACGTAAAGTTATCTCGTTCCACCCCTATATATTTGAGCCCGAGCTCTGAGTTACTCACCTCTCCTTTCAGGACGAGTCACCCTCTTTGGAAGCGTCTTACCCTGGTGGCATCAGTATTATCAGGGGCGCCTTCGCCAGAGAATCTCTCTCGGACTCTACAATCGACGTTATGATTTCCTCTCTAGCGGAGAGTTCGTTACAGTCGCAGTACAATGTCGCGTACAAAAAATGGTGGATGTTTTGTTTAAAAAATAATTTGGATATTTATGTTAAAGATATTTACATAATACTAGATTGTCTTACCGAGCAATTAAAAAATGGCGCAAATTATTCGACTTTAAATACGTTTCGATCTGCGTTGGGTCTTATTTTAGGTAAACAAGTTAGCGAGGATGATAGAATTTCTAGATTTTTAAAGGGGGTTTTCAAAACAAAGCCCTGATTACCCAGATATCAATCAACATGGAACCCGAATCTAATCTTTGAACATGTTAGCAACTGGTATCCGAATGAAGCAATAGGCTTGTCTAAATTAACAAAAAAATTGGCGGCTCTATTGGCGTTGTCGACAGCACAACGTGTCCAGACGCTGTCATTGATTCGTTTGTCTAACATAAGAATCCACGCAGAACGAGAACGTATTGAAATTGTCATCAATGATTTGATTAAAACATCAGGGCCTGGCAGAACAATGCCTAGGCTAATTATTCCCTTTTTTCCACATAAAGAATCGATTTGTCCTGCAAAAACACTAGTCTCTTATTTAGAAATAACGCGTGAATATAGACAGTATTCAAAGACAGATAAACTATTTCTGACCATAAAAAAGCCGATCCACAATGCCTGCGCCTCCACGATAAGTAGATGGATAAAGTCTGTGCTTTCAGAAAGCGGAGTAGACATTACCATTTTTTCCGCTCACAGTACGCGTCACGCGTCGACATCGGCTGCTGAAAGGAAAGGCGTGTCAATAGACCTTATCAAAAGAACAGCCGGTTGGTCAGGTAATTCTTTAGTTTTTGCAAAATTTTATAATCAACCCGTTCTTAAAGACGAGACTAATGAGTTCGCAGAAGCCGTATATGATCAATAAATACAATTCAGGCATATAATACCTATGTATTCCATTTCAATAAAACAATTGGTTTGATTTGGTATAATTACCTGTTGTTTAATTTTGAAGTAATTACCTATTTCGCGTGTAGCGCTAAACATCTACCTAGTGAATAAATCTTGAAGATGTAATGCGATATGTAATTAGTGGTTAAACAAACTTACCTGTAAGTGAAGTTTGACCTTAATTATATGAGCATTACATCTTCAAGATTTATTCACTAGGTAGATGTTTAGCGCTACACGCGAAATAGGTAATTACTAAAATAGGCAGTCATCATCCAATTCAAAAAACTAGGTAACCAGAATTGTACCAATCCACGTAAGAATCATTTTGATGCAGCAGATTGGAATTCTTGGCTTAAAACTGTAAGCAATTTCTTTAGAACTTTTAGGATTGACACAATTCTGAACAAAACACCAGAAAATGACAATAGACCTTATGTTTCTGTTGATGTTCATGGCTTGAAAATCACTGGTCTTCTAGACTCTGGATCTGGAGTCACAATTATCGGTAACAATGCGCATACATATTTAATAGAGCGTGGTCTGTTGATGCATATCGACAACAGCATGACCGTGCGAGCCGCGGGTGGTCACTCTTTGCAAAGCATAGGTATCATTTTCTTGCCTATCAAGTTTGCCAATTTCACGTAATTAAAGCTTTTGTTATACCATCCGTCACTTCTAATCTAATTCTCGGTGTTGATTTTTGGCGTGACTTTGGCATTTGCCGTAGATACATAAGTAGTCTAGAATTTATTAATGTACAAACATCGTCATTACATGAGGAATCAGGCAAGCACTTACATGGATATGACAACTTAGACGATACAAAACGTCGGTTACCTGATAACGTCATTGAGCAGTTCAAGGACATTTCATATGAGAAAAAGGGATTAGGAGAGACCAGCTTGATAACACACCATATCGACACTGGCGACGCACAACCGATTCGACAGCGCTATTACCGCATGTCGCCGGAAAAGCAACGCATTCTGGTCAACCAAGTCGATGAGATGTTGTCTTTAGACGTCGTCGAGTCTTGTGAGAGCGCATGGTCTTCCCCAGTTCTCCTTGTCACGAAAAAAAATGGACAGCCTCGTTTTTGCCTCGACAGTCGCAAATTAAACTCGATCACTAAACGTGACGCGTACAGTCTACCGTAGGTCTCAGAGATCCTCGACAATCTTCGTGACGCGCGTTATTTATCCAGTATAGATTTGTCAAAGGCTTTCTGGCAAATTCCCATAGCAGAAAAGGATAGGGATAAAACGGCTTTTTATATTCCTGGCAGAGGCACTCTACGGTTTAAGAGAACTGCATTTGGCTTAACTAATGCACCAGCAACTCAGCAACGTCTTGTAGATCTTTTGTTTAGAGAGTTTGAGTTACAGGTTTTCTGTTACCTGGATGACATTATCATCGTATCCCAAGATTTTGACAGCCATGTTTCTTTATTGTTACGTGTCCTCGATAAATTAAAACACGCAAACTTGACTGTCAATCTTGAGAAATGCAAGTTTTTCAGATGTCAGCTTAAATACCTCGGCTATGTTGTGGACAGCAATGGACTACGTACTGACCCGGAAAAAGTTGAGGCTCAATTATCCGACACCTTCTTGTCGCAAAGATCTGAAGCGTTTTCTTGGTACCGCAACTTGGTACAGACGTTTTGTCCCCAACTTTAGTACCGTAGCTGGTCCTCTGAATAAGCTGACATCTAACAAGAAAGGCGCGCCACCCTTTAAGTGGACACCGGAAGCCGACTCTGCCTTCCAGAACCTGAAAGAGGCCTTAATTTCAGCACCTGTACTTTCTTGCCCAAACTATGAATTGCCTTTTGAGGTGCATACAGACGCCTCAAACTATGGTGTTGGAGATATGTTAACCCAAGTAGTAGATGGTAAAGAGCACCCAATTGCATACATGAGCAGGTCCTTGTCTCCGGCAGAAAGAAATTATAGTATCACAGAACGTGAGACGTTGGCTGTTATTACCGCTATCGAGCACTGGAGGTGCTATTTAGAGAACGGAAAGCGTTTCACTGTCTATACCGGTCACAGCGCCTTAAAGTGGTTCCTTTCTCTAAATAACCCCACCGGTAGATTAGCGCGTTGGGGAGTTCGCTTGTCTGCTTTCGACTTTGAAATTAAACACCGGCGTGGCGTGGATAACGTCATTCCCGACGTCCTTTCAAGAGCCGTACCCGTTAGCGCTATTTCAACTTCGAACACTTACAAAAACACAAATTATACGTGGTACAAAGATCTTTTTAACGGTGTACTTAATGCACCTCAAAATTTTCCGAATTTTAATATTCAAAATAACACATTGTACCACCTGACCAAAAATAAGCATGAGCTCACTTCGGAGTTCTCGTGGAAGGAAGTTGTGCCTATGGAACTTCGTGATCAGGTTTTAGCAGAGAATCATAGTGAGCCAACAGCAGGCCATTTAAGAGTCTTCAAAACGTACCGCCGTTTGGCATTGCGCTATTTTTGGCCAGGGATGCATGCCGACGTAGTGAAATACGTAGGTTCTTGTATCAAATGTCTTGAATACAAGCAGCAAAATCATAAAACTAGGAGAAATGGGTCGTCCCAAGCAATGCTCTCGACCATTTTAAATGATTTCGGTCGATCTAGTAGGTTCCATTCCAACAAGCCGTGCACAAAATAGTTATATATTGGTAATCACATGTTGTTTTTCAAAATTTTGCCTTATTTTCCCTATGAGAAGGGCTACAGCGGATGCTGTCGTAAAATTATTGGAAAACCAAGTATTTTTAGTTCACGGCGTGCCACAAACCGTGTTAATGGACAATGGCACTCAGTTTATCAGCAGTACAACTGATAATTTCTTTAAAAAATATAACGTACCGAATGTCTTTTACACGCCAAAGTATACGCCACAGATCAATACCGTAGAAAGATATAATAGGACTATCATGACTTGTATTTCAACATTCGTGGAAAATGACCACAGAACATGGGACATTAATTCCCAAAGTTCAATTTGCGATAAATAGTGCTGTCAATGAAGCTACGGGTGACACTCTTTCATTTTTAGTATATGGTCGTGAACTCGTCCCATGCGGCACTCATTACGTCGATAATGACCTAGAAAGCGAGATTCTCTTTCTGCCCAGGGATATTTATGCCGAAAATTTAGGTTGCCTTGCAAGTATCTTTGACGAAGTTCAAAAACAACTATGGCACGCCCATGTCAAAAATACCTAACAATATAATTTGCGTCGTAAATCGGCGGAATTTCAGGTGGGAGATTTTGTAATGAAGCGCACTTATGTCATTAGCGATAAAGATAAATATTTTAGTAAAAAATTGGCTCCAAAATATATAAAATATAAAATTATAGGTAAAAAGTCACCTCTTGTGTATGTCTTGGAAAATATGCAAGAAAAGAATATTGGAACCTGGCATATTAAAGATTTACAATTATTCAATAATTAGAAGGGACACATAAAATATTTACATTAATTTTAAAAAAAATTACACTACCTATCAAACTTTTAGTTACTTACCCTATTATTAATCTACCATTACTGTATTTGTTAGGTTATTCGTTCGTTGAAACAATACCCTTGCTTATAATATACTAGGTGGCGGCTGTGTAATTATATCTCGTCGTTTCATTCTCGATATATAAACAGATACAACGTAGTTCCTCTACCTGTCAAGGCAACATCGCATTTTTAAAGAAATACCCTCATATATTTTTATTTCGTCATCGGCACACTGACCGTTACCAGCTCATTCTTTTTCTGTGCGAGGCAACAGACGCACCTGTGCTACTAAATTAATTTGTTACGCACATTAGTGAATTTCATATTGCAATTACTTTACGTAGTGTTAAGTGAAAATGCCTAAGCGCACTACAGACGATAAAATTGAACGTTATCGGCGAAAAATTCGAAAATTGGAACGACGCCGACCGCGCCCTGTGATTGAATCATCCGAGTCGGACGTTGATCAACTATCCGGTAAGTAACCGTTATACTTTTACGTTATTATACCCCCTTAGTGAAAAGTGACTGTTTTATTGCAAGGTGGTTATAATGGTGACGAATTAGCCTGGGGGTTGGCCGAGAGTCAACACGACGGCAATATAAAAAACCTGGGGATTGGCCGTGAGTCAATACGAAGGTATAAAAGCAGATAATAAGGAATACTTATCTATAAGTTTCTTTAACATATTCTGCAAAAGATAAAAAGCCGGGGGGTTGGCCGTGAGTCAACACGATGGCACAATCTGTCCATAGTTATGCGACATTAATCTCACTTTTTTCCTGAGACTACCTTACTTAACAAAACGTTATATCTTGCTCGTAGACGCTGAGGAGGCATTATGGCCGGATGAAGAGTTTGCTGACGAATTAGGGGCAGCACCACCTGATCCTGAGGGCACCAATGAACCGGCCGAGGTTCCTGAACTAGACCCAGATATTTTAACGGCACTTGGCGAGCCCACCGATGAAAGTCCGAAATTTGGACCGCCTATCCATAATAATTTGGCACAAAGATGGACCCCTATTCTAAAGAAAGGGCTTCCCAAGGAAATGAAAGAAAAAATTACTAAGGAATATCTTATTCCTGACAATTGCCCTTTATTGTACGCGCCAAAACTAAACGCGGAAATTTCGGCCGCCATAACAGATATGTCACGTAATAGAGACAAGAAAATGGAAATTTCTCAGCAGGAATTAGGTGTTGGGTTAACCGCCATAAATAGGGCCCTGTCACTTCTTTTGGCAGGCGGCGAGGACAAAATTCAAGTAGTAAAATTTTTGAGCGATGGGTGCCGAATTTTATCGGACCTTCACTTTATGAATACCAAAGCTCGTACTAAATTAATTACCCCTGGTTTAGATAAGTCCTTTTTAAATATAATAAAGGAGACAGACAGGGACGAAAATTTGTTCGGCGCCAAGCTGTCAGAAAAAATCAAAGCCTCCAAGGTCATTGAAAAACAAGGCCTCCAAATTAAAAAGACTGTGGCCACGCCGAAGCCCTCGGCATCAACCTCTCAGTCTACCGTCACAAGACTCACAAGGCCCCGCTACCAGGAAAACTGGGCGGGCCCCTCACGTTACCCGTCGAACAGGGGGGGAGCGCGGGGGGGCCGGAAGACAACCTACACTCGTTGGGCTCCCGTGACGCAGACGCAGAACAGCAACAAGAGTTCTGCCACGAGCAAAACCCGTGCGACAACTCAGCAGTAAATAAGGTACACGCAGGCAGAATTCGCCACTTTTATCATTGCTGGCTCAAGGTCACTGACAATAAAGTTATCCTCGATTGGGTTCGCAATGGTTTCCCTATACCTTTCGAGAGAAAACCTGTACAAAAATGTTTATATATAATATATAACCCCATAATTCTTTGTTTTCAGAAATCGAAAGGGACAATATGCGTTTAGCAATTAAAAATTTGCCTTGATCTGGGTGCAATATGTACATGTCTGCCGGAAAAATATCAATTCGTATCAAACATTTTTCTTGCTCCTAAATCAAGTGGTGGCCATCGATTTATTCTAAACCTTAAACCTCTTAATGAGTTTGTTACGAAATCACATTTTAAGATGGAAGACTACAGAACAGCTTCCAAAATGATTTCTTCTAATTGCTATATGGCCACCATAGACCTCAAAGAAGCTTATTTAAGCGTACCTATTGCAAGAAAATACCGAAAATACTTACGCTTTCAAGTTATAGATAATGATTCTGAGATTATGTATGAATTTAACTCCATGCCTTACGGCCTGTCAATTGCACCCAGAACATTCACTAAAATCATGAGAGAAGTGATTTCTTACCTAAGAAGTCAGGGCTTTAGATCTGTCCAATATCTGGACGATATTTTATGTATAGGAGATACTTATAAACAATGCCTTAATAATGTAAGAGCAACATTGAATATTTTTGAGTGTCTCGGATTTGTCATAAATTATAAGAAAAGTTCTTTGGAACCCCGACAGAACTGTAAATTCTTAGGGTTTGTCTATGACTCCATTGACTTAACCTTATCACTCCCTACCGAGAAACGAAATAATATCGCACAGCTAGTGGATAAATATTCCTCACTGCCTGTAACTAAAATAAGAGATTTTGCTCAGCTGATCGGTGTACTTACGGCAGCTTGTCCCGCGGTGAAATATGGTTGGATTTACACAAAATCATTAGAAATACAGAAGTATTTAGCTCTCCAGAAACACAACAATTTCGAAGCTAAAATCAAGCTATCTAGTGCAATATTGGAAGACCTAAAATGGTGGAAAAATCATATTTTTACAACTTTTTCTAGTCTGACTACTTTAGAATATGCAATGGAAATTTTCACCGATGCTTCGAGAACTGGTTGGGGAGCTTACTGTAACCAAGCTAGAATAAATGGACATTGGAAACAGGAGGAATTAACATTTCATATAAATTACTTGGAGTTACTGGCAGTACATTTAGCACTCAAATGTTTTGCTCGTGACTCCTCTAACTGTGCAATATTATTACGTATTGACAATACAACCGCGATAAGCTATATCAATCGAATGGGTGGCATCCAATTCCCGCATTTAAATGCTTTATCCCGATCCATCTGGCAGTGGTGCGAGAAGCGAAACATTTGGCTTTTCGCTTCTTATATCCCTTTAAATGTCGGACACCCGGAGCGGGCGTCTGATGTATTGTTTTACTATTGTGTCTGCTATGCCGACATTTGAAGGGTTATTAATACCAAAGATAATAAGGAAGCCGATGAAGAATCGAGGAAAATAAATCCTGACACCGAGTGGGAATTATCAAATACAGCGTTTAACTTGATAACATCTAAACTCGGAGAGCCAGAAGTAGATTTATTCGCTTCTCGGACCAATACCAAGTGCAGCAAATATATTTCGTGGCGGCAAGACCCAGACGCTGAAGCGGTTGATGCATTTACGATAACCTGGAATGGTGTGTTTTTCTACGCATTCCCTCCATTCGCAATAATCTTAAAATGTTTACATAAAATTGCCACGGACAAAGCTACTGGCATCCTTGTATTCCCTATATGGCCATCCCAACCTTGGTATCCCGTTTTAAAAAATATGATTATTTCAAAAATTATATTCTTGAACCCTAACAATCATCTTTTACACTCCCATTTCAGGAGATGCCAGCCACTCTTCCGGAGACTTACCCTGGGTGCCGCGGTGCTGTCCGGCTCGCGTTCGCCCGCCGTGGGATTCCATCGAGTGCACTAGATCTCATGACAGCTTCACTGTCCGAAAGTACCATTAAACAATATGATGTTACCCTTAAATTATGGTGGACATTTTGTTATCACAATAATCTAGATTATTTTAATACTTCGGTTCAATACATAATATCATTTCTCTCCGAACAGTTCAATAAAGGGGCTTCATATAGTTCCCTAAATACTCATCGTTCTGCCCTCTCATTACTTCTAAGAAATAATATAGGGTTAGATAGCGATGTAAAGAGGTTACTTAAAGGTGCTTTCAGATTGAGACCTAGTGTACCCAAATACACAAGTACCTGGGACCCTAAATTGTTTTGAATGAGATTTCAAAGTGGAATCCCAATAGAGAATTGAGTTTGGAAAAAATTACTAAAAAATTAGCGATTTTACTGGCGCTTTGTACCGCTCATAGGGTCCAAACTCTCGCTTCAATTAGGACATGTAACATAAATATTTCTGATTCAGGTATCAAAATACCAATCACCGATTTGATAAAAACTTCAGCACCGGGCCGCGAGCAGCCCATACTAATTCTTCCGTACTTTAGGGACAAAGTTAGTATTTGTCCGGCTACGGCCTTAGAGGACTATCTATTTATGACCAGTCCTTACAGATCAGAGGCCATGCCATACTTGTTTTTGACTTATCGTCGACCTCATAAATGCGCTAAAACGCAATCAATAAGCCGTTGGATCAAAGAGGTACTAGCAGTCAGTGGCGTGGATGTGTCGGTGTTTGGCGCACACAGTGCGCGACACGCCGCCACTTCCGCGGCTAGTGCGGCTGGTGTTTCAATAGACACTATTAGGAAGCGTGCTGACTGGACTAGGAACTCGCAAACATTTGCTAAGTTCTACCAACGTCCTATTATTGAGGATGACCATTTTGCTAAATCAATTTGTTCTACCTAACAAATTTATTAAAATTTGTATGTTCAATCAATTTATCCTACGATAGGTATAGTTAATTTGTATTTTGTAGTAAAATGATTCTCATCTAATATAATTACACTGATTCAAAGCATTCCAAGTGGTTTTCTTTCCTTAGAAGATCATGGCGAAACGTTATGCTCTAAACATCTACGTTGTATCTGTTTATATATCGAGAATGAAACGACGAGATATAATATGTGATCAAACGAACTTCCCAAGCGAAGTTCGATCAATATTATATGAGTCGTTTCATTCGAAGATATATAAAACCCACCCAACCCAAACCCTGGAAGTTTACGTTTCGCAATGCTTTTTGTTGGCTCTCTAAAAATAATGAGCTGGTAACGGTCAGTGTGCCGATGACGAAATAAAAATATATGAGGGTATTTCTTTAAAAATGCGATGTTGCCTTGACAGGTAGAGGAACTACGTTGTATCTGTTTATATATCTTCGAATGAAACGACTCATATAATATTGATCGAACTTCGCTTGGGAAGTTCGTTTGATCACATATTATAAAATATATACAGCTGTTGTTTAATTGCGTGATGTATGAATATTTTAATATGATAGATGAAGTATGAATGAGTAAACAAATACATAAGCGCATTTGTTGGGGATTTTATTTTAGAATAAAATCCTTTCCGTGCCAGCGGGGGTAATGTAACGCAAATACACGTTATGTTGTATCAAATAAATATTTATCTATATAAAACTTAAAATGTAATAATAATTAACTAACTTAAATAACCTAAATAATATGTATAAAGAATATTTACAACTTAAACTAATTAAATAAAAAACCTTAAAACTAAAAACAATAAAATCTTAAACTCAATAGAATTATTCTATTGACTTATATTCCTGACTGTACCGGGCCGACTGGTTCTATTGTTTGCGTCGCCGAGCCTGCGCCGGCGACATTGAATGACCGCTGGCCGGCGCGGCCATCTCAGTCTGCGCAAAAGTCACTTAGCGGCTGCACGTACTGCTCCGCGCCTTATACTAACCACGTCCGCACGTCATTGTGGATTGTTCGAGAAATTTTCAATATAGCTAGACTAAATAAATCTGCCTGCTTACTTCAGTGATGGATAATAATACTATACATATAATCCAAATTGAAATTTTAACCCCGGATTGGGTAAGTGTTGAACATAATTTTTAATACTTTTAGGAAACGCTGATTATTGTAGTTAATAATGTACATGTCATCAACTTCTACATTATTTGCAGCAAACAAATCATCGTCAATATTATGCTATGATGATTTTGCATCCCATAGTGGATAGTTATGAATCGATGCTATTTTTATAAGTCATTCACCACCATTTTGTTTTGCCTGGAATAATGTACACCGCTTTCCATAACCCGCTCTGATTGCGACACTGCACTGCACCTTCTACATGTCAATTTCCCAAGCGCTTAACGCAAGACATCATCATCATCATCACCATCGGACATCATCCTCATCAGTGTCGCTTATCGGAGCTATATTTAGGACTTCGCTTGACCGGTACCATTGTTCTAGGGTCCAAGATTTGGGTTTAGAACCTTAAACCACAGCTACGCGGTCCAGCCTACCCCCCCCGGCTTCACATCACCCGCTCCAGCGACGACCTTCCACGCAGCCGACCAGCTGTGCTGCTATCGTCTCACCGCGCCCGCGAAGTACCGCTACCAAAGCAAATTTGACGGACCCTACCACCCACGACATTCATTCGTCCTTTTCGTTTTTTTTTAATAAATCTTGTAAGTGGACTCCGCTGGTTTCATTTAGAAAACCCGAGAACGCTACAGCTTTAGTAACCTACCTCGTACTAACCCCGGCTTCCTGCTCGGTGATTAGCTCAGACAATGTAGCGTTCTAACGTTAAGCTCTGAGATTCTATAGTGATATTAAATAGGCACGTTACAAGTCTGATTATAGAACGAAACTCATGGCATATCGTGACACTGGTACAAGATAAACGGAATATAGAACACACAGAATATCGAGATCAATCAAGATACGGATATGGAGTAACCCTTCGAATGTCGGCATAGCAGACACAATAGTAAAAAAATACATCAGACGCCCGCTCCGGGCGTCCGACAGTTAAAGGGGTAAAAGACTCAGTAATATTCCGAACTAAGCCAAAGTATTCAGATTACGAAATCAGAGGGTACGTAAAATATAAAACACAGAGCACCCAAAATGTTAAACACGGTAAATAATCATAACAGTTAATTACCCAAGAACATTCCGAACATAAAATATAAAGGGTAGTCAGAATATGAAATACAGGGAGCATACGGAATATAAAACACAGAAATAGTTCGGAACACGAAATATGGAATATAGCAATTGAGAAACTTAGTCAGAATAATCGAGACACTTAGATTATGAAATATGGCAAAGCAATCGAGACACTTAGCTTTCAGGGAAGTCAGCCTACGCCCCCTTTATTGTTTTATTTAGAGAACGGGTTACTCACGTATAGAGTCAGCTACTGCCGACATGTTTCGACCTCATCCGGAGGTCTTCATCAGGGCGAATGTGACGAGAGGCCCGTACACCGCACCGGATCGCGACACACTGATGTTAGTCGCGGGAGGCGCGGGGCGCGCGGGCAGCGCGGGCGATCGCCCTCTGCGCCCGCAGCGACAGTTCGGTAAATGGCGGTTGCTGCTGGATAGTTGCGTCAAGGACTCCCGTGAATGTACTGGGAGCCGTTATTTCCTCTTCATCATCTTCTGCGGCTGGTGATAGCGCCAGTGCGTGAAAAAAGCTCACTCTATCAGAGACTGTCGGCTGTACATGGCATCTATTATGCGTCTCTTGAAGTACCGGTTTCCAGGCGGCGGGTAAGCTCCAACCAACATCACGATTAAAATTAGGACGTCGCCCAATTTCTATTGCTTCACGTATTTTACGAGGGACAAAACGAGGGACGCTCCCTTTAGTCTTCACGCGGCGACGACAAGAAATCAACTGAACCTCTAGGTTAGGCACGTGTTCAGGAAGAGAACGAATGAAAAGAGTGAAGGCAGGCACGAATGATCGAACGAAAGACCGTTACACGCTCACGATGGAAAAGATTCGTTCGCTCACCATAGAGGTGTCACTCCCCGGCAATGTTGCCAGCGGGGAAATCTTATACGTTACTAGGTTGCTTCGCATTCACTATGGTGGTCATGTTGCCAGCGGTGAAAATTGTACTTTATTGTGTTGATTGGCATTCGGAATAATGGCAATGTTGCCAGCGGTAAATTTTACATTTTAAACGTCATCGCGATTGCTCGGCACTCGCGACAATCCGTTAGTTTTGTTATTGTCAATGACTGCCATAAAAAGTTCATAAAAAGGTTTATATTTAGTAAAATCTTTTCCATCATACGGTAAAATATCGACGTTAGGTTAGATGTCGATACGCAGCTAGTCTGTGAGGTCTCGTTCTTTGTAAGCATACGAATTGTTTCGTTAATCTTAGCAATCGTATTAAAAAACTTTTTTTCGAACTCACCGACATCGTCTGCATCCCCGCCATCTAAGTTTAAAATATCTAATTGAATGCTTTCATAACACTTTAATGTAGACAGTAACTTGTCTTTCCGAGCTTCTAAAATGTCCACAGTCGCGGAGGCCAGGTTAATGGGATCCATAATATAGTTTTGTATACGAGTCACTGTCGCCTTACAGGCAGAACGCGCATTTTTAAGTTTTTTGAGTTGCTCTGCCATTTTCAAACGTCAATAAGCCGTAATATATCGCACAAACACTTATTTAAGATTTTAAGGCACTTTTTGGGGAAAAATAATCGCACTTTTTACACTTAACGCACTAAAATTGCCGTTGCTCGCCGGTTTGTTTACAATTCGATGAGATCTGTCAAACTCAAATTGACAAGCCGTCACTGACGTTGACAGCTCGCAAGATGGCAGGTCTATGGTTAGTGCAGTAGTGTCGTTCCTCGTGCAAACGAATCGGTTATTAAGAATGACAACTTCGTATGTCAGGAAAAATCCACATACCTAGTTGGCGGTAAACGATTACCCTCATGAAGCGCAGAAAAATTAATCCACGTTATCAAGAAAATAAATATTAGACACAGTTATACATAATACATATTTATTTTTGCTAAATAGATCGTTATGCTCAATACAATGATCACTAGTACTTTATGGAATATCTAATTATTACTTCAATTACTTTAAACAATCATAATCTATAATCTATGTTCTATAAATCTATGTTCTATAAATTCAGTACTAATAAGTTACAATATATGGACCGACACAACCATACGCGGCGAGCGTTGAGCCAAGAAGACCGATGACCGGGCGTGTGCCACATCACCCGCGCCCTACATCTGATAGGGTTGCCAGCTACGCCCCGATGTTGCCGTCCGCCGCATGGTGTTGCAAGTGTAAGCGCCAGTAAGGCGCTAACACTCGGCCATCTGACGACGCGGTCGTCCTCGGCCTGCGTCCGTGTCTGATGCATGAACTGAGAACATGAAAAATAAACACATTAACTCAAATCTCATTTAGAGAATTCCACGTGTGTCTGACTTGTTACCAATCGATCATAGCTTATTGCAGAGCAATTCAATGTATCAGAGCAGTGTATTATAGCAAAATCAGCTTTCTTCACCAGTTTTGTATTGCCCGTGTATCGTCATAAGGCCTGTTTACCGAGACCCGTATATGCTTTGACTTAGGCGTAAACTGTGTAAGTTTGTCTCAGTCTTTGTTGTCACTTTATTCGTTCATCAGTATCTGTTCTAAGTTATGTCCGCAATAACCTAGAATGTTCGATGTGAATGCATTAGACAAAAGATGAATAAATAATGTATTATATTGGAATAGCATGATAACCCGCTAACACTCGGCACCTTCGGATTTACCTCCTATATCCGGATTCGCAATTCTGTTCCTTGAGCTGAGCTTAACTCGTAAAAATAGTAAGAGCTATTGAATCTGCACCACCATTGGCAGCTAAGTCATATCATCTCAAACAGATTTTTTTATCCTCTAATGTTGAATCGCACAGAATACACACACGTACAATTATCACAAGATGGATGACACAATGATATTACTATTGGAGCAATACTAAAGCTTAATCATTATAAAAGGTGGTACGGTTGCATCCTTTGCCAATGCATGCAACACAATTAAAAATAAAATGGAATCTTTATTCTCTCGAGTAACTACACGACTTGTTTTATTAATTATGATAATCAGTATTCATTACTGTTAAAGATAACAAAACTAAAGAAAACAAAACGCAATCCCTACGCGGGCAACACCGGGGAATAACTTCAAACTAGATTCAAATTGATTTCCTTTGTCGTCATACATACACATCATATTAACGGTTCGTACTCATAACTTGTCTTATAATCTTCTCCTTATTATACCAGCTCTATGATTATAGTTCTTTTATTTTACTTCCCATAATAGTTGACATTATAGTTAGCAGATAGGGAAGTCCCTTTTTTTTTAATTACCAATAAAAGACTGGGTGTGAATCGCTGAACTATCAACATTAATCACTTTCTTTTACTTTTATTGTAAAAAGTAACCAGAGGTAGCAAAACTGAATTTGCTAAGTTCGAGAATTGGGCTCGGCCTCACCTGACAATTCTTTAGGTAATTGAAAATAATGTATACTGTCTGTTGAAATACATGCTTATTTGCGAATCCGGGTACCCAAAAAAAAATTAAGTAGCAGGATTTGGTTCATTTAATTGGATTTTATACTTAAAGCAGCCCCACCGTACTAGCCTACTACCATTTATTATTCTTATGGGTTTAACTTAGTACTTAAAAGAAATAACGAAGTAAAAACTACTCTCAGCATAATTTGGAAACTATAGTTCTCCATACACTCACAAAAAATTCGTTGAGTAATATTATTTTCATTTATCCAATAATTATATAACGTTACACTTGGTAATTTCATATTATAACCTTTATTCAACTGTTTATATTATATTTAGTTTTTCCCATTAACAACTAAGCATTTAATAAAGCTAGTAAATAAATCGTTCCAAATGTTACTTTATGTTTATAACTCAATTTAATGCTAAAGTAATTGAATGTGAACCAACACGACTAGATTCTGAACTGTATACAAGTTCTCAGAACTGGAGAATATCATGTCGAACTTTACCCCTCATCAAATCACGATCTATTGGTGAACTTGAAATCATCTTTATACGTAAGCTACTTCCATAGACGGCAGTATCATTTGAGTCACTTTCTTGAAAAACATTTTTATTTCTGACCATATAATCCACTGTATCAAACATTCTTCGGTAAAATAAATGTATATCAAGCGTTTTTTTAACTTCAATTAATTTGTCGAACTTCGGTGAGCTATTGGTAGTTATGCTTTTATAAAGTATGTAACGGGTAGTTTATACTATTTGTTGAGAAGTTATCATGCAACTTATAATTTTAAATTACTGCAATAAGCAAATCCAGAATGCTGTTTATTCTTGCTCTTTGCCTATCCTTTAGTTTGCGAGACTGATCAGCAAAATTATTTGTCTCAATACGAAAGTTAACAGAATTAAAAGAAAATTACAACGTAAAAAATAACTGAACATAGAAATAATCAAAATCTTCTTATAATAATTAAAATTTAAAATCAATTCTGTATTTTCTACCAAATTGAGTCTTACTGCTTGTCATATTTACATCACCACCTTCTGACAACCCACTACTTTTACAATGTTTATAACCAGGTATAATACATTTAAAAACACTAATCGATTAGGCACACGCAACGCTTTGAAGTTTGCATAGTATTGCAAGACTGACGAAAAACTGTCAACGAAACTTGCTTTTTTCATCGAGAGATATCGTAGACATCGTTTATGATTTTGGACTGCACATAATTGAAAAGAATAAAGAAGATCTTCAGCTGGGTTCTTAAGTAATTATTTTGACGCCTACCTTTCGGCATGTTGAAAAATACACGTGGTTCAAATGAAGGATGTGAGAAATCCCTACGCCATTGAGATATCACGTTCACTACATTTGGATATCTAATTGCATCGAGCTGATTATCATTACTTGTTGGTTTTGTACAATTGTTGCTAGTTTTGGATTGGATTACTTAATAAGTTTAATTTATGTTTTATTTTCATGCTGTGCGGGATAGATGAATGAAAATCATATATTCCCCATCATAACTAACCATTATAGTTATATCTTTCAAAATATTAAACAATATGTTCTTAATTTAAAATATGATTATAAATTTAAAAAGTGTGTCTCAAGGAGAGTAATGTTTTAATTAGGTACCTACTGATGTGATGAAATATTTATCTGTCTTAGTAAAAATATAGTTTTTCTGTTAGAATTCAATGTATACACAACTTTAATAATAACTACTCAATCTTATTCAGTATAACTTTGTTTTTCAACTGAATTAGTTTAAGACGATCACGACGATTTATATGTAAATTTTGAAACTAAATATTTCAATTAAGTGCTTTTTTATTATTATTACTTAGCTACCATATTTTATTATTATCATATTCATCTTATCCGCTACAAGAAGTCCACTTTTAAGTCTTAGCAAGACTAGCTGCAAACAATATTGTCAAAAGAACGGAGTTTTTCAGTTCGACCTTTTGATGACTTGACGGTTTTCATACAGATTTCCGTATCGGACATCCGTGGTTTTCACTGATCGTAACCCTGCATCACCATTTGATGACTTGACGGTTTTCATACAGATTTCCGTTATCGGTCATCCGTGGTTTCTACTGCTCGTAACCCTTCATGACCATTTGATGACTTGACGGTTTTCATTCAGATTTCCGTTATCGGTCATCCGTGGTTTCTACTAATCGCCACTGTGCTTGAAGCACATCCTTATCAGACCAATAGAGAATATGCACGTATTTTTTTTTTTATTTGCTTTATAAAATCCTTATTAACCTCGGTAAACAAATATAAAAGAATTTATTAAAAATCGTAATCAGCGATGAATTTGTGACACTTTAAAGTTTCAATTAGAAAGAAGTTCGATATGGACTGGTAACGCCAACGTCCATTTCATCTTTATACATTTGCCATAGAAAATAGTGTCTAAGTAAGATAAACACATTTTCGTAAAATTGTTACATCTCGTTCGTTTTTTAACCAGTTTTTATTCTGTTTTTACTGTCATTACTTAACTTTTAAATACTTATGGATAAACTGGTTAGATAACACATTTTTTATGCATATTCCCTATTATCTTCAATTTTTTTTTTAACACAGTTTTTAACTTAATATAGCGCAAAAGTGTGAAACGTCGCAAATATAAAAGCATTACGAAAGGCCATTATCCAACAATGGACTGTAAAATCTCAGAATAGCAAACCACCAATCGCGTTTACGTATAATTTTGCAATATTTCCTATGTTAAAAAGTACAGTTTTTGCACAATACACTACAATTAACTGCGTAACGTACGTTATTTTTATTTTTAAATCTAGCAAACATTTTCATGATTTTCTAACGCCATTACTAGATAAGAACTTCTTTTTGCAAAAAACACGTGCACTTGCTTATACAGTGTAATATAACCATACATATGGAACAAATTATATCTGTGTAATTCTGATTTAACTAATTTTTTGTGGCACTTGTTTAAGATATATCAATTTGATCATGTTCACCTCGTTGTACACCCAATAATAAATGTGAAAAGAAAAAGATTCGACTTACAGTTTTACGCTGTCTTACTACAGTTTTTGGTTGCTTTGTCTCCTCTCCTGACGATCACTTCCAAGTGCATCCTCGCTTGTGGGCAGGCACGTTCAGCACTTCTGATATCAAGAAAATAAATATTAGACACAGTTATACATAATACATATTTATTTTTGCTAAATAGATCGTTATGCTCAATACAATGATCACTAGTACTTAATGGAATATCTAATTATTACTTCAGTTACTTTAAACAATCATAATCTATAATCTATGTTCTATAAATCTATGTTCTATAAATTCAGTACTAATAAATTACAATATATGGACCGACACAACCATACGCGGCGAGCGTTGAGCCAAGAAGACCGATGACCGGGCGTGTGCCACATCACCCGCGCCCATGGTATAATAAAATAAGGTATTCTCTTTCCGAGAACGAACTTGACTACGTCACGAAAGTGTTGCCACTGATTGTTCTTTTCAGTAAATTTAAGGACTTTCTCAATTAGTTCATGAATATTAAATAAAATGTTAAGTAACTTAGCTATTAAGAATCTCGCGATTCTCGCGTCATTCATCAATTCAAAATTTTATAAATTGATAAAATGGATTATTAATTTGAAATTGGTGTATAAAGTTCAAAAATGCATTACGCTCGGGTAATTCAATTTCACACAGAGGCAACATATTACACTGATGACGTAGTCAAGTTCTTCCTACGTCATCAGCTGTCACGGAAAGAGAATACCTTATTTTATTATACCATGCCCGCGCCCTTCATCTGATAGGGTTGCCAGCTACGCCCCGATGTTGCCGTCCGCCGCATGGTGTTGCAAGTGTAAGCGCCAGTAAGGCGCTAACAACGTTGTAATCCAGAAATAATTGCTTGTTTTATGCACTTTCTCCACGACGATGAACGATGATATCTTCCATTAACAGCATAAGATGCCGTAATTACACTAATCACCCGAATTATAGATCGGGGAGTTTCAGCCGCCGGGGCAACGGGACAATGTCCCACCGCCACCGCAAGTTTCGTACACGGTACAAACACGACTATGTGCTAGGAAATCACTGATTCTATCCTATAACTTTCAAAGGACCACTAGCTTGTTGGAATAAAACAAGCTGATATTGAAAATAATAGTAAATTACTAAATTTAATATTCTTGGAAATAAGACCAGAAGTGATTTTTTTTTTAAATTTAATTACTAGTAGCTAAGGAAATTCAACTCAAAAATAGAATTATTTGACAACAATTTAATTTACACCATTTAACAGTTCATCTAAATGACCAAATTAAAAATTATTACAAACCAAGTAAAGCAATCACAAAATGAACACACAACACTATAACCTCACAATTACGATAACACTCATGGTATAATAAAACAAGGTATTCTCTTCCCGTGACAGCTGATGACGTAGGTGGAACTTGACTACGTCGTCAGTTAGATGTGTTGCCACTGTGTGATATTAAATTACCCGAGCGTTATGCATTTTTAAACTTTATATACCAATTTCGAATTAATAATCCATTATATCAATTTATAAAATATTGAATTGATAAATCACGCGAGAATCGCGAGATACTAAATAGCTAAGTTACTTAATATTTTATTTAATATTTATGAACTAATTGAGAAAGTCCTTAAATTTACTGAAAAGAACAATCAGTGGCAACACTATCGTGACGTAGTCAAGTTCCATCTCGGGAAGAGAATACCTTGTTTTATTATACCATGGATAACACTAAAATCGATAACCAAACCGGCAGAGTAACGACCTAATAGCACGAAAAAATGAAGCGGGAATGTGGCGGTACCGGTGGGGCATCGCCTTTTTTAGTCTCTCCCCTCTACTATTAATCTTCCCTCCAACACGGCCTTTCCTGACGGGAGGCCGTCCTCGGGCTCCTTCCTCTCTAATTGTGATGGTCGGTATCCAAGATTGGCATGGAAGAGTCTTCGCTGCCGGATGGGGTCTCGGGCGGCATAGCTGATTCTTCCGTCAATCTCTGCATCCCGGATGGTCCCGGTTGGGGCTCGCTAGCGTCAGGCACCTCGACTACGGGAGGCTGGGTGCCGCTCGAGGTAGACTCCTCGCTCTCGTCGTCTGCATCTGCACAGAACAAAAACCAAAGCACAAAAACTTGTTCACTCAATTCAAAACAAAGTAAGGAAACTATTTAATAGGTAGGTGCGTTAAAACAGCAATACAGTAAGCTAGCTAACCTTTTTTTTTTTTTTTTTTTTATACGGAGGAAAGATCCCTGTTACGGATACCCATCAGCCTGCGGGGGAGGCTGTCGGGTTATGTGGGACTCCACGCCAGAGTGACGTGCCTACCCACTAAAAAACCTCCGGAGTTCCACCTCAACCGCCTTTGCCGGGGACACGGGAAAGGAAATACAACCGCGAACCCCGGCGCGGCTGGCCGCCGAAGCAGCCCCTCCTCGGGGGCGTCTGAGCGCCCCCCCACTCACCAAGTAGGCGCGTCCGGAACCCACGGACGCGCCGTACCTCCTCGGGCCAATTGAGAGGCGGCGAACTCCCACGCAGTGCAGAGAGCGGCAACGTAGCACCGACACTCCCTGACCTCCGCGACCGATCATCAACCACAGTCACGGCGGTGTGGCCCCGCCTGAAGCGCCGGGAAAGCAATGAAACATTCCCGTCCCGGCAGCCCCAGCCCGGGTGGGGGGAGAACTTCCCACTCCCCCGCCGCCCCATTGGGCGCATCCCAGCAGGCTCAAGGCCGAAGCCGAGCCCGCGGGAGCGCCCCTCCCCGGGTGGGGGGAGAACTTCCCACTCCCCCGCCGCCCCAATGTGGGCGCTCACTGTCGGCGCTACCCGCAGGAGCGCCCCCTCGCGAGTTCCTCTTGGCTTCCCCGTGGCTCCACGGTACCACGGGTACTGAGCCCCCCCGGTACGACAAACCGGGAACCCATTGGGGGGGAAGCTAGCTAACCTAGCCTAGCCTAAACACAATGGATATAAAACAAACTGATATCTGTACCGATCACCAGGGGCAGTTCCCGTCGGGGGAGTGCCGCCTCACGACTCGTTAGAGATCTACGCGCACTTAAGTGAGACATAACTTTACGCGTGTGAACCGGTTCCACATAAAAGAATGTTTCAACCCAAACCTTTAATAGCCCATGAACAGTGCTTTCTATACAAGCACCGCACACATACATACACCACGACTCGTCAGAGACCAACCCGTGGCATGACGCTGCGTGTACGAATGCTCCAGGACCACGTCTGATCTGAGCGTCTCCAAGACAGTGTCCGAGCATACAACGTCAAGCATGTTCCACATACCAGAATCGCATGTCTGAGCACACTCCAAGATAGCATTCCACAACATGAAACATACTTTACACTGGAAGTACATCCGTCAGCCAAGATAGCTTACCCAAGTACACGGACTTCAAGATAGAGGCAATCCAGACTGCAAGATAAAACCTCCATCGACTGTGTCCACCCCATGCGTAAACATATTACACTAACAAAAATAATTGGACACACAAAAAAAAAACTTTCTTGAGAACATTATCTTTAAGACGGACAGAGGCCCCGGCACAGGCGTGTCTCATAAAAACTATTTGAGCAGAATTCTGGGTAAGACGAAATAGTCAAATTCACTCACCACTAAAGAAAGCAGAACAGACGTCAGGAGTCCATTCTCCATGCCACGGCATCATATATTCCGCAGCTGCTTGCGTTGATTTCCCATATGAGCCTGCCAGGAGCTGAAGCTCATAGCGACCATGGGGCAGGATCTTCATCACCCGGTAAGGCCCGCGCATACAGGAATCCAGCTTCCCTGTCGCCTGGACTTGTTTTCTGACAAAAACTAAGGAATTAAATAAATTCAAAGCCACGGGGTGCCTTACGGCCTTTGTTGACATAAGCATTTTGAGATGCTTGATTTGAACGAAGACGTTCAGATACTCTCTGGCGACTCATCTCCCGGAGAGCTTCCCTGTTTGGGCTGGAGCCCTCAATGGCCACATCGCGAATTAAGCTCCGAATGAGCAGCGCAGCTGCATCAATGCCAATTAATAGGTTCAGAGCCGAACATATTGTTGTCCTATGCTTGGTGATATTGAGGACCAGCTGTAGCTTCCACATGACGGTTGGCCATCTTTGTTCGTGATAATTGCACTCAATTCGTACCATATTGAGTACAGTACGGCAGTAACGCCTCACTTGCCCGTTGGATTGATGCATCTCGGGAGTTATCAGATGCGTGTCGCAGCCCATACCGTGAATCCAGTCGAGGAAGTCTGCACTTCGGAACATCCTACCTCTGTCAGCTACGATTAGCTTAGGCGTTCCAAAAAGTGATATAAGGTTGGTAACATGGAGCTTTAACTCGTCTGACTCTTGCCGAAACATAGGATATAACAAACAGTACTTAGAAAAAGCGTCTATTACAATAAGGACATAACGATAGCCATCAGCTTCTGGTAGAGGTCCTAACACATCCATATGGACCGTCTCAAAAGGCACATCTGGTTTTTCCCATGAGTGGATGGGTTGTAAAGGAGCACGGGCTACTTTCTTATGGGAAAGACACACCAAACAGTGGGTTATATATTTCAACGCGAAAGCTCTCAACCCTGGAAACCAGAAGTGCTTCATGATCAAGTCAACCGTTTTGTCTACCCCAGGATGGTCATGTTCATCGTGGAATATTCTCATAAGACTTAGCCTATGACCTTTCGGAATGTAGCATAACAATTTTGGATTTTCACCAGTAGGTAGTTATAAACTTAAAATACAAGATTTCGTTTTTTACAACATATTGGGTAGGATCCAATTGTCCGTCCGACAATCTCTGCATAAGAGACAGAGTCTCTTAGTCAGAAGCCTGAGCGATCCGGGCCCAATTATGAGGCTTCTGGACAGTAACAATATTCACCGGATTACGGCTGAGATAGTCGGCATGGGACAAAAGGGAACCCTTACGATAATCTAAAGAAAAATCAAAATCTTGCAGGTATACCCACCACCGGGCCACTCTAGGTAATAAGTCTTTTTTCCTTTGAGTGAGTTTTAATGCATTGCAATCAGTGACCACGGTGAAGCGTACCCCTACAAGATATTGCCTAAAGTGCTGGAGGGCCTTGACCACTGCGAGCGTTTCCAGCTCATACGAGTGGTATTTGCTCTCAGCACCCTGAGTCAGTCGGCTAAAATAAGACACGACCCGTTTACGATTACCCTCATGCACTTGAATCAAAACAGCTCCATAACCAATAGAGCTCGCATCTGTATGGACCTCTATTGGTAACGAAGGGTCATAGATGGCTAGTACCGGCTCACTCGTCAGACATTCAATGATGTGCTTTCGAGCCGCCCGTTGTTCCACTCCCCAAGTAAAGTTAACGCCCTTTTTAGTTAGTGCGGCTACACATGCAATCTTTTAGGCAAAGTCGGCTATATAGCGTCTAAAATAACTGGCTAGGCCCATAAACTGACGAACTTGTTTTACGTTTTGTGGTTCGGCTGAGTCAATCAAAGCTCTCACCTTCTCATGGCTCGGCCTAACCTGACCTTCACTAATTGTTCGTTCCAGGTATTCTATCTCTGTCGCTAAAAATGAACACTTCTTCAAATTAATCGAAAAACCGGCGCTAGTTAACGTGTCAAGGACCTTACGAAGCAAAACAAGGCCTTGGTCTACCGTTTTACTTAAAATAAGGACATCATCAATGTAGACCAGGATATCGCCAGATTCAATGAACTCGCAAAGCGTTTTTGCGATGATCCGCTGGTAAACGACAGGAGCATTTGCCAATCCATAAGGCATTTTTAAATAATTAAATAAGTCCTTCAGGAGTAACAAATCCTGTGAGCGGTACTGAATCTTGATCCAAGGGGATCTGGTGAAAACCAGTTGCCATATCCAGGCTGCAAAAAAATTTGTTACCTCCTAATCGGTCTATGTGGTCGTCTATTCGCGGCAGAGGAAACCTATCTTTCACTGTGACCTCATTGAGCTTACGGAAGTCGACACACATTTTATCCGACCCGTCTTTCTTTTTGACGAGAAGGATAGGACTCGCGTACTCAGAATCGGACTCCTCAATAATGCCCTTATCCAAAAGATCTTTAATAATTTCGCGAACGCGAAGCGTCTCGGCATGAGACAGTCTATAAGGGCGTTAGTAAACAGGAGTGTCTGAGTTGAGTTTTATTGACATACACCCTGTCTTGTCAGTTGAGGTCGCAGTACCAGAAATAAAAAAAAAATTGAAAAGTGATTTACTATCTCTAACAGTTTTTGTAAATGGTCATCAACAAGAGGTGTGTTAATGGAACAGGAGGCTCAGATTGAACTGCCATCACCGTATCCGAGATACGTTCAACCCTCGTAAGCCGCTGATAAGCCTTGGTGCGTACATACCTAACACCTTCCCTATTCAAAACATCTGTACCTAATATGACTGGAGTGTTCATGTACTGGGATGGTACAATTAACAAGTCTACCTCGAGAGTCAACCCGTCAAACTCAATTGGCAATCTTACGTAAGACGTACTTTCTACCTCCTGGCTACCCAATCCCTTGAGAATCCGAAAAGCAGGCTTAACAGAACAGTTAAAATGTTTCAGCAAGGATGACGTCATAAGTGAAATGGTCGAACCGCTATCGATCAAAATATCTACTGGTACATCCTGAATAACAGCCAATACAACGTCACTATTGGTGGAAGTAACTAAAACGTTACAGAAATTAACTGTCTCCTTATTCGTCGCTTCGGATCTGTATTTGGCAAAACAAGTATCGACACTGTGACCTAACTTCTTGCAGAATGAACAAGGTTCAGACCTAGCCGGCACAAAAGCAGGCTTAGAAGACGCAGCACTCGAAGTACTCGGTAGCTTACTTAACCCCTGATCGATCCTAGGACGCTTAGAACAATTTGCCTGCCCATGCCCTAGTTGGCCACACGAAAAACATTTAATATCGGCAGTACTTCTCTGTCGTGAAGAATTTGTGGTTTGCTTACTCTGAGTACTATTAAACGCAACCGAACGCGGAGCAGAGCTCTTCGAGGTACTAACGGGCTTAACATAAATCGAGAAAAATTCAATTAAATCATTTGGCATTAATTTGGCATTAGTTGCCGATGCTCGAATATTCGGATCGCTAATGCCACGTATAATTATTGCCGAAATCAACTCGTCACTGAGACCCCGCACTATACGTAACCGAAGCAACACCCGACGCGCATAATCCGCATATGTAGGGTACTGGTCAGAATTCGTATTAATAATCTCGGCCAAAATATTCGCGATATCAGGTGTCTTCGGGCATAACGGCTTAAACTCCTTCTTGAAGTTTGTCCAGGAACGATCACTTGACACCCACTCATTTAACCATGATCGTGCGTCACCCTTAAGACAGTTTCCGATACGCGAAAGGCATTCATAGTCATTCCACTTGTTACATGATTTTGCACGATCCACTTCCGCACACCAATCATCAAAATTGTGCAAATTCGGATCGAAATTCGAAATATAATAAGCGGCCAAGTGCGAGTCGGACTCGCCCATGAAGGGTTCCGTAGTAGCAAATAACATAATATAAAAGTCTTGTAGTATGTTTTTTTAAATTTTTATATTTGAGTTGATTGAATGAAAGGAAAATTGCCGTTTATGATTTATGACGAATTAAAAAAATACTACTTACTAGATCTCGTTCAAACCAATTTTCGCTGGTAGTTTTCATGGTAATGAACATCATATATTTTTTTTAGTTTTATAATTCCCTTATTTTAGAAGTTACGGGGGGGGGGGACACACTTTTTTCCACTTTGGAAGTGTCTCTCGCGCAAAGTATTCGGTTTAGAAAAAAATACTATTAGAAACCCCAATATCATTTTTGAAGACCTATCCATAGATACCCCAAAGTTATGGATAGGGTTTGATGAAAAATAAATTTTTGAGTTTTAGTTCTAAGTATGGGGAACCCCAAAATTTACTGTTTTTTTTTCTATTTTTGTGTCAAAACCTTAATGCGGTTCACACAATACATCTACTTACCAAGTTTCAACAGTATAGGGCTTATAGTTTCGGAAAAAAGTGGCTGTGACATACGGACGGACAGACAGACAGACAGACATGACGAATCTATAAGGGTTCCGTTTTTGCCATTTGGCTACGGAACCCTAAAAATGTTGGCTTGACCTACCCGCATAGTTATAGAACGTATCGCATCCACAATGCGATCGGTAACTGACGAACGTTCCGGCGTTGACCGTGGATTTTTCGAATTACGTTCCGAATCACGAGGTGGCGATCTAGATCTGTAATGCGAACGCGACGGACCACGGGTAGGCGATATGAGCCAATCCCGTGAGTGTCTCCGACTTCGATCGCGAGCAGGAGACACGTACCTATTCCTTGACCGCGACTTGCGCCTACTTGGCGACACCAACGTACGCGTAGACCGCGCTGGCGACGGGAGACGTGCACGCGAGCGTGACGGTGTTCGCTGACGCCGCGGTGGTGACCTATCTCGACTCTTATCTCGATTTTTCGAAAGAACTACTTGTACATTAGGACAAACCGACGCGGACGGACCCCTAACCTTTTCTTCTAACATCCTAAGACGAAGTATTAGAGCTTCCATCTCAGAAGACCGTTCACGGCGCCTACTATCACGTCGGTCGCGACTATTGCGGCGATCATCGTCGCGATACAGGCTACGACTATCGCGGCGGGTCACACTGCGATCACGCCCGTGATCTCTAATTTACAAGGATTCGAACAATAACTTTGAAATTTAAGTACTTGAGATAAGTACAGAAGAAAAACACATACAAATCACTAGAATACAAACTACTTGCCACAAATATAAATGGAGGAAAAAAAAAGAACTCACCCTTGACGACAACGACGACTTGCAATCAAAGCCCTCGCACACGTTAGCAAGTAAAAATGAAAAAATAACGAAATCGAGGGTAGATGAGGTTAAATGGTTATTCAAATTATAATCCGATAAATTCACATGTAAAACTAAGCACGTGAGCAAAAGATTTCGAATCCCACTTCTGATCTTGGAAATAAGACCAGAAGTGATTTAAAATTTTTTTTATTACTAGTAGCTAAGGAAATTCAACTCAAAAATAGAATTATTTCACAACAATTTAATTTACACCATTTAACAGTTCATCTAAATGACCAAATTAAAAATTATTACAAACCAAGTAAAGCAATCACAAAATGAACACACAACACTATAACCTCACAATTACGATAATACTAAAATCGATAACCAAACCAGCAGAGTAACGACCTAATAGCACGAAAAAATGAAGCGGGAATGTGGCGGTACCGGCGGGGCATCGCCTTTTTTAGTCTCTCCCCTCTACTATTAATCTTCCCTCCAACAATATTTTATAACACAACCGAACATTGTTCGAGATGATGATGACAAGCAGAGAGAAAAAATGGCAGTGATGCCAGTAGTAAAAAATACAAAGTGATACCAGCTTAAGGCTGATAAAAAACTACTAATTATTATTTTGTATGTTCATGTATTGAACAAATTACAAAGAATATTAACTTAACAAACATATAATTATCAATGGAAAAATATATACTATGATTTTTTGTTTTAAATTGAAAGTGCAAAATATTATTGTAATTAAAAAATTATATAACTGTATAATGTAGGTTTAATTAAGTTGACATACATATTGTTTATATTTGCACGCCTGCTTGCAGGCTGGTAACATTAATAATGCAAATAAATTATTCTATTCTATTCTCTTCTATTTAGAGCGCTTTTAGATTAATGCGCTCAAGTATCATTAATATCAGAAAACGCAATTCACTTGTTAGGGTTGTCCCGCAGGAAGTTTCATAGAGCAATAACAGGAACAGGGAAGGGACCCCGATTCAGCCAAGGAATTGTTAACATTGATTGTCAGTCGATTACGAAGATTATCAATTTAGTACGGAAGCATTAGTTGTATCTAGGGTGGTAGGTAACTTGCCCAATGAATCATTCCACAAAAAACATTGGGATCATTTACAAAATATCAATTTAGCCGACCCGGAATACAATATTTCTAAGCCTATCGATTTATTACTAGACACCACTGTATATTTTGAACTTATCATGCAGGGCTTATTAAAGGGCCCTCGCCACGCCGCTATGGCCCAACAAACCAGAGTGGGCTAGATTTTATCAGGAACAGTAAAGGCATATCATTGCCACGTACTCATCAAGGAAATGCCCGATCTATCCAAGTACTGGAAATTAGAAGACATCAAATTAGACAAGTCATCAATGGCTTCCGGAGAAGAATATTTTGAGAAGTTATAACAAATGAGACGACTTGAGGATGGACGTTACGATGTGGCCATACCTATGAAGCAAGGTTATGAGAAGATTTTGGGAGATTCAAAAACCAAGGCCATGGCTCAATTTAGACAGCTGGAAAGAAAGATGTCCAACAGTGACGAATTTTCCAAACAATACAAGGCATTTATGCAAGAGTATAAGGATCTTGGTCACATGTGTCCCGCTATCAAGTCAGCGTCGACACCTATGGTTTATTTGCCTCACCATGGGGTTTTCAAGGCAAAGTCCACTACAGCTAAATTACGTGTCGTGTTCAATGCATCAGCAAAAACAACATCTATGTCTCACACACACAGAATTACAGCTTGAATGATCTCATGGAGGGTGATTTAAATTTGCAAAAGGACCTCCCAGCTCTAATTTTAAAATGGAGACAATGAAAATACGTAGTAACGAAAGAAAGAGTGATCAAACTCTACAGACTATCATTTGGCGAGATTCTACTCAAGTTATCATTCAGGAATATTCCCTCACTACTGTGACTTTTGGCACAAAGGCAGCGCCCTTTTTGGCCATGAGAACTTTACTTTAGCTCGCCAGAAAAACTTTAGACCTTAAATGAACATCAGATCAGATCAGATCATCAGATACATTCTCATTCAATTACAACATTAACTATTATTATATCAATAATCTATCAAAACGTACTCTTTTATCAAATATATCAAAAGTCTTCGACCCACTAGGATGGATTTCCCCAATCACCGTTCGGGCCAAGCTCCTATTTCAACAAGTATGGGCTTCCAAAGTAACATGGGACGAGAATTTATCATCCGAAATTAAGGAGAAATGGAAAGCGTTCAAACAGACATCGAGCATTTACATAAATTATCAATACCTAGACATATATATCGGCAACGTTAAAAATAAAATACAATTGCACGGATTTTGCGACTCATTAGAAAAGGTATAAGCTTACGCGGTATACATTGTGACATGCGATAAAGGTGAACACACATCGAACTTGCTAACCGCAAAAACAAAATTATCTCCATTGGGTAACAAAACGGTATCCTTACCCCGCCTGGAATTATCGGGAGCTCTCCTATTGTCACAATTGATGAAGAAGGTTATGGAGTCTCTATCGAGTAAGGACGTTATAGAACGGGAGGTCACGACAAATTTGGTGACGATATGAGATATGGCTGACTCTAGTTTTATAGAATAAAGAGCACCTCTCTGATGCTAAATATGTTGGTCTGCCTGCGTGGAGTGGTTGCGTTACTTAGATATGGCGCCTGAAAAGTTGGTTATCGTGACAAAAAAAAAATGATAAGGGATATAGCTGACTCTTGTTTCACAGGATGAAGAGCACCTCTCTGATGCTAAATATGTTGGTCTGCCTGCGTGAAGTGGTTGCGTTACTTAGATATGGCGCCTGAAAAGTTGGTTAGCGTGACCAATAAATGATAAGGTAAATGGCTGATTCTGGTTTCACATAATGAAGAGCACCTCTCTGATGCTAAATATGTCGATCGGCCTGCATGAAGTGGTTGCGTTACTTAGATAGGGCGCCTGAAAAGTTAGTTACCTAGATAAAAAAAGAAAATTATAAGGTAAATGGCTGATTTTGGTTTCACAGGATGAAGAGCACCTCTCTGATGCTAAATATGTTGGTCTGCCTGCGTGAAGTGGTTGCGTTACTTAGATATGGTGCCTGAAAAGTTGGTTATCGTGACCAAAAAAATTATACCGTAATTGACTAACTCTAGTTACACAGGATTAAAAGCACCTCTGTGATGCTAAATATGTCAGTCTGCCCACGTGAAATGGTTACGTAACTTAGATATGATGCCTGAAATGTTGGTTATTGTGAGCAAAAAAATGGTAATGCAAATGGCTGACTCTGGTTTTACAGAATGCAGAGCACCGCTCTAATGCTAAATATATGTCAATCTGCCTGCGTGAAGTGGTTGCGTTACTTAGATAGGGCGCTTGAAAATTTGGTTATCGTGAACAAAAGAAAAAATAATAACGTAAATAGCTGACTCTGGTGTCACAGAACAAAGAGTACCTCTCTGATACAAAATTTGTCGGTGAAGTCTTGTTTGTTTTGTCGGTCTGCCTACGTGAAGTGCTAGTGTTACTTAGATATGGGTATGGCGCCTGAAAAGTATGTTATCGTGATCAATAGTAAAATTATAAGGTAAATGACTGACTCTGAACGGCTGCATATCGAGCAAAATACATCTATCGTTAGTATCCGATATTATATATACATGCCGCAGTTCACAATTGTACTAACAACAGTTTTGTCAACTTTTCAGTAGAGCAAATAATTTAGAAAGTTTTCTAAAGTTTAGTCCAGAACGGCACAAAAATAATTACATAATTTCACGTCTATTCAAGAGTCTAGTCCTTTGACTGCATTATATCCAAAAATTGTGGTATTATAGTAGTCTAATTTCAAAAATAGTAAAATAAACTTAAGTCCATTTGTGCACTAAACCTCATTATGTTAACAGGCAAATATGTTTTTTAAAACTAAAAAACACTTCACCCCCAAACTACACAACCGATTTCGATAAAAGAATTTTCCAAATCGGTGAAGGCACCTTCAAATAATCGGTAACAAATTATGCACTTGCATAACTTTAACACGTGTGTAAATGTTATAAATGCGTATGATACGCCAGACTTTGAAATTTTGTTGAAATCAGTCAATACTTGAAGATTGAATTTATAAAAATAAAATTTCGGCGTTAACAAAAATACTAATTATGGTTAACGCCGGAATCTTAAAAAGTACAACTGTAACACAAGGTTTTGGGTGGAAAGAGTTAATTATCTGGTACTAAAAAAGTAAAAACCGAAAATTTTGTAGTTAGTACATTTGCGAACTACAGCATCAATATTAGGGTGAAACAGGGTAGACAAATTCATGTGTTTGTATGAACGCACGCTACTGTATCTAAGTAACGCAACTACTTCACACAGTCAGACTGACATATTTAGCATCAGAGAAGTACTCTTCACCCTGTGAAACTAGAGTCAGCCATTTACCTTATCATTATTTTTTCATCACGATAACCAACTTTTCAGGCATCATATCTAAGTTTCACAACACAACCATTTCACGCTGGCAGACCGACAAAATTTGTATCAGAGAGGTACTCTTTGTTCTGTGACACTAGAGTCAGCTATTTACGTTATTATTTTTTTCTTTTGTTCACGATAACCAACTTTCAAGCGACATATCTTAGTAATGCAACCACTTCACGCAGGCAGACCAACATATTTAGCATCAGAGAGGTGCTCTTCATCCTGTGAAACCAGAATCAGCCATTTACCTTATAATTTTCTTTTTTTGTCCAGGTAACTAACTTTTCAGGCGCCCTATCTAAGTAACGCAACCATTTCATGCAAGCAGATTAGCATCAGAAAGGTGCTTTTCATTATGTGAAACCAGAATCAGCCATTCACCTTATCATTAATTGGTCACGCTAACCAACTTTTTAGGCGCCATATCTAAGTAACGCAACCACTTCACGCAGGCAGACCAACATATTTAGCATCAGAGAGAAATGCTTTTCATCTTGTGAAACAAGAGTCAGCCATATCCCTTATCATTTTTTTTGGTCACGATAGCCAACTTTTCAGGCGCCATATCTAAGTAATGCAACCACTTCACGCAGGCAGACCAACATATTTAGCATCAGAGAGGTGCTCTTCATCCTGTGAAACCAGAATCAGCCATTTACCTTATAATTTTCTTTTTTTGTCTAGGTAACTAACTTTTCAGGCGCCCTATCTAAGTAATGCAACCACTTCATGCAGGCCGATCGACATATTTAGCATCAGAGATGTGCTCTTTATTATGTGAAACCAGAATCAGCCATTTACCTTATCATTTATTGGTCACGCTCACCAACTTTTCAGGCGCCTTATCTAAGTAACGCAACCACTTCACGCAGGCAGACTAACATATTTAGCATCAGAGAGATGCTCTTAATCCTGTGAAACAAGAGTCAGCCATATCCCTTATCATTTTTTTTTTGGTCACGATAACCAACTTTTCAGGCACCATATCTAAGTAACACAACCACTTCACGCAGGCAGACCAACATATTTAGCATCAGAGAGGTGCTCTTCATCCTGTGAAACAAGAGTCAGCCATATCCCTTATCATTTTTTTTTGGTCACGTAACCAACTTTTCAGGCGCCATATCTAAGTAACGCAACCACTTCACGCAGGCAGACTTACATATTTAGCATCAGAGAGGTGCTCTTTATTCTATAAAACCAGAGTCAGCCATATCCCTTATTGTTACCAAATTTGTCGTGACCTCCTAATCGCGTGGACAGATTCCATGAAAGTATTAGGCTGTCTGAACGGAGATATCACTAGATGGAAACCATTTGTAAGCAATAGGATAGACAAGATCATTGAAGTAATTCCACCGGTATGCTCGCACCATGTCCGATCTGAAGAAAATGCAGCAGATTGCGCAACAAGAGGAAAGACGACGTTACAGTTGTTAAATCATTCGTTGTGGTGGGAAGGGCCGGAATGGCTTCCGAAGTTTAGTCCTGAACACATCCCACAACAAAAAATCGAAAAACCTAACATAGAACTTAAAAACGCAAGTGTAAATGCAGCCTTACATGAACAGAATAGTTTATCATTTATTTATGAATTGCTGCTGAATAGTAGTTCACTCACCCGGACTGTTAGGACAATAGCCTGGGTATCTCGTTTCATTGATCGCGTTGGAAACAAACAGAAATTATACGGTGAAGCATTGACCTCGTTTGAAATAAATAGGGCATACCAGCTGATAATCAGGGACGTACAGTTATACGGTTTTAATATGACGAAGAGTGAGAATATCAGTAAGAATAAAAGGTTAGCGAATCTCAACCCTTTCATTGATGATCAAGGCATATTGAGGGTAGGCGGACGACTGAAAAATTCTAGCATTAAAGACACCGCAAAACATCCAATCATATTATCAAATCATAGCCGTTTTACTAACTTACTCATCAATCAAGCGCATCTCGCTACTTTACACGGTGGCCCTCGATTAACACTTGCGTACATTCGGGACAGGTACTGGATAATCAGCGGTATCCATACTGTCAAATGACAATTGAGGACATACGTCAGGTGTAGAAGATTTAGTCAAGAAAATCGACATCAGATCATGGCCGACCTACCGAAAGCTCGCGTTTTTCCTTCCCGTCCGTTCACTCACACAGGTACTGATTACGCAGGATTCTTTAAGATCAAAACTAATAAGGGTCGTGGAGCGAGGTCGACAAAAGGATACGTTGCAGTATTTGTCTGCTTATCAACGAAGGAGATACATCTAGAGTTGGTATCCGACCTTAGCACGGCGGCCTTTCTAGCCGCTTTTCGTCGTTTTTGCTCTTGGCGAGGAACCCCCAAACATACATATATACTGCGACAGTGAGACCAACTTCGTCGGGGCCAACAGACTTCTGAAACAAGAGTATAAAGAGATCCAAGAAACTATCAACTTTTCGAAAACATCAGTGAATTAGATATCGAATTTCATTATAACGCAGCAGCATGACCATCTGCGGGTGGACTCTGGGAAGCCTGTGTGAAAAGCTTTAAATACCACCTTAAACGCGTTATGGGTGAATAGATGCTTACATATGAGGAATTCACGACTTTATTGCATCAAATAGAGGCGTGCTTAAATTCGAGACCTCTGTGCCCTCTCACGAAAAACCCTGATGACGAAGTCTTAACATATCGCGTCCACAAACGGTGCCTTTCGCAACAGATTTTTTTACTCTAACAACGCGCTGGCAGCTCATCCAAGCGATGAATAAGGAGTTCTGGAAGCGCTGGTCATCTGAATACCTACAGGAGTTACAAATCCGATCTAAATTGACTAACCTGATTAAAACCCTAAAAATTAATGACATCGTCTCATCAAGGAGGCAAACATACCGCCCGGCAAGTGGGCTCTAGGGAAAGTGCTAGATGTTTACCCGGGGAATGACGGGTAATACGAGTAGTATCAATAAAGACATGTAAAAACATCATCAAACGCCCGATCACCAAATTAGTATTATTACCTGTAAACGAAACAACAGACGACAGTTAAACGGATCCAACATCACTCTTACAAGATCCTGCACCCGATTCCTCGGCAGATCAGAATACGAGGCCTTGTTGATCCAGGAAAAAGGTATCATTTACAAATCTGTTATGTTTAGCACTATTTCTCTTCATGACCCTATTTACGCCAACAGTACAATAAGAGACACGTTCATCTTATCATATCGAGAATTTTAAACATAATCAGAGTCTATACTTCAAAAGATATCAAATCTACAGTAAATCAGAGACGACTGGAAACTTATTATATTCTACAACATGTCTTCATACTGGCAAGGAGTGTCCGACCTTAGAATACTTACAAAAGGCGAGGGAAACATGTCGCAGTACGGGTGCTTAGTATAAGGGCATCGCGCTGCAATTAGAATACGAACTAAAGGAAATCAAACATTATAACAACTTACTTAACAATGAAATTGAATCAAGACGAAAGCGCGGTCTGGTAAACAGAGTTGGTATGCTAGCTAACACTTTATTCGGAGTGTTAGACGAAAGGTTTGTGAAGCAGTACATAACGGATATCGAGAAGATCGCTCAGAACGAGAATCACCAGCAGGATTTATTAAGAAATCAGACAAGTGTCGTGGAAAGGGAATATCAAATCTTACGAGAAAACGAGAACATCATGAATCAACAATTCAAATTAATCAAGCAGCCTATTGAGAATCTATCCTACGAAACAAATCAAGTTCGAATAGAAAATAAACAAGGACTCTACATTATATCATCATCGTTATCAACTCAAATCATCATCTCAAATATACGACGTATACAGCACACTCTAATACAAACAGTCACCGATATCAGCCGTGGCTACATTGACACCCTTTTGCTACCACCAGAAGAACTTCAGCGACAATTAAATACCACATCTTCCCAGCTAAAGGGTGATGTTACCCTTCCAATCGAGAAACCAAATCTTATGGATTTCTACAAGTTAATTAAAGTGTTCGCTCGCTTTACGGACAAGTATCTTATCATAGAAGCGACAATCCCTCTCATAAGCAACGAAATATTTCAGTTGGAAAAAATCATCAGCATCCCGCACATGTCGTGTGATTACGCTTACTTTATTAACCCCACAGCTGATTACATATCGTTTCACCTCAAGAAGGATTTATTCACACTTCATTCGGATGCAGACTTACAATCTTGTATCAATCTCCCACTCAAAACATTATGCTCTCTAAATAAACCACTTTACAACTTGAAAGAGAATCAGTCGCTATGCGATAACAATATAGTAAACATCGAAACAATGTGATCACATTGCATATCATATCAAAGAGCATGCGCCCACAAGTGGGTCAAGTTCCATCGGCCCAATGCCTGAATGTTCTCGTGTTGGCAAGAATGCAAGGTTCGTATTTTTTGCAACTCTGAATTTGAAATGGAGGAAACGAAGGAAACGGAAATGGATTGATCACCCTGGGTCAAGGATGCCTTCTCAAAGGCAGCGATCTAACTATCTACAGCCACAACAACTTTATCAGTAACATAAGCAAGCAGTGTGAGTACGTAACACCTGTGGGTAACTTACACACACACAACGATATACATGCACATATTATTTATTTATTCTATAAAATTATATTTATAAATCCTACACTTATTAAATCACGTCGGGGTCACCAGTTTGATGGAATGGACTTACAACTAATGTTGTCGTATCGTGCGTCGTAGAACTCGTAGGGTATTCCAAATAATAAGTCCTTATTTATATGTTTAAGTTTTGTATTGAGCACAAGCACAAGAACACGCACACAAGTCTTACTCGTAAAATCATACATAACATAATACACCTTCCTACCTACCAAAAACTAAATATATATATTTGAAAAACCAGTTTGTTTAGTTACATAAGGACACAAAATACAAATTTGAAAAAATGATCTCAAAAAATAACCTAATAAACGACATAGACAGTGTATCTTCTCTTCTTCTTCTTCAATTGACCCCAGCAATGTTCGCTCGCAGCTGTCGAGTCATAAAAACAACCCCCTTAAAATATTGACGCAAAACATTCGCAGTCCCTCTAAAAATTTTTCCAGTTTTTTAGTTCTTTTAGACACACTAGACATAGAACTTGATATTATTGTTACGAAACTGGGTTCGAGATTTGGAGAAAAACGCCAAAGTTCGTATGAGGGTTTTTATTCACTACGGAACCCAAAGGTTGACACGTGAAGATGGTCTTCCTGATGTCCAAGTCCAAGTTGCGTAGCAGCTGAGGTCCAGGTATCTCGCCAAAGTAGTCGCAGGTACTTCCACTTGTCGCACTTAGGTAGGTTTCCTTCGCTTCGGTTCGCTTCGAAGTTATCGCTTTCGTAGCTCGTACTGAACTGGCGGGACGCGCACTCGATCGCCTTTTTATATGCGCCGATACAGAGGTCTACACTTTTCTCGAATATTCTCATTACTTGACGAATGTATTTCGATTGACGGGAAACATCGAGACGCCGGTATTAAGTGTGAGTGCGACTAAGCCGACGACCATTCAAAGAACTCTAGCCTTTATGCTGTAAAAATATAAGGCCTAGTTTCGCTTGCATGATTCCACTCGCGAACATTCCAAGTCTCTCGCCAGCAGAGTTCTTACTCGCGAATATTCTACATCTATCTCGTTCGCGACACTGCCCCCTTCTTAAAGACGCGCGTCCCGAGCGTCACTATTGCTGCCATGATAACGTGCTAGACGGTCTATGTGCACCACTTTGAGTGCCCCTCTTGGTTGACGTTGGATCCGATAAGTCACGTCGTTTATTCGCGTAATGATTTTGTATGGACCTTCCCATCTCGTTTGTAATTTCGGTGATTTTCCTTTCCGGCGAATCGGGTTATGAAGCCATACTAAGACTCCTTCTTCAAAGCCACGTGAGTTCGCTCTTCGGTCATATCTAGTTTTCATGTTTTCACTTGCTTGTAAACCGTTTTTGCGAACTAAGTCATCGATGTTCCATATTCGCTCTCGAAGATCGAAGACGTAGTCTGGCACAGTGCATGGGTCTTCTGGTGGCCTCCCCGTTAGTAGATCCACAGGTAACCTAAGTTCTCTGCCGAAATTCACCTGAGCTGGGGTCAGTTTTGTGCTTTCGTGCTCTGATGTCCTATAAGCCAGGAGGAAAAGCGGTATGTACTTGTCCCAGTCTTTCTGATGTTTGTCAACCAGTTTTGCTAAATGTCTTTCCAGAGTCTGATTAAATCTCTCCACCATGCCATCAGACTGAGGGTGATATGGAGTGGTCCTTGTTTTATGCATCCCCAATAGTTTGCAGATTTCTTGAAATAGTTGCGACTCGAAGTTTCTTCCTTGATCTGAGTGGATTTCTAGTGGTACACCAAACCGGCAGATTACTTCCTCAACCAACTTGGAGGCTACTGTTGAAGCTTCTTGGTTAGGTATAGCAAATACTTCTGGCCACTTGCTAAAATAGTCCATGACAACCATGAAGTACTTATTTCCTGATTCAGTTACGGGGAATGGTCCGGCAATGTCTACTGCAATCCGTTCCCAGGGCGCGCCGACATTGTACAGCTGTAGACTTCCTCGAGTTCTTGTTGACGGGCCTTTCACGGCTGCACAAGTTGTACATTTGCGGCACCAATCCTGAACATCTTCCCGACAATTCAGCCAGTAAAACCGTTCCCGAATCTTTGTTAACGTTCTCTTAGCGCCTAGATGTCCACCTGTTACACCATCATGTACTTCACGGAGAACGTCTTTCACTCTGTCTCTTGGAACAACAACCTGTAGGTGAAACTCTTTGCCGTTTGGTTTCTCCCATTTACGGTAAAGTGTTCCATTCTGCAGGATAAAACTGTCCCATTGAGCCCAATAAGCTTTGGTGGTGGGGCTCGTAGGTGCAACTTCTGCCCATCTAGGTTTGTCAGCACAACGTTCTTTCCATGCGATGATGAGCCTTATATCTTCATCGTCTTCCTGGGCTTCTCTAAAGTTGTCATCGTCCCATTGCCCTGTGGGGATTGTCCTTTGATTGTGATGTTAACCATAAGCTCCTTTGTCTCTTGTTTAACGCAATGCTTGCAGTCTTCCACACATGGTCTTCTTGAGAGTGCATCAGCATTTCCATGGGCCTTTCCACTACGGTGCTCAGTAACAAAGTCAAATTCTTGGAGTTGTTCAATCCAACGTGCAACTTGGCCTTCCGGATTTTTAAATTGTAACAGCCATTTCAAAGCAGCATGGTCTGTGCAAAGTTTGAACTGTCTACCAATGAGATATTTGTTGAAGTGTTGCAGCGTCTTTACAACGGCCAAGAGTTCTCTTCTTGTAACACAATAATTCCTTTCAGGCCTTGACAAAGATTTGCTGAAATATCCAATTACTATTTCATTTTCACCCTGTTTTTGAGATAGTACCCCTCCGATCGCTGTGTTGCTAGCGTCTGTGTCAACGATGAATTCGCCATTAGCTTGCGGGTATCCCAAGATTGGAGTATTGCAAAGGCAATCTTTTAGTTTGAGAAAAGCATTTTCACAGGTATCATCCCATTTAAAAGGCTGTTTGTCTTCTGTCAGACGATGCAGTGGTTTAGCGATTTCAGAAAATCCCTTTACAAATCGCCTATAGTAAGAGCATAACCCCATAAATGCTCGTACTTCTGTCTTGTCTTTGGGGGTAGGCCAGTTTTTCACAGCTGCAACTTTATCAGGATCAGTTTGGATGCCCTCGCTGGTGATAACGTGTCCGAGATAATTCACTTTGTTTCTAAATAGACTGCATTTCTTTGGATTTAGTTTTAAGTTGGCACCCCGTATCTTTATCAAGACTTGCTCCAGATTCCGTAGATGATCTTCAAAGTCTCGACCCATGATGATGACGTCATCCAGATAAACTAGGCAGGCGTCTCCTACTAATCCTGCTAGTACACACTCCATAAGTCTTTCAAAAGTGGCGGGGGCGTTGCATAATCCAAAAGGCATAACATTGAACTGCCATAAACTTTTTCCTGTTGAGAATGCTGTCTTTTCTTTATCCTTAGAATGAATTTCCACCTGCCAGTAACCAGATTTCAAGTCTAGGGTTGAAAACCACTGCATTCCGCTAAGGGTGTCCAATGTGTCATCAATTCTTGGTAATGGGTAGCTGTCCTTCTTTGTGACGTCGTTCAGTCGTCTATAGTCGACACAAAATCGTGTGCTGCCGTCTTTCTTCTTAACTAAAACAACCGGGGAGCACCATGGACTTGCAGACGGTTCAATGATTTTATTTCTTTTCATGTCCTCCAGCAGATCTTGTACTTCCTTTTCCTTAGCATATGGAATTCTTCTAGCTCGCTGACGTATAGGTCTTTCGCTTCCAGTATCAATTCTGTGCTGAACTAGCGAAGGTCTTCCTAGATCACCTTCCTTGGAAGAGAAAATGTCAGCAAAATCCAGCAGCAACTTCTTTGCCTTCAAGCTCTGTGAATAAGTTAGGTTGCTTTTGCAATCTTTTAGAAGGTCGTAAACTGTAGAACAACTGGAGTTTTTAGATGAATCTGAGTTTGGTGTTAATTGGCACTTTTTCATCCAGACAACTTCCTCGCATCTTCCAACAACATCGCCTTCATTTAAGATGATCTCATGGTCCTCTAGATTGACTATTCTCACTACTGCAGTATCTTTTCCAGTGACTAATGTCCTTGCTGTCAGGAATCTTTGAGTTGGCTTGTTTGATGTATCCTCAATAAGAACGCATCTAGAAGGCTTGTGTGTTTTAGGTGATGGCAGTTTCACCATTATTTGTGCTTGTGTTCGACCAGGTACGACGATTTTGTTTAAACAAGTCACTTTTCCGGTGGGGCCTCCAAGGATGAAAATTTCCTCATAACCACATTTGAAAACTCCATTTGCGACATCGATTTTACAATTGTATTTTTTCATGAAATCTAGGCCCAATATACACTCATCCATAATTTCAGCCACAATGACATCATGCGTGTATGGTGAATCTCCCACGTATATTGTCACTGTCGTCTCTCCTAAGACAGGTATTGGCTGGCCAGAGGCAGACAGAAGCCGACAATCGACGTTCTTGCATTTCATCGCAGTTTTCACCAGATGTGGGTTGATTATTGTTCTGGAGGCTCCGGTGTCTATGGTTAATTTGCAATCTGTCCTATTCACTTGTCCGCATATCGTCAAACTGCTCCTATTGCTTACTTGTGAGATGACAATTGCTGGGGCTTTCTCTGCGCCAGCCAGTACCCGCCCCTTAGTCCTGGCTAATACTCGTTTCCCTGGTTTCTTGCAGGAAACGAGGACTCCTGCCTTTTCGTAATTTCCTTCAGCTCTTCCCTTAATTTGGTTAATTCCTGCTTTTCTGGACAAGAGAGCCGCAAATGTCCTCTTTCACCACACCTGTAGCAAGTAGGCGCAGAGCTATTGGTCTTCTTTGGCGGGCTCTTGATTGCCTTTACGTCTTCCGTGACTTCTCGCAACTTATGTGTGCGCATGTCCTGCCTTAAAGCTTCGTACTCTAGAGCATGTGCCAAGGCATCTTTTAGTGACGCGTGATGTTGAGTCCCCACTGCAGCCCTTACCTCAACATCTCTTATTCCAGCAATAAATGCTTGTAAAATGTTCGTGTCGACCATTTTGGAGTCAACAGACGAGTAGGCTTTACGCACTAATTTTTCTATTTCCGATGCCCACTGTTGAAGTCCTTCTCCTGGGCGCTGAACTCTTTCACGCAGCTGGGCTCGAAAAACGTGTTCTAGATGACGGTCCCCATACCTGGCTTTTAACGCCTCCATCAATTCTTTAAAGGTGCTTCCAGAGCTAGGCAGTGCCTCCAGGACTGATAGTGCTGAGCCTTTCAGAGCAACAGTAAGGGCTGTATGGCTCTGTTCATCGGTCCAACCGTTTAAACTAGCGACGGTCTGGAATTGTTGTTTGTATGCGGCCCAAGATGTGGTACCGTCATAAGATGGCACTTTTACTTTTGGCCCCTTAGTTTCACAGCCGGATGTACTTGGCGTTCCTACTGTTTCTAGACGCAATACTTTCTTTTGGAGACCGGCGAAATTAGTTTCCAAATCGGTTACTCTATTTTCCACCTTGTTTTCCAGATCAGTCACACGGTTTTCAACAACGTCTACATCATTACGAATCTGCTCCACTGATTGGTTGAGTTTGCAGAAATTTCCCAAGACTATTTGTTGTTGCTCACTCAAGCGTGCAAATCGTAAATCTAGTGTATCTTCTATATGTTGAAGTTGTGCTTGTTGTTCTTGCCGAATTAGTTCTAATACGTGCAATAAACTATTTGAGTCGCTTGGCGTCTCTTGTGAACGTGGCACTGTTTGGTGGGCGTGGTCAGTGGGCGTGGACTGGCCAAGGTGGACGGGGCCAGTGGGTGGAGCTAGACGTCTGGTGGGTGTGGCTTGAGGTCCAGTGGGCGGAGCCTGATGGGCGGTGGGCGTGGCCTGATTGGCAGTAGGCGTGGTCTCAGGGTCAGTGGGCGTGGCTTGAGGTTCAGTAGGCGTGTCCTGAGCCACGCCCCCTTAAGCCTCCATGGCACGCTGGGCCCTGGTCCTGACGCCCTCCCTGGTGGTACCTTCTTCTTCTCTCGGTAGAACTGGCATCTCCAAATCCCACTTCTGACACCAAATGTTACGAAACTGGGTTCGAGATTTGGAAAAAAACGCCAAAGTTCGTATGAGGGTTTTTATTCACTACGGAACCCAAAGGTTGACACGTCAAGATGGTCTTCCTGATGTCCAAGTCCAAGTCGCGTAGCAGCTGAGGTCCAGGTATCTCGCCAAAGTAGTCGCAGGTACTTCCACTTGTCGCACTTAGGTAGGTTTCCTTCGCTTCGGTTCGCTTCGAAGTTATCGCTTTCGTAGCTTGTACTGAACTGGCGGGAGGCGCACTCGATCGCCTTTTTATATGCGCCGATACAGAGGTCTACACTTTTCTCGAATATTCTCATTACTTGACGAATGTATTTCGATTGACGGGAAACATCGAGATGCCGGTATGTATGTGTGAGTGCGACTAAGCCGACGACCATTCAAAGAACTCTAGCCTTTATGCTGTAAAAATATAAGGCCTAGTTTCGCTTGCATGATTCCACTCGCGAACATTCCAAGTCTATCTCGCCAGCAGAGTTCTTACTCGCGAATATTGTACATCTATCTCGTTCGCGACATTATTATACTTACCGAATCTCACTTGCAAACAAATTCCAATTGTTTAATTCCAAATCTGCAAGGCTATGAAAGTCACGTTACAACTAACCCGGCAATTAAAAATGATGGAGTAATTGTGTTCTATAACAGCTCTCTTATTGGGGTTTCTGTCTCTGAACCTGAACTAACTGAAGCGAGCTGCTTATTAATTAAAATAGGTACCGAAACTGCAATCCTGGGAATATATCGTCCTTGTGCTTTTAAGAACTACTATAGGTTCACCCAATCTCTTAACAATCTTTTATACTCTTTACGAAATTTCAAAAGTGTTATAGTAATGGGTGATATAAACATAAATATCTCTCCATCTGAATTGGACGAGGAGAATGATGACTATCTAAACATACTAGCTCTGCATGGGCTACTTCCAATGCACACCCTGCCCACCCGAGACTCCTGCTGCCTTGATCAAGTCTTTCTTAAATCACCATATACCGCAAACACTTTTGTTATTAACTCTACCATTACAGACCATAAATCAGTCCTTTTAGTACTCCCAGATACGCAAACTACACGCGTGAATTATGAGAAAGTCACACTCGCTCTTCAAAATACGGATTTTTCCCAAATTCTTTTATCTACAGATCCTGAATACGCTACAAATTTGCTTATATCGACAATACAGACTTCAATAACACATAGTTCAACCTCTAGTACTCTTTCCCGAAACCGCAGACTATTAAAACCGTGGATGACCCCAGGTCTCCTCAGATGTATTCGAAACAGAAACAACCTCTATAAGAAATTCAGAAAACACCCCGAAAACGATACTTTCCGCGTCACATATTTAAGACTAGCTGATGCCCGCGACTTCGTTCGCGTGGACTTTAGGACTCCGGCATATAAATATTGTCATCAGGCTGAAAAACTTTTGCTAATGCGTCATTATTGTATATTTCTAACAGTTTAGCTGGACCATTTTTTTTTGCATCAGGTGTTCCAGATCTTCGAGTTTTATACCTCAACAATAAAAGTTCATCAGGCTGAATAACTTTTGCTAAGACGTCATTTTTATATTTCTTATTATAGTTTAGCTGGACCAGTATGATTCTGTATCATGTGTTCCAGACTTCGATTTTAATACCTCAACAAAAAATGCTCATCAGGCTGAACGACTTTGGCTAAGGCGTCATTTTATATTTCTTTTAGTTTAGCTGGACCATTATGGTTCTGCATCAGGTGATCCAGGTCTTCGATTTTTATAATTCAATAAAAAATGCTGAGCAGGCTAAACAGCTTTTGCTAAGGCGGCATTTTTATATTTCTTGTAGTTAAGCTGAACCATTAAGTTTTTGCATCAGGTGTTCCAGATCTTCGATATTTATATCTCAACAAAAAAAATTCATCAGGCTGAACTACTTTTGCTAAGGCGTCATTTTTATATTTCTTGAAGTTAAGCTGAGCCATTAAGTTTTTGCATCAGGTGTTCCAGATCTTCGATATTTATATCTCAACAAAAAAAATTCATCAGGCTGAACTACTTTTGCTAAGGCATCCTTTTTATATTTCTCATAATTTAGCTGGACCATTATGGTCCTACATCATGTGTTCCAGATCTTCGATTTTTATATCTCAACAAAAAATGCTCATCAGGCTGAACTACTTTGGCTAAGGCGTCATTTTATATTTCTCATAGTTTTGCTGGACCATTATGTTTCTGCATCAGGTGCTCCAGATCTTTGATTTTTATAACTCAACAAAAAATGCTCAGCGGGCTAAACAACTTTTGCTAAGGCGTCATTTTCATATTTCTTGTCGTTAAGCTGGACCACTAAGTTTTTGCATCAGGTGTTCTAGATCTTCGATTTTTATATCTCAACAAAAAATGTTCATCAGGCTAAACTACTTTTGCTAAGGCGTCATTTATATATTTCTTATAGTTTAACTGGACCATTAAGGATCTGCATCAGGTGTTCCATTTTCTAAAATCAATTATAGCCTATATGTTGCTCAGGCTTAACAGCTACATAACAAAAAAAGTTTCATTCGAATCCGTCCAGTATTTCATGAGATTGGCGTGTACTAACAGACAAACAATCGCCCATAGAAAAATTATCTTTAAACTTTAAATGATGATAACTTTTTTATCTGACATCAGATTTCGATGAAACAAAGCCTAAATGTTGCTCAGGGATGAGCTTAATCTTTCAATGAAAACCGCGTAAAAATCTGTTCAGTAGTTTTAAAGATTAGCGAGTACAAACAGACAGACAGACAGACAAAAAAATCCAAAAAATCTTTTTTGTGTTCTGTTACTCTTTTCTAATCGCCCACATCCATTTTTTTTAATTTTTATCAAATGTACAGACATGCGGTTCCTATTGTTTTATTATATGTATTGATGATGATATTGATGATATCGCTCCTTTTGTAATAACGTTTTAAAAACCGTAAAAAGAAATTATGATAGAGATTTAATGTAAAAATTAATTTATTAAAAAGAACAAATAATAATTATAAAATACATTTCCTTATAAATAAAATATTTCTTCCAACGCACCACATCGAGGCAACGTACCCAATATGCTGGCAGCATTCCCTCGTTGCACAGCGAGACTTATTCGTTGAGCAAAAAAGCCCTCGGGTCACCAGTTGCCTCGATGAGACGCGTTGTGATGTCCCTTAAAAACAACTTAGCTTCAGGGCCCCAGGGACCCATCGTCTCCACTGCGAATGGAAGAAATATGTAACTGTCTTCCAGACCTGCGTACTTCCGCTTTTTGGCAGTCTCTGCAGAACAGGCTGCTGCTCCACCAAGATTAGATGTTGAAGGCAAGTTCGAGGGTGCTAGAGTATCCACACATGTGGCATCCCAAACGAGACACCTGCCCTGCCTCCATGGGACTAAGGACAAGCCATCTGGCCGCTTGCCGTCAGTGCGGACAATCCCATTTGGTTCCAAAATGGATGGAACACCGACCGTTGCCAGGGTTCTATGAATTATGTCATTTATAGATGCATGTCGAGGGATTCTGCCCGCACTTTTGCAAGCTAGCCCATGTCGACCATAACCATCCACAGAAACACCACAATGGCAAATATGTGGTTCATTAATTCTGGTACCTAGGCGAAGGCCCATAGCAAGGGTAAAGGTGCAATTATCGAGAAGGGTGCCAACATGTGCAGAAGGAAGCGCCTGTAACCAATATCCAGACTCCCTCTCCGACAACGCCAGGAGAAGAGAGCGTTCTTCCCCTCGAGAACACTCCGCAATCATTTTCTGCTGGGTTATTTTGCATAAAGGATTGTCCCACTGTTTTTGGGAGCAAACATTTAAAGGCAATGCATCTATTTCATTGGACAACCATGCCTCCCTAGCCCCACTCATGCCACATACCTCAGCGGAACCCATTACTGGGCCAAGAATACTACCGCATAATGAAGATGAGGCATGAGCGGAAGATAAGAAAGCAGGGATAGCTACTGCAGATGCCTTGCGTACACCGATGCCCCCAAAACGGACAGGAAGAGAGGCAAAATGCCTGGCCTCATCGCTCATCTGACAATTGAATATTTTCACTAATGATGTCCGAATAAGCTCGTCTAATATTGTAACGAAACTAAAAATTGACCTAAATTACACTAAACCTAAAAAACCAATAAAACTTAAAACTAAAAGAAAATAATTAAAATTATAGATATTTACCTAAATCTTATTGAACAGACCGCAACGCGCGTCATGTTTTAATACGATATCGCATAGGTACCAATGGAGAAACCGGTTCCGACGAGCGGGCGAGCGAGTGAAGACTAACGGTCGACCACTGGTGCGGCGCTCGCGCTGACAGAACGTCAAGTGTACCACTACTTAACTATCTTTTATTGAATTACTGTATTGTTTCTACAAACATTGATTACCTAAATTTGTCTATCTGTATTTGCTAAAAAATAGTGATATAAGTGTTATCCCCATAATTTGGGTAAGTGTTGCATAGCCTTATGTTAGTAAAGTATAAGAATCTAATTGATTTTATCATGTCAGCTGGTGAAGATAATATGCAAAATACCAACCAGATAAATAAATAACTATATTTTAATTTCCTTTTGAACCACTAATGAAATAAGTGCTTACGTATTTCACTCTGCCTGCGTGCATGTCCTTGCATGACCTTCACCAGATGACAATACAATTTGTAATCATCTTTAGTGAATGAGATTGTTTCATATTCATCCTTCATGCTTATCACATTTATCATTATTAATTCATAAAACGTTTATGTAGTACGATTTACCTAGTGCATATTTAGTGTCACTCATTGAACCCTGCATACCTACCATTTTGTTTAAATAATTAATTTTAAATTCAGACTTACTATCATTGTGATTAAAAAGCTTGTATGCCTCATCATTAATCATTATTCTGTGCTAATAAAATACGCCACTTCCATCTTCAGTCTTCATTCACGCTGCGCTTGGTGACACGAAATGTTGCAGTCACTTTATGAAAGTCGACATTTCTAAAATGTTCGGATTAATGTATGGGACCACCGTACCGGTACTGGCTGGCCTTTTCTACGACGAAGGAGTACTACCTAAGCTGGCACGGACCGAGGCTGCTACTTCCCCATCTATACTTCCTTCTTCTTCTTAACAAGTCGGATCCATACCCATCGGAAACGAAGTTTCTACGAGGACCCAGGACAGTGGTGTTTTTATTTATGAACTTTATTAAGCAATCGGTTTCGTGTGTGTAAACGAACCCACTCCCATTCTGTATTAGGTTAGTTTTAGGGTAATATATTGTAATACTTATATATATTCTGTGTTTTAACTCTAAGTGTTACAATATTTTTAATTGATTTTGATGCTTCCACAAGAACGAACATCGCAATACATACGTGAATTTTGGCACAAACAGACAAAATTTTAATACAAGAAAGATTAATGCTCATATGAGCATTCATCTTAAAAATGAGATCAGATAAGCTTTTAGACTTGTCTACCTGTGTACTTACATATTCAGGGATAGCATCATCTAAAAGCGGGGCGCCCAAAATGTTTAAAGAGTCCTTATGCACAAGCTTTATTCCTGGAGCTAACTCATGAAACATGGAATATACACGTATATCATCTTTTCGCGAGCCTTCAACCGAATCATTTATATATATTTCACATTTTGCGAAATTAAGTTTTAATCCAATTTCTTCAAAACGGAAAATAAGAGTTTGCAAGTCTGATTTCACCGTCAATGCGTCCCCGCCAATAGTGCCATCATCCAAATACCAGGCATTAAGGGGTGATTTGAGGGCAGATATGATGGGGTTTATGCCAAGACTAAATAGAGCAGGTCCTAAAGGATCCCCTTGCTGACATCCAGTTGTAAAACTTATTAACTGATTTTTGTAAACAAGGTCAGAAGGGGAACCGTAACCAAAAAATCAAAAATCAAAAATGTTTATTTCAGTAAGTAGCATAGTTACAATAGATACTAGTTGGAACCTACTTTTAAGTAAAAAAATACTTGTGCCAGTAGGCTCCGCTCCTCCATAACGCTAACATATTGTACCTACCAGGTAAAAAATAAATTTATTTAATTTAACAATTTAAGAATTTAAAAAAAAGGAAATATTAAATAAGTGTGCGTGTGTGTTTATGTGGGTGAGTGTGAGGGCGTGTGCGCGTGTGTACATGTAAGTGTGTGTACATGTGAGTGTGTGTGTACATGTGAGTGTGTGTGTACATGTGAGTGTGTGTGTGTACATGTGAGTGTGTGTGTACATGTGAGTGTGTGTGTGTGTGTGTGTGCGTGTGTGTGTATGTGTGTTAGCGCCAATATTAATTTTAAGTGTTACTTAAATTATCATTGCTAATGAAATTCTCCATTTCATCATAGCTTAATGGTTTGAGCCAGTTTATTAATAGTAGTTTACATTCACGTGAAGTTTTGTTATATATGTCGGCGAGTTCAAGATAATCCCATTTATTATTGTTTTCGATGTGCAAACAGAAAGTTGTTTACTACAAAACATAACTGCTACATTTTCAAATGTTTCAACAAGTATAAAAGCGGTCGCCCTAGCGACGAGCGGCTCAACAAAGAAACATTAGCTGGTTCACTAGGTACCGCCCGGCGGCACCTGGACGATTTGCGTCCTAAGTAGGCCCTTCTGGCAACCGTAGCTTCGGCCCTTCCGGCAAAACATGGGTGTTGCTGCACCCCAAATTTGCTAAAATCCCTAGCGCGCCCAAAGCCGAGGTTTCCCTCTTGGGAACCCTTTGTGCTGCTGCTAGTAGTTTATAAATATAGGAAGCCGGGCCTCTGGCTCGCTCCTCAAACCTTGCCCGGTGGAGTAGGAAATGCCGTCTGAGGCAACCTATGTCTGACAAATCAAAAAAAAAAAAAAAAAAAAAAAAAAAAAGACGAGCGGCTCAGTCTTGTGCGGACCGCCGTACTGTGAACATCTCCTTTGTGTAGTGTGCTGTGGGCTTGGCCATAACTTCTTTAATTGTGATTGTTGTAATAGATGAGGATTTGGTAAACCGATTTATTACAATGATAGTTGTTTCAGCTAGACGATAAGCCCAGGTGGACACAGATTCAATAACTGTGTGGGCCAGGGGTATTCAGACACATATGGTTGGAATCCATGATACAGCGCGAGGCGGAGCGCTGTATTTATCGTCACACTTTTAGTGAGTTCGGCGTAGGTCATCTCCTGCTCCGTCATCAGAAGTTGGATCTGAATCTTTTGCCCACTTGAGTGAATCCATGGGAGAATAGGAGTGAAGAGTCCGACAGGGTCCGAAGAGTGTGATTATAATTGGACCGTCTTTTGAATTGTCCAGAGATGATAATAAACAACACTGTAGTGTTTGTGTCTATGAATAGATACAAATACGCTGTCTCACTCACACAAGTAGCTAGAGCTAAACGTCAGATGTACGTTATATAAGTAGGTTGTGCGGCAGTCTGATCGCTCAGTCTCAGAGTGGATGTCGTACAGAGCGGACGTGTCTTGGTGTGAAGGTGAGCCAGTGACATAGTGATAGTGAATATGTAGTGGTACACTACATAATGGCGACGAGAAAATGATGCGAAGCTACGCGGTGAGTTATTTTTTCATTTTTATGAGCTGGGGTAATTAATGTAAATACTCAAAAGCACAAAGAATTTCAAATCAAAAGTAAATGTTGCATACTGAATAAAAAAAAAAAAAAAAGGAAAGAGGAAGTGTTGGTTAGCATTTACTATATTAGGTAATGGCTATACTTTATTGCAAAATAAAAGTTTGGTTATAGGTTAATGGACTTTTGTACTTTGTACATCACGTAAATGAACTGGAAATTATAAGTTGTTAGTTAATGTTGTGATCCATAAACTCATTTCACTTATTTTTCAGTATTTTAATTAATATTGAATTAAAATATTGACAACTCTCAAATTATAAGAATTTTAAGAGTAATACTGGGTGTAGGCGACAGGAAATAACAACAACGATTTTATAATTTTACGTATGATAAGGTAGCGGCGGAATGATTAGACATACGTATGCCTCGTTAATAGGAAGGCAGGCGACTGGGCGACAAACGCCAATACAAATGTAAGTACTTAAGGTCCGCACACACGCGGGGAGGCTGTATACTCGTCATTGCACCCGTACCTTTAAAATATAAATTTTCAAATAAACAAAATACATAAGTACTTATAACAAATTTTAAACAAAGCTTTCTGAACCGACAATTTTTATACATATTTAAATTCCGTCGTCTTCACTGGGTAACCTAAAATACAGAGGCACCAGTCTTTCACAATTATTAGAAAAAAATCTTAACTATGTTTGGTTATTGGTTTTTGCGAAAGAAGGAACTTCTATTCTAATAGGGTAATATAATTAATCACCCCAGAATTTCAATGGATATAGATAACTAAAAATTGGCCAGTCGTATATGACGTTAATTATTACGCGGTTAATATTGGAATATATTATTCAAATAGTCATAGTTTTCCGATGTATATGGATTAAGTGAAATAAATGGGGGATTATATACTTTTACTTAGTATTGTTACTCGTGATATTATACTTTTCCGCATGAAATGACAAAAGCTGAATTCAAAGAAGGTAGAGTATGAACTTCCTTCATTATTATTATAATTATGTGGTGAAACTCTTTATTATTTTATCTACTCCAAGACAGGCATCAGTTTTAACCTAAGTGTCATGCTGGGGGATAGATACATGAGATCAGAAGTGCGATGCTGCAAGGAAAGGTCACTAGTCACTGGAGTCAATGAGTAAAAGTTGTGGATGCTTTCTGTCAAGACCGGGAGGCTCACTCCGTGAGTCGGCTGTGATTTACTGGATGAGGGTAATTATTATTATTATTTGTTTTAAAACAAACTAGCAGCTTATTAAGCTGATCTGGTTTCTATATCGTCTATTTTTATATCTGTTGACTGAAGATAAAGTTACAACATTCTCTGATTCCAGCCTGCGACCATATGATTGGAGAGAAAATTATGAAATGGTATTTATTTCTTTTGATTTCACACGATATAATTTCAGCTAATGTCCTCTCAATCGTTATTGTCCGAATTGTGATATGCCTTGTTGTGTTGGGTACATAATAATATCCTGTTAAAATTTTGTAGGCTTCGATTGGGTTGCCTTTTGTCTTCGACGTTGTAGCAGTGTGAGACTCAGTTCTTTTATCCCTATATATATGGCATATTTAGTAAAGTTTAACCTGTTTTGTTTATGCTGAGAATTACTGCAGGGCTGCTAGGGAGAAGTCTAATTCCAGTCACCACTTTAGCGATAATAAGGGTGCCACAGTTCCCTGTTTGAAGCGTTTTGGTGGCATGGCATTGGAGGCTTCACCTTCCTTAATATAGTTTCACGTACTGATTTCAGCAACTTTCTACTCAAAGATGTAACGTGAAGGGGAAGGTTATTGTGTCATGCGTTTAAACTTTTGTCAGGTAGGGCACGCATTAAATTGCGTGAAGTCATCGGCACGCATTAAATAGCGTGAGGTCATCGGCGTGCATTTAATTGTTCGAGGCCAAGAAGGCCGTGAGCGCACATTAAATTGTGCCAGGCCAAGAAAACCATTAAATTGGGTGAGGCCGTGAACGCGCATTAAATTGTGTGAGGCCAAGAAAACCATTAAATTGGGTGAGGGCAACACCAGTGTTAAAAAAATATAAAATAAAAACCTTTATGGCCACGTATTGTATAAGCACATGGGGGTGCACCTCCATTTAGTTGGAAGGCACAAGGCACCTCCGTTATGTCGGAAGGCACGTGCACCTCCATTTAGTTGGAAGGCACAAGGCACCTCCGTTAAGTCGGAAGGCACGAGCACCTCCATCGTTATTGAGTCAGCCCAGGATTCAAATCGCCATTGGCGATAAATTCTAAAAAATATATAAGGAAAATTATTATAGTGGCAAGAAAAATTGTGCAAATATCTGTTATTTATATATATAAATTTACTTTTATCAGCACCACCTGTGGGTTGACTGGTGGAAAAGGCCTTGGGCCTTATGTTATAAATTTTAATAAATAAAATAAAAAAAGTCTGAGAAAGATTGAGCAATCCATACCTACATGAAAATTCATATAAAACTAAGTGGACTTCCACAGACTTAGATATAGCAGAAAGATAAATATGATCTGGAAATCTGAAGACATTCGAGGATTATCATCAACTCGAAATGTAGGAAGATGCAAATTGATATGACGGCAAATTAGAAAGACAAATTTTAACAAGCAAGAACCTAAATAATATGCAAGTTCGTGTGTATCTATACTTTTGGTTTTAATCATATTAATGTTTCATTTGCTGAATTTTGTATTGGCGTATAGTTCTCATTTAGTGATGTGGTTTTAGAATATTGAGCAAAATTTTAGTCGATAAAATAAATAAATCATTATTCACTTCATTATATATTCTCTTTAATTGAAAATATCAAAGTAAGTGATGAGTGAAAGAAAAGTAAAGTTAATAGTAAGTGTTTTCAGTGTTAACTTGTATTGTAAAACACAATTATATAAAGTGAACACTGAGATTGTTGGTTATTTTGAAACAACTTTACATTAATGCACAACAGTAGTCAAGAACTCGTTAGATATCTTATGACAGCCGATATAAGTAGACTGGAATAGCGATTTCAAGCGAAATCAACGAATACTATTCTACGTGATATGTACCACGAGTAAAATGGAGGCCAGTAAAAAATTGATGAGCAAGAAGAGGTCATCCATCAGAAAGATCAGATGGTACATCTGTCACAACTGAATGTAAAATGCTAATAACAGGAATTACGGAGGATGTCTCGTTTGAACACCAAACAGAGGTTGTAATAATGATGGAAAGATTTTCACCTATTAATTCAGAGAATAAATAAAGAATCAAACTAAAGAAATGTTAAAAGTGCAGACGGGGCCAACATTCAGGCCTTCATTAACCAGGTAAATGTTTGTTATACCGTTCGCTCCTCCTGCCTCCGTGGGGTAGTGGTTAGAGCGTTCGGCTCGTACCCGGAGGTCGCGGGTTCGATTCCCGGCGGGGGCGGCGACTTTGTGTTGTTGTCCTAGTTTGGTTAGTTAAGGGTTAGATTGTCTGATGGGTGAGATGATCCGTGCTTCGGGGGGCGCGTTGATCCGTCGGTCTCGGTCACTGTCTTTGACATTGGTCGTTGTATAGAGCCACGTCAGAAGACTTTAAGGCAGTTTGGAGGCTGACACTAGTGTTGGTCACTGACACACACGATAAGAAGAAGACCGTTCGCTCATTAGTGAGCAAGTTTCAGTGCTTTTTATGTATTTTTACGCAAACAAGTGACCATGATCTTAAGATGGGTGTTCCACCCGAATCGTTCGAATCCTTATGTACATTGACGTAGGACCATTTCAATGGTTTTCTTAGGAGTTCAAATCCAAACCAGGATGAAACTGGTCGAACGCATAGGCCTGCTCTCGTATAGTAAAAGCGTCGTTATTAAACAGCGTAGCCAAAATAGCTAATGCTAATAAGCTGGACAGAGCACCGCAGATGGACAAGAATGGGTTATGGTCTTGAGTGGGAGATATACATACAGTGGACCTCCCAGGACAGCCGTAGGGTTGGCCACTCTAAGCGGACTTTACAGTACGCTGTTGCAGCAAAGATGAAGACAGTTTGGCTGACCTGGTCCCGAATGAACCCTTGGCCAAAAAACAGATTGCGGTGAAGATCTGCCCACTTCGGGGCCTTAGGACTTAGTAAAGTAAACTGTCAGATGGTAGAAATGGTTAAAAATGACTATTCAAAAATCTGATTAGTATGCTTTGTCAGAGCCAAAGCATATTATAAGTCTAGAAAAAAAATATAGTTAAAACATGATTTCTTAAGTTATTTTTAAGCTTTAAATATGAATCAAAGCAGGAAATACAGTAGAGATTGGCACTGGCAGTCAAACCTGACCGATTAAGTCTACAAAGGTAAAAGAAGTTTAATTATTGGTTATTTTGAGTCATTGCTTTTTAGTTCGAATGCACTTTAAAAAAAAATGGGAGAGGATAGACGGAGAGTGACAAAGTGAAAATGCCGAGTTCATAGTAGTGTAAAAGCTATATCTGAATCTATCAATATTCTTATTCAATGAGGCCGGAGATTTAATTTAATCGTGGGTTATAAGATAAACTAGTTTTAATTTAAATATATTTTGTAAATCTTCTCATTACAAAAATATTGATAAGAAAGGGATGTAGTGTTTGTGTCTATAAATAGATACAAATACGCTGTCTCACTCACACAAGTAGCTAGAGCTAAACGTCAGATGTACGTTATATAAGTAGGTTGTGCGGCAGTCTGATCGCTCAGTCTCAGAGTGGATGTCGTACAGAGCGGACGTGTCTTGGTGTGAAGGTGAGCCAGTGACATAGTGATAGTGAATATGTAGTGGTACACTACAAACACAAAGATAAACTGAAAATACGGGTCATTTTCAGTTTGCCAGAGGGGTAAAAATTCACAAGGATACGGAGCGTCAAGGTTCCGGAGTGGGGGCTTGCGGAGTCACACTTAGGTAAAAATCGTGCTTGAGTGTGACGTCACGCAAAATTTCAATGCGCTGTATCTTTGTCATTTTTGGTTTCTCAGAGAAAGGAAAGAGTGTGTGTACAAACTACAATGTCGTTTGATGGTCTAACCGATGGACCAAAAGTGTTTTTCCATTCGTCATGCCTATTCTGAAAAACAGGAACCTGTCCATTTATTTAATAATCGTATGGCTATTATTACAGTTGTTATTCTGTATCTATTGTATTGCGTCTTTTTGCAGGGTGAACCAGTCTTCCGGCAGTCTCGGATTATGTGGTCCATGTCCTATTCAGGAGCGCCACATCCGCAAGCTGGGGAGTCAATCCAGTCGCACCGGAATTCAAACGATCTAGTTCGTCCCCATCCAGTTCTCAGTCTGTGGAGCTGGCACAATTCTCTGCGTGGGAGAGAGAACCCTGATAGTTTTTCAGTTGGGTTGATGGTTGTATCCACATAAGTGGATTCAAATTCTATTCTTTTTGATGGTAAAATGGTTTTTCAACAGTCAATCTTATAGAGCTGGTGTCGTGACTTCAGTCTTAGCCTTTTTAATAGTTTGTGGTTGGAGTTTAGCAGTGCAATGTGTCGATAACTTTTGGGGTCATTGACAGGCTCTGGTTTTAGTATCGCAACCCATCCTGTGTTGCATATGGTCTGTGTGACAAATGGTCTGTGTGACCACCGTCTGTGTGACAACCGTCTGTTCAACAAGCGTCTGTGTGACAAGCGTCTGTGTGACAAACGTCTGTGTGACAAGCGTCTGTGTGACAAGCGTCTGTGTCACAAGCGTCTGTGTCACAAGCGCCTGTGTGACAAGCGTCTGTGTGACAAGCGTCTGTGTGACAAAGCGTCTGTGTGACAAACGTCTGTGTGACAAACGTCTGTGTGACGAACGTCTGTGTGACAAACGTCTGTGTGACAAAGCGTCTGTGTGACAAGCGTCTGTGTGACAAACGTCTGTGTGACAAAGCGTCTGTGTGACAAGCGTCTGTTTGACAAACGTCTGTGTGACAAGCGTCTGTCTGTCAACCGTCTGTCTGCCAACCGTCTGTCTGTCAACCGTCTGTGTGACAAGTCTGTCTGAATGGCAGCCGGCCTGTGTGACAACCTTTAGCGCCAGTAATGGTGCTAACGAGAGTGAAAAGATCGATCAGTGCAAAGATACTTAACGTGAGTTTAGTTTCAGCTACTTCTGCAAAGGTGCTAAAGTGCTAACAAGTGAACCATAACTGCTGGCCATGTATTGCGGCCGAGTTGGAGTCAGCGGCAGTGCCGCAGGCGCTGGAGATTCCTGGTGAAGTGAGGTGAAGTGAAAAAGCGAGTTGATATCGTGTGTATTTCTGTGTCGTAACCTTATCTGCTAAATCGCAAAAATAACCTGGTGAGTTTTTATATTTTTTTCGACTTAAGAGTAGAGCAGAGAGCAATTTATTTCGAAACCTTTCGTTTTAAAACATAAAGTAGAATAATGTCTAGTCTTTTCACCACTATGCAAGCAGAATATAATTATGATTTCGCTATTTTAAATAAGAACGTGTATTATCTGCTAAGCTTAGTGAGTTAATCTTATCGTCATGAGTTGATAGATGAGCTTAACATCACTGGAGGTGGCATAAATCACTGTTAGTCGGAGCTGGCAGAGGCACCAGTTAGTATCCTAGCAAATAGTGTAGTATTTTAAATTATAATTTTTTGCGTCTTATAATCTTACGTGTGAATACTGGTGTAAAATTATAGTTATTAGGTACGTTACGTACTTCATTATTCGAAAAGTTGGATAGATAAGTTCTTCTAGCCTTTGCCTCATATTGGACTTAAGATAGCTAAATATGATGAAGACTTTTATAAAGATTATAATGAGATAATGACCAGGGTGATGATGATGATATTGATAATGAAGAGACAGTGATGACGATGAAGATATTATTGATGAAGAGGTAGTGATGATGAAGAGGTGATTAATAGGACGGCGAGCCTACCATGATGATGATCATGGTGATGACTTTATTTAAAAGGACCCTTCACCGTTTACTATGTGAGTAATAATATTTTACCATTAATTTATTATTTACTGTGTTTTAGGTTAACTGAAGTAAAGTCCCGTTACTTTAGCAACACCCCCCCCCCCCCACGGTGACAATCCGTAGTATATCCATCCTCTCAAGTTTTCACGTAACAATTCATATACGGTTTTAAACCATTTTTGCTAATTAAAAGTATCAAGAGTAAATTTTAATCTGGATAATTAAAGTCGAGTAAATATTGTATATTATAGCCAAATTCAAGAATATCGTACTGATAGGCAATGTTATTTTTATTGTTAGGAAGTCCGTAGAAAAAACATTAAGTTGCAAACGCTTTAACTGTATTCTAGCCACGCTTTAGTGTAACAAAAGTACTGTAAACGTTTGTTTTTGTTGACAGTTGGGTGTTTTCCTGAGCCAGGGATGAATTATTTTGAGCTGTTGGCGGGGTTAAGCGTCGCAAAGTGGTGTCGTTTGTTTTTGAACTTATCCATTTTAGCGTAGTTTTGGATTTATTATTGCGGAAGGGCTGATGGAGAAAGCGTTGTTTGGCTTCTGGGATCTGTGTCGTCATCTGCCTGTATTTCATACAAAGTCCCAGTGCAGTCGAAGTGCAAACAGTGGAAACTGTTTGTTTTGACGTTTGGAGGAAGGTGTCTGATTTGACTTGTTGGAAAATAGCGTATATTATCTACCCAGTTGACATTTATTTTCACTTCTTTTTCTTATCGTGTCGTTGGCTTGAATTTTTAATTTTGTTCTTCGAGAACGTTGCCACTTTTACGCTTCCCTCCGAGGCATAGTATAGGTCAAGCACGGTACAGCTGGTAGGGCATAGAGGTGATCTAATGATTTAATCGTCATGACCACAATCGCCCTGTGCTTTTGCTTGGTCTATATGGCACCAGCGCGCCAGATTATGTTTACATCGGCCTACTTCAGTTCGGAGGCAACTCAAGCACCTCCAAGTAGCCCATGGCAGTTTATGACCTGGCGGTAGCGCCTCTCATGGTTGGATACAATCGGGGGGTGGAGCATACTGTTCGCACCACATTCTAAACCTACATGATTCCGGTTGTTCTTACGTATAACTACTTTAATCATTATGACGATTTCTCACCTGTTCAATTATTTGAAAAATCTAGATGCTTTCCGGGCTTGAAACTCAAAGCAAATACACAAGTGTTTTCATGATAGGTTGAGAAGGATGCGGGAGCCAGAGAAGCTCATTAGGAAGACCGATAACATAGCTGAAGGCTTTATTGCCATAGGTAGAGTGATGAATTGCTTTGTTTATTTTGTTGTGACCGTACTAGAGTTGACCCGTAGTCCGTGAGTGGGCAGTATGCGGTCGGCTCTTGTGGAGGTCGAGTTTCTGGAGGAAATTATAAGGTCAAGTGGACCTGGTGATCACAGGTGGTAATACGCATATTAGTATGAGGCTAACGATGGCAATTTTGTTACTGATATGTCTTGGTGATCTCTCCTAACTGAATTAATAATTACTGTATCTTTTTTTTAAACATCGTTAAAATTAGGAAATTCTATTCGTTTTGATTAAATTTAACTTTCATAACTGGTAAAGAGAACATGTGATTAATAACAACCATGAACTAGCAGGAAGGCTGGCTGCGTTTCTTAACATGTGATCGCTGCACATAGACATGAAGTTATTACTATCCAATTCGATTGTAAAGATTTATCGATGTTCATTTTTTGTTTCGTTTAATCCAATTAAGTAAGTCATCTAATACAGATGGTTATTTATAGCAAAAAAAATAATATGAACAGTACACAATTATTAATTTAACTGAAAACTAAATAACCTACCTAAATTAAAATGTTAAAAGTATGAACTAAAATATAACTAACTAAAAAAATATAAAAATAAAACATATACCTAAGAGACTGGAGCCATTGCCTGGGCGTACAGCAAGACTTCTAAAAAAAAAATTACTAAAGCTTTGTTTTGATCAGGTTTGGCCGAACGGTGCACCGTTTGTGCTTTGTGTTAATCTTAAATATGAAACCCGAGGACGGGTGTTACTGTCAAGATGGCAGTGTCGGCGAGTTAAAAATTGATCCATGAATTTTATTGATTCGAATGATTGAATACATAAGCATTGTGCGAAAAATCCTTTTGTCATGATTTCTTTATAATTATTCCTGTATAGATCTTGGCTAAAGGACAAATAAAAGACCGGTTCAGAAAAGTAGTTTTGCAAGGCATTCTTCTGGAGTAGAATTTTTGCGAGTTGAAATTTTGTTATAGTTTTGTGGGACGCTTATTGCCGAGCTAGATCAGAATCATTTTATGGTTATTTCTAACCATGCTAACATAGAATACATAATAGTACAAGTTACAGTAACAGAAGATTCACTCTGAAAAAGGAATAGAGACTCTCGCTACGATACAATTAAGTTTAATTCAGATCGCACAACGCTAATAACTTAGTTATATTCACCTAGACAATCCATCTCTTTCTATCGCGTAACGCTTACCTTTTCTGGCGCACTGATTAGCCATGCTGGCATGGCTGCCGTACGTACTTGCGTTTTTAATACCTACCGCGGAGTGAGACAGGCCTGATGCTACTTACTAGTTTAAATTACTATTGAGAGCGCGTACGAGGGCGTACGCATGTCAGGTTGGCCGTGTCGGCGAGTTCAAGATAATCCCATTTATTATTATTTTCGATGTGCAAACAGAAAGTTGTTTACTACAAAACATAACTGCTACATTTTCCAATGTTTCAACAAGTATAAAAGCGGTCGCCCTAGCGACGAGCGGCTCAGTCTTGTGCGGACCGCCGTACTGTGAACATCTCCTTTGTGTAGTGTGCTGTGGGCTTGGCCATAATTTCTTTAATTGTGATTGTTGTAATAGATGAGGATTTGGTAAACCGATTTATTACAATGATAGTTGTTTCAGCTAGACGATAAGCCCAGGTGGACACAGATTCAATAACTGTGTGGGCCAGGGGTATTCAGACACATATGGTTGGAATCTATGATACAGCGCGAGGCGGAGCGCTGTATTTATCGTCACACTTTTAGTGAGTTCGGCGTAGGTCATCTCCTGCTCCGTCATATATTTTTAATTCCGTATTTATTTTATTGTATATTTTAGCAGAGCGACTGTTGTATATATTAAGCTTTTGCAAATTCCTTCTTATAAAATTACGTGCTGGATTCTGTATTCTTCTACTAGCAATTTGTGTCTTAACACGTTAACGGACAGTAGGACTTCTATAGCATTCATCAATTGTTTTTTCTATTGTGTCTGGCTTAGTGTCCGTGAATGAGTTAAAAGGTAAGGTTTTGTGTTTCTTTAATAGCATTTGAAGTACGTATAGCTTTCTAATTGATAATTAATTACATGTTTGATAGAGATAACTTGTTGAGAATGTTCTTGGTTTGAAGTACATCACTTTCAGGAGATATCTTTGTGCTCTTTCAACTTCTAGGAATCTAGTTTTCAGGGATCCACCCCATACCGGGATACAATAAATTATGACGGACTGAACTAGAGAGACGTAAATATTGTTAAGAAGTGTCTGAGGAACTATATGTCGAAGGGTTTTGAATATCCATACAAATTTACGTATTCTTCCCGATAATTGCTCTATTTGGGGATACCAAGAGAGTTTTTGATCCACTACCACGCCTAAGTATTTAGTTTGGTTTACCTTAGCAATCGAGGGACAATTACAATGTAGAGATTTTTCACAGGAGTGAATTTTAATGTCCAAGTTTTTAGAAGGCTGTGAGTTATTATAAATACTAAAACAAACATAGTTAGTCTTGGAGGTATTTAGAGTAAGTAGATTATTTTTCAGCCAAGCCGCGTCATCCTGAGTCATCCCGTTTTTAGCGTTTTGACGTGCCATTTCCCAGTTTGGACCAGTGAACACAATAGCGGTATCATCTGCATATGAGAATATTTTTGCATTCTTTAATGCCATGTTGCACAGGTCATTTATGTAAATGAGAAATAAAGTCGGGCCGAGTACGCTTCCTTGCGGAACGCCATAAATTACGCTTTGTCTTTCACTTATACAGTCATTTAGCTTTACTTTTTGAATTCGATTTGTAAGATAGTCTTGGAAAATAGCCAATTGTCGGCCCCTAATGCCGATTTTTTCTAATTTTGTTAACAGGATGGAAATAGAGACGGTATCAAATGCCTTCTTGAGATCAATGAAACAAGATAAGCACTTTACGCCTTTATCTAAGTTATCAATTATGACTGCGGTCAGGGAAGTCACCGCGTCTTCAGTGGAAATTCCCTTTCTAAAACCAAATTGCGAGGTAGAAAGTATATTGTACGCTTCAAGGTAATTGAAAAGTCTAATATTGAGTAATTTTTCCTATTATTTTTGCTAAAACTGTAATAACTGATATAGGCCTGTAGTTATTGATATCGTCTCTACTTCCACCCTTGTGAATGGGAGTAATTAGAGATTCTTTCAGTTTTTCCGGAAAAATACCCTTTTCAAAGCAGAGATTTACTAAATGAACTATAACGGGAAGAGTGTCATCCTTTATATATTGTAGATACCGGGTGGAGATGTTATCCCATCCCGGGGCACTGTCTGATTTTAAATTTTTAATAATAGAAATTACTTCATCGTAGTCAGTATTTAACAAACAGAATGATTGGGGTTGAGCGGGAAGATTGTGAAGGTAAGTATCTATATCTTCTCTAGAAACAGTTGCCAGAATATCATCTGCAAGCTGATGTCCAATATTTGCAAAGAAGTTGTTGATGTAATTTGCTGATTCAGTTGGGGTTGTTTTCAAATCTTTTAGTTCATTGTTAGGACTTTTATTTTTACTGATATATGTAAGTGATTTGATGTTATTCCAAAGTAATTTATTGTTTTTTATCGTGCTATTAATTAAGTTTCTTTCATAGTTACGCTTTATTTTCTTAATAAGCTTATTGCAAAAGTTTCAATACCTTGTATAAGTAATCTTCTTAATGCTATTGTCCGGGTCCTTACGCAACTCTTTTTGTAGTTTATTACGATTTTGTATACATTTGAGAATACCTTTTGTCATCCAAGGTTTGACCGTACACTGGCTTTTTGGAACTGTTTTAATAGTGGTATTTTGTTCAAGAGATTCAATAAGAGTTTGTACAAAGTTGTTAGTTATTAAATTGGGATCGTCACATAAAAGAAGTCGAGATAAGTTTTTCTTTTTAAGTATATTAATGCATTTTCAAAGTTGATTTTTTTAACAATTTTTTCTGAAGATTTATTGGTTTTTATTTTATTTACTGATAAAAAAGTGGTAGCATGATCAGTAATCGTGGTGTTTAGAATAGCAATAAATGCAGAAAGTTTTTTCCTATTTAATTTCAGCATAAAGCGATCGAGGCAGCTGTTTTCTCGTGTTGGTAAAGTATGTCCAGGTAAGATACCATTTGCTGCTAGCATATTTAAATAAGAAAATCTATTCTGCATCTCATGCGATTTTTCCTGCAATTTAGGTAGAATATTAATATTGATATCACCAGCAATTACAAGATTTGTAACAGATTTTATATTATTTATATATTCACCTAATGAATTAGTAAAGCTTTCAGAGTTGGTATTTGAAGGAGAGCGGTAGATACCAAGGATAGTGTGATCCAGAATCTCAACTTGCAGACAAGATGCCTGAGTCAACTTTACTTCTTTAATTTTGGGATTTAGTTTTTACTTTGCATATATAACGACCCCGTCATTTTGATTTAGTTGGACTAGAGTTTCACATGCAATGTAGTTATTTAATACAGGAATAGGTTTGTTTTTATCAAGGCGACATTCCGTTAAAATTATAACATCGGGTTCAAAAGCAAAAGACGATATATTCACCATAAAATCATCAAAGTTAACATATACACTACGGATATTCTGTGCAATGATGGTCAGATCGTTTTTATTAGCTTGATAGTATTTGGGGAGTTCCGAGACATCGCATGAAATTGACTGTGCAATCTTAAAATTGTCCATTTCGGTAATAGTTTGAATTGTATCACTCATTTAGAAATATTAAAAAGTATATGCAGTAAAAATCGATAGTGCATATGTGTAAATCTATAACTAATTATATATATATATATTTATTATCGTATTTTTTGTATATTTATTTATTAGTGTATTTAAGCCGTATTTACTAATATGTATTATTTTTGTATATATGGTGTTCGCGCCCATACTATTCGCGAACGAGGACCTACACCGAAGACTTCCGAAAGCGCCCGAACGCTGCCGAAGGCCGCGCGGTCCACAGACCTCACTTCCCATATAGGACCTTTCCATGGTGATCAGTATGGATTTACTAAGGGTCGATCAACAACGGATGCAGGTGTTGCACTTTTACAAAACATCTATGATGCTTGGGAGTGTTGTCAGAATGCAATTGGTGTCTTTTGTGACCTCTCCAAAGCCTTTGATTGTGTAGACCACAAAACCCTTCTATCCAAACTTGAGCACTACGGAATAAAAGGGAAGGCTCTTGAATTGATTAAATCTTATTTGAGTAGCCGAATTCAAAAAGTTAGTGTAAATCAAGTAAAATCTGAAGGATCAACCGTAGTGATGGGTGTGCCCCAGGGTTCTATCTTGGGTCCTTTGTTGTTCCTGATCTATATTAATGATTTACCATATTATGTAAAAGATTGTAAGTCTGTACTTTTTGCTGATGACACTTCCCTTGTTTTCAGCGTAGATAGGAAAACTGACACCTCTAATGAGATGAATAATATATTGTCGCAAGTGTTGGATTGGTTTACAGCAAATAATTTAGAATTAAATGCAAAAAAAACGAAATGTGCAAAGTTCTGCTTACCGAATGTTACAAAAGTTCCAACACGATTATTTATTGATAAGGAAGCAGTAGATATGGTTGATAACACAACATTTTTGGGAATAACGCTTGATTTAGGGTTGCAATGGGGTGCCCATATTCAAAAATTAGCTGAAAAACTTAGCTCTGCGGCCTATGCGGTTAGAAGAATTAGGCAAATGACTGACGTTGATACAGCGCGTTTGGTATATTTTGGGTACTTCCACAGTGTTATGTCCTATGGGGTAACGCTGCAGATATAAATACCATATTTGTTTTACAAAAACGCGCTATCAGATTTATATATAAATTAGGTGCTAGAGAGTCTTTGAGGGAACTATTTAAAGACATAAATATTTTGACCCTCCCTTCGCAATTCATCTATGCGAACATTATGTACGTGCGTCAGAATATACACTCATTTAAGAGAAATTGTGATATTCATAGTATTAACACGAGAAATAAAAATAAATTAGCCATCACAGCTTTGCGGTTAAAGAAAACAAAAAAAATTTTTGTGGGTCTCGGCTTGCGCCTTTATAATAAAATTCCAGATGATATAGTAGCATTACCATTATCTAAGTTTAAGACAGCCGTTAAAAATCATTTATTACAAAATGCGTATTATCATGTAAATGACTACTTATCATCATCTGAGAAAAATTCTTGGAAATAGTTGTCTGCAAATTGTAATTGTATAATTTAAATGTATAGCTTAAGTGTAAATCTGTATTGCAATTGTAACATAGCCCATCAGGCTGGGTAGGGACCAATACTGAACTGGGTTTCTTTCGGCGTAATCTTCCCAGCAGTGGTCGTTCCGAAACGCTAGTAGTTTTTAGCTTTTGCACTAAAATAATATTTTAAAAAAAATGACCTTCAATAAGAGATAAATTTATCCTACATTGAATAAAAATTTTTGACTTTGACTTTGACTTTGGACCATCGGCCTGTGCGCGTGTTCTGTATGTGGTGTATATACGTCTGATCTTGTACCTTATTATCTCAAAGTCATTACAACCAGCATTAAACAATACAGTCCGCCTTTCATTCAACCACAACGAAGTATCCCTAACATGGTCCTTACCACCGTCTACTTAAAAGGATTTTGAGGAATCTGTCGACGACGATCGGATTGCATACGTACGTCATACGTGGAATCATCTAGTGCCAGTGCCACTTCATAAAAATCGGTCTTGGTGTACAGTGGAAGTCACAAAAGGATAAGGACAAACAGGACATAAACTGAGTGAGTTCGTTTCTTTTCCTTCCATTATATCTATTATTTCGTGCCCAATAACTTCTATTCTATTACATCATACTTTCTCTTCAAAATACGTCATCTTTCGCCCGCTTACTAGCTATCAGCACTACTAGCCAATATTTTGTGTACATTCAATATTATTGTAAGTTGCAATAACCGAGACGTGTTAAGTGATTGCTATTTTTAGAACTCACATTCCATCGGCCAGTTATACCGGGCGCGTTATCAGTGTATTCAAGGTTAACCACAGCTGCCATATATTTGCGTTATTTGATGCATCTTCAATCATAGCAAATTAAATTTATCTTCAATAAATTGACTTGCCTTGTTTGCACTAGTAAATGCTTTCATTTATTAGTAATATTTCCATTATTTCTTTGCATCGCACTACGTAAGCTAATAAATCATAATACTTACTACTTACTTATATATTCTTTTTTGCTTCTATACACATGAATCATTTACTTGTGTAAGTTCAGTTTTCCTTTGCATGGCAGGCAGAGTCTCATACATATATATTTTTTTGTTTGTTCTCTTCTATTGATACGTAAAGAAATATATATGTCGCAGTTGGATTGTATAATCCGCTGTTATTCAAAAACTCTAGCTATTTGGCATTACAGCTCGGTTTTGTAATATAGCTGAAAATCGGTCAGCTAGATCGTCCAATGTGTTACGTTTTACAAACTAGCTAACGTAAGATTGTAGAACGATTAGTTCGGAATTCTGCCACTTGTGGCTTGTGAAGTGTCAGTGTCATAACAACAAATATGGCCTCCCATAAAGTAAATTCTTCGCCGCGTTCCGGGACTAAGCTGTTTTTATCGAGATACATCGGAGGCATCGTTTGTGATTTCGGAGTTCAAAAGATTGAAAAGAATAAAGCAGACCTTTAGCTTGGATCCCATATTGTTATTTCGACGCCCGGCTTCCGGCAAGATGGAAAATTCACGTGGATCAATTAATTGGCCGTAAGAAATCGCTGCGCCATTGAGTTCTCAGGTTTACAAAATTTCTATATTTCTAATCCAAATGCATCGAGCTGATTATCATTCTTCATTGGTGTTTTATGATGTTGGAGACTAAATTATTTAGTAAGGAGTTGAACTGAGATTTTATTTCCATCCCACGAGTAATATAAAAATAATAAAGAACAACTATTGTCCCCTCATATAATTTTGTTTGGTAACACAGTTTTATTCAATAATGGTAACCCTATATGCTATCTCAACGCTAGCTGTTTTGTTAAACGTAATTACGTAACTCATTGGCAATCAAGCTGAACTATTTTCAGCTGTTTTACAAAACCGTGCTGTATTGCCAAACAGCTAGAGTTTCAAGAATCAAGAATCAAGAATCAAGAATCATTTATTTGCATTATACAATAGATATCAGTGATGTTAGTAAATGTTAGTATGTACATTGTATAAACCTGCAGGCAGGTATGCAAACATTGTCAACATAAAATTATTTTAAAATGGAATTAAATTTTTCTTTTTGACATACAGTAGGTTTTAAATTCGTTAATTGAGTAAAAACATTTTTCCATTAACCATTTCGTCAGTGTTGTCTTAAAAACTTTACCTTTTACACATTTAATATTTTCCGGTAACATATTATACAAATATATACACATATTAAAAACATTCTTTTTGTATATGTCTTTGTGACACACAGGTTGAAATAATCTGTTCATGATAATAGCTCGTGTTTCTCTTGTGCTTATTTCACTTCTTTTTTGCCAGAATTGTGGGTGAGTGACTACGAATATACAGATGTCCCTAATGTATTGGCTTGGCAAAGGTAAAATGTTTAATTTTTTAAAGAGTGGTATACAGCTATCATCAATCCAGGCATTACAAATGGCACGTATACATTTTTTTTGGACTTTGAATGCTTTTTCAATGTGGACTGAGTTTCCCCATATAATTAATCCGTAGCTGAGCACCGACGAAACATAGCCATGATAAGCGGTAATTGCTGCCTCCTTAGAAACGGTTTGTCTCAGTCTTCTTAAAGCAAACGTGAATTTGTTTAGTTTGTTGCACACCTGTTCCACGTGAGCCTTCCAGTTTAAATGTTCATCAATTGTGATGCCAAGAAATTTGGTGCTTTTGACTTGTTTAACCTTATTATTATCATATTTAACTAAAATTGACGGATGTTTAGCGTTATAACTAGAGAATTGAATAAAGTTAGTTTTATTTATGTTTATGCATAGGTTGTTTGCGTCCATCCATTCCATAACATCGTGAAGTGCTTTGTTTATCTTATGTTCATATGTTTCTTTGTTATCGCATTTAATAGTTAATGTTGTATCGTCAGCAAATAATATAGTTTTATGTCGGATAGAGTCTGGAAGATCGTTAATATATAAGTTTTTGAATAACAACGAATTATACAATTCAACTGCGACATATACATAGTTCAATAAAATATACGTAAGCTTTGGTACATAATTTTTTTTTCTTCTTTTTTTGATATAGACATTTGCATTTAAATTTTTCATAATACCCGATAATGATAAGATGTCTGGCCCAAATCCCGAATATACAAAAATTGAAAATAAAATAAGCCAATGAGAGGAAAAGTAACTGTTTTTGCTAATTATCTTGCAAAGTTTAAAGATTCTTTTTCATTGACTGAGCTTTTTAGGATCGATCTTGAAGGCCGACTTTCAAAATTTGATGCCTTATACGCCCAATACGACGAATTACAGACTGAGTTGGAGTTGTTAACCGATAAGCCGGAGGATGCACTCGCTTCCCAGATGCAGTTCGAGGACGATTACCATACCTTGGTGGCGAGAGCGCGCTGTCATCTGGTGACGTCGCGACACCAGGCGTCTGCCGACCGATTCGAGGACTGTGGTAACAGACTTAATAATTTTGTGCGTTTGCCCAAAATTGACCTTGCTCGGTTTGATGGTGATTATCAGAGCTGGCTTGAGTTTAGAGACACCTTCCAATCATTAATACATAATAGTAGTATCGATGACATAAATAAATATCATTATTTGAGGGCGTCATTAAAAGGGAATGCCTCAGAAATAATAAAAAATATTGATTTTAATAGCGATAATTATCAATCTGCATGGAATTTGTTACGCGAGCGTTATGATAACAGTCGCCTTCTAATCAACAATCATTTGAAAGCCTTATTTAATGCCGATACTATCTTAACGGAGTCAAGTAAATCTTTACGTCGTCTGATTGACGCAACAAACAAAAATATTCGAGCTTTAAAAATTTTAAAAGAACCCGTCGAGCATTGGGACTCCCTTATCATATATTTAATAGCAAATAAGCTCGACTCTAATACAAATATGCTTTGGGAAGAACACTGAAATACTTTATCCCAGTTACCCCTTACTATCTCAGTTCTGTACATTCCTTAATAATCGTGCTGACTTACTCGAAACAATAGAAGAAAATAATTCACAAAAAATAAAAACACAAATAAGTACACAAAAGTTAAAATCTTTCATTGTTGCAACTAATCAATCAAAAAATAATTCTAAGAATAACAAATCACAATCTAACAATAAAATTAAATGTCCCATGTGTACACAGCATCATTTTTTATATACATGTAAATCATTCAGAGGCTTGTCTATTGAATAACGTATTAAAAAAGCGAAAGAATGCAAAGTTTGCTTAAATTGTTTACGGCCGGGTCACAATGAAAAGCAATGCAAATTATCACATTGCAAGTATTGTAAATACAAACATAATACTTTATTACATCTTGAAACTTCAGAACCTTCTTCATCCTTTCAAGACCCCATGCCACCCATTCAAAACAATGTAGCTTTAACTACAAACTAGCTTTTCGGGCGCTGCGCGGGCTGCAAGCAGCCCGCGGTTTATCGTGCGGCTGCTGAGGTAGGCTAAGATATGTTTCCAGTTCAGAAAATGGGTAAGTTTGTATGGAGGAAAATTGTCCTTGTATGGCGGCCATCTTGGATTTAAAAAAAAAACAAAAAACAAATAGCGCTCGTCAAATTGCTTACAACCCCCTACATTTTGGGAAAAAAATCACGCCCCTAACCCCAACCGTCTTCGCAGGCCGTACCCCTTCCACATCAGGTTTCTGCAAATCCTCAAATGTCAGATTTTTCTGGTACTCACTGGAGCACCCTCTATACGACCACACATCAACCTAAACCCCACCAACCCCGCAACAGGGCAAACAACTATGTCAATCAGTGAGTCAGTCAGTGGTATTGTAGGTTTATATATTATAACTAGCTTTTCGGGCGCTGCGCGGGCTGCAAGCAGCCCGCGGTCTTTCGTGCGGCTGTTGAGGTAGGGAAAGACATGTTTCCAGTTCAGAAAATGGGTAAAAACTGCAGTCAGTATGGGAAACATCAAAATATGTGTGGGGGCGGCCATCTTGGATCTAAAATTTGATTCCAGTTCCGAGTACCGCGGGGTGCTTCACCCCAACATGCAAAATTTCAGACCCCTACGAAGTCCCAGTGAGACGTTATAAACGAAATAAGTTTAATTTTCTAAAATCCAGACGCCATCTTGGATTCCAAAAAAACTGCCAAATTTGGACTTTTCGGCTCAAAATACATATAGACATCGATTTTCAGCCCAATCGCAAGCAGTTGACTTTCGGCGGCCATCTTGGATTTCCAAAATTAAAAAAAAAGCGGCGCTTGTGGGAGTGGCTCGGGCTTCGCCCTCGCCCGCAGCTCGCCCTACGGGCTCGCATCACTCGGCCTGCGGCCTCGTGAAATCTACTTGTAGGGGGGGGTCAAAGGAGGGGGGGGAGGGAGAGCTCGGGCTTCGCCCTCGCTCCGCAGCTCGGCCTGCGGCCTCGCGATGGCGCTTCGCCTTCGGCCTTCGGCCTCAGGCTGCGCCAAGTTACTTGGAATGTTTGTATGAAATTTGTATGGAGGGAAATTGTCCATGTATGGCGGCCATCTTGAATTTCGAAAAAAAACAAAAAACAAATGACGGTCGTCAAATTGCTTATAATCTTCTACATTATGGAAAAAAAATCACGCCCCTAACCTTAACCGTTTTTGCAGGCCGTACCCCTTCCACATCAGGTTTCCGCAGATCCTCAAATGTCAGATTTTTCTGGTACTCACTGGGGCACCCTCTATACGACCACACATCAACCTAAAGCCCACCAACCCCGCAACAGGGCAAACAACTATGTCAATCAGTCAGTCAGTCAGTCAGTGGTAATGTAGGTTTATATATTATAATATAATATAACTAGCTTTTCGGGCGCTGCGCGGGCTGCAAGCAGCCCGCGGTTTATCGTGGGGCTGTTGAGGTAGGCTAAGATATGTTTCCAATTCAGAAAATGGAGGAATTTGTATGGAGGACAATTGTCGTTGTATGGCGGCCATCTTGAATTTTGAAAAAAATAAAAATACAAATGACGCTCGTCAAATTGCTTACAACCCCCTACATTTTGGAAAAAAAATCACACCCCTAACCCTAACCGTTTTCGCAGGCCGTACCCCTTCCACATCAGGTTTCTGCAAATCCTCAAATGTCAGATTTTTCTGGTACTCACTGGAGCACCCTCTATACGACCGCACATCAACCTAAACCCCACCAACCCCGCAACAGGGCAAACAACTATGTCAATCAGTCAGTGAGTCAGTGGTATTGTAGGTTTATATATTATAACTAGCTTTTCGAGCGCTGCGCGGGCTGCAAGCAGCCCGCGGTTCATCGTGGGGCTGTTGAGGTAGGCTAAGATATGTTTCCAGTTCAGAAAATGGGTAAGTTTGTATGGAGGAAAATTGTCCTTGTATAGCGGCCATCTTGGATATTGAAAAAAAATAAAAAACAAATGACGATCGTCAAATTGCTTACAACCCCCTACATTTTGGTAAAAAAATCACACCCCTAACCCTAACCGTTTTTGCAGGCCGTACACCTTCCACATCAGGTTTCTGCAGATCCTCAAATGTCAGATTTTTCTGGTACTAACTGGAGCACCCTCTATACGACCACACATCAACCTAAACCCCACCAACCCCGCAACAGGGCAAACAACTATGTCAATCAGTCAGTCAGTGAGTGAGTGGTAATGTAGGTTTATAGTATAATAATATAGAAGCGCATGCTATTCTGCTTTCCACAGCTTTGGCGAGAGTCACCGCTCCTGACGGCCGACAACATCAAGCTCGGCTCTTATTGGATAGCGGTAGTACGGCAAATTTCGTCACTGATTCTTTCTGTGATCGCCTTGGGTTGCCGCGACGTAATGCGTACTCCACGATTACAGGTATTAATATTCAAGCATGTTTTGGTACACAATCTTGTCAACTTACGATTGAGTCGTTGCATAATAATTTTAAACTAGGCATAGAGTGTCTTATTTTGCCGCAAATTACCAACGCCTTACCTTCACATTCAGTCAACATAAGCAGTATTCCTCTTCCTATGGGAATGCAATTGGCTGATCCCACTTTCAATGTATCTTCAGGCATTGACATTCTTGCCGGTGCCGAGGTCTTTTGGACCATTGTTTTCACTAATTCTTGTATTGACTTAGGCAAAAAGCAACCAAAATTATGCAATACAAGATTAGGATGGATAATATCGGGCCCCGTAGTGGGTCTTCCGAAAACATCCCCTCAACATTCTACTTATTTTTCAAATTCTTCTTCTTCTGAGGCACTTTCAAATATAAAGGAGCATCCCGACCTCACACGTTTTTGGGCGCTAGACACTGTATCTCCACAAGATGCGCTATCTATAGAAAAGCGCGCTTGTGAAAAAAGTTTCGTTGAGACTACGAAACGTGACGTAGATGGTCGGTTCATAGTAAACATTCCTCTTAAAGAGTCATATTTCATGGCCAAACGTAGGTTTATTTCTTTAGAAAAAAAGCTGCAACGTGAGCCTCACTTTAAGCAACTTTATTGTGACTTCATGTCAGAGTATATCTCTCTTCAACACATGTCTGATAAAGTGGAAAAATCTGAAGTTGAATACTTTTTACCCCATCATGGGGTGCTTCGGGAATCTAGCACCACCACCAAACTGCGTACAGTCTTCGATGCATCCGCAGTTACAACCTCTGGCAAGTCCTTCAACGAAATCCAGTTAATTGGCCCTACTGTACAGGATGATCTTCTTTCCATTCTGTTACGCTTCCGCCTTCATAAATATGTTGTGACTGCGGACATTGAGAAAATGTATCGGCAGATCTTAGTAAATCCCTATCAGCGCCCTCTTCAGCGCATACTATGGCGCTTCAATGAAGCAGACCCTTTAATAGTTTTCACTTTAAACACAGTGACGTATGGCACTGCGTTTGCCCCTTTTTTGGCAACTAGATGTCTAGTCCAGCTAGCAAATGAGTGTAAAGACAATTCTGTTCAAAGAGTTATAGCCCACGATTTCTATGTAGATGACCTATTATCTGGATCTGATTCCATTCAGGAAACAATTCATTTATGTCAAAGCGTCATTAATATATTAAATTCAGCAAAATTTAACCTTCGTAAATTTCATTCAAATAATTTAAAAATATTAGAATCTTTGTATCAAAACTATAGTAATAATGATCAAGTCGATTTAAGTATTAACGAAATGTCAAAAACATTAGGACTTTATTGGCAGTGCTCTTCTGATACCTTGCCATTTTCAATAAATATTCCAACTAGTAGTACAAAAATTAATAAAAGACATATATTATCGATTTTTTTTTTAATTTTACCAGAAATAGTTTGTCACCTAAGCCAAAACAACACAGACACAATTCAAAATAATTCTACATCTAGTATCATAACCAATTTAATACACAAAAAATCTAACCTAAATTATGTACAAAGAATAGTTTCCTATATTTACAGATATTTATACAACTTTAGAAATAAAACGAACAGAATTAAGGGTCCCCTAACATCTGATGAGCTTGAAAAAGCTTTAACATACATATTACTTAATTCTCAACAGGAAATGTTTCCTATTGAGTATTCAATTCTAAAATTAAATAAACCATTACCCCATAAAAATAGGCTAATTCCCTTAAGTCCCTTTTTGGATTCGGACGGCCTCATCCGCGTGGGCGGAAGGTTTGATATTTCGCCTTACGACTTCAATACCAAGCATCCTATTTTATTATGCAGTAAGCATCATTTGACAAAACTGTTGTTTCAATTTCAGCACGAGAAGACTTTTCATGCAGGGCCACTACTCCTCTTAGCCACAATTAAGCAAAAATACTGACCTCTTGGCGGCCGTAACCTATCCAGGAGCATAGTCAGGCGATGCATGAAGTGTTTTCGTAACAAAGCTAGGAATGTACAGCCTGAAATGGCGCAGCTTCCAGCGTCCAGGACTTCTTTGGAATTTCCTTTTCTTAATTGTAGTGTTGACTACGCTGGGCCAGTTTTGATAGCGGACCGCAAGACCAGAGGATGCAAACTTGTTAAGTCTTACCTATGCATTTTCGTCTGCCTTTTAGTAAAAGCCGTTCATTTAGAGCTTGTAACCGACCTCACAAAAGACGGTTATATGGCAGCCGTAACTCGCTTCATTTCGCGTCGTGGAAAGCCACGTAGTATCTTGTCGGATAACGGCACCAACTTTGTAGGCACCAGCAATGATTTACGTTCTTTCCTTGAAAGTCAAGGTTGTGATATCTCGGCTTCAATGGCGAACGAAGGCATAACATTTTTGTTCGTCCCCCCTTTCACCCCCCATTTCAACGGCTTAGCCGAAGCGGCAGTCCGGAGTACTAAACAACTTTTCGAAAGTTGTTGCAACTTACCCACTTTGTCTACGAAGAAATGGCTACGTGCTTAGCTAGGATAGAGGCTGTTCTAAACTCACGCTCTCTCACTCCTCTTTCATCCAGTCCTGCCGACTTCACTGCCCTCACACCTTCTCACTTCCTCATAGGGCGACCACGTCTGTTCCACAAGAGCAAGTAACAGAAGCGAGCCTCAGCAGACTTGACCGATATAAACGTATCCTGTACATCCAACAGCACTTTTGGCACAGATTTAAGATCGAATATGTTCACCTGCTGCAACAAAAAACTAAGTGGCACCAATCGAAGGGAGATTTGGAGGAAGGCACACTGGTATTAGTCAAGGAGAAGACACAACCGCCTCTTGTATGGTTGCTCGGGCGCATCATCCGGACCTATCGAGGAGCGGACGGAGTAGCAAGAGTCGCTGAGATAGCAACTCGACGTGGGACCATTCGGCGGGCGTACAATAACATCTGTCCTCTGCCAATCTATTAAAGAAGCTCTTCAACCCCGGGAGTCTGTTCGCGCCCATACTATTCGCGAACGAGGACCTCTACCGAAGACTTCCGAAAGCGCCCGAACGCTGCCGAAGGCCGCGCGGTCCACAGACCTCACTTCCCATATACGACCATCGGCCTGTGCGCGTGTTCTGTATGTGGTGTATATACGTCTGATCTTGTACCTTATTATCTCAAAGTCATTACAACCAGCATTAAACAATACAGTCCGCCTTTCATTCAACCACAACGAAGGATCCCTAACATATGGTGATTAAGTAATTCATATAATAAAATAATGTATTTCTAAGAATTATTTTAACATATTTGCTAATATATGATTTTTTAAATGTATATATGTAAATGGTTAGGTATTTATAGAGGTAAGTAAAACGGAGTCGGTCTGCTTTTGATTTGATTGGTTTGTTTAATATTTTAATGTTTAAAAAGTGTTTTATTGTGTTTATATTAGTTTCGTGAGATGTAAATTGTGTATGAAAGTAATATTCAATGTTGTAAGTAGTATTATGTGTAAGGATGTGTGTGTATGTATATCTATAACATTTCTGGAAACAACAAGTGGAAATACTATTAAACAGTACAGAGAATAGGAAAAAAATACTTAGATGCAGTACTAAAATTAGTCATTTGTCTGTAGTAAGGTTCTGGATTTGAGCTTTGCTTTTTATGAGACTCACCAGGGAGTTGTCCTCCTTCCTCAGGTAAACCCTTCCGTATGCTGTCCAGCAGTATTTGTATGTTTTCGATTTTACAAGGTCGCGAGCTAGGAAATAAAGACGTGCAGCTTTTGGAGTCAGCTGCTACGAAAGAAATATAGGGGTGTCTTCCTGGGTCCGCATGCCCAAATGTTTGGCACATAGTTTTGTTTTCTGTTTAATGTTAAATGCTTTGCAAGACCTTAATATGTCGTTTTTGACGAGAGTCGAAGTCATCTCTACTATGATCGGGGTATTTACACTAACATTTGGGGAATCCTTCTTCCCTCGCACTCTGTAAATATCGCGTATTGCTGATTTTTCAGTCTTGCAACCAACTGAGTTTGACAAGCATAGCACCATTTGCACCAAATCTTCTTTAGTTTCATTCGGGGATTTCGGGACATTTTTTATTTCCAGGTTCGGTTTTCTGATATCTTGTTGAAAGAGTTGTAGTTTTTCCTCTAAGATAGAGATATATATTTTATCTTCTTTAGCACTATCTTCCAATACTTTAATTCTTTTTTGTAATTCTTCATTTTGTGCAGTTAAATATGTAACGGAACTTTCGATGTTGTTATTTGAATTTTGTATGTTCTGCAGAATAGCAGCATTTTTTGCGAACTCTCGCGCCTGTGCCTCCATCATGTTGGAAAACATATTCTTCATTTCTTTACGTAAAGTAGAAAATTCGTCGCTATAATTATCCTCTCTTGGTTTATACCTGCATGCTACAAAGTTTTAAGGTGTGTCATGAAGTTGTCCACTAGAACGGCGTAATTCTGTATCAGAAAGCGATTTGTCTAAGCTTAAGTTCGTTTTTCCTGTAGTATATGCAGGTGACACATCCATAGTGATGAGTAATCAATGTTCGATACGTCTCTGTGTAGCGAGTACTAGGATAGCATATAATGCACAGAGGTTTAAACTCCAATGATGTACGAGACAGCAGTATTAAATGAGCGTGATGTAAATATTAGTGGGGCGGATCGCTCGATAAAGATGCACTCACACAAGGCAGCAGCACGTACGATACGTTGCGTTGTTTTAGCAAGCGGGGAAGTGCAAGCAGGACGGCTGATGCGCAAGCGCAGATATTTTTCGGAGTGGTGAGTCAGACAAATAATTTCTCAGCTATTGCTTAGAGTAGTTGAGCGGGTCAGGCGGTGTATGAGCAAGATGACGAATGCGTAGCATGTATCAAGTCGCTGTGCGAAAATAGAGATAGTTGTTAAACGTACCAGCTGGGCGGAGTTTGTTGCAGCTAGAGTGTTGAATCTTTCGCTTGTGTGTGAGTCCTTAGCAGCGCTGATACTCCTCGCAGTTTATGTACTCCTAATTTTTGCACTGTATTATTTGGCCAGAAAATATTTATTTGTATTTTTTATTTTAAAATAATAAGGTCTTTTGGCACAAGTACACCTGACGGCGGTCCGGGGGGAAGAGGAGATAACACTGCAATAAATATGCGTAAAGGACAGGAATATGTTCTTTAGCTTCCTGTGAGAATTCCTTTCTCTCTAAAGAGTTGAAAGCATTACAAATGTCAACTTTCAAAATGATTTCGCTATTTTCTGTAGTAAGGAATGTTCTCGTGGCATGTACCACAGCCTCACAACCCCCTCTTACACCAAAACCCAACTGTCTAGAATGGAAACATGGTGACAAGACTGAAGCCACTTTTTTACAGGCAATTTTAGAAACAAGTCTCCTTATCATGCACCCTACAGCAATAGGACGTATACTGCCATCCTTTTTGATGAAAGCACATAAATTTGCTCCATACAAAACCCTCGCCACCTTACTTGGCACCCTGCCGGCCAACATGATACTTACGAGGGACCCTATACTTTGGATTAGAGCTCTCCCAAAGTCTCCAGTAGCTCCACCCGACAAATCCTTTAAATGTTGAGCTGACAATCCATCCAAGCCACTTGCCGAGCCAGTTTTGAAACTATTCAAAGCCTCCATAATATCATCCGATGTAACTGGAACGGTAACATTTGCGTCTGAAGGATTTTCCGGCAAAGGAAATAAACGAGATGACGACTGAGGATGTTTCTGTTTTAAAGAAGCAAGCGTCTCCTGAGTTTCTGGTGCTAGAACATCACCAGAAAAAAGCAACTTAGCTGCACCTTTCACATCACCGTCACCTACCTTGCTCTCTATTCTCTTAACTTTTTTCGCGGTATTGTCGTCTAACAAGTGCTTAGACCGGTTGCTTCCACTTACATTACAAATAAGAGGGATACCCTGATGGCCACAATTGTTTTTAATAAGTTGCGTAAGTAAAATAGATTTACCCTCCTCCCATGTAACACTCTAAATGCAAACGTCAACAGTGCCTCCCAGCTGGTTTTGTCATTGACCAACACAATGTTATCTATTACTTTCTTTAAAGCTACAGCTACTGATATTCTAGCACCCCTGGGTATACACTTTTTGCATCTATTCAAAGTTTGCCATAAGGGAACACCTGAATGGTCGTCGCTCGAAGAGTTCACTAGCAACTCTGGAGGCTGAACATCCACAGACAATGGGTCACTAGCACTTCCTGTGGAAGACGTCGCTTTGTGAACTTGTGGACGTTCAAACCCCTTCTCCCTCTAAAAAACCTAGGCTGGTCACATTGTTGGCATCTTTCTAAACCGTCCAAAGAGAGAGCTGAAGGAGCTGCAATGGGAGACACGGAATGAAAGGGGTCTGGAAGCAACATTTTAATATTTAAATTTCATAAGTATATAATTTCAATTTCATATTTTTCGTATTAGAGATTATTCATAATTGCCCCTGATGTATAACAATCACAGTACAAAAATAATAATTAAAAAATAACAATACATTAAAAAAATTATTATAATTAAAATGAACCTCAAAAAATGTCAATCATGTCAATTTCAAAATAATTATGTTTTGTCAATTTATACATTAAACAAAAATAAAAATTAATAAATAAAAATGAAACAACATTACAATAATTTTTCACACAAAATTTTTCAATTATTTACAAATAATTTTTTTTTATAACTTTTATAAATATTATCATTATATTACTACAAGTTTTCTTTTTACTTTTCATTTCCAATACAATGCATAAATTATAAATTGACCATACACTCATTTTAACATTAATTATTTATATTTATATGAATTTATTAAACGTAAAATAAAAATATTTACAACAAAATCAAGATATAATAAGTACCAATCAATTAATATTATTTGTTATGCCAAGGCAACTTATTTTTACAGACACCATCTATCGGCGTTAACCCTTAACTTGGCAGAACATCTTTTTTGTTAAATGTTTGTTTTTCATTGTAAATATTGATTTGTTATTACCATATTTATATTAGAAAATTATGAAAAATTTTTTTTTTATATTTTTTGAGAAATAGCATGTATCATATATGATACATTGCCAACTGTACATAATATGCGTCTTGATTAGACATGTATCATATATGTTACTATGCCAAGTAACGTGTAAATAAAACCACAGATTAAATTTACTTTAAAATATATTTTAATGTTGAAACTTAGCACATAACAAAACACAACGTTTCGAAAAAAATATAGCTTCATAAAATAATCGTTAAAACACAAAAGAAAACCATACATTCTTAAGGGTCCGGCGGACCTAGGCCAAAATACAACTTTCCATACAAACGTAGTCTACGTTTTATTTCAAAACGACATGTCCGATTTGGGCAAAATTTTGTAATTTCAAAGATATTGCAATTATCTAGGTTTATATTAAGTTTCCGACAGTAAAAATATGAACTTGAAATAGAATATAGTGTTTTATATCATTTTTGACCATTAGTATGGGAAACTTCTAAATCGTTATATTTTCTTTCCAGTTCATAATTTTACAATAGGAAACCCAATATAACCCTAGATAATTGCAATTTCTTTACAATTACCAATTTTTACCGGAATCTGACATGTGGTTTTAAAATTAAACGTGTACTACGTTTGTATGGAGAAGTCTAGGGTCGCCGGACTCTTAATCAAATCATATTAGTGGTGATGAAAATCGTAGAAACAATTTCTTTTTTCCACCATACACAGACGCTGGTCACATTTAGTGCATTTTACATTGGTTTGCCCGCTTTTACAATTTTTGCGTCTACCCCTTTGGGTGAAAATAGGCCAGTGATCAACGTTGTCGTACCTAATACTCTCAGTAGGTCGCGCGGATTGGGGTTTTTGTATTTTCGCAACTTTTATTTCCTCTACAGCGACATCATTTCGGGCCCTACCTCTTTTCAAAATTTCTTTACTTATTTCTATCCTGAAATTTTTAAGCTTTTTCTTACCATTTGGGATGTCCTGACGCCACAATAACCAGGCGTTATTGACACAGATGTCTATCAACTATGAAAATATAGCCAAATACCACCTATGAGTACGAAATTCGGTGCTGTATAGAGCGACCAGCATGTCAGCTAAATCCACACCTCCCATGTGTTTGTTGTACTCTGAGATCACATTTGGGCAATTTACGTCCACCTTACGTTTTTTTTCTTTGCAGTAACGCCTAATCTTATTCACAGGGTACGAGTCAGAGTAGCTGCTTGCAACATGTACGACTTTGTTGTCGAACCATTTGGTCACAGAAACTTTGTTTTTGTTACAAACAGTGTTTGTCAGGAATCAAAAACTTTTCAGCCCCTCGCAGCCTATTCGATCTTATAGTACCCAGACTCAAGATGCCGTATTCAGATCTCAGCATGTTCATCAATTCGAAAGACGTAAAAAAATTGTCGAAAAAGACCGTAGAACCCGGCTTCTCGCCAATACTCTTACAAAGAGTAAGTACTACCATTGCACCCAATCCTAGCGACCTTTCTTCCTCAGTCAAATGACGGCCTCGGAATGTGTCATCTCCACCATATAACAGGAAATCACAAACAAATCCAGAAATTAGAGACCGAACAAACATTTTAAAACCCCATTTTGACGGCTTATTTTGCATGTATTGTTTGCGATTCCCAGCCTTTTTACCTTTGTACGGTATCATCATTTCGTCGACACTATATTTTTGGCCATTTTCGAATTTTAAGCAGTTTTCCCGGATCATGTCTACTATGGGTCTTATTTTGTAATATCTATCTCCGTTATCTTCAAGATTGTCGACAAAATGAAGATATCTTCTGATTTGCTGGTATCTCTTCAAAGACATTATATTGGATACAATTCCTATTCTAAGGTCTGTGTCCCAGTAATCAGTATACGCAGGTAGTTTGATTATTCCCATCAATAACTTGATCGACAAAAAAATCTTTCATTTCTAACACAGTGATGTTCGTCGATTTGCCAGTACACTGCACAGAATAAAGATTACTTTGCTCAACGAGGTACTCAATTATGTTCTCTGTTATAAATAATGAGAAGTAATTCAGTGGGGATGACGCATTGTTAGGCTCATTTTGCAAAGGAGCTTTTTCAAAACATTCGGTAATGACTTTATGTAAGATTTTTTTTTATTTCAACAGTATTTTAATTCTTTTGCTTTGCGTTTTAGAATGCGGGGTTGTTTTACAGAAGTGAGTGGACGACGTCGTTTGGATCTGGTGTTATTAGATTTAGCAGCAGTGACCGGGTTAGAATTTCCTGGACTTGCTGGACTTGAACAAGCGATAGGGCTGCCAACCGAAGCTGTATCATGCGGTGCAGTAGGATTCGGAGATGCGGGTGCGGAACTAATAGGAGATGGTGATAGTAGATTGGTGTTTCTTAGCAAAACGTGTTTCAACAAGGGTGCTTCAGAAGGTTGTAAATTCTGTGGGCATGCAGGAGATGGTGCAGAGGGAAACCTTTGATCAAGTACATGCCTTTCTAGTGAGCTGTTTAAGTGAGCAACTACGTCTTCTTCCGTCTCGGAATCGGAAATTATCATCAGGTTTTTCAGTGATGAGGGAATGGAAGGTGCAGGGGAACTTGAATAATCATCGAAATCGGTAATTTCATCTTCTGCATCTGTATTTTCTGAATCGGATTGTGCATGTTTAGGCGGAAGTAGTGCAAGAATTTTAGCGGATCTTGATTTGTTTCGAAGCACCTGGTGCAAAACAAAAACATACATAGAAATAAGCCTAAAGCCAGTATAAATAATTTTTAAAATATGCATTATTTTTGCCCAAATAAACAATGGCAGGGGTTAGATTTGTGTCACCTATGATACATCTTCAATTCACACAAAATATCAGAGTGATTGGCATTGTAACACATATGATACGTCTTGCCTCAACGTCAAATATCTGAGGAATTGGCAATGTAACACCGGTGATACATAGTACATTCGGGGGTTATAAATCACACTTATTACCATAAGTACTACCCTTATCCCTCATATATCACACAGACAGTAGTTCCCTGATATATTACAGCCACCACACAACGAAAACATTCAAAAAAATAAATAATATTGAATAAAACTCACCATGCGCTCAAAACCGACGTGCCGTTGCGACGCCATTTTTGTAGCAAATGACAGTTACTCGTTTGTCTCACTCCAACAGTATTTTTTGTCTTCCCGCGAAAGTAGATATTAATTGATGATTTTGGAACAGTTTCACACTTCCATTTTCGGTCATTTTATTCCCTCAATGGAAGTGTGAAACTGTTTCAAAGTCATCAATTAATATCTGGGAATTACTTTACCTTTAGAGCTTATTTTCAATCGCTCAATGGCGTGTTTTGAATCGTATAATAAAAGAGCACCTAAAAATCAACGTAACTTCACATATAACACTATATTTCGAAAGTCGCGTAAGAGATATTTGTGTAAAACTTACCAATATTAATTTTCAACTCGATCCGCAACACATTACACCACTTTAGAATTTTAACTTTGACAAATTCACATGTGACACTGCTTGTTTCAGTTAAACACAGACATTTGACATATTTCACTAGACACTCCCAAACACTGAGTTTTAGCAATGTAAAATTGCTGAAACCTAAAAGATCTGACCATAGTGCATAATGCAATGGATAATCGCTTTACCAAGGCCGTTTGCTCATGCCGGTGATCTAATTGGTAGGCACCTAGAACGAATAGTCTGTCGCAAGGTCATCGGGACGCCTTGGGATCGAGTTTTCTCATTACTGGCCCGATTGGTCATGCCGGTGACCCATTAGCTATTGGCATCCAGTAAATACGAGAGCACTGTCACCCGTTAACCCTTAATTTGGCAGAGATAGGTAAATTAAGAAAACTGTTTTTTTTTTGTTGAAAACTGTTTTTGTGGGTCATAAACAGCTCGGAAAAAATTATGAAAAAAATCACGTACTTTCAGTTTTTCAGGAAAATTATGTTCGTTGTACCGAACACTGCCAATGAAATAGGAATCAGAAGGGTGAAATAATTTTATAGAAAAATATTGACAAACGTGCAATTTTATTAATAACAAAAAGGATTCTTTACAATTTCTCAGTGTGAAAAGACAAGAAACAGTTTCTAGGATTCTTCCCAGTCACAAAACACATTCGGAAATCACATTTTATGCAGAACACTGTAGTATTTTTCATGCAAAGACAGCATCGTCCCTCAGTCTTCGTTGAGGGGAAATGCCCAACTTCATCATATCTCACAGAATTAACTGGTCTTGGTTTGGTGGGATTTTTGACTTCATGTCATTCAATTTTGTCTCGTTTGGCCGATCGGTTGGCTTGAATAAGTCCGTGATATAGCTCGAGACGGAAATGTTTTAAAGGGACTGCTGAAGAAGCGTTTTTGTGACGACCTAAAAGCCATGCGTTATTTATACAAACGTCAAGCATTTGCACAAATATAGCCATATACCATCTGCGACACTTGAACGGAGTTTTGTATAAGGCAATAAGCATGTCGGCCAAATCCACTCCGCCCATGTGCCGGTTGTAATCTTTCACTACTTTAGGACAATCCACGTCAACTTTTGCTTTTGCATTTTTGCAATAACGTTTTATTTTTTCTATGGGCTCAATGCCAACATATGAACTAACAAATGTCACCGCCTTATTATCATACCACTTTACAATAGCTAGTTTTTGATCAGATACTACCTGTGCATAATTTTCACGAGGTTTCTTTTTCATTTCTTTATCGCTTGGTAACAGATTTTCAGCACCTCGTAGTCTATTACCTCGTATAGTCCCTAATCCAAAGATCCCATAATCTTCTCGTAAGATGAACATCAATTCCGGCGATGAAAAAAAATTATCGCAATACACGGTGGCTGGCTTTTGCTTTATACTTTTACATAAAGCAAGCACGATTTGTGCTCCAAACCCAACGGAAGCTTCTTTTTCTGTAAATTTATGACCTCGGAACGTATCTTCAGCTCCGTAAAGAATGAAATCATAAATCATGCCTGAAACTCCGGCTCGAACAAAATTTTTAAAACCCCACTTGGTAGGTTTATCCTTCATGTATTGTCGACGGTTTCCTGCTTTTCTACCCTTGTATGGTATCATCATTTCGTCTATGCTGAACTTATTTTCACGTTCTTGAGCCAAACAGTTTTTGCGAATTTTTTCCAAAAAAGGCCGCATCTTGTGGTACCTGAAATGAAATTCAATGAAAAGATATGAAAATGAAATTTTGATAGATAAAAAATAGGTACTGAAACAATACTTTTGTAAATATCCTACACATATACACCTACCTGTCGGAGGTTTCCATCGTATTGTCGGCAAAGTGAATATATCGTCGAATTTTTTGAAATCGCTTCAACGTCATGATGTCTGCGACCATAGGATATCGTAACTTTTTGCTCCAATAATCGCAGTATGATGGCATTCCAACTATTCCCATGATTATATGAATAGCCAAAAAGTCTCGAAGCTCGTGCTCTGTTAAATTGATGGATCTTCCGGTGTTGTACAAAGAGTACGCGTTCGTTTGTTCTACTATATCTGACAAAATATCTTCTGAAAAGAAAAGTGAGAACAGACCCAGTGCCGTATCAATTTCAGCATTGTCTTCATAATCTTTGTCACATTTTTCTGATTCTGCTCTGTGATTGAAAACTGTCTTTTTCCATGCATAATTCAACATAATTCAAAATTTTTTTACTTTTCTTCATTTTCTTGGCAGCAACGGTTGCTTTTTGATGCTTTGATCTAGTATTACGTTTTGCTTGAAGAACAGGCCTAGGTGAACAGGAAGGTACTGATGGTGATGAATTTGAATAGGGTAATGTTTTTCTTGCGGGTATTTTACGGCGAGCATTCAATTGGTTTGGAGAATCCAATTTTTCAGTATTGCTAAGTTTGGAAGAGTGTTCAGATGCAGATAGTGATTGATGATTAGGCCTTTTTGATTTTGGATTAGAGGCTGAATCCGGTGTTGAAGGCCCAACAGAAGGCAAAGAAGGTAAAGAAGATATAGACGGGATCATCGAATAATCTGGATCTTTATCGTTATTTGGATACACTTCAGCAATAATGGGAGATAACGGAATATCGTCATGGTTTGTATTTTCAAAACTGGGTGTCTTTTTCGAAATTTTTAAAGCTTCGTCAATTACATCTGAAGGTTTTTCTTGTATAGAAGTAACATCTTCACTGACAATATTTTGTTCACTCTGGATCTCATTTGCTGTTTGATACCTGTTAGGTGTTGTCATATTATCAAGGGGACATTTGCAAGGTATGTCATTTTTATTTCCAAAATTTTGAGTATTTTTGCCTTCTTTTTTATTCACATAGTTTTCGTTAAAATCATAATCACAGTTTCCATTCTCATAAAAACCATCCCCTGCATCGCCAAATGAGCTGTCTATACTTAAATTCATAAGGGATGAATTAATTGAGGGTGCTGGAGATGAGATATCAGAATCCGAGACATGCAGTTCATCTTCGTCACTTTCAGACCTCCCACCTCCGTCTGAAGAAGCGCTTCTTATTGGAACAAGTGCCAAAATTTTGCTACTGCGGCCGGGTATTTTATGCTGTGAGGAAGCAAAATAAAAAGGGAAAGTAAGCAAACACTCACACCAATAAAAACAAATAAAGTACAGGCAATAAGAAAGATAAGCGAACAAGTATTATTATTAGCGAACGCTTATTAGTAATGTACACATTATTTTAACAAAAAATGAAGCTTAATCACAAATAAATCGATACTCGAGTTAATAATTTTACCAATTAAAATTATTTGCTAATGAAATTTGTATATTATTGATTTGTGCAATGCACTAACTAACTAATTACAAAAATTTAATTTAAAAAAAAAGGTAGTACGATTGTGACTAGCTTGACATTTCGAAAGTTGCAACATGTACGAAACTTCAAGGTAAATAAGACCATAATAACTATTAGATTTAGCGATTTTTCATACTAAAACAATATGCAATCAGGCATATGCAACTACAAATCCCAATTTGTTAAGTCATTGGCCACGTTCACCACATCGAACATACAAAAAAAAAAGCCGATCCACCATTTAGTTGGCTATGTTCGCCACACCGAACATGCAAGCATGCTACTTATTCACTGCGTAGTTGGTGATGTTCGTCACGTCGAACAAAGTCAAAGTCAAAGTCAAAATATTTTATTCAATGTAGGATAAATTTATCTCTTATTGAAGGTCATTTTTTTTTAAATATTTTTTTTTAGTGCAGAAGCTAAAAACTACTAGCGTTTCGGAACGACCACTGCTGGGAAGATTACGCCGAAAGAAACCCAGTTCAGTATTGGTCCCTACCCAGCCTGATGGGCTATGTTACAATTACAATACAGATTTACACTTAAGCTATACATTTAAATTATACAATTACAATTTGCAGACAACTATTTCCAAGAATTTTTCTCAGATGATGATAAGTAGTCATTTACATGATAATACGCATTTTGTAATAAATGATTTTTAACGGCTGTCTTAAACTTAGATAATGGTAATGCTACTATATCATCTGGAATTTTATTATAGAGGCGCAAGCCGAGACCCACAAAAGATTTTTTTGTTTTATCTAACCGCAAAGCTGTGATGGCTAATTTATTTTTATTTCTCGTGTTAATACTATGAATATCACAATTTCTCTTAAATGAGTGTATATTCTGACGCACGTACATAATGTTCGCATAGATGAATTGCGAAGGGAGGGTCAAAATATTTATGTCTTTAAATAGTTCCCTCAAAGACTCTCTAGCACCTAATTTATATATAAATCTGATAGCGCGTTTTTGTAAAACAAATATGGTATTTATATCTGCAGCGTTACCCCATAGCAATATTCCATAGGACATAACACTGTGGAAGTACCCAAAATATACCAAACGCGCTGTATCAACGTCAGTCATTTGCCTAATTCTTCTAACCGCATAGGCCGCAGAGCTAAGTTTTCCAGCTAATTTTTGAATATGGGCACCCCATTGCAACCCTGAATCAAGCGTTATTCCCAAAAATGTTGTGTTATCAACCATATCTACTGCTTCCTTATCAATAAATAATCGTGTTGGAACTTTTGTAACATTTGGTAAGCAGAACTTTACACATTTCGTTTTTTTTGCATTTAATACTAAATTATTTGCTGTAAACCAATCCAACACTTGCGACAATATATTATTCATCTCATCAGAGGTGTCAGTTTTCCTATCTACGCTGAAAACAAGGGAAGTGTCATCAGCAAAAAGTACAGCCTTACAATCTTTAACATAATATGGTAAATCATTAATATAGATCAGGAACAACAAAGGACCCAAGATAGAACCCTGGGGCACACCCATCACTACGGTTGATCCTTCAGATTTTACTTGATTTACACTAACTTTTTTATTCGGCTACTCAAATAAGATTCAATCAATTCAAGAGCCTTCCCTTTTATTCCGTAGTGCTCAAGTTTGGATAGAAGGGTTTTGTGGTCTACACAATCAAAGGCTTTGGAAAGGTCACAAAAGACACCAATTGCATTCTGACAACACTCCCAAGCATCATAGATGTTTTGTAATAGTGCAACACCTGCATCCGTTGTTGATCGACCCTTAGTAAATCCATACTGATCACCATGGAACAGACTATTTTTGTTGAAAAAATCTAATAATTGGTTAAAAATTATCTTTTCGAATATTTTGCTCAGTGCTGGCAGAATAGAAATGGGACGGTAATTTGTTGGATCATTTCTGTCACCAGTCTTAAATAGAGGGATAACTTTACTTAACTTCATCATGTCAGGGAAAGATCCCGCGTCTACACATTTATTAAATATGGAAGCTAAGTAAGGCGCAATTACATCTATAATATTACTTATAACGGATACAGAAATGTCCCACAAATCACCAGTTTTTTTATTATTCAAGCTTTTAAAAGTATCAATGATATTTTTAGGTGTGACGTATTTGAATATTAGCCTATCTTTACATTTAGGTACGCAATTGGTTAATAGCTTTTTTGATTTCCTAGATGAGGACATTAGTGGGGCGGTTGTATTTAGGGGAATGTTTGTGAAAAAGTTCTCAAAGTATTGTGCGACATATTCACTAGTGTCTAGAACCTTATTGTTAATGTTTAACTCAATTTTATTTACTCGTTGCTTGTTTTTCCCGGTTTCAGTGTTAATAATATTCCAGGTTGTCTTTATTTTATCTTTAGAATCTAGAATAGCTTTCCTGGTGTATAACGACTTCGCGCATAAACATACTTTTTTAAAAAGCTTTGAGTAAGTTCTAACGTAATTAATGAAATTAGGTGTTTGGTTATAAGCTTTCATAGCTAATAATTCATATAGCCTATTCCTACTAATATGAATCCCTGTGGTAGCCCATTCGCTAAACTTTTTCCGATTACGTTTCTTTCCCTTTTTAAGTGGAAAATTATCATTAAATTCTGATTCAATCACACCGAACATTTTATTATACAAAATATCCGGATCATCCCGAGTTTCTTCAATTAACGGTAATTTTTTCGAAACTGTATCCCTAAATTTTTTAATTTTATCTTTAGTAATAGCTCTGTAGGTTATTTCAGGTAATTCTACTTCTACTGCGTTGTTGGCAAATTTCACGAACTGACCAAAATGATCAGATGTTATATTTTTAATTATAGCTTTATCAACAGCAGTGCAATCACAGAAAACATTATCTATACATGTTTTAGAGTCGCCTTGTATTCTAGTTGGTTCTAAAAATAAATTGAACAAATTTAATGACTTAAATAAATTCAAAAATCTAATACATTCGGTGCTATCAGACGCTAATAAATCTACGTTAAAGTCGCCACACAATATTATGTTTTTGCGACATGAACTTAATTTTCTCAAAACATCTTCAATTACAGTTTCTAAAGTATTAAAGTCAGCTTTTGGGGGTCTGTACGCGCATACTATAATACAATTTTCTAGTTCAACGCAGGATAATTCAACAATACTTTCAATCGACAGGCTCACAATATCCTTGCGTTCTTTACATTTTACATCATTACGTGTTAAAATTAAACTGCCTTCTTTTTCATTAATCTTTCTAATAAATAAACTAGAGACTAAATAATTATCAATATTAAATTGTACTTGATGTGACTGCAAAAAGTGTTCAGTTAAACATACTACATGTAAATCCCTATCGTTTGCATATAATTCTAATTGCAATAATTTGCTAGTCAGGCCCTGAATATTTTGGTGAATAATATTTAACTCTTTGGCCTTGACTGTTGTCTTTTTCATTAGTTTAAATCAGACTGAGTATCTCCAGCTATGGTACATTCAGCACTACAATGTACTGTGTTTAATTTAGAGTTACTAGTTGTACTATTTACAACACTACTTTGTATATTATAAGCTACTAATGTAGCTAAGAGTCGCTTATATCTAGGAGGCAGATACATAGTATCTAGAGTCAACTTAAAATTACAAATAAATTTATTTATATCTAAATAAAAAATAAAGTCACCGTGACAATAAGTCATATTGTACAGATGTACATTTAAATCATGTATGTGCCTGTTACTTTTACTGTCTAAATTGTCTGAATATGGAAAGGCACTTATGATAAATCTACAATCCTTTTTTTGTTTTAAATCTTTGATTTTGTCTATACCTTTTTTTAAGTTCCTTCCTGTAATAGAGGAACTGTCACCACACATTATTAAAATTGTGGTATGTTGGTCTATGTCATTATAATTTATGTTATTTATTAGGTTTAAAAATGTGACCCCGGGTGTGCATACATTGAATACTGAACATTCACTGTTCAGGTTATTATAAATCATACTACTAAGATCTTGACCTAACTTATCAGAATATATTATTATTTTTTTACAAATCATTTTTCTATTTATGCTATTATCAATTGTTTCTATTTTGGATTGTACATCATTTTCTACATGAGGGTATTTATTTATACTTAGACTTATACCGCAGTCAACAGTAGGGGATGGGGTTGAGTCCGTGACAGGTGATTCCGTAACCACTGTCAGGGGAACACCGTCAGATACTAAACTAATTTCCCTATTTTCTTATAAAATTAACTCATATTTTTTTGTGATATTTTTAAGGTAGCCTGCAATGTTGAGATTTGTGACTCTAATTCAAACATCTCAGTGTCATATATGCGACAAGCCATATTAAGGTTTTTTTCACAACAGTTAAGTTCCTTGATTAAAGATAATTTTTCTTTTCTTAATTGATTTATACTTTTCTTATTTTTATTCCTAGACAGTAGTTTTTGAGTGCGCTTTATCATTTTGTTTATTTTTATATATTTTTTAATTTTAATATGACTTGTTAAAATAAAATGCTGTGACTGCGGAGTACATGCAGGTATCTCCACGGCCGGACTCGAGTCACTCTCAATGAGTTCGCTATATAACTGCAAGGTATTATTACATAACTCAGCATCTTTTTGCTGTTGTATTTCAAGAGCAGATCGTTGTGCTTCACATAAGCTATGTTCTAACTCAGAGATGCGACTTAGAGCCCGTTCATGTACAATACTGCATTGCATAGATTGTTCCATTTGTTCTTTGAATCTAATATTTTCGTCTAATAAATGAGAGTATTGAATATGTAAGTTAGTACATTCGTTTTTCAGCTGGGAGTTTTTATCATTTAAGTTTTTGAATTCTTCTTCCGTTGCCTCCCGTTCATGAAGTAGCTGTGAGTTTTCTTCCTGACATGCTTTGAGTTCACTAAGAGCCTGTCTTAACTTTATGGTCAGTTCTTTGGCCGCTGCTTTGCGGGTCTGCATAATGAATCAGGAGGTAACGGCAACTGAAATATACAAATGTCAACTGAGTGTGCTAACAAGTAGTGTCTTTGATAAGTTTAGGGGAATCTTATTGTAATTATTTATTATTCTTTGAGATAAATGAGATTTGGAGAGAGTACTATCTATACTAACTTGCAAATAAGTATTAAAAGTTAACAACACTTATAGGTTATATTGATGTTTTGAAATACCAACTTGAGTTATTTTGTGTTTATTTCTTGTAAAAAAAAACACATAAGCATACGTATGAAAGCTTTGCAATATTTGCACAAATACGGACTATTTATTTCAGGGCGTAATTTCAGAGATTTATTGATTGATAAGTTATTGACAGCAGGTTATTGACATAGGAACATTGACTTTGTTACCTATTGAAACACGTACAAATTATATAAAATTGTAGTGTTAGCGTTGAAATGAAACACCTAGTTTATGTTAAATACTAAAAGCAATACTCATCTGGTTTATTTGATGATTTCTCGCAGATTGAATTTCAAACAACGGTCGGTTGCTTGGTACCGGCTTGTCAAAGAAGGTATCTTGAACAATTTTATCACCGAATCTTGATAAAAATCACTATTGTGTGTTGATTTCTTGTTTTTATTATTAAAACTTCATATATTTATGGCTATACAACAGTATTTATAAGAAAATCTAATTAAATTATTTAAAATACAAATCAGGTGATTTTGACAGGTCACACCCGGGCGCGTTCCGTTACGCGATTGTAAGATGATATCCTATGTAAGATAATATCCTATGCTGATGACACCTCTCTGCTTTTTGCAGCAAAAACTTGGAAAGAGGCATACCACCGCGCTCAATTAGGTTTGAACACGGTATCAGACTGACTGCAACAAAATCTCCTCACTTTAAATGTCGACAAAACAAGAATACTTAACTTTTCTATTTATAACATTCTGGCACAAGAGAATATACTATCCCAACTCTCTATCACTGCACACTCTCATCCCACCCACCCTGTCGATACCACCAGTTCCTGCCCGCAGATCTCACCATCAGACACCGTAAAATATTTAGGTATTATCATAGATAAAAATTTTAACCCTAGAACCACAACATCGGGTCGTGGGTGACCCCACGTCTTGATTTTTTAAATTATTTTTGCGAGAGGTAGACACATAAACTTGTGCATCTCAGTACCTTCCGTTTTTAGCTATCAGTAGCCCGTGCCGCTTAACGAAGTGCACAAGTTCATTCGTTTTTGAGTTATCACCTATTGGGGTCACCCGCAACCCGTGTTGTGATTAGTGCCACTATTTTTTTGACCGATCGTCATTTCGTTTTTTGTTTTTTTACCAAGTAGTGTAAACAATATGGCGTCAACATCACTTCAACAAAGAAATGACAAAATAGAGGACATTTTGGAGCAATAAGATGGTAGCTTACTCAGTTATTCGGACTTCTAATTGACACATTTGGCTAGTTGAGTTATTCTAAGACCACTACTCGGAAAACTCGAAGATGGCCGATAAGATTTTTTGTTTCTGTTTCTTCTTATACATACGTTACGTATTATTCTTCGTCTGTTTTATATATTAGTATTTTATTATTATATTTATATAAATAGATATATATTACTCTTTATGTCTGATTGTGATTCTAGTGACGAATTTCACTCTTGTGAGGGAAGCGCGGATACCTCCTTTGTTCCTCTTGAGGAATACGTATTAAATACTTTTGAACACTCCACTCATTTTAACGTTTGCCATATCAATGCCCAAAGCCTTCCCGGTCATTATGCTGACTTTGTAGAAACTTTCTCGAACGTGAATGTACATGCTGTTCTCATTTCAGAAACGTGGTTAAAACCAGAACTTGCATCCACTTCTTACCCATTGCCTGGTTTTGTACTCATCCGTAATGACTGGGTAGGCAAAGGTGGTGGAGGTGTGGCAATCTATATTCGGTGCGAAATTGCGTACAAAGTGTTATCAATGTCGCCGGCCCTATATTCTGCTTCTGCGGAATTTATATTTCTAGAGGTCTTGGTGGGGGGTTCCAAGGCTGTTCTTGGCGTGGTTTACTGTCCTCCTTCAACAAATTACTTCTCCGACCTTGAAATTGCCTTGGATTCATTCAGCTCTGAGTACATACATCACATTATTCTTGGTGACTTAAATACTAACCTTCTAGACAGTGAGTCAACACGAGCTCTTAGCTTAGGCCGTATACTTCAGTCAGCCAGTCTTCAAGTTATCCCACTAAATGCTACTCACCACAATGTTGATGTCGAAGATACTTGGTTGGATTTAATTATAACTTCGTCAGCCGATCTTATTTCATCACATGGCCAGCATCCAGCCCCGGCTTTCTCCCGACATGACTTGATCCACTGTTCTTACAATCTCAAGCCGTCCAAAATTATCCCAAAATCAGTTTACCGGCGTAGTTTTGCCAGGATAAATCTTAAGAAACTAGCTGCAGATGCCGCTAACATTAACTGGGAGGGGCTGCAGTCAGCAAATAGTGTGGATGAAAAAGTTGAAATCTTTAACGATGCACTTACTAAGTTATATGACATACACGCCCCTATACGAAAGGTTAAAGTTAAACGTCCTCCTGCGCCTTGGATTACTCCTGGGGTGCGAATGGCTATGAGGCGTAGGGACCGAGCATTCCGTCAGTTTAGGAGGGATCGTTCCGGTGAAAATTGGACATCGTTTAAGGTTGCAAGAAATCGATGTAATAGGATGATGCGTGACGCCAAACGCCGCTTTATTCTCGACACTGTTTCCTCTTCATCTTCTGCTGATATCTGGAAGTTCCTTAGAACTTTAGGTATCGGTAAATCAGTCAGTTCTAATATCCCTTCTTCAATATCGTTAGATGACATCAATCAACATTTCACCACTTCTTCCCAGTTGGATGATCTAACGAAATTGAACACTATCTCTTGCATCGCTGCTCTTCCCTCTCGTGATATCACTGAATTCAGTTTTTCTCCGGTCAGTGAGGAAGAAGTCAAAAAGACTTTTTTGGCCATAAAAACCAGAGCTGTGGGGGTTGATCAATTAAATCGTCGTATGTTTGAATGCATACTTGACATTATTATTCCTGTCATGACCCACATTATTAATTTTTCCCTCATTTCTTGTCAATTTCCTTCACTTTGGCGAAAAGCTTTTATTTGTCCCTTACCCAAAGTTTCCAATCCCTCTCTCCCAAATCACTTCCGACCTATTTCTATCCTCCCGCTTTTGTCAAAGGTTCTTGAGGCTTGCGCACACAAGCAACTCACCTCATATTTTATTCGCAATGAGTTATTAAATCCCTTACAGTCTGGTTTTAGACCTGGACATAGCACTGTTTCTGCACTCCTCAAAGTGATCGATGATATTAGAGCAGGCATGGATAATACTAAAGTCACTGTGCTGGGTTTAGTAGATTTTTCTAATGCATTTAATACCGTCGATCATGATATCCTTCTTGCGATCCTTTCCCACCATTCGGTTTCCCCCTCGGCTGTGGCATGGTTCTCCTCATATCTTCGTGGACGTCAACAGTCAGTTCGCACTGATGGTTCCTCATCTAATTGGAGTGAGCTAGATACTGGTGTTCCACAGGGTGGCATTCTCTCTCCGTTATTGTTTTCTATCTTCATAGATTTCATCACCAAAGAACTTCGGTGCATGTATCACCTTTATGCCGATGACTTGCAACTTTATGTACATACTGATGTTGATAATGTAGAGAGGGCTATCGACCAAATTAATTTAGATTTAACTGCAATTGCTGATTGGTCCCGACGCTTTGGAGTCACTGTCAACCCAAATAAATGTCAGGCTATTATAATTGGAAGTTCACATCTCACAGGTCGGCTTGATAGCAACTAGTTGCGCCCAGTTTGCTTTAATAACACCCCAATCCCATTTTGTCAAAGTGTTAAAGATCTTGGCCTTCATATTGACACAAACCTCCGTTGGGATGTACATGTTGCTGAAGTTTCCGGAAAGGTTACGGGAGCTCTCCGGTCTTTGTACAAGTTAAAGAACTTCCTCCCCATCAACACTAAAACAATGTTGGTATATTCTCTTATCTTTCCAATTTTGGATTATGCTGATGTATGTTGCTCGGACCTTAATTGTAACTTTCTCAACAAACTTGATGGGCTTCAAAACAATTGTATTCGATTCATATTTGGCCTACGGAAGTATGACCATGTGTCTGCTTATCGGAGTTAGGTTGGGCCTTCCTTTTAAGTTATATAAACCTGTGTTAGGAAGACTCGCTCTTAAATAACAAAACATGTGTTTATATACAGACAATTAAAGGTTTTTAAAAACGAGTATACACTTACATAAAATATAGTTCATGTACTGAATTTAGATAAGTGAGTGGTGAACACTAGTGTGAATATGTGAAACTATGATCTTCTGATTATTCTTGTATATACATTGACATATAAATACTATTTTCGATATATTACATATACATATTATTTTACTTATTTATATACTTTTTTTATTATTTTTTTAATTTGTACTTACGAAGTTTTACATAGAAGTGCTTCAGTTTGTTCATAAGTTAGAGATTTTAGCCAGTTACATAATTGTATTTTACATTTGCGACGAGTTAGAGGGTATATATCTATTTTTTTATTTATAAGATTGTATAGATATGAGGATAAATATATATATTGTCTTTCTGCATAGGATGATTTTTTAATTATTCTCTCTGGAGCTACCTCGTGATATCTACGTCTATTAAGGAGAAGAGGATCGAAAACCAGGGTTTTATGCACTTTCAGTACAGTACTTAACACAAACAGTTTCCTAACAGTCAAAACATCGCTTAAAGAATACAGCATATCTGTTGGAAAGAGATAAGATTTGAAGTGAATCACCTTTAGCAAAGCTCTTTGTGCTCTTTCTAATTCGAAGTATTTGGTTTTGGTAGCACCTCCCCAAACCGGAATACAGTAACCAAGAACCGACTGTACTAAAGAAAGGTAGATTTGTTTTAAAAGTGTTTTGTCGGCAATATGTCTCAAAGTCTTAAAAGCCCACATTAACTTTCTAACACGGCTCATGAGCAATTCCAAGTGAGAATGCCAAGATAAGCGTTGATCCAACATGACGCCAAGATATTTCAAAGTCGTTACCTTTGCGATGACCGTGCAGTTACAACGAGTATTTGAGATATTGTTGCAACTATGTATCTTTATCTCAAAATCATCAGGTGGCTGAGTGGTCACATACTTAGTGAAGCACATATAATTTGTCTTACTTTTGTTCAAAGTGAGCAAATTACTGTTTAGCCAATTTGATACTTCGGAGAGACCTGTTTCCACAGATTGACGCACATTATTCCAAGTATCCCCAGAAAAGACCAGAGCAGTATCATCTGCGTAAGAAAAAACTTTTCCGTTTGTGATTTTGCATATCACACAGGTCGTTTATGTAAATGAGGAATAGTGTTGGACCTAAGACTGTACCTTGTGGAATTCCAAAATCAATATTGGCTTCCTCACTAACAGTAACCCCTACCTTAACCCGTTGTTTGCGTTCACTAAGGTAGCCCTTGAACAAATCTAAAGCGACTCCTCTAATTCCTATGTATTCAAGCCTCTTCACAAGGATTGGCACAGAGACGGTGTCAAAAGCTTTTTTAAGATCCAAAAAGACTGTAAGACACTTCTTTCCTTTATCAACTTGCTCTACTATATAAGAGGCCAAAACAGTAATGGCGTCCTCTGTTGACATATTGGATCTGAAACCGAATTGTGATTTCGAAAGTAACAGAAATTTATTTAGGTACTTAATTAGTCGAGCATTTAATATTTTTTCTATTACTTTGAAAAGCGCAGACAATAGCGATATTAGTCTGTAATTACTGACGTCGTCTCTGGACCCATCCTTGTGAATCGGTATGATTACAGCTTTTTTAAGTGCGGTAGGAAATATACCATGAATAAAACACAAGTTAACCAAGTGGGTGATTATAGGTACTATTATATGATTTGCCATTTTAAGAAATTTTGTTGGTATATTGTCTATGCCTGGGGAGCTGTCCGTTTTTAAGCCCATCAGAACAGAAAGGACTTCTTGATGGTCAGTTTCAAAGAGCACAAAAGACGAGATGGACTTTTTGGTTAGTAAAAAGTAAAGTAAAGTAAAAAACACTTTATTGCACCAAAACACATGAAAATAACATTTAAATATAAATTCAGATGTACAATAGGCGGCCTTATCGCCAAGGCAATCTCTTACAGGCTACCTTTGGGTGACAGGATTGGCAAAAATAGAAATAATAGTAATGAGTGGTGCGATAGTGAGCATAGTACTAACTTAATTTTATATCATGATATGACAGCAAAAATAAAAAATATATAAGTAAGATAAACTAAAATACATATAAGGTAATACGGTAATAAATAAATATTAATTATAAAAAAATAATATCAAATATAAGTATATATATACATACAAATATAAACATACACATACATACATAAATATATATATACATGAGAATACTAACAATAAAAATACATGTCATACACAACTGGAATAAGAACGAAGATTATGATCATATTAAAATGTATAGAAAATAAGCTACTGTGTAGTTGAAAGAAAATGCGACTTTACCTGGTTCTTGAAACTTGCCAATGTCTGAGCAAAGTGGATGCGGGACGGAAGGGCATTCCAAAGAAGGGCAGAATGTACAGTGAAAGAATTAGAATACATTGCAGACATTGCAGTGGAGTGAGGAGTTATGTCAAGCCTAAGATTTTCTGAACTGCGTAAATTGCGTTCATGGGCATCTTTAAGGAAAACGAAGCACTCCTTAAGGTAGTTGGGATAAGAAGGATTAAAGAGGATGGAGTAAAGAAGTGATAGAATATGCCAGTTTCGGCGGATTTGAATAGGGAGCCACTTGAGTTGAGTGCGAAATTGAGAGACGTGATCATACTTCCTCAAACCGAAGATAAATCGGATGCAAAGGTTTTGGAGACGCTCAAGCTTGGTTAATTACTCCTGTGTAATGTCTAGGTAACAAGAATCGGCATAATCCAAAATGGGAAGCATTAAACTATGTGAAAGCGCAATTTTGGTATCCATCGGCAGGAAGTTACGCAGTCTGCGTAGGGACGCAGAAGCGGCCAACAATTTTTTACTAACCTCGGAAAGTTGAACAGACCAGGAGAGAGTTTGATCCATGAAAACACCAAGATTTTTAACGCAATCACTATATTCAATGATTGTTCCATCGAAAATGATACGAGGAAGATCAGACATTTTTATTCTGGAGATATAATATGAGCTACCAATAATTATGGTTTGCGTTTTGTTTGGATTTACAATGAGACCATGGGTTTTACTCCAGACAGATATGCGTTCCAAATCATCATTAACTGTTTGAATGGCTTGTGGGAGGTCATCAATGGTCGACTGCGAGTAAATTTGAAGATCGTCTGCATAAAGGTGATAGGAGGAGTGAAGTGATAGAGTTATAGAGTTGATAAAAAGTGCAAATAAAATAAGAGATAATACGCCACCCTGCGGTACACCGGCCGATGTGTAACACCATGAGGAGAAAGAATCCTCAACACGTACACACTGTCGGCGCCCAAACAGGTAAGTACGAAACCAGTCGATTACTGTCGGAGATATGTTAAGAGACTGCAATACCATAAGCAGGATATCGAAATCGACAGTGTTGAAAGCATTACTAAAATCTAGCAATGACAACACCGTGACCTGCCCTCTGTCCATACCCGAACGAATGTCATCGGTAATTTTTACTAGAGCAGTAGTCGTGCTATGACCAGGACGGAAACCGGACTGGCAGGGATTCAGGAGATCATGTTCAATAAGGAAATCAGTTAATTGCTGTTGGACAATACGCTCTAACACTTTAGATAGAAATGGAAGGATGGAAATAGGACGGAAATCAGAAAAGGATTTAGGATTTCTGTTTTTGGGCAGAGGTATTACATGGGCTTCTTTCCAAGCTGATGGGAATACGCCCGAGGATAAGGAGAAATTAACCCTTCAAATGTCGACATAGCAGACACAATAGTAAAACAATACATCAGACGCCCGCTCCGGGCGTCCGACAGTTAAAGGGTTAAAGATGGAAGTTATAATTGGTAGAAGGATATCAAGGATAGGAAGAATCATGTTACGACTAACACTATCATTACCGGTGGCATTCGAGGATATTGAAAGAACCGCTTTTCTAACATCACAATCAGTAATCGGACTAAAAACGAATTGAGAATAGTCAGGGGTTGCAAGCTTAGAAATGGAACTTAAAGTGTTTTGTTTGATATTATTATCAAAAACGGGAGAAGATGAAAAATGGGCATTAAGGCCGTTGATGTCAAGGTTGTTAGGAACATTCGATTGATTGGCCTTGCCAACCCCGAGTGACTTAAGGAATTTCCATACCTTTGCAGGCTCACCGTTTTCAACAGAATGATGAATGTGGCGACGTTGTGCTTCCCTACACGCCTTATTGCAGCGATTTCTCGCGGATATGTACAATTCACGATATCTGTTTGGATTAGACCGATATTTCCTTTTAGCGTTATTTTTTTTATTTTGAAGCTGCTTAATCTCAGCGGTAAGCCACGGTGCTGGAAGGTGTTTCATACGAACAGGGCGGATAGGAGCATGGCGATCGTATAGCTCAATCAGTGTTTTGTTAAACAAAATTACTTGATCGTCCACGCTCTCAGCGTTTACTACTGTTGACCAGTCACAATTGAGCGCATCTTCTTTTAATAGCTCAGGATTGATGGAACCAAAATTACGTTTCATAACAATTTTTGATGTAGCTTTAGGGGGACGAATTTTGTAAGATAGGAGTAATAGATCATGGCATGAAAAGGCTTCGGCAGTGATTTGTCCGTACTTGACAACATGATCAGGAGATGAGACGAGAATGAGATCAAGGAGAGAAGGTTCGCAATTTGGAAAGAAATGAGTTGCTTCTACAGGAAGTATGGTGAGGTTACAGCTATCAGCAAGAGAATTTAAAGAACGTGACCTGTGATTATTTTTAAGCAGGCAAGTATTAAAGTCACCCAATATGATAGTGTGACTATATGAAGGGATCAAATTTACAAGGAGATTTTCAAGCTGGGAAAAGTAATTTATAGATGAAGAAGAGCTATAGAAAACACCAAGAAGGACTTTAACGTTAGCGAAGAATTTCTTTTGAGATTTGTTGTACTTTGGTTACGGGAAAATTTGGATAGTTTAGATGTAATGTCTTCAGCTAAAGATCTTCCAACACCTGCGAAATAGTCGTTGACAAAGTTTACAGATTCTTGGGGACTAGATTTTAAATTCGATAGCTCTTCGTTCGATGATTTTGTATTTTTGCGGTTAGTAACGTTATTTATAGTATTCCATATTTTCTTAGGATTATTTTTAGCATTTTCAAGTTGTTGCTTATGATAATTGTATTTTAGTTTTTTAATTAAGTTGTTGCAATAATTGCGATATCTTCGATATGTGATATTGAGAAGTTCATTACCGGGATCAGATTTAACTTTTCTTTGCAAAGCATTTATATTTCTAATGCATCTTAGAATTCCTAAAGTTATCCAGGGTTTAATAACTCTATTTTTCACAGGGATTAATTTAGAAGTAGTATTTTCAGATAAGCATTTTTGTAAAATATCTATTAATTTTATTGTTAATGTATTAGGGTCCTGGCAACATAAAAGTTCAGCAAGGTTATAATCTTTCAGACAGAATAAGGCTTTATCAAAATTAGTGGTTGTTTTAATATAAGTTATTTTATTATTATTTATTATATTAAATAATTTAAGGAAAACCAACCGGTGGTCTGTAACTATTGTATCCAAAACAGCGATATGAGGTTTCGCAGTGTAGTTTTCCAATTTAATAATATTTATGTTTATATCGCCCGCAATGATTATATTTTTGCATGACCTGATATGTTCCAAGTGACTATTTAGAGAGTTTATAAACTTGTCGGCATTAAGATTTGAGGGTGAACGATAAATTACGAGAATAGTGTAACTTTGTATTTTTATTTGAAGGCAAGATGCATGTTCAAGAATTATTTAATTAACATTCGTGTTATGGCAATTTTTGATATAAGCGACTACTCCATCGTTTTGATTTAGTAGATTTTTACTGCTATAAGAAAAGTAATTTGGAATTTGAGGAATAGTCCTGTGTTGATCAAGTCTACATTCGGTCAAAAGTAATAGATCAATTTCAAAATTTAAATTGGTCAGGGTAAGTTGTAGGTCATCAATATTACTATATACGCTGCGTATGTTTTGTGTAATTAAAGTTAAATCCGACATCTGAGGAACGATAGTTTTTGCGAAATCTAACTTACTTTCAAAGGAAAAAGCAACTTCAAATGAATCTATTTCGTGTATGGTTTTTAAAGAGCTATCCATAATTTATTGAAAGGAATTTAGTTTTAATTATAAAAATGTTATGTGTTATTTTTATGTTGTTTTTTATATAAGGTGTTTGATTGTGTGTTTGTGATTTTATTGTTTGTGTTATATATTAATTTATTGTATAAAGAGTTGTTCAAAGAAGTAGATATACCTTTTGTCGTTTGCGTAGTATATACATTTAAGCAAACCAAATTAAATGTGCAGTGTATTAAGTATATAGCGAAATATAAGAGAAACTGTTCAAGAATACAGATATAAAAATCTTTTCCTCTTATGATAAAAGTTACAGTACGTAGGTGTGTTGTGGTATATATGCTTGAATATAGTCAGGATATCTGCATAAGATTGTGTACCTGTGATTCCGTTTTAATAGCTATAATTGGCGAGTCATCGTTGTTTCTTACGTAGACTTTTCCGTAAGCAGTCCAGCAGTATTTATACTTGTTAGATTTCGCTAGATCGCGGGCTAGAAAATGAAGCAGAGATCCTCGGGCGGTCAATTGTTCCGCGACGAACACTGGCGTGTCTTCATTTTTTCGGAGTCCCAGGTGTATAGCACGGAGTTTGTCTTTGTGACGTATATTATATGCTTTACATGCCTTTAGTACTGAAGTCTTCATCAATGAGGAGCAAGTCTCCACGATAATAGGTGAGTTGGATTGGTTGATCTTCTTGCTTTTTACTCTATAAATATCACTTATATCTTTGTTATTTATTTCGCAGTTTATCGTTTTAGACAGTGATAGTACCAAATTTATTAAATCCTTCTTCGTCTCTTCCTCCTGTTTAGGTACGTTTTTTATTTCTATGTTTGTTTTCCTATTTGAAAGTTGTAGATCCTCTATTTTATCTTCCAACATTACAATATATTCTCTATCCTGCTTGGTTTGTGTTTCCAATAATTCTATTTTTTTTTTCTCTATTCTGTTTTGTCAGAAAAATAATTGAATTTTCAATGTTACTGTTGGTTTGTTTTATATCATATCCATGAGCGTAGGAGCAATTTTTTTGAGTTCCTTTTCTTGTTCCGACAAAAGAGACTTGACCATTATCGTCATGGAATTTAACATGTCCTCCTTAAAGGTTTTTAAATCCGAGTCATAATCATCGTTTCTCCTTCGTTTAAACCGTTGAAAGACAAAACCAGGCGGAGTAGTAGTAATATTTGGTTCCGTCAAGTTCAAATTTGGGTCCGATGCTGATCGGTTCAATACACTTTCCGTGGATTTTTTTTGCATATTTACCCAAAACAAAAGATTCCCCAGATATCGTCAAAAATGTTCTCGTAACAAACAAACTTCGCTCGTAGCCGGTCTTGCACAGATGGCCGAGCGGGTAGCGAGGAGTAGTAGTGTAGTAGCTTCGTAGCGTTGATGTCTAACACGTGATCTCTTCAGTGCTACGACGCGGTGTCGCACGGGGCGAGCGAGACAAAAATATGATGTCTTTTGTTCGCGGAGGTGAGGTTGCGGTCCCCGCGCTCGCTGTGGCTTGCCGTAGTCGAGCCACCGATGCTTGCTTTTAATATGTTTTGATTTTAATGTCGGAAATGCACTTGTTATTTATATTTGAATTTCGCACTTATGAGAGTTCGGATTGTTATCAGATTTGCGTGTACACTTCGGAAGTATGATAAATAACAACGCGTAGCACGTCTTCTTTCTAAGGAATTTCGGACGAAAGAGGATATATATAAATGTAAACGTATGTACATACAACCAGGCGTGAGAGCCCTGGAGCCCTGTAATACAGGCCTTGCCTAATACAGGCTCCAGTCTCCTTACAGACTTGGTTAATGCCCATTTTCTGTATTTGTTTAATATGCATATACTAATCATTTAATAACGTAGTATTAAGTTGAGTTATACCATGTTAAGTTAAGCTATACCATATACTGTATTTGGCAGTAGCGAAGATTCCTTATAACTCGATTCCTTACGGCTTGGCCTAGCTAATCCTAATATATACATTTTTTTATTATGAACAATTATGGCTTACCCCCGTGTTCCACGCATTTATAAATATCTATTTTTCCACTTGCGTAAGCCCGGATCAAGCGGCATTACCCACGGCTCACATCCACATAAACAAACGCATTCACGCACACATTCATTATTGTATTATACGTTCAAGTACTTTTAAAATCTGCTATAACCCGCTCGTCTTTTCGGGAATCCAATATTTCGACAGTATGCAATACACGCACACAGCGACAACATTCACACATAAGAAACACTGTCGCAATAGAGCGAATATAAGCCGGAGAACGTCGGCTTATAAAAAAATTGTAATTTAGTAAACTTTATTTGCATATCATTAAAGTCCTATTTTGCCCTAATTAATTGACAAGTCACGAATCCACGTGGACTACTGGAATTTGATTGGGAGTGGGGTGGCCAATCAAATTCATTTGAATTGCGCGCTCTCTGAATGCACGTATGCAAATGATTATTTCTAATTATTGTAATATCTTGTGATAAATAGATTTAAAAGAGTCGAAATCAGTGTAATTTGACTTGCCAAGTGTTGTGTGTGTTTTTAAGTAGTGTTTTTATGTCTTCTCGAATCAAGTAAGTGAAAATGGTGAAATTAGCGCAAATTGAGTGTTGTGTTGTGTTACAGATTAGGTACTTGCTCAGTGAGTCAACTTGTTTTCTATATTATCATTTGAAAATAAAAAACTTCCCTGTTTGATGTTTTCCCATACAAGTAGCGCTTGGAATCGAGCTGGATTACTGTTATTAGTATTACGGGACTTACAGTACGTGGAATCCAGTGATTGAGCTTTGTAAAAAGAGTGTGCGAATAATGAAAAATAATTCCCGAACGGACACCGTCAGTGTTGTGTGTAAGGACTTATGCAACAAACGACGAAGAAAGAGGGTAGACCGATATAGTTACCCTTGATGTGTGCGTTTGTCTACCTAGAAAGTAGCTCCTAGAGAGATATGAGTGGAATATATAATTAGTACCCAATATGCTGTAAATGTGCCCGGCATAAATAATTTGTGGGGGTTGTCGTTTTGGAAAAAAATGGAAAAAACGGTTCCTGCTAGGGTAACGTTGTTCCAGCAGGAAAATTCTAAACTACTGATCGAAAGGAGAAACAATGTGCATGGTCAGATAGCTTATATTTGTGGAAGTATGTGCGGCGAATATGGAATATGTGACGGTTCAGGTTTTTAAGATATCGAGTTTCCTGCTGGAGTAACGTTTAGCGAAATCGTTGTGCTCTAAAACTGTTATATGTGCGCATGTAGAATAATTTCACATGAGTAGCTCTTGATTTGTGCTAATGGCACACATAATTATATTTAAGAAAATATTAATAATATTGGAGTAATCGCGCTTTTTTTAAAATACAAAAAAAAAATTCGCAGCGCCGTTAAGAGAAAACGTATAAGCTCATTAAAAACTGTATTCGATCCATCTCGACTCCTATTAAATCCATAAAAAAATTGGGAAGTGTAGGTACATCAGTTATCAAATAATATTACAAAAATCAAAATTATCCTATCATAATTTTGACGGTCAACATACAAGAAAACAGATCAACGCAAGACGTGCGGGTATGAACTAAAAATTAGTACCTATAGTCGAATAACGCATTGCGAATTTTCAGCTAGAAATGTTTCGTATGTAAAAAGATATAAACAAAAAACAAAACCTGGAAACAAGGGCCGATAACCCGACCAACTTCGAATGACTACAAAAAAGCGGCGGTTTCATACATATCGATGACCTTCTTAACTTAGTCACGAACCGGTCGAAACGTGTTGAGCCAAAGTACACTCAAGTAGAAAACAGACAAGTCAACAATAAATAAACTTGTATGTATACTATACAATATGTAAAAAAAACCTGTACGATCCGTTAGGTAATAATCGCTATTTTTTTACAGGGGTTATTTTTATTAGAATCTTTCATCTATCATACATACTTACATATATACATGTTATCACGTCTTTATCCCTTACGTGGTAGACAGGACCACGTTTAGCATACTGGTGGGCGTGTAGGTGGAAAATGTAATCAAAATAGTGATGAATTGCTAGCCCCATTTTTTGGATTTTTTTTTACATTGGCTACTTTTGGTTCTCTAATATATGACCCAGACCCAGATTTCATTTCTGGCGAAAAAAAAAACAACGCGAAGAGGTTGCATTGGCTTTTTAACTGTTTAGCTATCACGGTTCATGAGATACAGCCTGGTCACAGAAAGACAGACGGACAAACGGACATTGGAGTCTTAGTAATAGGGTCCCGTTTTTATCCTTTGGGTACGGAATCCTTAAAGTAGTTAAAATCCACAAATAGAGTTGTAAATCACGCAAAAGTAGATGCACTTCGCGTTTATTTATTTAAGTAATACCTATTGCCGCCCGGTGCCGGGAGCGTTAGCGGTATCGATGCATTGAATCATCATCGGGCGAGTTGTCATGTCATGTCATGTTCGGACATGACATGTCATGAACGTTCATTGAGCGCGTCCGGCCGGGCGCACTCGAGTTTGCTTGCCAGCGGTTCACTTCATTCAGCAGTAGGCGGCCGGCCGGGCGCACGCGAGTTTGCTTGCCAGCGGTTCATTCAGCAGCGGGCGGCCAGCTGGGCGCCCGTAGGTAGATACTTGCAAGCATAGTTTACGCTCGACGATTTACGGTGAGGTGCCAAGTGGTAAGTATTTATGTTTTAATGTAGTTTGTATTTTCAAGTGTGTAAATTATATGCATAGTAATTATATATAAATATTATTTTCGTACCACTTGCTCAAAAAAGTCACATTCTATGGCACAAAAAGCGAACATAACAATAGTCATTTTTAATCTGTTAAAAACAGGGAAAGTAAAATGTACTGAATTTCATTCATCCTCTAGAGCAGTCTTTCCCAAAGTGGGCGATAACGCCCCCTTGTGGGCGCTGCAGGTCTCAAGGGGGGCGGTAAGACACCCAGAAAGATTATTTTTTTTGCTAGGAGCTTTATTTAGCTAGGAGGCCTCTTAAACAACGACTGCAAGAGCTCTCGACTCTCAACAACAACCACATAAATATCATCCTCCACTTTGAGAATAAATATTTACATAATGAGGGGTTTTTAAAGTGACATTTAAAAAAAATATATAGTAACTCTTTTTCTCACTAGATGGCATTGATGCCTTGGTCAAGTGTCAAATAGTGGTGGGTCGTACGTAACGGGTTTTGCAGAAAACGGAACGTGCTGGTTTCATCTGGCAAAGGAACTGGATTGAGAACCAGTTTCACGAAAAACTGCTTTCTCTATCCTTTAAATAAGATTTAAAATTGCTTAAACATTACGAAAGAAACGTGTTTGTAGGAGAAAAAACATATAAACGGGCGGACTGGAAGGAATGTTCGTTCATGTTTTGAATATCGGGGATCGTTTCGTTATTCGTTTCTTCGTTTCACCCGGTGTGGTCGTCCGTTCTCAGTATAACTATGTATATGAATCGAAAACCGTTCGTTCGTTTCTCTCGTAGAAACCAGAAGTGCTAATTTTGAAACGTGGAGTCACCTAAATGAGTGGTTTTTCTATACAAACCGTTCGTTTAGTGACTCCGCGTTTGAAAAATAGCACCTCAGTTTCAAAAAGCGTTTCATGAAAAAACGCCCAGTACGTCAAAAATGCTGTGCTTGTAAAATGTAAGCAATTTACATTCTACTAAGAATTTTCCCTTAATTCAGTAAATATATGAGAGAATTCTTATGAAAAGTTAGTCCAGACTTGATATTATGTCGTAAAGCTTGTATCCATTGTGATTTCGTCTTAAGGAAAACGACGAGTGCCAATATTTTGACAGTTTTTCACAATACATGGGCTAACCATAATTATAACGAAGTATAATTTTTTTTGTTAGAATATTAATAGCAAACATTATAAATGAAACAGTAAATAGTTATGTTTATATTACCTACATAGATACCTAGAGAGTAGACATGGTCGTTGAATGAACGAACGGTTTATTTCAACCGTTAACTGGCATGAAGTGCATGAACTATTAGACTAGTTTACCGTCGAATGATAAACCGAAATGATCGAATGATAATGATCGTGACTCCTCGTCGCTTCGCTACGCCAACCGAAGCTAGCAATCTGTTCGCTTCATTCATACTTTAATATTTGCCGATATGACTGTCTCTGCCGCGCGCATGCGCGAAATCCATGCACTGAGTGGGCGCAGTTTAGTTTACGTTGTCATACTTCCTCAATGTAGTTCCTAACTAGTCGAAAATTAGACTGTTTTATAAACTCGTTTAAAGTTGACGGAAAACGGTCTCGTTTCGTCGACGACAAAACCGTTGACGACCCACCCCTATAGAGAGTGACAGGACATTCAATATTGCCATCTATGACATTGACACATGCCTTTTTATCAACGCCATCTAGACTTATTTTTTTAAATTTCTATTCTGAAAAGACCTCATTACATATATAGGTCACAATAATTAATTAATTTAATTTGAAGTTATAGTGGTCTTTAAATAGGTGAAAAAATGGGGGCGCTAAAAAAATATTTATTCTCAAAGTGGGCAGTAGACAAAATAAGTTTGCGAACCACTGCTCTAGAGGGAGAATGTAGTTTAAGTTTGGAATACTTACCGAAATTTATACTGAACTGAAATCATTTCTATATCGTTAGGCGTTAAAAAATAACGATTTTGAATCGACAACATGTATCCACAAAATCCACAAAACCACTTAAATTTCATAAAATAAACAACTAAATCAAGTTTTATCATTGTTAGTTTACACCAGCTGTTTAGTTTTCCAAAAAGAAAAAGCAAAGGGCCATTTGAGTCTCACACATACAGCCAAGTTTTCTGCGTAACTATATTTATTTACAACGTAAAACATTTTGTATTTTTTATATAACTGAATATAAATTGATTTAAGTCTGTAGTAAAGAAGGACCTTATAGTTTCGCCATGTCTGTCTGTCTGTCCGTCCGCGGTGTAGCTGCCATACAAGTAAAGAGGGAGTAACATTTTTTTCTCGACAAACACATTTTGTGACATATCGTTGAATAGGTCTTTTAAAAATAATGTGAGTTAGTGAATACCATTTTTCGATTGATGAAATATTTAAATTACCATTAATTATTATTATAATTATAATAATATTAAGATTCATCATCATCCGAGCGTATTCCCTGTTGCATCCTTAACCGTAACGCTTCCGAGACCGGGGTCCGCTGCCTTATCTATGTCATTTTGACGAGGATTCTGGTTTTTACATAGTTGTTATTCTTAGGAATAAGGTTATAAAATTGCCAACAAAAAACGCTCGGGTGAAAAAAAAGAAATGCCAAAATACCTTTGAACGCGACTGTATGACAACGTTTTAGGTATAAGACGTCCAATAAAGAAGGTCATCGATATGTATGAAACCGCCGCTTTTTTGTAGTCATTCGAATTTGGTCGGGTTATCGGCCCTTGTTTCCAGGTTTTGTTTTTTGTTTATAACTTTTTACATACGAAACATTTCCTGCTGAAAATTCGCAATGCGTTATTCGACTATAGGTACTAATTTTTAGTTCATACCCGCACGTCTTCCGTTGATCCGTTTTCTTGTATGTTGACCGTCAAAATTATGATAGGATAATTTTGATTTTTGTAATATTATTTGATAACTGATGTACCTACACTTCCCAATTTTTTTATGGATTTAATAGGAGTCGAGATGGATCGAATACAGTTTTTAATGAGCTTATACGTTTTCTCTTAACGGCGCTGCGAATTTTTTTTTTGTATTTTAAAAAAAGCGCGATTACTCCAATATTATTAATATTTTCTTAAATATAATTATGTGTGCCATTAGCACAAATCAAGAGCTACTCATGTGAAATTATTCTACATGCGCACATATAACAGTTTTAGAGCACAACGATTTCGCTAAACGTTACTCCAGCAGGAAACTCGATATCTTAAAAACCTGAACCGTCACATATTCCATATTCGCCGCACATACTTCCACAAATATAAGCTATCTGACCATGCACATTGTTTCTCCTTTCGATCAGTAGTTTAGAATTTTCCTGCTGGAACAACGTTACCCTAGCAGGAACCGTTTTTTCCATTTTTTTCCAAAACGACAACCCCCACAAATTATTTATGCCGGGCACATTTACAGCATATTGGGTACTAATTATATATTCCACTCATATCTCTCTAGGAGCTACTTTCTAGGTAGAGTAACGCACACACCCTTGATAGCCGGACATCCATCGCAGTTCCTCAGTCGGCCAGCGACCATGATGGCAGAAGAGCCATCGAAATATCTGGCAAAAAACGATATTAATCGCGGTAAGACCCGTAATACTAATAACAGTAATTGTGACCGTGAAACTCTAAAATCATATGTCGAGCTGGATTTTCAGACATCAATAATATATATTTATCGAACTCAGCTAGAAAAAAATTGCAAAGTGAGAAACCTTCGCAGTTGTTTATTATTATATGACTTTGGTAATAGTAGAATCAAGACATTTTTCGGCAATAATTTCGAAGCCCATAGCCGTAAAGTGGAGCGTAATCAAAACTTGATGAAAAGTTTAATATATTTTTATTTATTTTTTTATTTATTTAACTTTATTACAAAAATGTAACAGGCGGACTTAAGGCCCAAGGCCTTTTCTACCAGTCAACCTACAGGTGGTGCTGATAAAAGCAAATTTTGGGCGAGAGTAGTAATTGGAACAAACTTTACAATAAATCTATACATATGAATATATACACATACATAAGATAAATAATATAATCTAATGTATTAATAAACCTACATACAATATACATAAATAGGTTATCTTTATAAACCATACATAAACTACACCAATATTAATAAAACTCTATGGCAGTTTGTGAAGATAATATGCGCGTACAGCACTCTTAAACGCCTGGCGACTAGGGGCTTTGCGAATACCAACAGGAAGGGCGTTCCAAAGAATCACGGCTTGTTTGGTGTATGAATGTTTAAGAAACCCACTCCGGCAGCGAGGCATATCTAGAAGGAGATTATTGGACGAACGAAGATCTCTAAGATGAGTATTAACCAGAAAATGGAACTTAGTTTTGAGATACATCGGAGTTTTTGGGTCAAAGAGTATGGAGAAAAGAGTAGTGAGAATATGCAAATTGCGACGTTGACGGATGGGTAACCATTTGAGTTTAGACCGATAAGCAGACACATGGTCATACTTCCGTAGGCCGAATATGAATCGAATACAATTGTTTTGAAGCCTATCAAGTTTGTTGAGAAAGTTACAATTCAGGTCCGAGCAACATACATCAGCATAATCCAAAATTGGAAAGATAAGAGAATATACCAACATTGTTTTAGTGTTGATGGGGAGGAAGTTCTTTAACTTGTACAAAGACCGGAGAGCTCCCGTAACCTTTCCGGAGACTTCAGCAACATGTACATCCCAACGGAGGTTTGTGTCAATATGAAGGCCAAGATCTTTAACACTTTGACAAAATGGGATTGGGGTGTTATTAAAGCAAACTGGGCGCAACGAGTTGCTATCAAGCCGACCTGTGAGATGTGAACTTCCAATTATAATAGCCTGACATTTATTTGGGTTGACAGTGACTCCAAAGCGTCGGGACCAATCAGCAATTGCAGTTAAATCTAAATTAATTTGGTCGATAGCCCTCTCTACATTATCAACATCAGTATGTACATAAAGTTGCAAGTCATCGGCATAAAGGTGATACATGCACCGAAGTTCTTTGGTGATGAAATCTATGAAGATAGAAAACAATAACGGAGAGAGAATGCCACCCTGTGGAACACCAGTATCTAGCTCACTCCAATTAGATGAGGAACCATCAGTGCGAACTGACTGTTGACGTCCACGAAGATATGAGGAGAACCATGCCACAGCCGAGGGGGAAACCGAATGGTGGGAAAGGATCGCAAGAAGGATATCATGATCGACGGTATTAAATGCATTAGAAAAATCTACTAAACCCAGCACAGTGACTTTAGTATTATCCATGCCTGCTCTAATATCATCGATCACTTTGAGGAGTGCAGAAACAGTGCTATGTCCAGGTCTAAAACCGGACTGTAAGGGATTTAATAACTCATTGCGAATAAAATATGAGGTGAGTTGCTTGTGTGCGCAAGCCTCAAGAACCTTTGACAAAAGCGGGAGGATAGAAATAGGTCGGAAGTGATTTGGGAGAGAGGGATTGGAAACTTTGGGTAAGGGACAAATAAAAGCTTTTCGCCAAAGTGAAGGAAATTGACAAGAAATGAGGGAAAAATTAATAATGTGGGTCATGACAGGAATAATAATGTCAAGTATGCATTCAAACATACGACGATTTAATTGATCAACCCCCACAGCTCTGGTTTTTATGGCCAAAAAAGTCTTTTTGACTTCTTCCTCACTGACCGGAGAAAAACTGAATTCAGTGATATCACGAGAGGGAAGAGCAGCGATGCAAGAGATAGTGTTCAATTTCGTTAGATCATCCAACTGGGAAGAAGTGGTGAAATGTTGATTGATGTCATCTAACGATATTGAAGAAGGGATATTAGAACTGACTGATTTACCGATACCTAAAGTTCTAAGGAACTTCCAGATATCAGCAGAAGATGAAGAGGAAACAGTGTCGAGAATAAAGCGGCGTTTGGCGTCACGCATCATCCTATTACATCGATTTCTTGCAACCTTAAACGATGTCCAATTTTCACCGGAACGATCCCTCCTAAACTGACGGAATGCTCGGTCCCTACGCCTCATAGCCATTCGCACCCCAGGAGTAATCCAAGGCGCAGGAGGACGTTTAACTTTAACCTTTCGTATAGGGGCGTGTATGTCATATAACTTAGTAAGTGCATCGTTAAAGATTTCAACTTTTTCATCCACACTATTTGCTGACTGCAGCCCCTCCCAGTTAATGTTAGCGGCATCTGCAGCTAGTTTCTTAAGATTTATCCTGGCAAAACTACGCCGGTAAACTGATTTTGGGATAATTTTGGACGGCTTGAGATTGTAAGAACAGTGGATCAAGTCATGTCGGGAGAAAGCCGGGGCTGGATGCTGGCCATGTGATGAAATAAGATCGGCTGACGAAGTTATAATTAAATCCAACCAAGTATCTTCGACATCAACATTGTGGTGAGTAGCATTTAGTGGGATAACTTGAAGACTGGCTGACTGAAGTATACGGCCTAAGCTAAGAGCTCGTGTTGACTTACTGTCTAGAAGGTTAGTATTTAAGTCACCAAGAATAATGTGATGTATGTACTCAGAGCTGAATGAATCCAAGGCAATTTCAAGGTCGGAGAAGTAATTTGTTGAAGGAGGACAGTAAACCACGCCAAGAACAGCCTTGGAACCCCCCACCAAGACCTCTAGAAATATAAATTCCGCAGAAGCAGAATATAGGGCCGGCGACATTGATAACACTTTGTACGCAATTTCGCACCGAATATAGATTGCCACACCTCCACCACCTTTGCCTACCCGGTCATTACGGATGAGTACAAAACCAGGCAATGGGTAAGAAGTGGATGCAAGTTCTGGTTTTAACCACGTTTCTGAAATGAGAACAGCATGTACATTCACGTTCGAGAAAGTATCTACAAAGTCAGCATAATGACCGGGAAGGCTTTGGGCATTGATATGGCAAACGTTAAAATGAGTGGAGTGTTCAAAAGTATTTAATACGTATTCCTCAAGAGGAACAAAGGAGGTATTCGCGCTTCCCTCACAAGAGTGAAATTCGTCACTAGAATCACAATCAGACATAAAGAGTAATATATATCTACATATATATATAAATATAATAATAAAATACTAATATATAAAACAGACGAAGAATAATACGTAACGTATGTATAAGAAGAAACAGAAACAAATAACTCAGCGAGCAATCACTATCTGCACCACCCGCCAGCCAACCCACCTTACACACAATATAGTATAATATGACAAGGTTTAGTAAACATAATAGGTCTTTAAAGAACAATGTTGAGATTTTATAACCGAGAAATGATGACTTATTATTATTACAAAAAAAAAAGAAAACTTAATTTATACTTGTACGGCTTGTGCCTAAGACAACAGAAAAAAAAAGAATACTGTAGCTGTCACAATCTCAACTGACATTTCAACATATAACGTCACTGTCAAATAAGTTTTCTGAATTCCTGACGTGAAACAAACAAAACACAATGAAAAGTAATTCACATTCACTCACAGTTTAAAAGTTACAAAGTGACGGTAATTCGGAAAAAAAAACACTATCTATTTAAAACTGTTGCTTAATTGTTGCTAAAGCTACGAAAGAACACATAATAATGTACCGCACAATTATTTAGAACCTGTCCAAAACGTAGCATTTAATACCCGCATGGTTGCCGGCCCCGTCAAAAGCTACGTAGGTACTACGAAGATGCAGTCCTTGACGCCGCGTCCTCCGTACGGCCCGCCGCCTGGGGGAACTTCTCCTTTAGTCCCTTAAGCTCGTCCTCAGAACAGATCTTCAACCTAGTGCCGTCCGGAGCCTTGATGACAATCACGCCGTCTTGTGTCCAACAGTTTCGCATTCCAAAATGTTGGCGCGACTTGCCAAAGGCAGCCAGCCTTAACTTAGTGAGGAACTCCTTCACAGATATCTTAGTCCCCTTAAGAGAGGACTTTTTGTTCCAAACCGCTGACTTCACAGAATACTCGCGAAACCTTACTAGCATGGGTCGATGGTTGTCCTTGCTTTGTTGGCCAAGACGGTGGCACACTTTAATAGATTCTACATTCACCTCTGCAATATTCATCCTCTTCTGTAGTAGCTCCAGAATCACACTTTTGCAATCCTCCTTGGGTTGCTCAGGAATGCCCGAGAATATCAGGACATTCAGCCTGTCCCTGGTTTCAATCCCATCCACGGATCGTACGCAGTCAGCAATTTGGCGCCGAAGAATTCCAACCAGTTTGTAAACGATTTCCCGGAAGGTTCTAAATTCCTCAGCAACCTTTGAGACAGTGTCCTTGGATGGAGCAGCCGACTGCAACTGGGATTCCAATTCTGACATCTTCTTGTCGAAGACAGCTTCTAGGTCCTGTTGGGCCTTGAGGATATCGTTCAGCTGAGCCATAGTATCTTGAGGTGATGAACAATGATGGTGTCAAACAGTGAAGTGTAGGTACCCTGTGCAGGTGTTGAGCTGGCAGGTAGTGTGTAGTGCTTAAGTGTTGCTAAATCTTGATGGATTGAGCCACAAACGTAAGTAGTGCTGATTTATAAGAAAATTACACTGAATATATTAATTGAAATTGATTTAGACTTGTAAAATTAATTTTAAATACAAAATTATATGGAGAGACTTTGTTACTTTTTTGCACCTACCGCCCAAAAAAAAAGAAAAAAGAAAAAAAAAAAAAAAAAGAAAAAAAAAAATATATGCGGTTGTTCTTCTCGAAAAACAGGAATTTTTCTGCGGGCGGGCATAACGGAAATGTAAACTCGACAATCGTAGCATTTATGTATAAAGAAACATTGCTATATTTGAGTAAGTACGACAGCATTATGGAGTCGCACTTTGAACATTGTTCATCTTCTTCACATCCTGTTTTTACCGGTCTATTAGGGACATTCAAAATGATCTAATACACTGCGTTGCGGCTTTAATTTTAGACGGGATTAAGGTACACTAACACCTAGTTATAAGGTATGTAGATAAATGCATGTATATTTTTTACTTATACCCGTTTTTAGCTCCGGCTTCACTTGTCTTTTTTTTTACGCTGCGCCGCTGGACAGAAATAAAATACATTTTTACCTTTACCTTCTCATATCAGTATTCATGACATTCATCACTATATCATCACTATATCATACCCTTATCAGCACTTTTCTAGCCTTTGGTGCTATTCTTGTTCTTATCACATTACGAAAGTCTCGACGCACGCGCGCATCAGCAGTGCAGCGTAAGCCGCCTCAGGAGAGGCCTCAGCAGGAGGAGACGGCTACTAGTGCGAGTGTCAGTGAAGTGCACGAAATGTGTCAAATCCCCAGTGATCTTAGACAATTAGTCCTTAGCATCGATAAAAGCACGTCTACGTCCCCTATAGGCAATCGTTCAGTAAACTTTAGAGTGAATAAGTGTGAAACCGTAAATAAAACTGGAACATTCGTCATCATTAATACATATACATATAATAAAACAGTAGGAACCGCGTGTCTGTACATTTGATAAAAATTACATAAAATTGATGTGGGCGATAAGAAAAGAGTAACAGAACACAAGCCGTGTGGTTTCCGGCCTAGAATGGAACCACTCCCTTTCCTCCTGTGGATGTCTTAAGAGGCGACTAAAGGATATATTCGTCACGAACACCAAAACAGGCTTCCGACGGGCAGCAGCGTCGGAAGCTTGATAGTGACACAACACTGCGCTCGCCAATCCGCCTGCCAAGCGTGGCGAGTATGGCAAAACCCCCTAATGGAGGAACAAAAAAAGACCAGGCCCCCAGTACCCGGCGGCCCCGCTATTCCTGGCTCCGGTAGCGGTCATGGTAGCGGCGGGGCAGGGGGTGCTAAGAATCTCCGGATGAGATCGGGCTACCACCCACGGCGAAAACTGGCCCTGGTAACGCACAACGTCCGCACTTTGAGGCTGGACGAAAAACTGGCTGAGGTAGAAGAGGAAATGAGTAGGTTACGTTGGGATATTGTAGGGTTGTCTGAAGTCCGAAGAGAGGGCGAGGGCACGACGACCCTGGAGTCCGGTAACCTACTCTATCACCGGAAAGGAGACGAAATAAAGTCTCAGCATGGTGTCGGGTTTCTCGTCCACAGGTCCCTCGTAAATAACTTAGTTACTATCGATAGTGTTTCCAGCAGGGTAATATACCTGATACTCAGAGTATCGAAAAGGTACTCGCTGAAGGTTATACAGGTGTATATGCCAACCGGAAAACACTCAGATGCAGAGGTTGAGGTCGTGTATGAGGACATTAGTAGGGCCATACATGCCTCCAAAATCCAGTTTACGGTTATTATGGAGGACTTTAACGCAAAATTGGGCAAGGGACGCGATGGAGAGACCAGGGTGGGGCAATCTGGATATGGCGAGCGTTACGACAGGGGACATAGGCTGGCTGATTTTCTGGAGGAAGAGGGACTCTTTGCGATGAACTCTTTCTTCAAAAAGCCGCCACAGAGGAAGTGGATCTGGATAGGTCCTAGTAAAAACGACCAGCCCCCTGTCAAGAACGAGATAGACTTCTTCCTGACGACCAAGAGGCAGATATTCAATGATATCTCCGTGATCAACAGGATTAAAACCGGCAGCGATCACCGAATTTTGAGAGGCATCATGAATATCAGTCTCCGACTCGAAAGGTCCAAGTTGATGAAGTCTGCGCTACGACCATCACAGAGTCAGATCCAAAACCCCGAGAGCTTTCAAATAGAACTCTCCAATCGCTTCGAAGGTCTCCAGGATTGCGTTTCAGTGGACGAGTTAAACAACGGGCTTGTTGAAACTGTCCAAGCAGCGGGATCTAAGTTTTTTAAATCCCGCCCTAAAAGGAAACCTCAAAAAATCTCTGCTCAGACCCTTAACTTGATGGCAGAACGACGATCCATGACGCTGCAAACCTCCGAAGATGCTGAGTCGTATCGGCGGCTCAATAGACGAATACAAAGGTCCTTGCGACACGACATTCGCTCCTTTAATACTAAATGTATTGAGGAGACAATAGAACGAAACAAAGGTTCCAAAGTGTTTGCAAGGATCATGTCTACTGGGCAAAGCAGGCTGACTAAGCTGAAGACGGAGGGCGGTAACATGGTTTCGACAAAGGATGGGGTGCTGGCAGAGATCGAGAGGTTTTATGGGCAGTTATATACATCCGTTGCAAAACCTGTGAATATGGCTACAGATCCAAGAGCCAAGCTCACCCGACACCATACCGAGGATATCCCGGACATCAGTCTGTACGAGATTAGAATGGCCCTCAAACAGTTAAAAAACAACAAGGCACCGGGCGAGGACGGGATCACAGCAGAGCTTCTGAAAGCGGGCGGAACGCCGGTACTGAAAGTCCTTCAGAGGCTCTTTAATTCCGTTCTGCTCGAGGGCGTAACGCCAGAAGCGTGGAACAGGGGCGTGGTGGTCCTTTTCTTCAAAAAGGGTGACAACTCTCTTGAAGAACTATAGGCCCATCACGCTTCTTAGTCATGTCTATAAGTTGTTTTCGAGGGTTATCACGAACCGTCTCACTAACAGATTTGATGCCTTCCAACCTCCCGAACAAGCCGGATTATTTTTCCCGTGTTATTTGGACCATTATTAACCCACTAGCTGATGCCCGCGATTTCGTTCGCGTGGACTTTAGGACTCCGGCATATAAATATGGTCATCAGGCTGAAAAACTTTTGCTAATGCGTCATTAATGTATATTTCTAACAGTTTAGATGAAACATTTTTTTTTCATCAGGTGTTCCAGATCTTTGAGTTTATCCTCAACAATAAAAGATCATCAGGCTGAATAACTTTTGCTAAGACGTCATTTTTATATTTCTTATTATAGTTTAGCTGGATCATTATGGTTCTGTATCATGTGTTCCAGACTTCGATGTTTATACCTCAACAAAAAATGCTCATCAGGCTGAACGACTTTGGCTAAGGCGTCATTTTATATTTCTTATAGTTTAGCTGGACCATTATGATTCTGCATCAGGTTATCCAGGTCTTCGATTTTTATAATTCAGTAAAAAATGCTGAGCAGGCTAAACAACTTTTGCTAAGGCGGCATTTTTATATTTCTTGTAGTTAAGCTGAACCATTAAGTTTTGGCATCAGGTGTTCCAGATCTTCGATTTTTATATCTCAACAAAAAATGTTCATCAGGCTGAACTACTTTTGCTAAGGCGTCATTTTTATATTTCTTGAAGTTAACTCAACCATTAAGTTTTTGCATCAGATGTTCCAGATCTTCGATATTTATATCTCAACCAAAAACGCTCATCAGGCTGAACTACTTTGGCTAAGGCGTCATTTTATATTTCTTATAGTTTTGCTGGACCATTATGTTTCTGCATCAGGTGCTCCAGATCTTTGATTTTTATAACTCAACAAAAAATGCTCAGCGGGCTAAACAACTTTTGCTAAGGCGTCATTTTCATATTTCTTGTCGTTAAGCTGGACCACTAAGTTTTTGCATAAGGTGTTCTAGATCTTCGATTTTTATATCTCAACAAAAAATGTTCATCAGGCTAAACTACTTTTGCTAAGGCGTGATTTATATATTTCTTATAGTTTAACTGGACCATTAAGGATCTGCATCAGGTGTTCCATTTTCTAAAATCAATTATAGCCTCTATGTTGCTCAGGCTTAACAGCTACATAACAAAAAAGTTTCATTCGAATCCGTCCAGTATTTCCTGAGATTGGCGTGTACTAACAGACAAACAATCGCCCATAGAAAAATTATCTTTAAATTTTAAATGATGATAACTTTTTTATCTGACATCATATTTCAATGAAACAAAGCCTTTATGTTGCTCAGGGATGAGCTTAATCTTTTAGTGAAAACCGCGTAAAAATCTGTTCAGTAGTTTTAAAAATTAGCGAGTACATACAGACAGACAGACAGACAAAAAAATCCAAAAAATCTTTTTTGTATTCTGTTACTCTTTTCTTATCGCTTACATCCATTTTTTGTAATTTTTATCAAATGTACAGACACGCGGTTCCTACTGTTTTATTAATTCTCATAATTTAGCTGGACCATTATGGTCCTACATCATGTGTTCCAGATCTACGATTTTTATATCTCAACCAAAAATGCTCATCAGGCTGAACTACTTTTGCTAAGGCGTCCTTTTTATATTTATATTTCTTATTATTTAGCTGGACCATTTGGTCCTACATCATGTGTTCTAGATCTTCGATTTTTATATCTCAACTAAAAATGCTCATCAGGCTGAACTACTTTGGCTAAGGCGTCATTTTATATTTCTTATAGTTTTGCTGGACCATTATGTTTCTGCATCAGGTGCTCCAGATCTTTGATTTTTATAACTCAACAAAAAATGCTCAGCGGGCTAAACAACTTTTGCTAAGGCGTCATTTTCATATTTCTTGTCGTTAAGCTAGACCACTAAGTTTTTGCATCAGGTGTTCTAGATCTTCGATTTTTATATCTCAACAAAAAATGTTCATCAGGCTAAACTACTTTTGCTAAGGCGTCATTTATATACTTCTTATAGTTTAACTGGACCATTAAGGATCTGCATCAGGTGTTCCATTTTCTAAAAACAATTATAGCCTATATGTTGCTCAGGCTTAGCAGCTACATAACAAAAAAAGTTTCTTCGAATCCGTCCAGTATTTCCTGAGATTGGCGTGTACTAACAGACAAACAATCGCCCATAGAAAAATTATCTTTAAACTTTAAATGATGATAACTTTTTTATCTGACATCAGATTTCGATGAAACAAAGCTTATATGTTGCTCAGGGATGAGCTTAATCTTTTCGTGAAAACCGTGTAAAAATCTGTTCAGTAGTTTTAAAGATTAGCGAGTACATACAGACAGACAGACAGACAGACAAAAAAATCCAAAAAATCTTTTTTGTTTTCTGTTACTCTTTGCTTATCGCCCACATCCATTTTTTGTAATTTTTATCGAATGTACAGACACGCGGTTCCTACTGTTTTATTATATGTATTGATAATGTGAGTTTTATGAAAATCGGAAAATATATGCATTTAAGGGATATAAAAATCGAAGATCTAGAACACCCGATGCAAAAACTTAATGGTCCAGCTTAACGACAAGAAATATAAAAATGACGCCTTAGCAAAAGTTGTTTAGCCCGCAGAGCACTTTTTGTTGAGTTATAAAAATCAAAGACCTGGAACTCCTGATGCAAAAACTTAATGGTTCAGCTTAACTTCAAGAAATATAAAAAATGACGCCTTAGCAAAAGTAGTTCAGCCTGGTGAACATTTTTTGTTAAGATATAAAAATTGAATATCTGGAACACCTGATGCAAAAACTTAATGGTTCAGCTTAACTACAACAAATATAAAAATGACGCATTAGCAAAAGTTGTTTAGCCTGCTGAGCATTTTTTGTTGAATTATAAAAATCGAAGACCTGGATCACCTGATGCAGAACCATAATGGTCCAGCTAAACTATAAGAAATATAAAATGACGCCTTAGCAAAGTAGTTCAGCCTGATGAGCATTTTTTGTTGAGGTATAAAAATCGAAGTCTGGAACACTTGATTCAGAAACATAATGGTCTCTACGTATAATAAAACAGTAAAAAAATGTATCTGTACATTGAATATATTTAAAAAAAATAGGGCGATGGAGACTGTAATATAGTAAAAAATAAAATAAAAAATCTGTCTGTTTGTACACGCTAATCTCCGGAAATATTGGACGGATTTAAATGAAACTTTTTTATCAACATATAGGCTATAATTGATTTAGGAAAATGGAACACATGATACAGAACCATAATGGTCCAGCTAAACTATAATAAGAAATATAAAAATGACGTCTTAGTAAAAGTTATTCAGCCTGATGAACTTTTATTGTTGAGGTATGAAACTCGAAGATCTGTAATAAATCGATGTACAACTATCATTGTAATAAATCGATTTACCAAATCCTCATCTATTACAACAATCACAATTAAAGAAATTATGGCCAAGCCCACAGCACACTACACAAAGGAGATGTTCACAGTACGGCGGTCCGCACAAGACTTGAGCCGCTCGTCGCTAGGGCGACCGCTTTTATACTTGTTGAAACATTTGAAAATGTAGCAGTTATGTTTTGTAGTAAACAACTTTCTATTTGCACATCGAAAACAATAATAAATGGGATTATCTTGAACTCGCCGACACGGCCAACCTGACATGCGTACGCCCTCGTACGCGCTCTCAATAGTAATTTAAACTAGTAAGTAGCATCAGGCTTGTCTCACTCCGCGGTAGGTATTAAAAACGCAAGTACGTACGGCGGCCATGCCAGCGTGGCTAATCAGTGCGCCAGAAAAGGTAAGCGTTACGCGATGGAAAGAGATGGATTGTCTAGGTGAATATAACTGTAAGTTATTAGCGTTGTGCGATCTGAATTGAACTTAATTGTATCGTAGCGAGAGTCTCTATTCCTTTAATTGATTTTTCAGAGTGAATCTTCTGTACTTCTCTATAATCTAGCTAGGCAATAAGCGTCCCACAAAACTATAACAAAATTTCAACTCGCAAAAATTCTACTCCAGAAGAGTGCCTTGCAAAACTACTTTTCTGAACCGGTCTTTTATTTGTCCTTCAGCCAAGATCTGTACAGGAATAATTATAAAGAAATCATGACTAAGGGATTTTTCGCACAATGCTTATGTATTCAATCATTCGAATCAACAAAATTCATGAATAAATTTTTAACTCGCCGACACTGCCATCTTGACAGTAACACCCGTCCTCGGGTTTTATATTTAAGATCAACACAAAGCACATACGGTACACCGTTCGGCCAAACCTGATCAAAACAAAGCTTTAGTAAATTTTTTTTTTTAGAAGTCTTGCTGTACGACGAGGCAATGCCTTCAGTCTCTCAGGTATATGTTTTATTTTTATATTTTTTTAGTTAGTTATATTTTAGTTCATACTTTTAACATTTTAATTTAGGTAGGTTATTTAGTTTTTAGTTAAATTAATTATTGTGTACTGTTTATTGTTTATATTATTTTTTTTGCTATAAATAACCATCTTTATTAGATGACTTACTTAATTGGATTAAATGATCTAAAATATAATAAACTAAAAAATGAACATCGATAAATCTTTTAAATCCAATTGTATAGTAATAACTTCATGTATATGTGCAGCGATTACATGTTAAGGAACGCAGCCAGCCTTCCTGCTAGATCAAAGTTGTTATTAATCATATGTTCTCTTTACCAGTTAAGAAAGTTAAATTGAATCAAAACGAATAGACCTTCAAAATTTTAACGATGTTTAAAAAAAGATACAGTAATTATTAATTCAGTTAGGAGAGATCACCAAGATATGTCAGTAACAAAATTGCCATCGTTAGCCTTACACTAATACAAGTATTACCACATGTGATCACCAGGTCCACTTGACCTTATAATTTCCTCCAGAAACTCGACTTCCATAAGAGCCGACCGCATACTGCCCACTCACGGACTACAGGTCAACTCTAGTACGGTCACAACAAAATAAACAAAGCAATTCATCACTCTACCTGTAGTGTTCTGTGTCTATAAATAGATACATATGCTGTCCCACTCACAAGAGGCGTGTGGGGGTCCTAGGGGATGTTAAATAAGTGTGGACTGTATTACTCAAGGGCTGGTTTATTACGTCGGCGTAAAATACAAAAGAACACAAGCCCAACGTCCGCGGTGGTCTTGAATAGTAGGGAAGTGTGGTCGGCTGCTGGGAGGGCCTACGTCCGGCGCTTCCTCAGCCCCCGGACCCCGCAGCTACTCCGCTGGTGGGGCGAAATCGCCTCGACATACTCCCCGCGTTGAAGAGGCTGGCCTGCTGGATCTTCAAACATCAGGTGAGCCTGGAAGTGGGCAGATGTTGTTAAAGGCCCTTCGTATGGTTCCCCTTTTTGTCCTAATGTCGGCAACCCGAGAGATATGGTCATTGCCCGGATAGACCTTGATCACCCGTCCTAGTGACCAAAGCAACGGTGGAAGAGACCTTTCCTTTAAAAGAACTAAGGATCCTACTTGAAGGCTGTCGTTTGAGGTATGCCACTTAGTTCTTTGTTGGAGTAGAGAGACATATTCTGTGCTGAATCTTTGCCAGAAATGCTGCCTTATGAGTTCTATTCTCTTGAATCTCTCGAGACTTGAAATGTTTCTCTCTGTTACTTCTGGATGTGGAATCGACAACAGCGGCCGTCCAATCAGAAAGTGAGCAGGAGTTAAGGGACAAAAGTCGAAGGGATCTGAACTTAATGGAGTAAGGGGACGTGAATTTAGGATTGCTTCTACTTGCGTCAGGCATGTAGACATTTCCTCATACGTGAAGTTAGTAAGTTGAAGTAACCTTCTAAGGTGGTGCTTGGTAGCACGAACCGATGCCTCAGCCAAGCCATTAAAATGGGGCGTGAACGCGGGAACAAAGATAAATTTTACGCCTTCTTGTTCAATGTCAGCTGCAACATTGCACTCAACTAAAAGGCGTTGCAATTCATTACTTGCACCGACAAAATTTGTGCCGTTATCCGATGTGATTGTTTGAGGTTTTCCCCTACGAGCCACGAAACGTTTAAGAGCAGCTAAATAAGCCTCTTTGGTAAGGTCTGTAACGAGCTCCAGATGCAAAGCTTTAGTCGCGGAGCAAACAATAATACAAATATACGCCTTATTAAGTTGGCATCCTCTGCCTCGGCGGTTAGCAACCATCACTGGTCCTGCATAATCGGCAAAACAATTAAGAAATGGGAATATCAACTCTGTCCTAGATTGAGGCAGTTGTCCCATAATAGGTTGAACAGTAGAAGACTTGAATCGAAAACATTTTAAGCAATTTTTTGTTACAAACTTCGCTAAATTCTTGCCTCCCAAAGGCCAATATGTCTGACGTATGGTAGACAACAGAAGCTGTGGTCCAGCATGAAATAAATTAAGATGATACATATGAAATAAGATTTTTGCTATATGATGTTTTGCACAAAGAAGAATTGGATGTTTAATGTCATAACTATAAGGAGAATTCTTGAGCCTACCACCAACACGCATGATACCATTAGAATCTAAGAATGGAGCAAGTGAAATTAATCTATTTTTCTTTGGCAGTGAGGTATTTGATTTAATAATATTGTATTCATCAGGGAACATTTCCTGTTGAGCTACACGTATGATAAGGTTATGTGAATTGCTCAATTCTTCACATGAAAGATGATTTGTATTTTTATTTATTTTATTTTTACAGTTGTGTATAAATCTTTGTAAATAGGCTATGACCCTTTGTAAGTGTGTAAATTTAGAATATTTTTTAATTAAATGTGTAAATATATTGTCTGTTTCTTTATCATTTTTATTGTCGTGAATAACTAAGCAAGAAGTGAGATCGGGAAGGTCGTGTTTCGATGTGTTATTGGGGAATTTCGGCCAGTCACGTTCATCCTTTTTTAAGAAAGATGGACCTGACCACCACAACGACAAGTTGCTGATATGATCAGCCTTCACCCCGCGGGAAACTAAGTCCGCCGGGTTCTCTTTGGAAGGCACATAACCCCATGTAGAAGTACCAGTAATTTCTTGGACCTCGTTTACTCTGTTACGCACAAACTGTTTGAGTTGGTTGGAAGGTGTCGACAACCATCCTAAGACTATAGTGGAGTCGCACCAAAATCGACGCATGTCGACCTTTAGTTTAAGAGAGCCTAGCACCTTTTTATAAAGTCTAGCGCCTAAGAGTGCTCCACATAATTCTAAACGGGGAATGGTCACGAGCTTAGACATAGGAGCAATTTTATTTTTAGAAATTAAGAGCTGAACGTGTACTTTCCCTGAATATGAGATTGACCTAATGTAAGCACATGCACCGTAAGCGCTTTCTGAAGCATCTGTAAAAATATGAATTTCTATTAACTGAGATGAATCCTGAAGGACCCACCGAGGTATTTTTAAGTTGTTAAGAAATGGTAAAGATTTTGCAAATGAAGACCATGATTCAAAAATCTCGGGTGAGACTTCTTCATCCCATGCGCATTTGTTAGCCCATAGCTTCTGCATTATTAACTTAGCTATGACGATGCATGGGCCCACAAGACCTAAAGGGTCAAATATTTGACTAATAACGGAGAGAATGTACCGTTTCGTCACAGGTGTATGTAATTTTAAGTTGATTGAAAAAGATAAAGTGTCTGAAATGCATAACCAATAAAGACCTAAAGTTTTGGAAGGTGTGTTGTCATTATTATCTGAAAGATCTAAAAAATTATTGGAATCTGTGTTATCTGAAACTAATTCGTTGAGAATTTGAGCGTTGTTCGACTGCCATTTTCTCAAGTTGAACTGAGCAGAAGATAATGCGGCCGCAACGCCCTTGCAAAGTTCAATGGTGGCGTGAGTCGTCGATGCACCGCTCAAATAATCATCGACATAAAAGTCGTGTAAGATGCTTTCTCTAACGTCGTCATTATCTACAGTAGATGCAAGGCTAACCAGACACTTGGTCGCAAGATATGGAGCAGAAGCAGTTCCATAGCTTACCGTGTTAAGAGTGTAGGTTTTTAAAGGATCTGTAGACTTGTATCTAAATACAATTTGTTGTAAGGAACGTTGAGAAGAAGTGACTTCAATTGCTCTGTACATTTTCTCAATATCGGCGCATACAACGTAACGGTGTTGACGGAATCTTAAAAGTATGGCTAGCAACTCGTCTTGAACCGTAGGGCCTACCATTTGTATGTCGTTGTAGGAAATACCTGAAGTGGTAGTGGCCGAAGCGTCAAAGACGGTGCGCAACTTTGTTGTGGTACTCGACTCACGTATTACGCCGTGATGAGGAATAAAATAATTAACTGCATCTTTATTAGGAAGAAAATGCTTATTTTCACTCATATGGCCCAGTGCCTCGTACTCACGCATAAAATCTAAGTATTTTTGGGCAAAAACTGGGTCACGTTGAAATTTTCGCTCAAGAGATAAAAACCTAAGTTTTGCCATTTGAAAAGAATCACCCAAAACGCTGGGGTCCTGCTTGAGAGGAATGGTGACAATAAAACGACCGTCGCTATTGCGTTTAGTATTAGTACTAAAGCTATGCTCACACGCACGTTCCTCCGCAGATAAGGAATGAAGTGATGGGATACTATCTAGTTCCCAAAAACGAGATAAAGCACTGTCTGTGTTTTGTGTAATAAGGCATTGACTTTGTGTGTGTGGTGACCCTAATACATGTCCTGTAACCAGCCAACCTAATTCACTTTCGTGTAATTGTGGTAGGTGTTTGCCTAATATAATTTTTTGGTTACCTAAAACTTGCCAAAATATGTCGGCCCCAATGAGAATCTCAACGGCTGATGGGATATTGTAAGAAGGATCTGATAAGTGAATTCCTTTTGGAATACGTATGTGTTTGACGTCAATGTATGAAACTGGTACAGCTGTGGTGACATTTTCGAAGATATTACAGTGTAAGTCAGCCTTAAATTCACTATGAAATGACTCAATAGTTAAATTGCAACTTTGTGTACTGTTTGATACAAGATTGTTAAAACCAGACACCGTTGAGCTCACATTCCGCCGTGGTAAACCCAGCCTAGTGCATAAGGCTTCAGACACGATGTTTATGCCACTACCGTTGTCAAGAAGTGCCCTAGCGGTGTGTTTGTTGTCCTTGCTGTCAACTACCTTGACCAACGCTGTGCAAAGGAAGACACGCGCGGAAGTGGCATGCTGAACAGCATCGGATGCAAGTACTATACCTTCTGATGCCGAAGATAACGATTTAGAAGCACTAGAATCATGTTGCTCTAAGTGTAAAAGAGTATTATGCTTAACCTTACAATATTTGCAATGAGAAAGTTTACAAGTTTTCACTGAATGCCCAGGACGTAAACAATTAAAACACACTTTGTACTCTTTAACTTTTTCAATGCGTGACTCAATGGGAAGACTTCTAAATGATTCACATGTAAATAAATAATGATTTTGATTACATAAATTGCACTTGATTACCTTTTTATTTGATGAATTGCTTAGATCTGTGTTGTTTATAACCAAACTTTTTGATTTGTAAGTTTCTGATTTAGTTTTATGTGTTTTGTGTTCTTCCATAGTTTCCAATAATTCTGCTCGCTTATTTAAGAATGATAAAAACTGTGTAAGTGTAGGTGATGTAGACGAGGACAATTGTGTGTTCCTATGTTCTTCCCAATGGCGACCTGTAACACTGTCAAGTTTGGTGGACATCATGTAAATTATTAATGTATCCCAGTGCTGGGTAGGCTCGTTAAGTGTGGCTAATGCCCTAAGATTTTTATTTATCACGTCTACAATAAAGCGAATAGATGTACTTGATTCTTTACTTATAGGTTCAACGTTAAATAATGATTGTAAGTGATTGTTTATCAATAAACGGCTGTTATCGTAACGTTCACATAAGAGATTCCATGCGATGTCATAATTATCAGCTTTTACATCTATATTTTTGATCACCAAGGCTGCATTGCCCTTTAGGGAGGCACGAAGATAGTGAAACTTACTTATTTTATCTAAAGACGTATTATGTATCAAAGATAAAAAAGAATCCTTGAACTGGAGCCAATGCTGCAGGCCACCGCTGTACTCATTTAAAGAAATTTTTGGAAGTTTTACCATGCTTATTGATTTTAAATTTGTAGTTGACTGTGCATCACCAAAGCTCACTACAGACTCTTCCCGTTCCTTCCCTTTGGCGAGTAGGCTGCGTCCCAAGGCCACCAGTGGGTAAAAATCATTGTCAAACTGCTCACGTTCCACTGGGTTCCCTTCATCCCGGGGCTCGTCGGAAAGAACCTCGATGTCGGTCTGTAACGCATCAAAGTCATCACGTAAACACTCAAATTTATCTAATCGGCACTCTAAATCGATACACTGTAGGTCACTAAGGCTTTGCACTTCTCTAATTAGTTTAAGATAATTGCTAAAAATAGTCACCTTCGATTTAATAGCAGAGCGTTTTTTAACTAAAGTTTTAAGCGTGCTTTCTGACATTTTGTTTGCAAAGTGCAGCTAAGATTGAGGTTATGCTTATGGGCAATGAATTGAAGTAAACAGGTTATGAATCACCGATAGCCGATAGATAGGTACTGCGAGGCGACCCTTTTGCAGTGCGAACAAAGAAACACAGGTGTTGTTTACGAGCAAGCGGCTTTGAATCGGTGCAGTATGGATATGTATAGGTAGCTATAACAAGATGGTGATAACCTAATTGCTACTCATGAGAAATGAATGCATAGACAGACACAAGTAGTAGCAAATGTTTACCAAAAAATTTAAGAAAAAAAAAGAGAAATGGATATGGATATAATTAAGGACACGGGATATGATTAGAGGATGGAAAGAAGAAAGGAATTATGAAGGGATTCGTATTGGAACGGACTCACCGTGTGCGATTGTACCACTTTCATTAATTCCTCCGGTTAATGTTCCTCTTATTATCCGATTCTCCTGTTTCCAGATAGGATTCCATGTATTTTATATCCAATTTTCCAGTTTCCGATGATTCCAGGCGGCAAGTGTTATGTAACCTGCGCGTGGCGTAAGTGCGTGACCAAAGTCCACGGAGATTGAAGCGCGTTACTAAGACGTATTTACGACGGGATTTTTTCCGCGATAGGACCAATTTATGTGGGGGTCCTAGGGGATGTTAAATAAGTGTGGACTGTATTACTCAAGGGCTGGTTTATTACGTCGGCGTAAAATACAAAAGAACACAAGCCCAACGTCCGCGGTGGTCTTGAATAGTAGGGAAGTGTGGTCGGCTGCTGGGAGGGCCTACGTCCGGCGCTTCCTCAGCCCCCGGACCCCGCAGCTACTCCGCTGGTGGGGCGAAATCGCCTCGACAGGCGCGAAGGTAGAACGTCAGTTGTACGTTATATAAGTACGTTGTGCGGCAGTCTGATCGCTCAGTCTAACAGTAGATGTCGTACAGAGCGGACGTATCTTGGTGTAAAGGTGAGCCAGTGTCATAGTGATAGTGAATGTGTTAGAGGTACACTACATAATGGCGACGAGAAAATGATGCGAAGCCACGCGGTGAGTTATTTTTCCATTTTATGAGCTGGAGTATTTAATGTAAATGCTCAAAAGCAAATAGAATTTTAAATCAAAAGTAAATGCTGCATACTGAATGTTAAAAAAATATATATTTGTGAGAGAAAAAAAAATAACAAGGAAAGAGGAAGTGTCAGTAAGCATTTACTATATTAGGTAATGGCTATACTTTATTGCAAAATAAAAGTTCGTTTAATAAGTTAATAGACTACTGTGCTTTGTCCATCACATTAATGAGCTGAAAATTATAATTTGTTAGTTAATGTTGATCATCAAAAGTATATAATTAATATTGACTTAAAATATTGACGATTCTCAGATTATATATTTTTAAGAGAGAGTTGGTAACCTAAAATAAAGGCTTTATGCGTAGCTTAGGCACCAGGTCCAGTCTTTCACAAGTGTCAGAGTAAAGAAAAAAGTTAAGTCAAAATAAAAAACATATATCTTTACTTTGTTGATTACCTAGTGTTTTTGCGAAAGAAATAAGGAACTTATCTTTTAATAGGGTAATATAATTAATCACCCTATAATTTCAGAGGAAAAAAGTAACGGAAAAATTGACGAGTCGTATATGACGCGATTACTATTGAAATATATTATTCAAATAGCTATAGTTTTCCGATGTACAGCTACGGCATAAGATACCTGACCACCTATTGACTTTTTGCTTCTGAGCAACTTTGCAAATAGGTTTAGTTAATTCATTTTACGAAATAATATCTTAAGACACTAAGCATAAGGTGAGATATTCTTTATTCATTGAGTTCTAACATTTTTTAACTATAGCCATAGCATATTCAAATGTATTCTATTCGAAATAGTATCTTATGTTATTAAGCATAAAGAAAGATTTTGTTTAATAGCAAATTGTAAGTTATTGTTATTATTACGGTTCATCTATTTCCTTTGAAATGCTTAGCATATATTCATCACCTTTGTCAGCGTAGCTGTAGCTCAGTGGTTAACCATAAGGTTGTTACAGAAAGGTAAGGTTTTCCAGTCGCGTGTTCGAACCTAGTGAAAGACATATATAATATGGAAGTTAAAAACCACTATTTTTCCTTAAAAAAATTGTTTTTTTTCGTATGAATAATGCAAAATATAATAAATTAAGCATGAGGTAATTTTATTATTAGTTACTTACTATTAAAGTTAATTGGGTGCGTAAGTGGCGCCCTCATAGGCAATAATTTTCTTAATCGTAAATGTGGCGTTATTTAAAAAAAAATAGTCGATTGCACAGATATAACTGTTTTCTATTTTATGAATAACCTTTGAAAGTATTGGTAGTCCTTTTTATACTACTTCACTAGCACTTTTGCAATTTTTACTTAGGTATTTATTTAGGTATAAAGTTTGATCAAAAAAATAATTCAAATAGAAGCACCACTTACGCACCCACTTTACCTTTGTATAAAATGACCAGGTAATTCTTGTGAAATTATTGTAAATAAAAAAGTGAAGGATTGATAAAATAATCAGTATTTATTTAAGTAAATATCACTATCATCTAAAATATAAAACAATAATGTTGTTACAGACTAGATAGGTATTCAATACTCGTAATCACTGTGCTATTTTAATGAAGTAGGTATTTAAGTCCGTATCTAGGTATCTATTATATTCAGAAATAAAAGCTTCTAAATAGATATTATGATATTCACTCAATGTGCCTGCCTATCGCCGCCGATTCAGGTGAGACTGCTCGAAATAAATATGTTTTATTAAAATAACAATTCTTAGAAGAATTAATGTTTATGGTAATAATATAAAGCAACATTAACATTCACAACGATATGTTGATTTAACTTCTAACTATATTAGACAATATTATATGGGTTAGGATAAATTACAAAATAAAGTATTTTAATTATTTATTTACGTAGACATAACAAGTCCTGTAACTGAAATGTAATTAACCTAGTTACCTTTTTTGTAAGTTGATACGGACTTAATTTGTAATAAAGTGAATATACTTGTTACATTAAGTAACAATAACATCACTTACACATTACATATACCTTGCTGAAACAAATTTATTACAGATAATTTGCGCCACTAAAAAAACCTAGCTCAATACTTAAGCGGCCCTCCTTCACAATCTTTTATTTGTTGTAAGCGATTTTTCATATCGGTTACCATCGACCAACACAAATCTCCTCCCCGCACTGATTCCCACGTAGACATCACCAATTCATCTAAATTAGTTTTAGTTTTAACTTGAGATGAGTCCCAGTTAAGTATCATTTGGCCCCATAGATTTTCTATAGGATTTAAATCGGGACTTTTCGACGGCCAATCAATAACTGTCATATTGACCTGTGAGGCGAGCCAATCACGCACAATACCAGCTCGATGCACGGCACAGTTGTCCTGAACAAAATAAATGTGTTCGTCCGGATAAGCTATGCGCACGGATGGCAACATAACATCGCGTAACACCTCTAAATAAGACTGGCTGTTAAAACGACCACCGACTTCAACCAATTCACCTGGACCCATTGAAGACATCCAACCCTAGTATCCCAGTGTTATTCTACCGCTCAATCTGTTCGGCAGCATATTAATTTCTTTATAGCGTTCCCCTAATTTTCGCCATAAAATTTTTCGACCGTCTTTGTCTGATCTAAATGTTTTCTCATCAGTAAAAATTACAACATTATTATGCCAATCAAAATTCAAATAATCATTCGCAAATCTGAGACGTTCACTACGATGGGCGGGTGTGAGTAGAATTTTTCTTGCCGGTATATATGTCTTGAACCCTTCCGCATGCAAGTGTTTGCGTATCGTTTTCATGGACACGCCATGAATGGCAGCAGTAGATCTGGTGGTCACAAATGGGTCTTGTGAGTGCCTAGAAATAATCTCCCGATGACGCGTCGATTCATCGGTAAACATAACCGGCGCAGGTCCGGGGCGATTACGCTGCACATCACCCGTTTGTTGGTAACGCCTAATCCATAGCTTCACAGTATTTCTCTGTGAACAAAAATAAAATAAGGTTAACAAAATGAACTTCTTTCCTCAAAAGTAAGTGGTTTTATTGTTAGCAAAAACTATTTTAAAACCAGGTCTAGCCACCTATTCTGTGTGTGAACAAAGATTTAACTAACCGACTAGGAATAATGCACTGAATTATTCTAAAAAAATCAATTGCACTATGCACTGAATTATTCTATATAAATTCAATTGCACTATCACATTCTAGGTAGTTAAAAGATAATTATTTCACGTACCGAAATATTTAAGCGTCTTGCTATTTCACATATAGACTCGTATTGTTCATATAGAACAATAATTTCCGCTTTCAAAAAATCCGTTAGGTGCGACATTTCCAATAATTCTCGTATATTAATCAAATAGCTAACAACCGTAGTCACTGCAAATGAGCGTAGACTGGCCTGTCTCCAGAATGTCGTTTAAATCAGACAATCCATATTTTTATCATCTACCCACTTGACTTTTCTAAGTTAAGCATACAGTAGTTCATAGTATTACTTGTATTCCAAACTCAAAAGTAAAACTATTTGTTGGAAGCAGAAAACAATACTTCCAAATAAAAACTCAAAGCATTTTAGCGGGGTCGAACCATGATGATTCGGATTGCGATGTTTAGACTACAGTCTACACCCATGACCGCAAGACCACTGCTTCATGAACGACGTTGATGAAATTAATAATCACCTAATACTATTAAGTTTGTCTATAAGAAGGTATAGTTTACAATTTTATACTTGCATAGTTGAACTGTTAATGAAAAATATACCGTATTTTTAGCGGCTAAGGATTATATTTCTTTAAAATGATTTGGTTTATAGCTGTGCGATGTTTCTCAAAAGCAAAAGGTAATAAAGGTGGTCAGATAATTGGGTCCTCGACTGTACATGGATTAAGTGAAATAAATGGGGGATTATATTATTTTTCCATATGAAATGAGAGGTGCTGAATTTACGGAAGGAAGGTAGATCCGTAAATTCAGCACCTCTCATAGATAGGTAGAGAGAAGAACTCTTTTATTAGGTATTTTATTCTACTCCTAGACAGGCATCACTTTTAAACCTAAGAGATATGCTGGAGGATAGTTGCATCAGATCCGGAGTGCAATGCTGTGAGGGAAGGTCGCCAGTCGCTGGAGTCAATGAGTATAAGTTGTGGGTGCTTTCTGTCAGGGCCGGGAGGCTCACACGCTGTGAGTTGGCTGTGATTTTCCTGATGAGGGTTATAATTTTTATTTGCTTTAAAACATACTAGCAGTTATTAAGCTGATCTGGTTTCTATACAGTGTATTTTTAAAGCTGTTCACTAAAGATGCAGTTAACAACATTCTCTGGTTCCAGTCTGCAACCACATGATTAGAGAGAAAATTATGAATTGATATTTCTTTTGATTTCACACGATACAATTTCAGCTAATGTCCTCAATCATTATTGTAAGAAAATAGTAATACGTCTTGCAAATAGGGTACATCATAATACCCTATTAGACTTTTGTAGGCCTCGATTGGGTTGCCTCTTTGTATTTGACGTTGTAGCGGAGTGAAAAAAAAAATTAAAAAAAAGGAGAGAAACCATAGTAAGGAATATGCATGAAAAATATGTGTTATCGAACCAGTTTATCCGTAAATATTCTAAAGTACTAACTAACACTGAAAACAGAATAAAAATTAGTGGAAAAACGAACGAGATATAGCGAGTTTACTAAAATATGTCTATCTCACTCGCAAAATACGCTATTTTCTATAGCAAATGTATTGATGATATGTATTTATGACGTCACCAGTCCATATCGGACTTCTCTCTCTAATTGAAACTTTAAAGTATCACAGGTTCGCCGCTGATTAAGATATTTTATAAATTCTTTCATATTTGTTTACTGTGGTTAATAAGACTTTTATTAAGCAAATAAAAAATAATGCGTGCATATTCTCTATTGTATAAGTATACACTTACCGATAATGAGGTAGTATACGAAATAAGCAATACGATAACCTGTGGTCAATGGCAATATGATAGCCTACTTAGGTATGATTTATTAGAAAAATGATAGCTATGTTATATGGCAATATGATTTGAAATGAAATGAATTTGAAATGAAATGAAATTTATTTGACTCCTTAATGTACACAAAAGTTACGCTGTTGGCCCCACACTAGGCAACATGCCTGTCCTGTGGTGGTCAGCTTGAAATTCCAATTTTGTTAAAATGTGCCGACGATTAGGTTTAGAAGAATTGCAGATAATAATGACTTACACTCAAACTAATAGCCAATTCCTTTTTATAACTAATTAGGAACACGTGAGATGCTTCATATAACTGGTACACTCAATAAATATGGGTACTTACTTAATATAAATGTTTTAAATTAATAGTTAAGCTTATACTTTTCAATTTTTAAAAATTGCTCTGTATCGAAGTAGTTCCACGAAAAGCAGAAGGGATCTAACTATGTGCTTACATGATAGCCGATAACAACAGCAATGTGATTGCTTATAATGACACATGCATAGCAATATGATAGCTATGACATGGGGCAATATGAGAGCTAATGATGAGACATGGCAATATGATAGCCGATAACAACAGCAATATGATTGCTTATGATGACACATGTATAGCAATATGATAGCTATGACATGGGGCAATATGATAGCTAATGATGAGACATGGCAATATGATAGCTATGTCAAATAGTTGTGTGATAGACCTTACATATTGCAATATGATAGCTAGTACGAGTGAGTGATATGATCTATGTTAAAGGACAATATGAAAGTCCATATGAGCATTTATTTATGGTCGGTATGAAAGGTCAGCTCAGATAATATTAATTGGACTGAAAGGCAATGTAAGCTTGCGCAAATTTGGATTTAATTGTACAATTTGCACATCAGCCTATGGCTCAAGTCACGACACTTCCAAACCTCGAGCATTTCGACCCTGACAGTGATCAGTGTCGGTAGGCGCTAGATGGGAGAAATGGATAAGGGCACTGGAAATATATTTTCTAGCTTCAAACATTACATCTGAAGAATCTGGAACAAGAAAGGTTGTTGTGTCATGCCGTTTAACCTTTTGTCAGTTTGGGCATGCATTGGATTGTGCGAGGCCAAGAAAATCATTAAATTGGGTGAGGCCGTAAGCCAAGATCAAGAATGACGACCACCGTGGCGTAGTGGTCGCCATGCTGGTCCGCCGCCCGGAGGTCCTGGGTTCGATCCCCGATCAGGGCAAGTTAGAGGGTGGCCTTTTTCAAACTGTCCTAGGTCTTGGATGTTTATCTATGTAAGCACTGTCAAAACTATATCAAAGTACACACAAAAATCTGTCATATAAACCGCCTTTGTCGTTTCCCGCGCAAATACGCTGGCAGCACTGCCACGCAGGATTGCAATGGCCATCCTTTGCACGAGAAACGAACCTGAGCGGGAGTCACCAGTCTTCTCTACAATTCTGTGCTCTATCTCGCCGATCAGGCGCTTAGCATCAACACCCGAGCAGCCCATCGTTTCTACCGCCACTAGGACGAAGCAACAATACGGCTCCAAAGCCGCATACTTAGCCCGGTTTCTCTCGACTGCATCTTCTGCAGCTGCGGCTGCCGAGCCGATAATGCGGCCGAGGTAGTTGGCCGCCACGGTGCTTACACATGTAAGAGGTCATTGCATATAGGTATTTGTTATAAATTATAGTAACGCCCCTCTATATTAAATTATTTTATAAGAAAATCATTGAATTGGCTATATAAGCGCGCATTAAATTGCGTGAGCAGCCCGGAATTCAAATCCCACTGGAGAGTCAAGAATCAAACAACAACAGTGGTAAGAAAGATTGAGCAATTCATGCATGAACATTCTTATAAAACTAAGCGGACTTTTGCAGACCTAGATATAGCAGACATTCGAGGATTATCACCAATTCGAAACATAGGAAGATGCAAATTGATATTTTAACGGCAAATTAGAAAGACAAAATGAAATTTTAACAAGCAAGAACTTAAATAATATGCAAGTTCTTGTGTTTCTATACTATTGGTTTTGATTATTATTTCATTTGCTTAATTTTGGCATAGTTTTCATTTAGTGATGTGGTTTTAGAATATTAAGCAAAATGTTAAGTAGATAAAATAAATAAATCATTATTCACTTCATTACATATTCTCTTTAAAAATATTAAAGTAAGTGATGAGTGAAAGAAAGTGAAAGTTAAAAGTGCGTGTTTTCAGTGTTAACTTGTATTGTAGAATACAATTATATGAAGTGACCGCTAAGATTGTTGGTTATTTTGAAACAACTTTATAGTAATGCATAACAGGAGTCAAGAGTTCGTTAGATATCTTATGACAGCCGATATAAGTAGACTTTTGACAGTGATCCATTTTCTGACAGTGTTGGAAAAGGAAGAAGAATAGGTAAAATATTTTTATACCGTTCGCTCATTAGTGAGCAAGTTACACAGGTTACACTGCTCTCGGATGGCTGTTTATGTATTTTTACGCGAAGAAGTGACCATGACCCTAAGACGGGTATTCCACCCGAATCGTCTTATTCGTGGGTCCTTACGTACATTTACAACAGACTATTTTCCTCACTTTGGGGCCTTTGGAAAATCAAGTAAGCTGGTCAAATGGCAGTTAAAATCCCAATTTACTTCGAGCCTTATAGGTCTAGAATGACTCAATTCGAAAAAATTTAATTAGTCTGCTTTGTCATCAGTCATATTACAAGTTGAATGAAATTCGGAAAAATATATAGTGAATACACTATTTTGTCAAGATATTTTGAACTAATATAAGCGTTCCTTTTATTTCAGCTTTGTCAGTTATTAGATATGAGCAAAGGCAGGAATTACATTAGAAATTGACACTGGCAGTCAAACTCGACCGATTTATTCTACGAAAGGAAAATAAATTTTATTATTGGTTATGAGTTATGAGTCATTGCTCGTGATTTGGATTTAACTTAATTTAACTTAAAAATTTAATGGGGAAGGATAGAGGGAGAACGAAAAACTTAGTATAATATTCTTACTCAATTAGGTTGCAGATTTAATTGAATCGTGGGTTATAAGATAACCTAGTTATAATTGGAACAGACTCCGTTATTGTAATTTCATTAAAAAAAAAATTGTAAGGAAGGGATGTAGTGTTCTGTGTCTATAAATAGATATGCTGTCCCACTCACAAGAGGCGCGAAGGTAGAACGTCAGTTGTACGTTATATAAGTACGTTGTGCGGCAGTCGGATCGCTCAGTCTAACAGTAGATGTCGTACAGAGCGGACGTATCTTGGTGTAAAGGTGAGCCAGTGTCATAGTGATAGTGAATGTGTTAGAGGTACACTACACTACCTATGGCAATAAAGCCTTCGGCTATGCTATCGGTCTTCCTAATGAGCTTCTCTGGCTCCCGCATCCTTCTCAACCTATCATGAAAACACTTGTGTGTTTGCTTTGAGTTTCATGCCCGGAAAGCATCTCGATTTTTCAAATAATTGAACAGGTGAAAAATCGTCATAATGATTCAAGTAGTTATACGTAAGAACAACCGGAATCATCTAGGGTTAGAATGTGGTGCGAACAGTTTGCTCCACCCCCCGATTACATCCAACCATGAGAGGCGCTACCGCCAGGTCATTAACTCCCATAGGCTACTTGGAGGTGCTTGAATTGCCTCCGAACTGAAGTAGGCCGATGTAAACATAATCTGGCGCGCTGGTGCCATATAGACCAAGCAGAAGCACAGGGCGATTGTGGTCATGACGATTAGATCATTAGATCACCTCTATGCCTTACCAGCTGTACCGTGCTTGACTTATACTATGCCTCGGAGGGAAGCGTAAAAGTGGCAACGTTCTCGAAGAACAAAATTTAAAATTCAAACCAACTACACGATAAGAAGGAGAAGTGAAAAAAAATATCAACTGGGTAGATAATATACGCTATTTTCCAACAAGTCAAATCAGACACCTTCCTCTAAACGTCAAAACAAACAGTTTCCACTGTTTGCACTTTGACTGCATTGGGACTTTGTATAAAATATAGGCAAATGACGACACAGATCCCCGGAGCCAAACAACGCTTTCACCATCATCCCTTCCGCAATAATAAATCCAAAACTACGCTAAAATGGATAAGTTTAAAAACAAACGACACCACTTTGCGACGCTTAACCCCGCCATCAGCTCAAAATAATTCATCCCTGGCTCAGGAAAACACCCAACTGTCAACAAAAACAAGCGTTTACAGTACTTTTGTTACACTAAAGCGTGGCTAGAATACAGTTAAAGCGTTTGTAACTTAATTTTTTTTCTACGGACTTCCTAACAATAAAAATAACATTGCTTATCAGTACGATATTCTTGAATTTGACTATAATATCACAATATTTACTCGACTTTAATTATCCAGATTAAAATTTACTCAAGTAACGGGACTTTACTTCAGTTAACCTAAAACACAGTAAATAATAAATTAATGGTAAAATATTATTACTCACATAGTAAACGGTGAAGGGTCCTTTTAAATAAAGTCATCACCATGATCATCATCATGGTAGGCTCGCCGTCCTATTAATCACCTCTTCATCAATAATATCTTCATCGTCATCACTGTCTCTTCATTATGAATTATCATCATCATCACCCTGGTCATTATCTCATTATAATCTTTATAAAAGTCATCATCATATTTAGCTATCTTAAGTCCAATATGAGGCAAAGGCTAGGAGAACTTATCTCTCCAACTTTACGAATAATGAAGTACGTAACGTACCTAATAACTATCATTTTACACCAGTATTCACGCGTAAGATTATAAGACGCTAAAAAATATAATTTAAAATACTCAAACTAGACTATTTGCTAGGATACTAACTGGCGCCTCTGCCAGCTCCGACTAACAGTGACTTATGCCACCTCCAGTGATGTTAAGCTCATCTATCAACTCATGACGATAAGATTAACTCACTAAGCTTAGCAGATAATACACGTTCTTATTTAAAATAGCGAAATCATAATTATTTTCTGCTTGCATAGCGGTCAAAAGACTAGACATTGTTCTACTTTATGTTTTAAAACTAAAGGTTTCGAAATAAATTGCTCTCTGCTCTACTCTTAAATCGACAAAAATATAAAAACTCACCACGTTATCTTTGCGATTCAGCGGATAAGGTTACGACACAGAAATACACACGATATCAACTCGCTTTTTTACTTCACCTCACTTCACCAGGAATCTCCAACGCCTGCGGCACTGCCGCAATACATGGCCAGCAGTTATGGTTCACTTGTTAGCACTTTAGCACCTTTGCAGAAGTAGCTGAAACTTAACACACGTTAAGTATCTTTGCACTGATCGCTTCACTCTCGTTAGCACCATTACTGGCGCTAAAGGTTGTCACACAGGCCGGCTGCCATTCAGACAGACTTGTCGCACAGACGGTTGACAGACAGACGGTTGGCAGACAGACGCTTGTCACACAGACGCTTGTCACACAGACGCTTTGTCACACACACGTTTGTCATACAGACGTTAGTCACACAGACGTTTGACACACAGACGTTTGTCACACAAACGTTTGTCACACAGACGCTTGTCACACAGACGCTTTGTCACACAGACGCTTGTCACACAGACGCTTGTCACACAGACGCTTGTCAAACAGACGCTTGTCACACAGACGCTTGTCACACAGACGCTTGTCACACAGACGCTTGTCACACAGACGCTTGTCACACAGACGCTTGTCACACAGACGCTTGTCACACAGACGCTTGTCACACAGACGCTTGTCACACAGACGATTGTCACACAGACGGTGGTTACACAGACCATTTGTCACACAGACCATATGCAACACAGGATGGGTTGCGATACTAAAACCAGAGCCTGTCAATGACCCCAAAAGTTATCGACACATTGCACTGCTAAACTCCATCCACAAACTATTAAAAAGGCTAAGACTGAAGTCACGACACCAGCTCTATAAGATTGACTGTTGAAAAACCACTATATCATCAAAAAGAATAGAATTTGTATCCACCTATGTGGATACAACCATCAACCCCACTGAAAAACTATCAGGGTTCTCTCTCCCACGCAGAGAATTGTGCCAGCTCCACAGACTGAGAACTGGATGGGGACGAACTAGATCGTTTGATTTCCGGTGCGACTGGATTGACTCCCCAGCTTGCGGATGTGGCGCTCCTGAATAGGACAAAGACCACATTATTCGAGACTGCCGGAAGACTGGTTCACCCTGCAAAAAGACGCAATACAATAGATACAGAATAACGACTGTAATAATAGCCATACGATTATTAAATAAATGGATAGGTTCCTGTTTTTCACAATAGGCATGACGAATGGAAAAACACTTTTGGTCAAAAATTACAAAAATACAGCGCATTGAAATTTTGCGTGACGTTACACTCAAGCACGATTTTTACCTGAGTGTGACTCCGCAAGCCCCCACTCCGGAACCTTGACGCTCCGTATCCTTGTAATTTTTTACCCCTCTGGGAAACTGAAAATACGGGTCCATCATCTCTGGACAATTCAAAAGACGGTCCAATTATAATTACACTCTTCGGACCCTGTCGGACTCTTCACTCCTATTCTCCCATGGATTCACTCAAGTTGGCAAAAGATTCAGATCCAACTTCTGACGACGGAGCAGAAGATGACCTACGCCGAACTCACTAAAAGTGTGACGATAAATACAGCGCTCCGCCTCGCGCTGTATCATGGATTCCAACCATATGTGTCTGGATACCCCTGGCCCACACAGTTATTGAATCTGTGTCCACCTGGGCTTATCGTCTAGCTGAAACAACTATCATTGTAATAAATCGATTTACCAAATCCTCATCTATTACAACAATCACAATTAAAGAAATTATGGCCAAGCCCACAGCATACTACACAAAGGAGATGTTCACAGTACGGCGGTCCGCACAAGACTGAGCCGCTCGTCGCTAGGGCGACATTTGAAAATGTAGCAGTTATGTTTTGTAGTAAACAACTTTCTATTTGCAGATCGAAAACAATAATAAATGGGATTATCTCGAACTCGCCGACATATATATATATATTTATTTATAAATTTCTGTGATCTCGAAAACGGCTCTAACGATTTCGCTGAAAATTTGTATATGGGGGTTTTCGGGGGTAAACTATCGATCTAGATTAGTTTTATGTTTGGGAAAACGCGTGTTTTCGAGTTTTCATGCGTTTTTCTTTCCACGCAGAATATGGTCGCTAATTTCGGCGCGCGGGCCGCCATCGGTTTAGCTCAGTGATTAAGGATGCTGACCGCTAGAAAGATTGTTACGGGTTCGAATCCCACTCGGTGACTTACTTTTGTTTTTTTTTTATGTTCAAGTTTATATATATTTTTTTATTTTGTACTGTTTTTAGACAAGTTTAAAAAAATAGTTAATGTTTAAGATGTAACCGACCGAGCAAAGCTCGGTCACCCAGGTACTTTTATATCATCTAGCATACTTTATCATTTGATTTGTTGAGAGATATAATTCATGTCTATGTTTTATTTTATTTATTTATTTAATCTTTATTGTTTATCAAATACAAATTGTACAGAACAATAGGCGAACTTAACGCTAGAAGCGTTGTCTACCAGTCAACTTTTGGGTTATGCAGATAGTCTAAATGTGGGTTGCAAGATAAAAATAGTACATATAAAATAAATTATAGATACATATAATAATATGTATTTTCCATATACATATATACACACATACATATTTAAATAATATATAAATACACATACACATATATAAATAAATAATTAAATAAGTCCAGCAATTTCTAAATCTACTGTTAAAGATCGGCCAAGAAGCGTTTAAATACCCGTGTCTTAAAGCTAGCGTGATTAGGATCGGTTCGAATGGTCTCAGGAAGCGCGTTCCAGAGTCTTACTGCCGTAATAGCGAAAGAGTTGGAAAGAAAACCAGTACGGTGAGAAGGAATGGAAAAAGTCAAACTAACGAAGAACGAAGAATTAGAACGAAGGATTCTTTCGTGAGTGGAAGATAGAAGTTGAAAACTTGACTTGTGATATTCAGGGGCAAGGAGATTATTTAGCACATTGTATAGCTGACTGATTGTATAGCATAGAATATTAAAACCGTATTCGGAAACATGATCATATTTACAAACACAAAAAATAAACCTTATACAATTGTTAAGAAGTCTGTCTAGTTTGTTCAGATGGTCTTCAGATATATCCATATAGCACACATCACCATAATCAATCAGAGGCAAGACAAGGGCTTGAACGAGCATGATCTTCGTTTTAACGGGTAAGACATTTTTCAGTCGCTGGAGATAATGTAGTGTGGCATATACCTTTCGACTCACTTCGACAATATGTGAATTCCGTTTGAGGTTATTAACAACCAAGATACCTAAATACCAAACTACAGGACTAAATGGAATCAAAGTATTATCGTATGTAATAGGTTGTACAGTATCTAAATTAAGGGTGTTAAGTTGATGGGAGCTTCCTACTATAACAGCCTGACACTTTATCGCGTTTACTTGCACTCCAAATTGTTTAGACCACTCAAGTATATTATTTAAATTGACGTTTATTATAGAGATTGCCTGATTAATATTGTCAACGCTGGTTTGAGTATAAAGCAGCAAGTCGTCTACATAAAAATGATAAGTACACGTAAGATGATGGAAAAGAAAATTTATGAAAATTGAGAACAATATAGGAGACAATGTACCGCCTTGCGGAACACCGGCCTCCAATTCGCAACAATCAGACTCTGCCTGACCGCTACGAATCTGCTGCCGGCGACCACGAAGATAACTTGAGAACCAATCAGTCACCGAGGTTGAGACGTTGCAATGGGTGAGGATAGCTATTAGAATATCGATATCGACTGTGTTAAAGGAATTGCTAAAGTCAACCAAGCCTAAAACGGTCACCTGCTGGTGTTCCATCCCAGCTCTTATATCTTCTGAGACTTTTAGCATCGCAGTAGTTGTGCTGTGACCAGGTCTAAATCCTGATTGATACGAATTTAATAGATTGTTTTCATGTAAATGTTTGGAGAACTGACTGAAAACTGAAGCTTCTAGTATCTTGGACAAAAAGGAGAGAATTGAAATTGGGCAAATGTCATTAAGACGAAGGGGTTCAGAAATTTTAGGAAGAGGGCGAACAAATGCATCAATCCATAAGTTGGGAAACAGTGTTCGGCAAGACTAGAGTTAATTATGTGCGCGATAATAGGAAGTACAAGAGGGAGGATAGTAATAAGCATCATGCGACTAATTTGATCAAGCCCAGTAGCATTAGAAGTAATGGATTGGATGATTTTATGAACGTCTTCCTCGGTGACAGCGGTAAACTGAAATAAACTGCCGCCAGGCGCAGGTAAGGCAGGAATAGAAGATATAGTAGCTTTCTTTATATTTGTTTCCAGAAGTGGAACTGAAGAGAAGTTAATTTAAAGAGAACGGTAATTTAGGCGACTGATTATGATTTTTACCGATGCCCTGAGAATTAAGAAACTTCCACATATTGGCAGAAGATACATATTCAATATTGTCAGTGAAGTGTTGGCGCTTTGCATTTCGACATATTGTATTGCAACAATTCCTTGCAGCCTTTTATGTTTTATATGTCCTCCCCATACTTCGTTTCTCTCTCGTGTGGGCAAGATGTACAGAACACCATACAAAATAACAGAACCCTAAGTTCATTATATCGGCAGTGGCGCTCAAATGCCTAAATCGCCATTTCGACATTGTTTTCTTGTACCTATTTTTAAGTTATCAAATCAGGGCAATCTATGAATTCACTCAATTCGGTTGTTTGAATAATCATCTCCGAGAACAACCCCTATCAATTATCATTATCATCAATGTAGGGACTTACAACCCCTACAAATCCTACAATCAGTATGAAAAAATAAAAGAATGTTGAATGAATATAGACTGGTATAAACTTTTGGCTGATTTGGACATTGATTGGGACTTGACATGTGGACTCTGCAAATACGGACTTCTCGAAGGCCTTTGATAAAGTTAATCATCCTCTTTTTATAAAGAAATAATCTAAACTAGCAATTCATAAGTCTCTATTACGGTGGATCGAATCTCACATTTCTAATCGAAGACAGTTGCTATCAAGGGCTTCAAGTCTGGCCCTGTCAATGTAACCTATGGGGTACCTCAAGGCTCAATTTTAGGGCCATTATTATTTGTAGTTTTTGTAAATGATCTTATTGATAAAATAAATAGCAACTGTCTACTTTATGCTAATGATTAAAAAAAAATTCGCTCTGTTCCTGATGTTGATGACTATACTATTCTACAAAATGATCTAGATACAGTCTATAATTGGTGTGTTTCTAATTCTATGTTTTTAAATATTAAAAAGTGTTTTATAATTTTTTCTGTACTAGAAACCCTAAATATAATTATAGGTACATACTCAGTGGTCAGGAATTAGAGCGTAAAGTTGAAGCCAGAGATTTGGTTGTCATCTTTGACTATCAGCTGTCTTTCCATTCTCACTTCAATCAGGTCATTACTAAGTGTAACCAGTTAAATTGATTTTTACTGCGAATATCAAAGGATTTTAAAAAACTTTCTACTCTGCCTTATTTATTTTCAACCCTAGTACGTCCATTAATAGAGTATGGATCAATTATATGGTCACCTTATTATAAAGTCCATCAGCATAATATTGAACGTGTCTAGAAGCGGTGTCTGACATCGATTTCTCGAAGATTGGGTTTACAAAGAAAACTATTAGCCTATGAAAGTAAATTAAGTTATTTTAAAATGTCCTCTTTAAACTCCAGAAGACAAAGAAATAGTCTGCTTTATCTATATAAATTAATTCACTATAGAAACCTGCCAATAATCCTTATTCCCGCAGATAAATATATCGGAATTAATTTATCTGACCATTGATGTTGTACCCATAATTATATTTATGGTTTCTAGTACAGAAAAAATTATAAAACACTTTTCACATTTAAAAACATAGAATTAGAAACACACCAATTATAGACTGTATCTAGATCATTTTGTAGAATAGTATAGTCATTAACATCAGGAACAGAGCGAATTTTTTAAAAATCATCAGCACAAAGTAGATAGTTGCTATTTATTTTATAAATAAGATCATTTACAAAAACTACAAATAATAATGGCCCTAAAATTGAGCCTTGAGGTACCCCATAGGTTACATTGACAGGGCCAGACTTGAAGCCCTTGATAGCAACTGTCTTCGATTAGAAATGTGAGATTCGATCCACCGTAATAGAGACTCATGAATTGCTAGTTTAGATTATTTCTTTATAAAAAGAGGATGATTAGCTTTATCAAAGGCCTTCGAGAAGTCCGTATTTGCAGAGTCCACATGAAGACGTTTGTCAAAAGTATCACATATGTAAGACTTGTAAACCAATAAATTGCAAATTGTAGAGCGCTCTGGTACAAAACCGTGTTGAAACTGCAAGATACATTGTTTAAAATGATAAAAGAGAAAAGGATAGACAAGAGATCCAAAAAGTTTGGCGATACATCATAAGATGCTTATTGGACGATAATTTTCTATCAAGGGCTTCAAGTCTGGCCCTGTCAATGTAACCTATGGGGTACCTCACGGCTCAATTTTAGGGCCATTATTATTTGTAGTTTTTGTAAATGATCTTATTGATAAAACTAGCTGTTGCCCGCGACTTCGTCTGCGTGGACTTTACTTTATAAAAATCGTTATTTTGATATTTTCAATAACACCGGTCAAGTAACACGCACAATATCAGGTCACACGCAGTGAAGGGTTTCGTATTTGTGAATGTCGATTTAGAATTAAAACTAAAGAGTTCATCATCATCTCAGCCCTTATTCCGTCCACTGCTGAGCATAGACCTGTCTTCGTCGACACATCTCAGTCCTGTGCTGCTCACATCCAGGTGTAACCCGCGACTTTGATTATTTCGTCAACCCATCGCATGGGCTCCGTCGCGCCAGTTGCCCTGCCCAGTTTTGCTTTAAGTTCATGACCGTTGCCAAATTACAGCTTCTTGGTTCTAATTATCTCTAAGTAAAACCACGGACAGAGAGACAGACAGAAATGGCAAAACTATAAGGGTTCCTTGTTTACTACGATCACACATTATCTCTAGTCACAGTCTAAGTCGATCGGAATTTTGACATTGTAAACTACATGTAAACTTACACTGTTACCGAATGTTACTGCTACGCCGTGGGTCTCTCTAAAACGAAATACTTATGCAATAGGTAGTGACTTTGCTAATATTTAATTCATCTTCCGTCTTTTGGCGTGAGTTCCCACAGCACTAATCTGTTGTAGCTCTCTGCAGCGGACTGCTGCCACCGTCTATTTGTATCTCCCCCTCTTCCCCGCCCTCCCGATGTGGCGGTGCAATGGTAAGCCTTGTCAAATATGTCTTTCGCTAGGCGGGAGATAAAAGTCGAGAAATACGCATTTCTACTTTGAGTCCCGACAGATGACGGCGTTCCTCAAGTAACCTTAAACATAGATTTTCTTAAGATTGCCTTAATCATGAGCCGCGTCCGAAGCTAGAAGCGAGAGGAAAGTACTGGATAGAGCTTCCCCCGGGCCATCTTCACTATCGTCACCATTCTATTGATGTGGACTTTCAAGCTGAGGCATCTGCCAAACTTAAGATACCTCTAGGTATTTTACGTGCCAGTATCTCGGCACATTTTACCAGTAGAGCTTCAAGGATGGCAGGAAGTTAGTGTTCTCTGAGATCAATGTCTGCTTAGTGTTCACTAATAACCTCCGTTTGAAGAGCTTCTCGGGTAGGGCGTCCTATACGGCTGTTTGGAGGTTATTTGCGGCGTACTTTCAGTTCAAACGAACTGGAAAATGACCATTACCTATCTTTCGGTTCCTCAAGTCACAATACTGAGTAGTCTTGGTATGGGTTTTCCACACATTTTTATTGCAGTGCCTAACTTAAATTTTAACCTAACATTTTTTCCCTAACCTTTCTTCTTACGTGAGGAAAAGGTGCCTTTTGGCCACAGAAAATCGGACGGTTAAGGTTTTCACCCACAAAAAATCTCATGGTGATAACGGCGTTACCGCTTTTGCCAAGTCAGTGTGCTAAATCTTGCTCCAAAGACCTGGTACGGCGACTGCTTATCAGCGGCTTTGGCTGAGCTCACTTGAGGTACTCTCTCAGTTATCGAGAGGAGTCTGAGTGGCCTGGTACATCGGCCTTCAATTTTATCCGCTAGGGTAAAGACGCGTGTTGACACAAATTCTCCTTTCAACCTAGAGGACCGTATTTGGAATCCAGTTCCCATCGCCCGACTGGCCCACGTCATGGAGGCAGATTAATGGAGGAGAATTTTACGCGGGAAAAATCCCTTCGGTTCGGACACCTTGCCAGTAATATATCATGTAAACGCCACCTTGTGGCGTTTACCACTAAAAACTCCGGGGTAAGGGCTAAAAGCCCCGGCGCGGCTACCACTATGGCGGTCCATGACTCGCTCACAGCACCCTATGCTTTAGTCAGAGGACATCCCCTGTGCCTAACCTAACCTATTAAGTACTTCCTATTTTGATTCCTTTTTCCATTTTCGCGCCCACAATCATGCTAAGAATCGCCATTTGGTGGCGTTGGGTCTTGCGGCCCTAGGCTCTGTGTATTTTTAACAGCGCCATTTATTGGTGACCAAAAAGAAACTAATAAAAAAACTCCGAAAACATCAAAATAGTAAATTTTTAGGGTTCCGTATTCCGTACCCGAAGGCTAAAATCGGGACCTTGTTACTAAGACTCCGCTGTCCGTCCTTCCGTCCGTCTGTCACCAAGCTGTATCTCATGAACCGTGATAGCCAGACAGTTGAAATTTTCAAGGATGATGTATTTCTCTTGCCGATATAATAACTTAAAATAGAGTAAAATAAATATTTAATTGAGGCTCCCGTACAACAAACTTGATTTTTTATAGATAATGGGACGGAACCCTTTGTGCGCGAGTCCGACTCTCACTTGGCCGGTTATTAACTTTATTATTTTATAAAAACCGTATATAAAATTAACAAAAGTATTAGCCAATGCTACCGTACAGTTTATTTCATAGCAAATTTTCGAACAAAAATCTTTGACGTGATTCTTTAAATTGATATAACTTTTTTATTTATCAACGGATTTCAATGAAACAACCACTAAATTTTAAGTGAAACTTATCAAAATACATAATTGAAAATCGCAACCGAAGTTGTTCAGCCGTTTCTGAGATAAGCGTGCACAAACACAGTTTTTCGAACAAAATGGTTGACGTGATTCTTTAACACTAGAGGACACGCGCGCTCTACTAAAGTAGAACAGGAGCAAACTTTTGAGTCGTGTCATCTCATTTTTTCATATATACCCTCCCGCTCCTAGATAAGCCTCGACTACTAAACTCCGGTTCATTTTAGTGTGCCGCACGTATAAAAAGAGGCCGCACGTCGATATTATTTCGCGACAAAATCCTTATTCTACCTGAGTAGTACGCGCGACCACTTGTGTAATTAATATATGAGGTAAGTAACATATACTTAGTTGTTTTTCTTTAGTGTTTTATAACATTTTTTTTATGCATTATATTTTATTTTGTACTTTGTTTTTTTTTAGCACCAAAATTTATCATTATGGCCTCAGAATGGGAACGTCGTGTATCAAAATGGCTGGAAGAGGAAATTGAAGATGATGAGGAAATTATTGAAAGCGATGACGATGGTAATGCTGGCATAGTGTCAGAACCAATTAGTCAAGAGGGCAGAAGTCAGGTGCAAGATGAGGAGATGGCTCAAGACCACGTGACTAATACCACACAGTCTGAGCAGTCGTCGTCAAAAGATTATATTCTTCTCTCTCAATTGAGGCAAGTTGAGCGTACAGAGGTGAGTGGCAACTTTTTTATATCAAAAAATGGAACACGATGGAATAAATCACCTCCAACTCAAACTATTGTGCATTGAATGCAACGAAAACAGTGATTCAATTTAAAAAAATATCAGAAATCTAAAAAAAATATGTGTTTTGATTTGTAACTTGCCAAATATGTAACTTTTTATGTGATCTCTTAAAAATGTTCCTAATTAAGTAAATTTAACAATGTAAACAAAAATTTTGTAACTTTAATTTTCTAAAATAAATCTTCTTTAGTAAAAATGCTTATTTTTATTCAAAATTGCCATATTATTGATTTTTTTTCAATTTTAAAGTGTTCTACTATAGTAGAGCGCGCGAGCATACTTGCAAAGAAATGGGGCGCGTGCACTCTAGTGTTAAAATTGATATAACTTTTTTATTTATGAACGGATTTAAATGAAACAAACACTAAATTTTAAGTGAAGCTTATCACAATATTTCAGTGAAAACCGCAAACGAATCAGTTCAGCCGTTTCTCAGATTAGCGTGCACAAACGCACAGACAAACAGACAAACCGACAAACAGACAAACAGACAAAAATTCTAAGAATCATTGTTTTGTGTTCTATTGCGTTGGTAAAAGCCCCCAAAAATATTTTTACTTATTTATCTTCCATGTACAGACAGCGATCGGTTACGATTTTATTATATGTATTGATGATTGATGATGATTATATGTATTGATGATGAACGGATTTAAATGAAACAAACACTAAATTTTAAGTGAAGCTTATCATAATATTTCAGTGAAAACCGCAAACGAATCAGTTCAGCCGTTTCTCAGATTAGCGTGCACAAACGCACAGACAAACCGACAGACAAACAGACAAAAATTCTAAAAAAGCGGCCAAGTGCGAGTCGGACTCGCCCATGAAGGGTTCCGTAGTAGCAAATAACATAATATAAAAGTCATGTATGTAGTATGTTTTTTTAAAATTTTTATATTTGAGTTGATTGAATGAAAGGTAAATTGCCGTTTATGATTTATGACGTATTAAAAAAAAACTACTTACTAGATATCGTTCAAACCAATTTTCGCTGGTAGTTTTTATGGTAAAGAACAAGTTAGCACGTCATAATCGTGCTATACTGCTGAAACAGCTGAGACTCCGCACCGCAAGATCGTCGAGTCAGCAGATTGCCCAATGGCCGGCCCAGTGACTCTAATTTCATGCTGTATTTCCGATATTCCATAATTGTCAGTCTTAGTTGAGTTTTCAAATAAATAACATTTAATTTCAGTTTAAATAAATTTCTTTTTTAAAAGTCGCTCGAAGATCGCCCCTACATATCTGGCGCAGTCGGTAGGATCGCGGCACTCTAGGACTTTCGTGATAAGTCCTCTCGTGTGAATAGACTCTTCGCCGACCAGAGTGAACGGTTTCAATCGTTGTCATCCGCGATAAGAAGAACCTCGAGGCGGTCACGTAAACGCGGCTTCAACTTGCGGGTATCCGGAGAATTGGAGACCTGTACTCAACGAGACCCGAGCAGGAGATGCAGAGAATGCTGTGTTGGTGAGTGCTCTTTTGCTTCCCAAGTACATTCCTTTCTGCTCTATTTCCTCTCGTCTAATTTTAAGATATTGTTTTGCGTGTGTCTATCTGTAGGCTCATATCGCTATAGATTATAAACTAAAATTTTAAATCAATTTAAGGTTTAAGTGCACACGCCTATTTTATTTTTTAAAAATGGAGTTCCAAACAGATTATAAGATGATTTCGGAACTTATGCCCAAGTATGATGGGAACCCTAAGAGGTTACAGTTTTATATTAAAGAAATGGATAATTTTATGGGGATGATTAGACCCAATGAGGGTGCAGCCCCCTTAGCACTAGTGTGTTTAATTAAAAGTAAGATAAGTGGTGCAGCTATAGATGCCCTTGCACATGAAGGTACGCTTAATACGTGGTCAGAAATAAAACGTGCCTTAATAACGCGCTTAGGAGAACCTAGGAACGAAATACAGGTTATGCAGGAGCTCACGCGCACCCGGCGCAATAAGAACGAGGATGCTGAGTCCTTTGGCAAGCGTATTAGAGATGTGCTCGATACTCTGTATATGGTAGGCCAGCATTCAGATAAAACTTATTACGAGAACATGGCTATAGAACAGTACGTCAATCAATTAGAGTTCCAAGTATCCGTAGGGGTGAGAATGAATAAACCCTCAACCTTAGAGCTTGCAATAGTCACTGCACGGGCAGAGGAAGCAAAAACCGGTTATAGACAGGGACCTAACTTTAACAACCCCTCTAGTAACCCCCAAAATAAGAAACCTGAAAATAACTTTAAATCAAATAATAATCAAAATAATTTTCAGCGTCAATTTAACAACCAACCCTTTGTTAGACCATATAATTTTGCACCTCAGCCACATTTTGCACCCCCTAATAATTTTGTACCCCAGCGTAACAATCTAACCCCTGAGCAGAAACAGCAGTTAGTAAACTCCGTGTTACCCTGGAAGAATAGACACCCCCAAGGTAATTTTAGAAATAATTCAGGCAATTTTAGGAACTCAGGAAATTTCCAAAGGCAGCCGAACATTCCCCAGCAACAAGTTAACCCACCTCAGATTTCTTCTGACGTCACTATGCGATCGGTTAACAAGCCGATGCCGCCGCAATTCGCATTTGAGGAGCTATTTTACTCACCATACGAAGGTAACGTAAATTACTATCCACCTCAATATTACTACCCTATGGAGTACTACCCTAATGCGGACGAGCAAGAGGTGAACTACCCTTCTACGAGCTCAGAGGAGGACCAAGCAACTACTCCTCAGGATTTTCAAGAGGACCAGGAGCCGGACGACCGGAGTTGATAAAGCTAAACCATCAAGATAAAGATCATCTCCCATACATCGAGATACCGGAATTCCAAGGTAAATTCCTTATAGATACGGGTGCCTCGCGTTCTATGATATCACCTGACGTCATACAAAACACAGTATTAGAACATTGCGTTGACTTCGAGCCTTTCGAAGTAAAGACAGCTCACGCGAGTTAGAGCGACCATATCTGCCCAGACGCCCGTAACGACCTCATTATGAAGATAACAACCCTTTTAAGCACTCATCCCTTGCATTAACTCTAAAAGCATCCCTGAGAATCGATGTCCTATCTTTTTCCCAAGATCCTAAAAATACCTTTCCAAATACCATTCCCCAACCCTCGGGAGGTCTTCAATATAAATAAGCACCTTGCATTGTATCGAAGCATTATTTGTTTACTCGCCGTCCAGGGCAGTACACTGTAATCACTATGTTTATTTTATAAAATAAACTTTTCCTTTTTTTTGGTTGACGTCGTTTCGCTAAAGTTAACTGGCGCCCAACGTGGGGCGTCATCGCGAAAAATCGCTGTCTACAGAAGACGCTGCATCGCAGAAGATTTTCGTCAGTCTATCAAGACCAAGGTGACGCCTCAAGAACCAACAAGTTGACCAGCTACGATGTCCAGCCGAATCATCGCGACGCTCATACTGTAAGTGTTCGCAGTTTACTATTGTCTCCATCCCTTTTGTGATCCATTTTCTTTTCCTTTTGTTTTATTCCTACTATATCCAAATAGTCAGGATTTATATTGGAGTCAATTGCCATCCCACTACATATACATAGTGAGGATTTGATTAAATAATTTAAATAAATAAATTTAAAAAACTATATATAATAATGGCTGAAAACGTATATGTTGATATCGGCCAAAGCCTACACGCAATCCCGGTATACAACGGAGATTCAGATAGATTGTATCCATTCCTAAATGCCGCAAGGCAGTTTATTGAAACTCACGGGAATAACCCTCGAATAATTGAACATGTTTTATCGCGGTTAAGAGATAAAGCAGCAGACGTAGTATGTATGGTGGCACATGCGTACGATTGGGAAACAATAAAACGTACCCTTATTAGTCGATGTGGTGATGGAAAAACTATCGACCTTTATAAACATGAAATTTTAAATATGAATTTAGGTAATAATGGTTTCACAGATATGATTTTACGTCTTGATAAAAAACTTTTTGCGATGGAATCAATGTTGATAGATTTACACGGTCGCGATCATGCACGTTTCGCAATTGAGATTTATAAACAAGACGCGAAAACCGCATTGGTACGTCAACTACCAACGCACATCCAAAGCCAAATAATAACATTAAATTATGAAGCCCTATGTAATCATATACAACAACTCAGCGCACATAACTTACTACCCGAAAACCATCATAAAATAAAAAATCAACATCATAATTATCCGGGTACATCTTACGAGCAACGCCCACATCGAGTACCTGCACAAGGTGTGGCGCCGCCGCGTAATTATTACCAAGGGCCCGGTCACCCACAACAAAATCAAAATATCGCGCAACAAAGGCATACGTATCCGTCACGTCCTCAATCACTAATGCGCCGAATGTGGCAAAATAATGAAAATAGACGGTTCGGTAACAATAATTTTAATAATCATGCGCCGCCGCGACAAAACTTTCCACAACAAGGGGCTCAACAAAATCATTCACCTTTGGCAAATAATGATGTAACCATGCGTACGGCAAATAGACCGATGCGTAACCCCGATCGTGGTCCCGTAATTAATTTAGGAAGGGGACTAGTCGCGCAAGAATTGTTCAATCAAGAACATTTAGAAGAAAATGAAGATTTAGAAAATGAAAATTTTCGGAACGAAAATTTAGAAGAAAACCAAACGTAATACAACTAAATAATGTTACCTTCTCCGAACTGCCATATATAATAGAACCGACTTACGGACTTAAAATTTTAATTGACACAGGTTCCGGGAAATCATTCATGACTAGTAATACTTATAAAAGATTATTTATCGACCAAGAGTATATCCCTGAAACTTTCACTGTTAAAACGGCACACCAGTCTACAACACATAAAGGCTTAGTGAGAACCCCCTTTTGGCAGAAGGTATTCGGGCCAGGTAACGATATAATGTCATTTTACATATTCGATTTTAGTAAAAAATATGACGTCCTGATAGGAATGGACCTACTAAAATTAATGAAAGCGGAAATCGCGATACACGAGAATAAAATTAAGACTCAAAATAAAACAATTCACCTTAACTATACCGAAAAGGTAGATGAGTTAGACGTACTACTAAAAGAATACCAAGATATATTTTCAAACGATGTCTCAACTAGCTATTCGCCTAATGTCATGCATGAAATTAAACTTATAAAAAACGAGCCAATTTATCAACGGGCGTACCGTTTACCTCAAGTTCAGCGGGAAGAAGTCAAACGACAAGTTGAAGAGCTTTTAGAAAAAGGGATCGTTAGACCCAGTGACTCCCCATGGTCAAGCCCGGTACACGTCGTTCCAAAAAAACTTGACAAAGACGGCATTCAAAAATATAGAATGGTTATTGACTATCGTAAATTAAACGAACAAACGAGAAGTGATAAATTCCCACTACCGGTCATTGAAGACATCTTTGCTCAACTAAACGGTAATAAATATTTTTCAACAATAGACTTAACAAGTTCTTATCATCAGGTTTTAATGCACCCTAAAAGCATTGAGTGCACCTCCTTTATTACGCCCGATGGTCATTATGAGTTTTTGCGAATGCCTTTTGGATTAAAAAACGCACCAAGCACATTCCAAAGATTAATGAATAACGCACTACGCGACCATATAGGAAAAATCTGCCTAGTTTATTTGGACGACATTATTATATTTTCAAAGACTAGGACAGATCACGTAAAAAATCTGAAAACTATATTCGAGACCTTGCGACAAGCTAATCTAAAGGTATCACTATGTAAAAGCGATTTCTTCCAAACAGAAGTAGAGTTTCTAGGCCACGTATTAAACGAGAACGGATTGAAACCAAACCCAAAAAAATTAGATGCGATTAAAAGATTTCCCATACCCAAAACAATTAAAGAAATAAAATCTTTCTTAGGAATGGTAGGGTACTACCGAAAATTCATTCATAATATGAGCAAGATAACGCGCCCTTTAACAGACTGTACAAAAAAGAACGCCGTTATCAGACACACACCCGAGTTTATTGCCGCTTTCGAAAGATGTAAAGAACTTTTAATGAATGCTCCCATCTTAAAATTCCCCGATTACAACGAACAGTTTGTCGTGACAACCGACGCTAGCGATAAAGCATTAGGCGCGGTTATCAGTCAGAACGATCACCCCATATCGTACATATCTAGAACTCTATCAGAAACAGAACAAAAATATAACACAACGGAAAAAGAACTATTAGGCATATTATGGGCTTTACAGCAATTTCGACCCTATATATACGGTCGTAAATTTATAATAGAAACCGACCATCAACCCTTAACGTGGTTATGTAAATTAAAAGAACCAAATGCAAAACTCACACGTTGGAGATTAAAACTAATGGAATACGATTACGAGATTAGGCACAAAAAAGGTTGCACTAATTACGTCGCTGACGCATTATCTCGAATAGAACTGCACGCAACGGAAAGTGATGCCGCCGCAGCAGGTAGCGTGTCAATGTCGGACGATAATACAATACATAGTAATGCCGACGACCACGAGGCAGGTATCCCCATAAAAAACGAACATCCGAGTTCGAAAATGAACAGGATTTTTATCAAGTTAGGGATAGAATCTACTCACGAAAAGATTAATAAAGATCACCATTTGACGTTAAGCGAAACCGAAATAGGAAAAGAATTTTTCGAGTTCGTATTAAAATATTTAGATAAAAGCAAATATGCTATTATTTGTCCAGACGAAGATATATTCCAGGAAATATCGGAAGTATACCGTACTAAAATAGACAAGTCACAAATTAAATTTATTAGGTACAATAAAATCTTAAAAGAACCCTCTTCCGTCGAGGAACAAACCCAAATAATTATTGATGTTCACAATAATAACAACAGGCATAAGGGCATAACAACCATGATAGAAGAAATTAAACGCGAATATTATTGGGAACAAATGAAAAAGATGGTTCGTAAATATGTAGAAAACTGTGAAGTATGCAACCGTGCAAAATACGAAAGACACCCAATTAGAGCTCCTCTAGAAAGAACTACCACACCTATAGGTCCTATGAAAGAGTGGATGATTGATATATTTTTCTATAAAAATCACAAATACTTAACCTTAATTGATAAATTTTCAAAATACGCGCTATGTAGAGAATTACAAACATCGAACTCCATAGATATCTGTAACACACTATTAGAAATATTCAGTATAGTAGGTGCCCCCGAATTAATAATAGCAGACGGAGAAAAAGGAATATCCTCCCAAACAACACAAGAACTATTAAAAGAATATCGAATAAAGTGTCACATAACAACTCCTAAACACTCGACGTCAAAAGCTGATGTAGAAAGATTCCACTCTACACTCATTGAAATACTTAGAATACAAAAAGAAAGTTACCCCGATATCTCAATGGAAACCACGGTACACTTAGCGACCTTAGCGTATAATAATACCATACATAGTACTACGAAGTTTACCCCTTACGAGGTCCACTTTGGGAGAGACGTCCCATTCGAATATACCCCTCCAGAAAATCTCATTGTCTCTGACTACGTTCAAAAACATAGAGATTTAATGACGAAAGTATACTGTAAAATTTACGATGATATTACCCAGTTAAAAGATAAATTGCAGCAACGCAACCGAGATCAAGAAACACCTATACCAAAAGTAGGACAAATGATTTACATAAAAAACACGGAACGCGGAAAAAATAAGAATAAATTTATCGGTCCTTTCGAAGTACTAGAATTAGCTCCCCATAACGTAGTTATTTATAATAAAAGGAGAAATATGAAACTAAAAGCTCACATAAACGAAATAAAAATTTCAGGTACGGAACCGCCATCGCAACGGCAACCGTCCACTTCGAACAACTGAAGACAAACCAACACTTCGCGATAACGAACTTAGGCAATGCCAAAGTAAGGGCAGGAGAATGGAAGATAATACATTCTTTAAGCTTAGACCCTCTCGTAAAACAACAAGAAATAGCTAAACAAAATTTCTATGCGTTGTATAATAAATCATCCGACAACAAGACACCGTCGACATCTATTAATAGAATCACTTACTTATTACAACAAAACGACGAAATTTTGGACCATATAGACTTGAATAAGCGTATCAAACGAGGCTTAATAAACGGTCTAGGCTCCATAATAAAATCTATTACCGGGAACGCGGACAACGACGATATAGAACGTCTGACGAGAGAAATAGAACAAAATCACCACGTCATAAAAGAACAAATCTCGTTAACCGCGTCCATTTTAGATGACTTTCATAATCAATTAAACAACCTCACAAAAAATCAAGTTAAGTTTGATGAGATAGTTAATAAGATAGCTGGTAAGGTCGATGCATTTTTACTTTACGCTAATTTAGCTTATCATATAGAAATGTTAAGTAATTTACTCGATAGATTATCTACGGCGATAACGTTTGCCCAACATGGCATGTATCACCATTCTATAATTAAGAGTAACGTATTATTAGATGCCTTAAGATTTGTACCCAAGGGACAGTTAATTACGGACAATTTATTAATGCTCACTAGTTATTTACGTGTTCAATTACATAAGTTAGACAATCATTATTATTTTATAATAACGTTACCTTTAGTGGAAGAAATAAAGTATGAATATTTGGATATAACCCCCATAATCCAACCTCTAAACGAATCCCTATGTTCCTATCCTGTATCCCAACGGAGACAATTACTGCGTCACGATAAAGTATTTGAAGCTGCAGACTGCATCAACAACGACGAATACATCTGTACGAAGCAAACAGCAAAATTAACCTCCTGCGAAGAAAACATATTACAATTTGAAGAAAGCAACTGCGAACTGACGACGGTCCAATGCCCACTACATACATGGACAAAAATAAGCGACAATATATACATAGTCTACACAAAAACCACTGAAGGTATTGAAGTGGAATGTCGAGACGGTGTACGACAGACCTCAATCAAGGGAACTGTTCTTATAAAAAATGAAAACTGCCGAGTGACCTTTCGCGAACACACGATGGAAGCTGTGGAAACTCCGGAGGAAATTCTAAGGATACCCGAGCTGAAGCTGCAAGTAATGGAGCAACCTATACCTATTCAATTCAGCAATGACGAAAATCGGATACGCCAACAATTAAAACAATTGGAAAATTTGCAAACCACCGGAGAATACTCTAACACGACAACTCCACCAAGTATTTTAATCTGGATCCTACTAGCCGCAGTGACACTACTTTTTGGCAAGAAATGCTATGACCAAATCCAAAGGTCATACAGGAAGCTGCGTACCCATGAACCCGACGATGCAGAAATTGAGCTGAGTGTGCAACCAACGGCCGCATCGACGACATCTTCAATGCCCCTTCGTCATGAAGCGATATTTCCAGTTCCAGGGGGGAAGAGTTAGAGCGACCATATCTGCCCAGACGCCCGTAACGACCTCATTATGAAGATAACAACCCTTTTAAGCACTCATCCCTTGCATTAACTCTAAAAGCATCCCTGAGAATCGATGTCCTATCTTTTTCCCAAGATCCTAAAAATACCTTTCCAAATACCATTCCCCAACCCTCGGGAGGTCTTCAATATAAATAAGCACCTTGCATTGTATCGAAGCATTATTTGTTTACTCGCCGTCCAGGGCAGTACACTGTAATCACTATGTTTATTTTATAAAATAAACTTTTCCTTTTTTTTGGTTGACGTCGTTTCGCTAAAGTTAACTCGCGGTAACTAGACACTCGTACGTTGCATATTTACCACTACCACCGGTCTTTAATAGTGACATAACTCACAAGTTTCTCATTTTCGAGTTTGATCCGAAGTATAAAGGGCTTATAGGGCTAGATCTATTGAAATCGCTCTCTAGTAACATTGATTTAAAAAATAAGGTACTACGTACATCCACTGCTATAATACCTATTCATTTTGATTACCCTATTAAGAAAATCCGAGTAGATCCTCACTGTCGAAAAATTATTAAAGTTAAAACAAACTATACCGATGGTACCTATATACATGAGGACCATGAGTGGATGCCAGGGTTAACATCCCCTTCAGCTATAGTTCAAGTAACTAAGGGCTCATTTTTTACTGAGGTTCTTAACTTAAATCCGGAAAAGAAAATTATTTTAAATAAACCCCCTATTGTGTTACAACCTTATGTGGAAAAGGAAACCCCTAATATCCATTGCGCATTAAACTCAATCCAAACGCAACCGGATATTGATAGAGAGCTTTGCGAAAATTTAAAGAAAATTAGAACCAAACATTTAAACGAAGAAGAGAAACGTGAGATTGAGAAATTATGTTATCAATATAGAGATATCTTTTATTCTGAAAATATACCCCTTACTTTTACACATGCTGTGAAACATGAGTTAAGGCTTACAGACGACACCCCTATTTTTGTACGCAGTTACAGGCAGGCCCCTCAGCAAAGGGATGAAATTAAAAATCAGATTAACAACTTACTGAAACAAGGCATCATTCGCGAGAGCGTGTCTCCATGGTCAGCCCCTGTTCATATCGTACCCAAGAAGCCAGATGCCTCTGGCAAGGTCAAGTGGCGCCTTGTGATAGATTATAGGAGGCTTAATGATAGAATTATAGAGGATAAGTACCCTCTGCCAAATATAAGCGATATTCTGGATAGGTTAGGACGCGCTCAATACTTTAGCACCCTCGATTTAGCGAGCGGGTACCATCAGGTGGAAATGCACCCCCGTGATGTTGAAAAAACTGCGTTTTCCATAGAAAGAGGGCATTATGAATTTCTTCGTATGCCCTTTGGCCTTAAGAACGCCCCCAGTACCTTTCAGAGACTGATGGATCACATCTTACGAGGCATAGATAACGTATTTACGTATCTAGATGACGTCATCATCGCCTCTACATCCCTTCAGGAACATATGCTCAAGCTTAAATTAGTATTCGATCGTTTAAAACTTCATAACCTCAAAGTTCAACTTGATAAGTCAGAGTTCCTTCAAAAACACGTACAATTCTTGGGTCATGAGCTTACTTCAGATGGCCTTAAGCCTAATCAAGATAAGATAAAAGCTGTTCTTAACTTTCCAATCCCTACTACGCAAAAGGAAATAAAATCCTTCCTAGGCCTAGTGGGATACTACAGAAAATTTATTAAAGACTTTGCTAAAATGACTAAGCCTATGACTATGTGCCTTAAGAAAAATCATAAAGTTGAACACACCCCTGAATTTCTGGAATCATTTAGTAAATGTAAACAGGTACTTACCAACGACCCCATCTTACAGTTTCCCGATTTCGATCAACCCTTTGTCCTCACAACAGATGCATCGAACTTTGCCCTAGGAGCAGTCTTATCCCAAGGCAAAATAGGATCAGATAAGCCCGTAGCATATGCATCCAGGACCCTATCCGAGACAGAGTCCCGTTACTCCACAATAGAGAAGGAGTTATTAGCCATCGTGTGGGCAGTAAAGTACTTCCGACCATACCTGTACGGTCGCAAATTTACCATTTATACCGACCACCGCCCTCTCACATGGCTCATGTCCCTTAAAGATCCCAACTCAAAGTTAACTAGATGGAGACTTAAACTAGCCGAGTACGACTATAATGTAGTATATAAAAAGGGCTCCCAAAATACCAACGCCGACGCTTTATCTCGAGCTAAAATATTTCATAACAGCATAGACTCACTAGCAGTTAATTTCGAAGATAATGAGGACGATGAGATCATACCTAGGATTTTTGAGAATGTTCGTCGCGAGATGGAACGTGAAGAACGTGAAGCTGAGAATAATAACAATCAGCCTAACCCAGTAGAGTCCGTTGCCCCACCTCAAGCAGACGCAACATCTGATAGTATGAGTGTAGTTTCATTAGATCCCAATCAGTTAGTTTCTACAAACCATACCCAGCCTGACAATGAAAATATTGGCATTCCTATTATAGATGACGCTATAGAGAGACAGCAAAAGCAGTTTTATATAAGATCTACCCCAGGTTCTACCTATAGAGTCGAAAATAGAACTACTAACTCAAAAGTTACTATAAAAGATGTGTTCATCCCTGTAAATAACACAGAACAGGAGATAATTAGATTCCTTAAGGAACATACTCGTACCATAGCTGATAGAGTATTTCATTGTTACTTTATAGATGAACACCTGTATCTTGCCTTCTCGAGAGTATATACCACTATATTTAATGATAGAGGCCCTAAATTAATAAGATGTACATGCCGCGTAACTCTTGTAGAAAATAAATCTGAGCAATTAGATCTTATTAAGAAGTATCATGAAGGAAAGAACATACATCGTGGTATACAGGAGACTTATAAACACATGCGTAGGAATTACCATTGGCCCAATATGTTATTAACTATCCAAACATACATTAACAAATGTGATACGTGTCTTAAAGCTAAATACGAGCGTAACCCCTTAAGGCCACCCTTAATGGTAACAGAAACACCTACTAAGCCCATGCAGCATCTTTTCATGGACCTGTATTCTACAGGTGGTGGAATATTCCTAACCATAATAGACAACTTTTCAAAATTTGCACAAGCAGTACCTATGCTAGGATCAAGTAGCATTCATGTGGCAGATGCTCTCTTAAAAGTATTTTCTATCTTAGGACTACCCCTAAAAATCACAACAGATTCTGACACTAAATTTGATAACGATGTTTTAAAAGAAATATGTGCTTCCCACAATATAGAAATACATTTCACTACCCCTTACAACCCTAATTCAAATTCCCCTATAGAACGTTTTCATTCAACTATTGGTGAAATCATAAGAATTCAGCGTATGACCAATAAAGATGATACTATTCAACTTATAATGAGATATGCAGTTATAGCCTATAACAACTCCATACACTCAGCGACAGGTTACACCCCATATGAGCTATTATATGGACATACAGCTGCTAGGAACCCTCTAGAGATTTACTACCCTAAAGAATTTTACCAAGACTTTGTTCTTAAACATAGAGCTAATGCAGAGGCTGTGCAGGAGTGTGTAGCGGCGCACCTCTCTAAAAACAAAGAACAGGTAATAGCAAAGCGGAACCAAGCAGCGGAAGAAACCCAGCTAAAGGTAGGTGAAACAGTTTATAAGCAGGTAGCTAAGACAGCACGGAACGAAAAGACCAAGCCTGTGTTCAAAGGTCCGTATAAGATTATTCACTTGCACCCTAACAACGTGGCTGAGATAATAGGTAACCACCCTAACTCTAAGTCGATAAGAGTCCACTTTAAGTTATTACGAAGGCCTCACCTTGTTCCAGGGCAATCCTCTTCGGAGCCCTCGTGCTCTCAGCAGCAGCCACCGTGAACATTACTCCAGTAGATAACTCCAATGGCCTATTGCTCTTAAAACAAGGCATTGTTCTTAAACAAATAGATACTGTTAACCTAGTGTGTAGCTATAATATAACTTACCTTCATTTGACCACCCTTAAACTAGCAGGTCTATATGCAAGCACTAAGTCCTTAGATCCTAACATTATTTCTGGAGAATTACATAGATCATATACAGATCAGATTGAGCATAAAATAAATATTATTAATAATAAACTTATATTTCTGGCACCTTATAGTAGAGTAAAGCGTGGTTTATTTAATGGATTAGGATCAGTAGTTAAACTTATAACTGGCAATTTAGATTATAACGATGCTTTGAAAATAGAATGATGCATTAAAAATAAAATTTATAACGTTCACGAGAAATCAATAGTTATAGCTCAAAAGGCTATCACAGAGTTTGCTAAACAATTAAATATAATAAATGAGAATCAAAATAAATTAGATCTTTTGATAAAAAATATAACCATGAACTCTAACTTAGTCTACAAACATTTTAATCTTTTACAGGTGCACATACAAATAGACTTTAGCTTACAGATAATCTTAGATAAACTTATGTTACTAGAAGATGCAATGGCATTTGCACAGATAGGTATTATGCACCCTAGTATAGTTAATTCTAAAAGTTTAATAGCTGACATGCTGGATATACAAAGAAATTTCAGTTTTACAGCTGTCGCTCCGATTAGTTTAGAAAATATACATAGCATAGAGAAATCTATAGAGGTCAAGGCTTATAGTACTCAACACTCGCTAAATTTTATCTTAGAAATTCCTCGTGTAGAATCAACCCCTTATGACCTCGTTCATATATACTCCATCCCCAATGACCAAAACCTCACTATAATTCCTAAGTCCAAATACCTAGTACTTGGTAGCGGAGAGTATTCATACATCAATGAAGAATGCCGCCACATTACGGATGAAGCCCAAGTCTGCAAACAACTCATTACGAGACAACTCGACGACTCGGGAGACTGCGTGACATCTATAATTCAACATCAACCACATCATCTCACGTGTTCCTACGCGAAGATGGAGCTCAAGAAAGGAAAAATTCAGAACATCAGCCCCAACACCTGGCTTCTCATCACCAATCACCATGAAGTCCTAAAAGCGACGTGTGGAAACGAAGTATCATATCATACTCTCACGAAGACGCAACTCATCTCAATCTCGAACGAATGTCACGCCGAAGTACTCAATACGACATTACAGACACATAGTAGCACAGTAACCATACATGACGTCATCCCGCTACCTGAACAACAATACGTGCCGAATGAAATAAGACTCGAAGTGCAACTAGAGGACATTTCACTTGACAACATACATAATCTTATAAATAAAGCTCAGAATATACAAGATGTAGACTATTATGAAGATGCATTCGTGTCATTAACCCCAAGCTGGACCACAATCATCCTGTACATTATTGGAGCTGTTTTCCTGGCCTGAAAGACATACAAATACTACTTGGGAAGAAAAACTACCCCATTGCCTGGACCAGTAGCACCAGAAGAACCCGCCAAACGAACCGGTGGAACACGGTTCTATCTTAAGGAGGGAGGAGTTAGCACGTCATAATCGTGCTATACTGCTGAAACAGCTGAGACTCCGCACCGCAAGATCGTCGAGTCAGCAGATTGCCCAATGGCCGGCCCAGTGACTCTAATTTCATGCTGTATTTCCGATATTCCATAATTGTCAGTCTTAGTTGAGTTTTCAAATAAATAACATTTAATTTCAGTTTAAATAAATTTCTTTTTTAAAAGTCGCTCGAAGATCGCCCCTACATATCTAACATCATGTATTTTTTTTAGTTTTATAATTCCCTTATTTTAGAAGTTACGGGGGGGGGGGACACACTTTTTTGCACTTTGGAAGTGTCTCCCGCGCAAAGTATTCGGTTTAGAAAAAAAATATATTAGAAACCTCAATATTATTTTTGAAGACCTATCCATAAATACCCCACACGTATGGGTTTGATGAAAAATAAATTTTTGAGTTTCAGTACTAAGTATGGGGAACCCCCAAAATTTATTGTTTTTTATTTATTTTTGTATCAAAACCTTAATGCGGTTCACATAATACATCTACTTACCAAGTTTCAACAGTATAGGTCTTATAGTTTCTGAAAAAAGTGGCTGTGACATACGGACGGACAGGTAGACAGACAGACATGACGAATCTATAAGGGTTCCGTTTTTGCCATTTGGCTACGGAACCCTAAAAATCATTGTTTTGTGTTCTATTGCGTTGGTAAAAGCCCCCAAAAATATTTTTACTCATTTATCTTCCATGTACAGACAGCGATCGGTTACGATTTTATTATATGTATTGATTGATGATTGATGATGATGTATTGATTGATTGATTAGTAAAAATGCTTATTTTTATTCAAAATTGCCATATTATTGATTTTTTTTCAATTTTAAAGTGTTCTACTATAGTAGAGCGCGCGAGCATACTTGCAAAGAAATGGGGCGCGTGCACTCTAGTGTTAAAATTGATATAACTTTTTTATTTATGAACGGATTTAAATGAAACAAACACTAAATTTTAAGTGAAGCTTATCATAATATTTCAGTGAAAACCGCAAACGAATCAGTTCAGCCGTTTCTCAGATTAGCGTGCACAAACGCACAGACAAACAGACAAACCGACAAACAGACAAACAGACAAAAATTCTAAAAATCATTGCTTTGTATTCTATTGCGTTGGTAAAAGCCCCCAAAAATATTTTTACTCATTTATTTTCCATGTACAGACAGCGATCGGTTACGATTTTATTATATGTATTGATGATAAAATAAATCTTCTTTAGTAAAAATGCTTATTTTTATTCAAAATTGCCATATTATTGATTTTTTTTCAATTTTAAAGTGTTCTACTATAGTAGAGCGCGCGAGCATACTTGCAAAGAAATGGGGCGCGTGCGATCTAGTGTTAAAATTGATATAACTTTTTTATTTATGAACGGATTTAAATGAAACAAACACTAAATTTTAAGTGAAGCTTATCATAATATTTCAGTGAAAACCGCAAACGAATCAGTTCAGCCGTTTCTCAGATTAGTGTGCACAAACGCACAGACAAACCGACAAACAGACAAACAGACAAAAATTCTAAAAATCATTGTTTTGTGTTCTATTGCGTTGGTAAAAGCCCCCAAAAATATTTTTACTCATTTATCTTCCATGTACAGACAGCGATCGGTTACGATTTTATTATATGTATTGATTGATGATTGATGATGATGTATTGATTGATTGATTAGTAAAAATGCTTATTTTTATTCAAAATTGCCATATTATTGATTTTTTTTCAATTTTAAAGTGTTCTACTATAGTAGAGCGCGCGAGCATACTTGCAAAGAAATGGGGCGCGTGCACTCTAGTGTTAAAATTGATATAACTTTTTTATTTATGAACGGATTTAAATGAAACAAACACTAAATTTTAAGTGAAGCTTATCATAATATTTCAGTGAAAACCGCAAACGAATCAGTTCAGCCGTTTCTCAGATTAGCGTGCACAAACGCACAGACAAACAGACAAACCGACAAACAGACAAACAGACAAACAGACAAACAGACAAAAATTCTAAAAATCATTGCTTTGTGTTCTATTGCGTTGGTAAAAGCCCCCAAAAATATTTTTACTCATTTATCTTCCATGTACAGACAGCGATCGGTTACGATTTTATTATATGTATTGATTGATGATTGATGATGATGTATTGATTGATTGATTAGTAAAAATGCTTATTTTTATTCAAAATTGCCATATTATTGATTTTTTTTCAATTTTAAAGTGTTCTACTATAGTAGAGCCCGCGAGCATACTTGCAAAGAAATGGGGCGCGTGCACTCTAGTGTTAAAATTGATATAACTTTTTTATTTATGAACGGATTTAAATGAAACAAACACTAAATTTTAAGTGAAGCTTATCATAATATTTCAGTGAAAACCGCAAACGAATCAGTTCAGCCGTTTCTCAGATTAGCGTGCACAAACGCACAGACAAACAGACAAACCGACAAACAGACAAACAGACAAAAATTCTAAAAATCATTGCTTTGTGTTCTATTGCGTTGGTAAAAGCCCCCAAAAATATTTTTACTCATTTATCTTCCATGTACAGACAGCGATCGGTTACGATTTTATTATATGTATTGATGATGATATTGATGATTGATAAATAGCAACTGTCTACATACTCAGTGGTCAGGAATTAGAGCGTAAAGTTGAAGCCAGAGATTTGGTTGTCATCTTTGACTATCAGCTGTCTTTCCATTCTCACTTCAATCAGGTCATTACTAAGTGTAACCAGTTAAATGGATTTTTACTGCGAATATCAAAGGATTTTAAAAAACTTTCTACTCTGCCTTATTTATTTTCAACCCTAGTACGTTCATTAATAGAGTATGGATCAATTATATGGTCACCTTATTATAAAGTCCATCAGCATAATATTGAACGTGTCTAGAAGCGGTGTCTGACATCGATTTCTCGAAGATTGGGTTTACAAAGAAAACTATTAGCCTATGAAAGTAAATTAAGTTATTTTAAAATGTCCTCTTTAAACTCCAGAAGACAAAGAAATAGTCTGCTTTATCTATATAAATTAATTCACTATAGAAACCTGCCGATAATCCTTATTCCCGCAGATAAATATATCGGAATTAATTTATCTGACCATTGATGTTGTACCCATAATTATATTTATGGTTTCTAGTACAGAAAAAATTATAAAACACTTTTCACATTTAAAAACATAGAATTAGAAACACACCAATTATAGACTGTATCTAGATAATTTTGTAGAATAGTACAGTCATCAACATCAGGAACAGAGCGAATTTTTTTTAAAATCATCAGCATAAAGTAGACAGTTGCTATTTATTTTATCAATAAGATCATTTACAAAAACTACAAATAATAATTGCCCTAAAATTGAGCCTTGTGGTACCCCATAGGTTACATTGACAGGGCCAGACTTGAAACCTTTGATGGCAACTGTCTTCGATTAGAAATGTGAGATTCGATCCACCGTAATAGAGACTCATAAATTGCTAGTTTAGATTAATTCTTTATAAAAAGAGGATGATTAACTTTATCAAAGGCCTTCGAGAAGTCCGTATTTGCAGAGTCCACTTGAAGACGTTTGTCAAAAGTATCACATATGTAAGACTTGTATACCAATAAATTGCTAATTGTAGAGCGCTCTTGTACAAAACCGTGTTGAAACTGCAAGATACATTGTTTAAAATGATTAAAGAGAAAAGGATAGACAAAAGATCCAAAAAGTTTGGCGATACATGATAAGATGCTTATTGGACGATAATTTTCACACTTAGTTCTATCTCAAGACTTAAATATAGGGACAATAAAGCTTGTTTTCCAATAATCAGGAAAAACTACCAGATTTTAGCGATTCATTAAATAATATCTGGAACACTTAATTCCGTGGCACAAGTTTTTTTAAATCTTGCCGGTAGTGCATCAGGGCCTGCGCCTTTATTCGGATCAAGCTTTTTGAATCCCAAAATGATATCTTCCTGTGAAATCTTAATATCATTTAAAGTTACTTGGCTAGCAATATGTTCAACATTAGTACAACAATCGGTAGGTAATTCATAAACAGATTTGAAATTGTTAATTAAAAATTAACATGTTTTGTCTATGCTAATTGTATCTGTCAGTTGGCAGTACTTTTTTCACTCATTACGATTCAGCCGCCATTGTTCAGACGGCTACTCAGTGTGTCAGTCGATGTAATTTTGTATAATTAAAAATTCAGTTTAAACGCAGTGGATTTTATTGCAAACCGCCACCCCAATGTACTAGAGGCATCCAGGACCGGATAACTAGTTTACATTTTTGGTGGCCCATGAGGGGAACCATTCAAGATCAGTCCACGTGTAGTCTGGTGGTAACCGGGCTTTAACAACGCCTTGGTCGGGCCCGGGAGGCTTGACCACGAAGTGTGGGTCAGCGGACGACGCCGGTCGAGTCGATAAGCCTCGGCGTCTGGTTCATCGCGTATTGCGGGGGTTGAGGGACTTCGCCCCTGCGCCATCGTCAGTGTATCAATCAAGGTCTCAGTGTATTTCGTGTAAAAGTGTGGTCAGAAAAGTGTATATCGGTGTCACAAATCATATTTTGGGTACCTACACGAACATTGCAAGTTTCATCAGACATCGGTTCATTCATATCAGTACGTGTTCTATTGGTGCGTGCAGTTTGAGGTTACTTTGTGCCGGCCGGCGGAAATAAGGGAGAGTTTCCGGCCGCAATCTCCGTTCAGAAGTTCGACTCGGTGAAGTGAGTCACGGGTACGTCAAATCATAGACTGCATCTGTCAACGTCAAGTGACTGTCAACGTCAAGTGACTATCAAAACGTCGTGTCAACTGTCAGTTCGGTACTTTTAAGTTTGTTTTCATTTCATTCTGAAGTTTATTTATTTGTAAACAAACAAGTATTGGTTTAAGTTAAAAGTTTCGGGGTTTTGTGTTAATAATGGCTGAATCAATGGACATTTCACGCGCCAAAGCGCTATTTAGGAGTAGGTACCGTATGTTTCATGATTTCAGTGCTACAATCTTGGAGAAGCGATCATCAGTGTCAGCATCGGTGGCCTACAGGCACTTCATCAAACACAGAGATGAATTCGTGTCAGCGTACGAGGTAATTCTAGCCGACGACGACATACCTCAGGCAGAGCTGGACGAGTACGACAAGCATTTCAGTCAGGTAAATAATTTAACCATTCAGGTGGAGGAAGCTATGGGTGAAGTGATCATAGATCCAAAACCGTCAGTAAGCCATCATTTCAGTCAGGACTCAGGCCAGGTCAAGGCAAAATTACCGATCATTGAATTACCAAAATTTAATGGAGTTATAATGGATTTTATCCCATTCTTTGATTTATTCCAATCATTAGTCCATGAAAGACCCAATCTTTCAAAATCAGAGAAGCATTATTACCTCCGTGCTTCAGTGGGTGGAGAGGCCCTTTCATTAATACGTCAGCTACCAATGGATGATGCCAACTATGAAGTTGCGCTCAACTTACTCAAGTCAAGATATCAGAATACAAGGCTTCTCTTAGACACTCACATTGACAGGATTCTCAGACTTCCCAACATTTCTCAGGATGAGAGTGGGTTAAGGAAAATTATCTATGATCCGCTTCAAGAAAGTCTTCAGGCTTTAGAAAAGTTAAAAATGCCAGTCAGGCAGTGGTCATATTTAATACTTTATATCATTTTACAGAAACTCCCGGTTTGAATCAGATCATTGTTTGAGGAGAGATATGGCAAGGACCAAGAAACATTGCCTACTATTCATCAGTTAATGGAACTGCTGGATGAGCAGTGCCGCCTTCAGTTTGCTGTGGGGGAGTTACCGGTGCCTGCAGGCAGGAGGTTACCGCCGGCCCCGGCAACTAGGGGCAAGCCACTCCAACATGCACCATCGCCGCGTGTCAGGGCCGCTGCGCAGTCAAATCAGGTGCTATCAATTTCATGTTCATATTGTCACAATTCAACTCACAATTTATACACTTGTCCACAATTCAGTCAAATGACACCAAGAGCCAGGAAGGAATGGGCATATAAGTCAGGTCACTGCTTCAGATGTCTACGCAAGCATTATGCGAGTCAATGTACTCATAAGAATTGGTGTAAGCATTGTAGGTCAGAAGATCACAATACTCTTATATGTCCAGAGGATAAACGTTCATCAAAACCAGTTAAGTATACTGGTCAGTTGTCAGAGTCAACAAGTGAAGCATCTGCTCGTCAAAGGTCACCACCACCACAGAATTAATAATAGTATTACATACAGAACGGAAACTCGCACCGTCCCCCGCAATCTGGTGTCCCCGCAACCCTTCCCCAGTTATTGTGAGGTGTAGGTGGCAGTAAAACAGGGTTATTGGTAGTTGCACGTTACCATTACGCGAGTCACTTAGGATTATTGAATTATAATGGTGAGAAACTGCGCACATTATCATTGTTTATCCACGGAAAACAATAAATAACGAAAATTTTATAGATTTCCGAGTGATAAAAACAGGTAAGCTAAGCAACAAATTCTGTGGTGGCGACCCTGATTGTTTAACTCACACATTTGACGTGTGCACGGACGGATTGTTTCGTTCGTAGTAGTACTAGGTATATATGCTGCTCCGTTTGTATGAAGTGCCATACCTGTGCCACCACTACAACCTAGGCCTCAAGGACATCAGTCACCACCTAGAGGTCAAGGTCATCACTCTGATAATCAGTCTAATCAGCCAGAGTTTAGAGTACAGCGAGTCGCGCACACTGGTCAGCGTGCACTGCAAGCACAGCTTAAGTTCAACGAGCTGCGCTTCGGCTCAAGGCGGAGCCCAGAGAGGTCAGAATGAGATAAGTGCACTGTCGGAGCAATGTCTAGGGTAGTTAATATCTGCCCCACGGCAACTGTAAATATTAAAAATAAGTTTGGTTAGTATGTTAAGGTCAGAGCGTTATTGGACACTGGAGCAGCCATCTCTATTATTAGAGATTCATTGGTCACCCAGTTAGGTTTGCACCGACAGTATAATTCTACACATATCTATGGTATAGGTAAGGAAAAGGTTGACCAGCCAGGGGCAAAGGTCAAGATTATAATAAGCCCAGTGGATAAACCTGTACCTGTCATTAGCACTACCGCTGTAGCCTTATATTCAGTAACTGGGAATTTGCCTTCTGTCTATGTACAGGCAAGGGATGTACTTCAAGGTCATCATCAAATCAGATTAGCGGATAATACCTTTGATACTCCGCAGGAGGTGGATCTCATACTAGGAACAGATATATTGAACTACGTGTATGATGGCACGAAATTATCTCTCACTTCAGGACTGGCTGCATATGGAACGTGCTTCGGTTACGTCATCATGGGTCCAGCAGCTTCAGAACCAGTGGCAAGAATTGATTCAACATCAGTGTGCAACTATGGCAACCAGATTTCATCTCTTCAAGAAGCAGTGGAGCGGTTTTGGAAGGCTGAGGAACCACCAGCTGAAAAGGTAATTCATCCAGAGCATGAGGAATGTGAGGAACATTATAAGTCAACGACAGTCAGAATGCCTGATGGAAAGTATATGGTAAGACTACCACTGCTGTCAAATCATCCTTCCCTAGGAGAGTCAAAAGGGATTGCTATTCAACGATTCAAGGCGCTTGAAAGGAAAATGAGCAGAAATGCAGATTTTGTTAGGAAATATAGAGATTTCATGGAAGAATATGAGTCCCTGGGACACATGTCAAGGTCTAGCTGTCAACTAGACTCTGAACACTATATCATAGCTCATCATGGAATATTCAAAGGGGACACAGGTAAATTAAGAGTAGTATTTGATGGAAGTTGCAAAACTACTACGGGAGTATCACTTAATCAATGTTTACATTCAGGAGAGCCACTTCAAAATGATATCACTCAAATATTATTGAATTTTAGACGTCATCAGATTGTTTTCACTACAGATATCAAAATGATGTTTCGGATGACATGGATACACCCAGAAGATAAGAAAAATCAACTAATATACTGACGAAAGGATCCTTCAGAACCACTTCAGTTGTACGAGTTAAATACAAATACATATGGACTCAGATCAAGTCCATTTGTCTCAATCAGGACATTACTACAGTTGGCGGACGATTGGGAGGAGTCACACCCAAACTCAAAGGCTTCAGACACTATTAGGAAACAGGTATTTGTGGATGATATACTCACTGGATCAGACTCGCTAGTTGAAGCTCAGGAACTCAAGGAGGAGTTAATAGCACTCATGAAAAGTGCAGGATACCAGTTAAGGAAATGGTCATCAAATGACAGGAAAATATTAGAAGACCTGCCGGAAGATCACTGTGAGCACCCACGTCAGTTTGACAATGAAGATAAGAGTTTCATTAAGGTATTAGGTATCCAGTGGGATCCTGAGTCAGACACATTCACATATCGGATCAATATCCCTTCAGGAAAGGCGGTAACAAAAAGAAACATATTAAGTACAATAGCGAGATTGTATGACCCGTGTGGATATTGTAATCCAGTCATTCTGAGATTCAAAAATCTTCTTCAATCACTTTTCATGGATTGATTGAAATGGGATGAACCGGTATCAGAGCCAATTATCAAACAATGGGAAGAATTGTTGGAAGATCTCAATTATTTGTCATATTTCAATTTACCAAGGTGTGTGTCTATTTTAGGAGCAGTTTCGTATCAGCTGCATGGATTTGGAGATGCTTCAGAGGTAGGTTATGCCGCATGCATCTATCTGCGGTCAGTTGATTCAGCAGGGAACGTTTTAGTTCGATTACTCATGGCGAAATCGAGAGTTGCGTCTAAGAAGACACGTCAGACTATACCTAAGCTGGAGCTTAGTGCATCTCATCTGGTATGTAAGTTACTTAATCATGTTGCCCAGTCTGACGAGGATTACATTCAAATAGACAGTCTCAATGCAAAGATAGAGTCAATTTTAAATTCAAGACCCCTTGTTTCAATGTCAGAAGATCCGTGTGATCTTGAGGTACTTACACCCGGTCATTTCCTTATTGGTCAGCCATTAGTAGCACTGCCAGAGCCTCATTGGAAGGATACTAAAATGTCCAGATTGTCTAGGTTTCAAGTTATTCAGAAAATGTATCAAAATATATGGGCTCGTTGGCATTTAGAATATTTAACTTCACTTCAGGTCAGAAATAAATGGTATTCACAATCAGAATGTATAAGATTAAACGATTTGGTATTAATAATTGATGAGAATTCCCTACCATTACAATGGAGACGTGGTAGAGTCATAGAATTGTATAAGGGTAGAGATGATATCATCAGATCCGTTAAGCTTAAGACTCAGTATGGGGAATTAATCGGACCAGTTGTCAAATTATGTAAATTACCTATTAGTTGTGACGATAGTAATTAACTAACTGTATATCATGTAATTATGTAAGTCATCAGTGTGATAATCATATTCATCAGTTCAATATCATTGTAAATAGAGTTCTTTACAACCTTTATGCCTCGGCTTCCCCCGGGCAGGAATGTTAATTAAAAATTAACATGTTTTGTCTATGCTAATTGTATCTGTCAGTTGGCAGTACTTTTTTCACTCATTACGATTCAGCCGCCATTGTTCAGACGGCTACTCAGTGTGTCAGTCGATGTAATTTTGTATAATTAAAAATTCAGTTTAAACGCAGTGGATTTTATTGCAAACCGCCACCCCAATGTACTAGAGGCATCCAGGACCGGATAACTAGTTTACAGAAATATTGAGCAAATAGTTCGCACACACTGTGAGCATCCGAGGCTGATTCAGACATATGTGACATATTTTGTGGAATAGAATTCGAAGCTTTCTTACCAAACGCGCTGTATAAACGTCAGTCATTTGCCTAATTCTTCTAACCGCGTTTTAAGTGTTAACTCGTAAAATAAGCGCATCAAGAAGGAAAATATGTAACCTGTGACATAAAGTGATGATTTGTACTGAAATGATATACTGTCCGCATTTGCTAAGCTGTAGAGTCACGACCCGCTGTAAACGCGCTAAAACGCATACAAACCGATAACAATCCTGAAGCAAAGAAACGTCACTAGGCTTATTTTACGAGTTAACAACCGCTCGTGACATGAGGCTTATTTTACGAGTGAACACTACCGCTCGACCAAGAAAAGAATGCTATCAGGATGTTCCAGCAAAAACCCCAAAGTCCTGACCTAAAAAAGGTATACAAAGGAACGAACAAAAAACCCTTATTCGTTTAGGCTTATTGACTCAATACCTACGTTCAATAATAAAAAATCAGTAATAAATTTGAAATCACAGAAAGATGGTAACTGTTATGCAATAAAACTCAAAGGAAAAACAAAAACTAATAAAACGGTTAAAAATTAATTTTCGAAAAAAAAATACGAATTGATATTTTAAAATGTTACACAATACTAAAATAACACCCTGACCCGCGACCCTGACCTAAATACGACTCTAAAAGTCAAAATATTTATAAAAATACTAGCAGTAACCCGCGACTACGTCCGCGTAGAAGTCGAAAGTGGTTGTAATAAGATTGAATTTTGTAAATCTTATTAGGTACTCATCACCGCCAGAGAACTCCTGCAAAGTTTCGAATAAAATGGTCTAACTAATCTTGTACAGACATTGGACCCCGTTTTACTCCCTTAAGGAATGAGTTTTAAAAAATACTTTCTCAGTTCGCCGTTCATATGGATCCTATGTGCTAAATTTGGATTCTCTAGACCCAGTGGTTTGAGCTGTGAGTTGATATGTCAGTCAGTTACCAATCAGTTTATTGTTTCCCATTCCCATTTCTGTTCCCGTTCCAGTTTTCATTCCCGTTACCGTCCCCGATCCGTTACCATTCCCATATTCCCGTCTTTGTTTCCGTTATCGTTCCCGTTCCCATGTCCGTTTCCGTTCCTGATACCGTTCTCGTTTTTATTTAAGTTACCATCATTTGCTAGAACGTGAAAGAGAGCGACGAGACGCTTCAGCATGGCCTAGGTAGTAGATCACCCCATTTCATCCCTCTAGGGGTTGTATTTTGAAAAATCCTGAATCAAATATCTACTCATTTATCGCCTGAAGTACTCCTTGAATAAAATGGTCTCACTAATCTTGGTTCTCCATACAAAAATTGGACCTTCGTTTCACCCACTTAGGGGGTGAGTTTTGAAAAATCCTACTCGGTGCACCTTTGGACCTCATAAGGAACCTATGTGCCAAAGGCGTCTCTAGACCCAGTGGTTTGGACTGTGCGTTGATATATTAGTCAGTTAGCTATCAGTTAAGTTTCTTTTTTCCCGTTCCCTTTCCCGTTCCCGTTCCCGTTCCCGTTCCCGTTCCCGTTCCCGTTCCCGTTCCCGTTCCCGTTCCCGTTCCCGTTCCCGTTCCCGTTCCCGTTCCCGTTCCCGTTCCCGTTCCCGTTCCCGTTCCCGTTCCCGTTCCCGTTCCCGTTCCCGTTCCCGTTCCCGTTCCCGTTCCCGTTCCCGTTCCCGTTCCCGTTCCCGTTCCCGTTCCCGTTCCCGTTCCCGTTCCCGTTCCCGTTCCCGTTCCTGTTCCGGTTCACATTTAAGTTCCCATTATTGGCTAGAGTGTGAGAGAGAGTGACAGGACGCACATTCATTCCCTTCTCTTCAACTCCCTTTTTGACCTTTCCTCCCCTGATTACCTTCATTGCAAATTTAACTTTCGTAACGTGGATAATCGTTTGCGTTCAGCCGGCAGCCTGGTTCTTGAGATTCCATCCCATTCGTCGCTTTGGAACTCGATTCCTAGTGATGTAAGAATGGCACCATCGCTTGATTCATTTAAGGATAGATTATCCAAATCTTCTCTGGTGGCGTCACACTTGAGGTAATTAAGTACTTAATCTACATATTGTATGTATGTTTAGTATATGGGAACCCATCACTTTCTCGCAATTAACTTCAACGATTTTCATTCCCCATAAAACTATTCGCAAATCTTTTAATACAATTGTGATGAAGCGTTTCGGGGAATCGAATCCCTGGACGTTGTCATCAACATAAATTGAGCAGACCCCTGTTACCACCCTGGTATGACAGGGGTCTGGAGGTCCTAATGAGGTAACCTACCGGGATGGGTGTGTTTGAAACCAACTATACCAACGGTTACAATGATTTATTTACAGGTTTTGCATATCAGAGCTTAACCTAGACTTAGCCTACACTGTCTTAAATCTAGATTTACAGGTTGCCTATTTCCAGTCGCCTATGCAATTCCAGAGAGTGAATACGGTACGGTACGGAACGTTTGTCTAGACACAGCTACAAACGAGGTGGCGCGCTACCCAATTGAGGATCGGGTAGATGGTGCGTCGGCGCACCCTAAAGGAACGGGATGCACGCGAGGGTGCAGAGCAAAGGGTGTGCGGGGCGGTAAACGGAGGGCAGGGTACGGACGGACCTGCCGGACGGAACGGTGTCGACGGACGGACGCACGCGGGCGTCAGGGGGGTTGCCACCCCTACCGTGGTTTACGGTGGGGGTCGTGGCAAGGCGCTCGAGGGCGCGGGGTGCGGGGTGCGGAAGGCACACTCGCCAACGGTATCGCTGGGCGTGCGCGGGCACGTCAGCGTCGGGACACCTACCCCTAACGTTGAGGACGATTGGGGGTTGGTGGGGCGCACGGGATAGTGGCCACCCGACGGGTCGCAAGGCAACGAAGGGTTGCTCAGGCGATCTTCTCTGAAGGGGTACGCGGGACGCGCAGGAGCACGTCGGCGTCGCGGCGCTCCCTCACACGGGGGTGAGAGGGGGTGTCGCGGACGACCACAAGACGGACGGGGTAGGAGGGTGGTTGGGAAGGATCCCTGACCGTACTCAGACTTTCGATCCAAGCGGCCGCGGGGGACGGGAGGGTGAGGTAAGGAGGGGTGAGGATTCGGGAACCCTGACCGTACTCAGACTTTCGATCCAAGCGGCCGCGGGGGAAGGGTGAGGTAAGGAGGGGTGAGGATTCGGGAACCCTGACCGTACTCAGACTTTCGATCCAAGCGGCCGCGGGGGACGGAAGGGGAGAGGAGAGGGAAAACCTGACCGTACTCAGACTTTCGATCCAAGCGGCCGAGGCGGATACTCGAGCGAGTATCGGCGTCTAATGGGCTCGCTCTGCGTTATATAGCCGGCCGCCGGCCGGCGCGGAGTGGGGGCACGGTGGGGGAAACTAGATCATACCGGTTCGTTATCGTGAATAGGTTTGTAAACGGCGCGCATCGATTGTAGCTGTGTGAGTAATGGAATGTTCGAGAAGGTTCCACAGGCGTTTGTGCGCGGCGACGTCGGCTTGCCGATCGCTGCGTCACATTCTCCTCCCTCTTTTGGAGATTTTTACCTGGGGGAAAAATCGCCGTCTTAGTGTCATGTATCTCATGATCCTTAAAATAAATATGGGCGGACTTCTTTAGAAAAAAAAAAACTTCAAATTTAATCTTTTAAAATGTGGAATTGCATGGGCAATGGCTTTACAATACGACAAAAACTAAGCTATTTACTATACAGGGATACTGCACTAGTTCATACAAACACATGTTATCGGTTCACATAAATGCTATCGGATTAAACAAATTTCAAAATCTTCTGCAGCCTTATCTATCATACAGTAATAAAATTTACGGGTTCACTCTCTTTCTAAAATATTCATAAATACTCACATCAATTCTTCATATTTGCGGTTAGTTAATTGATACTTAAATAACTTTCAGTTTCGGAAAAAAATAAAAAAACTAAATTCTTATGTGCAGTTATCTCTAGGGAAAAATGTAACACTAATTAACTTAATTAAACTCTCTACGGTTAAATAAAAAATAAACACTTTTTATATGCCTTGAATTGGCCAAAGGATAACTAGGTAAAAATTAATAATAAATTAAACTACTGGCCTTTATCAACTGCTTGGCTGTCCAGCTTGTCTCGGTGCTTTGGCTTGGAGCTACGGTGTCTTCGCTTGCCGCGTCTCCTGCGCGGCGGCGGCGGAGTGGCTGCGGCAGCGCAGCATGTCGGGAACGGCGGTGTTGGCGGACCCAGGGACGACGTCAGTGGCGTTCCTGGTTGTTTCCGCGGCGTTATCGGCCGCGAATACGGCGGACGGGGCGGCGATGAGTGCCGCGGAGTTATATAACGGAGTGGCGTTGTTTGCCACGGGGTTAACGGTTTGAGCGGCGGTATATACCGCGACGGAAAATTTTGAAACGGGCGGTTTTGGATTGGTATTTGGGGCGACAATTTATGACGCAATGGGGGTCTTACGGAATTATGGGGCGGCAATTTAAGCCGTGAAGGTGTTGTGTATTGGGGTGTCGGCGCTATATGTTTTGCACCTGACTTCGGGGAGGTTTTATTGGTAGCACACTTCTCACTGGGGTTCACTCGTGGTTCACTGACTTGTGTACGTGTTTCTTTTTTCTTCCGGTACCAAGATTTTCTTCTGTATATTTTATTTAAGGGATTTCGTGATGTTTCGTCTCCGGTTGGTTTATATTTCTGTGGTCCAATAAATAAACATTCTGTGAATTCTTTTTTCTTTGGATTTTCCCAGTTGAGACTAAAACCAAAACGTTGTAGGACATCTATTCCTAAAATCACGTACGGTGTAGACGGTAACAGAAATACTTTATGTTGAATTTTGATGCCGTTGATTTCCATTTCAACAACTCTGCTTTTTTGGACGGGAATTTTGGAGCCATCTGCCAAAATTAAGTTTGATTTTTCTTGACTAATTTGTATATTTCTTTTGTTCTTTAAACTTTTCCAAATGTTGTTATTTATGTAGGTGCTCGTTGAACCGGTGTCTACCAACGCCTTGTACTCTCTCGTGTTGATATTTGTGGTTATGAACATCCTGTTGTCTATTTCTATCTCTTTTCCCACTGTACATGCTCCTATTTTTGAACTTCTGCAGCAACTCTTGCTCAGAACGCCCATTTTTCCACATCCACTACAGAATAACTGCTTTTGAGCTGTACATTCTCTGGAAGCATGATTCGGCTTACCACATTTCCAGCAGTGGGTTTTTTCATCATACAGGGGATGTATCTTTCCACCTGGTGTCTCCTTCCCTGAGCGGTATTTTCCAGACGTATTTTGCGGTCGGTCGGTTGATATTCGCGGTTCGGATTTTTCACTTTGTTGGTTCTTATTTGCTCTGATTTCTTCTTTCTTTATTTCTTCAAAATCGCCCGCCATAGCGATTAATTCTCTTATATTACGGAAATTCTTTCGTCTTATGTAGTATTTATAACTGGGGTTCATATTATTATATATAATTTCGGTAGATTCCAACTCACTCATTTTTCCGTATCTTCTGATGAGGGTCTGCATTTGTGTCAGGTAGTCTATGAACCGTTCTTCTGACCACTGTTTCCTTGCGGCTATTCGGCTGAGAAGATTGGCTTCATAATTTCTGGGAAAGTAGAATAACTTGAAATCCTCTTCGAAGTCACTCCATGTTTTCCAATTCTGACTGTTATTCCTGTGCCACAATAGTGCTTTTCCTTTCAGCAATATTGGTATAAATTGTAACAACTTATCTTTTTTCTCGGGAATGGTATGTATTAACTCATCTATACGTTCCAGGAACTCCACTGCGTCTCCCGACGTGTCAAAGCTGACATTCCATTTTGTAAATATTTTTTCCATATTTTGTAGCTCCTTGGTAATCTCCATTTTTGAGGTTTCCGCTTCCTTGTAATCTTCGTCTTCCAATTCCTCCTCTCTGATTATTTGTGAAAGTGTTTTTCTCAACTCTTCTACGGTTTTCTCAGTTGCAGGTTTTCCTCTCGATTCTAGTTCTTTTATAAGTTCTTCTTTCTTCAAATTGTACACCCAAGATACAGGCATTCCCGGTTTTCTACGTATTTACTTTTTTATTTATTTATTATTTTATTACCAACGCGGCAATACAGTTTTGTTTATTTACGCGGATCGCGGAGATACGGATTTAATTTTAATCTTGAACTGTGGATTATTTTTTAAAATTTATTTATGATAACGCGTTGATTTATTTTTAGAAAAACGCGGTGTTTTTATAAATATTTTATTATAATTAACGTTAAGGATTTGAATTTTATTTTTAGCGCGGTTTGGTATAGTGGTACGTATAATTTTATTTACGGAATCCCGGTAGACCTTTAGAATTTCCCGGCCTGAAGTTACTAACAAGAAGGCGATGTGACTAAACAATTGGCCTCTTTTGTGGATCTCCCGAATGATCCTGTGACTTCTTGTGGGTTATTTAGTTGGGCGCCAATGTGATGAAGCGTTTCGGGGAATCGAATCCCTGGACGTTGTCATCAACATAAATTGAGCAGACCCCTGTTACCACCCTGGTATGACAGGGGTCTGGAGGTCCTAATGAGGTAACCTACCGGGATGGGTGTGTTTGAAACCAACTATACCAACGGTTACAATGATTTATTTACAGGTTTTGCATATCAGAGCTTAACCTAGACTTAGCCTACACTGTCTTAAATCTAGATTTACAGGTTGCCTATTTCCAGTCGCCTATGCAATTCCCGAGAGTGAATACGGTACGGTACGGAACGTTTGTCTAGACACAGCTACAAACGAGGTGGCGCGCTACCCAATTGAGGATCGGGTAGATGGTGCGTCGGCGCACCCTAAAGGAACGGGATGCACGCGAGGGTGCAGAGCAAAGGGTGTGCGGGGCGGTAAACGGAGGGCAGGGTACTGACGGACCTGCCGGACGGAACGGTGTCGTCGGACGGACGCACGCGGGCGTCAGGGGGGTTGCCACCCCTACCGTGGTTTACGGTGGGGGTCGTGGCAAGGCGCTCGAGGGCGCGGGGTGCGGGGTGCGGAAGGCACACTCGCCAACGGTATCGCTGGGCGTGCGCGGGCACGTCAGCGTCGGGACACCTACCCCTAACGTTGAGGACGATTGGGGGTTGGTGGGGCGCACGGGATAGTGGCCACCCGACGGGTCGCAAGGCAACGAAGGGTTGCTCAGGCGATCTTCTCTGAAGGGGTACGCGGGACGCGCAGGAGCACGTTGGCGTCGCGGCGCTCCCTCACACGGGGGTGAGAGGGGGTGTCGCGGACGACCACAAGACGGACGGGGTAGGAGGGTGGTTGGGAAGGATTCCTGACCGTACTCAGACTTTCGATCCAAGCGGCCGCGGGGGACGGGAGGGTGAGGTAAGGAGGGGTGAGGATTCGGGAACCCTGACCGTACTCAGACTTTCGATCCAAGCGGCCGCGGGGGAAGGGTGAGGTAAGGAGGGGTGAGGATTCGGGAACCCTGACCGTACTCAGACTTTCGATCCAAGCGGCCGCGGGGGACGGAAGGGGAGAGGAGAGGGAAAACCTGACCGTACTCAGACTTTCGATCCAAGCGGCCGAGGCGGATACTCGAGCGAGTATCGGCGTCTAATGGGCTCGCTCTGCGTTATATAGCCGGCCGCCGGCCGGCGCGGAGTGGGGGCACGGTGGGGGAAACTAGATCATACCGGTTCGTTATCGTGAATAGGTTTGTAAACGGCGCGCATCGATTGTAGCTGTGTGAGTAATGGAATGTTCGAGAAGGTTCCACAGGCGTTTGTGCGCGGCGACGTCGGCTTGCCGATCGCTGCGTCACACAATATTGAACAAATCCTAAAATCTGTTGACATCGAAATTTCATTAACTCGATCATTCGTTATTTACAAACTCAGTCTATCGTTATTTCTTTTCATATTTTATCGAAATAACGTAACATCAAAGTTTTGTTACCCATAATTTTGTTTCCACGTAAGTTTCAGTTTGCAAAATAATTGAAACATTTGAAACGAGTGCCAGGAAACTTCTATCCATTTTCCTAGGTAAGGGCAAACCTATAGGTTAGGTTATGTTAGAACTGCGACCAACATACGCACGAGCCGGGCGAGTGAAGCGAGCGTGCCGCGGCAGCGGCCGGCAAATGCTGAGAAACTTCTATCAATTTTCCTAGGTCAGGCCAAACCTATAGGTTAGGTTATGTTAGAACTGCGACCAACACACGCACGAGACGAGCGAGCGAAGCGAACATGCCGCGGCAGCGGCCGGCGAGTGCTAAGAAACTTCTATCCATTTTCCTAGGTCAGGGCAAACCTATAGGTTAGGTTATGTTAGAACTGCGACCAACACACGCACGAGCAGGGCGAGTGAAGCGAGCGTGCCGCGGCAGCGGCCGGAAAACGCTGAGAAACTTCTATCCATTTTCCTAGGTCAGGGCAAACCTTTAGGTTAGAACTGCGACTAAGAAACTACTATCCATTTTCCTAGATCAGGGCAAACCTATAGGTTAGGTTATGTTAGAACTGCGACCAACACACGCACGAGCCGAGCGAGCGAAGCGAGCGTGCCGCGGCAGCGGCCGGCGAGTGCTAAGACACTTCTATCCATTTTCCTAGGTCAGGTCAAACCTATAGGTTAGGTTATGTTAGAACTGCGACCAAAAACTTCTATACATTTTCCTAGGTTAGGGAAAACCTATAGGTTAGGTTATGTTAGAACTGCAACTAATTAGGCGACCAACACATTAGGACATATGATAGTTATTATGTGTACCGTTACTAATTGAAACATGTTTTTATGAACAATTTTATCGATAACTTAAGAGCCCGCTGTAATCTTTTTGCACGCTGGCAGCGGGCGCACGGACACAACGACATGCCGCTCACACACACAGAGCTACGTAGGCGACGTAAAGCGCGGTGTAGTGCGCTCGGCGATCCTTGATGTTTTTTGGTTAAATATACTGGTGGTACATTATGTTTTGGTGCAATAAAGATTTTCTAACTTACTAACTGGTATAAACTAACAGATATTATTCAAATTTTGGTAAAAGTTTTATTACAAATGCCATCCTAATTTAAATGCGAGTAATAATATATGAATATTAAATCCTTGAGTGCTTTGGATTACGGGTAATTAAAAAATATTATGATAAAATAATATGATAAATCGTGAAGGTGATAATAATGGAGACTTCTATTCTTTAACTTATACCTTTAAACGAGCAACTCTTGTAGGTATATTTATTTATTTATATATTTATAAATTTTGATGATCTCGAAAACGGCTCTAACGATTTTGCTGAAAATTGGTATATGGGGGTTTTCGGCGGTAAATAATCGATCTAGATTAGTCTTATATTTGGGAAAACGCGTGTTGTCGAGTTTTCATGCGTTTTTCTTTTCACGCAGAATATAGTCGCTAATTTCTCCGCCCCGGCCGCCATCCGTTTGGCTCAGCGGTTAAGGATGCGGACCGCTAGAAAGAGTGTTACGGGTTCGAATCCCACTCGGTGACTGTTAATGAGTACTTTTGTTTTTTTATGTTCAAGTTTATATATAATTTTTTACTTACAAAGTAAAAAATTATATATAAACTTGAAGCTTGTTTTAAGACAAGTTTAAAATGTAGTTAATGTTTGATATGTAACCGAGTAAAGCTCGGTCACCCAGGTACTTTAGCAAAGTTGAGTATTATTTAATTTGTATAGAAACTTAAATAAGGCAAGTTTTAGCAAATTAGGTAGTGCAAAGTATTACTTATCATTGATTGTAAGCCATATTACTCCGTATTACTCTCTACATGGTGATTTTCCAATGGTTTTAGTGCCGAAAGCCACTTCATAAGGATCGTTATTAATACCTAAATAGCTAGTTAAAATAAAAATTCAGAAACAAAAAATCGTGAGATCAATTAGTAGTACCACCACCTGGCCGGCCCGACAGAGTTCATCGAGCTCACGCGGCAGTTTTGGTCAGGCGTAACTACTATTAAGTATTACTTTTATTTAAAACTCTTAGATCTGCTGTAGCTAATAAGTATCACGATTTGTAAACAGTATTGGCAGTTGTCATAAGTGTTGCTAAATTAATAAAACCTAAGTGGAAGTCGATTGATACAGTTGGTACGTTCGTACGGTCGGGTATCTGTGGCAAGTTGTAACGAACAGACGGATATTTTAAAAATTGGCAGCACTAATTGACCGGTTGGTAAGAATTCATTCTGAATAAATAATGAAGGTAGAAATTAAATGTCTTTGGTGAAATTTTTTTTACAAGATTCTGGGGCATTGACGGTGGAGATAAACACGTGTCATGGAATCTATGCGAATCTTTTATCCCTTCGAATGTCGGCATAGCAGACACAATAGTAAAACAATACATCAGACGCCCGCTCCGGGCGTCCTAACAAAAAATGTTGTCTAAAACTCGAAAGTAAAATTGTGAGATCAATTAGTAGTACCGCCGCCATACACCGCCCGCCCGCCGGCCGGGGTCATCGACATTACGCAGCCGGCGGCCGGCGTATAACTACGTGGTCTCGATCAGAAGTCATTTTCGCAACATTTTTGTCTTGTCATACACAAATATGTATAGAAGAATTTTTTTACACGATGACATTTTTTTCCAAAACCAATGAAAAGTCAGCGTGTATATCGAATGAAAAGGAGTTTAGGGAGGTAGCACACGGTGAATTCTTTGGTAGCTATGCAGTCGCTGGTCATAAACCGATGGAGAATGTTGCGATGCAGTAGCGCGTTCATGAAACACACGACTGCATCGCTAGAGTAGAAGTTGCCTTCCTTATTATCGAATAAAATAAATAAAACTGTAGAATTAAGAAAATTGGTATAATTTGTCTGAGTATACATTTAAAAAGTACACATACAAATCTGCTTGACAGGAAACGCTACATTTGCTTCTGATTTTCGATTAAAATTATTGCAGAAAAGCCTCATGTTAGCACGCAAATCTGACTACCGTTTTAAACCTTGCGTGCTCAAAACAAATAATATCTAACATATTAACGGATTTCGATGAAATTTAGCACAATGATGAGAAATAGTGTCGCAAAGCTACTAGAAGTATAGAATTCCAGAAGAATTAGCAAGTTCTAAAATAATGTGGAATGTTCTAGAAATTTATAGAATAATCCAGAATGATGAAGAATTAAAAAGAAGGTTGTGGAATGTTTGAGAATAATCCCGAGTTCACATCGGTCAACCAACACTAACATTCTAAGTCGGGGTGACGGAGGGTCAAGCACATGAATTTTCTAGAAATATCTATTCTCGTACCTTGGCAGGCGTATATAAAAGTGGTGAGATAACTGCAAAGAGATTTAACAAATATTATCGGCGCGTAACCTATACAACAGACGGCATCCGGTGCCAGCACTCAGCTGCCGTGCTACACTCCCCAAATGAGTACGGCAAATTAAATATGAAAAATCTTTCAATAATTATGTTTGGTTACTTAGACGATATTAGTGAAATCGCATTTTCATGTAAACTGAATTTCTTAAAATGGCCGCTACATCGCGTCCCTTTCCACCGCGGAGCAGACAGTGCCTGCGCATATGGCCTAGGGCCACACCAGCGCTGAACACCACCGCCCAGCGATGGAATGGGAGCAACATCTTCATTTCAGAAATACGGGGCAATTAGGGAGAACTTGATAAATTTTCTATTTCTTTCAAGTTTGAAAAATTTATCCGATAGCCCATTATATTTACGACAGTACGTTCAACGACACAAATAAATTACTATAAGTAATCAAGTTTTCCAATGATCAAATCCTATCAGTCACTCTATGGTTTGCGCACGTCATCGCACAGTGGTGCCATTCCTAAATTACCAGTCCGGTAGTTTAATGGATATGACATACGGGTACGCGGACCCGGCCTCCCGAGCTGCTATGGACTCACTCCTTTTGTCTTCCGAGTCAGTAGTATCCCTTAACCTTTTGTCCTATTCCAATCCCAATTAATCCTGTCCTTATATATTCATATCTCTTTATATGTTACTTTCTCCCTGCCTTCTTTTTCCATGCCAATCCAAGGTCTGCCGTGCCGAGGGATGCGTGGCTAGGGGCGAGCCTAGTCTGGAGCGTGCTATTTTACCCTGGGGTCGGGCGCCCCCAGAACAAGGCTAGCCTTCGCCTGACAAGGGGCTCTGTCAGGTGCGACCGAATAGATCCCCATTACTCGTGGGAACGCAATGATTCAGAAACATTTAAGCAATCAGTATGGCGGCGACGCGGTTCGCAACCCGTCACGTCCCGTTTCCCGCAGGTGCGAAAAGCGGTCTTTGGACAGCCGCTTGGCTACTTTGAATGTAAGAGGAGGAATGAATGGTAAAATAGATGAGGTATATCAGATGATGAGTGAAAGAAAGATTGATGTACTGTGTGTAAATGAGACGAAACGGAAAGGATGCGGAACCACTAAGAGTGGTTCATTCACGGCATATTGGTCAGGAGTACCAGAAACCGCCAAAGGCTGTCAAGGAGTTGGCCTCATCCTTTCCAAAAGAATGACAGACTGTGTGAGTGAGTATGAATTTGTAAGTTCAAGACTTGTCTGGATTAGAATGAATGTTGGGTTGAATCGAATATTTATATTGGGAGCGTATGCGCCTACAGAAGGTAAGTCTAAAAGAAATAAAGAAGAAAGAAAGGAATTTTGGGATAGTGTGAATGATGTTTTGAGTGGTTGCAAAGACAATGAGAAGATAGTTATGCTAGGTGATTTTAATGGATGGGTTGGTATTAAGCGAGATGGTTATGAAAAGGTATTGGGTTTGTTTGGCGATGAAAGGGAAAATGAAAATGGGAAAAGTTTGCTTGAGGTATGTCTGCAAAAGAATCTTTGTGTGACAAACACTATGTTTGATCACAAAAAGATTCACATGTACACAAGGGAGGAAAACGGAGTGAAGAGTATGATTGATTTTATAATAGTGGACGAAAGAATGAAAAAGAATGTGATTGATACAAGGTCTTACCGTGGAGTAGGGATTTCTACAGATCATTATTTGGTCATCTGTAAAACTAGAAACATTTTTAAAAAATGGCGAAATTTTATATCTAACCCCTCCAACAGGTTGGAACGGATAAAAGTTGAGAAATTACAAGAGGAAGATGCAAAAAAGAGATATAAATCAATACTAATAGAAAAATTTAAAGGAATAGAGGACGAATGTGAGATAGAAAACGTGTGGACAGTATTAAAAAAGGGAATGATTGACACCGCTATTGATGTATGTGGTATGACAAAAAGAAGAAAAGGCAAGGATGTGGTAAATGTATGGTGGGACAAGGAAGTACAAGACGCTGTAAAAAAGAAGAAGAAAGCATGGAAGGATTGGTTGTCATACGAGCTGATCGAAGAAATCAGAATGCAAGGGATAGTGATGTATTTGCAGCAAAGCAATAATATAAGAGGATGAATGTGATTGTGAAAGAGATAGTAAAAGAGAAGAAAAAAGAACAAAAGGATGATTTTGATATAAGGTTGTCTCAAGACTTTAAAAGTAATATTAAATATTTTTGGAAGAGCGTTAAAACAGCTAGAGGTAAAAATACGACCTCTGAGTTAAACAAGATCAGAGACAAGAATGGAAGATTATTAGTTGGGTTACAGAGTGTAGTAGATAGATGGAAGGAATATTTTGAAGGACTGTTTGAAAAAGATGAAATGAGAGTACCGGAGCCTGAAAATGACTCACAAGAGAGTGATATGCAAAATTATGATGAGGAAATAAGTATGGATGAAGTAGTGAAAGCATTAAATAGTATGAAAATGGGAAAAGCTGGAGGGTATGATAGGATTACTGTCGAAATGCTGAAGGCTGGACAGGGCATAGTAGCAAGTCAGTTGTGTCACCTTTTCAATCTTTGTTTTAAAAACTGTGTGGTGCCAAAAGATTGGTGCAATGCGGTAATTGTACCGCTGTATAAAGGAAAAGGTTCACAGCAAGACTGTAAAAACTACCGAGGCATTAGTCTTCTCAGCGTTGTCGGCAAATTGTATGCAAAGGTCTTGATAGAAAGGGTGGTGAAAAATACCGAAGAGAAGTTATGGGATGTACAAGCGGGATTTAGAAAGGGTATGGGATGCACGGATCAGGTCTTTTCTTTAAGATGCATTTTAGAGAAGCTTTTGGCCAAAGGTCGAAAAGTCTATTGCATCTTCGTAGATTTAGAAAAGGCCTATGACAGAGTGGTGAGAAATGAACTGTGGTCAACATTGTCTGCGTATGGGCTGAGCAGCCATCTGATCCGAGCACTGAAATCTCTTTATAGGAATTCCAGTGCTTGTGTCAGAATTGACGGCGAATACACAGACTGGTTTAACATCGAAAAAGGTGTTAGACAGGGATGTGTAGCGTCGCCTTGGCTGTTCAACTTATTCATGGACAGTTGTTTGACAGATTTGAAAGATGATGAATGTGGTGTCAGAATGGATGAGTTATTAATCAAATGCCTTCTCTATGCCGATGACCAAGTAATACTTGCGGACTCAGAGGAGGAATTACAGAAGATGATAGCTGTTACGAATGATGCATTAGAGAAAAAGGGTATGAAAGTTAATGTCAGTAAAACCAAAGTTATGGTTTTTGAAAAGGACGATAGTGCAACAGAATGCAATATTTTAATAAATGGGGTGAAAGTTGAGCAAGTGAAAGAGTTTGTATACTTGGGATGTATGTTTACAAAAGATGGTAAGCACGAGGGTGATGTTGAAAAAAGAGTGAATGCGGGTAACCAAGTGAATGGAGCGTTGCATTCCTTTATGAGCAGTAGGAAGGTATCAGACAAGGCACGTCTCGCTGTTCATAAAGGAGTACTGATACCTACTTTAATGTACGGTAGTGAGAGTTGGGTATGGCAGAGAAAGCATGTAAGTAGAATAAATGCAGTTGAAATGCGAGCGTTGAGGAGTATGTGTGGTGTTACTTTGAAAGATCGAATACGGAATGATGCCATAAGGGAGCGGTGTGGAATAAAAGAGGATGTTGTGACAAAAATAGAGAAAGGGATGTTAAGATGGTTTGGGCATATAGAAAGGATGGATGAAAAGAGATTGACGAAAAATATTTATACGACAAATGTGAAGGGAACAGTAGGAAAAGGTCGGCCTCGGCGAACTTTCTGCGACCAAATTGCAGACGTTCTAAAAAAAGGAGAGGTAAAAAGTACCCGTAACCGAAGGGCATGTATGAAGAGATTGATGAGTTTAGATGAAGCAAAAGAGGTTTGTCAGGATCGTAGCAAGTGGAGGTCCATAGTCTCTGCCTACCCCTGCGGGAAACAGGCGTGATATTATGTATGTATGTATGTATCGCACAGTGACTACGAGGTCGGCGTTGGCGCAAAGAAATACGTCCTCTCGCTGTAAGCGCTGCGCGCGGACTGCCGTCGGAGGGTAAACCGCATCCTATTTAAATAAATTTTTATGCGATATGATTTTATTTTTTTACATTATTTAAAAAAATATAATTATGATGTGTTTGGCATATTTAAAAAGGGCATGAAATGGCGTTTGTAACGTTATTTTTATTTTTCTAAAATAGGAGCTCAAAACACAAATACAAGCGACTTTATTTACATCGATTTCGGCGAAAATTACGCGACTTGTTGATTTTTTTTCCTTGTGAATTTAAATAAAACAATGAAAAATGCTTCACTTATGTCAGAAAATACTTATTCAGCTATATTTGTGTATTTTTTTACCGGGTGTTAATGATTAAATCATTTGAAAATCTCGAAAGCCCCGCCACGCGTCTTGCGAAATTTGGCAAAACGCACGTTGGATTCCAGTGAATTATACTAAAACAAGCAAGTTCATAGGCAAAATGGTTCACTCATGCTAAATAATATGATATTATCTTTCATAATATATAAATAAATTTAATGATAATCCTGTAGTTTTCTCAAAAACACGACGCAAAGTTGAGTGAAATTTGTCAAATTTAATAGACGGCCTCTTAATACTTTATATGAAATGTTAGTTCGATATACCGTTTTTTAGGGTTCCGTAGTAAACAAGGAACCCTTATAGTTTCGCCATGTCTGTCTGTCTGTCTGTCTGTCCGTCCACGGTCCTACAGAGAAACTATAAGTACTAGAAAACTGTAATTTGGCATGGATATGTATATAAATTATGGCGAAAAAGTCGTAAAATAAAATATGGAAAAAAAAATTTTTCAGGGTAGCTGCCATACAAGTAAAGACGTAGTCAATATTTTTTTTCTCGACAAACACATTGAGTGGAATATCGTTGAATAGGTCTTTCAAAAATATTGTTAGTTTGTGAACACCATTTTTCGATTTAGGAATTCGTTTCTGAAATATTTGGGTTTAAAGTTCAAATTTTTGTTCGAGTCAAGTGTCCCCCCTCTATCTGCTAAACGGTTATATATGGCCACGTGAAAAAAATCATAATTATAGTATATATAATGTAGTTTGAAGGAAAACTATCAGAGCCAAGTAGGTATACAAATTAAAAAGTTATAGGCGATCAACTTATAAAATGAACTTGAAAAAACAAATTTTCATACTTTTTGTGGCAAGAACTCAAAGTTGGCATTCGCAACTACGGAACCCTACACTGCGCGTGGCCTGACACGCACTTGGCCATTATCTATAAAAGAAAACCATTTTGAAATATATATTTTTTAAATTGTGTCGTTATAATATGAAACTATTAGTTTCATTAAGAAAAATATGTATTAAAAATCGTGGAATAGTTTTCTGGAAAATGAAATTCGATGTCAAAAAAATCTTTATTCTAATAGACACCCGCTCTGACGGGATTGCATCCGGCAACGCGAAGGCGCCACACTTGTCGGCCTCGTTATTTAAAAATGCACACATTTTTACTAGCTCTGGCGTGTCGTCGCCTCTTCTTGAATTAAAATAATCGTACCATTTATTTCTATAAATCGGTGATAGCTTGTCCAAAATGATACGTGCAAAGTCGTGTGTGTGCAGTAGGTATGGCCTTCGCAGGGCTTTGATCGTGCCGACAAAATTTGACACACGACTGGCGAATATACACAACTCTTGCGGGTTATTATCATTGACCTTATTCAATTTCTTTATCTTCTCCACCTCCATGTGAACGATGGCGTCCGGTCTTCCAAATCTCCGCTCGAGCGCTTCTGCTTCTGTCCCAAAAGCTCCGTGTAATGTATGTGTTTAGGTCGGTAGTTTAAGAATTGTTAGTGTGGGTATGTACGTATCGATTCTGCCTTGGCAGTCTGGAATATACTTTGGTTGAGTAACACGCTTGTTTTATCTTAGCTCCTTAGTACCTAGATACCTAGTTTCCAGAGTGCCTGTAGCCAGGACTTAACAGTGGTGACGAGATTACGAACTATAGTGCGCGATTATCGTAGGTATAGATACGTACGGTAAAAATGTCTATTGGGAAAATAGCTGAATTCAACGGGCGGTCGAACTATTGGCGGTTATACGTTGAACGCTTAGAGCAGTACTTTTTAGATAATAAAATTGGCGATGAACTAAAAGTGTCTACGTTGATAACAGTAATTGGGTTAGAGTGCTACGAATTGTTGGTGGACCTGTGTACGGCCCGACAAGCCGTCAGAGAAAACATTCGAACAATTGATAAGTGTGTTAGAACGTCATTTACAGCCTAAACCTAGTATTCTCGCAGAACGTTATAAGTTTAGGCAACGAAAACAAGCGAATGGTGAAACAGTGGCGGAATATGTAGCAGCGTTAAAGAAACTTTCAAAAACCTGTGAGTTTGGGAACTGGTTGGAGAAGAGTCTAAGGGATCAATTAGTTTGCGGTATTCAGTGTGAGTTAATCCGGCAGCGGTTATTTCAAGAAGACAGGCTCGATTTCACCAAAGCTTATCGGTTAGCCGTCAGCATGGAGGCAGCTGAAAAAAATGCAGCAGTAGTGGAAGGCCACGCAGAGGGGACGAGTGCGGGAGCGGATGTCGCGGCGTGTCAGACGGTGACGTGTGCATGGCGGCAGGGCGCGGCGGGCGCGCGCCCCAGCACGGCGGCGTGGCGCGCCGGGACAGCCGCGCGGGCCGGCGCAACACCGGCGGCCGCGCGGACCAGCTCTGCTGTGCCGTTTGCGTGATCCGGCTCGGCGGCAGGTGCGGAAAAGGCGGCTCGCCAACAGCCAGGGCAACTGGACACTTGTCGTGTCTGTGGTGGTCAGCACGACCATGGGCAGTGCAAGTTCGCAAACTACGTGTGCAGGGTGTGCAACCAGCAAGGGCATCTGCGGCGCGTATGTCCTAATTTGAGAGGACATCACAATGTCGAAGCGATGGCGGCGGCGGAAGACTCAACCCAGGATAGTGAAAACAGCAACGAGGTAATGACAATTGCAATAAATCAGTTAGCAATAGATTATTGCAAACCTTTTATAGTAAATTTAGATATACAGGGAAAAGTGATCGCTATGGAATGCGATACAGGTAGTGCAGTATCATGTATAAGCCATAAATGTTATAAAAGATATTTTAGTAATTTAGAAAATAAGTTATGTTCAGTCATATACACAGGAAGTAATCCTGATGATCACTACAATAAATTATTTAGTACAGTGTCTAAAGAATATTCAGAAACATTGGAACAGAAAAAAGTTAATGTTAATGGTAGGTTAAAGTTTAATGAATGGGCAACTAAAGGTATTTATATAAGTAGAAGAAAATTATTTGATTTATATGCCCAAAAACAATTTAATTTCAACCCTAACTTTGTTGAGTATGTTAAAAAATATTCTAAATTATTTAAAAAAGTTTGCAAAAATGCTAAAGCTATCTACATTAGTAGAAAAATCAATAATGCACCAAATAAAATTAAAGAGACATGGAATGTTATTAATAAAGAAACCGGTAAAACTAGAGCGAGAGAAAATATTCGTGGAATCAAATGTGCCGGTAAAAATATTACCAACCCTAATGATATAGTAAATGTATTCGATAATTTTTTTACTAATATTCCCTTGGAACTTACTGAAACTACCAATTCAAGTCCTCAACATGCTGAAGCCTTATTTAAAGATAATGTAGCTCAATGTAATCATAAGTTTCAATTTAAACATATTACCCCCAAAGATATAGTTGATGCATTTAAACAGTTAAATTTAAAAAAATCAGAAGACCACTGGGGTATGTCCGTTAGTGTAGTAAGCCACATTATAAATATCATTGCTGCAGACCTAGCTTTTATTTTTAATGAATGCATTGATGAAGGTATTTTTCCAAATTTAATGAAATGCAGTAAATTGATTCCTTTATTTAAAAAGGGGGTAAGAACAGATCCTGGCAATTATAGACCTATATCGATTCTGCCAGTTTTGAGCAAAGTGTTTGAAAAGATAATGCTTAATCAAATGCAACATCACTTTATCACCCATAACCTTTTTTCATAGCCAGCAGTTTGGTTTTACTGGAGGGAAATCGACCACTGATGCGGGGGTAGCGCTCGTTACTCAAATTTACAACGCATGGGAAAACAAGAACGATGCAATCGGTTCTTTTTGCGATCTCTCAAAAGCGTTTGACTGCGTAGATCATCCAACACTTTTGCTCAAATTCCGTCAGTACAGTTTTGACGATAAATCAATAAACCTCATTCAATCATATTTAAAGGATAGGCTTCAGACTGTTGACATAAATGGCATAAAGTCAAACGGATCTCTTGTTAAAATGGGAGTACCTCAAGGTTCTATCCTGGGACCGTTCCTCTTCTTAGTGTACGTCAATAATTTGCCTTACGCGGTTGAGAAACAAGCTGGCATTGTGTTGTTCGCCGATGACACGTCTCTTATTTTTAAAATAGACCGTCATAGCGAAGATGCTACTTCGGTGAATAACACCTTGACGGTCATTTCTAACTGGTTTTCGGCCAATAACCTTATGTTAAATGCAAACAAGATCCAATGCATTAGATTTAGTCTTCCTAACGTGAGGCAAGCCAATGTTGATGTGCTACTGAACGGTCAAAAATTAGATCTCGTTGAAAATACTACTTTTTTGGGAATCACAATAGATTCAAAACTTCAATGGGGTGCCCATATCTCTAAACTCGCTAATAGGCTTAGCTCAGCGGCTTACGCTATTAGGAGAATCAGACAATTGACAGATGTGGCAACTGCTAGACTAGTTTACTTTAGTTACTTTCATAGTCTGATGTCTTATGGGATTCTTCTATGGGGGAGTGCAGCTGATATACAGACTATTTTTATTTTGCAAAAAAGGGCAATTCGTTTTATTTACGGTTTAGGATCAAGAGACTCCCTAAGAGATTTTTTTAAGAAAATTGATTACTTACTGTACCATCCCAGTACATATTTGAAAATATAATGTATGTAAGGAAAAATATTGCCTTGTTTAATAAAGTGGGTGATTTTACGGATAGAAACTTACGTAATATAAATGATTTATTTACTCCGTCCTATAGGCTGAAAACAGTTTGTAAGTCGTTTATGGGAAACTGTATAAAGTTTTATAATAAATTGCCAGAATCGGTTCTTAGTATGCCAGATAGAAAATTTAAAGTTTATGTTAAGAAAGTACTCTGTGATAAAGCTTATTACGGAACCAATGATTACCTTAGAGACAAAAATGTCTGGCTTGAGCTTGGCGCGGGTCCCTCTTAAAGGTTTATATTTGTACATTCACAAATGTCATAATTTAAGAACATTCTGTACATGTTTTAGTACAAAATTTACAAATTGACATTAATTTTAAACTTGACATCATGCTTAATTAATAATTATGACATAACAATGTATTCTCAGTCCACATATCTAATTTTAATACCAGTATAATTGTAAGTTGACGTTATTGGAGAAAATGCTGCAGTACAGTTTGTTACCGTTTCTTCTGTACTTGCGCTTTGAAAGCGGCAGTAAACTTAGCTATAAGTAATTGATCTGACGTCAACATTTACCTTATAAGAAATCGAAAGGAAAAAAAGTGACAATTATCAAGTGATACAAATATCCAAAGATAAATAAATGAATTTGACTTTGACTTTGACTTTGAATAACTGACTGTAAATTAATATTAAGGGTCCCCCGACCCTAGACCAAAATACAACTTTCCATACAAACGTAGTCTACGTTTTATTTCAAAACGACATGTCCGATTTGGGCAAAATTTTGTAATTTCAAAGATATTGCAATTATCTAGGTTTATATTTAGTTTCCGACGGTAAAAATATGAACTTGAAATAGAATATAGTGTTTTATATCATTTTTGACCATTAGTATGGGAAACTTCTAAATCGTTATATTTTCTTTCCAGTTCATAATTTTACTATAGAAAACCCAATATAACCCTAGATAATTGCAATTTCTTTACAATTACCAATTTTTACCGGAATCTGACATGTGGTTTCAAAATTAAACGTGTACTACGTTTGTATGGAGAAGTCTAGGGTCGCCGGACTCTTAAGATATTATACGGGGGAATTAGTTCGTCCAGCCGGTATAATAAGACCTTTAGTGAAATATGGCAAGCAAGAAAAGTATTAAGAATTGTACGTAGTGCATGATGCCAAGACGGCTTTATTTATTTATTTTATTTTATTTATTTTATTTATTAGTACATATACAGTGAGTTAGGTACATGAAATGACAAACTATATAAGAATAAGAAATACAAATAAATAGCCTAACTAACCAATTATATAAGTACATAACATGTCTAATATAGCACAAAACAAGTTATAAAACCAATTTACTAGTATGTAAAGGAAAAGAGAAAATTTTAAGAATGATTAGACTACAAATAAAATAGAGTGACATTAACATTACACTACCAATTTATGAGTTATCCGTAATGACAATTAGGCATTTCTTTTTGAATGCCGCGAGCGAAGTGCAGAAGATGTCAGGGAACTCAGGTGATGAACACAGGCAATTATGAATTCGACACATTCGGTACATTGGATTGTTTCGGCCAATGTTATTCACACTAGGAGGTATGAAAAACAGTTGAGGAATTCTTTGACTACGCGAAGGTGCTTTAAAGTTAATTTCGGCTAAAGGACAAGTTGACAATTCAGAATTTATAATTTTGAATAAGTGTGTCAGGTCGGGTAGGGAACGTCTACAGCTAAGAGATAAAAAAATAAAGTGTTCCAGGCGCTGTTCATATGTGACTAAGCTGCGTCTTAGGCCCAGTCTTGCGGCCAATATTCTCAAGAAGCAATTTTGTATAGATTCAATTTGCTCTACATGCGTATATATAACGAGGGGACCAAATGATTTAGGCATATTCTAGTTTGGGAAGAAATAATGTTTTATACAACGTTATAAGAGTTTTGATATCTTTGAAATCTTTGGAGATTCTGCATACAAATCCGAGCAACTGTTTACATTTAGATGTTATATTATCAAGATGTTGAGAGAATGTAAACTTTGAGTCAAGAGTGACACCTAAATCGCGAACGGTTGATTTACTACGCAATTATGCAAGTTGTAGTCAAATTTAATAGGCTTGAGTTTGCGTGTGAATGTAATAACAAAGCATTTATCAATATTGAGACTCATGTAGTTCTCAGAGCACCAATGACACAAAAAGTCTAGATCTTGTTGAAGTTTAATACAATCTTGTATGTCATTGATCATAGTAAATAATTTCAAATCGTCAGCATAAAGCAGACACTTACTTCTAAGTTATTTAAGACTTTATTAGGCAGACAGTGGTTACTAGAACTAAAAATAAAATTACCGGAACTTGGAACCTCGGTAAACAATATATCGAATGAAAATTTTAATTTTTTCGATTTCAGTTCCAGATATTGTGAGGTGTTTGCTGAGGGTTTGGGTCGGTTCACTGGTGGCGCGGTGAGCATACATGTTCGTGAGGGGGCGCGGCCCGTGTTCATGCGCGCGCGGCCCCTGGCTTACGCGCTGCGCGAGCCGGTGGAGCGCGCGCTCGCGCAGATGGTGAGCGACGGCATCCTCACTCCCGTGGACCGCTCCGACTGGGCCACGCCGATCGTGCCGGTCATGAAGATGATGAGGACGGTAGTATTCGGATTTGCGCTGATTACAAACTGACTCTTAACAAAGTGATTGAGATTGACCGTTACCCGCTTCCCCGTGTAGATGATTTGTTAGCTCGGTTGCATGGTGGTGAAATGTATAGCAAAATTGACCTTTCCCAGGCATATGCTCAATTTGAATTAGACGAGAGTAAGAAATACACAGTTATTAATACACATTAAGTTTTTGGAAGATTAAAAAGTAGCGGTCTCAGAGTTAGAAAAGACAAATGTGCGTTTTTCCAAGAGTCTATTAATTATTTAGGCCACGTAATAAGTAAAAAAGGTATAGACATAAGTCCAGAAAAGGTGGAGGCAATTTGAGTACACCAGCCCCGGCTAATATATCCAAGGTTAGATCATTTCTGGGTATGGTAATGTACTATGCTAAATTTATAAAAATGTCAGTACTATTTTATCACCACTGTACAATTTACTCAGAGCTAATGTAAAATTTGTATGGAATAAGGAATGCGAGACGGCATTCAATACTATTAAAGAGCGTTTAAGTTCAAGTGAAGTGCTGGTACACTACTCGGAGAAGTTGTTAAAGGTCTTATATCTACACAATATGCCACTAGTGCTGCCACCTGTCGTGCATTGTCGGTAGACATGTTTGTTCTATGTTTTAAAAATAAAAATTTAGTCTGTGCCACTCGTCAATGCGAATACGTTGTTTTATTTTAGGTTATGGGCCATACGCTCATAAAATCGTGGTATTAAGTCGTTTTAACAAGAATTTTGCAGTAAAGCAAGTGTTAAAATACAGTATTCAGTGCGATTTAGCTGTGAACTGACTAATCGTATTAATTATCGCAGTGTATAAGTGTAGAAACTGTTCGTCAAAAATGGCTACCAACTACAATACAATACAATACAATACAAAAAACTTTATTGCACCAAAAGAAATTTACAATTTTGGAACACTTATTAAATAATAACATGTAGTGGGGTACAAGAGGCGGCCTTATCGCCGAAGCAATCTCTTACAGGCAACCAAAAAGAGAAGGAATGTGAAAATATATAATAAGATAACAGGTGGCGCATTTAGATTTTTATATACTCAATTAATATAGTAATAAATACAATAACCAGTTGATATTCTAAATATACATAATATATAGCACAATATATAAATAGGTACACACATATATATACTATATAAATATAAACGTACATATATAAATATATATATAATACATATATATATATATATATAAATAAATAAATAAGTATCACAATGATGCAAATTAAACCGGTACTGTACACGAGTAGGGAGGGAGAGGGAAGATATGGTAGGAGAAAGAAATTAGTTACTAAACAAAGGTAAGAAAGTGATTTTTAGTCAAGGTCTTAAAGTTGTTCAACGTTTTGGCGTCTCGAACAGATAGAGGCAGGGCATTCCAAAGACGAGCAGCATAGACAGTGAAGGAGTATTTATAGAAAGTAGTCGAGTAAACTGGAGCATCAAGAAGAAGTTTATCTGCACTACGAAGAGGTCTAGAAAACGTTTTGAAGAAAAAACGTTCCTTGAGGTACCTAGGGTATGTAGGATTATAGAGGATGGAGTATAGGAGAGAAAGGATATGCCAATCACGACGTAGACGGATAGGGAGCCACTTGAGTTGAATACGAAATTGCGAAATGTGGTCATATTTACGAAGCCCAAATATAAACCGTATACATAAATTTTGGAGGCGTTCAAGCTTGTCTAATTGCTCCTCAGTAATATCAAGATAACAAGTGTCAGCATAGTCTAGGATAGGAAGCAATAAGGAGTGAGCAAGCGCAATCTTGGTATCCATCGGCAGAAATTTAATCAATTTCCTTAAGGAGCTTGCAGCTGCAAACATCTTTCTGCTGACTTCGGAGATCTGAGTGCGCCAAGAGAGAGTATTGTCGAAGTACACGCCGAGATTTTTTACAGATTTACAGTATTCGATAGTAACCCCATCAAATATGATTTTAGGAATTGCGTCAAAGTCAATTCTGCTGTAGAACCACGAACTTCCTATAATGATCGCCTGGGTTTTACCAGGATTTACAGTGAGACCATAGTTTTTACTCCAGACAGATATGCGATGAAGGTCACTATTGATATAATCAATCGCAGAGGAAAGGTTATCTAAGGACGATCGTGTGTAAATTTGTAGATCATCTGCATAAAGGTGGTAGGAAGTACGAAGTTGTAATGTAATGGAATTAATAAATAGTGCGAATAAAAGGGGAGATAACACGCCACCCTGCGGTACGCCGACAGATGTGCTGGACCAGGACGAGTAGCAATCCTCAATCTTAACTCGCTGACGACGCCCATACAGGTAAGAACGAAACCAGTCAATAACCTTAGGAGATATGTTAATAGAATGCAACACTTCCAGAAGGATGTCAAAGTCTACGGTATTAAAAGCGTTGCTAAAATCTAGTAACGTTAACACCGTAAGCTCCTTGCTGTCCATACCCAGACGAATGTCATCAGAAATCTTAAGTAGAGCAGTGGTCGTGCTATGCCCCGGACGGAAACCAGATTGCAGTGGATTGAGAAGGTTATTCTGGATCAGGAATTCATTCAGTTGTTGCTGGACTATGCGTTCTAAGACTTTAGACAAAAATGGGAGAATGGATATAGGACGATAGTCGGAAGGAGCTACAGGGTTACGGTTTTTAGGAATTGGGGTGATATTTGCGTCTTTCCACGCTGCTGGAAATACACCGGAGTAAAGGGAGGTGTTCAGGATTGAGGTAATTATGGGGAGTAGGATTTCAAGGAGAGGGATGATCATATCACGACCAATACTATCATTGCCGACGGCATTCGAGGATATGGAAAGTATTGCTTTCTCAACATCACTGTCGGTAGTTTGATTAAACTGAAACATAGGAAAATCAGGTGTTGGAATTGCTGAAAGAGAGTTTAAGGTGTTCAATTTGGTACCACTATCAAGTGCACCTGAAGATGTGAAGAATCTATTAAGATTGTCAAGATCAATATTTTTAGGACTATTCGGTTGAGTCTTTCCAACACCCAAGGACTTGAGAAATCTCCAGACTTTCGCTGGGTCTCCATTTTCAACCGACTGATGGATGTGGCGACGCTGAGCTTCTCTACATACCTTATTGCAGTGATTTCTAGCGCGAATATAGGAGTCACGATATCTGTCCGGATTTGCTCTGTACTTGGCATTAGCTTTATTTTTAATCCCCTGAAGCTTCTTAATTTCATCAGTCAACCAAGGTGCGGGCAGATGCTTGATTCGTACAGGTCGCAAAGGAGCATGCCTATCATAAAGCTCGATCAGTATATGATTGAAATTATTGACTTGATTGTCCACCGAACTGGCATTAAGAACAGCTGGCCAGTCGCAAGCTATAGCATCCTGTCGTAATTTTTCGAAGTCAATGGCTCCAAAATTGCGCCTCATTAAAATTTTGGGTTTAGGCTTAGGAGGACGAACCTTGTATGAGAGGAAAAGGAGATCATGGTAGGAGAATGCCCCTGCAGGACATTGTCCGTGCTTAGCTACTAGATTAGGAGAGGAAACCAGGATAAGATCTAAAAGGGAAGGTGTGCAGCCAGGAAAAAAGTGAGTAGCTTCATTATTGAGTATGGACAAATTGCAACCAGTGGCAAGTGACCGCAGACAGTCAGCTCTATTGTCATTTTTCAGCAAACATGTATTAAAATCTCCCATGAGTATGGTCTGACTATAAAGTGGTACAAGGTTTTCCAAAATACTCTCTAAAGATGAAAAATAGTTGATACTAGATGAAGAGCTGTAAAACACTCCTAATAGTATTTTAACATGTGATAAGGTTACCTCAAGAAAAAGGTATTCAGGCTCAAGGCTCGGGTTACAGTTGCTAGAAGAGCAGATAATGTTATGGGAAATATAGGATCGAAGATAAATGGCAACACCACCGCCACTTTTTCCGACGCGATCTTGCCGAATGAGCTGAAACCCTGGTAGAGCGTATGAAGTAGAAGAGAGGGAAGGATGCATCCAGGACTCAGACACGAGAATAGCGTGTATATTTTTTACGTCAAAGCTCGCCAGCATATCAGGATAATGTGCGGGGATGCTTTGTGCATTAATGTGGATAACGTTGAAGTTTTTGGGGGTATTCGAAAAATGCGAATCAAGGACTTCATCTAGGGGGGTGGGGATACTGCCAAAGCTGCTTTCCGATGAGGAGGATAGTGAGAAAAAAAGTTCATCTGAATCATCAGTACTAGTATTAGCTGTCATTGTGTATAAAAATATATATATTATATGTTATAGTTCTAAATATATATTATAACAAAAATATAATACTATATATACCTATTTATGTATATAATAGTTATAATTTATAAATAAAATAAAAGTGCGCAAATATTATTCCACCTGTTAGTAGAATTAACTATTTAAATCGGAAGACTAATTATGTAATGAACGGAAAGATAAAAAAAAACTATTTACATGACATCGTAACAGTAAATAAATTTAACTACTGAAGAGAAAAAAAAAGAAAAATATAAATACTTGGCTGTATAAATGAGACATCTGTGTGAACGAGGACTTTGAAGTTGACAGGTCACGTCAGTGTCAATGTCGAACAAGTAAAACATAAATTAATATTTAAATGATTGTAAACAAAACCAACTTAGATAAAAATAGAAATTAGTGAAATTACATAGTTTGTGGGTAATATAATAATATTGAGATGGGGGTAAAAACAGTTCTCAAGTGTTTGTAAAGCACCTACAGAAAGTTATACTCAATTTCCGCGCCTATGACTATCTTACTTCTTGGCACGTTTGGGACGCCCTGTCGCCGATGTTGTAGCCTTTGGTGCGACGGCTGCAGATGCCGCACTAGCTAAGCTGGTAGCCTCATCTTTGGATGCATTATCGGCCAATTGCTCGACCTCTGCAAGACTGCTTACTCGATGCTTTGAGCCGTCTGGAGTCAGGATGTAGATGTACCCCTCGCGGGTCCAGCTGCTACTAACGCCGAAGTGTCTCCGTGCAGCCATAAAAGCCTCATGACGTGCTTTGGTCAAGAATTCTGAGAGAGTATAACCACTGTTTTTGAGGCCTGTTTTAGCGTACCACACTTTATCTCTCACTGTAGTGGTTTTAAATTTCACAAGTATGGGTCTTGGCTTGTCTGTTTTTGTATAGCCCAAACGGTGACTCCTACTAATATCTGTGACAGAAATGTCACGAAGTTGGAGCTTATCGCTGACAAGCTTCTGCACCTCTTGAGTCACATCCTCCTTGTTGCCTTCTGGAATACCATGCACCAGCAACATCTTTCTACGGCTACGCATCTCAGTATGGTCCTGCTGCTGCGCAAGAAGAACCACAAGGTGCTGCAGGGTGCTAATGGAGGTTGTGGCAAACGTCCGGAACAATTTGAACTCTGCTGCCAAGGAACTCACAGTGATAGGAGGTGCTGATGTGCTAGCCTGTTCCAGTTCTTGTTGGAATTCCGCCATCCTTGTGTTGAATTCTTGTGTCATATTGCAAATAGCTTGATGAAGAGTCTCCATGGTGAGTGATGCAGAAAGGAAATACTACCACAGGTACTTTTTACTTACACAAAAGAAATGTGCATAAAATATTACAAAAAATTAAATAAAATACTATATAAATTAATATTTTAAACAGGAGCTTTAAATTATGTTGTTTATTATTCTACTAACTTAACTAACTAACTAACTACCTTATCAATGTGCCGAAACTAAAGGGACGCGATAATTATTCGGAGTGGTGTTTCGCTGCAGAAAATTTCTTAGTTCTCGAAGGTATGAAGCATTGTATCAAGCCAGAACCGGGAAAAGAAATAGCAAGCGCGGATGACGAAAAAACTAAAGCCAAATTGATTATGACCATCGACCCGTCGTTGTATGTCCACGTCAAAACCGTCAAATCGTCGAAAGAATTGTGGAATAAACTACAGCAATTATTTGATGATAGTGGCTTTTCCCGGAGAATAAGTCTCTTGAGAAATTTGATTTCAATCCGGCGAGATAATTGCAGTTCGATGACGTCATATGTGACGCAGATTATCGATACAGCGCAGAAATTAAGTGGAACGGGATTTGAAATAAATGATCAATGGACAGGGTCATTGTTGTTGGCTGGATTGCCTGATCGTTTTGCTCCAACGATCATGGCCATCGAACATTCGGGCATTTCCATAACGGCAGACAATATCAAGACAAAATTATTAGACATGGAGTCGGTAGATTACAACGAGAGTGAAATGAACGGTGCTTTCGTCAGTCATTCAAATCATGCAAAGCAAAATAAGAATAATTTGTCTATGGCCAAGAAAAATTGTGATGTTGGTAGTATTGTTCCGTCGAAGTCATACACCAAGGCAGTGAAATGCTACCGGTGTAAACAAGTCGGCCATTACAAAAATCAGTGCACGAATAACGAAAATAATTCAGCAAATAAGAAAAATAAAGAAAGAATGCAATCAAACGCATTCAGTGCAGTATTTTTAAGTGCAAATTTTAACAAAAATGATTGGTATATCGACTCCGGGGCAAGTGTACACCTAACAGCAAACGAAAGTTGGGTTATGAATGCCAGATATGAACAAAATAAAGGAATTGTCGTAGCTAATAGTGAGAAGATGACAGTATTATGTTCTGGCAATGTTAAAATAACGACTTCAACTGATGATTGCGAGTACGACATCGTGATAGAAGACGTATGCTGTATACCATCTCTGACTACTAACCTACTATCAGTCAGTCAACTAATTAAAAAAGGAAACAGTGTGTCTTTCACAGATAAAGGCTGTTGTGTTTACAATAAAAAGCAACAGTTAGTCGCTACAGCAGTATTGGTCAATGGGGTATACAAATTAAACTTGGTATCCCAGGAGTATTTGGCTGCATCAGCTGTGTCAGGAGTAACATGGCATCGCAGATTAGGACATGTCAACAAGGAATACTTAAATAAAATGAAAAATGCCGTCTTGGGAATGTCATTTGATGAAAAAGTAGAAATAAGCAAGGCTTCTTGCACAACATGTTGTGAAGGTAAACAGTGTCGCTTACCATTTAAAGGCAGTGGTCAAAGAAGCAGTAACTTGCTAGAATTAGTGCACATAGACGTTTGTGGCCCTATGGAGACTACATCGATAGGAGGAGCAAGGTATTTCTTGTTATTTGTGGATGATTACAGTCGCATAACATTTGTTTATTTTCTGAAGCACAAGAATGAGGCTCTGAAGTATTTCAAGATATTCAAAGCACAGGTGGAAAATCAAACAAAAAGAACAATAAAAGTGATAAGAAGCGATAATGGTTTAGAATATTGCAATAAGGAATTTGAAGATTACCTAAACAGTGCGGGTATTATCCACCAGAAAAGCAACCCGTACACCCCAGAACAAAACGGTTTATGTGAAAGATTCAATCGCACAGTCGTAGAAAAAGCGAGATGTCTACTGTTTGATGCAAACCTGGGAAAAGAGTTTTGGGGTGAGGCTACCAATACAGCGGTGTACCTGCAGAATCGAACTGTGGCTGCTGCGTTGGATAATAGAACGCCATATGAATTATGGACTGGCACAAAACCAGATATCAGCCATATAAGGATATTTGGTAGCACTGTCATGGTACATGTTGCTAAACAAAAGCGTAAGAAATGGGATAAGAAATCTGTGAAATGTATACTTACAGGATACCCAGATAACATAAAGGGATACAGAGTCTATAATCCAGAAACAAGGACTGTGTTTACAAGTAGAGATGTGGTCATTATTGAGCCAGAAATCAATTCTGAATGTATGATTCAAGTGCAAGACCAGAATGTTGCTTCAGTGGGGGATGAGGTTAAACCAGAACAACAAAGCCAGAAGGTAACAAGTTTTGAATCAACATCTAGTCTTGAAGATAACTCCAACAGTGAAAATTATTATTCCTATGAAGAAGACAATGATAAAACATATGTTCCAAGTGATTATGAAGACTCAGAGAGTATACTTCAATGTGAAAATGAAGATTTCATGGACAGACCCAGACGAACACGGAAACCACCAGAGAGATCTGGTATGTCGAATTTTTGTACAAGCGCTGAAACCTATGATGATGGGGCAGGTTTGACACTGCATGATGCTTTAAACGGACCAGAAAAGAAACAGTGGATATTGGCCATGCAAGAAGAACTACAGTGTTTCAAAGAAAATGATGCGTGGGAATTATGTGATAGTCCACAAGATGGTAGGGTTGTACAGTGTAAGTGGGTGCTTCGTAAAAAATACGATGGTGATAACAAAGTTCGGTTCCGTGCACGTTTAGTTGCTAAAGGTTTTTCACAAATTGAAGGTATAGACTATACTGAAACATTTTCTCCTGCTGTGAGGCATACTACCTTTAGATTACTATTTGCAATGTCAGTTAAGTTAGGATTTGACATTACTCACCTTGATGTAACTACAGCCTTCCTGAATGGTGCTCTTGATGAAACCATTTTTATGCAGTTGCCAGAAGGTTTTTCCGAGCAGACCCATGAGGGTCAAGTACTTAAATTAAAAAAGGCAATCTACGGGCTTAAACAATCTTCGAGAGCATGGTACAGGAAAGTGGATGAATGTTTGTTAAATATTGGTTATAGGAGATCTAAGATAGAACCATGTATGTACACAAAAATTAGAAACAATTTAAGGACTATTGTTACACTTTTTGTTGATGATTTTTTTATATTTTCAAATGATTGTAAAGAAACAGCATATTTAAAAAATGTATTAGCCCTTCAAATGTCGGCATAGCAGACACAATAGTAAAACAATACATCAGACGCCCGCTCCGGGCGTCCGACATTTAAAAGGTTAACTAGCCATTTCAAACTTAAAGATTTAGGTGAAATCAGAAAGTGTCTTGGTGTCAATGTAAGTGTTAATAAATCTGAGAAAACTATCACATTGAACCAGTCTGATTATATTGATCAGGTATTACAAAAATTTAACATGAGTCAATGCAAACCCATAAAGACTCCCTTGGAAACTAAATTGCATTTATCTAAAGGGGAAAACTATGTTGGGAAATTCCCATATCAGCAAATCATTGGTTGTCTAATGTACTTAGCAGTTCTGACGAGACCTGATATTACTAATACAGTTGGGTTTTTGAGTCAATTTAACAATTGCTATTCTAGAGAACACTGTGCATATGTAAAGCGTCTATTGAGATATTTAAAATTTACAAAAAATTACGGTTTGAAGTACACTGCTGATGGAAATTCAATATTAGAAGGATATGTAGATGCAGATTGGGGTGCAAATGTTTTAGATAGAAAGTCGTATACAGGATATTGTTTCACTTTATCTGGTTGTGTAATTTCTTGGGAAACAAAAAAACAAACCACTGTAGCCTTGTCTAGTAGTGAAGCCGAATATATGGCTATTACAGAAGCATGTAAAGAAGCTGTTTATTTGAGAAACTTACTATATGAAATTACACAAAATTTGTATACTATTGATTTGTTCAACGATAATCAGAGTGCACAAAAGCTGACTATGAATCCAATGTTTCACAAGCGTACAAAACACATAGACATTAAGTTTCATTTTTGTAGAGAATGTGTAGTAAATAAAATTGTAAATGTGAAGTATTTGCCTACAGCTGAGATGCCAGCTGATTTATTCACGAAGGCTTTATGTGTTGTGAAACATTACAAGTTTTTGGATGTATTAGGTATTCAAAGAATGTAATATTTTTGTATATCCATATTGTTAGATATAGTGGGGGTGTTAAAGGTCTTATATCTACACAATATGCCACTAGTGCTGCCACCTGTCGTGCATTGTCGGTAGACATGTTTGTTCTATGTTTTAAAAATAAAAACTTAGTCTGTGCCACTCGTCAATGCGAATACGTTGTTTTATTTTAATTCTGACGGCAGACGCGAGCAGCGTCGGGGTGGGCGCCGTGATATCGCACGCCACGCCAGACGGGGAGCGCCCGATCGCCTACGCTTCGCGGTCACTTACAGCGGCTGAACGAGCGTACTCTCAGATAGACAGAGAAGCTTTAGGTATAATATATGAAATCAGAAAATTTCATCAATATCTTTATGGTCGGTCTTTTAAATTAAGAACCGATCATAAGCCCTTAACTTATATTTTTGGTAATAAAACGGGGATTCCGATAATGGCAGCATCGCGGTTGCAACGGTGTGCTGTGTTATTGTCAGGATACAGTTATGTAATCGAGTATGTATCGTCACAGAAAAATTGTGCGGATGCGTTGTCACGGCTGCCACGAACGGACGGTACGAGTACGCGTGTAGGTAAAGAAATGACATATTTGAATTTCGTGGAGCCGTTTCTGCCCGTAACAAATGAGGACGTTAAAAAAGCTACTAGTAAGGACACGTTATTAAGTAAGGTGGTGCTGTACGTGCAATCTGGTTGGCCTTTAGCTTGCGCAAACGACGAATTTAAACCTTATTTTAATAAACGTAATGAATTGTATCTGGATAGAGGTTGTTTAATGTGGGGCTATAGAATAATTATTCCAACAATGTTGCGCAAATTAATTTTAAAACAACTGCACACAGGTCATTTAGGTATCGTGAAAACAAAATCACTAGCTAGGAGTTTTGTATGGTGGCCCAACATAGACGCTGACGTAGAAACAGAGTGTCAGCACTGTGTTACGTGCGCAGCTGAATCACAAGCCCCGACACGGTCCCCTTCTAGTCCATAGACATATGATTTACGCCCCTGGACTAGACTTCATATAGATTTTTTGGGCCCTTTAGAGGGAAAAATGTTTTTCGTATTAATTGAATTCAGTACTAAATGGCTGGAAATATTCGAGATGTCTAAAACTAACGCAATGTCAGTAATTAAAATTATGAGGGCCACATTTGCACGTTTTGGGTTGCCTACGGAGGTGGTTTCGGACCAGGGACCTCCATTTACAAGTGTTGAATTTAGGGAGTTTTTAACTAACAACGGCATACGTCAATTTTTTTCTCCGGTTTATCACCCTTCTTCCAATGGAGCTGCCGAAAATGCGATGAAGTTGTGCAAAAGAGCTATAAAAAAAAAGTCATTAGGGACTCTGTCGACATCGATGCCGCGCTCCAAACATTTCTGTTAGCATACCGTAACAGCGTCCACAGCAGCACCGGCAAAAGCCCTGCCATGTTGCTGCAGCGCAGAGTTTTACGTTCGCGTTTGGGAGGACCGCGTGCGGAAGGTGCAGGCAAGGCAGGTGGCAAGCGCGGGGGGGATACTCCGCACACTGCAGACAGGGGAACCAGTGCTAGCGAGAAATTATAGTGGTAAGGATAAATGGGTAGATGGTACTATCGTAGGAACTGAAGGTTCTAGAAGGTATATATTAGAAAATGGTAACGGTCAACAAATTCACAGGCATATTGATCAAATAAGGCGCAAATCCCATTACTCCGTAGCGGAGTGCCAGAGCGGGAGCGGGGAGGATGTTGCTTCACCTAGTGATGAGGTTAATAACCAGTCTGAGGAAACAAATTTAAACATGGAGGAAAAGGGTTCTAGAATTGAAGAGTTCAAAGATAACACATTAGAACCGGGGCCCTCTACTAGGTCCTCGCCCGATGAAACCGGTATTACGATATGGAGTTGATTATTAATTCGTTATATGTCCATATTTAAGTGTATTAATATTTGTTTTTTTTCTTTAAAGATGTTCTGGTTTCACATATTAATAACACTAAGTTATTTGATATGTAAAATGTTTCATTTCTTTTTAATTAAGCAGTGTGTAGCTTAAGTGGGGAGGTGTAATGTATGTGTTTAGGTCGGTAGTTTAAGAATTGTTAGTGTGGGTATGTACAGCTACGGCATAAGATACCTGACCACCTATTGACTTTTTGCTTCTGAGCAACTTTGCAAATAGGTTTAGTTAATTCATTTTACGAAATAATATCTTAAGACACTAAGCATAAGGTGAGATATTCTTTATTCATTGAGTTCTAACATTTTTTAACTATAGCCATAGCATATTCAAATGTATTCTATTCGAAATAGTATCTTATGTTATTAAGCATAAAGAAAGATTTTGTTTAATAGCACATTGTAAGTTATTGTTATTATTACGGTTCATCTATTTCCTTTGATATGCTTAGCATATATTCATCACCTTTGTCAGCATAGCTGTAGCTCAGTGGTTAACCATAAGGTTGTTACAGAAAGGTAAGGTTTTCCAGTCGCGTGTTCGAACCTAGTGAAAGACATATATAATATGGAAGTTAAAAACCACTATTTTTCCTTAAAAAAATTGTTTTTTTTTCGTATGAATAATGCAAAATATAATAAATTAAGGGTCCGGCGGACCTAGGCCAAAATACAACTTTCCATACAAACGTAGTCTACGTTTTATTTCAAAACGACATGTCCGATTTAGGCAAAATTTTGTAATTTCAAAGATATTGCAATTATCTAGGTTTATATTAAGTTTCCGACGGTAAAAATATGAACTTGAAATAGAATATAGTGTTTTATATCATTTTTGACCATTAGTATGGGAAACTTCTAAATCGTTATATTTTCTTTCCAGTTCATAATTTTACTATAGGAAACCCAATATAACCCTAGATAATTGCAATTTCTTTACAATTACCAATTTTTACCGGAATCTGACATGTGGTTTCAAAATTAAACGTGTACTACGTTTGTATGGAGAAGTCTAGGGTCGCCGGACTCTTAAGCATGAGGTAATTTTATTATTAGTTACTTACTATTAAAGTTAATTGGGTGCGTAAGTGGCGCCCTCATAGGCAATAATTTTCTTAATCGTAAATGTGGCGTTATTTAAAAAAAAAATAGTCGATTGCACAGATATAACTGTTTTCTATTTTATGAATAACCTTTGAAAGTATTGGTAGTCCTTTTTATACTACTTCACTAGCACTTTTGCAATTTTTAATTAGGTATTTATTTAGGTATAAAGTTTGATCAAAAAAATAATTCAAATAGAAGCACCACTTACGCACCCACTTTACCTTAGTATAAAATAACTAGGTAATTCTTGTGAAATTATTGTAAATAAAAAAGTGAAGGATTGATAAAATAATCAGTATTTATTTAAGTAAATATCACTATCATTTATAAAAACATATCTAAAATATAAAACAATAATGTTGTTACAGACTAGATAGGTATTCAATACTCGTAATCACTGTGCTATTTTAATGAAGTAGGTATTAAATCCGTATCTAGGTATCTATTATATTCAGAAATAAAAGCTTCTAAATAGATATTATGATATTCACTCAATGTGCCTGCCTATCGTCGCCGATTCAGGTGAGACTGCTCGAAATAAATATGTTTTATTAAAATAACAATTCTTAGAAGAATTAATGTTTATGGTAATAATATATAGCAACATTAACATTCACAACGATATATTGATTTAACTTCTAACTATATTAGACAATATTATAAGGGTTAGGATAAATTACAAAATAAAGTATTTTTATTATTTATTTACGTAGACATAACAAGTCCTGTAACTGAAATGTAATTAACCTAGTTACCTTTTTTGTAAGTTGATACGGACTTAATTTGTAATAAAGTGAATATACTTGTTACATTAAGTAACAATAACATCACTTACACATTACATATACCTTGCTGAAACAAATTTATTACAGATAATTTGCGCCACTAAAAAAACCTAGCTCAATACTTAAGCGGCCCTCCTTCACAATCTTTTATTTGTTGTAAGCGATTTTTCATATCGGTTACCATCGACCAACACAAATCTCCTCCCCGCATTGATTCCCACGTAGACATCACCAATTCATCTAAATTAGTTTTAGTTTTAACTTGAGATGAGTCCCAGTTAAGTATCATTTGGCCCCATAGATTTTCTATAGGATTTAAATCGGGACTTTTCGACGGCCAATCAATAACTGTCATATTGACCTGTGGCGCGAGCCAATCACGCACAATACCAGCTCGATGCACGGCACAGTTGTCCTGAACAAAATAAATGTGTTCGTCCGGATAAGCTATGCGCACGGATGGCAACATAACATCGCGTAACACCTCTTAATAAGACTGGCTGTTAAAACGACCACCGACTTCAACCAATTCACCTGGACCCATTGAAGACATCCAACCCCAGTATCCCAGTGTTATTCTACCGTTCAATCTGTTCGGCAGCATATTAATTTCTTTATAGCGTTCCCCTAATTTTCGCCATAAAATTTTTCAACCGTCTTTGTCTGATCTAAATGTTTTCTCATCAGTAAAAATTACAACATTATTATGCCAATCAAAATTCAAATAATCATTCGCAAATCTGAGACGTTCACTACGATAGGCGGATGTGAGTAGAATTTTTCTTGCCGGTATATATGTCTTGAACCCTTCCGCATGCAAGTGTTTGCGTATCGTTTTCATGGACACGCCATGAATGGCAGCAGTAGATCTGGTGGTCACAAATGGGTCTTGTGAGTGCCTAGAAATAATCTCCCGATGACGCGTCGATTCATCGGTAAACATAACCGGCGCAGGTCCGGGGCGATTACGCTGCACATCACCCGTTTGTTGGTAACGCCTAATCCATAGCTTCACAGTATTTCTCTGTTAACAAAAATAAAATAAGGTTAACAAAATGAACTTCTTTCCTCAAAAGTAAGTGGTTTTATTGTTAGCAAAAACTATTTTAAAACCAGGTCTAGCCACCTATTCTGTGTGTGAACAAAGATTTAACTAACCGACTAGGAATAATGCACTGAATTATTCTATAAAAATCAATTGCACTATGCACTGAATTATTCTATATCAATTCAATTGCACTATCACATTCTAGGTAGTTAAAAGATAATTATTTCACTTACCGAAATATTTAAGCGTCTTGCTATTTCACTTATAGACTCGTATTGTTCATATAGAACAATAATTTCCGCTTTCAAAAAATCCGTTAGGTGCGACATTTCCAATAATTCTCGTATATTAATCAAATAGCTAACAACCGTAGTCACTGCAAATGAGCGTAGACTGGCCTGTCTCCAGAATGTCGTTTAAATCAGACAATCCATATTTTTATCATCTACCCACTTGACTTTTCTAAGTTAAGCATACAGTAGTTCATAGTATTACTTGTATTCCAAACTCAAAAGTAAAACTATTTGTTGGAAGCAGAAAACAATACTTCCAAATAAAAACTCAAAGCATTTTAGCGGGGTCGAACCATGATGATTCGGATTGCGATGTTTAGACTACAGTCTACACCCATGACCGCAAGACCACTGCTTCATGAACGACGTTGATGAAATTACTAATCACTTATTACTATTAAGTTTGTCTATAAGAAGGTATAGTTTACAATTTTATACTTGCATAGTTGAACTGTTAATGAAAAATATATTGTATTTTTAGCGGCTAAGGATTATATTTCTTTAAAATGATTTGGTTTATAGCTGTGCGATGTTTCTCAAAAGCAAAAGGTAATAAAGGTGGTCAGATAATTGGGTCCTCGACTGTACGTATCGATTTTGCCTTGGCAGTCTGGAATATACTTTGGTTGAGTAACACGCTTGTTTTATCTTAGCTCCTTAGTACCTAGATACCTAGTTCCAAGAGTGCCTGTAGCCAGGACTTAACACTCCGAACCGACGGTTTCTTTCGCGGCTCCCCGCAGGCTTCTTCTTATGCGGGCAAGATTCTCTGTGTCGGTGAAGAATTGACTGGTTTCCTCGTAAGCTGCTTTAAACGCCAACCACTCTTAACAGTTCCCATTGTAGTACGGCAACTCTTGAATGTACCTGGGCGGCTCCCGGGCGCTGCGCGCGGCGTGCGTCACTATCGCTGTCAGGTCCGTGGCGTCGACGGCTGGGCGAGATCGACGGGCTATCCCACCAGTTTTCTTTTCTTCTTCCTGGTGCCGCGTCTCTTCATTCTTGCCGTTTTTCTCATTTTCTTCCCGACGCTGCGGCTCCGCGAGGGCTTGCATTTTTCCTTCTTAGTTCATTCTTGAATGCGCACGGATTCCAGTTCTTCTCCATTGTCATCATCTTCGGATTCCTCTGTTTCTTCTTGCAATTGCAGGCGCTGTAGCTCCTCTTCTGCCTGCGCTTGCTTTTTCTTTGACTTCGCCATTTTTTCTTTCACGTCCAGTTCTTCCAATATTCTTCTGCGCGACGACGCGCTAGAACGGACGGACCGAGTGCCGCCAGGCCTCAACGTGTTCGACGACGCGGAACCCCTTACGCGCGACGAGGTTGTGACCGAGGGTTCGCGAGACTCGCGGGGCGGCTCACCGCTGGCAGCAGCGGCGGCGCCCGAGGCGGCGGCAGAGGCAGCGGCGTTGGACGGCACCGTCAAAAACGCGTCCAATACTGGCGGGCGCGCGATACTTGCATCCCGCTGCTCTGCGAGGCAAGTATGGTGTTTTATCTGAGAAGTCTTTTCATATCTTCCCTCTGTAAAAATGTACATGATAACATAAAATTCATGAATGGACACGTAGTAAAATGAGTCGTAACACGCAGGCAGTTTATAAACAGAGTTTCTAATGTCTGCTAAGAAAATATAATAGTTTTAAATTTAAACACGCGTTTTGTAAGACAATGACGTTAGATAAAAGACTTATATAATTACGTAATAATTTATAGAAAAAATATTGCAATTCAAAAGTATTAAACATTATATAAATGAAATGTTATTACAATAAATGTGCAACGGAACGTTTCAATTCATGTCATACAGTACAGCCAACATAAAGAAAAACACCGCTGCCCAGGGGGTATATCTTTCAAACGCGGAGTCACTAAACGAACGATTTTTGTATGGAAAAACCACTCGTTTAGGTGATTCCGCGTTTCAAAAATGGCACTTCAGTAGACGGCGGCCGGCGGCGGATTCACCGCCAAAGTAGTTGTTGTATTCATCAAAAGATGGCGCTACAGTTACGTAATTAAATATTTTGTTATGTTTGTAAAACTTCAATAATACCTTGTTTAAAGATGTCTGCCTACATTTAAATGTGTAATTATACATTTAGTGTTAGTTTAATGGAATAACTGTTTTAAATACGATTGAAAATATTTTAATTGAGTCTTAAGTGGGTCTAGCAAATCGGCGACAAATTTACACGATTTCACGTTACCAACCGTCGAAATGTCTACATTGACCTGTCAAAACCATGCTCGCACGTGAGTTAGGCATGAAATAAAATACGTTTTATGAATGAAAGTTAATTTGTCGCTCAATTTTGTCTATGTTGGTTGCGGTAAATTACGCGTAATGCGACAAATTACAAGGTAAAAAATTTGTCGCCCTGACCATACTAGCCACGCTGGAGCCCGAATAACGCGCGGAGCTCTTTCGATCGCGTTTCCTTCTGGCCCTGGCTCCGACCTCTCATCTCCCTTTTCCCATTTCTCTGTGCAGCTCCCGACGCTGGCTTTATCCGACGCAGAAGGACCAAAATGTGTGGGACAGCCCTTCGACAATACGACAAACCGCTCCGCACACGTAGGTCTATCGTCCTGGGTCGAGGAATGGACTGTAGCTGGAATGTTCGTGAAGTCGGAAGCCGAAGGCAGTAAAACACCGTATGGCAGTTCAAACGCAGCACGCCTTGGGGAGAGGGAGGCCAGAGTTTTTTCTTCCAGGGTTTCTTCTTTTAGAGCTCCGCGCACACGTATCGAAATTCAGACTTACTTCTGCGGGTTAGCCTCGCTATATTTATAGTCGTGCGGGCGTATACCCTGCCTCTCGCCCCCCTGCAAGCTTGCAAACTTTAATTTCGTTATATCTCAAATATTACATAACATACAGATACATCATGAAACTTTTACTATCGTATAGCTTATGTGTTTATCTATACGGTTTCTATAGTCGTATGACTGCCAAGGCCTCCATTTTCTGAGGAAAAGCCGTGGAAAATTACGACTATAAATGGGTGACGCTGCCTCGTGACACCCCCCTTCCCCGCGAGCGGGGGGCCCTTTATATACTCGTGAGTTGGTCACGTATGCCACTATTATGCATGCGAGCGTCTTGGCAATCACATCATCTTATTTCCTTAGACCCATGTAAGCTTTATGAACTCTAAATCAAGTGTTATTTACTTATACAGGATGATTTTATACCCACTAGCTTTATTGAAATCTAATCAGAATCACTAATAGAACACAAAACCGTAATAAAAAAAATAAAAAAAAAGTTTTAAAAAAATTATCACGAAAAATCCGCAAATTTTCAATAAATGGCCAACCGAATAATGAATGAACTCGCTCGGCCGGTCGCATACACACACACACAGGCACACAGCTGATTCACTCGTGCAACCCCGCCGCGCCGCGTACATTATGTTTTTTTCCTTGCTTAGTAACAATAACAACTAATAACAGCTTCAGTATTTTGACGGTTCTAAGCCCGTAAAGTACGAAGGGAAATTGCGACTTATGATTAGGTATAAAATTAAGACTAAATTAAGTTCCTTCCTTTATTGTTTGTCGTGTGTTTACGAAAGTGGCTGTAGTGTTCTGTGTCTATAAATAGATACATATGTTGTCCCACTCACAAGAGCAGTGAGGGTAGGACGTCAGTTGTACGTTATATAAGTACGTTGTGCGGCAGTCGGATCGCTCAGTCTAACAGTAGATGTCGTACAGAGCGGACATGTCTTGGTGTAAAGGTGAGCCAGTGTCATAGTGATAGTGAATGTGTTAGAGGTACACTACATAATGGCGACGAGAAAATGATGCGAAGCCACGCGGTGAGTTATTTTTCCATTTTATGAGCTGGAGTATTTAATGTAAATGCTCAAGAGCAAATAGCATTTTAAATCAAAAGTAAATGCTGCCTACTGAATGTTAAAAAAAATAACAAGGAAAGAGGAAGTGTCATTTACTATATTAGGTAATGGCTATACTTTATTGCAAAATAAAAGTTCGTTCAATAAGTTAATGGACTACTGTGCTTTGTCCATCACATAAATGAGCTGGAGATTATAATTTGTTAGTTAATGTTGATCATCAAAAGTATATAATGAATATTGACTTAAAATATTAACAATTCTCAGATTATATATTTTTAAGATTAATACCTTAGGGAGACTTGGTAACCTAAAATAAAGGCTTTATGCGTAGCTTAGGCACCAGGTCCAGTCTTTCACAAGTGTCAGAGTAAAGAAAAAAAAGTTAAGTCAAAATAAAAAACATATATCTTTGTTGATTACCTAGTGTTTTTGCGAAAGAAATAAGGAACTTATCTTTTAATAGGGTAATATAATTAATCACCCTAGAATTTCAGAGGAAAAACGTAACGGAAAAATTGACCAGTCGTATATGATATGACGTAAATTATTACGCGATTACTATTGAAATTTATTATTCCAATAGCTATTAATATTATATTATTTTTTAAATATTTTTATTAATATTATATTATTTTTCCGTATGAAATGAGAGGTGCTGAATTTACGGAAGGAAGGTAGATCATTATAGTTATGTGGTGAAACTCTTTTATTAGGTATTTTATTCTACTCCTAGACAGGCATCACTTTTAAACCTAAGAGTCATGCTGGAGGATAGTTGCATCAGATCCGGAGTGCAATGCTGTGAGGGAAGGTCGCCCGTCGCTGGAGTCAATGAGTATAAGTTGTGGGTGCTTTCTGTCAGGGCCGGGAGGCTCACACTCTGTGAGACGGCTGTGATTTTCCTGATGAGGGTTATTATTTTTATTTGCTTTAAAACATACTAGCAGTTTATTAAGCTAATCTGGTTTCTATACAGTGTATTTTTAAAGCTGTTTACTAAAGATGCAGTTAACAACATTCTCTGGTTCCAGTCTGCAACCACATGATTAGAGAGAAAATGATGAATTGATATTTCTTTTGATTTTACACGATACAATTTCAGCTAATGTCCTCTCAATCGTTATTGTAAGAAAATTGTAATAGGTCTTGCAAATAGGGTACATCATAATATCCTATTAGACTTTTGTAGGCCTCGATTGGGTTGCCTCTTTGTCTTTGACGTTGTAGCGGTGTGAAAAAAAAATTAAAAAAAGGAGAGAATCCATAGTAGGGAATATGCATGAAAAAATATGTGTTATCGAACCAGTTTATCCGTAAATATTCGAAAGTACTAACTAACACTGAAAACAGTATAAAAATTGGTGGGAAAACGAACGAGATATAGCGAGTTTACGAAAATATGTCTATCTCACTCGCAAAATACGCTATTTTCTATAGCAAATGTATTGATGATATGTATTTATGACGTCACCAGTCCATATCGGACTTCTCTCTCTAATTGAAACTTTAAATTATCACAGGTTGGTCGCTGATTAAGATATTTTATAAATTCTTTCATATTTGTTTACTGTGGTTAATAAGGCTTTTATTAAGTAAATAAAAAATAATGCGTGCATATTCTCTACTGTATAAGTATACACTTACCGGTAATGAGGTAGTATACGAAATAAGCAATACGATAACTTGTGGTCAATGGCAATATGATAGCCTACTTAGGTATGATTTATTAGAAAAATGATAGCTATGTTATATGGCAATATGATTTGAAATGAAATGAAATTTGAAATGAAATGAAATTTATTTGACTCCTTAATGTACACAAAAGTTACACTGTTGGCCCCACACTAGGCAACATGCCTGTCCTGTGGTGGCCTGTTTGAAGTTTCAATTTTGTTAAAATGTGCCGACAATTAGGTTTAGAAGAACTCTCAAACTAATAGCCAATTCCTTTTTATAGCTAATTAGGAACGCGTGAGATGCTTCACATAACTGGTACACTCAATAAATATAGGTACTTACTTAATATAAATGTTTTAAATTAATAGCTGAGCTTACTTTACAATTTTTAAAAAATTGCTCTGTGTCGAAGTAGTCCCACGAAAGCAGAAGGGATCTAACTATGTGCTTAAATGATAGCCAATAACAACAGCAATATGATTGCTTATGATGACACATGCATAGCAATATGATAGCTATGACATGGGGCAATATGATAGCTAATGATGAGACATGGCAATATGATAGCCGATAACAACAGCAATATGATTGCTTATGATGACACATGTATAGCAATATGATAGCTATGACATGGGGCAATATGATAGCTAATGATGAGACATGGCAATATGATAGCTATATGAAATAGTTGTGTGATAGACCTTACATATTGCAATATGATAGCTAGTCTTCTTCTTATCGTGTGTGTTAGTGACTAACACTAGTGTCAGAGTTTTTAAACCGCCTTAAAGGCCTCTGACATGGTTTTAGGTAACGACCAATGTCAAAGACAGTGACCGGGACCGACGGCTTAACGTGCCCTCCGAAGCACGGATCATCTTACTTATCAGACAATCAGGTGATCAGCCTGCAATGTCCTAACCAAACTAGGACAACAACACAAAGTCGTTGCCCCCGCTGGGAATCGAACCCGCGACCTCCGGGTAAGAGCCGAACGCTCTAACCACTACACCACGGAGGCAGTTAGAGGCAAGAAGAAGCCCATGGCTCAAGTCACGACACTTCCAAACCTCGAGCATTTCAATCCTGACAGTGATCAGTGTCGGTAGGCGCTAGATGGGAGAAATGGATAAGGGCACTGGAAATATATTTTCTAGCTTCAAACATTACATCTGAAGAATTTGGAACAAAAAAAGGTTGTTGTGTCATGCCGTTTAACCTTTTGTCAGTTTGGGCATGCATTGGATTGTGCGAGGCCAAGAAAATCATTAAATTGGGTAAGGCCGTAAGCCCACATTAAAATGTGCGAGATCAAGAATGACGACCTCCGTGGCGTAGTGGTCACCATGCTAATCCACCACCCAGAGGTCCCGGGTTCGATCCCCGATCAGGGCAAGTTGGAAAATGGCCTTTTTCAAACTGTCCTAGGTCTTGGATGTTTATCTATGTAAGCACTGTCAAAACTATATCAAAGTACTCACAAAAATCTGTCATATAAACCGCCTTTGTCGTTTCCCGCGCAAATACGCTGGCAGCACTGCCACGCAGGATTGCAATGGCCATCCTTTGCACGTGAAACGAACCTGAGCGGGAGTCACCAGTCTTCTCTACAATTCTGTACCCTATCTCGCCGATCAGGCGCTTATCATCAGCACCCGAGCAGCCCATCGTTTCTACCGCCACTAGGACGGAGCAATAATACGGCTCCAAAGCCGCATACTTAGCCCGGTTTCTCTCGGCTGCATCCTCTGCAGCTGCGGCTGCCGAATCCATAATGCGGCCGAGGTAGTTGGCCGCCACGGTGCTGACACATGTAAGAGGTCATTGCATGTAAGTATTTGTTATAAATTATAGAATCGCCCCTCTATATTAAATTATTTTATAAGAAAATCATTGAATTGGCTATATAAGCGCGCATTAAATTGCGTGAGCAGCCCGGGATTCAAATCCCACTGGAGAGTCAAGAATCAAACAACAACAGTGGTAAGAAAGATTGAGCAATTATAAAACTAAGCGGACTTTTGCAGACGTAGATATAGCAGACATTCGAGGATTATCACCAACTCGAAACATAGGAAGATGCAAATTGATATTTTAACGGCAAATTAGAAAGACAAAAATTAAATTTTAACAAGCAAGAACTTAAATAATATGCAAGTTCTTGTGTTTCTATACTATTGGTTTTGATTATTATTTCATTTGCTTAATTTTGGCATAGTTTTATTTAGTGATGTGGTTTTAGAATATTGAGCAAAATGTTAAGTAGATAAAATAAATAAATCATTATTCACTTCATTACATATTCTCTGTAAAAATATTAAAGTAAGTGATGAGTGAAAGAAAGTGAAAGTTAAAAGTGCGTGTTTTCAGTGTTAACTTGTATTGTAGAATACAATTATATGAAGTGACCGCTGAGATTGTTAGTTATTTTGAAACAACTTTATAGTAATGCATAACAGGAGTCAAGAGTTCGTTAGATATCTTATGACGGCCGATATAAGTAGACTTTTGACAGTGATCCATTCTCTGACAGTGTTGGAAAAGGAAGAAGAATAGGTAAAATATTTTTATACCGTTCGCTCATTAGTGAGCAAGTTACACAGGTTACACTGCTCTCGGATGGCTGTTTATGTATTTTTACGCGAAGAAGTGACCATGACCCTAAGACGGGTATTCCACCCGAATCGTCTTATTTATGGGTCCTTACGTACATTTACAACAGACTATTTTCCTCACTTTGGGGCCTTTGGACCTTAAATCAAGTAAGCTGGTCAAATGGCAGTTAAAATCCCAATTTACTTCGAGCCTTAATGGTTTAGAATGACTCAATTCAAAAAAATTAATTAGTCTGCTTTGTCATCAGTCATATTACAAGTTGAATGAAATTCGGAAAAATATATAGGAAAAATACTATTTTGTCAACATGTTTTTAACTAATATAAGCGTTCCTTTTATTTTAGCTTTCTCATTAGTAGATATCAGAAAAGGCAGGAATTACATTAGAGATTGACACTGGCAGTCAAACTCGACCGATTAAGTCTACAAAAGGAAAATAAATTTTATTATTGGTTATGAGTTATGTCTCATTGCTTGTTAGTTTGTATTTAATTTTAGAAAAAAAAAATGGGGAAGGATAGAGGGAGAACAAAAAACTTAGTTCATAAATATCTGAATCTATCAATATTCTTACTAGGTTGCAGATTTAATTGAATCGTGGGTTATAAGATAACCTAGATATAATTGTAACATACTCCGGAATTTATTGTAATTTCATTTAAAAAAAAAATTGTAAGGAAGGGATGTAGTGTTCTGTGTCTATAAATAGATACATATGTTGTCCCACTCACAAGAGCAGTGAGGGTAGGACGTCAGTTGTACGTTATATAAGTACGTTGTGCGGCAGTCGGATCGCTCAGTCTAACAGTAGATGTCGTACAGAGCGGACGTGTCTTGGTGTAAAGGTGAGCCAGTGTCATAGTGATAGTGAATGTGTTAGAGGTACACTACAGTGGCCAACACTGTTTGCAAGATTTTTACAAGCTGTCTTATGGCAGCTTTACGACTGCTATCTAACGATGACAGATGAAGGAGGCTGCAAATTTTTTATGCCACTTACGATCACCCATCCTGGTATAGCACACCCAGGGCTACTTTTAAGCTACTTTGAAGGCTTTTTAAAAAAGTATGTTTATGCGCGAAGTCGTTATACACCAGGAAAGCTATTCTAGATTCTAAAGATAAAATAAAGACAACCTGGAATATTATTAACACTGAAACCGGGAAAAACAAGCAACGAGTAAATAAAATTGAGTTAAACATTAACAATAAGGTTCTAGACACTAGTGAATATGTCGCACAATACTTTGAGAACTTTTTCACAAACATTCCCCTAAATACAACCGCCCCACTAATGTCCTCATCTAGGAAATCAAAAAAGCTATTAACCAATTGCGTACCTAAATGTAAAGATAGGCTAATATTCAAATACGTCACACCTAAAAATATCATTGATACTTTTAAAAGCTTGAATAATAAAAAAACTGGTGATTTGTGGGACATTTCTGTATCCGTTATAAGTAATATTATAGATGTAATTGCGCCTTACTTAGCTTCCATATTTAATAAATGTGTAGACGCGGAATCTTTCCCTGACATGATGAAGTTAAGTAAGGTTATCCCTCTATTTAAGACTGGTGACAGAAATGATCCAACAAATTACCGTCCCATTTCTATTCTGCCAGCACTGAGCAAAATATTCGAAAAGATAATTTTTAACCAATTATTAGATTTTTTCAACAAAAATAGTCTGTTCCATGGTGATCAGTATGGATTTACTAAGGGTCGATCAACAACGGATGCAGGTGTTGCACTATTACAAAACATCTATGATGCTTGGGAGTGTTGTCAGAATGCAATTGGTGTCTTTTGTGACCTCTCCAAAGCCTTTGATTGTGTAGACCACAAAACCCTTCTATCCAAACTTGAGCACTACGGAATAAAAGGGAAGGCTCTTGAATTGATTGAATCTTATTTGAGTAGCCGAATTCAAAAAGTTAGTGTAAATCAAGTAAAATCTGAAGGATCAACCGTAGTGATGGGTGTGCCCCAGGGTTCTATCTTGGGTCCTTTGTTGTTCCTGATCTATATTAATGATTTACCATATTATGTTAAAGATTGTAAGGCTGTACTTTTTGCTGATGACACTTCCCTTGTTTTCAGCGTAGATAGGAAAACTGACACCTCTGATGAGATGAATAATATATTGTCGCAAGTGTTGGATTGGTTTACAGCAAATAATTTAGTATTAAATGCAAAAAAAAACGAAATGTGTAAAGTTCTGCTTACCAAATGTTACAAAAGTTCCAACACGATTATTTATTGATAAGGAAGCAGTAGATATGGTTGATAACACAACATTTTTGGGAATAACGCTTGATTCAGGGTTGCAATGGGGTGCCCATATTCAAAAATTAGCTGGAAAACTTAGCTCTGCGGCCTATGCGGTTAGAAGAATTAGGCAAATGACTGACGTTGATACAGCGCGTTTGGTATATTTTGGGTACTTCCACAGTGTTATGTCCTATGGAATATTGCTATGGGGTAACGCTGCAGATATAAATACCATATTTGTTTTACAAAAACGCGCTATCAGATTTATATATAAATTAGGTGCTAGAGAGTCTTTGAGGGAACTATTTAAAGACATAAATATTTTGACCCTCCCTTCGCAATTCATCTATGCGAACATTATGTACGTGCGTCAGAATATACACTCATTTAAGAGAAATTGTGATATTCATAGTATTAACACGAGAAATAAAAATAAATTAGCCATCACAGCTTTGCGGTTAGAGAAAACAAAAAAATCTTTTGTGGGTCTCGGCTTGCGCCTCTATAATAAAATTCCAGATGATATAGTAGCATTACCATTATCTAAGTTTAAGACAGCCGTTAAAAATCATTTATTACAAAATGCGTATTATCATGTAAATGACTACTTATCATCATCTGAGAAAAATTCTTGGAAATAGTTGTCTGCAAATTGTAATTGTATAATTTAAATGTATAGCTTAAGTGTAAATCTGTATTGTAATTGTAACATAGCCCATCAGGCTGGGTAGGGACCAATACTGAACTGGGTTTCTTTCGGCGTAATCTTCCCAGCAGTGGTCGTTCCGAAACGCTAGTAGTTTTTAGCTTCTGCACTGAAAAAAAAAATATTAAAAAAAAATGACCTTCAATAAGAGATAAATTTATCCTACATTGAATAAAAAATTTTGACTTTGACTTTGACTTTGACTTAACATGCGAAAACGCTAATAAAATACTCACCACGATCGTGCTACAGTGTAAATGGTAGAAACGCGAGGCGAGTTTATGCAGCCATTTGAGCATCAAAATGAATTTACCCTTATTAAACGTAATACAATAGGTAATAAAAGATCAATGACCTTGACCGCGTAAACGCGTCTCCGCGCGGTCTTTGCCACCTGTATACAAGATAGTGTACCTATTTGTCTGTATAAGTGAGTATGAAGTACTCACTTCTAATGTGCACCTGTCTTACGTTACTTTTTCTCTTGCAAACAAAGCTAGCTATCCTATCTTGGGTCTAAGGTACCTAACAGTAAAAGACAAAAACTAAATATTTTTTATTTCTCCATAACTTATATACATTTCACATCTTATCCTAGTCCTACCTATTCTATTTATTCAAATATATATTTACTCTTACAGATGAACAATAAAAAGGGAAACTATATACATAAGGCACTAGTTATTCATTTCGTCGTGAACAGAATAGGTTCCTTGCCTAGCCCTATTAAAGGTGCTACAAATAAAACAATATTTTCACAATTGGACAATAACGTCTCGCTTTCAATGGATGTGTGCGTCATTGACCGTATCATCGATAAGTTACCTACGGTGCCTATAGACACAACCTCACTGTCACATCTGAGGCACGTCGTGCTCGCCGATCAGTATTACAGTGAGCCTGCCGAAGTAGATCTGCTGATCGGAGCTCAGCTGTTCGCTAGCATCTTGTCGTCAGGGCGCGTAGTAGGCCCGCCGGGTACACCTATCGGTTTTGAAACAATTTTCGGATATATGCTAATTGGAAACACCGCAACGCCTGGTGAAAATATTAATTTACCAATTTCATTATGCTCCTTTGTGGAACCTGAGCCGCCTCCTATTGACTCAATATTACAAAAGTTCTGAGGTGCTATTTTGCGGAGTCACTACACGAACGGTTTTTTGTATGGAAAAACCATTCGTTTAGATGACTCCGCGTTACAAAAATTCACAGGCACAACAGGCACTTCTGGCAAATCGATAAGGTATCATGCGAACCGCCCAGCAGCCGCCCGCGAATGTGAAAAAATATTCACAGACAACGTCAACCGCGATAGTTGTGGCCGCTATATGGTAGCTTTGCCTTTCGCCCGCGATCCTAAAATATTAGGAAATTCTTATCAAATCGCTAGGAAGTGTTTTTTATCATTTGAGCACAGATTTAATTCCTGACCGAATTTTCGCATCGAGTATAATGGAATAATTCAAGAATACATTTCAAAGGGCTACGTCTCGCCGGTGCCTGATGACAATCAGTCTGAAGGATATTATATTCAACATCATGCTTTCATCCGCCCCGATAAAACCACCTCAAAGGTCAGAATAGTGATGAACGCTAGCGCCAAAACTGACAGTGGTATCTCGTTAAATGAAATCTTACATACAGGACAAAATCTACAGAATGATTTATTTTTAATTTTACTTGACTTTTGCTTATTTGAAATCGCGTTCTCATCAGACTTAAAACAAATGTTTTTACAAATATTAGTAACCGAGGATCACAGAAAATATCAAAAGTTTCTTTACTGTTTTAACAATGAGTCAGAAATAACCGCCTTTCAATTTAATCGCGTCTGCTTCGGTCTCCGAAGTAGTCCCTACCTAGCTATAAGGGTAGTCCGCCAATTGTGTGATGATGAAAAATCATCCTTTCCCCGCGCCGCTCACGTCGCCAGTCGTAATTGCTACACTGATGATTTGTGCTACTCTGTACCTTCTGTCGAGGACTCTCTAAGGAGTTGTTGGGAATGTTCAAGGCTTTGAGCTGTTAAAATGGTCGAGTAATTCTCATGCCCCACTCGATTCTTTGCCAAAATCACACCGCTTTGACACGCACGTCAACTTTGATGACTCACCGCAATCCCTGAAGGTTCTTGGCTTTCAGTGGTCTCCTATTATTGATGAAATTTTATTCACAGTGACGCTCACGGATACTGATATTGTACGCCAATTCAATGTTCTAGGATTAATTGCACCAGTAATTCTATACGCGAAATTATTTTACAACGATTACATATTGGAACCAAATGGAGGAGACCTCTACCCGTTAAGGGGTCCATAATTTAATAAATATATAATAATTTAAATAAATATTAAATTCTAATTTAATTTAGTAAATAGACATTGAACATTTTAATTTAATTTACAATTTAATATTTTAATCAAATTTAATGGTTTTAAATATACAAGCATGTAAAATTAATTATGGAATAAAAGGCTTTTTATTTTTATTTTATTACATATTTTAAGATTGGACTGGGATGACGAACCGCCGCAGCAAGAAATAATAACTTGTTGGGAAAATTATCTACACGAGTTACCGCTGCTCATGCAACTGCGTTTCAAGCGCCATCTAGGTGTCACTCCTAAAGACAATATTCCATAATAGCTAATAGTCCATAATAGCTTTTTCCGACGCGAGTGAAAAGGGCTGTGGATGTGTCGTATACGTAAAGGTCGAAAATCCCTCACGGGCCGAACCTATAACTTCTATGGTATGCGCGAAATCGAAATTATGTTCTATTTCCACGATCTCCCTCGCGAGACTTGAGTTAATGGCCGTGTAGCTTATGTCTAAACCTGTCCGCCGTGTAATTGATACCTATAACCCGCGTCATCCCATAGCTGATGTACTTTGTTTCACTGATTCGATGGTGACCCTGCAGTGGGTGCATTCATCGCCGCACCGCTTTAAAACCTCGCGACTCGCGTCACTAAGATAATATCAAATTTACTCGCTAAATATTTCTTTCATGTTCCTGGAGTCGAGAATCCGAGCGATTGTTTGTCACGTGGACTAACGCCTTCTCTACTTATCTCGCACCCGGTCTGGAGACGTATTTTTAAAATCACTTGTCACATTACGAAGGGTTTGCGCAAGCGTTTCCAAACGGGCGCATTTTTGAATCGGTAGTTTGCGAAGGATTTGCAACGAGTGGTCTTGACCACTCGTCATTTTGACATTTGTAGCGTAGATATGTCATCGAAACCAATCATGGGAAATCCATTCCATTTCATGTTGCTTTTTTATTCATGTTCGAATTTTTTGAAAAGCATAGACAAATTATCGATGTTTTCTGCGTAAAACAATATTGTTGTTTGCTGACACGACTTTTTCAAAAATACGATCAATTTGTATTTTACGCGAGCGATGAGTTGGAAAACTACACGTTTTGTGTTTCGCTGAGTCCCTCAATGAAAAATAGCACTCCTGGTTCTCCGGTCCTGTGTGGTTGCGTCTCGACTTCGAAGACTGGCCGATTACATCAATTAATGATATCTCGGTTCATGTCGATCTTCCTGAGACTAAGGTCTTATCATTAGCCGCGGTTAATGATAACGACAATACTCATCCGTTCCTTACACTTTCGCTGAGAGTTTCTACTTGGGGAATATTATTAAACAGTTTTGTTTACATATATCGCTTTACTAAAATATTATCACGCTCAAAAAATTATATAACCGCAGAGGAATTAAATTTCGCAGAGGTTCAACTGCTGAAAGTCATTCAATCACTTTATTTTTCTGATGAAATTAAACTGTTAACCGATAATAAACAGTGCTCAACCGCGATCCGTAAGCTAACTCCATTTCTCGATGAGAATGGTTTAATATGCATCGGTGGCAGGCTTCGCCACGCAGATCTGACTTATGAACAAAAACATCCAATACTTTTACCGCGCAAACATCATGTTATTGAATTATTAGTATCTCATCATCACCGCACGCATTGTCACACTGGACCGTTCGCGCTCATGTCCATATTGACACAGAAATATTGGATATTGGCTTGTCGTAATATAGTCAGACAAATTACACACAAATGTAATTATTGTTTTCGGACAAATCCTAAACCAGTTTTTCCTTTAATGGGGGACATTCCGTCGTGTCGTCTGAATGAATCTTCTAAAGCATATGATATTTGTTCGTGCGACTACGGAGGACCTATATCTATCATACCATATAGGAAACGAGGTGTCCGATCAATAAAATCCTATTTTTGTGTTGAAATAACAACTGACTTGACAACTAATTCCTTAATCTCCGCGTTTAAATGTTTCATATCGCAACGTGGTAAGGTTTTATGTATGTATTCAGATAATGCAGGTACTTTTAAAGCCGCAAAAACTACACTTTCTGAACTTCAAAATTTCACAAATTCTAAAGAGTATGTATCCGCCTTGTCTCATGAATTGTCTGAGCATAGAATTTCTTGGAAAATGAATCCGCCGCGTAGCCCACATTTCGGGGGCCATTACGAGATTTTTGTAAAATCTTTCAAAAAACACTTATATCGAGTAATTGGTACGCAACTTCTCACCATGAGGAGCTGCTGACTGTTACCACGCAAATCGAATGCGTAATTAATTCACGACCGCTTACGCCGTTAAGTGAAGATCCTTCCGAGCTCAGCGCGCTTACTCCATCGCATTTTTTAATGTCCATTCCCTTGAAGTACTTACCTAACTACAGCGAGACAGCCGAAAAGAATCTTTTACGTCGCTTTACTTTATTAGATCAAATGGTGTCGTCCTTTTCTAAACGTTGAAAATTAGAGTACCTACATCAACTTCAGAGTAGAGGAAAATGGAATACACAATCTACCCAATTAAAATAGGAACTGTTGTAGTTATTGTAACGGACAACGCTCCACCGCTTCATTGGCCGCTCGGCGTTGTTGTTTCTGCATATTATGGCGAGGACAAGATCTGTCGAGTAGTCTTAATCAGAACCGCGACTGGTATCTACAAAAGACCAGCCGTGCGTCTCTGTCCTTTGCCTTCACAATAACTTCAAATTTTAAAGCCCCCCGCGCCGGTTCCTTATTTATTTCTTAAAACCAATACTGTTAAGGCCGGGGGCATGTTCGCGCCGCTAACGGATATCATAACTATCCGCTTATTATTATAGGGGAAGGGGGGGCAAAATGGAACGGGTGGGCAAAGTGGAAACGCACAATAACTACATGTAAACATATAGGTAAGCGCACCGTGGCGACGTAGACGCATTCGCATTGCCCCCTAGTGGCCACGTTTGGAAATTAGTGCGCCAGTGACGACCGAGCGAGAAACACGTGTGCTGCTGTTGAATTCGCGCCGATTTTAGTGAAAACACGAAATCTTCAATCCCGTATTAAATGTGCAAAGGTACGTACTTGTGTCATTATATTTTGCTACTATGTCGCTTCTAGGATCGTATTTATTAGTAATTATTCGTTTTTTTCTGTAATCATGTTAGCGCCTTACTGGTGCTAACACTTGCAACACCATGCGGCGGACGGCAACATCGAGACGTAGCTGGTAACCCTATCAGATGAGGAGCGCGGGTGATGTGGCACACGCCCGGTCATCGGTCTTCTTGGCTCAACGCTCGCCGCGTATGGTTGTGTCGGTCCATATATTGTAACTTATTAGTACTGAATTTATAGAACATAGATTATAGATTATGATTGTTTAAAGTAATTGAAGTAATAATTAGATATTCCATAAAGTACTAGTGATCATTGTATTGAGCATAACGGTCTATTTAGCAAAAATAAATATGTATTATGTATAATTGTGTCTAATATTTATTTTCTTGATAATCAAAATAGTGTTGAATATTTTCTATTATTAAATATTTCAGCGATTGACACCCAGTATTTTATTGGTAATTAGAAAAAAAAGGGACTTCCCTATCTGCTAACTATAATGTCAACTATCTATCATGGGAAGTAAAATAAAAGAACTGTATTCATAGAGCTGGTATAATAAGGAGAAGATTATAAGACAAGTTATGAGTACGAGCCGTTAATATGATGTGTATGTATGAAGACAAAGGAAATCAATTTGAATCTGGTTTGAAGTTATTCCCCCGGTGTTGCCCGCGTAGGGATTGCGTTTTGTTTTCTTTAGGTTTGTTATCTTTAACAGTAATGAATACTGATTATCATAATTAATAAAACAAGTCGTGTAGTTACTCGAGAGAATAAAGATTCTATTTTATTTTTAATTGTGTTGCATGCATTGGCAAAGGATGCAACCGTACCACCTTTTATAATGATTAAGCTTTAGTATTGCTCCAATAGTAATATCATTGTGTCATCCATCTTGTGATAATTGTACGTGTGTGTATTCTGTGCGATTCAACATTTGAGGATAAAAAATCTAAAAATCTGTTTGAGATGATATGACTTAACTGCCAATGGTGGTGCAGATTCAATAGCTTTTACTATTTTTACGAGTTAAGCTCAGCTCAAGGAACAGAATTGCGAATCCGGATATAGGAGGTAAATACGAAGGTGCCGAGTGTTAGCGGGTTATCATGCTATTCCAATATAATACATTATTTATTTCACCTTTTGTCTAATGCATTCACATCGAACATTCTAGGTTATTGCGGACATAACTTGGAACAGATACTGATGAACGAACAAAGTTACAAAGACTGAGACAGACTTACACAGTTTACGCCTACGTCAAAGCATATACGGGTCTAGGTATACAGGCCTTATGACGATACACGGGCAATACAAAACTGGTGTAGAAAGCTGATGTTGCTTGGTTAAAGCTATAATACACAACTCTGATACATTGAATTGCTCTGCGATAAGCTATGATCGATTAGTAACAAGTCAGACACACGTGGAATTCTCTAAATAAGATTTGAGTTAATGTGTTTATTTTTCATGTTCTCAGTTCATGCATCAGACACGGACGCAGGCCGAGGACGACCGCGTGGTCAGATGGCCGAGTGTTAGCGCCTTACTGGTGCTAACACTTGCAACACCATGCGGCGGACGGCAACATCGAGACGTAGCTGGCAACCCTATCAGATGAGGAGCGCGGGTGATGTGGCACACGCCCGGTCATCGGTCTTCTTGGCTCAACGCTCGCCGCGTATGGTTGTGTCGGTCCATATATTGTAACTTATTAGTACTGAATTTATAGAACATAGATTATAGATTATGATTGTTTAAAGTAATTGAAGTAATAATTAGATATTCCATAAAGTACTAGTGATCATTGTATTGAGCATAACGGTCTATTTAGCAAAAATAAATATGTATTATGTATAATTGTGTCTAATATTTATTTTCTTGATAATCAAAATAGTGTTGAATATTTTCTATTATTATTATCATTTTTTCTATTATAGACAAAACAGTCTATTATAAATATTTGTCCCGTATAAATTAATTTTAGAGATTAGAAACTCATTTGACGTATATCTGTATCCATTCTCGACTATAATACAATACACCACATCGTGCCTCACGCTAGTATTGCCAGGCTGTTACATTGCTTTGCTAAGCAGTCGTATGAAAATTGCGGAGCGCGTGCACATTTTACTCGCCACGAGTATTTTCTCACTGATGCAATCATATTCATTTTATAGTGGCTGCCAACGATACCTCACTCACACACCTCACGCGTCGCGTGTGCGTGCATCAGTGAGAAAGCAGTGAGTAAAATACGCACGCGCCTCGCCTTCGACTAGGCCCTCAACGAAAATGAAATAGTTCAAGTTTGAAAAACGAGTACTCCCTCAATTCGACGAAACGAGGAACTCAAACGAGGTGCATCACAAGTGAGGGGCTCATCACTAACATGTTTTATTATTCTTAGTTTTACTGTTTATTTTCATTAAAGGAAATCTATTACAACATGGTTCTTCAAATAAATGCATATACAATTAAGATTTAATATATAGGTATGATACAGTAATGCAATTTTTATTATATATATATATATTTATTTACCGATAACCTATCCTTCACTATAAGTTTACCAAGAAGGTTATTATCAATAAACTGGTATTGTTCCGCTGCTGCACCACGTAACATTCTTTAGTTACGTTAAGACTCATCATGGTGCATTTTAGAAATTTATTAATTATTAATCTAGCTCATTTTCATTATTTTAATTAAGGGAAATCTATTACAACATGGTTTTTCAAATAAATGCATATTACAATTAAGATTTAATGGATAGGTATGATACAGTAATGCAATTTTTTATTTTATATATATTTTTATTTACCGATAACCTATCCTTCACTATAAGTTTACCAAGAAGGTTATTATCAATGAACTGGTACTGTTCCGCTGCTGCACCACGTAACATTCTTTAGTTATGTTAAGACTCATCATGGTGCATTTTATAATTTTATTAATTATTAATCTAGCTCATTTTTATTATTTTAATTAAGGGAAATCTATTACAACATGGTTCTTCAAATAAATGCATATACAATTAAGATTTAATGGATAGGTTTGATACAGTAATGCAATTTTTATTTTATACTAGCTGTGCCCGCGGGCTTCGCTCCCCGTGGGAATTTTGGGATAAATAGTAACCTATGTCCTTCCCCGAGTCTCTAAATATATCCATACCAAATTTCATCCAAATCGGTTCAGTAGTTGAAGCGTGAAGAGGTAACAAACTAACAAACAAATATACAAACTCACTTTCGCATTTATAATATTATAGTAGGAAGTAGGATAGTAGGAAGTAGGATAGTAGGAAGTAGGATAGTAGGAAGTAGGATAGGATATATTTTTATTTACCGACTAGCTGTTGCCCGCGACTTCGTCTGCGTGGACTTTACTTTATAAAAATCGTTATTTTGATATTTTCAATAAAACCGGTCAAGTAACACGCACAATATCAGGTCACACGCAGTGAAGGGTTCCGTATTTGTGAATGTCGATTTAGAATTAAAACTAAAGAGTTCATCATCATCTCAGCCCTTATTCCGTCCACTGCTGAGCATAGACCTGTCTTCGTCGACACATCTCAGTCCTGTGCTGCTCACATCCAGGTGTAACCCGCGACTTTGATTATTTCGTCAACCCATCGCATGGGCTCCGTCGCGCCAGTTGCCCTGCCCAGTTTTGCTTTAAGTTCATGACCGTTGCCAAATTACAGCTTCTTGGTTCTAATTATCTCTAAGTAAAACCACGGACAGAGAGACAGACAGAAATGGCAAAACTATAAGGGTTCCTTGTTTACTACGATCACACATTATCTCTAGTCACAGTCTAAGTCGATCGGAATTTTGACATTGTAAACTACATGTAAACTTACACTGTTACCGAATGTTACTGCTACGCCGTGGGTCTCTCTAAAACGAAATACTTATGCAATAGGTAGTGACTTTGCTAATATTTAATTCATCTTCCGTCTTTTGGCGTGAGTTCCCACAGCACTAATCTGTTGTAGCTCTCTGCAGCGGACTGCTGCCACCGTCTATTTGTATCTCCCCCTCTTCCCCGCCCTCCCGATGTGGCGGTGTAATGGTAAGCCTTGTCAAATATGTCTTTCGCTAGGCGGGAGATAAAAGTCGAGAAATACCCATTTCTACTTTGAGTCCCGACAGATGACGGCGTTCCTCAAGTAACCTTAAACATAGATTTTCTTAAGATCGTCTTAATCATGAGCCGCGTCCGAAGCTAGAAGCGAGAGGAAAGTACTGGATAGAGCTTCCCCCGGGCCATCTTCACTATCGTCACCATTCTATTGATGTGGACTTTCAAGCTGAGGCATCTGCCAAACTTAAGATACCTCTAGGTATTTTACGTGCCAGTATCTCGGCACATTTTACCAGTAGAGCTTCAAGGATGGCAGGAAGTTAGTGTTCTCTGAGATCAATGTCTGCTTAGTGTTCACTAATAACCTCCGTTTGAAGAGCTTCTCGGGTAGGGCGTCCTATACGGCTGTTTGGAGGTTATTTGCGGCGTACTTTCAGTTCAAACGAACTGGAAAATGACCATTACCACAATATAGATATCATACAGTATTGTATCTTCATACAAACGGTCGGAACGCAAGTTATACCTACGCGCCTCGAAGGTCGGTATACACTTGTTCCGTGACTCGGTATACAAACAGCCGAGAATGCGTCGCTGTGGCGAACGGTGTTTTGATGCAAGCAGTAGTCGTGCGTTAATAATATACCAAAACACAGACAATATTGTGCTGTTTTTGGTTGTTTAAACTCGTCGGTTAAGCACACAGAGATAACATTTTTTAGGTTACCTCAAAACTCCGAAAGGTAAGTAAGACTAATAAAAATAGTTTTTATATATGTACCTACTAGTATGTTGTTTATTTGTTTAAATAGGGGTAAGTATTTCCCTTTTTCCACAAATACCTAGATTAAAAAATAAATAAGTGATAATGTTGAAAGACTTAAAACATAACACGAGTAAGCTATCTTACCTAAGCTCGCGATAAAAAAAACTAGCTAAGTAGTGGTTTCCTAGGCTACATATCTACTTACTGATGTGGGTACTTAGCTACTTACATATATTATTGAAATAAAATATCATTACAAATGATTATAATGTTATTATAACAATTATTACCTACCTTTTAGTTACCTACCTAGTAAGATTTACGCTAAGTAGAACTACTTATAATTTTTAAGTGAGATTTTGTAGTAGGGTTTTGATTGCTGTAGGAAGCGTACGCGATGATATGGTTAATGTTAAGTTACGTTCGCAGCGTTTCAATATGGGATGGTAAACAAAAAAAAATTGTTTCGAGTTGCTTAGTGCTGTATGTAGGGATTGTAATCCGACCGGACTGAACAAACCAGAATAACTTACCGTTCCTTTTTAACCGACTTCTAAAAAGGAGGCAATCAATTCGTCGCGATCTTTTTAGGGTTCCGTACCCAAAGGGTAAAAACGGGACCCTATTACTAAGACTTCACTGTCTGTCCGTCTGTCTGTCACCAGGCTGTATCTGAAGATCCGCGATAGCTAGACAGTTGAAATTTTCACAAATTATGTATTCCTGTTGCCGCCATAACAACAAATACTAAAAACAAAACAAAATAAATATTTAAGGGATATTAAATATGATAATAATCAAAAACATAACATGTATTTTTATTTAACGCTATCTTTTTCATTTACCTTACAATTACAAAACTAGTTACTCAAGTAGGTACATGAAATTAACCGTTCCTTTACCGTGCCGTCAATACCAGACACAACAGTAAGACAATGAACGTGGACATTTATTAATGTCGTGCGGGTCTTGACTGGTTAAAATACTGTAGACGGGCAGCCCTAGCGCACGCGTGGCGTAGGTATATTTTTCAAGGACAGCGCCGAGTTGCAATACTGTCTGTACTGTGCCATTACCTATCTTTCGTTCCTCAAGTCACAATACTGAGTAGTCTTGGTATGGGTTTTCCACACATTTTTATTGCAGTGCCTAACTTAAATTTTAACCTAACATTTTTTCCCTAACCTTTCTTCTTACGTGAGGAAAAGGTGCCTTTTGGCCACAGGAAATCGGACGGTTAAGGTTTTCACCCACAAAAAATCTCATGGTGATAACGGCGTTACCGCTTTTGCCAAGTCAGTGTGCTAAATCTTGCTCCAAAGACCTGGTACGGCGACTGCTTATCAGCGGCTTTGGCTGAGCTCACTTGAGGTACTCTCTCAGTTATCGAGAGGAGTCTGAGTGGCCTGGTACATCGGCCTTCAATTTTATCCACTAGGGTAAAGACGCGTGTTGACACAAATGCTCCTTTCAACCTAGAGGACCGTATTTGGAATCCTGTTCCCATCGCCCGACTGGCCCACGTCATGGAGGCAGATTAATGGAGGAGAATTTTACGCGGGAAAAATCCCTTCGGTTCGGACACCTTGCCAGTAACGGGAGACCGGTAAGGTTATGTGGCGTTTACCACTAAAAACTCCGGGGTGAGGGCTAAAAGCCCCGGCGCGGCTACCACTATGGCGGTCCATGACTCGCTCACAACACCCTATGCTTTAGTCAGAGGACATCCCCTGTGCCTAACCTAACCTATTAAGTACTTCCTATTTTGATTCCTTTTTCCATTTTCGCGCCCACAATCATGCTAAAGTTCTCAGCACACTTATCAACTCGGAAAGGGATCAACACCGTATCGCCTTTCGCCGCGCGGTCAACCAGGCGTCAACCTGACGTAGGCACGTAACTAAACAGGCACAGCTTCGGTACGTAGACTCGACTACGGCTGGGCGACGCCGCGCTTACCGCTCGCCGGCCGCTCTGGTCTGGCTGGCACTAGATCATTTTAAACGTAAAGTGTAGCGCACGGTTATGTCTCGGTTCACAATATGCGAGTTGGCAATCATAGCCATAAATTTTTGATTATCTACAAATAAATAAAACGCGGGTGTGAGGAAACGGAAAGACGTCAGCTCGCATACGGAGAGGCGTAAGCGCGCGGACGACGAGCCGCAAGCGCGGGGACCGCTAGTTGACTGACCAGCAAAGCGGTCCGTGAGCTGGTCCCGAGGCGAGGCGTTTTCCACGAATCCGAATAGTGTGCGTTGCAGTAGGAAGTTTCATACAAAGAATACTGAGCTGCTCGAGTTGATACGTTTACGTTCCGTTTACGAGTTGATAAGTGTGCTGTGACCTTAAGAATCGCCGTTTGGTGGCGTTGGGTCTTGCGGCCCTAAGCTCTGTGTATTTTTAAAAGCGCCATTTATTGGTGACCAAAAAGAAACTAATAAAAAAACTCCGAAAACATCAAATTAGTAAATTTTTAGGGTTCCGTATTCCGTACCCGAAGGCTAAAATCGGGACCTTGTTACTAAGACTCCGCTGTCCGTCCTTCCGTCCGTCTGTCACCAAGCTGTATCTCATGAACCGTGATAGCCAGACAGTTGAAATTTTCAAGGATGATGTATTTTTCTTGCCGATATAATAACTAAAAATAGAGTAAAATAAATATTTAATTGAGGCTCCCGTACAACAAACTTGATTTTTTATAGATAATGGGACGGAACCCTTTGTGCGCGAGTCCGACTCTCACTTGGCCGGTTATTAACTTTATTATTTTATAAAAACCGTATATAAAATTAACAAAAGTTTTAGCCAATGCTACCGTACAGTTTATTTCATAGCAAATTTTCGAACAAAAATCTTTGACGTGATTTTTTAAATTGATATAACTTTTTTATTTATCAACGGATTTCAATGAAACAACCACTAAATTTTAAGTGAAACTTATCAAAATACATAATTGAAAATCGCAACCGAAGTTGTTCAGCCGTTTCTGAGATAAGCGTGCACAAACACAGTTTTTCGAACAAAATGGTTGACGTGATTCTTTAACACTAGAGGACACGCGCGCTCTACTAAAGTAGAACAGGAGCAAACTTTTGAGTCGTGTCATCTCATTTTTTCATATATACCCTCCCGCTCCTAGATAAGCCTCGACTACTAAACTCCGGTTCATTTTAGTGTGCCGCACGTATAAAAAGAGGCCGCACGTCGATATTATTTCGCGACAAAATCCTTATTCTACCTGAGTAGTACGCGCGACCACTTGTGTAATTAATATATGAGGTAAGTAACTTATACTTAGTTGTTTTTCTTTAGTGTTTTATAACATTTTTTTTATGCATTATATTTTATTTGGTACTTTGTTTTTTTTAGCACCAAAATTTATCATGGCCTCAGAATGGGAACGTCGTGTGGCGTCGCGCGTATGGTGCGAACCTTCGATAGCTAAATCTAAATAAGAAAATGACGGAGACAGAGAATCAGCAAGGTAATAGCTAAGGTGAGGTATATGGAAGACGTGCACCAACCTTCAGATCTTCGGGAAGCGAGCTCCTGGAGCTCCAGCTCAGCTAGCCACGTGGAATTCACCGGTTCAGGATCACGTCATCTGACACCACACAAGCCAACGTTCGTCAAGTTCTTACTGTCCACACGCGAAAAACACCACTTTTGAAACAGCGGGACGGATATGACTTACGAGCAGAAGTTGCTCATATCATCAGCGAAAGGAGCTGGAACAGCTCTTGATGGTACGGCGGTTGAACTGATTCTGTGTTGCGGCTTGCGGCGCGCAGAGGGCGCCTCATTGTATAGGTACACGCCAAAGTAGGAAAAATGGAAAAAGGATGTGTAGCCTATACCTTGCGTAATTAATAGATAATATTTAAATTAGCCGATAGGTGGCGGCACCATTTCCTCCCCCCTTTAAAGGGTCACCTTTAAAGAACATTCATAAAGCGAAAATTAACATTAAAAACAGCGGTACGCGAAACTAAATATTGTACTTAAACGCTAATTATTTATTAAACTAAAGCGAACTATACTAAACTAGCGGTAACAAAAATGCGCTATGTAGAGCCTATTGAGTAGGAAGCGGGCATAAACGAACGACTGGGCGCACATACGTGCCCTTAGCCGTCTTTACTGTCACTACTCGAACGGTACCGTCCTTTGAGGGATGAATTTTATCAACAATCGCTAGTGGCCACGATAAGGGAGGCGAGTTATCGTCTATAATGAGTACAACTATACCGGGCACAATAGGCACGGATGGAGTATTCCATTTTTCGCGAGTCTGAAGGTTATGTAAATACTCTACTCTCCACCTCTTCCAAAAGGACTGCACTAGCTTGTCAAGTAGCGAGTGTCTCTGAAGCAAGCTGAGATTATCAGTATTGACTTCAGGCGCGGGTAACGAATGTAAAGGAGCAGTATGCAAAAAATGACTAGGAGTCAGAGCAGTCGGTTCAGCGGGACCGGAACTTAACACAGTAAGAGGTCGCGAGTTCAGTAGACACTCGATCTGAACGAGCACAGTCACGAGCTCTTCATAAGAAAGCAGCTGTTGGCCGATAACCCTGAACAGGTGTCTTTTAACAATTTTCACCATGCTTTCCCAGCAGCCCCCAAAATGGCTGGCCGTAGCGCAGTTAAATTTCCAACCAATTCGATGCTCTGTGAGCTCCTGTTCGAAACGACAGCGGTATTCATTACTATTTAAGAATTTATACAAGTCGCGTAAATAAGAGTTCGCGCCGACAAAATTCGTTCCCCTGTCAGAATGCATTACCTGCACAGGGCCCCGTCGAGACAAGAAGCGCTTTAGCGCGGCTAAAAAGCTAGCGGTAGTCAGGTCAGTAGCAACCTCGAGATGTAATGCGCGTGTTGTAAGACACGTAAAAACGCAAATATAAGCCTTTAAGGCTGTCGCTCCTCGACGTCTTATCGGGGTATACGCGATTGGTCCTGTATAGTCGCAGCCTGTTTGCATAAAAGGCTTAATGGCTTGTCTGGTACGACAGCCAGGCAAGTTCGCCATAAGCGGGAAAGTCGGACGCGGATGAGTGCGAAAGCACACATTACACTGGTGTACTATTTTCCGCACAAGGCGACGAGCGGATAAGATCCAATACTTCTGACGAAGCAACGACATAAGCATTTCAGGCCCAGCGTGCAAATGTTTTTTATGATAATATGAAATGATTAAATTAACAACGTGATCTTCACGAGGCAGAAGTATTGGATGTTGTTCTGCGAATTTTAAGTCAGAGTTGGCCAGACGGCCGCCAACTCTGAGTAGTCCGTTATGTAAAAACGGTCTTAACTTATTTAAAGACGGTGAAATAGGTGAGTCGCTTTTAATACTAATAATTTCATTTCTAAAATGCCTACGTTGAAGTATTTGCAGCAATTTAATTTCTGCAGACTCCATGTCAGAGGCAGCGACGGCTGCTGACTCACGGCGCGGTAGTAACTTCGAAAATCTACAAATATATACGATCGTACGTAAAAGTTTACTCCACGACGAAGACCGACAGGCAGCGGTATAAACTTCGGAGTCGTCCGGTGGAGTCAGAACTGCGTGAACGAGTTTTTTTTGCTCGGGAATGATTTCCAGAGTGGAATCGTCAATTCCATCAAAGGTGGGCCACTGCTCAGCCGACAGCGATAGCCACGGAGGCCCAAAAAACCACAGCGGGTGTTCATTGAGTTTAGAGGGAGCGACGCCCCGCGACAAACAGTCGGCTGGGTTGTCAGTTCCCGCGACGTGATGAAGATTATCAGCCGATACATTATCGGTTATCTTAATCACCCGATTGGCAACGAAAGTTTGCCAGCGGTGCGGTGAATTTTTAATCCAATAAAGTGCTACTTTGGAATCGGTGTAAGCGCGCACCTTTATTGGCATGCGGGAAGTATAAGCTTCGAGCACTGAACGTAATAACTTCGAAAGCAAGAGTACTGCGCATAACTCCATACGAGCTATCGTATGGGGCGGGGAAGGCGCGATTTTGGACTTGGCGCACAACAGACGAACATGATTGCCAGGGGCGGAGCTGACGTGCACGTATACCACGCCACCGTAAGCTCGCTCGCTGGCGTCAGCAAACCCGACCAGAGTAACCTCGCAGTCACCAGACACTCCGAGATAACGCGGAATTTTTATTTCATTTAGTGCTGGTAGCTCGGCACAATATTGTTGCCAAAACTTTACGATATTGTTGGGCGGGGGTTCATCCCAGCCTACATTAAGCTGCCATAGCTGCTTGATCAGCAATTTGGCGACCAAAATTGCCGGCGCAACGAATCCCATGATGTCCCATAGTCTAGCAATAGTCGAAAGTATAGTGCGCTTAGTGCACAAGGAACCCGAGTCTGGTGGGTTAATTTTGAAATAAAAATTGTCTTGATCTGTAGACCAACCGAGGCCCAGTATCTTATGCTGTGTGGCCTTATCAAATTCAACGTCAGTGGGAATCTTATGTGAAGCAGGAAGCTCGTCGAGAGCCTTTCTCGAATTACTGTTCCATTTAACAAGATCCCACTGAGCGCCCTTGAACATATTAATTAGTTCATGCGCAGTATTCGCCGCCTCCTGCTCACTATCAACAGAGAACGCGACGTCATCCATGTAGAGGCACGAGGAGGCGACGCGCGCGGCGCGCGGGTAGCTGGCGCCGTCGTCGCTGACGAGCTGCTGGACCGTGCGCAGCGCGTGGTAGGGGCTCGACCGCAAGCCGAAGCACACCCTATTAAACTGATATAAAAGAAGCGGGTCGTTTGGATTAAACCGATATAAGATCTTTTGATAATGTCTATCAGATTCGCGCATCATAATTTGTAGAAACATTTGTTTACAATCAGCGGTCATCGCTACAGCGTGTAGTCGAAAATTTAAAATAATTTTAAACAAGTCTCCTTGTAAGTTGGGACCACTGTGTAGAACATCATTGAGCGAGACACCTGACGAGGTTTTACAACTCGCGTCTAGCACAGGGCGCAGCTTTGACGTGGACTTATCCTCACGGAGAACACCGTGGTGCGGGATTATATAAGTAGGAGTAAAATCATTTGACTCCTGCGGTGAAGGGGTTACTTGTTCCAAATAACCTCGCGAAATGTAGTCATTTATGACGTCATTATAAGCGGAACGAAGCTTGGGAGAAGCTTCGAGCTTCCGTTCCAAACAAAAAAACCGCTTGCGCGCAATATCCAATGAATTGCCAAGCGAAAACACATCTTTGTCAAACGGAAGTGCTACGGTATAGCGGCCGGAAGAAGCGTCGCGTTCCGTAGTCGAGCGGTAAAAATATTCACATTCAGCATCGGCGGGATGCTGAACGGGCGAGCCAGGAACTTCTTCCAGTTCCCAGAAGCGGGTAAGCAAATTATCCATAGGCTGTTGAACTATGGCGCAGCATGACGTCACGCATGCCGGGCGGGCGGCTAGCGCTGGCACGGCTCCCATGAGCACGTAGCCTAACACTGTGTGAATAGCGGGAGGTGCCGACGGTCCGATGGAGACCACGTCGGGAAGAATCAAATGCGGAAACAGCGATGCACCAATCAAAACGTCAATTTTGTTGGGCTGAGCGAAATGTTCATCTGCCAATTGTAAATTATTGACAAAGGGTAGGGCGGATATATCTGCCCAGGCTGTAGGTAACTCATCAGTAATTCTATCGACTACCAAAGAATTTATTTGAAAATTAATGTTCATATTAAAACGCGAGAAAAATTCTAAGTCGATCGTCCCATTAGACATTCTTTCTATGCCTCCGAAACCCCTCACAGTAGTACGTTTAATTTTATTTTGGTGCAAGCCCAAACGTTCACAACATTCACTAGTAATGAAGTGACTTTGAGACGCAGAATCCAATAAGACTCGTATCACCTGCTTATCTCCCTTACTATCGTACGTCACTACTTGAGCAGTAGCGAGCAAAACAGTAGTGGATGAAGTACACTGCGGCGTACTACTGTGAACGGCGTTCAATACACAAGAGCGTGGCGCGGTAATGGACGTCGCGCATAATGCGACATCGGCCTGAGCGGGCGCAACCGCTCTCGCGGTACCGGACGGATCAGGTGACTGAGAGTATTGTGATACACGCGCCGGCGCCGGTGGCACGTTTGTTGGAGGTTGCGCGCTATTACCGGGTTGCGAGTTCGATTCTCGATGGAAATGTAACATAGAATGGTGTTTTTGTTTACACACACGACATCCGGATGCGGATTGACAACCACCAATTTTATTTTTGACACTTAGACAATTTATACAGCCATTAATATTTTTTACAGACTGAAAACGCTCTTGAGGGGACATTTTATGAAAATCAGGACATTTAAACAAATGCTGATGCGAAATATTTGTGCATAAGCACTTATAACTGGAAGATGCAGAATCGACCGTACTAACATAAGAATTATATTGCGGTGAACGGGTCTTACTACCGTTAGAACGAGAACGATCAGCTGACTTCTGTGCACCAGAGCCGGCCGCGGGGGCGGGGGTGCGTTGTAATATTTTACTCTGATTATTTAGAAAATCAACCAGCTTATCAAAGGACGGGATCTCAGACTGATTGTTATTGTTCTCGAAAGTATGTACGGTATTGGAATCTAACTTAGTTAAAGCAATTTGCAAAAATATTAGATCTAATAAATCTTTGATTTTCAGATTCTGCAGAGCGCGAACTGCGGTTACGAATTTATCGTTAAAAATATCTAAACTAGTCGCAGTGACTGAAGTCAGCGGTTTGAAATCTATTATTTGTTGTAAATAGGTAGCAGCTAACGTACGCTTATCTTCATACCTATTCACTAGGGTATCAAATAATAATTTATAATTTTCTGCGGAGGGTATAATTCCTGCGCAGGCGGTTTGCGCCTTCCCTGACAGCTTTCCTAACAAGTAATGCAGTCTTTCCTGATCTGAGAGGGATGGATTATCGTGAATTATTGATTTGAAATTAGCATAAAAGGAAGGCCATAAGCGAATGTCACCGTTAAAACTCATCAACTCAATTGGTGCTAACTTTACTTTACCCTTCAGCGGTAAACTAGGAGATTTTTGAGACGAAATAGTGACAGTACAAGACGCGACCAATCGCTTAATGCGACAGTATAACTGTTCGAAGGAAACTAGCGATTTAAAATCAGGCGAGGCTTTCGGTATATTCGATAGCAAACAATTATTATATTGATCTAACACCTTCTGGAATTCCGACCGAATTATATCGATATTACTACTGGCATCCAGAAACCTCTCGCGTGCTTCGCTTCCATCGTCTATATTTTTAGACAAATCGTAAGCTGCTTGTAGGCATTCAAATAACGCATTACGTTTCGCTTCTAGTGACCTAAGTTCATAATTATACTGCTCAGGTATATTTTCTCCGAGTTTACCGTTCGTCATAATGAATCTGTAGATAAAACGCGACTACAGATAAAAAATAATTTGAAATTGGAATACGAGTAAGCAGGGCTTGGCCGCGCTCGAAGTTACTCGGCCGCAGCGCGGCGGGAATGAATCTACCCACCTTTTATAACAATCGAATGAAATAAATAATGCGTAATTACCTTTACGGCGAAACGTTAAAATTAAAATGAATTTAGATTTGAGTTGATGTCTACTAGGCGACAACTATACAAAACTATTGTATTTAGACAGCGGGAGCGGAAATTACCTAAGTAGCACGCCGCGTGCGCACTAACTTAGGTACGCCTTTTAGATGCGTAATTATCTAAAAGGGGCGGTTTTAATATAATTCTCCTACTAGGTGACCTACTAGGGGCGGAAACAGAATAAAATCTGCGATCGAAAGGACCACAAAAATGGCGTCGCGCGTATGGTGCGAACCTTCGATAGCTAAATCTAAATAAGAAAATGACGGAGACAGAGAATCAGCAAGGTAATAGCTAAGGTGAGGTATATGGAAGACGTGCACCAACCTTCAGATCTTCGGGAAGCGAGCTCCTGGAGCTCCAGCTCAGCTAGCCACGTGGAATTCACCGGTTCAGGATCACGTCATCTGACACCACACAAGCCAACGTTCGTCAAGTTCTTACTGTCCACACGCGAAAAACACCACTTTTGAAACAGCGGGACGGATATGACTTACGAGCAGAAGTTGCTCATATCATCAGCGAAAGGAGCTGGAACAGCTCTTGATGGTACGGCGGTTGAACTGATTCTGTGTTGCGGCTTGCGGCGCGCAGAGGGCGCCTCATTGTATAGGTACACGCCAAAATAGGAAAAATGGAAAAAGGATGTGTAGCCTATACCTTGCGTAATTAATAGATAATATTTAAATTAGCCGATAGGTGGCGGCACCATCGTGTATCAAAATGGCTGGAAGAGGAAATTAAAGATGATGAGGAAATTATTGAAAGCGATGACGATGGTAATGCTGGCATAGTGTCAGAATCAATTAGTCAAGAGGGCAGAAGTCAGGTGCAAGATGAGGAGATGGCTCAAGATCACGTGACTAATACCACACAGTCTGAGCAGTCGTCGTCAAAAGATGATATTCTTCTCTCTCAATTGAGGCAAGTTGAGCGTACAGAGGTGAGTGGCAACTTTTTTATATCAAAAAATGGAACACGATGGAATAAATCACCTCCAACTCAAACTATTGTGCATTGAATGCAACGAAAACAGTGATTCAATTTAAAAAAATATCAGAAATCTAAAAAAAATATGTGTTTTGATTTGTAACTTGCCAAATATGTAACTTTTTATGTGATCTCTTAAAAATGTTCCTAATTAAGTAAATTTAACAATGTAAACAAAAAATTTGTAACTTTAATTTTCTAAAATAAATCTTCTTTAGTAAAAATGCTTATTTTTATTCAAATTTGCCATATTATTGATTTTTTTTCAATTTTAAAGTGTTGTACTATAGTAGAGCGCGCGAGCATACTTGCAAAGAAATGGGGCGCGTGCACTCTAGTGTTAAAATTGATATAACTTTTTTATTTATGAACGGATTTAAATGAAACAAACACTAAATTTTAAGTGAAGCTTATCATAATATTTCAGTGAAAACCGCAAACGAATCAGTTCAGCCGTTTCTCAGATTAGCGTGCACAAACGCACAGACAAACCGACAAACAGACAAAAATTCTAAAAATCATTGTTTTGTGTTCTATTGCGTTGGTAAAAGCCCCCAAAAATATTTTTACTCATTTATCTTCCATGTACAGACAGCGATCGGTTACGATTTTATTATATGTATTGATTGATTGATTGATTGATTGATATGTCATTTGGGCAAAGTGGAATTTTTGACAAGAGGGCAAAGCGGAACGCATTCCGCTTTGCCCTCACTTTACTATCCTATGTTAGTTTATGTTTAAGCTGTATGTAATTAAATACATACAGGAAGACCAGCCATGGTTCATGGAGCGAGGAAGATATGAAAAAAGCCATGGAAGAGGCGAATGCAACATCAATAAAGTCTGCGTCAGTCAAGTATGGGATTCCCGTCGGAACTCTTCACCGCCATATCGAAAAAGGAGATGCTACCAAAACTCTGGGTAGATTCCGACCAGTTTTTAACGCAAGTATTGAACGGGAGATATATGAACTAGCTGTAGAACTTGATGGTGTATTTTTTGGCTTAACAATAGAAACTCTTAAGGGTCTGGCATTTCAGTTGGCTAGACAAAATAATATTTCTCATCCGTTTAGAGGAGAGCAAGCAGGAAAAGCATGGGTTGAGGGATTTATGAAAAGGCATCCCCAATTATCTTTCAGGAATCCGGAGCCAACTTCAATTGCACGTTGTTCTGCTTTCAACAGCATGCAAGTAGGTCGATTTTATGACAATTTGTGGCATGTTCTGTCACAGCATAATTTCATGTCCCGTCCAGATGATATTTATAATATGGACGAAACTGGCGTAAAAACAAGTGCGGGAAAACCACCCCGAGTTATATCTGTCAAAGGTAAAAAACAAGTCGGTGTAGTAGCTTCAAATGAACGTGGGCAATTAACCACTGTAATTTGTGCTTGTAGTGCAACTGGTAGTTTCATACCACCTTGTTTCATTTTTGGCCAGAGAAAGCGCATGAACGATCGCTTATAAGATGGTGCACCTAATGGTGCACAAGGTTGGTGTTCAGACTCTGGATGGATAAATAATACAAATTACAATAATTGGCTTCAGATGTTTATTGAAACGACTCGTCCGACCAAGGAAAAGCCTGTCTTGTTAATTTTAGATAACCATACCTCTCACCAAAACTTAGAAGGATAGACTATGGCGAAGGACAAGCATGTTATTATAGTAAGCATTGCTCCACACACTAGTCACAAACTGCAGCCTTTAGATATAGCAGTGTACGGCCCCTTTAAGGCAGCCTTTGAGAGAGCTGTTGACACTTTTCAGAATAACCATCCTTCTAGACGTATAACGCATTTTGATGAAGCCAAACTTTTTCGTGTAGCCAAACGTTCGTGATGCATTTGAAAAAAGTGCCACAGTGCATAATGCTACTAGTCGATTTAAAAAAGCAGGAATTTTCCCTTATAACAGAGACCTATTTACGGCTTTGGATTTTTCTCCATCGACAGTTTATGAAAATGAGCTTATTGAACAACCTGATAATGAAATCACCCAGAATATAGAAAATAGTACATCTGGAATAACTGAACAGGATTGTCCATCAGAAATAACTGAACTTAATGGTACACAGGAAGTCCCTGAGCAGATCGAAATAGTTGAAGATAGCCGTCCAAAACCTGCTATTAATTTAGACAATGACGACTTTAATCAGCCTTCAACCAGCTCTATGGTTTTGATTTCCCCAAAACAAATAATACCCATGCCTAAAGTAACTCCAGCTATCAAAAAGCGAAGAGTTAAGGCCCAAAAATCGGAAATACTAACTAGCTCACCATATAAGGCTGCTTTAGAGCAAAAAGCTGAAACTAAGCGAAAACTGGAAACTGGAAATGATTGTAAAAATAAGCGGCCAAGTGCGAGTCGGACTCGCACATGAAGGGTTCCGTAGTAGCAAATAACATAATACAAAAGTCTTGCAGTATGTTTTTTTTTAAATTTTTGTATTTGAGTTGATTGAATGAAAGGTAAATTACCGTTTATGATTTATGACGTATTAAAAAAAAACTACTGACTAGATATCGTTCAAACCAATTTTCGCTGGTAGTTTTTATGGTAATGAACATCATATATTTTTTTTTGGTTTTATAATTCCCTTATTTTAGAAGTTCCGGGGGGGGGGACACACTTTTTTCCACTTTGGAAGTGTCTCCCGCGCAAAGTATTCGGTTTAGAAAAAAATGATATTAGAAACCTGAATATCATTTTTGAAGACCTATCCATAGATACCCCACACGTATGGGTTTGATGAAAAATAAATTTTTGCGTTTCAGTTCTAAGTATGGGAAACCCCCAAAATTTTTTGTTTTTCTTTTATTTTTGTGTCAAAACCTTAATGCGGTTCACATAATACATCTTCTTACCAAGTTTCAACAGTATAGGTCTTATAGTTTCGGAAAAAAGTGGCTGTGACATACGGACGGACAGACAGACAGACAGACATGACGAATCTATAAGGGTCCCGTTTTTGCCATTTGGCTACGTAACCCTAATAAGAAGATACCCAAACTAAAAATAGAAAATACAAAAAATAAAGATGTAAAAAATAAAGGGAAAGGAAAGGGTAAAAAAACAAAGACAAATCAACCAGATATACATGAATGCTCATTTTGTGGCGAGATTTACCAAGACCCACCAATAGAAGAATGGGTGCAGTGCCAGCAGTGCTTTGAATGGTCCCATGAGCTGTGTGGTCAAGTAGTTGAAACTCAATTTAGATGCATAAATTGCATACAAAGCTATGCAAATTAGGTTATTCCACTTTACCCTTCAGAGGTTTCCACTTTGCCCCTTGTAATGAAGGCAAAGTGGAATACGAAGTACAATTAAAAAAGGCTGATTATTTTTGTTCCTATTAATGTTATCTCACTTTATAAGAAAGTGAAACTTAAATATATGTGCGTCATTATTTTTGTAAAGATTCAGTATTTTTGTAAGACATTGAAACTTAAATATATGTGCGTCATTATTTTTGTAATAAATATATTTTTTTAAACATTTTTCTATTTTTTTTCTAATTTTAAAATTAAGGGTTCCACTATGCCCCCCCTTTCCCTACTAGCTGATGCCCGCGACTTTGTTCGCGTGGACTTTAGGACCCTGGCATATAAATATGGTCATCAGGCTGAAAAACTTTTGCTAATGCGTCATTAATGTATATTTCTAACAGTTTAGCTGGACCATTTTTTTTTTGCATCAGGTGTTCCAGATCTTCGAGTTTTATACCTCAACAATAAAAGTTCATCAGGCTGAATAACTTTTGCTAAGAAGTCATTTTTAGGGTTCCGTAGCCAAATGGCAAAAACGGAAACCTTATAGATTCGTCATGTCTGTCTGTCTGTCTGTCCGTCCGTATGTCACAGCCACTTTTTTCCGAAACAATAAGACCTATACTGTTGAAACTTGGTAATTAGATGTATTATGTGAACCGCATTAAGGTTTTGACACAAAAATAGAAAAAAACAATAAATTTTGGGGATTCCCCATACTTAGAACTGAAACTCAAAAATTTATTTTTCATCAAACCCACATGTGTGGGGTATCTATTGATAGGTCTTCAAAAATGATATTGAGGTTTCTAGTATCATTTTTTTCTTAACTGAATACTTTACGCGGGAGACACTACCAAAGTGGAAAAAAGTGTGTCCCCCCCCCCCGTAACTTCTAAAATAAGGGAATTGAAAAACTAAAAAAAATATATTATGTTCATTACCATGAAAACTACCAGCGAAAATTGGTTTGAACGATATCAAGTAAGTAGTTTTTTTTTAATACGTCATAAATCAAGCAATTTACCTTTCATTCAATCAACTCAAATATAAAAATTAAAAAAAAAAACATACTACAAGACTTTTATATTATGTTATTTGCTACTACGGAACCCTTCATGGGCGATTCCGACTCGCACTTGGCCGCTTATTATATTTCTTATTATAGTTTAGCTGGACCATTATGGTTCTGTATCATGTGTTCCAGACTTCGATGTTTATACCTCAACAGAAAATGTTCATCAGGCTGAACGACTTTGGCTAAGGCGTATTTTATAGTTCTTATAGTTTAGCTGGACCATTATGGTTCTGCATCAGGTGATCCAGGTCTTCGATTTTTATAATTCAATAAAAAATGCTGAGCAGGCTAAACAACTTTTGCTAAGGCGGCATTTTTATATTTCTTGTAGTTAAGCTGAACCATTAAGTTTTTGCATCAGGTGTTCCAGATCTTCGATTTTTATATCTCAACAAAAAATGTTCATCAGGCTGAACTACTTTTGCTAAGGCGTCATTTTTAGGGTTCCGTAGCCAAATGGCAAAAACGGAAACCTTATAGATTCGTCATGTCTGTCTGTCTGTCTGTCCGTCCGTATGTCACAGCCACTTTTTTCCGAAACCATGAGACCTGTACTGTTGAAACTTGGTAAGTAGATGTATTATGTGAACCGCATTCAGGTTTTGACACAAAAATAGAAAAAAAAAACAATAAATTTTGGGGGTTCCCCATACTTAGAACTGAAACTCAAAAAAATATTTTTCATCAAACCCACACGTGCGGGGTATCTATGGATAGGTCTTAAGAAATGATATTGAGGTTTCTAATATCATTTTATTCTAAACCGAAAACTTTGCGCGAGAGACACTTCCAAAGTGGAAAAAAGTGTGTTCCCCCCCCACCCCGTAACTTCTAAAATAAGAGAATAATAAAACTAAAAAAAATATATGATGTTCATTACTATGAAAGCTACCAGCGAAAATTGGTTTGAACAAGATCTAGAAAGAAGTTTTTTTTAATATGTCATAAACTGTAATTTACCTTTCATTCAATCAACTCAAATATAAAAATTAAAAAAAAATACTACTACGGAACCCTTCATGGGCGAGTCCGACTCGCACTTGGCCGCTTATTATATTTCTTGAAGTTAAGCTGAACCATTAAGTTTTTGCATCAGGTGTTCCAGATCTTCGATATTTATATCTCAACAAAAAAAATTCATCAGGCTGAACTACTTTTGCTAAGGCGTCCTTTTTATATTTCTTATAATTTAGCTGGACCATTATGGTCCTACATCATATTGTGTCCCAGATCTTCGATTTTTATATCTCAACAAAAAATGCTTATCAGGCTGAACTACTTTTGCTAAGGCGTCCTTTTTATATTTCTCATAATTTTGCTGGACCATTATGGTCCTACATCATGTGTTCCAGATCTTCGATTTTTAAATCTCAACCAAAAATGCTCATCAGGCTGAACTCCTTTTGCTAAGACGTCCTTTTTATATTTCTTGTTATTTAGCTGGACCATTTGGTCCTACATCATGTGTTCCAGATCTTCGATTTTTATATCTCAACCAAAAATGCTCATCAGGCTGAACTACTTTGGCTAAGGCGTCATTTTATATTTCTTATAGTTTTGCTGGACCATTACGTTTCTGCATCAGGTGCTCCAGATCTTTGATTTTTATAACTCAACAAAAGATGCTCAGCGGGCTAAACAACTTTAGCTAAGGCGTCATTTTCATATTTCTTGTCGTTAAGCTGGACCACTAAGTTTTTGCATCAGGTGTTCTAGATCTTCGATTTTTATATCTCAACAAAAAATGTTCATCAGGCTAAACTACTTTTGCTAAGGCGTCATTTATATATTACTTATAGTTTAACTGGACCATTAAGGATCTGCATCAGGTGTTCCATTTTCTTATATCAATTATAGCCTATATGTTACTCAGGCTTAACAGCTACATAACAAAAAAAGTTTCATTCGAATCCGTCCAGTATTTCCTGAGATTGGCGTGTACTAACAGACAAACAATCGCCCATAGAAAAAAATATCTTTAAATTTTAAATGATGATAACTTTTTTATCTGACATCAGATTTCGATGAAACAAAGCTTATTTGTTGCTCAAGGATGAGCTTAATCTTTTAGTGAAAACCGCGTAAAAATCTGTTCAGTAGTTTTTAAGATTAGCGAGTACATACAGACAGACAGACAGACAAAAAAATCCAAAAAATCTTTTTTGTGTTCTTTTACTTTTTTTTTATCGCCCACATCCATTTTTTGTAATTTTTATCAAATGTACAGACACGCGGTTCCTACTGTTTTATTATATGTATTGAAAGCTGATGCCCGCGATTTTGTTCGCGTGGACTTTAGGACTCCGGCATATAAATATGGTCATCAGTCTGAAAAACTTTTGCTAATGCGTCATTAATGTATATTTCTAACACTTTAGCTGGACCATTTTTTTTTGCATCAGGTGTTCCAGATCTTCGAGTTTTATACCTCCACAATAAAAGTTCATCAGGCTGAATACCTTTTGCTAAGACGTCATTTTTATATTTTTTTATTATAGTTTAGCTGGACCATTATGGTTCTGTATCATGTGTTCCAGACTTCGATTTTTAAACCTCAACAAAAAATGCTTATCAGGCTGAACGACTTTGGCTAAAGCGTCATTTTATATTTCTTATAGTTTAGCTGGACCATTATGGTTCTGCATCAGGTGATCCAGATCTTCAATATTTATAATTCAATTAAAAATGCTGAGCAGGCTTAACAACTTTTGCTAAGGCGGCATTTTTATATTTCTTGTAGTTAAGCTAAACCATTAAGTTTTTGCATCAGGTGTTCCAGATCTTCGATTTTTATATCTCAACAAAAAATGTTCACCAGGCTGAACTAATTTTGCTAAGGCGTCATTTTTATATTTCTTGAAGTTAAGCTGAGCCATTAAGTTTTTGCATCAGGTGTTCCAGATCTTCGATATTTATATCTCAACAAAAAAAAATCGTCAGGCTGAACTACTTTTGCTAAGGCGTCCTTTTTATATTTCTTATAATTTAGCTGGACCATTATGGTCCTACATCATGTGTTCCAGATCTTCGATTTTTGTATCTCAACAAAAAATGCTCATCAGGCTGAACTACTTTTGCTAAGGCGTCCTTTTTATATTTCTTATTATTTAGCTGGACCATTTGGTCCTACATCATGTGTTCCAGATCTTCGATTTTTATATCTCAACAAAAAATGCTCATCAGGCTGAACTACTTTGGCTAAGGCGTCATTTTATATTTCTTATAGTTTTGCTAAACTATAATGTTTCTGCATCAGGTGCTCCAGTTCTTTGATTTTTATAACTCAACAAAAAATGCTCAGCGGGCTAAACAACTTTTGCTAAGGCGTCATTTTCATATTTCTTGTCGTTAAGCTGGACCACTAAGTTTTGGCATCAGGTGTTTTAGATCTTCGATTTTTATATCTCAACAAAAAATGTTCATCAGGCTAAACTACTTTTGCTAAGGCGTCATTTATATATTTCTTATAGTTTAACTGGACCATTAAGGATCTGCGTCAGGTGTTCCATTTTCTAAAATCAATTATAGCCTATATGTTGCTCAGGCTTAACAGCTACATAACAAAAAAAGTTTCATTTGACTCCGTCCAGTATTTCCTAAGATTGGCGTGTACTAACAGACAAACAATCGCCCATAGAAAAATTATTTTTAAACTTTAAATGATGATAACTTTTTATGTAACATCAGATTTCGATGAAACAAAGCCTATATGTTGCTCAGGGATGAGCTTAATCTTTTAGTGAAAACCGCGTAAAAATCTGTTCAGTAGTTTTAAAGATTAGCAGAGTACATACAGACAAATGATTCGGGATTCGGCGGCTGGCAACCCAAGAGCATAAATGTCAAAATTATTGCTCCGTATTTAATATTGTAAATTTAAATATCTCAATAGCTAAATCCAATAAATAATATTACTTGTTTGTAAAACAAACTAGGTTTTATCGTAATTGATAATTTGTTTGTGCAATTTCAGTGTATTTTGTGAAATAATAGTGCTCTTAGCTGACGTTCAGTGGGTATAATTGTTACCGGCTTTTTACAACTTTTACAAGGTAAGAACGGTACAATAACTAATTCTTTTTACATATCTCAATAAACACCACGTCCTTTGTGCACTGTTTTTCATAATTTTGGAAAGGTTACTCATATAAAGCACATACAAATTGACACTTGTTTTTGTAACAGTAGGTAGGTTATGTTTTTGTTATTTCTTAGTAAGTGATCGGTTTTGTTAGCTGTTCTAACGTTTATTATCTTCCTTACACATTTTGTTAGTCCCTATATTGTAAAAATGTCCACCACAACCCGTGCAACGACAGCCAGGCAATTGGAAATTCAGCTGAAGGATGCCTTACTCCAGCTCAAGGCAGAAAAGGAAGACAATGAGAAACTATTATTGTGTACGAAAAATATTTGACTCGAACAAAAGCTTTCTGAGAGTCTCCAATTATGCGATGAATTAAGCGAGCAACTTAACCGATTGCATTTAGAAGTAGATTCTTTCCGCCAATGCGGTGATACGTATGAGCAAACGCTCAGACGTACCTCCGAGTTAGAAAAAGAGCTGGGAGAGGCATATAGACTCATAAGTAGTTACGAGCAAGATGCCCAGTCGCGTCAGTCAGCGGAGGTGTCCAGCCTCTTTGACGAGCTCATTGATAGTGTCCCTGTGCCTCCCTCAACAAATTCCTCAGTAATCGATCTCACTAGTGAGACATCATGCAGTAATAATTACTTAGATAATTCAAATACCATGAATAGTCACAACAAAGTTAAAAAACATTAAAAAATTTGTAAAAAAAATCAAGAAAACCAATAATAAATCTCAGGAAATCTGTTTATTAAAATCCAGTTCATTAAATTGTAAATTACAAACAGAGTTAGACTTATGTAATGAAAAATTGGCGAAAAGTCAAGAGTTGTATGAGGTCAACAGGATTAGACTTGAGTCTCATATTATTAAATTACAGGAGGACTACTCCTCATTATTTTCTAAGTATAATAATCAACAAAAACAAAATACTGAGCACATGCTGACTGTGGAGAAATTGATTAGCGACAGCAGGTACAATCAAGAAACCCTTGATTTATTAGCTAAGGAATGTACTTGCGGGCAGCTCAACCAGCCCACCATCAGTGTCCCTACATCAAAGCTCTCTCCTTGTGACAGTAATTTGTGCAATAATGTGTCTGATTGCGTTGACCTCATGGAACCTCCATGTAATACAATAGTTTTTTCTGATAGTATGGATCGCAATATGGGTTGCATGCTTAACGCACTTCTTGATAACAATTGTGTTAATTACTGCTTCCCGAATGCAACCTATACCCAAATTTTAGATAAAATTAAATTAACCAAACTAAATAGTAAATCTACTGTTGTATTACTGATAGGCAATTGTAATAGAATAGGAAAAAAAGAAATAATCAGCTGTATGGATTATTTAACTAAACTAGAAGTAGGCAAAATAATTTTATGTGCATTTCCATATATACGTTGCCAGTCTCCAACAAATAATAGAAACATTCACCATCTCAATACTTTGATACATAATATAACATGTCATTATAGTGATAAATTTATGTTTTTTGACACCAATAATTTCATAGGTGAATGTGATCTGACAAAAGATAATATTTATCTTTCAAAATATTCTAGACGTAAGATTGCTACGTTAGTAGCAAATAATATTAATTTTTGGACGAGTTTACATTGTAAACGAAAACCTAGTTTTAAGACGCCTACTGATTTACCAGGAATATGTGATGGTAAATCTGTAGACTTGACGGCAGTTTTAAACTGAACATTAAGACAACGGAAAGGCCTCATGAACTAAGAATAGTACATCAAAATTTAGAAGGTTTTTCCGGCAAAGAATTATTAGTTGAATTATTTCTTGAAGAATTGGATGTTGACATTTTATGTTTGAGTGAACATTGGCTGTATGAGAGTCAAATGATGTTCAGCCTAAACAACTATAATATTGTTAGCTGCTGTAACAGGAAGTCTGCTCAGCGAGGGGGTTCCATATTTTTTGTAAAAGATTCTTTCCGTAGCAAAGAGCGGACGGATATTGTCAGACTTTCTGTTGAGCGCGTTTGTGAGGTGACCTGTGCCGAGCTAGATCATCATATAATTATTTGTGTATACAGTCCTCCTAATAGTGATTTTAAAAGTTTCTTAAAACAATGGACCAGGTACTTAAGTCCTGTTCATCTAGTAAAAATAATTTAATTGTTTGCGGAGATTTTAATGTTGATATCTTAGTAGATAATCCAAAAAGTACACAATTTCTAAATCTTTTTAAATGTTATGAATTAGTAAACGTATTCTTTGAGCCAACACGAATCACTGCTACATCTGCTACTTGGCTAGACAATTTTTTTAGTAATATTCAATATTCTGATAAATCTGTTATTAATAAACTGCCTTCCGATCATTCAGGTGTATATGTAGTTTATGTCAAGGAGTCCAAAGGCAAGTCCAGCATTTTGAACAAAGATAAGACTTTTTGTAGGCCGATTACTTCTAAAAATATACAAAAATTAAAAAATAATTTAGATAACAAATTGTTGTCGGTCGTTTACACAGGAAAAAATCCTGACGACCATTACAATAAACTATTTAACGTTATTACCTCAGAATATTCAAAAACTATAAAACAAAAACAAGTTGTAGTGCATAGAAAATTACAGTTTAGTGAGTGGGCCGGCATCTACATAAGTAGGAGCAGGCTTTATGACTTATATTCCCAAAAACAATATAATTTTAGTCCTTCCTTTCTAGAATATGTTAAAAATTATTCCAAAATATTTAAAAAAGTTTGTAGACAAGCCAAGGCAAATCGTATAAGTAGAAAAATAAATAATGCTCCTAACAAAATAAAAGAAACTTCGAATGTTATAAATAAAGAAACGGGTAAAAATAAAGCCAAAGAAAATATCTATCAAATCAAATCTTGTGGTAAGACTATTACTAAAACTGAAGAAATAGTTAATATTTTTGATGATTTCTTTACTAACATTCCTTTGGAACTTACTTCTAATGTGAATTCTAGCCCCCAGCGTGCTGAAGCCTTGCTTAAGAATAATGTTAGGCCTTGTGATTCTAAATTTAAATTTAAGCATATTGGCCCCAAAGATATAATAGATGCATTTAAACAGTTAAATTTAAAAAAATCTGAAGATCATTGGGGCATGTCTGTTGCTGTAGTAAGCCACATCATAAATATCATAGCTGCTGATTTAGCTTTTATATTTAACGAATGTATTGATGAAGGCATATTTCCTAACCTAATGAAATGTAGTAAACTAATCCCCTTATTTAAAAAAGGAGAAAAAACAGATCCTGGCAACTACAGACCTATATCTATCCTGCCAGTTTTGAGTAAGGTGTTCGAAAAGATAATGCTCAATCAAATGCTTCTTTACTTTAAGACCTACAACCTTTTCCATAGCCAACAATTCGGCTTTACTGGCGGGAAATCGACCACTGATGCGGGAGTAGCACTCGTTACTCATATATACGACGCATGGGAGAACAAAAATGATGGAATTGGATCATTTTGTGATCTCTCCAAAGCATTTGATTGCGTAGATCATCCGACACTTTTGCTTAAATTTCGTCAATACGGTTTTGATGATAATTCAATCAAACTTATAGAATCTTATTTAACAGATAGGCATCAGACTGTTGATTTAAATGGCATAAAATCGCACGGATCTAATGTTAAGATAGGCGTACCGCAAGGTTCAATTCTTGGACCTTTCCTTTTCTTGGTTTATGTCAATGACTTGCCTTACATGGTTGAGAGACAGGCTGGCATAGTGCTGTTTGCTGATGACACCTCGCTTATATTCAAACTTGATCGACATAGCACAAACGCTAGCGCGGTGAACAGCACCTTGTCTTCCATTTCTGATTGGTTTTCTGCCAATAATCTCATGTTAAATGCGAAAAAGACTCAATGCGTTCGATTTTCTCTTCCCAATGTGAGACAGGGCTGCGTTGACATAATGATAGATGGTGAAAAACTCGATCTTGTTGAAAGTACTACCTTCTTAGGAATTACAATAGACTCGAAACTTCAATGGGGTGCTCATATAACTAAACTTTCAAATAGGTTTAGTTTTGCGGCTTATGCTGTTAGGAGAATAAGACAATTGACAGATGTAGCAACTGCTAGACTAGTGTACTTTAGTTACTTTCATAGTGTAATGTCTTACGGCATACTCCTGCGGGGGAATGCAGCCGATATTCAGACTATTTTCATTTTAAAAAAACGGGCAATTCGTGCTATTTACGGGTTAGGATCTAGAGACTCACTCAGAGAATTATTCAAGAAAATAGATATACTTACCTTAGCATCACAGTATATATATGAAAACATAATGTATGTAAGGAAAAATATTTCCTCATACAATAAAGTAAGCGATTTGACCGATAGAAACTTACGTAATAAGAATGACTTAGTTGCCCCGTTTTATAGGCTTAAAACAATTAATAAGACGTTTATGGGGAACTGTATACTTTTTTATAATAAATTGCCAAAATCGATCCTTGATATGCCAGACAAAAGATTCAAAACTTATGTAAAGAAAGTACTTTGTAAGAAGGCTTATTATAGGACCGATGACTACCTTAAAGACAAAAAAGTCTGGCTTGAGCTTGACGCGGGTCCCGCTAAAAGTTTGTAATATAGGTACTCGAAAATGTCATAATTTGTTACATTTTGTACAAACTGAATCTACAACTTGACATTACTTTAAAATTTTGACATTCTAAAAATTAAATTTAAATTATGATATGACGGGTCCCCTATTTGTTTTCGAAATTTGTTGATCCGATTTTTATAGTATCGAACACTGTGTGCCGATAACTCAGTGATGCGATGTTTTCCTCTATCGATGCTTTATAGGCGCGATGTAACGTTCATGCGAAAAATTATGTTCCGATACACCTTACAGCGATAGCTCATTGCTTCGGTAATTTATTAGTTCGATAGCATCGTAGCCCGAAACGCCTACTGATGTGTTTGTCAAATAGGATATTGGAAAATGGAACACCTGATGCAAAACCATAATGGTCAGCTAAACTATAAGGAATATAAAAGTGACGCCTTAGCAAAAGTTGTTCAGCCTCATGAGCGTTTTCCGGAGTCATAAAGTCCACGCGAACAAAGTCATAGGCTTCGGCTGGTTTATAATAAGTTTCTTGGAAGTTGATGATTAAAAAAGCGGCCAAGTGCGAGTCGGACTCGCCATATTATTATATCTGTGGACTCGCCCAAGGGTTCCGCAAGTAGCATAATATAAGCCTGGGCAACATATAGGATATTATTAATATTGGAAAATGGAACACCTTACTGCTACTTCCTTAGAGCCGTAATTTAAAAAAATATATAAAAAATGACCTGTTTTTTTTTTGTAAAAACCAAATGTATGTTATGTAGATTTATACATACATACATACTATCACGTCTTTATCCCTAATGGGGCAGACAGAGCATTCTGGGTCTTGCGGATCTATGCAGAGCCCAGGGCCGCAAGACCCAAAAGCCACTTTTAGCGTCATGGTGGGCGAGAAGATGGAAAAGCAATCAATACAGTGATGGGTTGCTAGCCGCATCGCCTGTTAACATGATTCGCATTTTTGCCCATTCTCTCGATCGGCTTTTACGATCTGCGCGGGAAGAGAAGCAGCTGGTACATTCTAAGTTTTTTCGTTTCTCCCAGACCAGCATGGGAGGATGTAGATTTATGTATTGAAATACCATTGTAAAAGCAAAGGTATCTTTTTAGGGTTCCGTAGCCAAATGGCAAAAAAACGGAACCCTTATAGATTCGTCATGTCTGTCTGTCGGTCTGTCTGTCTGTCCGTCCGTATGTCACATGCATTTTTTTCCGAAACTATAAGAACTATACTGTTGAAACTTGGCTAAGTAGATGTATTCTGTGAACCGCATTAGGATTTTCACACAAAAATAGAAAAAGAACCATAATTTTTGGGGGTTCCAGATACGTAGAACTAAAACTCAAAAAAATATTTTTCATCAAACCCATACGTGTGGGGTATTTATAGATAGGTCTTCAAAAATGATATTGAGGTTCCTAATATCATTTTTTTCTAAACTAAATAGTTTGCGCGAGAGACACTTCCAAAGTGGAAAAATGTCCCCTCCCCCGTGACTTCTTAAATAAGAAAGTGATAAAACTAAAAAAAATATATATTGTTCATTACCATGCAAACTACTAGCAAAAATTGGTTTGAACGAGATCTAGTAAGAAGTTTTTTTTTAATACGCCATAAATCGTAAACCGCAAATTACCTTTCATTCAATCAACTTAAATAGAAAAATAAAATAAAACATACTACAAAACTTATATTATGTTACTTGCGGAACCCTTGGGCGAGTCCGACTCGCACTTGGCCGCTTTTTTAATAATAAACTTCCAAGAAACTTATTTTAAACCAGCCGAAGCCTATGACTTCGTTCGCGTGGACTTTATGACTCCGGAAAATGCTCATCAGGCTGAACAACTTTTCCTAAGGCGTCACTTTTAAATTCCTTATAGTTTAGCTGACCATTATGGTTCTGCATCAGGTGTTCCATTTTCCAATATCCTATTTGACAGACACATCAGTAGGCGTTTCGGGCTACGATGCTATCGAACTAATAAATTACCTAAGCAATGAGCTATCGCTGTAAGGTGTATCGGAACATAATTTTTCGCATGAACGTTACATCGCGCCTATAAAGCATCGATAGAGGAAAACATCGCATCACTGAGTTATCGGCACACAGTGTTCGATACTATGAAAATCGGATCAACAAATTTCGAAAACAAATAGGGGACCCGATATGATATGATGACATAACAAACAAAACAATGTATCCTCTGTCCACATTAACTTTAAGTATTAATTTATATGAGTTGACGTCCTTGGAGAAAATGTGCAGTGCAGTTTGTTACCGCTTCTTCTGCACTAGCGCTTTGGTAGAGGTAGTTAACCTTGCTGTAAGTAACTATTTGACGTCAACAATTGTGCAACAAAATAATGACGATTATTAAGAGATATTATAAATATCCTATAATAATAAAGATATATTTGATTGATTGATTGATTGATTACAGACAGACAGACAGACAGCCAGACAGACAGACAGACAGACAAAAAAATCCAAAAAATCTTTTTTGTTTTCTGTTACTCTTTTCTTATCGCCCACATCCATTTTTTGTAATTTTTATCAAATGTACAGACACGCGGTTCCTACTGTTTTATTATATGTATTGTTAGTTTTCTCATTGCTAGCCCAAACTACCGCATTCTTACCTCAGTACTGTTCGATACCCGACTGGACTCACCCGCCACGCACCGCTCCAAATAAATTAAAGTGATCATCTTAATCATCCCGCGATGCGCCTGTGGTCATCTCGACCGTAGGATAAAACACCCCTCAACAAGTGAAAAGTGTGTGAAACCTCAGACCTGGGCCCAGGAGAAGTTCATCTGGATTGCAAGACAGGAAGCACAGGAGCTCCGTGTTGGTGAACCAGCACATTCCCTATTTTCAGTCTGCTCCGCGCACACATATGCTTCAATGCATCATCTGAACCTTCTTAAAAAAAATTCTTCCCTTAAAAACCAAACTTATGCTGGTCCAGTCTCTCATTCTTCCTACCATTGATTATGCTGATGTGTGTTATCTGGACATAACCTGAATGACATGAATAGTGGCACGCTTAAACTTGAAATTCCAGTTTATCGTACTAGTTTCATGACCGACTTCTTCACTTCTCAAGCCATACGGCTTTGGAATGCATTGCCCGAGGACATGAAACAAATCTCTAGTAGGCATGTATATAAGAAAAAAGTGCATGATTTACTCTTTGAAAGCATAATGAATTAGCAGAACTCATCGTTTATTACTATTTTCAATATTTATATGTAAATATGTAAATATATATATATATATATATATTTATACGATAGATGTACAAAGTGCCCACGGGTAAATATATATATATATATATATACCCGTGGGCACTTTGTAGATCTATCGTGCCGTATGACTAGTATTTGTTGGTTCCGTTTACGTAAGTAGATCCGGGTGCCTTTTCTAGATCCATTGCTAGTCAGCCATGCGCATGTTGTTCCGACTGGAGCCAAAAGTGTCAACGAGAGTAATAATAATAATTACGGGATTTTTATACAAATCCACCTTTTTGGCATTCAACACTGTTACATCCGATTCAAATCAACCAATCAGAGAGCACCGTTGACCTCCTTGGCTACAATCTGCTAGTAATAATATTATTACAAGCTTCTGTTCAACTTGCAATGTTTATGCAATCTATGTAGTGTTGCAAAACAATAGATATCATTTTTCAATTTTTCTATTGAAAAATGCCAAACTATCGACAGTGGTATATCGGTATGGATATCTGTTTAGAGCAATAATATTGATAACCAACAATACTATCAATAGTATTGATAGTATTGATCCGACGAAGAACAAACTATCATGAGTATCGATAGTATAACGTTTCATAAAATATCGACACTATCGATATTTTTTGTAATATCGATATTATCGATAGTTTATGTATTATTAAAAGCAATACTATCGATAGTTTGTTCGTCATCAGAATCGATACTATCGATACTATCAGCAGTATCTATAAACAATCGAAAGTATCTCAACAAGACTCACTGTCGGTCCTATTAAAAATACTGATAGTGAGTCAATTGACTGTCAATACTGGACTATCGAGCGGCAACACTTATCCAATGCTTATGGAATAAATGAGCCGTTCTGAGGATGGAGCCGGAACAAATTCAACAACCCTCAGTAAATAAAACACCATAGCCCTTAGATCATTTATTACAGGATAAGCCTTACCTGCGTGTTTCCCTCTGCCGAGGTATAAAATCAACTAATCTAATACATGTATAATGTAAGTTGCGTAATCGATTATGATCATTACGTAAATCTGTAAAGTATCGAAAGGACCGTGCAAGTACTCCGTTAGAATTACTATGTTGAACAGTTTTCTTGTGTAATAAGTTTTTTTGAAGTGAAAACTTCTTTAGCGGCGCTGTGCACTTTTTTTGGCATGTGTAAAAAATGTTAAATTCGCGTCAGGACACGTGACCCTGATCGAAAATTCGTAAGACGGCGCAGGGCGCTTGCGCGAATGTTCATGTGTGTTTATGTTACAGCGTGCTACGCGCATCCATGGATGGTGACAGCTGATGGCTTGACCGTCTGTGTAGTGGCCATACTGCTGTGTATTTGAAAATGATTTTGTTGAAAATGAATTTGGTCATGCTTGTGACATTTGTGACAGACTGTGGTTCAGAAAAGATTTGAAATATTTTATACTGATAATTAAAGCAATTCGTGCAAAATTATTCCCTAACCATTCCAAAATATCAAAAATGCACAACGTTAATATTCAAGTTTTCACTTCTGACGGCACTCCCAGAGTGCACCCGTCGTTTTTTTTTAATTTAATTTTTTACTTAAGCTATTATTGTGAGGCCAAACTACTTATTAAAACGAATGAAATAAGCCCAAACTCGATGGAGTTGCGTCGTTTTAGTACTGAATAGCATCGACCACCTTCCGTCCTCCGAGATCAGACCCTTGGCATCGTCTGCCATAACATTCATAACATCAGTAGAAGATTCTCTTGAGTGTGATGTTAAAGCTTTTTGGAAGTTTATTAATAGCAAGAAACGTGCAAGTGGCATTCCCCAAACAATGAAGTACGAAGGGTCATCGTCTTCAAGTCCACAGGACATTTGTGAGCTGTTTTCCAAATAGTTTTCTTCTGTCTTTGAAGATGATTCGAGTGTACCAAACCATGAATCTGTACAAAATACACACTCTCGTAATATACTGAATGATGTGAATATAACACAGGAAGATATATTGAATAAGATATCTAAATTAGACATAAGTAAAGGTCCAGGTCCTGACGGAATACCGCCCCACATTATAAAATCTTGTGCAAAGGAACTTTGTTTGCCTTTGTATATATTGTTTAATAAATCTATTAAATCAGGTACATTTCCTAGTCTTTGGAAAATAGCTCACGTGATACCAGTTTATAAGTCGGGAGACAAGAGTCGGTGTGAAAATTATAGACCTATCAATATTCTATCGTGTCTAGCAAAACTATTTGAAAGCATAGTATATGATGTCATATACAATCATATCAAACCGTATTTGCATTCAGAACAACATGGTTTTATTGCCGGAAAATCTACCACTTCTAATCTACTGGAATACAAAAACTATTTATGTAGTGCCTTTGCTCGCAGACTTCAGGTTGATAGCGCTTATACAGACTTCTCAAAGGCATTTGACAAGGTTAGGCGTACGATACTGTCTAATAAGTTGGAGGGTTTCGGGATTCACGGCTGCTTGCTTCGGTGGGTTCAGTCATATATCGTAGGAGCCCCTTGGTGGCTGTTAAAGGTTATCTCTCTCAGCCGGCGGTTGTCACTTCCGGAGTACCACAGGGCAGTCATATGGGACCCTTATTATTCATAATGTTTATTAACGACTTGGTTGATTCCTTGTCGTGCAAGTGTCTTCTGTATGCTGACGACCTCAAGTTGTTTACAATAGTGAGTGATAATACTGATGCGCTGAAGCTGCAGAACGACTTAAATATGTTGTCGAACTGGTGTGACCGGAATCACATGAAACTCAACATTAGCAAATGTTTTATTATAAGTTTCACTCAAAACAAACGAAAGCTTACATATGATTATACCATAAAAGGGAAGGTTATTGAACGTAGTACTGTGGCCAAGGACCTGGGCGTGCTCTTTGATGAGAAGCTAACTTTTAAAAATCACTATGACTATATAATAGAGCGAAGTTCACGCCTTCTTGGTTTTATTTCAAGGTCGACTAATTGTTTTCGTAAACCTAAAAGCTTTATTTGCCTGTACAACTCACTGATACGCAGTATTCTCGAATACAATTCGGTGATTTGGTCTATTCTACAAGGTTCATTCTGATCGGATTGAGAGCGTTCAAAAGCGTTGTTTAAGGATTCTTAGTTTTAGGTGTGGAATGAGACGTAAACTTGCCTCCTATGAAGAGCGTCTTCAATATTTTAATATGAACTCATTAAATGAGCGACGTAAGCAACAGAACCTTATTGTATTATACAAGATTATCCATTGCCTCATTGATTCACCCAGTCTACTGTCATCCCTAAACTTTAAAACCCGATTTAGAGCCCGTAATCGCAACTACAACATTTTTGCCCTCCAGGTGTTTCTGAACAACACGTCTTATTATAACCCCATAGTTAGAATGTGCCGTCTATACAACGACATTCTTGCCTCCAATAGAAATATTGATATTTTTCATTTCAGTTTACCTCAGTTTCGGAGGCAGATACGCACAATAATAGGTACACATACAGATTTATTGTTTAATAACTGATTGTTAATTTATAGTAATAATAATAATTGTTTTGTATTAGTGATATTCCGTAATTATAGTATAAATATAAACTTAATGCACATACTAAAATAATAAATGTAGGTATATAAATAAACAAATTGTCCTCTAGCATAAAAAAAATATATATTAAAAAGCTAATAGGCACACATATTTTGGACTGCAACTTAGTAAGAATTCTAATTAACCCGTCAACGACCGGAATCGCAGACACAATAGATTTCTATTGTTAACGGGTTCACATGTGAACCGTCGGGGTTTGATAGATTAAGCTAATGTATTGTAACGTTTTAGTTGTAAGCTGTTTTGTGTGTTAATGAATAAATAAATAAAAATAATAATAATAATAATGTGCTCATCAAGACAAATTAAACGAGTCCTGCTCCATGAGGTTATGTTGTTTTATAAATCAGTCCTAGCGAATACCTCCCGGTTCCATCATCAGAACAGCCCATTACTTCATAATATTGTATTGACAAGTATGCAAAATTTCAGCTAAATCGATTGAGAATAGCTGCTTAAAAATTGAGCTACAAGATTTGACCTAAACAAATATTCGTACGTAGATATCAGATACATTGCAAGTTAGTAACTAAAAACAAAAAAATACATATAAAAAAACAAAAAAATTTTTAAAGATTGCATAACCTTTCATGGGCATTGTTTTTTATTTTATTAACGTTGTTTTGTATTTAAAAGTAATTACTGAAAAATGATATCGATGAATCTTCTAGTATCGATTACGATAAAAATAATCCAGTCAAGTTTGCGACTAATTTCCATGCCAAACGATTTTCTCGCTTATTTACTGCCAAACTACAGTAAAAATATTAATAATGCCATGACATAAACTTGACAAACCCATTTCATTTTTCGATATTATTTTTTCACTATCCTTCGAGCCGAGACTAAATGTATCAATTACATTAGAAAGGTTCGATATTTAAGTTCAAATTTGAAATACAATTAGTTGATAACGAAGGCGCAAACGCCACAAAATTGCGCACTTCCTGCGATACCTATTTATTCCCTGTGCTTTAGATATGAATATAGATTAGCCAATCAACTGTCCTAAGAAGAAGTGCTTACATTTTTTGAAAGTCGTGTTAATTTGTGACTATCTGATGCCTTTGACTTCGTTTTCATGGACAAAAAAGCTCGTTACAATAAAAATTAAAAAAAATATTACATTTGAATTTAAAATCCGTTACTTTTATATGATTTTTCGTTGTCTTTTCTTATTTTGGCGCTAATACAATATTTTGCGATATTAAAATGGAGTGGGGTGATATAGAAAACCGAATCGCTGTAATTGCATTACACAACGTAGGTATGGAGCCAAATGCTGTTTTTAAAACTCTCTATACGCTTGGTATTAGTCAAATGTTTGTGTACCGGTACAGGTATTACACTTCATAGAAACGGAGCAGCATATATACCTAGTACGACTACAAACGAAACAATCCTTCCCTGCACACGTCAAATGTGTGAGTTAAACAATCAGGATCGCTACCACAGAATTTGTTGCTTTGCTTATCTGTTTTTGTCACTCGGAAATCTATAAAATTTACGTTATTTATTGTATTTCGTGGATAAACAATGATAATGTGCGCAGTTTCTCACTATTATAATTCAATAATCCTAAGTGACTCGCGTAATGTCAACGTGCGACTACCAATAACCCTGTTTTACTGGCGCTTACACGTCCCAATAACGAGGGAGGGGTTGCGGGGACACCAGATTGCGGGGGACGGTGCGAGTTTCCGTTCTGTATGTAATACTATTATTAATTCTGTGGTACCGAGCTATTAATAGGTACAATAAGACCTCCTCTTTGTGACAGAAAAAGATCTGGCCGTCCACGTAGTGTTCGTACGAAAAAGGTGGTCAAAGCAGTAAGGGAAAGAATTCGAAGAAATCCTGTACGAAAGCAAAAGATTTTATGACAGGAGATGAAGATAGTACCTAGAACCATGTCGCTTATTTTAAAAGATGACTTAGGACTTGCCGCCTATAAGAGACGTACTGGTAATTTCTCAACCGATAATTTTAAAAAGAATAAAGTAGTAAAATAGAAACCACTACTGAAGCGGTACGCAATGGGTGGTCGCAGAAAAAATTGTTTACGGATGACAATTTTTTACCATTGAGCAACATTTTAACAAACAAAATGACCGTAGGTATTTATGCTCAAAGCTCTAAGAAAGCTTCACAATTAGTCGACAGAGTGCAGCGTGGCATTATCCGACTTTAGTGATGGTTTGGTGGGGTGTTAGCTATGAAGGAGTGACTGAGCCATACTTTTGTGAAAAAGGTATCGCAACATCGGCACAAGTGTATCAAGATACCATTCTTGAGAAGGTATTTAAGCCCCTTAACAACAGCATTAGAACGGGAGGTCACGACAAATTTGGTAACGATAAGGGATATGGCTGACTCTGGTTTTATAGAATAAAGAGCACCTCTCTGATGCTAAATATGTTGGTCTGCCTGCGTGGAGTGGTTGCGTTACTTAGATATGGCGCCTGAAAAGTTGGTTATCGTGACCAAAAAAAAATGATAAGGGATATGACTGACTCTGGTTTCACAGGATTAAGAGCATTTCTCTGATGCCAAATATGTCGGTCTGCCTGCGTGAAGTGGTTGCGTTACTTAGATATGGCGCCCGAAATGTTGGTTATCGTGACCAAAAAAAAATGATAAGGTAAATGGCTGACTCTTGTTACACAGGATGAAGAGCACCTCTCTGATGCTAAATATGTTGGTCTGCCTGCGTGAAGTGGTTGCGTTACTTAGATATGGCGCCTGAAAAGTTGGTTAGCGTGACCAATAAATGATAAGGTAAATGGCTGATTCTGGTTTCACATAATGAAGAGCACCTCTCTGATGCTAAATATGTCGATCTGCCTGCGTGAAGTGGTTGCGTTACTTAGATAGGGCGCCTGAAAAGTTAGTTACCTGGACAAAATAAGAAAATTATAAGGTAAATGGCTGATTCTGGTTTCATAGAATGAAGAGCACCTCTCTGATGCTAAATATGTTGGTCTGCCTGCGTGCAGTGGTTGCGTAACTTAGATATGTCGCTTGAAAAGTTGGTTATCGTAAATAAAAAAATTATACCATAATTGACTAACTCTAGTTTCACAGGATGAAAAGCACCTCTGTGATGCTTACGTAACTTAGATATGATGCCTGAAATGTTGGTTATTGTGACCACAAAAATGGTAATGCAAATGGCTGACTCTGGTTTTACAGAATGCAGAGCACCGCTCTGATGCTAAATATATGTCAATCTGCCTGCGTGAAGTGATTGCGTTACTTAGATAGGGCGCCTGAAAAGTTAGTTACCTTGACAAAAAAAGAAAATTATAAGGCAAATGGCTGATTCTGGTTTTACAGGATGAAGAGCACCTCTTTGATACTAAATATGTTGGTCGGTTGGTGTTGGTTAACTGCGGCATGTATATATAATATCGGATACTAACGATAGATGTATTTTGCTCGATATGCAGCCGTTCAGAGTCAGTCATTTACCTTATAATTTTACTTTTGATCACGATAACATACTTTTCAGGCGCCATACCCATATCTAAGTAACACTAGCACTTCACGTAGGCAGACCGACAAAACAAACAATACTTCACCGACAAATTTTGTATCAGAGAGGTACTCTTTGTTCTGTGACACTAGAGTCAGCTATTTACGTTATTAGTTTTTTCTTTTGTTCACGATAACCAACTTTTCAAGCGACATATCTAAGTAACGCAACCACTTCACGCAGGCAGACCAACATATTTAGTATCAAAAAGGTGCTCTTCATCCTGTGAAACTAGAATCAGCCATTTACCTTATAATTTTCTTATTTTGTCCAGGTAACTAACTTTTCAGGCGCCCTATCTAAGTAACGCAACCACTTCACGCAGGCAGATCGACATATTTAGCATCAGAGAGGTGCTCTTCATTATGTGAAACCAGAATCAGCCATTTACCTTATCATTTATTGGTCACGCTAACCAACTTTTCAGGCGCCATATCTAAGTAACGCAACCACTTCACGCAGGCAGACCAACATATTTAGCATCAGAGAGGTGCTCTTCATCCTGTGAAACCAGAGTCAGCCATTTACCTTATCATTTTTTTTTTTGGTCACGATAACCAATTTTTCAGGCGCCATATCTAAGTAACGCAACCACTTCACGCAGGCAGACCGACATATTTGGCATCAGAGAGATGCTCTAATCCTGTGAAACCAGAGTCAGCCATATCCCTTATCATTTTTTTTTGGTCACGATAACCAACTTTTCAGGCGCTAAATCTAAGTAACGCAACCACTCCACGCAGGCAGACCAACATATTTAGCATCAGAGAGGTGCTCTTTATTCTATAAAACCAGAGTCAGCCATATCCCTTATCGTTACCAAATTTGTCGTGACCTCCTAATCTACATGTTCAATAACTAAGAATGGTTCTTCCAGCTAGACTCGGCACCGGGTCACAAAGCTCGGTCAACGCAGTCTTAGTTGGAATCGAACGTTTCCGACTTCATCAGAGCTGAAGACTGGCCGTCGTCGTCTGGTCCCGATCTTAATCCGCTGGATTATGTTTTATGGTCAGTTTTACAGAGTACGGCTTGCTCTAAACGCCATGATAATTTGGAGTCCCTAAAACAATCCATACGATTGGCAGTGAAGAAATTTTCCCATAGAAAGAGTGCATGCTTTTATTGATAACTGGCGTCAACGTGTAAAGGACTGTATTGCAGCCAATGGAGACCACTTCGAATAAGTTTTTTATATTTTAAATTGTTTTATATTTATGTATTAAAAGCAAGCAACTTAAGCTTAGACCGAAAGTAACACAGACACAAAACAACTTTGCTGTGGATTTTAGGTTAGGTTCATTAAGTTTCCTGTGACCAACACACGAGCGAGCAACTGAAGCTTAGGGTGAAAGCAACACAGACACAAAAACGACTTTGCCGTGGAGTGTAGGTTAAGTTTTATAACATCCATCCATCCATCCATCCATCCATCCATCCATCCATTTCAGCCGCACAACGTCCACTGCTGGACATAGGCCTCTCCCAAAGATTTCCAAAATGACCGATCTAGAGCGAAGTTATATAACAATATAAGTATAAAAGAAGTTTCATATTAACTAAACATATTGAGAATTGATATATTTGATTTGATATTCTTATCATGTGTGTTAGTGACTAACACTAGTGTCAGAGTTTTTAAACCGCCTTAAAGGCCTCTGACATGGTTTTAGGTAACGACCAATGTCAAAGACAGAGACCGGGACCGACGGCTTAACGTGCCCTCCGAAGCACGAATCATCTTACTTATCAGACAATCAGGTGATCAGCCTACAATGTCTTAACCAAACTAGGACAACAACACAAAGTCGTTGCCCCCGCCGGGAATCGAACCCGTAACCTCCGGGTATGAGCAGAACGCTCTAACCACTACACCACGGAGGCAGTTATTTGATTTGATATTATGATATTATTAAAAGTAAATATTATTTGTAAGAAAAATTGTTTTGTTACTATAAAATTCTTCATATTAAATATTCTTAATATGGAATAAACATTCTGTATAACGAAAATCTATAAAACTTTTGTCTGTAAAAGAATGCACACCTAAACTTTGCACACTTTCCACGAGACTACTATTTTATGATTTACAACCTTCGTCCTAATTCCCTGTGCATTCGATTTAAACATAGATTAGTCACTCAACTGTCCTAAGAATTTCTAATTCTTTTAATGATGTATTTATTTGTATTTATACTAACTAATGCCTGTGACTTCGTTCGCGTGGATAAAAATGCTCATCAGACTGAACAACTTTTGCTGTGGCGTCATTTTATTATTTTTCATAGTTTAGCTGGACATTTATAGTTATGCATCAGGTGTTCCATTTAACAAATTAAATAAAACCCTGTATATTGCCCAGATTTAACAGCTTAATACCAAAAAAGTTTCATTTAAATCTGTCCAGAATTTCCGGAGATTAGTGTGTACAAAAAGACAAACAAACAGGAAGACATTTTCTTTAAAATTTTACTCTTTCACTGTGTCTCTATCTGCTTGCTGTTTCTTTTTGGAAATATAGTCAATATATAGACCATTTTTTTACTATTATATGTATTGTATAATTTAAATATCCAAATGTTTATCTGTTTTTTTTTATGTGGCATGTGTGCGTTTGTTTTTCATGATAGAATTAGGGCTCCGTATCCAAACGATGTCAATCTTATCAGAGCCGGTATTTTCTTTTCAATTTTCGAAAAAATATTCATCCTCCATACAAATGCCACCACTAAGCAACTCGACGTAGCCATGTCGTACCGAAGGCCAAGACATTTCCCTTCTTCTACTGTTTGTTACCGCTCCCCCTAAGCAATTTTCACGAGGCCACATCACAGGTCGAGTGATGTCAGCCCACAGGGCGAACTGCGAGGCGAGGGCAAACCCCAAGTCATCCACACCAAGTGTTTCTTTTTAATTTTTAGAAATCCAAGATTGCTGCCGAAAGTTACTAACTGTTTGCGATTTGGCTGTAAATCTTTGGCGTAATCCGAATTTGTTTTTTTTTTAAGTCCAAGATCTGGATCTGGCATCAGGATGAAAAAAAAACACAGTCAATCATTACGTCTCGCTGGGACTTTGTAGAGATCTGAAATTTTGTATGTGTAGGTGAAACACTCCGCTAAACTTAAAATCAAACAAAGCGTCTGGATTTTTGAATTTTGAATTTACTGACTCTAAAGAAATTGGTAGGCTTGTATGTTGTGTTCGAATTTATTTGCATAATTGTTTTTGTACCTTTGAAAAGTACTTTTTCAATCATACTATTTACCATTAGTACCATTACGCAAGAGCGTAAGGCAAGATGGCAAGTTTCTTTGTGTGAATTAAGTCATAAACATAATGTTTAGATGTATAAATAATGCGAAACAATAAGGTTACCATATTCAGTATAAAAATATGAGTTTTTATTATTGTTATGACTTTTTAGACTTATTACTTGCATTAAAAAGCAAGGTAATTGTAAAGTATATTATTTAAAAAAAAAAATTAATGACTATAATTTTTGAACAATCATCTGATAGATTTTAAAGTTGGCAACACTTTTGGAGCTTACAAGTCATAAGCTTTAAAAATATAAAATGCCATGCCTAAGCTAACATTTATATTAAATATATATGAAAAGGAACCACAAAAGCTTTGGTTTTAAATAAAATTCGGAGCTAGAAAGTATCTCTGAGTTCATAAAAATATATAGGAGCTTAAAACGCACAAGTTTAGTGAATATAAAATCTGCTGGATCAAACCAAGCATTCAAATTTCAGCTATGGCTTAACTTACCGTCAATCACTATATATATAAAATGGAACAACATACGTATTGGTTTTGAGTAAAATCGGAGGCAGAAAGTACCAATGAGTTCATACAAAAACATATGATATATACATAAAACGAAACAACACAAGCATGGGTTTTGAATAAAATGTGGACGCAGCAAGTGCGAATTAGTTCGCAAAAAATAACCGTTACGGATCCAAGTTTTTTCTGGAGTTGAATACAAAAAATTACGAGTAGAACTTTATTTCTACGAATATAATGGACAGAATCCATTATTAGAATGCGACGTTGCCACACCGCTGCTGAAATCATAAAATGGTAGTCTTGTGGGAAGTGTGCATAGTTTGGGTGTACATTCTTTTACAGATAAAAGTTTTATAGATTTTCGTTATACGGAATATTTATTCCGTACTCACAATATTTATTATGAAGAATTTTATAGTAACAAAACAAATTTTCTTACAAATAACATAAATTTTTTCGATGTTAATAATATCATAATATCAAATCAAATTTTTTCAATTCTCAATATATTTAGTCTTCTTTTATACTTATATTGTTATATAACTTCGCTCTAGATCGGTCATTTTGAAAATCTTTGGGAGAGGCCTATGTCCAGCAGTAGACGTTGTGCGGCTGAAATGGATGGATGGATGGGTGGATGTTATATAACTTAACCTACACTCCACGACAAAGTTGATTTTGTGTCTGTGTTAATTTCGTCCTAAGCTTGAGTCGTTCGCTCGCTCGTGTGTTGCTCACAGGAAACCTAACAAACTTAACCTACAACCAACGACAAAGTTGTTTGTGTTTGTGTTACTTTCGCCCTAAGCTTCAGTCGCTCGCTCGTGTGTTGGTCACAGGAAACCTAATGAACCTAACCTACAATCCACAACAAAGTTGTTTTTGTGTCTGTGTTACTTTCGGCTAAAGCTTATATGAAGTGGTTTCCATTGGCTGCAATACAGCCCTTTACACGTTGAGGTCAGTTACCAATAGAAGCATGCACTCTTTCCATGGGAAAATTCTTCACTGCCAATCGTATGGATTGTTTTAGGGACTCCAAATTATCATGGCGTTTAGAGTAAGCCGTACTCTCTAAAACTGACCATAAAACATAATCCAGCGGATTAAGATTGGGATTAGACGACGGCCAGTTTTTAGCTCTGATGAAGTCGGAAACGTTCGATTCCAACTAAGACTGCGTTGACCGAGCTTTGTGACCCGGTGCCGAGTCTTGCTCTTCTTGGTTATTGAACATACTGTAGTTAAGGGGCTTAAATACCTTCTCCAGAATGGTATCTTGATACACTTATGCCGATGTTTCGATACCTTTTTCTCAGAAGTATGGCTCAGTCACTCCTTCATAGCTAACACCCCACCAAACCATCACTTAAGTCGGCTAATGCCACGCTGCACTCTGTCGACTTATTGGGAAGCTTTCTTAGAGCTTGGGGCATAAATACCTACAGTCATTTTATTTGTTAAAATGTTGCTCAATGGTAAAAAAATGGTCATCCGTAAACAATTTTTTTCTGCGACCACCCATTGCGTACCGCTTCAGTAGATTTTTCGATTTTACTACTCTATTCTTTTTTAAATTATCAGTTGTAAAATTACCAGTACGTCTTTTATAGGCAGCAAGTCCTAAGTCATCTTTTAATATAAGCGACATGGTTCTAGGTGCTATCTTCATCTCCTGTGATAAAATCTTTTGCTTTCGGACAGGATTTCTTCGAATTCTTTCCCTTACTGCTTTGACCACCTTTTTCGTATGAACACTACGTGGACGGCCAGATCTTTTACTGTCACAAAGAGGAGGTCTCATTGTACCTATTATAGTCTGGTAGCACAGAATTAATAATAGTGTTACATACAGAACGGAAACTCGCACCGTCCCCCGCAATCTGGTGTCCCCGCAACCTTTCCCCTGTTATTGGGACGTGTAAGCGCCAGAAAAACAGGGTTACAGGTTACAGAAAAACAGTTATTGGTAGTCGCACGTTGACATTACGCGAGTCACTTAGGATTATTGAATTATAATGGTGAGAAACTGCGCACATTATCATTGTTTATCCACGGATAACAATAAAAAACGTAAATTTTTAAATCATAATCATATTTATTCATAAAAAGTATTTACACGTCATACAAAAATAAAATTGAATAATAAAATAAATAAATTAAACATACAAATAAATATATTACGCATACACATACATAACTAATAATAATCATATAATTACAAAATAATCGAATGAAAATTAACACATTAAATTGGAATTATAAGCGACATTCATAAAATTCTTCTATAATGTAGAATGTACGCTCAAGAAGCCACTTTTTTAGCTTGACTTTAAAGCTTGTCAATGTAGTCGCCTGTTTTATATCAAGTGGCAACTTATTAAAGACAGACGGCCCCATTACATGAGTCAGTCTGTCAGTCTTAGCTAGTCTGTGTGGTATCAGGTGCAGTCAGTCAACATCGCGGAGCGCAATGTCGTGCACATCTCTCGGTCTTTGGTACACGTCTTGGTTACTAAAGACATATGTGGCTACCTGTAAGATGAAAAGGGATGGCAGCGTGAGGATTCCAAGCGTTTTAAAGTATGGTCTGACAGTTGTTCGCCCTGATACGTGGACTATCGCGCGGACTGCTCGCTTTTGCATACGAAACGCTCGTTGCCATTCCGCGGCGCACCCCCAGACCTCTAGGCCATACTGCAGGACAGACTGCACTATCGCAAAGTAGGTAGACCTCACCACCTCTCTAGGTACCACATCCGATAGTCGTCTGAGCGCGAAGCTAGTGCTTGCCAATTTACCGCACACTTCATCAACCTGTGTTTCCCAGGTAAGGGCACTATCCAGTTGTATTCCCAAGAAGGTAATGTCATCCACCTGTTCAATAGTTGTTCCTTGTATAGCAACAGATAATCGTATAGATTTCCGAGTGGTGAAAACAAGTAAGCAAAGCAACAAATTCTGTGGTAGCGACCCTGATTGTTTAACTCACACATTTGACGTGTGCACGGACGGATTGTTTCGTTTGTAGTAGTACTAGGTATTTATGCTGCTCCGTTTCTATGAAGTGTCATACCTGTGTTGGTACACAAACATTTGACTAATACCATGCATATGGAGAATTTTAAAAACTGCATTTGGCTCAAACCTACTTTGTGTAATGCAATCACAGCGATTTGATTCTCTATATCACCCCACTCTATTTTAATATCGCAAAATATTGTTCAATATATTAGCGCCAAAATAAGAAAAGACAATGAAAAATCATATAAAAGTAACGGATTCCAAATTCAAATGTAATATTTTTTTTATTTTTAATGGTAAAGAGCTTTTTTGTCCACGAAAACGAGGTCAAAGGCCAGATAGTCACAAATTAACACGTCTTTCAAAAAATGTAAGCACTTCTTAGGACAGTTGAGTGGCTAATCTATATTCAAATCTAAAGCACAGGCATTAAATAGGAAGGTTGTAAATCATAAAATGGTAGTCTCGCGGGAAGTGCGCAGTTTTGTAGCGTGTGCGCCTTCGTCATCGACTAATTGTATTTCAAATTTGAACTTAATTATCGAACCTTGCCAATGTAATTCATACATTTAGTCTCGGCTCGAAGGATAGTGAAAAAATAATATCGAAATATGAAATGGGTTTGGCAAGTTTGTGTTATGCCATTATTAATATTTTTACTGTAGTTTGGCAGTAAACAAGCGAAAAAATCGTTTGGCATGGAAATTAGTCGCAAACTAGACTGGATTCTTTTTACCGTAATCGATACTAGAAGATAAACTCATTGATACCATTTTTCAGGATTACTTCTAAATACAAAACAACGTTAATAAAATAAAAAACACTGCCCGTGAAAGTTATGCAATCTTTAAGAAGGTTATATGTATTTTTTGTTTTTAGTTACTAGCTTGCAATGTATCAGATATCTACGTACGAATATTGGTTTGGGTCAAATCTTGTAGCTCAATTTCCAACCAGCTATTCTCAATCGATTTCGCTGAAATTTTGCATACTTGCCAATACAATATTATGAAGTTAATGAGCTGTTCTGATGATGGAACCGGGAGGTATTCACTAGGACTGAGTTATAAAACAACATAACCTCATGGAGCAGGACTCGTTTGAATTGTCTTAATGAACACATTAGTGCAGACGATGCCAAGGGTCTGATCTCGGAGGACGGAAGGTGGTCGATGCAATTCAGTAATTAAACGACGCAACTCCATCGAGTTTGGGCTTATTTCATTCGTTTCAATAAGTAGTTTGACCTCAGAATAAAAAACTTATCACACAAGGAAACTGTTTAACATAACAATTCTAACGGAGCACTTGCACCGTCCTTTCGATACTTTACAGATTTACGTAATGATCATAATCGATTACGCAACTTATATTATTAATGTATTAGATTAGTTGATTTTATACCTTGGCAGAGGGAAACACGCAGGTAAGGCTTATCCTGTAATAAATGATCAAAGGGCTATGTTATTTTATTTACTGAGGGTTGTTGAATTCATTCCGGTTCCATCATCAGAACGGCTCATTTACTCCATAAGCATTGGATGCATGTTGCCGCTCGATAGTCCACTATTGACAGTCAATTGACTCACTATCGGTATTTTTAATAAAACCGACAGTGAGTCTTAAGATACTTTTGATTGTTTATCGATACTGCTGATAGTATCGATAGTATCGATTCTGATGACGAACAAACTATCGATAGTATTGCTTTTAATAATACATAAACTATCGATACTATCGATATTAAAAAAATATCGATAGTGTCGATATTTTATGAAACGCATACTATCGATACTCATGATAGTTTGATTTTCGTCGGATCGATACTATAAATACCAATTGTAAGTAATCTTAATGGATGAAAATTCTTATTGTAGAAATATTTATATAAATTGTGTAATATATATTTAGTATTTAGTTATAGTAGTTAATTTAGTAATAAATAGGGCAACACTATTTCCTGTAAACTAGTTTCCGTTAGAAAAGAGTAGTTGTATTGATCTTGTCTATAAAAGCAAAATGAGCAATAGTCTGAGGCCTCTCCTCATTTGGTCGTTGAAGAATACAGATATTTGAAGTGATTCCAGCTGTCTTATTTTTATCACCCCACATTTCAGAAGTGGGATTAGGCTATAAAAATCGAGGTCCTAAGTGAAGACCTCGCTCCGAAATATTAGCTCAAGACTCTCGCCTATTCAGCTGCTGGTGCCATCATCTTGAAGCAAAATCTGGTGAGTTCATTGTATCATTTCATTTCTACTTTAATTTAACAAGTGCTTCTTGGTCGAGCGAGTTACTACTTTACTTCGTGTAATTCTCGTTGCTATTGTTGAAAATTTCACACCTACCCACATATCTTTTTTTTCTTACATGAATTTTACCAACTTACTATTATAACTCGCAATCGTAACATTTTGAGACCCTGAAATAACTTTATAGACATATCGCTTAACGAGTTTAATTTTAGGATCGTGGCAATTTTTTTTCTTCTAAGTAATGAAACACGAACAAGGTGTAACTTTCTTCCAAACAATTATGTTTTAGATATCATAACGGTAATTATTTTGACGTACCCTACGGTACGAAAGTTCTCTGCTATTTTGCGGTACTTAGTATGGTTTACGATGCTTATCTCCCTTATATGTCACTATAACAAACAGTCTTTAATGTTTTTGACGTAATGTGGTATTTTCTCCTAGTTAGTTTATTTTGCGGCAAATAGCATTAATATCCTTTGCAACGTGTTTCAAGTAACATTTATTATGAATAATGTTTAAAGTTTTTTTTTTGGTCGCGTTAGTCTACGTTTCCACGTTTCTCAGTTGTGCTCCATGGGATTCTTCTCATTCTAAATCTTAGCTCGTTTCGAATTAATGATAAATTGCTAATTTCGTGGTAGCGTAACATGTGCAAAGTGATACCTACGTAATCAATAATCCTTGTTTTATGCTTCTCTGAACATTTTCGACGACCGTCGTGGTGTGGTGGACACCATGCTAGTCCGCCACCCAGAAGTTCCGGGTTCGATCCCCGGTCAAGACAAGTTGGAAAATGGCCTTTTTCAAATGGTCCTGAACACCGTTATACAGGATGACTTTTTAACCACATGCTAAATTGATATATAATGAAGTACATCGAAAATTATGAATTACGTATTTTTTCTTTTAATACCGCTCAGTACTAAAATCTCGACATATAACGTCTTAAGTTTATCCCGAAAAAACTCATGAAACTTGACCTCGCGCGCCGTAGTGCCTAACCGCGGTAATAATATGCGGCGTCTAGGCCACGCTACTCTGGCCGTTGACCTCTCGTAGATTCGTTGATAAATTGCAAATGCCTAGGTACTTTTAAGTTGCAAGAAAATTTTTCCTTTATACTTTTTCAGGCCTTGTACCGTCAAGGTGCATAAGGTTCAGGTTACTACTACGAGTAAATACGTCTCAAAACTTAGTTAGTAGGTAACAACACAAACAACTAAACATTCGACAGTAAAAAAATAATAAATACGAGAACGTAACTAGGTTTACCTGTGTACCTTTTGCAACTAGGCGTATTTAAAAAAATTAAATAAACTTATGGACCATGAGTCCATGATTAATAGTCACAATAATTAAATGTCCTCTAAAATCAACTTACCTAAAATGTACGTAAACTTACAGTCATACTTAATGAAATGCTCAAAATGGAATTCATCTTGGTCCAGCAGACAAATCCTGGCCCTTTTACGAAGGTTTGGCACAGGTGTTCTTGTCAAACCTTGCACTCGTAAACATGGTACCTACACTCTCACTTTGATAGTCTCTGCGCACCGTTTAAGCGTTCCCCGCTCACAATGTAGCATCTTATCATTTCGTAAACTCTGTGGGAATTCATGGCGCGAGAGTCTTGAAGACGCGTGAGTCGTAAGGGCGCAAAAACATGCGTACGCGGCGGGTGGCTGTGGGCGACTGAGGGATGGGGCTGGGGGTGCGCGCACGTGCGGGCGGCCGGCGGCGGTGTAGCCACGCCTCCACGCAAGCCGGCGGCGAGCCGGGAACTACCTAGGTATTATTATTGCGCGATTGTTTTGCGAGTAACCACACGTGAGCGATATTTAGTACAAGAAAAAAAAAATCTGTGTGAATTTTTAGAAGCGTGCACTCTTTCCATAGGAAAATTCTTCACTGCCAATCGTATGGATTGTTTTAGGGACTCCAAATTATCATGGCGTTTAGAGCCATGTCAGTTGCTGTAGTAAGCCATATCATAAATATCATAGCTGCTGATTTAGCTTTTATATGTAACGAATGTATTGATAAAGGCATATTTCCTAACCTAATGAAATGTAGTAAATTAATCCCCTTATTTAAAAAAGGAGAAAAAACTGATCCTAGCCTCTTCAGACCTATATTTATCCTGCCAGTTTTGAGTAAGGTGTTCAAAAAGATAATGCTCAATCAAATGCTGCTTCACTTTAAGACCTACAACCTTTTCCATAGCCAAAAAATCGGCTTTACTGGCGGGAAATCGACCACCGATCCGGGAGTGGCATTCGTTACTCAAATATACAACGCATCGGAGAACAAAAATGATGGAATTGAATCATTTTGTGATCTTTCCAAAGCATTTGATTGCGTAGATCATCTGACACTTTTGCTTAAATTTCGTCAATACGGTTTGGATGATCTTCTTCTTATCGAGTCGAAATGGTTTCAGTGTAGCTTCAATTTCAAATTGTCTTTGACCAGTATGTGGCCACGGTGATCTCTCTGTCATTAGCCTCGTTAAGGTCCTCCATGGTACATGTCGTAGGGCAGCCCGGACACGACAGAAGGTGCTCCATTGATTGGATGGCGCCGCAATCGCAAAGATCGTTATTAGCGTGACGCCACCTATCTCGGTTTTCTCTACACCTCCCAACACCAGCACGGAGTCTATTCAGAGACTTCCAGACTGACCAGGGGAGGTCTTTACCCGGTGGAAGTTTTTCTGCATGTGGAAGGTATGAGTCATATGGATATTTTTCTAACCACCGGTCAACTCTTGCATTAGAAGCTTCCACGGCTGGTATGCTGGGCTGCCTAAGAAAGCTGTTGCGGCTCTTAAGACGTGCTGGTGGCGGAGTCTGTCCGTAAAGAAGGTGCCTTTTGTCGTTTAGCTGTTAAAACCATTCGACCGCACATGCCACATCGCGTCTGACACTTGGCGGAGCAATACCGGACAGGGTGTACAAGTGAGACCGAAGTGTTGGCTTTAGAGTGCCTGTGATGGTTCGGCATGAGTCGTTGATGGCTATGTCTACCTCTTTAGCGTGTGCAGAGCGAGCCCACACAGGGCTTGCATATTCGCCTGCCGAGTAGCACAAGGCCAAGCTACTCGTTCGGAGAACACTAGGTGTTGCACCCCAACGGGTGGAAGTGAGACGGCGCAGAATGTTGTTCCTGGAACTAACTTTGGACTTCAGATCACAGCAATTGTGTTTGTAAGGGTGCGGTCTAGAGCCACGCCCAGGTATTTGGGGGTAGGATTGTGTTACATGGCTACACCGTCCCACCAGATTGTTAACTCCCTGCTACTAGCCTCCTGGTTGCATAGGTGGAAGACACTGGATTCAGTTTTTGCAGGATTTGGCCGCAATGAGTTGTTTTTATAATAAATGGCAAGTTGCTCTAAAGCCTTCGATAGGTTGATTTCTATGTCCTCAATGCTTTTCGACTGAGATGTAAGAGCCAGGTCATCCGCATAGATGAACCGATTAGTACCCGGGCAGCTGGGCTGATCATTTGTATATATATTAAATAATGTAGGAGCAAGGACGCTGCCCTGAGGAAGGCCATTTTTTTGTGATCGCCATCTACTCTTTTGGGAATGTAGGAGGACATAGAATTGACGGTTTCTTAACATTTCGCCAAGGATGTTGACAAAGAATTGGTCATTTGTGATTTCAGCTACTTTTTCAAGTAGTAGTCTGACGTTCACAGTGTCATATCCCTTTAAATGTCGGACGCCCGGAGCGGGCGTCTGATGTATTGTTTTACTATTGTGTCTGCTATGACGACGTTTGAAGGGATAAGCCGCACTGAGGTCTACAAAAACTGCACCAGTAGTTAGGCCGAGCTCAAATCCGTCTTCGATGTGCTGCGTGAGGTTAAGTATTTGACCACAGCAAGATTTGCCGGGTCGAAAACCGGCTTGGTCGGGAATTAATTTGTTATCTACAGTCTTTGTCAGTCGGTCCAGTAAGAGTCGCTCGAAAAGTTTGTAAGTATAGCACAGGAGTGAGATGGGGCGAAAGTTACTAGGATCAACGGGTGATTTTCCGGGTTTAAGCAGAGCAGTAACCTTAGCTTTTCTCCACCTTTTGGGAATGGCGTTGTTTAGACAATAATTAAACATTTCCAAGAGCCAGGTTACTGCTAAAGGGCCAAGATGTTTCAGTTGTTCAACGGATATTTCGTCGACACCTGCAGCTTTCCCATTTGTGAGATTCCTAAGGCCTATGTGTAGTTCGTCGAGGGTAAACGGGTTGCTGACCGTTCTGTTTGTGTCAGAATTGGCTGTTGTAAGGTGTTTTGGTTTAAGGCGGCTATAAGGAGATTTACCGTTGACCAGCAGTTGGTGAGCCACTTGGTTGGCGGTCACCGGACCGGGATTTGTGGCCATGGGAGGATCACTAGTCAGTTTGCGCAAAGTGGCCCAAGCTTTTTTACTATTATGGGTCATGTCAATAGACTCCACAAGGCTGACCCATTTTTGCTGGCGGTTTTCAGATATTTGGTGCATGAGGTCCTCGCCAGCCGACACGGTAGCCTCTGAAAAGGGATCTTCAGAGTATAAAGACGCATATTTGGCCATTAGTTAGTCTGCTGTATGCATGTTTGGATGATAATTCAATCAAACTTATCCCTTCGAATGTCGGCATAGCAGACACAATAGTAAAACAATACATCAGACGCCCGCTCCGGGCGTCCGACATTTAAAGGGTTATAGAAACTTATTTAACAGATAGGCATCAGACTGTTGATTTAAATGGCATAAAATCGCACGGATCTAATGTTAAGATAGGCGTACCGCAAGGTTCAATTCTTGGACCTTTCCTTTTCTTGGTTTATGTCAATGACTTGCCTTACATGATTGAGAAGCAGGCTGGCATGGTGCTGTTTGCTGATGATACCTCGCTAATATTCAAACTAGATCGACATAGTACAAACGCTAGCGCGGTGAACAGCACCTTGTCTTCCATTTCTGATTGGTTTTCTGCCAATAACCTTATATTAAATGCGAAAAAGACTCAATGCATTCGATTTTCTCTTCCCAATTTGAGACAGGGCTGCGTTGACATAATGATAGATGGTGAAAAACTCGATCTTGTTGAAAGTACTACCTTCTTAGGAATTAAAATAGAGTCGAAACTTCAATGGGGTTCTTATATAACTAAACTTTCAAATAGGCTTAGTTCTGCGGCTTATGCTGTTAGGAGAATAAGACAATTGACAGATGTAGCAACTGCTAGACTAGTGTACTTTAGTTACTTTCATAGTGTAATGTCTTACGGAATACTCCTGTGGGGGAATGCAGCCAATATTCAGACTATTTTCATTTTACAAAAACAAGCAATTCGTGCTGATTACGGGTTAGGATCTAGAGACTCACTCAAAGAATTATTCAAGAAAATAGATATACTTACCTTAGCATCACAGTATATATTTGAAAACATAATGTATGTAAGGAAAAATATTCCTCATACAATAAAGTAAGTGATTTAACCGATAGAAACTTACGTAATAAGAATGACTTAGATGCCCCGTTTTATAGGCTTAAAACAATTAATAAGACGTTTATGGGGAACTGTATACTTTTTTATAATAAATTGCCAAAATCGGTTCTTGATATGCCAGACAAAAAATTCAAAACTTATAAAAAGAAAGTACTTTGTGAGAAGGCGTTTTATAGGACCGATGACTACCTTAAAGACAAAAAAGTCTAGTTTGAGCTTGACGCGGGTCCCTCTAAACGTTCGTAATATAGGTACTCGCAAATGTCATAAATGCTAAAAATTAAATTTTAATTATGATATGACACAACAAACAATGTAATCTCAGTCCACATTCAAGTATTAATTTATTTGTGAGTTGACGTCCTTGGAAGAAATGCTGCAGTGGAGTTTGTTACCGCTTCTTCTGCACTAGCGCTTTGGAAGCGGTAGTAAACTTAGCTGTAAGTAACCATTTGACGTCAACAATTGTGCAACAAAATAATGACGATTATTAAGAGATAAATATCCTATGATAATAAAGATATATTTGAATTGAATTGAAGCAAGTCGTACTCTCTAAAACTGACCATAAAACATAATCCAGCGGATTAAGATCGAGATTAGACGACGGCCAACTTCAGCTCTGATAAAGTCGGAAACATTCGATTCCAACTAAGACTGCGTTGACTGAACTTTGTGACCCGGTGCCGAGTTTTGATAAAAGAACCATTCTTGATTATTGAACATGGTGTTGTTAAGGGGCTTAAATACCTTCTCAAGAATGGTATCTTGATACACTTGTGCCGATGTTTCAATACCTTTTTCACAAAAGTATGGCTCAGTCATTCCTTTATAGCTAACACCCCACCAAACCATCACTAAAGTCGGATAATGCCACGGTGCACTCAGTCGACTAATTGGGAAGCTTTCTTAGAGCTTTGAGCATAAATACCTACGGTCATTTTATTTCTTAAAATGTAGTTCAATGGTAAAAAAATTGTCATCCGTAAACAATTTTTGCGTACCGCTTCAGTAATTGTTTCGATTTTACTGCAATATTCTTTTTTTAATTATCAGTTGAAAAATGACCAGGTACGTCTCTTATAGGCTGCAAGTCATAAGCCATCTTTTAAAATAAGCGACATGGTTTTAGATCCTATCTTCATCTCTTGTGATAAAATCTTTTGCTTTCAGACTGGATTTCTTCGAATTCTTTCCTTTTTCATACGAACACTACGTGGACGCCAGATCTTTTTCTGTCACAAAGAGGAGGTCTCATAGTACCTATTACGGCCCGGTACCACAGAATTAATAATAGTATTACATACAGAACGGAAACTCGCACCGTTCCCCGCAACCTGGTGTCCCCGCAACATTTCCCCCGTTATTAGGACGTGTAAGCGCCAGTAAAACAGGGTTATTGGTAGTCGCACGTTGACATTACGCGAGTCACTTAGGATTATTGAATTATAATGGTTAGAAACTGCGCACATTATCATTGTTTATCCACAGATAACAATAAATAACGTAAGTTTTATAGATTTCCGAGTGATAAAAACAGGTAAGCAAAGCAACAAATTCTGTGGTAGCGACCCTGATTGTTTAACTCACTCATTTGACGTGTGCACGGACGGATTGTTTCGTTTGTGGTAGTACTAGGTATAAATGCTGCTCCGTTTCTATGAAGTGTCATACCTGTGCCGTTACACAAACATTTGACTAATACCAAGAGTAGTTATTTATTGAGATTTGAAATTCACATCTATGCATAAATTCTCGCACTCCCGTGCTCGCCTTTACGCACAGATGTGAATTTCAACCCTCAATAAATAAATCTACAGAGTTTTCAAAGTAAAGCATTCATAGAGTCAGTTCGTATGAGTAATTATAATATATCCACGTAATCTCCGATATTCAAAGATATGTTAACTGATCCGGTGTACAGTAAAATAAATTCTCGCACTCCCGTGCTCGCCTTTACGCACAGATGTGAATTTCAACCCTCAATAAATAAATCTACAGAGTTTTCAAAGTAAAGCATTCATAGAGTCAGTTCGTATGAGTAATTATAATATATCCACGTAATCTCCGATATTCAAAGATATGTTAACTGATCCGGTGTACAGTAAAATAAATTCTCGCACTCCCGTGCTCGCCTTTACGCACAGATGTGAATTTCAACCCTCAATAAATAAATCTACAGAGTTTTCAAAGTAAAGCATTCAGAGTCAGTTCGTATGAGTAATTATAATATATCCACGTAATCTCCGATATTCAAAGATATGTTAACTGATCCGGTGTATGTACAGTAAAATAAATATTTATAATAACTGATACCCTGTTACCGACTGCTTCCGTAGTTCCGTGATCAAGGCATTCGTCTTGTGATCCGGAGGTTATGAGTTCGAATCCCACTGGGAAGCATACTTTGTGAAAAGTTTGTGTGTATTGCAAATTGCCAAGAATTGGTCCTGGTCTACCCTTTGGTCTGCGGATACAAACACACAAACAAACAAAGTAAGAACATTGAGTACATTGGTACTGCTTATTTACATAAAAAATCTCTTCCAGCAGCAGACCCAGGACAGGAAAAGAGAAGAAAACAGGTAGTAGTAGGCGTGTATAAAATAAACTAAAGATACAAATACATGTAGGTACTTATCTATACATATATATTATAAATATATATATATATATATATACATATAAGGTCTAACAAAATATACTGAAACTATTTTAAGGGTTAATTCAGTCAATGATAGTGAACAACTTTCCCCATGGAACATATAGCGAAATATGAAAAGTAATTTTTGGCCTGCCATACAAGTTAACCGATCAGCTGATCCGAAACGCTGAAAATTATTTTTCATTTTTCGACATATGTTTCTTGAGGAAAGTTGATCACTATCACGGACTGAATTAACCCTTAAAATAGTTTCAGTATATATTGATAGACCTTATAGGTACTATTACTATATGTATGTGTATATATATATATGTATATAAGGTCTAACAAAATATACTGAAACTATTTTAAGGGTGAATTCAGTCCGTGATAGTGAACAACTTTCCCCAAGAAACATATGTCGAAATATGAAAAATATTTTTTTAACCTTTCATACAAACTCTAATCAGCTTATTGGTCAACTTGTATTGGAGGGCAAAATTTATTTTTCATATTTCGATACGTGTTACTTGGGAAAAGTTGTTCAGTATCATGGACTGAATTCCTCCTTAAAATTCATTGACTGAATTCCTCCTTAAAATTGTTTTAGTATATTTTGTTAGACCTTATATATATAAAGATAATATGCTTGGATGATGATGATGATGACCCTGTTTCCGACTGCTTGACAATAATGAGTTGGTGAAATGATCTTCATCTGATCCAAATTGAAACAGAATCACTTACATCATCTCACTCGGATATGACGAGCTGATCAACGTGGACCGTTGAGGATTGTCTTCTAAAATTATTACATGTGTAACCTAAATAATTAGTTCGATTCGAAAATATCCGGTGCTTACGAAGGTTTATTTCGTACCTAATGTAATTCAACACACTTGTTTGTCACACACGTTATTGCGCAATACATTTTTGATAATGCATACTCAGGAAATTGCATACGTGGTTATTGAACCTACATTTAAAATAGAGGAGGTTATCAATTCGTTTGTTCACCGATTATTCGAAGACGCATGGACCGATTCGGAAAATTCTTTTTTTGTTTGAAAGGGCATACTTGTAAGGTAGTTTTATAGAAGTTTAATTAAAATCGGTTGTGTAGTTTGGGGGGTGAAGTCGGTTTTTAGTTTAGAATAACTATTCTACAACTAGCTTTCGCCTACGGCTTTCGAAACGAGTATTAAAAAAATAGAATAAGTACATACTTGTAAAAGATACATACATACATGGTATCACGGCTTTATTCCTAATGGGCAGACAGAGTAATTTGTATCTTACGGCTTTAAACAGACAAAGCCGTAAGACTCAAAAACCACTTTTAGCATGATGGTAGGTAAGATGAAAAACAATCAATATAGTGATGGGTTGCAATCCGCGTCGCCTATAATATGATTCACATTTTCAAACATTCCCTCGATCGATTCTTACGATCTGTGCGGGAAGAAGAAAAACAGCTGGTACATTCTAAGTTTTTTTTTTGTTTGTTTTTTGTTTTCTCCCGCTCCCGCAGACCAGCATGGAGGAGATTGTAAAAAAAAAAGATAAAAATATATATTTTAACCGAACGTCTTTTAACTAATTTTGAGTTTTATTTTGTATACTATCAACTCACACCGACTTCACACGGGTAGTACATTAATTTAATTTATAAGTATATAAATCATCCTAAATAAAATGGTTATAAAAAATAATTAATATTATACACGATGTATTTTCTGTATCATTTGGAAAAGTGATTAACATGCAAACAGACTCCAATGAAGTACCTTATCTAATAAAAAAATCATTAGAATCAGTTCACAATTGATAAACTCAACGCGTAACAAATAAACACATGAGTTGAGAACTTCTTCCTTTTTCTAGTCGGTAAAAAATAGAAACGCCTATAAAATTGAAAGGCAAAGATAGTTATAGGTTTCGAGCCGGCTTCAAGTAGGCGTGAAAAAATAAAAATGATTGAAGTTAAGTTTCTCAATTTTGAACCGATTTCGATGATTCTTTTTTATCCAGCTCTTAGATGGGGCATTCTCATTCTAAAACTGAGTATAACCGATTCGGGTAACATGCCTTTGGATATTAATAATTATGTGGATTAATCAATTACCCCAGAGACACTATATTCGATTTTTGACATTGTTAAAATACTCTCGTACGTACTTCAACATGTAAGGCTACATATACATGTTCAGTATTGGGACTACCTTGTTGGCCTGGGAGAAAACGTAGAATGTTTCAGCTGCTCTTCCCGCGCTTATCGTAAAAGCCGATCGATTGAACGGGCAGAACCCACCACTATTTTGATTTCCTTTTCCACATTTACGATCATGTTCACCGTAAAAGTGGCTTTAGGAACTTTAAGTCCTGGACTCTGTCTGTTGCTTTAAGGATAAAGACGTACTAGTATATATATATATATATATATATATATTTATCCATGTAAATAAAATCTTTAATTTTAGCCTGGCGGTTTGGGAGTAAAGAAAAAATTTAGAATGTTCTAACTGTTTCTCTTCACGTGCAAAACGTAAAAGTGAGTCAAGGGAACGGATAGCTACTTAGGGATCATTATAAGAAGGCAACATGACTAGTACCTTAGTAGTACCTAGTAGTAAATAAAATAAATCCTACTTCCTACTAATATACTATATCCTATCCTATCCTACTAATATTATAAATGCGAAAGTGAGTTTGTATATTTGTTTGTTACTTCTACACGCTTTAACTACTGAACCAGTTTGAATGAAATTTGGTATGGATATAGTTTCAGACTCGGGGAAAAATATAGGGTAATCTTTATCCCGAAATTCCCGCGGGGAGCGAAGCCTGCGGGAACAGCTAGTAATTAAATAAACTATTCCCGATTCTTGATTTTCACCTATTGCTAAGCACTGTCTACCTCGAAAGGGATAAAGACGTGACTTAATGGCGCGTGTAAATGTAATTCGATACACTTGTTTGTTCCAAATTTTCACTTTAAATTGCATTTATGCAAATGTTTACTCAGGAAAAAATTTTCCTTTACGTTATTTGCGTATTAAATTAGGTTCCGTATTTTATGATTGCACTTTAAATAAACTCGTTTACCAAATCCTCAATATATTATTAAAATAAATATCAATAAAACTGTTTTTAATGTTACTTTAATAAAGAAAATTAAACTATTACCACTAAGTTACTTTTTTTTTTTTTACTCAAAAACTATTGAATGTATTTAATAAAACTTTATATTATAACTGTATCAGAATTACACATAGTCAATAGTTTATAACATTTTTTAGCATCATAATCTACTTTAAAAAAAAAATAAGAAGTTTTCGGTAACCAACTACGGAACCCTAGAAAATTGCTTGCGAATCTTATTTTCCAGAATAAAAGCGAGTTAAATTGTAGTGTAGTGCATCAATCATCATCGGTCATCGAGTGGTCTCTCGCAGAAGCGCGAGTACCTTGCACAAGCGCAAGGTGACCAGCACATCAGCTTTGCTCTAGTGCAAGTGGCTATCTAGCCTTGCTTCAACGCAAGTGGTTATCCAGCCTTGCTCCAGCGCGAGTGATTTTCCAGTCTTGCACCAGCGCAAGTGTATCTCCAACCTTGCACCAGCGCAAGTGTATCTCCAACCTTGCACCAGCGCAAGTTGAATTTCTCGCTTGTACCAGCGTGAACGGAGACTTTATACAATGTTAGTGAGTATAATTACTAAGTTTTTCTATATTTTCAGGCCTTGTATTTACTTATCTCAACGGTCCGCGACCCTATTAAGGCCATTGCCTACCAACCACTCTAAAAGTTAAATTTATAGGTATGCAAATCCCTGTAGGAGGTAATCAGTCATTTATTCCTCAGATACAAATAACATGAAAGCTGACAATATATATTACAACACAACTTGTTTATGATATTGTGTTTATCAATTGTAAAAACTGCAAACCCTCTTTATCTTAACATTACTATAGGTTATACTATAACTTATTATTTTTGTTATATTATTTCAGGTCTGATTCAGAGTTTGAAAACTTCTCACCCGCTCAGAACAGCGCCAAGGTGAAAAAAGCTACACCAGCAAAGCGAAAATCACCAGGTGATCTATTACCAAAGTGAGTATAATTTTTTTTTAATCAAGTGTAATAAAGTAAGCTATGAAATAGATATTTTTTGAATTCTAAAGTATTAAGTAAATTTGAATACATTTATATTTAATTTAACCTTATTCATCTATGGTCTAGTAGTAATATGTGCGTATGTATGTGTCTGCATCACAAGATTCTGGGTTCGATCCCCGACAAGATAGATGGAGTATTAAATCTTTTTTAGATCGTTTTGTGTTTTTATGTTATACGTTTTTATTAAAAATAAAATAGTATAGTTGAGTTAGTATCTAGATATTTAATTATAGTAATTATAGATACCTACTTTGGTGCTAGCACAATCGATGATAGTAAAATATTTAAATTAATATTGTTTTGTTTTTATTATTTTCAGACAGTAAGAAATTGAACGTAGACAGCCTCTTCGGACTCCACACTGATGACGAGACACGCGCTGCCCTGAAACCTTCACCCGTCAGTCTCCCATCATACCTAGCAAAGAGGGTCAGCGCGGGCACGCTGCGGCGGTCTGCTCCCACTGACGGCAACTACTACATCGAGGTCAAGGTGTACCAACGCAGCGACGCCGAGTCTGCTGCCCCCGAAGAACGCTGGAAGAAGGCTCTGCTTCGACTGAGCTGTCTTCTGGATGAAGACACGTCGCAGTGGAAGCTGCTGCAGCGGTTGGTTAGGGACATCAGCGTCTTATTCGACCACACAGAACCGACACTCACTTAATAGTTTATCTATAACCATATCTTGTGCATAGGGTTTCATTAAAATAAATATATAATATCTTTTTTATCTTTATTTATATTAGTGGTTTAATTAAAATATATATCTTTTCAATAATAATGCCTTTTTGCGAAAGCTGTTCCCTCCAAGTATCCAGTAAGCAATGGATAGGACACTTAAGGAGTCACGGTCATAAAAGTCGCTCTTTAGGTGTGCTAATAGACGGAGTTGTCGAGATTTCATCTGCATTTCGGGGTCGCATATCATCTTATAGGATTGCAGCTAAAGATGAATTTGAGCAAAGTTTACCAGATATATTTTTACAAAGTATCAGAAGTTCTATACATCAACTTTTAATTAAAGCGTTAAAGACACATATTAATATTAAAGTCAATTTTGAATTCTTCTGTAACTTTATCTTATTCAAAAATAATGAACAGTCAGTGAAATCATTTTCTACAAAAAATTTTGTAGTACACTCTAACTTTAAATTTGATGATATTTTAAAAGCAATAAAAGATATAATTTTAAAAAAGATTCAAGAGTTCGAAGAAAGGGATAGCGGTTGGGCTTTTACGAATAATTTATATTTAGAGGTAAATATCAACAGATATGACCCTTTGAATGGGTCAAGCTATATCGATTTACCTATTGTTTTAAAAAAGAAAAAAGGCTGTCTTAATATTAAAAATAATGATGATTATTGCTTTTTATGGTGCATAACGGCAGCGCTTTGTCCAGCGCGTAGAAATCCCGCGCGCGTCTCCTCTTATCCCCATTTTAAAGATATTTTAAATGTTGATAACATTTCTTTCCCAGTTTCATTTTCAGACATAAGTCTTTTTGAAATCAATAATCCTAACATAAGTATTAATGTTTATTCCCTAAATAGTAATAAAACTGTTGTTGGTCCAATTTACAGATCCCAACTCAAAAGACAGGTAAGGATAAATTTACTTTTGCTTGAAAAAGGGGGTAAGTCACATTACGTTCTAATAACTAACTTATCGCGTCTCGTTCGTTGTCAATTGACTAAACACCATGGCAGACTGTATTTCTGTGACGACTGTCTGTTATTTTTTTCTACTGAAGATAAATTAACCAATCACATGTGTAGTGGTGTAGCTACAGTATTACCCGACAAAGGAACTTTTTTACAATTTTCTCATTTTGAACGCAAACAAGACGTACCCTTTGTGATTTACGCAGACTTTGAATCCATTCTTTTGCCTGTTCACGGATGTGAGCCTAGTCCAACGTCAAGTTTTACTAGCAACCGACAACTTCATATACCTTCAGCGTTTGCTTACCACATTGTTTCGTCATTTGATAACAAGTTAAATAAGTTCGTTCAATATCGGGGATCTGACTGCGTACAAAGATTTATTAAACATCTGTTAGATGATATTTCCAAGTTGTATAAAATTTTGAATACTGAAATACCATTAATTTATACAGAAAATAATGACGATGATTTTCAAAGTGCAACTCATTGTCATATCTGTCAAGATTCATTACTGTTTGATAAGGTTAGAGATCACTGTCACCTAACAGGGCGCTACCGTGGCGCTGCACATCAATACTGTAACTTAAGATATAGCGTTCCAAAATTAGTCCCGATATTTTTCCACAATCTATCTGGCTATGATTGTCATTTATTTATAAAAGAACTAGGCGAATGCAATGGATCTCTAAAGGTGATTCCAAAGAATAAAGAAAACTATATTTCTTTTACAAAATTTTTTAAAATTGGTGTCAATCAGTTTGCACAAGTTAGATTTGTTGACTCTTTTAAGTTTTTGGGGACTAGTTTAGAAAAGTTATCAAAGGGATTAGCTGAAACGGATTTTAATTACATCAAAGAATATTTTCCTAACAAGGAACAATTTCATTTACTGATTCGTAAAGGAATATATCCTTACGATTTTGTGTGCGACTGGAAATCTTATTCGTATAGCCAGCTTCCTTCTAAGGAATGTTTTTTTAATTCTTTAACTGATGAAGCCATAAGCGACGCAGATTATGCACACGCTCAAAAGGTGTGGAACACATTCAGAATTCGAAATATGGGAGAATACACTGATCTCTATCTTAAAACGGATGTATTGTTATTAACCGACATTTTCGAAAATTTTAGAAAAGTTTGTAAACTGAACTATGAATTAGATCCTGCATTTTATTTAACAGCTCCTAGTCTGTCATTCGATGCTATGTTGTTTAAAACTGGAGTTAAGTTAGAACTGATAAGTAACTTGGAAATCGTGCGGCTGATACAGAAAGGGATTCGCGGGGGTATTTGTTTATGTTCTAATAGATACGCAAAGGCAAATAATAAGTATACGAGTTCTTATGATCAATCTAAACCTGATGTATTTTTGGTATATATTGATTGCAATAATTTATATGGACACAGCATGTGTCAATCATTACCCACGTCCGATTTCAGATTTTTAGATTTGTCAGAAATTGAACGTTTGAACGTTTTAGAGGTGCCAGATGATGTGGAGTTCGGTTTCGTTCTTGAAGTGGATTTATCATATCCCGAGGAATTACACTGTTGGCATAACGATTATCCTTTTTGTGCAGAAAAATTTACTCCACCTGGAGGAAATTCCAGTAAATTAATACCGAACTTGTACTCTAAATATTTTTACGTGATACATTATGTTCATCTAAAAACTTGTTTAAAAAATGGGTTAATTCTTGATAAAGTTCATCGCGTTATTACATTTAAGCAAAGTTCATTCTTACGAAAATACATTGATTTGAACACAGAGCTAAGAAAAAAAGCCACAACTTCATTTCAACAAGATCTCTTTAAATTATTAAATAATTCTGTATTTGGAAAACTCTCGAAGACAATGAACGTCGGGTCGATGTTAAATTAGTGAACCGCTGGCGTGATAACTCAAATAAAACTAAAAAAACCACTTCTGCTCATAAATTAATTGCTCGACCGAACTTTCACAGTGCTACCGTATTTTCATCTAATCTTGTCGCTATTCAAATGAAACCGGAAAGAATAGTATTAGATAAACCTATCTACATAGGTTTTACTGTACTTGAATTATCTAAAAGTCATATGTATAATTTTCACTACTCTGTAATAAAACCATTTTATAAGGATCGCGTTCAACTATGTTATACCGATACCGACAGTTTTATTTACAAAATTACTACGAACGACTTTTATAAGGACCTAGCACAGCATTTTCTCAATTACTTTGATACTAGTAATTATGATGCAAGAAATGTATACAACTTACCAAACATAAACAAAAAAATACCTGGATATTTTAAAGATGAGTTACAGGGGAACATTATGGCTGAATTCATCGGATTGCGATCGAAGATGTATTGCATCAAGACAGAAAATTCGTTAGTAAAAAAAGCTAAGGGTGTTAAAAAGCCTGTAGTTCGCGACTTATCATTACAGGATTATCATAACGTTTTGCTCAAAGATACTATTATTCGTAAGAATAACACATTATTTAAATCAATAAAACATGAAGTTTTTACACAAACTGTGAATAAAATTGCTTTATCAAACTCAGATGATAAACGTTTTATCTGCAATGATAAAATCTCGACAATTGCATGGGGGCATAAAAAAATAGACATTTAACTTTCATATTAAAAGTGTTCTATTCTTGTGTCATTACTATACTATACATGTGTTGATTATATTTATATATATATATATATATATATATATATATATATATATATATATATATATATATATATATATATGTATAAAATATAAGCATGGTTTTCAACTAAGTTAGTTTAGAGTATACAAAATCTCGTCAGTTTTATGGAGCATAAAAAAAGACTTGTAAATTTTTATAATAACAGTGTTAGATTACTTTTGTCATTACTATACTATACATGTAATGAAATCTAAGAATGGTTTTTAATTAAGTTTGTTTTGTATATACATACTTATTCTATTTTGCATTATAATTTTATAATAAATGAGTGCACAAAATAATTTGATTTTATTTATTTCTGTTCACACACCCAACCAATTGCATTGTAATATGATACACGTGAAGGAGAGTCTAAGTACAAACGTGCTCAATTCAGGTCAACTTAAAAACATGTACAAACAAATTTTAGGTTGAAAGACCTATAAATTGCTGACTGGGATGAAAATAATATTTAAACATCTAATTTAAGCACGAATAATGTCACTTCACAAGTAAAGACATTGGGAGCTGGACAGTAGTAAGCTGCACTAATTACTTCATAATCACCAAGTGAGTATATGTAATTTTATAAATATATGCTGTAATCAATTTATTAAATAATGTTATAAACGATTTATAATAAATGTAATTGTTTCTTTGTTGCAGAAAATGGAAGACAGCACAAATGTTATGTTTTCACAGTACGCGCAAGATCCACACGAAAACTTAACACAAGAGATAGAGCTATTTGCACAAGAGCGCGAAAGACAAGAGAGGAGAAAGCGAGATGTGTCTAGAAAAAGGACTAAACTCTCTTCGAAGTCCTTCGTCATCAGCAAGCAGCAAAAGGGGCAAAAATTAATTCAGATCAAGATATTGGACTTGGCTCGTGAACCAGCTAGTGCGTCAAGCTCGGGTATCAACGACGTTGTTAGCGCGCAGTATGTGGTTCAGGATCAGTGTGATGAAGTATTAGACCTCACGGAGTCACTTGTTAGAACGATATCAAAAAAACTATGTGGTGATAATTTTTAAGTGTATTTTTTAATGATTGTATATGTTTTCTGTTTAGCGTGTAAGTAAATCCTATAAGTATATTAATTATTTTTAAGAGATAAATAAATAAATAGAATACCTAAAAAAATTGTCTTTTTTTCTAACTGAATACAATATGATAGGTTTAAACTAACCAAGGATATGAATAAATAAAAGAAAATATATTGATTTGATTTTATATCATTTATTTTAAATACTCTACGAAATATTTTCTAAATACCATTTCTTGATACAAATAACATTTTTTAGAGCACAAAAATTCTTATGACTTAAACAATTGAAATTACCTTCATTTTTGCAATAAGTTTTATATAAAGTCAAAAAATTTGGACATCCTCTGTCTTCTATGTCGATTAAAACACAATTGTCGCACAGTTCAATTAACCATTTCTGTTTCTCGAGACCTTTCATTACAATAGTTTTGTTTTGCATTATTGGTTTAACAATCCTTACAAATTCTCTTGGGTCTATATGTCCTTCTGACCATCGGATCCCACGAGTTCGCTCTAAATACTGAACGGCTCGTTTTTCTGCCGTAGTTAATGTAGTATATGCATATGGATGTTTGATTAAAAAAACTTGAGTGAACTCTTCAGTAGATACTGCAAACTCTTTGATTATAAATTTATTATAGCAATCCTTGAATCCTTGAATATCCACGAAAATAATCGAGTTCATGATATTTTACGAACAATGTTGCTTAGAGGTCTATATTCGACTATACAGTCATTCAGAATGAGACAATATGCTGTTGTGTGATCAGGTATCTCTCTATTGCACTCTAATTCAAGACAAATGTTGATTACCGGCCCTGATTTGATATTATCGTTCTGTCTAGAACAATCTATCACATATAATGGTGCAATATTTTTAAAATCTTGAGCACTCAACAAGGAGTTGCATGGACGGTTATAATAAGACTGCTGAAAGTTAACATATTGTTCGTATATTAGTGCATAGTTATGTTTTGGAAAGTTGGTATTATAACTTTCGTATGGGTAATATGTAGAGTTTAAAAAAACTTTGACATCGCGAATATCACAGTAATCGAACCGAGACATATCATTCATCCCATTGTTTTTTCTGTTTGTTTGTAAACCTAAAATAACATATCTAGGTTTTTCAATTTGTGAGGAAGTTTTAATTGACCAGGTGTGTTTTGTAGTCTTCGGTAGCAAAGGGTACTCATAAAGGTCCCAGTTTCTATACACTAATTGAATGGATCTGTCTTTTTCGAGTATTTTAAGTAAATTAATTCTTTCTCTATCCGATACTTTAACATGAGGCATGCGCCAAACAATCTTTTTTATATCAATACTTGCAACCTCTTCGCCAGTGTTCAGCTTTAGAGCATTGAGGTTAGTATTACTTCGTAACAAAATAAGCTCATGTTTGCAATTGACAATAATTTTTTTATAATCTTCTGCAAAACCTAGTATGTTGCTGAGAGGTACTGAAGCAGCAAAATGACCTCCAATTTCATTTTTAGTACCGTGTATATCCCAACCCCAAACTTTAGATACCTTCGACTCAGCTTCGTTCATAGATACCAATGCTTTCATAGTTGTAGTTATACCAGCATTCTTCACTTTGTCTATTTCAACACCGTTTAATTCATATCTTATATCTTGAAAAAGGAATAGAAGAGGGTTGTTTGTAAACTGTACTACTGGCACTGGTTTCCTCTTATCTCCTTTGATAACATTGACTACAGCTTCAACATATAAGGTACTTGCACATGGAAGCACATATAAATCTTGTTGGTTTATGGGTATCCGAATTTCATCATTTCTATTAAAAGTAGTTATGTACGGCTTGTATGAATGAATTTCTATACTGTCTATGGAGTTGTCATAAACAGGGCTGCTAGCTATATTTAAAATACTCATTTTAGCAATCCAATCGATTTAAGAAAATGTATATTGTCAGCTGTTAATTTCTTTTTTTTATCACGAGTATGTGTGGTCTTCTTGATTGCTTGATGGGTACTAATCTTTTTAAAAGATGAAGTCGAGTATTTATTGTAGTCAATCATATTTTCTTCAAATGTAAGTACAATTGCACTTCCTCTCCGCGAAAATGTATTAAATTGTTTTTAATGTCCAAAATTCTGATATTTATACTATTCACCGTGCTTCTGTTTACTGGAAAATATATAGTATTTTTTGGAATTTCTATTATTCTGTAGCCAGGAGGTGCATTCAAAGCGAATTCGTGAATTATATGACTTGATTTTCCATTAATATAGGAACCTTCAGTAATATCACATTCAACTCGAAGCACGGTTGTAGGTAGAATGTTCACTGGGAGTGGGGAGTTAAACCATTTATCCTTCATCAGGAAAGTTTTACCGTAACCTAATAAAGGCCCAATAGAATTTGGTTTTTCGAAATGAATATCTTTAGAGCAGAATATCGAGAGCCTCAATGTGTTATTGTTGCACAATAACTTGAAAACACAATTGTTTACTTTTGATTGTATAAACTCACTTATGTCTTGGAGTTCATATGCTCCCTCAGGAATTTCAACCACTTCGTCAGTGCCATAATAAAATTTATTATTAGTTTTAGTAATATTTGGTATAGAATTAAATGTAGAGAAGTGTAAAAGAGAGCACTCATATCGGCCATCGAGTTCTAGTGGAGGGGTATAGTTCGTTGTTAGTATTGAGCTGTTTCCAGTTATGGACAGAGTGAAAGACATTTTTAGAATGATGTTTTATTCAAACGTAATAATTATTATATACTATATTTACACCAAAAGTCTTGCAAAAATTGTATACACAAATGACCACAATTTACAGTATCAAAGTTTTGTAATCTAGTATAATTATAATGTATATCACTAACATTTAAATATTTGACCAATTCTTTGGGTGGTCTTAAGTTACCAAAACTATCGAAATATTCACAATAATTATTTATTTTAGCAAAGGCTACCCAATGAGTTCCCGCATTATTACAACTGTCTAAGTTTAGTATACCACACTCTATGGGTTGTGGTTTACGTGGCAATCTATCTCTCATATACACACCTCGAAAATATGGAATATTTTTAGTGTATTTAACAATATCGAAATTCGTAAGAGCACGTTTGGGTAGCCTGTTTATTAGTTTTTTGTAGATTTCAAAAATAACCCGCTACCTTTTTTATATGGTTTAAGGTAAAATCCTTTTCCTATCGCAATAGCCTCCATGGTTTTGTTATGACGTTCAGATTCATGTAAATTCCGTTGAGCAGTTTTACAATCATTTATAGTTTTAGCTATACCAGCAGCACCTCCTGCTAAAGCGCCTAATGCTGATAAACCCGCAAAAATTGGTATCAAAGGTAAAATCCCTCCTGTTTTAGGTATTGGTATTATTCTCGGCAAACTAACGTGACATGTCTTAGGAAACAATTTTTTTGCTGCTTCACAAGCATATTTGATAGCAGTTTTGCTATCCTTTGATTTCAGTTTCTTTATTTGTGAACGTATTTTTGACACAATGGTTTTAAATTTTTTTATCCCAGCACCTGATTTTAATTTTGCTTTCATAACTTTGTTAACTATCCACGATGCCAACTTTTCTCCTTTGCCAGCGTCTTTAGATTGTAATCGTTTCTTAGCCATTTTCATAAGCTGTAAATCTGCTTTATGACGTACGGAGAGTTCAGGATTGTTGTATGCAATATCGTGGTATTTACAAGCTTCGTCTAATTGGTTAATACCTTTATCACCTCTCGATAACCTTTCTTGTAACCTAGTGCCTGGTCCACAATAATTGTAACCTGGTAAGTGAAGCTCAAACGGGATATTATTTATCAAATTATTGATAAGTCCACCTCCTTTCATTTCTTGTTATATAATGAGCAAAGTATAAGATGCTAACACTTATATGTATTATGATACAATAGAATTTCTATCTATCCAACTGTTTTCTTCATCAGGAAGTCCTAACCATTTGACGAACAAATTATTGCCTTTTTTTCTTATAATTTTTTCAATTAAGTATATATTTGGATACTTTGCTTTTTGTAACTCTTCTTGATAAAATGAACCTAATATATTTTGTTTTCGTTGATCTTGTATTAAATATGTAACTGGTTTAGTATTATTAACTGTTTTAATTGTAAAAATTTCTGTAGACCAATTAGGTGTGAAACCTTTCGCAAAAGTGCTTTTGTATTTACTTATTCTAACGTGATCACCAATTTTAAATTTATTTTTTATTAATTTACATTGTTTCTCCTGGAATTTTTTAATGTTATGGTTTACTAGGTTTTCATTTTTTGCATTTACGTCTTTTGGTTTAAACTTCGTGACGCTATGTTTTTGATTATTATATGAGAACAAAACGTTATTCAAAGTTTTTCCTATCCATTTATAGTTACCATTATAACTAAAACATTTGTATAATTTAATCTTCAATGTTCTGATTAATCTTTCTACAATTGAAGCTTTTTTTGTTGAAAACGATGAATAGTGGTTAATCTTCATTAACTGCATTTGTCTTTTAAATTCATCATTATAAAACTCTGTACCTCTGTCAGTTTGTAGATTTTTAGGGATACGTCCACTTTCCCTTATAATTTGAGTAAATGCATTAACAACCTCTTTTTTTGATTTAGTTTTTAAAGGAATCATCCAAGCATATTTTGAGAAACCATCAATGACAGTTAAAATGTAAGTGTATCCATTATTATACTTTTTAAATGATTGAAAATCAGCCAGGTCAGCTTGCCATAAGTCGTCTATCCCTTTCAAGATCACATTACGACGATCAAAATTTCTGCGAGCCGATCTATGAATTTCATTTACCACTTGGTGTTTTTCCATTTTGTTTAATAATTTTATCGATGTAGTCTTTAGTATAAAACTTTTTTTCGAACTGAATGAGATTATTTCTTATATCCTCTTTTATTGTATTTACAAAAGCAGTAATTTCATCAGCAATCTTTTTATCAACATATTTTTTGTTCACCGCATCATCACGTGCTACAGGATCTTGAACTCCTCTCAATCGAGATGATTGTAAATCAAAATCACCGGTTTCCGATCTAGCAAGGTGATTAGTTGAACAATCTAGTATTTCTGACAAACGAAGTCTTTTATGAACATGGTGGCCAAATTTATCAACATTCATTCTGTACTGAAGTCGATCGCAGTGAAATAATAAATGATCTAATAGGATGTGCTGTTATTAATTTATACTACCATTTTCACGTAGTTCTTCTATGATTGAAATTATTTCATTATCCAGACCAGTGTTTCCAGCATCTTTAGATGCTATCAATAACTTCAACCTTTCTACTAATTCATTAGGGTCATCCCAGTAGATGTAATCAGTATTTTTTTTAAACTTCTTTTTAAGTATCAAACCCTCTCCTGAGCTAATATCATCAGCATTACTGACAGAAGATGTTGAAGGCTTTCGCAATCTAAAAAGTGGTTTAATGATGTGCAAGTACTTCCGTCCTTTATTAGATTTAATTGGTTTAGTGGGATCAAAGTCTCGTCGGTGAGCATTTGTGTCTATTAACATGCTCTTATATTCTTGACAATCATTTTCAGTCACCACTTCCAAATTAGGTACCTTTTTCAACATTAATTCTCGCAACCCTGGCGTTACTTGATAATCACGTCCTGCTACAGATATAATTTGATCATTTATAAGCACACGTGCTGAACCCAACATTAATTTACCTCGTTCTCGTCTAACGCCGAATGGTACATCTTTAAATATTTCCGAGGAAAGTGACCAGGACGAAGTATTTTGACTAGGGCTAGGTATTGACTCAATGCTTTTATACGATATGTTACTGGTATTTGTATTGTTTGAGTCTCCCGATTTTTCTAAACTATTATTTTCATCAGAATCATCTTCAGAATAATTTTGTGAGGAAATTTGGTTTATAAGAGTTTTGTTGAATTGCGATTCAGGCGATGGAATTTGCTCTTTTACAAAATAATTTTTCATAACGTCATCATTTTCTTTTGATTTAATTGGATGGTTCACATCCTTAATCAACTGTTGCATTGGGTCAGTAACAGGTCTAAAAACTGTATTTAAAACATTTTCATTGTAGGAGTCCGTAATTTTCATATCTTTGATTTTCTTTTTAACAGCTTCTGCTATTTTAACTATCTGAGTCTTTAACTCTTTTTCCATTTTAAGCTTGATGAATATACGTTATTTGCTTAATACGGTAATAGTTCGACTGAAGAAGTTTTTTAAATAAATCTTCTTATATGCTCGTATTTTTTTCCTCGTCGAACGAGATAAAAGTATCGAAATTCTTCCTGTAACAGCCTTCGTTCTTTTTATTATCTTTACTAATCACCAAATAGTTATAGGGTTCGCTCCATACTTTTGAACACATTTCTCGAAACTCAGACCACGACATGTCGGTATTAACGTGTTCATCATATACATGATGGAGGTTTACATCATCCTGTTTGAATAATATTAAAAGATTTGCATTGTCTCTTACTAACTGTTTAGGTATCTTACTGTACGTTTGATTCAAGTAAAAACAGTCGATAAATTTATGTCTACCCATTGCGAAATAATCTCTCATATTGGACTGGTTCTCACAAGCAACGTCATCAAATATTATTATGGAGTGTGGTTTCGCATCGTGTGGGCTTAAAACAAGTCCATTATCTTTATATTTTGCAAACGAAACATCTGGCACTAACTTAAGAACATTTTCTAAAAACACATATTTCGGCTGATACAATGTTTTTGAGTAAAGATAAACGTTTTTAAAACGTAAACCATTTTCATGTAACAGAAGACCTATGATTACATTAGTTTTCCCACAATTCGAGGGACCGCAAATAATACACCGAATAGTATTAGGTAGAAGGTCTCCATGGCGGGAAACATCTGCTTTTTCATCTGGACATACTCGGCTCAGTTGTAAAGTTTGAGATTGTTTAACGAATTTCATCCTTTTCATTAGTAAGACTGTTAATGACTGAATTTTATTCATTTGTAAGTTACAATTTATATACATTCGAAACGATCTGAATCTGTGAATGCTTTACTTTGGAAACTCTCTAGACCTATAATATTGGGTTATAAATCACTGCTGTGAGTGAAGGCAAGCACGAAGTGAATGCACAGAAGTGATTTATAACTCCCAATATTATACTACTACCAAGCGTATGGAGAATTTTAAAAACTGTATTTGGCTCCATACCTACTTTGTGTAATGCAATCACAGCGATTCGGTTCTCTATATCACTCTGCTCCATGTTAATATCACAAAATATTGTTCTATGTATTAATGTCAAAATAAGAAAAGACAATGAAAAATCGAGTAACGAGCTTTTTTGTCCACGAAAACGAACTCAAAGGCATCAGATAGTCACAAATTACCACGTCTTTCAAAAAATTTTAGCACTTTTTAGGACAGTTGAGTGGCTAATCTACATTCAAATCTAAAGCACAGGGAATAGATAGGAAGGTTGTAAATCATAAAATGGTAGTCTCGCGGGAAGTGCGCAGTTTCGTAGCGTGTGCGCCTTCGTCATCGACTAATTGTATTTCAAATTTGAACTTAATTATCGAACCTTGCTAATGTAATTGATACGGATAGTAAAAAAATAATATCGAAAAATGAAATGGGTTTATCAAGTTTGTGTCATGCCATTATTAATATTTTTACTGTAGTTTGGCAGTTAATAAGCGAGAAAATCGTTTGGCATGGAAATTAGTCGCAAACTAGACTGAATTATTTTTAAATACAAAACAACGTTAATAAAATAAAAAACATTGCCCATGAATGGTTATGCAATCTTTTAAAAGGTTATATGTATTTTTTTGTTTTTAGTTACTAACTTGCAATGTATCTGATATCTACGTACGAATATTTGTTAAGGTCAAATCTTGTAGCTCAATTTTCAACCAGCTATTCTCAATCGATTTAGCTGAAATTTGTTTGTTTGTTTATAAAGCTTCATTGTACACAAGAAAGAACACAGATACAAATCAGAAAAGTAAACATACAACGGCGGACTTATCCCGTATAGGGATCTCTTCCAGCCAACCGGCCAGTAATTGAGAGGAATGTTTACTTATTAAGCGTTTGGGGTAGAAGTAGTACAATTTAAATTTACAGAAAGGTACTGCACAAAAAAAATATATATACAGGTATGTAAACTACACAAATACAACTAAGATAAACTTACATATAAGAAAACATATATATATATATAAATACATAATATAAACTATTTAAAATAAAAAGTAATTAGGTAGCTCGAAGTAACTTAGGATTCCGAAAAGAAATTTAAAATTTTGTTCTTAAAGGAGCCCAAGGACGATGCCATTTTAGTATCTAAAGGGAGCGAATTCCAAAGGTGTGCTGCCATCACAGAGAAAGATTTAGAGTAAGACTGCGAAGAATGAGGAGGTATATATAAGAGAATATTATCAGCTGAGCGAAGGCGGATGTCGATTTGCCGAAAGGAAAATTTATCACGAAGGTAATTAGGACAGGCAGGATTGAAGAGAGCATTGAAAAGAAGAGAGAGAATGTGGTAGTTACGACGAATTCGAATTGGAAACCAGTTCAGTTTATCACGGTATTCAGATATATGGTCGAACTTTCGTAAGCCATAAACATACCTGATGCAGACGTTTTGCAGGCGTTCCAATTTATCTAATAGTTCCTCGGTAGGATCCAAATACGCGACATCAGCATAATCTAAAATAGGAATCAAGAGTGAGCGGGCTAACATTGCTTTTGTATTTGTAGGCAGAAAATGTTGTAGTCTTCTCAGGGAGTGAAGAGCAATAAATAACTTCCGACTCACTTCGTTGATTTGAGGAGCCCAACACAGAGTTTCGTCAAGCGTTATTCCTAGGTTTTTTACAGTCGATGTGAAAGGAATGATGTTACCGTCAAACTGAATGCTGGGTAAAGTGGAGTTGTGGACTTTGCTGATGAAATAGGGACTGCCGATAATAATTGCCTGGGATTTCTCTGCGTTGACCGTAAGCCCGAAACTATGGGACCAATTTGCTATAGCAGCAAGGTCAGAATTAATTACGCTGATAGCGTGTTGAAGATTGTCGAAAGGGGGGGCTGCATAGATTTGCAGGTCATCTGCATATAAGTGACAGGAAGAAGTAAGAAGAGAAGTAATACTGTCTATAAAAATAGAGAACAGAACCGGGGAAAGTACTCCTCCTTGAGGAACGCCCGCAGCAAGTTCACACCAGTCAGACTTATGCCGATCGATCTTTACCAACTGCTGGCGACCCTGTAAGTAGGAGCTGAACCAAGTTAAAGAGGATTCAGAGAAATTTAGTATTCTAAGAAAACCGAGCAGGATATCAAAATCAACTGCATTGAAGGCATTAGAAAAATCTAGAAGAGTCAGTACAGTCAGCTGTTGATTCTCGATATTATAGCGGATGTCGTCTGTGATCTTGACTAGCGCAGTTGTGGTGCTATGTCCAGCTCTAAAGCCAGACTGATATGGACTTAAAAGGTTGTTCTTTGTGAGATGTTCCATTAACCGCTGTTGCACGTAGTGCTCTAAGATCTTTGAAAGTAAGGGAAGAATGGAAATTGGACGAAAGTGGGAGGGTAAGGATGGATTTGGTTTCTTTGGAAGAGGAATAACATGTGCAAGTTTCCAGGCAGAGGAAAAAACTCCTGTAGTTATGGAACAATTTAATATGTCAGCTAATTGAAAGGAAATGAGATGAACAATGGGCTTTATCATTTCAAGAGATATATCATCATTACCAACCGCATTTGACTTAAGCTTGCCAATAATATCGACCACCTCGCCTGCAGAAATTACCTCAAGGTTAAAAGTGGGACAATTAATAACAGGTTTGTTGGCAAGATCAGCTAGCGTTCTCTGTTTAATTAAAGCTGTAAGATTTTTAGGAGGAGCGCAAAAATGCTTATTAAGTTGGTTAATATCCGTGTCAAATTCAGCATTGGACGCCTGCTTACCCACTCCAACACCTTTCAGAAACCTCCAAAGCTTGTGCGGAGGACAGTTCTCTATATTGTCATAAATATGTTTACGTCTCGCTTCTCTGCATCGCTTGTTACATATATTGCGTAAGCGAACAAAGTTTTCACGATTCAACACTGAAGGATATCGACGCAACTTAATTCTGGCTTTGTCCCTTTTGGCCATCATTTTACGGATATCAGGAGTCAACCAGGGGGCAGGATAGTGCTTTACACGAACCTGTTGGATTGGAGCATACTTCATAAATAGAAAGGAGTAAAGTGTTGAAAGCAGCTACTTTAGAATCCACGTCAGGTGCCAAAAGCAGCAAATCCCAATCAACCCCTCGAAGCTCAGTTGTAAACGCGTTCCAATCTATAGCACCAAAATTACGACGCAATACATATTTATGACGAAGCTTTGGTGTTCGCAACTTAAATGAGGCATACACTAAATCGTGTGCTGAAAAACATGGCGCATGATATTGACCATGTGTAGAACAGAGATCCGGAGAAGACGCTATAATCAGGTCAAGTAACGAAGGTGGACCGTTATGGGGGAAATGGGAGGGACCTAAAGGCAAGACATAGAGATTAAGGAAGTGAAGAAGAGAAAGGAGGGATTTCGAGCGTGAGTCATCTTTTATAAGACACGTGTTGAAGTCTCCCATAACTATAACATGGTCATATTGGGCCCGATATTCAATGAGGAGTGATTCAAAAGAATTAAAGTAGTTAATGTTTGAGGAAGGGCTGTAGTACACACCTAGGAGGAATTTATCGTGATGAAGATTGATTTCAAGAAAAAGATGTTCAGGGGCATTAGGAGCAGGATTGGATTGATTAAGAATTTGAGCATATTTATTTATTTAACCTTTATTGTACAAACTACAATTTGTATGGCACAATAGGCGGACTTAATGCTAAAAGCATTATCTATCAGTCAACCTTTGGGTTGTTAGAGAAATTTATGTGGGTGTAAAATAATGGGATAGCAAAAGGAATTCAGATAAATACTTACTAATAATTACTACATAAGATAAACTACTGTATACTACTTACTAAAATAAATATATATAAAAATATGGTACATAAAAATATAATCAAACAAAAGCTAATAATAAATACAATACATACAATACATATAATACATACAAGTATATACCAGATTATATTGTATACTACTTGAATAATATACATAGATATTACTAAAACTACATAAGCAGCAACTTTACAATTAATTTGACTCAGCAAGCAAATGCTTAAACAGCGAAGTTTTAAAACTAGCACGACTAGTGGCTGTCTTCACGGTATCAGGAAGCGCGTTCCAGAGTCTTACTGCCATTACGGCGAAAGATTTAGAGAAAAAACTAGTACGGTGGGAAGGAATTTCTAATGTCAAATTATTTGAAGAACGCAGGAATCTCTCATGAGTAGAACTTAAAAGTTTGAAACTTGTCTTAAGATAATCTGGAGAAAGAGGGTCATTAAGCACATTATAAAGCTGACATAGTAAATGCAGATTTCTGCGTTGACGGATGGTGAGTCATTTAAGCTGAGAACGGTATTCTGAGATATGGTCGTATTTACGCAGACAGAAAATAAATCGAATGCAGTTATTGAGTAGGCGATCCAGCTTGTCAAGCTGTTCCTCAGTTATGTCCAGAAAACACACATCAGCATAATCAATGATAGGTAGAACAAGTGCCTGGGTCAACATAATTTTAGTTTTAATCGGAAGAAAATTCTTAAGGCGTTGCATATAATGTAGTGTCGCAAACACTTTTCGACTGACTTCTACAATATGGTACTTCCAATTGAGATTAGAATCTATATAGAGACCAAGATCTTTAACTACTGGACTAAACGGAATCATAGTACCATTGTAGATGACCGGCTGAGTAGTGTTTAGGTCAAGTTTGTTAATTTGGATAGTGCTCCCCACTACTATGACCTGGCATTTTTTTGCATTAACGCTTAAACCAAACTTATTTGACCAGTCCATGATACGTGTCAAGTTATCGTTTATAAGAGATATTGCTGTATCAATATTATCGACATTTGTTTGTGTGTAAAGCTGCAAATCATCGGCGTACAAATGATAAGAGCATGTGAGGTAGTGTGATAGGATATTTATAAATAAAGAAAATAAAATAGGAGACAAAATACCGCCCTGCGGAACTCCAGCCTCTAGGTCGCACCAGTCAGATGAATCCTGACCAATACAAACCTGTTGCCGACGACCGCGAAGATAGCTGGAAAACCACTCAATCACTGGAGGAGAAACATTGCAACTGGAGAGGATAGCGAGCAGGATGTCAATGTCAACTGTGTTGAAAGCATTACTGAAATCAACTAGGGCTATAACTGTTACTTGCGTATTTTCCATCCCAGCCCTAATATCATCAGTAACTCTAAGCAGAGCAGTTGTAGTGCTATGGCCAGGCCTAAAGCCAGACTGATAGGTGTTGAGCAGATTATGATCAAGCAAATGTTTAATAAGCTGACCAAACACAGAAGCTTCCAATATTTTTGAGAGGAAAGGAAGGATTGAGATTGGACGAATATCATTTAGTCGAAGGGGTTCTGGGATCTTAGGAAGGGGGCGAACATGTGCAATAAGCTATAAGGAAGGAAAGCAGTGTTTCAAGAGACTGTAATTAATTAAGTGCGTGATGACAGGAAGTATATAACAAAGGATAGGTATTAACATCACGCGACTAATTTGATCAGACCCAACGGCATTTGAAGTAATAGAAAGGATAATTTTACAAACGTCCTCCTCAGTAACTGGGGTAAACTCAAGTGACCTACCGTCAGGGACAGGCAATGCAAGTATGGATGCGATAGTAGCATCTTTTGTAAGATTATTCAGTAGAGGAACTGTTGTGAAATGTTTATTGAGATCATTTAAGGAAAAAGGTAGTTTAAATGAATCTTTCTGTACTTTGCCTATGCCCTGATAATTTAGAAATTTCCAGAGATTTACTATATTATCAGTAAAGTATTGGCGTTTTGCATTTCTACACATCTGATTGCACCGATTTCTTGCAGCCTTATACAAAGACCAGTTCTCATCTGTGCGTTCCCGTTTAAACCTGCGGAATGCAAAATTTCTGCGTTTCAGGGCTATACGGACTCCTGTTGTAATCCAGGGGGCTGGCGGGCGTCGTACTTTAATGGCTCTGACTGGAGCGTGATTGTCGTACAGCGATATTATTTTATTATTAAAAAGAGAAACTTTTTCATCAACTGTACTCGCTGAAAAGACAGGTGACCAATCAATTTTTGCCGCGTCAGATGTGAGAGCATCATTATTTATTTTAGAATAACAGCGAAGATGTAAAATAGTGGGTTTTATTTTTGGGACTTTAATTTTGTAAGAAATGAAGAGAAGGTCGTGATGAGAAAATGCGGGGGCAGGTGTTTGACCATAAGTGGCTACATTGTCTACGTTAGAGGTTATTATCACGTCAAGCAAAGTAGGACCGAAAACAGTGAAATGAGTGGGCCCAGATGGGAGAATCAAAAAGTTAACTGACTTGACAATATTTAATAATTTCGAAGATCGAGAATCGTCTTTGAGCAGACAAGTATTGAAGTCACCAAGGACCAAATGATGTGCGTAATCTGAACAAACCGATTCAAGGAGAGTTTCGAATGTAGAAAAGAAATTTACCTTAGATGAAGGAGAGTAGAAGACTCCGAGAACGGCTTTTACTGCTTTTATTGTAACTTCCAGAAGAATGTATTCCATACTGCCCGTGTATTCTGAAGACATTGACAGAACTTTATAGCTGAAGTCGCTCCGTAGGTAAATTGCAACTCCACCACCGGCCGCACCAACACGATCATTTCGTATAAGAACGAAACCAGGGAGAGAGTAACTAGTGGATGGCAAGCTGGGTTTTAGCCAAGTTTCTGATACGAGTATTGCTCCTAAGTGAACAGACGAAAATGTCTCTAAGAAATCTGTGTAGTGACCCGCAATGCTCTGGACGTTAATATGGCATACATTGAAGTTCTGTACATAATCATCAAAAGTATTATTAACAAAAGTTCCTAGTGTTTCAACAGAGCCACAAGAAGTAAAACTAGAGTTCAGCGAGGTTCTAGCTGAGCAAAAAGAGTCATCCGAATTATCAATATTAATAATTGCTTGCTGCATAAAATATATAAATAAATACCTATTAATATATATCAACTAAATACCGTATATAAATAAAGTAAAATTTAGATATGAAATCAATATAAATAAATATTATATCAATACAACCTGCCAGCTGGACCGAACTTAACACAAGATATTGTTAAAAACTACACTTAACAGATAAATAATTACAATTACAACACTAGTTCATCCAAGCAGGCAAACAAAACATAAATTACATAACTACTATTGGCTGTATAAACTACTCTGTCTGAGAGCAAAAAAAAAAAACAAAAGAAAGATGACATTTGACTTTGACAGCTGTTATGACAGAATTGTCATTCATCGACATCTGAAGTTTAAACAAAACACATCACATGAGATGGATTTTTACAACCACCTCTATTTCAAATTTAAATGTAGAAGTAATTTAAAAGTGAAGAGCCAAATAGTACCTACATGTTAGCACAATTGCCTACTTGGAAATGAATCACGTAAAGCAAAATACACACGGCGAGAAGAATAAACGGGCTAAAGACGTTTGTCCACTAAGACTTGCCTGCCTTCGCCTGGGCCTGTCGCCTTGTAAGAATCTTATTTTCTTGCTGGGTGGCTTACCTGTTCTCCTGGGCATTGCCAGCCGGGCAAGATACTGACGCTGTCTCTGAAGCCGGGAACTTAACTTTTAAGGCAGCCAGCTCACTGGCATTCGTAATTTTTACACGGTCACCGCTTGGAAGTTTAATGTGGATGACACCGTCTAGGGTCCAACACTGCCTCATCCCGAAATGGGCGCGAGCTCCTACGAAAACTTCTTGCCGGCTGCGTGTTAAAAACTCAGATACACTAAGTGAAGTACCTTTAAATGCAGACTTCTTGCTCCAGACCAAAGATTTTCCCTCCGGAGTGTGAAATCGCACAAGTACAGGCCGTGCACGGTCAGTTTTTATGGCTCCCAAACGATGACATGTTTTAATTTGAACGCTGGAGTTAGGAATACAAAGCTTGTCATTGATGATATTATTTATGACTGCAATGACGTTTTCTTCAGAGGCCTCAGGAATGCCATTAAATAATAAGACCTTACGCCTGCTTCGCATTTCTATTGCGTCAACCCTGCTGCTGAGGTCACCTATCTGTTGCTGCAGTAGTTGGAACAGTGTATGCACCAAAGTCCTAAAATCATAGTATTCTCTCTGCAACTGACCGATGTCTGCTTGAGGGGTGGAAGTCAGCCGCTTCTCAAAATCAGCCATACGACCTGCAATGGACATCTCCAGTTTCCTCTGCGTCGCTTGAACCTGCTCCAGTTGTGAATTTCCTCCCGTGTCCATTATGTGTTTGTGTGCAGTAAATGAGAGTGATAAGGTGATAGTCCAGAATGGCAGGTTAGAACTGTAAATTATCATTCAAAGAGCCATTTTGAGAAATATCATCATCGTCATCACTACAGGCACTAAATAAGCTGCAAGAGGAAGAAGAGAATGAAAAATATTCAAGATCCGAGTTATCTCTAAGTACATCTGACATTGAGCTAAACTAATAAACTACAAATAAATTTAAAATATATATAATAATAATTAATATAGATATATACAATATAGGTATAAAAGGGTTAATTTGCGCAAAATCTATAGAGTAACCAAATACCCTTCAAGTACCGGCCAGCAACAATGAAGTCTAGTTTGTACACACATAATAATACATACACATGAGAACACATGAACAAGAGAGGAACACAATACAAAGAAGAATGTGAAGTAGGTCGAACAGTAGGTAAATACGGTGGATATGAAAGAGCATACTGAGGGTAATTTATAACATAAAGGTATAACATAAAACGCGTTCATACAAAGAAATCCATAATAAGACCGCCCCTCAAGCACAGACAGTGTGTAAAAAATAAAAAAATAAATTAAAAAAAAAAAACTAAATATTTTTGTGCATGTTCACGAGCGGTCGATGACTATCTATAACAAAACGCAAACAAACTGTCATATTGACATTGACACAAGTCAAATTACAAATCCCGGTTTGTTGATTGTTGATGTTGTACTTATTTAATTACTGTCATCGTAACAATTTGGAAAAAAAACTTAAAATACCGCACTTTATAATTTATAAAAATGATAAAAACCACCCCCAGAAGCTGCTGTGTTCTTACCCACACACAAATTAGAAAGTAATTAAGGTTCAACAAGAATAATTCGAACATAGCCTAAACGGACACTGATACAGGTTTCCTCAGGGTGAAGGGCTTATTTCTTGTATGCAGTGCTGCGCTGCTGCCTGGTCGGCCGGCTTATTTGCTCATCAACAATCGCAGTATCTGCCTTTTGTGGAAACTCAGCCAATACTTCTCGCAGATCTGCCATTGTAGTGATCTTACGTTTCACGCCATTTACACATACCACCACAATCTTCCCGTCACCAGTCCAGCATCCCCTGACTCCCAGGGCCTTACGGGCCTCAACGAACACTACATGCCGTGAAGCCGTCAGAAATTCAGACAATGTCAGTCCGCTACCTTTAAGATGCTTCTTGGCCGCCCATACTTTGTTACGGCTGATGGTGTCGCTAAACCGCAGAAGGATGGGCCGTGGTTTATCAGCCTTTGTGGTCTTGCCCAAACGAATACAAGAGATAATCATTTGAGGTGCAAAGTCAGGCAATTGTAGATCATTATGACATAGCGTGAGGAGTTTGCCAGCTAAGTCCTCCTGTTTTTCCTCAGGCACATTGTGAAGCAAGAGGAGGTTAGATCTGGACCTCATTTCAAAACTATCTAATGACTGAAAGACTAGCTCCATTTGAAGTTTCAATGCGGACACGGCTTTCCATATGAATGCTTTAAAGGTTTGGAACTCACTGGAGAGTGCTGCGGTGTCTTGGTGGCTGCGACCCATTGTATTCTCTTCAAACGAAGACATCTTTGCCTCAAACATCTTCTCCATATCATCCATGTGTTTTTTTAGTAGTGCTAGTTGATCCATAGTGCAGTGTATGAAGATGAAGTGATGTTGGTTTTATGTGCAAAAAGATAAAAGGAGTTTGTGAAATAGATTGCTGGCGAGTAGGATAGAGGTAACTAATCCATTTAATTTATATTAATAGGGTTAATACTATTTAATTTTATTATATTATATAAAAATATCAGAGCTCAAATAAAAGCGTCTATACTTTTTTACTCCTACCGCCCAAAAAGTTCATTCAATAAATCAATTTGCATACTTGTCAATTCAATATTATGAAGTTAATGAGCTGTTCCGATGATGGAACCGGGAGGCATTCGCTAGGACTGAGTTATAAAACAAAATAACTTCATAGAGCAGGACTCGTTTGATTTGTCTTAATGAGCACATTATGGCAGCCGATGCCAAGGATTGATCTCGGAGGACGGAAGGGGGTCGATGCAATGAAACGACAGTAATAAAACGACGCAACTCCATCGAGTTTGGGCTTATTTCATTTGTTTTGATAAGTAGTTTGGCCTCAGAATAATAGCTTAAGTAATAAATTAATTAAAAAAAACTTATTACACAAGGAAACTGTTTAACATAGCAATTCTAACGGAGCACTTGCACCGTCCTTTCGATACTTTACAGATTTACGTAATGATCATAATCGATTACGCAACTTACATTATAAATGTAATAGATTAGTCGATTTCATACCTCGGCAGAGGGAAACACGCAGGTAAGGCTTATCCTGTAATAAATGATCTAAGGGCTATGTTGTTTTATTTACTGAGGGTTGTTGAATTCGTTCTAGCTCCATCATCAGAACGGTTCATTTACTCCATAAGCATTATGAAATCCATATCAATTATATTAAAACTCGCTCTTACTACAGTTTGCAAATGCATGACTCAAGTTAAAATTTGATTGTATTGCAAAACATGGCGTTTCTCGCAAATAAACAGGAATAGACATGTCCGTTCATCCTCCACCTTGTAGCTAGCAGGTATATCATTACAGTAGCTATCATATTTCATATGCTGGTCAATAATACTCCAATTTTATGTATTTCGTTTGACAACCTCTGTGGCGTTATAGATATCATACTCACCCGCCACTTAGAGGTTCTGGGTTCGATTCCCAGTCTAGGCATGATATAGAATGGTATTATTTAAAATTTCTAGGGTCTTGGATGTTACCTAGTTTTTTATATATCGTATACATCACAAACTTTTCATCACTAAAATGGTAATATACTATCTATCAACATTTTTTTTTTGGTATACATTTTGCCTATAACACAGTTAACCTAAAATTTTTGATGTTGTTCCCTATAGTTGATCTAACGCTGACCAAGCAAGCGAGAGCTTGTTGATCCTCCCAATGATAGTGCTTGTAGGGGTCTTTGTGTCTGGTAACAGGCGTAGCCAGTGTCACGAGAATCAAGAGCTCTATGTTAATTGCATAAAATGAGGGGTCTTAATCGATGGTCCTCCTGGCTGACGGGCCGATGGCCAGTGACACGAGAATCGAGAGCTCCTTGTTAACTGCATATAGCGAGGGGTCTTACTCGATGGTCCTCCTGGCTGGCGGGCCGATGGCCAGTGACACGAGAATCGAGAGCTCCTTGTTAACTGCATATAGCGAGGGGTCTTACTCGATGGTCCTCCTGACTGGCGGGCCGATGGCCAGTGACACGAGAATCGAGAGCTCTGTGTTAACTGCATAAAACGAAGGGTTTCATCTTGATGGTGGGCTGATGGCCAATGACAGTTTTATAAATAAAACAATAAATTATTAATTTCACCCATTTTATTGTATATAAATTTAAATTTACATAATAACTAATAAGATATTGTCTATTTAATGCAAATAAATCTCATCTTAAGATCTTTAACAAAATAATTGCTTACACTAAGTTTCACAGAATATTAACCGTGCAAATAATATTTATGACAATTGTAAACACAATTGTTGTTTTATATATTTAGTACACTTTTTAAAAACCTGTTAAAAGTTAAAGATGCTAGTGTGTCCCCATGCCTTAGTCGAAATCTTATTTTTGGATATGACCCGCTTATCATCATCTACACTAATATTATAAAGAGGAAAGATTTGTTTGTTTGATTGTATTGAATAGGCTCCGAAACTACTGGATCGATTTTAAAAATTCTTTCACTGTTGGATAGGTATGTTATCCCTGAGTGACATAGGCTATGTATGTACCACGGGCGAAGCCGGGATGGACTGCTAGTCAGCTGATAAAGCAATTTTATTTACTGCTAATGTAAACAGTTCATGTTAAATTGATTTGAATAAAATATTTGTTTTACGAACGATGTCACCCTCGTATAGAGTTTTTTCATAATCTGATACATTTAAATCACGCACAATATTTCTCTTAATGCCTTTAGCTTTTTTTATTGTGCTGTCCATGGTTTTAATGCAATATAACTTTGAACGAAGTCCCACAAATTCGCTTATGACTTTAGTCCCCATTTCAAGCTTAAATAAGCCAGGGACTTTTTTATTTTAAAAAATATAACAAAAAGTACCTTTTTACATCACAATAAAAATTATTTGTTTGTATATGATATATAAAACTATCTGTATCTGTGTAACACATCTGTACACGATTTTTGTAAAAGGGTTGTATTTTTGAGTAATGAAAATCATACATATGACTTTTTGAAAGTTCTTAGAAAACAGTAAAACCGATGTATATGGGTTTGTTTAATATTATTTCTTCTGGGTTCAACTGAACCGCTACTAAATTGTTAGTAAACACAGTCGCGCTGTGAAAATTTGGACGCGCAATAAGTTTTTGGGCACATAATCTCTTTTTAGTTACATTTTTATTGTCTGATTAACCAAATGCACGTTTACTCTCTTCTCATTATTTTCTAAAGTTTTTCCAAACACGCTGTTGTTCAAGAGTTTGAAAAAATCTTGTTCAAAAGCAGATGAACTTTTTTGTCGCAGTGTAGTATTTAAATCAATATATTGTTTTAAATACGGATTTTGTCTGAAAGTTATAACTCGATGAATTTTCTTCAAAACCAAACCATGTTTTATACAAGTTTGTAAATGAATATACTGAATAACATATTTGAATTTATCATATAAATTCGGGATTAGTTTGTGATTCTTCCCGCCGGGAGGAATGCATTTCTCCGGGCAAAATGGCAAATCGTTATGCAAATGTTTAGGATATTCTAGGTCTACCTCTAGTATAAAACCATAGTCGGAATTAGGTGCTACTTTAATTATATCAAATTTATTGATTTCATTGCTAATAAGGAACCTAAAATCAGATAATGGTAAATATTGACACATACTGAACCCGTATAAATTATTACAATCGATATAAGCGATAAAGGAAGTAGGCTCTAAGGGTTTGTAATCAGGTAAGTAAGTATTATTTGCTTTCGCATGCCTAATTGCCTATGGGAGCATAAACACACACCACCACGGATGCCTTTTTGTAACATTCGAATCATGGTCAAGTCATTAATAAGTTCTAATTGAATCCCTGTTTTCAGCAACATTGCGTCGAAAGATAGACTAGGCGCTGTTAAATAAAACGCTGGATCTAACTGATAATGTTGTTTACAAGTCTGGCAAAAATTTTCGAATATATCCGACAGTAGTAGGACATCTGTTTTCAAATATAAATCTGTGTAAGAACCTAGGTCAGAAATTTTAAACGTTGACCAAATTAAATTCGCATGCCTGTCATCCTCGTCAGAAATATTTTGATCACTCAGAGAACTATAAAAACATTCTTTTGACGGAAGTTTATTTTCCTGATATCGTTCCCATGAGTTCATATATTCGTATGGATATACGCCTTTACGTATGAGCAACTGAAACTTTTCTTTACTGGGATAAAAACTTTTTAGGTGTATAAAATCTTCTGGCTTTAAAGTATCTGATAATTTACTTAAACTTGTTGCTAGAAATTTGAATGAATCAACGAAACGAAGTTGATAAAACTGATTACCCATAACCGGTACAAATTTTGTAAATGAAATATAATTCTCTTTAGTTTTAGGTATAATTTTTATGTCACCAGGGACTTAAGCTAAAGCTTTGATGAATAAATGACAGTCATAGCCCGCTAGGTTGTGGAAAAAAATCGGTACAAACGATGGACGTTTATATTGTAAATTACAGTATGGGTGCGCAGCTCCGCGGTAACGACCGGTGACGTGGCAGTGATCGCGAACTTTATCTGAAAATACAAAGTTTTGACAAATATGACAGTGCGTTGCTTTGATAAAATTTGTTTCGTCCTCATTAGTAAATATCATCGGAACTGTAGTGCTTACTATTTAATATATATTCTGCACGTCTTTGATAATGGACTCAACGAACCGCTTATCACAATTAGGCCCTCGATATGACACATAACGATTATAGGTAGGATTATCACAAAAGACTATATAATAAGCAAACGCAATGGGCACATGGTGGTTCAACGTACTCGTGTTTTGAGAAGAAGAGCAGTCCATGCCAACATTTGTTTTGAGCATTGATTCAAAATCTGCATAAATACAAAAGGGCATATTTTGTTTACGGTCATTATTTTTAAATTGTATAAGTGAACCCTTATCCGGCAAAACAGTTGCGACACCTCCACATAGATGACTGTCAACTTCTTCTAAAGTAGCAAAATGTAATAAACAAAAGTCACAAAAATAAACCTTACCATGATGGGATGTTACTTGACTTCGAAAAAGTCTAGAACAGTCTTTGATTAAACAATAATGAGAGGAATTTTCATTTTCTATAAATAGTAAATGTATAATTTTGGAATTGCAATTTTTATCAATCTCTGATTTGTATAAAGGACCTACAAGAGTTTTATTGTTTTTTAAACCATAAATTATAAATTTTAAATTTATGTTATTCTTTTTAAATATTTTTATATAATGAAAAGTGACAGGAAATGACATTCCGCTTGTGTCAAAAAGTTGACGAAAATGTGGATAAGATGTTCTAGTGGGATGTTTTTTGGCTGGATATAAAGCAGCTGTGACACACCATAAAAAGCAATATTGATCCTTATTTAAAATATTTAAACACGCTTTTTTAGATTGTATCGACTTAGGTAAACTAATAAAACTAGAACCGGCTAGAGGTTCGTATTTGTTAAGATTGACCTCAATGTATAAATTGTTTAAAAAAGACCATCCACTATCACGAAGTTCTAATTCCTCAATACTTTTTTTAAAGTGTGTAACTGTGTCAAAATATAATATTTTTTTTATATAATATAGTATTTTGTTTTTTGTAATAAAGGACTTAACTGAGTGTGAATTGTCTTTAAATTGTATAAATGTACCAAACAATTCAAAATTCACTTTCACACAAGTGTGATTAATAAGGTATTCATCTAAAAGTGACTTTAACTTATCATGAATTTGTCAATTTGAACAAATCTGTCGAAGATGACTGAGATTCAGTATTCGCTATTATTTTGTACGTAAAAATACGATTACGAAATGCAGTGTTGACAATTTCAATGCCATCACTATGTTTTATAGTGTAATTATTATTTTTATGAAAATTACTTCTTAAATGACCCATCCATGATTTATTGTGTATAGATGTGTTACACACAGTGCAGAAAGGCATAGTAATTACGAAATCAAACTAATAACAAAACCGAATTAAAACAAATTTTATCAAAGCAACGCACTGTCATATTTGTCAAAACTTTGTATTTTCAGACAAAGTTCGCGATCACTGCCACGTCACCGGTCGTTACTGCGGAGCTGCGCACCCATACTGTAATTTACAATATAAACGTCCATCGTTTGTACCGATTTTTTTCCACAACCTAGCGGGCTATGACTGTCATTTATTCATCAAAGCTTTAGCTTAAGTCCCTGGTGACATAAAAATTATACCTAAAACTAAAGAGAAATATATTTCATTTACAAAATTTGTACCGGTTATGGGTAATTAGTTTTATCAACTTCGTTTCGTTGATTCATTCAAATTTCTAGCAACAAGTTTAAGTAAATTATCAGATACTTTAAAGCCAGAAGATTTTATACACCTAAAAAGTTTTTATCCCAGTAAAGAAAAGTTTCAGTTGCTCATTCGTAAAGGCGTATATCCATACGAATGTATGAACTCATGGGAACGATATCAGGAAAATAAACTTCCGTCAAAAGAATGTTTTTATAGTTCTCTGAGTGATCAAAATATTTCTGACGAGGATGACAGGCATGCGAATTTAATTTGGTCAACGTTTAAAATTTCTGACCTAGGTTCTTACACAGATTTATATTTGAAAACAGATGTCCTATTACTGTCGGATATATTCGAAAATTTTTGCCAGACTTGTAAACAACATTATCAGTTAGATCCAGCGTTTTATTTAACAGCGCCTTGTCTATCTTTCGACGCAATGTTGCTGAAAACAGGGATTCAAATAGAACTTATTAATGACTTGACCATGGTTCGAATGTTACAAAAAGGCATCCGTGGTGGTGTGTGTTTATGCTCCCATAGGCATGCTAGAGCAAATAATACTTACTTACCTGATTACAAACCCTTAGAGCCTACTTCCTTTATCGCTTATATCGATTGTAATAATTTATACGGGTTCAGTATGTGTCAATATTTACCATTATCTGATTTTAGGTTCCTTATTAGCAATGAAATCAATAAATTTGATATAATTAAAGTAGCACCTAATTCCGACTATGGTTTTATACTAAAGGTAGACCTAGAATATCCTAAACATTTGCATAACGATTTGCCATTTTGCCCGGAGAAATGCATTCCTCTCGGCGGGAAGAATCACAAACTAATCCCGAATTTATATGATTTTATTTTATTTTTTATTTTTATTTATTCAAGAAACCAACAGCGTGTTACAATATTATATCTTAACTACGAGTTTCACTTAGAGTAAAGCTAATAACAGGTTTCTCTCTTTAAATACAAGTATAAAAGAAGTGTACAAAACTCAGATAAAAGGTATTATTGTTAAAGGGATTACCACCTTCATGTTTTACAGTAAATTATAGGTTCTTACTAGATTTTATTATATAATGTATATTAAACTATTCATAATTTTTGAGTACTGTACTACTCACCTTATGATATTTCGATAAACCGAATGAGTTTACTTCAAATGAGTACAATAATAAAAACTCCTACTCAGATTTACTATGTCATGGATCCTAAATAATATGAATACCTTAAATAATTTGCATCCTATGCTGATGTTACAATACCCAATTTGTTTCACTGGAAGAAAAAAAATGTTTCTACATCAAGGCATGCTATCCAACAGTGTGTTACAATACTATATCTTACTACAAGTTTCACTTAGGGTAAAGCTAGTAACAGGTTTCTCACTTTTAAAAGAAGTGTACAAAACTCAGATAAAAGGTATTATTGTTAAAAGGATTACCACCTTCATGCTTTACAGTAAATTACAGGTTCTTACTAGATGAAATTATGAATTATGAATGATGTGTATAAAGCCATTCATAATATTAAGTACAGTGCTATTCACCTTATGACATTTTGATAAACCGAATAAATTTACTTCAAAAGAGTACAATAATAAAAACTCCTATTCAGATTTACTATGTCAGGAATCCTAAATTATATGAATACCTCAAATAATTTGCATCCTATGCTGATGTTGCAATACCAAAATTGTTTCACTGAAAGAAAAATAAATGATTCTACAGCAAGGCACGTTAGATATCCATTAGAAATCTCGTAATATGCTTTTTAAATGTATTTTTTGACAAAAATAATATATCTAAGTCACTCAGTTCAGTATTGTATGTATTAGTTATGCGCCTTATGGGAGCATTCTTAGCATACTTTGTAGCGCTATGCTTGACGAGGAACAGAGGGGTGTGGCGAGTGCGACGGGCTGGTGTACAGTAAGTTACACTAGATACTAACTCCGGACAGTCGACATTATTATGTATGATATCGTGGAGTAAACAAACCTGCAACATTTTGTGTCTCTCTTCAATGGTTAATAATCCATGTCGATGACTATCATGAATGTACTCTTAGTTCGGTTCATAAGTGCGGAAATTGAGATGCCTTACCAGAGTTTTTTGAATTCTTTCGAGACGATTTTTATAAACCGAGTATTGCGGAGACCAGATAGGGCAAGCGTACTCCAAGACACTACGCACGTAAGCGAAGTAGACTGCCTTCACTGTGGTGGCATCGGTGAACATTTTGCAAGTCCGTAAAACAAACCCAAGATTTTTGTAAGCCTTATTATAGATGTAGTCTATGTGTTCAGAGAACAGCATTTTACTGTCTAAGAAAATACCAAGGTCGCGTATGACGTTACATTTCGCAATGATATTTTCACTAAATCTATATGTATGTTTAATGGGTTTGGTTTTCCGCGTGAACGTTATTTGTTTGCATTTAGACGTGTTGATAGTAATTTTATTGTCACTATAATATTTGTTTAACCTATCAAGATCGGTCTGCAGGTCCTGGCAGTCCTTTGTATTTTTTATTTTGTAATATATTTTCATGTCGTCGGCGTACAACAAATGATTTGTATGTGAAAAGCATATATCTATATCGTATAAATAAACATTGTAGAATAAAGGACCCAGATGGGAGCCTTGTGGTACCCCAGAAGGAACATTAAAAAAGTCAGATCTGGGGGGTTACTCCATGAAATAATACGTTAGTCGAACGATAGTGACGTCCTACTTCAATATCAAACCAAATTAGACTTTATCATCATACGTTAGTGCGCAATGTTGCTTGACACTGAAACGCGGATACGCAATAACGTCCGTCTTGCGTATTACGTTTGGAGTAACCCCCCTGAAACCACCGACTACCACGGCCTGCGATCGATTAGACAAGTATGATTTCACCCACCTTAGAAGGTCGCCTCGAATACCCAACCTATAAAGTTTATTGAGAAGGATGATGTGATCCACACGATCAAAGGCTTTTTCAAGGTCGGTGTAGATCACATCAACCTGGCCACCGTTATCCATGTTTGTCAGTACATAATCTGTAAAGCACGCCAAATTAGTCACCGTTGACCTTCTTTTAAGGAAGCCTTGTTGTTGACTTGGAATGCTCCTGCTGATCATTGGATATATTGCATCATATACAATCTTTTCAAAAACTTTGTGGATCGGTACTATATGTGCTTTCTTCCAAATCAACGGGAAACATCCCTTTCTTAACGATAAATTGTAAATGAATGTCAGAGGCACTGCTAGTGTCTTTGCACATTTAACCCAGAACAGTGGGGGAATACCGTCATATCCCGCCCCCTTAGAGACGTCCAGACTTTCGATATACTTTTCAACAGTTTCAACTGGTATTTGTAAAGTTGACATAATGTCACTAGAATTGTTGGAGTTGTCTTCCGTGTACTGATTATTGTCATCTGTGGTCTCGTCAGCGCCACTTGGAGGGCTAAAAACGGTTTTAAAGAAGCTATTAAATGCTTCGCAAATTTGCTCTCCATCGACATATTCTTTGTCACCATATCTTACTACTTTAGGGTAGCTAGAACGACCACGCATTGACTTTACATGTTTCCAAAATGTCTTGGGATTTGATTTAATACTGTTCTGAATATTAGTCAAATAATTATCATAGCATATTTTTTGAACGCGTTTTTGCCTATCCCTCAATAATGCAAATTCATCATAGTCTCTCATGTTTTTGTACTTTTTCCACCTAGCGTGTGCCTTCGATTTCTCTCTTATAATTCTTATTAGTGATCTACTGTACCAATACGGGTAATTACTAGTGTTACGACGTTCAACTAATGGGACATGCGCTTCTATGGCCATGTTAATTATTTCATAAAATGTGTTGGTGTCTTCGTCCACGTTAATACCTTTTAATTTAGATTCCCAGTCATACGTGCTAAAATAATCATTAATTTCAACGTAATCAGCTTTGTGAAAATTTCTGTAAGGAATTACTGCTTCTACCATTGGAACTATATTTATATCAGCTACCACCACTGTTAAAGTTGTATGTGCCTTATCTATTTTAACTAATGATTGAGTACATTCGTTTACAGATAAAGGTTTATTAGAAAATATTAAGTCTAAAGTGTTCCCCGACGCATTTCTAAACAGATTATATTGAGTATAGCCAAGTATATTGAAATTGTCTACCAACTTCAATCCCGCTTCCTGAACTACAATAGGACCATATGCTTTATGAGATGGCCCATCAGTATCCCATGAAATGCAAGGAAGATTAAAGTCACCAATTATAATGAAACTGTCCTTTGGATATATTTTATTAAGGACCTCTACCTCTGCTACGATATTATCTATATCTTGTGGTATGGTTTCCTTAACAGGAGGTACATAAACACAGAGTAGATGAAGGCACGGATCAGGGGGTCGAGCCGTCGCCGGTATCGATGTAATACAATGTGAAGTGATATTGCTTACTGGTATTCTAACGGAAATTAATTCCGTAACCCTGGATTCCACGCGTCCACTTATTTGAGTCCTTGCCGGGGGCGACGCAGCAGAGAGCTCATGTTTTGTCAGAATCATGATTCCACCACCCTTTGTCTTCCCTGATTTGTCCAGATTCCGGTCACATCGGAAAACATCATATCTCTTATCACAAACCTCAGTATCAAATATACCGCTATGTAGCCATGTCTCGGTTAGGACAATTACATCATACTCATTACTTAGAATATTTTGATATAGCTCTTCGCACTTTGTACGTAGCCCCCTGGTATTTAGATAATAAATATTTAGATTATCAATTTTATTCATTTTGGGGAGATCTGTGTACCCAATAGTATAAACCTCTGCTTAGTTAAATTACCTAACTCTGAAAGCATTACATTAACCGAAATATACCAATATGTTATTCTACCTATATAACCAAGTCGACTTAATCTCACCAATACAGTTGCGGGCTGTTTATGAGTATATGTGCTGGTGTGGTAACCTACTTCATATAATGTCTTATGAATATAATCTTGTATTACACAAAGCTCATTGAACGTTAATATTAATCCGTACCCCACTATTACTACACCAGACCTGAGTACCATCCAGATCGTGGACACCCTGCAGTACTCTAAGTTTAATTCTAAAAACGGTCTTGCCAAAATACAGTTTATCATCATAAATAGAGGCCGCAGAATGTCCATACAATCGGATCCTACTTGATGTCGAATAGAGCAAAGCATAAACAAATATAACCCAATCCTGTGCCCCAATGAAAACATCAATAACGATCTTAATATCTCACCACCATATGAAAACATCAGTCTGTACCTGATCCTCCATATACCTTCAAGTAATATCACTTGTATTATTTTTAAACCCTTTGCTTCCCATAAACCAATAAAAAAAAGTCTTTTATAATTATAAAATATCATCATTTTGTTTCTCTGTGGTGTCAGTATAATTATTATGATATGTAACAAATATAATGATGTTAAACATGTATAACTTTGTCCTGTGTTGGAGCTGAGCATGCAAAAACAAAAATATATGTTTTCCCTATAACTACATTTGTGTAGTGTGTCATTGGCGAATTTTGAAAAGACATTGACACCAACCCCATACCGTTGCTTTGCCCTAAGTGTGTCAAGCACCCCAACAGTGCATTCCATCCGCATTATCTGTGTAAGACAGCAAAAAATATTCAGAGAGAGGCTATAAGTCTTAAAGTTGCATATTCCGCGAACCACCAGCTGTGCAACCCAATAATGAAATGAGGGATCATTTTCAATGCGTAAAAATCTATTCTTCTCAGACACCATTGCCCCAAAAATTTGCCTTGAGTTTACATACCAGTCACTCCTACGCAGCACCCCCCATGTTCCCCGCCAACCACAGTTCACACAAACAACTATAAATATGTGGATATTTGTTATTTTTTGATAATAATTCTGAGTATAGTGACAATGCATTAACAACATATGCACCAAGTGTGAAATTAAATTAATTATGTGTTGTCTTCCAAGTATATACTGCAATATGTTACACAAATTGTGATGAGAATTTTCTGTATACTTGAATGCCCCACAAAATGCAGATCTACCAAACCATAATCTTGATAGATGATTTTTACAATTACATTGTAATAACAGTATGTATAAACAAGGTGCCAGTGCACAGATTATACGGTTACCATTAATAGTATATATGCATAAAATTGTATGTAATAAACTCATCATGTTAAATTGAGGATGTTTTACTGAGTTAATAACCCTATTCCTGACATATTTCCCAAAGCATAAGCATACTGACTTTGCAGGAATTAACATGTGTCTTTCTGTGAATGTGGTAAGTATTTCAAAAGTGAAATACTTCACATGCAATAAGATATACCCCTTACCCACATCTGATTCAGTGTGGAAGAATAATATATAGCGATAAGTTATATTACAAAATGAAAGATAATGACAAAAATTCACTGAGTGATCACACCAGGACCCGGGAGTAACATACATCTGACTTTTGCCAGTAATTACAAAGCAGAATAAGCATGAATATTTACCTACATATTTAGAGGTGTGTACAGCACAAGAAAACACTTTGTGAAAAATACTGTGAGTTGCATTATAAACACGAACTATTTGTGATGCTAATATCCTCAAGTAATCTTCTTGTTTATGTCCTCCTCGTCGATGATGTGTAACAGTGGTGAATTGTCGTTTTTTCTAGCAAATATCCTTCCATTTCTCGTCCATACAAACTTGTATCCTCGAAGTCTCGCTGCCTCCTTGCAATTCTTTAAGATTTGTTTGTTACATCTTGTAAGATTATCATTGATGTATATTGGCTTGTCCTCAGTGTTCAATCCCAGTCCCTGTGTGGTCAACTTCAGCTTCCGGGCACTGGATATAAAACTGTCTTTGATTGCACGCGAAGCCATTTTGACAATTATAATCCTTGGGCGACCTAACTGCTTGGATAATGGAGTGATCCTGTTGGCATGAATTATGTCCTTACGCGTGATATACACACCAATTGCACCACCTACTTTTACAAACGTGTCAATGAAATCTTCTGGGCCGAGCTCTGGCACACCTATAATTTCTAGGTTTAGCAGGCGGTCTCTTTGATCGTTGTTGTTAATTTCCTGCCTTAGTGCTCTATTTTCACACTTAATTTGATCAATCTCTGCCCTTAGAGCGCCCAGTCTTGCTGTCTCTGTTTCCGCGGTAGACAATTTATTGTCAAAAGTGTCCTGCCTCTCCGAGTGAAATTGCATAGAATTCTGCAAAGCACTTATCTCCTGTTCCAGGGATTCCTGTTTTTTGCTGATGCCGTGGAAACTTGTCTTTATCTCCAAGTACTCCTGACGAATATTGAGAATTTCGGCCTTGACCTCTTGAGTACTGGTGTTCACATTTTTAAAACCTTCATTTATTAAAGAAATTTCCTTAGACATTTCGGATAACTGGATCGTGACTTTGTCGGTAAATGAGTTGAACATTTCAGACATTTCGTCGCCATGTTTTCTCTTGAAGGAATGCTTCCCTGGAGAGGATGGGTTAGAGCTACTTGAATTCTTCGGGGTGTTCGGCGGGGTTCGTTTTAACTTGGACATGTCTAATGGTAGTACCTATGAAGGTACTATTGTGCGACTCTTGCTGGAAGTCTGGCTCAGAACGTGAAAACTCGCCGCGAGTAAGGTTAAGCATGCGGCCGCGAGGTCACATACATCGATGTTTGGAATAGACCAGCAACCCCGAAATTTTACTATCGCGGATTTAATATTTATGACAATACTTCAATCTATCGTAAGATTTTCGCAGTTTTACTCGTATTTAATATTATTTCCGTAAATAGCACAGAAGGAAAACGTTTTGACACTTCAAGCCAGTGTTGCCATATGATAAATTCAAATATGTTATTCATTATATTCATTTACAAACTTGTATAAAACATGGTTTGGTTATGAAGAAAATTCATCGAGTTATAACTTTCAGACAAAATCCGTATTTAAAACAATATATTGATTTAAATACTACACTGCGACAAAAAAGTTCATCTGCTTTTGAACAAGATTTTTTCAAACTCTTGAACAACAGCGTGTTTGGAAAAACTTTAAAAAATAATGAGAAGAGAGTAAACGTGCATTTGGTTAATCAGACAATAAAAATGTAACTAAAAAGAGATTATGTGCCCAAAAACTTATTGCGCGTCCAAATTTTCACAGCGCGACTGTGTTTACTAACAATTTAGTAGCGGTTCAGTTGAACCCAGAAGAAATAATATTAAACAAACCCATATACATCGGTTTTACTGTTTTCTAAGAACTTTCAAAAAGTCATAGGTATGATTTTCATTACTCAAAAATACAACCCTTTTACAAAAATCATGTACAGATGTGTTACACAGATACAGATAGTTTTATATATCATATACAAACAAATAATTTTTATTGTGATGTAAAAAGGTACTTTTTGTTATATTTTTTAAAATAAAAAAGTCCCTGGCTTATTTAAGCTTGAAATGGGGACTAAAGTCATAAGCGAATTTGTGGGACTTCGTTCAAAGTTATATTGCATTAAAACCATGGACAGCACAATAAAAAAAGCTAAAGGCATTAAGAGAAATATTGTGCGTGATTTAAATGTATCAGATTATGAAAAAACTCTATACGAGGGTGACATCGTTCGTAAAACAAATATTTTATTCAAATCAATTTAACATGAACTGTTTACATTAGCAGTAAATAAAATTGCTTTATCAGCTGATGATGATAAGCGGGTCATATCCAAAAATAAGATTTCGACTAAGGCATGGGGACACACTAGCATCTTTAACTTTTAACAGGTTTTTAAAAAGTGTACTAAATATATAAAACAACAATTGTGTTTACATTTGTCATACATATTATTTGCACGGTTAATATTCTGTGAAACTTAGTTTTATTTTTTTATTTTATTTTATTTATTAGTACATATACAGTGAGTTAGGTACATAAAATGACAAACTATATAAGAATAAGAAATACAAATAGATAGCCTAACTAACCAATTATATAAGTACATAACATGTCTAATATAGCGCAAAACAAGTTATAAAACCAATTTACTAGTAAAGGAAAAGAGAAAATTTTAAGAATGATTAGACTACAAATAAAATACAAGGACATTAACATTACACTACCAATTTATGAGTTATCCGTAATGACAATTAGGCCCAACGCAGACGACAGACTAGATCGCGCCGCACTTTTAGTCTGTGAAAATAGAACCTATGGAATTACATGCAGTAACACACACGACGCACAAAAAGTGCGGCGCACAAAAAGTCCGTGTGATTTTGGCAGACCGCGCCGCGCCGCGCCGCGCCACACCGCACTAAAAGTGTGCGAAAAAAATACAACGTATGCTTCAACCCGCGCTAACACAGACGTCGCGCACTTTAGTCTGTGACCTTCACTCGGCTAGTGGTGGACGTGACGTGCGCGGTATTACAGCATGGCACTAGAGATAGATAGTACTGATGTTTTTCATGAAATACAAAACAGACCTGCAATTTATGATACTTACTTCAAAATCCGAGTATCATGCCTAGTATAACCTTTCTTCTGGACCAATGCACTTTCTCATTATTGTTTCCGAATGTGTCAAAGTTGGTCTTAAAATGAATAGCAACTCATTAAAAGTATTAATAGAAATTTTATAAAATTTGAAAAAATTGTCCGGATATTGTTTTAGAATTGCATGTTTCATATGGAATTGTCCTTTTAGTAATCTCTCCGAAAGTATAGGATGTACCCAAAATTTTCTATTTCTTCTTCTTTTTCTGTACTTCAAGTATAAAATAATACATCGCAATCTTTGCACTTCCATGGCGTGTAAAACTGTACGTGTCCCGTCCCTACAGTTCTGCCGACAGAATGATTCAAAATGTGCGTCGTGTGTGTTGAGTCCGTGAACAATCCGCGAAAGACTTTTTGCGCGCCACGCAGACTATTTGTGCGCCGCAGACTCGATCGGACAAAAAGTCTGTCGTCTGTGTTGGGCCTTAGGCCCAGACTAGACCGCGCCGCACTTTTAGTCTGTGATAATAGAACCTATGGAATTACATGCAGTAACACACACGACGCACAAAAAGTGCGGCGCACAAAAAATCCGTGTAATTTTGGCAGACCGCGCCGCGCCGCGCCGCGCCGCGCCGCGCCACACCGCACTAAAAGTGTGCGAAAAAAATACAACGTATGCTTCAACCCGCGCTAACACAGACGTCGCGCACTTTAGTCTGTGACCTTGACTCGGCTAGTGGTGGACGTGACGAGCGCGGTATTACAGGTATGATATAATGGCGCTAGAGATAGATGTACCGATGTTATATGAAATACAAATAGACCTGCAATTTATGATACTTCAAAATCCGAGTATCATGCCTAGTAGGTATAACCTTTCTTCTGGACCAATGCACTTTCTCATTATTGTTTCCGAATATGTCAAAGTTGGTCTTAAAATAAATAGCAACTCATTAAAAGTATTAATAGAAATTTTATAAAATTTTAAAAAATTGTCCGGATATTGTTTTGGAATTGCATGTTTCATATGGAATTGTCCTTTTAGTAATCTCTCCGAAAGTATAGGATGTACCCAAAATTTTCTATTTCTTCTTCTTTTTCTGTACTTCAAGTATAAAATAATACATCGCAATCTTTGCACTTCCATGGCGTGTAAAACTGTACGTGTCCCGTCCCTACAGTTCTGCCGACAGAATGATTCAAAATGTGCGTCGTGTGTGTTGAGTCCGTGAACAATCCGCGAAAGACTTTTTGCGCGCCACGCAGACTATTTGTGCGCCGCAGACTCGATCGGACAAAAAGTCTGTCGTCTGCGTTGGGCCTAATGTCGTCTGTGTTGGGCCTTAGGCCCAACGCAGACGACAGACTAGACCGCGCCGCACTTTTAGTCTGTGATAATAGAACCTATGGAATTACATGCAGTAACACACACGACGCACAAAAAGTGCGGCGCACAAAAAATCCGTGTAATTTTGGCAGACCGCGCCGCGCCGCGCCGCGCCACACCGCACTAAAAGTGTGCGAAAAAAATACAACGTATGCTTCAACCCGCGCTAACACAGACGTCGCGCACTTTAGTCTGTGACCTTGACTCGGCTAGTGGTGGACGTGACGAGCGCGGTATTACAGGTATGATATAATGGCGCTAGAGATAGATGTACCGATGTTATATGAAATACAAATAGACCTGCAATTTATGATACTTCAAAATCCGAGTATCATGCCTAGTAGGTATAACCTTTCTTCTGGACCAATGCACTTTCTCATTATTGTTTCCGAATATGTCAAAGTTGGTCTTAAAATAAATAGCAACTCATTAAAAGTATTAATAGAAATTTTATAAAATTTTAAAAAATTGTCCGGATATTGTTTTGGAATTGCATGTTTCATATGGAATTGTCCTTTTAGTAATCTCTCCGAAAGTATAGGATGTTCCCAAAATTTTCTATTTCTTCTTCTTTTTCTGTACTTCAAGTATAAAATAATACATCGCAATCTTTGCACTTCCATGGCGTGTAAAACTGTACGTGTCCCGTCCCTACAGTTCTGCCGACAGAATGATTCAAAATGTGCGTCGTGTGTGTTGAGTCCGTGAACAATCCGCGAAAGACTTTTTGCGCGCCACGCAGACTATTTGTGCGCCGCAGACTCGATCGGACAAAAAGTCTGTCGTCTGTGTTGGGCCTTAGGCATTTCCTTTTGAATGCCGCGAGCGAAGTGCAGAAGATGTCGGGGAACTCAGGTGATGAACACAGGCAATTATGAATTCGACACATTCGGTACATTGGATTGTTTCGGCCAATGTTATTCGCACTAGTAGGTATGGAAAACAGTTGAGGAATTCTTTGACTGCGCGAAGGTGCTTTTAAGTTAATTTCGGCTAAAGAACAAGTTGACAATTTAGAATTTATAATTTTAAGTAAGTATGTCAGGTCGGTTAGGGAACGTCTACAGCTAAGAGATAAGAAATTAAAGTGTTCCAGGCGCTGTTCATATGTGACTAAGCTGCGTCTTAGGCCCAGTCTTGCGGCCAATATTCTCAAGAAGCATTTTTGTATAGATTCAATTTGCTCTACATGCGTTATATAATGATGGGACCAAATGATTGAGGCATATTCTAGTTTGGGAAGAACGAATGTTTTGTACAACGTTATAAGAGTTTTGATATTTTTGAAATCCTTGGAGGTTCTGCATATAAATCCGAGCAACTGTTTACATTTAGATAGATTTAGTGTAAGCAATTATTTTGTTAAAGATCTTAAGATGAGATTTATTTGCATTAAATAGACAATATCTTATTAGTTACTAGCTGTTGCCCGCGACTTCGTCTGCGTGGACTTTACTTTATAAAAATCGTTATTTTGATATTTTCAATAAAACCGGTCAAGTAACACGCACAATATCAGGTCACACGCAGTGAAGGGTTCCGTATTTGTGAATGTCGATTTAGAATTAAAACTAAAGAGTTCATCATCATCTCAGCCCTTATTCCGTCCACTGCTGAGCATAGACCTGTCTTCGTCGACACATCTCAGTCCTGTGCTGCTCACATCCAGGTGTAACCCGCGACTTTGATTATTTCGTCAACCCATCGCATGGGCTCCGTCGCGCCAGTTGCCCTGCCCAGTTTTGCTTTAAGTTCATGACCGTTGCCAAATTACAGCTTCTTGGTTCTAATTATCTCTAAGTAAAACCACGGACAGAGAGACAGACAGAAATGGCAAAACTATAAGGGTTCCTTGTTTACTACGATCACACATTATCTCTAGTCACAGTCTAAGTCGATCGGAATTTTGACATTGTAAACTACATGTAAACTTACACTGTTACCGAATGTTACTGCTACGCCGTGGGTCTCTCTAAAACGAAATACTTATGCAATAGGTAGTGACTTTGCTAATATTTAATTCATCTTCCGTCTTTTGGCGTGAGTTCCCACAGCACTAATCTGTTGTAGCTCTCTGCAGCGGACTGCTGCCACCGTCTATTTGTATCTCCCCCTCTTCCCCGCCCTCCCGATGTGGCGGTGCAATGGTAAGCCTTGTCAAATATGTCTTTCGCTAGGCGGGAGATAAAAGTCGAGAAATACGCATTTCTACTTTGAGTCCCGACAGATGACGGCGTTCCTCAAGTAACCTTAAACATAGATTTTCTTAAGATCGCCTTAATCATGAGCCGCGTCCGAAGCTAGAAGCGAGAGGAAAGTGAACTGTCGTGGCCTATAGTCCTACAGGATCTTATATTCCGAGGGAAGAAGAGAAATGCGGCTGTACGTATAACCGTTTATTCCGAACTGACACATCGAGTACATAGCAACTTACAGCTACCCACCACCATTCATTATTTACCAACCTACATACATCACAATATCCAACATCAATTAACCCTAACATTTTACATTTACCCATTTTTGACTAATTAATTAAATACAGGTATATCGTTAAACTTATACTTAAATCCTTATACTAACTTAAATTATAACAATAATTTTCGAAGGCGACATTGCCGCATAGGCCGACTTGGAGGTGGCGTCGGTACGCTAGGCAAAGCATCCTGAAATTCGGGCGATGGCGGGAAAACCTTATCGTTATTCCCTTCGTCCAATCTCTTTTCCTCCTCTGCCGGCGCGACCGTGTCATCGATCCCTGATTCCGTCTCCCCCGAATGGGCCCCACTTACCCTGTCCGATAAGGCTACCTCAGGTTGAGAATTTGTGCTAGACTCTTTATTATCCCTATGTTCCGTAACCGGACAAGCCAATGAGGACCTACTTGTTCTCTTTTTTAATTGATCAATGTGTCTGTGGATGATCTCCCCGTTTTTGTCTCTTATCTTATAATTACTAGGGCCTAAACATTCAGCGACTTGGCCTGAATCCCATTTATGCGACTTTAAGAATTGTCTATACCACACCGCATCCTCTGGCTTGAGCTCCCTATTGCTCCCTTTTGCCATTACTTTTTGATATTGCTGAACTTTTCTAACCCTACTCTCTCTATCTGGTTTCACTGTGTCTAATTTTGTGCGTAACCTCCTGCCTAGTAATAACATAGCCGGGCTTTCGCCTGTCGTTGAGTGTTCCGTATTCCTATAATGCAACAAGTAAGTACAAAGGGCTTTTTCTAAATTTAGTTTTTCCATATTGGCCTTTTTAATAACCCGTTTTAATGATTTTACCGTTATTTCTGCCAATCCATTGGAAGATGGATGATAGGGGGCGGAAAAAACCTGGTCGACGCCCTGGCTACGCAAAAAACTACCAAATTCGGCGCTCGAGAAAGGTGGGCCATTATCAGTCACGACTTGCTTAGGCAGCCCGAACCTGCTGAATAATTCACACAGTTTACTTATAACACCTGTGGCTGCCGTGCTAGCAACATGGAACACTTCTACCCATTTAGACATGGCATCGACTACTACCAGATATGTTTTACCAAAAATAGGCCCCATAAAGTCCAAATGCAGCCTAGACCAAGGCCTGCTAGGCCAAGGCCACATTTTTGGGGTCTGCCGTGGCGGCGAGTCCGCCTGTGATGCGCACACCTCACACTCGCGACACAGTCGTTTCACATCCTCATCCAGCCCGGGCCACCACACGTAACTGCGCGCCAAGGCCTTCGATTTAACAATTCCCATGTGAGGCTCGTGAATCATGCGTAGTACCTTTTCTTTACAAGCTTCCGGCACTACCAGCCTATGTCCCCACATGACGCACCCTAACTCTTCGTATAGCCCGTCTTTGCGATTGAAGTAAGGTTTAAGGTCAATCAATCTCACACTCCTCTGGCCATCCATCCCTCAAAAAACTTAAAATTTTAATAAGTAATGGGTCCCTAGAACTTTGTGTCTTAACATCGTTGTAGTCCAAAAGTAATTCTTGTTGTACAAAATGCAAGTAAGTTTGCTCGGGCGGCCGCGAGTGCGCATGACTCATTTGTTTACCGCTGCCGGTCACCGGTAGACGCGACAGCCCGTCCGCTCCATTCTCATCGGTGCGCACGTACTCGATATCGTAACAATAAGCAGATAATATAATAGCCCAACGCTGCATACGACTGGCTACCATTGCCGGAATCCCTGTGTGCGGCCCCAGTATTGATACTAAGGGTTAATGATCCGTGCGGAGGGTGAAGCGACGTCCATACAGATACTGATGGAAATTATTAACAGAAAATATGATAGCGAGCGCTTCCCGATGTATCTGTGAATAGTTTCTTTCCGCGTCATTTAGCGTCCGCGAAACATAAGCGATCGGGCGCTCGCGGCTGTCGTCCCTGCTCAGCTGCGAGAGCACTCCCCCCACGCCCCGGGCGCTGGCGTCGCAGGTCACTATGAGAGGTAGACTCGGATCATAATGTGCTAAAACCTCCGCGCCGACCAACAGACGTTTTACTTCTATGAATGCTTGTTCACATTGTTTAGACCAGTGCCAGTCACTCCCTTTCTTAAGTAATTCATACAAAGGTACTAATATCGAACTCATATTCTTTACAAATTTGGCGTAAAAATTTACTATACCTAAAAATGACCGCAATTCATTAACACTGTTCGGCCGAGGTATTTTGGTAATAGCTTGAACTTTTTCTGGATCAGTCTTAATGCCAGTCTTATTTAATATATAACCTAAGTAACGTACTTCTTTGACTAAAAATACACATTACATATCTGTGTCTATTTTCGTCGCACGCGATAAAAATCCTTTCAACCCGAACAATCCTCGTTCGCCAATGAACTGTCGTGGCCTATAGTCCTACAGGATCTTATATTCCGAGGGAAGAAGAGAAATGCGGCTGTACGTATAACCGTTTATTCCGAACTGACACATCGAGTACATAGCAACTTACAGCTACCCACCACCATTCATTATTTACCTACCTACATACATTACAGAAAGTACTGGATGGAGCTTCCCCCGGGCCATCTTCACTATCGTCACCATTCTATTGATGTGGACTTTCAAGCTGAGGCATCTGCCAAACTTAAGATACCTCTAGGTATTTTACGTGCCAGTATCTCGGCACATTTTACCAGTAGAGCTTCAAGGATGGCAGAAAGTTAGTGTTCTCTGAGATCAATGTCTGCTTAGTGTTCACTAATAACCTCCGTTTGAAGAGCTTCTCGGGTAGGGCGTCCTATACGGCTGTTTGGAGGTTATTTGCGGCGTACTTTCAGTTCAAACGAACTGGAAAATGACCATTACCTATCTTTCGTTCCTCAAGTCACAATACTGAGTAGTCTTGGTATGGGTTTTCCACACATTTTTATTGCAGTGCCTAACTTAAATTTTAACCTAACATTTTTTCCCTAACCTTTCTTCTTACGTGAGGAAAAGGTGCCTTTTGGCCACAGGAAATCGGACGGTTAAGGTTTTCACCCACAAAAAATCTCATGGTGATAACGGCGTTACCGCTTTTGCCAAGTCAGTGTGCTAAATCTTGCTCCAAAGACCTGGTACGGCGACTGCTTATCAGCGGCTTTGGCTGAGCTCACTTGAGGTACTCTCTCAGTTATCGAGAGGAGTCTGAGTGGCCTGGTACATCGGCCTTCAATTTTATCCGCTAGGGTAAAGACGCGTGTTGACACAAATGCTCCTTTCAACCTAGAGGACCGTATTTGGAATCCAGTTCCTATCGCCCGACTGGCCCACGTCATGGAGGCAGATTTATGGAGGAGAATTTTACGCGGGAAAAATCCCTTCGGTTCGGACACCTTGCCAGTAACGGGAGACCGGTAAGGTTATGTGGCGTTTACCACTAAAAACTCCGGGGTAAGGGCTAAAAGCCCCGGCGCGGCTACCACTATGGCGGTCCGTGACTCGCTCACAGCACCCTATGCTTTAGTCAGAGGACATCCCATGTGCCTAACCTAACCTATTAAGTACTTCCTATTTTGATTCCTTTTTCCATTTTCGCGCCCACAATCATGCTAAGAATCGCCGTTTGGTGGCGTTGGGTCTTGCGGCCCTAGGCTCTGTGTATTTTTAACAGCGCTATTTATTGGTGACCAAAAAAAACTAATAAAAAAACTCCGAAAACATCAAAATAGTAAATTTTTAGGGTTCCGTATTCCGTACCCGAAGGCTAAAATCGGGACCTTGTTACTAAGACTCCGCTGTCCGTCCTTTCGTCCGTCTGTCACCAAGCTGTATCTCATGAACCGTGATAGCCAGACAGTTGAAATTTTCAAGGATGATGTATTTCTCTTGCCGATATAATAACTAAAAATAGAGTAAAATAAATATTTAATTGAGGCTCCCGTACAACAAACTTGATTTTTTATAGATAATGGGACGGAACCCTTTGTGCGCGAGTCCGACTCTCACTTGGCCGGTTATTAACTTTATTATTTTATAAAAACCGTATATAAAATTAACAAAAGTTTTAGCCAATGCTACCGTACAGTTTATTTCATAGCAAATTTTCGAACAAAAATCTTTGACGTGATTTTTTAAATTGATATAACTTTTTTATTTATCAACGGATTTCAATGAAACAACCACTAAATTTTAAGTGAAACTTATCAAAATACATAATTGAAAATCGCAACCGAAGTTGTTCAGCCGTTTCTGAGATAAGCGTGCACAAACACAGTTTTTCGAACAAAAATGGTTGACGTGATTCTTTAACACTAGAGGACACGCGCGCTCTACTATAGTAGAACAGGAGCAAACTTTTGAGTCGTGTCATCTCATTTTTTCATATATACCCTCCCGCTCCTAGATAAGCCTCGACTACTAAACTCCGGTTCATTTTAGTGTGCCGCACTTATAAAAAGAGGCCGTACGTCGATATTATTTCGCGACAAAATCCTTATTCTACATGAGTAGTACGCGCGACCACTTGTGTAATTAATATATGAGGTAAGTAACTTATACTTAGTTGTTTTTCTTTAGTGTTTTATAACATTTTTTTTATGCATTATATTTTATTTTGTACTTTGTTTTTTTTAGCACCAAAATTTATCATGGCCTCAGAATGGGAACGTCGTGTATCAAAATGGCTGGAAGAGGAAATTGAAGATGATGAGGAAATTATTGAAAGCGATGACGATGGTAATGCTGGCATAGTGTCAGAACCAATTAGTCAAGAGGGCAGAAGTCAGGTGCAAGATGAGGAGATGGCTCAAGACCACGTGACTAATACCACACAGTCTGAGCAGTCGTCGTCAAAAGATGATATTCTTCTCTCTCAATTGAGGCAAGTTGAGCGTACAGAGGTGAGTGGCAACTTTTTTATATCAAAAAATGGAACACGATGGAATAAATCACCTCCAACTCAAACTATTGTGCATTGAATGCAACGAAAACAGTGATTCAATTTAAAAAAATATCAGAAATCTAAAAAAAATATGTGTTTTGATTTGTAACTTGCCAAATATGTAACTTTTTATGTGATCTCTTAAAAATGTTCCTAATTAAGTAAATTTAACAATGTAAACAAAAAATTTGTAACTTTAATTTTCTAAAATAAATCTTCTTTAGTAAAAATGCTTATTTTTATTCAAAATTGCCATATTATTGATTTTTTTTCAATTTTAAAGTGTTGTACTATAGTAGAGCGCGCGAGCATACTTGCAAAGAAATGGGGCGCGTGCACTCTAGTGTTAAAATTGATATAACTTTTTTATTTATGAACGGATTTAAATGAAACAAACACTAAATTTTAAGTGAAGCTTATTATAATATTTCAGTGAAAACCGCAAACGAATCAGTTCAGCCGTTTCTCAGATTAGCGTGCACAAACGCACAGACAAACAGACAAACCGACAAACAGACAAACAGACAAAAATTCTAAAAATCATTGTTTTGTGTTCTATTGCGTTGGTAAAAGCCCCCAAAAATATTTTTACTCATTTATCTTCCATGTACAGACAGCGATCGGTTACGATTTTATTATATGTATTGATTGATGATTGATGATGATTATATGTATTGATGATGAACGGATTTAAATGAAACAAACACTAAATTTTAAGTGAAGCTTATTATAATATTTCAGTAAAAACCGCAAACGAATCAGTTCAGCCGTTTCTCAGATTAGCGTGCACAAACGCACAGACAAACAGACAAACCGACAAACAGACAAACAGACAAAAATTCTAAAAATCATTGTTTTGTGTTCTATTGCGTTGGTAAAAGCCCCCAAAAATATTTTTACTCATTTGTCTTCCATGTACAGACAGCGATCGGTTACGATTTTATTGTATTGATTGATGATGATTATGTAAATTTAAATTTATATACAATAAAATGGGTGAAATTAATAATTTATTGTTTTATTTATAAAACTGTCATTCGCCATCAGCCCACTATCAAGATGAAACCCTTCGTTTTATGCAGTTAACACAGAGCTCTCGATTCTCGTGTCACTGGCCATCGGCCCGCCAGTCAGGAGGACCATCGAGTAAGACCCCTCGCTATATGCAGTTAACAAAGAGCTCTCGATTCTCGTGTCACTGGCCATCGGCCCGCCAGCCAGGAGGACCATCGAGTAAGACCCCTCGCTATATGCAGTTAACAAGGAGCTCTCGATTCTCGTGTCACTGGCCATCGGCCCGCCAGCCAGGAGGACCATCGATTTAGACCCCTCATTTTATGCAATTAACATAGAGCTCTTGATTCTCGTAACACTGGCTACGCCTGTTACCAGACACAAAGACCCCTACAAGCACTATCATTGGGAGGATCAACAAGCTCTCGCTTGCTTGGTCAGCGTTAGATCAACTATAGGGAACAACATCAAAAATTTTAGGTTAACTGTGTTATAGGCAAAATGTATACCAAAAAAAAATGTTGATAGATAGTATATTACCATTTTAGTGATGAAAAGTTTGTGATGTATACGATATATAAAAAACTAGGTAACATCCAAGACCCTAGAAATTTTAAATAATACCATTCTATATCATGCCTAGACTGGGAATCGAACCCAGAACCTCTAAGTGGCGGGTGAGTATGATATCTATAACGCCACAGAGGTTGTCAAACGAAATACATAAAATTGGAGTATTATTGACCAGCATATGAAATATGATAGCTACTGTAATGATATACCTGCTAGCTACAAGGTGGAGGATGAACGGACATGTCTATTCCTGTTTATTTAGAATTGCGAGGAACACCATGTTTTGCAATACAATCAAATTTTAACTTGAGTCATGCATTTGCAAACTGTAGTAAGAGCGAGTGAATACGATGACATATAATGAAAAGGCAATAACAAACACAATAGGAGAAATAAATATTATTTTAATTCATTCTTTTTCTGACATCAGAATACACAATTGCTCGTCGCTTTTCTGAATTTTGGATTTTTAAATATTTAACAATGGTAAGTTATTGATCTTTTCATACTTCTATATTAATAAGATTATATTTAATTGACTGTTTTTACTTTAAAGTGTTTTTGGTTTGTTACAGACAGCAAAACAAGTGGATGATTTTATTACTGTTTCGGATAGCGAAATATTCATTCCTGCGGGCCTAGCATGGTTAGGGCGACAATCGCAGATAATGATTTTAACCTACATTTTTCCCGCATCGCGCGCGATTGTTACCGTTGCGAGCATGGTCACGTTCGAGTGGTTTAAAGAGCTATGGCAGCTTTCCATACATCATTTTAGTTAGTAACCAAAGTTAGCGTCTATAAATGAAATATACCTTGTTTAATAGAACACATTTTGCTGATTCTAAAGGTAAAATATCGTAATTATAGGAGGCCAGGTTCTTGAGTTATTGTGCTTAGAAGTTTTATAGGTTATGTCATTATTAACCATTTATTTAGTATACATCTGCATGAGTTATTAATTTATTGGTAAATAAAACTGAAGGAACTCGATGGCATAATAATCTTTACGTCCACTAGTAACATTATCTACGATTACGCAAGTTAAGTAACGCCAGATGTGGGTCCAACTCAGATTTTTGACCACAAAATATAATAAGCTCCTCCCTCTGTGCATTGCATAGAGGGACACGGCTTTTTTTCATGAGAAAGATATCAGACGTTAAAATCAGATGCGCATATGCAGCTTTAAACATCTGCTATCAATACATATTGACTATTTATTTAGAAATCAAAGAAAAATACAACACGACTGCCTTCACAAAAATATATAGCCTATGTCACTCGGGGGGACGTAAAGATTCTAACTATACCACCCATAGAAATCGGTTCAGCCATTTAGAAGTTATGGTAGAATAAATAAACACACATACATACGTGAACTCTGAACCCACTTGACCAAGCATTTTGCTGATAGTTCTCTGTGACATTTTGGCGAAGCAATTGCGGTTAAACGGGTAACCGCATATATATTTTATTTTATGGTGCATGAATAAATAAAAATGATTTATATAAAAAAAAACTCTAAAAATAAAACACTCCTTTTTTGGGCTGTCGTGTAAAAAGTTACTCATGAGCTGATGATTCATGAATATAAAAAAAACTCTAAAAACTATACACTCCTTTTTTTGGGCAGTCGTGTAAAAATGAACTGACGACGGACGTGGACGACGGTTTCTTAATATCGAAATGTCAAATGTCATGTTGTATTTGAACGTCTCTGAATGGCAGTCTTTTAGCCAGCGCCCAGTCCTACTTTAATGTCAAAAGGAGTTTTTAATGCTGTACTTTATTTAAATCCATATAAACATAAATATTAACAAGCAAAAATAGTATTAAATAAATTAATAAACCATATTAATCTCTTCATCTATTTAAAACATTCATGTTTTTGTCTTGGAAAAAATATTTATTTAGTCTGGCAACCTTGTGGCTTTTTGACAAACCAAGGAAATAGTCATTACAGAAAATCGATTAACATAATAGCTATTTTTAATTTTATACATCTTTACCTGGCTTTATCTAAATACGACTAATATATAGAAAATCATATAAAAATATTTTATGAATTTTGGTTGTAATGAGTTTTTAAGACGCTTTTACCGCACTTAACTAAAAATCTGCCATAGCTCTTTTGCTATCGACCTGTCACTTTATCGTAGGCTGCCGACGTTATCTACAGCCTCGATAAGTTTGTCTTCTGTTCGAGCATGGTTACAAGATGGCGGTCGTGTTTTGAGGATAAATTAGCAACTTTGACAGTTCGATGGTGTAAATCTATCGGCGATTTCGAAGACCCAGTTAACTAGTATATAAAATTTGTAAGTGAACCATTGTTGCCGAATTAGGTGATTTGCTGTCATTGAGGCTACCTTCGAGTTACTTTTGCTCAAAGTAAGTACTTATTGCCTAGTTACCTACCTACTGAATTTAATTTGCTTCATGAATTATCAGTTAATGTTGTATTGTACGATATGTAGATGTCCAGAGGCTACGTGAGACATTTACTGTCTTTTTGGGAAGAAAAGGCGGCAAGGAAGCAGCAAAGGGCAGAAGTGAGGGAACTTGCTTGTGTCTGGGGCTTACCGAGGCAAGAATTTATAGAAATCTATAAAGTAAGTCCGGAAATGGTGCAATATTTGTGCGAAGAGCTTGAGGAGGGCTTGGCTCCTCGTAAAGATGAAGGAAATCCTGTGTACATAAAGGTATGGAAACCATTAGGTACTCATTTTATGGTTTATAATTGTATTTAACATAACTTATTCTTAATACTAATTTATTTTAGGTACTAACATCAATTTGAAGACAAACATCCTCAAATTATACAGATTAGTCCTAACGCAAACGTCAAAAACCATAGAGTAACTGATGAAAATGTCAAAAATTGAACGAATGTATCGAATGATTTTCGGCAACACTATTTACCGATTCAGTGTTGTCATATAAAAATTTAAAGGAAAGTTGTGTTTTTGTTTTAAATGGCAATGCCATTTTATCATGTGGATAAGAGCGTGGTAAAATTTATCTGACGTAGAAAATATACAGCACTGTCAAACCATGCTCGCGAGTTAGATAGAAATAACTATGACTTAAAAGTTAACTCTACCGCGTCGCCTCGCTGCCGCTCTAACCATGCTAGCCCCGCTGATTCTTTTGAGCACGCTCAACGATTGTCGGAAGGATTAACCGAAGAATTATTTCCAATACGTGCTTATCAAAAATCTAACACGAAAACTCAATTTTTTACCGTTTTTTTAGTTAGTTGTTATGTTTTTTTGTTATTGAAATATTTAATTTATTAAAGTGTTTTTTGTTTTTGTTACAGACAACACAACGTGTAAGTGATGTGGACCCCACCATTTCAGAAAGCGAAGAAAAGAGGCCTGGTTCGTTTCAATACGCTCGAGATTCTTTAGGCTTCTGTGAAGAATTTTTCAAGATGCAAAGTCCTCAAAAGTAAAAACAAATGCTCGTCAACGGAAATTGAAGTTAAAAGGAAGTCGCAATAGGAAAGATATTTCCAAGAAAATAATTAATTCACGCGTTCCTCATCATTCATTTGTAATAAATAGTGCTCCATACAGAGGTCTCCGACTGATTAAGATTCAAGTGCTGGACTTAGAGTGTGATCAACTAATAAGTAACTGTGTTCATGATGACAGGGTCCTATTGAGCTCACAATACGTGGTAAAAGACGTTGGTGATGAAATTATGGACCAGACTGAAAAAATTATAAGTAATATTTTAAAAAAAATCTGTAATTATAGTTATACTAATTGTTTTTAATATTTTGTTATTAAGTAATGTATGTAAGGAAATAAATGTAAATATTTTCATTCTGATGTAACATTAATTTCTTTGTGTACCTATGTTATTTTCATTGTGTAATATTTAATTTAAGTATTTTTATTATTTAATAAAAGAAAAAATAGAAATCTTTCTTAAAAAAAAGAAAGAAAGAAGAAAGAAAGAAAATAAAAATCATATCTTGTTTTCTTTCACGAGAAAAATTCATTTGATAAAAAAAAAATTTGTTTTTTTTTACTGATTATAATGCATGTTAGGGTTAAACTAATAAAGGATATGAATAAAGAAAGAACAAATATTGATATGATGATATTTATTTTAAATACACAACGAAATTTTTTCTAAATACCATTTCTTGATACAAATAAAATTTTTTTGTGCACAAAAGTTTTTATGACTTAAACAATTGAAATTACATTCATTTTTGCAATAACGTTTATATAATATCATAAAGTTAGGGCTCCCTCTGTCTTCTATGTCTATAAGAATAGAATTTTCGCACAGTTCCGTTATCCATTTCTGTTTTTCGAGACCTTTCATTACTATAGTTTTATTTTGCATTATTGGTGTAATAATTCTCTTAAATTCTCTAAAGTCAATGTGACCTTCACTCCAAGTGATTCCTCTCTGTCGCTCGAGGTATCGAACAGTCTTCTTTTCTTCGGGAGATAATGTAGTATATGCATATGGAGGTTTAGTTAGAAAAACCTGGGTGAAATCCTTAGTAGATAATGCAAACTCTTTGATTATAAATTTATTACAGCGATCCTTAAATCCTTGCACATCAACGAAAATAATCGAGTTCATGATATTTTACGAACAATATTGCTCAGAGACTCAGAGTTCTATATTCGACTATACAGTCATTCAAAATTAGACAATATGCTGATGTCTTATCTGGTATCTCTTTATCACACTCTAGTTCGAGGCGAATGTTGATCACCGGTCCTGATTTAATATTATCGTTCTTTCTAGAACAGTCTATCACGAATAATGGTGCAAAATTTTTAAACTCTTGTGCAGTCAACAATGCGTTGCATGGGCGGTTGTAATAAGACTGTTGAAAATTTACATATTGCTCGTATGTTAAAGCATAGTTATGATATGAAAAGTTGGTGTTGTAACTTTCGTACGGGTAATATGTAGAGTTTAAAAAAACTTTGACATCTCGAACATTGCAGTGATCGAACCGTGATATATTATTCATACCATTGTTCTTTCTGTTTGTTTGTAAACCTAAAATGACATATCTTGGTTTTCCAATTTGTGACGAAGTCTTAATTGACCAAGTGTGTTTTGTAGTCTTTGGTAACGAAGGGTACTCATAAAGGTCCCAGTTTCTATACACTAATTGAATGGGTCTATCTTTTTCAAGTATTTTAAGTAAATTAATTCTTTCTCTATCTGATACTTTAACGTGAGGAACTCGCCATACAATCTTTTTTATGTCAATACTTTCAACCTCTTCGCCAGTGTTTAGCTTTAAAGCATTAAGGTTAGTAATACTTCGTAGCAACACAAGTTCGTGTTTGCAATTGACAATTATTTTTTTATAATCTTCTGCAAAACCTAGTATATTGCTGAGAGGTATTGACGCAGCAAAATGACCTGCAATTTCATTTTTTGTACCGTGTATATCCCAACACCATGCTTTGGATACCTTCGCCTCGTCTGCGTTCATAGACACCAGTGCTTTCATAGTAGTACTTATACCAGCATTCTTCACTTTGTCTATTTCAATACCGTTCAATTCATATCTTATATCTTGAAAAAGGAAAAGAAGTGGGTTGTTGGTAAATTGTACTGCTTGAACTGGTTCTTTCTTCTCAACTTTGATAACATTAACCACAGCTTCAACATACAAGGTGCTTGCACATGGAAGCACATATAAATCTTGTTGGTTTATAGGTATCCGAACTTCATCATTGATATTGAATGTAGTGGTATATGGCTTGTAAGAATGGATTTCTATGCCGTCTATGGAGTTATCATACGCGGGTGGGTTAGTTATATTTAAAATACTCATTTTAGTAATCCAATCTATTTGAGAAAATGTATATTGGCAGCTGTCAATTTCTTCTTCTTATCACGAGTATGTGTAGTCTTCTTGATTGCCCGATGCGTACTAATCTTTTGAATACATGTAGTAGTGTTTTTATTGTTGTCAGTCATATTTTCTTCAAATGTAGGTACAGTTGAATTTGCTCTCCGCAAAAGTTGATTAAATCGTTATTTATGTCCAATATTCTAATATTTATACTATTTACTGTGCTTCTATTTACCGGAAAATAAATCGTATTTTTTGGAATTTCTATTATTCGGTAGCCTGGAAGAACATTAAAAGCAAATTCGTGTATTATATGACTTGATTTTCCATTAATGTAGGAACCTCTTGTAATATCACATTCAACCCGGAGCAGAGTTGTAGGTAGAATGTTCACTGGTAGCAAAGACTTGTGCCATATATGCTTCATCAGTAAAGTCTTACCGTAACCCAGTAAAGGTCCAATAGAATTTTGTTTTTCAAAAAGAATATCCTCAGAACATAATATCGAGAGTTTCAATGTATTATTATTGCACAATAACTTAAAAACACAATTCTTTACTTTTGATTGTATGAACTCGCTGATGTCTTCGAGTTCATACGCTTCTTCAGGAATTTCAACCACCTCGTCAATGCCATAATAAAATTTATTATTTGTATTTGTTACATTTGGTATAGAATTAAAAGTAGAGAAATGTAAAAGAGAGCACTCGTATTGACCACCGAGTTCCAATGGATGGGAATAGTTCGTTGTTAGTATTGAGCTGTTTCCAGTTATAGACAGAGTGAAAGACATTTTTGAAATGATGTTTTATTCAAATGTAATAACTAATATATACAATTTTGACACCAAAAGTCTTGCAAAAAGTTTAAACATAAATGACCACAGTTCACAGTATCAAAGTTTTGAAACCTAGTGTAATTATAATTTATATCAATAACGTTCAAATATTTCACCAATTCATTGGGTGGTCTTAAATTACCAAAACTGTCGAAATATTCACAATAATTATTAATTTTTGCATAGGCTACCCAGTGTGTTCCATTATTATTGTGACTGTCTAAGTTAAATATTCCACACTCTATCTGTTTTGGTTTACGTGGTAATTTATCTCTCATATACACACCACGAAAGTAGGGAATATTTTTAGCGTATCTAATAATATCGATATTCGTAAGAGCACGGTTAGGTAGCCTATTTATTAGTTTTTTGTAGATTTCAAAAATAACCCACTTTCCTTTTTATATGGTTTAAGATAAAATCCTTTTCCAAGCGCAATAGCCTCCATAGTTTTGTTATGACGTTCAGATTCTTTAAAATTTTGTTGAGCAGTTTTGCAATCATTTATGGTTTTAGCTATACCAGCAGCACCTCCTGCTAAAGCACCTAGTGCCGATGATCCCGCAAAAATTGGTATCAAAGGTAAAAACCCTCCTGTTTTAGGGATTGGTATTATTCTTGGTAAACGAACGTGACATGTTTTAGGAAACATTTTTTTTGCCGCTTCATAAGCATACTTAATTGCAGTTTTGTTATCCTTTGATTTCAGTTTCTTTATTTGTGAACGTATTTTTGACACAATGGTTTTAATTTTTTTTTATTCCGGCACCTGTTTTTAATTTTGCCTTCATAACTTTGTTTACTATCCACGATGCTAACTTTTCTCTTTTGCCAGCGTCTTTAGAATGTAATCGCTTTTTAGCCATTTTCATAAGCTGTAAATCGGCTTTATGACGAACGGAGATGTCTGGATTGTTATATGCAATATCGTGGTATTTACAAGCTTCGTCTAATTTGTTAACACCTTTATCACCTCTCAATAATCTTTCTTGTAGCCTAGTGCCTGGTCCGCAATAGTTGTAACCTGGCAAGTGAAGCTCAAACGGGATATTGTTTATTAAATTATTAACAAGTCCACCTCCTTTCATTTCTTGTTATATAATGAGCAAAATATAAGATGTTTAGACTTATGTATATTATGATACAACTGAATTTATATCTACCCAACTGTTTTCGTAGTCAGTTAGTCCTAACCATTTGACAAAAAATTTGTCACCTTGTTTCCTTATCATTTTTTCAATTAAGTATATATTTGGGTACTTAGTTTTTTGTAACTCTTCTTGATAGAATGAACCCAATATATTTTGTTTTCGTTGATCTTGTATTAAATATGTAACTGGTTTAGTTCTATTAACCGTTTTAACTGTTAAGATTTCTGTAGACCAATTAGGTGTATAACCTTTTGCAAAACTACTCTTGTATTTACTTATTCTAACGTGGTCGCCTACTTTAAATTTATTTTTGATTAATTTACATCGTTTCGCTTGGAATTTTTTAATGTTTTGTTTAACTAGGTTTTCATTTTTTGTATTTACATCTACTGGTTTAAACTTAGTAACGCTATGTTTTTGATTAATATATGAAGACAAAACGTAATTTAAAGTTTTTCCTAACCATTATAACTAAAACATTTATACATATTAATCTTCAATGTTTTGATAAGCCTTTCTACAATTGAAGCTTTTTTTGTTGAATATGATGAATAGTGATTAATCTTCATTAACTGCATTTGTTTTTTAAATACATCGTTGTAAAACTCCGTACCTTTGTCAGTTTGTAGATTTTTAGGAATACGTCCACTTTCTCTTAATATTTGAGTAAATGCGTAAAGAACATCATTCTTTGATTTCGTTTTTAAAGGAATCATCCAGGCATATTTTGAAAAAGCATCAATAACAGTTAAAATATAAGCGTATCCATTATCATACTTTTTTAAAGATTGAAAATCGATCAGGTCCGCTTGCTATAAGTCATCCATTCCTTTCAAAATCACATTGCGACGATCAAAATTTCTGCGTGCTGATCTGTGAATTTCGTTTACCAGTTGTTGTTTCGCTATTTTTAACTTAAATAATTTTATCGATGTAGTTTTTAGTACAAAACTTTTTTTCGAACTGATTGAGATTACTTTTCACATCCTCTTTTATTGCATTTAAAAGAGCAGCAATCTCATCAGCTATCTTTTTATCTACATATTTTTTGTTCACCGCATCATCATGTGCTACTGGTTCTTGAACTCCTTTTAATCAAGATGATTGTAAATCAAAATCTCCGGTTTCTGATCTAATTAGGTGATTATTTGTACAATTTAGTAATTCTGACAAACGTAGTCTTTTATGAACATGGTGACCGAATTTATCAACATTCATTTTGGATTGAAGTCGGTCGCAGTGAAGTAATAAATGATCTACATAGGATCTGCGGTTTTTATTTTATACTACCATTTTCACGTAGTTCTTCTATTATTGAAATTATTTCGTTATCCAGACCAGTGTTGCCTGCATCTTTAGATGCTATTAATAATTTCAGCCTTTCTACTAGTTCATTAGGGTCATCCCAGTTAAATTTCTTTTAAGCATCAAACCTTCTCCTGCACTAGCATCATCAACGTTACTGACAGAAGATGTTGAAGGCTTTCGCAGTCTAAAAAGTGGTTTAATGATGTTTAAGTACTTCCGTCCTTTATTAGACTTAATTGGTTTACTAGGATCAAAGTCTCGCCGGTGAGCATTTGTGTCTATTAACATGGTTTTATATTCTTGACAATCATTTTCAGTCACCACTTTCAAATTAGGTACTTTTTTTAACAATAGCTCCTGCAACACTGGTGTTATCCGATAATCACGTCCTGCTACAGATATAATTTGATCATTTATATGCACACGTGCTAAACGCATCATTAATTTACCTCGATCTAGTCTAACGCCAAAAGGTACATCATTATATATTTCGGAGGAAAGTGACCAAGACGAAGTATTTTGACTAGGACTAGGTATTGACTCAATGGTTTTATACGATGTATCACTGGTATTATTGGTACAGTCACCCAATTTGTCAAAACTAATATCTTCATCAGAATTGTCTTCACCAGAATTATCTTCAGAACAACTTTGTAGGGAAATATTTTTTTGAAGAGTTTTGTTGAAATGCGGTTCAGGCAATGGAATTTGGTCTTTTACAAAATAATTTTTCATGGAATCATCTTTTGCTTCTTTCGATTTAATTTTATGATTCTCATCCTTAATTAACTGATGCATTGAATCAGTAACAGGTCTAAAAACTGTATTTAAAATATTTTCATTATATGACTCCATAGTTTTCATGTCTTTGATTTTCTTTTAACAACTTCAGCTATTTTAACTATCTGAGTTTTCAAATCTTTTTCCATTTTGAACTTGATGAATATACGTTATTTTCTTAAAATGGTAGTAGTTCAACTGAAGATGATTATCGAATAAATCTTCTTATATGCTCGTATTTTAATTCTCATCAAACAAGATAAAAGTATCAAAATTCTTTCTGTAACAGCCTTTGTTCTTTATACAATCTTTATTGATTACCAAATAGTTATAGGGTTCGCTCCATACTTTTGAACACATTTCTCGAAACTCAGACCACGACATGTCGGTATTGACGTGTTCATCATATATCATGGAGGTTTACTTCATGCTGTTTGAATAATATTAGAAGATTTGCGTTGTCTCTTACTAGCTGTTTAGGTATCTTACTGTACGTTTGATTCAAGTAAAAACAATCGATAAATTTATGTCTACCCATTGCAAAATAATCCCTCATATTGGACTGGTTCTCACATGCGACGTCATCAAATATTATAATGGAGTGGGGTTTTTGATCGTGAGGACTTAAAACAAGTTCATTATCTTTATATTTTTCCAAACGATACACCTGGCACTAAATTAAGAACATTTTCTAAAAACACATATTTCGATTGATACAATGTCTTTGAATAAAGATAAACGTTTTTAAAACGTAAACCATTTTCGTGTAATAGGAGACCTATGATTACATTAGTTTTCCCACAATTCGAGGGACCGCAAATAATACATCGAATAGTATTAGGTAGAAGGTCGCCATGTCGGGAAACATCTACTTTTTCATCTGGACATATTTTACTCAATTGTAAAGTTTGAGATTGTTTAACGAATTTCATCCTTTTTACCAGTAAGGCTGTTTTTGATTGAATGTCATTTGTAAATCAAGGATTTATATAGACTCTTGTATGTTTAATTTTGGAAACACTTATACCTGAGCGACATATATAAGTGATTCAGTTACAATTATGATCATTTATTAGTCAGTATTTTAAAGTAGTCCGGGAAAAAGGGTATCAGCTATTCTAAAATATTTACCTGTTGGTCAAATCAGTTGAGATGTCATTAAATATTGGAAATTACGTATATATAATATTCTTTAATAGGAGAAAAATATTTGGTATTCGCACAGTAAAAATGATTATCACTGGATCAATTGACACATATTTAAATATTGGAGATTTCGTGGATATAATAATTACTTCTGAGAAACTACTTGGTTTTCACATAGATAAAATTATAAATTATGAGCAATATAATGCTATACCTTCGCAAAAATACACTACATTATGGTCTAAAATTCGATTGGAAGTCACCCGAATATATGGAAAAGAAGTAGAACTGACTGAAGTGGAAGATGCGTTTCCAAAAACGCTCATCGACATAAAATGCGACTGGAAGCCCAAATGGATGTAAATATAGTAGTCCTGCCTGACTGAAAGTGTAACAAACTGACTCTGTGAATGCTTTCGCTTTTGTGGTTTTTGGGTATTCTGAGATCACGAAGTGGCTCAGAATTCCCAAAAACCATCTACTTCTATACATGTATGAGGGTGCTTGTATATTGACATCGCATTTGATGTCTGATTGCACATTTTTACATCTAGTTAGGTGTTCAAATATTTGCTGGCAAAAAATATAAAGTTAGACCTGTCAATTTGTATGTTCCCATACAACGGGTAGATACGGGTAAATACCCGGCATAATATTTTGTGGGATATGTTATAACAAGTTGATGTGGGATCGAAGAACTCTTCTAAACGAACACCTTTTGTTCCGAGACCAACCCCAAAATCAGTAGTTTTAGCTCTTGAATTAGCAGTCAAAGATACTTATCTCTATTCATGTATGAGGGTGCTCGTATATTGACATCGCATTTGATGTCTGATTGCTCATTTGAACATCGTATTAGGTCTACTTACGTTTGCCAGCAAAAAATGTAAAATTAGACCTGTTCATTTGTATGTTACCATACAACGGGTAGATCCGGTAAATACCCGGCATACTATTTTGTGGGAAATGCTATGACAAGTTGATGGGGGATCGAAGAACTCGTCTAAACGAATATCTTTTGTTCCGAGACCAACCCCGAAATCAGTAGTTTTGGCTCTTGAATCAGCAGTCAAATATACCTACTCTCTATACATGTATGAGGGTGCCAGTATATTGTCATCGCATTTGGTGTCTGATTGCTAATTTTAACATCTTGATAGGTCTATAAATATTTGCCAGCAAAAAATATAAAGTTAGACCTGTCAATTAGTATGTTCCCATACAACGGGTAGATACGGGTAAATACCCGGCATACTATTTTGTGGGAAATGTTATGACAAGTTGATGGGGGATCGAAGAACTCGTCTAAACGAATATCTTTTGTTTCGAGACCGACCTCGAAACAGTAGTTTTGGCTCTTGAATTAGCAGTCAAAGATACCTAATCTCTATTCATGTATGAGGGTGCTCGTATATTGACATCGCATTTGATGTCTGATTGCTCATTTTAATATCTAGTTAGGTGTTCAAATATTTGCCAGCAAAAAATGTAAAATTAGACCTGTTAATTTGTATGTTCCCATACAACGGGTAGATACGGGTAAATACCCGGCATACTATTTTGTGGGAAATATTATAACAATTTGATGGGGGATCGAAGAACTTGTCTAAGCGAATATCTTTTGTTTCGAGACCGACCTCGAAATCAGTAGTTTTGGCTCTTGAATTAGCATGTAGTGTAATGAAAGACGTACTTCATACTTAGTTATAAGCATATCATGTATGTGTGATTGGGATCCCAATAAACCAGTCTTCAACTAACGCTCGTTTGATTCACACGTATAACCTCCCATACCACATGGCGACCCAAGCCAGGGAACGCGACGCGCCGTCAGCGAATTCCCGAGTCCGCGTCGCGCTCTCAGACACAGCGATAAGTGCACAGTGAATGAACACTTTTAACCAACTTGTAAAGGACAGTGCGAAGTGAACTCTGTATGGCACGTATATCGTTTGCAAAAATTAATTAAAAAATAGTGCACAATGAACTCTATACTTGATGAACTCTATACTCGTAATCAATATTAAACTATCCGTTTGTGAAAATGGGGCAAAATTTTTCCAAGCAAGATAACAAAGAGGTAGTGATAAATCAAAACGCCGCCGGTAACAATAATGCAGCCACACCGTCCTCAGGAATTGTTGCAGAAAAAATCGAAACCAACAATATTTTATTGACTACAATATTGGCAATTGCTAGTCTGGGAATCATTTTCATCATTTATAAAAATTATAAGAAATGCCACCAAAGATGGTTGAGAAAGAAAATCCGACAAGAAATGTTTAGAAGGGTGCAACTTTTTCTTTCTGGCCGCCGCCGAGATGATGGAAAGAATCTGGAGCAGGGTGCAGAAGAGGAAGTATAATAGTGAGTAAAAGTGAAGTGAAAGTGCGATATAAAGTGAAAAACGTACGTATTATATAACATTTGTATTATGTTAAGAAAATCTTAGAATTAACATTCTTATATAAGAAAAATAATTAAGTAGATAAGATGCTTTAATATATATATATATATATATATAAAAGGGCTTGTTACATTTCAATTTAAAATGATATGGAAACAGAAATAAATAAAATATATGAACAGTTAAGACAAATAAGAATAGATTTACGAAAATTGGGTCCTGAGAGAAGAAAATCTCAGTTAGGTATAAATAAAATAGAGGAAGCTAAGAGGTTATACTTATTATATAAGAATTTTTACAGTTTGTTACAGAGGAATATCAACATTATGTTATTGAAACTTTATCAGAATATATCGAGTCGACTTATAAAGAAATATCGTAGTATAGTGATTCAGATATATCTCTAGAAAATATAAGTTTAGGGAAAAAAGAACCAATTGCTGAGAAATTCAATATTAAGGAGGCTTCGTGCCTTATACCATTTCTAGACGGGAAACAGGAAACAATTGAAAGTTGTTAGATGGTATTTTAACCGAAAATGATAACAAAAAATTGCTGATCGCCTTCGTATTAAAAACTAGATTAGATAAAAACTCAAGACTTAAATTAAAATCAAAGTACGAAACAGTTGAACAACTTATTACGGATATAAAAAAATATCTATTAACGAAAGAATCAGCAAATTCTTTGTTATTACAATTGAATAACATTTCACAGAAAGACCTATCTATACCAGAGTATGGAGAAAAGATTGAAAATTTACTGGCTGGTCTCACCATCGCGCAGTCCGATTATAATAAGGAGGTCTGCGAAGTCTTGAAACCAATAAATGAAAACTTAGCTATTAAAAAGTTTGCAGATGGCCTAAGAAATAAACGCATCAGCACTATCATCGCAGCCAGGAACTACAGCCAGCTGAAAGATGCCATACAAGCTGCCAAAGATGAGGACCTGTCCCAGCCATCGACATCAGGAACGATGTTTAAATATGCGAGGTAGGAATTTCAGAGGCAGGCAATGTGCTGGACGTGCAAATTCGAGGCCGTTCGGCAGAGGCGACTACCGAGGATTTTACAAAAACTATTATCCAGGTAAAAATTTTTACTATAATAACAGGTCTCGCGGGATGCAGTATGATATTTTTATTCTGCATACCGGGGACTGAGAGCTACGTGGATAGGACGACGAGCTACACAACGAGGACGACAGGGTTCACGTAACGATAGAGGTAGAGCTGGTGCGCCTCGATACATAACACAACGAGCATTTACATATCATAGTGGTGGACAACCTTTGCTGCGGGAAGAGAAGGAGAGCAAAGAGGAGGAGGTTAATTTGTCCGAATTTTTTCGTGCTTAAAATATTTACATGTAACGGACTTAATCATATAATTTTATTCATAAACGGACAAAAGTTTAAATTTTTATTAGATTCAGGTGCTAGTTTATCGGCGATAAGTAAAAGTTAATTACCCCTAAATTCTAAATTAATTAATAATAATACTGTTATTAATGGAATAGGTAGAAAAATTTATTCAAACTACATTGTAAAGTTACATTTGAGTCATAATACTTCTTTGTTCCCACACACGTTCCACGTATTAGATAACATGCCGTGCACAACGGACGGTATTGTCGGTCTGGACTTTCTAAGAAATTATAGCGCTAACATAAACTTACATGCGAATAAACTTACTCTGCAATTGAATACCATGAACGTTGTTATTCCTATTCACACGAGTAACTCAAGTAACATATACCTAACTCTACCACCCCGGAGTGAGTCTATACATTTTATTAAAACTGATTCTTCTTTGATGATTTCAAACAATGATTACGTTATTTTTCCTAAACAATTATTCGAAAATATATTCTTAGCAGGGTCAATAGTAAGAGCTAAAGAAGGGGTGATCCCACTTAGAACTCTAAATATTAACGAAGAAGAAACTAAGTTACCTATATTTAGGCCGGAAGTAGAAACTCTAAATAATTATGATATTTGTAACTTTGAGCAAACACACAATAACGTAGATAGAGCTAAAAAATTATTAAATATTATAAATTTAAATCATTTATCCTCTCATGAAAGGAAACAAATAGAATCGATTTGCGTAAAATATTCAGATATCTTTTATTTAGACGGATATAAGTTGGGTACTACTAATATAGGCAAACAGTCTATCACACTTAAACCTAATACCAAGCCAATTTATGTAAAACCATATCGTTTGCCACAATCGTTGAAACCGGAAATAAACAATCAAATTAAAAAATGTAAGAAGACGATATTATAGAACCTACCAGTAGCGATTGGAATAGCCCAATTCTTTTAGTCCCCAAAAAGAGTAATAATAACTTTAAAAAGTGGAGATTGGTTGGAGATTACAGAAAAGTAAATAACGTTATTCAAGATGATAAATTTTCCTTGCCCAACATAACCGAGATACTCGACTCGCTTTCAGGGGCTATATACTTTAGTCATTTAGATTTACAACAATCGTATTTTCAAACATCGTTAACCCTTAATTGGTCGCGTGGGGTGTCATACACCCCAAAGCAGGTTTCCAGGCTCATATCATTTTAAAATTTGAATTTAGGGCGCTAGTTTTTTTTTGTAGCTTCGTAAATAAGTCTAACGCACATGATTCAGTTGCGAACGGCGCTCAGTTGTGGTTGTTTGGGCTCAGAGAGCTCGTTTGGGGTGCTCGACACCCGAGGTGACTGTTTGCGTAGTTCAAATTGCTGGTTTTTTTTTTCAAAACTTTATTTTGACAAAAAGAGGTTTAATGTTATTACACCACTGCCAAAAACAGGTGTTTTATGTTATGTGCATGTGTGCATGTATTAATATAAGTATTTATGTACGTGAGTTATTACGTATGTGTGAGGACAACTGGTTTACTTTGTTCCATTGGCAAAATCGCCTTTGGATAAACATAAGCTTCCTATGGTGGGCACACTGCTGAAATACAAAAGTGTTTACTCCCGGAAAAAACACGGAGAGTTACTTTTATTTATTTATAAAAAAGATACGACTTTGTGCTTATATGTATCGAAGCCAAGAAAAGCAGTTCTGCTTTTATCGACAACAATGACAATGCAACATGATGATGATCATTAGGGTGATAAAAAGAAGTCTGAAATTATTCATTATTATGATAAAACTAAAGGAGTCGATACAAATGATAAAATGTGCGCCAATTGTAATGTAGGAAGATGTACCAAAAGATGGCCAATGGTGTTATATTTTCATCTTTTCAATATCACAGGTGTCAATTCGTATGTCATTAATAAGTCTAAAATTGACTCTAATTGACCCCAAAGAGTATGTTTGAAGCGACTGGCAGTCGATTTAGTGAAACCTTACCAAATATCAAGAGCAGGTATTCCCAAATTACCACGACCGCTGCAAAAACTACTCAAAAGGCGTCATGATATTGAGGTCCAAGAATCTGTTTCTGAATCAGGAAAATCGCAGTCATACAAAAGGTGTCATATTTGTTCAAGAACGAAGGATAGAAATACAAAGACGGGATGCTCTAAATGCCATAAAAATGTGAGCAATGACCATATGATTTTAGACTGCCAAAAATGTTATGAAGAAAACTAGTACCCATAGAAAGTTAATTTTCACTGTGAAAAAAATTGTTGAATATATTAAAAAGAAGTTTAAAAGTTGATTAATATGTAAGTTTAAATGTTCCTATTGATAAAAGTTAGATATGGCAAGTTTTTCGAATTTTATTCAATTTTTTTGAATTGGGGTGTTACACACCCCACGCGACCTCTTGTGCAACTTTTAAGGCGCGCCTAATTAAGGGTTAAACGAAAGGGATAGAAAGATAACTTCATTCACTACAGACACTGGACAATACCAAATGAAGCGTCTTCCCATGGGACTTAAGATTTCTGCAAGTGCTTTCTCGCGCGTTATGTCGTTAGCTCTATCTGGATTAACTTATGAAAAGGCGTTCCTGTATATGGACGATATTGTCGTGTTTGGGCGAAATATCTATTCCCATAACCCTTCGAATGTCGGCATAGCAGACACAATAGTAAAACAATACATCAGACGCCCGCTCCGGGCGTCCGACAGTTAAAGGAATAATAAAAACCTAAATCATATCTTCGAACGTTTAAGAAAAGTAAATTTAAAGATTAACCCATCTAAATGTGAATTTCTAAAAAAGGAACTGTTGTATTTGGGTCACGTAGTGTCAGCTGATGGGGTTCGTCCCGACCCAGAAAAAGTTAAAGCTTTACAAAAATATCCAGAACCTAAACACCAGACGAGGTTCGTCGTTTTATTGCCTTTTGTAATTATTATTAAAAATTCATACCATCATTTGCTCAAATAACTTTACCATTAAATAAACTTTGTAAAAAACATATAAATTTTGTCTGGACAGAGGAATGTAAAAAATCCTTCGAACAATTAAAACAGTGTTTAGTCTCCCCACCAGTTTTGCAATATCCAGACTTTTCGGCCGATAACGATTTTGTATTACAGACTGACGCGTCGGGGACAGCCTTGGGTTCAGTTTTATGTAATAAAAACCTCAGACCAATAGCTTACGCCAGTCGACCGTTGAACAAAGCTGAACTTAACTACCCCGTAATCCAAAAAGAACTATTAGCTATAGTATGGAGCGTTAAATACTTTAGGCCTTACTTATACGGTAAAAAATTTACTATAATGACCGATCACAAACCCCTTATTTATTTATTTGGCATGAAAGACCCATCAAGTTGATTGTTAAAATTTAGGTTACAGCTGGAAGAATATGACTACAATGTCGTTTATATCAAAGGAAAAGATAATAGCGTAGCCGACGCTTTAAGGTTACCATATCTTCCGACGAATTAAAGGATATGAGTGAAAAATTATTAGTAATGACTAGAGCTCAGCAAAGAAAGTTAGATGAGAATAGGAAAGAGTTGGATAGCGGGAAAGCTGAAATTCCTAATATTTCTAATACCAATCCAAGGCCTGATCAACCGAGGATTGCGGAAATATTAAGAATTCCTAGCGATACCATTGAAATAAAGTTCGTGCAGAGTTCTGTTTTAAATAGATATAGGAGAGAAAAGAAGATAATTTTAGAAGAAGATTGTTTCGCTTTCGCGGAAAGTCAACTCACTATTTATATAAATCTTGACTATATGTCGCGATTTACGCGAGCCGAATTCGCGAATAAGTTAAGAGATTTTTGTAAAAAAATAGAAATCGAACAGATATGTATTTTAAAAACGAAAAATAGTGAATATTTTATAAAAAAATTACTAGACGAAATAAAAGGGAGAGATGACTGGACTGTTCCGCGTATAAGTATATTAAGAAATATAAAAAGAATCGAAAATGATGAAGAAAGAAAGATTATTTTAAATGATTATCATCTGTTACCAACCAGTGGACACGCAGAGATCCATAGGATGATAAATAACATACAATGTAAATATTATTGGCCAGGCATTGAGACCAGCGTACGAGACTACGTCAAAAAATGCGAAAAATGTCAAACCATGAAATACTCTCGAAATACGAAGCAGCCGATGGAGATAACGACTACGGCTAATTCATCATTTGAAAAGATATTTTTAGATATCGTAGGTCCAATAGATACCGATGCAGAAGGATACTTTTACATACTCACCTTGCAGTGTGAACTAACTAAGTACATCGACGCGTACCCGTTACGTCATAAGGACACGGTAAGTGTAGCTAGAGCGTTTGTCCAATTTATACTAAGATACGGTGTGCCCAAGATCATTGCTACTGATAGAGGAGCTGAATTCACATCCAAAACAATGGAAGGGGTATGTAAATTGTTAAATATAAGTAAACTACATTCCACTTCTTTTCATCATCAGTCAGTAGGAAGTTTAGAAAATATGCATAAACATCTTGCCACCTTTTTAAGAATCCAATGCGATGAATACTCAGACTCGTGGAGTCATTGGTTATCTTTTTGGTATTTTGCGTACAACACCACTGTACATCGTTCAACAAATTATAGTCCTTATGAATTAGTTTTTGGCAAGCAATGTATGCTGCCAAGTAATCTTAAAAATACAGTTTCTCCATTGTATTGTCTTGATAATTATATGTTAGAATTAAGGTATAGATTACAATTAGCACATCAAGATGCTAGAAAACGTTTAATAAATAGCAAAATGACTAGAAAACCTTATTATGATAAGAATATTAATCCTATTACTTATAAACCTAATGATCTAATACTGATAAAGAATGAAACATGTAAAAAGTTAGATAAGCTTTACTTGGGTCTTTACAAGGTAGTGGAAGATTTAGGTCCTAACGTAAAAATAATAATTAAAAATAAGACGGATATAGTCCATAAAAATAAAACTAAATTGTTTACGAAATAGGTAATAATTAATCTTAAAAAATTTAAAAAAAAATAAGGTATGCTAAGTTGTGTGTGTGTGAAATTAAACTTTTTGTGAGAGTTAACTCTTTACAAACATATTCAACCACATTAAACTTGTAACGTAATCAAAACTAGATTATTAAGTAGACATAGCTAAGTAGATAAATTATATCAATATTTTTTTTACAAAATATGAATGTTTAACAATTAACGTTCATGAATGTTTCAATTCGTAAATTGAATCTTAATTAATAAGTATACTATTAGCGTAATAAATAATTTTTGTTTGACAATTTGTCGCTTTTCGATTCAATAGATACATAAATATCTACGTTTTTATTTTTAATGTATACTTTTAAACGTCCCTTAGACTTAAAAAAAATAATAATGTAAACCTTATTATTTTTTTACCAACCCCCGTGGTGTAGTGTAATGAAAGACGTACTTCATACTTAGTTATAAGCATATCATGTATGTGTGATTGGGATCCCAATAAACCAGTCTTCAATTAACGTTCGTTTGATTCACACGTATAACCTCCCATACCACAAGCAGTCAAAAATACCTAATCTCTATTCATGTATGAGGGTGCCAGTATATTGACATCGCATTTGGTGTCTGATTGCTCATTTTAACATCTAGTTAGGTCTACAAATATTTGCCAGCAAAAAATATATTGTTAGACCTGTCAATTTGTATGTTCCCATACAAAGGGTAGATACGGGTAAATACCCGGCATACTATTTTGTGGGAAATGTTATGACAAGTTGATGGGGGATCGAAGAACTCGTCTAAACAAATATCTTTTGTTCCGAGACCGACCTCGAAATCAGTAGTTTGTGCTCTTGAATTAGCAGTCAGAGATACCTAATCTCTATTCATGTATGAGGGTGCTCGTATATTGACATCGCATTTGATGTCTGATTGCTCATTTTAACATCTTGATAGGTCTACTTACGTTTGCCAGCAAAAAATGTAAAATTAGACCTGTTAATTTGTATGTTCCCATACAACGGGGAGATACGGGTAAATACCCGGCATACTATTTTGTGGGAAATGTTATAACAATTTGATGGGGGATCGAAGAACTTGTCTAAGCAAATATCTTTTGTTCCGAGACCGACCTCGAAATCAGTAGTTTTGGCTCTTGAATTAGCAGTCAAAGATACCTAATCTCTATTCATGTATGAGGGTGCCCGTATATCGACATCGCATTTGGTGTCTGATTGCTCATTTTAACATCTAGTTAGGTCTACAAATATTTGCCAGCAAAAAATATAAAGTGAGACCTGTCAATTTGTATGTTCCCATACAAAGGGTAGATACGGGTAAATACCCGGCATACTATTTTGTGGGAAATGTTATGACAAGTTGATGAAGGATCGAAGAACTCGTCTAAACAAATATCTTTTGTTCCGAGACAGACCTCGAAATCAGTAGTTTTGGCTCTTGAATTAGCAGTCAGAGATACCTAATCTCTATTCATGTATGAGGGTGCTCGTATATTGACATCGCATTTGATGTCTGATTGCTCATTTTAACATCTTGATAGGTCTACTTACGTTTGCCAGCAAAAAATGTAAAATTAGACCTGTTAATTTGTATGTTCCCATACAACGGGGAGATACGGGTAAATACCCGGCATACTATTTTGTGGGAAATGTTATAACAATTTGATGGGGGATCGAAGAACTTGTCTAAGCAAATATCTTTTGTTCCGAGACCGACCTCGAAATCAGTAGTTTTGGCTCTTGAATTAGCAGTCAAAGATACCTAATCTCTATTCATGTATGAGGGTGCCCGTATATCGACATCGCATTTGGTGTCTGATTGCTCATTTTAACATCTAGTTAGGTCTACAAATATTTGCCAGCAAAAAATATAAAGTGAGACCTGTCAATTTGTATGTTCCCATACAACGGGTAGATACGGATAAATACCCGGCATACTATTTTGTGGGAAATGTCATAACAAGTTGATGAGGAATCGAAGAACTCGTCTAAACGAATATCTTTTGTTCAGAGACCAACCCCAAAATCAGTAGTTTTGGCTCTTGAATTAGCAGTCAAAAATACCTACTCTCTATTCATGTATGAGGGTGCTCGTATATTGACATCGCATTTGATGTCTGATTGCTCATTTTTTGCATCTAGTAAGGTGTTCAAATATTTGCCAGCAAAAAATATAAAGTTAGACCTGTCAATTTGTATGTTCCCATACAACGGGTAGATACGGGTAAATACCCGGCATACTGTTTTGTGGGAAATGTCATAACAAGTTGATGAGGAATCGAAGAACTCGTCTAAACGAATATCTTTTGTTGCGAGACCAACCCCAAAATCAGTAGTTTTGGCTCTTGAATTAGCAGTCAAAAATATCTACTCTCTATTCATGTATGAGGGTGCTCGTATATTGACATCGCATTTGATGTCTGATTGCTCATTTTAACATCTTATTAGGTCTACTTACGTTTGCCAGCAAAAAAATATAAAATTAGACCTGTTATTTTGTATGTTCCCATACAACGGGTAGATACGGGTAAATACCCGGCATACTATTTTGTGGGAAATGTTATAATTATTTGATAGGGTATCGAAGAACTCGTCAAACGAATATCTTTTGTTCCGAGACCAACCCCAAAATCAGTAGTTTTGGCTCTTGAATTTGCAGTCAAAGATACCTAATCTCTATTCATGTATGAGGGTGCCAGTATATTGACATCGCATTTGGTGTCTGATTGCTCATTTTAACATCTAGTTAGGTCAACAAATATTTGCCAGCAAAAAATATAAAGTTGGACCTGTCAATTTGTATGTTCCCATACAAAGGGTAGATACGGGTAAATACCCGGCACACTATTTTGTGGGAAATGTTATGACAAGTTGATGGGGGATCGAAGAACTCGTCTGAACAAATATCTTTTGTTCCGAGACCGACCTCGATATCAGTAGTTTTGGCTCTTGAATTAGCAGTCAAAGATACCTAATCTCTATACGTGTATGAGGGTGCTTGTATATTGACATCGCATTTGATGTCTGATAACACATTTTTACATCTAGTAAGGTGTTCAAATATTTGCCAGCAAAAAATATAAAGTTAGACCTGTCAATTTGTATGTTCCCATACAACGGGTATGTTACGGACCTTCATCATCATCATTTCAGCCGCATAACGTCCACTGCTGGACATAGGCCTCCCCCAAAGATTTCCAAAATGACCGATCAAGAGCGGCCTGCATCCAGCGCTTTCCAGCGACCCTGGTCAGGTCATCTGACCACCTTGTAGGTGGGTGCCCTACGCTTCGCTTGCCAGTACGCGGTCGCCATTCAAGAACCTTTTTGCCCCATCGGCCATCGGTTCGTCGCGCTATGTGTCCCGCCCACTGCCACTTCAACGAGCTAATCCGCTTGGCTATGTCAGTGACTTTTGTTCTCCTACGGATTTCCTCATTTCTGATTCGATCACGTAGGGAAACACCGAGCATAGCCCTCTCCATAGCGCGTTGAGCAACCTTGAGCTTTCTTATGAGACCCATAGTAAGGGACCACGTTTCGGAGCCATAAGTCATCACTGGTAACACACATTGGTTGTAAACCTTAGTCTTGAGGCACAGAGGTATTTTGGACGTGAAGACATTGCGTAGCCTTCCGAACGCTGCCCAGCCGAGTCGGATTCGTCGAAAGACCTCTTCCTCGAAGCTGGAACTTCCTGCCTGGATCAATTGACCCAGGTAGATATACTGGTCTACAACTTCGAGGGTGGAGCTCCCAACACAAACAGGTAGGGGCGCAACATGGACATTCGACATTACTTTGGTTTTGTCCATGTTCATTTTAAGGCCCACTTGTTGGGAAACTCGATTTAGGTCTCCGAGCATAGTACTTAAGTCTTCCATCGATTCTGCCATGACAACAATATCGTCGGCAAATCGAAGGTGAGTGATATACTCGCCATTGATGTTGATGCCAAATCCTTCCCATTCCAGAAGCTTGAAGGCATCTTCCAGTGCAACGGTGAACAGTTTCGGAGATATAACATCTCCCTGTCTTACACCTCTATACAGTGGAATTGCCCTCGTGCACTGCTCCTGTACTCGGACTGACATAGTGGCGTTACTGTATAAGCACTTCAACACTTCGATATACCGATAGTCAATACGGCATCGCTGGAGAGACTGAAGCACGGCCCATGTTTCGATCGAATCGAAGGCTTTTTCATAGTCCACGAATCACAAGCATAACGGCCGGTTATACTCCCTCGTCTTCTCTATAACCTGCCGCAGGGTATGAATGTGGTCCATGGTGCTAAAGCCTTTACGGAAACCAGCTTGTTTGGGAGGTTGGAAGGCATCAAACCTGTTCGCGAGACGATTCGTGATGACCCTCGAAAACAACTTATATACATGACTCAGAAGCGTGATAGGCCTATAGTTCTTCAATAGGGTGTTATCTCCCTTTTTGAAGAACAAGACCACCACGCCCCTGTTCCACGCTTCTGGCGTTACGCCCTCGAGCAGAACAGAATTAAAGAGCCTCTGAAGGACTTTCAGTACCGGCGTTCCGCCCGCTTTCAGAAGCTCTGCTGTGATTCCATCCTCGCCCGGCGGTGTTGTTTTTAAGCTGTTTGAGGGCCATCCTAATCTCGTACAGGCTGATGTTCGGGATATCTTCGGTATAGTGTCGGGTTAGCTTGGCTCTTGGGTCTTTAACCATTTGTTTACTGGGTTGTGATACTGAGGTATACAGCTGTCCATAAAACCTCTCGATCTCCGCCAGAACCCCTTCCTTTGTCGACACCACGCCGCCGTCCTCCGTCTTCAGCTTCATCAATCGGCTTTGCCCAACCGACATAGCTCTTGCGAACACTTTGGAGCCTTTATTCTGCTCTATCGTCTCCTTAATACGCTCAGTATAAAAGGAGCGGATGTCGTGTCGCAAGGACTTTTGTATACGTCTGTTGAGCTGCCGATATGATTCAGCATCTTTGGAGGTATGCAGCGGCCTTGATCGTCGCTCTGCCATTAAGTCTAGGGTCCGAGCAGAGATTTTTTGAGGCTTTCGTTTGGGGCTGGACCTGAATACTTTTGATCCCACCGCTTGGACAGCTTGTATAAACCCTTGGTTTATCTCGTCCACTGTAACGCAATCCTGAAGGCTTTCGAAGCGATTCGACAGTTCAAGCTGGAAGCCCTCGGAGTTCTCAATTTGGACTTGCGACGGTCGGAGCGTCGACTTCATCAGTCGTGACCTTTCGACTTTGAGACCAATATTCACGATGCCTCTTAATATTCGGTGATCACTCCCGGTTTTGACTCGAGTGATCACTGAGACATCGTTGAATATTCGTCTCTTTGTCGTTAGGATGAAGTCGATTTCGTTCTTAACAGGGGGCTGGTTCTTTTTTGCTGGACCCAACCAGGTCCACTTTCTTTGCGGCGGCTTTTTAAAGAAAGAGTTCATCGCAAAGAGTCCCTCTTGCTCCAAAAAATCAGCCAGCCTACGTCCCCTGTTATTTCGCACTCCGTATCCAAAGTTTCCCAGCCTAAACTCTCCAATGCCTCGCTTACCCAGTTTTGCGTTAAAATCCCTCATAACAACCGTAAAATAGGTTTCAGAAGTATGTATGGCCCTACTGATGTCCTCATACACTTCATCCACCTCTTCATCGGAGTGATCCCCAGTTGGCATATATACCTGTATAACCTTCAGCGAATATCTTTTAGATACTCTGAGTATCAGGTATATTACCCTGCTGGAAACACTCTCGATGGTTGTGACGTTGTTAATGAGGGACTTGTGGACGAGAAACCCGACACCATGCTGGGACTTCTTTTCGTCTCCTTCCCGGTGATAGAGTAGGTTACCAGACTCTAGGGTTGTCGTGCCCTCGCCCTCTCTTCGGACTTCAGACAACCCCACAATGTCCCACCGTAACCTACTCAATTCTTCCTCCACCTCAGCCAGTTTCTCGTCAGTCCTCAATGTGCAGACATTGTGTGTTACCAGGGCCAGTTTTCGCCGGGGTTGGTAGCCGGATCCCATCCGGGGATTCTTACGGACCTTAATAAATAATAATTAATTATATTATCATTAGACATATCTAGTAATTGTAATGTAATTAGATAATTGGTTATTAGTTCTTTAGTCTTACAAGATTCAGGGGCGGGCCTTAATTAGTTCACCCAATTAGTTTTGACAGGGGCGGGGCTTATGCCCTCTCCATGTATCGTTGTACTGTCGGGTTTTGCATGCGAGGACTTCATTCTCGCCTGCGAACTTGTATAAGCTAGCATCATATTGTAATAAACTCAAGTGTACGATATTCGTGGTTTATTCTACACCCACCTGCAGCGAACCTCGTAAGATTTCAGAAGTGGGATCGCAGACGAAAGATTTCAATAAAAGCCTTTTCAATATGCCGGGGCCATACCAACATAGTTTGCGGAAAAGAAGCATGGACGAGGAAGAGCACGTAGCGACGCCGATGAAGAAACCCTATTGGGAGAAAGTACCTGTGAGTAGTAATATTTATGGGAAGGCTGTATCACAGTCATATTCTGATGGAACCTCTCCGTTTCACTCCGCTGTCCGTTCCATCAGAATATGTGATACAGCCTTCCCAAAAATATTACTTAAATTTCAAATCAACAATAATAAAAACTTACAATGAAATCCACGTCGTTCCCATTTTCGTTGCACTTAATTTCAAAATATTGTTTAAAGGTATATATGAGAGCAAAAGGAATATTTATGCACAATTTTTTGTTAATTATGAACATGACGAAGACCACACGCGAAATCAATTACTTATGGGCTAGACTAGCTAGCTTACGCTCGGTGTTACAATGCGTGACGATGTAGGAATAGCCATGTTATAGACCAGCTAGAAAAAGATTACTTGGGCTTAAAATATACAGGACATAGGTACTTTCGCAAACATTGATTACGCTGTAAAATGATCACCACGACATCTTCCCAAGTTCCGGGACCAGCCGGACGCTGTGATAAACCACCATGGAAAGCTTCTGCTTCGTTATTTATTTAACGATGCAGAAATAGACATGTCCTAGACCAGCTAGGTAAAGATAATTTTGAGCATAAAATATTGTAAGCTACAGTTACTTTCGCAAACATTGATTACGCTGTAAAATGATCACCACGACATCTTCCCAAGTTCCGGGACCAGCAGGACGCTGTGATAAACCACCATGGAAAGCTTCTGCCTCGTTATTTGTTTAACGATGCAGAAATAGACGTGTCCTAGACCAGCTAGGTAAAGATAATTTTGAGCATAAAATATTGTAAGCTACAGTTACTTTCACAAACATTGATTACGCTGTAAAATGATCACCATGACATCTTCCCAAGTTCCGGGACCAGCCGGACGCTGTGATAAACCGCCATGGAAAGCTTCTGCTTCGTTATTTGTTTAACGATGCAGAAATAGACGTGTCCTAGTCCAGCTAGGTAAAGATAATTTTGAGCATAAAATATGTAAGCTATAGGTACCTACTTTCGCAAATTCAACACTATCACCATGGCATCTTCCTGAGTCTCGATCCAGCCGAACAATATCATCATCATAGAATGACCACAGAAAGCTCTTACACCGTTAAAACAGTAACCGAACTCCATAAATATATAATTTCCGATAACTTTCTTCACATTAAGCTAAGTAAATTTTCTATTACTTATCTAAAACTTCCTTTTACTTTCATATCAAAAAAGTTTCACAAATTCACATCAAAAAGGGGACACCGCACTTCAAAGATATGTTTTAAAATACTACTATTAGTATTAGGGCAGAGAAAAGGTTAATCGATTATACAATCGATTGCATGGGTTGACAGTTACTCGATAATGATGATATAAATATTATAAAAATATGTATAGTTAAAACATGTGATCCTACTGAAAAAAATATATTAGTAATAATACCTAAATTTTTATATATAATATATCTGTTTGGGGAGCAGTGGGAAGAAAGCAGTCCACAGCCACAGCCCCTGTAATCCAGCCTGAGCCGTTACCTTCCAACGGGGACAATTCGTACGACGCAAGTCTTAGACGGGGAGTTCTATATAGAACTTAGGGTATTTGATGCGGGAGCTATCCGTGAGCTCCCGTTTGCTAAACGATACGAAGAGGTGCAAGCAATTCTTCGCCTCCAATTGTCTCATAAAGACCCTCAATGGGCGCTTGTAAAACAACTCTTTAAGGAAGGAGAAAAGAAGTTCGATAAAGAGGGTGTATTTTACTTAAAAGAAAAAAAATAACCTATTGACGATCATCTTTTTTCCTTCTTTTAAATTTGTTTAGTTAAGGTTAATTTCTTTTTTATACTTATGATTTAAATAAGTATTTTTTTTTCCTTCTGTTTTATTAGTTGTAGTTACAGTTAAATTTTTTATACTTATAATTTTAATAAGTTTTAATAAACTTTTTTAATATGAAGATAAATTAAGTATTATTCAATAGTTTAAAAATAAATCTTTAATTAAACCTGAACATATTTTGACAACCTCTTAAATTTAAAGTCTTATACCTACCACAGACATATTTGATAACCTCCTTGTTTGTTTATAAAATGGGTAATAACACAATTTATTGTTCCGTTTGTGATAAATCGATACCTAATAGATCATTTTCAGGACACTTGCGTAGTATTTTACATAAAAACAATACTTCCATCCATTTAAATACTAAAATTGAACAAATTAATTCTGCCTTTAAAAAACGCATAGTCTCTTATCGTATTAAATGTGATCGAAATGAGGAGGAGGATATTACAAACGCTTGCATTACTTCAAGTTCAAAGTATCTCACCGCGTCAGCGTTGCATTTGCAAGAATTATTAAATACTGCTTTGTGTAATCATGTAAATGTCAAAGTAAATTTTGAATTATTTATGAAAGTAATTTTGCCTAAGGATGATACTGTCGAAATTAAGTCGTTCACAACAAAAAATATGATATTACATAAATCCTATAATTTTTCTGAATTATTACAGAAACTTATTGATATATTTTCCAGCAAAATTGAGGAGTTTCAAGAGAAAGGCAGTGGGTGGTCTATATTAGATATTGTTTATTTCGAAGTAAATATCAATAAGTATAACCCCTTACAGGGTTCTAGTTTTATAAAGTTAGCAAGTAATCTTCTGTCTAAAAAAGCATGCTTGAATATTAAAAACAATGATGAATATTGCTTCGCTTGGTCTATAGTGGCAGCTTTATATCCTGTGCAAAAAAACGCGAATCGTACATCATCATATCCGCATTTTAGTACCGTATTTAATTTTGAAAATATGAGTTTTCCTGTCTCTTTATCTGACATTAGAACTTTTGAAAAAAATAATCACACTATTAGCGTTAATGTGTATGGATTAGAAAGGAATAAGATTATTGGCCCACTATATAAAACGCTTCAGCGAAAAAAAAAGCATGTTAATTTACTATTGTTACAAAATAGTTCTCATTCTCACTTTTGTTTGATAAAAGATTTACCTAAATTGGTTAGAAGTCAAGTAACTAAACATCATGGAAAGCTATATTTTTGTGGTGAATGCTTATTATTTTTAAAGACTGAAAAACATATCTGTGGAGGTGTAGCTACTATTTTACCAAACGAAGGCAGTGTAATTCATTTTCAGAATTATCAACGTATGCAAAGTTTACCTTTTGTAATTTATTCGGACTTTGAAACTTTCTTGAGCCCGCGATCTAAAAAACAGGGTAATAATACTCTGAATTTACGGCAGCATATCCCATCAGCTTTTGCGTATTATATTGTTTGTAATTATGACAGTTCACTTAACAAATTAGTAACGTACCGGGGACGAGATTGTTCTGAAAAGTTTGTTAAAATGCTTCAAAGAGATGTCAAGAAAATACACTTCCTAATTGAAGAAAAATCTTCTAATCCTATACCCATAAAATTCTGTGAAAATGATAAGTTGAAATTTGATAGTGCTGAATATTGTTATCTGTGTAACAAATTACTACTGGATGACAAAGTACGCGACCATTGCCATTTCACAGGGAAATATAGAGGCGCTGCACATTCTTCATGTAATATTAATTTTCAAATACCAAAGTTTGTACCAATATTCTTTCACAATCTTTCTGGTTACGATTGTCATTTATTTATACGCGAGTTGAGTTCGACTCCTGGTCTTATTAAAGTAATTCCGAAAACTAAAGAAAATTATATTTCTTTTACTAAGTTTATTCCGTTAGCAAAAAATAAATTTGCTGCAGTTCGTTTTGTAGACTCATTTAAATTTTTGAGTACAAGTTTAGACCAGTTAGTAAAAAACTTGAATGTGGAAGATTTTACTCATTTAAGACGAAATTGTATAGATGAAAAACAGTTCAATCTGTTACGTCGAAAAGGGGTGTATCCATACGACCATATGATTGGTTGGTCCTCATACAGTGAAACTAGTTTACCACCACGAGATAGTTTTTACAGTACACTTACAGACGAACCTCTATCACAATCTGATTATGATCATGCCCTAGAAGTTTGGAATTATTTCGAAATAAAGGACATGGGTGAATACACAGATTTATATATAAAATCTGACGTACTTTTACTAGCGGATATTTTTGAAAATTTTCGCAAAACTTGTATGGTGAATTATAGTTTAGATCCCGCATTTTACTTGACAGCTCCCGGTCTAAGCTTTGACGCAATGTTATTATCAACAAAAGTGAAATTAGATCTTCTTACTAATTTAGAAATGATTCGCATGATACAGAAAGGTATTCGTGGTGGCATTTGCTTATGTTCTTTAAGATATGCTAAATCGAATAATAAATATCAAGAGGATTTTATTCCATCTCAAGCTAGTAATTTTTTAATTTATATAGATTGTAACAATTTGTATGGCTATGCAATGTGTAGTTATTTACCTCATTCCGATTTTAGTTGGCTTTCTAAAGAAGAAATTATACAATTAAATATATTGGATATTCCTAACGATGCAAACTATGGGTTTATTTTAGAAGTAGATCTTGAATATCCTGAGAGTTTACATGATTTACATAATGATCTACCATTTTGTGCAGAAAATTTTACCCCTCCTGGTTCCAAATGTAAAAAATTGATACCAAATTTATATGACAAATTTTACTATGTAATTCATTACATGCATTTGAAAACTTGTATTAAAAATGGTATTATTTTAAAAAAGATTCATAGGGTCATAAAATTTAAACAAGGTCCATACCTCAAGTCATATATTGATTTAAATACTAAATTAAGGCAGTCAGCTGACTCCGTATTTCAACAAGATTTTTTCAAAATGTTAAATAATAGTTTATTCGGTAAAACATTAGAAGATACTGAAAAACGAGTTGATGTAAAGTTAGTAAGCTTATGGAATGACGAGCGAAATAAAACAAAGAAATATATTACGGCGAGTCAACTCATAGCACGACCAAATTTTCAAAGCATATCTATTTTTGACGAAAATTTAGTAGCAGTACAATTAAGTAGGGAAAAAGTTATACTAAATAAACCAATTTACATAGGATTTACAGTTTTAGAGTTATCCAAAAGCCATATGTATGATTTTCATTATTCGATTATGAAAAAACATTATAATGATAAAATATCCTTGTGTTACACAGACACTGACAGTTTATTATATTCAGTACAAACTAAAGATTTTTATGCTGATTTAAGAACTCATTTTACTAATTATTTCGATACAAGCAATTATACGTTTAGTAACGAATACAATATTAAGCGAATAAATAATAAAGTACCGGGATTATTCAAGGACGAACTCGGTGGAAATATTTTATTAGAATTTGTTGGTTTAAGATCAAAATTATATAGTATCAAAACAAAAACAACAGAGACTAAAAAAGCAAAGGGTGTAAAAAGTCAGTTGCAAAAAAATTAAAGTTTAGTGATTATATCAACGTTTTGAATACCGGTAAGGAAATACGAAAAACAAACATTCTGTTCAAATCTATAAAACATACAATATTCACCCAAGAGCAGAATAAAATAGCGCTCTCTCGAAATGATGATAAGCGATTTATTCTTAAAGATAATATAACAACAAAATCTTGGGGTCATTACTCGATTACCGTGTAACCAGAAGGTTAATCAAATATGTCTGTTTAAACTGTTGTACTGTTGAAAATAATCTAGACATTGTATTGTTATAAAATTTAAGTATAGCAAATAATTATATTAATAGATATCACTGTTTACTTATTTACTTAGTTATAATATTGTTAAAAATAAATGTGAATAATAAACTACTGTTTTTAATTTAAAGCTCTCTTCAAACCCAATCTTCGCACTAAAATGTAAAGGAGGTAGTGGAAAGTACTGAAAAAAAGCGTAAGAGTTCTTACATTGAATTCTGTATACTATATTTTCATTTACATATATAATAATTTGTAAAAAAGAATGAATTCATGGCATCAAATATATATGAATGGAATAAATATAGATTTTTTTTTTGTGATGAAAAATTTGTGATGTATATATGATACTTAAAACTAGATAACATCCAAGACCCAAGGAATTTGAAAAATACCATACCACATAATGCCTTGGCTGGGAATTGAACCCAGAACCTCTGAGTGGCGGGCGAGCATGGTAACCGTAACGCCACAGAGGTTGTCGAATGAAATACGTATAATTAGAATACTACTGAGCCGCATATGAAATATGATAGCTACTGTATTGATATACCTGCTAGTTACAAGGTGGAGGTCGTGTACGGACATGTCTATTCCTGTTTATTTAGGTGTGCGAGGAACGCTATGTTTTGCAATACAATCACTTTTAATTTATAAAAGACTCATGTTGACTATAAAGATTTTTCATTTGTATATTGGACAGCCAACCCGCGATACATCATCTACTACATCGATTCAATGCCAGTGCATCAAATTTGTAACTGAATGTAAGTAGACATATTTTTCATAAATGATAATGTATGTCAAAATATAATGTTTGTTACTTGTTATTTAATTTATATTTTTGTTCTTTACAGATCATGTTGGACTCACAAGAAACCAATTGCATATTGTGCTCGCAATACGCTCAAGATCCTGATGAAGAATGCTTTCAAGGATTGAGAAATCGAATTGCAGAGCTAAAGAAAATAGAAGAAAAGAAAGAAGCTGCAAAAAAGAAAAGTGGAATATCATCCTCCTCTTTTGTTATCAGCAAAGCGAAGAAAGGCATAAGGATGATAAAAATTCAGGTGATGAATTTGGAAAACGAAGCTAGTACGTCATATTCTTCACCGCAGTGCAGTGATGGTACCGAAAACGTTATACTTAGTGCGCAATATGTGTTACAATCGAGCAATCGAGTTTTTATCGAGTTGACACTCGATCATTCACGTTGTAACATGCAATGCACTACACTATGGTATCGCAAATTCCTGCATCAGCAAAGATATGTTCCCACACTTTGCTTTGACGTCATGTAGAATATCGGATATCTGCTTGCAAATGGTTAACATACAATTTATGATATAACAAAATCATACGACTTTGCTCGCGTTATTTTTTGAAGTTAGGTAAGTATATAGAAAGGGCATTATTTGTCATCACCTGCAATATTTATATATAAATGTAATCGTAAATTTTGATCAATATATCAAAAGTCGGTGTGGGCTAATGGTTAATTAGTACATCTGCTATGCGATAGATTACGGGTTCGAATCCCGTACAGGATATTATTAATTTCATAGGTAATTACTAAATATGTAAGAATATACTTAATATATAAGAATGAATGGATAATCTCTTATTTTCTAAGTATGAAATATTATTTATTAAATAATTTAGGAGCTCTTAATAATTAAACTATTAAAAAAAATCACCAACACAACTTTTTTGATCAAATGTGAACAGACATTCTTACATATATAAGAATGTTCTTACATATATAAGGTCTAAAAATTATATACTGATTTTTTGTTAGGATGAATTCAGTCTGTGATAGTGAACAACTTTCCCCAAGGAGCATATGTCGAAATATAAAAAATAATTTTTGGCTTCCCATACAAACTCGGATCAGCTGATCGTTCAACTTGTATGGAAGGCAAAAAATTACTTTCATATTTCGATGCGTGTTCCTTAAGAAAAGTTGTTCAGTATCATGGACTGAATTCACCCTTAAAATAGTTGCAGTATATTTGGTTAGACCTTATATACGTACGAAACGAATATGTAACCTCTTTTAATGAACTTGGTTAAAAGCGGTTCAAAATAAAGATAGCACAGAAGTAGCGACATGTGACAAATTCTCCTAGCTAATTAGTCTCCTTCAGTAACATTTGTATATAAATACTAAACTTACAAAAAATAATAAATTTAAAGCAAAAAATAAAGAACAAAACTAAAATAATCAACTATTTACCTAGGTACTATATTTTAAATGTACTTTTAGTTATTGTCATACTTGATGCAATAAAGAAATTTTGTCTTACCTTAGCTACTAATAAAAGAAAAAAATAAAAGAATTCCAAATTCTTACGTACATGAGTGCTAAAGTTCGTTTATTTACAAAATAGATGAATATAACATGCTAACATTGGTAGTGAATACCTATTCAGTGACAAAGCTCCACATTTATAATGATTTTATTTGTTGTTTCATTTATATGAAATTAAAATATGATCCTCAAACGATTTTACCGTCAAACGACTTTACCGACAGAGGTTGTGAGACACTTTTTAATGCTGACTACACAATTTACTGATGTGTGTTTTTGTGTGTTGTAAAGCTATGTGTGTGTGTGTGTTTTAAGTATATAAATCAAAAATTAACGCGAGTAAATTCATTATTTCTTATTCACGCGCTAACCTACATTAGTAGGAGTACTTCTCTTACGTCACTCTACAATTACTCTTCAATCACGAGAAGAATCAAGTGTATAGCTATAATGTACGTAAGTATTTTTTTTCTTTTAACTTTTAACTTCTTGTAACGAAATAACCTATTTTTTACAATACACACTTTATTTTATTTACAAGTAATTGTTTTAGAACAGGTTAAATTATAGGTGATTTTACCACAAGTCGCGGTAATAAATGCTTCTGTTTTTTCAGGTCTGAATCTGACTATTACGCAGAGAAGGAGTCGCAGAGGCTAAAAAAACATAAAAGAACTGCTGCCGAGGCACTGTCTGATGATAGCGAAGAGGAAATCACTAGGTAATTACACGTTGGGAATTAACTTGAGGTTCTGTCTATCTCGTAAGGGATATAACTATTACAGAGTGCGTAGGATGGGTTCATTTTTAAAAATTCATTACTAATTGGTATTATTATCATTATTCCACAGCGTACCTAAGAAATCTGCAGTATCGAAATCTGTAGCGGGGGCATCAAGTCGTAAAACTCAGAAAAAAGGCAAGAAACTGCAGGGTGCTTCAAGGTGAGCTTATTCTATTTTATTTTACTTTTAACTTACTTGTTTATTTATCATACTTTTTATTATTTATGATAAATATATTTAATATTGACAAAACTTATTAATGATACATAAGCTGTAACTTTTACTTATTAACTAAGTATTTCTGTATCTACGAGAATCTTGAGCCAGCCTATCCCGAATCTCTGATCAATATATTTCTATCAGTAAGACATCGATGTGTTATACCTGTTTTCACACATTTACATGAAATATAAATTAATGCAAAGCAAATGAACATACTTGTACATGGTGCTGTGTTGAATTTGTATTATTATCTAACACTATTATTATCCAACTCTAAGTGATTTTGTGTCACGGTGTTTCGTAACAATGCTGTTTATATTTTAAACGTTAAATTTTATGGTTTATCAAGGAAATAGATTAGCAGTGATTTCTAGACGTGATGTCTGTCTGTCTGAGTATTATAGATGGTAATGATGAGCTTACGGTCTATACTTTTTTACTAACAAGATATTTTTCTATTCCAGCACGGGAGCGTCTAAGCGGAATTCAGTGGTAGGCGAACTTTTTGGCGAAGAGTGGGAGGAGGTGCCGCAGCAGCCGACGCAGCAGCCGTTGTATTCAAGTCTCTCGCGTTATCTCCCAACAGGGACTCTGCGGACGTCTCAGGTCTTAGAAGGAGAGTTTTTTATAGAGTTGAGGGTGTTTGATGCGGCAGCAATTAAAGAGTTGCCGTATAATAAACGGTTTGAGGAGGTGCAGGCTGTGCTGCGCCTTCAACTCTGTGCTACCGACCCTCAATGGGCTCTAGTTAAAAAAATATTTAAAGAAGGGGAAAAGAAGTTTGAAAAGGAACCTGTTTATTATGTAAAAGAAAAAAAGTAGGTTCTTTAGTGAAACCTTTTTTTCTTTTTTTCTTTTCAAACATCTTTTTTTCTTAAATTTCATATTAGGTTATAATGCTGTATCATAAAGTTAACGATGATACCTAATTATATTTGATCACTTTTTTAATGGCTGTATTATTTTTCAATACTTAATGAAATAACGTTTCCTTAGATGTATGTGTGCTCTTGAAACACACATTAATATTTTGTTTTTTCGGATTTTATAACTCAATACCTATTAGTCAGCGTATTATTTTTTAATATTTGTTGAAATAACTTATCCTTAGATTTGTTTTTTCGAACGTTATAACTCAGACATATTTGTTAACCTTGATTATTTATTAATATGGAGAACAAAACTATTTATTGTTCTGTTTGCAATAAATCAGTACCAAGTAGATCATTTTCAGGTCACTTACGTAGTATTTTACACAAAAATAATACTTCTATACATTTAGATGATAATATTGAAGAAATAAATAGTGCTTTTGGAAAACGCATTATTTCGTATCGTATTAAATGTAATCAAAATGAAGTCAGCAACGATGCTTGCTTCACATCAGCTTCAAAGTATTTGACTAGGGCTACACCACATCTGCAAAAACTAATACAGTCTGCTCTTCAGAAGCATATAAATATAAAAGTTAACTTTGAATTATTTACTAAAGTAATGTTACCTAAGGACGATACTGTTGAAATTAAATCATTTGCTACTCAAAATATGACACTACATCAGTCGTACAGTTTTCACGATTTGCTGCAAAACCTTACTGAAATATTTTCTAATAAAATTGAGGAATTTCAGGAAAGAGGCAGTGGATGGTCTTTATTAGATATTATTTACTTAGAAATTAACATAAATAAATATAGTCCATTACAAGTTTCTAGTTACATTAAGTTACCAAGTAAAATACAATTTAAAAAAGCATGTTTGAATATCAAAAACAATGATGAATATTGTTTTGCGTGGTCTATAGTTGCTGCTTTATTTCCAGTACAAAAAAATGCAAATCGTACATCATCTTATCCGCATTTCAGTACAATGTTAAATTTAGAAAATATGAGTTTTCCAGTGACTTTATTGGACATAAAAAATTTTGAAAAAAATAATGAGACTATTAGCGTTAATGTGTATGGTATAGAACGAAATAAAATTACAGGACCTATGCACAAAACACTTCACAGGAAAAAGTTTCATGTTAACTTATTATTATTGCAGAACAGTTCCCATTCCCACTTTTGTTTAATCAAAGATTTACCTAAATTAGTCAGAAGTCAAATAACAAAACATCATGGAAAACTAAATTTTTTTTGATAATTGTTTGCTATTTTTCAAGACGGAAAACCACGTTTGTGGCGGTGTAGCTACTATTTTACCGGAGGAAGGTAGTGTACTTCAATTTAAAAATTTTCAACGTATGCAAAGTTTGCCTTTTATTATTTATGCAGATTTTGAAACCCTTCTGAGCCCACGTTCTGAAAAACAGGGTAATAATACTTCGAATATACAACAGCATATTCCGTCAGCTTTCGCATACTACATTGTTTGTAATTATGATAGTTCACTAAATAAGTTAGTTACATACAAGGGAAAGGATTGTTCTAAGAAATTTGTTAAATGCTTCAAAGTGATGTTAAAACAATCCATTATTTAATTGAACAAAAGTCATCTAATCCTGTCCCTATAAAATTCTATGATAGCAATAAATTAAATTTTGATAAAGCAGAATATTGTTATCTGTGTGCAAAATTATTGATTGATGACAAAGTACGTGACCACTGTCATTTTACAGGTAAATATAGGGGCGCGGCACATTCTTCATGTAACATTAACTTTCAAGTGCCTAAGTTTGTACCGGTATTCTTTCACAACCTTTCTGGTTACGACTGTCATTTATTTATACGCGAGCTGAGTTCATCTCCCGGTATGATTAAAGTAATTCCGAAAACTAAAGAAAATTATATTTCTTTCACTAAATTTATACCAATTAAAAAAAACAAATTTGCGGTTGTTCGCTTTGTAGATTCCTTTAAGTTTTTAAGTACAAGTTTAGATCAGTTAGTAAAAAACCTAAATGCAGAAGATTTTACTCACTTAAAAAACAATTGTAAAAATGATAAGCAGTTTACTCTTTTACGTAGGAAGGGAGTGTATCCATATGATCATATGATTAGTTGGTCTTCATACAAAGAACGTAATTTACCTCCACGGAATGGTTTTTATAATAAACTCACAAATGAATCAATAACACAATCTGATTATGATCATGCTGTAGAAGTTTGGAATTATTTTAAAATTAGCAATATGGGTGAATACACTGACTTGTATATGAAATCGGATGTATTATTGCTAGCGGATATTTTTGAGAGCTTTAGAAAAACTTGTATGCTTAATTATAATTTAGATCCTGCATTTTACTTAACTGCTCCAAGTCTTAGCTTTGATGCTATGCTTTTATCTACAAATGTGAAATTAGAACTTTTAACTAACTTAGAAATGATTCGCATGATACAAAAAGGTATTCGTGGAGGTATTTGCTTATGTTCTTTAAGATATGTCAAATCCAACAATAAATATCAAACCGACTTTAATCCATCTCAGGACAGTAATTTTTTGGTATATATAGATTGTAACAATTTGTACGGATTTGCAATGTGTAGTTATTTACCCCATTCAAATTTTTGTTGGTTAAGTAGTGAAGAAATAATGCAACTAAATATATTGAATATCCCTGATACTGGAAAATATGGCTATATTTTAGAAGTAGACCTTGAATATCCTGAGGATTTACATGATTTGCATAACGATTTACCATTTTGTGCAGAAAATTTTTCTCCTTCAGGTTCTAAGTGCAAAAAATTGATTCCAAATTTATACAATAAATATTATTATGTAATTCACTACATACACTTAAAAACTTGTCTTAAAAATGGTCTTATTTTGAAAAAAATTCACAGAGTGATAAAATTTAAACAAAGTCCGTATCTAAAATCTTATATTGATTTAAATACTAAATTAAGGCAAACAGCGAAGTCAGTATTTGAACAAGATTTTTTTTAAATGTTAAACAATAGTTTATTCGGGAAGACGTTAGAGAATACTGAGCGACGACTTGACGTAAAATTAGTTAACATATGGAATGACAAGAGAAATACAACAAAAAAATATTTTGGTGCTAACCAGCTAATAGCACGACCTAATTTTCATAGCGCGACTATTTTTAACGAAAATTTAGTTGCAATACAACTAAACAGGGAAAAAGTAATTCTAGATAAACCAATTTACATAGGGTTTTCAGTTTTAGAATTATCTAAAAGTCACATGTATAACTTTCATTATAGAGTCATGAAGAAGCATTACAATGATAAAATATCATTATGTTACACTGACACTGACAGTTTATTGTATTCAATAAAAACCAATGATTTTTATGCTGATTTAAAAACTCATTTCACTCAGTATTTTGACACTAGCAATTATCCATTAAATAATGAATACAATATAAAACAGTTGAATAATAAAATCCCAGGTCTGTTTAAGGACGAACTCTGTGGAAATATTCTGTTGGAATTTGTTGGTTTGAGATCAAAATTATACTGTTTTAAAACCTCTGCGACTGAGATAAAAAAAGCAAAGGGGATAAAAAAATCAGTAGCCAAAAAAATGAAATTTTCAGACTATACCAACGTTTTGAATACTGGAAGAAAAATACGAAAAACAAACCTTCTATTTAAGTCCGTGAAACATGAAATTTTTACTCAAGAGCAGAGTAAAGTAGCGCTCTCCCGAAATGATGACAAACGATTTGTTCTTAAGGATAATATAACTACAAAATCTTGGGGTCATTACTCGATAACTGTATGAACAGATTTGAAAAGGTAGCAAATATGTCTGTGTTAGTTATGTTTCGTTTTAAACAATAAAATGTAAGTAAGTGCTTAAATTCTAAACAGGAAAAATTTACTAGGTACCCACAGCAATTTGACAGTTTGTACTTTGTTATATTTATTAGACTTTAAATGTATTAATTTGTGACTTATAACCATTTTAGTTAATAGATACCTATTAATAAAATACTCTTATTAATAATTCCGTTTTTTATTCATTACTTGCAATATATATTTATATACAAACAACATAGAATGTACCAGCTGCTTTTCTTCCCGTGCAGATCGTAAAAGCGAATCGAGGGAAAGGACTAGATTTGAATCATATATGTTAATAAGCAATGCTAGCAACCCATCACTATTTTGATTCCGTTCTCCATCTTAACGCTCATCTCATCATCACTCTTAATGGTTTGTGAAACCTATTGTTCTAAGCTCTGTCTACCCGTCAGAGATAAAGACGTGCAAATGTATCGGTATTCAACAATGAGTAGGTCAGTACCCTATATTTTCACCGGGTTACAATGTGTCATCTGATTCCGCACACAAGTACTCAAAGCAAAAACAAGTCTTAACACGAATCTACTGATGAAGCAGTTTACATCATTGTATCATGTTTATTATTTATATTAGACAATGTAATTTAAAACCTGCACTTAATGAAATACAGAATAAAATCCTGTGCTGTCTTATACATACACGATGGCGTACTTGATCAATTTATTATACTTTCATACTCATTATCGCATTGACATCTGTTGAGTACAAACTTCTTCTAGTTACCAAACCGACGCTACACTTATTTTTGATTAAACGTAAGTAATTATAATCATTTCTGATTTATTTCGGTTTCAATTGTTAATTTTGTAGCCGAATGTTATTAATTGTTTTGTTTTTTACAGATCATGTCGGACTCTCAGGATACTCGTATACTTTTTTCGCAATATGCACAAGATCCACCGTACGATTTCAGTGACTGTGAGAACATATCAGCAAGTCGTTCGAAAAAACGAGATGATAGAAGAAAACATGAAGTGTCATCGTCACGGATGAAATCATGAACCTAACAGAACATGTTATCAATAGGATTGCAAGAAAACTTGTTGGTGATTATTGGTGAAAGAGTTTTTAATTTTGAAGTGTAATTAGTGAATATTTTTCTTTGATATTTATGTAAGTAGACCAATATCGAAAAATAAATTACTTACATAAAAGTGTACCATTTGTAGCACTGTGTTTAAAATTAAGTATAATGTTTGTTATTAAGTACAATAAAGTTTTTAAATAAAAAATAAAAAATGATGGTAATAGATATGTATGAAATTCGATATAAATACGAAAAAATAATATATTTAAATTTATTAAAGATTAAAGATTAAGTGTGTTTTTGTTAGTCATGTAAGTAAACTTATCTCGATAATTTTATATATTAAATAAATTAATTATATAAAAATAATGATAATAAATATGCATGAAATTTATAATAAATACGAAATAAACGTGTGAATATATATGTTTTCTTTCTTTTTTAACTAATTAAAGGTTAACAAACAACTAAGTAAGCCTCACCGTATAGAGGGAAAAAAATCAGGACTAAATATAAAAAAATAATAATATTGATTAAAATTCAACCGGCGTTTGCATCATTTTAGACCCCCTTACTTAGTTGTTAACCTTTACGTTCTGTAAGGGTAAACTAGTAAAGAATATGAATAAATAAAGAGAATATATTAATTTGATCTAATAATATTTATTGTAAATAAGTACTGAACTAATTATTTTCTAAATACCATTTCTTGATACAAATAACATTTTTTAGTGCACAAAAGTTCTTATGACTAAAACAATTAAAGTCACATTCATTTATACAATAAGTTTTATATAAAGTCTTAAAATTAGGACTTCCTTTGTCTTCTATGTTTATTAAAACACAATTATCGCAGAGTTCCTTTATCCATTTCTGTTTCTCGAGACCTTTCATTACAATAGTTTTATTTTCTAGGATTGGTTCAATAATTCTTTTAAATTGTATAAAATTTACATGTCCACTACTCCAGGATATCCCCCTCTGTCGCTCCAGGTAACGTATGGTCTTCTTTTCTTTTGGAGATAATGAAGTATATGCATATGGAGGTTTAATTAAAAATACTTGAGTGAACTCCTTAGTAGATAATGCAAACTCTTTGATTATAAATTTATTATAACAATCCTTGAATCCTTGAACATCAACAAAAATAATCGTGTTCATGATATTTTACGAACAATGTTGCTCAAAGGTTTATATTCGACTATACAATCGTTCAGAATTAGACAATAAGCTGATGTCTGATCAGGGATTTCTTTATCACTTTCTAATTCCAAGCAAATATTAATTACCGGTCCTGATTTAATGTTATCGTTCTGTCTAGAGCAATCGATCACGTATAAAGGAGCTATATTTTTAAACTCTTGAGCGCTTAACAAGGAGTTGCATGGGCGGTTATAATAAAACTGTTGAAAATTTACGTATTGTTCGTATATTAATGCATAGTTATGTTTTGCAAAGTTGGTATTATAGCTTTCATAGGGATAGTATGTAGAGTTTAAAAAAACTTTGACATCTCGAATATTACAGTGATCAAACTGAGACATATCTTTATGAGCGTTATTTTTTCTGTTTGTCTGCAAACCTAATATAACGTATCTGGGTTTTTCAATTTGCGATGATGTCTTAATTGACCAGGTATGTTTTGTGGTCTTTGGTAGCATAGGGTACTCATAAAGATCCCAGTTTCTAAACACTAATTGAATAGGTCTGTCTTTTTCGAGTATTTTTAGTAAATTAATTCTTTCTCTGTTTGAAACTTTAACATGAGGCATACGCCATACAATCTTTTTGATATCGATAAACCGATATTCGTAAGAGCGCGCTTGGGTAGCCTGCTTGTTAGTTTTTTGTAGATTTCAAAAATAAACCATTTCCTTTTTTATATGGCTTAAGATAAAAACCTTTTCCAATCGCAATAGCCTCCATGGTTTTGTTATGACGTTCAGATTCATGTAAATTCTTTTGTGCAGTTTTGTAATCATTTATTGTCTTCGCTATACCAGCAGCACCTCCTGCTAAAGCTCCTAGTGCTGATAATCCCGCAAAAATTGGTATCAAAGGTAAAATTCCTCCTGTTTTAGGAATTGGTATAACTCTTGGTAAACGAACATGACTTACTTTAGGAAACAATTTTTTTGCTGCTTTATAAGCATATTTAATAGCAGTTTTGTTATTTTTTGATTTCAGTTTTTTTACTTGTGTTCGTATTTTTGACACGAAGGTTTTAAATTTATTGATCCCCGCACCAGATTTTAATTTTGCCTTTATTACCTTGCCAACTATCCACGACGCTATCTTTTCACCTTTGCTAGCACCTTTGGAATGTAATCGCGTCTTTGCCATTTTCATCAGTTGTAAATCTGCTTTGTGACGTTCAGTTAGGTTAGGATTAGTGTATGCAATATCGTGATATTTACAAGCTTCGGCTAATTTATTAACACCCTTATCACCTTTAATTAGTCTTTCTTGTAATCTCGTGCCAGGTCCGCAATAGTTGTAACCGGGTAAGTGAAGCTCAAACGGAATGTTGTTTATCAAACTGTTAACAAGTCCACCTCCTTTCATTACCTATCATACAATGAGCAAAATGTGAAAAGTTAGCACATATATTGAAAAACTTACTGTGTTATTTATCCGTATATATAATTTTTTTTTATTATGATACAATAGAACTTTTATCTACCCAACTGTTTTCCTCGTTAGGAAATCCTAACCATTTGACAAACAACTTGTTTCCTTTTTTTCTTATAATTTTTTCAATTAAATATATATTTGGATATTTAGTTTTTTGTAATTCTTCTTGATAGAATGAGCCCAGTATATTTTGTTTTTTTTGATCTTGTATATGATACGTAGTCGGGCTTGTATTATTGACTGTCTTAATCGTGAAAATTTCAGTTGACCAGTTAGGTGTGTAACCTTTCGCAAAACTACTCTTATATTTACTTATTCGAACGGGGTCACCTATTTTAAATTTATTTTTGAATGTAATGTTTTTTAGTTCGACTCTCTTGGATTTTCTTAATATAGTGTTTTACTAGGTTTTCATTTTCTGTATTTACGTCTACGGGTTTAAATTTGGTTACACTACGTTTATGATTGTTGTATGAAAATACTATATCGTTTAATTTTTTCCCAATCCATTTATAATTACCTTGATAACTAAATAATTTATACAATTTAATCTTCAATGTTTTGATTAGCCTTTCTACAATTGAAGCTTTTTTTGTTGAGTACGACGAATAGTGATTAATTTTCATTAATTTCATATATCTTTTAAAAATATCATTGTAAAATTCTGTCCCTCTATCAGTTTGTAGGTTTTTAGAGCTACGTCCACTTTCTTTTACAATTTTAGCAAATGCTACAAGAACTTCTTTTTTTGATTTGGTTTTTAAAGGAACTACCCATGCGTATTTTGAGAAACCATCAATGATTGTTAAAATGTATGCGAATCCACTATTATATTTCTTTAATGATTGAAAATCAATCAGATCTGCCTGCCATAGGTCGTCTATTCCTTTTAATATCACACAACGACGATCGAAATTTCTGCGTGCTGATCTATGAATTTCATTTACCACTTGTAGCTTTACCATTTTGAAGTTCCTTAATTATTTTATCAATATGCTCTCGAGTGTAAGTCTTTTTTTCAAACTGATTAATTTTATTTAAAACATCTGCTTTTATTGCATTTTTGACAGCAATGATTTCATCAGCTATCTTTTTATCTACATATTTTTTATTCACTGCATCATCATGAGCCACAGGTTCTTGAATTCCTCTCAGTCGAGTGGAATGTAAATCAAAATCTCCAGTTTCCGATCTAATTAGGTGATTTGTCGAACAATCTAGTATTTCTGACAAACGTAGTCTTTTATGAACATGGTGTCCGAATTTATCTACGTTCATTTTGAATCGAAGTCGGTCACTGAGGAGTAATAAATGATCTGAATTGAAGGTGGTGTTATTAATTTATAGTCCCGCTTTCACGCAGTTCTTCTATGATTGAAATTATTTCGTTATCAAGACCAGTGTTGCCAGCATCTTTAGATGCTATTAATAATTTCAGTCTTTCAACTAATTCATTAGGATCGTCCCAGTAAATGTAATCAGTATTTTTTTTAAATTTCTTTCTTAGAATCAGGCCTTCTCCTTCAGCGATATCCTCAGTATTACTGACTGAAGATGTAGAAGGCTTACGCAATTTAAAAAGTGGTTTAATAACGTGTGAATACTTTCGTCCTTTGTTAGATTTAATTGGTTTACTAGGGTCAAAATCTCGTCGATGTGCGTTTGTAGTAATTAACATTGCTTTGTATTCTTGTCTATCATGTTCAGTAACTAGTTCTAAATTAGGAACTTTTTTGAACAACAGCTCCTTAATTCCAGGCGTTATTTTATAATCACAACCTGCTATATTTATATTTTGATCATTTATATCTACTCGTGATGTACCCAGCATTAGTTTACCTCGTTCTCTTCTAACTCCGAAAGGAACATCATCAAATATTTCAGAGGAAAGTGACCAAGATGATGTATTTTGGCTAGGACTCGGCATTGACTCAATAGTTTTAAATGATGTGTTGCTGTTATTAATATTATTCTCTACCGAGTCTCCTGAATTATCAAAATCGATATCTTCGTCAGAATCGTTTTCAGGATAATCTTCTTGTGTAATATTGTTTGAAAGGTTCATCTTAAGAGTTTTGTTGAAATTTGATTCAGGTGATACAGTTTTAGCAAAGATGTTATCTTCAGACTGTTTTGATAGAATTTTATTGTTTTTATCTTTTATCAACTCATGTTTTTTAACTATTTCGGCTTTTAACTCTTTTTCCATTTTGAATGAGTACGTTATACGTCTGATACGGTAAAAGTTAGACTGAATTAGTTTCTTAATAAAACCTTCTTAAATGATTATATGTGCTCATCAAATAACACAAAAGTATCGAAATTCTTTCGGTAACCGCCTCCGTTCTTTGCACAATCCTTATTTATTACCACAAAGTTATAGGGTTCGCTCCATATTTTTGTACACATTTCTCGAAATTGAGACCATGACATATCGGTATTCACATGTTCGTTATATACATGCCGGAGGTTCACATCATCCTGTTTAAATAATATCAAAAGATTTGCATTGTCTCTTATGAGTTGTTTAGGAATCTTACTGTATGTTTGATTCAAGTAAAAACGATCGATAAATTTATGTCTTCCCATTGCGAAGTAATCCCTTATATTAGATTGATTCTCACATGCAACGTCATCAAAAATAATAATGGAGTACGGTTTTGCATCATGAGGGCTTAGAATAAGTTCATTGTCTTGATATTTAGCAAATGATACATCCGGCACTAAATTAAGAATATTTTCTAAATACATATATTTAGGTTGATATAATGTTTTTGAATAAAGATAAATGTTTTTAAAACGTAATCCATTTTCATGTAAAAGAAGACCTATGATTACATTAGTTTTTCCACAATTCGAAGGACCACAAATAATACAACGGATAGTATTAGGTAGCAGGTCTCCATGGCGGGAAATAACTACCTCTTTATCTGGACATGCTCTGCTAAAATGTAAAGTTTGCGATTGTTTAATGAATTTCATTGTTTTAATTGCGAAGGCTGTTAACGAGTGAATGCTATTCATTCGTAATGTTACGATTTATATACATGGATGGAACGAACAGCGGTGTGAAACGGAGCGTTTTGTTATTGTCGATATGAATAACAAATTTTAGTGATATTTATGGGCAAGCTGACTCATCACATATTGTGATGAAAAGTGGAGTGAAACGTAACGTTATAAGGACTTTTGGTGTAAAAATGCTATATAATAATTATTAAGTTTGAATAAAACATCATTCCCATAATGTCTTTCACTCTGTCAATAACTGGAAACAGTTCAGTACTATCAACAAACTATTCGCCTCCGTTAGAACTCAATGGCGAATACGAGTTATCACTGTTGCATTTTTCTACTTTTAACTCTATACCAAATATGACTACAACGAATAATAAATTCTATTATGGTATTGACGAAGTGATTGAAATTCCTGAAGGGGCTTATGAACTCCAAGACCTTTGCGAATTCTTACAATCAAAAGTGAATAACTGTGTTTTTAAGTTATTCTGCAACAATAACACACTGAACCTCTCGATCTTCTGTTCAAAAGATATTCATTTTGAAAAACCAAATTCTATTGGACCTTTACTAGGGTATGGTAAAAATTTTCTTATAAAAGGCAAATGGCACGAATCTCCACTGCCAGTTAACATTTTATCTACAACCGTGCTGCGGGTTGAATGTGACATTACTGGAGGTTCTTATATTAACGGAAAATCAAGTCATATAATTCACGAATTTGCTTTAAATGTACCTCCTGGCTATAGAATAATAGAAATCCCAAAAAATAATATTTACTTTCCGGTGAATAGAAGCACTGTCAATAGTATAAATATTAGAATACTGGATATAAGAAACAATTTAATAAATTTTCGCGGAGAAGAAGTGCAATTGTATTTACATTTGAAAAAAATATGATTGACTACAATAAATACACAACTTCAACAAATCAAAAGTTTAGTACCAATCAAACCATCAAGAAGATAGCACTCACTCGTGTAAATAAGAAGAAAATAAAGAAATTAACAGCTGCTAATAAATATTTTCTAAAATCGATTGGACTTCTAAAATGAATTTTTTAAACATAACTAATCCACCTGTTTATGACAACTCCATTGACGGTATAGAAACACATTCGTACAAGCCGTATATAACTACTTTTAATAGAAATGATGAAATTCGGATACCCATAAATCAACAAGACTTATATGTACTCCCGAGTGCAAGTACCTTGTATGTTGAAGCTGTAGTCAACGTTGTCAAAAGTGATAAGAAAGAACCAGTTCAGGTTATACAGTTTACAAACAATCCACTTTTGTACCTTTTTCAAGATATACGATATGAATTGAATGGAGTTGAAATAGACAAAGTAAAAAATGCCGGTATTACGACTACTATGAAAGCACTGATATCAATGATTGAGGCTGAGTCAAAGATATCGAAAGTATGGGGATGGGATATACACGGGATCAAAAATGAAATTGGAGGTCATTTTGCTGCATCAGTTCCACTCAGCAACATATTAGGATTTGCAGAAGATTATAAAAAAATTATTGTTAATTGCAAACATGAGCTTGTTTTGTTACGAAGTAATACTAACCTGAACGCGTTAAAACTAAACACAGGCGAGGAGGTTGAAAGTATCGATATCAAAAAGATTGTATGGCGTATGCCTCATGTTAAAGTTTCAGACAGAGAAAGAATTAATTTACTAAAAATACTCGAAAAAGACAGACCTATTCAATTAGTGTTTAGAAACTGGGATCTTTATGAGTACCCTATGCTACCAAAGACCACAAAACATACCTGGTCAATTAAGACATCATCGCAAATTGAAAAACCCAGATACGTTATATTAGGTTTGCAGACAAACAGAAAAAATAACGCTCATAAAGATATGTCTCAGTTTGATCACTGTAATATTCGAGATGTCAAAGTTTTTTTAAACTCTACATACTATCCCTATGAAAGCTATAATACCAACTTTGCAAAACATAACTATGCATTAATATACGAACAATACGTAAATTTTCAACAGTTTTATTATAACCGCCCATGCAACTCCTTGTTAAGCGCTCAAGAGTTTAAAAATATAGCTCCTTTATACGTGATCGATTGCTCTAGACAGAACGATAACATTAAATCAGGACCGGTAATTAATATTTGCTTGGAATTAGAAAGTGATAAAGAAATCCCTGATCAGACATCAGCTTATTGTCTAATTCTGAACGATTGTATAGTCGAATATAAACCTTTGAGCAACATTGTTCGTAAAATATCATGAACACGATTATTTTTGTTGATGTTCAAGGATTCAAGGATTGTTATAATAAATTTATAATCAAAGAGTTTGCATTATCTACTAAGGAGTTCACTCAAGTATTTTTAATTAAACCTCCATATGCATATACTTCATTATCTCCAAAAGAAAAGAAGACCATACGTTACCTGGAGCGACAGAGGGGGATATCCTGGAGTAGTGGACATGTAAATTTTATACAATTTAAAAGAATTATTGAACCAATCCTAGAAAATAAAACTATTGTAATGAAAGGTCTCGAGAAACAGAAATGGATAAAGGAACTCTGCGATAATTGTGTTTTAATAAACATAGAAGACAAAGGAAGTCCTAATTTTAAGACTTTATATAAAACTTATTGTATAAATGAATGTGACTTTAATTGTTTTAGTCATAAGAACTTTTGTGCACTAAAAAATGTTATTTGTATCAAGAAATGGTATTTAGAAAATAATTAGTTCAGTACTTATTTACAATAAATATTATTAGATCAAATTAATATATTCTCTTTATTTATTCATATTCTTTACTAGTTTACCCTTACAGAACGTAAAGGTTAACAACTAAGTAAGGGGGTCTAAAATGATGCAAACGCCGGTTGAATTTTAATCAATATTATTATTTTTTTATATTTAGTCCTGATTTTTTTCCCTCTATACGGTGAGGCTTACTTAGTTGTTTGTTAACCTTTAATTAGTTAAAAAAGAAAGAAAACATATATATTCACACGTTTATTTCGTATTTATTATAAATTTCATGCATATTTATTATCATTATTTTTATATAATTAATTTATTTAATATATAAAATTATCGAGATAAGTTTACTTACATGACTAACAAAAACACACTTAATCTTTAATCTTTAATAAATTTAAATATATTATTTTTTCGTATTTATATCGAATTTCATACATATCTATTACCATCATTTTTTATTTTTTATTTAAAAACTTTATTGTACTTAATAACAAACATTATACTTAATTTTAAACACAGTGCTACAAATGGTACACTTTTATGTAAGTAATTTATTTTTCGATATTGGTCTACTTACATAAATATCAAAGAAAAATATTCACTAATTACACTTCAAAATTAAAAACTCTTTCACCAATAATCACCAACAAGTTTTCTTGCAATCCTATTGATAACATGTTCTGTTAGGTTCATGATTTCATCCGTTTGTTCTTGCACTACGTATTGCGCGGAGGTTATTGTCACCTTCTCGTCAGAGCATGCTGATTGATTGTCATCTAAATTATAGACTTTAATTTTTATTAATTTTCTTGCCTTTCCCCTTTGTTTTGAAATCACATAAGATGACGATGACACTTCATGTTTTCTTCTATCATCTCGTTTTTTCGAACGACTTGCTGATATGTTCTCACAGTCACTGAAATCGTACGGTGGATCTTGTGCATATTGCGAAAAAAGTATACGAGTATCCTGAGAGTCCGACATGATCTGTAAAAAACAAAACAATTAATAACATTCGGCTACAAAATTAACAATTGAAACCGAAATAAATCAGAAATGATTATAATTACTTACGTTTAATCAAAAATAAGTGTAGCGTCGGTTTGGTAACTAGAAGAAGTTTGTACTCAACAGATGTCAATGCGATAATGAGTATGAAAGTATAATAAATTGATCAAGTACGCCATCGTGTATGTATAAGACAGCACAGGATTTTATTCTGTATTTCATTAAGTGCAGGTTTTAAATTACATTGTCTAATATAAATAATAAACATGATACAATGATGTAAACTGCTTCATCAGTAGATTCGTGTTAAGACTTGTTTTTGCTTTGAGTACTTGTGTGCGGAATCAGATGACACATTGTAACCCGGTGAAAATATAGGGTACTGACCTACTCATTGTTGAATACCGATACATTTGCACGTCTTTATCTCTGACGGGTAGACAGAGCTTAGAACAATAGGTTTCACAAACCATTAAGAGTGATGATGAGATGAGCGTTAAGATGGAGAACGGAATCAAAATAGTGATGGGTTGCTAGCATTGCTTATTAACATATATGATTCAAATCTAGTCCTTTCCCTCGATTCGCTTTTACGATCTGCACGGGAAGAAAAGCAGCTGGTACATTCTATGTTGTTTGTATATAAATATATATTGCAAGTAATGAATAAAAAACGGAATTATTAATAAGAGTATTTTATTAATAGGTATCTATTAACTAAAATGGTTATAAGTCACAAATTAATACATTTAAAGTCTAATAAATATAACAAAGTACAAACTGTCAAATTGCTGTGGGTACCTAGTAAATTTTTCCTGTTTAGAATTTAAGCACTTACTTACATTTTATTGTTTAAAACGAAACATAACTAACACAGACATATTTGCTACCTTTTCAAATCTGTTCATACAGTTATCGAGTAATGACCCCAAGATTTTGTAGTTATATTATCCTTAAGAACAAATCGTTTGTCATCATTTCGGGAGAGCGCTACTTTACTCTGCTCTTGAGTAAAAATTTCATGTTTCACGGACTTAAATAGAAGGTTTGTTTTTCGTATTTTTCTTCCAGTATTCAAAACGTTGGTATAGTCTGAAAATTTCATTTTTTTGGCTACTGATTTTTTTATCCCCTTTGCTTTTTTTATCTCAGTCGCAGAGGTTTTAAAACAGTATAATTTTGATCTCAAACCAACAAATTCCAACAGAATATTTCCACAGAGTTCGTCCTTAAACAGACCTGGGATTTTATTATTCAACTGTTTTATATTGTATTCATTATTTAATGGATAATTGCTAGTGTCAAAATACTGAGTGAAATGAGTTTTTAAATCAGCATAAAAATCATTGGTTTTTATTGAATACAATAAACTGTCAGTGTCAGTGTAACATAATGATATTTTATCATTGTAATGCTTCTTCATGACTCTATAATGAAAGTTATACATGTGACTTTTAGATAATTCTAAAACTGAAAACCCTATGTAAATTGGTTTATCTAGAATTACTTTTTCCCTGTTTAGTTGTATTGCAACTAAATTTTCGTTAAAAATAGTCGTGCTATGAAAATTAGGTCGTGCTATTAGCTGGTTAGCACCAAAATATTTTTTTGTTGTATTTCTCTTGTCATTCCATATGTTAACTAATTTTACGTCAAGTCGTCGCTCAGTATTCTCTAACGTCTTCCCGAATAAACTATTGTTTAACATTTAAAAAAAATCTTGTTCAAATACTGACTTCGCTGTTTGCCTTAATTTAGTATTTAAATCAATATAAGATTTTAGATACGGACTTTGTTTAAATTTTATCACTCTGTGAATTTTTTTCAAAATAAGACCATTTTTAAGACAAGTTTTTAAGTGTATGTAGTGAATTACATAATAATATTTATTGTATAAATTTGGAATCAATTTTTTGCACTTAGAACCTGAAGGAGAAAAATTTTCTGCACAAAATGGTAAATCGTTATGCAAATCATGTAAATCCTCAGGATATTCAAGGTCTACTTCTAAAATATAGCCATATTTTCCAGTATCAGGGATATTCAATATATTTAGTTGCATTATTTCTTCACTACTTAACCAACAAAAATTTGAATGGGGTAAATAACTACACATTGCAAATCCGTACAAATTGTTACAATCTATATATACCAAAAAATTACTGTCCTGAGATGGATTAAAGTCGGTTTGATATTTATTGTTGGATTTGACATATCTTAAAGAACATAAGCAAATACCTCCACGAATACCTTTTTGTATCATGCGAATCATTTCTAAGTTAGTTAAAAGTTCTAATTTCACATTTGTAGATAAAAGCATAGCATCAAAGCTAAGACTTGGAGCAGTTAAGTAAAATGCAGGATCTAAATTATAATTAAGCATACAAGTTTTTCTAAAGCTCTCAAAAATATCCGCTAGCAATAATACATCCGATTTCATATACAAGTCAGTGTATTCACCCATATTGCTAATTTTAAAATAATTCCAAACTTCTACAGCATGATCATAATCAGATTGTGTTATTGATTCATTTGTGAGTTTATTATAAAAACCATTCCGTGGAGGTAAATTACGTTCTTTGTATGAAGACCAACTAATCATATGATCATATGGATACACTCCCTTCCTACGTAAAAGAGTAAACTGCTTATCATTTTTACAATTGTTTTTTAAGTGAGTAAAATCTTCTGCATTTAGGTTTTTTACTAACTGATCTAAACTTGTACTTAAAAACTTAAAGGAATCTACAAAGCGAACAACCGCAAATTTGTTTTTTTTAATTGGTATAAATTTAGTGAAAGAAATATAATTTTCTTTAGTTTTCGGAATTACTTTAATCATACCGGGAGATGAACTCAGCTCGCGTATAAATAAATGACAGTCGTAACCAGAAAGGTTGTGAAAGAATACCGGTACAAATTTAGGCACTTGAAAGTTAATGTTACATGAAGAATGTGCCGCGCCCCTATATTTACCTGTAAAATGACAGTGGTCACGTACTTTGTCATCAATCAATAATTTTGCACACAGATAACAATATTCTGCTTTATCAAAATTTAATTTATCGCTATCATAGAATTTTATAGGGACAGGATTAGATGACTTTTGTTCAATTAAATAATGGATTGTTTTAACATAACTTTGAAGCATTTTAACAAATTTCTTAGAACAATCCTTTCCCTTGTATGTAACTAACTTATTTAGTGAACTATCATAATTACAAACAATGTAGTACGCGAAAGCTGACGGAATATGCTGTTGTATATTCGAAGTATTATTACCCTGTTTTTCAGAACGTGGGCTCAGAAGGGTTTCAAAATCTGCATAAATAATAAAAGGCAAACTTTGCATACGTTGAAATTTTTTAAATTGAAGTACACTACCTTCCTCCGGTAAAATAGTAGCTACACCGCCACAAACGTGGTTTTCCGTCTTGAAAAATAGCAAACAATTATCACAAAAATTTAGTTTTCCATGATGTTTTGTTATTTGACTTCTGACTAATTTAGGTAAATCTTTGATTAAACAAAAGTGGGAATGGGAACTGTTCTGCAATAATAATAAGTTAACATGAAACTTTTTCCTGTGAAGTGTTTTGTACAGAGGTCCTGTAATTTTATTTCGTTCTATACCATACACATTAACGCTAATAGTCTCATTATTTTTTTCAAAATTTTTTATGTCCAATAAAGTCACTGGAAAACTCATATTTTCTAAATTTAACATTGTACTGAAATGCGGATAAGATGATGTACGATTTGCATTTTTTTGTACTGGAAATAAAGCAGCAACTATAGACCACGCAAAACAATATTCATCATTGTTTTTGATATTCAAACATGCTTTTTTAAATTGTATTTTACTTGGTAACTTAATGTAACTAGAGACTTGTAATGGACTATATTTATTTATGTTAATTTCTAAGTAAATAATATCTAATAAAGACCATCCACTGCCTCTTTCCTGAAATTCCTCAATTTTATTAGAAAATATTTCAGTAAGGTTTTGCAGCAAATCGTGAAAACTGTACGACTGATGTAGTGTCATATTTTGAGTAGCAAATGATTTAATTTCAACAGTATCGTCCTTAGGTAACATTACTTTAGTAAATAATTCAAAGTTAACTTTTATATTTATATGCTTCTGAAGAGCAGACTGTATTAGTTTTTGCAGATGTGGTGTAGCCCTAGTCAAATACTTTGAAGCTGATGTGAAGCAAGCATCGTTGCTGACTTCATTTTGATTACATTTAATACGATACGAAATAATGCGTTTTCCAAAAGCACTATTTATTTCTTCAATATTATCATCTAAATGTATAGAAGTATTATTTTTGTGTAAAATACTACGTAAGTGACCTGAAAATGATCTACTTGGTACTGATTTATTGCAAACAGAACAATAAATAGTTTTGTTCTCCATATTAATAAATAATCAAGGTTAACAAATATGTCTGAGTTATAACGTTCGAAAAAACAAATCTAAGGATAAGTTATTTCAACAAATATTAAAAAATAATACGCTGACTAATAGGTATTGAGTTATAAAATCCGAAAAAACAAAATAATAATGTGTGTTTCAAGAGCACACATACATCTAAGGAAACGTTATTTCATTAAGTATTGAAAAATAATACAGCCATTAAAAAAGTGATAAAATATAATTAGGTATCATCGTTAACTTTATGATACAGCATTATAACCTAATATGAAATTTAAGAAAAAAAGATGTTTGAAAAGAAAAAAAGGTTTCACTAAAGAACCTACTTTTTTTCTTTTACATAATAAACAGGTTCCTTTTCAAACTTCTTTTCCCCTTCTTTAAATATTTTTTTAACTAGAGCCCATTGAGGGTCGGTAGCACAGAGTTGAAGGCGCAGCACAGCCTGCACCTCCTCAAACCGTTTATTATACGGCAACTCTTTAATTGCTGCCGCATCAAACACCCTCAACTCTATAAAAAACTCTCCTTCTAAGACCTGAGACGTCCGCAGAGTCCCTGTTGGGAGATAACGCGAGAGACTTGAATACAACGGCTGCTGCGTCGGCTGCTGCGGCACCTCCTCCCACTCTTCGCCAAAAAGTTCGCCTACCACTGAATTCCGCTTAGACGCTCCCGTGCTGGAATAGAAAAATATCTTGTTAGTAAAAAAGTATAGACCGTAAGCTCATCATTACCATCTATAATACTCAGACAGACAGACATCACGTCTAGAAATCACTGCTAATCTATTTCCTTGATAAACCATAAAATTTAACGTTTAAAATATAAACAGCATTGTTACGAAACACCGTGACACAAAATCACTTAGAGTTGGATAATAATAGTGTTAGATAATAATACAAATTCAACACAGCACCATGTACAAGTATGTTCATTTGCTTTGCATTAATTTATATTTCATGTAAATGTGTGAAAACAGGTATAACACATCGATGTCTTACTGATAGAAATATATTGATCAGAGATTCGGGATAGGCTGGCTCAAGATTCTCGTAGATACAGAAATACTTAGTTAATAAGTAAAAGTTACAGCTTATGTATCATTAATAAGTTTTGTCAATATTAAATATATTTATCATAAATAATAAAAAGTATGATAAATAAAGAAGTAAGTTAAAAGTAAAATAAAATAGAATAAGCTCACCTTGAAGCACCCTGCAGTTTCTTGCCTTTTTTCTGAGTTTTACGACTTGATGCCCCCGCTACAGATTTCGATACTGTAGATTTCTTAGGTACGCTGTGGAATAATGATAATAATACCAATTAGTAATGAATTTTTAAAAATGAACCCATCCTACGCACTCTGTAATAGTTATATCCCTTACGAGATAGACAGAACCTCAAGTTAATTCCCAACGTGTAATTACCTAGTGATTTCCTCTTCGCTATCATCAGACAGTGCCTCGGCAGCAGTTCTTTTATGTTTTTTTAGCCTCTGCGACTCCTTCTCTGCGTAATAGTCAGATTCAGACCTGAAAAAACAGAAGCATTTATTACCGCGACTTGTGGTAAAATCACCTATAATTTAACCTGTTCTAAAACAATTACTTGTAAATAAAATAAAGTGTGTATTGTAAAAAATAGGTTATTTCGTTACAAGAAGTTAAAAGTTAAAAGAAAAAAAATACTTACGTACATTATAGCTATACACTTGATTCTTCTCGTGATTGAAGAGTAATTGTAGAGTGACGTAAGAGAAGTACTCCTACTAATGTAGGTTAGCGCGTGAATAAGAAATAATGAATTTACTCGCGTTAATTTTTGATTTATATACTTAAAACACACACACACACATAGCTTTACAACACACAAAAACACACATCAGTAAATTGTGTAGTCAGCATTAAAAAGTGTCTCACAACCTCTGTCGGTAAAGTCGTTTGACGGTAAAATCGTTTGAGGATCATATTTTAATTTCATATAAATGAAACAACAAATAAAATCATTATAAATGTGGAGCTTTGTGACTGAATAGGTATTCACTACCAATGTTAGCATGTTATATTCATCTATTTTGTAAATAAACGAACTTTAGCACTCATGTACGTAAGAATTTGGAATTCTTTTATTTTTTTCTTTTATTAGTAGCTAAGGTAAGACAAAATTTCTTTATTGCATCAAGTATGACAATAACTAAAAGTACATTTAAAATATAGTACCTAGGTAAATAGTTGATTATTTTAGTTTTGTTCTTTATTTTTTGCTTCACACACATATCACAGTCATATTCTGATGGAACCTCTCCGTTTCACTCCGCTGTCCGTTCCATCAGAATATGTGATACAGCCTTCCCAAAAATATTACTTAAATTTCAAATCAACAATAATAAAAACTTACAATGAAATCCACGTCGTTCCCATTTTCGTTGCACTTAATTTCAAAATATTGTTTAAAGGTATATATGAGAGCAAAAGGAATATTTATGCACAATTTTTTGTTAATTAAGAACATGACGAAGACCACACGCGAAATCAATTACTTATGGGCTAGACTAGCTAGCTAACGCTCGGTGTTACAATGCGTGACGATGTAGGAATAGCCATGTTCTAGACCAGCTAGAAAAAGATTACTTGGGCTTAAAATATACAGGACATAGGTACTTTCGCAAACATTGATTACGCTGTAAAATGATCACCACGACATCTTCCCAAGTTCCGGGACCAGCCGGACGCTGTGATAAACCACCATGGAAAGCTTCTGCTTCGTTATTTATTTAACGATGCAGAAATAGACATGTCCTAGACCAGCTAGGTAAAGATAATTTTGAGCATAAAATATTGTAAGCTACAGTTACTTTCGCAAACATTGATTACGCTGTAAAATGATCACCACGACATCTTCCCAAGTTCCGGTACCAGCCGGACGCTGTGATAAACCACCATGGAAAGCTTCTGCTTCGTTATTTGTTTAACGATGCAGAAATAGACGTGTCCTAGACCAGCTAGGTAAAGATAATTTTGAGCATAAAATATTGTAAGCTACAGTTACTTTCACAAACATTGATTACGCTGTAAAATGATCACCATGACATCTTCCCAAGTTCCGGGACCAGCCGGACGCTGTGATAAACCGCCATGGAAAGCTTCTGCTTCGTTATTTGTTTAACGATGCAGAAATAGACGTGTCCTAGTCCAGCTGTGTAAAGATAATTTTGAGCATAAAATATGTAAGCTATAGGTACCTACTTTCGCAAATTCAACACTATCACCATGGCATCTTCCTGAGTCTCGATCCAGCCGAACAATATCATCATCATAGAATGACCACAGAAAGCTCTTACACCGTTAAAACAGTAACCGAACTCCATAAAAATATAATTTCCGATAACTTTCTTCACATTAAGCTAAGTAAATTTTCTATTACTTATCTAAAAATTCCTTTTACTTTCATATCAAAAAAGTTTCACAAATTCACATCAAAAAGGGGACACCGCACTTCAAAGATATGTTTTAAAATACTACTATTAGTATTAGGGCAGAGAAAAGGTTAATCGATTATACAATCGATTGCATGGGTTGACAGTTACTCGATAATGATGATATAAATATTATAAAAATATGTATAGTTAAAACATGTGATCCTACTGAAAAAAATATATTAGTAATAATACCTAAATTTTTATATATAATATATCTGTTTGGGGAGCAGTGGGAAGAAAGCAGTCCACAGCCACAGCCCCTGTACTCCAGCCTGAGCCGTTACCTTCCAACGGGGACAATTCGTACGACGCAAGTCTTAGACGGGGAGTTCTATATAGAACTTAGGGTATTTGATGCGGGAGCTATCCGTGAGCTCCCGTTTGCTAAACGATACGAAGAGGTGCAAGCAATTCTTCGCCTCCAATTGTCTCATAAAGACCCTCAATGGGCGCTTGTAAAACAACTCTTTAAGAAAGGAGAAAAGAAGTTCGATAAAGAGGGTGTATTTTACTTAAAAGAAAAAAAATAACCTATTGACGATCATCTTTTTTCCTTCTTTTAAATTTGTTTAGTTAAGGTTAATTTCTTTTTTATACTTATGATTTAAATAAGTATTTTTTTTTCCTTCTGTTTTATTAGTTGTAGTTACAGTTAAATTTTTTATACTTATAATTTTAATAAGTTTTAATAAACTTTTTTAATATGAAGATAAATTAAGTATTATTCAATAGTTTAAAAATAAATCTTTAATTAAACCTGAACATATTTTGACAACCTCTTAAATTTAAAGTCTTATACCTACCACAGACATATTTGATAACCTCCTTGTTTGTTTATAAAATGGGTAATAACACAATTTATTGTTCCGTTTGTGATAAATCGATACCTAATAGATCATTTTCAGGACACTTGCGTAGTATTTTACATAAAAACAATACTTCCATCCATTTAAATACTAAAATTGAACAAATTAATTCTGCCTTTAAAAAACGCATAGTCTCTTATCGTATTAAATGTGATCGAAATGAGGAGGAGGATATTACAAACGCTTGCATTACTTTAAGTTCAAAGTATCTCACCGCGTCAGCGTTGCATTTGCAAGAATTATTAAATACTGCTTTGTGTAATCATGTAAATGTCAAAGTAAATTTTGAATTATTTATGAAAGTAATTTTGCCTAAGGATGATACTGTCGAAATTAAGTCGTTCACAACAAAAAATATGATATTACATAAATCCTATAATTTTTCTGAATTATTACAGAAACTTATTGATATATTTTCCAGCAAAATTGAGGAGTTTCAAGAGAAAGGCAGTGGGTGGTCTATATTAGATATTGTTTATTTCGAAGTAAATATCAATAAGTATAACCCCTTACAGGGTTCTAGTTTTATAAAGTTAGCAAGTAATCTTCTGTCTAAAAAAGCATGCTTGAATATTAAAAACAATGATGAATATTGCTTCGCTTGGTCTATAGTGGCAGCTTTATATCCTGTGCAAAAAAACGCGAATCGTACATCATCATATCCGCATTTTAGTACCGTATTTAATTTTGAAAATATGAGTTTTCCTGTCTCTTTATCTGACATTAGAACTTTTGAAAAAAATAATCACACTATTAGCGTTAATGTGTATGGATTAGAAAGGAATAAGATTATTGGCCCACTATATAAAACGCTTCAGCGAAAAAAAAAGCATGTTAATTTACTATTGTTACAAAATAGTTCTCATTCTCACTTTTGTTTGATAAAAGATTTACCTAAATTGGTTAGAAGTCAAGTAACTAAACATCATGGAAAGCTATATTTTTGTGATGAATGCTTATTATTTTTAAAGACTGAAAAACATATCTGTGGAGGTGTAGCTACTATTTTACCAAACGAAGGCAGTGTAATTCATTTTCAGAATTATCAACGTATGCAAAGTTTACCTTTTGTAATTTATTCGGACTTTGAAACTTTCTTGAGCCCGCGATCTAAAAAACAGGGTAATAATACTCTGAATTTACGGCAGCATATCCCATCAGCTTTTGCGTATTATATTGTTTGTAATTATGACAGTTCACTTAACAAATTAGTAACGTACCGGGGACGAGATTGTTCTGAAAAGTTTGTTAAAATGCTTCAAAGAGATGTCAAGAAAATACACTTCCTAATTGAAGAAAAATCTTCTAATCCTATACCCATAAAATTCTGTGAAAATGATAAGTTGAAATTTGATAGTGCTGAATATTGTTATCTGTGTAACAAATTACTACTGGATGACAAAGTACGCGACCATTGCCATTTCACAGGGAAATATAGAGGCGCTGCACATTCTTCATGTAATATTAATTTTCAAATACCAAAGTTTGTACCAATATTCTTTCACAATCTTTCTGGTTACGATTGTCATTTATTTATACGCGAGTTGAGTTCGACTCCTGGTCTTATTAAAGTAATTCCGAAAACTAAAGAAAATTATATTTCTTTTACTAAGTTTATTCCGTTAGCAAAAAATAAATTTGCTGCAGTTCGTTTTGTAGACTCATTTAAATTTTTGAGTACAAGTTTAGACCAGTTAGTAAAAAACTTGAATGTGGAAGATTTTACTCATTTAAGACGAAATTGTATAGATGAAAAACAGTTCAATCTGTTACGTCGAAAAGGGGTGTATCCATACGACCATATGATTGGTTGGTCCTCATACAGTGAAACTAGTTTACCACCACGAGATAGTTTTTACAGTACACTTACAGACGAACCTCTATCACAATCTGATTATGATCATGCCCTAGAAGTTTGGAATTATTTCGAAATAAAGGACATGGGTGAATACACAGATTTATATATAAAATCTGACGTACTTTTACTAGCGGATATTTTTGAAAATTTTCGCAAAACTTGTATGGTGAATTATAGTTTAGATCCCGCATTTTACTTGACAGCTCCCGGTCTAAGCTTTGACGCAATGTTATTATCAACAAAAGTGAAATTAGATCTTCTTACTGATTTAGAAATGATTCGCATGATACAGAAAGGTATTCGTGGTGGCATTTGCTTATGTTCTTTTAAGATATGCTAAATCGAATAATAAATATCAAGAGGATTTTATTCCATCTCAAGCTAGTAATTTTTTAATTTATATAGATTGTAACAATTTGTATGGCTATGCAATGTGTAGTTATTTACCTCATTCCGATTTTAGTTGGCTTTCTAAAGAAGAAATTATACAATTAAATATATTGGATATTCCTAACGATGCAAACTATGGGTTTATTTTAGAAGTAGATCTTGAATATCCTGAGAGTTTACATGATTTACATAATGATCTACCATTTTGTGCAGAAAATTTTACCCCTCCTGGTTCCAAATGTAAAAAATTGATACCAAATTTATATGACAAATTTTACTATGTAATTCATTACATGCATTTGAAAACTTGTATTAAAAATGGTATTATTTTAAAAAAGATTCATAGGGTCATAAAATTTAAACAAGGTCCATACCTCAAGTCATATATTGATTTAAATACTAAATTAAGGCAGTCAGCTGACTCCGTATTTCAACAAGATTTTTTCAAAATGTTAAATAATAGTTTATTCGGTAAAACATTAGAAGATACTGAAAAACGAGTTGATGTAAAGTTAGTAAGCTTATGGAATGACGAGCGAAATAAAACAAAGAAATATATTACGGCGAGTCAACTCATAGCACGACCAAATTTTCAAAGCATATCTATTTTTGACGAAAATTTAGTAGCAGTACAATTAAGTAGGGAAAAAGTTATACTAAATAAACCAATTTACATAGGATTTACAGTTTTAGAGTTATCCAAAAGCCATATGTATGATTTTCATTATTCGATTATGAAAAAACATTATAATGATAAAATATCCTTGTGTTACACAGACACTGACAGTTTATTATATTCAGTACAAACTAAAGATTTTTATGCTGATTTAAGAACTCATTTTACTAATTATTTCGATACAAGCAATTATACGTTTAGTAACGAATACAATATTAAGCGAATAAATAATAAAGTACCGGGATTATTCAAGGACGAACTCGGTGGAAATATTTTATTAGAATTTGTTGGTTTAAGATCAAAATTATATAGTATCAAAACAAAAACAACAGAGACTAAAAAAGCAAAGGGTGTAAAAAGTCAGTTGCAAAAAAATTAAAGTTTAGTGATTATATCAACGTTTTGAATACCGGTAAGGAAATACGAAAAACAAACATTCTGTTCAAATCTATAAAACATACAATATTCACCCAAGAGCAGAATAAAATAGCGCTCTCTCGAAATGATGATAAGCGATTTATTCTTAAAGATAATATAACAACAAAATCTTGGGGTCATTACTCGATTACCGTGTAACCAGAAGGTTAATCAAATATGTCTGTTTAAACTGTTGTACTGTTGAAAATAATCTAGACATTGTATTGTTATAAAATTTAAGTATAGCAAATAATTATATTAATAGATATCACTGTTTACTTATTTACTTAGTTATAATATTGTTAAAAATAAATGTGAATAATAAACTACTGTTTTTAATTTAAAGCTCTCTTCAAACCCAATCTTCGCACTAAAATGTAAAGGAGGTAGTGGAAAGTACTGAAAAAAAGCGTAAGAGTTCTTACATTGAATTCTGTATACTATATTTTCATTTACATATATAATAATTTGTAAAAAAGAATGAATTCATGGCATCAAATATATATGAATGGAATAAATATAGATTTTTTTTTGTGATGAAAAATTTGTGATGTATATATGATACTTAAAACTAGATAACATCCAAGACCCAAGGAATTTGAAAAATACCATACCACATAATGCCTTGGCTGGGAATTGAACCCAGAACCTCTGAGTGGCGGGCGAGCATGGTAACCGTAACGCCACAGAGGTTGTCGAATGAAATACGTATAATTAGAATACTACTGAGCCGCATATGAAATATGATAGCTACTGTATTGATATACCTGCTAGTTACAAGGTGGAGGTCGTGTACGGACATGTCTATTCCTGTTTATTTAGGTGTGCGAGGAACGCTATGTTTTGCAATACAATCACTTTTAATTTATAAAAGACTCATGTTGACTATAAAGATTTTTCATTTGTATATTGGACAGCCAACCCGCGATACATCATCTACTACATCGATTCATTGCCAGTGCATCAAATTTGTAACTGAATGTAAGTAGACATATTTTTCATAAATGATAATGTATGTCAAAATATAATGTTTGTTACTTGTTATTTAATTTATATTTTTGTTCTTTACAGATCATGTTGGACTCACAAGAAACCAATTGCATATTGTGCTCGCAATACGCTCAAGATCCTGATGAAGAATGCTTTCAAGGATTGAGAAATCGAATTGCAGAGCTAAAGAAAATAGAAGAAAAGAAAGAAGCTGCAAAAAAGAAAAGTGGAATATCATCCTCCTCTTTTGTTATCAGCAAAGCGAAGAAAGGCATAAGGATGATAAAAATTCAGGTGATGAATTTGGAAAACGAAGCTAGTACGTCATATTCTTCACCGCAGTGCAGTGATGGTACCGAAAACGTTATACTTAGTGCGCAATATGTGTTACAATCGAGCAATCGAGTTTTTATCGAGTTGACACTCGATCATTCACGTTGTAACATGCAATGCACTACACTATGGTATCGCAAATTCCTGCATCAGCAAAGATATGTTCCCACACTTTGCTTTGACGTCATGTAGAATATCGGATATCTGCTTGCAAATGGTTAACATACAATTTATGATATAACAAAATCATACGACTTTGCTCGCGTTATCTTTTGAAGTTAGGTAAGTATATAGAAAGGGCATTATTTGTCATCACCTGCAATATTTATATATAAATGTAATCGTAAATTTTGATCAATATATCAAAAGTCGGTGTGGGCTAATGGTTAATTAGTACATCTGCTATGCGATAGATTACGGGTTCGAATCCCGTACAGGATATTATTAATTTCATAGGTAATTACTAAATATGTAAGAATATACTTAATATATAAGAATGAATGGATAATCTCTTATTTTCTAAGTATGAAATATTATTTATTAAATAATTTAGGAGCTCTTAATAATTAAACTATTAAAAAAAATCACCAACACAACTTTTTTGATCAAATGTGAACAGACATTCTTACATATATAAGAATGTTCTTACATATATAAGGTCTAAAAATTATATACTGATTTTTTGTTAGGATGAATTCAGTCTGTGATAGTGAACAACTTTCCCCAAGGAGCATATGTCGAAATATAAAAAATAATTTTTGGCTTCCCATACAAACTCGGATCAGCTGATCGTTCAACTTGTATGGAAGGCAAAAAATTACTTTCATATTTCGATGCGTGTTCCTTAAGAAAAGTTGTTCAGTATCATGGACTGAATTCACCCTTAAAATAGTTGCAGTATATTTGGTTAGACCTTATATACGTACGAAACGAATATGTAACCTCTTTTAATGAACTTGGTTAAAAGCGGTTCAAAATAAAGATAGCACAGAAGTAGCGACATGTGACAAATTCTCCTAGCTAATTAGTCTCCTTCAGTAACATTTGTATATAAATACTAAACTTACAAAAAATAATAAATTTAAAGCAAAAAATAAAGAACAAAACTAAAATAATCAACTATTTACCTAGGTACTATATTTTAAATGTACTTTTAGTTATTGTCATACTTGATGCAATAAAGAAATTTTGTCTTACCTTAGCTACTAATAAAAGAAAAAAATAAAAGAATTCCAAATTCTTACGTACATGAGTGCTAAAGTTCGTTTATTTACAAAATAGATGAATATAACATGCTAACATTGGTAGTGAATACCTATTCAGTGACAAAGCTCCACATTTATAATGATTTTATTTGTTGTTTCATTTATATGAAATTAAAATATGATCCTCAAACGATTTTACCGTCAAACGACTTTACCGACAGAGGTTGTGAGACACTTTTTAATGCTGACTACACAATTTACTGATGTGTGTTTTTGTGTGTTGTAAAGCTATGTGTGTGTGTGTGTTTTAAGTATATAAATCAAAAATTAACGCAAGTAAATTCATTATTTCTTATTCACGCGCTAACCTACATTAGTAGGAGTACTTCTCTTACGTCACTCTACAATTACTCTTCAATCACGAGAAGAATCAAGTGTATAGCTATAATGTACGTAAGTATTTTTTTTCTTTTAACTTTTAACTTCTTGTAACGAAATAACCTATTTTTTACAATACACACTTTATTTTATTTACAAGTAATTGTTTTAGAACAGGTTAAATTATAGGTGATTTTACCACAAGTCGCGGTAATAAATGCTTCTGTTTTTTCAGGTCTGAATCTGACTATTACGCAGAGAAGGAGTCGCAGAGGCTAAAAAAACATAAAAGAACTGCTGCCGAGGCACTGTCTGATGATAGCGAAGAGGAAATCACTAGGTAATTACACGTTGGGAATTAACTTGAGGTTCTGTCTATCTCGTAAGGGATATAACTATTACAGAGTGCGTAGGATGGGTTCATTTTTAAAAATTCATTACTAATTGGTATTATTATCATTATTCCACAGCGTACCTAAGAAATCTGCAGTATCGAAATCTGTAGCGGGGGCATCAAGTCGTAAAACTCAGAAAAAAGGCAAAAAACTGCAGGGTGCTTCAAGGTGAGCTTATTCTATTTTATTTTACTTTTAACTTACTTGTTTATTTATCATACTTTTTATTATTTATGATAAATATATTTAATATTGACAAAACTTATTAATGATACATAAGCTGTAACTTTTACTTATTAACTAAGTATTTCTGTATCTACGAGAATCTTGAGCCAGCCTATCCCGAATCTCTGATCAATATATTTCTATCAGTAAGACATCGATGTGTTATACCTGTTTTCACACATTTACATGAAATATAAATTAATGCAAAGCAAATGAACATACTTGTACATGGTGCTGTGTTGAATTTGTATTATTATCTAACACTATTATTATCCAACTCTAAGTGATTTTGTGTCACGGTGTTTCGTAACAATGCTGTTTATATTTTAAACGTTAAATTTTATGGTTTATCAAGGAAATAGATTAGCAGTGATTTCTAGACGTGATGTCTGTCTGTCTGAGTATTATAGATGGTAATGATGAGCTTACGGTCTATACTTTTTTACTAACAAGATATTTTTCTATTCCAGCACGGGAGCGTCTAAGCGGAATTCAGTGGTAGGCGAACTTTTTGGCGAAGAGTGGGAGGAGGTGCCGCAGCAGCCGACGCAGCAGCCGTTGTATTCAAGTCTCTCGCGTTATCTCCCAACAGGGACTCTGCGGACGTCTCAGGTCTTAGAAGGAGAGTTTTTTATAGAGTTGAGGGTGTTTGATGCGGCAGCAATTAAAGAGTTGCCGTATAATAAACGGTTTGAGGAGGTGCAGGCTGTGCTGCGCCTTCAACTCTGTGCTACCGACCCTCAATGGGCTCTAGTTAAAAAAATATTTAAAGAAGGGGAAAAGAAGTTTGAAAAGGAACCTGTTTATTATGTAAAAGAAAAAAAGTAGGTTCTTTAGTGAAACCTTTTTTTCTTTTTTTCTTTTCAAACATCTTTTTTTCTTAAATTTCATATTAGGTTATAATGCTGTATCATAAAGTTAACGATGATACCTAATTATATTTGATCACTTTTTTAATGGCTGTATTATTTTTCAATACTTAATGAAATAACGTTTCCTTAGATGTATGTGTGCTCTTGAAACACACATTAATATTTTGTTTTTTCGGATTTTATAACTCAATACCTATTAGTCAGCGTATTATTTTTTAATATTTGTTGAAATAACTTATCCTTAGATTTGTTTTTTCGAACGTTATAACTCAGACATATTTGTTAACCTTGATTATTTATTAATATGGAGAACAAAACTATTTATTGTTCTGTTTGCAATAAATCAGTACCAAGTAGATCATTTTCAGGTCACTTACGTAGTATTTTACACAAAAATAATACTTCTATACATTTAGATGATAATATTGAAGAAATAAATAGTGCTTTTGGAAAACGCATTATTTCGTATCGTATTAAATGTAATCAAAATGAAGTCAGCAACGATGCTTGCTTCACATCAGCTTCAAAGTATTTGACTAGGGCTACACCACATCTGCAAAAACTAATACAGTCTGCTCTTCAGAAGCATATAAATATAAAAGTTAACTTTGAATTATTTACTAAAGTAATGTTACCTAAGGACGATACTGTTGAAATTAAATCATTTGCTACTCAAAATATGACACTACATCAGTCGTACAGTTTTCACGATTTGCTGCAAAACCTTACTGAAATATTTTCTAATAAAATTGAGGAATTTCAGGAAAGAGGCAGTGGATGGTCTTTATTAGATATTATTTACTTAGAAATTAACATAAATAAATATAGTCCATTACAAGGTTCTAGTTACATTAAGTTACCAAGTAAAATACAATTTAAAAAAGCATGTTTGAATATCAAAAACAATGATGAATATTGTTTTGCGTGGTCTATAGTTGCTGCTTTATTTCCAGTACAAAAAAATGCAAATCGTACATCATCTTATCCGCATTTCAGTACAATGTTAAATTTAGAAAATATGAGTTTTCCAGTGACTTTATTGGACATAAAAAATTTTGAAAAAAATAATGAGACTATTAGCGTTAATGTGTATGGTATAGAACGAAATAAAATTACAGGACCTATGCACAAAACACTTCACAGGAAAAAGTTTCATGTTAACTTATTATTATTGCAGAACAGTTCCCATTCCCACTTTTGTTTAATCAAAGATTTACCTAAATTAGTCAGAAGTCAAATAACAAAACATCATGGAAAACTAAATTTTTGTGATAATTGTTTGCTATTTTTCAAGACGGAAAACCACGTTTGTGGCGGTGTAGCTACTATTTTACCGGAGGAAGGTAGTGTACTTCAATTTAAAAAATTTCAACGTATGCAAAGTTTGCCTTTTATTATTTATGCAGATTTTGAAACCCTTCTGAGCCCACGTTCTGAAAAACAGGGTAATAATACTTCGAATATACAACAGCATATTCCGTCAGCTTTCGCATACTACATTGTTTGTAATTATGATAGTTCACTAAATAAGTTAGTTACATACAAGGGAAAGGATTGTTCTAAGAAATTTGTTAAATGCTTCAAAGTGATGTTAAAACAATCCATTATTTAATTGAACAAAAGTCATCTAATCCTGTCCCTATAAAATTCTATGATAGCGATAAATTAAATTTTGATAAAGCAGAATATTGTTATCTGTGTGCAAAATTATTGATTGATGACAAAGTACGTGACCACTGTCATTTTACAGGTAAATATAGGGGCGCGGCACATTCTTCATGTAACATTAACTTTCAAGTGCCTAAGTTTGTACCGGTATTCTTTCACAACCTTTCTGGTTACGACTGTCATTTATTTATACGCGAGCTGAGTTCATCTCCCGGTATGATTAAAGTAATTCCGAAAACTAAAGAAAATTATATTTCTTTCACTAAATTTATACCAATTAAAAAAAACAAATTTGCGGTTGTTCGCTTTGTAGATTCCTTTAAGTTTTTAAGTACAAGTTTAGATCAGTTAGTAAAAAACCTAAATGCAGAAGATTTTACTCACTTAAAAAACAATTGTAAAAATGATAAGCAGTTTACTCTTTTACGTAGGAAGGGAGTGTATCCATATGATCATATGATTAGTTGGTCTTCATACAAAGAACGTAATTTACCTCCACGGAATGGTTTTTATAATAAACTCACAAATGAATCAATAACACAATCTGATTATGATCATGCTGTAGAAGTTTGGAATTATTTTAAAATTAGCAATATGGGTGAATACACTGACTTGTATATGAAATCGGATGTATTATTGCTAGCGGATATTTTTGAGAGCTTTAGAAAAACTTGTATGCTTAATTATAATTTAGATCCTGCATTTTACTTAACTGCTCCAAGTCTTAGCTTTGATGCTATGCTTTTATCTACAAATGTGAAATTAGAACTTTTAACTAACTTAGAAATGATTCGCATGATACAAAAAGGTATTCGTGGAGGTATTTGCTTATGTTCTTTAAGATATGTCAAATCCAACAATAAATATCAAACCGACTTTAATCCATCTCAGGACAGTAATTTTTTGGTATATATAGATTGTAACAATTTGTACGGATTTGCAATGTGTAGTTATTTACCCCATTCAAATTTTTGTTGGTTAAGTAGTGAAGAAATAATGCAACTAAATATATTGAATATCCCTGATACTGGAAAATATGGCTATATTTTAGAAGTAGACCTTGAATATCCTGAGGATTTACATGATTTGCATAACGATTTACCATTTTGTGCAGAAAATTTTTCTCCTTCAGGTTCTAAGTGCAAAAAATTGATTCCAAATTTATACAATAAATATTATTATGTAATTCACTACATACACTTAAAAACTTGTCTTAAAAATGGTCTTATTTTGAAAAAAATTCACAGAGTGATAAAATTTAAACAAAGTCCGTATCTAAAATCTTATATTGATTTAAATACTAAATTAAGGCAAACAGCGAAGTCAGTATTTGAACAAGATTTTTTTTAAATGTTAAACAATAGTTTATTCGGGAAGACGTTAGAGAATACTGAGCGACGACTTGACGTAAAATTAGTTAACATATGGAATGACAAGAGAAATACAACAAAAAAATATTTTGGTGCTAACCAGCTAATAGCACGACCTAATTTTCATAGCGCGACTATTTTTAACGAAAATTTAGTTGCAATACAACTAAACAGGGAAAAAGTAATTCTAGATAAACCAATTTACATAGGGTTTTCAGTTTTAGAATTATCTAAAAGTCACATGTATAACTTTCATTATAGAGTCATGAACAAGCATTACAATGATAAAATATCATTATGTTACACTGACACTGACAGTTTATTGTATTCAATAAAAACCAATGATTTTTATGCTGATTTAAAAACTCATTTCACTCAGTATTTTGACACTAGCAATTATCCATTAAATAATGAATACAATATAAAACAGTTGAATAATAAAATCCCAGGTCTGTTTAAGGACGAACTCTGTGGAAATATTCTGTTGGAATTTGTTGGTTTGAGATCAAAATTATACTGTTTTAAAACCTCTGCGACTGAGATAAAAAAAGCAAAGGGGATAAAAAAATCAGTAGCCAAAAAAATGAAATTTTCAGACTATACCAACGTTTTGAATACTGGAAGAAAAATACGAAAAACAAACCTTCTATTTAAGTCCGTGAAACATGAAATTTTTACTCAAGAGCAGAGTAAAGTAGCGCTCTCCCGAAATGATGACAAACGATTTGTTCTTAAGGATAATATAACTACAAAATCTTGGGGTCATTACTCGATAACTGTATGAACAGATTTGAAAAGGTAGCAAATATGTCTGTGTTAGTTATGTTTCGTTTTAAACAATAAAATGTAAGTAAGTGCTTAAATTCTAAACAGGAAAAATTTACTAGGTACCTACAGCAATTTGACAGTTTGTACTTTGTTATATTTATTAGACTTTAAATGTATTAATTTGTGACTTATAACCATTTTAGTTAATAGATACCTATTAATAAAATACTCTTATTAATAATTCCGTTTTTTATTCATTACTTGCAATATATATTTATATACAAACAACATAGAATGTACCAGCTGCTTTTCTTCCCGTGCAGATCGTAAAAGCGAATCGAGGGAAAGGACTAGATTTGAATCATATATGTTAATAAGCAATGCTAGCAACCCATCACTATTTTGATTCCGTTCTCCATCTTAACGCTCATCTCATCATCACTCTTAATGGTTTGTGAAACCTATTGTTCTAAGCTCTGTCTACCCGTCAGAGATAAAGACGTGCAAATGTATCGGTATTCAACAATGAGTAGGTCAGTACCCTATATTTTCACCGGGTTACAATGTGTCATCTGATTCCGCACACAAGTACTCAAAGCAAAAACAAGTCTTAACACGAATCTACTGATGAAGCAGTTTACATCATTGTATCATGTTTATTATTTATATTAGACAATGTAATTTAAAACCTGCACTTAATGAAATACAGAATAAAATCCTGTGCTGTCTTATACATACACGATGGCGTACTTGATCAATTTATTATACTTTCATACTCATTATCGCATTGACATCTGTTGAGTACAAACTTCTTCTAGTTACCAAACCGACGCTACACTTATTTTTGATTAAACGTAAGTAATTATAATCATTTCTGATTTATTTCGGTTTCAATTGTTAATTTTGTAGCCGAATGTTATTAATTGTTTTGTTTTTTACAGATCATGTCGGACTCTCAGGATACTCGTATACTTTTTTCGCAATATGCACAAGATCCACCGTACGATTTCAGTGACTGTGAGAACATATCAGCAAGTCGTTCGAAAAAACGAGATGATAGAAGAAAACATGAAGTGTCATCGTCATCTTATGTGATTTCAAAACAAAGGGGAAAGGCAAGAAAATTAATAAAAATTAAAGTCTATAATTTAGATGACAATCAATCAGCATGCTCTGACGAGAAGGTGACAATAACCTCCGCGCAATACGTAGTGCAAGAACAAACGGATGAAATCATGAACCTAACAGAACATGTTATCAATAGGATTGCAAGAAAACTTGTTGGTGATTATTGGTGAAAGAGTTTTTAATTTTGAAGTGTAATTAGTGAATATTTTTCTTTGATATTTATGTAAGTAGACCAATATCGAAAAATAAATTACTTACATAAAAGTGTACCATTTGTAGCACTGTGTTTAAAATTAAGTATAATGTTTGTTATTAAGTACAATAAAGTTTTTAAATAAAAAATAAAAAATGATGGTAATAGATATGTATGAAATTCGATATAAATACGAAAAAATAATATATTTAAATTTATTAAAGATTAAAGATTAAGTGTGTTTTTGTTAGTCATGTAAGTAAACTTATCTCGATAATTTTATATATTAAATAAATTAATTATATAAAAATAATGATAATAAATATGCATGAAATTTATAATAAATACGAAATAAACGTGTGAATATATATGTTTTCTTTCTTTTTTAACTAATTAAAGGTTAACAAACAACTAAGTAAGCCTCACCGTATAGAGGGAAAAAAATCAGGACTAAATATAAAAAAATAATAATATTGATTAAAATTCAACCGGCGTTTGCATCATTTTAGACCCCCTTACTTAGTTGTTAACCTTTACGTTCTGTAAGGGTAAACTAGTAAAGAATATGAATAAATAAAGAGAATATATTAATTTGATCTAATAATATTTATTGTAAATAAGTACTGAACTAATTATTTTCTAAATACCATTTCTTGATACAAATAACATTTTTTAGTGCACAAAAGTTCTTATGACTAAAACAATTAAAGTCACATTCATTTATACAATAAGTTTTATATAAAGTCTTAAAATTAGGACTTCCTTTGTCTTCTATGTTTATTAAAACACAATTATCGCAGAGTTCCTTTATCCATTTCTGTTTCTCGAGACCTTTCATTACAATAGTTTTATTTTCTAGGATTGGTTCAATAATTCTTTTAAATTGTATAAAATTTACATGTCCACTACTCCAGGATATCCCCCTCTGTCGCTCCAGGTAACGTATGGTCTTCTTTTCTTTTGGAGATAATGAAGTATATGCATATGGAGGTTTAATTAAAAATACTTGAGTGAACTCCTTAGTAGATAATGCAAACTCTTTGATTATAAATTTATTATAACAATCCTTGAATCCTTGAACATCAACAAAAATAATCGTGTTCATGATATTTTACGAACAATGTTGCTCAAAGGTTTATATTCGACTATACAATCGTTCAGAATTAGACAATAAGCTGATGTCTGATCAGGGATTTCTTTATCACTTTCTAATTCCAAGCAAATATTAATTACCGGTCCTGATTTAATGTTATCGTTCTGTCTAGAGCAATCGATCACGTATAAAGGAGCTATATTTTTAAACTCTTGAGCGCTTAACAAGGAGTTGCATGGGCGGTTATAATAAAACTGTTGAAAATTTACGTATTGTTCGTACATTAATGCATAGTTATGTTTTGCAAAGTTGGTATTATAGCTTTCATAGGGATAGTATGTAGAGTTTAAAAAAACTTTGACATCTCGAATATTACAGTGATCAAACTGAGACATATCTTTATGAGCGTTATTTTTTCTGTTTGTCTGCAAACCTAATATAACGTATCTGGGTTTTTCAATTTGCGATGATGTCTTAATTGACCAGGTATGTTTTGTGGTCTTTGGTAGCATAGGGTACTCATAAAGATCCCAGTTTCTAAACACTAATTGAATAGGTCTGTCTTTTTCGAGTATTTTTAGTAAATTAATTCTTTCTCTGTTTGAAACTTTAACATGAGGCATACGCCATACAATCTTTTTGATATCGATAAACCGATATTCGTAAGAGCGCGCTTGGGTAGCCTGCTTGTTAGTTTTTTGTAGATTTCAAAAATAAACCATTTCCTTTTTTATATGGCTTAAGATAAAAACCTTTTCCAATCGCAATAGCCTCCATGGTTTTGTTATGACGTTCAGATTCATGTAAATTCTTTTGTGCAGTTTTGTAATCATTTATTGTCTTCGCTATACCAGCAGCACCTCCTGCTAAAGCTCCTAGTGCTGATAATCCCGCAAAAATTGGTATCAAAGGTAAAATTCCTCCTGTTTTAGGAATTGGTATAACTCTTGGTAAACGAACATGACTTACTTTAGGAAACAATTTTTTTGCTGCTTTATAAGCATATTTAATAGCAGTTTTGTTATTTTTTGATTTCAGTTTTTTTACTTGTGTTCGTATTTTTGACACGAAGGTTTTAAATTTATTGATCCCCGCACCAGATTTTAATTTTGCCTTTATTACCTTGCCAACTATCCACGACGCTATCTTTTCACCTTTGCTAGCACCTTTGGAATGTAATCGCGTCTTTGCCATTTTCATCAGTTGTAAATCTGCTTTGTGACGTTCAGTTAGGTTAGGATTAGTGTATGCAATATCGTGATATTTACAAGCTTCGGCTAATTTATTAACACCCTTATCACCTTTAATTAGTCTTTCTTGTAATCTCGTGCCAGGTCCGCAATAGTTGTAACCGGGTAAGTGAAGCTCAAACGGAATGTTGTTTATCAAACTGTTAACAAGTCCACCTCCTTTCATTACCTATCATACAATGAGCAAAATGTGAAAAGTTAGCACATATATTGAAAAACTTACTGTGTTATTTATCCGTATATATAATTTTTTTTTATTATGATACAATAGAACTTTTATCTACCCAACTGTTTTCCTCGTTAGGAAATCCTAACCATTTGACAAACAACTTGTTTCCTTTTTTTCTTATAATTTTTTCAATTAAATATATATTTGGATATTTAGTTTTTTGTAATTCTTCTTGATAGAATGAGCCCAGTATATTTTGTTTTTTTTGATCTTGTATATGATACGTAGTCGGGCTTGTATTATTGACTGTCTTAATCGTGAAAATTTCAGTTGACCAGTTAGGTGTGTAACCTTTCGCAAAACTACTCTTATATTTACTTATTCGAACGGGGTCACCTATTTTAAATTTATTTTTGAATGTAATGTTTTTTAGTTCGACTCTCTTGGATTTTCTTAATATAGTGTTTTACTAGGTTTTCATTTTCTGTATTTACGTCTACGGGTTTAAATTTGGTTACACTACGTTTATGATTGTTGTATGAAAATACTATATCGTTTAATTTTTTCCCAATCCATTTATAATTACCTTGATAACTAAATAATTTATACAATTTAATCTTCAATGTTTTGATTAGCCTTTCTACAATTGAAGCTTTTTTTGTTGAGTACGACGAATAGTGATTAATTTTCATTAATTTCATATATCTTTTAAAAATATCATTGTAAAATTCTGTCCCTCTATCAGTTTGTAGGTTTTTAGAGCTACGTCCACTTTCTTTTACAATTTTAGCAAATGCTACAAGAACTTCTTTTTTTGATTTGGTTTTTAAAGGAACTACCCATGCGTATTTTGAGAAACCATCAATGATTGTTAAAATGTATGCGAATCCACTATTATATTTCTTTAATGATTGAAAATCAATCAGATCTGCCTGCCATAGGTCGTCTATTCCTTTTAATATCACACAACGACGATCGAAATTTCTGCGTGCTGATCTATGAATTTCATTTACCACTTGTAGCTTTACCATTTTGAAGTTCCTTAATTATTTTATCAATATGCTCTCGAGTGTAAGTCTTTTTTTCAAACTGATTAATTTTATTTAAAACATCTGCTTTTATTGCATTTTTGACAGCAATGATTTCATCAGCTATCTTTTTATCTACATATTTTTTATTCACTGCATCATCATGAGCCACAGGTTCTTGAATTCCTCTCAGTCGAGTGGAATGTAAATCAAAATCTCCAGTTTCCGATCTAATTAGGTGATTTGTCGAACAATCTAGTATTTCTGACAAACGTAGTCTTTTATGAACATGGTGTCCGAATTTATCTACGTTCATTTTGAATGGAAGTCGGTCACTGAGGAGTAATAAATGATCTGAATTGAAGGTGGTGTTATTAATTTATAGTCCCGCTTTCACGCAGTTCTTCTATGATTGAAATTATTTCGTTATCAAGACCAGTGTTGCCAGCATCTTTAGATGCTATTAATAATTTCAGTCTTTCAACTAATTCATTAGGATCGTCCCAGTAAATGTAATCAGTATTTTTTTTAAATTTCTTTCTTAGAATCAGGCCTTCTCCTTCAGCGATATCCTCAGTATTACTGACTGAAGATGTAGAAGGCTTACGCAATTTAAAAAGTGGTTTAATAACGTGTGAATACTTTCGTCCTTTGTTAGATTTAATTGGTTTACTAGGGTCAAAATCTCGTCGATGTGCGTTTGTAGTAATTAACATTGCTTTGTATTCTTGTCTATCATGTTCAGTAACTAGTTCTAAATTAGGAACTTTTTTGAACAACAGCTCCTTAATTCCAGGCGTTATTTTATAATCACAACCTGCTATATTTATATTTTGATCATTTATATCTACTCGTGATGTACCCAGCATTAGTTTACCTCGTTCTCTTCTAACTCCGAAAGGAACATCATCAAATATTTCAGAGGAAAGTGACCAAGATGATGTATTTTGGCTAGGACTCGGCATTGACTCAATAGTTTTAAATGATGTGTTGCTGTTATTAATATTATTCTCTACCGAGTCTCCTGAATTATCAAAATCGATATCTTCGTCAGAATCGTTTTCAGGATAATCTTCTTGTGTAATATTGTTTGAAAGGTTCATCTTAAGAGTTTTGTTGAAATTTGATTCAGGTGATACAGTTTTAGCAAAGATGTTATCTTCAGACTGTTTTGATAGAATTTTATTGTTTTTATCTTTTATCAACTCATGTTTTTTAACTATTTCGGCTTTTAACTCTTTTTCCATTTTGAATGAGTACGTTATACGTCTGATACGGTAAAAGTTAGACTGAATTAGTTTCTTAATAAAACCTTCTTAAATGATTATATGTGCTCATCAAATAACACAAAAGTATCGAAATTCTTTTGGTAACCGCCTCCGTTCTTTGCACAATCCTTATTTATTACCACAAAGTTATAGGGTTCGCTCCATATTTTTGTACACATTTCTCGAAATTGAGACCATGACATATCGGTATTCACATGTTCGTTATATACATGCCGGAGGTTCACATCATCCTGTTTAAATAATATCAAAAGATTTGCATTGTCTCTTATGAGTTGTTTAGGAATCTTACTGTATGTTTGATTCAAGTAAAAACAATCGATAAATTTATGTCTTCCCATTGCGAAGTAATCCCTTATATTAGATTGATTCTCACATGCAACGTCATCAAAAATAATAATGGAGTACGGTTTTGCATCATGAGGGCTTAGAATAAGTTCATTGTCTTGATATTTAGCAAATGATACATCCGGCACTAAATTAAGAATATTTTCTAAATACATATATTTAGGTTGATATAATGTTTTTGAATAAAGATAAATGTTTTTAAAACGTAATCCATTTTCATGTAAAAGAAGACCTATGATTACATTAGTTTTTCCACAATTCGAAGGACCACAAATAATACAACGGATAGTATTAGGTAGCAGGTCTCCATGGCGGGAAATAACTACCTCTTTATCTGGACATGCTCTGCTAAAATGTAAAGTTTGCGATTGTTTAATGAATTTCATTGTTTTAATTGCGAAGGCTGTTAACGAGTGAATGCTATTCATTCGTAATGTTACGATTTATATACATGGATGGAACGAACAGCGGTGTGAAACGGAGCGTTTTGTTATTGTCGATATGAATAACAAATTTTAGTGATATTTATGGGCAAGCTGACTCATCACATATTGTGATGAAAAGTGGAGTGAAACGTAACGTTATAAGGACTTTTAGTGTAAAAATGCTATATAATAATTATTAAGTTTGAATAAAACATCATTCCCATAATGTCTTTCACTCTGTCAATAACTGGAAACAGTTCAGTACTATCAACAAACTATTCGCCTCCGTTAGAACTCAATGGCGAATACGAGTTATCACTGTTGCATTTTTCTACTTTTAACTCTATACCAAATATGACTACAACGAATAATAAATTCTATTATGGTATTGACGAAGTGATTGAAATTCCTGAAGGGGCTTATGAACTCCAAGACCTTTGCGAATTCTTACAATCAAAAGTGAATAACTGTGTTTTTAAGTTATTCTGCAACAATAACACACTGAACCTCTCGATCTTCTGTTCAAAAGATATTCATTTTGAAAAACCAAATTCTATTGGACCTTTACTAGGGTATGGTAAAAATTTTCTTATAAAAGGCAAATGGCACGAATCTCCACTGCCAGTTAACATTTTATCTACAACCGTGTTGCGGGTTGAATGTGACATTACTGGAGGTTCTTATATTAACGGAAAATCAAGTCATATAATTCACGAATTTGCTTTAAATGTACCTCCTGGCTATAGAATAATAGAAATCCCAAAAAATAATATTTACTTTCCGGTGAATAGAAGCACTGTCAATAGTATAAATATTAGAATACTGGATATAAGAAACAATTTAATAAATTTTCGCGGAGAAGAAGTGCAATTGTATTTACATTTGAAAAAAATATGATTGACTACAATAAATACACAACTTCAACAAATCAAAAGTTTAGTACCAATCAAACCATCAAGAAGATAGCACTCACTCGTGTAAATAAGAAGAAAATAAAGAAATTAACAGCTGCTAATAAATATTTTCTAAAATCGATTGGACTTCTAAACTGAATTTTTTAAACATAACTAATCCACCTGTTTATGACAACTCCATTGACGGTATAGAAACACATTCGTACAAGCCGTATATAACTACTTTTAATAGAAATGATGAAATTCGGATACCCATAAATCAACAAGACTTATATGTACTCCCGAGTGCAAGTACCTTGTATGTTGAAGCTGTAGTCAACGTTGTCAAAAGTGATAAGAAAGAACCAGTTCAGGTTATACAGTTTACAAACAATCCACTTTTGTACCTTTTTCAAGATATACGATATGAATTGAATGGAGTTGAAATAGACAAAGTAAAAAATGCCGGTATTACGACTACTATGAAAGCACTGATATCAATGATTGAGGCTGAGTCAAAGATATCGAAAGTATGGGGATGGGATATACACGGGATCAAAAATGAAATTGGAGGTCATTTTGCTGCATCAGTTCCACTCAGCAACATATTAGGATTTGCAGAAGATTATAAAAAAATTATTGTTAATTGCAAACATGAGCTTGTTTTGTTACGAAGTAATACTAACCTGAACGCGTTAAAACTAAACACAGGCGAGGAGGTTGAAAGTATCGATATCAAAAAGATTGTATGGCGTATGCCTCATGTTAAAGTTTCAGACAGAGAAAGAATTAATTTACTAAAAATACTCGAAAAAGACAGACCTATTCAATTAGTGTTTAGAAACTGGGATCTTTATGAGTACCCTATGCTACCAAAGACCACAAAACATACCTGGTCAATTAAGACATCATCGCAGATTGAAAAACCCAGATACGTTATATTAGGTTTGCAGACAAACAGAAAAAATAACGCTCATAAAGATATGTCTCAGTTTGATCACTGTAATATTCGAGATGTCAAAGTTTTTTTAAACTCTACATACTATCCCTATGAAAGCTATAATACCAACTTTGCAAAACATAACTATGCATTAATATACGAACAATACGTAAATTTTCAACAGTTTTATTATAACCGCCCATGCAACTCCTTGTTAAGCGCTCAAGAGTTTAAAAATATAGCTCCTTTATACGTGATCGATTGCTCTAGACAGAACGATAACATTAAATCAGGACCGGTAATTAATATTTGCTTGGAATTAGAAAGTGATAAAGAAATCCCTGATCAGACATCAGCTTATTGTCTAATTCTGAACGATTGTATAGTCGAATATAAACCTTTGAGCAACATTGTTCGTAAAATATCATGAACACGATTATTTTTGTTGATGTTCAAGGATTCAAGGATTGTTATAATAAATTTATAATCAAAGAGTTTGCATTATCTACTAAGGAGTTCACTCAAGTATTTTTAATTAAACCTCCATATGCATATACTTCATTATCTCCAAAAGAAAAGAAGACCATACGTTACCTGGAGCGACAGAGGGGGATATCCTGGAGTAGTGGACATGTAAATTTTATACAATTTAAAAGAATTATTGAACCAATCCTAGAAAATAAAACTATTGTAATGAAAGGTCTCGAGAAACAGAAATGGATAAAGGAACTCTGCGATAATTGTGTTTTAATAAACATAGAAGACAAAGGAAGTCCTAATTTTAAGACTTTATATAAAACTTATTGTATAAATGAATGTGACTTTAATTGTTTTAGTCATAAGAACTTTTGTGCACTAAAAAATGTTATTTGTATCAAGAAATGGTATTTAGAAAATAATTAGTTCAGTACTTATTTACAATAAATATTATTAGATCAAATTAATATATTCTCTTTATTTATTCATATTCTTTACTAGTTTACCCTTACAGAACGTAAAGGTTAACAACTAAGTAAGGGGGTCTAAAATGATGCAAACGCCGGTTGAATTTTAATCAATATTATTATTTTTTTATATTTAGTCCTGATTTTTTTCCCTCTATACGGTGAGGCTTACTTAGTTGTTTGTTAACCTTTAATTAGTTAAAAAAGAAAGAAAACATATATATTCACACGTTTATTTCGTATTTATTATAAATTTCATGCATATTTATTATCATTATTTTTATATAATTAATTTATTTAATATATAAAATTATCGAGATAAGTTTACTTACATGACTAACAAAAACACACTTAATCTTTAATCTTTAATAAATTTAAATATATTATTTTTTCGTATTTATATCGAATTTCATACATATCTATTACCATCATTTTTTATTTTTTATTTAAAAACTTTATTGTACTTAATAACAAACATTATACTTAATTTTAAACACAGTGCTACAAATGGTACACTTTTATGTAAGTAATTTATTTTTCGATATTGGTCTACTTACATAAATATCAAAGAAAAATATTCACTAATTACACTTCAAAATTAAAAACTCTTTCACCAATAATCACCAACAAGTTTTCTTGCAATCCTATTGATAACATGTTCTGTTAGGTTCATGATTTCATCCGTTTGTTCTTGCACTACGTATTGCGCGGAGGTTATTGTCACCTTCTCGTCAGAGCATGCTGATTGATTGTCATCTAAATTATAGACTTTAATTTTTATTAATTTTCTTGCCTTTCCCCTTTGTTTTGAAATCACATAAGATGACGATGACACTTCATGTTTTCTTCTATCATCTCGTTTTTTCGAACGACTTGCTGATATGTTCTCACAGTCACTGAAATCGTACGGTGGATCTTGTGCATATTGCGAAAAAAGTATACGAGTATCCTGAGAGTCCGACATGATCTGTAAAAAACAAAACAATTAATAACATTCGGCTACAAAATTAACAATTGAAACCGAAATAAATCAGAAATGATTATAATTACTTACGTTTAATCAAAAATAAGTGTAGCGTCGGTTTGGTAACTAGAAGAAGTTTGTACTCAACAGATGTCAATGCGATAATGAGTATGAAAGTATAATAAATTGATCAAGTACGCCATCGTGTATGTATAAGACAGCACAGGATTTTATTCTGTATTTCATTAAGTGCAGGTTTTAAATTACATTGTCTAATATAAATAATAAACATGATACAATGATGTAAACTGCTTCATCAGTAGATTCGTGTTAAGACTTGTTTTTGCTTTGAGTACTTGTGTGCGGAATCAGATGACACATTGTAACCCGGTGAAAATATAGGGTACTGACCTACTCATTGTTGAATACCGATACATTTGCACGTCTTTATCTCTGACGGGTAGACAGAGCTTAGAACAATAGGTTTCACAAACCATTAAGAGTGATGATGAGATGAGCGTTAAGATGGAGAACGGAATCAAAATAGTGATGGGTTGCTAGCATTGCTTATTAACATATATGATTCAAATCTAGTCCTTTCCCTCGATTCGCTTTTACGATCTGCACGGGAAGAAAAGCAGCTGGTACATTCTATGTTGTTTGTATATAAATATATATTGCAAGTAATGAATAAAAAACGGAATTATTAATAAGAGTATTTTATTAATAGGTATCTATTAACTAAAATGGTTATAAGTCACAAATTAATACATTTAAAGTCTAATAAATATAACAAAGTACAAACTGTCAAATTGCTGTGGGTACCTAGTAAATTTTTCCTGTTTAGAATTTAAGCACTTACTTACATTTTATTGTTTAAAACGAAACATAACTAACACAGACATATTTGCTACCTTTTCAAATCTGTTCATACAGTTATCGAGTAATGACCCCAAGATTTTGTAGTTATATTATCCTTAAGAACAAATCGTTTGTCATCATTTCGGGAGAGCGCTACTTTACTCTGCTCTTGAGTAAAAATTTCATGTTTCACGGACTTAAATAGAAGGTTTGTTTTTCGTATTTTTCTTCCAGTATTCAAAACGTTGGTATAGTCTGAAAATTTCATTTTTTTGGCTACTGATTTTTTTATCCCCTTTGCTTTTTTTATCTCAGTCGCAGAGGTTTTAAAACAGTATAATTTTGATCTCAAACCAACAAATTCCAACAGAATATTTCCACAGAGTTCGTCCTTAAACAGACCTGGGATTTTATTATTCAACTGTTTTATATTGTATTCATTATTTAATGGATAATTGCTAGTGTCAAAATACTGAGTGAAATGAGTTTTTAAATCAGCATAAAAATCATTGGTTTTTATTGAATACAATAAACTGTCAGTGTCAGTGTAACATAATGATATTTTATCATTGTAATGCTTCTTCATGACTCTATAATGAAAGTTATACATGTGACTTTTAGATAATTCTAAAACTGAAAACCCTATGTAAATTGGTTTATCTAGAATTACTTTTTCCCTGTTTAGTTGTATTGCAACTAAATTTTCGTTAAAAATAGTCGCGCTATGAAAATTAGGTCGTGCTATTAGCTGGTTAGCACCAAAATATTTTTTTGTTGTATTTCTCTTGTCATTCCATATGTTAACTAATTTTACGTCAAGTCGTCGCTCAGTATTCTCTAACGTCTTCCCGAATAAACTATTGTTTAACATTTAAAAAAAATCTTGTTCAAATACTGACTTCGCTGTTTGCCTTAATTTAGTATTTAAATCAATATAAGATTTTAGATACGGACTTTGTTTAAATTTTATCACTCTGTGAATTTTTTTCAAAATAAGACCATTTTTAAGACAAGTTTTTAAGTGTATGTAGTGAATTACATAATAATATTTATTGTATAAATTTGGAATCAATTTTTTGCACTTAGAACCTGAAGGAGAAAAATTTTCTGCACAAAATGGTAAATCGTTATGCAAATCATGTAAATCCTCAGGATATTCAAGGTCTACTTCTAAAATATAGCCATATTTTCCAGTATCAGGGATATTCAATATATTTAGTTGCATTATTTCTTCACTACTTAACCAACAAAAATTTGAATGGGGTAAATAACTACACATTGCAAATCCGTACAAATTGTTACAATCTATATATACCAAAAAATTACTGTCCTGAGATGGATTAAAGTCGGTTTGATATTTATTGTTGGATTTGACATATCTTAAAGAACATAAGCAAATACCTCCACGAATACCTTTTTGTATCATGCGAATCATTTCTAAGTTAGTTAAAAGTTCTAATTTCACATTTGTAGATAAAAGCATAGCATCAAAGCTAAGACTTGGAGCAGTTAAGTAAAATGCAGGATCTAAATTATAATTAAGCATACAAGTTTTTCTAAAGCTCTCAAAAATATCCGCTAGCAATAATACATCCGATTTCATATACAAGTCAGTGTATTCACCCATATTGCTAATTTTAAAATAATTCCAAACTTCTACAGCATGATCATAATCAGATTGTGTTATTGATTCATTTGTGAGTTTATTATAAAAACCATTCCGTGGAGGTAAATTACGTTCTTTGTATGAAGACCAACTAATCATATGATCATATGGATACACTCCCTTCCTACGTAAAAGAGTAAACTGCTTATCATTTTTACAATTGTTTTTTAAGTGAGTAAAATCTTCTGCATTTAGGTTTTTTACTAACTGATCTAAACTTGTACTTAAAAACTTAAAGGAATCTACAAAGCGAACAACCGCAAATTTGTTTTTTTTAATTGGTATAAATTTAGTGAAAGAAATATAATTTTCTTTAGTTTTCGGAATTACTTTAATCATACCGGGAGATGAACTCAGCTCGCGTATAAATAAATGACAGTCGTAACCAGAAAGGTTGTGAAAGAATACCGGTACAAATTTAGGCACTTGAAAGTTAATGTTACATGAAGAATGTGCCGCGCCCCTATATTTACCTGTAAAATGACAGTGGTCACGTACTTTGTCATCAATCAATAATTTTGCACACAGATAACAATATTCTGCTTTATCAAAATTTAATTTATCGCTATCATAGAATTTTATAGGGACAGGATTAGATGACTTTTGTTCAATTAAATAATGGATTGTTTTAACATAACTTTGAAGCATTTTAACAAATTTCTTAGAACAATCCTTTCCCTTGTATGTAACTAACTTATTTAGTGAACTATCATAATTACAAACAATGTAGTACGCGAAAGCTGACGGAATATGCTGTTGTATATTCGAAGTATTATTACCCTGTTTTTCAGAACGTGGGCTCAGAAGGGTTTCAAAATCTGCATAAATAATAAAAGGCAAACTTTGCATACGTTGAAATTTTTTAAATTGAAGTACACTACCTTCCTCCGGTAAAATAGTAGCTACACCGCCACAAACGTGGTTTTCCGTCTTGAAAAATAGCAAACAATTATCACAAAAATTTAGTTTTCCATGATGTTTTGTTATTTGACTTCTGACTAATTTAGGTAAATCTTTGATTAAACAAAAGTGGGAATGGGAACTGTTCTGCAATAATAATAAGTTAACATGAAACTTTTTCCTGTGAAGTGTTTTGTACAGAGGTCCTGTAATTTTATTTCGTTCTATACCATACACATTAACGCTAATAGTCTCATTATTTTTTTCAAAATTTTTTATGTCCAATAAAGTCACTGGAAAACTCATATTTTCTAAATTTAACATTGTACTGAAATGCGGATAAGATGATGTACGATTTGCATTTTTTTGTACTGGAAATAAAGCAGCAACTATAGACCACGCAAAACAATATTCATCATTGTTTTTGATATTCAAACATGCTTTTTTAAATTATATTTTACTTGGTAACTTAATGTAACTAGAGACTTGTAATGGACTATATTTATTTATGTTAATTTCTAAGTAAATAATATCTAATAAAGACCATCCACTGCCTCTTTCCTGAAATTCCTCAATTTTATTAGAAAATATTTCAGTAAGGTTTTGCAGCAAATCGTGAAAACTGTACGACTGATGTAGTGTCATATTTTGAGTAGCAAATGATTTAATTTCAACAGTATCGTCCTTAGGTAACATTACTTTAGTAAATAATTCAAAGTTAACTTTTATATTTATATGCTTCTGAAGAGCAGACTGTATTAGTTTTTGCAGATGTGGTGTAGCCCTAGTCAAATACTTTGAAGCTGATGTGAAGCAAGCATCGTTGCTGACTTCATTTTGATTACATTTAATACGATACGAAATAATGCGTTTTCCAAAAGCACTATTTATTTCTTCAATATTATCATCTAAATGTATAGAAGTATTATTTTTGTGTAAAATACTACGTAAGTGACCTGAAAATGATCTACTTGGTACTGATTTATTGCAAACAGAACAATAAATAGTTTTGTTCTCCATATTAATAAATAATCAAGGTTAACAAATATGTCTGAGTTATAACGTTCGAAAAAACAAATCTAAGGATAAGTTATTTCAACAAATATTAAAAAATAATACGCTGACTAATAGGTATTGAGTTATAAAATCCGAAAAAAACAAAATAATAATGTGTGTTTCAAGAGCACACATACATCTAAGGAAACGTTATTTCATTAAGTATTGAAAAATAATACAGCCATTAAAAAAGTGATCAAATATAATTAGGTATCATCGTTAACTTTATGATACAGCATTATAACCTAATATGAAATTTAAGAAAAAAAGATGTTTGAAAAGAAAAAAAGAAAAAAAGGTTTCACTAAAGAACCTACTTTTTTTCTTTTACATAATAAACAGGTTCCTTTTCAAACTTCTTTTCCCCTTCTTTAAATATTTTTTTAACTAGAGCCCATTGAGGGTCGGTAGCACAGAGTTGAAGGCGCAGCACAGCCTGCACCTCCTCAAACCGTTTATTATACGGCAACTCTTTAATTGCTGCCGCATCAAACACCCTCAACTCTATAAAAAACTCTCCTTCTAAGACCTGAGACGTCCGCAGAGTCCCTGTTGGGAGATAACGCGAGAGACTTGAATACAACGGCTGCTGCGTCGGCTGCTGCGGCACCTCCTCCCACTCTTCGCCAAAAAGTTCGCCTACCACTGAATTCCGCTTAGACGCTCCCGTGCTGGAATAGAAAAATATCTTGTTAGTAAAAAAGTATAGACCGTAAGCTCATCATTACCATCTATAATACTCAGACAGACAGACATCACGTCTAGAAATCACTGCTAATCTATTTCCTTGATAAACCATAAAATTTAACGTTTAAAATATAAACAGCATTGTTACGAAACACCGTGACACAAAATCACTTAGAGTTGGATAATAATAGTGTTAGATAATAATACAAATTCAACACAGCACCATGTACAAGTATGTTCATTTGCTTTGCATTAATTTATATTTCATGTAAATGTGTGAAAACAGGTATAACACATCGATGTCTTACTGATAGAAATATATTGATCAGAGATTCGGGATAGGCTGGCTCAAGATTCTCGTAGATACAGAAATACTTAGTTAATAAGTAAAAGTTACAGCTTATGTATCATTAATAAGTTTTGTCAATATTAAATATATTTATCATAAATAATAAAAAGTATGATAAATAAACAAGTAAGTTAAAAGTAAAATAAAATAGAATAAGCTCACCTTGAAGCACCCTGCAGTTTCTTGCCTTTTTTCTGAGTTTTACGACTTGATGCCCCCGCTACAGATTTCGATACTGTAGATTTCTTAGGTACGCTGTGGAATAATGATAATAATACCAATTAGTAATGAATTTTTAAAAATGAACCCATCCTACGCACTCTGTAATAGTTATATCCCTTACGAGATAGACAGAACCTCAAGTTAATTCCCAAAGTGTAATTACCTAGTGATTTCCTCTTCGCTATCATCAGACAGTGCCTCGGCAGCAGTTCTTTTATGTTTTTTTAGCCTCTGCGACTCCTTCTCTGCGTAATAGTCAGATTCAGACCTGAAAAAACAGAAGCATTTATTACCGCGACTTGTGGTAAAATCACCTATAATTTAACCTGTTCTAAAACAATTACTTGTAAATAAAATAAAGTGTGTATTGTAAAAAATAGGTTATTTCGTTACAAGAAGTTAAAAGTTAAAAGAAAAAAAATACTTACGTACATTATAGCTATACACTTGATTCTTCTCGTGATTGAAGAGTAATTGTAGAGTGACGTAAGAGAAGTACTCCTACTAATGTAGGTTAGCGCGTGAATAAGAAATAATGAATTTACTCGCGTTAATTTTTGATTTATATACTTAAAACACACACACACACATAGCTTTACAACACACAAAAACACACATCAGTAAATTGTGTAGTCAGCATTAAAAAGTGTCAGCATTAAATAGAAGCGGCGCTAGTGTCGCATGAGTTACATCGAGTCTATATTTAAAAATTATTTAAAATAGAAAGCATGCAAATTTCTGAGTAATTTGTTAATAAATGAGTGAGTTGCATAACAATTTGCAAGTGTGAGTGTTATTTTCAAAAACGTATGGATATTGTGAATATTAATAAGTGATAAAGAAAAAGACGTTTAAATGACATTATTCCTTAAAAAGAAGCAATAATTGCATAGCAAAGAACAATATTTTGATAAAGTGGATTTTTCTTAACTAAAACAAGTGATTTTAAGTAATCTAATGTGAAAAATAATAAAGATACAGTGATAAAGGCGGTTAAATTTTAAATGATTCACTGCTTATGTAAACAAATATTAATTTCCATACAAACTAGTGCCATCTCGTGGAGAGTAGTAAGATTAAGTCACATATAAACTAGCGCCATCTATCAAAGATTAAAGAAACTGACTCATAAAGAACAAAGAAGCGCACCATCCCATAACAAATCCCACCTATATATGAAGTGCCATCTTGTGGAGAGTAGTAAGATTAAGTCACATATAAACTAGCGCCATCTATCAGAGATTAAAGAAACTGACTTATAAAGAACAAAGAAGCGCACCATCCCATAACAAATCCCACCTATATATGAAGTGCCATCTCGTGAAGAATAGCAAGATTAAGTTATGTAAAAAATAATATAGACGAGAACCATTTCGTAACAAAAACTACTTCATCACGATGCTAAGAGTATATGTTAACTAATTTCGTCTCCTTGCCTATTGAACGTCTGGCGTTATCGGTAGAACATACTACTCTTAACCCCAATGCTGATGTTTCGAGCCGCACCTAGACTGCAAATTTTTTATTTTATTTTTTTTGTCTTATAATATTTAAAACAATGACGAAAACAAGAAAACAAACTCAGATGGACAGACAAATTATTGATTTATCTAATGAAATACAAAGTACTCAAAAACTAAATATTGAGTTGCTGAAAGAACAAGACGAATGTGCAAAAGAATATGCTAAGAAAATTGATGAGATAGTTATACTTAAAAAACAACTAGCAGATCAGGAAATTGAGCTACGTGAAGTCTTAACTGAGAGGGATGATATAAAAAACACACTAAGCCGGCACCTAGTTGATATTGATGCTCATGAAGAAGCTCTGAGAGTAATAAAAGTTCATGAAAGTAATTCTAGACTATCTGAAGAGCTTCAACAATTACGAAATCAAGAAAAAGATGACATCATACTGACACTTCATAAAGAGATAGACAAATTAAAACTAAACATTATATCGCTTCAGAAAGATAATATTGAATTAAGACTACAACCAACAAAAAGAAACATAACAAAAAATAAAACTCCAAATCTAACGAATGATAAGAAGAATATGAACCATGATAACTCAACTACTAATAAACCAATGCGGACTAAAGTAAAAACATTAAGGACACAAACTCCATCAAAAAAAAGAAATCAAAAGCTGACAACATGCGTTAAAAAGCACTATGACACAAAAATAAAAAAACAAAATATAAAGAAATCTACAGAAGAATCAAAAGTAAAGAAAGTGAATCCTAAAAATACGACAAATCCAGAAATGGATATGAAAAATCAAAATGTTGGTAATAATGAAATTAAATCAGTTGAACAAACAAATATTGTAAATGACTCAAATATTGTTTTATCACAACATACACAAATAAACAATCATAATCAAGAAAAGTTAGATAACAAACCCAAGCAAATGTTAATTATATGTGATCAATATGGTAAAGGATTAGCTGAATATGTAAGAAGGCGCAATACTGAATATGGTAGAATTGTATCAGTATGTAAACCTGATGCTCCACTACAAGAGATACTACAAAATGTTGTATCATGGACTTCTTTAATGACAGAAGGAGATGATGTAATTATTATTGTTACAGATGTATATAACTATAAGTTACAGTATCTTAGAGAAGTAAGAGAAATATGTAAAATAAATAAATTCAAGTTACAAGTAAATACATTACCCTATATTGAATACAAAAGTAGAAATTATAATAACAAAGTGTATAGATTGAATAAAGAATTGTTAACATTTGTTAATAGGTCCACAGGAATGTCAATAATTGACATAAATAAGTATGTATTAAAAAATGATAGTAACAATGTAGTAAAAGTAAGTTTAATGAAATATATATATAATGAAATTATCCACAACTCTAAATATGAATTTACACACAAGTTTAATAATATTATACAATTGACTGGACATTATGTTAAAAATTTTACTAAAACTGATGATAAATTAAATGTAATGACACAAAACACTCAAATAGTTTCGAGTAATGAGGTTACTCCCTTGATTGTCTCTAATTCTTTTTTAGGAAAAGCACCGACAGCCAAAAATCCAACATGAAAAACAATAATGAGATTATACTGATCCACCAAAATTGTGGAAGCATGTCAAATAAACTATCAATACTTCATTTGGTTGTCGATACTTATAACCCACATGTATTAATTATCTCTGAAACATGGCTAACAACTCACTGCGTTAATATAGTAAATATATGTGGATATACACACGCAAGTAACTTTATAAGATCAAGATATATTCATGGAGGAGTATCCATATTTGTAAAGAAAAACATTAAGTTTAAAAAAAATGAAAATATTAACTCTATGTCTGTTGAATATCATTGTGAATTGACATCTGTAGAAATTAATGTCTCATCTAAAAATAATAATATGGCAATTGGTGTATATAGAACAGGCAAAGGAAGTTTTAATATTTTTATTGAAACAATGACTAAACTCCTTGAATATCTGTATAGCTTGTCTAGCACCCGAGTATTTATAATAGGTGATATTAATGTTGATTTTTTAACTGATAAAACTAACAAAACTAAACTAAACGATCTTCTTCATGCCAATGGATTTAAAAATATTGTTGACTTTCCTACTAGAATAAATACTAAATATAACACTAAAACTTCAATTGACTGTGTAATCACAAACTCACAAGACTGCGTAAAATCGATTTCATCTTTACCTTTGGGGATAGCAGACCATGATGGACAAATTCTAAAAATAAATAATACAAATCATCAACAATCTAGTAATGAATATATTGAATACCGTGTATGTAATGATTACAGAATAAATTGTTTCTATGAAGCTATGTTATCATATGACTGGAATTATATATTTAATGACACACAAAAAGACCACTTTGAAATTTTTATGCAAAAATTTGTATGGAATCTAAATTTGTTTTTCCCGATGAAAACAAAAAAAGTAAAAACATTACACCGTGCACCATGGATATGTAATGAAGTAGTCAAATCACAGCAGGATGTTCATGATTTATACCTATTCCAAAGACAATACCCTGAATACGATATAGAAGACATAATAAAAGAAAAGAAGGATTTGAGAGATAAGTGTATCGTCGAAAAAAGGAGAAATCACATAGAAAAGAAAAAACAAGAATCAAATAATCCAAAGAAGGAAGTATGGAATATTATTAAAGAAACAACAAACAAAAAACAAACAGAATCAGATTGGTGCCTTTTTGACAGTAAAAAGAATAATAAAGTTGAATTAAAAAATGTTCCCGGCTTTATTAATGATTATTTCATTAATTTTACTAATAGTTTAGTACAAACAAATCCTCCAAATATTGAAGAAGCACTCAATTTTTTAAAAAATAATGTGAATAGTAAAAACCAATTTCTATTTAAACCAGTGGATCAAAAGACAGTGATTGAATGTGCAAAATTAAAAATTTCTAAAAGTAAAACAAAAGACATATATGGTATATCAGGTGAACTTTTATTTAAGTTGATTGTAGGATTAATAGAACATTTTACCTTTATAATAAATATTGTATTACAATCTGACACATACCCTTCCTCACTAAAACAAACTCGCCTTTGCCCAATTTATAAAGGAAAAGGTGACAAAACTAATGTTGAAAACCTCAGACCTCTTTCAATTGTCGTCACTTTGTCTAAATTAATTGAATTTATTACGTCACAACAAATAATGAATTTCATGGAAGAAAACAACCTCCTTTTTGATTCCCAATATGCCTACAGATCAGGCCGTTCTACAACATCGGCAACATTAAATTTTGTAGAAAATGTAATAACTGCTTTGGAAGGAAAACAAAAAGTTGCAGGTGTATGTTTGGACCTATCAAGAGCGTTTGATACTGTTTGTCATGAACTAGCAACAGAAAAACTAAAAGTGTATGGTATTGATGGTACACATTCAGAACTAATTAAATCATTTTTGGAAAATAGACAACAAACAGTAGAAGTAAAAGTAAAAGGCAAAGGATTACGATCGCCAGCCAAAAATGTACAACTTGGTGTACCGCAAGGTTCCTCCTTAGGAAATACTTTATTCCTTATTTTTTTAAATGATATAGGATACTTAGATATTCAAGGAAAAATTGTACAATATGCGGATGATACTACAATAATCCTGACTGCAGACACTTATGAAAATCTGCAAATAAAGATAAATGAAACAATGGAAAAAATATGTAACTGGTTTAAAATGAATGGCCTTAAGCTAAATCCGAATAAAACACATATAATGCTTTTTAATGCTCGATCTCCCAAGCAGCCTCAAGTGCCTATGTTTTTACAAAATGGAGGAAATTGCGCCAATGCTATGAACATCAAACTATTAGGTTTTGAACTAGATCCATGTTTAACTTGGAAGCAGCATATTAATACAATGTGTAGTAAACTCACAAGTGGAATATATGCATTAAAGCAATTAAAGAAATTAATGACATCACAACAGCTAAAAGACATTTACTATGCATATATCCATTCCATATTACTATATGGTGTCATATTATGGGGACAATCTGCAGATGTAGAGCGTGTATTAAAAATGCAGAAACGGGCTGTTAGAGTACTCGTTGGGGCAAATTTTAGAGATACATGCAGAGAACATTTTAAAGCTCAGAAAATATTAACCGTTACCGCTGTGTATATTTTAGAAATGATAATGTATGTGCGACGGAATCTAAACCTTTTTAAAATTAAAGAAAAGCCTAATGGTCGACGACTTCGAAACGATGGCAGTCTAATTGTTAACCCAAAAAGATTATGCTTGTCAAAAAAACTACCAAAAATTAAAGGCCCCCTATTATATAACAAATTACCGGAATCAGTCAGATCAATCACTAGTGATCAAGCTTTCAGGAAGAAAGTCATTGATCTACTACTGGATAAGACGCTGTACAGTGTTCAAGAATTTTTATCAAATAAATATGGACGATGAGACATTAATCTAAAATATAGATAGGATTTATTATTTATTTTTATATAATGTGCATATTTAATAAAATTATTAATTGTAATTTTTATAAGACGACGCCCCTTTACAGCTGATAATAGTTAAATTTATATTTATTTTTAAGTTAGGTATTTGCTTACAAATGACATATTTAATTTTTTAATTTTTGAATTTTTAAACTTTTAGCATTATGATTATTATTTTCAAATGTGATTAATATCATTTAAAATTGTGAAAATCAAAGACGAAACATTTTTGTACAACATACAACATATAACTATGTAATAGATATATGAAAATGTACGTTCCTCAAATGTGTTAATAAAGATATTCTATTCTATTCTATTCTATTCTCACAACCTCTGTCGGTAAAGTCGTTTGACGGTAAAATCGTTTGAGGATCATATTTTAATTTCATATAAATGAAACAACAAATAAAATCATTATAAATGTGGAGCTTTGTGACTGAATAGGTATTCACTACCAATGTTAGCATGTTATATTCATCTATTTTGTAAATAAACGAACTTTAGCACTCATGTACGTAAGAATTTGGAATTCTTTTATTTTTTTCTTTTATTAGTAGCTAAGGTAAGACAAAATTTCTTTATTGCATCAAGTATGACAATAACTAAAAGTACATTTAAAATATAGTACCTAGGTAAATAGTTGATTATTTTAGTTTTGTTCTTTATTTTTTGCTTCACACACATATCACAGTCATATTCTGATGGAACCTCTCCGTTTCACTCCGCTGTCCGTTCCATCAGAATATGTGATACAGCCTTCCCAAAAATATTACTTAAATTTCAAATCAACAATAATAAAAACTTACAATGAAATCCACGTCGTTCCCATTTTCGTTGCACTTAATTTCAAAATATTGTTTAAAGGTATATATGAGAGCAAAAGGAATATTTATGCACAATTTTTTGTTAATTAAGAACATGACGAAGACCACACGCGAAATCAATTACTTATGGGCTAGACTAGCTAGCTAACGCTCGGTGTTACAATGCGTGACGATGTAGGAATAGCCATGTTCTAGACCAGCTAGAAAAAGATTACTTGGGCTTAAAATATACAGGACATAGGTACTTTCGCAAACATTGATTACGCTGTAAAATGATCACCACGACATCTTCCCAAGTTCCGGGACCAGCCGGACGCTGTGATAAACCACCATGGAAAGCTTCTGCTTCGTTATTTATTTAACGATGCAGAAATAGACATGTCCTAGACCAGCTAGGTAAAGATAATTTTGAGCATAAAATATTGTAAGCTACAGTTACTTTCGCAAACATTGATTACGCTGTAAAATGATCACCACGACATCTTCCCAAGTTCCGGTACCAGCCGGACGCTGTGATAAACCACCATGGAAAGCTTCTGCTTCGTTATTTGTTTAACGATGCAGAAATAGACGTGTCCTAGACCAGCTAGGTAAAGATAATTTTGAGCATAAAATATTGTAAGCTACAGTTACTTTCACAAACATTGATTACGCTGTAAAATGATCACCATGACATCTTCCCAAGTTCCGGGACCAGCCGGACGCTGTGATAAACCGCCATGGAAAGCTTCTGCTTCGTTATTTGTTTAACGATGCAGAAATAGACGTGTCCTAGTCCAGCTGTGTAAAGATAATTTTGAGCATAAAATATGTAAGCTATAGGTACCTACTTTCGCAAATTCAACACTATCACCATGGCATCTTCCTGAGTCTCGATCCAGCCGAACAATATCATCATCATAGAATGACCACAGAAAGCTCTTACACCGTTAAAACAGTAACCGAACTCCATAAAAATATAATTTCCGATAACTTTCTTCACATTAAGCTAAGTAAATTTTCTATTACTTATCTAAAAATTCCTTTTACTTTCATATCAAAAAAGTTTCACAAATTCACATCAAAAAGGGGACACCGCACTTCAAAGATATGTTTTAAAATACTACTATTAGTATTAGGGCAGAGAAAAGGTTAATCGATTATACAATCGATTGCATGGGTTGACAGTTACTCGATAATGATGATATAAATATTATAAAAATATGTATAGTTAAAACATGTGATCCTACTGAAAAAAATATATTAGTAATAATACCTAAATTTTTATATATAATATATCTGTTTGGGGAGCAGTGGGAAGAAAGCAGTCCACAGCCACAGCCCCTGTACTCCAGCCTGAGCCGTTACCTTCCAACGGGGACAATTCGTACGACGCAAGTCTTAGACGGGGAGTTCTATATAGAACTTAGGGTATTTGATGCGGGAGCTATCCGTGAGCTCCCGTTTGCTAAACGATACGAAGAGGTGCAAGCAATTCTTCGCCTCCAATTGTCTCATAAAGACCCTCAATGGGCGCTTGTAAAACAACTCTTTAAGGAAGGAGAAAAGAAGTTCGATAAAGAGGGTGTATTTTACTTAAAAGAAAAAAAATAACCTATTGACGATCATCTTTTTTCCTTCTTTTAAATTTGTTTAGTTAAGGTTAATTTCTTTTTTATACTTATGATTTAAATAAGTATTTTTTTTTCCTTCTGTTTTATTAGTTGTAGTTACAGTTAAATTTTTTATACTTATAATTTTAATAAGTTTTAATAAACTTTTTTAATATGAAGATAAATTAAGTATTATTCAATAGTTTAAAAATAAATCTTTAATTAAACCTGAACATATTTTAACAACCTCTTAAATTTAAAGTCTTATACCTACCACAGACATATTTGATAACCTCCTTGTTTGTTTATAAAATGGGTAATAACACAATTTATTGTTCCGTTTGTGATAAATCGATACCTAATAGATCATTTTCAGGACACTTGCGTAGTATTTTACATAAAAACAATACTTCCATCCATTTAAATACTAATATTGAACAAATTAATTCTGCCTTTAAAAAACGCATAGTCTCTTATCGTATTAAATGTGATCGAAATGAGGAGGAGGATATTACAAACGCTTGCATTACTTCAAGTTCAAAGTATCTCACCGCGTCAGCGTTGCATTTGCAAGAATTATTAAATACTGCTTTGTGTAATCATGTAAATGTCAAAGTAAATTTTGAATTATTTATGAAAGTAATTTTGCCTAAGGATGATACTGTCGAAATTAAGTCGTTCACAACAAAAAATATGATATTACATAAATCCTATAATTTTTCTGAATTATTACAGAAACTTATTGATATATTTTCCAGCAAAATTGAGGAGTTTCAAGAGAAAGGCAGTGGGTGGTCTATATTAGATATTGTTTATTTCGAAGTAAATATCAATAAGTATAACCCCTTACAGGGTTCTAGTTTTATAAAGTTAGCAAGTAATCTTCTGTCTAAAAAAGCATGCTTGAATATTAAAAACAATGATGAATATTGCTTCGCTTGGTCTATAGTGGCAGCTTTATATCCTGTGCAAAAAAACGCGAATCGTACATCATCATATCCGCATTTTAGTACCGTATTTAATTTTGAAAATATGAGTTTTCCTGTCTCTTTATCTGACATTAGAACTTTTGAAAAAAATAATCACACTATTAGCGTTAATGTGTATGGATTAGAAAGGAATAAGATTATTGGCCCACTATATAAAACGCTTCAGCGAAAAAAAAAGCATGTTAATTTACTATTGTTACAAAATAGTTCTCATTCTCACTTTTGTTTGATAAAAGATTTACCTAAATTGGTTAGAAGTCAAGTAACTAAACATCATGGAAAGCTATATTTTTGTGATGAATGCTTATTATTTTTAAAGACTGAAAAACATATCTGTGGAGGTGTAGCTACTATTTTACCAAACGAAGGCAGTGTAATTCATTTTCAGAATTATCAACGTATGCAAAGTTTACCTTTTGTAATTTATTCGGACTTTGAAACTTTCTTGAGCCCGCGATCTAAAAAACAGGGTAATAATACTCTGAATTTACGGCAGCATATCCCATCAGCTTTTGCGTATTATATTGTTTGTAATTATGACAGTTCACTTAACAAATTAGTAACGTACCGGGGACGAGATTGTTCTGAAAAGTTTGTTAAAATGCTTCAAAGAGATGTCAAGAAAATACACTTCCTAATTGAAGAAAAATCTTCTAATCCTATACCCATAAAATTCTGTGAAAATGATAAGTTGAAATTTGATAGTGCTGAATATTGTTATCTGTGTAACAAATTACTACTGGATGACAAAGTACGCGACCATTGCCATTTCACAGGGAAATATAGAGGCGCTGCACATTCTTCATGTAATATTAATTTTCAAATACCAAAGTTTGTACCAATATTCTTTCACAATCTTTCTGGTTACGATTGTCATTTATTTATACGCGAGTTGAGTTCGACTCCTGGTCTTATTAAAGTAATTCCGAAAACTAAAGAAAATTATATTTCTTTTACTAAGTTTATTCCGTTAGCAAAAAATAAATTTGCTGCAGTTCGTTTTGTAGACTCATTTAAATTTTTGAGTACAAGTTTAGACCAGTTAGTAAAAAACTTGAATGTGGAAGATTTTACTCATTTAAGACGAAATTGTATAGATGAAAAACAGTTCAATCTGTTACGTCGAAAAGGGGTGTATCCATACGACCATATGATTGGTTGGTCCTCATACAGTGAAACTAGTTTACCACCACGAGATAGTTTTTACAGTACACTTACAGACGAACCTCTATCACAATCTGATTATGATCATGCCCTAGAAGTTTGGAATTATTTCGAAATAAAGGACATGGGTGAATACACAGATTTATATATAAAATCTGACGTACTTTTACTAGCGGATATTTTTGAAAATTTTCGCAAAACTTGTATGGTGAATTATAGTTTAGATCCCGCATTTTACTTGACAGCTCCCGGTCTAAGCTTTGACGCAATGTTATTATCAACAAAAGTGAAATTAGATCTTCTTACTGATTTAGAAATGATTCGCATGATACAGAAAGGTATTCGTGGTGGCATTTGCTTATGTTCTTTTAAGATATGCTAAATCGAATAATAAATATCAAGAGGATTTTATTCCATCTCAAGCTAGTAATTTTTTAATTTATATAGATTGTAACAATTTGTATGGCTATGCAATGTGTAGTTATTTACCTCATTCCGATTTTAGTTGGCTTTCTAAAGAAGAAATTATACAATTAAATATATTGGATATTCCTAACGATGCAAACTATGGGTTTATTTTAGAAGTAGATCTTGAATATCCTGAGAGTTTACATGATTTACATAATGATCTACCATTTTGTGCAGAAAATTTTACCCCTCCTGGTTCCAAATGTAAAAAATTGATACCAAATTTATATGACAAATTTTACTATGTAATTCATTACATGCATTTGAAAACTTGTATTAAAAATGGTATTATTTTAAAAAAGATTCATAGGGTCATAAAATTTAAACAAGGTCCATACCTCAAGTCATATATTGATTTAAATACTAAATTAAGGCAGTCAGCTGACTCCGTATTTCAACAAGATTTTTTCAAAATGTTAAATAATAGTTTATTCGGTAAAACATTAGAAGATACTGAAAAACGAGTTGATGTAAAGTTAGTAAGCTTATGGAATGACGAGCGAAATAAAACAAAGAAATATATTACGGCGAGTCAACTCATAGCACGACCAAATTTTCAAAGCATATCTATTTTTGACGAAAATTTAGTAGCAGTACAATTAAGTAGGGAAAAAGTTATACTAAATAAACCAATTTACATAGGATTTACAGTTTTAGAGTTATCCAAAAGCCATATGTATGATTTTCATTATTCGATTATGAAAAAACATTATAATGATAAAATATCCTTGTGTTACACAGACACTGACAGTTTATTATATTCAGTACAAACTAAAGATTTTTATGCTGATTTAAGAACTCATTTTACTAATTATTTCGATACAAGCAATTATACGTTTAGTAACGAATACAATATTAAGCGAATAAATAATAAAGTACCGGGATTATTCAAGGACGAACTCGGTGGAAATATTTTATTAGAATTTGTTGGTTTAAGATCAAAATTATATAGTATCAAAACAAAAACAACAGAGACTAAAAAAGCAAAGGGTGTAAAAAGTCAGTTGCAAAAAAATTAAAGTTTAGTGATTATATCAACGTTTTGAATACCGGTAAGGAAATACGAAAAACAAACATTCTGTTCAAATCTATAAAACATACAATATTCACCCAAGAGCAGAATAAAATAGCGCTCTCTCGAAATGATGATAAGCGATTTATTCTTAAAGATAATATAACAACAAAATCTTGGGGTCATTACTCGATTACCGTGTAACCAGAAGGTTAATCAAATATGTCTGTTTAAACTGTTGTACTGTTGAAAATAATCTAGACATTGTATTGTTATAAAATTTAAGTATAGCAAATAATTATATTAATAGATATCACTGTTTACTTATTTACTTAGTTATAATATTGTTAAAAATAAATGTGAATAATAAACTACTGTTTTTAATTTAAAGCTCTCTTCAAACCCAATCTTCGCACTAAAATGTAAAGGAGGTAGTGGAAAGTACTGAAAAAAAGCGTAAGAGTTCTTACATTGAATTCTGTATACTATATTTTCATTTACATATATAATAATTTGTAAAAAAGAATGAATTCATGGCATCAAATATATATGAATGGAATAAATATAGATTTTTTTTTGTGATGAAAAATTTGTGATGTATATATGATACTTAAAACTAGATAACATCCAAGACCCAAGGAATTTGAAAAATACCATACCACATAATGCCTTGGCTGGGAATTGAACCCAGAACCTCTGAGTGGCGGGCGAGCATGGTAACCGTAACGCCACAGAGGTTGTCGAATGAAATACGTATAATTAGAATACTACTGAGCCGCATATGAAATATGATAGCTACTGTATTGATATACCTGCTAGTTACAAGGTGGAGGTCGTGTACGGACATGTCTATTCCTGTTTATTTAGGTGTGCGAGGAACGCTATGTTTTGCAATACAATCACTTTTAATTTATAAAAGACTCATGTTGACTATAAAGATTTTTCATTTGTATATTGGACAGCCAACCCGCGATACATCATCTACTACATCGATTCATTGCCAGTGCATCAAATTTGTAACTGAATGTAAGTAGACATATTTTTCATAAATGATAATGTATGTCAAAATATAATGTTTGTTACTTGTTATTTAATTTATATTTTTGTTCTTTACAGATCATGTTGGACTCACAAGAAACCAATTGCATATTGTGCTCGCAATACGCTCAAGATCCTGATGAAGAATGCTTTCAAGGATTGAGAAATCGAATTGCAGAGCTAAAGAAAATAGAAGAAAAGAAAGAAGCTGCAAAAAAGAAAAGTGGAATATCATCCTCCTCTTTTGTTATCAGCAAAGCGAAGAAAGGCATAAGGATGATAAAAATTCAGGTGATGAATTTGGAAAACGAAGCTAGTACGTCATATTCTTCACCGCAGTGCAGTGATGGTACCGAAAACGTTATACTTAGTGCGCAATATGTGTTGAGTGATACTTTTGATGAAATAATGGACCTTACGGAAAACGTTATTAGTAAAATTAGTAAAAAGCTAACTAGTGATAACTTTTGATTGTATAATATGTATGTTATAGTTTAAGGAAATCTAAATAAGTATATAAATTAATTATTATTAGTTTTAGATTTAAATTAAATTATTTTATTTAGTGTAACTCTAATTATTGTTATATAAGGTTTAGTTAAAGAAATCAATAAATTGAATAGTAATGTAAATAATAAAAATATGGGTGTTAAATATAAATAGTTTATATCTTAGTATATCTCAGAATAATAACTTAAATATGTGAGTAGCGTTAATTTTATACTGTTACTTAATTATGTGATACTTTAGTTATATGTATTCATAAAAATGATATAAATTAAAATAAATATTTTGTTAATAATAATTGTTATTATGTATTTTACTGTAAAATTTATTAACTAAGTAATAAAAAACGGTATAAAATTATCTTGTTTTTTTATTGTTCATAAACTTAAAATATACTCGTATTACAAATAAAATTTATAAAAATACACTATTCTATCATATTTTACATAAAAAAACATTCTTAAAGAACTTAATTATATAATATTATATATTTATTTAAACAACATGCATTACAAAATTAAATATTTTCTAAGTACCATTTCTTTATACAAATAGCATTTTTTAGGGCACAAAAGTTCTTATGACTTAGACAATTGAAAGTACATTCATTTTTGCAATAAGTTTTATATAAAGTCAAAAAATTTGGACTTCCTCTGTCTTCTATATCTATCAAATCACAATCATCACACATTTCCTTAATCCATTTCTGTTTTTCGAGTCCTTTCATGACAATAGTTTTGTTTCGCATCATTGGTATAATGATTCTTTGGAATTCCCTGAAATCTATGTGTCCAGAATTCCAGAGGACCCCTCTCTGTCGCTCAAGGTATCGAACGGTCTTCTTTTCTTTCGAAGATAATGTAGTAAATGCATATGGAGGTTTAATTAAAAAAACTTGAGTGAACTCCACAGTAGACAATGCAAATTCTTTAATAATAAATTTATTATAGCAATCCTTGAATCCTTGAACATCAACGAAAATAATCGAGTTCATGATATTTTACGAACAATGTTGCTCAGAGGTCTATATTCTACTATACAGTCATTCAAAATGAGACAATATGCTGTTGTCTGATCAGGTATCTCTTTGTTGCACTCTAGTTCAAGACGGATGTTGATTACCGGCCCTGATTTGATATTATCGTTCTGTCTAGAACAATCTATCACGAATAACGGTGCAATATTTTTAAACTCTTGAGCAGTCAACAACGAGTTGCATGGGCGGTTATAATAAGACTGCTGAAAATTTGCATATTGCTCGTATATTAGTGCAAAGTTATGTTTTGCAAAGTTGGTATTGTAACTTTCGTACGGGTAATATGTAGAGTTTAAAAAAACTTTAACGTCTCGAATATCGCAGTGATCGAACCGTGACATATCGTTCATCCCATTGTTTTTTCTGTTTGTTTGTAAACCTAAAATAACATATCTAGGTTTCTCAATTTGCGATGAAGTTTTAATTGCCCAGGTGTGTTTTGTAGTCTTTGGTAACAAAGGGTACTCATAAAGATCCCAGTTTCTAAACACTAATTGAACTGGTCTGTCTTTTTCGAGTATTTTGAGTAAATTAATTCTTTCTCTATCAGATACTTTAACGTGAGGCATGCGCCATACAATCTTTTTTATATCAATACTTGCAACCTCTTCACCAGTGTTTAGCTTTAGAGCATTGAGGTTAGTATTACTTCGTAGCAAAACAAGCTCATGTTTGCAATTGACAATAATTTTTTTATAATCTTCTGCAAAACCTAATATGTTTCTGAGAGGTACTGAAGCAGCAAAATGACCTCCAATTTCATTTTTAAAACCGTTAATATCCCAACCCCACACTTTGGATACCTTCGACTCAGCTTCGTTCATAGATACCAGTGCTTTAATAGTTGAAGTTACGCCAGCATTCTTTACTTTGTCGATTTCAACACCGTTTAATTCATATATTATATCTTGAAAAAGAAATAGAAGAGGGTTGTTTGTAAACTGTACTACTGGAACTGCTTCCCTGCTCTCACCTTTGATAACATTGACTACGGCTTCAACATACAAGGTACTTGCACATGGAAGCACATATAAATCTTGTTGGTTTATAGGTATCCTAATTTCATCATTTCTATTTAAAGTAGTTATGTACGGTTTGTATGAATGAATTTCTATACTATCTATGGAGTTGTCATAAACAGGTGGGCTAGTTATATTTAAAATACTCATTTTAGCAATCCAATCGATTTGAGAAAATTTATATTAGCAGCTGTTAATTTCTTTTTTTTATCACGAGTATGTGTGCTCTTCTTGATTGCTCGATGGGTACTAATCTTTTGAAAAGATAGAGTTGTGTATTTATTGTAGTCGATCATATTTTCTTCAAATGTAAGTTCAATTGTACTTCCTCTCCGCGAAAATTTATTAAATTGTTTTTTATGTCCAATATTCTGATATTTATACTATTTACCGTGCTTCTGTTCACCGGAAAATATATGGTATATTTTGGAATTTCTATTATTCGGTAGCCAGGAGGGACATTCAAAGCGAATTCATGAATTATAGGACTTGATTTTCCATTAATGTAGGAACCTTCAGTAATATCACATTCAACCCGTAGCACAGTTGTAGATAGAATGTTCACTGGCAGTGGGGACATAAACCATTTATCTTTCTTGAGAAAAGTTTTACCGTAACCTAGTAAAGGTCCAATAGAATTTGGTTTTTCAAAATGAATATCTTTAGAGCAGAATATCGAGAGCCTCAATGTGTTATTGTTGCACAATAACTTGAAAACACAATTGTTTACTTTTGATTGTAAGAACTCACTGATGTCTTGGAGTTCATAAGCTCCCTCAGGAATTTCAACCACTTCATCCACACCATAATAAAATTTATTATTAGTTTTTGTAATATTTGGTATAGAATTAAATGTAGATAAGTGTAAAAGAGAGCACTCATATTGACCATCTAGTTCCAATGGGGGGGAATAATTCGTTGTTAGTACTGAGCTGTTTCCAGTTATGGACAGAGTGAAAGACATTTTTAGAATGATGTTTTATTTAAACGTAATAATTATTATATACTATATTTACACCCAAAGTCTTGCAAAATTTTATACACAAATGGCCGCAATTTACAGTAACAAAGTTTTGAAATCTAGTATAATTATAATGTATATCACTAACATTTAAATATTTCACTAATTCTTTGGGTGGTTTTAGGTTACCAAAACTATCGAAATATTCACAATAATCATTTATTTTAGCATAGGCTACCCAGTGAGTTCCATTATTATTATAACTGTCTAAGTTTAATATACCACACTCTATGGGTTGTGGTTTACATGGCAATCTATCTCTCATATACACACCTCAAAAATATGGAATATTTTCAGTGTATTTAATAATATCGATATTCGAAAGAGCACGATTGGGTAGCCTGTTCATTAGTTTTTTGTAGATTTCAAAAATAACCCGCTTCCTTTTTTATATGGTTTAAGATAAAATCCTTTTCCTATCGCAAAAGCCTCCATGGTTTTGTTATGACGTTCAGATTCACGTAAATTCTGTTGAGCGGTTTTACAATCATTTATGGTTTTAGCTATACCAGCAGCACCTCCTGCTAAAGCGCCTAGTGCTGATAAACCCGCAAAAATTGGTATCAAAGGTAAAATCCCTCCTGTTTTAGGGATTGGTATTATTCTTGGTAAACGAACGTGACTTGTCTTAGGAATCAATTTTTTTGCTGCTTCACAAGCATATTTAATAGCAGTTTTGTTATCCTTTGATTTCAGTTTCTTTATATGTGAACGTATTTTTGACACAATGGTTTTAAATTTTTTTATTCCAGCACCTGATTTTAATTTTGCTTTCATAACTTTGTTAACTATCCACGATGCCAACTTTTCACCTTTGCTAGCGTCTTTAGAATGTAATCGCTTCTTGGCCATTTTCATCAGTTGTAAATCTGCTTTATGACGTACGGAGAGTTCCGGATTTTTGTATGCAATATCGTGGTATTTACAAGCTTCGTCTAATTGGTTAATACCTTTATCACCTCTCGATAACCTTTCTTGTAACCTAGTGCCTGGTCCACAATAGTTGTAACCTGGCAAGTGAAGCTCAAACGGAATATTGTTTATCAAATTATTGACAAGTCCACCTCCTTTCATTTCTTGTTCTAAAATGAGCAAAATATAAGATGCTAACACTTATATTATGTATTATGATACAATAGAATTTCTATCTATCCAACAGTTTTCTTCGTCAGAAAGTCCTAACCATTTGACAAACAATTTATTGTTTTTCTTTCTTAAAATTTTTTCAATTAAGTATATATTTGGATACTTGGCTTTTGTAACTCTTCTTGATAAAATGAACCCAAAATATTTTGTTTTCGTTGATCTTGTATTAAATATGTCACTGGTTTAGTATTATTAACCGTTTTAATTGTGAAAATTTCTGTAGACCAATTAGGTGTAAAACCTTTTGCAAAACTACTCTTGTATTTACTTATTCTAACGTGGTCACCTATTCTAAATTTATTTTTGATTAATTTACATCGTTTCTCTTGGAATTTTTTAATGTTATGGTTAACTAGGTCTTCATTTTTTGTATTAACATCTACCGGTTTAAAATTAGTGACGCTATGTTTTTGATTGTTATATGAAAACAAAACGTCGTTCAAAGTTTTTCCTATCCATTTATAGTTACCATTATAACTGAAATGTTTATACAATTTAATCTTTAATGTTTTGATTAGTCTTTCTACAATTGAAGCTTTTTTTGTTGAATACGATGAATAGTGGTTAATTTTCATTAACAGCATTTGTCTTTTAAATTCATCGTTATAAAACTCTGTCCCTCTATCAGTTTGTAGATTTTTAGGGATACGTCCACTTTCCCTTATAATTTGAGTAAATGCATTAACAACCTCTTTCTTTGATTTAGTTTTTAAAGGAATCATCCAAGCATATTTTGAGAAACCATCAATGACAGTTAAAATGTAAGCGTATCCACTATTATACTTTTTTATAGATTGAAAATCAGCCAGATCCGCTTGCCACAAGTCGTCTATTCCTTTCAAGATCACATTGCGACGATCAAAATTTCTGCGTGCCGATCTATGAATTTCATTTACCACTTGGTGTTTTGCCATTTTGTAGTTCAATTATTTTATCGATGTAGTCTTTCGTATAAAACTTTTTTTCGAACTGAATAAGATTGTTTCTCACATCCTTTTTTATTGTCTTTATAAAAGCATTAATTTCATCAACGATTTTTTTATCAACATATTTTTTGTTCACCGCATCGTCATTTGCCACAGGTTCTGGAACTCCTCTCAATCGAGATGATTGTAAATCAAAATCCCCTTTTTCCGATCTAATTAGGTGATTTGTCGAACAATCTAGTATTTCCGACAAACGTAGTCTTTTATGAACATGGTGTCCGAATTTGTCTACATTCATTTTGAATCGAAGTCGGTCACCGAGGAGTAATAAATGATCTTAATTGAAGGTGAAGTTGTTAATTTATAGTCCCGCTTTCACGCAGTTCTTCTATAATTGAAATTATTTCGTTATCAAGACCAGTGTTGCCTGCATCTTTAGATGCTATTAATAATTTCAGTCTTTCAACTAATTCATTAGGATCATCCCAGTAAATGTAGTCAGTATTTTTTTTAAACTTCTTTCTTAGAATCATGCCTTCTCCTTCGGCTATATCCTCAGTATTACTGACAGAAGACGTAGAAGGCTTACGTAATTTAAAAAGTGGTTTAATAATGTGTAAATACTTTCGTCCTTTGTTAGATTTAATTGGTTTACTGGGATCGAAATCTCGTCGATGTGCGTTTGTAGCAATTAACATTGCTTTGAATTCTTGACTATCATGTTCGGTAACTAGTTCTAAATTAGGAACTTTTTTGAACAACAGCTCTATAATTCCTGGTGTTATTTCATAATCACGACCTGCTATATGTATATTTTGGTTATTTATATCAACACGTGATGTGCCCATCATTAGTTTACTCCTTTCTCTTCTAACTCCAAAAGGAACATCATCAAATATTTCTGAAGAAAGTGACCAAGATGAAGTATTTTGACTAGGACTCGGCATCGAATCAACAGTTTTAAACGATGTATAGCTGTTATTAATATTATTCTCTCCCGAGTCTCCCGAATCATCAAAACCAATATCTTCATCAGAATCGTTTTCAGAATATTCTTTGGAAATATTGTTTGAAAGGTTCATCTTAAGAGTTTTGTTGAAATTTGATTCAGGTGATACAGTTAGCCTTTTTATGCAAGGTTTAGTCAAGATATCATCTTCAGATTCTTTTGATAGAATTTGATTATTTTTATCTTTTATCAACTCACGTAATGGATCAGATACAGGTTTAAGAATCGTATTGAAAACATTGTCGTTGTAGGATTCCATAGTTCTCATATCTTTAATTTTCTTTTTAACAGCTTCTGCAACTTTAACTATCTGAGCCTTTAACTCTTTTTCCATTTTGAATAAGTACGTTATACGCCTGATAAAGTAATAGTTAAACTGAATTAGTTTTTTAATGAAACATTCTTATATGCTTATATATGACTCTCAAACAACACAAAAGTATCGAAATTCTTTCGGTAACCGCCTCCATTCTTTGCACAATCCTTATTTATTACTAAAAAGTTATAGGTTTCGCTCCATATTTTTGAACACATTTCTCGGAATTGAGACCACGACATATCAGTATTTACATGTTCGTCATATACATGGCGGAGGTTCACATCATCCTGTTTAAATAATATCAAAAGATTTGCGTTATCTCTTATTAGTTGTTTCGGAATCTTACTGTACGTTTGATTCAAGTAAAAACAATCGATAAATTTATGTCTTCCCATTGCGAAGTAATCCCTCATATTGGATTGATTCTCACATGCAACGTCATCAAAAATAATAATGGAGTATGGTTTTGCATCATGAGGGCTAAGAATAAGTTCATTGTCTTTATATTTCGCAAATGACACATTTGGCACTAAATTAAGAATATTTTCTAAATACACATATTTGGGTTGATATAATGTTTTTGAATAAAGATAAATGTTTTTAAAACGTAATCCATTTTCATGTAAAAGAAGACCTATAATTACATTAGTTTTCCCACAATTAGAAGGACCACAAATAATACAGCGGATAGTATTAGGTAGCAGGTCTCCATGGCGGGAAATAAGTACCTCTTCATCTGGACATGCTCTGCTCAGTTGTAAAGTTTGCGATTGTTTAACGAATTTCATTGTTTTAATTACGAAGGCTGATAAAGAGTGAATGTTATTCATTTGTAAAGTTATGATTTATATACATGGATGGAACGAACTGTGGAGTGAAACGGAGCAATTCCATCAGAATATTGTGATACAATGTGACTCTGTAAACTTAATAATATTAAGGATCCTGGATAACTATCGTGAATGAAGGCTCGTACATTCTGCGCGAGCCTGAATGTACGAAAGTGACTCGGATTTCATTGTAAGTTTTTATTATTGTTGATTTGAAATTTAAGTAATATTTTTGGGAAGGCTGTATCACATATTCTGATGGAACGGACAGCGGAGTGAAACGGAGAGGTTCCATCAGAATATGACTGTGATACAGCCTTCCCATAAATATTACTACTCCTGTGCTGTCGGACACCATAATAAGTCGTCGAAGAGTTGATCACCAGGATGCAAAGATCATTTCAAAATTTAATCCTGCTTCGAAAATCTCGTCACGGTGTAGTAACTGGCGACAAAAGTGGAAGATGATAACGACTCCGAGGACGACGTTGGCGGCGCGGATCTGCTACAATTGCAGAAAGCCTGGCCATACTGCCCAAGATTGCTGCGTAGAGGGGTCTCCGAGGACGACGTTGGTGGCGCGGATATGCTACAATTGCAGAAAGCCTGGCCATACTGCCCAAGATTGCTGCATAGAGGGGTCTCCGAGGACGACGTTGGCGGCGCGGATCTGCTACAATTGCAGAGAGCCTAGCCATTCTGCCCAACATTGCCAAATAGAGAAATATGAAAACTGAAAACGCTTTGGATGCTCCGTGGCGTCGGCGTCGTGCTGGCGAACATCGAGGCCTGCTCCACCATACTCAACAGGTAATACACGTTTAATAATAAGCCTCATCCCTAAAGCACGTAGGTACTAATGGATTAAATTTAAAAAAAAAAACACTCCGTCTAGTGTTATAAATGTTATGATAGTAGGTATTAGCGCGAAAATGGCAGACGTAGACATAGGCGATCTAAACTTACCATAGATCAACCTTGAATAAATCTAGTCACAACAGAGAAACTAGTGAAACCTTGAACTTCGCTAAAATCAAAATTGATTAAAATAAGCGAATTTCGCATTCCATGCCGTAATTTTGTTTTAGATAGACTGTTATTTCACTGGCATATGTACGTACACCCCATTCATAATGGTTATAAATATTACGTAAGTAAGGGAACAAGATTGGCTATATCTGTTACAGAATATAAATATAGTATATGAACGTAAGAAATCACTAGGCACCCCATAATACTATCACATTAAACTTTAGCAACTCTTATAGTCTGATATCCATAACTTTACCAAAAACCAAACCTGTTCTTCATAATATATTTTTTTTCTATTTCTTTTGTACTTTTTGTGATGTCGTTCCTTCACAATAGTGATTGACATGTCGATACTTACTCTCGCTTCCTTACACTCACAAAGACTTTCGGTAGCGTCCCTGCTATTGTTCTCTAACTAAAAATAGAATCACTGTGGCCAAGCATCAGTTAAAAAAAAGGGGTGAACTTGGTGACCACGTGCGAGGTTATTGATTCTCCAAAATACGCCAGCTATGTAATTGAATATCCCATATCTAGAAGTTAATAATTCCTATTTGAATGTTGCACATCGTAAGTACGAATTTAAGAAGTCAGCGTCGTCGTGTAAGACGTCATTTAATAATGTCTTTTTAGTTTATTCAGCGTTAATAAGATACACCTTAAACATTTTTAGGGAGTCTACAACAGTCAGTTTTAAGCTAACTACGATATTTTTAATTGTTCTTCACGAGAGGCGACGCGACTGAGATATGTAAATAGGTCGTAATTTCGTCTTGCGGATACTGCATTATACCGTGGCATTATATAATACCTCCTAAGCCCCACTTGCTCACATCTGTGTGTAATTTAGTAGTCTGCTGACAAGTTTATCTTTAAAAAAAATTAAATGTATCTTGTTGCGAGGTGCCCCAAGACCACTTGATCCTTTTTTTTTGTTATGGTTGTATACGTCTAGCTAATTCTGCGAAACCTTTTTGTAATTGTTTATGAAAGTGGGAGGCTAGCCTAATGAAGTAACAGACTTTGTGAACATTTCTATGACTTATTGAGAAGCACTATCTCTTTTCAATTACCTTATAATGATTTATTTGGTTAAGTACACAATAATTTTAGCATTGATAAATAATGGTCCGAGCGAGCGAAGCGAGAGAGATCTCCGTTTTAGCTTGGCCAAAAATGCTTTCGTATGTCCGTGTGTTCTCCTCTAGAGGTCGCATTCCTCAATCGATTCCCGTAAAATTTTGGGAGCAGGTTCAATAAACATATGAAAATCGATCCATTTTAAGCCATTCTCCAAGTCAAACCATTTTTTTTAGAAATTTTTGACAAAGGCGGATTTGGCAAAAAGGGCCTAAGTGCCTTTGGATTATATGGCTCTTATGACCATTTTGTGTTTGTAGTGACAACGAAATAACAAAGGAATTTTATTTTTTATTATGACATACAATAGACGGATTTTTTTTTTCACCCGCATTGTCAAAGGAGAAAATAGTAAAATGTGTTTTTTTAGAGATCTGATTGACTTGCGCGTCTAGAGTTCGAATCCCACCAGAAGATGTTCTCATGTTAGTGCGAGATATTTATTTTTATTTTAACGACCGGTATTTTAAAATTCATTTTACGAGTTTTTTTTTTAAGTATTGGTACTTACTTGTATTCTTGGGAATTACGTAACTACACGAAACATTCGTTTCGGTGCTTGCAGTAGTTATAGTCTACACTACCAAAATTATCACTTTACCAAAATTTTACAAGAATTCATTTTCATAACTAAACTAAAAATCTTTGAATTTGATTTTTTTGACAATCTTTTATTGTAAGACTACAGTAGGTAGTACTCTTCAAGACAAAATAAACGAGCCCAAACTTAATGGGATTGCGTGGTTTCATTAGAGTTCCTATGACCGCTTTCCAGCTCCATCATCAGACCGGCTTCAAGTCATCAAATAATTGCATTGCCACGCGATATATTCAGGTGCCACATGGTTCTGTTGGAACTGTTACTGATTCGGTGTATGTTCCTAATCATGCATCACCTATTGATCGCCCTTTGGTAGTTATGGTTAGATTTGACAACTATGTACACTGGCCCAACCATAATGGGATCAGTGCCTATTGTCGCTGTCACGCAAACTTGGCGTTCTAAAGATAGCACATGTTCTAGGACTCAATGTCCTCTCACATTAGCATGGGCAGTCACCGTACATAAGTCGCAGGGATTGACTTTACCCAGGGTAGTGGTCGATCTTGGGTCTAGAGAACTGGCTGTAGGTTGCACTTATGTCGCACTTTCTCGGGCTCAAAGACTTACTGATGTCATCTTGAAGCCCTTCGATTTTGATCGTTTGACAAGAATCAGGTGAAAACATTAGCTGAATGAACATTATCGAGATTTTGAAAAAAATATGGTGTAAAAAGTTTCTTCGCTCTGCAATCCCTTAAATCTTGCGAGGTCTACAGCTCACAGAGCCACTAGTAATAACTAACCGCATCCAGTTCCTATTGTTTCTATTGTAATACTCTATCAGGATTCATGTTGTACTCATCTAAGTATCTCACTTATGTAATCTAATACAATACCCATATGCATTATAAAAAGCAATAATACATTGAAACTGATAGTCTCTGCCGATATTTCGCCTTCCATATCTTGGTTTTAAGTTTAAGAACGAGCATTTCTTGAGGTTTCCATATATAGACCGGCTCCCGTCAATAGATTTAAACTTGTTTGTCAACAATTCAACTAAATCCAACTAAGAGATAGACCGCGATGTTCGCATTGAGCTGAAAGCTGTAATTAATGAATCGCAGTAACTCACATAATGTTGTTATACTGTGTGATACGGCCACAGAAAGGAAAATAATAATAACATGACTGTGCTGTCTGATATATTCATGTTGCGTCTCAACGAGTAACGTCGCTGCACTATGTGATAAGGTGATGCTGTGTCTCAACGAGTAATGTCACTACGCTATGTGATACGGTGGTGTTGTGTCTCAAAGAGTATCGTCGCTACGCTATGTGATACAGTGCTGCTGTGCCTCAATGAGTAACGTGGCTAGGCTGTGTAATACGGTGACGGTGTGTCTCAACGAGTATCGTGGCTACGCTGTGTGATACGGTGATGCTATATCTCAACGAGTAACGTAGCTACCCTGTGTGATGCGGCGGTGCTATTTCTCAACGAGTAACGTGGCTACACTGTGTGATACGGTGATGCTGTGTCTCAACGAGTAACGTGGCTACACTGTGTGATACGGTGATGCTGTGTCTCAACGAGTAACTTGGCTACACTGTGTGATACGGTGATGCTGTGTCTTAACGAGTAACGTGGCTACGCTGTGTGATACGGTGATGCTATTTCTCAACTCCATTTCCTCCTGTGGATGTCGTAAAAGGCGACTAAAGGATTTTCTTCCCGTCACTAAATATGAACAGACTTCCGATGGGCAGCAGCGTCGGAAGTACGATAGTGACCCCCACTGCGCTCGCCAACCCGCCTGCCAAGCGTGGCGAGTATGGCAATATCCCCTCATGGATATACAAAAAATGACCAGGCCCCCAGTACCCGGCAGCCCCGCTATTCCTGACTCCGGTAGCGGTCATGGTAACGGCGGGGCAGGGGGTGCTAAGAATCCCCGGATGGGATCCGGCTACCAACCCCGGCGAAAACTGGCCCTGGTAACACACAATGTCTGCACATTGAGGACTGACGAGAAACTGGCTGAGGTGGAGGAAGAATTGAGTAGGTTACGGTGGGACATTGTGGGGTTGTCTGAAGTCCGAAGAGAGGGCGAGGGCACGACAACCCTAGAGTCTGGTAACCTACTCTATCACCGGGAAGGAGACGAAAAGAAGTCCCAGCATGGTGTCGGGTTTCTCGTCCACAAGTCCCTCATTAACAACGTCACAACCATCGAGAGTGTTTCCAGCAGGGTAATATACCTGATACTCAGAGTATCTAAAAGATATTCGCTGAAGGTTATACAGGTATATATGCCAACTGGGGATCACTCCGATGAAGAGGTGGATGAAGTGTATGAGGACATCAGTAGGGCCATACATACTTCTGAAACCTATTTTACGGTTGTTATGAGGGATTTTAATGCAAAACTGGGTAAGCGAGGCATTGGAGAGTTTAGGCTGGGAAACTTTGGATACGGAGTGCGAAATAACAGGGGACGTAGGCTGGCTGATTTTTTGGAGCAAGAGGGACTCTTTGCGATGAACTCTTTCTTTAAAAAGCCGCCGCAAAGAAAGTGGACCTGGTTGGGTCCAGCAAAAAAGGACCAGCCCCCTGTTAAGAACGAAATCGACTTCATCCTAACGACAAAGAGACGAATATTCAACGATGTCTCAGTGATCACTCGAGTCAAAACCGGGAGTGATCACCGAATATTAAGAGGCATCGTGAATATTGGTCTCAAAGTCGAAAGGTCACGACTGATGAAGTCGACGCTCCGACCGTCGCAAGTCCAAATTGAGAACTCCGAGGGCTTCCAGCTTGAACTGTCGAATCGCTTCGAAAGCCTTCAGGATTGCGTTACAGTGGACGAGATAAACCAAGGGTTTATACAAGCTGTCCAAGCGGTGGGATCAAAAGTATTCAGGTCCAGCCCCAAACGAAAGCCTCAAAAAATCTCTGCTCGGACCCTAGACTTAATGGCAGAGCGACGATCAAGGCCGCTGCATACCTCCAAAGATGCTGAATCATATCGGCAGCTCAACAGACGTATACAAAAGTCCTTGCGACACGACATCCGCTCCTTTTATACTGAGCGTATTAAGGAGACGATAGAGCAGAATAAAAGCTCCAAAGTGTTCGCAAGAGCTATGTCGGTTGGGCAAAGCCGATTGATGAAGCTGAAGACGGAGGACGGCGGCGTGGTGTCGACAAAGGAAGGGGTTCTGGCGGAGATCGAGAGGTTTTATGGACAGCTGTATACCTCAGTATCACAACCCAGTAAACAAATGGTTAAAGACCCAAGAGCCAAGCTAACCCGACACTATACCGAAGATATCCCGAACATCAGCCTGTACGAGATTAGGATGGCCCTCAAACAGCTTAAAAACAACACCGCCGGGCGAGGATGGAATCACAGCAGAGCTTCTGAAAGCGGGCGGAACGCCGGTACTGAAAGTCCTTCAGAGGCTCTTTAATTCTGTTCTGCTCGAGGGCGTAACGCCAGAAGCGTGGAACAGGGGCGTGGTGGTCTTGTTCTTCAAAAAGGGAGATAACACCCTATTGAAGAACTATAGGCCTATCACGCTTCTGAGTCATGTATATAAGTTGTTTTCGAGGGTCATCACGAATCGTCTCGCGAACAGGTTTGATGCCTTCCAACCTCCCAAACAAGCTGGTTTCCGTAAAGGCTTTAGCACCATGGACCACATTCATACGCTGCGGCAGGTTATAGAGAAGACGAGGGAGTATAACCGGCCGTTATGCTTGGGATTCGTGGACTATGAAAAAGCCTTCGATTCGATCGAAACATGGGCCGTGCTTCAGTCTCTCCAGCGATGCCGTATTGACTATCGGTATATCGAAGTGTTGAAGTGCTTATACAGTAACGCCACTATGTCAGTCCGAGTACAGGAGCAGTGCACGAGGGCAATTCCACTGTATAGAGGTGTAAGACAGGGAGATGTTATATCTCCGAAACTGTTCACCGTTGCACTGGAAGATGCCTTCAAGCTTCTGGAATGGGAAGGATTTGGCATCAACATCAATGGCGAGTATATCACTCACCTTCGATTTGCCGACGATATTGTTGTCATGGCAGAATCGATGGAAGACTTAAGTACTATGCTCGGAGACCTAAATCGAGTTTCCCAACAAGTGGGCCTTAAAATGAACATGGACAAAACCAAAGTAATGTCGAATGTCCATGTTGCGCCCCTACCTGTTTGTGTTGGGAGCTCCACCCTCGAAGTTGTAGACCAGTATATCTACCTGGGTCAATTGATCCAGGCAGGAAGTTCCAGCTTCGAGGAAGAGGTCTTTCGACGAATCCGACTCGGCTGGGCAGCGTTCGGGAGGCTACACAATGTCTTCTCGTCCAAAATACCTCTGTGCCTCAAGACTAAGGTTTACAACCAATGTGTGTTACCAGTGATGACTTATGGCTCCGAAACGTGGTCCCTTACTATGGGTCTCATAAGAAAGCTCAAGGTCGCTCAACGCGCTATGGAGAGGGCTATGCTCGGTGTTTCCCTACGTGATCGAATCAGAAATGAGGAAATCCGTAGGAGAACAAAAGTCACTGACATAGCCAAGCGGATTAGCTCGTTGAAGTGGCAGTGGGCGGGACACATAGCGCGACGAACCGATGGCCGATGGGGCAAAAAGGTTCTTGAATGGCGACCGCGTACTGGCAAGCGAAGCGTAGGGCACCTACAAGGTGGTCAGATGACCTGACCAGGGTCGCTGGAAAGCGCTGGATGCAGGCCGCTCTTGATCGGTCATTTTGGAAATCTTTGGGGGAGGCCTATGTCCAGCAGAGGACGTTATGCGGCTGAAATGATGATGATGATGATTTCTCAACGAGTAATGTGGCTACGCTGAGTGATACGGTAATGCTATTTCTCAATGAGTAACGTGCCAACGCTGTGTGATACCTTGCTACTGTGCCTCAACAAGTGAAGTAGGTGCGCTGTATGATATGACTACAGAAATAAAATTTAAGGGTGAATCTTGAGAGGCTCAATTTGCGCTGTCTGGAAAAATAAAGTACCCGTAATATTTAAATTTGAAAACAAAATATTTTTTTTATGCTACTATAATGTATGATCTAACTGAGGCACGATAGTTATTGTGTTTATTTTAATGCAAATGGTCGAAAAAAAAATCTGAAAGGTCAAAATATTGATAACCCTGGCGCGTCCGCTTCACATTTCCTGAACAACTTGCCCACAAAACACTAAGTTATGAACGGAAATAAAATAAACAGTGAGGTTAAATCGCTAGCAGGGTAGTTGTTGATATATAAAAAAAATATACAGTATGTGTATTAATGACAGATTTATTTAGAAATATAATATAAAGTTTGTCCGAGACTAAACAGTGATTCCCGTGGCGCGCCACTAAAACACGTAAATCCCTAGTGGAATATTCTAAAGGAGTGCATCCGAGTCGTCGCATGGGTACTACTAGTAGCACTTCGAACATCGTTGAGGAAGATTGCGCCATTCGTTGCTCCAGGACGAAATTACAAAGGCGAATATTTGATTCCCCTGGTTTTGTTTCACTAGGTCGTTGATTACCCTGATCACGTTTATAAATATCATTAGATTTTTTAGGAATTGTTTTCCGATGTTAACGGAACAGCGGAAATGATTATTATGTATTTATTATATTTTTATTGTTTAAAACCTATTGGTTTTATCACAATCGATAAAAACATTCTACTTTTTGATTCCACTGGGGTCGATTCCCTTGGTATTTGCGCCAGGGTACTCAAAATCCATGATGATAAATCAAAATTTTCCTGATTTTCCGTGAAAAAAAGAAAGGTTTTTATCTTATTTATTACAAATATGTTTATTTTTAATCTATCCTTTCGACTAAAAATCATTTATTACCCCTCGATGCAAAAAGAAGGGTGTTATAAGTTTGACATCAATATCTGTTTCTATGTGGGTCTGTCTATGTGTCTGTGTGTCTGTATTGTATCATAAACTAATATTAATTAATACTTATTTTTTCTGAATGTAAGTTGATTGATCTGAGATATTTTTTATGTGGAAATTGACAATTTATTGATAATGACGTTACCAAAAATATTAGTTGTTGATTTTATATAATTTTTAAATATATATATTTTATTGAAGTAAGAAAGAAAAAAGAAAAAAAATACATATTTACAAATATTCACACAGAAAAAAGTTAACTATTAATTTAGTCTAAAAAGTGGCATAGTGCCAAGAACGCTGGCCGCATTTCCGCGTTGGATCGCAATACTGATGTTTTTATTTAAGTAAGTACTTACCGAAATATTTGTATAAGGATAATCTGATAGTTGATTTTAAAACTGAATAGTTTTCCTTTTAGTTGTTTTCAGTACATTTTTCTATAATTAATGAGTCACTATGGATAAAAGTGCCAATTTCTTCAATCAAAAGGCTGATTAATTCTTACAGATGCTACCAAAAGCAGGCCTCCGTCACTCGATCAAGATCGCTCAAAATGTACCTACCGGCTAGCCGTGTTTTCTAACGCCCAAGTGGCAAAGGGGCGCCGCACTCCGGCCTGTGTAGTCGCGTGCATGAGACTTGCTTACTGCGTATTGTTTGTTTACAATATTTTCTTATATTTATATTATATTTACAATATAAACAAGCGTTATATTTAACAATGTCAAGACATTATTGTGCGGTATTCCAATGTCAAAATCAAAGAACCAATAAAGAATTGTCGTTTTTCACATTGCCAAAAGACGAGGAAAGTGTTTTTTTTTTTTCTTTAAAATGTAGGTAGTCGTATAGAATAGGATTTGGTACTGTCTCTTCCAAGTATGAAGTTTGATTGTCCTACTGAACGTAGAAAGTTTAACATCGATGTCCTGTATCCAGATAGTATATGTTGTTGTTTTTCGTGTGTATAAGTGGCCAACACTGGTTTCAGATTTTTCAAGCTGCCTAAAGGCATCTGACATAGCTTAACGACTGCCATACAAAAGACAGCCGGGACCAATGGCTTATACGTGCCTTCCGAAGCACAGAGGAGCTCAATTTTTATGCCACTTGTGGTCACCCATCCAAGTGCGGACCACGCCCGGTGCCGCTTTACATGCGAAAGTGCTAGTGCGGGCCACCGAGCTCCTCTAGTAAAGTATATAACAACGATTTATATGAACTAGAAAGTATGCTATAAAGAATGACTCAATAATTACTCAAAATCGTATGTTTCTCATTGCGATGTACGGTACATCCACAGTTTGAAGTTTCTATGAAAATCACACGCTCTTATTACGTCACAACTTTTAAAGTCAAATCATCTATAGATCCTTTTTAATAAAATTTCTTTTCATAAATATGCGTCACGTTCATTTTTGTATTTTACAACATTGAGTCAACCCTAAGGTAATCTCACAACGGCCGACGTCATCGCCCGCTGTGCACTTAAAACGCTCCGTTCAGTCAAAGCAGTTAGGCTCATATTTCCTCGCGTCGCTTGACAGCTAGAAAGTTTAGTTAAATAAAGCGTAGGTATTTAGCGTTTGTAGGGAAGTGATGTATCTGTTACGTAGTAACTTATTAGTAATCTGTGCCAAAAGGCTGATTAGTTATATTTACTTACTGTAAATTAATAATAAAACTTGATTCACTTATATCATGACTAAATTTTGATTCCCTTGACGTCATTTATTGATTCCCCTGCCAAGAAAAACTTTAAATTGCTATAATTTTGGAACCGCTCAGCTAAAAGTGATGCCTGTTCGTTATGTATGTTTATAATTGAGTAAAATTTTATTTTTTATTATTACATATAAAAAAACTGTTTAAATAAATTCCGCCAGGGGAATCAACTAAATATGCCGAATCTGAAGATTCACCCTTAAATGACATAACTAGGCTTTGTGGTACGGTCACGTCTCATCTCGAAATGCGGGTATGTACGGCAGCAGAAAGATAACATGACTTCGCTGTGTGCATACACAGAAAAATAAAATAAAAATATCATGATTAAGATGTGTGTCATTTTTTTTATTCTGCGGCCATGCTGCGTGATACGGCAGTTTATCGACAAATCGGTAATATAAACTCCCAAAACCTACAACTATAAATAAACTTAAATGTAAATTTCCATCATTAATTCTACTGATTTTCTGGATTAGAATTCGTCAGATTATAGTTACAGTGCTCGCACACTATGAATTGATCAATATTAAGTAACAGTTATCGTATGTCACAAGTTCTAAAATCTGGATGTGGTTCGTTAATGACGGGCAAATTTATGGGTTGCGCAACTTACTAGAAAAATAACACTCGTGACAAATTTACTGCCGAAACCTTTTTTTTTATTTCTAGCGAGCGCCGAGTATACCGTCATCCCGGGGCGCCTGTAGCCGGACTACCTGGATTGGAACTCAAGTACCAGATGGAGCAATTGCCGCCGCGAGGACGCGTCGCTGTTAGGATGGCCGAATGTTACGGACCTTAATAAATAATAATTAATTATATTATCATTAGACATATCTAGTAATTGTAATGTAATTAGATAATTGGTTATTAGTTCTTCAGTCTTACAAGATTCAGGGGCGGGCCTTAATTAGCTCACCCAATTAGTTTTGACAGGGGCGGGGCTTATGCCCCCTCCATGTATCGTTGTACTGTCGGGTTTTGCATGCGAGGACTTCATTCTCGCCTGCGAACTTGTATAAGCTAGCATCATATTGTAATAAACTCAAGTGTACGATATTCGTGGTTTATTCTAAGCCCACCTGCAGCGAACCTCGTAAGAGGTAGATACGGGTAAATACCCGGCATACTATTTTGTGCGAAATGTCATAACAAGTTGATGGGGAATCGAAGAACTCGTCTAAACGAATATCTTTTGTTCCGAGACCAACCCCAAAATCATCAGTTTTGGCTCTTGAATTAGCAGTCAAAAATACCTACTCTCTATTCATGTATGAGGGTGCTCGTATATTGACATCGCATTTGATGTCTGATTGCTCATTTAAACATTTTATTAGCTCTACTTACGTTTGCCAGCAAAAAAACGTAACATTAGACCTGTTATTTTGTATGTTCCCATACAACGGGTAGATACGGGTAAATACCCGGCATACTATTTTATGGGAAATGTTATAATAATTTGATGGGGGATCGAAGAACTCGTCTAAACGAATATCTTTTGTTCCGAGACAAACCCCAAAATCAGTAGTTTTGGCTCTTGAATTAGCAGTCAAAGATACCTTATCTCTATTCATGTATGAGGGTGCCAGTATATTGACATCGCATTTGGTGTCTGATTGCTCATTTTAACATCTAGTTAGGTGTACAAATATTTGCCAGCAAAAACTATAAAGTTAGACCGGTCAATTTGTATGTTCCTATACAACGGGTAGATACGGGTAAATACCCGGCATACTATTTTGTGGGAAATGTTATAATAATTTGATGGGGGATCGAAGAAATTGTCTAAACGAATATCTTTTGTTCCGAGACCGACCACGAAATCAGTAGTTTTGGCTCTTGAATTAGCAGTCAAAGATACCTAATCTCTATGCATGTATGAGGGTGCTTGTATATTGACATCGCATTTGATGTCTGATTGCAAATTTTTACATATAGTAAGGCGTTCAAATATTCGCCAGCAAAAAATATAAAGTTAGACCTGTCAATTTGTATGTTCCCATACAACGGGTAGATACGGGTAAATACCCGGCATACTATTTTGTGGGAAATGTTATGACAAGTTGATGGGGGATCGAAGGACTTGTCTAAACGAATATCTTTTGTTCCGAGACCAACCCCAAAATCAGTAGTTTTGGCTCTTGAATTAGCAGTCAAAGATACCTAATCTCTATACATGTATGAGGGTGCTTGTATATTGACATCGCATTTGGTGTCTGATTGCTCATTTTAACATCTAGTTAGGTCTACAAATATTTGCCAGCAAAAAATATAAAGTTGGACCTGTCAATTTGTATGTTCCTATACAACGGGTAGATACGGGTAAATACCCGGCATACTATTTTGTGGGAAATGTTATGACAAGTTGATGGAGGATCGAAGAAATCGTCTAAACAAATATCTTTTGTTCCGAGACCGACCTCGAAATCAGTAGTTTTGGCTCTTAAATTAGCAGTCAAAAATACCTAATCTCTATTCTTGTATGAGGGTGCCCGAATATTGACATGGCATTTGGTGTCTGATTGCTCATTTTAACATCTTATGAGGTCTACTTACGTTTGCCAGCAAAAAAATGTAAAATTAGACCTGTTAATTTGTTTGTTCCTATACAACGGGTAGATACGGGTTAATACCCGGCATACAATTTTGTGGGAAATGTTATAATAATTTGATAGGGTATCGAAGAACTCGTCTAAACGAATATCTTTTGTTCCGAGACCAACCCCAAAATCAGTAGTTTTGGCTCTTGAATTAGCAGTCAAAGATACCTAATCTCTTTTCATGTATGAGGGTGCCAGTATATTGACATCGCATTTGGTGTCTGATTGCTTATTTTAACATCTAGTTAGGTGTACAAATATTTGCCAGCAAAAACTATAAAGTTAGACCGGTCAATTTGTATGTTCCTATACAACGGGTAGATACGGGTAAATACCCGGCATACTATTTTGTGGGAAATGTTATAATAATTTGATGGGGGATCGAAGAAATTGTCTAAACGAATATCTTTTGTTCCGAGACCGACCACGAAATCAGTAGTTTTGGCTCTTGGATGAGCAGTCAAAGATACCTACTCTCTATTCATGTATGAGGGTGCCAGTATATTGTCATCGCATTTGGTGTCTGATTGCTCATTTTAACATCTAGTTAGGTCTACAAATATTTGCCACCAAAAATATAAAGTTGGACCTGTCAATTTGTATGTTCCCATACAACGGGTAGATACGGGTAAATACCCGGCATACTATTTTGTGGGAAATGTTATGACAAGTTGATGGGGGATCGAAGGACTTGTCTAAACGAATATCTTTTGTTCCGAGACCAACCCCAAAATCAGTAGTTTTGGCTCTTGAATTAGCAGTCAAAGATACCTAATCTCTATACATGTATGAGGGTGCTTGTATATTGACATCGCATTTGGTGTCTGATTGCTCATTTTAACATCTAGGTAGGTCTACAAATATTTGCCAGCAAAAAATATAAAGTTGGACCTGTCAATTTGTATGTTCCTATACAACGGGTAGATACGGGTAAATACCCGGCATACTATTTTGTGGGAAATGTTATGACAAGTTGATGGAGGATCGAAGAAATCGTCTAAACAAATATCTTTTGTTCCGAGACCGACCTCGAAATCAGTAGTTTTGGCTCTTAAATTAGCAGTCAAAAATACCTAATCTCTATTCTTGTATGAGGGTGCCCGAATATTGACATGGCATTTGGTGTCTGATTGCTCATTTTAACATCTTATGAGGTCTACTTACGTTTGCCAGCAAAAAAATGTAAAATTAGACCTGTTAATTTGTTTGTTCCTATACAACGGGTAGATACGGGTTAATACCCGGCATACAATTTTGTGGGAAATGTTATAATAATTTGATAGGGTATCGAAGAACTCGTCTAAACGAATATCTTTTGTTCCGAGACCAACCCCAAAATCAGTAGTTTTGGCTCTTGAATTAGCAGTCAAAGATACCTAATCTCTTTTCATGTATGAGGGTGCCAGTATATTGACATCGCATTTGGTGTCTGATTGCTTATTTTAACATCTAGTTAGGTGTACAAATATTTGCCAGCAAAAACTATAAAGTTAGACCGGTCAATTTGTATGTTCCTATACAACGGGTAGATACGGGTAAATACCCGGCATACTATTTTGTGGGAAATGTTATAATAATTTGATGGGGGATCGAAGAAATTGTCTATACGAATATCTTTTGTTCCGAGACCGACCACGAAATCAGTAGTTTTGGCTCTTGGATGAGCAGTCAAAGATACCTACTCTCTATATATGTATGAGGGTGCTTGTATATTGACATCGCATTTGATGTCTGATTGCACATTTTTACATAAAGTAAGGTGTTCAAATATTCGTCAGCAAAAAATATAAAGTTAGACCTGTCAATTTGTATGTTCCCATACAACGGGTAGATACGGGTAAATACCCGGCATACTATTTTGTGGGAAATGTTATAATAATTTGATGGGGGATCGAAGAAATTGTCTATACGAATATCTTTTGTTCCGAGACCAACCCCGAAATCAGTAGTTTTGGCTCTTGGATGAGCAGTCAAAGATACCTACTCTCTATACATGTATGAGGGTGCTTGTATATTGACATCGCATTTGATGTCTGATTGCACATTTTTACATATAGTAAGGTGTTCAAATATTCGCCAGCAAAAAATATAAAGTTAGACCTGTCAATTTGTATGTTCCCATACAACGGGTAGATACGGGTAAATACCCGGCATACTATTTTGTGGGAAATGTTATAACAAGTTGATGGGGGATCGAAGAACTTGTCTATACGAATATCTTTTGTTCCGAGACCAACCCCGAAATCAGTAGTTTTGGCTCTTAGATGGGCAGTCAAAGATACCTACTCCCTATACATGTATGAGGGTGCTCGTATATTGACATCGCATTTGATGAATGATTGCACATTTTAACATCTAGTTAGGTTTACAAATATTTTCCAGCAAAAAATATAAAGTTAGAACGGTCAATTTGTATGTTCCTATGCAACGGGTAGATACGGGTAAATACCCGGCATACTATTTTGTGGGAAATGTCATAACAAGTTGATGAGGAATTGAAGAACTCGTCTAAACGAATATCTTTTGTTGCGAGACCAACCCCGAAATCAGTAGTTTTGGCTCTTAGATGGGCAGTCAAAGATACCTACTCCCTATACATGTATGAGGGTGCTCGTATATTGACATCGCATTTGATGAATGATTGCACATTTTAACATCTAGTTAGGTTTACAAATATTTTCCAGCAAAAAGTATAAAGTTAGAACTGTCAATTTGTATATCCTATACAACGGGTAGATACGGGTAAATACCCGGCATACTATTTTGTGGGAAATGTCATAACAAGTTGATGAGGAATTGAAGAACTCGTCTAAACGAATATCTTTTGTTCCGAGACCAACCCCAAAATCAGTAGTTTTGGCTCTTGAATTAGCAGTCAAAAATACCTACTCTCTATTCATGTATGAGGGTGCTCGAATATTGACATCGCTTTTGATGTCTGATTGCTCATTTTAGCATCTTATTAGGTCTACTTACGTTTGCCAGCAAAAAAATGTAAAATTAGACCTGTTATTTTGTATGTTCCCATACAACGGGTAGATACGGGTAAATACCGGGCATACTATTTTGTGGGAAATGTTATAATTATTTGATAGGGTATCGAAGAACTCGTCTAAACGAATATCTTTTGTTCCGAGACCAACCCCAAAATCAGTAGTTTTGGCTCTTGAATTAGCAGTCAAAGATACCTAATCTCTATACATGTATGAGGGTGCTTGTATATTGACATCGCATTTGGTGTCTGATTGCTCATTTTAACATCTAGTTAGGTCTACAAATATTTGCCAGCAAAAAATATAAAGTTGGACCTGTCAATTTGTATGTTCCTATACAACGGGTAGATACGGGTAAATACCCGGCATACTATTTTGTGGGAAATGTTATGACAAGTTGATGGAGGATCGAAGAAATCGTCTAAACAAATATCTTTTGTTCCGAGACCAACCTCGAAATCAGTAGTTTTGGCTCTTAAATTAGCAGTCAAAAATACCTAATCTCTATTCTTGTATGAGGGTGCCCGAATATTGACATGGCATTTGGTGTCTGATTGCTCATTTTAACATCTTATGAGGTCTACTTACGTTTGCCAGCAAAAAAATGTAAAATTAGACCTGTTAATTTGTTTGTTCCTATACAACGGGTAGATACGGGTTAATACCCGGCATACAATTTTGTGGGAAATGTTATAATAATTTGATAGGGTATCGAAGAACTCGTCTAAACGAATATCTTTTGTTCCGAGACCAACCCCAAAATCAGTAGTTTTGGCTCTTGAATTAGCAGTCAAAGATACCTAATCTCTTTTCATGTATGAGGGTGCCAGTATATTGACATCGCATTTGGTGTCTGATTGCTTATTTTAACATCTAGTTAGGTGTACAAATATTTGCCAGCAAAAACTATAAAGTTAGACCGGTCAATTTGTATGTTCCTATACAACGGGTAGATACGGGTAAATACCCGGCATACTATTTTGTGGGAAATGTTATAATAATTTGATGGGGGATCGAAGAAATTGTCTATACGAATATCTTTTGTTCCGAGACCGACCACGAAATCAGTAGTTTTGGCTCTTGGATGAGCAGTCAAAGATACCTACTCTCTATATATGTATGAGGGTGCTTGTATATTGACATCGCATTTGATGTCTGATTGCACATTTTTACATATAGTAAGGTGTTCAAATATTCGTCAGCAAAAAATATAAAGTTAGACCTGTCAATTTGTATGTTCCCATACAACGGGTAGATACGGGTAAATACCCGGCATACTATTTTGTGGGAAATGTTATAATAATTTGATGGGGGATCGAAGAAATTGTCTATACGAATATCTTTTGTTCCGAGACCAACCCCGAAATCAGTAGTTTTGGCTCTTGGATGAGCAGTCAAAGATACCTAATCTCTATACATGTATGAGGGTGCTTGTATATTGACATCGCATTTGATGTCTGATTGCACATTTTTACATATAGTAAGGTGTTCAAATATTCGCCAGCAAAAAATATAAAGTTAGACCTGTCAATTTGTATGTTCCCATACAACGGGTAGATACGGGTAAATACCCGGCATACTATTTTGTGGGAAATGTTATAACAAGTTGATGGGGGATCGAAGAACTTGTCTATACGAATATCTTTTGTTCCGAGACCAACCCCGAAATCAGTAGTTTTGGCTCTTAGATGGGCAGTCAAAGATACCTACTCCCTATACATGTATGAGGGTGCTCGTATATTGACATCGCATTTGATGAATGATTGCACATTTTAACATCTAGTTAGGTTTACAAATATTTTCCAGCAAAAAATAGAAAGTTAGAACGGTCAATTTGTATGTTCCTATGCAACGGGTAGATACGGGTAAATACCCGGCATACTATTTTGTGGGAAATGTCATAACAAGTTGATGAGGAATTGAAGAACTCGTCTAAACGAATATCTTTTGTTGCGAGACCAACCCCGAAATCAGTAGTTTTGGCTCTTAGATGGGCAGTCAAAGATACCTACTCCCTATACATGTATGAGGGTGCTCGTATATTGACATCGCATTTGATGAATGATTGCACATTTTAACATCTAGTTAGGTTTACAAATATTTTCCAGCAAAAAGTATAAAGTTAGAACTGTCAATTTGTATATCCTATACAACGGGTAGATACGGGTAAATACCCGGCATACTATTTTGTGGGAAATGTCATAACAAGTTGATGAGGAATTGAAGAACTCGTCTAAACGAATATCTTTTGTTCCGAGACCAACCCCAAAATCAGTAGTTTTGGCTCTTGAATTAGCAGTCAAAAATACCTACTCTCTATTCATGTATGAGGGTGCTCGAATATTGACATCGCTTTTGATGTCTGATTGCTCATTTTAGCATCTTATTAGGTCTACTTACGTTTGCCAGCAAAAAAATGTAAAATTAGACCTGTTATTTTGTATGTTCCCATACAACGGGTAGATACGGGTAAATACCGGGCATACTATTTTGTGGGAAATGTTATAATTATTTGATAGGGTATCGAAGAACTCGTCTAAACGAATATCTTTTGTTCCGAGACCAACCCCAAAATCAGTAGTTTTGGCTCTTGAATTAGCAGTCAAAGATACCTAATCTCTATACATGTATGAGGGTGCTTGTATATTGACATCGCATTTGGTGTCTGATTGCTCATTTTAACATCTAGTTAGGTCTACAAATATTTGCCAGCAAAAAATATAAAGTTGGACCTGTCAATTTGTATGTTCCTATACAACGGGTAGATACGGGTAAATACCCGGCATACTATTTTGTGGGAAATGTTATGACAAGTTGATGGAGGATCGAAGAAATCGTCTAAACAAATATCTTTTGTTCCGAGACCAACCTCGAAATCAGTAGTTTTGGCTCTTAAATTAGCAGTCAAAAATACCTAATCTCTATTCTTGTATGAGGGTGCCCGAATATTGACATGGCATTTGGTGTCTGATTGCTCATTTTAACATCTTATGAGGTCTACTTACGTTTGCCAGCAAAAAAATGTAAAATTAGACCTGTTAACTTGTTTGTTCCTATACAACGGGTAGATACGGGTTAATACCCGGCATACAATTTTGTGGGAAATGTTATAATAATTTGATAGGGTATCGAAGAACTCGTCTAAACGAATATCTTTTGTTCCGAGACCAACCCCAAAATCAGTAGTTTTGGCTCTTGAATTAGCAGTCAAAGATACCTAATCTCTTTTCATGTATGAGGGTGCCAGTATATTGACATCGCATTTGGTGTCTGATTGCTTATTTTAACATCTAGTTAGGTGTACAAATATTTGCCAGCAAAAACTATAAAGTTAGACCGGTCAATTTGTATGTTCCTATACAACGGGTAGATACGGGTAAATACCCGGCATACTATTTTGTGGGAAATGTTATAATAATTTGATGGGGGATCGAAGAAATTGTCTATACGAATATCTTTTGTTCCGAGACCGACCACGAAATCAGTAGTTTTGGCTCTTGGATGAGCAGTCAAAGATACCTACTCTCTATATATGTATGAGGGTGCTTGTATATTGACATCGCATTTGATGTCTGATTGCACATTTTTACATATAGTAAGGTGTTCAAATATTCGTCAGCAAAAAATATAAAGTTAGACCTGTCAATTTGTATGTTCCCATACAACGGGTAGATACGGGTAAATACCCGGCATACTATTTTGTGGGAAATGTTATAATAATTTGATGGGGGATCGAAGAAATTGTCTATACGAATATCTTTTGTTCCGAGACCAACCCCGAAATCAGTAGTTTTGGCTCTTGGATGAGCAGTCAAAGATACCTACTCTCTATACATGTATGAGGGTGCTTGTATATTGACATCGCATTTGATGTCTGATTGCACATTTTTACATATAGTAAGGTGTTCAAATATTCGCCAGCAAAAAATATAAAGTTAGACCTGTCAATTTGTATGTTCCCATACAACGGGTAGATACGGGTAAATACCCGGCATACTATTTTGTGGGAAATGTTATAACAAGTTGATGGGGGATCGAAGAACTTGTCTATACGAATATCTTTTGTTCCGAGACCAACCCCGAAATCAGTAGTTTTGGCTCTTAGATGGGCAGTCAAAGATACCTACTCCCTATACATGTATGAGGGTGCTCGTATATTGACATCGCATTTGATGAATGATTGCACATTTTAACATCTAGTTAGGTTTACAAATATTTTCCAGCAAAAAATATAAAGTTAGAACGGTCAATTTGTATGTTCCTATGCAACGGGTAGATACGGGTAAATACCCGGCATACTATTTTGTGGGAAATGTCATAACAAGTTGATGAGGAATTGAAGAACTCGTCTAAACGAATATCTTTTGTTGCGAGACCAACCCCGAAATCAGTAGTTTTGGCTCTTAGATGGGCAGTCAAAGATACCTACTCCCTATACATGTATGAGGGTGCTCGTATATTGACATCGCATTTGATGAATGATTGCACATTTTAACATCTAGTTAGGTTTACAAATATTTTCCAGCAAAAAATATAAAGTTAGAACTGTCAATTTGTATATCCTATACAACGGGTAGATACGGGTAAATACCCGGCATACTATTTTGTGGGAAATGTCATAACAAGTTGATGAGGAATTGAAGAACTCGTCTAAACGAATATCTTTTGTTCCGAGACCAACCCCAAAATCAGTAGTTTTGGCTCTTGAATTAGCAGTCAAAAATACCTACTCTCTATTCATGTATGAGGGTGCTCGAATATTGACATCGCTTTTGATGTCTGATTGCTCATTTTAGCATCTTATTAGGTCTACTTACGTTTGCCAGCAAAAAAATGTAAAATTAGACCTGTTATTTTGTATGTTCCCATACAACGGGTAGATACGGGTAAATACCGGGCATACTATTTTGTGGGAAATGTTATAATTATTTGATAGGGTATCGAAGAACTCGTCTAAACGAATATCTTTTGTTCCGAGACCAACCCCAAAATCAGTAGTTTTGGCTCTTGAATTAGCAGTCAAAGATACCTAATCTCTATACATGTATGAGGGTGCTTGTATATTGACATCGCATTTGGTGTCTGATTGCTCATTTTAACATCTAGTTAGGTCTTCAAATATTTGCCAGCAAAAAATATAAAGTTGGACCTGTCAATTTGTATGTTCCTATACAACGGGTAGATACGGGTAAATACCCGGCATACTATTTTGTGGGAAATGTTATGACAAGTTGATGGAGGATCGAAGAAATCGTCTAAACAAATATCTTTTGTTCCGAGACCGACCTCGAAATCAGTAGTTTTGGCTCTTAAATTAGCAGTCAAAAATACCTAATCTCTATTCTTGTATGAGGGTGCCCGAATATTGACATGGCATTTGGTGTCTGATTGCTCATTTTAACATCTTATGAGGTCTACTTACGTTTGCCAGCAAAAAAATGTAAAATTAGACCTGTTAATTTGTTTGTTCCTATACAACGGGTAGATACGGGTTAATACCCGGCATACAATTTTGTGGGAAATGTTATAATAATTTGATAGGGTATCGAAGAACTCGTCTAAACGAATATCTTTTGTTCCGAGACCAACCCCAAAATCAGTAGTTTTGGCTCTTGAATTAGCAGTCAAAGATACCTAATCTCTTTTCATGTATGAGGGTGCCAGTATATTGACATCGCATTTGGTGTCTGATTGCTTATTTTAACATCTAGTTAGGTGTACAAATATTTGCCAGCAAAAACTATAAAGTTAGACCGGTCAATTTGTATGTTCCTATACAACGAGTAGATACGGGTAAATACCCGGCATACTATTTTGTGGGAAATGTTATAATAATTTGATGGGGGATCGAAGAAATTGTCTATACGAATATCTTTTGTTCCGAGACCGACCACGAAATCAGTAGTTTTGGCTCTTGGATGAGCAGTCAAAGATACCTACTCTCTATATATGTATGAGGGTGCTTGTATATTGACATCGCATTTGATGTCTGATTGCACATTTTTACATATAGTAAGGTGTTCAAATATTCGTCAGCAAAAAATATAAAGTTAGACCTGTCAATTTGTATGTTCCCATACAACGGGTAGATACGGGTAAATACCCGGCATACTATTTTGTGGGAAATGTTATAATAATTTGATGGGGGATCGAAGAAATTGTCTATACGAATATCTTTTGTTCCGAGACCAACCCCGAAATCAGTAGTTTTGGCTCTTGGATGAGCAGTCAAAGATACCTACTCTCTATACATGTATGAGGGTGCTTGTATATTGACATCGCATTTGATGTCTGATTGCACATTTTTACATATAGTAAGGTGTTCAAATATTCGCCAGCAAAAAATATAAAGTTAGACCTGTCAATTTGTATGTTCCCATACAACGGGTAGATACGGGTAAATACCCGGCATACTATTTTGTGGGAAATGTTATAACAAGTTGATGGGGGATCGAAGAACTTGTCTATACGAATATCTTTTGTTCCGAGACCAACCCCGAAATCAGTAGTTTTGGCTCTTAGATGGGCAGTCAAAGATACCTACTCCCTATACATGTATGAGGGTGCTCGTATATTGACATCGCATTTGATGAATGATTGCACATTTTAACATCTAGTTAGGTTTACAAATATTTTCCAGCAAAAAATATAAAGTTAGAACGGTCAATTTGTATGTTCCTATGCAACGGGTAGATACGGGTAAATACCCGGCATACTATTTTGTGGGAAATGTCATAACAAGTTGATGAGGAATTGAAGAACTTGTCTAAACGAATATCTTTTGTTGCGAGACCAACCCCGAAATCAGTAGTTTTGGCTCTTAGATGGGCAGTCAAAGATACCTACTCCCTATACATGTATGAGGGTGCTCGTATATTGACATCGCATTTGATGAATGATTGCACATTTTAACATCTAGTTAGGTTTACAAATATTTTCCAGCAAAAAATATAAAGTTAGAACGGTCAATTTGTATGTTCCTATACAACGGGTAGATACGGGTAAATACCCGGCATACTATTTTGTGGGAAATGTCATAACAAGTTGATGAGGAATTGAAGAACTCGTCTAAACGAATATCTTTTGTTCCGAGACCAACCCCAAAATCAGTAGTTTTGGCTCTTAAATTAGCAGTCAAAAATACCTACTCTCTATTCATGTATGAGGGTGCTCGAATATTGACATCGCTTTTGATGTCTGATTGCTCATTTTAGCATCTTATTAGGTCTACTTACGTTTGCCAGCAAAAAAATGTAAAATTAGACCTGTTATTTTGTATGTTCCCATACAACGGGTAGATACGGGTAAATACCGGGCATACTATTTTGTGGGAAATGTTATAATTATTTGACAGGGTATCGAAGAACTCGTCTATACGAATATCTTTTGTTCCGAGTCCAACCCCAAAATCAGTAGTTTTGGCTCTTGAATTAGCAGTCAAAGATACCTAATCTCTTTTCATGTATGAGGGTGCCAGTATATTGACATCGCATTTGGTGTCTGATTGCTCATTTTAACATCTAGTTAGGTGTACAAATATTTGCCAGCAAAAAATATAAAGTTAGAACGGTCAATTTGTATGTTCCTATACAACGGGTAGATACGGGTAAATACCCGGCATACTATTTTGTGGGAAATGTCATAACAAGTTGATGAGGAATTGAAGAACTCGTCTAAACGAATATCTTTTGTTGCGAGACCAACCCCGAAATCAGTAGTTTTGGCTCTTAGATGGGCAGTCAAAGATACCTACTCCCTATACATGTATGAGGGTGCTCGTATATTGACATCGCATTTGATGAATGATTGCACATTTTAACATCTAGTTAGGTTTACAAATATTTTCCAGCAAAAAATATAAAGTTAGAACGGTCAATTTGTATGTTCCTATACAACGGGTAGATACGGGTAAATACCCGGCATACTATTTTGTGGGAAATGTCATAACAAGTTGATGAGGAATTAAAGAACTCGTCTAAACGAATATCTTTTGTTCCGAGACCAACCCCAAAATCAGTAGTTTTGGCTCTTGAATTAGCAGTCAAAAATACCTACTCTCTATTCATGTATGAGGGTGCTCGAATATTGACATCGCTTTTGATGTCTGATTGCTCATTTTAGCATCTTATTAGGTCTACTTACGTTTGCCAGCAAAAAAATGTAAAATTAGACCTGTTATTTTGTATGTTCCCATACAACGGGTAGATACGGGTAAATACCGGGCATACTATTTTGTGGGAAATGTTATAATTATTTGATAGGGTATCGAAGAACTCGTCTAAACGAATATCTTTTGTTCCGAGACCAACCCCAAAATCAGTAGTTTTGGCTCTTGAATTAGCAGTCAAAGATACCTAATCTCTATACATGTATGAGGGTGCTTGTATATTGACATCGCATTTGGTGTCTGATTGCTCATTTTAACATCTAGTTAGGTCTACAAATATTTGCCAGCAAAAAATATAAAGTTGGACCTGTCAATTTGTATGTTCCTATACAACGGGTAGATACGGGTAAATACCCGGCCTACTATTTTGTGGGAAATGTTATGACAAGTTGATGGAGGATCGAAGAAATCGTCTAAACAAATATCTTTTGTTCCGAGACCGACCTCGAAATCAGTAGTTTTGGCTCTTAAATTAGCAGTCAAAAATACCTAATCTCTATTCTTGTATGAGGGTGCCCGAATATTGACATGGCATTTGATATCTGATTGCTCATTTTAACATCTTATGAGGTCTACTTACGTTTGCCAGCAAAAAAATGTAAAATTAGACCTGTTAATTTGTTTGTTCCTATACAACGGGTAGATACGGGTTAATACCCGGCATACAATTTTGTGGGAAATGTTATAATAATTTGATAGGGTATCGAAGAACTCGTCTAAACGAATATCTTTTGTTCCGAGACCAACCCCAAAATCAGTAGTTTTGGCTCTTGAATTAGCAGTCAAAGATACCTAATCTCTTTTCATGTATGAGGGTGCCAGTATATTGACATCGCATTTGGTGTCTGATTGCTTATTTTAACATCTAGTTAGGTGTACAAATATTTGCCAGCAAAAACTATAAAGTTAGACCGGTCAATTTGTATGTTCCTATACAACGGGTAGATACGGGTAAATACCCGGCATACTATTTTGTGGGAAATGTTATAATAATTTGATGGGGGATCGAAGAAATTGTCTATACGAATATCTTTTGTTCCGAGACCGACCACGAAATCAGTAGTTTTGGCTTTTGGATGAGCAGTCAAAGATACCTACTCTCTATATATGTATGAGGGTGCTTGTATATTGACATCGCATTTGATGTCTGATTGCACATTTTTACATATAGTAAGGTGTTCAAATATTCGTCAGCAAAAAATATAAAGTTAGACCTGTCAATTTGTATGTTCCCATACAACGGGTAGATACGGGTAAATACCCGGCATACTATTTTGTGGGAAATGTTATAATAATTTGATGGGGGATCGAAGAAATTGTCTATACGAATATCTTTTGTTCCGAGACCAACCCCGAAATCAGTAGTTTTGGCTCTTGGATGAGCAGTCAAAGATACCTACTCTCTATACATGTATGAGGGTGCTTGTATATTGACATCGCATTTGATGTCTGATTGCACATTTTTACATATAGTAAGGTGTTCAAATATTCGCCAGCAAAAAATATAAAGTTAGACCTGTCAATTTGTATGTTCCCATACAACGGGTAGATACGGGTAAATACCCGGCATACTATTTTGTGGGAAATGTTATAACAAGTTGATGGGGGATCGAAGAACTTGTCTATACGAATATCTTTTGTTCCGAGACCAACCCCGAAATCAGTAGTTTTGGCTCTTAGATGGGCAGTCAAAGATACCTTCTCCCTATACATGTATGAGGGTGCTCGTATATTGACATCGCATTTGATGAATAATTGCACATTTTAACATCTAGTTAGGTTTACAAATATTTTCCAGCAAAAAATATAAAGTTAGAACGGTCAATTTGTATGTTCCTATGCAACGGGTAGATACGGGTAAATACCCGGCATACTATTTTGTGGGAAATGTCATACCAAGTTGATGAGGAATTGAAGAACTCGTCTAAGCGAATATCTTTTGTTGCGAGACCAACCCCGAAATCAGTAGTTTTGGCTCTTAGATGGGCAGTCAAAGATACCTACTCCCTATACATGTATGAGGGTGCTCGTATATTGACATCGCATTTGATGAATGATTGCACATTTTAACATCTAGTTAGGTTTACAAATATTTTCCAGCAAAAAATATAAAGTTAGAACGGTCAATTTGTATGTTCCTATACAACGGGTAGATACGGGTAAATACCCGGCATACTATTTTGTGGGAAATGTCATAACAAGTTGATGAGGAATTGAAGAACTCGTCTAAACGAATATCTTTTGTTCCGAGACCAACCCCAAAATCAGTAGTTTTGGCTCTTAAATTAGCAGTCAAAATACCTACTCTCTATTCATGTATGAGGGTGCTCGAATATTGACATCGCTTTTGATGTCTGATTGCTCATTTTAGCATCTTATTAGGTCTACTTACGTTTGCCAGCAAAAAAATGTAAAATTAGACCTGTTATTTTGTATGTTCCCATACAACGGGTAGATACGGGTAAATACCGGGCATACTATTTTGTGGGAAATGTTATAATTATTTGATAGGGTATCGAAGAACTCGTCTAAACGAATATCTTTTGTTCCGAGACCAACCCCAAAATCAGTAGTTTTGGCTCTTGAATTAGCAGTCAAAGATACCTAATCTCTTTTCATGTATGAGGGTGCCAGTATATTGACATCGCATTTGGTGTCTGATTGCTCATTTTAACATCTACTTAGGTGTACAAATATTTGCCAGCAAAAACTATAAAGTTAGACCGGTTAATTTGTATGTTCCTATACAACGGGTAGATACGGGTAAATACCCGGCATACTATTTTGTGGGAAATGTTATAACAAGTTGATGGGGGATCGAAGAAATTGTCTATACGAATATCTTTTGTTCTGAGACCGACCACGAAATCAGTAGTTTTTGCTCTTGAATTAGCAGTCAAAGATACCTAATCTCTATGCATGTATGAGGGTGCTTGTATTTTGACATCGCATTTGATGTCTGATTGCAAATTTTTACATATAGTAAGGTGTTCAAATATTTGCCAGCAAAAAATATAAAGTTAGACCTGTCAATTTGTATGTTCCCATACAACGGGTAGATACGGGTAAATACCCGGCATACTATTTTGTGGGAAATGTTAAGACAAGTTGATAGGGGATCGTAAGACTTGTCTAAACGAATATCTTTTGTTCCGAGACCAACCCCAAAATCAGTAGTTTTGGCTCTTGAATTAGCAGTCAAAGATACCTAATCTCTATACATGTATGAGGGTGCTTGTATATTGACATCGCATTTGGTGTCTGATTGCAAATTTTTACATATAGTAAGGTGTTCAAATATTCGCCAGCAAAAAATATAAAGTTAGACCTGTCAATTTGTATGTTCCCATACAACGGGTAGATACGGGTAAATACCCGGCATACTATTTTGTGGGAAATGTTATGACAAGTTGATGGGGGATCGTAGGACTTGTCTAAACGAATATCTTTTGTTCCGAGACCAACCCCAAAATCAGTAGTTTTGGCTCTTGAATTAGCAGTCAAAGATACCTAATCTCTTTTCATGTATGAGGGTGCCAGTATATTGACATCGCATTTGGTGTCTGATTGCTCATTTCAACATCTAGTTAGGTGTACAAATATTTGCCAGCAAAAACTATAAAGTTAGACCGGTCAATTTGTTTGTTCCTATACAACGGGTAGATACGGGTAAATACCCGGCATACTATTTTGTGGGAAATGTTATAATAATTTGATGGGGGATCGAAGAAATTGTCTAAACGAATATCTTTTGTTCCGAGACCAACCCCAAAATCAGTAGTTTTGGCTCTTGAATTAGCAGTCAAATATACCTAATCTCTTTTCATGTATGAGGGTGCCAGTATATTGACATCGCATTTGGTGTCTGATTGCTCATTTTAACATCTAGTTAGGTGTACAAATATTTGCCAGCAACAACTATAAAGTTAGACCGGTCAATTTGTTTGTTCCTATACAACGGGTAGATACGGGTAAATACCCGGCATACTATTTTGTGGGAAATGTTATAATAATTTGATGGGGGATCGAAGAAATTGTCTATACGAATATCTTTTGTTCCGAGACCGACCACGAAATCAGTAGTTTTGGCTCTTGAATTAGCAGTCAAAGATACCTAATCTCTTTTCATGTATGAGGGTGCCAGTATATTGACATCGCATTTGGTGTCTGATTGCTCATTTCAACATCTAGTTAGGTGTACAAATATTTGCCAGCAAAAACTATAAAGTTAGACCGGTCAATTTGTTTGTTCCTATACAACGGGTAGATACGGGTAAATACCCGGCATACTATTTTGTGGGAAATGTTATAATAATTTGATGGGGGATCGAAGAAATTGTCTAAACGAATATCTTTTGTTCCGAGACCAACCCCAAAATCAGTAGTTTTGGCTCTTGAATTAGCAGTCAAATATACCTAATCTCTTTTCATGTATGAGGGTGCCAGTATATTGACATCGCATTTGGTGTCTGATTGCTCATTTTAACATCTAGTTAGGTGTACAAATATTTGCCAGCAACAACTATAAAGTTAGACCGGTCAATTTGTTTGTTCCTATACAACGGGTAGATACGGGTAAATACCCGGCATACTATTTTGTGGGAAATGTTATAATAATTTGATGGGGGATCGAAGAAATTGTCTATACGAATATCTTTTGTTCCGAGACCGACCACGAAATCAGTAGTTTTGGCTTTTGGATGAGCAGTCAAAGATACCTACTCTCTATATATGTATGAGGGTGCTTGTATATTGACATCGCATTTGATGTCTGATTGCACATTTTTACATATAGTAAGGTGTTCAAATATTCGTCAGCAAAAAATATAAAGTTAGACCTGTCAATTTGTATGTTCCCATACAACGGGTAGATACGGGTAAATACCCGGCATACTATTTTGTGGGAAATGTTATAATAATTTGATGGGGGATCGAAGAAATTGTCTATACGAATATCTTTTGTTCCGAGACCAACCCCGAAATCAGTAGTTTTGGCTCTTGGATGAGCAGTCAAAGATACCTACTCTCTATACATGTATGAGGGTGCTTGTATATTGACATCGCATTTGATGTCTGATTGCACATTTTTACATATAGTAAGGTGTTCAAATATTCGCCAGCAAAAAATATAAAGTTAGACCTGTCAATTTGTATGTTCCCATACAACGGGTAGATACGGGTAAATACCCGGCATACTATTTTGTGGGAAATGTTATAACAAGTTGATGGGGGATCGAAGAACTTGTCTATACGAATATCTTTTGTTCCGAGACCAACCCCGAAATCAGTAGTTTTGGCTCTTAGATGGGCAGTCAAAGATACCTTCTCCCTATACATGTATGAGGGTGCTCGTATATTGACATCGCATTTGATGAATAATTGCACATTTTAACATCTAGTTAGGTTTACAAATATTTTCCAGCAAAAAATATAAAGTTAGAACGGTCAATTTGTATGTTCCTATGCAACGGGTAGATACGGGTAAATACCCGGCATACTATTTTGTGGGAAATGTCATACCAAGTTGATGAGGAATTGAAGAACTCGTCTAAGCGAATATCTTTTGTTGCGAGACCAACCCCGAAATCAGTAGTTTTGGCTCTTAGATGGGCAGTCAAAGATACCTACTCCCTATACATGTATGAGGGTGCTCGTATATTGACATCGCATTTGATGAATGATTGCACATTTTAACATCTAGTTAGGTTTACAAATATTTTCCAGCAAAAAATATAAAGTTAGAACGGTCAATTTGTATGTTCCTATACAACGGGTAGATACGGGTAAATACCCGGCATACTATTTTGTGGGAAATGTCATAACAAGTTGATGAGGAATTGAAGAACTCGTCTAAACGAATATCTTTTGTTCCGAGACCAACCCCAAAATCAGTAGTTTTGGCTCTTAAATTAGCAGTCAAAATACCTACTCTCTATTCATGTATGAGGGTGCTCGAATATTGACATCGCTTTTGATGTCTGATTGCTCATTTTAGCATCTTATTAGGTCTACTTACGTTTGCCAGCAAAAAAATGTAAAATTAGACCTGTTATTTTGTATGTTCCCATACAACGGGTAGATACGGGTAAATACCGGGCATACTATTTTGTGGGAAATGTTATAATTATTTGATAGGGTATCGAAGAACTCGTCTAAACGAATATCTTTTGTTCCGAGACCAACCCCAAAATCAGTAGTTTTGGCTCTTGAATTAGCAGTCAAAGATACCTAATCTCTTTTCATGTATGAGGGTGCCAGTATATTGACATCGCATTTGGTGTCTGATTGCTCATTTTAACATCTACTTAGGTGTACAAATATTTGCCAGCAAAAACTATAAAGTTAGACCGGTTAATTTGTATGTTCCTATACAACGGGTAGATACGGGTAAATACCCGGCATACTATTTTGTGGGAAATGTTATAACAAGTTGATGGGGGATCGAAGAAATTGTCTATACGAATATCTTTTGTTCTGAGACCGACCACGAAATCAGTAGTTTTTGCTCTTGAATTAGCAGTCAAAGATACCTAATCTCTATGCATGTATGAGGGTGCTTGTATTTTGACATCGCATTTGATGTCTGATTGCAAATTTTTACATATAGTAAGGTGTTCAAATATTTGCCAGCAAAAAATATAAAGTTAGACCTGTCAATTTGTATGTTCCCATACAACGGGTAGATACGGGTAAATACCCGGCATACTATTTTGTGGGAAATGTTAAGACAAGTTGATAGGGGATCGTAAGACTTGTCTAAACGAATATCTTTTGTTCCGAGACCAACCCCAAAATCAGTAGTTTTGGCTCTTGAATTAGCAGTCAAAGATACCTAATCTCTATACATGTATGAGGGTGCTTGTATATTGACATCGCATTTGGTGTCTGATTGCAAATTTTTACATATAGTAAGGTGTTCAAATATTCGCCAGCAAAAAATATAAAGTTAGACCTGTCAATTTGTATGTTCCCATACAACGGGTAGATACGGGTAAATACCCGGCATACTATTTTGTGGGAAATGTTATGACAAGTTGATGGGGGATCGTAGGACTTGTCTAAACGAATATCTTTTGTTCCGAGACCAACCCCAAAATCAGTAGTTTTGGCTCTTGAATTAGCAGTCAAAGATACCTAATCTCTTTTCATGTATGAGGGTGCCAGTATATTGACATCGCATTTGGTGTCTGATTGCTCATTTCAACATCTAGTTAGGTGTACAAATATTTGCCAGCAAAAACTATAAAGTTAGACCGGTCAATTTGTTTGTTCCTATACAACGGGTAGATACGGGTAAATACCCGGCATACTATTTTGTGGGAAATGTTATAATAATTTGATGGGGGATCGAAGAAATTGTCTAAACGAATATCTTTTGTTCCGAGACCAACCCCAAAATCAGTAGTTTTGGCTCTTGAATTAGCAGTCAAATATACCTAATCTCTTTTCATGTATGAGGGTGCCAGTATATTGACATCGCATTTGGTGTCTGATTGCTCATTTTAACATCTAGTTAGGTGTACAAATATTTGCCAGCAACAACTATAAAGTTAGACCGGTCAATTTGTTTGTTCCTATACAACGGGTAGATACGGGTAAATACCCGGCATACTATTTTGTGGGAAATGTTATAATAATTTGATGGGGGATCGAAGAAATTGTCTATACGAATATCTTTTGTTCCGAGACCGACCACGAAATCAGTAGTTTTGGCTCTTGAATTAGCAGTCAAAGATACCTAATCTCTATGCATGTATGAGGGTGCTTGTATATTGACATCGCATTTGATGTCTAATTGCAAATTTTTACATATAGTAAGGTGTTCAAATATTCGCCAGCAAAAAATATAAAGTTAGACCTGTCAATTTGTATGTTCCCATACAACGGGTAGATATGGGTAAATACCCAGCATACTATTTTGTGGGAAATGTTATGACAAGTTGATGGGGGATCGTAGGACTTGTCTAAACGAATATCTTTTGTTCCGAGACCAACCCCAAAATCAGTAGTTTTGGCTCTTGAATTAGCAGGCAAAGATACCTAATCTCTATACATGTATTAGGGTGCTTGTATATTGACATCGCATTTGATGTCTGATTGCACATTTAATATCTAGTAAGGTGTTCAAATATTTGCCAGCAAAAAATATAAAGTTAGACCTGTCAATTTGTATGTTCCCATACAACGAGTAGATACGGGTAAATACCCGGCATACTATTTTGTGGGAAATGTCATAACAAGTTGATGGGGAATCGAAGAACTCGTCTAAACGATTATCTTTTGTTTCGAGACCAGCCCCAAAATCATCTATTTTGGCTCTTGAATTAGCAGTCAAAAATTCCTACTCTCTATTCATGTATGAGTGTGCTCGTATATTGACATCGCATTAGATGTCTGATTGCTCATTTTAACATTTTATTAGGTCTTCTAACGTTTGCCAGCAAAAAAACGTAACATTAGACCTGTTATTTTGTATGTTCCCATACAACAGATAGATACGGGTAAATACCCGGCATACTATTTTGTGGGAAATGTTGTAATAATTTGATGGGGGATCGAAGAACTCGTCTAAACGAATATCTTTTGTTCCGAGATCAACCCCAAAATCAGTAGTTTTGGCACTTGAATTAGCAGTCAAAGATACCTAATCTCTATTCATGTATGAGGGTGCCAGTATATTGTCATCGCATTTGGTGTCTGATTGCTCATTTTTAAATCTAGTTAGGTTAACAAATATTTGCCACCAAAAAATATAAAGTTGGACCTGTCAATTTGTATGTTCCCATACAACGGGTAGATACGGGTAAATACCCGGCATACTATTTTGTGGGAAATGTCATAACAAGTTGATGAGAAATCGAAGAACTCGTCTAAACGAATATCTTTTGCTCTGAGACCAACCTCAAAATCAGTAGTTTTGGCTCTTGAATTAGCAGTCAAAAATACCTACTCTCTATTCATGTATGAGGGTGCTCGTATATTGACTTCGCATTTGATGTCTGATTGCTCATTTTAGCATCTTATTAGGTCTACTTACGTTTGCCAGCAAAAAAATGTAAAATTAGACCTGTTATTTTGTATGTTCCCATACAACGGGTAGATACGGGTAAATACCCGGCATACTATTTTGTGGGAAATGTTATAATAATTTGATAGGGGATCGAAGAACTCGTCTAAACGAATATCTTTTGTTCCAAGACCAACCCCAAAATCAGTAGTTTTGGATCTTGAATTAGCAGTCAAAAATACCTAATCTCTATTCATATATGAGGGTGCCAGTATATTGACATCGCATTTGGTGTCTGATTGCTCATTTTATTATCTAGTTAGGTCTTCAAATATTTGCCAGCAAAAAATATGAAGTTAGACCTGTCAATTTGTATGTTCCCATACAACGGGTAGATACGGATAAATACCCGGCATACTATTTTGTGGGAAATGTCATAACAAGTTAATGGGGAATCGAAGAACTCGTCTAAACGATTATCTTTTGTTTCGAGACCAGCCCCAAAATCATCAGTTTTGGCTCTTGAATTAGCAGTCAAAAATACCTACTCTCTATTCATGTATGAGGGTGCTCGTATATTGACATCGCACTTGATGTCTGATTGCTCATTTTTACATATAGTTAGGTATTCAAATATTTGCCATCAAAAAATATAAAGTTAGACCTGTCAATTTGTATGTTCCCATACAACGGGTAGATACGGGTAAATACCCGGCATACTATTTTGTGGGAAATGTTATGACAAGTTGATGGGGAATCGAAGAACTCGTCTAAACGAATATCTTTTGCTCCGAGACCAACCTCGAAATCAGTAGTTTTTGCTTTTAAATTAGCATTCAAATATACCTAATCTCTATACATGTATGAGGATGCTTGTATATTGACATTGCATTTAATGTCTGATTACTCATTTTAACATTTTGATAGGTTTTCAAATATTTGCCAGTAAAAAATATAAAGTTAGACCTGTCAATTTGTATGTTCCCATACAAAGGGTAGATACGGGTTAATACCCGGCATACTATTTTGTGGGAAATGTTATGACAAGTTGATGGGGGATCGAAGAACTTGTCTCAACGAATATCTTTTGTTCAGAGACCAACCTCGAAATCAGTAGTTTTGGCTCTTGAATTAGCATTCAAAGATATCTATCTCTATACATGTATGAGGGTGCCCGTATATTGACATCGCATTTGGTGTATGATTGCTCATTTAAACATCTAGTTAGGTCTACAAATATTTACCAGCAAAAAATATAAAGTTAGACCTGTCAATTTATATGTTCCCATACAACGGGTAGATACGGGTAAATACCCGGCATACTATTTTGTGGGCAATGTTATAACAATTTGATGGGGGATCGAAGAACTTGTCTAAAGGAATATCTTTTGCTTCGAGACCGACCTCGAAATCAGTAGTTTTGGCTCTTGAATTAGCAGTCAAATATACCGAATCTCTATTCATGTATGAGGGTGCTTGTATATTGACATCGCATTTGATGTCTGATTGCACATTTTTACATGTAGTTAGATGTACAAATATTTGCCAGCAAAAAATATAAAGTTAGACCTGTCAATTTGTATGTTCCCATACAACGGGTAGATACGGGTAAAAACCCGGCATGCTATTTTGTGGGAAATGTTATGACAAGTTGATGGGGAATCAAAGAACTCGTCTAAACGAATATCTTTTGCTCTGAGACCAACCTCGAAATCAGTAGTTTTTGCTTTTAAATTAGCATTCAATGATACCTAATCTCTATACATGTATGAGGATGCTTGTATATTGACATCGCATTTAATGTCTGATTGCTCATTTTAACATCTTGATAGGTCTACAAATATTTGCCAGCAAAAAATATAAAGTTAGACCTGTCAATTTGTATGATCCCATACAACGGGTAGATACGGGTAAATACCCGGCATACTATTTTGTGGGAAATGTTATGACAATTTGATGGGGGATCGAAGAACTTGTCTCAACGAATATCTTTTGTTCAGAGACCGACCTCGAAATCAGTAGTTTTGGCTCTTGAATTAGCAGTAAAGATACCTAATCTCTATACATGTGTGAGGATGCTTGTATATTGACATCGCATTTGATGTCTGATTGCACATTTTAAAATCTAGTTAGGTTTACAAATATTTGCCAGCAAAAAATATAAAGTTAGACCTGTCAATTTGTATGTTCCCATACAACGGGTAGATACGGGTAAATACTCGGCATACTATTTTGTGGGAAATGTTATGACAAGTTGATGGGGAATCGAAGAACTCGTCTAAACGAATATCTTTTGCTCTGAGACCAACCTCGAAATCAGTAGTTTTGGCTCTTGAATTAGCATTCAAAGATATCTTATCTCTATACATGTATGAGGGTGCCCGTATATTGACATCGCATTTGGTGTCTGATTGCTCATTTAAACATCTAGTTAGGTCTACAAATATTTCCCAGCAAAAAATATAAAGTTAGACCTGTCAATTTGTATGTTCCCATACAACGGGTAGATACGGGTAAGTACCTGGCATACTATTTTGTGGGCAATGTTATAACAATTTGATGGGGGATTGAAGAACTTGTCTAAAGGAATATCTTTTGCTTCGAGACCGACCTCGAAATCAGTAGTTTTGGCTCTTGAATTAGCAGTCAAATATACCTAATCTCTATTCATGTATGAGGGTGCTTGTATATTGACATCGCATTTGATGTCTGATTGCACATTTTTACATCTAGTTAGATGTAGAAATATTTGCCAGCAAAAAATATAAAGTTAGACCTGTCAATTTGTATGTTCCCATACAACGGGTAGATACGGGTAAATACCCGGCATGCTATTTTTTGGGAAATGTTATAATAATTTGATGGGGGATCGAAGAACTTGTCTATTGGAATATCTTTTGTTCTGAGACCAACCTCGAAATCAGTAGTTTTGGCTCTTGGATGAGCAGTCAAAGATACCTACTCTCTATACATGTATGAGGGTGCTCGTATATTGACTTCGCATTTAATGTCTGATTGCTCATTTTAACATCTCAAAAGGTCTACAAATATTTGCCAGCAAAAAATATAAAGTTAGACCTGTCAATTTGTATGTTCCCATACAACGGTTAGATACAGGTACATACCCGGCAAACTATTTTGTGGAAAATGTTATGACAAGTTGATGGGGGATCGAAGAACTCGTCTAAACTAATATCTTTTGTTCCGAGACCGACCTCGAAATCAGGGGCCCTACTCCAAAAACATTTACCGTATTTACGGGCGTACTAAAGGCACGGGTCGACACCGGTGCCTTCGTTTACACTTCATAAAGTCGGGCCGTACAACACGGATCCCATACGAGCCCGTAAACTACGCGCATATGTATACCAGTGATGTAACTTTTTGCCAAAGTTACCGGTATTGAATTGGTACTTTCGAAAACAATAAATTTATCTTAATTAGATAATAAACATGAGAATCTTACTTTTTTTCTTACAAAAGAAGCCAATCTGCACCTAAAAGTGTTATTATAATAAGAAAAAGTAATTGATTTTACTATTGTCAGATCGTCAAGACTCGATATCCCAGACGCCATGAATGCCATGATCATTAAAAGTCAAGTTCCACAGACATGTCAACTTCAAAAATGACATTCGTGTGTAATTGACATCAAACAACAAATACATATCCCTATTTGTTTATTAAATTTCTATCAGTTTTATAAAAACTTCTCCAGTTTTATTTCGAAAAGCAGCTATTGGTACCAAATCAAAAAGCAAATTTTGAGCCACTAGGATGAGAATGTCGCGAGAACCAGGCCGAAGACCCAGTAAATGAGCGCTACGACAAAACGTTTGTGTTAGATGGATAGCTGCTCCGATTGCTTCTATAAAACGACGGCAAGGCTTCTATAGACCAAGACTCGAGACGTGAAAAGCCAAAATAACTTGTTTACATAGCCTGGAGAAATGAAGAATGAAAATAAAGAATGTATTTCATATGCAAAATTTTATTGTACTTATACAAATATATAATTATTGTGGAAGTGTTGTGTATTTTTATACAGCAAATTAAGGTTCAATGCCTGAATTTCTTGTAAGTTACAAACTCTAAATTGTAACAATAACCTACCAAAGCACCTAATAAAAACACAATCATGTGCAATTGGATGCATTGCTTACATAATAATAATTATAAGAAGTGCACTTAGTTTAAATTTGTGTGAGTGGTGTATGGTGTTCAATGTTTTAAGTATTTCTTTGTAGAGGTTCTTTTTAGTTTGTTGTAAAAGTTTGCTCCTCCATGCTGGTCGAAGAAAGGAAAAAACTAGGAATGTACCAGCTGCTTCTTTTCTAGCTAAGACCATAAAAACCAATCGATAGAATGGTAGAAACTGAATCAGTTTACATGCATTGTGCCTATGTATATTACTATTTTGATTCCTTTTGCCACCTTCTCGCCCACCACAATGCTAAAAGTGGCCTTTGAGTTTTGTGATATTGGGCTCTGTCTACTTTCGAGCCACAAAGACAAAATGCGTTGTCTGTACATAATGTTATGTAGGTAGGTACCTAGGTTTACTGTATGGTTCTTTCTGTTAGATCTGCAGAACAATGTAGGCTGTTGAATAATGATTCTCTTTTATTTCATTTATAAACATTTATATATAGTTTTAAACCTAGCAGTGAAATAACTAATCATGAACAACATGGACAATTGTGTTAAAAGTGGCTTCTTTGATGAATAAAAAACAAAACTATAAATATATTGTTTTATTTAATGTCCATAATTTGAAATGGTAAAAACCAGTAAGTAGATAAAAAATAAGCCACAATATAATCAAAAAGAATGAATCACTGTATGGATGATATCAGTCAGATCTTGGCTGGTTGTTGCTCTTCTTCCGCAGTTGATTCTGTTACCTATATAATACTTCCTGTAGAGAAATGAGGTGGTATTAAGATCTTCGCACCGGGCATGGTACCATTCATTATTTTAGACAAATTGTTATAACACTATGTCATCACTACATGTCTCTTCTTGAATACCTGAAATAATTTTATACCATTATATAAGATTATCCTGCTATATCTGACGACCTAACCAAGGTCGCTGGAAGGCTCTGGATGCAAGCCGCTCTAGATTGGTCATTTTGGAAATCTTTGGGAGAGGCCTATGTCCAGCTGTGGACGTTATGCGGCTGAAATGATGATGATCCTGCTATGAGCGTAGGGGTTAAGAGAGTAAAATCTGCTGGAGGGCACTAAGTGTAAAGTACTAATAGTTCAACTGAGAATAACGAGGTACCGGATGATTTATATGCTTTTGACGACCTCCGTGGCGTAGTGGTCTCCATGCTAGTCCGCCACCCAGAGGTCCCGGGTTTGATCCCCGGTCAGGGCAAGTTGGAAAATGGCCTTTTTCAAATTGTCCTGGGTCTTGGATGTTTATCTATATATGTACTTGTTATAAAGTATAGTATCATTGAGTTAGTATCCCGTAACACAAGTCTCGAACTTACTTTGGGGCTAGCTCAATCAGTGCAACTTGTCCTTATATATTTATTAATCCCTATATATTATTGCCAAATAAAAGCATGGCTCTTCTCGCCGTAGCGTGCTGACTGCTGCGCCATGATGGCAACCTTTGCCACATCCACATCCTTCTGGTAACGGCCCTTGCATAAAATGCAAGAGCAATAATTAATATCTGTAAAAATATAGAAAATTTTATGAGGCAATTTAGGTATGAGGCTAAGTAGGCATATAGGTATATATACTTTTTATATAAACAAAATTTACAAATCGCTTACCTTTGAAACCTCTTGAAGTTCCGGAGCATCCTTTAGGTTAGGTTATGTTTATGTCCTCGAACAATTATTATTGTTCATTAAAGATACAATCATTTAAGTAACTGCTAAATACTTAGGTAAATAGTTATATAGTAAGAAATCACACTGATTGAGCTAGGTAGGACCATTAAACTTGTACTGAGGGGGATAAGGGGTACTAAGTAAATATAGCCACAGCTGATATGCAAAGTCAAAGTAATTTTTACTTTTATTTTGTTCGATGGATATGTCGACTAGCAGTGCCGGTTCTAGCCCTACCAGCGCCCTGGGCGAAATTACTACGGTGCCCCCTACCTAACTGCAATTCCAACCCATTCGAAACAAGATTTACGTACGTTTTAAAAGCTAATACCCAACTACGGAAGCCATTTGCAGCTAACAATATATATTATTGAAATGTGCTAATTAAGATACCTTTCATTTGATACACGACTCGAAATAAAAACAAAAAAAAATTGCCTCGAAATTATTGTATGTCGAATTCGTTATATTTATTGCATACTAATTGTAGACTTTGTCACCCGGACAGAAACAAGAATCGATAGACATCTCATTTGTCAAAATTGGATAATTGGTTCGGATGTTACGGTGGAACACTTTTAGATATCTACAATAAAATATACCTAATGAAATAATAATTCATAAAAAGTAAGTAGACCTCGATCAATGAACGAGGGGAGGGATATACTTTCGTAGCGCCCTTTTATATCCGGCGCCCTGGGCGGTCGCCCAACCGCGCCCTACCCTAAAACCTCTACTGCCGACTAGGTACCTATAGATCTATAGATATACGATTAGACCTCCGAACTAGCCAATAAGAGCCCAAAGCCGTATCGCCGCGACAGCCCCTCTCTAAAAACATACGCCGTATCTACGGGCGTACTAAAGGCACGGATCGACACCGGTACCTCATGCCCACTCCGTACAGTCGTTCCGTACAATACGGATACCATACGAGCCCGTAGACAACGCACATCGAGACCAGTGGTGTGAAACTTTTTGCTAAATTTATCGGTACTATATCGGTACTTTCGAAAACAATAAATTTATCTTGATTGGCTAATATATATGAGAATCTTACTTTTTTTTCTTACAAGTGAAGCCAATCTGAACCTAAAAGTGTTATTATAATAAGAAAATATAATTGATTTTATTATTGTAAAATCAGTACGACTCAATATCCCAGACGCCATGATCATTAAAAGTAAAGTTCCACAGACATGTCAGTAGATATTAATTGGTAACTTTGAAACAGTTTCACACTTCCATTTTCGGTCATTTTATTCCCTCAAGTGTGAAACTGTGTAAAAGCCACCAATTAATTTCTGGGAATTACTTTACCTTTAGAGCTTATTTTCAATCGCTCAATGACGTGTTTTGAATCGTATAATAAAAGAGCACCTAAAAATCAACGTAACTTCACATATAACACTATATTTCGAAAGTCGCGTAAGGGATATTTGTGTAAAACTTACCAATATTAATTTTCAACTCGATCCGCAACACATTACACCACTTTAGAATTTTAAGTCTGACAAATTCACATCTAACACTGCTTGTTTCAGTTAAACACAGACATTTGACATATTTCACTAGACACTCCCTAACACTGAGTTTTAGCAATATAAAATTGCTGAAACCTAAAAGATCTGACCATAGTGCATAATGCAATGGATAATCGCTTTACCAAGGCCGTTTGCTCATGCCGGTGATCTAATTGGTGGGCACCTAGAACGAATAGTCTGTCGCAAGGTCATCGGGACGCCTTGGGATCGAGTTTTCTCATTACTGGCCCGATTGGTCGTGCCGGTGACCCATTGGCTATTGGCACCCTGTAAATACGAGAGCACTGTCACCCGATAAGACATTGGTAAAAAATACCCACCGAGACCATGCTGATAACTTTTCGATGTTTCTAGGCCGTTTACTCGTGCCACACCAAGTTCGATTGTTGGCATCCTGGACTACGATAAATCCTATCACAAAGCATATGGGATCCATTTAGAAATTCAGTAAATTTATATTACATTTTACTCATAACTTCACAATGCAACGGTCCAAGTTGAAATGCATTGGTAGGTAAATTAATAGGGTTGCGAACGCACGTTGTGAAGGAGACATCGATCAACTATCGATAAAAGTTTTGAATAATTATGTTAAGATATTCTTCAATCGCAATTAATTGATTACATTAACAATCTCATTAATAAATTTGCTAATAATTACGGGAACTGTAACCAGTAATTTATTTCTTGTAGTCACTATCAAAATGAATTATCAAATAAATACTCGTATATGTAACGTTTATACAGAATACAATAAATATATCTTAAGGGTAATTATTTTGTAGTAACACCCGTTTCATATTAAATATACTTATGGTTATAATCAAAACCTTTCCACTTGAAAAAAGTTTTTTTGTAATATAAATTATTTTGCATGTAATTTTATCGATTCTAATATCTTGAAATCACTACGACAAAATTGTATAATCTGCATTATTCGTTCCCACGGAAATATACCACGAGCGTACATGTCATAGCGTGTTATGCTCACCTCAGCTCAGTTGCGGTTTTAGGTGACCAACCAGGGCGCCGGTATAAAGGGGGCCATGACTGCTCATGTATATCCCCTCGCTAATTGATCGAGGGCTACTTACTTTTTATAAACAACTATTTCATTACGTATATTCATTTTATTGTGGATATCTATGTGTTTTTCACCTTAGCATCCATACCGCTTATCCACTTTTGACAAATGAGATGTCAATCGATTCTACTTTATTGTCCGGGTGACAAAGTTTACAATTTGTATTCAATAAATGTATATAAAGCATTCTTTATACAATAATTGCGGGGCATAAATTTTTTTTGTTTTGGTTTCGAGATGTATATCAAATGGAAGGTCTTAATTAGCACATTTCAAAAATATATACATTGTTAGCTGTAAATGGCTTCCGTTATCAGGTATTAGTTTTTAAAACGTAAATCTTGTTTCGAATGGGTTTGCATTGCATTTAGGTGGGGGCACCTTAGAAATTTCGCCCAGGGCGCTGGTAGGGCTAAAACCGGCACTGCCTAAGCTTACAAAACAGTTGAAAAGGATAGTTGCGACCAAGTATAAGTAGGTAGTACAAAATATTATTTTTCTTTCCTCTCCACTTAAATTCCAAAATCTCTTTCCTATAACTTGTGAATTAAAATACCTTTAGCAAATTTAATTCTTCATGTCTAAAATTTATATCTTTGATTCGCAATTTGTAGAAAATGTTTTTTATTTGCTAATAATACCTATACAAGATATGATTTCTAGTTTAACCTATATCACTACATGTTGATTGCAAAAAGATGTTTATTAGTACGAACACAAGTCATTTTAAACAACACCTAATGTGATCGCACCTTTACATACACTTTTTACCTTTGCAGCTTCTCCTCCCGTGCAGATTGTAAAAGTAGCTTGAGGAAAATTCTGACGAACTATGGTAATAGCTGATGTGGTTAGCAACCCATCATTATTTGGTTCTTTATTACCCATCATTATTAACCCATCATTATTTACTAAGGCACCATTTTTATATCTCTTATAGTTTAGCTAGACCAGTATAGTTCTGCATCAGGTGTTCTTCCAAAATTATTTATACCCTGTATATTGCCCAGGCTTACAGCTATATAACTAAAAAAGTTTAATTTGAATTCGTCCAGCATTTCCGGAGATTAGCGTGTAATAACAGACAAACAGACACATAGACAAACAGACAGACTTTTTTTAAATTCTTACTCCATTACTATATCTCCTTCGACCTAATATTTTTTTTGAAATATATCTAATGTACAGACACTTTTTTACTGTTTTATTATATGTATGATATAGATTTAATTTCACTTATTATTGATTTGTCTATTTTCATTGTAAGAGTATCACATTATAAGAGTTCACAAATAACAATATTTCGTACTTTTAAACGTTTTGCACTTATTTTTTATTTATGGCTAACAAACGAAAATTTGAGGAAGGAAATTATCTATTAATGTTAATACGTAATCAGTAATTAAATTATGTGATTGCGACATATTAATATATTATTTTCAACCCTTCTGCATTGGCTTATCTTAATAAAATTATCCGCAACATACTGCCAGGCGCTATATCAAAAGTTTGTTATATCTAATGATGATTATATATAAAGAATCTTCTACTAATCGATTTATATACGCAATGATTATTATGCTTAATAATATATCTACAGAAAGTTTATTATACGTAACGTAAATAGATTTCAAGAATTTTATACGACTTTAAATGTATACGAAAGGTTTGTTAGGTTAAATAATTATTATTTAAACGATTTAATGGGTTAGAAAAGTATGATTTATGATTTTTATCTTTCTTGATAATTATACCGACCAAAATTATACATTTCGTTGGTATTTATTCAAAATAATATATATATTGTTGTTCTGTCTTATATTACTTACCCCTATTTTCCACCTATGCACCACCAATATATGCTAAACGTAGCCTTTGGTCTTAATGCCCTAGGCTCTGCCTACCGTAAGGGATGAAGGTCTGATACAGTTCCTGTTTTCTGTTGTTTAACCCTCTTTTGTCAGTTGGTTAATTAGCTATTGACATAGGCGGCCTTTTTTGATGATCGTATTTTAAAGGAAGTTTGCAACATGAAACTTTTGTTTTCGAGTTCTGCTTTAATAAATTCGACTAAAATAAAGTGCTTACCTATGCTATCAAAACTCAGACTTTGTACACCGTTTGGCTTAAGTCATGTATTATTATTGCTAATTTTTATATGTGAATCGGAAATTTCTTCGGCACACCTAAAGGTTTACAATATCTGTAAAAATATTCATGATTCGGCTAAAACGCTGTATATATAATCTTGTAGGGTGGTTTTTCACCCAATTAATTTCGACGAGTGCCAACTTAGACACAGTCTACTGAAGCACTAGTGTGTGTGTGTGTGACTCTACGACGTCTCCCTGCCTGTTGCCAACCAGCAACGCCGATCCAGCTGTTAGCCAGTCTTTCAAGACGAGAATCTACGCGAGAACTATAATGTTCGTAAGTTTATATTCGTTATATTGATTTAAAAAAAATAAGATAACGAGATTGCAATATATTGATTTATCCACACTTTATTTGTCGTGTAAGTCAGACTCGCATTTTGACTTTGACTTTAATAATAACATTAATTTCAGGTCGGAGTTTGATTACATCAAGAAGCGTCCTACTAAGGGAGCGATAAAACAAGTGCGGGACCCACTTTTCGACTCTGACGAAGAGCCATCAACTTCTAGAGCAAGGTAAATATCAATTTTAAACATTCATTATTTGAATCAATTAATTATTATGAAAACGAAATCATAATACTATATAAATCTAATTTTAAATTACATAACTACTTAAATTAAATTATACCTCTATAAAATATACTAAAACTATTTAAACACTATTTTAAACATTATCTAATTTTAAAGTGCCTGAAAGGATTTTAGAATAGTGTTAATCAACATAGTGTTTATATTTTCAATGCTTTTCTTATATTTAATGTATTGATTGCAGATCAAGCCTCGCTGCCAGTAAGCAGTCGAAAAAGCGACAGCAGTTAGTGGAGGACATAATCGAGTCAGACGAAGAAGTCTTACCTAAAAAGTAAGTTTTATAATATTACTTAAATTACCTTAGATTTAAAACGAGTATACATAGTTTTCTACTTCTTATTTCTGTCTGTTCACATTATTTTGTAATACTTCATACTCCTGTATTAATAATTATGTTACACACTTAATTCATTACACCTAATCACTAAAGTTTTATAGAAGAATTATTACTTCAGCTAAATAAATCAACTTTTTTTCTCTACTATGCAGATCCAAGCCAGCGAAGCCAAGACAGCAACCGAAAAAATCCGCAGCGCCTAGTAAGACCGGTTGGCATGACAGCGATTCCGAAGACGAAGTCTACGATAAGACTGTCAAGAGCCCGCAGACCCTTCAGTCCGTTCTAACACGGCGAGTGGCGGACGGTGTCGTGAGGCGTACAGCCAACTTAGACGGCAATGTATTCGTAGAGGTGAAGGTATACAACGCCGCGGATATAGCTCTCGTTGATCCAAAAGATAGGTGGGAGCACGCTGTCTTACTGTTAAAGTTTAGAGCAGACGGTGACGCTCCTGAGTTGCGCTCACTAAAAGGTTTTTTGAAAAAGTGCAAAGCGCACTTTACAGCTGAAGGCAAATTTTTTCCTAATAAGAAAATTTAATATTTTTTATTACCTGTTTAATAGTTTTAATAACATAAGTAAGTTTTGCGCTTCCTAAAACATTTCTTAAAAAGTGCAAAGCGCACTTTACAGCTGAAGGCATTTTTTCTAATAAGGAATTTTAGTTCTTTTTATAACTGTGATTAATACTTTTTTATAACATAAGTAAGTTTTGCGCTCACTAAAAGATTTCTTAAAAAGTGCAAAACGGACTTTACATATGATAGCATTTTTTTATAATTTGACAAGTTTTATGTCTTTTTTACATTAATACTATAATTGTTTTTTTCTTAATAACAAATGTTCGATGTTTTTCAATTACCGCATATTAACTCTCTTTCCATCAACCATTCGATTTATTTAAATCTAATCTACAATAATCTAAAATTTATGTAATATAAAGTTACAATTGTATTTTGAATTAAACTATAAAATAAACTTATATTTATGAGTTAAATAATTATTTTACTCTTCACTCATACCTCCCTATTATATTAGTAAATTTTATTGCATATTTACTGTAAATATGACTAACAAAACAGTCTACTGCACTGTTTGCGATTTATCAGTAAAGAGTCGCGCTTTCTCAAGTCATCTTCGAAGTAATATACATAAAAACAATTATTCTATCGATATTAGTAATGATATTCAAAATATAGGTGAGGCGTTCAGAAATAGAATTGCTTCATACAGAGTGCTGCCTATGGTCGCAGATCGAGATGACCATGCAGTAACGCTACCAATGGAATTCTTACAAGGTTTAAGATCTCGTGTAAAACATCTATTAGCCGCAAGACGCGCTACATATAATTCAATCAAAGTTAACTTTGAGTTGTTTGCCGAATTTAATCTACCTTCAACATTAAACAACGATATAAAATCATTTTCTACTGAAAACTTTATATTAAATAACTATTATAATTTTAACGAAATTTTTTCCAAAGTCGTTTGTACTATTATTAATAAAATAGATGAATTTCAAGAAAGGGACAGCGGCTGGACATTTCTACGCAATTTGTACTTAGAAGTAAACATCAATAAGTACAATGCTTTGAGAGGTGCTAGATTTATTGAATTACCGAAATCTATAAAATTAAAACGCGCCTGTGTCAATGTACAAAATAATGATGAGTTTTGTTTTTTGTGGTGTATAATGACTGCATTATTTCCAGCTGTCAACAATCCACATAGAATATCTTCTTATCCCAGATTTGAAAATAAACTTAATATCAAAAATATGACTTTTCCCGTTGGTTTCTCGGACATCAAAATCTTTGAAAAAAATAATCATCTAATTAGCGTCAATGTATACGGTCTTGGAAAAAAGTCAACAATTGTGGGTCCTTTATACAAAACTAACCATAAAAGAAAACATCATGTCAATTTGTTACTATTAGAAAAGGTGAATTTCGTCATTATTGCCTCATAAAAAATTTGAGTAAATTACTGAGACCTCAGTTAACAAAACATGTCGGAAAAATATATTTTTGTGATGAGTGTATGATATTTTTTAATATAAAACAAAAATTTGATGACCATTTTTGTGGTGGGGTTCGAACAGTTTTACCTGAACCAGGAACTGTAATTTAATTTAATAATTTCGAAAGAATGCAAGATATGCCATTTGTTATATACGCTGAATTTGAATCTTTATTAGTTGAACCCGAATCAAAAAATCATGACTCGAAATGTACATCTGTTATGCAGAAACATGTACCAGCAGCATTTGGCTATTATATCGTCTGTTCTTTTAATAGCTCTCTCGATAAATATGTGTCTTATCGTGGGAAAGATTGTATCGAAAAATTTCTGAAATTTCTTGGTAAAGACGTAAAACAAATATACAAGATTTTAAAAACTCCAATTCCTATGTCTTCATTAACACCAGATGAGCAAGAAAATTTTAATACATCAAAATTTTGTTTTCTCTGCGAAAAATTGTTACTTGATGACAAAGTAAAAGAGTTTTTCAAAATTTCCGTATAACTTGTAAAACAAATTATAAATTAGACCCAGCATTTTATCTAACAGCACCGTCTTTAAGTTTTCATGCAATGTTATTGATAACTAAAGTAAAACTTCAACTTATAAACGACCTAGAAATTATACGCATGATACAACAGGGTATTCGTGGAGGAATCTGTTTGTGCTCTACCAGATATGCAAAGGCAAATAATCAATATTTGGATAATTATAATTCATCCTTACCCGATAACTATTTGCTGTATATAGATTGTAATAATTTGTATGGTTATGCTATGTGCTCTTATTTACCCTATTCAGATTTTACGTTAATGAACCAATCTGAAATTAATGAACTTAATATTCTTAGTGTACCCGATGACTCACAATATGGTTATAACTTGGAAGTTGATTTGAAATATCCTGAACATCTCCACGATGCTCACAATGACCTACCATTTTGCCCACAAAAATTTACACCACTAGCATCTAAATCTCCAAAGTTAATTCCTAATTTATACGATAAATTTTATTATGTAATTCATTATGTTCATTTAAAAACATGTGTACGATATGGATTGATATTAAAGAAAATTCACAGAGTAATAAAATTTAAACAACATCCATTTTTAAAACAGTATATTGATTTGAACACAAAATTACGTCAAAAGGCTAAGTCAACATTTGAACAGGACTTTTTTAAATTATTAAATAATAGTGTTTTTGGAAAAACACTAGAAGATTCTGAGAAAAGGGTTAATATTCATTTAGTAAATCGATGGACTGATACAAGAAACAAAACAAATAAAACTTACTCAGCTGAACAACTAATATCAAAACCAAATTTTCATAGCTGTACTTTATTTTCTGAAAATTTTGTAGCTGTACAAATGAGACCCGAGTCAGTTATCTTAGATAAGCCTATTTACATAGGGTTTACAGTATTGGAAATGTCTAAACACCATATGTATGATTTTCACTATTCTATTATGAAACCATTCTATGGGAAAAGTTTAAAGCTTTGTTATACAGACACTGATAGTTTTTTATATTCCATTGAGACAAAGGACGTATACAAAGATATTAAATGTTTTTTTCAATCATACTTTGACACGAGTAATTATAAAAATAACAACCAGTATGGAATCTTATGTCAAAATAAAAAAATACCTGGGCTCTTTAAAGATGAATTCGGAGGAGATCTGCTTTTGGAATTTGTGGGTCTTAGGTCAAAGCTATATTGTATTAAAACAAAAGAAAAGGAAATAAAAAAAGCTAAAGGTGTCAAAAAATCTGAAATAAAAAGCTTAAAAATATAAAAGATTATAATGATGTTTTGATGTATCTTCTGAAGAAAAGAAATATTTTATTTAAATCTCATAAACATGAACTTTTCACACAGTCAGTAGAAAAAGTTGCACTCTCTGCTAGCGATGATAAACGCATAATACAAAAAAATAAAATTGATACATTATCTTGGGGTCATCAATCAAGTTGGTTTTAAAATAAAATGTTAACGCTTTTGTATGACGAATGGTCGATGGAAATGAATAAAAAAATGTTTAACTATAATTTAAGGTAAACTTGTGTATCAGCAAGATGCTGAAGGTTTTATTTTGTACATTGTCTATACATATTCATTATGATTTATAATAAACATCTATAGTACCATATTTAGTTGATACCTTATTTGGGGTCATCAATTAAGTTGGTTTTAAAATAGATATATTGTTATTGTTACTCTTTTGTATGACGAATAGTCGATGGAGACGACTAAAATATGATTTACTGTAATCAAAAATAAACTTGTGTATCTGCAATATGCTAAAGATATTATATTGTATATTGTCTTTTTTAATTATGATTTATAATAAACACCTATTATACCATATTTAGTTGTTTTTTTTCATATGCTACTTTTAAAATATAAAATAAAATACTACTAAATGTATTCGGCGTGCGTGATAGACAGTATTTAAAATAAGCAGGCGTTCAAAATACAATTTTACTAGCTATGCCCATGGGCTTCACTCCCCGTGGGAATTCCGGAATAAAAACTATCCTATGTCCTTCTCTGGGTCTTAAACTATATCCATACCACATTTCATCTAAAACGGTTCTGTGGTTGAAGCGTGAAGAGGTAAAAAACAATAATACAAACTTACTTTCGTATTTTTAATACAAGCTGTGCTCGCGGGCTTCGCTCCCCGTGGGAATTTCAAGATTAAGAGTACCCTATGTCCTTCCCCAGTCTCAATCTATATTCATACCAAATTTTATCAAAATCGGTTCAGTAGTTTAAGCGGAAAGAGGTCACAAACAAACAAACACACAATATGAACAACGATATGGTGGTTGTCATATAAACCAGCGCCCCCTATATTAATATCATTAACATCGCCTCCGCTAGATGGCGGTGAAAGCGAATTAAAACTGGCTATGGTTTGTTTTGGAACCTATTGCATATTATGGTAACGTGTATTGTGTGCCCTTGCCCTCTATATATTATTATAATAATATATTAGTATTTATTATACACACTAATAATATTATATTTATATATTTATATATATATATACATTATACGTATAGTTAGGTATTATATTTTTTATTTTTATTTTTTTTATGTCTGACGGTGATTCTTTTCACACTGCCGATGATGAATATCAGTCATGCGATGAAAGCTCTAACTCATCAACATCTTTTTCTTCACTTGGAGATTATGTTAGGAATGTTTTTCAGATAAAAACACACACAATTTAACGTTTGCCATTTTAACGCTCAGAGCCTTCCGGGTCACTATTCAGAGTTTGTTGAAACTTTTGCTGATGTCAATGCACACGCTATCCTAATTTCAGAGACCTGGTTAAAACCAGAACTATCTTCGACTTCATATCCACTTCCCGGATTCGTACTTATAAGAAATGACAGGACTGGACAGGGGTGCGGAGGTGTTGGGATTTACCTTCGTTCGGATATCAAGTACAAAATAATAACTTCCTCCCCGTCTCAGTACTCGGCATCAGCGGAATTCATTTTTCTGGAGATACTGGTTAGGGGTTCCAAGGCTGTCCTTGGAGTAGTTTATTGTCCGCCTGCTACGGATTATTTTTCAGATCTCGAGATAGCTCTCGATACAATCGGTCCCGACTACACACATCAACTTATACTAGGTGATATTAACACTAACCTTATTAATGCATCCTCACCTCGGGCTCAGAAATTATGTCACATCCTCCAATCAGCAAATCTTCACGTTCTGCCACTGCAGGCTACTTATTGTAATACCGATGTCGATGATACTTTACTCAACCTTATCATCACCTCTTCCCCCAATGAAGTCTCGTCATACGGGCAGCATCCAGCCCCTTGTTTTTCCCGTCACGATCTCATTCATTGTTCGTACAACCTTAAACCACCCAAATGTACTCCTAAAGTGCGGAAATTACGTAGCTTTGCACGAATAAATGCAGACAAGCTTTTATCTGACGCGGCAAATATGGAGTGGAATACTGTTTGGTCTGCTGCTACCATTGATGAAAAGGTTGATGTATTCAATCAAATACTCACTAGGTTGTACGATAAGCACGCACCAATACGGAAAGTACGAATCAAGCGGCCTCCTGCGCCGTGGATAACTCGTGGTGTGCGGATGGCCATGAGACGGAGAGACAGGGCATTTCGTCGGTTTAGGAAGGATCGGTCAGATGAAAACTGGGCTCTGTTTAAGGCTGCAAGGAACCGGTGTAACAGAACGTGATGCTAAACGCCGCTTGATCCTAGACACAATCTCTTCCTCATCTTCTGCTGATATCTGGAAATTTTTGGGTTCCTTAGGTATCGGCAAATCAAGTAATTCTGAAATCCCATCCACAATTTCTTTAGACGATATTAATAAACACTTTTCCACTTCTTCACCGTTGGACCGTTTAACGAAATCGGACACTATTAAATATATCGCATCTCTTCCTACCCCCAATATTTCGGAATTCATATTTTCTCCAGTCAGTCAAGACGAAGTAAAAAATATCCTTTTGTCAATAAAAACCAGAGCGGTGGGGGTAGATCAGATAAATAGACGTATGATTGAACTCATTCTCGACACAATTATCCCTGTGATCACTCATATAGTCAATTATTCCCTATCGACATCTCAATTTCCCTCGCTCTGGCGAAAAGCCTTTATTCGTCCTCTGCCCAAGGTCTCTAATCCCTCCCATCCCAAAGATTTTCGTCCCATCTCTATTCTCCCGCTACTGTCCAAGGTATTAGAGGCTTGCGCTCACAAGCAACTCACCTCTTACTTTCATATTAACGGTTTACTTAATCCGTTACAGTCCGGTTTTCGGCCTGGACATAGCACAATCTCAGCTCTCCTTAAAGTGACCGACGACATTAGAGATGGTATGGAGAACACTAAAGTCACTGTAATGGCTTTAGTGGACTTTTCGAACGCTTTTAATACCGTCGATCATGACATCCTTTTAGCAATTCTCTCTCATCATTTAGTTTCCCCTTCGGCACTAGGCTGGTTCTCAAGTTATCTTCGGGGACGTCAGCAATCGGTGAAACTTGACGATTGTTCGTCGGAGTGGAGTAATCTTAACACTGGCGTTCCCCAAGGCGGTATTCTTTCTCCTTTGTTGTTTTCCATCTTTATAGACTTTATCACTAAAGATCTTCAGTGTTCGTATCATCTGTACGCTGATGACTTGCAGCTTTACACACAGACTGAAGTGGAGGATCTCAACAATGCCGTTGCTAAAATTAATACAGACTTGCTGGCCATAAGTAATTGGTCGAGACGCTTTGGAGTCACAGTAAACCCTACTAAATGTCAGGCCATTATGGTTGGTAGCTCTCGACTTTTGAACCGGATTGATGACGATTCCATTTCACGTGTTTGCTACGACAATATTGAAAAACCTTTTACATGTAGCGTTAAAGATCTGGGGCTGTGTATTGATTCTACACTTTCTTGGAGTGGGCAGATTTCTGAGGTTGCTGGTAAAGTCACGGGTGCACTCCGGGCACTCTATAAATTAAAACATTTTTTACCTATAAAAATTAAAGAAATGCTCATGAACACTCTTATTTTGCCAATTCTGGATTACGCGGATGTGTGTTATACGGGACTGAATTGTGATCTCCTCAACAAGCTTGATCGTATCCAAAACAACTGTATCCGATACATATTTGGCTTGCGGAAGTACGACCATGTGTCGGCTTACCGGTCTCAGTTAAAATGGTTACCTATTCGACAGCGGCGTAGTCTGCATATCCTCAATACTCTGTATTCCATACTTTTTGATCCTAAAACTCCGGCTTATCTTAAAACCAAATTTCCCTTTCTAGGTAATTCCCACGTCAGAACTCTTCGCTCTTCAAGCAATCTCCTTCTTGATATGCCACTTTCCCGGACGGGGTTCTATAATAATTCATTTGTCGTTCAAGCTGTACGGCTTTGGAACGCCTTACCAGTCAGTATCCGGAAAGCTGAATCTCGTCTTGCGTTTAAGAGAGCAGTGCGTGCACATTATCTTCAAAAACTGTCACCGGCTATATAAGTAGTATTTATGTAGTTTATGTATGGTTTATTTTTGAATTATTATTTATGTATATTTATGTGTAGGTTTATCCACGATATATATTATACGACTATATGTACTTACTTAATGATTATAAGTTTACTTCTTTCTTTTTGTCTTTTTTAGTTAGTTGCTGTTGCTTACCCCAAAAGATTACTTTCTCAGCATCACCTGTTGGTTGACTGGTAGAAAAGGCCCCTGGCCTTAAGTCCGCCATTTACATGTATATTGTAATGAAGTTAAATAAAATAAAAAAAATAAAATAAAAATAAGGTTAGGTTAGGTTAGGTTAGGTTAGGTTAGGTTAGAGACCTATATCCCCCCGATGTGGTTCCCATCTTGTCGCGATGGGGGGGCTCAGTACCTGCGGTTGCCTCGGCCGCAGGGAAGCTAAGAGGAACCCATTGCCCGGGTTGAAGCTTAGGCCTCCCCGGGCCCGGCGGAGGCCATTCCTGGCGGGAATGGCCTGGCTGTGAGGGAAGGGGGTGACGACGACCTCCCTACCATCACAGCCGTGGTAGGGGTCGCGGGGGAAGAGGAGTGTCGGTGTTTCGTTGCCGCTCGCCCTATCCTCCGCGACCAAGCGCGGCCGTGGCGCTTGGCACGGCATCGGTGGGGCCGCAGGGGAAGAGGAGTGTCGGTGTTACGTTGCCGCTCTCCCTATCCCCTGCGGCCGGCTGTGTGGGCCCCGGTCGCCGTCAGGTGGACTGGGGCAGGGCCTGCTTCCGCAGGCCCCAAATTATGAGGGCTGGTTGGACGGTGGAAACGGGATTCCATCGTCCAACGGACAGCCCTCCGGAGTGGAAGGCAGGCGCGTGTGCGTGTCAGCGCGCCTGTCCTTGGGCCAAGAGGCCAAGGCGGCGGTTACTCCGGCCCCTCTGATTCAGCAGAGGGTGCCGTGAGGCCGTTGGCGAGCCGGGGCCGCTTAAGTAGCGGCCGGCCGCGCCGGGGCTGTGGAGCATGAAGAAGCACACGGTCCCGGCCGATAGCGGCTGAGAGGTGACACCGCGGAGTTTTTAGTGGTAACACCACATAACCTTACCGGTGTCCCGTAACCGGTAAGGTATCCGAAGGGATTTTCTCCGCGTCAAAAAAAAAAAAAAAAGGTTAGAGACCTATGTTGAACAGTGGTGTTTAGGTGATTTGCTCGTATAAAGGTACATACTGATATATAGAATCATGCATGAAATATGATAGCTATTTGAACTTAACACCTGGCTAGTGGAGATGAACATGTCTTTTCTTGTTTGGTTTGCGAGGAACGTCGAGTTTTGCAATACAATCATAATGTATATTGTTATATAAAAGACTCGTGCTGTTTATAATCGTTTTTCAGTTGGTTTTGAACAGCCAATCTGCGATACATCATCGTCTGCTAAACCGATTCAAACCCACTGCGGTTTATAACTTAATGTAAGTAGACATATTTTTATTAATATCACTTAATGTCTAAATATTATATGTGTTACTTATTATTAAATGTATGTTTTGTTCTTTACAGATCATGTCGGACTCACAAGAAACTTGCATATTGTGCTCTCAATACGCTCAAGATCCCAACGAAGGTCTTACAGAAGACTTACAGTTCATTCATGTGTTGAGAGATCGCGCTGCAGAACTTAAGAAAATCGAAGATAAGAAGGAGGCTGCGTTGAAGAGAAGCAAGGAACTTGCATCATCGTCTTATGTGATTAAAAAGGCGCGAAAGGGCATCCGGGTGATTAAAATTCAGATCTTGGATCTAGAGAACGAGCGTGTGCGTGTCCCAACATACAGTGCTTTGTCTCCTCCAAGTTCTCCAACTCAACGCCAAGACGATGATAGTGTGGTGTTAAGTGCGCAATATGTGATCAGTGACTCATTTGATGAAATATTGGAATTGACTGAAAACGTAATTAGTAAGATAAGTAAAAAACTTAGTAGTGATAATTTTGATTAAGTACTTATGCTGTAAATAAACTTAGTTAATTTTAATATATATATATGTGTATAGACTTATTTATATTAATAAAAATGATTGTATTTAATTAAGTAATAAATAAAAGATAGTATATAAATTTTTTGTGATAATTAAGATTAAGTATGTCTTTGATAAATTTAGTAATAGTTATATAAACATATATTTTAATATAAATGATATAATGTATTTGTAGAATTAATTGAGTAATAAATAAAAGATGGTATATATTTTCTTGTTTTATTATTATCCATAACCATGAACTATATTTACAAAAATACTCTATTTTGTATCAACTATACTAAAAAAATCTTATAGTTATAACATTATTTTATTTTCCATCAACCATTTCTTTATACATAAAACATTTTTTAGTGCACATTGTCTTAGATGAATAAAACAATTTAATGAAAAAGATCCTTTACAATACCTAGCTTGAAGCTCTTTTAAATTTGGAATATTTTTATTTGTAATATGTTCAATATTTTGGTGGTCACATAACTGCTGAACCCACAACACTTTTTCTTCACCTTTCACAATAATTTTTCGTCGTAATAAGGTTTTATAATCCTATGAAATTCTTTGTAATCGACAAATACAGAGCCCCATCGATATCCGAGATTTTTTTCGATCCACCGAACACGTTTCCTTTCTTCAGGGGTAAGTTGGGAGAAAGCATAAGGCGGTTTTATTAAAAATATATGAGTATGCTCTTCAGTAGCTATTGCAAATTCCTTTACAATGAATTCATTGCTAGAGTTTTTGAAACCTTGTAGATCTACGACAATTGTGTTTTTATTCATGATATCTTTTTAACAATGTTGCTCAAAGGCTTGTATTCAAATATGCAATCGTTTAATATCAAGCAATATGCTGCTGTCTGATCAGGTATTTCTTGGTCAGCTTCAATTTCTACTCTCACGTCTATAGAGCCCTTCAATGTTTCCTGCTGACGGGAACAGTCGATAACAACTAATGGAGAAACGTCTTTGAATTATTTTAAGCTCAACAAAGGTTCTGCTCGACGTCTATAATAAGACTGCTGAAATCTTGCATATTGTTCGTATAATAAAGAAAACTTATTTTCTGAGAAACTTATGTTCAATCCTTCATAGGGGTAATACGATGAATTTAAAAAAACTTTTATATCACGAATATTACAGTGATCGAATTCTGCCATTGACGTTTGTGGTTGATGTTTACGATTGGTTTGGAACCCAATAATAACAAACCGTGGTTTCTCAGTTTGCGATGTAGTTTTAATTGCCCAAGTGTGTTTACGAGTTCTGGGGCCTTACTCTGTTATCGACGACAGTCGTCCGTCATACGAGAAGTTCAAGGCAATCCATAACACATACGCGATGACGTCGTCGATCGCTTTAGAACGGACTAAAGACGGGACTAAACTACTTTGACAGATAAATAGCTTAAACGGTACTCGATTAGAGTCAAAATGTCAACTTGACAGCACGTGAGTCGACCGAAAATGCCTCCCGTCCCACCCCGCATCATACCCCGCCAATTTCAACTCTTAGTGACGAACGTCGTCGCGGCGATACGGCTTTGGGCTCTTATTGGCTAGTTAGAACGCGATGACGTCGTCGCGACGCTTTCGAACGGACTAAAGACGGGACTAAACTACTTTGACAGATTAATAGCGTAAACGGTACTCGATAAGAGTCAAAATGTCAACTTGACAGCACGTAAGTCGACCGAAAATGCCCCCCGTCCCACCCCGCATCATACCCCGCCAACGTCAACTCTTTTAGTTACGGACCTCGTCGCGCCGATATGGGTTTGGGCTTTTATTGGTTAGTTCGGAGGTCTAATTATATCTAGTCGGCATATCCATCGAACAGCTGTGAACGTACTCGTAGTGATTAATATTCTCTTTGAGCTGTGGCTATATTTAGTATCCCTTAGCCCCCTTAGCAAGTTTAATGGTCCTACCTAGCTCAATCAGTGTGATTTCTTACTATAGGTAAATAACCTAAGTAGCAGTTACTTAAATGATTGTATCTTTATCGAACAATAATAATTGTTCGAGGACATAACCTAACCTAAAGGATGCTCCGGAACTTCAAGAGGTCTCAAAGGTAAGCAATTTGTGAATTTTGTTTATTAAAAAAGTATATATATATGCCTACTTAGCCTCATACCTAAATTGCCTCATAAAATTTTCTATATTTTTACAAATATTAATTATTGCTCTTGCATTTTATGCAAGGGCCGTTACCAGAAGGATGTGGATGTGGCAAAGGTTGCCATCATGACGCAGCAGTCAGCACGCTATGGCGAAAATAGCAATGCTTTTATTTGGCAATAATATGGAGGATATAAATCATCTGGGCGGAGAATATTACTAGGTATGTAAGCACTACGCTTTTTATCACTACATACTGACTTTGTTTACATCACACTTCGAATGGGCGTGAGCCATCATGGCTGTAGCTGAAATTACAGATGTGAAGTTGGATCCAATGTCAAAAATATTTAAATTGATGAATACATGTACTGTTTGCTATCTAGCTAGTGGTACAAAAATATTCACTGACTAGGGGTTAATTCTAATAAACATTAATATAATCATTTTGAATGACTTTTTTCACCTCCACTCCACCAAAAAGCAAAAAGTGGCCTTTGGCTCTTATGATAGCCTATGGCTCTGTCACCCCTGTTATTTCAGTTTTACAAAACTTGTGGCTGGTCCAGCGGGTTCCGTGGCATATTTCTGCACTGATGCTGCACTTTACTTGTAATTATGGTTAAATTGAGCATTTTGAACTAAATGAGATGTGCCGAGCTGTGAAAATGACAGAGTACATCACATTAAAATCTTAAAGAATTTACTCTCTTAAACAGGATAATCTGATATATTGGTATACAATTATTTCAGGTTTTCAAGAAGAGACACGTGGTGATGAAATAGTGTACAACAATTTGTCTAAAATGATGAATAGTACCATGCCCGGTGTGAAGATATTTATACCACCTCATTCCTCTACAGGAAGAATATAGGTAACAGAATGAACAGGAAGAAGAGCAACAACCAGCCAGAATCTGACTGTTATCATCCATAATCCATCCTTTTTGATTACATTGTGCCTTATTTATTATCTACTCACTGGTTTTTACCATTTCATATTATGGACTTTAAATAAAACAATATATTATAAAATAGTTTTGTTTTTCATTTACTAAAGAAGCCACTTTTAACATCAAAGTACATTTTGTTCATGATAAGTTATTTCTCTGCTAGGTTTGAAACTATTTATAAATGTATATATATTAAATAAAAAAGAATCATTAATCAACGGGCTACATTGTTCTGCAGATCTGACAGAAAGAACCATACAATAAACCTAGGTACCTAGGTTAGTAGGTAATGTTAAGTAAATATTATGTACAGACAAAGCATTATGTGTTTTGTGGCTTGAAAGTAGACCGAGCCCAATGCCAAAAAACTTAAAGACCACTTTTAGCATTGTGGTGGGCGAGAAGGTGGCAAAAGGAATCAAATCGAGTCTCTGTCTATATTGCCGTCGTTGTATCCATCGAACAAACGAAGTAAAGCTTTGGAGACACCAAAATTAACAGAGCTGCTCAGTTTTGTCGTAGGTAGCTCATTTACTGGGTTTTCGGCCTGGTTCTTGCGACATTCCCATCCTTGGGGCTCTAAATTTGCTTTTTGGTTTGGTAACAGCTGCCTTTCGAAAAAAAACTGGTTAAACTGGAGAACTTTTTAGAACAGATAGAAATTTAATAAACAATTAGAGTTAGGTTAGTTATTTTTTGTTTGATGTTATTTACACACGAATGTTATGTTTGAAGTTGACATGTCTGTGGAACTTTACTTTTAATGATCATGGCGTCTGGGATATTGAGTCGTACTGATTTTACAATAATAAAATCAATTATATTTTCTTATTATAATAACACTTTTAGGTTCAGATTGGCTTCACTTGTAAGAAAAACAAAGTAAGATTCTCATATATATTAGCCAATCAAGATAAATTTATTGTTTTCGAAAGTACCGATAAATTTAGCAAAAAGTTTCACACCACCGGTCTCGATGTGCGTTGTCTACGGGCTCGTATGGTATCCGTATTGTACGGAAGGACTGTACGGAGTGGGCATGAGGTACCGGTGTCGATCCGTGCTTTAGTACGCCCGTAGATACGGCGTATGTTTTTAGAGAGGGGCCGTCGCGGCGATACGGCTTTGGGCTCTTATTGGCTAGTTCAGAGGTCTAATCGTATATCTATAGATCTATAGGTACCTAGTCGGCAGTAGAGGTTTTAGGGTAGGGCGCGGTTGGGCGACCGCCCAGGGCGCCGGATATAAAAGGGCGCTACGAAAGTATATCCCTCCCCTCGTTCATTGATCGAGGTCTACTTACTTTTTATAAATTATTATTTCATTAGGTATATTTTATTGTAGATATCCAAAAGTGTTCCACCGTAACATCCGAACCAATTATCCAATTTTGACAAATGAGATGTCTATCGATTCTTGTTTCTGTCTGGGTGACAAAGTCTACAATTAGTATGCAATAAATATAACGAATTCGACATACAATAATTTCAAGGCAATTTTTTATTTTATTTCGAGTCGTGTATCAAATGAAAGGTATCTTAATTAGCACATTTCAATAATATAGTACCTGGGCGACCGAGCTTTGCTCGGTTACATCTCAAACATTAACTAAATTTTTTTAAACTTGTCTAAAAACAATGCAAAATAAAAAATTATATATAAACTTAAACATAAAAAAACAAAAGTAAGTCACCGAGTGGGATTCGAACCCGTAACACTCTTTCTAGCGGTCGGTATCTTAACCACTGAGCTAAAAACAAGGCGTCGGCGCGACGAAATTAGGGACCATATTCTGCGTGGAAAGAAAAACGCATGACAACTCGAAAACACGCGTTTTCCCAAACATAAAACTAATCTAGATCGATTGTTTACCCCCGAAAATCCCCATATACAAATTTTCAGCGAAATCATTAGAGCCGTTTTCGAGATCACAGAAATTTATAAATATATATATAACGAAGCAGGAGATAACCTACGCGGAACTCACTAAAAGTGTGACGATAAATACAGCGCTCCGCCTCGCGCTGTATCATGGATTCCAACCATATGTGTCTGAATACCCCTGGCCCACACAGTTATTGAATCTGTGTCCACCTGGGCTTATCGTCTAGCTGAAACAACTATCATTGTAATAAATCGGTTTACCAAATCCTCATCTATTACAACAATTACAATTAAAGAAGCTATGGCCAAGTCCACAGCACACTACCCAAAGGAGATGTTCACAGTGCGGCGGTCCGCACAAGACTGAGCCGCTCGTCGCTAGGGCGACCGCTTTTATACTTGTTGAAACATTTGAAAATTTAGCAGTTATGTTTTGTAGTAAACAACTTTCTGTTTGCACATCGAAAACAATAATAAATGGGATTATCTTGAACTCGCCGACACGGCCAACCTGACATGCGTACGTCCTCGTACGCGCTCTCAATAGTAATTTAAACTTGTAAGTAGCATCAGGCCTGTCTCACTCCGCGGTAGGTATTAAAAACGCAAGTACGTACGGCGGCCATGCCAGCATGGCTAATCAGTGCGCCAGAAAAGGTAAGCGTTACGCGATAGAAAAAAATGGATTTTCTAGGTGAATATAACTGTAAGTTATTAGCGTTGTGCGATCTGAATTGAACTTAATTGTGTCGTAGCGAGAGTCTCTATTCTTTTAATTGATTTTTCAGAGTGAATCTTCTGTCCTTGTACTATTATGTATTCTATGGTAGCATGGTTAGAAATAACCATAAAATGATTCTGATCTAGTTTGACAATAAGCGTCCCTCAAAACTATAACAAAATTTCAACTCGCAAAAATTCTACTCCAGAAGAGTGCCTTGCAAAACTACTTTTCTGAACCGGTCTTTTATTTGTCCTTCAGCCAAGATCTATACAGGAATAATTATAAAGAAATCATGACTAAGCGATTTTTCGCACAATGCTTACGTATTCAATCATTCGAATTAACAAAATTCATGGATCAATTCAAAGGAATCAATTTTTTACTCGCCGACACTGCCATCTTGACAGTAACACCCGTCCTCGGGTTTCATATTTAAGATCAACACAAAGCACAAACGGTACACCGTTCGGCCAAACCTGATCAAAACAAAGCTTTAGTAAATTTTTTTTTTAGAAGTCTTCCTGTACGACGAGGCAATGCCGCCAGTCTCAGTTTTATTTTTTTAGTTAGTTATATTTTAGTTCATACTTTTTATATTTTAATTTAGGTAGGTTATTTAGTTTTTAGTTAAATTAATTACTGTGTACTGTTTATATATATTTTTTGCTATAAATAACCATCTTTATTAGATGACTTACTTAATTTGATTTAACGATCTAAAATATAATAAACTAAAAACAAAAAATTAACATCGATAAATCTTTAAAATCGAATTGGATAGTAATAACTTCATGTCTATGTGCAGCGATCACATGTTAAGGAACGCAGCCAGCCTTCCTGCTAGTTCAAAGTTGTTATTAATCATATGTTCTCTTTACCAGTTATGAAAGTTAAATTAAATCAAAACTAATAGAACTTCTAAATTTTAACGATGTTTAAAAAAAAAGATACAGTAATTATTCATTCAGTTAGGAGAGATCACCAAGACATATCAATAACAAAATTGCCATCGTTAGCCTTACACTAATACGCGTATTACCACCTGTGATCACCAGGTCCACTTGACATTATGATTTCCTCCAGAAACTCGACCTCCACAAGAGTCGACCGCATACTGCCCACTCACGGACTACGGGTCAACTCTAGTACGATCACAACAAAACAAACAATGCAATTCATTAGGTTGGAATGCGGGGTGAGACAGGGGGGGATTTCGTCTCCCAAGCTTTTCAACCTGTATATTAACGGCCTTATAGTTGAGCTCAGCGGTCTGAGAGTAGGGTGTAGTATAGACGGTACAGTCATTAATAATATCAGCTATGCCGACGATATGGTTCTTCTGGGGCCGACTGCATGGTCAATCAATGAGATGCTCAAGGTTTGCCAAAAGTATGCGACCACACATGGACTCGTATACAATGCGAGGAAATGTGAGTACATTGTCTTTAAGGCCGCAGGTAAATATCCCGAAAGCGCACCTCCCATAATCCTAAATGGCACAAATTTGGAGAGAGTGTCAACTTTTAAATATTTGGGACACATTATTACCGACGACCTTAAAGACAATGCAGACGTAGAAAGGGAACGGAGGGCACTTGCGGTCAGGGGCAACATGTTGACCCGTAGATTCGCCCGTTGTAGCGAACAGGTCAAAATTACGCTTTTTAAAGCTTTTTGCCAGGGTTTCTACACGGGTAGTCTGTGGGTCTGTTGTACTAAGAGATCGCTGGATGTCATCCGTATTCAATATAATAATATATTTAGAATGCTGTTGGGACTCCCTCGATTTTGCAGTGCCTCTGGAATGTTTGTGCAAGCAAGGACGGATGGTTTTCATGCCGTGCTCCGTAAAAAAGCGGTATCAATGCTGAGGAGAATCAGGGCGAGTCACAACAGCATTCTTAAAACGGTGGCGGACAGGCCGCATTCTCAATTAATGCGGCACTTGATTAGAGCAACTATGCCTGTAGCTCTGCATGGGGAAATATAAAATATTTTCGAGTCCCCATTGATTTAATTTAATCTAATCTAATCTATCTCATATAAAAGATTATACTAACATAACTTATAAGTTTCAGTTAAATTGTATACTAACAAATTTGGATCCCTGTTATCTGATAAATAAACAATTTCATTTCATTTCATTTCATTTCATTACTCTACCTATGGCAATAAAGCCTTCGGCTATGCTATGGGTCTTCCTAATGAGCTTCTCTGGCTCCCGCATCCTTCTCAACCTATCATGAAAACACTTGTGTATTTGCTTTCAGTTTCATGCCTGGAAAGCATCTCGATTTTTCAAATAATTGAACAGGTGAAAAATCGTCATAATGAGTCAAGTAGTTATACGTAAGAACAACCGGAATCATCTAGGTTTAGAATGTGGTGCGAACAGTATGCTCCACCCCCCGATTACATCCAACCATCAGAGGCGCTACCGCCAGGTCATAAACTGCCATGAGCTACTTGGAGGTGCTTGAATTGCCTCCGAACTGAAGGAGGCCGATGTAAACATTATCTGGCGCGCTGGTGCCATATAGACCAAGCAGAAGCACAGGGCAATTGTGGTCATGACGATTAGATCATTAGATCATCTCTATGCCCTACCAGCTGTACCGTGCTTGATTTATACTATGTCTCGGAGGGAAACGTAAAAGTGGCAACGTTCTCGAAGAAAAAAATTTAAAATTCAAGCCAACGACAAGATAAGAAGAAGAAGTGAAAATAAATGTCAACTGGGTAGATAATATACGCTATTTTCCAACAAGTCAAATCAGACACCTTCCTCCAAACGTCAAAACAAACAGTTTCCACTGTTTGCACTTCGACTGCATTGGGACTTTGTATGAAATACAGGCAGATGACGACACAGATCCCCGGAGCCAAACAACGCTTTCACCATCAGCCCTTCAGCAATAATAAATCCAAAACTACGCCAAAATGGATACGTTCAAAAACAAACGACACCACTTTGCGACGCTTTAAATAATTCATCCCTGGCTCAGGAAAACATCCAACTGTCAAGAAGTACTTTTGTTACACTAAAGCGTGGATAGAATACAGTTAAAGCGTTTGCAACATCAGTACGATATACTTGAATTCGGCTATAATATCATAATATTTAGTCGACTTTAACTATCCAGATTAAAATTTACTTAATTAACGGGACTTTAGTTAACCTAAAACACAGTAAATAATAAATTAATGGTAAAATATTATTACTCACATAGTAAACGGTGAAGGGTCCTTTTAAATAAAGTCATCACCATGATCATCATCATGGTAGGCTCGCCGTCCTATTAATCACCTCTTTATCATCACTACCTCTTCATCAATAATATCTTCATCGTCATCACTGTCTCTTCATTATCAATATCATCATCATCACCCTGGTCATTATCTCATTATAATCTTTATAAAAGTCATCATCATATTTAGCTATCTTAAGTCCAATATTAGGCAAAGGCTAGGAGAACTTATCTCTCCAACTTTACGAATAATGAAGTACGTAACGTACCTAATAACTATCATTTTACACCAGTATTCACACGTAAGCTTATAAGACGCTAAAAATTGTAATTTCTCAAACTAGACTATTTGCTAGGATACTAACTGGCGCCACTGCCAGATCCGACTATCAGTGACTTATGCCACCTTCAGTGATGTTAAGCTCATTCATCAACTCATGACGATAAGATTAACTCATTAAGCTTAGCAGATAATACACGTTCTTATTTAAAATAGCGAAATCATAATTATTTTCTGCTTGCATAGTGGTCAAAAGACTAGACATTATTCTACTTTATGTTTTAAAACTAAAGGTTTCGAAATAAATTGCTCTCTGCTCTACTCTTAAAATAGAAAAAAATATAAAAACTCACCAGGTTATCTTTGCGATTCAGCAGATAAGGTTACGACACAGAAATACACACGATATCAACTCGCTTTTTCACTTCACCTCACTTCACCAGGAATCTCCAGCGCCTGCGGCACTGCCGCTGACACCAACTCGGCCGCAATACGTGGTCAGCAGTTATGGTTCACTTCTTAGCACTTTAGCACCTTTGCAGAAGTAGCTGAAACTAAACACACGTTAAGTATCTTTGATCTGATCGCTTCAATCTCGTTAGCACCATTACGGGTGCTAAAATTTGTCACACAGGCCGGCTGCCATTAAGACAGACTTGTCACACAGACGGTTGACAGACAGACGCTTGTCACGCAGACGTTTGTCACACAGACGCTTGTCACACAGACGCTTTGTCACACAGACGTTTGTCACACAGACGTTTGTCACACAGACGTTTGTCACACAGACGCTTTGTCACACAGACGCTTTGTCACACAGACGATTTGTCATACAGACGCTTTGTCACACAGACGTTTATCACACAGACGATTGTCACACAGACGCTTGTCACACAGACGCTTGTCACACAGACGCTTGTCACACAGACGCTTGTCACACAGATGCTTGTCACACAGACGCTTGTCACACAGACGCTTGTCACACAGACGCTTGTCACACAGACGCTTATCACACAGACGGTGGTCACACAGACCATATGCACACAGGATGGGTTGCGATACTAAAACCAGAGCCTGTCAATGACCCCAAAAGTTATGGACACATTGCACTGCTAAACTCCATCCACAAACTATTAAAAAAGCTAAGACTGAAGTCACGACACCAGCTCTATTGGATTGACAGTTGAAAAACCACTTTACCATCAAAAAGAATAGAATTTGAATCCACCTATGTGGATACAACCATCAACCCCACTGAAAAACTATCAGATTTCTCTCTCCCACGCAGAGAAATGTGCCAGCTCCACAGACTGAGAACTGGATGGGGACGAACTAGATCGTTTGAATTCCGGTGCGACTGGATTGACTCCCCAGCTTGCAGATGTGGCGCCTGAATAGGACATGGACCACATTATTCGAGACTGCCGGAAGACTGGTTCATCCTGCAAAAAGACGCAATACAATAGATACAGAATAACGACTGTAGTAATAGCCATACGATTATTAAATAATTGGACAGGTTCCTGTTTTTCAGAATAGGCATGACGAATGGAGAAACACTTTTGGTCCATCGGTTAGACCATCAAACAACGTTGTAGTTTGTACACACACTCTTTCCTTTCTCTGAGAAACCAAAAATGACAAAGATACAGCGCATTGAAATTTTGCGTAACGTCACACTCAAGCACGATTTTTACCTAAGTGTGACTCCGCAAGCCCCCACTCCGGAACCTTGACGCTCCGTATCCTTGTGAATTTTTACCCCTCTGGCTAACTGAAAATACGGGTCCATCAGCTCTGGACAATTCAAAAGACGGACCAATTATAATCACACTCTTCGGACCCTGTCGGACTCTTCACCCCTATTTTCCCATGGATTCACTCAAGTGGGCAAAAGATTCAGATCCAACTTCTGATGACGAAGCAGGAGATAACCTACGCGGAACTCACTAAAAGTGTGACGATAAATACAGCGCTCCGCCTCGCGCTGTATCATGGATTCCAACCATAAGTGTCTGAATACCCCTGGCCCACACAGTTATTGAATCTGTGTCCACCTGGGCTTATCGTCTAGCTAAAACAACTATCATTGTAATAAATCGGTTTACCAAATCCTCATCTATTACAACAATCACAATTAAAGAAGCTATGGCCAAGCCCACAGCACACTACCCAAAGGAGATGTTTACAGTGCGGCGGTCCGCACAAGACTGAGCCGCTCGTCGCTAGGGCGACCGCTTTTATACTTGTTGAAACATTTGAAAATTTAGCAGTTATGTTTTGTAGTAAACAACTTTCTGTTTGCACATCGAAAACAATAATAAATAGACATATATATACAAGAATTGCTCGTTTAAAGGTATAAGATATATATTGTTAGCTGCAAATGGCTTCCGTAGTTGGGTATTAGCTTTTAAAACGTAGGTAAATCTTGTTTCGAATGGGTTGGAATTGCAGTTAGGTAGGGGGCACCGTAGTAATTTCGCCCAGGGTGCTGGTAGGGCTAGAACCGGCACTGCTAGTCGACATATCCATCGAACAAAATAAAAATAAAATGACTTTGACTTTGCATATCAGCTGTGGCTATATTTACTTAGTACCCCTTATCCCCCTCAGTACAAGTTTAATGGTCCTACCTAGCTCAATCAGTGTGATTTCTTACCATATAACTATTTACCTAAGTATTTAGCAGTTACTTAAATGATTGTATCTTTAATGAACAATAATAATTGTTCGAGGACATAAACATAACCTAACCTAAAGGATGCTCCGGAACTTCAAGAGGTTTCAAAGGTAAGCGATTTGTAAATTTTGTTTATATAAAAAGTATATATACCTATATGCCTACTTAGCCTCATACCTAAATTGCCTCATAAAATTTTCTATATTTTTACAGATATTAATTATTGCTCTTGCATTTTATGCAAGGGCCGTTACCAGAAGGATGTGGATGTGGCAAAGGTTGCCATCATGGCGCAGCAGTCAGCACGCTACGGCGAGAAGAGCCATGCTTTTATTTGGCAATAATATATAGGGTGTCCAAAATATTGAACAGAAATACGCAGCGTCGTCAGCGAAACGCATCATCAGCAACACAATTGGGCAAGCGTCAGAGATGACCCGAATACGCGCTGCATCGGCGATCTACACGGACGACACACAATCGAAACATAACAAATGTGTATAGTTCATGAATTTTGTATATAAACTTAAAATAATGTGTAAATAAATCAGTCGTAACTTTGGATTGGAGTTGATCATTTCCTCCCAGCTCTCCTCCAGTACCATCTGGATAGGTGTGCCAGCACGCCTGAGCTACTACAGCAATCCCCAGTATAATCTGGTGGTGCCCCTGCACGGCAGTGTGGCGACTATGTTGCAGCTTCCCCCCCACTGCGGCCAAGACACCCTTAGCCGTCACGCTGATCGGTCCCATGAGTCTGTGGGATCGGCAGTGGGTAGTCATTTCCTGTGTACATTGCACTACGTACACATACCCTTTTTCCTACCCAACCTCCATCTGTAAACCTTAGGTCTCTCGGTTACAGATCTCCTGTACTTATCTATATATTTATTTATTACACCGTATGGTCAGGGCTAGGGTGCTAGGATACACTACTACACCTGTAGGGACGGTTAGGAACTCCACCCCAGTTACACTCACATCCACATACATACACCCACACATACAAACACTCATTACACACCCATAAGGGTGGCAGAGTTAGGGAGTTAGGAGCACACACTTATTATACACCCATAAGGGTGGCAGAGTAGGGAGTTAGTTAAATTAACGTGCAGTGTTGGGTAAACTGTTCACGGATTTGTCCGGCATTGCACAGTTTGGTCCTTCGAGCAATTTTTTTTTTGAACCTACGCGGTCACTTGTAGTTGTTTACGCGGTTAACATTACGCAAACTTTCGTCATACGACAGTGACGTAACAAAATACTAGGTATTGTTGAGAGTTAGCTAAATATTAACTAACTCTTAACTAAATATTTGTTAAAAGTTAAAGTTAGATAGATACTATCACGATTCACGTATTTGACTCTAACGGGATAGACAGAGCACTTAATTGAAGTTAAAGTTGATTTAATTAGTTGCACATTTTTTTGCGCGGTTTAGTCTGGCTGCTAGTATGGATATAACAACTATTAATGAAGTTATTAAAAGCCAAGAGGCTGATTTTAATGAACTCAGACAGATATACACCAACATCAAAAAGGACTCTGCTTCCAGAAAAACGTTAAAGTACATATCTGACAGGAGAAATAGATTATCAGATATATATCCCAGAATACGCAACAAACACGCAAGTCTTGAACAATAAGAACTGTTAAAAGAACACAAATATATCACTTCTAACTATTTTGGAACCATTACAAGCCAATTCAAGGAAGCGATGGAATATTTAAATAAATGTGAAAACAAGATACATCAATTATCTCAGCTTTATCAGCCAGAAAATTTAGAGCCACAAGAAGAATCTATTACCAGTTCACCAAAACTATTTGTTCAGTTATTCCGTATAAATCAAATTCAAAAGAAAATACAATCAGCAACATTATCTCTCATGGAAAATAAACCAACTTGGTTCCTACAATCGTTGATAACAACTTTACAAAAACAATGGCAAGAAATTGAAGAAACTCATTTACTCATTTTGATGGAAGAAAGTACTTTAGAACACAAGTACTTTCAACAAAGTATGTTTGAGAATACACAGTCAGAATTGGAGTCTATAACTGAACAGTTACTTTTCACAATCAATGATAAAAAAGCGCCAAGTCATCAGTCATCAGTAAAACTACCAAAAATAATAATTCCCATATTTACAGGCAGTTACGAATCATGGAATTCATTTTATGATTTATTTGTGACAATAATAGATGAAGACAAGTCATTGACCGACACAGAAAAGATGCAATATTTGAAAACACATGTACGAGGCGACGCAGCTAAGCTGATTCAACACTTAACCGTGTGTGACGCAAATTACGTCACAGCATGGACACTACTAACTAATCGATATAAAAATGAAAGAATTATAATAACTAAACACATAGATAATATTCTAAACCTACAAAAAATTAACAAGGGCAATGCTGAAAATTTAAGACAAATTCATGACACAATTAACGAGAATATACAAGCTCTGAAAAGTCAAAATATTGACACCTCGACATGGAACCCCATACTTACCAGGGTACTTGGTAAAATATGGGACTTCGAGACAAACGAGAAATATGAACAACAAATAAAAGAACCAAACAAACTTCAACCATTTTCTGAAATGATGGCATTTTTGGAACACCGATTTAAGTGCTTAGAGACAGCCTATTCCACTAAAGAAAGACACACATATATGTCACATCACGAACCTCCACGAGTAACAGCGTACAAACAACCAGAAAAATTTCGCTGTTGGATGTGCAGTACTAACCAACATACTATTTACCAGTGCAACAAATTTAAATCATTATCCATACAAGACCGGAATAAAACAGTAATAGAAAAACAGATGTGTAAAAACTGTCTAATGCATGACACCACTACAAAATGTCATAGCACCAAAGATTGTGGATATTGTGGAAAGAAGGGTCATCACTCTTTTCTACATATGAAAACAAAAACACAACATATTGGAAAAATACAAATCTAACAAAAGAAGAAACTAGTATAACAAAGAAGGAAAAATTATTTCCGCCAACGTCCACGAAACCAACTAGGTCGAATGTATCTACCACTACCAATACACAGAAAACGACATTACTTGCGACAGCTTAAGTTAAAGTAAGAGCTATCGATGGAACAATGCATCTCCTAAGAGCACTGTGTGATCAAGGGTCAGAAGCATCCTTTTGCACAGAAGAAGTTGCACAACTATTAGCATACCCTCGCAGCAAGATACAAACTGAAATAATCGGTGTTGCTGACGAACAACCAAAAGTATCAAATTACTCCATAACTATCCAATTACAACCAAGATTCCCAAGTGATTACAAATTACCAGTAACACTCATAGTCTTACCAAAACTAACAGGTACATTACCAAAGAAAAGTATACAACAACTAGAAACAAGTTACCTTGATAATAAACTTATTGCGGATCCCACCTACTACAAAAAGGGACCAATAGACATCATATTAGGAGCCCAAGAATACTGTAATATAATACAGAAAGGATTATACAAAATACAAGATGGAATCATAGCTCAGGATACTGAATTTGGATGCATATTATCAGGGATATGTTGTAAAAATACCACTAATAATATAAAAATAATTAGCATGATGACGCGTACTAACGAAATACAACAATTAAACAAGTTTTGGGAATTAGAAGAAATTTCAGAGAAATACCAACTGTCTAGTGATGATCAAGAATGTGAAAACCACTACCAGAATACAACAGTAAGAAACTCAGACGGAACGTATACAGTACGGCTACCATTCAAAAACCCTAACATGGATTACGGTGACTCTCGCCAAAAAGCGGTTGCAAGATTGTTACAATTAGAAAGAAAATTCGTCAAAGATCACAACTTAAAAATAAAATACCAAACGTTCTTACAAGAATACCTAGACATGGGCCATATGAGAAAAGTAAATGCAGCAAACAGGTCCCAGGGTAAATATTATATTCCGCATCAACCTGTAATAAAAGAAGACTCACTCACTACGAAATTACGAGTGGTATTCGACGCATCTAGCAAGACAAGCCACAGTTCAAGTCTAAATAGTAACATGTTCACAGGCCCAAGATTGCAACAAGATTTAGCTGCAATATTACTAAGATGGCGAAAACATAACATAGTATTCATGGCGGACATTGAAAAGATGTATCGGTTCATAAAAGTAAACGAACATGACTTAAAATACCAACGCATATTGTGGAGGGACAACCCAAACAAACCAATTGACGAATATGAACTAACTACAGTAACATATGGAACGTCTTCTGCACCGTACTTAGCAGTTAGAACATTACAACAACTTGCAGAAGATGAAAAATTGAATTATCCAATGGCTAGCAAAGTGGCTCTTAAAGACTTCTATGTTGATGATGTCCTGTCAGGAGATAATGACGTTGAATCAGCGAAGAAGTTACAACACGACTTAAGTACAATGTTGCAGGCTGGTGGCTTCAACCTAAGAAAATGGTCATCAAATAGCGAGGAGCTGTTGGAAAACATTCCAGATGAAAACAAAGATAATAACATGCTGAAAATTCCATTAGATAAAACTAGAAAATCCTTAGGTGTTTTATGGTCACCAATAGAAGATTGTTTCCATTTTAAAATCACTATCAATAAAAACGAAAATCCTACAAAACGGTTCATCATGTCAGAAGTAGCAAAACTATTTGACCCACTAGGCTGGCTGGCACCTGTAGTTATAACTATGAAACTAATTATACAACAATTATGGACAGATGGTACAGAATGGGATCAGCCTGTAAAAGAAGATATTAAACAGAAATGGATAGAATTACAAGAACAACTTGTGAATATTGAAAATATCATCATTCCAAGATGGTGTCATGTGACTCCAAAGTTGAAGATAGAGATTCATGGGTTTTGCGATGCATCAGAAAAGGCGTATGGGGCAGTGATATACAGTAGAGTACAAAAAATTGATGGCACATATGTCATCACGCTTCTTCAAGCTAAATCAAAAGTAGCACCAATAAAGCAGAAGATCACACTACCTAAGTTGGAATTATGTGCAGCACTTTTGCTGGCACAATTAATGGAAAAAGTAATAAGCACCATGGAACTAGAAAACAGTGAAATTTATTGTTGGACAGACTCAATGATTACAGTAGGATGGATAAAGGGTGAAGCTCAGCGTTGGAAAACATTTGTAGCTAATAGAGTAGTAGAAATACAAAAAATAATCCCTCAAGCAAAATGGAACCATGTAATATCACAACAAAACCCAGCGGATGTTATTTCAAGAGGAATCCCTCCTAATAAATTAAAAGATCTGTCCCTGTGGTGGAATGGTCCAGAGTGGTTAAAAAACGATAAAATCCCTACCACAAAAACCATACCAGAGATATGTGAAGAAATAAAACAAAGTTATCATATTGTTACTAACATGAAACCACAAGAAAACATATGGGATAGATTCTCAAGTTTTCAGAAGATGGTACGAGTACTAACTTACTGCTACAGATTGCGACTCAAACAAAAAAATCCAAATCCACTAACTTCTGAAGAAATTAACATTATTACCACAAAAATTCTTATACAAATGCAGCAACAAGTATTCAGGGATGAATATAAAACCATTTGTAATGGGACACCCTTGAAAAAAGGAAATAAACTAACATGTTTAGACCCTTTTCTAGATTCCAATGGAATACTACGAGTAGGAGGCAGATAACATAACTCTCATCTACCGTATGACCAAAAACATCCAATAATATTACCCTACAACCATCATGTCACATCAATCATAATCCATGATGCCCACTTAAGAACTTTACATGGAGGTAATGGACTAACCTTATCATACATACGACAAAAGTTCTGGATTATTGGAGGGAAGTGATTGATTAAGAACCACATAAGGAAATGTGTAAAATGCATAAGGCACAAATCAAATACTGTTACACAAAAAATGGGAACGTTACCAAAGCCAAGGGTGACACAATCATTTCCATTCAGTCACTCGGGAGTAGACTACGCAGGTCCTATAAAAGTCAGAGCAATGAAGGGAAGAGGTCACAAATCATCAAAAGGATACATTGCAATATTCGTTTGCCTAGCCACAAAGGCAATTCACCTAGAGCTAGTGGGAGATTTATCAACAGAATCATTTATTGCAGCATTCCGTAGATTCACATCACGTAGAGGTCCAATATCACATATTTATAGTGATAATGCAACTAACTTCGTAGGGGCAGCCAATCTTCTGTACCAAGAACTTTTAGAAGTTACCCAATCCGACCAAGTTCAAAATACAATGACTAATATGGGGACACAGTGGCATTTCATCCCGCCCGCCTCTCCACATTTTGGGGGAATCTGGGAAGCTGGAGTGAAATCCATGAAGCACCATCTTCGACGTGTAATAGGAGAACAGACGTTAACTTATGAAGAAATGACAACATTCTTGCAACAAACAGAAGCGTGTCTTAACTCCAGGCCACTATGCGCACAAAGCGAAGACATAAACGATAACGTAATACTTACACCGAGTCATTTTCTCATTGGAAGAGAAGCAGTAGGGATGCCAGACCCACTTTCAAGCATCAATACGGATCTTATTAACAGATGGAAACAAATTCAAAGAATGAATAGGGATTTTTGGAAAAGTTGGACTAAAGACTATTTACACCTGTTACAACAAAGATACAAATGGAAAACCAATGAAGAAAACTTGACAGTAGGAACGGTAGTCTTAATAAAAGATGAAGCTATAAGCCCAAATAAATGGCCTCTTGCTAAGGTAACAGAAATACATAGAGGTAATGATGGCCTCACTAGGGTTGTGACACTGAAAAAATCATCAGGATCATCTTTAAAAAGAGCAATTCATACACTTATTCCACTATTGGCCAAGAAAACAATGGAGGAAAATAAAGAACAGCCAACCAAATGCATACATAGCAACATAACCACGGTTACTAAAAAATACAAAGGTAATGGTAGAAGCAATCCAATAACTAATTGCTGGAGATATAGTATACTAGCCTTACTATTACTTCTACAGGTAGTTGGTACGACAACATCGACCTATACGGTGAAAAGTATTTAGCCAGGGTTTTATGTTGAGCAAATAGGAACAACAAACATAGATCGGGGAACGTTCAGGATAGAAACAAGTTATGAAAGGGAACACATCCAGAAAGATTCTGATAGAATAAGAACTGTAATGTCACGATTCAGTAATCTATGTAAAACAACAGAAGCAACAACAAAAGAAACTCATTGTAATCAGTTCTACCATCATTTACTCGAAGAAGAAGCAAAGTTTGAACGAATTAAAGAATATCTATCTGAATTAAACCATACCAGAAAAAAAAGAGGAGTCTTGGGACAGTTACTAACATCCGTTTTTGGTGTAAATGACGAGGTTTACAAAGACATAGATTCACTTAATCAAAATCAACAAAAATTAATTGAAGCGGCAAACCATCAAACCAAATTCATGATATCAACCATCTCACAAGTCAATGAAACAGAGAGCAAAATAAGAAAAAAATTAGAAAATTTTCAAACAAAATTAAACCAAGTAATCGATTACATACACAATAATAATCGTTGGTATGCATCAGCTGACAGCAACAGCATAAATATACAAGTACTGCAAACATTCCAACTAGCTAACAGCTACATTTCGGAAATCATAGACCACTACAATGGGCTAGTAGAAATCTATTTAACAAAAGCTACAATATACAGCGTACTACAGCCACAAAAAGTAAGCAGTCTTATAACATCTGTAAACAAAAGACTTCCTACTAATTTGAAAATTGTAAAACAACAACTATTAGAAACAAAGATAGCAGAAAATGATACCCATATCCAAGTATACGCCTATTTTCCAATAGAAGATGAAGCTAAGTACACACTAATGTACATTACTCCCATTCCGAAAAAATATGATAACCATTCGTTCCAAACAATAGAAGTTGAAAATAATTACATAGGCTTAGATTACAATAATGAACTATACTTTGATTTAAATCACAATGAATTCAAAAGTTGTTTACAGAAAGGTACCCATTTTATCTGTTTTCCGAAGGCCGTGAAGAACATGCAATTAAATGAAAATTGCATTGTTGATCAACTCTTCAAAAACCAGACTCATACAAAATGCCATACAAAAATATTTGAATTATCAAACAACATATTATGGAAACAGCTATACATGCAAAACACCTGGTTATTCGTTATCAGAGATGGCGCCACAACATCGATTATCTGTGATGGACAGCGAGAGGAAGTAGAACTTAGAAATGTTGGTGTAATCCGTATCTCCGATAATTGTATCATAAAAACACCCAACAACATTCTAGCAGCTAAAAGATCAGTATCGACACAGATCGTAGGAACGTTCTCATAAACAATAAACTTTGATACAAATACACACATACCTACTACTAACCACTAAATATAACCAAGGAGGAAGTGATAGACAGTTCCGCAGATATATTACAACATTTAACTGATAACGAACAGAACCTACACACCGAATTAGACAACACCATTTGGAAACATATCAACACAAACACATATATAGCTAGCTTCTTTTCATCAATCACATTTATCATTGTCATATTACTAACAATATATTACGTTCCACAGGTCCTGCGATGCGTGAGAGCACGAGCCCAGCGCCACCAGATAACCCTTCAGCCGATGCCAGCACACCGCACCAGACAACATCCCCAACAAGAGGCTACGATTGGACAAGCACCAGGACCATCAACTAGTCAGCCACAATCAGCAAGGGCGAAGAAACACATCTATAGCCTACCACTACGGCGGCCAGCGAGTCATACCTTGGGAACGAGACAGCCAGCTGCGCATCTCGAAGAGATTGAACTGTATCAACTAGATGGACCTGCATCTTGAGAGACGCCTCTTCTTCTTCTTATATTTAAGAGCTGGGCTCTTGTCGGTGGAGTGCTTTCCATGTCTCTCTTCCTTCCGCTAAGTTCTTAACCTCTTTATATGTTTTCACTTTTAATTTTTCTTTTATTTGGTCTATAAATTTCCTTCTGGGTTTTCCTACTCCTCTCTTTCCTTCTATTTTTCCTTCCATTATTGCTTTAAAGAATGCATCGTGGCGTAGTAGATGACCGAACATTTTGCCTCTTCTATTTTCTATAATTTGTATTATTTGTCTTTTCTCTCTCACATCCTCTAATACCTTCTCATTTGTAATTTTTTCTGTCCAACTTATTTTTTTCATTCTCCTCCAGCACCACATTTCAAATGCTTCTAATCTATCTCTATCCTTTTTGGTCATCGTCCACGTTTCACATCCATACAAGGCAGTGCTCCATATAAATGTTTTAATAAATCTTTTACGTAAACTTTCTTTAATACCAGAACAAAATATGTATTTTTTACTCTTAAATGTACTTTTTGCAATAGCAATCCTCTTCTTAATATCTTCTGAGCATCTTGCCTCTTCGTTGATAATAGTTCCTAAATATTTGAAACTCTGAACTTGGTCTATTGTTTTATTATTAAGTTGGATATTTTTAATTACTGGACCTGACTTTGAGACAATTAAGGACTTGGTTTTATTTATGTTTATACTCAATTTATGTTCTTTAAAAATATTATTCATTGCTTCTATTAACTTTTCTAACTATTGTGAACTGCTTCCAAGGGCTGCTATGTTATCTGCAAATCTTATAAAATGTATCTTTTCTCCATTAATACTAACTCCTCCTAAATCTTGGTCTTTGATTTGAGATATTGCTGCTTCTATAAATAGATTGAATATCAGTGGAGAAAGTGGACAACCCTGCCTCACTCCCTGTCGTATTTTAGCCTGTCTTTTTTCATTATTACTTTCTATTATTGTCTCTTGTTCTTTATACAGTTCTTTGATTATTCTCCTGTTTCTATAGTCTATGCCAGCATTCTTAAGCGCCTTCATCATTAGTATCCAATTTACTTTATCGAACGCTTTCTCTAAATCTATAAACGCAATATGTGTTTCTAAACCAAGTTCCAATCTTCTTTCTATTATGATTCTAAGTACTAAAACTGCTTCTCGAGTGCCTTTGTTTTTGCGAAAACCATATTGGTCGTTGCCTACTATATTTTCTACTTTAGGTCGGATTCTATTTTGTATTATTTTTATCAATATTTTTGATGCTTGTGTAATTAAACTAATCGTTCTATATTCTTCACATCTTTTCGTATTTGGTTTTTTTGGTATCGTAACGGTTCTACTTATTTTAAAATCATTTGGTATTTTTCCTGTTTTATATATTTCTTGTATTAATTTAAATATCTCGTCTATGAGTGTGTGACATTTAATATATTTAATAAGTTCTATTTGTATTCCATCTACTCCAGCGGCCTTGTTATTTTGTAAACTATTGAGTGCAAATTCAAATTCTTCGCGCGTTATTTCAGGCCCTATCTCGTTTTCTTCTACCCTATTTTCATCTTCTATATCCTCATCACACAAACCTTCTCCATCATAAAGTTTTTCTATATATTCAACCCATCTTTCTACTATTTCTCTATCGTCTATTAATATTCTATTGTCTTCATTTAAAATAACTGTACTTTTTGTTTTATGGTTTGTTTTTAATTTTTTTATGATGCTATAAGCTATGTCTGGTTTTCCTTTATTTAAAAATCTTTCTACGTCGTCGCAGTCTTTTTCAATGGCTTTCTCTCTTTCTTGTCTGCATTTCAGTGTTATTTTATTAGATAATCGTTTGTATTCTTGTATGCTTTTGATATTTGATTTGAGAGACGCCAGAATGTCCAAAATATTGAACAGAAATACGCAGCGTCGTCAGCGAAACGCATCATCAGCAACACAATTGGGCAAGCGTCAGAGATGACCGGAATACGCGCTGCATCGGCGATCTACACGGACGACACACAATCGAAACATAACAAATGTGTATAGTTCATGAATTTTGTATATAAACTTAAAATAATGTGTAAATAAATCAGTCGTAACTTTGGATTGGAGTTGATCATTTCCTCCCAGCTCTCCTCCAGTACCATCTGGATAGGTGTGCCAGCACGCCTGAGCTACTACAGCAATCCCCAGTATAATCTGGTGGTGCCCCTGCACGGCAGTGTGGCGACTGTGTTGCAGCTTCCCCCCAACTGCGGCCAAGACACCCTTAGCCGTCACGCTGATCGGTCCCATGAGTCTGTGGGATCGGCAGTGGGTAGTCATTTCCTGTGTACATTGCACTACGTACACATACCCTTTTTCCTACCCAACCTCCATCTGTAAACCTTAGGTCTCTCGGTTACAGATCTCCTGTACTTATCTATATATTTATTTATTACACCGTATGGTCAGGGCTAGGGTGCTAGGATACACTACTACACCTGTAGGGACGGTTAGGAACTCCACCCCAGTTACACTCACATCCACATACATACACCCACACATACAAACACTCATTACACACCCATAAGGGTGGCAGAGTTAGGGAGTTAGGAGCACACACTTATTATACACCCATAAGGGTGGCAGAGTAGGGAGTTAGTTAAATTAACGTGCAGTGATGGGTAAACTGTTCACGGATTTGTCCGGCATTGCACATAGGGATTAATAAATATATAGGGACAAGTTGCACTGATTGAGCTAGCCCCAAAGTAAGTTCGAGACTTGTGTTACGGGATACTATCTCAATGATACTATACTTTATAACAAGTACATATATAGATAAACATCCAAGACCCAGGACAATTTGAAAAAGGCCATTTTCCAACTTGCCCTGACCGGGGATCAAACCCGGGACCTCTGGGTGGCGGACTAGCATGGAGACCACTACGCCACGGAGGTCGTCAAAAGCATATAAATCATCCGGTACCTCGTTATTCTCAGTTGAACTATTAGTACTTTACACTTAGTGCCCTCCAGCAGATTTTACTCTCTTAACCCCTACGCTCATAGCAGGATCATCATCATTTCAGCCGCATAACGTCCACAGCTGGACATAGGCCTCTCCCAAAGATTTCCAAAATGACCAATCTAGAGCGGCTTGCATCCAGAGCCTTCCAGCGACCTTGGTTAGGTCGTCAGATATAGCAGGATAATCTTATATAATGGTATAAAATTATTTCAGGTATTCAAGAAGAGACATGTAGTGATGACATAGTGTTATAACAATTTGTCTAAAATAATGAATGGTACCATGCCCGGTGCGAAGATCTTAATACCACCTCATTTCTCTACAGGAAGTATTATATAGGTAACAGAATCAACTGCGGAAGAAGAGCAACAACCAGCCAAGATCTGACTGATATCATCCATACAGTGATTCATTCTTTTTGATTATATTGTGGCTTATTTTTTATCTACTTACTGGTTTTTACCATTTCAAATTATGGACATTAAATAAAACAATATATTTATAGTTTTGTTTTTCATTCATCAAAGAAGCCACTTTTAACACAATTGTCCATGTTGTTCATGATTAGTTATTTCACTGCTAGGTTTAAAACTATATATAAATGTTTATAAATAAAATAAAAGAGAATCATTATTCAACAGCCTACATTGTTCTGCAGATCTAACAGAAAGAACCATACAGTAAACCTAGGTACCTACCTACATAACATTATGTACAGACAACGCATTTTGTCTTTGTGGCTCGAAAGTAGACAGAGCCCAATATCACAAAACTCAAAGGCCACTTTTAGCATTGTGGTGGGCGAGAAGGTGGCAAAAGGAATCAAAATAGTAATATACATAGGCACAATGCATGTAAACTGATTCAGTTTCTACCATTCTATCGATTGGTTTTTATGGTCTTAGCTAGAAAAGAAGCAGCTGGTACATTCCTAGTTTTTTCCTTTCTTCGACCAGCATGGAGGAGCAAACTTTTACAACAAACTAAAAAGAACCTCTACAAAGAAATACTCAAAACATTGAACACCATACACCACTCACACAAATTTAAACTAAGTGCACTTCTTATAATTATTATTATGTAAGCAATGCATCCAATTGCACATGATTGTGTTTTTATTAGGTGCTTTGGTAGGTTATTGTTACAATTTAGAGTATGTAACTTACAAGAAATTCAGGCATTGAACCTTAATTTGCTGTATAAAAATACACAACACTTCCACAATAATTATATATTTGTATAAGTACAATAAAATTTTGCATATGAAATACATTCTTTATTTTCATTCTTCATTTCTCCAGGCTATGTAAACAAGTTATTTCGGCTTTTCACGTCTCGAGTCTTGGTCTATAGAAGCCTTGCCGTCGTTTTATAGAAGGAACGGAGCAGCTATCCATCTAACACAAACGTTTTGTCGTAGCGCTCATTTACTGGGTCTTCGGCCTGGTTCTCGCGACATTCTCATCCTTGTGGCTCAAAATTTGCTTTTTGATTTGGTACCAATAGCTGCTTTTCGAAATAAAACTGGAGAAGTTTTTATAAAACTGATAGAAATTTAATAAACAAATAGGGATATGTATTTGTTGTTTGATGTCAATTACACACGAATGTCATTTTTGAAGTTGACATGTCTGTGGAACTTGACTTTTAATGATCATGGCATTCATGGCGTCTGGGATATCGAGTCTTGACGATCTGACAATAGTGAAATCAATTACTTTTTCTTATTATAATAACACTTTTAGGTGCAGATTGGCTTCTTTTGTAAGAAAAAAAGTAATATTCTCATGTTTATTATCTAATTAAGATAAATTTATTGTTTTCGAAAGTACCGATTCAATACCGGTAACTTTAGCAAAAAGTTACATCACTGGTGTCGATGCGCGTAGTTTACGGGCTCGTATGGGATCCGTGTTGTACGGCCCGACTTTATGGAGTGTAAACGAAGGCACCGGTGTCGACCTGTGCCTTTAGTACGCCCGTAAGTACGGTGTATATTTTTGGAGTAGGGCCCCTGGTGAGTAATGGGTATTCATAGAGATCCCAATTCCGGAATGCTAATGTAATAGCACGATCTTTTTCCAGATGTTTCAATAAATTAATTCTTTCACGATCAGATACTTTGACGTGTGGAACTCGCCAAACAATTTTATTAATAACTATATCATCAACAATTTCTTCATTATTTAATATTAATGCATTAAGGTTACTGTTGCTTCTTAGTAATACTAACTCATGTTTGCAATTTATTATGATTTTTTCGTAATCTTCCGCGAAGCCTAATATTCTGTTTAATGGTATTGAAGCAGAGAATGAACCGTCATGAACATTAGTTGTACCAGTAGGAGACCACCCCCATACTTTTGCAGATTTAGATTCATTTTCATTTGAGGAAAGATATGATTTTATGGTTGTAGTAATACCAGCATTTTTTATTCTATCTATTTCAACTCCATTTAATTCATACCGAATATCTTGAAATAAAAATAATGCAGGATTGTTGACAAAGCTAACACTTGAAAGTACTTCTTTTGTTTTACTATTGTATACGTTTGCTTTACCTTCAATGTACAATGTGCTGAGAAAAGGTAATATGTACAAGTCTTGTAGGTTAATAGGGATTCGGATTTCATCATTCTTGTTGAAACTTGTCACGTACGGCTTGTATGAATGAAATTCGAAACTTTCCACGCTGTTGTCGTAGGCTGTTGGTTGAGATATATTTAAAATATTCATTTTAATAATCCTACCAATTTCAAATATTCTTGGTTATTTTTTGAAAGCTTCTTCTGTGAAGAATGGAGAGGTCTTCTTTTCTGAGATGTTTTCTTGAAACTAACTTGAAGAGAGGATGGAATAGGGTTTTTATTAAAATTAATCATTTTCTTCTGAAATGTAAATACAGCTGAACCTCCTCACCGCGTAAATTGATTTGATTGTTTTCAGCGTCCAGCAATCTGATATTCAGATCAGTAATCGAATTTTGGTTGATTGGGAAATATATTATATTCTTGGGAATTTCAATAATGCGATAACCAGGTGGTACGTTAGGCACAAATTCATGAATTATGTGACTAGGTTTTCCGTTTACAAAAGATCCGCTCACTACATCACATTCGATGCGCACGAGAGTAGTAGATATAATGCTGACAGGATAACGAGATTCAGTACTTTTATTAGCTTTAACAGTCTCTTTTCCGAATCCTAAAATTCTACCAATTGAATCACGTTTTTCAAAATAAATATCTTTGGAACAGAAAATATTAGTTTTCAGTGTATTGTTATTACAAGTAAGTTTAAAGGAAGCATTTGTAATATTACTACTTAACAAAATCTTGTATATCTTGAAGTTCATAAGACCCCTCTGGAATCTCGATAACTTCATTTCCATAATATAATTTATTATTTCTCTCGTCTATGTTGGGAATCGAATTAAAAGTAGAAAAGTATAAAAGACCACATTCATAATCTCCAAGTAATTCTAGAGTTGGTGAATAGTTTGTTGTCAAGGAGCTTCCCACCCCAGTTATTGACACAGTGAAAGACATGTTTGTTGTTATTTAATGGGTGTATTTTTCAAATATTTTATTAACTCTAATGGTGGTTTTAGATTGCCAAAACTATCAAAATATTCAGAATAATTATCAAGCTTTGCGTAGGCTACCCAGTGAGTTCCAGGGTTATTACAACTATCAAGGTTGAGTATTGCGCACTCTATTTTTCTTGGTTTCGTAGGTAAAGAATCTCTCATAAACACACCACGAAAATAAGGTATATCGTTAGCATACTCTAATAAATCGAAATTAGTAAGTGGTCGTTTGGGTAGCCATTTCATTAGTTTTTTGAATTTTTAAGATATAATCCCGCTCCTTTTTTACTATGCTTGATGTATAATCCTTTGCCAAGAGCAACTGCTTCCATTGTTTTGTTGTGTCGTGCAGACTCTTGAAGATTCTGTTTAGCCACTTTGTAATCATTTACAGCTTTTGCTATACCTGCAGCTCCACCAGCTAGTGAACCGAGAGCCGATAATCCAGCAAAGATGGGAATCAAAGGCAAAAATCCACCACACTTAGGAATAGGTATATAGCGTGGTAAGCGCATACCGCTTTTGTTTGTAAATATTTTCTTTGCAGCTGCATAAGCATATTTAATAGCAGTGTTTTTGTCTTTACGTTTAATTTTTTTCAAACCAGACTATATTTTTTTCACAATTTTCATAAATGATTGCGCTCCTGCGCCTTCTTTTAGTTTTGCTTTCATAGCATTTTTTACAATCCATGAGGCAATTTTTTCTCTTTTACCAGCATTTTTGGATTTTAACCTTTATTTTGCCATGTTTAAAAGTTCTAAATCAGCGTTATGTCGAATGTTAATATCACTGTTATTATACGCAATATCGTGATACATGCACGCCCTGTCTAAATCGTTAATACCTCGGTCACCTCTTAATAACCTTTTCTGTAATTTGGTTCCTGGACCGCAAAACTGATATCCGGGTAAATGTAGTTCAAACGGTAACTTATCAATTAAACTGTTAATAATACCACTTCCTTTCTTCATGAATAAGCCGAAACTGATGTTTAACCTTCCGTTACTTGACTTATATTACTGCAACAGCGCACTTTTGTCAACCCAACTGTTTTCGGAATCACTTAGTCCTAACCATTTTCAAACAATTTAGTTCCTTTTCTTTTTATAACTGTTTCAATGAGATAAAGATCAGGAAACTTAGTCTTCTGTAATTCATAACCGTAAAATGTTCCCAAAATTAGTTGCTTATGTTTGTCTTCTATTTGATAAGTAGGTGCTTTGGTACAAGTTACTTTTTTAACAGTAAATATTTCCGTTGACCAGTTAGGGGTGTAACCTTTACTAAAATCTCCTTTATACTTACTAATTCGAACATGATCACCAACATGAAACAGGGATTTCGTGATATGTTGTTTTTGAGTTTTATTTATATTAGCCTTGACTAAAGTCTCATTATACTTATTAACGTCTATTGGTTTAAACTTTGTTATGCTATGGGGTGTCCTGTTATAACGTTGAGCAACGGATTTCAAATTACTGCCTAACCATTGATACTATCCATTAAGACTAAATAATTTGTATAGATGACTTTTTAATGTTCTTATTACTCGCTCAACTATCGATGCTTTTTTTACAGAATAAGTAGAATAATGGTTTATTTTATATTTGCTCATCAATCTTTGAAAATGTTCATTGTAAAACTCTTTACCTAAATCTGTTTGCAAATTGCTTGGTTTTCGAGTTGATTCAGTCAATATATGTCGCATTGCATCTGTAACACAGTCCTTTGTTTTGGCTTTAAGAGGATTCACCCAAACATATTTCGATAAAGCGTCAATAACAACCAATATGTATTTGTATCCTTTATTAAACTGTGCATATTTTTGTAAGTCTATAAGATCAGCTTGCCACAAATCATCCATTCCTTTTATAATTGTACAACGACGTGGAAAATTCCTTCTCGCTGATCTATGGAGCTCGTCAACTATATTTTGTTTACTCATTTTTATTTAACCTTGACATCATTGAATCTATATCAGTTTTTGTATAGTATGTGGAACTTATATTAGACGAAACAGCTTTTTCTAAACCACTAAGATATTTTTTTACATTTGTTTGTATTTGTTTCAATTCAGCAGCGGCTGCTTAAAATTAAAAACAAGTAACTATTAAAAACCAAATTTTTCAGGAGAGCCAAAAAACGTTTTTTTATTTCAATATTTTTTTTCTCCCAAACTACTAGAATTTTTTTTATAATTTTTTTATATCGCTTTCGTAAAAGGCTGATTTAACATATATCTTTTTTATAGACATGTATTTGAAATAGTTTTGGATACAGAATCGAAAATCTTTTTCAGCTTGGTAATTAAATGAAAATAAATTGTATTTTTTACAATGAAAACAAGCAACTATACTTACTTGGGCATAATCGGAGGATTGTAATTAATAAATTTGAGTTGAAAACAAGTAACTGTGTGATGCTTGTTTTCATCTTTGTTTTATTTAGGTAATTTCTTTTTATTTCTTATCTGTTTACTAGGAATTGGAGCTAATAGATCGGACAAGTGCGAGTCGGACTCGTACATGATGGTTTCCGTATCTCCTTATGGAACCTTACATGTATTTCGGTACGGAACACTTTCAAGTATCTAGTTATCTAATTTAATTAGAAAGGTCAATAGTAAATTAAAACGCAAAAAAACATGTTTCTGGTATGACGACGTCTTATTTATTTTTTTGTATTTTTTGTTGTAGCGGTTTCAAGAGATAGAGGCCTGTGACAGATACTCGGACAGATAGACAGAGAGCGGAGTCTCATTAACAGGGTCCCTTTGGCACTTTTTGAGTACGGAAGCCTAAAAAATAACGCTGAAAACGTCCTATAAAATGAAAGCACTTTTCAAAATTATTAAAACTGTGTTATAAAAAATAAATCAGAACGTATATGTTACATTGTTATGTTATTCATAATATAGGTACTGTTATACTTAATCAGTCTTTTATAATCTGTGTCAACATCAATAATTATTTAGCGAATTAATAGCTAAGCAAAGTTGAAACTTTGTACTTATAATACTGTTTTACCATCAAATTAGTACTAAACTCTTAAATAAATTGTTAACTTAAGAAAACAAATATTTACCAATAATTAGTTTTATAATTAAAATAATTAAAAGTAAAAATATATATTTATTTACAAATTATGAAAATATAAGGAAATAGTAAAAAAAATATGAAAATAGTTAAGTAGAGAATAATTTAGTTCTGTTATATTAAATGTTTTATCAATTAATATAGTAAAACAGTAAAAAAAGTGTGTCTTTCATTAACATTTTTTTTTTAAAAGCAATCGATAAACCATTGCAAAATTATTACGTTATAATGAGTTCAAAACAAGCAACTCCACACTATTTGACAAATTTGAAAAACCAGTGTAAATACAAGCAAGTCGAAATAAAACACTGAAAACAAGCAACTAGGTTTACACATGCTTGTATTCACGTTTGTTTCTTCGAGATACTTGGATTCAGCGTGGATTTTAGATAAAAATACAGTTGCTTGAAATCTTATTTTTTAAATAATTAAAAAAGTACAAGGAAAAAAAATTTTTTTTAAATACAGATTTATGCGTATTTTTATGCAGAATCGAAAGGCATAAAAAACAGAAAATCTAAAAAAATCGAGTTACTTGAATTCAAGTTTGGGCAGCCGCAGCTCTTAAATCTTGAATTTCTTTATCCAAATAGGCTTTGTTAACCGCGTCGTTATCTTCCTTTGGATGTAACAATCCCTTTAATCTTTTTAGGTTTAGATTGTAATCTCCTGTTTCCGATTTGGTTAATAGGTCGTTTAGAGAGTCAAAATATTTAGAAACTCTTAAACGCTTATGAACGTGGTGACCGAATTTGTCTATATTCATTGCAATATAATATAAGTATATAGAGCGAATATTATATGTAAACTGCTCAAATCTCTTAATGTATGCTCTTTATATATTCCTAAATTCTCTCGATACTACTAAGATAAAATACTACTTAATTTTCCCAGTGAATGCTCTTTAAGTTGTACATTCACTATCCCAGCTTCTTGTAATTCTGTTATAATTTCAATAATTTCGTTATGTAATCCTGTGTTGCCAGCTGCCCGTGACCCTAACAATAATTTTAGTCGTTCTACTAACTCATTAGGATCATTCCAATAAACCAAATCAGTATTTTTTTAAGATTTTTCAACAGCTTCATACCTGACCCCTTTGAAAGACTCTCAGTACTAGTGGTTACAGTTCTAGTAAATTTAAATAGAGGTTTAATGATGTTCGTGTATTTAAAACCTTTATTACTATTAATAGGCTTCTTAGGATCGAAGTTACGTCGATGAGCATTGGTTTCCAATAACAACAATTTGTAATATTGTAAATCTTCATCTGTAATTAAATCCATGTTTGGTATTTTCTTGAAAAGTAATTCTTTTAAACCCGGTGTCTTTTTAATAATACGAGTTCCTATTTTCTATGTTACATCTTGGTCGAAGATACGTATGTTGCCTAGCAAGACTTTTCCGCGATCATGTCTGATACCAAAAGGAATATCATTAAGTGCTTCGGATGACCAAGACATATCATCATGATATGTTTGATCTTTAGAGGTCGGTGATGAGCGAACAGATTTGAAGGACTCATCACTTAGGTTGTGTTCAGAGGGTGATACAGTAAGGGTTTTGTTAGAATTGTGTTCATGAGAATCATAGTTTTCTTCATCGTGTTCTTCCTCGTCAAATGGTTCATCTAAGTCTTCTTTAGTAAAAAATGATTCTTCATTTTCAATTAACTTCCTTATTTTTGTTTCGGGTTTCTCCTCTTTTTCTTCGTCATATTTTCTAATGTTTTTACTTGACAGTTGATTAAGTGGATCAACGATAGGTTTAAATATTGTTTCTAAAGCCATGTTGCTCGCGTTTTTTGTATCTCTTATCAAACCCACCTTTCTTTTTACAGCAGCTGCGGATTTCACGATTTGTTTTTTTATTTTTTTCTCCATTTTATAATCCGTTCTTGTTCAGAATCTCACATAAAGTGAGTTGTTATCATAATTACAGTTTCTTTTTAATGCTAATCTTTAACTATAAATGTATCAAATTTCATCCTGTAACATCCTTTATTTCGCTCACAATCCTTATTTATTACAACATAACCATACAGTTCTTTCCATACTGTTGAACACAATTCACGGAATTGATACCATGACATATCAGAACGCACGTGTTCTTCATAAACTTGTTTTAAATTGACATCATCCTGTTTGAATAATACAATAAGGTTTGCATTATCTCTCACGAGTTGCTTCGGTATTTTGGTATAAGTTTGATTAAGATAAAAACAGTCAATATTCTTATGACGTCCCATAGCGAAATAATCCCGTATATTATTTTGATTTTCACAGGCAACATCGTCAAATATTATAATAGAGTTTGGATCAGCTTCCTGCGGATTCAACAATTCAGTATTATGACTATATTTTTTAAACGATACACCTGGCACCATATTCAATACTTTTTCTAGAAATAAGTATTTTGGTTGGTATTAAGATTTTGAATATACGTACAGATTACGAAATCGTAGACCATTTTCATGCAATAATAAGCTTATCACTAAATTTGTCTTTCCACAACTTGATGGTCCGCATACAATGCAACGTATTGTATTTGGCAACAAGTTGCCATGTCGCTTAACCCCATTCGTCAGCATAGTAGGGCAAATACATTGTAAGTTTAAGGATTCCTTTTGTTTTATAAATTTCATAATTAGACAATTTAATAAACTTGACTGTCACCTTTGCTGTATCTTAACAAAATGAAAAGTTACAACTTTGCTATTATATTTATTAAAGGTGCCCACGAATTAGATCACCAGCATGAGCGATCGGCCTATCTAAAGCGGTTATCCATTGCATAATGCACTATGGTCAGATCTTTTAGGTTTCAGCTCAGTGTTTCTGAGTGTCTAGTGAAACATGTCACATGTCTGTGTTTAACTGAAACAAGCAGTGTTACATGTGAATTTGCTAGAGTTAAAATTCTAAAAGTGGTGTAATGTGTTGCGGATCGAGTTGAAAATTAATATTGGTAAGTTTTACACAAATATCTCTTACGCGACTTTCGAAATATAGTGTTATATGTGAAGTTACGTTGATTTTTAGGTGCTCTTTTATTATACGATTCAAAACACGTCATTGAGCGATTGAAAATAAGCTCTAAAGGTAATGTAATTCCCAGATATTAATTGATTACTTCAACACAGTTTCACACGCCATTGAGGGAATAAAATGACCGAAAATCTACTAATAGGAAGTGATAGGTAAGGTTAGGTTAGGTTAGGTCAGGCGCAGGAGGCGACCTATTCCTGGCAGGAATGGCCTGGCTGTGAGGGAAGGGGGTGACAACGACCCCCCTTCCATCACAGCCGTAGTAGTAGGGGTCGCGGGGGAAGAGGTGTGTCGTTGCCCTATCCTCCGCGACCAAGCGCGGCCGTGGCGCTTGGCACGGCATCGGTGGGGCCGCAGGGTAAGAGGAGTGTCGGTGTTACGTTGCCGCTCTCCCTATCCCCTGCGGCCGGCTGTGTGGGCCCCGGTCGCCGTCAGGTTGACTGGGGCAGGGCCTGCTTTCGCAGGCCCCAAATTATGAGGGCTGGTTGGACGGTGGAAACGGGATTCCATCGTCCAACGGACAGCCCTCCGGAGTGGAAGGCAGGTGCGTGTACGTGTCAGCGCACCTGTCCTTGGGCCAAGAGGCCAAGTTGGCGGTTGCTCCAGCCCCTCTGATTCAGTAGAGGGTGCAGTGAGGCCGTTGGCGAGCCGGGGCCGCTTAAGTAGCGGCCGGCCGCGCCGGGGCTGTGGAGCATGAAGAAGCACACGGTCCCGGCCGATAGCGGCTGAGAGGTGACACCGCGGAGTTTTTAGTGGTAACACCACATAACCTTACCGGTGTCCCATAACCGGTAAGGTATCCGAAGGGATTTTCTCCACGTCAAAAAAAAAAAAAAGGAGGCGACCCCCCCGATGTGGTTCCCATCTTGTCGCGATGGGGGGGGCTTAGTACCTGCGGTTGCCTCGGCCGCAGGGAAGCTAAGAGGAACCCATTGCCCGGGTTGAGGCTTAGACCTCCCCGGGCCCGGCGGAGGCCATTCCTGGCTGGAATGGCCTGGCTGTGAGGGAAGGGGGTGACGACGACCCCCCTACCATCACAGCCGTGGTAGTAGGGGTCGCGGGGGAAGAGGAGTGTCGGTGTGTCGTTGCCGCTCGCCCTATCCTCCGCGACCAAGCGCGGCCGTGGCGCTTGGCACGGCATCGGTGGGGCCGCAGGGGAGGAGGAGTGTCGGTGTTACTTTGCCGCTCTCCCTATCCCCTGCGGCCGGCTGTGTGGGCCCCGGTCGCCGTCAGGTTGACTGGGGCAGGGCCTGCTTTAGCAGGCCCCAAATTATGAGGGCTGGTTAGACGGTGGAAACGGGATTCCATCGTCCAACGGAGAGCCCTCCGGAGTGGAAGGCAGGCGCGTGTGCGTGTTAGGGCGCCTGTCCTTGGGCCAAGAGGCCAAGGCGGTGGTTGCTCCGGCCCCTCTGATTCAGCAGAGGGTGCCGTGAGGCCGTTGGCGAGCCGGGACCGCTTAAGTAGCGGCCAGCCGCGCCGGGGCTGTGGAGCATAAAGAAGCACACGGTCCCGGCCGATAGCGGCTGAGAGGTGACACTGCGGAGTTTTTAGTGGTAACACCACATAACCTTACCGGTGTCCCGTAACCAGTAAGGTATCCGAAGGGATTTTCTCCGCGTCAAAAAATAAATTAAAAAAAGGCACAGGAGGCGGGCCTATGGCCTGCAACTGCTGCCTCCATAACGTAGGCCAGTCGGGCGATGGCAACGGGATTACGTCGTGTAGAATTCGTTGATATTATACTATATTTGGCTCGCCTACGCACCACCACGTGTTACCGGGCTGACGGTCGGACACAGACTGCCCCCACTCTGGTCGGCCCTTGTGACGTATGCGCTCGAGACAAACAACTAGATATTTACATACACTACATCCTTTCCTTATTTTAATATATTTTATTTATGTATTGTAGTTACTCATAAATGTACCACTATTCTTGAATAACAATATTCTTTATTATTTCCCATGCTGGTCTGGGCTCCCATGCTGGTCTGGGAGAAATAAAAAAACTTAGAATGTACCAGCTGCTTCTCTTCCCACGCAGATCGTAAAAGCCGATCGAGGGAATGGGCAAAAATGCAAATCATGTTAACAGGCGATGCGGCTAGCAACCCATCACTGTATTGATTGCTTTTCCATCTTCTCGCCCACAATGACGCTAAAAGTGGCTTTTGGGTCTTGCGGCCCTGGGCTCTGCATAGAACCGCAAGACTCAAAATGCTCTGTCTGCCCCATTAGGGATAAAGACGTGATAGTATGTATGTATGTATGTATTTTTTAACATATTTATTTGATTTCATAATTTTACCTGTACTTCTTAATACAGTGATCTTAATAGATTAATTATTCAGACTTAATAATCAACTGTATATATATATATTCACCTTTTAATTATTTTATCAACAATCACATACATACTTATTTAATTATACATCGTTTATGTCTTGTCTACTTATCTCCACTATTTTCTTTATTATTTAAATCAGACATGTGTCCTACATCCCTCTCCTTGTCATTTAGAACTTTCCAAAGTCCCTCAATTATTTTTAAGTGAACTACATTTCGTCTTGATAATTGTGCTGTTAGATCATTCCGAACTTCACTATATATATCACGATTCTCTGCACTACCAGAGCCATTATATAATTATATTTTACGATAAAAGTTACCATTGAAAACACTCAGTTGTAACTTACACTTACTTTCATTCATCACTTACTTTAAAATGTTTTAATTTCAATAGAATTTGTAATGAAGTGAATAATAATGATTTATCTGTTTTATCTACCGATAACATTTTACTCAATATTCTAAAACCACATTACTAAATGAGAACTATACACCAATACAGAAATAAGCAAATAAAACATTAATATAATTTAAACCAAGAGTATAGAAATACACGAACTTGCACATTATTTAAGTTCTTGCTTGTCGCATTACAATTGTATCAGGTCCATGGCATGTTTTTCATTTTGTCTTTCTAATTTTCCGTCAAATTAATTTGCATCTTCCTATGTTTCGAGGTGGTAATAATCCTCGAATGTCTTTAGATTTCCAGATCATATTGAACTCCCTACTATCTCTTAAGTCTGTTGAAGTCCACTTAGTTTTATACGAATGAATGTTCATGCATGAATTGTTCAATCTTTTTAATTACTATATTTGCTCAATCTTTCTTGCCACTATAATTTTCCTTATAAATTTCCTCCCACAATGTAATGCACATCCTATGGTCTCACGCAATTTAATGCGTGCCTAACGACCTTACGCAATTTAATGGGCGCCGATGACCTTACGCAATTTCATGCGTGCCTAATAACCTCACGCAATTTAATGCGTGTCTAAAGACCTCACGCAATTTAATGCGCGCCGATGACCTCACGCAATTTACTGCGCGCCGATGACCTCACGCAATTTAATGCGTGTCTATAGACCTCACGCAATTTAATGCGTGCCTAACGACCTCACGCAATTTACTGCGCGCCGATGACCTCACGCAATTTAATGCGTGTCTATAGACCTCACGCAATTTAATGCGTGCCTAACGACCTCACGCAATTAAATGCTCGCCGATGACCACACGCAATTTCATGCATGCCTAACGACCTCACGTAATTTAATGTGCGCCGATGACCTCACGCAATTAAATGCGTGCCTAATGACCTCACGCAATTTAATGCGTGTCTAAAGACCTCACGCAATTTAATGCGCTCCGATGACCTTACGCAATTTCATGCGTGCCTAATGACCTCACGCAATTTAATGCGTGTCTAAAGACCTCACGCAATTCAATGCGCGCCGATGACCTCACGCAATTTAATGCGTGCCTAACGACCTCACGCAATTTAATGCGCGCCGATGACCTCACGCAATTTAATGCGTGTCTATAGACCTCACGCAATTTAATGCGTGCCTAACGGCCTCACGTAATTTAATGCGCGCTGATGACTTCACGCAATTTAATGCGTGCCTAAAGACCTCACGCAATTTAATGCACGCCTAACGACCTCAATTTAATGCGCCCCGATGACCTCACGTTATTTATTCCGCCAACCTGACAAAAGATTAAACGGCTTGTTAATCTAAAACCATGACATAACAACCTGCCGCTTCACGTAACATCTTTGAGTAGAAATCAACTGAAACCAATATGTGAAACTATATTTAAGAATGTGAAGCCTCTGAAGCCGTGTCATTAAAACTCTTCAAAACAGGAAACTGTGGTGCCCTCATGATCGCTACAGTGGTAACTGGAAATAGCCTCCTCCATGACCAGAAGCCAAACAGTCATCTTCAGCATAACCGAACCTTATCATCATGGTTCCTCTCAAACATAACACATAAAAGACATAAATATTAAACACATGAAAGACCGCTGTTGGAGTTACCTTTGTTATTTAGGATCCACATTCCCTCCACAATAGCCTCCATATAGTCATTATTTCGTCTTCTTCTGGGTGACGCTTTTCATCCAAATTAATGGGCTAAGTTTGTCATCTAATTTCATGAACGCATTTCATCCAATTTAATGAAAACATCATCCAATTTAATGGATGCCTTTCATCGAATTTAGTGGACGCATCATCCAATTCAAGAGACGCCCTTCATCCAATTTAATGGACGCATCATCCAATTTAATGGACGCATCATCCAATTTAATGGACGCATCATCCAATTTAATGGACGCATCATCCAATTTAATGGACGCCTTTCATCCAATTTAATGGACACATCATCTAATTTAATGTACGCATCATCCAATTTAATGGACGCCTTTCATCCAATTTAATGGATGCATCATCCAATTTTATGGACGTATCCTCCAATTTAATGAATGCGTCATCCAATTAAATGGACACGGAGTACTATTCCCCTGATACATACATACGGTAGCAGGAAGCATCTGAAACTAGAAAATCAAAATTTGCATTAAACATATTAAAAACTAGCCGAAGCCCGCGACTTCGTTCGCGTGGACTTTATGTCTCTGGAAAATGCTCATCAGGCTGAGCAACTTTTACTAAGGCGGCATTTTTATATCTCTTATAGTTTAGCTGGACCATTATAGTTTTGCATCAGGCGTTCCATTTTCCAAAATCATTTAAACCCTATATGTTGCCCAGGCTTAATAGCTATATAACAAAAAAAGTTTCATTCGAATCCGTCTAGTATTTCCGGAGATTAGCGTGTACAAACAGACAAACAGACAGACATTTTTTTAAAATTCTTACTCTATTACTACGTCTCCATCGCTCCAATATATTTTTTGGAAATATATTTAATGTACAGACACACTTTTTTTACTGTTTTATTATATGTATAGATGTATAGATATAGTTTTTTACTTGGGGAGGAAAAAGCGATCTAGATCTTACACACTTCCACAGAGCCTCCCGATCCTGACAGAAAGCACACCCACAACTCATACTTACTTGGAACAAAGAAACCCTATCTTATCTTATACCCTACCTTACTTCCGTAAAATCTGCACCTCTCATTTCATGCGTAAAAATAATATAGTATAATGAGTAATAATATACTGCGTAAAAGTAAAATATATAATCCGCTTTTTATTTCACTTAATCCATGAACATCGGAAAACTATAACTATCTGAATAATAATATTCCAAAAGTAATCGCGTAATAGCGTCATATACGATTGGCCAATTTTCCGTTACGTATTTCCTTTGAAATTCTGGGGTGATTAATCATATTAACTTATTAGAATGTAAGTTCCTTATTCTCTCGCAACATTACAAATTATTCATCAGACGCGGAGCCTCCTTAGAAGCCGATTCCCATCGAGTTCCCTTAGGGGCTTCTAACATATATGCATTTATTACTAATAACAATTATAACCTTCGTATATCGGCGCACTTACTATTTTCATAAGCCGTAAACTAGTAGTATGACTGGATTGCACGCACCCACATATTCAAAATACGAAAATTCTCTCTGGTTATTGAAATACACTTCCAATGGTAATGCATAAACACGCTCAGATACATATTATTCACACTAAGTTAATAAAAATAAGCCGGACATGGAACGGCTTATTATATAGCTGTACTAGTCCAAATTCTCACCTAACGCCACTGTTATATATGTATATTGTATATGAATAAAGAGTATTGTTATTTTAATGACTTCGTCAATTTATTGACCAGCTATGTGCTGCTTTTATGTCGTTTTACGACATTGTCAATTTAATGACCAGCTATGTGCTGCTTTTATGTCGTTTTACGACATTGTCAATTTAATGACTAGCTATGTACTGCTTTTATGTCGTTTTACGACATTGTCAATTTATTGACCAGCTATGTGCTGCTTTTATGTCGTTTTACGACATTGTCAATTTAATGACCAGCTATATGCTGCTTTTATGTCGTTTTACGACATTGTCAATTTAATGGCCAGCTGTGTGCTGTTTTTATGTCGTTTTACGACATTGTCAATTTAATGACCAGCTATGTACTGCTTTTATGTCGTTTTACGACATTGTCAATTAATGACCAGCTATGTGCTGCTTTATGCCGTTTTACGACATTGACAATTTAATGACCAGCTATGTGCTGCTTTTATGTCGTTTTACGACGTTGTCAATTTAGTGACCAGCTATGTGCTGCTTTTATGCCGTTTTACGACATTATCAATTTAAAGATCAGCTTTACTGCTTTAACACTTATATAATGACTTTAAAGATTTAAAGCTCAACATAAAAAGTAGGTACGGAATATATAAAAGTTTCATTTATATATGTCAAGTTTAAATGAAAAATAAAAGGACGAATAATCGTATTGACAATATGTACATATTTTATTATTCTTAGTTTTACTGTTTATTTTCATTATAGGAAATCTATTACAACATGGTTCTTTAAATAAATGCATATAGAATTAAGATTTGATGGATAGGTATGATACAGTAATGCAGTTTTTTATATTATATATTTTTTTATTTACCGATAACCTATCCTTCACTATAAGTTTACCAAGAAGGTTATTGTCAATGAACTGGTATTGTTCCGCTGCTGCACCATGTGACATTCTTTAGTTATGTTAAGACTCATCATGGTGCATTTTATAATTTTATTAATTATTAATCTAGCTCATTTTCATTATTTTAATTAAAGGAAATCTATTACAACATGGTTCTTCAAATAAATGCATATAGAATTAAGATTTGATGGATAGGTATGATACAGTAATGCAATTTTTATTTTATATATATTTTTATTTACCGATAACCTATCCTTCACTATAAGTTCACCAAGAAGGTTATTATCAATTAACTGTTATTGTTCCGCTGCTGCACCACGTAACATTCTTTAGTTATGTTAAGACTCATCATGGTACATTTTATAGTAAACAAGTTAGCAGTGACGGTTCTACTTCTCCAGCAAACCAATATTTCTTCACATTTTAATATTCACTTGATATAGTTAAGATACTGAACGATTCGATAACACACGTTTAGTTTTAGATATGATAGTAGTTAAATGAATACTACGTATAAATATTGAGATATACTCATAGAGATTGCATTTATAGCGATAAGTCTGCCTTTGTTCCTATATTATTCCTTGTTGTTGTAAATATTTTATTTACCATGGTGCAATAAAGATAATTTGTTTTGTATTGCATTGTATAAATATATTTAAAGTAATTTATACAAATAAATTAGATAATAATGGCATAAACGAAGTAATCGTTATCGTAGTATTATACCTATTATTATTCACCATGAATGTTCTTTTTTATTTATCTTATCTTTTATATTTATTTAGGGACTGCAATAAACCCCCCCGATGTGGTTCCCATCTTGTCGCGATGAGGGGGCTCAGTACCTGCCGTTGCCTCGGCCGCAGGGAAGCTAAGAGGAACCCATTGCCCGGGTTGAGGCTTAGGCCTACCGGGGCCCGGCGGAGGCCATTCCTGACTGGAATGGCCTGGCTGTGAGGGAAGGGGGTGACTACGACCCTCCTTCCATCACAGCCGTAGTAGAGGTCGCGGGGGAAAAGGTTTGTCGGTGTGTCGTTGCCGCTCGCCCTATCTTCCGCGACCAAGCGCGGCCGTGGCGCTTTTTTTTTTTTTCTTCACCCTCTGACGTAATCAGAGACTATGTTGGCAGGATAACATTTATATGCAGTCTTTAAATGTAAGTTAAATTTATGTAAATTGTACTATTTTACTTTTACTTTTACTTTTACTTTTACTTTTACTTTTACTTTTACTTTTACTTTTAATTTTACTTTTACTTTTACTTTTACTTTTACTTTTACTTTTACTTTTACTTTTACTTTTACTTTTACTTTTACTTTTACTTTTACTTTTACTTTTACTTTTACTTTTACTTTTACTTTTACTTTTACTTTTACTTTTACTTTTACTTTTAATTTTACTTTTACTTTTACTTTTACTTTTACTTTTACTTTTACTTTTACTTTTACTTTTACTTTTACTTTTACTTTTACTTTTACTTTTACTTTTACTTTTACTTTTACTTTTACTTTTACTTTTACTTTTACTTTTACTTTTACTTTTACTTTTACTTTTACTTTTACTTTTACTTTTACTTTTACTTTTACTTTTACTTTTACTTTTACTTTTACTTTTACTTTTACTTTACTTTTTTAGTACTAAAATTCTAAAATCTAGATAATAAATCTATCTTTCCTTTTATTTATTTAACTTTATTACAAAAATTGTTACAGGCGGACTTAAGGCCCAGGGCCTTTTCTACCAGTCAACCTACAGGTGATGCCGAAAAAAGCTAATTTTGGACGACAAGACACATTCTAATTAAATCTATTTAACTAAGTATAATTTTATTTATATATCTATAAGTATTTATAAACATACATATAAATAATACACAAATTTGGCATAAAACATAAAACCTACATAAACTACATAAATATTTATAATACTCTATGACAGTTGGTGAAGATAATGAGCGCGCACAGCACTCTTAAACGCTTGGCGACTAGGGGCTTTCAGGATATCAACGGGAAGGGCGTTCCATAGCATCACGGCTTGTTTGGTGAATGAATGATCGAAGAACCCACTCCGGCTGCGAGGCACATCAAGAAGAAGATTGTTGGAAGAACGAAGAACTCTAAGATGAGTATCAGCCAGAAAAGTGAACTTATTTTTAAGATACATCGGAGTTTTTGGGTCGAAGAGTATAGAGAATAGAGTCGTGAGAACATGCAAATTGCGACGTTGACGGATAGGTAACCATTTGAGTTTAGACCGGTAAGCAGACACATGGTCATACTTACGTAGTCCGAATATAAATCTCTTTTTATCTAACTATTTACATTGATATGCCATTCCAGTATGCCACTAGTATTTTCCTTTATTTTATTTTTTATTCCGCTTTTCCTTCCTCCTACTTAAACGATATCGAATTCGCAGAGAGAAACCTTTAACAATTTACTAACACAAAAATATTTTTTTACTATAGCAAATAAATTACAGAAGAAGGTTCCCTATCTACGATGCAGAGTTGCAAAAAAACAAGAAATTAAAAAAAGGACAAGTTTTATTTGTTTTATTTGCTTTAATCAATGTTTCATGTTTAATTCTTTGTTTTTTTCACGTTTTGTTACGACGATTTTTTTCATGTTTAAAACATGATTTATTCGCAGGCACATATTTTTACTTGGCTGTATGGGCTTTTATTCCTATGCCTCACGGCAATACTGGCAAGCGCGCATTTCTTTGGCATTGACAATGACACTTGACAGTTGACTTGCATTAACAGGCAGGCATTAGACATCGATCGAAATTGAATTTCTATTGATATCTTTTTTTGAGTTCTGTTCGTGCTAGTGTTTGAAGTTTGAACATTTGTATCCAATTTTTTACGAGAAGTCATCTATAAATAATGACCACTCCACCTGCAACACCAACTGGAGGACGGAAAAAGGACGATATTTGGAAGCACTACATAGATGTTCCTGATGTGGGTTTAATGAAAACCAATCGAGTTAAATGTCGAATATGTGATAAGGAAGTCGTTGGGCTGGTGGCCAGGCTAAAAGCACATTACAATATGTGCAAAAATTCTGAAAATAGTGTAACATTGTCTGACTATTCAGACACAGATGAGTCTTTGACACCATCTACAAGTAATCGTAAGTCCCTAATCCTACTAATATTATAAATTCGAAAGTTTGTATGTTTCTTTGTTACTCAAATCACGCAATAACGGCTAGATGGATTTCAATTAAATTTTACACATGAATAGATTATTACCTGGATTAACATATAGGATACTTTTCACGCGGACGAAGTCGCGGGTAAAAGCTAGTATACTTTATTATAATTTTTTTCTTTTTTTTTCAGATCAAAAAAGCTATCTCTCTTCGCAGAATCAATCTCTGGCAAAAAAAGCAAAAATGGATTATTTCACCACAAAAACTAGTAATTTTCAGAAAAAAAAGATAGATTTACAACTGGCAAAGTTCTTTTATGCAACCAACACTCCTTTTCTACATGTGGAACATCCCGAATTTGAAAAATTAATGCAGGAATTGCGTCCAGGCTATAAACCACCTAATCGTCAACAGCTAGGAGGTGACTTGCTGGATCAAGTGCATTTATCTCTGAAAACGCAGCTTCAGGATGATTTAAAAAATAAATATGTTACCATGTCTCTCGATGGGTGGAGCAATATCCGAAATGATTCCATAATTTGTATTACAGTCACCGATGTATTAAGTGGATCAGTGTATTTGATTGACACAATTGATACTGTTGGTAACTCTCACACTGCTGGATATTTATTAAGACTAGCCATAGAATCTATTCGAAAATGTGAAGAGTTTGGGTGTACAGTTCGTAGTTTTGTGACGGACAATGCCAGTAATATGGCAAAAATGAGACAAGACTTGGCTCAATCAGAGCATTTAACAGGGCATGGAGATATATTAACCTATGGGTGTTCCTCACATTTATTAAACCTTTTAGCCCAAGACTTGGATACACCAACTGTCACAAATACTATAAAAAATATAGTAAAGTTTTTCAGAAACAATCATTTTGCTTCAGCAAAATATAAACAACTTGGGGGTAAAGCCTTATCCTTACCTATAACGGTTAGATGGAATTCTATGGCAAATTGTATAGAAAATTACCTTGAAAATTGGCATCTACTATCAAAAGTTTGTTTGGAAAATAGAGCTGCTATTGATAGTAACATTATTTCTCAAGTTGAGGATATTACGTTGAAGGTAAATGCTCAGTATCTGCTAAAAAAGTTAAAAAATATAGCTGTTTCATTAGATATTGCTCAACGTGAATGTTGCACAATTAGTGAAGTTACACAGACATGGCTGGATCTAGAGAAAAAATTTGATGATGACCAAGATCATGAATACTCAGTGCGTGATATACAAAAATTTAAGACTCGATGTGAAAAAGCTTTAACGCCAGCTCATTATGTTGCAAATTTAATTGATCCACGATTTAGAGGAAAGGACTTAAATGAAGCTCGACTTGCTATAGCTATGAATTATATCAATTGTTTTTATCCAGCATCAATGCCCTTTATTATTAAATATAGAGCACAGGTTTTCCCCTTTAATGATTATCTGTTTACTGAACATGCATTAGTGGAAGTTCAACCTTTGATATGGTGGCAAGCTTTAAAAGATAATGTGTGCCAAGAAATGATGAATCTAGCACGCCAAGTTCACACTGCAGTAGCATCCTCAGCTGGCGTAGAAAGGATGTTTTCTACATTTGGTTTTGTGCACTCAAAATTGAGAAACCGTCTCTCCAATGAAAAAATTGCCAAATTGGTAACAGTTTTTAAGTCTCTCAATAAGAAAATGCCAAAACATTATGATTATTTAGATTTGCAGGAGAGTCAAGATCAAGAATAAATCATTAATAATGTGTCTGATAATTATATATAGTAAATATGTATATGATAGTAAAAAGATATTAATGTGTCTGATAATTAATATGGTATATGATAGTAAAAAGATAATTATTAAATAATAATATAATGTTTATTTTCTAAACATGAACTTGTTTCATTTGTCAATAAATACTTTGTTGAAAACATGTTTAAAACATTGTTTAAAACATTGTTTAAAAACAGAATGAAAAAATCAATGTTTTATTTCTATGAGTTTTAAACGTGTTTTAAACACACTAATTAAAACAATATGTTTTTTTCGTAACAACTCTGCTACGATGGGGTGTTTTCCCTTTTGTTACTTTTTATTTATATTTACAAATCAATTTTTAACAATTTTATTCAATAATAAAATGTAAAAATTTCCGTTAAATTTTTTAAGGGAAAACACCCCATAGCCCAATACAACCGCAGTGCCTTCAGCGATACACTATACTTCGATGCCAGGCCATGCCGCTCTGTTCCATTTCCACACCTTTTATCATAACAATATTATTTTGCGTCAAAGTAATATTTGATGAACTAGGGCTCCCATGACAACAAGCGGCATAGTCTGCCATCGATGACGCTATTCTGATTGCAAGGTCAGGAATACGCTGTTGCTGACCTTGCAATCGCGTCCCACTTCCGCCGCAGCGGGCAGTCACCGCTGAAGGCATTGTGGTCCGTCTGTTCGCCACCTGCTTTCTTACAGTTACGGCAAGTGGCCGTCGTACCCGCCTTGTGCTCAGCACACTCCGACTTTAGGTGTGGACCCCCACAGTGGCTGCAGACGTCCTCCCCCTCCGTGCAGTACCGTCTGCTGTGGCCGTAGCCCAAGCAGCGAGAGCACTGCACGAGTGGGGACTGGTCCGCAACTCTTATGTGCTGGAGATCCACACGCAGGGTCCCGGCATCTAGTGCCCTCCTCCATACTGCCGGAGCTGTGCTGAGCACAATATTACTATTATTCGGATTACGAGCCTTCTTTCTGTATTTTATTTGAAGGCGGTCCTCCCCCATGCCGAGGCCGTGGAAAACCTCCGGGTTTTGATTCCTCATCGCTCCGATGACGTCATCATCGCTATAGCGAATGTTAACGCCCCAGAGGATGAGGAGTGGGTCCCGGTTTTTCACTTCCTCGGCAGTGAGGTTGCCCGCCTTCACCAGCCTCTCCCTTAACTTCGCTCTCTCCGATTCCGACGAGCAGCTCATAATAACCTTCTGGTCCTTTGCCTTACGCACGCGCTCTACTCGAATCCACCCATCCTTGGCGTCAACCGCTTCCCGAACTTTGTCGAGCACCTGCTCCCCCGTGTCGCACCCATCCTTGGATGTGACGACAAGGGACAGCAGGGCTCCCCGCTCGGTCGGCTTCGCCAAGGCTGGGCGGGCCGCTACGCGTGCGTAAGTCATGGGACCAGATTGCTGCGCGATCACCATCTCCCTTATCTCGTCCAGCACTCTCTTGTTTTTGCTGATCAGCCGGGCCTGCTCCTCCAATTGTTTGGAGAGAGCAGGCTCGGGTGACCGCTCAATCTCGGGGGCGATTTCGTTGAAAGCCTCCGGAGACGTCTGTGTGCGGACGCAGGGATGGTAGCCCGGGGTGACATTTTTTGGTTCCACGAACTCGGACAAGTCAATAATTTTGTATTCGAGGCGTTGCAGTATTTCTTTTATGGACACTTTTATGGTCGTCTTTAGGTTCCTCGCCAGTAGGGAGGTTTTGAGTCTTTGGGCTCAAATAAAAATCAAATCCAGCATATAGAACTCATTTCATTCGCTCTATATGCTGGATTTTATTTTTATTTGCCCTCAAAGACTCAAAACCTACCTAGTACATGCTTCAGTCAGGTCTACTAATTTTCTATCTATTTTGAATTTAAGATGATAATATATCGCTATTTTTTATCGGTACATATTAGAATAGCATTATATTGTTCATAATTTTTAACCTAACTGATCGCTTTTTGTAACTGCTTCACGATAACTAATCAAAAATGAAACTAAACCACTTACTTATAACGTCTCAATCAGGCATAGTGGGCTTCTCAACACGAGGTGTTCAGTAATGTCTCTCACCTATTTACAAAACTAATCCTGATACGGACGTGCAAGTTTGTATAAAGTACATAGAGTCAGATCGCACCCAATGACCTGTACATTAAACTCTCGCAATAACCTAGGCCGATTGCTCATGCTAATCACCAGAGCTGAGGGCTCCTACAACGATAACGTTCATCATTATAGAATTATGGGGTGATGAGTTCAGTTATCCTCACTCCGGTACCGATGCTAAGGAAATTATCGATCCAAGCCGTTTGCTCGTGCCTTTGACCAGTTATGGCTATTGGCACTTGGAAACAATTATTCCATCGCAATGGTAGTTCGTGAGTTACTAAACATCAATTCACACCCAATGGTCCATGCTGACAAACTTCTCGTTTAAACGTAGGATATTTGCCGTCAGCCTCTCACTGATGACAGCATCTAGGAAATCTGAAGAGATTCTATTATGAAGGTTAAGGTGATGCTTAAATGTCTTCAGCAAAAACTTTAACAAAACTTGCATTGCGTTGACTACACACGCACCGTACTGAGACATGCTTTCAAAAATGAAATAACTATTCATTCGGGCTTCCGACCAAACATGCAATGAATCTTGATTATATTACCTTAGTAATAAGTCAAAGACGGAATCTTCTATAAGATTCTTTAAAAAGTTAAGTATAAAGATCATTTTCGATTGTAACGCTAAACAAGACATAAAACGTTCTACATATTTACAAATCGTTTTGCTGTTTCAGCAGTGAACGGGTGGTGTGATTAGAACGCATGTCGAGTTGTCGAAGGCTTATACTAAGCAAAAAAGAATAAAAGGCCATATCCACATTGCGTTCCATAATTCAATTTTTATAGCAATAATTATTTTTTATTCCTATAATATAAATATAAAAACTTTAAAAAAATAATAATAACCGACTTCAAATCGAAATGCACTAAAAAGCAAAAAATAATAATTATTTATATCAGATGACCCTGAAGTTCTGGGTAAAAAATCTCTATAATACTCATTATTTATTTGGAGTCGGTGCCAATCTAAGTACCTATTTAACATTGAAATCATTCTTAAAGTACTTTAGAATACGCTACGGGAATCGAAATAATGTGAAAAACACATTTTATCTGCAAATAATATTACATTAGTAATTATTAATTTGAAATTGCCTAAGCCTCAACAACTCAAAAAAGAGCTCTATAGCAAAGAACACTCTCGATTGAATTACTTTTGTAACAAGAAAAAATCTAATTCGGTTCATCGATTTGGGAGCTACGGAGCTACGACGTGGTATTACTCGTACATGAACTGGACTCTGAGGCAGGAAGATTGGCACCGACTTCAAATAAATAATGAGTATTATAGAGATTTTTTACCCAGAACTTCAGGGTCATCTGATATAATTATTATTATTATAATTATTATTTTTTGCTTTTTAGTGCATTTCGATTTGAAGTCGGTTATTATTATTTTTTTAAAGTTTTTATTTCACATCTTTTAGCAGGCAGAGAACTAAGCTCATTGCATTTATTTATTGTATACTGAATGTTTTTTTCTGGAAATAATAAATAAATAGCTATCAAACTAGCCCGAATGGCCCGATCGGATCGCTCGACAAATTTCAACCTTATTATATTAACATTTAAGCAGAGTTCATTTAAGCGGACTGGGTCATTGACCTTGGTCTGCGAGGTTACCAAAAATCACTTTTCAAAATTTAATTGACTTTAGGGTTACTTCAATTAAGTAGTTATTTAATAAATAAATAGGCAATAACATAAGCTGGGAGTACCTCCAAGCGGTGAAGGTGGTAACATTTTAACTTGTTAACTGGCTAAAACTCCCATACAAAAAAGTATACGCCTTCGGGCTTATGTTGTTGTCTTAGATGTCTTTCTTGTTATTGTTTTATTTTCACAGACAGAAAAATTAACATGACTGCGTATTGTGATCTGATGATTTCTCTGTTCCATGCGCTTGAACCAACGGATTTATGACATAAAATATTGCTCTAGTGTGCTTGTTTCCCTCTTGGCATCGTGGACGGCTGTGTTACCTTGTCACAAGATGCTACAAACATATCTGCAGTAGGTATATATAAAAAAAAAACACAAATCAGAAACTTTGCACTTTTTACAAGTGCTTGTTGTTTTTCTTTCCGGAGTTTTATTCTCCAGAACCAAAACCCTTCATCAGATCTTCATTTAAATTATACTACATGAAATCATTAGACGGAAAGTGATATGAGCATACAAATGAAGGTATTATTAATATTTGAGCTGCAGTTGTCTGTTGAGGAACTTCTGTCTCCAGCTCAAAGATCTTTTCTCCGATCTAAAAAAAAATTACATGGGACCAACCTTGCAATGCATTCTTTAAAAGGACACATATATTTTTTAAATCTGTTCATATTTGACGGAGTTATGAAGTAACATACACAAATATTTGAGCAGCAGTTGTCTTTTTTGAGGTATTTCGGACTCCAGCTCCAAGACCTTTTCTTCGATCTTAAAAAAATTTACATGGGACCAACCTTGCAATACATTCTTTAAAACAAAACATATATTTTTTAAATCGGTTTATATTTCACGGAGTTATGAGGTAACATACACAAAACATATATACAGGTCGAATTGATAACCTCCTCCTTTTTTTTTTGAAGTCGGTTGAAAATTAAATATAATGTTAAATAGATCATGTATCTACAGGTATATTATTTAGGAATAAACAGACTTGAAAGTGATATAAATAATTGTAATTTATAAAGACTATGTATTTGTTAGTTGGTTTATTATTAAACACTTATTCTTAGATTATGCTATATCTATGAAATACATTATGACATCTTTTACGGAACAAAAGCAGCCTATAGTCATAAACTTATAAAATCTATGTTTAAATTGTTTGTATTAATACATAAAAGATTATGTATCTATATTAATTACTTATTACCTTATAGGCGTTGTCTACCCAGTTAAGGATAAAGAGGTGATAATACGTATGTAATAATTACTTCACTTAAATCATTAGTGTGGATGCAGCCTTAATTAGTCGTCCCACTTTTATCAACATTCATATGTACCTTTAACCCCAGCGCAAAAATGATGGTTGTTATAAGTTTGACGTGTCCGTGTGTGTATGTGTGTATGTGGGGATGTGTATGTGTGTGTGTGTAGGTCTGTGTCATCGTAGTTCCTCAATGAATAGTTATAATCTTTATGCTTTCATTTGCATTTTACGTTTTGCATTATTCCATATCAAATTATCTATACATATAATAAAACAGTAAAAAAAGCGTGTCTGTACATTAAATATATTTCCAAAAAATGTTGAGGGCAATGGAGACATAGTAATAGAGTAAGAATTTGAAAAGAAATGTTTGTCTGTTTGTCTGTTTGTACACGCTAATCTACGGAAATACTGGATGGATTCGAATGAAACTTTTTTTGTTATAGCCGTTAGGCCTAGGCAACAATAGCGTATAAATAATTTTGGAAAATGGAACACATGATGCAGAACTATAATGGTCCAGCTAAACTGTAAGAAATATAAAAATAACGCCTTAGCAAAAGTTGTTCAGCCTGATGAGCATTTTCTGGAGACAAAGTCCACGCGAACGAAGTCGTGGGTTTCGTCTAGTATAGTATAAACTGCTTCAATAACATTGTGTTATTAAAAGTTCTATGACGCGGTTCAAATTTTTACACACACTTTAAATTTTAAAATTTATTTATATTATTATTATTTAGTTGATTAGTTTATTTCAGGATGAAAATTTTAATGGTAAAGTTGTAAAATATTTTCGAATGATTCAAGAAAAGTAAGAAGAAAAAACGGAATGGAATAACCCATACACGTAAACATGATGCAATAAGCGGTGAAAATATGGAATATGCAGCGGATGTAGGTATGTAATACTACTCTTTTGTTTTGACAATACTGAACATCAGTAGCGGTTTTAGGGCAGGGTGCGGTTGGGCGACCGCCCAGGGCGCCGAATATAAAGGGCACCACAACTGCCCCTGTATATCCCTCGCTCATTAATCGTGGCCTACTTACTTTTTTATAAATGATTATCTCACTAGGTACATTCTTTGCCTTTTTTATCGTGGATATCTAAATCTGTTCCACCGTAACATCCGAACCGCATATCCAATTTTCACAAATGAGATGTCAATTGATACGTCATTACTGTCCGGGTATGACATAGGCTACAATTTGTATGCAATAAGTGTATTTAAAGAATTCTACATACAATAATTGTGAGGCAAAAAAAAAATTGTTTCGATTTCGAGTGGTGTATCAAATGAAAGGTCTCAATTAGTACATTTCAAAAATATATACATTGTAAACTGTAAATGGCTCCCGTAGTCGGGTATTAGTTTTTAAACGTAAATCTTGTTTCCCATGCTGGTCTGGGAGAAATAAAAAAAACTTAGAATGTACCAGCTGCTTCTCTTCCCACGCAGATCGTAAAAGCCGATCGAGGGAATGGGCAAAAATGCAAATCATGTTAACAGGCGATGCGGCTAGCAACCCATTACTGTATTGATTGCTTTTCCATCTTCTCGCCCACCATGAAGCTAAAAGTGGCTTTTGGGTCTTGCGGCCCTGGGCTCTGCATAGAACCCCAAGACCCAAAATGCTCTGTCTGCCCCATTAGGGATAAAGACGTGATAGTATGTATGTATGTATGTATCTTGTTTCGAATGGATTTGAATTGCATTTAGGTGGGAGCACCGTAGAAATTTCGCTCAGGGCGCTGGTAGGGCTAAAACCGGCACTGCTGAACATTTCAAGTTTATTCAAATTTGCAATAAATTTGCAAATATGCTGAGGTTTCATTTGGTGTAGCGGTCGTCAACCTTCATTTATTTCAACACTTTAAAAATTGTGTTATTTTAAGAAATAACATAAGTATTGTCATTATATTACAGTATTTGCTAATTGTTGACGATTCCTGGAAAATTATGCTGCGTCAGTAAGAAATTACTATTTGGGCTATGATTTTCGTTGTATTTGTTACAATTAAGTTTGGAAATTTGCTCTTCACTGTGAGGCTACTTCCCTCTGCGGAACGTGTGTGACAGTGCCTACTACGAGCAGTCATCAGCTTCGTATCTCCAGCCTCTGTCGGAATTGTTCCAGTGAACAGTCCTACACATAGCCGCAAAATTAAGATTCACTGCACCGCAATAATGTTCGTAAGTTTTTTTACTAAGTTTCTTGAATCTACTGTAGTATAAGACAATATTTAAAGAAAGTAACACTTTAAGGAAAGTAAGAACTTATTATTTATTTGAGTATTATTTTGAAACCATTTTTCTTGATTACTTTGGAGATTTATTTTGTTAATGCCAATTAAATAAATGTATTTTTGATTAAGGTTTGACTGAAGTTACTATTTATAATAATATACGACTTAACTCATACCTATGTATTATTATTTCTTTGCAGGTCGGACTCTGAATATCTCGAGTACAGGAACAAGACCAAAGCCGCTAAGAGATCAGCAGTAGACTTTGGAGATTCGGACAACGAGGAGACTGCTTCAGAAACAAAGTACGTATCTTACTATTTAAATATTCATATACTTAGTTATTTTCATTGTATCACATAATGTCTGGTAACATCTTACAAAATGCAAAGATGTTTATGCTACTAAAAGTTTCCGACCATTCATCATGATTTCAAAATTTTTGATCTGTTTAGGAAGAAGATACATTTTAAGTTTTTATTTCCCTAGACTAGGATGGGTGGAGGTAATAATTTATGTGAATATTTTACTTATTTTGTTTTATTTTCCTTTTTACAGTACGCACAAACGCAAACCAGTAGCTGCTAAAGGCAGAAAGCCGAAGAAGGCTTGCCCTGCGAAAGCACCAGCAACAGGTTGGAGCCTGGACTCCGACAGCGACGATGAGCGCCGCCCTCTACCGAAGAGTTCTTTGGTCTCGTGTCTCACTCGGCGTGTCGCCGGCGGGGTATTGCGGCGTACAATAGACCTTGCAGGAGATGCGTTTGTGGAGTTAAAAGTTTACAACGTAAAAGATTTAGAAGGAGTCGCTCCAAAAGATCGCTGGGAACGAGCTGTTGTCTCGTTGAAATACCAAGGTGAATCTGATTCACCAGAGCTGAATGCTTTAAAAAAGGTGGTTAAATTATGTAAAACTAAATTTACAGCCGAAGGTACATTCTTTGCTGATAAAAGGGTACTAAATGAAACAGGTTCGTTTCCAGCGATATTAGGTTTTAATAAACTTTTTTATTTTTTATATTATGTTGTAGTTACATACCTACTTACTTAGTTTAGGTTTAGAAAAATATACCTACAATATATTATACTTTTTTTATTCATATTATAACCTCTTTATTTGTTTTGCATTAATAAACCGTACATAAGTTTTAATAATTTAATTAAAGGCATAATTATTGACTTATTTCTGTTTAGAATAATATCTATTTAATCCTGGTGGGAAGCATACTTACAAAAGTTGTTTTCAGTTCTATTAAATTTTAAACTTAAATAAATAAATAAATTAATAGGGACAAATAACGCAGATTGAGCTAGCCCTAAAGTAAGTTCGAGACTTGTGTTATGACTTATGGGATACTAATACACATATAGATAAACATCCAAGACCCAGGACAATTTGTAAATTTATTACATTTTCCAACTTGCCCTGACCGGGATCGAACCCGGGACTTTCTGGGTGACGGACTAGCATGGTGACCACTACGCCACGGAGATCATCAAACATAGGTAATTACTTTGACTTAAGAATCATTGTGTTTACATATTAGTGCTCGTGACGTACCCGTATGAGTATATGAGGGTTTGAACTTCGAATCACTGATTATCCGCTACGGCTACGGCGGTGTGTATGACATCATCGTATTCCTAGCTGTTCGTAGAGGTAGGTTACTATATTTTAACTTTCATTATGTCTGCTAAAATTGTATATTGCACAGTATGTGATATATACGTAAAAAATAGAGGGTTTTCGGCGCATTTGCGAAGTAATGTCCATAAAAATAATAGTTCTATACAAATCAGCGACGACATTGAAAAAATTAGTAGCGCGTTTCGAAGTCGTATTGCTTCGTATAGGGTACGTGATGTAACCTTTAAGGACTGCGATACTAGACCACCCGCTGACTTCCTTGGTAGGATAGGACGACGCGTGCAAGAATTACTTCTCGCTAGATTAAAAACTTTCATTTCCATAAAAATTAATTTTGAGTTTTTTGCTGAATTCACTCTTCCAAATAACGACACCTCCGAAATAAAATCTTTTGCTACTGAAAATATAGTATTACATCAAAATTTTGATTTTAGGGATGTATATTCAAAAATAATTAATACCTTAACATCAAATATAGATGATTTTCAGCAAAAAGATAGTGGATGGGCTTTTCTGAGAAACTTATATTTGGAAGTTAATATTAACAAGTATAATCCTATCAGAGCATCAAAATTTATTGATCTACCTAAATGTGTTAAAACGAAACGAGCATGCATTAATATAAAAAATAATGATTCTTTCTGTTTTTTGTGGTGTATAGTAGCGGCATTGTACCCTGCCAAAAAAATGCTCAGAGGGTATCTTCATATCCGCATTTCAAAAATATACTATATACGGATAATATGACATTTCCGGTAGGAATTCAGGATATCAAAATATTTGAAAAAAACTATTGCAATATTAGTGTTAACGTTTATGGTCTGTCAAATAATTCAGAAATTGTAGGACCTCTATACAAAACTAAACGTAAAAAAAACACCACATCAATTTGTTACAAATAGAAAAAAAAGAGTGTAAACATTTTTGTTTAGTGAAAGATCTAGGTAAATTACTCAAAAAACAACTAACGAAGCATCACGGCAAATTTTTTTTTTGTGACGATTGCCTAAACTTTTTTCATAGTGAAAATAAATTATGTGAACATACTTGTGGTGGGGTAAAAACTGTGTTGCCTGATCCTGGAAGCATTATCCAATTTAAACATTACGAGAGAATGCAATATGTGCCTTTCGTCATATACGCGGATTTCGAATCCTTATTAGAACCAGCTGCAAGCACTATGAAGTCCAATTCCACTTGTACGACTATATTACAAAGGCATTTACCTTCAGCGTTTGCATATTACATAGTTTGTTCATACGATGCTTCACTTAATAAATATGTCACGTATCGCGGGCAAGATTGTGTCGAAAAATTTGTAGAAAATCTTCGTAACGATACAATTAATATTTATAACATACTAAAGAATACCATTCCAATGAAAAAATTGACGTCAGAAGAACAAAACAAATTCAATGAATCGAAGTACTGTTTTCTTTGCGATGGATTATTATTTGATGATAAAGTTAGGGACCACTGTCACTTAACAGGACAATACCGAGGTGCAGCCCATTCATATTGCAACTTAAAATTTCGCTTACCGAAATTCGTTCCAATATTTTTTCACAATTTATCCGGATATGACAGTCACTTGTTTATAAGGCAATTGGGAGAATCACCGGGTAACATAAGCGTAATAGCAAAAACTAAAGAAAATTACGTATCATCCACAAATTTTTTTCAAGTAGGTGTAAAAGAATTTGTACCCGTTCGATTCGTCGATTCATTTAATTTTTTAAGTACTAGTTTAGAGAAACTTGCCGACACTTTAAATACCAACGACTTTGTTCATTTATCTAATTTTTTCCCAAAAAAAGAACATTTTGACATGTTAACTCGAAAAGGTGTCTACCCGTATGAGTATATGACAAATTGGAGCAGTTACGAGGAAAAAAGCTACCTCCTCGTGATTGTTTTTATAATGCTTTATCTGATAGTATTATCGCGGAATCCGAATATTCTCACGCTCAAAAAATTTGGAGCGTTTTTCGTTTGAAAGGCATGGGTGAATATACTGATTTATATCTAAAGACAGATGTACTCTTACTAGCTGATATTTTTGAAAAATTCCGCAAGATTTGCAAATACACATATCAACTAGACAGTGCTTTTTACTTAACATCACCAGCTCTATCTTTTGATGCCATGTTACTAAAAACAAAAGTAAAATTAGAACTCATGGAGGATTTAGAAATGATTAGAATGATTCAGAAAGGTATTCGTGGGGGTGTTTGTCTTTGCTCTAATAAATACTGCGAGGCAAACAATAAATATATACCACAGTATGATCCAACTATACCCCATAATTATTTATTGTACATTGATTGTAATAATTTATATGGTTATGCAATGTGTTCTCATTTACCATATTCCAATTTTGAATTTCTGGATGATATCGATATCAATAAATTAAATATTCTTAAAGTACCTAATGATTCAGTGTACGGATATATCCTAGAAGTCGATTTATACTATCCCGAAAATCTTCACGATCTTCATAATGATCTTCCATTTTGTCCTCAAAAGTTCGCTCCACCGGGATCTAAGATACCTAAGTTAATCCCTAACTTGTACCACAAATTTAAGTATGTGATTCATTACGTTCATTTAAAAACATGCATACAACATGGGTTGATATTACATAAAATTCATAGAGTAATCAAATTCAAACAAAGCCCGTTTTTAAAACAGTATATTGATTTAAATACTAAGCTACGACAAAAGGCACAGTCAACATTTGAACAAGATTTTTTTAAATTATTAAATAATTCAATTTTTGGAAAGACTTTAGAAAATACAGAAAATAGATTAGATGTGCATTTAGTCAACCGATGGCGTGATATGAATAACGTAACAAAAAAACATTATACCGCAGAACAATTGATATCTAATCTTAATTTTCACAGTTCTACGGCTTTTTCAGAGAATTTTGTAGCTATTCAAATGAAGCGAGATTCAGTGATGTTAGATAAGCCCATCTATATTGGATTTACAGTTTTAGAAATATCAAAAAATCATATGTATGATTTTCATTACTCCGTAATGAAGCCTAAATATGATTCACGATTAAAATTATGTTATACCGATACGGATAGTTTTTTATATTCAATAGAAACAGATGATGTATACAAAGATATAAAAGATCATTTCGAGACTTATTTTGATACAAGTAATTATGATAGTAGTAATAAATACGGTATTATTTCTAAAAATAAAAAGATTCCTGGACTGATGAAAGATGAATTTTCAGGAGTTGTGACTTATGTTGGGTTACGGTCTAAGCTGTATTGTATAAAAACTGAAAACTGTGAACTTAAAAAGGCAAAAGGTATTCGGAAATCCGTTATTGGAAAGTTGAGTATGAAAGACTATAATGAAGTGTTATTGCGTAATAAACTACTACGGCGGAAACACATAATTTTTAAATCTTTGAAACACGAGGTCTTTACTCAAGCTGTAAACAAGATTGCTTTATCTTCCAATGATGATAAGCGTATTGTTCTCAAAGACAAAATATCAACATTATCTTGGGGACATAAATCAAGCCTATTTTGATATTGTTTTTTGACGCGACTGGTTTATTAATGCAAACAAAAGTTGGATAATGATCCAAATTAATTCAATAACCATGTTCCCAAAATGTGTTTTAAAATTTAATTTCGTGCTTATAATTTCTTTTTATATTTTTGTATATTTTTTTTACTTTATACAACGTCCCTTTTAATTAACTACAAATACTTTAACTGCTGCTTCATTTAGGGTGGAAAAACAGTTTAGTCGCATAAAATAAAAAATCCGCAGGTTAGTTTTTTTTTAACAAAAATATTAAATTATTTTCGCCATCCTCCTGTATGTGGTCTACTAAAATTCATTCATACTTCTAAACACTTATAGGCACCGCCCATCGCCATCTATCTCCCTCTTACTGTAGCAGATTGTGTGTGATAGACAGAGTCATTAATGTCAGTCATTATCATTAATCCTACGTACAGTACACATACATCTGTAAGTAATAGTAAATCAATATGAAATAAGCAAAGGTACATACCTGTTACAAATTCAGAAAACCTCAAGCCGGTGCACGAGTCATGGCCTCATGGAGAGTATTCCGTCAATCTCCAAATGGACCATGAGGCCTTATGCGACTGCGCTTTCCACCCGGGCTTACACAAACATTCACACTGACACTTTAAGACCAAACGAGTTGGCATTTAAGCACTCAAAAATACTTCAAACGACGAAATTTAACTAACACACTGCACTGTAGTAGGTACAAATTCGTACATTATCTACGAATATTTAGAATCCCCTGCACTCTGGTGAATGCAGTACTAACAGTTTAGATAGGTACTATTATCCTAAATAGGTAAATACTTAGCACTTATCGGCGACACTACGATCAACTTCTGCAAAGCCGCGAATAGAAATTTTACCTATTTTCATGACGGAAATTGCCGGTTAATTTCCAATTAAAAATGGTTAAAACGCTTTTGTTAGTAATTAATTAATCACATCACATGCCACCTAGATAGGCCTATGGACTCAAACAGACTGAACGAAACAAACGGATAGCCGGCTAGTCAAGGCTAGGTAGGTACATAGCGTCTTGGCGACACGAGGCTAGAGTGAGATGCGACACAAGGGAAGAGCGAGATAAAACTGTCGAGCACGTGTTTATCGGCACTGTGTCGGCGAATGGTAAAAGAATTAAAAAGATACCGCTTTCGTTTACGATTGCCGCAAACGGCTATTAGAAAAGTACAAAGAAGTGCCGCAGTAGCAAAGAGATCTTACAGTACAGATGTGACAATTGTTTTTTAACATCCTCAATGAGAATATTGTAATGAATACATACATATTTTTATCTTTTATTTTAACTTGTAAAACATGTTTCCGATTTAAGATCTACTTAGGCATACTTACCTTTGAAGTACGTTTTTTAGTTTATACGATGGTATTAGTCTTTAAGTATGTGATGAACTACACAGTATATTAAAGCTACAACCTCCTATTTTGGGACCTATTCTTGGGAAGAGGATTTTGACCTGGGATTTGGTAGTTTTAAATTTCCATAATGAAGAATAGTAAATATCTCATGACTTATTTTTTTTATAAAACGGATTGGTAATTGGTATGGTAATGGATACACCGATTTTAATTTATTTATTGTTTGAAAGGTGACTCAATCAAGAGTTTATTTTTTGCTAAGATTTAAAATTTTACTCAGCCGGTTTCGCTAGCTTATGTGCTGAATCGCTAAGATTAGACCTATTGTAAGATATATCTTACAATAGGTCTAATTGCACTGACCTAAACTAACTAAGGTGTCTAGTCGGAATGATATTGTGAGTGTGTACTACAATAGCAAAGCTATGGAACGAACCATCTGTATTTCAACTTTTCTATGGCAGTAGCTTACAGCTGAAAGTTCGATGACCGTAGGTATTGAATGGGTTTTGGAAGGTGATATTTTAAATTAATGAATGAATATTTGCGTAAAAGGGGCGTGTACAACGTAATAGTATAGTAAACAAATAGTACGCAATACGCAATGTCGTCTACAGGATGTTGTATGCGTCTCTTTAAGGAAATTTTGTAAGTGAAGTTATCTCGAAAACTAACCTGCGGATTTTTTATTTTATGCGCCAAATCTGTTGCTCCGCCTTGAATAAAGCAGCAGTTAAAGTATTTGTAGTTAATTAAAAGGGACGTTATATAAATTTAAAGTTAAAACAGTAATGTTGCTTTTATTTTTAATTGTTGCTTATTTAATTTTAAGACTATGTGTTTATTTATGAAAATAAACGTTTTAGTAAGTAATAATCTGACATTTCATTGTAAATATTATCTTTCACAATAAAATATAATTCTTTTATGAGAACAAAATATTTTGAATGATAAAAGTAAGTAGTGCGAGCGATGTAACGCATTGGCGCTCGTTCTTGTCTCCACATGATCGTCTCTTTTAGCCGAGTCAGCGCACGTGTATTCTCCACACGTAGTTACCTACAATATCAAATAATTACCTAATTTTACATCACTCGCACTGTTGCAGCCCGTGCTAACACATTACAATTATATTTTGCAGAATTAATATAGTTAAAGCAGACGACTTTTTATGGTGAGAATTGTGTTTGTGATGTGCTACTAATATTGTTATTTGAGATAATTGTATTTCAAACTTATACTAAATCATAATTTATTTCTTTATAGATGATGTCTGATTCTCAAGAAACTATCGCACTTTATTCCCAAGACGCGCAAGGGCCTTATGCGGGTGTTGACGAGTATTATGAAGGGATCTTAAATAACAGAACTGTTGCTGCTGCTGTTGCTGAGAGAAAGAAACAGCAAGAAAAGTTGAAGAAACGCGGGGAATTGTCTTCTTCGTCTTATGTAATAAGAAAGGAACGAATTAAACCTAAGAAAGTGATCACAATTCAAGTGTATGACTTAGATAACGATAGCTCCAGCCAAAATAGTGCACAGTGTGATGTTTCCGAAAAATTAGTGTTCAACGTGCGGTACGTGTTAAAAGACTCAATTGATGAAATTATGGACCTTACTGAAAACGTGATAAATAAAATATCAAAAAAAAGCTAATGATTATTTCTAATATAAATGTATGAAGTTTGTTTATTAAAATGTATTTTGTTTTATATCGTTTTTAAATTTATAGCTATTCTGTTTTAAGCTTCGTAGTAAAAATATATTAATAAATAAAGTCATTATAGATTATACTATATCTCGATTATAACTTAATTTCATGATACTTTAGTGATGTATGTACCCGTGACGCGTCCCATGTCCTAACGTAGGCGCTAACGTAAATCCGAGCGAAACGTCCCATAGCCTGACCTAGGCCATAACGCAGTCCGTTCTCTTTGGTATATTTTTCCATCACTCTAATTTGATTGGTGCACTCAAAAATAATATTACTACGAATAGGAACTCTCCTTCTATCGATTTGAATTTTTTAAGCCAATGACAATCAAGAAATATTTGTATAACGAGAACATATTCATGAGTGAAGTGCGACACGAAACAAATCCGCGCCATTACTGCTTGTTGTTTGAATTCGGGTGCTTAATGAAATATTTAAATAATTTGATAGGTGATTTTTTGTGCTATAGTAGTGAAATTATACTCATTCGTCGTGTAATTTATTGGACTTCATGTTATTGAAAAAAATTTAAATGAAGTGTGTGTGAATTTAGTACAAATAAATGTGTAAGTTGTGAATGGCGCCAATAAAACCCTTATCTTTAAAAGATTGGTGACTAAAAGGATCAATCAGGTATTTAACAGTATATGAATTTACTTTCATCTTTTTGCGCGTTTCCTAACCTTTTTTAGGGTTCCGTAGCCAAATGGCAAAAACGGAACCCTTATAGATTCGTCATGTCTGTCTGTCTGTCTGTCCGTCCGTATGTCACAGCCACTTTTTTCCGAAACTATAAGACCTATACTGTTGAAACTTGGTAAGTAGATGTATTATGTGAACCGCATAAAGGTTTTGACACAAAAATAGAAAAAAAACAGTAAATTTTGGGGGTTCCCCATACTTAGAACTGAAACTCAGAAATTTATTTTTCATCAAACCCATACGTGTGGGGTATCTATGGATAGGTCTTCAAAAATGATATTGAGGTTTCTAATAGCATTTTTTTCTAAACCGAATACTTTGCGCGAGAGACACTTCCAAAGTGGAAAAAAGTGTGTCCCCCCCCCCCCGTAACTTCTAAAATAAGAGAATGATAAAACTAAATAAAATATATGTTGTTCATTACCATGAAAACTACCAGCGAAAATTGGTTTAAACGAGATCTAGTAAGTAGTTTTTTTTTAATATGTCATAAATCGTAAACGGCAATTTACCTTTCATTCAATCAACTCAAATATAAAAATTAAAAAAACATACTACAAGACTTTTATATTATGTTACTTGCTACTACGGAACCCTTCATGGGCGAGTCCGACTCGCACTTGGCCGCTTATTTACGTATACAATTCATCAAATATAATTATACAGTTTAAGTACAAGTTTGGTTTTTCCACGAAAAATCGGGAGAAATTGCAATGTATGGGACATTTCGCATATGCAACGGTTATGGGCCGCGGACGTGTGACGGGTTAATGAAAATGATATAAATTAAAATAAATATTTTGTTTATAATAACTTTGAATTTTACTGTAGAATTTATTAACAAAGATATAAAAAAGGTATAAATTTATCTTGTTTTTTTTATTGTTCATAAACATAAAATTAATTTACTAATAAAATTTATAAAATACACTATTTTCTATCACATTTTTTTATATATAAAACATTCTAAAAAACTTGATTTTAAATTAACTAAATATTTTCTAAGTACCATTTCTTTATACATATTACATTTTTTAGTGCACAGTAATTATTATGACTTAAACAGTTAAAAAAACGTTCATTTTTGCAAAAAGTTTTATATAAAGTAAAAAAAATTTGGACATCCTCTGTCTTCTATGTCGATTAAAACACAATTGTCGCACAGTTCAATTAACCATTTCTGTTTCTCGAGACCTTTCATTACAATAGTTTTGTTTTGCATTATTGGTTTAACAATCCTTACAAATTCTCTTGGGTCTATATGTCCTTCTGACCATCGGATCCCACGAGTTCGCTCTAAATACTGAACGGCTCGTTTTTCTTCCGTAGTTAATGTAGTATATGCATATGAAGGTTTGATTAAAAAAACTTGAGTGAACTCTTCAGTAGATACTGCAAACTCTTTGATTATAAATTTATTATAGCAATCCTTGAATCCTTGAATATCCACGAAAATAATCGAGTTCATGATATTTTACGAACAATGTTGCTTAGAGGTCTATATTCGACTATACAGTCATTCAGAATGAGACAATATGCTGTTGTGTGATCAGGTATCTCTCTATTGCACTCTAATTCAAGACAAATGTTGATTACCGGCCCTGATTTGATATTATCGTTCTGTCTAGAACAATCTATCACATATAATGGTGCAATATTTTTAAAATTTTGAGCACTCAACAAGGAGTTGCATGGACGGTTATAATAAGACTGCTGAAAGTTAACATATTGTTAATATATTAGTGCATAGTTATGTTTTGGAAAGTTGGTATTATAACTTTCGTATGGGTAATATGTAGAGTTTAAAAAAACTTTGACATCGCGAATATCACAGTGATCGAACCGAGACATATCATTCATTCCATTGTTTTTTCTGTTTGTTTGTAAACCTAAAATAACATATCTAGGTTTTTCAATTTGTGAGGAAGTTTTAATTGACCAGGTGTGTTTTGTAGTCTTCGGTAGCAAAGGGTACTCATAAAGGTCCCAGTTTCTATACACTAATTGAATGGATCTGTCTTTTTCGAGTATTTTAAGTAAATTAATTCTTTCTCTATCCGATACTTTAACGTGAGGCATGCGCCAAACAATCTTTTTTATATTAATACTTGCAACCTCTTCGCCAGTGTTTAGCTTTAGAGTATTGAGGTTAGTATTACTTCGCAGCAATACAAGCTCATGTTTGCAATTGACAATAATTTTTTTATAATCTTCTGCAAAACCTAGTATGTTGCTGAGAGGTACTGAAGCAGCAAAATGACCTCCAATTTCATTTTTAGTACCGTGTATATCCCAACCCCACACTTTGGATACCTTCGACTCAGCTTCGTTCATAGATACCAATGCTTTCATAGTTGTAGTTATACCAGCATTCTTCACTTTGTCTATTTCAACACCATTTAATTCATATCTTATATCTTGAAAAAGGAAAAGAAGAGGGTTGTTTGTAAACTGTACTACTGGAACTGCTTCCCTCTTCTCCCCTTTGATAACATTGACTACAGCTTCAACATATAAGGTACTTGCACATGGAAGCACATATAAATCTTGTTGGTTTATGGGTATCCGAATTTCATCATTTCTATTAAAAGTAGTTATGTACGGCTTGTATGAATGAATTTCTATACTGTCTATGGAGTTGTCATAAACAGGGCTGCTAGCTATATTTAAAATACTCATTTTAGCAATCCAATTGATTTAAGAAAATGTATATTGACAGCTGTTAATTTCTTTTTTTTATCACGAGTATGTGTGGTCTCCTTGATTGCTTGATGGGTACTAATCTTTTTAAAAGATGAAGTCGAGTATTTATTGTAGTCAATCATATTTTCTTCAAATGTAAGTACAATTGCACTTCCTCTCCGCGAAAATGTATTAAATTGTTTTTAATGTCCAATATTCTGATATTTATACTACTCACCGTGCTTCTGTTCACTGGAAAATATATAGTATTTTTTGGAATTTCTATTATTCTGTAGCCAGGAGGTGCATTCAAAGCGAATTCGTGAATTATATGACTTGATTTTCCATTAATATAGGAACCTTCAGTAATATCACATTCAACCCGAAGCACGGTTGTAGGTAGAATGTTCACTGGGAGTGGGGAGTTAAACCATTTATCCTTCATCAGGAAAGTTTTACCGTAACCTAGTAAAGGCCCAATAGAATTTGGTTTTTCGAAATAAGTATCTTTAGAGCAGAATATCGAGAGCCTCAATGTGTTATTGTTGCACAATAACTTGAAAACACAATTGTTTACTTTTGATTGTATAAACTCCCTTATGTCTTGGAGTTCATATGCTCCCTCAGGAATTTCAACCACTTCGTCAGTGCCATACTAAAATTTATTATTTGTTTTAATAATATTTGGTATAGAATTAAATGTAGAGAAGTGTAAAAGAGAGCACTCATATTGGCCATCGAGTTCTAGTGGAGGGGAATAGTTCGATGTTAGTATTGAGCTGTTTCCAGTTATGGACAGAGTGAAAGACATTTTTAGAATGATGTTTTATTCAGACGTAATAATTATTATATACTATATTTACACCAAAAGTCTTGCAAAAATTGTATACACAAATGACCACAATTAACAGTATCAAAGTTTTGAAATCTAGTATAATTATAATGTATATCACTAACATTTAAATATTTGACCAATTCTTTGGGTGGTCTTAAGTTACCAAAACTATCGAAATATTCACAATAATTATTTATTTTAGCAAAGGCTACCCAATGAGTTCCAACATTATTACAACTGTCTAAGTTTAATATACCACACTCTATGGGTTGTGGTTTACGGGGTAATCTATCTCTCATATACACACCTCGAAAATATGGAATATTTTTAGTGTATTTAATAATATCGAAATTCGTAAGAGCACGTTTGGGTAGCCTGTTTATTATTTTTTTGTAGATTTCAAAAATAACCCACTTCCTTTTTTATATGGTTTAAGATAAAATCCTTTTCCCATCGCAATAGCCTCCATGGTTTTGTTATGACGTTCAGATTCATGTTAATTCCGTTGAGCGGTTTTACAATCATTTATAGTTTTAGCTATACCAGCAGCACCTCCTGTTAAAGCGCCTATTGCTGATAAACCCGCAAAAATTCCCTCCTGTTTTAGGTATTGGTATTATTCTCGGTAAACTAACGTGACATGTCTTAAGAAACAATTTTTTTGCTGCTTCACAAGCATATTTAATAGCAGTTTTGCTATCCTTTGATTTCAGTTTCTTTATTTGTGAACGTATTTTTGACACAATGGTTTTAATTTTTTTTTACCCTAGCACCTGATTTTAATTTTGCTTTCATAACTTTGTTAACTATCCACGATGCCAACTTTTCTCCTTTGCCAGCGTCTTTAGATTGTAATCGCTTCTTAGCCATTTTCATCAGCTGTAAATCTGCTTTATGACGTACGGAGAGTTCAGGATTGTTGTATGCAATATCGTGGTATTTACAAGCTTCGTCTAATTGGTTAATACCTTTATCACCTCTCGATAACCTTTCTTGTAACCTAGTGCCTGGTCCACAATAATTGTAACCTGGTAAGTGAAGCTCAAACGGGATATTATTTATCAAATTATTGATAAGTCCACCTCCTTTCATTTCTTGTTATATAATGAGCCAAGTATAAGATGCTAACACTTATATGTATTATGACACAATAGAATTTCTATCTATCCAACTGTTTTCTTCATCAGGAAGTCCTAACCATTTGACAAACAAATTATTGCCTTTTTTCCTTATAATTGTTTCAATTAAGTATATATTTGGATACTTCGCTTTTTGTAACTCTTCTTGATAAAATGAACCTAATATATTTTGTTTTAGTTGATCTTGTATTAAATAAGTAACTGGTTTAGTATTATTAACCATTGTACCACCTCCGTGGCGTGGTGGTCACCATGCTAGTCCGCCACCCAGAGGTCCCGGGTTCGATTCCCGGTCAGGGAAAGTTAGAAAATGGCCTTTTTCAAATTGTCCTGGGTCTTGGATGTTTATCTATATATGTATTTGTTATAAAATATAGTATCGTTGAGTTAGTATCCCATAACACAAGTCTCGAACTTACTGTGGGGCTAACTCAATCAGTGTAATTTGTCCCTATATATTTATTTATTTATTTATTTTAATTGTGAAAATTTCTGTAGACCAATTAGGTGTGAAACCTTTCGCAAAAGTACTCTTGTATTTACTTATTCTAACGTGATCACCTATTTTAAATTTATTTTTGTAGTGTTCTGTGTCTATAAATAGATACATATGCTGTCCCACTCACAAGAGGAGCTAAGGTAGAACGTCAGTTGTACGTTATATAAGTACGTTGTGCGGCAGTCGGATCGCTCAGTCTAACAGTAGATGTCGTACAGAGCGGACGTGTCTTGGTGTAAAGGTGAGCCAGTGTCATAGTGATAGTGAATGTGTTAGAGGTACACTACATAATGGCGACGAGAAAATGATGCGAAGCCACGCGGTGAGTTATTTTTCCATTTTATGAGCTAGAGTATTTAATGTAAATGCTCAAAAGCAAATAGAATTTTAAATCAAAAGTAAATGCTGCATACTGAATGTTAAAAAAATATATTTGTGAGAGAAAAAAAATAACAAGGAAAGAGGAAGTGTCAGTTAGCATTTACTACATTAGGTAATGGCTATACTTTATTGCAAAATAAAAGTTCGTTTAATAAGTTAATGGACTACTGTGCTTTGTCCATCACATTAATGAGCTGGAAATTATAATTTGTTAGTTAATGTTGAACATCAAAAGTATATAATTAATATTGACTTAAAATATTGACAATTCTCAGATTATATATTTTTAAGAGAGAGTTGGAAACCTAAAATAAAGGCTTTATGCGTAGCTTAGGTACCAGGTCCAGTCTTTCACAAGTGTCAGAGTAAAGAAAAAAGTTAAGTCAAAATAAAAAAACATATATCTTTACTTTGTTGATTACCTAGTGTTTTTGCGAAAGAAATAAGGAACTTATCTTTAAATATGGTAATATAATTAATCACCCTATAATTTCAGAGGAAAAACGTAACGGAAAAATTGACGAGTCGAATATGACGCAATTACTATTGAAATATATTAGTCAAATAGCTATAGTTTTCCGATGTACATGGATTAAGTGAAATAAATGGGGGATTATATTATTTTTCCGTATGAAATGAGAGGTGCTGAATTTACGGAAGGAAGGTAGATCATTATAGTTATGTGGTGAAACTCTTTTATTAGGTATTTTATTCTACTCCTAGACAGGCATCACTTTTAAACCTAAGAGTTATGCTGGAGGATAGTTGCATCAGATCCGGAGTGCAATGCTGTGAGGGAAGGTCGTCAGTCGCTGGAGTCAATGAGTATAAGTTGTGGGTGCTTTCTGTCAGGGCCGGGAGGCTCGCACGCTGTGTGCCTTGCGATTAGGTTTAAAAGGGACGTTGTATATGTGGGAGATAAATGTTTATTTACCTACAAAAATATATTTGTGTTGATATTTTATTATTGTACATAGCAAAATGGCACCTGCCTATCGTAAACAACAGCTGCAGTTAATATCCCCACTATTGCCTTGTTTTGAACGGCGTATAAAAGCGTCGCTCAGTAGATAAAATACTCAGTCATGGTATAATAAAACAAGGTATTCTCTTCCCGAGATGGAACTTGACTACGTCTCGAAAATGTTGCCACTGATTGTTCTTTGCAGTAAATTTAAGGACTTTCTCAATTAGTTCATGAATATTAAATAAAATATTAAGTAACTTAGCTATTTAGTGTATAGCGATTGTCGCTTGATTTATCAATTCAATAATTTATAAACTGATATAATGGATTATTAATTCGAAATTGGTATATAAAGTTTAAAAATGCATTACGCTCGGGTAATTCAATTTCACATAGTGGCAACACATCAAACTGATGACGTAGTCAAGTTCCACCTACGTTATCGGCTGTCACGGGAAGAGAATACCTTGTTTTATTATACCATGGAGAATACCTTGTTTTATTATACCATGTACTCAGTCTTGTTCGAGCCGCCGTACTGTGCACAACTCGTTTGTGTACTTTGCTGTGACTTGGCCATGACTCATTTCATTGTGATTATTGTAATAGATTGGTGATCTGATTTATTACAATGACTGTTTGTTTCAGCCTGACGATAAGCCTAGGTGGACACAGAACATTTGTGTGGGCCAGAATATTTCATTTTACACATGTGGTTGTAATGCATGGATCAGCGCGAGGAGGGACGCTCATCTTATCGTCACGCTCTTTATTTTTTAGGTACCGCGAAAAAGCCAACCTGGCTCCCACATATAACACTTAAGTTATTAAGTAGAAATATATATGTTTAGAAAAATATTTGTTTTATTTTTACTTTATTTAGTATCATCACTGAAACTCCACACTGGTTCATGTTAATAAACAATGATAAACAAATTCGTCGTGTTGATGTAAAAGAAATACCTAACTTTGATTTTAAATATATAAAATTATAACTGCTAAGTTGTTGTGTTTTGTTTAGTAAATAAGTAGTGAAATATCCTAATTACCAATTATGATAATTCTCTAGCTTTTATAGGTATAAACCTTACCTAGGTAGGTATGCATAATCGAGATAACAAGTTACGTAGTTAAGGATAAAATCAGTGTGGAGTATTTTATAAATGTAAGCGCAGTGAATTGGCAGTAATTAATTAGATAGAAAATACAATAACATCACTTGGACACCTACTTATAGTTTAACAAATCTCACAAGTTTAAAAATATATACCGTAAGGGGTAGACCCGAAATATAATAATAGGACTATCTACTCACCAACTACAGTTTGAAAAAAATAATGGTATAATAAAATAAGTATATATATTCTAATAGGGTAAGGGTCTACCGTCAGAGTCAATGACTTGTTGAAGACGGTTTTGCATACCGTCCACCATATCAAAACACAAGTCAACACCACGCATAGTGTTCCATGTGAAGTTCACAAGTTCCCTTAAATTTTCGCTCGACCTTACGACCGAAGAATCCCAATTGAGAATCATTTGGCCCCATAGGTTCTCAATAAGGTTGAGATCTGGACTTTTTGCGGGCTAGTTAATGACAGTTATGTCATCTTGAAGACCGAGCCAATCTTTGACGATTCGGGCGCGGTGAACGGCACAGTTATCCTGAATTAAATATATCTGGCCCTCGGGATATGCAACACGAACAGTTGGTAACATAACGTCACGCAATATTTCTAAATATTTGTGACTATTAAATCGACCGTCAACTTCTACTAATTCACCTGGTCCCATAGAAGACATCCAGCCCCAAAAGGCTAAGGATATTCTGCCGCTAGCTCTGTTAGGTAACACACACAATTCATTGTATCGCTCTCCGCTTTTTCGCCACAGAATCTTTCGTCCATCTTTGTCCGACTTGAATGTCTTCTCGTCCGTATAAATTACAATATTGTTTTTCCAATCAAAATTTAAATACTTTCTAGCAAAACGAATTCTGTCTTGACGATGTCGTTCTGACAATGCAATTTTTTTCGCTGGTCGGTAATTCTTTAAATCAGCGGCATGTAAATGTTTGCGCACCGTTTGCATAGATATGCCATGAGCTTCAGCTGTCTGTCTGGTAGACGCAAAAGGATCTTCTCTGTGCCTTGCGATTATTTCTCGATGGCGCGCAGATTCTGGAGTAAACATAACAGGGTCGAAACCGGGCCGCCTCTTCTGTATGTCCCCAGTTTTCCTGAACCGTTTTATCCTCAATTTTACAGTCTTCCTCTATAAACAAATAAGCCAAAGCTATTACATTCAATTTTTGCAAAAAATCTATATTGGAACGTTATCTAAAGAACAAAGAAAGAGACTGCAATCATAAACTATTAAAAATGAGTTAAAACAAAAAAGACAAGTATATAGGTAGTTACGTTGTAATAGTAAAATTTAACTTACCGTTAAATTCATTATACGAGCAATTTCGCTAATTGACTTGTTGTCTTCAAACAAGACAACTATTTTTGCTTTTTGAAAAATTGTTAAATGATACATAATAATAAATATTCACGTAGTTCTTTCGGAAGTCGACGAATATTGAACAGATAACACAAAGATAGTAAATGAGGGTGGATTGCAAAACTTTATTTATTCAGACAACCACAATTTACTTTTTAATGACGTTATCCATTTATGTCCTATCTGTTCATCGTGGAATAGTTAGAAATGTATTACTTATCACCAAGACATAAGGTTTACGGTGTTGAATTGTAGTATTGCTCCGTCATTGTTCACCTACTAATCTCGTGAGGCAACAGTTCAACAATTTTTAGTTGTCTACGTAATTGGTTCTTTGGATAAATGGACACTACCGATGGCCTTTGATGATGGTGTTAATGATACGCTGGTTGTATTATTACACAAAACTTTATTTCACCCTTCGATAGCAATACAAAATCAGTAAATCAGAACACAAACTGAAACTTAGTGCAAACGCGTTGAGAAAAATGAAAAATCCAGAGAACAGTCTAGCACGAACGAAGCCTTGTTGAATACAAGATGGAGGCTACCGAGTACCGCCTGCGTGCTGGCCAAAGACGCGCAACAATAGCCAATCAGAGCTGCGTAAAGTGAAAATTACCTTATATGGTAGCGAAACAGCGCGGCGGGGACAACAGAGCGATAAACAAATAGACGCGCATTTGGCCGGCGCATTGACAAACAAACAATAGAGCTAACAGTGTAGTGACTTCATGTATCGTTAACATCTCTCCCGCCGTGTGAACGCAGTGAACATCATAGGCAGTATCCAGCACCGATACAGGTAGCCATGCCAGTGGTGAGTAAGTAACTTGTTTCGTATACATACAACAAACCTTAACTTATATTGACGTGCATCATCACGTAATGGTGCGCTGTACTGTAATATTTGTCACACTGTTTTAAGTGTACAGTAAAGCGCGCCATCTAAGTATATCATTAAGACTCCATCATAACATTGCTACAACAAACATACTAACTGTTAATGAACTAACTATTGGTTACAGTTATTTCGGACTGAGAAAATATAGTTTCAATGACCCATAAAAAATATTTACTAATTAACATTCTTAATAAATTGACTAGAGGAGAGCAAGAAATTAACAATCACTCAGTAGTTGCTATGGAAGGTATTGCCGGCCTATTATTGCGTTAATTATTGCATATTGCAGAATACTGACCATAGCAACGTCGATACAAAACAAAACAAAATAGACAACGCAGTCTTAACATTCTACTCGTAGTATAACTAAACGCTTAGTCGGGCGACGCATTAGGCCATTCTTGGTTCTGACGTCAACAACTCGTACCACTCCGTCCGCGCCTGGACAGACCCGCTCGACTTTGCCCTTTGGCCATACATTCCTCGGCAACGTGGAATCTACTACAACGACCACATCGCCCATCTTTATCGCCTCGCCACGCCCATGAGGTTCCCGCCGATGATGAAGCAGAGGTAGGACTTCACGCACCCAGCGCTGCCAAAATAGATCAGCCAGACGTTGAGCCGCCTTCCAATGTGATCTTCCGAGCTCATCTGCCTTGGTGAACGCTCCTGGTAATGGAACCCTTGAAAGGCCGCCCAATAAGAAGTGGTTAGGGGTTAAAGCAGTGTCGTCTTCAGGAGCGACCGATACATGTGTTAGCGGTCGAGAGTTGACTGTATGTTCAATCTCCGTAAGCAGGGTGTGAAGGACGTCTTCGTGAGGGTGTCGTTCATGCAATGTAGCTGTCAGTGCAGTCTTTACAGAGCGGACTAGTCGCTCCCAGGCTCCGCCCATAAACGGGGCCCCCGGTGGAATGTAGTGCCAGCTTATGTGTCGAATGTCTGCTTTTTGTTGCATGCAGGTTAGAGCTGCTTTTCGAAGTTCAGCATCGGCTCCGTGGAAGTTAGAACCATTGTCACTCCATATAGCATCGGGGCAACCTCGTCTAGCCATCATGCGACGTAATGCGAGCACGGCGGAGTCAGCGGAGAGTGATGACGCTATCTCCAGATGAATTGCCCTCGTCGTTAAGCAGGTAAATAGAGCAACATAGCGCTTCTCGTGATGTCTCGCGATAGTGACGGTCAGAGGTCCGAAATAATCCCAGCCCGTCTGTGTGAAGGGACGCTGATGGTGGGCGAGGCGGCACGGTGGCAGATCACCAGTCAACGGCTCAGGAGGCGTAGCACGACGCAACGCAATCTGCAGGGCCGACATCGTCTAATGACTGCTCGTACTGAAGGTCTCATGCGCAGCATCCAGTATCTTTGGCGTATCTCATTCGTGACACATTCAACACCGCTATGATGCAACTGTCGGTGGACCCAGCTTATCAGTCGACTGTAGTCGTGGTTTCCATCCAATACTGCTGGGGACAGAGTTTCCTCGTTAATGTCACTCGCAGCAGCCGTTCGAGAGCGCAACCTCAATAGGCCATATTGATCCATAGTCAAGGACAGATGTCGAAGGCGACTGTCATTGGATAGCCTCCTCCCGCCGGTGATGTCACGTAGCTCAGACGGAAAGCAGTCTTCTTGGAGGGCGCGTGTCCATAAGAGTTCCGCGCGGCGTGTGTAATGAGAGGCGAGAGGAACGTACGTGCGGGCTGCGCTCGCATTGCTGTTGTCGCGCTGTGAAGTCGCTTTGGAGCTAGTCCGGGATGGCTGATGTTTATTGCCTCGCCTGTACAGCCTGGATCTTGAGATGGGGTACAGCGAGTGCGTTTCCTACGCAACGTGGCGACTTTATAAGTTTTGCAGTGATCGATGTATTGTAGTACGCGTGCGGTTGATCTGATAAGACGGATCCAAGATGAGAACCTCGATAGGTCCGGTAGCGCTTCTTTAAGGCGTGGGCGAGTGGCAGTAGCTGTTACACGTTCTTCGCCAGTGTTCGTGAGATGGCGCGGGTCATTGTCGCGCGGCCAGAGCTTTTCTTCTTTATATAGAAATTCCGGGCCTCGAAACCAACGATGTGAGGCCGTAAAGTCGTTTGGAACGGGACGAGTAGCGACGTCGGCGACGTTGTCGGCTGAAGGCACCCATCGCCACTCGGAGGTTATTGTTGACTCTTTCAGCTCGGCCACACGGTGCGCGACAAACGGCTTGAACGCCCGCGCGCCCGCCCGCAGCCACGCCAGCACGGTGCGTGAGTCCGTCCACAGCACGCGACGGTCCGGGCGACGCGAGTGCTCCCGCTCGACCGTGTGCGCCAGCCGCCCGCCCAGAACAGCCGCCTGTAATTCGAGTCTCGGTATAGAAACAATAGAAATTGGGGCTACGCGCCCCTTTGCTGCCGCGAGTGAGATTTGTACCTCGCCTTTGTTATTTGTCGTCCGCCAATAAGCTGCTGCGGCGATGGCGACCTCACTCGCGTCAACAAAAACGTGAAGCTCAAATGTTTCTGCTGAACTAAATAATGGGTAACTTCGTGGTAAAGCCACACTCTTTAAATTTTGTAAAGAAATAAGCCATGCCTGCCGTGCTTGTTCTAACTTAAATGGCAAGGTGTCATCCCATCCAATGTTACCACGCCATGTTTCTTGTAGTATTTGTTTGCCTTCGATGGTAACTGGCGTTACAAGCCCCAGTGGATCATAAAGAGACATAACTTCTTTTAGTAGTTGACGTTTAGTAATTTTGTCTTTAAAGTGAAATTTAGATAAATTAAAACCCAGGGTGTCGTCGGCTATTCGCCAAACGAGCCCCAAAACTTTTTCCTCGTTGATGTTGACGTTAGGAGTCATGGGTTCAACTGCGAGCCCGGCGATGGCGCTGCTGTCGTTCGATGCCCACTTCTGCAGCACGAAGTTGCCTCGGCGGTGCACGGTATCCACTGCGCGGGCTACACGATTCGCCTCAGCCGCAGTGTCGAAGCTCTGTAAATAGTCATCCATATAATGGTTATTTATAATAGGATCCACTGCATCAGGAAACTCGTGTTGATGTAACAGGGCATTATGGTTCTTTACATAAATTGCAGTGCTAGGTGACGATGTGGCACCAAAGAGAAGAGATGTCATTCTGTACTCCGTAGGTGCGAGGTCTGTCTCGTCACGCCACAGAAAACGTAAAGCGTCTCTATCTTCCTCTCTTATTTTTATGCGGAGGAACATGTCCTTTATGTTAGCCGCTACTGCAACTGGTTTCTGTCTGAACCGCATAAGAACCCCCAGCAGAGATTGTAACAAATCAGGGCCTGTTAATAAATAATCATTAAGGCAAACGCCATTGGTGCGTGCAGCTGCGTCTTTAACTATACGAACTTTACTAGGCTTTGAGGGGTTCATTACAGGAAAATGAGGCAGATACCAAGCGCTTCCAGCAGACGGCGCTGTCGGGGCGGGTTCAGCATACTTGTTTTCAAACAGAGAATGCATTTGTTCTTTGTATTTCTGTCTCAGCGGTAGGTCTTTCTCAAGTCTTTTTTTTACACCTAGTAACCTCCCGAAAGTAGCCTGATAATTATTTGAAAAGGGCTTACCTTCTTCTTTCCATAGCAGACCTGTTTCATAGCCACCTCCGGTTAGCGCTTTTGTTGTTTTTTGTAATATTTGTACAGCGCGAGTTTCAGGGTCGGATTTGGGTTGACGCGGTTCTACTCCCAATGAATCCAAATCATAGTGCTCTTTGACTAATTGCTCAAGGGATTCATCTGTCATGTGTGCGTGGCTACAGCGAAAACGCTCTTGTAGCATGTAACCCCCGCGGCCGCAGAAACGGTCTCTTCTCTGTCCATGTAATACCCAGCCGAGAGGTGTGTGTGACGCTACTGGTTGTTCTTGCTTACCGCGTCGTACTTCAGATGCAACAAGTAAGGACCAATTGTCTTGCCCTATTAGTATAAGAGGTTCAGCCGTTGCATAGACAAGTTGGTCGCTAATGTCTTGTAGATGTTCACAATGAGCCAGAGCTTCAGATGGTATGGACTGCGGGGATATGTTTAAACTGTCAATGGTTCGTGCCTCAATATTAATTTTATTAAATGTAAACTTGCCTTTGATGGAGAACTTTATTCGCTGGGAGTTGACAGCATCGATGTGCGCTCCCGCTATGGCTTCTATGACAAAGGGCGCTGGGGACCCCGTGACACCAATTTTGTCTGCTAGACTTGATGCCAGGAGTGTGACCGTTGACCCGTCGTCTAATAAAGCATAAGTATCTATCTCACCATGTGGTCCTGATATTTGCACAGGTAAAACTTTAAGGTAGGTTTGCACCGAGCGCGGCACTCCCGCCGCTGCTGTAGTCGCATTGCCACACGACTCCATGATAGTTGCTCGACCTCCGGCGCTGTCGCTCTCTGTCGGCGCTGCTGTGCTGCTGTCACTCTGTGTTCGCTGAGCTTGCTCGTTGTGAAGCAGTTTGTGATGGTAGTACTCGCAGCCTCGCGCTTCGCACTTCCTTCCTTTGCAACGATGATTCCACGTCCGTTTACTTAGGCATCTGAAACATAATTTACTTTTACGAGCTGCCTCCCACCTTTCTGAGACAGGCATGGATAAAAATTTTGGACATACAGCCGGGGCATAATGACTTGTGGTGTTGCATATAACGCATGTATTGGGCTTTGTATTTGTGGCGTTACAGTGGTGGCGTTTGAAGTCCTTACGTTCTTCGATCGTTTCGCATTTTGCGTGCCTCGAATTCAGATCGGCTTCTCTGTCTAGGAAACGAGCCACAACAAGCAGCCTGGGCTCTGACGTGTCTGCCAAAACCTCAAAATCGTACCACCGATTACGTATAACTGTCGTTAATTTGTCGCATACAGTGTTAGTAATTTCTGGGTTATACAAGTACTCCATTTTATTTAATGCCTTTATGGTAGTAATGATATTGTTCACTTTAGAAGCAAAACTACACACTTCCCTTGGGCTATCTGTCAGCTTCGGCAAGTGGCGTAATTTTTCCAGCTCGTTCGTAACCAAGGCGTGTGGTCGGCCGAAACGCGCTTCTAATCTTTCAATGATTTCTATTGCTTTTATACTGCCTAGAAATAATCCCTTGACCGACTCTAAGGCTACACCTTTTAAATATTTGCGTAGCCGGGCCCTATTTTCTGCTTCCGTAAAATCTGACTGGCATTCAATAAATGCACTTTTGAAGTATAACCAGTCACTAGTATTGCCGTTAAAATAAGGTAAGTCGTCGTACCTCCGAGCTAAGGGGCGAGGAGCCCCGCGAACTACCTCCAATAAAGCAGCCGTTAGGTCTCTCAACGGCTGGCTGGTGTCGTTTGGCTGTGGTGCTCCTGTGGTGGCTTGCGACCCACTGGCCGCAGTTACGGGAGCGACGGGTGCCGTAGTATCACCGGGCAGGAGCGCCGCGGCCATATCGTGCGGTGCTGTTTCCTGGGTGTCGCCTCCGGTGACTGTCGATGTTTCCACTTGGGGTTCTTCTGACTGTTCCCTCGCCTTACTGCGCGTTTCCACCATTTTCTTTGCCGCAACCACTTGTGGACACAGGTTACACGCGGAACGCAACGCGATTGCACTAATAGATCGATAATCCGGTCGAATGGACCAGTTGTTAATGATACGCTGGTTGTATTAATACACAAAACTTTATTGCACCCTTCGATAGCAATACAAAATCAGTAAATCAGAACACAAACTGAAAATTAGTGCAAACGCGTTGAGAAAAATGAAAAATCCAGAGAACAGTCTAGCACGAACGAAGCCTTGTTGAATACAAGATGGAGGCTACCGAGTACCGCCTGCGTGCCGGCCAAAGACGCGCAACAATAGCCAATCAGAGCTGCGTAAAGTGAAAATTACCTTATATGGTAGCGAAACAGCGCGGCGGGGACCACAGAGCGATCAACAAATAGACGCGCATTTGGCCGGCGCATTGACAAACAAACAATAGAGCTAACAGTGCCGTGACTTCATATATCGGTAACAGATGGGTTCATGGGTTCAAGTCCAGTAAACATAATAACTATTTTTAAGCAATACTTTGAAGTGCTGTTTTGAGAAATATAAGTGAAAACCGTATATAAATCCAAGATCATTAATGGAGTATTGATAAACGAGTATCAATCGTAGTCGTAAGGTGGATTTAAAAGTAGGTAATGAAATTAAATGCGGAAGGCGGTGTCGGCGCACCGAATTAACAAAGCAACAGCGGTTATAAATGATTTATTTAAAAAAATTAAACAGCAGTAGTGCCATCTAGTTGTGGGTATAGAAGCAGAAGAAAAGCAGAGATTGATATACAATAATACAATTAGCTATCTTTAAATGGCGCCACTAACAGCCTGGATACTTAAGTCATACAACATACTGCACTTACAGACAAACAATGGCTCATAGAAAAATTATTTTTAAACTTAAATGATGATAACTTTTTTATCTGACGACAGATTTCGATGAAACAAAGCCTTTATGTTGCTCAGGGATGAGCTTAATCTTTTTGTGAAAACCGCGTAAAAAATCTGTTCAGTAGTTTTAAAGATTAGCGAGTACATACATACAGACAGACAGACAAATCGGACAGAAGGAAAAATCCAAAAAATCTTTTTTGTGTTCTGTTACTCTTTTTTTATCGCCAACATCCATTTTTTGTAATTTTTATCAAATGTACAGACACGCGGTGCCTACTGTTTTATTATATGTATTGATGTTTTGATATCGATCTCAAGAAGAAAATCTTGGAGCTAATTATAAATAGCTAAATTAATAAAAATAAAATAAATCTAGTTAGTACCATTTGAAATGTCATTCATTTTATTTTATTTAATGGGAACAACAAACAGCTACGTAATATTATAAGTATCAATACAATGCAATTTTACATAAAAAGACTTATTAATAACGTAGCCCACAACGTTATTCACAAAATAACAGATAGTTGTCTGGGCTGCTAACTACATACAAACTATATAATTATATTTCAGACCTAAACCGAAGATGATTATTACTTATTATTACTAGCAGCAGCGAGAGATGGTGCCGTCTCAGTCACACATTTTTAGAGTCCCTAAGAAAAAAACTTGTTCTTTCTCCCTCCATCGGGTCGACACCCGGCCGCCGCAGTATCGGTTGCGCACACGTCATTACGAGTTTTTGTGCTGTCGAAGTCGCACGTTCCGTTAAACAAAGATTCGATTCAAACTGAAGTTCGTTAGTGTTATCGTAGTAATATTTTTTCCGTGATTGTTTTCGCAATAAGTGAAATCGTTATTTTTTTTGTACTGTGTTTATAATGGGAAAGCGGAAGAGATCTGAAAAGGATGATTACGATCATTTATTAAAGAAAATGAAGAAATTAGAAGAAAAACTTAAGAAAAGACGATCAAGAAAAATTTCAACTTCGTCATCTACGTCGGTGGAGGAGACACCGATGTTATATATGGATGGTGACGCCCCCAACGCGCCGATGTCGGTTGTGACGGATGCCTATAAGGACACAAGCGTCGTTTTATCACCGATTCATACCGGTATGTACAGAAAATTACAATGCTTAATTCCTAATGGATAGGCTTATATCTACTTACAATTACTTTTTACTCCACCTTAATGTGTCGAGTCTGTACGGACATTCTATATGAATTGTCTTAGTACTACCTCCACGTATATCGTGTGAGAACTGTTTTACAACCTATATGGTTTGTAAAATTCCATGGTTCACGTTATGACCGTAATTTACCTACGAGTAGGTATTTATGTGTTTGAAAAGTGCGTATCCTAAATGGATTACTCTGTTTATTTCAGGCGAAAAAGAGATTCTCCCATGCTGGTCTGGGAGAAATAAAAAAACTTAGAATGTACCAGCTGCTTCTCTTCCCACGCAGATCGTAAAAGCCGATCGAGGGAATGGGCAAAAATGCAAATCATGTTAACAGGCGATGCGGCTAGCAACCCATCACTGTATTGATTGCTTTTCCATCTTCTCGCCCACCATGACGCTAAAAGTGGCTTTTGGGCCTTGCGGCCCTGGGCTCTGCATAGAACCGCAAGACCCAAAATGCTCTGTCTGCCCCATTAGGGATAAAGACGTGATAGTATGTATGTATGTATGAAAAAGAGATTGGTGAAAACACGGAACCTGGACTGGACCCAGAAATCTTGGAACTATTAGGCACGGATCCCTCAAATAACAATAATTTCGGGGAAGATCTTCATAAAGATATAATCCCTCGTTGGAAACATATTCTGACCAATGGTCTTGAAAAAGAAGTGAAAGGTGAACTTTTAAAAAATCACCTACCCCCTGAAAATTGCCCAAATTTTAAAGCGCCCAAACTAAATGCTGAAATCAAGGCGGCGCTAAATGAAATAAACAATAAAAAAGAATCGTTTAGTGAAAATAAGCAGAATCAGCTAGCAAGCTGTCTGGCTGCCCTCGGCAAGGCACTGAATATAGCCCTGAATTTAAATTGTACTGAAATAATAAAACCCCTAAGCGACGCTGGACGACTATTATGTGATTACCACTATAGAGAGTCACAGTCGCGGCGTTTTGCCATAATAAATGTACTTAATAAAGAGATACGAGAGACCGTTCGAAACACAAAAATTGATGAATATCTTTTTGGTTCTGAATTAGCCGAAAATTTAAAATCAGCCAAGGCTTTAAACAAATCCAGTGCCGACTTGAGGATTCCACCAAAGCCTACGCCAAAACCAGTGACCCAGCGTGGGGCTTTAAACTCGAGGGGGACGCGGGGCGCGGCCTCGGCAACGCGTCAATACCCACGGAGGCCTGCTGCGAGCGCTACGACGAGGGAGCGAGACCGAGATCACCTGCGTCAGTCGTCGAGCTCGAACAGGAGCAGCAGTTACCGCGGGAGGACGAGGAGGCATTAGCTTCGTCGAGCAATTCTCAGGTAAACCCATCGAATGCAGGAAGGCTGCGCTTTTTTTATCAGGCTTGGCTTAACGCTACTGACGACAATACTATACTGTCGTGGATACAAGGCTACAAGATACCGTTTAAGGAGAAGCCTGTTCAAACTCATATACCAAATAACACTTCCTTTTCTAAAATAGAAACTTTAGTTATAGATCAATGCATACTAGATATGCTTAATGCTGGTGTTATTTCTGCTTGTTTGCCGTGTAAAAATCAATTTATCTCACCTATTTTCACTGTACCCAAGCCAAATGGAAAACATCGTTTTATATTAAATTTAAAACAATTAAATAAATTTGTTATGACTGATCACTTCAAATTAGAAGATCACCGAACCGCGTTGAAACTGCTAGATCATAACTATTATATGGCAACTTTAGATCTACAAGACGCCTACTTTTTAGTTTCTATAGACATTAGTCATAGAAAGATGTTGCGGTTTATCTGGAAAGGTGAATTATACCAGTTTAACGTACTCCCGTTTGGTTTATGTACAGCGCCGTATGTTTTTACTAAATTACTTAAGAGGCCGTCTATTAAATTTGACAAATTTCACTCAACTTTGCGTCGTGTTTTTGAGAAAACTACAGGATTATCATTAAATTTATTTATATATTATGAAAGATAATATCATATTATTTAGCATGAGTGAACCATTTTGCCTATGAACTTGCTTGTTTTAGTATAATTCACTGGAATCCAACGTGCGTTTTGCCAAATTTCGCAAGACGCGTGGCGGGGCTTTCGAGATTTTCAAATGATTTAATCATTAACACCCGGTAAAAAAAATACACAAATATAGCTGAATAAGTATTTTCTGACATGAGTGAAGCTTTTTTCATTGTTTTATTTAAATTCACAAGGAAAAAAAATCAACAAGTCGCGTAATTTTCGCCGAAATCGATGTAAATAAAGTCGCTTGTATTTGTGTTTTGAGCTCCTATTTTAGAAAAATAAAAATAACGTTACAAACGCCATTTCATGCCCTTTTTAAATATACCAAACACATCATAATTATATTTTTTTAAATAATGTAAAAAATTAAAATCATATCGCATAAAAATTTATTTAAATAGGATGCGGTTTACTCTCCGACGGCAGTCCGCGCGCAGCGCTTACAGCGAGAGGACGTATTTCTTTGCGCCAACGCCGACCTCGTAGTCACTGTGCGATGACGTGCGCAAACCATAGAGTGACTGATAGGATTTGATCATTGGAAAACTTGATTACTTATAGTAATTTATTTGTGTCGTTGAACGTACTGTCGTAAATATAATGGGCTATCGGAAAAAAATTTCAAACTTGAAAAGAAATAGAAAATTTATCAAGTTCTTCCTAATTGCCCCGTATTTCTGAAATGAAGATGTTGCTCCCATTCCATCGCTGGGCGGTGGTGTTCAGCGCTGGTGTGGCCCTAGGCTATATGCGCAGGCACTGTCTGCTCCGCGGTGGAAAGGGACGCGATATAGCGGCCATTTTAAGAAACTCAGTTTACATGAAAATGCGATTTCACTAATATCGTCTAAGTAACCAAACATAATTATTGAAAGATTCTTTATATTTAATTTGCCGTACTCATTTGGGGAGTGTAGCACGGCAGCTGAGTGCTGGCACCGGATGCCATCCTCCACACCCCAAATTTAAGATGAAACAAATTTTGAAAAATCAATAAAAAATAGTTAAATTCATTTTTATTCCAAAAATTTGTTAGTTAAAAACTTTAATTTGGAGAATACAGTCTCCGATTACGATGAGATTTGGTAAAATAAAATGTAAGACCGGTTGATAAATTTTTATCATAAATTATTACTACTGGAAATCATCGATCCGCCTAAATGTCGTTCAATGAAACTCCTGCAGCTATTAGCCCTATATTATAATTAATACGTGCTTGTACCTCCAATAAGTATCCTAGCTATGGTTACGAAAGTGGGGTTTGAGATTTGGAAAAAAATGCCAACACTCTTCTTAGGGAATTTATTCACTTTGCAACCAAAGATTGACACACTAATATGGTCTTCGAAACGTCCATTGTCCAAGTCTTCATGCAGTCATAGTCCAAAATTCGTCGCTGAAGTCGTATAGGTTACGCGCCGATAATATTTGTTAAATCTCTTTGAAGTTATCTCACCACTTTTATATACGCCTGCCAAGGTACGAGAATAGATATTTCTAGAAAATTCATGTGCTTGACCCTCCGTCACCCCGACTTAGAATGTTAGTGTTGGTTGACCGATGTGAACTCGGCATTATTCTCAAACATTCCACAACGTTCTTTTTAATTCTTCATCATTCTGGATTATTCTATAAACTTCTAGAACATTCCACATTATTTTAGAACTTGCTAATTCTTCTGGAATTCTCTACTTCTAGTAGCTTTGCGACACTATTTCTCATCATTGTGCTAAATTTCATCGAAATCCGTTTATATGTTAGATATTATTTGTTTTGAGCACGCAATGTTTAAAACGGTAGTCAGATTTGCGTGCTAACATGAGGCTTTTCTGCAATAATTTTAATCGAAAATCAGAAGCAAATGTAGCGTTTCCTGTCAAGCAGATTTGTATGTGTACTTTTTAAATGTATACTCAGACAAATTATACCAATTTTCTTAATTCTACAGTTTTATTTATTTTATTCGATAATTTATAAGGAAGGCAACTTCTACTCTAGCGATGCAGTCGTGTGTTTCATGAACGCGCTACTGCATCGCAACATTCTCCATCGGTTTATGACCAGCGACTGCATAGCTACCAAAGAATTCACCGTGTGCTACCTCCCTAAACTCCTTTTCATTCGATATACACGCTGACTTTTCATTGGTTTTGGAAGAAAATGTCATCGTGTAAAAAAATTCTTCTATCCATATTTGTGTATGACAAGACAAAAATGTTGCGAAAATGACTTCTGATCGAGACCACGTAGTGTTAAATAAAAGATTCGCATAGATTCCATGACACGTCACCTCCCAATCGTCCAAAACGTCAATCTCCACCGTCAATGCCCCAGAAAGCTTGTAAAAAATTCTTCACCAAAGACATTTAATTTCTACCTTCATTATTTATTCAGAATGAATTCTCACCAACCGGTCAATTAGTGCTGCCAATTTTTAAAATATCCGTCTGTTCGTTACAACTTGTCACAGATCGGGTATCTGTACCGTACTAACGTACCAACTGTATCAATCGACTTCTACTTAGGTTTTATTAATTTAGCAACACTTATGACAACTGCCAATACTGTTTACAAATCGTGATACTTATTAGCTACAACACATCTAAGAGCTTTAAATAAAAGTAATACTTAATAGTAGTTACGCCTGACCAAAACTGCCGCGTGAGCTCGATGAACTCTGTCGGGCCGGCCAGGTGGTGGTACTACTAATTGATCTCACGATTTTTTGTTTCTGAATTTTTATTTTAACTAGCTATTTAGGTATTAATAAGGATCCTTATGAAGTGGCTTTCGGCACTAAAACCATTGAAAAATCACCATGTAGAGAGTAATACGGAGTATTATGGCTTACAATCAATGGTAAGTAATACTTTGCACTACCTAATTTGCTAAAACTTGCCTTATTTAAGTTTCTATACAAATTAAATAATACTAAACTTTGCTAAAGTACCTGGGTGACCGAGCTTTGCTCGGTTACATATCAAACATTAACTACATTTTAAACTTGTCTAAAAACAATACAAAGTAAAAAATTATATATAAACTTGAACATAAAAAAACAAAAGTACTCATTAACAGTCACCGAGTGGGATTCGAATCCGTAACACTCTTTCTAGCGGTCCGCATCCTTAACCGCTGAGCCAAACGGATGGCGGCCGGTGCGGAGAAATTAGTGACTATATTCTGCGTGAAAAGAAAAACGCATGAAAACTCGAAAACACGCGTTTTCCCAAATTTATAACTAATCTAGATCGATTATTTACCGCCGAAAACCCCCATATACCAATTTTCAGCAAAATCGTTAGAGCCGTTTTCGAGATCATCGAAATTTATAAATATATAAATAAATAAATATACCTACAAGAGTTGCTCGTTTAAAGGTATAAGTTAAAGAATAGAAGTCTCCATTATTATCACCTTCACGATTTATCATATTATTTTATCATAATATTTTTTACTTACCCGTAATCCAAAGCACTCAAGGATTTAATATTCATATATTATTACTCGCATTTAAATTAGGATGGCATTTGTAATAAAACTTTTACCAAAATTTGATTAATATCTGTTAGTTTATACCAGTTAGTAAGTTAGAAAATCTTTATTGCACCAAAACATAATGTACCACCAGTATATTTAACCAAAAAACATCAACGATCGCCGAGCGCGCTACACCGCGCTTTACGTCGCCTACGTAGCTGTGTGTGTGTGAGCGGCATGTCGTTGTGTGCGTGCGCCCGCTGCCAGCGTGCAAAAAGATTACAGCGGGCTCTTAAACCAGTTATGCGACATTTACGTTCACTTGGATTTATTTCAGTAAATTACCTAGATGACTTTTTTTGTGTAGGAAGAACCTACGATGAATGTTATCGTAATGTACAAAAAACAAAAGACTTTCTTACTTCTTTGGGCTTTATCGTTAATTTAGAAAAAAGTCAAATGACACCCCAAAAGGTGTGTAAATTCTTGGGATTTATATTTGATACTCGCAGAATGGTAATTTATTTAACTGACGAAAAGAAGACGCGCATAAAAGAACAATCAAAAAATCTTTTAAAAATTAAATATTGTTCTATTAGACAATTTGCACAATTCATTGGACTATTAACTTCCTCATGCCCAGCTGTGCAATATGGGTGGTTATACACAAAATTATTCGAACGCGAGAAGTTTTTGGCCTTAAATTATACTGATGATTACAATAGACAAATGAAAATTATGCCAGTGCTACAGGCAGATTTACAATGGTGGTCTAATAATATTATGTCTTCTTTTTGTCCAATACGCAATAATAAGTATGTATTAGAGATATACACCGACGCCTCCCTTACAGGCTGGGGTGCTGTCTGTGGTGATAAGTCAACTGGAGGTAACTGGAATAAATCCGATAGTGCACAGCATATTAATGTTCTGGAGCTTAAAGCGGCTTTTAATGGTTTAAAAGTATTTGCTTCAAATTTATCAAACTGTGAAATACTTTTAAGAATAGATAATACTACGGCAATTTGTTACATAAACCGTATGGGCGGTACACAACATATTCATCTGAACGAGGTCTCTCGTCAGATTTGGCAGTGGTGTGAATTGAGACATATTTTTTTATTTGCGTCTTATATAAATTCATCTGAAAACCTCGCTGATCATGAATCCCGCTTAATAAATATAGATACCGAATGGGAGCTTGCTGATTATGCTTTTGCTGAAATCGAAAAGGCTTTAGGTACACCAGAATTCGATCTTTTTGCTACTATGCAAAATTCGAAATGTTCTAGATACGCTTCATGGAAATTAGACCCTGATGCAGAGATTATAGATGCTTTTACATTTAATTGGTCTGGTCTAAGATTTTATGCCTTTCCACCTTTTTGTCTAATCCCCAAAGTGTTGCAAAAAATTATATCTGACCAAGCCGAAGGAATTCTGGTCATCCCTAAATGGCCTTCTCAGCCCTGGTACCCTGTGTGGTGTAATCTAGTAGTTTCTAGAAAAATTACCTTTAAACCGAATCAAAACCTATTAATTTCTCCTTTCAGCGAGGGCCACCCACTACATGGGAATCTTACCCTGGTGGCAGCGAAGTTATCAGGCAAGCGATCATAAGGCGAGGAACTCCAATTTCTTCTATTCGTATAATCATGGCTTCATTTTCTACTAATACAATAAATCAATACAATTCTAGTTTGAAAGCCTGGTGGATATTTTGTAAGAAACATTCACTTGATTTATTTAACACGTCAGTAAACGACGTAATTACATTTTTAACAGAAGGTTTTGAGACTGGGATCGGCTACAGTTCACTCAATACACGCCGCTCAGCGCTCTCGTTAGTTCTGGGTAAAGAAATAAGTTCAAATGACTGTATTCACAGATTTTTAAAGGGAGTTGTGGCGTATCACTACCTACTTATTCGCCACTACTTGCACCAGCTCCGCTTATGCCGCTTGGACCACACCCCAAGATCGTCCGCTGTATGACGTAGTGTGACGTAGCCGCCGCCGTCGCTGTTCATCGCCTGCGCGCCCCTCTCCTCACACTCCGCCTACCGCACTCGGCTCGATCGCGCGCGCACCTCGCTTTATGTACCGCCGCTAGCTTTGTGTTTTAATATTGTCATTTTACTTTACGTTCATCTATCATTAAATCTTATTTCTTCTTTTCATAAAATTCTTCATTCTTAGTTTTCCTTCATTTCATCTTCCTAATCAGTGCTTTCTATCGCAACTGCTTTCCGCAAACCTTATTAATTTAGTGACACCTACATTGAGATTTAAGTGGAATAGTTAGGTTTAGTTATAGGACTAAATACAAGCTGCCCACATCTGGTGACCCATCGACGAAGCCAAGGATTTGGTTTGGATTTGAACGACGCTAACGGACAAGAAGACAAAGAAATTTTAAGGCGTTGGTCTTAGGTGGTGGTCCAAGTGAAAACCGGTGAGCGATTTTTTATTCTGTTAAATAACTATGGCTGACGAAGACATTAAAAATACAAGTGCTGCTGATATCGGTGTTGAAGTATTACGAGTAGGTGTTAAAGTACCGCCATTTTGGCCAGAGGAACCTGCCCTTTGGTTCGCTCAGGTGGAAAGCCAATTTGTTTTGTCAAGAATAACTACAGATGAGACTAAGTTCTGTTATTTAGTAGCACAGTTAGATCACCAATATGCCGCTGAGGTTAAGGATGTGATTACTAACCCACCCGTTACAGACAAATATGGAAAACTTAAATCAGAGCTTATCAAGCGATTATCAGCATCAAAAGAGAAACGCATTAAACAACTAATCATGCACGAAGAGCTGGGTGACAGAAAGCCGTCACAGTTCCTACGTTATCTTGAAGGTCTGGCAGGCCCATCAGTTCCTAGGGATTTTTTGGCTACTCTATGGTCAAATAGGTTGCCGCAGACTATTCAAACTGTAATTGCTTCACAGAGTGACCTTCCACTAGAAAAGTTGGCAGAATTAGCAGATAAAGTCTACGAGATTGCTCCCTCAACCCCTCAAGTAGCAAGCACGTCTACTGCAGCACCAGCGTCGTCATATGAAGACTTGGCTAAGCAAGTTTGTGAACTCACAAGGCAAGTAGCTAATCTCACCTCACGCCTGGAGAACAACGGTCGCTCACGCTCATATACTCGCAGGTACAATCGCTCTCGTAGCCGTTCTAGACCTAAACAACCACCACCAGACCATCCGCATTGCTTCTACCATTTCACTTATGGTGCAAACGCGAAGAAGTGTAAGAGTCCATGCAGCTTCTCGGCGGAAAACTCCCAGGGCAGTCGGAAGTAGCGGCCTATGACTGCCCATCACCATCAACTACAGGCCGTCTTTTCGTCACTGACCGTAAGACCAAAATGCAGTTTCTCATTGACACTGGCTCTGATCTTTGCGTTTTTCCGCGGTCAGCGTTAAAGACGCCTCACAAGAAATCTAGTTTTGAACTTGTAGCTGCAAACAACACAGTCATAAACACATACGGTCCAGTAAAACTTCATCTCGACTTTGGACTTCGGCGCGACTTCGTGTGGAACTTCACTGTAGCTGATGTATACCGACCAATCATTGGAGTTGATTTCCTTACTTACTACCACTTACTCGTAGATTGCAAACACCAGCGCCTGATCGACGGTATCACTTCCCTCTCAGTGCATGCTGTGCATTCGGTACCATCTGACGACATCGCCTCAGTCAAAGCTGTCACTGGTGATACTGAGTTTCATGAAATCTTACGCGAATTTCCGGAAATCACACGACCTGCAGGTATGCATTCTCCAGCAAAACATAATACGCTTCACTATATAAGAACCACACCTGGACAGCCAGTCTCTTGCAGGCCACGACGTCTTGATCCTGTCCGAGCTCAAGCTGCGAAAAAAGAGTTCGATGACATGTTGGCAAACGGTACAGCCAGACGCTCAGAAAGCCCTTGGTCTTCGGCTCTTCACCTAGTCAAGAAGAAGGATGACGGATGGAGACCCTGCGGCGACTACAGGGCACTCAACGCTAGGACAATCCCTGATCGCTATCCCATCCGACATATTCACGACTTCTCTTATCAACTGTCGGGTTGCTCTATTTTTTCAACAGTCGATTTGGTGAAGGCGTATAATCAGATCGCTGTAAATCCGCCTGATATACCGAAAACCGCTATCACAACGCCCTTCGGATTGTTCGAGTTTCCCTACATGACCTTTGGATTGAGAAACGCCGCTCAAACATTCCAAAGGTTCATCGATGAGGTCCTGTCAGGTATGAATTACTGCTACGGGTATATTGATGACATACTTATATTTTCATCCAGCAAGGAAGAGCATAAGAAGCACCTGCGTCAGCTGTTTGAGTGCCTTAAGCAGTATGGCATACTCATCAACACTTCGAAGTGCTCATTTGGTCAAAAAGTTGTCAATTTTCTAGGATACCAAGTCTCTGCCGCTGGATCTAAGCCGCTTGATTCAAAGGTCCAGGCCGTCAAGGAGTTTCCCGTCCCTAAGACCGTCAAAGAACTTCGCCGCTTTCTAGGGATGCTGAACTTTTATCGTCGGTTCATTCCTGACGCTGCTAAACTCCAGGCACCGTTAAATTTACTGCTACAGGGACCCAAAATCAGAGGTTCTCACCCAGTGGAGATGACTCCAGAGTTAATTAAATCCTTCGAAGACTGCAAATCCTCACTTTCTCAAGCCACACTTCTCGCTCATCCAGACTATACAGCAGAACTCGCCATTGTCACAGACGCTTCAGATACTGCAATCGGTGCGGTGCTTCAACAACGTAAAGGTAATGTTTGGCAACCATTAGCATTCTACTCTCATAAGCTGTCAGCTACACAAAAGAAGTATAGCCCTTATGATCGAGAGCTGCTAGCAGTATACGAGGCCATCAAGTACTTCCGTCACATGGTAGAAACTACATTGTTCACTATTTATACTGACCACAAACCTCTTACCTTTGCCTTTGCTACAAGTAAGCAGGATTGCTCTCCAAGACAGTTCCGGTACCTAGATTTTATCTCCCAGTTTAGCACCGATATCAGATACATACCAGGCAAAGAAAACGTGGTGGCTGATGCTCTGTCTCGCGTCGAAGAAATTACTACTATTGACTATCAGGCTCTTGCAGAAGCTCAGGATAAAGATCCAGAACTGCAAAACCTTCTTAAAAAAGGTTCATCACTGAAGCTCAAGAAGATGACAACTCAATGTAGTAACATACCGGTATACTGTGATGTATCCCAGCAATCACCTAGACCGTACGTAACTCAAGAATTCCGCAAACAAATTTTTGACATGATACACAGCTTACATCATCCAGGAACTACTGCTACAATACGACTGGTCACTCAAAGATTTGTTTGGCCTGGGATTCGTAAAAATTGTAGAGAGTGGGTCAGGCAATGCATAAATTGCCAAAAATGCAAAATTTTCCGCCATACTAAAACCCCCCTATCTCCTTTCCTTCCCCCTTCCTCGAGGTTCTCTCATATACACCTCGACATTGTAGGGCCATTACCTATTTCTCATGATTACAGATATTGCCTCACGGTCATCGACAGGTTTACGCGGTGGCCTGAGGCATTTCCACTCAAGGAGATAACGGCAGAGTCCTGTGCTGCAGCCCTGGTGTCCGGGTGGATCGCGCGGTTTGGTTGCCCAGCCCGGGTAACCACAGACCGCGGTAGGCAGTTCGAGAGCCACCTGTTCAAGTCTCTCACTGCGTTGGTTGGCGCTCATCACATTCGCACCACTTCTTACCACCCAGCTGCTAACGGCCTCGTCGAGCGGATGCATCGGCAGCTGAAGGCAGCAATCATGTGCAACACCTCTTCTCAGTGGACTGAAGCTCTCCCACTGGTGCTTCTTGGTATGCGCAGCTCCTGGAAGGACGACCTACAGACATCACCTGCAGAGTTGATATACGGCGAACCCTTAAAGCTACCAGGCCAGTTTCTATCGCCGAAGGAAGACTACACCACAGCTGATGTCAACCTGTATGCCACACGTCTTCGCTCTCACATGGCCAAACTCACACCAAGGCCTACTTCTTGGCACATATCGAACTCGTCGCCTTTCTACATTCCACATGACTTGTCTAACTCAACTCATGTTTTCTTGCGACAAGATAGAGTTCGAAGTTCCCTAGAACCACCCTACGCCGGCCCCTTCAAGGTCATTGAAAGAAAGCCTAAGTACTTCACCATAGACGTCCAAAACAAAAAGGTCAACGTCTCTGTTGACAGGCTCAAACCGGCATATATGGCAAGAGAAGTAACTGAAAAAACTACAGTTCCGGTCCCCACTACCGTTCCAGCAGAGAGGACAACACGCAGCGGGCGCCGTGTCAAATTTACTGATTTCTATCGACCGTAGTCACGGTCTGGCCGGGGGGAATATGTGGCGTATCACTACCTACTTATTCGCCACTACTTGCACCAGCTCCGCTTATGCCGCTTGGACCACACCCCAAGATCGTCCGCTGTATGACGTAGTGTGACGTAGCCGCCGCCGTCGCTGTTCATCGCCTGCGCGCCCCTCTCCTCACACTCCGCCTACCGCACTCGGCTCGATCGCGCGCGCACCTCGCTTTATGTACCGCCGCTAGCTTTGTGTTTTAATATTGTCATTTTACTTTACGTTCATCTATCATTAAATCTTATTTCTTCTTTTCATAAAATTCTTCATTCTTAGTTTTCCTTCATTTCATCTTCCTAATCAGTGCTTTCTATCGCAACTGCTTTCCGCAAACCTTATTAATTTAGTGACACCTACATTGAGATTTAAGTGGAATAGTTAGGTTTAGTTATAGGACTAAATACAAGCTGCCCACAGAGTCTATCGATTGAGACCTCCCGTCCCAAAATACGATATTACTTGGGACCCGGTTACTGTTTTAAATTATCTTGAAAATTTATATCCTAATGAATCTCTTGATTTAACTAATTTATCCATTAAGACAGTAACATTACTGGCCTTAGCTACCGCTCAAAGAATGCAAACACTAAGTGTAATTAGTACCAATAACATAATTGTACAAAATAATATTATTTTTAATAAAATAACAGACCTTATCAAAACATCACGACCTGGCTCCAATCCACCGTTGTTAAGACTTCCATTTATAAAAGAAAATCCAAAAATTTGTCCGGCATTAGCTATACAAGCATACATACAAAAAACGAATACACTGCGCGGTGACCAAGATCAATCTTACTTGTTTGTAAGTACTAGGAAACCTCATAAAAAAGTGGGTTCTCAGACCTTAGGCCACTGGGTTAAGAAAGCCCTTCAAAAAAGCGGTATAGATATCAGTATTTTTGGTGCCCACAGCACTCGCCATGCCTCTACCTCCGCTGCCCATAGTGCAGGCGTTAACCTAGACATTATACGTAAAGCTGCGGGGTGGAGTGATGTTTCTAATGTATTTCTTAAGTACTATAAGAAAGATATTATAAGTGAGGATCTTGATTATGTAAATGCAGTATTTCAGACATAGGCAAATTTATAAATTTAATCGTTTAAATTAAATCATTTATTCTATTGATGATCTAAAATAATTTTATTTTAATCATTAAGTAATGATAAGTGAAAATTAGTTTAAAAATCTAATATACACATAACTTTGTTTAACGTTTATCTTCGTTTCTTCTTATTTAAGAATAAATCTATAAATTCTATTTATTTTTTAATTTACTTATACTCTAAACATCTGCTAGTAATAATAAGTAATAATCATCTTCGGTTTAGGTCTGAAATATAATTAGGAATTAAACGAACTTACCTAGTGACGTTCGATTCCAATTATATGAAGACCGAAGACCGAAGATGATTATCCATTCCCTCCCATCCCTCTTTAGCCCCCAAAAATAAATAGGAGTACCTAATTGAAAAATCTCTAAAAAATGACGTGTGCGCAACCGATACTGCGGCGGCCGGGTGTCGACCCGATGGAGGGAGAAAGAACAAGTTTTTTTCTTAGGGACTCTAAAAATGTGTGACTGAGACGGCACCATCTCTCGCTGCTGCTAGTAATAATAAGTAATAATCATCTTCGGTCTTCGGTCTTCATATAATTGGAATCGAACGTCACTAGGTAAGTTCGTTTAATTCCTAATTAATAAGATAAAGAAAAGCTTGGTTTTCTGTGACATAAGAAAACATAAGGTAATATAAATAAATAAATAAAATATAATTTAATGTAAATAAAAGATAACATACATAAACCGAAGTAAATGGGGAAAGCCTTACGAAAAAGTTAATTTTTGGAGGACTATATTTTTAAATTTAAATATACTGTGTGCAAAAATATCAATATCTACAAAGTCATCATTGTAAGATTCCATCATACGGTGAAGAGGGGCTCTATGTCCACTATTCGTACGACAAAGACTAACATTAAACAGAGGACGGGGACGAACCTCTCTCATTACAGCTTTCCTGGGTACATTATAGCGCAATCCATTCACAATTTCAATACAGTCAAAAAGGTTGTTTACTATTTTATAAAGGGTAGATACTTCAAGGTATTTGCGTCTGTCATTAAGAGTGAGCATATTGTATTTATCAAGTAAAACAGGATAGGGTAAGTAGCATTTGAAGCACCTGTAATGCATGGCATTTAAGAATTTTTTCTGTAATCTTTCAATAGCACCAATATATTATTTATAGTAAGGATTCGAGATCGGCACAGCATACTCTAGTTGAGAGCGAACAAGAGTTTTACACAAATATAGATATGTGGAGGTGCGTTTAAATTCCGTAGAAGAACGCATAACGAAGCCATACATTTTGAAAGCTTTATTCGTAATGTTTTCCACATGATTATCCAAGCACAGTTTAGCATCTAAGTGAACACCCAGGTCCCTCACGGCTGACACTTTAGTAAGATTTGTGTTATTTAATTTATAGTTGAAGTCTATCACATTAAAGTTTTTTGTAAAAGTTATTGTGTTACATTTACTGATGCTCAACTGTAATTTCCTATCATGACAGTAGGCTAAGAGCCTGTCAAGATCTTGTTGTAGATGATGACAGTCTTCTATACTATTAATTGCCTTGTAAACTTTAAGGTCGTCAGCATACAGTAAAAAGTTGGAGTGATAAAAACATTCTTTTATATCATTAATAAAGATTATAAATAACAAAGGACCCAATATGGATCCCTGAGGGACTCCTGAAGTGATCAAAACACTCTTTGATTGATATCCATTGACAACAACTCTTTGAGATCTATTAGAGATGTAGGACTCGAACCAGCGTAGTAGATTTCCACGGATTCCATTAAAAGTTATTCTGTTTAGAAGCAGTTCATGGTCAACTTTGTCAAAAGCTTTTTTGTAATCCGTGTACCCCACGTCAACCTGTGTACCACGATCCATTTTTTCAAACAAAAAATTTGTAAAAACAATCAAGTTAGATGCAATAGATCGTTGCTTGACGAAGCCATGCTGTTCCTGGATTATGGCTTTGTGTAAAATCGGGTAGACTATATTGTGAACTAGGCATTCAAACAGTTTCGCTTGTGTGCATAAAATGGAGATAGGTCTGTAATTTTCACAATCACGTTTAGGACCACTTTTATGGATAGGAGTTACGTTAGCACATTTCCACAACTCAGGAAATACACCTTCATCCAAGCATTTGTTATAGATTATACACAGCGGCCGGCATATATGTTTAGCAGTTTTTTTAAATAAAATTGGCGGGAGACCGTCCGATCCAGGACCCTTAGAGGTATCCAGTGACTGCAGCTCTTTCAATATATCGGATTCATCTAGCCGAATGTTAGTTATAAGAAGGTCGTCATCACTCAAATGATTTGGTGGTTGCCATAGATTGAGTCTGGGTGAAGGAGGCTCAAAACAGATTGGAAGAAATCCGAAAACATGTTGCAAATAGTTTCCGGGTCATTTGATTTAGCATTTTGGTAATGCATTGTGGAAGGTATATTAGACTTGGATTTACGATTGGCTATATACGTCCAAAAGTGTTTAACATTATTCGTTATATTATTTTCCACTGAATTTATATAATTCCTATAGCACTAATCACATGTAGTTTTGAACTCCTTTCTATATTGAGAGAACACCTCGTAGTTAGCTTGATTTTTATATTTTTTCCACTTCACCCAGGCTTTTTCTTTTCTTTTGCATGATCTGATCAACATATTAGAAAACCAAATTGGATAAGAAGTGTTTCTGGTACTAGATAATGGAGCAAACTCTTTTATTATGTGATCCAAGGTATACATAAAACCTCAAGGGCCATTTCAGAGGGAAGATGATTCAATAAACCGTTCCAGTCAGTGTTTTTGATAGCCAAATTGATTAGGTCGTAGTTCGCCTTATAGAATTATATTTGGTCGTAAGTCGTCTTTTCATAGATTGTGCTGCATGACTGACAGTGATGTGGGCAACAAAGGGGGGATGATGAGAGTGGGCTGATAAAAGAGGGTTAACATTATGTAGAAACGACGGAACATTCGACAAAAATAAATCAAGGATTCTACCAAGTCCGTTCAAATAATCATTGTATTGAGAGGCTCCGAGCACTGATATGAGATTCACAAGTAGAACCTGGCAGTTGAGCCCTCGGGGTTAAAAGTAACTGGGGCGGCACTAGTTGGTGTGGCCAAGGAAGATGAAGTCCATTTGATTTCAGGCATGTTATAGTCACCAACTATAAAATAGCTGTCTTCGTCAGAGGTATGAGAATATTCTCAAGTGTGTCAAAATGGGTCTCATACATGTACGCGGGCGTTTTAGGTGGTATATAAGCAGCACTAATCATGTGTTTCTTAGTGTTATTGAGGCTAGGTATTTCTATTACAATGTGCTCAATCTTACTAGGCTGAGAAGGATCCAGGGCAGATGTGTATGATAGCGTAGGTCTAAGGCTCCGAAGTACAGCCACCAGCACTCCACCACCGTCATCCTTGCTCGTGGCAGCACGATCTCGGTCCAGTCGGAATACCACATAACGTTGGTCTATGAATTCGTTACTATCAATGTCGGGTGTCAACCAAGTTTCAGTAAGTATTAACATCGTAAGCGTTCGATAAAATGTTCATATAAAGGGTGTAAAGCTGAGTACGAAAACCTCCACAGTTTTGGTAATAAATAGACAGATTATTTCTATGAACTGAGCTATCCATAATCAGACTGTAACACAATATTTACGTATGTATCAACAAGTAATAAAAAATAGGTTTTTTTTATTATTTTTTACCTAACAAAGAAGTATACAAAAATAATAGTTTTGCTGTATTGTATGTAAATATATGCATCTCGTTGTTGTATGTACATTGCACTATATGGTTTAAAAAAAATATAAGTTAAAGACAAAAACAATAAAATTAAGTAAATATATGAAACAACAGTAACTAGACGCTCATGTCGAATGAACTTTATTTGTTGATAGGATCCTAACGAGGTCATCTTCGCTTCAGAACGCCAGAGCTGGGCTTTCGTCTCGCTCCCGCAGAAGTATTGTTGCGTTTTTGATCCACACGTACTTATAGTTATGTTCCCTGGCGGCCTCACGGCATTTACGAAATAACTGCTTCCTTCGCAAAGTCAGACGCTCGTTAATAAATATTGTCATAGGAGTTCCGGGTAAACCAACTTTGACCGTTTTTAACAACTTTATCTTACGGAAGCTACTTAGAAAGTTGTCTCTCTGTAGGCGTTGCAGGCGTAGCGCAAAAATTTTACAAGTATATTTTTTGGTTTGCTGTTTCCTTGTTGGGCGTGTGGGACGCGATGAACGGAGACGATATCTCGCTGGGTGACTTGGGATTTGATGGCCGCGCCGATGGCGTCGACGATGCCTATTAAGTCCTCGTTGCGACGCTCTGGTATATTGCATATTTTGATATTGCACTGTCTGGCTTGCTGTTCTAAAGCGTCGATTTTAGACTCGAATTTTGAGACAGCCGCGGTCGTCTGCTCGCCGGCAGCTCTAGACAGATCTTCGACACGCCTGGTGAGACCATTTTGCTCTTCAGTTTGGAACTGGACAGAACATTTTAAAGACTTTAATTCGTTATCCATGGTGTTGACAGTCGTTTTAAGTGAAATATGGTCTTGTCTGAGAGATTTAATTTTAGATTTAATTTCACCGAGACTAACATGTATATCATTTCTAATAGCTGATATGTTGGCATTAATTTCAGTAGGCCATTGGTTGAGAGTTTCCATAGACAGGCTAAATTTGTCAATCGTACAGGGTTTTTCATGTTCAAAAATTTCACAGGACATATCCATAGTGTCGAATGTACTGTCAGATGCCGGAATCAGATGTTGTCTCACTGGAGTATTTAGATTAGATCCTTTTCTTCTTGTTACATTAGTCCACGTAGGGCAGCTACAACTAGCGCGATACTCATTAGTAAGAGTAAGAAATTGGTCTTGTTTTATGTTAAGACAGTCACTGTGAATCTTTCCTTCACATAGGCAACAGGCTAGTTGATTATCATTATGGTTAATTAATCTGCAACAGCCTTTGCAATCCATGTAGAATACTGAGGTAACTGTTATCGGGAAGCAATGAAATATGTATTGTTATTGTTGTGTTATAATGGTAGCATAGAATGGTAGTGACATCTAATGGCTTAATACCAGTGGAGCCATCTATCAAAAGCGCGTCAAACTATTAAGAGGCCGTCTATTGAATTTGTCAAATTTCACTCAACTTTGCGTCGTATTTTTGAGAAAACTACAGAATTATTGCTGAATTTATTTATATATTATGAAAGATAATATCATACTATTTAGCATGAGTGAACCATTTTGCCTATGAACTTGCTTGTTTTAGTATAATTCACCGGAATCCAACGTGCGTTTTGCCAAATTACGCAAGACGCGTGGCGGGGCTTTCGAGATTTCCAAATGATTTAATCATTAACAACCGGGAAAAAAAATATACAAATATAGCTGAATAAGTATTTTCTGACATGAGTGAAGCTTTTTTCAATGTTTTCTATTAATTCACACCGAAAAAAAATCAACAAATCGCGTAATTTTCGCCGAAATCGATGTAAATAAAGTCGCTTGTATTTGTGTTTTGAGCTCCTGTTTTAGAAAAATAAAAATACCGTAACAAACGCCATTTAATGCCCTTTTTAAATATGCCAAACACAAAATACTTATGTTTTTTTTAAATAATGTAAAAAAAAATCATATCGCATAAAAAAATATTTAAATAGAATGCGGTTTACTCCCCGACGGCAGTCCACGCGCAGCGCTTACAGCGAGAGGACGTATTTCTTTGCGCCAACGCCGACCCCGTAGTCACTGAACGATGACGTGCGCAAACCATAGAGTGACTGATAGGATTTGATCATTGGATAAATTGATTACTTATAGTAATTTATTTGTGTCGTTGAACGTACTGTCGTAAATATAATGGGCAAACGAGCTAAAAATAGAACGTTTGATAATGTGAAACGGAAAAAGAAATACTATGGTGCCACTAATTCTGCAAAAGGCAAAAAGTAAGCTTAAGTAAGTCACTAGACAAGACGTTTGTCAGTTTGGTGTCTAGACTGGACCTGATTTTTTAATTAAAACTGAAATTATCAGGCAAAACGATGAGATTTGGGAAAATAAAATAAACGACCGGTTGATAAATTTTTATCACAAATTATTACAACTGGAAATTATCGATCCGCCTAAATATCGTTCAATGAAACTCTTGCAGCTATTAAGCCCTATATTATAATTAATACGTGCTCGTTTGTACCTTCAATAAGTATCCTAGCTATTGTTAAGAAAATGGGGTTCGAGATTTGGAAAAAAACGCCAACACAGAATAAATTCCCTAAGAAGACTTAGGGAATTTATTCACTATGCAACCAAAGATTGACACACGAATATGGTCTTCGAAACGTCCATTGTCCAAGTCGTCATGCAGTCATAATCCAAAATTCGTCGCTGAAGTCGTATAGGTAACGCGCCGATATCACTTGTTAAAAAATAATAATAATCGTTTATTGCTCACCATAATTTACATACATAGGTACAACTTAAACTACTCAGTATCTTAGTTAAAGCAGTAGACTATGGTGGATTGATAGCTGAACTAGGAATATTCCTGTGTCTCAGGTTATCAACCCTCCACCCCCAGAGATGGTCTTACATAGTAGTGAGATTTAAAAAAATATATATTTATATATATATTTATATACAATAATTTAAACAATATGTATAATAAGGAAATTATAAATGCAATGAGGATAGAAAACGATAAAAGAAAGAAAAAAGAAAAAACTAACATCTGGAGACGGAATGAATATAAACACAATATGCTTTTTCGTGTTTTTGATTGAATAGTATGTGCCTGCGAGTGTATATGTGTTGTGTGTTGTTGTGTGATGTGTATGAATAATGGAAAACGAGTGTAGTGATAGATGATATGAGTGCGTGTGGAAATAAATAAAGGGAAATAAAACCAGGATTCATGAACCGCGTCGAAGTATGCTTTCAGTTTCTTCATATGTGAGTTGTTTTAGTGTGTGCTTTAGAGCTGATTTTAATTCGGTTTTGTTTAAGCTATGGATTTGTAATTTGTCATTGAGGAGCTTGTAAAGGTATGGTCCGGTGTAATATGTTTGGCGACACGTGTGGAAGATGTGAAATGATGGTACAAAGATGCGCAGTCGAAAAATCTCTTTGAAGTTATCTCACCTAAAGCTTACTTATAATTGACTCGGTTAGTTGTGCGTCCACTTTTATATACGCCTACCTAGGTACGAGAATAGATATTTCTAGACAATTCATGTGCTTGACCCTCCGTCACCCCGACTTAGAATGTTAGAGTGTTGGTTGACCGATGTGAACTCGGGATTATTCTCGAACATTCCACAACCTTCTTTTTAATTCTTCATCATTCTGGATTATTCTATAAACTTCTAGAACATTCCACATTATTTTAGAACTTGCTAATTCTTCTAGAATTCTCTACTTCTAGTAGCTTTGCGACACTATTTCTCATCATTGTCATTCTGCTAAATTTCATCGAAATCCGTTTATATGTTATAAAATATTTGTTTTGAGCACGCAAGGTTTAAAACGGTAGTCAGATTTGCGTGCTAACATGAGGCTTTTCTGAAATAATTTTAATCGTAAATCAGCAGCAAAAGCAGCGTTTCCTGTCAAGCAGATTTGTATGTGTACTTTTTTAAATGTATACTCAGACAAATCATACCAATTTTCTTAATTCTACAGTTTTATTTATTTTATTCGATAATAAGGAAGGCAACTTCTACTCTAGCGATGCAGTCGTGTGTTTCATGAATGCGCTAATGCATCGCAATATTCTCTATCGGTTTATGACCAGCGACTGCATAGCTACAAAAAGAATTCACCATGTGCTCCCTAAACTCCTTGCTAAACACACGCTGACTTTTCATTGGTTTTGGAAAAAAATGACATCGGGTAAAAAAATTCTTCTATCCACATTTGTGTATGACAAGACAAAAATGTTGCGAAAATTACTTTTGATCGAGACCACGTAGTGTTAAATAAAAAATTCGCATAGATTCCATGACACGTGTTTATCTCCACCATCAACGCCCTAGAAAGCTTGTTAAATTTTTTTCACCGAGGACATTTAATTTCTATCTTCATTATTTATTCAGAATGAATTCTTGCCAACCGGTCAATTAGTGCTGCCAATTTTTAAAATATCCGTCTGTTCGTTACAACTTGCCACAAATACCCAACCGTACGAACGTACCAACTGTATCAATCGACTACCACTTAGGTTTTATTAATTTGGCAACACTAATGACAACTACCAATACTGTTTACAAATCCTGATACTTATTTGCTACAACAGATCTAAGAGTTGTATATAAAAGTAAATACTTAATAGTAGTTACGCCCGACCAAAACAGCTGCGTGAGCTCGATGAACTTTGCCGGACCGGCCAGGTGGTGGTACTACTAATTGATCTCTCGATTTTTTGTTTCTGAATTTTTATTTTAACTAGCTATTTAGGTCTTACTAACGATCCTTATGAAGTGGCCATCGGCTCCAAAACCATTGAAAAATCACCATGTAGAGAGTAATACGGAATAATCTGGCTTACAATTAATGATAAGTAATACTTTGCACTATAGAAACTAAATAATGTGCGTGCTCAACTCTGCTAAAGTACTTGGGTGACCGAGCTTTGCTCGGTTACATACATACATACATACTATCACGTCTTTATCCCTAATGGGGCAGACAGAGCATTTTGGGTCTTGCGGTTTTATGCAGAGCCCAGGGCCGCAAGACCCAAAAGCCACTTTTAGCGTCATGGTAGGCGAGAAGATGGAAAAGCAATCAATACAGTGATGGGTTGCTAGCCGCATCGCCTGTTAACATGATTTGCATTTTTGCCCATTCCCTCGATCGGCTTTTACGATCTGCGTGGGAAGAGAAACAGCTGGTACATTCTAAGTTTTTTTATTTCTCCCAGACCAGCATGGGACATATCAAACATTAACTACATTTTTTTAAACTTGTCTAAAAACAATACAAAAGTATGTAAGTCACCGAGTGGGATTCGAACCCGTAACACTCTTTCTAGCAGTCCACATCCTTAACCGCTGAGCCAAACGGATGGCGGCCGGCGCGAAGAAATTAGCGACTATATTCTGCGTGGAAAGAAAAATGCATGAAAACTCGAAAACACGCGTTTTCCCAAATATAAGACTAATCTCGATCGATTATGTACCCCCGAAAACCCCCATATACCAATTTTCAGCGTTAGAGCCGTTTTCGAGATTATAGAAATTTATAAATATATATATAAGAGGTATTCTTCTGATTTATGGATCAAAAACATAATTGAGTTTCTCTGTAAAAATAAAGTTTTATAGTGTTAGCTATGACTAATTTACAAAGGTAAGTATGCGATATTGCGAGCTTAATAGCAGCGTTTTACCTGAAATAAAACGTATATTAAAATACTTACCTAACTGGAAGCTTTATTGAGAGTAGCGTAGCTGACTTTCGTCGAATCGTATCAGTTTTCGTACTTTTATATGCCCAGTTTCCGGTTTCAGTGGCGCCACCTGGCGGCTGCGCGCGACTTTGTTTCTTAGTGATAAGCGCGCCATTTTGAATTCATTGGCTTTATGTATGCACCAGGCAGAAATTAAGTGAAAGCTTCCAGTTAGGTAAGTATTTTAATATGCGTTTTATTTCAGGTAAAACGCTGCTATTAAAACACTTGACCGTCACTGGAAGCTTTATATTGAGACCTGTTTGTTATCGCCTGGTGACGCCACTTAAAAAGGAGAGTGAATTTAATAATAAGTAGTATGTACGCCAATGTGATTACTATATAAGTAGGGGTCTGTAAAGGAAAGACATATTCTTTATAATAATCATTTATTAATTTGACGCAGTATCTTACATATATCTATCTTGATATCTTTTTTGTTTGTAATTAAAAATAAGGTTAACATAAGATTAATTTAATTAGTTAACAATTTCTACTTGATTGGTTCAAACAGATGTGTAACGTTTCTTGTGTCGTTATCTCTCGATATTTCTTTCCTATAAATTTTTTTGAATGTGTTGGCCGATTGCCAATTTCCCCTGGCTAAGATTTCGTCCAGGGGTTGATTTTCTAACCAGCTTTTTGAAGCTACTGCTGAGCGGACGCTCCCTGGGGTGGCTAATATACCACATTCTTTAAACAAGCTTTTGATCCAGCCTGCTATTACCGTTCGAGAGGCGGGTTTAGCCGTTCCTCGAATATTAATGAATAGATTATTAGAATTTGAATCACTTCTCCTCTCTTTTAATAGATCTATGGTTCTTTCGATCCAGAACACTGGATTCAGATTTATACTGTCGGAGTTAACCAATAATTTCCAGCCAGATTGTCTATAATTGCTGGTATCGGATTTTGAACCGAACTGTGGCCAGAGAATTATACTATCATCGGTTTTAATGTAGTGATCATTGTCTACCCTGAGTAACGTTAGATCGTGTATGCGTCTACCTGAGCAAAGTAGCAACAGAATCGCTGTATGTCGCGACGTCTGAAATGGGTTATTGATGTCGACTTTTTGGTTGGTTAAAAAAGTGGTAAGTTTACTAACATCCCATACGGGTGGTTTCGAAGGTTTGGGGTATCTTAGAGCTATTGCTTTAAGAATGTGTTTTACAAGTACATGAGAGCTCAGTTGACTTGAAGACTCTGCACTACATAACGTAGAGACTACGGATTTATGCAACAGAATCGTATTGTATGACAATTTATCAATTATGCACAAGTCAGATAAAAACTGGGCAAGTTGCGATCCCGTAGGATTTTTTGAATTTACTTTATGTCTGTCACACCAAGATATCCAGCGTTTCCATGCAACTTCGTAAGTTTTTAAAGTGGATTTTCGCCAGGAATTCCTTAGTAACGATCGCTGATCAGCATTCCACGTTTCTATCTCCTCTGACCACCCCCACATTTCCATACCTCGAGGGTTAGTTTCTCTACTTCCGGGGGCGGGAGTCCCGTTGACGTATCGATCAGACATTTTTGGAGGTGTTTCAGCGTTAGTGGTGCCGCGAGTGACCGGGCTCGAAGGTCTGCTCGCCAAAACACTCTGTCCCAACGAGGTACTACTATTAAAAATATTCCTGTCGACTGATTTACATGGCCTAGGACTTTGGGAACTAGAAAAGGTGGTGGAAACACCCATGCCAGTGGGTAGTGCCATGGAACGCTGAATGCGTCGTGAAATAGGGCTTGCGAGTCCCTCGTGTCTAGTGTCACATAGTTGTGTACTACGTGGGCCGTCTCTGACGCAAATAAATCGATCATGGGATGTCCCCATTTCACAAATACTTTTTCTAGACTCGCTGGTAGTAGATGCCACTCTGGTGGATGACGGAGACGAGAGAGATGATCGGCATGATTGTTGAATTTACCGGGTATGTTGTGAATACTGAAATGAATTTGATACTGGTCTAATAGATTTAGTATCTGATATGTTATTTCCATTAATTCCATTGATCTCGTCCCCCCCTCCTTTTTTAGGTGAGCAACTGCTGTTTTGTTGTCGCACTGTATCAAAATCGAGCTGTTCTGTAATACGTGAGCTTTGTCCTGCAGTACATGTAGTATGGCCAGCATTTCTTTTTGATTGCAGTGCAATGTTTGTTCTTGTTCGGACCAAGTGCCCCATAGGGCTAAGTTGTTTAGTTGGGCGCCCCAAGCGTGGTTTAAGGCATCTGTGGTCAAGAAATTGACTGCAGGAGGGTAGTGAAGCGGCGACGGCAGGTGACAGTTTTGAGTCCACCATTGTAACTCGCTTACGACGTTGTGTGGCAGCACATAAGTTTTCAGTGGTAGTTTTGGTATTGAGTTCATGAAAACTACCAACTGTCGGTGATTGAGTCGCCCCCGTGGGACGGCAAAGCTGGCAAAGTTTAACAGGCCTACTAGTTTCTGAATATCTTTTAGTGTTTCTTCCGTTTGTCTGAGAATTTGACTTGTCTTTTCGATTATCGTAGTAATTTTCTCGTCTGGTAGTGTTTTTAGGTTGTCCCACGTATTCCACAGTATCCCCAGATAGGTTATGCTCTTTTGTGGGTTGTAAGTAAGTAAGTAAGTAAGTAAGTAAGTAAAAACACTTTATTGCACCAAAACACATGAAAATAACATTGAAATATAAATACAGATGTACAATAGGCGGCCTTATCGCCAAGGCAATCTCTTACAGGCTACCTTTGGGTGACAGGATTGGCAAATAAGAGTAATAGTAAAAGAGTGGTGCGATAGTGAGCATAGTACTAACTTAATTTCATATCGTGATATGACAGCAAAAATAAAAATATATAAGTAAGATAAACTAAAATACATATAAGGTAATACGGTAATCTACATAAATAAATATTAATTATAAATATATAATATCAAACATAAGTATATATATACATACAAACATAAACATACACATACATACATATATAAATATATATATACATTAGAATACTAACAATAAAAATACATGTCATACACAACGGAAATAAGAACGAAGATTATGATCATATTAAAATGTATAGGAAATAAGCTACTGTGTAGTTGAAAGAAAATGCGACTTTACCTGGTTCTTGAAACTTACCAATGTCTGAGCAAAGTGGATGCGGGACGGAAGGGCATTCCAAAGAAGGGCAGAATGTACAGTGAAAGAATTAGAATACATTACAGTGGAGTGAGGAGGAATGTCAAGCCTAAGATTTTCTGAACTGCGTAAATTGCGTTCATGGGCATCTTTAAGGAAAACGAAGCGCTCCTTGAGGTAGTTGGGATAAGAAGGATTAAAAAGGATGGAGTAAAGAAGTGATAGAATATGCCAGTCTCGGCGGAGTTGAATAGGGAGCCACTTGAGTTGCGTGCGAAATTGAGAGACGTGATCGTACTTCCTCAAACCGAAGATAAATCGGATGCAAAGGTTTTGGAGACGCTCAAGCTTGGTTAATTGCTCCTGCGTAATGTCTAGGTAACAAGAATCGGCATAATCCAAAATGGGGAGCATTAAACTATGTGAGAGCGCAATTTTGGTATCCATCGGCAGGAAGTTACGCAGTCTGCGTAGGGACGCAGAAGCGGCAAACAATTTTTTACTAACCTCGGAAAGTTGAACAGACCAGGAGAGAGTTTGATCCATGAAAACACCAAGATTTTTAACGCAATCACTATATTCAATAATTGTTCCATCGAAAATGATACGAGGAAGATCAGAAATTTTTATTCTGGAGATATAATATGAGCTACCAATAATTATGGTTTGCGTTTTGTTTGGATTTACAATGAGACCATGGGTTTTGCTCCAGACAGATATGCGTTGTAAATCATCATTAACTGTTTGAATGGCTTGTGGGAGGTCATCAATGGTCGACTGCGAGTAAATTTGAAGATCGTCTGCATAAAGGTGATAGGAGGAGTGAAGTGATAGAGTTATAGAGTTGATAAAAAGTGCAAATAAAATAGGAGATAATACGCCACCCTGTGGTACACCGGCCGATGTGTAACACCAGGAGGAGAAAGATTCCTCAACACGTACACACTGTCGGCGCCCAAACAGGTAAGTACGAAACCAGTCGATTACTGTCGGAGATATGTTAAGAGACTGCAATACCATAAGCAGGATATCGAAATCGACAGTGTTGAAAGCATTACTAAAATCTAGCAATGACAACACCGTGACCTGCCCTCTGTCCATACCCGAACGAATGTCATCGGTAATTTTTACTAGAGCAGTAGTCGTGCTATGACCAGGACGGAAACCGGACTGGCAGGGATTCAGGAGATCATGTTCAATAAGGAAATCAGTTAATTGCTGTTGGACAATACGCTCTAACACTTTAGATAGAAATGGAAGGATGGAAATAGGACGGAAATCAGAAAAGGATTTAGGATTTCTGTTTTTGGGAAGAGGTAATACATGGGCTTCTTTCCAAGCTGATGGGAATACGCCCGAGGATAAGGAGAAATTAAAGATGGAAGTTATAATAGGTAGAAGGATATCAAGGATAGGAAGAATCATGTTACGACTAACACTATCATTACCGGTGGCATTCGAGGATATTGAAAGAACCGCTTTTCTAACATCACAATCAGTAATCTGACTAAAAACGAATTGAGAGTAGTCAGGGGTTGCAAGCTTAGAAATGGAACTTAAAGTGTTTTGTTTGATATTATTATCAAAAACGGGAGAAGATGAAAAATGGGCATTAAGGCCGTTGATGTCAAGGTTGTTAGGAACATTCGATTGAGCCTTGCCAACCCCGAGTGACTTAAGGAATTTCCATACCTTTGCAGGCTCACCGTTTTCAACAGAATGATGAATGTGGCGACGCTGTGCTTCCCTACACGCCTTATTGCAGCGATTTCTCGCGGATATGTACAATTCACGATATCTGTTTGGATTAGACCGATATTTCCTTTTAGCGTTATTTTTTTTATTTTGAAGCTGCTTAATCTCAGCGGTAAGCCACGGTGCTGGAAGGTGTTTCATACGAACAGGGCGGATAGGAGCATGGCGATCGTATAGCTCAATCAGTGTTTTGTTAAACAAATTTACTTGATCGTCCACGCTCTCAGCGTTAACTACTGTTGACCAGTCACAATTGAGCGCATCTTCCTTTAATAGCTCATGATTGATGGAACCAAAATTACGTTTCATAACAATTTTTGATGTAGCTTTAGGGGGACGAATTTTGTAAGATAGGAGTAAGAGATCATGGTATGAAAAGGCTTCGGCAGTGAATTGTCCGTACTTGACAACATGATCAGGAGATGAGACGAGAATGAGATCAAGGAGAGAAGGTTCGCAATTTGGAAAGAAATGAGTTGCTTCTAGAGGAAGTATGGTGAGGTTACAGCTATCAGCAAGAGAATTTAAAGAACGTGACCTGTGATTATTTTTAAGCAGGCAAGTATTAAAGTCACCCAATATTATAGTGTGACTATATGAAGGGATCAAATTTACAAGGAGATTTTCAAGCTGGGAAAAATAATTTATAGATGAAGAAGAGCTATAGAAAACACCAAGAAGGACTTTAACGTGGGAAAGAGTAACCTCTAGAAAAATATATTCAGGCTCAGTGGCCGAGTTAGAAGGGTTCGAAGTAGAAAGAATATTGAAAGGAAGATGTGACCGTAAGTATATGGCAACACCACCACCGCTTCTATTAACACGATCTTGTCGTATAAGCTGAAATCCTGGCAAGGAATATGAAGTAGAAGGATGACAGAATTGAAACCAGGACTCAGATACAAGGACAGCATGAATGTTTTTGTCATCAAAGGTAGTTAATAAATCAGAATAATGCCCCGGTATACTTTGCGCATTTATATGCAGAACATTGAAGTTTTTAGACACATCAGATAAGTGCTCTTTAATAGTATCAGACAGAGGTATGGGAATACTATGAAAACTGTCGTCATCACCGTCGCTAATAGTTGAAGAGGAAAAAGAGTGGTAAGTATCATTTAGATCATCGTTAGACATTGAAGTATATGACAAATACAATTATTTAAAATATATGTATATATAAATATAAAAATAAAAACGAGAAAAATAAAATAAAAATAAAAGCTTATATGCAGTTATTTTCAGCTCAAACCAAATTGCAGCAATAACTTAGGTAGCCACCCGCTGGCAGTCTATATATTATAAACATAAAGACAAACCAACAATAAGAAATTAATAAAACAGATTCCATTATTACTTTCACACAAGTTTCGAACTTAATCCAACAAACGGAAAAAAAAAATACAATACTTAGGCCGTCGTACACGGCCGTAACTTTGGGTATAAAAAAAAAAAACTTTAACTGTCAGTGTCATCTGTCAGATGTCACTAACAAAAGAAAATAGTACACATATCAATTAATAACTAGAAGGTGAATCAAAAATAAAATTATTACGTAGATTAGATACTAGGATATTTGAATTTAAAACGACCAGTACGTTGACCAACGCGTTCACCACCAATAATAAGCAGGACAACATAACATCAGCTACAAGTGGACCATAACATAACCAACACAAGCATGCAGATATTTCAATTCACTTCTTGGGAATCCGTTTAGAGCGCAGTCCAGTTGAGGTGGCCGCCAATGTAGACGCCTTATCTGCTGACGCAACAGTTGTGGTCTTTGACCCACATGCCGCACTCCTTGCTGGGGCCTGTGTTTTGGCCGGGGACTCAGGCGACTCAGCATCCGAGGAGGAAGTGATGAGTTGGCTAACCTCGCTCTTGCTACATACACGGTGACGTGAGCCATCCGCAGCAATGATATGCACTATACCATCTCTGGTCCAGCACTTGTTGACACCAAAATGCAGCCTGGCTGCCATAAAAGCTTCATGTCGGTCCTTAGTTAAAAATTCAGATATTGTCACAGAACTACCCTTGAAATGAGTCTTAGAAAACCATACTTTATCTTTGAGTGCATCTGTCTGGAACTTTATTAGGACAGGACGTGGTTTTTTGCCCACTGAACGCCCTAGACGGTGACATCGACTGATGCCAGAAGCAGTAATAGCTTCCTCGATCCTTTCATTTATCACCTTGACAGCTACAACAGATATATCTTCCCCCTTTACTTCGGGAATCCCATGCAGAAGAAGCATTTTTCGGCGACTGCGCATCTCAAATCCGTCCTGCTGCATAGCTAGCACTGAAAGCTGTTGTTGAAGACACTTTAAAGATGTTGTTGTGAAGGACTTGAATGACTCAAAGTTTTCAGCAAGTGAGGCCACAGTCGCAGGGGGTGCATTCTTCACCAATTGTAGCTCCTGCATGAAACTTTCCATTCTTGTGTTGAACTCTTCTGTGAGTGTATTAATATTTTGCTGGATTGCCTCCATATTAAGTGAAATGAGTAAAGGATTTTAACTACCACAGGTGGGTCACCACTACACTGTTAGTTTAAACATAAATATTTATAGAAATACTTAAAATAAATATTTTAAAAGATATTTAAAAAGAGAGCTCAAATTTTTGCTGTTATTATCACAACTACCCACACATATATCAGATTTTTGGAAATTTATTTTCCAACCTAATTTTTGTAGTGTTTGTACTGTAATTTGAACATGCTGCCGCAATGTTTGTGTATTTTGATGGACAATCAAAAAATCGTCTAGGTACACTAGGATTCTTATATTCTCTTGTTCTCGTAGTAATTGAGCTATCCAATTTGTTAACATAGAGAAGATTTTTGGAGCTGTACTGAGTCCGAATGGCAGACAGGTCATCTCCAGTAGTTCTTGATTGTATACAAGGCGTAGGAAGCGCCTGTGAGATTCGTTTACTTTTAGATGGAAGTATGCTTGAGACAAGTCTATTTTGCACATCCAGTCGCGAGCTTGTAGGAAGTCTGGGATGCGATGCATGTTTATTAAGTGAAATGGCTCTGTCAGTACATATTCGTTTAGTGCTTTGAGATTGAAAACCGGCCGGGCTGACCCGTCCGGTTTTGGTCTTAAAAATATGGGGGATATGAAGCTGGCTGTAGGCTGAGCTGTTTTTAGAATGCCCTGTGATTTCATTTCTTGAACGGTGGTTGACATTTCTTTTGATATTGGAGTGTGAAATGGGCCTTCTATTAAATTTGGATAAATCAGAGAAGGTTTTTGACTGAATGGTATGCGATATCCCTGAATTAGTTCCAAAACAATGTTTGGGGCTCCCATCTCCCTCCAATGCGACTGGTAATGTACTAACTGACCTGCCTCGAACTGTTGCGAGTCATTGTTTATATTTGTGGTTTCCTCTGGAGGAAGCCTTTGATGCATCTTTACGTCCTTGTGGACCCCCACGACCGGGCCGCGAGCCCCTGTGGTGGTGAAATGACCTGCTTCCGCCATTATTATTGTGATATTGATCACATTCAACATTTGGGTACTGACCTCGAGAGAGGTTGTTATGTTGACATCCACCCCGCGAGGGTAGGTTATTATTGTGAGCATGTGTGTGCGCACAGCCTGGTGCAATATAATTGCATTGGGTTCCACGCGATGGAATCGTTGGTCTTCGAGCGCCATGCCCCCGCGAGGGGCGGTCGCGATTATTAGAAACGGCTGACTTTGCATTTGTATAAGTATCAGTCTTTGGGGGCCAAAAGGCTTTTCGGACCCCGCCAGCTTTTTCTAATGTTGAGGCAAAGGTCTCCTCATTAAATATATAAGTTGATGAAGGGGGAATTCTATTCAGTGCAGCTTTTACTAACGGGTCTTTTATTTGACACGTAATGGATTCTCGGCGCATTTCGATGCTTTCGGCTCTGTGGCCGCAAACTAATTGTAAAAGGTCCGTGGAGACTTTTTGAAACTCGCCTTTTTGAAATAGTTCATCAATTTTTTCGCTCAGGTCGTGAACGGTGAAATCTGCATTTTGGGCCCAAGAAAGAAGATTACGGATACTTTCTTGTAATACTTCTTTTTGTTTAAGTACGCAATAAGTCATTGCTGCATATGCTTTTTCAGAATGAGCTAAATGCTTTAATTTATCAAATGATTTGACCTCCTCGTTAGTTTCTAACTCTACGAAGCCGGGCGTGTGGTTATATAATTTTTGCGTATCGGCATATCTAACTTCTGACCAAGAGGTACTTCCTAGTTTCTGAACGTTAGTGAGCATGTTTAAATATTTTTCCGAGGTTTTAGGAACGGAGGGTTCCTTTAATTTTGTTTCTAAATTAAATGTAAAATCCTTGCTAGTCTCTTAGGGCTGGTTTTCCTGTGTTGTACAATTCTCATAGAGATCGCCACTAACCCCCGAGAAAACAGATATGTTGTCTTGAGCCGTGCCATTGTTATTTGCGAGAACATGCTGTCTGAGCTCGCTCATTTCTTGGAGGATTTTATTGATAGCATCAGAATCGTACGTTCGCTTACTTGTTTTCCTATGGCGGCGGGATCGTCTGCCGCGCCTGTTGCCAGAAGAGGAGCTCGACGAGCTGCTCGAACTGCTGCTGCTGCTGCGGGCTCGCTTACGACGTTTGCTGGGGCCGGCCGTCTGCTCCGCGACGCTGTCGCCACGAGCATCATGCTCGACTTCTCGATTATTCATTGCTGAAAACTAGTATTAAATTAGATTCTTATTGAACATTTGCAAAGGGCTTGCTTACTATTACTTTACTAAACTCTTACACACTTACAGCACGAAAACTATAAAAGGAATTTTATTCTGCGTGAAATCCGAACGGGAAACCGTTAAATGAGATGATTACACGCTGCTAAAAATGTAATTGTAATTGTACTTACTGTTCAGAGTTTGTACTTACTGATTTTCTGCTAACCACTTTTTAAAATTTTTGTTAACGGTTATTTTTAATTTGATCGTCACAGAGATAGTGCTGCTGTAGACGTGTTACTTCGATGGAATCTAAAACGCCAATTGAATTCAAAATGGCGCGCTCATCACTAAGAAACAAAGTCGCGCGCAGCCGCCAGGTGGCGCCACTGAAACCGGAAACTGGGCATATAAAAGTACGGAAACTGATACGATTCGACGGAAGTCAGCTACGCTACTCTCAATATAAAGCTTCCAGTGACGGTCAAGTGTTTTAATAATAAATTTTACCTGTAAAAATAAAGAAACCACATTTAATGTTCTTAATCGAAATTTAGATAGAACTAAAATAACCAAATATTTAATTAAATTTTCTTTTCTCTATTCACAATATTATGCCTGTCAATCGAAATTGGCATTGGCCGACAGTGACAGCTCAGCTTACCATAGATAGTCAAGCGGCACTGACACATACGGCATTTAAAAAGAAAAGTATTATTTTTCTTTACATATAAATAAATAAATATACAAGAATTGCTCGTTTAAAGGTATAAATTAAAGAATAAAAGTCTCCATTATTATCACCTTCACGATTTATCATATTATTTTTTACTTACCCGTAGTCTAAAGCACTCAAGGATTTAATATTCATATATTATTTAAATTAGGATGGCATTTACATGTTATAAAACTTATACCAAAATTTTAATAATATCTGTTAGTTTATACCAGTTAGTAAGTTAGTTAAAATCTTTATTGCACCAAAACATAATGTACCACCAGTATATTTAACCAAAAAACATCAACGATCAAGAATGTCGCCGAGCGCACTACACCGCGCTTTACGTCGCCTACGTAGCTCTGTGTGTGAGCGGCATGTCGTTGTGTACGTGCGCCCGCTGCCAGCGTAAAATACCTATATTAGCGGAAAGCAAAAAGATTATCGGTCTCTTAAAAAGCTGTGTGAATCCCAGTACAAGTTGCAAGTTTAGAGTGCTGGGTGCTTAAGCACGACACTAATGGTGCCATCTAGTTCTTACTTGAGGAGGCACTTATAATAAAATCAATAGTGACTTGCAGGAATTGATACAAATAATTCACAGATACGATGAAGATTTGTTTATGTTTGTCTTGCAAACAGTAAAAATTTATCATTATTGATTGTTGTACGCTAAATAGATTTAGTAGATTCCACATATAATGTTTAGTACACCAGTAGCAGTACAGTCACAGGCACGGGCACTCAGGTTAATTGCACTAATATTTAAGCAGTATAAAATGCTAGTAGTCACTTTTATGCACTGTCCACTAAGTTTTAGGACTAAGAAGAAGGATAAACTAGTAATTATTACAGATACGCGCGTAAAACAATTTTTAAATTAATTTAAATAGGAACGTAACGGAGGATAGTGTTTACTAGTCAGCGCCCTCTAGCGAAAAAATTCACGCAGCCAACAGACAAATCATCACTGATGACTCATTTCATTTAAAAAATTACGGTTACCGTTAAAAGATAACCGCTTAGGTATAATTGCCAGCTTGGTACGTGAACGAATTTAAACACATTAAAAAATAATAATCATGTAATAGCTAGAAATCGGAGAAGATAACATTTATACTAAAATTACTAGAATATGAAAATTACAACATAAATCCGATTCATGCCAATTACAGTCATGTCGAAAACATACATACATAACATGTTTAATGTTAATTTGGTATGAAATAAATATAAATCATGGACAAAAGATTTTTGTGCCATGTCATTAGGTACAAGTACTAAGATAGGAAAATACAATTAATCTGTATCCCAGATAAATCATTATGACGATTTCGTTTAGGTTATAAACGAATTATCGCATACAACAAAAGTATATTTTAAAATTATGACCAATCATTACTAAACTAGTAAAATTTCAAATTTGGTTACAAAACATAATTGGTAGAGGAAAGTAACCAAATATGGAATAGTGTCCCTAATTTGGAATACCGGCATTACTCGTAAACAAAAAATCCTAGACGCGATAAATACTGATTGTCCGTCTCTTTCTACCTCTATCCACGCGCACAGGTCTCGACGTGTCGTGTAGTGCAAGCGCTTTGGCCACGGTGGAGGTGTTTTGTTTTGTCGCCGTCAGAAAACTTTTACGGGTACGTAATAAAAAATGTATTTTTCATTAATTATTGTGAATGGTGTGTTTGTTATTGTTTCTTTACATCAAATAAGTGTTTGTGTGAAAGTATTAGAGGCAACATGTTATCTTAGTTTACTCATTTAAAAAAAAAAGTATATATTTTTCTATAATTTGAAAATGCCAATTATGGACAGGTCATGGGGTCCATATATGGACTATTCCTTAATTAGTTAGTAATAAAAAGAAAATAAAATTACTTAAGCAAAGAATAAAAAACAAAAGGAAAAGAAATTAAAAAGAAAGCCTCTGAAAGAGAAGACAAATCCAGCTTCTTCTTCTGACGATGACGAGATGATTCTGTTTGACACAGACAGTGAGCCCGAAGCCTTGGTGGGGCGTACGGCTCCAGACACCGAAGATGCTGAGTGCATGTTCTGCCACATGCTTTTTTCTAATGATACTCAAGCGGATGCCTCATGTTTGCGCTGGTGCAGAGTTTGATACCTGGATTGGTGACTTTTGCAAATAATTTTGAGTTCTTTTTTTCTATTTTATTGATGTTCCTAATTACAGTATTAGAGTTACATTGAGTTTTGTTTGATTTTGTGTAATTTTTTTAATTTACGTTAATTTTTTATAGGTTTATGTCTGAGTTTATAAATTGTTCCATATTTGGGGTACCTATTCCATTATTAGATACATTTCTGTTAATTTTGTTTTTGAGAAAATATTATACTTAAAATCAATAAATATGACAACTGGTTGTTACTGTGTAAAACGCAAATGTGTAATAAGATATAATTACTAGTAAAGGGGTTTGATTTGAAATATTTGTTTGTTTTATACCCAAAAAACAAAATGGTATTCCATATTTGGTTACTTTCCTCTAGTTTCTAAACCCTTTTTTTTTCTTTCTTAGGAATACATACTCAAAATACAGCTAGACAACTTACCCTATAATAACAGGGAACTCTTATACAATAAAAGAATACCTGAATACACTCAATAATTAACTTTAGTCTATTATCAAAGGCTCCAGAAAATCAGAGATAATATAAAAATAAAAATGTTTAAAAGCGTTTATTAGTTTATTATGGATTCTTTATAAATAAAATAAATGATTTGAAATAATCAACATTATATTGAATTATTTTTTAAGCTGGGAATGACCATGACATTAACTATCTGTCAATGTCATCTTAAGTCATTCAGTTAGAATAAACTACCGTAAACAAACAATGAACAGAACCATCCTATTTGTATGAGATTATTTCTGAAAATTATAATTACTTCTTATTAAAATGTGATGGAATACATACTTTTTAAAAAGAATTTAGCAATTTCTAAACAAAACAAAAGATGGCCAATCGGTGAGTGATATTGTAAACATTACATTGTTCCAATACCCCCCTTCGCAAGAAAAGGATTTTACGTAGTAAAATCCGCGCGAACGCTCTAAATAAGAAACAGTTTTCTGCCCAACTAACGTACACAGACATACAATTAAAATCACACTTACAAAATAGTCTAGTGAAAATAATTTTAAATCAAAAAACCTACCAAACAACAATAGAGATACAGACATAATAATAACATGCTGCACTCAAACAGAAAAACTAAGATGGTGAATGCTTATTCACCAAGAAGGAAAATGAAGAATATGTTACCTGTGACATAAAGTGATGATCTGTACTGAAATGATATACTGTCCGCATTTGCTAAGCTATAGAGTCACGACCCGCTCTAAACGCGCTAAAACGCTTATAAACCGATAAAAATCCTGAAGCGAAGAAACGTCATTAGAGGCTTATTTTGCGAGTTAACAATCGTTCGTGACATGGGGCTTATTTTAAACGAGTTTGCCAAACCACTCGAAAAGATGTGCTATTAGAGGCTTATTTTACGAGTTAACACTACCGCTCGACCAAGAAAATAATGCTATCAGGATGTTCTAGCAAAAACCCCAAAGTCCTGACCTAAAAAAAAGGTATACCAAGGAACAACAAAAACCAAAATTCCCACCTATAAACACAAAGGAACAACAAAAAAAAACCCAATTCGTGTAGGCTTATTGACTCAACAACTACGTTCAATAATAAAAAATCAGTAACAAATTTGAAATCACAGAAAGATGGTAACTGTTATGCAACAAAACTGAAAGGAAAAACAAAAAAAAAACTCATAAAAACGGTTAAAATTAACTTTAGAAAAAAAAATACGAATCGACATTATAAATTCTTACACACTACAATAACAGGAATCGACCCCGCGACCCTGACCTAAATACGACTCTAAAAGTCAAAATATTTATAAAAATATAAAAACAAACTCTAGTAAAATTAATTTGTCAAAATTAAAACAATGTCAACTAAGTATTAAAAAAAACTCATTTAACGCTGACTCAGGCCAAAACTCTTCTTCTTCTTCTTCTTCAGGCCAAAACTCTGAACGCATGACACTAAAAATCTATACAAAATATCAGCACAATTTATTGTGGCTTTAAAATTTGAATAAGACCTAAACAAAGATGTGGTTCGATTCATTTTTGTAAACTACCTAAATAATAGGAAATATTAATAACCGGAAATAATTGCACGGCAGCGGTTGCGTAACATGTTTTAATTCACTAATTAGGAACTTCAATAAATCATATAGCAATTAAAAACTGAATATAATATGTTTGACACTTGTTTTCGACACTATTTAATTATCTTCACTATAATTTGTCCGATTTACGTACCGGCTAATAGTTACTTTTAAATTTTACAAAATTAATACTTATAATCAAACTTAGAATAAAATAATTATAGAAAAATAACCAAATCAGTATAAATTGCAAATAAAATTAAGAACGCAACCAAGCGTCTTGAGAGTCAGGCCGCAAGAGAGCCCAGTCGTCCGAATAACGGTCGCACGTCATTTTCCCTTTCCATCGCTGTGGCGGGGTGCGTAGCGGGTGCGTAGTGTTGCCAGCACGATGACAGCTACGGTCGCCAACATTTTGTAAAAAAAAATTAAGTTCGACTAAAAAATTCAATATAAAAACTACACGTGTGTGTCCACTGTTATATAAGTGAGTTGCTGACTGTAGACCCCCCATAAACAAAATATACAAAAAAACAAACACAAAAACGTACACAAACACAAAGCCCTGGGGTAGATAACCGATTTGTTATGTGCCCCAGGTGTGGCCAGTAATTAAAATCCGTATAATAGCCAATATAAAACCAAGAGACAGCTGTGTACCTTATTTTAAAAAATACAAAATCCTAACTTTACCGAGCATTTATATTCTAGAAGCATGTAAATTTGTCCGTAAATATCCACACTTTTACGCAAAAAGAAAAGATTTACCTACTAAATATAACCTCAGACATCAGAATAGATTACAACTGCCAACTTCCCACCTCAAACTTCATTTATCTAGCCCTCTAGCAATGTCCATAAAGCTCTATAATAAACTCCCAGAAACCATTAAATCTATAGAAAAAGATAAAATATTTTTTAAAAAGATTAAAGAAGTGCTAGCTAACAAATGTTATTATTCTATAAATGAATATTTATGGTGTATTGGTGTGGTATTATGGGTGCGTAGCGGGTGCGTAGTGTTGCCAGCACGATGACAGCTACGGTCGCCATCACGGCCATGCTGCATTTGTGCCAGCCCTCGGACACATAACGTGTCTTGGTAAAATGCTGAAAAGATAATACATGGTCACATTATAAATTATTCTTTTTACAGCACAATTAAAACAGCTATCATTTTTACATGTTTAGGAGCACAAATACATTAACCAATCATATTTGCTTAACGATATATCTAGCACGTTGTAGGTCGTGTCCCGTTTTCTGGACTTTCTGCCTGTGCTCGTTACATTTGGCAAATATGTATACTGGTTTATTGTACAGTGCAGTATCATGATAAAGGGCTACATGAAATAATAATAACTACATTTTAGCAAGACTCTGAAAGAAACATACTAACAGTGAAAGAATAGTAATATTTCTTTCTGACCTCGCCAACACCACTTTCCTGATTAATCTTCAATGTCACAATGATCTAATCGAATCCAGGGGTTCATATTTTCGGCCGCGCTTGTACCACAGTACCGTCGAGTGCTCCTCTCACTTCCTCTCAGATCTTTGATTTGGTACCTGTCTTTTCCCAACACTTTTATAACTTGAAACGGACCTTTGAATATTGGCATTAGCTTTCTGCTCTGGCCGTCGTTATTTTGGCTTTGGATTTTAACGAGAACAAGGTCACCCTCATTGTAAGTCTTAGCCTTTATGCGTCTTTTATTAAACTCTTCTTTTGTTCTACAGCATTGGCTTTTATATTTTCGTCTACACTCTTACGTAAGTTTGTAATGACCACGGAATATTCGCCATCATTTTCAAGACCCAAAGAGTCGGCATCTGCTCGTAATCTGTACCCGAACAAGACCTCACATGGCACCGCCTTAATCGTTTTATGAATAGTAGAATTAAGTGCTTGTTGTAAAGATTTGACACATTCATCCCATCTATCATCAGCTAAGTTAGCTCCCATGGCTTTCATAGCCTCAAGAATAGTTTTGTTAAATCTCTCAACCTGTCCGTTTGAACGCGGCATACCTGTAGCAATTGTGTGCAAACGTATATTTTTCCCTATGCAATATTGTTTAAATTCGTTTGATGTAAAACCTGACCCGGCGTCAGTAATAAGCCTTCTAGGATTTCCAAAAAATTTTGAAACATTTTCCAGTTCATTTATAATATTATTGCTATCCGTTTTACTAACAGCCGATATAAAGACGAATTTTGTAAACGAATCAACTATGACAAGCAAGTATTTATTATTAGATGTAGTTTTTATAAACGGGCCTAAATGATCCAAGTGAAGGGTGTGGAATGGTTGGGCATATTTTGGCAAAGGATACAATTCGCCTTCCTTTGGACCTCCCTTATTTTTATAATAAATGGAATTCAGACAGTTTTTAACATATTTTTTTACTTGATGTCGCATTTTTCGGAACCAATATTTATTTTCTATGCGTTCAAGCGTCTTATCGACAGAGAAATGACCGTTGTCGTCATGATTAAGTTTTATTATTTGCCAAATGCATAGTTTCGGCACTACCCATCGACGACCCTGAGTGGTACGTCGATACACTTTACCACCAAGAAGCTCATAATTATTAAAAATATCCCTATGAGCATCGGCATCTCCTGATTCCAAAACCTCTCTTAATTTTACAAGTCCTGTAACTGAACAGATAATAACCAATCTGCTTCAGTTATTGAAAGTATGAGCTCCGCTTCCGATCGTTCCCCATGCTGCACGGGGTTGCGACTCAATGCATCGACATGATGCATTTTCGAGCCTTCCCTGTGCACAATCTCAAATGAAAACTCCTGTGTAGAAAGTACCCACCGCGCAACACGTGGAACGATCTCCTTTTTAGTCATGGCATATTTAACTGCGTTACAATCCGTAACAATTTTGAATGTTGACCCTAACAGATACAAACGATATTTTCGCAGAGACGGTATTATAGCAAGAAGCCTCAGCTCAAAGGAATGATAACGTTTTCCTCCTCTGTCGTCTGGCGACTGTAATAATTAACAGGTTTTTACCTTCACAAGTATTTTGCATTTGCCCGCAATACCGTCCCTGCTAGCGTCTGTGTAAAGTATACACTCTTTATCAGGGTCAAAAATGGTCAGAATATTGTTTGATGTTAGTGTATTTTTAAGGGTTTGAAAAGCTTGCTGTTGACTACTGTCCCAGGATCAAACACAATCTTTTTTTAACAGTTTTGTTAAAGGACTGGATAATAAAGCGCAATTTAGAATGAATTTTCTAAAATAGCTAATGAGACCCAGGAATTGTCGCAGTTGGTGGACACTTTTTGGAATAGGAAAATTTCTTACAGCGTCTACTTTAGACTCATTCGGCATTATTTTATTGTATTCAATTCTATGCCCAAGAAAATGTATTGTAGTTTTCAAAAAATGTCATTTTTTTAGGTTCAGAGTTAAACCGTGATTTTGAAGAATTTTTAATACAGTCTCTAATAATGTTAAATTCTCTTCGACCGTTTCGGAAATTAATAGGATATCATCTAGGTACAATATCACTTTGCCAAAACGCAGGTTACCCATCACTTTATTGATCATCTGTTGGAAACAGGAAGGTGCATTCGCTAAACCAAAAGGTAATCTTAAAAATTCATAATGACCGTCTTCCGTAACAAAAGATGTTCTGCTAATTGAGCTTTCACTCATTTTAATCTGATAATAGCCACATTTCATGTTCAAACTCGTAAAATATCTACAACCTCTTAGCCTGTCTAACAGATCCTCAATACGCGGCATGGGGTATTTATCTTTTTCGGTTATCTTGTTAAGGGACCTGTAATCAACGCATAACCTTTTCTCGCCGTTTTTCTTATTTACTAATAAAACAGGGCTAGCATATGAGGCATTGCTTTCCCTAACTATTCCATTTTCCAGTAGTTCGTCAACCATATCCCTAATCATCTTACGGTCAGTAGGACTGTGACGATAAGGTCTATATTGTACAGGTTTAGATTGAGTCAAGTTTATTACCATTTCGTGGTCATTAACTTTGCCTAATTCCTTAATAGATGATGCAACACAACTTTTATATTTATGAAATAAATCGATTAATTGGCTGTGATGTGATTGGGTGTCTATTTCTAAATTATTGACACAGTTAACAAATTCATAAAAAGATTTTTGATACGCGAACGTTAAATTATTTCCTACCCGTGAGTGCATTAAATCGGATCGCTCAGTCACATTGCGGCCAATCAGCAATTCGCAGCCAGATATATACTCAATCACGTATACAACAACGTTTTCTAAACTAACGGTATCCATTAGTAGATTTATGCTTACATACTCGGTTACAATTTTAGTACTATCTTTTGAAAATCCTTGTAATGTTACGGGGATAGCTAATGTTTGTTTTGATAAGGAATATTGTTTCACTACACTTTCACTTATTAACGAACAGCTACTTCCTGTGTCTATTAATGCCTCATGATTAAAATTATTTATCATAACCCTTTTAAAGAATCTATTTTTACCGTCAGATGAAACCATACATTTTGTTTCTTGTTTATCAATTTTCACGTTACTATTCTATTTACTATAACAAACTGACTCTGTATGTCCCCGCTTTCCACAATATTCACATTTAATATCGCACTGATGCCTTTTATGTGCACCACCACAGGAGAAACATTTTATCGGTTTACGATTTTGTGACTGAGTGTCATTTGTGCCTGTCGAAGTACTGGGCTCTAACATTTGAAACGTTGTTGAGGAAACTGTTGAAAATGGGGTCACACTAGATTGGGTAGTTCCAACTGGCCTAGGTTTATTTTCGCGAGACAAATTAATTTGTTTAGAGTGTTTAGGCTTATAGGTTCGACTATGTAAAAAGCTAGCAAGGCTGTCACAGGTTTTAAAATTACCTACATCGATGGACGCGCTCACTGTGCCTTCACTTATGTTTCCCAAAATAATTGAGATGATATCGGCCTCAGTAAAATTTAATGACAACCTATCTATTTTGCACTTTTGATCGAAGAAAAACTCATATAAAGATTAATTGTCTTCCGGTTTTCTATCTATTATATCTTTTAAAAGTTCAAACATATTCCGTTGGATTTGAAATGTGTCAGATATATTACTACGCCAATCCTTCCACTGCCATGTGGGCCAAGATTCGTTTGTACGTAACAACGAATCGTACCAAATTTTAGCCGGACCCTTTAGTTTATTAACCTTTAACTGTGGACGTCAAAATATTGTTACATATTCATGGACGCGAGGTCTCACGGACCGCTATTGGTTTTAGGTTTTTTTTTAAGGTAATTGTCAGATATTTTAATAATTTTATTTTTAATATACTTAAGGGATATTAAGTTAAAAGACTAAATATGTATTTAGCGATTATTTTTTATTTTCTTATATTTCTAAGCAAATAACAATAAAAGGCACTTTTCAGTCTTCAATTGGCCTAAGATCAAAAAAGGAACTACAATTTAAAAAAACCTAAATTCTTAACATTTTGAAACGAATTATCTGTAAGTTTAAACTATATCAATCATAAAAAACAAAAAATCAACTTCTTAACTTAAAACATAAAAATTCTGACACAGGTCTAACATGAACAAAATTATTGGCAGTCGTTGCACAACGGCTTAGAGCACTGAAGGCATATAGCTTGACCGCAGCTGACACAAGTGAAGTTAGTCTTCCTCTTTAGTTTAGGTGGACAGATTCGGCAGGTTTTTCGCTTTGAAGATTCCATTTCTATAGCAGGGGGCTCTTCTGAAGGCATGTCGGCTCCCAAAACTCGCTTCAAAGCCATGTTCAGCTCCTTTGGCAAATTTGAATTGAAAACGCGTCTTTGCGCGACTAAAGATATTGCTATTTTTTTTAAGGAAATCTCCTCTTTCTATTTCTTTGGGTTGATACTGATTGTACATAATATGAGAATTTACACCACTCAAATCCAGTACTTTATAGAAAATTACTATAGGCCATCTTCTAGTACGTCGACTGCTTGAATATCCCTGAAGGTCACTTTATACCAGAAGTACTTAGTTTAATATTTTTTGACATTTTGATTGAGTACTAACTAAAACAAAAAAAAATTGCAATCAAAATGTTTTGTATGGAAATCATGGACGCGCGGTCACACAGACCGCAGCCGAACTTTAAAACAAAATAACTTACCAAATTTGCTGTCGGCGACGCAATCTCCCGCCTTCGTAGACGTTTCGCCACTAAAACTGAAGCTACTGAGCGCCGCAGGAGTGCAACATGCAGGGAAGTAAGGTATCCACGATTATTGCAAAGGGGAGCGGCCTGTGAGACCGCGCGTCCATAGTTAAAGGTTAAGAGCCTGATAGCGAACCATCCTATCAGACCAGCCAAACGTGTTAAAGTAAGACTTTATAATATTCAGCCAAGCTGTAACATTGTCCTTGAGAGGGTCAAAATCTGGTATTAAACTATTCAAGGTCAAAGTATGGGTTGTACTCACAGTATCTTCAACAGGTACCTTCCGTTTTTTTCGTGATACTCGTGGTGATGGCGTTCTCGTTTTCCTTGAGCTGTCGCTGTTGCTACTTCTGCTGCTAGAGCTCGAAGAACTGGGTGATCTGCGTCTGCGCCGGGATCGAGCGGGGGTACGGTCGCGTCTTCCCATTGCGACAATCCCACTTCTGATGTAAACTACCTAAATAATAGGAAATATTAATAACCGGAAATAATTGCACGGCAGCGGTTGCGTAACATGTTTTAATTCACTAATTAGGAACTTCAATAAATCATATAGCAATTAAAAACTGAATATAATATGTTTGACACTTGTTTTCGACACTATTTAATTATCTTCACTATAATTTGTCCGATTTACGTACCGGCTAATAGTTACTTTTAAATTTTACAAAATTAATACTTATAATCAAACTTAGAATAAAATAATTATAGAAAAATAACCAAATCAGTATAAATTGCAAATAAAATTAAGAACGCAACCAAGCGTCTTGAGAGTCAGGCCGCAAGAGAGCCCAGTCGTCCGAATAACGGTCGCACGTCATTTTCCCTTTCCATCGCTGTGGCGGGGTGCGTAGCGGGTGCGTAGTGTTGCCAGCACGATGACAGCTACGGTCGCCAACATTTTGTAAAAAAAAATTAAGTTCGACTAAAAAATTCAATATAAAAACTACACGTGTGTGTCCACTGTTATATAAGTGAGTTGCTGACTGTAGACCCCCCATAAACAAAATATACAAAAAAACAAACACAAAAACGTACACAAACACAAAGCCCTGGGGTAGATAACCGATTTGTTATGTGCCCCAGGTGTGGCCAGTAATTAAAATCCGTATAATAGCCAATATAAAACCAAGAGACAGCTGTGTACCTTATTTTAAATTTCTAATATTCTAGAAGCATGTAAATTCGTCCGTAAATATCCACACTTTTACGCAAAAAGAAAAGATTTACCTACTAAATATAACCTCAGACATCAGAATAGATTACAACTGCCAACTTCCCACCTCAAACTTTATTTATCTAGCCCTCTAGCAATGTCCATAAAGCTCTATAATAAACTCCCAGAAACCATTAAATCTATAGAAAAAGATAAAATATTTTTTAAAAACATTAAAGAAGTGCTAGCTAACAAATGTTATTATTCTATAAATGAATATTTAGACGACAAAGATAAATTCAATTAGAAATAGTTACAAAAATAATAATAAAATAGATATTACAAGAAATATATTTAATACTAGCTGATGCCCGCGACTTCGTTCGCGTGCATTTTATGACTCAGGCGTATAAATATGCTCATCAGGCTAAACGACTTTTGCTCATGCGTCATTAATGTATATTTCTAAGAGTTTAGCTGGACCATTATGTTTCTGAATCAGAAATAAACGTTCTGAACAATAAACGTTCATCAGGCTGAACTACTTTTGATAAGACGTCATTTTTATATTTCTTATAGTTTGCTGGACCATTAATATTGTTCCATTTTCCAAAATCAATTATAGCATATATGTTGATAAAAAAGTTTCACTCGAATCCGTCCAATATTTCCGGAGATTAGCTTATACAGACAAACAGACAGACAGACAGTTTTTTTTAAATTTCTTATTATTACAGCCTCCATCGCCCATTTTTTTCCAAATAAATTCAATGTACAGACACATTTTTTTTACTGTTTTATTATACGTAATAGACCATTATGTTTCTGAATCAAGTGTTCCAGACTTCAGACCTTCGATTTTTATACCTCAACAAAAAATGCTCATCAGGCTGAACAACTTTGCTAAGGCGTCCCTTTTATATTTCTAATAATTTAGCTGGGCCATTATGGTCCTGCATCATGTGTTGATCTTCGATTTTTATATCTCAACAAAAAATGCTCATCAGGCTGAACTGCTTTGGCTAAGGCGTCATTTTATATTTCTTATACTTTAGCTGGACCATTATGGTTCTGCATAAGGTGTTCCAGGTCTTCGATTTTTATAATTCAACAAAAAATGCTCAGCAAGCAAAACAACTTTTGTAAGGCGTCATTTTTCTGAACCATTAAGTTTTTGCACCAGGTGTTCCAGATCTTCGATTTTTATATCTCAACAAAACATGTTCATCAGGCTGAACTACTTTTGCTAAGGCGTCATTTATATTTTTCTTATAGTTTAGCCGGACCATTACGGTTCTGTATCAGGTGTTCCATTTTCCAAAATCAATTATAGCTTATATGTTGCTCAGGCTTAACAGCTATAAAACAAAAAACGTTTCATTCGAATCCGTCCAGTATTTCTGGAGATTAGTGTGTATAAACAGAAAACCAATCGCCCATAGAAAAATTATCTTTAAAGTTTAAATGACGATAACTTTTTTATCTGACATCAGATTTTGATGAAACAAAGCCTATATGTTGCTCAGGGATGAGCTTAATCTTGTAGTGAAAACCGCGTAAAAATCTGTTCTGTAGTTTTAAAGATTAGCGAGTACATACAGACAGACAGACAGACAGACAAAAAAATCAAAAAAATCTTTTTTGTGTTTTGTTACTCTTTTTTCATTGCCCACACCCATTTTTTGTTAATTTTATCAAATGTACAGACACGCGGTTCCTACTGTTTTATCATATGTATTGATAATACAAAAAAATAAATAATCTTTTTAAATAGTATAATAATTACAATTCAATAAGTAAATACGATGACATATTTCAATATACTTATACGAGCCATATAATATAATAAAAAAATTAAAAAAAACAAAAAATATTTTTTAAATAGCACAACAACAGCAATTAAATAAATACGATTACTATTTTCTAAATATATATACGAAAAGCTACCAAATAGATATGATATTATAACTTAAAAATAAATAATTATAACTATTACATAATTTTGCATGAGAATACATTAATTTACTCATTTCTTTTTAAATAGCCCTTCTTTTATTGCAGCGCTCGTCAGGGCCCTTAATTGATCTATTATATAATCAAAGACTTGATTGAGTATTGAGTATTGAATCCTGTCTCTGTACAAACAATATGAGACAGGAGTGGTCCCTCTCGGTTCGAAGCAGGCACTGACTTCTACCACAGTTCCGACCAACACCACTCAAATATACAAAAAAAAAAAAAACGCAAGATCCACGCACTATTCTGTACACGACCACTAGGGTGTCCCAAGACATAAGGAAAAATTTTTTTTAGCGAAATCAAATACGCATACCCTCTATTTTTATTCTATTTGACCTCATTGACTCAAATAATAAATATTATTGCGATTGGACAATGATAACCCTTAACGACTTGATGCCAAACTTTTGACATGAAAATTTGTACTGAATTACTACGGGACGAATAAAGAACTTAATTTTTGTTACTTAATCAAAACTCCAATACACCTGAATAGTATATTATTTACATTAAATAATGATATTATTTTTCAAGTTTTCTTATAAACGTTTGTTTTATCAGTCAGGATAAATTTTGTAGCAACGTAATAAAAAAAATTTTCTTCCTCAACTGTGATTTATCCATGAGTCTTGCATTGACTTAACCGCTCTTTCAGCTAAATCGTTTTCTACCCTCAGTTTGGCTTCTTGACACAAGCATCATTTGACCACAAAGTAGGACTTTCATGTAGAAAACTGTCTTCAATTTTAAGGCGATCGAACAAGGACTAGCTTTTTACTAAAATGAAGTCAGAGATGTTTTTTTCATACAATGAAGCGCAAAGTTCTTTCTATAGGATGTATCGTTTACCATGAGTTATTTCCTCTTTGGTTAGATTTTCAACCATTTTAACGTTTCTTGGTCCACATCATCATCAAACAGTGTTAATATAGAAACTTCGTCAATTAAAGACCTCAATTGCTGAGAATCTTCTGCAAGGCTGCTTTTGAGATCGTTTATCAATTTTCTCGTAAGACTTCATTGATTTCAAAAGCACAAATCTTGATAAGGTGCTTTAATAGCTGATGTTTTTTTTGTGCATTTTATTGCAAGTCCCTCCAAACTTGATATAACCCGGGCGACCGAGTTTTGCTCGGTTACATCTCAAACATTAACTACATTTTTTAAACTTGTCTAAAAACAATACAAAATAAAAAATTATACATAAACTTGAACATAAAAAAAAAACAAAAGTAAGTCACCGAGTGGGATTCGAACCCGTAACACTCTTTCTAGCAGTCCGCATCCTAAACTGCTGAGTCAAAACGGATAGCGGCTGACGCGACAAAATTAGCGACCATATTCTGCGTGGAAAGAAAAACGCATGAAAACTCGAAAACACGCGTTTTCCCAAACATAAGACTAATCTAGATTGATTGCTTATTCCCGAAAACCCCCATATACTAATTTTCAGCGAAATCGTTAGAGCCATTTTCGAGATTATAGAAATTTATAAATATATAAATAAATAAATATACAAGAATTGCTCGTTTAAAGGTATAAGATAAGATACGCGTATTTTCTCAATAGATAGGTAATATACACTCGCGAATAGTGAGATCCGCGCTTTCATTGACAGTTAAATGTAAAACGACGGATATTGTAAAATAAAACTGCCACACAAAAATAAAATAAAACACCACACAACTGCAAAACTTTTTCATTAGATGGAAGTTTTAAACCCGTTTTCTGATGTTTTACGTCACCTATCCTAACTAATCCTACTAATATTATAAATGCGAAAGTAAGTTTGTATATTTGTTTGTCTACACGCTTTGACTACTGAACCGATTTGGATAAAATTTGGTATAGATATAGTTACTATTTATCCCGAAATTTCCAAACGCCCGGGCACAGCTAGTTAAAAATATACCCCTTCTAGAACTGCGTAATTCCACTGACATATTGACTGTTTGAAAACAATGCGTGTCCTATAACTAAATAACAAGTACCATAACAATCAATCGAGACGTTAGGTCGCGTCAGCCTTAAGAGGGCAAGTACTGAAATGTATCAATGTAAGTCGGCACGGGTTACCGTGGGCCTACCTTCTTAAAATTTTATTTATAATTGTTTTGACTTAAAAGAAAAAAAATAAGAGGGTATGTGTTAAAAAAAAAACGACTTTGATTTTTTTGGGACACCCTAACGATCACCTATTTAAAACCACGTATATGGGCGCCAATTGCTACGGGATAAGCCCGAGCAAAAACAAAAACAAAATCAAATAAAAAAAAAAGACGTGTGGCACTCGGGGACTGCCGCGGTAAAGCTATTGCAAACAAGGAAGGACGGCAACTTCGCAAACGGACGACGGAGACGAAGCGGCAACCTACATGGTAGGCGGAGTGGGGAGAGCGTGAGGTTTTTTCGTTACGGAATTTCTGGATTCGATCCCCGCGCTCAAGGCCCGCGATAGAAGCTATGCAATAGCTTAAAAACTACGAGGAAAAGACAATAAAACAAAATGAATTAAAATAAACAACTATATTGTCCTTTCTACCATAAAACAATAAACACACAAAACTAATAATCTAGGGACAGACGCGGGTCCAGCGAAGAAAATAGGTAGTCTCGTACAGATGTTGCGTTGACAAATAAAAATAAACAGAACGGTGGTCAGTGAGTCTCGAGCGGAACTTATCTCGGTGAGGGATGACAGGCACTCGGGGCAATAAAAAATGGCGGCCGGTTCGACTCGAAGTCACGCTCGGTTGCAAATTCACCGCAGCAAACTTCAATTTCACTGTCGTGTAGACTCTCCAGGTGTAACGTAGTTCTTCACCAGGGTGACGTAGTTCTTCACCAGGAGTAACGAAGTTCTTCACCAGGGGTAACGAAGTTCCTGGAAAATGGCCATATGCATCCGCTGTAATTAAACGTAATTATTGGACGTCCCAGCGGATTACCGATCGACAAATAATTACAAGGTCCCTAAGGTCGGCGATCTTTTACAAACGAAAAGTAAAATTTAATTTTGAAATAAAAATTGACAGGAGTCAATAATATCAAAAGTACAATAATTATTAAATTATTGTTAATTGAAAAAAGAAAAAAACCTATTTACTGTTACTTATAAAATTAAATCATCACGTCTTTTTCCGACGGGACAGACATTTTATAATTTAATATCGATCTCAAGAAGAAAATCTTGGAGCAAATTTGTCGCGAGCGCATGCCCATAATGGGATGAATCATATATGTATAGATAGGTATGTAACTACAGTTGATAGAGTATGCTGCGTAGATGGCATGCGCAGCGAATAAAAAAATTCAGGGAGACATGTAAAGGAGATGACCGAATTTTACCTCCTGTCTCCCAGTCGCATCTTCCGGGTTTCTGGCTAGAGTCTATGCCTTACGACAAGCAACCGTGCTTGCATTACCAGGCCCACTCAACTGGACCTCACTGCACCACCTGCAGTTAAAACGACATAAGACAAAACCGTTACCACCAAGAGTCTCGGGACATTGTTACGTTACTAGAAGAGGTGCATAGTCGCGTAGATTTATAGTAGGTCAATCTCAGTTAGTTACCAGTAGACTTCTCTATACCGTATATGCCTTCCATGTGCCAATACCTTACTACGGCTGCCCTAACGCCCGTGCACCAGGGACCAGCGCGTCCCTAAATCAGCCGCCTCGGGCCGTAAAGCCTCAGAGAATTCGGCCGCCCCAGCAACAGCCTGAACAGGGTTTTCTAGTCATTAGCCCCACAGGTCCCCGCGAAGGGGCACGCCACAGGGGATTCTCTTTCGAGACGCAACTTCTAGTCTCTCGCGTGGCGAGCGAGCCACAGGGATCAGCGGGATCTCTTCACAGCCGACAGGCACCCGTGCCACAAGGTTCAAATTGTTCCTAAATCAACTGCCCCGGCACATCAAGCCACAGGGATTAAGCCGCCCGGCTCAGAGCCATCGGGTTTCCTAGTTACGTAGCCCCTCATCTTTACTTCACCACAGGGGATTATCTTCGTGGCGAGGCTCCCCTACGGCTCTCACCTACAGTGCATGCCGTCATTGGTCACAAGGGGGCATCTCGCTTTAGTGACCCCGTTGCCGCTACGTAGACCCATCCTACTTCACCACAGGGGGTTTTCGTGGCGAGGCTCCCCTACGGCCCTCACCTACAGTGCAGGCCGTCATCGGTCACACGGGGGCATCTCACTTTAGTGACCTACTCATTACTAACCCCGGCTTACAGCCCGACGATTAGCTCAGACAATGTAGCGTTCTAACGTTAAGCTCTGAGATTCCATGGTGAAACTAAATAGGTACATTACAAGTCTGATTATAGAATGAAACACTTGGCATGCCGCGACACTGGTACAGGATAAACGGAATATAGAACGCGCAGAATATCGAGAACAATCAAGATACGGATATGGAGTAAAAGACTCAGTAATATTCCGAACTAAACCAAAGTATTCAGATTACGAAATCAGAGGGTACGTAAAATATAAAACACGGAGCGCCCAAAATGTTAAACACGGTAAATAATTTGAACAATTCATTACCCGAGAACAATCCGAACATCAATACATATAATAAAACAGTAGGAACCGTGTGGGTGTGCATTTGACAAAAATTACAAAAAATGGATGTGGGCGATAAGAAAAGAGTAACAGAACACAAAAAAGATTTTTTGGATTTTTTTGTCTGTCTGTCTGTTTGTATGTACCCGCTAAACTTTAAAACTGCTAAACAGATTTTTACGCAGTTTTTACCAAAAGTTTAAGCTCATCACTGAGCAACATATAGGCTTTGTTTCATCGAAATCTGTTGTCAGATAAAAAAGTTATCATCATTTAAAATTTAAAGATAATTTTTCTATGGGCGATTGTTTGTCTGTTAGTACACGCCAATCTCAGGAAATACTAGACGGATTCGAATAAAACTTTTTTTGTTATATAGCAGTTAAGCCTGAGCAACATATAGGCTTTAATTGATTTTGGAAAATAGAACACCTGATGCAGAGCCATACTGGCCCAAATTAACTATAAGAAATATATAAATGACGCCTTAGCAAAAGTAGTTTAGCCTGATGAACATTTTTTATTGAGATATAAAAATCGAATATCTGGAACACATGATGTAGGACCATAATGGTCCAGCTAAATTATAAGAAATATAAAAAGGACGCCTTAGCAAAAGTAGTTCAGCCTGATGAATTTTTTTTGTTGAGATATAAAAATCGAAGATCTGGAACACCTGATGCAAAAACTTAACTTCAAAAAATATAAAAATACCGCCTTAGCAAAAGTAGTTCAGCCTAATAAACATTTTTTGTTGAGATATAAAAATCGAAGATCTGGAACACATGATGTAGGACCATAATGGTCCAGCTAAATTATAAGAAATATAAAAAGGACGCCTAAACAAAAGTAGTTCAGCCTGATGATTTTTTTTGTTGAGATATAAAAATCGAAGATCTGGAACACCCGATGCAAAAACTTAATGGTTCAGCTTATCTTCAAGAAATATAAAAATGACGCCTTAGCAAAAGTAGTTCAGCCTGATGAGCATTTTTTGTTGAGATATAAAAATCGAAGATCTGGAACACCTGATGCAAAAACTTAATGGTTCAGCTTAACTACAAGAAATATAAAAATGCCGCCTTAGCAAAAGTTATTTAGCCTGCTCAGCATTTTTTATTGAATTATAAAAATCGAAGACCTGGATCACCTGATGCAGAACCATAATGGTCCAGCTAAACTATAAGAAATATAAAATGACGCCTTAGCCAAAGTCGTTCAGCCTGATGAGCATTTTTTGGTGAGGTATAAAAATCGAAGTCTGGAACACTTGATCCAGAAACATAATGATCTCTACGTATAATAAAACAGTAATGAAAGGTATCTGTACATTGAATATATATAAAAAAATTGGGGCGATGGAGACTATAATATAGTAAAAAATAAAATAAAAAATCTATCTGTTTGTACACGCTACTCTCCGAAAATATTGGATGGATTTGAATGAAACTTTTTTATCAACATATAGGCTATAATTGATTTTGGAACCATAATGGTCCAGCTAAACTATAATAAGAAATATAAAAATTACGTCTTAGCAAAAGTTATTCAGCCTGATGAACTTTTATTGTTGAGGTATAAAACTCGAAGATCTGGAACACCTGACGCAAAAATATAATGGTCCAGCCCAACTGTTAGAAAAATACATTAATGACGCATTAGCAAAAGTTTTTCAGCCTGATGACCATATTTATATGCCGGAGTCCTAAAGTCCACGCGAACGAAGTCGCGGGCATCAGCTAGTAAAATATTAGTAGGTAGTCAGAAAATCAGATACAGGGAGCTCACGAAATATAAAACACAGAAATAGTCAAAGAATGTTCGGTCCACGAAATATAGAATACCATGGGTACTCAGATTATAGAATATAGCAATTAGGGCAATTGAGACACTTAGTCAGAATAATCGAGACCCTTAGCTTTCAGGGAAGTCAGCCTACGTGGCTTCTCGCTTTGTAGAACCGTCCTGCCATCCTCCCGAACACGCTCCCTTTAGTCTGCACGCGGTGACGACAAGAAATCAACTGAACGACTAGGTTAGGCACGTGTTCGGGAAGAGAACGAATGAAAAGAGTGAAGGCAGGCACGAATGATAGAAGGAAAGACCGTTACTCGCTCACTCTGGAAAAGATTAATTCGTTCACCATAGAGGTGTCACTTCCCGGCAATGTTGCCCGCGGGGAAAACTTATACGTTATTAGGTTGCTTCGCATTTACTATGATAGTCATGTTGCCAGCGGTGAAAAATGTACTTTATCGGGTTGATTGGCATTCGGAATTATAGCAATGTTGCAAGCGGTGAAATTTACATGTTAAACGTCATCGCGATTGCTCGGCACTCGCGACAAAATTATAAACAGCTAAATTAATAAAAATAAAATAAATCTAGTTAGTACCATTTGAAATGTCATTCACGCAGCCAACAGACAAATCATCACTGATGACTCATTACATTTAAAAAATTACGGTTACCGTTAAAAGATAACCGCTTAGGTATAATTGCCAGCTTGGTACGTCAACGAATTTAAACACATAAAAAAAAAACAATCATGTAATAGCTAGAAATCGGAGAAGATAACATTTATACTAAAATTACTTACTTACTACGGTGGTGCAGCGACCCAAAGTGGATCTTGGCCTCCGACACTAGATGGCGCCATTTCTTGCGGTCTTGTAAGCGTTGCTGCCAGTCGTCCACTCCGAGGCACCGCAGGTCTTTCTGCACCTCATCAGCCCACCTGTACTTGGGGCGACCAACACGACGACGGCCATTCGGCCGACCCAAGTAGGCTCTTTTCAACGCCCGATCCTCTCCCATTCTTTCTACGTGTCCGAACCAGCGAAGCCTAGCTGCTTTCGTTTCACCGATGATATTTGGTTCGGACACTAGATCTTCAATTTCTTGATTCTTTTTGCTTCTCCAGCTCCCATCCTCCCTTTGTGTTGGTCCCAGAATCTTACGAAGGATCTTCCTCTCTGCCACTAGCAGCTTGTTCTCTTCCTTCAAAGTCAGTGTCCAAGCTTCGCACCAGTACATCAGAATAATAAAATTGATAATCGACTGAAAAACGCCATAACTTCCTGCGAGCCCGTGGTTAAGATCACGCACCAACTATGCTCCTAATCCTAAATGATGGTCAGCTGGGAGCACCATGGTAAATAACTCCCGGCGAGCCCGTGGGTAAGATCACGCACCGATCATACTTCCTAACTCCTAATAAGTCAAGCTACTAATTATCAAGATAAAAGAGAAGTATCTTATAATAATATAATCTTTTGTATAATAATTATGTACGTTACTTTTAATATAGGTAATACAAAAATTAATTTGTTAAAATAATCGTGTGCAAACTCCAATTTTTAAGAGAAGGATTGTATTTATTAACTTTAAAACAGCATACACTATCACAACTTGGCGAAATATTCTTCAATCAACTCTTCGTATAAGACACCTTCACCTGAAATAAACAAAAATAAGATATATTTTTACTACCAAGCATGGTACGCACGGGGACCATGTAGACATACCCTAATACCTTTCTTATGAATGGACTTAGTTGTAAAACACAAAAACCGGCTACTAGTTTCAGAGATTAAAACTTTTTTACTTTCTAGCTAAGTTTACATATCAATCGTACTCAAATCAAATTAACACAAAAAATCAAACAATAAATGTTATAATACGATTATCATACACATACATACTTGCTATTTATCCATTTTACATTTTAAACTTAACTACAATTTGATAAATATTTTTAAAAATTTAGGTTAAGCACTTTCTAAACTATATACTCGTATTAAAGGATAAGGGCATTTTTAAATATGAATAAAAAATGCAATTACTTACACTATGGACATCTTCCCAATTGGGTATTTTCATTTCTCGAGTATCTGAAAAAGAAAAAAAACAAGATAAAACTTTTGGTTCGATCAATTTGAACTTATTTACGAGTATTACGTTTTTGAAATATTAAAGTGGTCTTTTTTTAATAATTTATTAGTTAGCTATGTATATATTTATAAATAATGACTTTAGAAAAAGAAAACAAATAATTATTAAACTTGGATTACCTTAAAATAATAAAGATTCTAAATTTATGTATTTATTTTATAGTACAATATTAAAATAAACTTATTTTGAGAATTTCTATGAAAAATATATTGTTTTATCTGTTAATGTAATTGTATTTATTAAAATGATTAAAGTACTTACATTTTATTTGGGGTTTTAATTAAAAATGAGATTAAATAAAAATGAGTAAACAAAATATAGTTGACGAGGTCCATAGATCAGCGAGAAGGAATTTTCCACGTCGTTGTACGATTATAAAAGGAATGGATGATTTGTGGCAAGCTGATCTTATAGACTTACAAAAATATGCACAGATAATAAAGGATACAAATACATATTGGTTGTTATTGACGCTTTATCGAAATATGTTTGGGTGAATCCTCTTAAAGCCAAAACAAAGGACTTTGTTACGGATGCAATGCGACATTTATTGACTGAATCAACTCGAAAACCAAGCAATTTGCAAACAGATTTAGGTAAAGAGTTTTACAATTAACATTTTCAAAAGTTGATGAGCAAATATAAAATAAACCATTATTCTACTTATTCTGTATAAAAAGCATCGATAGTTGAGCGAGTAATAAGAACATTAAAATGTAAGCTGTACAAATTATTTGAAATCCGTTGTTCAACGTTATAACAGGACACCCCAAAGCATAACAAAGTTTAAACCAATAGACGTTAATAAGTATAATGAGACTTTATTCAAGGCTAATATAAATAAAACTCAAAAACAACATATCACGAAATCCCTGTTTCATGTTGGTGATCATGTTCGAATTAGTAAGTATAAAGGAGATTTTAGTAAAGGTTACACCCCTAACTGGTCAACGGAAATATTTACTGTTAAAAAAGTAACTTGTACCAAACCACCTACTTATCAAATAAAAGACAAACATAAGCAACTAATTTTGGGAACATTTTACGGTTATGAATTACAGAAGACTAAGTTTCCTGATCTTTATCTCATTGAAAAAAATATAAAAAGAAAAGGAACTAAATTGTTTGTAAAATGGTTAGGACTAAGTGATTCCGAAAACAGTTGGGTTGACAAAAGTGCGCTGTTGCAGTAATATAAGTCAAGTAACGGAAGGTTAATCATCAGTTTCGGCTTATTCATGAAGAAAGGAAGTGGTATTATTAACAGTTTAATTGATAAGTTACCGTTTGAACTACATTTACCCGGATATCAGTTTTGCGGTCCAGGAACCAAATTACAGAAAAGGTTATTAAGAGGTGACCGAGGTATTAACGATTTAGACAGGGCGTGCATGTATCACGATATTGCGTATAATAACAGTGATATTAACATTCGACATAACGCTGATTTAGAACTTTTAAACATGGCAAAACAAAGGTTAAAATCCAAAAATGCTGGTAAAAGAGAAAAAAATTCCTCATGTATTGTAAAAAATGCTATGAAAGCAAAACTAAAAGCAGGCGCAGGAGCGCAATCATTTATGAAAATTGTGAAAAAAATACAGTCTGGTTTGAAAAAAATTAAATGTAAAGACAAAAACACTGCTATTAAATATGCTTATGCAGCTGCAAAGAAAATATTTACAAACAAAAGTGGTATGCGCTTACCACGCTATATACCTATTCCTAAGTGTGGTGGATTTTTGCCTTTGATTCCCATCTTTGCTGGATTATCGGCTCTCGGTTCACTAGCCGGTGGAGCTGCAGGTATAGCAAAAGCTGTAAATGATTACAAAGTGGCTAAACAGAATCTTCAAGAGTCTGCACGACACAACAAAACAATGGAAGCAGTTGCTCTTGGAAAAGGATTGTACATCAAGCATAGTAAAAAAGGAGCGGGATTATATCTGAAATATTCAAAAAACTAATGAAATGGCTACCCAAACGACCACTTACTAATTTCGATTTATTAGAGTATGCTAACGATATACCTTATTTTCGTGGTGTGTTTATGAGAGATTCTTTACCTACGAAACCAAGAAAAATAGAGTGCGCAATACTTAACCTTGATAGTTGTAATAACCCTGGAACTCACTGGGTAGCCTACGTGAAGCTTGATAATTATTCTGAATATTTTGATAGTTTTGGCAATCTAAAACCACCATTAGAGTTAATAAAATATTTAAAAAATACATCTATTAAATATAATTACATTCAACATCAGAACTTCGGATCCACGAACTGTGGACATAATTGCTTGAACTTTTTAATAAATTTTTGGAAAAATGTATTTAAGTGAATAAAAAAAATTTTTTTTTTAGTACAAACATGTCTTTCACTGTGTCAATAACTGGGATGGGAAGCTCCTTGACAACAAACCATTCACCAACTCTAAAATTACTTGGAGATTATGAATTCATGACTCTGCTTCAATACCATTAAACAGAATATTAGGCTTCGCGGAAGATTACGAAAAAATCATAATAAATTGCAAACATGAGTAAGTGTTACTAAGAAGCAACAGTAACTTTATGCATTAATATTAAATAATTAAGAAATTGTTGATGATATAGTTATTAATAAAATTGTTTGGCGAGTTCCACACGTCAAAGTATCTGATCGTGAAAGAATTAATTTATTGAAACATCTGGAAAAAGATCGTGCTATTACGTTAGCTTTCCGGAATTGGGATCTCTATGAATACCCATTACTCCCCAAACTCGTAAGCACACTTGGGCAATTAAAACTAATCGCAAACTGAGAAACCACGGTTTGTTATTATTGGGTTCCAAACCAATCGTAAACATCAACCACAAACGTCAATGGCAGAATTCGATCACTGTAATATTCGTGATATAAAAGTTTTTTTAAATTCATCGTATTACCCCTATGAAGGATTGAACATAAGTTTCTCAGAAAAAAAGTTTTCTTTATTATACGAACAATATGCAAGATTTCAGCAGTCTTATTATGGACGTCGAGCAGAACCTTTGTTGAGCTTAAAAGAATTCAAAGACGTTTCTCCATCATTTGTTATCGACTGTTCCCGTCAGCAGGAAACATTGAAGGGCTCTATAGACGTGAGAGTAGAAATTGAAGCTGACCAACAAATACCTGATCAGACAGCAGCATATTGCTGAATACAAGCCTTTGAGCAACATTGTTATAAAAATATCAATACATATCATAAAACAGTAGAAACGGCGTGTCTGTATATTTGATAAAAATTACAAAAAATGGATGTGGGCGATAAGAAAAGAGTAACATAACACAAAAAAGATTTTTTGGATTTTTTTGTCTGTCTGTCTGTCAGTCTGTCTGTCTGTCAGTCTGTCTGTCTGTCTGTCTGTATGTACTCGCTTATCTTTAAAACTACTGAACAGATTTTTACGCGGTTTTCACTAAAAGAATAAGCTCATCCCTGAGCAACATATAAGCTTTGTTTCATCGAAATCTGATGTCAGATAAAAAAGTTATCATCATTTAAAGTTTGAAGATAATTTTTCTATGGGCGATTGTTTATCTGTAAGTACACGCCAATCTCAGGAAATACTGGACGGATTCGAATAAAACTTTTTTTTTATGTAGCTGTTAAGCCTGAGCAACATATAGGCTATAATTGATTTTAGAAAATGGAACACCTGATGCAGATCCTTAGTGGTCCAGTTAAATATATAAATGACGCCTTAGCAAAAGTAGTTTAGCCTGATGAACATTTTTTGTTGAGATATAAAAATCTAAGATCTAGAACACCTGATGCAAAAACTTAGTGGTCCAGCTTAACGTCAAGAAATATGAAAATGACGCCTTAGCAAAAGTTGTTTAGCCCGCTGAGCATTTTTTGTTGAGTTATAAAAATCAAAGATCTGGAGCACCTAATGCAAAAACATAATGGTCCAGCAAAACTATAAGAAATATATAATGACGCCTTAGCCAAAGTAGTTCAGCCTGATGAGCATTTTTTGTTGAGATATAAAAATCGAAGATCTGGAACACATGATGTAGGACCAAATGGTCCAGCTAAATTATAAGAAATATAAAAAGGACGCTGTGCAGTGCCGGACAGATCCGTGAACAGTTTACCCAACACTGCACGTAAATTAACCTAACTCCCTACTCTGCCACCCTTATGGGTGTGTAATGAATGTTTGTATGTGTGGGTGTATGTATGTGGATGTGAGTGTAACTGGGGTGGAGTTCCTAACCGTCCCTACGGGTGTAGTAGTGTATCCTAGCATCCTAGCCCTGACCATACGGTGTAATAAATAAATATATAGATAAGTACAGGAGATCTGTAACCGTGAGACCTAAGGTTTACAGATGGAGGTTGGGTAGGAAAAAGGTATGTGTACGTCGTGCAGGAACACACACATACACAGGAAATGACTACCCACTGCCGATCCCACAGACTCATGGGACCGATCAGCGTGACGGCTAAGGGTGTCTTGGCCGCAGTGGGGGGGAAGCTGTAACACAGTCGCCACACTGCCGTGCAGGGGCACCACCAGAATATACTGGGGATTGCTATGTAAAAGCTCAGGCGTACTGGCACGCCTATCCAGATGGTACTGGAGGTGAGCTGGGAGGAAATGATCAACTCCAATCCAAAGTTACAACTGATTTATTTACACATTATCTTAAGTTTATGTACAAAATTCATGTACTATACACATTTGTTAGGTTTCGATTGTGTGTCGTCCGTGTAGATCGCCGATGCAGCGCGTATTCGGGTCATCTCTGACGCTCGCTCAATTGTGTTGCTGATGATGCGTTTCGCTGACGACGCTGCGTATTTATGTTCAATATTTTGGACATTCTGGCGTCTCTCAAGATGCAGGTCCATCTAGTTGATACAGTTCAATCTCTTCGAGATGCGCAGCAGGCTGTCTCATTCCCAAGGTGTGACTCGCTGGACGTCGTAGTTGTAGGCTATAGATGTGTTTCTTCGCCCTTGCTGACTTTGGCTGACTAGTTCATGATCCTGGTGCTGGTCCAATTGTAGCCTCCTGTTGGGGATGTTGGCTGGTGCGGTGTGCTGGCATCGGCTGAAGGGTTATCTGGTGGCGCTGGGCTCGTGCTCTCACGCATCGCAGGACCTGTGGAATGTAATATATTGTTAGTAATATGACAATGATAAATGTGATTGATGAAAAGAAGCTAGCTATATATGTGTTTGTGTTGATATGTTTCCAAATGGTGTTGTCTAATTCGGCGTGTAGGTTCTGTTCGTTATCAGTTAAATGTTGTAATATATCTACAGAACTGTCTATCACTTCCTCCTTAGTTATGTTTAGTGGTTTAGTAGTAGGTATATGTGTATTTGTATCAAAGTCTAAAGTTTTTGAGAAAGTTCCTACGATCTGTGTCGATACTGATCTTTTAGCTGCTAGTATGTTATTGGGTGTTATAATGATACAATTATCGGAGATACGGATTACACCAACACCTCCAAGTTCTACTTCCTCTCGCTGTCCATCACAGATAATCGATGTTGTGGCGCGATCTCTGATAACGAATAACCAGGTATTTTGCATGTATAGCTGTTTCCATAATATGTTGTTTGATAATTCAAATATTTTTGTATGGCATTATGTATGAGTCTGGTTTTTGAAGAGTTGATCAACAATGCAATTTTCATTTAATTGCATGTTCTTCACGGCCTTCGGAAAACAGATAAAATGGGTAGTAGTTAATTTATTGAGATTTTCAACACAGATTTTTGTGTTGAAAATCTCAATAAATGATATGAAATCGTGCTCAACTGACCAGTATTTTACCCGAATCAAATTTCCACTCCACTAGGTATATCCACTACCAACTTTAAGGGTATTAAAATTAAGATTATAGGAAACTTACCAATATTTATACCCCAATATTCGGTCAACTCGATCCACAACACAACACCACACACAACACACACGCACACACACTTTAGAAGTTTTAACTCTTTTCACATATTTTAATGACGCACGTGTATGCAGCATTGTTAAATATTTTAGCCAAGTACTAGTTCACATCAGGTGACCAATGCGTAGGAACGCTCACTATGATCTAGGCCGATTGCTCATGCAAATCATCAAGGCTGGTGATTCCATGGATGGAACGATTAGAACCGTTGCAGTGCGATTATGGGATGTTGAGTTTTTTGAAAGATCCATTGACCAGTGCTCAGGAAATACGTTCTCCAAGCCGTTTGCTCGTGCCGGTGACCTTATGGCTGTTGGCACTTGGAAACGATTATTCCATCGCGTTGGTATTGACCAGTGCTTAGGAAATACGTTCTCCAAGCCGTTTGCTCGTGCCGGTGACCATTAAGGCTGTTGGCACTTGGAAACGATTCCATCGCGGGTGGTTTTTGGAGCATACTAAACTTAAAAAATCAAAACATGCCCAGTGGTCGATGCTTAGGAACTTCTCGCAACAATCTAGGATATTTTACGTTGCCTGTAGATTGATGATAGCATCTAGAAAAGTGATTATTCCATTACAAAGGCTACGAAGGATTAACTTAAGTTTGTGGCAAAATTTTAACAAAACTTACACTGCGAAGATTTTTACGTAACAGCAGTACGACACTATACAATCAAATGAATATTTTAAAGAAGGGCTTTCTATTGAGGCGTATTATCCCTAAAGCAAACTAAGCACGTGCCCAGGGCACGAAGTTACGCAGGGGCGTCTGCAACATTTTAGAGTTGACCTAACAAGAATTTGTGCTTCAGATAAGTATATCTATTCGTTTCTTAATTATTATTTTAAGTTAGGTGAAAACTAATCGCATGTTTTTCCTTGATTTCATAGTAGAAGTTGGTAAGATACAATCAATACGACTAATAATAAGAAATAAATAAATTCGTTTTTTGCAGGCAAACAAAACGTACAAATATATTATTGACCCATATTTATACATACGTAACATACGTATAAACTAAAAACTTAAACACAATATTTATTGTCTTTGTGATGCAATGCACTTTGTACTGGGTGTCAGGTAACCGTCCACGATATCGTCGGAACATGACACCCTTCGGCCAGAAATCCTCCTTAGCGAAGGTCGGTAGCTGAAGACTAACGCACAATATTGTGTGCACTCGTCTCGTGTGACGATTCCTAGTTCTTTCGGATTAAGTAAAAAATGTGTGTTCGAGGGCACCTATGAGTTGTTTGGCTAGGGCCATCTCCACGTTTAATCCGCCTCTGACAGTAAGTATTTAGTTGTCTATAATATAGCAATATTACGGTCACACGCTTACTCGTAATATGAGTGCGATATTAATGTAGTCATGTATTCATTCTGTTAATGAAGAAGTTTCTTCATAAGGCTGCTTGCTCATTGCACTCAACACAACATCATGTTATACATAATCAGTTTAAATATATATGAGTTACTTAATTTAATTAAAGAAAAATAAATGAATACTTCTGAAGACCATGTTTATGGATGTATAGGGTGGAAATTGGAATTAAAATACGATGGGTTGCTAGCCGCATCGCCTATTGATATAATTTGTTACATTTTTCGAGGGAGATTAGACTAGTTTAGACTAGTTAGATTTTGGCTGCCAGTCTAAAAAAAGATATAGCTTATTTTACTCGATAGAGATTCGCCCAAAACCATTCACCCATTTAGAAGTCGTTGCGGAACTAAAAAACTCATATACATACTTACATGTACTCTAAACACATTACAATCATTTTTTGGGTTGTGGTGTGGTAATTGTATGAAAGTTTTCGTCTTTCGAAATTAAAATGTGAAATTAGCCTTATTCATCGGCTTCTGCTTTTATTTCTTTGGCGGTAAATCGGTGTATTTGAAGTATTATGTTACAGTGAATTAATTAATGTCTTTATTAAATATAACTTAATATGCACTAAATATGCTTACATTTGCAAATCAGAGTTTGCACACCAGTTGTTTCTTCATATTCAATAAATTTAAATTATTACATATAACAAAAAGTAAGTTTCCTTTACAAAACTAAAGGTTTATAATACCTGTAAAGTACTGATGATGAAGCTTAATTTACGTATAAATACATTGACAATCGTGAAGCACCCTAAATTATCTTTGCAATTTGCATCTTGGCCAAGCTCTGTCCAAGCTCTACAAGTGTACAACTACGAGGTCTCTCTGCTCGTCGTCAACCAGCTGAAACTTTGTTATCACCACGAAGATCTTCGCACGTCAAATCATGTTCGTAAGTTTGAATATTTTTGTCTAAACTGTGATAACGTGAATAAATCTTAATGTTATATTAGGAGGAGCTCGGTGGTCCGGCGGGAGTGCGCATTGCTAGCGCTTTTGCAAATAAAGCGACAATGGTTGTGGTCCGCACTTTGATGGGTGACCAAAAGTAGCATAAAAATTTCTCGAGCTCCTCCGTGCTTCGGAAGGCACGTATAAGCCGTTGGTTCCAGCTGTCATTATTGTATAGCAGTCGTCAAGTTTCGTCAGATGCCTTTAGGCAGCTTGAAAAATCTGACACCAGTGTTGGTCACTTACACACGAAAAACAAAACAAACAATGTTATATTTCTGTCTTCGTAATTAATTATGTACAAATTATTTGCAGGTCGGACTCTGAATATTACACCGCTAAGCGCATCACCAAGGGAGCAAAAAAACAATTTATAGAAGAGTTTGCTGACTCAGAAGCAGAGGGAACTACTTCTTCTGACGTAAGGTATGTGTTTCTTTTTGATATTACATTACAAAAAAAAGCTTTGAAAATTAAAATTAAAAATTAACATTACAAATTAAGCTTTGTTTACGAGGATTTCTCAACTTTACCGTGGTTAAAAATTATTTCGTCTTACAATTATAATTTGCTTTTTTCAGAACCACCTCAAACGGTACCAAGAGAGCCAAGAAACATTATTCTGAAGACTATATTCAATCTGACGAGGAAGTTACCCCTAAAAAGTATGTACTATTCATTACTTTTCTCAAATTATTTGATCTATTATTATATACTAGCTTTTATTTTTACTATCACCTGTCCTGTTGTCAGTCTGTAACCAAATCTTGCTAGTTTAATTCATTTCATAGCATCTTGTTATATTTACTAACCTTATCAGGTTCTGTGTCCCATGAATTCATTTATGAACATTTAAATTTGTTTTACTATTCTGTCTCATTTGTGGACCGGGAATTGAATTATTTGTAAAAATATTTATATGTTAAATTTGGATAAGATTGTTTTCTAATAGTAAAAGTTTTTTACCCAACCGTTTCAGAATGAGGTAATGTTTTTTCGAGTATAAGTATGTATGTATGTTCATTTCATTGGCGGGCTCTACGGCTCAAACAGTAGGACGGTTTTTGACATAAATTTATTGTGAAAATTGTGGTAGTGACATAGGCTATAAAATTTCGAAAGCAGATGTCTTCTTTGTTTTTAAAATTATAATTCTTGTTTTTCAAATCAGTTCATAGTTTCTGAGTTTATTTGAACATTTGTCAATTCAAAACTATCTTAATCTCCCTATTCTATGTAAGTCATTAAAAATAACTGCAATTATAACTACATATAATTTTATTTAATTAATCATTATTATTTTTCAGATCTAAACCAGTCTCCAAGCCAGCCCCGAAGAGGAAGGCTCCGAATAAAAAACCAACGAAATCCAACGGGTGGTTTGAAAGTGAAGACGAAGACGAAGCGGTATTCCAGCAGAAATCTATTAAGAAGCAGGCGTTGCAGTCAGTGCTGACAAGGAGAGTCGCCGATGGTGTCTTGCGTCGCACCGCTGCCCTAGCTGGAGACGTGTTTGTAGAACTTAAAATTTATAACACTGCAGATATTTTGAGTGTGAACCCAAAAGATCGGTGGGAACATGCAGTTTTATCTTTAAAGTATCAGACCTGTTCCGATGCCGATCAACTAGTAGCCTTGAAAGAATTTATAAAGCAAATCAAACCCTCATTCAAAGAAGAGGGTATTTTCTTTTCTAACAAGAAAAAATAAATTGGGTTTTGACTTAAAATCTATACTTATAAATCTATCTATAGATATAAAATTGTTAAAACTAAAATTAGGGACCTATTACTAATAATAATAAATAACTGATTATTGTTTTATCTGCTGTTTTTGTTTACTTATATACATTATCTAGCTTTTACATTTTTAGGTATGACCTGACATGTCAACTAATTTAATTTTCTTAAAGTCAATACAATAAAAGAGTATAATTACTCTGTAATAAAGGTTATAAGTATGTTATAATAAGTACTGATTACATCTAGTTTAATTTTCAAACCAGCCTTTTCTAATCTTTGAAATTTTATATTTGGGTTGAAACCAAAGCATTATTCTAACTTATTTTTTTTATTTTACACCTTTTTTTTTGTCCAATCGTGCTTAGGTTTAAACTAGTTGAAATTTTACTTTTAAAAACTCTCCCACATTATTTTATCATTCGTTTCGTTATTTCTCTACTTTTTCATAAATAGCGGTTAGCATTTTTTAAATTAATCTCTTTCATTTGTTTCCCGCACTACAGACATGGTTAATAAAACAGTCTATTGCACGGTTTGCGACATATATGTAAAGAGTAGCGCATTTTCTGCCCATCTTAGAAGTAATACACACAAAAATAATAATTCTGTCGAAGTTTGTAATGGTATACAAAAGATAGGTACGGCATTCAGAAATCGGATTGCTTCATATAGGGTGTGGCCGGAGGTTGCTCATACGAGTGATGACAGTAGTGAGAGTGCTGTCGCTGTCGCACCGCCAGCCGAATTTTTACGAAGTTTAAAGTCGCGCTTGAAACAACTGATAGCGGCGAGGCAAGCCTCTTATCGTTCTATAAAAGTTAACTTCGAGTTGTTTTCCGAATTTAATTTAGCTTCGAACCTAACTAGCGAAATAAAGTCTTTCGCTACTGAAAACGTTATATTACACAATAATTATGATTTTAAACAAATGTTTTCTAAAGTTGTTTACACTATTATTAATAAAATTGACGAATTTCAAGAACGGGATAGTGGTTGGGCATTTTTGCGTAAATTGTACTTAGAAGTAAATATTAACAAAAAATACAGTCCTTTAAGTGGGGGGCAGTTTATTGAATTGCCGAGAAATATAAAATTGAAACGTGCGTGTATAAATATACAAAATAATGATTCCTTCTGTTTTTTATGGAGTATAATGGCGGCTTTGTTTCCTGCTAAAAATAATCATCATCGAAAATCTTCTTACCCCTCATACGAAAATATTCTTAATACAAAGAATATGACCTTTCCTGTAGGAATCTCGGACATCAAAATTTTTGGGAAAAATAATCATCTTATTAGTGTTAACGTATATAGCTTGGGAGACACAAACAATATTGTTGGTCCTGTTTATAAAACTAACCATAAAAGAAAACATCATATTAATCTATTACTGTTAGAAAAGGGGCGATTTAAACATTATTGTTTAATAAAAAATTTAAGTAAATTACTTAGACCTCAACTAACAAAACATCATGGCAAAATATTCTTTTGTGATGAGTGTATGATTTTCTTTAATAACCAAGAAAAATTTAATGGTCATATCTGTAGTGGGGTTCGGACTGTATTACCGGAACAGGGAACTGTAATTCAGTTTAAACATTTCGAAAGAATGCAAGATATGCCATTTGTTATATATGCTGATTTTGAATCTTTATTAGAACCTGAATCAAAAAATAACCAGCATAATTCAAAATGTACAAATATTTTACAAAAACATGTACCAGCTGCATTTGCATACTATATTGTGTGTGCATTTGACAGCTTTCGCAATAAATATGTTTCTTATCGCGGACAAGATTGTGTTGAAAAATTTCTAGATCTTCTTGGTAATGACATAAAACAAATACATAAGATCTTAAAACACTCAGTTCCTATGACATTATTGTCACGGGAGGAGCAGGAACATTTCGACAAGTCAACACACTGTTTCCTCTGTGAACAGTTGCTACTAGATGACAAAGTCAAAGATCATTGTCATATGACTGGGCGATATCGTGGCGCAGTTCATTCTTACTGTAACCTACAATACCGTATACCAAAATTTGTTCCAGTATTTTTCCATAATCTGTCTGGATACGACTGCCATTTGTTTATTCGACAGTTAGGAGATATGCCTGGTAAAATAAAAGTAATTGCAAAAAACAAAGAGAACTATATATCTTTTACAAATTTTTTTAATATCGGTTATAAGGAATATTTAGCAGTACGTTTTGTTGACTCGTTTAAGTTTTTAGGTACTAGCTTGGAAAAGCTTGCAGCAAACTTAAATGACAATGACTTTATACACTTATCAAACTTTTTTCCCAGAAAAAAGCATTTTGATCTTCTGAGAAGAAAAGGTGTATATCCTTACGAATATATAACAAGTTGGAATTCATATAAAGAAAATAGTTTGCCACCGCGTCACTGTTTCTATAGCCATTTAACCGATGAAAATGTTTCAGAGTCCGATTACTGTCACGCACAAGTAGTATGGGAAACATTTTATTTAAAGGATCTGGGTGAATATACCGATTTGTATCTCAAAACAGATGTTATTTTACTAGCAGATATATTTGAAAACTTTCGTCGAACGTGTAAAAAGTTTTACAGGCTCGACCCTTGTTTTTACATGACCGCGCCGTCTCTTTCTTTCGACGCAATGTTACTCATAACAAAAGCAAAACTTCAACTTATAGATAACCTAGAAATTATACGTATGATCCAAAAAGGAATTCGAGGTGGAATCTGTTTATGTTCAAATAGATATGCTAAGGCTAACAACAAGTATTTACCTTATTATAATGCAACTGAACCTGATAAGTACTTACTATACATTGATTGCAATAATTTGTATGGTTATGCCATGTGCTCTTATATGCCTTATTCAAATTTTGAGTTGTTAAACCAAACAGATATAGCAAAACTTAATTTCCTCGATATACCTGATGATTCAGAATATGGATATATTTTGGAAGTAGACTTAGAATACCCAGAACGACTACACGACTTGCATAATGACCTACCATTTTGTGCGGAAAAATTTGCACCGCCTGGGTCCAAAATTCCAAAGCTTATTCCCAATTTGTATGACAAATTTTATTACGTTATTCACTACGTACATTTAAAAACATGTGTACGACATGGCTTGCTGCTTAAAAAAATTCATCGCGTTATAAAATTTAAACAAAGTCCATTCTTAAAACAGTATATTGATTTAAATACAAAATTACGTCAAAGAGCCAAGTCAGTATTCGAACAAGATTTTTTTAAATTATTAAATAATAGTGTATTTGGAAAAACATTAGAAGATCCAGAAAAAAGGGTTAACGTTTATTTAGTTAATAAGTGAGTAGGGCAAAATTGGGGTAGCTGAATCAGCGCAAACTTAATTGGTTTGCGCCAATTCAGCTACCCCATTTTTGCCATCATTTTTAATAGATCGATAAGGGATTTTACAAAATTCCCCCAGTATTACCATTATTTCGAATAGATGCATAAGGGATTTTACAAAATTCATTACATGTTAAATGATCCGAAGAAAAGGTAAATAAATTGTATAATTTACTTAACTGATACTCTGTTGTGTATTTTTCCAAACTACTTTACAATAATTACAGCTGTTCAAAATCGTTACTAAATACTAGAGTATAATATGGCTAATCAGACTTGAGTTTTCATATATGTGTTTCGAATTTCCCATAGTTGAAAGTTTCGTATAATTAAGTCAGGTTAGAAAAAAAAAACCATATTGCTGAATCTCTAAATTTATTTAATATTTTCTATACACCATTTGTACAAACAAGATACATTTTGTATGGTATATACAACTTTGAATATCAGCAGATTGAGAGTACATTTCATGTAATGTTTCTAAATTAGGACAGTTCAAATCTTCTAAATTTTTCACATTTTCGTTTTCTGTAATTTGTTTCATCCATGATACTTTTTCAACACCTTTTACAAAAATACGTTTGTGTTTTAAGTAATTGTGTAGCAAAAAATTAAAGTTATAGTAAGGCACAAATCCTTCATTCCACAGTATTCCTCTGTTTTTTTCGATCCAAGCCACATGTGTACGTTCTTTTCTTGTGAGATTATAAAATGGATATGGTGGCTTTATCAAAAGTACTAAAACATGGTCTTTAGATCGAATTGCTATTTCTTTTGGTATAAATTTGTTATCTTCACTTTTGAAACCTTGTAAGTCGATTATGACATTCATGATAATTTCCGTACTATGTTAGTCAAAGGTTTATACTCAAAAAGTCGATCGTTAATAATTAGACAAAAAGCAGATGTATTATCTGGTATAGCTTCGGAGCACTCGAATTCTAGACGTACGTCAACTGGTCCAGTTTTCAAATTATCGTTTTGTCTCGAACAGTTAATGACAAATAACGGAGCTTTTTCTTTAAATGTTTTTAGATCAAGCAACGGGTCTATGCTGGAGTCGTAATAAGACTGACGAAAGTTTGCATACATTTCGTATAATATACTGTATTGGTCCTGATCAAATTTTAAATTAAGTGAATCATACGGAAAGTATTGAGAGTTCAAAAATAATTTAACATTGGTAACTTTACAGTGATCAAACGTTGACGAGCTCCTAGACGAATTAAATTTTCTATCAGTTTGCTGTCCGAATATAACATATCTCGGTTTTTCTAATTGAGATGCTGTTTTAACAGACCATGAATGCTTTGTGGTTTTAGGCAATAACGGATATTCGTATAAATCCCAATTCCTAAATGCTAATTGTATAGGGCGATCTTTTTCTAAAGTTTTAAGTAATAACAATCTTTCACGATCGGAAACTTTAATGTGCGGTACACGCCATTGCACCTTATCTATGTCTAATTGAATATGGTCATTTAAGTCATTTATGATTACACAATTCAATTTAGATGTGCTTCTATTTAATATGAGCTCATGTCGTCCATTAATAATGATTTTGTTGTAATCTTCGGCAAATCCAAGAATTTTATTTAACGGGAGAATAAAACTGAAATGTCCATCAGTCTCTTTAGTTCCATTCAAATTCCACCCCCACAATGCAGCCGCTTTACTTTCACCTTCATTCATTGAGATATAAGACTTCATAGAAGTTGTTATCCCAGCATTTTTTATGCGATCTATTTCGACCCCATTTAATTCGTATCTTATGTCTTGAAATAAAAATGTTAGTGGATTATTTATAAAATTAACCTCCTTTTTACTCACTTTTTCATCTTTACTATTGCTCACTTTAATAAAGCCTTCAATATAAATTGAGCTAGCTGATGGAAGCACATAAACGTCTTGCTGGTGAATAGGTATTCTGATTTCATCGTTATCTTTGAAACTGTTATTATAAGGGCTATAGCTATGTATTTCATAACTTTCAATCGAATTATCATAATGAGCTAAATCTGTAACTTGAAGCATTTTAAATTTAAATTTTAAATCCAAGAGCGCGAAGAAATTTTTTATTTTCTTTACTAATTTTTTTAACAGCTAAGCGTTGTGGTCGTCTTACTTCTCTCGTTTTTGAAGATGAACTGTAGGTTTTTTTGTTGAGGATGACAGTTTTATTAAAAACAATCATTATGATATGACGTAATGTTAGTTTATATTTTTTATTTTAAATTACAATTACAATGTTTGTAATGTTACTACGAGATGTAAATACAAAATGACTAAACTAAACAGGAATATGCACATTTAAACTATTATGAGCTTTCCAAAATGACTTAAGGAACTTTAAACACAAATGTCCACAGTTATATGAACTATTTCCTTGAAGATTATTATAGTTATATTGGATATTGCGTCCTACATATTTAACAAATTCTTTTGGTGGTTTTAAATTCCCGTAACTATCAAAATACTCAATATAGTCACTAATTTTTCCATAGGCTACCCAGTGAGTTCCAGAGTTTTTGGAGCAATCTAGGTTAATAATTCCGCACTCGATTTCCAATGGTTCTTTCGGTAATTCATCTCTCATAAATACTCCACGAAAATAAGGAATAATTTTCGAGTGACACATGATATCTATGTTAGTTAAAGCTCTTCTAGGTAGCCGAGTAATTAGTTTTTATGTTTTGTGACGTAGATTCCTAACCCATCTTTGTAAGGCTTGAGATGTAGGCCTTTTCCTACACATATTGGTTCCGTATTTCTGCTGTCTGTTTTAGCTTTGGACATTAGTTTTCTAGCGACTTTAAATACTTTGATAGCCCGTCTCATTCCAGCAACACCACCGGCTAAACTGCCTGCTGCAGACAATCCTGCAAATATAGGTACTAGAGGAAGAAAGCCCCCGGTCTTTGGAACTGGTATAACTCTCGGTATTTTAATAGGCAAATCTGATGCTAGCTCTTGAGCTGCTGCATATGCTAATTCCATCAACATTTTTTTGCAAGTTGGTTTCAAATTATTAATGTGTCGTTTCGTATGGGAAACGATATTTTTGAAAGTTTTTTTTATTCCAGCTCCTGTTTTTTCTTTATATTATTAATATTTTTTTCTTTTTTGTTCTCGCACATGCTATGTTTTCTAGTCATAGTGATAAGAAATTCGTATAGTCTTGCTCGTGGAAATAACAAAAGAGAAATGAATCAAGATAACTGAGCACCTTTATTTTATGCTATTTTTGTTCATACTTGTTATTAACATATATTTGTTTTGTCTATCCAACTATTTTCACTCGAGGGAAGCCCTAACCACTTGACATATACTTTACGTCCTTTTTTCCTTAAAACTTTTTCAACTAAATACAAATCCGGATGTTTAGTTTTTTGAATTTCTTGAGAATAAAATGCTCCTAAAATAGGTCTACCCTTCCCATCTTCTAAAAGATACGTAGTAGGAAATGTGTTTTTTATTCTAGCTATCTTGAATATTTCTGTTGACCAATTTGGTGTAAAATCTTTCTCGAAACAACTTTTATATTTACTGATTCTTACAAAATCTCCTTCTTGAAATCTTTTACATTTTGATGTATGTACATTTGGTGTAGCAAGGGGTACGCGTTTATATCTTTGTAGTATAATTTCTTTATTACTACTGTTAACCAAGCCCGGTTTTTCTTTTATCGTTCTATGAAAAAGTAATATATTTGGGATATAATCGGGAGCACGACAAGGAAACACGGCGTACATGATATGACTGATTTATTTTAGGTTTACCCTCGCATACAAAAGTACCCTATGTCACACCTCCCTCCTTAAACTAGATACAAGTCAACAACTCATTAAACTAAATTTCATGTAAGTACCTATAAAAATTAAATTTTGGCATAGATGCCCGTAACTTCTGTAAATGATTTTATAGGTAATTACAGTTAATAAAAATTAGAAGTACATAATCAGCAACGAAATTAACAACAAAAAGAAATATTCTATTCAAATGGGAAAAACATTGTTACAAGGTTCATTTGTCCTCATTCTTATTATTTCTGGCTTTTAAAACACAAGCACGCATAGGTCGTGGTTAAGAGTATTTGTTTGAAAGAAGCAACGACTCGTTCGAAATAGTATTCGTGTCATTGTTAACAATGTTACTATCGGTTTCTAAAATTTTCTGATCGGAACCGGGGATCTCAACAGGCGATTCCTCTTTCGGTTCGAACTGTACAGCGGCGGTATCTACCGTCTCCGAAAAGCTAACCTCGGGTGCTAAAGAGTGTCTGATAGGTTTTTTTATTGGTAGTAACTGATCGATGTGACGTTTCCACTGATGACCATCCGACAAGCGCACTTTGTAAGTCAGTGGGGCGTCTCTAGTGACCACCGTCGCAGGTGCCCATTTCTCGGCCCTCGGTCTATAGTCGCGAGCTAACACCTGATCGCCGGGCTCGACCTGCCGCACGGCCCCGGGCCGCGCCCGCGCCGCGCGCTCCGTGGCTACTTCCACCGCGCGCTCAGTCTGTGTCGATGGCTTTAAAACATCTAATCTGCCTCTTAATCGACGACCGAACATAGCCACTGCCGGTGCCACGCCTGTGGTGCAGTGTTCACAATTCCTATACTGGAATAGAAATTGTGCCACTGCGGTGTCAATGTCCTTGCCTTCATGAATTGCCTTTTTCATTGCCCGTTTAACTAATTTAACCGCATTTTCTGCAGCCCCGTTTCCAGCTGACCTGTAAGGGCTGGTAACCGTATGACATATAAAGTTTTTAGTCATGTAATTTGAAAATTCTACAGAGCTAAAAGGGGGACCGCCATCGCTGATAATTTGCGATGGTAAACCAAAACGAGAAAAAAGCTCACGTAATTTGAGAATAGTCGCACTTGCATTCATACTAGACATTCTTTGAACTTCGATCCATTTGCTGTGTGCATCGACAGTAACTAAGTAATGCTTGCCTTGAAATTCAGCAAAATCGATATTCAATCTTTGCCATGGACGCGTCGGAAACGCCCACGGATGCAGTTGGGCGCGCGGCGGCGCGTCGCGCTGCTGCAGGCACGCCGAGCACGAGCGACACAAGTTCTCGATCTCTGTATCAAGCTGCGGCCAGTACACATAGCTTCGCGACAAATTTTTCATTTTGACGACTCCTAAATGACCCTGGTGCAATTCGTGGAGCACTCTCGGTCTCAAAAACTTCGGAATTACGACACGATGATTGTATAATATACAACCCCTATCAATCGTCAGAGATTCTTTTCGATGGAAATAAGGCTTTAAGGAGTCGTCAACCACTGCCGCTGGCCAGCCATTCAAAAGATAACCGTAAATTATTTTTAAAATTTTATCGTCTTGTGTTTTAATCGCTATGTCTTTGGCGCTTATAGGAAAATATTCTTCCACATAATTAATGTACGATATTACATCAGACGGCCGTCCGCCTTTACGCTCGTCCGGCAGCGGCAACCGCGACAGCGCGTCCACATTACCATTATCACGCGACTTTACGAACTCAATCTCAAAGTCGTAAGCGGCTAACTTTGTAGCGTACCTCTGTAACCTGCTTGCTGCCGTTTGTGGCAAGCCGAATTTCGGGCCAAAAATAAAGGTCAAAGGCTTATGGTCTGTTTTTATGATGAAATGACGGCCATATAGGTATTGATGGTGTTTATTTACCCCACTAATGATGGCGAGCGCCTCCTTATCTAACTGGCTATACGCACGTTCAGCCACGTTTAAAGTACGTGATGCAAAACATATGGGGCGCTCGTCACCGTTAGGGTACCTGTGTGAAAGCACACTGCCGATGCCGTACGAGTTACTATCCACTGCTAACACTAAAGGTAATTTTGGATCATAATGTACAAGTATCTTACTACTAGAAACGGCTTTTTTAACATTACAAAAACTCATGTCACAATCTTTAGACCAAATCCAATCAGTATTTTTCCGTAACAATTGGTGCAGTGGATGCAAAATAGTACTTAGATTAGAAATAAATTTTGCGTAGTAGTTAACCAAGCCTAGGAAAGACTTGAGTTGAGTAACATCTTTTGGCTAAGGCGCTTCAACAATTGCCCTGATCTTACTTTGATCAGGGTGCAAACCATGTTTGTCAATTACAAACCCTACGTAAGTTATACTATCTTGAAGAAACGAACATTTCTCTAATTTAATTCTCAAACCGACCTCACGTAATCTAGTAAATAACGCCACCAGATTAGCCACATGATCAGCGCGATTTTTTCCAGTACAAGCGATATCATCTAAGAACACTGCTACACCTTTCAGCCCTTTCAAGATCTCTTCCATGAATTTTTGAAACTTTTCGGGTATGCAAGTCAATCCAAAATGACAACGGTTATATATAAAATTGCCTAAATGTGTCGATATCGCTGTACATGCCTGACTGCCGTCTTCCAAAAATAATTGTTGGTAGGCATTTGTAAGGTCAATTTTTGAAAACTGTTCCTCGCCGCTGAGGGCCGCGAAGAGCTCCTCGATCCGAGGCAGAGGGTACGGCTCACGGATTAGTTTAGGGTTTATGGTGACCTTGTAGTCCCCGCAGATACGTATTTCACCTGATTTTTTAATGACAGGTACAATCGGTGTACCATATTCTGAATAATCTACCTGTTTTATCGTGCCTTCTGCCTCGAGTCGCTGCAACTCCCGCTCGATAGGTTCACGTAACGCCAATGGCAAAGGTCTGGCCTTAACAAACACTGGATTTTTATCCTTCAGTCGTAAAGTCAGCTTTTTGGTACAAGTCCCCAACCCTGGGGCAAAAACCGTTGGAAATTCACGGCTAAGTTGGCTCACTAAATTATTGTTATCATTAATTTGGAATAAAAAGTCCTTTACCTCAATGTTACTTATTTTAAGTTTTCGTAACCAGGACCGGCCCAAAATGGGCGGTCCACCATTTTTAATAATAAATAATTTGAGACCATTCGCCGTGTGATTCCCAATAACAGCATCTACGTTAATAAATCCCACCGATTCAATAGGAGTACCAACATAAGATGACAAACAGATATCGTAATTAGAAATCTCTAAATCAGAAAAATATTTATGATAGTAATTTAAACTGATAGCCGATAACTTACTGCCTGTGTCCAATTCAAAGTTTACCTCCCGGCCATTTACTCGCGCTGGCAACATATACGGTTTGTCCATTGTTCCACGAACACAAATATTATATATCTCACTGTCCGATTCGTCGTTTTCACTATTTGTAATATAATTTTGTTTACGCGTCGTAGAAAACGCCTGATTAGCCTCACGTTTACCGGGCTTTTTATTACACATCACTTTAATATGACCCTTTATGCCGCACACATCACACGAGTAGTTTTTAAACCGACACATTTCCGCGCGATGCTCCCGGCCGCACCGCCAGCAACCGTTGCTGCGAGCACCCCGAGACGTAGTCGCATCACCAGACGAGCGACCGCCCGAGCCGCCCGCCACAACACGCTCGTTCGCGGCAGACCGATAGCCGCGCGGTCCCGTTGACACTCGATGCACCGGTTCAAGCGCACCCGATGCGCCCGCGGCCAGGCTACCCGTCCCCGACGAAACAACCGCGCCGATACCGCTCGTCTGCGCATGCCGTTCGGCCGCTTCTAATGCAAGGGCCAGTTCAATCGCTTTCTTGTATGTGATGGTGGACTCCGCAAAAATCCTAGACCTCATTTCGTCACTCGCCAATCCCGACACGAACTGGTCCCGTAAATTTTCTTCCAGCGCAGTATTAAAATTGCATGTACTTGCCAAATGTTTCAGCGTCTGTAAGTACTCGCTGAGGGATTCGCCGCCATTCTGGCGTCTTTGGCGAAAAATGTGACGCTCAGCGATTTCGGAGCGTTTCGGCTCAAGATGGTCGCCCACAATTTTCACCAACTCACTAAAACTTTTACTTTCCGGATTGTTCGGAGCACAAAGGTCACACATAAGATCATATGTAGCCGCACCAACTAACGTCACTAAAGTAGCAACTTTCAATTCCTCTTTGATTTCATTTAACGCCATAAATTGTTGCACGCGTCAAATGTACGCCGACCACTTTTTACTCGATAGGTCATATTCCTTCACTTTCCCGATAGGCATTTTAGTGATTTGCACTGTACACACTATCCCGACTGTTATTAACTGCAAATATTGCGATATACCTCGTCGCCAGTAATATATTTGGGATATAATCGGGAGCACGACAAGGAAACACGGCGTACATGATATGACTGATTTATTTTAGGTTTACCCTCGCATACAAAAGTACCCTATGTCACAGAAAAGAATTATTATATTCATGTAACACGCTGTCGAGTGTACCATCACTCCATTTATATTTTCCTCTTAAACTAAATTTTTTATACAATTTACTTTTTATGGTTCTTATAAGTCGTTCCACAATTGAGGCTTTCTTGGTAGAATATGTTGAATAGTGATTAATATTAAATTTCGTTGTTATAGTTTTAAATTTGTCATTATAAAATTCAGTTCCTAAATCAGTTTGTAAATTTTTGGGAATTCTTCCTTTTTTTAATAAACTGTGGAATGCGTGAGATACAAGTGCTTTATTTTTTTTTTAAGAGGAATTGCCCATGCGTATTTTGAGAAAAGTCAATAACCATCAATATATATTTAAACCCTGCATTTAGTTTAGATATCGATTGCATATCCATTAAGTCTGCTTGCCATAAATCATCTATATCTTTAAGGATTACATGTCTTCTAGGGAAATTTACTCTGGCATTTTTGTGAATTTCATTTACAATATTTGCTTTACTCATAATGTTGGTTTGGCAAATGAAAGTTATTTCCTTAATATATCAGTATGTTTATTTTGTGAGAAGAAATCAACTTAAACACAACACAATAAAATATCTGCAAGTATTATAAATTATGACGGTGCTCTAGTAATTGTGTATTGATATTTTTATATTTTATCATTCATGCATGATTGTCTGTTGATTAATGTCTGTTAATAATGCGTTACATCAGTTTTTATTCTTTTATGATACCAGCTTCTTTAAGCTCTTCAATTATAGAAATTATTTCATTGTTATGGTTACTGTTGCCAGCTACTTTGGATGCAATTAACAGTTTCAACCTTTCAATCAACTCGTTAGGATCATCCCAATAAATATAATCCGTATATTTTTTATATTCTTTAAGATGTGTTAAGTTACGTATGACATTTTTATTATTTTTTTTCAGATGACTTAACCGACCGCCAGTCTTAGGCTTTTGCTTATTTTCAGGTTCTTTATTACTACAATATTGCTGTGCGTATAGGGGTTTAATAATATTACAATATTTCAATCCTTTGTCCCCTTTTATCTGCCCATGGGGATCAAAATCTCTTTTGTGAGCATTTGTAGAATCAAGTATATTTTTATACATATTTTTGTCCTCACTGGTCACTAACTCTAGTTTAGGTTTATTGTGTAGTAAGAGTTCTCTTAATCCAGGAGTTAATTCATATTTTTTATTGTTAATAGCGACAACATAAGAATTGTTATTTGAATCATTTCGAACTAACAATATACGGACCTCTGAATTTCCTATTTTAAGTTTTTTATTTTCACTATGGATACCAAATGGTATATTGATGTCATCACATATTTCCATCATATCTTCTTTTTTTATTGAGACTACTGAATCGTTATTTGTATTATTCGTTGAAGGAGTTTTATCAATATCAGGATCATAGTAATTTGAATCATTATTGGACTTATTTTCGGCAAAGTTTTTAAAATCAGCGTAATCAACAGAAGAATTCAAATCATCAAATTTAACATCACTATCGTCTGATTCATGTTCTTGAGAAAGATATTCATATTTCTTGTGGTTTACATCAGTATTTTTGGATATACCGGTAGTATTAGGGGTTTCTTTTACGTTTACTTTTATAAGTGTGTCTAGAGGGTCTGTTATATGTTTAAAAACTTTTTTAAGTTTTAAATCGGTGGCATCATTCTCATTTTTAATCATTTTTATCTTATGTTTAATATTGTTTACAGATTGTATCAATTGATTTTTTATATCTTCATTCATTGTTTTACTCGTGTTCATTATCCAACTGTTTTATTCAAATACTTGACACTTAATGGGATATTTTAAATGAAACTTGATAATTTATGTACTTTTATAATAAACATATATGTCAAACCCTCTATACCTGTCCTTATTTAATTCGCAGTTTTTCGGAAATCGGTTATGCATGTTAATAGCTTATATGTAAAACAGTCAGTCAAATTTAAAAAAAGTATCAAAATTCTGTCGGTACCTTCCATTATTCAATGAAGATTCTTTATTTATAAGTAGAAAATTATAAGGTTTACTCCAAACAGTTTGACAAATATTCTTGAACTCTTTCCATTGTAAATCGGAACTAACATGCTCTTTATAAATATGTTTTAAATTCACATCATCTTGCCTGAATATAATAAGAAAATTTACATTGTCACGTAACAATTGTTTTGGAATTTTTGAATAGGTTTGAGATAAATAGAGAAGCAATCTATTTCTTTATGCCTGCCCATACAAAAATAATTGCGGATATTTACTTGACTTTCACATGCCACATCATCGAAAATAAATACAGAATTCGTTAAAGCTTCACTCGGAGAAATTACATCTTTATCATCACTGAACTCGTAAAAGTTTATCTGTGGTACTCTTTTTAAAACTTTACTCAAGAAACGGTATTTTGGTTGAAAAGTAGTTTTAGAGTAAAGATAAAGGTTTCTAAATTTAAGTCCATTTTGATGCAGCAGTAAACTAATCATAACATTCGTTTTACCACAGTTTGATGGACCACAAATTATGCATCGAATGTTATTTGGTAATAAAGCACTATGTCTAATGTAGTGAATACAATCCTTTAATCGTATATTATTAACATTGAGAGATATGGGTTGCTTGATCAACTTCATCTTACCTATTAATTCAAAAACTACATAACAGACACCTTATATACTTGTTTAAGTAACAAGTTGAAACTTGTGTTAAGTACGAGAAATATTCTCATCTTTCAAATTTATACATTATACATAATATGTTGTAATCTGAGCTATAATTTTTTTGTAGTCAACATTTTCATTACAATATTAACATTAAACGAGTGAATCATTACTCATTTAGTGTCTGGGCTTTGTCGTGCATGCATTAATCTGGTTGCAATATTCTACATCAACAGTAAGTTATTTTAAATCTTGTTTATTAATTTGATATTAATGTATATTTTATTTCATTGGTATATTGTAATGATATATATCTTTGTTGTTACAGAAATGCCTAACACAATTACCAGCAATAATGACGACATTAATTCTATCACAAATCCATTTTACTATGTCCAAGATATGTCTAAATATTTGACTAACTATAATATTGAAGATCTGAATGTAAATGAAGGTGCAAAACAGACTGAAAAATCTGAATTAAATAAATCAATAAAAAAATCTGGTCGAAAAGGCTGCAATAAAACAGCAGCTGCGGTAGCATCGACATCCTATGTTATTCGTAAAAATTCACGCAAAGGGTGCAATCTAATTAAAATAGACATACAACCGATGAATGACAGTGAAAGTGATAATAGTGTCTCAGTGCAGTATATTGTTGAAAATGTGTATGATGAAATCATGAACGCCACGGAATCAGTTATTAATAAAATTGTTAAAAGAATAACTGAGTGAAATGTTTATAATTAATATAATTTAATTAATACTTTCATTTTATTTTCTGTTTATTGTTTTTTAAATGTTATGTAATAAAACGCTTTTATTAAGTAATGGAAGTCGTTTATTCATTCTTATAAACATAACATAAAAAATTGCAGTTTCTATATTTTAACTTATTCAATAACTTACATTAAAAAATTGTATTACAATGCCCCCATGGTAGAGTATAAATTTGATTTGAAAATATTTGTCTTTTATCATCATTTCTACATAACACTTGTTTACTTGTTTCTTGAGAATATAAAATATGACGTACAGATCTAATAGTATTCATTTTACATCTCTTAATCTTATTTTGCAGTAACGCTTGTTTGTAATTTGATAATTTAAGTTTTTTTGTAACTGTTTTTGTTACTCCTTTTGCTTTTTTTATTTGAGTTTTCACACTATTAATATAATATAACTTTGCTCTTAAACCAATAAATTCAGAAATTACTTCTCCTCCCATTTCATCCTTGAATAATCCAGGAACTTTAGCATTTATTTGAGGAATGCCATAAGGATTATCAGGGTTATAATAACTAGTATCGAATTCTGACAAATATTTGGACATATCTTTATAAAAATCGTAAGTATTAATTAAATATAATAAACTATCAGTATCTGTATAGCATAACTGAGCATCATTTTTATATATTTTTTTTTATAAAATCATAATGAAATTTATATAGGTGATGCTTTGCATATTCTAAAACTGAAAAACCAATGTATATAGGTCTATCTAAAATTATTTTATCAGGGCTTAATTGAATAGCTGCAAAGTTTTCAGAAAATATGCATATATTTTGAAAATTGGGTTTAGTGATTAACTTTTCAGCACCAATTTGTTTATTTGTTATATTATCATTGTCACGCCATTTCGTAGCTAATTTAACATTAACTTGTTTCCTCTTATTTTCGATTGTTTTACCAAAAATAGCATTGTTCATAAGCTTGAAAAAATCTTTTTCAAATTCAGTCGTGCATGTTTTGCGGAGTTCGGTATTTAAATTAATATACTTTCTCAAGTAACTGTCTTGTCTAAAAGTAATAACACGGTGAATATTTTTTAAAATCAGCCCATTTTTTAAACATTCTTTAAGATGCACATAATAGATTACATAACTGTATTTATCATATAAATTGGCGATCAACTTAGGGCTCTTTCCTCCTGGAGAAATAAATTTTTTTGGGGCAAACGGTAAATCACTATGTAAGTAATGTAAATGATCTGGATATAACATATCGACTTCTAAAATGTATCCAAATATATTGTCATCCGATATACTTGTAATATCTAATTTTTCTATTTCCTGCCTTGATAAAAATCTAAAATCTGATATTGGATAGGTTTTAGTCATGGCATAACCATATAAATTGTTACAATCAAGATAAACTAAATAACTAGATTGTATATCGTCATTGTAATGTGGCAAATACTTATTATTAGATTTTGCATAACGCAACGAGCATTGAGCTAGCCCACCTCGAATACCTTTTTCTAGCATTTGATACATTTCTAAATTGCTAATTAATTCCAATTTTACATCTGTATACAGGAGCATAGCATCCCAACTCAAACTTGGAGAAGTTACATAGTAGGCCGGATCGAGTTTGTAATGTATTAAACTTATATTACGGAAATTTTCGACAACATCACATAATAGTAATACGTCAGATTTTAAATATAAATCTGTGTATTCACCAAGATTTTGTATATGAAATTTCTTCCAAACTGATAAAGCATGATTGTAATCATCCTCGCTTATATGTTCCATATTTAAGCTATTATAGAATTTTTCTCTTGCAGGTAGTGTTGTTTCATCATATTTTTCCCATGAATCCATATAGTCATAAGGATAAATTCCTTTTTGACGCAGTAATTCAAATTGTTCTTTTTGTGAAAATTCTTGATTGAGATGACTAAAACTTGTGTTAGATAAGCTCTTACTTAATGCGTCTAAGCTTGTGCTGAGGAAATGAAACGAATCTATAAATTTTATTTGAAGGGGGCGCTGACCATATTTACTTGGTATTGTCTTGGTGATGGTCAAATATTTTTCTTTACTTTTAGGAATTATTTTAGTAGGTCCTTTGAGTTTTGTTAACTTTTCTATAAACATGTGAGAATCGTAACCTGATAAATTGTGCATAATAACAGGTATGAAAGGGCAAACTCGAAACATCAAATTACAATATGAGTGGGCAGCTCCTCTGTATTCAGATGTTACATGATCATGATCAAGAACTTTATCACCAAATAAGTAATGCCCACAAATGTGACAAGTCGTAGAATGCAAGTAATCGTGTTCTTGCGCAGCTGTCAAGGGCTTTACTGGTAGCTTTTTCGAGAGTTTGTCATTAATACATTGTAAATCTTCTACCAATAGCTCAATAAACTTGTCAACGCAATCTGGACCTCTATATGTAACATATTTATTTGATTTGGAGTCATACGAACAACATATGTAATATGCAAAACATGCTGGTGTATGTACTTTGTACATACGGGTGTACTCACCAACACATTCATTTGAGTTTTCTAATAAACTTTCAAAATCAGTATAAATAACGAACGGAATTTTTTGTTTTCTATTATAATTTTGAAACTGTAGCATAGTGTTAGAGTCAGGTAATATGGTCAATATTTTCGAGCATTGATGTGAATTGTATTTTGGTTCATTTGTAAAAAATTGCAGACATGCTTCGCATAAATAAACTTTACCCTTATGATGAGTGACTTGCCGTCTTACTAAGCGTACAAGATCTTTAATTAAACAGTAATGTCCTTTGCGATCAATTTCAAAATATAACAAATTTACGTGATTCTTTTTCTTAGATTTTGTCATATAAAGAGGCCCAGTTACAAGATTTTTCTCATCCAAACCATACACATTTAAACTAATATCAATATTCTTTGATTCAAATAACTTAATATCTTGAAAAGAAGGCGGGAAATTAATTTCATCTGTACTTAATACGGTTGAGTAATGTGGATATGAACTCGTCCTGCACACATTTCTTTTACTAGGATATAATGCAGCTACGATGCTCCACAAAAAACATTTATTATCAGTATTTTTTATATTCAAACAACTTTTTGTATTTTTTATTGGAGAAGGTAAATCTAAATAAGATCCTCCTCTCATTGGACTATATTTGTTAATGTTAATCTCAAGGTGGCTTATGGATGTGTAAGACCAACCCGAGTTACAATGTTCAAATTCACTAACTTTTCTCTTTAATGTTTCTATTACATGAGAATATAATTCATTTATATCAGTATTATGATATATAACTTCATACTTCATATTAAAAGATTTTAATAGCTGTTCACAAGAATTAGGTAAAACAAAATTTGCAAATAATTCAAAGTTTACCTTGATACAATCATGTTTTAATAATAATAATTTTATTAGACTGACAATTTGATTTTGATTATCCTGTAGGAAGTCCTCTGGGGAGAGGTAATCTACTTCATGTGCAGGGTTTAAACGATATGTCATTATTCTGTTTTTGAATGCTGTGGCTATGATATTTACATTCTGGAATTGGGTCTGTATTAAACTATTTGACTTATGGATATTCGTTCTCAAGTGGTACTGGTATTCTTTTCTAGGCATTTCAATTTTACATTGTTTACATTGGATTCTTTCATTTATATTACTAGACATTGGATCATTGATATGCAGTCCGCCATCTTTAGGAGGGTATCGTATAACTGTAAAAAAGACAACATTCTTATAATACAGAAGCACTTTATTAAGTATAAAATAACATTGATTAAATGGAGGATTATATTGATTAATGTACGATTATATCATAATCCGAAGCATACAACTTAACGTCACAAATTCATATTCTTAATATATAAAGATCTATTAAAAATATGAATTTATGAATGTTGGAGGAGTACCACGCAACTCCTTCCGAGTGGCAGCCACAAAATCTGAAAGGTGACGCCACGCCTTAGTGTTGTCATCAGTTCTATTTTTAATAGATACTATGGCGTGACGCCACCTATTCAGTGGCACCACTTTTTTGATTTCGTCTGCTCTATAAATTTTGAGCTTAATATAATGAGACCCAGTTTTTATTTCATCAATTTGCCTTGAATAACCCCGTGCAATCCTCCTTGTAAAGTAGGAGTGCATGGGGTGGTCTTTTTTACCGGGCGGCGCGGAATCTGCTTCATCACTATTATCCTCGCTGTCTGTGCCAAACAAGTCTCGTGCCGTAGTTTTGGGCAGCGCAGGGACCGGTGAGATGACTGGCATGCTGCGTCCTGGCTTGCTCTTCTTAGCAGATTGTGAGCTCGACGGCTTAGACGATTGAACCCTCTTTTTGGGTTTTGCCTCCTCCCGCTGGTCCTCTCGTTGCTCTCGCTCCTTACGTTCCACTCGTTCCTCATGCTCACTATCGGATGGGAAGAGCTGATCAGCGGTGACTTGTTTACTGCTCCTATAAAACAAAAAAAAAAACAAGGATTTAGTTATCACACTCTATATGCAGCGTTTATTTACTTCATATTAAATAAATAAAATATATAGGGATAAATTGCACTGATTGAGCTAGCCCCAAAGTAAGTCCAAGACTTATGTTACGGGATACTAACTCAACGATACTATATGTTCAACACATTCACCTCATGATATAGATGAAAATTAGTAAAAGGTTTTCTGGAATCGTACGAATAGTTTCTGAGATAACTTTTTACACGGACATGTTAATATAACTTAAGTAAATATAAATAAATATATATATATATATTCCATCACATCACATACACATACACATATATTCAAAAACATATGAATTGAATACATTTATCTCTGCTTAAAGATATGTCTATTCAAACTGACACATTTATTCACATGTATGCATATATTTGTATAGAAGTGTGATCTGAATAGATTTACCTGTAAAAAGATATTTCCATTCAAATAAATACATTAATAATTTTATTCACAAAGATGCATCTGTTCATATAGATGTATATGTGAATAGAGATATCGATTCAAATAAAAAGGTACATTTATTCGCAAAGATTCATCTATTCGTACAGACGTGTGATGTGAAAAGATATATCTATGCGAATAAATAAATCTATTCAAATGGACAGATATATACATATCACACGTCTTTTCAACCAAACAGAACATTGAAGAAATATAATTATGTTAAAAAAAAAAACAAATTGTATGTACTTACATTATTACTGCTTGCGGTAGTTGTCACAGATAAGATAACACAGGTAAAGAACTAAACCAACTTGCTTGTGATTCCCGAAGGTGGAGAATGATGGCAGGATACAAGACCTGTGCTCTTAAATACCCTCAAATCTACCCCATATAAGGAATTGATACGTGCGGTTATGATGCTTCAAATCGATATTGCAATTCAGCAAAAATTATCTACTCGCTACCATTACCAAGGGTTTGCGATGTTTTCGCCTTGGCGAATGTATTAAATATCATTATGGAACAGAAATGTGATTACGAGTCGTGAGTAATGAATTCGAGAACTCGTGGTAAGTATAGGATATGATCATATGGTATCAAAATAATAGTATCAAAATATCGTGTCAAATGACCTTTGTGGCGCGGTGGTAATGCTCTTATCTCTGAAATATAAAGTCTCGGGTTCGGTTCTCGGTCAAGATGGAAAATCATCTTTTTCATTTTGTCCTGGGTCTTGGATGTAGATAAACATACATACTAATATATAGTGCGTACAAGCTTACCGCGGAAAAAGTAATGTATGTGTTAATCCAGGGTGTCAGCTTTCTGCATGCTAAATTTTATAAAAACACACAGACACACACTTATAACACCCCTCTTTTGTGTCGTGGGTTCGTAAAACATAATGCTGAATTGCATCCTAAGCATAGTAAAAACATCATACCCACTTATAACACCCCTAACATTGTAGGCTGATCACCTGATTGTCTGATAAGTAAGATGATCCGCGCTTCGGAGGGCACGTTAAGCCGTCGGTCCCGGTCACTGTCTTTGTCATTAGTCGTTACCTAAAACCATGTCAGAGGCCTTTAAGGCGGTTTAAAAACTCTGACACTAGTGTTAGTGACTAACACACACGATAAGAAGATAACACCTCTTTTTTGCAACGAAGGTTAATTAAACATAACATTTAATCGTAAATAGAATTGCATAACTAAGCATAGTAAAAACATCATACACACTTATAACACCCCTAACATTGTAGGCTGATCACCTGATTGTCTGATAAGTAAGATGATCCGCGCTTCGGAGGGCACGTTAAGCCGTCGGTCCCGGTCACTGTCTTTGTCATTAGTCGTTACCTAAAACCATGTCAGAGGCCTTTAAGGCGGTTTAAAAACTCTGACACTAGTGTTAGTGACTAACACACACGATAAGAAGATAACACCTCTTTTTTGCAACGTGGGTTCATTAAACATAATATTTAATCGTAAATAGAATTGCATAACTAAGCATAGTAAAAACATCATACACACTTATAACACCCCTCTTTTTGCATCGTGGGTTCATTAAACATAATTTTTAATCAAAAATGGAATTGCATCCTATGCATAGTAAAAACATCATACACCCTTATAACACCCCTCTTTTGCATCTAAGGTTCATTAAACATAATATTTAATCATAAATAGAATTGCAACCTAAGCATAGTAAAAACATCATACACACTTTTAACACCCCTCTTTTTGCATCGTGGGTTCATTAAACATTACATTTAATCATAAATAGAATTGCATCCTAAGCATAGTAAAACATGCTTGGGCTGCAATTTTATCAATGATGAGAACAAATCATTGTACTCTCGACCCTATTTACATGAAGAAATTATGTTTTCGATGGTATATAAGGAATGAAAGCATTTGCGAAAAAATCAGAATATTTTGGACAGCGACAGTGGTGCCTGCAATAATATGTCGGTAAGTGAAATAGTTTGTAAAACTTTAATTATTTTTCTATGATTGGATGTTTACTCGAGTTTATAATCTTTCTAACTTATAGTATTTTATTTACAGGATTCTGAGGATGTTTTCAACTTCGTGCGCCCGGACGGCACTCCTTTCTTCAATGAACCACCACCACCACTTCGCACCTTCACTTCGCGAAAGAGAGGTCGCAGCGAGCCAGACCAAGCAGTATATTCGTATATTAAGAAGCCTGCCGGTTCTCCATTCAAAATTATACGCATTGAAATTTATAACGCAGACACATTTAGAAAAGTTAATGCGAATTCAATATGTAAATGTGAGGCAGATATTTGCGTGCAGCATGTTACTCAAAGTATTTTACTTGATGACATTTACAATACTGTTACCGAAGTGATACATAAAATTCAGTCCAATTTGGAAACAAGATCTTAGATGTTTGCTAAGTTAATTAGATAGCTATGTATTATGCGAATCTTGTTGATATTAGAAGCAGTAAAGTTTAACATGACTTGTAAATATGTAAATTTTAAGTAAAGCATTAAAGTAAATAAATAAACACTTCATATCGTGTTATTTTGTGTTTTTATTTGTATAACTACGTGATCTAACAGTCAAGAAACATTATTTTGGATAAAATTCATTAACTCTCTATAGTCGCTCCGTCTCCAATCAGTCGCCATATATGGAATAAGTATTTGAGAATATGAGACGTTCGCGCAAGATCAACTACGATGTAGCTAGTAATAATATGCGCACACATTTTTCCTACCTGTTGTTTGTTAAGGGAATCGTGCAAACGCGAGTCTTATCGATCTATTCAAAATAATGTCAAAAATGGGGTAGCTGAATTAGCGCAAACCAATTAAGTTTGCGCTGATTCAGCTACCCCATTTTTACCCTACTTAAGTGGACTGACACTAGAAATAAAACAAAAAAAACATACACAGCTGAACAACTAATATCAAGATCAAATTTTCATAGTTGCACTATTTTTGGGGAAAATTTTGTAGCTGTACAAATGAAACCGGAGTCAGTTATTTTAGATAAACCTATTTACATAGGATTTACTGTCTTGGAAATTTCTAAACATCATATGTATGACTTTCACTATTCTATTGTTAAACCATACTACGGTAACAATTTGAGACTTTGTTGAACAGATACTGATAGTTTCTTATATTCAATTGAGACAAAAGATATATATAAAGATATAAAATTGTATTTTCATCCATACTTTGATACAAGTAATTATATCGAAAATAATCAGTACAATATTGTACGTCAAAATAAAAAAGTACCGGGGAAATTTAAAGATGAGTTTGGGGGGCAATTAATTTTAGAATTTGTGGGTTTGAGGTCGAAACTATATTGCGTTAAAACAGAAGATAAAGAAATAAAAAAAGCTAAGGGTGTGAAAAAATCTGAAATTAAAAACATTCATTTTAAAGATTATAACGAAGTGTTATTGTTTAACAAGTCCTTAAGAAAAAAGAATATAGTATTTAAATCTCTTAAACACGAACTTTTCACGCAAGCAATTGACAAAGTTGCATTATCTTCAAATGACGACAAACGTGTTATGTTGCAAGATAGAACTAGTACTTTATCCTGGGGACATAAGTCTAGTTTGTTCTGAATACCTAATTATTGTATCGTAATTACAAAGAAAAGGCTGGCTTGAAAATTGTAGATAAGTGTTTTATTATGTATACTTATTTAGTTATAGTTTTTAAATAAAAATTAGTTAAATGGTTTAGAATATAATAGTGTAATATTAAATAAAATGTAGCGCAATAAGATTTTTTAAAATAAATATTATATGTAATAAATCATTATCTTGTTTTATTTACTCATAAATCACCAAAAAACATCCGATAGGAATTCTGTATACTATATTTTCATTTACATATATAATAATTTGTAAAAAAAGAATGAATTCATGGCACCAAATATATATGAATGGAATAAATATAGATTTTTTTTGTGATGAAAAATTTGTGATGTATATATGATACTTAAAACTAGATAACATCCAAGACCCAAGTAATTTGAAAAATACCATACTACATAATGCCTTGGCTGGGAATCGAACCCAGAACCTCTGAGTGGCGGGCGAGCATGGTAACCGTAACGCCACAGAGGTTGTCGAATGAAATACGTAAAATTAGAATACTACTGAGCCGCATATGAAATATGATAGCTACTGTATTGATATACCTGCTAGTTACAAGGTGGAGGTCGTGTACGGACATGTCTATTCCTGTTTATTTAGGTGTGCGAGGAACGCTATGTTTTGCAATACAATCACTTTTAATTTATAAAACTCATGAAAATCAACATATAAAACTCACTCACTCAACATCAGACTCATGTTGACTATAAAGATTTTTCATTTGTATATTGGACAGCCAACCCGCGATACATCATCTACTACATCGATTCATTGCCAGTGCATCAAATTTGTAACTGAATGTAAGTAGACATATTTTTCATAAATGATAATGTATGTCAAAATATAATGTTTGTTATTTGTTATTTAATTTATATTTTTGTTCTTTACAGATCATGTTGGACTCACAAGAAACCAATTGCATATTGTGCTCGCAATACGCTCAAGATCCTGATGAAGAATGCTTTCAAGGATTGAGAAATCGAATTGCAGAGCTAAAGAAAATAGAAGAAAAGAAAGAAGCTGCAAAAAAAAAAGTGGAATATCATCCTCCTCTTTTGTTATCAGCAAAGCGAAGAAAGGCATAAGGATGATAAAAATTCAGGTGATGGATTTGGAAAACGAAGCTAGTACGTCATATTCTTCATCGCAGTGCAGTGATGGTACCGAAAACGTTATACTTAGTGCGCAATATGTGTTGAGTGATACTTTTGATGAAATAATGGACCTTACGGAAAACGTTATTAGTAAAATTAGTAAAAAGCTAACTAGTAATAACTTTTGATTGTATAATATGTATGTTATAGTTTAAGGAAATCTAAATAAGTATATAAATTAATTATTATTAGTTTTAGATTTAAATTAAATTATTTTATTTAGTGTAACTCTAATTATTGTTATATAAGGTTTAGTTAAAGAAATCAATAAATTGAATAGTAATGTAAATAATAAAAATATGGGTGTTAAATATAAATAGTTTATATCTTAGTATATCTCAGAATAATAACTTAAATATGTGAGTAGTGTTAATTTTATACTGTTACTTAATTATGTGATACTTTAGTTATATGTATTCATAAAAATGATATAAATTAAAATAAATATTTTGTTAATAATAATTGTTATTATGTATTTTACTGTAAAATTTATTAACTAAGTAATAAAAAACGGTATAAAATTATCTTGTTTTTTATTGTTCATAAACTTAAAATATACTCGTATTACAAATAAAATTTATAAAAATACACTATTCTATCATATTTTACATAAAAAAACATTCTTAAAGAACTTAATTATATAATATTATATATTTATTTAAACAACATGCATTACAAAATTAAATATTTTCTAAGTACCATTTCTTTATACAAATAGCATTTTTTAGGGCACAAAAGTTCTTATGACTTAGACAATTGAAAGTACATTCATTTTTGCAATAAGTTTTATATAAAGTCAAAAAATTTGGACTTCCTCTGTCTTCTATATCTATCAAATCACAATCATCACACATTTTCTTAATCCATTTCTGTTTTTCGAGTCCTTTCATGACAATAGTTTTGTTTCGCATCATTGGTATAATGATTCTTTGGAATTCCCTGAAATCTATGTGTCCAGAATTCCAGAGGACCCCACTCTGTCGCTCAAGGTATCGAACGGTCTTCTTTTCTTTCGAAGATAATGTAGTAAATGCATATGGAGGTTTAATTAAAAAAAACTTGAGTGAACTCCACAGTAGACAATGCAAATTCTTTAATAATAAATTTATTATAGCAATCCTTGAATCCTTGAACATCAACGAAAATAATCGAGTTCATGATATTTTACGAACAATGTTGCTCAGAGGTCTATATTCTACTATACAGTCATTCAAAATGAGACAATATGCTGTTGTCTGATCAGGTATCTCTTTGTTGCACTCTAGTTCAAGACGGATGTTGATTACCGGCCCTGATTTGATATTATCGTTCTGTCTAGAACAATCTATCACGAATAACGGCGCAATATTTTTAAACTCTTGAGCAGTCAACAACGAGTTGCATGGGCGGTTATAATAAGACTGCTGAAAATTTGCATATTGCTCGTATATTAGTGCATAGTTATGTTTTGCAAAGTTGGTATTGTAACTTTCGTACGGGTAATATGTAGAGTTTAAAAAAACTTTAACGTCTCGAATATCGCAGTGATCGAACCGTGACATATCGTTCATCCCATTGTTTTTTCTGTTTGTTTGTAAACCTAAAATAACATATCTAGGTTTCTCAATTTGCGATGAAGTTTTAATTGCCCAGGTGTGTTTTGTAGTCTTTGGTAACAAAGGGTACTCATAAAGATCCCAGTTTCTAAACACTAATTGAACTGGTCTGTCTTTTTCGAGTATTTTGAGTAAATTAATTCTTTCTCTATCAGATACTTTAACGTGAGGCATGCGCCATACAATCTTTTTTATATCAATACTTGCAACCTCTTCACCAGTGTTTAGCTTTAGAGCATTGAGGTTAGTATTACTTCGTAGCAAAACAAGCTCATGTTTGCAATTGACAATAATTTTTTTATAATCTTCTGCAAAACCTAATATGTTTCTGAGAGGTACTGAAGCAGCAAAATGACCTCCAATTTCATTTTTAAAACCGTTAATATCCCAACCCCACACTTTGGATACCTTCGACTCAGCTTCGTTCATAGATACCAGTGCTTTAATAGTTGAAGTTACGCCAGCATTCTTTACTTTGTCGATTTCAACACCGTTTAATTCATATCTTATATCTTGAAAAAGAAATAGAAGAGGGTTGTTTGTAAACTGTACTACTGGAACTGCTTCCCTGCTCTCACCTTTGATAACATTGACTACGGCTTCAACATACAAGGTACTTGCACATGGAAGCACATATAAATCTTGTTGGTTTATAGGTATCCGAATTTCATCATTTCTATTGAAAGTAGTTATGTACGGTTTGTATGAATGAATTTCTATACTATCTATGGAGTTGTCATAAACAGGTGGGCTAGTTATATTTAAAATACTCATTTTAGCAATCCAATCGATTTGAGAAAATTTATATTAGCAGCTGTTAATTTCTTTTTTTTATCACGAGTATGTGTGATCTTCTTGATTGCTCGATGGGTACTAATCTTTTGAAAAGATAGAGTTGTGTATTTATTGTAGTCGATCATATTTTCTTCAAATGTAAGTACAATTGTACTTCCTCTCCGCGAAAATTTATTAAATTGTTTTTTATGTCCAATATTCTGATATTTATACTATTTACCGTGCTTCTGTTCACCGGAAAATATATGGTATTTTTTGGAATTTCTATTATTCGGTAGCCAGGAGGGACATTCAAAGCGAATTCATGAATTATATGACTTGATTTTCCATTAATGTAGGAACCTTCAGTAATATCACATTCAACCCGTAGCACAGTTGTAGATAGAATGTTCACTGGCAGTGGGGACATAAACCATTTATCTTTCTTGAGAAAAGTTTTACCGTAACCTAGTAAAGGTCCAATAGAATTTGGTTTTTCAAAATGAATATCTTTAGAGCAGAATATCGAGAGCCTCAATGTGTTATTGTTGCACAATAACTTGAAAACACAATTGTTTACTTTTGATTGTAAGAACTCACTGATGTCTTGGAGTTCATAAGCTCCCTCAGGAATTTCAACCACTTCATCCACACCATAATAAAATTTATTATTAGTTTTTGTAATATTTGGTATAGAATTAAATGTAGATAAGTGTAAAAGAGAGCACTCATATTGACCATCTAGTTCCAATGGGGGGGAATAATTCGTTGTTAGTACTGAGCTGTTTCCAGTTATGGACAGAGTGAAAGACATTTTTAGAATGATGTTTTATTTAAACGTAATAATTATTATATACTATATTTACACCAAAAGTCTTGCAAAAATTTTATACACAAATGGCCGCAATTTACAGTATCAAAGTTTTGAAATCTAGTATAATTATAATGTATATCACTAACATTTAAATATTTCACTAATTCTTTGGGTGGTTTTAAGTTACCAAAACTATCGAAATATTCACAATAATCATTTATTTTAGCATAGGCTTCCCAGTGAGTTCCATTATTATTATAACTGTCTAAGTTTAATATACCACACTCTATGGGTTGTGGTTTACATGGCAATCTATCTCTCATATACACACCTCGAAAATATGGAATATTTTCAGTGTATTTAATAATATCGATATTCGAAAGAGCACGATTGGGTAGCCTGTTCATTAGTTTTTTGTAGATTTCAAAAATAACCCGCTTCCTTTTTTATATGGTTAAAGATAAAATCCTTTTCCTATCGCAATAGCCTCCATGGTTTTGTTATGACGTTCAGATTCACGTAAATTCTGTTGAGCGGTTTTACAATCATTTATGGTTTTAGCTATACCAGCAGCACCTCCTGCTAAAGCGCCTAGTGCTGATAAACCCGCAAAAATTGGTATCAAAGGTAAAATCCCTCCTGTTTTAGGGATTGGTATTATTCTTGGTAAACGAACGTGACTTGTCTTAGGAATCAATTTTTTTGCTGCTTCACAAGCATATTTAATAGCAGTTTTGTTATCCTTTGATTTCAGTTTCTTTATATGTGAACGTATTTTTGACACAATGGTTTTAATTTTTTTTATCCCAGCACCTGATTTTAATTTTGCTTTCATAACTTTGTTAACTATCCACGATGCCAACTTTTCACCTTTGCTAGCGTCTTTAGAATGTAATCGCTTCTTGGTCATTTTCATCAGTTGTAAATCTGCTTTATGACGTACGGAGAGTTCCGGATTGTTGTATGCAATATCGTGGTATTTACAAGCTTCGTCTAATTGGTTAATACCTTTATCACCTCTCGATAACCTTTCTTGTAACCTAGTGCCTGGTCCACAATAGTTGTAACCTGGCAAGTGAAGCTCAAACGGAATATTGTTTATCAAATTATTGACAAGTCCACCTCCTTTAATTTCTTGTTCTAAAATGAGCAAAATATAAGATGCTAACACTTATATTATGTATTATGATACAATAGAATTTCTATCTATCCAACAGTTTTCTTCGTCAGAAAGTCCTAACCATTTGACGAACAATTTATTGTTTTTCTTTCCTAAAATTTTTTCAATTAAGTATATATTTGGATACTTGGCTTTTTGTAACTCTTCTTGATAAAATGAACCCAAAATATTTTGTTTTCGTTGATCTTGTATTAAATATGTCACTGGTTTAGTATTATTAACCGTTTTAATTGTGAAAATTTCTGTAGACCAATTAGGTGTAAAACCTTTTGCAAAACTACTCTTGTATTTACTCATTCTAACGTGGTCACCTATTCTAAATTTATTTTTGATTAATTTACATCGTTTCTCTTGGAATTTTTTAATGTTATGGTTAACTAGGTCTTCATTTTTTGTATTTACATCTACCGGTTTAAAATTAGTGACGCTATGTTTTTGATTGTTATATGAAAACAAAACGTCGTTCAAAGTTTTTCCTATCCATTTATAGTTACCATTATAACTGAAATGTTTATACAATTTAATCTTTAATGTTTTGATTAGTCTTTCTACAATTGAAGCTTTTTTTGTTGAATACGATGAATAGTGGTTAATTTTCATTAACAGCATTTGTCTTTTAAATTCATCGTTATAAAACTCTGTCCCTCTATCAGTTTGTAGATTTTTAGGGATACGTCCACTTTCCCTTATAATTTGAGTAAATGCATTAACAACCTCTTTCTTTGATTTAGTTTTTAAAGGAATCATCCAAGCATATTTTGAGAAACCATCAATGACAGTTAAAATGTAAGCGTATCCACTATTATACTTTTTTATAGATTGAAAATCAGCCAGATCCGCTTGCCACAAGTCGTCTATTCCTTTCAAGATCACATTGCGACGATCAAAATTTCTGCGTGCCGATCTATGAATTTCATTTACCACTTGGTGTTTTGCCATTTTGTAGTTCAATTATTTTATCGATGTAGTCTTTCGTATAAAACTTTTTTTCGAACTGAATAAGATTGTTTCTCACATCCTTTTTTATTGTCTTTATAAAAGCATTAATTTCATCAACGATTTTTTTATCAACATATTTTTTGTTCACCGCATCGTCATTTGCCACAGGTTCTGGAACTCCTCTCAATCGAGATGATTGTAAATCAAAATCCCCTTTTTCCGATCTAACTAGGTGATTAGTTGAACAATCTAGTATTTCTGACAAACGAAGTCTTTTATGAACATGGTGACCGAATTTATCAACATTCATTTTGAACTGAAGTCGGTCGCAGTGAAATAATAAATGGTCTAAATAGGATGTGCGGTTTTTAATTTATACTACCATTTTCACGTAGTTCTTCTATAATTGAAATTATTTCATTATCCAGACCAGTGTTTCCTGCATCTTTAGATGCTATTAATAACTTCAATCTTTCTACTAATTCATTAGGGTCATCCCAGTAAATATAATCTGTATTTTTTTAAACTTCTTTTTAAGCATCAAACCTTCTCCCGCGCTAATATCATCAGCATTACTGACAGACGATGTTGAAGGCTTTCGCAATTTAAAAAGTGGTTTAATTATGTGCAAGTACTTCCGTCCTTTATTAGATTTAATTGGTTTAGTGGGATCAAAGTCTCGTCGGTGAGCATTTGTGTCTATTAACATGGTCTTATATTCTTGACAATCATTTTCAGTTACCACATCCAAATTAGGTACTTTTTTCATCAATAACTCCTGCAACCCTGGTGTTATTTGATAATCACGTCCTGCTACAGATATAATTCGATCACTTATATGCACACGTGCTGAACCCATCATTAATTTACCTCGTTCTTGTCTAAAGCCGAAAGGTACATCATTAAATATTTCGGAAGAAAGTGACCAGGACGAAGTATTTTGACTAGGACTAGGTATGGACTCAATGGTTCTATACGATGTATTACTGGTATTAATAGAGTCTCCCGAATTTTCTAAACTATTAACTTCATTAGAATCATCTTCAGAATAATTTTGTAGGGAAATTTTGTGCTTAAGAGTTTTGTTGAATTGTGATTCAGGTAATGAAGTTTGCTCTTTTATAAAAGAATTTTTCATGGTGACATCCTTTGCTTCTTTTGATTTAATTTTATGGTTCCCATCCTTAATTAACTGTTGCATTGAGTCAGTAACAGGTCTAAAAACTGTATTTAAAATATTTTCATTGTAGGATTCCATAGTTTTCATATCTTTGATTTTCTTTTTAACAGATTCAGCTATTTTAACTATCTGAGTCTTCAACTCTGTTTCCATTTTGAGCTTGATGAATATACGTTATTTGCTTAGTACAGTAATAGTTCGACTGAAGATGCTAATTACATAAATCTTCTTATATGCTTGTATTTTTATCTTCATCAAAAAAGATGAAAGTATCAAAATTCTGTCTATAACAGCCTTTGTTCTTTTTACAATAGTTATTAATTACCAAATAGTTATAGGGTTCACTCCATACTTTTGAACACATTTCTCGAAACTCAGACCACGACATGTCAGTATTAACATGTTCATCATATACATGATGGAGATTCACATCATCCTGTTTGAATAATATTAAAAGATTAGCGTTGTCTCTTACTAGCTGTTTAGGTATCTTACTGTACGTTTGATTCAAGTAAAAACAATCGATGAATTTATGTCTACCCATTGCGAAATAATCTCTGATGTTGGACTGGTTCTCACATGCAACGTCATCAAATATTATTATGGAGTGTGGTTTTGCATCGTGGGGGCTTAAAACAAGTTCATTATCTTTATATTTAGCAAACGACACATTAGGCACTAAATTCAGAACATTTTCTAAAAACATATATTTCGGTTGATACAATGTTTTTGAGTAAAGATAAATGTTTTTAAAACGTAAACCATTTTCATGTAACAGAAGACCTATCATTACATTAGTTTTCCCACAATTCGAGGGTCCGCAAATAATACACCGAATTGTATTAGGTAGAAGGTCGCTATGGCGGGAAACGTCTACTTTTTCATCCGGACATATTCGACTAAATTGTAAAGTTTGAGATTGTTTAACGAATTTCATCCTTTTAACCACTATGTCTGATTTTGAGTGAATGTTATTCATTTGTAGAGTTATGATTTATATATATATTCGAAACAAATTGGATTTGTGAGTGCTCTCCTTTAAAAACTCCTCAAAAAGTTTCACATATTTGTAACCTTTTTATTTTTATTTTTTGGGAATTTCGACACACCCATCTTATCGAGCGAATGACAATGAGCTTGATAAGATGGGTTTTGTGTTGTGTGTGGTGTTGTGTTGTGGATCGAGTTGACCGAATATTGGGGTATAAATATTGGTAAGTTTCCTATAATCTTAATTTTAATACCCTTAAAGTTGGTAGTGGATATACCTAGTGGAGTGGAAATTTGATTCGGGTAAAATACTGGTCAGTTGAGCACGATTTCATATCATTTATTGAGATTTTCAACACAGAAATCTGTGTTGAAAATCTCAATAAATTAACTACTATGGGTACCTTTCTGTAAACAACTTTTGAATTCATTGTGATTTAAATCAAAATATAGTTAGTTCATTATTGTAATCTAAGCCTATGTAATTATTTTCAACTTCTATTGTTTGGAACGAATGGTTATCATATTTCTTCGGAATGGGAGTTATGTACATAAGTGTGTACTTGGCTTCATCTTCTATTGGAAAATAGGCGTATACTTGGATATGGGTATCATTTTCTGCTATCTTTGTTTCTAATAATTGTTGTTTTACAATTTTCAAATTGGTAGGAAGTCTTTTGTTTACAGATGTTATACGACTGCTCACTTTTTGTGGCTGTAGTATACTGTATATTGTATACAGATAGATATTCTTTGATTCGTTCAAAATTCGCTTCTTCTTCGAGTACATGATGGTAAAACTGATTACAATGTGTTTCTTTTATTGTTGCTTCTGTTGTTTTACATAAATTATTGAATTGTGATATTACAGTTTTTATTCTATCAGAATCTTTCTGGATGTGTTCCCTTTCATAACTTGTCTCTATCCTGAACGTTCCCCGATCTATGTTTGTTGTTCCTATTTGCTCAACATAAAACCCTGGCTGAATATTTTTCACCGTATAGGTCGATGTTGTCGTACCAACTACCTGTAGAAGTAACAGTAAGGCTAGTATACTATATCTCCAGTATTTGGTTATGGGATTACTACTACCATTGCCTCTGTATTTTTTAGTAACCGTGGTTATGTTGCTATGTATGCATTTGGTTGGCTGTTCTTTATTTTCCTCCATTGTTTTCTTGGCCAAGAGTGGAATAAGTGTGTGAATTGCTCTTTTTAAAGTTGATCCTGATGATTTTTTCAATGTCACAACCCTAGTGAGGCCATCATTACCTCTATGTATTTCTGTTACCTTAACAAGAGGCCATTTATTTGGGCTTATAGCTGTTATATATAGGGTAGTTACATTATTATAAATGTAGGTACGCGAGTTTTATGCCGAGCTTGGCAGTCTAATAAACGCAGTAGCTAAGTACATACACGTCTTTTATTTATCAGTGGCGACGAGATAAAACTCTAATCGGTGTCGTGGATATTTTATACCGATAAAAAGCGTGCAAAAAGACAATATGTCAGTGGGAAAAGTGCGAGAATTTGACATTAAAAATGGAAATTGGTGCGCGTATGTTGACCGTTTGGAAATGTACTTCGTGGCAAACGAAATATCGGACGAAATTAAATTGCCGACACTCATAGCATTAATGGGTGAACAAGCTTATGAGTTATTATCAACATTGGCCAGCCCGAAAAAGCCCTTAAAGCTTACTTATAAAGAAGCCGTCGTGTTGTTGGAAGGTCATTTACAACCAAAACCGTCAGTTTTAGCCGAACGATTTAGATTTCGTCAAAGGCGACAACTACCTACAGAAAGGATATCAGAATATGTGGCGGAATTAAAAAAGATGTCTCGATATTGTGAATTTAAAAGTACATTGGAAGAAAATCTACGGGACCAGTTTGTTTGCGGATTACGTAATGAAACTATTCGTCAACGATTACTTGCGGAGGGCGACCTTGAGAATACAAAAGCGGTAGTACTGGCCAGCAATCTGGAGGCAGCCGAACGGGATTCCGGGGACGTAGAAAAGGTACAGGAACAGGATTTGACGGAAAACATACACAAATTGCGTATAAAAGCGTGTACAGCCTGCGGAGACGATAAACATCGCACATTCGACTGCAGATACAAGGATTTCCAGTGCAGTTACTGCTGGAAGGTGAGCCACCTGCGCAGAGTTTGTTGGAAAAAAACAGGAGTTATCAACAACGTGCAAGGCGGAAATCGGGGACAACAGAGGGCGCGCATAGGACGCGGTGCCGGCGCTGGCACCGGGACGAGCGCAGACGGCGGAGTCGGGCGCGGCGGGGGCGGCGCGCGGGGAGCGCGCGGCCGCGCACGCAGCCGGCCCAGCAGCGCCGCGCACTGGGTGGACGAAGCGGCGACGGACAGCGCCAACGACAGCGAGGACCACCAGGAGGAACCCATGTATCGAATGTCCTTGAATAAATATAAGCCGGTGTGTATACCTGTGTTAGTCAATAATAAAGAAATTATAATGGAAATCGATACCGGGTCGGCGTTATCGTGTATTAGTAAGTTAATTTACTGTGAATTGTATAACGAATTGCCATTGAAACCGTGCCAATTAAGTTTAAAGTTTTATGATGGGTCAGTCATACGACCGGTCGGTTATATAGAAGCGGTAGTGGAGTATCGGGGCAGCAAAAAGTTATTAGATCTATATGTCATTGATAATGGTACCACCAATTTACTCGGTAGACAATGGTTGACAGAACTAAATATAGAAATTCCAAAACTTGGAGTGTATAACTTGGATTTAAAAAGTGAGGGAAAATCAAAAAATAAAATGCTTAATGATATTATTTCCAGACATAGGAGCTTGTTTGACGGAACATTGGGCAAATATAGTGGTGGTGAGGTGAGCTTGCATGTACGCGACAATACGGAACCGGTGTTTCACCGCGCGCGGCCCGTTCCGTACGCCCTACGCCCGCGCGTCGATGCCGAACTCGACGCGATGCTGCGCGCCGGCGTCATCGAGCCGGTGGAACGCTCCGACTGGGCCACTCCGCTGGTAATAGCGAGGAAGGGGGACGGTGGCATTCGGTTATGTGCTGATTATAAGGTAACACTTAATAAAGCTTGACTAGTCGATAGGTACCCAGTTCCAAAGATAGATGACCTCTTTAGTGATCTAAGTGGTAATAATTACTTTACTAAACTTGACCTGTCACAAGCGTACAATCAACTCGTTTTAAGCGAACCTTCTAGGAAATCTACGGTAATCAATACACACAGAGGTCTGTACAGATATAATCGTTTGGTGTATGGGTTATCGTCTAGCCCGGGTATTTTTCAAAAGTTCATGACAGATCTTTTAAAAATACCAGGGGTATCAGTTTTTTATGATGACATTTTAATTAAAACAAAGTCAATTGATTCGCATTTGAGGTGCGTTGAACAAGTGTTTGATATTTTAGAAAAGAATGGATTAAAAAAGAAAAATGTGAATTTATGGCCGAACAAGTTAAATACTTGGGATTTATCATTGATAAAAACGGGTTGCGTGTAGATTCAGAAAAGATTAAGCCTATTTTGTCAATGCCATATCCTACGAGTATTTCTGAGCTAAAGTCTTTCCTAGGAATTTAAGCATAAAATTTAAGCTCGTGTGTAAACCTCTTATATGAAGTACTAGCTGTTGCCCGCGACTTCGTCTGCGTAGACTTTCGTTTATAAGAATCGTTATTTTGATATTTTCAATAAAACCGGTCAAGTGCATATCAGGTCACACGCAGTGAAGGGTTCCGTATTTGTGAATGTCGATTTAGAATAAAAACTAAAGAGTTCATCATCATCTCAGCCCTTATTCCGTCCACTGTTGAGCATAGACCTGTCTTCGTCGACACATCTCAGTCCTGTGCTGCTCACATCCAGGTGTAACCCGCGACATTGATTATTTCGTCAACCCATCGCATGGGCTCCGTCGGGCCAGTTGCCCTGCCCAGTTTTACTTTAAGTTCATGACCGTTGCCAAATTACAGCTTCTTGGTTCTAATTATCTCTAAGTAAAACCACGGACAGAGAGACAGACAGAAATGGCAAAACTATAATGGTTCCTTGTTTACTACGATCACACATTATCTCTAGTCACAGTCTAAGTCGATCGGAATTTTGACATTGTAAACTACATGTAAACTTACACTGTTACCGAATATTACTGCTACGCCGTGGGTCTCTCTAAAACGAAATACTTATGCAATAGGTAGTGACTTTGCTAATATTTAATTCATCTTCCGTCTTTTGGCGTGAGTTCCCACAGCACTAATCTGTTGTAGCTCTCTGCAGCGGACTGCTGCCACCGTCTATACGTATCTCCCCCTCTTTCCCGCCCTCCCGATGTGGCGGTGCAATGGTAAGCCTTGTCAAATATGTCTTTCGCTAGGCGGGAGATAAAAGTCGAGAAATACGCATTTCTACTTTGAGTCCCGACAGATGACGGCGTTCCTCAAGTAACCTTAAACATAGATTTTCTTAAGATCGCCTTAATCATGAGCCGCGTCCGAAGCTGGAAGCGAGCGGAAAGTACTGGATAGAGCTTCCCCCGGGCCATCTTCACTATCGTCACCATTCTATTGATGTGGACTTTCAAGCTGAGGCATCTGCCAAACTTAAGATACCTCTAGGTATTTTACGTGCCAGTATCTCGGCACATTTTACCAGTAGAGCTTCAAGGATGGCAGGAAGTTAGTGTTCTCTGAGATCAATGTCTGCTTAGTGTTCACTAATAACCTCCGTTTGAAGAGCTTCTCGGGTAGGGCGTCCTATTCGGCTGTTTGGAGGTTATTTGCGGCGTACTTTCAGTTCAAACGAACTGGAAAATGACCATTACCTATCTTTCGTTCCTCAAGGAAGGAGGTCACAATACTGAGTAGTCTTGGTATGGGTGTTCCACACATTTTTATTGCAGTGCCTAACTTAAATTGTAACCTAACATTTTTTCCCTAACCTTTCTTCTTACGTGAGGAAAAGGTGCCTTTTGGCCACAGGAAATCGGACGGTTAAGGTTTTTACCCACAAAAAATGTCATGGTGATAACGGCCTTACCGCTTTTGCCAAGTCAGTGTGCAAAATTTTGCTCCAAAGACCTGGTACGGCGACTGCTTATCAGCGGCTTTGGCTGAGTTAACTTGAGGTACTCTCTCTCTCAGTTATCGAGAGGAGTCTGAGTGGCCTGGTACATCGGACTTCAATTTTATCCGCTAGGGTAAAGACGCGTGTTGACACAAATGCTCCTTTCAACCTAGAGGACCGTATTTGTGGCGCGACGGAATCCCGTTCCCATCGCCCGACTGGCCCACTTCATGGAGGCAGATTTATGGAGGAGGATTTTACGCGGGAAAAATCCCTTCGGTTCGGACACCTTGCCAGTAACGGGAGACCGGTAAGGTTATGTGGCGTTTACCACTAAAAACTCCGGGGTAAGGGCTAAAAGCCCCGGCGCGGCTACCACTATGGTGGTCCATGACTCGCTCACAGCACCCTATGCTTTAGTCAGAGGACATCCTCTGTGCCTAACCTAACCTATTAAGTACTTCCTATTTTGATTCCTTTTTCCATTTTCGCGCCCACAATCATGCTTAGAATCGCCGTTTGGTGGCGTTGGGTCTTGCGGCCCTAGGCTCTGTGTATTTTTAACAGCGCCATTTATTGGTGACCAAAAAAAACTAATAAAAAAACTCCGAAAACATCGAAATAGTAAATTTTTAGGGTTCCGTATTCCGATACCCGAAGGCTAAAATCCTTGTTACTAAGACTCCGCTATCCGTCCTTCCGTCCGTCTGTCACCAAGCTGTATCTCATGAACCGTGATAGCCAGACAGTTGAAATTTTCAAGGATGATGTATTTCTCTTGCCGATATAATAACTAAAAATAGAGTAAAATAAATATTTAATTGAGGCTCCCGTACAACAAACTTGATTTTTTATAGATAATGGGACGGAACCCTTTGTGCGCGAGTCCGACTCTCACTTGGCCGGTTATTAACTTTATTATTTCATAAAAACCGTATATAAAATTAACAAAAGTTTTAGCCAATGCTACCATACAGTTTATTTCATAGCAAATTTTCGAACAAAAATCTTTGACTTGATTCTTTAAATTGATATAACTTTTTTATTTATCAACGGATTTCAATGAAACAACCACTAAATTTTAAGTGAAACTTATCAAAATACATAATTGAAAATCGCAATCGAAGTTTTTCAGCCGTTTCTGAGATAAGCGTGCACAAACACAGTTTTTCGAACAAAAATGGTTGACGTGATTTTTTAAAATTGATGTAACTTTTTTATTTATGAACGGATTAAAATGAAACAAACACTAAATTTTAAGTGAAGCTTATCACAATATTTCAGTGAAAACCGCAAACGAATTAGTTTAGCCGTTTCTCAGATTAGCGTGCACAAACGCACAGACAAATAGACAAACAGATAAACCGACAAACAGACAAACAGACAAAAATTCTAAAAATCATTGTTTTGTGTTCTATTGCGTTGGTAAAAGCCCCAAAAAATACATACATACATACATACTATCACGTCTTTATCCCTAATGGGGCAGACAGAGCATTTTGGGTCTTGCGGTTCTATGCAGAGCCCAGGGCCGCAAGACCCAAAAGCCACTTTTAGCGTCATGGTGGGCAAGAAGATGGAAAAGCAATCAATACAGTGATGGGTTGCTAGCCGCATCGCCTGTTAACATGATTCGCATTTTTGCCCATTCCCTCGATCGGCTTTTACGATCTGCACGGGAAGAGAAGCAGCTGGTACATTCTAAGTTTTTTCATTTCTCCCAGACCAGCATGGGATTAAATGGCCCCAAAAAATATTTTTACTCATTTATCTTCCATGTACAGACAGCGATCGGTTACGATTTTATTATATGTATTGATTGATGATTGATGATTTTACTCATTTTTTTTACTCATTTATCTTCCATGTACAGACAGCGATCGGTTACGATTTTATTATATGTATTGATTGATGATTGATTGAAAAAAGGTAAACATTGGAAATGGACCAGGAAACATAGTGAGTCTTTCCAGAAAATTAAAAATCTTTTATGTAGTACAGAGGTATTGACCCACTTTGACATGTCGCTGGAAAGTATAGTAGCGTGCGACGCCAGCGCGCGCGGTCTGGGCGCCGTGCTGGCGCAGCGCGGGCCGGACGGCTGCGAGCGCGTCATTGCGTACGCGTCGCGCGCCTTGCGGCCGCCCGAGCTGCATTACAGCCAAATTCATAAGGAAGCCCTCGCTATTATTTTCGCCGTTGATAAATTCCACCAATACCTATATGGACGGAAATTCAGACTACGAACAGACCATAAGCCGTTAGTGGCAATTTTCGGGCCTAATGCCGGTATTCTAAATACAGCGGCGAGCCGGCTGCAACAGTGGGCTATTAAGTTGTCAGCGTATGATTTTGAAATAGAGTATGTTTGTACAGATAAAAATACTGCAGATATTTTATCTAGATTGATTAGTAAACACAATGAGGTGGTTGAAAATGAAGAATCGAGCGCACCGGAACAAACCTACCTAGACTATAACGTAATAAAAAAGGAAACCTCCTCGGACCCCTTGTAGACGACGGAATTTAAAAATGGATAAAAAATGTCGGTTCAGAAAGCTTTGTTTAAAATTTGTTATAAGTACTTATGTATTTTGTTTATTTGAAAAATTATATTTTAGAGGTACGGGTGCAATGACGAGTATACAGCCTCCCCGCGTGTGTGCGGACCTTAAGTACTTACATTTGTATTGGCGTTTGTCGCCCAGTCGCCTGCCTTCCTATTAATAAGGCATACGTACCTATGTCAAGTCATTCCGCCGCTACCTTTTCATACGTAAAATCATAAAATCGTTGTTGTTATTTCCTGTCGCCTACATTGTCTGGTCTTCGGCCGGATCCGATGTACTATACGCCACCAAGAAGCATGGTTAGCACTAGAGGATCGAAGAAGAAAGAACAACAGCAACAAGAATTAGAATGCAAAGTCGAGCATGCAGAAAACAAGATGGAGGACGCAAAGTGCATTGAACAAAGTGAACAAAAGTCGATTAGTCACGGAAGTCAGAAGAAATCCACTTCATCTTCGATTGCTAAAAAGAAAAAATTGCTCGAATTTAAGGCTGCAGAAGAAAAAGCTCGTTTGCGTATGGAGCTCATTGATAAAAAACTAGCTGCGGATTTGGCACAGTTGGAATCGGAAGGTAGTTGCGGTTCGCTGTCGAAGGAACCTAGTGAAAATTTGGTTGAGAAGTGGCTAGAAACCAGTCGCGAAGAATTGAAGAATCCTCTTCCAGAAGATGTTGCTGTTGGCGGTGCTTGTGATCCAGCACGCTTGTTTACGAAACCGGCCGGCCCACAACCACCTGATCCTGTACTCGATAACGCACGTTGGCCACCAGCTTCGGGTGGCACTGAAGGTACCGTGCACGCACTGGCGAGTGCACTAAAGGACTTAGCCGCTGCTTCTGCTGCTAACGCTACTGGATGCGGCAACAAAATGCTCAACCGCTTATGTACTCCAAGAGATTTACCCTCATTTTCGGGAGACCCGCTCGATTGGCTAAATTTTAAGCGGGCCTATGAAGAATCTTCCCAAGTTTGCCACTTTAGTGACCGGGAGAACCTGTGGCGTTTACGAAAATGTCTCCACGGTGCGGCCAAGGAGGCTGTTACTGCATTGCTCATCGGTGCAACGTCTCCAGATATTGTGATATCTACATTAGAGCTCCAGTTTGGCAACCCTGATGTCATTATATCCCGAATCCTACAAGATTTGAATAAACTTCGACCAATGGCCCAAGAGTATCAGAAGGAAATCATTCCCTTCTCCAACAAAGTGAAGAACTGTGTCGCAGCTTTGACCGCCATTGGATGTGAAGAATATTTACACGGCATGAATTTAGTTGCTGTCATCCTAGCAAAATTACCCAGTGTACTGATCTCCAAATGGACTGATTACTGTTTTCCACTTATTAAACAAGGAACTCCCAAACTCATGATCTTATCCGAGTTTTTAAGTGAAGAAGCTCAAAAGATATCAAAAACATTTATCAGTGCACACGGCCTTGGAAAACCAACTTACAGTGACAATAATCGCAATCGTACTCAAACAATGTTAGTAAATAAAGAATCTAACGTTATCAGTGAAGACATATGCCGATTTTGTCGATTTTCTAAGCACGCGCTGTCCGACTGCAAAAAATTTAAAAAGTGTTTACGAAAAGATCGCTGGACTCATGTTAAACGATACGGCCTGTGCTACAAATGCCTAAACACTCGGCACAAGCAAACAGACTGCCCTGCTCCCGCGTGTGATATCGATGGTTGCGGAAGGTCACATCATCGCCTATTGCATTATCCAGTGAAAATAGACTCGACGACGACGCTCCTGCCAACGCCGACGCCTTCATCGAACAGCAAATCAAGTGAAACAGAAATCGAAACTATCGCGCATCTGAACACAAACTGTCGTAAAGTGTTGTTGAAAACAGTGCCCGTTTATCTGCATGGACCTAACGGAACAATTCGTAATGTGGCTTTACTGGACAATGGTTCGTCAATAACATTTATAAGTAACACTCTCACGGCGCGCCTCGGCCTGCGCGGTAATAAACAAACCTTGCGTGTGCGCAGCGCATGGAACGAAATGATATGCGATAGTGAAATAATCGACTTAAACCTGTCTAATGAAGATGGAAAAATGTTTGAACTTCGCGCGCGACGTGTAATGGACATGGACTTACCTGTGCAAAATATTTCTACCGATGAACTGGCTCGTTTGTAACTTTTAAATCCTGAAATAAAAATCTACGTTAGTGATAACCAGTGCAAACCTGAACTTTTAATTGGAGAAGATAATTACGACCTTATCGTTCCTTTGCAAGTCATAAGAGGTCAACCTGGCGACCCTTACTTCACGCGTACACCCTTAGGCTGGTGTGTTCATGGCTGTTTACGTTCTTCCCGGGTCCTTGAGACAGCGCGTCAGTCAACATTTCTGCTGTCCGAACATGAAATGAACAAAGAAAGGGAACTGCACGAAATTCACGAACTCATTTCCAAATCTATCGCTACTGATTCCCTGGGCATCTCTGCTAAGCCTAGAGAAAATATTCTTGACGTGCAAGCTATTGAACATTTGGAAAAAACTTCTAAACTCGTGAACGGAAGATGGTACGTTGGGCTCCCGTGGAAAGATGGTTCGTCTAAAATGCCCGACTCTTATCCCAATGCTTTGGTGCGCTTAAACGAAAAATGAAAATAAATCCAGGCTACGCCAAGAGATACAAAGAAAGAATTGATCATCTGCTCAGAAACGACTACGCATCAGAATTAAAAGAATCCCAGAATCAAAAGCCATTTGACAAAATTTGGTACATTTGACAAAATTTTGGTGTCGACAATCCAAATAAGAAAAAGCTAAGACTAGTCTTCGACGCTGCTTCTTTATGTGAATCTAAAAGCCTTAACACATACCTGTTAAAAGGCCCTGACCTATTAAATTCATTATTTGGAATTATGCTGAGATTTCGAGAATATAAGAACGCAATAAGTTCAGACATTTGTGATATGTACCTAAGAGTAAAAATTTGGGAAGAAGATCGACATGTACTTCGTTTTTTATATGGAGGCAATCACCTGATCAGCCAGTGAAAATCAACGCTATGAGTTCACTTATATTTGGTGCAAACTGCTCACCCTTTTTGGCCCAATTCATTAAAAACAAAAATGCAAAGAGATTTGAAACTTCTATGCCAGAAGCCGTACATGTGATATACAAACAATTCTACATGGATGACTACATCGATAGCGTGGAAGATGAACAGCTGGCCATCAAACTGGTTAATGACGTCACCTTCATTCACAAACACGGTGGCTTCAAGCTAAGAAATTGGACTTCTAACAACCAGTCTATACTGAGCTCTGTATTCAAAGAAGATCATCCATCAGCTGTGTCGTTCAAATTTTACCAACCATACGACGAGGAACGTACACTTGGTCTCTTATGGTTCCCACACGATGATACACTCAGATTTGACGTTTCATTCAAGAAAATACCTACGCAAATATTGTCTGGTAACAAAAAACCAACTAAGAGAGAAATGCTAAGAATTTTAATGTCAATTTATGATGTTTACGGATTTTTGTCACTTAAAACTATTAAAGGAAAGATACTTTTGCAAGAAATGTGGAAAGAAAATATCGGCTGGGACGATGAGATACCCAATAATATATTTACAAGATGGATAAGCTGGTTAAAAACAATTAAAAACATCAGTTATATAAGGCTTCCGAGACATTACCGCTAACCAATGTAATGCATCAGAAAGAGCGAGCACGAGTGAAACCGCGATGCAAGATACCAGTTCGAATGCACTCAACATACACAGTGCCAAGCACGCGGTGGCCGCACTATCGCCCCCCGCCTCACAGCCCCTTGGGCGCACGAGCAAACCCACAGATATACTTCACGAACCTACGACCGTGCCTACAAGCTGCGAAGATTCAGTGAACGCTTGCTACAGAAACCTACAATTGCATATATTTTGCGATGCATCAACAAAGGCTATGTGCGCCGTCGCTTACTGGCGTTGGAACGATACTTACTATAACAAAATAAATATAGCATTCGTGAGCAGTAGAAGCAAGGTGGCTTCAGTCAAATACCAATCGATTCCAAAAAAAGAATTGGTAGCTGCAGTGATGGCTGGAAGACTTCTTACAAGTATCGTGACTGAACATAGATTGAAACCAACCAAAATATTTTTGTGGTGTGACTCCACTACTGTCCTGCATTGGATTAGGAACAATACGCGGCAATACAAAGCGTTTGTTTCGCACAGACTTGGTGAGATTGATGAACATATAAAAACCTCAGATTGGAGATACATACCAACGAAGTTGAATATCGCTGACCTCGCTACTCGTGAATCATGCGAAATAAAATCATTAGAAAATGAATGGTTGTATGGACCGCCATTTTTATACGAAGACGAGGACCAGTGGCCCGTAGAATCTGACATGCAGCAACCAGATGTCAATGTCGTGGACCTAGAATGCGTAAACACTCTTCACGGCGCTTGTTGTGACTTACCTGCTGTACCTGATCCAGACAGGTTCTCCTCCTGGCTTCGCTTATTGAGGTCCACAACTGTAGTACTGGCCTTCGTTGACAAATGTAGAAATCGTACCAGTAACCTAAAGTACCCAGAGCGCACGTTAATGGAGCGTGCTGAAATACTGTTGTTGAAGTACTCACAATCGAAAAGCTTTCCTGATGAACTGCATAACCTGAAACAGAAAAATGCCTTAGACAGAACGAGTAAATTACTTACCTTGACGCCATTCCTTGATGCCGATGGAATTCTTCGTATGAGTGGACGTATCGAAGCTGCTCCAGGCGTATCCACTGAAGTGAAGCAGCCTGTAATTCTGGACGGACGCTGTCAAATCACTCGCCTCATTGTAAGGTACTATCATGTGAAGGCATGTCATGGAAACCAAGAAATGGTAGTCAATGAACTCAAGCAACGTTATTGGGTGATTAGATTGAGACCCACAGTCAAGCATATAAGTTCACACTGCATGTTCTGTCGAATCAAAAAGGCAAGGCCTCTTCCGCCCAGAATGGGTGACCTTCCGGAAGCACGTATGGCCCATCACCAACGACCCTTCACTTTTTCGGGGGTTGATTTATTCGGACCTCAAGAAGTAACAGTTGGCCGACGTCGTGAAAAGAGGTATGGTGTTATTTTCACGTGCCTCACTGTGCGTGCTATCCATATCGAAATAGTGAGTCAACTTACGACAGACGCTTTCACTATGTCTTTAAGACGTATGGCTTCAAGAAGAGGATGGCCGCGATACCTATTCTCAGATAACGATACGAACCTGAAAGGAGCTGACACTGAACTTAAAAAATGTGTTCAAGAACTGGATCAGTTGAAACTAAAACAGGAAGTAATGAACTATAGCTCGGCTACAACATGGGTATTCATTCCTCCTGCGTCTCCATACTGGGGAGGGGCATATATATGAACGGCTCATAAGAATCGTCAAGAACGCGCTAAAAGTAACTCTAAGAGATCATGAGCGCCACGGGATGAGACGCTCAGCACTTTGATGACGGAAGTTGAACATATGGTGAACAGCCGCCCCCTTACCCATGTGAACGTAGAACCGACCAGTAATGAAACACTTACTCCTAACCACTTTTTGCTGGGCACGTCATCCAATTTGCCCACGCTTGGTACGTTTGATGAATCTGATATATTTCTACGTAAGCAGTGGCGCATATCACAGAGCTTGGCGGATATGTTTTGGAAACGATGGGTGAAAGAAATCCTACCAGAAATGCGTCAAAGACAAAAATGGCATAATGAACAAAGGCCACTGCAAGTTGGTGACATCGTACTGATAGTTGACCCTAACTCACCTAGAAATACATGGCCAAAAGGGCTGATTGAAGATGTGTTCCCAGGCAAGGACGGGCGAGTGCGCGTTGTACAAGTAAAGACGAAGTCAGGCGTGCTACGCCGGCCGGCACTTCGCGTCGCGCGTATTCCCACGGGTTTTGAGTGCTGTACCAGCACTGGGGAGGGGAATGTAGACGACGGAATTTAAAAATGGATAAAAAATGTCGGTTCAGAAAGCTTTGTTTAAAATTTGTTATAAGTACTTATGTATTTTGTTTATTTGAAAAATTATATTTTAGAGGTACGGGTGCAATGACGAGTATACAGCCTCCCCGCGTGTGTGCGGACCTTAAGTACTTACATTTGTATTGGCATTTGTCGCCCAGTCGCCTGCCTTCCTATTAATAAGGCATATGTATGTCAAGTCATTCCGCCGCTACCTTATCATACGTAAAATCATAAAATCGTTGTTGTTATTTCCTGTCGCCTACACCCCTTATTAAGTAGAGTAGTTAGTTATACGAATAATGGGTGGCCACCAGAAATAGATATAAAAGAATTAAAAGCGTACTGGAATAGAAAAAGTGTACTTTATACAGAATTGGGGTGTTTAATGTGGGGTCACCGAGTAGTAATACCGAGCTCCTGTCGAAACAAGGTCCTACAGGAACTACATGAAAGTCATATGGGAGTCGTGAAAACGAAAAGTCTCGCGCGGACCTACGTGTGGTGGCCCGGCGTGGACGAGGCAGTGGAGGCAACGTGCCGCGTCTGCGCCGTGTGCGCCGCCCGCGCATTCGCCCTGCGCATGGCCATGGCCAGAGCGACCCTGGGCCCGGTTGCATCTTGATTTTCTTGGCCCTATTGCTAGTTCTACTTACCTAATAGTGGTAGATGCTCATTCGAAGTGAATTGAGGCGATCAGGATGAATAATACCACAGCTTCTTCCATTATAAAGGAGCTACGTGATATGTGGGCTAGGTTCGGCCTGCCCAAACAGGTGGTGAGTGACAATGGGCCACCATTTTTCAGTGCGGAATTTAAACAATTTTCAGAGTCAAACGGTATTCAGCATTCCTTCTTAGCTCCTTATCACCCCGCATCTAATGGAGCTGCAGAAAATGCTGTAAAAGTATGTAAACGTGCCATTAAAAAAGCGCTCAGGTCAAATGAGGACGTACACTCTGCTTTATGTCGATTCTTGTTAGCATACAGAAACACAGAACATAACACAACAGGGGACAGTCCCGCTAAACTATTACTAGGTCGAAATTTGCGGATGCGATTAGATTGTCTTAGGCCCGATCGTAGTGAGCGTGTAAGGGTGCGACAAAAGCGAGCTGCTGCCGCGGTGGGTGGAGCTGAAAGTCACTTCGACGTGGGGGATATTGTTTGGTTTAGAGAATACGGGAACAATAAAAAGTGGACGTCGGGGTCGATCATAGAAAGAGTAGGCAACACGGATTACAGAGTAAAATCTATCTATGGAACTGAGGTACACAGACACGTAGATCAATTAAAAAAAAGAGTGTTAAATGAACTAGTCAAGAATTTCGATACACCTGACCACTCATGGAATTTGAGTAATGGTCAACGGGTAAATAGCACCATGCGAAACCGTTCTTCTCTATCAATGCCACCGGTCGCAGAGCTGGCTCGGTCGGCGCTGCCGGGAGCGGTAGAATCCATTGACTCGATACCATCGCCTAATTTGCCCAATGTACCCGAGTCAGGGGGGATAATAGTTTTAAAGAAATAGAAGTACCAAATGAAGGCACAGCGCGAATTCGTAAACCGGTTATAAGTACGGTATAGAGGAGATTTACCCGTAATGGAAATTCTGCTATAAAATTAGTAATTAAGTATTTTAGCAAATAGTTGAGTTATTCCATTTTATTAGATGTATATTGAAATAAAATAGGTATACCTATAGGTTAGTAGGAACATGATTATGTTAGATCTGGAGTTATTTTTTTTTTTGATGTAAATAAGTATAAATTAAGGGTGGAGGTGTTATATATAGGGTAGTTACATTATTATAAATGTAGGTACGCGAGTTTTCTGCCGAGCTTGGCAGTCTAATAAACGCAGTAGCTAAGTACATACACGTCTTTTATTTATCAATAGCTTCATCTTTTATCAAGACTACCGTTCCTACTGTCAAGTTTTCTTCATTGGTTTTCCATTTGTATCTTTGTTGTAACAGGTGTAAATAGTCTTTAGTCCAACTTTTCCAAAAATCCCTATTCATTTTTTGAATTTGTTCCCATCTGTTAATAAGATCCGTGTTGATGCTTGAAAGTGGGTCTGGCATCCCTACTGCTTCTCTTCCAATGAGAAAATGACTCGGTGCAAGTATTACAATATCGTTTATGTCTTCGCTTTGTGCGCATAGTGGCCTGGAGTTTAGATACGCTTCTGTTTGGTGCAAGAATGTTGTCATTTCTTCATAAGTTAGTGGATTTGGATTTCTTTGTTTGAGTCGCAATCTGTAGCAGTAGGTTAGTACTCGTACCATCTTCTGAAAACTTGAGAATCTATGCCATATGTTTTCTTGTGGTTTCGTGTTAGTAACAATATGATAACTTTGTTTTATTTCTTCACATATCTCTGGTATGGTTTTTGTGGTAGGGATTTTATCGTTTTTTAACAACTCTGGACCATTAAACCATAGCGATAGATCTTTTAATTTATTAGGAGGAATTCCTCTTGAAATGACATTCGCTGGGTTTTGTTGTGATATTACATGGTTCCATTTTGCTTAAGGGATAATTTTTTGTATTTCTACTACTCTATTAGCTACGAATGTTTTCCATCGCTGAGCTTCACCCTTTATCCATCCTACAGTAATCATTAGTAGATAGGATTTGGGCATTCTAATTCTTTTAAATTCTGTAATTGAAAGTCTCGCTAGCGCTCGCCTTTCACTCACAGAATTTAAAATATTTAGAATTTCCAAATCCTAACTTTCAGTGAGCGTTTACATGTTCACATTAAACGAAACCTTTCATATTTTCATCACTGTAGATATATACAAGCAAACCATTAGTTGTTAGTTACAATTAAACCACGCTTCTACAGTTTTTGCTGGTAGATGGTTGTACACGTGTAACATAAGTTTATTTGTGAAACAAATTTTAAAAACCTGGACTTTCAAATAGTTTCTTATGTAAACGCTATCTAGTGATGGACGGAGTAAATTATTAATTCGTGATGGAAAATCTTACACATTTACTTTTTGCACCCCTTATAATAATAATAACTAACTGCCGGTAGATTAGGCGTTCCCCCGCTGCCAGTGGCCAGCTAGGTTAAGTTTTTTCTAATTTGTGAATATATTTTGTAGTATATTTTATATATATGTTAAAAATAATCTTATCTAAGAAAATAAATCAATAAAGAGATAATAATAATAAATTAAACAATAAAATGAAAAAAAAAAACACTTGTATGAGTTGGGATTTGAACCAAGGTCTTAGCCTATACGTTTTCCTGCGCTCTACCAACTGAGCTAACGTTGAGATAGGTAAGGCTATGAAATTACCATTCACTTTAATGCACGCTTCTTTGTTACGGAATTTTTATGGACACCTAGTAGCACCAACTAGATATACATGGTTTAGATGGTGATAAAGAACTGATATTCTTTAAACTGCTGGTTCGATTTTTACCAAACATAGCTAAGAATCACCGCAAGAAAACCTAACAGTCAGACACACACACACAGACAGACGTTAGTCAAACTTACCTATAACACAGCCCTTAGCGTTGAGGGTTAAAAATTTGGTCAATATGCAATTATCCGTTGAATACAATAATATGTCTAATAGGCATAATTCCGAAACATACCTACTTACTTGTTTGTTTGTTAACCTAGTTTTGCAATTTCCGGTGAATACCATCGCTGCATCGCGAAAAAAAAGTAAATGAGACAAAATTATTGAACCGACTTTGAAGGATTAATTTTGTTTGTATGTTTTATGTGTGTTACCTAATGTTAAGTGACTTTCTTTCATACCGGACTGGGAGAAAAAGAAAAAAGCAGAATGTACTAGTTGTTTCTTTTTACATGATGATTTTAAAATTCGATCAAGGGAATTGACAAAAACCTATTACTAACACTTAGATGTCTGTCAAAAAATTGCTTTAAGGGCTTAAAGTTCTGCCTACCCTGCGTCTACTCCACAAGGACAAAGACGTGACAGGATCACGTATGTATGTAAATATGTGTCTCTAGGATAATTGATGCTTCTTTATTTGGAATAAATCGGTGGAATTTTGAAACTTTGTTTATTCTTAAATTTCAAAATTATTTGTAGTTACAAGGCAAGACTCCAATAAAGCTAAGCTAACCTATCTAATAATAAAAAAAAAAACATTAAAATCAGATCACAATTGATAAACTTATCACGTAACAAACAAACACACGAGTTGAGAACTTCTTCCTTTTTCAATTCGGTAAAAAATAGAAACGCCTGATAAAATTGAAAGGCAAAGATAGTAGTAGAATTCAAGTACCTAGTTCAAGTAGGCGTGAAAAATATGATAGTAAATAGAAAGTTAACTTATAACTTTCAGAATTGTTATCCAGCACTTATATAGGGCATTCACATCCTGAAAATGAATATAACCAGTTCAGTTACCACGCCTCTGGGAATTATCGATTATATAGATTTATCAATTATCTAAGAGGCACTATTCAATACGATAAAAAATTCGATTGGAAGTCGAAATTGTTTCGAACCTAAGGGGAAGGCTTCAGTTTTCCAGTCTCAAAGTATGTACAATAATACTCTAACTATATCTCTGTACGCTTACGTACTTCAACATGTTTGTTTATTTATAAAGCTTTATTTATTTATTTATTTAAACTTTATTGCACAAGAAAAAGTGTACAAATGGCGGACTTAACGCCATATGGCGTTCTCTGCCAGTCAACCATTGGACCAAGTAGAGAAATAATTTGGGTGGTGCGACAGAATATGAGACTATATAGAAAAGTATAAATTAAATACCTACAAGAACATAATAAATATCATTTAAAATTATATACATATACGTACACCGATACGATTACTATACATAAAATAAATATTTAATACATATTAAAATAATACATAAATACCTGAAGTAATATATATATATATACATATATATATAAATACTATATGGATGACTACTAGTTACTGCATAGGGACACCATGCGAAGAAGAGACTTCTCGGAGAAATCGTTTATGAACCGCCCGTTTGAAGGCTAGACGACTAGGTGCACGTCTAATGGCTTCCGGAAGAGCATTCCAGAGAAGGATGGCTTTAATTTGAAAGGATTTTCTCATAAAATCAGAATGATGAGCAGGTATGGATAATGTTGAAAGTTTGGAAGAGCGAAGATTACGCGAATGTGTAGAGCTAAGAAGAGAAAATTGAGACTTGAGATAAGCTGGAAGTTGGGGTCGTTGAGGATGGCATAAAGCATGCATAGGATTCTGGCGTTTCGACGCTGGGGGATAGGGAGCCAGGCCAACTGTGAGCGAAAAGAAGAGATGTGGTCGTATTTTCAAAGACCATAGATAAATCTTATGCAGTTGTTAGCTAGTTTGTCTAGTTTATGAAGAAGAAATTGGTTTAGATTTGTATAGCAAACATCAGAATAGTCGATTATAGAAATAATAAGGGATTGCGTCAAAGTTATTTTTGTTTTTAATGGGAGAAAAATCTTATATCTATAAAGGCAGCGCAGTGTTCCTGTTACCTTACGACTAACCTCAGCGATGTGATTGGACCAGCTCAGAGTTGAGTCAATGTGCAGCCCAAGATCTTTGACACTGGAACAGAATGGTATGGTTACCGTATTTAATTGTATTGGGGAGATGTTTTCAAAGTCAATATTCCTAAGTTGTCGAGAGCTTCCCACAATAATTGCTTGGCATTTGGTAGGATTGACGGAAACTCCATACCGTTCCGACCACTCCGCGATGAGCCGCAGATATGCGCCGCGATGAGCGCTTTATTGTGCATAAGAAATAATACAGATACAAATCAGAAAAGTAAACATACAATGGTGGACTTATCCCGTATAGAGATCTTTTCCAGTCAACCGGTCAGTAATTGAGAGGAATGTTTACTTATAACGTTTGGGACAGAAGTGGTACAATATAAAATTTACAGAAAGATACTGTACAAATAATATACAAATATAAACTATGCAAATACAACTAAAAATAAACTCACACATACATAAATATAGCTAAAATATGTAGGGCTACATATACAAGATCGTAATATGTTCAGTATTGGCACAGAATTAATATTGACTCCCTTGTTGGTTTGGCAGAAAACGTACTTAGAATGTGCCAGCTGCTCTTCCAGCGCTTAACGTAAAAACCGATCGGTTGAACAGGCAGAACTCATCACTATTTTAAATTCCTTTTCCACATTTACGTTCATGGTAAAAGAGGTTTAGGGACTTTAAGTCCTGGACTCTGTCTACTACTTTAGGGATAAAGCCGTACTAGTACATCCATATAAATAAAATCTAAAGTTCTAGCATGATGGATTGGGAGCTAAGAAAAAACGTAGAATACTAGCTGGTTCTCTTCACATGCAGATCGTAAAATTCAGTCAAGGGAACGGATAGCAACTTAGAGGTCAATAAAAGAAGACAACATGACTAGTAACCTGAAACTATTCATGACCCCTGATTTTCATCTATTGCTAAGCACTGTCTACCTTGAAAGGAAAAAAGACGTGATTTGGCGCGTGTAAAAATGTAATTCGATACACTTGTTTGTTTCAATATTTAGCTTTACGTTACATTTTTGACAATGTTTACTCAGGAAAATTTTTACCTTCATACTAATTGCGTATTAAATTAGGTTCCGTATTTTATGAATGCATTTTAAATAAACTCATTTACCAAATCATTAATATATTATTTAAAAAATATATGTCGGCGAGTTCAAGATAATCCCATTTATTATTGTTTTCGATGTGCAAACAGAAATTTGTTTACTACAAAACTTAACTGCTACATTTTCAAATGTAGCAACAAGTATAAAAGCGGTCGCCCTAGCGACGAGCGGCTCAGTCTTGTGCGGACCGCCGTACTGTGAACATCTCCTTTGTGTAGTGTGCTGTGGGATTGGCCATAACTTCTTTAATTGTGATTGTTGTAATAGATGAGGATTTGGTAAACCGATTTATTACAATGATAGTTGTTTCAGCAAGACGATAAGCCCAGGTGGACACAGATTCAATAACTGTGTGGGCCAGGGGTATTCAGACACATATGGTTGGAATCCATGATACAGCGCGAGGCGGAGCGCTGTATTTATCGTCACACTTTTAGTGAGTTCGACGTAGGTCATCTCCTGCTCCGTCATCAGAAGTTGGATCTGAATCTTTTGCCCACTTGAGTCAATCCATGGGAGAATAGGGGTGAAGAGACCGACAGGGTCCGAAGAGTGTGATTATAATTGGTCCGTCTTTTAAATTGTCCAGAGATGATGGACCCGTATTTTCTGTTTGCCAGAGGGGTGAAAATTCGCAGGGATACGGAGCGTCAAGGTTCTGGAGTGGGGGCTTGCGGAGTCACACTTACGTAAAAATCGAGCTTAAGTGTGGCGTCACGCAAAATTTCAATGCGCTGTATCTTTGTCATTTTTGGTTTCTCAGAGAAAGGAAAGAGTGTGTGTACAAACCACAATGTTGTTTGATGGTCTAACCGATGAACCAAAAGTGTTTTTCCATTCGTCATGCCTATTCTGAAAAACAGGAACCTGTCCATTTATTTAATAATCGTATGGCTATTATTACAGACGTTATTCCGTATCTATTGTATTGCGTCTTTTTACAGGGTGAACCAGTCTTCCGGCAGTCTCGAATAATGTGGTCCATGTCCTATTCAGGAGCGCCACATCCGCAAGCTGGGGAGTCAATCCAGTCGCACCAGAATTCAAACGATCTAGTTCGTTCCCATCCAGTTCTCAGTCTGTGGAGCTGGCACAATTCTCTGCGTGGAAAAGAGAACCCTGATAGTTTTTCAGTGGGGTTATTGGTTGTATCCACATAGGTGGATTCAAATTCTATTATTTTTGATGGTAAAGTGGTTTTTCAACAGTCAATCTTATAGAGTTGGTGTCGTGACTTCAGTCTTAGTCTTTTTAATAATTTTTGGATGGAGTTTAGCAGTGCAATGTGTCGATAACTTTTGGGGTCATTGACAGGCTCTGGTTTTAGTATCGCAACCCATCCTGTGTTGCATATGGCCTGTGTGACAAATGGTCTGTGTGACCACCGTCTGTGTGACAACCGTCTGTTCGACAAGCGTCTGTGTGACAAGCGTCTGTGTGACAAGCGTCTGTGTGACAAGCTCTGTGTGACAAGCGTCTGTGTGACAAGCGTCTGTGTGACAAGCGTCTGTGTGACAAGCGTCTGTGTGACAAGCGTCTGTGTGACAATCGTCTGTGTGACAAGCGTCTGTGTGACAAGCGTCTGTGTGACAAGCGTCTGTGTGACAATCGTCTGTGTGACAAGCGTCTGTGTGACAAGCGTCTGTGTGACAAGCGTCTGTGTGACAAGCGTCTGTGTGACAAAGCGTCTGTGTGACAAGCGTCTGTGTGACAAGCGTCTGTGTGACAAACGTCTGTGTGACAAACGTCTGTGTGACAAACGTCTGTGTGACAAACGTCTGTGTGACAAACGTCTGTTTGACAAACGTCTGTGTGACAAAGCGTCTGTGTGACAAAGCGTCTGTGTGACAAAGCGTCTGTGTGACAAAGCGTCTGTGTGACAAGCGTCTGTGTGACAAACGTCTGTGTGACAAACGTCTGTGTGACAAGCGTCTGTGTGACAAGCGTCTGTCTGTCAACCGTCTGTCTGTCAACCGTCTGTGTGACAAGTCTGTCTGAATGACAGCCGGCTTGTGTGACTACCTTTAGCGCCAGTAATGGTACTAACGAGAGTGAAGCGATCAGTGCAAAGATACTTAACGTGTGTTTAGTTTCAGCTACTTCTGCAAACGTGCTAAAGTGCTAACAAGTGAACCATAACTGCTGGCTACGTATTGCGGCCGAGTTGGAGTCAGCGGCAGTGCCGCAGGCGCTGGAGATTCCTGGTGAAGTGGGGTGAAGTGAATTTGTGTGTCGTAACCTTATCTGCTGAATCGCAAAGATAATCTGGTGAGTTTTTATATTTTTTTCGATTTAAGAGTAGAGCAGAGAGCAATTTATTTCAAACATTTAGTTTTAAAACATAAAATAGAATAATGTCTAGTCTTTTTACCACTATGCAAGCAGAAAATAATTATGATTTCGCTATTTTTAATAAGAACGTGTATTATCTGCTAAGCTTAGTAAGTTTATATTATCGTCATGAGTTGATAGATCAGCTTAACATCACTGGAAGTGGCATAAGTCACTGTTAGTCGGAGCTGGCAGAGGCGCCAGTTAGTATCCTAGCAAATAGTCTTGTTTGAGTATTTTAAATTATAATTTTTAGCGTCATAAAAGCTTACGTGTGAATACTTCATTATTCGTAAAGTTGGAGAGATAAGTTCTCCAAGCCTTTGCCTCATATTGGACTTAAGATAGCTAAATATGATGATGACTTTTATAAAGATTATAATGAGATAATGACCAGGGTGATGATGATGATATTAATAATGAAGAGACAGTGATGACGATGAAGATATTATTGATGAAGAGGTGATTAATAGGACGGCGAGCCTACCATGATGATGATCATGGTGATGACTTTATTTAAAAGGACCCTTCACCCTTTACTATGTGAGTAATAATATTTTACCATTAATTTATTATTTACTGTGTTTTAGGTTAACTGAAGTAAAGTCCCGTTACTTGAGTAAATTTTAATTTGGATAATTAAAGTCGAGGAAATATTGTGATATTATAGCCAAATTCAAGAATATCGTACTGATAAGCAATGTTATTTTTATTGTTATGAAGTCCGTAGAAAAAAAAGATTGAGCTTTAACTATTTTCTAGCCACGCTTTAGTGTAACAAAAGTACTGTAAACGTTTGTTTTTGTTGACAGTTGGGTGTTTTCCTGAGTCAGGGATGAATTATTTTGAGCTGTTGGTGGGGTTAAGCGTCGCAAAGTGGTGTCGTTTATTTTTGAACTTATCCATTTTAGCGTAGTTTTGGATTTATTATTGCGGAAGGGCTGATGGTGAAAGCGTTGTTTGGCTTCGAGGATCTGTGTCGTCATCTGCCTGTATTTCATATAAAGTCCCAGTGCAGTCTAAGTGCAAATAGTGAAAACTGTTTGTTTTGACGTTTGAAGGAAGGTGTCAGATTTGACTTGTTGGAAAATAGCGTATATTATCTACCCAGTTGACATTTATTTTCACTTCTTCTTCTTATGAATTTATGAGATTAATATTATGAGAACGTTGCCACTTTTACGCTTCCCTCCGAGGCATAGTATAGGTCAAGCACGGTACAGCTGGTAGGGCATAGAGGTGATCTAATGATCTAATCGTCATGACCACAATCGCCCTGTGCTTCTGCTTGGTCTATATGGCACCAGCGCGCCAGATTATGTTTACATCGGCCTACTTCAGTTCGGAGGCAATTCAAGCACCTCCAAGTAGCCCATGGCAGTTTATGACCTGGCGGGAGCGCCTCTGATTGGATATAATCGGGGGGTGGAGCATACTGTTCGCACCACATTCTAAACCTAGATGATTCCGGTTGTTCTTACGTATAACTACTTGAATCATTATGACGATTTTTCACCTGTTCAATTATTTGAAAAATCGAGATGCTTTCCGGGCATAAAACTCAAAGCAAATACACAAGTGTTTTCATGATAGGTTGAGAAGGATGCGGGAGCCAGAGAAGCTTATTAGGAAGACCGATAGCATAGCCGAAGGCTTTATTGCCATAGGTAGAGTGATGAATTGCATTGTTTGTTTGGTTGTGACCGTACTAGAGTTGATCCGTAGTCCGTGAGTGGGCAGTATGCGGTCGGCTCTTGTGGAGGTCGAGTTTCTGGAGGTAATCATAAGGTCAAGTGGACCTGGTGATCACATGTGGTAATACGCGTATTAGTGTGAGGCTAACGATGGCAATTTTGTTATTAATATGTCTTGGTGATCTCTCGTAACTGAATTAATAATTACTGTATCTTTTTTTTAAACATCGTTAAAATTTAGAAGTTCTATTCGTTTTGATTCAATTTAACTTTCAAAACTGGTAAAGAGAACATATGATTAGTAACAACTTTAACTAGCAGGAAGGCTGGCTGCGTTCCTTAACATGTGCTCGCTGCACATAGACATGAAGTTATTACTATCCAATTTGATTTTAAAGATTTATCGATGTTCATTTTTTGTTTTGAGTTTATTATATTTTAGATCGTTTAATCCAATTAAGTCATCTAATAAAGATGGTTATTTATAGCAAAAAAAAAAGCAGTACACAATAATTAATTTAACTAAAAACTAAATAACCTACCTAAATTAAAATGTTAAAAGTATGAACTAAAATATAACTAACTAAAAAATATAAAAATAAAACATATACCTAAGAGACTGGCGTCATTGACTTGTCGTACAGCAAGACTTCTAAAAAAAATTTATTAAAACTTTGTTTTGATCAGGTTTGGCCGAACGGTGTACCGTTTGTGCTTAGTGTTGATCTTAAATATGAAACCCGAGGACGGGTGTTACTGTCAAGATGGCAGTGTCGGCGAGTTAAAAATTGATTCCTTTAAATTGATCCATGAATTTTGTTGATTCGAATGATTGAATACGTAAGCATTGTGCGAAAAATCCCTTAGTTATGATTTCTTTATAATTATTCCTGTATAGATCTTGGCTGAAGGACAAATAAAAGACCGGTTCAGAAAAGTAGTTTTGCAAGGCACTCTTCTGGAGTAGAATCTTTGCGAGTTGAAATTTTGTTACAGTTTTGTGGGACGCTTATTGCCGAGCTAGATCAGAATTATTTAATGGTTATTTCTAACCATGCTACCATAGAATACATAATAGTACAAGTACAGAAGATTCACTCTGAAAAATCAATAAAAGGAATAGAGACTCTCGCTACGATACAATTAAGTTCAATTCAGATCGCACAACGCTAATAACTTACAGTTATATTCACTTAGACAATCCATCTCTTTCTATCGCGTAACGCTTACCTTTTCTGGCGCACTGATTAGCCACGCTGGCATGGCCGCCGTACGTACTTGCGTTTTTAATACCTACCGCGGAGTGAGACAGGCCTGATGCTACTTACTAGTTTAAATTACTATTGAGAGCGCGTACGAGGGCGTACGCATGTCAGGTTGGCCGTGTCGGCGAGTTCAAGATAATCCCATTTATTATTGTTTTCGATGTGCAAACAGAAATTTGTTTACTACAAAACTTAACTGCTACATTTTCAAATGTAGCAACAAGTATAAAAGCGGTCGCCCTAGCGACGAGCGGCTCAGTCTTGTGCGGACCGCCGTACTGTGAACATCTCCTTTGTGTAGTGTGCTGTGGGATTGGCCATAACTTCTTTAATTGTGATTGTTGTAATAGATGAGGATTTGGTAAACCGATTTATTACAATGATAGTTGTTTCAGCAAGACGATAAGCCCAGGTGGACACGATTCAATAACTGTGTGGGCCAGGGGTATTCAGACACATATGGTTGGAATCCATGATACAGCGCGAGGCGGAGCGCTGTATTTATCGTCACACTTTTAGTGAGTTCGACGTAGGTCATCTCCTGCTCCGTCATATATATATAAAGAAAACTTTCTTTAACGTTATTTTAATAAAGAAAATATACTATTACCTTTAAGTTACTTTTTTTACTTAAAAACTACTAAATGTATGTTAAAAAACTTTTCAGTAATATTACTGATGATGATGATGATGTATATACATCCGAATGACACAGAGTCAATAGTTTATAATGTTTATTTTTATACCGTCATAATCTAGACGAAAAAATATTAAAGCGTTTTCGGTAGTCGACTACGGAACCCTAAAAAATTGCTTGCGAATGTTATTTTCCCTAATAAAAGCTAGTTAAATTGTAGTGCAGTGCATCAAACATCATCGCTCACATTGAGTGAATCGGTCTCTCGCAGAAGCGCGAGTATCCTTGCACAAGCGCAAGTTGACCTGCAGACCAGCCCAACTCCAAGAACTCTTGGATTTGCAGTACCTACTGCAAGTGGCCCATCAGCCCTGCTCCAACGCGAGTGGTTTACCAGACTTGCTGCACCACCAAGTGAAAAAACAATGTTAGTGAGTATAATAAATAACATGTGTTTTTAAGGCTCCTTGACTACACCATAGGCATCAGTACTAACTGCTTGTAATGTAGTTACTAATTATCATAATTATTAGGTACCATAATAGTTGACAATATGTTTCATATTGTTACGAAACTGGGTTCGAGATTTGGAGTAAAACGCCAAAGTTCGTATGAGGGTTTTTATTCATTACGGAACCCAAAGGTTGACACGTGAAGATGGTCTTCCTGATGTCCAAGTCCAAGTCGCGTAGCAGCTGAGGTCCAGGTATCTCGCCAAAGTAGTCGCAGGTACTTCCACTTGTCGCACTTAGGTAGGTTTCCTTCGCTTCGGTTCGCTTTGAAGTTATCGCTTTCGTAGCTCGTACTGAACTGGCGGGACGCGCACTCGATCGCCTTTTTATATGCGCCGATACAGAGGTCTACACTTTTCTCGAATATTCTCATTACTTGACGAATGTGTTTCGATTGACGGGAAACATCGAGACGCCGGTATGTATGTGTGAGTGCGACTAAGCCGACGACCATTCAAAGAACTCTAGCCTTTATGCTGTAAAAATATAAGGCCTAGTTTCGATGATTCCACTCGCGAACATTCCAAGTCTATCTCGCCAGCAGAGTTCTTACTCGCGAATATTCTACATCTATCTCGTTCGCGACACTGCCCCCTTCTTAAAGACGCGCGTCCCGAGCGTCACTATTGCTGCCATGATAACGTGCTAGACGGTCTATGTGCACCACTTTGAGTGCCCCTCTTGGTTGACGTTGGATCCGATAGGTCACGTCGTTTATTCGCGTTATGATCTTGTATGGGCCTTCCCATCTCGTTTGTAATTTCGGTGATTTTCCTTTCCGGCGAATCGGGTTATGAAGCCATACTAAGACTCCTTCTTCAAAGCCACGTGAGTTCGCTCTTCGGTCATATCTAGTCTTCATGTTTTCACTTGCTTGTAAACCATTTTCGCGAACTAAGTCATAGATGTTCCATATTCGCTCTCGAAGATCGAAGACGTAGTCTGGCACAGTACATGGGTCTTCTGGTGGCCTCCCCGTTAGTAGATCCACAGGTAATCTAAGTTCTCTGCCGACATTCACCTGAGCTGGGGTAAGTTTTGTGCTTTCATGCTCCGATGTCCTATAAGCCAAGAGGAAAAGTGGTATGTACTTGTCCCAGTCTTTCTGATGTTTGTCAACCAGTTTCGCTAAATGTCTTTCCAAAGTCTGGTTAAATCTCTCCACCATGCCATCAGACTGAGGGTGATATGGAGTGGTTCTCGTTTTATGCATCCCCAATAGTTTGCAGATTTCTTGAAATAGTTGCGACTCGAAGTTTCTTCCTTGATCTGAGTGGATTTCTTGTGGTACACCAAACCGGCAGATTACTTCCTCAACCAACTTGGAGGCTACTGTCGAAGCTTCTTGGTTAGGTATAGCGAATACTTCCGGCCACTTGCTAAAATAGTCCATGACAACCATGAAGTACTTATTTTCTGATTCAGTTACGGGGAATGGTCCGGCAATGTCTACTGCAATCCGTTCCCAGGGCGCACCGACATTGTAAAGCTGTAGACATCCTCGAGTTCTTGTTGACGGGAGTAGTTATTAAATGGTGACTTCAAAACCCAGTTTTACACGCCATTTTCGGTCATTTTATTCCCTCAATGGCGTGTAAAACTGGGTTTTGAAGTCCCATTTAATATCTGGGAATTACTTTACCTTTAGAGCTTATTTTCAATCGCTCAATGACGTGTTTTGAATCGTATAATAAAAGAGCACCTAAAAATCAACGTAACTTCACATATTACACTATATTTCGAAAGTCGCGTAAGGGATATTTGTGTAAAACTTACCAATATTAATTTTCAACTCGATCCGCAACACATTACACCACTTTAGAATTTTAACTCTGACAAATTCACATGTAACACTGCTTGTTTCAGTTAAACACAGACATTTGACATATTTCACTAGACACTCCGAAACACTGAGTTTTAGCAATATAAAATTGCTGAAACCTAAAAGATCTGACCATAGTGCATAATGCAATAGATAATCGCTTTACCAAGGCCGTTTGCTCATGCCGGTGATCTAATTGGTGGGCACCTAGAACGAATAGTCTGTCGCAAGGTCATCGGGATGCCTTGGGATCGAGTTTTCTCATTACTGGCCCGATTGGTCGTGCCGGTGACCCATTGGCTATTGGCACCCAGTAAATACGAGAGCACTGTCACCCGTTAAGACATTGGTAAAAAATACCCACCGAGACCATGCTGAGAACTTTTCGATGTTTCTAGGCCGTTTGCTCGTGCCACACCAAGTTCGATTGTTGGCATCCTGGACCACGATAAATCCTATCACAAAGCATATGGGATCCATTTAGAAATTCAGTAAATTTATATTACATTTTACTCATAACTTCACAATGCAACGGTCCAAGTTGAAATGCATTGGTAGGTAAATTAATAGGGTTGCGAACGCACGTTGTGAAGGAGACATCGATCAACTATCGATAAAAGTTTTGAATAATTATGTTAAGATATTCTTCAATCGCAATTAATTGATTACATTAACAATCTCATTAATAAATTTGCTAATAATTACGGGGACTGTAACCAGTTATTTATTTCTTGTAGTCACTATCAAAATGAATTATTAAATAAGTACTCGTATATGTAACGTTTATACAGAATACAATAAATATATCTTAAGGGTAATTATTTTGTGGTAACACCCGTTTCATATTAAATATACTTATGGTTATAATCAAAACCTTTCCACTTGAAAAAAAAGTTTAGTTGTAATATAAATTATATTGCATGTAATTTTATCGATTCTAATATCTTGAAATCACTACGACAAAATTGTATAATCTGCATTATTCGTTCCCACGGAAATATACCACGAGCGTACATGTCATAGCGTGTTATGCTTACCTCAGCTCAGTTGCGGTTTTAGGCGACCAACCAGGGCGCTGGTATAAAGGGGGCAATGACTGCTCATGTATATCCCCTCGCTAATTGATCGAGGCCTACTTACTTTTTATAAACAACTATTTCATTACGTATATTCATTTTATTGTGGATATCTATGTGTTTTTCACCTTAGCATCCATACCGCTTATCCACTTTTGACAAATGAGATGACAATCGATTCTACTTTATTGTCCGGGTGACAAAGTTTACAATTTGTATTCAATAAATGTATTTATAGCATTCTTCATACAATAATTGCGGGGCATAAATTTTTTTGTTTTGGTTTCGAGATGTATATCAAATGGAAGGTCTTAATTAGCACATTTCAAAAATATATACATTGTTAGCTGTAAATGGCTTCCGTAATCAGGTATTAGTTTTTAAAACGTAAATCTTGTTTCGAATGGGTTTGCATTACATTTAGGTGGGGGCACCTTAGAAATTTCGCCCAGGGCGCCGGTAGGGTTAAAACCGGCACTGCCTAAGCTTACAAAACAGTTGTAAAGGATAGTTGCGACCAAGTGCAAATATATAAAGTATAAGTAGGTAATACAAAATATTTTTTTTCTTTCCTCTCCATTTAAATTTCAAAATCTCTTTCCTATAACTTGTGAATTAAAATACCTTTAGCAAATTTAATTCTCCATGTCTAAAATTTATATCTTTGATTCGCAATTTGTAGAAAATGTTTTTTATTTGCTCATAATACCTATACAAGATATGATTTCTAGTTTAACCTATATTACTACATGTTGATTGCAAAAAGATGTTTAGTAGTACGAACACAAGTCATTTTAAACAACACCTAATGTGATCGCACCTTTACATACAATTTTTACCCTTTGCAGCTTCTCCTCCCGTGCAGATTGTAAAAGTCGCTTGAGGAAAATTCTGACGAACTATGGTAATAGCTGATGTGGTTAGCAACCCATCATTATTTGGTTCTATTTTCCACCTATGCACCACCAATATATGCTAAACGTAGCCTTTGGTCTTAATGCCATAGGCTCTGCCTAACGTAAGGGATGAAGGTCTGATACAGTTCCTGTTTTCTGTTGTTTAACCCTCTTTTGTCAGTTGGTTAATTAGCTATTGACATAGGCGGCCTTTTTTGATGATCGTATTTCAAAGGAAGTTTGCAACATGAAACTTTTGTTTTCGAGTTCTGCTTTAATAAATTCGACTAAAATAAAGTGCTTACCTATGCTATCAAAACTCAGACTTTGTACACCGTTAGGCTTAAGTCATGTATTATTATTGCTAATTTTTATATGTGAATCGGAAATTTCTTCGGCACACCTAAAGGTTTACAATATCTGTAAAAATATTCATGATTCGGCTAAAACGCTGTATATATAATCTTGTAGGGTGGTTTTTCACCCAATTAATTTCGACGAGTGCCAACTTAGACACAGTCTACTGAAGCACTAGTGTGTGTGTGTGTGTGTGACTCTACGACGTCTCCCTGCCTGTTGCCAACCAGCAACGCCGATCCAGCTGCTAGCCAGTCTTTCAAGACGAGAATCTACGCGAGAACTATAATGTTTGTAAGTTTATATTCGTTATATTGATTTTTAAAAATAAGATAACGAGATTGCAGTATATTGATTTATCCACACTTTATTTGTCGTGTAAGTCAGACTCGCATTTTGACTTTGACTTTAATAATATCATTAATTTCAGGTCAGAGTCTGATTATATCAAGAAGCGTCCTACTAAGGGAGCGAAAAAACAAGTGCGGGACCCACTTTTCGACTCTGACGAAGAGCCATCAACTTCTAGAGTAAGGTAAATATCAATTTTAAACATTCATTATTTGAATCAATTAATTATTATGAAAACGAAATCATAATACTATATAAATCTAATTTTAAATTACATAACTACTTAAATTAAATTATACCTCTATAAAATATAATAAAACTACTTAAAACACTATTTTAAACATTATCTAATTTTAAAGTGCCTGAAAGGATTTTAGAATAGTGTTAATCAACATAGTGTTTATATTTTCAATGCTTTTCTAATATTTAATGTATTGATTGCAGATCAAGCCTCGCTGCCAGTAAGCAGTCGAAAAAGCGACAGCAGTTAGTGGACGACATAATCGAGTCAGACGAAGAAGTCTTACCTAAAAAGTATGTTTTATAATATTACTTAAATTACCTTAGATTTAAAACGAGTATACATAGTTTTCTACTTCTTATTTCTGTCTGTTCACATTATTTTGTAATACTTCATACTCCTGTTTTGATAATTATGTTACACACTTAATTCATTACACCTAATCACTAAAGTTTTATAGAAGAATTATTACTTCAGCTAAATAAATCAACTTTTTTTCTCTACTATGCAGGTCCAAGCCAGCGAAGCCAAGACAGCAACCGAAAAAATCCGCAGCGCCTAGTAAGACCGGTTGGCATGACAGCGATACCGAAGACGAAGTCTACGATAAGACTGTCAAGAGCCCGCAGACCCAGCAGTCCGTTCTAACACGGCGAGTGGCGGACGGTGTCGTGAGGCGTACAGCCAACTTAGACGGCGATGTATTCGTAGAGGTGAAGGTATACAACGCCGCGGATATAGCTCTCGTTGATTCAAAAGATAGGTGGGAGCACGCTGTCTTACTGTTAAAGTTTAGAGCAGACGGTGACGCTCCTGAGTTGCGCTCACTAAAAGGTTTTTTGAAAAAGTGCAAAGTGCACTTTACAGCTGAAGGCAAATTTTTTCCTAATAAGAAAATTTAATATTTTTTATAACATAAGTAAGTTTTGCGCTTCCTAAAACATTTCTTAAAAATTGCAAAGCGCACTTTACAGCTGAAGGCATTTTTTCTAATAAGAAAATTTAATATTTTTTATTACCTGTTTAATAGTTTTAATAACATAAGTAAGTTTTGCGCTTCCTAAAACATTTCTTAAAAAGTGCAAAGCGCACTTTACAGCTGAAGGCATTTTTTCTAATAAGGAATTTTAGTTCTTTTTATAACTTTGATTAATACTTTTTTTAACATAAGTAAGTTTTGCGCTCACTAAAAGATTTCTTAAAAAGTGCAAAACGGACTTTACATATGATAGCAATTTTTTATAATTTGACAAGTTTTGTCTTTTTTACATTAATACTATAATTGTTTTTCTTAATAACAAATGTTCTATGTTATTCAATTACCGCATATTAACTCTCTTTCCATCAACCATTCGATTTATTTAAATCTAATCTACAATAATCTAAAATTTATGTAATATAAAGTTACAATTGTATTTTGAATTAAACTATAAAATAAACTTATATTTATGAGTTAAATAATTATTTTACTCTTCACTCATACCTACCTATCATATTAGTAAATTTTATTGCATATTTACTGTAAATATGACTAATAAAACAGTCTACTGCACTGTTTGCGATTTATCAGTAAAGAGTCGCGCTTTCTCAAGTCATCTTAGAAGTAATATACATAAAAACAATTATTCTATCGATATTAGTAATGATATTCAAAATATAGGTGGGGCGTTCAGAAATAGAATTGCTTCATACAGAGTGCTGCCTATGGTCGCAGATGGAGATGACCATGCAGTAACGCTACCAATGGAATTCTTACAAGGTTTAAGATCTCGTGTAAAACATCTATTAGCCGCAAGACGCGCTACATATAATTCAATCAAAGTTAACTTTGAGTTGTTTGCCGAATTTAATCTACCTTCAACATTAAACAACGATATAAAATCATTTTCTACTGAAAACTTTATATTACATAACTATTATAATTTTAACGAAATTTTTTCCAAAGTAGTTTGTACTATTATTAATAAAATAGATGAATTTCAAGAAAGGGACAGTGGCTGGACATTTCTACGCAATTTGTACTTAGAAGTAAACATCAATAAGTACAATCCTTTGAGAGGTGCTAGATTTATTGAATTACCGAAATCTATAAAATTAAAACGCGCCTGTGTCAATGTACAAAATAATGATGAGTTTTGTTTTTTGTGGTGTATAATGGCTGCATTATTTCCAGCTGTCAACAATCCACATAGAATATCTTCTTATCCCAGATTTGAAAATAAACTTAATATCAAAAATATGACTTTTCCCGTTGGTTTCTCGGACATCAAAATCTTTGAAAAAAATAATCATCTAATTAGCGTCAATGTATACGGTCTTGGAAAAAAGTCAACAATTGTGGGTCCTTTATACAAAACTAACCATAAAAGAAAACATCATGTCAATTTGTTACTATTAGAAAAAGGTGAATTTCGTCATTATTGTCTCATAAAAAATTTGAGTAAATTACTGAGACCTCAGTTAACAAAACATGCTGGAAAAATATATTTTTTGTGATGAGTGCATGATATTTTTTAATATAAAACAAAAATTTGATGACCATATTTGTGGTGGGGTTCGAACAGTTTTACCTGAATCAGGAACTGTAATTCAATTTAATAATTTCGAAAGAATGCAAGATATGCCATTTGTTATATACGCTGATTTTGAATCTTTATTAGTTGAACCCGAATCAAAAAATCATGACTCGAAATGTACATCTATTATGCAGAAACATGTACCAGCAGCATTTGGCTATTATATCGTCTGTTCTTTTAATAGCTCTCTCAATAAATATGTGTCTTATCGTGGGAAAGATTGTATCGAAAAATTTCTGAAATTTCTTGGTAAAGACGTAAAACAAATATACAAGATTTTAAAAACTCCAATTCCTATGTCTTCATTAACACCAGATGAGCAAGAAAATTTTAATACATCAAAATTTTGTTTTCTCTGCGAAAAATTGTTACTTGATGACAAAGTAAAAGATCATTGTCACCTAACAGGAACATACCGTGGAGCGGCTCATTCTTACTGTAACCTTAAATATCAGTTACCAAAATTTGTTCCAGTATTTTTTCATAATTTGTCCGGATACGATAGTCACTTATTTATTCGAGAGTTAGGTGAAATGCAAGGCAACTTTAAGGTAATTGCGAAAAACAAGGAAAACTACGTATCATTTACAAAAATTTTAAATACAGGTTATCAGGAATATATACCGGTGCGGTTTGTGGATTCATTTAAATTTTTAGGTACTAGTTTAGAAAAACTTGCTGCAAACTTAAACGAAAGTGACTTTAAGCACTTATAAATTTTTTTTCCAGAGAAAAAGCATTTTGATCTAGTAAGACGAAAAGGTGTGTACCCATACGAATATATGACTAGTTGGAATTCGTATAAAGAACCAGTTTACCATCGCGAGATTGTTTCTATAGCCATTTAACTAACGACTCTGTTTCAGAGTCTGATTATCGTCATGCAAATCAAGTTTGGAAAACATTTTGTTTAAAAGATCTCGGTGAATACACGGACTTATACCTAAAAACAGTCGTAATTTTACTGGCAGATGTTTTTCAAAATTTCCGTATAACTTGTAAAACAAATTATAAATTAGACCCAGCATTTTATCTAACAGCACCGTCTTTAAGTTTTGATGCAATGTTATTGATAACTAAAGTAAAACTTCAACTTATAAACGACCTAGAAATTATACGCATGATACAACAGGGTATTCGTGGAGGAATCTGTTTGTGCTCTACCAGATATGCAAAGGCAAATAATCAATATTTGGATAATTATAATTCATCCTTACCCGATAACTATTAGCTGTATATAGATTGTAATAATTTGTATGGTTATGCTATGTGCTCTTATTTACCCTATTCAGATTTTACGTTAATGAACCAATCTGAAATTAATGAACTTAATATTCTTAGTGTACCCGATGACTCACAATATGGTTATAACTTGGAAGTTGATTTGGAATATCCTGAACATCTCCACGATGCTCACAATGACCTACCATTTTGCCCACAAAAATTTACACCACTAGCATCTAAATCTCCAAAGTTAATTCCTAATTTATACGATAAATTTTATTATGTAATTCATTATGTTCATTTAAAAACATGTGTACGATATGGATTGATATTAAAGAAAATTCACAGAGTAATAAAATTTAAACAACATCCATTTTTAAAACAGTATATTGATTTGAACACAAAATTACGTCAAAAGGCTAAGTCAACATTTGAACAGGACTTTTTTAAATTATTAAATAATAGTGTTTTTGGAAAAACACTAGAAGATTCTGAGAAAAGGGTTAATATTCATTTAGTAAATCGATGGACTGATACAAGAAACAAAACAAATAAAACTTACTCAGCTGAACAACTAATATCAAAACCAAATTTTCATAGCCGTACTATATTTTCTGAAAATTTTGTAGCTGTACAAATGAGACCCGAGTCAGTTATCTTAGATAAGCCTATTTACATAGGGTTTACAGTATTGGAAATGTCTAAACACCATATGTATGATTTTCACTATTCTATTATGAAACCATTCTATGGGAAAAGTTTAAAGCTTTGTTATAGAGACACTGATAGTTTTTTATATTCTATTGAGACAAAGGACGTATACAAAGATATTAAATGTTTTTTTCAATCATACTTTGACACGAGTAATTATAAAAATAACAACCAGTATGGAATCTTATGTCAAAATAAAAAAATACCTGGGCTCTTTAAAGATGAATTCGGAGGAGATCTGCTTTTGGAATTTGTGGGTCTTAGGTCAAAGCTATATTGTATTAAAACAAAAGAAAAGGAATTAAAAAGCTAAAGGTGTCAAAAAATCTGAAATAAAAAGCTTAAATATACAAGATTATAATGATGTTTTGATGTATAATACATCTCTGAAGAAAAGAAATATTTTATTTAAATCTCTTAAACATGAACTTTTCACACAGTCAGTAGAAAAAGTTGCACTCTCTGCTAGCGATGATAAACGCATTATACAAAAAAATAAAATTGATACCTTATCTTGGGGTCATCAATCAAGTTGGTTTTAAAATAAAATGTTAACGCTTTTGTATGACGAATGGTCGATGGAAATGAATAAAAAAATGTTTAACTATAATTTAAGGTAAACTTGTGTATCAGCAAGATGCTGAAGGTTTTATTTTGTACATTGTCTATACATATTCATTATGATTTATAATAAACATCTATAGTACCATATTTAGTTGATACCTTATTTGGGGTCATCAATTAAGTTGGTTTTAAAATAGATATATTGTTATTGTTACTCTTTTGTATGACGAATAGTCGATGGAGACGACTAAAATATGATTTACTGTAATCAAAAATAAACTTGTGTATCTGCGATATGCTAAAGATATTATATTGTATATTGTCTTTTTTAATTATGATTTATAATAAACACCTATTATACCATATTTAGTTGTTTTTTTTCATATGCTACTTTTAAAATATAAAATAAAATACTACTAAATGTATTCGGCGTGCGTGATAGACAGTATTTAAAATAAGCAGGCGTTCAAAATACAATTTTACTAGCTATGCCCATGGGCTTCACTCCCCGTGGGAATTCCGGAATAAAAACTATCCTATGTCCTTCTCTGGGTCTTAAACTATATCCATACCACATTTCATCTAAAACGGTTTCGTGGTTGAAGCGTGAAGAGGTAAAAAACAAATATTCAAACTCACTTTCGTATTTATAATACTAGCTGTGCCCGCGAGCTTCGCTCCCCGTAGGAATTTCAAGATTAAGAGTACCCTATGTCCTTCCCCAGTCTCAAACTATATTAATACCAAATTTCATCAAAATCGGTTCAGCAGTTTAAGCGTAAAGAGGTAACAAACAAACAAACACACAATATGAACAACGATATGGTGGTTGTCATATAAACCAGCGCCCCCTATATTAATATCATTAACATCGCCTCCGCTAGATGGCGGTGAAAGCGAATTAAAACTGGCTATGGTTTGTTTTGGAACCTATTGCATATTATGGTAACGTCAATAAACGATTTCTTCATTTTGAGACCTATGTTGAACAGTGGTGTTCAGGTGATTTGCTCGTATAAAGGTACAAGATATTATTGAATCATGTGTATGAAATATGATAGCTATTTGAACTTAACACCTGGCTAGTGGAGATGAACATGTCTATTCTTGTTTGGTTTGCGAGGAACGTCGAGTTTTGCAATACAATCATAATGTATAATGTTATATAAAAGACTCGTGCTATTTGTAATCGTTTTTCAGTTGTTATTGAACAGCCAATCTGCGATACATCATCGTCTGCTAAACCGATCCAAACCCACCGCGGTTTAAAACTTAATGTAAGTAGACATATTTTTATTAATATCACTTAATGTCTAAATATTGTATGTGTTACTTATTATTAAATGTATGTTTTGTTCTTTACAGATCATGTCGGACTCACAAGAAACTCACACTTGCATATTGTGCTCTCAATACGCTCAAGATCCCAACGAAGGTCTTACAGAAGACTTACAGTTCATTCATGTGTTGAGAGATCGGGCTGCAGAACTTAAGAAAATCGAAGATAAGAAGGAGGCTGCGTTGAAGAGAAGCAAGGAACTTGCATCATCGACTTATGTAATTAAAAAGGCGCGAAAGGGCATCCGGGTGATTAAAATTCAGATCTTGGATCTAGAGAACGAGCGTGTGCGTGTCCCAACATACAGTGCTTTGTCTCCTCCAAGTTCTCCAACTCAACGCCAAGACGATGATAGTGTGGTGTTAAGTGCGCAATATGTGATAAGTGACTCATTTGATGAAATATTGGAATTGACTGAAAACGTAATTAGTAAGATAAGTAAAAAACTTAGTAGTGATAATTTTGATTAAGTACTTATGCTGTAAATAAACTTAGTTAATTTTTATATATATATATATGTGTGTGTGTATACTTATTTATATTAATAAAAATGATTGTATTTAATTAAGTAATAAATAAAAGATAGTATATAATTTTTTGTGATAATTAAGATTAAGTATGTCTTTGATAAATTTAGTAATAGTTATATAAACATATTTTAATATAAATGATATAATGTATTTGTAGAACTAATTGAGTAATAAATAAAAGATGGTATATATTTTCTTGTTTTATTATTATCCATAACCATGAACTATATTTACAAAAATACTCTATTTTCTATCAACTATACTAAAAAAATCTTATAGTTATAACATTATTTTATTTTCCATCAACCATTTCTTTATACATAAAACATTTTTTAGTGCACATTGTCTTAGATGAAAAAAACAATTTAATGAAAAAGATCCTTTACAATACTTAGCTTGAAGCTCTTTTAAATTTGGAATATTTTTATTTGTAATATCTTCAATATTTTGGTGGTCACATAACTGCTGAACCCACAACACTTTTTCTTCACCTTTCACAATAATTTTTCGTCCATTTAAATAAGGTTTTATAATCCTATGAAATTCTTTGTAATCGACAAATCCAGAGCCCCATCGATATCCGAGATTTTTTTCGATCCACCGAACACGTTTCCTTTCTTCAGAGGTAAGTTGGGAGAAAGCATAAGGCGGTTTTATTAAAAATATATGAGTATGCTCTTCAGTAGCTATTGCAAATTCCTTTACAATGAATTCATTGCTAGGGTTTTTGAAACCTTGTAGATCTACGTCACTTGTGTTTTTATTCATGATATCTTTTTAACAATGTTGCAACAATTGCGGATTTCATCATTCTTGTTGAAACTTGTCACGTACGGCTTGTATGAATGAAATTCGAAACTTTCCACGCTGTTGTCGTAGGCTGTTGGTTGAGATATATTTAAAATATTCATTTTAATAATCCTACCAATTTCAAATATTCTTGGTTATTTTTTGAAAGCTTCTTTTGTGAAGAATGGAGAGGTCTTCTTTTCTGAGATGTTTTCTTGAAACTAACTTGAAGAGAGGATGGAATAGGGTTTTTATTAAAATTAATCATTTTCTTCTGAAATGTAAATACAGCTGAACCTCCTCACCGCGTAAATTGATTTGATTGTTTTCAGCGTCCAGCAATCTGATATTCAGATCAGTAATCGAATTTTGGTTGATTGGGAAATATATTATATTCTTGGGAATTTCATTAATGCGATAACCAGGTGGTACGTTAGGCACAAATTCGTGAATTGTGTGACTAGGTTTTCCGTTTACAAAAGATCCGCTCACTACATCACATTCGATGCGCACGAGAGTAGTAGATATAATGCTGACAGGATAACGAGATTCAGTACTTTTATTAGCTTTAACAGTCTCTTTTCCGAATCCTAAAATTCTACCAATTGAATCACGTTTTTCAAAATAAATATCTTTGGAACAGAAAATATTAGTTTTCAGTGTATTGTTATTACAAGTAAGTTTAAAGGAAGCATTTGTAATATTACTACTTAAAAAATCTTGTATATCTTGAAGTTCATAAGACCCTTCTGGAATCTCGATAACTTCATTTCCATAATATAATTTATTATTTCTCTCGTCTATGTTGGGAATCGAATTAAAAGTAGAAAAGTATAAAAGACCACATTCATAATCTCCAAGTAATTCTAGAGTTGGTGAATAGTTTGTTGTCAAGGAGCTTCCCACCCCAGTTATTGACACAGTGAAAGACATGTTTGTACTAAAAAAAAAATTTTTAATACTAAATACATTTTTCCAAAAATTTATTAAAAAATTCAAGCAATGATGTCCACAGTTCGTGGATCCGAAGTTCTGATGTTGAATGTAATTATATTTAATGGGTGTATTTTTCAAATATTTTATTAACTCTAATGGTGGTTTTAGATTGCCAAAACTATCAAAATATTCAGAATAATTATCAAGCTTCGCGTAGGCTACCCAGTGAGTTCCAGGGTTATTACAACTATCAAGGTTAAGTATTGCGCACTCTATTTTTCTTGGTTTCGTAGGTAAAGAATCTCTTATAAACACACCACGAAAATAAGGTATATCGTTAGCATACTCTAATAAATCGAAATTAGTAAGTGGTCGTTTGGGTAGCCATTTCATTAGTTTTTTGAATTTTTAAGATATAATCCCGCTCCTTTTTTACTATGCTTGATGTATAATCCTTTTCCAAGAGCAACTGCTTCCATTGTTTTGTTGTGTCGTGCAGACTCTTGACGATTCTGTTTAGCCACTTTGTAATCATTTACAGCTTTTGCTATACCTGCAGCTCCACCGGCTAGTGAGCCGAGAGCCGATAATCCAGCAAAGATGGGAATCAAAGGCAAAAATCCACCACACTTAGGAATAGGTATATAGCGTGGTAAGCGCATACCACTTTTGTTTGTAAATATTTTCTTTGCAGCTGCATAAGCATATTTAATAGCAGTGTTTTTGTCTTTACGTTTAATTTTTTTTTAAACCAGACTGTATTTTTTTCACAATTTTCATAAATGATTGCGCTCCTGCGCCTGCTTTTAGTTTTGCTTTCATAGCATTTTTTACAATCCATGAGGCAATTTTTTCTCTTTTACCTGCATTTTTGGATTTTAACCTTTGTTTTGCCATATTTAAAAGTTCTAAATCAGCGTTATGTCGAATGTTAATATCACTGTTATTATACGCAATATCGTGATACATGCACGCCCTGTCTAAATCGTTAATACCTCGGTCACCTCTTAATAACCTTTTCCGTAATTTGGTTCCTGGACCGCAAAACTGATATCCGGGTAAATGTAGTTCAAACGGTAACTTATCAATTAAACTGTTAATAATACCACTTCCTTTCTTCATGAATAAGCCGAAACTGATGTTTAACCTTTCGTTACTTGACTTATATTACTGCAACAGCGCACTTTTGTCAACCCAACTGTTTTCGGAATCACTTAGTCCTAACCATTTCACAAACAATTTAGTTCCTTTTTTTTTATAACTTTTTCAATGAGATAAAGGTCAGGAAACTTAGTCTTCTGTAATTCATAACCGTAAAATGTTCCCAAAATTAGTTGCTTATGTTTGTCTTCTATTTGATAAGTAGGTGCTTTGGTACAAGTTACTTTTTTAACAGTAAATATTTCCGTTGACCAGTTAGGGGTGTAACCTTTACTAAAATCTCCTTTATACTTACTAATTCGAACATGATCACCAACATGAAACAGGGATTTCGTGATATGTTGTTTTTGAGTTTTATTTATATTAGCCTTGACTAAAGTCTCATTATACTTGTTAACGTCTATTGGTTTAAACTTTGTTATGCTATGGGGTGTCCTGTTATAACGTTGAACAACGGATTTCAAATTACTACCTAACCATTGATACTGTCCATAAAGACTAAATAATTTGTATAGATGACTTTTTAATGTTCTTGTTACTCGCTCAACTATCGATGCTTTTTTTACAGAATAAGTAGAATAATGGTTTATTTTATATTTGCCCATCAATCTTTGAAAATGTTCATTGTAAAACTCTTTACCTAAATCTGTTTGCAAATTGCTTGGTTTTCGAGTTGATTCAGTCAATATATGTCGCATTGCATCTGTAACACAGTCCTTTGTTTTGGCTTTAAGAGGATTCACCCAAACATATTTCGATAAAGCGTCAATAACAACCAATATGTATTTGTATCCTTTATTAAACTGTGCATATTTTTGTAAGTCTATAAGATCAGCTTGCCACAAATCATCCATTCCTTTTATAATTGTACAACGACGTGGAAAATTCCTTCTCGCTGATCTATGGAGCTCGTCAACTATATTTCGTTTACTCATTTTTATTTAACCTTGACATCATTGAATCTATATCAGTTTTTGTATTGTATGTGGAACTTATATTAGACGAAACAGCTTTTTCTAAACCACTAAGATAATTTTTTACATCTGTTTGTATTTGTTTTAATTCAGCTCTTAAATCTTGAATTTCTTTATCCAAATAGGCTTTGTTAACCGCGTCGTTATCTTCCTTTGGATGTAACAATCCCTTTAATCTTTTTAGGTTTAGATTGTAATCACCTGTTTCCGATTTGGTTAATAGGTCGTTTAGAGAGTCAAAATATTTAGAAACTCTTAAACGCTTATGAACGTGGTTACCGAATTTGTCTATGTTCATTGCAATATAATATAAGTATATAGAGTGAATATTATATGTTAACTGCTCAAATCTCTTAATGTATGCTCTTTATATATTCCTAAATTCTCTCGATACTACAAAGATATAATACTACTTAATTTTCCCAGTGAATGCTCTTTAAGTTGTACATTCACTATCCCAGCTTCTTGTAATTCTGTTATAATTTCAATAATTTCGTTATCTAATCCTGTGTTGCCAGCTGCCCGTGACCCTAACAATAATTTTAGTCGTTCTACTAACTCATTAGGATCATTCCAATAAACTAAATCAGTATTTTTTTAAAGATTTTTCAACAGCTTCATACCTGACCCCTTTGAAAGACTCTCAGTACTAGTGGTTACAGTTCTAGTAAATTTAAATAGAGGTTTAATGATGTTCGTGTATTTAAAACCTTTATTACTATTAATAGGCTTCTTAGGATCGTAGTTACGTCGATGAGCATTGGTTTCCAATAATAACAATTTGTAATATTGTAAATCTTCATCTGTAATTAAATCCATGTTTGGCATTTTCTTGAAAAGTAATTCTTTTAAACCCGGTGTATTTTTAATAATACGAGTTCCTATTTTCCATGTTACATCTTGGTCGAAGATACGTATGTTGCCTAGCAAGACTTTTCCGCGATCATGTCTGATACCAAAAGGAATATCATTAAGTGCTTCGGATGACCAAGACATATCATCATGATGTGTTTGATCTTTAGAGGTCGGTGATGAGCGAACAGATTTGAAGGACTCATCACTTAGGTTGTGTTCAGAGGGTGATACAGTAAGAGTTTTGTTAGAATTGTGTTCATGAGAATCATAGTTTTCTTCATCGTATTCTTCCTCGTCAAATGGTTCATCTAAGTCTTCTTTAGTAAAAAATGATTCTTCATTTTCACTTAACTTCCTTATTTTTGTTTCGGGTATATAATTCTCCTCTTTTTCTTCGTCATATTTTCTAATGTTTTTACTTGACAGTTGATTAAGTGGATCAACGATAGGTTTGAATATTGTTTCTAAAGCCATGTTGCTCGCGTTTTTTGTATTTCTAATCAAACCCACCTTTCTTTTTACAGCAGCTGCGGATTTCACGATTTGTTTTTTTATTTTTTTCTCCATGTTATGATCCGTTCTTGTTTAGAATCTCACATAAAGTGAGTTGTTATCATAATGACAGTTTCTTTTTAATGCTAATCTATAACTATAAATGTATCAAATTTCATCCTGTAACATCCTTTATTTCGCTCACAATCCTTATTTATTACAACATAACCATACAGTTCTTTCCATACTGTTGAACACAATTCACGGAATTGATACCATGACATATCAGAACGCACGTGTTCTTCATAAACGTGTTTTAAATTGACATCATCCTGTTTGAATAATACAATAAGGTTTGCATTATCTCTCACGAGTTGCTTCGGTATTTTGGTATAAGTTTGATTAAGATAAAAACAGTCAATATTCTTATGACGTTCCATAGCGAAATAATCCCGTATATTATTTTGATTTTCACAGGCAACATCGTCAAATATTATAATAGAGTTTGGATCAGCTTCCTGCGGATTCAACAATTCAGTATTATGACTATATTTTTTAAACGATACACCTGGCACCATATTCAATACTTTTTCTAGAAATAAGTATTTTGGTTGGTATTAAGATTTTGAATATACGTACAGATTACGAAATCGTAGACCATTTTCATGCAATAATAAGCTTATCACTAAATTTGTCTTTCCACAACTTGATGGTCCGCATACAATGCAACGTATTGTATTTGGCAACAAGTTGCCATGTCGCTTAACCCCATTCGTCAGCATAGTAGGGCAAATACATTGTAAGTTTAAGGATTCCTTTTGTTTTATAAATTTCATAATTAGACAATTTAATAAACTTGACTGTCACCTTTGCTGTATCTTAACAAAATGAAAAGTTACAACTTTGCTATTATATTTATTAAAGGTGCCCACGAATTAGATCGCCGGCATGAGCAAACGGCCTTGGTAAAGCGATTATCCATTGCATTATGCACTATGGTCAGATCTTTTAGGTTTCAGCAATATTATATTGCTAAAACTCAGTGTTTGGGAGTGTCTAGTGAAATATGTCAAATGTCTGTGTTTAACTGAAACAAGCAGTGTTACATGTGAATTTGTCAAAGTTAAAATTCTAAAGTGGTGTAATGTGTTGCGGATCGAGTTGAAAATTAATATTGGTAAGTTTTACACAAATATCTCTTACGCGACTTTGATTTTTAGGTGCTCTTTTATTATACGATTCAAAACACGTCATTGAGCGATTGAAAATAAGCTCTAAAGGTAAAGTAATTCCCAGATATTAATTGATGACTTTGAAACAGTTTCACACTTCCATTGAGGGAATAAAATGACCGAAAATGGAAGTGTGAAACGGTTTCAAAATCATCAATTAATATCTACTGACGGGCCTTTCACGGCTGCACAAGTTGTACATTTGCGGCACCAATCCTGAACATCTTCCCGACAATTCAGCCAGTAAAACCGTTCCCGAATCTTTGTTAACGTTCTCTTAACGCCTAGATGTCCACCTGTTACACCATCATGTACTTCACGGAGAACGTCTTTCACTCTGTCTCTTGGAACAACAACCTGTAGGTGAAACTCTTTGCCGTTTGGTTTCTCCCATTTACGGTAAAGTATTCCATTCTGCAGGATAAAACTGTCCCATTGAGCCCAATACGCTTTGGTGGTGGGGCTCGTAGGTGCAACTTCTGCCCATCTAGGTTTATCAGCACTACGTTCTTTCCAAGCAATGATGAGCCTTATGTCTTCATCATCTTCCTGGGCTTCTCTAAAGTTGTCATCGTCCCATTGCCCTGTAGGGACTGTTCTTGTGATATTAACCGTAAGCTCCTTTGTCTCTTGTTTGACGCAATGCTTGCAGTCTTCAGCACATGGTCTTCTTGAGAGTGCATCAGCATTTCCATGGGCCTCTCCACTACGGTGCTCAGTAACAAAGTCAAATTCTTGGAGTTGTTCAATCCAACGTGCAACTTGGCCTTCCGGATTTTTAAATTGTAACAGCCATTTCAAAGCAGCATGGTCTGTGCAAAGTTTGAACTGTCTACCAATGAGATATTTGTTGAAGTGTTGCAGCGTCTTCACAACGGCCAAGAGTTCTCTTCTTGTAACACAATAATTTCTTTCAGGCCTTGACAAAGATTTGCTGAAATATCCAATTACTATTTCATTTTCACCCTGTTTTTGAGATAGTACCCCTCCGATCGCTGTATTGCTAGCGTCTGTGTCAACGATGAATTCGCCACTAGCTTGCGGGTATCCCAAGATTGGAGTATTGCAAAGGCATTCTTTTAGTTTGAGAAAGGCATTTTCACAGGTATCATCCCATTTAAAAGGCTGTTTGTCTTCTGTCAGACGATGCAGTGGTTTAGCGATTTCAGAAAATCCCTTTACAAATCGCCTGTAGTAAGAGCATAATCCCATAAATGCTCGTACTTCTGTCTTGTCTTTGGGGGTAGGCCAGTTTTTCACAACTGCAACTTTATCGGGATCAGTTTGGATGCCATCGCTGGTGATAACGTGTCCGAGATAATTCACTTTGTTTCTGAATAGACTGCATTTCTTTGGATTAAGTTTTAAGTTGGCACCCCGTATCTTCATCAAGACTTGCTCCAGATTCCGTATATGATCTTCAAAGTCTCGACCCATGATGATAACGTCATCCAGATAAACTAGGCAGGCGTCTCCTACTAATCCTGCTAGTACACACTCCAGTCTTTCAAAAGTGGCGGGGGCGTTGCATAATCCAAAAGGCATAACATTGAACTGCCATAAACCTTTTCCTGTTAAGAATGCTGTCTTTTCTTTATCCTTAGAATGAATTTCCACCTGCCAGTAACCAGATTTCAAGTCTAGGGTTGAAAACCACTGCATACCGCTAAGGGTGTCCAATGTGTCATCAATTCTTGGTAATGGGTACCTATCCTTCTTTGTGACGTCGTTGAGTCGTCTATAGTCGACACAAAATCGTGTGCTGCCGTATTTCTTCTTAACTAAAACAACCGGGGAGCACCATGGACTTGCAGACGGTTCGATGATCTTATTTCTTTTCATGTCCTCCAGCAGATCTTGTACTTCCTTTTCCTTAGCATATGGAATTCTTCTAGCTCGCTGACGTATAGGTCTTTCGCTTCCAGTATCAATTCTGTGCTGAACTAGCGAAGTTTTTTCTAGATCACCTTCCTTGGAAGAGAAAATGTCAGCAAAATCCAGCAGCAACTTCTTTGCATTCAAGCTCTGTGAATAAGTTAGGTTGCTTTTGCAATCTTTTAGAAGGTCGTAATCTGTAGAACAACTGGAGGTTTTAGATGCGTCTGAGTTTGGTGTTAATTGGCACTTTTTCATCCAGACAACTTTCTCGCATCTTCCAACAACATCTCCTTCATTTAAGATGATCTCATGGTCCTCTAGATTGATTATTCTCACTACTGCAGTATCCTTTCCTGTGACTAATGTTCTTGCTGTCAGAAATCTTTGAGTTGGCTTGTTTGATGTATCCTCAATAAGAACGCATCTAGTTGGCTTGTGTGTTTTAGGTGATGGCAGTTTCACCATTATTTGTGCTTGTGTTCACTTTTCCGGTGGGGCCTCCAAGGATAAAAATTTCCTCATTACCACACTTGAAAACTCCATTTGCGACATCGATTTTACAATTGTATTTCTTCATGAAATCTAGACCCAATATACACTCATCCATAATTTCAGCCACAATGACATCATGCGTGTATGGTGAATCTCCCACGTATATTGTCACTGTCGTCTCTCCTAGGACAGGTATTGGCTGGCCAGAGGCAGACAGAAGCCGACAATCGACGTTCTTGTATTTCATCGCAGCTTTCACTAGATATGGGTTGATTATTGTTCTGGAGGCTCCGGTGTCTATGGTTAATTTGCAATCTGTCCTATTCACTTGTCCGCATATCGTCAAACTGCTCCTATTGCTTACTTGTGAGATGACAATTGCTGGGGCTTCCTCTGCGCCAGCCAGTACCCGCCCCTTAGTCCTGGCTGTTACTCGTTTCCCTGGTTTCTTGCAGGAAACGAGGACTCCTGCCTTTTCGTAATTTCCTTCAGCTCTTCTCTTAATTTGGTTATTTCCTGCTTTTCTGGACAAGAGAACCGCAAATTTCCTCTTTCACCACACCTGTAGCAAGTAGGCGCAGAGCTATTGGTCTTCTTTGGCGGGCTCTTGATTGCCTTTACGTCTTCTGTGACTTCTCGCAACTTATGTGTGCGCATGTCCTGCCTTAAAGCTTCGTACTCTAGATCATGTGCCAAGGCATCTTTCAGTGACGCGTGATGTTGAGTCCCCACTGCAGCCCTTACCTCAACATCTCTTATTCCAGCAATAAAAGCTTGTAGAATGTTTGTGTCGACCATTTTGGAGTCAACAGACGAGTAGGCTTTACGCACTAGTTTTTCTATTTCCAATGCCCACTGTTGAAGTCCTTCTCCTGGGCGCTGAACTCTTTCACGCAGCTGGGCTCGAAAAACGTGTTCGAGATGACGTTCCCCATACCTGGCTTCTAACGCCTCCATCAATTCTTTAAAGGTGCTTCCAGAGCTAGGCAGTGCCTCCAGGACTGATAGTGCTGAGCCTTTCAGAGCAACAGTAAGGGCTGTATGGCTCTGTTCATCGGTCCAACCATTTAAACTAGCGACGGTCTGGAATTGTTGTTTGTATGCGGCCCAAGATGTGGTACCGTCATAAGATGGCACTTTTACACTTGGCCCCTTAGTTTCACAGCCGGATGTACTTGGCGTTCCTACTGTCTCTAGACGCAATACTTTCTTTTCCAAAAGGGTTTCTCTATTTTCCACCTTGTTTTCTAAATCAGTCACACGGTTTCGACAACGTCTACATCATTACGGATTTGCTCCACTGATTGGTTGAGTTTGCAGAAATTTCCCAAGACTATTTGCTGTTGCTCACTCAAGCTTGCAAATCGTAAATCTTGTGTCTCTTCTATACGTTGAAGTTGTGCTTGTTGTTCTTGCCGAGTAGCTTGTTGTTCTTGCCGACTCGCTTTTTGTTCTTGCCGAATTAGTTCTAATATGTGCATTAAGCTATTTGAATCGATTGGCGTCTCTGGTGAACGTGGCACTGTTTGGTGGGCTTGGTCAGTGGGCGTGGTCTGGCCAAGGTGGGCGGGGCCAGTGGGTGGAGCTAGACGTCTGGTGGGCGTGGCTTGAGGTCCAATGGGCGTGGCTTGATGACTGGTGGGCGTGGCTTGAGGTCCAGTGGGCGTGGGTTGAGGTCCAGTGAGCGTGGCTTGAGGTCCAGTGGGCGGAGCTTGATGTCCAGTGGCTGGAGCCTGATTGGCGGTGGGCGTGGCCTCAGGGTCAGTGGGCGTGGCTTGAGGTTCAGTAGGCGTGGCCTGAGCCACGCCCCCTTGAGCCTCCATGGCACGCTGGGCCCTGGTCCTGACGCCCTCCCTGGTGGTATCCTCTTCTTCTCTTGGTAGAACTGGCATCTCCAAATCCACTTCCGACACCAAATGTTACGAAACTGGGTTCGAGATTTGGAGTAAAACGCCAAAGTTCGTATGAGGGTTTTTATTCACTACGGAACCCAAAGGTTGACACGTGAAGATGGTCTTCCTGATGTCCAAGTCCAAGTCGCGTAGCAGCTGAGGTCCAGGTATCTCGCCAAAGTAGTCGCAGGTACTTCCACTTGTCGCACTTAGGTAAGTTTCCTTCGCTTCGGTTCGCTTCGAAGTTATCGCTTTCGTAGCTCGTACTGAACTGGCGGGACGCGCACTCGATCGCCTTTTTTTATGCGCCGATACAGAGGTCTACACTTTTCTCGAATACTCTCATTACTTGACGAATGTGTTTCGATTGACGGGAAACATCGAGACGCCGGTATGTATGTGTGAGTGCGACTAAGCCGACGACCATTCAAAGAACTCTAGCCTTTATGCCGTAAGAATATAAGGCCTAGTTTTGCTTGCATGATTCCACTCGCGAACATTCCAAGTCTATCTCGCCAGCAGAGTTCTTACTCGCGAATGATCTACATCTATCTCGTTCGCGACAATATGTATTTAAATTATGAGTAGTTTAGTTTCACTAATTACTAGAGTTATCTACCGCATTAGATAGGGGTTGATTATTATCTTTACAGTATAATATTATTTTTTTTTGTTAACATTCCAGGTCTGACTCCGAGATTGAAGACTTCACACCTGTTGTAAATAACAACAAGGTGAAGAAATCAACAAGCAGCATCTCTAAACGAAAGCCACAAAGCAGCTGCTCATCAACTTCAAAGTAAGTAAATGTTCATTTTCAACCGACTCCAAAATGGAGGAAGTTCTCAAGTCGATGTGTATTTTATTTTTATAAATGTCCTCTTTAATTAAGTACAAATTTTTTAAGGGGTGGTTCACTCCATCATTTTGATCAACTTTTCCTAATGAATGTATATCCTATTGAATATGAAGAAATAAAAGGGACATTGTATATGACTATGCATCTGTCTCGTGCTTCTTGTCTTTCAGTGCAAATCGTAAAAGCGATCAAGGGAATGGATGATAATCTGATTCATATCATTGGTGAGGCGGTTATCCACCCTTCGCTTTTTTGATTTAGCATCTGACTGACTATCATAAGGTTAAAAGTGACCGTTGGGAGTTGAGACCATGGGCTCTGTCTACCATGTAAGAGATAAAGACGTGAACATATATCTGTATACGTGTTACAGGAATCTGTTTACAGAGTAGTTCATACATAAATACATACTATCATGTCTTTATCCCTAATGGGGCAGACAGAGCATTTTGGGTCTTGCGGTTCTATGCAGAGCCCAGGGTAGAGTGCAGAGTAGTTCGATTTTAATAATTCTTTTTTTATTAAATAGGGTACGTCTCAGGGGTTATACAATACATTTTTACTTCTTCTTATTCTTATCGTGTGTTAGTGAGTAACACTAGTCAGAGTTTTTAAACCGCCTTAAAGGCCTCTGACATGGTTTTAGGTAACGACCAATGTCAAAGACAGTGACCGGGACCGCTGGCTTAACGTGCCCTCCGAAGCACGGATCATCTTACTTATTAGACAATCAGGTGATCAGCCTGCAATGTCCTAACCAAACTAGGACAACAACATAAAGTTGTTGCCCCCGCCGGGAATCGAACCCGCGACCTCCGGGTATGAGCCGAACGCTCTAACCACTACACCACGGAGGCAGATTTTTACTACAGCAAACACATAATTTTGTTTAGTTTGTTAACACACAAATTTAACGCAACAGTACTTATATAAGATTTTTTTTTCACTCAACGTAAGAAGAGAGCAACTGCTTATGACCTCTTCGGGCTTCCATCGGACGACGAAGCCAGTGTAAGTGCAGTGAAGTCTTCGCTCCCATCGTACTTTGCGAAGAAAGTAGGTGTTGGTACGCTGCGTCAGAGTGCTCGCACTGATGGAAGCTTCTTCGTCGAGCTGAAAATCTACCATCGCTGTGACGCAGAGTCTGCTAACCCTGAAGATCGGTGGAAGAAAACATTGCTTCGTCTCAACTGTCTCCTAGAGGAAGATTCAACCCACTGGAAGATTCTGCAGCGTTTCGTTAAAGATGTTAGCGTGCTTTTCCAATAAGCAGAACCTTCTCTAGCAAAGTAGTTATATTATAACTGTTTACTATTTTATTTTATTTTTATTGTTTACTTTTTATATAGACACTCATTTACTTTAAATATACATTCAATTTATTATACTTCATTTATTAGATTTTTATACATCATGCCTTATTGTGAAGCCTGCTCACTTCAGGTGAGAAATACTAGCTGGACAGGTCATTTGCGAAGTAAAACTCATAAAAGTCGTTCTTTGAGAGTAGTGGTAGACGGGATAGTCGAGATTTCATCTGCATTTCATGAACGTATATCATCTTATAGGGTAGTTGCTAAAGATGAATTTGAGCAAAGTTTACCAGAGGTATTTCTGCTTAGCGTTAGGGATTTATTAAAAGAACTTTTATAAGGCTTTAAATAATTATATTAACGTAAAAGTCAATTTTGAATTTTTTTGCAATTTTCTCTTATATAAAAATAATGAACAATCCACTAAATCATTTATCACTAAAAATTTTATATTGCATAGTAATTTTAATTTTGATCAGTTATTTACCAGTGCTAAAGATGTAATTATAAAAAAGATTCAAGAGTTTGAAGAGAGGGATAGTGGTTGGACTTTTATAAATAATTTATATTTAGAGATAAATATCAATAGATACGATCCTTTGAGCGGATCGAGTTATATTGACTTACCACTCGTTTTGAAAAAGAAAAAAGGATGTCTTAATATAAAAAACAATGACAATTATTGTTTTTTATGGTGCATAACAGCTGCCCTTTGTCCCACACAAAAGAATCCTACACGCGTTTCTTCTTATCCTCATTTTCAGGAGATTTTGAATATTAATAATTTGAGTTTTCCTGTTACCTTTGCAGACATTAATTTATTTGAAATTAATAATCCTAATATAAGTGTAAATATTTTCTCATTAAGTAATAATAACAAAACTGTTGTTGGTCCAATTTACAGATCACAATTTAAACGAAAGGTAAGGATTAATTTACTTTTACTTGAAAAAAATGGTGATTCACATTACGTTCTTATAAAGAATTTATCACGTCTTGTTCGTAATCAGTTAACTAAACACTACGGAAAACTTTATTTTTGTGACGATTGCCTTTTATTTTTTTCGAGGGAAGATGAATTAGTTAATCATTCATGTTGTGGTGTTGCTACAGTATTGCCTGATACAGGTACTTTTTTACAATTTTCACATTTCGAACGCAAGCAGGACGTACCATTTGTAATTTACGCGGACTTCGAAACAATTTTAAAACCAGTTCATGGATGTGAACCTAGTCCGTTGACTAGTTTTACTACTTATAGACAGCAACATATTCCGTCAGCATTTGCTTATCATATTGTCTCTTCATTTGATAGCAATTTGAATAAGTTTGTTCAATATCGAGGACCTGATTGGGTGATAAAATTTATTAAATATCTATTAGACGATATTACGAATTTGTATAAAATATTGAACAAAGAAAAACCTATGACTTATACTGAAAATGATGACAACGCGTATGAGAATGCCACTCATTGTCATATTTGTGATAAACCTTTACTATTTGATAAAGTTCGAGACCATTGTCACCTCACCGGACGTTATCGCGGTGCGGCACAACAGTACTGTAACTTAAGATATAGCGTTCCAAAGTTAGTTCCAATATTTTTCCATAATTTATCGGGCTATGACTGTCATCTATTTATAAAAGAACTAGGGGAAACCGATGGGTCATTAAAAGTTATTCCTAAAAATAAAGAAAACTATATTTCGTTCACAAAATTTTTAAAAATTGGTGACAATCAATATGCTCAAGCGAGATTTGTAGACTCTTTCAAATTTTTAGGGACTAGTCTAGAACAATTAGCTAAAGGCTTAGACGAAACTGATTTTAAGTATATCAGTAAACATTTTACTGACAAGGAACAACTTCGTTTATTAATTCGCAAAGGAATATACCCTTATGATTTTATGTGCGATTGGGACTCATACTTGTACAATCGTCTTCCTTCTAAAAAAAGATTTTTTAATTCTATATCTAACGAAGACATTTCTGATATAGACTATGCACATGCGCAAAAAGTTTGGTCAACTTTCGGGATTCGTAATATGGGAGAATACACCGATCTTTATCTTAAAACTGATGTATTACTATTAACAGATATTTTTGAAAATTTCCGAACAGTATGTAAATTTAATTATAAGCTGGATCCAGCCTTCTATTTAACAGCGCCTAGTTTATCATTCGACGCAATGCTGTTTAAAACTGGAATTAAGCTAGAACTCATAAGTGACTTACAAATTTATAAGCTTAGTAGCTTATAAATTTGTTAGTGCGGGATTAGAGGAGGCATTTGTTTATGCTCTAAAAGATACGCAAAAGCGAATAATAAGTACATGGATTCTTATGATAAATCTAAACCTGCTACATATTTAGTATATATTGATTGTAATAACTTGTATGGTCACAGCATGTGCCAAACACTACCCACATCAGATTTAAGATTTTTAGATTCCTCAGAAATCGAAAGTTTGAATATTTTAGAGGTATCAGACGATGCTGAATTTGGTTTTATCCTTGAGGTGGATTTGTTGTACCCTAAGAAATTACACTGCTGGCATAATGATTATCCATTTTGTGCGCAAAAATTTATACCACCCGGTGGAAGAACCAGTAAACTAATACCGAACCTGTACTCCAAACATTTTTATGTAATTCATTATGTACATCTAAAAATGTGCTTAACAAATGGGTTAATCCTAAAAAAAGTCCATCGCGTCATTACCTTTAGACAAAGTCAATTCTTACGAAAATATATTGAATTGAACACAGAGCTTAGAAAAAAGGCTACAACACCATTTCAACAAGATCTTTTTAAGTTATTAAATAATTCAGTATTTGGGAAAACCTTAGAAGATAATAAGCGCCGAGTTAATGTAAAACTAGTGAATCGTTGGTGTGATAATACTAACAAAACTAAAAAGTGATCACAGCTAATCGGTTAATAGCTTGACCTAATTTCCATAGTGCTACAATATTCTCATCAAATCTTGTTGCAATTCAAATGAAGCCTGAAAAAATAATTTTAGATAAACCTATCTACATAGGTTTTACAGTACTCGAACTATCTAAAAGTCATATGTACAATTTTCACTACTCAGTCATTAAACCATTTTACGGGGATAGTGTTTAACTGTGTTATACAGATACTGACAGCTTTATTTATCAAATAACTACCGAAGATTTTTATCAGGATTTAGCACAAAATTTTCTTGATTATTTCGATACTAGTAATTATAATGTGAACAATATATACAAGTTACCCAATTTAAACAAAAAAATACCAGGGTATTTTAAAGATGAATTACAAGGAGATATTTTAAAAGAATTCGTAGGATTGCGATCCAAGATGTATTGTGTTAGATCAGACAATTCCTTAATAAAAAAAAGCTAAAGGTGTTAAAAAACCAGTGGTACATGACTTATCATTACAGGACTACCACAACGTTTTACTTAACGATACAATTATTCGTAAGAAAAATATTTTATTTAAATCAATTAAACATGAAATTTTCACATAATCAACGAATAAAGTAGCGCTATCTAATACTGATGATAAACGTTTTATCTGCAAAGATAAAATCTCGATAGTTTCATGGGGTCATAAAAATATTGACTTTTAATTTATATATAATTTTAATTTGTTTGGTGAAACATTGTAACTCTTATTGTAATGTAAGAAGAACATAATATCTATCTATTAAAATTTACTTACTTATCATGCTAACTAAATATTGTTAATTTTAAGAGTTTAAAATGGTTATAAACTTATGTAAATATATTTATAATAAATGAGTGTATATTTAAAATAATTTGTTTTATTTCATATTTCAATTATTATTATTCATGTGAAGCAATATACTCCGACACGTGTTCAATTTAGGTCAATTAGTAAACATGTTCGGACAGTTTTGTAAGCAAAATCTATATTTGCTTACTTGCATTTTGCTGAAATTATAAATACTTAAATCTGTTTATCACTTCACAAGTGATTGCGGTGACAGCTGCCCACTACTATACTACTGCAACTACAATATTATAAAGTAAGTAAAACATATTCAAATTTATAAATATTTGGAACTTACTACTCCAATGAATCACTTAAATTTTTTTTTTCGCAGATGATGGAAGACACCTCCAGCATTATGTTTTCGCAGTATGCTCAGGACCCTTATGAAAATCTAACTCAAGAGTGTCAAGAGATGTTTGCTGCACAAGCGCGTGATAAACAAGAAAAGAGAAAACGAGATGTCTCTAGAAAAAGGACTAAACTCTTGCCGAAGTCCTTTGTTATTAGCAAACAAGAGAAAGGACTGAAATTAATCCGGATCAAAATAACGGACTTGACAGGTGAACCAGCGAGTACTTCAAACCAGGATACCGATGAAGTGCTTGTCAGCGCACAGTATATGGTTCAAGAACAGTTTGATCAAATTTTAGACCTTACGGAGTCGCTCGTTAAGACTATATCTAAAAAACTGTGTGGTGATAATTTTTAAGTGTATTTTTTTAAGATTGTATATTTTTTCTGTTTAGCGTGTAAGTAAACCCTATAAGTATATTCATTATTTTTAAGAGACAAATAAATAAATGGAATACCTAAGAAATATGTTTTTTTTATAATATAATAATATAATCAGTTTAAACCTATACCGTCTTATTATAAAACACAAAACTAACTTTGTTACTAAGTTTAAACCATTATCCGACTAAATCAAGTTGACATTTTCAGATGAGCCAGTGGCATATTACTAGATGTCAACTTGATTTGGTCGGATGATGGTTTAAACCTAGTAACAAAGATAGTCTGCGTTTTATAATAAGACGGTATAGGTTTAAACTAACCAAGGATATGAATAAATAAAAGAAAATATATTGATTTGATTTCATATAATTTATTTTAAATACTCAACGAAATATTTTCTAAATACAATTTCTTGATACAAATAACATTTTTTAGAGCACAAAAATTATTATGACTTAAACAATTGAAATTACTTTCATTTTTGCAATAAGTTTTATATAAAGTCAAAAAATTAGGACTTCCTCTGTCTTCAATGTCTATTAAAACACAGTTATCGATCAGTTCCTTTATCCATTTCTGTTTCTCGAGACCTTTCATAACAATAATTTTATTTACCATCATTGGCGCAATAATTCTTTTAAACTCTCTAAAATCTACGTGTCCCTGGCTCCAGAAAAAAAAAATTTGTCGTTCAAGGTACCGAACGGTCTTCTTTTCTTCCCTAGATAATGTAGTATATGCATATGGAGGTTTAATTAAAAAAACTTGAGTGAACTCCTCAGTAGCTAACGCAAACTCTTTGATTATAAATTTATTGTAGCAATCCTTGAATCCTTGAACATCAAAGAAAATAATCGAGTTCATGATATTTTACGAACAATGTTGTTCAGAGGTTTATATTCAACTATACAGTCATTCAGAATGAGACAATATGCTGTTGTCTGATCAGGTATCTCTTTGTTGCACTCTAGTTCAAGACAAATGTTTATTACCGGCCCTGATTTGATATTATCGTTCTGTCTAGAACAATCTATCACGAATAATGGTGCAATATTTTTAAACTCTTGAGCACTCAACAAGGAGTTGCTTGGACGGTTATAATAAGACTGTTGAAAGTTTACATATTGCTCGTATATTAACGCATAGTTATGTTTTGCAAAGTTGGTATTGTAACTTTCGTACGGGTAATATGTAGAGTTTAAAAAAACTTTAACATCGCGAATATCACAGTGATCGAACCGAGACATATCATTAATTCCATTGTTTTTTCTGTTTGTTTGTAAACCTAAAATAACATATCTAGGTTTTTCAATTTGTGAGGAAGTTTTAATTGACCAGGTGTGTTTTGTAGTCTTCGGTAGCAAAGGGTACTCATAAAGGTCCCAGTTTCTATACACTAATTGAATGGATCTGTCTTTTTCGAGTATTTTAAGTAAATTAATTCTTTCTCTATCCGATACTTTAACATGAGGCTTGCGCCAAACAATCTTTTTTATATCAATACTTGCAACCTCTTCACCAGTGTTAAGCTTTAGAGCATTGAGGTTAGTATTACTTCGTAGCAAAACAAGCTCATGTTACAATTGACAATATTTTTTTTATAATCTTCTGCAAAACCTAGTATGTTGCTGAGAGGTACTGAAGCAGCAAAATGACCTCCAATTTCATTTTTAGTACCGTGTATATCCCAACCCCACACTTTGGAGACCTTGGACTCAGCTTCGTTCGTAGATACCAATGCTTTCATAGTTGTAGTTATACCAGCATTCTTCACTTTATCTATTTCAACACCGTTTAATTCATATCTTATATCTTGAAAAAGGAATAGAAGAGGGTTGTTTGGAAACTGTACCACTGGAACTGCTTCCCTCTTCTCTCCTTTGATAACATTGACTACAGCTTCAACATATAAGGTACTTGCACATGGAAGCACATATAAATCTTGTTGGTTTATGGGTATCCGAATTTCATCATTTCTATTAAAAGTAGTTATGTACGGCTTGTATGAATGAATTTCTATACTGTCTATGGAGTTGTCATAAACAGGGCTGCTAGCTATATTTAAAATACTCATTTTAGCAATCCAATCGATTTAAGAAAATGTATATTGACAGCTGTTAGTTTCTTTTTTTATCACGAGTATGTGTGGTCTTCTTGATTGCTTGATGGGTACTAATCTTTTTAAAAGATGAAGTCGAGTATTTATTGTAGTCAATCATATTTTCTTCAAATGTAAGTACAATTGCACTTCCTCTCCGCGAAAATGTATTAAATTGTTTTTAATGTCCAAAATTCTGATATTTATACTATTCACCGTGCTTCTGTTCACTGGAAAATATATAGTATTTTTTGGAATTTCTATTATTCTGTAGCCAGGAGGTGCATTCAAAGCGAATTCGTGAATTATATGACTTGATTTTCCATTAATATAGGAACCTTCAGTTATATCACATTCAACCCGAAGCACGGTTGTAGGTAGAATGTTCACTGGGAGTGGGGAGTTAAACCATTTATCCTTCATCAGGAAAGTTTTACCGTAACCTAATGAAGGCCCAATAGAATTTGGTTTTTCGAAATGAATATCTTTAGAGCAGAATATCGAGAGCCTCAATGTGTTATTGTTGCACAACACAATTGTTTACTTTTGATTGTATAAACTCACTTATGTCTTGGAGTTCATATGCTCTCTCAGGAATTTCAACCACTTCGTCAATGCCATAATAAAATTTATTATTTGTTTTAGTAATATTTGGTATAGAATTAAATGTAGAGAAGTGTAAAAGAGAGCACTCATATTGGCCATCGAGTTCTAGTGGAGGGGTATAGTTCGTTGTTAGTATTGAGCTGTTTCCAGTTATGGACAGAGTGAAAGACATTTTTAGAATGATGTTTTATTCAAACGTAATAATTATTATAAACTATATTTACACCAAAAGTCTGACAAAAATTGTATACACAAATGACCACAATTTACAGTATCAAAGTTTTGTAATCTAGTATAATTATAATGTATGTCACTAACATTTAAATATTTGACCAATTCTTTGGGTGGTCTTAAGTTACCAAAACTATCGAAATATTCACAATAATTATTTATTTTAGCAAAGGCTACCCAATGAGTTCCCATATTATTACAACTGTCTAAGTCTAATATACCACACTCTATGGGTTGTGGTTTGGGATGGGACTGCGTCCTCTGGATCTTTTTCCTTCTATTTTGCCCGTGAACAGAAGTTTCTCGAGATTGTCTCCACTTTTCCTGGAGATATGTCCGAAGAACTCAAGTATTCTGCGTAGACATATTGTGGAGAGTCTGGTCTTTATTCCTAGTTGTTCGAGGATAGATGCGTTAGTCCGACGTGCTGTCCATGGGATCCGGAGCATTTTTCTCTAGCACCACATCTCAAAAGCGTAAATTCTGGTGCGGTCTACTTTTTTTAACGTCCAAGTCTCAGCGCCATACAAAAATATTGAAAATATTAGGGTAGTGACTACCTTCTTTTTCAGTTTAATGGAGATGTTTCTATTGGTCGAGATCCGATCCAGTTGTGAGTAGTTATTTATTGAGACTTGAAATTCATATCTATGCATAAATTCTCGCACTCCCGTGCTCGCCTTTACGCACAGATGTGAATTTCAACCCTCAATAAATAAATCTACAGAGTTTTCAAAGTAAAGCATTCATAGAGTCAGTTCGTATGAGTAATTATAATATATCCACGTAATCTCCGATATTCAAAGATATGTTAACTGATCCGGTGTACAGTAAAATAAATATTTATAATAACTGATACCCTGTTACCGACTGCTTCCGTAGTTCCGTGATCAAGGCATTCGTCTTGTGATCCGGAGGTTATGAGTTCGAATCCCACTGGGAAGCATACTTTGTGAAAAGTTTGTGTGTATTGCAAATTGCCAAGAATTGGTCCTGGTCTACCCTTTGGTCTGCGGATACAAACACACAAACAAACAAAGTAAGAACATTGAGTACATTGGTACTGCTTATTTACATAAAAAATCTCTTCCAGCAGCAGACCCAGGACAGGAAAAAAGAAGAAAACAGGTAGTAGTAGGCGTGTATAAAATAAACTAAAGATACAAATACATGTAGGTACTTATCTATACATATAAGTAATTTTTGGCCTGCCATACAAGTTAACCGATCAGCTGATCCGAAACGCTGAAAATTATTTTTCATTTTTCGACATATGTTTCTTGAGGAAAGTTGTTCACTATCACGGACTGAATTAACCCTTAAAATGGTTTAGTATATATTGATAGACCTTATAGGTACTATTACTATATGTATGTATATGTATATATATATGTATATAAGGTCTAACAAAATATACTGAAACTATTTTAAGGGTGAATTCAGTCCGTGATAGTGAACAACTTTCCCCAAGAAACATATGTCGAAATATGAAAAATATTTTTTTAACCTTTCATACAAACTCTAATCAGCTTATTGGTCAACTTGTATTGGAGGACAAAATTTATTTTTCATATTTCGATACGTGTTACTTGGGAAAAGTTGTTCAGTATCATGGACTGAATTCCTCCTTAAAATTGTTTTAGTATATTTTGTTAGACCTTATATATATAATATGCTCGGATGATGATGATGATGACCCTGTTTCCGACTGCTTGACAATAATGAGTTGGTGAAATGATCTTCATCTGATCCAAATTGAAACAGAATCACTTACATCATCTCACTCGGATATGACGAGCTGATCAACGTGGACCGTTGAGGATTGTCTTCTAAAATTATTACATGTTTAACCTAAATAATTAGTTCGATTCGTAAATATCCGGTGCTTACGAAGGTTTATTTCGTACCTAATGTAATTCAACACACTTGTTTGTCACACACGTTATTGCGCAATACATTTTTGATAATGCATACTCAGGAAATTGCATACGTGGTTATTGAACCTACTTTTAAAATAGAGGAGGTTATCAATTCGTTTGTTCACCGATTATTCGAAGACGCATGGACCGATTCGGAAAATTCTTTTTTTGTTTGAAAGGGCATACTTGTAAGGTAGTTTTATAGAAATTTAATTAAAATCGGTTGTGTAGTTATAACTATTCTACAACTAGCTTTCGCCTACGGCTTTCGAAACAAGTATTAAAAAAATAGAATAAGTACATACTTGTAAAAGATACATACATACATGGTATCACGGCTTTATTCCTAATGGGCAGACAGAGTAATTTGTATCTTACGGCTTTAAACAGACAAAGCCGTAAGACTCAAAAACCACTTTTAGCATGATGGTAGGTAAGATGAAAAACAATCAATATAGTGATGGGTTGCAAGCCGCGTCGCCTATAATATGATTCACATTTTCAAACATTCCCTCGATCGATTCTTACGATCTGTGCGGGAAGAAGAAAAACGGCTGGTACATTCTAAGTTTTTTTTTTGTTTGTTTTTTGTTTTCTCCCGCTCCCGCAGACCAGCATGGAGGAGATTGTAAAAAAAAAAAAAAATATTTTAACCGAACGTCTTTTAACTAATTTTGAGTTTTATTTTGTATACTATCAACTCACACCGACTTCACACGGGTAGTACATTAATTTAATTTATAAGTATATGAATCATCCTAAATAAAATGGTTATAAAAAATAATTAATATTATACACGATGTATTTTCTGTATCATTTGGAAAAGTGATTACCATGCAAACAGACTCCAATGAAGTACCTTATCTAATAAAAAAATCATTAGAATCAGTTAACAATTGATAAACTCAACGCGTAACAAATAAACACATGAGTTGAGAACTTCTTCCTTTTTCTAGTCGGTAAAAAATAGAAACGCCTGATAAAATTGAAAGGCAAAGATAGTTGTAGGTTTCGAGCCGGCTTCAAGTAGGCGTGAAAAAATAAAAATGATTGAAGTTAAGTTTCTCAATTTTGAACCGATTTCGATGATTCTTTTTTATCGAGCTCTTAGATGGGGCATTGGGGGGGTAACACGCCTTTGGATATTAATAATTATGTGGATTAATCAATTACCTCAGAGACACTATATTCGATTTTTACATTGTTAAAATACTCTCGTACGTACTTCAACATGTAAGGCTACATATACATGTTCAGTATTGGGACTCCCTTGTTGGCCTGGGAGAAAACGTAGAATGTTTCAGCTGCTCTTCCCGCGCTTATCGTAAAAGCCGATCGATTGAACGGGCAGAACCCACCACTATTTTGATTTCCTTTTCCACATTTACGATCATGTTCACCGTAAAAGTGGCTTTAGGGACTTTAAGTCCTGGACTCTGTCTGTTGCTTTAAGGATAAAGACGTACTAGTATATATATATATATATATATATATATATTTATCCATGTAAATAAAATCTTTAATTTTAGCCTGGCGGTTTGGGAGTAAGAAAAAAATTTAGAATGTACTAACTGTTTTTCTTCACGTGCAGAGCGTAAAAGTGAGTCAAGGGAACGGATAGCCACTTAGGGATTATTATAAGAAGGCAACATGACTAGTACCTTAGTAGTACCTAGTAATAAATAAAATAAATCCTACTTCCTACTAATATACTATATCCTATCCTATCCTACTAATATTATAAATGCGAAAGTGAGTTTGTATATTTGTCTGTTTGTTACCTCTACACGCTTTAACTACTGAACCGGTTTGAATGAAATTTGGTATGGATATAGTTTGAGACTCGGGGAAAAATATAGGGTAATCTTTATCCCGAAATTCCCGCGGGGAGCGAAGCCTGCGGGAACAGCTAGTAATTAAATAAACTATTCCCGATTCTTGATTTTCACCTATTGCTAAGCACTGTCTACCTCGAAAGGGATAAAGACGTGACTTAATGGCGCGTGTCAATGTAATTCGATACACTTGTTTGTTCCAAATTTTCACTTTAAATTGCATTTATGCAAATGTTTACTCAGGAAAAAATTTACCTTCACGTTATTTGCGTATTAAATTGGGTTCCGTGTTTTATGATTCCATTTTAAATAAACTCGTTTACCAAATCATCAATATATTATTAAAATAAATATCAATAAAACTGTTTTTAATGTTACTTTAATAAAGAAAATTAAACTATTACCACTAAGTTACTTTTTTTTTACTCAAAAACTATTGAATGTATTTAATAAAACTTTATATTATAACTGTATCAGAATAACACATAGTCAATAGTTTATAACATTTTTTAGCATCATAATCTACTTAAAAAAAAATAATAAGAAGTTTTCGGTAACCAACTACGGAACCCTAGAAAATTGCTTGCGAATCTTATTTTCCAGAATAAAAGCGAGTTAAATTGTAGTGTAGTGCATCAATCATCATCGGTCATCGAGTGGTCTCTCGCAGAAGCGCGAGTACCTTGCACAAGCGCAAGGTGACCAGCACATCAGCTTTGCTCCAGTGCAAGTGGCTATCTAGCCTTGCTTCAACGCAAGTGGTTATCCAGCCTTTCTCCAGCGCGAGTGATTTTCCAGACTTGCACCAGCGCAAGTGTATCTCCAACCTTGCACCAGCGCAAGTTGAATTTCTCGCTTGTACCAGCGTGAACGGAGACTTATATACAATGTTAGTGAGTATAATTACTAAGTTTTTCTATATTTTCAGGCCTTGTATTTACTTATCCTACTCAACAGTCCGCGACCCTATTAAGGCCATTGCCTACCAACCACTCTAAAAGTTAAATTTATAGGTGTGCAAATCCCTGTAGGAGGTAATCAGTCAATTATTCCTCAGATACAAATAACATGAAAGCTGTCAATATATATTACAACACAACTTGTTTATTATATTGTGTTTATCAATTGTAAAAACTGCAAACCCTCTTTATCTTAACATTACTATAGGTTATACTATAACTTATTATTTTTGTTATATTATTTCAGGTCTGATTCAGAGTTTGAAAACTTCTCACCCGCTCAGAACAGCGCCAAGGTGAAAAAAGCTACACCAGCAAAGCGAAAATCACCAGGTGATCTATTACCAAAGTGAGTATAATTTTTTTTTTAATCAGGTGTAATAAAGTAAGCTATGAAATAGATATTTTTTGAATTCTAAAGTATTAAGTAAATTTAAATACATTTATATTTAATTTAACCTTATTCATCTATGGTCTAGTAGTAATATGTGCGTATGTATGTGTCTGCATCACAAGATTCTGGGTTCGATCCCCGACAAGATAGATGGAGTATTAAATCTTTTTTAGATCGTTTTGTGTTTTTATGTTATACGTTTTTATTAAAAATAAAATAGTATCGTTGAGTTAGTATCTAGATATTTAATTATAGTAATTATAGATACCTACTTTGGTGCTAGCACAATCGATGATAGTAAAATATTTAAATTAATATTGTTTTGTTTTTATTATTTTCAGACAGAAAAGTAAGAAATTGAACGTAGACAGCCTCTTCGGACTCCACACTGATGACGAGACACGCGCTGCCCTGAAACTTTCACCCGTCAGTCTTCCATCATACCTAGCAAAGAGGGTGAGCGCGGGCACGCTGCGGCGGTCTGCTCCCACTGACGGCAACTACTACATCGAGGTCAAGGTGTACCAACGCAGTGACGTCGAGTCTGCTGCCCCCGAAGAACGCTGGGAGAAGGCTCTGCTTCGACTGAGCTGTCTTCTGGATGAAGACACGTCGCAGTGGAAGCTGCTGCAGCGGTTGGTTAGGGACATCAGCGTCTTATTCGACCACACAGAACCGACACTCACTTAATAGTTTATCTATAACCATATCTTGTGCATAGGGTTTCATTAAAATAAATATATAATATCTTTTTTATCTTTATTTATATTAGTGGTTTAATTAAAATATATATCTTTTCAATAATAATGCCTTTTTGCGAAAGCTGTTCCCTCCAAGTATCCAGTAAGCAATGGATAGGACACTTAAGGAGTCACGGTCATAAAAGTCGCTCTTTAGGTGTGCTAATAGACGGAGTTGTCGAGATTTCATCTGCATTTCGGGGTCGCATATCATCTTATAGGATTGCAGCTAAAGATGAATTTGAGCAAAGTTTACCAGATATATTTTTACAAAGTATCAGAAGTTCTATACATCAACTTTTAATTAAAGCGTTAAAGACACATATTAATATTAAAGTCAATTTTGAATTCTTCTGTAACTTTATCTTATTCAAAAATAATGAACAGTCAGTGAAATCATTTTCTACAAAAAATTTTGTAGTACACTCTAACTTTAAATTTGATGATATTTTTAAAGCAATAAAAGATATAATTTTAAAAAAGATTCAAGAGTTCGAAGAAAGGGATAGCGGTTGGGCTTTTACGAATAATTTATATTTAGAGGTAAATATCAACAGATATGACCCTTTGAATGGGTCAAGCTATATCGATTTACCTATTGTTTTAAAAAAGAAAAAAGGCTGTCTTAATATTAAAAATAATGATGATTATTGCTTTTTATGGTGCATAACGGCAGCGCTTTGTCCAGCGCGTAGAAATCCCGCGCGCGTCTCCTCTTATCCCCATTTTAAAGATATTTTAAATGTTGATAACATTTCTTTCCCAGTTTCATTTTCAGACATAAGTCTTTTTGAAATCAATAATCCTAACATAAGTATTAATGTTTATTCCCTAAATAGTAATAAAACTGTTGTTGGTCCAATTTACAGATCCCAACTCAAAAGACAGGTAAGGATAAATTTACTTTTGCTTGAAAAAGGGGGTAAGTCACATTACGTTCTAATAACTAACTTATCGCGTCTCGTTCGTTGTCAATTGACTAAACACCATGGCAGACTGTATTTCTGTGACGACTGTCTGTTATTTTTTTCTACTGAAGATAAATTAACCAATCACATGTGTAGTGGTGTAGCTACAGTATTACCCAACAAAGGAACTTTTTTACAATTTTCTCATTTTGAACGCAAACAAGACGTACCCTTTGTGATTTACGCAGACTTTGAATCCATTCTATTGCCTGTTCACGGATGTGAGCCTAGTCCAACATCAAGTTTTACTAGCAACCGACAACTTCATATACCTTCAGCGTTTGCTTACCACATTGTTTCGTCATTTGATAACAAGTTAAATAAGTTCGTTCAATATCGGGGATCTGACTGCGTACAAAGATTTATTAAACATCTGTTAGACGATATTTCCAAGTTGTATAAAATTTTGAATACTGAAATACCATTAATTTATACAGAAAATAATGACGATGATTTTCAAAGTGCAACTCATTGTCATATCTGTCAAGATTCATTACTGTTTGATAAGGTTAGAGATCACTGTCACCTGACAGGGCGCTACCGTGGCGCTGCACATCAATACTGTAACTTAAGATATAGCGTTCCAAAATTAGTCCCGATATTTTTCTACAATCTATCTGGCTATGATTGTCATTTATTTATAAAAGAACTAGGCGAATGCGATGGATCTCTAAAGGTGATTCCAAAGAATAAAGAAAACTATATTTCTTTTACAATTTTTTTTAAAATTGGTGTCCATCAGTTTGCACAAGTTAGATTTGTTGACTCTTTTAAGTTTTTGGGGACTAGTTTAGAAAAGTCAAAAGTTATCAAAGGGATTAGCTGTAACGGATTTTAATAACATCAAAGAATATTTTCCTAACAAGGAACAATTTCATTTACTGATTCGTAAAGGAATATATCCTTACGATTTTGTGTGCGACTGGAAATCTTATTCGTATAGCCAGCTTCCTTCCAAGGAATGTTTTTTTAATTCTTTAACTGATGAAGCCATAAGCGACGCAGATTATGCACACGCTCAAAAGTTGTGGAACACATTCAGAATTCGAAATATGGGAGAATACACTGATCTGTATCTTAAAACGGATGTATTGTTATTAACCGACATTTTCGAAAATTTTAGAAAAGTTTGTAAACTGAACTATGAATTAGATCCTGCATTTTATTTAACAGCTCCTAGTCTGTCATTCGATGCTATGTTGTTTAAAACTGGAGTTAAGTTAGAACTGATAAGTAACTTGGAAATCGTGCGGCTGATACAGAAAGGGATTCGCGGGGGTATTTGTTTATGTTCTAATAGATACGCAAAGGCAAATAATAAGTATACGAGAGTAGTAATATTTATGGCAAGGCTGTATCACAGTCATATTCTGATGGAACCTCTCCGTTTCACTCCGCTGTCCGTTCCATCAGAATATGTGATACAGCCTTCCCAAAAATATTACTTAAATTTCAAATCAACATTAATAAAAACTTACAATGAAATCCACGTCGTTGCCATTTTCGTTGCACTTAATTTCAAAATATTGTTTAAAGGTATATATGAGAGCAAAAGGAATATTTATGCACAATTTTTTGTTAATTATGAACATGACGAAGACCACACGCGAAATCAATTACTTATGGGCTAGACTAGCTAGCTAACGCTCGGTGTTACAAAGCGTGACGATGTAGGAATAGCCATGTTCTAGACCAGCTAGAAAAAGATTACTTGGGCTTAAAATATACAGGACATAGGTACTTTCGCAAACATTGATTACGCTGTAAAATGATCACCACGACATCTTCCCAAGTTCCGGGACCAGCCGGACGCTGTGATAAACCACCATGGAAGGCTTCTGCTTCGTTATTTATTTAACGATGCAGAAATAGACATGTCCTAGACCAGCTAGGTAAAGATAATTTTGAGCATAAAATATTGTAAGCTACAGTTACTTTCGCAAACATTGATTACGCTGTAAAATGATCACCACGACATCTTCCCAAGTTCCGGGACCAGCCGGACGCTGTGATAAACCACCATGGAAAGCTTCTGCTTCGTTATTTGTTTAACGATGCAGAAATAGACGTGTCCTAGACCAGCTAGGTGAAGATAATTTTGAGCATAAAATATTGTAAGCTACAGTTACTTTCGCAAACATTGATTACGCTGTAAAATGATCACCATGACATCTTCCCAAGTTCCGGGACCAGCCGGACGCTGTGATAAACCGCCATGGAAAGCTTCTGCTTCGTTATTTGTTTAACGATGCAGAAATAGACGTGTCCTAGTCCAGCTAGGTAAAGATAATTTTGAGCATAAAATATGTAAGCTATAGGTACCTACTTTCGCAAATTCCACACTATCACCATGGCATCTTCCTGAGTCTCGATCCAGCCGAACAATATCATCATCATAGAATGACCACAGAAAGCTCTTACACCGTTAAAACAGTAACCGAACTCCATAAAAATATAATTTCCGATAACTTTCTTCACATTAAGCTAAGTAAATTTTCTATTACTTATCTAAAAATTCCTTTTACTTTCATATCAAAAAAGTTTCACAAATTCACATCAAAAAGGGCACACCGCACTTCAAAGATATGTTTTAAAATACTACTATTAGTATTAGGGCAGAGAAAAAGTTAATCGATTATACAATCGATTGCATGGGTTGACAGTTACTCGATAATGATGATATAAATATTATAAAAATATGTATAGTTAAAACATGTGATCCTACTGAAAAAAATATATTAGTAATAATACCTAAATTTTTATATATAATATAGGGTCTAACAAAATATACTGAAACTATTTTAAGGGTGAATTTAGTCCATGATACTGAACAATTTTTTCCCAAGGAACATAATTCCGAAACATGAAAAATATTTTTTGGCTTTCAATACGAACTCGGATCAACTGATCAGTAAACTTGTATGGATGACCAAAATTTATTTTTCATATTTCGATATCTATTCCTTGGAGAAAGTTGAACAGTGTCATGGACTGAATTCACCCTTAAATTAGTTTCAGTATATTTTGTTAGACCTTATATAATCAGTTAGAATAGCGTAAGTAGGTTCCTCATTTATTAAAACTGATCTGGCGAAAAGTAATGATGAATACAATTCAACATACCTATCATTTTATTAAATAATTATATAATATCTATTATTAGGTAGATCGAGTAATCGTATCTTTATCGAGTTGGCACTCGATCATTCACGTTGTGACATGCACTACACTAGTGTACTGCATCAGCTATGTTCCCACCACATTATGCATGACGTAATGTGGATATCAAATGAATTGCTTTGCTTAACATATAGTTTATGATAATAACAAAATCATACGGCTTTGCTCGCCTTATTTTTATGTAGTAAGGTAAGTAGAAAGGGGTTTATTTTTCAACATGTTCAATTTTCTTATATGTACTCTTAAAACATTATATAAATGTATTCGTAAATTAGTCGGTATATCAAAAGTCGGAGTGGGCTAATGGTTAGTTAGTACATCTGCTATGTGGTAGGTGATGGGTTCGATTCCCGTATATGATATTATTGATATCATAAGTCTTCATATGTATAAAAAAGTGCACAATTTCACAAGTTCTATGTAAGTATGTAGTATTATTTACAAAATAATTTAGGATTAAAGCCCTTAGTAACTAAACTTTAATATAAAAATCAACAATACGACTTTTTGATTAAATTTGAACAGACATTCATACACCTCACTTTTATACATACGTACGAAACGAATATATAACCTCTTTTTTATGAACACAGTTGAAAATAAAGACAACATAGAAGTAGAGATGTGTAACAAAGTCTCTTAACTAATTAATAATGAAAATTAAGTAAATGCTATTGTTTGTCTTCTTCAGTTTTATTTGTATAATGTAAAGTATATCATCTAAATTATTAACATTTAACTTAATTATTCAAATATTTATACTCGTGATATTACTTAAGTGTATTAAAACTAAATATTTATAAATACTAAACATGTACTTAACTTTAAAATATAATAAATTTAAAAACAGGTGTCTACAAAAAACTTAAATAATACTAATGCAACCAATAAATAAGTCAAAAATATCTAAAGATTACAAACCCTTCCCTTACTAATCCTACTTTCTACTAATATTATAAACGCGAAAGTTTGTAAGTATGTTTGTTTGTTACTCTTACAATAATATAGCTTATACATCAGAATAACACATAGGCTACAATTTATAAAGGTATTGTATGATCTTGCGCAGACGAAGTCGCGGGCACCAGCTAGTTTGGATGATGAAGTTTGTTTGGGTACAAATAAGAAGTAACGGAAATAGGCGGAATCAAATTGTTTTAATAAGAGTTATTGGTACACAGTTGTTAGTGACACATCTAGAACAACGTTATTTGATGATTTATAATTCAATGCTCGCTTCAGTCGGCTTACCGACAAAGGAAATTTATTTTCACACTAATATGGAAATTAAGCGCTGACTATGTAATACATAGATGTGTGGGTGCGTTTTTACACTTGTGTATTATAAAATCAATATGTGTATTAATATATAACATCGAATTAAAAATAATTTATTTCATAATTTTTGATTCACGCGCTGAGTTGAGTACTTAGCTACGTCATCCAACAACCTGCTATTGCTGGACTAAGTTTCATCAATACTACAGTGTTATTCTACATACCAAGATTAAATTCAAGTGCTACGCAATAATGTACGTAAGTATTTATATTTTGACTTAAAATTTATAACCAATGTTTTCTATGTATCAGATAGTTTAAAAATGTATTACAATAAACCTCCTATCTGGTTATAAACTTTTACACAGATATGGTGTTAAAATTTACTTTATTTCAGGTCTGAATCAGAGTACTACCAGGCGGAGGCAAAGCGCGCTAAGAAGTTGCGCAAGAGAACAGCAGCGGAGTCATTATTGGACTCAGACAGCGAGGAGGAAGTTACACGGTAATATAATTATTTTATACAATTAATATACTAACTTTTATATGTGTGAAATAAAACTATTTTTATATTATATGTACGCTACACATCAGCTAACAACTTTTTTTTTTTTCAGCAGAGAACCAAAGAAATCAACAAAACCTGCGCGTAAAAATTCAAGCAAGGCTAAGAAGGAGCCCGAGCCAGAAAAGAAAAAAAGGTAAGCCAACATTATCTTATTCGATGCTAGCGGACTAGTCTACATTTCTACAATATGGCGATCACAAATTTTAAGATCTTGAGTTTAAAATTTTACGTGAGGTTTTTGTTTGGTTTTTCGTATGTGTGAGTGGCCAACGATGGTGTCAGATTTTTCAGGATGTCTAAAGACATCTGACATAGATTGACGACTAGTGTACAATAATGACAGCCGGGACCAGCTGCATATACATAAACAATGCCTTTATTTAATTACTCTACATTTTTTGGACATTTATTTTTAGCAGTTTAACGTTTTATTTAAATATTAGATTATTTGTATCACTAAATTAAAACTTATTAAAAAAATAGATAATAATAACTTAATGAAACTTATAAAATAACTTAAATTTAGAAATAAAATTGTTTTTGCGGCATGATGTCAAAAACCCCGACAGCAAACCTGCGCTGAATAGCTATAGAAGTAAAGTTTGCTCAAAGTTTAATGTTTTATTTCAGGTCAGGAGCATCGTCTTCTGCTGCATTTAACGATCTGTTTGGGGAGCAGTGGGAAGAAAGCAGTCCACAGCCACAGCCCCTGTACTCCAGCCTGAGCCGTTACCTTCCAACGGGGACAATTCGTACGACGCAAGTCTTAGACGGGGAGTTCTATATAGAACTTAGGGTATTTGATGCGGGAGCGATAGCTCACGGATACGTGAGCTGCCGTTTGCTAAACGATACGAAGAGGTGCAAGCAATTCTTCGCCTCCAATTGTCTCATAAAGACCCTCAATGGGCGCTTGTAAAACAACTCTTTAAGGAAGGAGAAAAGAAGTTCGATAAAGAGGGTGTATTTTACTTAAAAGAAAAAAAATAACCTATTGACGATCATCTTTTTTCCTTCTTTTAAATTTGTTTAGTTAAGGTTAATTTCTTTTTTATACTTATGATTTAAATAAGTATTTTTTTTTCCTTCTGTTTTATTTGTTGTAGTTACAGTTAAATTTTTTATACTTATAATTTTAATAAGTTTTAATAAACTTTTTTAATATGAAGATAAATTAAGTATTATTCAATAGTTTAAAAATAAATCTTTAATTAAACCTGAACATATTTTGACAACCTCTTAAATTTAAAGTCTTATACCTACCACAGACATATTTGATAACCTCCTTGTTTGTTTATAAAATGGGTAATAACACAATTTATTGTTCCGTTTGTGATAAATCGATACCTAATAGATCATTTTCAGGACACTTACGTAGTATTTAACATAAAAACAATACTTCCATCCATTTAAATACTAATATTGAACAAATTAATTCTGCCTTTAAAAAACGCATAGTCTCTTATCGTATTAAATGTGATCGAAATGAGGAGGAGGATATTACAAACGCTTGCATTACTTCAAGTTCAAAGTATCTCACCGCGTCAGCGTTGCATTTGCAAGAATTATTAAATACTGCTTTGTGTAATCATGTAAATGTCAAAGTAAATTTTGAATTATTTATGAAAGTAATTTTGCCTAAGGATGATACTGTCGTAATTAAGTCGTTCACAACAAAAAATATGATATTACATAAATCCTATAATTTTTCTGAATTATTACAGAAACTTATTGATATATTTTCCAGCAAAATTGAGGAGTTTCAAGAGAAAGGCAGTGGGTGGTCTATATTAGATATTGTTTATTTCGAAGTAAATATCAATAAGTATAACCCCTTACAGGGTTCTAGTTTTATAAAGTTACCAAGTAATCTTCTGTCTAAAAAAGCATGCTTGAATATTAAAAACAATGAAATCTGGTATAATTATAATGTATATCACTAACATTTAAATATTTCACTAATTCTTTGGGTGGTTTTAAGTTACCAAAACTATCGAAATATTCATAATAATCACGTAATGTGGATATCAAATGAATTGCTTTGCTTAACGAATAAATAATAAAGTACCGGGATTATTCAAGGACGAACTCGGTGGAAATATTTTATTAGAATTTGTTGGTTTAAGATCAAAATTATATAGTATCAAAACAAAAACAACAGAGACTAAAAAAGCAAAGGGTGTAAAAAAGTCAGTTGCAAAAAAATTAAAGTTTAGTGATTATATCAACGTTTTGAATACCGGTAAGGAAATACGAAAAACAAACATTCTGTTCAAATCTATAAAACATACAATATTCACCCAAAAGCAGAATAAAATAGCGCTCTCTCGAAATGATGATAAGCGATTTATTCTTAAAGATAATATAACAACAAAATCTTGGGGTCATTACTCGATTACCGTGTAACCAGAAGGTTAATCAAATATGTCTGTTTAAACTGTTGTACTGTTGAAAATAATCTAGACATTGTATTGTTATAAAATTTAAGTATAGCAAATAATTATATTAATAGATATCACTGTTTACTTATTTACTTAGTTATAATATTGTTAAAAATAAATGTGAATAATAATCTACTGTTTTTAATTTAAAGCTCTCTTCAAACCCAATCTTCGCACTAAGATGTAAAGGAGGTAGTGGAAAGTACTGAAAAAAAGCGTAAGAGTTCTTACATTGAATTCTGTATACTATATTTTCATTTACATATATAATAATTAAAAAAAAGAATGAATTCATGGCATCAAATATATATGAATGGAATAAATATAGAATTTTTTTTTTGTGATGAAAAATTTGTGATGTTTATATGATACTTAAAACTAGATAACATCCAAGACCCAAGGAATTTGAAAAATACCATACTACATAATGCCTTGGCTGGGAATCGAACCCAGAACCTCTGAGTGGCGGGCGAGCATGGTAACCGTAACGCCACAGAGGTTGTCGAATGAAATACGTATAATTAGAATACTACTGAGCCGCATATGAAATATGATAGCTACTGTATTGATATACCTGCTAGTTACAAGGTGGAGGTCGTGTACGGACATGTCTATTCCTGTTTATTTAGGTGTGCGAGGAACGCTATGTTTTGCAATACAATCACTTTAATTTTTTAAAGGCCCATGTTGACTATAAAGATTTTTCATTTGTATATTGGACAGCCAACCCGCGATACATCATCTACTACATCGATTCATTGCCAGTGCATCAAATTTGTAACTGAATGTAAGTAGACATATTTTTCATAAATGATAATGTATGTCAAAATATAATGTTTGTTACTTGTTATTTAATTTATATTTTTGTTCTTTACAGATCATGTTGGACTCACAAGAAACCAATTGCATATTGTGCTCGCAATACGCTCAAGATCCTGATGAAGAATGCTTTCAAGGATTGAGAAATCGAATTGCAGAGCTAAAGAAAATAGAAGAAAAGAAAGAAGCTGCAAAAAAGAAAAGTGGAATATCATCCTCCTCTTTTGTTATCAGCAAAGCGAAGAAAGGCATAAGGATGATAAAAATTCAGGTGATGAATTTGGAAAACGAAGCTAGTACGTCATATTCTTCACCGCAGTGCAGTGATGGTACCGAAAACGTTATACTTAGTGCGCAATATGTGTTGAGTGATACTTTTGATGAAATAATGGACCTTACGGAAAACGTTATTAGTAAAATTAGTAAAAAGCTAACTAGTGATAACTTTTGATTGTATAATATGTATGTTATAGTTTAAGGAAATCTAAATAAGTATATAAATTAATTATTATTAGTTTTAGATTTAAATTAAATTATTTTATTTAGTGTAACTCTAATTATTGTTATATAAGGTTTAGTTAAAGAAATCAATAAATTGAATAGTAATGTAAATAATAAAAATATGGGTGTTAAATATAAATAGTTTATATCTTAGTATATCTCAGAATAATAACTTAAATATGTGAGTAGCGTTAATTTTATACTGTTACTTAATTATGTGATACTTTAGTTATATGTATTCATAAAAATGATATAAATTAAAATAAATATTTTGTTAATAATAATTGTTATTATGTATTTTACTGTAAAATTTATTAACTAAGTAATAAAAAACGGTATAAAATTATCTTGTTTTTTTATTGTTCATAAACTTAAAATATACTCGTATTACAAATAAAATTTATAAAAATACACTATTCTATCATATTTTACATAAAAAAACATTCTTAAAGAACTTAATTATATAATATTATATATTTATTTAAACAACATGCATTACAAAATTAAATATTTTCTAAGTACCATTTCTTTATACAAATAGCATTTTTTAGGGCACAAAAGTTCTTATGACTTAGACAATTGAAAGTACTTTCATTTTTGCAATAAGTTTTATATAAAGTCAAAAAATTTGGACTTCCTCTGTCTTCTACATCTATCAAATCACAATCATCACACATTTCCTTAATCCATTTCTGTTTTTCGAGTCCTTTCATGACAATAGTTTTGTTTCGCATCATTGGTATAATGATCCTTTGTAATTCCCTGAAATCTATGTGTCCAGAATTCCAGAGGACCCCTCTCTGTCGCTCAAGGTATCGAACGGTCTTCTTTTCTTTCGAAGATAATGTAGTAAATGCATATGGAGGTTTAATTAAAAAAACTTGAGTGAACTCCACAGTAGACAATGCAAATTCTTTAATAATAAATTTATTATAGCAATCCTTGAATCCTTGAACATCAACGAAAATAATCGAGTTCATGATATTTTACGAACAATGTTGCTCAGAGGTCTATATTCTACTATACAGTCATTCAAAATGAGACAATATGCTGTTGTCTGATCAGGTATCTCTTTGTTGCACTCTAGTTCAAGACGGATGTTGATTACCGGCCCTGATTTGATATTATCGTTCTGTCTAGAACAATCTATCACGAATAACGGCGCAATATTTTTAAACTCTTGAGCAGTCAACAACGAGTTGCATGGGCGGTTATAATAAGACTGCTGAAAATTTGCATATTGCTCGTATATTAGTGCATAGTTATGTTTTGCAAAGTTGGTATTGTAACTTTCGTACGGGTAATATGTAGAGTTTAAAAAAACTTTAACGTCTCGAATATCGCAGTGATCGAACCGTGACATATCGTTCATCCCATTGTTTTTTCTGTTTGTTTGTAAACCTAAAATAACATATCTAGGTTTCTCAATTTGCGATGAAGTTTTAATTGCCCAGGTGTGTTTTGTAGTCTTTGGTAACAAAGGGTACTCATAAAGATCCCAGTTTCTAAACACTAATTGAACTGGTCTGTCTTTTTCGAGTATTTTGAGTAAATTAATTCTTTCTCTATCAGATACTTTAACGTGAGGCATGCGCCATACAATCTTTTTTATATCAATACTTGCAACCTCTTCACCAGTGTTTAGCTTTAGAGCATTGAGGTTAGTATTACTTCGTAGCAAAACAAGCTCATGTTTGCAATTGACAATAATTTTTTTATAATCTTCTGCAAAACCTAATATGTTTCTGAGAGGTACTGAAGCAGCAAAATGACCTTCAATTTCATTTTTAAAACCGTTAATATCCCAACCCCACACTTTGGATACCTTCGACTCAGCTTCGTTCATAGATACCAGTGCTTTAATAGTTGAAGTTACGCCAGCATTCTTTACTTTGTCGATTTCAACACCGTTTAATTCATATCTTATATCTTGAAAAAGAAATAGAAGAGGGTTGTTTGTAAACTGTACTACTGGAACTGCTTCCCTGCTCTCACCTTTGATAACATTGACTACGGCTTCAACATACAAGGTACTTGCACATGGAAGCACATATAAATCTTGTTGGTTTATAGGTATCCGAATTTCATCATTTCTATTGAAAGTAGTTATGTACGGTTTGTATGAATGAATTTCTATACTATCTATGGAGTTGTCATAAACAGGTGGGCTAGTTATATTTAAAATACTCATTTTAGCAATCCAATCGATTTGAGAAAATTTATATTAGCAGCTGTTAATTTCTTTTTTTTATCACGAGTATGTGTAATCTTCTTGATTGCTCGATGGGTACTAATCTTTTGAAAAGATAGAGTTGTGTATTTATTGTAGTCGATCATATTTTCTTCAAATGTAAGTACAATTGTACTTCCTCACCGCGAAAATTTATTAAATTGTTTTTTATGTCCAATATTCTGATATTTATACTATTTACCGTGCTTCTGTTCACCGGAAAATATATGGTATTTTTTGGAATTTCTATTATTCGGTAGCCAGGAGGGACATTCAAAGCGAATTCATGAATTATATGACTTGATTTTCCATTAATGTAGGAACCTTCAGTAATATCACATTCAACCCGTAGCACAGTTGTAGATAGAATGTTCACTGGCAGTGGGGACATAAACCATTTATCTTTCTTGAGAAAAGTTTTACCGTAACCTAGTAAAGGTCCAATAGAATTTGGTTTTTCAAAATGAATATCTTTAGAGCAGAATATCGAGAGCCTCAATGTGTTATTATTGCACAATAACTTGAAAACACAATTGTTTACTTTTGATTGTAAGAACTCACTGATGTCTTGGAGTTCATAAGCTCCCTCAGGAATTTCAACCACTTCATCCACACCATAATAAAATTTATTATTAGTTTTTGTAATATTTGGTATAGAATTAAATGTAGATAAGTGTAAAAGAGAGCACTCATATTGACCATCTAGTTCCAATGGGGGGAATAATTCGTTGTTAGTACTGAGCTGTTTCCAGTTATGGACAGAGTGAAAGACATTTTTAGAATGATGTTTTATTTAAACGTAATAATTATTATATACTATATTTACACCAAAAGTCTTGCAAAAATTTTATACACATATGGTCACAATTTACAGTATCAAAGTTTTGAAATCTAGTATAATTATAATGTATATCACTAACATTTAAATATTTCACTAATTCTTTGGGTGGTTTTAAGTTACCAAAACTATCGAAATATTCACAATAATCATTTATTTTAGCATAGGCTACCCAGTGAGTTCCATTATTATTATAACTGTCTAAGTTTAATATACCACACTCTATGGGTTATGGTTTACATGGCAATCTATCTCTCATATACACACCTCGAAAATATGGAATATTTTCAGTGTATTTAATAATATCGATATTCGAAAGAGCACGATTGGGTAGCCTGTTCATTAGTTTTTTGTAGATTTCAAAAATAACCCGCTTTCTTTTTTATATGGTTTAAGATAAAATCCTTTTCCTATCGCAATAGCCTCCATGGTTTTGTTATGACGTTCAGATTCACGTAAATTCTGTTGAGCGGTTTTACAATCATTTATGGTTTTAGCTATACCAGCAGCACCTCCTGCTAAAGCGCCTAGTGCTGATAAACCCGCAAAAATTGGTATCAAAGGTAAAATCCCTCCTGTTTTAGGGATTGGTATTATTCTCGGTAAACGAACGTGACTTGTCCTAGGAATCAATTTTTTTGCTGCTTCACAAGCATATTTAATAGCAGTTTTGTTATCCTTTGATTTCAGTTTCTTTATATGTGAACGTATTTTTGACACAATGGTTTTAATTTTTTTTATCCCAGCACCTGATTTTAATTTTGCTTTCATAACTTTGTTAACTATCCACGATGCCAACTTTTCACCTTTGCTAGCGTCTTTAGAATGTAATCGCTTCTTGGCCATTTTCATCAGTTGTAAATCTGCTTTATGACGTACGGAGAGTTCCGGATTGTTGTATGCAATATCGTGGTATTTACAAGCTTCGTCTAATTGGTACCTATTGGTAATACCTTTATCACCTCTCGATAACCTTTCTTGTAACCTAGTGCCTGGTCCACAATAGTTGTAACCTGGCAAGTGAAGCTCAAACGGAATATTGTTTATCAAATTATTGACAAGTCCACCTCCTTTCATTTCTTGTTCTAAAATGAGCAAAATATAAGATGCTAACACTTATATTATGTATTATGATACAATAGAATTTCTATCTATCCAACAGTTTTTTTCATCAGATTAATACAGAGTATTAAACTATTCAAACAAAAACTGTATAACTGGCTTGTAAAGAAGTGTTTTTATAGTGTCAAAGAGTTTTTACCTGCATGTTCACATTTATAATGACAAAAAATAAAAAATTGAAATTGGCAATAATAAAATTTTGATTGCATGTAAATTTTGATCAATTAATATTAATTAAATTAAAAAAAAATGTTATAGTTGACATAATAATGTCTGTTGCATGTCAGTGATGACAAAATGTGTGAGACTCGACATATTACTTTTGTATCTACTATCCAATTGTACCACATTTTAAGCAATAAAGTTTCATTTCATTTCATTTCATTTTTCTTCGTCAGAAAGTCCTAACCATTTGACAAACAATTTATTGTTTTTCTTTCTTAATTTTTTTTCAATTAAGTATATATTTGGATACTTGGCTTTTTGTAACTCTTCTTGATAAAATGAACCCAAAATATTTTGTTTTCGTTGATCTTGTATTAAATATGTCACTGGTTTAGTATTATTAACCGTTTTAATTGTGAAAATTTCTGTAGACCAATTAGGTGTAAAACCTTTTGCAAAACTACTCTTGTATTTACTTATTCTAACGTGGTCACCTATTCTAAATTTATTTTTGATTAATTTACATCGTTTCTCTTGGAATTTTTTAATGTTATGGTTAACTAGGTCTTCATTTTTAGGGTTCCGTAGCCAAATGGCAAAAACGAAACCCTTATAGATTCGTCATGTCTGTCTGTCTGTCCGTCCGTATGTCACAGCCACTTTTTTCAGAAACTATAAGACCTATACTGTTGAAACTTGGTAAGTAGATGTATTATGTGAACCGCATTAAGGATTTGACACAAAAATAGAAAAAAAACAATAAATTTTGGGGGTTCCCCATACTTAGAACTGAAACTCAAAAATTTATTTTTCATCAAACCCATACATGTGGGGTATCTATGGATAGGTCTTCAAAAATGATATTGAGGTTTCTAATATCATTTTTTTCTAAACCGAATACTTTGCGCGGGAGACACTTCCAAAGTGGAAAAAAGTGTGTCCCCCCCCCCGTAACTTCTAAAATAAGGGAATTATAAAACTAAAAAAAATACATGATGTTCATTACCATAAAAACTACCAGCGAAAATTGTTTTGAACGATATCTAGTAAGTAGTTTTTTTTAATACGTCATAAATCATAAACTGCAATTTACCTTTCATTCAATCAACTCAAATATAAAATTTTTAAAAAAACATACTACAAGACTTTTATATTATGTTATTTGCTACTACGGAACCCTTCATGGGCGAGTCCGACTCGCACTTGGCCGCTTTTTATTTGTATTTACATCTACCGGTTTAAAATTAGTGACGCTATGTTTTTGATTGTTATATGAAAACAAAACGTCGTTCAAAGTTTTTCCTATCCATTTATAGTTACCATTATAACTGAAATGTTTATACAATTTAATCTTTAATGTTTTGATTAGTCTTTCTACAATTGAAGCTTTTTTTGTTGAATACGATGAATAGTGGTTAATTTTCATTAACAGCATTTGTCTTTTAAATTCATCGTTATAAAACTCTGTCCCTCTATCAGTTTGTAGATTTTTAGGGATACGTCCACTTTCCCTTATAATTTGAGTAAATGCATTAACAACCTCTTTCTTTGATTTAGTTTTTAAAGGAATCATCCAAGCATATTTTGAGAAACCATCAATGACAGTTAAAATGTAAGCGTATCCACTATTATACTTTTTTATAGATTGAAAATCAGCCAGATCCGCTTGCCATATGTCGTCTATTCCTTTCAAGATCACATTGCGACGATCAAAATTTCTGCGTGCCGATCTATGAATTTCATTTACCACTTGGTGTTTTGCCATTTTGTAGTTCAATTATTTTATCGATGTAGTCTTTCGTATAAAACTTTTTTTCGAACTGAATAAGATTGTTTCTCACATCCTTTTTTATTGTCTTTATAAAAGCATTAATTTCATCAACGATTTTTTTATCAACATATTTTTTGTTCACCGCATCGTCATTTGCCACAGGTTCTGGAACTCCTCTCAATCGAGATGATTGTAAATCAAAATCCCCTTTTTCCGATCTAATTAGGTGATTTGTCGAACAATGTAGTATTTTCGACAAACGTAGTCTTTTATGAACATGGTGTCCGAATTTGTCTACATTCATTTTGAATCGAAGTCGGTCACCGAGGAGTAATAAATGATCTTAATTGAATTATAAAATTCTTTCTTAGAATCATGCCTTCTCCTTCGGCTATATCCTCAGTATTACTGACAGAAGACGTAGAAGGCTTACGTAATTTAAAAAGTGGTTTAATAATGTGTAAATACTTTCGTCCTTTGTTAGATTTAATTGGTTTACTGGGATCGAAATCTCGTCGATGTGCGTTTGTAGCAATTAACATTGCTTTGTATTCTTGACTATCATGTTCGGTAACTAGTTCTAAATTAGGAACTTTTTTGAACAACAGCTCTATAATTCCTGGTGTTATTTCATAATCACGACCTGCTATATGTATATTTTGGTTATTTATATCAACACGTGATGTGCCCATCATTAGTTTACTCCTTTCTCTTCTAACTCCAAAAGGAACATCATCAAATATTTCTGAAGAAAGTGACCAAGATGAAGTATTTTGACTAGGACTCGGCATCGAATCAACAGTTTTAAACGATGTATAGCTGTTATTAATATTATTCTCTCCCGAGTCTCCCGAATCATCAAAACCAATATCTTCATCAGAATCGTTTTCAGAATATTCTTTGGAAATATTGTTTGAAAGGTTCATCTTAAGAGTTTTGTTGAAATTTGATTCGGGTGATACAGTTCGCCTTTTTATGCAAGGTTTAGTCAAGATATCATCTTCAGATTCTTTTGATAGAATTTGATTATTTTTATCTTTTATCAACTCACGTAATGAATCAGATACAGGTTTAAGAATTGTATTGAAAACATTGTCGTTGTAGGATTCCATAGTTCTCATATCTTTAATTTTCTTTTTAACAGCTTCTGCAACTTTAACTATCTGAGCCTTTAACTCTTTTTCCATTTTGAATAAGTACGTTATACGCCTGATAAAGTAATAGTTAAACTGAATTAGTTTTTTAATGAAACATTCTTATATGCTTATATATGACTCTCAAACAACACAAAAGTATCGAAATTCTTTCGGTAACCGCCTCCATTCTTTGCACAATCCTTTTTTATTACTAAAAAGTTATAGGGTTCGCTCCATATTTTTGAACACATTTCTCGGAATTGAGACCACGACATATCAGTATTTACATGTTCGTCATATACATGGCGGAGGTTCACATCATCCTGTTTAAATAATATCAAAAGATTTGCGTTATCTCTTATTAGTTGTTTCGGAATCTTACTGTACGTTTGATTCAAGTAAAAACAATCGATAAATTTATGTCTTCCCATTGCGAAGTAATCCCTCATATTGGATTGATTCTCACATGCAACGTCATCAAAAATAATAATGGAGTATGGTTTTGCATCATGAGGGCTAAGAATAAGTTCATTGTCTTTATATTTCGCAAATGACACATCTGGCACTAAATTAAGAATATTTTCTAAATACACATATTTGGGTTGATATAATGTTTTTGAATAAAGATAAATGTTTTTAAAACGTAATCAATTTTCATGTAAAAGAAGACCTATAATTACATTAGTTTTCCCACAATTAGAAGGACCACAAATAATACAGCGGATAGTATTAGGTAGCAGGTCTCCATGGCGGGAAATAAGTACCTCTTCATCTGGACATGCTCTGCTCAGTTGTAAAGTTTGCGATTGTTTAACGAATTTCATTGTTTTAATTACGAAGGCTGATAAAGAGTGAATGTTATTCATTTGTAAAGTTATGATTTATATACATGGATGGAACGAACAGTGGAGTGAAACGGAGCAATTCCATCAGAATATTGTGATACAATGTGACTCTGTAAACTTAATAATATTGAGGATCCTGGATAACTATCGTGAATGAAGGCTCGTACATTCTGCGCGAGCCCGAATGTACGAAAGTGACTCGGATTTCATTGTAAGTTTTTATTATTGTTGATTTGAAATTTAAGTAATATTTTTGGGAAGGCTGTATCACATATTCTGATGGAACGGACAGCGGAGTGAAACGGAGAGGTTCCATCAGAATATGACTGTGATACAGCCTTCCCATAAATATTACTACTTACGAGTTCTTATGATCAATCTAAACCTAATGTATTTTTGGTAAATATTGATTGCAATAATTTATATGGACACAGCATGTGTCAATCATTACCCACGTCCGATTTCAGATTTTTAGATTTGTCAGAAATTGAACGTTTGAACGTTTTAGAGGTGCCAGATGATGCGGAGTTTGGTTTTGTTCTTGAAGTGAAGAAAATTTACTCCACCTGGAGGAAATTCCAGTAAATTAATACCGAACTTGTACTCTAAATAGTTTTACGTGATACATTATGTTCATCTAAAAACTTGTTTAAAAAATGGGTTAATTCTTGATAAAGTTCATCGCGTTATTACATTTAAGCAAAGTTCATTCTTACGAAAATACATTGATTTGAACACAGAGCTAAGAAAAAAAGCCACAACTTCATTTCAACAAGATCTCTTTAAATTATTAAATAATTCTGTATTTGGGAAAACTCTCGAAGACAATGAACGTCGGGTCGATGTTAAATTAGTGAACCGCTGGCGTGATAACTCAAATAAAACTAAAAAAACCACTTCTGCTCATAAATTAATTGCTCGACCGAACTTTCACAGTGCTACCGTATTTTCATCTAATCTTGTCGCTATTCAAATGAAACCGGAAATAATAGTATTAGATAAACCTATCTACATAGGTTTTACTGTACTCGAATTATCTAAAAGTCATATGTATAATTTTCACTATTCTGTAATAAAACCATTTTATAAGGATCGCGTTCAACTATGTTATACCGATACCGACAGTTTTATTTACAAAATTACTACGAACGACTTTTATAACAGACTTTTATAGCACAGCATTTTCTCAATTACTTTGATACTAGTAATTATGATGCAAGAAATGTATACAACTTACCAAACATAAACAAAAAAATACCTGGATATTTTAAAGATGAGTTACAGGGGAACATTATGGCTGAATTCATCGGATTGCGATCAAAGATGTATTGCATCAAGACAGAAAATTCGTTAGTAAAAAAAGCTAAGGGTGTTAAAAAGCCTGTAGTTCGCGACTTATCATTACAGGATTATCATAACGTTTTGCTCAACGATACTATTATTCGTAAGAATAACACATTATTTAAATCAATAAAACATGAAGTTTTTACACAAACTGTGAATAAAATTGCTTTATCAAACTCAGATGATAAACGTTTTATCTGCAATGATAAAATCTCGACAATTGCATGGGGGCATAAAAAAATAGACATTTAACTTTCATATTAAAAGTGTTCTATTCTTGTGTCATTACTATACTATTCATGTGTTGATTATATTTATATATATATATATATATGTATAAAATATAAGCATGGTTTTCAACTAAGTTAGTTTAGAGTATACTTGTTGTATTTTACATTATAATTTTGTAACAAACGAGTACACAAAGTTATAAAGTTGTTTAATCAAACACCATTAATAAATGTTTTATTTGCAATGATAAAATCTCGTCAGTTTTATGGAGCATAAAAAAAGACTTGTAAATTTTTATAATAACAGTGTTAGTATACTTTTGTCATTACTATACTATACATGTAATAAAATCTAAGAATGGTTTTTAATTAAGTTTGTTTTGTATATACTTATTGTATTTTGCATTATAATTTTATAATAAATGAGTGCACAAAATAATTTGATTTTATTTATTTCTGTTCACACACCCAACCAATTGCATTGTAATATGATACACGTGAAGGAGAGTCTAAGTACAAACGTGCTCAATTCAGGTCAACTTAAAAACATGTACAAACAAATTTTAGGTTGAAAGACCTATAAATTGCTGACTGGGATGAAAATAATATTTAAACATCTAATTTGAGCACGAATAATGTCACTTCGCAAGTAAAGACATTGGGAGCTGGACAGTAGTAAGCTGCACTAATTACTTCATAATCACCAAGTGAGTATATGTAATTATATAAATATATGCTGTAATCAATTTATTAAATAATGTTATAAACGATTTATAATAAATGTAATTGTTTCTTTGTTGCAGAAAATGGAAGACAGCACAAATGTTATGTTTTCACAGTACGCGCAAGATCCTTACGAAAACTTAACACAAGAGATAGAGCTATTTGCACAAGAGCGCGAAAGACAAGAGAGGAGAAAGCGAGATGTGTCTAGAAAAAGGACTAAACTCTCTTCGAAGTCCTTCGTCATCAGCAAGCAGCAAAAGGGGCAAAAATTAATTCAGATCAAGATATTGGACTTGGCTCGTGAACCAGCTAGTGCGTCAAGCTCGGGTATCAACGACGTTGTTAGCGCGCAGTATGTGGTTCAAGATCAGTGTGATGAAGTATTAGACCTCACGGAGTCACTTGTTAGGACGATATCAAAAAAACTATGTGGTGATAATTTTTAAGTGTATTTTTTAATGATTGTATATGTTTTCTGTTAAGCGTGTAAGTAAATCCTATAAGTATATTAATTATTTTTAAGAGATAAATAAATAAATAGAATACCTAAGAAATTTGTCTTTTTTTCTAACTGAATACAATATGATAGGTTTAAACTAACCAAGGATATGAATAAATAAAAGAAAATATATTGATTTGATTTTATATCATTTATTTTAAATACTCTACGAAATATTTTCTAAATACCATTTCTTGATAAAAATAACATTTTTTAGAGCACAAAAATTCTTATGACTTAAACAATTGAAATTACCTTCATTTTTGCAATAAGTTTTATATAAAGTCAAAAAATTTGGACATCCTCTGTCTTCTATGTTGATTAAAACACAATTGTCGCACAGTTCAATTAACCATTTCTGTTTCTCGAGACCTTTCATTACAATAGTTTTGTTTTGCATTATTGGTTTAACAATCCTTACAAATTCTCTTGGGTCTATATGTCCTTCTGACCATCGGATCCCACGAGTTCGCTCTAAATACTGAACGGCTCGTTTTTCTTCCGTAGTTAATGTAGTATATGCATATGAAGGTTTGATTAAAAAAACTTGAGTGAACTCTTCAGTAGATACTGCAAACTCTTTGATTATAAATTTATTATAGCAATCCTTGAATCCTTGAATATCCACGAAAATAATCGAGTTCATGATATTTTACGAACAATGTTGCTTAGAGGTCTATATTCGACTATACAGTCATTCAGAATGAGACAATATGCTGTTGTGTGATCAGGTATCTCTCTATTGCACTCTAATTCAAGACAAATGTTGATTACCGGCCCTGATTTGATATTATCGTTCTGTCTAGAACAATCTATCACATATAATGGTGCAATATTTTTAAAATTTTGAGCACTCAACAAGGAGTTGCATGGACGGTTATAATAAGACTGCTGAAAGTTAACATATTGTTAATATATTAGTGCATAGTTATGTTTTGGAAAGTTGGTATTATAACTTTCGTATGGGTAATATGTAGAGTTTAAAAAAACTTTGACATCGCGAATATCACAGTGATCGAACCGAGACATATCATTCATCCCATTGTTTTTTCTGTTTGTTTGTAAACCTAAAATAACATATCTAGGTTTTTCAACTTGTGAGGAAGTTTTAATTGACCAGGTGTGTTTTGTAGTCTTCGGTAGCAAAGGGTACTCATAAAGGTCCCAGTTTCTATACACTAATTGAATGGATCTGTCTTTTTCAAGTATTTTAAGTAAATTAATTCTTTCTCTATCCGATACTTTAACATGAGGCATGCGCCAAACAATCTTTTTTATATCAATACTTGCAACCTCTTCGCCAGTGTTCAGCTTTAGAGCATTGAGGTTAGTATTACTTCGTAACAAAATAAGCTCATGTTTGCAATTGACAATAATTTTTTTATAATCTTCTGCAAAACCTAGTATGTTGCTGAGAGGTACTGAAGCAGCAAAATGACCTCCAATTTCATTTTTAGTACCGTGTATATCCCAACCCCACACTTTGGATACCTTCGACTCAGCTTCGTTCATAGATACCAATGCTTTCATAGTTTTAGTTATACCAGCATTCTTCACTTTGTCTATTTCAACACCGTTTAATTCATATCTTATATCTTGAAAAAGGAATAGAAGAGGGTTGTTTGTAAACTGTACTACTGGCACTGGTTCCCTCTTATCTCCTTTGATAACATTGACTACAGCTTCAACATATAAGGTACTTGCACATGGAAGCACATATAAATCTTGTTGGTTTATGGGTATCCGAATTTCATCATTTCTATTAAAAGTAGTTATGTACGGCTTGTATGAATGAATTTCTATACTGTCTATGGAGTTGTCATAAACAGGGCTGCTAGCTATATTTAAAATACTCATTTTAGCAATCCAATCGATTTAAAAAAAATGTATATTGTCAGCTGTTAATTTCTTTTTTTTATCACGAGTATGTGTGGTCTTCTTGATTGCTTGATGGGTACTAATCTTTTTAAAAGATGAAGTCGAGTATTTATAGTAGTCAATCATATTTTCTTCAAATGTAAGTACAATTGCACTTCCTCTCCGCGAAAATGTATTAAATTGTTTTTAATGTCCAAAATTCTGATATTTATACTATTCACCGTGCTTCTGTTCACTGGAAAATATATAGTATTTTTTGGAATTTCTATTATTCTGTAGCCAGGAGGTGCATTCAAAGCGAATTTGTGAATTATATGACTTGATTTTCCATTAATATAGGAACCTTCAGTAATATCACATTCAACCCGAAGCACGGTTGTAGGTAGAATGTTCACTGGGAGTGGGGAGTTAAACCATTTATCCTTCATCAGGAAAGTTTTACCGTAACCTAATAAAGGTCCAATAGAATTTGGTTTTTCGAAATGAATATCTTTAGAGCAGAATATTGAGAGCCTCAATGTGTTATTGTTGCACAATAACTTGAAAACACAATTGTTTACTTTTGATTGTATAAACTCACTTATGTCTTGGAGTTCATATGCTCCCTCAGGAATTTCAACCACTTCGTCAGTGCCATAATAAAATATATTATTAGTTTTAGTAATATTTGGTATAGAATTAAATGTAGAGAAGTGTAAAAGAGAGCACTCATATTGGCCATCGAGTTCTAGTGGAGGGGTATAGTTCGTTGTTAGTATTGAGCTGTTTCCAGTTATGGACAGAGTGAAAGACATTTTTAGAATGATGTTTTATTCAAACGTAATAATTATTATATACTATATTAACACCAAAAGTCTTGCAAAAATTGTATACACAAATGACCACAATTTACAGTATCAAAGTTTTGTAATCTAGTATAATTATAATGTATATCACTAACATTTAAATATTTGACCAATTCTTTGGGTGGTCTTAAGTTACCAAAACTATCGAAATATTCACAATAATTATTTATTTTAGCAAAGGCTACCCAATGAGTTCCCGCATTATTACAACTGTCTAAGTTTAGTATACCACACTCTATGGGTTGTGGATTACGTGGCAATCTATCTCTCATATACACACCTCGAAAATATGGAATATTTTTAGTGTATTTAACAATATCGAAATTCGTAAGAGCACGTTTGGGTAGCCTGTTTATTAGTTTTTTGTAGATTTCAAAAATAACCCGCTACCTTTTTTATATGGTTTAAGGTAAAATCCTTTTCCTATCGCAATAGCCTCCATGGTTTTGTTATGACGTTCAGATTCATGTAAATTCCGTTGAGCAGTTTTACAATCATTTATAGTTTTAGCTATACCAGCAGCACCTCCTGCTAAAGCGCCTAATGCTGATAAGCCCGCAAAAATTGGTATCAAAGGTAAAATCCCTCCTGTTTTAGGTATTGGTATTATTCTCGGCAAACTAACGTGACATGTCTTAGGAAACAATTTTTTTGCTGCTTCACAAGCATATTTAATAGCAGTTTTGCTATCCTTTGATTTCAGTTTCTTTATTTGTGATCGTATTTTTGACACAATGGTTTTTTTTTTTTTTATCCCAGCACCTGATTTTAATTTTGCTTTCATAACTTTGTTAACTATCGACGATGCCAACTTTTCTCCTTTGCCAGCGTCTTTAGATTGTAATTGTCTATAGATTGTTTTAATCTTTCTACAATTGAAGCTTTTTTTGTTGAAAACGATGAATAGTGGTTAATCTTCATTAACTGCATTTGTCTTTTAAATTCATCATTATAAAACTCTGTACCTCTGTCAGTTTGTAGATTTTTAGGGATACGTCCACTTTCCCTTATAATTTGAGTAAATGCATTAACAACCTCTTTTTTTGATTTAGTTTTTAAAGGAATCATCCAAGCATATTTTGAGAAACCATCAATGACAGTTAAAATGTAAGTGTATCCATTATTATACTTTTTAAATGATTGAAAATCAGTCAGGTCAGCTTGCCATAAGTCGTCTATCCCTTTCAAGATCACATTACGACGATCAAAATTTCTGCGTGCCGATCTATGAATTTCATTTACCACTTGGTGTTTTTCCATTTTGTTTCATAATTTTATCGATGTAGTCTTTAGTATAAAACTTTTTTTCGAACTAAATGAGATTATTTCTTATATCCTCTTTTATTGTATTTACAAAAGCAGTAATTTCATCAGCAATCTTTTTATCAACATATTTTTTGTTCACCGCATCATCACGTGCTACAGGATCTTGAACTCCTCTCAATCGAGATGATTGTAAATCAAAATCACCGGTTTCCGATCTAGCAAGGTGATTAGTTGAACAATCTAGTATTTCTGACAAACGAAGTCTTTTATGAACATGGTGGCCAAATTTATCAACATTCATTCTGTACTGAAGTCGATCGCAGTGAAATAATAAATGATCTAATAGGATGTGCTGTTATTAATTTATACTACCATTTTCACGTAGTTCTTCTATGATTGAAATTATTTCATTATCCAGACCAGTGTTTCCAGCATCTTTAGATGCTATTAATAACTTCAACCTTTCTACTAATTCATTAGGGTCATCCCAGTAGATGTAATCAGTATTTTTTTTAAACTTCTTTTTAAGTATCAAACCCTCTCCTGAGCTAATATCATCAGCATTACTGACAGAAGATGTTGAAGGCTTTCGCAATCTAAAAAGTGGTTTAATGATGTGCAAGTACTTCCGTCCTTTATTAGATTTAATTGGTTTAGTAGGATCAAAGTCTCGTCGGTGAGCATTTGTGTCTATTAACATGCTCTTATATTCTTGACAATCATTTTCAGTCACCACTTCCAAATTAGGTACCTTTTTCAACAATAATTCTCGCAACCCTGGCGTTACTTGATAATCACGTCCTGCTACAGATATAATTTGATCATTTATAAGCACACATGCTGAACCCAACATTAATTTACCTCGTTCTCGTCTAACACCGAATGGTACATCTTTAAATATTTCCGAGGAAAGTGACCAGGACGAAGTATTTTGACTAGGGCTAGGTATTGACTCAATGCTTTTATACGATATGTTACTGGTATTTGTATTGTTTGAGTCTCCCGATTTTTCTAAACTATTATTTTCATCAGAATCATCTTCAGAATAAGTTTGTGAGGAAATTTGGTTTATAAGAGTTTTGTTGAATTGCGATTCAGGCGATGGAATTTGCTCTTTTACAAAATAATTTTTCATAACGTCATCATTTTCTTTTGATTTAATTGGATGGTTCACATCCTTAATCAACTGTTGCATTGGGTCAGTAACAGGTCTAAAAACTGTATTTAAAACATTTTCATTGTAGGAGTCCGTAATTTTCATATCTTTGATTTTCTTTTTAACAGCTTCTGCTATTTTAACTATCTGAGTTTTTAACTCTTTTTCCATTTTAAGCTTGATGAATATACGTTATTTGCTTAATACGGTAATAGTTCGACTGAAGAAGTTTTTCAAATAAATCTTCTTATACGAGTATGCTCGTATTTTTTTCCTCGTCGAACGAGATAAAAGTATCGAAATTCTTCCTGTAACAGCCTTCGTTCTTTTTATTATCTTTACTAATCACCAAATAGTTATAGGGTTCGCTCCATACTTTTGAACACATTTCTCGAAACTCAGACCACGACATGTCGGTATTAACGTGTTCATCATATACATGATGGAGGTTTACATCATCCTGTTTGAATAATATTAAAGATTTGCATTGTCTCTTACTATCTGTTTAGGTATCTTACTGTACGTTTGATTCAAGTAAAAACAGTCGATAAATTTATGTCTACCCATTGCGAAATAATCTCTCATATAGGACTGGTTCTCACAAGCAACGTCATCAAATATTATTATGGAGTGTGGTTTCGCATCGTGTGGGCTTAAAACAAGTTCATTAGCTTTATATTTTGCAAACGAAACATCTGGCACTAACTTAAGAACATTTTCTAAAAACACATATTTCGGCTGATACAATGTTTTTGAGTAAAGATAAACGTTTTTAAAACGTAAACCATTTTCATGTAACAGAAGACCTATGATTACATTAGTTTTCCCACAATTCGAGGGACCGCAAATAATACACCGAATAGTATTAGGTAGAAGGTCTCCATGGCGGGAAACATCTGCTTTTTCATCTGGACATACTCGGCTCAGTTGTAAAGTTTGAGATTGTTTAACGAATTTCATCCTTTTCATTAGTAAGACTGTTAATGACTGAATTTTATTCATTTGTAAGTTACAATTTATATACATTCGAAACGATCTGAATTTGTGAATGCTTTACTTTGGAAACTCTCTAGACCTATAATATTGGGTTATAAATCACTGCTGTGAGTGAAGGCAAGCACTTCGTGCTTGCCTGAATGGACAGAAGTGATTTATAACTCCCAATATTATACTACTGTTGTGACATAGCATTTTTGGCCATACCTATTCGCCTGCGCACGTCATCTTCACACGAACCGGTATTTGAGATCTGTGCACCCAGGTAAATAAAATTCGTTACAGTGTCCAAATTCAGAGCGCCAGTTAGTTCCATTTCGCCTTTGCGATCTATCACCATGATTTTGGTTTTACTCAAGTTGATAGACAGTCCATGTTCCTTGCTTATGGATTCCGTACTGTCCAATAAAGAGACCATCTCAGCTTCACTGCCAGCTAAAAGGGTAGTGTCATCTGCGTATCGAAGATTGGTGATCTTGCGACCTCCGATATTAACTCCGCCTTTCCAACCATCGCAGGTGCGTCTTATAATGTATTCTCCATAGATGTTAAATAGGACAGGCGAAAGTATGCAGCCTTGTCTCACTCCTTTTTTAAATTTGAAGGCTTCTGAGTGTATGTCTTCGACTCTAACGACTCCTTCGTTGTTCACGTATAGGGACTGTAGCAATGCTATGAGATGATTAGGCACTCCCAGCTCAGCGAGTATGGTCCATAGAGTGTCCCAATCGACACAATCAAACGCTTTGCTATAATCGATGAAGCACATGATCACCGGGACGTTAAATTCATATGCTTTTTCAATAACTTGCCTGATGTTGAAGATCTGTTCTCTTGTTTCTTTGCCTTTGACAAATCCAGCCTGTTCTTGTGGAATTTGCCAGTCCAGGTAGTAGCGGATACGGCTATTTAATACGTGTAGCAGAATTTTGCTGCAGTGTGTGATCAGAGCTAGGGTGCGATAGTTGCTACAGTTTTTGGTAGACCCTTTTTTGTGTAGTGGTAATATTATGGACTTACACCAATCCTCAGGCCATTCGCCGTGGTTCCAGATATGGTTGCAGATGTTATGCAAAATGTCTATACGTCGTTCTCCCAGTGCTTTAATTATTTCTGCCGTTATGTTGTCTGGTCCAGGGGCCTTTTTATCTTTTAGACGCGCTATTGCTGCTGTGATCTCCGAACGTAGTATGGGTGGCTCCTTTTCTATGTTTGACCAGTTTCCAACTTGCATGTTCAGGGCGCTATGATTATTGTGGTCATACAGTTTTTGACAATACCTCCGCCACGCCTCAGCGACAGAGTATTTTTTTTTTGTGCTGTCGTTTTGTAGGCCTAGTGTTTTTAGTGCCTTTCTTTTCTGGATCAGTTCCCACGTGTTCTCATTTATCCATGCCTTTGTCTTGGATTCTCCTTTATTTCGATTGTTTTGCTTGGAGATATCATCAAGTGTTCTGCAAATTTGGCTTTTGAATTGAGACCATAGTGTGTTAGCGTCACTTAAAGAATATTTGGCGAATTCAGGCTCCGTCGTTTCACGTAGAATCTTAATCTCATGTTCTTTTAGAGATCTCAGCTTAGATGTTAGACTTTTTGTGGGAGTTTTTAGTCGCAGTGCAAATTTAGCAACCAGTAAATTGTGATCCGAGCCGCAGTCCGCACCTGGGTATGTTTTGACGTTCTTAATAGAAGTTTTCCATCGTGAGCTAATGAGAATGTAGTCAATTTGGTTGCGATACTTCCCATCTGGTGAAGTCCACGTATATAGTCGCCGAGGATGATGTTTAAAGCAGGTGTTAGTGATACAAAAGCCTTTTTCTATACAGAAGTCTAGGAATCTTATACTACGCTCATTCCTTTTTCCCAAACAATGTTTGCCTACTGTTGATCTGATATGGTCATCGTTTGTAGTGCTACCGATTTTCGCGTTCATATCCGCTACGATAATCGTCAGTTCACGATTAGGTATTTTATTTAAAGTGGAGTTGAGGCTCTCGTAGAACAGGTCCACTTCTTCCTCTGGAGCTTTTTTAGTCGGAGCATATATCTGAACAATGTTTAGAGTTGTAGGTTGTGCATTTATCTTAAGTGTTATAATTCGGTCAGATACAGGATTGTAGCCGAGTACATGTTTATTAAGATGTTTCGAAACCAGTAAACCAGCACCGTAATAACTGTTGTTGTCACTTCCAGAGAAATATATGGTGTTTCCTGCATCGGTCATAAAATGACCATTCCCTCTCATGTGAGTTTCACTAAGACCTAGTATTGAGATATTATGTGTCTTTGCTTCCTTTTCCACAATGGCGAGCTTTCCTGTTTCTATTATTCCACGGGTATTCCACGTGCCAATACGATGTTCTTTCCTTACAGGAAGTTTAGTGTTTCCGATGTTCGTATTGTTGCCAGTAGCATTTCTTCTTTCTAAGGCCTGGCTTGGAACCTTATTGGAAGCTTCGGTAGCATATTTCACACCAGCCGGCCCGGGTACCGACTGGCGCCGAGTATTAGTGGGGTCGTCCGATATCGTCGCATCTATAGTGTTCATTTCTTCGCATAGAGATTTTCATGGGAAGATACTCGTGGTGGGTTCCCGCGTCCTTCCACGGCAGAGCTTTTAGAGGGTCATTTACCCCCTTTTGGCCACTGTAGCCATTATCTGCTCAGGTTACTTAACCGCCGCCTGATACTCGGCGTTTACCATTTTACAACAGGATGATGGTTTCCATGTCAACCCTCCTCTTTTCTCATCCGGGCTTGGGACCGGCAACGACAGAGTTATAGCTCTCATATACACACCTCGAAAATATGGAATATTTTTAGTGTATTTAATATCGAAATTCGTAAGAGCACGTTTGGGTAGCCTTTTTATTAGTTTTTTGTAGATTTCAAAAATAACCCGCTACCTTTTTTATATGGTTTAAGATAAAATCCTTTTCCTATCGCAATAGCCTCCATGGTTTTGTTATGACGTTCAGATTCATGTGAATTCCGTTGAGCAGTTTTACAATCATTTATAGTTTAAGCTATACCAGCAGCACCTCCTGCTAAAGCGCCTAGTGCTGATAAACCCGCAAAAATTGGTATCAAAGGTAAAATCCCTCCTGTTTTAGGTATTGGTATTATTCTCGGTAAACTGACGTGACATGTCTTAGGAAACAATTTTTTTGCTGCTTCACAAGCATATTTAATAGCAGTTTTGCTATCCTTTGATTTTAGTTTATTTATTTGTGAACGTATTTTTGACATAATGGTTTTATTTTTTTTATCCCAGCACCTGATTTTAATTTTGCTTTCATAACTTTGTTAACTATCCACGATGCCAACTTTAATCCTTTGCCAGCGTCTTTAGATTGTAATCGCTTTTTAGCCATTTTCATCAGCTGTAAATCTGCTTTATGACGTACGGAGAGTTCAGGATTGTTGTATGCAATATCGTGGTATTTACAAGCTTTGTCTAATTGGTTAATACCTTTATCACCTCTCGATAACCTTTCTTGTAACCTAGTGCCTGGTCCACAATAATTGTAACCTGGTAAGTGAAGCTCAAACGGGATATTATTTATCAAATTATTGATAAGTCCACCTCCTTTCATTTCTTGTTATATAATGAGAAAAATATATGATGCTAACACTTATATGAATTATGACACAATAGAATTTCTATCTATCCAACTGTTTTCTTCATCAGGAAGTCCTAACCATTTGACGAACAAATTATTACCTTTTTTCCTTATAATTTTTTCAATTAAGTATATATTTGGATACTTTGCTTTTTGTAACTCTTCTTGATAAAATGAACCTAATATATTTTGTTTTCGTTGATCTTGTATTAAATATGTAACTGGTTTAGTATTATTAACCGTTTTAATTGTGAAAATTTCTGTAGACCAATTAGGTGTGAAACCTTTCGCAAAAGTACTCTTGTATTTACTTATTCTAACGTGATCACCTATTTTAAATTTATTTTTGATTAATTTACATTGTTTCTCCTGGAATTTTTTAATGTTATGGTTTACTAGGTTTTCATTTTGTTGCATTTACGTCTTTTGGTTTAATTTTCGTGACGCTATGTTTCTGATTATTATATGAGAACAAAACGTTATTCAAAGTTTTTATCCATTTATAGTTACCATTATAACTAAAACATTTGTACAATTTAATCTTCATTGTTCTGATTAATCTTTCTACAATTGAAGCTTTTTTTGTTAAAAACGATGAATAGTGGTTAATCTTCATTAACTGCATTTGTCTTTCAAATTCATCATCATAAAACTCTGTACCTCTGTCAGTTTGTAGATTTTTAGGGATACGTCCACTTTCCCTTATAATTTGAGTAAATGCATTAACAACCTCTTTTTTTGATTTAGTTTTTAAAGGAATCATCCAAGCATATTTTGAGAAACCATCAATGACAGTTAAAATGTAAGTGTATCCATTATTATACTTTTTAAATGATTGAAAATCAGCCAGGTCAGCTTGCCATAAGTCGTCTATCCCTTTCTAGATCACATTACGACGATCAAAATTTCTGCGTGCCGATCTATGAATTTCATTTACCACTTGGTGTTTTTCCATTTTGTTTAATAATTTTATCGATGTAGTCTGAATGAGATTATTTTTTACATCCTCTTTTATTGTATTTACAAAAGCAGTAATTTCATCAGTGATCTCTTTATCATTATATTTTTTGTTCACCGCATCATCATGTGCTACAGGATCTTGAACTCCTCTCAATCGAAATGATTGTAAATCAAAATCACCGGTTTCCGATCTGGCAAGGTGATTAGTTGAACAATCTAGTATTTCTGACAAACGAAGTCTTTTATGAACATGGTGGCCAAATTTATCAACATTCATTTTGTACTGAAGTCGATCGCAGTGAAATAATAAATGATCTAATAGGATGTGCTGTTATTAATTTATACTACCATTTTCACGTAGTTCTTCTATGATTGAAATTATTTCATTATCCAGACCAGTGTTTCCAGCATCTTTAGATGCTATTAATAACTTCAACCTTTCTACTAATTCATTAGGGTCATCCCAGTAGATGTAATCAGTATTTTTTTTAAACTTCTTTTTAAGTATCAAACCCTCTCCTGAGCTAATATCATCAGCATTACTGACAGAAGATGTTGAAGGCTTTCGCAATCTAAAAAGTGGTTTAATGATGTGCAAGTACTTCCGCCCTTTATTAGATTTAATTGCTTTAGTGGGATCAAAGTCTCGTCGGTGAGCATTTGTGTCTATTAACATGCTCTTATATTCTTGATAATCATTTTCAGTCACCACTTCCAAATTAGGAACCTTTTTCAACAATAATTCTCGCAACCCTGGCGTTACTTGATAATCACGTCCTGCTACAGATATAATTTGATCATTTATAAGCACACGTGCTGAACCCAACATTAATTTACCTCGTTCTCGTCTAACACCGAATGCTACATCTTTAAATATTTCCGAGGAAAGTGACCAGGACGAAGTATTTTGACTAGGGCTAGGTATTGACTCAATGCTTTTATACGATATGTTACTGGTATTTGTATTGTTTGAGTCTCCCGATTTTTCTAAACTATTATTTTCATCAGAATCATCTTCAGAATAATTTTGTGAGGAAATTTGGTTTATAAGAGTTTTGTTGAATTGCGATTCAGGCGATGGAATTCGCTCTTTTACAAAATAATTTTTCATAACGTCATCATTTTCTTTTGATTTAATTGGATGGTTCACATCCTTAATCAACTGTTGCATTGGGTCAGTAACAGGTCTAAAAACTGTATTTAAAACATTTTCATTGTAGGAGTCCGTAATTTTCATATCTTTGATTTTCTTTTTAACAGCTTCTGCTATTTTAACTATCTGAGTCTTAAACTCTTTTTCCATTTTAAGCTTGATGAATATACGTTATTTGCTTAATACGGTAATAGTTCGACTGATGAAGTTTTTCAAATAAATCTTCTTATATGCTCGTATTTTTTTCCTCGTCGAACGAGATAAAAGTATCGAAATTCTTCCTGTGACAGCCTTCGTTCTCTTTACTATCTTTACTAATTACCAAAAAGTTATAGGGTTCGCTCCATACTTTTGAACACATTTCTCGAAACTCAGACCACGACATGTCGGTATTAACGTGTTCATCATATACATGATGGAGGTTTACATCATCCTGTTTGAATAATATTAAAAGATTTGCATTGTCTCTTACTAACTGTTTAGGTATCTTACTATATGTTTGATTTAAGTAAAAACAGTCGATAAATTTATGTCTACCATTGCGAAATAATCTCTCACATTGGACTGGTTCTCACATGCAACGTCATCAAATATTATTATGGAGTGTGGTTTCGCATCGTGAGGGCTTAAAACAAGTTCATTATCGTTATATTTTGCAAACGAAACATCTGGCACTAACTTAAAAAACATTTTCTACAAACATATGTTTCGGTTTTTAAAACGTAAACCATTTTCATGTAACAGAAGACCTATGATTACATTAGTTTTCCCACAATTCAAGGGACCGCAAATAATACACCGAATAGTATTAGGTAGAAGGTCTCCATGGCGGGAAACATTTACTTTTTCTTCTGGACATACTCGGCTCAGTTGTAAAGCTTGAGATTGTTTAACGAATTTCATCCTTTTCATTAGTAAGACTGTTTATGACTGAATATTATTCATTTGTAAGTTACAATTTATATACATTAGAAACAATCTGACCCTGTGAATGCTTTACTTTGGAAACTCTCTAGACATATAATATTGGGTTATAAATCACTGCTGTGAGTGAAGGCAAGCACGAAGTGCATGTCTGTATGAACAGAACTGATTTATAACTCCCAATATTATACTACTATCATTGAATCTGTCCAACAATATATTTCATTGTTTTCTAGTTCCATTGTGCTTATTACTTTTTCCATTAATTGTGCAAGCAACAGCGCTGCACATAATTCCAACTTAGGAAGTGTGATTTTCTGCTTTATTGGTGCAACTTTTGATCCGGCTCGAAGGACCAAAATGTGCAGTGCCGGACAGATCCGTGAACAGTTTACCCAACACTGCACGTAAATTAACCTAACTCCCTACTCTGCCACCCTAAAGGGTGTGTAATAAGTGTGTGTTCCTAACTCCCTAACTCTGCCACCCTTATGGGTGTGTAATGAATGTTTGTATGTGTGGGTGTATGTATGTGGATGTGAGTGTAACTGGGGTGGAGTTCCTAACCGTCCCTATGGGTGTAGTAGTGTATCCTAGCACCCTAGCCCTGACCATAATAATACCGTCAGAACCCAGCTAAGTATAGACCAATAACCTGTTTACAAACATTATATAAAATAATTACAGCATGTATTTCTGAAATAATGTGCAACCACCTTCAAAACAATAACATTTTTTCTGAACAGCAGAAAGGATGTCGAAAGCTGTCTCAGGATTGCAAAGAGCAACTAATTATAGACTCTGTAATTTTAACACAAGCTCAGAAATCAAAATCTGACCTATTTACCATGTACATAGATTATCAAAAAGCTTACGATTCCGTTCCTCATTCATGGTTAAAAGCAGTTTTAGACATCTATAAAATACACCCAAAAATAGTCAATTTCCTTAAAATAGTCATGTCTAACTGGTCAACAAGACTTAAACTTACTACACCCAATAAAACAATAGAAAGCGAACCAATAAAAATCCAACGTGGAATCTTTCAAGGAGACGCTCTCAGCCCACTGTGGTTTTGCCTAGCTTCTTCAACCCACTTTCTAATCTGCTTAATTCTAGTGCTATAGGATATTCATTAAAACAAATAGAAACAAACAGACAGACTGACAATCATATTCCAATACTAGCTGTTGCCCGCGACTTCGTCTGCGTAGACTTTCGTTTATAAGAATCGTTATTTTGATATTTTCAATAAAACCGGTCAAGTGCATATCAGGTCACACGCAGTGAAGGGTTCCGTATTTGTGAATGTCGATTTAGAATAAAAACTAAAGAGTTCATCATCATCTCAGCCCTTATTCCGTCCACTGCTGAGCATAGACCTGTCTTCGTCGACACATCTCAGTCCTGTGCTGCTCACATCCAGGTGTAACCCGCGACATTGATTATTTCGTCAACCCATCGCATGGGCTCCGTCGGGCCAGTTGCCCTGCCCAGTTTTACTTTAAGTTCATGACCGTTGCCAAATTACAGCTTCTTGGTTCTAATTATCTCTAAGTAAAACCACGGACAGAGAGACAGACAGAAATGGCAAAACTATAAGGGTTCCTTGTTTACTACGATCACACATTATCTCTAGTCACAGTCTAAGTCGATCGGAATTTTGACATTGTAAACTACATGTAAACTTACACTGTTACCGAATATTACTGCTACGCCGTGGGTCTCTCTAAAACGAAATACTTATGCAATAGGTAGTGACTTTGCTAATATTTCATTCATCTTCCGTCTTTTGGCGTGAGTTCCCACAGCACAAATCTGTTGTAGCTCTCTGCAGCGGACTGCTGCCACCGTCTATACGTATCTCCCCCTCTTTCCCGCCCTCCCGATGTGGCGGTGCAATGGTAAGCCTTGTCAAATATGTCTTTCGCTAGGCGGGAGATAAAAGTCGAGAAATACGCATTTCTACTTTGAGTCCCGACAGATGACGGCGTTCCTCAAGTAACCTTAAACATAGATTTTCTTAAGATCGCCTTAATCATGAGCCGCGTCCGAAGCTGGAAGCGAGCGGAAAGTACTGGATAGAGCTTCCCCCGGGCCATCTTCACTATCGTCACCATTCTATTGATGTGGACTTTCAAGCTGAGGCATCTGCCAAACTTAAGATACCTCTAGGTATTTTACGTGCCAGTATCTCGGCACATTTTACCAGTAGAGCTTCAAGGATGGCAGGAAGTTAGTGTTCTCTGAGATCAATGTCTGCTTAGTGTTCACTAATAACCTCCGTTTGAAGAGCTTCTCGGGTAGGGCGTCCTATTCGGCTGTTTGGAGGTTATTTGCGGCGTACTTTCAGTTCAAACGAACTGGAAAATGACCATTACCTATCTTTCGTTCCTCAAGGAAGGAGGTCACAATACTGAGTAGTCTTGGTATGGGTGTTCCACACATTTTTATTGCAGTGCCTAACTTAAATTTTAACCTAACATTTTTTCCCTAACCTTTCTTCTTACGTGAGGAAAAGGTGCCTTTTGGCCACAGGAAATTGGACGGTTAAGGTTTTTACCCACAAAAAATGTCATGGTGATAACGGCCTTACCGCTTTTGCCAAGTCAGTGTGCTAAATTTTGCTCCAAAGACCTAGTACGGCGACTGCTTATCAGCGGCTTTGGCTGAGCTAACTTGAGGTACTCTCTCTCTCAGTTATCGAGAGGAGTCTGAGTGGCCTGGTACATCGGACTTCAATTTTATCCGCTAGGGTAAAGACGCGTGTTGACACAAATGCTCCTTTCAACCTAGAGGACCGTATTTGTGGCGCGACGGAATCCCGTTCCCATCGCCCGACTGGCCCACTTCATGGAGGCAGATTTATGGAGGAGGATTTTACGCGGGAAAAATCCCTTCGGTTCGGACACCTTGCCAGTAACGGGAGACCGGTAAGGTTATGTGGCGTTTACCACTAAAAACTCCGGGGTAAGGGCTAAAAGCCCCGGCGCGGCTACCACTATGGTGGTCCATGACTCGCTCACAGCACCCTATGCTTTAGTCAGAGGACATCCTCTGTGCCTAACCTAACCTATTAAGTACTTCCTATTTTGATTCCTTTTTCTATTTTCGCGCCCACAATCATGCTTAGAATCGCCGTTTGGTGGCGTTGGGTCTTGCGGCCCTAGGCTCTGTGTATTTTTAACAGCGCTATTTATTGGTGACCAAAAAAAACTAATAAAAAAACTCCGAAAACATCGAAATAGTAAATTTTTAGGGTTCCGTATTCCGTACCCGAAGGCTAAAATCCTTGTTACTAAGACTCCGCTATCCGTCCTTCCGTCCGTCTGTCACCAAGCTGTATCTCATGAACCGTGATAGCCAGACAGTTGAAATTTTCAAGGATGATGTATTTCTCTTGCCGATATCAATACATATAATAAAATCGTAACCGATCGCTGTCTGTACATGGAAGATAAATTATTAAAAATATTTTTTGGGGCTTTTACCAACGCAATAGAACACAAAACAATGATTTTTAGAATTTTTGTCTGTTTGTCTGTTTGTCGGTTTATCTGTTTGTCTATTTGTCTGTGCGTTTGTGCACGCTAATCTGAGAAACGGCTAAACTAATTCGTTTGCGGTTTTCACTGAAATTTTGTGATAAGCTTCACTTAAAATTTAGTGTTTGTTTCATTTAAATCCGTTCATAAATAAAAAAGTTACATCAATTTTAAAGAATCACGTCAACCATTTTTGTTCGAAAAACTGTGTTTGTGCACGCTTATCTCAGAAACGGCTGAACAACTTCGATTGCGATTTTCAATTATGTATTTTGATAAGTTTCACTTAAAATTTAGTGGTTGTTTCATTGAAATCCGTTGATAAATAAAAAAGTTATATCAATTTAAAGAATCAAGTCAAAGATTTTTGTTCGAAAATTTGCTATGAAATAAACTGTACGGTAGCATTGGCTAAAACTTTTGTTAATTTTATATACGGTTTTTATGAAATAATAAAGTTAATAACCGGCCAAGTGAGAGTCGGACTCGCGCACAAAGGGTTCCGTCCCATTATCTATAAAAAATCAAGTTTGTTGTACGGGAGCCTCAATTAAATATTTATTTTACTCTATTTTTAGTTATTATATCGGCAAGAGAAATACATCATCCTTGAAAATTTCAACTGTCTGGCTATCACGGTTCATGAGATACAGCTTGGTGACAGACGGACGGAAGGACGGATAGCGGAGTCTTACTAACAAGGATTTTAGCCTTCGGGTACGGAATACGGAACCCTAAAAATTTACTATTTCGATGTTTTCGGAGTTTTTTTATTAGATTTTTTTGATCACCAATAAATGGCGCTGTTAAAAATACACAGAGCCTAGGGCCGCAAGACCCAACGCCACCAAACGGCGATTCTAAGCATGATTGTGGGCGCGAAAATGGAAAAAGGAATCAAAATAGGAAGTACTTAATAGGTTAGGTTAGGCACAGAGGATGTCCTCTGACTAAAGCATAGGGTGCTGTGAGCGAGTCATGGACCACCATAGTGGTAGCCGCGCCGGGGCTTTTAGCCCTTACCCCGGAGTTTTTAGTGGTAAACGCCACATAACCTTACCGGTCTCCCGTTACTGGCAAGGTGTCCGAACCGAAGGGATTTTTCCCGCGTAAAATCCTCCTCCATAAATCTGCCTCCATGAAGTGGGCCAGTCGGGCGATGGGAACGGGATTCCGTCGCGCCACAAATACGGTCCTCTAGGTTGAAAGGAGCATTTGTGTCAACACGCGTCTTTACCCTAGCGGATAAAATTGAAGTCCGATGTACCAGGCCACTCAGACTCCTCTCGATAACTGAGAGAGAGAGTACCTCAAGTGAGCTCAGCCAAAGCCGCTGATAAGCAGTCGCCGTACCAGGTCTTTGGAGCAAAATTTAGCACACTGACTTGGCAAAAGCGGTAAGGCCGTTATCACCATGACATTTTTTGTGGGTAAAAACCTTAACCGTCCGATTTCCTGTGGCCAAAAGGCACCTTTTCCTCACGTAAGAAGAAAGGTTAGGGAAAAAATGTTAGGTTAAAATTTAAGTTAGGCACTGCAATAAAAATGTGTGGAACACCCATACCAAGACTACTCAGTATTGTGACCTCCTTCCTTGAGGAACGAAAGATAGGTAATGGTCATTTTCCAGTTCGTTTGAACTGAAAGTACGCCGCAAATAACCTCCAAACAGACGAATAGGACGCCCTACCCGAGAAGCTCTTCAAACGGAGGTTATTAGTGAACACTAAGCAGACATTGATCTCAGAGAACACTAACTTCCTGCCATCCTTGAAGCTCTACTGGTAAAATGTGCCGAGATACTGGCACGTAAAATACCTAGAGGTATCTTAAGTTTGGCAGATGCCTCAGCTTGAAAGTCCACATCAATAGAATGGTGACGATAGTGAAGATGGCCCGGGGGAAGCTCTATCCAGTACTTTCCGCTCGCTTCCAGCTTCGGACGCGGCTCATGATTAAGGCGATCTTAAGAAAATCTATGTTTAAGGTTACTTGAGGAACGCCGTCATCTGTCGGGACTCAAAGTAGAAATGCGTATTTCTCGACTTTTATCTCCCGCCTAGCGAAAGACATATTTGACAAGGCTTACCATTGCACCGCCACATCGGGAGGGCGGGAAAGAGGGGGAGATACGTATAGACGGTGGCAGCAGTCCGCTGCAGAGAGCTACAACAGATTAGTGCTGTGGGAACTCACGCCAAAAGACGGAAGATGAATTAAATATTAGCAAAGTCACTACCTATTGCATAAGTATTTCGTTTTAGAGAGACCCACGGCGTAGCAGTAATATTCGGTAACAGTGTAAGTTTACATGTAGTTTACAATGTCAAAATTCCGATCGACTTAGACTGTGACTAGAGATAATGTGTGATCGTAGTAAACAAGGAACCCTTATAGTTTTGCCATTTCTGTCTGTCTCTCTGTCCGTGGTTTTACTTAGAGATAATTAGAACCAAGAAGCTGTAATTTGGCAACGGTCATGAACTTAAAGTAAAACTGGGCAGGGCAACTGGCCCGACGGAGCCCATGCGATGGGTTGACGAAATAATCAATGTCGCGGGTTACACCTGGATGTGAGCAGCACAGGACTGAGATGTGTCGACGAAGACAGGTCTATGCTCAGCAGTGGCCGGAATAAGGGCTGAGATGATGATGAACTCTTTAGTTTTTATTCTAAATCGACATTCACAAATACGGAACCCTTCACTGCGTGTGACCTGATATGCACTTGACCGGTTTTATTGAAAATATCAAAATAACGATTCTTATAAACGAAAGTCTACGCAGACGAAGTCGCGGGCAACAGCTAGTAATAACTAAAAATAGAGTAAAATAAATATTTAATTGAGGCTCCCGTACAACAAACTTGATTTTTTATAGATAATGGGACGGAACCCTTTGTGCGCGAGTCCGACTCTCACTTGGCCGCTTATTAACTTTATTATTTCATAAAAACCGTATATAAAATTAACAAAAGTTTTAGCCAATGCTACCGTACAGTTTATTTCATAGCAAATTTTCGAACAAAAATCTTTGACTTGATTCTTTAAATTAATATAACTTTTTTATTTATCAACGGATTTCAATGAAACAACCACTAAATTTTAAGTGAAACTTATCAAAATACATAATTGAAAATCGCAATCGAAGTTGTTCAGCCGTTTCTGAGATAAGCGTGCACAAACACAGTTTTTCGAACAAAAATGGTTGACGTGATTCTTTAAAATTGATGTAACTTTTTTATTTATAAAAGGATTTAAATGAAACAAACACTAAATTTTAAGTGAAGCTTTTTTGCAATATTTCAGTGAAAACCGCAAACGAATTAGTTTAGCCGTTTCTCAGATTAGCGTGCACAAACGCACAGACAAATAGACAAACAGATAAACCGACAAACAGACAAACAGACAAAAATTCTAAAAATCATTGTTTTGTGTTCTATTGCGTTGGTAAAAGCCCCAAAAAATATTTTTAATCATTTATCTTCCATGTACAGACAGCGATCGGTTACGATTTTATTATATGTATTGATTGATGATGTATTGATGATTGATGATGATGATTATAACCCTCATTTGGTCTGAAATTCTTTGCTCAGTTAGGTGTCTTAGATGAGGATATTGTTCTATGACAGCACGATGTAATAGTGGCCTATAAGCGGTAAGGTTTGTTTCTATCTGTGTGATTCTATAGTAGTGCCTCATTATTGCTTCATTGATTTCATCTAACCATTTCATTCTAGTTGTATTTGTAGAACGTATGTTATTAGAAACTTGGTCAGTGTTTCGGTTCTGGTGGATATTCGAAGAAGTGAACAATGATTGTTGTGGTCGTATCGTTTGAAGTTCCGTTTCAACTTCTATATACAAAGAGTCTAATATGTCTTGTGGAATAAGTTTTCTTCTTATTATAGCTCTGCGCTGATCTCCTATTCTTTGACGGCTTACATCCATATGTGGAAATCTTTCGATAAATTGTAAATGAAGCGGTTCCAAATATGTTCTTAAATCTGCAGTTTCTAAATTTGTAAGTTTTAAATATTATTAATATCAAAACACGGGTAACTCACGTATAGAGTCAGCTACTGCCGACATGTTTCGACCTCATCCGGAGGTCTTCATCAGGGCGAATGTGCCGAGAGGCCCGTACACCGCACCGGCTCGCGACACACTGATGTTAGTCGCGGGAGGCGCGGGGCGCGCGGGCAGCGCGGGCCATCGCCCTCTGCGCCCGCAGCGACAATTCGGTAGATGGTGGTTGTTGCTGGATAGTTGCGTCAAGGACTCCCGTGGATGTACTGGGAGTCGTTATTTCCTCTTCATCATCTTCTGCGGCTGGTGATAGCGCCAGTGCGTGAAAAAAGCTCACTGTATCAGAAACTGTCGGCTGTACATGGCATCTATTATGCGTCTCTTGAAGCACCGGTTTCCAGGCGGCGGGTAAGCTCCAACCAACATCACGATTAAAATTAGGACGTCGCCCAATCTCTATTGCTTCTCGTATTTTACGAGGGACAAAACCTTTCTCTCTAGCTAAGACTTTGGCCCTGTCGAAGCGTATGTAATGTGTGACGTCCGTCTCTATCGCATGTTCGGCGATGGCTGACCCGTTGCTGTCCAGTTTCTTTAGACTTCTTATATGCTCCTGCAACCTAGTAGACACATTCCGACACGTCTCCCCCACGTAGCTCTTTCCACAATCACAAGGGACTTCATAAACACCGGGAACGTTTAGTGGCTCGCTATCTTTTGGGGAACGCACAAGCTGTCGGATTTTTGTGAGAGGCCGGAATATCGTTTTAATATCAAATTTGCGACGCAACATTTGACCGATTTTGTCCGTCACTCCCTTCACAAATGGTAGGTACAATATTGCTCTGTCCACCGATGATAATTGCATCGATTGCGTGCTCTTGTTGGTACTAACCCTCAAGCTTTGTCGCCACTTGTATCCATTGCTTTCCAGCACTTGCCTTACATGTGCCAGCTCAGACTCAATGTATTGTGGGTCACACAGACGCAACGCTCTGCTGATGAGAGATCGAGGAACCGACGCTAAATGGGCTGGGTGATGGTGGGAATCTGCCTTCAGATAGCGGTCTGTATGAGTCGGTTTCCGATAAACTGTTTGTGATAGTGTGCCATCAGGTTCTCTCACAACCAGAACGTCCAGGAAAGCAAGGACTCCGTCCTTTTCTTGTTCACTTGTGAATTTTATTCTTGGATGCAGTGAGTTTAGGTGTTCTAGAAAAGGCATTACGTGGTCCCTGTGTAGTATAGAAAAAACATCGTCCACGTACCTCCACCAATATCTAGGTTTGTGTTCCACGGTGTTAAGTGCTCTCTCCTCAAACCATTCCATAAAAATGTTTGCTACCACTGGAGCTATAGGTGACCCCATTGCTACTCCGTCAATTTGAATGTAGTACTCACCCCTCCAGACGAAGAAACCACTCCTTAGACAAAAGTCCATCACATTTATGTACTCAGTGGGCATTTCAGAATTATTTATTAACTCACTAATAATCTTAAGAGTGTCCTCCACTGGTACATTAGTAAACAAAGACGCTACGTCAAAACTCACCATGATTTCTTCATCTTTCAATCTCACATCCCTTATCAGACTGACGAAATGCGTGGAATCCTTTACATAGCTGCTCTTTTTTCCCGTCATGGGCTGCAAAATATCTGCCATAAACCGAGAAATCTTATATGTTGGAGCATCTATCTGGCTTACGATCGGTCTTAAAGGCCAGTTTTCTTTGTGAATTTTAGGCAACCCATAGATTTTAGGAGTGGTGGGATTAAGAGGACGAAGGCGCTTCCTCAGACTGTCATCAGGTAGCGTTCGGAGTAGTTTTTCAAGTCTCGATGTTACTCGTGAGGTGGGGTTGTAGTTGACCTTTTTATAAGTATTCGAATCACTCACTAGACTCGTCATCTTACTCTCATAACACTCCGTATCAACTATGACAGTTGCGTTGCCTTTATCCGCGGGCAGTACTAGGAGGTCTGGATTTTTACGTAGTTCCTTCAGGGCTTTAATCTCTCCTCGGGTGACGTTAGACTTTGGCAGTTTGGACTTACGCAGCAGAGATGACACATCTTGTCGTAGACATTCTGCATCCCTCTGCGGTATCTTATTACGTACAATAGTGTCTTCTATTCCTGTTATTATCGACTCTATGGGCATTTTGTGTGGAGTAGGAGCAAAATTCAATCCCTTGGACAACACTATTTCAAGTTCAGGTGAAATTTCTTGTGATGATAAATTTACTACCAGATTCTTACTGTTTGTTTCACGATTGTTTAGTGCAACGGGTTGCCCTTCTTGTTGTATCAGGCGTTTGAACTTTCTCTGATGTATTTTCTCCACATTATTATTGACAGTCGCTGATCTCCCAAATGTCATTGCATCCAAAGTCTCCCATAGATCAACCCTTAATTGTTGAGCAAGTTGTAAATGAAGCACATACAAGTCCTTGTTTACATTTTGTATATTACGATGATGTTCACGCACTACCCTCACCATTAATTTGTTATGTACGGTATCGAAGAACTTCTTGTAATCCCGAATACACTTCACTGGTTTACAACGCATGAATTTCGGCACTATTTCATTATCGCGGCACTTCAACACGTATTGTAAACTGCACTCTAGTTTATTACGCTTAGTTCTTAATTTTGTAAATCGCTTTACACGTTCATGCCATACCTCCCCGTAGAGGTTTAGAATTTTTTGGTTAAAACTAACGTGAGATGCAGTCATTATTAATATCAAAACACGGGTAACTCACGTATAGAGTCAGCTACTGCCGACATCTGTGTGACCCACAATACATTGAGTCTGAGCTGGCACATGTAAGGCAAGTGCTGGAAAGCAATGGATACAAGTGGCGACAAAGCTTGAGGGTTAGTACCAACAAGAGCACGCAATCGATGCAATTATCATCGGTGGACAGAGCAATATTGTACCTACCATTTGTGAAGGGAGTGACGGACAAAATCGGTCAAATGTTGCGTCGCAAATTTGATATTAAAACGATATTCCGGCCTCTCACAAAAATCCGACAGCTTGTGCGTTCCCCAAAAGATAGCGAGCCACTAAACGTTCCCGGTGTTTATGAAGTCCCTTGTGATTGTGGAAAGAGCTACGTGGGGGAGACGTGTCGGAATGTGTCTACTAGGTTGCAGGAGCATATAAGAAGTCTAAAGAAACTGGACAGCAACGGGTCAGCCATCGCCGAACATGCGATAGAGACGGACGTCACACATTACATACGCTTCGACAGGGCCAAAGTCTTAGCTAGAGAGAAAGGTTTTGTCCCTCGTAAAATACGAGAAGCAATAGAGATTGGGCGACGTCCTAATTTTAATCGTGATGTTGGTTGGAGCTTACCCGCCGCCTGGAAACCGGTGCTTCAAGAGACGCATAATAGATGCCATGTACAGCCGACAGTTTCTGATACAGTGAGCTTTTTTCACGCACTGGCGCTATCACCAGCCGCAGAAGATGATGAAGAGGAAATAACGACTCCCAGTACATCCACGGGAGTCCTTGACGCAACTATCCAGCAACAACCACCATCTACCGAATTGTCGCTGCGGGCGCAGAGGGCGATGGCCCGCGCTGCCCGCGCGCCCCGCGCCTCCCGCGACTAACATCAGTGTGTCGCGAGCCGGTGCGGTGTACGGGCCTCTCGGCACATTCGCCCTGATGAAGACCTCCGGATGAGGTCGAAACATGTCGGCAGTAGCTGACTCTATACGTGAGTTACCCGTGTTTTGATATTAATAATGACTGCATCTCACGTTAGTTTTAACCAAAAGTTTTAAATATGTACGCATTATAAAAGTATTCATTTCCAAAGACCAGCTTTTTCGCGTATTTGGTTTGCTAGAGGTGGGTACTGGATCATTAGCAAATTGTGCATCCGGTACAACATCCTCTGGCCTTAAGCTAGATATGGTAGATTTGGTTGGAGATGAAATTGGATGATACGATGAATTAGATGGTGATGAGAAAAGAGGGAGACTAACTGATGTGGATTGACAATCGGAATCGGCAGTCAACGGCTGCTCGTCAATAGAAGCTTCCTTCTTTATCGCTTATTACAGCGATAGCATTATCTCGAGACCTATTAGGGCGAGATCTTAAGCAATATCTTTTATTTAATCCTTCTATTTTGTTCCCACGAGAAGCTAGGGAACATCGGTCCACACTCTGCAGAGCCCCGCATGCAGAGGTAAGGCATAGATTACATCCCGAGGCTGCCCGGTATCGGGAGTCCACCGTTCGCGACCAAGCTCCCCCTTGATCACGCATCTCTCGGCACGGTTGGTCACACCTTAGATTGGGTTTGGGACTGTTGGTTGAGGGAGAGAAGGTACCTTGATGGTCAGGTAGTATGTGCAGATTCTCCTATAATGGACTTTATTCTTCTCTCCCCGTAAGCCCCCCCACCACGACAAGGTGGCCCCCTGGGAGGGTTATTATTATTATTATGTATATACGTTTTCAGTATCTCAGCTTGAGCTGGTATAATTTGTACCATTTACGGGCATCGCCAAGTAAAAGGTATATTACTGCGGTGGTAAGTCTGTCTGTCCGTTTTCGTCAATCTGTAGGAATTTCCTAACTATGCGGCAAGTGTTTAATATGGCAGCTTTTTGCATCGGAATAAAGGTCGAGGGTTTCAGATCTAGGAGTTTGAGACTATGGTGTAAGTATTTAGGAATAATTCCAGTAGTTGAAAGAACCACAGGGACTATGAATACCTTATTCTGCTTCCAGATTCTGGTGACTTCATCCTGCAGATCTGTGTATTTGTGTATTTTTTCGGCTATGGTTTTCTGTATATTGTGGGTATTGGGTACGGCGATGTCAACAAGGTAAGTAACTTTATTTATTTTGTCTTGTAGGGTTATGTCTGGGCGGTTGTAATGAATGGTGCGGTCAGTCAGTATTGCCCGGTCGTAATACATCTTGTGTGTTTCGTTTTCTAGAATTGGTTCTGGTGTGTATTTGTAATACGGTGTGTTTGTGCTAGGAATGAGTCTGTGTTTGTTGGCTAGTGTCTCATGTAGGATGTTTGCTATCTGGTTGTGTCTGTGCGTATAGTCCGTCTGTGCAAGGTTTGGGCATGCCCCGGTAATATGTTGAATGTTTTCAGGTTGGCTGTGGCACTTGCGGCATCGGTCGTCAGTTACTGTTACATCTTTAATTATGTGTTTCCTATAATTCCTTGTATTTATGATTTGATCCTGAATCGCAATCATGAAGCCCTCAGTTTCTGGAAACAAGGATCCGATAGAAAGCCATTTGTTGGAGGCAGAAGCATCAATATGTGACTGTTCCAGATCATGCGGGTGTCAACCGTGGAGTACTTTTCTCTTCCATTGCTCTATTCTTGTCTTTTCTACATTATCCAAAACTCTCTCTCTCTGTTTTCTACGCTAAGATTCAAAGGTGTATGGTTAAAGTAATTTTTTACTACAGATCTATGGATATCGCTATTAGGTGACTTGTGGAAAAAGAATTTTCTAAGGTTCGTTATTTGTTTGTTCCAGAGAGCAACTAAGTTTATTAGTCCTCTGCCTCCTTCTTGTCTTTTTATCGTCATCCTTTCTATTGCGGATTTGGGGTGCAAACAGTTATATTTTGTAAGAATTGTCCTGGTATTAATTTCTAAACTATTTATGTTGGATTTAGTCCATTTAATGATCCCGAACGAGTAAGTTAAAACAGGTATTGCAAATGTGTTAACTGCTTTTATAAGATTTTTTCCCATCAGTTGACTTTTACATAAAGCTGTTACTCTTTTTTTGTATTCTGCAGTGAGAGAGGCCTTTATTTTTGTATGATCTAAACCTTTAGACTGGTGGTAGCCGAGGTATTTGTACAGCTCGTTCGGTTCCATTGCTGTAATATTATCTTCCTCACCTACTGCGTAATCGCCGGGTCGGATTTTTCCTTTAACTATATTGATTGTTTTGCATTTGTCTAACCCGAATTGCATATTAATGTCATTGCTAAATTTGGTCGTGGCATCTATTAGTTTTTTCATATCAGTTTGTGTTTTGGCGTAGAGCTTGATGTCATCCATGTAGATTAAATGAGTTATAGATGTTTCAATATTGTCATGTTTCAACTGATATCCGGCTCCACTTTTACGCAGCAAGTGTGATATTGGGTTTAGGGCGAGGCAGAACCACATGGGGCTCAAGGAATCTCCTTGATATATGCCTTTTTAGGGTTCCGTAGCCAAATGGCAAAAACGGAACCCTTATAGATTCGTCAAGTCTGTCTGTCTGTCTGTCCGCCTGTATGTCACAGCCACTTTTTTCCGAAACTATAAGACCTATACTGTTGAAACTTGGTAAGTAGATGTATTATGTGAACCGCATTAAGGTTTTGACACAAAAATAGAAAAAAAAACAATTAATTTTGGGGGTTCCCCATACTAAGAACTGAAACTCAAAAATTTATTTTTCATCAAACCCATACGTGTGGGGTATCTATGCATAGCTCCTAAAAAATGATATTGAGGTTTCTAATATCATTTTCTTCTGAACCGAATACTTTGCGCGGGAGACACTTTCAAAGTGGAAAAAAGTGTGTCCCCCCCCCGTAACTTCTAAAATAAGAGAATGATAAAACTAAAAAAAAATTATGATGTTCATAACCATAAAAACTACCAGCGAAAATTGGTTTGAACTACTCTAGTAAGTAGTTTTTTTTAATACGTCATAAATCATAAACGGCAATTTACCTTTTATTCAATCAACTCAAATATAAAAATTAATAAAAACATACTACAAGACTTTTATATTATGTTATTTGCTACTACGGAACCCTTCATGGGCGAGTCCGACTCGCACTTGGCCACTTTTTTAATGTGTATTTGTCTAGTTGTTATATCTTTTAGATGTAATTTGGTTTTCCACAGTTTCATTGTGTTTTTAAGAAAGTCTATTAAAATGTTTCTTGTTATTGCTTTCATGTCTACTATGTACTTTTGTATTTCTAAAAATTCTATTTACTTCATTTACTATATTTTGTGATCTGTTATTGTTTATATATTGTGTCAAACTACCTATATCTGCTCTAAGTTGTGTTATATCTTTTTCTAATCTTATTACCCAAGCTGGTTTTCTCTCTACTCTTCGCTGCGATTGATGCTCATTTGCTTCCCCGATATTATAACCTAATTCACGTGAGATAACTACAGCTGTACAATAAATAAGAGTATGGATATCAGTCAGTTGCGAGTCTTCTGAGTAAAAATTTTGCAATATATCACTATTGAATGTTTCTATAATCTGTCTCAAATGTAAACTATATTTTAGTTTTGGTAACTTTGGTCTGAGTGTTGGATCAATTCCTGCGTATTGAACTAGAGCTGTTTGTAGATTTTCTTGTAGTTTTAGTACTGAATTATTTAATAATGTAGGAAGTTGTAAGGTCTCAACTTCGGTTTCTACTAATAAACTTACTGTTTCTGTTTGTGTGGATACATGTGAGTTTGTTGTAAGAGATGTTGGAAAGTCAAAATCTGAGTAAGGAAGTATTGCAGAGTCTTGTGAAGTTATCATGGAGTTTACTGTGTTTGTCATTAGAACATTATTTGTCTGCGTTTGTAGGTTGTTTGAAAGAATACCTGGTGTGCTATAAGTATGTCGATTATTTCTCATTGTTGTTTGTGTTGTGTTGTTTATATTTTCTGGCATATAAGATTGTAAGAGAGAGTCAGGAATAGGTAGTGAAGGTTCTGTGTCCGTTTGTTCAAGTTCTAGCCTAACTTCTTCTTTGATTTGATTTGACACATCTTCACTAATCATTTTATTTCTAATTATTGCGCGCATTTGGTCTGAAACCCTCTGTTCTGACACGTTTACACCTGGATATTGTTTAATGAATTCTTCGTGTAATAACTTTCTATAAACTGTAAAATCTGTCTCTAATTTAGTTATTCGGTAATATGTACGCATGATGAATATATTAACTTCATTTGTCCATTTCATGCGTACGCGAGGTTTTCCAGCCTTAGTGGACGCAGGTTGAAAAGCTTGTGCTTCCTGTGTAACACATAAAGTTGGATTGGGAGCTATATGATCGCGAGGATCTTCATCCACAGAGCTGAGAGATGGTGCATAAGATGCTGTACTGGGGCTATATGGTTCAAAAATATCTGAGGAGGAATGGATTATTATTATTATTATTATTTATTTTTCAGAATTATATTCTGCTCGGCCGAGCCGGTCTTAATGATACACACGGGCCTAAGCCAAGTGGGCATCATGGGAAGAGTTGTAACTGTCAGTTTGAAGAAATTTTCTAACTATTCTGCAAGTATTTAAGATAGTTGCTTTTTGGAGCTGGATATCTATATATATATCCATATATCTATATATATGGTGGCAAATCAAGAGCAGATAGTGCTTGATGCATTTGTTTGGGTATGACACCCGTGGAAGACAGAACTATAGGTACTATGGTGACTTTATTTAGGTTCCACATTCTAGTTATCTCATCCTTTAGGTCGGCATATTTACTAATTTTCTCTGATATTGTTGATTGAAGGTTATGCGTGTTTGGTATAGCTATATCTATTATAAGTGCAGTTCGGTTAGATTTGTCTACTACTGTGATGTCCGGCCTATTATAGTGAGTGGTTCTATCGGTCAAAATGGCTCTATCAAAGTATATTTTAAAGTTAGTATTTTCTACAACAGTGTTTGGTATGTATTTGTAATATGGTGTGTATGGTTGTGAAGTAAGGTTGTATTTATGGATAAGGTGTTGATGGATGATATTTGCTACCTGATCGTGGCGGTGTTTGTATTCAGTTTGGACTATTGCTTTACATGCTCCTGTGATGTGCTGATCGTCTCTGTTGATGCGTGGCATTTTCTACATATATCGGCTGTAGATGCTATTTTCATAATGTGTTTCCTATAATTCTGTGTTTCCATAACCTGGTCTTGAATGGCGATCATAAATCCCTCTGTTTCGGGAAACAGTTCGCCACGCTTTAGCCATTCGTTCGATGCTTCTATATCGACGTTAGGCTGGCATAAATCGTGGCGATGTCTCCCGTGGAGCGATTTCTTCGTCCATTCTTCTATTTTGGTATGTCTGTCTGTCTGTTTTTCATTATTTTGTGGTCGTCTGTCGTGAAGATTTAGTGGGGTATACTTACGATCATTTTGAACTATTGAATTATGCAGGTTTGAAACTTCAGATTTACGGTGGAAGTAGGTTCGCAAGGTGTGTACTAGTTTATTATGTAAGTTCGCTATATCTATAATACCTCTGCCTCCATCACGTCTGGGTAATGTCATTCTTTGGAAACATGCTCTTGGATGGTGTTTTCTATGCTTAGTCATGGTGGTATTTATTGTCCGTTGCAAGTTTTTCAACTCACTTTTGTTCCAGTTAATAACTCCAAATGAATACGTCAAGATCGGTATGGCAAAGGTATTAATAGCTTTAACTGTATTACGCGCATTTAATTGGGTATTGAGAATTGTATTTAGTCTATGTTTGAATTGTTTTATAAGGTCGGCTTTGATTTCTTTATGATGAATTAGTCGTGACTGATGGTATCCGAGATATTTATATGTGGTGGTATCGTCAAGGGATTCAATTTGTTCTCCTGTTTGTAGGTTATGGCAATACACGTGTCTCTGTCCATCTTTAAAAGAATTAACTTTTATTATTATTATTATTATTATTATTTTCTTTATCTTTATTTTTTTCTCTCAAAATAGGTATTTTGAGGTAGTTTTTTGCATATGCGGGCTTGTGGCCAAACATAAACAATTTAGAAAAGTGTGAAATTAGAAAGGAGACTGAGGATATGCTTTATGATTCAGTAGAGAGGAACTTGCGTACTATACGACAAGTATTTAATATCACTGCTTTCTGCATTAATATAAATGTGAGTGGGTGTATTTGTAGTAAGTTGAGACTAGTATGTAAAGATTTCGGTATTACGCCTGTGGAAGAGATTACAATAGGGATTGTTTTTACGGTTTCTACACGCCACTGTGTTTTAAGTTCTATTGCAAGATCAGTGTATTTAGTAATTTTCTCGGTGTAGGTGGAGCTAAGATTATGTGTGTTTGGTATAGCTACGTCAATTAAATATACGGTTTTATTAAGTTTGTCATGTAGTGTTATATCCGGTCTGTTGTGGTGGATGGTCTTATCTGTTATTATGGTTCTATCCCAGTACAATTTATACTCAGGGGAGTCTAGCACAATTTGTGGTAAATATTTGTAATATGCTGTTTTTTCTGTGATCAATTTATATTTGTTGGCAAGATACTGGTGTATTATAGAAGCGACTTGGTCGTGGCGATGCTTGTAATCTGTCTGTGTTATAGATCTGCAGGCACCGGTTATATGTTGGATTGTTTCTGAACTACTATGGCAGTGGCGGCAGGCATCATTTTGAGTATCGCGGATAATATGCTTTCTGTAATTTTTGGTGTCTATGATTTGATCCTGTATGGCTAACATGAATGCTTCAGTTTCAGGAAACAACTCCCCTCGCTTGAGCCAGGCGTTTGACGCAGCTTTGTCAACGTTTGGGTTCATCAGGTCGAGGCGGTGTCTTCCATGAAGCGATTTTTGTGCCCATGTGTCTATTTTATGTTGTATTGTAGTTAGTATTTCATTCTTTTGTCTTGTGTTGTCTTTTAGGTTAAGTGGTGTCAATTTACTATCGGTTTGTGTGATTGCTGAGTGTAGAGATGACTGTTGTGAATGGTGATGAAAGAATGAACGCAGAGCTGTTATCTGTTTATTGTGGAGGTTTTGTATATCAATAATTCCCCTCCCCCCTTCAGATTTTGGTAATGTAAGTCTTTGGATACATGATCTAGGGTGGTGTTTCCGATATTTAGTCAGGAGGGTATTAATGATACGCTGTAAATTCTTCAAGTCACTTTGTGACCAATTAATTATCCCAAAAGAGCACGTGAGAACAGGTATTGCAAATGTGTTAATGGCTTTGGTGGTATTGCGCGCGTTTAAATGTGTATTAAGAATTTTATGGAGCCTAGTTTTGAAGTCATTTATAAGTTTCTGTTTTGTTTCTTTTTGATGAATCTGTTGGGTTTGGTGGTATCCAAGATATTTGTAACCTATTGTTTGATCTACTGGGTCTATCTGTTCTTCGTTTTGCAGTGTGTATGTATTACTCTCCAGTTTTCCTTTAAATACTGATTGGATTTTGCATTTATCAATGCCGAATTCCATTTTGATGTAAGATGAAAAATTTTCTGTGATGTGTGCTAGGGTGTGAATGTCCTCAAGTGAACTTGCCAATAGTTTTATATCATCCATGTACATCAGATGGGATAACGTGTGACGATTATTGGTGGATTTTTTTTTTTTTTTTTTTTCATTTATTTGGATATCAAACAATGACACAATACATTATTTTTAGATAAATTATATCTAGAATCTTAATAACTAATACATTTAATTGTGTCACCAACTACGATACCACAGATTAATAAGCAAATGTTAGTTATACAGGTTTCCTATGAGTATGTGGCATGTCCATATACATGTACGGTGCGCCCCCAAAAATGGAGCCACAATCTATCACACATAATGTATGAGAAATGACCCCATCCCCGAAGCCAGGCCGTACATATCATAGTTAGGTACAAAGTATAAAGAGATGTGGGACAGTCATATGTTTTCTTATACATATAATATTGTAGTTTTGTAAGAGAAATATAATAATAAAAGGTAATTCCATCATATAGCAAGATGTTCGAGCAATAGTTTTTTATACATTCCAGGGCATGTCGCAATAATATCTATATCATTAAAGTTATCATTATAAGATTTCGCTAAATAGTAGAAGGGTGACCTTTTACCTGCTTTTGTTCGGCAAAAGTTAATAGCAAAAAGATTGTGTTTGTTACGGATGCGTGATCGAGTAGGTACCTTATAACTAATCTTATTAGTAAGTGGGATGCAATCATACCTCCCATGACAAATATCATAGAGTAACATAGCGCCAAGATATAAACGTCTCTGCTTAAGATTCATATATTTATACTTAATAAGTAGTTCATCATACGAAGATTGAGCACGATAACACCTGTAATACATACAACGTAAAAATTTCTTTTGAACCGATTCTAATGCATCAGCGTATTTGGCATATATGGGATTCCAAATAGACACAGCATATTCAAGCTGTGATCGAACTAACGCATTGTAGAGGAGAAGGTATGTTGATGGCCGTGTAAAATCAGTACAGGAGCGCATAACAAAACCATACATTCTAAGGGCTTTGCTAGTAATATTATCAATGTGTATGTGTAAATGAAGTTTCTCATCTAATGTAACTCCTAGGTCCCTTATTGAAGTAACCCTATCAATATTAACGTTATTTATTTTGTAGCTGAATGTAAGAAGTTTCTTTTTCTTTGTAAATGTTATTAATTTGCATTTATTAGTATTCAATGTTAGTTTATTTCTTGTACAGTAATTTGAAAACCGGTCTAGATCTTTTTGAAATTTAATTTGATCGTTGATATCATTAATTTTGTGATAAATTTTCAAGTCATCAGCATAAAGTAAAAAGTTACAAAATTCAAAACACTCGTTAATGTCATTAATAAAGAGAACGAATAACAAAGGACCTAAGATCGAGCCTTGAGGCACCCCTGAACTAATTAAAACTTGTTCGGATTCATATCCTTTCAACACAACCTTCTGTGTACGATTTGTAATATACGATTTGAACCAACGCCACAAATTGCCTCGTATTCCATTAAAAGCTAATTTCTCCAATAATATCTTATGATATACTCTGTCAAAGGCCTTTTTAAAATCTGTATAAACTGTGTCTGTTTGTGTGTTACCGTCAAAATGATACAGAAATAGATATGACGTCACAAACTGCATCACTTTATTTAGAATTGCTGCATTACGGACGAACAAAAATGCAGATGCAACAAAATTGATTGAGGTCAAGATCGCAAGGCCGCAGATGGCCGTATGTTGTTCAGAAAGGCGTAATTTAGAAAAATTTATATGTCAACAAGGAATATTGCACAGCATTTTGTGCTATCAATAAGTTCCAAAGCCAAACTACTACCGACTTACAAAGTGGTTATAGAATTTTTGGCAAATAAGGAACAATATTTTGATAAAAATGAAGCCTGCAAGAAAAAGAGCGAACAACTTTAAAATGGAACAGCGATCATAATTTTGACTACAAAACATCTATGAATACTAATCACAGAAGCCGATTTTTGGAAGCATAATTTCTACAGAAAATAACTTTCTCAAGATGCATCAAATGGTTAGCAGCAAGCAATCTCCAGAGCAAGCCAGCAAACGGGTCATATCCAGGTCCACAGCAGCCGACGCACCGAGCTCCTGGTCCTGAGATCAAGTACCCACAGCGACTATTATAGCGTTTGGCACATCCGCCCAGCTCACGCTTTGGATAATGAATTATGTCTGGCCACTCTCCAGCGGGGCACTACGGCAGGACATCCACTGGCGCTAGTCGACATTGCTCTTAACAGTCTCGACTCACTGTGGACTGCGAGCACGCTCATATCGGTCTCATGAAAGACTACGAGCAGAAATTTTCTCCCGATTCACTGGGATTGAAGCAACTGGCAATTGAAAGCTCAATAGAGTCGCAAAGACTGCACATCAAGACCATATTTGAGTACCAAGAGAAACTTATAGATTATAATATCAATAATGATTACGGAATTTTAAGGAAGAAATTATTTAAGTATAATGTGTGACTCACAATCAATAGATACTCCAAAATGCAAAGACGCACAATTTTGCCGCGCAGAAATTATTTGCCTACACAGCGTTTTTCAGCACGTGCAATGTGAATATCGTCAACAAGAGAGAAACTGAGAGATTATAACTCAATGAAGATAGCATTGGTAACGAGTAAAATCAACAAATTAGGATTCTACAAGGAAATTGCTCCAGTTATCGACAAGATATTGGTTGCTGCGCCGCCGAACTCCTATAAGGATATCAAGATAAAATATCAAGATTCGAGCAATGAAGAAATCAATATTTTTATTTCAAGAAAGGAAGAAGACATTTTGCTAGCGTTTTTAGTACGTACTAATTTATAGTGTGTAATATTTTTATTTTTCACATTTTTAGAATTTATTATAATTTTGTTATGTTCTATTTAAAAAAAAAAAGGGGGAGTATTATGGCAGCATCCATAAAGTTGTACGTGATGTCAACTAGGATATATATTTAATTAATAAGCAAGTTATATATTTTGTTAATTTAGCGCATCACGTACTAACTGGACGTGTAGATTCAATATAACACTGTACAATGTTTTAGTATAAATACTCTGCAATAATCAAATAAATCATCCATTATTCCGTTGCCACTCCTGGCCTGTAGACGGTGATGGATCGAACCAGATCCAATGGGTTTCATTAATACCTTCGTGGTCGCTATATATGTGATAAAACGCAACATTATGCTGTGTCTATCTGAAATAAATATTATTATGTAATATTTATGTTTATAAATATGGCAGATACGTTGATAAGTTATAAAAAAATATATATTGTGTAAGTACTCAATCTTCATACAAACTGTAACATTTTCCATTATCCACGACCACGAATAATAGTAATATGTATCACAATGGTCCTTAGAAAAATATAAAAAATGATAATTACTTGTTAGTTTTATTGCCCATAAACTTGGAGTAATACATCTAAAGCTTGTATTTATAATACGAAAATAGTAAACCGGGAAACATTTATTATAGTTTACAGAACAATGTTTTCATAGAAAAAACATCAAACTTATTTTATCTACGCACCTAAAATATATATGTGCCTTATATATATATGTCATTCTTATTGCTAGTATAACCGTGAAATAAACAGTGCAAAGCAGTATTGGGCAGCATAAACTAGTATACACGTAAGGCTTGTAGGTATTTCACTTTATTTTATTGACATCATTCACCGATCGGATCGCCAAAACTGGCGAAGTATCCGACTTCCTGACCAGTATCACCCCGTGTTTAACCCAAACGTATTTAAACTCATGTTTCCTGGCAAGTTCGCGACACTGACGAAATAAGATCTTGTTATTTAAAGTTAAATGTTCGTTCAAATAGATCGCGGCAACTTGCACGCCAGTCATACCTAACTTCGCCGTATCTAGTCCTTTGCACGCGCGGAATGCCGAGATTACGTTATCACGGAGAACTCTGGTGGCTAGCTTCAAGATGATATTTTTTGGACGTTTGTTCTGCTGGTCCGCATGTGGCACACGGTGAACCGCAACAATGTCCTGCGACTTTATAGGTAGCTTAATGGTATTTCCAATGCATTCCACTATATTAATGAGATTTTCACCTCGTCGTTCAGGCAGATTACATATTTCTATGTTACATTGCCGAGCTTGCTGTTCCATATTATCAATCTTATATTCCAAAGCACTTATCTCAGCCACTGTGCCCGATGATTGCGCAAGGCCACTTTCAATTGTTGTCAGACGCTTTTCAAAACAATCCTGCCTCTCTGCCGTAAAAAAATGAGACTTCTCCACTTCAGTTAATCGTTCATTAGTATTTTGGATCGATTTATTTAAGTTAACATTATCCTGATTTAACTTCATCATATTAATATTAATCTCTGCTAACGAATTTACAACTTGAGTCAGCTGATTACTGATAGGTGAGATTGCAGAATTAACAGCGGTGTTTACAGCGACGGAGATGCACTCGGTTATTTTTCTATCCCATGCAGACATCTGAGAGTTAAATTTAGCCTCAAAGAGCTCCTCCAGCATTGTATTGTCGTGTTCCGGCTGTTTCCTTTTTCGATCTTTAGCAAAAGCCTCACTATCGACTGAGTCAGGTATACTAGACTCTGAGAAGAATTTATTTGGTGGTGAATGTTGTATTGACATTGTTGTGTTTATGCGCAGCGATATGACAGCGATTCAAGCACTTGCGTAAAAAGGATAAAAAATATTTTCTGTCCCTTAGCCTTCGGAGGTGAAGTATGTTATCCCCTCAGTTACGACCACGAGATGCGGCGTAGAAAGGAGATGGCACTAGTCTTATATTTTTGTCTCTTTTACACCTCTCGGAATTCACTTATCACGATACACGCAATAGTAATACTTATACTTCGCACTTAAGTTCTATATTGCTATCGCAAATGAACACATTTTACTGAGTAAATTAGCTACACTACCACACTCGGCAGAAACCCAACGATGAATGATTTAATTTCAAAACCTTTCTTGCTATCTTTGAGTAAATTAGAGAGTGGGTTTAGAGCCAAACAAAACCAGAGTGGACTTAACGCGTCTCCTTGAAATATTCCTCTACGTATATGGATAGACTCCGTTTCAATATTTTCATCATCATTATTGTTTACTACAAGCTTAGTATTCCAGTGCTGCATTACAGTCTTCAAAAAGTTTACAAGTGTGGGATGTATTTTGTAGTGTGTCAATACATAAACTAACCACGAGTGGGGTACAGAGTCGTAAGCTTTTTTATAGTCAATATACATAGAGTAAATATTTCGTTTCTTCGAGAATGCTTGCTTGGACACTACAGCATCTATAATTAATTGTTCTTTACATCCTCTGCTACTTCTGCGACAGCCCTTTTGTTCTTCGGCCAGAATGTGGTTGTTACTGATGTGTCTATAGATACTCTCATTGATACATGAAGTAATAATTTTATACAGCGTCTGTAGACAGGTAATTGGGCGGTATTTGGCAGGATTGGTAGGATCTGAATTATCTTTCGGAAGCATATAAGTTATTCCTTGTGTTAAATATTCTGGTATAGTGTCTGGTGACTGTATAAATTTATTGATATGCGTAAGTAGCAAAGGTTGTATGCACGTGAGTTTTTTGTACCAGTAGTTGTGAATTTTATCAGTGCCTGAAGCTTTCCAGTTGTGCGTTTTAGAAATAATAAGTTGTAATGTCTCTAAGGAAACATTCTCGAATTGCATGTCTGGTATATCTAAAGTATGTTGCTTATCTTGTTCTATCCAATTGCCATCTTTATGTTCAACAGGGTTCGACCATATATTGGACCAAAATTCGTGCAGTGCTTCTGGTTGTGGCTTTTCAGTACTAACATTAGTTGATTTTTGTGTAAGTGACCTATAAAATACTTTTTCGTTACTTGTGAATTGTTTATTTTGTTTTTTTCTTAGTGTTGTCTGCTTGTACCTACGTAGTCTACTAACAGCCGCATAAATTTTTTGTTTTACTGTGTCTAAAAAGTGTGTTATTTCTGTATTCTGGTTTTCATGTTGAGAATGTACCAGGTGTTCACGTTTTTTTGCTTCAATGTGTTTTTGAAGTGTTCTGCTTCTGTTTCCCTTAATGTATTCTGTTAGCCTTCCTGCTTTAACTCTTAGGTCTTCAATTTTTTTTCTAATTATTATTATTATTATTATTATTTTCTTTTGATTTCTTTTCTCCTCTAATTGAGGGTATACGCCAAATACTATTATTATTATTATTATTTAAAAACTTTATTGTACTTAGAAACAAACATTAATCACATAAAATTACAAACACAATGGTAAAAATGGTGGACTTTTCCCAGAAGGGATCTCTTCCAGTCGACCAGAGAAACAAAGGAAAATTACTATCAATAGGAAGGCAGAAGTACAGAACAACGAAAAACAAAAAGTTTAAATAAGGCTTATACATTTCAACTACTTAAGTATATAAATACAAATCATACACATATAATATATATATATATATGTATGTATTTATGTATATATATATATATCTACATAAATACATACATATAAATATTATATTATATAACTCAATTTATGACTCAATCTATGATAGAATTTATTCACTCTAAATTTAAAGGAGCCTAAGGATTGAGACGTTCTTACCTCCACTGGTAATGCTAACTATGCTGGACCATTATGGTTCTGCATCAGGTGATCCAGGTCTTCGATTTTTATAATTCAATAAAAAATGCTGAGCAGGCTAAACAACTTTTGCTAAGGCGGCATTTTTATATTTCTTGTAGTTAAGCTGAACCATTAAGTTTTTGCATCAGGTGTTCCAGATCTTCGATTTTTATATCTTAACAAAAAATGTTCATCAGGCTGAACTACTTTTGCTAAGGCGTCATTTTTATATTTCTTGAAGTTAAGCTGAACCATTAAGTTTTTGCATCAGGTGTTCCAGATCTTCGATATTTATATCTCAACAAAAAAAAAAACATCAGGCTGAACTACTTTTGCTAAGGCGTCCTTTTTATATTTCTTATAATTAAGCTGGACCATTATGGTCCTACATCATGTGTTCCAGATCTTCGATTTTTATATCTCAACAAAAAATGCTCATCAGGCTGAACTACTTTTGCTAAGGCGTCCTTTTTATATTTCTCATAATTTAGCTGGACCATTATGGTCCTACATCATGTGTTCCAGATCTTCGATTTTTATATCTCAACAAAAAATGCCCATCAGGCTGAACTACTTTTGCTAAGGCGTCTGTCCAAAATATTGAACAGAAATACGCAGCGTCGTCAGCGAAACGCATCATCAGCAACACAATTGAGCGAGCGTCAGAGATGACCCGAATACGCGCTGCATCGGCGATCTACACGGACGACACACAATCGAAACCTAACAAATGTGTATAGTACATGAATTTTGTACATAAACTTAAGATAATGTGTAAATAAACCAGTTGTAACTTTGGATTGGAGTTGATCATTTCCTCCCAGCTCACCTCCAGTACCATCTGGATAGGCGTGCCAGTACGCCTGAGCTTCTACATAGCAATCCCCAGTATATTCTGGTGGTGCCCCTGCACGGCAGTGTTGCGACTGTGTTGCAGCTTCCCCCCCACTGCGGCCAAGACACCCTTAGCCATCACGCTGATCGGTCCCATGAGTCTGTGGGATCGGCAGTGGGTAGTCATTTCCTGTGTATGTGTGTGTTCCTGCACGACGTACACATACCTTTTTCCTACCCAACCTCCATCTGTAAACCTTAGGTCTCACGATTACAGATCTCCTCCTGATCTATATATTTATTTATTACACCGTATGGAGAGGGCGCACGAAAGTAAACATTGGACTCTTGCTCTTCTCGATTAAAAATATTATTATAAATAGATACAGTGAATAACAACGTTCAAAAAGTGATAAAAAAGGACTTTACAGTGGTGAAAATACATGGAAATATACAGTGCAGGGTAACATCACGTAAAAACTAGAAACACAGTATACCGGTACTTTTACGAAAATAGTGCATAAGAAAGAACTTACACTTAAAAAGTGGGACACAAAGTGATAACTAGTGTTAGATATGAACATACAATTTTAAAATAAATAGATTAAGACTGAACTTTAAAAAAAAAGACATTCAGTGCAAAGTGATTATAAACTCAAATAAAATAGCCTACATTAATGATGACTCGTCATATATAGCAAATATCGAATAAAAATAATTACAGCGCCATCTATATAACAACAATCGAACTACTACATAAAGATCTTGTTAAATAAGAACCCAATCAATCATCTTGACCGACGGTATTGTGGGTCACCTAAATAGTACAGAGACTAATTACAAGAGGGCGCCACCATGTCGAATATTGCAGAGTTAATTAGAGAATTGAGAGCCGATATTAAAAAAGACTCTGAAGAAACGCTTCAAAACTTGGAAATTAGAATGGTCAATAATATAAATGAAAATATTGATAACAAATTCCTAACATTTCATAACGAATTAAAAGAAATTAAGCAAAGTAACTTAGAACGAGACTCTCTCTCTCTCTCTCGCTATAGAAAAACAGTTAAAATATAAGAATATTTTTTTCTTTGCAATAAATGAAGGAGAAAAGTCGTACGAAGAACTAGAACAAGTAATTCTGAAGATTGTTAAGTTCGACTTAAAAGTTGATTGCAATATAAACGACCTTGAGATGGTAAGAAGGATGGGGAAAAAAACCGAAAACAAAATAAGACCTATTGTAGTAACCTTCACCACATATGGGAAAAAAGTAGCAATATTAAAAAACAAACGACAACTGAAGGATAGCCATATATATATATCAAAGAAGATTACCCCAAACAAGTACTAGAGAAGAGAGAGACCTTAAAAGAACAAGTTAAGAAACTAAAAGAAGAAGGGAAGAAGGCTTTTATACGTTACGACCGGATAATAGTACAAGAAAACACAGAAGAAAATAATAAAACACAATTAAACAAAAAAAGAGACCTGGAAATCACACCACCGAATAAAAGTGACTATACGCAGTCTAATTATCAACAAACAACGAGATATCAAGTAGCTAAAAGAAACAAAACCCTAACTCTACATAACAAAGCTCAAGGTACTCTTTCAAACTTTTTTCAAAAACGTAGCGACTTACCATCACAAGCTATGAACCAACTAACTAACCAAGAAGAAAATACATAGCAACGAATAGAGCTACAAGAACCAAAAAATCCCATAAATCTCAGCGCCCTTAACACAAACTGTAACAATACAAATAACCAAAATGGAACAAACAAAACGCATGAACTAACACAGAATAAATTTAAAAAAAAAACACACATAACTCCAAGAAACCTGGTCAGTCTGGGGCATACAATTGACCGCACCCCCCCAATCGAAGAAAAAATTGAGACAACAACAAGAAACTATTTAAATATATGGACATATAACGTCAGAACCCTTATGGAAGACTATAAACTGCAAGAGCTTGAAATAAGCCTACAAAACTTAAAATGGCACATTATAGGACTTTCCGAGGTCCGTCGTGAAGGAGAAGGTCTTATCGAATTGAAATCTGGAAATCTTTTTTATTACTATGGCAAAAAACAGGGTGTCCATGGAATAGGCTTCCTTGTCAGCAGTGAAATAAAAAACTAAGTATCAGAAATAAAGCACATTTCAGAAAGAGTGATTAGTTTGGAGCTTATAATAAACAAAAATTCATACACATTTATTCAAGTATATGCTCCGTATAATAAAAATACAGAAGACCCGGAAGTGCTACGTTGTTTGAAAGACATAGAAAATACATACTCAGATTGCAAAACTAATTACAAATACATAATGGGAGATTTTAATAGCCAAATAGGACAAAGAAAACTTGGCGAAGAGTACAATATTGGAAAATATAATTATAGGAAAAGGAACCCTAGAGGAGAACAATTAATGGAGCTAGCACAGTTACTTAACCTTAAGATTGGAAATACCCTCTACAAATGCAATCTAAATAGACGATGGACATGGAACCACCCAAATAATAAAGACAAAACACAAATAGATTATTTTCTTATACCTAATAAAACTATCATACACAATATAACTACTATTAGAAAAATCCAATTTAATTCAGACCACAGACCAATAGAGATGATACTGGAAATACCAAAAAAGAGAAAGAGATTCAAAAACCATACAAAATCACTAAAAATTAACATAAATAAAACAATACCAGAAACCACAAGCACAGAAACACAAGCTCTAATTACAAGCCTCCGGGTATCAGACACACTACAGATACAATACGACAAACTGGAGAACATACTTAAATCATCAATACAAATAACATCAGACAAACAAAGCGAAAACAACATATATAGCAACCAAACTAAAAGACTCCTAAAGTTCGAATTAGAAAACAAAGAAAATAAAATTAGAATCGAAAAAAACAGGCTGTATGCGGTGAATAGAAGATTAAGAAAACTGACAAAAGAAGACATAGAGAACAACAAAATGGAAAAGATAGAGCAACTTCTTACTCAAAATTGCTCTATAAAAAAAGCAGAAAAATTAAAAACATTAGGAAAAGAATTAGTCTTAAATATGAATAAAAAGGGAAAAACAATAAGCAATAGGAAAGATATTGTTAAAGTCGCCACCGAATTCTACGTATAACCTGTATAAAAACCACAAACACAAACAATCTATATATAACCCAAAAGAAAGCACAACATGGACACCACTCTTATTAGACGAAGTGAGATCGGCAGCAAGAAAGCTGAAAAATGATAAAGCGACAGGACCGGCTGGCATCTGTAACGAAGTTATAAAATACTGCAATGACGAAATCCTTGACCTGATCAAAAATATATTTAATAGAATAATAATAGAAGAAAAAATTCCAACACAATGGCTGAATTCAAACATGATCATACTACACAAAAAGGGAAGGAAAGATAACATTGACAACTACAGACCTATCAACCTGTCATCATGCATATATAAGCTCTTTATGACTATAATAAGGGGAAGGATTCAAAGGAATTTAGAAGAAGAACAACCGCCAGAGCAGGCCGGCTTCCGATCTCACTACAGCACCACGGATCACCTACATACTGTCAATCAAATAGTAGAGATGTGACGTTGTAATTATTTTGAAAGAAACAATATTTAAAAAGACCAAACTCTTTAATTTAATTTTTAACAATTATACAAGGAGTGCCGAAAGTAGTCACAGGTAAGGGTCGTAGGTTCACAGCCACGAGATTCGTTGTTCCAGAAGAGATTTCCAAAAGTACTCAGCTTTGAAGCAGCCCGGCGTCCAGTCGTGGTCGAAAGAGGACGAGGCTCCTCACGCCTCCGTATTTATATGGGCTGCGCGGGGTGGAGAGCGGGGTAAGGAGGGAAGCACAGGTGCGGACCTCGTGACACACCCCCCTCGTTGGGACAGAATTTTCCTGCCGGAAAATTCGGCTTCATCTGCTCGCTGGCTGAAGCTGGCAGGATACGACGGGGTTGCGGACTCTGGAGACCCAGGAGGAGCAGGACAGCTGAAATTAAGAGAAAAGGAATGAGTAACATTCTAGGTATTGCAGTTAGGTTACCTGAAAAGTTAGAAATACATTATACGAGCCGAGCCGAGTCACCTCACAGAGCAATTTTATTTTTTTATTTTATTTTTAGCACCAGAAATAATAATTAAAATATACCGCGAAACGTTAGATGCGATGCGATATGAAATAACAATGTAAAGCGATTATTATAGTTATCTATTAACAAGTGTGCGTGAACAGCTGTGGTATGCACAACCGGTAAGCCAAGGTCAAGAACCGGTCGTAGCTTGCAAGTGTCAATGCATTCAATAGCGAAAGAAATAGGTGAACACAATATCGCCAGTAAATAGAATTCAGTTAAGATGTTATAAAGACAATTCGAACCTGTATACTTGATTCAAGCGAGAGACTTTTTTACCACTAAACCATAGGGTACAAGAAAAAAAATGTTATACATTGATTATAGAAGATAGTATTTAATTTGTTTAAATTTTGATTATATTTTGATAATTATTCTTTATAATTTATTTGTTTTATATCTTTAATATGCCATTCGCCCAGTGGCTTACCAGACATGTCTGAAAGTTTATACACCAAAGGAGATTTTTTTGATACTATTTTGCATTTTATAAATTTAGGGGCCAATTTTTTTGAAAAATATTTGTCTTTATCGCTTAAATAAAATGTTCGCTTCCAAACAATATCGCCAACATTGAATTCTGCCGGCTTACGGCGAAGATTATAAGACTGGCAGTTACGCTCGTGGGCCGATAACAAGGATGCATGTACTTTGTCGAAGATAGAAGACAAGTGACCAAGGCACTCCGCATAACAGTCACGTGGTTCGTGAATTAAGTTCGGATCAGAATCTAGATAGTGTGAACCGCAGGTTATCAATTCGCGACCGAAAACAAGAAAAGAGGGCGTGTAGCCTGTGACTTCGCTTACCGCACAATTGATGGCGAATTGGATTTTAGGTACTAGCGTATCCCACACTCTGTGATCGTTTTCAATGAATGCAGAGATAGCTGTAGTTATAGTTTTGTTATAACGTTCAACCGTATTAACGTGAGGCGTATAAAATGGAGTATAGTGTGTGTTCGGAACTTTATATCAATACATATAATAAAATCGTAACCGATCGCTGTCTGTACATGGAAGATAAATAAGTAAAAATATTTTTGGGGGCTTTTACCAACGCAATAGAACACATAAGCGGCCAAGTGCGAGTCGGACTCGCCCATGAAGGGTTCCGTAGTAGCAAATAACATAATATAAAAGTCTTGTAGTATGTTTTTTAAATTTTTTATATTTGAGTTGATTGAATGAAAGGTAAATTGCCGTTTATGATGATGACGTATTAAAAAAAAACTACTTACTAGATCTCGTTCAAACCAATTTTCGCTGGTAGTTTTTATGGTAATGAACATCATATATTTTTTTTAGTTTTATCATTCTCTTATTTTAGAAGTTACGGGGGGGGGGGGGGGGGACACACTTTTTTCCACTTTGGAAGTGTCTCTCGCGCAAAGTGTTCGGTTAAGAAAAAAATGCTATTAGAAACCTCAATATCATTTTTGAAAACCTATCCATAGATACCCCACACGTATGGGTTTGATGAAAAATAAATTTTTGAGTTTTAGTTCTAAGTATGGGGAACCCCCAAAATTTACTGTTTTTTTTCTATTTTTGTGTCAAAACCTTAATGCGTTTCACACAATACATCTACTTACCAAGTTTCAACAGTATAGGTCTTATAGTTTCGGAAAAAAGTGGCTGTGACATACGGACGGACAGACAGACAGACATGACAAATCTATAAGGGTTCCGTTTTTGCCATTTGGCTACGGAACCCTAAAAACAATGATTTTTAGAATTTTTGTCTGTTTGTCTGTTTGTCGGTTTGTCTGTTTGTCTGTGCGTTTGTGCACGCTAATCTTAGAAACGGCTGAACTGATTCGTTTGCGGTTTTCACTGAAATATTATGATAAGCTTCACTTAAAATTTAGTGTTTGTTTCATTTAAATCCGTTCATAAATAAAAAAGTTATATCAATTTTAACACTAGAGTGCACGCGCCCCATTTCTTTGCAAGTATGCTCGCGCGCTCTACTATAGTAGAACACTTTAAAATTGAAAAAAAATCAATAATATGGCAATTTTGAATAAAAATAAGCATTTTTACTAAAGAAGATTTATTTTAGAAAATTAAAGTTAATTAAAGTTACAAAATTTTTGTTTACATTGTTAAATTTACTTAATTAGGAACATTTTTAAGAGATCACATAAAAAGTTACATATTTGGCAAGTTACAAATCAAAACACATATTTTTTTTAGATTTCTGATATTTTTTTAAATTGAATCACTGTTTTCGTTGCATTCAATGCACAATAGTTTGAGTTGGAGGTGATTTATTCCATCGTGTTCCATTTTTTGATATAAAAAAGTTGCCACTCACCTCTGTACGCTCAACTTGCCTCAATTGAGAGAGAAGAATATCATCTTTTGACGACGACTGCTCAGACTGTGTGGTATTAGTCACGTGGTCTTGAGCCATCTCCTCATCTTGCACCTGACTTCTGCCCTCTTGACTAATTGGTTCTGACACTATGCCAGCATTACCATCGTCATCGCTTTCAATAATTTCCTCATCATCTTCAATTTCCTCTTCCAGCCATTTTGATACACGACGTTCCCATTCTGAGGCCATGATAAATTTTGGTGCTAAAAAAAACAAAGTACAAAATAAAATATAATGCATAAAAAAAATGTTATAAAACACTAAAGAAAAACAACTAAGTATAAGTTACTTACCTCATATATTAATTACACAAGTGGTCGCGCGTACTACTCAGGTAGAATAAGGATTTTGTCGCGAAATAATATCGACGTGCGGCCTCTTTTTATACGTGCGGCACACGAAAATGAACCGGAGTTTAGTAGTCGAGGCTTAACTAGGAGCGGGAGGGTATATATGAAAAAATGAGATGACACGACTCAAAAGTTTGCTCCTGTTCTACTATAGTAGAGCGCGCGTGTCCTCTAGTGTTAAAGAATCACGTCAACCATTTTTGTTCGAAAAACTGTGTTTGTGCACGCTTATCTCAGAAACGGCTGAACAACTTCGGTTGCGATTTTCAATTATGTATTTTGATAAGTTTCACTTAAAATTTAGTGGTTGTTTCATTGAAATCCGTTGATAAATAAAAAAGTTATATCAATTTAAAAAATCACGTCAAAGATTTTTGTTCGAAAATTTGCTATGAAATAAACTGTACGGTAGCATTGGCTAAAACTTTTGTTAATTTTATATACGGTTTTTATAAAGTAATAAAGTTAATAACCGGCCAAGTGAGAGTCGGACTCGCACAAAGGGTTCCGTCCCATTATCTATAAAAAATCAAGTTTGTTGTACGGGAGCCTCAATTAAATATTTATTTTACTCTATTTTTAGTTATTATATCGGCAAGAGAAATACATCATCCTTGAAAATTTCAACTGTCTGGCTATCACGGTTCATGAGATACAGCTTGGTGACAGACGGACGGAAGGACGGACAGCGGAGTCTTAGTAACAAGGTCCCGATTTTAGCCTTCGGGTACGGAATACGGAACCCTAAAAATTTACTATTTTGATGTTTTTGGAGTTTTTTTATTAGTTTTTTTTGGTCACCAATAAATAGCGCTGTTAAAAATACACAGAGCCTAGGGCCGCAAGACCCAACGCCACCAAACGGCGATTCTTAGCATGATTGTGGGCGCGAAAATGGAAAAAGGAATCAAAATAGGAAGTACTTAATAGGTTAGGTTAGGCACAGGGGATGTCCTCTGACTAAAGCATAGGGTGCTGTGAGCGAGTCACGGACCGCCATAGTGGTAGCCGCGCCGGGGCTTTTAGCCCTTACCCCGGAGTTTTTAGTGGTAAACGCCACATAACCTTACCGGTCTCCCGTTACTGGCAAGGTGTCCGAACCGAAGGGATTTTTCCCGCGTAAAATTCTCCTCCATAAATCTGCCTCCATGACGTGGGCCAGTCGGGCGATAGGAACTGGATTCCAAATACGGTCCTCTAGGTTGAAAGGAGCATTTGTGTCAACACGCGTCTTTACCCTAGCGGATAAAATTGAAGGCCGATGTACCAGGCCACTCAGACTCCTCTCGATAACTGAGAGAGTACCTCAAGTGAGCTCAGCCAAAGCCGCTGATAAGCAGTCGCCGTACCAGGTCTTTGGAGCAAGATTTAGCACACTGACTTGGCAAAAGCGGTAACTCCGTTATCACCATGAGATTTTTTGTGGGTGAAAACCTTAACCGTCCGATTTCCTGTGGCCAAAAGGCACCTTTTCCTCACGTAAGAAGAAAGGTTAGGGAAAAAATGTTAGGTTAAAATTTAAGTTAGGCACTGCAATAAAAATGTGTGGAAAACCCATACCAAGACTACTCAGTATTGTGACTTGAGGAACGAAAGATAGGTAATGGTCATTTTCCAGTTCGTTTGAACTGAAAGTACGCCGCAAATAACCTCCAAACAGCCGTATAGGACGCCCTACCCGAGAAGCTCTTCAAACGGAGGTTATTAGTGAACACTAAGCAGACATTGATCTCAGAGAACACTAACTTTCTGCCATCCTTGAAGCTCTACTGGTAAAATGTGCCGAGATACTGGCACGTAAAATACCTAGAGGTATCTTAAGTTTGGCAGATGCCTCAGCTTGAAAGTCCACATCAATAAAATGGTGACGATAGTGAAGATGGCCCGGGGGAAGCTCCATCCAGTACTTTCTGTGATGTATGTAGGTAGGTAAATAATGAATGGTGGTGGGTAGCTGTAAGTTGCTATGTACTCGATGTGTCAGTTCGGAATAAACGGTTATACGTACAGCCGCATTTCTCTTCTTCCCTCGGAATATAAGATCCTGTAGGACTATAGGCCACGACAGTTCATTGGCGAACGAGGATTGTTCGGGTTGAAAGGATTTTTATCGCGTGCGACGAAAATAGACACAGATATGTAATGTGTATTTTTAGTCAAAGAAGTACGTTACTTAGGTTATATATTAAATAAGACTGGCATTAAGACTGATCCAGAAAAAGTTCAAGCTATTACCAAAATACCTCGGCCGAACAGTGTTAATGAATTGCGGTCATTTTTAGGTATAGTAAATTTTTACGCCAAATTTGTAAAGAATATGAGTTCGATATTAGTACCTTTGTATGAATTACTTAAGAAAGGGAGTGACTGGCACTGGTCTAAACAATGTGAACAAGCATTCATAGAAGTAAAACGTCTGTTGGTCGGCGCGGAGGTTTTAGCACATTATGATCCGAGTCTACCTCTCATAGTGACCTGCGACGCCAGCACCCGGGGCGTGGGGGGAGTGCTCTCGCAGCTGAGCAGGGACGACAGCCGCGAGCGCCCGATCGCTTATGTTTCGCGGACGCTAAATGACGCGGAAAGAAACTATTCACAGATACATCGGGAAGCGCTCGCTATCATATTTTCTGTTAATAATTTCCATCAGTATCTGTATGGACGTCGCTTCACCCTCCGCACGGATCATTAACCCTTAGTATCAATACTGGGGCCGCACACAGGGATTCCGGCAATGGTAGCCAGTCGTATGCAGCGTTGGGCTATTATATTATCTGCTTATTGTTACGATATCGAGTACGTGCGCACCGATGAGAATGGAGCGGACGGGCTGTCGCGTCTACCGGTGACCGGCAGCGGTAAACAAATGAGTCATGCGCACTCGCGGCCGCCCGAGCAAACTTACTTGCATTTTGTACAACAAGAATTACTTTTGGACTACAACGATGTTAAGACACAAAGTTCTAGGGACCCATTACTTATTAAAATTTTAAGTTTTTTGAGGGATGGATGGCCAGAGGAGTGTGAGATTGATTGACCTTAAACCTTACTTCAATCGCAAAGACGGGCTATACGAAGAGTTAGGGTGCGTCATGTGGGGACATAGGCTGGTAGTGCCGGAAGCTTGTAAAGAAAAGGTACTACGCATGATTCACGAGCCTCACATGGGAATTGTTAAATCGAAGGCCTTGGCGCGCAGTTACGTGTGGTGGCCCGGGCTGGATGAGGATGTGAAACGACTGTGTCGCGAGTGTGAGGTGTGCGCATCACAGGCGGACTCGCCGCCACGGCAGACCCCAAAAATGTGGCCTTGGCCTAGCAGGCCTTGGTCTAGGCTGCATTTGGACTTTATGGGGCCTATTTTTGGTAAAACATATCTGGTAGTAGTCGATGCCATGTCTAAATGGGTAGAAGTGTTCCATGTTGCTAGCACGGCAGCCACAGGTGTTATAAGTAAACTGTGTGAATTATTCAGCAGGTTCGGGCTGCCTAAGCAAGTCGTGACTGATAATGGCCCACCTTTCTCGAGCGCCGAATTTGGTAGTTTTTTGCGTAGCCAGGGCGTCGACCAGGTTTTTTCCGCCCCCTATCATCCATCTTCCAATGGATTGGCAGAAATAACGGTAAAATCATTAAAACGGGTTATTAAAAAGGCCAATATGGAAAAACTAAATTTAGAAAAAGCCCTTTGTACTTACTTGTTGCATTATAGGAATACGGAACACTCAACGACAGGCGAAAGCCCGGCTATGTTATTACTAGGCAGGAGGTTACGCACAAAATTAGACACAGTGAAACCAGATAGAGAGAGTAGGGTTAGAAAAGTTCAGCAATATCAAAAAGTAATGGCAAAAGGGAGCAATAGGGAGCTCAAGCCAGAGAATGCGGTGTGGTATAGACAATTCTTAAAGTCGCATAAATGGGATTCAGGCCAAGTCGCTGAATGTTTAGGCCCTAGTAATTATAAGATAAGAGACAAAAACGGGGAGATCATCCACAGACACATTGATCAATTAAAAAAGAGAACAAGTAGGTCCTCATTGGCTTGTCCGGTTACGGAACATAGGGATAATAAAGAGTCTAGCACAAATTCTCAACCTGAGGTAGCCTTATCGGACAGGGTAAGTGGGGCCCATTCGGGGGAGACGGAATCAGGGATCGATGACACGGTCGCGCCGGCAGAGGAGGAAAAGAGATTGGACGAAGGGAATAACGATAAGGTTTTCCCGCCATCGCCCGAATTTCAGGATGCTTTGCCTAGCGTACCGACGCCACCTCCAAGTCGGCCTATGCGGCAATGTCGCCTTCGAAAATTATTGTTATAATTTAAGTTAGTATAAGGATTTAAGTATAAGTTTAACGATATACCTGTATTTAATTAATTAGTCAAAAATGGGTAAATGTAAAATGTTAGGGTTAATTGATGTTGGATATTGTGATGTATGTAGGTTGGTAAATAATGAATGGTGGTGGGTAGCTGTAAGTTGCTATGTACTCGATGTGTCAGTTCGGAATAAACGGTTATACGTACAGCCGCATTTCTCTTCTTCCCTCGGAATATAAAATCCTGTAGGACTATAGGCCACGACAGTTCACTTTCCTTTCGCTTCTAGCTTCGGACGCGGCTCATGATTAAGGCGATCTTAAGAAAATCTATGTTTAAGGTTACTTGAGGAACGCCGTCATCTGTCGGGACTCAAAGTAGAAATGCGTATTTCTCGACTTTTATCTCCCGCCTAGCGAAAGACATATTTGACAAGGCTTACCATTGCACCGCCACATCGGGAGGGCGGGGAAGAGGGGGAGATACAAATAGACGGTGGCAGCAGTCCGCTGCAGAGAGCTACAACAGATTAGTGCTGTGGGAACTCACGCCAAAAGACGGAAGATGAATTAAATATTAGCAAAGTCACTACCTATTGCATAAGTATTTCGTTTTAGAGAGACCCACGGCGTAGCAGTAACATTCGGTAACAGTGTAAGTTTACATGTAGTTTACAATGTCAAAATTCCGATCGACTTAGACTGTGACTAGAGATAATGTGTGATCGTAGTAAACAAGGAACCCTTATAGTTTTGCCATTTCTGTCTGTCTCTCTGTCCGTGGTTTTACTTAGAGATAATTAGAACCAAGAAGCTGTAATTTGGCAACGGTCATGAACTTAAAGCAAAACTGGGCAGGGCAACTGGCGCGACGGAGCCCATGCGATGGGTTGACGAAATAATCAAAGTCGCGAGTTACACCTGGATGTGAGCAGCACAGGACTGAGATGTGTCGACGAAGACAGGTCTATGCTCAGCAGTGGACGGAATAAGGGCTGAGATGATGATGAACTCTTTAGTTTTTATTCTAAATCGACATTCACAAATACGGAACCCTTCACTGCGTGTGACCTGATATTGTGCGTGTTACTTGACCGGTTTTATTGAAAATATCAAAATAACGATTTTTATAAAGTAAAGTCCACGCAGACGAAGTCGCGGGCAACAGCTAGTTTAGATAATAAGTTTTTAAATTAGGCACTAACGAATTGTTTACCGTTATCTACTATGACCGTAGAAGGAATGCCGTGAACCAAGAAAACATTATCTTCGAGTATTTTTGTTATTATTTCTGCTGTGGCACGCTTTATAGGGAAAAGCAAACAATACTTGGAGAAACAACAACAGACAACGAAAATATAGTTATTTTTGATAGATACTTATCGTTTGAAACGGCCTAAGACAAGACTTTGGTCCGCCCATATGACCGAAAGTGGAGTGAGTTTGATGTTTATGAGCGATACAATCATCGCAAGAATTGACGGCCTTAACCACGTCTGCATACATACCTGGCCAATAGTAGTTAAGGGCCAAGCGCTTGTATGTTTTAGAGATGCCCATGTGACCAGCTGTGGGCAACGAATGGTTTTGCCTTATTAACTCCGATCTCTCTTCGGATGGAACAACCTCTTTCCATTGAAACTCTCTAGTAAGAGGGTTAAGACTTTTTTTGAAACGATATAATTTATTATTAAGGACCTGATAGTCGATAAAAGAGGCAGGAGACTGTGAACAACCCTTATAGATATTAAGATACCATGAATCATTAGTAGAAATGACATTCCCATCTATTGTGTTGCATTGCATAGGCATGACATTAGGAGAACGGGAAAGGAAATCTGGCACAACGTTATCGGTTCCTCGACGATGCTTTATTTCGAAATTATAGGAAGAAAGACGGACTCCCCATCTAGCCAGTCGACCCGTAGGATTGTTGAGTTTGATAAACCACTTGAGAGCAGCGTGATCAGTGTACACAATAAATTTCTTGCCATTTTCTACATAGCAACGCCAGTGTTCAATAGCTGACAGAACAGCAAGCGCCTCGCGCTCTGTAGCACTATAATTTCTTTCCTGGTCCGTAAGGGATTTGCTGTAGAAGGCTATAACTCTTTCTTTCCCCTCCAAGACCTGACATAAAACAGCTCCGATACCAAAGTCACTACTATCCGCGTGAATTTCAAATGGTTGTGTGTAATCTGGACAAGATAGTACCAGCGAAGAAGACAAACAATCCTTTAATTTATTGAAAGCTGCGTCAGCCTCTCGCGACCAATTGAACGCAGGAGAGTTTTTATAACAAAAAACCCTGTTTTCAAATTCTGGACCGTAAAACAAAATATCTGCAAGACGCTGCTGGGTGGCTGGAGCGTTAGTTAATCCAAAAGCCATAGATTTAAAATGAAATTTACCACGCGTAGGAATATAAAATTACGTTTTGCAACGATCCTCTTTTTTTATCAAAGTTTGCCAAAAACATTTTGAAATGTCTAAGCTAGATATGTATTTAGCATCTCTTAAGTTATCCAAAATCTCAGCAATATAGGGTAAACTATAAGCATCTTTTTTTGTTATAGAATTTAATTTCCGACTATCCAGACAAAAACGCAGTTCGCCATTTTTTTTAGGGGTCAAGATCACTGGATTAGACCAAGGGCTCTCGGAAGGTTCAATCACGTCTTCTTTAAGCATTTGGTCGACATGTTTTACCAAAATGCGCTGTTTCTCTGGAGACATGCGATAGTAACGCTGCCGAATCGGTGGGTGATCACCTGTATCTATCGAATGAGTAATGAGAGAGGTACCGAGACCGCGTTTCTGATAAGAAATATCGATAAATTGAGAAATAATGTTGTTGGCGGTAGTTCTTTGATCGTCAGTTAAATTATCAAATGAAATTAATTTACTAACGGTGTCCTTCTGTACTACCGAGGTTCCAGATTCGTGATTATTTTGAGGTGAGACGGTTTCCAAATTAGCCGGAAACAGACCAAAACTTCTCCAAAAATCCATACCCAGAATCAAGGGATTTTTGATGCCAGGAACGATATGGGTAACAAGAGAAACAGTTTTATTTTGAAATTGGAATGGAATTACCACTGAGCCGAGTGAAGAATATTGCTCGCCACCAGCGGTGGTAAAAACCAAGGGCTTAGAACCACTTAATTCCAAATGTTTCAAGAAAAGAAGATGAGAATTATTACCAAGTATAGTTGCGCAAGACCCAGAATCAAGTAAGCCAATGGTGTTTCTTTTATTTACTACTACAGGGATATAGGGAGGTTGTGTGTTTGTATTTACGATTGAAGAAAGTTTATGGCAATTAAAGAAATTGGATACGTGATGTAGCCAATTGTGCCACTCAGTTTTACTAGTTCGACTTTTTATTTTGGACTTTCCCCAATCGGAACTTACAAGTTTTTTGAAGGTTCATTGTTTTTATTACAGTTTGTACAATTAGAGACTTTAAAACCTTTCAAACCACATTTAAAGCAAATAAGAAAACGAGGCTGAGTGCAAGATGATAAATTGTGCGAGTCATTTCTACATCTAAGGCAGAATTGTTTATTATTAGTAGTATTAGCAACGGCATTAATTTGACGATCCTTAGAAAAATTGTTAGAAGAAGCCGGACTGGAATTTTTAAAATAATTTCGATTTCGGAAAAAGTTTTTATTATTATAAGTTTTATTTACGATGGCGGAATCGGAATCAACGTAAGCCAGTTCAGGAGCCAAAGTACTAGAAGTAACCTTAGGTGGTTCAGAAAAATCATTACTACGACTTTGATATTGTTCGAACTTTCTGCAAATGCTAACCAACGAAGAAATATCCGAAACCACCCCAGTCAGAAGGCAATTAGTGTAACAAGGCCTAATGTTATTTAACAAGATGTTCAATTTGACAGACTCGCTGACAGGCTCATCCAAACGGGAAAATAATCCTTGCATTTTTGCTATATATAAGGTTATGTTCTCTTTCTCGCCCTAAGAACGAAGTCTTATTTCCGCCATTAGTTTATCGTCGTAATTATGCAGACTGAAATCACGCTTAAGTAATTTACAAAGATCGTCCCAAGTATCAACGCTGTCTTTAATAGAACGATACCAATGGAGTGCATCGTCTGAAAATATCTCAAAAGCGAAAGAAAAGATTTTGCTATCTGGAATGCTTCTACAAGACATAAATTCGTTAACTTTTTGAATAAAGGCAAACACGATTTACCGTTATATTTAAATTTACCGAGTTCAGAAAATAATTTACGATCGTAGGTTAATGCATCAAAGAATTTTTCATCAGAGTTCTGTGACTCGACTCCGCTCGATACTGCAGGTTTAGAAGAAGTTAAGGACGAGAGAATTTCGGAAATGGAGTGAAACTCGTTCCAGACCGAATTAAATTTTTGTGTATCACTAATTGAGGTGATGTCAATGCGTGATAACCTATGAAAAACGTGGCTGAGAATAGATTCAGTTCTAGAGTAAAGATTTTTATCAAATTTAGATTGCAAGGCTTTCGCGTTGTTTTTCACTCGTATTAAGGAATTATTTACCGCGGAAATATCCTCTTCGACCGTAAAACATGATTCTAAAATGTCCTCTGAAGGAGAACTAGATGAAAGTTTGGTAATTAATTTACGTAACTCCTCCACAGTACACTTTGAGGAGTCACCACCTCTTATTTCTACCTCATATTCGAGTTCCGATTTATTTAATAAAGTAAATTTTATGGTATAGGCCATAGTGACCAAAAAAAAAAAAAATGTGTGGAGCAGCTACGAAACCAGAAAAATTATGTGGAGCGAAAAGAAAAAAAATCAATTTGATTCCGTCCAAAAGGGTTTAACAGCAAGGATATTATTACGTGAGATTAATTAAGTTAAAGTGGGATATGATATACCACGCTGCACGAACGCAAAAGCACGTGGACGGACGATAGCCCCACGTTGGGCGCCACTGTGACGTAGTAATTATTTTGAAAGAAACAATATTTAAAAAGACCAAACTCTTTAATTTAATTTTTAACAATTATACAAGGAGTGCCGAAAGTAGTCACAGGTAAGGGTCGTAGGTTCACAGCCACGAGATTCGTTGTTCCAGAAGAGATTTCCAAAAGTACTCAGCTTTAAAGCAGCCCGGCGTCCAGTCGTGGTCGAAAGAGGACGAGGCTCCTCACGCCTCCGTATTTATATTGGCCGCGCGGGGCGGAGAGCGGGGTAAGGAGGGAAGCACAGGTGCGGACCTCGTGACACACCCCCCTCGTTGGGACAGAATTTTCCTGCCGGAAAATTCGGCTTCATCTGCTCGCTGGCTGAAGCAAGCGAATACAAATATTATATCTACTTAGCTTTCATCGATTTTTCCAAAGCTTTCGACTCAGTAGACCACGAATTTCTTTTCGCTAGTCTGGAGTCACAAGGTGTTGATCAAAAAATTATTAATATACTTAAGATCATATACAAGAACAGTACCGCGACTATCAAAACTGACAGGACAGGTCTGCCATTCCCTCTTCAAAAAGGTGTCAAACAAGGCGATCCAGTCTCACCACTGCTTTTTAATGCTCTGTTGGAATCAGTTTTCAGAAGACTGAAATGGGAGAAAAAAGGTATAAAAATAAACGGAAAATACTTAAACAACCTAAGGTTCGCCGATGACGTCATTATATTTTCCGAAACCCCCGAAGAACTACAACAAATGATCGACCAATTTTGCACAGCTTGTGGACCCGCCGGCTTAGTTATGAACAAAAACAAATGTTAAATCATGACAAATGGTCACAAAAAACAAATTGTTATAGACGGAGAGAATATAGAATACGTAAGTGACTATATTTATTTGGGACAGATTATATCTTTTGAAGATCGGCAGACTAAAGAAATTGAACATAGGATTGGTAAATCATGGAATAAATATTGGAGTCTAAAGTTTATAATGAAGAGCGAATTATCCTCAAAAATAAAAAAAGAAGTCTTTAACTCATCTATACTGCCGACACTCACTTATGGAGCACAAACCTGGAGCCTGACAAATTATCAGGAAAATAAACTGAACATCTGTCAAAGAGCGATGGAGAGATCTGAAGAATATGTAGCCAGGAGTCCCTATACAGGATCTTGCGGGAGGAGCACAATTAAACACGTCCGTAGCTTTTGACATTTATTGCAAGAGGAAGATTGCGAGATACCCTACACACAATCATAATTACGCTACCGACATATGTCACACCCTCACCCTTAACTAACACTATGTATATTTTTCATATTAATAATAACAAATGGTTAACTTAAATACTAGCTATTTACTTCTATACTAAATTAATCTATTTCTAAACCATAACGTTTAATAGGTTTTCTTGCCCGTTTAATAGCATCCGGAAGGCTCACCGATGGTTGAACGCTGGGGTTGTCGACGGTACTATTTTCTAACCCTTCCTCGGGATTCACGTGCTTTAAAGTTACCGGTGTTTCCTTCGCGCTCGACTCCTATACCTCTGATACAACGGTCTTTTCCGTATTCACCGTTTCTGCTACCGAATCTAAACTTTTAGTATTTTTATCCGGTGAATGGTCACCGGAATCATCTGCTACACCAAAACAACTGCTACGCCTTTTTTTAAGCTGATCTATGTGTCTTTTTAGCGGTGGACACTCCCTATTAATAATATAATTGCGTGATCCTACCTTATCCCTGACTATACCACCAATCCATTTTCCCCCGGTGTAATCTCGAGCCCATACTGTATCGCCTACCTCCACCCTCCTATCAGTTCCACCCGCATTATGAACCTGTCGATCTTGAGCAATTTGTACTTTAGTTTCTACCTGCCTATCTTCCGTTAGCAAGTCTAATCTTGAACGGAGGCTACGGCGTTGTAAGATCATCGCTGGTGACATACCTGTAGTACTATGCTCCACGTTCCTGTACATCATTAGATAAGTTTGTAAAGCGGTGTCTAACTCAATACCATCTCTCAATGACTTCCTAATCGCCCGCTTACATAATTTTACTGCGTTCTCTGCGGCACCGTTGGATGAGGGATGATAAACCGCCGTGTACGTTACCTTGACGCCATTATTTGTCATGATTTTTTTATATTCTTGACTGGAAAATGGTGGGCCATTATCTAATACGATTTCTTTGGGAAGTCCAAAACGTGCAAAGGTTTCTCTTAACACTTTTATCACGGAACTAGCTGTTGTTCTGTGCATAAAGAATACCTCCAACCATTTGGAGGTTGAATCTATTATAACTAGAAATGTTTTTCCTTGAAAGGGCCCTAGGAAATCTACATGCAGACGTGACCATGGTTCATTGATATATGGCCAGGGCTGCGGTGGCGCATGTGGCGGGGCGCTCCCCTCTAGAGCGCACGTACTGCAGCTTTTACACACCTGCTCGATATCCCGGTCTATGCCCGGCCACCATGCTATGCTACGCGCTAAGCTCTTCATTTTGACTATTCCTAAATGGCCAGTGTGAAATTCTTTGAGTAGCTGCTCGCGTAGGCTACCCGGGATGACTAACCGATAGCCCCAAATTATACAACCTTTGTCTAGGTATAACTCATTACGCCGCACAAAATACGGTTTCAAATATTCATCTTTACACTCTTTTGGCCAACCGGTGTGAATAAAATTTATTACTTTTTGTAAGATATCGTCTTTATCAATTTTATCTTGTACAATTTGTCTAGTAATTGGTAAAAAGTTTTGAATAAAATTTAAATAAGTTATTTCTTTGCTTTCTTTTTTAATTTTATCTAATGGTAACCTAGATAAGGCATCGGCCGCATTGTTTTCACTGCGCACATATTCTATTTTGTAGTCATATCCAGACAAAATCACTGCCCAGCGTTGCATTCTACTAGCAGCCATCACGGGTATACTCGTCTTATCCCCAAAAATACTAACCAAGGGTTTATGATCTGTTCTAAGTATAAATTTTCGACCATATAAATATTGATGGAACTTACGTACTCCATAAATTATAGCCAAAGCCTCCCGTTCTATTTGCGAATATGATTTTTCCGCTGCGTTCAGAACTCGCGAAGCATATGCAATAGGCCGCTCGCCGCCCTCGGGCATGAGGTGCGAGATGACTGCGCCGACGCCCGCGCCGCTCGCGTCCGTCGTCAGAACGAGTGGCAATTTACCCGAGTAGTGCGCGAGAACCTCGCTGGAAATCAACATCGACTTAACTTTATTAAACGCTCGCACACAGCTGTCATTCCATTCGTATTTAACTTCTTTTCTTAACAACTTATATAATGGTCCTAAGATTGTGCTTAAATTCGGTACAAATTTTGCGTAATACATAACTAGACCTAAAAATGACCGTAATTGTGAAATATTGGTGGGAGCTGGCGCATTTTTAATGGCTTCTATTTTATTTGGGCACGTATGCACCCCGTGTTTACTTATAACAAATCCTAAGTAAGTAACGGACTTAGCAAAAAACGTACACTTTTCTTTCTTAATTTTTAAACCATACTTTTGTAATCTAGTAAAAACTTCATGCAATGTGCGTAAATGGGAATTATCATCCTCTCCTGTTATTATCAAATCGGCTAAGAAAATACCTACCCTGGGTAAATCTGCAAATAATTGTTCTATTTTTCGTTGGAAAATACCCGGGCTCGAGGCTAAACCATATATGAGACGATTGTACATAAACAATCCCTTGTGTGTGTTAATAACAGTATATTTCTTTGATTTATCTAACTCAAATTGAGCGTAGGCCTGTGACAAATCTAATTTCGTGAATTTTTTTCCTCCATGTAATTTAGCAAGTAGGTCTTCTACTCTAGGCAAAGGATAGTGGTCCACCTCTAAACACTTATTTAATGTCAATTTAAAATCAGCACATACCTGTAGGTAACTTACCTACTTGACATAAATAAATATTATAAAACATTTACATACATACACACAAATACGTAATAAATATTATTTAAGTAGTTTATTCAATTCATACTATACAAATATACTTTATTATTATCACATTTATATACATACATACATAATATAATTAACTATACACTTTATACTTCACTATCACATTTATCTATAACATAAAACTATTTTATTATTTTATTCACAAGCATACCCGTGCGATATCCGTAGTATGCAGCGAGCCGCAAGGAATGTGCACCACATTCGCATATCTATAGCTACGCGCATTACCTGCGCCGGCGTCGGCCGCACGGCCAACGTGAAACCAGTCTTGATTTGCACTCAGACGCGGAGCCTGTGTCGCTCGATGCTCCGCCGCGTACATCGCGCACTCGCTTGGCTTGCGTTCTCGCGTCCTTATCTAGCCTACTGATATCTAGTGCCGCTTGCTTATCTAATTGACTTTATTTCTCTCTTTTGTGACTTCTTACTTCTCTCTTCACTGTGTACCTACTCTTATTTCTCCTTCTATAATATTTATCTGTGTGTTCGAAATAAAGCGTGTAAGACAATCGCTGGATTTTAATATATTTTATCCACTCGCTTACCTGAATACCTAAATTGGTGACCCCGATGTGACACAAGAAAGACGATTGAAATGTCAGATACAGAAGAAAACGTGACGCTTCGCAAGAAAAGAGTGGACAAGATGGCGGACACAGAATTCGAGGATGCGGCGTCCGTGATAAGTGCGCCAACGCCCACACCGCCCGTGCATATGCGAATACCCCCATTCTGGCCAGAAAAGCCAGCAATTTGGTTCGCACAGGTTGAAGGTCAGTTCGCCATACTTAAGATTACTGATGACGCGACCAAATTCTACCATGTACTGGCGACGCTGGACAGGCAATATGCAGCAGAAGTAGAGGACATCCTTACCGGCCCAACTAGCTATACGCGCCTCAAGTCGGAGCTGATCAAGCGTTTATCAGTATCACGCGAAAATAAAGTAAAACAGCTGCTGATGCACGAACAGATGGGTAACCGCAAGCCTTCACAATTTTTGAGGTACCTGCAGCACCTTGCTGGAGCAGCCATCCCTGATGACTTCCTGAAGACCATCTGGACGAGTCGCTTACCGGTAGGAATGCAACCGATCGTCGCGTCGCAGACCACTTTGTCTCTTGATGCCCTCGCCGAGTTAGCCGACCGCGTAAACGACATTGCAGCGCCGCCACAGCAAGTAGCCGCTACGTCATCAACATCAGTGATAGACCAGCTAACCCAGCAGGTAGCGGAGCTGACGAAGCAGGTCAGTGCTCTCACCAACCAAGTGAAACGTCAACCACGCCCACGCGAGCGAGGACAGAGACCACGGCACCGTAGCCAGTCATCGTCGCGAACCAGGTCGCAGTCAAACTATCGACGTTTTCCCGTCTGTTGGTACCATCATAAGTACGGGAGCAAGGCCAACCACTGCATCAAGCCCTGCGATTTCAAACTAGGATCGGGAAACACTCCGGGCAGTCAGTGATGGCGACAAACGACTGCCAGAGCACCACCGGTCGCCTCTTCATAACGGATCGTGCATTAAATACAAGTTTTTTAATAGACACTGGTAGTGACCTATGCGTTTATCCTATTTCAGCATTGCGAGAGCGTAGGTCTAAAACAGATTACCAACTTAGTGCTGCCAATGGTTCAGTTATCAATACCTACGGATATATTGAGCTAAATTTAAATTTAGGCTTACGCCGAAATTTTCCATGGCGATTTGTGGTTGCTGACGTCACGAGAGCTATCATAGGTGTAGATTTTCTTTCATTTTATCAACTTATTGTCGACGTCAGCAAACAAAAACTTATTGATAACCTAACCAATGTTAGCATCGTAGCTACTGCACCTTCACCTGGCTGTCTCGTCTCTAGTGTAAAAATCTCGACTGGCGGTAACAGTAGGTATCATTCTATTTTATCCGAATTTCCGGAAATAACACGGCCTGCTGGTATTCCGGATATCGTCAAACACAACACTAAACACTACATTAGAACTACACCAGGCCCTCCAGTGTCATGTTCCCCACGCCGCCTAGCACCCGACAAACTCAAAATAGCCAAACACGAGTTTGATGTTATGTTGGCGAATGGTATCGCACGTCCGTCAGACAGCCAATGGGCATCACCCCTACACCTTGCACCAAAGAAGGATAACGGGTGGCGCCCCTGTGGCGACTATAGGTTACTTAATGCCAGGACAATACCTGACAAATACCCAATTCGTCACATACACGATTTTTCTCACTCCCTGGCCGGATGTAAGTACTTTTCGGTGGTCGATTTAGTTAAAGCCTACCATTTTATCCCTGTCGCGAAAGATGATATTGCGAAAACAGCGATATCGACTCCATTTGGGTTGTTTGAGTTCCCGTATATGTCGTTTGGATTGCGTAACGCAGGAGCTACATTCCAGCGATTTGTCGACGAAATGACCCGGGGCCTCGACTTTTGCTACCCTTATTTAGACGATTTTCTTGTTTTTAGTAGGACTCAGGCCGACCACGAGGATCATTTGCGGCAACTCTTTAGCCGCATGAAAAAATACGGCGTGCTAATCAACACCAATAAAAGTGTCTTTGGCGCACCTGAGGTAACTTTTCTCGGTTACCAAATATCCAAGAGTGGTACGAAGCCCTTGGAGAGCAAGGTAAGAGCCATCTCCGAAATCCCGGTCCCTACGACAGTCAGAGAGCTTAGGCGATTTTTGGGAATGGTCAATTTTTACCGGCGATTCATGCCGAATGCCGCCCAGATTCAAGCCCCTCTGAATGCCTTACTGACCGGAGCGGTTAAAGCCTCACACCCAGTTACTATAACAGGAAATGCTCTTCAAGCATTCGAAGCTTGCAAAAGCAGTCTGTGTGATGCAGCTCTTTTAGCCCACCCTGATTCTGACGCAAAGTTAGGACTTGTCACAGACGCCTCCGACACGGCGATAGGTGGAGTCCTACAGCAACAGAAAGACGGTCATTGGCAGCCGTTGGCGTTTTTCTCTCGCAAGTTGAGCCCGTCACAAACGAAATACTCTCCGTACGACCGTGAGCTCCTTGCCATATATGAGAGTATAAAATATTTTCGCCACATGCTTGAGGCCACAACTTTTACAATCTATACTGACCACAAACCCCTCTGTTACGCTTTCCATGAGAGGAAAAGTAACTGTTCCCCGCGTCAGTATAGACACCTCGACTTCATCTCACAGTTCACAACGGACGTGCGTCACATCTCGGGTAAGGACAACGTTGTCGCCGACACGCTTTCCCGTATATGTGAACTACAGATGCCCGTGGATCTCGAAGTCATGGCCAAATTTCAAGCTACAGACCCGGAATTAGCTGATCACCTTCAAAGTGAGACTGCTCTCCGCCTCAAGAAGATGAACGTACCTGGGAGTTGTACCGAACTGTACTGCGACGTCAGTACACCAACCCCTAGACCTTTCGTTCCTAAAGAACTGCGGTGGCAGGTATTTAGTTGCCTTCACTCACTCAGCCACCCAGGAGCTAACGCTACAGCCAAACTCGTTGCTCAGCGCTTCGTCTGGCCACAGATGCGTAAAAACTGCCGCGAATGGTCAAAGGCATGTTTGGCGTGCCAGCGCTCGAAGGTAAACAGGCATGTCGCGTCACCTATTGGTACGCTCGATTTACTTTCAGCGCGTTTCAAACATGTCCATTTGGACCTCGTCGGTCCCCTACCCCCAGATGGTGAATATCGGTACTGTCTTACACTCGTCGATCGCTTCACGCGATGGGCAGAAGCTGTACCGATCACCGATATCACCGCTGAGACTGTGGCCAAAGCCTTTGTCTCTTGTTGGGTGTCGCGCTATGGTTGTCCTACCGAAATCGTAACCGACCGCGGACGACAGTTTCTTTCAGCGCTATTCCAGCAGCTGTCCAAAACCATCGGTTTCGACCATCGGAAGACCACAGCGTATCACCCACAATGCAACGGACTGGTCGAACGCTTCCATAGGCAGCTGAAGGCAGCCATAACCTGTCACGCTGAGGCGAACTGGACAGAGACGTTGCCGTTAGTACTTCTCGGAATCAGGAGTGCCTTCAAAGAAGACCTGCAAACCTCATCGGCTGAATTGGTGTATGGCGAGCCACTTCGCCTCCCTGGCGAATTCTTTGGCCATAATGTTACAGGTTATACAACCGACATCACTGATTTTTCAGCCCGTATGAAGTCTTTTGCCGAGAAATTACGGCCAGTCTCAACTCAACATCACTCTGCCCACAGAACTTTCGTTTATAAAGACCTCGCCACTTGTACCCATGTATTTCTTAGGGAAGACATGCTACGTGGCTCACTGCAACCTGCCTACACAGGTCCACATATAGTTCTGAAAAGAGGTGCTAAGTACTTTACAATACGATTGAAGGGAAAAGACACGACAGTAAGCATCGACCGTCTGAAGCCAGCCTATATACTGTCCGATGACATATCCCAATCAAATCGTGATGTCCAACCTTTCACTCCCCCTCAGGTTCACCCACGGGACGGTTCAGACGCCCCAGACGTCTCTGAGGCCCCTTCCAAACCTGTCTTACAAACAACGCGTTCGGGAAGAAGAGTTCGTTTCCCTGATTATTATCGCCCATAGACACGGTCTCTGGAAGGGAGTGATGTAGGTAACTTACCTACTTGACATAAATAAATATTATAAAACATTTACATACATACACACAAATACGTAATAAATATTATTTAAGTAGTTTATTCAATTCATACTATACAAATATACTTTATTATTATCACATTTATATACATACATACATAATATAATTAACTATACACTTTATACTTCACTATCACATTTATCTATAACATAAAACTATTTTATTATTTTATTCACAAGCATACCCGTGCGATATCCGTAGTATGCAGCGAGCCGCAAGGAATGTGCACCACATTCGCATATCTATAGCTACGCGCATTACCTGCGCCGGCGTCGGCCGCACGGCCAACGTGAAACCAGTCTTGATTTGCACTCAGACGCGGAGCCTGTGTCGCTCGATGCTCCGCCGCGTACATCGCGCACTCGCTTGGCTTGCGTTCTCGCGTCCTTATCTAGCCTACTGATATCTAGTGCCGCTTGCTTATCTAATTGACTTTATTTCTCTCTTTTGTGACTTCTTACTTCTCTCTTCACTGTGTACCTACTCTTATTTCTCCTTCTATAATATTTATCTGTGTGTTCGAAATAAAGCGTGTAAGACAATCGCTGGATTTTAATATATTTTATCCACTCGCTTACCTGAATACCTAAATACCCGTATTGTACCGTCTTTTTTCATAACTGGAACAATAGGCGTAGCCCAATCCGTTGTGGTAACAGGTGAGATTATACCGTCTTTGATCATCTGGTCCAGCGAGCGCTCGACAGGCTCGCGCAGCGCGTAGGCCAGAGGTCGAGCGCGTAGGAACACCGGCCGCGCGCCCGGCCGCAGCTGGAACCCCACCGTTCCTCCGGTGAACCGTCCCAACTTATCCTCGAATACGTCACAATATCTGGAACTGAATTCCTCCACATTAAATTGGTATTTCGATTGACCTACTTTGTAACATGTATAGCTTTTCGATGGAATTTTAACTTTTAATTCTTCTAACCAATTTCTACCTAATAGGCAAGTTTTTCCACTTTTAACTACAAACAATGTTAACCTTTTACTTATGTTGTTACACTTCACAAGCGGATTAAATTTGCCCACTGGAGTAACACTTTCGCCGGTGTAATAGCGTAATACTAAATTACTAGGTCTTAAAATGTATTTTCCAAAATACCTATTGTAAGAATCAAGACTAATACAGGAGATTGCACTACCTGTATCTATTTCCATTTTTATTTTTACCTTCTCAATCATAATGTCAATGGTGTATGGCTTAAAATAATCTAACTGAGCGTCTAGTGAATAATGATTTACCTCGTCCGACTCGTCACTGCTTTCGCTGTCTCGTTGAGCTCCATACAAAACCTGTTCTTCGCTTAAATTGTAAAATGCTGATGTCCCTCGAATGTTTGGGCACATTTTCTTTAAATGCCCTTCTTTATTGCAAACTCGACAGACATAAGTTTTGAATTTGCATAACCTCGATTCATGTTTCCCGCCACATACTGTGCATGAATTTTTATCGTTATTATTTCTGTAACTCGACGAATACGTTCTACGTGCACTGGCACTATCACCGTTGCCCGCTCCGCTTGTGCCACTTGCGCCAGCCCGGCCGGCCCCCACCGGTGAATCACGCGCGGCCCTCGCGCCGCCGCGCTCCCCCCGGCCTCCGCCCCGTCGACTCGCTCGCAGCTGATGCAGTTCCGTGCTCGAACTAACACTACTCAACGGCCCACTGTTATCCGCTCGATGTCGGGTACAATCTTCGACTAGTGCCGCATTCGTCGCTGCTGCCTCCATGGAAATCGCAATGTTATATGCTCTGTCAAATGTAATAGTGTCATCCTCCGTAAAAAGCTTCTGTCGGATATCATCATCGATTAAACCACACACAAATTGATCCCTGAGGTTCTCTTTTAAATTTTCCGCAGCAAATCCACAGTCCTTACTCATTTTTTTTAACTCCGCAACATATGTAGCAATATTTTCATCCGCTTTCTGAATCCGTTGTCTCAACTTGAAACGTTCAGCTAACATACTTGGCTTTGGATTTAAATGACCTTTCATTAACCTTACTAACTCCGTAAAAGTCTTTTTAGCGGGTTTCACTGGTGTGCACAAATTTACCATTAGGTCGTATGCTTCATTTCCCATAACAGTAATTAATGTCGCCACTTCTAGTTCAGATTTCACTGAATTTACCGCGAAATACTGTTCCAACCGATCCACGTAAGTCTCCCAATTGTCCTTTTCAAGGTCAAACGGTCCAATCTTTCCGACCGACATCTTCGGTTATTCTTGCTTAAAACAACAAACTTCATAGACCACACGCGTCCTGGGTTACTTGAATCGTCGCCACTGAAGAATATGTAGCCAGGAGTCCCTATACAGGATCTTGCGGGAGGAGCACAATTAAACACGTCCGTAGCTTTTGACATTTATTGCAAGAGGAAGATTGCGAGATACCCATACACACACAATCATAATTACGCTACCGACATATGTCACAAGATCCATGATAGGAGCTACAAAAAAGAATAGAATTAGAAATACCCAACTCAGATTAATGACAGGAGTAGAAGACGTCACAAAAGTAGCAAAAATGCTTAAGTGGAACTGGGCAGGAAGGATGCCAAATAATAAATGGACAAAGATTACCACAGAATGGATCCCAAAAGACAAGACCCGCAGAGTAGGTAGACCAAGAACGAGATGGAAAGATGACATCTCAAAATATACGAGCCAATGGTGGAGAAAAACTTTGGATAGGAAAAGATGGGAAAAATTGGGGGAGGCCTTTTGCAATTGCAGCATGCAGCATAATTAGATTTAGCTTTTTATATATTTTATATTTTTATTTCTATTTTACTTTTATACTTAATAAGTACCTAAAACTAAGTGCCTAAAATAATGTAAATATTTACTGCATGAAATAAAGGCTATATTATTATTATTATTATTTATATATTTTATTTTCTCGGTTTTCTGGAACCGGTTTTGTTGATGTTCACGGGCCAAAGCCAAGTGAAAATCAAAGGATCAATGATTAGACGGGAAACTCTTGTGGTTCAAGTATGGAGTTATTACCTACACGTGGGGAGCTCGATATATGCTGTGGGAGCGATGGATGCTGGCTTGTTGTGACAGATGAAGAATGTGGGGTTCTAAGTGCGGTGGAATCAGTTTGTAAAAATTTTCTGACGAGACGGCAGGTATTAAGTATGGCTGCCTTCTGTAAGAGCATGTAGGTGTGAGGTGATAGTTTAAGTGTTTGCAGCAAGTATAAAGCTGTTTTGGTATTACTCCTGTTGCGGAAAGAACTACAGGGACTATTATGACTTTATGAAGGTGCCAGAGTCTGGTTATTTCATCTTTGAGCTCTGTGTATTTAGACAGTTTTTCGGCTATTGTGTTTTGGAGATTATGGGTGTTTGGAATTGCAATATCTATTAGAAAAGCGGTTTTGTCTATTTTGTTTACCAGTGCCAGTTCCGGTCTATTATAATGAACTGTCCGGTCAGTCAGGATGGCTCGGTCAAAGTATAACTTGATTGTTGAATTTTCTAAAACTGTTTCGGGGCTGTATTTATAATATGGTTTAGTAGATTGTACTAGATTAAATTGATGGGCCAGATCTTGGTGGATGATGTTAGCGACTTGGTCGTGCCTGTGTTTGTAATCAGTCTGGGCTATTGATTTACATGCTCCGGTAATATGTTGGATCGTTTCAGATGCACTATTACACTTCCTACATGAGTCTGATACCGGCTGCTTTATAATGTACCTTTGATATTTTTTTGTTTCGATGACTTGATCTTGTATTGCTAAAATGAAGCCTTCAATCTCTGGGAAGAGCTCACCCCGATTAAGCCATGCGTTCGACGCTTCTCTGTTGACATTCGGTTGGCATAAATCTTGGTGGTGTCTCCCGTGCCTTTATCTTTACTTTATTATGTACTAGATTTTCATTTAATTGTGGGGTTGCACTGTGCAAGTTTAAGGGTGTAAATTTATGATCATTGCAAACTATTGCTTTATGTAATGAAGATTTATCCTGTCTATTGTAAAAGTAATGTCGTAAAGTTGTGATTTGTTTATTGTGCAGGTTCATTATGTCAATAAGTCCTCTCCCTCCTTCTTTTCGAGGTAAGGTCAGTCTCTGGATGCAAGATCTCGGATGGTGTTTGCGGTGTGTGGTCATACTGGTGTTAATGGTTCGTTGGAGAGATTTGAGTTCTGATTTTGTCCAATTTATAATTCCAAAAGATTAGGTAAGTACTGGTATTGCGAACGTATTTATTGCTTTGACTGTATTTCCGGCATAAAGGTGAGATTTCAGGACTACATTTAGACGGTGGCGAAATTGTTGGGTAAGTTTTAATTTTATATCTTTATGATTTATTTGTAGAGATTGGTTAAAGCCTAAATACTTGTATGTGCTGTGTTCATCGATGGGTTCTATATGCTGTCCAGTTTCTAAGGTGTATTGGTGTTGATAGTTCTGTCCAGCTCTGCTCGAATTAGTTCTGCATTTATCTAAGCCAAATTAAAGGAAAAATCCGACCCGGCGATTACGCAGTAGGTGAGGAAGATAATATTACAGCAATGGAACCGAACGAGCTGTACAAATACCTCGGCTACCACCAGTCTAAAGGTTTAGATCATACAAAAATAAAGGCCTCTCACTGCAGAATACAAAAAAAGAGTAACAGCTTTATGTAAAAGTCAACTGATGGGAAAAAATCTTATAAAAGCAATTAACACATTTGCAATACCTGTTTTAACTTACTCGTTCGGGATCATTAAATGGAGTAAATCCAACATAAATAGTTTAGAAATTAATACCAGGACAATTCTTACAAAATATAACTGTTTGCACCCCAAATCCGCAATAGAAAGGATGACGATAAAAAGACAAGAAGGAGGCAGAGGACTAATAAACTTAGTTGCTATCTGGAACAAACAAATAACGAACCTTAGAAAATTCTTTTTCCACAAGTCACCTAATAGCGATATCCATAGATCTGTAGTAAAAAATGACTTTAACCATACACCTTTGAATCTTAGCGAAGAAAACAGAGTAACAGTTTTGGATAATGTAGAAAAGACAAGAATAGAGCAATGGAAGAGAAAAGTACTCCACGGTCGACACCCGCATGATCTGGAACAGTCACATATTGATGCTTCTGCCTCCAACAAATGGCTTTCTATCGGATCCTTGTTTCCAGAAACTGAGGGCTTCATGATTGCGATTCAGGATCAAATCATAAATACAAGGAATTATAGGAAACACATAATTGAAGATGTAACAGTAACTGACGACCGATGCCGCAAGTGCCACAGCCAACCTGAAAACATTCAACATATTACCGGGGCATGCCCAAACCTTGCACAGACGGACTATACGCACAGACACAACCAGATAGCAAACATCCTACATCAGACACTAGCCAACAAACACAGACTCATTCCTAGCACAAACACACCGTATTACAAATACACACCAGAACCAATTCTAGAAAACGAAACACACAAGATGTATTACGACCGGGCAATACTGACTGACCGCACCATTCATTACAACCGCCCAGACATAACCCTACAAGACAAAATAAATAAAGTTACTTACCTTGTTGACATCGCCGTACCCAATACCCACAATATACAGAAAACCATAGCCGAAAAAATACACAAATACACGGATCTGCAGGATGAAGTCACCAGAATCTGGAAGCAGAATAAGGTATTCATAGTCCCTGTGGTTCTTTCAACTACTGGAATTATTCCTAAATACTTACACCATAGTCTCAAACTCCTAGATCTGAAACCCTCGACCTTTATTCCGATGCAAAAAGCTGCCATATTAAACACTTGCCGCATAGTTAGGAAATTCCTACAGATTGACGAAAACGGACAGACAGACTTACCACCGCAGTAATATACCTTTTACTTGGCGATGCCCGTAAATGGTACAAATTATACCAGCTCAAGCTGAGATACTGAAAACGTATATACATAATAATAATAATAACCCTCCCAGGGGGCCACCTTGTCGTGGTGGGGGGGCTTACGGGGAGAGAAGAATAAAGTCCATTATAGGAGAATCTGCACATACTACCTGACCATCAAGGTACCTTCTCTCCCTCAACCAACAGTCCCAAACCCAATCTAAGGTGTATAGGTAGTAGTAGTAGCAGTATAGGGGCACCGATCCCACAATGAGACCAAAACTACCAAAGTTAAAATATAGTGTTAAACTCACTAAATTACTCAATCTTTTCAACGAACATATACTGAACCGATTTTTGTCAAATGAAACCGAGTTGATCGATACTCATACATTAGTTTACTGTACAGCATATGTAATCTCACAAGAGTTAGGATTTAAAATAGGAGAAAACAATGAAGAAAGATCACGCGTAAGGAAAGGTAAACCATCGTGGCAAGTTAGGCTAGAAAAAGATGTACAGAGTTTAAGAGCAGATATTGGCCGTGTTACACAATATATAAACAACAATAGATCTAGAGAATTAGTGAAGAAAGTAGAAGAAATATTTCAAACCCTTAAAACGCATACTAAACATGACAAATCAAATACAAAACCAGAAGAATTCTTAGATACTTTAAAACAGAGATTAGCACTTAAATCGAAAAGATTAGCTAGGTACAATATATCTTTGAAAAGAAAAAGAGATAACCAGATATTTAGAACAAATGAAAAATCTTTCTACAGAAACTAACAGCTCAATAGTGAAACAGAAGATACTAATAATGTAACAGAAATACCTTTAACTGAAGATTTAGAAAACTTTTGGTCGGGAATCTGGGAATCAGAAGTACAGCATGATAAAGCAGTATGGATAAAGGATGAAGAAAATAGATGGGAATCAATAGAAGAAATGAAATTAGGAGACATTACTGAAACAGATATTAAACATATTACAGATAATTTGCACAACTGGAAATCCCCAGGTATTGATAAAATCCATAACTTTTGGTTCAAAAAATTACACGTAGTTCATAAAACAATAGCCAAAAACTTTTCAGATATATTAAACGGTTCACAAAGTATGCCTCAATTTATATTAAAGGGTATAACATACATGTTACCTAAAGGTGATCATTCAAAATATCCATCCCGATATAGACCAATAACCTGTTTACCTACTATTTATAAAATTTTAACTTCAGTCATTACTGCTAAAATAAACATACATATTGAAAGAAATAATATTTTATCTGAGGAACAAAAAGGGTGCAGGAAAGGGCATATGGGCTGCAAAGAGCAACTTATAATCGATTCCATCATTCACAAGCACGCCGCTAGCAGGAAAAGAAACTTACATTGTGCCTATATCGATTATAAGAAAGCCTTTGACAGTATTCCACACTCTTGGCTGCTGCGTATCCTAAAAATATATAAAATAGACCCCCTTATAGTTTCATTTCTGCAAAACGCAATGCTCCACTGGAAAACTACACTCTGTTTAAACACACAACAATCCAAACTCACTACTAGGGAAATAACTATTAAAAAAGGAATTTACCAAGGGGACTCACTGAGTCCTATATGGTTTTGCCTCGCCCTTAACCCACTGTCACACTTGTTGAATACCCGTCATGTTGGATATTGCCTCAAACATGAGAATAAAGAAACTAACATTAGTCATTTAATTTATATGGATGATATAAAATTATACGCGAAAACAGATAGAGATATCAAAAAATTAATAGAAACTACTGCAACTTTCAGTCAGGACATAAAAATGGAATTCGGTTTAGATAAATGTAGAACACTTCATATAGTTAAAGGCAAGATCCAGCCTGGGGGGTGTACGATAAGTGAGACAGAAACAATTGCAGCAATGGAACCGGATGAGCTCTACAAATATTTGGGATATCAACAGTCAAAAGGTCTAGATCACACTGAAATTAAGAAGAACTTGCAAAATGAGTATAGAAGAAGATTAAACAAGATTGCCAAAAGTCAGCTTACAGGAAAAAATATGATTAAAGCTATTAATACCTTCTGTATCCCCATACTCACTTACTCATTCGGAGTCATTAAATGGAGTAAAAGCAACTTAGCTACCATAGAACGTTTAACCAGAACTACCCTAACTAAACATAACCATCACCATCCAAAGTCTGCGATTGAAAGATTAGTAATTAAAAGAAATAATGGTGGCCGGGGACTTATTAACATTCACGCTCTATGGGAGAAACAAATAAAAGCATTAAAAACTTTCTTCCTTAGAAAAGCCATTACTAGTGAAATACATAGCGCAATAGTTAGTAATGACATGAACTATACTCCTCTTAACTTGACAGACAGACAGACATACCTACTTGTGGACACAGAATATGAAAAAACCAAGATCGATGATTGGAAAAAAAAAGTCCTTCACGGTCGCCATCCTAACGACCTCCAGCAACCCCATATAGATCCAGAAGCTTCAAATACATTTCTAAAAATGGGCGTGCTATTCTTAGAAACCGAAGGTTTTATAATAGCTATACAAGATCAAGTTATAAATACTAAAAACTATCAGAAATATATAATTAAAGACCCTAATGTAAGAGACGACAGGTGCCGTAAATGCCATATTCACTCTGAAACAATTCAACATATAACCGGAGCATGCCCACAACTCGCCCAAACAGATTACACACACCGACACAATCAGATAGCGAACATTATACACCAAAAACTTGCACTTAAACATAACCTATTGCAGACATCTCACAAACCACAGATATAGATGTAATAGATAACGCATGTATCAAGATTTGTATGGAAACCAAGCGTGCCAACTTTTTTAATGCCTACTGTGACGTCAGACGCAATTTTAGTGATGGGAAATTCAAACCGATTCAAAGAAACCGCTCACTACGATTTAAACGATTTATTGAAGACGCACGCCGCCGCCATGATCGTCTCGCTCATACTCATCGATTTTATATCTGTGGTCTCGCTCGCTCACTCCGCGCTCGCTAACCATACGATCGATTAACATTTAAGTAAATCGATTTGTGATAAAAATCACAATCGATTTTCTGATTGACGAATGATATGAAATTGGATAAACAAATGATTCTAAACGGAAAATTGTTTGATAATAAAGAATAAATATTTGTACTCAAATTATTTCAATTTAACTAAAATTTAAACTATACCAACTTGTTAAAATTTAAATTAAAACTAAAAATTACAAATAATGTAAATATTTTAATTGAACTTTAAAAATAAAACTATTATTATTCTTAAATAACCGGCCAAGTGCGAGTCGAATTCTCTAATTTTCTAATCTCTAATTTAATTATCTATAAAAAAACACGTTTTTACCGATTTCAATGCGTTTTTTAAATGTTGAAGCAACTTCCCTTGCGGTCGTTCTTAGCCATGTCAGGCTTGTCTCACATACCGCTTCAATGGGGGAAATGCAGTATGGACGACTCACTAACGAGCAATGAGCAGTGACGCACGCGCGGTTTTGTTCACCAACGTGTGACCAGTAGTTCAAAGAGCGACCATATTATATACATGAACTCTGAAAATATTACCCTCGTTTTCTAAAGTGTAAATTAGGAAATTAGCTTGTTTATAATCTATTAAATTGGCTCTTTAATAATAGTTTATATAATTCGTCAGTCCGATATCGATTAAAATCGATTATTGGTATATGTTGTAGAACGAACAACACTAGTCGCTAAATTTTACTGACGAATGAGAAATTGCCGGTACCACGACGTCGTAGCGATGCGCGACAGTATCGCTTGTTTCGATATACATTGCTTCTTAACACACAACGTCGGATCAAACGCTCAAAGCAAACGCGGCAATGTAATGTGAATGTAGTTTTTAAACCTTAATCTATACTTATTTAGGTATAATCTTGGAAGATTTCTTATTGCTATTCAGGACCAAGTGATACATACAAAAAACTATAGGAAATACATAATAAAAGATAGAACCATGACTAGCGATCTTTGCAGGAAATGTCATAATAAACCGGAAACCATTCAACATATTACAGGCGCATGTGTCACATTAACACAGAATGATTACACACATAGGCACAATCAATTGGTAAATATCATCCATCAAAAACTTGCAACAAAGCACAAACTCATAACCGACACAACTGCCCCATATTACAAATATACCCCTAATTCTGTTTTAGAAAATGATACGCATAGGCTTTATTACGATCGAACCATACTCACAGATCACACTATTTATAATAATAGACCGGACATCACTCTTGTAGATAAACAAAACAAGCACGCATTCATCATAGATATCTCAATCCCTAACACACACAACATACAAACAACTATATCGGAAAAAATAAGAAAATATACTGAGCTGCAAGAAGAAATAAAAAGAATGTGGAAATTAAATGTAGTCACAATAGTACCGATTATTCTATCTACCACTGGCGTTATTCCTTCGGATATTTTTCATAGATTAGATCAAATAGGTTTACCTAAGTTCACATACGTGACATTACAAAAAGCTGCAGTGTTAAATACTTGTAGAATAGTGAGGAAATTTTTACAATTAGATATGGATAATTCTTTATATACATAAATAAGACTGTTATGGGTTAACACTTGGCTCAATAGCCCGTGTTGATTCCATTAAGATGCCAGGTATACCCTGAGAATTCCAAACGGAAAGAAAAACACAATAATAATAATAATAATAATAATAATAATAATATATCCAAGCCAAGGTGGAACAGCATATGCCGAGGACTGCGTGACTATGGGAGAGCATAGTCACTAATATGCGGACTCTGGATACCAGGGGACCTCCAGTTTAAATTACCCTTACCACGGCATGCGGGGCTCTGCCGTGGTCGACTTCCAATCCCTTGCTGCTCGTGGGAATCTCATGGATAGAAAAAGAAAAAGAAAATTAACTACCCAGTTTCCAACTGTTGTAGAAAATAAAGATAATGAAACAGCATACCATCATCCACAGAATGAAACCAACAGGAATAATATTTCACAGCAAAACCCAGTAAGAAGAAGTAACAGACAGACTTGCAACAGATATAGAAGCACGTCCCCTCAATCTACATCAGATATTGTTGAACCTTTTAGCCCAAGTACTGCCTCTTATGCCCCATCATTGAGCTCTGTGGATGAAGATCTAGTTGATCTTTTAACTTTAGAGACAAATCCAACCTCAGGTGTTGCGCAGGAGGCAAATGCTTTTCTACCTGCGTCCACTAAGGCTGGAAAACCTAGAGTGCGCATGACATGGTCAACTGATGCCAATATATTCATTATGCGCACTTACTATCTTATAACTAAAATTGAGACTGACATGACCTGCTATAGAAAAACCCTGCATGAGTTATTCATTCAAAAATATCCAGATGTTAAAGTATCGGAACAGAGAATATCAGATCAGAGAAGAGCCATAATTAAAAATAAATATCTTACTGAAGAAGTATTAAGTCAAATAAAAAACGAAGTAAAGCATCAATTAAAAAATGATGATCACATTACCTCAACTAGGCCTCACATACCAGATCAAACATTACTTGCCACAGATCAAAATAATTTGCCATCATGTCCTTCAATACTTAGTCAAAATAGTCTGGTTCCTTCCACGGTTCCTTCTCATACCAATTCATTATCTAGTCAATATCATACACATGACACTTTTGATAATTCCACACAAACGTCACACATAGCTACACAAACACCTCTCACACAAAATTTGCTTCTGGAAAACGATATCGAAATTATAGACCAAGTAGCTCCAGACAATATCACAATTCAGAAATTGAATGACCAGCTCCAAACAACATTACTTAAATTCTCCGGAATGGACCCTACATTGAGACCTAAACTCCCAAAGTTACAATATAGTAAAAAACTCACCAACTTGATATCACTTTTTAATAACACTATTCTTAACCAATTTTTAACTGATAATGCATTATTGACTGACATCCACACATTGATCTACTGCAGTGCATTTGTCATAACACAAGAATTAGGGTATAAAATCCACTTTGAAACTCCTGTACAACAACAAAAACCAAAAGGCAAACCTGCATGGCAAACAAGACTTGAAAAGGACATAATTAAATTACGAGCGGACATAGGGAGACTTACTCAATATATCAGAGGAAATAGATCAAGAAATTTAATCTTAAATGTAAAAGCCATTTTTAAAAAATATCAAATACATACGAGCCACGAAAGAAACAACAACACACCGGAACAATTTCTGGATACACTGAAACAAAAACTTATACTTAAGTCTAAAAGAATAGCTAGATATAAAAAATCATTGAGAAGGAAACAAGACAACAAACTTTTCTCTACAAATCAAAAATTGTTTTATAGACAATTAAGACAAGACCCTCAGACGCACCAAACAACAGTAAATAACAACCCACCATCTAAAGAAAAGTTGGAAGAGTTTTGGTCAGAAATATGGGAGAGTTCCGAATGTCATAATGAGGAAGCAGAGTGGATCAGCGAAGAGGAAAGTTGATGGGAAGAAATAGATCAGATGGAATTCACGGAAATTGAAGAAGGAGATGTAACCAATGCGACTGCCAAGCTTCATAATTGGAAATCTCCTGGAGTAGATCGTCTGCATAATTTCTGGTATAAACATTTCCATAGTTTACATAAAGCCTTAGCAAAAAATTTTACAGAAATTGTACTAGGAAAACAGCCAATCCCGGATTTCATTGCTAAAGGTATTACTTACATGATCTCTAAAGGTAAAAATTTTTCGGACCCCTCACAGTAATGGCCAATAACATGTTTACCAACTATCTATAAAGTAATAACATCAATAATAACTTCTAAAATCAATAAGCATGTCGAAAAATACAACATAATGGCAGAGGAACAAAAAGGTTGCAGGCGGAATCACATGGGATGTAAGGAACAGCTAATCATTGACTCGACTATACATCGACAAGCAAACTCAAACAAAAGGAACCTTAACTGTACATTTATAGATTATAAAAAAGCTTATGACAGTATGCCACACACCTGGTTGCTCAAAATTCTCCAAATATATAAAATTAATCCATCTATTATTTCATTACTAAAAACAGTGATGCCCCTATGGAAAACTAAGTTACATCTAAAAACCAATGATGCCACTATTGTCAGTAGAGAGATTGCAATCAAAAAAGGTATTTACCAGGGAGATTCTTTGAGCCCCATGTGGTTCTGTCTGGCCTTGAATCCCTTATCATTTATACTTAAAAAGCAAAACAAAGGCTATCGCTTAAAACCTAATAATCCACAGACTGCAATATCCCATCTAATTTATATGGATGATATTAAATTATACACTAGCAACAAAAAATACATGAAACAACTTATTGACATTACATCCAAATTTAGAACAGACATTAAAATGAAACTTGGGATAGAGAAGTGCAAAACGTTAAATATTAAAAAAGGGAAAGTTTTAGCTGGAGATTATACGGTCGATAATGAAGTAATAAAAGCAATGGAACCGGAAGAACTATATAAGTATTTAGGTTATCAACAGTCAACTCAATTAGACCATACATCGATCAAATCCTTGCTGACTACAGAATATAAAAATAGAGTAACCATTCTTAGCAAGAGCCAGTTAACAGGAAAATCTCTTATCAAAGCAATTAATACATATGCGATACCTATATTGACATACTCATTTGGAATAATTAAATCGAGCAAAACAGATATCAATAACTTAGAAATTAAAACTCGTACAATTCTTACCAAATATAATAATTTACACCCAAAATCTGCCATAGAAAGAATGACCATTAAGCGTGCTAAAGGAGGTAGGGGTTTGATCGATATCCAGGTTCTATGGCAAAAACAAATAAACTCTCTCCAATTTTTCTTTAGGCACAAAGCTGAAACAAGTAAATTGCACAACATTATAGTTGAACATGATAACAGACTTACACCCTTAAACCTATCAAATGCTGCAATAGATAATCTAAATAGTGATCTCTTTGAACCTGAGAAACGAAAAATAGACCAATGGAAATCAAAAGTTCTTCATGGTCGACATCCACATGATCTTGAACAAGCTATTATTGATCTTGAAGCCTCAAACAAATGGCTGACTCATCTCTATCTTTCCCAAAACTGAAGGCTTTATAATAGCTATTCAAGATCAAGTAATTAATACCCGAAACTATCGCAAATACATTATAAAGGACCCCTCTGTTGTAGATGATAGATGCCGTAAATGCCGTACACACCCTGAAACTATTCAACATATCACAGGAGCCTGCTCAAATCTAACCCAAACCGATTACACCCATAGACACAACCAAATCGCAAATATCGTTCATCAAAAACTCGCTATTAAACACAAACTGATTCCCAACAAGCCTACACCGTACTATAATTATAAACCAGATCCAGTAATAGAAACAAATGAATACAAATTATATTATGACCGCGCTATACTAACAGATAAAACCATACATTATAATAGACCTCATATAGTATTACAGGATAAAGTAAAGAAAATAGCATATATTATAGATATAGCAGTTCCCAACACCCATAACCTATCAAAAACCATAACAGAAAAAATTAATAAATATACAGATCTTAAAGAAGAAATAGGAAGGATATGGCGAGTAGACAAAGTATATATAGTACCTATAGTTCTGTCTTCTACAGGAGTTATCCCAAATCATTTACACAACAGTTTAAAACTTTTGGACTTATCACCACACACATATATTAATATGCAAAAAGCTGCAATTTTAAACACATGCAGAACAGTTAGAAAATTCATGCAGGGTGATGAGACTCCGGACAGTACAGAGACCCTTAATTAATCGCTCAATAACTGCTACATCACTTGGCATATGCCCGTGTTTGTTATTTGTAGCTTACGATTACCAGCTACCATGCTGAGAAGAGAAGACTCTATAAAATAATAATAATAATAATAATAATAATAATAATAATAATAAATCCGCAGGGCAGCTTGTGGCGAGCTGTTGGTGAGTAACGACACCACGGACCCGAGTGCTCCAGAGAGCCGGTCAGACCCTCGTCCCCGACGCTTCTTCATAGGTCGGGGTTGAGACCCAAGAGGGCTCGCAGGGCTCTCAGCTCTGCATTGCCTTAATTGGCTGTGCAGAGAGGAGTCGTCAGAGCTGTTGCTCCAGGGGTGGAAGTGTTAAAGGGCATGACGACGCGAGTAACTTCGGAGAAAGCGCAGCACACCTCTCGACACCCCTGAGTCGCCCGCACCGGTGTTGCTCCTTTGCCGGCAACTATTGTCGGCGCGTTTGAGGGGCCCATCTAGTGGGCGGCAAGCCACCACCTGCCTACAATAGTCAGTAATCATGATTATGGCAGGTGACGTTTCTATTGCAATATCCCAGCATCAATCCATCCCAAATTCATTCCATAATCCTTAAACCTTTCCCTTTTTCATGCAATAGTTTTATCTTCTGCCAAAACCTATTCAAGGGTACACCTTTCATAGGTATATCCAGGAATGGGTTTTGGCGGGAGCGCCACATGACAACAACTTCTCCAAAGGGCCTCTACGTGTTGGATCTGTATCCCCACGCAAGCCTCTCAAAGGACCGGGGTGAAAAGACCCGTGATTCTCAAAGGAGATACATAATAATAATAATAATAACGGCGTCGGGACGTGACGACCCCATCGCCCACTGGATTCCCAGTGCAGTCAGTCAACGCAGGGCAGCTTGTGGCGAGCTGATGGTGAGTGGCGACACCACGTACCCTACCTCCAGGGGGACCATACACACATGCGCTTACACACACACATACACACAGTTACACACCCCCCGCCTCTGTCTTGCCTTGACCGGCCGGCCAGAGTGGAGTCGCAAGAGCAGGACATACGCTCCAGGGTGGAAGTGTATTGCACGTAATGGCGTAATAACGGGGAAACCCGCTCTCGGGGGTAAGCCCCGTGATGGTGAAACCGGAGCCGCACCTCTCGACACCCTTAGCTGCTCACATTGTGTTGCGCCCTTGCTGCATTTTCGTGGCTATTTAGGGTGCCCACAGGCAGTGTAGCCAACGAGCAGCAAGTCACCATCTACCAGGTAAAAATTATTGTGAGAGATTTTTAGGTAGATGTCCGTATCTCACTCCATAACCCAGTTATCCGGCCCACTAACATCCCATCCACATAGCCCAAACCAAGTCAATCCCTCCCTGGCAATAGTTCGGCAGCTATAGAGGACTGTCCGTTAGTGTATCTCAATAGTACATTAACCCATTAACGCCCTCTGTACTCGCGCGTGTACAGCTTTTAAAACATTTATTTTTATTTTTTTGTCTATGATATTACGGTTTTAATGTCTTCATCCAATAATATATGATACTAGTAAGATATGAAAAAAATAAATGGGACGGTATCGCGAAAATAAATGTCATTTTTATGATTGTCAAAAAAAAGAGTGAACACTACTTATTTCGGTAAGATATAAAAATACTTTTTTTATAAAAAAATCAGTTATTGTTTTACTTTTTTCTGCGAAATATCATTGTTAGAATGTCTTTTATACTAAAGTTATATTTTCAAAGCATTATATTCGAGTAAATCCATGGCAGGTATCATTTTATTTCTCTGTACGCAGACAGGTACAATGGGCACATGTATGCAGTAAATGTAAATCTTTTTGTCAGATATACCTTATGTTATAACGGCTAATCGCCGCGTATTTACGAGTCAAAATAATTATGCAAAACTCGAATAAATTATTGAAAATATTTCAATTGATAAGTATGATGGTAAGGAGTATGATGCGTTGGTGTTGCCACCTGATCTTGCCATTGTAAGTGATGAAGAAGAAGGTAATAAAGACAACCAAATCAGTTTAACGTTTCCTAAAGAGATTCCAGGGACAATTGAGGTAATTTCACGCCAATTCCCTAATAATTTGGGTTGGGATGAAAGTAATGACGAACTGATAGGGGTCTATAATAAGGCTGTACTATCAAAACGACCACGAAATCAAGATTTCAATGATTCTGTATGGAGGAGAGCTCAACCAGTTAATTCAATGTCAATTGAAGTTAATGATAATGTTCAGTGCACAGAAAGAAATGTAGCAGAGTAATTGAAAAACCATAGTCCTACAATGTTGTTTGAAAAATTATATATTGTATGGAATTACCATCATACGCTGAAAGGACAACAATATAATCACAATGGGGCCAAACTTTGATAATTCTAATCATTAGGCAAGGTGAAAAGATCGTGTAACGTACGTCAAGAAGTTGATTTCAATATTCCTAAACAATTATAAACAATAAAGGAATAGGCGGGTAGATCCAATAGACCAATTCATAAATTTGTATAGAGTAGCCATAAAGGGAAAGAAGTGGTGGTGGGTGTTATTTACTTTCCTTATAAATATAGCAATGTACAATGCTTGGCGACTACATGTATTGCTAAGTAAAGACGATGAGAAAGTGACATATATGGATCATTAGCCTTTAGACGTGGAGTGACAGGATCATATTTTAGACCTACAAAAGCAAGAAGTCTTCCTTCGTCTTCAATTATTGGACTGGACCGAAAAAATAAGGGTTACAAAATTACCCACAATGCATTGTTAACCCTTTGCGGTATGTTATTTGTCACAACCGCGTACGTTGGCAGTGTTAACTGTGTCACAAGACACTTTGTGTGGATGGACTTTGTTTTGGACAATTTTATACTTGAACTGCCCAATGTACCTGCCCAAGTACACCCTTATAATTTCTAACATATATGTTTTTTACTTCATTTATTCATATATTCCTTTTATTTGGCTTATAATAAGTCAATAAATAGCATGTATAAAAAAAAGTTGCATGTATTTTAATTTTGGGCGTTAATGGGTTAAGGGATAGACCTCCGTAGATGCAGCCGTCTCACATTTTAGATAAAAAGGTACTAAAAGGCCTCTTCATGTTGGCTTTGGCCCCATGAACGCCTCAAAGGACCGGGTCCCTATGGACCCGTGGCTGAAAAGCGTACCAACATAATAATAATAAGCCCCCTATAAACCCTACCTTACGTCCGTGCCGAACATCTGGCCACGTGGGGGGCGGACACGCGTACTATCGAAACTTACGCGGCCAACAAGGTAAAGGTCTATCCAAGCCAAGGTGGAACAGCATATGCCGAGGGCTGCGTGGCTATGGGAGAGCATAGTCGTTAATATGCGGACTCTGGATACCGGGGGACCTCCAGTTTCAATTACCCTTATCACGGTATGCGGGGCTCTGCCGTGGTGGACTCCCAATCCCTTGCTGCTCGTGGGAACCACATGAATAGAAAAAGAAAACAAACATTATCTACCCAGTGCCCAACTGTTGTAGAAAACAAAAATAATTCAGATACATCACCAAGTCATCCACAGAGACCAAATAATGACAGAACAGAAGAAGTCGCTCCAAGGAGAAGTTCTAGACGTACATGTAATAGATATCGAAGTCCATCCCCCCATTCCTCCTCAGATATTTTTGAACCATATAGCCCCAGTACAGCATCTTATGCACCATCTCTCAGCTCTGTGGATGAAGATCCTCGCGATCATATAGCTCCCAATCCAACTTTATGTGTTACACAGGAAGCACAAGCTTTTCAACCTGCGTCCACTAAGGCTGGAAAACCTCGCGTACGCATGAAATGGACAAATGAAGTTAATATATTCATCATGCGTACATATTACCGAATAACTAAATTAGAGACAGATTTTACAGTTTATAGAAAGTTATTACACGAAGAATTCATTAAACAATATCCAGGTGTAAACGTGTCAGAACAGAGGGTTTCAGACCAAATGCGCGCAATAATTAGAAATAAAATGATTAGTGAAGATGTGTTAAATCAAATCAAAGAAGAAGTTAGGCTAGAACTTGAACAAACGGACACAGAACCTTCACTACCTATTCCTGACTCTCTCTTACAATCTTATATGCCAGAAAATATAAACAACACAACACAAACAACAATGAGAAATAATCGACATACTTATAGCACACCAGGTATTCTTTCAAACAACCTACAAACGCAGACAAATAATGTTCTAATGACAAACACAGTAAACTCCATGATAACTTCACAAGACTCTGCAATACTTCCTTACTCAGATTTTGACTTTCCAACATCTCTTACAACAAACTCACATGTATCCACACAAACAGAAACAGTAAGTTTATTAGTAGAAACCGAAGTTGAGACCTTACAACTTCCTACATTATTAAATAATTCAGTACTAAAACTACAAGAAAATCTACAAACAGCTCTAGTTCAATACGCAGGAATTGATCCAACACTCAGACCAAAGTTACCAAAACTAAAATATAGTTTACATTTGAGACAGATTATAGAAACATTCAATAGTGATATATTGCAAAATTTTTACTCAGAAGACTCGCAACTGACTGATATCCATACTCTTATTTATTGTACAGCTGTAGTTATCTCACGTGAATTAGGTTATAATATCGGGGAAGCAAATGAGCATCAATCGCAGCGAAGAGTAGAGAGAAAACCAGCTTGGCTAATAAGATTAGAAAAAGATATAACACAACTTAGAGCAGATATAGGTAGGTTGACACAATATATAAACAATAACAGATCACAAAATATAGTAAATGAAGTAAATAGAATTTTTAGAAATACAAAAGTACATAGTAGACATGAAAGCAATAACAAGAAACCTGAAGAATATTTAGATACCTTAAAACAAAAATTATCATTAAAAGCCAATAGACTATCTAGGTATAAAAAATCATATAAACGGAAAAAAGATAATAAACTATTCAAAAATAACGAAAAGATATTTTACAGACAATTATTTGAAAATAATGATAACGCAACAACTGATATTAGAGTACCTGAAGTTAAGGATTTAGAAGAGTTTTGGGCGGGAATATGGGAGGAAGATACACAACATAACGAAACAGCAACTTGGATAGCAGAAGAGGAAAATAGATGGAAAGAGTTGGAAGAAATGAATTTTACAGAAATAAATGAAACAGATATAGCTAACGTTACATCTCGGTTACACAATTGGAAAAGTCCTGGTATAGATAAAATACATAATTTCTGGTTTAAAAAACTTAGTGTTCTGCATAAAATTTTATCGAAAAATTTAACCCTAGTTATTCAAGGTAAACAACCCACTCCCCCTTTTCTAGCAGAAGGCATAACCCATATGATTCCAAAAGGAAAATACTCTACTCAACCATCTCAGTATCGTCCAATAACTTGCTTACCTACTTTATATAAAATTCTTACATCTGCAATAACTAACAAAATAAATAAACATCTAGAAACAAACAAAATTCTTGCTGAAGAACAAAAGGGCTGCAGGCGGGGTCACATGGGGTGTAAGGAACAACTTGTCATAGACTCATTAATTAACAGACATGCAGCAACCAAGAAAAGAAATTTACACTGTACTTACATAGATTACCGAAAGGCATTTGATAGTATTCCTCATTCCTGGCTTATACACATTTTAAAAATATATAAAATTAATCCCATTTTAATAGACTTTCTTAAAAACACAATGAAACTGTGGAAAACCAAATTACATCTAAAAGATATAACAACTAGACAAATACACATTAAAAAAGGCATATATCAAGGAGATTCCTTGAGCCCCATGTGGTTCTGCCTCGCCCTAAACCCAATATCACACTTGCTGCGTAAAAGTGGAGCCGGATATCAGTTGAAACATGACAATATTGAAACATCTATAACTCATTTAATCTACATGGATGACATCAAGCTGTACGCCAAAACACAAACTGATATGAAAAAACTAATAGATGCCACGACCAAATTTAGCAATGACATTAATATGCAATTCGGGTTAGACAAATGCAAAACAATCAATATAGTTAAAGGAAAAATCCGACCCGGCGATTACGCAGTAGGTGAGGAAGATAATATTACAGCAATGGAACCGAACGAGCTGTACAAATACCTCGGCTACCACCAGTCTAAAGGTTTAGATCATACAAAAATAAAGGCCTCTCTCACTGCAGAATACAAAAAAAGAGTAACAGCTTTATGTAAAAGTCAACTGATGGGAAAAAATCTTATAAAAGCAATTAACACATTTGCAATACCTGTTTTAACTTACTCGTTCGGGATCATTAAATGGAGTAAATCCAACATAAATAGTTTAGAAATTAATACCAGGACAATTCTTACAAAATATAACTGTTTGCACCCCAAATCAGCAATAGAAAGGATGACGATAAAAAGACAAGAAGGAGGCAGAGGACTAATAAACTTAGTTGCTCTCTGGAACAAACAAATAACGAACCTTAGAAAATTCTTTTTCCACAAGTCACCTAATAGCGATATCCATAGATCTGTAGTAAAAAATGACTTTAACCATACACCTTTGAATCTTAGCGTAGAAAACAGAGTAACAGTTTTGGATAATGTAGAAAAGACAAGAATAGAGCAATGGAAGAGAAAAGTACTCCACGGTCGACACCCGCATGATCTGGAACAGTCACATATTGATGCTTCTGCCTCCAACAAATGGCTTTCTATCGGATCCTTGTTTCCAGAAACTGAGGGCTTCATGATTGCGATTCAGGATCAAATCATAAATACAAGGAATTATAGGAAACACATAATTAAAGATGTAACAGTAACTGACGACCGATGCCGCAAGTGCCACAGCCAACCTGAAAACATTCAACATATTACCGGGGCATGCCCAAACCTTGCACAGACGGACTATACGCACAGACACAACCAGATAGCAAACATCCTACATCAGACACTAGCCAACAAACACAGACTCATTCCTAGCACAAACACACCGTATTACAAATACACACCAGAACCAATTCTAGAAAACGAAACACACAAGATGTATTACGACCGGGCAATACTGACTGACCGCACCATTCATTACAACCGCCCAGACATAACCCTACAAGACAAAATAAATAAAGTTACTTACCTTGTTGACATCGCCGTACCCAATACCCACAATATACAGAAAACCATAGCCGAAAAAATACACAAATACACAGATCTGCAGGATGAAGTCACCAGAATCTGGAAGCAGAATAAAGTATTCATAGTCCCTGTGGTTCTTTCAACACCATAGTCTCAAACTCCTAGATCTGAAACCCTCGACCTTTATTCCGATGCAAAAAGCTGCCATATTAAACACTTGCCGCATAGTTAGGAAATTCCTACAGATTGACGAAAACGGACAGACAGACTTACCACCGCAGTAATATATACCTTTTACTTGGCGATGCCCGTAAATGGTACAAATTATACCAGCTCAAGCTGAGATACTGAAAACGTATATACATAATAATAATAATAATAATAATAATAATAATAATAATAATAATAATAATAATAATAATAATAATAATAATAATAATAATAATAATAATAATAATAATAATAATAATAATAATAATAATAATAATAATAATAATAATAATAATAATAATAATAATAATAAATCCGCAGGGCAGCTTGTGGCGAGCTGTTGGTGAGTAACGACACCACGGACCCGAGTGCTCCAGAGAGCCGGTCAGACCCTCGTCCCCGACGCTTCTTCATAGGTCGGGGTTGAGACCCAAGAGGGCTCGCAGGGCTCTCAGCTCTGCATTGCCTTAATTGGCTGTGCAGAGAGGAGTCGTCAGATCTGTTGCTCCAGGGGTGGAAGTGTTAAAGGGCATAACGACGCGAGTAACTTCGGAGAAAGCGCAGCACACCTCTCGACACCCCTGAGTCGCCCGCACCGGTGTTGCTCCTTTGCCGGCAACTATTGTCGGCGCGTTTGAGGGGCCCATCTAGTGGGCGGCAAGCCACCACCTGCCTACAATAGTCAGTAATCATGATTATGGCAGGTGACGTTTCTATTGCAATATCCCAGCATCAATCCATCCCAAATTCATTCCATAATCCTTAAACCTTTCCCTTTTTCATGCAATAGTTTTATCTTCTGCCAAAACCTATTCAAGGGTACACCTTTCATAGGTATATCCAGGAATGGGTTTTGGCGGGAGCGCCACATGACAACAACTTCTCCAAAGGGCCTCTACGTGTTGGATCTGTATCCCCACGCAAGCCTCTCAAAGGACCGGGGTGAAAAGACCCGTGATTCTCAAAGGAGATACATAATAATAATAATAATAATAATAATAATAATAATAATAATAATAATAATAATAATAATAATAATAATAATAAATCCGCAGGGCAGCTTGTGGCGAGCTGTTGGTGAGTAACGACACCACGGACCCGAGTGCTCCAGAGAGCCGGTCAGACCCTCGTCCCCGACGCTTCTTCATCGGTCGGGGTTGAGACCCAAGAGGGCTCGCAGGGCTCTCAGCTCTGCATTGCCTTAATTGGCTGTGCAGAGAGGAGTCGTCAGAGCTGTTGCTCCAGGGGTGGAAGTGTTAAAGGGCATAACGACGCGAGTAACTTCGGAGAAAGCGCAGCACACCTCTCGACACCCCTGAGTCACCCGCACCGGTGTTGCTCCTTTGCCGGCAACTATTGTCGGCGCGTTTGAGGGGCCCATCTAGTGGGCGGCAAGCCACCACCTGCCCACAATAGTCAGTAATCATGATTATGGCAGGTGACGTTTCTATTGCAATATCCCAGCATCAATCCATCCCAAATTCATTCCATAATCCTTAAACTTTCCCTTTTTCATGCAATAGTTTTATCTTCTGCCAAAACCTATTCAAGGGTACACCTTTCATAGGTGTATCCAGGAATAGGTTTTGGCGGGAGCGCCACATGACAACAACTTCTCCAAAGGGCCTCTACGTGTTGGATCTGTATCCCCACGCAAGCCCCTCAAAGGACCGGGGTGAAAAGACCCGTGATTCTCAAAGGAGATACATAATAATAATAATAATAATAATAATAATAATAATAATAATAATAATAATAATAATAATAATAATAATAATAATAATAATAATAATAATAATAATAATAATAATAATAATAATAATAATAATAATAATAATAATAATAATAATAATAATAATAATAATAATAATAATAACGGCGTCGGGACGTGACGACCCCATCGCCCACTGGATTCCCAGTGCAGTCAGTCAACGCAGGGCAGCTTGTGGCGAGCTGATGGTGAGTGGCGACACCACGTACCCTACCTCCAGGGGGACCATACACACATGCGCTTACACACACACATACACACAGTTACACACCCCCCGCCTCTGTCTTGCCTTAACTGGCCGGCCAGAGTGGAGTCGCAAGAGCAGGACATACGCTCCAGGGTGGAAGTGTATTGCACGTAATGGCGTAATAACGGGGAAACCCGCTCTCGGGGGTAAGCCCCGTGATGGTGAAACCGGAGCCGCACCTCTCGACACCCTTAGCTGCTCATTGTGTTGCGCCCTGGCCGCATTTTCGTGGCTAGTTAGGGTGCCCACAGGCAGTGTAGCCATCGAGCAGCAAGTCACCATCTACCAGGTTAAAATTACTGTGAGAGATTTTAGGTAGATGTCCGTATCTCACTCCATAACCCAGTTACCCGGCCCACTAACATCCCATCCACATAGCCCAAACCAAGTTAATCCCTCCCTGGCAATAGTTCGGCAGCTATGGAGGACTGTCCGTTAGTGCATCTCAATGGTACATTAAGGGATAGACCTCCGTAGATGCAGCCATCTCACATTTTAGATAAAAAGGTACTAAAAGGCCTCTTCATGTTGGCTTTGGCCCCATGAACGCCTCAAAGGACCGGGTCCCTATGGACCCGTGGCTGAAAAGTGTACCAACATAATAATAATAATAATAATAATAATAATAATAATAATAATAAGCCCCCTATAAACCCTACCTTACGTCCGTGCCGAACATCTGGCCACGTGGGGGGCGGACACGCGTACAATCAAAACTTACGCGGCCAACAAGGTAAAGGTCAATCCAAGCCAAGGTGGAACAGCATATGCCGAAGGCTGCGTGGCTATGGGAGAGCATAGTCGTTAATATGCGAACTCTGGATACCGGGGGACCTCCAGTTTTAATTACCCTTGCCACGGTATGCGGGGCTCTGCCGTGGTCGACTCTTAATCCCTTGCTGCTCGTGGGAACCACATGGAGAAAAAAAAGAATCAAATATCATCTACCCAGTATCCAACTGCTGTAGAAAATCAAAATAATGATACAACACCCTACCATCCACAGAATCAAACTGCAACTAATAGTAATCCACGGACAAACTTAGTTAGGAGAAGTACTAGAAGAACTTGTAATAGATACAGAAGTTCATCCCCTGCTTCCACCTTAGAAACATTAGAACCATATAGCCCAACACCCAGCACGGTGTCTTACACTCCTTCATTAAATTCTGTGGATGAAGATCCTAGCGATCTATTAAATCCCATCTCAAATCCTACCTCAGATGTTACGCCGGAGGTGAATACCTTTTTACCTGCGTCCACTAAGGCGGGAAAACCCAGAATGCGTATGACATGGTCAAATGATGTCAACATATTTATCATGCGCACCTTCTATTTCATAACTAAATTAGAGACTGATATGACCTGTTACAGAAAAACCCTGCATGAATTATTCAAACAAAAGTACCCGGAAATTAATGTATCGGAACAAAGAATATCCGATCAAAAGAGAGCTATTGTTAAAAATAAATACCTGTCAGATGAAGTACTAAATCAGATTAAAAACGAAGTACAGCAGCAACTAGAACAAGAAAACCAAAGTAATTGTACACAATCCCAATCGTTACCACCATTTCAAACTATAGAAGAAGAAGAAGATTTTTCAGTGACGCATGCCTCATTACCTAGACAGACGATACATAATTCATCAGATATTTACCTTTCACCCATAAACACTTATGAAATTTCCACACAAACTTCGCACAGATCCACACAGACACCATTCACACAAACATTGCTTTTAGAAAATGAAATAGAAGTTATAGATCAGACCTATCCAGATGAATATGCTCAAAAATTAAGTGATGAATTACAAGCAACACTACTTCAATATTCTGGAATAGACCCCACATTGAGACCTAAACTTCCAAAATTAAATTATAGCAAAAAATTAACTAAGTTAGTGTCTATATTTAATAGGACCATACTCGATCGATTCATAACTACAGATGCTTTATTAACTGACATACATACACTTATCTATTGTAGTGCATATGTAATTACATTAGAATTGGGATATAAAATTTTCCCTGAAACACAAGAACAGCAACACAAACTAAAACACAAACCAGCATGGCAAGTTCGTCTTGAAGATGATATAGGAAAGTTACGTGCAGATATTGCAAGACTAACACAGTATAACCAAGGAAATAGATCAATAAATTTAGTTCAAAAAGTAGAAAAAATATTAAGAAATAATAAAATACACACGAGACATGAAAGACACAACAATACACCCGAACAAGTTTTAGATACACTCAAACAAAAACTTACACTTAAAGCAAATAGAATAGCTAGGTACAAAAAAGCGCTCAAAAGAAAACAAGATAATAAATTATTTACTAAAAATGAAAAGTTATTTTATAGGCAACTCAAACAAGACACTCAAAATCATACACAGACGCAACACAATTCCATTAATAATAATAATAGCTTATCTAAAGAAAAATTAGAAGAGTTTTGGTCAGAAATATGGGAGAAACCAGAAAATCACAATGAAGGAGCAGAGTGGATAAAAGAAGAGGAAAATCGCTGGGACGCAATAGATGAAATGGAGTTTATAGAAATTGAAGAAAAGGATGTAACAATAGCAACAACTAAACTTCACAACTGGAAATCTCCAGGAATAGATCACGTACATAATTTTTGGTTTAAAAAATTTGTTAGCTTACATAAAGTCATAGCCAAAAACTTTACAGAAATAATATTAGGTACACAACATATTCCTGATTTTCTAGCTAAAGGAATTACCTTTATGATCCCAAAAAGTAATAATCTTGAAGATCCATCACAATATCGTCCAATCACGTGTCTTCCAACTATTTATAAGATCTTAACTTCAATAATCAGTAGCAAAATTACTAAACATTTAGAAAAATACAATATTATTGCCGAAGAACAGAAGGGTTGCAGGCGGAATCATATGGGATGCAAGGAGCAACTCATTATTGATTCTACTATCCACCGACAAGCAAATTCTAAGAAACGAAATCTCCACTGCACGTATATAGATTATCAGAAAGCTTATGACAGCATCCCGCATACATGGCTAATTACAGTTCTAGAAATATATAGAATCAACCCAACTATAATTTCATTTTTAAAAGCAATTATGCCATTCTGGAAAACTAAATTGCAGGTTAGAAATAATACTAATACTCTTATTAGCAGAGAGCTTCAGATTAAAAAAGGTATATATCAGGGTGACTCCTTGAGCCCCATGTGGTTCTGTCTTGCTTTAAACCCTTTGTCACATTTACTCAACAAACAAAATAAAGGTTATAAATTGAAACCCAATAGCCCACAGACCGCAATATCCCATCTTATCTATATGGACGACATTAAATTATATACTAGTAACAAAAAGGATATGAAAAAATTTATTGAAGTAACAGTTAAATTCAGTGCAGATATTAATATGAAATTTGGAATAGAAAAATGTAAAACAATAAACATAAGAAAGGGAAAAGTATTATCAGGAGATTACACAATAAATGAAGAAGTTATAAAAGCTATGGAACCGGATGATCTTTATAAGTACTTGGGATACCATCAATCAACTCAATTAGATCATATATCTCTCAAATCATCATTAGCTAATGAATACAAAAACAGAGTAACTATTATTTGTAAAAGTCAACTGATAGGTAAGTCCTTGATTAAAGCAATAAATACTTATGCTATCCCTCTACTTACTTACTCTTTTGGGATCGTAAAATGGACTAAGACAGATCTGAATAATTTAGAAATCAAAACCCGTACAATACTCACCAAGCATCACCATCTACATCCAAAATCAGCCATCGAAAGAATGACAATAAAACGAGCTAATGGAGGGCGAGGTCTAATAGACATCCAAGAGCTATGGCGGAAACAAATACGTTCTCTCCAATCTTTCTTTCTTTCTAAAACTGAAACTAGTAACATTCACAAAGCTGTAGTTGAAAACGACAACAAATACACGCCACTTAACCTTTTAAACACTATAATAGAAATAAATAACAATGATGATGACCCCCAAAAGCAAAAATTAGATCAATGGAAATCCAAAGTCTTACACGGCAGGCATCCTCATGATCTTGAACATTCTCTTGTAGATCTTGAATCTTCCAATAAATGGCTCACACATAGCAACCTTTTCCCCGAGACTGAAGGTTTTATAATAGCAATTCAAGACCAAGTTGTAAACACAAAAAATTATCGCAAACATATTATCAAAGACACCACTATAGTAGATGACAAATGCCGCAAATGCCATACACACTCCGAAACCATCCAACACATTACAGGTGCATGCCCAACTCTCACTCAAACTGACTACACCCATAGACACAACCAAGTCGCAAATATCATTCACCAGAAACTTGCTATTAAACACAAACTAATACCAAACAATCCCTTACCATACTATAAATACACACCAAACCCAGTACTTGAAACCAGTGAATATAAACTATACTATGACCGAGCAATATTAACAGATAAAACAATTCATTACAATAGACTCCTTCATTAAATTCTGTGGATAAAGATCCTAGCGATCTATTAAATCCCATCTCAAATCCTACCTCAGATGTTACGCCGGAGGTGAATACCTTTTTACCTGCGTCCACTAAGGCGGGAAAACCCAGAATGCGTATGACATGGTCAAATGATGTCAACATATTTATCATGCGCACCTTCTATTTCATAACTAAATTAGAGACTGATATGACCTGTTACAGAAAAACCCTGCATGAATTATTCAAACAAAAGTACCCGGAAATTAATGTATCGGAACAAAGAATATCCGATCAAAAGAGAGCTATTGTTAAAAATAAATACCTGTCAGATGAAGTACTAAATCAGATTAAAAACGAAGTACAGCAGCAACTAGAACAAGAAAACCAAAGTAATTGTACACAATCCCAATCGTTACCACCATTTCAAACTATAGAAGAAGAAGAAGATTTTTCAGTGACGCATGCCTCATTACCTAGACAGACGATACATAATTCATCAGATATTTACCTTTCACCCATAAACACTTATGAAATTTCCACACAAACTTCGCACAGATCCACACAGACACCATTCACACAAACATTGCTTTTAGAAAATGAAATAGAAGTTATAGATCAGACCTATCCAGATGAATATGCTCAAAAATTAAGTGATGAATTACAAGCAACACTACTTCAATATTCTGGAATAGACCCCACATTGAGACCTAAACTTCCAAAATTAAATTATAGCAAAAAATTAACTAAGTTAGTGTCTATATTTAATAGGACCATACTCGATCGATTCATAACTACAGATGCTTTATTAACTGACATACATACACTTATCTATTGTAGTGCATATGTAATTACATTAGAATTGGGATATAAAATTTTCCCTGAAACACAAGAACAGCAACACAAACTAAAACACAAACCAGCATGGCAAGTTCGTCTTGAAGATGATATAGGAAAGTTACGTGCAGATATTGCAAGACTAACACAGTATAACCAAGGAAATAGATCAATAAATTTAGTTCAAAAAGTAGAAAAAATATTAAGAAATAATAAAATACACACGAGACATGAAAGACACAACAATACCCCCGAACAAGTTTTAGATACACTCAAACAAAAACTTACACTTAAAGCAAATAGAATAGCTAGGTACAAAAAAGCGCTCAAAAGAAAACAAGATAATAAATTATTTACTAAAAATGAAAAGTTATTTTATAGGCAACTCAAACAAGACACTCAAAATCATACACAGACGCAACACAATTCCATTAATAATAATAATAGCTTATCTAAAGAAAAATTAGAAGAGTTTTGGTCAGAAATATGGGAGAAACCAGAAAATCACAATGAAGGAGCAGAGTGGATAAAAGAAGAGGAAAATCGCTGGGACGCAATAGATGAAATGGAGTTTATAGAAATTGAAGAAAAGGATGTAACAATAGCAACAACTAAACTTCACAACTGGAAATCTCCAGGAATAGATCACGTACATAATTTTTGGTTTAAAAAATTTGTTAGCTTACATAAAGTCATAGCCAAAAACTTTACAGAAATAATATTAGGTACACAACATATTCCTGATTTTCTAGCTAAAGGAATTACCTTTATGATCCCAAAAAGTAATAATCTTGAAGATCCATCACAATATCGTCCAATCACGTGTCTTCCAACTATTTATAAGATCTTAACTTCAATAATCAGTAGCAAAATTACTAAACATTTAGAAAAATACAATATTATTGCCGAAGAACAGAAGGGTTGCAGGCGGAATCATATGGGATGCAAGGAGCAACTCATTATTGATTCTACTATCCACCGACAAGCAAATTCTAAGAAACGAAATCTCCACTGCACGTATATAGATTATCAGAAAGCTTATGACAGCATCCCGCATACATGGCTAATTACAGTTCTAGAAATATATAGAATCAACCCAACTATAATTTCATTTTTAAAAGCAATTATGCCATTCTGGAAAACTAAATTGCAGGTTAGAAATAATACTAATACTCTTATTAGCAGAGAGCTTCAGATTAAAAAAGGTATATATCAGGGCGACTCCTTGAGCCCCATGTGGTTCTGTCTTGCTTTAAACCCTTTGTCACATTTACTCAACAAACAAAATAAAGGTTATAAATTGAAACCCAATAGCCCACAGACCGCAATATCCCATCTTATCTATATGGACGACATTAAATTATATACTAGTAACAAAAAGGATATGAAAAAATTTATTGAAGTAACAGTTAAATTCAGTGCAGATATTAATATGAAATTTGGAATAGAAAAATGTAAAACAATAAACATAAGAAAGGGAAAAGTATTATCAGGAGATTACACAATAAATGAAGAAGTTATAAAAGCTATGGAACCGGATGATCTTTATAAGTACTTGGGATACCATCAATCAACTCAATTAGATCATATATCTCTCAAATCATCATTAGCTAATGAATACAAAAACAGAGTAACTATTATTTGTAAAAGTCAACTGATAGGTAAGTCCTTGATTAAAGCAATAAATACTTATGCTATCCCCCTACTTACTTACTCTTTTGGGATCGTAAAATGGACTAAGACAGATCTGAATAATTTAGAAATCAAAACCCGTACAATACTCACCAAGCATCACCATCTACATCCAAAATCAGCCATCGAAAGAATGACAATAAAACGAGCTAATGGAGGGCGAGGTCTAATAGACATCCAAGAGCTATGGCGGAAACAAATACGTTCTCTCCAATCTTTCTTTCTTTCTAAAACTGAAACTAGTAACATTCACAAAGCTGTAGTTGAAAACGACAACAAATACACGCCACTTAACCTTTTAAACACTATAATAGAAATAAATAACAATGATGATGACCCCCAAAAGCAAAAATTAGATCAATGGAAATCCAAAGTCTTACACGGCAGGCATCCTCATGATCTTGAACATTCTCTTGTAGATCTTGAATCTTCCAATAAATGGCTCACACATAGCAACCTTTTCCCCGAGACTGAAGGTTTTATAATAGCAATTCAAGACCAAGTTGTAAACACAAAAAATTATCGCAAACATATTATCAAAGACACCACTATAGTAGATGACAAATGCCGCAAATGCCATACACACTCCGAAACCATCCAACACATTACAGGTGCATGCCCAACTCTCACTCAAACTGACTACACCCATAGACACAACCAAGTCGCAAATATCATTCACCAGAAACTTGCTATTAAACACAAACTAATACCAAACAATCCCTTACCATACTATAAATACACACCAAACCCAGTACTTGAAACCAGTGAATATAAACTATACTATGACCGAGCAATATTAACAGATAAAACAATTCATTACAATAGACCTGATATAGTATTACAAGATAAATTAAATAAAATAGCTTATATAATAGATGTAGCAGTCCCCAATACCCATAACCTTGCTAAAACTATAACTGAAAAAATCAACAAATACACAGATTTAAAAGAAGAAATAGGAAGAATATGGAGAGTAGAGAAAGTATACATAGTACCTGTAGTTATTTCATCAACTGGAGTCATTCCTAAACATTTACACAATAGCATAAAACTGTTGGATCTACCAAAGAACACATACATAAATATGCAAAAAGCTGCCATCTTAAATACGTGTAGAATTGTAAGAAAATTCCTGCAGGGTGATGAAACCCCCGATATTGTAGAAATTCAGCAATAGTACACTAATCCACAGCTTTATCACTTGGCTCACGCCCGTGATAGAAGTTTAAGAATACCAGCTTATAAGCTGAGAAAATAAAATTTTCGAAAAATAATAATAATAATAATAATAATAATACGAAGTTTCAAATGACCTTAATTTAGATAACGGCATACCAGAAAGTGCATCAAATATAAATATACCACCACAAATAGAACCCAGTTCCGAAGCACGTTTGGAACCGCAATCTTATGCATACTTTCAATTAGACAATCAAACAACACAAACTCAAACATCCATATTTAGTGAAATTACAATAGAAGCCCAACTAATTGATGAAAATATCATACTAGAGTCAAATAATATACAAGAAACATTTAGAATAACATTAGACAAATTTAAAGATTCTAACCCAATCACAAAAACCTTTCATACCCCGTCAAAAACCTTCCAAAAGACTATCAAATATAGTAAATTTCATCAACACACATATACTCCCAAATCACATTTCAATAGACCTTGACTTCATGGCTACTCATACACTAACTTATTGTGCAGCATATACAGCAGCAATATGTAATGGAGCAAAAATAAGAGACACTCAAACTTGTAATACACAAAATCAAAGACCCAATAAAGTCCCATCATGGCGGAAGCGACTTGAAAAGAAAATAAAAGATATTAGAAGAGATGCCGGTAGAATGACAGAATATATTAGAGGCATTAGAAGCCCAAGACTAATATCCTTAGTAGAGAAAATTAAAAATAAATATCAAATACACTCACAACACGAACATCATAATAATACAGATCAGGAATTTTTAGACACGATTAAACAAAAATTAAACGCAGCAACTAGTCGGTTAAAAAGATATGTAAATTGTACACTCAGAAAAACACAAAACACACAGTTTACAAACAACGAAAAACAGTTCATTAGCAACAGCAGAAACACAAGAAATGAGACACACACAAAATTTACCACCGTCAATATCAGGTACCGACCTACATACTTTTTGGTCCGCAATTTGGGACAATCCAGTAAATCATTATAAAGAAGCAGAATGGTTAAATAAAGATAGTAGTTTAACAGATGCCATAACTCCAATGCAATTTGAACACATCCCAGTAGATATATTTGCTAAAGTACTACATAAAGCTCACAACTGGAAGGCACCTGGTAGTGATCGGTTACAGAACTATTGGTACAAGAAATTTACTGCAATACACCCATTACTTCATAAACACATTAATGACTTTGTTCAAACTCCGCATTCTATGCCAGAATTCATAACACAGGGGGTTACTTATATGATACCAAAAGACACCAACCTCCAAAATCCAGCTAAATACCGACCCATCACTTGCTTGCAAACCATTTATAAAATACTTACAGGATGTATCACAGAACTTATAAATCAACATGTCACAAGTAACCACATACTTAGTGAGGAGCAGAAAGGATGCCGCAAAGGTAGCCAAGGCTGCAAGGAGCAGCTAATAATAGACTCTATTACCATGAAACAGGCAATTTCTAAAAAAAAGGATATAAGCACTATGTACATCGATTACAGAAAAGCCTATGATTCTGTACCTCACTCTTGGCTTATCCATATCCTACAACAATACAAAATTCACCCCAAATTAATTAATTTTCTTGAAAATTCTATGCAACACTGGAAAACAGTACTAAAAACTACAGGTCCCTCCTCTTTAGAAACACCACAAATTCCCATACGCCGCGGTATTTTCCAAGGCGAAGCACTCAGCCCTCTATGGTTCTGTTTGGCGTTAAACCCACTTTCTCACATACTGAATCATTCACAACTAGGTTATACAATCACAACCCCAAATGCACAAACTAAGCTGACACATCTTATGTACATGGATGATATAAAGCTATATAGTGACACAGTAGAATCGTTACATAATCTTGCAGATCTCACACAAGTATTCTCAAATGATATACGTATGGAATTCGGGATCGATAAATGCAAAACTTTTACAGTCGAACAAGGCGAAATAACTTTGCACAGTTATTTATTACCATCAGGAGACACTATCGACCCCCTAGAACCACACACCTTTTATAAATATTTAGGATTCCAACAATCCCGCCAAATTAATCAAGAAGATACGAAAGAAGAGCTTAAAAAGAAATTCAGACACAGACTCAACATATTACTCCGTTCCCAGCTTAACTCTCGCAACCTATGTAAATCAATAAACAGCTATGCGATCCCAGTTCTTACATATTCATTTGGTGTTATCAACTGGACCCAGGGTAATTTACTCAACTTACAACGAACTATTAATACACTTTTAACATCCTATAGAAAACATCATCCAAGATCTTGTGTACAAAGATTGACTCTACCTAGAGATGAGGGAGGCCGAGGCTTAATAGATATCACTAATTTACATAATAAACAGATCAAATCAATCCGACAATACTTCCATTCACATGCAACAGAATCAAATTTTCACAAATTAATTGTAAATGCCGACAAAAAACTCACTCCTCTCAATCTAGCAAACCGGAACCCACAACAAAAAGAATGCATCGTTCAAGAAAAGGAGAAGATAGTTACATGGAAGCAGAAATCTCTCCACGGACGACATCGACACGACTTAGAGCAGCCTTTTGTCGACAAGCAAGCGTCGAACGCGTGGCTGCGACGTGGGGAGATCTTCCCTGAGACGGAAGGCTTCATGATAGCTATCCAGGACCAAGTCATCGACACACGCAATTATCAAAAATACATAATCCGTACACCAAATCTATCTTCAGACTCTTGTAGACACTGTCAAACTAGCTCAGAAACAATACAGCATATCACTTCCGCATGCAAAACCCTAGCACAAACCGACTATAAGCACCGCCACGATCAGGTGGCGGCTATCATTCACCAACACCTTGCACACAAACACCAATTCATTCCAATGAAAGTTCCATATTATAAATACAAGCCAGAAACTATACACGATAATAGTACCTTTAAAATCTATTGGGATAGAACCATCATTACAGATAAAACTATTCATTTTAACCGGCCCGACATCACAGTCCATGACAAAGTAAACAAAACTGCCTACCTGATAGATAAGCCATCCCTAATACACATAACATTCAATCCACCATATCCCAAAAACTTACGAAATATCAAGAGTTAGCAATAGAACTGAAGCGACAATGGAGAGTAGAATTAGTCCATATCATCCCAATAGTAATATCAGCCACAGGAATCATACCTAAAAGTCTACAAAGAAATTTGGAAATACTAGATATTAATAAGAACGCCTTATATACTTTACAAAAAGCTGTCATCTTGAATACCTGTAGACTCACCCGCAAGTTCCTCACAACATCTTCTATCTCATCCACCTCTAATTCTGTCACGTAATCCCCTTCTACTCACGCTTGGTTACGGCCCGCGTGTCTAGATACACCCCTTTTTAAAAGGGAGAATAAAAATGATTTAAGTAAATAATAATAATAATAATAATAATAATGCAAGCCTCTCAAAGGACCGGGGTGAAAAGACCCGTGATTCTCAAAGGAGATACATAATAATAATAATAATAATAATAATAATAATAATAATGTGTAACAAACAGAATTAACAAACATATTGAAAGTAATAAGATAATGGCCGAGGAGCAAAAAGGATGTAGAAGGTTTCACATGGGATGCAAAGAACAATTAACAATAGATTCAATAATACTTAAATATGTACAAGCAGGAAAGAAAAATTTAAATACAGCATATATAGATTATAAAAAAGCGTACGATACTATCCCACACTCTTGGTTAATTGCAATCCTTAACTTATATAAAATTAATCCCCTTATTGTTAATTTCCTTAAATCTTCTATGAGCAATTGGACGACATCATTAATCCTGCGTACTGGAGAAACTGCTTTGAACTCACCCGAAATCCCTATAAAGAGAGGAATATTTCAGGGAGACTCTTTAAGTCCTCTCTGGTTTTGTCTAGCCCTAAATCCATTATCTCGAGAATTAAATGAATCTAATGCAGGTTTAAATTTAAAAAACAATAGAAATACACTATCACAAATCACCCACTTGTTGTATATGGACGATTTAAAGTTATATTCTGATTCGGAGGTTAATATTACAAAATTACTAGACATCACCCGGAAATTTTCAGCAGCTATTAAAATGGATTTTGGACTAGACAAATGTAGAAAACTCAACGTTAAAAACGGAAAAATAGTAAGTGGAAATTACCAAATCAACGAACAGGAACAGATTACAGCTATGAGTGATGATGAAGTTTACAAGTATCTAGGATATAAACAGGCAAGGGTATTAGAGCAGAGACAGGCAAAAGAAGAATTAAAAAGAGAATTTTTCAAGAGAGTTCATAAACTTTGTAAGGCTCAGTTATATAGTAAAAATCTATTCAAATCTCTAAATACATATGCAATACCTATACTTACATATTCTTTTGGGGTTATAAATTGGTCTAAGACAGAACTGAAACAATTAGAAATTAAATTAAGAACTATTTTAACACTATATAGGTACCACCACCCGAAATCCGCAATAGAGCGTGTTACAATAGCTAGAAAGGAGGGGGGGAGGGGATTGATCGATATTAGTCATTTACACACAAAACAGGTTTACAGTTTGAAAATGTTCTTTAGCAATAAGAAAACTTCTAGCTCGTTACATTACACCGTTTTATCTTAGACAAGAAATATACACCACTCAATCTCGCTGATGAAGCAATAGAAAACTTAGATACTCGTAAATTCATAGAGGAGAAATTCAATAGATGGCAACAAAAAGAATTACATGGAAGGCATATAAAAGATCTAAGCTGTTTGCACGTAAATAGGGAAGCATCTAATAAATGGCTTAGCACTGGATACCTGTTCCCGGAAACTGAAGGTTTTCTTATTGCTATTCAGGATCAAGTTATAACCACCAAAAATTACAGAAAATATATAATTAAAGACAGTACGATGACTAGTGACCTATGCAGAAAATGTCATAACAAACCGGAAACTATTCAGCACATTACGGGCGCATGCATCACTCTCACACAAAATGATTATACACACAGGCATAACCAATTAGTTAATATAATCCACCAAAAACTTGCAATAAAATATAAGCTCCTAAATGACACCGATGCTACTCCCTATTACAAATATAAACCAGATTCAGTTTTAGAAAGTGACACTCATAAACTCTACTACGACAGAACCATACTTACAGACCATACCATTCATAACAATAGACCGGATATCACACTCGTTGATAAACATAACAAACACGTATTTATTATAGATATTGCAATCCCCAACACACATAATATACAGGCAACTATAGCAGAGAAAATAAGAAAATACACCGAATTACAAGAGGAAATAAGAAGGATGTGGAGAATGAATGATGTGACAATCGTACCTATAGTCATATCAACAACTGGCGTGATTCCATCAGACATTTTCCACAGGTTGGAACAAATAAACTTAAATAAGGCTACATATATTACTCTGCAAAAAGCTGCAATATTAAATACTTGCCGAATTGTACGAAAATTCTTACAACTAGATGCGGAAAACTCGATACCTAACTAATTCCTAATAATATCCCTTTTAGTGGGTCAGCACTTGGTTAAAAGCCCGTGCTGACTTCAAAAGTACCAGGCATTGCCTGAGAATCCCAAATGGAAAAACAACTAAAATAATAATAATAATAATAATAATAAATGACAAACACAGTAAACTCCATGATAACTTCACAAGACTCTGCAATACTTCCTTACTCAGATTTTGACTTTCCAACATCTCTTACAACAAACTCACATGTATCCACACAAACAGAAACAGTAAGTTTATTAGTAGAAACCGAAGTTGAGACCTTACAACTTCCTACATTATTAAATAATTCAGTACTAAAACTACAAGAAAATCTACAAACAGCTCTAGTTCAATACGCAGGAATTGATCCAACACTCAGGCCAAAGTTACCAAAACTAAAATATAGTTTACATTTGAGACAGATTATAGAAACATTCAATAGTGATATATTGCAAAATTTTTACTCAGAAGACTCGCAACTGACTGATATCCATACTCTTATTTATTGTACAGCTGTAGTTATCTCACGTGAATTAGGTTATAATATCGGGGAAGCAAATGAGCATCAATCGCAGCGAAGAGTAGAGAGAAAACCAGCTTGGCTAATAAGATTAGAAAAAGATATAACACAACTTAGAGCAGATATAGGTAGGTTGACACAATATATAAACAATAACAGATCACAAAATATAGTAAATGAAGTAAATAGAATTTTTAGAAATACAAAAGTACATAGTAGACATGAAAGCAATAACAAGAAACCTGAAGAATATTTAGATACCTTAAAACAAAAATTATCATTAAAAGCCAATAGACTATCTAGGTATAAAAAATCATATAAACGGAAAAAAGATAATAAACTATTCAAAAATAACGAAAAGATATTTTACAGACAATTATTTGAAAATAATGATAACGCAACAACTGATATTAGAGTACCTGAAGTTAAGGATTTAGAAGAGTTTTGGGCGAGAATATGGGAGGAAGATACACAACATAACGAAACAGCAACTTGGATAGCAGAAGAGGAAAATAGATGGAAAGAGTTGGAAGAAATGAATTTTACAGAAATAAATGAAACAGATATAGCTAACGTTACATCTCGGTTACACAATTGGAAAAGTCCTGGTATAGATAAAATACATAATTTCTGGTTTAAAAAACTTAGTGTTCTGCATAAAATTTTATCGAAAAATTTAACCCTAGTTATTCAAGGTAAACAACCCACTCCCCCTTTTCTAGCAGAAGGCATAACCCATATGATTCCAAAAGGAAAATACTCTACTCAACCATCTCAGTATCGTCCAATAACTTGCTTACCTACTTTATATAAAATTCTTACATCTGCAATAACTAACAAAATAAATAAACATCTAGAAACAAACAAAATTCTTGCTGAAGAACAAAAGGGCTGCAGGCGGGGTCACATGGGGTGTAAGGAACAACTTGTCATAGACTCATTAATTAACAGACATGCAGCAACCAAGAAAAGAAATTTACACTGTACTTACATAGATTACCGAAAGGCATTTGATAGTATTCCTCATTCCTGGCTTATACACATTTTAAAAATATATAAAATTAATCCCATTTTAATAGACTTTCTTAAAAACACAATGAAACTGTGGAAAACCAAATTACATCTAAAAGATATAACAACTAGACAAATACACATTAAAAAAGGCATATATCAAGGAGATTCCTTGAGCCCCATGTGGTTCTGCCTCGCCCTAAACCCAATATCACACTTGCTGCGTAAAAGTGGAGCCGGATATCAGTTGAAACATGACAATATTGAAACATCTATAACTCATTTAATCTACATGGATGACATCAAGCTGTACGCCAAAACACAAACTGATATGAAAAAACTAATAGATGCCACGACCAAATTTAGCAATGACATTAATATGCAATTCGGGTTAGACAAATGCAAAACAATCAATATAGTTAAAGGAAAAATCCGACCCGGCGATTACGCAGTAGGTGAGGAAGATAATATTACAGCAATGGAACCGAACGAGCTGTACAAATACCTCGGCTACCACCAGTCTAAAGGTTTAGATCATACAAAAATAAAGGCCTCTCTCACTGCAGAATACAAAAAAAGAGTAACAGCTTTATGTAAAAGTCAACTGATGGGAAAAAATCTTATAAAAGCAATTAACACATTTGCAATACCTGTTTTAACTTACTCGTTCGGGATCATTAAATGGAGTAAATCCAACATAAATAGTTTAGAAATTAATACCAGGACAATTCTTACAAAATATAACTGTTTGCACCCCAAATCCGCAATAGAAAGGATGACGATAAAAAGACAAGAAGGAGGCAGAGGACTAATAAACTTAGTTGCTCTCTGGAACAAACAAATAACGAACCTTAGAAAATTCTTTTTCCACAAGTCACCTAATAGCGATATCCATAGATCTGTAGTAAAAAATGACTTTAACCATACACCTTTGAATCTTAGCGTAGAAAACAGAGTAACAGTTTTGGATAATGTAGAAAAGACAAGAATAGAGCAATGGAAGAGAAAAGTACTCCACGGTCGACACCCGCATGATCTGGAACAGTCACATATTGATGCTTCTGCCTCCAACAAATGGCTTTCTATCGGATCCTTGTTTCCAGAAACTGAGGGCTTCATGATTGCGATTCAGGATCAAATCATAAATACAAGGAATTATAGGAAACACATAATTAAAGATGTAACAGTAACTGACGACCGATGCCGCAAGTGCCACAGCCAACCTGAAAACATTCAACATATTACCGGGGCATGCCCAAACCTTGCACAGACGGACTATACGCACAGACACAACCAGATAGCAAACATCCTACATCAGACACTAGCCAACAAACACAGACTCATTCCTAGCACAAACACACCGTATTACAAATACACACCAGAACCAATTCTAGAAAACGAAACACACAAGATGTATTACGACCGGGCAATACTGACTGACCGCACCATTCATTACAACCGCCCAGACATAACCCTACAAGACAAAATAAATAAAGTTACTTACCTTGTTGACATCGCCGTACCCAATACCCACAATATACAGAAAACCATAGCCGAAAAAATACACAAATACACAGATCTGCAGGATGAAGTCACCAGAATCTGGAAGCAGAATAAAGTATTCATAGTCCCTGTGGTTCTTTCAACACCATAGTCTCAAACTCCTAGATCTGAAACCCTCGACCTTTATTCCGATGCAAAAAGCTGCCATATTAAACACTTGCCGCATAGTTAGGAAATTCCTACAGATTGACGAAAACGGACAGACAGACTTACCACCGCAGTAATATATACCTTTTACTTGGCGATGCCCGTAAATGGTACAAATTATACCAGCTCAAGCTGAGATACTGAAAACGTATATACATAATAATAATAATAATAATAATAATAATAATAATAATAATAATAATAATAATAATAATAATAATAATAATAATAATAATAATAATAATAATAATAATAATAATAATAATAATAATAATAATAATAATAATAATAATAAATCCGCAGGGCAGCTTGTGGCGAGCTGTTGGTGAGTAACGACACCACGGACCCGAGTGCTCCAGAGAGCCGGTCAGACCCTCGTCCCCGACGCTTCTTCATAGGTCGGGGTTGAGACCCAAGAGGGCTCGCAGGGCTCTCAGCTCTGCATTGCCTTAATTGGCTGTGCAGAGAGGAGTCGTCAGATCTGTTGCTCCAGGGGTGGAAGTGTTAAAGGGCATAACGACGCGAGTAACTTCGGAGAAAGCGCAGCACACCTCTCGACACCCCTGAGTCGCCCGCACCGGTGTTGCTCCTTTGCCGGCAACTATTGTCGGCGCGTTTGAGGGGCCCATCTAGTGGGCGGCAAGCCACCACCTGCCTACAATAGTCAGTAATCATGATTATGGCAGGTGACGTTTCTATTGCAATATCCCAGCATCAATCCATCCCAAATTCATTCCATAATCCTTAAACCTTTCCCTTTTTCATGCAATAGTTTTATCTTCTGCCAAAACCTATTCAAGGGTACACCTTTCATAGGTATATCCAGGAATGGGTTTTGGCGGGAGCGCCACATGACAACAACTTCTCCAAAGGGCCTCTACGTGTTGGATCTGTATCCCCACGCAAGCCTCTCAAAGGACCGGGGTGAAAAGACCCGTGATTCTCAAAGGAGATACATAATAATAATAATAATAATAATAATAATAATAGTAATAATAATAATAATAATAATAATAATAATAATAATAATAATAATAATAATAATAATAATAATAATAATAATAATAATAATAATAATAATAATAATAATAATAATAATAATAACGGCGTCGGGACGTGACGACCCCATCGCCCACTGGATTCCCAGTGCAGTCAGTCAACGCAGGGCAGCTTGTGGCGAGCTGATGGTGAGTGGCGACACCACGTACCCTACCTCCAGGGGGACCATACACACATGCGCTTACACACACACATACACACAGTTACACACCCCCCGCCTCTGTCTTGCCTTAACTGGCCGGCCAGAGTGGAGTCGCAAGAGCAGGACATACGCTCCAGGGTGGAAGTGTATTGCACGTAATGGCGTAATAACGGGGAAACCCGCTCTCGGGGGTAAGCCCCGTGATGGTGAAACCGGAGCCGCACCTCTCGACACCCTTAGCTGCTCATTGTGTTGCGCCCTGGCCGCATTTTCGTGGCTAGTTAGGGTGCCCACAGGCAGTGTAGCCATCGAGCAGCAAGTCACCATCTACCAGGTTAAAATTACTGTGAGAGATTTTAGGTAGATGTCCGTATCTCACTCCATAACCCAGTTACCCGGCCCACTAACATCCCATCCACATAGCCCAAACCAAGTTAATCCCTCCCTGGCAATAGTTCGGCAGCTATGGAGGACTGTCCGTTAGTGCATCTCAATGGTACATTAAGGGATAGACCTCCGTAGATGCAGCCATCTCACATTTTAGATAAAAAGGTACTAAAAGGCCTCTTCATGTTGGCTTTGGCCCCATGAACGCCTCAAAGGACCGGGTCCCTATGGACCCGTGGCTGAAAAGTGTACCAACATAATAATAATAATAATAATAATAATAATAATAATAATAATAATAATAATAATGATAATAAAAATAATAATAATAATAACCCCCCCAGGGGGCCACCTTGACGTGGTGGGGGGGCTTACGGCGAGAGGATGACACACCCAACTTATTTGGGATGATCTTATGTACTGACCACCAAAGTACGTTCTCTCCCTCAACCAACGGTCCCAAGCCCAAACCCAATCCAAGGTGTGACCAACCGTGCCGAGGGATGCGTGATCAAGGGGAAGCTTGGTCATGAACGGTGGACTCCCGATACCGGGCGACCTCGGGACGTAAAAATGCCTTACCTCTACATGCGGGGCTCTGTAGAGGGTTGACCTATTTTCCCTAGCTTGTCGTGGGAACACAATAGAAGAAATAAATAAAAAATATTTTTTAAGATCTCGCCCTAGCAGGTCTCGGGATCCCAGCGTTAGTGCTGAAAGTAATGAAGTAGGTAGGAGAAGTAAGACCAGTGCGAACCCGAATAGGCGGGCTCCAGCTGGAAAACAAGAACGAGCTGCCGATCAAGGTAGTGAAATTTCATCAGTCAGTAATCCCCTTTTCTCTACACCAACTAACTCACTCTATCACCCAAACTTTTCCCCAACGCAGTCTACAATAAGTAGTTCAAAGCCGGAGGATGTTGTACAGGAAGCACATTGTGCCACTGATCCTGTACCCACCTCTAGTAAACCCAGTACGCGAATTAAATGGTCAATGGAAATGAATACATTCATCATGCGTACTTATCTATTACTAACAAATTTCGAATCTGACCTTAAAACTTACTTAGAACCACTTCACGTAAAATTTTTAGAAAAGTTTCCCAAAATGGACGTAAGTCGCCAAAGAATCGGAGACCAAAGACGGGCAATTATGCGAAATAGATACATACCCCAAGATAAACTTGAAGAGATATATCAAGAAGTCAAAACCGAATTAGCTGCAATAGAATCTCAAAGACAACATATCACACAACATTTAGCGACAAGTACACACCACTCAGTACCTCACACATCTACATCATCTCAAATTCATCTAGGCACTTCTTCTCATACACAAAACATAAGCCAGACTAGAATGAGATGGTCAACTGAAATTAACGAAGCAATAATGAGGCATTACTATACAATAACTCAATTAGAAACAAATTTAACAGCCTATAGACCAATGTTACACAAAGCAATAATAGAACAATACCCAGAATTGAATCACATTTCAGAACAAAGAATATCAGATCAAAGAAGAGCTATTATTAAAAATAAATACCTTAGCATAGAACGATTAAAAAATATAAGAGACGAAGTAGCCCGCAAATTAGAACAATTACCCACAACAAACGACGAACCTACAAATAAAGATAATATTACTGAAAACTTGCTTAATAATTCGACTCAAACCGAAGAACTTACTGAACTGATTCCAAATCAAACCTCTCAAAATGACCATCTTCTTAGTCCTGTCTCTAACAATAACGAGCAAAATGACATTAATAGCGATTTGATTAATACATTAAATACACTTTTAGAAAATAACATTTCAAAATATAAAGATATTAACCCTGCTCAAAGACCAAGATTGCCCAAAATAAATACATCTAAGGACTTGTCAAAAATTTTAACTTTATTTAATAAATTCATTATTCCCCCCAGAATTGAACATTTAAATGACATCACAGACACCCACACACTAATCTACTGTATAGCTTTTACAACTGCCGAATTTCTAAAATATAAAATAAGTTCTACTTTTACTAGAAGAAATAAGACAAAACCTAAGTGGCAAATAAGAATAGAAAAATGTATAGAACAGTTAAGGAAAAATATAGGTAGATTAACTCAATATAAAAACGGGATAAGAAGCAGAAAATTAGTTATCAATGTACAAAAAATAATGGAAGAATATAAAACTCATAATAGACATGAAGACAACAATAAAACTATAGAAGACTATATAGACACCTTAAAACAAAAACTTTCTGTCAAAAGCAATAGACTAGCTAGATATAAAAAGTTACAGGAAAGAAAAGACAACAATAAACTTTTTTCAAAGAATGAAAAGCAATTTTACAGGAAATTGAAAGATTCAGCTACAGTGACCCAAATGCCTTCGGAATCTGAATTTACGGATTTTTGGTCAAAAATTTGGTCTCAGGAGGTAGAGCACGATAAAAACGCTGAATGGATTTTAAATGAACAGTCAAGAGTAGAAAATGTAGACCCCATGGAATTTGAAGACATAGATCCTTGTGAATTACATCATATAATAAAGAAGACACACAACTGGAAAGCTGCTGGTGCAGATGGCATTCATAACTTTTGGTTGAAAAGACTTGTTAGTTTAAATGGTATTTTAGCAAAGCAAATATCTGATTTAATTAGGGGCCATTCTCCAATGCCAGAATTTTTGACCAAGGGTCTAACTTTCATGTTGCCAAAATCGAATAGGACACAGGACCCATCACAGTTTCGACCAATTACTTGCCTACCAACTTTGTACAAGGTAATTACTGCATGCATAGCCAATAGAATAAACCAACATATTGAAAATAATAAACTAATAGCCGAAGAACAAAAGGGATGCAGGAGATACCATATGGGGTGCAAAGAACAACTAACGATAGATTCCGTGATTCTAAAGCATGTCCAAAAAGGTAAGAAAGATCTATTTGGCAGTTTTATAGATTACAAGAAGGCCTTTGATAGTGTCCCGCATACCTGGCTTATTCAGGTGTTACAAATTTACAAAATTAACCCATTTATTATAAATTTCCTTCAGAATACAATGTGCCACTGGACCACAACGTTAAACATACAGACCGACGAAACTACCTTGTCCACCGCTGAAATTCCTATCAAAAGAGGAATTTTTCAGGGGGATTCATTAAGCCCTTTGTGGTTTTGTCTAGCCCTAAACCCATTATCAAATGAACTTAATAAATCAAACCTTGGCTTCAATATTAAACAAAATTCCAGTAATAATACATTAACACAAATTACCCATTTATTGTACATGGATGATTTAAAACTATATTCAGATACAGAGACTAATATGACAAGATTATTAAATATTACCTATAATTTTTCAAAAAGTATCAAAATGGAGTTTGGGCTGGACAAATGCCGTAGAATCAATATAAAGAAAGGAAAAATAGTAGAAGGAAATTACGAATTAAATGAAGAAGAGCAGATTGTAGCTATGAAAAACGATGAATTATACAAATACTTAGGATATAAACAGGGTAGGTTAATAGAGCAAACTTATATGAAACATCAAATTAAGGCAGACTTTTTTCACAGAATTCACCAATTATGCAAAAAACAATTAGTAAGTAAAAATCTATTCAAAGCAATCAACACCTACGCAATACCAGTATTAATTTATTCATTTGGTATCCTGAAATGGTCTAAATCAGAGTTAAAAGGTATAGAAATCAAACTAAGAACACTCTTAACTAGATATAGATTTCACCACCCCAAGTCAGCAATAGAAAGAGTAACAATAGCTAGAAAAGAAGGAGGTAGAGGTTTAATAGATATTAGTCACTTGCATAATAAACAAATAGTTAGCTTGAAGAAATTCTTTTACAGTAAAAGATCGTCCAGTCTCCTGCATAAAAACATCTGCAAAATAGACACTCAATATACCCCCTTAAATCTTGCTGAAGAAATAGAAACCACAGAACAAATAATGTTATCACAAAATACACAAGAAAAACATGACAGATGGTACAATAAGGAACTTCATGGCAGACATCCCAAGGACTTGAACCGGAATCACGTTGATAAGGAAGCCTCAAACAAATGGCTTTGCTCTGCAGGATTGTTTCCAGAGACTGAAGGCTTTATCATTGCGATTCAGGATCAGGTTATTGCTACAAAAAACTACAGGAAGTATATAATGAAAGACGGAAACACTAACGACCTATGTAGGAAGTGCAACAACAAACCAGAAACTATACAACACATTACAGGTGCATGCATGAAACTGGCCCAGAACGATTACACACACCGCCATAATCAGATAGTTAATATTGTTCATCAGAAACTAGCTCTCAAATATAAACTGATTTCAGATAATTCTACACCATATTATAAATACACTCCACAAACTGTACTTGAAAACACCACTCATAAACTATACTATGACCGAACAATACTGACAGACCACACCATATATAACAATAGACCGGATATAACTTTGATAGATAAGAACAATAAACGCACCTACATCATTGATATAGCAATACCTAATACACACAACATCCAACCCACAATTACAGAAAAAATACGCAAATACACAGAACTACAGGAAGAGATTAGAAAAATGTGGAAAATGAACACAGTCACTATAGTACCCCTTGTTCTATCCACGACGGGGGTGATACCAAAAGATATTTTCCAACAACTTAATGAATTAAATTTACCAAAATACACCTACCTAACAATGCAGAAAGCTGCCATACTAAACACGTGCAGAATTGTCCGGAAATTCTTGCAGTTAGACTCCGATAATGCGACACCGACGTTCAACCAATAAAGTAAAAATAATTGTGTTAGCACTTGGTTGTAAACCCGTGCTTACACAAAAAGACCAGGTTCCACCTGAGCACGTATAGTGAAATAAAAACATAATAATAATAATAATAATAATAATAATAATAATAATAATAATAATAATAATAATAATAATAAACCCGCAGGGCAGCTTGTGGCGAGCTGTTGGTGAGTAACGACACCACGGACCCGAGTGCTCCAGAGAGCCGGTTAGATCCCTCGTCGCCGACGCGTCTTCATCGGTCGGGGTGGACACCCAAGAGGGCTCGCAGGGCTCTCAGCTCTGCATTGCCTTAATTGGCTGTGCAGAGAGGAGTCGTTAGAGCTGTTGCTCCAGGGGTGGAAGTGTTAAAGGGCATAACGACGCGAGTAACTTCGGAGAAAGCGCAGCACACCTCTCGACACCCCTGAGTCGCTCGCACCGGTGTTGCTCCTTTGCCGGCAACTACTGTCGGTGCGTTTGAGGGGCCCATCTAGTGGGCGGCAAGCCACCACCTGCCTATAATAGTCAGTAATCATGATTATGGCAGGTGACGTTTCTGTTGCAATAACCCAGTATCAGTCCATCCCAAATTCATTCCATAACCCTTAAACCTTTTCCTTTTACATGCAATAGATTTTTCTTCTGCCAAAACCTATTCAAGGGTACACCTTTCATAGGTATATCCAGGAATAGGTTTTGGCGGGAGCGCCACATGACAACAACTTCTCCAAAGGGCCTCTACGTGTTGGATCTGTATCCCCACGCAAGCCTCTCAAAGGACCGGGGTGAAAAGACCCGTGATTCTCAAAGGAGATACATAATAATAATAATAATAATAATAATGAAACCGACGGACTGACAAACAATCCTTCACAATGTTAGCCACTTGGCCATGGCCCGTGTCTTTCATTTAAAAACACCAGCATTAGCTGAGAAAAATAAAAACAAGAAAAATAATAATAATAATAATAATAACTATAATAATAATAATAATAACTAAAATAATAATAATAATAAAAATAATAATAATAATAATAATAAAATAATAATAATAATAATAATAATAATAATAATAATAATAATAATAATAATAATAATAATAATAATAATAATAATAATAAGCCCCCTATAAATCCTACCTTACGTCCGTGCCGAACATCTGGCCACGTGGGGGGCGGACACGCGTACTAAAGAAACTTACGCGGCCAACAAGGTAAAGGTCAACCCAAGCCAAGGTGGAACAGCATATGCCGAAGGCTGCGTGGCTATGGGAGAGCATAGTCGTTAATATGCGGACTCTGGACACCGGGGGACCTCCAGTTTAACTAACCCTTACCCCTTGCTGCTCGTGGGAACCATATGGAAAGAAGAAGAAAAAATAGATTATCTACCCAGTGTCCAACTGTTGTAGAAAATGAAAATACCCCTAATCATCCACAGAATCAAAATAGTCAAAACGATATGTCACAGATAATTCCAGTCAGACGGAGTACCAGACAAACTAGTAATAAATATAGAAGCACATCACCCCTTTCTTTCACTAGAGACATAGTTGAACCTTTTAGCCCAAGCACAGCATCTTACGTCCCTTCCCTAAACTCTGTGGATGAAGAGTCAATCGATCTATTAGAGTCCAATCCAGCCTCTGATGTTGCGCGGGAGGAAAATTCCTTTTTACCTGCGTCCACTAAGGCTGGGAAACCTAGAGTGCGCATGACATGGTCTAATGAAGTAAACGAATTCATAATGCGTACTTATTATAAAATAACAAAGCTAGAAACCGATATGACTTGTTATAGAAAAACTCTGCATGAATTGTTCGTACAACAATATCCGGATATTACTGTATCAGAACAACGCATATCTGATCAAAGAAGAGCAATAGTTAAAAACAAATATCTCCCAGAATCAGTCTTAAATCAGATAAAAATCGAAATAGAACAACAGCTCAAGGAAAACTCAAATTACTTAACCGATCAAATGAACAACGAAGAACATTCGCCTAGGCACAGAGATTATAGGGAAGTAGAAAATACAAATCCGGATATTTACACACAACTTTTTACACTTACAAGCCCTACAACTTCTACATATAATTTGACAACTCCAACTACCAATTTAGATTCAGTTGAAATAAACACCTCACACGTGTCGACACAAACAAATAACACACAAAATATATTACTGGAAACCGCAGAAGTAGACATGACAGAACCAGTAGCACCTGATGATACTATTATAGCACAGCTAAGTTAAAAACTAAGAACTGCTATATTAGAATACGCTGGAATGGATCCTATTCTGAGACCGAAATTGCCAAAATTAAACTACAATAAAAAATTGATGCACTTGGTTCATATTTTTAATATCAATATACTTAACCGATTTATTACAGAAGATGCATCATTAACAGATTTACATACTCTTATTTATTGCAGTGCTTTAGTTATAGGAGTTGAGTTAGGATATAAAATCAAAATAAACACTACACACACTAATCAATCATCATCACATTATACACAGAATTTACAAAATAAACACAATCAAAAAAAGCTTCCGTGGCAGATGAGACTAGAAAGAGATATAACAAATCTACGAGCCGATATTGGTAGACTTACGCAGTATATGAGAGGAATCAGAACTAGTAAATTAAGTGAAAAAGTAAAACAAATATTCCGAAAATACTCAACACACACTAGACACGAGAACAACAACAATAGACCAGAAGAGTTTTTAGACACTTTAAAACAAAAATTAACACTAAAATCTAGTAGAATCTCAAGATATAAAAAAGCACTACAACGCAAAAATGACAACAAGCAATTTATAACAAATGAAAAAATATTTTACAGACAGTTAAAACAAAACAATACACAACAAACGGAAAATAGTGAAAGCTTGCCAAAAAAAGAAGAATTAGAAGAATTTTGGTCTCAAATTTGGGAAAGCGCAGAAACGCATGATGAGGAAGCGCTTTGGATCAAAGAAGAAGAGAATAGATGGAAAAATATACAGGAAATGGAATTTCAAGAAATAAAAGAAGAAGATGTGACCAGGGCCACAGCAAAACTTCACAATTGGAAGTCTCCTGGAGTCGACAGCATATACAATTTCTGGTTCAAAAAATTCACCATATTACATAAAGCAATAGCTGATAACTTCACACAAATAATTTTAGGTAATCAAACTATTCCAGATTTCATGACAAAAGGTGCCACATATATGATCCCCAAAAATAAAATGTCACAAGATCCATCAAAGTTCCGACCTATAACATGCCTTCCGACAATATATAAAATTCTTACCTCTATATTAAGTAGTAAAATCAACAAACATTTAGAATTGAACAACATTATTGCAGAAGAACAGAAAGGGTGCAGGCGAAACCATATGGGGTGTAAGGAGCAACTTATTATTGATTCCACTATCCATAGACAAGCTAATGTTAAGAAAAGAAACCTTTGTATTACATATATAGATTATAAAAAGGCTTCGACAGTATTCCACATTCATGGTTAATCAGAATTTTAGAAGTATATAAAATAAACCCTTCGCTGATACAGTTTTTAAAATCAAAAATGCCGTTATGGAGAACAAAGTTGCTTGTAAGAAATAATAATACAACAATAGAAACTAGAGATATTGCAATAAAGAAAGGGATATTCCAGGGAGACTCTCTGAGCCCCCTATGGTTTTGCCTAGCATTAAATCCGTTATCCTTTTTGCTTAATAGGAAAGGAAAAGGGTATCGCATGAAACAAACAGCTCCTGAAACCAATATATCTCACCTCATCTTGGATGATATAAAACTATACTCAAGTTCTCCAAGAGACATGAAAAACTTAATTGATATAACTTCCACTTTCAGTAAGGATATACACATGCAGTTCGGATTGGACAAATGTAAAACTTTAAATATAAAAAAAGGAAAAATAGAGTCAGAAAATTTTGCAACTAATATGGGAGAAGTAATAACAGCCATAGAACCGAATGAATTCTATAAATATTTTATTTTATCAAACTTTATTGTTCCAAAGTACAAATATACTTTTAACAAATGGCGGACTTAATGCTAAGAGCATTTTCTCCCAGTCAACCATAGGGATAAACAGAAAAAACGATGCGGCACAAAAAGCAATACAATATACTTACACATATCAAATAATACTATATAACTACATTATATACCTATGATATATACCAATATATATCTTCTTACATATATACAATACATACATACACATTTACTTATAATAACATATACCTAAATAGTTGAGAAGTGAAGAAGTAAATAATAATGACTTTATGAAGAAAGGGAGTTCAAGAGGTGAGCGTAAACTTTTCTTTTAAATGAGAATTTGGTGGAAACTTCTCTTATGTCAACGGGTAAAGCATTCCAGAGCCGTGAGGCTTGAAGAGAAAAAGAGTTAGACATAAAATTTGTTCGGAAAAGGGGGATAAAGAGCTGACGTGTCTCATTAGAACGAAGTTGACGATCGTGTGTGTCTGACAGATAATTAAATTTACATTTTAGATATTCAGGGTAATCAGGATTTGAAAGAATTGAAAAAAGAGTACACAGTAATCGAAGTTCCCTGCGTTGGCGAATAGGAAGCCAATTAAGTTCAGAACGAAAGGAAGACACATGATCATATTTTCGAAGACAGAAGATAAAACGAATGCAGTTATTAAGGAGTCGATCAAGTTTATTCAAAAGATCTACATTGAGGTCGGGAAAACACACATCAGTATAGTCAAAGATAGGCAAAATTAAAGACTGGACAAGTAAGATCTTTGTCTTGACGGGTAAAAAATTCCTAAGACGATTTAATTGTTGAAGACTTAGAGTGATGTTTTGACTAATTGCAGCTATGTGAGTGGTCCAGCTAAGGGTGGAGTCAATTTGTAACCCAAGATTATTGACGGAGTTGCAATAAGGAATAATATTGTTATTAAAGGTTACTGCTTGGATTGATTTGGTGTCAATTTGAGCAACTTGCCTCGAACTACCCACGATTATAGCCTGACACTTAGAAGGGTTGACTTTAATTCCAAAATTGTCAGACCAGCACAAAATTGAGGACAAAGCAGAATTTATCTTAGCTACACACGTGTTAATTTCATCTACTGATGACTGAGCATAAATTTGGAGATCGTCAGCATAAAAATGGTAAGAGCAGCCAAGTGTAGAAGAAAGTAGATTAATAAAGAGAGAAAAAAGCAAGGGTGATAAAATGCCACCTTGTGGTACACCTAAAGAAAGATTTTTCCAGTCCGACAGGTCGCGGTCTAAACGAACCGATTGCTGCCGATCACGTAAATATGCTGAAAACCAATCCACCACTGAGGACGAGAACTGCAGATGATTAAGTATGGCCAGGAGAATATCGTGATCAACCATATTAAAAGCATTAGAGAAGTCGACGAGAACAAGGATGGTGACCAACGTATTCTCCATGCCCAATCTAATATCCTCTGTGACTTTAAGAAGAGCAGTAGCAGTGCTATGACCAGGGCGAAAACCAGACTGTAGAGGAGTTAGAAGAGAGTTAGAAAAGATAAAGGAAGAAACTTGAGCGTGCACTACAGCTTCAAGAATTTTTGAAAGGAAAGGGAGTATAGAAATTGGCCTAAAATTGTTTAAGGATTGGGGAGATGTAACTTTAGGAAGTGGGATAACAAAGGCTTTGCGCCAAAGAGAAGGAAAGGTACTAGTTACAAGGGAGAAATTAATAATGTGAGACAGAATAGGCAAAATTATAGGCAAGATATTTAAGATCATTTGTCTACTCACGTCATCATATCCTACCGCTTTTGATTTAATGGACATAATAATTTTTCGTATTTCATCCTCAGTGGCTGGAGAAAAAGAAAAGGGTTCTATTTGAGGCTTGGCCATGGAAGTTATACTAGAAATAGTAGCAGCTTTCACAGCGGGATCAAGAGAACTTGTAGAATTAAAATGATCATTGAAATCATTCGGGGAGAAACTAGAAGTAGAAAAAGAATCAGATTTACTTTTAGCAAGACCTAAGGAACGGAGAAACTTCCAAATATCAGCCGACGAAGACTGGGTAAGGTTATCGGAGAAATATTTACGTTTCGCTGCTCTTACAAAATTGTTGCAACGATTACGAGCGACTTTGTATGCAGCCCAATTATCATCCGTTCTTGCTCGCTTAAAGGTACGGAATGCCCGATCTCTCCTAGTCATCGCCATACGAACCCCTCTAGTGATCCATGGAGAAGGTGGGCGTTTAACTTTAACAGCTTTTAAAGGGGCATGCCTATCATAAAGTCTTATAATAGTTGAGTTAAAAATTGACACCTTCTCTTCAATAGACGTAGCCTCCAATATAGCTGAGAAATCCAGCCCAGATGCATCACTCACCAACTTTTCATGGTCTATTTTAGCCATACTACGCGTCCAAACAATCTTGGGTTTAACCTTAGGAGATCTTAATTTATATGACACGTACAATAAGTCGTGCTTAGAAAAAGCGGGTGCTGGTGTCTGTCCATGCTTAACGACAAGACTAGGTGAAGAAGTAAGAATCAAGTCAAGCCAAGTATCATCAGTATAAAGGTTGACATGAGTAGGCTCTAAAGGCAAAACGGAAAGATTGACTGACTTAAGTATATTAAGAAGTCTACGGGAGCGCGATTCATCGCTGACAGCAAGATTAGTATTGAAATCACCCATGACTATGTGATGTGTGTAGTCCGAACAGAGAGAATCAAGAGTAGCCTCAACTTGAGGAAAATAATTAACATCAGGAGGGCAATAGACAACGCCAAGAAGTGCTTTAACACCGTTGACAGATATTTCAAGGAAAATATATTGAGCAGCACTTGAATGCACCGGGGGTGAAGATATTAGAATTTTATAGGGAATGTGACTGCGTAAATAAATTGCAACCCCTCCACCACGCATATCTTCCCGATCATTTCGAATTAAAACATACCCTGGAATAGAGAACAAAACGGAGGATAAGGAAGGTTTGAGCCAACTTTCAGATACAAGTATTGCATCAAAAATGGGAGACGAAAATGTATCGAGTAGATCGGTATGATGGGCTGGAATACTTTGTGCATTCAAGTGACAAGCGTTGAAATTAAAAGAAGTACCCGACATACAACTGTTTAAAACTTGATGTAAAGTTTCCGGTTCATGAAACGAGTCATTATCATCAGTAGAAACGCAAGAGTAAAATGAATCGTTATCAGACATATAAGTTTAAATATAAATTAATACAATAAATATAAATTAAAAGAAATAAAACTAAAAAATTACCTATCTGCATGTCCTGCCGGTTGCCGAAGATTAATAAACAAAACGCAGAAATAACGACTAGCAAAAAGACAGGTGGCCAGAGCAGTAAAACTAAACGTTAACTATTATGACAGCTGATAATATCTAGGATACCAACAAGCAAAACAACTAGACCACACAACTATAAAGACAGCATTAAGTAATGAATATAAAAACCGAGTACAAGCCCTTTGCAAAAGTCAACTATCTGGAAAACACCTTACCAAAGCTATTAATACATACGCTGTCCCAATACTAACATACTCATTTGGAGTAATAAAATGGTCCAAAACAAATATCAATAAATTAGAAATTAAAACTAGAACAATTCTCACCAACCACAACCACCACCACCCAAAATCTGCTGTAGAGAGAATGACAATTAAAAGAATAAATGGAGGAAGGGGCCTAACCGATATTATACAACTATGGAAAAACCAAAAACATAGATTAAAAACATTTTTCTTACAGAAAGCTACTTCTAGCAATATCCATAAAGCTGTAACAGAAAGTGACTGCAATTATACCCCGTTAAACCTCGCCGAAAATACAATAGATAATAACATTTCAGGATTAGAAGCCGAAAAGACAAAAATTTTACAGTGGAAAGCAAAAGTCCTTCATGGCAGACACCCACACGACCTAGAGCAGGCACACATTGATACCCACGCATCTAACAAATGGTTAGTTAATGGAAGTCTTTTTCCTGAAACCGAAGGATTTGCAATAGCCATCCAAGACCAGGTCATTAATACTAAAAATTATAGAAAACACATAATAAAAGATCTCAATATGACAGATGATAAATGCCGTAAATGTAGAAGACAACCCGAAACGATCCAACATATAACAGGAGCTTGCGCAAATTTAACTCAATCCGATTACACCCACAGACACAACCAGATAGTTAACATAATCCATCAAAAACTTGCTATTAAATACAAATTAATTCCTAGCACTCCAAAACCATATTATAAATATACCCCAACCACAATTTTAGAAAATGATACACATAAATTATACTACGATCGCGCCATACTTACCGATAAAACAATACATTACAATAGACCTGACATAACTCTACATGATAAAAATAATAATACTACATATATAATAGACATAGCCGTTCCTAACACCCACAATATTGTTAAAACCATAACTGAGAAAGTCAACAAATATATTGAATTAAAAGAAGAAATAGCTCGAATATGGAAATCATCAAAAGTATACATAGTACCAATAGTGTTGTCAACTACTGGGGTTATACCAAAACACCTGCACCACAGCTTAAAACTATTAGACTTACCACAGTACACTTATGCTATTATGCAAAAAGCAGCAATACTCAATACATGTAGGACCGTGCGAAAGTTCATGCAGGCTGATGAAATTCCCGATCCAGTAGAAAATGTATAAACTACTAAACTATATTCAGCAATTACTTGGCAATAGCCCGTAATTGTTGAAAACATAACCAGCTGTAGCTGAGAACTAGAAATAGTAGACAAAAAATAATAATAATAATAATAATTATTATTATTATTATAATAATAACAATAATAATAATAATTATAATAATAATAATAACGATAATAATAATAATAATATCCGATATTTGTAGAAAATGTAATAGTTCATCTGAAACCATTCAGCATATAACAGGTGCATGCAAGTCCATAGTCCAAACTGATTATAAACACAGGCACGACCAAGTTGCAAACATTATCCACCAAAACCTTGCTCTTCAATACAACTTTATATACTCTATACAACCCTATTATAAATATACTCCAGAAACCGTCCTAGAAAACAGCACAACAAAACTGTACTTTGACAGAGCTATTCTTACCGACCGCACAATTCAATACAACAGGCCAGATATCACACTTGTCAATAAATGTAATAAAACTGCACTCCTAATAGATATTGCCGTCCCAAACACTCACAACCTTCAAAGTACTATAGCCGAAAAACTAAGTAAATATACTGAACTAAAGGACGAAATCACCAGAATCTGGCACTTACAAAAAGTAACCATAGTTCCTATAGTCCTCTCTACAACTGGCGTCGTTCCTAAAAAATTGCATCAATCTCTTGAAACGCTAAATCTACATCCTCAAACTTACAATTTGCTCCAAAAAGCTGTTATACTAAATACGTGCCGCCTAGTTCGAAAATTCTTACAAATAGACAGTCATACACCCACACTTACACCTAGCACACAAAACACAATACAATCATATCCACCTTTGAATTCACAGGTCCCGAATATTCACCCCGAGCTCTCTAATCTAAACACACCAGGAACAGGAACAGACAGTCATGACAATATTATAAATCCCAACCCATTGCCTGAAAATATAAATCATACCTTTACCTTACCTGATAATAGCGTAGAATTCCTACCTGATACATACTTGGCTTAGGCCCGTAGTATCAGTAATACCGGTTTGACGAAGACCGAGAATAAAAAATATACATATAAATAATAATAATAATAATAATAATAATAAATAGGCGTCGGGACGTGACGACCCCATCGCCCACTGGATTCCCAGTGCAGTCAGTCAACGCAGGGCAGCTTGTGGCGAGCTGATGGTGAGTGGTGACACCACGTACCCTACCTCCAGGGGGACCATACACACATGCGCTTATACACACACATACACACAGTTACACACCCCCCGCCTCTGTCTTGCCTTAACTGGTCGGCCAGAGTGGAGTCGCAAGAGCAGGACATACGCTCCAGGGTGGAAGTGTATTGCACGTAATGGCGTAATAACGGGGAAACCCGCTCTCGGGGGTAAGCCCCGTGATGGTGAAACCGGAGCCGCACCTCTCGACACCCTTAGCTGCTCACATCGTGTTGCGCCCTGGCCGCATTTTCGTGGCTAATTAGGGTGCCCACAGGCAGTGTAGCCATCGAGCAGCAAGTCACCATCTACCAGGTTAAAATTATTGTGAGAGATTTTTAGGTAGATGTCCGTATCTCACTCCATAACCCAGTTACCCGGCCCACTAACATCCCAGGACCGGGTCCCTATGGACCCGTGGCTAAAAAGCGTACCAACATAATAATAATAATAATAATAATAATAAACCCGCAGGGCAGCTTGTGGCGAGCTGTTGGTGAGTAACGACACCACGGACCCGAGTGCTCCAGAGAGCCGGTCAGACCCTCGTCCCCGACGCTTCTTCATCGGTCGGGGTTGAGACCCAAGAGGGCTCGCAGGGCTCTCAGCTCTGCATTGCCTTAATTGGCTGTGCAGAGAGGAGTCGTTAGAGCTGTTGCTCCAGGGGTGGAAGTGTTAAAGGGCATAACGACGCGAGTAACTTCGGAGAAAGCGCAGCACACCTCTCGACACCCCTGAGTCGCCCGCACCGGTGTTGCTCCTTTGCCGGCAACTATTGTCGGCGCGTTTGAGGGGCCCATCTAGTGGGCGGCAAGCCACCACTTGCCTACAATAGTCAGTAATCATGATTATGGCAGGTGACGTTTCTATTGCAATATCCCAGCATCAATCCATCCCAAATTCATTCCATAATCCTTAAACCTTTCCCTTTTTCATGCAATAGTTTTTTCTTCTGCCAAAACCTATTCAAGGGTACACCTTTCATAGGTATATCCAGGAATGGGTTTTGGCGGGAGCGCCACATGACAACAACTTCTCCAAAGGGCCTCTACGTGTTGGATCTGTATCCCCACGCAAGCCTCTCAAAGGACTGGGGTGAAAAGACCCGTGATTCTCAAAGGAGATACATAATAATAATAATAATATAATAATAATAATAATAATAATATTAATAATAATAATAATAATAATAATAATAATAATAATAATAATAATAATAATAATAATAATAATAATGTGAAAAGACCCGTGATTCTCAAAGGAGATACATAATAATAATAATAATAAGCCCCCTATAAACCCTACCTTACGTCCGTGCCGAACATCTGGCCACGTGGGAGGCGGACACGCGTACTATCGAAACTTACGCGGCCAACAAGGTCAAGGTCAATCCAAGCCAAGGTGGAACAGCATATGCCGAGGGCTGCGTGGCTATGGGAGAGCATAGTCGTTAATATGCGAACTCTGGATACCGGGGGACCTCCAGTTTCAATTACCCTTACCGCGGCACGCGGGGCTCTGCCGTGGTCGACCTTTAAACCCTTGCTGCTCGTGGGAACCATATGGAGAGAAAAAGAAATTCAAAAAAATCTACCCAGTTTCCAACTGTTGTAGAACTAACTACCTCAAATTCCTCAAATCATCCACAAAGATCAGTTGAGACAGCTGAATCATCACATCCTGTAAGAAGAAGTACAAGGCGAACATGTAATAGGTATAGAAGTATTTCTCCAACTCTGTCCGATATTTCAGAACCTTATAGTGCTAGTACAGTTTCCTATACACCAACTCTTACTTCTGTGGATGAAGATCTTAGTGATCACTTAGTTCAGGAACCTACCTTGGATGTTGCGCAGGCGGAGAATCCTCTAATGCCCGCGTCCACTAAGGCTGGGAAAACAAGAATGCGCATGCAATGGAGTCCAGATGTTAACACTTTTATCATGCGAACCTATTATTACATTACCAAATTAGAAACAGACATGACAATTTATAGGAAAAAGCTACATGAACATTTCTCACTTAAATATCCAGAAGTAAATGTGTCAGAACAAAGAGTATCTGACCAACGAAGGGCTATAGTAAATAATGGATATTTATCGAACGACATATTAGATAAACTGAAACTTGAAGTAAAAGCTCAATTAGATCTTGAATCAAGTAATGAACACAATACTAACACCACGCAACCTCTTATAACTGAAACCACACATCTATCTGACACACTTGGAACCACCCAATTAGCCATCACACCTGATACCATACAACCAAATTCCTTACTAAATTCAAACATCACACTCACATACGTAGACAATCTTAATGACGGATTTATCACTGAACATGATAATCAGACACAAACATCCCACATATCTACACAAACAGAAAATGTCAGTATTCTTATAGAAAATGATATAGAATGTTTAGATTTCACGCGGAATGTTAATTCTGAGTCTATAGTTGAGCAAATGAATGAAAAATTACAAATAGTTTTAATCCAGTATAGGGGCACCGATCCCACAATGAGACCAAAACTACCAAAGTTAAAATATAGTGTTAAACTCACTAAATTACTCAATCTCTTCAACGAACATATACTGAACCGATTTTTGTCAAATGAAACCGAGTTGATCGATACTCATACATTAGTTTACTGTACAGCATATGTAATCTCACAAGAGTTAGGATTTAAAATAGGAGAAAATAATGAAGAAAGATCACGCGTAAGGAAAGGTAAACCATCGTGGCAAATTAGGCTAGAAAAAGATGTACAGAGTTTAAGAGCAGATATTGGCCGTGTTACACAATATATAAACAACAATAGATCTAGAGAATTAATGAAAAAAGTAGAAGAAATATTTCAAACCCTTAAAACGCATACTAAACATGACAAATCAAATACAAAACCAGAAGAATTCTTAGATACTTTAAAACAGAGATTAGCACTTAAATCGAAAAGATTAGCTAGGTACAATAAATCTTTGAAAAGAAAAAGAGATAACCAGATATTTAGAACAAATGAAAAATCTTTCTACAGAAACTTACAGCTCAATAGTGAAACAGAAGATGCTAATAATGTAACAGAAATACCTTCAACTGAAGATTTAGAAAACTTTTGGTCGGGAATCTGGGAATCAGAATTACAGCATGATGAAGCAGGATGGATAAAGGATAAAGAGAATATATGGGAATCAATAGAAGAAATGAAATTAGGAGACATTACTGAAACAGATATTAAACATATTACAGATAATTTGCACAACTGGAAATCCCCAGGTATTGATAAAATCCATAACTTTTGGTTCAAAAAATTACACGTAGTTCATAAAACAATAGCCAAAAACTTTTCAGATATATTAAACGGTTCACAAAGTATGCCTCAATTTATATCAAAGGGTATAACATACATGTTACCTAAAGGTGCTCATTCAAAATATCCATCCCGATATAGACCAATAACCTGTTTACCTACTATTTATAAAATTTTAACTTCAGTCATTACTGCTAAAATAAACATACATATTGAAAGAAATAATATTTTATTTGAGGAACAAAAAGGGTGCAGGAAAGGGCATATGGGCTGCAAAGAGCAACTTATAATCGATTCTATCATTCACAAGCACGCCGCTAGCAGGAAAAGAAACTTACATTGTGCCTATATCGATTATAAGAAAGCCTTTGACAGTATTCCACACTCTTGGCTGCTGCGTATCCTAAAAATATATAAAATAGACCCCCTTATAGTTTCATTTCTGCAAAACGCAATGCTTCACTGGAAAACCACACTCTATTTAAACACACAACAATCCAAACTCACTACTAGGGAAATAACTATTAAAAAAGGAATTTACCAAGGGGACTCACTGTGTCCTTTATGGTTTTGCCTCGCCCTTAACCCACTGTCACACTTGTTGAATACCCGTCATGTTGGATATTGCCTCAAACATGAGAATAAAGAAACTAACATTAGTCATTTAATTTATATGGATGATATAAAATTATACGCGAAAACAGATAGAGATATCAAAAAGTTAATAGAAACTACTGCAACTTTCAGTCAGGACATAAAAATGGAATTCGGATTAGATAAATGTAGAACACTTCACATAGTTAAAGGCAAGATCCAGCCTGGGGGGTGTACGATAAGTGAGACAGAAACAATTGCAGCAATGGAACCGGATGAGCTCTACAAATATTTGGGATATCAACAGTCAAAAGGTCTAGATCACACTGAAATTAAGAAGAACTTGCAAAATGAATATAGAAGAAGATTAAACAAGATTACCAAAAGTCAGCTTACAGGAAAAAATATGATTAAAGCTATTAATACCTTCTGTATCCCCATACTCACTTACTCATTCGGAGTCATTAAATGGAGTAAAAGCAACTTAGCTACCATAGAACGTTTAACCAGAACTACCCTAACTAAACATAACCATCACCACCCAAAGTCTGCGATTGAAAGATTAGTAATTAAAAGAAATAATAGTGGCCGGGGACTTATTAACATTCACGCTCTATGGGAGAAACAAATAAAAGCATTAAAAAAATTCTTCCTTAGAAAAGCCATTACTAGTGAAATACATAGCGCAATAGTTAGTAATGACATAAACTATACTCCTCTTAACTTAACAGACAGACAGACATACCTACTTGTGGACACAGAATATGAAAAAACCAAGATCGATGATTGGAAAAAAAAAGTCCTTCACGGTCGCCATCCTAACGACCTCCAGCAACCCCATATAGATCCAGAAGCTTCAAATACATTTTTAAAAATGGGCGTGCTATTCTCAGAAACCGAAGGTTTTATAATAGCTATACAAGATCAAGTTATAAATACTAAAAACTATCAGAAATATATAATTAAAGACCCTAATGTAAGAGACGACAGGTGCCGTAAATGCCATATTCACTCTGAAACAATTCAACATATAACCGGAGCATGCCCACAACTCGCCCAAACAGATTACACACACCGACACAATCAGATAGCGAACATTATACACCAAAAACTTGCACTTAAACATAACCTATTGCAGACATCTCACAAACACACACCTTATTATAAATATTCACCTAACGCTGTTCTAGAAAACCAGACTCACAAACTATATTTTGACCGAAGCATACTGACCGACCGAACCATCCATTACAATAGGCCCGACATCATTTTACAAGATAAATTAAAGAAGACTACATACCTGATCGATATTGCAGTACCTAACACACACAATATTACTAAAACAATAACCGAAAAAATTCACAAATATGCTGATCTTAAAGACGAAATAGGTAGAATATGGAACCAGGATAAGGTATACATAGTACCTATTGTACTATCCACTACTGGTGTGATCCCAAGACACCTACATCACTCTTTGAAGCTCCTGGATCTCAAGCCACTAACCTATATAAATATGCAGAAGGCCGCTATTCTCAATACGTGCCGAATAGTGAGAAAGTTCATGGATACCACCGATAATGAAAACTACAATGAAACCGACGGACTGACAAACAATCCTTCACAATGTTAGCCACTTGGCCATGGCCCGTGTCTTTCATTTAAAAACACCAGCATTAGCTGAGAAAAATAAAAACAAGAAAAATAATAATAATAATAATAATAGACCCGTGATTCTCAAAGGAGATACATAATAATAATAATAATAAGCCCCCTATAAACCCTACCTTACGTCCGTGCCGAACATCTGGCCACGTGGGGGGCGGACACGCGTACTATCGAAACTTACGCGGCCAACAAGGTCAAGGTCAATCCAAGCCAAGGTGGAACAGCATATGCCGAGGGCTGCGTGACTATGGGAGAGCATAGTCGTTTATATGCGAACTCTGGATACCGGGGGACCTCCAGTTTCAATTACCCTTGCTACGGTATGCGGGGCTCTGCCGTGGTCGACTCTCAATCCCTTGCTGCTCGTGGGAACCAAATGGAGAAAAAAAGAAAACAAATATCATCTACCCAGTGTCCAACTGTTGTAGACAATACAAATACTACAGGCACATCTTCTAATAATCCACAGAACCCAAATAGTGATACAACACAAGTAGTCCTTCCAAGGAGAAGTTCTAGACGAACGTGTAACAGGTATAGAAGTCCATCCCCTCAATCTACCTCAGACATCTTTGAGCCATACAGTCCAAGTACTGCATCTTACGCACCATCCCTTAGTTCTGTGGATGAAGATCCTAGAGATCTAGTAGCTCCCAACCCAACCTTATGTGTTACGCAGGAAGCTCAAGCTTTTCAACCTGCGTCCACGAAGGCTGGGAAACCTCGAATGCGCATGAAATGGAATGATGACGTAAATATATTCATCATGCGTACCTATTATCGTATAACTAAGCTAGAAACAGATTTAACAGTGTACAGGAAAGTATTGCACCAAGAATTTATGAAACAATACCCAGGTGTTAACGTATCGGAGCAGAGGGTTTCAGATCAAAGACGCGTAATTATCAGAAATAAAATGATTACAGATGAAATTTTAAATCAAATCAAGGAGGAAGTCAAACAAGAACTTGAACAAACTGATTCAACCACATTACCAATATCCAACCGGTTTTATAGATCAAGTACCATCAGCCAAGGATACAATACTCCTAACACAATATTACAAGATTCACCAATAGTAAACTCACAAAACCAGCAGTCGCTTGATAGTCAATCACCACTCATTGTCAATGCAGATATTAGAGAAAACTTACCAGATGAAGTCTCATCTTCTTAATTAGACTCAGATGTCCCTCTTTTATCCACATCAAACACACATGTTTCTACGCAAACACAAACAGAAACAATAAACATATTAGTAGAAAATGAAATGGAAACCCTGCGTGCTACAGCTTTGCCAAATTATTCTGTGCAAAACTTACATGAAAATTTACAAGCTGCTCTTGTGCAATATGCGGGAATGGATCCAACTATGCGACCGAAGCTGCCCAAATTGAAATACAGTTTACATCTAACACGTATATTAGAAGCATTTAATAACCACGTATTACAACATTTTTTTTCAGAGGATTCACAACTTACTGATATTCATACCCTAATATACTGTACTGCCGTAGTGATTTCACGCGAACTTGGATATGAGATCGGACAAGATTTTCAGCCTCAGTATAAAACAGAAAGAAAACCAGCGTGGCTTATTCGATTAGAAAAGGACATAACACAGCTAAGAGCAGATATTGGTAGACTGACACAATATATTAACAATAATAGATCCCCTAACGTAATAGAAGCAGTAAATAAATTTTTTAAAAATACACAAGTACATAGCAGACACGAAAAAATTAATAAAAAGCCAGAAGAATATTTAGACACGTTAAAACAAAAGTTATCTCTTAAAGCCAATAGACTATCAAGATATAAAAAATCTTATAAACGCAAAAAAGACAACAAACTATTTAAAAATAATGAAAAAATGTTTTATAGACAATTATTCCAAAATAAAGATAGCACAACAAATGAAAATAGAACACCGGATGTAAAAGATTTAGAAAATTTCTGGGCTGGAATATGGGAGGAAAATATAGATCATAATACAAATGCCACATGGATAGCGGAAGAAGAATCTAGATGTGAAACGATAGAGGAAATGAATTTCACAGAAATAACTGATTCAGATATAGCTAACATAACATCTAAAACACATAATTGGAAAAGTCCTGGTATAGACAAAATACATAACTTCTGGTTTAAAAAATTACATGTTTTGCACAAAATCTTAGCGAAAAACTTTACTGCGATTGTTCAAGGTACACAAAACACTCCATCCTTTCTTGCAGAAGGCATAACTTACATGGTTCCTAAAGGTAAAAATTATTCTTCTCAGCCGTCCCAATATCGCCCTATAACTTGCCTGCCCACTATTTATAAAATCCTCACCTCTGCAATAGCAAATAAAATAAATAAACATGTAGAAACGAACAACATACTAGCTGAAGAACAGAAGGGCTGTAGGCGGGGCCACATGGGATGCAAGGAGCAACTGGTCATAGATTCTTTAGTAAACAGACATGCAGCAAGAAATAAAAGAAGTTTACATTGTACATACATAGATTACAGAAAGGCTTTTGATAGTATTCCACACTCATGGCTAATACAAATTTTAAAAATATACAAAATTAACCCAATACTAATAGATTTTCTTAAAAATACTATGAAGCTTTGGAAAACTAAATTGCACCTAAAAACCATCAAAACCAGAGAAATTTCTGTTAAAAAAGGCATATACCAGGGTGATTCCTTGAGTCCTTTGTGGTTCTGCCTCGCCTTGAATCCAATATCGCACTTGCTGCGTAAGAGCGGAGTCGGATATAATTTGCAGCACGATAATACAGAAACTCTTATAACACACTTAATCTATATGGATGACATTAAGCTTTACTATATCACATCTAAATTTAGCAAAGATATTAATATGCAGTTCGGGTTAAATAAATGTAAAACAGTAAATATAGTTAAAGGTAAAATCCGACCCGGCAATTACGCAGTAGGTGATGAAGACTGTATTACCGCAATGGAACCGAACGAGTTTTACAAATATCTCGGCTATCACCAATCTAAAGGTTTAGACCACACAGCAATAAAAGCGTCACTAATAGAAGAATACAAAAAGAGAGTTAATGCCTTATGCAAAAGTCAGTTAGTAGGAAAAAGTCTTATAAAAGCTATAAACACCTTTGCAATCCCCATATTAACCTACTCGTTCGGAATCATAAAATGGAGTAAAACCAATATAAATCAAATAGAAATTACTACGAGGACCATACTCACAAAACATAATTGCTTGCACCCTAAATCTGCAATAGAGCGGATGACATTAAAAAGACAAGATGGAGGCAGAGGACTGATTAATTTAACTTCCCTCTGGAATAAACAATTAATTAACCTTAGAAAATTCTTCGATCAAAAATCGAATAATAGTGACCTTCATAGAGCAATAGTAAAAAATGACCTTAATCACACACCTTTAAATCTTGCTGCAGAAAATGGAATAATAGAATCAGATGATATACAAGAAAATAGAATAGAACAGTGGAAGAAGAAAGTACTACACGGACGACACCCACATGATCTCGAACAACCCCACATTGATGCTTCTGCCTCTAACAAGTGGCTTGCTATTGGATCTTTGTTTCCAGAGACTAAGGGCTTCATGATAGCGATCCAGGATCAAATCATTAATACTAGAAATTACAGGAAGCACATCATTAAAGATACAACAGTTACAGACGATCGTTGTCGCAAATGTCGCAGCCAACCTGAAAATATTCAGCACATTACTGGGGCATGCCCTAACCTTGCACAGACAGATTACACGCACAGACACAACCAAATAGCAAACATTATTCATCAGACACTAGCACACAAACATAAACTAATTTCTAACACAAATACGCCATATTACAAATACACACCCGAATCAGTACTAGAGAATGATACACACAAAATGTATTACGATAGAGCAATACTTACTGACCGTACCATTCATTACAACCGCCCGGACATAACCCTACAAGATAAAATAAATAAAATTACTTACTTAATTGACATAGCAGTACCCAACACCCACAATATTCAGAAAACCATAGCCGAGAAAATACATAAATACACCGATCTACAGGATGAAGTCACCAGAATTTGGAAACAAAACAAAGTGTACATTGTCCCAATAGTTCTCTCTACGACTGGAATTATTCCCAAATATCTTCATCACAGTATGAAACTTCTTGATCTGAAACCTTCTACCTACATTCCGATACAAAAAGCCGCTATATTAAACACGTGCCGTATAGTTAGAAAATTCCTCCAAATAGACGAAAACGGACAAACAGAAATAGTACCTCAATAGGAATAAAAATATCATTTACTTGGCTAACGCCCGTAAATGATATAATGCTACCAGCCTTAGCTGAGATAAAGAAAATAAAAATACAAATAATAATAATAATAATAATAATAATAATAATAATAATAATAATAATAATAATAATAATAATAATAATAATAATAATAATAATAATAATAATAATAATAATAAACGGCGTCGGGACGTGACGACCCCATCGCCCACTGGATTCCCAGCGCAGTCAGTCAACGCAGGGCAGCTTGTGGCGAGCTGATGGTGAGTGGCGACACCACGTACCCTACCTCCAGGGGGACCATACACACATGCGCTTACACACACACATACACACAGTAACACACCCCCCGCCTCTGTCTTGCCTTAACTGGCCGGCCAGAGTGGAGTCGCAAGAGCAGGACATACGCTCCAGGGTGGAAGTGTATTGCACGTAATGGCGTAATAACGGGGAAACCCGCTCTCGGGGGTAAGCCCCGTGATGGTGAAACCGGAGCCGCACCTCTCGACACCCTTAGCTGCTCACATTGTGTTGCGCCCTGGCCGCATTTTCGTGGCTAGTAAGGGTGCCCACAGGCAGTGTAGCCAACGAGCAGCAAGTCACCATCTACCTGGTTAAAATTATTGTGAGAGATTTTTAGGTAGATGTCCATATCTCACTCCATAACCCAGTTATCCGGCCCACTAACATCCCATCCACATAGCCCAAACCAAGTCAATCCCTCCCTGGCAATAGTTCGGCAGCTATGGAGGACTGTCCGTTAGTGTATCTCAATGGTACATTAAGGGATAGACCTCCGTAGATGCAGCCATCTCACATTTTAGATAAAAAGGTACTCAAAGGCCTCTTCATGTTGGCTTTGGCCCCATGAACGCCTCAAAGGACCGGGTCCCTATGGACCCGTGGCTGAAAAGCGTACCAACATAATAATAATAATAATAATAATAATAATAATAATAATAATAATAATAATAATAATAATAATAAAACTTCGGAGAAAGCGCAGCACACCTCTCGACACCCCTGAGTCGCCCGCACCGGTGTTGCTCCTTTGCCGGCAACTATTGTCGGCGCGTTTGAGGGGCCCATCTAGTGGGCGGCAAGCCACCACCTGCCTGCAATAGTCAGTAATCATGATTATGGCAGGTGACGTTTCTATTGCAATATCCCAGCATCAATCCATCCCAAATTCATTCCATAATCCTTAAACCTTTCCCTTTTTCATGCAATAGTTTTTTCTTCTGCCAAAACCTGTTCAAGGGTACACCTTTCATAGGTATATCCAGGAATAGGTTTTGGCGGGAGCGCCACATGACAACAACTTCTCCAAAGGGCCTCTACGTGTTGGATCTGTATCCCCACGCAAGCCTCTCAAAGGACCGGGGTGAAAAGACCCGTGATTCTCAAAGGAGATAATAATAATAATAATAATAATAATAATAATAATAATAATAATAATAATAATAATAATAATAATAATAATAATAATAATAATAATAATAATAATAATAATAATAATAATAATAATAATAATAATAATAATAATAATAATAATAACGGCGTCGGGACGTGACGACCCCATCGCCCACTGGATTCCCAGTGCAGTCAGTCAACGCAGGGCAGCTTGTGGCGAGCTGATGGTGAGTGGCGACACCACGTACCCTAATTCCAGGGGGACCATACACACATGCGCTTATACACACACATACACACAGTAACACAACCCCCGCCTCTGTCTTGCCTTAACCGGCCGGCCAGAGTGGAGTCGCAAGAGCAGGACATACGCTCCAGGGTGGAAGTGTATTGCACGTAATGGCGTAATAACGGGGAAACCCGCTCTCTGGGGTAAGCCCCGTGATGGTGAAACCGGAGCCGCACCTCTCGACACCCTCAGCTGCTCACTTTGTGTTGCGCCCTGGCCGCATTTTCGTGGCTTGTTAGGGTGCCCACAGGCTGTGTAGCCAACGAGCAGCAAGTCACCATCTACCAGGCTAAAATTACTGTGAGAGATTTTTAGGTAGATGTCCGTATCTCACTCCATAACCCAGTTATCCAGTCCACTAACATCCCCTCCACATAGCCCAAACCAAGTCAATCCCTCCCTGGCAATAGATTGGCAGCTATGGAGGACTGTCCGTTAGTGTATCTCAATGGTACATTAAGGGATAGACCTCCGTAGATGCAGCCATCTCACACTTTAGATAAAAAGGTACTAAAAGGCCTCTTCATGTTGGCTTTGGCCCTATGAACGCCTCAAAGGTCCGGGTCCCCATGGACCCGTGGCTGAAAAGCGTACCAACATAATAATAATAATAATAATAATAATAATAATAATAATAAGCCCCCTATAAATCCTACCTTACGTCCGTGCCGAACATCTGGCCACGTGGGGGGCGGACACGCGTACAATCGAAACTTACGCGGCCAACAAGGCAAAGGTCAATCCAAGCCAAGGTGGAACAGCATATGCCGAGGGCTGCGTGGCTATGGGAGAGCATAGTCGTTAATATGCGAACTCTGGATACCGGGGGACCTCCAGTTTCAATTACCCTTACCACGGTATGCGGGGCTCTGCCGTGGTGGACTCAAAATCCCTTGCTACTCGTGGGAACCAAATCAGAGTTAAAATGAATAAAAACAAAAGAAAATCGTCTACCCAGTCTCAAACTGTTGTAGAAAATCACACATCCCCAAACTCCTTAATTAGTCATCCACAGAACTCTTCCAATACATTACAACAAACACTAGTCCGGAGAAGTAGTAGGAGGACTTGCAATAGATATAGAAGTACATCACCAACACAATCCACATCTGACGTAAATGAACCATACAGTTCACATCTTCATCCACAGAGGCTAATGAAGGTGTATAAGATATAGTACTAGGACTATATCTTATACACCTTCATTAGCCTCTGTGGATGAAGATCCTTGTGATCTGATAGGCCCCAATCCCTCTTTAGATGTTGCGCGAGTTAGATATGGGCGGTCGCGACACGTATTGAAAGACAGGCTGCGGTAACACAACTGGTTTATTTCTAATAATTTAACTACCGACATACAAATGCATAAGTTTAATACCCAACACCTCCTTACCTAATTAGAAAATAATAAAATTAATACTCATAATAGCGTTCCCGGTCCGTATGTGGGCGCAGATAATGTCTACGAGTAGCAACGGGTGTGGAGGAGGCCAACTCGAAATGGTCTTGTCCCTCCTTCGCTACTACAGGTGATTGTTGCGCGACACACGGGCCGGCAGCCGCCTCGCCGGGCGCAGCGGCGGTGCCGCCGACAGCGCCGGGCGGCGAGCCCGGCTCGGGCTCGCCGTGCGTGGAGTGAGACGGACGCTGGGGGGTGACTATTCTGTTGTCGCCAGTCTCACTCACTTCATTAGAAGCACAGGCCAGCGAAAACCTTTTTTTTGGTAATAATATTTGATCTATGTGACGTCTTGTCGTGTTTCCAGACGGTAAATTTATCGAAAATGAATTAGGCCCTACTTGATCGCCGACCTGCCCTTCGACCCACTTATCTCTTTTATTAGAGTAATCGCGTACATAGACCGTCTCTCCCAAGCTAACATCGCGTTGCGTGCCGCCGGCGCGCGCCACCTGCTGCAGCTGTTTGCGCTGCACGCGCTCCGCCGTGCTCAGTCGCAGAGCGTCCAACCGACCTCTAAGCTTGCGACCCAACAGGGCTTGAGCTGGGGCTACCCCTGTAGTAGCCTGTTCGCAATTCCTATATTGGAATAACATTTTACACAACGCCTGTTCTACGTCAGTACCTTCAAAGTAAGCCTTTTTTTATACAATTTTTCACAGTTTTCACTGCATTTTCTGCAGCCCCATTCCCACGAGCCCTATACGGGCTAGTGAGGGTATGAATAATGGCATTATTTGAAAAATACTGATTTAATTCTACAGAAGAAAATGGTGGTCCATTATCCGTGACTATTTGAGAGGGAAGGCCGAATCGAGCAAACAGTTCTCGTAATTTAGCGATTACAAATCTGGCCGCGGTGCTTTTCATGTGAAAAACCTCAATCCACTTGCTGTGCGCATCTACAATAATTAAATAGTGGACCCCCTTATACTCCCCGAAATCGGCATGGAGACGATGCCAGGGGCGCGAAGGGAACTCCCAGGGGGTGAGGGGCGTGCGCGGGGGGGCGTCGCGCTGCTGGCGACACGCATCGCACGATTTACATAATTCCTCAATCTCGTTATCTAACCCCGGCCAATACACATAGTTACGGGCAATGTTTTTCATTTTTACAATACCTAAATGTCCCTCATGTAGCTCTCTTAAAATGTATTGCCGAAATTTGGGTGGTATAACTATTCTATAATTGTAAACAATGCACCCATTATCTACATACAGGTTAGTCTTACGATTAAAATAGGCTTTTTCTTGATCACTATCTATACTACTAGGCCACCCGTTAACAATATATTTATAAATTTTTTGCAAAGTTTTATCACTCTTGGTCGCCTCTGCTATATCGTTAGCATTTACAGGAAAGTCATTTTCTAGGTAATAAAAGTAATTTCCCGAATCGAATTCGCTCTTAGCACACTCGTGTGAACGAATGAGTGGTAAACGCGATAAGCAGTCAGCTGGTGCGTTCTGTGCCGAGCCTACCCACTCCACCGTGAAATCGTATGCCGCGAGCCGAGCCGCGTACCGCTGTAGGCGACTGGCCGCCGTCTGCGGTATGCCTAGTTTATCACCGAAGATATAAGATAACGGTTTATGATCTGTGCGAATAATGAATTTTCTGCCAAATAAATACTGGTGGTTTTTAATAACGCCAAAAAAAATCGCGAGCGCCTCTTTGTCCAACTGACTATACGATTTCTCGGTGTCACTTAGTGTCCTTGACACATAACAAATTGGTTTTTCAGATCCGTTCTGGTATCTATGTGCCAAAACTGCACCTATACCATACGCACTACTATCAGCACTGAGAACTAACGGTAAGCTCGGATCATAATGCGCCAGGCATTGACTGCTACTTAGCATATTTTTAACTTTAACAAAAGCCAGTTGACATTCCTGACTCCAAAGCCATTTATTCTTTTTTTGTAATAAACCGTACAAAGGATGTAGAATTTGACTCAGCTGGGGTATAAACTTTCCATAGTAGTTAATCATACCCAAAAAAGCCTTTAACTGGTGAATATCCTGTGGACAGGGTGCATCCGCTATAGCTTTAATTTTTTTATCATCCGGATGCAAGCCATCCTTATCGATAATATGCCCCAAGTAACAAACTTTTTCTTTGAAAAATTCGCATTTCTCTAATTTTACTCTGAGACCTACTGCCTGTAGCCGACGAAATACTTCACGTAAATTATTTAAATGGGTTTTGTGCGTCCCTGAGACGCAGATATCGTCCAAAAATACCACCGTATTGGGCACGCCTCTAACTACCTCTTCCATCAATTTTTGAAATTTTCAGGTATGTTACTTAAGCCATAAGGAGTCCGGATATATTCGAAGGTACCTACATGCGTACTTATGGTAGTACAAGCCCGTGAATCTGGTGTTAAAATTACTTGTTCGTACGCGTGGGCCAAATCAATTTTTGAAAATATCGTACCCCCGCTAAGACCCGCATAAAGTTCCTCAATACGTGGTAAAGGATACGTCATGAGTTAACTTCTTATTTACTGTAATCTTATAATCACCACATATTCGAATACTTCCGCACTTCTTAATAACTGGGACGATAGGCGTCCCATAATCAGAATTCTCCACCTTAACAATAGTCCCCTCCTTAACTAAGCGGTCCAACTCCTGTTCCACCGGCTTCCTCAAAGCCAGCGGTAAGTTACGAGCTTTGCAAAAAATTGGTTCCTTATCTTTTAACTGTAATGTAAAATGCTTAGTGCATGTACCTAATCCGGGTGCGAAAACACCAGGGAATTCCTTTTTTAACATTACAACAACGTGCTCGGTTCCATCACCTGTCGTACTCTGTGCAATATTATTAAGTTTAATAGAAATATTTTTAAGGTTTAAGCAACGTAGCCAGGCGCGGCCGAGTAAAGGCGGCCCGCCGTTCGGTATTATGTACAAAGGCAAGGCGCACGCCTCACGCGTTGTGCCATCCTTCCCACAGAAACGAGCAGACACAGTGATAAAACCTAACGGTTTGATAGTGTCCCCGGTATAAGACCTCAGCTTTAAATTACTATTAGAAATATCAAATTTTTTGAAATGTTTACGATACAACTCTTCATTAATAGCAGATATTTTGCTGCCCGTGTCAATCTCAAATAGTAGGGGTACAGTCTCGATAAAAAGTTTGATTACATACGGTTCGTCGTAGATTCCGTCCACACACATATTAAAAAAATCGCTATCTTCTGAATCAGTCTCAATGAAAAATTGGTTTCTCTTCGGGGTCGGATTAGTCGACGAGCGATCGTAATTACGCACACTTTTACACATGGCTTTCAAGTGGCCCCTAGCCCCGCACTCATCACAATTGAATTGCTTAAACCGACACTTATCTGCTGGATGCGGCCGTCCACACCGCCAGCACGGCTGCTGCCGGGGGTCGCGCGGCCGGCCCGCCGCCCGCGGCCCCGCCGCAGCTCCGATCCTGTGCACCGCGAGCGCGCCGCCCGCCGCGGCCGAGCTCGCCGCGTCCGCTCCCGGCACCACTCCCTTGCAGCTAGTCTCCGCGTGCCGCTCGGCGGCCTCTAAAGCCAACGCCAGCTCCACCGCCCGCTTGTAATCCAAATCCTTCTCAGCAAACAGACGACTACGCATGTCGTCACTAGCGAGCCCCGATACGAACTGATCTCTAAGATTCTCTTCCAATTTATCCGAAAAATTGCAAGTACTCGCCAGATGTTTTAAATGTTGCAAGTAGGAACTGAGATCTTCCCCGGCTTTTTGACGTCTTTGTCTAAAAATGTGGCGTTCTGCGATATCAGAACGTCTGGGTTCGAGATGTTTTTGCACTATTACAACTAAATCATCAAAATTTTTATTTTCTGGTTTGATCGGCGCGCACAAATCACACATTAAATCGTAGGTAGCTTCGCCAACGACCGTAATGAGCGTGGCCACGTGCAACGAATCTTTGATTTCATTTAACCTAATAAATTGTTTAACACGATCCACATAAACAGTCCACTTTCGCGAAGCTAAATCAAATGGTTCGATTTTACCGTACGGCATGATGATTGTATAACTAAATACTATCAAAATTATTTATTTCTCGTCGCCAGTTAGATATGGGCGGTCGCGACACGTATTGAAAGACAGGCTGCGGTAACACAACTGGTTTATTTCTAATAATTTAACTACCGACATACAAATGCATAAGTTTAATACCCAACAGCGCGGGGGGTTAATCCCTTGTTACCCGCGTCCACTAAGGCTGGGAAAGCTAGAGTACGCATGAGTTGGACGCCTGATATTAACAGATTCATCATGCGTACCTACTATCTATTAACCAAGTTAGAGACCGACAAAACTTGTTGGAGAAAATATCTGCATGAAAAATTCTTACAGCAATATCCGGGAATAAATGTATCTGATCGACCACTGGAATAATACCTAAATACCTTCATCACAGCCTAAAACTATTAGACCTGAATCCAAACATTTACATTAATCTTCAGAAAGCCGCCATCCTAAACACTTGCCGTACAGTAAGAAAATTCATGCAGATAGAGGAGACCAACCTTCCACCCCAAAATGATTCCACAAGCAATCAAGCTTTACCTTAAAATAATATTTTAATATTTACTTGGTCCCAGCCCGTAAATATTAAAAAAAAACCAGCAATAAGCTGAGAAAAAGAAACATTTGAAAATAATAATAATAATAAACTAAATTAACTATTATAAACTATAATTAAATAAACGACCGTCAGAACCCAGCTAAGTATAGACCAATAACCTGTTTACAAACATTATATAAAATAACTAGCAGTCCATCCCGGCTTCGCCCGTGGTACATACATAGCCTATGTCACTCAGGGATAACATACCTATCCAACAGTGAAAGAATTTTTAAAATCGATCCAGTAGTTTCGGAGCCTATTCAATACAATCAAACAAACAAACAAACAAACAAACAAACAAATCTTTCCTCTTTATAATATTAGTGTAGAAGTGTAGATTACAGCATGTATTTCTGAAATAATGTACAACCACCTCCAAAACAATAACATTCTGGCTGAACAGCAGAAAGGATGTCGAAAGCTGTCCCAGGGTTGCAAAGAGCAACTAATTATAGACTCTGTAATTTTAACACAAGCTCAGAAATCAAAATCTGACCTATTCACCATGTACATAGATTATCAAAAAGCTTACGATTCCGTTCCTCATTCGTGATTAATAGCAGTTTTAGACATCTATAAAATACACCCAAAAATAGTCAATTTCCTTAAAATAGTCATGTCTAACTGGTCAACAAGACTTAAACTTACTACACCCAATAAAACAATAGAAAGCGAACCAATAAAAATCCAACGTGGAATCTTTCAAGGAGACGCTCTCAGCCCACTGTGGTTTTGCCTAGCTCTTAACCCGCTTTCTAATCTGCTCAATTCTAGTGCTATAGGATATCCTTTAAAACAAATAGAAACAAACAGACAGACTGACAATCATATTACAATACTAAGCCATTTATTATATATGGACGATATAAAACTATATGCTGACAGTGAAACAGGACTGAATGACTTAGCCGAAATAGTAGAGAATTTTAGTAAAGATATTAAGATGGAATTTGGCTTAGATAAATGCAGAACTAATTCGAGCAGAGCTGGACAAAACTATCAACACCAATACACCTTAGAAACTGGACAGCATATAGAACCCCTTGATGAACACAGCACATACAAGTATTTAGGTTTTAACCAATCTCTACAAATAAATCATAAAGATATAAAATTAAAACTTACCCAACAATTTCGCCATCGTCTAAATGTAGTCCTGAAATCTCACCTTTATGCCGGAAATACAGTCAAAGCAATAAATACGTTCGCAATACCAGTACTTACCTACTCTTTTGGAATCATAAACTGGACAAAATCAGAACTCAAATCTCTCCAACGAACCATTAACACCAGTATGACCACACACCGCAAACACCATCCTAGATCTTGCATCCAGAAACTGACCTTACCTCGAAAAGAAGGAGGGAGAGGACTTATTGACATAATGAACCTGCACAATAAACAAATCACAACTTTACGACATTACTTTTACAATAGACAGGATAAATCTTCATTACATAGAGCAATAGTTTGCAATGATCATGAATTTACACCCTTAAACTTGCACAGTGCAACCCCACAATTAAATGAAAATCTAGTAGACAATAAAGTAAAGATTGCGGAATGGGCTAGGAAGTCTTTGCACGGGAGACACCACCAAGATTTATGCCAACCGAATGTCGACAGAGAAGCGTCGAACGCATGACTTAATCGGGGTGAGCTCTTCCCAGAGACTGAAGGCTTCATTTTAGCAATACAAGATCAAGTCATCGAAACAAAAAATTATCAAAGGTACATTATGAAGCAGCCGGTATCAGACTCATGTAGGAAGTGTAATAGTGCATCTGAAACGATCCAACATATTACCGGAGCATGTAAGTCAATAGCCCAGACTGATTACAAACACAGGCACGACCAAGTCGCTAACATCATCCACCAAGATCTGGCCCATCAATTTAATCTAGTACAATCTACTAAACCATATTATAAATACAGCCCCGAAACAGTTTTAGAAAATTCAACAATCAAGTTATACTTTGACCGAGCCATTCTGACTGACCGGACAGTTCATTATAATAGACCGGAACTGGCACTGGTAAACAAAATAAACAAAACCGCTTTTCTAATAGATATTGCAATTCCAAACACCCATAATCTCCAAAACACAATAGCCGAAAAACTGTCTAAATACACAGAGCTCAAAGATGAAATAACCAGACTCTGGCACCTTCATAAAGTCATAATAGTCCCTGTAGTTCTTTCCACAACAGGAGTAATACCAAAACAGCTTTATACTTGCTGCAAACACTTAAACTATCACCTCACACCTACATGCTCTTACAGAAGGCAGCCATACTTAATACCTGCCGTCTCGTCAGAAAATTTTTACAAACTGATTCCACCGCACTTAGAGCCACACATTCTTCATCTGTCACAACAAGCCAGCATCCATCTCTCCCACAGCATATATCGAGCTCCCCACGTGTAGGTAATAACTCCATACTTGAACCACAAGACTTTCCCGTCTAATCATTGATCCTTTGATTTTCACTTGGCTTTGGCCCGTGAACATCAACAAAACCGGTTCCAGAAAATCGAGAAAATAAAATATATAAAAAATAATAATAATAATAGTTTACTATAAGGTATAAAAATCGAAGTCTGGAACACATGATACAGAACCATAATGGTCCAGCTAAACTATAAAAAAAAATATAAAAATGACGTCTTAGCAAAAGCTGTTCAGCCTGATGAACTTTTATTGTTGAGGTATAAAACTCGAAGATCTGGAACACCTGATGCAAAAAAAAATGGTCCAGCTAAACTGTTAGAAATATACATTAATGACGCATTAGCAAAAGTTTTTCAGCCTGATGACCATATTTATATGCCGGAGTCCTAAAGTCCACGCGAACGAAGTCGCAGGCATCAGCTAGTCATGAATAAAAACACAATTGTCGTAGATCTACAAGGTTTCAAAAACCCTAGCAATGAATTCATTGTAAAGGAATTTGCAATAGCTACTGAAGAGCATACTCATATATTTTTAATAAAGCCGCCTTATGCTTTCTCCCAACTTACCCTTGAAGAAAGGAAACGAATTCGGTGGATCGAAAAAAATCTCAGATATCGATGGAGCTCTGGATTTGTCGATTACAAAGAATTTCTTAGGATTATAAAACCTTATTTAAATGGACGAAAAATTATTGTGAAAGGTGAAGAAAAAGTGTTGTGGGTTCAGCAGTTATGTGACCACCAAAATATTGAAGATATTACAAATAAAAATATTCCAAATTTAAAAGAGCTTCAAGCTAAGTATTGTAAAGGATCTTTTTCATTAAATTGTTTTATTCATCTAAGACAATGTGCACTAAAAAATGTTTTATGTATAAAGAAATGGTTGATGGAAAATAAAATAATGTTATAACTATAAGATTTTTTTACTATGGTTGATAGAAAATAGAGTATTTTTTGTAAATATAGTTCATGGTTATGGATAATAATACAACAAGAAGACGACGATATTTATTACAAGTTCCACAAAGTCTCTTAGACTCATCATCATCATCATCATCATTTCAGCCGCATAACGTCCACTGCTGGACATAGGCCTCTCCCAAAGATTTCCAAAATGACCGATCAAGAGCGGCCTGCATCCAGCGCTTTCCAGCGACCCTGGTCAGGTCATCTGACCACCTTGTAGGTGGGTGCCCTACGCTTCACTTGCCAGTACGCGGTCGCCATTCAAGAACCTTTTTGCCCCATCGGCCATCGGTTTGTCGCGCTATGTGTCCCGCCCACTGCCACTTCAACGAGCTAATTCTCTTAGACTAATCTTATGCTAAACTTAACCTACCGAACCGTATCACTTATTTTATTAATCAAAAATAAGAAAGGGAAAGTGGACGCAAGGGGTTGCGTACACAGTGATACACGGTATGTAAATAAATAAATAAATATATATATAGGGACAAATTACACTGATTGAGCTAGCCCCAAAGTAATGTCTGAATTTAGTCGTCTTCGGCAATCTATAATGGCTATATATGGCGCGTATGGTACGATCAATAAAATCACTGGGGCGCTTAGTAGTGCGCCAAGTGAGGATACGGGTCCGCTGGGCGTCTGTAACGGGACGCCGCGGGAAATAGGGACTCAGATTGTACTCCTGACAATCGGTCTCATAAATTTTATATACTATCTTTTATTTATTACTTAATTAATTCTACTAATAGTTTATATATATCATCATCAATCATCAATCATCAATCATCAATACATATAATAAAATCGTAACCGATCGCTGTCTGTACATGGAAGATAAATGATTAAAAATATTTTTTGGGGCTTTTACCAACGCAATAGAACACAAAACAATGATTTTTAGAATTTTTGTCTGTTTGTCTGTTTGTCGGTTTATCTGTTTGTCTATTTGTCTGTGCGTTTGTGCACGCTAATCTGAGAAACGGCTAAACTAATTCGTTTGCGGTTTTCACTGAAATATTGTAAAAAGCTTGTGATGAAGCGTTTCGGGGAATCGAATCCCTGGACGTTGTCATCAACATAAATTGAGCAGACCCCTGTTACCACCCTGGTATGACAGGGGTCTGGAGGTCCTAATGAGGTAACCTACCGGGATGGGTGTGTTTGAAACCAACTATACCAACGGTTACAATGATTTATTTACAGGTTTTGCATATCAGAGCTTAACCTAGACTTAGCCTACACTGTCTTAAATCTAGATTTACAGGTTGCCTATTTCCAGTCGCCTATGCAATTCCCGAGAGTGAATACGGTACGGTACGGAACGTTTGTCTAGACACAGCTACAAACGAGGTGGCGCGCTACCCAATTGAGGATCGGGTAGATGGTGCGTCGGCGCACCCTAAAGGAACGGGATGCACGCGAGGGTGCAGAGCAAAGGGTGTGCGGGGCGGTAAACGGAGGGCAGGGTACGGACGGACCTGCCGGACGGAACGGTGTCGACGGACGGACGCACGCGGGCGTCAGGGGGGTTGCCACCCCTACCGTGGTTTACGGTGGGGGTCGTGGCAAGGCGCTCGAGGGCGCGGGGTGCGGGGTGCGGAAGGCACACTCGCCAACGGTATCGCTGGGCGTGCGCGGGCACGTCAGCGTCGGGTCACCTACCCCTAACGTTGAGGACGATTGGGGGTTGGTGGGGCGCACGGGATAGTGGCCACCCGACGGGTCGCAAGGCAACGAAGGGTTGCTCAGGCGATCTTCTCTGAAGGGGTACGCGGGACGCGCAGGAGCACGTCGGCGTCGCGGCGCTCCCTCACACGGGGGTGAGAGGGGGTGTCGCGGACGACCACAAGACGGACGGGGTAGGAGGGTGGTTGGGAAGGATCCCTGACCGTACTCAGACTTTCGATCCAAGCGGCCGCGGGGGACGGGAGGGTGAGGTAAGGAGGGGTGAGGATTCGGGAACCCTGACCGTACTCAGACTTTCGATCCAAGCGGCCGCGGGGGAAGGGTGAGGTAAGGAGGGGTGAGGACTCGGGAACCCTGACCGTACTCAGACTTTCGATCCAAGCGGCCGCGGGGGACGGAAGGGGAGAGGAGAGGGAAAACCTGACCGTACTCAGACTTTCGATCCAAGCGGCCGAGGCGGATACTCGAGCGAGTATCGGCCTCTAATGGGCTCGCTCTGCGTTATATAGCCGGCCGCCAGCCGGCGCGGAGTGGGGGCACGGTGGGGGAAACTAGATCATACCGGTTCGTTATCGTGAATAGGTTTGTAAGCGGCGCGCATCGATTGTAGCTGTGTGAGTAATGGAATGTTCGAGAAGGTTCCACAGGCGTTTGTGCGCGGCGACGTCGGCTTGCCGATCGCTGCGTCACATTCTCCTCCCTCTTTTGGAGATTTTTACCTGGGGAAAAAATCGCCGTCTTAGTGTCATGTATCTCATGATCCTTAAAATAAATATGGGCGGACTTCTTTAGAAAAAAAAAAACTTCAAATTTAATCTTTTAAAATGTGGAATTGCATGGGCAATGGCTTTACAATACGACAAAAACTAAGCTATTTACTATACAGGGATACTGCACTAGTTCATACAAACACATGTTATCGGTTCACATAAATGCTATCGGATTAAACAAATTTCAAAATCTTCTGCAGCCTTATCTATCATACAGTAATAAAATTTACGGGTTCACTCTCTTTCTAAAATATTCATAAATACTCACATCAATTCTTCATATTTGCGGTTAGTTAATTGATACTTAAATAACTTTCAGTTTCGGAAAAAAATAAAAAAACTAAATTCTTATGTGCAGTTATCTCTAGGGAAAAATGTAACACTAATTAACTTAATTAAACTCTCTACGGTTAAATAAAAAATAAACACTTTTTATATGCCTTGAATTGGCCAAAGGATAACTAGGTAAAAATTAATAATAAATTAAACTACTGGCCTTTATCAACTGCTTGGCTGTCCAGCTTGTCTCGGTGCTTTGGCTTGGAGCTACGGTGTCTTCGCTTGCCGCGTCTCCTGCGCGGCGGCGGCGGAGTGGCTGCGGCAGCGCAGCATGTCGGGAACGGCGGTGTTGGCGGACCCAGGGACGACGTCAGTGGCGTTCCTGGTTGTTTCCGCGGCGTTATCGGCCGCGGATACGGCGGACGGGGCGGCGATAAGTGCCGCGGAGTTTTATAACGGAGTGGCGTTGATTGCCACGGGGTAAACGGTTGGAGCGGCGGTATATTCCGCAACGGAAAATTTTGACACGGGCGGTTTTGCGGTGGGACTGTTATTTGGGGCGGCAATTTATGTCGCAATCGGGGTCTTAAGGGATTACGGGGCGGCAATTTAAGCCGTGAAGGTGTTGTGTGTTGGGGTGTCGGCGCTATATGTTTTGCACCTGACTTCGGGGGAGTTTTATTGGTAGCACACTTCTCACTGGGGTTCACTCGTGGTTCACTAACTTGTGCACATGTTTCTTTTCTCTTTCGGTACCAAGATTTTCTTCTGTATATTTTATTTAAGGGATTTTGTGACATTTCGTCTCCGGTTGGTTTATATTTCTGTGGTCCAATGAATAAACATCCTGTGAATTCTTTTTTCTTCGTATTTTTCCAGTTGAGACTAAAACCAAAACGTTGTAGGACATCTATTCCTAAAATCACGTACGGTGTAGATGGTAACAGAAATACTTTATGTTGAATTTTGATGCCGTTGATTTCCATTTCAACAACTCTGCTTTTTTGGACGGGAATTTTGGAGCCATCTGCCAAAATTAAGTTTGATTTTTCTTGACTAATTTGTACATTTCTTTTTTTCTTTAGACTTTTCCAAATGTTGTTATTTATGTAGGTGCTCGTTGAACCGGTGTCTACCAACGCCTTGTACTCTCTCGTGTTGATTTTTGCGGCTATGAACATCCTGTTGTCTCTTTCTATTTCTTTTCCCACTGTACATGCTCCTAGTTTTGAACTTCTGCAGCAACTCTTGCTCAGAACGCCCATTTTTCCACATCCACTACAGAACAACTGCTTTTGAGCTGTACATTCTCTGGAAGCATGATTTGGCTTACCACATTTCCAGCAGTGGGTTTTTTCGTCATACTGGGGATGTATCTTCTCACCTGGTTGTGTCTCCTTCCCTGAGCGGTTCTTTCTAGACGTATTTTGCGGTCGGTCGGTTGATATTCGCGGTTCGGATTTTTCACTTTGTTGGTTCTTATTTGCTCTGATTTCTTCTTTCTTTATTTCTTCAAAATCGCCCGCCATAGCGATTAATTCTCTTATATTACGGAAATTCTTTCGTCTTATGTAATATTTATAACTGGGGTTCATATTATTATATATAATTTCGGTAGATTCCAACTCACTCATTTTTCCGTATCTTCTGATGAGGGTCTGCATTTGTGTCAGGTAGTCTATGAACCGTTCTTCTGACCACTGTTTCCTTGCGGCTATTCGGGTGAGAAGATTGGCTTCATAATTCCTTGGAAAGTAGAATAACTTGAAATCCTCTTCGAAGTCACTCCATGTTTTCCAATTCTGACTGTTATTCCTGTGCCACAATAGTGCTTTTCCTTTCAGCAATATTGGTATAAATTGTAACAACTTATCTTTTTTCTCGGGAATGGTATGTATTAACTCATCTATACGTTCCAGGAACTCCACTGCGTCTCCCGACATGTCAAAGCTGACATTCCATTTTGTAAATATTTTTTCCCTATTTTGTAGCTACTTGGTAATCTCCATTTTTGAGGTTTCCGCTTCCTCGTAATCTTTGTCTTCCAATTCCTCCTCTCTCATTATTTGTGAAAGTGTTTTTCTCAACTCTTCTACGGTTTTCTCAGTTGCAGGTTTTCCTCTCGATTCTAGTTCTTTTATAAGTTCTTCTTTCTTCAAATTGTACACCCAGGATACTGGCATTCCTGGTTTTCTATGTATGTTTTTTTATTTTTATTTTTTTTATTTATAATTTTATTACCAACGCGGTTATACAGTGGTGTTTATTTACGCGGATCGCGGAGACACGGATATTATTTTAATTCTGAACTATAAATTATTTTTAATTTCAATTGATTTATGGTTACGCGGTGTTTTATTTTTAGAAAAAAGCGGTGTTTTTATAAATATGCTATTATAATTTACGGTACGGGTTTACTTTTATTTTAAGCGCGGTTTGGTATAGTAGTACGTATAATTTTATTTACGGAATCCCGGTAGACCTTTAGAATTTCCCGGCCTGGAGTTACTAACAAGAAGACTATGTGACTAAACAATTGGCCTCTTTTGTGGATCTCCCGAATGATCCTGTGACTCCTTGTGGGTTATTTAGTTGGGCGCCAATGTGATGAAGCGTTTCGGGGAATCGAATCCCTGGACGTTGTCATCAACATAAATTGAGCAGACCCCTGTTACCACCCTGGTATGACAGGGGTCTGGAGGTCCTAATGAGGTAACCTACCGGGATGGGTGTGTTTGAAACCAACTATACCAACGGTTACAATGATTTATTTACAGGTTTTGCATATCAGAGCTTAACCTAGACTTAGCCTACACTGTCTTAAATCTAGATTTTGCTACAGGTTGCCTATTTCCAGTCGCCTATGCAATTCCCGAGAGTGAATACGGTACGGTACGGAACGTTTGTCTAGACACAGCTACAAACGAGGTGGCGCGCTACCCAATTGAGGATCGGGTAGATGGTGCGTCGGCGCACCCTAAAGGAACGGGATGCACGCGAGGGTGCAGAGCAAAGGGTGTGCGGGGCGGTAAACGGAGGGCAGGGTACGGACGGACCTGCCGGACGGAACGGTGTCGACGGACGGACGCACGCGGGCGTCAGGGGGGTTGCCACCCCTACCGTGGTTTACGGTGGGGGTCGTGGCAAGGCGCTCGAGGGCGCGGGGTGCGGGGTGCGGAAGGCACACTCGCCAACGGTATCGCTGGGCGTGCGCGGGCACGTCAGCGTCGGGACACCTACCCCTAACGTTGAGGACGATTGGGGGTTGGTGGGGCGCACGGGATAGTGGCCACCCGACGGGTCGCAAGGCAACGAAGGGTTGCTCAGGCGATCTTCTCTGAAGGGGTACGCGGGACGCGCAGGAGCACGTCGGCGTCGCGGCGCTCCCTCACACGGGGGTGAGGGGGTGTCGCGGACGACCACAAGACGGACGGGGTAGGAGGGTGGTTGGGAAGGATCCCTGACCGTACTCAGACTTTCGATCCAAGCGGCCGCGGGGGACGGGAGGGTGAGGTAAGGAGGGGTGAGGATTCGGGAACCCTGACCGTACTCAGACTTTCTATCCAAGCGGCCGCGGGGGAAGGGTGAGGTAAGGAGGGGTGAGGACTCGGGAACCCTGACCGTACTCAGACTTTCGATCCAAGCGGCCGCGGGGGACGGAAGGGGAGAGGAGAGGGAAAACCTGACCGTACTCAGACTTTCGATCCAAGCGGCCGAGGCGGATACTCGAGCGAGTATCGGCCTCTAATGGGCTCGCTCTGCGTTATATAGCCGGCCGCCAGCCAGCGCGGAGTGGGGGCACGGTGGGGGAAACTAGATCATACCGGTTCGTTATCGTGAATAGGTTTGTAAGCGGCGCGCATCGATTGTAGCTGTGTGAGTAATGGAATGTTCGAGAAGGTTCCACAGGCGTTTGTGCGCGGCGACGTCGGCTTGCCGATCGCTGCGTCACAAGCTTCACTTAAAATTTAGTGTTTGTTTCATTTAAATCCGTTCATAAATAAAAAAGTTACATCAATCTTAAAGAATCACGTCAACCATTTTTGTTCGAAAAACTGTGTTTGTGCACGCTTATCTCAGAAACGGCTGAACAACTTCGATTGCGATTTTCAATTATGTATTTTGATAAGTTTCACTTAAAATTTAGTGGTTGTTTCATTGAAATCCGTTGATAAATAAAAAAGTTATATCAATTTAAAGAATCAAGTCAAAGATTTTTGTTCGAAAATTTGCTATGAAATAAACTGTACGGTAGCATTGGCTAAAACTTTTGTTAATTTTATACACGGTTTTTATGAAATAATAAAGTAAATAACCGGCCAAGTGAGAGTCGGACTCGCGCACAAAGGGTTCCGTCCCATTATCTATAAAAAATCAAGTTTGTTGTACGGGAGCCTCAATTAAATATTTATTTTACTCTATTTTTAGTTATTATATCGGCAAGAGAAATACATCATCCTTGAAAATTTCAACTGTCTGGCTATCACGGTTCATGAGATACAGCTTGGTGACAGACGGACGGAAGGACGGATAGCGGAGTCTTAGTAACAAGGATTTTAGCCTTCGGGTACGGAATACGGAACCCTAAAAATTTACTATTTCGATGTTTTCGGAGTTTTTTTATTAGTTTTTTTTGGTCACCAATAAATGGCGCTGTTAAAAATACACAGAGCCTAGGGCCGCAAGACCCAACGCCACCAAACGGCGATTCTAAGCATGATTGTGGGCGCGAAAATGGAAAAAGGAATCAAAATAGGAAGTACTTAATAGGTTAGGTTAGGCACAGAGGATGTCCTCTGACTAAAGCATAGGGTGCTGTGAGCGAGTCATGGACCACCATAGTGGTAGCCGCGCCGGGGCTTTCAGCCCTTACCCCGGAGTTTTTAGTGGTAAACGCCACATAACCTTACCGGTCTCCCGTTACTGGCAAGGTGTCCGAACCGAAGGGATTTTTCCCGCGTAAAATCCTCCTCCATAAATCTGCCTCCATGAAGTGGGCCAGTCGGGCGATGGGAACGGGATTCCGTCGCGCCACAAATACGGTCCTCTAGGTTGAAAGGAGCATTTGTGTCAACACGCGTCTTTACCCTAGCGGATAAAATTGAAGTCCGATGTACCAGGCCACTCAGACTCCTCTCGATAACTGAGAGAGAGAGTACCTCAAGTTAGCTCAGCCAAAGCCGCTGATAAGCAGTCGCCGTACCAGGTCTTTGGAGCAAAATTTAGCACACTGACTTGGCAAAAGCGGTAAGGCCGTTATCACCATGACATTTTTGTGGGTAAAAACCTTAACCGTCCGATTTCCTGTGGCCAAAAGGCACCTTTTCCTCACGTAAGAAGAAAGGTTAGGGAAAAAATGTTAGGTTAAAATTTAAGTTAGGCACTGCAATAAAAATGTGTGGAACACCCATACCAAGACTACTCAGTATTGTGACCTCCTTCCTTGAGGAACGAAAGATAGGTAATGGTCATTTTCCAGTTCGTTTGAACTGAAAGTACGCCGCAAATAACCTCCAAACAGCCGAATAGGACGCCCTACCCGAGAAGCTCTTCAAACGGAGGTTATTAGTGAACACTAAGCAGACATTGATCTCAGAGAACACTAACTTCCTGCCATCCTTGAAGCTCTACTGGTAAAATGTGCCGAGATACTGGCACGTAAAATACCTAGAGGTATCTTAAGTTTGGCAGATGCCTCAGCTTGAAAGTCCACATCAATAGAATGGTGACGATAGTGAAGATGGCCCGGGGGAAGCTCTATCCAGTACTTTCCGCTCGCTTCCAGCTTCGGACGCGGCTTATGATTAAGGCGATCTTAAGAAAATCTATGTTTAAGGTTACTTGAGGAACGCCGTCATCTGTCGGGACTCAAAGTAGAAATGCGTATTTCTCGACTTTTATCTCCCGCCTAGCGAAAGACATATTTGACAAGGCTTACCATTGCACCGCCACATCGGGAGGGCGGGAAAGAGGGGGAGATACGTATAGACGGTGGCAGCAGTCCGCTGCAGAGAGCTACAACAGATTAGTGCTGTGGGAACTCACGCCAAAAGACGGAAGATGAATTAAATATTAGCAAAGTCACTACCTATTGCATAAGTATTTCGTTTTAGAGAGACCCACGGCGTAGCAGTAATATTCGGTAACAGTGTAAGTTTACATGTAGTTTACAATGTCAAAATTCCGATCGACTTAGACTGTGACTAGAGATAATGTGTGATCGTAGTAAACAAGGAACCCTTATAGTTTTGCCATTTCTCTCTGTCTCTCTGTCCGTGGTTTTACTTAGAGATAATTAGAACCAAGAAGCTGTAATTTGGCAACGGTCATGAACTTAAAGTAAAACTAGTGTGGCGAGTCAACAGTCGAGTCGCTAAGCCGTTGCAACGAGGCATAGGAATGCGAAATCACGCCACCTCGACGTCATCGATCATACGATGTTATGACTCATCACTGCCTACGCGCCTACGAGCTGCGCACACACACTACGAAGCTACGCAAGCGCCGCCTCCTGCGATAAGCGGCCAATGATCTCGCCGCGGAGCTACGACGTGCAACATGGCCGCCGATGCATCTTTTGTTTTCGCAAAGCGACCATCTTGGACGAGCCCCCACTGCGCGCACGCAATGTCAAGCGCGAACCATAATTATTATTAATTATTTTTATGTATAAAAATGTGAACCATTGTAAACCAAAAAAGCACTTCGAATACAATTCTAGTCGTAGTACCAACTTTTATTTAACGCCCTTATTCGATCTCACACTAAATTAAGAAGTGTTAGGACTGATAGTCAGTTAGGTCGATAGGTAATCTAGGACACCTACATCAAGACCTACATCCAGTCGACTACCGCTTCACTGGTGACCCCGTAAGAAGAATGTCGGAGACGAACAAGGACGTACCACCGGTACTCGGCCTGCCTACCTTGATGGAGTCCTGCAGGGTAGCAGTGAGGAGTCCTGCTTTCAATCCCGCCGATCCCGAACTATGGTTTGCCCAACTGGAAGGTCAGTTTACTCTCTCAAATATTACTGTCGACAGTACTAAGTACTACTACGTACTATCCCAGTTGGAGCCGCAACACACTGCCGAGGTTCGGGATATCATCGTTTCCCCACCAGATACTGGAAGGTATGAGAAGCTGAAAGTGGAACTAATCAGGAGGCTTTCCGCATCACAGGAACGCAAAACCAAGCAATTGCTGATGCATGAAGAACTGGGCGATCGGAAGCCATCCCAATTTCTACGACATCTCCAATACCTGGCAGGAACCAACGTACCATCAGACTTCATCCGCACTATTTGGGCGAGTAGACTACCTACTAACCTGCAGACCATAGTGGCATCCCAAGCGAGCATGGGACTGGAAGAAGTAGCACAACTGGCCGACCAAATAAATGACATCGTTCCAGTAACCGGGCAAGTAGCTTGCACTAGTACTAAACACTTGCCAGTAAGTACAGCAACGACGAGTTCGTCTACGGATGTGCTAGTACAACGTATTGAAGCACTCACCCGGAGACTAGAAGCAATGGAGGTACGTGGTAGATCACGCAGAAGATCCAGAAGCAGAGGACCTCGAGACTACAGCCGATCTCAGTCGCGTCAACGACCCGATGGCCACCCACATTGCTGGTACCACTACCGTTTCAAGGAACGAGCACGAAAATGCACGCAGCCATGCAGCTACCAGAAGTCGGTAAACTATCAGGGCAGCCAGTAGTGGCGGAAAGTGACTGCCCAGGTCAGACAAGCCGCCTATTTGTCACGGATCGCAAGACCAAGATACAGTATCTTATCGACACGGGTTCAGACTTGTGTGTATTTCCAAGATCTGCTATCCGAGGGCAACTAACCAAGTCTAAGTACGAGTTGTTCGCTGCAAATGGGACAGTCATTTCTACTTTTGGCTACCTTGGCCTTACTTTGGACTTGGGGCTTCGTCGTGCATTCTCCTGGCGTTTTGTCGTAGCAGACGTATCAAGGCCAATCATCGGAGTCGACTTTTTAGGCTACTACAACCTGCTAGTCGACGTCCGCAACCAACGTCTAGTCGATGGTGTCACTTCACTTGCCGTTCACGCGCCGCGTCGGAATTCTTCACAGGCAATTTCATCGGTACGCACCACCACCGCTGATGATTCTGCATACCACCGTCTTTTGCGAGAGTACAGTGCAATCACACGACCTGCTGGAAAGCCAAGTAAGCCTCGACACTCGACGGTACATCATATCCGCACCACTCCTGGCCCTCCCGTTTCCAGCCGTCCCCGCAGATTGGATCCAGAACGGTTGTGTATAGCAAAAAAGGAGTTTGATGAGATGCTGCAGAATGGCACCGCGAGACCATCAGAGAGCCCTTGGTCTTCGCCGCTTCACCTGGCCCGCAAAAAGAACGACGGATGGCGCCCTTGCGGTGATTATCGCGCATTAAATGCAAGGACAATACCAGACAGATACCCTGTGAAGCATATCCAGGACTTTGCACATCAGCTGACTGGTTCCAACACCTATTCTACCATAGATCTGGTAAAAGCGTACAACCAGATTCCCGTTTACGAAGAGGATATCCAGAAGACGGCCATTACTACACCGTTCGGCTTGTTCGATTTCCCATATATGACGTTCGGACTTCGCAACGCTGCACAGACGTTCCAGCGATTTATGGATGAAGTGCTCAGGGGCCTCGACTTTTGTTATGGGTATATCGACGATATTTTGGTGTTCAGCTCCAGCAGATCCCAACACGAACAGCATCTTAGGCAGCTATTTGAGAGACTGGCAGAATACGGCGTACTAATAAACACCAGCAAGTGTGTATTTGGGCAACCTGAGGTAAGCTTCCTTGGCTATAAAGTTTCAGCTGCAGGCATTCAACCACTCAGCTCCAAAGTTCAAGCTGTCCAGGACTACCCAGCACCCAAAACCGTGAAGGAGTTACGCCGATTTCTAGGTATGATCAACTTCTATCGTCGTTTCATACCCAATGCAGCGCAAACTCAAGCACCCCTGAACAATATTCTCTCCGGCCCAAAGGTCAAAGGCTCGCATCCTGTCCACATGACGGCAGAACTGCTGCAAGCTTTCAACCAATGTAAGCAGAAACTGGCAGACGCAGCTTTGTTGGCGCATCCAGATCAGCATGCAAAAGTTGCCATACAGACCGATGCCTCAGACACCGCAATTGGAGCAGTCTTGCAACAGCGTAAAGGTGAAGATTGGCAGCCACTAGCATTCTTCTCGAGGAAGCTGAGTCCCTCTCAGAAGAAATATAGCCCCTATGACAGGGAATTGCTTGCAATATACGAAGCAATACGCTACTTCAGACATATGGTGGAAGCAAAACCCTTCACAATCATGACAGATCACAAGCCGCTGACTTATGCGTTCGCCAAGCAGCGTGAAAATTGTTCGCCGCGTCAATTCCGGTACCTCGACTATATAAGCCAGTTTACAACTGACATTAGGTATATAGCAGGGAAGGACAACGTAGTTGCTGACTCATTGTCTCGCATTAATGAAATTAAATTGCCCCTAGATTACCAGTCCCTTGCCAAAGACCAGGAAACAGACGAGGAGCTACAAACCTTGCTAAAAGAAGGATCAAGCCTCACTCTCCAGAAGCGCAGAATGGCTGGCACAGACTGCGAGGTATACTGCGACGTGTCGGTAAGCCCTCGCCCATTTATTACCAGACCATTTCGCAGACAGATCTTTGAGACGTTGCATAACCTTAGCCACCCTGGAGTCAAAGCATCAGTTCGACTTGTATCGCAACGGTACGTCTGGCCTGGTATTCGCAAGGACTGTCGACAATGGGCAAAGCAATGTCAAGAATGTCAGCGCAGCAAAGTGACGAGACACACAACAGCACCCTTCGCAGCATTCCAGACGCCTTCAGGTCGCTTTCAACACATTCACTGTGATATAATTGGTCCCTTACCTTTATCTTCTGGCAACAGGTACTGCTTGACCATCGTGGATCGTGTCACACGCTGGCCTGAGGCAATTCCGCTTCAGGACATCACCGCCGAGAGCTGTGCAGCAGCCTTGACAGCCGGGTGGATAGCGCGTTTTGGGTGTCCTGAGCGCATCACCACCGACCGCGGACGGCAGTTCGAGTCCCAGACGTTCAAAGACCTGGCCGCGCTCATCGGTGCAGCACACCATCACACCACAGCGTATCATCCAGCTGCAAACGGCCTGGTCGAACGCCTCCATCGCCAGCTCAAAGCCGCCATCGTTTGTCACACTGACGCCAACTGGACTGAAGCGCTGCCATGGGTTCTTCTAGGCATCCGCAGCGCATGGAAAGATGACCTCCAGACCTCAACAGCGGAGTTGGTCTACGGCGAACCGCTACGTTTGCCTGGACAGTTCCTCACCACGAGCCCGCCGGAGCTGGTGGATCCTACCAACATCATCAGCAGACTCCGCTCGCACATGAGGAAGCTGACACCACAACCCACGTCATGGCACACCAGCAGTAAGCACACTTTCTACGTACCTAAACACCTTGACACAGCTACCCATGTCTTTCTTCGCCAAGGACCGGTAAAAAGACCGCTACAACCACCATACCAGGGTCCATACAAGGTTTTGCAGCGCAGCGGGAAGACTTTTGACATAGATGTCAACGGAAAAACCCAAAGAGTGACGATTGACCGCTTAAAACCAGCGTACATGGCCAAAGAAGACATCCCCAGCAGTCCAGAACTTCCAGCACAACATCCAGCAGCCGAGCAGCAGAGTCCCGTTAAAAGGACGAGAAGCGGGCGCACAGTTCGTTTTCCGGACTACTATCGCCCGTAGTAACGGGCTCGGCGGGGGAGTGATGTGGCGAGTCAACAGTCGAGTCGCTAAGCCGTTGCAACGAGGCATAGGAATGCGAAATCACGCCACCTCGACGTCATCGATCATACGATGTTATGACTCATCACTGCCTACGCGCCTACGAGCTGCGCACACACACTACGAAGCTACGCAAGCGCCGCCTCCTGCGATAAGCGGCCAATGATCTCGCCGCGGAGCTACGACGTGCAACATGGCCGCCGATGCATCTTTTGTTTTCGCAAAGCGACCATCTTGGACGAGCCCCCACTGCGCGCACGCAATGTCAAGCGCGAACCATAATTATTATTAATTATTTTTATGTATAAAAATGTGAACCATTGTAAACCAAAAAAGCACTTCGAATACAATTCTAGTCGTAGTACCAACTTTTATTTAACGCCCTTATTCGATCTCACACTAAATTAAGAAGTGTTAGGACTGATAGTCAGTTAGGTCGATAGGTAATCTAGGACACCTACATCAAGACCTACATCCAGTCGACTACCGCTTCACTAGGCAGGGCAACTGGCCCGACGGAGCCCATGCGATGGGTTGACGAAATAATCAATGTCGCGGGTTACACCTGGATGTGAGCAGCACAGGACTGAGATGTGTCGACGAAGACAGGTCTATGCTCAGCAGTGGACGGAATAAGGGCTGAGATGATGATGAACTCTTTAGTTTTTATTCTAAATCGACATTCACAAATACGGAACCCTTCACTGCGTGTGACCTGATATGCACTTGACCGGTTTTATTGAAAATATCAAAATAACGATTCTTATAAACGAAAGTCTACGCAGACGAAGTCGCGGGCAACAGCTAGTATATATATATATATATATATATATATATATATATATATATATATATATATATATATATATATATATATATATATATATATATATATAACCGACCGACCTGAACCCCCAGCATCGAGACACCCGACGTGGCCGCCACGGCCACGTCGGTGGTCCGCGGCGGTCCACCTTGGAGTACATGTCCCTCGCTAACCGAGAGACAAAGTTGTCCAGGCCCTCCCATTTCAAGTCCCGGTGGATCACGGCGTTCCTCACGTAACGCGGGGCCCCGACGATCGCTCGGAGACTAAGATTTTCTTGGGCGCGGAGACGACGTTTGTTAGTCTCCGAGCAGAATGCGTACCACGCAGGGGCCGCGTATGTGAGGCGGGATCTCACGTACGTCTTGTAGATCCCGAGCCGCGTCCGTAGCGGGAGGCGGGAGGAGAGCACTGGGCGGAGTCTCTCTCGGGCTGTCTTCGCTGATGCCACTGTCCCGTCGACTTGGGCACTCAGTTTGAGGCGTCTGTCGAGCTGCACCCCCAGGTACTTGACGTGTTGCTGCCACGGCACGTCTTCCCCGAACAGCTTCAAGGGCGGCGGTGGGTGGGTCCTCCCGGATATAAGTGCCTGCGTCTTGCTGACGTTCACCGACAGTCTCCACTTGGAGAGCCAGTCAGGCAGGGCGTCCAGTGCTGTCTGGACTTTCTTGGCAGCGTGCTTTGCGTTCATGCTGACCGCAAAGTACGCGGCGTCGTCAGCGAAGAGAGCCAGTTGGGCCTGACCGGCCACTGGGTCGGTGAACGTCGGTGAACCACGCGTAGCACGCTGGCGACAGACAGCTTCCTTGGGGGACACCAGCCCGCACGGGTCGTTCTGATGACACGGCGTCTTCGACCGCCACCCTTATCTTTCTGTCTTCGAGGAAGGAGGCCACAATCCTGAGCAGCCTCCTGGACATCGGGTTTGGCGCTGTCGACAGTTTGTATAGCAGTCCCTCGTGCCATACCCTGTCGAACGCCTTTTCATTGTCAAGGAGCACCATAGCCACGTGCTCCTTGCGATTGGTCGCTGCCGAGATCTTGTGAAGAAGTCTTGTAATCTGGAGCATCGTCGAGTGCTCTGGCCGGAACCCAAACTGCTCCGCACGTGGGGGTATGTGCGGGAGCAGGAGGCCGAGCAGGAGTTTTTCGAACACCTTCGAGAGCGCGCTGAGTAGCGTGATGGGCCGGTAACTTTCTGGCTTTTGCAGGTTCTTGCCCGGCTTGGGTAGCATGATGACCCGGCCGGTCTTCCATTCTTGGGGATAGTGGCCCGAGCGCAGAATGCCGTTGAAGAGGCGCGTCACCGCCGTGATGAATACCGGCGGTAGGTGGCGTAGCGCCTCGTTCGTGACGTTGTCTGCGCCCGGGGCTTTCCTGGGCTTCAGGCTTCGGATCACACGCAGAACCTGGCCAGGCGTGAAGAACACTGCATCTTCCTCTTCTGTCACCGGCTCTGCGAGATATGCTCGAAGGTGTTCGTTTACCAGCTGGTAGTGGTCGTGGTCGGCCACTGGGTTCGGCGTAAATTGACGCTCCAGATGTTCCGCAAAGATCTCGGCGCGATCTTCTGCTTTAAATCGTGGGAGGCCATCGGCTGCCAGCAGCGGTCGAACGGGTTGAGGCTCGCCCGATAGCTGCCGGCATAGGCGGTGAACGGAGGGGATATCACCGCCCACCGAGAGTAGGTGGTTCTCCCACGATTTGGCTGCGTGCTCGCTGAGGCGATCCTTGATGGTCTCCACCAGTTTGTTGAGCTGAGTCTTGAGCGCGGGGCAGCGAGTGTTTTGCCACTGCCGCCGCAGCCGCCTCTTTTGGGCCAACAGTTGGTTGATGTCGGCGGGTAGTGGGTCCGGCTTTGCCGTGGCCGAGACCGGGCGCGTTGCGGCTTCAAGGGCGGCGCGGATGCTGCAAGTGATGGCACTCGCTGCCTGCTCAACATCTTCGCCGGTGGAGACCCGCTTGAAAGCGACCCTAGACTTATCGCTCTCCAGCGCTTCCTCGAACTTTGCCCAGCTGATTTTGGTCGATCTGCTGGGCAGCGAGACCCTCTTCGGGAGGTCCTGTAGGACGAGAAGGACAGGTCTGTCGTCTGACGGCAGGTCCAGGTAAACTTCCAGTTTTGGCGGTGTTCGTAGTCCTCTGTAGGCCACGATGTCGATGGTGTCGGGCTCACCGTTCGGGCTGTAGTGAGTCGGCTCGTCCGGACCCACCACCTCGTAGTCATGGGCTACAGAGTCCTGTTGGAGAAGTCGCCCGCGAGGGCACACCCTCGTGGAGTTCCAGGCGGTGTGTTTGGCGTTGAAGTCGCCAGCCACAAGTGTCGGCGTGGGGTCGTGCAGCAGAGTGCGCAGCTCCTTGGGGTCCAGCTTTTTCTGGCGCGCGACGCTCTGGGGCGGCACATAGGTCGCAAACAGCCGCAGCTCCTGGCCGGCGACGTTGACGAGTACGCCCAACGCGTACATCGTCTGAAACTCCTTGTAGGGAATGGCCTGGTGAACGACATTCCTCTTGATGAACACCGCTAGCCCTCTATAAGGCCTGCCGTCGACGGGGGACTTCTCGTCCTTACGGTAGCTGATGTACTCCGGGATCTTGAATACATCGGTCTCCCGGAGATGGGTCTCGCTGACCAGCAGAACGTCCACTCGCTGCTGACGGAGGAAGTTCGTCAGCAGCAGCTTCTTCTTGTTGAGGGTCTCGGCATTCCAGTAAACTATTCTCAGAGGGCCTCTATCCATATTAGTATGGGGTGGGGGGGACGCCTCTGAGAAGACCCGTCGCGGCCAGCTGGTCGGGGGTCATGGCCACAAGGGACTGGAACGCCTGGAAGAGCATCTGGAACTGCTGGGCTGGCATCATGGGGAGTTGTGGCTGTGGCTGGGGGGGAGCCGCTCGTCGCTAAGGCGACCGCTTTTATACTTGTTGAAATATTTAAAAATCTAGCAGTTATGTTTTGTAGTAAACAACTTTCTGTTTGCACATCGAAAACTATAATAAATGGGATTATCTTGAACTCGCCGACACGGCCAACCTGACATGCGTACGCCCTCGTACGCGTTCTCAATAGTAATTTAAACTAGTAAGTAGCATCAGGCCTGTCTCACTCCGCGGTAGGTATTAAAAACGCAAGTACTTACGGCGGCCATGCCAGCGTGGCTAATCAGTGCGCCAGAAAAGGTAAGCATTACGCGACAGAAAGAGATGGATTGTCTAGGTTGAATATAACTGTAAGTTATTAGCGTTGTGCGATCTGAATTGAACTTAATTGTATCGTAGCGAGAGTCTCTATTCCTTTAATTGATTTTTCAGAGTGAATCTTCTGTACTTGTACTATTATGTATTCTATGGTAGCATGGTTAGATATAACCATAAAATGATTCTGATCTAGCTCGGCAATAAGCGTCCCACAAAACTATAACAAAATTTCAACTCGCAAAAATTCTACTCCAGAAGAGTGCCTTGCAAAACTACTTTTCTAAACCGGTCTTTTATTTGTCCTTCAGCCAAGATCTATACAGGAATAATTATAAAGAAATCATGACTAAGGGATTTTTCGCACAATGCTTACGTATTCAATCATTCGAATCAACAAAATTCATGGATCAATTCAAAGGAATCAATTTTTAACTCGCCGACACTGCCATCTTGACAGTAACACCCGTCCTCGGGTTTCATATTTAAGATCAACACAAAGCACAAACGGTACACCGTTCGGCCAAACCTGATCAAAACAAAGCTTTAGTAAATTTTTTTTTTAGAAGTCTTGCTGTACGACTAGGCAATGCCGCCAGTCTCTCAGGTATATTTTTATTTTTATATTTTTTTAGTTAGTTATATTTTAGTTCATACTTTTAATATTTTACTTTAGGTAGGTTATTTAGTTTTTAGTTAAATTAATTATTGTGTACTGATTATATTATAATTCTGTCTTATTTATTTTTTTCTATTTTGTATTTCCTTTTGTTTATGGTGCAATAAAGAGTATTTGTATTTGTATTTGTATTTGTATTTGTATTTGTATTTGTATTTGTATTTGTATTTGTATTTGTATTTGTATTTGTATTTGTATTTGTATTTGTATTTGTATTTGTTTTTGTATTTGTATTTGTATATTTTTTTTGCTATAAATAACCATCTTTATTAGATGACTTACTTAATTGGATTAAACGATCTAAAATATACATACATACATACTATCACGTCTTTATCCCTAATGGGGCAGACAGAGCATTTTGGGTCTTGCGGCTCTATGCAGAGCCTAGGGCCGCAAGACTCAAAAGCCACTTTTAGCGTCATGGTGGGCGAGAAGATGGAAAAGCAATCAATACAGTGACGGGTTGCTAGCCGCATCGCCTGGTAAAATGATCGGCTTTTACGATCTGCGCGGGAAGAGAAGCAGCTGGTACATTCTAAGTTTTTTTTTGTTTCTCCCAGACCAGCATGGGCAGAGCAGCATTATCTAAAATATAATAAACTCAAAACAAAAAATGAACATCGATAAATCTTTAAAATCGAATTGGATAGTAATAACTTCATGTCTATGTGCAGCCATCACATGTTACGGAACGCAGCCAGCCTTCCTGCTAGTTCAAAGTTGTTATTAATCATATGTTCTCTTTACCAGTTATGTAAGTTAAATTGAATCAAAACGAATAGAACTTCTAAATTTTAACGATGTTTAAAAAAAACGATACAGTAACTATTAATTGAGTTAGGAGAGACAACATATCAATAACAACATTGCCATCGTTAGCCTCACACTAATACGCGTATTACCACCTGTGATCAACAGGTCCACTTGACCTTATGATTTCCGCCAGAAACTCGACCTCCACAAGAGCCGACCGCATACCGCCCACTCACGGACTACGGGTCAACTCTAGTACGGTCACAACAAAACAAACAATGCAATTCATCACTCTACCTATGGCAATAAAGCCTTCGGCTGTGCTATCGGTCTTTCTTATGAGCTTCTCTGGCTCCCGCATCCTTCTCAACCTATCATGGAAACACTTGTGTATTTGCTTTGAGTTTCATGCCCGGAAATCTCGATTTTTCAAATAATTGAACAGGTGAAAAATCTTCGTAATGATTCAAGTAGTTATACGTAAGAACAACCGGAATCATCTAGGTTTAGAATGTGGTGCGAACAGTATGCTCCACCCCCCGATTACATCCAACTATCAGAGGCGCTACCGCCAGGTCATAAACTGCCATGAGCTACTTGGAGGTGCTTGAATTGCCTCCGAACTGAAGTAGACCGATGTAAACATAATCTGGCGCGCTGGTGCCATATAGACCAAGCAGAAGCACAGGGCGATTGTGGTCATGACGATTAGATCATTAGATCACAGTAGATATTAATTGATGATTTTGAAACCGTTTCACACTTCCATTTTCGGTCATTTTATTCCCTCAATGGAAGTGTGAAACTGTTTCAAAGTCATCAATTAATAGCTGGGAATTACTTTACCTTTAGAGCTTATTTTCAATCGCTCAATGACGTGTTTTGAATCGTATAATAAAAGAGCACCTAAAAATCAACGTAACTTCACATATAACACTATATTTCGAAAGTCGCGTAAGAGATATTTGTGTAAAACTTACCAATTTTAATTTTCAACTCGATCCGCAACACATTACACCACTTTTAGAATTTTAACTCTAGCAAATTTACATGTAACACACATGTGACATGTTTCACTAGACACTCAGAAACACTGAGTTTTAGCAATATAAAATTGCTGAAACCTAAAAGATCTGACAATAGTGCATTATGCAATGGATAATCGCTTTACCAAGGCCGTTTGCTCATGCTGGTGATCTAATTCGTGGGCACCTTTAATAAATATAATAGCAAAGTTGTAACTTTTCATTTTGTTAAGATACAGCAAAGGTGACAGTCAAGTTAATTAAATTGTCTAATTATGAAATTTATAAAACAAAAAGAATCCTTAAACTTACAATGTATTTGCCCTACTATGCTGACGAATGGGGTTAAGCGACATGGCAACTTGTTGCCAAATACAATACGTTGCATTGTATGCGGACCATCAAGTTGTGGAAAGACAAATTTAGTGATAAGCTTATTATTGCATGAAAATGGTCTACGATTTCGTAATCTGTACGTATATTCAAAATCTTTATACCAACCAAAATACTTATTTCTAGAAAAAGTATTAAATATGGTGCCAGGTGTATCGTTTAAAAAATATAGTCATAATACTGAAGTGTTGAATCCGCAAGAAGCTGATCCAAACTCTATTATAATATTTGACGATGTTGCCTGTGAAAATCAAAATAATATACGGGATTATTTCGCTATGGGACGTCATAAGAATATTGACTGTTTTTATCTTAATCAAACTTATACCAAAATACCGAAGCAACTCGTGAGAGATAATGCAAACCTTATTGTATTATTCAAACAGGATGATGTCAATTTAAAACACGTTTATGAAGAACACGTGCGTTCTGATATGTCATGGTATCAATTCCGTGAATTGTGTTCAACAGTATGGAAAGAACTGTATGGTTATGTTGTAATAAATAAGGATTGTGAGCGAAATAAAGGATGTTACAGGATGAAATTTGATACATTTATAGTTATAGATTAGCATTAAAAAGAAACTGTCATTATGATAACAACTCACTTTATGTGAGATTCTGAACAAGAACGGATCATAAAATGGAGAAAAAAATAAAAAAACAAATCGTGAAATCCGCAGCTGCTGTAAAAAGAAAGGTGGGTTTGATAAGAGATACAAAAAACGCGAGCAACATGGCTTTAGAAACAATATTCAAACCTATCGTTGATCCACTTAATCAACTGTCAAGTAAAAACATTAGAAAATATGACGAAGAAAAAGAGGAGAATTATATACCCGAAACAAAAATAAGGAAGTTAAGTGAAAATGAAGAATCATTTTTTACTAAAGAAGACTTAGATGAACCATTTGACGAGGAAGAACACGATGAAGAAAACTATGATTCTCATGAACACAATTCTAACAAAACCCTTACTGTATCACCCTCTGAACACAACCTAAGTGATGAGTCCTTCAAATCTGTTCGCTCATCACCGACCTCTAAAGATCAAACACATCATGATGATATGTCTTGGTCATCCGAAGCACTTAATGATATTCCTTTTGGTATCAGACATGATCGCGGAAAAGTCTTGCTAGGCAACATACGTATCTTCGACCAAGATGTAACATGGAAAATAGGAACTCGTATTATTAAAAAGACACCGGGTTTAAAAGAATTACTTTTCAAGAAAATGCCAAACATGGATTTAATTACAGATGAAGATTTACAATATTACAAATTGTTGTTATTAGAAACCAATGCTCATCGACGTAACTACGATCCTAAGAAGCCTATTAATAGTAATAAAGGTTTTAAATACACGAACATCATTAAACCTCTATTTAAATTTACTAGAACTGTAACCACTAGTACTGAGAGTCTTTCAAAAGGGTCAGGTATGAAGCTGTTGAAAAATCTTAAAAAAAATACTGATTTGGTTTATTGGAATGATCCTAATGAGTTAGTAGAACGACTAAAATTATTGTTAGGGTCACGGGCAGCTGGCAACACAGGATTAGATAACGAAATTATTGAAATTATAACAGAATTACAAGAAGCTGGGATAGTGAATGTACAACTTAAAGAGCATTCACTGGGAAAATTAAGTAGTATTATATCTTAGTAGTATCGAGAGAATTTAGGAATATATAAAGAGCATACATTAAGAGATTTGAGCAGTTTACATATAATATTCGCTCTATATACTTATATTATATTGCAATGAATATAGACAAATTCGGTCACCACGTTCATAAGCGTTTAAGAGTTTCTAAATATTTTGACTCTCTAAACGACCTATTAACCAAATCGGAAACAGGAGATTACAATCTAAAACTAACAAGATTAAAGGGATTGTTACATCCAAAGGAAGATAACGACGCGGTTAACAAAGCCTATTTGGATAAAGAAATTCAAGATTTAAGAGCTGAATTAAAACAAATACAAACAAATGTAAAAAATTATCTTAGTGGTTTAGAAAAAGCTGTTTCGTCTAATATAAGTTCCACATACTATACAAAAACTGATATAGATTCAATGATGTCAAGGTTAAATAAAAATGAGTAAACGGAATATAGTTGACGAGCTCCATAGATCAGCGAGAAGGAATTTTCCACGTCGTTGTACAATTATAAAAGGAATGGATGATTTGTGGCAAGCTGATCTTATAGACTTACAAAAATATGCACAGTTTAATAAAGGATACAAATACATATTGGTTGTTATTGACGCTTTATCGAAATATGTTTGGGTGAATCCTCTTAAAGCCAAAACAAAGGACTGTGTTACAGATGCAATGCGACATATATTGACTGAATCAACTCGAAAACCAAGCAATTTGCAAACAGATTTAGGTAAAGAGTTTTACAATGAACATTTTCAAAGATTGATGGGCAAATATAAAATAAACCATTATTCCACTTATTCTGTAAAAAAAGCATCGATAGTTGAGCGAGTAATAAGAACATTAAAAAGTCATCTATACAAATTATTTAGTCTTTATGGACAGTATCAATGGTTAGGCAGTAATTTGAAATCCGTTGTTCAACGTTATAACAGGACACCCCATAGCATAACAAAGTTTAAACCAATAGACGTTAATAAGTATAATGAGACTTTAGTCAAGGCTAATATAAATAAAACTCAAAAACAACATATCACGAAATCCCTGTTTCATGTTGGTGATCATGTTCGAATTAGTAAGTATAAAGGAGATTTTAGTAAAGGTTACACCCCTAACTGGTCAACGGAAATATTTACTGTTAAAAAAGTAACTTGTACCAAACCACCTACTTATCAAATAGAAGACAAACATAAGCAACTAATTTTGGGAACATTTTACGGTTATGAATTACAGAAGACTAAGTTTCCTGATCTTTATCTCATTGAAAAAGTTATAAAAAGAAAAGGAACTAAATTGTTTGTAAAATGGTTAGGACTAAGTGATTCCGAAAACAGTTGGGTCGACAAAAGTGCGCTGTTGCAGTAATATAAGTCAAGTATCGGAAGGTTAAACATCAGTTTCGGCTTATTCATGAAGAAAGGAAGTGGTATTATTAACAGTTTAATTGATAAGTTACCGTTTGAACTACATTTACCCGGATATCAGTTTTGCGGTCCAGGAACCAAATTACAGAAAAGGTTATTAAGAGGTGACCGAGGTATTAACGATTTAGATAGGGCGTGCATGTATCACGATATTGCGTATAATAACAGTGATATTAACATTCGACATAACGCTGATTTAGAACTTTTAAACATGGCAAAACAAAGGTTAAAATCCAAAAATGCAGGTAAAAGAGAAAAAATTGCCTCATGGATTGTAAAAAATGCTATGAAAGCAAAACTAAAAGCTCGCGCAGGAGCGCAATCATTTATGAAAATTGTGAAAAAAATACAGTCTGGTTTGAAAAAAATTAAACGTAAAGACAAAAACACTGCTATTAAATATGCTTATGCAGCTGCAAAGAAAATATTTACAAACAAAAGTGGTATGCGCTTACCACGCTATATACCTATTCCTAAGTGTGGTGGATTTTTGCCTTTGATTCCCATCTTTGCTGGATTATCGGCTCTCGGTTCACTAGCTGGTGGAGCTGCAGGTATAGCAAAAGCTGTAAATGATTACAAAGTGGCTAAACAGAATCTTCAAGAGTCTGCACGACACAACAAAACAATGGAAGCAGTTGCTCTTGGAAAAGGATTGTACATCAAGCATAGTAAAAAAGGAGCGGGATTATATCTGAAATATTCAAAAAACTAATGAAATGGCTACCCAAACGACCACTTACTAATTTCGATTTATTAGAGTATGCTAACGATATACCTTATTTTCGTGGTGTGTTTATGAGAGATTCTTTACCTACGAAACCAAGAAAAATAGAGTGCGCAATACTTAACCTTGATAGTTGTAATAACCCTGGAACTCACTGGGTAGCCTACGTGAAGCTTGATAATTATTCTGAATATTTTGATAGTTTTGGCAATCTAAAACCACCATTAGAGTTAATAAAATATTTAAAAAATACATCTATTAAATATAATTACATTCAACATCAGAACTTCGGATCCACGAACTGTGGACATAATTGCTTGAACTTTTTAATAAATTTTTGGAAAAATGTATTTAAGTGAATAAAAAAAATTTTTTTTTTAGTACAAACATGTCTTTCACTGTGTCAATAACTGGGGTGGGAAGCTCCTTGACAACAAACTATTCACCAACTCTAGAATTACTTGGAGATTATGAATGTGGTCTTTTATACTTTTCTACTTTTAATTCGATTCCCAACATAGACGAGAGAAATAATAAATTATATTATGGAAATGAAGTTATCGAGATTCCAGAAGGGTCTTATGAACTTCAAGATATACAAGATTTTTTAAGTAGTAATATTACAAATGCTTCCTTTAAACTTACTTGTAATAACAATACACTGAAAACTAATATTTTCTGTTCCAAAGATATTTATTTTGAAAAACGTGATTCAATTGGTAGAATCTTAGGATTCGGAAAAGAGACTGTTAAAGCTAATAAAAGTACTGAATCTCGTTATCCTGTCAGCATTATATCTACTACTCTCGTGCGCATCGAATGTGATGTAGTGAGCGGATCTTTTGTAAACGGAAAACCTAGTCACATAATTCATGAATTTGTGCCTAACGTACCACCTGGTTATCGCATTATTGAAATTCCCAAGAATATAATATATTTCCCAATCAACCAAAATTCGATTACTGATCTGAATATCAGATTGCTAGACGCTGAAAACAATCAAATCAATTTACGCGGTGAGGAGGTTCAGCTGTATTTACATTTCAGAAGAAAATGATTAATTTTAATAAAAACCCTATTCCATCCTCTCTTCAAGTTAGTTTCAAGAAAACATCTCAGAAAAGAAGACCTCTCCATTCTTCACAGACGAAGCTTTCAAAAACTAACCAAGAATATTTGAAATTGGTAGGATTATTAAAATGAATATTTTAAATATATCTCAACCAACAGCCTACGACAACAGCGTGGAAAGTTTCGAATTTCATTCATACAAGCCGTACGTGACAAGTTTCAACAAGAATGATGAAATCCGAATCCCTATTAACCAACAAGACTTGAACATATTACCCTCTCTCAGCACATTGTACATTGAAGGTAAAGCAAACGTATACAATAGTAAAACAAAAGAAGTACTTTCAAGTGTTAGCTTTGTCAACAATCCTGCATTATTTTTATTTCAAGATATTCGGTATGAATTAAATGGAGTTGAAATAGATAGAATAAAAAATGCTGGTATTACTACAACCATAAAATCATATCTTTCCTTAAATGAAAATGAATCAAAATCTGCAAAAGTATGGGGGTGGTCTCCTACTGGTACAACTAATGTTCATGACGGTTCATTCTCTGCTTCAATACCATTAAACAGAATATTAGGCTTCGCGGAAGATTACGAAAAAATCATAATAAATTGCAAACATGAGTTAGTGTTACTAAGAAGCAACAGTAACCTTAATGCATTAATATTAAATAATGAAGAAATTGTTGATGATATAGTTATTAATAAAATAGTTTGGCGAGTTCCACACGTCAAAGTATCTGATCGTGAAAGAATTAATTTATTGAAACATCTGGAAAAAGATCGTGCTATTACATTAGCTTTCCGGAATTGGGATCTCTATGAATACCCATTACTCCCCAGAACTCGTAAACACACTTGGGCAATTAAAACTACATCGCAAACTGAGAAACCACGGTTTGTTATTATTGGGTTCCAAACCAATCGTAAACATCAACCACAAACGTCAATGGCAGAATTCGATCACTGTAATATTCGTGATATAAAAGTTTTTTTAAATTCATCGTATTACCCCTATGAAGGATTGAACATAAGTTTCTCAGAAAATAAGTTTTCTTTATTATACGAACAATATGCAAGATTTCAGCAGTCTTATTATGGACGTCGAGCAGAACCTTTGTTGAGCTTAAAAGAATTCAAAGACGTTTCTCCATTATTTGTTATCGACTGTTCCCGTCAGCAGGAAACATTGAAGGGCTCTATAGACGTGAGAGTAGAAATTGAAGCTGACCAAGAAATACCTGATCAGACAGCAGCATATTGCTTGATATTAAACGATTGCATATTTGAATACAAGCCTTTGAGCAACATTGTTAAAAAGATATTATGAATAAAAACACAATTGTCGTAGATCTACAAGGTTTCAAAAACCCTAGCAATGAATTCATTGTAAAGGAATTTGCAATAGCTACTGAAGAGCATACTCATATATTTTTAATAAAACCGCCTTATGCTTTCTCCCAACTTACCCCTGAAGAAAGGAAACGTGTTCGGTGGATCGAAAAAAATCTCGGATATCGATGGGGCTCTGGATTTGTCGATTACAAAGAATTTCATAGGATTATAAAACCTTATTTAAATGGACGAAAAATTATTGTGAAAGGTGAAGAAAAAGTGTTGTGGGTTCAGCAGTTATGTGACCACCAAAATATTGAAGATATTACAAATAAAAATATTCCAAATTTAAAAGAGCTTCAAGCTAAGTATTGTAAAGGATCTTTTTCATTAAATTGTTTTTTTCATCTAAGACAATGTGCACTAAAAAATGTTTTATGTATAAAGAAATGGTTGATGGAAAATAAAATAATGTTATAACTATAAGATTTTTTTAGTATAGTTGATAGAAAATAGAATATTTTTTGTAAATATAGTTCATGGTTATGGATAATAATAAAACAAGAAAATATATACCATCTTTTATTTATTACTCAATTAATTCTACAAATACATTATATCATTTATATTAAAATATGTTTATATAACTATTACTAAATTTATCAAAGACATACTTAATCTTAATTATCACAAAAAAATTATATACTATCTTTTATTTATTACTTAATTAAATACAATCATTTTTATTAATATAAATAAGTATATACACACATATATTAAAATTAACTAAGTTTATTTACAGCATAAGTACTTAATCAAAATTATCACTACTAAGTTTTTTACTTATCTTACTAATTACGTTTTCAGTCAATTCCAATATTTCATCAAATGAGTCACTGATCACATATTGCGCACTTAACACCACACTATCATCGTCTTGGCGTTGAGTTGGAGAACTTGGAGGAGACAAAGCACTGTATGTTGGGACGCGCTCACGCTCGTTCTCTAGATCCAAGATCTGAATTTTAATCACCCGGATGCCCTTTCGCGCCTTTTTAATTACATAAGACGATGATGCAAGTTCCTTGCTTCTCTTCAACGCAGCCTCCTTCTTATCTTCGATTTTCTTAAGTTCTGCAGCTCGATCTCTCAGCACATGAATGAACTGTAAGTCTTCTGTAAGACCTTCGTTGGGATCTTGAGCGTATTGAGAGCACAATATGCAAGTTTCTTGTGAGTCCAACATGATCTGTAAAGAACAAAACATACATTTAATAATAAGTAACACATATAATATTTAGACATTAAGTGATATTAAAGAAAAAATATGTCTACTTACATTAAGTTATAAACCGCAGTGGGTTTGAATCGGTTTAGCAGACGATGATATATCGCAGATTGGCTGTTCAATAACAACTGAAAGACGATTATAAACAGCACGAGTCTTTTATATAATAATATACATTATGATTGTATTGCAAAACTCGACGTTCTTCGCAAACCAAACAAGAATAGACATGTTCATCTCCACTAGCCAGGTGTTAAGTTCGAATAGCTATCATATTTCATACATGATTCCTTCCTAAAATATATACTTATAATTATACCTTTAGTATTGTTGAATATATAACATATACCATAAACTAAAAATAAAATAGCTAAATACAATAATCTCTTTACATTATTTTTTCAAACATCGCGCAAAACGTAAATTGAAAAAAAAAAGCTACCTCACATATATAAGGTCTAACAAAATATACTGAAACTATTTTAAGAGTGATTTCAGCCCGTAATACTGAACAACTTTTCCCAAGGAACATATGTCGAAAAATGAAAAATAATTTTTGGCTTTTCATACAAACTTGGATCGCTAATCAGTCAACTTGTATGGGTGGGCAAAAATTACTTTTCATATTTCGATACATGTTCCTTCAAGAAAGTTGTTCAGTATCATGGCCTCAATTCACCCGTCAAATAGTTTCAGCATGTTTGGTTAGACCTTATATACGAGTAATTCTTTTTTTACTAGGCACCTATACCTATGTTTTACCCTCATTATAAAGCTTATATACTGCAGAATATAAATACATAAGGTGTTAATACTTTACGACTTCCAAATATTCATTACAGATTTTTCAATTCGCACGAACAAATTTTTTCCACACCGGCTGCTTTAGGCGCCAACAAAAAATAATATAAACATCATAAATCTCTCCATTATGCTTAAGTCGCTAGTTTGGTTCAATAGCTTCTCAGAATTGTCGCGGCAGCAATCCTAAATGTAAACATCTGGTCTCAGTTATAAAAACAATGTGATAAGGCGTGAGCGCGCCGAAACGTTCATATTGTGTGTTTGTTTGTTTGTTACTTCTTTACGCTCAAACTACTGAACCGATTTTGATGAAATTTGGTATGAATATAGTTTGAGACTGGGGAAGGACATAGGGTACTCTTAACCTTGAAATTCCCATGGGGAGCGAAGCCCGTGGGCACAGCTAGTATTATAAATACAAAAGTGAGTTTGTATATTTGTTTTTTACCTCTTCACGCTTCAACTACAGAACCGTTTTAGATGAAATGTGGTATGGATATAGTTTAAGACCCAGAGAAGGACAAAGGATAGTTTTTATTCTGGAATTCCCACGGGGAGTGAAGCCCATGGGCATAGCTAGTAAAATTGTATTTTGAACGCCTGCTTATTTTAAATACTGTCTATCACGCACGCCGAATACATTTAGTAGTATTTTTTTATATTTTAAAAGTAGCATATGAAAAGAAAACAACTAAATATGGTATAATAGGTGTTTATTATAAATCATAATTAAAAAAGACAATATACAATATAATATCTTTAGCATATTGCGGATACACAAGTTTATTTTTGATTACAGTAAATCACATTTTAGTCGTCTCCATCGACTATTTGTCATACAAAAGAGTAACAATAACAATATATCTATTTTAAAACCAACTTAATTGATGACCCCAAATAAGGTATCAACTAAATATGGTACTATAGATGTTTATTATAAATCATAATGAATATGTATAGACAATATACAAAATAAAATCTTCAGCATCTTGCTGATACACAAGTTTACCTTAAATTATAGTTAAACATTTTTTCATTCATTTCCATCGACCATTCGTCATACAAAAGCGTTAACATTTTATTTTAAAACCAACTTGATTGATGACCCCAAGATAAGGTATCAATTTTATTTTTTTGTATTATGCGTTTATCATCGCTAGCAGAGAGTGCAACTTTTTCTACTGACTGTGTGAAAAGTTCATGTTTAAGAGATTTAAATAAAATATTTCTTTTCTTCAGAGATGTATTATACATCAAAACATCATTATAATCTTTTATATTTAAGCTTTTTATTTCAGATTTTTTGACACCTTTAGCTTTTTTTATTTCCTTTTCTTTTGTTTTAATACAATATAGCTTTGACCTAAGACCCACAAATTCCAAAAGCAGATCTCCTCCGAATTCATCTTTAAAGAGCCCAGGTATTTTTTTATTTTGACATAAGATTCCATACTGGTTGTTATTTTTATAATTACTCGTGTCAAAGTATGATTGAAAAAAACATTTAATATCTTTGTATACGTCCTTTGTCTCAATGGAATATAAAAAACTATCAGTGTCTGTATAACAAAGCTTTAAACTTTTCCCATAGAATGGTTTCATAATAGAATAGTGAAAATCATACATATGGTGTTTAGACATTTCCAATACTGTAAACCCTATGTAAATAGGCTTATCTAAGATAACTGACTCGGGTCTCATTTGTACAGCTACAAAATTTTCTGAAAATATAGTACAGCTATGAAAATTTGGTTTTGATATTAGTTGTTCAGCTGAGTAAGTTTTATTTGTTTTGTTTCTTGTATCAGTCCATCGATTCACTAAATGAATATTAACCCTTTTCTCAGAATCTTCTAGTGTTTTTCCAAAAACACTATTATTTAATAATTTAAAAAAGTCCTGTTCAAATGTTGACTTAGCCTTTTGACGTAATTTTGTGTTCAAATCAATATACTGTTTTAAAAATGGATGTTGTTTAAATTTTATTACTCTGTGAATTTTCTTTAATATCAATCCATATCGTACACATGTTTTTAAATGAACATAATGAATTACATAATAAAATTTATCGTATAAATTAGGAATTAACTTTGGAGATTTAGATGCTAGTGGTGTAAATTTTTGTGGGCAAAATGGTAGGTCATTGTGAGCATCGTGGAGATGTTCAGGATATTCCAAATCAACTTCCAAGATATAACCATATTGTGAGTCATCGGGTACACTAAGAATATTAAGTTCATTAATTTCAGATTGGTTCATTAACGTAAAATCTGAATAGGGTAAATAAGAGCACATAGCATAACCATACAAATTATTACAATATATATACAGCAAATAGTTATCGGGTAAGGATGAATTATAATTATCCAAATATTTATTATTTGCCTTTGCATATCTGGTAGAGCACAAACAGATTCCTCCACGAATACCCTGTTGTATCATGCGTATAATTTCTAGGTCGTTTATAAGTTGAAGTTTTACTTTAGTTATCAATAACATTGCATCAAAACTTAAAGACGGTGCTGTTAGATAAAATGCTGGGTCTAATTTATAATTTGTTTTACAAGTTATACGGAAATTTTGAAAAACATCTGCCAGTAAAATTACGTCTGTTTTTAGGTATAAGTCCGTGTATTCACCGAGATCTTTTAAACAAAATGTTTTCCAAACTTGATTTGCATGACGATAATCAGACTCTGAAACAGAGTCGTTAGTTAAATGGCTATAGAAACAATCTCGCGATGGTAAACTAAGTTCTTTATACGAATTCCAACTAGTCATATATTCGTATGGGTACACACCTTTTCGTCTTACAAGATCAAAATGCTTTTTCTCTGGAAAAAAAATTGATAAGTGCTTAAAGTCACTTTCGTTTAAGTTTGCAGCAAGTTTTTCTAAACTAGTACCTAAAAATTTAAATGAATCCACAAACCGCACCGGTATATATTCCTGATAACCTGTATTAAAAAATTTTGTAAATGATATGTAGTTTTCCTTGTTTTTCGCAATTACCTTTAAGTTGCCTTGCATTTCACCTAACTCTCGAATAAATAAGTGACTATCGTATCCGGACAAATTATGAAAAAATACTGGAACAAATTTTGGTAACTGATATTTAAGGTTACAGTAAGAATGAGCCGCTCCACGGTATGTTCCTGTTAGGTGACAATGATCTTTTACTTTGTCATCAAGTAACAATTTTTCGCAGAGAAAACAAAATTTTGATGTATTAAAATTTTCTTGCTCATCTGGTGTTAATGAAGACATAGGAATTGGAGTTTTCAAAATCTTGTATATTTGTTTTACGTCTTTACCAAGAAATTTCAGAAATTTTTCGATACAATCTTTCCCACGATAAGACACATATTTATTGAGAGAGCTATTAAAAGAACAGACGATATAATAGCCAAATGCTGCTGGTACATGTTTCTGCATAATAGATGTACATTTCGAGTCATGATTTTTTGATTCGGGTTCAACTAATAAAGATTCAAAATCAGCGTATATAACAAATGGCATATCTTGCATTCTTTCGAAATTATTAAATTGAATTACAGTTCCTGGTTCAGGTAAAACTGTTCGAACCCCACCACAAATATGGTCATCAAATTTTTGTTTTATATTAAAAAATATCATGCACTCATCACAAAAATATATTTTTCCGGCATGTTTTGTTAACTGAGGTCTCAGTAATTTACTCAAATTTTTTATGAGGCAATAATGACGAAATTCACCTTTTTCTAATAGTAACAAATTGACATGATGTTTTCTTTTATGGTTAGTTTTGTATAAAGGACCCACAATTGTTGACTTTTTTCCAAGACCGTATACATTGACGCTAATTAGATGATTATTTTTTTCAAAGATTTTGATGTCCGAGAAACCAACGGGAAAAGTCATATTTTTGATATAAAGTTTATTTTCAAATCTGGGATAAGAAGATATTCTATGTGGATTGTTGACAGCTGGAAATAATGCAGCCATTATACACCACAAAAAACAAAACTCATCATTATTTTGTACATTGACACAGGCGCGTTTTAATTTTATAGATTTCGGTAATTCAATAAATCTAGCACCTCTCAAAGGATTGTACTTATTGATGTTTACTTCTAAGTACAAATTGCGTAGAAATGTCCAGCCGCTGTCCCTTTCTTGAAATTCATCTATTTTATTAATAATAGTACAAACGACTTTGGAAAAAATTTCGTTAAAATTATAATAGTTATGTAATATAAAGTTTTCAGTAGAAAATGATTTTATATCGTTGTTTAATGTTGAAGGTAGATTAAATTCGGCAAACAACTCAAAGTTAACTTTGATTGAATTATATGTAGCGCGTCTTGCGGCTAATAGATGTTTTACACGAGATCTTAAACCTTGTAAGAATTCCATTGGTAGCGTTACTGCATGGTCATCTCCATCTGCGACCATAGGCAGCACTCTGTATGAAGCAATTCTATTTCTGAACGCCCCACCTATATTTTGAATATCATTACTAATATCGATAGAATAATTGTTTTTATGTATATTACTTCTAAGATGACTTGAGAAAGCGCGACTCTTTACTGATAAATCGCAAACAGTGCAGTAGACTGTTTTATTAGTCATATTTACAGTAAATATGCAATAAAATTTACTAATATGATAGGTAGGTATGAGTGAAGAGTAAAATAATTATTTAACTCATAAATATAAGTTTATTTTATAGTTTAATTCAAAATACAATTGTAACTTTATATTACATAAATTTTAGATTATTGTAGATTAGATTTAAATAAATCGAATGGTTGATGGAAAGAGAGTTAATATGCGGTAATTGAATAACATAGAACATTTGTTATTAAGAAAAAAACAATTATAGTATTAATGTAAAAAAGACAAAACTTGTCAAATTATAAAAAATTGCTATCATATGTAAAGTCCGTTTTGCACTTTTTAAGAAATCTTTTAGTGAGCGCAAAACTTACTTATGTTAAAAAAAGTATTAATCAAAGTTATAAAAAGAACTAAAATTCCTTATTAGAAAAATGCTTTCAGCTGTAAAGTGCGCTTTGCACTTTTTAAGAAATGTTTTAGGAAGCGCAAAACTTACTTATGTTATTAAAACTATTAAACAGGTAGTAAAACATTTTAAATTTTCTTATTAGGAATAAATTTGCCTTCAGCTGTAAAGTGCGCTTTGCACTTTTTCAAAAAACCTTTTAGTGAGCGCAACTCAGGAGCGTCACCGTCTGCTCTAAACTTTAACAGTAAGACAGCGTGCTCCCATCGATCTTTTGGATCAACGAAAGCTATATCCGCGGTGTTGTATACCTTCACCTCTACGAATACATCGCCGTCTAAGTTGGCTGTACGCCTCACGACACCGTCCGCCACTCGCCGTGTTAGAACGGACTGCAGGGTCTGCGGGCTCTTGACAGTCTTATCGTAGACTTCGTCTTCGGAATCGCTGTCATGCCAACCGGTCTTACTAGGCGCTGCGGATTTTTTCGGTTGCTGTCTTGGCTTCGCTGGCTTGGATCTGCATAGTAGAGAAAAAAAGTTGATTTATTTAGCTGAAGTAATAATTCTTCTATAAAACTTTAGTGATTAGGTGTAATGAATTAAGTGTGTAACGTAATTATCAATACAGGAGTATGAAGTATTACAAATAATGTGAACAGACAGAAATAAGAAGTAGAAAACTATGTATACTCGTTTTAAATCTAAGGTAATTTAAGTAATATTATAAAACTTACTTTTTAGGTAAGACTTCTTCGTCTGACTCGATTATGTCGTCCACTAACTGCTGTCGCTTTTTCGACTGCTTACTGGCAGCGGGGCTTGATCTGCAATCAAATACATTTAAAATATTAGAAAAGCATTGAAAATATAAACACTATGTTGATTAACACTATTCTAAAATCCTTTCAGGCACTTTAAAATTAGATAATGTTTAAAATAGTGTTTTAAGTAGTTTTAGTATATTTTATAGAGGTATAATTTAATTTAAGTAGTTATGTAATTTAAAATTAGATTTATATAGTATTATGATTTCGTTTTCATAATAATTGATTGATTCAAATAATGAATGTTTAAAATTGATATTTACCTTACTCTAGAAGTTGATGGCTCTTCGTCAGAGTCGAAAAGTGGGTCCCGCACTTGTTTTTTCGCTCCCTTAGTAGGACGCTTCTTGATGTAATCAGACTCCGACCTGAAATTAATGTTATTATTAAAGTCAAAGTCAAAATGCGAGTCTGACTTACACAACAAATAAAGTGTGGATAAATCAATATATTGCAATCACGTTATCTTATTTTTTTAAATCAATATAACGAATATAAACTTACGAACATTATAGTTCTCGCGTAGATTCTCGTCTTGAAAGACTGGCTAGCAGCTGGATCGGCGTTGCTGGTTGGCAACAGGCAGGGAGACGTCGTAGAGTCACACACACACACTAGTGCTTCAGTAGACTGTGTTTAAGTTGGCACTCGTCGAAATTAATTGGGTGAAAAACCACCCTACAAGATTATATATACAGCGTTTTAGCCGAATCATGAATATTTTTACAGATATTGTAAACCTTTAGGTGTGCCGAAGAAATTTCCGATTCACATATAAAAATTAGCAATAATAATACATGACTTAAGCCAAACGGTGTACAAAGTCTGAGTTTTGATAGCATAGGTAAGCACTTTATTTTAGTCGAATTTATTAAAGCAGAACTCGAAAACAAAAGTTTCATGTTGCAAACTTCCTTTGAAATACGATCATCAAAAAAGGCCGCCTATGTCAATAGCTAATTAACCAACTGACAAAAGAGGGTTAAACAACAGAAAACAGGAACTGTATCAGACCTAGGGCATTAAGACCAAAGGCTACGTTTAGCATATATTGGTGGTGCATAGGTGGAAAATAGAACCAAATAATGATGGGTTGCTAACCACATCAGCTATTACCATAGTTCGTCAGAATTTTCCTCAAGCGACTTTTACAATCTGCACGGGAGGAGAAGCTGCAAAGGGTAAAAATTGTATGTAAAGGTGCGATCACATTAGGTGTTGTTTAAAATGACTTGTGTTCGTACTACTAAACATCTTTTTGCAATCAACATGTAGTGATATAGGTTAAACTAGAAATCATATCTTGTATAGGTATTATTAGCAAATAAAAAACATTTTCTACAAGTTGCGAATCAAAGATATAAATTTTAGACATGAAGAATTAAATTTGCTAAAGGTATTTTAATTCACAAGTTATAGGAAAGAGATTTTGAAATTTAAGTGGAGAGGAAAGAAAAATAATATTTTTTACTACCTACTTATACTTTATATATTTGCACTTGGTCGCAACTATCCTTTACAACTGTTTTGTAAGCTTAGGCAGTGCCGGTTTTAGCCCTACCAGCGCCCTGGGCGAAATTTCTAAGGTGCCCCCACCTAAATGCAATGCAAACCCATTCGAAACAAGATTTATGTTTTAAAAACTAATACCTGATTACGGAAGCCATTTACAGCTAACAATGTATATATTTTTGAAATGTGTTAATTAAGACCTTCCATTTGATATACATCTCGAAACCAAAACAAAAAAAATTTATGCCCCGCAATTATTGTATAAAGAATGCTTTATATACATTTATTGAATACAAATTGTAAACTTTGTCACCCGGACAATAAAGTAGAATCGATTGACATCTCATTTGTCAAAAGTGGATAAGCGGTATGGATGCTAAGGTGAAAAACACATAGATATCCACAATAAAATGAATATACGTAATGAAATAGTTGTTTATAAAAAGTAAGTAGGCCTCGATCAATTGGCGAGGGGATATACATGAGCAGTCATGGCCCCCTTTATACCGGCGCCCTGGTTGGTCGCCTAAAACCGCAACTGAGCTGAGGTAAGCATAACACGCTGTGACATGTACGCTCGTGGTATATTTCCGTGGGAACGAATAATGCAGATTATACAATTTTGTCGTAGTGATTTCAAGATATTAGAATCGATAAAATTATATGCAAATAATTTATATTACAACTAAACTTTTTTCAAGTGGAAAGGTTTTGATTATAACCATAAGTATATTTAATATGAAACGGGTGTTACCACAAAATAATTACCCTTAAGATATATTTATTGTATTCTGTATAAACGTTACATATACGAGTATTTATTTGATAATTCATTTTGATAGTGACTACAAGAAATAAATAACTGATTACAGTTCCCGTAATTATTAGCAAATTTATTAATGAGATTGTTAATGTAATCAATTAATTGCGATTGAAGAATATCTTAACATAATTATTCAAAACTTTTATCGATAGTTGATCGATGTCTCCTTCACAACGTGCGTTCGCAACCCTATTAATTTACCTACCAATGCATTTCAACTTGGACCGTTGCATTGTGAAGTTATGAGTAAAATGTAATATAAATTTACTGAATTTCTAAATGGATCCCATATGCTTTGTGATAGGATTTATCGTGGTCCAGGATGCCAACAATCGAACTTGGTGTGGCACGAGCAAACGGCCTAGAAACATCGAAAAGTTCTCAGCATGGTCTCGGTGGGTATTTTTTACCAATGTCTTAACGGGTGACAGTGCTCTCGTATTTACTGGGTGCCAATAGCCAATGGGTCACCGGCACGACCAATCGGGCCAGTAATGAGAAAACTCGATCCCAAGGCGTCCCGATGACCTTGCGACAGACTATTCGTTCTAGGTGCTCACCAATTAGATCACCGGCATGAGCAAACGGCCTTGGTAAAGCGATTATCCATTGCATTATGCACTATGGTCAGATCTTTTAGGTTTCAGCAATTTTATATTGCTAAAACTCAGTGTTTGGGAGTGTCTAGTGAAATATGTCAAATGTCTGTGTTTAACTTAAACAGGCAGTGTTACATGTGAATTTGTCAAAGTTAAAATTCTAAAGTGGTGTAATGTGTTGTGGATCGAGTTGAAAATGAATATTATTGGTAAGTTTTACACAAATATCTCTTACGCGACTTTCGAAATATAGTGTTATATGTGAAGTTACGTTGATTTTTAGGTGCTCTTTTATTATACGATTCAAAACACGTCATTGAGCGATTGAAAATAAGCTCTAAAGGTAAAGTAATTCCCAGCTATTAATTGATGACTTTGAAACAGTTTCACACTTCCATTGAGGGAATAAAATGACCGAAAATGGAAGTGTGAAACGGTTTCAAAATCATCAATTAATATCTACTGATCACCTCTATGCCCTACCAGCTGTACCGTGCTTGACCTATACTATGCCCCGGAGGGAAGCGTAAAAGTGGCAACGTTCTCCAAGAACAAAATTTAAAATTCAAGCCAACTACACGATAAGAAGAAGAAGCGAAAATAAATGTCAACTGGGTAGATAATATACGTTATTTCTAACAAGTCAAATCAGACATCTTCCTCCAAACGTCAAAACAAACAGTTTCCACTGTTTGCACTTCGACTGCACTGGGACTTTGTATGAAAAACAGGCAGATGACGACACAGATCCCTGGAGCCAAACAACGGTTTAACCATCAGCCCTTCCGCAATAACAAATCCAAAACTACGCTAAAATGGATATGTTTAAAAACAAGCGACACCACTTTGCGACGCTTTACCCCCCCGCCAACAGCTCAAAATAATTCATCCCTGGCTCAGGAAAACACCCAACTGTCAACAAAAACAAACGTTTACAGTATTTTTGTTACACTATAGCGTGGCTGACTTTCTAACAATAAAAATAATATTGCTTATCAGTACGATATTCTTGAATTTGGCAATAATATCACAATATTTACTCGAATTTAACTATCCAGATTAAAATTTACTCAAGTAACGGGACTTTACTTCAGTTAACCTAAAACACAGTAAATAATAAATTAATAGTAAAATATTATTACTCGCATAGTAAACGGTGAAGGGTCCTTTTAAATAAAGTCATCACCATGATCATCATCATGGTAGGCTCGCCGTCCTATTAATCACCTCTTCATCATCACTACCTCTTCATCAATACATATCAACACATATACATATAATAAAATCGTAACCGATCGCTGTCTGTACATGGAAGATAAATTATTAAAAATATTTTTTGGGGCTTTTACCAACGCAATAGAACACAAAACAATGATTTTTAGAATTTTTGTCTGTTTGTCTGTTTGTCGGTTTATCTGTTTGTCTATTTGTCTGTGCGTTTGTGCACGCTAATCTGAGAAACGGCTAAACTAATTCGTTTGCGGTTTTCACTGAAATTTTGTGATAAGCTTCACTTAAAATTTAGTTTTTGTTTCATTTAAATCCGTTCATAAATAAAAAAGTTACATCAATTTTAAAGAATCACGTCAACCATTTTTGTTCGAAAAACTGTGTTTGTGCACGCTTATCTCAGAAACGGCTGAACAACTTCGATTGCGATTTTCAATTATGTATTTTGATAAGTTTCACTTAAAATTTAGTGGTTGTTTCATTGAAATCCGTTGATAAATAAAAAAGTTATATCAATTTAAAGAATCAAGTCAAAGATTTTTGTTCGAAAATTTGCTATGAAATAAACTGTACGGTAGCATTGGCTAAAACTTTTGTTTATTTTATATACGGTTTTTATGAAATAATAAAGTAAATAACCGGCCAAGTGAGAGTCGGACTCGCGCACAAAGGGTTCCGTCCCATTATCTATAAAAAATCAAGTTTGTTGTACGGGAGCCTCAATTAAATATTTATTTTACTCTATTTTTAGTTATTATATCGGCAAGAGAAATACATCATCCTTGAAAATTTCAACTGTCTGGCTATCACGGTTCATGAGATACAGCTTGGTGACAGACGGACGGAAGGACGGATAGCGGAGTCTTAGTAACAAGGATTTTAGCCTTCGGGTACGGAATACGGAACCCTAAAAATTTACTATTTTGATGTTTTCGGAGTTTTTTTATTAGTTTTTTTTGGTCACCAATAAATGGCGCTGTTAAAAATACACAGAGCCTAGGGCCGCAAGACCCAACGCCACCAAACGGCGATTCTAAGCATGATTGTGGGCGCGAAAATGGAAAAAGGAATCAAAATAGGAAGTACTTAATAGGTTAGGTTAGGCACAGAGGATGTCCTCTGACTAAAGCATAGGGTGCTGTGAGCGAGTCATGGACCACCATTGTGGTAGCCGCGCCGGGGCTTTTAGCCCTTACCCCGGAGTTTTTAGTGGTAAACGCCACATAACCTTACCGGTCTCCCGTTACTGGCAAGGTGTCCGAACCGAAGGGATTTTTCCCGCGTAAAATCCTCCTCCATAAATCTGCCTCCATGAAGTGGGCCAGTCGGGCGATGGGAACGGGATTCCGTCGCGCCACAAATACGGTCCTCTAGGTTGAAAGGAGCATTTGTGTCAACACGCGTCTTTACCCTAGCGGATAAAATTGAAGTCCGATGTACCAGGCCACTCAGACTCCTCTCGATAACTGAGAGAGAGAGTACCTCAAGTTAGCTCAGCCAAAGCCGCTGATAAGCAGTCGCCGTACCAGGTCTTTGGAGCAAAATTTAGCACACTGACTTGGCAAAAGCGGTAAGGCCGTTATCACCATGACATTTTTTGTGGGTAAAAACCTTAACCGTCCGATTTCCTGTGGCCAAAAGGCACCTTTTCCTCACGTAAGAAGAAAGGTTAGGGAAAAAATGTTAGGTTAAAATTTAAGTTAGGCACTGCAATAAAAATGTGTGGAACACCCATACCAAGACTACTCAGTATTGTGACCTCCTTCCTTGAGGAACGAAAGATAGGTAATGGTCATTTTCCAGTTCGTTTGAACTGAAAGTACGCCGCAAATAACCTCCAAACAGCCGAATAGGACGCCCTACCCGAGAAGCTCTTCAAACGGAGGTTATTAGTGAACACTAAGCAGACATTGATCTCAGAGAACACTAACTTCCTGCCATCCTTGAAGCTCTACTGGTAAAATGTGCCGAGATACTGGCACGTAAAATACCTAGAGGTATCTTAAGTTTGGCAGATGCCTCAGCTTGAAAGTCCACATCAATAGAATGGTGACGATAGTGAAGATGGCCCGGGGGAAGCTCTATCCAGTACTTTCCGCTCGCTTCCAGCTTCGGACGCGGCTCATGATTAAGGCGATCTTAAGAAAATCTATGTTTAAGGTTACTTGAGGAACGCCGTCATCTGTCGGGACTCAAAGTAGAAATGCGTATTTCTCGACTTTTATCTTCCGCCTAGCGAAAGACATATTTGACAAGGCTTACCATTGCACCGCCACATCGGGAGGGCGGGAAAGAGGGGGAGATACGTATAGACGGTGGCAGCAGTCCGCTGCAGAGAGCTACAACAGATTAGTGCTGTGGGAACTCACGCCAAAAGACGGAAGATGAATTAAATATTAGCAAAGTCACTACCTATTGCATAAGTATTTCGTTTTAGAGAGACCCACGGCGTAGCAGTAACATTCGGTAACAGTGTAAGTTTACATGTAGTTTACAATGTCAAAATTCCGATCGACTTAGACTGTGACTAGAGATAATGTGTGATCGTAGTAAACAAGGAACCCTTATAGTTTTGCCATTTCTGTCTGTCTCTCTGTCCGTGGTTTTACTTAGAGATAATTAGAACCAAGAAGCTGTAATTTGGCAACGGTCATGAACTTAAAGTAAAACTGGGCAGGGCAACTGGCCCGACGGAGCCCATGCGATGGGTTGACGAAATAATCAATGTCGCGGGTTACACCTGGATGTGAGCAGCACAGGACTGAGATGTGTCGACGAAGACAGGTCTATGCTCAGCAGTGGACGGAATAAGGGCTGAGATGATGATGAACTCTTTAGTTTTTATTCTAAATCGACATTCACAAATACGGAACCCTTCACTGCGTGTGACCTGATATGCCCTTGACCGGTTTTATTGAAAATATCAAAATAACGATTCTTATAAACGAAAGTCTACGCAGACGAAGTCGCGGGCAACAGCTAGTCAATAATATCTTTATCGTCATCACTGTCTCTTCATTACCAATATCATCATCATCACCCTGGTCATTATCTCATTATAATCTTTATAAAAGTTAGCATCATATTTAGCTATCTTAAGTCCAATATTAGGCAAAGGCTAGGAGAACTTATCTCTCCAACTATACGAATAATGAAGTAAGTTACGTACCTAATAAATATCATTTTACACCAGTATACACACGTAAGCTTATAAGACGCTAAAAATTATAATTTAAAATACTCAAACTAGACTATTTGCTAGGATTTTAACTGGCGCCACTGCCAGCTCCGACTAACAGTGACTTATGCCACCTCCAGTGATGATAAGCTCATCTATCAACTCATGACGATAAGATTAACTCACTAAGCTTAGCAGATAATACACGTTCTTATTTAAAATAGCGAAATCATAATTATTTTCTGCTTACATAATGGTCAAAAGACTAGACATTATTCTACTTTATGTTTTAAAACTATGTAAAGATTTCGAAATAAATTGCTCTCTGCTCTACTCTTAAATCGAAAAAAATATAAAAACTCACCAGGTTATCTTTGCGATTCAGCAGATAAGGTTACGACACAGAAATACACACGATATCAACTCGCTTTTTCACTTCACCTCACTTCACCAGGAATCTCCAGCGCCTGCGGCACTGCCGCTGACTCCAACTCGGCCGCAATACGTGGTCAGCACTTTAGCACCTTTGCAGAAGTAGCTGAAACTAAACACACGTTAAGTATCTTTGCACTGATCGCTTCACTCTCGTTAGCACCATTACTGGCGCTAAAGGTTGTCACACAGGCCGGCTGCCATTCAGAAAGACTTATCACACAGACGGTTGACAGACAGACGGTTGGCAGACAGACGGTTGACAGACAGACGCTCGTCACACAGACGCTTGTCACACAGACGTTTGTGACACAGACGCTTGTCACACAGACGCTTTTTCACACAGACGTTTGTCACACAGACGTTTGTCACACAGACGTTTGTCACACAGACGCTTGTCACACAGACCATATGCAACATAGGATGGGTTGCGATACTAAAACCAGAGCCTGTCAATGACCCCAAAAGTTATTGACACATTGCACTGCTAAACTCCATCCACAAACTATTAAAAAGGCTAAGAGTGAAGTCACGACACCAGCTCTATAGGATTGACTGTTGAAAAACCACTTTACCATCAAAAAGAATAGAATTTGAATCCACCTTGTGGATACAACCATCAACCCCACTGAAAAACTATCAGGGTTCTCTCTCCCACGCAGATAATTGTGCAAGCGCCACAGACTGAGAACTGGATGGGGACGAACTAGATCGTTTGAATTCTGGTGCGGATTGACTCCCCAGCTTGCGAATGTGGCGCGCCTGAATAGGACATGGACCACATTATTCGAGACTGCCGGAAGACTGGTTTACCCTGCAAAAAGACGCAATACAATAGATACAGAATAACGACTGTAATAATAGCCATACGATTATTAAATAAATAGACAGGTTCCTGTTTTTCAGAATAGGCATGACGAATGGAAAAACACTTTTGGTCCATCGGTTAGACCATCAAACAACATTGTAGTTTGTACACACAATCTTTCCTTTCTCTGAGAAACCAAAAATGACAAAGATACAGCGCATTGAAATTTTGCGTGACGTAACACTCAAGTACGATTTTTACCTAAGTGTGACTCCGCAAGCCCCCGCAACTCCGGAACCTTGACGCTCCGTATCCTTGTGAATTTTTACCTTTCTGCCAAACTGGAAATACGGGTCCATCATCTCTGGACAATTCAAAAGACGGACCAATTATAATCACACTCTTCGGACCCTGTCGGACTCTTCAGACCTATTCTCCAATGGATTCACTCAAGTGGGCAAAAGATTCAGATCCAACTTCTGATGACGGAGCAGGAGATGACCTACGCCGAACTCACTAAAATTGTGACGATAAATACAGCGCTCCCTCTCGCGCTGTATCATGGATTCCAACCATATGTGTCTGAATACCCCTGGCCCACACAGTTACTGAATCTGTGTCCACCTGGGCTTATCGTCTAGCTGAAACAACTATCATTGTAATAAATCGGTTTACCAAATCCTCATCTATCTAAGTCTGCTTTTAAGGGGACCCCGTACAGCCTGGCTGAGTTCCTGACTCGGCAGCGGCAGGCCTTGTTTGTCCAGGCACGCCAAAAGTTCGGGATGAGTAGGTGCTGGACCTCGAATGGAGTCGTCGTCGTAAAACTGCATGACGTCTCCCTGCGGCGTCTCTTTACGGAGGCTGATCTAAGCGGCTTGCCTTAACCGGAGCAGGCGGGGTCTTCGGCGGCCCCAGGAGCATCAGGTGACGCAGCAACTGCGTCCACTTTGCCTGAACCGACTGGCAGGTCAAGAAGAAAGTGCACGGTGAAAAAATGAGATGCTGTGATACATGTTTGCCTTCAATATTCTTATTTACAATCGTTTTTTTTTCCTGATAGTGTAGTTTAGATTACGTAAATACATTCTTTTTCTTTGATTTATTTCATATGTAGGTTGGCCGAGATTTATTCACTTTCACAATAATGTAGGTTCTCTTATTTTATTTATTACGATTAATATCAGTCAATGTCAGAATTACAATATTTTTTATACGTCAATGTCATTACTAAAAGTTTTGTTTAGTTTTATCTCTGGCCAGCAGACATTTTGCCATAGTCTATTTTGCGTTTTGTTTAGTTTTGTTTTTCTGGCAACCGGCAGGACATGCAGATATGTGTACTTTGTACTTTATTTAATTGTTTTATTTTGAAGATATATTTGTGTTATAATTATTACGTAATATTTGTATCGTTTATATATTTATATAGGTATATATATATATATTTAATCTATTATGTCTGATGATGATGAGTCATTTTACTCTTGTGTTTCTAGTAACGAATCGTTTTGTGATGTTAATACTCTTGAAACTTTTCTTATAAATGCTATGTCCGGAACATCTTACAACTTTAACGTATGCCACTTGAATTCTCAAAGTATACCAGCTCACCACACTGATTTATTGGATACTTTTTCTACGGGCCTTTTTGATGCAATACTGGTCTCTGAGAGCTTTCTTAAACCGTGCCTATCCTCAGCGTTGTACGCAATTCCTGGTTATATCCTAATACGAAATAATCGTACAGGCGCGCGCTGTGGGGGTGTTGCGGTTTATCTCCGTAGCCATATTCAATATAAAATATTAGTGACATCTCCTCCTGAGTATTCAAGTGCAGCAGAATTTATATTTTTGGAAATTTCTGTCAATGGGACTAAAGTCCTTCTTGGAGTCGTTTACAGTCCCCCTGGTATTGATTACTTTGCTCAAATTGAGCCAGTTCTAGACTCCCTTTGTTCGGATTACACACATCACGTAATCATGGGTGACTTTAATACCAACCTTGTTCATAGCGATGAAACGCGTTCTCAAAGGCTTCTTAATATACTCAAGTCAGTTAATCTTTCTGTTTTGCCTCTGCAGCCTACTCATTTCAATCCAGATTCGGACGACACATGGCTTGACTTGATTATCACTTCTTCCCCTAACCTTGTTGTAAAGCACGGGCAAGTTTCAGCACCTGCTTTCTCCAGACATGATCTTGTGTACATGTCTTATAAGTTAAGAGCCCCTAAGGCTAAGCCTACTGTTATTTGGACTCGCAATATGTCTGGTATAGATCGCGACAAGTTACTTGGTGATGCAGCTAAGTTGGATTTTTCACCTATAATTGAGGCAGCAACATTGGATGAAAAAGTCTCCAGGTTCAATTCATTGATTATTTCCTTATATAATGTTCATGCTCCTCTTAAAGCTGTTAAATTGAAGCGTCCACCATCTCCGTGGATCACAAGGGGAGTTAGGATGGCTATGTCGAAAAGGGATCGTGCTTTTCGTTTGTTTAAGCGTGACAGGTGTGATGACAACTGGGTCGCATACAAAAAGGCGCGGAATCGGTGCAATAACATGGTAAGAGCCGCCAAGCGCAAGTACTTCTGTGATAATTTAATTGATACGTCTTCGGCCAACATATGGAAGTTTCTTCGTTCTCTTAACCTTGGTAAAAATCCTACTAATACTAATTCCACTTCCTTTTCACCTAATGATTTTAATAATCACTTCTCTTCAACTAGTTTTCTTGATCCTACAATTAAATTAGCGACTATTTCGAGAATTTCTTCCATGGCCAAACCTTCTGTTGATCCTTTAAATTTTTCTCCAGCGACTGAAGACGACATTCGTGAAATTGTTATCGCCATTAAATCCAAAGCGGTTGGATGTGATGACGTGAGTCGAGAAATGGTAACAAATATTTTAACTGTAATTCTCCCGATTCTGACTCATATCATAAATTTCTCGTTGGCTACTGGAACCTTTCCTTCTCTCTGGAAGAAAGCGTATGTAATCCCTCTCCCTAAAGTTTCCTCTCCTACTCTCTTGAATAATTTTAGGCCTATATCTATACTCCCTTTTCTGTCAAAAATAATAGAAGCTGTAGTTCATGCTCAAGTGTCTTCCTATATCTTTAACAACTCCCTCCTTACACCCTTTCAATCGGGTTTTCGTCCCGGACACAGTACTACTACTGCTCTTCTCAAAGTCACCGAGGATATTCGGTTGGGCATGGAGAATACGTTGGTCACTGTTTTAGTTCTCATTGATTTTTCCAATGCTTTTAATATGGTAGACCACGATATTCTGCTTGCTATCCTTGAGCATCTTCAATTCTCGTCTTCAGTCAGGAATTGGTTTTCTGAATATCTACGCAACCGGCAACAAGCGGTGCGTATAGACCGGGTATTTTCGGACTGGAATGATCTGTCCAATGGTGTGCCTCAAGGCGGTATATTGTCGCCGATACTTTTCTCCCTTTTTATAAACTTTCTTTCTGCTTCCATTGACTGTTCTTACCATTTTTATGCAGACGACTTGCAAATATATGCTCAGTCATCAGTTGATGATATCGAGTCAGGTGTAGCGAGTGTCAACGCGGCTTTGTCGGCTATTTTATCTTGGTCAAATGAATTCGGAATTAAGGTAAATCCCACTAAGTGCCAAGCTATAATAGTGGGTAGTTCGAAGCAAATATGTCAGCTTGACTTTAACACTGTCGCGCCTGTCACATTTAATAATTGTATTATCCCATACTGTAAAGCTGTAAAGGATCTTGGCTTCTATATTGATTCTACGCTTAGCTGGACATCCCAAGTGGCTGAAGTCAGTCGTTCTGTTACTATAGCGCTTCAACAGCTTAACCGCCTAAGAAACTTTCTACCGTTAAAGACGAAGATATTGTTAGTTCAAACATTAATATTCCCTATAATTGATTACGCTGATGTGTGTTACCCAGATCTTAGCGTAGATTTTCTCAATAAGCTCGATCGTCTCGTTAACAATTGTATACGTTTCATTTTCTGCCTTCGTAAATATGATCATATATCATCTTTCCGTTCTGAGCTTAAATGGCTTCCTATCCGTGAACGCAGACAAATGCGAATTCTTTGCACTCTCTTTTCAATTCTATCTAATCCCAATTCTCCGGAATACCTAAAAAGTAAATTTCAATTCCTATCCGATACTCATGATCGGCAACTTCGTTCTGCAGACTCTCGTCTTCTTTTCATTCCTTTACATCGCACAAACTTTATTGCTAACTCTTTTACCCTACAAGCTTCACGGCTCTGGAATGCTTTGCCCGTTGACATTAAAGAAATTTCCACAAAATTTTCTTTTAAAAGAAGAGTACATTCTCATCTTATTAATTAGTTATTTATCAATAGGTTATATCACCATCGTCATCATCGTAATAGTGTAATGTAATTATAATGTAGGTATATAACATGTGTGTATATTGTATGTATTGTATAATGTGTATGTTTATGTCATATTATAATCTAAGGTATATATTATATGTAGGTATATACTATAATTAATGTTTTGTAATATATTATATTATTTATATATATATATATATATATATATATATATATATATATATATATATATATATATTGCGCCGCAACAATTTATCTGTTTATCCCTATGGTTGACTGGGAGAGAACGCTCTTAGCGTTAAGTCCGCCAATTGTAAACAATTTTAATTGTGGATCAATAAAGTTTTAATAAACAAATAAATAAATAAATCTATTATAACAATCAAAATTAAAGAAGTTATGGCCAAGCCCACAGCACAATACACAAAGGAGATGTTCACAGTACGGCGGTCCGCACAAGACTGAGCCGCTCGTCGCTAGGGCGACCGCTTTTATACTTGTTGAAATATTTAAAAATCTAGCAGTTATGTTTTGTAGTAAACAACTTTCTGTTTGCAAATCGAAAACTATAATAAATGGGATTATCTTTAACTCGCCGACATATAAATAAACATGGCAGTAGGAAAAACAACTATGTATTTAAGTTTAAAATATTTTGTAGAAATATTTCTTCTTTAACAGTATACTTTACTTATAACTATATACTGACTACTGACTACTGACCTAAGTATAGAAAACAGTTACTCAAATTACCCATTTAATATTATTAAGTAATCTACTTAGTCATTAACAATGAGTTTCTTTACAATAAAATTTCTGAATTTTTATTGAATAATAAATAATACAGTGTAAAAAAACTTTTTTATTCACGTATCACTATTTTATCCTATCTTTTATCCTTATTGGTGTCAACTATGAGTAAAGATTAAAAAACATTGAAACTACGTATAAAAATAATAAACGAATAAAACGTCTATTTTCTTAAAAAGTTGATATTATAAGCAATGGGCAGAGTAGAACCTGCGAGTTTCACATGATATAAGTTGGCTCATTAGACCACTCCGCCAATCAAGTCGCTAACTTACTTGGCGAAATTGTTGATCACACTTAGGCAGTAAACGTATCGTGTCGCCACGTGGTTATGTGTGTATGTCGAACGAAATAAAGTGATTGAGTAAGATTCACCCACACAAGTGTTGTAAGATTTTTATTGGATGGGATATTTGCGAGTGTGATCTTGACTTGCACACGAATAAAAGGGGTGCAAACCGAATTATTTTGCTGTGTGTACCTATCATGGACAAAAATAGCTTGCTCCAAAAGTTTGACTAGTTGCCTTGTATGGCTATTTCTAAGAAATTTTTTTATTGTTTAATGTATGTATTTTAAAGAATTTAAGCATTAAAGTATTTTTAAACATTATATTAAATTACCAGGTCGTACCAAAATGAAGAAAGGCAAGCCGACAAGAGCGTCACATTTTAATTTAAAAGGGATAAATATGTAGGTACTCACCTACACTACATTAGATTAAATATGTAAAATAATACATTAATATAATATTTAAGTTAAAAAAGGCGTCACGAAATTACTTACCCAAGTAACATACTACAGAAGACTTAAAAAGTTAAAACAAATCTTTCTATGGCTTCTTTGAAGAAATCGTAAAGATTTTTTCGCAAGGTTGATTTTTTTAGGTCAGTGGGTCTGGAGTGAACTTAAGAGGGGGGCATGCCATGAGGATAACTTTATAAAAATTGAGTTGCAGATTTGACCTAAACAAACATACCTACACGATACATTGCAAGATAAAAAAACTTGTGAATTTTAATGGCCAAGTGTTTTCCATTTTGACAGGTTTACTAACATGACTCATCGGTGCAGATAGACTAATCGGAACTCTCGTAAAGATTTTATAACAGTAAGCAATCCTGCAAGTTTATCAATAACCTGTCTTGAAAGACACTTGTTATCTACTTAATACAAATATAATATACCGCTTCTGATCGGTCGTTTTGGAAATCCTTGGGGGAGGCCTATGTCCAGCAGTGGACCTCCTGTGGCTGATATGATGATGATGATGTACTTAATGGTAATCTGTGACTTGATCAACAATAACTGAGGTACATACTACGTCCATTAATTTAAGTTCACGATCACCTTTTGAACTCGGCAACTATTTATTCTGTTTTCTCTTTTCTAAAATATATTATATTACTAGCTGATGCCCGCGACTTCATTCGTGTGGACTTTAGGTTTAGGTTTAGAATAACTTTATTTCTTATAAGAATTACATAATAATTCACTTACTGAGAAAACACAATATTAACACATTTAGTACATTAAGCATGCTTACAAAAAATGAAAACTAACAGCTTATACAAAGTCCGATAAAATATTAGTACTTATTAGGTGGGTAGGACTATAAGAGTCAGTGACGATGTCGCCGTCATCGGCTGTGCGGTGCGATCTCGCCCGGCAACACACGGATTATGAATGTTTATTCTAGATGTGTCAGCGATGCAATTTAAAGTTTGAATTTTTGAGATAGTATATATTTATGAAGTTTTTGAACATTATTGGTTTTTTTATTTATTTATAAATGTACTAATTGATATATGTTTTATTTTTCTTTTTAATTTGCTAAATAAATATTAAAAATGTATGTGACTATTATTGTTGTCCTTATTATTTTCTTTTTTCTTTTTTGAAAACCACGCAACGTGTTTTGTTGGGGTTTTATAATAATTTAAATTTATAAAAATAGTTATTTCCAGGAGGTTTATAATTTTATCATGTCATGTCTGTCTGTCCATCTGATTAAATTAATTATAGAAATCATGTATATATGTTTTAAGTTTATTTTTGAAAATGGCTACTGATTTAGCATCTTTTATTTCTGTTGGTAGTATATTATACATTTTTGCACCTTCGTATTGAATGTTCATTCTCCCATAATTTGTTCTCGGCGTGCGTAGTATTAAATCATTTGCGTTGCGTAGTTTCATTCTTTGGATTTGACTCCTTCTACGAAAGGATATTTGTGTGTGTATGTGATTATTTATAATTTTATATATCAACAAGCACGTGTAGTATATATACGTTTGCCTAATCGTCATTATTTTAGTATCTTTGTATATATTAACAGTAGGTGTATGATAGTCGTAATTAAATAGACATTTTATTACTTTATTTTGAGCTATTTGTAACGTTTTTAGGTTGGTTTTGGTTGCTGCACCCCAAATCTCGATCAAGTAGTCTACATGTGGTTTTATGAGAGAATTATAAATAAGGTATTTTATTTTATGCGGAAGGCAGTTTGTTACACCGCGCAGGATACCGGTTACTGATGTCAGTTTAGTTTTGATTTTATTTATGTGTTGTTTCCAGTTAAGGTAGTGGTCCAGATTTAGTCCAAGATATTTTTCACTAGTTTTTTGTTTCAGTTCATCATTGTTTATCTTGAGTTGTATTACTTCATTGATTTTCTTATTATTTGCTGCAAATATGACAAAATTTGTTTTTTCGGTGTTTATTGTAAGTAAATTTGATAAGAACCATTCATTCAGTTTATCTAAGTCTTTTTGGGCTTTTGATATTATACTTTTAATTGAATGACCGTAATAAAATAAACTTGTGTCGTCTGCATAGAGAGAGATATCAGCATTTAGGCCTACGTGTTGTATGTTGTTGACTTATATTAAAAACAAGAGTGGACCCAAAATCGAACCTTGGGGAATACCGAAATTGATTTGACTGGTAGAACTTTGATGTTGCCCTATTTTGACTATTTGTCTACGGTTTTCGAAATATGATTTTAATATATTGTATGCCTTCCCAGTAATACCAATATCAGATAGTTTTTGAAGGAGTAGCTTGTGACTAATGGTGTCAAACGCCTTTTTTAAATCGATAAATATACCGAGAACTATTTGTTTTTCGTCAATTTTGTTTTTTATTTTGGTTACAAGGTCTACTGTAGCCAAGAGTGTGTTTGATTTGGGTCTAAAACCGTACTGCTTTTTGTCCAAAAATTCATTGAACTTAAATATTTTTCAAGGCGCAAATAGATAATTCTTTCGATAATTTTTGAAATTACAGGCAGAACCGAAATTGGGTGATATTTGCAGGGATCAGATTTACTACCGGACTTGTAAATTGGTGTAACTTTGGCGAGTTTTAGGGAATCTGGGAAAACTCCCCGTTCCAAACAATTATTTATACAGTCTGTGAGTGGGTTGATGATTACTTTTTTCAAACATTTAATTATTTTTGTGCTAATTCCATCAATACCCGAACTCGTATTGGAGTCCAGATCATCGATTATTTGACTAATTTCATCTGTGGTTGCCGGTGCAAAGTTCGTAAACTCAGTAGTTCTTGCTGTATTAGGTGGTCGGGAAGTGTTGCTGACTATTATTCGATTAGTTGGTATTCGGCTAGCAAGAGTTGAGCCGATGGTAGAGAAGTAATGATTGAAACATTCACAGATTTCTTGTTCCTCCGAAATTGTGTCCGAATTCATGATAAGTTTATTCGGCTTGGTAGGGTCCCTTTTTTATTATTAGCTAACTCTTGAATGGCTTTCCACATCTTCTTCGGTTTGCTGGTATGGTCCTTGAAATACCTGAAGTAGTACGATTTTTTAGTTTTCTGTATGTTTTTGCGTGCTTTGTTTCTAGCATCTTTAAATTCTTTTTCTAAACTCATATTTTGTTTATTTGTTTTGTAATTTTGCCATATTTCATTTCTTTTATTTATGTCTTTTATTATATCTTTATTTATCCAGTCCTGTCGCGGTGGATTTTGTAATTTTGATTTTGTAATTTTACATTCAGATAGGCAAGTCAATATTTTTTGTTCCAGTATATCATATTCGTAAATTTTATCATTTTTAAAATCTTTTTCTATAGTTTCACAAAGCTTTTTGTAGTTTACAGCTTCGTATTGAGTTTTTTGTATTGGCGTAGGTTGGTAGTTTTCAATCTCTAGGTAAATCTGTTTGTGGTCAGACATTGATGATTCTATTAAATAAAAGTTGAAATTGTTAGTTTTCAGATTAGTGCAAACGTGATCAATAATGGTGTTTGTCGTGGATATCACACGAGTACAAGATTCCCGGCAGATTTTATTCAAAAATCTATAATCGTTTTCTTTTAAGGCGTCTTTATATTTACGAGTTTCTTTATCTGGCGCTAGTAAATCATAATTGAAATCACCGAAGATGATTGCTCTCTTACTACGTTTTATCTGCTGCGAAAATGACTCAAGAAAACAATCCGCCTTGTTTCCGTCGGGGTTATATATAGCAGCAATATCCTAGGATTGTTTTTCAAGACGGATCCAAAGATAATGAATGTCATTTGCTATACAGTGCTCTTCAAGCATACTATGCTGAAGGTTATTGTGTACGTAGATTGAAGCACCTCCTCCTTTCCTATTCTTTCTGAAGTTATAGTAGTGGGTGTAGTTTGGAATTTGGAGTTTTTGAACATCAGTTTTATATATTATCCACGTTTCGGTCACTACAATAATATTTGGTTGGATTTCAGCAATTATACACTTTAACTCATCGAATTTACCCCGTTTAACTAGACTACGTGCGTTGATGTAAAAAAACTTTAAATTCTTTTTAGTGCACTTTATTTCTGAGTAGGTTTTGGCGAGATTGTGAGTTACCTTCCCCGCCGAGGCCTTCCCCGTCTTTTCTCCTTGTTTTTCTTCAGTTGTGTGAATGATTTTTGGAATTCCTTTAACAAACTTTATGGCTAAATTAGTCTCTCCTGCAGTACTGCGTGTTTCTAATTCTTCTTTCAGTTTCTGCATTTGCTTTTTCTGGAATGGTGTTCGATCGGAAAAGATTTTTATGTTATCAAGCAGCGCTTTATTTCTATTTCGTAATATATTTTTTACAATTTCTTCAGAAGTGAAGCAGATTTTGATAGGACGAGTATGTCCAGGTTTGTATTTCCCAAGACGAATAATTTTGGATGGTTCTGGGCAGTCATTGTAAATAGTTTTAGTTATTTTAGAAACTTCCATTTGGTTGTAAGTGTGACGTTCCGTTGCAGTGCCTGCAGTAGTTGGCTCGGGGATACCGAAAATCACGAAGACTTTAGGACTCCGGCATATAAATATGGTCAGACTGAAAAACTTTTGCTAATGCGTCATTAATGTATATTTCTAACAGTTAAGCTGGACCATTATATTTTTGCATCAGGTAGGTGTTCCAGATCTTCGAGTTTTATACCTCAACAATAAAAGTTCATCAGGCTGAATAACTTTTGCTAATACGTCATTTTTATATTTCTTATTATAGTTTAGCTGGACCATTATGGTTCTGCATCAGGTGATCCAGGTCTTCGATTTTTATAATTCGACAAAAAATGCTCAGCAGGCTAAACAACTTTAGCTAAGGCGTCATTTTTATATTTTTTTTAGTTAAGCTGAACCTTTAAGTTTTTGCATCAGGTGTTCCAGATCTTCGATTTTTATATCTCAACAAAAAATGTTTATCAGGCTGAACTACTTTTGCCAAGGCGTCATTTATCTTATACCTTTAAACGAGCAATTCTTGTATATTTATTTATATATTTCTGTGATCTCGAAAACGGCTCTAACGATTTCGCTGAAAATTGGTATATGGGGGTTTTTGGGGGGTAAACAATCGATCTAGATTAGTCTTATGTTTGTGAAAACGCGTATTTTCGATGTTTGAGATGTAACCGAGCAAAGCTCGGTCGCCCAGGTACTATATTTCTTATAGTTTAACTGGACCATTAAGGCTCTGCATCAGGTGTTCCATTTTCCAAAATCAATTATAGCCTATATGTTACTCAGGCATAACAGCTACAAAACAAAAAAAGTTTTATTCGAATCCGTCCAGTATTTCCTGAGATGTGCGTGTACTAACAGACAAACAATCGCCCATAGAAAAATTATCTTTAAACTTTAAATGATGATAACTTTTTTATCTGACAACAGATTTCGATGAAACTTAAATTATAATTATTCTGATTCTGGTAATTGGTCAAGTACCCCTTTCATTTTGTCTATGGGGTCAAATCTATCTTTTTTATAGCTTATCTTTTTAACTTGTCACTTACTACGGGAACAATGCCTGAATTTTGGAAACGCTCTTTTATTGTTCCAATCCACAAAACTGGAGACAAACATGACATTAGAAACTATCGAGGTATCTCAAAGCTATCTTATCTCCCTAGAGTATTTGAAAAAATTGTTTACGATTCAATATATCCAGTATTAAACCCTTTTTTAACGGATCATCAACACGGTTTTAGATCAAAACATTCAACAGAAACCAATCTATGTGAATTTCTGGATATTGTTCTTGAAGCTATGAATGAAGGCTATCAGGTGGATACCGTGTACACCGATTATAAAAATGCATTTGATAAAATTAGTCATCCCATGCTGATTTCTAAGCTAAATATGATATGATGATGAATCGATCAAAACATTCAACAGAAACCAATCTATGTGAATTTCTGGATATTTTTCTTGAAGCTATGAATGAAGGCTATCAGGTGGATACCGTGTACACCGATTATAAAAAAGCATTTGATAAAATTAGTCATCCCATGCTGATTTCTAAGCTAAATATGATGGGTGTACACGGAGATTTGCTTCGATGGATTACGTCTTACTTAGAAAATCGTTCCCAGGCAGTTACAGTTAAAGGTTTTACGTCTAGCTTTGTACCAATCACTTCGGGAGTCCCCCAGGGTTCTCACTTTGGTCCTCTATTATTTAATATATTCATAAATGACGTCGTGGAATGTTTTAAATTTTCAAAAATTCTTCTTTACGCTGATGACGCTAAAATATTTTCTGTTATTAAATCTCAAACTGACTGTAAAATTTACAGTCGGATCTTGATCGTCTTTGTCAATATTGTAAATTCAAAATATGTTCCTTATACTTTACTTCTTCTACTTATACTTTAATTAGGAGCAAATCTTATCATTACAAAAAAAAAGGGAACATAGAGATCAAATCTTCTTACATAAAATAATTAATAACCTTGTAGATTCTTCATACTTGCTAAGTAAGATCAATTTAAAATGTAAAAATCCTCGTATTCGGAATACTAAGACCTTCTCTCCTCCCATTTGTAATACTAATTATGCACATAATTGATTTCTTGTGAGAGCTTGTGACAATTATGACAGCGCATATAATCATGTCGATATATTTTATGAAAAATTAGGTAAATTTCGAAAATTGTTAAATATGTAAACAAATTTATCTTTTTCTCTTTATCAGAATAATTTAAAAGTTAACTGCAGTGCTGTTGTTGCAAATATGTTATAGGTTACCTATAGCATATTTGTAATAATAGTATTGTAGTATAATATCTCTTTAGTATATAATAATATATATTTTTAACAATGCTACTGTTGCATGTGAAAAAGAGAACTGCTAAGAACTGTGTTTTGGCTAAATTTTCTTAGATTTTGTTATTAAACTTTAAACGTCAATATAGGAATTAGCTAGTAGTAGAAACTTTTTGGTGATGTGTAATTTATAAATCATAAGCCTATATGTAATATTTAAGCCTGTTCGTTTCTCTAAATAAATAAATAAAAAAAAAATCTCTAGGTCCAACCGTTTAGCCAGGCCGTACCCCTTCCACGTCAGATTTCTGCAGATCCTCAAATGTCAGATTTTTCTGGTACTCGACCCCTTCACCCCTATACATTCCACCATAAACCATTACCCCTACTATTCGGCAACCGGTCAAACAACTATGTCAATCAGTCAGTCAGTCAGTGGTAAGTGTAGCTATATATAATATAATATAATATAACTAGTGTTTCGGGTGCTGCGCGCAAGGCCTAATAACATGTCCAGTTGAAAAATGGAAAAAAACTACAGTCATTTGAGGAAATTTAAAAAAATGTGTGGGCGGCCATCTTGGATCCAAAATTTGAATGCAGTTTCGAGTTCTGCGGGGTGCTTTACTCCAGTAAAGCAAATTTCAGACACCTATGAAGTCCCAGTGAGACGTTATGAACAAAATAAGTTTAATTTTCGAAAATCCAGACGCCATCTTGGATTCCAAAAAAAAATTTAAAATTTGGATTTTTTGGCTCAAAATACATATAAATATTAATTTTCAGCAAAATCGCAAGCAGTTCACTTTCGGCGGCCATCTTGGATTTCCAAAAATAAAAAATAAATGTGGCGCTTACTGTATTGGCTCGGGCTCGCATCACTCGGCCTACGGCCGCGTGAAAATTACTTACGGATACCATTTCGTACGGGATTAAAGGGAGGAGGGGGGAGGGGGCTCGGCCTTCGGCCTCGCCACGGAGCTCGCCTCACTCGGCCTGTGGCCTCGCGAGCTGGCTTCGCCCTCGGCCTTCGGCCTCGGGCTGCGCCAAGTTGCTTGGGGGGGCCGTTTCTATGAAATTTGTATGGGGGGATTTTTTTTTTTCGCAAATTAAAAAAAAATACCGGCTCTGGTAATTGATCAGGTAACCCTTTCATTTTGTCTATGGGGTCAAATCTCCAGGTCCAACCGTTTAGCCAGGCTGTACCCCTTCCACGTCAGGTTTCTGCAAATCCTCAAATGTCAGATTTTTCTGGTACTCGACCCCCTCACCTCTATACGTTCCACCATAAACCTTCACCCCTACTATTTGGCAACCGGTCAAACAACTATGTCAAAAATGTCAAATAGCTATATATAATATAACTAGCTTTTCGGGCGCTGCGCGGGCTGCAAGCAGCCCGCGATTTTTCGTGAAGCTCTTGGGGTGGGCTAAATAACATGTCCAGTTGAGAAAATGGGTAAGGTTGTATGGAGGGAAATTGTCCTTGTATGGCGGCCATCTTGAATTTTGAAAAAAATTAAGAAACAAATGAAGGTCGTCAAATTGCTTACAACCCCCTACATTTTGGAAAAAAAATCACACCCCTAACCCCAACCGTTTTCGCAGGCCGTACCCCTTCCACATCAGGTTTCTGCAGATCCTCAAATGTCAGATTTTTCTGGTACTCACTGGATAGAACGGGAGGTCACGACAAATTTGGTAACGATAAGGGATATGGCTGACTCTGGTTTTATAGAATAAAGAGCACCTCTCTGATGCTAAATATGTTGGTCTGCCTGCGTGGAGTGGTTGCGTTACTTAGATATGGCGCCTGAAAAGTTGGTTATCGTGACTAAAAAAAAATGATAAGGGATATGGCTGACTCTGGTTTCACAGGATTAAGAGCATCTCTCTGATGCCAAATATGTCGGTCTGCCTGCGTGAAGTGGTTGCGTTACTTAGATAGGGCGCCTGAAAAGTTAGTTACCTGGACAAAAAAAGAAAATTATAAGGTAAATGGCTGATTCTGGTTTCACAGGATGAAGAGCACCTCTCTGGTGCTAAATATGTTGGTCTGCCTGCGTGAAGTGGTTGCATTACTAAGATATGTCGCTTGAAAAGTTGGTTATCGTGAACAAAAGAAAAAAATAATAACGTAAATAGCTGACTCTAGTGTCACAGAACAAAGAGTACCTCTCTGATACAAAATTTGTCGGTGAAGTCTTGTTTGTTTGGTCGGTCTGCCTACGTGAAGTTCTAGTGTTACTTAGATATGGGTATGGCGCTAGAGTCAGCTATATCCCTTATCGTTACCAAATTTGTCGTGACCTCCTAATCTAGGAGCACCCTCTATACGACCACACATCAACCTAAACCCCACCAACCCCGCAACAGGGCAAACAACTATGTCAATCAGTGAGTCAGTCAGTGGTATTGTAGGTTTATATATTATAATATAACTAGCTTTTCGGGCGCTGCGCGGGCTGCAAGCAGCCCGCGGTTTTTCGTGCGGCTTTTGAGGTCGGCTAAATAACATGTCCAGTTGAGAAAATGGGTAAAAACTGCAGTCTGTAAAGGAAACATCAAAATATGTGTGGGGGCGGCCATCTTGGATCCAAAATCGGAATGCAGTTTCGAGTTCCGCGGGGTGCTTTACCCCCACATGCAAAATTTCAGACCCTTATGAAGTCCAAGTGAGACGTTACTAACGAAATGGTATAATTTTCTAAAATTCAGACGCCATCTTGGATTCCAAAAAAAAATTTCAAATTTGGATTTTTCGGCTCAAAGTACATATAAAAATCGATTTTCAGCCAAATCGGAAGCAGTAGACTTTCGGCGGCCATCTTGGATTTCCAAAAAAAAAATTCACGACGCAATGCTTGGTGAGGGTGGCTCGGGCTTCGCCCGCAGCTCGCCCTTCGGGCTTCGCCCTCGCCCGCAGCTCGGCCTGCGGCCTCGCGGGGGGCCTTTGTTTTTGGCCTTTGGCCTCTGGCTGCGCCTAGTTACTTGGAGTGGCCGTTTGTATGAAATTTGTATGGAGGAAAATTGACCATGTATGGCGGCCATCTTGAATTTAAAAAAAAATCAAAAAACAAATGACGCTCCTCAAATTGTTCACAACCCCCTACATTTTGGAAAAAAAATCACGCCCCCAACCCAAACCGTCTTTGCAGGCCGTTACCCTTCCACATCAGGTTTCCGCAGATCCTCAAAGTAGATGGAAAATAGGGTACCTGGATCCAACCATTCAGGTTGGATCCAGATACCCTATTATTTTATTTTCATTTTCGAGCTACCCATTCATTCATCAAGTAACACTTCCAATATTCAAAGGCATGCCAACTGTTCCGATGATAAACATGTTCACTAGACGGAATCTCTAATATTTAAAGATATTTCTACTGATCCAGCGAACAGGTAAATAAATTTTATAATAATTGATAACTGACTGACCTGCTTTCCGAACTGCTTAACAATAACTGATCAAAATTGTAACTGAATTACTTCACATATATCATCTCACTCGAGTAGAATGGCTTAATCAGATCAGAGTTTTTATCTATAAGTTTCGAAGTTTCGATAAGTAGTTAAAATGTTCATTTTCAGTGTACATACATTTAATACCGTAAATTGACTGCTGCATACTCTTAGACAAGGTGTGTTTTAAATTGATAGTCATTTACTCATAATACAACCACTAAGCTCTTAATCTTCAAATTTTAAGTCTTGATTCTCACTTTACTAATTTTAGAGGTACCTACTTGTATGGGTATGGTATATCGCAGAGGTTACCCACACATTCGTTTCAAACATACATCAATTTCATGCGTCGCATTCATTGGAAAATAATACAAGGTATTACAATTATTAAATATTTATTTTGACTTTATCATAATTTTCTTTACACCATTTATACAAACAAATTACATTTTTATAAGCACAGATATTGTTATGATAGATACAGGTTTTAAGATCCGAAAAATATTTTTCATACAATGTTTCAAAATTAGGACAGCCAACCCCTTCTAAGTTATACACTTTACTAGTATCTAACATATGTTTAAGCCATACTGTTTTTTTGTCACCTTTAGCAAAAATATTTTTATCTTTAAAAAATTTGATTATACTAGACTTATAATTACAGTATGGTACAAAGCCTTCATTCCATAGAATTCCTCTATTTTTTTCAATCCATGCTACGGTCGAACGTTCTTTTTTTGTTAAATCATAAAATGGGTATGGTGGCTTTATTAATAATATCATAACATGAGATTTCGACAAAATTGCTATTTCTTTGGGAATGAATTGATTTTTCTCATTCTTGAAACCTTGAACATCAACAATTACATTCATGATATCTTCCGAACAATGTTACTCAGAGGTTTATACTCAAAAAGTCGGTCGTTAATGATCAAACAGTATCCTGTTGTATCTTCAGGAATGTCTTCAGAACATTCAATTTCTAAACGCACATCTACTGGTCCACTCTTTAGTGAGTCGTTTTGTCTTAAACAATCAATAACGAAAAGTGGTGCTTTTTCTTTGAATGACAGCAAATCAAGCAGAGGGTCTGGACTGAGGCCATAATACGACTGACGGAAATTCGTATACATTTCATATAATATACTGTACTTTCCTTGATCAAATTTAAGATGAAGTGATTCATAGGGATAATATTGTGAATTTAAAAACAGTTTCACATTGTTAACATTACAGTGATCAAACATTGAAGAACTATTGAGTGAAAAATCTTTTCTATTACTTTGCAAACCGAATATAACCGTTTTTCTAATTGAGAAGCAGTTTTGATAGACCATGAATGTTTTGTTGTTTTGGGTAATAATGGATATTCATACAAATCCCAATTTCTGAATGCAAGTTGTATAGGGCGATCTTTTTCTAGGTGCTTCAGTAATAAGAGTCTACTACGATCAGAAACTTTTATATGAGGCACTCGCCATTGTACCTTCTGTATATCTATACGGATATTATTTGCTTTTTCAGTAGTTACACAATTTACAGCCGAACTGCTTCTTTGTAATATAAGCTCATGTCTACAATTAATAATAATTTTATTATAATCTTCTGCGAAACCTAATACTTTGTTTAATGGAAGAACTATGCAGAAGTTTCCATTTGATTGCTTGAATCCATCCACTTTCCATCCCCACACCTCAGCGGCTCTATTTTCCCCTTCATTCATTGAAATGTATGATTTTATTGTAGTGGTGATTCCAGCATTTTTTATACGATCTATTTCAATACCATTTAGTTCATATCTTATGTCTTAAAATAAAAATGGTATTGCATTGTTTATAAAGTTTACTTCCTTTTTAGATAATTTTCCTGTTGCATCAGCACCACTTATATTCACACGACCCTCTATGTAAATTGAACTAGCAGATGGTAGCACATACACATCTTGCTGATGAATAGGTATTCTAATTTCATCGTTATCTTTAAAGCTATTGTTATAAGGATTATAGCTATGTATTTCATAGCTTTCTATTGAATGATCATGATGTGGCGAATCTGTAATTTGTAACATTTTATAATTTAAATCCAAGAGCGCGAAGAAATTTTTTATTTTTTAGTGTGATTGCTTTTTTTGTACCTAACCGCTTCTCTGCTAGCAGTCTTCTTTCTTTCGATATTGGAGGTGTAATGTTATGTGTTGGCTTTTGAATAACCGTTTTATTAAAAACCAACATGATTATAATGACGTTTCTTACTTTATTAAATTACGATTAATGAAGATTTCTTGAATGAAACAGAATATTAATTGACACCAGCTTAGATTATTTCACTTGGAAATATTATCACTAACTGAGTAAAAAAACTTTAAGTATGTATTTTTATTTTACATTATGAGATGTCCAAAATAACTGAAGGAAGTTAAGACACAAATGTCCACAATTGTATAAATTATTACCTTGTAAATTATCATAGTTGTACTGAATATTTGGTCCTACATAATTAATTATTTCTTTAGGCGGTCTTAAATTTCCGTAACTGTCAAAGTATTCAATATAGTTGTTTATTTTTGCATATGCTACCCAATGAGTACCAGAGTTTTTCGAACTATCCAAATTAATAATACCACATTCTTTTTTATGTGGTTTCTTAGGTAGTTCGTCTCTCATAAACACACCACGAAAAAACGGAATTTGTTTTGAGTGTTTTAATATGTCAATGTTGGTTAAAGCTCTTTTGGGTAGCCGAGTAATCAGTTTTTTGATTTTGTTACATAAATTCCTAACCCGTTTTTATAGGGCTTAAGGTGTAATCCTTTTCCTACACAAATAGATTGCGTAACTGGCAAACCTCTGCCAGATCTTTTTAATGTTGATAGATGTTTCTTAGCACTTTTATAACCCTTTAACTGTCGGACGCCCGGAGCGGGCGTCTGATGTATTGTTTTACTATTGTGTCTGCTATGCCGACATTCGAAGGGATAATCATTTATAGCTTTTGTGATTCCTGCGACTCCACCAGCTATACTACCAGCAGCTGACAATCCTGCAAATATAGGAATCAACGGAAGAAAACCACCAGTTTTTGGTACTGGTATTACTCTTGGTAAAGCAATAGGTAAATCTGATGCTAATTCTTGAGCTGCGGCGTATGCTAATTCCGTTAACATTTTCTTACATTTAGGTTTTAAATTACTTATGTGTCGCCTTGCATGAGACACAATATTTTTAAAGGTCTTTTTGATTCCGGCTCCTGAAGGAGGTTTTTTAAATTTATTTTGTTTCATATTTTTTTCTTTATTTTGATGTTGTTTTTTAACCATAGTACTATTATTAGTTAGAATAGTCTTTACTTTAGAAATATCTTTACACGAATGACTTGAAATATTATAATGGATGATATATATTTAAATGTAGAGACATTAGCAGGGCTTTGTCTGCCCCCATTAGTGATAAAGTCGTGATAGTATTAATGAATGAAAAATTCACGATGCGTTCGTCTTATCTATCCAACTGTTTTCACTTGTTGGTAGGCCTAACCACTTAACGTTTACTTTATTACCTTTGGTCTTCAAAACTTTTTCTACGAGGTATATATCAGGATGTTTAGTTTTTTTTAATTTCTTCGGCATAAAAGGCTCCTAAAATTGGTCTATGCCGGGCATCTTCTAGTAAATATGTTGTAGGATTAGTATTTTGCACTTTGATAATCTTAAATACTTCTGAAGACCAATTAGGTGTATATCCTTTCTCAAAACATCCTTTATGTTTACTAATTCTAACGTAATCATTAATCTTAAACCTTTTACATATTTTTTTATTTTTTTTCTCCTCTAAAATATTATATCTTTGTAGTATCAACTTTTCATTACTATGATTGATTGAAGCTGGTCTTTGTCCAATAGTACTATGATGTGAATGATTATATTCATGTAATTTATTAACCAGCGTTCCATCAACCCATTTGTAATTTCCCTTTAAGCTAAATTCTTTATACAATTTATTTTTCAAAGTTCTAATTAGTCTTTCCACTATTGAAGCCTTTTTTGTTGAATATGTAGAATAATGATTGATGTCATACTTTTTAATAATCATTTTAAATTTATCATTATAAAATTCAGTTCCTAAGTCTGTTTGTAAATTTTTAGGCTGCCTTCCCTGATTTAGTAGAGATTGAAACGATGTGGACACTAATTCTTTATTTTTTTGTTTAAGTGGAATAGCCCAAGCATATTTTGAAAAACAATCAATTATGATAAATATATATTTGTACCCATCGTTTACTGACGATATTGCTTGCATGTCTATCAAATCTGCTTGCCAAAGATCATCTATACCTTTAAGAATAACACTTCTTCTAGGAAAGTTAATTCTAGCATTTTTATGAATTTCATTAACAATATCTTCTTTACTCATAATGGTAATTATTTCCGAATATTAACAATTTATTTTATAAATTTGAAATGAAATTAACTTGTTAAAATGCTAACTAGCTCGTAGTACTACTGTATACTGAGAGGATAGGTTTTAAAGCATGTGTTTTATTCCTTGATGATGTCGGCTTCTTTTAATTCTTCAATTATTGAAATAATTTCGTTATCATGGTTAGTATTACCAGCACTTTTTGATGCAATAAGTAGCTTTAATCGCTCAATCAATTCATTTGGATCATCCCAATAAATGTAATCGGTATCATTTTTATACATTTTTTTAAATTTTGTTAATGAACCTCCTATTTTGGTTTCTGATGTCTTTCCAGGAAACATTGGCTTGATTATTTGACAATATTTTATGCCCTTATCACCTTTTATTTGACCGTTGGGGTTAAAGTCACGTTTATGTACACTAGTAATATCAAGTATGTCTTTGTATATTATTTTATCACTATCAGTCACTAACTTAAGATTAGGTTTGTTACGTATTAGCAATTCTTTTAATCCAGGAGTCAAGTCATATTTATTATCGTTTATCCGAAGAACATATGACTTTTCATTTTCATTTGAAACATTTTCTTTGATAGAAAAGCGAATTTTAGTGTTTCCTATCATTAGTGTTTTGTTTTCACTACGAACTCCAAACGGAACATTTAAATCATTGTATATTTCCATCATATCTTCCTTTTTGAGTGAAATAAGTGTATCATCTTTATTTCCTAGCGGTGTTTTCTCATTATCAGAAAAATATTCTGAATTATCGTTATTAGATGTTGATTTGATAGAATCTTTGAATTCTTCATATTCTTTTGGTGAACTATACTCTTCACTTGTATTTTCCCCGTCCATGATAAAATCATCAATTGTGTCATTCATATTACCGTTTTCTGAAATGTTCATATTAAAATTACTTTTATCTTTAACCATTCTCTCCATTGAATCAATTACAGGTTTAAATATCTTTTTATATTTCAAACTGGCTACATCTTCCTCGTCCTGAAGTTTTTTAATTTTATGTTTTATATTATTTACTGATTTGATTAATTGTTCTTTTAAATCCATTTTTCTTTAATACAAGTGTAAGATTCAAATAGATAGATCAATATGAAATATTTTTTGCTCAAACATAGCTATATATACTTTTTAAAGTGTACAAACGTATCAAACCCTCTTCTATATCGCCCACTATTTAATAAACACTCTTTATTAATAACTAAAAAATTATAATTATTTTGCCATATCATGGAGCAGAGCTTTTTGAATTTTACCCAATCCATGTCTGTATTGATATGCTCATTGTATATGTGTTTTAAATTAGTATCATCTTGTTTGAAAATAATAAAAAAGTTAACGTTATCTCTAATTAGTTGTTTGGGTATTTTTGAATAAGTTTGAGACAAATAGAAACAATCTATTTGTCTATGCCTTCCCATAGCGAAGTGATTTCTTATATTATCTTGATTTTCACATACAACATCATCAAAAATAATTACTGAATTAGGTATGGCTTCATTCGGATGAATTACTTCTTGATTATTATTAAAAATGAATAACTTCGCATTCGCAATCCTGGCAATTACTTTTCTTAAAAAGCTGTACTTTGACTGAAAAGCTGTCTTTGAATATAAATAAATATTTTTAAATTTGAGTCCATTTTCATGTAATAACAAATTAAGCATAATATTTGTTTTACCACAGTTAGATGGACCACATATTATACAACGTATAGTATTTGGAAAAAGAGTACTATGTCTTATAATTTGTGTATTATTTTTAACTTTAATATTATCGACTTCTAAAGTTTGAGTTTGCTTTATGAATTTCATTTTGAAATGAAGGATAATAACATTTTGTCAGTCTTTACATATCCTGCTCATGGTAGGTGTGTTATCGTGTACAGGATAAAAAAAAAAAAGATAAATGTACTTAATATGTATATATTCTTCATGTAATTTATGAGCATATTGAAATAACAAATATTCTTAAGAATAACTATAAATTATTTATTTTGTTTAATATATATTTTTTAAGGACAAAACAGTTATTACAAACAAACAAATTAATGATATCTATTAATAACAAAACAATATAAATTATAATTATCAATTTCAATAATCCATCGACAAGAGCTATATATTGCTCTTAAAATATAAAGATAGGATGAATTACAATACACATTTAGATTTGTTGATATCTTACATAAATATCATATAATTATTCCATAAACATAGAATGGCAATGACCCCAAGGTATAGTGTTAATATGATCTTGCAGTACTTGAACTTTATCATCGTTTCCATCCAAAACTTTTTTATCAACTTGCTGAGAGAATATAACATGTTTTATTGATTTTATCATATTCATTTTACTTCTGAATACTTCATTCCTCGTTAAAACTTTGTTATAATCATTCAATTCCAGATTATTTGTAACCAACTTGGATACACCCTTCGCTTTTTTTATTCGAGTTTTAACACTATTTATAAAATATAACTTTGCACGTAAACCAATGAATTCCGTAATTAAATCATCACCCATTTCAAGTTTCCATAGTCCAGGAATTTTTGCATTATTTTGAGGTATACAAAAAAGATTATCTTTTTCAAAATTACTAGTATCGTACTGGTGAATATCTTCATGCATATCATGATAAAAATCATGTGTGTATATTAAATATAATAAGCTATCGGTGTCAGTATAGCAAAGCTGAGCATTATTTGCATACTTTTTCTTTATAAAGTCATAGTGGAATTGATATAAATGTTGCTTTGCATATTCTAAAACTGTAAATCCAATATAAATCGGTCTGTCTAAAATTACTTTCTCAGGATTTAATTCTATTGCTATGAAATTTTCTGAAAATATTGCTATACTTTTTAGGTTAGGTTTCACTATTAATCTTTCAGCATCAAGTTGTTTATTTGTTTTATTGTTATTATCTCTCCATTTAGAAATTAATTTAACATTTGCCTGTTTACGCTTATTTTCTATAGTTTTGCCGAATATTGCATTGTTAAGTAATTTAAAAAAATCTTTTTCAAATGCTGTTTTTGAATCCTGTCGTCGATTGGTATTTAAATCAATATATTTTTTTAGAAAACGCTCTTGTCTAAAGCTAAGAATACGATGAATTAAAATTAAACCATTTTTTAAACACTCTTTCAGGTGAACATAATGAATAACATAGTTTTGTTTATCGTAAAGATTAGCTACTAGCTTTTCTGTTGTTCCATAAGGTGGTACAATTTTTTCAACAGCAAATGGTAAATCTTTATGTTTATCATGTAAATAATCTGGATAACTTAAGTCTACTTCCAAAATATATCCATAATCATTTTCATCAGAAAAAGTCGTTACATCAATTTTTTTTAATTCATCTTGTGATAATAGTTTGAACTCTCCAATAGGCAATTTTTTCATCATCGCATACCCGTATAGATTATTACAATCGAGATATATTAAAGACCTGCTTGGTTCAGAAGTGTTAAAATGTGGTAAGTATTTATTATTTGATTTAGCATGACGAAGTGAGCACTGTGCTAATCCACCACGGATACCTTTTTCTAACAACTCATAAATTTCTAAGTCACTTATTAACACAAGTTCAACACCAGTGTACAGTAGCATCGCATCCCAACTTAAACTCGCTGCGCTGACATAATAACTCGGATCCAAGTGATAAAAATGCAAACTTGTTCTTCTAAATTTTTCGAATATATCGCAAAGTAAAAGCACATCACATTTTAAATATAAATCTGTGTATTCAGCAAGAGATTTTATTTTGAATAGTTCCCACACTGTTTGAGCATGTAAATATTCGTTATCAGTTATAGACTCATCTCGCAACGTATTGTAGAAATTACTTTTAGCAGGTAATTGAGTTTCTTGAAATTTTGACCACGAGTCCATGTAGTCATAGGGATAAATGCCTTTCTTCCTTAGTAAATCGAATTTTGCTTTTTCAGGAAACTCTTTGGATAAACTTAAAAAATCACTTTCTGATAAACTTTTGCTCAAAGCATCTATACTAGAACTAAGAAATTGATATGAATCGATAAATTTTATTTGAATAGGAAAATTAAAGTTTTCAGTTTTCATTACTTTTGTAAATGAAAGGTATTTTTCTTTTGTTTTCGGTATCACTTTTATAGCACCTTCATATTTTGCTAACTCTTCAATAAATAAATGTGAATCATATCCAGATAAGTTATGAAATACTACAGGAATGAATGGACAAACTCTATACATCAAGTTATATTGAGAGTGCGCTGCACCTCTGTACTCAGAAGTAATATGATCATGATCTCGAACTTTATCATTGAGTAATAACTTTTTACATATGTAACATAAAGTAGCCTTTTGGTATTCTAATTCTTGTTTTGATGTTAATGGAGTCATTGACTTTTTCGTACTCAAAATTTTGTGTAAACGTTTAGCATCTTGTATTAATTCTTTGACAAACACTTCCACACAATCTTTACCTCTATACGATACATATTTATTTAATTTTTTATCATGTGAACAACAAATATAATATGCGAAACATGACGGCTGATGAATCCTTAGACTTTCAGTTCTTACTGAGTTATGAGTACGTTTATCACACTCTATTAATAAACATTCAAAGTCAGCATAAATAATAAAATTGATTTTTTGTTGTCTTTCATAATTTTTAAATGTTAATACAGTATTATGTTCAGGTAAAATAGACAAAATCTGGGAACAGTGATGAGTCTTATATCTATTTTCACTACTGAAGAACTGTAAACATGTCTCACATAAATAAACTTTACCCTTATAACGAGTGACCTGCGGTCTTACTAAACGGATAAGATTTTTTATTAAGCAATAGTGTCCTTTACTTTTGTTTTCTATGTATAATAAATTAAAATGATTATTTTTTCTCTGTTTCGATACATAAAGTGGTCCAGTCACAATATTATTTCGTAAGCCATATACATTAATGCTTATGGTAGGATTGTTTTTTTCAAAACATCTAATATCTGTATGCGTAAGAGGAAATGACATTTTATCTGTATTTAAAGCAGTAGAATAGTGAGGATATGAACTAGTTCTGCATACATTTTTCGTAGTTGGGTATAATCCAGCCATTATGCTCCAAAGAAAACAAAAATTATCTTTATTTTTTATGTTTATACAACTCTTCGAATTTCTGATTGCTGGTGGTAGTTCTACATAAGATCCACCTCTCAAAGGAGAAAATTTATTGACATTTATTTCAAGATGACTCAATGAAACAAGTGACCATCCAGATTGACAATGTTGAAATTCAGTTAGTTTTTCTTTTAATATATCTGTTACATTCTTTAATAACTCTATTAAATCAGTATTTTTGTATATAATATTATATTGAGTATTAAAGGACTTTAATTGTGTTTCATCTGATTTCGGTAATATAAAATATGCGAACAACTCAAAATTAGTTTTAATGCAATCATATTTACTTAGTGAAATATTTAATAAGTCTATGAGGTGTACTTGGTTGTTACTCAATAACGCTTCTAGACCGAAGTACTCGTCTTCCTGATTGATATTCAATCTGTATGTTACTATTCTGTTTTTAAAAGCAGTCGCAACAATATTGATATTCGGGAGCTGTGTATTCAGTAAAGAATTAGCTTTATGTATATTCGTTCTCATGTGATAGGGATATCGTTTTTCTAGTATTATCACTTTACATTTATCACAATATATCGTTTTTTGAGATCTCGATGTGTCGATAGGTTGAACAGCTGCGAAATAAAAAAACAGATACAATAATAAAATATAATCAGTTCCATAATAAATAAAGAATTTAATTTTTTTAATTTTTAATTATGTACTCTATAACAGAGAATATAATGTGTAACGAATAGGGAGTATTAATCAACACGAAATGGAGTAAATGTGCTAATCAATGTGAACAACTTTTACTATGAGACCATTCCTTTAGAAGCAAAAAGTCTGCTGCATCATATATTTTAAATAGTTGGTATTTAATTTTATATAGAGCGACAGACTTCTTTTTTTTTTTGGTCCCATAGTAAAAGTTGTTCACATTGATTAGAACGTTTAATCCCTTTCTGGTTGTTATCCCCTTTTCGTTACACATTGTATATGTTTAATAACTGAATATAAATAAAATATAAAATTAGATTTCATAATACGAAAGTATAACAGGAAAAAAGAAAGAGTTACAAACAGGTAAATTATGTCATACTTTCGTATGATCCGACTACAGTAATTGGACACTTCTTAAACTCCTTTTTCGAGCTATTTACAAAGTCCTTCAAAGAGCGCCAAGCTTCTCTGTCTTTGTTTTCATCGATCTTAGTCTTGATAGTTGTAATGGCATACCGCCATCTATAATTCGGCATTATGTTTTGAATCTCATCTGTATTATAAATTTTTATTTCCACATAATACTTCCCTTGCTTCGTATTATCTACTCGTCGAGAGTACCCCTTTGCTTCCCTTCTCATATACGTAGAAATTAAAGGTGGTATATTATTACCATTTTTTGAAGATGAAGGCTTGATTTGATTTTCCTCTTCGCTGTCTTCTCCAAACAGATCAGCTGCTGTAAGACGAGGTGGAGCAGTATATGAAGCGATGACCGTTTTTGTTTTTTTCGCTTTTGACTCTTCTCTCGGCTTGCTGGAGCTCCGTTTTCTCTTTTTTTCCACCGGCTTTGACTCTACTTCTGAGTCATCGCTTGAGATGAAAAGATCCTTCTCCAATGATTTTGACCTATAAACAAAAAAATATAGTTACTTCACTATATTCTCAATCTCACAAACACTACTAAAGAGTGGGGGTCGTGGAGACAGTTTTATTTTGTAAAATTTACTATAAACTTAAGTACTTATAATTCTATAAAAAAAATTATAGCTATATCAGTATCAAATCAAAGAAAAGTTTTAATATCAGATACAGGTTCTATACAAGAATATAAACTGAATTGATAAATGTGGAAAGAGAATATGTTTATAACAGAGAATGTGAATAAATTATATGATTAGGGTATGTAAACAGAGTAAGCCAATAAAGTATAGAGTTTACTAAAAGAGTGTATGATTAAAGCGTATAAATGGTGTACTTATGTGCGTAGAGTGTACAAATAAAATGTATGAATAGAAGAGTGTATATAGAGAGTATGAATAGAGTAAATGAATAAAGATTATGAATAGAGTATATGAATAGAGAGTATGCATAGAGTACATGAATAAAGATTATGAATAGATAGCATGAATAGAGATTATGAATAGAGAGTATGAATAGAGAGTATGAAAAGAGTATATGAATAAAGATTATGAATAGATAGTATGAATAAAGATTATGAATAGAGAGTATGAATGGAGAGTATGAATAGAGAGTATAAATAGAGAGTATGAATAGAGAGTATGAATAGAGAGTATGAATAGAGAGTATGAATAGAGTATATGAATAGAGAGTATGAATAGAACATATGATTAGAATTGGTGAATAGAGTTTATGAGGACAACATCTGAGTAAACCATGAGAATCAATAGCATGAAGGAGAAGTGTTTTTTTTCTCCTTCATGCTATTGATAGCTAGTAGTACTATAATTTGTAAATACTTACATTTTATTTTTCTCCTTTGCACGTACCCACTTCAACAGCTAACTAATTATATCACAAGACCACTGCTACTGGACCAGATGCCCTTAGGAAGTAAATCAAACTGTAAATTCACTTAACATCGGGGTGGCTTAAATATGATTTTTCATAAGTACCTTATTAGTAAAAAATAATGATGTAAATTTTTCTTAAGATCTCGCATTATGTCTGTTGCTGTACTTAATCTAAGCTAACAAATGTCTGACGCATAATATTGATACTCGATTTTTTAAAATTCGACTTCATCACGTGAATATATAGAGCGGAATCACAAACAAAACGCTTATGATAATCAAGTAGGTGCGTACTTGTCTATAGTAAAAGCACAGCGATCGTAATGTTTCTTGAGCGTATCTGAAGATTTATTTATCAATGGCAAAAAGAGCATGGTTTGCAGTCTGCATGTCGTCCAAATAAGTGAAAACGCCAGGTGTTGTCTTCATGGTGGTCTTCGGATATACGATGTCTTACTAATGTTTTATATTCAGAGTTACAAAAATGAAAACTCTATTCACAAGAGAATAAAAACCTGACTTATGTTAACTGAAAAGAGCCATTTTTACCTAAAATAAGATTTCTAAAAGCGATAATGAAAAGTATAAGTATGTAGATAAATAAGAATTATACTCCTTATTAAAAATAAAACACATTACCTACCTTGCTCAACAGTGGGTTAAATATTAAAATGCAAACATCGACAATATCTTTAATGCAAAAAGTATTGTATTTTGAACTTTAAATGACAAAGTTTAATTGATATAAATAGAGACCTTCTTTCAATAAATACATTAGTATTTTTCAAGCAGTGCAGTACAATACAAACATGCCGGTAAGTAGCAATATTTTTCTTTCTCTAGTTGTCTACAACCAACTTTTTCCTATGAGATTGTTTGTTTGTTTGTTTTTCATATGTGTAAGTGGCCAACATGGGTGTCAGATTTTTCATGCTGTCGGCATCTGACGTAGCTTGACGACTGCCATACAATGATGATAGCCGGGTCAACGGCTTATACGTGTCTTCCGAAGCACGGAGGAGCTCGAGAATTTTTTATGCCACTTGTGGTCACCCATCCAAGTGCGGGCCACGCCTGGTATCGTTTTACTTGCGAAAACGTTAGTAATGCGCACTGCCATCGGACTACCGAGCTCCTCAATGATATGATATGAGACAGTTTATATAAGGTATTATTGGAATATTTGTAAAACAAATAATTTTTATGTTATGTTATTAATACATGTTTCAGTTCAACAATGGTGTCATTAACGAATGCTACTCACCAATCACACCACCGCTTCCAGTACCAGAATCAGAGGAGGCAGCCCTCAGAAGGATGAATAATTTAGAGTTCGAGGCACCGAATATCGAACCCAGCATTGCATATTCACAATTAATTAACAGGCAGAAGCAACTAACTTCTAGTGTGAAAATCACTACAAGTGGAGTAAAACTTATAAGAATTGAAGTGTATGACGCTAACCAGTTTGATAGTGCCGAAAAATCCATTTGTCACTGCAATGCTGACGTTTGCGCTCAGCATACAGTGACTAACATTTTCACAGACAATATTTACGCTAGAGTAAGAGAAATCATACGAGAAATTGAAAGTAATGTCATATTTCTGTAATTATTGTTTTGAGTTTTCATTTGATTGTATCGACTTTGAATAAGTATAATGTTCAAATGTTATTGTTAATATTGTATTGAATTTGGATTTAAGATTAGTATGCGCAAAAATGAACATTTGAATGTATACATAATATTTCTATGTAATAAATCTACTTGTAATAAAAAGAAACAAATAAAATTAAGACTAGCTATTCATTCAATTAAAGATAGTTCATTCAGTCTCTTAACTTCAACTTGATTATTTACCTAGATGTTACTTGATGAATGAATGGATAGCTTCAAAATAAAAATAAGGTAATAGGGTATCTGGATCCAACTGAATGGTTGGATCCAGATACCCTATTTTCCATCTACTCCTCAAATGTCAGATTTTTCTGGTACTCACTGGAGCACCCTCTATACGACCGTACATCAACCTAAACCCCACCAACCCCGCAACAGGGCAAACAACTATGTCAATCAGTGAGTGAGTCAGTGGTATTGTAGGTTTATATATTATAACTAGCTTTTCGGGCGCTGCGCGGGCTGCAAGCAGCCCGCGGTTTCTCGTGCGGCTGTTGAGGTAGGCTAAGACATGTTTCCAGTTCAGAAAATGGGTAATTTTGTATGGAAGAAAATTGTCCTTGTATGGCCATCTTGGATTTTGAAAAAAATTAAAAAACAAATGACGCTCGTCAAATGGCTTACAGCGCCTTACATTTTGGAAAAAAAATCGCACCTCTAACCCCAACCGTTTTTGCAGGCCGTACCCCTTCCATATTAGGTATCCACAGATCCTCAAATGTCAGATTTTTTTGGTACTCCATTTAGCGCCCTCTATACAACCACACATCAATCTAAACCCCACCAACCCCGCAACAGGGCAAACAACTATGTCAATGAGTCAGTCAGTGAGTGAGTGGTAATGTAGGTTTATATATTATAATATAATATAACTAGTGTTTCGGGTGCTGCGCGTGCTGCAAGCAGCACGCGGTTTTTCGAGCGGCGGTTGTTGGCTAAGAAATGTTTCCAGTTCAAAAAATGGGTGAAAACTGCAGTCAGTTGAGAAAACATGAAAACATGTGTGGGCGGCCATCTTGGATCCAAAATCTTAATGCAGTTTCGAGTTCCTCGAATTGCTTTACCCCCACATGCAAAATTTCAGACCGCTACGAAGTCCCAGTGAGACGTTAGGAACGAAATAAATTTCATTTTCTAAAATTCAGACGCCATCTTGGATTCCAAAAAAAAAATCATATTTGGATTTTTCGGCTCAAAAAACATATAGATATTGATTTTCAGCCAAATCGCAAGCAATTGACTTTCGGCGGCCATCTTGGATTTCCAAAAATTAAAAAAAACCCGGCGCTTACGGGAGTGGCTCGGGCTTCGCCCTCGCCCGCAGCTCGCACTTCGGGCTCGCGTCACTCGGCCTGCGGCCTCGTGATGGGGTGAAATTACTTGGGGGAGGGGGAGGGGGGGGGTGAAGGGGGGGGCTCGGCCTTCGGCCTCGCCACGGAGCTCGCCCTTCGGGCTCGCGAGCCGGCTTCGCCCTCGGCCTTCGGCCTCGGGCTGCGCCAAGTTACTTGGGGGGGCCGTTTGTATGAAATTTGTATGGGGGGAATTTTTTTTTTATGAAAATTAAAAAAAAAAAAACTGGCTCTGGTAATTGATCAGGTACCCCTTTCATTTTGTCTATGGGGTCAAATCTCTAGGTCCAACCGTTTAGCCACGCCGTACCCCTTCCACATCAGGTTTCTGCAAATCCTCAAATGTCAGATTTTTCTGGTACTCGACCCCCTCACCCCTGTACGTTCCACTATAAACCATCACCCCTACTATTTGGCAACCGATCAAACAACTATGTCAATCAGTCAGTCAGTCAGTCAGTGGTAAGTGTAGCTATATATAATATAATATAATATAATGTAATGTAATGTAATGTAATGTAATGTAATGTAATGTAATGTAATGTAATGTAATGTAATGTAATGTTATGTAATGTAATGTAATGTAATGTAATGTAATGTAATGTAATGTAATGTAATATAATATAATATAATATATATAATTATATAATATAATATTATAAGGCTAAATCAGGAGGGGCAGGGTACATCAATAGACTAGGAAACCTTTTTAAGGAAAGAAATGCACATAACCCGAAAATACACAAATTTAATGGAAGTGCTTTGTCCAATCAGGTTCGCAGTATGCAGAAGCAAGCGGCACTGCATACAACAAATATCTTAAGCAGAGTTTTAGGCGACACAGTTTTTGTAGGAGGCGACGCTGAAACTCCTTCTCCCTGAGGGTCTCAGGGCGGGAGTTCAGCTTAATACCGATTAAAAACGGTCGAGAAGATGCAAACCTAAGAAATTTTAATATAATATAATATAATATAATATAATATAATATAATATAATATAATATAATATAATATAATATAATATAATATAATATAATATAATATAATATAATATAATATAATATAATATAATATAATATAATATAATATAATATAATATAATATAATATAATATAATATAATATAATATAATATAATATAATATAATATAATATAATATAATATAATATAATATAATATAATATAATATAATATAATATAATATAATATAATATAATATAATATAATATAATATAATATAATATAATATGCCCCCCAATACAACCTCACGCCCAGACTTTTTAACATTTTGTCCATGTGGGGGGCGGGCAACAGGTACTTATTACAGTAAAACTTGCCTGTCTAACGAGGCTCTGGAAAACCATTTAAAAATGAGAAGAAATAAAGAGAATGCGCGTATAGGGCCGCTACCCGGGGGTCGCCGGGGCACGTGTGGAGCTGGCGCTGCACGTGACAGCATGTGGACCGTCAGTGACCCCTTGCTGAACAGGCGGGCAGGGGTCGGGGGGGATCAACCCGAAGATACTACAGCCGACATTTTCAGGAACACTGACTACGCTTTGCGGTGCGGGGATAATTTAGATCCCGAGAGTACTGCCGGTGCGTCAGAGTCGACCACACCAACACCAAATACAAATGATGATACGAGGAAGAAGTGGTCCGACTTGGAATTACGAGAACTTTTATTCTGTTACTACAAGGCTAAATCAGGAGGGGCAGGGTACATCAATAGACTAGAAAACCTTTTTAAAGAAAGAAACCCACATAACCCAAAAATACACAAATTTAATGGAAGTGCTTTATCTTATCAGGTTCGCAGTATACTGAAACAAAAAAGATTCACAGAAGAAACACTTAGACAAATACAACAAAATATTGAACAGGAAAACACACAGTCTACAACCACAGACACACACAACCAGACACAATCATCAACATCAACAGATTACACACAACAAGACACTCACACTAATGTAGGAAACTCACAACCACACAGTGAAACAGACCCCCTAAGACATATAAATGACGACTCTAGAAAAAAGTGGACTGATGAGGAATTAAGAGAGCTTATGTTCTGTTATTATAAGGCCAAAGTAGGAGGGTCTGGATACATAACCCGATTTTATAAATAATTTAAAGAACGCAATCCTCAAAATCCAAAAATTCATAAGTTTAATTGTAATACTTTATCAAACCAAGCTCGAACAATACTGAACCGTAAAACACTATCAATCGAAGTTCTTAACGAAATTCGACAAGCAGCAGAACAGTCAGATACACGAAACACCACAACCAGTACAGACACACATACCACAAACATACCTACACAATCACATACACCACATACGACACTCGATCAATCATCACCAATTATAGAAACCTTTCAGTCAAACGGAAACCAAGAAAACTCAACACCAGCAATAGATGACCATACTGAAACAAACACTGAACGATTAAGTATAATTGACCAACTCATACAAAACTACACTGACCAAGACCCTTTAATATTAGATTTATTACAAAATATTGCAGAGATTAAAGAAACTAATATCTCAGAACGCTTAGTTTTACCGAAACCAAAATTTAACAAACAATTCCATAGTAATCTTCGAAAATTAAATCAATATTTACCAACCTTATTTGAAACTGACCCATCTCTCCGAGAAACAAATGACATAATATATGCAACGGCAAAAACTCTGATTCTGGCAAATAACCAAAAACCTTATGTTAGTTCTAACACGCTAAAGCCGCGTAAAGATCCACCATGGAAACAAAGAATAGCCAATAAAATAGAAGTGTTTAGGAAAGACTTAGGAAGATTAATTGAAATAGAAAACGGAGTAGAAACTAGGAAAATGATTAAATTAAAAAATAAAATATACGATAAATACCAAATATTCACTAACAACGATAGAGACAATATAAAAGAAATGTTAAAACAAAAAATAAAGGCACTGTCAGGGAGAATTACACGCTATGAAGACATGAATACTAAACATACACAGAACAAAATTTTTGAAGAAAACCAGCACAAACTTTACAGTAATTTAGCAGGACAACAAAATCTTCCCGAAAAAATACCAACTAAAGAACAAATAGAAAACTTCTGGTCACCTCTTCTGTCACAACCTATATCTTACAATAAAAAGGCTCAATGGATTACAGAGATTGAGCAAACAACTAAAGAAGTAGAACAGAATCAAGACACTTTTGAAATTACAGTAGAACATGTTAGGGACGCTATCAAAAAATTACATAACTGGAAAACACCAGGAATCGACAAAATTCAAAACTACTACTTAAAATACCTTACTAGCATACATATATACTTAGCAAAATTATACACAAATATATTAAAAAGTTCAGAGGAAATAGAAGAATGGTTTACTACTGGTCAGGTTATTTTAATCCCAAAAAGTGACAGAACAGAAGACCCGAAGAACTGGAGGCCAATAGCTTGTCTTCCAAGTATGTATAAGCTCCTGACTTCTATATTGGCAAATGAGTTATACATGCACTGTGACAGAAATAATCTGATTGCCCCGGAGCAAAGAGGGTGTAGAAGACGCGCTCGTGGCTGTAAGGACCACCTGATGGCCAATAAAGCTATACTTGAGGATGCCCACCAAAACCAGAAGAACCTGAGTATGGGATGGGTTGATTACCAGAAGGCCTTTGATAGTATGTCTCATGAATGGATACTAAAGACTCTAGATATATATAAATGCCCAACTGCTATCAAAGACTTCCTCAGAAAGGTTATGCCGAAATGGAAGGTTGTTATGACTGCCCGAGCAGTAGGGACCTCAGTAACTACGGAACCGATTTTCATACGCCGCGGTATATTTCAAGGGGACTCTTTGTTTCCACACTTATCTTCTGCCTACGAATTAATCCTCTGTCACAGGTATTAAATAAATATGAAAGTTTAGGATACAAACTGAAAGACAATGTATGTATAAATCATTTGTTATATATGGACGACCTTAAATTATACGCAAACAACAAAAATAATCTGAAGGTTCTCATAGATAGTACGGAAATATTCACGAAAGATATAGGTATGAACTTCGGGTTAAGTAAATGCAATATCTTACATATGCAAGCAGGAAAAAGAACAGGCTGCGAAGGAGAAGGACATGTGCTGTTAAGCGGTGGAGAATTCGAACATCTGAAGGAAGGCAAAAAATATAAATATTTAGGCATTAATGAAGCAGGAACTATAGAACATGATAGGCTTAGGGAACAAATACAGAAGGAATATTTTAAAAGAGTTAAAAAACTGTCCCATACACACCTTAACGCCAAAAACATAATAACCGCAATTAATACGTATGCAGTTCCAGTGCTTCTATATTCATTTGGTAAAGTCAACTATAAAAACAGCGATTTAAAGAAAATAGACATAAAAACCACAAAATTACTCACTCTAAACAAAATACATCAAGAAAAAGCTGATATCGAAAGATTATACATGTCAATAGAAGAAGGAGGGAGAGGCCTTATGAATATAGAAGCACTACATAAAACTCAGATTATTAAGTATAGGCAATACTTAGAAAATGAAGCCGATTATCTTATAAAAGCCATAGTAAAACATGATAAATCTAGGGTAAAATACTCCATACATAAAGAAGCAAATAATAATTTAAGTGAAATAGGATTAACAATAAATAGTAAGTACATAGATAGTGAACTAAAAAATGCAATATTGAAGAAACGGATACATACATTAAAATCTAAACCACTTCACGGTCAATTTTATAACTCCATTCTCGACAAACCTAACATAGACAAAGAGCTCTCATTCAGATGGATCAAAAAACAACAGGTATCTTCCTCATTAGTCTTGTCAACATTCGCCATACAGGACCAAGCAGTAGCCACCAGAAAGCATGAAAGGGACATTATGAAAAAACCCATAGACGGCAAATGCCGCTTATGCAGGAACAGAGATGAAACTGCCCAACATCTTATTTCAGGCTGTGAAAAGCTGGCTGGCACCTACTATGTCAAGAGGCATAACAATGTGGTACAATATATCTTCTGGACATTAGCAAGAAAACACAACTTTGAAGTCTGGAAATTTTGGTGGAAAGAACAGTTGAGTCAACCTAAAGTAATAGAGAACGATGAGGCGAAGCTGATGTGGGAGATACCAGTTCATACTGATCGCACAATCGCACATAACAGACCTGACATCATATACACACACAAGCAAAGCAATAACACTTACCTTATAGATATCACAATACCGTCAGATTACAATATAGGTGCAAAGGAGATTGAAAAACTAAATAAATACCATCTATTAAAAACAGAAGTAACAAGACTTTGGAACACCAAAACTACAATAGTACCGATAGTAATAGGCGCAACAGGGGTAACCGCTACAAGCCTCCGGCGGTATTGTGACATCTTGGACTCACACATAGATATAAGCATTATGCAAAAACAGGCTGCATTACACACTAGTAACATTTTAAGCCGAGTTCTGGGGGATACAGTTTTTGTAGGAGGGGACGCTGAAACTCCTTCTCCCTGAGGGTCTCAGGGCGGGAGTTCAGCTTAATACCGACCATAAAGGGTCGAGAAGGTGCAAACCTAAGAAATTTTAATATAATATAATATAATATAATATAATATAATATAATATAATATAATATAATATAATATAATATAATATAATATAATATAATATAATATAATATAATATAATATAATATAATATAATATAATATAATATAATATAATATAATATAATATAATATAATATAATATAATATAATATAATATAATATAATATAATATAATATAATATAATATAATATAATATAATATAATATAATATAATATAATATAATATAATATAATATAATATAATATAATATAATATAATATAATATAATATAATATAATATAATATAATATAATATAATATAATATAATATAATATAATATAATATAATATAATATAATATAATATGCCCCCCAATACAACCTCACGCCCAGACGTTTAACACCTAGTCATCGCGGGGGGCGGGCAACAGGTACTAATATATATACTTACCTGGCTGACGAGGCACTGGAAACCACCATTTAAAAATGAGTAATAATAATAGAAGGATGCGCATAGGGCCGCTACCCGGGGGTCGCCGGGGCACGTGTGGAGCTGACGCTGCACGTGACAGCCTACGGACCGTCAGTGACCCCTTGCTGAACAGGCGGGCCGGGGTCGGGGGGGAACAACCCGAAAATACTACAGCCGATTTAATCAGGAATGCCGACTCCACTTTGCGGCACGAGGATACTTTAGATCCTAGTAGTGCTGCCGGTGCGTCGGGGTCAACCACACCAGATCAAAATACAAACGATGATTCGAGGAAAAAGTGGTCTGACCTAGAATTACAGGAACTGATGTTTTGTTATTTTAAGGCAAAAACAGGGGGACACAATTTTTTTAAAGAAAGAAACCCAGATAACCCAAAAATTCATCAATAGAATGGCAACTCACTATCCACACAAGCACGTAGTATAATTAAATATCATAGGCTAAGCGAAGAAAAACTTAGAGAAATACAGCAAAATGCAGAACAAAGCAACACACACAATACACCAACCACACACACAGATACATACAATTTTACTCAGGCAACTTTAACAACAGAAAACACACACAGCGAAACCAACACAAACATTATAGACGAGACGCCAATAGAAAATGATAACAGATCTGAAACCCCTCTTAATGATGATGCTAGAAAAAAATGGACAGACGATGAACTCAGAGAACTGATGTTCTGTTACTATAAAGCAAAAGTGGGTGGATCAGGGTACATGATCCGTTTAGAAAGGATATTCAAGGAACGAAATCCTAACAACCCAAAAATTCATAAATTTAAAGGAAATGCATTGTCTACCCAGGCGCGAGTAGTAATCAATCGTAAAACTTTCTCTACAGAAATACTTTACGAAATACAACGCCAAGCAGAACAACCAACTACTCAATACACAACCGCCACTCAAATTCACCTTGATAACATTAACACACCTCTTCCTTTCACACCCATTACACAAACCATTTAATCATCTGTTCACGAACAATCAAGTCAGGAACACATACAACAAACAATAGAAAACACTCAAAGTATAACCACAAACAGTTTAGAACCCATTAATGAGTTATCGAACAATTACAATACACAAGATCCATTAGTTTTAGACTTACTACAAAATATTGCGGAAACTAGAGAAATAAATATAGAAGATCGCCATGTTTTACCAAAACCAAAACTTAACAAACAGTTTCTAACAAACCTACACAAATTAAATAGATATTTACCTACCCTATAAGAATCAAACAAAACACTTCGGGAAACAAATGACGTTATATACGCAACTGCAAAAACATTAATACTTGCTAATAATCAAACGCCATACATGGAAGCGTAGAATATTAAACAAAATTGAAGGGTTCAGGAGAATTGGGACGTATAATTGAAATAGAAAAAGGAGTAAATACAAACAAGATGATGAAATTAAAAAATAAACTATACAATAAATACCAAATATTTAATAATATTGATCGCGACAAAACAAAAGAAATACTAAAACAGAAAATAAAAGCACTTGCAGGTAGGATACAACGCTACGAAGACATGAACGCTAAACAGAATCAAAATAAAATGTTTCAAGATAATCAGCATAAACTTTACAGAAATCTTTCAGGACAGCAACAACTACCTAATAAAATTCCAACAAAACAAGAAATAGAAAACTTCTGGACACCTTTATTATCACAACCAGTATCTTATAATAAACAAGCTCAATGGATAGCAGATCTAGAACAATCAACAGCAGAAATAGAACAGAATAAAGAGATAGGCGAAATAACGATAGAACAGGTAAGAACTGCTATTCATAAATTACACAACTGGAAAACTCCAGGAATCGACAAGATACAAAACGACTACTTGAAATACCTACCAATACTCACCAACACATAGCAAACCTTTACACCAGAATATTAAAAGGAGAGGAAGAAATAGAAGATTGGTTCACAACAGGACAAGTCATTCTTATACCCAAAAACGACAATAGTGAAGATCCAAAGAACTGGCGACCAATAGCATGTCTTCCTAGCATGTATAAACTACTTACGTCCATTCTAGCGAATGACTAATACAAACACTGTGAGCGTTACGATTTAATAGCTCCAGAACAAAGAGGATGTAGGCGACGCGCACGCGGGTGTAAAGATCATCTGATGGTCAATAAAGCCATACTCGAAGACGCCCATTACTCCCAAAAGAATCTGAGCATGGGATGGGCAGATTATCAGAAGGCCTTTGATAGCATGTCACACGAGTGGATACTCAACACACTAGACTTGTATAAATGCCCACCAGCTATCAAAGGATTCCTCAATATGGCAATGCCCAAGTGGAAGGTGGTCATGACTGCCCGAGGAGTGGGATGTTCAGAAACTACTGATCCAATTTACATACGCCGTGGAATTTTTCAGGGAGATTCATTGTCACCCCTCTTATTCTGCCTAGGGATTAACCCATTGTCACAAATCCTCAACAAATACGATACTAAAGGATACAAGCTTAAGGACAGTGTTTGGGTAAGTCATTTGCTCTATATGGACGATCTAAAATTATATGCGAACAACAATGCCAACCTCAAAACACTAATTGACAGCACAGAAGTATTTACGAAAGACATAGGCATGGACTTTGGGTTGAACAAGTGTAATGTCTTACACCTGCAAGCAGGAAGAAGAACAGCATATGAGGGAGAAGGCCATGTCCTTTTGAGTGGTGATGTATTTGAACACCTAAAGCAAAATGAAAAATACAAATATCTAGGAATGAATGAATCAGGAAGTATAGACCACGACAAACTTAGGGAACAGATACAAAAAGAATACTTTCGAAGAGTAAAAAAACTCACTCATACACACCTGACAGCCAAAAACGTCATACAAGCGATAAACACATACGCAGTTCCCGTACTCTTATACTCATTCGGTATAGTTAATTACAAAAACAGTGACCTTAAAAAAATAGACACAAGGACTAGAAAGTAATTAGCACTAAACAAAATACAACAGCAAAAAGCAGACGTAGAGAGACTATACTTACCGATTGAGGAAGGAGCAAGGGGACTTATGAACATAGAAACACTACACAAAACACAAATAATAAAATACAAACAATACTTAGAGAAGGAAAATGATTACTTAATAACAGCAATAGTAAATCATGATAAAAATAAAACTAAACACTCAATACAGAAAGAAGCCAAAAATAATTTAACAGAAATAGGACTAGCCGAAAACAACCAACACACAGATAGAGAACTTAAATTAGCCACAATAAAACACCGTATCAACATCTGGAAATCAAAACCGCTTCACGGTCAATTCTACAACGCCATTCTTGATAAAACAAACATAAACACAGAACTCTCTTTTAAATGGATAAAAAAACAGCAGGTACCTTCCTCACTGGTTTCGTCTGTATTTGCAATACAAGATCAGGCAGTAGCTACCAGACAACACGAAAGAGATATAATGAAGAAACCCGTAGACGGCAAATGTCGCCTATGTAAGATCAAAGATGAGACTGCCCAACACCTTATATCAGGTTGCGAGAAACTGGCTGGTAGCTACTATGTGAAGAGGCACAACAATGTTGTGCAGTATGTTTTCTGGACACTAGCTCAGAAACATAAATTTGAAGTGTCCAAATTCTGGGGGAAGGAGGTATTAGACCAACCGAAAGTCATAGAAAACGACCAGGCGAAACTGATGTGGATGATACTAGTACAAACAGACAGAACAGTTAGCCACAATAGACCAGACATCATTTACACAGACAAACTAAACAACAACACCTACCTCATAGATATCACAATACCGTCGGACTACAATATAGGAGCAAAAGAAATTGAATAGCTAAGTAAATATCACCTACTAAAAACTGAAATTGCAAGACTATGGAACACGAAAACAATAGTAGTACCGATCGTAATAGGAGCAACAGGAGTAACCGCAACTAGCCTCCGGAGGTATTGTGATATCCTGGACTCAAACGTAGATATCACCATAATGCAAAAGCAAGCAGCAATGCACACCACAAACATACTTGCAAAAGTTTTGGGGGACTCAATTTTCGTTCACGGGGACAACACTGAAAATCCCTCTCCCTGAAGGTTTCAGGGCGGGATCTCAGTAAACCACCAGCCTCTCTCGAGACTGAGAAAAGAAGAAATAATATAATACAATACAATACGATACGATACGATACGATACGATACGATACGATACGATACGATACGACACGACACGATACAATACAATACAATACAATACAATACAATACAATACAATACAATACAATACAATACAATACAATACAATACAATACAATACAATACAATACAATACAATATATAATATAATACAATATATAATATAATATAATATGCCAATAACTTGTCTTCCAAGTATGTATAAGCTTCTGACTTCTATATTGGCAAATGAGCTATACATGCACTGTGACAGAAATAATCTGATTGCCCCGGAGCAAAGAGGGTGTAGAAGACGCGCTCGTGGCTGTAAGGACCACCTGATGGCCAATAAAGCTATACTTGAGGATCCCCACCAAAATCAGAAGAACCTGAGTATGGGATGGGTTGATTACCAGAAGGCCTTTGATAGTATGTCTCAAGAATGGATACTAAAGACTCTAGATATATATAAATGCCCAACTGCTATCAAAGACTTCCTCAGAAAAGTTATGCCGAAATGGAAGGTTGTTATGACTGCCCGAGCAGTAGGGACCTCAGTAACTACGGAACCGATTTTCATACGCCGCGGTATATGGGACTATATAGGATACGCGGACTCTTTGTCCCCACTTCTCTTCTGCCTAGGAATTAATCCTCTGTCACAGGTATTAAATAAATATGAAAGTTTAGGATACAAACTGAAAGACAGTGTATGTATAAATCATTTGTTATATATGGACGACCTTAAATTATACGCAAACAACAAAAATAATCTGAAGGTCCTCATAGATAGTACGGAAATATTCACGAAAGATATAGGTATGAACTTCGGGTTAAGTAAATGCAATATCTTACATATGCAAGCAGGAAAAAGAACAGGCTGCGAAGGAGAAGGACATGTGCTGTTAAACGGTGGAGAATTCGAACATCTGAAGGAAGGCAAAAAATATAAATATTTAGGCATTAATGAAGCAGGAACTATAGAACATGATAGGCTTAGGGAACAAATACAGAAGGAATATTTTAAAAGAGTTAAAAAACTGTCCCATACACACCTTAACGCCAAAAACATAATAACCGCAATTAATACGTATGCAGTTCCAGTGCTGCTATATTTATTTGGTAAAGTCAACTATAAAAACAGCGATTTAAAGAAAATAGACATAAAAACCACAAAATTACTCACTCTAAACAAAATACATCAAGAAAAAGCTGATATCGAAAGATTATACATGCCAATAGAAGAAGGAGGGAGAGGCCTTATGAATATAGAAGCACTACATAAAACTCAGATTATTAAGTATACGCAATACTTAGAAAATGAAGCCGATTATCTTATAAAAGCCATAGTAAAACATGATAAATCTAGGGTAAAATACTCCATACATAAAGAAGCAAATAATAATTTAAGTGAAATAGGATTAACAATAAATAGTAAGTACATAGATAGTGAACTAAAAAATGCAATATTGAAGAAACGGATACAAACATTAAAATCTAAACCACTTCACGGTCAATTTTATAACTCCATTCTCGACAAACCTAACATAGACAAAGAGCTCTCATTCAGATGGATCAAAAAACAACAGGTATTTTCCCCATTAGTCTCGTCAACATTCGCCATACAGGACCAAGCAGTAGCCATCAGACAGCCTGAAAGGGACATCATGAAAAAACCCATAGATGGCAAATGCCGTTTATGCAGGAACAGAGATGAAACTGCCCAACATCTTATTTCAGGCTGTGAAAAGCTGGCTGGCACCTACAATGTCAAGAGGCATAACAATGTGGTACAATATATCTTCTGGACATTAGCAAGAAAACACAACTTTGAAGTCTCGAAATTTTGGTGGAAAGAACAGTTGAGTCAACCTAAAGTAATAGAGAACGATGAGGCGAAGTTGTTGTGGGAGATGCCAGTTCATACTGATCGCACAATCGCACATAACAGACCTGACATCATATACACACACAAGCAAAGCAATAACACTTACCTTATAGATATCACAATACCGTCGGATTACAATATAGGTGCAAAGGAGATTGAAAAACTAAATAAATACCATCTATTAAAAACAGAAGTAACAAGACTTTGGAACACCAAAACTACAATAGTACCAATAGTAATAGGCGCATCAGGGGTAACCGCTACAAGCCTCCGGCGGTATTGTGACATCTTGGACTAACACATAGATATAAGCATTATGCAAAAACAGGCTGCATTACACACTAGTAACATTTTAAGCCGAGTTCTGGGGGATACAGTTTTTGTAGGAGGGGACGCTGAAACTCCTTCTCCCTGAGGGTCTCAGGGCGGGAGTTCAGCTTAATACCGACCATAAAGGGTCGAGAAGGTGCAAACCTAAGAAATTTTAATATAATTTAATATGATATGCCCCCCAACACAACCTCACGCCCGGACTTTTAACATCTTGTCCATGTGGGGGGCGGGCAACAGGTACTTATTATAGTAAAACTTACCTGGCTAACGAGGCTCTGGAAAACCATTTAAAAATGAGAAGAAATAATGAAAATGCGCGTATAGGGCCGCTACCCGGGGGTCGCCGGGGCACGTGTGGAGCTGGCGCTGCACGTGACAGCATGTGGACCGTCAGTGACCCCTTGCTGAACAGGCGGGCAGGGGTCAGGGGGGATCAACCCGAACATACTACAGCTGACATTTTCAGGAAAACTGACTACGCTTTGCGGTGCGGGGATAATTTTGATCCACACACAATACACAAATTTAATGGAAGTGCTTTATCTAATCAGGTTCGCAGTATACTAAAACAAAAAAGATTCACAGAAGAAACACTTAGACAAATACAACAAAATATAGAACAGGAAAACACACAGTCTACAACCACAGACACACACAACAAGACACTCACACTAATGTAGGAAACTCACAACTACACAGTGGAACAGACCCCCTAAGACATATAAATGACGACTCTAGGAAAAAGTGGACTAATGAGGAATTAAGAGAGCTTATGTTCTGTTATTATAAGGCCAAAGTAGGAGGGTCTGTATACATAACCCGATTTTATAAATTATTTAAAGAACGCAATCCTCAAAATCCAAAGATTCATAAGTTTAATGGTAATACTTTATCAAACCAAGCTCGAACAATACTGAACCGTAAAACACTATCAATCGAAGTTCGTAACGAAATTCGACAAGCAGCAGAACAGTCAGATACACAAAACACCACAACCAGTACAGACACACATACCACATGTTAACGACCCACTGAAATATTAATACCTAGCTTAAAATAATTGATAACCCACTGAAAATATTACGAAACAACACACTTATTACTAATTTTCAGTTTGGTCAGAAATAGTGAGATGGACCACTAAGAAAGAAAAAGATAGAAAACCCTCTCTTCATTGGTGGTATAGTAAATGAGGAAAATATATAACAAAAACTCTATGACTGGTCCACCATGAAAGAGAGGTAAGATAGAGAAGTTTTCCATCTCATAATTTCAGTGTAAAAATTACAAAATGTATGGAGACAGGTGGTCCCCCACCACTCGATATTGCAAGTAGTGCTAATAACACTAGAATGAGATTTAGCCATCGCAAATTTTCAACTAAAAGTTTTTCCATACATTTTGTATGGAGAAAATTTTGAGATATTTCCAATTTTCATGAAACTTTGTAATTTTGATCTCTGATTGTGACAGAGCATTAATATGCATTTTCATTTGATTTTGACATGTAACTCTTGAGATAATTAGGCTTGAACTTTGAAGTCAAAGACAATGTAGAAAGATATAATTTTTTAGAAAACTTATATCCTGAAAATAAAGTTAACACTTTGAACAACTATATGCTGTTAAACAGAAAAAGCTTATTTTCGGAAAATTAGTATTTTTTAGAAATTTTTAAAGTAAAAGTTTTTCGACATTGCAAGTAAACCGTATATAACTTGAAAATATATAAATGTACAGATTAGAAAATATGTTTATTTAAAGCCAATAAAAGTTACATCAAAAATATCACGAGACAAATTATTGTATATAAGAGCATTTATGAAAAATCGTAAGAAAAACAAGTGAAATTGTATGAGAAAAATGAAAAAGTAAAGTTTGCATAGTTATAAAAATTGTATCTTTTGTATTTCCATGAAAATTTCTGTTGTAATTTAAAGATACATGTATACAGTTTCTTATGTGAAAATATTTCATGTAACAAATGTGAATTTATACTGAAAATATATATTATAATAAAGAAATTCACCAGAAAAACTCATCATTTGATGAGTAAATGAGACAAAAACTGAGTGTCTCGTTAAGGTATTATCTGAGTTTTCGAGAAACATGGCGAGTCCCATTGTTAGTCAGTCACGATTTTATATTTTTCTACGCGCTCTACATCAAATGGTCAGTAGTTGGTGAAGTTTTTCCTGTGAAAAAGTGTGTTTTAATTTGAAAAATTCCTGTTCCCGTTAGTTAAGTTTTGAGCCATCCGCCGCTCAATTAGTTTAAGTTAATATCTTTGCTGAGCCATCTGCAGCTCAAAGTATTAACTTCAGTGTTAGCGAGCCGCCTGTTGCTCAAAAATATTAGAATCAGTGAAAGTCTAGATTCTAGAAGTTAGTGTCTTTGCCGAGCCAACTGCAGCTCAAAGTATTAACTTCAGTGCTATCGAGCCACCAGTCGCTCAAGTATTAGAGTCAGTGTTAGCGAGCCGCCTGCTGCTCAGAAATATTAGAATCAGTGAAAGTCTAGATTCTAGAAGTTAGTGTCTTTGCCGAGCCAACTGCAGCTCAAAGTATTAACTTCAGTGCTATCGAGCCACCAGTCGCTCAAGTATTAGAGTCAGTGTTAGCGAGCTGCCTGCTGCTCAGAAATATTAGAATCAGTGAAAGTCTAGATTCTAGAAGTTAGTGTCTTTGCCGAGCCAACTGCAGCTCAAAGTATTAACTTCAGTGCTATCGAGCCACCAGTCGCTCAAGTATTAGAGTCAGTGCTAATGAGCCACCTGCTGCTCAGATATTAGTGGAAGTTCTAAAAGTTAAAGTCTAAAAGTATTTTGTGAGCCATCTGCAGCTCAAGTTGTAAATTCAGTTTGCGAACCGCTAGTGCTCAAGTGGAAGCCGTGAAAGGAGTATCGTCGAGCTACTTGCAGAGTGGATTGTTTATATGGATGTGAATTAAAAGGACTTTGGACTTTTGGACTCTAGTGTGAAGTGTAGTGCAGTGAAACCAATAAAGAACATTGCAGCCACGGTAAGTGCTAGACTAAAAATTTTCAGCTGCGAACAATATGTGCGATTTCAGGAGCTAACGAACATTGACTGAACAGTGAAATCTTATTAGAACTTTCCAACCAGACATCTTCAGTGTTAGAATCAGATTACAACATTCTAACAAGACATTGCAGTGATAACTATTAGAAATCATAATAGAACATTCCAACAAGACATTTAGTGATAGAATCAGATTAGAACTTCTAATAAGACATTACAGTGATAACGAATAGGAAATTATATTAGGAATTCTCAGTAAGACTTTCAGAAATAGGGAACAGAATTATATGCGTTTAAGAGGAATCAGACTCAAGAGATATACTAGGTACCTTACAACAGCTGATGACCCACAACATAACATCTGGAGTTGCCGATGTTCTCCGCCTCGCCCGTCTGCTACTACTGAAACTATACCATTACCAGTGTGGAGCGGCGCCACTAATCAGCGAGTAATCAACATCGTGTTTGGTCCTTCGAGCCGGATCTTCAGCTGAAACCAAGATGCCTGTAACGCGAAGCCAGAAAGGCAGACAGGAAGCTATTCGTCTACCAACATCAAGTAAAGACACAGGAACTACACATAGGACACCAACTACTGACACATCGACGAGAGAGAGCGAAACCGAACAAAGTGACTCAACCAATAGGCGGGTGGCTCAAAACATACAAGGAAGTACCATGACATTGGTACCGGTAGTACCCGCTACTGAAACAAGCGAACCTATACCTCGAACTACGAGAAACAAGTCTGAGAAAAGCAAGTCTGAGAAACTAAGGAGAAAAATGCAGTTGGAAAAGGAATTAGCTGAATTAAAGCTGGAAGAAATTAAAGCAGCTACAAAAGCTAAAGAAGCTGAAGCAAAATTATTAGAAGTCGAAGATACCGACTCAGAAATAGAAGAGCCTGATGATAGAGCTGAAAGAGTGAGGAGTTGGGTGGAAGAACACGAGAATATTCCTGCCAAATCCGAGAAAAGTGATCAAGCTCCCGAAGAAAAAATTGCTTCAGCAGTAATACACGCTATGGAAAGCGCAACTGCGAGATATGCACCTCAACCGCCGAAATACTTATTCGAATTACCAACGTTCGACGGAGATAGCGGAGAGTGGCAATCCTTTTTCACCGTTTATGATGAATCATCCTCCATGTTTACAGACATACAAAATATGGCTCGTTTGAGAAAATGCATCAAAGGACAAGCCAGAGAAGCTGTGAGAAATGTATTGTATTCAAACTCCAAACCTGAAGAAGTAATAAACGCATTGAAAAAGAGGTTTGGAAGAACGGATCTATTAGTAACAGCGGAACTGGAGAAATTAAGAGCTCTACCTAAATTAGGAGAAGATGCAAAGGAACTTAACGTTTTCGCATGCAAAGTGAATAACAGCGTGACAAGCATAAAAGGCTTAAAGAAGTCTAGATATCTTTGTTCGACAGAAATAGTAAGACAAATAACCGAGAAACTGCCTACGTTTGAAGAAACGTAGGCAGTTTCTCGGTTCTGAAGAGTTAAGATAGTGCGACTTCATCAGGCAATATGTCGAGGAAGATCCAGATCTAACTATGTTAGCAACGTTCCTTAATAGAGAAGCAGAAGCAGCATGTACCTTCTTACAAATGAGAAAAAGAAAACATCAACATCATTCAACAAGCAACAGGCTGCTCATGTAGCCGTCGAGAAAGCGTCAACGTCATCAGGAAAAACTTCAACAGTTGAGAAACCTAACCAAGATAAGGTGTCCGCCGAGAAACCCACGAGAAACATTAAATGTATACAATGCAAAGGCGAACATTACTTATCAGAATGTAAACAATTGTTGAATGGCAACATTGATGAACGATGGGAAATTGTTAAGAAGGCTAAAGTGTGTTTTAACTGTCTGAAAGGTCGTCACCGTAAATAAGATTGTAGGTCAAAGCCCTGCAGACTTTGCCGCCGATTACACCACTCATTATTACATAAAACTTTTAAGAAAGAAGAAGCCAGTAAAGAAGAAAAAGGACAAGTGAATATTGTCCAAACTCCACAAGCATTGCTTAAGATAATGCCTATTGAAATATTTGGGCCGAAGAAATCCATGAATATATTAGCATTGCTTGATGAGGGGTCGACGATAACTTTATTGGATTCATCTATTGCAAATGAAATTGGTGTATCGGGTCCAGAAGAAACATTGACACTAGAAACAGTAGGCGGAAATGACATAAAGAACATGCGATCGAAAAGAATAACACTTAACATAAAAGGAGCTCAACAGAAAAATAAAGTGAAAGTCCGAAATGTGAGAACAATAGATGATTTGAAATTATCATCGCAATTTGTAGACAAAACGAAAATAGAAGCGTGTCCTCACCTGAAAAATATTGCTGATAAACTTTGTTATGAAAACATCCCACCTAAGATGCTCATCGGGCAAGACAATTGGGATCTTATTGTATCAAGGAAGACCTGGAGTAGTAAGAAAAATCAACCAGTAGCATCTTATACGAAGCTTGGATGGGTGCTGCATGGCTGCGACGGAGGGCCTACGAAAGAAGTAAATTTCAAATGTTCACATGTAACGAAAAGTGACAATCTAGAAAAAATGATAAAAGAACATTTCGAAATTGAATCATTAGGTATTGCACCAAAAAAGCCTTCCACAGACATTGAAGAGAAGTCTTTGAAAATTCTTGAAGAATCATGTCAAAGAATATCTACTGAAAAATACGAAGCAGGTCTCATCTGGAAAAGCAATGAAGAAGAATTGCCAAATAATAAAATAACAGCCGAAAACAGATTAAAGAATTTAGAAAAGAAATTGTCAAAGGATACAAAGCTGAAAGAAGAATACATCCAACAGATACAACATTTGTTAGATGAAGGATACGCCGAAGAAGCCCCTGCCGAATGTAATTCAAAGAGAAAATGGTACCTGCCACATTTTGCCGTAATACATCCGACGAAGAAGAAATTAAGGATTGTTTTTGACGCAGCAGCCAGAACTAGTGGAAGATGCTTAAATGAAGCATTATTGACTGGTCCTGATTTATTACAATCATTGTGGGGTGTCTTGTTAAGATTTCGACAGGGACCAATTGCAGTCGTAGCAGATATAAAAGAAATGTTCTTGCGTATAGGAATGCGACAGGAAGATAGAGACAGCCTGAGATTCCTTTGGAGAAACTGTAATTCTGAATCACCCATAAATGAATATAGATTAACTACTGTTATTTTCGGCGCAACTTCTTCACCAAGCACCGCAATATTCGTGAAAAATAAAAATGCCTTAGAGCATGGAGACGAGGAAACAATAGAAGCCATAACGAAAAACCATTACATGGACGATTATTTACAAAGCTTCTGGGATGAAAAGAAAGCTGTAGAAACCGCTAAAAAGATAGATGAAGTCCATAAAAAAGCCAGCTTTCACCTAAGAGGATGGGCTTCGAACAAGAAAAATGTAGTGACACAAATAAATGGAGAAAATTGTAATGAAAAAGAACTACATTTAGGGACACAAGAAGAAAAAACATTAGGACTTAAATGGATAATAAACGAAGATTACCTAGCCTTCAGGATCGAAATAAGAAACATACCAGCAGATATTTTAGAAGGCAATAAAACACCTACCAAAAGAGAAGTAGTCAGTGCAGTAATGTCTACATTCGATCCTTTGGGATTAGCTATACCAGTTCTCATCAAAGGCAAGAAATTAATCCAAAATATATGGAGAAGTGGTAAAGAATGGGATGAGGAGATTAATCCAGAAGAAGAAAAAGAATGGAAGGAATATTTAGAAAAAATGAAAATTGAACAGAATTGAAAATTCCTCGATGTGTAGCTCCTCAACACACCGAGGGGGAGTTGCACATATTTTCCGATGCCAGCGAAACCTGTTACGCAGCTGCTGCGTATTTGAAAACGAATGAATCTCCTCCAACGATATCTCTTCTAGCAGCTAAAGCGAGAGTAGCTCCTTTAAAACCAGTTTCAGTTCCAAGATTGGAGTTACAAGCAGCATTATAAGGAAGCCGATTAGCCACTTCCATTGAAAAAGAAGTCGACATAAAAATAACAAAAAGAATATTTTGGACAGACTCCACCACAGTACTAGCTTGGATCAAGTCAGACCCAAGAACCTTCAAAACCTTTGTTGCACACCGACTGGCAGAAATAGAAGACTTAACCAAACCTCAAGAGTGGAGATGGATACCTACGAATCAGAATCCAGCCGATGACGCAACCAGAGAAGTGCCTATCGAGTTTAACGAAGATCATAGATGGTTTAAAGGTCCAGAATTTCTGATGATGGAAGAGCAAGATTGGCCAAAACCTAGAACAGTTATGAGAGAACCCCATGAAGAAGATAAAAAGATTGAAAAAAATAGCTACCGTCAGGATGACGACTTTTCCGACACCCGAACCTGAAAGATTTTCCAAGTGGAATGTCTTAGTGAGAGCAACAGCAAGAGTCATTCAATTTTGTGAAATATTAAAAAATAAAAAAGAAGAAAGAAGAAATTGCAAGAAGAATTCAGTAAATACAGCTAAAGAAGAAAAACAAGACATTACCTGGAGAAAAAATAGAAAGAAGAATAAAACTCCTGTTGTCAGAAAACCAATGAAAATTAACAAAGAAAAAAGAGATTATATTCCATTAGAAACGCATCATATAGCAAAAGCTGAAGAAATGCTAATCAAAAAAAGTCAAGAAGAAAGCTTCCACCAAGAATTGTCAGTCATCAAAAGAAAACAACCGTTACCAAAAAACAATAAATTAAACAATCTTGACATAGTAGAAGAAGATGGAATAATCAAATTAAGAGGAAGAATTGATGCAGTGCAAGGAACAATACAAGAGAAAAGACCAGCAGTATTAGATAAAAAGAACTAAATCACTAGGTTGATAATTGAACATTTTCATAACACATTTCAACATGGAAACAATGCCACAATTATTAATGAGATAAGACAAAGGTATTGGATACTTGGCATTCGATCTGCTGTGAGATCTGTTGCACATCTATGTCAGTGGTGCAAAGTAAAGAAGAAGTTACCTCTACAACCACCTATGGGAGATCTACCACCAGAAAGACTATCACACAACACGCCGCTATTCACCTGTACGGCGGTGGATTATTTCGGGCCAATGACAATAACTATAGGCAGAAGGCATGAAAAGAGATGGGGAGCTTTATTTACATGCTTAACAACTCAAGCTGTACATATAGAACTATCTCCATCATTATCAACCGATTCTATGATATTAGCCCTCAGAAGATTTGCCGCAAGAAGAGGAATGCCAAAAATAATCTACAGCGACAACGGCACTAATTTTGTGGGTGCTAATAGAGAACTAAAAGAAGCCCTTCAACAAGTCAAAACAAATAAAGTAGAGACTGCTGCTGATCAAATTGGTATCAGGTGGAAATTCATACCACCCGGGGCACCAAACATGGGGGGAGCTTGGGAAAGATTAGTACGATCCGTTAAAACCTCACTAGCGGTCGTACTCAATGAAAAGAATCCACCTGAAGAAACACTGCATACCCTTCTGCTAGAGGCCGAGCATCTCATTAACTCTCGGCCTCTCACTGCATTAGAAGATCATCACAGCCCGGAAGCGCTCACTCCAAATCACTTTTTGATTGGGCGTTCCTGTGGCGCGCCTAAGCTAGGCGCCTTCTCCGACCATGCGTTGGTCGGGAGACCGACATGGCGGACTGCTCAGCGGCTAGCGGACCACTTCCGGTCCCGCTGGCTCAAAGAATACTTGCCGAGCCTGTTACCTCGACGAGATGCTGGTCGCGACAATCGCGACATCCAGCCGGGCGACATCGTGGTGATCATGGATCCTGCCTTGCCACGTGGAACGTGGCCCCGCGGCAGAGTGGTGCGTACGCTGCGTGGGCCAGACGACCGTATCAGAGTCGTTGATGTGGCCACGGGCGGTGGCGTGCTGAGGCGACCGTCGTCGAAACTAGTTGTGATAGTGCCGGTAAAAAGTGAAAACGATAAAAGTGAAAACGAAAATAGTGAGAAAGTTGATAGTGAAAACGATAAAAGTGAAAACAATAATCAAAGACAAGTACTAATCAAAAGTGAAAATTAGCGTATAAGGAAAATTTTGTAAATAATAATAATAAGTGTGTCGTTCAAAATAAGTGCAGAGCACGAGGGGGAGAATGTTAACGACCCACTGAAATATTAATACCTAGCTTAAAATAATTGATAACCCACTGAAAATATTACGAAACAACACACTTATTACTAATTTTCAGTTTGGTCAAAAAATAGTGAGATGGACCACTAAGAAAGAAAAAGATAGAAAACCCTCTCTTCATTGGTGGTATAGTAAATGAGGAAAATATATAACAAAAACTCTATGATTGGTCCACCATGAAAGAGAGGTAAGATAGAGAAGTTTTTCATCTCATAATTTCAGTGTAAAAAATACAAAATGTATGGAGACAGGTGGTCCCCCACCACTCGATATTGCAAGTAGTGCTAATAACACTAGAATGAGATTTAGCCATCGCGAATTTTCAACTAAAAGTTTTTCCATACATTTTGTATGGAGAAAATTTTGAGATATTTCCAATTTTCATGAAACTTTGTAATTTTGATCTCTGATTGTGACAGAGCATTAATATGCATTTTCATTTGATTTTGACATGTAACTCTTGAGATAATTAGGCTTGAACTTTGAAGTCAAAGACAATGTAGAAAGATATAATTTTTTAGAAAACTTATATCCTGAAAATAAAGTTAACACTTTGAACAACTATATGCTGTTAAACAGAAAAAGCTTATTTTCGGAAAATTAGTATTTTTTAGAAATTTTTAAAGTAAAAGTTTTTCGACATTGCAAGTAAACCGTATATAACTTGAAAATATATGTCGGCGAGTTCAAGATAATCCCATTTATTATTGTTTTCGATGTTCAAACAGAAAGTTGTTTACTAGAAAACATAACTGCTACATTTTCAAATATTTCAACAAGTATAAAAGCGGTCGCCCTAGCGACGAGCGGCTCAGTCTTGTGCGGACCGCCGTACTGTGAACATCTCCTTTGTGTAGTGTGCTGTGGGTTTGGCCATAACTTCTTTAATTGTGATTGTTGTAATAGATGAGGATTTGGTAAACCGATTTATTACAATGATAGTTGTTTCAGCTAGACGATAAGCCCAGGTGGACACAGATTCAATAACTGTGGGCCAGGGGTATTCAGACACATATGGTTGGAATCCATGATACAGCGCGAGGCGGAGCGCTGTATTTATCGTCACACTTTTAGTGAGTTCGGCGTAGGTCATCTCCTGCTCCGTCATCAGAAGTTGGATCTGAATCTTTTGCCCACTTGAGTGAATCCATGGGAGAATAGGGGTGAAGAGTCCGACAGGGTCCGAAGAGTGTGATTATAATTGGACCGTCTTTTGAATTGTCCAGAGTGATGGACCCGTATTTTCAGTTTGCCAGAGGGGTAAAAATTCACAAGGATACTGAGCGTCAAGGTTCCGGAGTGGGGGCTTGCGGAGTCACACTTAGGTAAAAATCGTGCTTGAGTGTGACGTCACGCAAAATTTCAATGCGCTGTATCTTTGTCATTTTTGGTTTCTCAGAGAAAGGAAAGAGTGTGTGTATAAACTACAATGTTGTTTGATGGTCTAACCGATGGACCAAAAGTGTTTTTCCATTCGTCATGCCTATTCTGAAAAATCAGGAACCTGTCCATTTATTTAATAATCGTATGGCTATTATTACAGTCGTTTTTCTGTATCTATTGTATTGCGTCTTTTTGCAGGGTGAACCAGTCTTCCGGCAGTCTCGAATAATGTGGTCCATGTCCTATTCAGGAGCGCCACATCCGCAAGCTGGGGAGTCAATCCAGTCGCACCGGAATTCAAACTATCTAGTTCGTCCCCATCTAGTTCCCAGTCTGTGGAGCTGGCACAATTCTCTGCGTGGGAGAGAGAACCCTGATAGTTTTTCAGTGGGGTTGATGGTTGTATCCACATAGGTGGATTCAAATTCTGTTCTTTTTGATGGTAAAGTGGTTTTTCAACAGTCAATCTTATAGAGCTGGTATCGTGACTTCAGTCTTAGCCTTTTTAATAGTTTGTGGATGGAGTTTAGCAGTGCAATGTGTCGATAACTTTTGGGGTCATTGACAGGCTCTGGTTTTAGTATCGCAACCCATCCTGTGTTGCATATGGTCTGTGTGACAAATGGTCTATGTGACCACCGTCTGTTCGATAAGCGTCTGTGTGACAAGCGTCTGTGTGACAAGCGTCTGTGTGACAAGCGTCTGTGTGACAAGCGTCTGTGTGACAAAGCGTCTGTGTGACAAAGCGTCTGTGTGACAAGCGTCTGTGTGACAAACGTCTGTGTGACCAACGTCTGTGTGACAAACGTCTGTGTGACAAAAGTCTGTGTGACAAGCGTCTGTGTGACAAACGTCTGTGTGACAAACGTCTGTGTGACAAACGTCTGTGTGACAAACGTCTGTGTGACAAAGCGTCTGTGTGACAAGCGTCTGTGTGACAAGCGTCTGTGTGACAAGCGTCTGTGTGACAAGCGTCTGTGTGAAAAGCGTCTGTGTGACAAGCGTCTGTGTGACAAGCGTCTGTGTGACAAGCGTCTGTGTGACAAGCGTCTGTGTGACAAGCGTCTGTCTGTCAACCGTCTGTCTGCCAACCGTCTGTCTGTCAACAGTCTGTGTGACAAGTCTGTCTGAATGGCAGCCGGCCTGTGTGACAACCTATAGCGCCAGTAATGGTGCTAACGAGAGTGAAGCGATCAGTGCAAAGATACTTAACGTGTGTTTAGTTTCAGCTACTTCTGCAAAGGTGCTAAAGTGCTGGCCACGTATTGCGGCCGAGTTGGAGTCAGCGGCAGTGCCGCAGGCGCTGGAGATTCCTGGTGAAGTGAGGTGAAGTGAAAAAGCGAGTTGATATCGTGTGTATTTCTGTGTCGTAACCTTATTTGCTGAATCGCAAAGATAACCTGGTGAGTTTTTATATTTTTTTCGATTTAAGAGTAGAGCAAAGAGCAATTTATTTCGAAACCTTTAGTTTTAAAACATAAAGTAGAATAATGTCAAGTCTTTTATTATAATATTTTTATATTATTTTAATATTTCACTATGCAAGCAGAAAATTATTGTGATTTCGCTATTTTAAATAAAAAAGTGTATTATCTGCTAAGCTTAGTGAGTTAATCTTATCGTCATGAGTTGATAGATGAGCTTAACATCACTGGAGGTGGCATAAGTCACTGTTAGTCGGAGCTGGCAGATGCGCCAGTTAGTATCCTAGCAAATAGTCTAGTTTGAGTATTTTAAATTATAATTTTTAGCATCTTATAAGCTTACGTGTGAATACTGGTGTAAAATGATAGTTATTAGGTACGTTACGTACTTTATTATTCGTAAAGTTGGAGAGATAAGTTCTCCTAGCCTTTGCCTCATATTGGACTTAAGATAGCTAAATATGATGATGACTTTTATAAAGATTATAATGAGATAATGACCAGGGTGATGATGATGATATTGATAATGAAGAGACAGTGATGACGATGAAGATATTATTGATGAAGAGGTAGTGATGATGAAGAGGTGATTAATAGGACGGCGAGCCTACCATGATGATGATCATGGTGATGACTTTATTTAAAAGGACCCTTCACCGTTTACTATGTGAGTAATAATATTTTACCATTAATTTATTATTTACTGTGTTTTAGGTTAACTGAAGTAAAGCCCCGTTAGTTGAGTTAATCTGGATAATTAAAGTCGAGTAAATATTGTGATATTATAGCCAAATTCAAGAATATCGTACTGATAAGCAATGTTATTTTTATTGTTAGGAAGTCCGTAGAAAAAAGATTAAGTTGCAAATGCTTTAACTGTATTCTAGCCACGCTTTAGTGTAACAAAAGTACTGTAAACGTTTGTTTTTGTTGACAGCTGGGTGTTTTCCTGAGCCAGGGATGAATTATTTTGAGCTGTTGGCGGGGTTAAGCGTCGCAAAGTGGTGTCGTTTGTTTTTGAACTTATCCATTTTAGCGTAGTTTTGGTTTTATTATTGCGGAAAGGCTGATGGTGAAAGCGTTGTTTGGCTCCGGGGATCTGTGTTGTCATCTGTCTGTATTTCATACAAAGTCCCAGTGCAGTCGAAGTGCAAACAGTGGAAACTGTTTGTTTTGACGTTTGGAGGAAGGTGTCTGATTTGACTTGTTGGAAAATAGCGTATATTATCTACCCAGTTGACATTTATTTTCATTTCTTCTTCTTATCGTGTCGTTTTCTTGAATTTTAAATTTTGTTCTTCGAGAACGTTGCTACTTTTACGCTTCCCTTCGAGGCAGAGTATAGGTCAAGCACGGTACAGCTGGTAGGGCATAGAGGTGATCTAATGACCTAATCGTCACGACCACAATCGCCCTGTGCTTCTGCTTGGTCTATATGGCACCAGCGCGCCAGATTATGTTTACATCGGCCTACTTCAGTTCGGAGGCAATTCAAGCACCTCCAAGTAGCCCATGGCAGTTTATGACCTGGCGGTAGCGCCTCTGATGGTTGGATGTAATCGGGGGGTGGAGCATACTGTTCGCACCACATTCTAAACGATTCCGGTTGTTCTTACGTATAACTACTTGAATCATTATGACGATTTTTCACCTGTTCAATTATTTGAAAAATCGAGATGCTTTCCGGGCATGAAACTCAAAGCAAATACACAAGTGTTTTCATGATAGGTTTACAAGTATGCGAGAGCCAGAAAAGCTCATTAGGAAGACCGATAGCATAGCCGAAGGCTTTATTGCCATATGTAGAGTCATGAATTGCTTTGTTTATTTTGTTGTGACCGTACTAGAGTTGACCCGTAGTCCGTGAGTGGACAGTATGCGGTCGGCTTTTATGGAGGTCGAGTTTCTGGAGGAAATCATAAGGTCAAGTGGACCTGGTGATCACAGGTGGTAATACGCGTATTAGTGTGAGGCTAACGATGGCAATTTTGTTACTGATATGTCTTGGTGATCTCTTCTAACTGAATTAATAATTCGTTAAAATTTAGAAGTTCTGTTCGTTTTGATTCATTTAATAACTGGTAAAGAGAACATATGATTAATAACAACTTTGAACTAGCAGGAAGGCTGGCTGCGTTCCTTAACATGTGATCGTTGCACATAGACATGAAGTTATTACTATCCAATTCGATTTTAAAGATTTATCGATGTTCATTTTTTGTTTTGAGTTTATTATATTTTAGATCGTTTAATCCAATTAAGTAAGTCATCTAATAAAGATGGTTATTTATAGAAAAAAAAATTTAAACAGTACACAATAATTAATTTAACTAAAAACGAAATAACCTACCTAAATTAAAATGTTAAAAGTATGAACTAAAATATAACTAACTAAAAAAATATAAAAATAAAACATATACCTAAGAGACTGGCGGCACTGCCTCGTCGTACAGCAAGACTTCTAAAAAAAAAAGCTTTGTTTTGATCAGGTTTGGCCGAACGGTGTACCGTTTGTGCTTTGTGTTTATCTTAAATATGAAACCCGAGGACGGGTGTTACTGTCAAGATGGCAGTGTCGGCGAGTTAAAATTGATTCCTTTAAATTGATACATGAATTTTGTTGATTCGAATGATTGAATACGTAAGCATTGTGCGAAAAATCCCTTAGTCATGATTACTTTATAATTATTCCTGTATAGATCTTGGCTGAAGGACAAATAAAAGACCGGTTCAGAAAAGTAGTTTTGCAAGGCACTCTTCTGGAGTAGAATTTTTGCGAGTTGAAATTTTGTTATATTTTTGTGGGACGCTTATTGCCGAGCTAGATCAGAATCATTTTATGGTTCTTTCTAACCATGCTACCGTAGAATACATAATGGTACAAGTACAGAAGATTCACTCGGAAAAATCAATTTAAGTAATAGAGACTCGCTACGATACAATTAAGTTCAATTCAGATCGCACAACGCTAATAACTTACAGTTATATTCACCTAGACAATCCATCTCTTTCTATCGCGTAACGCTTACCTTTTCTGGCGCACTGATTAGCCACGCAGGCATGGCTGCCGTATGTACTTGCGTTTTTAATACCTACCGCGGAGTGAGACAGGCCTGATGCTACTCACTAGTTTAAATTACTATTGAGAGCGCGTACGAGGACGTACGCATGTCAGGTTGGCCGTGTCGGCGAGTTCAAGATAATCCCATTTATTATTGTTTTCGATGTTCAAACAGAAAGTTGTTTACTAGAAAACATAACTGCTACATTTTCAAATATTTCAACAAGTATAAAAGCGGTCGCCCTAGCGACGAGCGGCTCAGTCTTGTGCGGACCGCCGTACTGTGAACATCTCCTTTGTGTAGTGTGCTGTGGGTTTGGCCATAACTTCTTTAATTGTGATTGTTGTAATAGATGAGGATTTGGTAAACCGATTTATTACAATGATAGTTGTTTCAGCTAGACGATAAGCCCAGGTGGACACAGATTCAATAACTGTGGGCCAGGGGTATTCAGACACATATGGTTGGAATCCATGATACAGCGCGAGGCGGAGCGCTGTATTTATCGTCACACTTTTAGTGCGTTCGGCGTAGGTCATCTCCTGCTCCGTCATATATGAATGTACAGATTAGAAAATATGTTTATTTTAGAGCCAATAAAAGTTACATCAAAAATATCACGAGACAAATTATTGTATATAAGAGCATTTATGAAAACTCGTAAGAAAAACAAGTGAAATTGTATGAGAAAAATGAAAAAGTAAAGTTTGCATAGTTATAAAAATTGTATCTTTTGTATTTCCATGAAAATTTCTGTTGTTATTTAAAGATACATGTATACAGTTTCTTATGTGAAAATATTTCATGTAACAAATGTGAATTTATACTGAAAATAAAGAAATTCACCAGAAAAACTAGTCATCATTTGATGAGTAAATGAGACAAAAACTGAGTGTCTCGTTAAGGTATTATCTGAGTTTTCGAGAAACATGGCGAGTCCCATTGTTAGTCAGTCACGATTTTATATTTTTCTACGCGCTCTACATCAAATGGTCAGTAGTTGGTGAAGTTTTTCCTGTGAAAAAGTGTGTTTTAATTTGAAAAATTCCTGTTCCCGTTAGTTAAGTTTTGAGCCATCCGCCGCTCAATTAGTTTAAGTTAATATCTTTGCTGAGCCATCTGCAGCTCAAAGTATTAACTTCAGTGTTAGCGAGCCGCCTGTTGCTCAGAAATATTAGAATCAGTGAAAGTCTAGATTCTAGAAGTTAGTGTCTTTGCCGAGCCAACTGCAGCTCAAAGTATTAACTTCAGTGCTATCGAGCCACCAGTCGCTCAAGTATTAGAGTCAGTGTTAGCGAGCCGCCTGCTGCTCAGAAATATTAGAATCAGTGAAAGTCTAGATTCTAGAAGTTAGTGTCTTTGCCGAGCCAACTGCAGCTCAAAGTATTAACTTCAGTGCTATCGAGCCACCAGTCGCTCAAGTATTAGAGTCAGTGTTAGCGAGCTGCCTGCTGCTCAGAAATATTAGAATCAGTGAAAGTCTAGATTCTAGAAGTTAGTGTCTTTGCCGAGCCAACTGCAGCTCAAAGTATTAACTTCAGTGCTATCGAGCCACCAGTCGCTCAAGTATTAGAGTCAGTGCTAATGAGCCACCTGCTGCTCAGATATTAGTGGAAGTTCTAAAAGTTAAAGTCTAAAAGTATTTTGTGAGCCATCTGCAGCTCAAGTTGTAAATTCAGTTTGCGAACCGCTAGTGCTCAAGTGGAAGCCGTGAAAGGAGTATCGTCGAGCTACTTGCAGAGTGGATTGTTTATATGGATGTGAATTAAAAGGACTTTGGACTTTTGGACTCTAGTGTGAAGTGTAGTGCAGTGAAACCAATAAAGAACATTGCAGCCACGGTAAGTGCTAGACTAAAAATTTTCAGCTGCGAACAATATGTGCGATTTCAGGAGCTAACGAACATTGACTGAACAGTGAAATCTTATTAGAACTTTCCAACCAGACATCTTCAGTGTTAGAATCAGATTACAACATTCTAACAAGACATTGCAGTGATAACTATTAGAAATCATAATAGAACATTCCAACAAGACATTTAGTGATAGAATCAGATTAGAACTTCTAATAAGACATTACAGTGACAACGAATAGGAAATTATATTAGGAATTCTCAGTAAGACTTTCAGAAATAGGGAACAGAATTATATGCGTTTGAGAGGAATCAGACTCAAGAGATATACTAGGTACCTTACAACAGCTGATGACCCACAACATAACATCTGGAGTTGCCGATGTACTCCGCCTCGCCCGTCTGCTACTACTGAAACTATACCATTACCAGTGTGGAGCGGCGCCACTAATCAGCGAGTAATCAACATCGTGTTTGGTCCTTCGAGCCGGATCTTCAGCTGAAACCAAGATGCCTGTAACGCGAAGCCAGAAAGGCAGACAGGAAGCTATTCGTCTACCAACATCAAGTAAAGACACAGGAACTACACATAGGACACCAACTACTGACACATCGACGAGAGAGAGCGAAACCGAACAAAGTGACTCAACCAATAGGCGGGTGGCTCAAAACATACAAGGAAGTACCATGACATTGGTACCGGTAGTACCCGCTACTGAAACAAGCGAACCTATACCTCGAACTACGAGAAACAAGTCTGAGAAAAGCAAGTCTGAGAAACTAAGGAGAAAAATGCAGTTGGAAAAGGAATTAGCTGAATTAAAGCTGGAAGAAATTAAAGCAGCTACAAAAGCTAAAGAAGCTGAAGCAAAATTATTAGAAGTCGAAGATACCGACTCAGAAATAGAAGAGCCTGATGATAGAGCTGAAAGAGTGAGGAGTTGGGTGGAAGAACACGAGAATATTCCTGCCAAATCCGAGAAAAGTGATCAAGCTCCCGAAGAAAAAATTGCTTCAGCAGTAATACACGCTATGGAAAGCGCAACTGCGAGATATGCACCTCAACCGCCGAAATACTTATTCGAATTACCAACGTTCGACGGAGATAGCGGAGAGTGGCAATCCTTTTTCACCGTTTATGATGAATCATCCTCCATGTTTACAGACATACAAAATATGGCTCGTTTGAGAAAATGCATCAAAGGACAAGCCAGAGAAGCTGTGAGAAATGTATTGTATTCAAACTCCAAACCTGAAGAAGTAATAAACGCATTGAAAAAGAGGTTTGGAAGAACGGATCTATTAGTAACAGCGGAACTGGAGAAATTAAGAGCTCTACCTAAATTAGGAGAAGATGCAAAGGAACTTAACGTTTTCGCATGCAAAGTGAATAACAGCGTGACAAGCATAAAAGGCTTAAAGAAGTCTAGATATCTTTGTTCGACAGAAATAGTAAGACAAATAACCGAGAAACTGCCTACGTTTGAAGAAACGTAGGCAGTTTCTCGGTTCTGAAGAGTTTAGATAGTGCGACTTCATCAGGCAATATGTCGAGGAAGATCCAGATCTAACTATGTTAGCAACGTTCCTTAATAGAGAAGCAGAAGCAGCATGTACCTTCTTACAAATGAGAAAAAGAAAACATCAACATCATTCAACAAGCAACAGGCTGCTCATGTAGCCGTCGAGAAAGCGTCAACGTCATCAGGAAAAACTTCAACAGTTGAAAAACCTAACCAAGATAAGGTGTCCGCCGAGAAACCCACGAGAAACATTAAATGTATACAATGCAAAGGCGAACATTACTTATCAGAATGTAAACAATTGTTGAATGGCAACATTGATGAACGATGGGAAATTGTTAAGAAGGCTAAAGTGTGTTTTGACTGTCTGAAAGGTCGTCACCGTAAATAAGATTGTAGGTCAAAGCCCTGCAGACTTTGCCGCCGATTACACCACTCATTATTACATAAAACTTTTAAGAAAGAAGAAGCCAGTAAAGAAGAAAAAGGACAAGTGAATATTGTCCAAACTCCACAAGCATTGCTTAAGATAATGCCTATTGAAATATTTGGGCCGAAGAAATCCATGAATATATTAGCATTGCTTGATGAGGGGTCGACGATAACTTTATTGGATTCATCTATTGCAAATGAAATTGGTGTATCGGGTCCAGAAGAAACATTGACACTAGAAACAGTAGGCGGAAATGACATAAAGAACATGCGATCGAAAAGAATAACACTTAACATAAAAGGAGCTCAACAGAAAAATAAAGTGAAAGTCCGAAATGTGAGAACAATAGATGATTTGAAATTATCATCGCAATTTGTAGACAAAACGAAAAAAGAAGCGTGTCCTCACCTGAAAAATATTGCTGATAAACTTTGTTATGAAAACATCCCACCTAAGATGCTCACCGGGCAAGACAATTGGGATCTTATTGTATCAAGGAAGACCTGGAGTAGTAAGAAAAATCAACCAGTAGCATCTTATACGAAGCTTGGATGGGTGCTGCATGGCTGCGACGGAGGGCCTACGAAAGAAGTAAATTTCAAATGTTCACATGTAACGAAAAGTGACAATCTAGAAAAAATGATAAAAGAACATTTCGAAATTGAATCATTAGGTATTGCACCAAAAAAGCCTTCCACAGACATTGAAGAGAAGTCTTTGAAAATTCTTGAAGAATCATGTCAAAGAATATCTACTGAAAAATACGAAGCAGGTCTCATCTGGAAAAGCAATGAAGAAGAATTGCCAAATAATAAAATAACAGCCGAAAACAGATTAAAGAATTTAGAAAAGAAATTGTCAAAGGATACAAAGCTGAAAGAAGAATACATCCAACAGATACAACATTTGTTAGATGAAGGATACGCCGAAGAAGCCCCTGCCGAATGTAATTCAAAGAGAAAATGGTACCTGCCACATTTTGCCGTAATACATCCGACGAAGAAGAAATTAAGGATTGTTTTTGACGCAGCAGCCAGAACTAGTGGAAGATGCTTAAATGAAGCATTATTGACTGGTCCTGATTTATTACAATCATTGTGGGGTGTCTTGTTAAGATTTCGACAGGGACCAATTGCAGTCGTAGCAGATATAAAAGAAATGTTCTTGCGTATAGGAATGCGACAGGAAGATAGAGACAGCCTGAGATTCCTTTGGAGAAACTGTAATTCTGAATCACCCATAAATGAATATAGATTAACTACTGTTATTTTCGGCGCAACTTCTTCACCAAGCACCGCAATATTCGTGAAAAATAAAAATGCCTTAGAGCATGGAGACGAGGAAACAATAGAAGCCATAACGAAAAACCATTACATGGACGATTATTTACAAAGCTTCTGGGATGAAAAGAAAGCTGTAGAAACCGCTAAAAAGATAGATGAAGTCCATAAAAAAGCCAGCTTTCACCTAAGAGGATGGGCTTCGAACAAGAAAAATGTAGTGACACAAATAAATGGAGAAAATTGTAATGAAAAAGAACTACATTTAGGGACACAAGAAGAAAAAACATTAGGACTTAAATGGATAATAAACGAAGATTACCTAGCCTTCAGGATCGAAATAAGAAACATACCAGCAGATATTTTAGAAGGCAATAAAACACCTACCAAAAGAGAAGTAGTCAGTGCAGTAATGTCTACATTCGATCCTTTGGGATTAGCTATACCAGTTCTCATCAAAGGCAAGAAATTAATCCAAAATATATGGAGAAGTGGTAAAGAATGGGATGAGGAGATTAATCCAGAAGAAGAAAAAGAATGGAAGGAATATTTAGAAAAAATGAAAATTGAACAGAATTGAAAATTCCTCGATGTGTAGCTCCTCAACACACCGAGGGGGAGTTGCACATATTTTCCGATGCCAGCGAAACCTGTTACGCAGCTGCTGCGTATTTGAAAACGAATGAATCTCCTCCAACGATATCTCTTCTAGCAGCTAAAGCGAGAGTAGCTCCTTTAAAACCAGTTTCAGTTCCAAGATTGGAGTTACAAGCAGCATTATAAGGAAGCCGATTAGCCACTTCCATTGAAAAAGAAGTCGACATAAAAATAACAAAAAGAATATTTTGGACAGACTCCACCACAGTACTAGCTTGGATCAAGTCAGACCCAAGAACCTTCAAAACCTTTGTTGCACACCGACTGGCAGAAATAGAAGACTTAACCAAACCTCAAGAGTGGAGATGGATACCTACGAATCAGAATCCAGCCGATGACGCAACCAGAGAAGTGCCTATCGAGTTTAACGAAGATCATAGATGGTTTAAAGGTCCAGAATTTCTGATGATGGAAGAGCAAGATTGGCCAAAACCTAGAACAGTTATGAGAGAACCCCATGAAGAAGATAAAAAGATTGAAAAAAATAGCTACCGTCAGGATGACGACTTTTCCGACACCCGAACCTGAAAGATTTTCCAAGTGGAATGTCTTAGTGAGAGCAACAGCAAGAGTCATTCAATTTTGTGAAATATTAAAAAATAAAAAAGAAGAAAGAAGAAATTGCAAGAAGAATTCAGTAAATACAGCTAAAGAAGAAAAACAAGACATTACCTGGAGAAAAAATAGAAAGAAGAATAAAACTCCTGTTGTCAGAAAACCAATGAAAATTAACAAAGAAAAAAGAGATTATATTCCATTAGAAACGCATCATATAGCAAAAGCTGAAGAAATGCTAATCAAAAAAAGTCAAGAAGAAAGCTTCCACCAAGAATTGTCAGTCATCAAAAGAAAACAACCGTTACCAAAAAACAATAAATTAAACAATCTTGACATAGTAGAAGAAGATGGAATAATCAAATTAAGAGGAAGAATTGATGCAGTGCAAGGAACAATACAAGAGAAAAGACCAGCAGTATTAGATAAAAAGAACTAAATCACTAGGTTGATAATTGAACATTTTCATAACACATTTCAACATGGAAACAATGCCACAATTATTAATGAGATAAGACAAAGGTATTGGATACTTGGCATTCGATCTGCTGTGAGATCTGTTGCACATCTATGTCAGTGGTGCAAAGTAAAGAAGAAGTTACCTCTACAACCACCTATGGGAGATCTACCACCAGAAAGACTATCACACAACACGCCGCTATTCACCTGTACGGCGGTGGATTATTTCGGGCCAATGACAATAACTATAGGCAGAAGGCATGAAAAGAGATGGGGAGCTTTATTTACATGCTTAACAACTCAAGCTGTACATATAGAACTATCTCCATCATTATCAACCGATTCTATGATATTAGCCCTCAGAAGATTTGCCGCAAGAAGAGGAATGCCAAAAATAATCTACAGCGACAACGGCACTAATTTTGTGGGTGCTAATAGAGAACTAAAAGAAGCCCTTCAACAAGTCAAAACAAATAAAGTAGAGACTGCTGCTGATCAAATTGGTATCAGGTGGAAATTCATACCACCCGGGGCACCAAACATGGGGGGAGCTTGGGAAAGATTAGTACGATCCGTTAAAACCTCACTAGCGGTCGTACTCAATGAAAAGAATCCACCTGAAGAAACACTGCATACCCTTCTGCTAGAGGCCGAGCATCTCATTAACTCTCGGCCTCTCACTGCATTAGAAGATCATCACAGCCCGGAAGCGCTCACTCCAAATCACTTTTTGATTGGGCGTTCCTGTGGCGCGCCTAAGCTAGGCGCCTTCTCCGACCATGCGTTGGTCGGGAGACCGACATGGCGGACTGCTCAGCGGCTAGCGGACCACTTCCGGTCCCGCTGGCTCAAAGAATACTTGCCGAGCCTGTTACCTCGACGAGATGCTGGTCGCGACAATCGCGACATCCAGCCGGGCGACATCGTGGTGATCATGGATCCTGCCTTGCCACGTGGAACGTGGCCCCGCGGCAGAGTGGTGCGTACGCTGCGTGGGCCAGACGACCGTATCAGAGTCGTTGATGTGGCCACGGGCGGTGGCGTGCTGAGGCGACCGTCGTCGAAACTAGTTGTGATAGTGCCGGTAAAAAGTGAAAACGATAAAAGTGAAAACGAAAATAGTGAGAAAGTTGATAGTGAAAACGATAAAAGTGAAAACAATAATCAAAGACAAGTACTAATCAAAAGTGAAAATTAGCGTATAAGGAAAATTTTGTAAATAATAATAATAAGTGTGTCGTTCAAAATAAGTGCAGAGCACGAGGGGGAGAATGTTAACGACCCACTGAAATATTAATACCTAGCTTAAAATAATTGATAACCCACTGAAAATATTACGAAACAACACACTTATTACTAATTTTCAGTTTGGTCAGAAATAGTGAGATGGACCACTAAGAAAGAAAAAGATAGAAAACCCTCTCTTCATTGGTGGTATAGTAAATGAGGAAAATATATAACAAAAACTCTATGATTGGTCCACCATGAAAGAGAGGTAAGATAGAGAAGTTTTTCATCTCATAATTTCAGTGTGAAAAATACAAAATGTATGGAGACAGGTGGTCCCCCACCACTCGATATTGCAAGTAGTGCTAATAACACTAGAATGAGATTTAGCCATCGCGAATTTTCAACTAAAAGTTTTTCCATACATTTTGTATGGAGAAAATTTTGAGATATTTCCAATTTTCATGAAACTTTGTAATTTTGATCTCTGATTGTGACAGAGCATTAATATGCATTTTCATTTGATTTTGACATGTAACTCTTGAGATAATTAGGCTTGAACTTTGAAGTCAAAGACAATGTAGAAAGATATAATTTTTTAGAAAACTTATATCCTGAAAATAAAGTTAACACTTTGAACAACTATATGCTGTTAAACAGAAAAAGCTTATTTTCGGAAAATTAGTATTTTTTAGAAATTTTTAAAGTAAAAGTTTTTCGACATTGCAAGTAAACCGTATATAACTTGAAAATATATGTCGGCGAGTTCAAGATAATCCCATTTATTATTGTTTTCGATGTTCAAACAGAAAGTTGTTTACTAGAAAACATAACTGCTACATTTTCAAATATTTCAACAAGTATAAAAGCGGTCGCCCTAGCGACGAGCGGCTCAGTCTTGTGCGGACCGCCGTACTGTGAACATCTCCTTTGTGTAGTGTGCTGTGGGTTTGGCCATAACTTCTTTAATTGTGATTGTTGTAATAGATGAGGATTTGGTAAACCGATTTATTACAATGATAGTTGTTTCAGCTAGACGATAAGCCCAGGTGGACACAGATTCAATAACTGTGGGCCAGGGGTATTCAGACACATATGGTTGGAATCCATGATACAGCGCGAGGCGGAGCGCTGTATTTATCGTCACACTTTTAGTGAGTTCGGCGTAGGTCATCTCCTGCTCCGTCATCAGAAGTTGGATCTGAATCTTTTGCCCACTTGAGTGAATCCATGGGAGAATAGGGGTGAAGAGTCCGACAGGGTCCGAAGAGTGTGATTATAATTGGACCGTCTTTTGAATTGTCCAGAGTGATGGACCCGTATTTTCAGTTTGCCAGAGGGGTAAAAATTCACAAGGATACTGAGCGTCAAGGTTCCGGAGTGGGGGCTTGCGGAGTCACACTTAGGTAAAAATCGTGCTTGAGTGTGACGTCACGCAAAATTTCAATGCGCTGTATCTTTGTCATTTTTGGTTTCTCAGAGAAAGGAAAGAGTGTGTGTATAAACTACAATGTTGTTTGATGGTCTAACCGATGGACCAAAAGTGTTTTTCCATTCGTCATGCCTATTCTGAAAAATCAGGAACCTGTCCATTTATTTAATAATCGTATGGCTATTATTACAGTCGTTTTTCTGTATCTATTGTATTGCGTCTTTTTGCAGGGTGAACCAGTCTTCCGGCAGTCTCGAATAATGTGGTCCATGTCCTATTCAGGAGCGCCACATCCGCAAGCTGGGGAGTCAATCCAGTCGCACCGGAATTCAAACTATCTAGTTCGTCCCCATCTAGTTCCCAGTCTGTGGAGCTGGCACAATTCTCTGCGTGGGAGAGAGAACCCTGATAGTTTTTCAGTGGGGTTGATGGTTGTATCCACATAGGTGGATTCAAATTCTGTTCTTTTTGATGGTAAAGTGGTTTTTCAACAGTCAATCTTATAGAGCTGGTATCGTGACTTCAGTCTTAGCCTTTTTAATAGTTTGTGGATGGAGTTTAGCAGTGCAATGTGTCGATAACTTTTGGGGTCATTGACAGGCTCTGGTTTTAGTATCGCAACCCATCCTGTGTTGCATATGGTCTGTGTGACAAATGGTCTATGTGACCACCGTCTGTTCGATAAGCGTCTGTGTGACAAGCGTCTGTGTGACAAGCGTCTGTGTGACAAGCGTCTGTGTGACAAAGCGTCTGTGTGACAAAGCGTCTGTGTGACAAGCGTCTGTGTGACAAACGTCTGTGTGACCAACGTCTGTGTGACAAACGTCTGTGTGACAAAAGTCTGTGTGACAAGCGTCTGTGTGACAAACGTCTGTGTGACAAACGTCTGTGTGACAAACGTCTGTGTGACAAACGTCTGTGTGACAAAGCGTCTGTGTGACAAGCGTCTGTGTGACAAGCGTCTGTGTGACAAGCGTCTGTGTGACAAGCGTCTGTGTGACAAGCGTCTGTGTGACAAGCGTCTGTGTGACAAGCGTCTGTGTGACAAGCGTCTGTGTGACAAGCGTCTGTCTGTCAACCGTCTGTCTGCCAACCGTCTGTCTGTCAACAGTCTGTGTGACAAGTCTGTCTGAATGGCAGCCGGCCTGTGTGACAACCTATAGCGCCAGTAATGGTGCTAACGAGAGTGAAGCGATCAGTGCAAAGATACTTAACGTGTGTTTAGTTTCAGCTACTTCTGCAAAGGTGCTAAAGTGCTGGCCACGTATTGCGGCCGAGTTGGAGTCAGCGGCAGTGCCGCAGGCGCTGGAGATTCCTGGTGAAGTGAGGTGAAGTGAAAAAGCGAGTTGATATCGTGTGTATTTCTGTGTCGTAACCTTATTTGCTGAATCGCAAAGATAACCTGGTGAGTTTTTATATTTTTTTCGATTTAAGAGTAGAGCAAAGAGCAATTTATTTCGAAACCTTTAGTTTTAAAACATAAAGTAGAATAATGTCAAGTCTTTTATTATAATATTTTTATATTATTTTAATATTTCACTATGCAAGCAGAAAATTATTGTGATTTCGCTATTTTAAATAAAAAAGTGTATTATCTGCTAAGCTTAGTGAGTTAATCTTATCGTCATGAGTTGATAGATGAGCTTAACATCACTGGAGGTGGCATAAGTCACTGTTAGTCGGAGCTGGCAGATGCGCCAGTTAGTATCCTAGCAAATAGTCTAGTTTGAGTATTTTAAATTATAATTTTTAGCATCTTATAAGCTTACGTGTGAATACTGGTGTAAAATGATAGTTATTAGGTACGTTACGTACTTTATTATTCGTAAAGTTGGAGAGATAAGTTCTCCTAGCCTTTGCCTCATATTGGACTTAAGATAGCTAAATATGATGATGACTTTTATAAAGATTATAATGAGATAATGACCAGGGTGATGATGATGATATTGATAATGAAGAGACAGTGATGACGATGAAGATATTATTGATGAAGAGGTAGTGATGATGAAGAGGTGATTAATAGGACGGCGAGCCTACCATGATGATGATCATGGTGATGACTTTATTTAAAAGGACCCTTCACCGTTTACTATGTGAGTAATAATATTTTACCATTAATTTATTATTTACTGTGTTTTAGGTTAACTGAAGTAAAGCCCCGTTAGTTGAGTTAATCTGGATAATTAAAGTCGAGTAAATATTGTGATATTATAGCCAAATTCAAGAATATCGTACTGATAAGCAATGTTATTTTTATTGTTAGGAAGTCCGTAGAAAAAAGATTAAGTTGCAAATGCTTTAACTGTATTCTAGCCACGCTTTAGTGTAACAAAAGTACTGTAAACGTTTGTTTTTGTTGACAGCTGGGTGTTTTCCTGAGCCAGGGATGAATTATTTTGAGCTGTTGGCGGGGTTAAGCGTCGCAAAGTGGTGTCGTTTGTTTTTGAACTTATCCATTTTAGCGTAGTTTTGGTTTTATTATTGCGGAAAGGCTGATGGTGAAAGCGTTGTTTGGCTCCGGGGATCTGTGTTGTCATCTGTCTGTATTTCATACAAAGTCCCAGTGCAGTCGAAGTGCAAACAGTGGAAACTGTTTGTTTTGACGTTTGGAGGAAGGTGTCTGATTTGACTTGTTGGAAAATAGCGTATATTATCTACCCAGTTGACATTTATTTTCATTTCTTCTTCTTATCGTGTCGTTTTCTTGAATTTTAAATTTTGTTCTTCGAGAACGTTGCTACTTTTACGCTTCCCTTCGAGGCAGAGTATAGGTCAAGCACGGTACAGCTGGTAGGGCATAGAGGTGATCTAATGACCTAATCGTCACGACCACAATCGCCCTGTGCTTCTGCTTGGTCTATATGGCACCAGCGCGCCAGATTATGTTTACATCGGCCTACTTCAGTTCGGAGGCAATTCAAGCACCTCCAAGTAGCCCATGGCAGTTTATGACCTGGCGGTAGCGCCTCTGATGGTTGGATGTAATCGGGGGGTGGAGCATACTGTTCGCACCACATTCTAAACGATTCCGGTTGTTCTTACGTATAACTACTTGAATCATTATGACGATTTTTCACCTGTTCAATTATTTGAAAAATCGAGATGCTTTCCGGGCATGAAACTCAAAGCAAATACACAAGTGTTTTCATGATAGGTTTACAAGTATGCGAGAGCCAGAAAAGCTCATTAGGAAGACCGATAGCATAGCCGAAGGCTTTATTGCCATATGTAGAGTCATGAATTGCTTTGTTTATTTTGTTGTGACCGTACTAGAGTTGACCCGTAGTCCGTGAGTGGACAGTATGCGGTCGGCTTTTATGGAGGTCGAGTTTCTGGAGGAAATCATAAGGTCAAGTGGACCTGGTGATCACAGGTGGTAATACGCGTATTAGTGTGAGGCTAACGATGGCAATTTTGTTACTGATATGTCTTGGTGATCTCTTCTAACTGAATTAATAATTCGTTAAAATTTAGAAGTTCTGTTCGTTTTGATTCATTTAATAACTGGTAAAGAGAACATATGATTAATAACAACTTTGAACTAGCAGGAAGGCTGGCTGCGTTCCTTAACATGTGATCGTTGCACATAGACATGAAGTTATTACTATCCAATTCGATTTTAAAGATTTATCGATGTTCATTTTTTGTTTTGAGTTTATTATATTTTAGATCGTTTAATCCAATTAAGTAAGTCATCTAATAAAGATGGTTATTTATAGAAAAAAAAATTTAAACAGTACACAATAATTAATTTAACTAAAAACGAAATAACCTACCTAAATTAAAATGTTAAAAGTATGAACTAAAATATAACTAACTAAAAAAATATAAAAATAAAACATATACCTAAGAGACTGGCGGCACTGCCTCGTCGTACAGCAAGACTTCTAAAAAAAAAAGCTTTGTTTTGATCAGGTTTGGCCGAACGGTGTACCGTTTGTGCTTTGTGTTTATCTTAAATATGAAACCCGAGGACGGGTGTTACTGTCAAGATGGCAGTGTCGGCGAGTTAAAATTGATTCCTTTAAATTGATACATGAATTTTGTTGATTCGAATGATTGAATACGTAAGCATTGTGCGAAAAATCCCTTAGTCATGATTACTTTATAATTATTCCTGTATAGATCTTGGCTGAAGGACAAATAAAAGACCGGTTCAGAAAAGTAGTTTTGCAAGGCACTCTTCTGGAGTAGAATTTTTGCGAGTTGAAATTTTGTTATATTTTTGTGGGACGCTTATTGCCGAGCTAGATCAGAATCATTTTATGGTTCTTTCTAACCATGCTACCGTAGAATACATAATGGTACAAGTACAGAAGATTCACTCGGAAAAATCAATTTAAGTAATAGAGACTCGCTACGATACAATTAAGTTCAATTCAGATCGCACAACGCTAATAACTTACAGTTATATTCACCTAGACAATCCATCTCTTTCTATCGCGTAACGCTTACCTTTTCTGGCGCACTGATTAGCCACGCAGGCATGGCTGCCGTATGTACTTGCGTTTTTAATACCTACCGCGGAGTGAGACAGGCCTGATGCTACTCACTAGTTTAAATTACTATTGAGAGCGCGTACGAGGACGTACGCATGTCAGGTTGGCCGTGTCGGCGAGTTCAAGATAATCCCATTTATTATTGTTTTCGATGTTCAAACAGAAAGTTGTTTACTAGAAAACATAACTGCTACATTTTCAAATATTTCAACAAGTATAAAAGCGGTCGCCCTAGCGACGAGCGGCTCAGTCTTGTGCGGACCGCCGTACTGTGAACATCTCCTTTGTGTAGTGTGCTGTGGGTTTGGCCATAACTTCTTTAATTGTGATTGTTGTAATAGATGAGGATTTGGTAAACCGATTTATTACAATGATAGTTGTTTCAGCTAGACGATAAGCCCAGGTGGACACAGATTCAATAACTGTGGGCCAGGGGTATTCAGACACATATGGTTGGAATCCATGATACAGCGCGAGGCGGAGCGCTGTATTTATCGTCACACTTTTAGTGCGTTCGGCGTAGGTCATCTCCTGCTCCGTCATATATGAATGTACAGATTAGAAAATATGTTTATTTTAGAGCCAATAAAAGTTACATCAAAAATATCACGAGACAAATTATTGTATATAAGAGCATTTATGAAAACTCGTAAGAAAAACAAGTGAAATTGTATGAGAAAAATGAAAAAGTAAAGTTTGCATAGTTATAAAAATTGTATCTTTTGTATTTCCATGAAAATTTCTGTTGTTATTTAAAGATACATGTATACAGTTTCTTATGTGAAAATATTTCATGTAACAAATGTGAATTTATACTGAAAATAAAGAAATTCACCAGAAAAACTAGTCATCATTTGATGAGTAAATGAGACAAAAACTGAGTGTCTCGTTAAGGTATTATCTGAGTTTTCGAGAAACATGGCGAGTCCCATTGTTAGTCAGTCACGATTTTATATTTTTCTACGCGCTCTACATCAAATGGTCAGTAGTTGGTGAAGTTTTTCCTGTGAAAAAGTGTGTTTTAATTTGAAAAATTCCTGTTCCCGTTAGTTAAGTTTTGAGCCATCCGCCGCTCAATTAGTTTAAGTTAATATCTTTGCTGAGCCATCTGCAGCTCAAAGTATTAACTTCAGTGTTAGCGAGCCGCCTGTTGCTCAGAAATATTAGAATCAGTGAAAGTCTAGATTCTAGAAGTTAGTGTCTTTGCCGAGCCAACTGCAGCTCAAAGTATTAACTTCAGTGCTATCGAGCCACCAGTCGCTCAAGTATTAGAGTCAGTGTTAGCGAGCCGCCTGCTGCTCAGAAATATTAGAATCAGTGAAAGTCTAGATTCTAGAAGTTAGTGTCTTTGCCGAGCCAACTGCAGCTCAAAGTATTAACTTCAGTGCTATCGAGCCACCAGTCGCTCAAGTATTAGAGTCAGTGTTAGCGAGCTGCCTGCTGCTCAGAAATATTAGAATCAGTGAAAGTCTAGATTCTAGAAGTTAGTGTCTTTGCCGAGCCAACTGCAGCTCAAAGTATTAACTTCAGTGCTATCGAGCCACCAGTCGCTCAAGTATTAGAGTCAGTGCTAATGAGCCACCTGCTGCTCAGATATTAGTGGAAGTTCTAAAAGTTAAAGTCTAAAAGTATTTTGTGAGCCATCTGCAGCTCAAGTTGTAAATTCAGTTTGCGAACCGCTAGTGCTCAAGTGGAAGCCGTGAAAGGAGTATCGTCGAGCTACTTGCAGAGTGGATTGTTTATATGGATGTGAATTAAAAGGACTTTGGACTTTTGGACTCTAGTGTGAAGTGTAGTGCAGTGAAACCAATAAAGAACATTGCAGCCACGGTAAGTGCTAGACTAAAAATTTTCAGCTGCGAACAATATGTGCGATTTCAGGAGCTAACGAACATTGACTGAACAGTGAAATCTTATTAGAACTTTCCAACCAGACATCTTCAGTGTTAGAATCAGATTACAACATTCTAACAAGACATTGCAGTGATAACTATTAGAAATCATAATAGAACATTCCAACAAGACATTTAGTGATAGAATCAGATTAGAACTTCTAATAAGACATTACAGTGATAACGAATAGGAAATTATATTAGGAATTCTCAGTAAGACTTTCAGAAATAGGGAACAGAATTATATGCGTTTAAGAGGAATCAGACTCAAGAGATATACTAGGTACCTTACAACAGCTGATGACCCACAACATAACATCTGGAGTTGCCGATGTACTCCGCCTCGCCCGTCTGCTACTACTGAAACTATACCATTACCAGTGTGGAGCGGCGCCACTAATCAGCGAGTAATCAACATCGTGTTTGGTCCTTCGAGCCGGATCTTCAGCTGAAACCAAGATGCCTGTAACGCGAAGCCAGAAAGGCAGACAGGAAGCTATTCGTCTACCAACATCAAGTAAAGACACAGGAACTACACATAGGACACCAACTACTGACACATCGACGAGAGAGAGCGAAACCGAACAAAGTGACTCAACCAATAGGCGGGTGGCTCAAAACATACAAGGAAGTACCATGACATTGGTACCGGTAGTACCCGCTACTGAAACAAGCGAACCTATACCTCGAACTACGAGAAACAAGTCTGAGAAAAGCAAGTCTGAGAAACTAAGGAGAAAAATGCAGTTGGAAAAGGAATTAGCTGAATTAAAGCTGGAAGAAATTAAAGCAGCTACAAAAGCTAAAGAAGCTGAAGCAAAATTATTAGAAGTCGAAGATACCGACTCAGAAATAGAAGAGCCTGATGATAGAGCTGAAAGAGTGAGGAGTTGGGTGGAAGAACACGAGAATATTCCTGCCAAATCCGAGAAAAGTGATCAAGCTCCCGAAGAAAAAATTGCTTCAGCAGTAATACACGCTATGGAAAGCGCAACTGCGAGATATGCACCTCAACCGCCGAAATACTTATTCGAATTACCAACGTTCGACGGAGATAGCGGAGAGTGGCAATCCTTTTTCACCGTTTATGATGAATCATCCTCCATGTTTACAGACATACAAAATATGGCTCGTTTGAGAAAATGCATCAAAGGACAAGCCAGAGAAGCTGTGAGAAATGTATTGTATTCAAACTCCAAACCTGAAGAAGTAATAAACGCATTGAAAAAGAGGTTTGGAAGAACGGATCTATTAGTAACAGCGGAACTGGAGAAATTAAGAGCTCTACCTAAATTAGGAGAAGATGCAAAGGAACTTAACGTTTTCGCATGCAAAGTGAATAACAGCGTGACAAGCATAAAAGGCTTAAAGAAGTCTAGATATCTTTGTTCGACAGAAATAGTAAGACAAATAACCGAGAAACTGCCTACGTTTGAAGAAACGTAGGCAGTTTCTCGGTTCTGAAGAGTTTAGATAGTGCGACTTCATCAGGCAATATGTCGAGGAAGATCCAGATCTAACTATGTTAGCAACGTTCCTTAATAGAGAAGCAGAAGCAGCATGTACCTTCTTACAAATGAGAAAAAGAAAACATCAACATCATTCAACAAGCAACAGGCTGCTCATGTAGCCGTCGAGAAAGCGTCAACGTCATCAGGAAAAACTTCAACAGTTGAGAAACCTAACCAAGATAAGGTGTCCGCCGAGAAACCCACGAGAAACATTAAATGTATACAATGCAAAGGCGAACATTACTTATCAGAATGTAAACAATTGTTGAATGGCAACATTGATGAACGATGGGAAATTGTTAAGAAGGCTAAAGTGTGTTTTGACTGTCTGAAAGGTCGTCACCGTAAATAAGATTGTAGGGCAAAGCCCTGCAGACTTTGCCGCCGATTACACCACTCATTATTACATAAAACTTTTAAGAAAGAAGAAGCCAGTAAAGAAGAAAAAGGACAAGTGAATATTGTCCAAACTCCACAAGCATTGCTTAAGATAATGCCTATTGAAATATTTGGGCCGAAGAAATCCATGAATATATTAGCATTGCTTGATGAGGGGTCGACGATAACTTTATTGGATTCATCTATTGCAAATGAAATTGGTGTATCGGGTCCAGAAGAAACATTGACACTAGAAACAGTAGGCGGAAATGACATAAAGAACATGCGATCGAAAAGAATAACACTTAACATAAAAGGAGCTCAACAGAAAAATAAAGTGAAAGTCCGAAATGTGAGAACAATAGATGATTTGAAATTATCATCGCAATTTGTAGACAAAACGAAAATAGAAGCGTGTCCTCACCTGAAAAATATTGCTGATAAACTTTGTTATGAAAACATCCCACCTAAGATGCTCATCGGGCAAGACAATTGGGATCTTATTGTATCAAGGAAGACCTGGAGTAGTAAGAAAAATCAACCAGTAGCATCTTATACGAAGCTTGGATGGGTGCTGCATGGCTGCGACGGAGGGCCTACGAAAGAAGTAAATTTCAAATGTTCACATGTAACGAAAAGTGACAATCTAGAAAAAATGATAAAAGAACATTTCGAAATTGAATCATTAGGTATTGCACCAAAAAAGCCTTCCACAGACATTGAAGAGAAGTCTTTGAAAATTCTTGAAGAATCATGTCAAAGAATATCTACTGAAAAATACGAAGCAGGTCTCATCTGGAAAAGCAATGAAGAAGAATTGCCAAATAATAAAATAACAGCCGAAAACAGATTAAAGAATTTAGAAAAGAAATTGTCAAAGGATACAAAGCTGAAAGAAGAATACATCCAACAGATACAACATTTGTTAGATGAAGGATACGCCGAAGAAGCCCCTGCCGAATGTAATTCAAAGAGAAAATGGTACCTGCCACATTTTGCCGTAATACATCCGACGAAGAAGAAATTAAGGATTGTTTTTGACGCAGCAGCCAGAACTAGTGGAAGATGCTTAAATGAAGCATTATTGACTGGTCCTGATTTATTACAATCATTGTGGGGTGTCTTGTTAAGATTTCGACAGGGACCAATTGCAGTCGTAGCAGATATAAAAGAAATGTTCTTGCGTATAGGAATGCGACAGGAAGATAGAGACAGCCTGAGATTCCTTTGGAGAAACTGTAATTCTGAATCACCCATAAATGAATATAGATTAACTACTGTTATTTTCGGCGCAACTTCTTCACCAAGCACCGCAATATTCGTGAAAAATAAAAATGCCTTAGAGCATGGAGACGAGGAAACAATAGAAGCCATAACGAAAAACCATTACATGGACGATTATTTACAAAGCTTCTGGGATGAAAAGAAAGCTGTAGAAACCGCTAAAAAGATAGATGAAGTCCATAAAAAAGCCAGCTTTCACCTAAGAGGATGGGCTTCGAACAAGAAAAATGTAGTGACACAAATAAATGGAGAAAATTGTAATGAAAAAGAACTACATTTAGGGACACAAGAAGAAAAAACATTAGGACTTAAATGGATAATAAACGAAGATTACCTAGCCTTCAGGATCGAAATAAGAAACATACCAGCAGATATTTTAGAAGGCAATAAAACACCTACCAAAAGAGAAGTAGTCAGTGCAGTAATGTCTACATTCGATCCTTTGGGATTAGTTATACCAGTTCTCATCAAAGGCAAGAAATTAATCCAAAATATATGGAGAAGTGGTAAAGAATGGGATGAGGAGATTAATCCAGAAGAAGAAAAAGAATGGAAGGAATATTTAGAAAAAATGAAAATTGAACAGAATTGAAAATTCCTCGATGTGTAGCTCCTCAACACACCGAGGGGGAGTTGCACATATTTTCCGATGCCAGCGAAACCTGTTACGCAGCTGCTGCGTATTTGAAAACGAATGAATCTCCTCCAACGATATCTCTTCTAGCAGCTAAAGCGAGAGTAGCTCCTTTAAAACCAGTTTCAGTTCCAAGATTGGAGTTACAAGCAGCATTATAAGGAAGCCGATTAGCCACTTCCATTGAAAAAGAAGTCGACATAAAAATAACAAAAAGAATATTTTGGACAGACTCCACCACAGTACTAGCTTGGATCAAGTCAGACCCAAGAACCTTCAAAACCTTTGTTGCACACCGACTGGCAGAAATAGAAGACTTAACCAAACCTCAAGAGTGGAGATGGATACCTACGAATCAGAATCCAGCCGATGACGCAACCAGAGAAGTGCCTATCGAGTTTAACGAAGATCATAGATGGTTTAAAGGTCCAGAATTTCTGATGATGGAAGAGCAAGATTGGCCAAAACCTAGAACAGTTATGAGAGAACCCCATGAAGAAGATAAAAAGATTGAAAAAAATAGCTACCGTCAGGATGACGACTTTTCCGACACCCGAACCTGAAAGATTTTCCAAGTGGAATGTCTTAGTGAGAGCAACAGCAAGAGTCATTCAATTTTGTGAAATATTAAAAAATAAAAAAGAAGAAAGAAGAAATTGCAAGAAGAATTCAGTAAATACAGCTAAAGAAGAAAAACAAGACATTACCTGGAGAAAAAATAGAAAGAAGAATAAAACTCCTGTTGTCAGAAAACCAATGAAAATTAACAAAGAAAAAAGAGATTATATTCCATTAGAAACGCATCATATAGCAAAAGCTGAAGAAATGCTAATCAAAAAAAGTCAAGAAGAAAGCTTCCACCAAGAATTGTCAGTCATCAAAAGAAAACAACCGTTACCAAAAAACAATAAATTAAACAATCTTGACATAGTAGAAGAAGATGGAATAATCAAATTAAGAGGAAGAATTGATGCAGTGCAAGGAACAATACAAGAGAAAAGACCAGCAGTATTAGATAAAAAGAACTAAATCACTAGGTTGATAATTGAACATTTTCATAACACATTTCAACATGGAAACAATGCCACAATTATTAATGAGATAAGACAAAGGTATTGGATACTTGGCATTCGATCTGCTGTGAGATCTGTTGCACATCTATGTCAGTGGTGCAAAGTAAAGAAGAAGTTACCTCTACAACCACCTATGGGAGATCTACCACCAGAAAGACTATCACACAACACGCCGCTATTCACCTGTACGGCGGTGGATTATTTCGGGCCAATGACAATAACTATAGGCAGAAGGCATGAAAAGAGATGGGGAGCTTTATTTACATGCTTAACAACTCAAGCTGTACATATAGAACTATCTCCATCATTATCAACCGATTCTATGATATTAGCCCTCAGAAGATTTGCCGCAAGAAGAGGAATGCCAAAAATAATCTACAGCGACAACGGCACCAATTTTGTGGGTGCTAATAGAGAACTAAAAGAAGCCCTTCAACAAGTCAAAACAAATAAAGTAGAGACTGCTGCTGATCAAATTGGTATCAGGTGGAAATTCATACCACCCGGGGCACCAAACATGGGGGGAGCTTGGGAAAGATTAGTACGATCCGTTAAAACCTCACTAGCGGTCGTACTCAATGAAAAGAATCCACCTGAAGAAACACTGCATACCCTTCTGCTAGAGGCCGAGCATCTCATTAACTCTCGGCCTCTCACTGCATTAGAAGATCATCACAGCCCGGAAGCGCTCACTCCAAATCACTTTTTGATTGGGCGTTCCTGTGGCGCGCCTAAGCTAGGCGCCTTCTCCGACCATGCGTTGGTCGGGAGACCGACATGGCGGACTGCTCAGCGGCTAGCGGACCACTTCCGGTCCCGCTGGCTCAAAGAATACTTGCCGAGCCTGTTACCTCGACGAGATGCTGGTCGCGACAATCGCGACATCCAGCCGGGCGACATCGTGGTGATCATGGATCCTGCCTTGCCACGTGGAACGTGGCCCCGCGGCAGAGTGGTGCGTACGCTGCGTGGGCCAGACGACCGTATCAGAGTCGTTGATGTGGCCACGGGCGGTGGCGTGCTGAGGCGACCGTCGTCGAAACTAGTTGTGATAGTGCCGGTAAAAAGTGAAAACGATAAAAGTGAAAACAATAAAAGTGAAAACGAAAATAGTGAGAAAGTTGATAGTGAAAACGATAAAAGTGAAAACAATAATCAAAGACAAGTACTAATCAAAAGTGAAAATTAGCGTATAAGGAAAATTTTGTAAATAATAATAATAAGTGTGTCGTTCAAAATAAGTGCAGAGCACGAGGGGGAGAATGTTAACGACCCACTGAAATATTAATACCTAGCTTAAAATAATTGATAACCCACTGAAAATATTACGAAACAACACACTTATTACTAATTTTCAGTTTGGTCAGAAATAGTGAGATGGACCACTAAGAAAGAAAAAGATAGAAAACCCTCTCTTCATTGGTGGTATAGTAAATGAGGAAAATATATAACAAAAACTCTATGATTGGTCCACCATGAAAGAGAGGTAAGATAGAGAAGTTTTTCATCTCATAATTTCAGTGTGAAAAATACAAAATGTATGGAGACAGGTGGTCCCCCACCACTCGATATTGCAAGTAGTGCTAATAACACTAGAATGAGATTTAGCCATCGCGAATTTTCAACTAAAAGTTTTTCCATACATTTTGTATGGAGAAAATTTTGAGATATTTCCAATTTTCATGAAACTTTGTAATTTTGATCTCTGATTGTGACAGAGCATTAATATGCATTTTCATTTGATTTTGACATGTAACTCTTGAGATAATTAGGCTTGAACTTTGAAGTCAAAGACAATGTAGAAGGATATAATTTTTTAGAAAACTTATATCCTGAAAATAAAGTTAACACTTTGAACAACTATATGCTGTTAAACAGAAAAAGCTTATTTTCGGAAAATTAGTATTTTTTAATAATTTTTAAAGTAAAAGTTTTTCGACATTGCAAGTAAACCGTATATAACTTGAAAATATATGAATGTACAGATTAGAAAATATGTTTATTTTAGAGCCAATAAAAGTTACATCAAAAATATCACGAGACAAATTATTGTATATAAGAGCATTTATGAAAAATCGTAAGAAAAACAAGTGAAATTGTATGAGAAAAATGAAAAAGTAAAGTTTGCATAGTTATAAAAATTGTATCTTTTGTATTTCCATGAAAATTTCTGTTGTAATTTAAAGATACATGTATACAGTTTCTTATGTGAAAATATTTCATGTAACAATGTGAATTTATACTGAAAATAAAGAAATTCACCAGAAAAACTAGTCATCATTTGATGAGTAAATGAGACAAAAACTGAGTGTCTCGTTAAGGTATTATCTGAGTTTTCGAGAAACATGGCGAGTCCCATTGTTAGTCAGTCACGATTTTATATTTTTCTACGCGCTCTACATCAAATGGTCAGTAGTTGGTGAAGTTTTTCCTGTGAAAAAGTGTGTTTTAATTTGAAAAATTCCTGTTCCCGTTAGTTAAGTTTTGAGCCATCCGCCGCTCAATTAGTTTAAGTTAATATCTTTGCTGAGCCATTTGCAGCTCAAAGTATTAACTTCAGTGCTATCGAGCAACCAGTCGCTCAAGTATTAGAGTCAGTGTTAGCGAGCCGCCTGCTGCTCAGAAATATTAGAATCAGTGAAAGTCTAGAAGTTAGCGCCTGATAGTGCTTTGCCGAGCCATCCGCAGCTCAAAGTAATAACTTCAGTGTGATCGAGCCATCAGCTGCTCAAGTATTAGAGTCAGTGCTAATGAGCCACCTGCTGCTCAGATATCAGTGGACGTTCTAAAAGTTAAAGTCTAAAAGTATTTTGTGAGCCATCTGCAGCTCAAGTTGTAAATTCAGTTTGCGAACCGCTAGTGCTCGAGTGGAAGCCGTGAAAGGAGTATCGTCGAGCTACTTGCAGAGTGGATTGTTTATATGGATGTGAATTAAAAGGACTTTGGACTTTTGGACTCTAGTGTGAAGTGTAGTGCAGTGAAACCAATAAAGAACATTGCAGCCACGGTAAGTGCTAGACTAAAAATTTTCAGCTGCGAACAATATGTGCGATTTCAGGAGCTAACGAACATTGACTGAACAGTGAAATCTTATTAGAACTTTCCAACCAGACATCTTCAGTGTTAGAATCAGATTACAACATTCTAACAAGACATTGCAGTGATAACTATTAGAAATCATAATAGAACATTCCAACAAGACATTTAGTGATAGAATCAGATTAGAACTTCTAATAAGACATTACAGTGACAACGAATAGGAAATTATATTAGGGATTCTCAGTAAGACTTTCAGAAATAGGGAACAGAATTATATGCGTTTAAGAGGAATCAGACTCAAGAGATATACTAGGTACCTTACAACAGCTGATGACCCACAACATAACATCTGGAGTTGCCGATGTACTCCGCCTCGCCCGTCTGCTACTACTGAAACTATACCATTACCAGTGTGGAGCGGCGCCACTAATCAGCGAGTAATCAACATCGTGTTTGGTCCTTCGAGCCGGATCTTCAGCTGAAACCAAGATGCCTGTAACGCGAAGCCAGAAAGGCAGACAGGAAGCTATTCGTCTACCAACATCAAGTAAAGACACAGGAACTACACATAGGACACCAACTACTGACACATCGACGAGAGAGAGCGAAACCGAACAAAGTGACTCAACCAATAGGCGGGTGGCTCAAAACATACAAGGAAGTACCATGACATTGGTACCGGTAGTACCCGCTACTGAAACAAGCGAACCTATACCTCGAACTACGAGAAACAAGTCTGAGAAAAGCAAGTCTGAGAAACTAAGGAGAAAAATGCAGTTGGAAAAGGAATTAGCTGAATTAAAGCTGGAAGAAATTAAAGCAGCTACAAAAGCTAAAGAAGCTGAAGCAAAATTATTAGAAGTCGAAGATACCGACTCAGAAATAGAAGAGCCTGATGATAGAGCTGAAAGAGTGAGGAGTTGGGTGGAAGAACACGAGAATATTCCTGCCAAATCCGAGAAAAGTGATCAAGCTCCCGAAGAAAAAATTGCTTCAGCAGTAATACACGCTATGGAAAGCGCAACTGCGAGATATGCACCTCAACCGCCGAAATACTTATTCGAATTACCAACGTTCGACGGAGATAGCGGAGAGTGGCAATCCTTTTTCACCGTTTATGATGAATCATCCTCCATGTTTACAGACATACAAAATATGGCTCGTTTGAGAAAATGCATCAAAGGACAAGCCAGAGAAGCTGTGAGAAATGTATTGTATTCAAACTCCAAACCTGAAGAAGTAATAAACGCATTGAAAAAGAGGTTTGGAAGAACGGATCTATTAGTAACAGCGGAACTGGAGAAATTAAGAGCTCTACCTAAATTAGGAGAAGATGCAAAGGAACTTAACGTTTTCGCATGCAAAGTGAATAACAGCGTGACAAGCATAAAAGGCTTAAAGAAGTCTAGATATCTTTGTTCGACAGAAATAGTAAGACAAATAACCGAGAAACTGCCTACGTTTGAAGAAACGTAGGCAGTTTCTCGGTTCTGAAGAGTTTAGATAGTGCGACTTCATCAGGCAATATGTCGAGGAAGATCCAGATCTAACTATGTTAGCAACGTTCCTTAATAGAGAAGCAGAAGCAGCATGTACCTTCTTACAAATGAGAAAAAGAAAACATCAACATCATTCAACAAGCAACAGGCTGCTCATGTAGCCGTCGAGAAAGCGTCAACGTCATCAGGAAAAACTTCAACAGTTGAGAAACCTAACCAAGATAAGGTGTCCGCCGAGAAACCCACGAGAAACATTAAATGTATACAATGCAAAGGCGAACATTACTTATCAGAATGTAAACAATTGTTGAATGGCAACATTGATGAACGATGGGAAATTGTTAAGAAGGCTAAAGTGTGTTTTAACTGTCTGAAAGGTCGTCACCGTAAATAAGATTGTAGGTCAAAGCCCTGCAGCCTTTGCCGCCGATTACACCACTCATTATTACATAAAACTTTTAAGAAAGAAGAAGCCAGTAAAGAAGAAAAAGGACAAGTGAATATTGTCCAAACTCCACAAGCATTGCTTAAGATAATGCCTATTGAAATATTTGGGCCGAAGAAATCCATGAATATATTAGCATTGCTTGATGAGGGGTCGACGATAACTTTATTGGATTCATCTATTGCAAATGAAATTGGTGTATCGGGTCCAGAAGAAACATTGACACTAGAAACAGTAGGCGGAAATGACATAAAGAACATGCGATCGAAAAGAATAACACTTAACATAAAAGGAGCTCAACAGAAAAATAAAGTGAAAGTCCGAAATGTGAGAACAATAGATGATTTGAAATTATCATCGCAATTTGTAGACAAAACGAAAATAGAAGCGTGTCCTCACCTGAAAAATATTGCTGATAAACTTTGTTATGAAAACATCCCACCTAAGATGCTCATCGGGCAAGACAATTGGGATCTTATTGTATCAAGGAAGACCTGGAGTAGTAAGAAAAATCAACCAGTAGCATCTTATACGAAGCTTGGATGGGTGCTGCATGGCTGCGACGGAGGGCCTACGAAAGAAGTAAATTTCAAATGTTCACATGTAACGAAAAGTGACAATCTAGAAAAAATGATAAAAGAACATTTCGAAATTGAATCATTAGGTATTGCACCAAAAAAGCCTTCCACAGACATTGAAGAGAAGTCTTTGAAAATTCTTGAAGAATCATGTCAAAGAATATCTACTGAAAAATACGAAGCAGGTCTCATCTGGAAAAGCAATGAAGAAGAATTGCCAAATAATAAAATAACAGCCGAAAACAGATTAAAGAATTTAGAAAAGAAATTGTCAAAGGATACAAAGCTGAAAGAAGAATACATCCAACAGATACAACATTTGTTAGATGAAGGATACGCCGAAGAAGCCCCTGCCGAATGTAATTCAAAGAGAAAATGGTACCTGCCACATTTTGCCGTAATACATCCGACGAAGAAGAAATTAAGGATTGTTTTTGACGCAGCAGCCAGAACTAGTGGAAGATGCTTAAATGAAGCATTATTGACTGGTCCTGATTTATTACAATCATTGTGGGGTGTCTTGTTAAGATTTCGACAGGGACCAATTGCAGTCGTAGCAGATATAAAAGAAATGTTCTTGCGTATAGGAATGCGACAGGAAGATAGAGACAGCCTGAGATTCCTTTGGAGAAACTGTAATTCTGAATCACCCATAAATGAATATAGATTAACTACTGTTATTTTCGGCGCAACTTCTTCACCAAGCACCGCAATATTCGTGAAAAATAAAAATGCCTTAGAGCATGGAGACGAGGAAACAATAGAAGCCATAACGAAAAACCATTACATGGACGATTATTTACAAAGCTTCTGGGATGAAAAGAAAGCTGTAGAAACCGCTAAAAAGATAGATGAAGTCCATAAAAAAGCCAGCTTTCACCTAAGAGGATGGGCTTCGAACAAGAAAAATGTAGTGACACAAATAAATGGAGAAAATTGTAATGAAAAAGAACTACATTTAGGGACACAAGAAGAAAAAACATTAGGACTTAAATGGATAATAAACGAAGATTACCTAGCCTTCAGGATCGAAATAAGAAACATACCAGCAGATATTTTAGAAGGCAATAAAACACCTACCAAAAGAGAAGTAGTCAGTGCAGTAATGTCTACATTCGATCCTTTGGGATTAGTTATACCAGTTCTCATCAAAGGCAAGAAATTAATCCAAAATATATGGAGAAGTGGTAAAGAATGGGATGAGGAGATTAATCCAGAAGAAGAAAAAGAATGGAAGGAATATTTAGAAAAAATGAAAATTGAACAGAATTGAAAATTCCTCGATGTGTAGCTCCTCAACACACCGAGGGGGAGTTGCACATATTTTCCGATGCCAGCGAAACCTGTTACGCAGCTGCTGCGTATTTGAAAACGAATGAATCTCCTCCAACGATATCTCTTCTAGCAGCTAAAGCGAGAGTAGCTCCTTTAAAACCAGTTTCAGTTCCAAGATTGGAGTTACAAGCAGCATTATAAGGAAGCCGATTAGCCACTTCCATTGAAAAAGAAGTCGACATAAAAATAACAAAAAGAATATTTTGGACAGACTCCACCACAGTACTAGCTTGGATCAAGTCAGACCCAAGAACCTTCAAAACCTTTGTTGCACACCGACTGGCAGAAATAGAAGACTTAACCAAACCTCAAGAGTGGAGATGGATACCTACGAATCAGAATCCAGCCGATGACGCAACCAGAGAAGTGCCTATCGAGTTTAACGAAGATCATAGATGGTTTAAAGGTCCAGAATTTCTGATGATGGAAGAGCAAGATTGGCCAAAACCTAGAACAGTTATGAGAGAACCCCATGAAGAAGATAAAAAGATTGAAAAAAATAGCTACCGTCAGGATGACGACTTTTCCGACACCCGAACCTGAAAGATTTTCCAAGTGGAATGTCTTAGTGAGAGCAACAGCAAGAGTCATTCAATTTTGTGAAATATTAAAAAATAAAAAAGAAGAAAGAAGAAATTGCAAGAAGAATTCAGTAAATACAGCTAAAGAAGAAAAACAAGACATTACCTGGAGAAAAAATAGAAAGAAGAATAAAACTCCTGTTGTCAGAAAACCAATGAAAATTAACAAAGAAAAAAGAGATTATATTCCATTAGAAACGCATCATATAGCAAAAGCTGAAGAAATGCTAATCAAAAAAAGTCAAGAAGAAAGCTTCCACCAAGAATTGTCAGTCATCAAAAGAAAACAACCGTTACCAAAAAACAATAAATTAAACAATCTTGACATAGTAGAAGAAGATGGAATAATCAAATTAAGAGGAAGAATTGATGCAGTGCAAGGAACAATACAAGAGAAAAGACCAGCAGTATTAGATAAAAAGAACTAAATCACTAGGTTGATAATTGAACATTTTCATAACACATTTCAACATGGAAACAATGCCACAATTATTAATGAGATAAGACAAAGGTATTGGATACTTGGCATTCGATCTGCTGTGAGATCTGTTGCACATCTATGTCAGTGGTGCAAAGTAAAGAAGAAGTTACCTCTACAACCACCTATGGGAGATCTACCACCAGAAAGACTATCACACAACACGCCGCTATTCACCTGTACGGCGGTGGATTATTTCGGGCCAATGACAATAACTATAGGCAGAAGGCATGAAAAGAGATGGGGAGCTTTATTTACATGCTTAACAACTCAAGCTGTACATATAGAACTATCTCCATCATTATCAACCGATTCTATGATATTAGCCCTCAGAAGATTTGCCGCAAGAAGAGGAATGCCAAAAATAATCTACAGCGACAACGGCACCAATTTTGTGGGTGCTAATAGAGAACTAAAAGAAGCCCTTCAACAAGTCAAAACAAATAAAGTAGAGACTGCTGCTGATCAAATTGGTATCAGGTGGAAATTCATACCACCCGGGGCACCAAACATGGGGGGAGCTTGGGAAAGATTAGTACGATCCGTTAAAACCTCACTAGCGGTCGTACTCAATGAAAAGAATCCACCTGAAGAAACACTGCATACCCTTCTGCTAGAGGCCGAGCATCTCATTAACTCTCGGCCTCTCACTGCATTAGAAGATCATCACAGCCCGGAAGCGCTCACTCCAAATCACTTTTTGATTGGGCGTTCCTGTGGCGCGCCTAAGCTAGGCGCCTTCTCCGACCATGCGTTGGTCGGGAGACCGACATGGCGGACTGCTCAGCGGCTAGCGGACCACTTCCGGTCCCGCTGGCTCAAAGAATACTTGCCGAGCCTGTTACCTCGACGAGATGCTGGTCGCGACAATCGCGACATCCAGCCGGGCGACATCGTGGTGATCATGGATCCTGCCTTGCCACGTGGAACGTGGCCCCGCGGCAGAGTGGTGCGTACGCTGCGTGGGCCAGACGACCGTATCAGAGTCGTTGATGTGGCCACGGGCGGTGGCGTGCTGAGGCGACCGTCGTCGAAACTAGTTGTGATAGTGCCGGTAAAAAGTGAAAACGATAAAAGTGAAAACAATAAAAGTGAAAACGAAAATAGTGAGAAAGTTGATAGTGAAAACGATAAAAGTGAAAACAATAATCAAAGACAAGTACTAATCAAAAGTGAAAATTAGCGTATAAGGAAAATTTTGTAAATAATAATAATAAGTGTGTCGTTCAAAATAAGTGCAGAGCACGAGGGGGAGAATGTTAACGACCCACTGAAATATTAATACCTAGCTTAAAATAATTGATAACCCACTAAAAATATTACGAAACAACACACTTATTACTAATTTTCAGTTTGGTCAGAAATAGTGAGATGGACCACTAAGAAAGAAAAAGATAGAAAACCCTCTCTTCATTGGTGGTATAGTAAATGAGGAAAATATATAACAAAAACTCTATGATTGGTCCACCATGAAAGAGAGGTAAGATAGAGAAGTTTTTCATCTCATAATTTCAGTGTAAAAAATACAAAATGTATGGAGACAGGTGGTCCCCCACCACTCGATATTGCAAGTAGTGCTAATAACACTAGAATGAGATTTAGCCATCGCGAATTTTCAACTTAAAGTTTTTCCATACATTTTGTATGGAGAAAATTTTGAGATATTTCCAATTTTCATGAAACTTTGTAATTTTGATCTCTGATTGTGACAGAGCATTAATATGCATTTTCATTTGATTTTGACATGTAACTCTTGAGATAATTAGGCTTGAACTTTAAAGTCAAAGACAATGTAGAAAGATATAATTTTTTAGAAAACTTATATCCTGAAAATAAAGTTAACACTTTGAACAACTATATGCTGTTAAACAGAAAAAGCTTATTTTCGGAAAATTAGTATTTTTTAGAAATTTTTAAAGTAAAAGTTTTTCGACATTGCAAGTAAACCGTATATAACTTGAAAATATATGAATGTACAGATTAGAAAATATGTTTATTTTAGAGCCAATAAAAGTAACATCAAAAATATCACGAGACAAATTATTGTATATAAGAGCATTTATGAAAAATCGTAAGAAAAACAAGTGAAATTGTATGAGAAAAATGAAAAAGTAAAGTTTGCATAGTTATAAAAATTGTATCTTTTGTATTTCCATGAAAATTTCTGTTGTAATTTAAAGATACATGTATACAGTTTCTTATGTGAAAATATTTCATGTAACAAATGTGAATTTATACTGAAAATAAAGAAATTCACCAGAAAAACTAGTCATCATTTGATGAGTAAATGAGACAAAAACTGAGTGTCTCGTTAAGGTATTATCTGAGTTTTCGAGAAACATGGCGAGTCCCATTGTTAGTCAGTCACGATTTTATATTTTTCTACGCGCTCTACATCAAATGGTCAGTAGTTGGTGAAGTTTTTCCTGTGAAAAAGTGTGTTTTAATTTGAAAAATTCCTGTTCCCGTTAGTTAAGTTTTGAGCCATCCGCCGCTCAATTAGTTTAAGTTAATATCTTTGCTGAGCCATCTGCAGCTCAAAGTATTAACTTCAGTGTTAGCGAGCCGCCTGTTGCTCAGAAATATTAGAATCAGTGAAAGTCTAGATTCTAGAAGTTAGTGTCTTTGCCGAGCCAACTGCAGCTCAAAGTATTAACTTCAGTGCTATCGAGCCACCAGTCGCTCAAGTATTAGAGTCAGTGTTAGCGAGCCGCCTGCTGCTCAGAAATATTAGAATCAGTGAAAGTCTAGATTCTAGAAGTTAGTGTCTTTGCCGAGCCAACTGCAGCTCAAAGTATTAACTTCAGTGCTATTGAGCCACCAGTCGCTCAAGTATTAGAGTCAGTGTTAGCGAGCCGCCTGCTGCTCAGAAATATTAGAATCAGTGAAAGTCTAGATTCTAGAAGTTAGTGTCTTTGCCGAGCCAACTGCAGCTCAAAGTATTAACTTCAGTGCTATCGAGCCACCAGTCGCTCAAGTATTAGAGTCAGTGTTAGCGAGCCGCCTGCTGCTCAGAAATATTAGAATCAGTGAAAGTCTAGATTCTAGAAGTTAGTGTCTTTGCCGAGCCAACTGCAGCTCAAAGTATTAACTTCAGTGCTATCGAGCAACCAGTCGCTCAAGTATTAGAGTCAGTGTTAGCGAGCCGCCTGCTGCTCAGAAATATTAGAATCAGTGAAAGTCTAGAAGTTAGCGCCTGATAGTGCTTTGCCGAGCCATCCGCAGCTCAAAGTAATAACTTCAGTGTGATCGAGCCATCAGCTGCTCAAGTATTAGAGTCAGTGCTAATGAGCCACCTGCTGCTCAGATATCAGTGGACGTTCTAAAAGTTAAAGTCTAAAAGTATTTTGTGAGCCATCTGCAGCTCAAGTTGTAAATTCAGTTTGCGAACCGCTAGTGCTCGAGTGGAAGCCGTGAAAGGAGTATCGTCGAGCTACTTGCAGAGTGGATTGTTTATATGGATGTGAATTAAAAGGACTTTGGACTTTTGGACTCTAGTGTGAAGTGTAGTGCAGTGAAACCAATAAAGAACATTGCAGCCACGGTAAGTGCTAGACTAAAAATTTTCAGCTGCGAACAATATGTGCGATTTCAGGAGCTAACGAACATTGACTGAACAGTGAAATCTTATTAGAACTTTCCAACCAGACATCTTCAGTGTTAGAATCAGATTACAACATTCTAACAAGACATTGCAGTGATAACTATTAGAAATCATAATAGAACATTCCAACAAGACATTTAGTGATAGAATCAGATTAGAACTTCTAATAAGACATTACAGTGACAACGAATAGGAAATTATATTAGGAATTCTCAGTAAGACTTTCAGAAATAGGGAACAGAATTATATGCGTTTAAGAGGAATCAGACTCAAGAGATATACTAGGTACCTTACAACAGCTGATGACCCACAACATAACATCTGGAGTTGCCGATGTACTCCGCCTCGCCCGTCTGCTACTACTGAAACTATACCATTACCAATGTGGAGCGGCGCCACTAATCATCGAGTAATCAACACCACAAACATACCTACACAATCACATACGACACTCGATCAATCATCACCAATTATAGAAACTTTTCAGTCAAACGGAAACCAAGAAAACTCAACACCAGCAATAGATGACCATTCTGAAACAAACACTGAACGATCAAGTATAATTGACCAACTCATACAAAACTACACTGACCAAGACCCTTTAATATTAGATTTATTACAAAATATTGCAGAGACTAAAGTAACTAATATCTCAGAACGCTTAGTTTTACCGAAACCAAAATTTAACAAGCAATTTCATAGTAATCTTCGAAAATTAAATCAATATTTACCAACCTTATTTGAAACTGACCCATCTCTCCGAGAAACGAATGACATAATATATGCAACGGCAAAAACTCTGATTCTTGCAAATAACCAAAAACCTTATGTTAGTTCTAACACGCTAAAGCCGCGTAAAGATCCACCGTGGAAACAAAGAATAGCAAATAAAATAGAAATGTTTAGGAAAGACTTAGGACGATTAATTGAAATAGAAAACTAAGTAGAAACAAGGAAAATAATAAAATTAAAAAATAAAATATACGATAAATACCAAATATTCTTATAATTCTTATAATATATCTCTGAGTTTCGCTCGCGGCTAAATTGGTTACGTATAGAAACTCGTCGTGACCTTCACATCCTCTCCTTCCTTTTTAAAGTCCTATTTAACCCCTCCTCTCCTAAATACCTTACCGAAAAATTTTCATTTCGTGACATTGACTCCCGCCTTCGATCTAGTAACAACCCGATGCTGCACATACCCGCTCACTCCTCCCAGGGCTATAATAAGTCTTTCGCAGTTTATGCAGCAAGGCTTTGGAATAAACTGCCGTTAGAAATTAAAATGTCGTCTTCTTTGCATTCTTTTAAATTCAAAATTAGGAAGCTTCTGGAAAAGTCGGAAGATTTGGGTTGAGTTGTATATATATGTGTATAAGTGTATGTGTAATTAGTATATATTTACTATATATTTATTATATATTAATTATTATATATGTATATTTTATGTATTTATATTTATTATGTTATAGTTTTTGTAGTTACAAGTATTAGTAAGATTTTAAATTGTTTTTAGTGTAGTAAAGTAGTTAGGTTTAATTGGATTCTGTTTTCTGTTCTATAGTTATTGTACCCACTCTCTACCCTGTGTTGTAAATTGTCCTCTTAATTCAAGGTTGACTGGAAGAGATCCCTATCTGGGATAAGTCCGCCTTTGTACTGATTTCTACTTCTAACATGTATTTTATTGTCTTGTGTTTATGTACAATAAAGATTTAACAAACAAACAAACAAACAATATTCACCAACAACGATAGAGACAATACAAAAGAAATACTAAAACAGAAAATAAAAGCACTATCAGGTAGGATAAACGATACGAAGACATGAACACAAAAAAAGCACAAAATAGATTATTTGAAGACAACCAACACAAACTTTACAGAAACATAGCAGGACAACAGACACTTCCCGAAAAAATACCAACTAAAGAAGAAATAGAAAGCTTCTGGTCACCTATTCTGTCACAATCTGTTCCGTATAATGAGCAAGCTCAATGGATAAAAGACGTAGAGAAAACAACCGAGGAAATAGTACAGAGTCCAGAAATAGGTGAAATTACAATAGAACAGGTCAGGGATGCCATTAAAAAACTACATAATTGGAAGACACCAGGAGTTGATAAGATTCAAAACTACTATTTAAAATACTTAACAAACTCACACATATACATAGCTAAATTATACACAAATATACTTAAAGGTTCTGAGGAAATAGAAGAATGGTTCACGACAGGACAAGTTATTTTAATCCCCAAAAATGACAGAACAGATGACCCGAAAAACTAGAGACCAATAGCGTGTCTTCCCAGTATGTATAAACTTTCAACTTCCATCCTAGCGAATGAATTGTACCTACACTGTGATAAAAATAATATAATTGCACCAGAGCAAAGAGGTTGTAGAAGACGAGCTCGCGGATGTAAGGACCACCTGATGATTAATAAAGCCATTCTTGAAGATGCTCATCACTCTCAGAAAAACTTAAGCATGGGTTGGGTAGACTATCAAAAAGCCTATGACACCATGTCTCATCAGTGGCTTCTGAAGGCGCTAGATCTATATAAATGCCCAAGCAATATAAAAAACTTCCTTATGATGGCTATGCCAAAATGGAAAGTCACTATGACTGCCCGAGCAGTGGGGACTTCAGTTACTACTGAGCCGATTTGCATACGTCGCGGTATTTTTCAGGGGGACTCTATTCTGTCTGGGAATCAATCCATTGTCACAAATTTTAAACAAATATAACAGTCAAGGTTACAAGCTAAAGGACAGTGTAAGTTTAAATCATTTGCTCTACATGAATGATCTCAAATTATATTCAAACAACAAAAATAACTTAAAGGTTCTCATAGATAGTACAGAGGTATTTACAAAGGATATAGGTATGAGTTTTGGACTAAGTAAATGTAATGTGTTACATATGCAAGCGGGAAAAAGAACAGGATATGAAGGAGAAGGGCATGTGCTACTCAGTGGTGAGACATTTGAACATCTTTGAGAAGGACAGAATTATAAATATCTAGGTATGAACGAATCAGGCAGCATCGATCATGATAAACTAAGAGAACAAATTCAGAAAGAATACTTTAAACGAATAAAAAAACTCACCCACACACACCTTAACGCAAAAAATATTATACGCGCAATAAACACTTATGCAGTCCCAGTACTCTTATATTCTTTTGGGATTGTTAACTATAAAAATAGTGACCTCAAAAAGATTGATATTAAAACAAGAAAGCTATTAACAATTCAAAAAATTCATCAAGAAAAAGCCGACGTGGAAAGATTATATATACATATAGAAGAAGGAGGAAGGGGACTCATGAATATAGAAACATTACACAAAACTCAAATTATTAAGTATAAACAGTATTTAGAAAAAGATAACGATTTTTTAATTACAACCATAGTACAACATGATAAAACAAGAACCAAATATTCCATTTCCAAAGAAACTAGAAATAATTTAAATGAGATAGAATTAAATGCAAACAATACATACCTTGATAGTTAAATTAAAATAGCAGTACTGAAAAAACGTATAAATACCTGGAAAGCCAAATCATTACATGGTCAATTTCATAACTCTATACTGGAAAAAGCTAATATAGATAAACAAATTTCATTTGTTTGGATCAAAAAACAACAGGTATCTCCTTCGTTGGTTTCGTCAGTGTTCGCCATACAGGACCAAGCAGTAGCTACCAGACAGCATGAAAGAGACATAATAAAAAAACCCGTAGACGGAAAATGCCGGCTATGTAGGAACAGAGATGAAACCGCCCAACATCTTATTTCAGGGTGTGAAAAGCTAGCTGGTAGCTACTACGTAAAGAGACATAACAATATAGTACAGTACATTTTTTGGACTTAAGCAAGGAAACACAACTTTGAAGTTTCAAAACTCTGGTGGCAGGAACAGTTGAACCAACTTAAAGTTATGGAGAATGACGAGGCAAAGCTAATGTGGGAGATGCCGGTTCACACTGATCGGACAGTCACACATAACAGACCAGACATCATCTACACACACAAACAAAGCAATAACACTTACCTTATAGATGTCACAATACCGTCGGACTACAATATAGGTGCAAAAGAGATAGAAAAGCTAAATAAATACCACCTATTAAAAACAGAAGTTACTAGACTTTGGAACACCAAAACAACAATAGTACTAGGAGCAACAGGAGTAACTGCAATAAGCCTCCGGCGGTATTGTGACATTCTAGACTCAAACATAGACATAAGCACTATGCAGAAGCAAGCGGCACTGCATACCACAAATATCTTAAGCAGAGTTTTAGGCGACACAGTTTTTGTAGGAGGGGACGTTGAAACTCCTTCTCCCTGAGGGTCTCAGGGCGGGAGTTCAGCTTACTACCGACCAAAAACGGCCGAGAAGGTGCAAACCTAAGATAATAAAATACAATACAATACAATACAATACAATACAATACAATACAATACAATACAATACAATACAATACAATACAATACAATACAATACAATACAATACAATACAATACAATACAATACAATACAATACAATACAATACAATACAATACAATACAATACAATACAATACAATACAATACAATACAATACAATACAATACAATACAATACAATACAATACAATACAATACAATACAATACAATACAATACAATACAATACAATACAATACAATACAATACAATACAATACAATACAATACAATACAATACAGTACAGTACAGTACAGTACAGTACAGTACAGTACAGTACAGTACAGTACAGTACAGTACAGTACAGTACAGTACAGTACAGTACAGTACAGTACAGTACAGTACAGTACAGTACAGTACAGTACAGTACAGTACAGTACAGTACAGTACAGTACAGTACAGTACAGTACAGTACAGTACAGTACAGTACAGTACAGTACAGTACAGTACAGTACAGTACAGTACAATACAATACAATACAATACAATACAATACAATACAATACAATACAACACAATACTAGACAACACAACACAATACTAGACAACACAACACAACACAACACAACACAACACAACACAACACAACACAACACAACACAACACAACACAACACAACACAACACAACACAACACAACACAACACAACACAACACAACACAACACAACACAACACAACACAACACAACACAACACAACACAACACAACACAACACAACACAACACAACACAACACAACACAACACAACACAACACAACACAACACAACACAACACAACACAACACAACACAACACAACACAACACAACACAACACAACACAACACAACACAACACAACACAACACAACACAACACAACACAACACAACACAACACAACACAACACAACACAACACAAGACAACACAATGCAATGCAATGCAATGCAATGCAATGCAATGCAATGCAATACAATTAATGATCAAACGAACTTACCTGTACGTGAAGTTCGATCATAATTATATGATCAGCTTCATTCGATGCAATTAGGTTAACATATTGTAGTTGAGCTTCCACGCTACTGCCTTGCATGTTTGTAGAAAGTGGGGAAAAAAGAAATGTATACTGGCAACACTATCCCCACTTCACGTCTGCATAGTTGGATCTCGTCATTTAGTTTAAAGCTATGTAAAGATTTTTCGCAATGTTGGGTGGGATAAATGAATTGTGGGAGGGTTATTACTAATTGCATCGAATCAAGCTGATCATATAATTATGATCGAACTTCACGTACAGGTAAGTTCGTTTGATCATTAATTATATCTCACAGCTTCATTCTTAGCAATTAGGTTAACATATTGTAGGATGTTTAAAGAATATAACAATTGTTATATTTCTAATGTCTTTAAAAACGAAATTCGTTTAACATACTAATTAATGTTTATGATTGGAGAGAATTGCTTGTGAAAATTGGTTCGTAGAAGTAACAATTTTACGGTTATAAAACCTTGCAAACACGGAAGAAGATTCGCCCCAACCGGCTGTTTTACGAATTACATCTAAGCTAACTCCCAGTGCGTTAGCTTTGGGCGTGGCTGCATTCCGAGTACTATTTGCTGTAAAAACTGAAGTGTCTAATCCACTTTTTTGTAATGTGTCTTTTATCCATTTACTAAGTCTCTGGGATGTAATTTTTTGGTGAGGTTTCCGGTAACTTATAAATAGACTATCATCATTGGATGAGCAAAGGTTAATTGTTTTACGCATGTATAAAATGAGGCATTGAGCTGGACATATACGAGGGTTTTCAGTAAAAAACGGTAATTTTAGGATTGGTTGCTCTGAATTTAAACGAGTTGTTTTAATACGGTCCGGGATTCTTATAATAACTTCATCATTTTCTTTTATGTCTATATAAGATAGTTTTATTAAAGAAATGGTTTGTACTCGGTGTGCAGTCACGAGCGCTAGAAGAGTTACCAGCTTTTTTGATAATTTTTCTAAATTAAGGGACTCATTAGGCCATTGGTCAGCTAAATAATTTAGTACAATATTTGGGTCCCACGTTAAGTTATACTTCGGAGCAGTAGGCCTGAGATGGAAAACTCCTTTCATAAATCGTTTCACGCTCTCGTTGTTGAGATAAGATGATCCCAACAACAGAGATATTGCCGACTTATGGGAATTAATTGTACCATACTGTGCCTCGTTGGTAAAAAGGGAAGATAAAAAATTTATGACATTTGCAATAGATGGCTCTAAATAGTTTAAATTATTAGAATTACAATAATTAATCCAATTTTTGATACAGCAGTCATACTGTTTGTATGTATTATCGGTAAGAGAAGACAAAATTATCTCTATAGATTTATCATTTAGGGATTCGCGTAATAACGATCTCCTGACAATTTCACGGCAACTAAAACGAGCGTCTGGTTCATGTTGTGGGGCAACCTGTAAGGAGATTTTAACAAATTAATGCTTGGACCAAACTCTAAGAAATCTGATATGGTCAATTTTTTCAATACAGGGAACCAAGGTTGGGTTGGCCAGTACGGCACGACAATTATTCCTATAGCTCGGTCTGCTATTATTTTTTGTAACGCTTTTTGTTTAAGTGCAAATGGGGGAAATGCGTAAAAATATAGCTTAGACCAAGAAATAGTAAATGCATCCACTCTCCACGCATCTGGATCACTCTTCCAGGAGACAAACTTTGTGAATTTAGTATTACAGCGGCTGGCAAACAAAACTATGTCTGGTTTGCCAAAATATTGTACAATATTTTGGTAAGCTTTATCAGACAGTTCCCACTCGGTATCGGTACATTTTTTACGTGACAACTGATCAGCTTCGTAATTGTCTCGTGTATTTATATAAGACGCGAATACTATAATTTTACGCTCCTCACACCACTGCCATAATTCTTTTGCTATATCATGAAGGTGTGAGTACTGAACACTCCCCATCCGATTAATGCATGAGATAGCTGTAGTATTGTCAATTCTTAACAATACTTCGCAATCTGACAATTTTTTTGCAAATGTTTTAAATCCGAAAAAAGCTGCTTTTAAATCTAAAACATTAATATGCAAATTTGATTCATATTTATTCCAAAATCCATAGATTTTGTTACTATTGCAATGAGCTCCCCAACCGCTAGTAGATGCATCTGAAAATATTTCGTGTTTAAATTGATTAAATCTAAACGGATTCCCGTTACATTCTATATTTTCAAGCCACCAATCGATATCATACTTTAAAGTATCGGGTAAACTAATTGTCTGATCGAAGGTAGGATTATTTTGAAGACAAATATATTTATGACGCTCGAATGTTTTAGTATAAAGCCATCCGTAATTGATAGCTGGACATACGGATGTTATTAAACCTACGAGTTTCGCAAAGCCTACGAGTTTCGTAACCTGCATTTTGTGATTGACCTAAACCTAATCAATTCATCTTTAATTTTTGTAACCTTGTTTTCGGGAAGTTTTAAGACCATATTTTTTTTTTTTTTATTAGCCATTCATGTCCCACTGCTGGGCAAAGGCCTCCCCTCTTTCCTTCCATAACTCTCTGTCTCTGGTTTTTTTAAGACCATATTATAGGAATCAAATATAAAACCTAAAAATTTACACTGTTTACTTGGTATTAAGCGGCTTTTTTCATTGTTTATTATAAATCCGAGATGTTCAAGCAGATTTTTTGTATATGTCACATTCTGCTGGAATTCCAAATAAGTTCGACCTAAACAAAAAATATCATCCAGGTATATAACAGACACGAAACCTTTAGATCTCAAGAATTCCATTACCGGCTTTAATAATTTTGTGAATACATACGGTGCTGTAGATAAACCAAATGGAAGACAATTAAATTCATATAAACGGTCGTTATATTGAAATCTAAGGAATTTTTTGTAGGCTATATCTATAGGTACTAAAAAATAGGCGTCCTTCATGTCTAAAGATGCCATGTAGCAATCTTTTGTTATAAGTTTGGACGCTGTCCTATAATCTTCCATTTTAAAATGGTGAGTTGTAACAAACTTATTTAAACATTTTAAATTTAAAATAAAACGGTGGTCTCCATTTGGTTTAGGTACCAAAAACACACTTGATATAAATTCATTATTCTCATGTATGCATTCTGAAATGGCTTGTATCTTTAATAAGGAGTTAATAGAATTGACAAATAACTTGTGCTCCGTATTTGACTTAGGGAGTACGTTAGGAGTATTTGAACGACAAGGAGTGGACTTAAAAGGGATTTTATATCCTTTTAACCAGGACAAGACTGAGGAGTCTTGTGTAATATCTTTCCATTTGGAAATAAAATATTTGAGACGTCCTGAATATACCTCTTTTAGCGCCTCCTGTTGCTCCCTGTTCGCTCCGATGTCTCCCAATCCCGACGACCCCGCTGTTGAGAGTCGTTGAACGAAGACTGACGTTGACGCGTTCTGCCCGATTCTGTCTTGGGAGTTATCTTCCGAGGCATCGTTTTCCAGTTTAAACGTTTCGAATTCTTATTTGGCTGGATAAAATTATTTTTATTAAAAATGTTAGGCCTATCATTTTTGACCTGTTTAAGATCGGCTGCCGATTTTTTGATGTTCTTTGCTGATTTTAACTTTTCGGATATGTTTTCTCCGAAAAGTGATTTGTCTCTGATTGACTCCGTAAGGGTTTCTCTAAGTTCAGGGTTTATGGAGGATATAACAAATCCACGGCGTGTTCTTGTATCACTGAAGTGACTATCACAAAGCAATCTGCAGGCATCGCTGATGGGTTTTAGGATTTTTGTATGACTTTCTTTCGAGATAGCCATTTCAATTGCTTGATTAATAGCAGCTATAGCTACAGATAGCTGTTTTTGCTTAGCTAACAGAGAGGCATCTCTTTTAACCATATTGTCGGCTAATGCAGCCTTCACCTCCACGTTAAGCGATGGCGCCACAAGCATATCACAATTTTCGGGTATTAAATATTCATTTAATAATTTGTCTTTTTCATCCTTAGAAAGCCCTTTTGTCAGGATGTCTTGCCACCTGGACGCTAAATCTTTGTGGGTCGGTTTGCCAAACTTATTATCAGTTTTGGGTGCATCACCTAACAGGGCAAGTATCTCGCCATCTAATTCTATGTCTGTGTTCTCAACCGTCTGCGACGTTGAGGATATATCATTAAAATTAGTTGGTGTAGGGCTTGAAGGTACGTCGTTGTTAGGATCGTGAATTAAATCCGCTCCTACAACAAACCATTTGTTTAAACGTAACGGAGATAGCCCAGATGGCGTCTCGCATTACCACAAAGGCGTTTTTACGTATTTAATGTGAAAGAGATAGCCCAGATGGCGTCTCGCATCACATACGTATTTGGAATATTCGTGACGTAATAACGCCCAATAATATTTTTATATCGTGACAGAGGTAGTCCATATGGCGTCTTGCATCACACGACAGGTAAGTTGCATGCAACAATATAACATACAGCATTATGTGCTGGTTTTTTAGCAAATTACTAAATACCAAAATATGTGGGTAGATTGATTTTTACATATAAAAGCCAGTAATGTATAAAATAACTTAAAATAAAGTGAAATAAAAAACTGACCTTCAAAATCGGAGTTATCGTCGCTGTCCGAGTAAATAATTAAACGCTTATGTTTTTTATTTGATTTTTCTTTCAATTGAGATTTAAGTTTTTTTATTTTCTTATGAATTCTTTCACTGCTGCTATCACGTTTCCTTTTATTCGGCATAATAACACTTTTTTCGAGATATTTTTGAGAACCTAGTACACGTGCGAAGGCTTGAGCACGAAAACACGGAATGACGAGATCCAACTATGCAGACGTGAAGTGGGGATAGTGTTGCCAGTATACATTTCTTTTTCCCCCATTTTCTTGTTAACCTAATTGCTAAGAATGAAGCTGTGAGATATAATATAATACAATACAATACAATACAATACAACACAACACAACACAACACAACACAACACAACACAACACAACACAACACAACACAACACAACACAACACAACACAACACAACACAACACAACACAACACAACACAACACAACACAACACAACACAACACAACACAACACAACACAACACAACACAACACAACACAACACAACACAACACAACACAACACAACACAACACAACACAACACAACACAACACAACACAACACAACACAACACAACACAACACAACACAACACAACACAACACAACACAACACAACACAACACAACACAACACAACACAACACAACACAACACAACACAACACAACACAACACAACACAACACAACACAACACAACACAACACAACACAACACAACACAACACAACACAACACAACACAACACAACACAACACAACACAACACAACACAACACAACACAACACAACACAACACAACACAACACAACACAACACAACACAACACAACACAACACAACACAACACAACACAACACAACACAACACAACACAACACAATACAATACAATATAATATAATATAATATAATATAATACAATATAATACAATATAATACAATATAATACAATATAATATAATATAATATAATATAATATGCCCCCCAATACAACCTCACGCCCGGACTTTTTAACATCTTGTCCATGTGGGGGGCGGGCAACAGGTACTTATTATAGTAAAACTTACCTGGCTAACGAGGCTCTGGAAAACCATTTCAAAATGAGAAGAAATAATGAGAATGCGCGTATAGGGCCGCTACCCGGGGGTCGCCGGGGCACGTGTGGAGCTGGCGCTGCACGTGACAGTATGTGGACCGTCAGTGACCCCTTGTTGAACAGGCGGGCAGGGGTCGGGGGGGATCAACCCGAAGATACTACAGCCGACATTTTTTTAGGAACACTGACTACGCTTTGCGGTGCGGGGATAATTTAGATCCCGAGAGTACTGCCGGTGCGTCAGAGTCGACCACACCAACAACAAATGTAAATGATGATACGAGGAAGAAGTGGTCCGACTTGGAATTACGAGAACTTTTATTCTGTTACTACAAGGCTAAATCCGGAGGGACAGGGTACATCAATAGACTAGAAAACCTTTTTAAGGAAAGAAACCCACATAACCCAAAAATACACAAATTTAATGGAAGTGCTTTGTCTAATCAGGTTCGCAGTATACTGAAACAAAAAAGATTCACAGAAGAAACACTTAGACAAATACAACAAAATATAGAACAGGAAAACACACAGTCTACAACCACAGACACACACAACCAGACACAATCATCAACATCAACAGATTACACACAACAAGACACTCACACAAATGTAGGAAACTCACAACCACACAGTGGAACAGATCCCCTAAGACATATAAATGACGACTCTAGGAAAAAGTCTGGACACATGTGGACTGATGAGGAATTAAGAGAGCTTATGTTCTGTTATTATAAGGCCAAAGTAGGAGGGTCTGGATACATAACCCGATTTCATAAATTATTTAAAGAACGCAATCCTCAAAATCCAAAGATTCATAAGTTTAATGGTAATACTTTATCAAACCAAGCTCGAACAATACTGAACCGTAAAACACTATCAATCGAAGTTCTTAACGAAATTCGACAAGCAGCAGAACAGTCAGATACACGAAACACCACAACCAGTACAGACACACATACCACAACCATACCTACACAATCACACATACATCACATACGACACTCGATCAATCATCACCAATTATAGAGACTTTTCAGTCAAACGGAAACCAAGAAAACTCAACACCAGCAATAGATGACCATACTGAAACAAACACTGAACGATTAAGTATAATTGACCAACTCATACAAAACTACACTGACCAAGACCCTTTAATATTAGATTTATTACAAAATATTGCAGAGACTAAAGAAACTAATATCTCAGAACGCTTAGTTTTACCAAAACCAAAATTTAACAAGCAATTCCATAGTAATCTTCGAAAATTAAATCAATATTTACCAATCTTATTTGAAACTGACCCATCTCTCCGAGAAACGAATGACATAATATATGCAACGGCAAAAACTCTGATTCTGGCAAATAACCAAAAACCTTATGTTAGTTCTAACACGCTAAAGCCGCGTAAAGATCCACCGTGGAAACAAAGAATAGCAAATAAAATAGAAATGTTTAGGAAAGACTTAGGACGATTAATTGAAATAGAAAACGGAGTAGAAACTAGGAAAATAATAAAATTAAAAAATAAAATATACGATAAATACCAAATATTCACCAACAACGATAGAGACAATACAAAAGAAATACTTAAACAGAAAATAAAAGCACTATCAGGTAGGATTAAACGATACGAAGACATGAACACAAAAAAAGCACAAAATAGATTATTTGACGACAGCCAACACAAACTTTACAGAAACATAGCAGGACAACAAACACTTCCCGAAAAAATACCAACTAAAGAAGAAATAGAAAACTTCTGGTCACCTCTTCTGTCACAACCTATATCTTACAATGAACAGGCTCAATGGATTACAGAGATTGGGGAAACAACTAAAGAAGTAGAACAGAATCAAGACACTTTTGAAATTACAGTAGAACATGTTAGGGACGCTATCAAAAAATTACATAACTGGAAAACACCAGGAATCGACAAAATTCAAAACTACTACTTAAAATACCTTACTAGCATGCATATATACTTAGCAAAATTATACACAAATATATTAAAAGGTTCAGAGGAAATAGAAGAATGGTTTACTACTGGTCAGGTTATTTTAATCCCAAAAAGTGACAGAACAGAAGATCCGAAGAACTGGAGGCCAATAGCTTGTCTTCCAAGTATGTATAAGCTCCTGACTTCTATATTGGCAAATGAGTTATACATGCACTGTGACAGAAATAATCTGATTGCCCCGGAGCAAAGAGGGTGTAGAAGACGCGCTCGTGGCTGTAAGGACCACCTGATGGCCAATAAAGCTATACTTGAGGATGCCCACCAAAATCAGAAGAACCTGAGTATGGGATGGGTTGATTACCAGAAGGCCTTTGATAGTATGTCTCATGAATGGATACTAAAGACTCTAGATATATATAAATGCCCAACTGCTATCAAAGACTTCCTCAGAAAGGTTATGCCGAAATGGAAGGTTGTTATGACTGCCCGAGCAGTAGGGACCTCAGTAACTACGGAACCGATTTTCATACGCCGCGGTATATTTCAAGGGGACTCTTTGTCCCCACTTCTCTTCTGCCTAGGAATTAATCCTCTGTCACAGGTATTAAATAAATATGAAAGTTTAGGATACAAACTGAATGACAGTGTATGTATAAATCATTTGTTATATATGGACGACCTTAAATTATACGCAAACAACAAAAATAATCTGAAGGTTCTCATAGATAGTACGGAAATATTCACCAAAGATATAGGTATGAACTTCGGGTTAAGTAAATGCAATATCTTACATATGCAAGCAGAAAAAAGAATAGACTGCGAAGGAGAAGGGCATGTGCTGTTAAGCGGTGGAGAATTCGAACATCTGAAGGAAGGCGAAAAATATAAATATTTAGGCATTAATGAAGCAGGAACTATAGAACATGATAGGCTTAGGGAACAAATACAGAAGGAATATTTTAAAAAACTGTCCCATACACACCTTAACGCTAAAAACATAATAACCGCAATTAATACGTATGCAGTTCCAGTGCTTCTATATTCATTTGGTATAGTCAACTATAAAAACAGCGATTTAAAGAAAATAGACATAAAAACCAGAAAATTACTCACTCTAAACAAAATACATCAAGAAAAAGCTGATATCGAAAGATTATACATGCCAATAGAAGAAGGAGGGAGAGGCCTTATGAATATAGAAGCACTACATAAAACTCAGATTATTAAGTATAGGCAATACTAAGAAAATGAAGCCGATTATCTTATAAAAGCCATAGTAAAACATGATAAATCTAGGGTAAAATACTCCATACATAAAGAAGCAAATAATAATTTAAGCGAAATAGGATTAACAATAAATAGTAAGTACATAGATAGTGAACTAAAAAATGCAATATTGAAGAAACGGATACATACATTGAAATCTAAACCACTTCACGGTCAATTTTATAACTCAATTCTCGACAAACCTAACATAGACAAAGAGCTCTCATTCAGATGGATCAAAAAACAACAGGTATCTTCCTCATTAGTCTCGTCAACATTCGCCATACAGGACCAAGCAGTAGCCACCAGACAGCATGAAAGGGACATCATGAAAAAACCCATAGACGGCAAATGCCGTTTATGCAGGAACAGAGATGAAACTGCCCAACATCTTATTTCAGGCTGTGAAAAGCTGGCTGGCACCTACTATGTCAAGAGGCATAACAATGTGGTACAATATATCTTCTGGACATTAGCAAGAAAACACAACTTTGAAGTCTCGAAATTTTGGTGGAAAGAACAGTTGAGTCAACCTAAAGTAATAGAGAACGATGAAGCGAAGCTGATGTGGGAGATACCAGTTCATACTGATCGCACAATCGCACATAACAGACCTGACATCATATACACACACAAGCAAAGCAATAACACTTACCTTATAGATATCACAATACCGTCGGATTACAATATAGGTGCAAAGGAGATTGAAAAACTAAATAAATACCATCTATTAAAAACAGAAGTAACAAGACTTTGGAACACCAAAACTACAATAGTACCGATAGTAATAGGCGCAACAGGGGTAACCGCTACAAGCCTCCGACGGTATTGTGACATCTTGGACTCACACATAGATATAAGCATTATGCAAAAACAGGCTGCATTACACACTAGTAACATTTTAAGCCGAGTACTGGGGGATACAGTTTTTGTAGGAGGGGACGCTGAAACTCCTTCTCCCTGAGGGTCTCAGGGCGGGAGTTCAGCTTAATACCGACCAAAAAGGGTCGAGAAGGTGAAAACCTAAGAAATTATAATATAATATAATATAATATAATGTAATGTAATGTAATGTAGTGTAGTGTAGTGTAGTGTAGTGTAGTGTAGTGTAGTGTAGTGTAGTGTAGTGTAGTGTAGTGTAGTGTAGTGTAGTGTAGTGTAGTGTAGTGTAGTGTAGTGTAGTGTAGTGTAGTGTAGTGTAGTGTAGTGTAGTGTAGTGTAGTGTAGTGTAGTGTAGTGTAGTGTAGTGTAGTGTAGTGTAGTGTAGTGTAGTGTAGTGTAGTGTAGTGTAGTGTAGTGTAGTGTAGTGTAGTGTAGTGTAGTGTAGTGTAGTGTAGTGTAGTGTAGTGTAGTGTAGTGTAGTGTAGTGTAGTGTAGTGTAGTGTAGTGTAGTGTAGTGTAGTGTAGTGTAGTGTAGTGTAGTGTAGTGTAGTGTAGTGTAGTGTAGTGTAGTGTAGTGTAGTGTAGTGTAGTGTAGTGTAGTGTAGTGTAGTGTAGTGTAGTGTAGTGTAGTGTAGTGTAGTGTAGTGTAGTGTAGTGTAGTGTAGTGTAGTGTAGTGTAGTGTAGTGTAGTGTAGTGTAGTGTAGTGTAGTGTAGTGTAGTGTAGTGTAGTGTAGTGTAGTGTAGTGTAGTGTAGTGTAGTGTAGTGTAGTGTAGTGTAGTGTAGTGTAGTGTAGTGTAGTGTAGTGTAGTGTAGTGTAGTGTAGTGTAGTGTAGTGTAGTGTAGTGTAGTGTAGTGTAGTGTAGTGTAGTGTAGTGTAGTGTAGTGTAGTGTAGTGTAGTGTAGTGTAGTGTAGTGTAGTGTAGTGTAGTGTAGTGTAGTGTAGTGTAGTGTAGTGTAGTGTAGTGTAGTGTAGTGTAGTGTAGTGTAGTGTAGTGTAGTGTAGTGTAGTGTAGTGTAGTGTAGTGTAGTGTAGTGTAGTGTAGTGTAGTGTAGTGTAGTGTAGTGTAGTGTAGTGTAGTGTAGTGTAGTGTAGTGTAGTGTAGTGTAGTGTAGTGTAGTGTAGTGTAGTGTAGTGTAGTGTAGTGTAGTGTAGTGTAGTGTAGTGTAGTGTAGTGTAGTGTAGTGTAGTGTAGTGTAGTGTAGTGTAGTGTAGTGTAGTGTAGTGTAGTGTAGTGTAGTGTAGTGTAGTGTAGTGTAGTGTAGTGTAGTGTAGTGTAGTGTAGTGTAGTGTAGTGTAGTGTAGTGTAGTGTAGTGTAGTGTAGTGTAGTGTAGTGTAGTGTAGTGTAGTGTAGTGTAGTGTAGTGTAGTGTAGTGTAGTGTAGTGTAGTGTAGTGTAGTGTAGTGTAGTGTAGTGTAGTGTAGTGTAGTGTAGTGTAGTGTAGTGTAGTGTAGTGTAGTGTAGTGTAGTGTAGTGTAGTGTAGTGTAGTGTAGTGTAGTGTAGTGTAGTGTAGTGTAGTGTAGTGTAGTGTAGTGTAGTGTAGTGTAGTGTAGTGTAGTGTAGTGTAGTGTAGTGTAGTGTAGTGTAGTGTAGTGTAGTGTAGTGTAGTGTAGTGTAGTGTAGTGTAGTGTAGTGTAGTGTAGTGTAGTGTAGTGTAGTGTAGTGTAGTGTAGTGTAGTGTAGTGTAGTGTAGTGTAGTGTAGTGTAGTGTAGTGTAGTGTAGTGTAGTGTAGTGTAGTGTAGTGTAGTGTAGTGTAGTGTAGTGTAGTGTAGTGTAGTGTAGTGTAGTGTAGTGTAGTGTAGTGTAGTGTAGTGTAGTGTAGTGTAGTGTAGTGTAGTGTAGTGTAGTGTAGTGTAGTGTAGTGTAGTGTAGTGTAGTGTAGTGTAGTGTAGTGTAGTGTAGTGTAGTGTAGTGTAGTGTAGTGTAGTGTAGTGTAGTGTAGTGTAGTGTAGTGTAGTGTAGTGTAGTGTAGTGTAGTGTAGTGTAGTGTAGTGTAGTGTAGTGTAGTGTAGTGTAGTGTAGTGTAGTGTAGTGTAGTGTAGTGTAGTGTAGTGTAGTGTAGTGTAGTGTAGTGTAGTGTAGTGTAGTGTAGTGTAGTGTAGTGTAGTGTAGTGTAGTGTAGTGTAGTGTAGTGTAGTGTAGTGTAGTGTAGTGTAGTGTAGTGTAGTGTAGTGTAGTGTAGTGTAGTGTAGTGTAGTGTAGTGTAGTGTAGTGTAGTGTAGTGTAGTGTAGTGTAGTGTAGTGTAGTGTAGTGTAGTGTAGTGTAGTGTAGTGTAGTGTAGTGTAGTGTAGTGTAGTGTAGTGTAGTGTAGTGTAGTGTAGTGTAGTGTAGTGTAGTGTAGTGTAGTGTAGTGTAGTGTAGTGTAGTGTAGTGTAGTGTAGTGTAGTGTAGTGTAGTGTAGTGTAGTGTAGTGTAGTGTAGTGTAGTGTAGTGTAGTGTAGTGTAGTGTAGTGTAGTGTAGTGTAGTGTAGTGTAGTGTAGTGTAGTGTAGTGTAGTGTAGTGTAGTGTAGTGTAGTGTAGTGTAGTGTAGTGTAGTGTAGTGTAGTGTAGTGTAGTGTAGTGTAGTGTAGTGTAGTGTAGTGTAGTGTAGTGTAGTGTAGTGTAGTGTAGTGTAGTGTAGTGTAGTGTAGTGTAGTGTAGTGTAGTGTAGTGTAGTGTAGTGTAGTGTAGTGTAGTGTAGTGTAGTGTAGTGTAGTGTAGTGTAGTGTAGTGTAGTGTAGTGTAGTGTAGTGTAGTGTAGTGTAGTGTAGTGTAGTGTAGTGTAGTGTAGTGTAGTGTAGTGTAGTGTAGTGTAGTGTAGTGTAGTGTAGTGTAGTGTAGTGTAGTGTAGTGTAGTGTAGTGTAGTGTAGTGTAGTGTAGTGTAGTGTAGTGTAGTGTAGTGTAGTGTAGTGTAGTGTAGTGTAGTGTAGTGTAGTGTAGTGTAGTGTAGTGTAGTGTAGTGTAGTGTAGTGTAGTGTAGTGTAGTGTAGTGTAGTGTAGTGTAGTGTAGTGTAGTGTAGTGTAGTGTAGTGTAGTGTAGTGTAGTGTAGTGTAGTGTAGTGTAGTGTAGTGTAGTGTAGTGTAGTGTAGTGTAGTGTAGTGTAGTGTAGTGTAGTGTAGTGTAGTGTAGTGTAGTGTAGTGTAGTGTAGTGTAGTGTAGTGTAGTGTAGTGTAGTGTAGTGTAGTGTAGTGTAGTGTAGTGTAGTGTAGTGTAGTGTAGTGTAGTGTAGTGTAGTGTAGTGTAGTGTAGTGTAGTGTAGTGTAGTGTAGTGTAGTGTAGTGTAGTGTAGTGTAGTGTAGTGTAGTGTAGTGTAGTGTAGTGTAGTGTAGTGTAGTGTAGTGTAGTGTAGTGTAGTGTAGTGTAGTGTAGTGTAGTGTAGTGTAGTGTAGTGTAGTGTAGTGTAGTGTAGTGTAGTGTAGTGTAGTGTAGTGTAGTGTAGTGTAGTGTAGTGTAGTGTAGTGTAGTGTAGTGTAGTGTAGTGTAGTGTAGTGTAGTGTAGTGTAGTGTAGTGTAGTGTAGTGTAGTGTAGTGTAGTGTAGTGTAGTGTAGTGTAGTGTAGTGTAGTGTAGTGTAGTGTAGTGTAGTGTAGTGTAGTGTAGTGTAGTGTAGTGTAGTGTAGTGTAGTGTAGTGTAGTGTAGTGTAGTGTAGTGTAGTGTAGTGTAGTGTAGTGTAGTGTAGTGTAGTGTAGTGTAGTGTAGTGTAGTGTAGTGTAGTGTAGTGTAGTGTAGTGTAGTGTAGTGTAGTGTAGTGTAGTGTAGTGTAGTGTAGTGTAGTGTAGTGTAGTGTAGTGTAGTGTAGTGTAGTGTAGTGTAGTGTAGTGTAGTGTAGTGTAGTGTAGTGTAGTGTAGTGTAGTGTAGTGTAGTGTAGTGTAGTGTAGTGTAGTGTAGTGTAGTGTAGTGTAGTGTAGTGTAGTGTAGTGTAGTGTAGTGTAGTGTAGTGTAGTGTAGTGTAGTGTAGTGTAGTGTAGTGTAGTGTAGTGTAGTGTAGTGTAGTGTAGTGTAGTGTAGTGTAGTGTAGTGTAGTGTAGTGTAGTGTAGTGTAGTGTAGTGTAGTGTAGTGTAGTGTAGTGTAGTGTAGTGTAGTGTAGTGTAGTGTAGTGTAGTGTAGTGTAGTGTAGTGTAGTGTAGTGTAGTGTAGTGTAGTGTAGTGTAGTGTAGTGTAGTGTAGTGTAGTGTAGTGTAGTGTAGTGTAGTGTAGTGTAGTGTAGTGTAGTGTAGTGTAGTGTAGTGTAGTGTAGTGTAGTGTAGTGTAGTGTAGTGTAGTGTAGTGTAGTGTAGTGTAGTGTAGTGTAGTGTAGTGTAGTGTAGTGTAGTGTAGTGTAGTGTAGTGTAGTGTAGTGTAGTGTAGTGTAGTGTAGTGTAGTGTAGTGTAGTGTAGTGTAGTGTAGTGTAGTGTAGTGTAGTGTAGTGTAGTGTAGTGTAGTGTAGTGTAGTGTAGTGTAGTGTAGTGTAGTGTAGTGTAGTGTAGTGTAGTGTAGTGTAGTGTAGTGTAGTGTAGTGTAGTGTAGTGTAGTGTAGTGTAGTGTAGTGTAGTGTAGTGTAGTGTAGTGTAGTGTAGTGTAGTGTAGTGTAGTGTAGTGTAGTGTAATGTAATGTAATGTAATATAATATAGTATAATATAATATAATATAATATAATATAATCTATCAATCGAAGTTCTTAACGAAATTCGACAAACAGCAGAACAGTCAGATACACGAAACACCACAACCAGTACAGACACACATACCACAACCATACCTACACAATCACATACATCACATACGACAATCGATCAATCATCACCAATTGTAGAAACTTTTCAGTCAAACGAAAACCAAGAAAACTTAACACCAGCAATAGATGACCATACTGAAACAAACACTGAACAATTAAGTATAATTGACCAACTCATACAAAACTACACTGACCAAGACCCTTTAATATTAGATTTATTACAAAATATTGCAGAGATTAAAGAAACTAATATCTCAGAACGCTTAGTTTTACCGAAACCAAAATTTAACAAGCAATTCCATAGTAATCTTCGAAAATTAAATCAATATTTACCAACCTTATTTGAAACTGACCCATCTCTCCGAGAAACAAATGACATAATATATGCAACGGCAAAAACTCTGATTCTGGCAAATAACCAAAAACCTTATGTTAGTTCTAACAAGCTAAAGCCGCGTAAAGATCCACCATGGAAACAAAGAATAGCCAATAAAATAGAAGTGTTTAGGAAAGACTTAGGAAGATTAATTGAAATAGAAAACGGAGTAGAAACAAGGAAAATGATTAAATTAAAAAATAAAATATACGATAAATACCAAATATTCACTAACAACGATAGAGACAATATAAAAGAAATGTTAAAACAAAAAATAAAGGCACTGTCAGGGAGAATTACACGCTATGAAGACATGAATACTAAACATACACAGAACAAAATTTTTGAAGAAAACCAGCACAAACTTTACCGTAATTTAGCAGGACAACAAAATCTTCCCGAAAAAATACCAACTAAAGAACAAATAGAAAACTTCTGGACACCTCTTCTGTCACAACCTATATCTTACAATAAACAGGCTCAATGGATTACAGAGATTGAGGAAACAACTAAAGAAGTAGAACAGAATCAAGACACTTTTGAAATTACAATAGAACATGTTAGGGACGCTATCAAAAAATTACATAACTGGAAAACACCAGGAATCGACAAAATTCAAAACTACTACTTAAAATACCTTACTAGCATACATATATCCTCAGCAAAATTATACACAAATATATTAAAAGGTTCAGAGGAAATAGAAGAATGGTTTACTACTGGTCAGGTTATTTTAATCCCAAAAAGTGACAGAACAGAAGACCCGAAGAACTGGAGGCCAATAGCTTGTCTTCCAAGTATGTATAAGCTCCTGACTTCTATATTGGCAAATGAGTTATACATGCACTGTGACAGAAATAATCTGATTGCCCCGGAGCAAAGAGGGTGTAGAAGACGCGCTCGTGGCTGTAAGGACCACCTGATGGCCAATAAAGCTATACTTGAGGATGCCCACCAAAACCAGAAGAACCTGAGTATGGGATGGGTTGATTACCAGAAGGCCTTTGATAGTATGTCTCATGAATGGATACTAAAGACTCTAGATATATATAAATGCCCAACTACTATCAAAGACTTCCTCAGAAAGGTTATGCCGAAATGGAAGGTTGTTATGACTGCCCGAGCAGTAGGGACCTCAGTAACTACGGAACCGATTTTCATACGCCGCGGTATATTTCAAGGGGACTCTTTGTCCCCACTTCTCTTCTGCCTAGGAATTAATCCTCTGTCACAGGTATTAAATAAATATGAAAGTTTAGGATACAAACTGAAAGACAGTGTATGTATAAATCATTTGTTATATATGGACGACCTTAAATTATACGCAAACAACAAAAATAATCTGAAGGTTCTCATAGTGTAAGCCGTCATTTATTTTAAAAATAAAATTATACTTTTTACATAATTATTTTGTAACACTGGCAACCGAGAAAAAAAAAAGTGTAATTGGTTGATCGCATCGGCGAGTGGGGCATTCGGTGCCGGACAGCGACGGAGAACGGAATTTTGTAAGAAGTGAGAGTGTGGCATTAAAGTGTCTTAAATTCAGCCTGCTGGTTTTTATTTCGAGCCCGGATTAGAGTAAGTTTACATCTCAGAAGTGGGATAAATATCACGCGTAAGTGTTTTTATTATTATTATTATTTTTACATTATTAAACAATATTTTTAGATAATTGGAATCCATTTTCTCTGAAACCGTGTTTTTCTTTTAAAATTCATGCTGCTTATATCCATGTCAATAATTATAAATCCCTCATTATCTTTAGAATCCACTAGTATTTTTGGGTTATGGAAGAAAATATGAAATAATTATCATTTTTAGTGTTCTTATTTTAATTTATTTTTGTCCTGGAACGTTAATAATCGACACGAGCGCTTAGCTTAGGTCGCATCCTTGAGGCTGCCAGTCTTCAAGTGCTTCCTCTCAATGCTACTCACCACAATATAGACACCGAAGATACTTGGTTGGATCTAATTATAACCTCATCGACTGATCTTATTTCCGCACATGGCCAGTATCCGGCTCCTGCTTTCTCCCGGCATGACATGATCCACTGCTCCTATAATCTTAAGCCATCAAAAATTGTCCCAAAAACAGTTTACCGGCGCAGTTTTGCTCGAATAAATTCTGAGGAACTGGCTTCCGACGCTGCTAATATAAATTGGGAGAAACTATTGTCTGCAAACAAAGTGGACGAAAAAGTAGCTTTTCTCAACGAAGCCCTTACTAAGTTGTATGATAAACACGCTCCTATACGGAAGGTCAAAGTTAAGCGTCCCCCTGCGCCTTGGATTACTCCTGGGGTCCGAATGTATATGAGACGTAGGGACCGAGCATTTCGTCAGTTTAGGAGGGATCGCTCGGAGGAAAACTGGACTTTGTTTAAGGTTGCAAGAAATCGGTGTAACAGAATGATGCGTGACGCCAAACGCCGCTTAATTCTTGATACTGTCTCCTCTTCATCTTCAGCTGACACCTGGAAGTTCCTTCGATCTTTAGGCATTGGTAAATCAGTCAATTCTAATATTCCTTCTTCAATTTCGTTAAACGCCATCAATAAACATTTCACCACTTCTTCTCAGTTAGATGACTTAACGAAATTAAATACTATTTCGGGCATTGCTGCTCTTCCTTCTCGTGTCAACATTGAATTTAATTTTTCTCCGGTCAGCCAGGAAGAAGTCAAAAAGATTTTTCTAGCCATCAAAACCAGAGCCGTGGGTGTTGATCAATTAAATCGACGTATGATTGAATGCATACTGGACATTATTATTCCTATCATTACCCATATCATAAATTTTTCCCTCACTTCAGGCCAATTTCCTTCACTTTGGCGGAAAGCCTTCATATGCCCCTTACCCAAAGTTCCCAACCCCTCTCTACCAAATCATTTCCGTCCCATCTCTATTCTCCCGCTATTGTCAAAGGTTCTTGAGGCTTGTGCACATAAGCAACTCACCTCATATTTCATTCGTAATGGGCTATTAAACCCCTTACAGTCCGGTTTTAGACCTGGACATAGCACTGTTTCAGCTCTCCTTAAAGTGATCGATGATATTAGAGCAGGTATGGATAATACTAAAGTCACTGTGTTGGGTTTAGTAGACTTTTCTAATGCATTTAATACCGTCGATCATGACATCCTCCTCGCGATCCTTTCCCACCATTCGGTTTCTCCCTCGGCTGTGGATTGGTTTTCCTCATATCTTCGTGGTCGTCAGCAGTCAGTCCGCATCGATGATTCATCATCGAGTTGGTGTGAACTAGACACTGGCGTTCCGCAGGGCGGCATCCTTTCTCCCTTACTATTTTCCATTTTCATTGATTTTATCATCAAAGAACTTCAGTGCACGTATCACCTTTATGCTGATGACTTGCAACTTTATGTACAAACTGATATTGATAATGTTGATAACGCTATCGACCTAATTAATACAGATTTAGCGGCAATTGCTGACTGGTCACGACGTTTCGGAGTCACTGTCAACCCTAATAAATGTCAAGCTATCATAGTAGGTAGCTCACATCTCACAGGCCGGCTTGACAACAATTCACTTCCTCCAATTCGATTTAATAATATCCCAATCCAATTTTGCTCCAGCGTCAAAGACCTCGGTCTCCACATTGACACAAACCTCCGTTGGGATGTTCACATTGCAGAGGTAGCTGGAAAGGTAACGGGGGCTCTCCGCTCCTTGTACAGATTAAAGAACTTTCTCCCTATTAATATTAAGACTATGTTGGTGTACTCTCTTATTTTTCCTATTATAGATTATGCGGATGTATGTTACTCGGATCTGAATTGTAACTTCCTTAACAAACTAGATAGACTCCAGAATAATTGTCTGAGATTTATATTCGGACTACGTAAGTATGACCATGTGTCTGCTTACCGGTCTAAACTCAAATGGTTACCTATCCGTCAACGTCGCAATTTGCATGTTCTCACGACTCTATTCTCTATACTCTTCGACCCAAAAACTCCGATGTATCTTAAAAACAAGTTCACTTTTCTGGCTGATACTCATCTCAGAGTTCTTCGTTCTTCCAACAATCTTCTTCTTGATGTGCCTCGCAGCCGGAGTGGGTTCTTCGATCATTCATTCACCAAACAAGCCGTGATGCTATGGAACGCCCTTCCCGTTGATATCCTGAAAGCCCCTAGTCGTCAAGCGTTTAAGAGTGCTGTGCGCGCTCATTATCTTCACCAACTGTCATAGAGTATTATAAATATTTATGTAGTTTATTTAGGTTTTATGTTTTATGCCAAATTTGTGTATTATTTATATGTATGTTTATAAATACTTATAGATATATAAATAAAATTATACTTAGTTAAATAGATTTAATTAGAAAATAGATTTAATTAGAGTGTGTCTTGTCGTCCAAAATTAGCTTTTTTCGGCATCACCTGTAGGTTGACTGGTAGAAAAGGCCCTGGGCCTTAAGTCCGCCTGTTACAATTTTTGTAATAAAGTTAAATAAATAAATAAATAAATATCTGCCGTTGAACAATCATGGCCGATTGTTGCTCGTGGTCGTACGGTTAAAAATTCTGAATCCATTTTAATATCTGCAATCCATTATTTAATTTAAAAGTAAGGGTGGTATAAGTATAAAACCTGTTGTAATGTCTCAAATAACAACCGTATTTCCTTCCGAATAATACTAATATGATATTCTTTTCGAGGTGAAATGGAAGAAACACGCCGCCGTGATAGCTCTGATCGCCGTAGCCTGGTGACCCCTAGCCGCACATGTGGCCGGTCCCGGAGTCCAACCCGGCGAAGTGGAGCTCAAGAACGGCAGCCATCGAGAGCTCGCGGATCTTCTTGGCGCGAGCAGAGCGTACGGCGAAGTCGACCACGTAGCCGCCACAGTGGACGTGGGATGCGCCGCAGTCGAAGCTTGCGACTTCGAGAAGAAGAGTTGGAGCGCGAACGAGAACGTCTTCATCAGCTGGAGCGCGTGCTGCAGATGGAGCGTGACTTCGAGGCCCGATCGAGGCGCGACGAGCGTCGCAGCCATGGCGAGAACTACGTGCAACGCGAGAAGCAGCAACGGCGGGAGGATCGACGAAGCCACGGCACCTGCTCTGGGCGCCGCTCAAGGTCATGTAGTCCGTTATTTTCCTCTAAGGATATTGCCAAAATTTTACAAACTGTTAAAAGCAACTCTGCGGCCCCGCCGTCTGAGCCTAATGCACATTCGAGTAATAAACTGTATTATAAGAATATTTTGCCGGAATTCGACCCTTCTACTAAAAATCAACGCATGGACGTATGGCTTCGGAAAGTAAACGAATGTGCTTCGGTCTACGGCTGGGACGACAAAAGCACTATCCATTTTGCCATGCAGAAACTTCAGGGATTGGCCAAAACTTGGTACCAAAGCTTGACTACTATACTTTTTACGTGGCCAGAGTGGCAAGAAAAACTCGTCAAAGCATTCCCTTGTGAACAAAATTATGGCCAATCCCTGGAGGACATGTTAAGACGTAAGAGTAGATATAACGAGCCCATTGAGAATTATTTTTACGAAAAACTCGCTCTGGTCAATCAGTGTGAAATAACCGGCAAGCGTGCAGTGGACTGCATCATCCATGGTCTCAGTAACAAAACGGTGAAGTCGAGTGCGCTAGCTTTGCGGTGTACCGAGCCAGATCAACTTTTGCAGTTCCTATTAAGTAATAAGGACCATTCCTATCAACCTAATTTTTCTAGAAATAAAGTGGGTACCGAGTATTCCTCCCTTGAAAATAAGTCTTATTCCAAGGCAAATATCCAAAGTGCGGCGGGCCTATTTTGTTTCAACTGCAGAGAGAAGGGTCACGTGTATATGAGGTGTCCTAAACCGTTGGTTAAGTGTGATTTTTGTCATAAAGTAGGGCATAAAAGTGACAGCTGCACTTCAAAATCCGATAGTCAGACGCCAAAGACCACAACGGTACGTAAAGCTATGTGCATTAGTAACTCGCAAGTCGCGCAGCCAAACGATAAGTTTATTAAACAGGTCGTAACTAATGGAATGTCTTTGGAAGCCTTCGTTGATTTTGGTAGCGAAGTTACTTTAATTAGGGAGTCTTGTTCAAAAGAGTTAGGACTTGTTCATGATAAGGTACCGTCAACTATGAGAGGTTTCGGCAATGGACTCGTTCAGTCGTTAGGTTCGGTTACAATAGAATTCTCAATCGACGGGGTTAAAGCTAGGGTACTTTGCAAAGTGGTAGATGATAGTCTACTTGAACGACCAATGCTAGTAGGACAAACATATTCAGAACAGCCACATATCGTTGTTGTTAAGGACTCGACAAAATTACAATTTCTTGATGTCGGCACTGAAGTACCCGCGAACTGTTATGAGGATGCGAAGGATAGATCCATCAGACTCAGAGTACTAGGGCATAGTTTACTTTATGGCTTAGCAAGCGTTAGAGCGGCGACGGAATTTGAATTCATCGGAAATATTTTGGTAGATACGAATGTGGTGGGGAAACCGGTAGGACAGTATGTGGTGCTGGGTGGCATTCATAAAGTTCGGAATGGGCCGCTTTCCGTAACACTAGTACCTTGTTCAATACCATGTAGAGTACAGAAAAATTTCGTTTTCGCCCGGGCTGAAAGGATTGGGATGATTGAGAGGCTGAAGGCAGTACATTCCGAATCCGTAGATAATCAAAATAAGGACAGCAGTGTTATTAAAAGATGTCAAGTGAAAATGGGCGATTCAGTACCCCAAGAGTGCCAGGATAGGTTAATGGATATGCTCCAGCGATATAGACATTGTTTTGCATTTGATTTAACAGAATTAGGATGTACTAATGTCACCCAAATGACAATTGAACTCAACAGTGATCGCCCTGTTGTATACAGACCTTATAGGCTCTCGCATCACGAGCGAGAGGAAGTACGTACTATGGTAAATGAGATGTTGCAGGCAGGGGTTATAAGGGAATCTGTCTCTAATTACGCTAGTCCTATTATTCTCGTGCGAAAAAAAGATGGAAAGTCGCGGTTATGCATCGACTATAGAATGCTTAATTCATTAACCCTGAAAGAAAGATACCCAATGCTGATAATTGAGGACGAAATTAGTAAATTATCAGGACAAGCCTGGTTTATCACCTTGGATTTAATGTCAGGTTACTATCAGGTACCCATTGCCGAGCAACATAAGCACCTCACATCTTTCGTCACTAATGATGGATGCTATTTCCGAAAGTTCATTCAGAATTTCGCTGAACTAGCCTCGCCTCTCACGAAGCTCTTAAAGAAAAATGCTAGCTGGGAGTGGGGAGAGGCACAGGCACAAGCCTTTGAGTCTCTCAAGTCTAAGCTGGTAAGTAGGCCGATTCTTGCTATTTACGACCCTTGCGCGGAAACGGAGGTTCACACTGACGCCAGTAGACTCGGTATAGGCGGAATACTTTTGCAGCGGCCGGTGGGCAGTTCTGAACCATTAAAACCCGTAGTGTACTACAGTCGTCAGACAACCCCAGAAGAAAAGAACTCCCACTCGTATGAGCTGGAGACCTTAGCGGTTGTCGGTGCCATTAGGAAATTTAGAGTATACCTACTCGGAAGGGAGTTCAAAATTGTGACCGACTGCAGCGCATTGCGCTCCACGTTTCAGAAGCGTGATCTCATACCACGAATAGCTCGATGGTGGCTGGCGTTGCAGGAGTTTAACTGTTCAGTAGAGTATAGAGCAGGAACAAAGATGGCTCATGCAGACGCCCTATCACGCAATCCTGTAGAGGATGAGGAGAGTTATAATCTAGGACAGTACTCTACCATCCTTGCTATCAGTAACGAGGACTGGTTGCTGACACTTCAACTAGGTGATTCGGAGTTGTCTAGAATTCGAAATATCCTTAATAGCGACTTAGATACAAATGGATTGGACTACATTAATGAAAATTACCTGATAAAAGATAATAAGTTATTTAGGTTTCTTAACGGGGATAAGGCGAACATAAGATGGGTGGTTCCGAAGGGGGCCAGGTGGCAAGTGTGCAAAATGAATCATGATGATATAGGCCATGTAGGTTTTGAGAAGACTTTAGACCGTATAAAGAAATTTTACTGGTTTTCTAAAATGTCACGTTTTGTTAAGAAATACGTAAAATCCTGTATTGACTGCGCATACTCAAAAAAGACTTCAACCAATCGCGAAGGACTCCTCGACCCATTGTCAAGGTTGAAAAACCATTCCACACGTTGCACACGGACCACCTCGGTCCCTTCGTTAGATCGAAGAGAGGGAATACACACATACTGGTTACTGTCGATTCTTTTACTAAGTTCGTATTTATTAAGCCCGTCAGAAACACGAATTCACAAAATGTAATCAGGTCCTTAGAGGACATTTTTAATATGTTTAGGAATCCCGACCGAATCGTTAGTGATCGTGGAAGTTGCTTTACTTCCCATGCTTTTAGGAAATTTTGTTTAGATAGAGGCATTAAACACGTGTTGAATGCGGTAGCGAGCCCAAGATCAAACGGACAAGTGGAACGCTATAACCGTACGATCTTGGACTCACTCACTGCACAGAATTGCAGAGATGATGAAAAGGAATGGGACAATAAACTAGGGAAAATACAATGGGGCCTCAACAATACTTTACAGAAAACCATAGGGAAGACTCCTTCTGAGGTTATGTTTGGTATGGCAATGAATAGTCAGAGTAACGTGGCACTAAATGAAATTACGGATCTAACTCGCGAAATATGTGACCAAGCATCTATGCATAAAGAGGTCAAGGATAGGATTGACGAGGAACAAATAAAACAAAAAAAATATTATGACAAAGGGCGGAAACCAGCTATACAGTACAAAAAAGGGGACCTCGTGAAAATACTCAAGACTGCTTTTCAAAATGAAGGAAAAAGCACTAAACTAATGCCAACCTACGAAGGTCCATTCAAAGTTGTAAAAATCCTGGGAAATGATCGGTATAAAGTATCACCTATCCCTGGCTTTGAGGGAATGAAAAATAAACGTAGCACAACTGTGGCTTCAGAGCGGATGCAGCCGTGGATTCACTTGGCATCCTTAGAACTAGATAACGACGACACTGAGACTATGAATGATAATAGCGGGGACGAATTAGATGAAATGAATGGGTAGTTCGATTATTCATGTAGCATAAGTTATATTATAGAATAAAATTATATATATAGGTGCATTATGAATAAATAAAACCGAGTTAGTAGAAAGACAGACCAAGAGACACTTTATTTGCTATTATAGAATTTGTATGCTATATATAGTTTTGTTGTTACAGGCCAAGCGATGAAACTACGTGAGCGGGCGGGTTCGTGGCTTGGCCTCACCAGATGTTGTATGGGTCGAGCAACGAGATTACGTGAGCGGGCGGGTCCGTGGCTGACCTCAGCAATAGTTTTGTAAGAGAGTCGGACTCGAGACTTCGTGAGCGAGCGAGTTCGAAGCCAACCTTATGATGAAAAGTATATATACATAAGATGGGGCGAAGGTCTGGCGCGAGACTTCGTGAGCGAGCGAGTGCGTGACCTGACTTCCTCCTGAAGTAAAACAGTTATACATGTAAACAGATGATTTAATGAGAAAATAGATGTACGCTAGATTCGTGAGCGAGCGAGTTAGCTGTATAAAATAAGATTTTAAAAGATGAAAAGCTATTCTGAGCTAGAATAAATAATCCAGATAGTTAATAATATTATTAAGCATTGCATTATTTATATTAACAATTTTTTTTCGATGAGTCACTTAATGAGTATGTAATTCCAATGATTGTTAATAGTTCTTGACAAATTGTTCTAGCAGGTAGTGATTTTTCTTTCATATGTACAGTACACCTAATATTTTGTAATTATTGTATTTGAGATAAATCCTTAGACTAATATGGAGATCACATAGGTAGTCGCGAAAAGAAATAAACCCCATCGAGACGTTTCTTGCTTGTTCTTTTACTCGAGTGGGCCGGATAGGGTTGGAACAAGCGTAAACTTAGTTTAAGATCGAAAAGTTTTGAAGTGATCTCATGGCCTGAATGACTCAAGATGCCGAGTGTAAGATTAACAATAGTAGCGTGTATGGGGACATCCACGTTGTCAGGACGGTCGAGTGTAAGCCGTCATTTATTTTAAAAATAAAATTATACTTTTTACATAATTATTTTGTAACACTGGCAACCGAGAAAAAAAAAAGTGTAATTGGTTGATCGCATCGGCGAGTGGGGCATTCGGTGCCGGACAGCGACGGAGAACGGAATTTTGTAAGAAGTGAGAGTGTGGCATTAAAGTGTCTTAAATTCAGCCTGCTGGTTTTTATTTCGAGCCCGGATTAGAGTAAGTTTACAATAGATAGTACGGAAATATTCACGAAAGATATAGGTATGAACTTCGGGTTAAGTAAATGCAATATCTTACATATGCAAGCAGGAAAAAGAACAGGCTGCGAAGGAAAAGGACATGTGCTGTTAAGCGGTGGAGAATTCGAACATCTGAAGGAAGGCGAAAAATATAAATATTTAGGCATTAATGAAGCAGGAACTATAGAACATGATAGGCTTAGGGAACAAATACAGAAGGAATATTTTAAAAGAGTTAAAAAACTGTCCCATACACACCTTAACGCCAAAAACATAATAACCGCAATTAATACGTATGCAGTTCCAGTGCTTCTATATTCATTTGGTATAGTCAACTATAAAAACAGCGATTTAAAGAAAATAGACATAAAAACCACAAAATTACTCACTCTAAACAAAATACATCAAGAAAAAGCTGATATCGAAAGATTATACATGTCAATAGAAGAAGGAGGGAGAGGCCTTATGAATATAGAAGCACTACATAAAACTCAGATTATTAAGTATAGGCAATACTTAGAAAATGAAGCCGATTATCTTATAAAAGCGTCACGTCTCGCACTCGCAATTTTTAACCGTACGACCACGAGCAACAATCGGCCATGATTGTTCAACGGCAGATATTTATTTATTTATTTATTTAACTTTATTACAAAAATTGTAACAGGCGGACTTAAGGCCCAGGGCCTTTTCTACCAGTCAACCTACAGGTGATGCCGAAAAAAGCTAATTTTGGACGACAAGACACACTCTAATTAAATCTATTTAACTAAGTATAATTTTATTTATATATCTATAAGTATTTATAAACATACATATAAATAATACACAAATTTGGCATAAAACATAAAACCTAAATAAACTACATAAATATTTATAATACTCTATGACAGTTGGTGAAGATAATGAGCGCGCATAGCACTCTTAAACGCTTGACGACTAGGGGCTTTCAGGATATCAACGGGAAGGGCGTTCCATAGCATCACGGCTTGTTTGGTGAATGAATGATCGAAGAACCCACTCCGGCTGCGAGGCACATCAAGAAGAAGATTGTTGGAAGAACGAAGAACTCTGAGATGAGTATCAGCCAGAAAAGTGAACTTGTTTTTAAGATACATCGGAGTTTTTGGGTCGAAGAGTATAGAGAATAGAGTCGTGAGAACATGCAAATTGCGACGTTGACGGATAGGTAACCATTTGAGTTTAGACCGGTAAGCAGACACATGGTCATACTTACGTAGTCCGAATATAAATCTCAGACAATTATTCTGGAGTCTATCTAGTTTGTTAAGGAAGTTACAATTCAGATCCGAGTAACATACATCCGCATAATCTATAATAGGAAAAATAAGAGAGTACACCAACATAGTCTTAATATTAATAGGGAGAAAGTTCTTTAATCTGTACAAGGAGCGGAGAGCCCCCGTTACCTTTCCAGCTACCTCTGCAATGTGAACATCCCAACGGAGGTTTGTGTCAATGTGGAGACCGAGGTCTTTGACGCTGGAGCAAAATTGGATTGGGATATTATTAAATCGAATTGGAGGAAGTGAATTGTTGTCAAGCCGGCCTGTGAGATGTGAGCTACCTACTATGATAGCTTGACATTTATTAGGGTTGACAGTGACTCCGAAACGTCGTGACCAGTCAGCAATTGCCGCTAAATCTGTATTAATTAGGTCGATAGCGTTATCAACATTATCAATATCAGTTTGTACATAAAGTTGCAAGTCATCAGCATAAAGGTGATACGTGCACTGAAGTTCTTTGATGATAAAATCAATGAAAATGGAAAATAGTAAGGGAGAAAGGATGCCGCCCTGCGGAACGCCAGTGTCTAGTTCACACCAACTCGATGATGAATCATCGATGCGGACTGACTGCTGACGACCACGAAGATATGAGGAAAACCAATCCACAGCCGAGGGAGAAACCGAATGGTGGGAAAGGATCGCGAGGAGGATGTCATGATCGACGGTATTAAATGCATTAGAAAAGTCTACTAAACCCAACACAGTGACTTTAGTATAGACCCTGAAGGATGACCTAGACATACACCGGGAAAGGAGGGCGCGGTTGTCGGTCCGAGGCAATATGCTAGCGCACAGATTTTGTCGTTGCACAGCCGCTGTAAAATTGACGCTCTTTAAAACATATTGCCAAAATTTCTACACATGTGGTCTGTGGACGACATTTACAAAGAAGTCGTATGACGCCCTTAGAGTGCAGTACAATGACGCCTTTAGGGTTTTGTTTGGGCTCCCTCGTTTCTGTAGTGCTTCAGGTATGTTTGCGGATGCTCGCGTTGACGATTTTTATGCGATAATGCGGAGAAAGACTGCGTCAATAATGTACCGACTAAGGGGGAGCACGAACGGCATTCTGAAGGTGTTTGCAGACAGGATGGACTCGGCTATCCTGAGCCGATTCATCGACCTGCATGTGAGGGGGGCAGGGCGATGAACTGTTGAATTCTCGTCACAAAGAGGCAAATTGTGTGGGCATGTAGTATATTTATTATTTTTAATTATGATTAATTTTTATGTTTAATTTATTTTAGTTTAATGAATTTTAATTAATTAATTGAATGAATTTAATGTAATTTTTTCTTTCTATGGACTAAGTTGTCTGAAAATAAAAGATTTTATTATTATTATTATATGATAAATTGCATTGGTGGTAAAAAAGAATAAATGATTTGTTGTTATTTGTGAATGTTTATTTACATAATAAACCACTTACATACACACATAGACACATTATTCTGAATATCTGTGGATGTTCACGCTTCTTCTCTCAACATCTACATTTGTTAATGTCAAGGACAAACACGAGTATAATTAATGATTAAACGAACTTACCTAGTGAAGTTCTATCATAATTATACGAAGTGTTTGTCCGAAGACATTAACAACCCACCCTTCCCAACGTCTAACCCTTTGAAAATCGTGGAACATCCATGTTTTTTTCCTCTGAACTAAATGAGAACGAAATGAGCGGAGCGCGGCAAGGCGGCCTGCGCATTCTACCCACAATTTTTTTTAAAATATTTTTTATTATTTTGATACCCTCAAGTATTCAGTGACTGTGGCGGAATGCGTAACCCCAGCAAAATGTTGCGCCGTAGAGAAATAAGAGTATTACAGATAGTTGGTTCATAGTAAGCCTGATTTTGTTCAAATATAGCAAAATGTGTTCATGTTGTATTTTCGAAGTTATTCGAGAAAAACTGATTTTGCTGGAGTAACGTTACCCCAGCCAGATGTTTTTCAAAAAAAGCGTTTAGCCTAGAATCAAGTATATGAAAAGAAAGCTCTTAATGAGTTGTAAATATATACCGATAGCAATATGTGTTCATCTTATACTTTTTGAGATATTCAAGATTTTGCTGGGGTAACGTTTTGCAATTTTCCATATCTCGAAAACTGTTAGTAGCAGAAATTTGAAAAAAATACTGTTTATAGGCCTTACTATGTTCAAATTTGTTTGAATATAAGTAATTTGATTTATCTAAAAATATCGAAGTAATTAATTATTTTAAAAAATCGGAAAATTCCGGTTTACTCCTAAACTAGTACATTTACTAATAAATAAAAAGCAGTTACATATACGTGTATATCATACCTTCTAACGTGTGCAAATTCGGATAAACAAACATTACGCGATATGAAGATATAAAGGAATTTCATCGAATTCCTAGTGGTGTGACTTTGGCAATCGAATACGCAGCTCTCTCTGAACACAAATAGATAAACTATAGTGAACATGTGTGTTCATTTTGTTACAAAACATGCCTGAAAGTTTCGGCTTCAAATCTCGCATGGAATAGAAGTTATTAAAAAAAACAAGAAAATATCATCAATTCTCCTATAAACCGACTAAATAACGGAGGCTACGAAAAAGCGGCCGTTTCATACTTGAGCGTAACCATCTCAAATAAATGGTATAATAGTCTTTTTTTGCTAGTACAGTCGCATACAAAAAGGTTCTTGCGTTTGGTGAATAAAGAAAATAAATGAGCATGATTATTTTTTTATTCAAATTACTGTTTTACAATAATTGTATGCTATATAACTTAAACTAGGAAAATCACAGATAAATTGAGTATTATTTAACAAGTGTACTTTTATCACTAATTTCAAACTTAAATAATATCAAATGCTTTTCAGTACAATTTCAAATCACAGTTTGTTGAGGTAATTAGTTTGCTTTGTTATCACACTTTACAAGGCAAGATCAGAGTAAAATGGACACAAAATGATCTGACTATCTGGCATTCTTGTGTATATAGCTGGCTAAACTTTATAACAAGGCTAGGACTTTTAACAAGAATGTAGGTGAACCAGATAATTTCAGTCAATAGTTTAAAATAAAATATATTTTTTCTTTAACAAGAGTATAAATAACAATATCAAATATTTTTTATAAGTATCTTAATTTGTTTCTATTTCTAATAACTTTTTACAAATATAGAAATTATGTTATTTTTAAATGTTACTTTGCAGTCTTTTAAAATAGGTATAACTTCTTATGTATATAGAAATCATATCAACATTTTCAAATGTTAGTTTTCAATCTTTAAAAATGGTCATTAGGGCCGTCACTATAAATAAAACTATTTACCGAATAAAGTTATACAAAAAAATATCGTCTTTCATATTAGCTTATTCTTTAGACTAATACTAAAAGTTACATTCATTGAACTGGAAGTTCTGTCATCAGAAATACTAATAAGTAATATAGTACTTTTTCTTACTCTAGTGTGTAAATAATTATATGTGGCACTAGCTGTTGCCCGCGACTTCGTCTGCGTGGACTTTAGTTTATAAGAATCGTTATTTTGATATTTTCAATAAAACCGGTCAAGTGCATATCAGGTCACACGCAGTGAAGGGTTCCGTATTTGTGAATGTCGATTTAGAATTAAAACTAAAGAGTTCATCATCATCTCAGCCCTAATTCCGTCCACTGCTGAGCATAGACCTGTCTTCGTCGATACATCTCAGTCCTGTGCTGCTCACATCCAGGTGTAACCCGCGACATTGATTATTTCGTCAACCCATCGCATGGGCTCCGTCGGGCCAGTTGCCCTGCCCAGTTTTACTTTAAGTTCATGTTACATTTAAATTTTTTTTTTTTGCCAAATTACAGCTTCTTGGTTCTAATTATCTTTAAGTAAAACCACGGACAGAGAGACAGACAGAAATGGTAAAACTATAAGGGTTCCTTGTTTACTACGATCACACATTATCTCTAGTCACGGTCTAAGTCGATCGGAATTTTGACATTGTAAACTACATGTAAACTTACACTGTTACCAAATGTTACTGCTACGCCGTGGGTCTCTCTAAAACGAAATACTTATGCAATAGGTAGTGACTTTGCTAATATTTAATTCATCTTCCGTCTTTTGGCGTGAGTCCCACAGGACTAATCTGTTGTAGCTCTCTGCAGCGGACTGCTGCCACCGTCTATACGTATCTCCCCCTCTTTCCCGCCCTCCCGATGTGGCGGTGCAATGGTAAGCCTTGTCAAATATGTCTTTCGCTAGGTGGGAGATAAAAGTCGAGAAATACGCATTTCTACTTTGAGTCCCGACAGATGACGGCGTTCCTCAAGTAACCTTACACATAGATTTTCTTAAGATCGCCTTAATCATGAGCCGCGTCCGAAGCTGGAAGCGAGCGAAAAGTACTGGATAGAGCTTCCCCCGGGCCATCATCACTATCGTCACCATTCTATTGATGTGGACTTTCAAGCTGAGGCATCTGCCAAACTTAAGATACCTCTAGGTATTTTACGTGCCAGTATCTCGGCACATTTTACCAGTAGAGCTTCAAGGATGGCAGGAAGTTAGTGTCCTCTGAGATCAATGTCTGCTTAGTGTTCACTAATAACCTCCGTTTGAAGAGCTTCTCGGGTAGGGCGTCCTATTCGGCTGTTTGGAGGTTATTTGCGGCGTACTTTCAGTTCAAACGAACTGGAAAATGACCATTACCTATCTTTCGTTCCTCAAGGAAGGAGGTCACAATACTGAGTAGTCTTGGTATGGGTGTTCCACACATTTTTATTGCAGTGCCTAACTTAAATTGTAACCTAACATTTCTTCCCTAACCTTTCTTCTTACGTGAGGAAAAGGTGCCTTTTGGCCACAGGAAATCGGACGGTTAAGGTTTTCACCCACAAAAAATCTCATGGTGATAACGGCGTTACCGCTTTTGCCAAGTCAGTGTGCTAATCTTGCTCCAAAGACCTGGTACGGCGACTGCTTATCAGCGGCTTTGGCTGAGCTCACTTGAGGTACTCTCTCAGTTATCGAGAGGAGTCTGAGTGGCCTGGTACATCGGACTTCAATTTTATCCGCTAGGGTAAAGACGCGTGTTGACACAAATGCTCCTTTCAACCTAGAGGACCGTATTTGTGGCGCGACGGAATCCCATTTCTATCGCCCGACTGGCCCACGTCATGGAGGCAGATTTATGGAGGAGGATTTTACGCGGGAAAAATCCCTTCGGTTCGGACACCTTGCCAGTAACGGGAGACCGGTAAGGTTATGTGGCGTTTACCACTAAAAACTCCGGGGTAAGGGCTAAAAGCCCCGGCGCGGCTACCACTATGGTGGTCCATGACTCGCTCACAGCACCCTATGCTTTAGTCAGAGGACATCCCCTGTGCCTAACCTAAACTATTAAGTACTTCCTATTTTGATTCCTTTTTCCATTTTCGCGCCCACAATCATGCTAAGAATCGCCGTTTGGTGGCGTTGGGTCTTGCGGCCCTAGGCTCTGTGTATTTTTAACAGCGCCATTTATTGGTGACCAAAAAAAACTAATAAAAAACTCCGAAAACATCAAAATAGTAAATTTTTTGGGTTCCGTATTCCGTACCCGAAGGCTAAAATCGGGACCTTGTTACTAAGACTCCGCTGTCCGTCCTTCCGTCGGTCTGTCACCAAGCTGTATCTCATGAACCGTGATAGCCAGACAGTTGAAATTTTCAAGGATGATGTATTTCTCTTGCCGATATAATAACTAAAAATAGAGTAAAATAAATATTTAATTGAGGCTCCCGTACAACAAACTTGATTTTTTATAGATATGGGACGGAACCCTTTGTGCGCGAGTCCGACTCTCACTTGGCCGGTTATTAACTTTATTATTTTATAAAAACCGTATATAAAATTAACAAAAGTTTTAGCCAATGCTACCGTACAGTTTATTTCATAGCAAATTTTCGAACAAAAATCTTTGACGTGATTCTTTAAATTGATATAACTTTTTTATTTATCAACGGATTTCAATGAAACAACCACTAAATTTTAAGTAAAACTTATCAAAATACATAATTGAAAATCGCAACCGAGGTTGTTCAGCCGTTTCTGAGATAAGCGTGCACAAACACAGTTTTTCGAACAAAAATGGTTGACGTGATTCTTTAAAATTGATATAACTTTTTTATTTATGAACGGATTTAAATGAAACAAACACTAAATTTTAAGTGAAGCTTATCACAATATTTCAGTTACGATGTACAGACAGCGATCGGTTACGATTTTATTATATGTAGTATTGATGTATTGATTATGGAATTATCACATCTTTGTAGATTACTATAGAGATCATCGTAACATGCATATTCGTGATATTTTGTTCTGTAACAGTATGCTCTGTAATGTCCAGTGAGTGTAGAATTTAAAGGTGGTTCGAAATCTATGACCGCCAAAATCGTATACTGCTTATCATTTAACTCAATATTAATAGGTATGTCCTTCAGATTTACGTACATGTCATGAAGTTCGAATAAGAGCAAATGTTTTAATTCATAAATAAAACACAACTTTCCTTTCTTACACTCAGAACATAAAGGGTTGTTATCACTATTAATACATGATGAAGCAGATTCTTGTAAATGCTTAATACCTTTTTGTTTTAAAATATCTAAATCAAGCGCTATGTACTTGCAATCAAATTCCTTTCCCAGATTGTTGGAGCATGCAATATTTGAGCAACGCCTTTTTCTTACGGCCGAAAAGTATATATTGCCTTTAAATATGTTATCTAAAATTTTTGTTACATTACAATCACAATTTATTATATTTTGCTGTGATTTAGTCCTATCAAAAATATCAATTAACAAACTATCTCGAAGTTCATAAATTCTTTTGTTACTCTTCTTTGTAGACGATAAAAGTTTGATGAATGTAGATAAGTCGTCGTTTTCATTATTTATATCATCTCTTAAAGTTGGCCTGTCGTGATAGGCTACGGCAAATGATTGTGCCAAAGAGTCGAATGCACATGTATTTGTTTTAAGAACCCTGGTTTTTAAAATATTTGAGTTTGCGACGTTACCGTTTTGTAGTATATATAACCGGTTTATTTTTTTTTATTTAGGTGATGGTATGGTAAGCCCGCCCCAGTTTTCAAGTTCTATAGGTCGGTTTTGAAAAATTGACTGTACATCAAAATCGGTTGTATCTGTTTGACATATCTCCTCTTTTTTGTCCATTATGCTTGTTGCAAGAGCAGACATGTTAGATTTCGGTGAAAAAATAATATTTTTCTGCTGTTGTGTAACCTTTGCTAGTTTTGGTGGGGAAATATTAAAATTTTGATCACTGGATTTGCGTTTCGTATTTTCATTACTAAATTCAATGACAGGTTTATTTTTTTTCGTGATTGATTTAATATTTCACTAAAGCTCAATTTTACAGTTCCGTTAATAAAACTATAATGCTGAACAAGAAACTCGTCTAAACGAACGTGTTCAACTTTATTATTAAAATATATAGTTTTAATATCTTTGAAATGTCCTTCTACTTTTGAACTACTGGCATAGTCTTTAGCTCCTGGAAAGTAATCAGTCATGATATTACCCCACATGGGTAATTTCTTTAGAAGTCTTTTCAAAGTGCTGTTAATTTCGGGCAAATAAAAATCGTTTTTTACTGGGGTAGGTTCTGTCAACTGTAAATATAATAGTTCCGTATTCATAAAATCATCGTAATACTTTATCAAGGAAAACGAAGTTTTTTGCTCATTTCCTTCGATTTCTGTTTCTAAATCTTTTTCATCTAAATTATCTTCAATCAAATTAATTTGATCAGCATATTTCACGTGAGTTTTTATTTGTTCACACAAACGTTTAAATGCTTCCTCACATTTTGATTTCGTATAATCAAGATCGGTATTGACGTATTCATGCAGAGAAAGTGTGATTATATCTTTAATAATCAGTATTACTTGATCATAAGATCTTATTTGTTGTATCATTTTGATACAATCTATATAAAAATATTTGCATTTTTCTGAAGCTTTGTCAAAACAACTTTGAATATGGAGTTTTTTTACAAAATGAGATTTATCGAGTCTGATATAACAAGCAGGTGCCATGCCTTTTTTTTCTTCAACTAAGTTAAAACATTGCCTTAAATAATCATTTAAATCAGTTTTTAAAAAAGCTTTAGTGATTGCCGCTATTAAAGCAGAAGAGTCATCACAAATAATTTCATTTGGGATGACTCTATTGTTTAACCATGTATTAAGCCAGGTTGATATTGCTTCAGTTGTATGTGAGTTGGAGGCCAAATAACAAATTGGCACACTAGCACCCAGAGTGTATGTAAAATATGTTTGTCTTTTTTGTACTTTAAAAATCATTTGCTGCAGGTGGCATAACTGGTTTAAATAAAGACCCAGTGGCATCAATAGACAGAATAATATAACTGTTTTGCAAAATTTCATCATAGTATATATTTTGCTCAGTGGTCCAAAAATACAATATGAAAGGAACAAGACTTAACTTTTTAATAAAACTGTCATATGGTGGGCTGCTAGCCATGGCATATAAGGATAAAATTATATTAGTATCAAACTGGAGGGCGCTTCTAGTTTCGTGTCGGTATTTCCTCAAAGTCGTTAATTTGGGCAAAGTTGGTGGTTCTTTCGGATTTTGTATGCTCATAATACCATCCGCTGTTGAATTTCGTACTTTCAAAGGTTTTTCGTGTTGTAGTTTTTCTTTGAGTTGATTGACTCGGTGTGAAGTCAATGTAACTTTACTTTGTAAATCATATACATAGTCTGTTTTAAAATTTTTCATATTAAGAGATACTTTATGCATATCGTTGATTGTCTTAGGGGATATCGTCAAAAACAAGCTAGCTTTGCATTGCGTACAACTTCCGGTGCAAGTTATTTCACTGTTTTCTAGATCAGTGGGGACATAATTATTTTTAAAAGAGAATGTGCATTCTAAATCAGTTTAAAAAAAAAAATTGATCTTGTATTTCGTTGGTCCATTTGTGTTGTGCAAGATAGTGGGACTTAAACGGCACAATTTTATAATATTCATATTTGTTCATTTCAAATGTAACAAAAAAATCGGAAAGAGCTTCTATTGCATGCGGTTGCTTTAGATCGTCCTTGAATTCTTCACGAGAGTTGAAATAAAATTGTTTATTCCTTACTGCAGATAGCCGTAAAGCTGGTTTACTCATTTCTTGATTACATTGTAGCCGTAGTTCTTGTTGTATGTGATCATAAACCTCGTCAGAGACTGGGGGTATAGATACATCAAATTTTTCCTTATGTTTGGTGAACACAGCTTTCAAGACGTGACAAGGAATTTTTCTTTTTCGACCTAGCATTGTATCTGTGCTTCAATATTCTCTGATGATGCTGATCTTGGACTGGACAGGTTGGGTCTAAGAATTTGAGAAGAACAAATTCTGTTTTTCATAAAATGAAGTCAACTGAAACCAATCGAGAAATATAAATTATTATAATATATGTATGTTTACGTTCATAACTAGAAGCACTGATCAATCAATCAATGTTATAATTGTTTTAATTATCTCATAAACCATTTGGTAAAAGCACAGAACATACAATACTTAAGTTATGAAAAAATTAACCTGATTTAAAGGAAACTGAAAAAAAAGTACCAATATACTGAAAATTTAGAAAACCAAATTAAGAAAAAAAATGTTATAGGTACCTGATATGTTTCATTCATATGTGATGATGTTATGTCATTATAGCTGTGCTTCAATATTCTGTGACGATGCTAATCTTGGGCTGGATGGGTTGGATCATAACAAAATATGACACAATATGTCCATTCGATGACATTTCCATGAAATTCAACCAACTGCAATTGAAAAAGAGGAAACAAATAAAATTGGCGACATAATAAGGTAGAATCCTAAACAGTTGATGAATGCATTTGAATGGTAAAGGTCGTACGGAATAACCTACAGTGTTCATTGAACTATAGTAACTATCTTAGTAATACAGTTTCAAATAGTATTGTAATCACAAAGCACAATGATATTTAAAATCAATCAATACATATATCATCAATACATATAATAAAATCGTAACCGATCGCTGTCTGTACATGGAAGATAAATGAGTAAAAATATTTTTTGGGGCTTTTACCAACGCAATAGAACACAAAACAATGATTTTTAGAATTTTTGTCTGTTTTTCTGTTTGTCGGTTTATGTGTTTGTCTATTTGTCTGTGCGTTTGTGCACGCTAATCTGAGAAACGGCTAAACTAATTCGTTTGCGGTTTTCACTGAAATATTGTGATAAGCTTCACTTAAAATTTAGTGTTTGTTTCATTTAAATCCGTTCATAAATAAAAAAGTTACATCAATTTTAAAGAATCACGTCAACCATTTTTGTTCGAAAAACTGTGTTTGTGCACGCTTATCTCAGAAACGGCTGAACAACTTCGATTGCGATTTTCAATTATGTATTTTGATAAGTTTCACTTAAAATTTAGTGGTTGTTTCATTGAAATCCGTTGATAAATAAAAAAGTTATATCAATTTAAAGAATCAAGTCAAAGATTTTTGTTCGAAAATTTGCTATGAAATAAACTGTACGGTAGCATTGGCAAAAACTTTTGTTAATTTTATATACGGTTTTTATGAAATAATAAAGTTAATAACCGGCCAAGTGAGAGTCGGACTCGCGCACAAAGGGTTCCGTCCCATTATCTATAAAAAATCAAGTTTGTTGTACGGGAGCCTCAATTAAATATTTATTTTACTCTATTTTTAGTTATTATATCGGCAAGAGAAATACATCATCCTTGAAAATTTCAACTGTCTGGCTATCACGGTTCATGAGATACAGCTTGGTGACAGACGGACGGAAGGACGGATAGCGGAGTCTTAGTAACAAGGATTTTAGCCTTCGGGTACGGAATACGGAACCCTAAAAATTTACTATTTCAATGTTTTCGGAGTTTTTTTATTAGTTTTGTTTTGGTCACCAATAAATGGCGCTGTTAAAAATACACAGAGCCTAGGGCCGCAAGACCCAACGCCACCAAACGGCGATTCTAAGCATGATTGTGGGCGCGAAAATGGAAAAAGGAATCAAAATAGGAAGTACTTAATAGGTTAGGTTAGGCACAGAGGATGTCCTCTGACTAAAGCATAGGGTGCTGTGAGCGAGTCATGGACCACCATAGTGGTAGCCGCGCCGGGGCTTTTAGCCCTTACCCCGGAGTTTTTAGTGGTAAACGCCACATAACCTTACCGGTCTCCCGTTACTGGCAAGGTGTCCGAACCGAAGGGACTTTTCCCGCGTAAAATCCTCCTCCATAAATCTGCCTCCATGACGTGGGCCAGTCGGGCGATGGAAATGGAATTCCGTCGCGCCACAAATACGGTCCTCTAGGTTGAAAGGAGCATTTGTGTCAACACGCGTCTTTACCCTAGCGGATAAAATTGAAGTCCGATGTACCAGGCCACTCAGACTCCTCTCGATAACTGAGAGAGTACCTCAAGTGAGCTCAGCCAAAGCCGCTGATAAGCAGTCGCCGTACCAGGTCTTTGGAGCAAGATTAGCACACTGACTTGGCAAAAGCGGTAACGCCGTTATCACCATGAGATTTTTTGTGGGTGAAAACCTTAACCGTCCGATTTCCTGTGGCCAAAAGGCACCTTTTCCTCACGTAAGAAGAAAGGTTAGGGAAGAAATGTTAGGTTAAAATTTAAGTTAGGCACTGCAATAAAAATGTGTGGAACACCCATACCAAGACTACTCAGTATTGTGACCTCCTTCCTTGAGGAACGAAAGATAGGTAATGGTCATTTTCCAGTTCGTTTGAACTGAAAGTACGCCGCAAATAACCTCCAAACAGCCGAATAGGACGCCCTACCCGAGAAGCTCTTCAAACGGAGGTTATTAGTGAACACTTAGCAGACATTGATCTCAGAGAACACTAACTTCCTGCCATCCTTGAAGCTCTACTGGTAAAATGTGCCGAGATACTGGCACGTAAAATACCTAGAGGTATCTTAAGTTTGGCAGATGCCTCAGCTTGAAAGTCCACATCAATAGAATGGTGACGATAGTGAAGATGGCCCGGGGGAAGCTCTATCCAGTACTTTCCGCTCGCTTCCAGCTTCGGACGCGGCTCATGATTAAGGCGATCTTAAGAAAATCTATGTTTAAGGTTACTTGAGGAACGCCGTCACCTGTCGGGACTCAAAGTAGAAATGCGTATTTCTCGACTTTTATCTCCCGCCTAGCGAAAGACATATTTGACAAGGCTTACCATTGCACCGCCACATCGGGAGGGCGGGAAAGAGGGGGAGATACGTATAGACGGTGGCAGCAGTCCGCTGCAGAGAGCTACAACAGATTAGTGCTGTGGGAACTCACGCCAAAAGACGGAAGATAAATTAAATATAAGCAAAGTCACTACCTATTGCATAAGTATTTCGTTTTAGAGAGACCCACGGCAAAGATAATATAATTACTAACGTAACAGATACCCAACGCCATAGAAACGATTGGAAAGCCCGTAAGCACGCAAAACGGGAGTTGCGGAGCGGCATATCAGAGATGGCAGCACACACGACTAGCCAAAAAGATGACGAAGAAAGTGTTGAATATACTTTTAAAAAATATATTGCACTTCATATAAGTCTTATTTAACTAATTAGAGTACTTCTTTATTTAAATAATTATTATAAAAGATTTATATGTTTTTATTTTTACCTTAAAGCGCCATCTAGTTACAAGGAAAAGAAATAATAATGTTTATATGACGATGGGTAGACATGCCCACGGCGTAGCAGTAATATTCGGTAACAGTGTAAGTTTACATGTAGTTTACAATGTCAAAATTCCGATCGACTTAGACTGTGACTAGAGATAATGTGTGATCGTAGTAAACAAGGAACCCTTATAGTTTTGCCATTTCTGTCTGTCTCTCTGTCCGTGGTTTTACTTAGAGATAATTAGAACCAAGAAGCTGTAATTTGGCAACGGTCATGAACTTAAAGTAAAACTGGGCAGGGCAACTGGCCCGACGGAGCCCATGCGATGGGTTGACGAAATAATCAATGTCGCGGGTTACACCTGGATGTGAGCAGCACAGGACTGAGATGTGTCGACGAAGACAGGTCTATGCTCAGCAGTGGACGGAATAAGGGCTGAGATGATGATGAACTCTTTAGTTTTTATTCTAAATCGACATTCACAAATACGGAACCCTTCACTGCGTGTGACCTGATATGCACTTGACCGGTTTTATTGAAAATATCAAAATAACGATTCTTATAAACGAAAGTCTACGCAGACGAAGTCGCGGGCAACAGCTAGTAAATAAATAAAAGTATATTTTTGCTATTAAGGTGAGGTGGGTTCGTAATAGCGCCCTCATTTGAAATAATTCTGTTAATACATAGTAAATGTGGTTATAATTAAAAATTGTACCTAATAGAGGATTATCCTAGATATACCTTTTAACCTTTGTAAGTACGAAAGTAAGTCCATTTGATGCTATCGTTTTTATTGTTAAAAGAGCACACTTTTAGCAATAAAAACTTCAAAAAAATACTCTCAAAAAAATTTGATTGTAATGGGACTCTTCATCTGTTTCCATTAGACATGTCCACACGTACATCTAGATTCTAGTTAATTAAACACGCCAAGGTCGTTATTCACAGTCCAAACTAGAGATGTGCCGTTGCCGGCAATATTGGCAACACTGGGAATATTGCCGGCAACGCTGTTTCAAAAATAAAAAAATAGTATTATTCTTGATTTTTTATACTATTTTTAGAGATTAACCACAAAAATGTGTTTTTCTTCATTGAACGAGCGAGCTAAGCTAGAAAAGTGTCTACTTGAACAATTCAAAACGTTTTTATGTATTTATGTATGTTTATATGACGATAACTTGAGCATCTTTTATCGGATTTTTAGGAAATTTGGTAGGCGCGTGTCAATATAATATTTAAGTTCGAACATAAGCCACAGTCAAGGGGTCGCCGAAATATGGGGTTCGCGAGTTTACAGTTTTAATGAAACAACCGAGTGAAGCGAGTAAAGTTCTCCGAGTCCACGTGAACAATCCGGCGTTTGTATTTGTGTATGTAAGTATGTATGTATGTTTGTTCAACTATAACTCGATTAATTATAAAACATGAGCCGAATCTGTCAAGGGGTACTGAGATATGTTGGTTTGCGAGTTTCCACTTATTAAGTAGATTTTCATTGAAATCCAGGGGATTTTATTCTCAAGTAAATTCGCATCAGCATCAATCTATGCGGAGCTTTTGCAGATGCAAATGTATAAAGGAAACGAATGTACAAAGGGTAAAAACGGAACCCTATTACTAAGACTCGGCTATCCGTCTGTCTGTCCGTCCTCCTGTCTGTCCGTCAGATATATAGAGATAGCTAGACAGCTGAATTTTTTACGAATTGTATATTTCTTTTGCCGCTATAACAACAAATACTAAAGACAGAATAAAATAAATATTTAAGGGGGGCTCCCATACAAAAAACGTTTTTAGTTCGAAATTAATAACGGCAACAGGTAGACGCTTGAAATATTCCCAAAATATTTAGATGTATATGCACTATGAAGAACATAATTAAATTAAAATAAAATAAATATTTTTAAGGGGGCTCCCATACAACAAACGTGACTTTATAGATAATGATACGGAACCATGCGTGCGCGAGTCCGACTTACACCTAGGCAGTTATTTGTTAATAAATTTCAAGTTTATTTACAAAATAATGCTCGGCACATCTCTAGTCCAAACACAAAGCAAATATTGGAATCCAAAAAAAAACAAAATTTTTAGATACTAAAGTAATCACAGGAACCTAACAAGTGAATACGCCAACGTTGAACGAAGGAGTGAGTTGAGTACAAAGGCTAAAACAAGTCATCCCCTCTTGTGTGAATAGTTTTCATTCGCATCCCCGCTTTGGAATGCGACAAATGGACATTGATCAAGATAATAGGCCATAAAACCTTATTTTTACTTGTGATACATGTTTCGTGGAAATTAATGAAAAGGTGCTAGGCCCAGATAACAATGATAAGGTCGGTCAAAGCGTTCATAAAAGTATATTGATATTGTTACTTATGTCGTGGTAGTGAGATAAGAAGGTATCATTGAATTGGTTTGTAGAAATTAATGAAAAGGTGCTAGGCTTATCTTAGGGAAGATGTGCCGGCTAAGCAGATCCTTTACTCCCTAACATACCGATAAGGTTAGCCAATACGACTAGGTAGGTATCTTTTCATTTGCTTACATACATTGCTGAAAATAGAAAGCTACAGCAATAAATACTTATTTGCCGTATGCTTTTCAAACGCATTATTTTAATCTTTACATGTGATTTTAATGAATACTTAACGAGTTATCACAAAATAATTATAGGCGGAAGAAAAAATGCAAGAGCGCGGCAGTTCTCACACTCACACTGATGGCTCTTGATTCGATCTCCGATCTACATACCTGTGCGCAGCCTGGGCATATGTTATGCATATAAGATCAAAAATGAGTTTAAGCGATCAAACATTCTTTATAAAATATAAAATACTGCGGCGACGAGATTGTTTAGCCTTTTATACGAGTGTTGATTTTGCAATGATTACTACAGAAACTTAAAATTTTAAAATACTTAATTTTTTTTTAGCGAAACTGAGTACCTACAAGTTTTATACATTTTGATAAAAAGAAATTATATATTGACATTTACGCTTTTACGTTTATATTCTTAGCAACAGTATGCTCACATTTACAACAGGTAATTAACAGTTCTTAGTAAAAAATACTTAGTATACAACATTTCAAATATTATCATTAGTAATTAAGTTAACAAACTATAAACAAGTAAATGAAAAAATAAAATTACTTACCATTTTTAAATACACTAGCCCAGCACAAAACAGCAACGTCTCAGGTCTCACAATGGCATGGCTTGACTAACATGACTCATGGTAAAAAAATGTATGCCTGGGCTTCGCGGCGTTGTAAGAAAGAGACGCCTACATAGAGGCAAGCGGGACAGAACAGTAAAACAAACTTCTTGTGTTGGACACCGTGACATGTGATCAAATTATATGCATTTCTATATTAATATATTTTTGTTCTTTTACAAAAGGTGCATCGCAATCATCTATTAATTTACAACTTTTATTATTAAAGACTTAGTTTTAACTATGTTTCTGGTTACCTCATACTATTGACGACAAATAATTAAAAATCTGTCCCGTAGATAATAATAAAATATAAAACTCGTATTTATTGCTTTGTTTGAGTGGGGATGCGACATTTATTAATCTATCCGACATACACTTCCATAGAGTTGTCAACCCTATTGCCAAAAACTAACAAGTATGAATTCACAACAAATAATACTATAGTAAATATGCTTAAAACATTTTAAATAACGGCTACATGAATATAATTCTGCTCGACTGTACTTTTTATCGGTTATTAGGTTGCTAATATGCGTAGGAAACCCGCAAGTATGAAACGGCCGCTTTTTCGTAGCCTCCGTTATTTAGTCGGTTTATAGGAGAATTGATGATATTTTTTTGTTTTTTTAATAACTTCTATTCCATGCGAGATTTGAAGCCGAAACTTTCAGGCATGTTTTATAACAAAATGAACACACATGTTCACTATAGTTTATCTATTTGTGTTCAGAGAGAGCTGCGTATTCGATTGCCAAAGTCACACCACTAGGAATTCGATGAAATTCCTTTATATCTTCATATCGCGTAATGTTTGTTTATCCGAATTTGCACACGTTAGAAGGTATGATATACACGTATATGTAACTGCTTTTTATTTGTTAGTAAATGTACTAGTTTAGGAGTAAACCGGAATTTTGCGATTTTTTAAAATAATTAATTACTTCGATATTTGTAGATAAATCGAATTACTTATATTCAAACAAATTTGAACATAGTAAGGCCTATAAACACTATTTTTTTCAAATTTCTGCTACTAACAGTTTTCGAGATATGGAAAATTGCAAAACGTTACCCCAGCAAAATCTTGAATATCTCAAAAAGTATAAGATGAACACATCTTGCTATCGGTATACATTTACAACTCATTAAGAGCTTTCTTTTCATATACTTGATTCTAGGCTAAACGCTTTTTTTTAAAAACATCTGGCTGGGGTAACGTTACTCCAGCAAAATCAGTTTTTCTCGAATAACTTCGAAAATACAACATGAACACATTTTGCTATATTTGAACAAAATCAGGCTTACTATGAACCAACTATCTGTAATACTCTTATTTCTCTACGGCGCAACATTTTGCTGGGGTTACGCATTCACTGTGGCGCACAATATGTGTAACTACATGTGTATATAAATATCTTACATAACTTTGTTAATGTCTTCGGACAAACACTTCGTATAATTATGATAGAACTTCACTAGGTAAGTTCGTTTAATCATTAAATATTACAATTAGTATCTAGTCTACATACCTATATTTATTTATTTTTGTATTGTAAAATATGAAGAAAAAATGTAGCGTCCTATGATAATGGAGACCAAGAAGATTTTTCCTTTTTTTGTTACATGTTCCTTTTTTACGGAGTTTTCGAGTATTTGAGGACTGAATTCGCCAGTATATTAACGACCGCCATAGCATCGCCGACGCCGTTGTATGTCTATCAATATCTTCACGAAAGCTCTATTGAACCACATGCCTGTAAGCGACACGACGTTGGCATCGTATGAGATGTTCTCGTTTCGAGTTCTCGACACATTGTATTGTATACACTATGTGAGGTCAATGGGTGAGTTTAATGAAACATATACGTTTTTAATGTAACGTAACATAACACTTTTTACCCTTCCATGGCGGTCTGGGAAAAATAAAAAGTTAGAATGTAGTTACCTGCTGCTTCTGTTAATGTGCAGATCGTAATAGCTGATTAAGTAAAAGGGTGGAAAATTCAAATCATGTCAAACCTCTCAGTAGCGATCCGGCCCCATGGGGAAGATGTCAGGTGATCACGTCGTGCAGAAAAACCAAACCGACTTCACGGGGAAGGTATTTCCCGCCGCTCTTTTTTATTTGACAGGTGTAAAAATATGTATGTATATGTGTTTTTTTTTAAGCTATTGCATAGCTTCTATCGCGGGCCTTGAGCGCGGGGACCGAATCCAGAAATTCCGTAACGAAAAAACCTCACGCTCCACACTCCGCCTACCATGTAGGTTGCCGCTTCGTCTTGTAAAAATTCACCGACCGAACGGAACCACCTTAATGCAATAGCTTTACCGCGGCAGTCCCCGAGTGCCACACGTCTTTTTTTATTTCAACCTTTTTTGATTTACCTTTTCTACGTTTATTCAAAACGTAAGTTTTATAAAATATAAATATTATGTAAATTATTCTACATTTCCAATTTGGATTGTATATTCTTTGATCAATTAGCCCTTCAAATGTCGGCATAGCAGATAAAAATGATCATAAAATCTTGGATCTGTCAGCTATCCTACTTTCTAGTTTCTACATAATGTATTATGGGACTAAAATAGGACTACTCCATCTCTTCCTATAGATGTCGTAAGAGGTGAACAAGCACAAACATCTCGTGCTACAATTGCATAACAAGAAAGGTTGGCAAACGGTTAAAAAATTTACACAAATGCATTATCAAAGAGGTTTGACGGCAGGCAGACGATCTTTCATAAAACTATAGCCAAAGTTATACTTATTAGGTTATCACACAGACACACGTATGGCACTTCATACAAACGAAGTAACTTAAATACCTAGTACTACTACTAACGAAACAATATGTTTGTGCACACGTCAAATGTGTGAGTTAAACAATCAGGGTCGCCACCACAGAATCAATGTAATACCTATGTACTAACGATGCACATTTACGATTATATCTTTTCATACCGGGAGATTTTCGATTGTTTTATCTTTATTAATTATATTATTTGTAACTTACCTAACGTTTATCTGGAATCCTGGATAGTAAATAAGAACTTTCTTACAAGCATATATGTATTCGCTGAATTCACACATAATAAAACTGGCACAAACACACTATGACGTATAAATTTTTTCTAATATATATGTAATTTTACGAAAGAGTCGGAGAGCTACTTAATATCATATCACCTTACACAATAACACACACATCAGAAATATTTCTTTAGGTTATTATGTCCATCTCCTGTTCTCCATTGGTTTACTGTTTATAACTGACTAATTTATAAAATAACGCACTAAATACACTCTTGTAATTTAGTAATTTGCATGTTCGGCATCAAACGTTACAGTAAATATGATTAAATTCAATAAAACAATAAACCAACGTTTGTTTACATCATCGCGGCGCCGGCGGCATTTTAGCACTATAGCACTATAATCAGCAAAAAACAAGTTAGCACCCAGAAGGTATGTTATTCTCTGCGAGCGAGGTCCCTACTTAACTTTTCCGGTTTGTAGGCGCCATCGTCGTAATGCGCGCGCATCACGTCGAGCGTGTGACCTTAGACCGGCGTACATTGCATTGCGGTACCTAATCATTTATCTACACTTTTTTAGATGTCTTTATGTGAATTTTACAAAAATATTTTAAATATCTCCGATTATGTATTCTAAGGTAGAGGATAAAAATAAAACTTAATTCTACATAATTTTTACATTTATTATTAAGTATTTATACACTATTCAAACATTATTCAAACATGGCTAAGAACCATCGCAAGGGAAGTGCTTTCACGTAAAAAAACCACATTGAAATCGGTCCATTCGTACGGGCGCTACATAGACCAGTAAAAATAGCTGTACCTGGACATAATGCTATAACCGTAAGTTTCTTTTTGTATGATATAAAGTAATGTTAGTTATAAACAATTCAGGGCTCTGCGTCAGTGTAAAAAAACCAAAAAACTGAAAATTGAACAAATTTTGATTTCATAAGTACAGCATAATTAATAACTTTGGAAAACTACCTCTACCATATTATAACGTGTGCATTCCAGCGTGGCTAGTATGGCCAGGGCGACAAATTTTTTACCTTGTAATTTGTCGCATTACGCGTAATTTACCGCAACCAACATAGACAAAATTGAGCGACAAATTAACTTTCATTCATAAAACGTATTTTATCTCATGCCTAACTCACGTGCGAGCATGGTTTTGACAGGTCAATGTAGACATTTCGACGGTTGGCAACGTGAAATCGTGTAAATTTGTCGCCGATTTGCTAGACCCACTTAAGACTCAATTAAAATATTTTCAATCGTATTTAAAACAGTTATTCCATTAAACTAACACTAAATGTATAATTACACATTTAAATGTAGGCATACATCTTTAAACAAGGTATTATTGAAGTTTTACAAACATAACAAAATATTTAATTACGTAACTGTAGCGCCATCTTTTGATGAATACAACAACTACTTTGGCGGTGAATCCGCCGCCGGCCGCCGTCTACTGAAGTGTCATTTTTGAAACGCGGAATCACCTAAACGAGTGGTTTTTCCATACAAAAATCGTTCGTTTAGTGACTCCGCGTTTGAAAAATATACCCCCTGGGCAGCGGTGTTTTTCTTTATGTTGGCTGTACTGTACGACATGAGTTGAAACGTTCCGTTGCACATTTATTGTAATAACATTTCATTTTTATAATGTTTAATACTTTGGAATTGCAATATTTTTTCTATAAATTATTACGTAATTATATAAGTCTTTTATCTAACGTCATTGTCTTACAAAACGCGTTTTTAAATTTAAAACTATTATATTTTCTTAGCAGACATTAGAAACTCTGTTTATAAACTGCCTGCGTGTGACGACTCATTTTACTACGTGTCCATTCATGAATTTTATGTTATCATGTACATTTTTACAGAGGGAAGATATGAAGACTTCTCAGATAAAACACCATGCTTGCCTCGCAGTTGAATAAATCTAAATTAAACAAATTAATCAATTAGCACTATCATTAATAAAGAAGGTTCGGTATGTTACAAATTTTCAGGCTTATCTCACCAGAAATTATAGATTACTGTCTTTCAACAATTTATTCTAAATATTATATTATGTGTGTTGATAAATTATTAAAAATTAAACAAATTCATTTTATGCATTTCTACATTTACAAATTTTCGTATTTTTTGTAAAGCCAAAATACATAACTATTTTGAAAGTGTTTAACTTATGCCGTCAACATATTTTTGATACTATAAGGAACAAATCAAACAAAAAATATCTATGATTATAATTTTTTTAAATTTTTTTCTTACTTACGTTTTAATATGAACGTTATTTCTTGCACAATAAGGTCGTCATTGGTTTGTGCCTCAACTCCCGACCGTGCTGTAGCGAGTCGCGAGTGATTCTCGTGTACAGTAGTTTCGTCGCGTCGTCTTATGCATTTATTTGTAATCAATCATTGTCAAACTTTTATAAGCACGTGGGAACTTTTACTAACCATGGATCGGCTAGGGTGGAGATTTATTGAAATATTGTGTTTATTAGATCGATAATAACTACATTGTTGAGCTTTTATTGGCTTGTTTATAAAGCTTTTTATGGTACATAATAAAGAACACAAACACAAATCAGAAAAGTAAACGTACAACTGCGGACTTATCCCCAGGGTTTGTTACTGGTACCAAATTCACATTTTAAGTACCAGTAAAAGAATTTTCATTATGTTAAAATTTTAAGGGTAATACTCGTATAGTACGGGTATCGTTTATGTAGTATTAGTAACGTTATAGGTATTGTTAAAATTTAAAGGTAATTTTACCGGTACGTACCTACGCGTTTTTACCGTTCCGCATGAAACTCGACTGCGAAGAGCCACATTCCCGTACCTACCGAGTCGCGATCGCGACGCACAACACTGCGATGACCAGTGTTGCCTCTCGATAATACACTATCGCTAGTCTATCGATAGACTATCTGTATTTTGAATAAAACCAATATTATCGATAGTATTGATTCTGACGACGAACAAACTATCGATAGTATTGATTTTCTAATAAATAAATAATCGATACTATGGATAGTTTATGAAACGCAATACTATAGTTAGTTTATTCGTCATCAGGATCGATACTATCGATAGTTTTGTTGGTTATCCATATTGTTGCCCTAAAACAGGAATTACTATCAATAGTACACAAACTATCGATAGTATTGTTGGTTATTAGAGATGTGTTGTTCCTTTAATCTTTAAGGTCTAAACCAATACTGAACTGTTGTGAGTAGTCGATCCGGGTCTTCTGATTCTGACCCATTCAATTAATTGATGGGTTTTCTCATGAAAGTTCACGAAACAATCGTTAAAGCCGGGTATTCCTACAAATGTAGGTATTTAATGCTGCCCCGGCCGCAATTTGCATCGCGTGGACGCTGCGTCGGTAAGCTCACATGTGACCCCACCAGCGACACAGTATAGAAATAAGCAGTAGAATAGTTTTATTTTGATTAAACTTTGTTTAAAGTAGTGTTCGATACAGCTACATTATCTTATATTAATGCTGACGGGGTAGACAGAGTCCAGGGCCGTAAGACCCAAAGGCTTAGCGTGATCAAAAAATAAATCAATAGTGATGGGTTGCTAGCCGCATCGCCTATTAACATAATTTGACAGTAGCGATTTATTAATAAACAATTAATAGAAACAAATAACCCTGCAAAGTCGTTATTTAGTGTCTTTGTTTATTTTCAACCCCCGACAAAAAGAGGAGTGTTATAAGGTTGACGTGTCGGTATGTCTGTGTATCTAGGTGTCTGTTAATGGCATCGTAAGGCCTGAACGAAGATTTAATTTTTTTGTTTGAAAACTGACTTTTCGTTACAGTTCTTAGCTATATTTATTAGAAATTGGTTCAGCCGTTCAAAATTTATTAGGAGTAAACACCTTAAAGTCGGTTTTTATTATTTTTCTTGAATATAAACTTATAGGTATTATGTTGTTTTGTTATTTACTATCTATGATACAACACTGAACCTAAAAAACATGGGTCTCACCTAGATCCCAGTATTTTTCACACGACTTGCAAAGAAGGAGATTACGAATATAAAGTCTATAGGGTGCAATTGAAATCATTAGCATTGATTTAACTTATCATCATACTCACCTAAAGGATATTTTGTATGGTAACAATACTGCAATTAATGCAGTAATTAAAAAGTATCAGAAAGTAAGAAAAATGAATAAAGTATCAAAACACTTCGAGTCGTGCGCGCGTACTGATACCTACGTGCCGCAAGGTCAAAGACCTTGGACGGATACAGCCAAACGGCGCGACCGACCGGCATACAAAAGTAGACCTTAATTTACGTGAATAAGGTTTGAAGTCGAATGAGGACGGGTCGTGTCACACGAAAGCTTGAGGACAATAGATACGTTTGAAGTAGGAACGAATGTTTGGGTACCAAGACGCAACGAAATTGATACTATTATAATTAATTTATTTTTCGTATTAGTTTTTTTTTTTTTTATAATTGCAGTAGAGGTATGTATCAAAGAGTCTGACGCATGTTTAGAGGTTTTCTTGAATATGAAAATGACGACTTTTGATTGAAGTTTTATTAGTCTTAATTTACTTTGTATCATGGGTATAGTAGATACTTAAAATATTGCCAACGAATTCAATTCCACCCTGTATATGCATGTATGTATGTTGAATGTATTTGATTTTCTTTATTCCTTAATGTCGCCACGGATTTGAATGTATGGCCACAGAGCAGATAATAGTATTACATACAGAACGGAAACTCGCACGTTTTTGGACCTTGTAAGCGCCTGTAAAATAGGGTTGTTGCTAGTCGCACGTTGACGTTCCCCGAGTCATTTAGGGTAATTGAAATAATATTGGTGAGAAACTGCACATATTATTATTGCTTATCCACAAAAAACAACAACGAACGAAAATTTTATAGATTTCCGAGTGATGAAAACAGGTACCTAAGCAAAGCAACAAATTCTGTGGTGGCGACCCTGATTGCTTAACTCACACATTTGACGTATGCACAGATATATTATTTCGTTTGTAGTAGTACTAGGTATATTTGTTACTTCGTATCTATGAAGTGCCATACCTGTGGAATGGCGTTTCGTTAGAATCCTTACATTTCAAAGTGACATGAGCTAAAAAGTCTTTTTATTGTTTCGTACCTAAAGGTTAGAAATTAGCCCAAACTCGATTGTGTTAAGTTGTTTTATAACTGAGTTCTATTGACCACCATCCGTCTGCGTAATCAGATCCTAGATAAGCATCGTCTTCCAAAAAGTACTCGTCAAGACAAATCAAACGAGACCTACTCGATGAGGTTATAACTGAGTTCCGTCGAATATCTCCCGGTTCCATCATCAGAACAGCCCATTGACATCATAATATTGTATTATCATCCGACTTACAAAAGTATACAAAATTTCAGCTAAATTGGTTGAGGATAACTGGTTGAAAATTGAGTTCGAAGATTCCACCCGAACAAACATACTTACATTTATACATACATTGCAAGTTAAATAAAAGCTTGTAAAAACATGTAGCGATCTTTAGTTGTTTTATTGGTCCAATGTTAGTAAGCGCTAGCACGCGTCTAATCGGACCTGCCGAGTTCAAGTCATCGCGCTCGCGAATTTCATATAATTATTAAGAAAATAATTATATCAAGTCAAACTCAGCGAATTTATCTGTAAATATTAAGTGGCTTTAATTAAGTACAATTTTTTTATGTAAAATATCAGTATTTTACTCGTCGTTTTGAAAAAATATCACAAAAAAGGGTTACTTTGGGATTTTTTCCAACCGAATGAAGTTTATAGGATCTTGTAACTGAATGCGAATTTGACGAGCCTGGATACTTAACTTATACATACCTTTTTTTAAGAGTTTAATAGTAGATTGTGCTACAAGGCGTAAAGGTAATACTTTTAAGTCGAGTGCGCTACTTTGAATTTAGAACAAAACGAAGGATTCTACGATGGAATCTTGAGTGAAGCGTGGATTCGTGTATAACGCCCAAGACAAAAATATTACCGTACGCAAGTAGCACACATCACATCGCCATCCATGAGAAAAACTAGCAAAAAGATACAAAACAGAATATGGAGAAAGTAGAACAACTACAATACCTAATCAAAGCTCCGACAAGAACTAACCTTTATTTAGTGTCGTTTTCATTCAATAAATACTAAGAAATAATTTTTAAGAACCAACTTCTAAAAAAATGTTTGTTCACGCATAAACTCGTAACTTTGTTTGCGTGGACCTACATATTTTAAGATTTTTATAATAACAATAAATTGAATGTGCACTATCGGCTTAAACTTACGAAAAAGGATTTAAATTTACACAAAATAATTAATTTTAACACAATATAACCTAAAACATCTGTAATTACTTTGAATCGAAGACAAAAATTGCGCTAATTATTCTTTTTTCCTTTTTCGAAGCAAAGACCATAAACATTTTTACCTACCTTCACGATGATATGTATTCCAAATTTAAAAAAATACGAAGTCTGTTCCAGTTATTTATTGTATTAAAACTTAATTCTTTTGTTTTTAGCTGATTTTACATAGATAACATCGTGTTCAATTTTCAAATTGTGTTTTAATCCCGTAAGATTTACTTTTTCACTTTTTAATCCCGAGAGAACTAGCAGTAACTTTAGCTCCAAATGTTTTGGGATGAAACCATCGTTTTTTGAGCAGATGGGATGAAAAAAACACTTTTGTCTATGCCTCAAATGGTTTTCAAAAACTCTAAAGCACGGCCTCTGCGGGAATACCTAGCCTTAAATGTGTCCAATCGCTCTCGTCATTTTTGGTCTAAACCCAATAATTATTTTACTGAAATAATTAATTTTTATGTGACTGTAATTCTACTTTTTTTAACTAAAAAACTCATTGAACCTCATTACATGATACCTAGATGAACCACGCTAGGAATTAATTGGCCATGTGATGAAGTCATACTGAACAAGCTGGCCAGTCGATACTTAGTGACTAGTGTCGTGTAGTGGTTTGAAAATAGTATCTTATACACATAAAAATTAAAGTGTGGTTTTCGTTTTGGTTTTTACTGATTATATTTATGCATTAAAAAGCAACAACTGAGTTTACTTCCATAGCGCTTATTATAATACGACATAATAAATAGTAATCATACTTTATTAAATACAAAAAAATTATATTATTTAAAATGTACATAGCACACAGAAAAAGACATTAAAATGTCCAATGGGCGTGGGTGGTCTTATAGCTAATAGCGATAATTTCTTTCAGACAGCTGATTTAGAGAAGTGAAATGCTGCCATTTCCCATAGAAGTCTGATAGACAAGGTCTATGTTAAAAATAAGTCTATCTATGTCAAACATTTTAGTCCTGCTCTCTAACACTACACGACCTCTGTGCGGGCACTTGCGAGCACGTGTGCAGTGCGAATTGCGTTGAGACGTAACTTGGGCGTCGCATCGTGTGAACGGTGGGTAGAAATTGTGTAAAATGCTATTGTTACGAAACTGGGTTCGAGATTTGGAGAAAAACGCCAAAGTTCGTATGAAGGTTTTTATTCACTATGGAACCCAAAGGTTGACATGTGAAGATGGTCTTCCTGATGTCCAAGTCCAAGTCGCGTAGCATCGTCCAGGTATCTCGCCAAATTAGTCGCAGGTACTTCCACTTGTCGCACTGAGGTAGGTTTCCTTCGCTTCGGTTCGCTTCGAAGTTATCGCTTTCGTAGCTCATACTGAACTGGCGGGACGTGCACTCGATCGCCTTTTTATAAGCGCCGATACAGCGGTCTACATTGTTCTCGAATATTCTCATATCTTGACGAATGTATTTCGATTGACGGGAAACATCGAGACGCCGGTATGTGTGTGTGAGTGCGACTAAGCCGACGACCATTCAAAGAACTCTAGCCTTTATGCTATTAGAATATAAGGCCTAGTTTCGCTTGCATTATCCTGACGTCTTTTTTATACCATTCCGCTCGCGAACATTCCGAGTCTATCTCGCCAGCAGAGTTCTTGCTCGTGAATATTCTACATTTATCTCGTTCGCGACACTATGTAAGCGCATAACATAATGAAACTTAAGTTGCACGGCGCAACTTGCACTCTGTAAATACCCAACTACATTTTAGTACGACAGCATAAAAACTTTGTTATATATTTATGTATTTAATTTTTTCTCATGTTACATCCCATTAATATGCAATGTCATGGGAAATGGAATATTTCAGCAGGGGCCCATTTTTGGAACGGTATTAGTCCAGGGGCTGTCATGTTGTACGGGTTTGCCGTGACAACAAGAGTGTTACAAGACTTATATTGTTTTTAGAGTTTTAAATTGTTCATTGTGTCACCACGTTAACCCGTAAAGACCCGGACGGCACTAAAATGCCCACGTTCATCGTCTTTCTATTGTGTCTGGTATTGGCGGTTGCGAATGGGTTAAAGTTCAAAGCACAATCAAAACAATCCTACAATTAGCAAAATTCCATATTTACGAGTTATATGTTTTGTAAGCACACGGCGCGATCGGTTGAAAACACGTATAATCTCGTTCGCAGCCGCACGCTCACCCGGCTGGTGCCTCGCTGTCTCTCCCCGCACCGCACCGCAATCACCGCAAGCATCCCGCTTCACGACATGCTCTCGCGTATTTTCAATCAAATATTTTTTGTTTTAAGTAAGACGTTAATGTGTTTAATTTTGATGAAAATGTGATTATAGTACACAAAAAGCTATAATTAAACAAAAATAACACAGTTACTATTTCTGGCTACTGAGAAAAACATTAATTTTAAAACATTAAAAATGATGTTTAATTTTGGTCTTTAATGTCTAAAAAGACACAATATAGCTTATAAAGATATAAACATTATGGTTATCATTTTGGCTTAACTAGATATCAAGATCAGGTGAAAACTGTGAAAAAAAATGTATAAACAAAAATGGGGTCAGTTTAATTTTGCTATTAAGTGATCGCATTTGAATGCACCTAAAAGTTAAACTAACAAGGTCTTTGGTTACCTATTATGCTTTTAGAGAAAAGTTGAGTAGTGTACAAAATCTCACGATTTTTATATAATACGGTTGCGACCGCGGATAAATTACATAATATATCTAATTAATATTTGATACTCAATATTGATATCCAATAAAATATTGAAAACAACGAGTTTATTATTTATGTCCAGGTTGTGCTATTTTGATCGGTCTAACAATGTCACGGACAGACAGACCGACAAACCAACAGACAGGCTAAACGCATACCACCCCTCTTTTTTATCGGGGGTTAAAAATCAAAACCGTAGCAAAGAAAGTTTTAGATAAAAAATATATTTAAGTATTGTAAAAGACGCCGCGACAATGTTATATGTTGTGCGCGTCCGTATCTTATGAAATCTTATGATTGTTATTATTACATTAAATTCACTAATATTTATTCCATAAAGGCAGATTATATTGATAGGCAGATGGCAAATCTCTTTTTGATCATCATTGTTTTGCTCCCATTTAACCACAAGATCGCAGAAAAGGTAAATAAAAATGTACGTACCTAGTACTTACCTACATAATAATGTCAATTTATATTGTTGCTTTGCTTACCTGTTTTCATCACTCGGAAATCTATAAAATGTTCTTTCTTTGTTGTTTCCCGTAGAAAAACAACGAAAATATGCGCAGTTTCTCACCATTATGGTTCAATAATCCCAACAACAAGTGACTCGCGTAACGTCAAGGTGCGACTAGCAATAACCTTGGTTTACGTCCTCTTACACCTCACAATAACGGGGGAGTTGCGGGGACGCCAGATTGCGGGGGACGGTGCGAGTTTCCGTTCTGTATGTAATACTATTATTAATTCTGTGACACAGATTAAATTTTATTGAAATCTGTTGTGTAGTTTGGTGTAGAAGTAGTTTTAATTTTAAAAATCGTATACTTACGGTGTGAACCAAAGTACGGAGCTTATTTGTTTGTGCAAATTGATTTCATTAGTAGTATGTAAATCTTCCTGCTTCCTTGGGTGGTGGATTTATTTCACGTAAAAAAACCGTTCGAAGGCTACGATGACACAGAAAGACACACAGATATAGATTGGCGTCAAACTTTTAAAACTCCTTTTTGTCGGTTTTTTTTTAGGTGCTCGATGGGTCATGTGGTTTGCTGCATAAAGTAGTAGGTTCCTAGAAAATAGACCTCCTTATAAATTTTAAAACTAAAAACTAACTTCACCCTCAAACTATAAAACTATTTTGATAAAACATTTATGGGACCACATGACAAGTATACCGTTTCAAACAACAAAGAATTTTTCAAAACAAACTTCCGGTATGTTCACCGTTTGTTCAAAGACCTAGTCATCGAACAAACGGCGAACATACGAGTACCTACATAAAAAAAAATTGGAAGATGTTAAAATAAAAAGTGACATTTCAAATATGCCCGTTTCGATAAATCTTTGTTACAAATACACAACAGCAGTAGGCCTAGAATGCCACCGGGAACACGCTCCGATGAACGAGGTTACTTACGTGTTGTATTGTAGCATTTCCCCAATTCGAAAATGAAATAAAAATATTGAGTTTGCTTGATCGAGGAGAGAGCGAAATTTTAACACGATTCTTTATAATTAGTTTGCTCATCCCCTCGATCGGCGTTTAGTGGGTGCATTCGGCTTTATTATTAAACTTTACCCAACCCAGCAATGAAGATAATACGGAAGACATTTTCTTGGTGTCAAAAAAATTAAGTAGTACTCCTTTTTATTTTTCACACCGACAATTTTAATTTTCACATCGAATCGAAAATAATCGAGGTTGGTAAATAACGTTACAAATCGGGTCAGCTGGCTTAGCGCCAACTTGTGAACAAAATCAGTTAAAGGGATATTGAAAAATATTTCAGACTCAGGTTTATTAAAAAAATATCATTCTGTTTAATTGATATACGGTTATTTTCAACCGATTTCCACAGTCCTACTTATATATGACGGAGCAGGAGATTACCTACGCCGAACTCACTAAAAGTGTGACGATAAGTACAGCGCTCCACCTCGCGCTGTATCATGGATTCCAACCACATGTGTCTGAATACCCCTGGCCCACACAGTTATTGAATCTGTGTCCACCTGGGCTTATCGTCTAGCTGAAACAACTATCATTGTACCTAATAAATCGGTTTACCAAATCCTCATCTATTATAACAATAGAAAGAAGTTATGTCCAAGCCCACAGCACACTACACAAAGGAGATGTTCACAGTACGGCGGTCCGCGCAAGACTGAGCCGCTCGTCGCTAGGGCGACCGGTTTTATATTTGTTGAAACATTTGAAAATCTAGCAGTTATGTTTTGTAGTAAACAACTTTCTGTTTGCAAATCGAAAACAATAAGAAATGGGATTATTTTGAACTCGCCGACATATATTTATTTAGATAACAGACATATATCATCTGTGAAAATTTTAACTGTATAGTTATAACGGTTCATGAGATACGGACAGACAGGCAGACGAATAGAGAGCGGAGTCAGCAATAATAGAGTCCTGTTTTTACCCTTTTGGTATTCAAATGGTGATCCCACTTCAGTCAAGAGTATAACTAGATACAGGATATGACAATATGGCATGACGTCCGGACGTCACCGGTATCGTTCGAATTTTACTAAACCACAACGCCGCTGGTTCAGCGGACGAAATGAATCTTGGCCTCTGAGACGAGAACGCGCGCCACAATTTCAGTTAATTGAGCAGTTTCTGTGTGAATTTTTATAAATTTAAAAATAATGTTTTTATCATTTTAAATTATATTTAATTCAAAGTGCTGGACACTCACCCACAAGGAAGTCGTCAGACGACCAAAGTCGCTGGAAGGCGCTGGATTCAGGCCACTCTAGATCGGTCATTTCGAAAATCCTTGGAAGAGGGCAGTGTCCAAGTCAAGTGAAAGTCATTTAATGATTAAATATAAACTTTATTCTGGCCCATTCTACAACCCATATTTTTAGCAGATATTTGAAATTAGCGACTTAAGAATTTGAAAAATAAATGTCACAGCAGAGTTATCAACTCGTAAACGAAATTATAACGTATGAACTCCAGCTTTTCAGTATTCTTTGTATGAAACTTCCTACAGCAATGCACACTATTCGGATTATGAGATCGTAACGTAACCGTCTCACCTCGGGACAAGCTCACGATCCGCTTTGCGGGTCGGTCGTCTTGCGGTCTAAAGGGAGAAACTGATTGACCAGAGCGGGTGGCGAGCGGTAAGCGTCGCCTAGGCGTAGCCGAATCGAAGTTCCGAAGCTAAGGTGTCAGTCCGTTTACGAGTTGATTAGTCTGCTACGACGTAGTTTGTTACTTACACTTTCACATCTGTGTCGCATGAGCAGGCAGAACTGGTCACAAGCAGTGAAGCGGTAGTAAAAAGTAGTTTAAGAGCACAACCTATAACCGAAAAGTCACAGTTGCTATCACCGCTAGGCCCAACTTCCTCTAAGGTTTCAGAATAATCTGACTACTCTTTGCTCCCGGTGACTGTTTCCATTGATCCATTTCAGATGCCTTTTAGGCAGCTCGTAAAATCTGATACAAACGTTACTTATATACTCGATAAAAATACATTATAAGGCTTAACTCACATCGGAACGGAAGCTGCGGCGGTCAACCTTCTTAACTTTTAAACCAAAGTAACATTTATTTCTATCTATGAAATGCAAATAATAGCTTGAAAATAAACTCAGCCACTGGACACTGCTGCTAGAAGTCGCGAGCAGTCGCGAGGGTTTTGTTTTTTTCAAGCTTTACTACATACTGTGTATTGTGCAAATGGAAATAAAGATTATTATGATTTGACAGTGAAAGTATGGTGTCAGCCGCTGCCATTCCGGTGTGAGTTTAGCCTTACTCGTATATCCTGCAAATTGTAGTTGACTTTGTCTTTATGTACTTTTAGTTTTAACTCCTCTCACGTTGAATTGTACATGTGATAGCTGCAGCTCTGTTGATATTCCAACGGACGTAGGCACACTGCGTCCTATGAGAATATATTGTAATATTACATTCCTTATAATCATCTAGTTTTGTTTAAAGGTTCTCGCGACTATTCCGCGACCAAAAACACGCTTACTTATTTAATCACTTCTTCAACTCAACTTTAAAACCTCTGTGGCTTGTAAATATCATGCCAGGCTGGTGATCCCGAGTTTGATCACCGGTCTGGTCAAGATGGAAAAGATTCAGATTGCCTTGGGTCTGGGATGTTCAACTATATACCCATGTATTTGTCACATTATTACATATCTGTAGTAACGTCGACTTAGTAAATAGCCAATATAACAAGCCTCTTACTTACTTTGGGGTTAGCACAATCTGTGTAATTTGTCCGTATATTTAATTTTATTACCTCTTTATTCAGTTTTGACAATCCATTTCATTAAAAATAAAATTGGTGCTTGTGATCACTCCTGTTCAAACCTGAACTAACCGAACTGTCCGAACTGAGCATCACATAACTTAGAATTTTGAATCTTTAATCTTTAGGGTCAGTTCAGATAGAGGAAAAATGTTCGCGCGGGCTCGAACCTCATCTAGCCGCCATTCACACAGAGAGCAAAAATGCGCTTCGTGACTGTGCGATATCGAAAGAATGCTCGAGACCGTTCACCGATGTTGCTAACCTTATTATTGGTTTACCATTATCACCGTTCGATGTGATTATTGCGCTTTTAGCAGAGAAGGAATAAGAACATATAAATAAAGAAAAGAAAAGGCGTCTGGACATACCACGTATGGTAAGAACTAATAATTTAAAATACAGAGGAACTCTATTTTATGACTATTATAAAATATATAATAAAAAAATTAAATGTTACCAAATGTGTTACGCCCACACATTAAAACAATTTATTGTGGAAGATAAATTATTTAAACAATTGTTTAACTATTTCAGTTGAAGAGCGAATGACTAAGGGCTTGATGTGAGTAAAACAACACACTTGACACATTGATTAAACAATCATATCTTTGTACCAAACATATCAATATTTCTTGAAAAAAAAGCTACGAATTCCCCAACAATACACGAAAAATTTAGCAGCAACACTAAAGGCGGTGGTGGCGGCGCGTGCCCCATAGAACTTCCGCCGAAGAAAGGCCGCTAGGACGCGCACGAGTCACGCGACCGAGTTGCGAGCATTGCGCCAGATGCCGCTTGAAGCCTGCGTCGATATTCATACAGTTTTATACTTTAAGTAATGGTAATAAGATTGTAATTTTAATGGAACTCGTAAATTCCGCGAGGATTTTTCCGATCTGTCTGAACTGGCCCTTAATGTATTGAAAAGTATTATAATGAAATAAATTAATTTTAATTTTATTTTATTTTGTAAGAGAAAATGAGAGAGAGAAACTATTTCCATTATTGTTTTTAAATCAATGGGTGTGTTATTGATTTTAACTGATTTAGATTTTGGTAATGGGTAAAGTGAGACTGTATTTTGTGTATGTGAGGCTGTGGTTATATAGTCGGTCCTGGTGCATGTATACTTATAATTGTGTAGTTTGAGGTGCCTAACTAAATTCATGAGGGTTGTAGAAATATAAAAAGACATAGATTTTGCTAACGTCTATTGACACACATGATTATTGCATTATTCCAAATCACTTTGTTGGCCTATTAGGCATACAAAGTCACAATTTGAAGTGTAAGTTACATTTACGTTACAATAATGGCATAATACATTGTTTAATTAGCTTATTACTCCTGCCTCCGTGGTGTAGTGGTTAGAGCGTTCGGCTCATACCCGGAGGTCGCGGGTTCGATTCCCGGCGGGGGCAACGACTTTGTGTCGTTGTCCTAGTTTGGTTAGGACATTGTAGGTTGATCACCTGATTGTCCGATAAGTAAGATGATCCGTGCTTCGGAGGGCACGTTAAGCCGTCGGTCCCGGTCACTGTCTTTGACATTGGTCGTTACCTAAAACCATGTCAGAGGCCTTTAAGGCGGTTTAAAAACTCTGAAACTAGTGTTAGTCACTAACACACACGATAAGAAGAAGATTAGCTTATTAATTTGACATTTTATATTTATGTAATACAGGTTATATTTAATTAATGTGCATTATTGAAGATACAAATTTAATATAATAAAAATTACCAAAACATGATTTCAATTGATATAAATAGTTCTTTAGGTTAACTCACAATTTAGGGGGTAAATATAAATAAATGTTCATAAGTTTTGTACAACATTTCCCACAGTGGAATACTCAGCTGGTAAGATTAATACTTTTTGGAAAAAAAAAAACTAATAGGGATGTGAAAATATTTTCTCTGATTAGCAAATAATGACGAAGATAAAGTGCATTCGAAGAGAAACTTCGAAGAGCTGTATCTACTTTAAACTAACCAAAAAAATATTAGTTCTTTATTTTTGGAAAATCTAGTTGCCGGGCTTAATAAAATTAATATTTTTTTCAGTCACATCCCTATTGTTTGTACAAGCTTTTCGAATTACACAAGCATCGAGGGACCAAATTAGTCGTCAAATTATAATAAGTTAAAACATCTCTTAATCTAACACTATATGGCTTCCTAATCAGTCTAACTCTATGACGTTATTATATTTTTTTACATTTCATGTAGCGTATAGAAATAAAATACTTTCTCATTGGAATTATTTTAAACCGAACGTGTAAAAAAATTCCTCACATAAAAATTGAAATGTCGCCGCTAGAAAAGGCTCTTTATTTGTATTGTTCCTTGGTATTAACCTTATCAAAATAAATAACTTCATATTCAAGACTGTTTCAATATCTTTATATAACTTTTTGAATCATTTAACAGGAGTTTAAAAATGTAAGTTAAAAAGTCGCGTGGTCGCCCCGCTCTCCCTGTCGGCTAGCTAGGTAGCACCACCGTGACACGCGATTCGATGAAGGCGCGAAAGAAAGAAGGGTGTTTATGTGTGTGTGCTTTTAAAATTTATAAATTTTGTTAAATACCCGTGCGAAGCCAAGGCTTAGTAACTTATATTTTTGGACAGATTAAAAAAGTCATTTTGTTTACATACGGTTTCGGATTATGTTAAGTAAAATTAAACAATATTGCTTAGAATAAGTATTACTGCACGAGTGTTTATTTGGAGCACGAGCAACACCGAGGGCTCTAAAAAGGGCTCTACTAGTGCAATATAACTTACTTAATGCAAGGTGCATAATCTGCTTTTCTTTCAACTAATGCAAAAAATTAGGTGAACAATAAAAGAAATTATAATTATGCGGGTCTTATGCAGCAATAGGGTTTCTATAACGTTTTTATTAGCCTCGCTTCGAATTATTGTTTCTGGTGTTAGAGAAATATCTGTATCACTTGATGTTTTTTTTTCAAAATTACGTACTTTGCATCTACACGCTCATATATATTTTAGTGAAAATAAGTTTTCTACATTCCCGCCTTTTTTAGGGTTCCGTAGTAAACAAGGAACCCTTATAGTTTCGCCATGTCTGTCTGTCTGTCTGTCTGTCCACGGTCCTACAGAGAAACTATAAGTACTAGAAAGTTGTAATTTGGCATGGATATGTATATTAATTATGGCGAAAAAGTCGTAAAATAAAATATGGAAAAAAAAATTTTTTCAGTGTAGCTACCATACAAGTAAAGACGTAGTCAATATTTTTTTTCTCGACAAACACATTGAGTGGGGTTTCGTTAAATAGATCTTTCAAAAATATTGTTAGCTTGTGAACACCATTTTTCGATTTAGGGATCCGTTTCTGAAATATTTGGGTTTAAAGTTCAAATTTTTGTTCGAGTCAAGTGTCCCCCCCCATCTATCTGCTAAACGTTTATATATGTGACACCTACTGGTCCCGCGATTAAAAGAAATAAACAGTGCAGTAAAGGATTTCCATAGATTTTCTCTGCTCTAGTGCAGCAAAGCTTTGTGCTGGATATGTAGTACAGTTATGATAGAATTGCAGCGTAGTTGTGATAAAACCGTATTTAGCTTTTCAGCAGCTACAAAATGACCCTAAGTATTAAATCATTTTGTTTTCGGTTTCAGATTATGTTATACTTATTGATATGTATAATAAAATATATTGATTTAAATACTGTATTTAGCTTTTTAGTAGCTACAAAACGATTTATGTTTCGAACCCTATGTATTTGTGACCCTAAGTAAATTCGACCTACCTTTACGAAGTCTTCGAATAGTTGCAGCGACAGAAAAAGTTTAACTTACCTGGAATGAAAAGTATGTATTCATTCAAAGTCAAAAACAAAGATTTTGCGCCAGCCTTTTACTTACACCTTGCAAAGTTAATATTTGCTAAATATAATTGTTAAACAGAAAAGAAAATTTTCTACTTGAAAATGCTTGTAAAATATGTAATGTATGTTTTTGATATATGGCTTTTGGTTTATTATAATCTGTTAGTGAAAAATTATCTCTTACACATGTAAATAGGATGAAAGTTCACAATAATGTCATAGAGTTGGTGTAATCTCGAAGCCGCCGGTAGCCAAAGAAACTTGTGATGATTTACAATGATTATCGACGTTTCGTCGTAAAACACCTATGTTACTTTCTATTGAGACAATAAAAGCATAGTTGCAACATGTAGCCTATACCTAGTATCTGAGAGAAAATCGGCGTCGACAGACTAAAATTTTCGGCCGGAACTTTGTTAGAGCTTTAATAATGTATCAATCTGATTGGCCTGTTACATACATTCTTACTGCATTCTAATATGACTTAAGTATAGATAAAGTTGAAGATATACTATATTTTTATTATAAATTAACATTCGCGTGGCATTTACTTTTGCATTAGCATTTGCTGCATGTGAAATGCACACATTCGCTTCTAGAAATATGCATTCAATTCAATTCAATTCATTTATTGCATTCATATTATACATCAGTTCTTAGTCTTACTAATATTACCACTGTTCTTAAGTACAACATGAACCCTGTTGGGTATTGCAAAAATAAAATGGAACGGCAAGCATTCGCATTCCTACAGAATTAAGATTATACTAAGCCATCGAAATACTCGGACCATATAACAGCTTTGCATCTTTTCTAGATACAGGGTGATTATCAACCTACTAGCTATATACAATAGTATAAATAAAGTACTCTTCAAGTTCAAGTACCTTGTTTCATTATAAAAACCAAAGATATCAGCCGACAAAATTCAATCTATTATAGGTACCAAAAATGTCACCCCCTAACGGCTGAGCATATAATAGGTACGGATGTGGACTAAATTTTTTTTTTATTTCAGTAGGTATGTTTTATCAAAGAGATTATCAAATGATGAAGATAAAAAGTATGGTACCAAAAATTATAAAAAATTACGAAGATACAGCGAACGATTTTTACCAGATGGTGACATAATCACCCCCATCCCGAAAATTCGATGCGCTGTGTCTTTGTGAATTTTGTTAATCGAAAAAATACCCCGTTCACATGCCTATTAAATAAGTAGATTTAGTAGAATTAAACATTTAGTAGAAATTCCGGAGAAAAAAATGTGTTAAACATTTTATTTTTTCTTTGGTTTGGTGTTATGTTGGTAATTCTGATTCTATAATTCAATATAGCTAGTGGGATCAAAATTATTCTGTATACTCTCGTTATCATTATCATAGCAGCCAGTTTACTGGTCATAGAAAATTTTAAGCATATCTCAATATTTTCAATGATTTCTAAAGCGAACAATTTGTAGCAACCCATGGAAATCTATGGAATATAATTAAGAGTAAAAACTAGTAGCCATTTTTACCTACAAAACATTCTCGACTGTTTTCTCTTTGGTTTATGACTAGATTTTTTTAAACACCTTCGATCAATATCATCTCTCACTGAGTCTGTGCGTTTTAATATATTTTAATGTTTTTTAGTGCTAGCTTTACGTTAATTAAACGGCGCAATATATACTTATAGGCCGCAAACAGACGCTTTTAAACACACAGTACAAACCCCAGAACAATACGCGTTAAAATCGAAACGGTAGGTACGACAAATACCATTTGTCGTACCGTTTCGATTTTGAGAAGTTTTGGAAGAGGAAACGGTCGAGAAAAAAACCTTGACTTGTAAGAATTTGATCTCCGAGTTATATTCAGTTCCACCCTCGCCATCACGAAATACACATGTACTTGTATTGTATTGTATTGTATAAGCCCTTTATCCTGAACTCTTGGGTTACATTGGTGTTTCTTATAGGATATCTCTGAGTTCAGTGTGCCTTTTGGCAAAGGCCTCCTCCAACCACTTCCACTGCCTCCTGTCTCTGGCGACCCTTCTCCAGTTAGGCCCTGCAATGAGTTTTAGCTCATCCTCCCATCTTATGTGCTGTCTTCCCCTGGTTCTCTTTCCGTCTCTTGGATACCAGTGAGTAAGGGTTTTGCTCCACTTTTCCTGGTTACTACGCAACATATGACCAGCCCATCTCCACTTTAGTTGGTCGATCTTAGTAAGTATGTCTACTACTCCTGTTTTTCTCCTTATTGTTGTGTTGCGTATTCTATCCCTTTTATTTATGCTTAGCATGCTCCTCTCCATAGCTCTCTGGCAGTGCTCTAGCATATCTCTATGGTATTTTGTGAGTGCCCATGTTTCACAGCCATATGTAAGGCAGAGTAGGATGCAGGTGTTGAAAACTCTCCGTTTCATTCCTATACTAATGTCTGGGGATTTCATAATTTCTTTGTGCGCCCAGTAACGTTCCAGCCATTTGTTATTCGTCTTTATATCTCTTTTGTGTTCATGTCTTTATGTGAAATTATCTGGCCCATATATACATATTCTTCTACATATTCCAGAGGTTGGTCATTTATCTTAATTTCGTAGTTTTCTGAGTTTGTTAAGAGCTTTGTTTTATCTGTGTTCATAGTGGGTCCCAGTTTTTCACTTTCTTCTTTAAGTTCATGATCATCTTTTCTAAATTTTGTGGGTTTTCGTCAAATAGCACAATGTCGTCTGCAAACCTAAGATGGTTTAGTTTTTTCCCATTTATGTTAAGTCCAAATTGTTCCCAGTTTAGCTTACGAAAAATATTTTCCAAAACTGCGGAGAACAGCTTGGGTGATAGAGGGTCACCTTGTCGAACTCCTCTCTCTATTTTGAAGACTTCCCCTTTTGTTTGTAGTTGTATCCTTGCTTTGCTTTTGGTATAAATTTTTTTAATAATGTTTAAGTAGAATTTGGGGATTCCCTGTTTCTCTAAGCTTTCCCATATTTCTTCGTGGCTGATGCTGTCAAATGCCTTTGTGTAGTCGATGAAGGCAACGTACAGAGGCTTATTGTATTCGTCGTATTTTTCTACAATTTGTTTGACTGCATGTATATGGTCAGTCGTAGCAAAGTTTTTTCTAAAGCCAGCTTGTTGATGGGTTGGTTTTCGTCTAGGAGAGTGTTTATTCAATCTAGGATTATTTTGGAAAAGACTTTATAGATGTTAGACATGAGACTGATTGGTCTGTAGTTTTCTATATTTTCTTTTGGGCCTTTTTTATGTATAAGAATTATATGTGATTTTTCCCACTGTTCTGGGACAAGTCCAGTTGTTAATACATCATTAAAGATTTTTGTGAGTATGGGAACTATATCATCTAGTGTACCTTTGAGCATTTCGTTAGTGATTTTATCTGGGCCCGGAGCTTTCTCATTTTTTTGACTCAGAATTGACTTTCTCACTTCATCTTGGAGAATTTCAGGTTCAGTGCATGAATACGCAGGCGTTGGGTCAGTGTCTTGGTTTGTTTCTGGTCTTGTCGTGTTTTGCTTTGAGTATAGGGTTTTATAGAACTCTGTAGCCAATTTCCCAATGTCTTTTCTATTTGTAATATGTCTTTGGTTATTACTCTTTAGGTTGGGTACCCAGGAATTTGATTATTTCAGGACTTTAAAGGCCTTCCTAGTTCCCCCAGTTGAAGCAATGTATTTTTCGAGTGTTTGTAGTCTTTGATTTTTTCTGTCTCTTCTAATACCTTCTTTAATCTTTTTGCTAAGTTCTGTTACCTTTTTTGTTTGCTGTTTTCTCATATTACTGGCGAAAAGCTCCTTTCTTTCATTTATAAGCTGAAGTGTTGTATCACTTAGGACATATTTGTGCTTAGTGCGGGCTCTGCTATTACTAGCTGTGCTTGTGACGACATTGTGAAGTTTGGTGTAGCTGGTTTTCACTTCTGTTGTGCTAGCTGTCATTATTTCATTGCGTATGGCAGTCAGATCATACGATGTTTTGTCTTTATTGTCTGTGTTGATGGAAACTATGCAATTTTTAGTAAAGTGTTTTCGTGGTAGTTTATGTGAGTTGACTTTCAGCGATGCTCTAACCATACGGTGGTTAGTGTTGAAATTAAATCTTGCTATAACAGCTGTATCAGTAAACAGTTTTGGAAGGTTGCTGATGATGTAGTCTATTTCATTTCTGTACTTGCTCCCAGGGGAGAGCCAGGTCCACTTATTGTGATTATTTTTCTTGAAGATGCTGTTCAGAAGTGTTAGGTTATGTTCTTGCCGTAGGCTAATTAATCTCCCTCCATTTTTACTTCTTTTGCCAAACCCAAAGTTTCCCATCACTATTTCATCTTTGTTTTGTTTAGCACCTACTTGGGCATTAAAGTCTCCCATTAAAATGATTATGTTATCAGAGTAGTTGTGTAAGCAGTTAGAAAGGCTGTTATAGAAGGACTTGTGTTCTGATTCTGGGGCTCTTTCTGTAGGTGCATAAATCTGTATGAGTGTGAGTACTTTCCTGAAGCTGGGTATTTTCATATTAAGTATAATCACTCTATCGCTGACTGCAGTAAAACCCAATATATAGCTTTTTAAGTGTGCTTTGATCATAAATCCAACTCCTCCCTGTCCTCCTGGTTCTCCTTTGCTATACATTATAAAATCTGTATGTTCTTCTATTGTTTCTCCTACTCTGCGCACTTCACACAGTCCCAATATGTCCCATTTGAGGTCTCTTAGTGCTTCCTCAAGTTCAATCAAGGATTCTGGCGTTCTTAAAGTCAAGGTATTTAATGTTGCGATGTATAAATTTGTACTTCTGGTTGGAGGGTTTTGGTCTAATCCTCTCGCGGTGACCGGCCGTGGTGAGAGAATATTATGTTCGTTTAGATGTGATATTGGTTGTTTTTGTCTTTTTAGTTGTTGTTCGTAGCTATATTTTTGTTTTTTATTCAGATGTTGTGTGTTATTAAGTTGTTGTAAGCTGTTTGCATTATTTAGTTGTGTTTCTTCGGTTCTTAGTGGTGAAAGCGATTTATTAGTATCTAATATATGTGTTCTTATCTAATAAGGAGTATGATCTTTCCCGTAGGTATTGAAATGCATCTTTTTTGTGGATCTTTGAGTTGCTTTCAGTTTGTTGTTGACTTCCAGGACTCGTAGATTCTGATCTTTTCCTTTTATCCTTGTCTTTAGTGTTGTTGTTTTTTAGGTTTCTACCATCTTTCTTTGCTTGAATCACTTCTTTGGGCAGATCATGTGTTAGGTTTCATTTTCTTCTTGTTTTTCAAAATCTTAATTTTCTTTTCTAAAGTTGTAGTCGCTAGCAAAATGGGTCTCGTTTTTACATTTTTTTCATCTCGTTTTCCTAATCTCTGTAGCCTGTTGATCTCTCCTGGCTCGAATTTTACTTCTAATTCTTTTATTGTGGATATTACTAGGTTAGTCAAGTCTTCGTGCTTCTCCTCTGTGGTCTCTGCTATTCCATGTATCAGTATGTTGTTTCTTTTGCTGTTTACCTCCATGCTTAGTACTTTATTGTTTAATTTTACAACTTCCGACTTTAATTGAGCGTTCTCTTCTATGATCGGTTTAATTTTTTGGTCTACTTTTTGCATTATTTTCGCCGTTATGTTTTCTGTGATGGTTGCTGTTTGCAAGTCGAGTTGATCTGTCAATTTAGCTAGGAGTAATGACATTTCTGGTGACAGTGACGGTTCGTTTGCCATAATGTTTGTGGATGGAGTTCGGCTGTCAAAACGTAAATTCCTTGATCTTGTCTTTGGTTTTATTTTTTACCAGTGTTGATTCGGACGTGTTTTGTACCTTATGTTGGTAGCACTCTTTTTGGTTTTCACTTTGTCCGCTTTATAACCTCAAAATTGCTGACTTCCGGTTCCGGTGCTTGAAAGTGTAGCCGCCCTGTTTGTCGCTCCTCGTATTTTAAAGTGAATCAGTGCAAAATAACCAGTTTATCGACACAAAGTGCTGTTCTAAACATACACTACAAGGATATTCTTCGGAAAATATAAGAATAAATACTCAATACACGTATTTAGAGTGATAATCATCAAACATACACATGTACTTAACAATTCTTAACTAAAAAACGGATTGTTCATAAAATATAATCGATAAAGGTTTGCAACACTGTACGATTACATGTTTTATTTAAATGGAGTAGGACCACTAGTGCCTCATTATCGCCTTAATGAGTCTAATAAAAACTTACCGTTCCAAGGTCTTGTCCGCCACTGTCCCGGAACTTTGTTTTCGACGACGGTTCTGTACTAAGCTGATAAATTTTCCCAACCATGGGTTCTTGTTGCTTCTTAACATCTTTTATTGGGTTCATATACTCCAGGGAATGTTTGAGCATAGTTATGACTCGTGCTGGAGTGGGGCCTTCTTTCCTCTGGAGAATATTATCTGTTTTAAATTCAAAAACAAAAAATAAAGATACCAATAACACCAATAAGAAAAACGACACCACCAAGAAATTACACAGAAAACATGTTAATTTCATCTTTTCAAATTGTTGTTGTTATCTTATGTTACGAACTGTTAGGTTTTTTGCTGTAACCTTAAAAAAAATTACTAAATCACAAAATTCTGTTTTGTTGGTCGTTACAATTGATAAGTGTAAGTTTTACATATAACTCTCAACTTATATAGTAAGTACTTTATTATTTGTCTAAAATCTCTAAAAGTCTCTACGAGTCCACGCCTGCCTGGAATTTCACAGCCTGAGTATAACACGTAAACCCGTCTTATATCAGTCCCAGTAGTATTAACTTCTTCGATTCCTTTATAGAAGCACTTTATGTAATATTTAATGTATTTATATGTTAAGTTGTATAATGTAAAGTTAAAGAAACATGAACACAGCTATCACTTTTACTTATAATTATTAGAAATTATTATTTAATAATTTTATAGAAATTAATTATCACTTTTTTTTATTTAAAATAATTTCAGACTTTATTTCAGCAGTATTATTGGATTAGGCAGTGATGATATTGCGCGACTCCTCTGGTTCAGAACATCCTTCATCCTGAAACAAAAATAAAGCACTATCTACTATTTTTGGTTCTAACAATACCACAATAATTAACTTACGTACTTCACTCTGAAAACACAGTTCATAGTTAAAAAACTTCCTTCTGAATTTTCTTTATCCTACAATTTATGCGGGGTTGGCACAGCGTGTGAGTTTTTTTCATTTTGTTCTATCTCCAGTCAACTCGTCCGTCACTCCCTTCTTACACATATCCTTCTTTACACCTTCCATTCAAAGTTTCTTTAGTTTCCTTCATTTCGATGTCTATTGATATATTTGACATACATGTTCTGAACATGCTCTTAACATTCCATACCAGCCTAACCTATCATTCCTTAATTATTTTGTTATAAATATGTAAGTACTTTTACAGTTTCTCTTCTATTTCCTAGTCAAAAAAACAAAGGTCAAAAAAAATTTATTCAATGTAGGATAAAAATTATCTCTTATTGAATGTCATTTTTTTAAATATTATTTTAGAGCAAAAGCTAAAAACTACTAGCGTTTCGGAACGACCACTGCTGGGAAGATGACGCCGAAAGAAGCCCAGTTCAGTATGGTTCCTACCCAGCTTTTATAATTGTGTTACAATTACAATGCAGATTTACACTTATATATATATATATATATAATACATTTAAATTATACAATTACAATTCGCAGTCAACTATTTCCAAGAATTTTGCTCAAAAAATGATAAATAGTCATTTACATTATAATACGCATTTTAATAAATGATTTTTAATAATTTGTCTTAAACTTACATAATGGTAACGCTACTATATTATCTGGAATTTTATTATAGAGGCGCAAGCCGAGATCCACAAAAGATTTTTTTGTTTTCTCTAACCGAAAAGCTGGGATAGCTAATTTGTTTTTATTTCTTAATACTATGAATACCTCCTGATCTTGTCTTTTTGCCTTACACCACACACACACCTCAACATACGCATATCCGCAGCGTGCAACCTTCTTTCATCTGTTGCTTTGGTGGGCCAAGTCTCGAAGTCGTATATCAATAGTCTCGCTCGGTCCATAGCTACTCATAAAAATCACAGTCACCAACTTGTACATTGATAAGCACGGTTTTAAGTAAGTTTGTACCTACAATAAATATGCGTCGCACCTGATATAAGACACTGACTGGCTAACATATAATATGTATAGGTATATCCAATCAAAAACATTAACATGTACAAAAATGCACAAGTCTCGCAACGCAGTTCTTCTACCGTAAAAAAATGTTAAATGGCATGTAAACCAAGTCGATTAATTTAGTACCTATATACCGTTATCATATTACTTTGTCATAAATTGATACCTTCTTCACTAACATTTTATAGTAACTATAAAATAATACAATTTTAATGAATAGAGTGACTATATCAATCGCACGCAGCAACATAATCTACAAAGAAATATAAATAGTCATCTATATAGATACTTTAAAATTAATAAAAGCATGAAGCGTAACTTTAGATTGTAGATTTTGTTTTATCTACATTTTTTTTTGACCGACTTTCAAAAAGTAGGAGGTTATCAATTTATCGTGATCCTTGTTTTATGTATGTACACCGATTATTCGAAGACGCCTCTGGACCGATTCAGAAAATTCTTTTTATTTCAATGGGTTTACTTGAGATGTGGTCCCAAAATTTTTTATCAAAATCGGTTGTGTAGTTTGAGGGTGAAGTGAGTTTTTAGTTCTGTAAAATTATGCTTTTATTGCAAAGTCACTCTATTTATAAAAAAATATGTAATCCAGCAGGAGTGTCGAAAGGGTCAGAAAAGTATGATTGTAATTAGTCCAATTTTTAGATTATCCAAAACTTATTACATATTACATATATAAACATATTTTTCAGTTTACCAAAAATATGTAATAATTTTTAGAGTTCCGGAGTAGGGGCTAGCGACGTCACCACTGAGTAAAAATCGTACCTGGCCGTGACGTCATGCGAAATTGAAATTTGCTGTATCTTTGTAATTTTTTGTTTGCCCAGAGGAAATAAAAAATAAGTGTACAATATTTTTTTAATAAATCTAACCGATTGGCTACAAACATTTTCCCTTCGACATGCCTATTATATTGTTTTCTGTGGCGTACATAATAGAGCAAAGATTTAGGGCCTATCGCTTAGGAGGTTCTGGGATTGAGCCCCGGCCATGTCAAGTTGACGTCATTGGATCTTATACTCGTTTACATAATTGTTTATTAGGTAGTTACTTAAGGGCCTAATTAATGTATGTGATTAGAAAAAAATGCTCAGTACACATTGCCGGTATAAAACTCTGCTTGTTTTAACCAGTGTACCTATATTTAATCAAAACTTTTTATATAACCTTTGCTATAAAATGTATTTATATTTACCAACTCTGACAGAACATAAGTCATTCACACAAGAAAACAATTACCACCAAACTTATAATATACACTTTGACACTAAAGACATTCGCACCACACCTGCGGAATAATCAAACCCCCTAGACTTTAGAGTTATTTTCTTGCCCTGTTAGAGAAAAATTCTTGGGAGATGGTATCGAACATTCAGCATGATGTGATGAGACCCTTAGACAGATTAGCACGTACATAGAGCTAGCGAACTATAATATACTACGTTAGACTCTAGACTGAAAGACCGCATTGATACAGTTTAAACTCAGATAATTGCAGTTCAGATGCATATTGATTGCCACTGACACTACTGCGATTTAACAGAATACCGAATGCAATCGGAATGAGGTTGTTGCATTCGGTGTGCAGCCAACTGCATTCAAACTGCATCTGTATTGCAATTAGGCAGACAAAATGCTGTCCGTCGTCTGTCTAGAGCCTTACAACAAAAAAATCAAAAATATTTTTACAGAAAGTTTTTTAACATAGTAAATAACTTATAGCTTAGATTAGCTTGAATTTTTATAGTTTAGAGCGGCACGTTTTGGGGGGCGGCAAATTTTAGGTACCTGTTGCAAACGAGAAGGCAGAAGGGCGCTATTGTAATTATATTTCAGTGAACGCAGCGCAAATGTGTAAATCCGCCACTATTCGGAAGGCACGTATAAACAGTGTGTTTGCTCAAACCTATCCACCTATCCATCACCTTCGTTTAGGTAGCGGACCCCGGGCTTTGAAGCGTTACCGTTAAGGCCATACCCAAATTTTCCGGGGTCCAGTGGCGCCGCCATTTGAAATAAATCATTTGAAAGGAAACGGAGATATCATTTAAAATTGTGTCTTGATCAAGCCCTAGATAACCCTTAAAACTATTTTATGAACTACTGTTTATAGTTTAAAGTGAGAACGTGAAGCTTTTCTACGCACATTAGCCAAAAGTGGCCGTTTTTCGCAAATGTGCGTCGAAAAGCTTCACGTTCTCACTTTAAACTACAAAAAGTAGTTTAAAAAATAATTTGAATGGGTATCTAGAACTTGACCAAGACACAATTTTAAATGATATCTCCGTTTCCTTTTAAATGATTTATTTTAAATGGCGGCGCCACTGGACCCCGGAAAATTTGGGTATGGCCTTAAGGAAGCAACCGAAATACGCTCGAATGATGACTCTTCCTCGCACAGTTTTTAATATAATATTATGTTACGAGGTCTACCTATAGCCTACAGAACCACTAGTTATTGTTTTGCAATTCCCAACTTGAAAATATGAACTTTAAAGTAAGTCCTCTAATCACATTCGCCTTGCTGAAAGATCTCGGATGATATAGAAACATGTCAGTAGTGTAGTGACACTTTACGTGAGTAGCCCGTTTAATTCATACCAAAAAAAATGGGTGTCTATTAGAATAGAGATTTTTTTGACATCGAATTTCATTTTCCAGAAAACTATTCCACGATTTTTAATATATTTTCTTAATAAAACGAATAGTTTATCATCGCAGTTTCAAAAATGGTTTTCTTTTATAGAAAAACGGTATATCGAACTAACATTTCTTATAAAGTATTAAGTCATCGATAAAACTGTTCATAAAAACATGTTTCAATATGTAACGGTACACATAATAACTAACATATGTCCTGATATTGTTGGTCGCAGTTCTAACATAACCTAACCTATAGGTTTGCCCTGACCTAGGAAAATGGATAGAAGTTTCTTAGCACTCGCCGGCCGCTGCCGCGGCACGCTCGCTTCGCTCGCTCGGCTTGTGCGTGTGTAGGTCGCTGTTCTAACATAACCTAACCATATGTTATTTTTGTGAATAATGGGTAAAATAAGTAACTAAAGCATTTCACGGAAAGAGTAATAAGAATAAGAATTGCGCAGTTTTTTTTTTAGCTTCAATAATAATATGTAATTCACTTGTCAGGTTTTTTCTTTACTGGGGAAATAGAATATAACATTTTAGGTCTTTATAAGACGAGTAGATTTGATAAACATATTTTCACATTGGATTATGAGCCAATTCGTTTGAGAATTCACGGAAATTTGGGGTTGTAAGGGTACACGCGATCATCGCGAGATCTCACGAATTCGCGTAAATTTGCGCGAATTTTCTCGTACGAACGCGCTTATTATATTGATCTCGACCACAGATATAGATGTAATAGATAACGCCCGTATCAAGATTTGTATCGAAACCAAGCGTGCCAACTTTTTTAATGCCTACTGTGACGTCACGGGCAATTTTAGTGACGGGAAATTCAAACCGATTCAAAGAAATCGCTCGCTACGATTTAAACGATTTATTGAAGACGCACGCCGCCGCCCTGCAGGGCAATCGCGCTAATGTAAAGCTCAACGGTTCGTTTACGTAACGATTCAATCCAGCTTCGGCTGCGGTTACGTTTCGATTCAGTTGGACCGATTTCGGTATCGCGCTAACGTATCAACCATTGCTGAACTTAAACCAAAGTTGAATCGTTACTGCAACGAAACCTTTCTAGGAACGTTAGCGATATCACCCAAGTATTTTAGAAATCACTGTGATTTAAGTACAATCGATCATCGATTTCACGTTTACAACATTGAAAACCCTACGACTTGGTTATTTTTTTCGTGAAAACGTCACGAATGTCGTATGTCAATGTCACAATGTTTCAAATTCACAGATTTGACAGATAACCTATTCAAATTTCTCCCGGGTTGTCACGCATAATCTTTTTGTATTTTCGATTAAATTACTTATCTAATTGATGAAGATGATCTGTCCGACCGATTTCGGCGTGGAGCTGTTGACGCTCCATGTCAACTTTTTGGAGGAGCTTATGGATTTGGCTCTAGGAAATCAGATCCAAAGAAGCGCGTGCCCTGTCAGCTCGTTTCAGTACGCCTCAAGACAAGCAAAAGACTCATCATCACTGGGGTAAACGGGTCACGACTCAAAACTGAAAACTGTTGAGAATTGCCAGCCTAAAGCTCTCCATGGTCTAGCAATTTTTACTCTATTGTAACTTGAGTTTTTTTATATAAAATATAAAAAAACTCAAGTTACAATACAAAACTGGTTCATTTTTTCCTTACACACACCTACACGTTTAATATTAAGTTAAAAGTACAAGATAAAGGAGACAAGATTAACAATATTTAATTTACAACACATAAGAGCATGATTGTGGTGCTCTAGTTAATTGCGAGCCCCAGCTCCAGTTGACTGAGAGCAAAGGCACCTCCGATTGCAGGCATACTGCCAACCAGTAGCACTCTCCTCCACAGCATGCATTTGTTATCCTTGTTGCAACTGTGGGGGGAGAATGAAGCTTCCAGTCGCCCAGTAAACATCTGTAAACAATACCTACACATTAGTAAAACAGTAAAACTAAAAATAACTTTAAACTACATGAACTAAATACTATTACAGATTTTTTATTTAGTTATATTGAGACTTGACACAGAGTACTATACACATACTGTTATATGGAGACAGGTGACTGTAAAGGCTGGGCCTGCATCACAGCTCGCCAGTACTCTCAGAACTGTATGTATATTATATACCTATCTTATGACTAGGAGACATAGGATAAAAGTGTCTTAAGAAAATGCTTATACTCTACGGAATGGTCTTTTTTAAACTTATAGACTAGGTGTATATTATGTGCTAAAGAAGGGGTTAGGAAAAACATATCTCATTTGAGTAGGATGGCTGATTGATAAATAGGTATAGAGTGTATAATAAATAAATATACATTATAGAAATTTTGTATAAATATAGTGTGTCGAGTTTGGGTTGTAAGGAGTGATGCTGTGCTGTTGGGTGATAATGTATATAATTGATTGACTGATGAAACTTAACAAAAGGTATATAGTTGAAAAATGATTAAATGTGCAGACTAAGAAGAACACTTTGTGCTCTTTTGAGTTAAATTAAGACGGTCGTGCAGGCACCACCCCAGAAGGTTATGCAATATGGGCAACTAGCTGTGCCCGTGGGCTTCGCTCCCCGTGGGAATTTCGGAATAAAAACTATCCTATGTCCTTCCTTGGGTATCAAACTATATCCATACATACCAAATTTTATCTAAATAGGTTCAGTGGTTGAAGTGTGAAGTGGTTACAAACAAATATACAAACTTACTTCCGCATTTATAATATTAGTAGGATAGGACGAAATAAAAACTATCCTATGACCTTCCTTGGGTATCAAACTATATCCATACATACCAAATTTCATCTAAATAGGTTCAGTGGTTGAAGTGTGAAGTGGTTACAAACAAATATACAAACTTACTTCCGCATTTATAATATTAGTAGGATAGGATTAATGCCTGTTGTAAGAAAGTCATGAAGTAAGTTTTAATTTAGTTTTTTCTTACCTGAAGCATCCTTTCTAAACTTCAATGCACTATTATTTTATTTCTTGCAGTAAGGAAGGAGTTGCAGTATCCCGAGGATAAGTACCAACGCATGCAGCGTTGGTACTTATCCTCGGGACTATTCACCTCTGGATCAGAGACTTATCATCATAAAATAGGCGTCAAAGGATAGCCAGAGTTGAGAGTCTCCTAAAATAAAGAATATTAATCAATATAACAGAATAAAATATTGGGAAATTGTTTTCACTATAAAAGTTTTAGTTGTACAATTTTTTTGTTGTTTCAAAACAAATATTATGTAGGTACATGTGCTCTTGGAGGTCTTTTATTTCTGTATTTTGAGATCTTTTATAAAAACGGACTGTGGATAATATGGAATGGTGTCTTATGGACCGAGAGGTTACTTAGTCAGACTAAAGAATCTTACCTTTGTCTTTTCATCCAAAGCCTCTGAACGCAAGGTTGGCGGCATGAAGGGTCTTACTTTGTTCACTTTTATTATTAACCTTCGAAAGACGTAGATATAGAACTTGTGATGAACATGAAATCGGACATCTAGGCATGTCTTTTTATCCGGTCGCTTAAATTTACACGCTTGAGCCACTGACACATCTCATTGGTTCGAAATTATCAAAAACACATCTTAAGAATTCATTGAAACCTTTGATTTTTATTAATTTATCACACCAAAACAAGAAACGTTTGAATAGCGGTTGAGAAAATGTAGCTTCGGATTAACTTTTAGTTTGACAGCGGTTACGGTCGTGTTGCGCTCGAGCTGCGTTCCAGTTGCGTTCCAACCAGTTCCGACTAGCTGTCAAAACGGGTGCGCATTTTCTTTCATAACTTTTTAACTCATATCATCGCAAGTCCGAAAATTTTTCTTATACCATTCTAAATCATAATGCTCATTCTTCATAAAAATTTTAGAAACTAATGATTTTTAACTATAATCATCGGAATTCATAATTTCACTAATCATACACTTTGTTTTTAATAATATTTGTTTTCATATATTTGTTTATACTAATGATCTAAACTCCTAATCATTTGAATTCATAAATATTATATTCATAAATTTCTTAATCATAAGTGTATTCATCCATATTATTGAAAATCATAATGTTTATAATCAAACACAATGTTTTATACTAATAAATTCATTTTTATTTAGTTTTTAAATGCGACTGCACTGAAAATCTGATTGCTACCAGAAACGAGATGCTACCAGAAAAGTAGGTTAGGTTAGGTTAAAACTGTGACCACACCAGAAAAGACTTGCTACCAGAAAAGTAGGTTAGGTTAGGTTAGAACTGTGACCATACCAGAAAAGATTTGCTACCAAAAAAGTAGGTTAGGTTAGGTTAGAACTGTGACCATACCCGAAAAGACTTGCTAGCAGAAAAGTAGGTTAGGTTAGAACTGTGACCATACCAGAAAAGACTTGCTACCAGAAAAGTAAGTTAGGTTAGGTTAGAACTGTGACCATATCAGAAAAGACTTGCTACCAGAAAAGTAGGTTAGGTTAGGTTAGAACTGTGACCCCCCCCGATGGGTTCCCGGTTTGTCGTACCGGGGGGGCTCAGTACCCGTGGTGCCGTGGAGCCACGGGGAAGCCAAGAGGAACCAGCGAGGGGGCGCTCCTGCGGTTTGCGCCAGCAGTGAGCGCCCACATTGGGGCGGCGGGGGAGTGGTAAGATCTCCCCCCACCCGGGGAGGGGCTCTCCCGCGGGCTCGGCTTCGGCCTTGAGCCTGCTGGGATGCGCCCAATGGGGCGGCGGGGGAGTGGGAAGTTCTCCCCTCACCCGGGGTGGGGCTGCCGGGAGGGGAATGTTTCATTGCTCTCCCGGCGCTTCAGGCGGGGCCACACCGCCGTGGCTGTGGTTGATGATCGGTCGCGGAGGTCAGGGAGTGTCGGTGCTACGTTGCCGCTCTCCCTGTCCTCCGCGGCCGAGTGGTGCCGCACCGCGTTTGCGGCGAGAGGTAAGCGGCGGAGCCTCACATCTTCTCCGCCGCTGGGAGCCGGTTTATCTGGCTCCCATGGGCCCACAGGCGGTGGACTGCGTGGGAGTTCGCCGCCTCTCAACTGGGCCGAGGAGGTACGGCGCGTCCGTGAGTTCCGGACGCGCCTACTTGGTGAGTGGGGGGGCGCTCAGACGCCCCCGAGGAGGGGCTGCTTCGGCGGCCAGCCGCGCCGGGGTTCGCGGTTGTATTTCCTTTCCCGTGTCCCCGGCAAAGGCGGTTGAAGTGGAACTCCGGAGGTTTTTTAGTGGGTAGGCACGTCACTCTGGCGTGGAGTCCCACATAACCCGACAGCCTCCCCCGCAGGCTGATGGGTATCCGTAACAGGGATCTTTCCTCCGATAAAAAAAAAAAAAAAAAAAAAAGGTTAGAACTGTGACCACAATAGCGCGCGAGCCGAGCGAGCGAAGCGAGCGTGCCGCGGTAGCGGCCGGCGAAGCGCCAGAAACTAATTTTTGATATAAAATAATGATGTATTTACCATTATGGTAAAGAACATTGTAAGTTAAAATATTTTTTTAGTATTGCCTATAAACTATTCTGAACAACGACGTTATGAGTTGTAGTATATTATTAGTAACAACATTATTAATAAAAACAATATGACAATTGAATGTTATGAATAAAAAATTTCTGAAAAAAAAAATATGAATTTAGACTTTTCTTGATAGTAATAGTATGAATAAAAAAATTATGATCACTAAATGTTATGAGCTCCGATGATAGTAATAAAAACGTATGAATAAAAAAAGTATGAAGAATAAAATTATGAAGAGTGATGATTATGAACACAAATCGGTAGTAAGATAAAGAATATGAATTAGAATTTTATGAGAGCCAATATGGACCCGTCAAAACACTAGCGCGATACGGATTCACTCAAAAAGTCGTGTTACTGTCACGGTTCAGTTGCGGTTCGGCTGAAAGTATTTAGCGCGATTGCCCTGCTGATCGTCTAGCTCATACTCATAGATTTTATATCTGTGGTCTCGCTCGCTCACTCCGCGCTCGCTAACCATTGATCGATTAAAATTCAAGTCAATCGATTTGTGATAAAAATCACAATCGATTTTATGATTGACGAATGATATGAAATTGGATAAACAAATGATTCTAAACGGAAAATTGTTTGATAATAAAGAATAAATATTTATACTCAAATAATTTACTTCAATTTAACTGAAATTTAAACTATACCAACTTATTAAAATTTAAATTAAAACTAAAATTAAAAATTACAAATTATGTATGTATGTATGTAAATATTTTAAATGAATTTTAAAAATAAAACTATTATTATTCTTAAATAATCGGCCAAGTGCGAGTCGAATTCGCGAACGAAGGGTTCCGTACTATTATCTATAAAAAAACACGTTTGTTGTATGGAATGTATTTATTTTATTCTGTTTTTACCCCGACGTAAAAGAGTGGCATCGTAGCACTCGAACGGATGGACCGATTTCAATGCGTTTTTTTTAACGTTAAAGCAACTTCCCTTGCGGTCGTTCTTAGCCATGTCAGGCTTGTCTCACTCCGCGTAGAGGTATCGAAAATATACCGCTTCAATGGGGGAAATTCAGTAGGGCCGACTCACTAACAAGCAGTGAGCAGTGACGCACGCGCGGTTTTGTTCACCAACGTGTGACCAGTAGTATATGTTCAAAGGGCGACCATATTACATAAATGAACTCTAAAAATTACCCTCGTTTTCTAAAGTGTTAACTAGGAAATAAGCTTGTTTATATCAATATCTATTAAATTGGCTCTTTAATAATAGTTAATATCATTCGTCAGTCCGATATCGATTAAAATCGATTATTGGTATATGTTGTAGAACGAACAACACTAGTCGCTAAATTTTACTGACGAATGAGAAATTGCCCGTACCACGACGTTGTAGCGATGCGCGACAGTATCGCTTGTTTCGATATTCATTGCTTCTTAACACACAACGTTGGATCAAACGCTCAAAGCAAACGCGGAAATGTAATGTGAATGTAGTTTTTTAACCTTTTCTATACTTATTTAGGTATAATCTTGGAATCACAGCTTGGAATACTTAAAAAATTGTTTTAAAATGAATTTACGCATATTTTTTTTTTAAATAACTTAGCTGTGACACGCCTACCCATCGCCATATAAACGTAATTACTACCCTTCCGTCCTCACTAGATGGCGCAGTAGGTATCGATTAAAACCACGGAAAACATTAAAATCTTTTATTACCATTATTTAAACAAAGTAATACTCTAACTTATTAAATATGATTTTTATGAGCTGCAATAAATATTTTTAAAGCACTTTCTTTGTCTATTTCACGAAATTCAGAAATATTTGTCTAAAAGCACAATTTTTGGTTTTTAATTATGTCACTAGATGGCACTTTGTGTGCTTTAAGGTTTTATGTGGGATTATATTGATGGCAGCACCGTCTTTACTAGAAGGCGTAGGTACTAACTCGTCCGTAAGAATAGATTATACAAATGATACCTACCTATTATAATATCTTGTAATAATGTACCTCAGAGTAAAATATACTACGTACACTGTGTACAAACAAAATCGTATTCGTATCATTTTGCGCTGCATTTTGTTTCTAGAACAAAGTACCTGGGCGACCGAGCTTTGCTCGGTTACATCTCAAACATTAACAATTTTTTTTAAACTTGTCTAAATACAATGCAAAATAAAAAAAAAATGTAAACTTAAACATAAAAAAAAACAAAAGTAAGTCACCGAGTGGGATTCGAACCCGTAACACTCTTTCTAGCGGTTGCTATCCTTAACCGCTGAGCTAAATCAAGGCGGTCGCGGCGCGACGAAATTAGCGACCATATTCTGCGTGGAAAGAAAAACGCATGAAAACTCGAAAACGCGTTTTCCCAAACATAAAACTAATCTAGATCGATTGTTTACCCCCGAAAACCCCCATATACATATATGTATAGTTAGAGCCGTTTTCGAGATCACAGAAATTTATAAATAAATATACATACATACATACATACATAATATCACGCCTGTTTCCCGCAGGCAGAGACTATGGACTTCCACTTGCTACGATCCTGACAAACCTCTTTTGCTTCATCTAAACTCATCAATCTCTTCATACATGCCCTTCGGTTACGGGTACTTTTTACCTCTCCTTTTTTTAGAACGTCTGCAATTTGGTCGCAGAAAGTTCGCCGAGGCCGACCTTTTCCTACTGTTCCCTTCACATTCGTCATATAAATATTTTTCGTCAATCTCTTTTCATCCATCCTTTCTATATGCCCAAACCATCTTAACATCCCTTTCTCTATTTTTGTCACAACATCCTCTTTTACTCCACACCGCTCCCTTATGGCATCATTCCGTATTCGATCTTTCAAAGTAACACCACACATACTCCTCAGCGCTCGCATTTCAACTGCATTTATTCTACTTTCATGCTTTCTCTGCCATACCCAACTCTCACTACCGTACATTAAAGTAGGTATCAGTACTCCTTTATGAACAGCGAGACGTGCCTTGTCTGATACCTTCCTACTGCTCATAAAGGAATGCAACACTCCATTCACTTGGTTACCCGCATTCACTCTTTTTTCAACATCACCCTCGTGCTTACCATCCCTTGTAAACATACATCCCAAGTATACAAACTCTTTCACTTGCTCAACTTTCACCCCATTTATTAAAATATTGCATTCTGTTGCACTATCGTCCTTTTCAAACACCATAACTTTGGTTTTACTGACATTAACTTTCATACCCTTTTCCTCTAATGCATCATTCGTAACAGCTATCATCTTCTGTAATTCCTCCTCTGAGTCCGCAAGTATTACTTGGTCATCGGCATAGAGAAGGCATTTGATTAATAACTCATCCATTCTAACACCACATTCATCATCTTTCAAATCTGTCAAACAACTGTCCATGAATAAGTTGAACAGCCAAGGCGACGCTACACATCCCTGTCTAACACCTTTTTCGATGTTAAACCAGTCTGTGTATTCGCCGTCAATTCTGACACAAGCACTGGAATTCCTATAAAGAGATTTCAGTGCTCGGATCAGATGGCTGCTCAGCCCATACGCAGACAATGTTGACCACAATTCATTTCTCACCACTCTGTCATAGGCCTTTTCTAAATCTACGAAGATGCAATAGACTTTTCGACCTTTGGCCAAAAGCTTCTCTAAAATGCATCTTAAAAGAAAGACCTGATCCGTGCATCCCATACCCTTTCTAAATCCCGCTTGTACATCCCATAACTTCTCTTCGGTATTTTTCACCACCCTTTCTATCAAGACCTTTGCATACAATTTGCCGACAACGCTGAGAAGACTAATGCCTCGGTAGTTTTTACAGTCTTGCTGTGAACCTTTTCCTTTATACAGCGGTACAATTACCGCATTGCACCAATCTTTTGGCACCACACAGTTTTTAAAACAAAGATTGAAAAGGTGAAACAACTGACTTGCTACTATGCCCTGTCCAGCCTTCAGCATTTCGACAGTAATCCTATCATACCCTCCAGCTTTTCCCATTTTCATAATATTTAATGCTTTCACTACTTCATCCATACTTATTTCCTCATCATAATTTTGCATATCACTCTCTTGTGCGTTATTTTCAGGCTCCGGTACTCTCATTTCATCTTTTTCAAACAGTCCTTCAAAATATTCCTTCCATCTATCTACTACACTCTGTAACCCAACTAATAATCTTCCATTCTTGTCTCTGATCTTGTTTAACTCAGAGGTCGTATTTTTACCTCTAGCTGTTTTAACGCTCTTCCAAAAATATTTAATATTACTTTTAAAGTCTTGAGACAACCTTATATCAAAATCATCCTTTTGTTCTTTTTTCTTCTCTTTTACTATCTCTTTCACAATCACATTCATCCTCTTATATTCTTGCTTTGCTGCAAATACATCACTATCCCTTGCATTCTGATTTCTTCGATCAGCTCGTACTGACAACCAATCCTTCCATGCTTTCTTCTTCTCTAAATTCTTCTTTCTAAATATACATATATATATATAGTACCTGGGCGACCGAGATTTGCTCGGTTACATCTCAAACATTAACTAAATTTTTTTTATTTTGTCTAAAAACAATACTTAAACCACTGAGTCAAACGGATAGCGGCCGGCGCGACGAAATTAGCGACCATATTCTGCGTGGAAAGAAAAACGCATGAAAACTCGAAAACACGCGTTTTCCCAAACATAAGACTAATCTAGATCGATTGTTTACCCCCGAAAACCTCCATATAGGTACCAATTTTCAGCGAAATCGTTAGAGCCGTTTTCGAGATCACAGAAATATACATATAAATATACAAGAATTGCTCGTTTAAATGTATTAGATATATATATACTTACATACAAGAATTGCTCGTTTAAAGGTATAAGATAAGATAAGATATCATTGAAAAAGGCACACGCCGTACGAACTTAAGGTACTTAGTATCTTACCATGCATGTCATAAAAACATCGAAATATGCTTTATATTGTAATACCTAACTACTTATCCGAAATACTAAGTACCTACCTAAAGCAGAAGTTTGGATATAAGTAGTGCCGCGAGGTCGCGCCCGGAACGACCGGCGGCGAACACATTCACACACCTGAGTAAGTCAGTGGCATCGTACGACTACGTGACTACGTACCTATCGAACTTTATCAAATTCCAAAGAACTTTGAATATGATACGGAAATATGGGGAATAAATTAAAAAAAAGTAGATAGGTAGGTATCATTTTAGTTGTATTGTGTGCTACAACGTGAAAGGGACGTAACGTACCTACCCATAATAAATCGAACCACAGGCTATACTAGATCACTAGTATATATGTATGTATATATATATCATATTTTAAATTAACCTTAGGTACCTACTGTCCCACTGATGAGCAAAGGTCTCCATTTTTATTTATTTTTATTTTTATTTATATAACGATGATATTATATAAAAGTAAAAACGACATTTCCATTGGCTGCACACAGCACACAGTTCTTTGAAGATTACATGCATCGAACTAAAAATAATTCAAATCAAGTGAAGCTGATCTCGATATATAAGTAGTACTAAGTACCTACCTATTAGATTTCCATACTCTTTTTCACTTTCCCCGACAAAAAAAAGATAAAGCGCCTGGCCTGGTAAATAAATTTGTTATACGTATTCAGATTTCTTATGAGTACCTACATACCTATCACATTGCAAGAGGTTCTTTTTTTTGTAAGAAGGTAGGTAGGTACTTAATATAATTTTGCAATTTTTTACGTAGTACGATTCATTAATTATCATAATGTGCATGAAAGAAATGAGAAATGCTTACTTACCTACCTAGATATTTCTGAAGTTATATATGAATGGTTAGTGGTGTCATTTTTTGAAATGCGAAGTCACTAAACGCACGGATTTTTGTATGGAAAAAACATTCGTTATTGTGACTCTGCGTTTCATAAATGGCACTTACTTCAAACACGTTTTTAAATTTGATATTTTATAACATAAATGATCGACGCGTCGCTGTCCTGCATCCGAATCTGTTAATTTTAACACCCCTCGTGCGGCGCGCGCGGCTACCTACCCCTTGTATGTATGGCGCGATTACGGGTTACGTACGTAGGACAGCATGAACAATGGCCAAAAGTGTATTATCATAGATACTCAGGATCTTATGCCTAAACATTTGTTTTCTCGCTAACGCCATCTAGTGACGAACTCTTAAACACTTACTATATGCTTTTGCGGCTTTGGCTAGTCCTGTGTGCTGCCATCTCTGCGAGTTGCTGGAACTAGAAACGCCTACTCAATTTGCCTACTTAAGGCCGGTCCAAAAGTTTCTATGGCGTTGGGTATCTGTTACGATAGTAATTATATTATCTTTGGCTGTGATAGGAAATATGTCCTTGACTTTGGGCGCTTGCAATTTTTGGGCTGTTGCAGTTTATTATCACGTAACGAGGCATTTTTTATTTTTCGCTGCCGTCCGGCTGCAATCACAGACACGGGCGGACTGTCAGTAGCGGCGGCCAACCTCGACGCTTTGTCTGAGAACTTACACGCGAAGTAGGTGCATTTAAGTCGTCTATCTATATCTATGTCTGTGATCTCGACTATGTGTCCTAATTGCCAATTGCGCGATTGCTAATTTTTTACTAGGCCACGCGATGGGGACATGTCTACTTCCGACGCACGGAGAAGCTCGAGCAAATTATGAGCCAGTTATGGTTGCCAAGTTCAGATTACGCTCACGATTTCTTAACTTATGCAAGCGCCTACGCGTATATCTTCGAGCCACCGAGCGCTTTATTGGTAAATAGGTGATAACTAGAATGAACTGAGATACATTTCCTGCACAACGAGGCGACAGGTAAAGTAGATCTTATCAATGGACTGAAAAACATTTTCTGCACCGCGAGGTGACATAGTACACGGTGATCGTTTAAATCGCGTGATGAACGTCAAGATACGCCGTAATATGCGGCACTGTCTTTCTGTCGACACTTTCAGGGCTGCCACATGCGAATGCAATTATATACTTAATCTTTTTTGTTTAAGAAATATATATTTTTATTTTTTGTAACGCAAAGATGTGGAAGAATTTTATTACATAAAAGATACTTGAAATTTACTTAGATAGAAATTATATTTTAACCTACTAATTTTATTTTAAGCTCAACAAAATACAATACATTATATTTATTTAAATATTAAAAGGATTCTGTTAGTCCTGGTTTTTAAGGTATAAGATGGCAATTATCAAGCTGTGTCAAGTGCTGTTAAAAATCTGGCACAAGTGGTACACCCAATAAACAAATTTAAAAATAAGTTTTGAATCGACTCTAAAATTATTTAGCAACCCTAAGCTAACTCGAAGTCTCGCATAAATTTGGTGTAATTTATCTATGCAGGTCTCCTATGATTAACGGGGAGGCACTTTACTCGAGTGGCTTAGTGGCGGCATGATAGAGAACTGTGTAACGGACGTTACGGTTAATATTATTTGCAACACTAGTTAAAAGGATGGTCGAACGAGGAAAAAATGCAAGATGAGCATGAATGGATGTAACTGGCATGTAAGAAAAAAGTTGCGCAGTATTAATTACTGACAGTTCAAATTTAGAATAATTGTGTTTTTGTTTTCTGATTGAAGATTCAATACTAGACTAGCTCAGGACATAATCTGTATAATTTGTGGTACTAGCTATTATACAACGAGAGGTATAAGATATCACAATAATGTGAAGTGATTATTATGTACACACTTTGGTAAAGACAAAAAATTTATTAAAATATTATAAATATCGATAAGACAAATTGACTTTAACTTGAAGAAAGTATATATTTGTACAAAAAAGTCAATACGATTTAAATCGGTTAGGATGGCGAGCGAGTCTGCCTTTTTAGTTTCAGGAAAAGTTATGACAAAAGACCACGCGTATGAATGCAATCGTAATACACTCAATCTGTGTATTTTTTCTGCAAAAAAGATTCAGATATCCTTTGAGCCAACCTGGTCACAATAAGTTTGTGGAAGGAAATGAGTCAAACTGACCTGAATTTAGTTTATCCCATTTCGTATAAGTTGATTAGTGATAGGTATTACAAGTATAAGTGAGTGTAGTGTGTTTCAAGTTGAGTTGTCGACATTACTTTTTGCTGTAATCTGGTAAGTCATTATTATTTCTATCATACTCATTAAAATTCTTCAACGTCACATGATATTGTTATCACTTAAGAGACAAACGTTTTGATTATTGGGTGTGTATCTGTATATATTTATTTCGCTTAAGTGACAAACGTTTTGATTATAATATTGAGATTAATGGACCACAAAGTGGGCCAGAAATCTCAATAAACAACTACTGGTTTACTTAGTTTTATTTAATAAATGTTATGTGGTGACAATTTTATTATTATAAATAATAAATGAATGAAAATTATAGTAATTTATAAATTATAATACATACTTTTTAGGAGTGACTTCTTCGTCAGATTCGAACGTCTCTAACTGCTGCCGCTTTATTGGTTGCTTATCGGTTTTGTAGTTGGAGCTTGATCTTTAAAGAATAAATTAAATATTATAAAGGCATTGAAAAGATAGACTGTTGAAATCCCTAACACTATGTAAATTGTTAACAAATTTATTTGTCAGGAAAAAAAAAAACTACTTTCCAGAGTTTACCTACCACTTATAACTTTAAAACCGCTGAACCGGTTTTCATCAATCATAGCTAAGAATCATCTCGATCAAGTCAGCTTTCAAACAAAAAATCAAAATTAACCCATTCGATCAGGCACTACGATGCCACAGACAGACACAGACACGTGAACCTTATAACATCACTCTTTTTGACGTGACAACGTCTTAAATTAGGTTGCGGCTGGGAGTCACTTATGAAAAAGTGTAACGCTCGGTAACGTTACGATGAGTCACCGAACGAGAGAGAGGCCCGCCGAATGCCTTGCGTCTCTCTCCCACTCAACTATGTTATCTACGTTGTCACGTAAAATCTTCGCCCGTAAAACCGACTTTACAGGCAACCATTTTTTTGTTGGGGGTTAAAACAAATGACTTTAAATTTAAGTAAAGTAAGAAATTGGTACGTACTTTACTCCATAAGAAGTTGTTGGCTCTTCGTCAGAGTCAAAAAGTTGTTCCGGCACTTGTTTCTTTGCTCCTTTAGTGGAACGCTTACTAATATTTTCAGAGTTCGACCTGGAAGTAATTTAAGTAAATATTAGATTAAGACTAAATAAAATATGAATCCTATATTATCATCATCACAGTAGTGACCAAACTTTCACCACGCTTGTGTTTGATATTATCTTTTCAAATGTTTTTTTTGACGTGACAACGTCTTAAATTAGGTTGCGGCTGGGAGTCACTTATGAAAAAGTGTAACGCTCGGTAACGTTACGATGAGTCACCGAACGAGAGAGAGGCCCGCCGAATGCCTTGCGTCTCTCTCCCACTCAACTATGTTATCTACGTTGTCACGTAAAATCTTCGCCCGTAAAACCGACTTTACAGGCAACCATTTTTTTACGAACGAAGTCTTGTCTATAGATATACTTAATTACTAGCTGATGCCCGCGACTTCGTCTGCGTGGACTTTAGGACTCCGGCATATAAGTATGGTCATCAGGCTGAAAAACTTTTGCTAATGCGTCATTAATGTTTATTTCTAACAGTTTATTTGGACCATTATATTTTTTCATCAGGTGTTCCAGATCTTCGAGTTTTATACCTCAACAATAAAAGTTCATCAGGCTGAATAACTTTTGCTAAGACGTCATTTTTATAATTCTTATTATAGTTTAGCTGGACCATTATGGAGCTGTATCATGTGTTCCGTTTTCCAAAATCAATTATAGCCTATATGTTGATAAAAAAGTTTCATTCAAATCCGTCCAATATTTCCAGAGATTAGCGTGTACAAACAGACGGATTTTTTATTTTATTTTTTAAGATATTGCATAGCTTCTATCGCGAGCCTTGAGCGCGGGGAGCGAATCCAGAAATTCCGTAACGAAAAAACCTCACGCTCTCCCCACTCCGCCTACCATGTAGGTTGCCGCTTCGTCTCCGTCGTCCGTTTGCGACGTTGCCGTCCTTCCTTGTTTGCAATAGCTTAACCGCGGCAGTCCCCGAGTGCCACACGTCTTTTTTAATACATATATTACAGCCTCAATCGCCCCATTTTTTTAAAATATATTTAATGTACAGATACATTTTTTTACTGTTTTATTATACGTAGAGACCATTATGTTTCTGAATCAAGTGTTCCGTACTTCGATTTTTATACCTCAACAAAAAATGCTCATCAGGATTCGCGGGTAGGTGCGAAAATCAATAAACAAGTGTCTCCATATTTTATGCTCATTTAAAATAATTGAACCATTTTTCCAATAAGATTTTTATTTATTTAAATATAAAATATAACAATATACAACCACTTACGTTTGTGGCCAGTTCCATGAAGATTTTATTACAATAGAGCACTTCACACCACCTGCCAGCTCACCATTTACACACATTAAGATCACTTCAAGACTACAACAACTAGATCCGTCTTGAATAATATAACTTCATCATGGCACAACTGGGCGACATCTTGAAGGTGCAGCAGGACTTGGAGGCCAACTTCAATCAGAAGATGGATGAGCTTGCCTCCCAATTGCAATCTGCAAAGACTTCGGGGCCTGCTAAGGATACGGTTGCGAAGGTTGCCGAGGAGTTCCGGACGTTCCGGGAGCTTGTCTTCAAGATGGTTAGTATGCTGCGACAACAGATTAAGGACTGTCTTAGATCCATTGATGTTGTTGAAACCCAGTAAAGACAGAAAGTCCTAATATTCTCTGGGATCCCTGAGCAGCCCAAAGAAAACTGTAAGTCCATTCTTGTTGACATAGTACAGACAAAATTGGGGGTCAGTGACTTCAGTGGACAGTCAATCAAGGTTTGCCACCGACTTGGACAGCTTAGCAAGGACAGTACTCGTCTCATTCTTGTGCGCTTCTTTGATTACCAAACTAAACATCTTCTTTGGAATAAAAAATCTGCCTTGAAAGGATCAAAAAAGCGAAGACTGGCAGTCTTTGGTAAGGCCCGCGAATACTTCGACATGCGGAGCTGTTGGTCCCAAGACGGAATTGTTATTGTCAAGACCCCAGATGACAAGAGACATAAAATTTATACGGAGGAGGAGGTGAAGTCCTTGATCGAGAAGTTTCCACGTGCATCAGGGACTGCCTCCACGTCGTAGTTTCTGCAGTTCAGGGCCTGTGATTGTCCAGGCCAAAGTCAATATGGTGTGTCTCTGTACTTTCTTTTTATTTATCTTGTTTTTCCTTAGAGTAGTGGCGTGTGTTCGTTTTTTTCTTTAGCTAACTGTACTTTCTGTTTCTTCTTTCTTGGATCTTAAAATTACCTTCAAATTTCTTTATCATATTTTCTTATTTTGTAATTTTGTCACGGGGTAGGTAGAAAGTGTGACCATCTCAAAAATGGCGAATCTGTCACACACGGACCCAAAAATCTGCCAAAATCTGCCACACTCGAAATGAAGTAAAAACAAAGATTATTAAAATCTCAATCAAGGAAGGTTATAAGAATATGAACCCACTTACAGTTGTCTGTGACTGTGTGACTTATCACTTACAGCCCACAATCAAATGACAATACCTATGTATAAACAGATCAAGCGGGAAATCCCCGTGTAATCTGGGCTGGATATCAAACAAAGGCATACGTTGCCAGATTGTGAAATAATTTTCTACTAAATATTTTTACATTTACCTTATTTAAATTTTTTATAACTTATTTATAATGTAATGTAATTTAAAATTAGCATGATTTTCATTAAAACCTTTGAAATCTGCCAAAATCTGCCACATTTGTAAATCGTCAGCATAATATGCCACAGCTTAAATTTTGGATCCAAATCTGCCAAAATGGCAGAAATCTGCCACAAATGGTCACACTAGAAAAATTTTGACATCGTAAAGTTTTGACACTGACAGATAGTTTTCTTTTTTTTTTTACAACCCTGGATACTAATTTTTTTTACATTTGTCATAAGTCATAATGTTGTTACGTACGTTTTACAAAGTAGTTTTTTGTTACTTAATATATAATGATATTAGTCTTGCACTGACTTGAACACACGCGAGGTAGGTACGTTAATGTTTTATTTTTCTTTCTTCCACTAAAATTCAATATACTTTGTATGTAGCTACTTATAATGTTATGTGTATGTGTGCAGGCTGACGGCACAGAGTAAGATGGTAATTGAAGGAAAGAAGTTTGACTTGGTTAGAAACCCGTTTACTTGTCGAATTAATTAGGTACATTACATACACATTGCAAAGGACGTGAGTACTCGCGTAATTTCGGTTAAATAATTATGTCGCGCGTGCGTGCGTACGCTAGCTCGGCGCTGGAGAAGTGGGCGAGACGAGCCGGCCGCGATGGTGTGGTGTCTGTCGCGAGCGCCGGCCGCCCCTCCGCCGTCGCTCCCCTCGCCTGCCCCGCTCTCGTGTTGCTGTAGTTATGGGCGCGTTCAGTATGTGTGTAATATTGGTTGACTGGCGGGTGGTGCCGCGCATTGAAATCAAATCGGAATTATTCAAAGTCACAAAATTAAGATTCTAGGAATATCTATATAAGTGCATATATTTATTAAGTATATATTTTATTATTATATTGTATTCTATTAGATTGTGTGTCTGATAGTGAGTCATATCATATCACACCGGTGATGAAGAATATTACTCTTGTGATGAAAGTGTGAACGCCTCCTATGTTTCGCTCGGCGATTATGTCAATAACTGCTTTTCGAGTCACTCTACTCATCTTAACATATGCCACATAAACGCCCAAAGCCTTCCGGCTCATTACTCAGAGTTCGTGGACGTATTCGCTGAGGCTAACGTACACGCCATTTTAATTTCCGAAACGTGGTTGAAACCGGAGCTTTTGTCAACTTCCTATCCATAACCTGGTTTTATACTCATAAGAAATGACCGTATGGATTAAGGTGGCGGTGGTGTTGCCATATACCTCCGGTCGGAAATTAATTACAAAATCTTAAATACTTCTTCTGGCCAATACTCGGCTTCAGCGGAATTTATTTTCCTCGAAATTCAGGTTAGGGGTTCCAAGGCTGTTCTCGATGTTGTCTATTGTCCCCCATCTACTAATTATTTTTCAGACCTTAAAATTGCTTTAGACACATTTGGGTCTGAGTACACACATCAAATAATTTTAGGTGACATTAATACAAATCTTAATGATGCAGGCGATTTGTCTCGGTCTCAGAAACTAAATCATATCCTGGATTCTGCTGATCTGAAGGTCTTGCCACTAAATGCCACTCACACAAATACCAATACTGAGGACACCTGGCTGGATCTAATCATTGCTTCATCTGTGGACCATGTTGTCTCACACAGCCAATATCCAGCTCCATGTTTTTCTAGACATGATCTCATCCATTGCTCGTATAATCTCAAACCCCTTAAAATAGTACCCAAAACTATGCATCTCCGTAGTATTGCCAGAATGGATGTGAACAAACTTAAAACCGATGCTGCCAAAATGGGGTGGGACTAGAGATGGGCATCTACCCGGGTATTTACCCACGCTTGGGTATTTACCCGATATGCACCGGGTATATACCCGTATCTACCCGTTTGGGTGGGTAGATTGAAATATTTATTTAAAAATTAGTGTGAGTCCACTATTTATGTGTAGAAATGTATAAAAAGGTTATTTAATGTATAAAACAATGAATATCTCTAAAGAAAAGAAAAACAAACATTAAAATCACTGATGCTATCCATATTAAATATACAGATGCCATCTTATTTGTTATCTGATTGCTTATTTTAACATAAAATTAGGTCTACATACGTTCGCCAGCAAGAAATGTAAACATAGACCTGTCAATTTGTATGTTCCCATACAACGGGTAGATACGGGTAAATACCCGGCATACTATTTTGTGGGAAATATTATAACAAGTTGATGGATGATCAAAGAACTAGTCAATACGAATATGTTTTCTTCCGAGACCAACCCCGAAATCAGTAGTTTTGGCTCTTGGATGAGCAGTCAAAGATACCTATTATCTATACATGTATGAGTGTGCTCGTATATTGACATAGCATTTGATGTCTGATTGCTCATTTTAACATCTTGTTAGTTCTACATACGTTTCCCAGCAAAAAATATAAACTTAGACCTGTTAATTTGTATGTTTCCATACAACGGGTAGATACGGGTAAATACCCGGCATACTATTTTGTGGAAAATGTTAAAACAAGTTGATGGGGGATCAAAGAACTCGTCTATACGAATATCTTTTGTTCCGAGACCAACCCCGAAATCAGTAGTTTTAGCTCTTGGACGAGCAGTCAAAGATACCTACTCTCTATACATGTATGAGGGTGCTCGTATATTGACATCGCATTTGATGTCTGATTGCTGATTTTAACATCTTATTAGGTCTACTTACGTTTGCCAGCAAAAAATGTAAACTTTGACCTGTTAATTTGTATGTTTCTGTGATAATCACTAATATTATCGACGTTGGACCTCTGGACTATGCTGTGAGCTCTTCGAACGCCGCGACAAGAAGACCAGAATGCCCCGAGCTAACAGTCACTGCGCCGGTATCCCCACTATCCCCACCTTGATTAACGTTAGTGTGGGAATGTTGCCATTTTAATTTTGTCACAAAATAGTGCCATATAAATAAAACAACTAATATTGAATTGCTAGTGCTAAATAATTTCCTATAATTGTAAAAGTCGTGCCAATAATTGTGTATAAATATAAAAATCATGACATTCGGCCATCGGACAGAGTGCAGGCTCCGACGCACGTTACCATAAATAAAAGCAGGAAGAATACATACAATAATATCTCAATATGTCATTGTATAAAGCAGAATAATATTCAGTCCATATTGTCATAATGAATGCCATTCTAAATAAAAATGTAGTGTGAGGCAAGGGAATAAATAAACTGTTTGAGTCTCATTGAGTAATTTAATGAAATAATTTGTTTAATTATACACCTCTATTTACAAATTCTTACGATTAGGTATGGTATTGTAAATACAATGAATTACTTACAAACAATAACATTTTTAATTATAAAGATTAAATCATGACATTCGGTTAATATTCATACATTTTATGTTTCAGAATCTGTGTCTGAGCTACTTTCGTTATCGCTTATAACATTGAGAGCTTTTATATTGATCAATGGCCTCATACGATCAGCGGCAACAACTGTTGTTGCCTTTTTAGTTTTAAAACCTGGCACGCCTGATAATTCGTACCTATCATTACCGATTACTTTCGTCACTCTAAACGGCCCTATGAATTTAGGTAACAGTTTTTTGCTTTGTCCTGGATTATCATTGAACGAAACTTTTGTTATTTTAACTAAATCATTTATTTTATATTCATGAGCGGGTTTTGACTTTGCATCGTGAGATTCTTTCATTTTACTTTGTTTCTCATCAATATTAATTTTAGCCTCATCTCTTATTTCTTGCAACTTCGTATCGTTATCATGAGTGTCATTTATTAATTCCATAAAAACACCATCACAATCACCGCGCAATCGTGTGCCAAATAATGTCTCTGACGGGCTTTTCCCAGTAGTTGAATTTATTGTGTTATTTATGCCAAATTGCACTTTGCTTGCCGTTAAATCCCAGTCTTTGTCGTCTTTTCCCGAGTTTTGCGTAGCTATAGCATTAAGTACTGTTTGATTGAAGCGCTCTACTTGCCCATTTGCTCTGGGGCAAGCTACAGCGTTCAATATGTGTCTGATGTTTCTATCTTTGCAAAACTGTTTGAATTGTCCCGATGTAAACGCTGTTCCGCGGTCAGATATGATCCGCTCTGGTGTTCCAAAATCATTGAAAATACTTTGTAAGGTTTTAATGGCGGAGGCAGATTTAGTATCTCTTACGGGTCGTTCGAACACATACTTAGAAAAACCGTCAACAATCGTAAGTATATAGGAGTTACCTCGCTTACTTTTCACAAAGGGACCTAAGTGGTCAATGTGAATGGTTTGAAAGGGTATTTTTACTTTTTCTATTGGGTATATATATCCTTGCTTAGCAGGTGTATTGTTTTTGTTATATGCACACTCTAAGCATGCTCCTACATACTTTTTGACAAATTTGTTCATTTTGGGAAACCAGTATTGACTTTGTAACCGTTCTAGAGTCTTTTTAATTCCAAAATGACCAATTTCGTCGTGATTTAGTCGACACACTTGCCATCTTGCACCTTTGGGTATTACTATTCTAAGATTTTCCGGATCTTCTTCTAATTTTCTGTACAAGATATTATTTTTAAATATATAGTGCTTCTTTAAATCTTTAAATTCTTCATCTAAATCAGGTTTCAAGATTTTTGATATCCGGGAAATCTCAGGGTCCCCGAGTTGTAAAGTCAATAACCAATCAGATTGTTCGATGTGGAGTACTGACATGACATCTTCGGGTAGACAGTCATCATTGGGACAGTCAACGGGGTTTCTGCTGAGTGCATCAACGTGAGCCATGCGGTCACCGGGACGATATTCCACCTCGAAGTCATATTCTTCGATCTGTAAAAGCCACCTAGCTATTCTCGGTACTAAATCCTTTTTACTTAGAGTTAAACGTAAAGCATTACAGTCTGTTAATATTCTGAAAGGTATCCCTAGTATGTATGTTCTAAACTTTTTGAGTGAACACACTACGGCTAGAGTTTCTAGCTCGTAAGAATGGTAAAATCTTTCTTCGGGAGACGTTTGCCTGCTAAAGTATGCCACAGGCTTAAGGTGTTTAGGGTTTTCTTGCCATTGTATCAAAATCCCTCCAATACCGGCTGAACTTGCATCAGTATGCACTTCAGTTTTAAGTTTAGGGTTATAAAGGGCTAAAACCGGACGACTACACAAAATTGTTTTCAAAGTTGATACAGCTTTTTCTTCAACCTCAGTCCATTGCCATTCCGAATTTTTTTGTAATAAGCGAGTCAATGGGCGAGCTATTTCACCAAACCCTTTAACAAATTTCCGAAAATAGCTTGCTAAGCCTAAAAATTGTCTTGTTTCGTGTACGTTAGTCGGAACTGGAAATTTTTCAATAGCTAGTGTTTTACGTTTGCTTGGCTGTATGCCCTCAGAAGACACGTCATATCCTAAATACTCTATATTTGAAGCGAAAAAACAGCATTTTGAAAGTTTTAAAGTAAGTCCGTATTCTCTCAGTAATTTTAAGACATTTTCGAGTTTTTCGAATCCTTCATTAATAGATTTTGTTGGAATGAGTAAGTCATCCATGTACGCCAATACACTGTCAAATCTAGCTGTACCCAACATTTTCTTGACGAGTTTTTGAAAGACAGCAGGTGCATTGGCGAGCCCAAACGGTAAACGATTAAATTTATAGTGACCGTCTGGCGTAACGAAAGCGGTAAGGTCTTCTTCAGAGAGGGGAACTTGGTAATATCCTGACGCCATATCTAAAGTTGTGAAGAATTTATTACCACTTAGATTAGATAGTTGATCCTCGATCAACGGCATAGGATACCTATCTTTTACGGTTTTTGAATTTAACGCTCGAAAATCAATGCAAAGGCGCTGTTCACCTGTTTTCTTTTTTACCATTAGAATCGGGCTTGAATAATCTGAGTTTGATTCTCGAATTATATTACTATCTATAAGTTCACTAATCATTTCTCTTACTTTAGACCTTTCCATATTGGAAAGCCTATAAGGACGATAGACAACTGGTTTTTGATCATGTAGCTCTATTTTCATTTCGAACTCTTTAGGCGCACAACCAATTTCACTGAGAGAATAAGCGAAACAGTCTCGATAACTTTGTAAAAGAGAATATAACTTATTCAAAATTACTTCATCAACTTCTGAACCTACTTTTATATCTGCTTTATTCAAAGCTGGTAGAGGCTCACAAAGTTTTTCTCTAATTTGTCTGACGTCTAGTACATTGACTTCTTTGAATAACGCGGCACGAGTCAATGTTGTGTTTATCTTTAAAACAGAGGCAGAATTAGATAAATTTGAAACTAAGATATGACCTTTACCATTTTCGAGACTGTATACGCCTTGGTGTATACGATACTCATTCCCAGGGACGTTCCTCATCTGAGCATCAACATATATATCACCAGTGTAAGAGGTGTTACTATGAACTGGTAATAATTGTGCACCTTTTAACGATGTTTCTGTACTAGTTAATAATTTAATTGAAAGTAAATCAGATTTTATACTAGGACTAGGACTGCTGTAAAACGTCAAGGTGTTACTATCTTTTAAAACCATAATATTTTCTTTCTCAGTAAAATTTTGTCCAATTAACATAGGTACGTGTAAATATTGATCATTTATGACATATACTGTTATGTTTGCGTCTATTTCATCGATTTTTAAATAAATTTGTGATTTGTAAAGAGGAGAAATACACGAATTACCAAAACCTCGTATTAATGGTAACTGGTCATAAAACTTAGGTAAATTCATTTGGTTTGCAAGAGATTGTTGTATGAGGGAGCAATCACTACCAAAGTCAATATAAGCTCTCAATGTTTTATTATTAACAACAACATTTTTAGTAAACTTATCATTTGAACCCTTACTAGAATCAATATTCATCAACTTTTCCACCTTTATAGCTTCATTCGATGAGGAAGTACGTCGGTTACAATTCCTGTCTTCATGGCCAACTTTTTTAAAAATATTACATTTGATCAATATTTTCGGACAGCGATTGAACCGATGCCCTTTCTCATTACAATTGTAACACATAACTGAATCAATATTATTTACAGACAATTTCTCTTTCTTAATCTTTTGATAGCACCTATTAGCTGTAAGTCCTTCAATGCCACATGCATAACAGCGTACTCTTGCACGGGTTGGAGTACTTCCAATTTCTTCTGCAAGTCCTCGTTTCTTCTGTGTTCGTGAAAATGTCACTGACTGTGGCTGTTGAAGAACTAAGTATTTCAACAGGTCTTCGGGCTCTTTGCATTTCAATGCCTGAGCGCTGTTTTTAAGTGAAGAGTCCATAATACCATGAATTAGGCAGTCAACCGCTTTTTTCCCGGTTATCTGACATCTGTTTAAAAGCATGAGTTTGTCATAAAAATAAATCCTGAGGCTTTCATCTGGCTTTGTTTTCCTCTTAAACATTTCTTCCAAAATTACTGCGAAATTATCTTCTACAGGAAAGGCTCTTCGCAATTTATTTTGCCACTCATGCCATGTGTGGTTTAGGCTCGGCAATGACATAAACCATTTCTTGGCTACTCCAATGAGTTTCTGAGTTGCATAATGAGACGTCTGTCTGTCGTCCCAATTATATATATTAGCATATTCATTGACTTTATGCAACCACATGTCAATGTTTTGATCCTTGTTTTCGGGATCAAACTCGGGCAAGGCATTAAGCATCTGGTGAGAACTGATAGTCCTATTTTTGATATTCAGAGCATTCACCAACTCTGCAACGTCAATCATATTGGAGCGCTTGCGGCGTTTTGAAGGTGCTATTTCGACATCATCGTTGTTACGACGCTTGCGAGTAACAATTGGAATATCTTCCATGGAGCTGCCACTTGAAGTACTAATGAGGCGATTCCTCCTTAAGGCTACTCGCAATCCTCTAATACCGCTGCTGCTACTGGACTCTGTCATGGCCTATGACAAATAAATAAAAATAAATGACTATCGTTTACGAACATACACAAAAATCTTAATTAACTTTCAAAGAAGCACATCACGATTGATCAATCTCAATTAAATATAACAACAGCTTAAAAATACCTAATTATTAATTAGTAATTATACGTTTCCTCACATCTGTGAGCTACGCACGATTACGTTAGTATAACTCATTTATTAATATTAAATAAAATAAATAAAGATTTATGCTTACATCTTTAAACAATTAACGCACGCTCACGTTAATACAAAACTCAACACATGTATGTTTCCATCTTTAACATTAACGTACGCTCACGTTAATACAAAACTCAACAGATGTATGCTTCCATCTTCAACAATAACGTACGCTCACGTTAATACAAAACTCAACAGATGTATGCTTTCATCTTCAACAATAACGTACGCTCACGTTAATATAAAACTCAACAGATGTATGCTTTTATCTTCAACAATAACGTTCGCTCACGTTAATACAAAACTCAACAGATGTATGCTTACATATGAAGTTTAGTCTTAACGATGAAATTCATATTTAAACCGGGTAAGTTATTCCTTAGAAATTCGTATCAAAATCTCCATAAAATATAAGAGGCTACTAAAAAAATAATCTATTTAGTTTGTATACCAATCATATTGATATTTATACTTTTATGTCGTTCACCAATAAATAATTAATTTGTCGTTCACTAATAAATTCGTGCACACAAAATATAGTTCTAAAATAATAGGAGGGTAAATAAAAAAAAATACAGTAACTGAAAAACCTAGACTGCGTTAGGCATTATTTTCTTTAACAGATTTCCAGTATTGTATTTGGCTACTAAATTTCATCTTGTAACTTTTTAATCAATAAAATATATATAACTATTCTACAGCATCAGAAAAAATTTATAAAGATACGAAAATAATGACTATAGCTCAAACATACAGATATAATACATGTATATTAATAAGAAAAATATTAGACAAAAGAATCAATTCTAAAATATCGTTTACTAAAAAAAGGGCTTTTTCAGAAAAGAATCACAAGACAAGCAAATGACCTTAAGTTACAGATATGTCGCACTAATTACGGTTAAAAAAAACGGTCATGTATGAAGGAGCACAGCTTTATAACAAATTGCCTAAAAACATTAAAGAGATGCAATCTTATCCTTTATTCAAGAAGAACCTTAAGCACCACATTTTAAGAGAATATATAATTTTTTAAATTACTTTATTAAAATAACATTAGTAAGATAACTGTTACTTGTTACCCAGCAGTTGCTATCATTTTTTCGATACGTAATCGTTCTCTTAAATATTTTCGATACCCGCATTAATAATTGTCAAGTAATCTCTCACTTGTCTTATGTATATGTCATTATTACAAAATCATTCGATACTTGCAAGAATAAGTAAATGTATGTACTTAGGTATAATAAAGATATCCTGTATTTCTCATTATAAGTGAATTGTATTCTTTTTATGGGAAATAAATTTCTTAAACCGTAAACCGTAATCAACTGGTAAATATCATTTTTTTTAAATTCAATTAACGTAATCAATAGACACTAAATTAAATTAGCAATATTTCAAGTGAACACAAAATGGACACTAAATAAAATTAGCAATATTTCAAGTGAACACAATAATGAAATATAAAAACGATAATTTATTTTGTACTTACAGTTAGTTTTCCACTTGAGGGCGGGAACTTTTAACACTTCTGAATTGTGATAATCACTAATATTATCGACGTTGGACCTCTGGACTATGCTGTGAACTCTTCGAACGCCGCGACAAGAAGACCAGAATGCCCCGAGCTAACGGTCACTGCGCCGGTATCCCCACTATCCCCACCTTGATTAACGTTAGTGTGGGAATGTTGCCATTTTAATTTTGTCACAAAATAGTGCCATATAAATAAAACAACTAATATTGAATTGCTAGTGCTAAATAATTTCCTATAATTGTAAAAGTCGTGCCAATAATTGTGTATAAATATAAAACTCATGACATTTCCATACAACGGGTAGATACGGGTATACCGGCATACTATTTTATGGGAAATGTTAAGACAAGTTGATGTGGGATCGAAGAACTCGTCTATACGAATATCTTTTGTACCGAGACCAACCCCGAAATCAGTAGTTTTGGCGTTTAAATGAGCAGTCAAAGATACGTACTGTCTATATATGTATGAGGGTTCTCATATATTGACATCGCATTTGATGTCTGATTGCTCGTTTTAACATCTAATTAGGTCTACAAACATTTGCCAGCAAAAAATATGAGCTTAGACCTTTCGATTTGTATGTTCTCATACAACGGGTAGATACGGGTAAATACCCGGCATACTATTTTGTGGGAAATGTTATAATAATTTGATGGAGGATCGAAAAACTCGTCAATACGAATATCTTTTGTTGCGAGACCAACCCCGAAATCAGTAGCTTTGGCTCTTGAATAAGCAGTCAAAGATACCTACTCTCCATACATGTATGAGGGTGCTCGTATATTGACATCGCATTTGATGTCTGATTGCTCATTTTAACATCTTATTAGGTTTACAAACATTTTCCAGCAATAAATATAAACTTAGACCTGTTAATTTGTATGGTCCCATACAACGGGTAGATACGGGTAAATACCCGGCATACTATTTTGCGGGAAATGTTAAAACAAGTTGATGGGGGATCAAAGAACTCGTTGATACGAATATCTTTTGTTCCGAGACCAACCCCGATATCAGTTGTTTTGGCGTTTATATGAGCAGTCAAAGATACGCACTGTCTAAACATGTATGAGGGTTCTCATATATTGACAACGCATTTGATGTCTGATTGCTCATTGAAACACATATAACTATGTCTTACCGCACCTCCCAGCAAAAAAATGATAATAAATCAAAGAAGCCTACTTTCAAAGTATGATTAGTATGGTGGTTTCATATACTTCAATATCAGATTTGACATATACCTGCATTTTAAGCATATTACAGCGCTTGCACACTCTTTCGGACACGAATTGCGAAGTAATTACTCATAAAATTCAATCTACCCACCAAATGGGTAGATACGGGTATTTACCGGGTATTTACCCTATCTACCGGGTATATTCCCAAATGGGTAGATTGGGTATATACCCACCGCCCATCTCTAGGTGGGACAGAATATGGGCTGTCGCAACTGTAGATGAAAAAATTGATATTTTTAATCAGCTTTTAACTAACTTGTATGACCAGCACGCTCCTATTAGAAAAGTTAGAATTAAAAGGCCTCCAGCTCCTTGGATAACACGTGGTGTTAGGATGGCCATGCGTAGAAGGGACAGAGCATTTCGGAAGTTTAGGAAGGAGCGGTCTGATGATAACTGGGCTTTGTTTAAGGTTGCGAGAAACCGGTGTAACAGAATGATGCGAGACGCTAAACGCCGTTAAATCTCTGATACTATCTCCTCATCTTCAGCTGCTGATATCTGGAAGTTCTTAGGAACCCTGGGTATTGGCAATTCAAATAACATAGACATCCCCTCTTCGATTACGTTAGACGATATCAATAAACATTTTTCCACATCTACTTCATTGGATCGCCGAACAAAATTGAATACAATATCTTTCATTCAATCTCTCCCAAGTCTCAACATTCCGCAATTTTAATTTATTCCAGTCAGTCAGGAGGAGGTTAAAAAAATATTCTTGGCAATAAAAACCAGGGCTGTTGGTTGTGACCAAGTAAATCGTCGCATGATAGAAAATATATTAGATATTATTTTACCGGTCATTACCCACATTATAAATTACTCACTGTCAACATCCCAATTTCCTTCCCTTTGGCGTAAAGCCTATATTCGCCCTCTTCCCAAAATCTCTAATCCTTCCCTTCCCAGCCATTTTCGTCCCATCTCAATTCTGCCGCTCTTGTCCAAGATTCTCGAGGCTAGCGCTCACAGACAACTCACCTCATTTTTCCATAACAATGATCTGTTGAATCCGTTTCAATCTGGCTTTAGGACTGGGCATAGCACTGTATCTGCTTTACTTAAAGTGACCGACGATATTAGAGCCGGTATGGAGGATACTTAACTCACTGTGCTGGGTTTAGTGGACTTTTCGAATGCCTTTAATACCGTCGACCATGACATCCTCTTGGCAATCCTATCCCATCATTCCATTTCACCTGAGGTAGTAAATTGGTTTTCTTCTTATCTTCGTTGTCGTCAGCAGTCAGTTTGTCTCGACGAACGTACTTCCAATTGGAGTAACATTGATACTGGCGTACCACAAGGCGGGATTCTTTCTCCATTACTGTTTTCAATCTTTATAGATTTTATCACAAAAGAACTTCAGTGCTCGTATCATCTTTACGCCGACGATTTGCAACTTTATACTTAGACGGAAGTCGACCAGGTAGACAGCGCCGTAGAAAGAATAAATGCTGATTTAAGGGCGATAGGTGACTGGTCCCGGCGATTTGGAGTAACAGTTAACCCCAACAAATGTCAAGGGATACAGATCGGCAGCTCACGTCTTTTAAGTCGTATTGACAATGGCACCATATCACCAGTATTGTATGAAAACTCCATCATTCCATTTAGTTCTAGCGTGAAAGACCTTGGCCTACACATAGATTCTACTTTCGCCTGGAATGTGCAGGTTTCTGAGACTTCTCGTAGAATCACTAATGGATTGCGCTCCCTTTACAAACTGAAAAATTTTCTTCGTATTAATTTAAAAACTATGCTTATTCAAACTCTTATTCTTCCTATTCTGGACTATGGTGATGTGTTACTCGGATTTGAATTGTGACCTCCTAAATAAACTCGATAGACTTCAAAATAACTGTCTTCGATTTATATATAGCCTTCGTAAGTACGACCATGTGTCTGCTTACCGTACGCAACTAAAATGGTTGCCTATACGCCAGCGTCGCCAGTTGCATATTCTCACAACTCTCTTTTCCATTATTTTTGACCATAAAACTCCGTCATATCTCAAATCAAAATTCACTTTTCTTGGTGATACTCATTTTAAAAATCTTCACTCTTCTAGCAGCAACATGGGTATTGAAGGAGCAATAGAAGCCATGCTTTACTGCCCTGAGGCACTATAGGGTTTGCTGTTGATCTTGAAGGTGCAACAATTCGGCGAGTGAGGCGTCGAAATATGTAATGACGGTAAAACATTAATGAAAGGTATGCGGGGTAATAATTTTATTGTTTTAAATTTTGTGGTGTCAGCGAATGTCTGCCACCCGGTTTTTCAAGTGTATATGTTGTCTCTGATAAATATAAATTATGCCATCAGCGCAGCGCCTAGGCCACGTGAAAAATATATATTTTTTTGAGTTGATAACTAATAAAATGGTAGATGACATTGATCTAATCAAAAGTGGTACCGAGTGACAATATATTATGTGAGGCTGTATATATGGGAAACAGAGTAGACTACTATTCAATCAGACTTAAGACAAAAGATATATTGAACGACTATTATGTGTTATACAGTTCGATGTGTGTGGCCCAATCACTTCTTCAAAATCAACAAAAAATATTTTGTTTGGCCTGACCAATTTACTCATTACTGTATTACGTAACTATTAACAAAAAAAAAAAGGTCTGATGTTTTCTCTGGTCTGAAAACGAAGCTAATTAAATTAAAAATTTGTTTATTTATATTGTGATAACAGTGGGGAGTATTTATCCACTGAAATAAAAATTGTGTTGAAACCGGGAAGGGTTAATTTAACATGCTTTAATAAAAATACCGTTTGAAATGAGCTATAATTCGATTCTATCAGCAGTATCGATAAACAATCGAAAGTATCTCAAGACTCACTGTCGGTTTTATTAAAAATACCGATAGTGAGTCAATTGACTGTCAATAATGGACTATCGAGCGGCAATACTTATCCAGTGCTTATGGAGTAAATGAGCCGTTCTGATGATAGAGCCGGAACAAATTCAACAACCCTCGCTCACGGGTATATCTATATATACATATATATATATATATCTATATATACATATATATATATATATATATATATATATATATATATATATATATATATATATATATATATATATATATATATATATATATATATATATATATATATATGTATATATAGATATACCCGTGGGCGCATGTTGTTCCGACTGGAGCCAAAAGTGTCAACGAGAGTAATAATAATAATTATGAGATTTTTATACAAATCCACCTTTTTGGCATTCAACACTGTTACATCCGATTCAAATCAACCAATCAGAGAGCACCGTTGACCTCATTGGCTACAATCTGCTAGTAAAAATATTATTACAAGCTTCTGTTCAACTTGCAATGTTTATGCTATCAATGTAGTGTTGACAAACAACAAATATCATTTTTCAATTTTTCGATTGAAATATGCCAAACTATCGACAGTGGTATATCGGTATGGATATCTGTTTAGAGCAATAATATTGATAACCAACAATACTATCAATAGTATTGATAGTATCGATCTGACGAAGAACAAACTATCATGAGTATCGATAGTATAACGTTTCATAAAATATCGACACTATCGATATTTTTTGTAATATCGATAGTTTATGTATTATTAAAAGCAATGCTATCAATAGTTTGTTCGTCATCAGAATCGATGCTATCGATTCTATCAGCAGTATCGATAAACAATCGAAAGTATCTCAAGACTCACTGTCGGTTTTATTAAAAATACCGATGGTGAGTCAATTGACTGTCAATAATGGACTATCGAGCGGCAATACTTATCCAGTGCTTATGGAGTAAATGAGCCGTTCTGATGATAGAGCCGGAACAAATTCAACAACCCTCAGTAAATAAAACAACATAGCCCTTAGATCATTTATTAAAGTCTTACCTGCGTGTTTCCCTCTGCCGAGGTATAAAATATACTAATCGAATACATTTATAATATAAGTTGCGTAATCGATTATGATCATTACGTAAATCTGTAAAGTATCGAAAGGACGGTGCAAGTGCTCTATTAGAATTGCTATGTTGAACAGTTTCCTTGTGTAATAAGTTTTTTAATTTAATTTTTTACTTAAGCTATTATTGTAAGGCCAAACTACTAATTAAAACGAATGAAATAAGCCCAAACTCGATGGAGTTGCGTCGTTTTATTACTGAATAGCATCGACCACCTTCCGTACTCCGAGATCAGACCCTTGGCATTGTCTGCCATAACGTGCTCATCAAGACAAATCAAACGAGTCCTGCTCCATGAGATTATGTTGTTTTATAACTCAGTCCTAGCGAATACCTCCCGGTTCCATCATCAGATCAGCTCATTAACTTCATAATATTGTATTGATTGACAGGTATGCAAAATTTCAGCTAAATTGATTGAGAATGGCTGGTTGAAAATTGAGCTACAAGATTTGACCTGAACAAATATTCGTACGTAGATATCAGATACATTGCAAGTTAGTAACTTAAATCAAAAAACTACATAAAACCTTCTAAAAGATAGCATAACCTTTCATGGGCAATGTTTTTTATTTCATAACGTTGCTTTGTATTTAAAAGTAATTTCTGAAATCAAAAAACTACATATAACCTTCTAAAAGATAGCATAACCTTTCATGGGCAATGTTTTTTATTTCATAACGTTGCTTTGTATTTAAAAGTAATTTCTGAAAAATGATATCGTTGAATTTATCTTCTAGTATCGATTACGGTAAAAATAATCCAGTCAAGTTTGCGACTAATTTCCATGCCAAACGATTTTCTCGCTTATTTACTGCCAAACTACAGTAAAAATATTAATAATGGCATGACACAAACTTGACAAACCCATTTTATTTTTCGATATTACTTTTTCACTATCTTTCGAGCCGAGACTAAATGTATCAATTACATTAGCAAGGTTCGATAATTAAATTCAAATTTGAAATACAATTAGTTGATGACAAAGGCGCACATGCTACGAAACTGCGCACTTCCCGCGAGACTACCATTTTATGATTTACAACCTCCTATTTATACCCTGTGCTTTAGATTTGAATATATATTAGCCACTTAACTGTCCTAAAAAGTGCTTACATTTTTTGAAAGACGTGTTAATTTGTGACTATCTGATGCCTTTGACTTCGATTTCGTGGACAAAAAAGCTTGTTACAATTAAAAATAAATAAAATTACATTTGAATTTGGAATCCGTTACTTTTATGTGATTTTTCATTGTCTTTTCTTATTTTGGCGCTAATACATTGTTCAATATTTTGCGATATTAAAATGGAGTGGGGTGATATAGAGAACCGAATCGCTGTGATTGCATTACACAAAGTAGGTATGGAGCCAAATGCAGTTTTTAGAATTCTCCATACGCTTGGTATTAGTCAAATGTTTGTGTATCGGCACAGGTATGACACTTCATAGAAATGGAGCAGCATATATACCTAGTACTACTACAAACGAAACAATCCGTCCTCCTTCTCCGGAATCCTGTGACCAACACACGAGCGAGCGACTGAAGCTTAGGGCGAAAGTAACACAGACACATAAACAACTTTGTCGTGGGTTGTAGGTTAAGTTCGTTAGGTTTTCTGTGACCAACACACGAGCGAGCGAACGACTCAAGCTTAGGACGAAATTAACACAGACACAGAATGCCGTGGAGTGTAGGTTAAGTTATATAACATCCATCCATCCATCCATTTCAGCCGCACAACGTCCACTGCTAGCTAGACATAGGTCTCTCCCAAAGTAAGTAACAACATAAGTATAAAAGAATTTTTATATTAACTAAACATATTGAGAATTGAAATATTTGATTTGATATTATGATATTATTAACCTCAAAAAAGTAAATATTATTTGTAATAAAATTTGTTTTGTTACTTAATTCTTCATAATAAATATTCTGAGTATGGAATAAATATTCTGAATAACGAAAATCAATAAAACTTTTATCTGTAAAAGAATGCACACAAAAACTTTAATTTACAACCTTCGTCCTAATTTCCTGTGCATTAGATTTGAACACAGATTAGTCACTCAACTGTCCTCTTCTTCTTATATTTAAGAGCTGGGCTCTTGTCGGTGGAGTGCTTTCCATGTCTCTCTTCCTTCCGCTAAGTTCTTAACCTCTTTATGTTTTCACGTTTAATTTTTCTTTTATTTGGTCTATAAATTTTCTTCTGGGTTTTCCTACTCCTCTCTTTCCTTCTATTTTTCCTTCCATTATTGTTTTAAAGAACGCATCGTGGCGTAGTAGATGACCGAACATTTTCCCTCTTCTATTTTCTATAATTTGTATTATTTGTCTTTTCTCTCTCACATCCTCTAATACCTTTTCATTTGTATTTTTTTCTGTCCAACTTATTTTTTTCATTCTCCTCCAGCACCACATTTCAAATGCTTCTAATCTATCTCTATCCTTTTTGGTCATCGTCCACGTTTCACATCCATACAAAGCAGTGCTCCATATAAATGTTTTAATAAATCTTTTACGTAAACTTTCTTTAATACCAGAACAAAATATATATTTTTTACTCTTAAATGTACTTTTTGCAATAGCAATCCTCTTCTTAATATCTTCTGAGCATCTTGCCTCTTCGTTGATAATAGTTCCTAAATATTTAAAACTTTGAACTTGGTCTATTGTTTTATTATTAAGTTGGATATTTTTAATTACTGGACCTGACTTAAAGACAATTAAGGACTTGGTTTTATTTATGTTTATACTCAATTTATGTTCTTTAAAAATATTGTTCATTGCTTCTATTAACTTTTCTAACTGTTGTGAACTGCTTCCAAGGGCTGCTATGTCATCTGCAAATCTTGTAAAATGTATCTTTTCTCCATTAATACTAACTCCTCCTATATCTTGGTCTTTGATTTGAGATATTGCTGCTTCTATAAATAGATTGAATATCAGTGGAGAAAGTGGGCAACCCTGCCTAACTCCCTGTCGTATTTTAGCCTGTCTTTTTTCATTATTACTTTCTATTATTGTCTCTTGTTCTTTATACTATTCTTTGATTATTCTCCTGTCTCTGTAGTCTATGCCAGCATTCTTAAGCGCCTTCATCATTAGTTTCCAATTTACTTTATCGAACGCTTTCTCTAAATCTATAAACGCAATATGTGTTTCTAAACCAAGTTCCAATCTTCTTTCTATTATAATTTTAAGTGCTAAAACTGCTTCTCGAGTGCCTTTGTTTTTGCGAAAACCATATTGGTCGTTGCCTACTATATTTTCTACTTTAGGTCGGATTCTATTTTGTATTATTTTTATCAATATTTTTGAAGCTTGTGTAATTAAACTAATCGTTCTATATTCTTCGCATCTTTTCGTATTTGGTTTTTTTGGTATCGTAACGGTTCTATTTATTTTAAAATCATTTGGTATTTTTTCTGTTTTATATATTTCTTGTATTAATTTAAATATCTCGTCTATGAGTGTGTGACATTTAATATATTTAATAAGTTCTATTTGTATTCCATCTACTCCAGCGGCCTTGTTATTTTGTAAACTATTGAGTGCAAATTCAAATTCTTCGCGCGTTATTTCAGGCCCAAACTCGTTTTCTTCTACCCTATTTTCATCTTCTATATCCTCATCACACAAACCTTCTCCATCATAAAGTTTTTCTATATATTCAACCTATCGTTCTACTATTTCTCTATCATCTATTAATATTCTAGTGTCTTCATTTAAAATAACTGTACTTTCTTTTTTATGGTTTGTTTTTAATTTTTTTATGATGCTATAAGCTATGTCTGGTTTTCCTTTATTTAAAAATCTTTCTACGTCTTCACAGTCTTTTTCAATGGCTTTCTCTCTTTCTTGTCTGCATTTCAGTGTTATTTTATTAGATAATCGTTTGTATTCTTGTATGCTTTTGATATCGTTCTTTTTTCTGAGTGTTCTACGTTCCAACATTAAATCTTGAATTTCGTTATTTAGCCATTTCTTCCGCGGTACTATTTTTCTATTTTGTAAATGCTCTTCTGCACTATCTTTTATAATATCAACTGTCCTATGAATTTCTAATTCTTTTAATGATGTATTTATTTGTATTTTTACTAAGTAGTGCCTGTGACTTCGATTGCGTGGATAAAAATGCTCGTCATTTTATTATTTCTCATAGTTTAGCTGGACATTTATAATAGTTCTGCATCAGGTGTTCCATTTACCAAAATCAATTATACCCTGTATGTTCCCCAGATTTAACAGCAACCAAAAAAGTTTCATTCAAATCTGTCCAGAATTTCCGGAGATTGTCCGGAATGAGAATGTCCGGAGATTAGTGTGTACAAAAAGACAGACAAACAGGGAGACATTGAGACTTGCTATTTCTTTTTGGAAATATAGTCAATATACAGACATTTTTTTACTATTGTATGTATTGTATAATTTGAATATTGAAATATTTATCTGTTTTTTTTTATGTGGGATGTGTGCGTTGGTTTTTCATGATAGAATTAGGGCTCTCCGTATCCAAACGATGTCAATATTATCAGACCCGGTATTTTCTTTTTAATTTTCGAAAGGATATTTATCCTCCATACAAATGCCACCACCAAGCAACTCGACGTAGCCATGTCGTACCGAAGGCCAAGCCATTCCCCTTCTTTTACTGTTTGTTACCGCTCCCCCTAAGCAATTTTCACGAGGCCACAGCACAGGTCGAGTGATGTAAGCCCACAGGGCGAACTGCGTGGCGAGGGCAAATCCCAAGCCATCCACACCAAGTGTAACTTTTTAATTTTTTTAAATTCAAGATTGCTGCCCAAAGTTACTAACTGCTTGCGATTTGGCTGTAAATCTATATCCAGAGGTTTTTTGGACGTAATCCGAATTTTTTTTAAGTCCAAGATTTGTATCTGGCATCTGGATGAAAAAAAAAGGATTATCAATCATTACGTCTCGCTGGGACTTCGTAGAGATCTGAAATCTTGTGTGTTTTGTTTCTGGAGGTGAAGCACTCCGCTAAACTCGAAATGCAATTATATTTCTTAAACAAAGCGTCTGGATGTTTGAATTTTGAATTTACTTTTTTTTCCTTTCTTAACGTTCCTAATTAACTGAAATAATTAAGTACGCTCTAATATTACAATCTAGCCTAAACTCAGGCTAATAACCCTTTAAATGTCGGACGCCCGGAGCGGGCGTCTAATGTATTTTTTTTACTATTGTGTCTGCTATGTCGACAGTCGAAGGGATAAGTAATTTAACATTGACCTAGTTTTATACGTTATTATATAAGAATGTGTCCATTGGCACTTTTCTTACTGTCTCTATTAAGGGGAAGGCACTTTATTCTTGTGTCTCTGCTGGCACATCACTGCACTATAATATCAATGAATTTTTAAAACTACACTAGTTCAAAAGGTTTAGTTCTTTTGAGTCGTCGCACTATGTCCGTGTTGTCGAAAAGCTGTGTGAAGCAGTATATACTCATGTGCTTCGGTGTATTTCTTGATAACTTTATCGACGGTCTGCATGTTAAGGTCCCGGTGTAGATCGTCGATTTTTATATACCAGGGCGCATTCACAATGGCCTTCAGTACGTTATTTTGGAAGCGTTGAATTATTTTAATAATACTTTGTTTGGTTCAGCCCCATAGCTGTTTACCATAAGTCCATACTGGCATGAGGACTTGTTTATAAAGTAGTATTTTGTTATTTACTGACAACGCAGAGTTCCTTCTAATCAGCCAGTACATTTTTTGGAATCTTATATCAAGTTCCTCTCTTTTGTTTTTGACGTGGGCTTTCCAGCGAAGATTCGCGTCGAGTGTCATACCTAGGTATTTAACAGTGTTTTCATATGGCACCTGCTGTCCACTTTTGTAGACGGGACAGTAGTCATCATATTTATTCGTGAAGTTGACGTGGACAGACTTTGATTCGTTTAGCTTTATTCGCCAATTCTTTGTCCAGTTATGAACTTTAACAGCGGCTTGGACCTTTTCTGCTGCTTCTGCATAACTGTTTCCGACTGCCATAATAGCCGTGTCATCAGCGAAGGTCGCAATTGTGTTTACTTCTAGTTCAGGAATGTCACAGGTGTATAATAGGTACAGGACCGAACCTAATACACTTCCTTGAGGTACTCCAGCTTTTATTTCCTTAACTTCAGAGTATGCATGATCTTGTTGCACTCTAAAGGCTCTATCACTTATAAAAGAAGTAATTATCTCTACAAAGATTTTGGGAAGCATTTTTTTGAGTTTCAAAATGAGGCCTTCGTGCCATACCTTATCAAAAGCTTGAGCTACAACTAGAAAGATAGTTGAACAAACTTTTTTTATTTTCAATGATGTTAGCAATCCTATGTACTTGATCAATTGTAGAGTGATTTTCTCTAAAGCCAAACTGGTGTTCAGGCATAAGGTTTCTCGTTTCTATGATAGGTTTTAACCTTTTTAGTAACAGTGTGACATTACGGGCAGCAAGGAGATTGACTATACGACGTTGTTTCATTTGGTGGTTTTCCAGATTTTGCTATCATTATAACTTCAGCTATTTTCCACAAGTCTGGTACCTACATATCTAAGTCTCAATGCAGCATTTATCAGATTCGTTAGCTTAACTATGGCTCTCCTGGGAAGGTTGTGTAATATTTCCCCTAATATGAGGTATAAGATAAAATTTTGAATTTACTGACTAAAGAAATTGGTAGGCTTGTATGTTATGTGTTCGAATTTATTTGCATAATTGTTTTTGTACCTTTGAAAAGTACTTTTTCAATCGTTCTATTTACCATTACTACCATTACGCAAGAGCGTAAGGCAAGATGGCAAGTTTCTTTGTGTGCATTAAGTCTTAAACATAATGTTTAGATGTATAAATAATGCGAAACAAAAAGGTTATCATTTTCAGTACAAAAATATGAGTTTTTTTTATTAATATGACTTTTTAGACTTTGTTCAGGCAAAGCCGAACATTTTCATAGTTAACAAATTTTACGAACGCAGCACCTAGCTGTGACCTACTTTTTGTTCATCGACATTTTGTGACAAATTCAAGTAGCGTTTAATTTTAGTGTAATAAAAGCACTCGGCAGATTCGATCGTTTTTGATTTCTACATATTCTTAGCGACCGGGTTTGTCTGACATCCTTGACATCCCATCTTGACATACATTTAATGTACGGAGCCTATGCAGGGACCCGTACATTTTGGTCCTTCGAAAGCTTTGACCTTACGCGCGTGGTGGTCTAAGCAGGATCATTCGCGAGTGAGGTGAACCAGTGACAGTGGGAAACATTCCACGTTGACATCGTAAATACAGTACATTGACATTTATAGTTAATTTCCTGTTGCGGAATAACTAGTGACATTGCAGTGCAAAACATTATCCTACAGTGAAAGAAACAGTTGTGACATTGACATAGTGTATGGACATAGCAGCCAACACTCAGGCTCCCTTGGGTGCACAGGAGTCTTGACATTGGAATATCGAGCAAACCATTGGAGCTACGTGGCCTAAGGACCGTGCTTCAACTGATAGCAGCGTAAGCTTGACATCGGCATACAAGTAAGATCGTTTCATTTTTTTTCTTGTATTGCTTTTCGCATTTTTTGACATCATGGATACCATAATTAAACGCCAAGATGACATCTTTAAAAGTTTGGAGAAAATTAACACCAACTTTAAAAAAGATTCTTCTGATAGGAAGACTGCTGACTACATTCAGCAGAGATTGGAATTACTTGACGACTATTGGAAAGACTTTGACTCCAATCACAACCAACTAAAACTTTATCTTGACAAATCTCACGAATATTTTACTAAAAATATGTATCAGCAAGTGTATGATTACTACGTCGGAACTAGGGACATTATATCATCTTTTCCGACTAAACATTCTTCATCATCAGGCTCGACATCAGCAACTGACAATACGGCTCAAACTGACAAAATGACAAACCAACCTGACGCTAAACTTAAAGATCTTTTGAGTCAACAACGTACTAATTTTAAGGCCGTGCGTAGACAGATAGATAACTGAGTAGTGGATGACATTGAAGAGAAATGGGAATTGGATGACGAGTTAAAGAATTTGCAGTACCGATGGGAACAGATTGACAAACTACATTGGCAGATTGACAACCTCTCAGAAACTTCTGACACGATATATGAGATGGAGTATACAGAAACTGAAAGAAAATACCGTGACATTAAAAGGCAACTTAATAGGAAGATTTCATCTACGGCACATCTTAAGGACTCCACACCGCGGGTGTCCATCCCGAATTTTTCGGGAGATTATTCTTAATGGCCCACCTTTTTGGACCTCTTCAAGGAGACAATACATAATAATACTAGCTTGTCCAAGACTCAGAAAATGCAACACCTGAAGGGAAAATTTAAAGGAGAAGCAGAGAGACTCATCCAGCATCTTCATATCTCAGCCAACAACTATGACACCGCGTGGGATATCCTGTACCAGCGTTATAATAATATGCAGCTTCTTTTTTCTAAACAAATGGAAATATTTTTAAACCAACATACTCTTCAAAAGCAATCTTCCCTTGAGATAAAACGTTTACATGACACTAGTATTGAATGTTTGCATGCAATAAAAAATCTGGGAGTTGACATTAAGACATGGGATCCAATTATTGTTCACCTCCTTATCAAGAAGTTGGATACCGAAACATACAGAGATTATCAAGAATCCCGCAGAGCACCACGGGAGTTAGCAACACTCGAGGAATTTTTATCATTCTTAGAAGCGAAGTTTACAGCATTGGAGCCGATCAAGACGAAGGAAGATACTAGAATTCAGAATAATCATGCATCTCATACACATACAAAGCCGCAGCATAAACCATATTTTCGACAAGATAAACCGCATTATCCTAATAGAGCATACCTAACTTCGTATAGAGCAGTTAAGTGCCCATTGTGCAATACTTATCATGCCTTGTACCAATGCAAGAAATTTGAAACCATGGCAGCGGATGCAAAGTTAAAATTCATTTCAAATAATAAAATATGTAGAAATTGTTTATACAATCATGAACTGAATCAATGCAATTCGACAAAACGTTGTAAAATCTGCAATAATTCGCATAACACATTACTGCACGATATTTTAGGTAGCAACCAAATTGCAACATCGAGCTCATTGAACTCGTCGGCCAGGTCATTTGCCCCTCAGCAGAAAAATGTAAATCACGTTGACAATAATAATGACGAAATACTTCTTACCACTGTTCAACTAAGGGTGCAGGCGGCTGACGGGACGTATATGACATTGCGAGCCCTTTTAGATTAGGGTTCCCAAGTGACTCTCATTACCGAAAGCGCAGTACAGCGTTTAGGTTTACCTCGAGAACACATTAATGCATCGATATGTGGCGTCGGTATCACTCCGAAGAAGGGCAAAGGAAAGGTCACTTTGAACTGCAAATCTATTCATGACGATTACACGTTCTTTACAGAAACGCTTGTCATGCCTAGAGTTATAAATAACCTACCCAACTTGACATTTGACAGAAAAAATTACAACCATCTTCGTAACTTACAGTTAGCCGACCCCGAGTATCATATTTCAAACCCTATTGACATACTTCTTGACGTTAGAGTCTATTCAATCATTATAATGGAAGGTTTACTAAAAGGCTCTGCATCTCAGCCTATAGCACAGCAGACGGCCCTAGGTTGGATTATCTCAGGAAGTCACACCACCACATATAATTGCCACGTTTTGACAAATCATGATGACGATATGTCCCGATTCTGGGAAATGGAAGAAGTGACAGAAAATAATAATAATTTGACACCACAAGAGCAGTATTGCGAGCAATTTTACGTTTCTACGACGCGAAGATTATCAGACGGTAGATACGAAGTGCTCTATCCGATGATTGACAATTACGAACAGCATCTTGGTCCATCCAAACCCAAAGCAGTAGCCCAATTGAAACAATTAGAAAACAGGTTAGATAAAAATAAACAACTTAGCGATCAGTATCGTAATTTCATGCAGGAATACATTTCCCTCGGCCATATACAGAAATGTACTACACAAAAGGAGCCTTGCTTTTTTATGCCACATCATGGAGTTTATAAAGAAGATTCAACTACTACTAAACTGAGGGTAGTTTTTAATGCCTCCTCGAAGACAAAATCGGGTTACAGCCTTAATGATCTAATGGAATGTGGGAGAAAATTGCATCATGACATACAGAGTTTGTTGATTAACTGGAGAACATTTCGCTACGTTTACTCAGCCGATTGTGAGAAAATGTTTAGAACCATTTTACTCGGAGAAGAGCACCAACATTTACAAAAGATTATGTGGCGAGATGAAGCAGGAAATCTCCAGGAGTACCAGCTTTGCACAGTGACATATGGAACGAAAGCTGCACCATTTCTTGCAATGAGAACGATGCAACAGTTAGCAATCGACGACGCAAACAAGTACCCATTAGCATGCAAGGTTTTACAGCATAATATTTACGTCGACGATATCTTAGCAGGAGACAACAATTGTCAAACTGCGAAGGAGACGCAGTTGCAACTAATTGACATGTTACGCGGAGAGGGTATGAACATGAGAAAGTGGTCGAGTAACACACGAGAATTACTAGAGCATTTATCGCCCGATCAACTTAACCCCTCCGCTGTAGATTTAAAACACGCGGACTCTATGAAAGCACTAGGACTTCACTGGGATCCATTTTCTGACACTTTCAAGTTTAAAAACAAATTGCAAATTGACACGAAACCTAACTTTCAGTTAACAAACTATACCAAACGCATGATGTTATCTGACATGTCTAAAATATTTGATCCTTTGGGATGGCTATCTCCAGTTATCATCAAGGCAAAAATATTATTTCAGCGCGTTTGGGCAACTGACATTGGCTGGGATGACAACATTGCAGAACCCATACTACAAGAATGGTTCACTTTTAGAAAAGAATTGACAAATATAGAAAACATTGACATTCCTAGATGGATAGGTAACACTACACATAAGGTGCAATTACATGGGTTTTCGGATGCCTCTGAAAAAGCATTAGCGTGCTCAGTTTACATTAAAACGACAGATGACAATGACAAGCAGATAACAAGGCTCGTGGCAGCCAAGACAAAATTAGCACCAAACAAGAAACCGGAAACTTTACCTAGATTGGAACTCTCTGCAGCAGTACTATTAGCAAAATTATTTAAGAAAATAATGACATCAATACAATCTGACATTGACCGTTGAAGTACATGAATGTTGGACCGACTCCATGGTAGTTCTGGGATGGCTTCATGGGGATATCAGCCGTTGGAAAGCGTTTGTGGCCAACCGTGTTAAGCAAATCACTGACATTTTACCTGCATTTTGTTGGCGTCACACAAAGTCAGAAGACAATGCGGCTGACTGCGCCACACGAGGCTTGACACCTTTGCAACTACAGCAACACTTCCTGTGGTGGGAGGGTCCTTCATGGCTGAAGGAAGAAATGCCACAATCATCACAGCATTTTGACATACCTAAAATTGACATAAAGGAAAGCAAAGTACATGCAGTACTATTGACACCATCGCCTATAATACTAGACCTATTAAATAAACATAGCCGCTTATCACATGTCGTCAGAGTCATATGTTGGATTCGACGATTCGGGTTACAAATACGTCACAATGACGACACATTAAAAGGTAATCAGAACATGCACCTCACGGCGGACGAAATACAATCCGCCCGCCAGCTGATTATTAGGAACATTCAACTGCACTACTTTAAAGATGACATTGCGCAATTGTCAAAAGGACAACACCCGAGTTCTAAAAGTGACATTTTGACGTTGAATCCGTTTATAGATGACAAAGGAATCCTAAGAGTTGGTGGAAGACTCAAGCATTCAAATTTAACATACAATCGCAAGCATCCGATATTACTACCTCATGACTCACCTTTGACAAAATTAGTAATACAAGAAGCACATATGAAAACATTACATGGGGGTCCCGCCTTGACACTGACATATCTACGAGAACAATACTGGATTATAGGTGGGATTCGAGCAGTGAAAAAGCAGATCAGACTATGTGTGAAATGTAGACGATTCTCATCTCGCACTCCAACCCAGTTAATGGCTGATCTTCCAGAGCCTAGAGTGACACCATCAAAATGTTTTACGCATACTGGAGTGGATTTTACTGGATACGTGGAAGTAAAGTCAAGTAAAGGCAGAGGCATCAAGACATCAAAAGCCTACATAGCAGTGTTTGTTTGTTTCGCAACAAAAGCCGTCCATCTAGAGCTAGTGTCAGACCTTAGCTCGGAAGCCTTCATCGCCGCTCTCAAGCGCATGTGTGCACGCCGTGGACTGCCAAAGCATTTGTACTGTGACAATGGTACGAATTTTGTTGGAGCCTCGCGGATACTGAAGAGAGAATATAAGGAAACATTACCTTCTATAGATACTGCGTTCTTGAACGAAATAAGCCAGATGAATATCACCTTCCATCGCAACGTGCCCCTGTGGCCTCAAGCTGGTGGTTTATGGGAAGCTGCGGTCAAGAGCGTGAAGTTTCACCTCAAGCGCGTCATCGGAGAGCAGAAGCTGACATATGAAGAGTTTTACACCCTTCTGACTCAAATAGAGGCTTGCCTTAACTCAAGACCACTGTATGCACTTTCTGAAAACATTGACGACGATTATTTGACACCTGGACACTTTTTGACAGGAGCACCACTACTCTCGTCTCCGTTATCAGATGTCAACGGTCCCACTAACCTACGTACTCGTTGGCATCTCGTACAGCAAATGCAAAACTCATTCTGGAAGAAATGGTCTACAGATTACTTACATCACTTACAAAAAAGATTCAAGTGGAACAAACCTCAACAGGATTTAAAAATAAATGACATAGTGCTCATACAGGAAGACAACATGCCGCCATCAAAATGGGCACTCGGAAAAGTAGAAGAGATTCACCCTGGAAAGGATGGTCGTACTCGCGCTGTGACTTTTAAAACAAAATCTGGATACCTAAAGCGTCCTATTATAAAACTGACATTATTACCTGTATATGACAACAATGACAACGAAACTATTGACAACAAGCGCACTAAGGAGGAAAATGACATACCTGGTCCATCTACTACTAGAACACGTAGCAGAAGACCACGAGAAGTAAAATTATCCAATAATTTCTTAGTATCTACACTCTTACTTCTAATGACATTTATAACACCGTCTATACAACAAGCATGCAACATCACTCAGCTGACTCAAAATAACACTCTGTACTTTGACAAAATAGCAAACATGAGAGTTGTTCAAGATCACTGGAACATGGTTATTTATTACAACATGTCCATGTATTGGCAAAGTATGACAGATATCGAAAATTACATTTACCACGTCAAGAATATAAGCAACAACGAGTTAACATTTATGCCCATAATATTACAGTTTGAACATGAACTTGATGAAATACAACACTACAACGATCTCATGGTTAATAAAACATTACATCTTCGCAGTAAAAGAGGACTCATCAACAGAATTGGATACGTAGCGAACTCCTTATTCGGCGTACTCGACGATAGATTTGCACAACAATATGAAAATGACATCGAAACTGTCAAAAACAATGAAAATCATTTGCTCGCAATGTTCAAAAATCAGACGTCCATCTTAGAAGCTGAGAACAACATCCTCAAACGAAATGAAGCCGTAATGCATCAACATTTCAAATACATAAATCAACACCTAAATAATATCACACGCGAGCTGAACAAAGTCGAAAGAGTGACAGCAAACATCTTTCAGTCCATATACGTTATGGCTACGGCACTCTCAGCCGATGTAATCATATCAAATGTAAGGCGTATTCAAGAAACTCTACTTGACACCGTAACTAATATCTACCACGGACAAATTGACATGCATTTAATTTCTCCCGATCAGTTAAACTCTCAACTGCATACTATTTCGGGACATTTACCAAGCGAATTAGTCTTGCCATCAGATAATGTGAGAGAGCTCTATAAGTTACTGCATGCACAAGCTAGAATGACAAACAAATATATGAGTATCGAAGTTAAGATTCCTCTACTAAGCCTTGACACATTTGAGCTACATAGAGTGATATCTTTTCCAGTGACAAACAATGAAAAAACTATATATAACTTCCCAGCAACTAATCACATAGCATTCAATATCAAAAAGGATTTGATTATGCCAATGACAGATACTGACATAGAAAAATGCATTAAATACAATGATGACAAGTTTTTATGCTATGAAAATCATCCTATTTATAACATCCACTTTAAGCAGTCCTTATGCAATATCAAATTATTTACAAACAATGACAATCAAACATTTTGCCGTTCAGAGATAAGGCAGTGCACCGACAAATGGATCAAATTGCAAGCGCGCGGCGCCTGGCTCTTCTCGTGTTGCGAGGAATGCGCAGTCCGCATTTTATGCCCAGGTGCGCTAATAACTAAACAATTACAAGGCAATGGAGTTATATATATAGGTCAGGGTTGTATATTGAAAGGAGACACATTTATGATTCACATACCATATGAGTACAGAAACGAATTAGTTATACAACCAGAAATTGACATGTCGGAGATTCCTCAATTTACATCATTGAACGAGCTGATACACACTCCAATATCTGACAGCGAAATTGACAAAATAGAGAATCACGAAAAGCTAATCGACGAGATAAGCGAGAGCATTGCGCAACTCAAGGTTCAAGATCTGCAGCAGATACAGAATGACAGCACCATTCATTTGACAATCATTTATTCGGTGCTCTCAATCATCGTCCTTGGTATCCTGATATACGCAGTCTTCAGATGCAGGAGATCACGTCGAGAAAGCAACGAGGCCAGGGAACTCCCAATACCTTTGTCAACGATGCAGCGCGGGCGTGAAGCGGAAGTGGTCTACGACACCGTGCCAGCTACGCCAGTGTTAACTCGTGCAAAAAGTGTATCTGTGATGAGTGTGGACACGGCAACATCTCCTTCCATTAACAGAAAAGTGACATTTGAGAACCTCCCTAAACCTTAATGACACGCATAATTTTATTGTTTTTTAATTTCTATATTCATTTTAATATTGACACTAAGTAGGTACTTATACAATTTATTAGTATTTTTATACATTAATTTTACTTTTACATTTACATTGCATTTTTTAATTTAGTTTTTTAGTGACATTTTACATTTCTCTTGTTTTCTTTCTTGCCCTTCTGGCAGTATGTTCAGGCAAAGCCGAACATTTTCATAGTTAACAAATTTTACGAACGCAGCACCTAGCTGTGACCTACTTTTTGTTCATCGACATTTTGTGACAAATTCAAGTAGCGTTTAATTTTAGTGTAATAAAAGCACTCGGCAAATTCGATCGTTTTTGATTTCTACATATTCTTAGCGACCGGGTTTGTCTGACATCTTGACATCCCATCTTGACATACATTTAATGTACGGAGCCTATGCAGGGACCCGTACAGACTTATTACTTGCATTAAAAAGCAAGGTAATTCTAAAATATTTCATAAAAAAATATTAGAAAAGAATTTTTGTAATTTTTCAACAATCATCCAATAGATTTCAAAGTTGGCAACACTTTTGGAGCTTACAAGGCATAAGCTTTAAAAATATAAAAGCCATGCCTAAGCTAACCATTATATTAAATATATACGAAATGGAACCACAAAAGCATTAGTTTTAAATAAAATTTGGAGCTAGAAAGTATTGATGAGTTCATAAAAATACATAGGAGCTTAAAACGCACAAGTTTAGTGAATATAAAATCTGCTGGATCAAACCAAGTATTCAAGTTTCAGCTATGGCTTAACTAACCGTCAATTACTATATAAACTACATATATATATAAAATGGAACAACATAAGTATTGGTTTTGAGTAAAATCGGAGGCAGAAAGTACCAATGAGTTCATACAAAAACATATGATATATGTATAAAACGGAACAACACAAGCATGGGTTTCGACTAAAATGTGGACGCAGCAAGTGCGAATGACTTTCCAAAAAAGAACCGTTACGGATCTAAGTTTTCTCGACAGTTGAATACAAAAAATGACGAGTAGAACTTTATTTCTACGAATATGTTGAACAGAATCCATTACTAGAATGCGACGTTGCCACACCGTTCGGAAAATATGCAAAGGGAGTCAAGTTATCGGCCGCCAAAGGTGGAGTCTACTAAGTTCAGGCTCACTGCTGGATCTACGTAGTGCCCAAACGTCTGTTTATATATATATATATATATATATATATATATATATCGGAGCGTCGAGGTAAAAGGGCTCCATGATATCAGATGGTTCCATTCCGAGCGCAAATAAAAGGTGCACGCACACTATTACTTCAAATACACGCCCAAAACTTATCAAGTGGCTACGATAATTCGTAAAGTTCATAAAAGTCACTGTATAGGTAGACAACAACCACAAGAACATGAATCCCATTTCTAGTCCGTAAAGTTAACACTTAAGACCAAATCACTTAAGTTTAGAGAGCACGCAAAACGGTAACGAATACGCGGGTCGCAAGCAGTTACACACAACGTGGCATCTGACCAACCGTACTCATTCGACTGTGTGCCTTCAGCACCCATGCCCAAGCTTAGAACAACGGAAACCATAATAATCATAATTTGATGCTTCGACCCACGGCTACGTTCGGCAGTATAGTGACTGCCCCGTTTTTCTAGGTACTACAAACAAAGACTCTCTTAAGTCCAAACTCCGATAAGACTTAATGTTGTTAATGTAAACATTCGCCTAGGAATGCGTGTCGGTCGCGCGGGCGCCGGTTGCTGTACACTAAAAGATGCCTCGCGCCGACACGGCTATCCTGACTATCACACGTCCTCGTGTGTCAGATAATTTCGCAAACTACCTGCGAAGAAACATTATCCTAATTGTACATCTTGCTCGGCTATCCTGCCCATAGGATACAATGATGACAAACTGGTAGGTTCCCCAAGGCTCATGACGCATGGCACTATTCACAAGTCAATCAACTTTAATTCTCACATAGATCTAATACAGCTTAAACTTCCAAAAATAATTACTCTAAGTCAGATCAGACCAAACACGTAACTGGCTCAACGACATCACACTCATGTGATACTTCTTGTGGTTATCTCACTAAAACCACACGAACACCAACGCAACCATTAACTTACTGCATGTTGCCGCACCGCGCAGTCTCCGTACCAGCTAGACTGGGTTTGGAATGTGACCTACGGCTAACAAAACACGTCAGTAGGTAAATCACGTTGCGAAAGCTCAACTTGTTTTACCATCACCATAATGTGTATCAACTACACCTCAAACGATAAAAATAACTTGCGACATCGCGCCGACATTGGCTGATCCTGACTACTTCTCATTCTCATCAGGTGAATCATTTCCATCGTCATTAGAACATGCTTTAAAAAAAACAGTGGGAACGTAGCAATTTGTCATCGAACGTAATCGATCGTGTGCATGTTTGTAAGTTCTGTTGCTACCAACAGCTTTCAAATGATATCGGTCCTCATCAAGGAACTCATTTATCTTAAATGAACCGCGAAAGTTGGTCTAATTTCGTTTGATTTCTCTCCTGATTTTTAATTAAAACAAAATCATCTACAAAAAACTTAGAAACGTTAGCCTTTGGAGTATCAAACCGCTCTTTATCTCTACGAGCATTTTTGGTTATAGAATTCGCTGCTTGCTCTCTGATCTCATCAATATTTATTTTGTCTTGGTCTTGGTCACCTAAAGCTACTAGCGAAATGGGTCGCGCTACTTGCCTACTTTTCAAACTATCAAGTCCAAAGGGCTAGCTTGAGTTACACGATTAATTGTGCAATTGATGGCAAGCTGCAGATCCTCAATAGGGTTCTGCCATGTTCTGTTTTTATTTACTTCAACAGCCGTAAGCAAATTTTTTTAGTTTACTCATGACACGTTGACACGACAAGTTCTGGTTGATATCAAATAGAGTCGGATGTTATTTTTACCACAAAATTCACGAAAAACTTTTATTTGCAAAACATCGACCTTGATCCGCAATAATTCTGGTCAGTGCACCAAATAAAATCACACTAGATATAAACAATAATGGCAGTTGGTGCATCAATACAATTAGATAAGGATTTGACAGATATTTAGTCAATTTGTCATTATGTAATCTTGAAACTATTTCAGTAATTTCGGAATCATGTTACTGTTCTGCACGTAACCAACTTTTAGATAATTCTAAGACATTTATACGTTTCTCTTGTAATAAGTTTTTGTTTCGTGTCCTCATAAGACAAAGGATTTCGTGGTAGAAAATCGACATGACCGATTCGTTTACCGTCTCTATAAATAATATTAAAATCAGACGACTGTAAGAAGGCCCACCTTCTGTGAACTCTAGGTGTAATGTCAATTTCGATGCGTGGGACAATTTAATATTTTGAAATGGGTTTCCCTTCCCTGATTTTAAAAATAGGTATTCAATTCCTTGGTAGTTGTCACCTCTACTGATATGAAAATGTCTATCAGTTATTAATCAATTCGTGCAAATCATAAAAAAAAAATTATACCTTGGCATTAGAAAAGTTTTCACCACCTGGTAAAGGAGCTCTAATATCTTAATTCTAATTATCAGATTCTCCGTGTATAAAACATGACTCATGTTCATTGTTTTCCATTTATGAAAAGAAATAGGTTTAAAGTTCAACATACAACCCCAATATACAGACTACATAAAAGCCTCACAAGCTTTATTTTTTTTTAAACAGTATTCTTTTGTCAGTTTTTAATAACAATTATAACTTTAGTGACATTATAATAGGTATCGATTAGATGATTATACAAAATCTCTTAAGTAATTTACACAAAGCATAGTAAATATTACTGGGTAACCGTCACTTTTTGGGCTTCAGAAAATCTTTACTCTCTTAGGCAGAATCAAGCACTGTTCATTATTCAGTATTACTAACTAGATAAAATTTACACTCAATAAAACACTTTTCGAATACCTATCATTATTCAGACAACCAATTCACTATGGTTAAAGTAATATTAAAATACCAACTTCATTGACGTAAGGACAGATATCTCTAGTCAAATAATTCAGGTGCATGTTGTCGCCACAACGGATTGTGTGATATTTTTATAGACATTGATTAGTTTTGTTTAATTATTATTGATTTCTTATAAATAACCTATATGTCAAAACATTATTTTGAATTTACCTATATGAATTTAAATATAATATTTATAACTAACGTTAAAATGAATAATTAATTACACTGGCAACACGAATATTTAAAAATACGGCCGTTGTCTGTGCAACGTCAAAGTAGAGGGGCGATCCCCACTACCAAACCTTTGTTGCAATGGTAGTTAGCAAAACTTGAACAGTTGTCTTTTGACTGCGGTCCTGATATAAACTATTATCTAAAATACTTGTAAATTGTGTCGCGAGTGGTCATAGTGTCGTTTACGTGTATGTGTCTATCCGATTACCATAATGGAAATTACGGCTAAGTATATTATTGTTATTTCCTTGCTACTTAGAGTGTTATTTATATAAATTTACCAGTGTTATTAATCGAAATAAAATAACTGTAGAAATGATTATTTGATTATACTGAGCTTGGTCTTAATATGTCTTTTATCATTTTAGTGATTCTTACATCAGAAGCGTGACGTGAAAACTACGCCCAATGCCGCGAAGCCGAAAGAGAAAACGAGAAAAGCGGAATAAGCGAGGTGCTTCGACTGAAAGTTCTCGCTCATCAACCTCGAGATCATCATCAACCGATACCAGTAGCAGCTCTGACGAACCCAAGCGCAGGAAATCAAGACGCACCAGGCGTGCGTCTCCCGCAGTAAGCCAAAACGTTATTTTATCATCTGTGATTCCCGAGTTTGACCCACTAGTGGACGATGTTGAAATGTGGATTAATGTGGTGGAAGCCAATGCTCGCGCTTTCAAGTGGTCCGATCGTGTCATGCAATATCAAGCATTACAAAAACTGCGAAATACAGCTAAAACGTGGTATGACTCACTTCAGAAAAATAAAACACGATGGACTACCTGGAAGTGGAAGGACTGGCGCAACACGCTCTTTGATACGTTTCAAGTTAAGCGTAGCATGTATAATTTATTAAAAGATTTAGTTCAGACCAAGCCTACGGATGGCCAATCTTTATATGAATTTTATTTTCAACAAAAAGGGAAAATTGATAAATTGCGATTAACATTTTCGGAACAGGATATCATTTCAATCATTGTGGGGTCTATTGGCGATAAAAATATTAGTACCGCGGCAGAAGCTGGTAATTTTAATTACTGTGATGACTTGGCTTCCTTTTTACATGGAAAAACTTATTCTGAATTAGAGCAAAAGCCTTTTCATAGACACAATACGAATATATCTCAGAATAAAAAAAATTCTCGTTTACATTACAGTAATACAGATAAGAAAATTGAAAATTCACCAAATTCAAGCGCTGTTTCTAATATGCCAAGTACTAGCGGTACTAATTCAAACATAATTTGTTTTCGCTGTGGTGAACCTGGCCACAAAAAAACCAGTTGTAGTCAAAAAAGTAACGTTATTTGCGGTTCATGTAATAGATATGGTCATCTTGAAACGGCATGTAGATCTAAAGTAAAAACTAAAACTGAAAAAGATAGTGAGGTTAAGAGCCCGCTGTAATCTTTTTGCACGCTGGCAGCGGGCGCACGCACACAACGACATGCCGCTCACACACACAGAGCTACGTAGGCGACGTAAAGCGCGGTGTAGTGCGCTCGTCGATCGTTGATGTTTTTTGGTTAAATATACTGGTGGTACATTATGTTTTGGTGCAATAAAGATTTTCTAACTTACTAACTGGTATAAACTAACAGATATTATTAAAATTTTGGTTAAAGTTTTATTACAAATGCCATCCTAATTTAAATGCGAGTAATAATATATGAATATTAAGTCCTTGAGTGCTTTGGATTACGGGTAAGTAAAAAATATTATGATAAAATAATATGATAAATCGTGAAGGTGATAATAATGGAGACTTCTATTCTTTAACTTATACCTTTAAACGAGCAACTCTTGTAGGTATATTTATTTATTTATATATTTATAAATTTCGATGATCTCGAAAACGGCTCTAACGATTTTGCTGAAAATTGGTATATGGGGGTTTTCGGCGGTAAATAATCGATCTAGATTAGTCTTATATTTGGGAAAACGCGTGTTTTCGAGTATTCATGCGTTTTTCTTTTCACGCAGAATATAGTCGCTAATTTCTCCGCACCGGCCGCCATCCGTTTGGCTCAGCGGTTAAGGATGCGGACCGCTAGAAAGAGTGTTACGGGTTCAAATCCCACTCGGTGACTGTTAATGAGTACTTTTGTTTTTTTATGTTCAAGTTTGTATATAATTTTTTACTTTGTATTGTTTTTAGACAAGTTTAAAATGTAGTTAATGTTTGATATGTAACCGAGCAAAGCTCGGTCACTCAGGTACTTTAGCAGAGTTGAGCACGCACATTATTTAATTTGTGTAGAAACTTAAATAAGGCAATTTTTAGCAAATTAGGTAGTGCAAAGTATTACTTATCATTGATTGTAAGCCATATTACTCCGTATTACTCTCTACATGGTGATTTTTCAATGGTTTTAGTGCCGAAAGCCACTTCATAAGGATCGTTATTAATACCTAAATAGCTAGTTAAAATAAAAATTCAGAAACAAAAAATCGTGAGATCAATTAGTAGTACCACCACCTGGCCGGCCCGACAGAGTTCATCGAGTTCACGCGGCAGTTTTGGTCAGGCGTAACTACTATTAAGTATTACTTTTATTTAAAACTCTTACATCTGTTGTAGCTAATAAGTATCACGATTTGTAAACAGTATTGGCAGTTGTCATAAGTGTTGCTAAATTAATAAAACCTAAGTGGAAGTCGATTGATACAGTTGGTACGTTCGTACGGTCGGGTATCTGTGGCAAGTTGTAACGAACAGACGGATATTTTAAAAATTGGCAGCACTAATTGACCGGTTGGTGAGAATTCATTCTGAATAAATAATGAAGGTAGAAATTAATGTCTTTGGTGAAAATTTTTTTACAAGCTTTCTGGGGCATTGACGCTGGAAATAAACACGTGTCATGGAATCTATGCGAATCTTTTATTTAACACTACGTGGTCTCGATCAGAAGTCATTTTCGCAACATTTTTGTCTTGTCATACACAAATATGGATAGAAGAATTTTTTAACACGATGACATTTTTTTCCAAAACCAATGAAAAGTCAGCGTGTATATCGAATGAAAAGGAGTTTAGGGAGGAAGCACACGGTGAATTCTTTGGTAGCTATGCAGTCGCTGGTCATAAACCGATGGAGAATGTTGCGATGCAGTAGCGCGTTCATGAAACACACGACTGCATCGCTAGAGTAGAAGTTGCCTTCCTTATTATCAAATAAAATAAATAAAACTGTAGAATTAAGAAAATTGGTATAATTTGTCTGAGTATACATTATAAAGTACACATACAAATCTGCTGACAGGAAACGCTACTTTTGCTTCTGATTTTCGATTAAAATTATTGCAGATAAGCCTCATGTTAGCACGCAAATCTGACTACCGTTTTAAGGTCTCAGCACACTTATCAACTCGGAAAGGGATCGACACCGTATCGCCTTTCGCCGCGCGGTCAACCAGGCGTCAACCTGACGTAGGCACGTAACCAACCAGCACAGCTTCGGTACGTCGACTCGACTACGGCTGGGCGACGCCTCGCTTACCGCTCGCCGGCCGCTCTGGTCTGGCTGGCACTAGATCATTTTAAACGTAAAAGTGTAGCGCACGGTTATGTCTCGGTTCACAATATGCGAGTTGACAATCATAGCCATAAATTTTTGATTATCTACAAATAAATAAAACGCGGGTGTGAGGAAACGGAAAGACGTCAGCTCGCATACGGAGAGGCGTAAGCGCGCGGACGACGAGCCGCAAGCGCGGGGACCGCTAGTTGACCGACCAGCAAAGCGGTTCGTGAGCTGGTCCCGAGGCGAGGCGTTTACGTTACGAATCCGAATAGTGTGCGTTGCAGTAGGAAGTTTCATACAAAGAATACTGAGCTGCTCGAGTTGATACGTTTACGTTCCGTTTACGAGTTGATAAGTGTGCTGTGACCTTTAAACCTTGCGTGCTCAAAACTAATAATATCTAACATATAAACGGATTTCGATGAAATTTAGCACAATGATGAGAAATAGTGTCGCAAAGCTACTTGAAGAAGAGAATTCCAGAAGAATTAGCAAGTTCTAAAATAATGTGGAATGTTCTAGAAGTTTATAGAATAATCCAGAATGATGAAGAATTAAAAAGAAGGTTGTGGAATGTTTGAGAATAACCCCGAGTTCACATCGGTGAACCAACACTAACATTCTAAGTCGGGGTGACGGAGGGTCAAGCACATGAATTTTCTAGAAATATCTATTCTCGTACCTTGGCAGGCGTATATAAAAGTGGTGAGATAACTTCAAAGAGATTTAACAAATATTATCGGCGCGTAACCTATACGACTTCAGCGACGAATTTTGGACTATGACTGCATGAAGACTTGGACAATGGACGTTTCGAAGACCATATTAGTGTGTCAATCTTTGGTTGCATAGTGAATAAATTCCCTAAGAAGAGTGTTGGCATTTTTTTCCAAATCTCAAACCCCACTTTCGTAACAATAGCTAGGATACTTATTGGAGGTACAAGCACGTATTATTTATAAGTACCTGGGTGACCGAGCTTTGCTCGGTCGGTTACATCTCAAACATTAACTATTTTTTTTAAACTTGTCTAAAACAGTACAAAATAAAAAATTATATATAAACTTGAACATAAAAAAAAACAAAAGTAAGTCACCGAGTGGGATTCGAACCCGTAACACTCTTTCTAGCGGTCAGAATCCTTAACCACTGAGCTAAGACGATGGCGGCCGGCGCGCCGAAATTAGCGACCATATTCTGCGTAGAAAGAAAAACGCATGAAAACTCGAAAACACGCGTTTTCCCAAAAATAAAACTAATCTAGATCGATAGTTTACCCCTGAAAACTCCCATATACAAATTTTCAGCGAAATCGTTAGAGCCGTTTTCGAGATCACAGAAATTTATAAATAAATATATATACATACAAGAATTGCTCGTTTAAAGGTATAAGATATAGGGCTAATAGCTGCAGGAGTTTCATTGAACGACATTTAGGCGGATCGATGATTTCCAGTAGTAATAATTTATGATAAAAATTTATCAACCGGTCTTACATTTTATTTTCCCAAATCTCATCGTCTCGCCTGATAATTTCAGTTTTAATTAACAAATCAGGTCCAGTCTAGACACCAAACTGACAAACGTCTTGTCTAGTGACTTACTTAAGCTTACTTTTTGCCTTTTGCAGAATTAGTGGCACCATAGTATTTATTTTTCCGTTTCACATTATCAACGTTCTATTTTTAGCTCGTTTGCCCATTCTATTTTTTTTTTTTTAGTCTGCATTCTCCAACATAATCGGAGACTGTATTCTCCAAATTAAAGTTTTTACTAACAAATTTTTGGAATAAAAATGAATTTAACTATTTTTTATTTATTTTTCAAAATTTGTTTCATCTTAAATTTGGGATGTGGAGGACGGCATCCGGTGCCAGCACTCAGCTGCCGTGCTACACTCCCCAAATGAGTACGGCAAATTAAATATAAAAAATCTTTCAATAATTATGTTTGGTTACTTAGACGATATTAGTGAAATCGCATTTTCATGTAAACTGAATTTCTTAAAATGGCCGCTACATCGCGTCCCTTTCCACCGCGGAGCAGACAGTGCCTGCGCATATGGCCTAGGGCCACACCAACGCTGAACACCACCGCCCAGCGATGGAATGGGAGCAACATCTTCATTTCAGAAATACGGGGCAATTAGGGAGAACTTGATAAATTTTCTATTTCTTTTCAAGTTTGAAAAATTTATCCGATAGCCCATTATATTTACGACAGTACGTTCAACGACACAAATAAATTACTTTATGTAATCAAGTTTTCCAATGATCAAATCCTATCAGTCACTCTATGGTTTGCGCACGTCATCGCACAGTGACTACGAGGTCGGCGTTGGCGCAAAGAAATACGTCCGCTCGCTGTAAGCGCTGCGCGCGGACTGCCGTCGGAGAGTAAACCGCATCCTATTTAAATAAATTTTTATGCGATATGATTTTATTTTTTTACATTATTTAAAAAAATATAATTATGACCGCATCCTATTTAAATAAATTTTTATGCGATATGATTTTATTTTTTTACATTATTTAAAAAAATATAATTATGATGTGTTTGGCATATTTAAAAAGGGAATGAAATGGCGTTTGTAACGTTATTTTTATTTTTCTTAAATAGGAGCTCAAAACACAAATACAAGCGACTTTATTTACATCGATTTCGGCGAAAATTACGCGACTTGTTGATTTTTTTTCCTTGTGAATTTAAATAAAACAATGAAAAAAGCTTCACTCATGTCAGAAAATACTTATTCAGCTATATTTGTGTATTTTTTTTACCGGGTGTTAATGATTAAATCATTTGAAAATCTCGAAAGCCCCGCCACGCGTCTTACGAAATTTGGCAAAACGCACGTTGGATTCCAGTGAATTATACTAAAACAAGCAAGTTCATAGGCAAAATGGTTCACTCATGCTAAATAATATGATTTTATCTTTCTTAATATATAAATAAATTTAATGATAATGCTGTAGTTTTCTCAAAAACACGACGCAAAGTTGAGTGTAATTTGTCAAATTTAATAGACGGCCTCTTAAGCGTATTGTCGAAAATAACTCTAAAGACAAGTTTTTCAAAGACATTGAGTTAAATGGTTGTAAACAGCAGGCTTTCGTTGATATGGGGAGTGGGTGCTCCTTAATAACTACCACTTTAGCCCGTAAATTAAACCTTGTACCTTTTCAATTGGATGCTCCTGTTTTATTAACGGGGTTTAAAATCGAAACTAGCTCCCAGGTTACACATGGTGTACAGGATAACATTAAAGTTGATGAAGCAGTACTGATTATTACGCTTTACATTTTTGATGAATTATCTGGTTGCCCTATTTTAATTGGTAGGAATTTTACGGAAGATAAAAATATTATGTATTCACGTATAGGAAACAGTTTACTATTCCAACCGTTGAACACTATTCAAGTGGCTTTGATAGAATCGTCATCATTTAATTCAGACTCTTTAGAACACATATCATTATTGAATAAAATATTTGAGAAATATCCTCGCGTGATATCTCAGGATATAAAATCTTTAGGTCAAACTTCTTGCGTTGAATTAGATATTGAATTGACTAGTAGTAAACCTATTTGTTATCGACCGTACAGGATGTCAGAATCCGAAAAAATCGCAACTCGTGAAATAATTGATGACCTTTTAAAACACGACATAATTGAGGAAAGTGATTCCGCGTATGCAAGTCCAGTATTATTAGTCAGTAAACCTTCTGGTGAAAAACGTCTGTGTGTTGACTACAGGGCACTAAATAAGATCACTGTTAAAGAAAAATACCCCATGCCTATAGTAGAAGATCTAATTGATAGGTTAAGAGGTCATAGTTGTTTTACATCACTAGATTTGAAGAGTGGCTATTACCAGATCAATGTCAGTAAAGATTCTGTTGCCAAAACCGGGTTTATTACATGCGATAATCATTTCCATTTCAAAAGAATGCCTTTTGGATTGTGCAACGCACCCGCAGTTTTTCAAAAACTCATGAACAAGGTACTAGGAAGACTACGGTTTGATAAAGTCATTTGCTACATGGATGATCTGTTAATAGCGACCAATTCAATCGATGAAAATATCCAAATTTTAGAAGAAGTCCTACAAATTTTACAAAACAATGGTTTGACAATAAATCTATCTAAATGCCATTTCTTTCAAAGCTCTGTTAATTTTCTTGGATATGACATTTTAAAAGATGGGGTACGTCCAGGTAAAAAGAAGTTGAAGGCCGTAGAAGAATATCCTGAACCAAAAAATGTACACCAGGTTAGACAATTTTTAGGCCTTATAAACTATTTTCGTAAATTTATTATGAATTGCGCTATTATTACGAAACCACTAACAGAGCTTTTAAAGAAGGATGCCGCATGGGATTGGGGATCAAAACAAATACAAGCAGTCAAAAAATTAAAACAAGAATTATTGCAAAATGCACTATTATCTATTTTCGATCCTAAGTTACCTACCGTTTTATATACAGACGCGAGTCGCGATGGAGTAGGATGTATTTTGGTACAACAAACCGAAAAGGGGGAACAACCGGTACATTTTTATAGTCGACAGACCTCTACGGAAGAAAAACGCTATCATTCTTTTGAACTAGAGTTTTTGGCTATAGTAGTAGGTTTACAAAAATTCCGTCACTATTTGCTGGGTTCTACATTCTAAATTTACACTGATTGTAACGCCGTTAAATATACTATAAATAAGCAAGAAATTAACTCTAGGATAGGTAGATGGGTACTTCTAACGCAGGAGTTTACTTTTGAGATTATCCATAAACCAGGTACGCAAATGCAGCATGTGGATGCTTTGAGCAGAAACCCTATTGCCGGTTATTCCACCCCCATAAACAGCGAAAGTGTGTTAGTCATTACGGAAGGTGATTGGTTACAATCAGTTCAATTACAAGACTCCAATATATGTTCAATAAGAGAAGTTTTAGAGTCAGGTCAGGCCGAAACTAATAAAAAAATATTTAAAGATTATGAATTACTGGGTAATAAGGTTTACCGACGTACTGAGTATGGCAGACGATGGCTAGTCCCTAAAAATTGTATTTGGCAAATAATTAAAGCTAACCATGACGATTTGGGTCACTTTGCTGTTGATAAAACTATTGAAAGAATAAGATCACAATATTGGTTCCCTAAAATGAAAAAAATTGTTTCTAAGTATATAAAGAATTGTATTAATTGCATTTACTTTAAAAACGTGCACGGTAAAAAAGAAGGCCATTTATATCCCATACCTAAATATGCCCGGCCTTTTCACACTAAACACATAGATCACTTAGGACCATTTGTAAAAACTTCTCGCAAAAATACGTATTTGTTAGTCACAGTTGATTCTTTTACGAAATTTGTATTTATTTCTCCAGTTCGCAATACAAAAAGTAAGATTGTCATTAATGAGCTTGATAAAATATTTCAAGTTTTTGGTAGTCCGCGAAGAATCATTTGTGATGCAGGTAGCTCATTTACCTCTAAGTTATTTATAAAGTATTGTGATGATAAAAACATAAGGAGACACGTGATAGCGACGGCGGTTCCACGGGCCAACGGCCAAGTGGAACGATATAATCGCACAATCCTGGATGCGTTAAGAACAATGGGTGCCGAAACCGACAATAATAAATGGGATGTGAATATTGCAAGCATCCAACAAGGAATCAATAGTACTATTAATAAGACAACCCTAGCTGTCCCCAGCGAGGTGTTCTTTGGATATCGTATTCAAATGGAGTCTGATAAGTTGGATAATGATGATGAACATCCTATCGATGTATCCGCTTTAAGGGATGAGGTCAATGACCGAATTAAAATCAATGCAGACAAACAGAAACAGCATTTTGACTCCAAACGTAAATCAGCACGAATTTATAAAGTTAATGATTTAGTGGTTGTTAAAATACCTAGCCAGTCAAACGATGGGAAAAGTACTAAACTGTGTCCTTTATTTAAGGGACCTTTTCAAGTTACAGAAGTTTTGGGCCACGATCGGTACAAAATTCGAGATATGCGAGGCGCTGAAAGGACCACAAAAATGTATGAAGGAACCACAGTCGCCGAAAATATGAAGCCGTGGATAAGACTGGAAAACTGGGATATCGAAAAGTAATGAGCCATGATGTTGTCGGGTATGCATATATTTATATTGTTTTAATTTATTATTTGTTAGGTACATTTTTAGAAACTTGTAATTTTTGATTTGATTTGCCTATATTACTATGTCTTAAAACTAACAAGTGACCTGTTCTGTCTTAAAAGTTGGGATTTGTAACGATATGCAACTAGGGTTGGCCAAAGGCATCGCCTAGGGAAAGTTACAAATTCTAATAGTTATTTCTCCTGTCTGATGCATTTACTTCGAGCTTGGATATTTTGATACTTGGACAATAGCCCGTTCTGTTGCAGTATTTATCCCTGTAAAATAAATCTGTAATGAATGAAGTTGGGGTTTGTAGCGATATGCAACTAGGGTTGGCCAAAGGCATCGCCTAGGGAAAGTTACAAATTCTAAAGGGCATGAGTAACTAACCGCCGATGGAATAGTTAAAATTGAGTCAAAGTATCATTAATATCTACAGTTCGAAGCTTGTCCAGCCTTCCCCTCCGTTGGACGTGGAATAAGCGCGTTAATAATTGTACTAATATTTTTCATTTGTTCTCAGAAAATGCACCAGACTGTAACGCAATCCGGGACTGATGCGTGAGCAGGAGGGCCGGATGTTGTCGCCACAACGGATTGTGTGATATTTTTATAGACATTGATTAGTTTTGTTTAATTATTATTGATTTCTTATAAATACCCTATATGTCAAAACATTATTTTGAATTTACCTATATGAATTTAAATATAATATTTATAACTAACGTTAAAATGAATAATTAATTACACTGGCAACACGAATATTTAAAAACACGGCCGTTGTCTGTGCAACGTCAAAGTAGAGGGGCGATCCCCACTACCAAACCTTTGTTGCAATGGTAGTTAGCAAAACTTGAACAGTTGTCTTTTGACTGCGGTCCTGATATAAACTGTTATCTAAAATACTTGTAAATTGTGTCGCGAGTGGTCATAGTGTCGTTTACGTGTATGTGTCTATCCGATTACCATAATGGAAATTACGGCTAAGTATATTATTGTTATTTCCTTGCTACTTAGAGTGTTATTTATATAAATTTACCAGTGTTATTAATCGAAATAAAATAACTGTAGAAATGATTATTTGATTATACTGAGCTTGGTCTTAATATGTCTTTTATTATTTTAGTGATTCTTACATGCAGAAGTAGCACTAACTTCTCTCAGGAAGAACTGAGTTCTCACAATCATCAATAACATTGAATGTGATCACTTGTGAAAACAATGTACATTCAGTTATCTTGTGTATTTGTGACTAACATTACAAAACTGAAAATGAAGTGAAATGATGTTAATTCTCAGAGGTACACATCTGTTTCTTGTTAATTTATGTGACAGTTTTTTTGTAGCTTAGCAATGCTAACGTTGCCGTCATACTGTGTGAGCCTGCGTGTACGCATCTTAGTCTCCTAGGTTCAAACATAAAATTACCGTGTTGAGCCCTCCACAACAAACAACAAACCAAATATTTAACTGCAAAACAATCAAACAAATAATTGACAATGGTTTGTACACGCAGCCAAACCAGGCTTATATACGGTCGAACAATATGAAACGATCTCACCAAATTTCTGCAGTGGACACGAAGTTTTCATCCCACTTCTGATATCGGAGCGTCGGGGTAAAAGGGCTCCATGATATCAGATGGTTCCATTCCGAGCGCAAATAAAAGGTGCACGCACACTATTACTTCAAATACACGCCCAAAACTTATCAAGTGGCTACGATAATTCGTAAAGTTCATAAAAGTCACTGTATAGGTAGACAACAACCACAAGAACATGAATCCCATTTCTAGTCCGTAAAGTTAACACTTAAGACCAAATCACTTAAGTTTAGAGAGCACGCAAAACGGTAACGAATACGCGGGTCGCAAGCAGTTACACACAACGTGGCATCTGACCAACCGTACTCATTCGACTGTGTGCCTTCAGCACCCATGCCCAAGCTTAGAACAACGGAAACCATAATAATCATAATTTGATGCTTCGACCCACGGCTACGTTCGGCAGTATAGTCACAGATTACTAATAAGTTACTACGTAACAGATACATCACTTCCCTACAAACGCCAAATACCTACGCTTTATTTAACTAAACTTTCTAGCTGTCAAGCGACGCGAGGAAATATGAGCCTAACTGCTTTGACTCAACGGAGCGTTTTAAGTGCACAGCGGACGATGACGTCGGCCGTTGTGAGATTACCTTAGGGTTGACTCAATGTTGTAAAATACAAAAATGAACGTGACGCATATTTATGAAAAGAAATTTTATTAAAAATGATCTATAGATGAGTTGACTTTAAAAGTTGTGACGTAATAAGAGCGTGTGATTTTCATAGAAACTTCATTAACTGTGGATGTACCGTACATCGCAATGAGAAACATACGATATTGAGTAATTCTTTATAGCATACTTTCTAGTTCACGTAAATCGTTGTTATATACTTTACTAGAGGAGCTCGGTGGCCCGCACTAGCACTTTCGCATGTAAAGCGGCACCGGGCGCGTTCCGCACTTGGATGGGTGACCACAAGTGGCATAAAAATTGAGCTCCTCTGTGCTTCGGAAGGCAGGTATAAGCCATTGGTCCCGGCTGTCATATTGTATGGCAGTCGTTAAGCTTTGTCAGATGCCTTTAGGCAGCTTGAAAAATCTGAAACCAGTGTTGGCCACTTACACACACGAAAAACAACAACATATACTATCTGGATACAGTACATCGATGTTAAACTTTCGACGTTCAGTAGGACAATCAAACTTCATACCTACAAAATAATCTGATTGGACTAGACAGTACCAAATCCTATTCTATACGACTACCTACTTTTTAACGAAAAAAAAACACTTACTTTCCTCGTCTTTTGGCAATGTGAAAAACGACAATTCTTTATTGGTTTTTTGATTTTGACATTGGAATACCGCACAATAATGTCTTGACATTGTTAAATATAACGCTTGTTTATATTGTAAATATAATATAAATATAAGAAGATATTATAAACAAACAATACGCAGTAAGCAAGTCTCATGCACGCGACTGCACAGGCCGGAGTGCGGCGCCCCTTTGCCACTTGGGCGTTAGAAAACACGGCTAGCCGGTAGGTACATTTTGAGCGATCTTGATCGAGTGACGGAGGCCTGGTATAGTGACTGCCCCGTTTTTCTAGGTACTACAAACAAAGACTCTCTTCTGTCCAAACTCCGATAAGACTTAATGTTGTTAATGTAAACATTCGCCTAGGAATGCGTGTCGGTCGCGCGGGCGCCGGTTGCTGTACACTAAAAGATGCCTCGCGCATACATATATATATATATATATATATATATATATATATATATATATGCGCATACATATATATATATATATATATATATATATATATATATATATACATATATATATATATATATATATGTCGGGATGAGCCATCTTTATCTTTGCTTTATCTCAGAACATGGATATGCAGTTTACAAATACGCAAACAATCAAGTATTGTTTTAACAAAATCCTGGGGCGGCACGCACTATTAAAGTTGAGATGTAATTCGGTCGTGTAAGGAGCATGGCATGCGTCACGTGCGTATACGCTCCAGGAGATTGTCCTCCGTTTTTGTGAACAAGCAGTCCAATAGAATATCATAAAATAAGATATTAATCAATAATAAAAATAATGAAAGTAAATCCAACAATAATGATTAAGTATCATTATGGACAGGGCAATAAATGAGTTTCTTATCCGGAACTTTATAAAAATATTAATTGACATTTGTGAATATTATGTGATAATTACTTAAAAACCATAGTGATTAATGATGAAGACCATCCTGTTCCGACATCAGAAGTGGGATCTGAGCAGACATGCACCAGTACCAGATTCGGTGAGTTCGTCTCTTGTTGGCAAAAACGTATAAATTTAGCATTATTTTTGCATCAACACTATTCTGTCACTAATCTCGTCTGTCAGTCTGTTTACAATTTTGTAATTATGTGTTATGTTATGATTCAATTGTTTTGCTGATATTTATTAATTCACAGACGAGACACTATAAAAATTACTTGTGATAAAAGAATCTACGAATAATAATAATTATTCGTAGCTTGGAATATACAATATGTACTTGGAATAATGTTTTATCCCTTATCTATCTTTTTTACATCGATAGTGTGATGCAGAAGAAGTTTTTGTGTGTGATTTATTGCGCCTATAAAGAATTAACAGTTAAATTTTGAAATTAATTTGTGCAGTACATAGATTGAGAATTTTATAACTCCTCTGCCCTTACATGTTTGTGTAAGCATTTTAAATATTTTAAAAAGAAGATGACAAAGTTTCTGCGTGCTTCGTTAAAATCAAGAATAAACCTTACATATTTCCGATGAACGATATGTGCTAATTTAATAGATTATGTTATGTTTGATCAAGTAAAGTTACTTATATCCAGAAATAGAAAACATGAAATGCAATCTACACAATACTATACTCGGTTGACAGCAATGAGTACCTACCTATTTTAGTGATATGATATTGTGATGAATTTATTTTCAAATGGACATGTAGGAAGTAGCTTCCAGCAACATTCTTAAAAACTTTCCCTCATATTCTATTTTAGTTACTTATGACATGTTTTGTCCCTCTTCCTCTTTGCAATATTTGACATTGAAGGAACGAGACAAAGATATTTTGGCCGAAATAGGTTTAGCAAGCGTTTGTAAAGGTTTTTGTGAAAAAGGGGTTTGAATATTAAATTAGAGTAAGCTAAGTTCTTCATCTAAAAATAGCTTTCTTATCCTAATATTTATAAAGAAAAAGTAGTTATTCGAAAAGTTGATATTCCTGACACTCAAATTAATGAAATGTGAATAGGTTATACAATTATTTAACTTTTGGACATTATCGACAAAATAAAATAATGACAATTAATAACCTTATTAGTATGACACAAAATATTGTGCCTGATTTACACAGTATCTGTTCGAGTATTATATTGTTTTCCAGGAGGGTTCTTACATATTTAGGTATTCAATTATCTTAAGACAGCAAATAAAACATTGTAAGTAATTGATCACTTTTTGGATCAGATAAAAAAAAGTGAATTGTGTTCTTAGATAAAGTACATACACACCTAGGATACCATCCTGTCCTAGTTTGGATTACCTAAGGATGGAATAAAATCCTCAAAATAGATGATTCTAAATGTCTAATAGTTTTGAGAGAGTGCATATTTTTCTGATGCACAACAAAACAACCTTTGTATGCACGTAACTAAATGAAAATTATTAGTATTGTATGAACCTTTTCGGTTTTTAATTTATTTGGAACTATACATTTAACATTAAAATTGGATTTCTTTTAATCATAATAATATAAACCTGAAAATGGTTGTACATTTCAGAATTTAGTTGACTGATTTAAAATAAATAATTAGTTTTATTTAGGATATTTGTCTGTTTTGGTACAATAAAATTTATAAAAATGAAAAATGCTTTATTGTACTATTTAAGTTGTTTTTATACATAGTGTCGGAGAACCCTTTTAGTAGTGAGCCTGTGCTAGGTTTACTTATAGTTTAAAACGGTCCCTTTGAAATATTATACTTACTTAAAATAATAAACAAGTCAAACTTAGAATTCGAGTCAGCAGAAGAATGTTATCAGTATCACCTTGGTTAATAAAGAACCCGAACATAAAATCACTACCTACAGTATTTCACACATACGTACTTACCAAATGCTTCGGCGTGATCTTTCATGTACTTATCTCAAGTGGCAGGAACAAAATAAGTTTTGTTCAGAATTTATTACCCTAACAAGCTTTGACGACGATAACGTTCATACCAATTTGTAATCTTAGTTATCGTCACGAAACTATAAGCACTTCCTTTACTGTTTGTAAAAAAAAAGCTTATTGTATGATGCGACGAATTACATTCTTTATAATAATTAACGCTAAACTTATAAACTACCGTAGAAGTATTTTGTGTTTAATTTTAAGAGCTGTACGTATTATAAAAATGCATTACTTATAAGAAGTGAACAAGAATGTATATTTGGCATAATCGACCACATTGAATATGAAACAAATAGCTAGTTAAAAATAATAAAAAATAATTGAGATATTGCAAATAGTTACATAAGTACACTCAATTAAAAATAAAATCGAAACAATTTACTTAATGTTTGCTAATCATTTCAAATGGTATGAGATGATAATCTCATCATCTTATTACTTTGAACTGATCTCAGTTATGTTTAGTTTCAATTTCATATTAAATAAATTAAAAATAAAAACATTTTAAGTCTTAATTTTGACATGGACCATCGATCGTCGAGACGAGACATCCTAATACATATTTGTGTAAAACAATATCATCTCCATGGCTTTTTTGGCAATATACTTAGTAAATTCTTCATTTTGCATAAAGAAAACATTTTCTAAATATGCAAACTTTATACTCGTTTGATATTTTAACAAATTCTTCACATAGGTATTTTGACAAATTAAAGGATACCTACCGATTTGTTTCATTTTGTTAAAAGTAAATTGTATGATGATTTGATTAAAGGAAAATATCTATATTCTCTATGAAAAATAAAAGGAGTAAGGACTATTAAACCCATACATTATAAAACATTTGAAGTAAAGAATCCGCACAGATTTTTTATTTTGATTGGTAATGATAAAATTATTTGTTATCACTGATTGTAAGCACAATATTTTTTTAATGGTATGTAATAAAAATAAAAAATAAAAATTAGAAGTAAAGTCAGATTATTATAGAAATTCTTACAAGTGAGCTTATTTTTTTCTTTTTTTTTTGTGTGATTTATATTATGTAACATGTTGCGGCATCGTCATATTCCGCACACATTTATTTTCGGTATGAAGTAGTTAAAGTAATAGCACTAATGACAATTCTTAATATCGAAATCAGCATTTACGGTTTTCATAGTCTGTGAGCATGATATTGTAGTTGACTTGATGCGCGTTACCAGGTGGTGCGGGTGCATCTTATTCTTCTTATATTTAAGAGCTGGGCTCTTGTCGGTGGAGTGCTTTCCATGTCTCTCTCTCGGGTGCATACGGAGTTGATATTTCTCATGATGTGCCATATGAGAAGACTACGTATGTTTAGAGTGAACCCTTTTATAGGGAGATAAACACAATCTGCGTATGTTATGAGCCCTTTTGAGGGAGGTATTTATAAAAAAAAGAGCCCTTAAGAGGGAGGAAAATGAGCCCTTGCGAGGGAGGAATTATGAGCCCTTTCGAGGGAGGAATTATGAGCCCTTTTTAATTATTTTTGCTGATCAACATTACTTTTTAGTCCACCATATGGATGTCAAATCCTAAAGGGGAACTAAAGGAAATTGACATGAAAATTTCAAGGGCGTGTCAAGCAAAAATAATTGATTTTGTAAACTGAATAAAGCATATGTGTTGACTATTGCAGCAGGCTGTTAGGTGCTGGCTTGGAGTTTTTGAGCTGTCATTTAAAAAAAAGGCCTTCAGAATTCATTAGTTGATAGATACTGAAAGATTTCAAATTGTTTCTTGGTATTAAAATTACTTGATATGATAATGAAATAATGTTAGAACAAAATTCAATTCTAACTAAATTTATAATGCAGTATTTCAATCCTGTAAATACTCCTTTAGAAAATGAATTGTGAAGCATTAAATTCTGATTCAATATATAAAGCTTAATGTCGTAATTTAAAAGGCTCTCCTAAAACTGATTTAGTTGTAAGTTAATATAATAATCAGGTATTCAAATAAAAATAAAAAAGATAATATGGTAATGTATTATAGTGTAATAATGTGTAATGATGTAATAATGTTTAATAGTGCTTAGGTACGACTGTTAAAAAGGCACAGTTGACTTAAAGTTAAGTTGTTAAAAGTGTGACTATAACAATATACTATATTTATTCTGATTGGCTCGGAAATAGTAAAAATGACAGAAAAAGTACAACTGGGTATTTCTTTCAATTATTTAAGCATTGTTTAGTAACCTGGAGTACAAAGAAACAACTGTCAGACTGGAGCTAGTACATAGCGTTGTATGAAGCCTGGTGGTTTGTTTTTAGCCAAAAGTATATATTTTGATATCGATACACCCATAATTATACTCGTATATGTAGACTATGTATGTATATGTCACCGGAAAATAACAAGACTCGTAAGTTGATCAATTTTCAAGGTAGTTGATCAACTCCCGGAAAATAATAAACAGTAGTTAAAATGTATTATTTAACGTATGTATTTTAGTAAATTGATTAATTTACGGCGCCTTGTCGTAAGATCATCCGACGAAGGCGAGGTGTACGTTGATTGGTTAAGAATTAACATGTAGTAAAAAATAAGTGAAATACGAATAAGTACAAATAATAGATATTCAGACTGATTGTACTTACTGATTAAACTAACTATAATACTTATTAGGTTAATAAGTGATAATTAATATCTGAGCTCAAGTATCTTTTGTTATTTAACATATTTTTTCTTTTATTATACTAAGTCATAAAACGGTATGGCTAAATAAGAATAAATATAAATATCAAAACACGGGTAACTCACGTATAGAGTCAGCTACTGCCGACATGTTTCGACCTCATCCGGAGGTCTTCATATAATGTGGAGATTCAATAATGTGGAGAAAATACATCAGAGAAAGTTCAAACGCCTGATACAACAAGAAGGGCAACCCGTTGCACTAAACAATCGTGAAACAAACAGTAAGAATCTGGTAGTAAATTTATCATCACAAGAAATTTCACCTGAACTTGAAACAGTGTTGTCCAAGGGATTGAATTTTGCTCCTACTCCACACAAAATGCCCATAGAGTCGATAATAACAGGAATAGAAGACACTATTGTACGTAATAAGATACCGCAGAGGGATGCAGAATGTCTACGACAAGATGTGTCATCTCTGCTGCGTAAGTCCAAACTGCCAAAGTCTAACGTCACCCGAGGAGAGATTAAAGCCCTGAAGGAACTACGTAAAAATCCAGACCTCCTAGTACTGCCCGCGGATAAAGGCAACGCAACTGTCATAGTTGATACGGAGTGTTATGAGAGTAAGATGACGAGTCTAGTGAGTGATACGAATACTTATAAAAAGGTCAACTACAACCCCACCTGACGAGTAACATCGAGACTTGAAAAACTACTCCGAACGCTACCTGATGACAGTCTGAGGAAGCGCCTTCGTCCTCTTAATCCCACCACTCCTAAAATCTATGGGTTGCCTAAAACTCACAAAGAAAACTGGCCTTTAAGACCGATCGTAAGCCAGATAGATGCTCCAACATATAAGATTTCTCGGTTTATGGCAGATATTTTGCAGCCCATGACGGGAAAAAAGAGCAGCTATGTAAAGGATTCCACGCATTTTGTCAGTCTGATAAGGGATGTGAGATTGAAAGATGAAGAAATCATGGTGAGTTTTGACGTAGCGTCTTTGTTCACGAATGTACCAGTGGAGGACACTCTTAAGATTATTAGTGAGTTAATAAATAATTCTGAAATGCCCACTGAGTACATAAATGTGATGGACTTTTGTCTGAGGAGTGGTTTCTTCGTCTGGAGGGGTGAGTACTACATTCAAATTGACGCAGTAGCAATGGGGTCACCTATAGCTCCAGTGGTAGCAAACATTTTTATGGAATGGTTTGAGAAGAGAGCACTTAACACCGTGGAACACAAACCTAGATATTGGTGGAGGTACGTGGACGATGTTTTTTCTATACTACACAGGGACCACGTAATGCCTTTTCTAGAACACCTAAACTCACTGCATCCAAGAATAAAATTCACAAGTGAACAAGAAAAGGACGTAGTCCTTGCTTTCCTGGACGTTCTGGTTGTGAGAGAACCTGATGGCACACTATCACAAACAGTTTATCGGAAACCGACTCATACAGACCGCTATCTGAAGGCAAATTCCCACCATCACCCAGCCCATTTAGCGTCGGTTCCTCGATCTCTCATCGGCAGAGCGTTGCGTCTGTGTGACCCGCAATACATTGAGTCTGAGCTGGCACATGTAAGGCAAGTGCTGGAAAGCAATGGATACAAGTGGCGACAAAGCTTGAGGGTTAGTACCAACAAGAGCATGCAATCGATGCAATTATCATCGGTAGATAGAGCAATATTGTACCTACCATTTGTGAAGGGAGTGACGGACAAAATCGGTCAAATGTTGCGTCGCAAATTTAATATTAAAACGATATTCCGGCCTCTCACAAAAATCAGACAGCTTGTGCGTTCCCCAAAAGATAGCGAGCCACTAAACGTTCCCGGTGTTTATGAAGTCTCTTGTGATTGTGGAAGGAGCTACGTGGGGGAGACGTGTCGGAATGTGTCTACTAGGTTGCAGGAGCATATAAGAAGTCTAAAGAAACTGGACAGCAACGAGTCAGCCATCGCCGAACATGCGATAGAGACGGACGTCACACATTACATACGCTTCGACAGGGCCAAAGTCTTAGCTAGAGAGAAAGGTTTTGTCCCTCGTAAAATACGAGAAGCAATAGAGATTGGGCGACGTCCTAATTTTAATCGTGATGTTGGTTGGAGCTTACCCGCCGCCTGGAAACCGGTGCTTCAAGAGACGCATAATAGATGCCATGTACAGCCGACAGTCTCTGATACAGTGAGCTTTTTTCACGCACTGGCGCTATCACCAGCCGCAGAAGATGATGAAGAGGAAATAACGGCTCCCAGTACATCCACGGGAGTCCTTGACGCAACTATCCAGCAACAACCACCATCTACCGAATTGTCGCTGCGGGCGCAGAGGGCGATGGCCCGCGCTGCCCGCGCGCCCCGCGCCTCCCGCGACTAACATCAGTGTGTCGCGATCCGGTGCGGTGTACGGGCCTCTCGGCACATTCGCCCTGATGAAGACCTCCGGATGAGGTCGAAACATGTCGGCAGTAGCTGACTCTATACGTGAGTTACCCGTGTTTTGATATTAATAATGACTGCATCTCACGTTAGTTTTAACCAAAAAAAAAAAATATATAAAATATAAAAAAAATATACATGATCTTTCACATCTCATCATCGGTATTAAAATAACATATCTAAGTGTTTGTTAATTCTATGAATAAACACTAGCCAAATGCTTATAAAATGCCCTCGACCAATCAGAGAACAATGTATCATGTGACGGGTAATAGTATACCGTTAAAAAGTACACTGAGCAACGATTGGCCCGTTAGTGGATGATTTTACTTGTGGCACAATCGTAAATTATTAAATTACTGCCAGGTACTGTAAGTTGACCAATTAGCTAAAATGCACTGCGTTAAATAATACATTTCTACTAACGTTTGTTATTTTTCGTCAGTTAATCAACTAACTAGAAAATTGATCAACTTACGATTCTTGCTATTTATCGGTGACATATAAGCATATTGCAAATAAATTGCAAATAATATTGCAAATAATTCAACTGATGATAAACGCACTAAACAAATAGATATTAAATATGTATCTAATGAAATAAAATTACATTCCCACAGGTATACTTCTGGGAGATGCACTGACGAAGACAAAACCATTACCTGCCTGTGATGAGGTGGAACATGGGTTCACAATAATGTATTTTTTAAAGTACATATTGATTTTGTTATTGATTAATTATATACATAGATATATAAGTGACATTTCGATGATATACTAATTAATTAAATTGGTTAATGAAACTAATGTAATGAATGAAATGATCTGACTAGGTTTTACTGGGTTTTCCTAATCCTCGCAACAAATGTTGGATCATTATTTTGTGATTCCCCAGATAAACTTGGAAGTTATGTATGCTCTGCATAGGGACTTTTTTTATTGTATAAAAGATCAATTTTTGAGGGGGCGTGTTGATTTATATTGTTTAATTTGCAAAAATCAATCTTTATTTTTCAATATGGCAATACTAAAGCAATCAAGTTGCCGTCTTTATTTAGTTGCAACGCCCAGTTGTCTCGTTCATTCCGTTACCGACTGTGCTAGGCGTCAGACGTATACACTTCCAAGTAAAAGTGAAATAATATAATTTTATAGTTCACCGGATAAACAGTAGTTTAATTTAGCCCATACAGAGTTGTTATTCCAACATTATACCTCAACAATAAAAGTTCATCAGGCTGAATAACTTTTGCTAAGACGTCATTTTTATATTTCTTATTATAGTTTAGCTGGACCATTATGGTTCTGTATCATGTGTTCCAGACTTCGATTTTTATACCTCAACAAAAAATGCTCATCAGGCTAAACGACTTTGGCTAAGGCGTCATTTTATATTTCTTATAGTTTAGCTGGACCATTATAGTTCTGCATCAGGTGATCCAGGTCTTCGATTTTTATAATTCAATAAAAAATGCTGAGCAGGCTAAACAACTTTTGCTAAGGCGGCATTTTTATATTTCTTGTAGTTAAGCTGAACCATTAAGTTTTTGCATTTGGTGTTCCAGATTTTCGATTTTTATATCTCAACAAAAAATGTTCATCAGACTGAACTACTTTTGCTAAGGCGTCATTTTTATATTTCTTGAAGTTAAGCTGAACCATTAAGTTTTTGCATCAGGTGTTCCAGATCTTCGATATTTATATCTCAACAAAAAAAAAAACATCAGGCTGAACTACTTTTGCTAAGGCGTCCTTTTTATATTTCTTATAATTTAGCTGGACCATTATGGTCCTACATCATGTGTTCCAGATCTTCGATTTTTTATATCTCAACAAAAAATGCTCATCAGGCCGAATTACTTTTGCTAAGGCGTCCTTTTTATATTTCTCATAATTTAGCTGGACCATTATGGTCCTACATCATGTCTTCCAGATCTTCGATTTTTATATCTCAACAAAAAATGCTCATCAGGCTGAACTACTTTTGCTAAGGCGTCTGTTACGGGCCTTAATAAATAATAATTTAATTATATTATCATTAGACATATCTAGTAATTGTAATGTAATTAGATAATTGGTAATTAGTTCTTTAGTCTTACAAGACTGAGGGGCGGGCCTTAATTAGCTCACCCGATAAGTTTTGACAGGGGCGGGGCTTATGCCCAATCAATCAATCAATCAAATATATCTTTATTATTATAGGATATTTATAATATCTCTTAATAATCGTCATTATTTTGTTGCACAATTGTTGACGTCAAATAGTTACTTACAGCTAAGTTTACTACCGCTTCCAAAGCGCTAGTGCAGAAGAAGCGGTAACAAACTGCACTGCACATTTTCTCCAAGGACGTCAACTCACAATTAAATTAATACTTAAAGTTAATGTGGACAGAGAATACATTGTTTTGTTTGTTATGTCATATCATAATTTAATTTAATTTTAGAACGTCAAAATTTTAAAGTAATGTCAAGTTGTAGATTCAGTTTGTACAAAATGTACCAAATTATGACATTGTCGAGTACCTATATTACAAACTATTAGAGGGACCCGCGTCAAGCCCAAGCCAGACTTTTTTGTCTTTAAGGTAGTCATCGGTCCTATAATAAGCCTTCTCACAAAGTACTTTCTTTACATAAGTTTTGAATCTTTTGTCTGGCATATCAAGGATCGATTTTGGCAATTTATTATAAAAAAGTATACAGTTCCCCATAAATGTCTTATTAATTGTTTTAAGCCTATAAAACGGGGCAACTAAGTCATTCTTATTACGTAAGTTTCTATCGGTAAAATCGCTGACTTTATTGTATGAGGAAATATTTTTCCTTACATATATTATGTTTTCAAATATATACTGTGATGCTAAGGTAAGTATATCTATTTTCTTGAATAATTCTCTGAGTGAGTCCCTAGATCCTAACCCGTAAATAGCACGAATTGCCCGTTTTTGTAAAATGAAAATAGTCTGAATATCGGCTGCATTCCCCCACAGGAGTATGCCGTAAGACTTTACACTATGAAAGTAACTAAAGTACACTAGTCTAGCAGTTGCTACATCTGTCAATTGTCTTATTCTCCTAACAGCATAAGCCGCAGAACTAAGCCTATTTGAAAGTTTAGTTATATGGAAACCCCATTGAAGTTTCGAGTCTATTGTAATTCCTAAGAAGGTAGTACTTTCAACAAGATCGAGTTTTTCACCATCTATCATTATGTCAACGCAGCCCTGTCTCACATTGGGAAGAGAAAATCGAACGCATTGAGTCTTTTTCGCATTTAACATGAGATTATTGGCAGAAAACCAATCAGAAATGGAAGACAAGGTGCTGTTTACCGCGCTAGCGTTTGTGCTATGTCGATCAAGTTTGAATATAAGCGAGGTGTCATCAGCAAACAGCACTATGCCAGCCTGCTTCTCAACCATGTAAGGCAAGTCATTGACATAAACCAAGAAAAGGAAAGGTCCAAGAATTGAACCTTGCGGTACACCCATCTTAACATTAGATCCGTGCGATTTTATGCCATTTAAATCAACAGTCTGATGCCTATCTTTTAAATAAGATTCGATAAGTTTGATTGAATTATCATCAAAACCGTATTGACGAAATTTAAGCAAAAGTGTCGGATGATCTACGCAATCAAATGCTTTGGAGAGATCACAAAATGATCCAATTCCATCATTTTTGTTCTCCCATGCGTCGTATATATGAGTAACGAGTGCTACTCCCGCATCGGTGGTCGATTTCCCGCCAGTAAAGCCGAATTGTTGGCTATGGAAAAGGTTGTAGGTCTTAAAATGAAGAAGCATTTGATTGAGCATTATCTTTCCGAAAACCTTACTCAAAATTGGCAGGATAGATATAGGCCTGTAGTTGCCAGGATCTGTTTTTTCTCCTTTTTTAAATAAGGGGATTAGTTTACTACATTTCATTAGGTTAGGAAATATGCCTTCATCAATACATTCGTTAAATATAAAAGCTAAATCAGCAGCTATGATATTTATGATATGGCTTACTACAGCAACTGACATGCCCCAATGGTCTTCAGATTTTTTTAAATTTAACTGTTTAAATGCATCTATTATATCTTTGGGGCCAATATGCTTAAATTTAAATTTAGAATCACAAGGCCTAACATTATTCTTAAGCAAGGCTTCAGCACGCTGGGGGCTAGAATTCACATTAGAAGTAAGTTCCAAAGGAATGTTAGTAAAGAAATCATCAAAAATATTTACTATTTCTTCAGTTTTAGTAATAGTCTTACCACAAGATTTAATTTGACAGATATTTTCTTTGGCTTTATTTTTACCCGTTTCTTTATTTATAACATTCCAAGTTTCTTTTATTTTGTTAGGAGCATTATTTATTTTTCTACTTATACGATTTGCCTTGGCTTGTCTACAAACTTTTTTAAATATTTTGGAATAATTTTTAACATATTCTAGAAAGGAAGGACTGAAATTATATTGTTTTTGGGAATATAAATCATAAAGCCTGCTCCTACTTATGTAGATGCCGGTAGTAGCCCACTCACTAAACTGTTATTTTCTATGCACTACAACTTGTTTTTGTTTCAAAGTTTTTGAATATTCTGAGGTAATAACGTTAAATAGTTCATTGTAATGGTCGTCAGGATTTTTTCCTGTGTAAACGACCGACAACAATTTGTTATCTAAATTATTTTTTAGTTTTTGTATATTTTTAGAAGTAATCGGCCTACAAAAAGTCTTATCTTTGTTCAAAATGCTGGACTTGCCTTTGGTCTCCTTGACATAAACTACATATACACCTGAATGATCAGAACGCAGTTTATTAATAACAAATTTATCAGAATACTGAATATTACTAAAAAAATTGTCTAGACAAGTAGCAGATGTAGCAGTGATTCGTGTTGGCTCAAAGAATACGTTTACTAATTCATAACATTTAAAAAGATTTAGAAATTGTGTACTTTTTGGATTATCTACTAAGATATCAACATTAAAATCTCCGCAAACAATTAAATTCTTTTTACTAGATGAACAGGACTTAAGTACCTGGTCCATTGTTTTAAGAAAACTTTTAAAATCACTATTAGGAGGACTGTATACACAAATAATTATATGATGATCTAGCTCGGCACAGGTCACCTCACAAACGCGCTCAACAGAAAGTCTGACAATATCCGTCCGCTCTTTGCTACAGAAAGAATCTTTTACAAAAATTATAGAACCCCCTCGCTGAGCAGACTTCCTGTTAAAGCAGGTAACAATATTATAGTTGTTTAGGCTGAACATCATCTGACTCTCATACAGCCAATGTTCAGTCAAACATAAAATGTCAACATCCAATTCTTCAAGAAATAATTCAACTAATAATTCTTTGCCGGAAAAACCTTCTAAATTTTAATGTACTATTCTTAGTTCATGAGGCCTTTCCGTTGTTTTATGTTCAGTTAAAAACTGCCGTCAAGTCTACAGATTTACCATCACATATTCCTGGTAAATCGGTAGGCGTCTTAAAACTAGGTTTTCGTTTACAACGTAAACTCGTCCAAAAATTAATATTATTTGCTACTAACGTAGCAATCTTACGTCTAGAATATTTTGAAAGATAAATATTATCTTTTGTCAGATCACATTCACCTATGAAATTATTGGTGTCAAAAAACACAAATTTATCACTATAACGACATGTTATATTATGTATCAAAGTATTGAGATGGTGAATGTTTCTATTATTTGTTGGAGACTGGCAACGTATATATGGAAATGCACATAAAATTATTTTGCCTACTTCTAGTTTAGTTAAATAATCCATACAGCTGATTATTTCTTTTTTTTCCTATTCTATTACAATTGCCTATCAGTAATACAACAGTAGATTTACTATTTAGTTTGGTTAATTTAATTTTATCTAAAATTTGGATATAGGTTGCATTGGGGAAGCAGTAATTAACACAATTGTTATCAAGAAGTGCGTTAAGCATGCAACCCATATTGCGATCCATACTATCAGAAAAAACTATTGTATTACATGGAGGTTCCATGAGGCCAACGCAATCAGACACATTATTGCACAAATTACTGTCACAAGGAGAGAGCTCTGGTGTAGGGACACTGATGGTGGGCTGGTTGAGCTGCCCGCAAGTACATTCCTTAGCTAATAAATCAAGGGTTTCTTGATTGTACCTGCTGTCGCTAATCAATTTCTCCACAGTCAGCATGTGCTCAGTATTTTGTTTTTGTTGATTATTATACTTAGAAAATAATGAGGAGTAGTCCTCCTGTAATTTAATAATATGAGACTCAAGTCTAATCCTGTTGACCTCATACAACTCTTGACTTTTCGCCAATTTTTCATTACATAAGTCTAACTCTGTTTGTAATTTACAATTTAATGAACTGGATTTTAATAAACATGATTTCCTGAGATTTATTATTGGTTTTCTTGATTTTTTTACAAATTTTTAAATGTTTTTTAACTTTGTTGTGACTATTCATGGTATTTGAATTATCTAAGTAATTATTACTGCATGATGTCTCACTAGTGAGATCAATTACTGAGGAATTTGTTGAGGGAGGCACAGGGACACTATCAATGAGCTCGTCAAAGAGGCTGGACACCTCCGCTGACTGACGCGACTCTTGCTCGTAACTACTTATGAGTCTATATGCCTCTCCCAGCTCTTTTTCTAACTCGGAGGTACGTCTGAGCGTTTGCTCATACGTATCACCGCATTGGCGGAAAGAATCTACTTCTAAATGCAATCGGTTAAATTCATCGCATAATTGGAGACTCTCAGAAAGCTTTTGTTCAAGTCTAATATTTTTCGTACACATTAATTCGTATTCACGTTCATTATCTACCCTTTCCAATAATAGTTTCTCATTGTCTTCCTTTTCTGCCTTGAGCTGGAGTAAGGCATCCTTCAGCTGAATTTCCAATTGCCTGGCTGTCGTTGCACGGGTTGTGGTGGACATTTTTACAATATAGGGACTAACAAAATGTGTAAGGAATATAATAAACGCTAGAACAGCTAACAAAACCGATCACTTACTAAGAAATAACAAAAACATAACCTACCTACTGTTACAAAAACAAGTGTCAATTTGTATGTGCTTTATATGAGTAAACTTTCCAAAATTATGAAAAACAGTGCACAAAGGACGTGGTGTTTATTGAGATATGTAAAAAGAATTAGTTATTGTACCGTTCTTACCTTGTAAAAGTTGTAAAAAGCCGGTAACAATTATACCCACTGAACGTCAGCTAAGAGCACTATTATTTCACAAAATACACTGAAATTGCACAAACAAATTATCAATTACGATAAAACCTAGTTTATTTAACAAACAAGTAATATTATTTATTGGATTTAGCTATTGAGATATTTAAATTTACAATATTAAATACGGAGCAATAATTTTGACATTTATGCTCTTGGGTTGCCAGCCGCCGAATCCCGAATCATCTGTCTGTATGTACTCTGCTAATCTTTAAAACTACTGAACAGATTTTTACGCGGTTTTCACTAAAAGATTAAGCTCATCCCTGAGCAACATATAGGCTTTGTTTCATCGAAATCTGATGTTACATAAAAAGTTATCATCATTTTTAGTTTAAGGCTATAATTGATATAAGAAAATGGATGCAGATCCTTAATGGTCCAGATAAACTATAAGTAATATATAAATGACGCCTTAACAAAAGTATTTTAATTAAGTTTAGCCTGATAAACATTTTTTGTTGAGATATAAAAATCGAAGATCTAGAACACCTGATGCAAAAACTTAGTGGTCCAGCTTAACGACAAGAAATATGAAAATGACGCCTTAGCAAAAGTTGTTTAGCCCGCTGAGCATCTTTTGTTGAGTTATAAAAATCAAAGATCTGGAGCACCTGATGCAGAAACGTAATGGTCCAGCAAAACTATAAGAAATATAAAATGACGCCTTAGCCAAAGTAGTTCAACCTGATGAGCATTTTTTGCTGAGATATAAAAATCTAAGATCTGGAACACATGATGTAGGACCAAATGGTCCAGCTAAATAACAAGAAATATAAAAAGGACGTCTTAGCAAAAAGAGTTCAGCCTGATGAGCATTTTTGGTTGAGATTTAAAAATCGAAGATCTGGAACACAATATGATGTAGGACCATAATGGTCCAGCTAAATTATAAGAAATATAAAAAGGACGCCTTAGCAAAAGTAGTTCAGCCTGATGAATTGTTTTTGTTGAGATATAAATATCGAAGATCTGGAACACCTGATGCAAAAACTTATTGGTTCAGCTTAACTTCAAGAAATATAATAAGCGGCCAAGTGCGAGTCGGACTCGCCCATGAAGGGTTCCGTAGTAGTATTTTTTTTTAATTTTTATATTTGAGTTGATTGAATGAAAGGTAAATTACAGTTTATGACATATTAAAAAAAACTTCTTACTAGATCTTGTTCAAACCAATTTTCGCTGGTAGCTTTCATGGTAATGAACATCATATATTTTTTTTAGTTTTATTATTCTCTTATTTTAGAAGTTACGGGGTGGGGGGGGAACACACTTTTTTCCACTTTGGAAGTGTCTCTCGCGCAAAGTTTTCGGTTTAGAATAAAATGATATTAGAAACCTCAATATCATTTCTTAAGACCTATCCATAGATACCCCACACGTGTGGGTTTGATGAAAAATATTTTTTTGAGTTTCAGTTCTAAGTATGGGGAACCCCCAAAATTTATTGTTTTTTTTTTTCTATTTTTGTGTCAAAACCTTAATGCGGTTCACATAATACATCTACTTACCAAGTTTCAACAGTACAGGTCTCATGGTTTCGGAAAAAAGTGGCTGTGACATACGGACGGACAGACAGACAGACAGACATGACGAATCTATAAGGGTTCCGTTTTTGCCATTTGGCTACGGAACCCTAAAAATGACTTCTTAGCAAAAGTTATTCAGCCTGATGAACTTTTATTGTTGAGGTATAAAACTCGAAGATCTGGAACACCTGATGCAAAAAAAAAATGGTCCAGCTAAACTGTTAGAAATATACACATTGACGCATTAGCAAAAGTTTTTCAGCCTGATGACCATATTTATATGCCAGGGTCCTAAAGTCCACGCGGACGAAGTCGCGGGCATCAGCTAGTAGGGGAAGGGGGGGCATAGTGGAACCCCTAATTTTAAAATTAGAAAAAAAATAGAAAAATGTTTAAAAAAATATATTTATTACAAAAATAATGACGCACATATATTTAAGTTTCAATGTCTTTATAAGAAAGTGAGATAACATTAATAGGAACAAAAATAATCAGCCTTTTTTAATTGTACTTCGTATTCTACTTTGCCTTCATTACAAGGGGCAAAGTGGAAACCTCTGAAGGGTAAAGTGGAATAGCCTAATTTGTATGGCTTTGTATGCAATTTATGCATCTAAATTGAGTTTCAACTACTTCACCACACAGCTCATGGGACCATTCAAAGCACTGCTGGCACTGCACCCATTCTTCTGTTGGTGGGTCTTGGTAAATCTCGCCACAAAATGAGCATTCATGTATATCTGGTTGATTTGTCTTTGTTTTTTTACCCTTTCCTTTCCCTTTATTTTTTACATCTTTATTTTTTGTATTTTCTATTTTTAGTTTGGGTATCTTCTTATTTGTACAATCATTTCCAGTTTCCAGTTTTCGCTTAGTTTCAGCTTTTTGCTCTAAAGCAGCCTTATATGGTGAGCTAGTTAGTATTTCCGATTTTTGGGCCTTAACTCTTCGCTTTTTGATAGCTGGAGTTACTTTAGGCATGGGTATTATTTGTTTTGGGGAAATCAAAACCATAGAGCTGGTTGAAGGCTGATTAAAGTCGTCATTGTCTAAATTAATAGCAGGTTTTGGACGGCTATCTTCAACTATTTCGATCTGCTCAGGGACTTCCTGTGTACCATTAAGTTCAGTTATTTCTGATGGACAATCCTGTTCAGTTATTCCAGGTGTACTATTTTCTATATTCTGGGTGATTTCATTGTCAGGTTGTTCAATAAGCTCATTTTCATAAACTGTCGATGGAGAAAAATCCAAAGCCGTGAATAGGTCTCTGTTATAAGGGAAAATTCCTGCTTTTTTAAATCGACTTGTAGCATTATGCACTGTGGCACTTTTTTCAAATGCATCACGAACGTTTGGCTACACGAAAAAGTTTGGCTACATCAAATTGCGTTATACGTCTAGAAGGATGGTTATTCTGAAAAGTGTCAACAGCTCTCTCAAAGGCTGCCTTAAAGGGGCCGTACACTGCTATATCTAAAGGCTGCAGTTTGTGACTAGTGTGTGGAGCAATGCTTACTATAATAACATGCTTGTCCTTCGCCATAGTCTATCCTTCTAAGTTTTGGTGAGAGGTATGGTTATCTAAAATTAACAAGACAGGCTTTTCCTTGGTCGGACGAGTCGTTTCAATAAACATCTGAAGCCAATTATTGTAATTTGTATTATTTATCCATCCAGAGTCTGAACACCAACCTTGTGCACCATTAGGTGCACCATCTTATAAGCGATCGTTCATGCGCTTTCTCTGGCCAAAAATGAAACAAGGTGGTATGAAACTACCAGTTGCACTACAAGCACAAATTACAGTGGTTAATTGCCCACGTTCATTTGAAGCTACTACACCGACTTGTTTTTTACCTTTGACAGATATAACTCGGGGTGGTTTTCCCGCACTTGTTTTTACGCCAGTTTCGTCCATATTATAAATATCATCTGGACGGGACATGAAATTATGCTGTGACAGAACATGCCACAAATTGTCATAAAATCGACCTACTTGCATGCTGTTGAAAGCAGAACAACGTGCAATTGAAGTTGGCTCCGGATTCCTGAAAGATAATTGGGGATGCCTTTTCATAAATCCCTCAACCCATGCTTTTCCTGCTTGCTCTCCTCTAAACGGATGAGAAATATTATTTTGTCTAGCCAACTGAAATGCCAGACCCTTAAGAGTTTCTATTGTTAAGCCAAAAAATACACCATCAAGTTCTACAGCTAGTTCATATATCTCCCGTTCAATACTTGCGTTAAAAACTGGTCGGAATCTACCCAGAGTTTTGGTAGCATCTCCTTTTTCGATATGGCGGTGAAGAGTTCCGACGGGAATCCCATACTTGACTGACGCAGACTTTATTGATGTTGCATTCGCCTCTTCCATGGCTTTTTTCATATCTTCCTCGCTCCATGAACCTTGGCTGGTCTTCCTGTATGTATTTAATTACATACAGCTTGAACATAAACTAACATAGGATAGTAAAGTGAGGGCAAAGCGGAACGCATTCCGCTTTGCCCAAATGACATATCAATCAATCAATCAATCAATACATATAATAAAATCGTAACCGATCGCTGTCTGTACATGGAAGATAAATGAGTAAAAATATTTTTGGGGGCTTTTACCAACGCAATAGAACACAAAACAATGATTTTTTGAATTTTTGTCTGTTTGTCTGTTTGTCGGTTTGTCTGTGCGTTTGTGCACGCTTATCTGAGAAACGGCTGAACTGATTCGTTTGCGGTTTTCACTAAAATATTATGATAAGCTTCACTTAAAATTTAGTGTTTGTTTCATTTAAATCCGTTCATAAATAAAAAAGTTATATCAATTTTAACACTAGAGTGCACGCGCCCCATTTCTTTGCAAGTATGCTCGCGCGCTCTACTATAGTAGAACACTTTAAAATTGAAAAAAAATCAATAATATGGCAATTTTGAATAAAAATAAGCATTTTTACTAAAGAAGATTTATTTTAGAAAATTAAAGTTACAAAATTTTTGTTTACATTGTTAAATTTACTTAATTAAGAACATTTTTAAGAGATCACATAAAAAGTTACATATTTGGCAAGTTACAAATCAAAACACATATTTTTTTTAGATTTCTGATATTTTTTTAAATTGAATCACTATTTTCGTTTCATTCAATGCACAATAGTTTGAGTTGGAGGTGATTTATTCCATTGTGTTCCATTTTTTGATATAAAAAAGTTGCCACTCACCTCTGTACGCTCAACTTGCCTCAATTGAGAGAGAAGAATATCATCTTTTGACGACGACTGCTCAGACTGTGTGGTATTAGTCACGTGGTCTTGAGCCATCTCCTCATCTTGCACCTGACTTCTGCCCTCTTGACTAATTGGTTCTGACACTATGCCAGCATTACCATCGTCATCGCTTTCAATAATTTCCTCATCATCTTTAATTTCCTCTTCCAGCCATTTTGATACACGACGTTCCCATTCTGAGGCCATGATAAATTTTGGTGCTAAAAAAAAACAAAGTACAAAATAAAATATAATGCATAAAAAAAATGTTATAAAACACTAAAGAAAAACAACTAAGTATAAGTTACTTACCTCATATATTAATTACACAAGTGGTCGCGCGTACTACTCAGGTAGAATAAGGATTTTGTCGCGAAATAATATCGACGTGCGGCCTCTTTTTATACGTGCGGCACACTAAAATGAACCGGAGTTTAGTAGTCGAGGCTTATCTAGGAGCGGGAGGGTATATATGAAAAAATGAGATGACACGACTCAAAAGTTTGCTCCTGTTCTACTATAGTAGAGCGCGCGTGTCCTCTAGTGTTAAAGAATCACGTCAACCATTTTTGTTCGAAAAACTGTGTTTGTGCACGCTTATCTCAGAAACAGCTGAACAACTTCGGTTGCGATTTTCAATTATGTATTTTGATAAGTTTCACTTAAAATTTAGTGGTTGTTTCATTGAAATCCGTTGATAAATAAAAAAGTTATATTAATTTAAAGAATCACGTCAAAGATTTCTGTTCGAAAATTTGCTATGAAATAAACTGTACGGTAGCATTGGCTAAAACTTTTGTTAATTTTATATACGGTTTTTATAAAATAATAAAGTTAATAACCGGCCAAGTGAGAGTCGGACTCGCGCACAAAGGGTTCCGTCCCATTATCTATAAAAAATCAAGTTTGTTGTACGGGAGCCTCAATTAAATATTTATTTTACTCTATTTTTAGTTATTATATCGGCAAGAGAAATACATCATCCTTGAAAATTTCAACTGTCTGGCAATCACGGTTCATGAGATACAGCTTGGTGACAGACGGACGGAAGGACGGACAGAGGAGTCTTAGTAACAAGGTCCCGATTTTAGCCTTCGGGTACGGAATACGGAACCCTAAAAATTTACTATTTTGATGTTTTCGGAGTTTTTTTATTAGTTTCTTTTTGGTCACCAATAAATGGCGCTTTTAAAAATACACAGAGCTTAGGGCCGCAAGACCCAACGCCACCAAACGGCGATTCTTAGCATGATTGCGGGCGCGAAAATGGAAAAAGGAATCAAAATAGGAAGTACTTAATAGGTTAGGTTAGGCACAGGGGATGTCCTCTGACTAAAGCATAGGGTGTTGTGAGCGAGTCACGGACCGCCATAGTGGTAGCCGCGCCGGGGCTTTTAGCCCTTACCCCGGAGTTTTTAGTGGTAAACGCCACATAACCTTACCGGTCTCCCGTTACTGGCAAGGTGTCCGAACCGAAGGGATTTTTCCCGCGTAAAATTCTCCTCCATAAATCTGCCTCCATGACGTGGGCCAGTCGGGCGATGGGAACTGGATTCCAAATACGGTCCTCTAGGTTGAAAGGAGCATTTGTGTCAACACGCGTCTTTACCCTAGCGGATAAAATTGAAGGCCGATGTACCAGGCCACTCACTCCTCTCGATAACTGAGAGAGTACCTCAAGTGAGCTCAGCCAAAGCCGCTGATAAGCAGTCGCCGTACCAGGTCTTTGGAGCAAGATTTAGCACGCTGACTTGGCAAAAGCGGTAACGCCGTTATCACCATGAGATTTTTTGTGGGTGTAAACCTTAACCGTCCGATTTCCTGTGGCCAAAAGGCACCTTTTCCTCACGTAAGAAGAAAGGTTAGGGAAAAAATGTTAGGTTAAAATTTAAGTTAGGCACTGCAATAAAAATGTGTGGAAAACCCATACCAAGACTACTCAGTATTGTGACTTGAGGAACGAAAGATAGGTAATGGTCATTTTCCAGTTCGTTTGAACTGAAAGTACGCCGCAAATAACCTCCAAACAGCCGTATAGGACGCCCTACCCGAGAAGCTCTTCAAACGGAGGTTATTAGTGAACACTAAGCAGACATTGATCTCAGAGAACACTAACTTCCTGCCATCCTTGAAGCTCTACTGGTAAAATGTGCCGAGATACTGGCACGTAAAATACCTAGAGGTATCTTAAGTTTGGCAGATGCCTCAGCTTGAAAGTCCACATCAATAGAATGGTGACGATAGTGAAGATGGCCCGGGGGAAGCTCTATCCAGTACTTTCCTCTCGCTTCTAGCTTCGGACGCGGCTCATGATTAAGGCGATCTTAAGAAAATCTATGTTTAAGGTTACTTGAGGAACGCCGTCATCTGTCGGGACTCAAAGTAGAAATGCGTATTTCTCGACTTTTATCTCCCGCCTAGCGAAAGACATATTTGGCAGCAGTCCGCTGCAGAGAGCTACAACAGATTAGTGCTGTGGGAACTCACGCCAAAAGACGGAAGATGAATTAAACATTAGCAAAGTCACTACCTATTGCATAAGTATTTCGTTTTAGAGAGACCTACGGCGTAGCAGTAACATTCGGTAACAGTGTAAGTTTACATGTAGTTTACAATGTCAAAATTCCGATCGACTTAGACTGTGACTAGAGATAATGTGTGATCGTAGTAAACAAGGAACTCTTATAGTTTTGCCATTTCTGTCTGTCTCTCTGTCCGTGGTTTTACTTAGAGATAATTAGAACCAAGAAGCTGTAATTTGGCAACGGTCATGAACTTAAAGCAAAACTGGGCAGGGCAACTGGCGCGACGGAGCCCATGCGATGGGTTGACGAAATAATCAAAGTCGCGGGTTACACCTGGATGTGAGCAGCACAGGACTGAGATGTGTCGACGAAGACAGGTCTATGCTCAGCAGTGGACGGAATAAGGGCTGAGATGATGATGAACTCTTTAGTTTTAATTCTAAATCGACATTCACAAATACGGAACCCTTCACTGCGTGTGACCTGATATTGTGCGTGTTACTTGACCGGTTTTATTGAAAATATCAAAATAACGATTTTTATAAAGTAAAGTCCACGCAGACGAAGTCGCGGGCAACAGCTAGTCGGTAAATAAAATATATCCTATCCTACTTCCTACTATCCTACTTCCTACTATTAATATTATAAATGCGAAAGTGAGTTTGTATATTTGTTTGTTAGTTTGTTACCTCTTCACGCTTCAACTACTGAACCGATTTGGATGAAATTTGGTATGGATATATTTAGAGACTCGGGAAAGGACATAGGGTACTATTTATCCCAAAATTCCCACGGGGAGCGAAGCCCGCGGGCACAGCTAGTATAAAATAAAAATTGCATTACTGTATCATACCTATCCATTAAATCTTAATTGTATATGCATTTATTTGAAGAACCATGTTGTAATAGATTTCCCTTAATTAAAATAATAAAAATGAGCTAGATTAATAATTAATAAAATTATAAAATGCACCATGATGAGTCTTAACATAACTAAAGAATGTTACGTGGTGCAGCAGCGGAACAATACCAGTTCATTGATAATAACCTTCTTGGTAAACTTATAGTGAAGGATAGGTTATCGGTAAATAAAAATATATATAAAATAAAAAATTGCATTACTGTATCATACCTATCCATTAAATCTTAATTGTAATATGCATTTATTTGAAAAACCATGTTGTAATAGATTTCCCTTAATTAAAATAATGAAAATGAGCTAGATTAATAATTAATAAATTTATAAAATGCACCATGATGAGTCTTAACGTAAGAATGTTACGTGGCGCAGCAGCGGAACAATACCAGTTTATTGATAATAACCTTCTTGGTAAACTTATAGTGAAGGATAGGTTATCGGTAAATAAATATATTATATATATAATAAAAATTGCATTACTGTATCATACCTATCCATTAAATCTTAATTGTATATGCATTTATTTGAAGAACCATGTTGTAATAGATTTCCTTTAATGAAAATAAACAGTAAAACTAAGAATAATAAAACATGTTAGTGATGAGCCCCTCACTCGTGATGCACCTCGTTTGAGTTCCTCGTTGCGTCGAATTGAGGGAGTACTCGTTTTTCAAACTTGAACCATTTCATTTTTGTTGAGGGCCTAGTCGAGGGCGAGGCGCGTGCGTATTTTACTCACTGCTTTCTCACTGATGCACGCACACGCCACGCGTGAGGTGTGTGAGTGAGGTATCGTTGGCAGCCAGCCACTATAAAATGAATATGATTGCATCAGTGAGAAAATACTCGTGGCGAGTAAAATGTGCACGCGCTCCGCCATTTTCATACGACTGCTTAGCAAAGCAATGTAACAGCCTGGCAATACTAGCGTGAGGCACGATGTGGTGTATTGTATTATAGTCGAGAATGGATACAGATATACGTCAAATGAGTTTCTAATCTCTAAAATTAATTTATACGGGACAAATATTTATAATAGACTGTTTTGTCTATAATAGAAAAAATGATAATAATAATAGAAAATATTCAACACTATTTTGATTACAGAAAAAAACGAATAATTACTAATAAATACGATCCTAGAAGCGACATAGTAGCAAAATATAATGACACAAGTACGTACCTTTGCACATTTAATACGGGATTAAAGATTTCGTGTTTTCACAAAAATCGGCGCGAATTCAACAGCAGCACACGTGTTTCTCGCTCGGTCGTCACTGGCGCACTAATTTCCAAACACGGCCACTAGGGGGCAATGCGAATGCGTCTACGTCGCCACGGTGCGCTTACCTATATGTTTACATGTAGTTATTGTGCGTTTCCACTTTGCCCACCCGTTCCATTTTGCCCCCCCTTCCCCTATAATAATAAGCGGATAGTTATGATATCCGTTAGCGGCGCGAACATGCCCCCGGCCTTAACAGTATTGGTTTTAAGAAATAAATAAGGAACCGGCGCGGGGGGCTTTAAAATTTGAAGTTATTGTGAAGGCAAAGGACAGAGACGCACGGCTGGTCTTTTGTAGATACCAGTCGCGGTTCTGATTAAGACTACTCGACAGATCTTGTCCTCGCCATAATATGCAGAAACAACAACGCCGAGCGGCCAATGAAGCGGTGGTGCGTTGTTCGTTATAATAACTACAACAGTTCCTATTTTAATTGGGTAGATTGTGTATTCCATTTTCCTCTACTCTGAAGTTGATGTAGGTACTCTAATTTCCAACGTTTAGAAAAGGACGACACCATTTGATCTAATAAAGTAAAGCGACGTAAAAGATTCTTTTCGGCTGTCTCGCTGTAGTTAGGTAAGTACTTCAAGGGAATGGACATTAAAAAATGCGATGGAGTAAGCGCGCTGAGCTCGGAAGGATCTTCACTTAACGGCGTAAGCGGTCGTGAATTAATTACGCATTCGATTTGCGTGGTAACAGTCAGCAGCTCCTCATGGTGAGAAGTTGCGTACCAATTACTCGATATAAGTGTTTTTTGAAAGATTTTACAAAAATCTCGTAATGGCCCCCGAAATGTGGGCTACGCGGCGGATTCATTTTCCAAGAAATTCTATGCTCAGACAATTCATGAGACAAGGCGGATACATACTCTTTAGAATTTGTGAAATTTTGAAGTTCAGAAAGTGTAGTTTTTACGGCTTTAAAAGTACCTGCATTATCTGAATACATACATAAAACCTTACCACGTTGCGATATGAAACATTAAAACGCGGAGATTAAGGAATTAGTTGTCAAGTCAGTTGTTATTTCAACACAAAAATAGGATTTTATTGATCGGACACCTCGTTTCCTATATGGTATGATAGATATAGGTCCTCCGTAGTCGCACGAACAAATATCATATGCTTTAGAAGATTCATTCAGACGACACGACGGAATGTCCCCCATTAAAGGAAAAACTGGTTTAGGATTTGTCCGAAAACAATAATTACATTTGTGTGTAATTTGTCTGACTATATTACGACAAGCCAATATCCAATATTTCTGTGTCAATATGGACATGAGCGCGAACGGTCCAGTGTGACAATGCGTGCGGTGATGATGAGATACTAATAATTCAATAACATGATGTTTGCGCGGTAAAAGTATTGGATGTTTTTGTTCATAAGTCAGATCTGCGGCGAAGCCTGCCACCGATGCATATTAAACCATTCTCATCGAGAAATGGAGTTAGCTTACGGATCGCGGTTGAGCACTGTTTATTATCGGTTAACAGTTTAATTTCATCAGAAAAATAAAGTGATTGAATGACTTTCAGCAGTTGAACCTCTGCGAAATTTAATTCCTCTGCGGTTATATAATTTTTTGAGCGTGATAATATTTTAGTAAAGCGATATATGTAAACAAAACTGTTTAATAATATTCCCCAAGTAGAAACTCTCAGCGAAAGTGTAAGGAACGGATGAGTATTGTCGTTATCATTAACCGCGGCTAATGATAAGACCTTAGTCTCAGGAAGATCGACATGAACCGAGATATCATTAATTGATGTAATCGGCCAGTCTTCGAAGTCGAGACGCAACCACACAGGACCGGAGAACCAGGAGTGCTATTTTTCATTGAGGGACTCAGCGAAACACAAAACGTGTAGTTTTCCAACTCACCGCTCGCGTAAAATACAAATTGATCGTATTTTTCAAAAAGTCGTGTCAGCAAACAACAATATTGTTTTACGCAGAAAACATCGATAATTTGTCTATGCTTTTCAAAAAATTCGAACATGAATAAGAAAGCAACATGAAATGGAATGGATTTCCCATGATTGGTTTCGATGACATATCTACGCTACAAATGTCAAAATTACGAGTGGTCAAGACCACTCGTTGCAAATCCTTCGCAAACTACCGATTCAAAAATGCGCCCGTTTGGAAACGCTCGCGCAAACCCTTCGTAATGTGACAAGTGATTTTAAAAATACGTCTCCAGACCGGGTGCGAGATAAGTAGAGAAGGCGTTAGTCCACGTGACAAACAATCGCTCGGATTCTCGACTCCAGGAACATGAGAAATATTTAGCGAGTAAATTTGATATTATCTTAGTGACGCGAGTCGCGAGGTTTTAAAGCGGTGCGGCGATGAATGCACCCACTGCAGGGTCACCATCGAATCAGTGAAACAAAGTACATCAGCTATGGGATGACGCGGGTTATAGGTATCAATTACACGGCGGACAGGTTTAGACATAAGCTACACGGCCATTAACTCAAGTCTCGCGAGGGAGATCGTGGAAATAGAACATAATTTCGATTTCGCGCATACCATAGAAGTTATAGGTTCGGCCCGTGAGGGATTTTCGACCTTTACGTATACGACACATCCACAGCCCTTTTCACTCGCGTCGGAAAAAGCTATTATGGACTATTAGCTATTATGGAATATTGTTTTTAGGAGTGACACCTAGATGGCGCTTGAAACGCAGTTGCATGAGCAGCGGTAACTCGTGTAGATAATTTTCCCAACAAGTTATTATTTCTTGCTGCGGCGGTTCGTCATCCCATTCCAATCTTAAAATATGTAATAAAATAAAAATAAAAAGCCTTTTATTCCATAATTAATTTTACATGCTTGTATATTTAAAACCATTAAATTTGATTAAAATATTAAATTGTAAATTAAAATAAAATGTTCAATGTCTATTTACTAAATTAAATTAGAATTTAATATTTATTTAAATTATTATATATTTATTAAATTATGGACCCGTTAACGGGTAGAGGTCTCCTCCATTTGGTTCCAATATGTAATCGTTGTAAAATAATTTCGCGGATAGAATTACTGGTGCAATTAATCCTAGAACATTGAATTGGCGTACAATATCAGTATCCGTGAGCGTCACTGTGAATAAAATTTCATCAATAATAGGAGACCACTGAAAGCCAAGAACCTTCAGGGATTGCGGTGAGTCATCAAAGTTGACGTGCGTGTCAAAGCGGTGTGATTTTGGCAAAGAATCGAGTGGGGCATGAGAATTACTCGACCATTTTAACAGCTCAAAGCCTTGAACATTCCCAACAACTCCTTAGAGAGTCCTCGACAGAAGGTACAGAGTAGCACAAATCATCAGTGTAGCAATTACGACTGGCGACGTGAGCGGCGCGGGGAAAGGATGATTTTTCATCATCACACAATTGGCGGACTACCCTTATAGCTAGGTAGGGACTACTTCGGAGACCGAAGCAGACGCGATTAAATTGAAAGGCGGTTATTTCTGACTCATTGTTAAAACAGTAAAGAAACTTTTGATATTTTCTGTGATCCTCGGTTACTAATATTTGTAAAAACATTTGTTTTAAGTCTGATGAGAACGCGATTTCAAATAAGCAAAAGTCAAATAAAATTAAAAATAAATCATTCTGTAGATTTTGTCCTGTATGTAAGATTTCATTTAACGAGATACCACTGTCAGTTTTGGCGCTAGCGTTCATCACTATTCTGACCTTTGAGGTGGTTTTATCGGGGCGGATGAAAGCGTGATGTTGAATATAATATCCTTCAGACTGATTGTCATCAGGCACCGGCGAGACGTAGCCCTTTGAAATGTATTCTTGAATTATTCCATTATACTCGATGCGAAAATTCGGTCAGGAATTAAATCTGTGCTCAAATGATAAAAAACACTTCCTAGCGATTTGATAAGAATATCCTAATATTTTAGGATCGCGGGCGAAAGGCAAAGCTACCATATAGCGGCCACAACTATCGCGGTTGACGTTGTCTGTGAATATTTTTTCACATTCGCGGGCGGCTGCTGGGCGGTTCGCATGATACCTTATCGATTTGCCAGAAGTGCCTGTTGTGCCTGTGAATTTTTGAAACGCGGAGTCATCTAAACGAATGGTTTTTCCATACAAAAAACCGTTCGTGTAGTGACTCCGCAAAATAGCACCTCAGAACTTTTGTAATATTGAGTCAATAGGAGGCTCAGGTTCCACAAAGGAGCATAATGAAATTGGTAAATTAATATTTTCACCAAGCGTTGCGGTGTTTCCAATTAGCATATATCCGAAAATTGTTTCAAAACCGATAGGTGTACCCGGCGGGCCTACTACGCGCCCTGACGACAAGATGCTAGCGAACAGCTGAGCTCCGATCAGCAGATCTACTTCGGCAGGCTCACTGTAATACTGATCGGCGAGCACGACGTGCCTCAGATGTGACAGTGAGGTTGTGTCTATAGGCACCGTAGGTAACTTATCGATGATACGGTCAATGACGCACACATCCATTGAAAGCGAGACGTTATTGTCCAATTGTGAAAATATTGTTTTATTTGTAGCACCTTTAATAGGGCTAGGCGAGGAACCTATTCTGTTCACGACGAAATGAATAACTAGTGCCTTATGTATATAGTTTCCCTTTTTATTGTTCATCTGTAAGAGTAAATATATATTTGAATAAATAGAATAGGTAGGACTAGGATAAGATGTGAAATGTATATAAGTTATGGAGAAATAAAAAATATTTAGTTTTTGTCTTCTACTGTTAGGTACCTTAGACCCAAGATAGGATAGCTAGCTTTGTTTGCAAGAGAAAAAGTAACGTAAGACAGGTGCACATTAGAAGTGAGTACTTCATACTCACTTATACAGACAAATAGGTACACTATCTTGTATACAGGATGATTTTGAACTCCCTAGCTTTATTTAAGGAATGCACTCTATATGTGATATAAAAAATACTTGTTGAATTACTTTTAACTCGTTTCATAGTAAAAACCAAAGATATCAGGCATCAAAGATATCCCAAAAATAAACGAATTTGTCGCCCGCGCCGCGGTGGCAAAGACCGCGCGGAGACGCGTTTACGCGGTCAAGGTCATTGATCTTTTATTACCTATTGTATTACGTTTAATAAGGGTAAATTCATTTTGATGCTCAAATGGCTGCATAAACTCGCCTCGCGTTTCTACCATTTACACTGTAGCACGATCGTGGTGAGTATTTTATTAGCGTTTTCGCATGTTAAGTAGCCCTGGGTGTGCTATACCAGGATCGGTGATCGTAAGTGGCATAAAAAATTTGCAGCCTCCTTCAGCTGTCATCGTTAGATAGCAGTCGTAAAGCTGCCATAAGACAGCTTGTAAAAATCTTGCAAACAGTGTTGGCCACTGTAGTGTACCTCTAACACATTCACTATCACTATGACACTGGCTCACCTTTACACCAAGACACGTCCGCTCTGTACGACATCTACTGTTAGACTGAGCGATCCGACTGCCGCACAACGTACTTATATAACGTACAACTGACGTCCTACCCTCACTGCTCTTGTGAGTGGGACAACATATGTATCTATTTATAGACACAGAACACTACATGCCTTCCTTACAATTTTTTTTTTTAAATGAAATTACAATAAATTCCGGAGTATGTTACAATTATATCTAGGTTATCTTATAACCCACGATTCAATTAAATCTGCAACCTAGTAAGAATATTGATAGATTCAGATATTTATGAACTAAGTTTTTTGTTCTCCCTCTATCCTTCCCCATTTTTTTTTTCTAAAATTAAATTTAAACTAACAAGCAATGAGACATAACTCATAACCAATAATAAAATTTATTTTCCTTTTGTAGACTTAATCGGTCGAGTTTGACTGCCAGTGTCAATCTCTAATGTAATTCCTGCCTTTTCTGATATCTACTAATGAGAAAGCTAAAATAAAAGGAACGCTTATATTAGTTAAAAACATCTTGACAAAATAGTATTTTTCCTATATATTTTTCCGAATTTCATTCAACTTGTAATATGACTGATGACAAAGCAGACTTATTAAATTTTTTGAATTGAGTCATTCTAAACCATTAAGGCTCGAAGTAAATTGGGATTTTAACTGCCATTTGACCAGCTTACTTGATTTAAGGTCCAAAGGCCCCAAAGTGAGGAAAATAGTCTGTTGTAAATGTACGTAAGGACCCATAAATAAGACGATTCGGGTGGAATACCCGTCTTAGGGTCATGGTCACTTTTTCGCGTAAAAGTACATAAACAGCCATCCGAGAGCAGTGTAACCTGTGTAACTTGCTCACTAATGAGCGAACGGTATAAAAATATTTTATCTATTCTTCTTCCTTTTCCAACACTGTCAGAGAATGGATCACTGTCAAAAGTCTACTTATATCGGCCGTCATAAGATATCTAACGAACTCTTGACTCCTGTTATGCATTACTATAAAGTTGTTTCAAAATAACCAACAATCTCAGCGGTCACTTCATATAATTGTATTCTACAATACAAGTTAACACTGAAAACACGCACTTTTAACTTTCACTTTCTTTCACTCATCACTTACTTTAATATTTTTACAGAGAATATGTAATGAAGTGAATAATGATTTATTTATTTTATCTACTTAACATTTTGCTCAATATTCTAAAACCACATCACTAAATAAAACTATGCCAAAATTAAGCAAAAGAAATAATAATCAAAACCAATAGTATAGAAACACAAGAACTTGCATATTATTTAAGTTCTTGCTTGTTAAAATTTAATTTTTGTCTTTCTAATTTGCCGTTAAAATATCAATTTGCATCTTCCTATGTTTCGAGTTGGTGATAATCCTCGAATGTCTGCTATATCTACGTCTGCAAAAGTCCGCTTAGTTTTATAATTGCTCAATCTTTCTTACCACTGTTGTTGTTTGATTCTTGACTCTCCAGTGGGATTTGAATCCCGGGCTGCTCACGCAATTTAATGCGCGCTTATATAGCCAATTCAATGATTTTCTTATAAAATAATTTAATATAGAGGGGCGATTCTATAATTTATAACAAATACTTACATGCAATGACCTCTTACATGTGTCAGCACCGTGGCGGCCAACTACCTCGGCCGCATTATGGATTCGGCAGCCGCAGCTGATTCAGATTCAGATTCAGTTTTTATTGCAAGTCACAAGTTCGAAGATGTTACAAAGAAAAAAAGTACAAGTGACGCCCTGCAAGGGCACAGCAAACATGAGGGCAACTAGTTGCCACTTTCCTTACATATAAAATTTTACAATTTATTGTTTAAGTAATATTTATATAATAGAGAAATCAAAGCAAATTTGCAGCAAAGTTATCATCGAAAAATTCAGATATTTTGTAATAACATTTATTAATGAGCATCTTTTTTAGATTTTTTGCGAATAGTGAAGATTTTTCTGTATTCTTTAAATAGTTAGGGATGTGGTTGTATATTTTTATAGCCATATGATGGGGTAAGAATAGCTGCAGAGGATGCAGCCGAGAGAAACCGGGCTAAGTATGCGGCTTTGGAGCCGTATTATTGCTCCGTCCTAGTGGCGGTAGAAACGATGGGCTGCTCGGGTGCTGATGATAAGCGCCTGATCGGCGAGATAGGGTACAGAATTGTAGAGAAGACTGGTGACTCCCGCTCAGGTTCGTTTCACGTGCAAAGGATGGCCATTGCAATCCTGCGTGGCAGTGCTGCCAGCGTATTTGCGCGGGAAACGACAAAGGCGGTTTATATGACAGATTTTTGTGAGTACTTTGATATAGTTTTGACAGTGCTTACATAGATAAACATCCAAGACCTAGGACAGTTTGAAAAAGGCCATTTTCCAACTTGCCCTGATCGGGGATCGAACCCGGGACCTCTGGGTGGTGGATTAGCATGGTGACCACTACGCCACGGAGCTCGTCATTCTTGATCTCGCACATTTTAATGTGGGCTTACGGCTTCACCCAATTTAATGATTTTCTTGGCCTCGCACAATCCAATGCATGCCCAAACTGACAAAAGGTTAAACGGCATGACACAACAACCTTTTTTTGTTCCAAATTCTTCAGATGTAATGTTTGAAGCTAGAAAATATATTTCCAGTGCCCTTATCCATTTCTCCCATCTAGCGCCTACCGACACTGATCACTGTCAGGATCGAAATGCTCGAGGTTTGGAAGTGTCGTGACTTGAGCCATGGGCTGATGCTGATGAAACTTAGTGAAGATATGTTTAGGTTATTCTCAGACCTGACATCAAATATTTAATTCACTTTTGGAACTAATTTGAAGGAAATTCTTATGACTGTAGTTTATTTCAATGTACCAATGTAAGACTAATAAAAACTTTATAACACTTTAGTATTTCATTAACTGTCAATAAAGTGGCTTGTATGCAGTTATCCTTACATTAAAATATAAGGAAATATGATTTACAAAATTCCTCATAGGTTTTATTAATCATATTTAGAAAACTGGGGTTTTTTGAACTACTCTAGGGAAAGGTGGATAAAAATCTGGCAACACTGAAGTCACTTGGTTTGTTCATTCGTGATTAGTGATATGGTGTGTTTTTGGTGTTAGTTGTCCGAGTATTAAATTAAATTTAAATTTGGTAACCTGTCTCAAATTTAAATTTAACGCTATAAACAGGTATCCTAAAATTCAGATGTCTTCGAGCCAACCTGGTCACAGAAATCTAAGTTTGTGGAAGATATGAGTTAATCTGACCTCCATATTAGAATATCGGATAAATTTGAACATCAAAGATCTTATCTTCTTATATGAAATTAAATACAATTGAGATTTCGATGTCATTTGAGCCAATCTGGTCACAGAAAATAGATGAAATACAAATAGCTTCAAGACAAAATGCTAATTCATTTTCCTGTGAAACGATATGAGTCAATCAGATCTAAATTTTAAGTTGTATGGAAAAACAATAAGTTCAGATATCCTTCGAGCCAACCTGGTCACAATAAGTTTGTGAAAGGATTCAGATATCCTTTGAGCCAACCTGGTCACAATAAGTTTGTGGAAGGAAATGAGTCAAACTGACCTGAATTTAGTTTATCCCATTTCGTATAAGTTGATTAGTGATAGGTATTACAAGTATAAGTGAGTGTAGTGTGTTTCAAGTTGAGTTGTCGACATTACTTTTTGCTGTAATCTGGTAAGTCATTATTATTTCTATCATACTCATTAAAATTCTTCAACGTCACATGATATTGTTATCACTTAAGAGACAAACGTTTTGATTATTGGGTGTGTATCTGTATATATTTATTTCGCTTAAGTGACAAACGTTTTGATTATAATATTGAGATTAATGGACCACAAAGTGGGCCAGAAATCTCAATAAACAACTACTGGTTTACTAACCCTTCAAACGTCGGACGCCCGAAGCGGGCGTCTAATGTATTGTTTTACTATTGTGTCTGCACTGACAACAGGTTAAGGGTTATGTTTTATTTAAGTAATTTATAAATTATAATACATACTTTTTAGGGGTGACTTCTTCGTCAGATTCAAACGTCTCTAACTGCTGCCGCAAGAATAAATTAAATATTATAAAAGCATTGAAAAGATAGACTGTTGAAATCCCTAACACTATGTAAATTATTAACAAAATTATTTGTCAGGAAAAAAAAAAAAAACTACTTTCTAGAGTTTACCTACCACTTATAACTTTAAAACCGCTGAACCGGTTTTCATCAATCATAGCTAAGAATCATCTCGATCAAGTCAGCTTTCAAACAAAAAATCAAAATTAACCCATTCGATCAGGCACTACGATGCCACAGACAGACACAGACACGTGAACCTTATAACATCACTCTTTTTTGTTGGGGGTTAAAAACAAATGACTTTAAATTTAAGTAAAGTAAGAAATTGGTACGTACTTTACTCCATAATAAGTTGTTGGCTCTTCGTCAGAGTCAAAAAGTTGTTCCGGCACTTGTTTCTTTGCTCCTTTAGTGGAACGCTTACTAATATTTTTAGAGTCCGACCTGGAAGTAATTTAAGTAAATATTAGATTAAGACTAAATAAAATATGAATCCTATATTATCATCATCACAGTAGTGACCAAACTTTCACCACGCTTGTGTTTGATATTATCTTTTCAAATGTTTTTTTTTTTACATCTTTATATTTTACGAACGAAGTCTTGTCTATAGATATACTTAATTACTAGCTGATGCCCGCGACTTCGTCTGCGTGGACTTTAGGACTCCGGAATATAAGTATGGTCATCAGGCTGAAAAACTTTTGCTAATGCGTCATTAATGTTTATTTCTAACAGTTTATTTGGACCATTATATTTTTGCATCAGGTGTTCCAGATCTTCGAGTTTTATACCTCAACAATAAAAGTTTATCGGGCTGAACAACTTTTGCTAAGACGTCATTTTTATATTTCTTATTATAGTTTAGCTAGACCATTATGGTTCTGTATGTGTTCCAGACTTAGATTTTTATACCTCAACAAAAAATGCTCATCAGGCTGAACGACTTTGGCTAAGGCGTCATTTTATATTTCTTATAGTTTAGCTGGGCCATTATGGTTCTGCATCAGGTGATCCAGGTCTTCGATTTTTATAATTCAATAAAAAATGCTGAGCAGGCTAAACAACTTTTGCTAAGGCGGCATTTTTAGGGTTCCGTAGCCAAATGGCAAAAACGGAACCCTTATAGATTCGTCATGTCTGTCTGTCTGTCTGTCCGTCCGTATGTCACAGCCACTTTTTTCCGAAACTATAAAACCTATACTGTTTAAACTTGGTAAAAAGATGTATTATGTGAACCGCATTAAGGTTTTGACACAAAAATAGAATAAAAACAAAAAATTTTGGGGGTCCCCATACTAAGAACTGAAACTCAAAAATTTATTTTTCGTCAAACCCATACGTGTAGGGTATCTATGGATAGGTCTTCAGAAATGATATTTAGCTTTCTAATATCATTTTTTTCTAAACCGAATACTTTGCGCGGGAGACACTTCCAAAGTGGAAAAAAGTGTGCCCCCCCCCCCCCCCCCCCGTAACTTCTAAAATAAGGGAATCATAAAAGTAAAAAAATATATATGATGTTCATTACCATAAAAACTACCAGCGAAAATTGGTTTGAACGATATCTAGTAAGCAGTTTTTTTTTAATACGTCATAAATCATAAACGGTAATTAACCTTTCATTCAATCAATTCAAATATAAAAATAAAATAAAAAACATACTACAAGACTTTTATACAGGGTGTTAGTGTAAACACTCTTATCCTTGATACCAGTGGTTCAGTATCATGAGTAGGGTCGAAAACCAGTGAAAACAAATACTGTGTTTTTTTTCTATTTAAAAAAAAAATTTCCCTGTAAAATCAAACAGCATGCTCGTCGCCTCGTACGCATCATCGGCGCGGCAGGGTCAAAGAGAAAGGGGTGCGGGGGCGCATCGGCGGCGTGACCTTTGTCGCATCAAACATGCCGACACAAAGGCGGATCGCCGACAGTCAATTAGAACGCTTCCGGGAGTGAACACGTCACTGCGCGTTCCGTGCGAATCCCGATTTTCGCGCTTAGATTGACTAAATTACCTACCTAGTTAGCTAAGTTTATGAAGATGTCGTACACAAATGTTCAGTGGACCGAAATGGTGCGACTGTATGCCATAGCTGGTGACAACCTAAACTTGGCGCGGACGATGTACGCCGAGCGGTTCCCAGGAGAACGTGTGCCAAGCCGGGAAACGATTCTTGCGGCGACACAAAGGCTACGTACCTACGGCCAGTTCACCGTGCCTAGTCATGCCCAAGGTCGTGGTAATCAACAGTTGGCGGTGAACCTTCAAGAGGAAATCTTAGATTACTTCGCGGAGAACCCAGAGGAGAGCACCAGGAGGGCGGCTCGTCTGTTCAATGTCTCACATTGGACAGTGTGGAAAATTCTACATGTTGACGGCCAGCACCCTTACCACTTCCAGCCCGTTCAAGAACTGAATGACGCCGACTACCTACCGCGGTTGGAGTTCTCACGTTGGCTTCTGGACAACCTGGACAACATTTCCATTCTGTTCACGGATGAAGCAATGTTCACGAGATCGGGCATTTACAATGTTCACAATGAACATTATTGGAGTCAACTAAATGAGCACCGAATACGGGAAGACCATTTCCAGCGTCGGTTTTCAGTGAACGTGTGGGCGGGAATTGTGGACGGGGTACTTCTCGGTCCTGTTTTCATAGACGGACATTTGAACGGAGAGACCTACATGGACATTTTAAGACATGTGTTCGATAGGCTGTTGGAAAACGTGCCTCTCCGGTCTTTAAGAAATTTACACTTCCAGCATGACGGTGCTCCTGCACATTTTCAACTGCAGGTCAGGGCCATGCTGGATGAGGAATTTCCTGGGCGATGGATTGGTCGCGGAGGACCAGTGCACTGGCCAGCGCGTTCACCTGATCTCACGCCCCTTGACTTTTATCTTTGGGGAGATATCAAGCGCAGAGTGTACGCTACGCGTTTTGATAACACCACGGAGTTGAGAAATCGGATTCGTAGTGCATTTAGTGAAGTTCGGAATGACCCTTTTGTTCTTGCCAGAGTGCGTAATAACCTCCGAAGACGTGCGGAAGCTTGCGTGGCTCTGAACGGAGCCCATTTCGAACAGTTTTTGAAAGTGATTTAGATCGTTAGGTAAGTTATTTGCTAAATTTATGGAACTGTACATGAAACTGTAAATTTTAATTGAACTGTACATAAACTTGATTGATGATGAACTTTTTAAATACGCCAAAAATACCTACTCAACATCGATACTTCTGTTTTTGTTTAGTTGTCTCTAAAATTTTAACAAAGATACACCTACCATTATTAATTTGTTTTTACTTATGTCGCAAATCGTAGAGTAGCTATTTTTGCCTGTCCTAAGCCAGGAAAAGTACGAAGGGAAAGTTCCGTCTCCAAGTTGTGTTTTGTTTATTTGATACCTACACTTTGAGGACGCCTCGCCGCGCTGCCGTCGGTCGCTGACCTGACATTACCTACCTACCTACGGCGAGCGGGCGGCGCGGGCATAGTTGCCTACTTGACTAGCATGTCCATGAAATCACGTACGATGGCGGAAACATTCATCATGAATATCCATTCAAACTAATAGCGTTTTATTTTAATTACTCGCTCGAGTAACATTATTTTAGAGTTCAGCATCCGTAGTTTGAACGACAAGTGTGTTTATACTAACACCCTGTATTATGTTATTTGCTACTATGGAACCCTTAATGGGCGTGTCCGACTCGCACTTGGCCGCTTATTATATTTCTTGTAGTTAAGCTGAACCATTAAGTTTTTGCATCAGGTGTTCCAGATCTTTGATTATTATATCTCAACAAAAAATGTTCATCAGGCTGAACTACTTTTGCTAAGGCGTCATTTTTATATTTCTTGAAGTTAAGCTAAACCATTAAGTTTTTGCATCAGGTGTTCCGGATCTTCGATATTTATGTCTCAACAAAAAAAATTCATCAGGCTGAACTACTTTTGCTAAGGCGTCCTTTTTATATTTCTTATAATTTAGCTGGACCATTATGGTCCTACATCATGTGTTCCAGATCTTCGATTTTTATATCTCAACAAAAAATGCTCATCAGGCTGAACTACTTTTGCTAAGGCGTCCTTTTTATATTTCTTATAATTTAGCTGGACCATTATGGTCCTACATCATGTGTTCCAGATCTTCGATTTTTATATCTCAATAAAAAATGCTGATCAGGCTGAACTACTTTAGCTAAGGCGTCATTTTATATTTCTTATAGTTTAGCTGGACCATGATGGTTCTGCATCAGGTGTTTCAGATCTTTGATTTTTACGAGTATAACTCAACAAAAAATGCTCAGCGGGCTAAACAACTTTTGCTAAGGCGTCATTTTTATATTTCTTGTCGTTAAGCTGGACCATTAAGTTTTTGCATCAGGTGTTCTAGATCTTCGATTTTTATATCTCAACAAAAAATGTTCTTCAGGCTGAACTACTTTTGCCAAGGCGTCATTTATATACTTCTTATAGTTAACCATTAAGGCTCTGCATCAGGTGTTCCATTTTCCAAAATCAATTATAGCCTATATGTTGCTCAGGCTTAACAGCTACAGAACAAAAAAAAGTTTCATTCGAGTCCGTCCAGTATTTCCTGAGATTGGCGTGTACTAACAGACAAACAATCACCCATAGAAAAATTATCTTTAAACTTTAAATGATGATAACTTTTTTATCTGACATCAGATTTCGATGAAACAAAGCCTATATGTTGCTCAGGGATGAGCTTAATCTTTTAGTGAAAACCGCGTAAAAATCTGTTCAGTAGTTTTAAAGATTAGCGAGTACATACAGACAGACAGACAGACAGACAGACAGACAGACAGAAAAAATAATCCAAAAAATCTTTTTAGTGTTCTGTTACTCTTTTCTTATCGCCCACATCCATGTTTTGTAATTTTTATCAAATGTACAGACACGCGGTTCCTACTGTTTTATTATTATATGTATTGATTACAACGACAACGATTCAGGACAACACCATAGATGGCGTCGAGTTCCATTCCTATAAACCATACATTACCAGTTTTAATAGAAGCGATGAAATCCGCATACCAATCAACCAGCAAGATTTTGTGTTTCTTACCTTCAGCGAGTACACTTTACTTAGAAGGTGCAATCAGTGTTAAAAAAGGTGACTAAAGAAAATGTGTTAAAAAGCATTGAAAAGATAGACTGTTGAAATCCCAAACACTATGTAAATTGTTAGCAAATTTATTTGTCAGGAAAAAAAAAAAACTACTTTCTAGAGTTTACCTACCACTTATAACTTTAAAACCGCTGAACCGGTTTTCATCAATCATAGCTAAGAATTATCTCGATCAAGTCAGCTTTCAAACAAAAAATCAAAATTAACCCATTCGATCAGGCACTACGATGCCACAGACAGACACAGACATGTGAACCTTATAACATCACTCTTTTTTGTTGGGGGTTAAAAACAAATGACTTTAAATTTAAGTAAAGTAAGAAATTGGTACGTACTTTACTCCATAAGAAGTTGTTGGCTCTTCGTCAGAGTCAAAAAGTTGTTCCGGCACTTGTTTCTTTGCTCCTTTAGTGGAACGCTTACTAATATTTTTAGAGTCCGACCTGGAAGTAATTTAAGTAAATATTAGATTAAGACTAAATAAAATATGAATCCTATATTATCATCATCACAGTAGTGACCAAACTTTCACCACGCTTGTGTTTGATATTATCTTTTCATATGTTTTTTTTTAACATCTTTATATTTTACGAACGAAGTCTTGTCTATAGATATACTTAATTACTAGCTGATGCCCGCGACTTCGTCTGCGTGGACTTTAGGACTCCGGAATATAAGTATGGTCATCAGGCTGAAAAACTTTTGCTAATGCGTCATTAATGTTTATTTCTAACAGTTTATTTGGACCATTATATTTTTGCATCAGGTGTTCCAGATCTTCCGAGTTTTATGCCTCAACAATAAAAGTTCATCAGGCTGAATAACTTTTTTATATATAAATAACTTTAGCTAAGACGTCATTTTTATATTTCTTATTATAGTTTAGCTGGACCATTATGGTTCTGTATCATGTGTTCCATTTTCCAAAATCAATTATAGCCTATATGTTGATAAAAAAGTTTCATTCAAATCCGTCCAATATTTCCAGAGATTACCGTGTACAAACAGACAGATTTTTTTATTTTATTTTTTTACTATATTACAGCCGCAATCGCCCCATTTTTTAAAAATATATTTAATGTACAGATACATTTTTTTACTGTTTTATTATACGTAGATACCATTATGTTTCTGAATCAAGTGTTCCGTACTTCGATTTTTATACCTCAACAAAAAATGCTCATCAGCATTCGCGGGTAGGTGCGAAAATCAATAAACAAGTGTCTCCATATTTTATGCTTATTTAAATTAATTGAACCATTTTTCCAATAAGATTTTTATTTATTTAGATATAAAATATAACAATATACAACCACTTAGAAGCATGCAAATTTGTACGCCAATATCCCAAATTTTACACAAAAAAAGAAGACTAACCAAGACGGATACCCCATCATCATCATGAAATGGCTGTACATCACAGTCATCATACCAGGACTTACATACGCTGCAATAGTATGGTGGTTTCGAACTACATTAACTACAGTACAAGCAGGGGGGGGGTCACTGAAGTACCATGTGACATTTCGAAAAGATAGCGTCGACCTCTGTCTTATGTCCCTACGTATTATTTAGTAAACGCCACAAGCAATGATTTACGCCTGCTGATAATACAAGATGTCGCTAGTATTTTATTTAAATTAAAAAAATAATTTATATTATACTTAATAGGTACGTATTATTTAAATTATGTTTTTTAGCTCGAATTTTATTTAGATTATGTTAATATAATTAAAGATATAATTACGATTTTTCAAATACGGATGAGGGACCCAATCTTTCATTTAATACTCGATTGCCAATATATCGATTTCGATCTTACTATACTATTTTAATTTTGTTTTATCCAGTCAAGCTGATAAAAGTTTTGTTTAAGTAGAGGTAGGTCTATATATGAGAAAGATTAAATATATGCAATATTAAATTATAAATAATTTTAAAACATGCTTAAGTACATTTTACTAAACAATACTTACAACTTTACAATCGATTTATATTATCGATTAATTGATGTCACATTTGACATCCCTACCTGCGACTAGGGGAATCGATTATCGATTGTAATTGTTGTAAACAAAATCAAAATGGCTGCCGTTTGCTGCGTATGCGCGTCTACGTAGTTTTCTGTTGCTTATTTTGTGTTTTTTCGTTTGTGAGTGCCTCCAGCAAGTGCGTTAAGTTGAGCTCTGTGTTCCTTCGCCTTCCTGTTGAGACATCTCAGTGTTTTGTGTTCGTGCAAAACTTAATTATACGATAGGACGTTCTGCGACATAGACGCTTATTTCATGTGATATTACTTCGATTTGTGGTGTGTTTAAGTTATTAACTACGCAAATCATTATGCCTAGACGTTGTGCATTTGGGTGCCCTTCCAAGGGTAAGTAATAATCAAGTCTTAATTAAGTACATCAAGTACAAAGTTAGAACCTATAACAAGATTTTGACAGTCTTCGTGGTGCAATGATCAACACAGCCCCTTGGGCACCGTTTATGATTGCCGGTGTGGATACACTTTTTCACAGTTCTTTTTGCTTGGTGTGGATACATACACTTTTTCACAGTTATTTTTGCTTGGTGTGGGAGCGTTCAAGCAAGAGGCAAAACTTTAATAATCATGATGCAGGATGAATACTGTCATTACAATGACCCCACGCAATACAGTATAGGTGCAACCAGTACATCGTTAAGATAATAATGAAATTCGTTCAATAACTGCTAAACTTAACATCATTATCATTTCAGAAATATGTAACAGAAGTTTTATATTTAAAACATACATACTAAGTCAATGTGTAACTTACTAACTTATAGTTTTTTTGTACTTAATTGTCTATTTTGCTTTTCAGGAACGGCGCTGCACCGTTTCCCAGATGCAAAAAAATTTCCTGAGCGTTTGAAAGCCTGGGTTAGTCTTGTTGGTGGGCAGCTCGAATCAGCATCAGATTTTGAATTTTATAAGAAGAAGATGGTTTGTGATCGCCACTTCACGAGTGCAGACAGAAACCGTTATAATCGTTTAAGTGCTTTTGCCATCCCATCTCTACATTAACAAGGTAACGTATGAATGAATTAATGAAAAACTCTTTATTGTACCAATACACAAAAGAAAAAATACAGCAGAAAATACTTATACTTATATATAAAAATGGATTAGGTACAATGGGTGGTCTTATCGCTTAGATTGCATTAATTATTAAAACTGCATTGTGATAAAGTAACTGGGTTATATGTATATCTTGCTAATCAGCATCAAATAGTAGTGGATACGTAAGGCATATTTCTGCCTCATTTCCAAAGTTTATAGACTTACCATACTGAATAGCATGTTTCAAAATTTACTAAACTGAACCTGTAATGACATTGTCTTAGCCTCTGCATCATGTATATTAATTAATATATTTTTATTTCAGGTGTATCATTGATGGAGAATCAGAATCAAGGCTATAACGAGTTGATGGAAGCTTCTACTTCAATGCAGTCTAATACAAGTGCTCATCCTGAAATATTGCAACCTACTAATACAGGTATCTATTTAATAACTTAAGTAATAATTTATTTTAAAATTCTTGGTTGCAATGCAAATGAGTGGTAACATAAAACGTTATTTGACAAGCTTATTACTTTTTACACAGAGCAACTGCCATCTAACCTCCCTAACCGAAAGGGTGAATCAACTTAAAGTGCATTCTGAAGCACGGAATGATCTTTCTTTTCGGATAGGTAATTCAAACCTGCAACATCTTAATCAGATTGAAACAGTTTTTACAGAGTGTGCTTCTGTGTATTTTATAATTTCTCTTATTTTATTATTTCTCATTTTATAGGTGGGCGTGTTATTAAGAGTCATCAAGAAACTGAGAATCAAACGCTTGTTGAAACATCAACAACAATTCCTGGCACGCATTCTAAGATTTGGCAATCAGCTGTCACTGTCGAAGGTAACAATTCAAATAATGTGAAATTTCACTAACATTAAGACAACAATTTAAGTGGGAGTTGTCTGGTATCCAGATTCTTTTTTAGGGTTCCATCTTTAAGAAAGAAAAAACATTGTATGCCTTTATTCTTACTTATAAATACATACTTATGACGCATTTATCCCTTATAGGGTAAAGAAAGAAAAACTTTATTCGGCCAATTTTTAAAAGTATAACATATGACATATTTTATATGTAAAATTATATCTACGTTGAGAAAAACAAATAGCCTAAAAGGCGACCAGTTCAGCTGTATTTGCTAGGGTAGGACCTAACCTAGGACCGTAAGACCGTATCTAATGTTTGACATATTTGTAGGCATATGTAGGTAAAAATCGGAATCAATATAGTAATGGGTTGCTAGCCACATTGCTATATGTAATAGCATATAGCCAATATAATCCTTGGTAGAGAAAATAAGCAGCTGGTACATTCTACGTCTTTTCTCTCATACTATCATGGAAGACTTTACTTCGTATTTTATGCATATTTCTAATTTAAACTATTATTGAATTTTTAGGTACAGTCGAAGTCTGCATCTGAAATGCAGGACTACATACATACATACATACTATCACGTCTTTATCCCTAATGGGGCAGACAGAGCATTTTGAGTCTTGCGGCTCTATGCAGAGCCTAGGGCCGCAAGACTCAAAAGCCACTTTTAGCGTCATGGTGGGCGAGAAGATGGAAAAGAAATCAATATGCTAGCCGCATCGCCTGTTAAAATGATTCGCATTTTTGCCCATTCCCTCGATCGCCTTTTACGATCTGCGCGGGAAGAGAAGCAGCTGGTACATTCTAATTTTTTTTTCGTTTCTCCCAGACCAGCATGGGAGAATGTTTAATGTAATGCAGGACTAATGTTTAACTAAGCTATATCAAAAAATAATATCGGTATTACATCGTTAAAAATTCCGTAAAATAATAGAATCCTGTATTGTCTTTAAAATATTAGCTTTTTATGTTAATCAATCTGTTTGGTAAAAATATAAATTTAAGTAGCGCTACCCTGTACACTTAATTATGACTTTGACTGTATGTGCAGTGTTTATTTAATTTATTACTGGAGCTATAATACTAAAATGTTTTTAATTACATTATTATTTATTTTCAGGAGGTATTGTTCCACTATCAACAGATGAAGTTCCAGTCAATGTTACAGCTGAACACAACTATAGTGTTATTAGCAGAGGCAAACCTTTAGCTGGAAAAGGTAATTAAATAAAGTGTGGTCTACACTAAAATTGTAAAGAGGGATGATTTGTTTTTTCATTGCATTGAAAAGGTTTTGAAACTATTGGACCGATAAATGATAATTGGTACCAAGCTAGTAATTTATAAGGTAGTCCATAAATCCATACTAGTATTAAAAATGCGAGAGTAACTCTGTCTGTCTGTTAGCCGCTGTTACGTTAAGAATAAAGACTTGAGATAGTGAATTATTTCTTACACTCATCTGAGCTTCTTCCTGGTTACATACTCAGTCGAAAATAGCGTAATTATTACTCTAAATCGAGTTGGGGGCGAAAACACATTGTATGTATGTTTGTACCGCGATAACTGCCGAACCGATGGTCTGATTTTGATGAAATTTGATAGGCTTAAAGGAAATATCAATAGAATTTTCAAGTTCGTTGGGCAACAAAATCGGTTCAGTAGTTTTGAAATATTAATAAAAATGTAAAATAATCGCGAGGTCCAAGTTCGCAGCGAACTATTACTTATATGTAGGTATTAAAAAACTAAAATATGATGTGAAGATATGCCTAACTTAATTGTTTATGATTTGTTCCAGGTTTTAAAAGGGAAAAGGTCATATTTTCCTCTAAAATTCGCAATATGCGTTCTGAGATTTCCCGTTTGCGTAAGAAAGCAAAAACATTTAAAGAGCGACTGAAGAATGCAGAAAAAGTATTGAATAGTACATCGCTTCAACATCTTGTACAAAACATGACTACACCAGCTCAGTTGTTTGTCCAGATGCAACTTAAAAATAGCAACAAACCCAAAGGGAGAAGATTCAGCCTAGATGAAAAAATTTTATCGCTCTCTTTATATAAAAAAAGTCCAAAGTGTTACACTCTGTTACATAAATATTTTACATTACCTTCTGTTAAAACTATGAAAAGGTTACTAAGCGATGTAAAATTATGCCCTGGTATAAATCCAGTGATTTAAAAAAAAAAAAAAGCTACTGTTCTGCAATTACCAATAAGTGATCGTTTGTGTAGTTTGATATTTGACGAAATGTCGTTAACACCTCAAATGAGTTACGACTCACAAAAAGATATGTTTGAAGGGTTTTCTTTTAAGGGTCCGGCGGACCTAGACCAAAATACAACTTTCCATACAAACGTAGTCTACGTTTTATTTCAAAACGACATGTCCGATTTGGGCAAAATTTTGTAATTTCAAAGATATTGCAGTTATCTAGGTTTATATTAAGTTTCCGACAGTAAAAATATGAACTTGAAATAGAATATAGTGTTTTATATCATTTTTGACCATTAGTATGGGAAACTTCTAAATCGTTATATTTTCTTTCCAGTTCATAATTTTACTATAGGAAACCCAATATAACCTTAGATAATTGCAATTTCTTTACAATTACCAATTTTTACCGGAATCTGACATGTGGTTTCAAAATTAAACGTGTACTACGTTTGTATGGAGAAGTCTAGGGTCGCCGGACTCTTAATAACAGTAAAGAATTCACAGACCACGCCATGGTTTTTATGATTAAGAGCATAAAAAACAAATTTAAGCAGCCAGTGGCCTACTATTTCACAACGAGACTTAACAAAGTTGATTTAAAAAAAATATTAAAGGAAGTGGTAACCGAGTGTCAAAATGCAGGCCTTGTAATTGTAAATACTGTCTGTGACCAAAGCACAGTAAATGTAGGTGCCATATCTGAATTGGTAGAAGACACAAAAAAGTTATTTTTAAGGAATGGAAGAGAGTGGCGGCATGATATAATAAGAATAAATAAAAAAAATATTATACCCTTATATGACACTCCACATTTGATCAAAGGAATAAGGATTAATTTATTAAATAAGGATATGTCCTACCAAATGGACAAAGAGAATTATCTCGTGAAATGGGGGTACTATCAAAAGTTGTACGCCGCTGATCTTCAGTATGAAGAACAGGAATTAAGAACGGCCCCAAAAATTACAGAGGAACACGTCAATCCTGAAAAAATTAATAAAATGAGGGTGAAGACAGCGACGCAGATATTCAGCCACAGTGTCGCCGTGGCTGCAGAACATTTGACAGCTAGGGGTGACTTACCAATGGAATGTCGGCAAATAATTAAAATTACTTTGTTGTGCGACAATCTTTTTGACAGCCTCAATGTTAGTAGTTTTTTGCCTTCACAAGGCAAAAAGTATACAGGCGCCGTCAAACAGGGCTCTTGTCATCACAGTTTTTGGTTGGAAACAAAAAAAGTGTTAAAAACCATTCGATTTAGAGAAACTAAAAGATGTGGGGACAAAGTTCGTACAATTGAAAAAAATTTACCATCTGTGACAAATTTTATAAAAACTATAGAAGGCATGGAAGCAATTTGGCAGCTCCTATCTAAAAAGTATGGTTTTGATTCATTGCTTACACGAAATTTTAATCAGGACCCTGCTGAAAACTTTTTTGGGAGCATCAGGAGCTATGGGGCTAGAAATAACGCTCCTAGTTCTGTAGCTTTCCAGGGAGCGTTTAAAGCATTACTATTAAATAATTTTAATTCTGCCCATTCAATAAAAGCTAATTGCGAGGAAGACTCGACTAACTGTCTCCAGTCATTAAAATTCTTTTTAACAGAAAATATAGAGACTCCTGATGTTCCCAAAGATGATGAGGAAATTGTTTGTAATAGAGAAATTTTTGAAATAGATAATATTAATGAAACAGATGCTGGACAACGAAATTATGTATGTGGTTGGGTTCTGACGAAATGTCTAAAAAATATTGTAAAAGGCTGTAAGCAATGTAAGCGAGACCTAATCGATGATGGTAGTAATAAACACAATGTATTTATAAAAGCCAAGGAGTATACTAATAAAAAATGGCTATGTTACCCTAATAGAAAAACTGAAAATTGCTTCCATGAAATTCAAAATATTATAGTATCTTTTTTGAAAAAGGATGTGCCTCAAAAGAATGATAAAAAAAATAATTAAACATTTGCGGAATTGTTAATTCAATATCCTTTTCAGTGTCCAAAACACAGTGACATTTTAAGTGAGTATTTCTTTGATACGACATTTAATGTAATTGTACACAGTTGGTGTAGATCTATAAATAGAATATTGAGTGGTAAATTAGAGTATGATGGAGATGATGAAACTAAAATATCTGCACAAAAATATTATAATAAACATAAACATTATTAAAATAAAAAATGATTTTGTCTACATAACTTGTTTAATTTTACTAATGTGACTTATTCTTATCCTACCTACCTGATATGTTGTTGCTCTATGTTATGTTTATTGCATTCTGTTATATCATAACTTCATGGGTTTATATTACTGTATATTGAGACCATTTCTTGTTTACAATTGTTATTTTTTTTAAATTTCAATTTGGAAACAAGTAATACAAAAATAAAATACAGTTATAAAAACAAATGAAGTTATTTAAATGGAATACAATAAATATAACATAGTAGCTACCTACAAAACAGATTAAACCTATACATACAGCTGGCTAGGTAGCTATAGTATAGATTTAGTTACAAGGGACAAAATACAGAGGCGCCACATCAAACAAGTTGGCGTGAAAAAGACGCAAGAGGGCACTCTTTTCCCCATATATTACTTTACTCTTTGAGTACAAGACAGATTACAGCGATTTCAAAGAACAGCATGCCTGGCGATAGGAGGCGGCATGAAATCTTGCCCAACGGCGGCATTAGAGGCAATTTTAGATATCAGATTGCTACATCTACACATCAAACAAGAAGCACAAGTCGCAGCCGCTAGACTTCACACGTTGGGCCTATGGAAACATAAAGACAAGGCACCACATACACAAATCCTGCCTATAGCCCTCGGGGCATCATATCTTATAGGTGCAATAAATGACAGGATCTGTAAACAATTTATTTTTGACAAAAAATACAAAATAAAATTACATGAAGCCACATCAGACAGCTCAGGTACTGAAGAAGTGAGAGTATACACAGACGGCTCGAAAACACACAACGGTGTAGGTGCTGGTGTATTCTCTCACGATCTCAACATCCACTCTGCAGCTGCTTTGGGTAAGGAGAACTCTATCTTTCAAGCAGAGTGTGCAGCCATAACCCATGCAGCAACAGAAATTATCAGGAGAAAAGTATCAGGTTTGTCCATCCGTATATATATAAGAGTCGTATTGGCGAAGAACAGGCTCAATCATGGCATCCCTTCGAACGTGCCGACAGTCTAAGGAAGCGCTGCCCCAATGGGACAGACGTTTATCCCGACGTCTGTTAGCACTACCAAGGAGGAACCTACGCCGTATGATTGACATCATTACTGGTCATTGTGCACTAAATAAACACCTTTTCACCCTAGGTTTAACTAACAGTCCTCTGTGCAGAGCATGCATGGAGGCTGAAGTCGTCGATGGTGTCGCACACATAAAAAGAAGGTTCCTAGAACACCCGGGAACCATGTCGGAAGTGTGCAGGGCGCCTACAGGCGTTCTAGGCTTCCTGCAGGAGCTGGGCTGGTTCGAGAACTGAGACCGGCGGCAGCTCCCCACGCAAAACGGGACCAGCAAATTTGGGCCTACTTGCGGAAAATCTGTCATCGAGGGAAGTATGAAGTAAGACGATACCACACTCTGCAAACAAAAGAACTAGTTACACCCGCTTCCAGGCTAGAACTTTTTAAGTCTGGCACGCTAGCTATGACGATAAAAATTTATAATGCCCTACCCGACAACCTAAGGAATGAAGAAAAAAATTCTCAATTTATAAAGAAGTTGAAATTAATTTTAATAAATAAAATGTATTATTGGACAAGTATTTAAACGATAAAAAATTTAATTGAAATTGACATTATATACTATACCCAATAAACATTGACACTACTTTTATATTTATAAGTTGACAATAATATACTAATAATAAATAACTAACAATCTGCTGACAACTACAAACAAAAATACTTTTTAATTATATTTTATCATTTAAATTTATAAATTAACTGCATGTCATAAAACTCGCTTGCCGTTCCACTTTTTGGTTGCGATACCCGACAGGGTTCATAGGGTACCTAATTTAAGACAGTGACTTTTAGTAGTTAGAACTGATGTACATTATGAAATGCAATAAATAATTTGAATTGAATTGAATTGAACTTACGTTTGTGGCCAGTTCCATGAAGATTTAATTACAATAGAGCACTTCACACCACCTGCCAGCTCACCATTTACACACATTAAGATCACTTCAAGACTACAACAACTAGATCCGCCTTGAATAATATAACTTCATCATGGCACAACTGGGCGACATCTTGAAGGTGCAGCAGGACTTGGAGGCCAACTTCAATCAGAAGATGGATGAGCTTGCCTCCCATTGCAATCAGCAAAGACTTAGGGGCCTGCTAAGGATACGGTTGAGAAGGTTGCCGAGGAGTTCCGGACGTTCCGGGTGCTTGTCTTCAAGATGGTTAGCATGCTGCGACAACAGATTAAGGACTGTCTTTGATCCATTGATGTTGTTGAAACCCAGCAAAGACAGAAAGTCCTAATATTCTCTGGGATCCCTGAGCAGCCCAAAGAAAACTGTAAGTCCATTCTTGTTGACATAGTACAGACAAAATTGGGGGTCAGTGACTTCAGTGGACAGTCAATCAAGGTTTGCCACCGACTCGGACAGCTTAGCAAGGACAGTACTCGTCTCATTCTTGTGCGCTTCTTTGATTACCAAACTAAACATCTTCTTTAGAATAAAAAATCTGCCTTGAAAGGATCAAAAATATCAGTGAAAGAATTTCTCACAAAGCCAGTCTTTGGTAAGGCCCGCGAACACTTCGGCATGCGGAGCTGTTGGTCCCAAGACGGAATTGTTATTGTCAAGACCCCAGATGACAAAAGACATAAAATTTATATGGAGGAGGAGGTGAAGTCCTTGATCGAGAAGTTTCCACGTGCATCAGGGACTGCCTCCACGTCGTAGTTTCTGCAGTTCAGGGCCTGTGATTGTCCAGGCCAAAGTCAATATGGTGTGTCTCTGTACTTTCTTTTTATTTATCTTGTTTTTCCTTAGAGTAGTGGCGTGTGTTCGTTTTTTCTTTAGCGAACTGTACTTTCTGTTACTTCTTTCTTGGATCTTAAAATTACCTTCAAATTTCTTCATTGTAATTTTGTCACGGGGTAGGTAGAAAATTTTTGACATAGTTAAGTTTTGACACTGACAGATAGTTTACTTTTTTTTTTACAACCCTGGATACAATTTTTTTTTACATTTGTCATAAGTCATAATGTTGTTACGTACGTTTTACAAAGTAGTTTTTTGTTACTTAATATATAATGATATTAGTCTTGCACTGACTTGAACACACGCTAGGTAGGTACGTTAATGTTTTATTTGCTTTCTTCCACTAAAATTCAATATACTTTGTATGTAGCTACTTATAATGTTATGTGTATGTGTGTAATATTAGTTGACTGGCGGGTGGTGCCGCGCATTGAAATCAAATCGGAATTATTCAAAGTCACAAAATTAAGATTCTAGGAATATTTATATAAGTGCATATATTTATTAAGTATATATTTTATTATTATATTGTATTCTATTCGATTGTATGTCTGATAGTGAGTCATATCATATCACACTGGTGATGAAGAATATTACTCTTGTGATGAAAGTGTGAACGCCTCCTATGTTTCGCTCGGCGATTATGTCAATAACTGCTTCTCGAGTCACTCTAATCATCTTAACATATGCCACATAAACGCCCAAAGCCTTCCGGCTCATTACTCAGAGTTCGTGGACGTATTCGCTGAGGCTAATGTACACGCCATTTTAATTTCCGAAACGTGGTTGAAACTGGAGCTTTTGTCAACTTCCTATCCATAACCTGGTTTTATACTCATAAAAAATGACCGTATGGATTAAGGTGGCGGTGGTGTTGCCATATACCTCCGGTCGGAAATTAATTACAAAATCTTAAATACTTCTTCTGGCCAATACTCGGCTTCAGCGGAATTTATTTTCCTCGAAATTCAGTTTGGGGTTCCAAGGCTGTCCTCGATGTTGTCTATTGTCCCCCATCTACTAATTATTTTTCAGACCTTAAAATTGCTCTAGACACATTTGGGTCTGAATACACACATCAAATAATTTTAGGTGACATTAATACAAATCTTAATGATGCAGGCGATTTGTCTCGGTCTCAGAAACTAAATCATATCCTGGATTCTGCTGATCTGAAGGTCTTGCCACTAAATGCCACTCACACAAATACCAATACTATCTATTCATTGCTTCATCTGTGGACCATGTTGTCTCACACGGCCAATATCCAGCTCCATGTTTTTCTAGACTGACTTATCCATTGCTTGTATAATCTCAAACCCCTTAAAATAGTACCCAAAACTATGCATCTCCGTAGTATTGCCAGAATGGATGTGAACAAACTTAAAACCGATGCTGCCAAAATGGGGTGGGACAGAATATGGGCTGTCGCAACTGTAGATGAAAAAATTGATATTTTTAATCAACTTTTAACTAACTTGTATGACCAGCACGCTCCTATTAGAAAAGTTAGAATTAAAAGGCCTCCAGCTCCTTGGATAACACGTGGTGTTAGGATGGCCATGCGTAGAAGGGACAGAGCATTTCGGAAGTTTAGGAAGGAGCGGTCTGATGATAACTGGGCTTTGTTTAAGGTTGCGAGAAACCGGTGTAACAGTATGATGCGAGACGCTAAACGCCGTTTAATTTCTGATACTATCTCCTCATCTTCAGCTGCTGATATCTGGAAGTTCTTAGGAACCCTGGGTATTGGCAATTCAAATAACATAGACATCCCCTCTTCGATTACGTTAGACCAGTCTTTCCCAAAGTGGGCGATAACGCCCTCTTGTGGTCGCTGCAGGTCTCAAGGGGGGCGGTAAGATTAATGTTTTTTTTTTTTTGCTAGGAGCTTTATTTAGCTAGGAGGCCTCTTAAACAACGACTGCAAGAGCTCTCGACTCTCAACAACAACTTGTGAACATCAACTAATATGAATTAAAAGATTGCTCAAACTCGGTTCTATATTTCTCTCCGCGTAGTTCATATATCTGTCCTATTTTATTGAAGTTGCGGGTTATAGTAAAAGTTTCGTTTAGAATTCTCCGTTAATATACTCGTACATATAGAGGTCACAATAATTAATTAATTTAATGTGAAGTTATAGTGATTTTTAAATAGGTGAAAAAATGGGGGCGCTAAAAAAATATTTTTTCTCAAAGTGGGCAGTAGACAAAATAAGTTTGGGAACCACTGCGTTAGACGATATCAATAAACATTTCTCCACATCTACTTCATTGGATCGCCTAACAAAATTGAATACAATATCTTCCATTCAATCTCTCCCAAGTCTCAACATTCCGCAATTTTAATTTATTCCAGTCAGTCAGGAGGAGGTTAAAAAAATATTCTTGGCAATAAAAACCAGGGCTGTTGGTTGTGACCAAGTAATTCGTCGCATGATAGAAAATATATTAGATATTATTTTACCAGTCATTACCCACATTATAAATTACTCACTGTCAACATCCCAATTTCCTTCCCTTTGGCGTAAAGCCTATATTCGCCCTCTTCCCAAAATCTCTAATCCTTCCATTCCCAGCCATTTTCGTCCCATCTCAATTCTGCCGCTCTTGTCCAAGATTCTCGAGGCTTGCGCTTACAGACAACTCACCTCATTTTTCCATAACAATGATCTGTTGAATCCGTTTCAATCTGGCTTTAGGACTGGGCATAGCACTGTATCTGCTTTACTTAAAGTGACCGACGATATTAGAGCCGGTTTGGAGGATACTAAACTCACTGTGCTGGGTTTAGTGGACTTTTCTAATGCCTTTAATACCGTCGACCATGACATCCTCTTGGCAATCCTATCCCATCATTCCATTTCACCTGAGGTAGTAAATTGGTTTTCTTCTTATCTTCGTTGTCGTCAGCAGTCAGTTCGTCTCGACGAACGTACTTCCAATTGGAGTAACATTGATACTGGCGTACCACAAGGCGGGATTCTTTCTCCATTACTGTTTTCAATCTTTATAGATTTTATCACAAAAGAACTTCGTATCATCTTTACGCCGACGATTTGCAACTTTATACTCAGACGGAAGTCGACCAGGTAGACAGCGCCGTAGAAAGAATAAATGCTGATTTAAGGGCGATAGGTGACTGGTCCCGGCGATTTCGAGTAACAGTTAACCCCAACAAATGTCAAGCGATACTGATCGGCAGCTCACGTCTTTTAAGTCGTATTGACAATGGCACCATATCACCAGTATTGTATGAAAACTCCATCATTCCATTTAGTTCTAGCGTGAAAGACCTTGGCCTACACATAGATTCTACTTTCGCCTGGAATGTGCAGGTTTCTGAGACTTCTCGTAGGATCACTAATGGATTGCGCTCCCTTTACAAACTGAAAAATTTTCTTCGTATTAATATAAAAACTATGCTTATTCAAACTTTTGTTCTTCCTATTCTGGACTATGGTGATGTGTGTTACTCGGATTTGAATTGTGACCTCCTAAATAAACTCGATAGACTTCAAAATAACTGTCTTCGATTTATATATAGCCTTCGTAAGTACGACCACGTGTCTGCTTACCGTACGCAACTAAAATGGTTGCCTATACGTCAGCGTCGCCAGTTGCATATTCTCACAACTCTCTTTTCCATTCTTTTTGACCATAAAACTCCGTCATATCTCAAATCAAAATTCACTTTTCTTGGTGATACTCATTTAAAAAATCTTCGCTCTTCTAGCAGCAACATGGGTATTGAAGGAGCAATAGAAGCCATGCTTTACTGCCCTGAGGCACCATAGGGTTTGCTGTTGATCTCGAAGGTGCAACAATTCGGCGAGTGAGGCGTCGAAATATGTAATGACGGTAAAACATTAATGAAAGGTATGCGAGGTAATAATTTTATTGTTTTGAATTTTGTGGTGTCTGCGAATGTCTGCCACCCGGTTTTCCAAGTGTATATGTTGTCTCTAATAAATATAAATTATGCCATCAGCGCAGCGCCTAGGCCACGCGAAAAATATATATTTTTTGAGTTGATAACTAATAAAATGGTAGATGACATTGATCAAATCAAAAGTGGTACCGAGTGACAATGTATTATGTGAGGCTGTATATATGGGAAACAGAGTAGACTACCATTCAATCAGACTAAAGACAAAAGATATATTGAACGACTATTATGTGTTATACAGTTCGATGTGTGTGGCCCAATCACTTCTTCAAAATCAACAAAAAATATTTTGTTTGGCCTGACCAATTTACTTATTACTGTATTACGTAACTATTAACAAAAAAAAAAGTCTGATGTTTTCTCTGGTCTGAAAACAAAGCTAATTAAATTAAAAATTTGTTTATTTATATTGTGATAACAGTGGGGAGTATTTATCCACTGAAATAAAAATTGTGTTGAAACGGGAAGTACTTACCACTTATTAGTTTCAAAGATGCCACAGTTAAATGGCGTTGCAAAAAAAATATATATTAAGATCTAATACTGGGAAAGCTCGTTCTATGGTCAATGGTGCAAGTCTAAAAAAGGTATTTCGGCTGAGGCTGTTTTAACTGCTGTTTACTTAATTAATTTAACATGCTTTAATAAAAATACCGTTTGAAATGAGCTATAATATATATAAATATTAAAGGTTTTTGGTTTAACGATATGTACCAAACTTAGTTAGGAATCCAAATTACAAAAGGTTTGGAACTGTCAGGTACGGCATTGTGGATGAGACAATCCGGGCCTGTATGGCACTCTGAAGAGGATAGCCGAAATTCTCATGATAGTGTTAACTTTCTCGGAAATTCTGGAATATAGTCTCTTAATAACTGACAGATCTAAAATCAGATATGCTCTATAAGTCTGATGATTATTAACTGAGAGATTTAAAATCAGATATTCTTTATAAATCTGATGATTAATAACAGAGAGATCTAAAATCAGATATTCTTTATAAATCTGATGATTATTAACTGAGAGATCTAAAATCAGATATGACCTATAAATCTGATGATTATTAACTTACAGATCTAACATTAGATATGCTCTATAAATCTGATGATAATTGACTAAGAAATCTATAATCAGATATGCCCTATAAATCTGATGATTATGAGAGTTCTCATAGGTTTAGTTCGCAAAATGAACCAAGACATAATAAAATTGGAATAACCAAGAGCTAAAGCTTGTGATAATTCATTAGTGGTTACAGATACTAAAAGAACAGGTATTGTTAAAACTTGAAGGAGTAATAGGCTTGAAGGTCGCCCCTATTTCGTGTAGAAAAAATGATCACCTTATCTGTGCTTAACCAACCTTGTGTAAAACGAGAAATAAGAAAACTCGAGATGGTAGAGTTCAGTAGGAAAGCGCGATAAGTATTAATTAAATTTTCTTTTGACAAATAATTCAGGGAATATTGTACCAAATCAATGCAAGGATTTTCACTATTGACACAGAATTAATAATAGTATTACATATGCTATTGATTCTTAATGATGAACTTGGAGACCCTTTAGAATATTGGACTTATACCTAGAGGTTTCTTTAAAAAAAAAAATATCTAATAGACTATAATGAAACCTTTGCACCTGTTGTTGTTGCACCTGTTGTGCTATTGATTCTTAATGATGAACTTGGAGACCCTTTAGAATATTGGACTTATACCTAGAGGTTTCTTTAAAAAAAATATATCTAATAGACTATAATGAAACCTTTGCACCTGTTGTAAGAATAACTAGGTGATTTTAGATTTATAATTAGTTTTGCTGATCAACATTACTTTTTAGTCCACCATATGGACGTCAAATCATAAAGGGGAACTAAAGGAAATTGACATGAAAATTTCAAGGGCGTGTCGAGCAAAAATTATTGATTTTGTAAACTGAATAAAGCATATGTGTTGACTATTGAAGCAGGCTGTTAGGTGCTGGCTTGGAGTTTTTGAGCTGTCATTTAAAGAAAAGGCCTTCAGAATTCATTAGTTGATAGATACTGAAAGATTTCAAATTGTTTCTTGATATTAAAATTACTTGATATGATAATGAAATAATATTAGAACAAAATTCAATTATAACTAAATTTATAATGCAGGATTTCAATCCTGTAAATACTCCTATAGAAAATTAATTGTGAAGCATTAAATTCTGATTCAATATATAATGCTCAATGTCGTAATTTAAAAGGCTCTCCTAAAACTGATTTAGTTGTAAGTTAATATAATAATCAGGTATTCAAATGATATAAATGATAAAAAAGATAATATGGTAATGTATTATAGTGTAATAATGTGTAATGATGTGATAATGTTTAATAGTGCTTAGGTACGACTATTAAAAAGGCAGAGTTGACTTAAAGTTAAGTTGTTAAAGGTGTGACTATAACAATATACTATATTTATTCTGATTGGCTCGGAAATAGTAAAAATGACAGAAAAAGTACAACTGGGTATTTCTTTCAATTATTTAAGCATTGTTTATTAACCTGGAGTACAAAGAAACAACTGTCAGACTGGTGCTAGTACATAGCGTTGTATGAAGCCTGGTGGTTTGTTTTCAGCCAAAAGTATATATTTTGATATCGATACACCCATAATAATACTCGTATATGTAGACTATGTATGTATAAGCATATTGCAAATAAATTAAAAATAATATTGCAAACAATTCAACTGATGATAAACGCACTAAACATAGATATTAAATATGTATCTAATGAAATAAAATTACATTCCCACAGGTATACTTCTGGGAGGTGCACTGACGAAGACGAAACCATTACCTGCCTGTGATGAGGTGGAACATGGGTTCACAATATTGTATTTTTTAAAGTACATATTGATTTTGTTATTGATTAATTATATACATAAATATATAAGTGACATTTCGAAAATGATATACTTATTAATTAAATTGGTTAATGAAACTAATGTAATAAATGAAATGATCTGATTAGGTTTTACTGGGTTTTCCTAATCCTCGCAACAAGTGTTGGATCATTATTTTGTGATTCCCCAGATAAACTTGGAAGTTATGTATGCTCTGCATAGGGACTTTTTTATTGTATAAAAGATCAATTTTTGAGGGGGCGTGTTGATTTATATTATTTAATTTGCAAAAATCAATCTTTATTTTTCAATATGGCAATACTAAAGCAATCAAGTTGTTGTCTTTATTTAGTTGCAACGCCCAGTTGTCTCGTTCATTCCGTTATCGACTGTGCTAGGCGTCAGACGTATACACTTCCAAGTAAAAGTGAAATAATATAATTTTATAGTTCACCGGATAAACAGTAGTTTAATTTAGTCCATACCGAGTTGTTATTCCAACATTATACCTCAACAATAAAAGTTCATCAGGCTGAATAACTTTTGCTAAGACGTCATTTTTATTTTTCTTATTATAGTTTAGCTGGACCATTATGGTTCTGTATCATGTGGTCCAGACTTCGATTTTTATACCTCAACAAAAAATGCTCATCAGGCTGAACGACTTTGGCTAAGGCGTCATTTTATATTTCTTATAGTTTAGCTGGACCATTATAGTTCTGCATCAGGTGATCCAGGTCTTCGATTTTTATAATTTAATAAAAAATGCTGAGCAGGCTAAACAACTTTTGCTAAGGCGGCATTTTTATATTTCTTGTAGTTAAGCTGAACCATTAAGTTTTTGCATCAGGTGTTCCAGATCTTCGATTTTTATATCTCAACAAAAACTGTTCATCAGGCTAACCTACTTTTGCTAAGGCGTCATTTTTATATTTCTTGAAGTTAAGCTGAACCATTAAGTATTTGCATCAGGTGTTCCAGATCTTCGATATTTATATCTCACCAAAAAAAAATTATCAGGCTGAACTATATTTGCTAAGGCGTCCTTTTTATATTTCTTATAATTTAGCTGGACCATTATGGCCCTACATCATGTGTTCCAGATCTTCGATTTTTATATCTCAACAAAAAATGCTCATCAGGCTGAACTACTTTCGCTAAGGCGCCCTTTTTTTATTTCTCATAATTTAGCTGGACCATTATGGTCCTACATCATGTGTTCCAGATCTTCGATTTTTATATCTCAACAAAAAATGCTCATCAGGCTGAACTACTTTTGCTAAGGCGTCCTTTTTATATTTCTTATAATTTAGCTGGACCATTTGGTCCTACATCATGTGTTCCAGATCTTCGATTTTTATATCTCAACAAAAAATGCTCATCAGGCTGAACTACTTTGGCTAAGGCGTCATTTTATATTTCTTATAGTTTTGCTGGACCATTATGTTTCTGCATCAGGTGCTCCAGATCTTAGATTTTTATAACTCAACAAAAAATGCTCAGCGGGCTAAACAACTCTTGCTAAAGGCGTCATTTTCATATTTCTTGTCGTTAAGCTGGACCACTAAGTTTTTGCATCAGGTGTTCTAGATCTTCGATTTTTATATCTCAACAAAAAATGTTCATCAGGCTAAACTACTTTTGCTAAGGCGTCATTTATATATTTCTTATAGTTTAACTGGACCATTAAGGATCTGCATCAGGTGTTCCATTTTCTAAAATCAATTATAGCCTATATGTTGCTCAGGCTTAACAGCTACATAACAAAAAAAGTTTCATTCGAATCCGTCCAGTATTTCCTGAGATTGGCGTGTACTAACAAACAAACAATCGCCCACAGAAAAATTATCTTTAAACTTTAAATGATGATAACTTTTTTATCTGACATCAGATTTCGATGAAACAAAGCCTTAATGTTGCTCAGGGATGAGCTTAATCTTTTAGTGAAAACCGCGTAAAAATCTGTTTAGTAGTTTTAAAGATTAGCGAGTACATACAGACAGACAGACAGACAAATAAGCGGCCAAGTGCGAGTTGGACTCGCCCATGAAGGGTTCCGTAGCAGCAAGTAACATAATATAATAGTCTTGTAGTATGTTTTTATTTTTATATTTGAGTTGATTGAATGAAAGGTAAATTGCGGTTTATGACATATAAAAAAAAAACTACTTTATAGATTTCGTTCAAACCAATTTTCGCTGGTAGATTTCATGGTTATAAATATCATATATTTTTTTTAGTTTTATCATTCTCTTATTTTAGAAGTTACGGGGGGGACACACACTTTTTTCCACTTTGAAAGTGTCTCTCGCGCAAAGTATTCGGTTTAGAAAAAAATGATATAAGAAACCTCAATATCTTTTTTGAATACCTATCCATAGATATCCCACTCGTATGAGTTTGATGAAAAATAAATTTTTGAATTTCAGTTCTAAGTATGGGGAACCCCCAAAATTTATTGTTTTTTTTCTATTTTTATATCAAAACCTTAATGCGGTTCACAGAATACATCTGCTTACCAAGTTTCAATAGTGTAGGTCTTATAGTTTCGGAAAAAAGTGGCTGTGACATACGGACGGACAGACAGACAGACAGACAGACAGACAGACATGACGAATCTATAAGGGTTCCGTTTTTGCCATTTGGCTACGGAACCCTAAAAATCCAAAAAATCTTTTTCGTGTTCTGTTACTTTTTTCTTATCGCCCACATCCATTTTTAGGGTTCCGTAGCCAAATGGCAAAAACGGAACCCTTATAGATTCGTCATGTCTGTCTGTCTGTCTGTCCGTCCGTATTTCACAGCCACTTTTTTCCGAAACTATAAGACCTATACTGTTGAAACTTGGTAAGTAGATGTATTGTGTGAACCGCATTAAGGTTTTGACACAAAAATAGAAAAAAAAACAGTAAATTTTGGGGGTTCCCCATACTTAGAACTAAAACTCAAAAAATTATTTTTCATCAAACCCATACGTGTAACTTCTAAAATAAGAGAATGATAAAACTAAAAAAATATATGATGTTCATTACCATGAAAACTACCAGCGAAAATTGGTTTGAACGAGATCTAGTAAGTAGTTTTTTTTTTAATACGTCATCATCATAAACGGCAATTTACCTTTCATTCAATCAACTCAAATACAAAAAAATAAAAAAAACATACTACAAGACTTTTATATTATGTTATTTGCTACTACGGAACCCTTGATGGGCGAGTCCGACTCGCACTTGGCCGTTTATTTGTAATTTTTATCAAATGTACAGACACGCGGTTCCTACTGTTTTATTATATGTATTGATTACAACGACAACGATTCAGGACAACACCATAGATGGCGTCGAGTTCCATTCCTATAAACCATACATTACCAGTTTTAATAGAAGCGATGAAATCCGCATACCAATCAACCAGCAAGATTTTGTACGTCTTACCTTCAGCGAGTACACTTTACGTGATGGACTCATTTGAATTAAAACTAAGTCATCGGACAATATGCTTGTACTGTGAAAATATGGATTGGCAATCAAGTTTTCAGCACAAATTGCTTTTTTTTGTTTTATTATTATCATCAAACTATTGATTTACCAATTGGACATCAATTCTTTTTTCATTATTTTCTAGAGTCTTGCCAAAAATACTATCGTTAAGAAGCTTAAAAAAATCTTGCTCAAACTCTGACTCTGCTTTTTGCCGTGACTGTGTGTTGAGATCAATGTATTGCTTTAAAAATGCACTTTGTTTAACCCTTAACCGCCTACCATACGTCTCACAGATCCGGTTGATATAATAATTGTGAATATTTTTGCGCCGGAGTTTTGTATCGACTTGTTCGATCCTGTACCTTTTCCCTACGCCCCTCTGTACCTTACAACAGCTCCTCGAGGTTAGACGTGCGCGCGTTTGCCTCAGGTGGAAAAATAAATACCAGCGCGAGTCTGAGAGACCCCTGTTAGGAGGTTACGTAATTTTTTTTTAGTTGTGTATTTTTATTGTTTTAGTTATAATGGTTATTAATAAAGCTGTAATTGAGCGTTGGGAACAAATATCATATGTGCCAAAACGAGACCGCATATGACACGTCGTAAAAGCAATGTGACATTGCAATGTGATATACGTAGGTGTTAGTTGGTATACAACGCATCTTCCAAATCAATGGGACCCCTCTAGCAGCTGTTCCATGCAGGAGCACTGGTGAAGAGCGATTAGTGGATCGTTAAACTGTTCCACTTGCGAATATTTAAAAAAACTCAAAACGCAATACATTTTTCGAATGCGAAGCGCCAATTTTCCTCGAATGCACGAACAAGATGCACTGCCGTAAAAAGCTCGAAGTTTAGAGCCTGCAATTTTGTTGAATTAATTATTATAGTGAGTGTTATTATTTTTTTAAAAGTTCCTTGTTGATTGATTGATATAAAAAATTTAAGGATTATTTCCTATTACTTAAAATATTTTTTTTAGATCCAATTTTCTATAAACGTTTGTAAGTAAGCTAAAAACAGTGGATTATGCCAATTATTCGAAGTTATTAAACAAAGTATTACTGATTTTCATGTTCCTTTTTTTTTAAATAAAGAGTATAATAATGTTCAAAACTGAATTTTAATTAAAATCTGTACCTTTAATATTTATAGTAATTGTTTTTTTTTTTTATTCTGGGGTCCCACAGACGTATGATAGGTGGTTGTGTGACAAAAATGTGTGGTAGGTAGTTAAGGGTTAAATTCAATTGCACGATGAATCCTCCTTAGTATCAAACCATGCTGTAAACATTTCTTCAAATGTACATAATGAATTACATATCGGTATTTATCATACAGAGTCGATATAAATTTTTTATTAGTACCGCCGGGAGGTGTAAATTTTTCCGGACAAAATGGAAAGTCATTGTGAACAGCATGTAATGTAACAGGATAGATTAAGTCAACTTCTAGAATATACCCCTTTTCTGCGGTATCACTTATGTGAGCCAAGTGCAATTGTAAATCATTTATTTTTTCTGTATTCATAAATCTAAAATCTGAACATGATAGATATGACACATGCTATGTCCATATAAATTATTGCTATCTAAATACATAATGAATGAATTTGGACTGGAAGCGTCATAAGACTAAATATTTATGATTTGCTTTGACATGTCTTTAAACATACATACAGACACCTCCACGTATACCTTCTTGTATCATTCTAAACATTTCAACATCGTTTAGTTGTTCTAATTTCACCTTTGTTTTTAAAATAAATAAATAAATAAACATACATCAGTAAGTACTTAAGTAGGTACGTTTTTTATATCAAGTAGCTAGTAGGTACCCACTTTGTGGTCCCCTTTTGTAATCATTACTTGATCGTTAAAGTATGTTAATGACTAAAAAAAAAAAACGCAATACAGTAAAATATCCACCTTATAAGTAAATGTTAGTAAATAAATTAAATAGGGGTAAGACTGTCAACTGATCTTAGTTTTAAAAAAATGTTAAAGCTTACAGTGACTCTTTTGTAACGATGTTTGTATTCATGTTTAGAGGAATAAATAAATCATTTATTTATTATTTAAAAGCATTGCATAGAACGAAAGTGCAGGTGAAGTTAAGTACCATATGCAATCAAGATCATAGTGTTTTTTGCAAGCTTCTCTAAAACTCTCAAAGACGTCTGTTAGTGATAAAACGTCTGTTTTAAGATATATATCTGTTCATATACCCATATTTTGAATATTGAACATTGACCAAACTGCCTGAGCGTGTTCATAGTCTTCGTCAGTAATATGTTCGTGAGTAATAGAGTTATAAAAATTACTTTTAGATGGTAAACTCGTTTCTTCATAGCATTCCCACTGAGACATATAATCATAAGGATATATTCCTTTACGTATAAGCAGATTAATTTTTTTCTCATTAGAGAAATAATAGCTCTTCAAATGTTTAAAATCTTCTTTTTTCATAGTCTTTACCAAATTACGCAAACTAGTTCCTAGAAACTTGAACAAATCAATGAATCGAATCTCCCTGACTTCATTATCGGAAACAGGAATGAATTTTGAAAAAGAAATATAGTTTTCTTTCGTTTTAGCTATTACTTTAATGGTACCAGGGGCTTTACTCAATAATTTTATGAAAAGGTGAGAATCGTATCCGGATAAGTTGTGAAATAGAATCGGCAAAAACGTCGGTTTCTTGTATTGCAAGTTACAATAACTATGAGCAGCGCCGCGGTTTGCACCTGTTAACCTTTTCAGCGCCAAAGTCTGATATATCAGACGTTTAAGTTTCGTGCCCTCGCCGCCAAAGTCTGATATATCAGACAAATAAATCTTACCAATTTAACTCCATTTTTTCTTATCGTCATAGTACCTGACGACATATGCATAAAATTTTCAGACAGTTTATACTTTAGTTAATCAAAAATAACAATTTCACAATGTATTATAATATTATTTCTCCCATGCTGGTCTGGGAGACTCCCATGCTGGTCTGGAAGACTCCCATGCTGGTCTGGGAGAAATAAAAAAACTTAGAATGTACCAGCTGCTTCTCTTCCCGCGCAGATCGTAAAAGCCGATCGAGGCAATGGGCAAAAATGCGAATCATGTTAACAGGCGATGCGGCTAGCGACCCATCACTGTATTGATTGCTTTTCCATCTTCTCGCCCACCATGACGCTAAAAGTGGCTTTTGGGTCTTGCGGCCCTGGGCTCTGTATAGAACCGCAAGACCCAAAATGCTCTGTCTGCCCCATTAGGGATAAAGACGTGATAGTGTGTATGTATGTTATAATGTTATTTTAATAATAAATTATTAAAAACAAAACCATGTTTATTAGTTAAATCCAAGTTTTACCACAGAAAATGCATTTATTTTCGAATGATGTTTTGCATCGAATCCAGTAAATTGCATGGTATATATGTCACAACACTATAGCGACACGATCATGCATCAGTCTCGTACGCCAACGTCTGATATATCAGACACGGAAGTGACGTCAGAGGCGATAGATGTTTCTAGAACTATTTATTTTGTGCTGTACAATGAGGGTAGGAGATATCGATAAATTATGGAAGTACCCTGCAAAACCATGTTATTTACTGAGTTATCATCTTTGCGTTGCTTGAGCTCCGTATAATTTATAGAATTACCCTTGAACGATCTAATCGTACATAGAAATCACTGTTCACCGTTCATCTGTACAAAGAAAAATTTTTACGCCGCTACCTTTTCTTACCGACAGCTCGGTTCGCCGAAAGAAATTTTAAAAGAAAAAATGCTTCACCGGTACGACTATCTGCAGATAAGTCGATTCGCCGAAAACTCCATTGGGCGAATTTGTATTACGTAGAAGATCGCATTGCAGAAAGCATTTTAATATACTTAGATACTGACAATGACCCAAGGCCGGCTCCATTAGCAGCTGTAGGCATCATGATTAAAAATGGAAATCAAAAAATAAGGTTAAAGAGCTAAAACCCGACTGCTACTCATAACGCTTTCAAAAATGTGAAACAAGAAAATACTCTCATCTGAAGTTATTATGTATAAACTACATACATACATACATACTATCACGTCTTTATCCCTAATAGGGCAGACAGAGCATTTTGACAGAGCATTTTGAGTATTGCGGCTCTAAGCTCCAAGACTCAAAGGCCACTTTCAGCTTGATCTAGGCAAGAAGGTGAATGAAGGAATCAAAATAGTGATGGGTTGCTAGCCGCATCGCCTATTAACATGATTCGATTTTTATCCATTCCCTCGATCGGCTCTAACGATCTGCCCGGGCAGAGAAGCAGCTGGTACATTCTAAGTTTTTTCTTTTCTCCCAGACCAGCCAGACCAGATATTCAGAGGATAGATGTCGTTATATGCCACTGCCCTAAAGATCAACAACAATAAAACTATATTAAGAAACGTAAATAAAACGAACAAATCTGATTAATCAATAAATATAATAAAATCATCAATACATATAATAAAATCGTAACCGATCGCTGTCTGTACATGGAAGATAAATGAGAAAAAATATTTTTGGGGGCTTTTACCAACGCAATAGAACACAAAACAATGATTTTTAGAATTTTTGTCTGTTTGTCGGTTTGTCTGTTTGTCTGTGCGTTTGTGCACGCTAATCTGAGAAACGGCAGAACCGATTTGGTTGCGATTTTCATTAAAATATTGTGATAAGCTTCACTTAAAATTTGGTGTTTGTTTCATTTAAATCCGTTCGTAAATAAAAAGTTATATCAATTTTAAAGAATCACGTCAAACATTTTTGTTCGAAAAACTGCGTTTTTGCACGCTAATCTCAGATACGGCTGAACAGCTTCGGTTGCGATTTTCAATTATGTATTTTGATAAGTTTCCCTTAAAATTTAGTGTTTGTTTCATTGAAATCCGTTAATAAATAAAAAAGTTATAGCAATTTAAAGAATAACGTCAATCATTTTTATTCGAAAAAATACATATAATAATAATACACATAATAAAATCGTAACCGATCGCTGTCTGTACATGGAAGATAAATGCGAAAAAATATTTTTGGGGGCTTTTACCAACGCAATAGAACACAAAACAATGATTTTTAGAATGTTTGTCTGTTTGTCTGTTTGTCGGTTTGTCTGTTTGTCCGTGCGTTTGTGCACGCTAATCTGAGAAACGGCAGAACCGATTTGGTTGCAATTTTCATTAAAATATTGTGATAAGCTTCACTTAAAATTTGGTGTTTGTTTCATTTAAATCCGTTCGTAAATAAAAAAGTTATATCAATTTTAAAGAATCACGTCAAACATTTTTGTTCGAAAAACTGCGTTTTTGCACGCTAATCTCAGAAACGGCTGAACAGCTTCGGTTGCGATTTTCAATAATGTATTTTGATAAGTTTCCCTTTAAAATTAAGTGTTTGTTTCATTGAAATCCGTTAATAAATAAAAAAGTTATAGCAATTTAAAGAATCACGTCAAACATTTTTATTCGAAAAATTGCTATTCATTAACTGTTTGGTTGCATTGGCTAAAACTTTTGTCAATTTTATGTTATGGTTTATCTAAAATAATAAAGTTCATATATATTATATAATAGGGTTCTGTCCCATTATCGTTTATTATACGTTTGTTGTACGGAAGTCTCAATTAAATATTTATTTTACTCTGTTTTTAGTTGTTATAGCAGCAAGAGAAATATTCATTATCTGTGAAAATTTTAAGTGTCTAGCTATCACGGTTCATGAGATACAGCCTGGTAACAGACAGACAGACGGACGAAAGGGCGGACAGCGAACTCTTAGTAACAGGGTCCCGTTTTTAGCCTTTGGGTACGGAATACGGAACCTTAAAAATTTACAATTTTGATGTTTTCGGAGTGTTTTTATTTATGAGTTTTTTTTTGGCCACCGATAGATGGCGTTGTTCAAAATACACAGAGCCTAGGGCCGCAAGACCCAACGCTGACAAACGGCCATTATTAGCATGTTGTGGGCGCGAAGATGGAAAAAGGAATCAAAATAGGAAGTACTTGATAGGTTAGGTTAGGCGCAGGGGGTGTCGATGTGGTTCCCATCTTGTCGCGATGGGGGGGCTCAGTACCTGCGGTTGCCTTGGCCGCAGGGAAGCTAAGAGGAACCCATTGCCCGGGTTGAGGCTTAGGCCTCCCCGGGCCCGGCGGAGGCCATTCCTGGCGGGAATGGCCTGGCTGTGAGGGAAGGGGGTGACGACGACCTCCCTACCATCACAGCCGTGGTAGGGGTCGCGGGGGAAGAGGAGTGTCGGTGTTTCGTTGCCGCTCGCCCTATCCTCCGCGACCAAGCGCGGCCGTGGCGCTTGGCACGGCGTCGGTGGGGCCGCAGGGGAAGAGGAGTGTCGGTGTTACGTTGCCGCTCTCCCTATCCCCTGCGGCCGGCTGTGTGGGCCCCGGTCGCCGTCAGGTGAACTGGGGCAGGGCCTGCTTCCGCAGGCCCCAAATTATGAGGGCTGGTTGGACGGTGGAAACGGGATTCCATCGTCCAACGGACAGCCCTCCGGAGTGGAAGGCAGGCGCGTGTGCGTGTCAGCGCGTCTGTCCTTGGGCCAAGAGGCCAAGGCGGCGGTTACTCCGGCCCCTCTGATTCAGCAGAGGGTGCCGTGAGGCCGTTGGCGATCCGGGCCGCTTAAGTAGCGGCCGGCCGCGCCGGGGCTGTGGAGCATGAAGAAGCACACGGTCCCGGCCGATAGCGGCTGAGAGGTGACACCGCGGAGTTTTTAGTGGTAACACCACATAACCTTACCGGTGTCCCGTAACCGGTAAGGTATCCGAAGGGATTTTCTCCGCGTCAAAAAAAAAAAAAAAGGCGCAGGGGGTGTCCTCTGACTAAAGTATAGGGTGCCGTGAGCGAGTCACGGACCGCCATATTGGTCGCCGCGCCGGGGCTGGCCCATAGTGGCTGAGAGGTGACACCGCAGAGTTTTTAGTGTCAAACGCCACATAACCCTACCGGTATCCCGTTACTGGTAAGGGATTTTTCCCGCGTAAAAAAGGCGCAGGAGGCGTGCCTGTGGCATGCAACTGCTGCCTCCATAACGTGGGCCAGTCGGGCGATGGAAACGGGATTCCGTCGCTCCACAAATACGGTCCTCCAGGTTGAAAGGTACATTTGTGTCAACACGCGTCCTTACCCTAGCGGATAAAATTGAATGCCGATGTACCACCGCACAGGCCACTCAGACTCCTTTCGATAACTGAGAGCCGCTGATAAACAGCCGCCGTGCCAGGTCTTTGGAGCGAGATTTGGCAAAAGCGGCAACACCGTTATCACCGTGAGTTTTTCAGTGTGTGAGAAGCATAACCGTCCGATTTCCTGTGGCTGAAAGGCACCTTTTTCTCACGTAAGAAAAAAGGTTAGGTTAAGTTTAGGTTAAGGATTGTTTAGGTTAAGTTTGTAAGTTTAGGTTAAGGATTGCAATAAAAACGAAAGATCATGGTCATTTTGCAATTTGTTTGAACTCAAAGTACGCCGCAAATAACCTCCAAACAGCCGTATAGGAAGCCCCATAGACATAGAATTTTTTAAATCTATGGGAAGCCCTACCCGAGAAGATATTCAAACGGAGGTTCTTAGTGAACACTAAGCAGACATTGATTTCAGAGAACACTAAATTCCTGCCATCCTTGAAGCTCTACTGGGAAAATGTGCCGAGGCACTCGCACGTCAAATACCTAGAGGTATCTAAAGTTTGGCAGATGCCTCAGCTTGAGAATGGTGACGATAGTGAAGATGGCCCGGGGGAAGCTCTATCCAGTACTTTCCTCTCGCCTACAGCTTCGGACGCGGCTAATTATTAAGGCGATCTTAAGAAGTCCTCAGTCGGGACTTAAAGTAGAAATGCTTATTTCTCGACTTTCATCTCACGCCTAGCGAAAGACATGTTTGACAAGGCTTACCATTGCACCGCCACATCATCGGGAGGGCGGGGGAGAGGGGGAGAAACGATAGACGGTGGCAGCAGTCCGCTGTAGAGAGCTACAACAGATCAGTGCTGTGGAACCTCTCGCCAAAAGACGGAAGATGAATGAAGTATTAGCAAAGTCACTACCTATTGCATAAGTATTCAGTTTTTGGGTGACCCACGACGTAGCAGTAACATTCGGTAACAGTGTAATCAAAAAGCTGTAATTTGGCAACGGTCATGAACTTAAAGCAAAACTGGGCAGGGCAACTGGCCCGACAGAGCCCATGCGATGAATTGACGAAATAATCAAAGTCGCGGGTTACACCTGGATGTGAGCAGCACAGGACTGAGATGTGTCGACGAAGACAGGTCCATGCTCGGCAGTGGACGGAAGAAGGGCTGCGATGATGATGAACTCTTAAGTTTTAATTCTAAGTCGGCAGTAAGTATTCACAACTACGGAACCCTTCACTGCGCGTGACCTGATATGCACTTGACCGGTTTTATTGAAAATATCAAAATAACGATTCTTATAAACTAAAGTCCACGCTGACGAAGTCGCGGGCAACAGCTAGTATTTTAATAAAAATCAAGTAAGAGTTATTTTTAGAATAATTACAAAAATTTATATTTCTTAGCGAATGGATAAACAAAAAAAAATTACTTCTACTGAAAAAATATTATAAATCAATGATTTAATAGGTATACTTGATTACTTGATACTCTTACTTGATTTTTATTAAAATATTAATCAGATTTGTTCGTTTTATTTACGTTTCTTAGTATAGTTTTATTGTTGTTGATCTTTAGGGCAGTGGCATATAACGACATCTATCCTCTGAATGTCTGGTCTGGCTGGTCTGGGAGAAAAGAAAAAACTTAGAATGTACCAGCTGCTTCTCTGCCCAGGCAGATTGTTAGAGCCGATCGAGGGAATGGGTAAAAATCGAATCATGTTAATAGGCGATGCGGCTAGCAACCCATCACTATTTTGATTACTTCATCCACCTTCTTGCCTAGATCAAGCTGAAAGTGGCCTTTGAGTCTTGGTGCTTAGAGCCGCAATACTCAAAATGCTCTGTCAAAATGCTCTCTCTGCCCCATTAGGGATACAGACGTGATAGTATGTATGTACGTAGTTTATACATAATAACTTCAGATGAGAGTATTTTCTTGTTTCACATTTTTGAAAGCGTTATGAGTAGCAGTCGGGTTTTATAGCTCTTTAACCTTATTTTTTGTTTTCCATTTTAATCATGATGCCTACAGCTGCTAATGGAGCCGGCCTTGGGTCATTGTCAGTATCTAAGTATATTAAAATGCTTTCTGCAATGCGATCTTCGACGAAATACAAATTCGCCCAATGGAGTTTTCGGCGAATCGACTTATCTGCAGATAGTCGTACCGGTGAAGCATTTTTTCTTTTTAAAATTCTTTCGGCGAACCGAGCTGTCGGTAAGAAAAGGTAGCGGCGTAAAATTTTTTCTTTGTACAGTGAACGGTGAACAGTGATTTCTATGTACGATTAGATCGTTCAATGGTAATTCTATGAATCATACGGAGCTCGCGTTGCTGTGTAGATTTATTATTATTGTTAATTAATATTTATTAAATTTGACCACTGCAGAGGAGTTGATAAGGATTTTAGAAGAAACTGATGATGTTGAATTTGAAAGTGATGAAGTGTTCTTACATAATCAACAGGTAAGTTACTAAAAATTATAATACAATATAGTGTTCTCAATCTTAATCTAGTTTAGTTACTCTGCTCTGATACAATATAGTCTTTGTAATTTTCTTTTTTTTAGAGGAATATTGAAATCAATACCTATATAGATGTATTACCTTTAGAAAAAAAAACTTACCTATCAAATTTATTATTATTTTTTATTTCGTGTTACTAAAAATATTAGTATTTTATGAATAATTTACAACTATTGTTTTAGGGAGAAGATGACAAATTTAATTGGTTGGCAGGAGCACCGCCGCCTCCTGTTATCAATGAGTTCGATGATTTTACGTCAGGAATATCACCAAGTTTAATATCAAAGGCTTCGTCTGAACTGGACATCTTTGACCATTTTGTTTTGAAACTCATTGAACATATTGTTAAATGTACTAATCAGTACCATCAACGTCTAGTGAGAACTATTCAATTGAAAACGTACTCAAGATTACACCAATGGAGTGACGTCACAGTACAAGACATATATATATTTTTAAGTGTTACCATGTTAATGACAAGAAATTCACATTTATCTATCGAAGAACATTGGTCGACGAACATTCTATTAAGTGCTCCTATATTAGAAAGTTAATGACTCGCATCAGATATTGCATGATTTTAGGTATGCTCTGTTTTCATGATCTGACAGCACCAGAATCAACGTCTGATTTAAGACTAACTAAGATAGAATTTATTATACAACATGCACGTAGATTATATAAAGAATCATTGATTCCTCACAAGAATTTGTGTATCGATGAAAGCATCGTCCCTTTTAAAGGGCGTCTTGTTTTCAAGCAATATATACGCAAGCAATACAAGCAATATATATAGCCCAGAAAACGAAATAGATTTGGGATAAAGCTTTTTGTACTATGTGATATTGAAACTGGATGCATAGTGGACTTTATAGTATATTGTGGTGCAACCACTGATGTTGCGGTTATTCCGGAATTGGGCAAAAGTGGGTCTGTCGTAATTAAACTCCTTGAAGACTATTTTGATTGTAACAGGTGCTTATATGTTGACAACTAGTACAGTAGTCCTTCGCTGTTTAAGTATTTAAAAAATAAAAAAACTTACGCATGTGGCACGGCTAAAGTATCCAGGCGTGGTATGCCAAAATTTAAAAAAATTAGGAAAGGCGAAGTGGATTCCTATTACTGTAGCTCGCTTATGGCATTAAAATAGAAAGACAAAAAAGATGTTATAATGTTAAGTACAATTCACGACAGTAAAATTGTGCCATCTGAAAAAATCAATCACGTTACCGGTCTACCGAAAATGAAGCCTGAGTGTGTGATCGATTACAGTAAAAATATGGGATCAGTTGATAGAACAGATATGATGATAAGCTCATTAACGATCATAAGAAAAACTGTAAAATGGCATAATAAGCTGGGATTCCATATTTTCGACATGCATTTATTAAATTCCTTTTTTATTTACAACGCCTTAAGCATGACAAAACTTGATTTAGCGCAATTCCAGTTGAATGTGATACGGCAACTCATAAGCAAACATAAACCGGCACCTGATGTATTGAGCATTATACCGCATACTTCACAAAGACAAAGTCTTAATAGTAACCCTTTACGTTTACTTACAGCCGCGGCTGTAAAGCATATGCCAAAACTCATTCCGGATAGAAAATATCAACGGTGCAAAGTTTGCACTAAAAACAACATCAGATCCCAGACTCGGTATTACTGTGCAGAATGCAACGTTTATTTATGTGTAGATCCCTGTTGTAGAGTGTATCATGAAACGAAGGATTTATAAAACTTATAAGGATTTGGAAAATACCTACCTGTAGGGTATAAAATATTAGATGGCTAATTCCACGAAACCCATGTAGTTTCATCCATTAAAATTTGGTAAGCTAATACTTTTACACTCTGTATGATGGATACCTACTCACCTAATTGTGTTATTATTTTTTGTTATACTTACCTAAGTAATGGAAGAGATAAAAATAAGATTTTTGATTCATAATATTTTTTATTTTACCACGACCAATCAAAAATAAATGTAATTATGTTTTCGTAACATTTTTAAAAAAAGTCACATTCTATAGCACAAAAAGCGAACATAATAATAGTCATTTTCAATCTGATAAAATCAGGGAAAGAAAAATGTACTGAATTTCATTCAGCCTCTAGACCCAGAATGAAAACAGGGAAAGAAAATTGTACTGAATTTCATTCATCCTCTAGGGGGAGAATGTGGTTTAAGTTTGGAATACTTACCGAAATTTATATTGAACTGAAAATGACTGAAATCATTTCTATATTGTTAAGCGTAAAAAATAATGACTTTGAATCGACAACATGTGGCGTCGCGCGTATGGTGCGAACCTTCGATAGCTAAATTTAAATAAGAAAATGACGGAGACAGAGAATCAGCAAGGTAATGGCTAAGGTGAGGTATATGGAAGACGTGCACCAACCTTCAGATCTTCGGGAAGCGAGCTCCTGGAGCTCCACTCCAGCTCAGCTAGCCACGTGGAATTCACCGGTTCAGGATCACGTCAACTGACACCACACAAGCCAACGTTCGTCAAGTTCTTACTGTCCACACGCGAAAAACACCACTTTTGAAACAGCGGGACGGATATGACTTACGAGCAGAAGTTGCTCATATCATCAGCGAAAGGAGCTGGAACAGTTCTTGATGGTACGGCGGTTGAACTGATTCTGTGTTGCGGCTTGCGGCGCGCAGAGGGCGCCTCATTGTATAGGTACACGTCAAAGTAGGAAAAATGGAAAAAGGATGTGTAGCCTATATATACCTTGCGTAATTAATAGATAATATTTAAAAGTAGCCGATAAGTGGCGGCACCATTTCCTCCCCCCTTTAAAGGGTCACCTTTAAAAAACATTCATAAAGCGAAAATTAACATTAAAAACAGCGGTACGCGAAACTAAATATTGTACTTAAACGCTAATTATTTATTAAACTAAAGCAAACTATACTAAACTAGCGGTAACAAAAATGCGCTATGTAGAGCCTATTGAGTAGGAAGCGGGCATAAACAAACGACTGGGCGCACATACGTGCCCTTAGCCGTCTTTACTGTCACTACTCGAACGGTACCGTCCTTTGAGGGATGAATTTTATCGCTAATGGCCACGATAAGGGAGGCGAGTTATCGTCTATAATGAGTACAACTATACCGGGCACAATAGGCACGGATGGAGTATTCCATTTTTCGCGAGTCTGAAGTTTATGTTATACTCTACTCTCCACCTCTTCCAAAAGGACCGCACTAGCTTGTCAAGTAGCGAGTGTCTCTGAAGCAAGCTGAGATTATCAGCATTGACTTCAGGCGCGGGTAACGAATGTAAAGGAGCAGTATGCAAAAAATGACTAGGAATCAGAGCAGTCGGTTTAGCGGGATCGGAACTTAACACAGTAAGAGGTCGCGAGTTCAGTAGACACTCGATCTGAACGAGCACAGTCACAAGCTCTTCATAAGAAAGCAGCTGTTGGCCGATAACCCTGAACAGGTGTCTTTTCAAATCAAATCAAAGGTGGGTCACTGCTCAGCCGACAGCGATAGCCACGGAGGCCCAAAAAACCACAGCGGGTGTTCATTGAGTTTAGAGGGAGCGACGCCCCGCGACAAACAGTCGGCAGGGTTGTCAGTTCCCGCGACGTGATGAAGATTATCAGCCGATACATTATCGGTTATCTTAATCACCCGATTGGCAACGAAAGTTTGCCAGCGGTGCGGTGAATTTTTAATCCAATAAAGTGCTACTTTGGAATCGGTGTAAGCGCGCACCTTTATTGGCATGCGGGAAGTATAAGCTTCGAGCACTGAACGTAATAACTTCGAAAGCAAGAGTACTGCGCATAACTCCATACGAGCTATCGTATGGGGCGGGGAAGGCGCGATTTTGGACTTGGCGCACAACAGACGAACATGATTGCCAGGGGCGGAGCTGACGTGCACGTATACCACGCCACCGTAAGCTCGCTCGCTGGCGTCAGCAAACCCGACCAGAGTAACATCGCAGTCACCAGACACTCCGAGATAACGCGGAATTTTTATTTCATTTAGTGCTGGTAACTCGGCACAATATTGTTGCCAAAACTTTACGATATTGTTGGGCGGGGGTTCATCCCAGCCTACATTAAGCTGCCATAGCTGCTTGATCAGCAATTTGGCGACCAAAATTGCCGGCGCAACGAATCCCATGATGTCCCATAGTCTAGCAATAGTCGAAAGTATAGTGCGCTTAGTGCACAAGGAACCCGAGTCTGGTGGGTTAATTTTGAAATAAAAATTGTCTTGATCTGTAGACCAACCGAGGCCCAGAATCTTATGCTGTGTGGCCTTATCAAATTCAACGTTAGTGGGAATCTTATGTGAAGCAGGAAGCTCGTCGAGAGCCTTTCTCGAATTACTGTTCCATTTAACAAGATCCCACTGAGCGCCCTTGAACATATTAATTAGTTCATGCGCAGTATTCGCCGCCTCCTGCTCACTATCAACAGAGAACGCGACGTCATCCATGTAGAGGCACGAGGAGGCGACGCGCGCGGCGCGCGGGTAGCTGGCGCCGTCGTCGCTGACGAGCTGCTGGACCGTGCGCAGCGCGTGGTAGGGGCTCGACCGCAAGCCGAAGCACACCCTATTAAGGTGATTGCGAACCTTGGTCGTCCATACATTTTGTTTTACAGCAATTCTCTTAATGTGGATAGTGTTTCTCATATTACAATCGATTTTCCAATTTTCATGAAGTAGTAGTGCTCGCCTTTACAATCTGTCATAATAATTTACAGTACTTTACAGGAAAAACGATATTTAATACAAGACAAAAATTAACATTTCTAACAATGTGTGTGTAATAAATAGAATTCATTTTGGGGTGACATCTAGCAGATTTATTACAAACTACTGCATTTGTCTACTTTGACAGCTCAATGCTTGCACCGACATACTTGGACATCATTTAGATGGCGCTGTAATAAAAAGGCTAGCCACTAGGCTAAGTGTATTCTTCCCAAATTAAAAATAATTGTTTTCTTAGTTTGATACCATACTCAAATACTATTATTTAATAAGATATAGTTCTTATCTATTTGGGTAAATAGATATCTATTATATCTTTTACATAAAATAAGCTTAGAAAATAAGTTGGAAGACTCAGCGTGAAAATAATGCAACGTTGCCGTTCCAGCAGCAGCGGGCAACGCGCAAAGTGTAGTAGGTACATAGCGGCACGAGACGGCAACGCTGTTTTGCTTTTGAAACCGAATGCATTTCTCTCCAAGTCTCCACAATATTTCTAGTTTCTACGATACCTAAGAGTGCGTTCTGAAACTGAAACAAATATTTTTTTCAAAACATATAATAATTCAAAGAAATAATGATAGGTAAACATGTACCTATTCATAAACAAAAAATAAATACTTACTAATGTATGTATTGATTACCTACTATGAATACTACCAAAAAATTATTCTTTACTTTTTATTTAGAATTTCACAATAAACCTACGAACTTCTGAACGTGACTTATCTAATCTACTACATGAATAATCAAATTAGCAATATCTGGACCACCTGGACATAGTTCATAAATTAGTTGTTTAAATTATTTTATGGGATATTTATATTAAATATCAAATATTCATTGGATATATTATATAAAAAATCTGCGATCTTACCTATCTTCTCGGTATTTATGTGCACGCCAAAGAAGTATTACTTCTAACTAATGCGTGTAGATTGTACATTAGTACACGCCATCGAGTACACACACTCTTTTCTTAGGGTTCCGTACCCAAAGGATAAAAACGGGTCCCTATTACTAAGACTTCGCTGTCTGTCCGTCTGTCTGTCACCAGGCTGTATCGCAAGAACCGCGATAGCTAGATAGTTGAAATTTTATAATAACAACAAATACTAAAAACAAAACAAAATAAAATAAATATTTAAGGGACACTCCCATACAACACCTGCATTAGTGTTAGTATAGTGCGCGAATCCGATTCGCACTTAGCCGGTTGTTTTGTTTGTTCATGTGTGTAAATGGCCTACACTGGTGTTAGTTTTTTAAGCTACCTAAAGGAATCAAACAAAGCTGAACGACTTTCATATAATATGGCTTATATTATAACTGCCTTTCAAAGAACCGAGGAGCTTGAGACATTTTTGTGCCACTTCTGGTCACCCATCTAAGTGCGGACCACTCCCGGTGTGGCTTTACTTGCGAAATCACTAGTAATGTGCACTTGTTTGTTTTGATTTCTAAGCGCACGGTAGTGCGCAAGCCAAGTTCCAGCAACAGGCCGCGCCTATGCCGTGCATTATTTACACGAACCGTTTTGACCCCCCTGTAGCTTAGTGCCTATTGCAGGGAGAGAGATAAAATTGTACCTACGTAATCATATACTAGTACAAAAGCAGTACGCCAAATTTCATAGATACAGCTTCAGTAGATCCTGAAGTATGACCCTGCGAAAATAGCTAATTTTGGCACTGACTGACTCACTGACCGGTAATCAAAACCTTTAGGCCACTTCCAATTGTCCTAGCGTTATGAAATTTGGCACACAGGTCGTGTATTATATGTAAATAAACAAAAAATTCAGAAATTTAAGAAATCGGTCAAGCTTTGAGTTGGCTCAATCTTATATCGAATTTTTAATAAAAATATTTATGAACCAGTGATACAATTTTATTTCATTTATTTATTTTATAACAAAACATTTTTGGTTTTAAAATATTTACAGCTTAGTCTAACACACTTAATAATAGAATAATACATACATACATACATAATATCACGCCTGTTTCCCGCAGGGGTAGGCAGAGACTATGGACCTCCACTTGCTACGATCCTGACAAACCTCTTTTGCTTCATCTAAACTCATCAATCTCTATACATGCCCTTCGGTTACGGGTACTTTTTACCTCTCCTTTTTTTAGAACGTCTGCAATTTGGTCGCAGAAAGTTCGCCGAGGCCGACCTTTTCCTACTGTTCCCTTCACATTCGTCATATAAATATTTTTCGTCAATCTCTTTTCATCCATCCTTTCTATATGCCCAAACCATCTTAACATCCCTTTCTTTATTTTTGTCACAACATCCTCTTTTACTCCACACCGCTCCCTTATGGCATCATTCCGTATTCGATCTTTCAAAGTAACACCACACATACTCCTCAGCGCTCGCATTTCAACTGCATTTATTCTACTTTCATGCTTTCTCTGCCATACCCAACTCTCACTACCGTACATTAAAGTAGGTATCAGTACTCCTTTATGAACAGCGAGACGTGCCTTGTCTGATACCTTCCTACTGCTCATAAAGGAATGCAACGCTCCATTCACTTGGTTACCCGCATTCACTCTTTTTTCAACATCACCCTCGTGCTTACCATCCCTTGTAAACATACATCCCAAGTATACAAACTCTTTCACTTGCTCAACTTTCACCCCATTTATTAAAATATTGCATTCTGTTGCACTATCGTCCTTTTCAAACACCATAACTTTGGTTTTACTGACATTAACTTTCATACCCTTTTTCTCTAATGCATCATTCGTAACAGCTATCATCTTCTGTAATTCCTCCTCTGAGTCCGCAAGTATTACTTGGTCATCGGCATAGAGAAGGCATTTGATTAATAACTCATCCATTCTAACACCACATTCATCATCTTTCAAATCTGTCAAACAACTGTCCATGAATAAGTTGAACAGCCAAGGCGACGCTACACATCCCTGTCTAACACCTTTTTCGATGTTAAACCAGTCTGTGTATTCGCCGTCAATTCTGACACAAGCACTGGAATTCCTATAAAGAGATTTCAGTGCTCGGATCAGATGGCTGCTCAGCCCATACGCAGACAATGTTGACCACAATTCATTTCTCACCACTCTGTCATAGGCCTTTTCTAAATCTACGAAGATGCAATAGACTTTTCGACCTTTGGCCAAAAGCTTCTCTAAAATGCATCTTAAAGAAAAGACCTGATCCGTGCATCCCATACCCTTTCTAAATCCCGCTTGTACATCCCATAACTTCTCTTCTGTATTTTTCACCACCCTTTCTATCGAGACTTTTGCATACAATTTGCCGACAACGCTGAGAAGACTAATGCCTCGGTAGTTTTTACAGTCTTGCTGTGAACCTTTTCCTTTATACAGCGGTACAATTACCGCATTGCACCAATCTTTTGGCACCACACAGTTTTTAAAACAAAGATTGAAAAGGTGACACAACTGACTTGCTACTATGCCCTGTCCAGCCTTCAGCATTTCGACAGTAATCCTATCATACCCTCCAGCTTTTCCCATTTTCATACTATTTAATGCTTTCACTACTTCATCCATACTTATTTCCTCATCATAATTTTGCATATCACTCTCTTGTGCGTTATTTTCAGGCTCCGGTACTCTCATTTCATCTTTTTCAAACAGTCCTTCAAAATATTCCTTCCATCTATCTACTACACTCTGTAACCCAACTAATAATCTTCCATTCTTGTCTCTGATCTTGTTTAACTCAGAGGTCGTATTTTTACCTCTAGCTGTTTTAACGCTCTTCCAAAAATATTTAATATTACTTTTAAAGTCTTGAGACAACCTTATATCAAAATCATCCTTTTGTTCTTTTTTCTTCTCTTTTACTATCTCTTTCACAATCACATTCATCCTCTTATATTCTTGCTTTGCTGCAAATACATCACTATCCCTTGCATTCTGATTTCTTCGATCAGCTCGTACTGACAACCAATCCTTCCATGCTTTCTTCTTCTTTTTTACAGCGTCTTGTACTTCCTTGTCCCACCATACATTTACCACATCCTTGCCTTTTCTTCTTTTTGTCATACCGCATACATCAATAGCGGTGTCAATCATTCCCTCTTTTAATACTGTCCACACGTTTTCTATCTCACATTCGTCCTCTATTCCTTTAAATTTTTCTATTAGTATTGATTTATATTTCTTTTTTGCATCTTCCTCTTGTAATTTCTCAACTTTTATCCGTTCCAACCTGTTGGAGGGGTTAGATATAAAATTTCGCCATTTTTTAAAAATGTTTCTAGTTTTACAGATTACCAAATAATGATCTGTAGAAATCCCTACTCCACGGTAAGACCTTGTATCAATCACATTCTTTTTCATTCTTTCGTCCACTATTATAAAATCAATCATACTCTTCACTCCGTTTTCCTCCCTTGTGTACATGTGAATCTTTTTGTGATCAAACATAGTGTTTGTCACACAAAGATTCTTTTGCAGACATACCTCAAGCAAACTTTTCCCATTTTCATTTTCCCTTTCATCGCCAAACAAACCCAATACCTTTTCATAACCATCTCGCTTAATACCAACCCATCCATTAAAATCACCTAGCATAACTATCTTCTCATTGTCTTTGCAACCACTCAGAACATCATTCACACTATCCCAAAATTCCTTTCTTTCTTCTTTATTTCTTTTAGACTTACCTTCTGTAGGCGCATACGCTCCCAATATAAATATTCGATTTAACCCAACTTTCATTCTAATCCAGACAAGTCTTGAACTTACAAATTCATACTCACTCACACACTCTGTCATTCTTTTGGAAAGGATGAGGCCAACTCCTTGACAGCCTTTGGCGGTTTCTGGTACTCCTGACCAATATGCCGTGAATGAACCACTCTCAGTGGTTCCGCATCCTTTCCGTTTCGTCTCATTTACACACAGCACATCAATCTTTCTTTCACTCATCATCTGATATACCTCATCTATTTTACCATTCATTCCTCCTCTTATATTCAAAGTAGCCAAGCGGCTGTCCAAAGACCGCTTTTCGCACCTGCGGGAAACGGGACGTGACGGGTTGCGAACCGCGTCGCCGCCATACTGATTGCTTAAATGTTTCTGGATCATTGCGTTCCCACGAGTAATGGGGATCTATTCGGTCGCACCTGACAGAGCCCCTTGTCAGGCGAAGGCTAGCCTTGTTCTGGGGGCGCCCGACCCCAGGGTAAAACAGCACGCTCGAGACTAGGCTCGCCCCTAGCCACGCATCCCTCGGCACGGCAGACCTTGGATTGGCATGGAAAAAGAAGGCAGGGAGAAAGTAACATATAAAGAGATATAAATATATAAGGACAGGATTAATTGGGAATGGGATAGGACAAAAGGTTAAGGGATACTACTGACTCGGAAGACAAAAGGAGTGAGTCCATAGCAGCTCGGGAGGCCGGGTCCGCGTACCCGTATGACATATCCATTAAACTACCGGACTGGTAATTTAGGAATGGCACCCCTGACCAAATAGATAGATGATAGAATAATAATAATATGTAATTCAAGAGTGGGTACTTTTAAATTACATTTTTAGGTTATACTATACAAACTTATGTCAAAAAAATTGGTTGCCTGTAAAGTCGGTATACGGGCGAAAGTTTTACGTGACAACGACTTTTTATGTCTGTCTCTCTCGCTCTTAGGCGGGCTAACCATGCCCGAGTGGAAGGGACGCGTGCCTCTCACTCGCTCTCATTGTGAGCGCATAACGTGAGCGGAGCGTAACGCAGTTTCTTGAAGTGTCACCCGGCAAACCAATTTATAAGACGTTGTCACGTCAAAAAATACATAATGTCAATTAGATTGTGTCATTTTAGAAACTCCTCGATACTATAGAGAAACACTTCTTTATTAAAAAAAATTTAAGCTTTACTTTGAAATTACTCTCATAAAGTTACATTTTTACTTCAGTTGGCAATTTGTTAAAAAGCTTTACCGATTGAACTTGAGAGCTATGCTTAACAATGTTTAAACGGGTTGCGGAAAAATCGACCAAATCCTTACGTCTTGTGCTTTCTCTCACTTTTCTTTCTTCAATAGTTTCATATTCATGTATATGCTTTGATAAATTTGCTAACAATACTAGAATGTATAAACAGGGAATGGTCAAAATTTCTAATTTTCTGAAATACGGTTCACAAGATCCCTGATGGTGAATACGCACCATTGTCCTTATTGCCCTTTTTTGAGATCTGAACGCATTTTGAATGTTGTAGAGATAACTACCTCCCCAAAAAAGTACGCTATAGCGTATTTTAGACTAGACTAGAGCATAATAATCCATTGTAAGGTGAGTTACATCAATTTCATCTTGGAGGCTTCTTAGCACATAACAAGCAGAACTATCATTTTTTTTAATGTTAATAAGTTCCAGTTTCCAATGAGAATAGGATAAGGAGGGGGGAGGAGGATCGGGGTATAAAATATTGTCATGTTCATAATGCACACTGTATAGCAGGCGTGGCACAAAAAGAAAAAAGGTACGATTTCTTGAAAAAAGTATTAAAATCCCACCCAATCCCAGGTTAAATAAATTTAATTTTAATCAAGTGTTACGTACAGCACGAAAATCTACTAAGTTCAAATTTTGAATTATTATACTTCTAAACTTGGCATTGGACTGGATTCCAAATTTTTTTTTAGGCGAACAATTAGCCGATAGGAACTTGGCCCCCTTTTTAACAGGTATGTTTTTGGTGGGATTTAAGTATATCTACCAGATGTTGCCGGTAACGGCACATCTCTAGATGTGCTATATTATAATTTCGGAATAATGGCTACCAGATCGGATAGGAAGAAATATCAACGGCGCGTATATTCGGGACCGCTAAAGTCGAGGGAGCGAGTGCTTGCAGGTTTGAAACGATATACCGATTTGACATAAGTTGAAATCATTTGAATATTGAATATAATTTATTATAGGCAAGTTGTATCTAGTTGAGATTCGTTTACGTCGCCGGGGTGTCTGATAGTAGTGGTGACACGCTACATGTAAGTATACACATTAGGGTGGAGCGCGGAAGTATGAAAATTTTTTTTTTTCCGTTTTTTGAATTCTAATAGGGGGGGATTAGTGCCTTATGTTAAAGTTAAAATAACTGTTCTTTTTCAATCCGATAAATTAATATCTTCTGCCTCCGCATGGCCCTTGAAATTTTGAGATTTTATCAAAAATTCTAGTATTTTGAGTGTTCAATTTTATGTATTTAAGGTGTAAATAGAGGGGATAAATGATACTAAGTTATATATTTAGGATATGAATAATGTAATTAAAGACAAAAATAGTACAATTTTTAGTTATAACTAATATAAAACAAGTTTTCAATCGGCCTTAAAATCTCTTTTTGTTTCAAATTTCGGCATTTTCTTACGGGATTCCAATTTTGCTTTTATAGCTCCCATTCGTGATGAGTCCTTACACTGGGAAGTAGCAGCTTCTGCCGTCAACTTTACAGCTCTTTCAACTGCTTGGGTATGGCAGGGAAGACGTAGAAACAATACTTCACTCTCACCTCCAGATTGGACTATTTGTTGAATTTCTTGATCAGTTAAGTGTTTCAAGATTGGAGGTTCGGTAATAGTTTGTTGCCAATTTATCATATCGATATAATTTGACGCACTTAAGTTAATATCTGTCACTTCAAACAACCTTGGTGATGGAAGTTGCGACATACTACGTGCTTTTAATACACGCCGGGCTGCCAGTTCACGAATGTGTCTATTGTCATCGGTAATCATTGCAAGTAAGATGTTTTCAGGATGTGCAAAATAGCTATTGCGTTGAATGACAGGATCGATGACCTGTTTTAGATTTTCTGGCAGATACCTCGAGGTTGATATGATTTTAAAAAGATGCCGAGCTCCATCTTTACAGGACGGTTTATTTTTAATAGAGAACCAACATGGGGCGTAAACTTTTATGATAAATATAGCCAAGGTTGTCAAATTATCTGATGGTTTTTCTGTTGCTACATACAAACGTAGTATACGATTAGCACGGGTAAGCCAACGAGCATGAGATAGCCTACCTGGAGACCTATTCGCGAGATCTTCTGGAAAGTCGCCTGTTTGTACCGCTGAGACAATATCGTGCAGGTATTTTTGATCCGTACTCAAATCTACAGCCATTTTTGGAAGCGGTTCTCCTTTGATCGGATTGAATTTTTTAACTGGCAATTGTTCACAAGTCTCCAGTGACTTCCCCAACTGGCCTGTGTAAGACTTGGGTCCCGAAGTGGCTCCGTCGATATGTAGAAACAAGTGTCTCAAAGGAAGTTCGTTCATATGAAGTAAACAAATTACCCACTGAAGAGGTCTTTGCAAGTTTTTTTCCAGGAGGCGTATAATTCCACCATATTTTCCAGTATTAACATTAGTTCCGTCACAGCCTATTGCCATAAGATGCTGTAGAGAAATGTTTTCCTTGGCCAAAAACCCTGTGATTGCAGTTTGTATTGCTTTGGCTGAACCTGTACTTGGTACTACATAGCCCATGTAAATAGAACCCGGCTCCTGAATAAGCGATATATGCTCTTCAATACACGAAGTTCTATAGTATTTACTACCTTTTTTAACAATTTTTAAAGTTTTATCTTTCTTTCCGTCAAAGTATAAAGCAGAAAGCTCTGTATTAATGACCTCTTTCACTAATTTCTGTCGGTTTTTCGATCTCTCCCTTCGTAATTTATGTCTATCAATAACCTCAAGATCAGATCCAATATCGTACAAAACAGAAGACGCGATTGCCGCCGCCGCCCTATCAGAGACTCCATATCTGTCGCACGTCTTCGATAATGTAGGTAAGTTGATATGTGAGATCTTTTTTTGCTTTATTTCAGGAACGCCGTCTTCTTTAGTGTTTAGGAATTCATCAGCTGTACTACTACTCCTCTCGGATATCGAGGATGTCGGTGATGTCCTGGAAACGTACATTTCTGTATCAACTGACATAAATCTCTTATTCAAGGATTTACTTGCGGAGTTTTCGCGATCTTGTTTCCGTTTAAGGGCTTTTTGTAGTTTTTTTGTCGTAATAATGTCAATTTTACCGATAAACATATTTCGAGAAGTTCGTTGATCTATTAAAAACGGTTGTTCCTGTTTGGGAACCTTTTTATCAGTCGGGCAGATGCAATGTGAGAGTTCTTTACATTTGCAAGATGCAATATCAAAGAGCAGCTTACTGTTTTCGCGAAAATTTTTCAATTTTTCTGGAGAAAGCCTATTGATAGACTTAAGTAAATTTTTGCATTTCAAGTGATATGCTTTTAACATCTGTATGATTCTCGTTCGTGTTACCGTCGGAATAGATGCTGTTTGCCATATACCTTCAATCCTAGGTACCACTATATCTGCTACTTGTGTAAATGTTGGCTCCTTTGCAGTTTCCAATTGTAATTTGATGTGATGTCTCGTCCATTCATAATACTTCATTACGTCTTCATAAGTAGGCAGAGAATTGTCTTTGATATCCACGATACCACCAAAAAGAGGACACTTAAATGCACTACGAGTCTTCTCCATACTTTAAAACAAACGTACGTCCTGTCACTTCGAGTAATAACTGTGCACTGATACGACAAGCGCGCGCAGCGCAACGCCTTGCCAACGCCACTGCCTCCCCGCGCGCCCCCGCACTCCTGTTATTTTAAGCACCTAAATCAACGTCCGAATATGTTTTTTAATGATTACTAATCAAAATAGACTATTATGACTATCGAATAATATAATATAAAAATAATTAATATTTATAAATGACATATTTACGTCGCGTCAAACATGGGTCTGAAAATCAATTTATTCGAAAGTTCAGTGACCTTGCGGAGGCAGATACTCTAAAGTAATTCAAATTATATTTTGTATGTGTTATGTTAATCCCTAAATGCACCCGTTTCATGCTATTACAAAACAAAAACGCGAAAAAAAAATTTTCACTCCACCCTAATACACATTTCAGTGGTCGCCGCAGTATAAAACCGGCTGTTTAGTCAAAATTACATAAGGCGGCGAGCAAAAATGCCTTCATCCACGGCGGTGCAAGAAAAGTACGGATGTCACGGATGACGTTTTTGCCAGGACTTCTTGTCTGCGTGGTTGAACGGACTCGCGATATTTTGTAATATTGTTATTTGTACGACAATATACTTGATTCAACATTTACATATATATTAGAATCTGTTTCAAAATGTTTTCCTAAGTTGCAACTTGTAAGTGTTGTTGTTGCAAAAGTAAGTGTCAAACGTGGCGACGTTTGACACTTACTTTTGAAACACAAGTCTCGAACTTGTTTTGGGTTTGATTGAGTTAAAAATCTGTGTGATATGTCCATATATATTTCTGTATAGATACCTATATTTATATTTAAAATCTATTTCAGGTCCATGGGAAAATACGTATCAGGAAAATGCAGAAGTGTTTCTTTTTATGTTTCACTTCTATTACATAAACTCTAACAGAGGTTTGCTGTCTCCATCATCCAATATTTCAAGTTCAAACATGCAATAAACTACTAATAAAGTTTCTTTTTAGTCATCGTGCACAGAATAATGACTACAATATTTAACAATTTATCTCGGCAAGAAATGACTATCATTATGTACTTATCATTCTTTCTGTATGAATTGTTTTTTTTTTAGTAATAAAAATTAAACTTCAATAAAAAGAAAATTCAACAATGTATACGATTTAGTTTTATTTAAAAAAATTAAAATCTACAATGCGTGTATGATGACGTTTGTTGCGCGGTGGGTTTTCCTTCCAATAATTTGGTCTGAGTGCCCCGGCCCGATACAAGGAATGATTAGCTATCCGAGTCAAAGCTGTGGTTGATAAATATGCAATCTGAGATCAATTTTTTATCGCCAGCCGTGTTTAAAATAATTTTCGGCTGTATGAAATAACTGAAAATAAGCGCTATCCAGTTAGTTTTTAAAATAGTGCCATCTAGTGGCGATACTCAAATCTATTACAATGCTTTACGCCATCTTTCATGTTTTTTGAAGCTCCTGTCGTAGTGTGAGTGAGTGTAGAGATACGAGACAAAATGACAGATTTTATTTTGGAGCATTTTTCTGAATACGTTTACTGCAGAATAATAGTATGCCATAAAATAAATAAAAGAGTATGTTACAGGCTCGCCGATCAAAAATGTTTGCCTACCAGTAATCCATTACGCTAGAATTTAAAAAAAACCTGAAAATATTGAAATCAACGCCATCTAGCGGAAAAAGTTTAATAAAGAGCCCTTTGCATTCACCTTAAACTGATATAAAAGAAGCGGGTCGTTTGGATTAAACCGATATAAGATCTTCTGATAACGTCTATCAGATTCGCGCATCATAATTTGTAGAAACATTTCTTTACAATCAGCGGTCATCGCTACAGCGTGTAGTCGAAAATTTAAAATAATTTTAAACAAGTCTCCTTGTAAGTTGGGACCACTGTGTAGAACATCATTGAGCGAGACACCTGACGAGGTTTTACAACTCGCGTCTAGCACAGGGCGCAGCTTTGACGTGGACTTATCCTCACGGAGAACACCGTGGTGCGGGATTATATAAGTAGGAGTAAAATCATTTGACTCCTGCGGTGAAGGGGTTACTTGTTCCAAATAACCTCGCGAAATGTAGTCATTTATGACGTCATTATAAGCGGAACGAAGCTTGGGAGAAGCTTCGAGCTTCCGTTCCAAACAAAAAAACCGCTTGCGCGCAATATCCAATGAATTGCCAAGCGAAAACATATCTTTGTCAAACGGAAGTGCTATGGTATAGCGGCCGAAAGAAGTGTCGCGTTCCGTAGTCGAGCGGTAAAAATATTCACATTCAGCATCGGCGGGATGCTGAACGGGCGAGCCAGGAACTTCTTCCAGTTCCCAGAAGCGGGTAAGCAAATTATCCATAGGCTGTTGAACTATGGCGCAGCATGACGTCACGCATGCCGGGCGGGCGGCTAGCGCTGGCACGGCTCCCATGAGCACGTAGCCTAACACTGTGTGAATAGCGGGAGGTGCCGACGGTCCGATGGAGACCACGTCGGGAAGAATCAAATGCGGAAACAGCGATGCACCAATCAAAACGTCAATTTTGTTGGGCTGAGCGAAATGTTCATCTGCCAATTGTAAATTATTGACAAAGGGTAGGGCGGATATATCTACCCAGGCGGTAGGTAACTCATCAGTAATTCTATCGACTACCAAAGAATTTATTTGAAAATTAATGTAAAAACATAATGTGTAATGTGAAAACATATTAAAACGCGAGAAAAATTCTAAGTCGATCGTCCCATTAGACATTCTTTCCTATGCCTCCAAAACCCCGCACAGTAGTACGTTTAATTTTATTTCGGTGCAAGCCCAAACGTTCACAACATTCACTAGTAATGAAGTGACTTTGAGACGCAGAATCCAATAAGACTCGTATCACCTGCTTATCTCCCTTACTATCATACGTCACTACTTGAGCAGTAGCGAGCAAAACAGTAGTGGATGAAGTACACTGCTGCGTACTACTGTGAACGGCGTTCAATACACAAGAACGTGGCGCGGTAATGGACGTCGCGCATAATGCGACATCGGCCTGAGCGGGCGCAACCGCTCTCGCGGTACCGGACGGATCAGCGAGGCAAGTATGGTGTTTTATCTGAGAAGTCTTTTCATATCTTCCCTCTGTAAAAATGTACATGATAACATAAAATTCATGAATGGACACGTAGTAAAATGAGTCGTCACACGCAGGCAGTTTATAAACAGAGTTTCTAATGTCTGCTAAGAAAATATAATAGTTTTAAATTTAAACACGCGTTTTGTAAGACAATGACGTTAGATAAAAGACTTATATAATTACGTAATAATTTATAGAAAAAATATTGCAATTCAAAAGTATGAAACATTATAAAAATGAAATGTTATTACAATAAATGTGCAACGGAACGTTTCAACTCATGTCATACAGTACAGCCAACATAAAGAAAAACACCGCTGCCCAGGGGGTATATCTTTCAAACGCGGAGTCACTAAACGAACGATTTTTGTATGGAAAAACCACTCGTTTAGGTGATTCCGCGTTTCAAAAATGGCACTTCAGTAGACGGCGGCCGGCGGCGGATTCGCGCGGCCGCATACCATCAGAATTTTCTAACAGAAAAATTCTAACGCTCGCCGGACGCATGCCGGACGCACCACGCATACTGTCAGAAATTTCGATCAGGCAGCTTTTTAGCCCAGTCGTGTTGCGTTTGCGGAGACGCGACCTAGCCCAGTCGTGTTTCATCTGTACTTCTATACGTATATTAATTATATTACCAATATGGATGAAGATACGTTATTGTTCTTAGCACGTCTTTTTTTGTTTTAATAAAATAAATTGGCCAAGTGCGTGTCGGGCCACGCATAGTGTAGGGTTCCGTAGTTGTAATGCCAACTTTGAATTCATGCCACTAAAAACGTCTAAAACGTATAAATTATTATGAAATTTCCCTTTTCGAGTAAATTTTATAAGTTGATCGCCTATAACTTTTTAATTTGTTAACCCTACTTAGCTCTGATAGTTTTCCTTTAAACTACATTATATTTACTATAGCTGTGATTTTTTTCACGTGTCCATATATAACCGTTTAGCAGATAGATGGGGGGGACATGTGATTTTAACAAAAAATTTCAATTTGAACCTAAATATTTCAGACACGGATCCCTAAATTGAAAAATGGTGTTCCCATGCTCACAATATTTTTGAAAGACCTATTTAACGATACCCAACACAATGTGTCTGTACAGTAAAAAAATATTGACTTCCTCTTTACTTGTATGGCAGCTACCCTAAAAAAAAATTATTTCCATATTTTATTTTACGACTTTTTCGCCATGATTGATATACATATTCGTGCCAAATTACAGCTTTCTAGTCCTTATAGTTTCTGAGTAGGACCGCGGACGGACAGACACAGACAGACAGACAGACAGACAGACAGACATGGCGAAACTATAAGGGTTCCTTGTTTACTACGGAACCCTAAAAAGAAAGCTAAACCGTCGATATTGGGTTCACCCTCTTAATACGACAAGATTACAAGATAGCAATTATGAATATAATTATTTGGCATATTTGCTCCCACGCTCCCTCTGTATTTTATTTTGATCATTTTCGTTGTAGAGATTCTACAAAAAGGGATATTTCTCAACTTCGGCGATCAAATCTTGAATCGTACTCATTTTGCGTCGAAAACGTAGGAACCTAAACAATAACAAACATAAAACAATAGGGGTGACGACAGGGTCCGAAAAGTATGATTTTAATTAGTCCGTCTTTTAGATTATCCAAATAATGGACTCGTATTTTTCAGTTTACCAAAAAAGTAAAAATTCACAAAGATACGGAGCGTTAAAGTTCCGGAGTGGGGGTTTGCGACGTCACACTTAATTAAAAATCGTACCCAGCCGTGACGTCACGTGAAATTTATATGCGCTGTATCTTTGTTATTTTTGGTTTCTCAGAGAAAAGAAAAAATCGTGTACAATATTTTTTAATAATCTAACCGATGGACCAAAAATATTTTTCCATTCCTCATGCCTATGACTAACACGTGTGCTCCGTGCGGCGGCGTGCCTGACCTGACGCGAAACTGATAGTGTGCGGGGCCTAGTACAAAATGTATGGTAAACACGCCTTCCGCAATTTCTGTCAGAAAAATTCTTACGTCCGGCAACGGTGCGATCCGGCGGACATCAGAAACGGACGGGCCGTTAGAATTTTTCTGACAGTGTGCGGGAGCTAATACAAAATATATGCACGGAGTGCCTTCCGGCGAACGTTAGAATTTTTCTGTTAGAAAATTCTGATGGTATGCGGCCGCGCTTCACCGCCAAAGTAGTTGTTGTATTCATCAAAAGATGGCGCTACAGTTACGTAATTAAATATTTTGTTATGTTTGTAAAACTTCAATAATACGTTGTTTAAAGATGTCTGCCTACATTTGAATGTGTAATTATACATTTAGTGTTAGTTTAATGGAATAACTGTTTTTAATACGATTGAAAATATTTTAATTGAGTCTTAAGTGGGTCTAGCAAATCGGCGACAAATTTACACGATTTCACGTTACCAACCGTCGAAATGTCTACATTGAATTGTCAAAACCGTGCTCGCACGTGAGTTAGGCATGAGATAAAATACGTTTTATGAATGAAAGTTAATTTGTCGCTCAATTTTGTCTATGTTGGTTGCGGTAAATTACGCGTAATGCGACAAATTACAAGGTAAAAAATTTGTCGCCCTGACCATACTAGCCACGCAGGTGACTGAGAGTATTGTGATACACGCGCCGGCGCCGGTGGCACGTTTGTTGGAGGTCGCGCGCTATTACCGGGTTGCGAGTTCGATTCTCGATGGAAATGTAACATAGAATGGTGTTTTTGTTTACACACACGACATCCGGATGCGGATTGACAACCACCAATTTTATGTTTGACACTTAGACAATTTATACAGCCATTAATATTTTTTACAGACTGAAAACGCTCTTGAGGGGACATTTTATAAAAATCAGGACATTTAAACAAATGCTGATGCGAAATATTTGTGCATAAGCACTTATAACTGGAAGATGCAGAATCGACCGTACTAACATAAGAATTATATTGCGGTGAACGGGTCTTACTACCGTTAGAACGAGAACGATCAGCTGACTTCTGTGCACCAGAGCCGGCCGCGGGGGCGGGGGTGCGTTGTAATATTTTACTCTGATTATTTAGAAAATCAAGCAGCTTATCAAAGGACGGGATCTCAGACTGATTGTTATTGTTCTCGAAAGTATGTACGGTATTGGAATCTAACTTAGTCAAAGCAATTTGCAAAAATATTAGATCCAATAAATCTTTGATTTTCAGATTCTGCAGAGCGCGAACTGCGGTTACGAATTTATCGTTAAAAATATCTAAACTAGTCGCAGTGACTGAAGTCAGCGGTTTGAAATCTATTATTTGTTGTAAATAGGTAGCAGCTAACGTACGCTTATCTTCATACCTATTCACTAGGGTATCAAATAATAATTTATAATTTTCTGCGGAGGGTATAATTCCTGCGCAGGCGGTTTGCGCCTTCCCTGACAGCTTTCCTAACAAGTAATGCAGTCTTTCCTGATCTGAGAGGGATGGATTATCGTGAATTATTGATTTGAAATTAGCATAAAAGGAAGGCCATAAGCGAATGTCACCGTTAAAACTCATCAACTCAATAGGTGCTAACTTTACTTTACCCTTCAGCGGTAAACTAGGAGATTTTTGAGACGAAATAGTGACAGTACAAGACGCGACCAATCGCTTAATGCGACAGTATAACTGTTCGAAGGAAACTAGCGATTTAAATACGCTAGCTAATCCCGAAAGCGAGGCTTTCGGTATATTCAATAGCAAACAATTATTATATTGATCTAACACCTTCTGGAATTCCGACCGAATTATATCGATATTACTACTGGCATCCAGAAACCTCTCGCGTGCTTCGCTTCCATCGTCTATATTTTTAGACAAATCGTAAGCTGCTTGTAGGCATTCAAATAACGCATTACGTTTCGCTTCTAGTGACCTAAGTTCATAATTATACTGCTCAGGTATATTTTCTCCGAGTTTACCGTTCGTCATAATGAATCTGTAGATAAAACGCGACTACAGATAAAAATAATTTGAAATTGGAATACGAGTAAGCAGGGCTTGGCCGCGCTCAAAGTTACTCGGCCGCAGCGCGGCGGGAACGAATCTACCCACTTTTTATAACAATCGAATGAAATAAATAATGCGTAATTACCTTTACGGCGAAACGTTAAAATTAAAATGAATTTAGATTTGAGTTGATGTCTACTAGGCGACAACTATACAAAACTATTGTATTTAGACAGCGGGAGCGGAAATTACCTAAGTAGCACGCCGCGTGCGCACTAACTTAGGTACGCCTTTTAGATGCGTAATTATCTAAAAGGGGCGGTTTTAATATAATTCTCCTACTAGGTGACCTACTAGGGGCGGAAACAGAATAAAATCCGGCTCGAAGGACCACAAAAATGGCGTCGCGCGTATGGTGCGAACCTTCGATAGCTAAATTTAAATAAGAAAATGACGGAGACAGAGAATCAGCAAGGTAATGGCTAAAGTGAGGTATATGGAAGACGTGCACCAACCTTCAGATCTTCGGGAAGCGAGCTCCTGGAGCTCCAGCTCAGCTAGCCACGTGGAATTCACCGGTTCAGGATCACGTCAACTGACACCACACAAGCCAACGTTCGTCAAGTTCTTACTGTCCACACGCGAAAAACACCACTTTTGAAACAGCGGGACGGATATGACTTACGAGCAGAAGTTGCTCATATCATTAGCGAAAGGAGCTGGAACAGTTCTTGATGGTACGGCGGTTGAACTGATTCTGTGTTGCGGCTTGCGGCGCGCAGAGGGCGCCTCATTGTATAGGTACACGTCAAAGTAGGAAAAATGGAAAAAAGATGTGTAGCCTATACCTTGCGTAATTAATAGATAATATTTAAAGTAGCCGATAGGTGGCGGCACCAACATGTATCCGCAAAATCCACAAAACCACTTGCCATGTTATTGTTTGTTTTTTTTTTTTTAATTAATTTACGGCTCTGGATACTAGTCCTTTAGAGCTCTTCTTTATTCCGAATCCTAACCCTAACTATACAATTGAAGGTTGGTATAGGTCCTTCGATTGCTTCCCCCCCGATGTGGTTCCCATCTTGTCGCGATGGGGGGGCTTAGTACCTGCGGTTGCCTCGGCCGCAGGGAAGCTAAGAGGAACCCATTGGTTGAGGCTTAGGCTTCCCCGGGCCCGGCGGAGGCCATTCCTGGCTGGAATGGCCTGGCTGTGAGGGAAGGGGGTGACGACGACCTCCCTACCATCACAGCCGTGGTAGGGGTCGCGGGGGAAGAGGAGTGTCGGTGTTTCGTTGCCGCTCGCCCTATCCTCCGCGACCAAGCGCGGCCGTGGCGCTTGGCACGGCATCGGTGGGGCCGCAGGGGAGGAGGAGTGTCGGTGTTACGTTGCCGCTCTCCCTATCCCCTGCGGCCGACTGTGTGGGCCCCGGTCGCCGTCAGGTTGACTGGGGCAGGGCCTGCTTTAGCAGGCCCCAAATTATGAGGGCTGGTTGGACGGTGGAAACGGGATTCCATCGTCCAACGGACAGCCCTCCGGAGTGGAAGGCAGGCGCGTGTGCGTGTCAGCGCGCCTGTCCTTGGGCCAAGAGGCCAAGGCGGCGGTTGCTCCGGCCCCTCTGATTCAGCAGAGGGTGCCGTGAGGCCGTTGGCGAGCCGGGGCCGCTTAAGTAGTGGCCGGCCGCGCCGGGGCTGTGGAGCATGAAGAAGCACAAGGTCCCGGCCGATAGCGGCTGAGAGGTGACACCGCGGAGTTTTTAGTGGTAACACCACATAACCTTGTCCCGTACATAAGGTATCCGAAGGGATTTTCTTCGCGTCAAAAAAAAAAAAGGTCCTTCGATTGCTTCAACGGACGGCGTCCAACTGCAGTCCGCAAATAAATATCACTACAGCCGCACTATGACTGTCCACTTTAAATATTTCACATATTGTCCGTGAGAATAAGGATTAAAACTACACCAATTTCATATTATGAAGTCCACTAGAATCAATTTGCAAAACAATTTAAAGCAAATTTCAACTGAACCCCTTGACTTCCCGCCAAAAACTCCCGTTAGTGTTTGTTTAGTTTAAACTTTGAACCAGCTGTTTAGTTTTCCAAAAAGAAAAAGCAAAGAGCCATTTGCGTCTCACACATACAGCCTAGTTTTCTGTGTACCTATATTTATTTACAACGTAAAGCATTTTGTATTTTTTAAGTATCTGGGTATAAATTAATTAATAAATGCTTATCTCTTGTTATTATTGTCTTTATTTTTTTCGCAAATGGTACGAAAAGTAGAGTATTTTCCTCGGTGATAAAGCTGTCTTAGTCTTGGGTGAACTTAAATCCGTCGCTACACTCAGGACTCGTCCTAAATCCCTCGCTTCGCTCGTGATTTCAGTATTTAACACCCTCGCTTCGCTCGGGAGTAAACCTCGAGTCCTTCGTTGCGCTCGCGATTTAAGTCGTCACCCGCGACAGAAGACACTGCTTTATCCCCTTGGATAATAATCTACTATTCCTATTTTCTCAAAAAATTGTATCATAATGACTTTCCTACACTACATCTCAAGTGAATAGATTATGTATTCCAAATCATAATTTTTAAAAAAACCTTATATCCTATTTATCAAAAATAGCATATTAAGATTTGTACTGACTGCAATGATAACGTAAAATAACTTATTGTCACCTGCCAGATGCCAAATAACATATTGTTGTACAATAAAGATTTATCTTATCACACTGAAACCGCGTCCCAGCGTGTTTTGTGGGCGCGCAGGTATATTTGTCCTGAAAGCGGCCAAAAGTCAAATCGTTGTCAGTTTGACTTTGCAGTTTTTAGTACAAATCCACCTGCGTGCCCACGGAACGTGGAGGAACGCGGTTTTAGTGTGATGAGCGCCTTATGAGTAAGTAGGCTGAATCTATAAAACATGTCAAAAAGAAGCATTAAAATAATCAATAATCAAAATATCTATTTACACAGCTAAAAGTAGAGCTACTTATTATGATGAGTATTGTCGTTTATCAAACTGAATTATTGTTTTTCAGTCTCGGATACTTCTATGTTGTGAGTATGTTCATTTAAAAGCGTCCGTAAAAAATTTAAAATTTTGACGTAACAACGTGAACGCATTCAAGGTTGAATATATTTTAATTACTCGTTGAGTAAACGACAAAAATGTTCATTCCTGTTATCGGTTGCACTAAGTGATGCACATTCTGCACATGATTTCACAGTCACTTGCGGTGGGTCCTCTTTTATTTATTTATTTATTTAAGTTTATTGCACACAATCTTATGATAGATTGATTACAATGGGTCAAACTTAATGCTAATGCATTATCTACCAGTTTGCCTTTGGGACATGTTGAGAAATTGAAACAGGGGTGCAAGTGTGGCAAGCCAACTTGTAATATTTTATTGAAATACAAAATAAAAATTTTAATAAAATAAAATACATATTATACTTCAAATAATACATAGCTAAATATATACTTATATATATATGACGGAGCAAGAGATGACCTACGCCGAACTCACTAAGTGTGACGATAAATACAGCGCTCCACCTCGCGCTGTATCATGGATTCCAACCATATGTGCCTGAATACCCCTGGCCCACACAGGTATTGAATCTGTGTCCACCTGGGCTTATCGCCTAGCTGAAACAACTATCATTGTAATAAATCGGTTTACCAAATCCTCATCTATTACAACAATCACAATTTAAGAAGTTATGGCCAAGCCCACAGCACACTACACGAAGGAGATGTTCACAGTACGGCGATCCGCACAAGACTGACCCGCTCATCGCTAGGGCGACCGCTTTTATACTTGTTTAAACATTTGAAAAACTAGCAGTTATGTTTTGTAGTAAACAACTTTCTGTTTGCACATCGAAAACAATAATAAATGGAATTATCTTTAACTCGCCGACACGGCCAACCTGACATGCGTTCGCCCTCGTACGCGCTCTCAATAGTAATTTAAACTAGTAGGTAGCATCAGGCCTATCTCACTCCGCGGTAGGTATCAAAAATGCAAGCACGTACGGCGGCCACGCCAGCGTGGCCAATCAGTGCGCCAGAAAAGGTAAGCGTTACGCGATAGAAAGAGATGGATTGTCTAGGTGAATACAACTGCAAGTTATTAGCGTTGTGCGATCTGAATCGAACCCAAGTGTATTGCAGCGAGAGTCTCTATTCCTCCAATTGATTTTTCAGAGCGAATCCTCTGTACTTGTAATATTATGTATTCTATGGTAGCATGGTTAGAAATAAACCATAAAATGATTCTGATCTAGCTCGGCAATAAGCCCACAAAACTATAACAAAATTTCAACTCGCAAAAATTCTACTCCAGAAGAGTGCCTTGCTAAACTAACTTTTTTGAACCGGTCTTTTATTTGTCCTTTAGCCAAGATCTATACAGGAATAATTATAAAGAAATCATGACTAAGGGATTTTTCGCACAATGCTTACGTATTCAATCATTCGAATAACAAAATTCATGGATCAATTCAAAGGAATCAATTTTTTACTCGCCGACACTGCCATCTTGATAGTAACACCCGTCCTCGGGTTTCATATTTAAGATCAACACAAAGCACAAACGGTACACCGTTTGGCCAAATCTGATCAAAAAAAAGCTTTAGTTTTTTTTTAGAAGTCTTGCTATACGACGAGGCAATGCCGCCAGTCTCTTAGGTATATGTTTTATTTTTATATTTTTTAGTTAGTTATATTTTAGTTCATACTTTTAATATTTTAATTTAGGCAGGTTATTTAGTTTTTAGTTAAATTAATTATTGTGTACAGATTTTTTTTTTTGCTATAAATAACCATCTTTATTAGATGACTTACTTAATTGGATTAAACGATCTAAAATATAATAAACTCAAAACAAAAAATGAACATCGATAAATCTTTAAAATCGAATTGGAAAGTAATAACTTCATGTCTATGTGCAGCGATCACATGTTAAGGAACGCAGCCAGCCTTCCTGCTAGTTCAAAGTTGTTATTAATCATATGTTCTCTTTACCAGTTATGAAAGTTAAATTGAATCAAAACGAATAGGACTTCTAAATCTTAACAATGTTTAAAAAAAAAAGATACAGTTATTACTAATTGAGTTAGGAGAGATCACCAAGACATATCAATAACAAAATTGCCATCGTTAGACTCACACTAATACGCGTATTACCACCTGTGATCACCAGGTCCACTTGACCTTATGATTTCCTCCAGAAACTCGACCTCCACAAGAGCCGACCGCATACCGCCCACTCACGGAGTACGGGACAACTCTAGTACGGTCACGACAAAACAAACAATGCAATCAACACTCTACCTATGGCAATAAAGCCTTCGGCTATGCTCTCGGTCTTCCTAATGAGCTTCTCTGGCTCCCGCATCCTTCTCAACCTATAATGGAAACACTTGTGTATTTGCTTTGAGTTTCTTGCCCGGAAAGCATCTCGATTTTTCAAATAATTGAACAGGTGAAAAATCGTCATAATGATTCAAGTAGTTATACGTAAGAACAACCGGAATCATCTAGGTTTAGAATGTGGTGCGAACAGTATGCTCCACCCCCCGATTACATCCAACCATCAGAGGCACTACCGCCAGGTCATAAACTGCCATGGGCAACTTGTAGGTGCTTGAATTGCCTCCGAACTGAAGTAGGCCGATGCAAACATAATCTGGCGCGCTGGTGCCATATAGACCAAGCAGAAGCACAGGGCGATTATGGTCATGAGTGTCATGACGATTAGATCATTAGATCACCTTTATGCCCTACCAGCTGTACCGTGCTTGACCTATACTCTGCCTCGGAGGGAAGCGTAAAAGTGGCAATGTTCTCGAAGAACAAAATTTAAAATTCAAGCCAACGACACGATAAGAAGAAGAAGTGAAAATAAATGTCAACTGGGTAGATAATATACGCTATTTTCCAACAAGTCAAATCAGACACCTTCCTCCAAACGTCAAAACAAACAGTTTCCACTGCTTGCACTTCGACTGCACTGGGACTTTGTATGAAATACAGGCAGATGGCAACACAGATCCCCGGAGCAAAACAACGCTTTCACCATCAGCCTTTCCACAATAATAAATCCAAAACTACGCTAAAATGGATGCGTTCAAAAACAAGCGACACCATTTTACGACGCTTTACCCCGCCAACAGCTCAAAATAATTCATCCCTGGCTCAGGAAAACACCCAACTGTCAACAAAAACAAACGTTTACAGTACTTTTGTTAGACTAAAGCGTGGCTAGAATACAGTTAAAGCGTTTGCAACTTAATCTTTTTCCTACGGACTTCCTAACAATAAAAATAACATTGCTTATCAGTACGATATTCTTGAATTTGGCTATAATATCACAATATTTACTCGACTTTAACTATTCAGATTAAAATTTACTCAAGTAGCGGGACTTTACTTCAGTTAACCTAAAACACAGCAAATAATAAATTAATGGTAAAATATTATTACTTACATAGTAAACGGTGAAGGGTCCTTTTAAATAAAGTCATCACCATGATCATCATCATGGTAGGCTCGCCGTCACTACCTCTTCATCAATAATATCTTCATCGTCATCACTGTCTCTTCATTACCAATATCATCATCATCACCCTGGTCATTATCTCATTATAATCTTTATAAAAGTTATCATCATATTTAGATATCTTAAGTCCAATATTAGGCAAAGGCTAGGAGAACTTATCTCTCCAACTTTACGAATAATGAAGTACGTTACGTACCTAATAACTATCATTTTACACCAGTATTCACACGTAAGCTTATAAGACGCTAAAAATTATAATTTAACATACTCAAACTAGACTATTTGCTAGGATACTAACTGGCGCCACTGCCATCTCCGACTAACAGTGACTTATGCCACCTCCAGTGATGTTAAGCTCATCTATCAACTCATGACGATAAGATTAACTCACTAAGCTTAGCAGATAATACACGTTCTTATTTAAAATAGCGAAATCGTAATTATTTTCTGCTTGCATAGTGGTCAAAAGACAAGACATTATTCTACTTTATGTTTTAAAACTAAAGGTTTCAAAATAAATTGCTCTCTGCTCTACTCTTAAATCGAAAAAAATATAAAAACTTACCAGGTTATCTTTGCGATTCGACACAGAAATACACACGATATCAACTCGCTTTTTCACTTCTCCTCACTTCACCAGGAATCTCCAGCGCCTGCGGCACTGCCGCTGACTCCAACTTGGTCGCAATACGTGGCCAGCAGTTATAGTTTACTTGTTAGCACTTTAGCACCTTTGCAGAAGTAGCTGAAACTAAACACATGTTAAGTATCTTTGCACTGATCGCTTAACTCTCGTTAGCACCATTACTGGCGCTAAAGGTTGTCACACAGGCCGGCTGCCATTCAGACAGACTTGTCACACAGACGGTTGGCAAATAGACGGTTGGCAGACAGACGCTTGTCACACAGACGTTTGTCACACAGACGATTGTCACGCAGACGCTTTGTCACACAGACGTTTGTCTCACAGACGTTTGTCACACAGACGATTGTCACACAGACGATTGTCACACAGACGATTGTTACACAGACGCTTGTCACACAGACGCTTGTCACACAGACGCTTGTCACACAGACACTTGTCACACAGACGCTTGTCACACAGACGCTTGTCACACAGACGCTTGTCACACAGACGCTTGTCGAACAGACGGTTGTCACACAGACGGTGGTCACACAGACCATTTGTCACATAGACCATATGCAACACAGGATGAGTTGTGATACTAAAACCAGAGCCTGTCAATGACCCCAAAAGTTATCGACACATTGCACTGCTAAACTCCATCCACAAACTATTAAAAAGGCTAAGACTGAAGTCACGACACCAGCTCTTTAGGATTGACTGTTGAAAAACCACTTTACCATCAAAAAGAATAGAATTTGAATCCACCTATGTGGATACAACTATCAACCCCACTGAAAAACTATCAGGGTTATCTCTCCCACGCAGAGAATTGTGCCAGCTCCACAGACTGAGAACTGGATGGGGACGAACTAGATCGTTTGAATTCCGGTGCGACTGGATTGACTTCCCAGCTTGCGGATGTGGCGTGCCTGAATAGGACATGGACCACATTATTCGAGACTGCCGGAAGACTGGTTCACCCTGCAAAAATACGCAATACAATAGATACATAATAACGACTGTAATAATAGCCATACGATTATTAAATAAATAGACAGGTTCCTGTTTTTCAGAATAGGCATGACGAATAGAAAAACACTTTTGGTCCATCGGTTAGACCATCAAACAACATTGTAGTTTCTACACACACTCTTTCCTTTCTCTGAGAAACCAAAAATGACAAAGATACAGCGCATTGAAATTTTGCGTGACGTCACACTCAACCACTCCAGAACCTTGACGCTCCTTATCCTTTTTACTCCTCTGGCAAACTGAAAATACGGGTCCATCATCTCTGGACAATTCAAAAGACGGACCAATTATAATTACACTCTTCGGACCCTGTCGGACTCTTCACCCCTATTCTCCCATGGATTCACTCAAGTGGGCAAAAGATTCAGATCCAACTTCTGATGACGGAGCTAGAGATGACCTACGCCGAACTAACTAAGTGTGACGATAAATACAGCGCTCCACCTCGCGCTGTATCATGGATTCCAACCATATGTGCCTGAATACCCCTGGCCCACACAGGTATTGAATCTGTGTCCACCTGGGCTTATCGTCTAGCTGAAACATCTATCATTGTAATAAATCGGTTTACCAAATCCTCATCTATTACAACAATCACAATTAAAGAAGTTATGGCCAAGCCCACAGCACACTACACAAAGGAGATGTTCACAGTACGGCGATCCGCACAAGACTGACCCGCTCATCGCTAGGGCGACCGCTTTTATACTTGTTTAAACATTTGAAAAACTAGCAGTTATGTTTTGTAGTAAACAACTTTCTGTTTGCACATCGAAAACAATAATAAATGGGATTATCTTTAACTCGCCGACATATATATATATATATATCCATGAATATATACATACATAAGATTATACATCTAATACATACAAATATCTACATATTACAGCAGAGAGACTATTCCGATTCCAAATAAAATTTCTTTACCTGCATTTTAAAAGAATCACGACAGTGTAATCTCGCAATGCTATCAGGTAGGGCATTCCAAAGCCGTACAGCCGTGACGGCAAAAGAATTAGAAAAGAATCCAGTACGGTGAGAAGGAATGTCAAGTCGCATTGTGTTAGAGGAGCGTAGATTTCTATCGTGAGTTGAGCTAAGGGGCTGAAATTTAGATGTCATATAATTGAGTGCAGATGGATTATAATTAATACCATGAAGATAACAGAGAATATGTAGATTTCTACGCTGTCTGATATTTAGCCATTTAAGCCGCGAACGATAAGAGGATATGTGGTCATACTTGCGAAGGCAAAATATGAATCTGATACAGTTGTTCAAGAGACGTTCAAGCTTACTAAGCTGTTCCTCAGTTATATCCAAATAACATACATCAGCATAGTCGATAACAGGGAGAATGAGAGATTGAGCCAGCATAATTTTTGTTGAGATAGGGAGAAAGTTTTTTAGGTTGTTAAGATAATGCATTGAGACAAAGACCTTTCGACTGACGTCCGCGAGATGTGTAACCCAACTCAGTTTGTCATCAATAAATAAACCAAGATCCTTAACAGATGTTAAGAATGGAACAATTTTACAGTCATACTTAATTGGTGTCACAAAATCTATATTTATTTGGGGTAATTGTCTTCTACTACCAACAATAATGGCTTGACATTTCTTCGGGTTAACTGAAATACCAAAACTATCAGACCATTGCAATATATTATTTGAGTTGTCATTAAGTATCTTTATGGCATCATTGATATCCGCAACATCAGTTTGAACATAAAGCTGCAAGTCATCGGCATAAAAATGGTATGAGCATGTAAGAATATGGGAAAGTGTATTTATAAAAATTGCAAATAATATTGGAGATAGCACACCACCCTGTGGTACACCGGCAATGACATCCCTCCACTCCGACTCTGATTGCTCAGAACGGACACATTTTCGGCGTCCACGAAGATAAGATTCAAACAACCCGATTACTGAGGATGAAAGGTTAAAATATGATAATATTGCAAGAAGTATATCAGTGTCTACCGTGTTAAAAGCATTAGAGAAATCGATTAATACAATAACAGTAACCAAAGTCTTCTCCATACCATATCTGACATCGTCAGTGATCTTGATTAATGCGGTAGTGGTACTGTGTCCTTGTCTAAAACCTGATTGGAAGGGATCAAAGAGATTAAATATGTGCATATAGTCCGTAAGTTGTTTTTGGACAGTGGCTTCTAAGACCTTTGAAAGGAAAGGTAAGATGGAAATTGGACGAACATCGTTCAAACATAAAGGGACGGAAACTTTCGGCAAAGGACGCACAAAAGCATTACGCAAAGCAGAAGGAAAAGCATGTTGGGACAGGCTAGCGTTGACAATGTGTGTGATTGCAGGAAGGGCATAATTCAAAACATGCATGATCATAGCTCTGCTTACATTATCGTACCCAACAGCATTCGAATGGATCGAACGGATTACCTTTCTAATGTAATCCTCAGTGACCGGTGTGAAGACAAAAACATCGGTATTCAGTGCAAGTAAGGCAAAAATAGAAGCAATGGTATTGAGTTTGAGCTTTGCCTTAATGGTTGTTACATTTGTAAAATGATGGATTAGATCATTTAAGCTGAAAGGGATATTAGCAACAGAATTCTTGTCCTTACCGATACCGATTGAATTTAGGAACTTCCATATATTGTAAGGTGAAGAATTTTCCAAGTTGTTAATGAAATATTGGCGTTTGGCATTTCTACACATTTGATTACATCGATTCCTTGCAGCCTTATAGTAGCTCCAGTTTTCAGGAGATCTATCTTTTTTGTATTTGCGAAATGCGCGATCCCTTTTCCTCATTGCCATGCGTATACCATCTGTGATCCACGGAGCAGGAGGACGTCTTACTTTAATTTTACGTACTGGTGCGTGTGCATCATACAATGTCAGGACTATTTTATTAAATTGAGAGACTTTGTCGTCAACTGTAGATGCACTATAAATTGGCGTCCAGTCTAAATTTGAAGCATCCTTCTGAAGTACTACAGTGTCCATACGTGAAAAACAGCGTAAGTTCAAAGTAACAGGTTTGGATTTCGGGGTTTTTAGCTTGTACGAAGCATAAATAAGGTCATGATGTGAAAAACATGGAGCAGGAAATTGACCATGGCTGGCTATAAGATTTTCTGAAGATGTGAGGATCAAGTCGATTAATGTATCACCAAAACTAGTATGATGAGTGGTTCCAGAAGGAAGAATAGAAAGATTGACTGACTTGACAATATTAAGAAGTTTATTGGATCGAGTATCGTCTTTCAACAGACAAGTATTTATATCACCCATTATCAGCTGATGCGTGTAATCGGCACAAACTAAATCGAGTACAGTTGCAAATTTAGTAAAATAATTTATTTCAGGGGGACAGTACACTACGCCTACCAACGTCTTAACACCATTTACTTTCAGTTCCAAAAAAATATATTCAGCAGATGCGCTGTATTGGGAGGGGGATTGAGATAAAATCCTATAGGGTATGGAACTTCGTAAATATATAGCTACACCTCCGGACCCCTTGCCAATCCGATCATTACGTATCAACACGAAGCCCGGGAGTGCAACACTAGTGGACGGGAGACTCGGTTTGAGCCAGCTTTCTGATACCAGAACAACACTTACGAGATCACACGAAAAAGCTTCAAGAAAGTCTGTGTAATGAGCTGGTATGCTTTGCGCATTTATATGGCACACATTCAGATTTTTAGCACATCCACTAAACGCTTCGCGAACCTTATCGCCCACTGTCAACATTGGAGTATCCGAATTACAAGATTCAAAACTGGAATTACACCCTTCTGATGCTGTAGTAAAAGAAACATTAAAATTATTCTCATCGTCTTGCTGCATACCATATATGTATATATATATATATATATATATATATATATATATATATATATATATATATATATATATATATATATATATGGTATGCAGCAAGACGATGAGAATATGATATATATATATATATATATATATATATATATATATATATATATAGGTACTTGTAAATAAATATTAATAAATATATAAGATAGGAATAAGAACAAGAATATACAGGTTTTAGTAGGTAATACTATTTTCTAAATTACGAAAATGTCCTATTTATGTATGTCCTGCCGGCAAAAAAGATTTATCTTGTTACTATTATGAATAAAAGGTTATGTACATATTATGAATAAGATGTTAAATACGAAACATACTTGTAATGCTTGTGTCACCAAAAAAAAAACAAAACAACAAAAAAAGTAAATTAATAGTGCCAAGTGACAGTGACATATGACATTGACATTTGATACAAGCAAAACAAGCAGCAACAACAGAAAATATGAAATTGAACGGTACCTACATGAGGTATCTTCTGAAGGGTTGAAGTGAGAAACTCCAAAAAATGATAAATTCTTTATTCTCTGAGAGTCAAAGTATGAATAATTAATTTTAAACTTAAATCTATGACAATAACTATGTTGCTTACTATTCATTCCATGCTACACGTGCCGGTGTCCCAGTTACTAACTTAATCGTTTTGCAATATAGTAAAGTGCAACATACTACAACTCCCCTGAAAAAGTACCAGGATCACCACCGGGATAAGAGAAAAAAAAAGTCTAGCATGAAATGATTACAATTAGTTTCTATAAGTGCTAAAACAAAAGTTTTTTTTTTACATTTATTTATCGTAAAATAATTTTGTATTATTTTTATGAACAATATATTCTCGATTATTTTTCAAAATTTTAACATTTGGTGAAATATCTTCTAATACTTCGAATGGGCCATTGTAAATATTTTCTAGCTTATTTACTATTTGATTTTTAACTAAAACTAAGTCACCTAACTTATATTCTATAGGGTTAACATTTTTATCGTAATTAGTTTTTCTTACATATTTCAGTCGGCTCGACGGGTCTTTAAGTCCAAAAAGATAAATTAAAGGCTTGTGGTCAGTGTAAATCTTAAATTTTTTGCCACATAAATAAGGCCTGAAATGACGCACTGCCCATACTATAGCTAGTAATTCTAAATCAATTATAGGATATCGAGTTTCGGCCGGTTTCAAGTTACGGATCGCGTACGCTACAACCTGACCGTTGTTATTTGATAGTATGGCGCCAAGTCCTATTCGTGACGCATCAGTTTGTAAATTAAAAATATTATTATCGGAAAAATCTGGATATGCTAAAACAGGTGGCTAATGAGTAGGTTTCTCAAGGTGTCAAATGCATGTTGACATTCGGATGACCATTCAAAATGTACGTTCTTTTTACATTATTTGTTTAAAGGATATGCGATACTAGCAAACAAAGGAATGAACCGTCTGTAGTAATTAGCAAAAGCAATAAATCTTTTTAGTTCGTCCGCATTTTTTGGAATAGGATAATTTTGTAAAGATTCAATTTTGCTCGGATCTGGCAGGATTCCATTTGTCGTTATTTTATGTCCTAAATATAAAATTTCCTTACGTAAAAATTCACACTTTAAAGGATTGATTTTTAAGTTAACTTTTCTCAACCTTTCGAAGACACTGATTAAATTTTTGAATGATCTAAATTTGATTTTCCAATTACTATAATATCGTCTAAATATACAAAAGCCTGTTAATAATTTATTCCAGACATTGCTATTGTCATTAACCTTGAAAAAACACTTGGAGATGTTTTGAGACCCATTGGACATCGCTTCATCTGATACATCTTATCTGTTGTGAAAGCTGTATATTTTCTGGATGATTTATCTAATTCTAATTGGTACATTTTATCCACATTAAAAGCTGTATATTTCCTGGATTTACTATCTAACATAAGTTGATAATAACTTTGAGACAAATCTAATTTTGAAAAGTATCTTCTTCTTCTTATATTTAAGAGCTGGGCTCTTGTCGGTGGAGTGCTTTCCATGTCTCTCTTCCTTCCGCTAAGTTCTTAACCTCTTTATATGTTTTCACTTTTAATTTTTCTTTTATTTGGTCTATAAATTTCCTTCTGGGTTTTCCTACTCCTCTCTTTCCTTCTATTTTTCCTTCCATTATTGTTTTAAAGAATGCATCGTGGCGTAGTAGATGACCGAACATTTTGCCTCTTCTATTTTCTATAATTTGTATTATTTGTCTTTTCTCTCTCACATCCTCTAATACCTTCTCATTTGTAATTTTTTCTGTCCAACTTATTTTTTTCATTCTCCTCCAGCACCACATTTCAAATGCTTCTAATCTATCTCTATCCTTTTTGGTCATCGTCCACGTTTCACATCCATACAAGGCAGTGCTCCTTCCGGAAAATATACTTCCGGAAAGAGCATCTAAAATATCCGTGATGTTAGGCAATGGGAATTTATCGTCTGCTATTTTATTATTTAATTGGTGATAATCTATAACAAGTCTCAATTTTTTCTGGTTGGAATTATCTGCTTTTTTTGGGACTAGTAATACTGGACTAGACCACTCAGAAGTCGTTTCTTCTATTATATCGTTATCCAACATTTCCTGAATTTGTTTTTGGACCTCAGATTTCAAGGAATGTGGGATTCTATATGGCTTAATATAAACTGGGCTAACGTTTTCTTTCAAAGTGATAGAATGTTGCATTAAATTTGTCACTGAAAGTCGATCTCCAGGAAGATGGAAAATATCAGCGTATTTGGCACAAATCTGCTCAATATTCAGTTGTTCCTCACTATTTAAATAGTTCAAATTAAGTAAGTTAAATAAAGATTTTATTCTCTGTGTAGAAATACTTTCTGTTTCAAAATTACATACCTTAAACTCGTTAAGGTTAAGTATTTATAATCTAGAAAAATCTAAAGTAACATCCTTCTCGGTAGTATTTAATATTTTTAAAGGAATTTTCCCGTTTTTCGGACGAGTTACCATTACTGCGATAAATATGCCTTCTTGTATTTCGGTTGCTAAAACAACACTGTCATTATTTTTATAACAATTTACCCATTTAATTATTTCGCACCGGGCAGGTATCGTATGCTCGTAACTATCAGGTATCGTATATTCATTGCGTTGTATAGGAATACTAACACATTCATTTAATTTATATAACTGGAGAATATCTCTCTCATAACTAATTATAGCATTATACTTTCTAAAAAAATTCTCTCCTAATATCCCATCAAAAGAGCATGATATATTTCTAAACACATAAAATTTTTCGGTAAATACTACATCATTAAATATTAAATCTAAATAAACAAAACCTTCCAATTCTAACTTCCCGCTTACTCCTCTAATTACTATTTTATCATATATTATATTATTTATCAAATGCTTATACTGCCTTAACCACTCATATTTCACAATGCATAAACTACTTCCGCTATCCGTTAATAAATTAATATTTATTTCATTATCTAGCGTAAAAGTAACATAACTACAAGTATTACAGCTGAAGATAAAATTTTGATCAATATTATGTGAATTAGGAACGAATAAACTTATTTTCTGATTCATTATTGTTTTGTCGTTCCGGTGCGCCAGATTCTAAATTGCATTCAAAGTCCGTATGCTGAACGCGCGAAAACGAGGCTCTGCCGCGGCCACGCGCCGTACGTGGTCGGTGACCGCGCCACGATGACATACTTTGTTGCCTATTACGCATGGTGTCATTGAACTGTGTATTAATATGAAACGATGGATAAGTTTGATTGGAATCATTATTGCGAAAATTTGACAAAGTACGACCCCGGTTGTACCTACCAAAATTTCCTCTATTTCCACGATGGTATTTTCCTCTGCCATCCCTGCCGACACTCATAATATTATGAGAGTCGGGTATTGAGAGCGCCTGTTCATCCGCAGCGGCTCTTATCGCCTCGGGAAGAGATTCAAAACGCTGAGATGCGATTATAGTACTGAGCCTAGTATTTGTAAGACCATCTGCAAATCTTTTGATCGCTAGTTTCTCATTAATTGGCCGGAGAATTTTGTAATTATTTTTATCTCCATCTGCCTGAGCTATAGTTAAGCTAACAAAAAGTTCTTCTAGGTCAGAGCCAAACTTTTCCAAATAACTATTTCCCTGTTTCAAATGTAATAATTGCGACTGTAAGGACACTGCTGATTTTTTCTGGATCAAATATTTTTTCATATCAGTCAACAGGTTATCTATTGAACTATATGACGATTTTAACCGTAACTTAGCACTAGGCGAAAGACGGGTTTTTAACACAAACTCGATTAATTGGGAATGTAACTGAGCGTCTATCATAGAGCTGTAAAGTTGAATACCGTCGATTAGCTGTTGAGTAACCTGATCCTTGCCTGTCATTACAGGTAGCAAGGCAATTGCCGTTTTAAAATCAAATGTCGAACTCATTGTGGCTTTTGGTTCTGCTTCTGCTTCAGAATATGACGAGTTCTGGCTTTCTAAATCAATAGGCTTATAGGTAACTAACTCAAGAATATGCGAATATATTTCCTCTATCTCAACCACCAATTTATTTATAGAAATTAAATCATTAGTGCTTATTTCTAACTTATCTGTCTGAATTTGTATCTGAGACAAAATACACTTTAACCCTGTATGACAACTTTTAGCCTCTAATAACTTTTTATAGGCCAATTCAGAGTTTCTTCGCTCTGGTCCTAACTTAATTAAATAATCTTTTAAGTACTTTAGCTTATCATACACTTCCCTTAAATCAGTTGTCATAATATATATTGAAATCAAGATAAAACAAATAAATTACATATTATCTAAACTATTTGACCCATTCGGAAGTAAAATAAAAATAACTTACAGATATTTCTCGATTTTCTAACCGTTACATCGCACGGACGATAGCTCAGCTACGCAATGGTGTGGCTGCTGGCTGCTTAGCGGCTGATGCGCTCCTTTTTGGCTGCTGGGCTGCTTGGCGGTTGCTTGATGGCTGCTGGGCGGCTGCTAGGCTGCTTGGCGGCTGGGGCCTGGTCATCTGGTTCCTGTGGGCCGGGATAGCCCTGGACAACTGGAACTTATTCGTGGCCAATTGCTGCGGCCAGCTCAGGAGTAGAGCCAATAATTTTTGCTCTATTCATTTTACGACGCAAGGTCAAAACTTGTTGCTTGCGATACTTCTTGTAAGCTCAATATAAGAAGGCCACAACGATGAGTGTCAGAACAACGACGGTGAGAATTTCAGCACGGCTAAGAGCGTCGCCTGAATGTCTTGAAACGGCTTGAGCATCACCACTCGCAGTCTGGGCGATAATTACGTCTTCCTTTGTATTTGTCGAGCCCATTATACTTTAGAAGTTTAAGTTCTTCAAACCCAAAATTGACATCAAGATGAAGCCGAAAAACAGGGCCAGGAAGATGACCGCCGCGATGAAAATCTTCTCTTCCGTTTTCATAATCTTTGCTCTTGAATGCTTGTTTCTCCAAAGTCTACCAGTTGGCAGGGTCGCCATAGGGTATCTTCTGAAGGGTTGAAGTGAGAAACTCCAAAAAATGATAAGTTCTTTATTCTCTGAGAGTCAAAGTATGAATAATTAATTTTAAACTTAAATCTATGACAATAACTACGTTGCTTACTATTCATTCCATGCTACACGTGCCGGTGTCCCAGTTACTAACTTAATCGTTTTGCAATAGAGTAAAGTGCAACATACTACAAATAAAATTTTACTCTCAATAAAATTGTGGACTTTAAAACAAAAGTGAAATTGAAATAAACTACCTACATAAATACGCCCACAATAGTGGTAGATAATGAAAAGTAAAAGGTACGAGGCACACAAGAGAAAAAGACACTACTTCAGCTTTGATGCCTGCGCCTGAGCCTGTCTCCTAGTTAGCGGGGCCGCTCCGGGTCTCTTGTCAGTCCCCGAGACATCTACCGCTGAAGACCCGGCCTTCGATTGATGAGGCGCCGGTCGCATCACGCTTGTGGGCTTGCCTTGGTTGCTGCCTGGATACTTATCTGTCAAGGCAAGAAGCTGTGCCCTGGTAGTCACCTTCGCCCTGTCACCGGATGGAAGCTTAATATTGATGACTCCATCTGTGGTCCAGCATCGTTTCATACCAAAATGGGCCTTGGCCTCAGAAAACAATGTTTGTCGCAGTCGTGTCAGGAACTCCTTCAGAGTATGCGAAGTACCTTTGAGCATAGCCTTCTTATGCCACACAGTGTTCCTCAACTAAAGTGAGTGAAACCGCACCAACACAGGCCTGCTCCGCTCGCCCATCTGTCCCAGCCGATGACACAACTTGAGATCTTGAGGCCGAACATCTACTTGAAGTTTATCACTAAGAAGTTTGGCAACTATATCAACCAGGCATTCCTCTTTACTTTCTGCAATTCCTGAGATCATAAGAGTCTTTCTGCGACTTTTCATGTCCAGTGAATCCACGGAATAAGTGAGAACACTAATTTGATGCTAGCAGAGTTTAAGTAAATTCAAGATCAACTCCTTAAACGAAAAATATTCTTGATGAAGCTTGTGCAGGGTGACTTCTGGAGCATCTGCTGATGCAGTGAATCGGGACTCAAAATCAGCCATCTTCTTCGCCAAAGTATCTTCTAGAGACCTCTGGGTGTCCAATACTTCTTGCAACTGTGTTTGTGTCATGTTTATGTTTTCTTATAGTAATGAATGTGAAGTGAAAAGTAGTAGACCGGCAGGTAGGAGTAATTACTCAATTTATACCATTAGTTTAAGTTTAATTATAGTATATTAAAATTTAATTTTGTTTATTTAAACACAAGAACACTTATATTTTGGATTTAATTTTAATTAAAATAGTAGGAGCTATATATAACAGTGTTTCTTTTACTAGCTCAGGAAGCATTTTTTCCAAATTTTTTTTAACCCTTTCTTGTAAAACAGATTTGAGGAAAACCGTTTGAGTTGCATCTTCATCGCTGTCTGAAAGCTCATTCCTAACTCGTTTGCTATCTGGAAAATTGGACATGCATTTAGAAATTACTTATTATTTATTTAGCATATGCTTTCCATCAGAGATATTAATTTCGTGTAAATAGTGCTTTAAGCGAGGTCATCATTAAAGGAAGTGATTGTATTGCTGCATGAAAACATATTTCTCTGTCGTTACGGAACTTTACATTATTTCACTACAAAAAGTAATTGAAAATCATAACTCTTTGAAATACAGAGTAAAAGCTTACCTTTAGCCATGGCAATTGAAAGTAAAACAAAATTGAGACGACGAAACGAAAAATTACACTTTCAGATGATTCAAGTTAGTCATGTAGGTAGGCAAGTCATGTAGTGTAGGGTAAGATTTTACAACATGGAATCGTTTTTTGTCTTTAAAATAAATATAACCTGATTTAAGATTATTAGATATTAATACGATCATCAGAACTAGTAAAATAATTATTGTCTTCATCATTTTATTAATTTCTTAATTATATCAATAAGTTAAAAGTAAATCTTTCGTAAGGTATCGAAGTGTATGACCGGAAGTTGACACATCACTAACACTCGCTAAAAACTCATATTAAGCGTACGCCACTGTCTGATATATCAGACACGTAGTGATGGAATTAATATCATCATTACTTGTGCGTTTTTTCACTGTATTAATACGCTACTGAGATTTCAATACATATAAAATGTTTCAAGGAGTAAAAAATTATAAAATAAAACCCATGAACTTAAAAAATAACTAAAGATATATTTTTATAATGATTTATTTAATAGAAATTAATAATATCGTTACTCAATATCGTCAACACGAGTAAATCAACCACGTTTATTGCCGTGGTGTGTGGTGAACGTTTTTGATGAAAACTCTTGGCGTGGAAGGGGTTAAGTGACAATGATCGCGAACCCTATCACCGAACAAGAATTGCTCGCAAATGTAACAAGTCACCGCCTTTTCAAATTCGCGAGCGTTTTCATTCGTGAAAATGATTAAAACGTTTTTTTTTTAGTTCCGCGTAATTTTTTTCTGCATCTCTATAAATACACTTTATAAACTCCGACACGCAATATGGACCGCGATAAGAAACGTATTTGTTTTTTGTTTCATCTAGTCTACAAGTAATATGATAAGCAAAAGCTATCGGCACGTGCCGCTGACGCGTCACCGTCCCGGCATGCACTGGGTCAGGATCACATGATTGATAGCGTTGAAGCATTGTTTCAAAATCTGCGTAAACAATAAATGGAACGATTTGCTTTCTGTTATAATTTTCAAACTGAATATAAGAACCTTTTATATATAAGGCATTTTAGTTGCAACACCCCCACAACTATGCATTTCTAAATTACTAGGCGAATTAAAAAACATTAAACATGTGTCACATAAATACAGTTTACCATTATGCTTAGTTATTTGCCTGCTAACGAGGTGAGATAAATCTTTAATAAGACAGTAGTGTGACAAACCATTACTTTCTAAATGAAGTAAATGGATAACCTTTTCCTTTGAGAGCTTAGGCTTGTAGAGTGGACCTATTATAACAGTTTACCATTATGCTTAGTTATTTGCCTGCTAACGAGTCGAAAGAAATCTTTAATAAGACAGTAGTGTGACAAACCATTACTTTCTAAATGAAGTAAATGGATAACCTTTTCCTTTGAGAGCTTAGGCTTGTAGAGTGGACCTATTATAGTGTTATTTGTTAAACCATAAACATAAACAGAAATAGTAGAGTTGTTACTTTCAAATCGTGCGATATCTGATAAACTCAAAGGAAAGGTAATACCTTCTATGTTTAACACCGAGCGAAAGTCAGGATAGGAGGAAACTCTTTGTGCATGTTTTTTTGCAGGATATAAAGCAGCTACAATTGACCATAGAAAACAATACTTATCATTATTATGAATATTAATACACGCTTTTTTCGATTTTATTGCTAAAGGCAAGTCGATAAAACTTGAACCACGCAAAGGCTGGTACTTGTTAACATTAATTTCTAAATGAGAACTGTTTAAAATTGTACAACCACTCTCACGACCTTAGAATTCTTCTATCTTTTTCATCATAGTATTTTTTATCTCGGATATCAATGAGTTAAAATCATAGCCCTGGTGAACAATATAATTTTTTTAACCAAATGATTATATCTCTTGTGTATCATTTTTAAACATAAAAAACAAAGCAAAATATTCTAAATTAATTTTCATACATTTAAGTTTTTTAAGAGACAAATCAAATAACATTTTGATTTTTTCACGAGAAAACTCAAAAAACGAATTTAGAGAACCATTATTATTTGTATCGACTATTTTATGGGAAGCTATACGGTTCCGAAACGCTGAATTTATTTTTTCAACGCCTTTACAAAAATATAAAGTACTTATATTTTTATGATTGCTACTGCGAATGTGACCTACCCAATATCTTTGCTTAATAGTTAAGTTGCAAACAGTACAGAAAGGCATTTTAAAGTCAAATGAACTGTTAATATTTAAAAAAAAAGGTGAACTTTAAATATCACCACATTATCTTTATTAAACAAATAAACAATACTACATTCAAAATAAACAGGTTATAAAAAAATATTTCTTCCTACGCACCACATTGAGGCAATGTACCCAAAATACTGGCAACATTTCCCCGCTGAATGGCTATACTTATACGCTGAGCAAAATAGCTGCCAGCTCTATGATCACCAGTTGCCTCAATAAGGCGCGTCGTGATGTCCTTAAAAAATAATTTAACTTCAGGACCCCATGGGCCCATTGTCTCTACTGCAAAGGGTAAAAATATATAATTATCGCCCAGACCCACGTATTTTCGTTTTTTACTTGCCTCAGCTGAACATGCCGCTGCCGCACCCCGTGTCGAAGTTGAAGGCAAGTGTGAAGCTGCGAAAGTGTCCACACAAGTCGCATCCTAGACAAGACATTTGCCCTGTCTTCATGGAACCAGTGACAGACCGTCAGGGCGCTTGCCATCGGAACGGAAGATCCCTTGTGGTTCCAAAACTGATGGAATTCCAACAGAGGCCAAAACTCTACGAATTAAATCATTAAGAGAGCCATGTCTAGCCAGACCATGCAGACCCAACCCGTCTACACCTGTGCCACAATGTCATGTATGGGGCTGGTTGATATTAGCACCCAAGCGCAGGCCCATGGCGAACTTAAAGGTACAGTTGTCAAGATGAGTGCCAATATGTGAAGATGGTAGTGCCTGCAACCAATAGCCTGATTCTCTTTCAGCCAAAGCCAATAATCGGGACCGGTCCTCTATTCGGGCACATTGGTCAATCGCTCTTTTTTGAGTAATTTCACACAGAGGGCTATCCCACTGTTTTTGGGAACAAAGGTTACGCGGCAAATCAACTACACCGTGGGACCGCAAAGCCTCCCTAGCCTCACTCACGCCACATACCTCAGCGGAACCCATAATTGGGCCAAGGAGACCACCGCAAAGAGAAGATGAAGCGTGAGCGGAAGACAAGAAAGCTGGAAGTGCCACTGCAGATGCACTACGCACACCAATGCCTCCGAACCTAACCGGAAGCGACGCCGACTGCCAGGCTTCACTGGTTATCTGGCAATTTAAAATTTTTATAAGGGACACCCGAATTAGCTCGTCCAATGCTGCTAAATGATTATGATGCTTCCACATGAGAGAGCACCGTAAAACATACATAAATTTTGGAACAAAAAGACAGCATTTAACTATAAAGAATGCCATATGCGCATTCATTTTAAATAATAAATTGGCAGTATTATTAAACTTTTCTATTTGTTCACTTATAAACTTTGGAATTGACTCATCTAGAAGTGGCGTACCTAGCACACGCAAAGACTGTTTATCCATCAATTGTATTCCAGGAGCAAGGTCATTGAAAACTGATAGGATTTCATCTCTGAGTGACCCTGTTACAGAGTCATTTATAAATAGTTCGCATTTTGAGAAATTCAGATTCAGGCCAATCTCATTAAAACGAGAAATAAGAACATGTAAGTCTGCACCCACCGTTGTCGCGTTTCCTCCTAATGTACCGTCATCTAGATACCAAGCGTTAAGGGGAGAATTGAGACTGGAAATAATAGGATTGATACCAAGACTAAAAATGGCAGGCCCCAACGGATCACCCTGCTGGCAACCGGTTTAAGATTTAATTAGTTCCTCCTTATAAACTAGATCTGTAGGAGATCCATAACATTGCCAGAGATACGCATACAGGGCCGGGACATGATCTTTAACTTCTTTTAAGAAAAATTAAAAGCGTTAGTAATGCCTACTTTTAAAACACTTAATCTACTTTAAATAATTTAATTTTTTGTCTACTTTAAATAATTTAAAGTTAGAACTCATTAATAAAGAAATAATAAAAATATTTTTAATTAAAATATCATCGAAATGTACCTATGTTATTTATTCATAACTAGCTGATGCCCGCGACTTCGTTCGCGTGGACTTTAGGACTCCGGCATATAAATATGGTCAGGCTGAAAAACTTTTGCTAATGCGTCATTAATGTATATTTCTAACAGTTAAGCTGGACCATTATATTTTTGCATCAGGTATTCCAGATCTTCGAGTTTTATACCTCAACAATAAAAGTTCATCAGGCTGAATAACTTTTGCTAAGACGTCATTTTTATATTTCTTATTATAGTTTAGCTGGACCATTATGGTTCTGTATCATGTGTCCATTTTCCAGAATCAATTATAGCCTATATGTTGATAAAAAAGTTTCATTCAAATCCGTCTAATATTTTCGGAGATTAGCGTGTACAAACAGACAGATTTTTTATTTTATTTTTTACCTTGTTACAGTCTCCATCGCCTCAATTTTTTAAAAATATATTTAATGTACAGATTACATTCACATTTGATGTACATTTTTTACTGTTTTATTATACGTAGAGACCATTATGTTTCTGAATCAAGTGTTCCAGACTTCGATTTTTATACCTCAACAAAAAATGCTCATCAGGCTGAACTACTTTGGCTAAGGCGTCATTTTATATTTCTTATAGTTTAGCTGGACCATTATAGTTCTGCATCAGGTGATCCAGGTCTTCGATTTTTATAATTCGACAAAAAATGCTCAGCAGGCTAAACAACTTTAGCTAAGGCGTCATTTTTATATTTCTTGTCTTGTTCTTATCGTGTGTGTTAGTGACTAACACTAGTGTCAGAGTTTTTAAACCGCCTTAAAGGCCTCTGACATGGTTTTAGGTAACCACCAATGTCAAAGACAGTGACCGGGACCGACGGCTTAACGTGCCCTCCGAAGCACGGATCATCTTACTTATCAGACAATCAGGTGATCAGCCTTCAATGTCCTAACCAAACTAGGACAACAACACAAAGTCGTTGCCCCCGCTGGGAATCGAACCCGCGACCTCCGGGTATGAGCCAAACGCTCCAACCATTACACCACGGAGGCAGTTAAAATCAATACATATAATAATATATATATAATACATATAATAAAATCGTAACCGATCGCTGTCTGTACATGGAAGATAAATGAGAAAAAATATTTTTGGGGGCCTTTACCAACGCAATAGAACACAAAACAATGATTTTTAGAATTTTTGTCTGTTTGTCTGTTTGTCGGTTTGTCTGTTTGTCTGTGCGTTTGTGCACGCTAATCTGAGAAACGGCAGAACCGATTTGGTTGCGATTTTCATTAAAATATTGTGATAAGCTTCACTTAAAATTTGGTGTTTGTTTCATTTAAATCCGTTCGTAAATAAAAAAGTTATATCAATTTTAAAGAATCACGTCAAACATTTTTGTTCGAAAAACTGCGTTTTTGCACGCTAATCTCAGAAACGGCTGAACAGCTTCGGTTGCGATTTTCATTAATGTATTTTGAGAAGTTTCCCTTAAAATTTAGTGTTTGTTTCATTGAAATCCGTTAATAAATAAAAAAGTTATAGCAATTTAAAGAATCACGTCAAACATTTTTATTCGAAAAATTGCTATTCATTAACTGTTTGGTTGCATTGGCTAAAACTTTTGTCAATTTTATGTTATGGTTTATCTAAAATAATAAAGTTCATATATATTATATAATAGGGTTCTGTCCCATTATCGTTTATTATACGTTTGTTGTACGGGAGTCTCAATTAAATATTTATTTTACTCTGTTTTTAGTTGTTATAGCAGCAAGAGAAATATTCATTATCTGTGAAAATTTTAAGTGTCTAGCTATCACGGTTCATGAGATACAGCCTGGTAACAGACAGACAGACGGACGAAAGGGCGGACAGCGAACTCTTAGTAACAGGGTCCCGTTTTTAGCCTTTGGGTACGGAATACGGAACCTTAAAAATTTACAATTTTGATGTTTTCGGAGTGTTTTTATTTATGAGTTTTTTTTTGGCCACCGATAGATGGCGCTGTTCAAAATAAACAGAGCCTAGGGCCGCAAGACTCAACGCTGACAAACGGCCATTATTAGCATGTTGTGGGCGCGAAGATAGAAAAAGGAATCAAAATAGGAAGTACTTAATAGGTTAGGTTAGGCGCAGGGGGTGTCCTCTGACTAAAGTATAGGGTGCCGTGAGCGAGTCACGGACCGCCATATTGGTCGCCGCGCCGGGGCTGGCCCATAGTGGCTGAGAGGTGACACCGCAGAGTTTTTAGTGTCAAACGCCACATAACCCTACCGGTATCCCGTTACTAGTAAGGTATTTTTCCCACGTAAAAAAGGCGCAGGAGGCGTGCCTGTGGCATGCAACTGCTGCCTCCATAACGTGGGCCAGTCGGGCGATGGAAACGGGATTCCGTCGCTCCACAAATTCGGTCCTCCAGGTTGAAAGGTACATTTGTGTCAACACGCGTCCTTACCCTAGCGGATAAAATTGAATGCCGATGTACCACCGCACAGGCCACTCAGACTCCTTTCGATAACTGAGAGCCGCTGATAAACAGCCGCCGTGCCAGGTCTTTGGAGCGAGATTTGGCAAAAGCGGCAACACCGTTATCACCGTGAGTTTTTCAGTGTGTGAGAAGCATAACCGTCCGATTTCCTGTGGCTGAAAGGCACCTTTTTCTCACGTAAGAAAAAAGGTTAGGTTAAGTTTAGGTTAAGGATTGTTTAGGTTAAGTTTGTAAGTTTAGGTTAAGGATTGCAATAAAAACGAAAGATCATGGTCATTTTGCAATTTGTTTGAACTCAAAGTACGCCGCAAATAACCTCCAAACAGCCGTATAGGAAGCCCCATAGACATAGAATTTTTTAAATCTATGGGAAGCCCTACCCGAGAAGATATTCAAACGGAGGTTCTTAGTGAACACTAAGTAGACATTGATTTCAGAGAACACTAAATTCCTGCCATCCTTGAAGCTCTACTGGGAAAATGTGCCGAGGCACTCGCACGTCAAATACCTAGAGGTATCTAAAGTTTGGCAGATGCCTCAGCTTGAGAATGGTGACGATAGTGAAGATGACCCGGGGGAAGCTCTATCCAGTACTTTCCTCTCGCCTACAGCTTCGGACGCGGCTAATTATTAAGGCGATCTTAAGAAGTCCTCAGTCGGGACTTAAAGTAGAAATGCTTATTTCTCGACTTTCATCTCACGCCTAGCGAAAGACATGTTTGACAAGGCTTACCATTGCACCGCCACATCATCGGGAGGGCGGGGGAGAGGGGGAGAAACGATAGACGGTGGCAGCAGTCCGCTGTAGAGAGCTACAACAGATCAGTGCTGTGGGAACTCTCGCCAAAAGACGGAAGATGAATGAAGTATTAGCAAAGTCACTACCTATTGCATAAGTATTCAGTTTTTGGGTGACCCACGACGTAGCAGTAACATTCGGTAACAATGTAAGTTTACATGTAGTTTACAATGTCAAAATTCAGATCGACTTACTAGAGATAATGTGTTTACTACAAAACAAGGAACCCTTACAGTTTCGCCATTTCTGTCAGTCTCTTTGTCCGTGGTTTTACTTATAGACAATAAGTATCAAAAAGCTGTGATTTGGCAACGGTCATGAACTTAAAGCAAAACTGGGCAGGGCAACTGGCCCGACAGAGCCCATGCGATGAATTGACGAAATAATCAAAGTCGCGGGTTACACCTGGATGTGAGCAGCACAGGACTGAGATGTGTCGACGAAGACAGGTCCATGCTCGGCAGTGGACGGAAGAAGGGCTGCGATGATGATGAACTCTTAAGTTTTAATTCTAAGTCGGCAGTAAGTATTCACAACTACGGAACCCTTCACTGCGCGTGACCTGATATGCACTTGACCGGTTTTATTGAAAATATCAAAATAACGATTCTTATAAACTAAAGTCCACGCTGACGAAGTCGCGGGCAACAGATAGTTTATAAATATTTCTTGTAGTTAAGCTGAACCATTAGGTTTTTGCATCAGGTGTTCCAGATCTTCGATTTTTATATCTCAACAAAAAATGTTTATCAGGCTGAACTACTTTTGCTAAGGCGTCATTTTTATATTTCTTGAAGTTAAGCTGAACCATTAAGTTTTTGCATCAGGTGTTCCAGATCTTCGATTTTTATATCTCAACAAAAAAAAAATTCATCAGAGTAGGGCAAAAATGGGGTAGCTGAATCAGCGCAAACTTAATTGCTTTGTGCTAATTCAGCTACCCCATTTTTGCCATTATTTTGAATAGATCGATAAGACTAGCGTTTGCACGATTCCCGTAACAAACAACAGGTAGGAAAAATGTGTGCGCATATTATTACTAGCAACATCGTAGGTGTGGTCTTGCGCGAACGTCTCATATTCTCAAATACTTATTCCATATATGGCGACTGGTTGGAGACGGAGCGACTATAGAGAGTTAATGAATTTTATCCAAAATAATGTTTCTTGACTGTTAGATCACGTAGCTTGTTGAGTGTAGTAAGGTTCACTTTAGCGCAGCAGGTATAATGCAAGCAAATACGAGTGTCTTGTATGAACTTTATTTTGCTACTGCCTATTTAAATAGTACCATCCTATTATATACATTTACATTGCGGTTAGAGTATGTATGCCTAATTATATCAAAGTAATTCCAACATACCGCCCACCAAAGGACCTTATGGGTCCTTTCAAAGGATCGATTACAGATTAATTAACATAACAAGTATTTAGATTTAAACAGCACTGTTAGTTGTAATGTCATGCAAGATTACGCAGAGTCATCATTAATGGGTAAATAGCATAATTTACCAATAGATCTCTTAACTATGTTACTTCCACATTTGATGCTATATACCCGAGTCACACCATCAGATCCGGGATGTTTCTGAACTATCCGGCCCATTGCCCATTTCCCTGGAGGCAATAACTCATTTTTAATCAATACTATTTGTCCAATGTCAAATTCTTTTTTCTTTTTTAGCCATTTCGGTCTCTGCTGCAACCTTGATAGGTATTCGTGTTGCCATCGATGCCAAAAATCATTTAATAGCTTTTGCGTATATTGCCATCGTGTCAAATTGCTTACTTTTGCATTTGCTAGGCTTGGGCTCGGAATAATATTTGGTGCTTCCCCAATTAAAAAATGTCCAGGAGTAAGAGGCTGAATAGTGTCGGAGTCATATAAGGGTGTTAATGGTCTAGAGTTCAGGCAAGCCTCAATTTCACAATGTACGGTTGTTAGCTCTTCAAAAGTCAAATGAGTATTCAGAATGCGTTTCATATGGTACTTGATCGACTTGACTCCAGCTTCCCATAATCCCCCGAAATTCGGGGAGTAGGGGGGAACAAAATGCCACTTTGTTTTATCAGATAAAAGCAAATTCGGTATAACTTGTGAAAAATCCAAATTAGCGTCTTTCCATGCCGTGATCAGTTCTCTGTTCGCCCCAACGAAATTTCTCCCCTGGTCACTCCATAGATGTGAACATTTTCCTCTCCTTGCAACGAATCTTTTGAATGCTCCAATAAAAGCTTCCGACGTCATGTCTCCAACTAACTCGATGTGTATGGCCTTTGTGGCCATGCATATGAATATGGCTACATATGCTTTTATGGTCTTAATTCCTCTTCCCTTCGAAGTTAAGACTTGGAATGGTCCAGCAAAATCCACGCCACTGTGTGAAAATGGCCTTGAAGGTGTTACGCGTGCCTTCGGCAGATCACCCATTAATTGGGTACGAGTACTTGCATTTTGTCTGGCGCAAACAAGGCAACGATGAATATGGGACTTCACCAAACTCTTTCCTCCAATTATCCAATATTTAGACCTTAAGTAGCACATCATCATCTGGGTTCCACCGTGCAATGTTTTTGCGTGGGCTTCTGCTACAATCAAGGACGACAACTTGTTGGTGTGACCCAGTATAATTGGATGTTTGTTTTCTTCATCTAAATCAGCATGTCGGAGCCTTCCGCCCACCCTGAGAATTCCTTTGCTGTCTAAATACGGATTTAAGAATTTTAAGCTGCTTATCTTTTTTACTTGTTTATTACTTTGTATCGTATCAATTTCCTCCCCGAAATCTTCTTTCTGTACTTTTAAAATGCAAATGCGTAGTGATTCTTCTAATTCTTCCGGAGTGATAGTCTTCACGTCGTCTTTTATATTTTTATAATTCAAAAATCTTTTGCATAAAGTGATTGTCCTTAGTAGTTGTAGTAAAGTATCAAAATTTTCAAACTGATTAATTAAATTATTCTTCCCTCCATTTACTTTATCAATTTTTAGATTTACTTGTACAATTTTCTTCTTTTCTAAATCTGTATTAATAGTATTAGGTTTTGTAAATGGAAAGCTAGGTTCTGATAGCCACTGCGGTCCCTTCCACCATAAACGGCAATACTTTAGATCTTGTAGGAGCATTCCCCTAGATGCAATATCCGCAGGATTGTCTTGGGATAGAACATGAAACCACTGCTTGCTGTTAAGATTTTCAATGATTTCCACCACTCTATTCGCTACGAATGGTTTCCACCTGCTAGGTTCTCCGAGAAGCCAAGAGATGACAATCGTGGAATCAGTCCATGCAAATATCTGTGACATGGGTATTCTCATTGCCTGTGCCACTTGTTTCACCAGCTTTGATAGAAGCACAGCACCACAGAGTTCCAAACGCGGTAAGGATATTGTCTTCAAGGGAGCAACTTTTGTTTGTGCCGCGACAAGATGTGTGTGAATGGTTCCGTCTTGTTTCTCTACTCGGCAGTATACTACCGCAGCGTATGCTTGCATGGATGCGTCGCTAAAGCCGTGTATTTGAATGGTTCCCTTTTCTGTATTCAACGTGTTTAGCCAGCGCTCAATATTAACTTCGTTAACGTTTTTTATATCTGATTTTATAGTTAACCACTCATCTTTTAGAGATTGTTTGACTGGTTCATCCCAATCTACTCTCTCTAGCCAAAGTTTTTGAATAAGAATCTTAGCCATAACTATTAACGGTGCAATCCATCCTAACGGATCGAATAACTTTTGAATATCTGACAATATTTTTCTTTTCGTTACGTCATTGTATTCTTCAAAAGCAGCCGCGTGGTATTGAAATTGGTCATCATGTAAGTTCCACAAAATTCCTAATGCCTTAGTAGTTCCATCAATATTCAAATCTAACTTAACATTTGATGATCTATCAGCTACTTCGATTGATTTCATAAATTCAGCGCTATTGGATGACCATTTCTTTAATTAAAAACCACCACGCTGAAGCAGCAATTGTAGTTCCTTACTTGTCTGTATGGCTTCTTCAACTGTATCGGACCCGGACAAAACATCGTCGACGTAAAAGTCTTCTTTAGTAACTTTGGCACCTAAAGGAAAGCTATCTCCTTCGTCAATTGCAAGCTGTATAAGAGTTTTAACAGCAAGATAAGGAGCTGATGCCGTTCCAAACGTGACCGTTAACAATCTATAGTCCTTGATAGGTTCATTGGGGTGATCCCTCCACAAGAATCTTTGATAATTTGCATCTTCCTTTGTTACTAATATCATACGATACATCTTCTCGATGTCTGAAAGAAAGCAAATTGCATGCATTCGCCATCTCATTATCAAGCTTCTAAGGTCACCTTGTAATAACGGTGCAAGCAAAAGTTCATCGTTTAGTGAGATTCCATTTGAGCCTTTGGACGATGCGTCAAACACGACGCGCGTGCTCGTAGTCTCCTTATTCTCACGGATTACGGCAAGATGAGGTATGTATACTGATCTTTTTGTGTGTATTTCTTCAGCGGGCACTTCTTCTGCGTGTTTCATTTCTTTGTATTCCTCAATCACTTTTGTATAAACTTCTCTTAAACCAGGCGTCTTATCGAATCTTTTCTCTAATAATTGAAATCTATGTAAGGCTCTTTCTCTTGTATTACCATCTGGAGATTTAGGGTCTGTCGTATTGAAAGGTAGTTTTACAATGTATCGCCCTTCTTCATTCCTTGTATAATTCTTTTCGTAGATTTCCTCGCATTTTTTTTTCTTCTTTAGTATATTTTCTTTTGCTGTCTACGTCGATTTCCCAAATGCTTTTCAGAATTTCATCTATGTCTACTTGGTGATGCATGACGACAAAAGAACACTCTTGAGAATTATCTACGGATGAATTAATATCTCCAAATAGGATCCAGCCGAGTTTAGTATTTTGAGCACATGGTGTACCCGGCGGGCCCTTGACCAAATCTGGCAGCAATAAATCAGCATATTCCTTGACACCGATGAGTAAATCAATAGACCCCGGAGTGCAGAAAGTAGGATCGGCCAATTGTAATTTTTGTATGTGTGGCCAACTTGTAAATGAAATAGCTTTCGTGGGTATTCTCGTAGTCAGCTGTTTGGACATGACAAATGCATCAATAGATAAGTTATAATTTGTCACACTTCTTGAAATAATGTTCAACTGAACTGCATGATTGATAGTCGTTTTCGTGGATCCCACTCCCACTATGCTTCTTTTAGCGGGCCTCCTAGTAAGTTTCAGGAACTGAGTCGCCTTCTCACTGATGAAAGATGCTTGCGATCCGGGATCTATCAGCGCTCTAAGTGTAATAGTACGGCCTTTGTCGCTACACACGTCAACCAATGCAGTCGCCAATAGTGCTTGTCTAGTACTGTAAGATTGAGACGCCACCATTGTATTAACTTGCAGTTCCTCATTCTCTTCAACATTGGATAGTGCAGATACTGTCGGTTGTATAGAGCACGAAGAAGCCGAGGTATCTGTCTTGCTAGGTGTATGCAGAAGAGTGTGGTGGCGCTTATGACACACACGACAGGACATCCGGATTCGACACTTATTCATGGAGTGCCCTGGTACTAAACAATTGTAACACAACCTGTTGGTTTTTACGAAATCGCACCGCTCTGTAGGCTGCATCTTGGAGAATTCCTTGCAATGACACAAATAGTGGTTTTCCTTGCACATTATACACGATTTATTTTCTGTTGCAATATGTAAAGTTCTTTCTTTGATAGTTCGCTCTTTGTAGGTTGTTGGTTGTGATACCATTTCCAATGTACGAAAAGTATTCTCCAGAAATTTCTTAAGGTCTGCCCACGAAGGTAATTCTTCCGAGTTGTCCTTGTAGGCAAGAGCCTCCCAATCCTTATGTGACTCCGAGTCCATTTTCTGCACGACCAGAAAAATAATTATAGGATCCCAGGAATCTGTGCAAATATCGAGGTTTTTTAAACTATGTAAACATTCGGACGTTGTATCCAACAAAGATTTAATTTGACTGGCAGACTGAACATTGATTTTCTTCTGTGTAAATAATCGTTTTAGCAAAGAGTTCACTATCAATCGTTTGTTACCGTATCTATGTTTTAACGTATCCCAAGCTTGTGTATAATTGCTATCTGTAACTTGTATGTGTTTCAATAGGTTTGCTGCTTCACCGCTCACGCTAGTCTTCAAGTAGTGTAATTTCTGTACGTTACTGAGTGTTGTATTATTGTGCACTAACGAGGTATAAAGATCTTGAAAGGCTGGAAAATCTTCGTAATTTCCAGAAAACACTGAAAGTTGGATTTTTGGCAATTTTACGGGTTGATCATTCGATGTACCGTGGCTGGGTGCTGAAGGAGATCTTGATCTGGTAGGTATGATTGTCAACAGCGTGTCTTGAAGATCAGCTTGCATACACAGATATATTTCCTCGTGGACGTAATATTCTTCCTTCAAAAAATACGGTAACACGGCGCGCTGATCCTTAGTAGTAGCTCGAATCAGATCTTCGTGTGATTTCTTATAAGTTTGCCAATACTCTTCAGTGCATCGCAATCTCGCTTCTATATAACCTTTTGTAAGACGTTGTTTGGGACATTTCTTGAGATTACTTTGAGCTTTTTTAAGTAAATTCCCTGTATCTTCAAGTACACTAATGATTGGTTCCAGCGAAGCCATTATTTCCCATACGAATCTTCTCAATAAACCTCAATAAACACAAACATCAAAATAAACCAAGTTTGCAATGCAGTTGTGTCTATTACGCACTCCGTTAAAAAGTCTATAATTGTGCACAAACAAGTAATTCACACTCGTCCTTATCACTAATGGAATGCGGTTCTTTTGTTCGCGCGGAACGGGTCAACTCAGGTAGCTAATCCACAGGTAGTTAATCCGGCAAGATGTGACCATTATGTTGAGTGTAGTAAGGTTCACTTTAGCGCAGCAGGTATAATGCAAGCAAATACGAGTGTCTTGTATGAACTTTATTTTGCTACTGCCTATTTAAATAGTACCATCCTATTATATACATTTACATTGCGGTTAGAGTATGTATGCCTAATTATATCAAAGTAATTCCAACATAGCTATAAAAATAAAAACACAAAATAACACGATATGAAGTGTTTATTTATTTACTTTAATGCTTTACTTAAAATATACATATTTACAAGTCATGTTAAACTTTACTGCTTCTAATATCAACAAGATTCGCATAATACATAGCTATCTAATTAACTTAGCAAACATCTAAGATCTTGTTTCCAAATTGGACTGAATTTTATGTATCACTTCGGTAACAGTATTGTAAATGTCATCAAGTAAAATACTTGAGTAACATGCTCTAAAGGGTATTAAAAAGAAAGAAAAGAATGTGAGTGTGACGACGCAATCTGATAGGCAACCATTTCAAAATCTGGCGATACTCCGAGATATGATCAAACTTTCTCAGGCCAAATATGTATCGAATACAGACGTTTTGTAACCTCTCTAGTTTATCTAGTAACTCCTCAGTCAAATCCAAATATGCCACATCCGCATAGTCAAAGAGAGGCAACAGTAGCGCTCGTACTAAAAGTGCTTTGGTGTCCACGGGAAGAAAGTATTGTAAGCGTCTCAAAGAATGCATGGAAGCGTAAATTTTCCGGCTCAGCTCTGCAATTTGAGGAGACCATGATAAAGTCTGGTCAAACAGAATACCCAAGTTCTTAACTGTATCTGATAAAGGAATAATTTGATTGTCAAGCGTAATATGTCCTTAAGTCTAGAAATATAGTACTGACTAACTATTACAATGGCTTGAGATTTAGACGCATTCACCATAAGCCCAAAATTTTTGGACCATTGCGATATTGCAGCAAGGTCGGAGTTGATTGTGCTAATGGCACCGTTGAAATCTTCGAGTGGGGCGGCGGTATATATCTGAAGATCGTCAGCGTAAAGATGAAAAGAAGAGGATAGAAACGCCGTTACCCCATCAATGAAAATCGCAAAGAGAAGCGGGGACAGAATGCCTCCCTGGGGAACACCAGCAGTTACGTCACACCAATCGGATCGCTTATCATCAATCCTGACTAGTTGGCGTCGACCTACCAGATAAGAACGAAACCAAGACAAAAAAGACACGGAGAAATTGAGTGTACGCATAATTTCGAGAAGAACATCATGATCCACAGTGTTAAACGCACTAGTATAATCTAGCAAAACGAGGAGTGTCAGCTTTCTGTTTTCAATATTAAGTCGTATGTCATCCGTAATTTTGGTAAGCGCGGAGGTGGTGCTGTGTCCCACCCTGAATCCGGATTGAAAAGGACTCAGGATATTATGTTGTGACAGATGTGACGATAGACACTGATTCACGTGATGTTCTATGATTTTAGAAAGTAAAGGAAGGATGGAGATAGGGCGAAAGTCGAGGAGAGAAACAGGAATATTCTTTTTTGGGAGAGGAATTAGATGACCACGTTTCCAAATATCGGGAAAGGTACCAGAGATCAGAGAGAAGTTAATTAATTCAGCAATAACAGGAGATATTAGATAAACTATTGGCCTAATCATATCTAGTGTGATATTATCCTCGCCAACCGCCTTTGATTTTATAGACATTATAATTTTCACGACTTCTTCACTAGTAATATTAGGGATGGAGAAAGAAGGACAGTCAAAAACGCATTTGTTTGAGAGGGATGCCAATGTGGTCTGCTTGACACTGGCGGAGAGGCTTACAGGAGGAGCAGAGAAATGTTTGTTAAGTTCATTAACATCGGCATTTAAATTTGTCTCAGGGCTTTGTTTACCGATCCCAAGACCCTTCAGGAAGTTCCATAGCTTGTTAGGAGGGGTATTTTCTACATTTTTATGAATGTATTTCCGTTTGGAATCCCTGCATTTACGATTACATTCATTACGAATAGCTATATAATGGTCACGATTGTTGTCGGTGGGGAAGCGACGAAATTTCAGTTTGGCTTTGTCTCTCTTGGCCATGAGCAGCTTAATGTCCGCAGTCAACCATGGAGCAGGATAGTGTTTAACACGTACAGTATGGACTGGAGCGTGTTTGTCATAAATGGCCAAGAGAGTGGAGTTGAATATAGCTACTTTAGCATCAATATCAGACGCCTCAAAAACAGAGCACCAATCAGCCTCCGCAATATCCTTGGCCAGCCTATCGTAATCAATTGATGCATAATTGCGTATTGTCATGAGACGATGTCTACGTTTAGGCGGACGCAATTTAAAAGATGCATAAATCAGATCATGAGCAGAGAAACCTGCGGCGTTAAACTGACCATGGGTTGCAGGGAGATCCGGTGAAGAAGTTATAATGAGATCAAGGAGAGAGGGGGGACCATTGTGTGGGAAATGCGTAGGCCCGTTCAAAGGGAGAACATGTAGATCAAAGGAATGGAGGAGAGAAAGAAGAGAGGAGCTACGCGTGTCATTTTTTATTAAGCACGTATTAAAATCTCCCGCTATAATAAGATGATCGAACTTGTCGCGATACTGAGCTAAAAGTGCGTCAAAAGATGAGAAATAGTTAATGTGAGAAGAGGGACTATAATACACACCAAGTAAAACCTTGGCGTGATGGAGAGAAATGTTCAGAAAAAGATGTTCAGGGGAATCCAAGACTGGTGGAGATGTAGAGAGGATTTGGCAAGAAATATCACTCCGCAAGTAAATTGCCACACCACCACAGCGAACCATCCTGGAAGAGCCGTCGTCCCTGGTAGTAATACAAGTTCTATCATTTCGGTATAGCCTATATCCAGGGAGGGCATAAAGAGTAGACGGTAGAGAAGGCTTTAGAAAACTTTCTGATATCAGTATAGCATGGATATTATTCGAAGAGAAAGAAGTTAACAATTCAGCATAGTGCTGTGGCACGCTTTGTGCGTTGATGTGTACGATATTGAAGTTTTTAGAAAGTGACCTAAAAGTAACAGTAAGGTTGTCACCCAGTGAAGGTAAATCGTCAACCTCACTATCCGCACTAAAAAGAGTATCAGTACAAGAGGAGAGTGAAAAATATTCATTTTCAGAATCACAGTTAATAACATGAGACATTGAGTTATAAACTTATAGATTAATAAATATATAAAAAAAAATAAACTATATTAGGTATATATATAAAGCACACAACTACGTATATGGTGAAGCAACTGATTTACTTCTGTGTACTACTCGCCTTGCAACAAAAATAAGTGAGTTAAGAAATTTGTTATATTGTGCACATACAACACATCTGTGACACTATTCATTTAGCACAAACTAGTAGAATATACAGACATTACAAACAAACAGAAAAGAAAAAAGAAATGTACATACTTAACATAAAATAAAATAAAAACTTCATATATATCGGAAAAGGAGCAAAAACGAAACGCATTTTAAGATGAATGTTTCTGTCAATGTCAAGACATCACGGCATGACGGCAATATGTCACTGTCACTTTACCAAAAACATGGCAAAAACAAAGTCAGCTGTCTGATGGACAAATTAAAAGGTTAAGTTCACTTAAATTTGCGAGCAAGGTATATCAATTAAAAGTAATTTTTTAATTACCTTAAAGTGTGTGAACATAAAAGCAGTTGAAATGATTGAGCTAACCGAAAAACAAGATCAATACTCACCGTTACGATTTTGAAAAGACGTGAATAACAAACTGCAATCATGAGTCATGACATGACTATGAGAAACCGATTATGAACCATGAAGTGAATATAACAAATGGCGCACATGACTGAAGCACGATTGACTATTATTTCGTGGTCAATCTTGTTGAACGTGGCTTGTTGGGCAGCCGCCAAGTCTGCTGACTGCTTACTGGCTTCGTTGATGCCGGGGCCGAAGTAGCAGCGACACCGGCGGCCGTTACCGTCGCCGCCGAACTGCTAGCTGCATCTGTGTTTTCCGTACTCGGCTCAGCCAGAATATCACAAAGCTCCATCATAGTTGTGATTCTACGTTTCGCTCCATTCGGACAAACCACTACAATCTTTCCGTCTGCAGTCCAACAGCCTTTGACACCGAGCACCTTCCTTGCCTCCAGAAATACTGCATGTCTTGAGGCAGTCATGAATTCGGACACAGTCATTCCAGTGCCTTTGAGGAGCTTTTTTACTGACCAAACCTTGTTACGACTCTCAATACTATTAAAACGAAGCAGTATTGGCCGTGACCTTTCAGAGTGTGTCACCTTTCCCAGTCGCATTACCTGCATAAACGGATGAGGGCCCAGGTCTCGTAGATGAAGAGCGTCTTTACAAAGACTTTGCAGCTTATTATTTAAATCTTCATCCTTTTCTTCCATGACTCCATGAAGCAGAAGCACGTTCAACCTTGTACGCATTTCAAAGCTGTCTAAAGTCTGCAACACCAAGATTAGCTGGGTGCGGAGGCCAGACACTGCCTTCCAAATAAACTCCTTAAAGGCATAAAACTCACTTGCAAGAGCCGTGTCATCAGTTTGTCTGCGATCGTTGAGTGCTTCCTCAAATGTGGACATCTTTGAAGAAAAAAGTGTCTTCATGTCTTCGATATTCTTATGAAGAAGTGCCAGAGGATCCATTCTGTTCGATGATGTGTTAGTGGTGTTGAAGTGTCAAGTGACGTTGACAATTTTAATTATGGATTGATGAAATGAATATCAGGCGAGTAGCTCCAAGGTAATTAGAACATATATATTATATAGTTAAAGTCCAATATTTAGAAAATTAATTTATAAACATTAAAAATTATAGAGCAGTGATAAACGCGTATTTTTCGTTTCACTCCTACCCGCCGAAAAAAACTATTTATGATTAAATATTATGTTTAATGAACCCTAGATGCAAAAGAGGGGTGTTATAAGTGTGTATGATGTTTTTACTATGCTTAGGATGCAATTCCATTTATGATTAAATATTATGTTTAATGAACCGACGATGCAAAAAGAGGGGTGTTATAAGTGTGTATAATGTTTTTACTATGCTTAGTTATGCAATTCTATTTACGATTAAATATTATGTTTAATGAACCCACGTTGCAAAAAAGAGGTGTTATCTTCTTATCGTGTGTGTTAGTCACTAACACTAGTGTTAGAGTTTTTAAACCGCCTTAAAGGCCTCTGACATGGTTTTAGGTAACGACTAATGACAAAGACAGTGACCGGGACTGACGGCTTAATGTGCCTTCCGAAGCGCGGATCATCTTACTTATCAGACAATCAGGTGATCAGCCTAAAATGTTAGGGGTGTTATAAGTGGGTATGATGTTTTTACTATGCTTAGGATGCAATTCAACATTATGTTTTACGAACCCACGACACAAAAGAGGGGTGTTATAAGTGTGTGTCTGTGTGTTTTTATAAAATTTAGCATGCAAAAACTGACACCCTGGATTAGCACATAAATTACTTTTTCCACGGTAAGCTTGTACGTACTATATATTAGTATGTATGTTTATCTACGTCCAAGACCCAGGACAAAATGAAAAAGATAATTTTCCATCTTGACCGAGAACCGAACCCGAGACTTTATATTTCAGAGATAAGAGCATTACCACCGCGCCACAAAGGTCATTTGACACGATACTTTGATACTATATGATCATATCCTATACTTACCACGAGTTCTCGAATTCATTACTCACGACTCGTAATCACATTTCTGTTCCATAATGATATTTAATACATTCGCCAAGGCGAAAACATCGCAAACCCTTGGTAATGGTAGCGAGTAGATAATTTTTGCTGAATTGCAATATCGATTTGAAGCATCATTACCGCACGTATCAATTCCTTATATGGGGTAGATTTGAGGGTATTTAAGAGCACAGGTCTTGTATCCTGCCATCATTCTCCACCTTCGGGAATCACAAGCAAGTTGGTTTAGTTCTTTACCTGTGTTATCTTATCTGTGACAACTACCGCAAGCAGTAATAATGTAAGTACATACAATTTGTATTTTTTTGACATAATTATATTTCTTCAATGTTCTGTCTGGTTGAAAAGACGTGTGATATGTATATATCTGTCCATTTGAATAGATTTATTTATTCGCATGGATATATCTTTTCACATCACACGTCTGTACGAATAGATGAATCTTTGCGAAATGTAACTTTTTATTTGAATCGATATCTCTATTCACATATGTAACGTTTAGCGTTACAGAATAATTCAGTGGGTCACTAATAAAAAGATCTTGAAACCTTCAATAAAAGTATATTACAAAGTATATTTCTTGCACTCCAAATTACAACCTCGGTACAAAGGTATAATAGACTGGCCTTAGTGGCTTTGGCTTCAGCAGCGGGCCGGTGAGAGGGTAGGCTCGTGATGTTGGTTCCGAGGATCAAGGATGGGCCGCGCAGACACGTGGTAGGGCGCGCCGCGGACGAATTCGTCTCGAACCTTCTCCGAGACGTGAAGGCGTACAAGGAAACCCCAGCGGGTTCAATATCACTCCAAGTACTTAAGTAGCAATCGATAAATAATGGCTATTAGCAGCACAGCATAGGTAGCATCTATACGGTTAGAATAATATAAAAAATTACGTATTTAAAATACCGAACGTTATACTCTGATTTTGACTTGAAAACCTTTTAACTATTAGGAGGCTACGCTGCGACTGGCGTGCGGTGCATAGGACGCTTCACTCAAACCAGTTTTGAGACGTTAGGGATCCGCGCCGGCGGTGCATACGAGCAGCTCGAATAATAAAACCCTCGCCGCTAATGTTGTGAATCGAGTTTTTTAAAAGGTTCCGTACAGCGTAATTAAATATTTTGACCGCCAATAATATTTTTTAAATTGTTTAAGATTTATTCTAGGCTATTAATTTATGATTAAGATATATCTTTATTTATTTTACTAAGATAACGCACTACGTTACAGTACCCCGCTAAAAAACGAAGGATTTTGCTACTTAACAAAATCCGACTGACAAAACTATCCAACGAATAACTACACCTTCATCTTTGCAATCCATTCAACTTCCTTTCATTCGAACCTTACTTACAGAGTATATATTATTAATTTATTAATACTACTCCAAACACAGAGTATTTTGTAAAATCAAATACTCATTCGTTAGATATTCAGATAGCCAATTCGCAGAGATACTAATATTTACAATTGACTAATTTAATATCCTTGATGTGCCAAGATCCCAGAGAATTGCCGCTCATGTCAGCAAGCTCATACACCAAAGGAGATTTCTTCCCGATAACTTTGCATTTAACAAATTTAGGGGCTAGTTTTTTGGTAAAGTATTTACTTTTATCGCTTAAATAGAAAGTTCTTTTCCATACAGTGTCTCCGACATTGAACTCATGGATTTTTCTGCGCAAATTATATCGAGAACAATTCGCAGCATGTGCCTGAAGCAAGGCCAGTTGTACCTTATCAAAGACACTAGAGAGTACACCTAGATTTCCAGCATAACGATCCCGAGGTTGGTAAATAACCTCATCATCAAATTCTGCATCAGCATATAGAGAACCACAAGTAATCAGCTCACGTCCGTGAATTAAAAATGCGGGTGAGTAACCCGTAACCTCATTTATAGAATTATTTATGGCAAATTGTACTTTAGGTACAAGTTGATCCCAGATACGTTGATCATTGCTGATGAACGTGGAAATAGCAGTTATTATTGTCTTATTATAGCGTTCAACGGTATTGACATGGGGACTATATTTAGGTGTATAATGCAAGTTAGGTACTTTATATTTAGAAAGCATTTGCTTCAAGCAAGCGCTAACAAACTGTTTACCGTTATCCATTATTACTGTAGACGGTATTCCATGGACTAACAAAACATTTTCTTCCAAAATCCTAGTTACCGTTTCCGCGGTGGCACGCCTTATTGGAAATAGTAAGCAGTACTTACTAAAACAACAAGTGATCACAAGAATGTAACTGTTTTGTTTCCTAGATGTCGGTAGAGGTCCTACAAGGTCAACACTGATCATTTGAAAGGGACGATTGCAAACTTTAGGATCACCCATTTCACCTAGGGGTGCATGGTTTTGATGCTTGAACGAAATACAGGTGTCGCATGACGTTACTGCTTTTACGACATCACCATATATACCCGGCCAATAGTAATTTAAAACAAGACGCCTGTATGTTTTCATAACACCAAAGTGACCTGCGGTAGGTGTAGCATGGTTTTTCATAATAATATCCAGTCTAGCCTCGGATGGTATGACTTCTTTCCATTGAAAGTCTTCATGAAGGGAGCATTTTGATTTCATAAAGCGATACAAACGTTTGTTTTTCACCATGAAATTTGGAAATGAAGTAGGACTGTTCTGGCAACCGTTGTAGATGTTCCGATACCAGTCATCGGCAGTGGAGTCGGGATCATAGGGAATAGTATCTATAGATGAAATAGGGCAAGCACGAGACAGAGCATCGGGAATGACATTGTCAGATCCCCGACGGTGCTTAATTTCAAAGTTAAAAGAGGAAAGTCGAATACCCCAGCGAGCGAGTCGCCCAGTCGGATTATTTAGATTGAGAAACCATTTGAGTGCAGAATGATCTGTATAAACTATGAATTTATGACCATTATCTACGTAACACCTCCAGTGCTCCAAAGCCACTAACACAGCTAAGGCTTCCCGTTCGGTGATGCTGTAGTTCTTTTCTTGAGCAGATAGAGCTTTACTCATATATGCTATAGGGTGCTCAGTACCATTGATTGTCTGCGTTAGCATAGCTCCAACACCAAAATCGCTTGCATCAGTGTGCACTTCGAATGGCTTATCAAAATCAGGGCAGGTCAAGATAGGTGCAGAAACCAAACATTCCTTTAATTTAGCAAAAGACTCTTCGGCTTCCTTAGTCCAGACAATTCCACCAGACTTCTTAGTGGTCGAGGTCAGTTTATTTAAAGGGCCAGCAACAGTACTAAAATTTGGTACAAAACGTCTGTACCAAGACGCTGTGCCTAAAAATCTTTTCACATCCTTCTTTGTTACAGGCGTAGGAAAATTAAGAATAGCATCCACTTTAGATGGATCAACTTGGAGTCCCTTAGAGTTGACAATATACCCAAGATATTTGATTTCACTCCTAAAGAAAGATGATTTTTCCATATTTATAGTGAGATTAGCCATTTTGAGTTTTTGCTGAACCTTGAGAAGCATGCTAATATGACTTTCAAAATCAGAAGTTGCAATTACAATGTCATCAACAAAAGCAAAAACAGAGTTTTCGAATTCAGGACCATAGAAGAGACTGTCAACCAGACGCTGTTGAGTAGCGGGAGCGTTGGTAAGACCAAAAGCCATAGTAACGAACCTAAAGGTGCCACGGCCAGAAATATAGAAAGCAGTTTTGTCCCGATCTTCCTCTGCTATAGATATTTGCCAAAATGCCTTAGACAAGTCGATACTAGAAAGGTATTTAGCTTGTTTAAGATTGTCTAATATTGCAGAAATGTAGGGCAGTTTATATGCATCTTTTTTAGTGACAGCATTTAGTCTTCTGCTGTCAAGACAAAAACGAGGTGAACCATCCTTTTTACGAATAACCAAGACTGGAGAGGACCAAGGGCTTTCACATTGTTCAACCACGCCTAATGCCAACATTTTATCCAGTTCTGAATTTAAAATGCGAATTTTTTCAGGAGACATTCGGTAATACCTCTGACGAACAGGTGGAGAATCGCCAGTATCTATACGGTGTGTAATCAAGGACGTACGGCCAAGACCGTGTCGTTGAGTTGAAATTTCCTCAAACTGCTGAATCACATTATCAGCTGCAGTGCGCTGATGAGTAGTTAATTCATCATATGAATGAATCATCTTAATATTAGAGGACAATGCTGAGATTTCAAAATTGATATCGTTAGAAAATGAAATAGATTTAGAAAATTTTGGAAAAATCTTGAACTTTGACCAAAAATCAATACCTAATATCAAGGTTGACTGAACCGATGGTATGACATACATTTTTAGTATATGAAACTGATCTTCAAAAGTAACCGGTAGATTAATGAAACCCAAGGTAGACAAAACTTGCCCCCCAGCAGCAGTAAAATTGACCCATTCATCACACTTTTGTAGTAGAAAACCAGCATCGAGAAAATGCTGGTGGAAGTTATTGCCTAATATAGACACTGCAGAACCAGAATCTAACAATCCAAATAACCTATCACCGCGTACGTTGATAGCAGCATACGGCCGTAAGTCATTAGGAGGTCAGTACGACAGCGCGGGCAAAACGTAGGAACACGATTATCATCACCAGAACTATGACCTTTGTTAGAATGTATGGGTGCAACTTGTTTTGTCTCTGCATGAAAATTGCCTTGTGAGCTTTTATTATATCTGTTGTAATTATTTGACTCGTATTGTTTGCTATGGTAATTTTTGTAAAATGATGAATTTTTATTGTTATTATTACTATATTTATTGTAGTTAGAACTGTAATTTTTATTGAATTTATTTTTGTTACTTTCAGTTTTAAAGCAAAAAATCAGGAGCAATTGTATTTTCAGTAGCTTTAGGTGGTTCATGAAATTGTTTAGTTAGAATTTGAATTTTTTCGTAATTTCGGCAAACAGCACTCAATGCCGAAATAGATTCAATTGCCGAAGGATTAGAGGCAAGTACATTTGCGTAACACGGGCGGATGTTATGTAACAAAATTTTTAGCTGGTCTTTTTCGGAAATTGGATCAATAAGTCTTGAAAACATTTGGCTCATAATCGCTAAATAAATCACTATGTTCTCAGATTCACCCTGAGTACGATTATTAATTTCTTTTAAAAGTCTATAATCATGATCATAAAAAGTAAAATCTTCAACCAAACGCTTTTCCAATTGTTTCCAAGAATCTATTGTATGTTTCGTGCTTCGAAACCAATGCAAGGCCTTGCCCAAAAAAAACTGAGAAGCATTGTTTAAAAGTTTATCCGTAGAAATATTTTTTGCAGCAGTATACTCTTGCAATTTTTGTAAAAACAACCTTACACAACCTTCGCCGTCAAATTTAGGCAATTTAATATCAAAGGAATGGTCACAATTTACGACTATGGCCGATGCAGAACTATGAGGTTGTGGTTGGGCGGTTTGGATTTCGGGTAAGGAACCTTTTAAAGCTCGTAATTTATTATAAAGCGGCAGAAATTGTGCATTTACAGATTTATAAGCTTTAGCTATAGCAGGGTCAGTCGCATTTATACGTTTAAGCCGATGATAAAGATGTGAGGCTAATGCGCGGGCACGATCATAAGGACTAATTTCGAATTTTTCCTCTAAAGCCTTAACACGCAAGGAAAGCTCATCCACCGAAGCTGAAGCAGCCGCTAAATCATCAGCAGGTTCTAAGCCAGATTCAAGAATATCACCACTAGGTAGTGTTGGAACCAACTTAGTAATTTGTTTCTTAAGTTCTAGTACGCTAGTAGCTGGTTCTTCGCCACGAATAAGCACTTCGTATGTGAGCTCACTTTTATTAAGTAAAAAATATTTGATTGCCCCGAAAGGATGAGTTGCCATTATTCTATACTAAGTATTAAACAATTTAACTATACCAAAATATGCAGGATATGACTTAAATTGGATGCACAATAAAATGAATTACAGCTTAGAAAAAAAAACTACTACAAAATTTTGCAACCAAAATCAAGAAATATTGAGACCTATACACAATACCTTCAATAACTTTGCCGCTCTGCTCTCCTTGTAGATCTTTACAATGATGACTAAGTACGATTGGTGATAAGAAAAAATTAAAAGGAACAATTAAATGCACACACCAATGGCATAAAAATTGGAAAAACTACGAATATCTACAACTGATACGTATTCCAGGAGGTAGTTCCAAAAAATATTTATCAAAAATTGTAAGCTAAATCACAATTTTTTTTTAACAATTATTAGGCTTTTATTTAATTAAATAAGTGTAATAAAACAGTAAACACCATAAATTAAGCAAGTGGAATACACATCAAATTATATTAATACTCACAATACGCAGTATTAGTTAAAGTACGTACCAGTTGCTGAAGGTCACCTTTCGCTTACAAGGTCATCGTAGCACGCCGTAATGCTAAAATAAATTAAGTGCACTAACGAAGATTGCAATAAGGGGTGCAAGAACAAAACCACGTTAAAGGCGCCACTGTAACGTTTAGCGTTACAGAATAATTCAGTGGGTCACTAATAAAAAGATCTTGAAACCTTCAATAAAAGTATATTACAAAGTATATTTCTTGCACTCCAAATTACAACCTCGGTACAAAGGTATAATAGACTGGCCTTAGTGGCTTTGGCTTCAGCAGCGGGCCGGTGAGAGGGTAGGCTCGTGATGTTGGTTCCGAGGATCAAGGATGGGCCGCGCAGACACGTGGTAGGGCGCGCCGCGGACGAATTCGTCTCGAACCTTCTCCGAGACGTGAAGGCGTACAAGGAAACCCCAGCGGGTTCAATATCACTCCAAGTACTTAAGTAGCAATCGATAAATAATGGCTATTAGCAGCACAGCATAGGTAGCATCTATACGGTTAGAATAATATAAAAAATTACGTATTTAAAATACCGAACGTTATACTCTGATTTTGACTTGAAAACCTTTTAACTATTAGGAGGCTACGCTGCGACTGGCGTGCGGTGCATAGGACGCTTCACTCAAACCAGTTTTGAGACGTTAGGGATCCGCGCCGGCGGTGCATACGAGCAGCTCGAATAATAAAACCCTCGCCGCTAATGTTGTGAATCGAGTTTTTTAAAAGGTTCCGTACAGCGTAATTAAATATTTTGACCGCCAATAATATTTTTTAAATTGTTTAAGATTTATTCTAGGCTATTAATTTATGATTAAGATATATCTTTATTTATTTTACTAAGATAACGCACTACGTTACACATATACATCTATTTACATAATACATCTGTATGAACAGATGCATCTTTGTGAATAAAATTATTAATGTATTTATTTGGATGGAAATATCTTTTTACAGGTAAATCTATTCAGATCACACTTCTATACAAATATATGCATACATGTGAATAAATGTGTCAGTTTGAATAGACATATCTTTAAGCAGATATAAATGTATTTAATTCATATGTTTTTGAATATATGTGTATGTGTATGTGATGTGATGGAATATATATATATATTTACTTAAGTCATATTAACATGTCCGTGTAAAAAGTTATCTCAGAAACTATTCGTACGATTCCAGAAAACCTTTTACTAATTTTCATCTATATCATGAGGTGAATGTGTTGAACATATATATATATATATATATATATATATATATATCAGAAAAAATATCTATGTACTTATACAATACACACATATACATATACTAATATGATATATATATAGCTATAAAGAGAAAAACGGGCATAAAAAAAGGGTGGCGGGATAAAAGATGGGCGTGAACTTTTCTTGTAAAAGAGAATTTAATAGAAATTTCTCTGATGTAAAGGATAGAAAATTGCAGTTCTGTGCTGCCAATGTGTCCCAACCCTTAGTGCACACGTTTTATAAGGAACGTCGTTCAAAACTTCATGTTTCTAGACCCAGCGATTTCACTCGTGCGTTGATCGATCACTCAATATCGATATAAATAGATAGATATGTCAGCCAGTCAATTTCTTCTTTTATTTTATTCTCGATGGTCGCCATATATCCAGGGTTATTTCGGTCGCGGAATCCGAATCTAAACTTAACCGTGAAACCGTGATGACGTCTGGAAATTAATTTTTAAATTGTGTTTTTACAAAACATCATAACCACCATTACAAGAAATGTTCATAAAGCTTTCGATCTTGCAGTATGGAACTTCGTTCCCACCGTGTGTTTCATCCCATCCATCCCCTTATATTAATTTTACTATAGTATATCTTTCATGCTAGTCTGGGAGAAAAGGAAAAACTTAGAATGAACCAGCTGCTTCTCTTTCCGCGCAGATCGTAGAAGCCGATCGATGTTAATTGGCGATGTGGCTAAGAACCCATCACTATTGTGATTTCTTTTTCCACCTTTTCGCCCAACATCACGCTAAAAGTGGTCTTAGAACCGTAAGACCCAAAACGCTTTATTAGGGACAAAGTCGTGATACATAGTATCAATGAATGAATGATTATAATAATTACCTATTGTATTCGTTTTTTTAGATAATTTGCCAGCTTCTGGACATGACGTGTATAAAAACATTAGGAATGAATTAAATAAAAAAATGACAATCAAGGCTATATATTTGTATATAAAACGAAATCATAATTACTTCTTTCGACTCGCCGCTACCAATACAGGTAGCAGCGAAAGTGATAAACTAGAAGTGAATAGCGAAGATGATTCTGAAATAAATATGAGTGATGATGATTGTCAAACAAAACGTTATTGTTTTTTATTAGATTTGTGCAAATGGCGAAAAATCGAGCCGCAAATATTTTATACTCCTAGAAATGACTGTAAAAAACCTAACGTTATATTCCAAAAACGAGTGAAACTGCCTAAGCGAAAATGGTCCGGTATTTTATCCCTGGAAATTTGGAAACATACCAAGCTCCCATGCACCTGGTGCATGAAATCACATCATGTATATAAAGATGGATCGGTAAATTGTGTTGGTTATTGTAATCAATGCTCAGCGCGTTTGATGGTGTCTATGACACCGAATCTAGATACAGATAGTGATGTTAAAATTGACTGCAAGATTACAGGTTTTCGGCTACATCTGCATAACCCCGAGTCAAAAAATAGAATGACTTCTTATACTAGGACTAAATTAGCTAAAAAACTTCAGAAAAAATCTGCATTAGTAGTGCGAAATCGAATAGCGAATGAATTAATACCAGAAAAGGAATTATTAGAAGTAAACGTGAGACCAGAACCACCACATCTGCCAACTTTGAGCCAATTATCACAGATAAAATATGAAACTCGCCAAGAAAATGTTCTTCACAAAAATCCAGTCTTGAGCCTTTTGAAATTATCTACATTATCACCGTATTCTACATTTATTCAACAGATATCAGCCAGGCCATTTTTTTATATTATTGGTCTCAAGCACAAATCATGTATTATAAAAAACTTCAAAAAAAAACAAAGTATATGTCTTTGCATCGATGCGACTGGCTCGTTATGTAAAAATATCAGTCACAGCGATGAAACAGATAAATACTTTTTAGGACCAGACTATTCTTAACATTTTTTTGTATACTGGAATCGTTTATTCGGAAAATTATATCAGTGTCCCTGTTGTTCAAATGTTATCAGAAATTCATACAACAGAAAGTATAGCTCGATGGCTTGAATCGTGGATAGGCTCTATGCGTCCACCAAACGAAACTATCACAGACGATTCAGCGGCACTTACTAGTGCCATTGTTAAAGTATTTACTAAATTGTCTTCTACGAAGATTATGTAGAGAAATGTTTCAAGGCATTAGAGGAAAATGTTGATCATTTACCGTCCTGTTTTGTAAGATTAGATACATCGCATTTCATACATTCAATGAGTAAGCTTTCGTGTTTCGATAATGTTCCTTACACAGTCAAAAAATTTTACATTGACTGTATTAAATTAATCAAAGTGTGTCTTAATTATGATTTGGTCAAAATTATAATTCTTGATTTGATAAATGTGGCTATGCACAAATATAGTGGAAATACTGTAAATGGTGGAATCACACCATGCTGTGAATCAATAAATCAATTAAAAATTTTACAAGATCAAATGAAGCTAGATGAGTTTAATGAATCTCCAATTATTGATAATATCGTTCAAACCACTGAAACTGTGGGAAGTATCCAAATCCAAAGTATATTCAATTATAAAATAGGTAGTCAAAAGATATATTTTCCCACTTGGATGACAAATTTTATAGACAGACAGAAATTGTTGCTCTCATTAGGGGATGAAAAAATATTAGGTAACAAGGTTAATCAATATCATCAGCCTGATCTACTTGATATGATTACGCGTATTGTTTCAAGATTGCCATTATATTCTAATGTAATGTGTCCTTTATTTAAAAATAATAACTATAAACCTAGTAGCAGTAATGTTGAGAATCAATTTAAAGACATAAAGAACCGTTTACTAAATAAGGAAAAAAAATTACGCGTAGACGATTTTGTTGTCAAACATTTTGATTTTATATCTGGAAGTTTAAAAGTGGCGTTAAGTAATCTAACAAAATCTACTTCTCGACAAAAAGGTGTCAAAAAGGAAACGCGGAAGAGAAAAAAGACAAATAAAGAAAATGAAACGCTAAAAAGAAAACACTCCGCCAAAGAAAACAACATGTTTTCAGATGAATCTGTATTTTTAGAAAAGTTATCAAATTGTGAAAATTGGCGCGGTTTAATAAAAAAAAAGAAAACGAATTTAAAACAGAGCACGGTAAAGACACAGATAGTCAACAAAAAGGTTTATTTACTTAGAAACGGTAATATCATAAATAAAAATGGTAATCTTGTGCTTATTATTAACACTTGTGCTTTTGATGCTGCTATACAGTCTTTTGCAGTTGCTTTTGCAGATCACGCTTTTATAAATTCAAGCTACTCACAATTTGATAACGATTTTAACAATTTGATACACTCTCTAGCTCAGAATGATGTAGATTCTACAATTTACGATCTTCGGTCTAATATTCTAAGTGCAAAATTTGAAATGAATTCAACTATGACGATTGATTGCCTGACCAATGTGGCTTTATATATTTGAAAAAGTTATATTCGAATATTTTCATAGTGCACTTTCGAAAAAAAAATGTAGTGAAATTAATTGTGCGTCTGATAAGTTAGAGCGAAAAGTTCCTCTTGTGCCTATTAACTTAAAACTATTGCAAGAGCGTGGCATAACTTTTTTAAATGAAGCTGTTAATGATGAAATTACGTTTGAAGGCAATAACTGTAATTACAATGGATGTATTGGTGTTCGTAGATTATCATATAAATTAAATAATATTATAGCTCTGGATGTTAATGGTATCAATAAAGTACATTTATCGGAAGTTCCTAACATGTTGTTTTTAAATCAAAAGGAGTCCTACAGATTGATATCTGTTATTGAATATTGTCCAGATGGCACAGGCCACTATAAAGCTCATTGCTTACGGGTAAAAAATGGCATATGGGAGTCCTTTGATGATTTAGAATCAACAGTTAAAGTAAATACAGATAAAAAAAAATATCACGCACTGCATAATATATGTGAAACAATAATTTAATAAGTAAAATACGTACCTTGTATTTTACAAATCTAATTATTGTCTCACATTGAATTAGGCTATTATGGCAGCTCCGAAATTTAATTACCGATGTCCTAATGCGTGTGTACACGAGCAAATTTTTGGCTGTTTCTGAAGATTTTCTGCAGCGTTTGTTTTGTTTTTTGGATATCATCACTAATTTTAAAAGTTTCCGCATCATTTCATCATCGAAATGCTAACATAGGCCACAGTTATTTTGTAAATAAGTAAAATATTAGAGTTAGACTAAAATTATTTAGTAATGAAGGCCAAAGAATGCAAACTAAGAAGTACTGATTTTATTTTTTTGTATAATACAAATCTTATGTCACGTTTACTCAATACTGTACATATTTTGTCAAAGGTAATCAATAATCATTTTTGAATAAATATTGCTGATTTAACTAATTGCTTTTTTATTATCTACGGGCTATGCTACTTATTATGAAATACTTTTATAATAAACACTTGCAGGTATATTTATAAGTACATTGAAGGGTACATTGGTAATACATAACAATAGCTAGATTTCTCTGCATGTATGGATTCAAATTACAAAGGGCCCTGCTGGACGGACAAAAGTTTTTTTGCTGAATATCTCCTGATCTGCCAAAGATTCCTAAGAATTGATACATGAATCGAGAGGTACATTGAATCAAGTAACGATCTGCATTATTTTTAGATATTTCTAGCGTAATACAACCGAGGGCCCCGCTGGACGGATATTTTTTTTTTTTAATTTTTGTCCAAATGGTTGAGGTACATTGAATTGTGTTAATAAATTCGTGAGGTACATTGAATAGGCTAAGCATTGCACCTAGTGTTCAAGCCTACCAAGAAGTCTACGACAAGAATAAAAAAGAAACTTTTGCTATTTGGTTTTATCAGGCGTACAATGACATTTATTTGGCAAATACCGTAACTTAAAAATTCTTCTTCTCAACTTGCAAGCGCCACGGTTAACGACTGCTCTGTACAAATTATTTTTATTTGGAAGAATACACTGTATTATCAAGATTCTCGGGTTTTTATTACAAATATAGAAGCCCCAAATGTCCTGACGAGACATAGGTAAATGGTGACCCCGACGTGATTTCGACGTGATTGGAATGTACCAGAAAACGGTCCCAACACCAAGATCCCGTAATCAGGCCTGATGGAATCCTGATCCAGCCAGCAGCCACTGGAAACAAAGGAGCCTTATACCATACACTGGACATTGGTCAGCGATGCAGCTGAAGCCCGCACCAGCCAGGAATTTAAAAGATAAGTGTCCATCCTTTGTTATCCCTATAAACTAATTCCCTTCCTATCCTAGCCCCCGCTATCCTATTTTTCATCCAAATAATGTGGTGATACTAAGTAATCGCTTGCATTTGCGTAAACAAACGTATTTTACGCCAATTTAGGAAATTTTTATATATATACCTTTTTTCATATTTCTTCATAATTTCTATAAATATTTTATTGCATTAACATATTTCAGCATATCTTCTTGTATTTATACGATTTATACTACAAAAAAGGCGTATTTTAACGTATATTTCACGTTTTTAAAATTATAGCATCAACATTTTATGCTACCCGTCACTAATTTTTATTTGCTAAAATTAGCACAATCAAGCACTTTATCTCATTTCCTACATTAATTCAAGCCCATTAGCACTCCATACACATTAATGAGATAAAACAATTCGTGATTTATTAGATTTTTCAAGAAATTTCACACTTTTTGTCCATATACAGTTAATGAATTTCTGTCATACAATTCTTAACAAACCTCGATCCATTTCATTGCCCATTTTATTATTGCACTGCATTCAACGTGAACGCCGACTATTTCAGGGAATTTCGTCGACTCCCAGTGCTACTCAGCGGCCGCGGTTCGTGCGGGGATCGAGCGAGAGCCGGTTTGACAACTGATAACGGGCTTCTCATCGTCAGCTGTGCTCTGCATTACGTAACGAGGACCGTGAGCCTTTTATTCATTACCATTTAATTTTGTTGACTTCGCTCTTGCTTTATTGTTTTGCGCGCGTGTTAATCTGATTAGTTTGATTTTAGTTTAATATCCTATTACACGCTATACATTGTTATCAATATGTATCCCGATACAAAGGAAACTAAATACTCCTTAAAAGAACTTACTGTCAAACGTAGTTCTATTAAGGGGCAGATTACTAAATTTAAAAATTACCTAGATAAAATTTCAAAACATTCACAGTTGTCTACTATTGAAATAACTGAATTAACTCTTAAAATTGGAAAATTCGAAGGCTTGTCAACAAAATTTGACGAGTTGCAAAGTGAGATCGAGGTCATAAATTCAGAAAATATTGAAGCAGAAATTGATGAGCGTGATAACATTGAGCAAGAATTAATAGAGAACATTGCTATTGCTAAGTCTTTAATTGAGCAATACAACATTATACAAAGTGAACAAAGACGTGAATCTATTTTTCACGAATCTCAATGTGATCATAATCATCAACCTTCAGGGTTCCGCCTACCAGAAATTAAAATTGATAAATTTAACGGGTCTATTTTTCGCTGGCTTGATTTTAAAGAATTATATTTAAACCTTATTCATAACAATGCTCGTATCCCACCGATACATAAATTTCATTATTTAATTTCTTACCTCGAAGGAGAGCCGGCTCGAGTCCTATCCAATCTCGAAGTTACGTCAGCTAATTACAAAGAGGCCTGGAAATTATTGTGTGAACGCTACGACAACAAGAGGTTATTAATCGATCACCACCTCAGCTCGTTACTGAATGTTCAGTCTATCACTCGCGAGTCAGAGAAGTCATTACGTTTCCTTGTCGATCATGTATCTAAAAACCTGCGCGCACTAGCCAGTCTAGGTCAACCCACTGACAAGTGGGACTGTTTGTTAATTTTTATGCTATCAGCCAAGCTAGACAGTCGCACACTCGTAAAATGGGAAGAATTACGTAACATCTTCTCTGACGTACTAACTTTAGATCAATTTCAAAGATTTTTAATTGAAAGAGCGGATGTATTGGAAGCGTTGAATCGTAGCAAAAACTATAATGATAATCCAAAAAACTCACAATCTTTTTCTTGTGCTACACCGCTTTCTAATAACAATTATAAACAAGATCGAATTTCCTCCACTAAATCTTTTACTAGTTCAAGTCAGACTAAATCATTTTCTTCTGCATGCATCATTTGTAATGATAATCATAGGATTTATGATTGTACTATTTTCAAGGCTAAAAATATACAAGATAGGTATGCTGACGTTCATAAACACAAACTTTGCTCTAATTGCTTGCGACAGGGTCACGCAGTGGGTGAGTGTCGCCTGGGACCTTGCCGTGAGTGCAAGAAAAGACATAATACGATGCTTCATAATCCATCTTCTTCCACAATCGTAAACAATACTGCAGTTGGTGAATCAGACATCACTGCCAATTTCTCTAAACAACAAACAAAACAAGTACTCCTATCAACTGCATTGATAGAAGTGTCCAATCCAATTACAAATCAAACAATAAAGGTACGAGCCTTATTAGACTGTGGAAGCCAAAGCTCTTTCATAACTAAGTCACTACAACAAAGGCTACACTTACAATCTAATCCAATCAACACATTAAATATTATTGGTATCGGCAATCATTCAATGTCTAAGGTTGAAGAAAGCTGCATTACCAAACTAAGTTCAATTCACACTAACTTCCATGTCACTCTTTCTTGTCTAGTTCTTGAAGAGTTGACTGGTGAGATACCTAAATCTCCTATCAATATACAAAATTTAAATCTACCGAAAGGTATTCAATTAGCAAATCCCACATTTGATCAGCCAGCTCTTGTTGATGTTTTGATTGGAGCCGATATATTTTGGGATATATTGTGTCCTCAACAACAATTTTTAGGTCCTACTAGTCCTAAACTTCAATATTCTAAATTCGGTTGGTTATTGTGTGGTTCTATTTATACAAATTCAACTCAAAACAATATAAAATGCAATTATGCTATAACGTTTTCTAGTTTATTTCGAGATTCAGAACTCAATAAATCTTTAACGAAATTTTGGGAGATAGAAGACCTTCCTCAAAAAACAATATTAACCAAAACTGAAGAAGCATGTGAAAAACATTTTCTAGCCAATACTACAAGGTTAGACTCGGGTAGATTCTGTGTACGTTTACCTTTAGTAGATTCTCCTGACTGCCTTGGCGATTCATACAGTCATGCTAAAAAACGCTTGTTCAGTTTAGAAAAGCGATTTAGAAAAAATCCCAATTTAAAGTCCGAGTATGTCAATTTTATAAATGAATATTCAGAATTAGCTCATTTATCTGAGTCTTCTTTATCAAAACCATATCCTTCATATTTTCTAGGTCATCATCCAGTATTTAAACAAGACAGTGAATCAAGGATTTGATGGTTCTCATCCCACTTCCTCTGGTTATTCAATAAATGACTTGCAAATGGTAGGTCAAAACATTCAAGACAGCCTTTTTTCCATTTTAATAAGAGGTAGACATTATAAATACATCTTAACTGGAGATTTAGCTAAGATGTACCGCCAAATACAGGTACATCCACACGATCGTGACCTACAGCTGATATTATGGAGCGAAGATGAAACTCAGCCTATAAAGACTTTGCACCTAAATACCGTAACCTATGGTACTGCCAGTGCAAGTTATTTAAGTACACGGTGTCTTTGGCAGGTAGGTGAGCAGTGCGAGGACGACCTCATTAAAACAATAATTCAAAAAGATTTTTATGTAGACGATCTATATACTGGTTCAAATACAGAAAATGAATTACACTATATTAAAGATGCTCTCTGTCAATCCCTCAATGAATATTGTTTTAATTTAAGAAAATTCAAGTCAAATTCTTCCGTTGTTCTCCAAAACTTAGAAACAAATAGTCAAGAAAATCTAATGCTCAGTAAATCTTCAAATACTCTCGGTTTATGTTGGGATCCAAACACTGATAACTTCAATTTTCCTATAGATATGACTATATCAAAGGCCAATACTACTAAACGTTCTATTATGTCAGATTCATTTAAGATATTTGATCCTCTTGGCTTATTAAGTCCATCAATAATTCAATCAAAAATGCTTCTTCAAAAATTGTGGCTTGAAAACTTAGACTGGGATCAACCAGTTTCCCCAGAAGCAAAAATTATCTGGGACGAAATTTGCAAGGGTTTCCTAGCTCTTGTTAATTTGAAAATTCCTAGATACGTCTTATGTGATTCACCAACAACAATAGAAATACATACCTTTAGCGATGCATCTCAAACTGCATACGGTGCCTGTATATACGTAAGATCGATCGATAAACACAATAATGTTACCGTCAGGCTGTTATGTGCAAAATCTAAGGTGGCCAGCTTAAAGCCTTGCACAATTCCAAAACTCGAACTATGTGCGGCTTTGTTAGCGGCAAAGCTTAGCAAGAGCGTTATGGAATCTATTAGATACCAGCCTACGCGTTTAATGCATTGGTGCGATTCTACAATAGTATTATGTTGGTTAAACAAAAATCCCAGACAGTTAAAAACCTTCGTTGCTAATCGTGTTGGTGAAATACTTGAAAAGACTACTCCTGACCCTTGGCGATATGTACCAACTGCTGAAAATCCGGCTGACCTAATATCTAGAGGTGTAAACGCTAGTCAATTGCCAGATTTAAAGTTATTGTGGTCAGGTCCTCAATTTCTAACCTGTCATGAATCAAAATGGCCAGTATTAAATCGTAAAGACAATATTATAATTCCAGAATTAAAGGTTACTGCTGTGATAGCCATTGAATCCATAATAGATTTTGAGAGATTTTCTAAATTCAATCGTCTCTATAGATGTTTTGCATACGTCAAACGATTTATTTTTAATCTTAAAAACCCAAATAATAAATTAATAGGAGTATAAACCTTTCAAGAACTACACGATTCGCTTCATCATTTATATTCTATAGCTCAAAGAGAATCATTCTCATTAGAATATGTCATCGTTCTTTCAATCAGTGATCGTTCAATCTTCGGTAAGAGCAGTTGTGACACAATCACATATGACGCGCATTAATGCAGTGCAGTTAAAGTGCTAACGCATCAAACCAAAGTCCATCGTCGTCACGTATCTTTGGCCGGCCGCGATGACCTACATCGGTGAGTCACTGCACCTTGCTATGTTTACGTACGACGAATAATTGTTAAGGCGACAATCTCCCTGCCTTCAAAATGAGTACGACATCATCTAAATCCATTCAGATTAAAACTGAAACGGAACGCTACCTTTACGACTGTTTTAAAAGTGAACAGAATGAAAGGCTAAAACAGCAGAGTCTTATCAAGGAATTACAGAACCAAATTGCGGTTCTCCAAAAACAGTTGCAATGCGCTGTTGAATCAAAGGCTACAGCCCAAGCAACAACTAGCTCGGAAACATCAGCGCCTCACGCTGAGTATAATACTGATGATGAAGAATTGGCTAAAGAAACAGAGTGGATTAGAACAAAGTCTAGGAAAAAGAGGAAGTTGAACACGTCTCCCACACTCTCCCCTCAGGCAAAAGAATGCCAACTAACTGAAAAAATAAAAAAAGTTCTCCCACCTCCTCCTATCGTGGTACATGGTGTGAATAACTACCAGAAATTCTATGACTTTTTGTCACGCGATCAATCCGTTAGCAACTTCACAGTAAAGATGTTGCATGGTGACTGCGTGAAGATAAATGCTTGCGACATAGAAACATATAGAGCTATATCGAAGCTACTTACAGACAACAACTGTCTTTGGCACTCATATGAGAACAAACAGGACAGGCCGATTAGGGTAATGGTCAAAAAATTGCCTTCTACCTGTAAACCGGACAGGATTATTGAAGACCTCAAAGCAAAGGGTCTCCAAATCGAAGATGCTGTGAACAAATTAAGCTGGAAAACTAAAGAGCCCTTAAATATGTTCATGCTCACATTCAAAAACCAGGAAGAAATTGGCAAAATTTATCAGATCAAATCTGTCTTGGGGTGCGTGGTAGATATACAACCTCTTAAATCTTCCAAACTGATCCCCCAATGCAAGAGATGTCAGGCTTATGGCCATACACAAATGTATTGTGCCAAAGAGCCAAGATGCGTAAAGTGTACTGGAAAACATTTGACTAAGGACTGCAAAAAACCAGCTACAGAAAAACCGAAGTGTGTGCATTGCGGAGAAGGTCATCCTGCAAACTATAGAGGTTGCATGATAGCCAAAGAGATGCAAAAAATAAGGACTAATTCTGCAAAAAAAAATGTAGTCAGCCATGAAATAACTGCACAGAGCAAACCGAAACCTACTAATAAGCCTGCCTCAACAGTAACCAAAAATATCTCTTACGCTCAGACAGCTGCAAAAAATTCTATAAGCCATCTTCGCAAAGATGAAAGCAACCAAAACCCACAAGACAAAAAGTAAGATGAAATTCTTAAGCTTATGTCATCATTCGACGAGCGCTTGAAAAAATTAGAAAATAGCACCAAACCGGCTATTACTGCAAAGAATAAAAAAATATGAATCATTTGAAGATCATGGCATGGAACTGTAATGGGCTACTTAACCACAAAAATGAGTTACAAGTAATCCTAGATATAGAAAATATTGATGTGTGCCTGGTATCTGAAACACACTTTACAAAACAATCTTATATTAAATTAAAAGGCTACAAAGTTTATAATGCATTGCACCCAGCAAACAAAGGTAGAGGCGGCAGTGCTGTGATTATTAAAGAAACGATTCAACATCAAGAATATGTTAAACATGAGGTTCCTCAGGTGCAATGTGCTGCAGTCAGATTGAATACAAAAAGTTGTCCTCTTACTGTGGCTGCTATATACTGCCCACCCAGACATAGAATACAGAAAGACTTGTGGAAGAACGTTAATTACGCACTTGGTGACAGATTTATATTGGGAGGAGACTTCAATGCTAAGAACACGTATTGGGGATCCCGACTAACGAACACAAAAGGAAGACAACTTATGTGTGCCATCACAGAACTGAAATGTGATGTTGCATCGACAGGTTCACCTACATACTGGCCAACTGACCCAACAAAAATCCCTGATCTCATAGACTTTTTTATGTATAAAAACATGTCGTCTAACTTCATGCAAACTGATCAAAGTTATGATATGAACTCTGATCACTCAGCCATATATTTAGAAATAAATGAAAAAATTTTATTTAAGGAAGATAATTTAACCCTAGTCAAAGTCAAAGTCAAAGTCAAAAAATTTTATTCAATGTAGGATAAATTTATCTCTTATTGAAGGTCATTTTTTTTTAAATATTTTTTTTAGTGCAGAAGCTAAAAACTACTAGCGTTTCGGAACGACCACTGCTGGGAAGATTACGCCGAAAGAAACCCAGTTCAGTATTGGTCCCTACCCAGCCTGATGGGCTATGTTACAATTACAATACAGATTTACACTTAAGCTATACATTTAAATTATACAATTACAATTTGCAGACAACTATTTCCAAGAATTTTTCTCAGATGATGATAAGTAGTCATTTACATGATAATACGCATTTTGTAATAAATGATTTTTAACGGCTGTCTTAAACTTAGATAATGGTAATGCTACTATATCATCTGGAATTTTATTATAGAGGCGCAAGCCGAGACCCACAAAAGATTTTTTTGTTTTCTCTAACCGCAAAGCTGTGATGGCTAATTTATTTTTATTTCTCGTGTTAATACTATGAATATCACAATTTCTCTTAAATGAGTGTATATTCTGACGCACGTACATAATGTTCGCATAGATGAATTGCGAAGGGAGGGTCAAAATATTTATGTCTTTAAATAGTTCCCTCAAAGACTCTCTAGCACCTAATTTATATATAAATCTGATAGCGCGTTTTTGTAGAACAAATATGGTATTTATATCTGCAGCGTTACCCCATAGCAATATTCCATAGGACATAACACTGTGGAAGTACCCAAAATATACCAAACGCGCTGTATCAACGTCAGTCATTTGCCTTATTCTTCTAACCGCATAGGCCGCAGAGCTAAGTTTTCCAGCTAATTTTTGAATATGGGCACCCCATTGCAACCCTGAATCAAGCGTTATTCCCAAAAATGTTGTGTTATCAACCATATCTACTGCTTCCTTATCAATAAATAATCGTGTTGGAACTTTTGTAACATTTGGTAAGCAGAACTTTACACATTTAGTTTTTTTTGCATTTAATACTAAATTATTTGCTGTAAACCAATCCAACACTTGCGTCAATATATTATTCATCTCATCAGAGGTGTCAGTTTTCCTATCTACGCTGAAAACAAGGGAAGTGTCATCAGCAAAAAGTACAGCCTTACAATCTTTTACATAATATGGTAAATCATTAATATAGATCAGAAACAACAAAGGACCCAAGATAGAACCCTGGGGCACACCCATCACTACGGTTGATCCTTCAGATTTTACTTGATTTACACTAACTTTTTGAATTCGGCTACTCAAATAAGATTCAATCAATTCAAGAGCCTTCCCTTTTATTCCGTAGTGCTCAAGTTTGGATAGAAGGGTTTTGTGGTCTACACAATCAAAGGCTTTGGAGAGGTCACAAAAGACACCGATTGCATTCTGACAACACTCCCAAGCATCATAGATGTTTTGTAATAGTGCAACACCTGCATCCGTTGTTGATCGACCCTTAGTAAATCCATACTGATCACCATGGAACAGACTATTTTTGTTGAAAAAATCTAATAATTGGTTAAAAATTATCTTTTCGAATATTTTGCTCAGTGCTGGCAGAATAGAAATGGGACGGTAATTTGTTGGATCATTTCTGTCACCAGTCTTAAATAGAGGGATAACTTTACTTAACTTCATCATGTCAGGGAAAGATCCCGCGTCTACACATATAATAAATATGGAAGCTAAGTAAGGCGCAATTACATCTATAATATTACTTATAACGGATACAGAAATGTCCCACAAATCACCAGTTTTTTTATTATTCAAGCTTTTAAAAGTATCAATGATATTTTTAGGTGTGACGTATTTGAATATTAGCCTATCTTTACATTTAGGTACGCAATTGGTTAATAGCTTTTTTGATTTCCTAGATGAGGACATTAGTGGGGCAGTTGTATTTAGGGGAATGTTTGTGAAAAAGTTCTCAAAGTATTGTGCGACATATTCACTAGTGTCTAGAACCTTATTGTTAATGTTTAACTCAATTTTATTTACTCGTTGCTTGTTTTTCCCGGTTTCAGTGTTAATAATATTCCAGGTTGTCTTTAATTTATCTTTAGAATCTAGAATAGCTTTCCTGGTGTATAACGATTTCGCGCATAAACATACTTTTTTAAAAAGCTTTGAGTAAGTTCTAAGTAGTCAATAAATATACAGACTGGGATAGTTTAAAAATAGAATTAGATAGCCATGTAGAACTAAGAGTACCACTCAAGACTCCAGAGCAACTAGATATAGATTTAGAAAAATTCGTCAGCTTAATACAACATACTGCTTGGAACAATACACCTAAAAGTAAGAAAAGAACCTTAAAAAATACATACCCATTACAGATAAAAGATCTGGTAAAAGAAAAAAGAAGGCAAAGAAAACTATGGCACCAAACTAGGTCGCCAGATGATAAAAAAAAGTTGAATTACCTTACAAAATGCCTAAAAAGGGCAATCCAAAAACATGTTGATGAGTGCACAAACACGTATCTCCAAAAACTGACCAGTGACCGTAGTACAGATTATTCTTTCTGGAAAGCTACGAAGAACATGAAACGGCCAATAAACCAAATTCCTCCCTTAAAACTTGGACTTGGAAGGTGGGCGATCAGTAACGAACAAAAAGCTGCATTGTTTGCCGAACACCTCGAAGAGATCTTCAAGCCAAATGACATATCAGTAGGCATCGATGAAGCTATCACTGAAAGACTCAGCGACAATAACGATGAAGAAATAAATATAAAGCTTGTAACTCCAAAAGAAGTGATGAGGGAAATAAAACAACACATCAACCCCGGAAAATCTCCGGGCTTTGATCTTATACCCGGAGAATTGCTACACAATCTCCCGCGAAAGGCTTTAGTCAAGCTAACCAATCTCATAAACGCTGCATTGAGACTTAAATACGTGCCTGATTTATGGAAAGTAGCTGAAGTAATAATGATACCAAAACCGGGAAAACCCCCAAATGAGACGACGTCGTACAGGCCTATTTCATTGTTACCTGTTATGTCAAAGTTATTTGAAAAAATACTGCTAAAAAGACTAAAACCTATCATCGAAGCCAAAAATCTTATCCCACCACATCAATTTGGCTTCAGAGAAAAGCATTCAACTATAGATCAAGTTCACAGAATTACAAATATAATTGAAAACACCCTCGAAAATCAAAAAGTCTGCTCTACTGTCTTTCTAGATGTACCACAAGCTTTTGATAAAGTGTGGCATGAAGGACTCATCATGAAACTTAGTAAAATATTACCCACTAACTTTGTAGATATATTAGCATCGTATATAACCAATAGAGCATTTAGAGTGCGACAAGAGAATGCGTATTCTGAAATAAAAGCAATAAAAGCTGGAGTGCCTCAAGGAAGTGTACTAGGTCCGGTCCTGTACCTATTATACACCTCGGACATTCCTGATATTGACGAAAATACTATGGCGACCTTTGCTGACGACACTGCTATAATGGCTGTCGGAAGAACACATGAAGAAGCAGCGGAAAAGGTTCAAATAGCAGTTAATAAAGTCATTGAATGGACAAAGAAATGGCGAATCAAGCTAAATGAATCAAAGTCAGTTCATGTTAACTTTACGAATAAGCAAGAACAATTTTGTCCCGTATATATAAATGGACAGCAAGTTCCTTATGAAAATACAGCCAAATACTTAGGTATGACTCTGGACGCGAAGCTGCGCTGGAAAGCGCACGTCAAGAAGAAAAGAGAAGAGCTTGAAATACGCATTGGCTGCTTGGGAGAAAGTCTGCCTTGTCAGTACACAACAAAATACTTTTGTATAAACAAGTCCTTATGCCAGTATGGACTTATGGTATACAGCTGTGGGGCTGTACCAAACAGAGTAATATTGATATGATCCAAACGTTTCAGAACAAAGTACTTAGGAGTATTGTCAATGCACCCTGGTACATAAGAAATGCTGATCTGCACCGGGACCTTAACATGCAGTTCGTCGATAAAGTTATAAAAAAATATGCAGAAGCACACGAGTACCGATTGCTTCATCATGTGAACGTTGAGGCAATCCAGCTCCTCGACAACACGGACATAGTGAGAAGACTTAAACGAACTAAACCGTTCGAACTAGTGTAGGTAGTGTAGTGAAAATTAATTAAATAATCGTGCAGTTTAGTGCAATAACTAAAGACACACGAACAGAGTGCCTTCCCCTTAATAGAGACAGTAAGAAAAGTGCCGATGGACACATTCTTATACTATTGCTTATAAAACTAGGTCAATGTAAAATTACTAATTAGTCTAAGTTAATAGGCTAGATTGTAATAATAGTAGCGTACTTATTCAATTATTTTTAGTATGTAGTAGTAAGAAAGTGAAAAAAAAAAAAAATTTGAATATGAACAATTAAATTCAGGAAAATCTTTGAAATCAAAATTTTGTGTCTTTCTCCTTATATGGACAAAGGCGAAGCTAATAATCTTATAAGAGTTGGTGGTCGAATTGATGCTTCTTGTTGTCCTTACGAGCAACGGCATCCCATACTTTTAGATTCTTCTCACCGTCTAACAAAACTTCTGTTTCAATTTAAACATATTAAAAATTTACATGCTGGTCCTCAATTATTACTTGCAACTATAAGGCAAACTGTTTGGCCTATTAACGGACGACAATTAGCTCGCCAAATTTACCATAACTGCGTCACTTGCCGAAGAATTCAAGGTAAAACCTTGGTTCCAAAAATGGGTGATCTTCCAGCCCAACGCCTAAATCCTGGCTTTCCATTTGAATCCGTAGGAATGGATTTTGGGGGTCCTTTTCTCATTTTAAATCGCAAGGGACGCGGTTCTAAATTAATCAAATGCTATTTATGTCTTTTTGTTTGCCTTCGATATAAATGTATACATTTAGAAGCCGTAGGTGGATTATCCAAAGAGGATTTTTTAATGACACTTCGTAGATTCATATCGCGCCGCGGGAAGCCTTCGGAACTATTTTGCGACAATGGTGGAAATTTCGTTGCTGCTTCTAATGAATTGAAAGAACTTCTTAAATTCAATCAAGAACCTCTATCTCAATTTGCAGCTCACGAAAATATACGGTTCTCGTTCATTCCCGCACGGGCAGCCCATATGGGTGGTATATGAGAAAGTGGCATAAAATCCGCTAAATATCACATTAAGCGTGTCATAGGCAATAGTCATCTCACTTTTGAAGAGATTTCTACTTTGTTTACGCAAGTGGAGGCGATTCTTAATAGCCGCCCCCTATGTCCATTATCCTCTTCCCCTGACGACTTCCAATTTCTATCCCCAGGGCACTTTCTTATCGGAAGACCGCTGACATCAATACCATCACCCAGTCTAGAAAATAAGAACATCTATAAACTTCAGAGATATCATCGTCTAGAACAAATTCGCCAGCATTACTGGCAGAGATGGCAGAAGGAATATGTCATGGAACTTCAACAACGCACAAAATGGAAAACTAACACTGCCAAATTAAACGTGGGTGATTTAGTACTTTTACAAGAAGACCATGTTCCTCCTCTCGCTTGGCGGCTTGGACGTGTAGTTCGACTATTTCCTGGACCTGACAGCATAGCTCGTGTGGCAGACATCAATACCACCCGAGGATGTTTACGCAGACCCTTGGTTCGACTACCCCTTCCACGTCACGTTTCTGCAGATCCTCAAATGTCAGAATTTTCTGGTACTCACTGGAGCACCCTCTATACGACCACACATCAACCGAAACCCCACCAACCCCGCAACAGGGCAAACAACTATGTCAATCAGTCAGTCAGTCAGTGGTAATGTAGGTTTATATATTATAACTAGCTTTTCGGGCGTTGCGCGGGCTGCAAGCAGCCCGCGGTCTTTCGTGCGGCTGTTGAGGTAGGCTAAAATATGTTTTCAGTTTAGAAAATGGGTAAGTTTGTATGGAGGAACTTTGTCCTTGTACGACGGCCATCTTAGATTAAAAAAAAAATAAAAAAACAAATGACGGTCGTCAAATTGCTTATAATCTTCTACATTATGGAAAAAAAATCACGCTCCTAACCTAAACCGTTTTTGCAGGCCGTACCCCTTCCACATCAGGTTTCCACAGATCCTCAAATGTCAGATTTTTCTGGTACTCCATTTAGCACCCTCTATACAACCGCACATCAACCTAAACCCCACCAACCCCGCAACAGGGCAAACAACTATGTCAATGAGTCAGTCAGTGAGTGAGTGGTAATGTAGGTTTATATATTATAATATAACTAGCTTTTCGGGCGCTGCGCGGGCTGCAAGCAGCCCGCGGTTTTTCGTGGAGCTGTTGAGGTAGGCTTAAATATGTTTCCAGTTCAGAAAATGGGTAAGTTTGTATGGGGAGAAATTGTCCATGTATGGCGGCCATCTTGGATTTTGAAAAAAATCAAAAAACAAATGATGGTCGTCAAATTGCTTATAATCTTCTACATTATGGAAAAAAAATCACGCCCCCAACACTAACCGTTTTTACAGGCCGTACCCCTTCCACATCAGGTTTCAGCAGATCCTCAAATGTCAGATTTTTCTGGTACTCCATTTGGCACCCTCTATACAACCGCACATCAATCTAAACCCCACCAACCCCGCAACAGGGCAAACAACTATGTCAATGAGTCAGTCAGTGAGTGGTAATGTAGGTTTATATATTATAATATAACTAGCTTTTCGGGCGCTGCGCGGGCTGCAAGCAGCCCGCGTTTCATCGTGGGGCTGTTGAGGTAGGCTAAGATATGTTTTCAGTTCAGAAAATTGGTAAGTTTGTATGGAGGAAAATTGTCCTTGTATGGCGGCCATCTTGAATTTTGAAAAAAATAAAAAAACAAATGACGGTCGTAAAATTGCTTACAACCCCCTACATTTAAGAAAAAAAATCACACCCCTAACTCTAACCGTTTTCGCAGGCCGTACCCCTTCCACATCAGGTTTCCGCAGATCCTCAAATGTCAGATTTTTCTGGTACTCACTGGAGCACCCTCTATACGACCACACATCAACCGAAACCCCACCAACCCCGCAACAGGGCAAACAACCATGTCAATCAGTGAGTGAGTGAGTGGTAATGTAGGTTTATATATTATAACTAGCTTTTCGGGGGCTGCGCGGGCTGCAAGCAGCCCGCGGTCTTTCGTGCGGCACTTGAGGTAGGCTAAAATATGTTTCCAGTTCAGAAAATGGGTAATTTTGTATGCAGGAAAATTGTCCTTGTACGGCGGCCATCTTAGATTTTTTAAAAAATCAAAAAACAAATTACGCTCGTCAAATTGCTTACAACGCCCTACATTTTGGAAAAAAAATCACACCCCTAACCCCAACCGTTTTTGCAGGTCGTACCCCTTCCACATCAGGTTTCTGCAAATCTTCAAATGTCAGATTTTTCTGCTACTCACTGGAGTACCCTCTATACGATCACACATCAACCTAAACCCCACAAACCCCGCAACAGGGCAAACAACCATGTCAATCAGTGAGTGAGTGAGTGGTAATGTAGGTTTATATATTATAATATAACTAGCTTTTCGGGCGCTGCGCGGGCTGCAAGCAGCCCGCGGTCTTTCGTGCGGCTGTTGAGGTAGGCTGAAATATATTTCCAGTTCAGAAACTGGGTAAGTTTGTGTAGAGAGAAATTGTCCTTGTATGGCGGCCATCTTAGATTTTGAAAAAAAATAAAAAACAAATGACGGTTGTCAAATTGCTTACAATGCCCTACATTTTGAAAAAAAAATCACGCCCCTAACCCCAACCGTTTTTGCAGGCCGTACCCCTTCCACATCAGGTTTCTGCAGATCTTCAAATGTCAGATTTTTCTGTTACTCCATTTAGCACCCTCTATACAACCGTTTATCAACCTAAACCCCACCAACCCCGCAACAGGGCAAACAACTATGTCAATGAGTCAGTCAGTCAGTCAGTCAGTGGTAATGTAGGTTTATATATTATAATATAATATAATATAACTAGCTTTTCGGGCGCTGCGCGGGCTGCAAGCAGCCCGCGGTCTTTCATGCGGCTGTTGAGGTGGGCTAAAGAAAATGTCCAGTTGAGAAAATGGGTAAAATCTGCAGTCAGTAAGGAAAACATAAAAAAATGTGTGGGCGGCCATCTTGGATCCAAAATCCGATTGCAGTTTCGAGTTCCGCGGGTTACTTTTACCCCACATGCAAAATTTCAGAGCCCTACGAAGTCCCAGTGAGACGTTATAAACGAAATAAGTTAAATTTTCTAAAACCCAGACGCCATCTTGGATTCCAAAAAAAATATTGAATTTAGGTTTTTGGGGTCAAATTACATATAGATATCGATTTTCAGCCAAATCGCAAGCAGTTGACTTTCGGCGGCCATCTTGGATTTCCAAAAAAAAAAAATAGACGCTGCGCTTTGTGATAGTGGCTCGGGCTTCGCCCTCGCCCGCAGCTCGCCCTTCGGGCTCGCATCACTCGGCCTACGGCCTCGTGAAAATTACTTGTAGGGGGGGGGGGGTCAAAGGGGGGGGGGGAAGCTCGGGCTTCGCCCTCGCTCCACAGCTCGGCCTGCGGCCTCGCGGGGGTCAAGTTACTTGGGGGGCCGTTTGTATTTTTTTATGGAGGGGATTTGTCCATGTATGGCGGCCATCTTGAATTTTGAAAGAAATCAAAAAACAAATGATGCTCGTCAAATTGCTTGCAACCCCCTACATTTTGGAAAAAAAATCACGCCCCCAACCCCAACCGTCTTTGCAGGCCGTACCCCTTCCACATCAGGTTTCCGCAGATCCTCAAATGTCAGATTTTTCTGGTACTCACTGGAGCACCCTCTATACGACCGTACATCAACCTTAACCCCACCGACCCCGCAACAGGGCAAACAACTCTGTCAGTGAGTCAGTCAGTGGTAATGTAGGTTTATATATTATAATATATAACTAGCTTTTTGGGCGCTGCGCGGGCTGCAAGCAGCCCGCGGTCTTTCGTGCGGCTGTTGAAGTAGGATAAAATATGTTTTCAGTTCAGAAAATGGGTAAGTTTGTATGAAGGAAAATTATCCTTGTATGGCGGCCATCTTGGATTTTGAAAAAAATCAAAAAACAAATGACGGTCGTCAAATTGCTTATAATCTTCTACATTACGGAAAAAAAATCACGCCCCTAACTTTAACCGTTTTTGCAGGCCATAACCCTTCCACATCAGATTTCCGCAGATCCTCAAATGTCAGATTTTTCTGGTACTCACTGGAGTACCCTCTATACGACCACACATCAACCTAAGCCCCACCAACCCCGCAACAGGGCAAACAACTATGTCAATCAGTCAGTCAGTGAGTGGTAATGTAGGTTTATATATTATAATATAACTAGCTTTTCGGGCGCTGCGCGGGCTGCAAGCAGCCCGCGGTTCATCGTGGGGCTGTTGAGTTAAGCTAAGATATGTTTCCAGTTCAGAAAATGAGTAAGTTTGTATATAGAAAAATTGTCCTTGTATGGCGGCCATCTTGAATTTTGAAAAAAATAAAAAAACAAATGACGGTCGTCAAATTGCTTACAACCCCCCACATTCTGAAAAAAAAATCACGCCCCTATCCTCAACCGTTTTTGCAGGCCGTACCCCTTCCACATCAGGTTTCTGCAAATCCTCAAATGTCAGATTTTTCTGGTACTCACTGGAGCACCCTCTATACGACCTTACATCAACCTTAACCCCACCAACCCCGCAACAGGGCAAACAACTATGTCAATCAGTGAGTCAGTCAGTGGTATTGTAGGTTTATATATTATAACTAGCTTTTCGGGCGCTGCGCGGGCTGCAAGCAGCCCGCGGTCTTTCGTGCGGCTGTTGAGGTAGGGTAAGAATGTTTCCAGTTCAGAAAATGGGTAAAAATTGCAGTCAGTAAAGGAAACATCATAATATGTGTGGGGGCGGCCATCTTGGATCCAAAATCGGAATGCAGTTTCGAGTTCCGCGGGGTGCTTTACCCCCACATGCAAAATTTCAGACCCCTACGAAGTCCCAGTGAGACGTTATAAAAGAAATAAGTTTAATTTTCTAAAATCCAGACGCCATCTTGGATTCCAAAAAAAATATTGAATTTTGGTTTTTGGGGTCAAAATACATACAGATATCGATTTTCAGCCAAATCGGAGGTAGTTGACTTTTGGCGGCCATCTTGGATTTCCAAAAAAAAAACGCATCACCTTGTGGGAGTCGCTCGGGCTTCGCCCTCGCCCGCAGCTCGCCCTTCGGGCTCGCATCACTCGGCCTACGGCCTCGTGAAAATTACCTCGGGGGAGGGGGGAGCGGGGGGGGGGGGGGGAAGGGGGAATGTCAAAATGGGAGGGAGAGGCTCGGGCTTCGCCCTCGCCCGCAGCTAGCCCTGCGGGCTCGCATCGCTCGGCCTCCGGCCTCGTGAAGATTACTTAGGGGGGGGGTCATACGGGGAGGGAGGAGTGGCTCGGGCTTCGCCCTCGCCCGCAGCTCGCCCTTCGGGCTCGCATCACTCGGCCTGTGGCCTCGTGAAAATTACTTGTGGGGGGGGGTGTCAAAGGGGGGGGGGAGCTCGGGCTTCGCCCTCGCTCCGCAGCTCGGCCTGCGGCCTCGCGGGGGCGCGTTGCGCCAAGTTACTTCCCCATCTTGGATTTTGAAAAAAATCAAAAAACAGATGACGCTCGTCAAATTGCTGACAACCCCCTACATTTCGAAAAAAAAATCACACCCCTAACCCGAACCGTTTTCGCAGGCCGTACCCCTTTCACATCAGGTTTCTGCAGATCCTCAAATGTTAGATTTTTCTGGTACTCACTGGAGCACCCTCTATACGACCACACATCAACCTAAACCCTACCAACCCCGCAACAGGGTAAACAACTATGTCAATCAGTGAGTCAGTCAGTGAGTGGTAATGTAGGTTTATATATTATAAATATAAATAACTAGCTTTTCGGGCGCTGCGCGGGCTGCAAGCAGCCCGCGGTCTTTCGTGCGGCTGTTGAGGTAGGGTAAGAATGTTTCCAGTTCAGAAAATGGGTAAAAATTGCAGTCAGTAAAGGAAACATCATAATATGTGTGGGGGCGGCCATCTTGGATCCAAAATCGGAATGCAGTTTCGAGTTCCGCGGGGTGCTTTACCCCCACATGCAAAATTTCAGACCCCTACGAAGTCCCAGTGAGACGTTATAAAAGAAATAAGTTTAATTTTCTAAAATCCAGACGCCATCTTGGATTCCAAAAAAAATATTGAATTTTGGTTTTTGGGGTCAAAATACATACAGATATCGATTTTCAGCCAAATCGGAGGTAGTTGACTTTTGGCGGCCATCTTGGATTTCCAAAAAAAAAAACGCATCACCTTGTGGGAGTCGCTCGGGCTTCGCCCTCGCCCGCAGCTCACCCTTCGGGCTCGCATCACTCGGCCTACGGCCTCGTGAAAATTACCTCGGGGGAGGGGGGAGGGGGGAGGGGGAGGGGGGAGGGGTGTGGGGGGAAGGGGGAATGTCAAAGGGGGAGGGAGAGGCTCGGGCTTCGCCCTCGCCCGCAGCTAGCCCTGCGGGCTCGCATCGCTCGGCCTCCGGCCTCGTGAAGATTACTTAGGGGGGGGGTCATACGGGGAGGGAGGAGTGGCTCGGGCTTCGCCCTCGCCCGCAGCTCGCCCTTCGGGCTCGCATCACTCGGCCTGTGGCCTCGTGAAAATTACTTGTGGGGGGGGGTGTCAAAGGGGGGGGGGAGCTCGGGCTTCGCCCTCGCTCCGCAGCTCGGCCTGCGGCCTCGCGGGGGCGCGTTGCGCCAAGTTACTTGGGGGGCCGTTTGTATGAAATTTGTATGGAATGGAATTGTCCATGTATGGCGGCCATCTTGAATTTTGAAAAAAATAAAAAAACAAATGACGCTCGTCAAATTGCTTACAACCCCCTACATTTTGGAAAAAAAATCACGCCCCTAACCCCAACCGTCTTTGCAGGCCGTACCCCTTCCACATCAGGTTTCTGCAAATCCTCAAATGTCAGATTTTTCTGGTACTCACTGGAGCACCCTCTATACAACCACACATCAACCTAAACCCCACCAACCCCGCAACAGGGCAAACAACTATGTCAATCAGTCAGTGAGTGAGTGGTATTGTAGGTTTATATATTATAATATAATATAACTAGCTTTTCGGGCGCTGCGCGGGCTGCAAGCAGCCCGCGGTTTTTCGTGAAGCTCTTGGGGTGGGCTAAATAACATGTCCAGTTGAAAAAATGGGTATGGTTGTATGGGGGAAAATTGGCCTTGTATGGCGGCCATCTTGGATTTTGAAAAAAATAAAAAAACAAATTACGCTTTTCAAATTGCTCACAACTTCCTACATTTTGAAAAAAAAATCACGCCCCTAACCCTAACCGTTTTCGCAGGCCGTACCTCTTCCACATCAGGTTTCAGCAGATCCTCAAATGTCAGATTTTTCTGGTACTCCATTTAGCACCCTCTATACAACCGCACATCAACCTAAACCCCACCAACCCCGCAACAGGGCAAACAACTATGTCAATGAGTCAGTCAGTCAGTGAGTGGTATTGTAGGTTTATATATTATAACTAGCTTTTCGGGCGTTGCGCGGGCTGCAAGCAGCCCGCGGTCTTTCGTGCGGCTGTTTAAATATGTTTCCAGTTCAAAAAATGGGTAAGTTTGAATTGAGGAAAATTGTCCTTGTATGGCGGCCATCTTGGATTTTGAAAAAAATCAATAAACAAATGACGCTCGTCAAATTGCTTATGACTCCCCACACTTTAGAAAAAAAATCACACCCTTAACCCCAACCGTTTTTGCAGGCCGTACCTTTCCACATCAGGTTTGCGCAGATCCTCAAATGTCAGATTTTTCTGGTACTCCATTTAGCACCCTCTACACAACCATACATCAACCTAAACCCCACCAACCCCGCAACAGGGCAAACAACTATGTCAATGAGTCAGTCAGTGAGTGGTAATGTAGGTTTATATATTATAATATAATATAACTAGCTTTTCGGGCGTTGCGCGGGCTGCAAGCAGCCCGCGGTCTTTCGTGCGGCTGTTGAGGTAGGGTAAGACATGTTTCCAGTTTAGAAAATGGGTAAAAATTGCAGTCAGTAAAGGAAACATCATAATATGTGTGGGGGCGGCCATCTTGGATCCAAAAACTGATTGCAGTTTTGAGTTCCGCGGGGTGCTTTACCCCCATGTACAAAATTTCAGACCTCGACGAAGTCCCAGTGAGACGTTATAAACGAAATAAGTTTAATTTTCTAAAACCCAGACGACATCTTGGATTCCAAAAAAACAGTTGAATTTGGATTTTTGGGGTCAAAACACATATAAATATCGATTTTCAGCCAAATCAGAGGCAGTTGACTTTCGGCGGCCATCATGGATTTCCAAAAAAAAAAAAAACACTGCGCTTTGTGATAGTGGCTCGGGCTTCGCCCTCGCCCGCAGCTCCCCTTCGGGCTCGCATCACTCGGCCTGCGGCCTCGTGAAAATTACTTGAGGGGGGGGGGGGGGGTGTCAAAGTGGGGGGGAGGGGGAGCTCGAGCTTCGCCCTCGCTCCGCAGCTCGGCCTGCGGGCTCGCGGGGGCGCTTCGCCTTCGGCCTTCGGCCTCAGGCTTCGCCAAGTTACTTGGGGGGCCGTTTGTTTGAAATTTGTATGGAGGGGAATTGTCCATGTATGGCGGCCATCTTGAATTTTGAAAACAATAAAAAAACAAATGACGCTCGTCAAATTGCTTACAACCCTCTACATTTTGGAAAAAAAATCACGCCCCCAACCCCAACCGTCTTCGCAGGCCGTACCCCTTCCACATCAGGTTTCCGCAGATCCTCAAATGTCAGATTTTTCTGGTACTCACTGGAGCACCCTCTATACGACCGCACATCAAGCTAAACCCCACCAACCCCGCAACAGGGCAAACAACTCTGTCAGTGAGTGAGTGAGTCAGTGGTAATGTAGGTTTATATATTATAACTAGCTTTTCGGGCGCTGCGCGGGCTGCAAGCAGCCCGCGGTTCATCGTGGGGCTGTTGAGATAGGCTAAGATATGTTTCCAGTTCAGAAAATGAGTAAGTTTGTATGGAGGACAATTGTCGTTGTATGGCGGCCATCTTGAATTTAAAAAAAAATAAAAAACAAATGACGCTCGTCAAATTGCTTACAACCCTCTACATTTTGGAAAAAAAATCACACCCCTAACCCTAACCGTTTTCGCAGGCCGTACCCCTTCCACATCAGGTTTCTGCAAATCCTCAAATGTCAGATTTTTCTGGTACTCACTGGAGCACCCTCTATACGACCACTCATCAACCTAAACCCCACCAACCCCGCAACAGGGCAAACAACTATGTCAATCAGTCAGTCAGTGAGTGAGTGGTAATGTAGGTTTATAGTATAATATAACATAATATAATATAACTAGCTTTTCGGGCGCTGCGCGGGCTGCAAGCAGCCCGCGATCTTTCGTGCGGCTATTGAGCTAGAGTAAAACATGTTTCCAGTTCTGAAAATGGGTAAAAACTGCAGTCAGTATGGAAAACATCAAAATATGTGTGGGGGCGGCCATCTTGAATCTAAAATTTGATTTCAGTTCCGAGAAACGCGGGGTGCTTTACCCCCACATGCAAAATTTTAGAATCCTACGAAGTCCCAGTGAGACGTTATAAACGAAAAAAGTTTAATTTTCTAAAATCCAGACGCCATCTTGGATTCCAAAAAAAATATTGAATTAAGGTTTTTGGGGTCAAATTACATATAGATATCGATTTTCAGCCAAATCGCAAGCAGTTGACTTTCGGCGGCCATCTTGGATTTCCGAAAAAAAAAAAAAGACGCTGCGCTTTGTGATAGTGGCTCGGGCTTCGCCCTCGCCCACAGCTCGCCCTTCGGGCTCGCATCACTCGGCCTGCGGCCTCGTGAAAATTGCTTGAGGAGGGAGGGGTCAAAGGGGGGAGGGAGCTCGGGCTTCGCCCTCGCTCCGCAGCTCGGCCTGCGGCCTCGCGTATGGGCTTCGCCTTCGGCCTTCGGCCTCAGGCTGCGCCGAGTTGCCGTTTGTATGAAATTTGTATGGAGGGGAATTGTCCATGTATGGCGGCCATCTTGGATTTTTAAAAAAAAACGAAAATCAAATGACGCTCGTCAAATTGCTTACAACCCCCTACATTTTGGAAAAAAAATCAGGCCCCCAACCCCATCCATCTTTGCAGGCCGTACCCCTTCCACGTCACGTTTCTGCAGATCCTCAAATGTCAGAATTTTCTGGTACTCACTGGAGCACCCTCTATACGACCACACATCAACCTAAACCCCACCAACCCCGCAACAGGGCAAACAACTATGTCAATCAGTCAGTGAGTGAGTGGTATTGTAGGTTTATATATTATATATAATATAACTAGCTTTTCGGGTGCTGCGCGGGCTGCAAGCAGCCCGCGGTTCATCGTGGGGCTGTTGAGGTAGGCTAAGATATGTTTCCAGTTCAGAAAATGAGTAAGTTTGTATGGAGGTAAATGGTCCTTGTATGGCGGCCATCTTGGATTTTGAAAAAAATCAAAAAACAAATGACGCTCGTCAAATTGCTTACAACCCCCTACATTTTGAAAAAAAAATCAGGCCCCTAACCCCAACCGTTTTCGCAGGCCGTACCCCTTCCACATCAGGTTTCCGCAGATCCTCAAATGTCAGATTTTTCTGGTACTCACTGGAGCACCCTCTATACGATCGCACATCAACCTAAACCCCACCAACCCCGCAACAGGGCAAACAACTATGTCAATCAGTCAGTCAGTCAGTGGTAATGTAGGTTTATATATTATAAATAACTAGCTTTTCGGGCGCTGCGCGGGCTGCAAGCAGCCCGCGGTTCATCGTAAGGCTTTTGAGGTAGGCTAAGATATGTTTCCAGTTCAGAACATGGGTAAGTTTGTATGGAGGAAAATTGTCCTTGTATGGCGGCCATCTTGGATTTTGAAAAAAATAAAAAAACAAATGACGCTCGTCAAATTGCTTACAACCCCCCACATTCTGGAAAAAAAATCACGCCCCTAACCCCAACCATTTTTGCAGGCCGTACCCCTTCCACATCAGGTTTCTGCAGATCCTCAAATGTCAGATTTTTCTGGTACTCCATTTTGCACCCTCTATACAACCGTACATCAACCTAAACCCCAACAACCCCGCAACAGGGCAAACAACTATGTCAATGAGTCAGTCAGTGAGTGGTAATGTAGGTTTATATATTATAATATAACTAGCTTTTCGGGCGCTGCGCGGGCTGCAAGCAGCCCGCGGTTCATCGTGGGGCTGTTGAGGTAGGCTAAGATATGTTTCCAGTTCAGAACATGGGTAAGTTTGTATGGAGGAAAATTGTCCTTGTATGGCGGCCATCTTGAATTTTGAAAGAAATAAAAAAACAAATGACGCTCGTAAAATTGCTTACAACCCCCCACATTTTGGAAAAAAAATCACGCCCCTAACCCCAACCGTTTTTGCAGGCCGTACCCCTTCCACATCAGGTTTCTGCAAATCCTCAAATGTCAGATTTTTCTGGTACTCACTGGAGCACCCTCTATACGACCACACATCAACCTAAACTCCACCAACCCCGCAACAGGGCAAACAACTATGTCAATCAGTGAGTGAGTCAGTGAGTGGTATTGTAGGTTTATATATTATAATATAATATAAACTAGCTTTTCGGGCACTGCGCGGGCTGCAAGCAGCCCGCGGTTTTTCGTGCGGCTGTTGAGGTAAGCTTAATAACATGTCCAGTTGAGAAAATGGGTAAAAACTGAAGTCAGTAAAGGAAACATCATAATATGCGTGGGGGCGGCCATCTTGAATCCAAAATCGGAATGCAGTTTCGAGTTCCGCGGGGTGCTTTACTCCCACATGCAAAATTTCAGACCCCTACGAAGTCCCAGTGAGACGTTATAAAAGAAATAAGTTTAATTTTCTAAAATCCAGACGCCATCTTGGATTCCAAAAAAATATTGAATTTAGGTTTTTGGGGTCAAATTACATATAGATATCGATTTTCAGCCAAATCGCAAGCAGCTGACTTTCGGCGGCCATCTTGGATTTCCAAAAAAAAAAAAAGACGCTGCGCTTTGTGATATTGGCTCGGGCTTCGCCCTCGCCCGCAGCTCGCCCTTCGGGCTCGCAGCACTCGGCCTGCGGCCTCGTGAAAATTGCTTGAGGGGGGGTCAGGGGGGGGGAGCTCGGGCTTTGCCCTCGCTCCGCAGCTCGGCCTGCGGCCTCGCGTGTGGGCTTCGCCTTCGGCCTTCGGCCTCAGGCTGCGCCGAGTTTCCGTTTGTATGAAATTTGTATGGAGGAAATTTGTCCTTGTATGGCGGCCATCTTGGATTTTGAAAAAAATAAAAAAACTAATCACGGTCGTCAAATTGCTTATAATCTTTTACATTATGGAAAAAAAAATCACGCCCCTTACCTTAACCGTTTTTGCAGGTCATACCCCTTCCACATCAGGTTTCCGCAGATCCTCAAATGTCAGATTTTTCTGGTACTCACTGGAGCACCCTCTATACGACCACACATCAACCTTAACCCTACCAACCCCGCAACAGGGCAAACAACTATGTCAATCAGTCAGTCAGTCAGTGGTAATGTAGGTTTATATATTATAATATAAACTAGCTTTTCGGGCGCTGCGCGGGCTGCAATGGCGGTGGTCCTTGTATGGCGGCCATCTTGGATTTTGAAAAAATTAAAAAAACAAATGACGCTCGTCAAATTGCTTACAATTCCCTACATTTTGAAAAAAAAATCACGCCCCTAACCCCAACCGTTTTCGCAGGCCGTACCCCTTCCACATCAGGTTTCCGCAGATCCTCAAATGTCAGATTTTTCTGATACTCACTGGAGCACCCTCTATACGATCGCACATCAACCTAAACCCCACCAACCCCGCAACAGGGCAAACAACTATGTCAATCAGTCAGTCAGTCAGTGGTAATGTAGGTTTATATATTATAACTAGCTTTTCGGGCGCTGCGCGGGCTGCAAGCAGCCCGCGGTTCATCGTGGGGCTGTTGAGGTAGGCTAAGATATGTTTCCAGTTCAGAAAATGGGTAAGTTTGTATGGAGGAAAATTGTCCTTGTATGGCGGCCATCTTGAATTTTGAAAAAAAATCAAAAAACAAATGACGCTCTTTAAATTGCTTACAACCCCCTACATTTTGGAAAAAAAATCACGCCCCTAACCCTAACCGTTTTTGCAGGCCGTACCCCTTCGACATCAGGTTTTAGCAGATCCTCAAATGTCAGATTTTTCTGGTACTCCATTTAGCACCCTCTATATAACCGCACATATACCTAAACCCCACCAACCCTGCAACAGGGCAAACAACTATGTCAATGAGTCAGTCAGTCAGTCAGTCAGTGGTATTGTAGGTTTATATATTATAATATAATATAAACTAGCTTTTCGGGCACTGCGCGGGCTGCAAGCAGCCCGCGGTTTTTCGTGCGGCTGTTGAGGTAAGCTTAATAACATGTCCAGTTGAGAAAATGGGTAAAAACTGAAGTCAGTAAAGGAAACATCATAATATGCGTGGGGGCGGCCATCTTGAATCCAAAATCGGAATGCAGTTTCGAGTTCCTCGGGGTGCTTTACTCCCACATGCAAAATTTCAGACCCCTACGAAGTCCCAGTGAGACGTTATAAAAGAAATAAGTTTAATTTTCTAAAATCCAGACGCCATCTTGGATTCCAAAAAAATATTGAATTTAGGTTTTTGGGGTCAAATTACATATAGATATCGATTTTCAGCCAAATCGCAAGCAGCTGACTTTCGGCGGCCATCTTGGATTTCCAAAAAAAAAAAAAGACAATCTTACCTTAACCGTTTTTGCAGGCCATACCCCTTCCACATCAGGTTTCCGCAGATCCTCAAATGTCAGATTTTTCTGGTACTCACTGGAGCACCCTCTATACGACCACACATCAACCTTAACCCCACCAACCCCGCAACAGGGCAAACAACTATGTCAGTGAGTGAGTGAGTGGTAATGTAGGTTTATATATTATAATATAACTAGCTTTTCGGGCGTTGCGCGGGCTGCAAGCAGCCCGCGGTTTTTCGTGCAGCTGTTGAGGTGGGCTAAATAACATGTCCAGTTGAGAAAATGGGTAAAAACTGCAGTCAGTAAAGGAAAAATAATATGTGTGGGGGCGGCCATCTTGGATCCAAAATCTGATTCCAGTTCCGAGTTCCGCGGGATGCTTTACCCCCATGTCCAAAATTTCAGACCTCAAAGAAGTCCCAGTGAGGCGTAATAAACGAAATAAGTTAAATTTTATAATTAAATCCAGACGCCATCTTGGATTCCAAAAAAAACGGTAAATTTGGAATTTTGGGATCAAAATACATATAGATATCGATTTTCAGCCAAATCGGATGCAGTGGACTTTCGGCGGTTATCTTGGATTGGTAAAAAAAAAATGACGCGGTGCTAGGCTAAGATATGTTTCCAGTTCAGAAAATGAGTAAGTTTGTATGGAGGTAAATCCTCAAATGTCAGATTTTTCTGGTACTCACTGGAGCACCCGCTATACGACCGCACATCAACCTAAACCCCACCAACCCCGCAACAGGGCAAACAACTATGTCAATCAGTGAGTGAGTCAGTGGTATTGTAGGTTTATATATTATAATATAACTAGCTTTTCGGGCGCTGTGCGGGCTGCAAGCAGCCCGCGGTCTTTCGTGGACCTGTTGAAGTAGGTTAAAATATGTTTCCAGTTCAAAAAATGGGTAAGTTTGTATGGAGGACAATTGTAGTTGTATGGCAGCCATCTTGAATTTTCAAAAAAATAAAAAAACAAATGACGGTCGTCAAATTGCTTACAACCTTCTACATTTTAAAAAAAAAATCACACCCCTAACCCTAACCGTTTTCGCAGGCCGTACCCCTTCCACATCAGGTTTCTGCAAATCCTCAAATGTCAGATTTTTCTGGTACTCACTGGAGCACCCTCTATACGACCACATATCAACCTAAACCCCACCAACCCCGCAACAGGGCAAACAACTATGTCAATCAGTCAGTGAGTCAGTGGTATTGTAGGTTTATATATTATAAATATAAACTAGCTTTTCGGGCGCTGCGCGGGCTGCAAGCAGCCCGCGGTCTTTCGTGCGGCTGTTGAGGTAGGGTAAGACATGTTTCCAGTTCAGAAAATGGGTAAAAATTGCAGTCAGTAAAGGAAACATCATAATATGTGTGGGGGCGGCCATCTTGGATCCAAAATCGGAATGCAGTTTCGAGTTCCGCGGGGTGCTTTACCCCCACATGCAAAATTTCAGACCCCTACGAAGTCCCAGTGAGACGTTATAAACGAAATAAGTTTAATTTTCTACAATTCAGACGCCATTTTGGATTCCAAAAAAAATATTGAATTTAGGTTTTTGGGGTCAAATTACATATAGATATCGATTTTCAGCCAAATCGCAAGCAGTTGACTTACGGCGGCCATCTTGGATTTCCAAAAAAAAATAAAGAAGCTGCGCTTTGTGATAGTGGCTCGGGCTTCGCCCTCGCCCGCAGCTCGCCCTTCGGGCTCGCATCACTCGGCCTGCGGCCTCGTGAAAATTACTTGTAGGGGGGGGGGGGGGGGGGTCAAAGGGGGGGGGGGGGAGCTCGGGCTTCGCCCTCGCTCCACAGCTCGGCCTGCAGCCTCGCGGGGGCGCTTCGCCTTCGGCCTTCGGCCTCAGGCTGCGTCAAGTTACTTGGGGGGCCGTTTGTATGAAATTTGTATGGAGGGGAATTGTCCATGTATGGCGGCCATCTTAAATTTTGAAAGAAATCAAAAAACAAATGATGCTCGTCAAATTGCTTGCAACCCCTCACATTTTGGAAAAAAAATCACGCCCCCAACCCCAACCGTCTTTGCAGGCCGTACCCCTTCCACATCAGGATTCCGCAGTTCCTCAAATGTCAGATTTTTCTGGTACTCACTGGAGCACCATCTATACGACCACACATCAACCTTAACCCTACCAACCCCGCAACAGGGCAAACAACTATGTCAATCAGTCAGTCAGTCAGTGGTAATGTAGGTTTATATATTATAATATAAACTAGCTTTTCGGGCGCTGCGCGGGCTGCAAGCAGCCCGCGGTTCATCGTGGGGCTGTTGAGATAGGCTAAGATATGTTTCCAGTTCAGAAAATGGGTAAGTTTGTATGGAGGACAATTGTCGTTGTATGGCGGCCATCTTGAATTTTGAAAAAAAAAAACAAATGACGGTCGTCAAATTGCTCAAACTGCCGAACGAAAATGGGTAAAAACTGCAGTCAGTATGGGAAACATCAAAATATGTGTGGGGGCGGCCATCTTGGATCTAAAATTTGATTCCAGTTCCGAGAACCGCGGGGTGCTTTACCCCCACGTACAAAATTTCAGAACCCTACGAAGTTCCAGTGAGACGTTATAAACGAAATAAGTTTAATTTCTTAAAATTCAGACGCCATCTTGGATTCCAAAAAAAATATTGAATTAAGGTTTTTGGGGTCAAATTACATAAAGATATCGATTTTCAGCCAAATCGCAAGCAGTTGACTTTCGGCGGCCATCTTGAATTTCCAAAAAAAAAAAAGACGCTGCGCTTTGTGATATTGGCTCGGGCTTCGCCCTCGCCCGCAGCTCGCCCTTCGGGCTCGCATCACTCGTCCTGCGGCCTCGTGAAAATTGATTTGGGGGGGGGGGGGGGGGGGGGTCAAAGAGGGGGGTGAGCTCGGGCTTCGCCCTCGCTCCGCAGCTCGGCCTGCGGCCTCGCGTGTGGGCTTCGCCTTCGGCCTTCGGCCTCAGGCTGCGCCGAGTTGCCGTTTGTATGAAATTTGTATGGAGGGGAATTGTCCATGTATGGCGGCCATCTTGGATTCTGAAAAAAAACAAAAAACAAATGACGCTCGTCAAATTGCTTATAACCCCCTACATTTTGGAAAAAAAATCCCGCCCCCCACCCCAACCGTTTTCGCAGGCCGTACCCCTTCCACATCAGGTTTCTGCAGATCCTCAAATGTCAGATTTTTCTGGTACTCACTGGAGCACCCTCTATACGACCGCACATCAACCTAAACCCCACCAACCCCGCAACAGGGCAAACAACTCTGTCAGTGAGTCAGTCAGTGGTAATGTAGGTTTATATATTATAACTAGCTTTTCGGGCGTTGCGCGGGCTGCAAGCAGCCCGCGGTCTTTCGTGCGGCTGTTGAGGTAGGGTAAGACATGTTTCCAGTTCAGAAAATGGGTAAAAATTGCAGTCAGTAAAGGAAACATCATAATATGTGTGGGGGCGGCCATCTTGGATCCAAAATCGGAATGCAGTTTCGAGTTCCGCGGGGTGCTTTACCCCCACATGCAAAATTTCAGACCCCTACGACGTTATAAAAGAAATAAGTTTAATTTTCTAAAATCCAGACGCCATCTTGGATTCCAAAAAAAATATTGAATTTAGGTTTTTGGGGTCAAATTACATATAGATATCGATTTTCAGCCAAATCGCAAGCAGTTGACTTACGGCGGCCATCTTGGATTTCCAAAAAAAAAAAATACTCTGCGCTTTGTGATAGTGGCTCGGGCTTCGCCCTCGCATCACTCAGCATGCGGCCTCGTGAAAATTATTTGTAGGGGGGGGGGGGGGTCAAAAGGGGGGGGGGGGGGAGCTCGGGCTTCGCCCTCGCTCCAGAGCTCGGCCTGCGGCCTCGCGGGGGCGCTTCGCCTTCGGCCTTCGGCCTCAGGCTGCGCCAAGTTACTTGGGGGGCCGTTTGTATGAAATTTGTATGGAGGGGAATTGTCCATGTATGGCGGCCATCTTGAATTTTGGAAGAAATCAAAAAACAAATGATGCTCGTCAAATTGCTTGCAACCCCCTACATTTTGGAAAAAAAATCACGCCCCCAACCCCAACCGTCTTTGCAGGCCGTACCCCTTCCACATCAGGATTCCGCAGATCCTCAAATGTCAGATTTTTCTGGTACTCACTGGAGCACCCTCTGTACGACCACACATCAACCTAAACACCACCAACCCCGCAACAGGGCAAACAACTATGTCAATCAGTCAGTCAGTCAGTGGTAATGTAGGTTTATATATTATAACTAGCTTTTCGGGCGTTGCGCGGGCTGCAAGCAGCCCGCGGTCTTTCGTGCGGCTGTTGAGGTAGGGTAAGACATGTTTCCAGTTCGGAAAATGGGTAAAAATTGCAGTCAGTAAAGGAAACATCATAATATGTGTGGGGGCGGCCATCTTGGATCCAAAATCGGAATGCAGTTTCGAGTTCCGCGGGGTGCTTTACCCCCACATGCAAAATTTCAGACCCCTACGAAGTCCCAGTGAGACGTTATAAAAGAAATAAGTTTAATTTTCTAAAATCCAGACGCCATCTTGGATTCCAAAAAAAATTTTGAATTTAGGTTTTTGGGGTCTAATTACATATAGATATCGATTTTCAGCCAAATCGCAAGCAGTTGACTTACGGCGGCCATCTTGGATTTGTAAAAAAAAAAAGACGCTGCGCTTTGTGATTGTGGCTCGGGCTTCGCCCTCGCCCGCAGCTCGCCCTTCGGGCTCGCATCACTCGGCCTGCGGCCTCGTGAAAATTACTTGTGGGGGGGGAGGTCAAAGGGGGGGGGGGGGGGGGGAGCTCGGGCTTCGCCCTCGCTCCACAGCTCGGCCTGCGGCCTCGCGGGGGTGGCCTTTGCTTTTGGCCTCTGGCTGCGCCTAGTTACTTGGAGTGGCCGTTTGTATGAAATTTGTATAGAGAAAAATTGTGCATGTATGGCGGCCATCTTGGATTTTGAAAAAAATAAAAAAACAAATGACTCTCGTCAAATTGCTTACAACCCCCTACATTTTGGAAAAAAAATCACGCCCCTAACCCCAACCGTTTTCGCAGGCCGTACCCCTTCCACATCAGGTTTCTGCAGATCTTCAAATGTCAGATTTTTCTGGTACTCACTGGAGCACCCTCTATACAACCGCATATCAACCTAAACCTCACCAACCCGGCAACAGGGTAAACAACTCTGTCAGTGAGTCAGTGGTAATGTAGGTTTATATATTATAATATAACTAGCTTCTTGGGCGCTGCGCGGGCTGCAAGCAGCCCGCTTTCTTTCGTGCGGCTGTTGAGGTAAGCTAAAATATATTTTAAAATAAAATATGTTTCCAGTTCAGAAAATGGGTAATTTTGTATGGAGGACAAGTGTCCATGTATGGCGGCCATCTTGGATTTTGAAAAAAATTAAAAAACAAATAACGGTCGTCAAATTGCTTGCAATCCCCTACATTTCGGAAAAAAAATCACGCCCCCAACCCCAACCGTTTTCGCAGGCCGTACCCCTTCCACATCAGGTTTCTGCAGATCTTCAAATGTCAGATTTTTCTGATACTCACTGGAGCACCCTCTATACGACCACACATCAACCTAAACCCCACCAACCCCGCAACAGGGCAAACAACTATGTCAATCAGTGAGTCAGTGAGTCAGTGGTAATGTAGGTTTATATATTATAACTAGCTTTTCGGGCGTTGCGCGGGCTGCAAGCAGCCCGCGGTCTTTCGTGCGGCTGTTTAAATATGTTTCCAGTTCAAAAAATGGGTAAGTTTGAATTGAGGAAAATTGTCCTTGTATGGCGGCCATCTTGGATTTTGAAAAAAATCAATAAACAAATGACGCTCGTCAAATTGCTTATGACTCCCCACACTTTAGAAAAAAAATCACACCCTTAACCCCAACCGTTTTTGCAGGCCGTACCTTTCCACATCAGGTTTGCGCAGATCCTCAAATGTCAGATTTTTCTGGTACTCCATTTAGCACCCTCTACACAACCATACATCAACCTAAACCCCACCAACCCCGCAACAGGGCAAACAACTATGTCAATGAGTCAGTCAGTGAGTGGTAATGTAGGTTTATATATTATAATATAATATAACTAGCTTTTCGGGCGCTGCGCGGGCTGCAAGCAGCCCGCGGTTTATCGTGCGGCTGTTGAGGTTGCCTTAATAACATGTCCAGGTAAAAACTGAAGTCAGTAAAGGAAACATCATAATATGTGTGGGGGCGGCCATCTTGGATCCAAAATCTGATTCCAGTTCCGAGTTTCACGGGGTGCTTTACCCCCATGTACAAATTTGCAGACCCCTACAAAGTCCCAGTAAGACGTTATGAACGAAATAAGTTAAATTTTCTTAAATCTAGACGCCATCTTGGATTCCAAAAAAAATATTAAATTTGGATTTTTGGGCTCAAACTACATGTAGATATCGATTTTCAGCCAAATCGCAAGCAGCTGATTTTTTAAGGCCATCTTGGATTTTCAAAAATTAAAAAAATTGGACTGCCCTTGGGAAAGTGGCTCGGGCTTCGCCCTCGCCCGCAGCTCGCCCTTCGGGCTCGCGTCACTCGGCCTCCGGCCTCGTGAAAATTTCTTCCGGGGGGGTAGAAGGGGGGGGGTCTGTGGGAGTGGCTCGGGCTTCGCCCTCGCCCGCAGCTCGCCCTACGGGCTCGCATCACTCGGCCTCCGGCCTCGTGAAGATTACTTAGTAGGGTGACCCAAGGGGAAGGGAGGAGTGGCTCGGGCTTCGCCCTCGCCCGCAGCTCGGCCTGCGGCCTCGCGGGGGTGGCCTTTGCTTTTGGCTTTTGGCCTCTGGATGCACCTAGTTACTTGGGGTGGCCGTTTGTATGAAATTTGTATGGAGGAAAATTGTCCAAGTATGGCGGCCATCTTGAATTTTGAAAAAAATAAAAAAACACATGACGCTCGTCAAATTGCTCACAACCCTCTACATTTAGGAAAAAAAATCACGCCCCCAACCCTAACCGTTTTTGCAGGCCGTACCCCTTCCACATCAGATTTCCGCAGATCCTCAAATGTCAGATTTTTCTGGTACTCACTGGAGCACCCTCTATACGACCACACATCAACCTAAACCCCTACCACCCCGCAACAGGGCAAACAACTATGTCAATCAGTGAGTGAGTGGTAATGTAGGTTTATATATTATAATATAATATAATATAATATAATATAATATAATAATTATAACTAGCTTTTCGGGCGCTGCGCGGGCTGCAAGCAGCCCGCGGTTTTTCGTACGGCTGTTGAGGTGGGCTAAGGAATATGTCCAGTTGAGAAAATGTCCAGGTAAAAACTGAAGTCAGTAAAGGAAACATCATAATATGTGTGGGGGCGGCCATCTTGGATCGAAAATCTGATTCCAGTTCCGAGTTCCGCGGGGTGCTTTACCCCCACATGCGAAATTTCAGGCCCCTACGAAGTCCCAGAGAGACGTTATAAACGAAATAAGTTTAACTTTCTAAAATTCAGACGCCATCTTGGATTCCAAAAAAAAATTGAATTTGGGTTTTTGGGGTCAAATTACATATAGATATCGATTTTCAGCCAAATCGCAAGCAGTTGACTTTCGGCGGCCATCTTAGGTTTTAAAAAAAAAAAAAAGACGCTGCGCTTTGTGTTAGTGGCTCGGGCTTCGCCCTCGCCCGCAGCTCGCCCTTCGGGCTCGCATCACTCGGCCTGCGGCCTCGTGAAATTTACTTGTTGGGGGGGGGGGGGGGGGGTGTCAAAGTGGGGGAGGGGGGAGCTCGGGCTGCGGCCTCGCGGGGGCGCTTCGCCTTCGGCCTTCGGCCTCAGGCTTCGCCAAGTTACTTGGGGGCCGTTTGTATGAAATTTGTATGGAGGGGAATATTCCATGTATGGCGGCCATCTTGAATTTTAAAAGAAATCAAAAAACAAATGATGCTTGTCAAATTGCTTGCAACCCCCCACATTTTGGAAAAAAAATCACGCCCCCAACCCCAACCGTCTTTGCAGGCCGTACCCCTTCCACATCAGGATTCCGCAGATCCTCAAATGTCAGATTTTTCTGGTACTCACTGGAGCACCCTCTATACGACCACACATCAACCTTAACCCCACCAACCCCGCAACAGGGCAAACAACTATGTCAATCAGTCAGTGAGTGGTATTGTAGGTTTATATATTATAATATAATATAACTAGCTTTTCGGACGCTGCGCGGGCTGCAAGCAGCCCGCGGTTTTTCGTGCGGCTGTTGAGGTGGGCTAAATAACATGTCCAGTTGAGAAAATGTGTAAGTTTGTATGGAGGAAAATTGTCCTTGTATGGCGGCCATCTTGGATTTTGAAAAAAATCAAAAAACAAATGTTGGTCGTCAAATTGCTTATAATCTTCTACATTATGAAAAAAAAATCACGCCCCTAACCTTAATAGTTGTTGCAGGCCAAACCCCTTCCACATCAGGTTTCTGCAAATCTTCAAATGTCAGATTTTTCTGATACTCACTGGAGCACCCTCTATACGACCACACATCAACCCAAACCCCACCAACCCCGCAACAGGGCAAACAACTATGTCAATCAGTGAGTCAGTCAGTGGTATTGTAGGTTTATATATTATAATATAACTAGCTTCTCGGGCGCTGCGCGGGCTGCAAGCAGCCCGCGGTTTTTCATGCGGCTTTTGAGGTAGGCTAAATAACATGTCCACTTGAGAAAATGGGTAAAAACTGAAGTCAGTAAAGGAAACATCATAATATGTGTGGGGGCGGCCATCTTGGATCTAAAATCTGATTCCAGTTCCGGGTTCCGCGGGGTGCTTTACCCCCATGTACAAAATTTCAGACCCCTACGAAGTCCCAATGAGACGTTATATACGAAATAAGTTAAATTTTCTAAAATCTAGACGCCATCTTGGATTTCAAAAAAAAAATTATATTTGGATTTTTGGGCTCAAACTACATATAGATATTGATTTTCAGCCAAATCGAAAGCAGTTGTCTGTCGGCGGCCATCTTGGATTTTCAAAAATTAAAAAAAATTGGACTACCCTTAGGGAATTACTTAGGGGGGATCCAAGGGGGATGGGGGAGTGGCTCGGGCTTCGTCCTCGCCCGCAGCTCGGCCTGCGGCCTCGCGGGGGTGGCCTTTGCTTTTGGCTTTTGGCCTCTGGCTGCGCCTAGTTACTTGGGGTGGCCGTTTGTGTGAAATTTGTATGGACGAAAATTGTCCTAGTATGGCGGCCATCTTGAATTTTGAAAAAAATAAAAAAACAAATGACGCTCGTCAAATTGCTTGCAACCCCCTACATTTTGGAAAAAAAATCACGCCCCCAACCCCAACCGTCTTTGCAGGCCGTACCCCTTCCACATCAGGTTTCCGCAGATCTTCAAATGTCAGATTTTTCTGGTACTCACTGGAGCACCCTCTATACGACCACATATCAACCTAAACCCCTACCACCCTGCAACAGGGCAAACAATTATGTCAGTCAGTCAGTGGTATTGTAGGTTTATATATTACTAGCAGTCCATCCCGGCTTCGCCCGTGGTACATACATAGCCTATGTCACTCAGGGATAACATACCTATCCAACAGTGAAAGAATTTTTAAAATCGATCCAGTAGTTTCGGAGCCTATTCAATACAATCAAACAAACAAACAAACAAACAAATCTTTCCTGTTTTGTTATGTTGTGTTATGTAGGCTTAAAATATGTTTCCAGTTCAGAAAATGGGTAAGTTTGTATGGAGGAAAATTTTCCTTGTATGGCGGCCATCTTGGATTTTGAAAAAAATAAAAAAACAAATGACTCTCGTCAAATTGCTTAGAACCCCCCACATTTTGGAAAAAAAGTCACGCCCTGAACCCCAACCGTTTTCGCAGGCCGTACCCCTTCCACATCAGATTTCCGCAAATCCTCAAATGTCAGATTTTTCTGGTACTCACTGGAGCACCCTCTATACGACCACACATCAACCTAAACCGCACCAACCCCGCAACAGGGCAAACAACTATGTCAATCAGTCAGTAAGTGGTATTGTAGGTTTATATATTATAATATAATATAACTAGCTTTTCGGGCGCTGCGCGGGCTGCAAGCAGCTCGCGGTTTTTCGTGCGGCTGTTGAGGTGGGCTAAATAACATGTCCAGTTGAGAAAATGTGTAAGTTTGTATGGAGGAAAATTGTCCTTGTATGGCGGCCATCTTGGATTTTGAAAAAAATCAAAAAACAAATGTTGGTCGTCAAATTGCTTATAATCTTCTACATTATGAAAAAAAAATCACGCCCCTAACCTTAATAGTTGTTGCAGGCCAAACCCCTTCCACATCAGGTTTCTGCAAATCTTCAAATGTCAGATTTTTCTGATACTCACTGGAGCACCCTCTATACCTTACCCCTTCTTCATCAGATTTCAGCAGATCCTCAAATGTCAGATTTTTCTGGTACTCCATTTAGCACCCTCTATACAACCGCACATCAACCTAAACCCCACCAACCCTGCAACAGGGCAAACAACTATGTCAATGAGTCAGTCAGTCAGTGAGTGGTATTGTAGGTTTATATATTATAACTAGCTTTTTGGGCGTTGCGCGGGCTGCAAGCAGCCCGCGGTCTTTCGTGCGGCTGTTGAGGTAGGCTAAAATATGATTCCAGTTCAGAAAATGGGTAAAAATTGCAGTCAGTATGGGAAACATCAAAATATGTGTGGGGGCGGCAATCTTGGATCTAAAATTTGATTTCAGTTCCGAGTACCGCGGGGTGATTTACCCTCACATGCAAAATTTCAGACCCCTACGAAGTCCCAGTGAGACGTTATAAAAGAAATAAGTTTAATTTTCTAAAATCCAGACGCCATCTTGGATTCCAAAAAAAATATTGAATTTACGTTTTTGGGGTCAAATTACATATAGATATCGATTTTCAGCCAAATCGCAAGCAGTTGACTTTCGGCGGCCATCTTGGATTTCCAAAAAAAAAAAAAAGACGCTGCGCTTTGTGATAGTGGCTCGGGCTTCGCCCTCGCCCACAGCTCGCCCTTCGGGCTCGCGTCACTCGGCCTGCGGCCTCGTGAATACTACTTGTAGGGGGGGGGGGGGTGTCAAAGGGGGGGGGAGGGAGAGCTCGGCCTGCGGCCTCGCGAGGGCGCTTCACCTTCGGCCTTCGGCCTCAGGCTGCGCCAAGTTACTTGGAATGTTTGTATGAAATTTGTATGGAGGGAAATTATCCATGTATGGCGGCCATCTTGAATTTCGAAAAAAAACAAAAAACAAATGACGGTCGTCAAATTGCTTATAATCTTCTACATTATGGAAAAAATATCACGCCCCTAACCTTAACCGTTTTTGCAGGCCGTACCCCTTCCACATCAAGTTTCTGCAGATCCTCAAATGTCAGATTTTTCTGGTACTCACTGGAGTACCCTCTATACGACCACACATCAACCTAAACCCCACCAACCCCGCAACAGGGCAAACAACCATGTCAATCAGTGAGTGAGTGAGTGGTAATGTAGGTTTATATATTATAACTAGCTTTTCGGGCGCTGCGCGGGCTGCAAGCAGCCCGCGGTTTATCGTGGGGCTGTTGAGGTAGTCTAAAATATGTTTCCAATTCAGAAAATGGGTAATTTTGTATGGAGGAAAATTGTCCTTGTATGGCGGCCATCTTGAATTTTGAAAAAAATCAAAAAACAAATGACGTTTGTCAAATTGCTTACAACCCCCCACATTCTGGAAAAAAAATCACGCCCCTAGCCCCAACCGTTTTTGCAGGCCGTACCCCTTCCACATCAGGTTTCTGCAAATCCTCAAATGTCAGATTTTTCTGGTACTCACTGGAGCACCCTCTATACGACCGCACATCAACCTAAACCCCACCAACCCTGCAACAGGGCAAACAATTATGTCAGTCAGTCAGTGGTATTGTAGGTTTATATATTATAATTATAACTAGCTTTTTGGGCGCTGCGCGGGCTGCAAGCAGCCCGCGGTTCATCGTGGGGCTGTTGAGGTAGGCTAAGATATGTTTCCAGTTCAGAAAATGGGTAAGTTTGTATGGAGAAAAATTGTCCTTGTATGGCGGCCATCTTGGGTTTTGAAAAAAATAAAAAAACAAATGACGGTCGTCAAATTGCTTGCAACCCCCTACATTTCGGAAAAAAAATCACGCCCCTAACCCCAACCGTTTTCGCAGGCTGTACCCCTTCCACATCAGGTTTCTGCAGATCCTCAAATGTCAGATTTTTCTGGTACTCACTGGAGCACCCTCTATACGACCGCACATCAACCTTAACCCCACCAACTCCGCAACAGGGCAAACAACTATGTCAGTGAGTGAGTGAGTGGTAATGTAGGTTTATATATTATAATATATAAATATAAACTTGCTTTTCGGGCGCTGCGCGGGCTGCAAGCAGCCCGCGGTCTTTCGTGCGGCTGTTGAGGTTTGCTAAAATATGTTTCCAGTTCAGAAAATGGGTAAGTTTGTATGGAGGAAAATTGACCTTGTATGGCGGCCATCTTAAATTTAAAAAAAAAATAAAAAACAAATGACGTTCGTCAAATTGCTTAAAACCCCCTACATTTTGGAAAAAAAATCACACCCCTAACCCTAACCGTTTTCGCAGGCCGTACCCCTTCCACATCAGGTTTCTGCAGATCTTCAAATGTCAGATTTTTCTGGTACTCACTGGAGCACCCTCCTAGTTAAATTAACTACTTATGTACGATTGGTTTGAGAGATTGAGCGTCTATTTTAGGTACTTAGGGGTACCTACATAAGTACTCTCTTCTCTAATAATTCTCTACTCATTAGGTATATGTATTTACTTATTACCTACGTAAACCTACGAGTACAAAGCAGGCTGGATAACGTAAGCAAATATGTACATATAGGTATACTAATTAATTAATTTATGATTATGAGTCTGTAATGTATTGAAAATTTTCAGTCCGCCATTTTGATACCTCAGTTGTTGCACCAAAATAATTCCCATAAATTGTTAGCACATTTCAATTGAATAATACAAAGTTATATTAATTATTATATCGAAAAAACAATGACTATTGTGATAAAAACGATAAATAGACATAATTTATACACTAAAACATAAATATACTATTTAAAAAAAAATTTTCACTTATAAAATAAACTCACCGTTTCTGCAAAAGAAATTAGAAAGGAGGGAAATGGCAAAAGTTTAGACATGAACTATTGTAAACCCCATGCTTTTTAAATACTAAGAAGCGATGCGACGCATAGATATTGTCGCGAACGAGATAGATGTAGAATATTCGCGAGTAAGAACTCTGCTGGCGAGATAGACTTGGAATGTTCGCGAGTGGAATCATGCAAGCGAAACTAGGCCTTATATTCTTACAGCATAAAGGCTAGAGTTCTTTGAATGGTCGTCGGCTTAGTCGCACTCACACATACATACCGGCGTCTCGATGTTTCCCGTCAATCGAAATACATTCGTCAAGTAATGAGAATATTCGAGAAAAATGTAGACCTCTGTATCGGCGCATATAAAAAGGCGATCGAGTGCGCGTCCCGCCAGTTCAGTACGAGCTACGAAAGCGATAACTTCGACGCGAACCGAAGCGAAGGAAACCTACCTCAGTGCGATAAGTGGAAGTACCTGCGACTACTTTGGCGAGATACCTGGACCTCAGCTGCTACGCGACTTGGACTTGGACATCAGGAAGACCATCTTCACGTGTCAACCTTTGGGTTCCGTAGTGAATAAAAACCCTCATACGAACTTTGGCGTTTTACTCCAAATCTCGAACCCAGTTTCGTAACAATATTATTATCATACAGCCAGCCTAAGGGTTCTCGTCCACGTATGGAATATTCAGAAAATTAATTCCTCAGCCGTATTCCTCGCAAAACTGCTAGAAATTCTCTAAAAATAGAAAAAACAGTCACAAAATCTCCCAATATTTCAATTCAATATTAGGCAAGCAAGAAGTTTGCCGCACAAAAAAAAATAGAAACCGGTGCTTTAAGTGTTCATCATATTTTTATTTATTTTAATACATTGAAAAAGTATTCACATTGGTTTTATATATATTTATAATATAGCTAAATGAAGTAAAAAAAAATATTTTTATTTATCTAAATCTAAAAATCTTTCTTTTGTTAATGGCAATAGTAAATATGACATATGACATGGCAGTGACACTTTTTCCGTGTACTATTATCTCGTTAGGTCGGGGAAAATAGCGTAGATATGTACCTTTCCTACGCTATTTCCTGTAATCTATTATTTTGTGCTGTGCTGTAGTGTAGTGTACACATGGAATTGTATGTACTTTATCTAGACTTTCGTGAGTGTACCTAATTTTTGATAGAAATATTGTTGTACAATACTATCTTATCTAATTTGTAGTAGGCAAGGCATGAAGTAGTTACCTAAACCTATGAACATACAAAATAAATTCCTTTTTCTATAAATTGTTCGTGACCCGTGTAACTACTATTAGGTAGGTAGCTAGATTGTGTTCTTCAAAGTAAGTGTGATGTATTGTGTGGTAAAGGTATTTGTATTTTTCGTATTGGAACATTTGAAACGAAAAAAATTACCAATTTTGCATTAAATTTACTTTCATGTTGTCTTGTAGCAATCCGCGCGGTAAGCAAAAATATAAAAACATAGGTAGGTGGGTATCTACATTGAAAAATTAATGTACTAAAGATTTCTAGTAGACTTAATATTCATTAGAATTCTTGTAGTATGACTAACAACTGAAATATTGTTGTCCCAAGAAATATGTATGTTACAGAAAAAAAAAATTTACACATTTTTCCCTTCACAGTGTCAATATGTCTATTCATTATTTATTGTGTAATAAATGATTTATGATATATTTTGCAGAAGCTACTTGAAGGTTAAGGAAACAGATATGTGTCTACTGCTGGAGCGTTCTTGTATTGTATCATCAAAAGAGGATTTCTTGCAAAAATAAGGAGTCAAGAGCGGACTCTTTGGTTTACTTGAAGATTTCCTAAATTTGCATGACAAGCTGGGTTTGCTCAAATAAAATCAATGATAAGAAACAAAACATGAGTGAAGACAAAGAAAAACATAATACATTTATCAAAATAAGTAATTTGTATTTATTATTTTTAAGTATAAAGTTTGATTTCAGTACATATTTTATTTCTACATAACACTGATTTAATTAAATTGATCCCGGCAGTCATTTCATGCCAGTTGTTTATTATGAGATGTCTGAATTTCAATGAATGTACCAGTTGCTACTACTATTTTAATAGTTAATCTGAGAATCATAAATAGGCAATGGTCTAGTAACCTATGATTTAATTAATGTTATATATGGTCTTTGTCTTGCAATCTTTTGCTGTATATTCGTCAGATAAGGATATTATAATAAGTATGTCTGTATGTATAATGTAGACAGCAAGTTAAACAACTTTTGCTTTTTTGACAACATTATGCTTTTATACCACTATAGTAAAAATAATTCAATCTCCTTTAAAATAATCTGCCTTTTGGGAATAATATTTCTTTATGTATAAGTACATGTTTTACAAGCTTTTGTATCTTTTATGTATGTATAAATGTTTGTTTAGGTCAAATTTTGCAACCAAATTTTCAAACAGTTATCCTCAACTAATTTAGCTGAAATTTGTATACTTGTGTAAGTCAGATGGATGACAGTACAATATGAAGTCAATGAGCTGTTCTGATGATGAAGCTGGGAGATATTTGGCGGAACTCAGCTATAAAACAACATAATCTCGCTGAGTAGGACTCGTTCCATTTCTTTTGATGAGTAAGTACTTTATGGCAGACGATGCCTAGGGTCTAATCACGGAGACGGAAGTTAGTCAAGGAAACTTATTAAATAAAACGACGCAATTCCATCGAATTTGTGCTTATTTCATTTGTCTCAATAAGTACTTTTGGTCTCACAATAAAAGCTTTTTAAAAAAAGTATTTTTTTTAGAAAACTTAAATTAAATAGCTAATTAAAATGGCCTCTTTGGATGTTTATCGAGATATATAATGTATTTGTTATAAAATATTGAGTTAGTATCCCATAACAAGTCTCGAACTTACTTTGGGGCTAGCTCAATCAGTGTTATTTGTCCTTATATATTTGTCGGCGAGTTCAATATAATCCCCTTTATTATTGGTTAAGTTGTGCAAACAGAAAGTTGTTTACTTCAAAACATAACTGTTATAATTTCAAATGTTTCGACAAGTATAAAAGCGGTCGCCCTAGCGACGAGCGGCTCGGTTCAGGAAATGGCGTATCGAGGTGAATCCGGAGAAAAGTAACGCAGTTTACTTTACGAAGGATCCGAGAGGTGCGTCACGTTCACAGAACAACTCCCAGCACAGACCCAAGCCCATCAGGCAAATCACGCTATACGGCAAACCGATCCCTTGGTCACGTACGGCCAAATATCTGGGCGTCACCTTCGACAGCGGCATGACCTTCGGTCATCACATCAAAAAGGTATGCAATACTGCATACTTCTATTTGAGCCGCCTCAACCCCATGATACGCAATGAAAAGTTTTCTCTTGGCAACAAGTTAACTCTTTTCAAACTTTGCATCCGCCCTGTTCTGACCTATGCCAGCGTGGCTTTCGCGCACGCTGCCCCAACCCACATGCTTAGGCTCCAAAGGGTCCAGAACCGATTTATTCGCAGAGCTACCAATGCACCATTCGTAGCTCGGAATAGTGATCTCCATCGCGATTTAGAACTCCCCTCCATGATGCACTTTATGAAAGAAGCTTCAGCTCGCTACTTTGATAAAGCCGTCAACCATCCAAACCGATTAGTTAGAGAGGCAGCTAACTACACCCCGGAACACAACCCTCGTAGACTCACCGGTAGGCGTCCGAGGCATGTTCTCTCTGATCCCGACGACCGGATTATGGCTGACTTGGCCCGATTCGACCTCTCTGCAGCTCCGAGTAGCCAGAGTAACCACGCGATCCGACCCCCCCGCATTCGCCGAAATCGAATGCGTAGGCGTAGAAACATTAGCTCGTTCACTAGGTACCGCCCGGCGGCACCTGGACGATTTGCGTCCTAAGTAGGCCCTTCTGGCAACCGTAGCTTCGGCCCTTCCGGCAAAACATGGGTGTTGCTGCACCCCAAATTTGCTAAAATCCCTAGCGCGCCCAAAGCCGAGGTTTCCCTCTTGGGAACCCTTTGTGCTGCTGCTAGTAGTTTATAAATATAGGAAGCCGGGCCTCTGGCTCGCTCCTCAAACCTTGCCCGGTGGAGTAGGAAATGCCGTCTGAGGCAACCTATGTCTGACAATTCAAAAAAAAAAAAAAAAAAAAAAAAAAAGACGAGCGGCTCAGTCTTGTGCGGACCGCCGTACTGTGAACATCTCCTTTGTGTAGTGTGCTGTGGGCTTGGCCATAACTTATTTAATTGTGATTGTTGTAATAGATGAGGATTTGGTAAACCGATTTATTACAATGATAGTTGTTTCAGCTAGACGATTAGCCCAGGTGGACACAGATTCAATAACTGTGTGGGCCAGGGGTATTCAGACACATATGGTTGGAATCCATGATACAGCGCGAGGCGGAGCGCTGTATTTATCGTCACACTTTTAGTGAGTTCGGCGTAGATCATCTCCTGCTCCGTCATCAGAAGTTGGATCTGAATCTTTTGCCCACTTGAGTGAATCCATGGGAGAATAGGGGTGAAGAGTTCGACAGGGTCCAAAGAGCGTGATTATAATTGGTCCGTCTTTTAAATTGTCCAGAGATGATGGACCCGTATTTTTAGATTGCGAGAGGGGTAAAAATTCACTAGGATACTGAGCGTCAAGGTTCTTGAGTGAGGGCTTGCGGAGTCACAGTAAGGGTGAACCAGTCTTCCGGCAGTCTCGAATAATGTGGTCCATGTCCTATTCAGGCGCGCCACATCCGCAAGCTGGGGAGTCAATCCAGTCGCACCGGAATTCAAACCATCTAGTTCGTCCCCATCCAGTTCTCATTCTGTGGAGCTGGCATCTGCGTGGGAGAAAGAACCCTGAGAGTTTTTCAGTGGGGTTGATGGTTGTATCCACATAGGTGGATTCAAATTCTATTCTTTTTGATGGTAAAGTGGTTTTTCAACAGTCAATCCTTATAGAGCTGGTGTCGTGACTTCAGTCTTAGCCTTTTTAATAGTTTTTGGATGGAGTTTAGCAGTGCAATGTGTCGATAACTTTTGGGGTCATTGACGGCTCTGGTTTTAGTATCGCAACCCATCCTGTGTTGCATATGGTCTGTGTGACAAATGGTCTGTGTGACAACCGTCTGTTCGACAAGCGTCTGTGTGACAAGCGTCTGTGTGACAAACGTCTGTGTGACAAACGTTTGTGTGACAAGCGTCTGTGTGACAAAGCGTCTGTGTGACAAGCGTCTGTGTGACAAGCGTCTGTGTGACAAGCGTCTGTGTGACAAACGTCTGTGTGACAAAGCGTCTGTGTGACAAAGCGTCTGTGTGACAAGCGTCTGTGTGACAAGCGTCTGTGTGACAAACGTCTGTGTGACAAACGTCTGTGTGACAAACGTCTGTGTGACAAAGCGTCTGTGTGACAAAGCGTCTGTGTGACAAGCGTCTGTGTGACAAACGTCTGTGTGACAAGCGTCTGTCTGTCAACCGTCTGTGTGACAAGTCTATCTGAATGGCAGCCGGTCTGTGTGACAACCTTTAGCGCCAGTAATGGTGCTAACGAGAGTGAAGCGATCAGTGTAAAGATACCTAACGTGTGTTTAGTTTCAGCTACTTCTGCAAATTTGCTAAAGTGCTAACAAGTGAACCATAACTGCTGGCCACGTATTGCGGCCGAGTTGGAGTCAGCGGCAGTGCCGCAGGCGCTGGAGATTCCTGGTGAAGTGAGGTGAAGTGAAAAAGCGAGTTGATATCGTGTGTATTTCTGTGTCGTAACCTTATCTGCTGAATCGCAAAGATAACCTGGTGAGTTTTTATATTTTTTTTCGATTTAAGAGTAGAGCAGAAAGCAATTTATTTCAAAACCTTTAGTTTTAAAACATAAAACAGAATAATGTCTAGTCTTTTGACCACTATGCAAGCAGAAAATAATTATGATTTCGCTATTTTAAATAAGAACGTGTATTATCTGCTTAGCTTAGTGACTTGATCTTATCGTCATGAGTTTATAGATGAGCTTAACATCACTGAAGGTGGCATAAGTCACTGTTAGTCGGAGCTGGCAGTTGCGCCAATTAGTATCCTAACAAAAAGTCTAGTTTGAGTATTTTAAATTATAAGTTTTAGCGTCTTATAAGCTTACGTGTGAATACTGGTGTAAAATGATAGTTATTACTTCATTATTCGTGAAGTTGGAGGGATAGGTTCTCCTAGCCTTTACCTAGTATTGGACTAAAGATAATAGAACGGGAGGTCACGACAAATTTGGTAACGATAAGGGATATGGCTGACTCTGGTTTTATAGAATAAAGAGCACCTCTCTGATGCTAAATATGTTGGTCTGCCTGCGTGGAGTGGTTGCGTTACTTAGATATGGCGCCTGAAAAGTTGGTTATCGTGACCAAAAAAAAATGATAAGGGATATGGCTGACTCTGGTTTCACAGGATTAAGAGCATCTCTCTGATGCCAAATATGTCAGTCTGCCTGCGTGAAGTGGTTGCGTTACTTAGATATGGCGCCTGAAAAGTTGGTTATCGTGACCAAAAAAAAATGATAAGGGATATGGCTGACTCTTGTTTCACAGGATGAAGAGCACCTCTCTGATGCTAAGTATGTTGGTCTGCCTGCGTGAAGTGGTTGCGTTACTTAGATATGGCGCCTGAAAAGTTCGTTAGCGTGACCAATAAATGTTAAGGTGAATGGCTGATTCAGGTTTTACATAATGAAGAGCACCTCTCTGATGCTAAATATGTCGATCTGCCTGCGTGAAGTGGTTGCGTTACTTAGATAGGGCGCCTGAAAAGTTAGTTACCTGGACAAAAAAAGAAAATTATAAGGTAAATGGCTGACTCTTGTTTCACAGGATGAAGAGCACCTCTCAGATGCTAAATATGTTGGTCTGCCTGCGTGAAGTGGTTGCATAACTTAGATATGTCGCTTGAAAAGTTGGTTATCGCGAATAAAAAAATTATACCGTAATTGACTAACTCTAGTTTCACAGGATGAAAAGCACCTTTGTGATGCTAAATATGTCAGTCTGCCTACGTGAAATGGTTACGTAACTTAGATATGATGCCTGAAATGTTGGTTTTTGTGACCAAAAAAATGGTAATGCGAATGGCTGACCCTGGTTTTACAGAATGCAGAGCACAGCTCTGATGCTAAATATATGTCAATCTGCCTGTGTGAAGTGATTGCGTTACTTAGATAGGGCGCCTGAAAAGTTAGTTACCTTGACAAAAAAAAGATAATTATAAGGCAAATGGCTGATTCTGGTTTCACAGGATGAAGAGCACGTCTCTGATGCTAAATATGTTGGTCTGCCTGCGTGAAGTGGTTGCGTTACTTAGATATGTCGCTTGAAAAGTTGGTTATCGTGAACAAAAGAAAAAATAATAACGTAAATAGCTGACTCTAGTATCACAGAACAAAGAGTACCTCTCTGATACAAAATTTGTCGGTGAAGTCTTGTTTGTTTCGTCGGTCTGCCTACGTGAAGTTCTAGTGTTACTTAGATATGGGTATGGCACCTGAAAAGTATGTTATCGTGATCAAAAGTAAAATTATAAGGCAAATGACTGACTCTGAACGGCTACATATCGAGCAAAATATATCTATCGTTAGTATCCGATATTATATATACATGCCGCAATTCACAATTGTACTAACAACAGTTTTATCAACTTTTCAGAAGAGCATTTCATTTAGAAAGTTTTCTAAAGTTTAGTCCAGAACGGCACAGAAATAATTACATAATTTCACGTCTATTCAAGAGTTCCTTTGACTGCATTATATCCAAAAATTGTGGTATTATAGTTGTCTAATTAAAAAATTGTAAAATAAACTTTAGTCCATTTGTGCACTAAACCTCATTATGTTAACAGGCAAATATTTTTTAAAACTAAAATACACTTCACCCCCAAACTACACAACCGATTTCGATAAAAGAATTTTCCAAATCGGTGAAGGCACCTTCAAATAATCGGTAACAAATTATGCACTTGCATAACTTTAACACGTGTGTAAATGTTATAAATGATACTAATTATTGTTAACGCCGGAATCTTAAAAAGTACAACTGTAACACTAAGTTTTTGGTAGAAAGAGTTAATTTATCTGGTACTAAAAAAGTAAAAATCGAAAATTTTGTAGTTAGTACATTTGTGAACTACGGCATCAATATTAGGGTGACACTGGGTAGACAATTTCATGTATTTGTATGAACGCACGCTACTGTATCTAAGTAACGCAACCACTTCACACAGTCAGACTGACATATTTAGCATCAGAGAAGTACTCTTCGCCCTGTGAAACTAGAGTCAGCCATTTACCTTATCATTATTTTTTCATCACGATAACCAAATTTTTAGGCATCTTTTTCTAAGTTTCACAACACAACCATTTCATGCTGGCAGACCGACAAATTTTGTATCAGAGAGGTACTCTTTGTTCTGTGACACGAGAGTCAGCTATTTACGTTATTTTTTTTTTCTTTTGTTCACGATAACCAACTTTTCAAGCGACATATTTTAGTAATGCAACCACTTCACGCAGGCAGACCAACATATTTAGCATCTGAGAGGTGCTCTTCATCCTGTGAAACAAGAGTCAGCCATTTACCTTATAATTTTCTTTTTTTGTCCAGGTAACTAACTTTTCAGGCGCCCTATCTAAGTAACGCAACCACTTCACGCAGGCAGATCGACATATTTAGCATCAGAGAGGTGCTCTTCATTATGTGAAACCAGAATCAGCCATTTACCTTAACATTTATTGGTCACGCTAACCAACTTTTCAGGCGCCATATCTAAGTAACGCAACCATTTCACGCAGGCAGACCAACATATTTAGCATCAGAGAGGTGCTCTTCATCCTGTGAAACAAGAGTCAGCCATATCCCTTATCGTTTTTTTTTGGTCACGATAACCAACTTTTCAGGCGCCATATCTAAGTAACGCAACCACTTCACGCAGGCAGACCGACATATTTGGCATCAGAGAGATGCTATTAATCCTGTGAAACCAGAGTCAGCCATATCCCTTATCGTTACCAAATTTGTCGTGACCTCCTAATCTATAAGCTAAATATTATAATAACTTTTATAAAGATTATTATGAGATAATGACCAGGGTGATGATGATGATATTGGTAATGAAGAGATAGTGATGACGATGAAGATATTATTGATAAAGAGGTAGTGATGATGAAGAGGTGACGGCGAGCCTACCATGATGTGATCATGGTGATGACTTTATTTAAAAGGACCCTTCACCGTTTACTATGTGAGTAATAATATTTTACCATTAATTTATTATTTACTGTGTTTTAGGTTAACTGAAGTAAAGTCCCGTTACTTGAGTAAATTTTAATCTGGATAGTTAAAGTCAAGTAAATATTGTGATATTGTAGCCAAATTTAAAAATATCGTACTGATAAGCAATGTTATTTTTATTGTTAGGAAGTCCGTAGAAAAAAAGATTAAGTTGCAAACGCTTTAACTGTATTCTAGCCACGCTTTAGTGTAACAAAAGTACTGTAAACGTTTGTTTTTGTTGACAGTTGGGTATTTTCCTGAGCCAAGGATGAATTATTTTGTGGTGTTGGCGGGGTAAAGTGTCGCAAAGTAGTGTGACTTGCCTTTGAACGTATCCATTTTGGGTCCCCTATTTGTTTTCGAAATTTGTTGATCCGATTTTCATAGTATCGAACACTGTGTGCCGATAACTCAGTGATGCGATGTTTTACTCTATCGATGCTTTATAGGCGCGATGTAACGTTCATGCGAAAAATTATGTTCCGATACACCTTACAGCGATAGCTCATTGCTTCGGTAATTTATTAGTTCGATAGCATCGTAGCCCGAAATGCCTACTGATGTGTCTGTCAAATAGGATATTAGAAAATGGAACACCTGATGCAGAACTAAATGGTCAGCTAAACTATAAGGAATATAAAACTGACGCCTTAGCAAAAGTTGTTCAGCCTCATGAGCATTTCCGGAGTCATTAAGTCCACGCGAACTAAGTCGTAGGCTTCGGCTGGTTTATGATAAGTTTCTTGGAAGTTGATGATTTAAAAAGGCAGCCAAGTGCGAGTCGGACTCGCCCAAGGGTACCGCAAGTAACATAATATAAGTTTTGTAGTATATTTTATTTTATTGAAGTGAAAACTTCTTTAGCGGCGTTGTGCACTTTTTTTGGAATGGGTAAAAAATGTTAAACTCGCGTCAGGACACGTGACCTGATCGAAAATTAGTAAGACGGCGCAGGGCGTTTGCGCGAATGTTCGTGTGTGTTTATGTTACAGCGTGCTACGCGCATCCATGGATGGTGACAGCTGATGGCTCGACCGTCTGTGTAGTGGCCATACTGCTGTGTATTTGAAAATGATTTTGTTGAAAATGAATTTGGTCATGCTTGTGACATTTGTGACAGACTGTGGTTCAGAAAAGATTTGAAATATTTTATACTGATAATTAAAGTAATTCGTGCAACATTATTCCCTAACCATTCTAAAATATCAAAAATGCACAACGTTAATATTCAAGTTTTCACTTCTGCCGGCACTCCCAGAGTGCAACCCGTCGTTTTTTTTCTATTTGAGTTGATTGAATCTTATACCTTTGAGCAATTCTTGTATAATTATTTATATATATATATATTTATAAATTTCTGTGATCTCGAAAACGGCTCTAACGAATTAGCTCAAAATTTGTATATGGGGGTTTTCGGGGGTAAACAATCGATCTAGATTAGTTTTATGTTTGGGAAAACGCGTGTTTTTTAGTTTTCATGCGTTTTTCTTTCCACGCAAAATATGGTCGCTAATTTCGTCGCGCCGACCGCCTTATTTTTAGCTCAGCGGTTAAGGATACCGACCGCTAGAAAGAGTGTTACGGGTTCGAATCCCACTCGGTGACTTACTTTTGTTTTTTTTTTATGTTTAAGTTTATATATAATTATTATTTTACATTGTATTTAGACAAGTTTAAAAAAAAATGTTAATGTTTGAGATGTAACCGAGCAAAGCTCGGTCGCCCAGGTACTGAAAGGTAATTTGCGGTTTAGGATTTATGACGTATTAAAAAAACTTCTTACTAGATCTCGTTCAAAACAATTTTCGCTGGTAGTTTGCATGATAATGAACAATATATATTTTTTTTAGTTTTATCACTTTCTTATTTAAGAAGTTTCAGGGGGGGGGACACATTTTTCCACTTTGGAAGTGTCTCTCGCGCAAACTATTCAGTTAAGAAAAAAATGATATTAGGAACCTCAATATCATTTTTGAAGAGCTATCTATAGCTACCCCACAAGTATGGGTTTGATAAAAAATATTTTTTTAAGTCTAAGTATCTGGAACCCACAAAAATTATGGTTCTTTTTCTATTTTTGTGTGAAAATCTTAACGCGGTTCACAGAATACATCTACTTACCAAGTTTCAAGAGTATAGTTCTTATGGTTTCGGAAAAAAGTGGCTGTGACATACGGACGGACAGACAGACAGACAGACATGACGAATCTATAAGGGTTCCGTTTTTTGCCATTTGGCTACGGAACCCAAAAAAGATACCTTTGCTTTTACAATGGTATTTCAATACATAAATCTACATAGCATATATTTGATTTTTACAAAAAAAACAGTTCATTTTTTATATATTTTTTTTATATTACGGGTCTAAGGAAGTAGCAGTAAGGTGTTCCATTTTCCAATATAAATTATACCCTATATGTTGCCCAGGCTTATATTATGCTTATACAATGAGCTATCGCTGTAAGGTGTATCGGAACATAATTTTTCGCATGGACGTTACATCGCGCCTATAAAGCATCGATAGAGTAAAACATCGCATCACTGAGTTATCGGCACACAGTGTTCGATACTATGAAAATCGGATCAACAAATTTCGAAAACAAATAGGGGACCCATCCATTTTAGCGTAGTTTTGGATTTATTATTGCGGAAGGGCTGATGGTGAAAGCGTCGTTTGGCTCCGGGGATCTGTGTCGTCATCTGCCTGTATTTCATACAAAGTCCCAGTGCAGTCGAAGTACAAACAGTGGAAACTGTTTGTTTTTACGTTTGGAGGAGGGTGTCTGATTTGACTTGTTGGAAAATAGCGTATATTATCTACCCAGTTGACATTTATTTTCACTTCTTCTTCTTATCGTGTCGGTGGCTTGAATTTTTAATTTTGTTCTTCGAGAACGTTGCCACTTTTACGCTTCCCTCCGAGGCAGAGTTTAGGTCTAGCACGGTACAGCTGGTAGGGCATAGAGGTGATCTAATGATCTAATCGTCATGTCCACAATCGCCCTGTACTTCTGCTTGGTCTATCGGCCTACTTCAGTTCGGAGGCAATTCAAGCACCTCCAAGTAACCCATGGCAGTTTATGACCTGGCGGTAGCGCCTCTGATGGTTGGGTGTAATCGGGGGGTGGAGCATACTGTTCGCACCACATTCTAAACCTAGATAATTTCGGTTGTTCTTCCGTATAACTACTTGAATCATTATGACGATTTTTCACCTGTTCAATTATTTGAAAAATCGAAATGCTTTCCGGGCATGAAACTCAAAGCAAATACACAAGTGTTTCCGTGATAGGTTGAGAAGGATGCGGGAGCCAGAGAAGCTCATTGGAAAGACCGATAGCATAGCAGAAGGCTTTATTGCCATAGGTAGAGTGATGAATTGCATTGTTTGTTTTGTTGTGACCGTACTAGAGTTGACCCGTAGTCCGTGAGTGAGCAGCATGCGGTCGGCTCTTGTGGAGATCGAGTTTATGGATGAAATCATAAGGTCAAGTGGACCTGGTGATCACAGGTGGTAATACGCGTTATAGTGTGAGGACAACGATGGCAATTCTGATCTCCGATTATTTTGAGCCAATGATTAATGTTTTGTTAATATGTCTTGGTGATCTCTTCTGAGTTCTGACTCAATTAATAATTACTGTATCTTTTTTTTTTTTAACATCGTGAAAATGTAGAATTTTTATTAGTTTTGACTCAATTTAATTGTCATAACTGGTAAAGGGAACATGTTAATATAAAAACTTTTAACACGTGATCGCTGAATATTGACATGAAGTTTTTAGTATCCGATTCAATGTAAAGATTTATCGATGTTCATTGCTTGTTTTGAGTTTATTATAGATTGTTTAAACCATTATAAAAGGTTAATTATTGCAGAAAATAAATAAATACAGTACACAATAATTAATTTCACTAAAAACTAATTAACCTATCTAAATTAAAATAATAAAACAAGAACTAAAATATAACAACCCAACAAAAAAAAAACTATTTAAAAAAAACATTATATTAAATAAATAAAATAGACCCTACATCACCACGATCGCAGGGCAGGGTAACTAAGATACGGGCAGCATTGCCTCGTTGTATAGCAAGACTTCTAACAGAAACAAAAATTAACTAAAGCTTCGTTTTGGTCAGGTTTGGCCGAACGGTGTACCATTTATGCTTTGTGTTGATCTTAAATATGAAACCCGAGGACGGGTTTACTGTCAAGATGGCAGTGTCGACGAGTTAAAAATTGATTCTTATGAATTGATTCATGAATTTTGTTGATTCGAATGATTGAATACGTAAGCAATGCGCAAAAAATCCCTTAGTCATGATTTCTTTATAATTATTCCTGTACGAATATTGGCTGAAGGACAAACAAAAGACCGGTTCAGAAAAGTAGTATTGTGGCACTCTGGAGTAGAATTTTTGCGAGTTTAAATTTTGTTATAATTTTGTGAGACGCTTATTGTCGAGCTAGATCAGAATCATTTTACGGTTATTTCTAACTATGCTACTTACTAGTTTAAATTATTATTGAAAGCGCGTACGAGGGCGTACGCATGTCAGGTTGGCCGTGTCGGCGAGTTCAATATAATCCCCTTTATTATTGGTTAAGTTGTGCAAACAGAAAGTTGTTTACTTCAAAACATAACTGTTATAATTTCAAATGTTTCGACAAGTATAAAAGCGGTCGCCCTAGCGACGAGCGGCTCAGTCTTGTGCGGACCGCCGTACTGTGAACATCTCCTTTGTGTAGTGTGCTGTGGGCTTGGCCATAACTTATTTAATTGTAATTGTTGTAATAGATGAGGATTTGGTAAACCGATTTATTACAATGATAGTTGTTTCAGCTAGACGATAAGCCCAGGTGGACACAGATTCAATAACTGTGTGGGCCAGGGGTATTCAGACACATATGGTTGGAATCCATGATACAGCGCGAGGCGGAGCGCTGTATTTATCGTCACACTTTTAGTGAGTTCGGCGTAGGTCATCTCCTGCTCCGTCATATTTATTATTAGGTCCCATTGTTGGGCAAAAGCCTTCCCTCTTTCTTTCCATACAAAATTCAACTGTTTGAAGTGAATTGTTCAGAGGTAGTGAACAAAGAAGTACAAATAACAAGTGTAGTGTGGTAATCATGTCATATACAACTATCCTAACTCTATGGTGGTAATATATACGACTACACTTGTTATTTGTACTAACTTTATGAAGTCAACTGGTGGCATTCACACTTGTCCTGCAGCCTGCTCGCCATATAACACTTTCATAACATACAAGTAACAATTAGTCATGGAGCCGGCGAAACTGTGAAGTATAAAACAACATGCTCATTGAATAGGACTCGTTTTATTCATCTTGACGAGTATTTTACGGCAGTGGCAGTGGCAGACGATGCCTAGAGTCGCCGTGTGGTATCCGGCAGAGTAGAATAAGACTACTCAAAGTCTTCCCGTGGATGTCGTAGAAGGCGACTTAGGAAATACAAGCTAAACAAAGCTTATAAACATCAATGAGACCTCTCCAACCCGTCTGGTCAGCGTGGAGAGTGTAGGCCAAAGTCCCCTAACTGCTCTAGCCAAGTAAGTAGGTATAGCTCTGGTAGTACAGAGGGTCGTGCTCCTGCAGTGGAGACAAAAAACCAAAGATGATGCCTAGGGTCTAATTACAGAGATGGAAGTTGGTCGAGCGAACTCAGTAATAAAACGACGCAACTCTAGTACAGAGGGTCGTGCTCCTGCAGTGGAGACAAAAAACCAAAGATGATGCCTAGGGTCTAATTACAGAGATGGAAGTTGGTCAAGCGAACTCAGTAATAAAACGACGCAACTCTAGTACAGAGGGTCGTGCTCCTGCAGTGGAGACAAAAAACCAAAGATGATGCCTAGGGTCTAATTACAGAGATGAAAGTTGGTCGAGCGAACTCAGTAATAAAACGACGCAACTCTAGTACAGAGGGTCGTGCTTCTGCAGTGGAGACAAAACAACCAAAGATGATGCCTAGGGTCTAATCACAGAGACGGAAGTTGGTCGAGAGAACTCAGTAATAAAACGACGCAACTCCATCGAGGGCTTATTTCATTTGTCTCAGTACCTACCTAAGTACTTTGGTTTTTATTGATCTACCTAGTTCTAGTAAGTACTTGTTGTGAATAAAAGAAACAGTGGAGTATGTGTGAACCTATGTACCGAGAGTAAATAGGTACTACATACCTACTCTCGGTAGGTAAGTACATAGGTTCACACGTTCCACTCTCTCTATTATTATTAAAGATTTATCGAGGGGCTGTTGAGGTAGGCTAAGATATGTTTCCAGTTCAGAAAATAGGTAAGTTTGTATGGAGGAAAATTGTCCTTGTATGGCGGCCATCTTGAATTTTGAAAACAATAAAAAAACAAATGACGTTCTTCAAATTGCTTATAACCCCCTACATTTTGGAAAAAAATCACACCCCTAACCCCAACCATCTTTGCAGGCCGTAGCCCTTCCACATCAGGTTTCCGCAGATCCTCAAATGTCAGATTTTTCTGCTACTCCATTTAGCACCCTCTATACAACCATACATCAACCTAAACCCCAACTACCCCGCAACAGGGCAAACAGCTATGTCAATGAGTCAGTCAGTCAGTGAGTGGTAATGTAGGTTTATATATTATAATATAACTAGCTTTTCGGGCGCTGCGCGGGCTGCAAGCAGCCCGCGTTTCATCGTGGGGCTGTTGAGGTAGGGTAAGATATGTTTCCAGTTCAGAAAATGGGTAAGTTTGTATGTAGGAAAATTGTCCTTGTATGGCGGCCATCTTGAATTTTGAAAAAAATAAAAAAACAAATGACGCTCTTCAAATTGCTTACAACCCCCTACATTGTGGAAAAAATTACGCCCCCAACCCCAACCCTCTTCGCAGGCCGTACCCCTTCCACATCAGGTTTACGCAGATCCTCAAATGTCAGATTTTTCTGGTACTCACTGGAGCACCCTCTATACGACCGCACATCAACCCAAACCCCACCAACCCCGCAACAGGGCAAACAACTATGTCAATCAGTCAGTGAGTGAGTGGTATTGTAGGTTTATATATTATAACTAGCTTTTCGGGCGCTGCGCGGGCTGCAAGCAGCCCGCGGTCCATCGTGGGGCTGTTGAGGTAGGCTAAGATATGTTTCCAGATCAGAAAATGGGTAAAAACTGCAGTCAGTATGGGAAACATCAAAATATGTGTGGGGGCGGCCATCTTGGATCTAAAATTTGATTCCAATTCCGAGTACCGCGGGGTGCTTTACCCCCACATGCAAAATTTCAGACCCCTACGAAGTCCCAGTGAGACGTTATAAACGAAATAAGTTTAATTTTCTAAAATCCAGACGCCATCTTGGATTCCAAAAAAAATGTTGAATTAAGGTTTCTGGGGTCAAATTACATATAGATATCGATTTTCAGCCAAGTCGCAAGCAGTGGACTTTCGGTGGCCATCTTGGATTTCCAAAAAAAAAAAAAAGACGTTGCGCTTTGTGATAGTGGCTCGGGCTTCGCCCTCGCCCGCAGCTCGCCCTTCGGGCTCGCGTCTCTCGGCCTGCGGCCTCGTGAAAATTACTTGAAGAGGGGGTCAAAAGGGGGGGGGGGAGGGAGAGCTCGGGCTTCGCCCTCGCTCCGCAGCTCGGCCTGCGGCCTCGCGAGGGCGCTTCGCCTTCGGCCTTCGGCCTCAGGCTGCGCCAAGTTACTTGGAATGTTTGTATGAAATTTGTATGGAGGGAAATTGTCCATGTATGGCGGCCATCTTGAATTTCGAAAAAAAACAAAAAACAAATGACGGTCGTCAAATTGCTTATAATCTTCTACATTATGGAAAAAAAATCACGCCCCTAACCTTAACCGTTTTCGCAGGCCGTACCCCTTCCACATCAGGTTTCTGCAGATCCTCAAATGTCAGATTTTTCTGGTACTCACTGGGGCACCCTCTATACGACCACATATCAACCTAAACCCCACCAACCCCGCAACAGGGCAAACAACTATGTCAATCAGTCAGTCAGTCAGTCAGTGGTAATGTAGGTTTATATATTATAATATAATATAATATAACTCCGAGGTAAACAAAGTGGAACACCGTGGCTTGGCCGCATACTTGGGGTATAAATAGCATCGAAGGCATTGAGGTGAAAAATGGGGCTGTTTCTTTTAAAAATCTGACGACAAAATTTGAAAATGTTAAAAAATCGACCAAAACAAGTCACTGTTACACTCCTGCGTAGTAAATCAGTAAATACGAAAGCATTATTAAAATGGTTTCATACTTACAAGTAAATGAAAAAGTAAAAAGGAGTATCCACAGTGAAGGAAACAACCCCATTGCAGTACAGGATGAAAAACAATTTTGTATTATACACGCAAGAGCCGAGAGGGTATACTATAAATATATATATATAGAATTGTTACGCACTTACCTATTATAAATATAATATAATAATTATCGAAAGAGTGGAACGAGCCAAAACAAAATAGTAATACATAAATAATAAAAATTGTGAAGTACTAACGTAAAAAAATTATGATAAATATAAAATAATAATGATCAAAAGAATGGAAAGATCCAACAAAACAGTAATATATAAATAAATATAAACTTATACATATATATAAAATAAAAAATTACAACGTAAAAAATTCAAAACAGAAAACAAAATCTCTGATTACGTCAGAGGGTGAAGAAAACGCGCCATGCGCGTTATATTAAAAAAAAAAAAAAAAAAAAAAATATAACTAGCTTTTTGAGCGCTGCGCGGGCTGCAAGCAGCCCGCGGTCTTTCGTGCGGCTGTTGAGGTAGGGTAAGACATGTTCCCCCCCGATAGGTTCCCGGTTTGTCGTACCGGGGGGGCTCAGTACCCGTGGTACCGTGGAGCCACGGGGAAGCCAAGAGGAACCCGCGAGGGGGCGCTCCTGCGGTTTGCGCCAGCAGTGAGCGCCCACATTGGGGCGGCGGGGGAGTGGGAAGATCTCCCCCCACCCGGGGAGGGGCGCTCCCGCGGGCTCGGCTTCGGCCTTGAGCCTGCTGGGATGCGCCCAATGGGGCGGCGGGGGAGTGGGAAGTTCTCCCCCCACCCGGGGTGGGGCTGCCGGGAGGGGAATGTTTCATTGCTCTCCCGGCGCTTCAGGCGGGGCCACACCGCCGTGGCTGTGGTTGATGATCGGTCGCGGAGGTCAGGGAGTGTCGGTGCTACGTTGCCGCTCTCCCTGTCCTCCGCGGCCGAGTGGTGCCGCACCGCGTTTGCGGCGAGAGGTAAGCGGCGGAGCCTCACATCTTCTGTTCCGGTTTCTCTGGCTCCCATGGGCCCACAGGCGGTGGACTGCGTGGGAGTTCGCCGCCTCTCAACTGGGCCGAGGAGGTACGGCGCGTCCGTGAGTTCCGGACGCGCCTACTTGGTGAGTGGGGGGGCGCTCAGACGCCCCCGAGGAGGGGCTGCTTCGGCGGCCAGCCGCGCCGGGGTTCGCGGTTGTATTTCCTTTCCCGTGTCCCCGGCAAAGGCGGTTAAGGTGGAACTCCGGAGGTTTTTTAGTGGGTAGGCACGTCACTCTGGCGTGGAGTCCCACATAACCCGACAGCCTCCCCCGCAGGCTGATGGGTATCCGTAACAGGGATCTTTCCTCCGTTAAAAAAAAAAAAAAAATGTTTCCAGTTCAGAAAATGAGTAAAAACTGCAGTCAGTATGGAAAACATCAAAATATGTGTGGGGGCGGCCATCTTGAATCTAAAATTTGATTCAGTTCCGAGAACCGCGGGGTGCTTTACCCCCACATGCAAAATTTCAGAACCCTACGAAGTCCCAGTGAGACGTTATAAACGTAATAAGTTTAATTTTCTAAAATCCAGACGCCATGTTGGATTCCAAAAAAAATATTGAATTACGGTTTTTGGGGTCAAATTACATATAGTTATCGATTTTCAGCCAAATCGCAAGCAGTTGACGTTCGGCGGCCATCTTGGATTTCCAAAAAAAAAAAAATGCTGCGCTTTGTGATAGTGGCTCGGGCTTCGCCCTCGCCCGCAGCTCGCCCTTCGGGCTCGCATCACTCGGCCTGTGGCCTCGTGAAAATTGCTGGGGGGGGGGGGTCAAAGGGGGGGGGAGCTCGGGCTTCTGGTACTCACTGGAGCACCCTCTATACGACCACACATCAACCTAAACCCCACCAACCCCGCAACAGGGCAAACAACTATGTCAATCAGTGAGTCAGTGGTATTGTAGGTTTATATATTATAATATTATATAATATAATATATAATAAGTGTAGCTATATATAATATAATATAATATAATTATATAATATAACTAGCTCTTCAGGCGCTGCGCGGGCTGCAAGCAGCCCGCGATCTTTCGTGCAGCTGTTGAGGTAGGCTAAAAATGTTTCCGGTTCAGAAAATGGGTAAAAACCGCAGTCAGTAGAGGTAACATCAAAATATGTGTGGGGGCGGCCATCTTGAATCCAGAATCTGTTTGCAGTTTCGAGTTCCGCGGGGCACTTTTTCCCAGTGCAGAAAAATTTAAGACCCTTGGGATGAAGTAGGACATTATGAACGAATTCTTCTTTTGTAACCGAAAAACCCTAGCTTACTGATTTTCAACGAAAATAAGTTTTTTTTTTTAAATCATTTTTTGTACAAGCTTTTATTGTGAAGCCAAAGTACTTACTTGCTGTGATCAGACCCTAGACATCGTGTACCATAAAGTGCCTGTCAAGACAAAACAAACGAGTCCTACTGAATGAGGTTACGTTGTTTTATAACTGAGTTCCGTCGAATATCTCCCGGTTCCGTCATCAGAACAGCTCATTGGCTCTATAATGTATTGTCATCCGACTGACACAAGTGTACAAAATTTCAGCTTAATTGGTTGAGGATAATTCGTTGAAAATTGAGTTGCAAGATTTGATCTAAATAAACATTTATACATACATACAAAATACATTGCAAGTTTAATAAAAGCTTGTTAAAATAATTGGCCAAGTGCGTGTCGGGCCACGCGCAGTGTAGGGTTCCGTAGTTGTAAATGCCAACTTTGAGTTCATGCCACTAAAAACGTCTTAAGTATCTAATGAATTTGTATGAAATTTTCTTTTTCGAGTACATTTTATAAGTTGATCGCCTATAACTTTTTAATTTGGTAACCCTACTTAGCTCTGATAGTTCTCCTTTGAACTACATTATATATACTATAGCTGTGATTTTTTTCACTTGTTTATATTCGTTTAGCAGATAGTTGGGGGGGACACGTGACTTAAACAAAAAATTTCACTTTAAACCTAAATATTTCAGACACGGATCCCTAAATCGAAAAATGGTGTTCCCAAGCTCACAATATTTTTGAAAGACCTAATCAACGATACCCCACACAATGTGTTTGTAGAGAAAAAAATATTGACTTCCTCTTTACTTGTATGGCAGCTACCCTAAATATATATATATATATATATAGGGACAAATCACACTGATTGAGCTAGCCCCAAAGTAAGTTCGAGACTTATGTTATGGGATACTAACACAACGATACTATATTTTTATAACAAATACATATATAGATAAACATCCAAGACCCAGGACGATTTGAAAAAGGCCATTTTCCAACTTGCCCTGACCGGGAATCGAACCCGGGACCTCTGGGTGGCGGACTAGCATGGTAAAATATTTCCATATTTTATTTTTCGACTTTTTCGCCATGATTGATATACATATCCATGCGAAATTACAGCTTTCTAGTACTTATACTTTCTAAGTAGGACCGCGGACGGACAGACAGACAGACAGACATGGCGAAACTATAAGGGTTCCTTGTTTACTACGGAACCCTAAAAAGGCCATGCAAAAAATTATCTACTCGCAACAGTCTTTGAACTAAGTTGTTGACCGACAGTTGAACACACCGAAACTGTGGCGTTCTGTCTACGGACTTCGGATCTTTAAAAAGAGGTAAAATAAAACAAAAGCATATATTAAAAAAAAAAAATGTTTTAATGATAATTTTTTATTTAAATATTTATTATTTATTTATTATATATAAGTATTTTTCCCGCTTGTGTAATAAACTTTGTTATATAATTATATCAAAGTTCATATATTACATACGGCGGTTTTGATCTATTTCTGTTAGTATGCTAATTTAACAACCATTTTTTTTTAAATTGTTAAAAAACTACATACCTTAACTGAAAATAAAGAAGCTGAAAATAAAAGAGCTGAAAAAAAGAAGCTGGAAATCAGGAAGCTGCAAAAAAAATATTATTAATGTATATACAAATATAAATACAAAATGAGGATGAGTAGATATTAATTGGTGGCTTTAACACAGTTTCACACGCCATTTCGGTCATTTTATTCCCTCAATGGAGTGTGAAACTGTGTAAAAGCCACCAATTAATATCTGGGAATTACTTTACCTTTAGAGCTTATTTTCAATCGCTCAATGACGTGTTTTGAATCGTATAATAAAAGAGCACTTAATAAAATCAACCTAACTTCACATATTTCACTATGTTTTAAAAATCGCGTAAAAGATATTTGTGTAAAACTTACCAATATTAATTTTCAACTCGATCCGCAACACATTACACCACTTTTAGAATTTTAACTCTAGCAAATTCACATGTAATACTGCTTGTTTCAGTTAAACACAGACATGTGACATGTTTCACTAGACACTCAGAAACACTGAGTTTTAGCAATATAAAATTGCTGAAACCTAAAAGATCTGACCATAGTGCATAATGCAATGGATAACCGCTTTACATAGGCCGATCGCTCATGCTGGTGATCTAATTCGTGGGCACCTTAAATAAATATAATAGCAAAGTTGTAACTTTTCATTTTGTTAAGATACAGCAAAGGTGACAGTCAAGTTAATTAAATTGTCTTATTATGAAATTTATAAAACAAAAGGAATCCTTAAACTTCAATGTATTTGCCCTACTATGCTGACGAATGGGGTTAAGCAACATGGCAACTTGTTGCCAAATACAATACGTTGCATTGTATGCGGTCCATCAAGCTGTGGAAAGAAAAATTTAGTGATGAGCTTATTATTGCATGAAAATGGTCTACGATTTCGTAATCTGTACGTATATTCAAAATCCTTATACCAACCAAAATACTTATTTCTAGAAAAAGTATTAAATATGGTGCCAGGTGTATCGTTTAAAAAATATAGTCATAATACTGAAGTGTTGAATCCGCAGGAAGCTGATCTAAACTCTATTATAATATTTGACGATGTTGCCTGTGAAAATCAAAATAATATACGGGATTATTTCGCTATGGGACGTCATAAGAATATTGACTGTTTTTATCTTTATCAAACTTATACCAAAATACCGAAGCAACTCGTGAGAGATAATGTAAACCTTATTGTATTATTCAAACAGGATGATGTCAATTTAAAACACGTTTATGAAGAACACGTGCGTTCTGATATGTCATGGTATCAATTTCGTGAATTGTGTTCAACAGTATGGAAAGAACTGTATGGTTATGTTGTAATAATAAATAAGGATTGTGAGCGAAATAAAGGATGTTACAGGATGAAATTTAATACATTTATAGTTATAGATTAGCATTAAAAAGAAACTGTCATTATGATAACAACTCACTTTATGTGAGATTCTGAACAAGAACGGATCATAAAATGGAGTAAAAAATAAAAAAACAAATCGTGAAATCCGCAGCTGTTGTAAAAAGAAAGGTGGGTTTGATAAGAGATACAAAAAACGCGAGCAACATGGCTTTAGAAACAATATTCAAACCTATCGTTGATCCACTTAATAACTGTCAAGTAAAAACATTAGAAAATATGACGAAGAAAAAGAGGAGAATTATATACCCAAAACAAAAATAAGGAAGTTAAGTGAAAATGAAGAATCATTTTTTACTAAAGAAGACTTAGATGAACCATTTGACGAGGAAGAACACGATGAAGAAAACTATGATTCTCATGAACACAATTCTAACAAAACCCTTACTATATCACCCTCTGAACACAACCTAAGTGATGAGTCCTTCAAATCTGTTCGCTCATAACCGACCTCTAAAGATCAAACACATCATGATGATATGTCTTGGTCATCCGAAGCACTTAATGATATTCATTTTGGTATCAGACATGATCGCGGAAAAGTCTTGCTAGGCAACATACGTATCTTCGACCAAGATGTTACATGGAAAATAGGAACTCGTATTATTAAAAAGACACCGGGTTTAAAAGAATTATTTTTCAAGAAAATACCAAACATAGATAAAGATTTACAATATTACAAATTGTTTTTATTGGAAACCAATGCTCATCGACGTAACTACGATCCAAAGAAGCCTATTAATAGTAATAAAGGTTTTAAATACACGAACATCATTAAACCTCTATTTAAATTTACTTGAACTGTAACCACTAGTACTGAGAGTCTTTCAAAGGGGTCAGGTATGAAGCTGTTGAAAAATCTTAAAAAAAATACTGATTTGGTTTATTGGAATGATCCTAATGAGTTAGTAGAACGACTAAAATTATTGTTAGGGTCACGGGCAGCTGGCAACACAGGATTAGATAACGAAATTATTGAAATTATAACAGAATTACAAGAAGCTGGGATAGTGAATGTACAACTTAAAGCATTCACTGGGAAAATTAAGTAGTATTATATCTTAGTAGTATCGAGAGAATTTAGGAATATATAAAGAGCATACATTAAGAGATTTGAGCAGTTTACATATGATATTCGCTCTATATACTTATATTATATTGCAATAATTATAGACAAATTCGGTTACCACGTTCATAAGCGTTTAAGAGTTTCTAAATATTTTGACTCTCTAAACGACCCATTAACCAAATCGGAAACAGGAGATTATAATCTAAAACTAACAAGATTAAAGGAATTGTTAGATCCAAAGGAAGATAACGATGCTGTCAACAAAGCCTATTTGGATAAAGAAATTCAAGATTTAAGAGCTGAATTAAAACAAATACAAACAAATGTAAAAAAAATATCTTAGTTGTTTAGAAAAAGCTGTTTCGTCTAATATAAGTTCCACATACTATACAAAAACTGATATAGATTCAATGATGTCAAAGTTAAATAAAAATGAGTAAACAAAATATAGTTGACGAGCTCCATAGATCAGCGAGAAGGAATTTTCCACGTCGTTGTACAATTATAAAAGGAATGGATGATTTGTGGCCAGCTGATCTTATAGACTTACAAAAATATGCACAGTTTAATAAAGGATACAAATACATATTGGTTGTTATTGACGCTTTATCGAAATATGTTTGGGTGAATCCTCTTAAAGCCAAAACAAAGGACTGTGTTACAGATGCAATGCGACATATATTGACTGAATCAACTCGAAAACCAAGCAATTTGCAAACAGATTTAGGTAAAGAGTTTTACAATGAACATTTTCAAAGATCGATGAGCAAATATAAAATAAATCATTATTCTACTTATTCTGTAAAAAAAGCATCGATAGTTGAGCGAGTAATAAGAACATTAAAAAGTCATCTATACAAATTATTTAGTCTTTATGGACAGTATCAATGGTTAGGCAGTAATTTGAAATCCGTTGTTCAACGTTATAACAGGACACCCCATAGCATAACAAAGTTTAAACCAATAGACGTTAATAAGTATAATGAGACTTTAGTCAAGGCTAATATAAATAAAACTCAAAAACAACATATCACGAAATCCCTGTTTCATGTTGGTGATCATGTTCGAATTAGTAAGTATAAAGGAGATTTTAGTAAAGGTTACACCCCTAACTGGTCAACGGAAATATTTACTGTTAAAAAAGTAACTTTTACCAAACCACCTACTTATCAAATAGAAGACAAACATAAGCAACTAATTTTGGGAACATTTTACGGTTATGAATTACTATTAAATTATGACTAAGTTTCCTGATCTTTATCTCTATTATGCGATGTGTGTGATATTGGTGCCTGGCTGCCACAGTGGGAGAGCACTGGAGCTCTGTAACACAGGTTTCTACCTTCAACAGGCTCCAGCCTCCTCTAATCTGCATGTAGCCACCCCAAAAATGTATTTTCTTTCTTTCTTTTTTTGTATGATTGTATGGAGGAAATAAACTACTTTTTACTTTTTTTTTTTTACTTTTACTTTATCTCATTGAAAAAGTTATAAAAAGAAAAGGAACTAAATTGTTTGTAAAATGGTTAGGACTAAGTGATTCCGAAAACAGTTGGGTTGACAAAAGTGCGCTGTTGCAGTAATATAAGTCAAGTAACGGAAGGTTAAATATCAGTTTCAGCTTATTCATGAAGAAAGGAAGTGGTATTATTAACAGTTTAATTGATAAGTTACCGTTTGAACTACATTTACCCGGATATCAGTTTTGCGGTCCAGGAACCAAATTACAGAAAAGTTAAATACGCAAGAGCGCAATCATTTATGAAAATTGTGAAAAAAATACAGTATGGTTTTAAAAAAAATAAATGTAAAGACAAAAACACTGCTATTAAATATGCTTATGCAGCTGCAAAGAAAATATTTACAAACAAAAATGGTATGCGCTTACCACGCTATATACCTATTCCTAAGTGTGGTGGATTTTTGCCTTTGATTCCCATCTTTGCTGGATTATCGGCTCTCGGTTCACTAGCCGGTGAAGCTGCAGGTATAGCAAAAACTGTAAATGATTACAAAGTGGCTAAACAGAATCTTCAAGAGTCTGCACGACACAACAAAACAATGGAAGCAGTTGCTCTTGGAAAAGGATTATACATCAAGCAAAGTAAAAAAGGAGTGGGATTATATCTGAAAATTTCAAAAAACTAATGAAATGGCTACCCAAACGACCACTTACTAATTTCGATTTATTATAGTATGCTAACGATAATACCTTATTTTCGTGGTGTGTTTATGAGAGATTCTTTACCTACGAAACCAAGAAAAATAGAGTGCGCAATACCTAACCTTGATAGTTGTAATAACCCTGGAACTCACTGGGTAGCCTACGCGAAGCTTGATAATTATTCTGAATATTTTGATAGTTTTGGCAATCTAAAACCACCATTAGAGTTAATACAATATTTGAAAAATACATCCATTAAATATAATTACATTCAACATCAGGGGCCCTACTCCAAAAACATACACCGTATTTCAAGCATACTAAAGGCACGGGTCGACACCGGTGCCTCGTTTACACTCCATAAAGTCGGGCCGTACAACACGGATCCCATACGAGCCCGTAAACTACGCGCATCGACACCAGTGATGTAAACTTTTTGCTTAAGTTACCGGTGTTGTATCGGTACTTTCGAAAACAATAAATTTATCTTAATTAGCTAATACTTACTACTACTTACTTTTTTTCTTACAAAAGAAGCCAATCTGCACCTAAAAGTGTTATTATATTAAGAAAAAGTAATTGATTTCACTATTGTCAGATCGTTAAGACTCGATATCCCAGACGCCATGAATGCCATGATCATTAAATGTCAAGTTCCACAGACATGTCAACTTCAAAAATGTCATTCGTGTGTAATTGACATCAAACAACAAATACATATCCTTATTTGTTTAATAAATTTCTATCAGTTTTATAAAAACTTCTCCAGTTTTATTTCGAAAATCAGCTATTGGTACCAAATCAAAAAGCAAATTTTGAGCCACAAGGATGAGAATATCGCGAGAACCAGGCCGAAAACCCAGTAAATGAGCGCTACGACAAAACGTTTGTGTTAGATGGATAGCTGCTCCGATTGCTTCTATAAAACGACGGCAAGGCTTCTATAGACCAAGACTCGAGACGTGAAAAGCCGAAATAACTTGTTTACATAGCCTGGAGAAGTTAAGAATGAAAATAAAGAATGTATTTCATATGCAACATTTTATTGTACTTATACAAATATATAATTATTGTGGAAGTGTTGTGTATTTTTATAAAGCAAATTAAGTTTCAATGCCTGAATTTCTTGTAAGTTACATACTCTAAATTGTAACAATAACCTACCAAAGCACCCAATAAAAACACAATCATATGCAATTGGATGCGTTGCTTACATAATAATAATTATATGAAGTGCACTTAGTTTAAATTTGTGTGAGTGTTGTATGGTGTTCAATGTTTTGAGTATTTCTTTGTAGAGGTTCTTTTTAGTTTGTTGTAAAAGTTTGCTACTCCATGCTGGTCGAAGAAAGGAAAAAACTAGGAATGTACCAGCTGCTAGTTTTCTAGCTAAGACCATAAAAACCAATCGATAGAATAGTAGAAACTGAATCAGTTTACATGCAATGTGCCTACGTATATTACTATTTTGATTCCTTTTGCCACCTTCTTGCCCACCACAATGCTAAAAGTGGCCTTTGAGTTTTGTGACATTGGGCTCTGTCTACTTTCGAGCCATAAAGACAAAATGCTTTGTCTGTACATAATGTTATGAAGGTAGGTACCTAGGTTTACTGTATGGTTCTTTCTGTTAGATCTGCAGAACAATGTAGGCTGTTGAATAATGATTCTCTTTTATTTTATTTATAAACATTTATATATAGTTTTAAACCTAGCAGTGAAATAACTAGCAGTGAATTGAAACAACATGGACAATTGTGTTAAAAGTGGCTTCTTTGATGAATGAAAAACAAAACTTTAAATATATTGTTTTATTTAATGTCCATAATTTGAAATGGTAAAAACCAGTATGTAGATAATAAATAAGCCACAATATAATCAAAAAGAATGAATCACTGTATGGATGATATCAGTCAGATCTTGGCTGGTTGTTGCTCTTCTTCCGCAGTTGATTCTGTTACCTATATAATACTTCCTGTAGAGAAATGAGGTGGTATTAAGATCTTCGCACCGGGCATGGTACCATTCATTATTTTAGACAAATTGTTATAACACTATGTCATCACTACATGTCTCTTCTTGAATACCTGAAATAATTTTATACCATTATATAAGATTATCCTGCTATATCTGACGACCTAACCAAAGTCGCTGGAAGGCTCTGGATGCAAGCCGCTCTAGATCGGTCATTTTGGAAATCTTTGGGAGAGGCCTATGTCCAGCTGTGGACGTTATGCGGCTGAAATGATGATGATCCTGCTATGAGCGTAGGGGTTAAGAGAGTAAAATCTGCTGGAGGGCACTAAGTGTAAAGTACTAATAGTTCAACTGAGAATAACGAGGTACCGGATAATTTATATGCTTTTGACGACCTCCGTGGCGTAGTGGTCTCCATGCTAGTCCGCCACCCAGAGGTCCCGGGTTTGATCCCCGGTCAGAGCAAGTTGGAAAATGGCCTTTATCAAATTGTCCTGGGTCTTGGATGTTAATCTATATATGTACTTGTTTTAAAATATAGTATCATTGAGTTAGTATCCCGTAACACAAGTCTCGAACTTACTTTGGGGCTAGCTCAATCAGTGCAACTTGTCCCTATATATTTATTAATCCCTATATATTATTGCCAAATAAAAGCATGGCTCTTCTCGCCATAGCGTGCTGACTGCTGCGCCATGATGGCAACCTTGGCCACATCCACATCCTTCTGGTAACAGCCCTTGCATAAAATGCAAGAGCAATAATTAATATCTGTAAAAATATAGAAAATTTTATGAGGCAATTTAGGTATGAGGCTAAGTAGGCATATATATATACTTTTTTTAATAAACAAAATGTACAAATCGCTTACCTTTGAAACCTCTTGAAGTTCCGGAGCATCCTTTAGGTTAGGTTATGTTTATGTCCTCGAACAATTATTATTGTTCATTAAAGATACAATCATTTAAGAAACTGCTACATACTTAGGTAAATAGTTATATAGTAAGAAATCACACTGATTGAGCTAGGTAGGACCATTAAACTTGCTAAGGGGGCTAAGGGATACTAAATATACTCACAGCTCAAAGAGAATATAATCCACAGATTAGACATTATATCCTAAAATATAATCACTACGAGTACGTTCACAGCTGTTCGATGGATATGAATTAGACCTCCGAACTAGCCAATAAGAGCCCAAACCCATATCGGCGCGACGAGGTCCGTAACTAAAAGAGTTGACGTTGGCGGGGTATGATGCGGGGTGGGACGGGGGGCATTTTCGGTCGACTTACGTGCTGTCAATTTGACATTTTGACTCTTATCGAGTACCGTTTACGCTATTAATCTGTCAAAGTAGTTTAGTCCCGTCTTTAGTCCGTTCGAAAGCGATCGACGACGTCATCGCGTATGTGTTATGGATTGCCTTGAACTGCTCGTATGACGGACGACTGTCGTCGATAACATTATGGAGTAAGGCCCCAGAACTTCGGATCCACAAACTGTGGACATCATTGCTTGAATTTTTTAATAAATTTTTGGAAAAATGTATTTAAGTGAATAAAAAAAAAATTTTTTTAGTACATACAAACATGTCTTTTACTGTGTCAATAACTGGGGTGGGAAGCTCCTTGACACCAAATCTAACTATTCACCAACTCTAAAATTACTTGGAGATTATGAATGTGGTCTTTTATACTTTTCTACTTTTAATTCGATTCCCAACATAGACGAGAGAAATAATAAATTATATTATGGAAATGAAGTTATCGAGATTCCAGAAGGGTCTTATGAACTTCAAGATATACAAGATTTTTTAAGTAGTAATATAACAAATGCTTCCTTAAAACTTACTTGTAATAACAATACACTGAAAACTAATATTTTCTGTTCCAAAGATATTTATTTTGAAAAACGTGATTCAATTGGTAGAATTTTAGGATTCGGAAAAGAGACTGTTAAAGCTAATAAAAGTACTGAATCTCGTTATCCTGTCAGCATTATATCTACTACTCTCGTGCGCATCGAATGTGATGTAGTGAGCGGATCTTTTGTAAACGGAAAAGCTAGTCACATAATTCATGCATTTGTACCTAACGTACCACCTGGTTATCGCATTATTAAAATTCCCAAGAATTTAATATATTTCCCAATCAACCAAAATTCGATTACTGATCTGAATATCAGATTGCTGGACGCTGAAAACAATCAAATCAATTTACGCGGTGAGGAGGTTCAGCTGTATTTACATTTCAGAAGAAAATGATTAATTTTAATAAAAACCCTATTCCGTCCTCTCTTCAAGTTAGTTTCAAGAAAACATCTCAGAAAAGAAGACCTCTCCATTCTTCACAGAAGAAGCTTTCAAAAAAAAACCAAGACTATTTGAAATTGGTAGGATTATTAAAATGAATATTTTAAATATATCTCAACCAACAGCCTACGACAACAGCTTGGAAAGTTTCGAGTTTCATTCATACAAGCCGTACGTGACAAGTTTCAACAAGAATGATGAAATCCGAATCCCTATTAACCAACAAGACTTGTACATATTACCCTCTCTCAGCACTTTGTACATTGAAGGTAAAACAAACGTATACAATAGTAAAACTAAAGAAGTACTTTCAAGTGTTAGCTTTGTCAACAATCCTGCATTATTTTTATTTCAAGATATTCGGTATGAATTAAATGAAGTTGAAATAGATAGAATAAAAAATGCTGGTATTACTACAACCATAAAATCAAATCTTTCCTTAAATGAAAATGAATCTAAATCTGCAAAAGTATGGGGGTGGTCTCCTACTGGTACAACTAATGTTCATGACGGTTCATTCTCTGCTTCAATACCATTAAACAGAATATTAGGCTTCGCGGAAGATTACGAAAAATCATAATAAATTGCAAACATGAGTTAGTGTTACTAAGAAGCAACAGTAACCTTAATGCATTTATATTAAATAATGAAGAAATTGTTGATGATATAGTTATTAATAAAATAGTTTGGCGAGTTCCACACGTCAAAGTATCTGATCGTGAAAGAATTAATTTATTGAAACATCTGGAAAAAGATCGTGCTATTACATTAGCTTTCCGGAATTGGGATCTCTATGAATACCCATTACTCCCCAGAACTCGTAAACACACTTGGGCAATCAAAACTACATCGCAAACTGAGAAACCACGGTTTGTTATTATTGGGTTCCAAACCAATCGTAAACATCAACCACAAACGTCAATGGCAGAATTCGATCACTGTAATATTCGTGATATAAAAGTTTTTTTTAATTCATCGTATTACCCCTATGAAGGATTGAACATAAGTTTCTCAGAAAATATGTTTTCTTTATTATACGAACAATATGCAAGATTTCAGCAGTCTTATTATGGACGTCGAGCAGAACCTTTGTTGAGCTTAAAAGAATTCAAAGACGTTTCTCCATTAGTTGTTATCGACTGTTCCCGTCAGCAGGAAACATTGAAGGGCTCTATAGACGTGAGAGTAGAAATTGAAGCTGACCAAGAAATACCTGATCAGACAGCAGCATATTGCTTGATATTAAACGATTGCATATTTGAATACAAGCCTTTGAGCAACATTGTTAAAAAGATATCATGAATAAAAACACAATTGTCGTAGATCTACAAGATTTCAAAAACCCTAGCAATGAATTCATTGTAAAGGAATTTGCAATAGCTACTGAAGAGCATACTCATATATTTTTAATAAAGCCGCCTTATGCTTTCTCCCAACTTACCCTTAAAGAAAGGAAACGTGTTCGGTGGATCGAAAAAAATCTCGGGTATCGATGGGGCTCTGGATTTGTCGATTACAAAGAATTTCATAGGATTATAAAACCTTATTTAAATGGACGAAAAATTATTGTGAAAGGTGAAGAAAAAGTGTTGTGGGTTCAGCAGTTATGTGACCACCAAAATATTGAAGATATATATATATATATATATATATATATATATATATATATATATATATATATATATATATATATTATATATATTATATATATATATATTATATATATATATATATATATATATATATATATATATATATTAAAATTAACTAAGTTTATTCACAGCATAAGTACTTAATCAAAATTATCACTACTAAGTTTTTTACTTATCTTACTAATTACGTTTTCAGTCAATTCCAATATTTCATCAAATGAGTCACTGATCACATATTGCGCACTTAACACCACACTATCATCGTCTTGGCGTTGAGTTGGAGAACTTGGAGGAGACAAAGCACTGTATGTTGGGACACGCACACGCTCGTTCTCTAGATCCAAGATCTGAATTTTAATCACCCGGATGCCCTTTCGCGCCTTTTTAATCACATAAGACGATGATGCAAGTTCCTTGCTTCTCTTCAACGCAGCATCCTTCTTATCTTCGATTTTCTTAAGTTCTGCAGCCCGATCTCTCAACACATGAATGAACTGTAAGTCTTCTGTAAGACCTTCGTTGGGATCTTGAGCGTATTGAGAGCACAATATGCAAGTTTCTTGTGAGTCCGACATGATCTGTAAAGAACAAAACATACATTTAATAATAAGTAACACATATAATATTTAGACATTAAGTGTTATTAATAAAAATATGTCTACTTACATTAAGTTATAAACCGCAGTGGGTTTGAATCGGTTTAGCAGACGATGATGTATCGCAGATTGGCTGTTCAATAACAACTGAAAAACGATTATAAACAGCACGAGTCTTTTATATAATAATATACATTATGATTGTATTGCAAAACTCGACGTTCCTCGCAAACCAAACAAGAATAGACATGTTCATCTCCACTAGCCAGGTGTTAAGTCCAAATAGCTATCATATTTCATACATGATTCAATAATATCTTGTACCTTTGTACGAGCAAATCACCTAAACACCACTGTTTAACATAGGTCTCAAAAATGAAAAAAATCGTTTATTGACGTAACCATAATATGCAATAGGTTACAAAACAAACCATAGCCAGTTTTAATTCGCTTTCACCGCCATCTAGCGGAGGCGATGTAAATGATATTAATATAGGGGGCGCTGGTTTATATGACAACCACCATATCGTTGTTCATATTGTGTGTTTGTTTGTTTGTTACCTCTTTACGCTTAAACTACTGAACCGATTTGGATGAAATTTGGTATGAATATAGTTTGAGACTGGGGGAAGGACATAGGGTACTCTTAATCTTGAAATTCCCACGGGGAGCGAAGCCCGCGGGCACAGCTAGTATTATAAATACGAAAGTGAGTTTGTATATTTGTTTTTTACCTCTTCACGCTTCAACCACAGAACCGTTTTAGATGAAATATGGTATGGATATAGTTTAAGACCCAGAGAAGGACATAGGATAGTTTTTATTCCGGAATTATCACGGGGAGTGAAGCCCATGGGCATAGCTAGTAAAATTATATTTTGAACGCCTGCTTATTTTAAATACTGTCTATCACGCACGCCGAATACATTTTATTTTATATTTTAAAAGTAGCATATGAAAACAACTAAATATGGTATAATAGGTGTTTATTATAAATCATAAATAAAAAAGACAATATACAATATAATATCTTTAGCATATTGCAGATACACAAGTTTATTTTTGAATACAGTAAATCATATTTTAGTCGTCTCCATCGACTATTCGTCATACAAAAGAGTAACAATAACAATATATCTATTTTAAAACCAACTTAATTGATGACCCCAAATAAGGTATTAACTAAATATGGTACTATAAATGTTTATTATAAATCATAATGAATATGTATAGACAAAATATGTATAGACAATATACAAAATAAAATCTTCAGCATCTTGCTGATACACAAGTTTACCTTAAATTATAGTTAAACATTTTTTTATTTATTTTCATCGACCATTCGTCATACAATAGCGTTAACATAAAAAAGTTGGTTTTAAAATAAAATTTTTAAAACTAACTTGATTGATGACCCCAAGATAAGGAATCAATTTAATTTTTTTGTATTATGTGTTTATCATCGCTAGCAGAGAGTGCAACTTTTTCTACTGACTGTGTGAAAAGTTCATGTTTAAGAGATTTAAATAAAATATTTCTTTTTTTCAGAGATGTATTATACATCAAAACATCATTATAATCTTTTATATTTAAGCTTTTTATTTCAGATTTTTTGACACCTTTAGCTTTTTTTATTTCCTTTTCTTTTGTTTTAATACAATATAGCTTTGACCTAAGACCCACAAATTCCAAAAGCAGATCTCCTTCGAATTCATCTTTATAGAGTCCAGGTATTTTTTTATTTTGACATAAGATTCCATACTGGTTGTTATTTTTATAATTACTCGTGTCAAAGTATGATTGAAAAAAAACATTTAATATCTTTGTATACGTCCTTTGCCTCAATGGAATATAAAAAACTATCAGTGTCTGTATAACAAAGCTTTAAACTTTTCCCATAGAATGGTTTCATAATAGAATAGTGAAAATCATTCATATGGTGTTTAGACATTTCCAATACTGTAAACCCTATGTAAATAGGCTTATCTAAGATAACTGACTCGGGTCTCATTTGTACAGCTACAAAATTTTCAGAAAATATAGTACAGCTATGAAAATTTGGTTTTGATATTAGTTATTCAGCTGAGTAAGTTTTATTTGTTTTGTTTCTTGTATCAGTCCATCGATTTACTAAATGAATATTAACCCTTTTCTCACAATCTTTTAGTGTTTTTCCAAAAACTATTACTAAATAATTTAAAAAAGTCCTGTTCAAATGTTGACTTAGCCTTTTGACGTAATTTTGTGTTCAAATCAATATACTGTTTTAAAAATAGATGTTGTCTAAATTTTATTACTCTGTGAATTTTCTTTAATATCAATCCATATCGTACACATGTTTTTAAATGAACATAATGAATTACATAATAAAATTTATCGTATAAATTAGGAATTAACTTTGGAGATTTAGATGCTAGTGGTGTAAATTTTTGTGGGCAAAATGGTAGGTCATTGTAAGCATCGTGGAGATGTTCAGGATATTCCAAATCAACTTCCAAGATACAACCATATTGTGAGTCATCGGGTACACTAAGAATATTAAGTTCATTAATTTCAGATTGGTTCATTAACGTAAAATCTGAACAGGGTAAATAAGAGCACATAGCATAACCATACAAATTATTACAATCTATATACAGCAAATAGTTATCGGGTAAGGATGAATTATAATTATCCAAATATTTATGCCTTTGCATATCTGGTAGAGCACAAACAGATTCCTCCACGAATACCCTGTTATATCATGCGTATAATTTCTAGGTCGTTTATAAGTTGAAGTTTTACTTTAGTTATCAATAACATTGCATCAAAACTTAAAGGCGGTGCTGTTAGATAAAATGCTGGGTCTAATTTATAATTTGTTTTACAAGTTATACGGAAATTTTGAAAAACATCTGTCAGTAAAATTACGTCTGTTTTTAGGTATAAGTCTATGGCAGCATCCATAAAGTCGTACGTGATGTCAACTAGGATATATATTTAATTAATAAGCAAAATATATAATTTGCTTATCATCAATCATCAATATATCATCAATACATATAATCAATCATCATCAATCAATACATATAATAAAATCGTAACCGATCGCTGTCTGTACATGGAAGATAAATGAGTAAAAATATTTTTTGGGGCTTTTACCAACGCAATAGAACACAAAACAATGATTTTTAGAATTTTTGTCTGTTTGTCTGTTTGTCGGTTTATCTGTTTGTCTATTTGTCTGTGCATTTGTGCACGCTAATCTGAGAAACGGCTAAACTAATTCGTTTGCGGTTTTCACTGAAATATTGTGATAAGCTTTACTTAAAATTAAGTGTTTGTTTCATTTAAATCCGTTCATAAATAAAAAAGTTACATCAATTTTAAAGAATCACGTCAACCATTTTTGTTCGAAAAACTGTGTTTGTGCACGCTTATCTCAGAAACGGCTGAACAACTTCGGTTGCGATTTTCAATTATGTATTTTGATAAGTTTCTCTTAAAATTTAGTGGTTGTTTCATTGAAATCCGTTGATAAATAAAAAAGTTATATCAATTTAAAGAATCAAGTCAAAGATTTTTGTTCGAAAATTTGCTATGAAATAAACTGTACGGTAGCATTGGCTAAAACTTTTGTTAATTTTATATACGGTTTTTATGAAATAATAAAGTTAATAACCGGCCAAGTGACAGTCGGACTCGCGCACAAAGGGTTCCGTCCCATTATCTATAAAAAATCAAGTTTGTTGTACGGGAGCCTCAATTAAATATTTATTTTACTCTATTTTTAGTTATTATATCGGCAAGAGAAATACATCATCCTTGAAAATTTCAACTGTCTGGCTATCAAGGTTGATGAGATACAGCTTGGTGACAGACGGACGGAAGGACGGATAGCGGAGTCTTAGTAACAAGGTCCCGATTTTAGCCTTCGGGTACGGAATACGGAACACTAAAAATTTACTATTTCGATGTTTTCGGAGTTTTTTTATTAGTTTTTTTTTGGTCACCAATAAATGGCGCTGTTAAAAATACACAGAGCCTAGGGCCGCAAGACCCAACGCCACCAAACGGCGATTCTTAGCATGATTGTGGGCGCGAAAATTGAAAAAGGAATCAAAATAGGAAGTACTTAATAGGTTAGGTTAGGCACAAGGGATGTCCTCTGACTAAAGCATAGGGTGCTGTGAGCGAGTCATGGACCACCATAGTGGTAGCCGCGCCGGGGCTTTTAGCCCTTACCCCGGAGTTTTTAGTGGTAAACGCCACATAACCTTACCGGTCTCCCGTTACTGGCAAGGTGTCCGAACCGAAGGGATTTTTCCCGCGTAAAATCCTCCTCCATAAATCTGCCTCCATGAAGTGGGCCAGTCGGGCGATGGGAACGGGATTCCGTCGCGCCACAAATACGGTCCTCTAGGTTGAAAGGAGCATTTGTGTCAACACGCGTCTTTACCCTAGCGGATAAAATTGAAGTCCGATGTACCAGGCCACTCAGACTCCTCTCGATAACTGAGAGAGAGAGTACCTCAAGTTAGCTCAGCCAAAGCCGCTGATAAGCAGTCGCCGTACCAGGTCTTTGGAGCAAAATTTAGCACACTGACTTGGCAAAAGCGGTAAGGCCGTTATCACCATGACATTTTTTGTGGGTAAAAACCTTAACCGTCCGATTTCCTGTGGCCAAAAGGCACCTTTTCCTCACGTAAGAAGAAAGGTTAGGGAAAAAATGTAAGGTTAAAATTTAAGTTAGGCACTGCAATAAAAATGAGTGGAACACCCATACCAAGACTACTCAGTATTGTGACCTCCTTCCTTGAGGAACGAAAGATAGGTAATGGTCATTTTCCAGTTCGTTTGAACTGAAAGTACGCCGCAAATAACCTCCAAACAGCCGAATAGGACGCCCTACCCGAGAAGCTCTTCAAACGGAGGTTATTGGTGAACACTAAGCAGACATTGATCTCAGAGAACACTAACTTCCTGCCATCCTTGAAGCTCTACTGGTAAAATGTGCCGAGATACTGGCACGTAAAATACCTAGAGGTATCTTAAGTTTGGCAGATGCCTCAGCTTGAAAGTCCACATCAATAGAATGGTGACGATAGTGAAGATGGCCCGGGGGAAGCTCTATCCAGTACTTTCCGCTCGCTTCCAGCTTCGGACGCGGCTCATGATTAAGGCGATCTTAAGAAAATCTATGTTTAAGGTTACTTGAGGAACGCCGTCATCTGTCGGGACTCAAAGTAGAAATGCGTATTTCTCGACTTTTATCTCCCGCCTAGCGAAAGACATATTTGACAAGGCTACCATTGCACCGCCACATCGGAAGGGCGGGAAAGAGGGAGAGATACGTATAGACGGTGGCAGCAGTCCGCTGCAGAGAGCTACAACAGATTAGTGCTGTGGGAACTCACGCCAAAAGACGGAAGATGAATTAAATATTAGCAAAGTCACTACCTCTTGCATAAGTATTTCGTTTTAGAGAGACCCACGGCGTAGCAGTAACATTCGGTAACAGTGTAAGTTTACATGTAGTTTACAATGTCAAAATTCCGATCGACTTAGACTGTGACTAGAGATAATGTGTGATCGTAGTAAACAAGGAACCCTTATAGTTTTGCCATTTCTGTCTGTCTCTCTGTCCGTGGTTTTACTTAGAGATAATTAGAACCAAGAAGCTTTTTCTTCTTCTTCTTCTTATCGTGTGTGTTAGTGACTAACACTAGTGTCAGAGTTTTTAAACCGCCTTAAAGGCCTCTGACATGGTTTTAGGTAACGACCAATGTCAAAGACAGTGACCGGGACCGACGGCTTAACGTGCCCTCCAAAGCACTAAGAAGCTGTAATTTAGCAACGGTCATGAACTTAAAGTAAAACTGGGCAGGGCAACTGGCCCGACGGAGCCCATGCGATGGGTTGACGAAATAATCAATGTCGCGGGTTACACCTGGATGTGAGCAGCACAGGACTGAGATGTGTCGACGAAGACAGGTCTATGCTCAGCAGTGGACGGAATAAGGGCTGAGATGATGATGAACTCTTTAGTTTTTATTCTAAATCGACATTCACAAATACGGAACCCTTCACTGCGTGTGACCTGATATGCCCTTGACCGGTTTTATTGAAAATATCAAAATAACGATTCTTATAAACTAAAGTCCACGCAGACGAAGTCGCGGGCAACAGCTAGTTAATTAAATATATATCCTAGTTGACATCACGTACGACTTTATGGATGCTGCCATAATCATAACCAATTATCGCGTGTGTATAAATCGTCGGGGTATATAGCGACCACGAAGGTACTAATGAAACCCATTGGATCTGGTTCGATCCATCACCGTCTACAGGCCAGGAGTGGCAACGGGATAGTGGATAATTTATTTGATTATTGCAGAGTATTTATACTAAAACATTGTACAGTGTTATATTGAATCTACACGTCCAGTTGGTACGTGATGCGCTAAATTAACAAAATATATAATTTGCTTATTAATTAAATATATATCCTAGTTGACATCACGTACGACTTTATGGATGCTGCCATTATACTCCCCCCTTTTTTTTAAAAAAAAAAGAACATAACAAAATTATAATAAATCTAAACGTGAAAAATAAAAATATTACAAAAGCAATCTACCTACCTATTTCAATTAAATTAGTACGTACTAAAAACGCTAGCATAATGTCTTCTTCCTTTCTTGAAATAAAAATATTGATTTCTTCATTGCTTGAATCTTAATATTTTAATCCTTATAGGAGTTCGGCGGCGCAGCAACCAATATCTTGTTGATAACTGGAGCAATTTCCTTGTAGAATCCTTATTTGTTGATTTTACTCGTTACCAATGCTATCTTCATTGAGTTACAATCTCTCAGTTTCTCTTTTGTTGACGATATTCACATTGCACGTGCTGAAAAGCGCTGTGTAGGCAAATAATTTCTGCGCGGCAATATTGTGCGTCTTTGCATTTTGGAGTATCAATTGATATTGTGAGTCACACATTATACTTAAATAATTTCTTCCTTATAATTCCGTTATCATCATTGATATAATCTATAAGTTTCTCTTGGTACTCAAATATGGTCTTGATATGCAGTCTTTGCGTCTCTCTCTATTAATTTTTTAATTGCCAGTTCCTTCAATCCCAGTGAGTCGGGAGAAATCTTCTGCTCGTAGTCTTTCATGAGGCCGTGTGAGCGTGCTCGTAGTCTACAGTGAGTCGGGACTGTAGAGAACAATGTCGACGAGCGTCTGTCGAAGTCCTTCCGTAGTGCCCCGCTGGAGAGTGGCCAGACATAATTCATTATCCAAAGCGTGAGCTGGGCGGATGTGCCAAACGCTATAATAGTCGCTGTGGGTACTTGATCTCAGGACCAGGAGCTCGGTGCGTCAGCTGCTGTGGACTTGGATATGACCCGTTTGCTGGCTTGCTCTGGAGATTGCTTGCTGCTAACCATTTGATGCATCTTGAGAGATGTGTATTCACCGAGATCTTTTAAACAAAATGTTTTCCAAACTTGATTTGCATGACGATAATCAGACTCTGAAACAGAGTCGTTAGTTAAATGGCTATAGAAACAATCTCGCGATGGTAAACTATGTTCTTTATACGAATTCCAACTAGTCATATATTCGTATGGGTACACACCTTTTCGTCTTACTAGATCAAAATGCTTTTTCTCTGGAAAAAAAATTGATAAGTGCTTAAAGTCACTTTCGTTTAAGTTTGCAGCAAGTTTTTCTAAACTAGTACCTAAAAATTTAAATGGATCCACAAACCGCACCGGTATATATTCCTGATAACCTGTATTAAAATTTTTTGTAAATGATACGTAGTTTTCCTTGTTTTTCGCAATTACCTTAAAGTTGCCTTGCATTTCACCTAACTCTCGAATAAATAAGTGACTATCGTATCCGGACAAATTATGAAAAAATACTGGAACAAATTTTGGTAACTGATATTTAAGGTTACAGTGAGAATGAGCCGCTCCACGGTATGTTCCTGTAAGGTAACAATGATCTTTTACTTTGTCATCAAGTAACAATTTTTCGCAGAGAAAACAAAATTTTGATGAATTAAAATTTTCTTGCTCATCTGGTGTTAATAAAGACATAGGAATTGGGGTTTTTAAAATCTTGTATATTTGTTTTACGTCTTTACCAAGAAATTTCAGAAATTTTTCGATACAATCTTTCCCACGATAAGACACATATTTATTGAGAGAGCTATTAAAAGAACAGACGATATAATAGCCAAATGCTGCTGGTACATGTTTCTGCATAATAGATGTACATTTCGAGTCATGATTTTTTGATTCGGGTTCAACTAATAAAGATTCAAAATCAGCGTATATAACAAATGGCATATCTTGCATTCTTTCGAAATTATTAAATTGAATTACAGTTCCTGGTTCAGGTAAAACTGTTCGAACCCCACCACAAATATGGTCATCAAATTTTTGTTTTATATTAAAAAATATCATGCACTCATCACAAAAATATATTTTTCCGACATGTTTTGTTAACTGAGGTCTCAGTAATTTACTCAAATTTTTTATGAGGCAATAATGACGAAATTCACCTTTTTTTAATAGTAACAAATTGATATGATGTTTTCTTTTATGGTTAGTTTTGTATAAAGGACCCACAATTGTTGACTTTTTTCCAAGACCGTATACATTGACGCTAATTAGATGATTATTTTTTTCAAAGATTTTGATGTCCGAGAAACCAACGGGAAAAGTCATATTTTTAATATTAAGTTTATTTTCAAATCTGGGATAAGAAGATATTCTATGTGGATTGTTGACAGCTGGAAATAATGCAGCCATTATACACCACAAAAAACAAAACGCATCATTATTTTGTACATTGACACAGGCGCGTTTTAATTTTATAGATTTCGGTAATTCAATAAATCTAGCACCTCTCAAAGGATTGTACTTATTGATGTTTACTTCTAAGTCCAAATTGCTTAGAAATGTCCAGCCGCTGTCCCTTTCTTGAAATTCATCTATTTTATTAATAATAGTACAAACGACTTTGGAAAAAATTTCGTAAAAATTATGATGTTATGTAATATAAAGTTTTCAGTAGAAAATGATTTTATATCATTGTTTAATGTTGAAGGTAGATTAAATTCGGCAAACAACTCAAAGTTAACTTTGATTGAATTATATGTAGCGCGTCTTGCGGCTAATAGATGTTTTACACGAGATCTTAAACCTTGTAAGAATTCCATTGGTGGCGTTACTGCATGGTCATCTCCATCTGCGACCATAGGCAGCACTCTGTATGAAGCAATTCTATTTCTGAACGCCCCACCTATATTTTGAATATCATTACTAATATCGATAGAATAATTGTTTTTATGTATATTACTTCTAAGATGACTTGAGAAAGCGCGACTCTTTACTGATAAATCGCAAACAGTGCAGTAGACTGTTTTGTTAGTCATATTTACAGTAAATATGCAATAAAATTTACAAATATAATAGGTAGGTATGAGTGAAGAGTAAAATAATTATTTAACTCATAAATATAAGTTTATTTTATAGTTTAATTCAAAATACAATTGTAACTTTATATTACATACATTTTAGATTATTGTAGATTAGATTTAAATAAATCGAATAGTTAATGGAAAGAGAGTTAATATGCGGTAATTGAATAACATAGAACATTTGTTATTAAGAAAAAAACAATTATAGTATTAATGTAAAAAAGACATAAAACTTGTCAAATTATAAAAAATTGCTATCATATGTAAAGTGCGTTTTGCACTTTTTAAGAAATCTTTTAGTGAGCGCAAAACTTACTTATGTTATAAAAAAGTATTAATCAAAGTTATAAAAAGAACTAAAATTCCTTTTTAAAAAAAATGCCTTCAGCTGTAAAGTGCGCTTTGCACTTTTTAAGAAATGTTTTAGGAAGCGCAAAATTTACTTATGTTATTAAAACTATTAAACAGGTAATAAAAAATAAAAAAAATCTTATTAGAAAAAAATTTGCCTTCAGCTGTAAAGTGCGCTTTGCACTTTTTCAAAAAACCTTTTAGTGAGCGCAACTCAGGAGTGTCACCGTCTGCCCTAAACTTTAACGCTAAGACAGCGTGCTTTTACCTTTCTTTTGGATCAACGAGAGATATATCCGCGGCGTTGTATACCTTCACCTCTACGAATACATCGCCGTCTAAGTTGGCTGTACGCCTCACGACACCGTCCGCCACTCGCCGTGTTAGAACGGACTGCAGGGTCTGCGGGCTCTTGACAGTCTTATCGTAGACTTCGTCTTCGGAATCGCTGTCATGCCAACCGGTCTTACTAGGCGCTGCGGATTTTTTCGGTTGCTGTCTGGGCTTCGCTGGCTTGGATCTGCATAGTAGAGAAAAAAAGTTGATTTATTTAGTGTGAAGTAATAATTCTTCTATAAAACTTTAGTGATTAGGTGTAATGAATTAAGTGTGTAACATAATTATCAATACAGGAGTATGAAGTATTACAAAATAATGTGAACAGACAGAAATAAGAAGTAGAAAACTATGTATACTCGTTTTAAATCTAAGGTAATTTAAGTAATATTATAAAACTTACTTTTTAGGTAAGACTTCTTCGTCTGACTCGATTATGTCCTCCACTAACTGCTGTCGCTTTTTCGACTGCTTACTGGCAGCGGGGCTTGATCTGCAATCAATACATTAAATATTAGAAAAGCATTGAAAATATAAACACTATGTTGATTAACACTATTCTAAAATCCTTTCAGGCACTTTAAAATTAGATAATGTTTAAAATAGTGTTTTAAGTAGTTTTAGTATATTTTATAGAGGTATAATTTAATTTAAGTAGTTATGTAATTTAAAATTAGATTTATATAGTATTATGATTTCGTTTTCATAATAATTAATTGATTCAAATAATGAATGTTTAAAATTGATATTTACCTTACTCTAGAAGTTGATGGCTCTTCGTTAGAGTCGAAAAGTGGGTCCCGCACTTGTTTTTTCGCTCCCTTAGTAGGACGCTTCTTGATGTAATCAGACTCCGACCTGAAATTAATAATATTATTAAAGTCAAAGTCAAAATGCGAGTCTGACTTACACGACAAATAAAGTGTGGATAAATCAATATATTGCAATCACGTTATCTTACATACATACATACATACTATCACGTCTTTATCCCTAATGGGGCAGACAGAGCATTTTGGGTCTTGCGGCTCTATGCAGAACCCAGGGCCGCAAGACCCAAAAGCCACTTTTAGCGTCATGGTGGGCGAGAAGATGGAAAATCAATCAATACAGTGATGGGTTGCTAGCCGCATCGCCTGTTAACATGATTCGCATTTTTGCCCGTTCCCTCGATCGGCTTTTACGATCTGCGCGAGAAGAGAAGCAGCTGGTACATTCTAAGTTTTTTAATTTCTCCCAGACCAGCATGGGAGTTATCTTATTTTTTTTAAAATCAATATAACGAATATAAACTTACGAACATTATAGTTCTCGCGTTGATTCTCGTCTTGAAAGACTGGCTAGCAGCTGGATCGGCGTTGCTGGTTGGCAACAGGCAGGGAGACGTCGTAGAGTCACACACACACACACTAGTGCTTCAGTAGACTGTGTCTAAGTTGGCACTAGTCGAAATTAATTGGGTGAAAAACCACCCTACAAGATTATATATACAGCGTTTTAGCCGAATCATGAATATTTTTACAGATATTGTAAACCTTTAGGTGTGCCGAAGAAATTTCTGATTCACATATAAAAATAAGCAATAATAATACATGACTTAAGCCAAACGGTGTACAAAGTCTGAGTTTTGATAGCATAGGTAAGCACTTTATTTTAGTCGAATTTATTAAAGCAGAACTCGTAAACAAAAGTTTCATGTTGCAAACTTCCTTTGAAATACGATCATCAAAAAAGGCCGCCTATGTCAATAGCTAATTAACCAACTGACAAAAGAGGGTTAAACAACAGAAAACAGGAACTGTATCAGACCTTCATCCCTTACGGTAGGCAGAGCCTAGGGCATTAAGACCAAAGGCTACGTTTAGCATATATTGGTGGTGCATAGGTGGAAAATAGAACCAAATAATGATGGGTTGCTAACCACATCAGCTATTACCATAGTTCGTCAGAATTTTCCTCAAGCTACTTTTACAATCTGCACGGGAGGAGAAGCTGCAAAGGTAAAAAGTGTATGTAAAGGTGCGATCACATTAGGTGTTGTTTAAAATGACTTGTGTTCGTACTAATAAACATCTTTTTGCAATCAACATGTAGTGATATAGGTTAAACTAGAAATCATATCTTGTATAGATATTATTAGCAAATAAAAAACATTTTCTACAAATTGCGAATCAAAGATATAAATTTTAGATATGAAGAATTAAATTTGCTAAAGGTATTTTAATTCACAAGTTATAGGAAAGAGATTTTGAAATTTAAGTGGAGAGGAAAGAAAAATAATATTTTGTACTACCTACTTATACTTTATCGCAACTATCCTTTACAACTGTTTTGTAAGCTTAGGCAGTGCTGGTTTTAGCCCTACCAGCGCCCTGGGCGAAATTTCTAAGGTGCCCCACCTAAATGCAATGCAAACCCATTCGAAACAAGATTTACGTTTTAAAAACTAATACCTGATTACGGAAGCCATTTACAGCTAACAATGTATATATTTTTGAAATGTGCTAATTAAGACCTTCCATTTGATATACATCTCGAAACCAAAACAAAAAAAAATTATGCCCTGCAATTATTGTATGAAGAATGCTTTATATACATTTATTGAATACAAATTGTAAACTCTGTCACCCGGACAATAAAGTAGAATCGATTGACATCTCATTTGTCAAAAGTGGATAAGCGGTATGGATGCTAAGGTGAAAAACACATAGATATCCACAATAAAATGAATATACGTAATGAAATAGTTGTTTATAAAAAAATAAGTAGGCCTCGATCAATTAGCGAGGGGATATACATGAGCAGTCATGGCCCCCCTTTATACCGGCGCCCTGGTTGGTCGCCTAAAACCGCAACTGAGCTGAGGTAAGCATAACACGCTATGACATGTACGCTCGTGGTATATTTCCGTGGGAACGAAAAATGCAGATTATACAATTTTGTCGTAGTGATTTCAAGATATTCGAATCGATAAAATTACATGCAAAATAATTTATATTACAAAAAAACTTTTTTCAAGTGGAAAGGTTTTGATTATAACCATAAGTATATTTAATATGAAACGGGTGTTACCACAAAATAATTACCCTTAAGATATATTTATTGTATTCTGTATAAACGTTACATATATACGCGTATTTATTTGATAATTCATTTGATAGTGACTACAAGAAATAAATAACTGGTTACAGTTCCCGTAATTATTAGCAAATTTATTAATAAGATTGTTAATGTAATCAATTAATTGCGATTGAAGAATATCTTAACATAATTATTCAAAACTTTTATCGATAGTTGATCGATGTCTCCTTCACAACGTGCGTTCGCAACCCTATTAATTTACCTACCAATGCATTTCAACTTGGACCGTTGCATTGTGAAGTTATGAGTAAAATGTAATATAAATTTACTGAATTTCTAAATGGATCCCATATGCTTTGTGATAGGATTTATCGTGGTCCAGGATGCCAACAATCGAACTTGGTGTGGCACGAGCAAACGGCCTAGAAACATCGAAAAGTTCTCAGCATGGTCTCGGTGGGTATTTTTTACCAATGTCTTAACGGGTGACAGTGCTCTCGTATTTACAGGGTGCCAATAGCCAATGGGTCACCGGCACGACCAATCGGGCCAGTAATGAGAAAACTCGATCCCAAGGCGTCCCGATGACCTTGCGACAGACTATTCGTTCTAGGTGCCCACCAATTAGATCACCGGCATGAGCAAACGGCCTTGGTAAAGCGATTATCCATTGCATTATGCACTATGGTCAGATCTTTTAGGTTTCAGCAATGTTATATTGCTAAAACTCAGTGTTTGTGAGTGTCTAGTGAAATATGTTAAATGTCTGTGTTTAACTGAAACAAGCAGTGTTACATGTGAATTTGTCAGAGTTAAAATTCTAAAGTGGTGTAATGTGTTGCGGATCGAATTGAAAATTAATATTGGTAAGTTTTACACAAATATCTCTTACGCGACTTTCGAAATATAGTGTTATATGTGAAGTTACGTTGATTTTAGGTGCTCTTTTATTATACGATTCAAAACACGTCATTGAGCGATTGAAAATAAGCTCTAAAGGTAAAGTAATTCCCAGATATTAATTGATTACTTCAAAACCCAGTTTTACACGCTATTGAGGGAATAAAATGACCGAAAATGGCGTGTAAAACTGGGTTTTGAAGTAATCAATTAATATCTACTTCTATGTATTGTAGTTATTCATAAATGTACCACTATTCTTGAATAACAATATTCTTTATTAATTTTTTAACATATTTATTTAATCTCATAATTTTACCCGTCTACATACAGTGATCTTAATAGATTAATTATTCAGACTTAATAATCAACTGTATATATATTCACTTTTTAATTATTTTATCAACAATCACATACATACTAATTTAATTATACATAGTTTATGTGTGCCACATCCCTCTCCCCGTCATTTAGAACTCTACAAAATCCCTCAATTATTTCTAAGTGAACTACATTTCGTCTTGATAACTGTCCCGTTGGATCATTCCGAACTTTAAATCTATCAAACCCCGACGGTTCACATGTGAACCGCTAAACAATAGAAAATCTATTGTGTCTGCGATTCCGGTAGTTGAAGGATTAAAATATATATATATATATATATATCACGACCCTCTCTGCACTACCAGAGCCATTATATAACTATATTTTATGATTAAAGCTACCATTGAAAACACTCAGTTGTAACTTACACTTACTTTCATTCATCACTTCACTTTAAAATGTTTTAATTTCTAAAGAATTTGTAATGAAGTGAATAATAATGATTTATCTGTTTTATCTACCGATAACATTTTACTCAATATTCTAAAACCACATTACTAAATGAGAACAATACACCAATACAGAAACAAGCAAATAAAACATTAATATAATTTAAACAAATAGTATAGAAATACACGAACTTGCACATTATTTAAGTTCTTGCTTGTCGCATTACAATTGTATCAGGTCACTGGCATGTTTTTCATTTTGTCTTTCTAATTTTCCGTCAAATTAATTTGCTTCTTCCTATGTTTCGAGGTGATAATAATCCTCGAATGTCTTTTGATTTCCAGATCATATTGAACTCCCTACTATCTCTTAAGTCTGTTGAAGTCCACTTAGTTTTATACGAATGAATGTTCATGCATGAATTGTTCAATCTTTCTAATTACTATATTTGCTCAATCTTTCTTGTCACTTTAATTTTACTTATAAATTTCCTCCTGCAATGTAATGCACATCCTATGATCTCACGCAATTTAATGCGTGCCTAACGACCTCACGCAATGTATTGCGCGCCGATGATCTTACGCAATTTCATGCGTGTGTTAGAAAATGAAATACCAGGGTGAGGGAGAAAAACATAATTTATTTCAATAAATAACATATTCCCTTAAAACAACTTTTCAAAGCAAGCTAAAACTACCAGGATTTCGTAATCGGCCACTAGTTTTCCGAGAAGACAGACCCCGAAAGAAACTCGTCAGTATAGGCAGCCTACTAGCCTGAAGGGCTTTAGTCTACATTTCATATTTTCACATTTTCACTATGTGACTAGTTTAATTACAAATAAAGTACATTAATAATATCACAAGTATCACAACTCATTCCAATCTTGAGAAACCACTATTGTATCATATTAATAACTATAAGTAGTTACACCTGTACTTATCAAAGATACTGGTTATTCTATAACGGTTCTTCACAAAAGAATAATGGCAAAAGCTGTTTCACAAACCTACCAGGAATATCTATTTTAATACCACTTAATTATTTATCACAATTAATAAGAAACAGAATGAAACTTACATACTCTGCAGCAGCATATTCAAAAGTAGTCCAAAACCTGACAAACACTGAATTTATAACCTAGCCCCGCCATCTTGGCGCCCCACTAAGATCAATCCCTTAAAAGTCATGTAATCATCTTATATTATTACTAATCGTAAATTACTTTAAAATCACAAGCATTTTATGTATTTAAACAAAGCCTTATTTTTAAGAACAATCGAACTGTTTTGTAACACCAATTTATCATCTTACTATAAAACAACAATCAAATCGGAAACAAGTTATCTTTGTAAAAAGACTTTTAAGTTACAGTTAAATGTGTCTGTAAATACACAATCGAATTTATGATCAATATATGTACATATACATTAGGTACATATATGAGTTTTATATAAATAGTTATCACGTGCCATTAGGCACGCAATTTAATGCGTGTCTAAAGACCTCACGCAATTTAATGTGCACCGATGACCTCACGCAATTTAATGCGCGCCGATGACCTCACGCAATTTCATGCGTGCCTAACGACCTCACGTAATATAATGCGCGCCGATGACCTCACGCAATTAAATGCGTGCCTAACGACCTCGCGCAATTTGAAGCGCGCCGATAACCTCACGCAATTTTATGCGTGCCTAAAGACCTCACGCAATTTAAATCGCGCTGATGACCTCACGCAATTTAATGCGTGCCTAAAGACCTAACGCAATTTAATGCGCGCCTAACGACCTCACGCAATTTAATGCGCCCCGATGACCTCACGTAATTTAATGCGTGCCCAACCTGACAAAAGATTAAACGGCTTGTTAATTTAAAACCATGACACAACAACCTGCCGCTTCACGTAACATCTTTGAGTAGAAATCAACTGAAACCAATATGTGAAACTATATTTAAGAATATGAACCTCTGAAGCCGTGTCATGAAAACTCTTCAAAACAGGAAACTGTGGTGCCCTTATAATCGCTACAGTGGTGACTGGAAATAGCCTTCTCCATGACCAGAAGCCAAACAGTCATCTTCAGAGTAAACACATAAAAGACATAAACATTAAACACATGAAAGACCGCTGTTGGAGTTGCCTTTGTCATTTAGGATCCACATTCCCTCCACAATAGCCTCCATATAGTCATTATTTCTTCTTCTTCTGGGTGACGCTCTTCATCCAAATTAATGGGCTAAGTCTGTCATCCAATTTTATGAACGCATTTCATCCAATTTAATGAACACATCATCCAATTTAATGGACCCCTTTCATCCAATTTATTGGACGCATCATCCAATTTAATGGACGCATTTCATTCAATTTAATGGACGCATCATCCAATTTAATGGACGCCTTTTATTCAATTTAATGGACGCATCATACAATTGAATGGACGCATCATACAATTTAATGGACGTATCCTTCAATTTAATGAATACGTCATCCAATTAAATGGACACAGAGTACTATTCTCCTGATACATAAAAACGGTAGCAGTAAGCATCTGAAACTAGAAAATCGAAATTTAATTACTAAATAAGATTGCATTAAACATATCAAATATTTTTACTTGGGGAGGAAATAGCGATCAAGATCTTACACACTTCCACAGAGCCTCCCGATCCTGACAGAAAGCACCCACAACTCATACTTACTTGGTGCAACAAAGAAACCCTATCTTATCTTATACCCTGCCTTACTTCCGTGAATTCTGCATCTCTCATTTCATGCGTAAAAATAATATTATATAATGAGTAATGATATACTGCGTAACAGTAAAATATATAATCCGCTTTTTATTTCACATAATCCATGTACATCGGAAAACCATAACTATCTGAACAATAATATTCCAATAGTAGTCGCGTAATAGCGTCATAAACGATTGGCCAATTTTCCGCCACGTATCTCCTCTGAAACTCTGGGGTGACCAATCATATTACCTTACTAGCTGTTGCCCGCGACTTCGTCTGCGTAGACTTTCGTTTATAAGAATCGTTATTTTGATATTTTCAATAAAACCGGTCAAGTGCATATCAGGTCACACGCAGTGAAGGGTTCCGTATTTGTGAATGTCGATTTAGAATAAAAACTAAAGAGTTCATCATCATCTCAGCCCTTATTCCGTCCACTGCTGAGCATAGACCTGTCTTCGTCGACACATCTCAGTCCTGTGCTGCTCACATCCAGGTGTAACCCGCGACATTGATTATTTCGTCAACCCATCGCATGGGCTCCGTCGGGCCAGTTGCCCTGCCCAGTTTTACTTTAAGTTCATGACCGTTGCCAAATTACAGCTTCTTGGTTCTAATTATCTCTAAGTAAAACCACGGACAGAGAGACAGACAGAAATGGCAAAACTATAAGGGTTCCTTGTTTACTACGATCACACATTATCTCTAGTCACAGTCTAAGTCGATCGGAATTTTGACATTGTAAACTACATGTAAACTTACACTGTTACCGAATATTACTGCTACGCCGTGGGTCTCTCTAAAACGAAATACTTATGCAATAGGTAGTGACTTTGCTAATATTTAATTCATCTTCCGTCTTATGGCGTGAGTTCCCACAGCACTAATCTGTTGTAGCTCTCTGCAGCGGACTGCTGCCACCGTCTATACGTATCTCCCCCTCTTTCCCGCCCTCCCGATGTGGCGGTGCAATGGTAAGCCTTGTCAAATATGTCTTTCGCTATGCGGGAGATAAAAGTCGAGAAATACGCATTTCTACTTTGAGTCCCCACAGATGACGGCGTTCCTCAAGTAACCTTAAACATAGATTTTCTTAAGATCGCCTTAATCATGAGCCGCGTCCGAAGCTGGAAGCGAGCGGAAAGTACTGGATAGAGCTTCCCCCGGGCCATCTTCACTATCGTCACCATTCTATTGATGTGGACTTTCAAGCTGAGGCATCTGCCAAACTTAAGATACCTCTAGGTATTTTACGTGCCAGTATCTCGGCACATTTTACCAGTAGAGCTTCAAGGATGGCAGGAAGTTAGTGTTCTCTGAGATCAATGTCTGCTTAGTGTTCACTAATAACCTCCGTTTGAAGAGCTTCTCGGGTAGGGCGTCCTATTTGGCTGTTTGGAGGTTATTTGCGGCGTACTTTCAGTTCAAACGAACTGGAAAATGACCATTACCTATCTTTCGTTCCTCAAGGAAGGAGGTCACAATACTGAGTAGTCTTGGTATGGGTGTTCCACACATTTTTATTGCAGTGCCTAACTTAAATTTTAACCTAACATTTTTTCCCTAACCTTTCTTCTTACGTGAGGAAAAGGTGCCTTTTGGCCACAGGAAATCGGACGGTTAAGGTTTTTACCCACAAAAAATGTCATGGTGATAACGGCCTTACCGCTTTTGCCAAGTCAGTGTGCTAAATTTTGCTCCAAAGACCTGGTACGGCGACTGCTTATCAGCGGCTTTGGCTGAGCTAACTTGAGGTACTCTCTCTCTCAGTTATCGAGAGGAGTCTGAGTGGCCTGGTACATCGGACTTCAATTTTATCCGCTAGGGTAAAGACGCGTGTTGACACAAATGCTCCTTTCAACCTAGAGGACCGTATTTGTGGCGCGACGGAATCCCGTTCCCATCGCCCGACTGGCCCACTTCATGGAGGCAGATTTATGGAGGAGGATTTTACGCGGGAAAAATCCCTTCGGTTCGGACACCTTGCCAGTAACGGGAGACCGGTAAGGTTATGTGGCGTTTACCACTAAAAACTCCGGGGTAAGGGCTAAAAGCCCCGGCGCGGCTACCACTATGGTGGTCCATGACTCGCTCACAGCACCCTATGCTTTAGTCAGAGGACATCCCTTGTGCCTAACCTAACCTATTAAGGCCGTCCCCAACGCTAAAGTCACTTATTTCGTTGCTTATAACTTTTGTTAAAGTTACCATAAAAATCTAAAAAAAATATATGTGATTAATCTCTTCTTCATCTTACTTTTGCCGATGTTTTATTTTTTTTAACCCCATATTTCATGAGAAAACAGAAAAATTTTGACGGTCTACTTTCGCGCTAAATATGCTATGGTTTCTAAAATATAAGTTATAATGCTGTGTGCCTATTCTTAAAATAATGTGTATTATCTTAACTTTCAAAATGTCGAAAGATTTTTTTGGAAAAAAGCTTAGTTTTGGAAAAATAAATGTTTTTCGTAATAACCTTTAGCGGGTGCCTTAGAGGGGGCCGGGCGGCAGACAGCCGACGGCTTTCGTACGGGGTGGTTGTGTTTCTTGTTGCCGCGTGGTCACGTGACATGACATTTACGTAAAATTACTTACTTGATTTTTTTATTGTTTGAAAGTGCTTTTGACAGTGATAGGACACATAAAAATTGTAATTTTAATATAATTAGTGACAGGACACGCATTTTGTTACTTTGACTTTTTTTAAGTGCATTTAAATTTTGTGATAAGACACTTTTTTTTTCTTTTGTGTAAATAAGTTTTAGTTTTACAATATATACTTAGGAAAATGCCTAGACCCACAAAAAGAAAGCGATTAGAGCGAGAAAAAATGCGAAAATGCCAGGAGGCAAAGTAAGTACACACATATTTTTTTTTATTCATTACTTATTACATACTAGCTCTCCGCCCCGGCTTCGCGGGGCAGGGTACATACCTTCGCCTTCCTTGATCAATGGGCTATCTAACACTGAAATAATTTTTTAAATCGGACCAGTAGCTCCTGAGATTAGTGCGTTCAAACAAACAAACAAACAAACTCTTTAACTAACTCTTCGACTCTAATATATATCACTAATTCGCCAGTTTGATTAAAGCAAAGCTGGTGTAATGGTTACGCACATGGAACGAAATAAGTTTTGATCTAAAAGGCGCTGGTTCGAGTAGTAGCAGACCCAATGGGTTTTTTACGTGACTCATATCATAACATTCATAACATATTTTTTTATTTAGAATTTCCTTTTTTTTTTAAACACGTTACAATAACATGTTGTAATAACTAATTTTATTTTTTTTAAGGAAAAAGAAGAGACTTGGTTTGGAGGAAATAGATGTAAATGTCATAGACCTAAACAGAAAAAAAAAACCTGACCTTTCTCCAAAGTACTCGTAAGTTGCACTTACCTACTACTTACAATTTAATATAATTGAGATTTAGGGTTAGATCAGAGCCACTCTCTCACATAAGATATTAATATTACCTACTATTTATTGCCAGTTCGAAGTAAGTCTTGTATCACGAAACAGGAAAAAAATCTTTTCAATAGTAGGTTAGTACATAATACATACAAACATACATCCTTCTGAAAAAAGTTGTGTTTTGCAAGCGGTAGTTGTTTGTTTACGCAAACGCTGTCTAAACTACCTACTATGCCAATATATGCCTACTATATACATACATACATACTATCACGTCTTTATCCCTAATGGGGCAGACAGAGCATTTTGGGTCTTGCGGTTCTATGCAGAGCCCAGGGCTGCAAGACCCAAAAGCCACTTTTAGCGTCATGGTGGGCGAGAAGATGGAAAAGCAATCAATACAGGTATGGGTTGCTAGCCGCATCGCCTGTTAACATGATTTGCATTTTTGCCCATTCCCTCGATCGGCTTTTACGATCTGCGTGGGAAGAGAAGCAGCTGGTACATTCTAAGTTTTTTTATTTCTCCCAGACCAGCATGGGATGTATATGCCTACTAGTAGGTATAAAAAATAACGCAAGTCTAAACACAAACTTACTTTGTAAATGTACCTGCCTTTTATCATCCTACCAGAAATGTTAGTAAAGTTGTAATACTATTATTAATTCTGTGGTAAAGATGTAGGTAGATAAAAATATTCTTGTGTGAGTACCTTGTGTGTTTAGCATATCATTATTTTTTCCAGAACTTTAATTTCATGTTTATCATTTATAACATTTCCTAATACTTATCACAGACTATATAGTCTGTCATAAGTATTAGGGAATAACCTACAAAATAAACATGCTAAAATAGTCTAGGAGCTGACGACCAAATATTTACGTAGTGTGGTTTATTATAGATTTGTGTGAAGTGAAAACTTCTTTAGCTTTTTTTATTTCGTTATTTTTTTTCATATTAATACTAATATGAAGAAAAATAAACGATTATAATACTATAATGAATATGCACAGGAAAAATCTGTAAATCTGTCAAAAAAAATGTCAAAAACTTCTTTACTACCTTGTGACTAACACCAAAATAAGCATTATCAGTGGTCGGCTGACTAGCGGTGCCTTAGTACTTAGTACTTTGTTATTGCTGACGGAATGATGTGTGCGTATTATGATAATCAGTTGTGTGCATAACATATTGCCGATAATATAAATTATTCAAAATCTTTGTTCAGAATCAGCTGTATAGTTAGTAAATGTGGCACAAATGCAGATTTACACCCTGTTTATAACTTGCTTGTTTAAATCAGTGCCCATAACAATTCTTGACTTTTATCTACCTACCTGTATGTTATGTTAATTCATATGTTTCAGCAGTAACGTTGGCAGTGATCAATTAAAAAAATTGGATAATCAAGAAAATGAAGAAGACCATGAGGTGCGAATTAACTTGTACAACCTTTTTAACCTTTTATATTATGTGTGTAATATTTAAGAAAATGTTATATGTATTAATTTTTTCTTTATTTCAGCTATCCATATGCCCAGAACATCACGAGGGTGTGAAAGAAAAATATGTTGGAAGGCGCATAGTGAATGTTTCTCACTTCACGCAGCAACTTTTAAACATATGCAGTCATGGTCCCCTTGACTGTCCAGTCAGTGGAATCATATTAGTTGGAGAGAAACAAAAAGGGCTGACATCTAAATTTACTTTTGAGTGTAAAATGTGCGGGCTACGCTTCCTAATTGATAATGACAATTGCGACGATAACTTTTTGAATTTAAATGCTTGTGCAGTCGCAGGGACTGTAGCTATTGGTTGTGGACGTTCTCAATTAGATGAAATGTTTTCAGCTATGAATTTGCCTAGTCTTACGGAAAAGGTATACAGTTTTAATCATGATCTCATCAGCACATACTGGGAAAAAGCTTTAATAGAGAATGTAAATGAGGCAGGCAAACGAGAAAAAGAGTTAGCCATAGCTCAAGGAAGAGTTACTGAGGATGGAATTGGTATCATCGACGTCATCGTCGATGGTTGTTGAAGTAAGAGGTCCTACAAAAAAAATTATTCAGCTTTATCTGGTGCCGCTGCAATCATTGGAAAAAACACCGGAGAAATATTGTACTTAGGAATAAAAAATAAATATTGTCAAATCTGCGCCACTACTAAAGACAATGAGACACCAAAAAACCATACCTGCTTCAAAAATTACGTTGGTCCATCTACAGGTATGGAAAGTACTATTATTGTTGAAGGTTTTAAAAAGTCTGTAGAACAACATGGCCTTATATATGGTAGAATGGTTTCCGACGATGATTCGAGCACCCATGCAAAAATTTTAGAAGCGCGACCGTATGACAACACTACTGTTGAAAAGGTGGAATGCCGAAACCACGTTTTGCGTAACTTTTGCAATAAATTACAAGCTTTGGCAACAGATACAAAATATTTAATAAAACATAGAAAATGCATTACTAAGAAATCTATAATAGCTATTCGTTGCAGTATTATTAAGGCAATAAAAAAACATAAAACTAATTCGGAAATAGAACTGTTATTTGATGATATTTTAAGATGTCATAATCATGCTTTTGGGGACCATAGCCGGTGCAAAACATATTTTTGTACCAAAGTTGGTGAAGTAGATAAAGAAAAAGTGACACCAGATTTCTTCTCTAGTACTTTATGGCAAAGAATATGTTTTTTACTACAAGGAGTTGCCTCACATTCAAGAAGTTTGATTCACGATGTCGACAGTAATTGCGTGGAAAATTTCCATAGCATTGTTGCTAAGTTTGTTGGAGGCAAACGCGTAAATTTTTCAAAAAAGAATTCGTACCAAATGAGAGTCCATGCTGCTGCTGTTGCCTTTAACACAAAGAAGTCGATTTCAAGACTTTACAAATCCCTAGGGGGGAAAAGTCCTTTAGGCAAATTAAAATCCCTAGAAAGAAATCGAATTAAAAAGGCTAAATATAATAAAGAGCATAGTAAACCACGGAGAAAATTATTTCAGGCATTGAATACGATTAATAAAGACTATGGTGAAGGATGCATCAAGCCGGACATGGATGAAACTACATTCAAACAGGTCAAACAAGTTTATCTTGAAAAACTAAAAAAAACTGATGAAGAATTAAAAGCAATTGAAGAAAATACTATTCTTCAAAGTGAAAGCGGTGAGTGGTGAGAACTTAGGCGTTCCTTGCTGACAGCATCTAATTTTGGGAGAATTATTAAAAGAAGGGACGACACTAGCTGCTCAAATATCGTCAAAGAGTTGCTGTACAAAGCGAAGAGCCTAGTGAATGTCCCATCAATAAAATACGGTCGTGAAAATGAAAAAACTGCACTTATAGAATTAGGTAATAAACTTAGAATGCCAATAACCAAGTGTGGGCTTTTTATAGATAAAGAACTGCCATTCCTCGGTGCAACACCTGACGGACTTAATGGGGAAGATACAGTTATAGAAGTGAAATGTCCAATTAGTGCACAAAGTATTGGTATCGAAGAAGGAATAGAAAAGAAAAAAATTACGTTCTGGAAGAAAAATAAAAATGGAGAGCTATACATCGACAAAAACCACAACTGGTTTTACCAGATCCAAGGCCAACTCCGTGTCACTAGGCGAGCAAAATGTATATTTGCTGTATGGGCTAAGGGCGATTTAAAAATAGAAATAATTGAGAGGGATGATAATTTTTTTAAACATAAAATGCAGGAAAAGTTAACAAAATTCTATATGGACTGTCTGTTACCGGAGCTAATCGACCCCCGCCACCCACGCCATTTACCAATTAAGGACCCCCCATATATTGTAGAAGCAATACAAAAAAAGAATACTCAAAAGAAGAACTTTTTGGTATTCCTTTTATACGGGTCCATATTGGCTCTCATAAAATTCTAAATCATATTCTTTATCTTACTACCGATTTGTGTTCATAATCATCACTCTTCATAATTATATTTTTCATACTTTTTTTATTCATACATTTTTATTACTATCATCGGAGCTCATAACATTTAGTGATCATAATTTTTTTATTAATACTGTTGCTACGAAGAACAAGTTTAAATTCATAATTTTTTTCTTCATAACTTTCAATTATCATTTTGTTTTTGTTAATAATGTTGTTACTAATAACATACTACAACTCATAAGGTCGTTGTTCAGAATAGTTTACTTTATAAAGGACAAGTATCATAATTTTTGTATTAATAAAAGCAATACTAAAAAAATATTTTGACGTAGATTCGTCTTTGTAACGCATAGAAATGGATGACTTCGGCCAAAAATAAGATGGGTTTTATAAGTTTGACGTATTTGTCAGTGTGTCAGAGTTTAGCTGGACCATTAGGGTTCTGATTAGGTGTTCCAAATCTTCGATTTTTATAGGTCAACAGAAAATTTCCATCAGTTTGAGCAACTTTTGCTAAGGCGTTATTTTTATACTTATTATACTTTAGCTGGACCATTAGGGTACCGCATCAGGTGTTCCATTTTCCGAAATAAACTATTGCCTATATGTTGCCCAGGCTTAATAGCTATATAATAAATTTTTTTTTATTCTAATCCGTCCAGTATCTCGGAGATAAGCGTGATCATACATACAGACGGACAGACAGACAAGAAATTCAAAAAAATATTTTGCTTTCTATTATTCTTTTTAAGTGTCCGTCTATCCATTTCAGTCAAAAATATTAAATTTACAGACAAAATATTTTTACTGTTTTATTATATCATAGATTATATATATAGATGACTAAACTAGAACCTAAGCTCCCAGTCTATAATTCGTATTCAATAAACGTCAATACTTCAAACGTTTAGTCGTTAGTGGTGGTCGGTAGATACGTAGGTGTTTGTTTATCGTAGTACAATGATTAACCGTAAGATGTCGTTACTAGGAGTATATGAAAAATGTATTAAGTAGTACAGAAATACTTCGACTGGTGGCGCTTTCATAATTTTATTATTCGTAGTGTACAGGGGTCTGAGGAAGTAAGGAGGGGTGAAAATAAATGCAAACGCTCAAGGTCATCGGCGTTGGAGACGGCCTTAAGTACTTCCTATTTTGATTCCTTTTTCCATTTTCGCGCCCACAATCATGCTAAGAATCGCCGTTTGGTGGCGTTGGGTCTTGCGGCCCTAGGCTCTGTGTATTTTTAACAGCGCCATTTATTGGTGACCAAAAAAAAACTAATAAAAAAACTCCGAAAACATCGAAATAGTAAATTTTTAGGGTTCCGTATTCCGTACCCGAAGGCTAAAATCGGGACCTTGTTACTAAGACTCCGCTATCCGTCCTTCCGTCCGTCTGTCACCAAGCTGTATCTCATGAACCGTGATAGCCAGACAGTTGAAATTTTCAAGGATGATGTATTTCTCTTGCCGATATAATAACTAAAAATAGAGTAAAATAAATATTTAATTGAGGCTCCCGTACAACAAACTTGATTTTTTATAGATAATGGGACGGAACCCTTTGTGCGCGAGTCCGACTCTCACTTGGCCGGTTATTAACTTTATTATTTCATAAAAACCGTATATAAAATTAACAAAAGTTTTAGCCAATGCTACCGTACAGTTTATTTCATAGCAAATTTTCGAACAAAAATCTTTGACTTGATTCTTTAAATTGATATAACTTTTTTATTTATCAACGGATTTCAATGAAACAACCACTAAATTTTAAGTGAAACTTATCAAAATACATAATTGAAAATCGCAATCGAAGTTGTTCAGCCGTTTCTGAGATAAGCGTGCACAAACACAGTTTTTCGAACAAAAATGGTTGACGTGATTCTTTAAAATTGATGTAACTTTTTTATTTATGAACGGATTTAAATGAAACAAACACTAAATTTTAAGTGAAGCTTATCACAATATTTCAGTGAAAACCGCAAACGAATTAGTTTAGCCGTTTCTCAGATTAGCGTGCACAAACGCACAGACAAATAGACAAACAGATAAACCGACAAACAGACAAAAATTCTAAAAATCATTGTTTTGTGTTCTATTGCGTTGGTAAAAGCCCCAAAAAATATTTTTACTCATTTATCTTCCATGTACAGACAGCGATCGGTTACGATTTTATTATATGTATTGATGATTGATGATTGATGATGATGTATTGATTAAAATATACGTTCCTTATCCTCTCGCAACATTACAAGATTATACACCAGTGGCGGAGCCTCCTTAGAAGCCGATTCCCATCGAGTTCCTTTAGGGGCTTCTAACATTTATACATTTATTACTAATAACAATTATAACCTTTGTATATCGGCGCACTTACTATTTTCATAAGCCGTAAACTAGTAGTATGACTGGATTGCACGCACCCACATATTCAAAATACGAAAACTCCCTCTGGCTATTGAAATACACTCACAGTGGTAAATGCATAAACACGCTCAGATACATATTATTCACACTAAGTTAATAAAAACAAGCCGGACATGAAACTGCTTATTATATAGCTGTACTAGTCCAAATTCTAACCCAACGCCACCGTTATATATGTATATTGTATATGAATAAAGAGAATTGTCATTTTAATGACTTTATCAATCCATTGATCAGCTGTGTGCCGCCATCAAGTCAATTATATGACCTTGTCAATTTAATGACCAGCTATGTGCTGCCTCTATGTCGTTTTACGACATTGTCAATTTAATGACCAGCCATGTGCCGCCCCTATGCCGCTTTACGACATTGTCAATTTAATGAGCAGCCATGTGCCGCCCTTATGTCGCTTTACGACATTGTCAATCCAATGACCAGCTATGTGCCTCTTTTATGTCGCTTTACGACATTGTCAATTTCATGACCAGCCATGCGCCGCTTCTATTTCGCTTTACGGCATTGTCAATTTAATGACCACCTATGTGCCGCTCCTATGCCGTTTTACGACATTGTCAATTTAATGACCAGCTATGTGCTGCCCTTATGTCGCTCCACGACATTGTCAATTTAATGACCAGCTATGTGCTGCCCTTATGTCGCTCCACGACATTGTCAATTTAATGACCAGCTATGTGCTGCTCCTATGTCGTTTTACGACATTGTCAATTTAATGACCAGCTATGTGCTGCTTTCATGTCGTTTCACGACATTGTCAATTAAATGACCAGCCATGCGCCGCTTCTATGTCGCTTTACGACATTGTCAATTAAATGACCAGCTATGTGCCGCTCTTATGCCGTTTTACGACATTGTCAATTTAATGACCAGCTATGTGCTGCTTTTATGCCGTTTTACGACATTATCAATTCAATGATCAGCTTTACTGGTTTAACACCAATATAATGACTTTATAGATTTAAAGCTCAACATAAAAAGTATTTACGTAATATATAAAAGTTTCATTTATATATGTCAAGTTTAAATGAAAAATAAAAGGACGAATAATCGTATTGACAATATGTATATATTTTATTATTCTTAGTTTTACTGTTTATATTCATTAAAGGAAATCTATTACAACATGTTTCTTCAAATAAATGCATATACAATTAAGATTTAATGGATAGGTATGATACAGTAATGCAATTTTTATAATATATATATATATATATATATATATTTATTTATTTACCGATAACCTATCCTTCACTATAAGTTTACCAAGAAGGTTATTATCAATGAACTGGTATTGTTCCGCTGCTGCACCACGTAACATTCTTTAGTTATGTTAAGACTCATCATGGTGCATTTTATAGTAAACAAGTTAGCAGTGACGGTTCTATTTCTCCAGTAAACCAATATTTCTTCACATTTTAATATTCACTTGATATAGTAAGATAGATACTGAACGATTCGATAATACACGTTTAGTTTTAGATATCATAGTAGTTAAATGAATACTACGTATAAATATTGAGATATACGCATAGAGATTGCATTAATAGCGATAAGTCCGCCTTTGTTCCTATATTGTTTTTTGTTGTTGTACATATTTTATTTACCATGGTGCAATAAAGATAATTTGTTTTGTATTGTATAAATATATTTAAAGTGATTTATGCAAAATAAATTAGATAATAATGGCATAAACGAAGCAATCGTTATCGTAGTATTATACCTATTATTATTCACCATGAATGTTCTTTTTTATTTATCTACTATATATCCCCTTTTTTCCACTAATTTAAAACGATTCGTTTTCCTCCAAGCAAATAATTATAAGAGTTAAATTTGATCAGAGGTGCTTTTAGTTTCGTTTTCAATTCCACGCACGAGCACTCACACACATTTTTTTTTTGTATTTATGATAAATATTTATTACTTATTTTATCCTCGTCGCCAATGTAGAATTCGTTGATATTATACTCTTGGAAATAAAACCAGAAGTGATTTTTTTTTAAATTTAATTACTACTAGCTAAGGAAATTCAACTCAAAACTAGAATTATTTTACAACAATTTAATTTACACCATTTAACAGTTCATCTAAATGACCAAATTAAAAATTATTACAAACCAAGTAAAGCAATCACAAAATTAACACACAACACTATTACCTCACAATTACGATAACACTAAAATCGATAACCAAACCGGCAGAGTAACGACCTAATAGCACGAAAAAATGAAGCGAGAATGTGGCGGTACCGGCGGAGCATCGCCTTTTATAGTATCTCCCCTCTACTATTAATCTTCCCTCCAACACGGCCTTTCCTGACGGGAGGCCGTCCTCGGGCTCCTTCCTCTCTAACTGTGATGGTCGGTATCCAAGATTGGCATGGAAGAGTCTTCACTGCCGGATGGGGTCTCGGGCGGCATAGCTGATTCTTCCGTCAATTTCTGCATCCCGGATGGTCCCGGTTGGGGCTCGCTAGCGTCAGGCACCTCGACTACGGGAGGCTGGGTGACGCTCGAGGTAGACTCCTCGCTCTCGTCGTCTGCGTCACAGAACAAAAACCAAAGCAAAAAAACTTGTTCACTCAATTCAAAACAAAGTAAGGAAACTATTTAATAGCTAGGTGCGTTAAAACAGCAATACAGTAAGCTAGCTAACCTAGCCTAGCCTAAACACAACGGATATAAAACAAACTGATATCTGTACCGATCACCAGGGGCAGTTCCCGTCGGGGGAGTGCCGCCTCACGACTCGTTAGAGATCTACGCGCACTTACGTGAGACATAACTTTGCGCATGTGAACCAGTTCCACATAAAAGAATGTTTCAACCCAAACCTTTAATAACCCATGAACAGTGCTTCCTATACAAGCACCGCACACATACATACACCACGACTCGTCAGAGACCAACCCGTGGCATGACGCTGCGTGTACGAATGCTCCAGGACCACGTATCTGAGCGTCTCCAAGACAGTGTCCGAGCATACAACGTCAAGCATGTTCCACATACCAGAATCGCATGTCTGAGCGCACTCCAAGACAGCATTCCACAACATGAAACATACTTTACACTGGAAGTACATCCGTCAGCCAAGATAGCTTACCCAAGTACACGGACTTCAAGATAGAGGCAATCCAGACTGCAAGATAAAACCTCCATCGACTGTGTCCACCCCATGCGTAAACATATTACACTAACAAAAATAATTGGACACACAAAAAAAAAACTTTCTTAGAACATTATCTTTAAAACAGACAGAGGCCCCGGCACAGGCGTGTCCCATAAAAACTATTTGAGCAGAATTCTTGGTAAGACGAAATAATCAAATTCACTCACCACTAAAGAAAGCAGAACTGACGTCAGGAGTCCATTCTCCATGCCACGGCATCATATATTCCGCAGCTGCTTGCGTTGATTTCCCATATGAGCCTGCCAGGAGCTGAAGCTCATAGTAACCATGGGGCAGGATCTTCATCACCCGGTAAGGCCCGCGCATACAGGAATCCAGCTTCCCTGTCGCCTGGGCTTGTTTTCTGACAAAAACTAAGGAATTAAGTTCAAAGCCACGGGGTGCCTTACGGCCTTTGTTGACATAAGCATTTTGAGATGCTTGATTTGAATGAAGACGTTCAGATACTCTCTGGCGACTCATCTCCCGGAGAGCTTCCCTGTTTGGGCTGGAGCCCTCAATGGCCACATCGCGAATTAAGCTTCGAAAGAGCGGCGTAGCTGCATCAATGCCAATTAATAGGTTCAGAGCCGAACATTTTGTTGTCCTATGCTTGGTGATATTGAGGACCAGCTGTAGCTTCCACATGACGGTTGGCCATCTTTGTTCGCGATAATTGCACTCAATTCGTACCATATTGAGTACAGTACGGCAGTAACGCTCCACTTGCCCGTTGGATTGATGCATCTCGAGAGTTATCAGATGCGTGTCGCAGCCCATACCGTGAATCCAGTCGAGGAAGTCTGCACTTTGGAACATCCTACCTCTGTCAGCTACGATAAGCTTAGGCGTTCCAAAAAGTGATATAAGGTTGGTAACATGGCGCTTCAACTCGTCTGACTCTTGCCGAAACATAGGATATAACAAACAGTACTTAGAAAAAGCGTCTATTACAATAAGGACATAACGATAGCCATCAGCTTCTGGTAGAGGTCCTAACACATCCATATGGACCGTCTCAAAAGGCACATCTGGTTTTTCCCATGAGTGGATGGGTTGTAAAGGAGCACGGGCTACTTTCTTATGGGAAAGACACACCAAACAGTGGGTTATATATTTCAACGCGAAAGCTTTCAACCCTGAAAACCAGAAGTGCTTCATGATCAAGTCAACCGTTTTGTCTACCCCAGGATGGTCATGTTCATCGTGGAATATTCTCATAAGACTTAGCCTATGACCTTTCGGAATGTAGCATATCAATTTTGGATTTTCACCAGTAGTTATAAACTTAAAATACAAGATATCGTTTTTTACAACATATTGGGATTACGGCTTTACGGCTGAGATAGTCGGCATGGGACAAAAGGGAACCCTTACGATAATCTAAAGAAAAATCAAAATCTTGCAGGTATACCCACCACCGGGCCACGCTAGGTAATAAGTCTATTTTCCTCTGAGTGAGTTTTAATGCATTGCAATCAGTGACCACAGTGAAGCGTACCCCTACAAGATAGTGCCTAAAGTGCTGGAGAGCCTTGACCACTGCGAGCGTTTCCAGCTCATACGAGTGGTATTTGCTCTCAGCACCCTGAGTCAATCGGCTAAAATAAGACACCACCCGTTTACGATTACCCTCATGCACTTGAATCAAAACAGCTCCATAACCAATAGAGCTCGCATCTGTATGGACCTCTATTGGTAACGAAGGGTCGTAGATGGCTAGTACCGGCTCACTCGTCAGACATTCTATGGTGTGCTTTCGAGCCGCCCGTTGTTCCACTCCCCAAGAAAAGTTAACGCTCTTTTTAGTTAGTGCGGCTACACATGCAGTTTTTTGGGCAAAGTCGGCTATATAGCGTCTGAAATAACTGGCTAGGCCCATAAACTGACGAACCCGTTTTACGTTTTGTGGTTCGGCTGAGTCAATCAAAGCTCTCACCTACTCATGGCTCGGCCTAACCTGACCTTCACTAATTGTTCGTCCCAGGTATTCTATCTCTGTCGCTAAAAATGAACACTTCTTCAAGTTAATCGAAAAATCGGCGCTAGTTAACGTGTCAAGGACCTTACGAAGCAAAACAAGGCCTTGGTCTACCGTTTTACTTAAAATAAGGACATCATCGATGTAGACCAGGATATCGCCAGATTCAATGAACTCGCGAAGCGTTTTTGCGATGATCCGCTGGTTAACGACAGGAGCATTTGCCAATCCATAAGGCATTTTTAAATAATTATAATGTCCTTCAGGAGTAACAAATCCTGTGAGCGGTACTGAATCTTGATCCAAGGGGATCTGGTGAAAACCAGTTGCCATATCCAGGCTGCTAAAAAATTTGCCGGTCTAAGTGGTCGTCTATTCGCGGCAGAGGAAACCTATCTTTCACCGTGACCTCATTGAGCTTACGGAAGTCGACACACATTCTATCTGACCCGTCTTTCTTTTTAACGAGAAGGATAGGACTAGCGTACTCAGAATCGGACTCCTCAATAATGCCCTTATCCAAAAGATCTTTAATAATTTCGCGAACGCGAAGCGTCTCGGCATGAGACAGTCTATAAGGGCGATAGTAAACAGGAGTGTTGGAGTTGAGTTTTATTGACATACACCCTGTCTTGACAGTTGAGGTCGCAGTACCAGAAATAAAAAAATTTGAAAAGTGATTTACTATCTCTAACAGTTTTTGTAACTGGTCATCAACAAGAGGTGTGTTAATTAGAACAGGAGGCTCAGATTGAACTGCCATCACCGTATCCGAGTTACGTTTAACCCTCGTAAGCCGCTGATAATCCTTGGTGCGTACATACCTAACACCTTCCCTATTCAAAACATCTGTACCTAATATGACTGGAGTGTTCATGTACTGGGATGGTACAATGAACAAGTCTTCCTCGAGAGTCAACCCGTCAAATTCAATTGGCAATCTTACGTAAGACGTACTTTCTACCTCCTGGCTACCCAATCCCTTGAGAATCCGAAAAGCAGGCTTAACTGAACAGTTAAAATGTTTCAGCAAGGATGACGACATAAGTGAAATGGTCGAACCGCTATCGATCAAAATATCTACTGGTACATCCTGAATGACAGCCACTACAACGTCACTATTGGTGGAAGTAACTAAAACGTTACAGAAATTAACTGTCTCCTCATTCGTCGCTTCGGATCTCTGTTTGGCAAAACAAGTATCGACACTGTGACCCAACTTCTTGCAGAATGAACAAGGTTCAGACCTAGCCGGCACAAAAGCAGGCTTAGAAGACGCAGCACTCGAAGTACTTGGTAGCTTACTTAACTCCTGATCGATCCTAGGACGCTTAGAACAATTTGCCTGCCTATGCCCTAGTTGGCCACAGGAAAAACATTTAATATCGGCAGTACTTCTCTTTCCTGAAGAATCTGTGGTTTGCTTACTCTGAGTACTATTAAACGCAACCGAACGCGGAGCAGAGCTCTTCGAGGCACTAACGGGCTTAACATAAATCGAGAAAAATTTAATTAAATCATTTGGCATTAATTTGGCATTAGTTGCCGATGCTCGAATATTCAGATCGCTAATGCCGCGTATAATTATTGCCGAAATCAACTCGTCACTGAGACCCCGCACTATACGTAACCGAAGCAACGCCTGACGCGCATAATCCGCATATGTAGGGTACTTGTCAAAATTCGTATTAATAACCTCGGCCAAAATATTCGCGATATCAGGTGTCTTGGGGCATAACGGCTTAAACTCCTTCTTAAAGTTTGTCCAGGAACGATCACTTGACACCCACTCATTTAACCACGATCGTGCGTCACCCTTAAGATAGTTGCCTATACGCGAAAGGCATTCATAGTCATTCCACTTGTTACATGATTTTGCACGATCCACTTCCGCGCACCAATCATCAAAATTGTGCAAATTCGGATCGAAATTCGAAATATAAAAATGTTGGCTTGACCTACCCGCATAGTTAATGGAACGTATCGCATCCACAATGCGATCGGTAACTGACGAACGTTCCGGCGTCGACCGTGGATTTTTCGAATTACGTTCCGAATCGCGAGGTGGCGATCTAGGTCTGTAATGCGAATGCGACGGACAACGGGTAGGCGATATGAGCCAATCCCGTGAGTGTCTCCGACTTCGATCGCGAGCAAGAGACACGTACCTATTCCTTGACCGCGACTTGCGCCTACTTGGCGACACCAACGTACGCGTAGACCGCGCTGGCGACGGGAGACGTGCACGCGAGCATGACGGTGTTCGCTGACGCCGCGGTGGTGACCTATCTCGACTCTTATCTCGATTTTTCGAACGAACTACTTGTACACCTGCGGTCAGTTCTGCATGGATATTTCCATAACAAAATCGATTGCGCCGATTTGCGCCACGCTCTCTGTAAAAACTTACTTATGTATTGGTTTGGTTTAAATACCATAGATGGCGCTAGTTGGATTGGAAATAAGAAAATAAATAATTTACATGCCTTATTCAAGTCTCGTTCTTTGCTAGTTATTATATTATCACAAATTCTCCTATTACAATTAAAAACCTTATTGCAGAGAAACGACAGCTAGCTAGGATTCGAACTCGGTAGCATAAAATTTCTCTTAAGTTTCAATACCACTAACCATTAGACCAATGCGTATCTATGCAGAGGGTTAAAATTACCCTACTGTTTATCCTGTTGTAGTTATTTATGAAAGTTGATATTGTAAGCGACTCAAATAAAATCTCAAAAGAATTGAAGGTAGTTTACCATTGATTTATAAAAATGATATCTTTGTTAAATCATAACGTTCTATATTTTCTTTGAGTAAGTTCAGTTACGATTGCGTTAAACGAGTTTTAATTATTTATTTTAATATGAGTTCGCGTTCGAATATTGATATGGCTACGAGGGCCCAAATAATAGCTTTGCATAACTGGCTTAAACGTAAGTATAAAAAAATTATTGAATTCACTTTCCGTTATTTACTTTACTACGCATGGCCATTAAAACATAAAAATAAAACATATACTTTTTTTTTTTTACAAGCGATAAATTCTTTATTATAAAATCCAGTACAGTCTTAAACACGGAAAAAAAAAACATACAAAAATTACAAATAAAATAGAGATTCCAACGCGTCGCCGCGAGGCAGGGTGCCCAGTAAGCTAGCAGCATTGCCTCTCTGCACTGCAATTGAAATTCTTTGGGCGAAATAACTGCCAGCCCTTGGATCACCCGTAACCTGCCGAAGGCGCGCTGAAATCTCAGTCACCAGTGTTTTTGCTTCCTGGCCCCACGGACCCATTGTCTCAACAGCGAAGGGCCCAAAAATATAATTCGCCTCAAGGTGTTCATATTTCTTTCGCTTGACGGTTTCAGCAGCAACTGCAGCCGCCCCTGCCCGCACGGAGGTACATAAGACATGGGAAGGAGCCAGTGTATCCACACAAGTGGCGTCCCATACTAAACATTTCCCCAACTTCCACGGTATCAAAGACATCCCGTCCGGCCTCCTACCGTCCGACCTCAACAAACCGCTCGGTTCCAGGACGGCTGGAACAGCAACAGAGGTTAAAGCTCTTCGAATGATGTCATTGATAGTTCAGTGTCGGGATAAGCGACCGGCACTCTTTTGGCAAGCTAGCCCGTGATGGCCCAACTCATTCACATCCCGACCACAGACGCACTGATGAGACTCATTCACCTTCAAACCTAATCTGAGTCCAACCGCCAGGGATAACGTGCAGTTGTCCAGTAGCGTGCCCAGATTTGCGGAAGGGAGCGCTCGCAGCCACAAACCCGATTCCCGCTCGGATACCGCAAGCAATCTAGCGTGATCTGTTGGACCAGTAGCTTCAAAGAGCAAGTTTTGCAATTTTTTCCTGCACACAGGCTCGTCCCACCCCCTCCGGTGGTGTGCATTACCTGGTAATGTTACGTCAGGGCAGTCATTCCGCCAGACTTCCAAAGCCTCCGCCACCCCACAGATCCCCCCGGAACCCAATGAAGGGCCTAGAATGTTACCGCATAGAGGACCTGCAGCATGAACTGAAGACAAAAAAGCCGGCAAAGCCACATCCGACACTTTTCTGACTCCTAAACCGCCGAAACGGACGGGCAGTGATGCCTGTACCCAAGATCTTTCATTTAGTTGGCAGTTCAGTATCATTACCAGAGTATCTTTAATAATATTATCCAAGCCGTGGAGAAGATGAAGATATTTCCAAAATTGAGCACAACGTAAAACGTATGTGAATTTTGGGACAAAAAGACACGAACGAATAATAGATACAGCCATGTGCGCATGTATTTCGCGTAGACGCTCTAATGATGACTGAAAAATATTAGTCTGGTCGCTTATGTATGATGGTATAGACTCATGTAATACTGGGGCACCGAGCAGGCGCAAAGACTCGCTCGACACAATTTTTATATTGGGAGCCAGTGCATTGAAATTAGAAATTATGTTATCCCTAACTCTCGGATCAATAGTTGGTTTAACATACAACTCGCACTTACCAAAATTGAGTTCCAGGCCCATAGCTCCAAATGAATCCCTTAGCAATTTCAAATCCGCTATCACTGTAGCAGCATCGCCCCCCAAAGTGCCGTCATCTAGGTACCAAACGTTAAACCTGCTCTATAATGATGCAATAATACGGTTGATACCCAGGCTGAAAATGGCAGGACCAAGGGGATCACCCTGCTGACATCCCGTGGAGGAATACACCAGGTGATCTTTATATACTAAATTTTTAAGAGAAGCGTAACACTGCCAAAGGTAAGGGTAAATATCCGGAATGTGCTCACCGACCTCCTTTAACATGGACCCCCTGTCTATGGTATTAAACGCATTCCGGATATCAACCTTGAGCAGCACTTCACCCCCATCTAATTGCAAAAAGGTCCTTGCCGCATGGACCGCAGCCTCGCAACCGCCCTTGATACCAAAACCCAGCTGTTTTGGTTGGAAAGTGTGACTGAGGATGGGAAGCGCGTGTTGACAGCAAATTTTGGAGGCGATGCGACGGAAGGTACTTCCCACCGCGATCGGCCTAATGCCCCCGTCTTTTTTCTTCAAGGCAACAAGATTAGCGCCATATAAGAGATCGATGACATTTTCTGATACCAAACCCGATAACATCAAGTTCACTAATTTAACTAGACTACTCAAAAGACTGCCCCCCACATCCCCCACCGAACATCCCGTCAAGTCTTTGAGGTGTTGAGGGGAGATTCCGTCTAAACCTGACGCAGAACCACTTTGAAAAGATAAAATGGTGTTGCGCATACCCTCCGCTGAGGTCCTGAGAGTTGAACTCGTGGATTGAAGTGGGTCGGGTAGTTGTGCTGATGGCATGGGTGGTGGATGCTTCAGTTCTAGTTCCCGAAGAGTTTCGGCATTATCTAGCGCCAAGACGTCACTAGAGAAAAGTAACTTCGCTGCCCCCCTTAAATCTCCATCATTTACTTTTACTTCTACTCTTTTGATATGGCTTTTACCTTTAGAATTTACACCCGGTGTAAAACCCTCACGGTAGGGGTAGAGGGTCAGAACAATTACTCTTTATCCTCGTAGTCAAAGATGTCGCTTCCGCCTGCTCCTTTACGTGTAAAATACGGTATGCAAAAGTTAACAGTTCCACCCAACTTTCCTTGTCATTCCTTTCAACAACCAAGTCAATACACTTACGAAGAGCAGAAGCAACTGCAAAACGCGCACCTCTAGGGATACGTTTGATTACAGGCACATTGTTTTTTAAGCCACTCAATAGTTTCCATAAAGGTTGGCTTTCTGAACCCACATCATGTTCCTCACCCTGCAAAGTGGGAAATGGATTATTATTTTCTCTACTGGGACCAGGCACAGGGCTAGATGGGGCGTGCAATCGGTGTATCCTTGATACATGAATTTTAAGTCCCTTACTTCCCCTGAAAAAGCGAGGCTGGGCACACTGGTCACACCTAATCCAGTTTTCCTGTGTCTCTGAAGTACGACCCGGGCTAGACGGAGGCTGCGACACCGTAAGCGACATTTTGGCAGGCGAGGTCGTATGCACAAATTAAAATACTCAAAACCTTTGTGCCCTTCTTACATTCAAATACGTACTTTAAAAAAAAAAATACCAAAAAAAATTTATACTGACTTGTCAATGAGAATCCCAAACTATCAAATTTATGGTAGGAAATAAAAATTTTGCATTACAGCTACTCTTTTCTTAACAAAAGTAAATAATAATTTCAAAAATGTAAAACATAAATAATATTAAAAACAAGTGTAAAAATAGATTGATCAAGTAAATTTCAACATTATTAACGAGTCATAAAAAATAATAATTATAATAAAACTACACATCTAACCAAAAACAGTCAAAATTTAAGAATAATACAAAAAAAAAAAATTACTGGTGTATGAATGTTAATACATAATTTAACAACAATAAAATTTAAGGTGAATAATATTATTTAAAGATACAGATCAGATTAATTTCAACAAATTCATACAATAATAATAATAATGTCACATAAAAAGAATAAAAACCCGAATAAAAATTATTGCATATTAATAATTTATTACACAAAAACATTAAAATATTAAAAAAATTAAAAAACAAAACAAAGAAAATGTACAAAAATGGTGAAAAATTTTCTTAGACGTCGCCGGTACTCGAACTCGAGTCTGCCGTTGCAACTGTGGTAGTAATGCCAGGTCTGATGCCCGCTGTACTAATCGCATCGATGACGTAAATGATGAAATACATGATGCCAATACTTGCAAAGTCGATGTTTTTATGCGCGTAGCTCCCTCTGTCTGTGAACAGCCAACTTAACCATACTTGTCGTCCGAATGCATCAACAGATGGGGGTGAATCTCAATTAAGACTTGCTGTTTTGTATACGAAGAGTGCCCTCTGTCAGTGAGTAGCAAAAATGGAATTGATTGGCAATCCCCAGTTCTGTCAACTGATTACAGATGGAGGTAAATCTCGGTCGACGATTGTAGACAAGCAGATCCCTCTGTTGTTGAATAGTATAAGACTTCGCGTAAATAGTAGCGTTTTACCACTTTGCTACACTGTGAGGATATAAACGTTGAACGATGAGTCACATATGTTTAAAATGATTGGCTGTTCGCAAAGCAAAAGATCATCTTTGTCTTGCAAATTGAAGATTTGTTATTTATATTGTTATAGCTGAGTTGGTCAACGATATACACATCACAACTAGTGATTCGACTGAATAGATCACACATACAATCTCTTTCATAACTTCCGTAAGTTATTCAGTAGTTTTTGGATTTTCGTCACTAGTATGTCACTTACTCAGTGTTTTTAAACGTTAAACATACTTATTACTTATAGTCTTTCTTGAAAACACTATCACTTAAGAGTCACAGTTTATTAATTAAACTTTGGTCACTTTTAACTTAATTGGACAACATTAACACTTTTAAATTTGTTTTAAATACTGAGCCAATGTTTACATTGCAACGCCATCTGGCGAGCCTCGAGAGCGATCATATACTTATTCCTCTTTCAGATAAAGACTGTCACTTTATGGGTAAAACGGTTTCAAGAGGAGGGTTCGTTGGAACACCGCAGTAGATCCGGCAGAAGACCCCATATTAGCTCAGACCAGCGTAAACTTATGGTGCAAGGTTATGAGGAAAATGGCTTTATCCCAACCAGATATTACGCAGGATTGTTTGACACATCTTTACGAACGGTGCGTCGTGCTCTCCATAGTGAAGGTCTGCATTATCGGCGACATGCTATTAAGCCATTGTTAACCGAAACCCATAAAAGGGCGCGATTAAAGTATGCTTTGGAAAATAGAAATTTCGACTGGAGTAACGTCATCTTTAGTGATGAGAAGACTTTTAAATCTAGCCAACACGGGCGAGTTACGCTGTGGCGTAGGAATAATACACGTTATAATAGTGATCACGTTGTGCCTAACTGTGAATCTGGTCGTATAGCAGTAAACATGTGGGGGTGGATGAGTGCCGCAGGCCCAGGAGAACTAACTTTAGTACCCAGTCGAGCAAATAGTGTGAATTATTTAGACGTGCTGAAGGACGTTATGTTGCCCACTGTGCGAAATATTTTCCCAGTAGAGGATGTGCCATTGATATCGTTCGTGCAGGACAATTGTCCTATACACCGTTCCATAATTGTGCAAGAGTGGTTTAGGCAGCAATCGGATTTAAGAATTATTCCTTGGCCTGCGAGATCGCCAGATTTAAACCCGATTGAAAATGTATGGGGCGTTATGGTTCAAAGGTGGGACAATAGGAACGAACGAACTAAGGAGGAACTGAGTAATCACTGCATGCAAGTATGGGATTCTATACGGGGTTCCAATTTATATGAGAATTTAATAAACTCCATGGGTTCGCGCTTGCAAGCTGTAATCGATCAAAATGGCGGTTATACAGGTTATTAGCTGAGACCGGGATAGCTATATATTGTGTTCAAAATGAGCGTAAGTGAAATATTTTTTTTTGTAATAGCAATATGTTATTATACTAATTGATTTTTATTATTTTCTGCATTATTACAAATGTTTATATTGTCTTTTATTCTTTATGGTAGCTACAACCCGGTCTCAAAATTGTTATTGATTTGAGGTTTAGCTCCGATTTCTTTCTCGGTTGGAAACGAATACTTAAGCTATAAACCTTAAAATCATATTATATCAATTAATCATATAGTCAATATATATATATATCTGCAAAACGAATTTTTGTAATAAACTATACTACACTAACTATAACTATATATAAGAAGGCAAAGCATTTAAAAAACTTATGTTGTGTATTTAGCGAAAGGTTATTATAAGTTAAGGTGTATTAATTATAAGACTATAATATAACTAATGTTGTTTTATTTCTTATCTACCTACACGAAAGTTGCATTTGTAAACGTTAATCAGTAAGAAAAATATTTGTTGATGTTTCCATTTTACCAAATAAAAAAATATTACCATATTTTTTATTTAAAAAATTATATATGTTCCATCTAGTTTTATTCTGAGGCTCCTAATGCAAAACTCTTGAAAATTTTCTTGAAAATAAAAACTCAATAAGCTATGTTTTATCGAAAATATATTGTTTTTTGCTATAGTTACTATTTTATTTCATGTCATCACAAATTATCTTAAGCCAACTAAAAATCATATTTTGCAGATGCACGTTGCTGAGCTTTTGTTATTTTTAATATGTGAATACGCCATCTAGTTTAAGTTCTGTGAGTCCAGGTGCAAAACCTCACAGAAAAATCGACTTTATGGTATCCATGCAAAAAAGACCATGATAGTACATTAGGACAAACCGACGCGGACGGAGCCCTAAACTTTTCTTTTAACATCCTAAGACGAAGCATTAGAGCTTCCATCTCAGAAGACCGTTCACGGCGCCTACTATCACGTCGGTCGCGACTATTGCGGCGATCATCGTCGCGATACAGGCTACGACTATCGCGGCGGGTCACACTGCGATCACGCCCGTGATCCGACATTCTAATTTATAAGGATTCGAACAATAACTTTGAAATTAAAGTACTTGAGATAAGTACAGAAGAAAATCACACACAAATCACTAGAATACAAACTACTTGCCACAAATATAAATGGAGTAAAAAAAAAGGACTCACCCTTGACGACAACAACGACTTGCAATTAACGCACTTGCACACGTTTGCAAGTAAAAATGAAAAAAAATAACGAAATCGAGGGTAGATGAGGTTAAATGGTTATTCAAATTAAAATCCGATAAAATCACATGTAAAACTAAGCACGTGGGCAAAAGATTTCGAATCCCACTTCTGATCTTGGAAATAAGACCAGAAGTGATTTTATTTTAAATTTAATTACTACTAGCTAAGGAAATTCAACTCAAAAATATAATTATTTTACAACAATTTAATTTACACCATTTAACAGTTCATCTAAATGACTAAATTAAAAATTATTACAAACCAAGTAAAGCAATCACAAAATTAACACACAACACTATAACCTCACAATTACGATAACACTAAAATCGATAACCAAACCGGCAGAGTAACGACCTAATAGCACGAAAAGATGAAGCGAGAATGTGGCGGTACCGGCGGGGCATCGCCTTTTCTAGTATCTACCCTCTACTATTAATCTTCCCTTCAACAATACTATATTTGGCTCGCCTACGCACCACCACGTGTTACCGGGCTGACGGTCGGACACAGACTGCCCCCACTCCGGTCGGCACTTGTGACGTATGCGCTCGAGACAAACAACTAGATATTTACATACACTACAGTAAGGTACAAATACTGGGTACAATAAAGCATGATAAATTAGTTGAATAGGTATTATCAATAGAATTAATTTCAAAATAACACAATTGGTTAATTTTTGTTTTGTTCTCGTTGAACCCAATAACTTCCATATTTAATGTTTGAGTTGGTAAATTTAATTTATTAAATGCATTATGGGTGATATAATTTGACTGAGAGCCGGAGTCTAATAGGACCTTCATTTTGTGAAGTTGGTAATATCTATCTCGCACAGTGACTAGTGCTGTGGAAAGAACTACAGGTTTTAATTGCACTGGTAAACCGTTGTTGTTACTTGAACCCATTGTTGTATTGACAACTTGGTTTGATAATAGATTGACAGATTGATTTTCGAATGTTGGTTCTGGATTGGGTATAGTTGACAACGTGGGCTGTGTATTGGTGTTTGTTGAAGTAGACCTTTGTGTATTATTAGCATTGTTAGGTATTATATGCAGAAGAGTGTGGTGTTTACGTTGACAAGTCCTACAGTGAAAAGCTTTACAATTTGGTAATATGTGATTAATACCTGACAATTCTGGCATAGATTAAGTCTATTTACCACACGAATGCGTGATTGTGGGTTCAGAGCCAAGAATTTGGGACATTGATTAATGTAATGACCTTCCTTACAATTAGGACATTGACTACGGCGGTTATAAATACCAGATGTTTTGAGTTGAGAGCCATGATGAGCACCAGGAGTAGAAGTGGCCACGAGGACCTTCAGTGAGGTTGTCGAGGACGGTTGATCACTGGAGCTGGTCCCGGCCTGGCTCAGCGTCTCCTGGAGGTCAGCTTGGCCTCGCAGGAAAGTTTTGAACTCCTGTAATGTAGCAAGTTTCCGGGTTTTACACCTTTCCTCCCATTTTCTTTGCATATGTTGATCTAATTTAGCTGACAAGAAAAATATTACTAAGATATCCCAATCTTGAGTAGGGACGTTCAAGGATTTTAATATTCTAATATGTTTGGATATACTGTCAGCTAATTTTTTAAGGGCTGAGGCATTAGTTTGCACATTCTCTATATTGAAAAGTTCTCTTAGATGGTGATAGACAAGCACCTTAGGGTTGTTGTAGCGCTCGCACAACAACTGCCATGCCAGTGCATAACTCTCATCGGAATACTCAACCGAGCCTATTACCTCTAAAGCGCTGTCTGAGAGGCAACCATGCAAATATTTAAATTTAATAATAGGTTTGAGGTTACTTTGATTAACAAGGGCATCGAAAACATCTCTGAATTCCATCCAGTGGGTAAGAGAACCCAAAAACTTTGGCAGTGGGATGTCTGGATATTTTACTGAATCGGTGGGTTCATTTACTGAAATTTGAGAGGTATTATTCAACTGGGTGGCGTTACACGAGGCTGTGGACTGTTGGTTTAAATACGACTTAGCTTTAGACATACATTCATAATAAGAATTTTCAAAGGCGTCTCTTTCTGATCATTCTTTATCAAGATCAGTGGATAATGTTTCAATTCTGTCTTGAATATTGTCATATCGCTTAAAGATTTCAAGTGCCCGTTGAGTCCTCAATTCTAGGTCTATAATGTGTTCAGCCGATAGTGAATCTAGGTTAATTTTTGATAAATATTTTTTAAATAGAGTTAGTTTGCCCTTTTCGACACCTCTTTTTTTAATTAAATCTTTGAGCAGGTTGCTTTCAATAATGTTAGGGCTCCTTTCGTCGTCTGAGGACATGGCAAATGTGAGGTTATGTTAAATTCAACCAAAAATGGAGTAAATTGCAAAAACACCAAAAACACTTACTTGGTAGGCAGTAAACCTATGATACCTATGACTTATTGCCTTAGCACGGTCGACTCTTCCGGCGTGGCGTGGTCGGTAGCACGTTGTCACTGGCGTACTGGCGTGGCTAGGTCGTGGGCGTTCTCGTTTGACGCGCCGCGCGCCACACGATTTTTCCTCGCTGGATTGGATTTTCTATAGCCGCAGCACGGAGGAATCTTCCGTCTCGGGGTGGTTGATGTAGTGTTCTGTGTCTATAAATAGATACATATGCTGTCCCACTCACAAGAGCAGCGAAGGTAGAACGTCAGTTGTACGTTATATAAGTACGCTGTGCGGCAGTCGAATCGCGCAGTCTTACAGTAGATGTCGTACAGAGCGGACGTGTCTTGGTGTAAAGGTGAGCCAGTGTCATAGTGATAGTGAATGTGTTAGAGGTACACTACATAATGGCGACGAGAAAATGATACGAAGCCACGCGGTGAGTTATTTTTCCATTTTATGAGCTGGAGTATTTAATGTAAATACTCAAAAGCAAATAGAATTTTAAATCAAAAGTAAATGCTGCATACTGAATGTTAAAAAAATATATTTGTGAGAGAAAAAAAATAACAAGGAAAGTGGAAGTGTCAGTTAGCATTTACTATATTAGGTAATGGCTATACTTTATTGCAAAATAAAAGTTCAAAATAACAATTCTCAGATTATATATTTTTCAGAGAGAGTTGGTAACCTAAAATAAAGGCTTTATGCGTAGCTTAGGCACCAGATCCAGTCTTTCACAAGTATCAGAGTAAAGAAAAAAGTTAAGTCAAAATAAAAAACATATATCTTTGTTGATTACCTAGGTTTTTTTGCGAAAGAAATAAGGAACTTATCATTTAATAAATTTCAGAGGAAAAACATAACAGAAAAATTAACGAGTCGTATATGACGCGATTACTATTGAAATATATTATTCAAATAGCTATAGTTTTCCGATTTACATGGATTAAGTGAAATAAATGGGGGATTATATTGTTTTTCCGTATGAAATGAGAGGTGCTGAATTTACGGAAGGAAGGTAGATCATTATAGTTATGTGGTGAAACTCTTTTATTAGGTATTTTATTCTACTCCTAGACAGGCATAACTTTTAAACCTATGAGTTATGCTGGAGGATAGTTGCATCAGATCCGGAGTGCAATGCTGTGCGGGAAGGTCGCCAGTCGCTGGAGTCAATGAGTATAAGTTGTGGGTGCTTTCTGTCAGGGCCGGGAGGCTCACACTCTGTGAGTCGGCTGTGATTTTCCTGATGAGGGTTATTATTTGTATTTGCTTTAAAACATACTAGCAGTTATTAAGCTGATCTGGTTTCTATACAGTGTATTTTTAAAGCTGTTCACTAAAGATGCAGTTAACAACATTCTCTGGTTCCAGTCTGCAACCACATGATTAGAGAGAAAATTATGAATTGATATTTCTTTTGATTTCACACGATACAATTTCAGCTAATGTCCTCTCAATCATTATTGTAAGAAAATTGTAATAGGTCTTGCAAATAGGGTACATCATAATATCCTATTAGACTTTTGTAGGCCTCGATTGGGTTGCCTCTTTGTCTTTGACGTGGTAGCGGTGTGAAAAAAAAAATTAAAAAAAAGAAGAGAAACCATAGTAGGGAATATGCATGAAAAATATGTGTTATCGAACCAGTTTATCCGTAAATATTCGAAAGTACTAACTTACACTGAAAACAGAATAAAATTGGTGGAAAAACGAACGAGATATAGCGAGTTTACGAAAATATGTCTATCTCACTCGCGAAATACGCTATTTTCTATAGCAAATGTATTGATGATATGTATTTATGACGTCACCAGTCCATATCGGACTTCTCTCTCTAATGAAACTTTAAAGTATCACAGGTTCGTCGCTGATTAAGATATTTTATAAATTATTTCATATTTGTTTACTGTGGTTAATAAGGCTTTTATTAAGCAAATAATGCGTGCATATTCTCTATTGTATAAGTATACACTTACCGGTAATGAGGTAGTATACGAAATAAGCAATACGATAACCTGTGGTCAATGGCAATATGATAGCCTACTTAGGTATGATTTATTAGAAAAATGATAGCTATGTTATATGGCAATATGATTTGAAATGAAATCAAATGAATTTGAAATGAAATGAAATTTGAAATGAAATGAAATTTATTTGACTCCTTAATGTACACAAAAGTTACGCTGTTGGCCCTACACTAGGCAACATGCCTGTCCTGTGGTGGCCAGTTTGAAATTCCAATTTTGTTAAAATGTGCCGACAATTAGGTTTAGAAGAATTGCAGATAATAATGACTTACACTCAAACTAATAGCCAATTCCTTTTTATAACTAATTAGGAACACGTGAGATGCTTCACATAACTGGTACACTCAATAAATATAGGTACTTACTTAATGTAAATGTTTTAAATTAATAGTTAAGCTTATACTTTACAATTTTCAAAATTGCTCTGTTTCGAAGTAGTTCCACGAAAAGTAGAAGGGATCTAACTATGTGCTTACATGATAGCCGATAACAACAGCAATATGATTGCTTATAATGACACATGCATAGCAATATGATAGCTATGACATGGGGCAATATGATAGCTAATGATGAGACATGGCAATATGATAGCCGATAACAACAGCAATATGATTGCTTATGATGACACATGTATAGCAATATGATAGCTATGACATGGGGCAATATGATAGCTAATGATGAGACATGGCAATATGATAGCTATGTCAAATAGTTGTGTGATAGACCTTACATATTGCAATATGATAGCTAGTACGAGTGAGGTATATGATCTATGTTAAAGGACAATATGAAAGTCCATATAAGCATTTATTTATGGTCGATATGAAAGGTCAGCTCAGATAATATTAATTGGACTGAAAGGCAATGTAAGCTTGCGCAAATTTGGATTTAGTTGTACAATTTGCACATCAGCCCATGGCTCAAGTCACGACACTTCCAAACCTCGAGCATTTCGACCCTGACAGTGATCAGTGTCGGTAGGCGCTAGATGGGAGAAATGGATAAGGGCACTGGAAATATATTTTCTAGCTTCAAACATTACATCTGAAGAATCTGGAACAAGAAAGGTTGTTGTGTCATGCCGTTTAACCTTTTGTCAGTTTGGGCATGCATTGGATTGTGCGAGGCCAAGAAAATCATTAAATTGGGTGAGGCCGTAAGCCCACATTAAAATGTGCGAGATCAAGAATGACGACCTCCGTGGCGTAGTGGTCACCATGCTAATCCACCCCCCAGAGGTCCCGGGTTCGATTCCCGATCAGGGCAAGTTGGAAAATGGCCTTTTTCAAACTGTCCTAGGTCTTGGATGTTTATCTATGTAAGCACTGTCAAAACTATATCAAAGTACACACAAAAATCTGTCATATAAACCGCCTTTGTCGTTTCCCGCGCAAATACGCTGGCACTGCCACGCAGGATTGCAATGGCCATCCTTTGCACGAGAAACGAACCTAAACGGGAGTCACCAGTCTTCTCTACAATTCTGTGCCCTATCTCGCCGATCAGGCGCTTATCATCAGCACCCGAGCAGCCCATCGTTTCTACCGCCACTAGGACGAAGCAACAATACGGCTCTAAAGCCGCATACTTAGCCCGGTTTCTCTCGGCTGCATCTTCTGCAGCTGCGGCTGCCGAGCCGATAATGCGGCCAAGGTAGATGGCCGCCACGGTGCTGACACATGTAAAAGGTCATTGCATAGAAGTATTTGTTATAAATTATAGTATCGCCCCTCTATATTAAATTATTTTATAAGAAAATCATTGAATTGGCTTTATAAGAAAATCATTGAATTGGCCATATAATCCCACTGGAGAGTCAAGAATCAAACAACAACAGTGGTAAGAAAGACTGAGCAATTCATGCATGAACATTCTTATAAAACTAAGCGGACTTTTGCAGACGTAGATATAGCAGACATTCGAGGATTATCACCAACTCGAAACATAGGAAGATGCAAATTGATATTTTAACGGCAAATTAGAAAGACAAAATGAAATTTTAACAAGCAAGAACTTAAATAATATGCAAGTTCTTGTGTTTCTATACTATTGGTTTTGATTATTATTTCATTTGCTTAATTTTGGCATAGTTTTTATTTAGTGATGTGGTTTTAGAATATTGAGCAAAATGTTAAGTAGATAAAATAAATAAATTATTATTCACTTCATTACATATTCTCTTTAAAAATATTAAAGTAAGTGATGAGTGAAAGAAAGTGAAAGTTAAAAGTGCGTGTTTTCAGTGTTAACTTGTATTGTAGAATACAATTATATGAAGTGACCGCTGAGATTGTGGTTATTTTGAAACAACTTTATAGTAATGCATAACAGGAGTCAAGAGTTCGTTAGATATCTTATGACGGCCGATATAAGTAGACTTTTGACAGTGATCCATTTTCTGACAGTGTTGGAAAAGGAAGAAGAATAGGTAAAATATTTTTATACCGTTCGCTCATTAGTGAGCAAGTTACACAGGTTACACTGCTCTCGGATGGCTGTTTATGTATTTTTACGCGAACAAGTGACCATGACCCTAAGACGGGTATTCCACCCGAATCGTCTTATTCGTGGGTCCTTACTACAGACTATTTACAACAGACTATTTTCCTCACTTTGGAGCCCTTGGAAAATCAAGTAAGCTGGTCAAATGGCAGTTAAAATCCCAATTTACTTCGAGCCTTAAAGGTTTAGAATGACTCAATTCGAAAAAAAATAATTAGTCTGCTTTGTTATTAGTCATATTACAAGTTGAATGAAATTCGGAAAAATATATAGTAAAAACACTATTTTGTCAAGATATTTTTAACTAATATAAGCGTTCCTTTTATTTCAGCTTTCTCAGTTAGTAGATATGAGCAAAGGCAGGAATTACATTAGAGATTGACACTGGCAGTCAAACTCGACCGATTTAAACTACAAAAAGAAAATAAATTTTATTATTGGTTATGAGTTATGAGTCATTGCTCGTTAGTTTGAATTTAACTTAAGAAAAAAAATTAAAAAAATAAATTTTATGGAGAAGGATAGAGGGAGAACGAAAAACTTAGTTCATAAATATCTGAATCTATTAATATTCTTACTCAATTAGGTTGCAGATTTAATTGAATCGTGGGTTATAAGATAACCTAGTTATAATTGGAACATACTCCGTAATTGTAACTTCATTTAAAAAAAAATTGTAAGGAAGGGATGTAGTGTTCTGTGTCTATAAATAGATACATATGCTGTCCCACTCACAAGAGCAGCGAAGGTAGAACGTCAGTTGTACGTTATATAAGTACGCTGTGCGGCAGTCGGATCGCGCAGTCTTACAGTAGATGTCGTACAGAGCGGACGTGTCTTGGTGTAAAGGTGAGCCAGTGTCACAGTGATAGTGAATGTGTTAGAGGTACACTACAGTTGGTAACACGTAGCGTAGCGTAGGACGTGCGTGGGTGGTGCCTCGGGCAGGCCTCCTCGGTCGCAGGCGCCGCACGGTCCCTCGGTAATAGTGGAGCCGCTCGATCTGGCTACGCCCTCGTATTCGTATTCGTTGGTAGATCACTGGGAAGGTTATCGTCCCAATCAACCTTAAGTTTCCACAGAATTTGTATGAAGCACCAAAAATGTCTACGCTTCTACTGGTTTTCTGGGTTTGTAAATTGGGTGAGAAAATAAAAGGACGTGCTACCGTGACGAGTTATAATTGAAGATTAAAGGTGGTGGCGTAATGACATTGACAGTTACATAAAATAACGCCATCTATGAATATTTGCTAAAAACGCTAAGTGAAAGATGTTGCTCGTAGTTGCCACGCGTAAGAACCATTAATTTGTAGTACAAGCTTTTTAGACTAGGTGGCGCAACGTGCAACAGCGTCACCCAGAAGAAGACCAAATAATGACTATATGGAGGCTATTGTGAAGGGAATGTGGATCCCAAATAACAAAGCCAACTCCAACAGCGGTCTTTCATGTGTTTAATGTTTATGTCTTTTATGTTTGAGAGGAACCATGGATTAGGTTCGGTTATGCTAAAGATGACTGTTCGGCTTCTGGTCATGGAGAAGGCTATTAATTCCAGTCACCACTGTAGCAATCATAAGGGCACGACAATTTCATGTTTTGAAGAGTTTTCATGACACGGCTTCAGAGGCTTCACATTTTTAAATATAGTTTCACATATTGGTTTCACATATTGGTTTCACTTGATTTCTACTCAAAGATGTCACGTGAAGCGGCAGGTTGTTGTATCATGGTTTTAGATTAACAAGCCGTTTAATCTTTTGTTAGGTTGGGCACGCATTAAATGAGTCAAGAGTTGAGTTAAGAGGAGTCGCAGGTGTTCGATGCTGGATGTCGCGACGGGGACTTACTCGTAAATGGCAGGTTTTCTGCGCGCGAGGTCGCCTCGGTCATAAAAGGCATGGTCAGAGGTAAGTCTCCCGGTCATGATGATCTCAGCATCGAGCATCTGAAATACGCGGGGGTACACTTGCCGCGAGTTTTATCCATGTTTTTTAATTTATGTATAAGCCATTGTTTTTTGCCAGATGAATTGATGTACACCGTTGTGGTGCCTGTTGTAAAAAATAGAACAGGGGATGCCTCAGACTTGTCCAATTATAGGCCTATATCCTTGGCTACGGTTATAGCTAAGGTGCTGGACGGTCTGCTTGATAGAAGATTGGCTGTAAGTATTAAAATCCATGATTTACAGTTTGGTTTTAAACCTGGTCTATCTACTGAAAGTGCCATCTTCTGCCTCAAGCAGACTGTACAGTACTATACAGCAAGAAAAACCCCAGTCTATGCTTGTTTTTTGGACTTGTCGCAGGCTTACGATTTAGTAATTTATAATCTGTTGTGGAAAGAGCTACAGTGTGAAACCAGCCTTCCTCCGGAGGTTATATCAATCTTTAAATATTGGTATGACAACCAGAGGAACTGTGTCAAATGGGCTGACGCGCGGTCGGATGAGTACGGGTTGGAATGCGGCTTGAGGCAGGGGGGGTTGACCTCGCCTAAGCTTTTGAACTTGTACATAAACAAACTGATCGAGGGGCTCAGCAGCACCTACATAGGATGTCATGTAGGTGGAAAGTGCGTCAATAACATAAGCTATTGTGATGATATTGTGCTGTTAAGCCCGTCGATTGGAGCCTTGAGAAAACTTCTACACATGTGTGAAGAATATGCAGTGGCTCATGGGCTCAGATATAACCCGCGCAAAAGCGAGTTTATGGTTTTTAAAGCGGGGGCCTCGAGGAGTCAGCGAGAAGTAATCTGTCCTGCTCTAGGGGGCACCCCCTTGAAAAGAGTTGCGAAATTCAAATATCTGGGTCACTGGGTCACTGAGAACTTGTCAGACACGGTAGATATTGAGAGAGAGCGTAGGGCGTTATCTGTTCGCTGTAATATGTTGATTCACAGATTTGCACGATGTAGTAAACAAGCCAAGCTGACGCTTTTCAGAGCCTACTGTCAATCGTTTTACACGTGCGGTCTGTGGGTTAATTTCACGCAGCGGGCATATAGCGAACTACGCGTACAGTACAATAACGCGTTTAGGATGTTGTTCGGACTGCCGCGTTGTTGCAGCGCGTCAGGTATGTTCGCGGAGGCGCATACTGACTGCTTCTATACCGTCATTAGAAAGCGATGCGCCTCGCTGTGGGCGCGCGTGCGTGGCTCGTCGAACGCCATCCTGAACGCGTTGGCCGACCGGTGGGACTCTCCTCTGTTGAGTCGCTGGGTGCAGCTTCACGCTCCTGTTGTTAGCTACCAATATCTGTAGCACAGGAGTTCCATCGGAGGCTAATATTGATTTCGAAATAATTTAAAATTTCCTAAATTACTAACCCTAGAATAAGTTTAAGTGGTACTAACATAATATGGATAAAAAGTCTGAAATAAAATTTTTATTATTATTATTATTATTAAATTACGTGAGGTCATCGGGGCACATTAAATTGCGTGAGGTCGTTAGGCGCGCATTAAATTGCGTGAGGTCTTTAGGCACGCATTAAATTGCGTGAGGTCATCAGCGCGCATTAAATTGCTTGAGGTCTTTAGGCACGCATGAAATTGCGTGAGGTTATCGGCGCGCTTCAAATTGCATGAGGTCGTTAGGCACGCATTTAATTGCGTGAGGTCATCGGCGCGATTAAATTACGTGAGGTCATTAGGCACGCATGAAATTGCGTGAGGTCATCGGTCATAGGACCGGTGTGGGGCAGTCTGTGTCCAATTTGACCATGATTGGTACAAATGCGTTTTTGCCCTTATTATCAAATTTAGAATATTTGTCCTCAGAAATAACGTTTAATTTTATCTGCCGCTCGTTTGTGCATAATGGCCCAGTAATGGTCATAGTGACCATTATAGGGGCGACCATGACTGGACGTTGTATGACATACATACATACATACATACTATCACGTCTTTATCCCTAATGGGGCAGACAGAGCATTTTGGGTCTTGCGGCTCTATGCAGAGCCCAGGGCCGCAAGACCCAAAAGCCACTTTTAGCGTCATGGTGGGCGAGAAGATGGAAAAGCAATCAATACAGTGATGGGTTGCTAGCCGCATCGCCTGTTTACATGATTTGCATTTTTGCCCATTCCCTCGATCGGCTTTTACGATCTGCGTGGGAAGAGAAGCAGCTGGTACATTCTAAGTTTTTTTTATTTCTCCCAGACCAGCATGGGAGTTGTATGACAAACCATAATATTTGGAATAAGTATACAAGAGGAGTTGCCTTGTTATTTTAGCTTTGTTATCTTGTTAACATTGCGGAGTGCTATTTTGTTCATACTTTAGGTGTTAAGGGGCTACCTGAATTTTCCGGGGTCCAGTGGCGCCCTCATTTAAAATAAATCATTGTGCAAACAAGAAGCTTTTCTACGCACATTAGCTAAAAGTGGCCGTTTTTCGCAAATGTGCGTAGAAAAGCTTCACGTTCGCACTTTAAATTATAAACAGTAGTTCATAAAATAGTATAAAGGATTATCTAGGGTTTGATCAAGACGAAATTTTAAATGATATCACAGTTTCCTTTCAAATTATTTATTTTAAATGGGGGCGCCACTGGACCCCGGAAAATTTGGGTATGGCCTTAATACATAACTATTTATCCTTTTTTTACTAAATTAATCAAAATCAAGCATTTTAAATTTATTTTATTTCTTTGTTTCATAAGGCAACAATGGCACCAAAGAAAGACTACAATCCCCATCAAATGGGCCTTGCACTTAAAGCTGTTAGAAAAGGGGACAGTTATTCAGCTGCAGCTAAAAAATACGGTGTACCGAGAATGACCTTGAGAAACAAAGTAACGGGAAAGAGTCCTCCTGACTGTCAAATGGGTCCACCAACAATACTTACAACCAATAAGGAAGCCATATTGAAAGAATGGCTTTTTGCATTGCCCGATAGGAAAGGAGCAACTTTCTGTTCAAATAATTATAAAATCTGCTAATAGAAAAACTCCATTTACAAATGACAGACCAGGCAGAAAATGGTTCGATTTATTTTTAAAGCGACACCCAGAAATATCTGAGAGGGTTTCGCAAAACTTAACCACATCAAGAGAATCTGTAAAAGAAGAAAATATAGTCAAACGGTTACAGACGTAAATAATTATTTACAAGAAAATAATCTTTCAGAAGCTTTAAAGGATCCAACGCGATTATTCAATGCCGATGAAAGCGCGTTTTTCTTTAATCCCAAACCTGACCGTGTTTTAGTTAAACAAGGAGACAAAAACATATATACAACATGCGGAAAAGAAAAAAAGAACCTCACAGTTCTTCTAACAGCCAATGCAGCTGGACAGTTAGAACCACCAATGATAGTGTTATCATACGAACGCGTTCCAAGACCTATAACCGACAGTATTCCTTAAAGTTGGGGCGTTGGCCGTTCTGAAAACGGCTGGATGTGCGGGAGTACATTTTACGAATATGTAACCAATGTATTCTATCCTTGGTTGGTTCAAAACAATACAAAGTTCCCCATAATCTTCTTTTTGGCTGGTCATGCTTCCCATATAACTAAGCATTTGTCAGATTTTTGCAGCGAGAAAAAAATTGAGGTTATTGTCCTGTACCCAAATAGTACTCACTTATTGCAACCTATGGATGTGGCGGTATTTAGGCCTCTTAAACTGTTTTGGTGACAGGAAATAAAGAAATGGAAGACTAAAAATCTGGGTCAGCAAGGGAAAAAAGAAAACTTTGCCCCAATTCTAAAACGTGCATTAGAAAGTGTAACTCCGGACTGCATTAAAAACGGGTTTCGTGTTGGACGGCTCTTTCCTTTTGGCCCAGAACTAGTTGACTTTACAAAGTTAAACGTTCAACACAGAACATCTTTCAGATTCTACAAAAACCAAGCTTTTTAAGCCAACTTGAAGTTGAAATCATGAAGATATTCAATCGGTCAAAACTAGATACTTTTAACAAGTGTTTTTACTTACCTTTGTCAGAATTAGCTGATGTATTACCGACTGAAGATTTTACAATGTACACTATCTGGGCTAAATATAAAAGCTTGTGTGGAATAACTGGATCGGAAAGCAATACAGACGCCGTTAATAATCAAAAAGATGACAAACTTTGTGTTGAGCGAAATAAGAACCGAATGATGAGTGCTGCTGTACAAACGATTTCTTCTGAAATTCCTCTGAATTCTGAAGTGCTTTTGAAATCTTGTCCTCCTGTGGAATGCTACCTTGATTCACCAAAATCTGCAAGTTGTTCTACACAAGCACTTCAGAATAAAAAAAAATTGGGGGCTAATGATAACCACGATAAAAAAGGTACTGACAATGATAAAGGTGAAACTAAGCTGAACCAGGACTTGCTTTCTAAATATGCTTTAAGTGACTTAGCTTCTACGCATAAAACTCCAGACCAAAGTCACACCGTCGACATCGTCTACTATTACAAAAAACCAAAGCGACATACCATCTAATTCATCAACTGTAAGTTTTGCTCATCACATGCTTAATAAAGGTATTCTGGTGCCATCACCGTTTAAGAAGGCTCTATTTTGGCCAGAAGCGATACAAAAGAAACTTAAAATATCCAAAGAGAAAATACCATCGGCTATAACAAGTAAAGCTTGGAGAGAATTTCAAGCCAAAAAAGAGGCGGAAAAGAAAGAAAAAGAATATAATAAAGAAAAAAGAAAACAACTACTTAAGGAGAAGAAAGATTTAAAAGAAAAAGCCAAAATTGATAAGCAAAAGAATACAAGTAGGCGTAAAGAAAACTTGAGGAAACGCAGACATGTCTCAAACAGTTCAAGTGATGTTGATGCTGATAGTGATGTGACATAAAGTCAAAGTCAAAGTCAAAATTTTTTATTCAATGTAGGATAAATTTATCTCTTATTGAAGGTCATTTTTTTAAATATTATTTTAGTGCAAAAGCTAAAAACTACTAGCGTTTCAGAACGACCACTGCTGGGAAGATTACGCCGAAAGACACCCAGTTCAGTATTGGTCCCTACCCAGCCTGATGGGCTATGTTACAATTACAATACAGATTTACACTTAAGCTATACATTTAAATTATACAATTACAATTTGCAGTCAACTATTTCCAAGAATTTTTCTCAGATGATGATAAGTAGTCATTTACATGATAATACGCATTTTGTAATAAATGATTTTTAACTGCTGTCTTAAACTTAGATAATGGTAATGCTACTATATCATCTGGAATTTTATTATAGAGGCGCAAGCCGAGACCCACAAAAGATTTTTTTGTTTTCTCTAACCGCAAAGCTGTGATGGCTAATTTATTTTTATTTCTCGTGTTAATACTATGAATATCGCAATTTCTCTTAAATGAGTGTATATTCTGATGCACGTACATAATGTTCGCATAGATGAATTGCGAAGGGAGGGTCAAAATATTTGTCTTTAAATAGTTCCCTCAAAGACTCTCTAGCACCTAATTTATATATAAATCTGATAACGCGTTTTTGTAAAACAAATATGGTATATATATCTGCAGCGTTACCCCATAGCAATATTCCATAGGACATAACACTGTGGAAGTACCCAAAATATACCAAACGCGCTGTATCAACGTCAGTCATTTGCCTAATTCTTCTAACCGCATAGGCCGCAGAGCTAAGTTTTCCAGCTAATTTTTGAATATGGGCACCCCATTGCAACCCTGAATCAAGCCTTATTCCCAGAAATGTTGTGTTATCAACCATATCTACTGCTTCCTTATCAATAAATAATCGTGTTGAAACTTTTATAACATTCGGTAAGCAGAACTTTACACATTTCGTTTTTTTTGCATGTAGTACTAAATTATTTGCTGTAAACCAATCCAACACTTGCGAAAATAAATAATTGCATTTAATACTAAATTATTTGCTGTAAACCAATCCAACACTTGCGAAAATATATTATTCATCTCATCAGAGGTGTCAGTTTTCCTATCTACGCTGAAAACAAGGGAAGTGTCATCAGCAAAAAGTACAGCCTTACAATCTTTTACATAATATGGTAAATCATTAATATAGATTAGGAACAACAAAGGACCTAAGATAGAACCCTGGGGCACACCCATCACTACGGTTGATCCTTCAGATTTTACTTGATTTACACTAACTTTTTAAATTCGGCTACTCAAATAAGATTTAATCAATTCAAGAGCCTTCCCTTTTATTCCGTAGTGGTCAAGTTTGGATAGAAGGGTTTTGTGGTCTACACAATCAAAGGCGGGAGAGGTCACAAAAGACACCAATTGCATTCTGACAACACTCCCAAGCATCATAGATGTTTTGTAAAAGTGCAACATCTGCATCCGTTGTTGATCGACCCTTAGTAAATCCATACTGATCACCATGAAACATACTATTTTTGTTGAAAAAATCTAATAATTGGTCAAAAATTATCTTTTCGAATATTTTGCTCAGTGCTGGCAGAATAGAAATGGGACGGTAATTTGTTGGATCATTTCTGTCACCAGTCTTAAATAGAGGGATAACTTTACTTAACTTCATCATGTCAGGGAAAGATCCCGCGTCTACACATTTATTAAATATGGAAGCTAAGTAAGGCGCAATTACATCTATAATATTACTTATAACGGATACAGAAATGTCCCTCAAATCACCAGCTTTTTTATTATTCAAGCTGTTAAAAGTATCAATGATATTTTTAGGTGTGACGTATTTGAATATTAGCCTATCTTTACATTTAGGTACGCAATTGGTTAATAGCTTTTTTGATTTCCTAGATGAGGACATTAGTGGGGCAGTTGTATTTAGGAGAATGTTTGTGAAAAAGTTCTCAAAGTATTGTGCGACATATTCACCAGTGTTTAGAACCTTATTGCTAATGTTTAACTCAATTTTATTTACTCGTTGCTTGTTTTTCCCGGTTTCAGTGTTAATAATATTCCAGGTTGTCTTTATTTTATCTTTAGAATCTAGAATAGCTTTCCTGGTGTATAATGATTTCGCGCATAAGCATACTTTTTTAAAAAGCTTTGAGTAAGTTCTAACATAATTAATGAAATTAGGTGTTTGGTTATAAGCTTTCATAGCTAATAATTCATATAGCCTATTCCTACTAATATGAATCCCTGTGGTAGCCCATTCGCTAAACTTTTTCCGATTACGTTTCTTTCCCTTTTTAAGTGGAAAATTATTATTAAATTCTGATTCAATCACACCGAACATTTAATTATACAAAATTTCCGGATCATCCCGAGTTTCTTCAATTAACGGTAATTTTTTCGAAACTGTATCCCTAATTTTTTTAATTTTATCTTTAGTAATAGCTCTGTAGGTTATTTCAGGTAATTCTACTTCTACTGCGTTGTTGGCAAATTTCACGAACTGATCAAAATGATCAGAAGTTATATTTTTAATTATAGCTTTATCAACAGCAGTGCAATCACAGAAAACATTATCTATACATATTTTAGAGTCGCCTTGTATTCTAGTTGGTTCTAAAAATAAATTAAACAAATTGAATGACAAATAAATTCAAAAATCTAATACATTCGGTGCTATCAGACGCTAATGAATCTACGTTAAAGTCGCCACACAATATTATGTTTTTGCGACATGAACTTAATTTTCTCAAAACATCTTCGATTACAGTTTCTAAAGTATTAAAGTTAGCTTTTGGGGGTCTGTACGCGCATACTATAATACAATTTTCTAGTTCAACACAGGATAATTCGAAAATACTTTCAACCGACAGGCTTACAATATCCTTGCGTTCTTTACATTTTACATCATTTCGTGTTAAAATTAAACTGCCTCCTTTTTCACTAATCTTTTTAATAAATAAATTAGAGACTAAATAATTATCAATATTAAATTGTACTTGATGTGACTGCAAAAAGTGTTTAGTTAAACATACTACATGTAAATCCCTATAGTTTGCATATAATTCTAATTGCAATAATTTGCTAGTCAGGCCCTGAATATTTTGGTGAATAATATTTAACTCTTTGGCCTTGACTGTTGTCTTTTTAATTAGTTTAAATCAGACTGAGTATCTCCAGCTATGGTACATTCAGCACTACAATGTACTGTGTTTAATTTAGATTTACTAGTTGTACTATTTACAACAGTACTTTGTATATTATAAGCTACTAATGTAGCTAAGAGTCGCTTATATCTAGGAGGCAGATACATAGTATCTTGAGTCAACTTAAAATTACAAATAAATTTATTTATGACAATAAGTCATATTGTACAGATGTACATTTAAATCATATATATGCCTGTTACTTTTACTGTCTAAATTGTCTGAATATGGAAAGGCACTTATGATAAATCTACAATCCTTTTTTTGTTTTAAATCTTTGATTTTGTCTATAGCTTTTTTTAAGTTCCTTCCTGTAATAGAGGAACTGTCACCACACATTATTAAAATTGTGGTATGTTGGTCTATGTCATTATAATTTATGTTATTTATTAGGTTTAAAAATGTGACCCCGGGTGTGCATACATTGAATACTGAACATTCACTGTTCAGGTTATTATAAATCATACTACTAAGATCTTGACCTAACTTATCAGAATATATTATTATTTTTTTACAAATCATTTTTCTATTTATGCTATTATCATTGTTTCTATTTTGGATTGTACATCATTTTCTACATGAGGGTATTTATTTATACTTAGACTTATACCGCAGTCAACAGTAGGGGATGGGGTTGAGTCCGTGACAGGTGATTCCGTAACCACTGTTAGGGGAACACCGTCAGATACTACATATGCAGAGATAGAAGAAAGTGAAATGGATATACCGGATCAATCTGATGACGATCTAATAACACTTATGGATTTAAAGCTAAAACACGCTATGAATGAAAATGGCTATACCAATCAAAGGCAACAAAGTATTCAAAATGATCAGATTTCACTTGCGTCCATAGAACAAGCTGATACGAAAACTTCTGATGAAGATCTAGAATTAGCTAAAGTTATAGTAGAGCAGTTGTCATATTATAACTTACCTGTTACGTCAGATAACAATTTAGATGAGACATTCCTTGTAGAACTCTAAATGGAAATAATACTCCCGGTCCTGATAACGTTTCTGCTAACGATTACGTAATGGTTATTTGGAATGAAAAAAAATACCCAGGTCAAATTGTTTCTTTATCTGAAGAAGGGGCTCTAGTATCTTGCTTCAATAAAACGAAAGAATTTTGGCGCTGGCCATTGGTTAAAGACATACAATTGTATAGTTGGGATAGAATTGTACGTCAAATAGCAATTCCTAAGTTTGCCAAGAAAGGCTATTTTTTTATTTCAGAAATGGACGATTTATAAATAGGTATTTTAAAAATACTGAAATTCAGTAAAGGTGCCATAGTATACCCAATTTGATATTCTATTTTCTTAAAATTAGAGCTTGTTGTACTTGTAATAGTTTTGTAAACAACTTTGTACCTCTTTTAAAATACTTTGTAACCTATTTACTTATTTGTAGATTATCGACTAATTGTTATAGATTAAGAAAACGAAGGGTTAGAAAGGTGAAAAATAAACCATTTTTTTAAATATTTAACACCCTTTATGTTTTAAGATAGTAACTACTTAACATTACCTCTTAAGAGTTAACTCTCAATAACGAAACTGAAATGTAGCATTAAAAGAAGAAATGTTAGTTATATTTTAAACTACGCTGGATCTCATTTTGTTTTTATTTGATTGTTTGAGGATTGAAAGATTCTATGTTCAAAAATTATAAAGAAATAAAACACAAATTATAAACAAATCTTGCATTTATTTTATTTTAACATAGTTTTGACAAGCTTATTGACCATAATTGGTGCTGGTCATAATAGGAGCAGACCATAAATGGGAGGGTCACCATTGGTTTTTTGGCTGACCATCATTGGTCCTGTCTACACCTACTTTTCAAATTTATTTTTTGACTTGGGTATATAAGACAAGACCTATTTCTAAGATTTCGTGGGTATAGGATTCCAACTTAAATCAATATCAATAATTTTGGAACAGATCTGGTTTCAATTATATACAGATATTTCTAAAAATAAAATAAAACAATATTAAAGTGACCATGACTGGTGCGCTTACCTTACATGACTCAGAAGCGTGATAGGCCAGTTCTTCAATAGGGTGTTATCTCTCTTTTAAAACAACAGGACCACCACGGCCCTGTTAAACGCTTCTGGCGTTACGCCCTAAAGCAAAACGTAATTAAAAAGCCTCTGAAGGACTTTTAGTCCTGGCGTTCCGCTCGCTTTCAGAAGCTCTTTTGTCATTCCATCCAGCGCCTTGTTTTTAAACTGTTTGATCTTGCTGATGTCCGGGATATCTTCGGTATAGCGTCAAGTTGGCTTGGCTCTTAAGTTTTCAGCCATTTGTTTGCTGGGTTGTGAAACTGAGGTATACAGCTGTCCATAAAACCTTTCAATCTCCGCCAGAACCCTTCCTTTGTCGACACCACCTTTCGACTTTGAAATCAATATTCACTATGCCTGTTAATATTCTATTTTATAATAGCTTATTACATCACTTATACAACGTTGAATATTCGTCTCTTTGTCGTTAGGATAAAATTAAATTCATTCTTACCGTGACAATTAAAAGGATTTCTGTGTCCAGAAATCCTGCAGACTTAATCTCCCGTGGCGTAGATGCGAGTCAGTTGGTGTCTAATACATTGTGGTGGCACGGTCCAGATTTTTTAAGCAAAAAACAGTCTGAGTGGCCTATCTTAAAACCAAATAATAATAATGAATTACCCGAAATCAAATCTAATGCTGTTACTATTTCCGAACCATTAATTGATTTTGAAAAATATTCTAATTTTATAAATTACAAAGATCAGTTGCATATGTAAAGAGATTTATTTATAACTAGCTGTTGCCCGCGACTTCGTCTGCGTGGACTTTAGTTTATAAGAATCGTTATTTTGATATTTTCAATAAAACCGGTCAAGTGCATATCAGGTCACACGCAGTGAAGGGTTCCGTATTTGTGAATGTCGATTTAGAATTAAAACTAAAGAGTTCATCATCATCTCAGCCCTAATTCCGTCCACTGCTGAGCATAGACCTGTCTTCGTCGACACATCTCAGTCCTGTGCTGCTCACATCCAGGTGTAACCCGCGACATTGATTATTTCGTCAACCCATCGCATGGGCTCCGTCGGGCCAGTTGCCCTGCCCAGTTTTACTTTAAGTTCATGACCGTTGCCAAATTAAAGCTTCTTGGTTCTAATTATCTCTAAGTAAAACCACGGACAGAGAGACAGACAGAAATGGTAAAACTATAAGGGTTCCTTGTTTACTACGATCACACATTATCTCTAGTCACAGTCTAAGTCGATCGGAATTTTGACATTGTAAACTACATGTAAACTTACACTGTTACCGAATGTTACTGCTACGCCGTGGGTCTCTCTAAAACGAAATAGGTAGTGACTTTGCTAATATTTAATTCATTTTTCTTTTGGCGTGAGTTCCCACAGCACTAATCTGTTGTAGCTCTCTGCAGCGGACTGCTGCCACCGTCTATACGTATCTCCCCCTCTTTCCCGCCCTCCCGATGTGGCGGTGCAATGGTAAGCCTTGTCAAATATGTCTTTCGCTAGGTGGGAGATAAAAGTCGAGAAATACGCATTTCTACTTTGAGTCCCGACAGATGACGGCGTTCCTCAAGTAACCTTACACATAGATTTTCTTAAGATCGCCTTAATCATGAGCCGCGTCTGAAGCTGGAAGCGAGCGAAAAGTACTGGATAGAGCTTCCTCCGGGCCATCTTCACTATCGTCACCATTCTATTGATGTGGACTTTCAAGCTGAGGCATCTGCCAAACTTAAGATACCTCTAGGTATTTTACGTGCCAGTATCTCGGCACATTTTACCAGTAGAGGATGGCAGGAAGTTAGTGTTCTCTGAGATCAATGTCTGCTTAGTGTTCACTAATAACCTCCGTTTGAAGAGCTTCTCGGGTAGGGCGTCCTATTCGGCTGTTTGGAGGTTATTTGCGGCGTACTTTCAGTTCAAACGAACTGGAAAATGACCATTACCTATCTTTCGTTCCTCAAGGAAGGAGGTCACAATACTGAGTAGTCTTGGTATGTGTGTTCCACACATTTTTATTGCAGTGCCTAAGTTAAATTTTAACCTAACATTTTTTCCCTAACCTTTCTTCTTACGTGAGGAAAAGGTGCCTTTTGGCCACAGGAAATCGGACGGTTAAGGTTTTTACCCACAAAAAATCTCATGGTGATAACGGCGTTACCGCTTTTGCCAAGTCAGTGTGCTAATCTTGCTCCAAAGACCTGGTACGGCGACTGCTTATCAGCGGCTTTGGCTGAGCTCACTTGAGGTACTCTCTCAGTTATCGAGAGGAGTCTGAGTGGCCTGGTACATCGGACTTCAATTTTATCCGCTAGGGTAAAGACGCGTGTTGACACAAATGCTCCTTTCAACCTAGAGGACCGTATTTGTGGCGCGACGGAATCCCGTTCCCATCGCCCGACTGGCCCACGTCATGGAGGCAGATTTATGGAGGAGGATTTTACGCGGGAAAAATCCCTTCGGTTCGGACACCTTGCCAGTAACGGGAGACCGGTAACCGGTGCCTAACCTAACCTATTAAGTACTTCCTATTTTGATTCCTTTTTCCATTTTCGCGCCCACAATCATGCTAAGAATCGCCTTTTGGTGGCGTTGGGTCTTGCGGCCCTAGGCTCTATTTATTTTTAACAGCGCCATTTATTGGTGACCAAAAAAAACTAATAAAAAACTCCGAAAACATCAAAATAGTAAATTTTTTGGGTTCCGTATTCCGTACCCGAAGGCTAAAATCGGGACCTTGTTACTAAGACTCCGCTGTCCGTCCTTCCGTCCGTCTGTCACCAAGCTGTATCTCATGAACCGTGATAGCCAGACAGTTTAAATTTTCAAGGATGATGTATTTCTCTTGCCGATATAATAACTAAAAATAGAGTAAAATAAATATTTAATTGAGGCTCCCGTACAACAAACTTGATTTTTTATAGATATGGGACGGAACCCTTTGTGCGCGAGTCCGACTCTCACTTGGCCGGTTATTAACTTTATTATTTTATAAAAACCGTATATAAAATTAACAAAATTTTTAGCCAATTCTACCGTACAGTTTTTTTCATAGCAAATTTTCGAACAAAAATCTTTGACTTGATTCTTTAAATTGATATAACTTTTTTATTTATCAACGGATTTCAATGAAACAACCACTAAATTTTAAGTGAAACTTATCAAAATACATAATTGAAAATCGCAACCGAAGTTGTTCAGCCGTTTCTGAGATAAGCGTGCACAAACACAGTTTTTCGAACAAAAATGGTTGACGTGATTCTTTAAAATTGATATAACTTTTTTATTTATGAACGGATTTAAATGAAACAAACACTAAATTTTAAGTGAAGCTTATCACAATATTTCAGTGAAAACCTCAAACGAATCAGTTCAGCCGTTTCTCAGATTAGCGTGCACAAACGCACAGACAAACAGACAAACAGACAAACCGACAAACAGACAAAAATTCTAAAAATCATTGTTTTGTGTTCTATTGCGTTGGTAAAAGCCCCAAAAAATATTTTTACTCATTTATCTTCCATGTACAGACAGCGATCGGTTACGATTTTATTATATGTATTGATGATGACTAGCCGAAGCCCGCGACTTCGTTCGCGTGGACTTTATGTCTCTGGAAAATGCTCATCAGGCTGAACAACTTTTACTAAGGCGGCATTTTTATATCTCTTATAGTTTAGCTGGACCATTATGGTTCTGCATCAGGCGTTCCATTTTCCAAAATTATTTATACCCTATAAGTTGCCCAGGCTTAATAGCTATATAACAAAAAAAGTTTCATTCGAATCCGTCCAGTATTTCCGGAGATTAGCGTGTACAAACAGACAAACAGACAAACAGACATACAGACATACAGACAAACAGACAGTCATTTTTTTTTTAATTCTTTCTCTATTACTACGTCTCCATCGCCTCCAATATTTTTTTTGGAAATATATTTAATGTACAGACACACTTTTTTTACTGTTTTATTATATGTATAGAATAGATAGATATTAAAAATCCGCACGGTAAGCGCATAAATAATTTAAATGTAGATGAATTAAATGCGTTTATATTTTTTATGTCAAATTGCTCAGAAACAGTCATTCGCAGCTGAGTACGATCTCATAAGTAAGGATAAGCCTCTTAATACAAGATCTAAAATATTATCACTGTCACGATTTTTAGATAAAGAGCGCGGCTTGATACGTGTGGGCGGGAGACTCGACGCATCTGGTTATGCTTACGAAAAGAAGCATCCTGTATTATTGCACGCGTCACACCGTCTTACTAAATTATATTTTGAACGAGAACACATCTGCAACCTGCATGCAGGTCCTCAGCTACTGCTAGCTACGGTTAGGGAAAGAATTTGGCCTGTAAATGGTAGACGGCTAGCTACTCGTGTTGTCAATAACTGCGTGAGATGTAGACGCGCTTTAGGCCAAACATTATGTCCAAAGATGGGCAACCTTCCGGCTCAAAGAATCACACCGGATTATCCCTTCTTATCCGTTGGTGTTGACTACGCCGGACCATTTTACATTCTTAATAAAAAGGGTTGGGGTAGCCGCCTCATAAAATGCTATTTATGTTTATTTATTTGTTTACGGTACAAATGCCTACACCTTGAACTTGTTAGCGATTTAACAAAAAACGCATTTCTGATGACTCTTCGAAGATTCGTGTCTCGTAGGGGAAAACCAATCGAAATATTTTCGGACAATGGGCGAAATTTTGTGGCAGCTTCAAAGGAGATTGGTGATTTTTTGAAACACAATTCAAGGCAGATAATTGACTTTGCAAGTCAAGAAGGTGTCAAGTGTGTTTTCATTCCAAATTATGCGGCTCACTTTGGTGGTATATGGGAGAGAGGAATAGGCTCGGCTAAATATCATTTAAAGCGTGTTTTAGGGAATAGTCATTTAACATTTGAAGAAATGTCAACATTGTGTGCACAAGTCGAGGCCATACTAAATAGTCGTCCTTTATGTCCTCTATCCGCCTCTCCTAATGACCTCCTTTATCTCTCTCCAGGGCACTTTCTCATTGGAAGACCGCTAACATCGCTGCCTTCGCCGAACCTGCTTGCGTCCAATGAAAACAGGCTGCAACGATATAAGAGGATTGAAAAAATACGCCAACATTTTTGGAACCGATGGCAAAGGGAGTACATTTCAGAATTGCAACAGAGAACCAAATGAAAAACCAACACTGCTAAACTCGAGGTCGGCGATATGGTGATTGTACAAGAAGACCACACACCCCCATTGAAGTGGCGACTAGGAAGAATAGCTCGCCTTTTTCCCGGGATTGACGGCATAGCTCGGGTTGCAGACGTCAACACAGCACAGAAATGCATACGAAGAACCTTAACAAAACTATGTCCACTGCCCAAGAACGAAGGTTGAAGGTTCCCTTTCAACGAGGCGGCTAGATGTTCAGACTTCCTTCGGCATCTTCAAAGCAATCTCAAGATCGCAAATTATTGCTATTAATTTCGAGTAGGAGTCAACGTAGTTTATTATAATTGCCTTGTATAAAACTCACTTCTCCGTCGACCGCCGCGGCATACGTATCGAATTGTACAAGTTTCTATTATTAGTTTCATTACACTAGTTTCAAGAGTTTTGGCTTTTAATTAATTCCTGGCTCCAGTGTGTCCGTCTAGAGACAGTGTACTATAATCATATTTTCGTCAAAATTAAACATATTAACGTCTTACTTAAAACAAAAAATATTTGATTGAAAATACGCGAGAACATGTCGTGAAGCGGGATGCTTGCGGTGAGTGCGGTGCGGTGCGGTGCGGTGCGGGGAGGGAGAGCAAGGCACCAGCCGGGTGAGCGCGCGGCTGCGACCCTGTCATGACGAACGAGTTTATGCATGTTTTCAACCGATCGCACCGCAACCAAAACATATAACTCGTAAATATGGAATTTTGCTAATTGTAGGATTGTTTTGATTGTGCCTTGAACTTTGACGTAGTGACACAATGAACAATTTAAAACTCTAAAAACAATATTAGTCTAGTAATACTTTTGTTGTCACGGCAAACCCGTACAACATGACAGCCCCTGGACTAATACCGTCCAAAAATGGGCCCCTGCCGAAATATTCCGTTTCTCATGACATTGCATATTAATGGGATGTAACATGAGAAAAGATGAAATACATAAATATATAACGAAGTTTTTATGTTGTCGTACTAAATTGTAGTTGGGTATTTACAGAGTGCAATTTGCGCCGTTAAACTTAAGTTTCATTATGCATGCTTACATAGCATTTTACACAATTTCGTGTAGTTCTTCCTGGCACGACCATGTAGGAATTCCATAATTTGATAGAGGTACACGTTCAATAAAAAAAGGTGTACTTTAATGTACTTTGAACAAAAAAGTTGTACTCTTCTATTTTCGGCGTTCCAGCATACCTAAAGTGGTCGTGCCCGGTATAAACTTTTTAGTACTACCACGTAAGAAATTATGATTAATTTAGGATATTAAAAAGTACAAATTATAGAAAACATATGTACTCAACTTTACAAGTCAAATCACAGGTTCATTGAACGGTTTTAGCAGGTGTATTCATCAACCTGAATTCTTTTGATAGGTTTCATCAGCTTCTAATGGCATTCACATCTTAAGGATGCCTGAATAGACGACTGAAAAGAAATACGAGCAAGAATACTCAAGCAGACTTTTAAATAGTTTTATATTGTAAAAAATAATATAAAATTAATGATTTAATGTCTATAAAATTTAAAAAAACTTAGAAATATTGGCAAGCAAGCATTTTTTATATTATAGGTATATATTCTTTATCTTCTTCTCGAGACGAAAGTAAGCATTGAATAAGTAGTTATCGCAGCCTATGTACATTCGCGACATCACAAGGATGCCACTAGCGCGTTGACAATCTGTGACTATAGAGGTAAGACTTTATCTATTCTTCACCTACTAATACTACTACTACTCAATATAAATAATACTGATACAAATTGATACTTCTTTATTCCTGACGAGGTAGACAGAGCCCAGGGCCGTAAGACTTAAAAGCCACGCTTATGATGGGCGTTAACAGAGCAGAATGGAGGAGCTGCTCACATTTGAAATAAAACGGAGATATCATTTTAATATAGGAAGAAAGTGCTAGTGACACCTTGTGATGTCGCGAATGTACATAGGCTGCGATAACCACTTACTTAATACTTGCCTTCCTCTCGAGAAGATAAATAATTTTTTACCTATTTTATAATATAAAAAGCAGCCAAGTGCGAGTCGGACTCGCCCATGAAGGTTTCCGTAGCAACAAGTAACATAGTATAAAAATTATTGTAGTTCGTTGAAACTTTGATCGATGCTTTAATTTTGAGTTGATTAAATGAAAGGTAAGGACAGGGAGATGTCATATCTCCAAAACTGTTTACCGCCGCTCTGGAAGATGCCTTCAAGCTTCTGGAATGAGAAAGACTGGGCATTAACTTTAATGGCGAGTATATCACTCACCTTCGATTTTCCGACGATATTTGTTGTCATGGCAGAATCGATGGAGGTCTAAGTACGATGCTTGAAGACCTAAATCAAGTTTCCCAACAGGTAGGCCTAAAAATGAATATTGACGAGACGAAGGTCATGTCAAATAGGCACGTTACGTCTTCCTCTGTTTCTGTTGGGAGCTCCACCCTAGAAGTTGTAGACCAGTATATCTACCTGGGTCAATTGATCCAGGCAGGCAGTTCCAGCTTCAAGGAAGAGGTCTTTCGACGAATTCGACGAAAGTGTTTAATCAATGTGTGCTACCAGTGATGACTTATGGCTCTGAAACGTGGTCCCTTACTATGGGTCTCATAAGAAGGCTCAAGGTCGCTCAACGGGCTATGGACAGGACTATGCTCAGTGTTTCTCTACGCGATCGAATCAGAAATGAGGAGATTCACGAATCTCCTCATCAAAGAACGAAGGTCACTGACATAGCCAAGTGAATTAGCTCATTAAAGTGGCAGTGGGCGGGGCATATAGCGCGAAGAACCGATGGCTGATGGGGCAGAAAGGTTTCCGAATGGTAGCCACGTACCAACAAACGCATCGTAAGACACCCACCTGCTAGATGGTCAGACGACCTGCGCAATGTTGCAGCAAGGCGCTGGATGCAGGCCGCTTCCGATCGGTCGTTTTTGTGTGAAAATCTTAATGCGTTTCATAATCAAACATCTACTTACTAAGTTTCAACAGTATAGTTCTTATAGTTTCGGAAAAAAAGCTATGGCTGTGACATATGGACGGACAGACAGGCAGACATGACGAATCCATACGGGTTCCGCTTTTTGCCATTTGGCTACGGAACCCTAAAAATGCTTGTTTGCCAATATTACTACCAGTTTTTTATATCATAATTTAAATCATTAATTTTACGATTTTTATTTTATAATATAAAACTATTTAAAAGTGTGTTTGATTATTCTTGTTCGTACTTCTTTTCTGCCATCTATTCAGGCATCCTTTAGATGTGAATGCCATTAGAAGCTGATGAAACCTATCAAAAGAATTCAGGTTGATGAATACACCTGCTAAAACCGTTCAATGAACCTGTGATTTGACTTGTGAAGTTAAGTATATATGTTTTGTATAATTTGTACTTCTTAATATCCTAAATTAATCATAATGTCTTACGAGGTCGTGCTAGAAAGTTTATACCAGGCATGACCACTTTAGGTATGCTGGAACGCCAATAATAGAAGAGTACAACTTTTTTGTTCAAAAGTACATTAAAGTACACCTATTTTCATGAACGTGTACCACAATTAAATTATGGAATTTCTTCATGGTCGTGTCAGGAAGAACAACACCACAATTTCTACCCACCGTTCACACGACGCGACGCCCAAGTTACGTCTCTACGCAATTCGCACTGTACACATGCTCGCAAGTGCCCGCACAAAGGCCGCGTAGTGTTAGAGAGCAGGACTAAAATGTTTGACAAAGATAGACTTATTTTTAAAATACCACATAGATCTTGTCTATCGGACTTCTAAAGAAAATGGTAGCGTTTCACTTATCTACATATATCAGCTTTCTGAAAGAAATTATCGCTTTTAGCGATAAGACCACCCACGCCCATTGGACATTTTAATGTATTTTTCTGTGTGCTATGTAAATCTCAAATATTAATATTTTTTGGTATTTAATAAAGTATTATTACTATTTATTATGTTGTATTATAATAAGCGCTATGGAAGTTTATTCTCAGTTTTTGCTTTGTAATGCATAAAATAATCAGTAAAAAACCAAAACGAAAACAACACTTTAGTTCTTTTGTGTATAAAATACTATTTTCAAACCACTACACGACAGTAGTCACTGAGTATCGACTGGCCAGCTTGTTCAGTTTGACTTCATCGTATGGCCAATTAATTCCTAGCGTGGTTCATAGTTTTCATGTAATGAGGTTCAATAAGTTTTTTAGTTAAAAAAGTAGAATTACAGTCACATCAAAACTAATTATTTCAGTAAAATAATTATTGGGTTTGGACCAAAAATGACGAAGTTAGAGCGATTGGACACCTTTAAGGCTAGGTATTTCCGCAGAGCTCACGCTTTAGAGTTTTTGAAAACCATTTGAGGCATAGACAAAAGTGGTTTTTCATCCCAACTACTCAAAAAACGATGGTTTCATCCCAAAACATTTGGAGCTAAAGTTATTGCTGGTTCTCTCGGGATCAAAAAGTGAAAAAGAAAATCTTACGGGATTAAAACACAATTTAAAAATTGAACACGGATGTTATATATGTGAAATCAGCTAAAAATAAAAGAATTACGTTTTAATACAATAAATAATTGGCACAGACTTCGCATTTTTTTTAAATTGGGATACATATCATCGTCAACATGGATGAATGTAGGTAAAAATGTTTATGTTCTTTGCTTCGAAAAAGGAATAATTAAAAAAGCGAAATTTTGTATTCGATTCAAAGTAATTACAGATGTTTTAGGTTATATTGTGTTGAAATTAATTATTTTGTGTAAATTTGACTCTTAAAAAAAGGTATGTATAAGTTTTCAAATTCAGTTACAAGAACAAGATCTGATAAACTTCATTCGGTTGGAAAAAATTCCAAAGTAACCCTTTTTTGACAATACAATATAATGTCGATGAGCTGTTCTGATGATGGAACCGGGAGATATTCGACGGAACTCAGTCATAAAACCACATAACCACATCGAGTAGGTCTCGTTTGATTTGTCTTGACGAGTACTTTATGGGAGACGATGCTTACCTAGGATCTGATCACGCAGACGGATGGTGATCAATAGAACTCAGTTATAAAACGACTTAACACAATCGAGTTTAAACTCATTTCTAAGCTTTGGGTACGAAACAATAAAAATAATTTTTAGCCTATGTCACTTTGAAGGGTAGGGATTCTAACTTCATAGAAACGAAGTAACAAATATACCTAGTACTACTACAAACAAAATAAAATATCTGTGCATACGTCAAATGTGTAAGTTAAACAATCAGGGTCGCAGGGACGTGCATCACGGATTATTGCAGGATAGACTAATTGTGGGGCCTTTGCCCAGCAGTGGGACAAAAAAAAACTCTCTGACTGAACTGACTTTATGTGTGTTTACATCCCGAGAGCCACTTATACGCGTCATATTGTTTAATACTATTAAATGTTCTTTTTAGCTTACCGCTTGTTTGAATGAAATCCAAAATAGGCTGGCATCGGCCATTTATGATTATTGCTCTTTTGTCCTCAAAAGTTAGAACAAACACCTGGTGCACAACTTTTACATGAAAAACTTTCCATTGCATTAAAGCGTTGTTATAAAGCGGTATAAAGTTTTCCTCCTAATTTAATTTGCGATAGCAAACAAAGTTCAGAGCAGATCGTAATCACTTGTAATTTGTAATGCGACAATGCAAATAATTATCATTGGACAAGAAAAAATATCAAATATATACGACTAACACAAAAGTTTACGTAATTTCATTTTATCCTCGAACATATTCCGCGTATTTAAATTGGTAGCGCAACACAAGCGAGAACCAATAACTTTCTACTTTTCATCACGGAGTGCTTCAAGGAACAAATAAAAAGGCTCGAAATCGATATCATTCCTTATTGGTCAAAAGTGAAAAGAGATAAAAAACGTTGATTATTGAGATAGAACTAGCTTAAAGATAAGGGCCATTTTTGAAACTCAGTATTTCACTAACCTAATGGTTTTTTCCATACAAAAATTAGCTTTGTATAACTGACGCGTTTTAAAAATGGCTGGCATAAGCTCTTGTCTTAGATATTGGTTGTGTGTGCGGAAATTTCGCGTGTGTGTGCGTCGATGAAATACGTAGACGATCACACTACACATGCAAATTCCTATCCGTGCACTGTGAATGTGTGTAAATCGAGACACTATGGAGAATTGTCTTCTAGGTAGCTGCCTAGAGTACTGCGTATATATATACGTATACCTACACTAAGTAAGCGAGTACGTAGCCAGCATATGGCGCGATGGACAGGAAAGCGCGCGTTTATTTGAAAATATTAGTCTATTATAATTTATTTTTAAATAAAAAAATGTGCATATATTAGGGAACCTCCGGGTAGGCAATGTCTTTGAGTCTCTATGGAAAGCACGTGCCTGCAGGGTCGCCACCACAGAATTTGTTGCTTTGCTTACCGGTTTTCATCACTCGGAAATCTATAAAATTTTCGTTCTTTGTTGTTTTTCGTGGATAAACAATGATAATATGTGCAGTTTCTCACCAATATGATTTGAATTACCCTAAGTGACTCGGGGAACGTCAACGTGCGACTAGCAACAACTCTATTTTACAGGCGCTTACAAGGTCCAAAAACGTGCGAGTTTCCGTTCTGTATGTAATACTATTATCTATTCTGTGGCCATATATTCAAATCCGTGGCGACATTAAGGAATAAAGAAAATCAAATACATTCAACATACATACATGCATATATTATACTTATATTCGTAATCACCTTCTTTGCAAGTTGTGTGAAAAATACTTGGATCTCTTAAACCAATCTAAGTAGGTGAGACCCATATTTTTTAGGTTCAGTGTTGTATCATAGATAGTAAATAACAAAACAACATAATACCTATAAGTTTATATTCAAGAAAAATAAAAAAAAACTGACTTTCAGGTGTGTTCTATTTTATATTTCTATTAAATATAGCTATCTCGAAAAGTCAGTTTTCGAACAAAAAAATGCATTAAAATCTTCGTTCAGGCCCTACGATGCCATTAACAGACACCCAGATACACAGACATACAGACACGTCAACCTTATATCACTCCTCTTTTTGTCGGGGGTTGAAAATTAACAAAGACACTAAATAACGACTTTGCAGGGTTATTTGTTTCTATAAATTGTTTATTAATGAATCACTACTGTCAAATTATGTTAATAGGCGATGCGGCTAGCAACCCATCACTATTGATTTATTTTTGGATCACGCTAAGCGTGGCCTTTAGGTCTTGCGTAGCTGTATCTATCACTACTTTAAACAAAGTTTAATCATAAAATGAATTGCTTAAGTCAAATAAAACTATTCTACTGCTTATTTCGGCGAGTCACATGTGCTTAGTTCACCGCCACGGCGTCCTTGCGATGTAAATTGCGCGCGGCCGGGGCAGCATTAAATACCTTTAACGATTGACTGCGACGCTGGTTTTCAATGGACCTTAGGTGATGTGACTCACGGGCGAATTTGGTTTGTGTGTAAGTAGTGTAAGTGCGTGTTGTGTATGTGTTAACGTCATCATACTTGTGTGCGTGCCTTACCCTGTGTAAGCGCACAATAAAACAGTGTGCTACTAGCAGTCCGTGGTTTCACTTGTCTCCCTATATAAGAACCCAATACTGGCGACGAAATCTACCCGCAATGACCCAATCGTTTTGTGGAATATTATCTACTTTCGACCACAACGTTAGCGAATGGAAGACCTACAAAGGGCGCATAACGCAATGGTTCATCGCAAATGATATCAGCGCGCTAACTGATGCGACGGGAACTAGGAGGCTAGCTATACTACTAAGCGCACTCAGCGACGGTACCTACAAGTTGGCAGCGGACTTGGCTTTGCCTAAAGACGTGCAGGAAGTGCCGTATGAAGACTTGGTGGCCTTACTGGATGGTCACTTCACCCCAAAACGATGTGGATTTAGCGAGCGTCACAAATTTTACACAGCGACGCAGCAGCCGGGCGAGACATACACGCAATGGGCGGGTAGACTGCGTGGCCTCACGGTACATTGCGGATTTAGCAATGTTGAGGAGGCACTGCGTGATCGTTTTGTGATGGGGATGATAGCTGGTCCAGAACGTGAGAAGTTGTTCGCGCGGGACTTGGTAACCTTGACCTTGGCAAAGGCAGTGGAGCTGGCGGAGAGCGTGAGGTGCGCACGCGCAGGCGCGGCGGCTACCGTTTCTACCTCCGTGGATCAAGTTTCTGTGTTGAAAATCACGAAGGGACCTAATAATGCTAGATCTTCTAATGTCGGGAAAGAAAGTTGTGCCGTATGCGATCGTGGTAACCATAAATCGTCTGAATGTCGGTTTGCAAAGTATGAGTGTCGGAAGTGTAATACAGTAGACCATTTACGTAAGATGTGTAACAAAATTAACTACGTATCAACGGGGCAGGTGAGCGAGGACGACGACGACGGTAAGTCACTTTTTAACATTTGCTCACTCCGGGGGGAACCTCTGACAGAGACGGCAGAAGTAAATGGTCTAAAATTACAATTTCAAATAGATAGTGGATCGGCTGTAACGGTCATTTCCGAATGTACATATAATAGATTATTTAAAGGTATGTCCTTGTTAACGTCTCATAAAAGGTTCCACAGTTCTACAGGGAACACAATGGAATGTGTAGGTTATTTGCGTTTGCCGATAACTTACTTAGAACGCACGCACCCGATTGATGTACATGTAATACGCCACGGCGGGCCGCCGCTTCTAGGCTGAGATTTCATTTCTATATTTAAATTAAAATTAACTCCAGTTAATTTCCTTAAAAACAGTCAGTGTACATTTGAACATCTGAAATCACAGTTTCCAGAAGTATTTTCAGATAAACTCGGTGCATTTAAGAATTACCGCATAAAATTAGAATTAAAATGCGATGCAAAACAAAAATATTGCAAAGCGCGGCCCATTGCATTTGCGTTACGTAACAAGGTCGATATGGAGATAGAACGACTAGTAAACTTGGGAGTATTAAAACCGGTTCAACACTCTGCGTATGCGTCGCCTATTTGTATTATTTGTACCCGTGCTTAAACGAGACGGCTCAGTTAGGTTGTGTGCTGATTACTCTGCTACGATCAACAAACAATTGGTTATAGAACAATACCCGTTGCCGACTGTTCATGAGGTTTTTTCGAAATTACATGGCGGTCAACAATTCTCGAAAATTGATTTGTCTATGGCGTACAACCAATTTTTGCTCGATGAAGAGTCTCAGCACATAACATGTATCAATACACATCGCGGCTTGTATATATATACGCGTTTAGTATTCGGATTGTCAAGCGCACCGTCTATTTTTCAACGCGCCATGGAAACTGTGTTATCTGGGTTAGACGGGGTGCTATGTCTGTTGGATGACGTACTGATAACAGCGAAAACTCCGGAGTTACACATGGAAAAATTATACACAGTACTAAAAAGGCTTCAGGACGCCGGGCTAACAGTGCGCAAGGATAAATGCGAATTTTTCAAGAATGAAATCCACTATTTAGGTTATGTAATCAGCAGGGACGGATTGAAAAAGGATCAGTCTAAAGTAAAAGCTGTTGTCGATGCCCCTATTCCGACCAATGTCAATACCCTGCAGTCATTCTTAGGGCTCGTTAATTATTATAGAAATTTCGTCCCTCAGGCGTCTAGTATTTTAAGTCCCTTGTGGCAGTGGACTGCGATTCATAATAATGCGTTCTCTAAAATTAAGAAATGTTTAATTTCCGATGAGGTTTTGACACATTTTGACCTACATTCTAAGACAATACTGACTGTGGACGCTTCTCCTCAAGGTTTGGGAGCAGTCTTATCGCAAGTAGGCAAAGACGGGTTGGAACGCCCGATATCATACGCTTCCCGGACGTTGAACTCCGCCGTAATAATAGTAGAGTAATAGATACTCCCAAATTCAAAAAGAGGCAACCGCTATTATATTTGGGGTGAAGCGGTTCCATCAGTATTTGTATGGTAGGTCAGAACCCTTCGTACTACGTACTGATCACAAACCTCTTATTACTATTTTTGGGCCATACAAGGGCATACCGGAGGTATCGGCCAATAGGTTACAGAGATATGAAATGTTTTAAGCGCATATAATTATACAATAGAGTACGTGCGTAGTGTTGATAACAACGCGGATTACCTGTCGCGAGCGAGTATACCCTACGATGAGCAAAGCGAGGCGCGGGCGGACGACGCGGCTGACTCACATGCCGCCGTAATTTCTACACCTATCGACCGTGCGACTTATGTCAATTTCGTGGTCGATGGTGGATTACCCGTTACTCTGAAAGAGTTGCAAAACGAAACGGCAAGGGATTTTGTTTTAAGCAAAGTAGTAAATCGCGTACTTAATGGCTGGCCCAGGAAATTGTTATCAGATATAGATATAAAGCCTTATTATTTGTATAGAACACAGTTATCCAACGAAAATGGTTGTCTTATGAGAGGCCATAAGGTCATAATTCGCGAGTTACATAACTCGCATTTGGGAATTGTGAAAACAAAAGCTGAGGGCCGGGCACGGTTATGGTTCCCAGGTATAGATGCAGCCTTAGAGTCTATGATTAATTCGTGTGTTAGAAAATGAAATACCAGGATGAGGGAGTAAAGCATAATTTATTTCAATAAATGATATATTCCCTCTAAACAACTATTTTCTCAGCACATTTCGTATAACTTTTCAAAGCAAAGCTAGAACTACCAGGGTTTCGTAATCGGCCACTAGTTTTCCGAGAAGATAGACCCCGAAAGAAACTCGTCAGTATAGGCCGCCTACTTGCCTGAAGGGCTTTGGTCTACATTTCACATTCTCACGTTTTTACTACGTGACTAGTTCAATCACAAGTATCACAACAGTATTTCTCATTCTCATCTTGGGAAACCACTATTACATCATATTATCTAAGGTTAGAATTACTATCTTTACATCTGTACTTATCAAAGATATTGGTTATTCTATAACGGTTTCTTCACAAAAGAATAATTGTAAAAGTGGTTTCACAAACATACCAGGAATGTCAATTTTATTAACACTTATTTATTATAACAATTAATAAGAAACATAGTAACAGAATTAAACTTACATTATCCTGCAGCTGCACAATTAAGACTGCACCCAAACTAAGAAACACTGAATTTATAACCTCGCCCCGCCATCTTGGCGCCCCACCATTTTTACAACGTCATGCTAGATCAATCGCTTAAAAGTCATGTAATCATCGTATATTATTACTAATCGTAAATTACTGTAAAATAACAATAAGTTTATATATTTAAATCAAGCCTTATTTTTACTTTTTATCTTATCATAAAATAATAATCAAATCAGAAACAGTAATCTTCGTATAAATATACACTTTTAGTAAAAGTTACATTTAAATGTATCGGAAAATACATAACAATGTAATTTATGATTAATATATGTATATATATATATTTAGTACCAAGTTTTATATAAATTGCTGTCACGTGCAACATTTGTCAACAATTGCGGCCGTCCCCGGCGCGTGCGCCGCTAGCTCCCTGGCCGTACCCGCCTGTACCGTTCTATAGGATACATATTGATTTTCTAGGTCGCTTTAACAATCAAATGTTTTTGGTAATTGTAGACGCACATACAAAATGGGTGGAGGTTTACGATGTGAGTACATCCACATCATCTACAGTAGTTATCGATAAATTATACGATTTTATGTCAAAGTACGGCCTACCACATACAATCGTGAGTGATAATGGAGCCGCGTTCACGTCTTTTGAGTTTGAGAACTTTTGCTCATTAAACGGTCTTACCCATTTGACATCTCCGGCATACAATCCATCAAGTAACGGCCAGGCCGAGAGTTTTGTAAAAATTGTCAAAAAGGGCATTAAATCGTGTGTTCTGTCGTCACACAACAAAAATGACTGCAAGCTAAAAATGTTAAAATACCTTTTCGACTATAGGAATTCAGTACACTCTGTCACGGGGTTCTCGCCGGCTGAGCTGGTGTTTGGCCGTAAGCTAAGGTCACGGTTAGATCTGTTTAACCTTAAACCTCCGTCAACCTCTCTCACTGACCCCATTGATAATGTTGACCGTAAACAGTGTTCGCAAGTTAAGTCGTATGGCGGAAAAATAAACAAGTGTTACAAATTGGAGATGAAGTAATGTATAAAAAATTCATAAACAATTCAAAATTTACTTGGTGCAGAGATTTCGTTAAAAAGAGACTGGGTAAAGTGCTTTATCTTATTCAAGACTCCAATACTTCATGTAATGTAAAAAAACATAAAAATCAAATAATATTATATAAAGGTGACGTTTCGCTACAGCAGCCACAGCAACATTATGACTACGATGACTTTGAATGTCACAGTGAGCCATTAACTGACGCTCCTTTGGAGCAGGCTCCCGCGGGAGAGGAAAGTGATGGGGCAGAGATGCCATCGACACCCTCTGCGGTGATAGGGTCAGATCTGAGTTCCAGATGCCCATATAGGCTGTTGAGAGACATTCCCCAAGTAGATTATAAGCAGTATTTTTGAATGTTATTTTGTCAAATAAGGGGAGGAAATGTTGTGTATGTGTTAACGTCATCATACTTGTGTGCGTGCCTTACCCTGTGTTAGCGTACAATAAAACAGTGTGCTACTAGCAGTCCGTGGTTTCACTTGTCTCCCTATATAAGAACCCAACAGTGCGTGTGTCTGTTAAATATGTAAATAGGATAAATGTTAAGTAAATATGAATGTGTGCTGTAAGCAAAAATAATTAAATACAGTACTGTAGGATCTATGATATGTATGTATAGGTAGGTTCTTGTTACACCGTGGGCTTTAACGCACAAGCAATGCCTAAACCGTACCAAAATAATTTCTACTGCCACTGCGATATTTGTGCCTGTAACAAAATTCCTCTCAGTTTGGATTTAAAAGTTTGGACTGATTGCGGACACCGAAGTAGAGGAGGCAAATTTTTCCAGCACTTGGTTGCGGCGTATTTAAAACTGCCGCGGAATAATGTGAATTAGGCACCACCCTGGGGATAAGTCTGCCGTTGTACGTTTACTTTTCTGATTTCTGTCTGTGTTCTTAATGCACCATTAAGCTTTATAAACAAACAAACAAAGCTCAACAATGTAGTTATTATCGATCTAATGAATACAATATTTCAATAAATCTCCACTCTGGCCGATCCGTGGTTAGTAAAAGTTCCCACGTGTTTATAAAAGTTTGACAATCATTGACTACAAATAAATGCATAAGATGACGCGACGAAACTACTTTGATTTGTTCCTTATAGTATCAATAATATGTTGACGGCATAAATTAAACACTTTCAAAATAGTTATGTATTTTGGCTTTTCAAAAAATACAAAAAAATTTAAATGTAGAAATTAATAAAATGAATTTGTTTAATTTTTAATAATTTATCAACACGCATAATATATTATTTTGAATAAATTGTTGAAATACAGTTATCTTTAATTTCTGGTAAGATAAGCCAGACAATTTGTTACATACCGAACCTTCTTTATTAATTGTAGTCCTAATTGATTAATTTGTTTAATTTGGATTTATTTAACTTTGGAAAACTACCTGTACCGTATTATAACGTGTGCATTCCGCACACGTTATAATACGGTACAGGTAGTTTTCCAAAGTTATTAATTATGCTGTACTTATGAAATCAAAATGTTCAATATTCAGTTTTTTGGTTTTTTCACACTGACGCAGAGCCTTAAATTGTTTAATTCGGTTTATTTTAACTATAACTAACAATACTTTATATCATAAAAAATAAACTTACAGTTATAAGATTATGTCCAAGTTACGCTATTTTTACTGGTCTAAAAGGACACAACCTACATAAATATGAAGTGTAGTTATTGAACTACACTACAGTACATTTTCACGATTTTGTAATACAGATTTTTAGAATTACTAAAGAATAGATTAAGGCCTAATAATTATTATGTTAATTACTTACTAAACGAATACAATAAATAAACAGCAGAAAAGGAATTCATTTATTTTATTGATTGCAATTAGTGATGGGTCAAGAACAAATAAAATTTAAGCATTTATTGACAATACAAATTAAAAGGGCGTATGAAGCAATAAAAGTATACATCTAAATAAATAAATAAAATGTATTTTCCCTTTTCCGATTAAGTCATTTCACATAAAATTAATTTCTTGTTTTTCTTTGTCAATTTATTAGTCGTAATGTTATTATGTTTTGTGTATACTCAAATGTACCTGTGTATTCTATATACTCCAATGTATTTTAATGAAAAAGTAGATAAAAATTTTGTATATGTTTTTGACCTAGCTATGCACATTTTACTGTTATTAGTATTACGGGACTTACCGCGATTAATATAGTTTTTTGCCAGATATTTCGACGGCCCTTCTGCCATCATGGTCGCTGGCCGACTGAGGAACTGCGATGGATGTCCGGCTGTCAAGGGTAACCATATCGGTCTACCCTCTTTCTTCGTCGTTTGTTGCATAAGTCCTTACACACAACACTGACGGTGTCCGTTCGGGAATTGTTTTTAGTTATTCGCACACTCTTTTTACAAAGCTCAATCACTGGATTCCACGTGCCTGATAACTTGAAGCCATCTTCTCGATTAAAATTGGGATGCTTCTTAATTTCAATCGCCTCTCTAACTAACCGTGGTATGTAATGGCGTTCAGTCGCAAGTATTTTGGGTTGATGTAGCTCAATCCAGTGATTGACTCCAGCTTGTGAAAGATGCTCCGCGATAGCTGACTTGTCAATATCCCTGTTTTTGACTGCCGTTATGTGCTCTTTGAACCGTTGAGATATAGACCTCTTGGTCTGTCTAACATACGAGCGTCCACAACTACAGTCAATCTTGTAAACACCCGATTTTTCTAAGGGCGAGCTGTCCTTAGGTGATCGCATATAGCTTGCGATTTTCCTCCCCGGAGTAAACGTGGCTTTTATAGAGTACTTTCCTAATAGTCTGCCGATTTTATCTGTTACTCCTTTGACATAAGGTAGGTACGCTGCTTGCCTATCTACCGTTGGCGCTCGCTCTCGCCTTGATGTTGGCGGCCTTATCCTACCATCATATTCATTGCGTTTTAAAACCGCTTGTACATGCTCCAGCTCTCCTGGCTAAGCGAGCCATCCTGACGTATAGATATTTTGAAGTCTAAACGTCAGGACGGCTCGCTTAGTCATACGGTGTATAGAAAGCCAACTCACACTGACAAGTACCTCCACGCGACTTCACACCATCATCCTACACATCTCCAGTCAGTCACAACCTCCCTCACACGTAGAGCTTATGATCTGTGTGATCAGGAACATCTACCAGGAGAGCTGGAGCATGTACAAGCGGTTTTAAAACGCAATGGATATGATGGTAGGATAAGGCCGCCAACATCAAGGCGAGAGCGAGCGCCAACGGTAGATAGGCAAGCAGCGTACCTACCTTATGTCAAAGGAGTAACAGATAAAATCGGCAGACTATTAGGAAAGTACTCTATAAAAGCCACGTTTACTCCGGGGAGGAAAATCGCAAGCTATATGCGATCACCTAAGGACAGCTCGCCCTTAGAAAAATCGGGGGTTTACAAGATTGACTGTAGTTGTGGACGCTCGTATGTTGGACAGACCAAGAGGTCTATATCTCAACGGGTCAAAGAGCACATAACGGCAGTCAAAAACAGGGATATTGACAAGTCAGCTATCGCGGAGCATCTTTCACAAGCTGGTCACAATCACTGGATTGAGCTACATCAACCCAAAATACTTGCGACTGAACGCCATTACATACCACGGTTAGTTAGAGAGGCGATTGAAATTAAGAAGCATCCCAATTTTAATCGAGAAGATGGCTTCAAGTTATCAGGCACGTGGAATCCAGTGATTGAGCTTTGTAAAAAGAGTGTGCGAATAACTAAAAACAATTCCCGAACGGACACCGTCAGTGATGTGTGTAAGGACTTATGCAACAAACGACGAAGAAAGAGGGTAGACCGATATGGTTACCCTTGACAGCCGGACATCCATCGCAGTTCCTCAGTCGGCCAGCGACCATGATGGCAGAAGGGCCGTCGAAATATCTGGCAAAAAACTATATTAATCGCGGTAAGTCCCGTAATACTAATAACAGTAATTGTGACCGTGAAACTCTAAAATCATATATGCACATTTTTTTGACATTTATGACAATTATTCGGCATTTATGCAATACGCCCAGCATGTGCTCGGGTCTAAACTCAAATTATAATAGGTACAATATAACCCTTAGCCAGGCCTGGCGATTATTTTATCTTTATATACAGATAATGGTAGATTGGATGATAATAAAAAAACTAATTTCTTAATTTTTTTTTATTCCTACAATTTCCTATAAAAAAATACTAAATAAAAAGAGGAAAGATTTGTGTGTTTCTTTGTATAAAAATATTATTATTTATAAATTTTTTGATGGGTAGCTGTCAAAAAGTTCAGACGTATTCATTTGTGCTCTGGTAATTAAATTCAAATAAATATCTATTTTTAGTAAATAATAAACTCAAATAATTTCATGACTTAGTTTAATAGCCTACGGTACTTGCCAGACATAAATTATCACTTTTTCTATCACTTTCTCTTGTCACAAAACACTGAATCACAATGGATGTACTTTCCTTGTTAAACAAGAATATGGTAGAAATGAAAGAGATGTTTGCGGCCAAGATGACATCTTTTAAAGAATCCCTCAATAGCAGAGATCACACGCCTGAGTCTATGGTTGTTGCCAGTAAGTACCAAACTTTTAAAACTTTTATTTGGAAGGCTGTTTCTGGTCTCAGCAGACAAATGGAACTGGTGCTTTATTCCTTGGATGACTTCGAGATGAGATCACGCTCCAATATTCTGTTAATACATGGACTTGCTGAGCGCAAAGATGAAAACTTGACCGAGGAACTGGTGAATATCTGTAGTGACAAGTTACAAGTTACTGTATCACCCGAATCCTTCTCTGCTTGTTGGCGTATGGGTAAATCTTCTAGGGCTAACAAACCACGACCTGTTTTGATTCGATTCTCTGATCCTTGTGTGTGTAATAAGATATGGGCCCATAAGAAGAATATGAAGGGTAGTGGTTTGACATTATCCGAATTTCTAACGGCGTCGTGGCATGCGGTGTTTGTGGAGGCTCGTAAGGCTTTGGGAGTTGCTGGATGCTGGACTAGCGACGGTAGAATTGTTGCTGTGACTGTCAACGGGTTGAGGCGTAAAATTACGACAATGGCCGAGCTTTGGATTGTATTAGATGAGCATGCGGCGGCTAAAGACAGTGAGCAGCAGGCAGTCGACAGATCTGTACCAGCTTCGGCCGCCACCCGAGCCCCGGCGAACAACGCGTCATCTTCTCGCTCGCAGGCCAGGCCAGCTGCCGTCGGCGATGTTGTCGACCGTCCACAGCGGAGCGCCAAACTCCAGGCCAAGACAAACATCAAGTGAAGTCATTCCGTTCGTTTAGGTTAGGTAGTGCTAGTTTTCGTTAGTATTTCCAAGCCTGGCCAATGTGGCGGTACCGAAATAATATTATGATTGTTTAATTTTAGGGTAATTGTAACAATCATTCTTTCTTTGGCACAGTTACTTTTGATTTTATTTCTTTTTAGTACCATCACTTGTAAACATAACTTCACTTGATTGATTTGACAGTTGAATAATTTACCTTTATGTCAAAAACACAAAATGCCTATGTCACTGTCAATTTACTTTTTTTTTATGTACTGCTTTGTCTCCTACCTGTTGCGTTTTATTTCTATTGTGATTATTGTGAATGTTTTTTTTTTCTTTTTTTTAAGTGTTCCGATTTGTGTTTTATGTCTGATTGTCTGGCAAGGATATAATTTTAGGCATTTAAGTTTTTAAAAATTTTGTTTAGTTTAATTTTACATATTATTTTATATTATTTATATATATAAATATTTCGTTTATTTACGTTTATTTTTATACTTCATGACATGTCTGATGTTCTAAGTAATAATTCTGATGTAGATTACTTTTCCTTATCCTCTTCGTCTGATAGTTTTCTGAGTGTAGACAATGATGATATGCCTTCACTGAATGAGAACTTAAGATGCACTTTTTCCTCCTGTGCAAAAAATTTTAACTTCGTTCATATTAATGCTCAAAGCATTCCTGACCACTACACCGACTTATTGTGGACCTTTGCCTCAATTAATCTTCATGCGATTTTGGTGTCAGAAAGTTTTTTGAAACGATCTCTTTCGTCCACGTTGTATCCACTTCCTGGTTACAGACTAATCAGAAATGATAGGTCATACTTGACTTCTTCAGGGGGTGACTCTGGAATGGTGAGGGGCGGCGGTGTAGCGATCTATTTGCGTAGCGATATCCCATGTCGCATTCTATCGCAGTCCCCCTCCACTTATTTGTCTCCGGAACATCTCTTCCTTGAAGTTTCACTCAAAAGTTTCAAAATTCTTCTTGGTGTATACTACAGCCCCTCTCTTCACATTAATTACTTTCAGTCTTTTGAATCTCTTTTGTCCACTTTTCGTAGTCAATATGATCATCTAATTGTTATGGGTGATTTTAACACATGCCTCATTAAAAACGACTCTCGATCTTCTTCCCTTCCTTCACTTCTTCATTCTTTAGATCTACATTGCCTTCCCCTTGGTCCCACCCATTTTTCTCACAATGGTCCACCATCTCTTTTAGATCTGATTATTACCTCGAGCCCAAACCTTGTCTCCTCACATGGGCAATTAAATGCTGCTTGTTTCTCGGCTCACGATCTTATTTACGCTTCCTTTAGAATAAATATGCCTAAACGCCGACACAAGATCATTATGCTGCGTAACTACAAAGCTATTGATGAAGACCTTTTTTTAGCGGATTTTGCTGCGACCAATTGGGAAGCAGTATTAACTGCCTCTGACATTAATGTTAAAGTTGAGGTGTTTAATTCTTCACTATTGTCCCTTTTTGATAAACATGCGCCTGTTGAATCAGTCAGAGTCAAACATTTTCCAGCTCCGTGGCTCTCCCCAGAAATTAAAGGTTTCATGGCCAGAAGAGATAGAGCTAAAATTAAGCTACGTCAGTGTCCATCTGATGAAAATCGCCAAACATATATTTCTCTTCGTAACATATGTAATAAAAAGTGTCGTGAAGCTAGGAGAAAATACATTCATACTGATGTTGAAAACTGTCCGCCTGGTAAAATGTGGAATTTTCTTAGAGGCATGGGTTTGGGTAAACAAAAGGCGGCAAGTGATTTTTCCTTTGACGTAAATTCGCTAAATAGACACTTCTGCACTTCCCAACCCAATCTCACTCCTGGTATGAAACAAGCAACTTTAGCTGACCTTTTATTTAAACCTATTTCTGAGAACCCTTTGTTTAGTATCCCTAATATTTCTAGTGAGGAAGTAGTTGATATCATTAGGTCTATTACTTCTAAAGCTGTAGGCAATGATGATATCTCCTTGGATATGATCAAACCTTTAGCTGGTCTGTTATCTTCTATAATTGCAAATATATTAAACTGCTCACTTTCTTCTGGTATCTTTCCTTCTGCCTGGAAATATGGTCATATTATTCCTCTGCCCAAAAAACCTAATCCATCTGACCCCTCACATTTTCGCCCAATATCTATCCTACCTATTCTTTCCAAGATACTCGAGCATCATGTTCAGAGACATCTTTCAGCGCATTTAAACCGCTATAAATTACTTAGTCGCTTTCAGTCTGGTTTTCGAACTGGCCACAGTACTACCACAGCGCTTCTGAAAATCACTGAAGACATCCGCGCCAACATAGAGAATAAAGCTCTAACGGTTCTTGTTTTGTTGGACTTCTCTAATGCGTTTAATACGGTAGATTTTGATATTTTGATTGGAATAATGCGTTCCCTTAATTTCTCGCCCATCACTCTGTCGTGGTTTTATTCCTATCTTCGGAACGTTTTCAACTGGTCAAAATCGATGAACGCCGTTCTGACTGGTGCGAAGTTAAGTCTGGTGTTCCGCAGGGTGGAATATTATCCCCTATTCTCTTCCCTTTGTTCATTGATGGTATTACTGCTTCTCTCTCTTCATCCTTTCATTTATATGCTGATGATTTGCAGATATATGCGGCTGCTCCTATCCAAAATTTCATTCATGCGATTAGTGCAATCAATTCTGACCTTGCTTGTATTGCAAACTGGTCTCGTCATTTCGGGCTTTCAGTCAATGCTGCAAAATCCCAAGCCATTATTATCATTATCATAGGTAGTTCCCATTTTATTTCAAAATTAAATGAAGTTGATATTCCAAATCTGGTGCTTGACAATAGTGTAATTCCTTTCTCCTCTAAAGTCACTAATTTGGGTATCATCTTCAAGCAAACCTTATCTTGGACTCGTCAAGTGAATGAAATCAGTCGTAAAATGTTTGTTTCCTTACATTCCTTGAGACGTATGCAATACTTTCTTCCGTATCGAACTAAAGTACTCTTGGCACAATCTCTTCTTATCCCTATCCTCGATTATGCAGATGTTGCTTATTTAGATCTTACCCAGTGTTTATTAGATAAACTTGAACGGTTGCAAAATCAGGGCATTAGATTTATTTTTGGGTTGCGTAAGTTTGATCATGTGTCTGAATTTCGCACTCAGCTTAAATGGCTTCCAATATGACTTCGTAGAAGCTCTCATATCCTTTCTCTGCTTTATAAAGTCCTTTTTAATCCCCAATCTCCAAGTTACCTTACTGAGAGGTTCTCATTTAGGGAAATCGACAGTCGCCTGTGTTTTGAATAAAAGTACATATTGTTAGGAGACTGGCGCCATCTACGTGTAGTCTCCACAAACATGGGCACGATTCATCGATTTAGCTAAAATCGATCGGTAGACGCGCGCCGCCTCACTAAGGCCGTGACGTCACAAAGGCCGGAACGCCCGGCTTCTACCAGTTCTGAAATGCACGGACCGCGGACGGTCGTGTGTCACTTGTTCGTGTCCCGTCTCAGATCCTCGCAAGCGGGCGGCCGCTTGCTTTGTTTGATTATTGTCATACAACAGTAAATCGTGGAGATTTCTAACTGATTAACTCAGTATAGTTTGTTTATCGTTTGTAAGGGCATGACGCCTTTGTGTGTAAAATCGGGCGTCGCCATCTTGTTCTGTTCGCCGGTTCCCGACGCGACGCGATGAACGCGTAATTTTTGTCTTCGTTGAAAAGCGTATAATTTCATGGAGAAATATCGCTAATTTTACTAATTATTGTTTGTTTGAATCGTTTGTTGTAAAGTGGCATGGAGGCCCATAATTAAAATAGTGTAATTGTTCGGAAGTCGTAACCTCGTGGGTTCGGTTACGCAATCGTAAATAAATTATTGTAACCTTTTAATTGCCCGGTTAAACGGAACTTTTCTTTTTGGATTTTTCTTGTTTGGACTAATTTATTGTGCGTGGATGCATAAATAAAAACTAGACGTATAACGGTGATAAGTGTTTGAATCGAGCGAGGGACACCGCGTGTCAAATTCCGCTGTTTGGACCAGTAAAAATAGCACAACCTGGACATAATCATATAACCGTTATGTACTTTAAGCTTGAAGTGTCAAGAATAAGAAGATAAATCTTTTGTGTTGTGCAGTGAAGTGCTTTTGTGACGAATACGTTTGGAGCGTCAAATGAGCTCATTGGGGTAGCATAGGGACCCAATTTCCCTCACCATCTGCTCGGAACCCATTGGGACCCAGCCGTCGCCACCCCGAAGAGGACTTCGGGCTCGACGAAGAAACCAGGCGAGGCCGTCTGAAGATAATATAGACAGTAAGTGGTAGTACTAAGTTTTACGTCATTTGTAATTAGATGTAATTAGTTTTAATAATTTAGATTTAAGTTATAATTAGGTTAGGAGGTTCTCTAGACCTTATCTAGAGTGGTAGCAGAGCTGCGTTTGTTTGTTTGTATGTTTGTTTGTTTGTTGCCGGTTGGAAAAGTCGGCCGGGCCGACCCGCGCAACAAACCTTAGTTTTAGTAAACAGCCTGCGTAGTAGTGGTATCCCTCTTCTGCTAATTCCTGCTCATGTCTCGCAGTCCTACGGGGATTCATTTCGGTTCTCGCTGCACAGTGGTGGAATGCGCTTCCGGCAGACGTGAAAAGTGCGCCATCTCTTGATTCCTTTAAGGTCAGACTTAGAAGATATTATAACGACTCCTCAAACATGTAGTTATTATTGTAGTTTATGTATTTTATTTATTATATTATTTATAGATGTAGTTTGTTTTGTATATATATTGGTTTATGTATTATATGTATGTTTATATATTTATTTTTGTAGTAGTAGCGTTTATGTTTGTAGTAAATATAAGAGTTTTGCCGATATGTACACTTTGACTTCTACCCGTTATGCCCATTTATTGTATCCTTTCTCTGATATTTGGTTGACTGAAAGAGATCCCATTTCTGGGATAAGTCCGCCTTTGTACCTACAAATTTTATGGTTTGTTATTGTTCCTTTGTTTGTAAATTGTTTATGTACAATAAAGATATATACAACAACTACAACAACAACCACAATAAGTTTTTCCAGATAGGCAGAGGTCACATGTTGACCACAAACTTTCGGCGTAAATATTTCAAAGAAAAACAAATATCATGTAAAACCGAAACATATTACATATAATTCAACCTATCTGCTATTATAAAAACACAAATAATATCACTTACCGGGATTTTTTCCGCCATAATACTAAAAAACACTTTCAATTTGCACAAAAATTCGCTGTTCGACCAATATTTTGACTTTGACAAGCGAAATGTCAAGTTTTTTTCTAGAGGCGTATTTTTTTTTCGTTCAGAAATCAACTGTATCATAGACAATAGACGGATGACATTTTGAGGTTTCTAGCTAGCATCTGCTCGTCAGAAAAAAAATATTTCTGAGGTGGTTCGCTATGTGATCACTACCTGGCTAAGGGATAAAAACCATTCTGAAGTAGATAATTTGTCTCAATACTTCATTGGAGAAGACATAGATACAGTTAAAATATCAGTCTGAAGAATGAGAAACAAAGCAAGAGTATTTGTGTACATTTATATTTGACCAAAGTCAGAATATTATAAAATATTAGATAAATTATTTTTCGACTTATTAATTTGAATTAAATACCGTATGAAACATATTTTACATATAATTCATTGACATTTCTGTCGTATTAAACATTCGTTATATTTATACAATTAAGTAAGTAAACGAATTTAATATAAACCTGTGATGCAGCGGACGACGAGCCACCATCGCCGCCGCACACATGGAACATAGAAACGTTTCGATACACACACAGCTACAGACGACCCGCCCAGCGTAGATACTTACTTGAATGAAACAAGTTAAACTACTTCTCCCACCAGGCGCCCCACCGCCGGCCGATCGGCGGCCGCCTATATAAAGCCGAAGCGCAGTCACTACCGGGGAGTCCAGAGTGGAGTGTTAGTTGCTTATGTGTTGATGCGCTTGCGTATGCTACCATAGTACGAGCCCCCATACTACAACTCGCTTTCCGCACGCCGTGTCACTGTAGTTTCGCGAGATTCTACAGTGCCCGGCCCCTACGCATTTTTTGCGCAGGCAGGGATAGCCTTTAGCGGAAATCGTGCCCGGGACGTCGGTCTGATTTTCCCATCCCCCCCTAGTAGCCGGCCTCCCACCAGCGGGTCTCACCGGCGAAAAGGGGTTAGGGTAGTCGGCCTGCGCCCTGAGTGGCTGCTGAAGGCAACTCCCCGCCCGCGCTGCTTTCGGGGTCCGGAAATGGACCCCATCTATGAAGTGGACGAGACGGAGTCCGGATCCCCGCGCCCCGCCTCACCTGAAACGTACGCGACATTCGCTACGCCCGATGCTGCCCCCGCGCCTACCCCGCGGCTCTCGCCAAGGGGATGGTACGAGCGGGACATAGTGATGTTGGGGAGGATTGCCGCCACCGGGACCCTGTCTGAGGGCCTAACCCGGTGGATGGCAATCTACCTAAGGCTGCAGCTGAACGAGCTGGGCGGCACATCGCCCACCATCGAGGACGTCACCGCCCTCGATTTCGCTCGCCGAGGGATCATCACCCTCCCTCCAATTGCCACACCTAGGAGGACTATAATAGCCTCTCTGTTGAAGCGCCCCCGCAGCCCAGAAGGCGAACACGCCTTGGACGTCAAGAAGCCACGCGCTCTAGACGTCCTGCAGGAGGAGGAGACCTCCGCCTCCGTATCGGCGGCCTCGTCGACCACGTCTGGGTCACTCCCGGACTTGTCCACGCTGGACCCCCCCGCGGACCACACCGCCCTCGTCGCCGCCTCCAAGTCGATCCAGAAGCCCGAAGCGCGTCCTACGGGCATCCCCCTGCCTCAAAGGGACCCCCGCCCGAGGAAGAGCTCTTCCCAAGCGCCGCCGGTGGCGCCGGCCTCGGTGGCCTCCGCGTCGCGCCCGTTACCGAGCGCGCCCCGCGCGAAACTCGCGGCCCCCTCCGCAGGGGTTGACCCGCGCCGCGTGCCGCAGCCCGGTGCTGCGGCGTCGTCGTCGCTGTCGCGCCCCGTGCCTGGCGCGTCTCGCCCACAGTCCGCGTCCGCGGCCTCCCCCGCAGGAGTTGACCCGCGCCGAGTGCCGCAGCCCGGTGCTGCGGCGGCGGCCGCGCGCCCGCCCGCGCCTGCCCAGCCTTTTGTGGCGCCGACGCCCTCGTTCGCGCGCGTCACCGCAGGCACCCACACACCTGCCGCACCAAACCCCGTCATCGCCGGGCCACCTCGGGTCGCCCCCACTGCCGGCACCCCCGCATCCATCCCCACCACTACACAAGGTGGGTCGCACCGGGTCGCCCCCTCTGCCAGCACCCCCTCTCCCGCTGTACTGCACAGTTTGGCGCCGTCCCCTCGGGTCACCCCCGCGCCCCCCACCGTACAAAGCGGTGTGTCGCCGTCGCTCCCTCGTGACACCGCCGCACAGTGCAGTTGGGTGTCGCTCCCTCGGGGCACCCCCACCGCATCATCTGCGAAACAACATGTAGTAAGAAAACCAGCGAGCCAGGCGAACGCGCGCTTCCCCCCGCAACCACAGCAAAGGACCGGAGGGCAACCACGCTCAACGGCCCAACAACATGCGGCCCCCAGCGGCCCCCTAAGTACCCAGCCGGACCGATCATCAGCGGGATCGGCAGGAGGGGCGCCCCCCAACAAGACGGACCCGCGCAACAAAGCGCAACGGCCCCTAAGAAGACGAGATACCCGCGGATAGTGGTTGAGCACCTACCTAACTGGGCCACCCACTTCCGCGAACTGGCCAGCACTCTTGGGCGCTCGCCGTCCGCCCGCCCTCTCGGTCGACGGGTGAGTTTCACGCCGGCTGACGAGCAGGAATACCGGCTCGTCCAGTCCTATCTGACTAAACTAGAAGCAGAGGCCGGCGTCAGCTGGTTCTGCTACTCACTCCCGGCCGAACGCCAGCTGAAGGTGGCGATAAGGGGGTTGCCAGTAGACACCGACGAGAGCGACATCAGGGACGCCCTCGCCCAACAAGGCCATGAGGCAGAGGCCATCAAAGGCATCCGGGGTAGGGGAGATCGCCCTGGATGCATCTTCTTCTGCCTCATAAAGAGGGCAGCTAACGCCGCATCCATCTACGGGATAACCGAGCTGCTGCACATGCCGGGGATCAAGATTGAACCCTGGCGGGGCAAGCAGGGGCCCGCCCAGTGTCATAGATGCCAGCTATTCAGGCACTCCTCCGTGAACTGCCACCGGCCGATCGCCTGTGTGCGATGCGGAGGCCCCCACAAGGCGGCCGACTGTGACCGCCCCAGAGACCAGCCCGCAACCTGCGCCAACTGCGGGGGGCCGCACCCCGCAAACAACACCTCTTGCCCCATTTTCAAAAAGGAGGCAAGAAATAAGCGCGCCGGCCCGGTGGCACGCACGGGCTCTGCCCCAACGCCGCGTCCAGCCACGGAGGAGACGACAGGGGCTTCCTTGATGGCCCCCGCAAACGCCCCCACAGCTAGAGGAGCAGAGCTGCCCAAGAAAAAGAAAAAGAAGAAGAAGAAAGCAGCCGCCGAGAGCTCTGCTCCGGTACCCGTAGATGGCCAGCCCCAGGCCCCACAGGCCCCCCAGCCACAGCCACAACTCCCCATGATGCCAGCCCAGCAGTGCCAGATGCTCTTCCAGGCGTTCCAGTCCCTTGCGGCTATGACCCCCGACCAGCTGGCCGCGACGGGTCTTCTCAGAGGCGTCCCCCCCACTCCATACTAATATGGATAGAGGCCCTCTGAGAATAGTTTACTGGAACGCCGAGACCCTCAACAAGAAGAAGCTGCTGCTGACGAACTTCCTCCGTCAGCAGCGAGTGGACGTTCTGCTGGTCAGCGAGACCCATCTCCGGGAGACTGATGTATTCAAGATCCCGGGGTACATCAGCTACCGTAAGGACGAGAAGTCCCCCGTCGACGGCAGGCCTTACAGAGGGCTAGCGGTGTTCATCAGGAGGAATGTCGTTCACCAGGCCATTCCCTACAAGGAGTTCCAGACGATGTACGCGTTGGGCGTACTCGTCAACGTCGCCGGCCAGGAGCTGCGGCTGTTTGCGACCTATGTGCCGCCCCAAAACGCCCCGCGCCAGAAAAAGCTGGACCCCAAGGAGCTGCGCACTCTGCTGCACGACCCCACGCCGACACTTGTGGCTGGCGACTTCAACGCCAAACACACCGCCTGGAACTCCACGAGGGTGTGCCCTCGCGGGAGACTCCTCCACCAGGACTCTGTAGCCCATGACTACGAGGTGGTGGGCCCGGACGAGCCGACTCACTACAGCCCGAACGGTGAGCCCGACACCATCGACATCGTGGCCTACAGAGGACTACGAACACCGCCAAAACTGGAAGTCTACCTGGACCTGCCGTCAGACCACAGACCTGTCCTTCTCGTCCTACAGGACCTCCCGACGAGGGTCTCGCTGCCCAGCAGATCGACCAAAATCAGCTGGGCAAAGTTCGAGGAAGCGCTTGAGAGCGATAAGTCTAGGGTCGCTTTCAAGCGGGTCTCCACCGGCGAAGATGTTGAGCAGGCAGCGAGTGCCATCACTTGCAGCATCCGCGCCGCCCTTGAAGCCGCAACTCGTCTCGGCCACGGCAAAGCCGGACCCACTACCCGCCGACATCAACAAACTGTTGGCCCAAAAGAGGCGGCTGCGGCGGCAGTGGCAAAACACTCGCTGCCCCGTGCTCAAGACCCAGCTCAACAAACTGGTGGAGACTATCAAGGATCGCCTCAGCGAGCACGCAGCCAAATCGTGGGAGAACCACCTACTCTCGGTGGGCGGTGATATCCCCTCCGTTCACCGCCTATGCCGACAGCTATCGGGCGAGCCTCAACCCGTTCGACCGCTGCTGGCAGCCGATGGCCTCCCACGATTTAAAGCAGAAGATCGCGCCGAGATCTTTGCGGAACATCTGGAGCGTCAATTTACGCCGAACCCAGTGGCCGACCACGACCACTACCAGCTGGTAAACGAACACCTTCGAGCATATCTCGCGGAGCCGGTGACAGAAGAGGAAGATGCAGTGTTCTTCACGCCTGGCCGGGTTTTCTGCGTGTGATCCGAAGCCTGAAGCCCAGGAAAGCCCCGGGCGCAGACAACGTCACGAACGAGGCGCTACGCCACCTACCGCCGGTATTCATCACGGCGGTGACGCGCCTCTTCAACGGCATTCTGCGCTCGGGCCACTATCCCCAAGAATGGAAGACCGGCCGGGTCATCATGCTACCCAAGCCGGGCAAGAACCTGCAAAAGCCAGAAAGTTACCGGCCCATTACGCTACTCAGCGCGCTCTCGAAGGTGTTCGAAAAACTCCTGCTCGGCCTCCTGCTCCCGCACATACCCCCACGTGCGGAGCAGTTTGGGTTCCGGCCAGAGCACTCGACGACGCTCCAGATTGCAAGACTTCTTCACAAGATCTCGGCAGCGACCAATCGCAAGGAGCACGTGGCTGTGGTGCTCCTTGACAATGAAAAGGCGTTCGACAGGGTATGGCACGAGGGGCTGCTATACAAACTGTCGACAGCGCCAAACCCGATGTCCAGGAGGCTGCTCAGGATTGTGGCCTCCTTCCTCGAAGGCAGAAAGATAAGGGTGGCGGTCGAAGACGCCGTGTCATCAGAACGACCCGTGCGGGCTGGTGTCCCCCAAGGAAGCTGTCTGTCGCCTGCGTGCTACGCGTGGTTCACCGACGACATCCCAGTGGCCGGTCAGGCCCAACTCCCAGTGGCCGGTCAGCAAGACGCAGGCACTTATGTCCGGGAGGACCCATCCACCGCCGCCCTTGAAGCTGTTCGGGGAAGACGTGCCGTGGCAGCAACACGTCAAGTACCTGGGGGTGCAGCTCGATAGACGCCTCAAACTGAGTGCCCAAGTCGACGGGATAGTGGCATCAGCGAAGACAGCCCGAGAGAGACTCCGCCCAGTGCTCTCCTCCCGCCTCCCGCTACGGACGCGGCTCGGGATCTACAAGACGTACGTGAGATCCCGCCTCACATACGCGGCCCCTGCGTGGTACGCATTTTGCTCGGAGACTAACAAACGTCGTCTCCGCGCCCAAGAAAATCTGAGTCTCCGAGCGATCGTCGGGGCTCCGCGTTACGTGAGGAACGCCGTGATCCACCGGGACTTGAAATGGGAGGGCCTGGACAACTTTGTCTCTCGGTTAGCGAGGGACATGTACTCCAAGGCGGACCGCTCGGCGCACCCCCATCTCAGGGGGATCGCGCCCTTGCACGCCCGCCCACCGGACCGCAAGTACAAGCCCTCGCCCCGCGATGCCATCATCCCGTCGACAGCCGAGCGAGGCGCCGCTACAGCAGCGACGCCCGACCTGAACCCCCAGCATTGAGACACCCGACGTGGCCGCCACGGCCACTACCATTTGAGCCGCCTGTAGTTGCAAGCGGCGGCAGCATTTCGCTGTAGAGGGCCACAGCCCTGATCAGCATCCCCACTTCCGCCTTCGGCGGAAGTCGGGAAGACTTACCACTTCCACTTCCACTACCGGGGACACTCACTCGAGTATCCCACCCCGGATCGCTGAGAGCGATTGTTCTCGGGCCGATTCAGGGCTTCCTCTACCTCTCACCCTTCCCATCCATCCCGGATCGCCGAGAGCATTTGTTCTCGGGCCGATTCAGGACTTCCGCTACCCCCACCCTTCCCATCCATCCCGGATCGCCGAGAGCGTTTGTTCTCGGGCCGATTCAGGACTTCCGCTACCCTTCATCCTTCCCGTCCATCCCGGATCGCCGAGAGCGTTTGTTCTCGGGCCGATTCAGGGCTTCCTCTACCTCTCACTCTTCCCATCCATTCCGGATCGCCGAGAGCGCTTGTTCTCTGGCCGATTCAGGACTTCCGCTACCCCTCACCCTTCCCATCCATCCCGGATCGCCGAGAGCGTTTGTTCTCGGGCCGATTCAGGACTTCCGCTACCCCTCACCCTTCCCATCCATCCCGGATCGCCGAGAGCGTTTGTTCTCGGGCCGATTCAGGACTTGAGTCATTCCGTAAAAAAATGCACCAATACAAAAACCAATGTCACAACAATTTTGAAATTATTACTACGAATTTACTGATCCTATTGTTTATTAGCCTTGTTTTGACTAATATATGGGTTAGTTAACTTTAAAGATAAATGTATAAATCAACAATTATAAGACGATTTAATTAATTATAAATAAAAGTTGACAAAAAAAAGATCATTTTAGTATGTCACACGCAATATGTGAATTTTAAGAAACGTAATTTCCACTGTTGATTATATTTCAGCTTTACGTTTTGGTATATCTTCAAACCTAGTAATATATATTTTTAATTTAAACTACAATTAATTTTTAATAACATTTATATACAACCAAATTCATGTAAATATCGTTAACCAACATTTTGATTTACATGGACAGTCCACTTTAGTCACGGCTCTTAGTCTGCTTCTGAAGTTTAAAACTACCAAAACATCTTTTATTTTTTCATTCTGACAACATTACCAGTCGAATACGGCCATTTTGTTTCATCTACATACTGTCAGTTGTGCAGAATTTGTGACGACGCAACACGTTTCTTCTTGAAGTCAAATAAGAAATCCACTTTAGTTGCGACTTTTAAGTGAAATCGGTAAGTTGTTTTGTGAATACTATATTATTCTTAAAAGCAAAAGATATTTGAATGTGCATTAAAGCAATGTGGTGTTCTTTTAAAGCGTAAATTATGTTTTTATTAACAAATTATTGGGACAAAGCAGGATTCGTCACGTCCATTTAGTTTCGTGACATATTAGTGGAACAATTTTAGTGACGAAATGCACACATAAGGCGTCGTTCATATTGAAATTTACCCAACTTTGATAAAGAGATGTGTGTTATTAAATATTCTTAAATGTTTTTTTGCAAATGTGAAGTGTGTAGTTCTTTGTCATTGTTACAAGGATATTGTTACCTATGCATGTGAATATTATATTAACTTGACAATGTAAGAAAAGCGCACAAACTTGCAAATAAATTTTAATGCAGTTAATCTTAACCGATTGCATAACATCAAATGTTTCATATTATTATGTAACTTCGATAATGCAATATTATGACACACTAGACCACACAAGGCGGGTAGTATAATTAAAATTGACTGTACTATGAAGCTTTATATTTCAGACTAGCTTTTGCCCGCGACTTCGTCTGCGTGGACTTTAGTTTGTAAGAATCGTTATTTTGATATTTTCAATAAAACCGATCAAGTGCATATCAGGTCACACGCAGTGAAGGGTTCCGTATTTGTGAATGTCGATTTAGAATAAAAACTAAAGAGTTCATCATCATCTCAGCCCTTATTCCGTCCACTGCTGAGCATAGACCTGTCTTCGTCGACACATCTCAGTCCTGTGCTGCTCACATCCAGGTGTAACCCGCGACATTGATTATTTCGTCAACCCATCGCATGGGCTCCGTCGGGCCAGTTGCCCTGCCCAGTTTTTCTTTAAGTTCATGACCGTTGCCAAATTACAGCTTCTTGGTTCTAATTATCTCTAAGTAAAACCACGGACAGAGAGACAGACAGAAATGGCAAAACTATAAGGGTTCCTTGTTTACTACGATCACACATTATCTCTAGTCACAGTCTAAGTCGATCGGAATTTTGACATTGTAAACTACAAGTAAACTTACACTGTTACTGAATGTTACTGCTACGCCGTGGGTCTCTCTAAAACGAAATACTTATGCAATAGGTAGTGACTTTGCTAATATTTAATTCATCTTCCGTCTTTTGGCGTGAGTTCCCACAGCACTAATCTGTTGTAGCTCTCTGCAGCGGACTCCTGCCACCGTCTATACGTATCTCCCCCTCTTTCCCGCCCTCCCGATGTGGCGGTGCAATGGTAAGCCTTGTCAAATATGTCTTTCGCTAGGCGGGAGATAAAAGTCGAGAAATACGCATTTCTACTTTGAGTCCCGACAGATGACGGCGTTCCTCAAGTAACCTCAAACATAGATTTTCTTAAGATCGCCTTAATCATGAGCCGCGTCCGAAGCTGGAAGCGAGCGGAAAGTACTGGATAGAGCTTCCCCCGGGCCATCTTCACTATCGTCACCATTCTTTTGATGTGGACTTTCAAGCTGAGGCATCTGCCAAACTTAAGATACCTCTAGGTATTTTACGTGCCAGTATCTCGGCAAATTTTACCAGTAGAGCTTCAAGGATGGCAGGAAGTTAGTGTTCTCTGAGATCAATGTCTGCTTAGTGTTCACTAATAACCTCCGTTTGAAGAGCTTCTCTTTCTACTCAAGGGTAGGGCGTCCTATTCGGCTGTTTGGAGGTTATTTGCGGCGTACTTTCAGTTCAAACGAACTGGAAAATGACCATTACCTATCTTTCGTTCCTCAAGGAAGGAGGTCACAATACTGAGTAGTCTTGGTATGGGTGTTCCACACATTTTTATTGCAGTGCCTAACTTAAATTTTAACCTAACATTTTTTCCCTAACCTTTCTTCTTACGTGAGGAAAAGGTGCCTTTTGGCCACAGGAAATCGGACGGTTAAGGTTTTTACCCACAAAAAATGTCATGGTGATAACGGCCTTACCGCTTTTGCCAAGTCAGTGTGCTAAATTTTGCTCCAAAGACCTGGTACGGCGACTGCTTATCAGCGGCTTTGGCTGAGCTAACTTGAGGTACTCTCTCTCTCTCAGTTATCGAGAGGAGTCTGAGTGGCCTGGTACATCGGACTTAAATTTTATCCGCTAGGGTAAAGACGCGTGTTGACACAAATGCTCCTTTCAACCTAGAGGACCGTATTTGTGGCGCGACGGAATCCCGTTCCCTACGCCCGACTGGCCCACTTCATGGAGGCAGATTTATGGAGGAGGATTTTACGCGGGAAAAATCCCTTCGGTTCGGACACCTTGCTAGTAACGGGAGACCGGTAAGGTTATGTGGCGTTTACCACTAAAAACTCCGGGGTAAGGGCTAAAAGCCCCGGCGCGGCTACCACTATGGCGGTCCGTGACTCGCTCACAGCACCCTATGCTTTAGTCAGAGGACATCCCCTGTGCCTAACCTAACCTATTAAGTACTTCCTATTTTGATTCCTTTTTCCATTTTCGCGCCCACAATCATGCTAAGAATCGCCGTTTGGTGGCGTTGGGTCTTGCGGCCCTAGGCTCTGTGTATTTTTAACAGCGCCATTTATTGGTGACCAAAAAAAACTAATAAAAAAACTCCGAAAACATCGAAATAGTAAATTTTTAGGGTTCCGTATTCCGTACCCGAAGGCTAAAATCGGGACCTTGTTACTAAGACTCCGCTATCCGTCCTTCCGTCCGTCTGTCACCAAGCTGTATCTCATGAACCGTGATAGCCAGACAGTTGAAATTTTCAAGGATGATGTATTTCTCTTGCCGATATAATAACTAAAAATAGAGTAAAATAAATATTTAATTGAGGCTCCCGTACAACAAACTTGATTTTTTATAGATTTAGAGTCCGACTCTCACTTGGCCGGTTATTAACTTTATTATTTCATAAAAACCGTATATAAAATTAACAAAAGTTATAGCCAATGCTACCGTACAGTTTATTTCATAGCAAATTTTCGAACAAAAATCTTTGACGTGATTCTTTAAATTGATATAACTTTTTTATTTATCAACGGATTTCAATGAAACAACCACTAAATTTTAAGTGAAACTTATCAAAATACATAATTGAAAATCGCAATCGAAGTTGTTCAGCCGTTTCTGAGATAAGCGTGCACAAACACAGTTTTTCGAACAAAAATGGTTGACGTGATTCTTTAAAATTGATGTAACTTTTTTATTTATGAACGGATTTAAATGAAACAAACACTAAATTTTAAGTGAAGCTTATCACAATATTTCAGTGAAAACCGCAAACGAATTATTTTAGCCGTTTCTCAGATTAGCGTGCACAAACGCACAGACAAACAGACAAACAGATAAACCGACAAACAGACAAAAATTCTAAAAATCATTGTTTTGTGTTCTATTGCGTTGGTAAAAGCCCCAAAAAATATTTTTACTCATTTATCTTCCATGTACAGACAGCGAGCGGTTACGATTTTATTATATGTATTGATAACTTATTTTTACTGGTACATTTTTTACCCAATTGACCCACCCAGAAGGAGGGTAATGTTTTTCACGCGTATGTATGTACGTATGTCTGTTCCATTGTCCTTCCTGTAGCCTAATTGGCTTGACCAATTTCGAAATGTGAGATGTTATTAGATTAGTATTCATTTTAGGATTGTTGTAGGCTAAAATGTCAAAAATGGCAGACGGATTTTTTTATTTTTAAATAATGCTACTTGTTTTTTTCAGTGATGGCTCTAACACCGGCTGAGCGTGCGAAACGCTATAGGGATAAACTAAAATTAAATTTAGAAAAATATGAAGTTCAAAGAAAAAACAAATTGCAAGAGTTAAAAAAGGACAAAAGAAAATAAGAGAATTAAGTGAACACGAAAAATGCGAAAAAAGAAAAATCTGGCGAGAACAGAAAAAAAAACAAAGACAAGCCAAGAAGCAAATTGAAGAAATTACTTCTTCGACTACTTCTAGATCTATTGATTACAAAAAAAAGTATAAAAACTTATTGCAAAGTATAATTCAGCTGTAAAACAATTAAACAAGGTTAGACAAACAAACCAGCGTCTTCGTAAAAATTTAAGCAGATTTTTAAGTCTGCTTAAATTTTTACGAAGACGCTGGTTTGTTTGTCTAACCTTCACAACACAAGAAAAAGAAAACAGAGAAAAAAAAGAAGAGATTGACAAGTTAAAAGTCCGCCACGAAGTTCTGGAAGTAGCTTTATCTCAAAAATATAAAAGCTGTAAAACAAATGAACAAAAAAAAGTATTGCGTTCTATTGGTAAATCTAATAATAATAATATTGCATTATCAAAAAAAGGGGTAAAAAAATTTCAGAAGGTTTAGGTCTAAAAAGTTCCATAAGATTTAGCCAAACATACACATTTCTTAGCAAAATCATAGAAGAAAAGTTAGAGGTATTTTACAATCGAGATGAAATAAGTAGAGCGACGTCCGGTAAGCGTGAGACTAGAACAAAACAGAAAAAAAAGATGCAAATAAGGTATCTTACTGATACTTTACACAACCTATATCAAATATATAAAGAAGAAGGAGGAATATACAGCTTTTCGACATTTTGCAAATATAGACCCTTTTATGTTCTGTCGCCGACTAGTGCCTCTCGTGAAACATGCCTCTGTGTAAAACACAGTAATTTTGATTTTGTAGTATCAGCTATTAAAACGCACACTGTTTCCGTACTACAAAAAAAATTTGCAAAAGATCTTTTAAAATTAGTGTCATGTGACATTAATTCACAAAGGTGTATGTACAACGTGTGCGATACATGCCGGAATAAAACTATAGATTTCACAGCTGATAAAAATACTGTAGTCGAATGGTGGCAATGGGAACGTTAAAAAAAATCATACAAAAAGAATGAAAAGGATATGATAGCTAATGTTACAAAAAAAGAAAAAAAAGTTGGAACAATTCAAGACCTAATAGATGAGTTTGATAAGCAATTACCTTTATTTAAAAAGCACTTCTACAACGTTCAGGAGCAACAACGGCCATATAGACTATGTATTGAAAATTTGAAGCCCAATGAATGTGCAATATTGATCGACTTTTCGGAGAACTATGACTGCAAGTTTGCTCAAGAAATTCAATCACTTCATTTCGGCGGATCTAAAAATTCGATGACTCTACATACCGACATGATTTTCCTTAAAACAGGCATTTGTAAGTTTATCCGATAGCAACTGCCATGAACCCCATGCCATTTGGGCACACCTTATTCCAATAATCAAGTTAGCGAAAGAAATGTGCCCCTATTTATCAGTTATTCACTTTTTCTCGGATGGCCCAAGCAGCCAACATAGGCAGAAAAAAATTTTTTTCTTACTTAACTTGTTTACTGAAAAACTTAAACTCTCCCTGACAACGTGGTCATTTTCAGAAAGTGGCCATGGGAAAGGTGTGGCAGATGGTATTGGGGTTGCCACAAAGAGAGCGTTAGATCAGCGTGTTCTTTATGGGCAGGATATTTCTAATGCCACTGATGCTCTAAATATTTTAAGAATGTGCACTACTTCCACAATGCCCTTTCTCATACCTAATTCTGATATCGATAATATTAAAACGTTAATACTTAACAATCTAAAAGCAGTTGCAGGCACGATGCAAATTCATCAAATAATATCTACAACAAAAAATGAAATTCTCTATCGGCAGCTAAGTTGTTTTTGTGAGAGAGGACAGTGTGTTTGCTTAAGCCCAACCAGGCATTATATTTTCAAAGATCTTGCTTCTGGTTCTGATGTTGCAGTTTGTGATTCTAGCAAAACTGAAAAATTAAAGATTCCCAAAGATACTACACCAAATACTACCTACCTAGATCTAGAGACAATCAGCGACGACTGCGACATAGCTCCTGACATACTTAAATCTTATACTGACTCTCTTTGCCATGACTCCGATCTTCCTAGTATAATATTCGCTGACATCACTAACAGTACAAATCAAAATAATACTACCTACCTTAATAAAGAGACAATGGACACCACCGTAGTTCATGATGCGCTGAATAAACCTGAAATGGAATCTCATATTACAAAATCTTATACTGACACTCTCTGCAATGATCCCGAGCTTCCTAATATAATATTCACTGACATCACTAACAACACAAATACTACCTTCATAAGTGACGTGACAGTCGACACCACCGTAGCTCATGATGCGCTGAATAAACCTGAAATGGAATCTAATATTACAAAATCTTATACTGACTCTCTCTGCAATGATCCCGAGCTTCCTAATATAATATTCGCTGACATCAATAACAATACAAATACTAACTTCATAAGTGACGTGACAATTGACACCACCGTAGCTCATGATGCGCTGAATAAACCTGAAATGGAATGTAATATTGCAGAATCTTGCACCGAAACTCCTGGCCATGACCCCGAGCTTCCTAGAACACCATTGTCTTTCATCCCTAATACCTCACCAAATATTACTCACCGGACTGAAATCACAAGCAACGATATATCTGTAATAAAAAACATTGACTTTGGTAACATTAAAAATGAACAAGAAAATAATAATTGCAACAAAAAAATCATTTCTCAGTCTAAACGGATACAGGTTATTGCAGATATAAGTTTTCCTCCGGCAAAAAGAGTTAAGATGATGCTTCCAATTGCAAAAAACTCAAGAATGCTATTAAAATTAGCAGAATGACTAATAGAATGTTTTACTGCACCTTATGCAAAACACATAAAAGGTTCAACTTGCATGAAATAATTTGTTGCCTCATCTGTAAATCATGGAATTGTTTATCATGTTGTGGTCCAATTCACAAGGATCCTTATGTATGTGAAATTTGTATGAAAAAGTAAATTATATTTATATTGTCCCTTCTTATAATTTAACTATGCTAGTAATAATAAGTGCTATTTTTTATAACAAATTATATGTTTTTTAGTAAACGAAAGCAGAAGTTTCGGAATCTACATCAGTTATTATTTTTATTATGTCTATAGTTAGAAAGAAAGTCACTAGTTAAAATTTCATTGCTTTACAGGGTACCTAGTAGGTAGTTACAGATAGCCAAGGTCATCCTTAAACTCCCACCTCGTAGTTTTTAATATGTTCTTACTTTGTAATTTTATAAAGGTGTTTTAATGATACATACATACATACATACTATCACGTCTTTATCCCTAATGGGGCAGACAGAGCATTTTGGGTCTTGCGGCTCTATGCAGAGCCTAGGGCCGCAAGACTCAAAAGCCACTTTTAGCGTCATGGTGGGCGTGAAGATGGAAAAGCAATCAATACAGTGACGGGTTGCTAGCCGCATCGCCTGTTAAAATGATTCGCATTTTTGCCCATTCCCTCGATCGGCTTTTACGATCTGCGCGGGAAGAGAAGCAGCTGGTACATTCTAAGTTTTTTCGTTTCTCCCAGACCAGCATGGGAGCATGGGTTTTAATGATACGTTGAGCTAATGAAGAAATATTATGTTAGTAAGATTTTTATTCATTTTAACCTAAAATTAAGTATTATGTAACGAAAAGTCTGATTTAATTCCTGAATTAAAAATATTAATTATATAGTAAACCGCCAGAACGGTGCAATAAGAATTTTAAGTCTGAATAAAGTACCTAGTCATAATTGTTTCTATAAGTTCCATACCAAATGTTGAATTAGAATAAATAAGTATGAATAACAATTAAATAGGGACAAGACACGCAAAACGTGGAAGGGACATATCCGTAATAAATCGAACCACGGTCTATACTAGATTATTATAGTATAACGAAATTAAAATAACAGCCAAAAACAAAAAAGAAATTTGGCATTTCCATACAAAAGTGTGCAGTCGCCCGGGTAATTTTTATGGGAATGTTGAATTTGTTTTGGGTTTATTACTGTTATTTTAATTTTATTATAATTTAGTGATCTAGTATAGCCCGTGGTTCGATTTATTACGGGTATGCCCCTTCCACGTTGTATACTTTTTATAGGTATAATGTTTAAACTGTGTCATTATTCTTTTCTAACAACATAAGGTTACAAAAATAATTAAAAAAATAAAACTTACATAATGCGAGATTTGTTTTATTGCCCTTTGACATTGTGTTTTGTGCTTGTGTATGAACACTGCCTATTGTCCTATTTAGTCACAAGAACATTTCCTATTTAGTCACGGTCACAATTTTTTGTCCTATCATCATCATCACTTATGATGGAATATATTGTTATACTGTATAATAATTTCAGAAAATAACTATATTGCTAAGCATGTTTACATAAAATATCAGTTTGGTTTCATTTGGAAGTTCTTGAAGTAGCTAAACAGTTCAAAAGAGGGGATATTTAGATCCAAAAGTCATGAAATGGTTTTAACATTTGAATTTAACAACATTAATGTTGCAAAAGTAAATATTTATATTTTTTTGTTTATTAAGATTATCATATATTTCACACAGGACGCTTGAAATTAAATGAAAAATAGCTTGTTTCCCTAGGAAAAAAAAATAAGAGCGTTACTAAATGGACAAAGTTTAGTCATGGTTCCTAATGAAAACTGCAATATCTTGTAAAGAAACATTTTCCAAAGCACAACGCCTATTTTTCTAGAACTTTAATAAAGAGTGCATCAAATCATAATATAATCCAAATTTTTTTTTTAAAAATTGTCCGCTTTGTCCATGTCGTCACGGTGCAAATTTTGCGCACACTTGCACACTTGCGCCACCCCTCACTCTTCCCGTTCCTCCCGGATCGCCGAGAGCGTTTGTTCTCGCGCCGATTCAGGATTCACCCCCGTTAGGTACTCCTTCAGGGTGAATTACCGGAGCACCCCTCGGTGCCCGCTTCCGCGCCCCTAGAGTGCCCGGAGCCACGCCCTAACGTAAGCATACGTTAGGGGTGGTGACCCCGATCCCGACCACCGTGTGGTCAGGGAGTCCCGTTCCTCCGGGGTGTCTTTTGCACCCCGCTTCCCGCGCCCGTAGAGCGCCCAGACCACCCCCTACCGTAGGTACCCATTGAACGTGCCCGCGCACGACCCACATACCCGTTAGCGGGAGGGGCTTCATCTCTCCCCCGCTCCCCGCCTATTCGGATCCGTCTGCGCGCCTCCCGGTCCGGCATACCGTTCCTCACCCCCTCAGGGTGAGTCGATCCAAGCAACCCCCGGTATACGGTTGCCCGTAGGAATAGTCCTGTTTCCGGAAGTAGAATTCATACGTCAGTCCGTTCGGTGCGCCGACGCACCCTGCTCCTCGACCCTCTGTCGGGATCCCGTGACGTCGTTTGAGGCTGTGTGTTCGTTTGCTACCGCGTATCGCGTCGTAACTCCATCGTGCTCAAACGCTCCTTTCTCTCTGCTAGGCGATTAGGCGGTTAGCGTTAAGGGAAGTTGTGAACCTAGAAAAAGACTAGTTTAAGATAAACTGCAGAACCTAAATTAAATTGGTGTTACCGTTGGTATAGTTGGTTTAAATCCTCACTCCTCCCGGTAGGTTACCTCATAGACCTTCAGACCCCCGTCATACCGCGCCGGGTAACGGGGATCTTCTAAATTTATGTCGATGACAAGCGTCCAGGGTTCGACTCCCTGAAAACACTTCATCACAAACCTAACAATAAATCTTACGAGGGAGGGAGTATAGTAGTTTGTCGTTGTCTAACACACCCAAATTGCATAATAAACCATACATAACATTTTTATGCTTACAAACATAGTTAACAAACATACAACATATTTCTCTGTAAAGTACCAAAAGTTATAGTAAATTGTATGTCTTATATTATTTCTTTTTAGGGTTCCATAGCCAAATGGCAAAAACGGAACCCTTATAGATTCGTCATGTCTGTCTGTCTGTCTGTCCGTCCGTATGTCACAGCCACTTTTTTCCGAAACTATAAGACCTATACTGTTGAAACTTGGTAAGTAGATGTATTATGTAAACCGCATTAAGGTTTTGACACAAAAATTGAAAAAAAATAGTAAATTTTGGGGGTTCCCCATACTTAGAACTGAAACTCAAAAATTTATTTTTCATCAAACCCATACGTGTGGGGTATCTATGGATAGGTCTTCAAAAATGCTATTGAGGTTTCTAATAGCATTTTTTTCTAAACCGAATACTTTGCGCGAGAGACACTTCCAAAGTGGAAAAAAGTGTGTCCCCCCCCCGTAACTTCTAAAATAAGAGAATGATAAAACTAAATAAAATATATGTTGTTCATTACCATGAAAACTACCAGCGAAAATTGGTTTGGACGAGATCTAGTAAGTAGTTTTTTTTTAATACGTCATAAATCGTAAACGGCAATTTACCTTTCATTCAATCAACTCAAATATATATAAAAAAACATACTACAAGACTTTTATATTATGTTATTTGCTACTACGGAACCCTTCATGGGCGAGTCCAACTCGCACTTGGCCGCTTATTTATACTTTTATCAGATCAGGCAGTACTATTAATCAAATAAATAAGTTACTTTTGTGTCAATCAAGTCAGTAAAAAATAGAACAATAAATCGTACTTTTTACGTCAACTTATTTACTGATGGCGTTTAAAGGTGGCACACTAAGGTTCTGGTCTCAGACTACTTACCAAAAAACATAGGCCTTGCGCCAGAGCACAGGCTTACTTTAAAGAAAATCACGAAACAAAAATCGCAAGAGATCAGTATCCTGGCATAGAACACGTGCTAACTTAATGTTATAAAAATAACATTTATCATCATACAATTATTCAATAGTATTTTAATATCTATACATATAATAAAACAGTAAAAATAATTTGTCTGTATATTTAGTTTTTTTAACAAAATGGATAGAGGGAGGCCTAAAAAGAATAATAGAGAGCAAAAAATTTTTTTTGGAATTTTTTGTCTGTCTGTCTGTATTTATGATCACGCTAATCTCTGAAAATACTGAACCGATTTACTTAAAACGAATTGCTTTGTTTTAACCCAGAAGAACATCTAAAGTTTGTTTCATCAAAATCGGTTCATAAATAAAAAAGTTATATACATACATACATACTATCAAGTCTTTATCCCTAATGGGGCAGACAGAGCATTTTGGGTCTTGCGGCTCTATACAGAGCCTAGGGCCGCAAGACTCAAAAGCCACTTTTAGCGTCATGGTGGGCGAGAAGATGGAAAAGCAATCAATACAGTGACGGGTCGCTAGCCGCATCGCCTGTTAAAATGATTCGCATTTTTGCCCATTCCCTCGATCGGCTTTTACGATCTACGCGGGAAGAGAAGCAGCTCATTAATTTTATAGAATGGTTTATATGAAATGATTTCAATTTGATTTTGATTGGTTTCGAAGTATTATAAAAAAATAGTTTTTTTTTGGTCACCGATAGATGGCGCTGTTCAAAAATTTTAAATTTAAGTGAGGCTCTGGGCTTCGAACCTCTGCAGACCTACCGCCGCTGAACGGCCATTCTTATCGTGATTGTGGGCAAGAAGGTAGAAAAAAGAATCAAAATAGGAAGTGATAGGTAAGGTTAGGTTAGGTCAGGCGCAGGACCCCCCCGATGGGTTCCCGGTTTGTCGTATCGGGGGGGCTCAGTACCCGTGGTGCCGTGGAGCCACGGGGAAGCCAAGAGGAACCCGCGAGGGGGCGCTCCTGCGGTTTGCGCCAGCAGTGAGCGCCCACATTGGGGCGGCGGGGGAGTGGGAAGATCTCCCCCCACCCGGGGAGGGGCGCTCCCGCGGGCTCGGCTTCGGCCTTGAGCCTGCTGGGATGCGCCCAATGGGGCGGTGGGGGAGTGGGAAGTTCTCCCCCCACCCGGGGTGGGGCTGCCGGGAGGGGAATGTTTCATTGCTCTCCCGGCGCTTCAGGCGGGGCCACACCGCCGTGGCTGTGGTTGATGATCGGTCGCGGAGATCAGGGAGTGTCGGTGCTACGTTGCCGCTCTCCCTGTCCTCCGCGGCCGAGTGGTGCCGCACCGCGTTTGCGGCGAGAGGTAAGCGGCGGAGCCTCACATCTTCTCCGCCGCTGGGAGCCGGTTTATCTGGCTCCCATTGGCCCACAGGCGGTGAACTGCGTGGGAGTTCGCCGCCTCTCAACTGGGCCGAGGAGGTACGGCGCGTCCGTGGGTTCCGGACGCGCCTACTTGGTGAGTGGGGGGGCGCTCAGACGCCCCCGAGGAGGGGCTGCTTCGGCGGCCAGCCGCGCCGGGGTTCGCGGTTGTATTTCCTTTCCCGTGTCCCCGGCAAAGGCGGTTAAGGTGGAACTCCGGAGGTTTTTTAGTGGGTAGGCACGTCACTCTGGCGTGGAGTCCCACATAACCCGACAGCCTCCCCCGCAGGCTGATGGGTATCCGTAACAGGGATCTTTCCTCCGTTAAAAAAAAAAAGGTCAGGCGCAGGAGTAGGCCAGTCGGGCGATGGAAACGGGATTATGTTGCTTGACGAACGTCTGGAACACCTATGCGTGCTCTCCTTCCACGAGAAACGAAAGATCACGGTGACTGTCGAAGATGTCAAACTGTCAAATCGCTCTGTGTGAAATGATGTTCGCCACGGCGATAGGCGTAGTACACCGACGACATACCTGTTACCTGTCGGGCTCAATTGGTGCTCTTTGCTGACGATACAGCGCTTTTTGCGGTTAGTTTGTACTTAAAGTACGCCACAAATAACCTCCAAACAGCCCTAGACGCCCCGCCTGACAAGCTCTTAAAATAGGGGTTCTCAGTGAACAAGAAGCAGTCATTGGTCTCAGAGAACGTCAATCTCCTGCCACCCTTGAAGCTCTTTGGGGAAGATGTGCCGAGGCACTCGCATGTCCAATAAGTAGATGGTTTTTGGGCATTCTGAGCCACTTCGTGATCTCAGAATACCCAAAAACCACAATCAATCTACATGAATTAAAAGCGTCATCTTCTCAATCTTACATTCGATTGAAAGTCTCCACAATAGATAAAAAAAGAAGTAATCCTGACTGAAGTGTAATACTGAATTACGTGTGAAGTAGTTTAAATGTATCAAACAAATATTTTTTATTAGTCTTACCTCATTTCATTTTCTAAAATTGATGATCGACTGAAAAACGCCATAACTTCCTGCGAGCCCGTGGTTAAGATCACGCACCAACTATGCTCCTAATCCTAACTGATGGTCGGCTGGGAGCACCATGGTAAGTAACTCTCTGCGAGCCCGCGGGTAAGATCACGCACCAACCATGCTTCCTAATCCTAACTGATGGTCGGCTGGGAGCACCATGGTAAGTAACTCCCGGCGAGCCCGTGGGTAACATCACGCACCAACCATGCTTCCTAATCCTAACTGATGGTTGGCTGGGAGCACCATGGTAAGTAACTCCCGGCGAGCCCGTGGGTAAGATCACGCACCAACCATGCTTCCTAATCCTAACTGATGGTCGGCTGGGAGCACCATGGTAAGTAACTCCCGGCGAGCCCGTTGGTAAGATCACGCACCAACCATGCTTCCTAATCCTAACTGATGGTCGGCTGGGAGCACCATGGTAAGTAACTCCCGGCGAGCCCGTGGGTAAGATCACGCACCAACCATGCTTCCTAATCCTAACTGATGGCCGGCTGGGAGCACCATGGTAAGTAACTCCCTGCGAGCCCGTGGGTAAGATCTCGCACCGATCATACTTCCTAACTTCTAATAAGTCAAGCTACTAATTATCAAGATAAAAGAGAAGTATCTAATAATAATATAATCTTTTGTATAATAATTGTGTGCAAACTCCAATTTTTAAGAGAATGATTGTATTTATTAACTTTAAAACAGTATACACTATCACAACTTGATGAAATACTCTTCAACCAACTCTTCGTATAAGACACCTTCACCTGAAATAAACAAAAATAAGATATATTTTTACTACCAAGCATGGTACGCACGGGGACCATGTAGACATACCCTAATACCTTTCTTATGAATGGACTTAGTTGTAAAATACAAAAACCGACTAGTAGATTCAGAGATTAAAACTTTTTTATTTTCTAGCTAAGTATACATATCAGTCGTACTCAAATCAAATTAACACAAAAATCAAACAAGAAATGTCATAATACGGTTATCATACATATACATACTTTATATTTATCCATTTTACATTTTAAACTTAATTACCATTTGATAAATATTTTGACGTGATAACGTCTTTAAAATCGTTTTAGTCAGGTGACATGTTCAGAAACTTGTGTCACACCAAAACCTCACGAGCGCGATCGCAGGTATAACGAGAGAGAGACGGACCGATCTCCCGTCTCATCTCGAGCGCTGCCAGTCATTCCGTGAAACGACGTTATCACGTAAACATCTCGATCGTAAACCTACTTTACAAACAACCAATTTTTTTTTGAAAAAATTTAGGTTTAGCACTTTTTAAACTATATACTCGTATTAAAGGGTAAGGATATTTTTAAATATAAAGAAAAATTGCATTTACTTACATTATGGACATCTTCCCAATTTGGTATTTTCATTTCTCGAGTGACTCTCCAGTATAAATAAATCTGAAAAAGAAAAACAAAACAAGATAAAGCTTTTGGTTCGATTAATTTGAACTTATTTACGAGTATTATGATTTTGAAATATTAAAGTGGTCTTTTTTTCAATAATTAATTAGTTGGCTATGTATATATTTTTTAATAATGACTTTAGAAAAAGAAAACAAATATTTTTTAAACTTGGATTTCTTTCAAATAATACAAATAATCAATTTATAATTTATTTTATAGTACAACATTTAAATAAACTCATTTTGAGAATTTCTATGTAACATATATTGTTTTATATGTTAATGTAATTGTATTTATTGAAATGATTAAAGTACTTACATTTTATTTCCATTTTTGTTTGGGGTTTTTCTTCACGCACTACGTAGCAAGTTAGATACCTAAATATGACTCAAGTCTCAACAAAATGGTAGAATGTGGGAACGAGTGTAAAACACGAAGTACACGCTGATAGGGTGTTTGCACACAAGTCGCGTCAGCATATTCATCAACTGTATTTTAATGAAATACAAAACAACCCGAATGTAGGGTAAGGACCAGGACTCAAAACTTTTTTGGTTAATCTTATTAAGACGAGCACTGTTTCATTTAGTAGTCTACTCAAATATTAATGATGGAAAATCACAAATTGTCTCCATCCAACTGGTTGATTAAATTGATTAAAATCAACCTGCTCCTTTATATTAATTTACAATATTAAACTACTTATAAATCGTTTTTATTAAAACTATCCTGAATAGGTTAGTACGAACAATATGTATGCAGCGGCCCTAACTTGTAAAGCTGACTTGCATGCTTCGAATGAGAGAATCTCAAACTGTATGAAGTTGCTAACATTATAACAAAGACTTTTTGTATGAAAAAGTAACAAAATAAGATTATTTTAAATTTCAATAAAAGAAAATTTTAGATTTAATGACCATAGTCAGTAAAATATTTATAAGAAAATATTAGGCAATAGAAATATTCTTAGAGCAGATTCTGATTAAATTTAAATCATTGCTTAATTTGTAAAGATTCCTATATCTAATTAAACGACGATACTTTTTTAAACTAAGACGGTATTTTTTTTAAACGAAGACGGTTTTTTCTGCTGTATGCACGCTTTTACCTTTTAATAATAATAAATAAGTAAATAGATACTATATTAATAATAAATACATATATAGATAAACATCCAACACCCACAACAATTTGTAAAAGCCTATTTCCCAACTTGCCCTGACTGGAGATCGAACCCAGTACCTCCAGATTGGTGGACTAGCGTGTTGACCAATTACACCATCCAGGTCGTCATTAGTTTGAGAACCTATGATGAGTAAGCATTTGTGGACTGTTCTTTGAAAAGCGATGGTGAATAAATTACTAAGTATTTCAACCCACTGTTTTTCTTTCTCAATTACCTACCCACAACTACGGAACCCTTGGTGAGCGAAATCAATTCGAACATGACCGATTTTTGTGATGAGTAAGCGATACTTATTGTTTAAAAAGGCCGGCAATAAAGAAAATTCAATTATTATTCGAGAGTGCTCCGGAATCGCTGCTGTGAATAATTACTCCATTTTCCTCAAAAAAATTAAAAATGTTAATAAGTATTATTTTTTATATTTATTATGTACCACTTTTTATATATTTATGTTTTTTTACCCAGGTACCTAACCAACATTTCATACATAGATCTTTATCCCTAATAGGGTAGACACAGCCTTGGATCGTACGACCCAAAGTCTGCTAACATTCCATTTTAGACTAAAAGCTAACTAATATTTTTCCAGGTCTGATTCAGAGTTCGAAACCTCATCTGTGGTGTCTGCAGTAGCACCGCCAAAGAAGGCAAGCAAGAAGCAGAGCAAGTGCAAGGCTGGTGTTAAGAAGCAGACCCGAGACACATCGCCTTATCACGATTTCGCTCGAGGCTCGACGGCTAGAGGATCAAAGCGCAAGGCTACCTCACCATCACCTGATTTTATTTCGACTGACAGGTAAATAATACTCATTATTTTTCCACTCACAAAATCACAATTAACATGTATCTATTCAAGATTAACATTGATATCTATTTATAACTTTACACCAGTTCTTCGTACATTAGTCAGAAAGAGTATGTATAAGATATATGGATTACTTTGATTCACAAAATAAATATTTATAGTTATGAAACTTATATACTTACATGCTATCATGTCTTTATGCAACACAACACCCAAAAGCCACTTTTAGCATAACATTGGACGTAAAGATTAAAAAAGAAATCAAAATAGTGTTCTTAGAAAACAAAATTATAGTTATCTTATATACAATGTCCTTTTTTATTAAGTACAAATATTTTAAGGGGTGATTCAGTCCATCATTTCCAACAACTTTTCCCAATAAATGTATATCGAAATACGAAAAGAAAATTTTCATTTTTCATAGTAATGATATCACGTGACTACTTCGATTTGTATGAAAACCTAAAAAATATTTTTCGTATTTCGATATACATTTATTGCGAAAAGTTGTTCATAATGATGGACTGAAGCACCCCTTAAAATATTTGTACTTAATAAAAAAGGAATATATATATATATATATATATATATATATATATATATATATATATATATATATATATATATATATATATTGTTCGCAGGTCGAAAAAAAACAACATTTTTAACATCTTACAAACTGAGGAAGCCGGCTGCAGCAAACCAAAGCCCCGCGACGGAGGCGTGACGTCGAGCTTCTCCAGCAGAATACGACAGGGACCTCGCGTCGTGCTCTCAAGACCAGCGGGGACTATTTTGTAGATCTCAAGATTTATAAAACGCAGGACTACGTGAACAACGCCGCCGATGTCCGCTACAAAAAGGCTATGGTAACGGTGAAGCTGCAGTGTGACGAATCGTCATCCTCTGGGCAGTCACTGCAAGGCTTCTTAGGACAAGCTTGGGTCCTATTTGAGGAGACTGAACCTGTACATTACAGCGACAAAGTTAATATCAATTATTATTTTTTTGTTATTAAATATAAGTTTTTAATAAAATTTAAATATTACTTTTAATTCTTTTTTATTAGTATTGTCACGCCTACCCATCGCCATATAAACGTAATTATTATCCTTCCGTCCTCACTAGATGGCGCAGTAGGTATCGATTAAAACCACGGAAAACATTAAAATCTTTTATTACCATTATTTGAACAAAGTAATACTCTAACTTATTAAATATGATTTTTATGAGCTGCAATAAATATTTTTAAAGCACTTTCTTCGTCTATTTCATGAAATTCAGAAATATTTGTCTAAAAGCACAATTTTTGGTTTTTAATTATGTCACTAGATGGCACTTTGTGTGCTTTAAGGTTTTATGTGGGATTGTATTGATGGCAGCACCGTCTTTACTATAAAGCGTAGGTACTAACTCGTCCGTAAGAATAGATTATACAAATGATACCTACTTATTATAATATCTTGTAATAATGTACCTCAGAGTAAAATATACTACGTACACTGTGTACAAACAAAATCGTATTCGTATCATTTTGCGCTGCATTTTGTTTCTAGAACAAAGTACCTGGGCGACCGAGCTTTGCTCGGTTACATCTCAAACATTAACTACATTTTTTTAAACTTAACTAAAAACAATACAAAATAAAAAAAATATATAAACTTGAACATAAAAAAAACAAAAGTAAGTCACCGAGTGGGATTCCAACCCGTAACACTCTTTCTAGCGGTCCGCTTCCTAAACTGCTGAGCCAAAACGGATAGCGGCCAGTGCGACGAAATTAGCGACCATATTCTGCGTGGAAAGAAAAACGCATGAAAACTCGAAAACACGCGTTTTCCCAAACATAAGACTAATCTAGATCGATTGTTTACCCCCGAAAACTCCCATATACCAATTTTCAGCGAAATCGATAGAGCCGTTTTCGGGATCACAGAAATATATAAATAAATATACAAGAATTGCTCGTTTAAAGGTATAAGATAAGATAAGATATCATTGAAAAAGGCACACGCCGTACGAACTAAAGGTTCTTAGTATTTTATCATGCATGTCATAAAAACATCGAAATCGTCACTTAGTACTTATCCGAAATACTAAGTGACGATTATCATAGCTGGAGATGTTAGGTAAATCGTAACGTCCGCAACCGTAACACCCTAACACCTGATATACGAGCACAGGATGCTCGTTCAATGCAATGAATCAACATGTTGCGGGTCAACACGTACTTACCTACCCCGTGTACCTACCTAAAGCAGAAGTTTGGATATAAGTAGTGCCGCGAGGTCGCGCCCGGAACGACCGGCGGCGAACACATTCACACACCTAAGTAAGTCAGTGGCATCGTACGACTACTTACCTATCGAATTTCGAGTTTTCATGCGTTTTTCTTTCCACGCAGAATATGGTCGCTAATTTCGTCGCGCCGCGACCGCCTTGATCTAGCTCAGCGGTTAAGGATAGCGGCCGCTAGAAAGAGTGTTACGGGTTCGAATCCCACTCGGTGACTTACTTTTGTTTTTTTTTATGTTTAAGTTTATATTTTTATTTTATTTTGCATTGTTTTTGGACAAGTTTAAAAAAAATTGTTAATGTTTGAGATGTAACCGAGCAAAGCTCGGTCGCCCAGGTACTATATATATATATATATATACAATGTCCTTTTTAATTAAGTACAAATATTTTAAGGGGTGATTCAGTCCATCATTTCGAACAACTTTTCCTAATAAATGTATATCAAAATAAAGAAATAAAATTTTCATTTTCCTTAGTAATGACAAAGATAATATAATTACTAAAAAGGTCTCCATTTTTATTTTTATTTATATTACGATGATATTATATAAAAGTAAAAACGACATTTCCATTGGCTGCACACAGCACAGTTCTTTGAAGATTACATGCATCGAACTAAAAATAATTCAAATCAAGTGAAGCTGATCTCGATATATAAGTAATACTAAGTACCTACCTATTAGATTTCCATACTCTTTTTCACTTTTCCCGACAAAAAAAAAGATAAACCGCCTGGTAAATAAATTTGTTATACGTATTCAGATTTCTTATGAGTACCTACATACCTATCACATTGCAAGAGGTTCTTTTTTTGTAAGAAGGTAGGTAGGTACTTAATATAATTTTGCAATTTTTTACGTAGTACGATTGATTAATTATCATAATGTGCATGAAAGAAACGAGAAATGCTTACTTACCTACCTAGATATTTCTGAAGTTATATATGAATGGTTAGTGGTGTCATTTTTTGAAATGCGAAGTCACTAAACGCACGGTTTTTTGTATGGAAAAAACATTTTTTAAACACGTTTTTAAATTTGATATTTTATACCATAAATGATCGACGCGTCGCTGTCCTGCATCCGAATCTGTTAATTTTAACACACCTCGTGCGGCGCGCGCGGCTACCTACCCCTTGTAGGTATGGCGCGATTACGGGTTACGTACGGTACGTAGGACAGCATTAACAATGGCCAAAATGTGTATTATCATAGATACTCAGGATCTTATGCCTAAACATTTGTTTTCTCGCTAACGCCATCTAGTGACGAACTCTTAAACACTTACGATATGCTTTCGCGGCTTTGGCTAGTTCTGTGTGCTGCCATCTCTGCGAGTTGCTGGAACTAGAAACGCCTACTCAATTTGCCTACTTAAAGCCGGTCCAAAAGTTTCTATGGCGTTGGGTATCTGTTACGTTAGTAATTATATTATCTTTGGTATTGTTATAAGTTTGATTTCGTAATTACCATGCCTTTCTGCACTGTGTGTAACACATCTATACACAATAAATCATGGGTGGGTCATTTAAGAAGTAATTTTCATAAAAATAATAATTTCACTATAAAACATAGTGATGGCATTGAAATTGTCAACACTGCATTTCGTAATCGTATTTTAACGTACAAAATAATAGCGAATACTGAATCTCAGTCATCTTCGACAGATTTGTTTTTTACCGAAATTAATGATAAGTTAAAGTCACTTTTAGATGAATACCTTATTAATCACACTTGTGTGAAAGTGAATTTTGAATTGTTTGGTACATTTATACAATTTAAAGACAATTCACAATCAGTTAAGTCCTTTATTACAAAAAACAAAATACTGTATTTTAATTATGATTTTGAAAAATTATATTTTGACACAGTTACATACTTTAAAAAAAGTATTGAGGAATTTGAACATCGTGATAGTGGATGGTCTTTTTTAAACAATTTATACATTGAGGTCAATCTTAACAAATACCAACCTCTAGCCGGTTCTAGTTTTATTAGTTTACCTAAGTCGATACAATCTAAAAAAGCGTGTTTAAATATTTTAAACAAGGATCAATATTGCTTTTTATGGTGTGTCACAGCTGCTTTATATCCAGCCAAAAAACATCCCACTAGAACATCTTCTTATCCACATTTTCGTCAACTTTTTGACACAAGCGGAATGTCATTTCCTGTCACTTTTCATGATATAAAAATATTTGAAAAGAATAACATAAATTTATAATTTATAGTTTAAAAAACAATAAAACTCTTGTAGGTCCTTTATACAAATCAGAAATTGATAAAAATTGCAATTCCAAAATTATACATTTACTATTTATAGAAAATGAAAATTCCTCTCATTATTGTTTAATCAAAGACTGTTCTAGACTTTTTCGAAGTCAAGTAACATCCCATCATGGTAAGGTTTATTTTTGTGACTTTTGTTTATTACATTTTGCTACTTTAGAAGAAGTTGACAGTCATCTATGTGGAGGTGTCGCAACTGTTTTGCCGGATAAGGGTTCACTTATACAATTTAAAAATTATGACCGTAAACAAAATTTGCCCTTTTGTATTTATGCAGATTTTGAATCAATGCTCAAAACAAATGTTGGCATGGGCTGCTCTTCTTCTCAAAACACGAGCACGTTGAACCACCATGTGCCCGTTGCGTTTGCTTATTATATAGTCTGTTGTGACAATCCTACCTATAATCGTTATAATGTGTCATATCGAGGGCCTAATTGTGATAAGCGGTTCGTTGAGTCCATTATCAAAGACGTGCAGAATATATATCAAATAGTAAGCACTACAGTTCCGATGATATTTACTAATGAGGACGAAACAAATTTTAATCAGTTTTATCAACTTCGTTTCGTTGATTCATTCAAATTTTTAGCAACAAGTTTAAGTAAATTATCAGATACTTTAAAGCCAGAAGATTTTATACACCTAAAAAGTTTTTATCCCCGTAAAGAAAAGTTTCAGTTGCTCATTCGTAAAGGCGTATATCCATACGAATATATGAACTCATGGGTCCGATATCAGGAAAATAAACTTCCGTCAAAAAGAATGTTTTTATAGTTCGCTGAGTGATCAAAATATTTCTGACGAGGATTACAGGCATGCGAATTTAATTTGGTCAACGTTTAAAATTTCTGACCTAGGTTCTTACACAGATTTATATTTGAAAACAGTTGTCCTATTACTGTCGGATATATTCGAAAATTTTCGCCGGACTTGTAAACAACATTATCAGTTAGATCCAGCGTTTTATTTAACAGCGCCTAGTCTATCTTTCGACGCAATGTTGCTGAAAACAGGGATTCAATTAGAACTTATTAATGACTTGACCATGATTCGAATGTTACAAAAAGGCATCCGTGGTGGTGTGTGTTTATGCTCCCATAGGCATGCTAGAGCAAATAATACTTACTTACCTGATTACAAACCCTTAGAGCCTACTTCCTTTATCGCTTATATCGACTGTAATAATTTATACGGGTTCAGTATGTGTCAATATTTACCATTATCTGATTTTAGGTTCCTTAATAGCAATGAAATCAATAAATTTGATATAATTAAAGTAGCACCTAATTCCGACTATGGTTTTATACTAGAGGTAGACCTAGAATATCCTAAACATTTGCATAATTTGCATAACGATTTGCCATTTTGCCCGGAGAAATGCATTCCTCCCGGCGGGAAGAATCACAAACTAATCCCGAATTTATATGATAAATTCAAATATGTTATTGGTTTATACAACATGGTTTGGTTTTGAAAAAAATTCATCGAGTTATAACTTTCAGACAAAGTCCGTATTTAAAACAATATATTGATTTAAATACTACACTGCGACAAAAAAGTTCATCTGCTTTTGAACAAGATTTTTTCAATCTCTTGAACAACAGCGTGTTTGGAAAAACTTTAGAAAATAATGAGAAGAGAGTAAACGTGCATTTGGTTAATCAGTGGGCAGACAATAAAAATGTAACTAAAAAGAGATTATGTACCCAAAAACTTATTGCGCGTCCAAATTTTCACAGCGCGACTGTGTTTACTAACAATTTAGTAGCGGTTCAGTTGAACCCAGAAGAAATAATATTAAACAAACCCATATACATCGGTTTTACTGTTTTAGAACTTTCAAAAAGTCATATGTATGATTTTCATTACTCAAAAATACAACCCTTTTACAAAAATCGTGTACAGATGTATTACACTGATACAGATAGTTTTATATATCATATACAAACAAATAATTTTTATTGTGATGTAAAAAGGTACTTTTTGTTATATTTTGACACTAGCAATTGTGAAAATAATCAATTTAATTTAACAATTCAAAATAAAAAAGTCCCTGGCTTATTTAAGCTTGAAATGGGGACTAAAGTCATAAGCGAATTTGTGGGACTTCGTTCAAAGTTATATTGCATTAAAACCATGGACAGCACAATAAAAAAAGCTAAAGGCATTAAGAGAAATATTGTGCGTGATTTAAATGTATCAGATTATGAAAAAACTCTATACGAGGGTGACATCGTTCGTAAAACAAATATTTTATTCAAATCAATTAAACATGAACTGTTTACATTAGCAGTAAATAAAATTGCTTTATCAGCTGATGATGATAAGCGGGTCATATCCAATAATAAGATTTCGACTAAGGCATGGGGACACACTAGCATCTTTAACTTTTAACAGGTTTTTAAAAAAGTGTACTAAATATATAAAACAACAATTGTGTTTACATTTGTCATAAATATTATTTGCACGGTTAATATTCTGTGAAACTTAGTGTAAGCAATTATTTTGTTAAAGATCTTAAGATAAGATTTATTTGCATTAAATAGACAATATCTTATTATTTAAATTTAAATTTATATACAATAAAATGGGTGAAATTAATAATTTATTGTTTTATTTATAAAACTGTCACGGGCCATCAACCCACCAGCCATCAAGATGAAACCCTTCGTTTTATGCAGTTAACACAGAGCTCTCGATTCTCGTGTCACTGACCATCGGCCCGCCAGTCAGGAGGACCATCGAGTAAGACCCCTCGCTATATGCAGTTAACAAGGAGCTCTCGATTCTCGTGTCACTGGCCATCGGCCCGCCAGTCAGGAGGACCATCGAGTAAGACCCCTCGCTATATGCAGTTAACAAGGAGCTCTCGATTCTCGTGTCACTGGTCATCGGCCCGCCAGCCAGGAGGTCCATCGAGTAAGACCCCTCGCTATATGCAGTTAACAAGGAGCTCTCGATTCTCGTGTCACTGGTTACGGCCCGCCAACCAGGAGGACCATCGATTAAGACCCCTCGTTTTATGCAATTAACATAGAGCTCTCGATTCTCGTGACACTGGCTACGCCTGTTACCACACAAAGACCCCTACAAGCACTATCATTGGGAGGATCAACAAGCTCTCGCTTGCTTGGTCAGCGTTAGATCAACTATAGGGAACAAAATTAAAAAATTTTTGGTTAACTGTGTTATAGGTAAAATTTATACCTAAAAAAAAAAATGTTGATGGATAGTATATTACCATTTTTGTGATGAAAAGTTTGTGATGTATACGATATATAAAAAACTAGGTAACATCCAAGACCCTAAAAATTTAAAAAAATACCATTCTATATCATGCCTAGACTGGGAATCGAACCCAGAACCTCTAAGTGGCGGGCGAGTATGATATCTATAACGCCACAGAGGTTGTCAAACGAAATACATAAAATTGGAGTATTATTGATCAGCATATGAAACATGATAGCTACTGTAATGATATACCTGCTAGCTACAAGGTGGAGGATGAACGGACATGTCTATTCCTGTTTATTTAGAATTGTGAGGAACACCATGTTTTGCAATACAATCAAATTTTAACTTGAGTCATGCATTTGCAAACTGTAGTAAGAGCGAGTGAATACGATGACTATAATGAAAAGGCAATAACAAACACAATAGGAGAAATAAATATTATTTTAATTCATTCTTGTACTGACATCAGAATACACAACGACTGTCGGAAGGATTAACCGAAGAATTATTTCCAGTACGTGTTTATCAAAAATCTAACACGAAAACTCATGAATGGAAGGTAACTTAATTTTTTACCGTTTTTTTTATAAAAGTGCTTTTTGTTTTTGTTACAGACAACACAACGTGTAAGTGATGTGGACCCCACCATTTCAGAAAGCGAAGAAAAGAGGCCTGGTTCGTTTCAATACGCTCGAGATTCTTTAGGCTTCTGTGAAGAATTTTTCAAGATGCAAAGTCCTCAAGAAGTAAAAACAAATGCTCGTCAACGGAAATTGAAGTTAAAAGGAAGTCGCAATAGGAAAGATATTTCCAAGAAAATAATTAATTCACGCGTTCCTCATCATTTATTTGTAATAAATAGTGCTCCACACAGAGGTCTCCGACTGATTAAGATTCAAGTGCTGGACTTAGAGTGTGATCAACTAATAAGTAACTGTGTTCATGATGACAGGGTCCTATTGAGCTCACAATACATGGTAAAAGATGTTGGTGATGAAATTATGGACCAGACTGAAAAAATAATCAGTAATATTTCAAAAAAAATCTGTAATTATAGTTATACTAATTGTTTTTAATATTTTGTTATTAAGTAATGTATGTTAGGAAATAAATGTAAATATTTTCATTCTGATGTAAAATTATTTTTTTTGTGTACCTATGTTATTTTCATTGTGTAATATTTGATTTAAATATTTTTATTATTTAATAAAAGTTAAAATAAAAATCATATCTTGTTTTCTTTCACGAGAAAAATTTATTTGATAAATAAAGTATGTCACGAGATCCGCACTGGCCTTCCCTCCTTACCCCGCTCTCCACCCCGCGCGGCCCATATAAATACGGAGGCGTGAGGAGTCTCGTCCTCTTTCGACCACGACTGGACGCCGGGCTGCTTCAAAGCTGAGTACTTTTGGAAATCACTTCTGGAACAACGAATCTCGTGGCTGTGAACCTACGACCCTTACCTGTGACTACTTTCGGCACTCATTGTATAATTGTTAAAAATTAAATTAAAGAGTTTGGTCTTTTTTAAATATTGTTTCTTTCAAAATAATCACTACGTCACAAGTAATTTTTTTTTTACTGATTATAACGCATGTTAGGATTGAACTAATAAAGGATATGAATTAAGAAAGAACAAATATTTATATGATGATATTTATTTTAAATACACAACGAAATATTTTCTAAATACCATTTCCTGATACAAATAACATTTTTTAGTGCACAAAAGTTTTTATGGCTTAAACAATTGAAATTACATTCACTTTTGAAATAACGTTTATATAATATCATAAAATTAGGGCTCCCTCTGTCTTCTGTCTATTAGAATAGAATTTTTGCACAGTTCCATTATCCATTTCTGTTTTTCGAGACCTTTCATTACTATAGTTTTATTTTGCATTATTGGTGTAATAATTCTCTTAAATTCTCTAAAGTCAATGTGACCTTTACTCCAAGGGATTCCTCTCTGTCGCTCGAGGTATCGAACAGTCTTCTTTTCTTCCGGAGATAATGTAGTATATGCATATGGAGGTTTAATTAGAAAAACCTGGGTGAAATCATTAGTAGATAACGCAAACTCTTTGATTATAAATTTATTACAGCGATCCTTAAATCCTTGCACATCAACGAAAATAATCGAGTTCATGGTATTTTACGAACAATGTTGCTCAGAGGTCTGTATTCGACTATACAGTCATTCAAAATTAGACAATATGCTGATGTCTTATCTGGTATCTCTTTATCACACTCTAGTTCGAGGCGAATGTTGATCACCGGTCCTGATTTAATATTATCTTTCTGTCTAGAACAGTCTATCACGAATAATGGTGCAAAATTTTTAAACTCTTGTGCAGTCAACAATGCGTTGCATGGGCGGTTGTAATAAGACTGTTGAAAATTTACATATTGCTCGAATATTAAAGCATAGTTATGATATGAAAAGTTGGTGTTGTAACTTTCGTACGGGTAATATGTAGAGTTTCAAAAAACTTTGACATCTCGAACATTGCAGTGATCGAACCGAGACATATCATTCATACCATTGTTCTTTCTGTTTGTTTGTAAACCTAAAATGACATATCTTGGTTTTTCAATTTGTGACGAAGTTTTAGTTGACCAAGTGTGTTTTGTAGTCTTTGGTAACAAAGGGTACTCATAAAGGTCCCAGTTTCTATACACTAATTGAATGGGTCTATCTTTTTCAAGTATTTTAAGTAAATTAATTCTTTCTCTATCTGATAATTTAACGTGAGGAACTCGCCATACAATCTTTTTTATGTCAATACTTTCAACCTCTTCGCCAGTGTTAAGCTTTAAAGCATTAAGGTTAGTATTACTTCGGAGCAACACAAGTTCGTGTTTGCAATTGACAATAATTTTTTTATAATCTTCTGCAAAACCTAGTATATTGCTGAGAGGTACTGACGCAGCAAAATGACCTGCAATTTCATTTTTTGTACCGTGTATATCCCAACCCCATGCTTTGGATACCTTCGCCTCGTCTGCGTTCATAGACACCAGTGCTTTCATAGTAGTACTTATACCAGCATTCTTCACTTTGTCTATTTCAATACCGTTCAATTCATATCTAATATCTTGAAAAAGGAAAAGAAGTGGGTTGTTGGTAAATTGTACTGCTTGAACTGGTTCTTTCTTCTCAACTTTGATAACATTAACCACAGCTTCAACATACAAGGTGCTTGCACATGGAAGCACATATAAACTTGTTGGTTTATAGGTATCCAAATTTCATCATTTATATTGAATGTAGTGGTAATGGCTTGTAAGAATGGATTTCTATGCCGTCTATAAAGTTATCATAAGCGGGTGGGTTAGTTATATTTAAAATACTCATTTTAGTAATCCAATCGATTTAAGAAATTGTATATTGGCAGCTGTCAATTTCTTCTTCTTATCACGAGTATGTGTAGTCTTCTTGATTGCCCGATGCGTACTAATCTTTTGAATATATGTAGTAGTGTATTTATTGTAGTCAATCATATTTTCTTCAAATGTAGGTACAGTTGAATTTGCTTTCCGCAAAAGTTGATTAAATCGTTATTTATGTCCAATATTCTAATATTTATACTATTTACTGTGCTTCTATTTACCGGAAAATAAATCGTATTTTTTGGAATTTCTATTATTCGGTAGCCTGGAGGAACATTCAAAGCAAATTCGTGTATTATATGACTTGATTTTCCATTAATGTAGGAACCTCCAGTAATATCACATTCAACCCGGAGCAGAGTTGTAGGTAGAATGTTCACTGGTAGCAAAGACTTGTGCCATATATCCTTCGTCAGTAAAGTCTTACCGTAACCCAGTAAAGGTCCAATAGAATTTTGTTTTTCAAAGTGAATATCCTTAGAACATAATATCGAGAGTTTCAATGTATTATTATTGCACAATAACTTGAAAACACAATTCTTTACTTTTGATTGTATGAACTCGCTGATGTCTTCGAGTTCATACGCTCCTTCAGGAATTTCAACCACCTCGTCAATGCCATAATAAAATTTATTATTTGTATTTGTTACATTTGGTATAGAATTAAAAGTAGAGAAATGTAAAAGAGAGCACTCGTATTGACCATCGAGTTCCAATGGAGGGGAATAGTTCGTTGTTAGTATTGAGCTGTTTCCAGTTATAGACATAGTGAAAGACATTTTTGAAATGATGTTTTATTCAAATGTAATAACTAATATATACAATTTTGACACCAAAAGTCTTGCAAAAAGTTTAAACATAAATGACAACAGTTCACAGTATCAAAGTTTTGAAACCTAGTGTAATTATAATTTATATCAATAACGTTCAAATATTTCACCAATTCATTGGGTGGTCTTAAATTACCAAAACTATCGAAATATTCATAATAATTATTAATTTTTGCATAGGCTACCCAGTGTGTTCCATTATTATTGTGACTGTCTAAGTTTAATATTCCACACTCTATCTGTTTTGGTTTACGTGGTAATCTATCTCTCATATACACACCACGAAAGTAGGGAATATTTTTAGCGTATTTAATAATATCGATATTCGTAAGAGCACGGTTAGGTAGCCTATTTATTAGTTTTTTGTAGATTTCAAAAATAACCCACTTCCCTTTTTATATGGTTTAAGATAAAATCCTTTTCCAAGCGCAATAGCCTCCATAGTTTTGTTGTGACGTTCAGATTCTTTAAAATTTTGCTGAGCGGTTTTGCAATCATTTATGGTTTATGCTATACCAGCAGCACCTCCTGCTAAAGCGCCTAGTGCCGATAATCCCGCAAAAATTGGTATCAAAGGTAAAATCCCTCCTGTTTTAGGGATTGGTATTATTCTTGGTAAACGAACGTGACATGTTTTAGGAAACATTTTTTTTTGCCGCTTCATAAGCATACTTAATTGCAGTTTTGTTATCCTTTGATTTCAGTTTCTTTATTTGTGAACGTATTTTTGACACAATGGTTTTATTTTTTTTTATTCCGGCACCTGTTTTTAATTTTGCCTTCATAACTTTGTTTACTATCCACGATGCTAACTTTTCTCTTTTGCCAGCGTCTTTAGAATGTAATCGCTTTTTAGCCATTTTCATAAGCTGTAAATCGGCTTTATGACGAACGGAGATGTCTGGATTGTTATATGCAATATCGTGGTATTTACAAGCTTCGTCTAATTTGTTAACACCTTTATCACCTCTCAATAATCTTTCTTGTAGCCTAGTGCCTGGTCCGCAATAGTTGTAACCTGGCAAGTAAAGCTCAAACGGGATATTGTTTATCAAATTATTAACAAGTCCACCTCCTTTCATTTCTTGTTATATAATGAGCAAAATATAAGATGCTAAGACTTATGTATATTATGATACAACTGAATTTATATCTACCCAACTGTTTTCGTAGTTAGGAAGTCCTAACCATTTGACAAACAATTTGTCACCTTTTTTCCTTATAATTTTTTCAATTAAGTATATATTTGGATACTTTGCTTTTTGTAACTCTTCTTGATAAAATGAACCTAATATATTTTGTTTTCGTTGATCTTGTATTAAATATGTAACTGGTTTAGTATTATTAACTGTTTTAATTGTAAAAATTTCTGTAGACCAATTAGGTGTGAAACCTTTCGCAAAAGTACTCTTGTATTTACTTATTCTAACGTGGTCGCCTACTTTAAATTTATTTTTGATTAATTTACATCGTTTCGCTTGGAATTTTTTAATGTTTCGTTTAACTAGGTTTTCATTTTTTGTATTTACATCTACTGGTTTAAACTTAGTAACGCTATGTTTTTGATTGTTATATGAAGACAAAACGTCATTTAAAGTTTTTCCTAACCATTTATAGTTACCATTATAACTAAAACATTTATACATATTAATATTCAATGTTTTGATAAGCCTTTCTACAATTGAAGCTTTTTTTGTTGAATACGATGAATAGTGATTAATCTTCATTAACTGCATTTGTTTTTTAAATACATCGTTGTAAAACTCCGTACCTCTGTCAGTTTGTAGATTTTTAGGAATACGTCCACTTTCTCTCAATATTTGAGTAAATGCGTAAAGAACATCATTCTTTGATTTCGTTTTTAAAGGAATCATCCAGGCATACTTTGAAAAAGCATCAATAACAGTTAAAATATAAGCGTATCCATTATTATACTTTTTTAAAGATTGAAAATCGATCAGGTCCGCTTGCCATAAGTCATCCATTCCTTTCAAAATCACATTGCGACGATAAAAATTTCTGCGTGCTGATCTGTGAATTTCGTTTACCACTTGTTGTTTCGCCATTTTGAACTTTAATAATTTTATCGATGTAGTCTTTAGTATAAAACTTTTTTTCGAACTGATTGAGATTATTTTTCACATCCTCTTTTATTGCATTTAAAAGAGCAGCAATCTCATCAGCTATATTTTTATCTACATATTTTTTGTTCACCGCATCATCATGTGCTACTGGTTCGTGAACTCCTTTTAATCGAGATGATTGTAAATCAAAATCTCCGGTTTCTGATCTAATTAGGTGATTAGTTGTACAATTTAGTAATTCTGACAAACGTAGTCTTTTATGAACATGGTGACCGAATTTATCAACATTCATTTTGGATTGAAGTCGGTCGCAGTGAAGTAATAAATGATCTACATAGGATCTGCGGTATTTAATTTATACTACCATTTTCACGTAGTTCTTCTATTATTGAAATTATTTCGTTATCCAGACCAGTGTTGCCTGCATCTTTAGATGCTATTAATAATTTCAGCCTTTCTACTAGTTCATTAGGGTCATCCCAGTAAATGTAATCAGTATTTTTTTTTAATTTCTTTTTTAAATATCAAACCTTCTCCTGCACTAACATCATCAACGTTACTGACAGAATAAGTTGAAGGCTTTCGCAGTCTAAAAAGTGGTTTAATGATGTACAAGTACTTCCGTCCTTTATTAGACTTAATTGGTTTACTGGGATCAAAGTCTCGCCGGTGAGCATTTGTGTCTATTAACATGGTTTTATATTCTTGACAATCATTTTCAGTCACCACTTTCAAATTAGGTACTTTTTTTAACAATAGCTCCTGCGACCCTGGTGTTATCCGATAATCACGTCCTGCTATAGATATAATTTGATCATTTATATGAACACGTGCTAAACCCATCATTAATTTACCTCGTTCTAGTCTAACGCCAAAAGGTACATCATTATATATTTCGGAGGAAAGTGACCAAGACGAAGTATTTTGACTAGGACTAGGTATTGACTCAATGGTTTTATACGATGTATCACTGGTATTATTGGTACAGTCACCCAATTTGTCAAAACTAATATCTTCATCAGAATTGTCTTCACCAGAACTATCTTCAGAACAACTTTGTAGGGAAATATTTTTTTGAAGAGTTTTGTTGAAATGCGGTTCAGGCGATGGACTTTTACAAAATAATTTTTCATGGAATCATCTTTTGCTTCTTTCGATTTAATTTTATGATTCTCATCCTTAATTAACTGATGCATTGAATCAGTAACAGGTCTGAAAACTGTATTTAAAATATTTTCATTGTATGACTCCATAGTTTTCATGTCTTTGATTTTCTTTTTAACAACTTCAGCTATTTTAACTATCTGAGTTTTCAAATCTTTTTCCATTTTGAACTTGATGAATATACGTTATTTTCTTAAGATGGTAGTAGTTCAACTGAAGCTGATTATCAAATAAATCTTCTTATATGCTCGTATTTTAATTCTCATCAAACAAGATAAAAGTATCAAAATTCTTCCTGTAACAGCCTTTGTTCTTTATACAATCTTTATTGATTACCAAATAGTTATAGGGTTCGCTCCATACTTTTGAACACATTTCTCGAAACTCAGACCACGACATGTCGGTATTGACGTGTTCATCATAAACATGATGGAGGTTCAAGTCATCCTGTTTGAATAATATTAGAAGATTTGCGTTGTCTCTTACTAGCTGTTTAGGTATCTTACTGTACGTTTGATTCAAGTAAAAACAATCGATAAATTTATGTCTACCCATTGCAAAATAATCCCTCATATTGGACTGGTTCTCACATGTGACGTCATCAAATATTATTATGGAGTGGGGTTTTGCATCGTGAGGACTTAAAACAAGTTCATTATCTTTATATTTTACAAACGATACACCTGGCACTAAATTAAGAACATTTTCTAAAAACACATATTTCGGTTGATACAATGTCTTTGAATAAAGATAAACGTTTTTAAAACGTAAACCATATTCGTGTAATAGGAGACCTATGATTACATTAATTTTCCCACAATTCGAGGGACCGCAAATAATAAATACATCGAATAGTATTAGGTAGAAGGTCGCCATGTCGGGAAACATCTACTTTTTCATCTGGACATATTTTACTCAATTGTAAAGTTTAAGATTGTTTAACGAATTTCATCCTTTTTACCAGTAAGGCTGTTTTAGATTGAATGTCATTTGTAAAGCAATGATTTATATAAAGTCAAAGTCAAAGTCAAAAAATTTTATTCAATGTAGGATAAATTTCTCTTATTGAAGGTCATTTTTTTTAAATAATATTTTAGTGCAAAGTCTAAAAACTACTAGCGTTTCGGAACGACCACTGCTGGGAAGATTACGCCGAAAGAAACCCAGTTCAGTATTGGTCCCTACCCAGCCTGATGGGCTATGTTACAATTACAATACAGATTTACACTTAAGCTATACATTTAAATTATACAATTACAATTTGCAGACAACTATTTCCAAGAATTTTTCTCAGATGATGATAAGTAGTCATTTACATGATAATACGCATTTTGTAATAAATGATTTTTAACGGCTGTCTTAAACTTAGATAATGGTAATGCTACTATATCATCTGGAATTTTATTATAGAGGCGCAAGCCGAGACCCACAAAAGATTTTTTTGTTTTCTCTAACCGCAAAGCTGTGATGGCTAATTTATTTTTATTTCTCGTGTTAATACTATGAATATCACAATTTCTCTTAAATGAGTGTATATTCTGACGCACGTACATAATGTTCGCATAGATGAATTGCGAAGGGAGGGTCAAAATATTTATGTCTTTAAATAGTTCCCTCAAAGACTCTCTAGCACCTAATTTATATATAAATCTGATAGCGCGTTTTTGTAAAACAAATATGGTATTTATATCTGCAGCGTTACCCCATAGCAATATTCCATAGGACATAACACTGTGGAAGTACCCAAAATATACCAAACGCGCTGTATCAACGTCAGTCATTTGCCTAATTCTTCTAACCGCATAGGCCGCAGAGCTAAGTTTTCCAGCTAATTTTTGAATATGGGCACCCCATTGCAACCCTGAATCAAGCGTTATTCCCAAAAATGTTGTGTTATCAACCATATCTACTGCTTCTTTATCGATAAATAATCGTGTTGGAACTTTTGTGACATTCGGTAAGCAGAACTTTACACATTTCGTTTTTTTTTGCATTCAATACTAAATTATTTGCTGTAAACCAATCCAACACTTGCGACAATATATTATTCATCTCATCAGAGGTGTCAGTTTTCCTATCTACGCTGAAAACAAGGGAAGTGTCATCAGCAAAAAGTACAGACTTACAATCTTTTACATAATATGGTAAATCATTAATATAGATCAGGAACAACAAAGGACCCAAGATAGAACCCTGGGGCACACCCATCACTACGGTTGATCCTTCAGATTTTACTTGATTTACACTAACTTTTTGAATTCGGCTACTCAAATAAGATTTAATCAATTCAAGAGCCTTCCCTTTTATTCCGTAGTGCTCAAGTTTTGATAGAAGGGTTTTGTGGTCTACACAATCAAAGGCTTTAGAGAGGTCACAAAAGACACCAATTGCATTCTGACAACACTCCCAAGCATCATAGATGTTTTGTAAAAGTGCAACACCTGCATCCGTTGTTGATCGACCCTTAGTAAATCCATACTGATGACCATGGAACAGACTATTTTTGTTGAAAAAATCTAATAATTGGTTAAAAATTATCTTTTCGAATATTTTGCTCAGTGCTGGCAGAATAGAAATGGGACGGTAATTTGTTGGATCATTTCTGTCACCAGTCTTAAATAGAGGGATAACTTTACTTAACTTCATCATGTCAGGGAAAGATCCCGCGTCTACACATTTATTAAATATGGAAGCTAAGTAAGGCGCAATTACATCTATAATATTACTTATAACGGATACAGAAATGTCCCACAAATCACCAGTTTTTTTATTATTCAAGCTTTTAAAAGTATCAATAATATTTTTAGGTATGACGTGACGTATTTGAATATTAGCCTATCTTTACATTTAGGTACGGTTAATAGCTTTTTTGATTTCCTAGATGAGGACATTAGTGGGGCAGTTGTATTTAGGGGAATGTTTGTGAAAAAGTTCTCAAAGTATTGTGCGACATATTCACTAGTGTCTAGAACCTTATTGTTAATGTTTAACTCAATTTAATTTACTCGTTGCTTGTTTTTTCCGGTTTCAGTGTTAATAATATTCCAGGTTGTCTTTATTTTATCTTTAGAATCTAGAATAGCTTTCCTGGTGTATAATGATTTCGCGCATAAACATACTTTTTTAAAAAGCTTTGAGTAAGTTCTAACGTAATTAATGAAATTAGGTGTTTGGTTATAAGCTTTCATAGCTAATAATTCATATAGCCTATTCCTACTAATATGAATCCCTGTGGTAGCCCATTCGCTAAACTTTTTCCGATTACGTTTCTTTCCCTTTTTAAGTGGAAAATTATTATTAAATTCTGATTCAATCACACCGAACATTTAATTATACAAAATATCCGGATCATCCAGAGTTTCTTCAATTAACGGTATTTTTTTCGAAACTGTATCCCTAATTTTTTTAATTTTATCTTTAGTAATAGCTCTGTAGGTTATTTCAGGTAATTCTACTTCTACTGCGTTGTTGGCAAATTTCACGAACTGACCAAAATGATCAGAAGTTATATTTTTAATTATAGCTTTATCAACAGCAGTGCAATCACAGAAAACATTATCTATACATGTTTTAAAGTCGCCTTGTATTTTAGTTGGTTCTAAAAATAAATTGAACAAATTGAATGACTTAAATAAATTCAAAAATCTAATACATTCGGTGCTATCAGACGCTAATAAATCTACGTTAAAGTCATCACACAATATTATGTTTTTGCGACATGAACTTAATTTTCTCAAAACATTTTCAATTACAGTTTCTAAAGTATTAAAGTCAGCTTTTGGGGGTCTGTACGCGCATACTATAATACAATTTTTTAGTTCAACACAGGATAATTCAACAATACTTTCAACCGACAGGCTCACAAACAATATCCTTGCGTTCTTTACATTTTACACCATTACGTGTTTAAATTAAACTGCCTCCTTTTTCATTAATCTTTCTAATAAATAAACTAGAGACTAAATAATTATCAATATTAAATTGTACTTGATGTGACTGCAAAAAGTGTTCAGTTAAACATACTACATGTAAATCCCTATAGTTTGCATATAATTCTAATTGCAATAGTTTGCTAGTCAGGCCCTGAATATTTTGGTGAATAATATTTAACTCTTTGGCCTTGACTGTTGTCTTTTTAATTAGTTTAAATCAGACTGAGTATCTCCAGCTATGGTACATTCAGCACTACAATGTACTGTGTTTAATTTAGAGTTACTAGTTGTACTATTTACAACACTACTTTGTATATTATAAGCTACTAATGTAGCTAAGAGTCGCTTATATCTAGGAGGCAGATACATAGTATCTAGAGTCAACTTAAAATTACAAATAAATTTATTTATATCTAAATAAAAAATAAAGTCACCGTGACAATAAGTCATATTGTACAGATGTACATTTAAATCATATATGTGCCTGTTACTTTTACTGTCTAAATTGTCTGAATATGGAAAGGCACTTATGATAAATCTACAATCCTTTTTTTGTTTTAAATCTTTGATTTTGTCTATACTTTTTTTTAAGTTCCTTCCTGTAATAGAGGAACTGTCACCACACATTATTAAAATTGTGGTATGTTGGTATATGTCATTATAATTTATGTTATTTATTAGGTTTAAAAATGTGACCCCAGGTGTGCATACATTGAATACTGAACATTCACTGTTCAGGTTATTATAAATCATACTACTAAGATCTTGACCTAACTTATCAGAATATATTATTAATTTTTTTCAAATCATTTTTCTATTTATGCTATTATCAATTGTTTCTATTTTGGATTGTACCTCATTTTCTACATGAGGGTATTTATTTATACTTAGACTTATACCGCAGTCAACAGTAGGGGATGGGGTTGAGTCCGTGACAGGTGATTCCGTAACCACTGTCAGGGGAACACCGTCAGATACTAAACTAATTTCCCTATTTTCTTCTAAAATTAACTCATATTTTTTTGTGAGATTTTTTAAGGTAGCCTGCAATGTTGAGATTTGTGACTCTAATTTAAACATCTCAGTGTCATATATGCGACAAGCCATATTAAGGTTTTTTTCACAACAGTTAAGTTCCTTGATTAAAGATAATTTTTCTTTTCTTAATTGATTTATACTTTTCTTATTTTTATTCCTAGACAGTAGTTTTTGAGTGAGCTTTATCATTTTGTTTATTTTTATATATTTTTTAATTTTAATATGACTTGTTAAAATAAAATACTGTGACTGCGGAGTACATGCAGGTATTTCCACGGCCGGACTCGAGTCACTCTCAATAAGTTCGCTATATAACTGCAAGGTATTATTACATAACTCAGCATCTTTTTGCTGTTGTATTTCAAGAGCAGATCGTTGTGCTTCACATAAGCTATGTTCTAACTCAGAGATGCGACTTAGAGCCCGTTCATGTACAATACTGCATTGCATAGATTGTTCCATCTGTTCTTTGAATCTAATATTTTCGTCTAATAAATGAGAGTATTGAATATGTAAGTTAGTACATTCGTTTTTCAGCTGGGAGTTTTTATCATTTAAGTTTTTGAATTCTTCTTCCGTTGCCTCCCGTTCATGAAGAAGCTGTGAGTTTTCTTCCTGGCATGCTTTGAGTTCACTAAGAGCCTGCCTTAATTTCATGGTCAGTTCTTTGGCCGCTGCTTTGCGGGTCTGCATAATGAATCAGGAGGTAACGGCAACTGAAATATACAAATGTCAACTGAGTGTGCTTACAAGTAGTGTCTTTGATAAGTTTAGGGGAATCTTATTGTAATTATTTATTATTCTTTGAGATAAGTGAGATTTGGAGAGAGTACTATCTATACTAACTTGCAAATAAGTATTAAAAGTTAACAACACTTATAGGTTATATTGATGTTTTGAAATACCAACTTGAGTTATTTTGTGTTTATTTCTTGTAAAAAAAAACACATAAGCATACGTATGAGAGCTTTGCAATATTTGCACAAATACGGACTTAAATAGTCCGCTTTAGGGCGTAATTTCAGAGATTTATTGATTGATAAGTTATTGACAGCAGGTTATTGACAAAGGAACATTGACTTTGTTACCTATTGAAACACGTACAAATTATATAAAATTGTAGTGTTAGCGTTGAAATGAAACACCTAGTTTATGTTAAATACTAAAAGCAATACTCATCTGGTTTATTTGATGATTTCTCGTAGATTGAATTTCAAACAGCGGTCGGTTGCTTGGTACCGGCTTGTCAAAGAAGGTATCTTGAACAATTTTATCACCGAATCTTGATAAAAATCACTATTGTGTGTTGATTTCTTGTTTTTATTATTAAAACTTTATATATTTATGGCTATACAACAGTATTTATAAGAAAATCTAATTAAATTATTAAAAATACAAATCAGGTGATTTTGACAAACTATATATATATATATATATATATATTGACAAATTATATATATATATATATATATATATATAGATATATATAGATATATATATATATATATATGTTACGTCACAATTCGCGTGTTTGGTTATATGTACTCAAAAGTGAAATTACAATAAAGACGGTGAAATCTATTGTGAAGTGGTGATATATTTCGACATATTCGTCTGGGGCGATATGAGTTCAGGGGGGTGCTTAGGGACCTAATTTGTTCACCCCTGTCTTGGGGCCCGTGGTGGGACCCAAGGCCGTCGCCAAACCCTGAAGAGGACTTCGAGATCAAGCTAGATGAAGGCCGTACTAACTGTAAGTTTAATATAATTTATTCCTCTCCTGTAATTAAAAGAAATTAATTTATATAGTTTAGGTTTAGGTTATAATTAGGTTAGAAGGTTCCCTAGACCTTATCTAGTGTGGTAGCAAAACTGCGTAGGTTTGTTTGTGTGTTTGTTTGTTGCCGGTGGGATTGCCGGACTCGTGCAACATACTGTAATCTTAGTTTTTAGCCTACATGTCCTGTGCCACAAGACCGGTGTCCCGTGATACGTGACTCGTATCAGTCAGTTCGAACTGACTCTGTATGTTTAATTTTGGAAACACTTATATCTGAGCGACATATATAAGTGATTCAGTTACAATTATGATCATTTTTTGTAAAGTAGTCCGGGAAACAGGGTATCAGCTATTCTAAAATATTTACCTGTTGGTCAAATCAGTTGAGATGTCATTAAATATTGGAAATTACGTAGATATAATATTCTTTTATAGGAGAAAAATATTTGGTATTCGCACAGTAAAAATGATTATTACTGGATCAATTGACACATCTTTGAATATTGGAGATTACGTGGATATAACAATTACTTCTGAGAAACTACTTGGTTTTCACATAGTTAAAATTATAAATTATGAGCAATATAATGCTATTCTAATACCTTCGCAAAAATACACTACTTTATGGTCTAAAATTCGATTAGAAGTCACCCGAATATATAGAACTGACTGAAGTGGAAGATGCGTTTCCAAAAACGCTCATCGACATAAAATGCGACTGGAAGCCCAAATGGATGTAAATATAGTAGTCCTGACTGAAAGAGTAACAAACTGACTCTGTGAATGCTTTCGCTTTTGTGGTTTTTGGGTATTCTGAGATCACGAAGTGGCTCAGAATTCCCAAAAACCATCTACTCCAATACCTTGAGTACCTAAAGTTTGGCAGATACCTCAGCTTGAAAGCTCACATCCATAGGATGGTGACTTTTCTTTCGCTTCCCGCTACGAACGCGGTTTTGGATTAAGCCGAACCTAAGAAAACCTATATTTTAGGGGCCGATGGGGCTATGCGTTACTTGAGAAACGGCGCGCCGTCATCTGTCGGGACATAAAGAAGAAACGTTATAGGCGTTGGCTGCACTCCGCTGAAGAGACCTACAACAGTGCTGTGGGAACTCCCGCCGAAAGACGGAAGGTGAATTAAGTATACAGCAAAGTCACTACTTATTGCATAAATATTCAGTTTTTGAGAGACCCCACGGTGAAGCACAACATTTGGTTACAGTGTTTACAATGTTAAAATTCTAAACGACTTAGTCCACACAAAGAGGTAATGTGTGATCGTTTTTAGGATTTCGTAGTAAAAACGGTACCCTTTTCGCCATACCCATCTGTCTCTCTGTCTGCGGTTTTACTTAGAGACAATTAAAACTAGAAAGCTGAAATTTGGCATGGGTTACATGTAAAGTGCAAATGTAATTTTGTCTCTATACAGACCAGGGCCGTAAGTTCCAAAGGCCGCGCTTAGCGTGATAGTGGACGTTAAGATAAAAAGGAAATATAAATAATGATGGGTTGCTAGCCGCATCACCTATTCGATTCAAATCTCGCCCATTCTCTCGATCGGCTTTTACAATCTGCATGTTAAGTTACTTTTTCCCAGACCAGCATGGAAGATAAATAAAACTACTTCAAATAAATATTGAAATTAATTGTTTTTAACTCTTTAGTTTTAACTCTAAGTCGGCATTTGCATATAGCGTAGGTTTAATTACGGAACCCTTGACTGCTCGTGGCCCGACATGCAATTTACCGGTTTTATTGAAAACTAGCCTAAGCCCGCGATTTCGTTCGCGTTCGTTGAATTTATATCTATGGAAAATGCTCATCAGACTGAACAACTTTTCCTAAGGCGTCATTTTTATATTCTACCTGGACCATTGTAGTTCTGCATCAGGTGTTCCGTTTTGCAAAATTATTTATAACCTATATGTTGCCCAGGCTTAACAGCTATATTAAAAAAAAGTTTCATTTAAATCCGCCCAGTATTTCCGGAGATAAGCGTGTCCAGACAGACCAACAGACATTTTGTTTTGAATTCTTACTCCATTACTATGTCTCCATCGCCTCTATATTTTTTTTTCGGAAATATATTTTACGTACAGACACACTTTTTTACCGTTTTATTATACCTATATGTATATATACCAAAATGACGATGCTCATAAACTAAATTCCACGCTGACGAAGTCGCGGGCAGCAGCTAATTTTTTTAATATGGATATGAAGTACAATCTATATTTACTGACTAACAAAACACTAATAATAACTCATTTATTTTATAAAAAAAAATATTCGATACGGCACACTGAGGCTCTGGTCTCGCGCTACGAACCACAAGACTCGGGTCTTGGGAGAGGGCACGGGCCAATAGCGATGGGTCTCAGATATTGTGTTACGAACCAAAAGATATCGGTCTAATGGCACGAAACACAGATAAAAGCCAATGAAGCTCAGGCCTCGAGCTACCGAGCGACAAGACTCGGGTCTTGCGCCAGGGCACGGGCCTGCGATGAGAGGCTTCAGATCACGAGTCACGTATCACGGGACACCGGTCTTGTGGCACAGGACATGTAGGCTAAAAACTAAGATTACGGTATGTTGCACGAGTCCGGCAATCCCACCGGCAACAAACAAACACACAAACAAACCTACGCAGTTTTGCTACCACACTAGATAAGGTCTAGGGAACCTTCTAACCTAATTATAACCTAAACCTAAACTATATGAATTAATTTCTTTTAATTACAGGAGAGGAATAAATTATATTAAACTTACAGTTAGTACGGCCTTCATCTAGCTTGATCTCGAAGTCCTCTTCGGGGTTTGGCGACGGCCTTGGGTCCCTCCACGGGCCCCAAGACAGGGGTGAACAAATTAGGTCCCTAAGCACCCCCCTGAACTCATATCGCCCCAGACGAATATGTCGAAATATATCACCACTTCACAATAGATTTCACCGTCTTTATTGTAATTTCACTTTTGAGTACATATAACCAAACACGCGAATTGTGACGTAACACCATGTGACGTCTTTCATAACGATTTGAGTGTTTATCACTATTTATACATCTAGCTATACAAATATCACCAACAACAGTCTATTTTAGATTCAGTTCACATAAATACTTCCGTTCCAAACGGGCAATAGGTTAAAACAATGAGTCTATGATTATGCAAGAACACGTTATTCAATTAGCAAACACTTGACAAATACACTGTAAACGACAAATATGGCGTCGACATCGATCGCCCAAGTAACACGCCCGTGCGCGCTTCCGTGATTTCGAGAACTGCCGGCTACACCGCGCGCCCGACCTAGTGATGCGACGCGGTGCGCCTACCGATCGATTGTCATTAAATCGATACATATTGCAAGTGTTTGTGGAGATCACACGCAGATGGCGCTAGTCTCCTAACAATAAGTACAAAACACCCCCTCGTCCCGGTCTGAGAAGCAGACCGCTAGCTTACTCTACGGGGAGGCGAGAGAGAGAGGATACGGCTCTCCGCAGAACCGAACCCTCGACCAACACCTCAGCCACACGCGGAGTTCCGTCTCCGCCAAAAATCAAACGCAAAATGCGCCCTCGGCGCCAAAGTAATGATGGCAGATTTGCCTCTTTTAACAATACCAAATCTCCCTCCCTGGGTGGCTCAGTCCTGTCTGTCCATTTCACTCTTTGTTGCAACAAATGCAAATATTCAAGAGACCAGCGAGCCCAAAAGTTCTGGCTCATTTGCTGTAACATTTGAAAACGTGACAACCGCGATGTACGTTCATCCCTCCACGGGTATTCGGGTAGGGCATTCAAAGGCCCTCCCACCAAAAACTGACCAGGAGTGAGGACTTCCAAGTCATTTGGGTCCTGAAATAATGGACAGAGAGGACGAGAGTTGAGGACCGCCTCAACTTTACAAAATACTGTGGCCAGCTCTTCAAACGTTAGAGCTGTGTCCCCTAAAATGCGGCGGAGGTGGGTCTTTGCCGATTTCACAGCGGCTTCAAAAATCCCTCCCCAATGAGGGCAATTTGGGGGGCTGAACCTCCAAGTTACCCCCCTTTGGGCAGCAATTTGACTTAAACTATTACAATTCTTAACAATAAATTCACAAACATCCTTAATATAATTTACAGTACCCTTGTAATTTGTGCCGTTGTCGGAGCGAATGAGTGAAGGTAGACCTCTACGCGACCCGAAACGATCTAACGCAGCGACAAAGGCTTCCGTAGTCAAAGCTGACACCACCTCTAAGTGGACAGCCTTGGTAGCCAAACAAACAAATACGCACAAATACCCCTTTACAATCCGGGCATTACGAAGGGTGGTCGTTTTGACCGAATAGGGTCCTGCAAAATCGGTGGCCATACCGTTAAACGGCCTCATAGGCCGGATACGATCAGCAGGCAGATCACCCATCTGCGGCTGCATCGTAGATGCTCTTACTATATAACAAGAGATGCATCGAAACAAAACACTTTTTACTGCTCTTCGGGCTGACAAAATCCAAAATTCTCGCTGCAAAATGGCCAGCAACGCACTGCACCCTGCAAGAGCGTTCCGAATGTGTCAATCAGACACCAAAAGTTGCACCAAGGGTCCGCCCTTGGGCAATAACAAAGGATGGCGACTCCCAAACGGAAGGTCCGCTGCCGGCCACCAACCCGAAGAAGCCCATCTGAGTCAATGAAAGGGTTCAAACGCGAGCGACCGCGCCCTTCAACTTAGCGCGTCCCTCGCGCAAAATACGAAATTCCGTCTCAAAACGTTCGATCTGCACGACACGAACCCAATGCAACAACGCGCTCCGGCTCTCTTCAGCACTTGCTATCGATTCCAATCGTTTTGCCTGGGGGTTTCGACAATTATAAATAAAGCGTTTAATCCAACTGGTGACACCCAGAAGCCAACAAACTACTATACCGCGCAAGCAACCAATCCCAATAGCCCAGGCAAATTTTGTGCTGTTACATCTGTCTTACTGACAGGCCAAGAAGTCTCTGGTCCCATTAACCACTCTCACCACCAGAGCGGGTATGAAGTCAACTCTAGAGCCGTGCACCCACGGGAAGCACAGTCCGCTGGGTTAAGATCTCCCGGCACGTGTCTCCAGATTATATCAATTCCGATATTCTGTATTTGGGAAACCCGGTTTCCCACAAAAACCTCTAAGGTATGTGGGGCCGCGCGCAGCCATGCGAGCGCGACCTGACTATCCGACCAGGCGAAAATATTCCGTATTTCGACCGTGGCCGCAAACTCACGTGCAACGTGACTCAACAATTTAGAAAGAACATGAGCCCCGCTCAACTCCAATTTAGGGATTTGCAACCTAGTCCTGATGGGAGCAACCTTGCTCTTTGCCAACAAAAGCGAGACATTGACCCGGCCATCGGCGTTAACTGTCCGCATATATACTGACGCGGCGTAGCCCCGCTCCGACGCGTCGCAAAAGCCATGAAGGCTGGCTTGAAACTTCCTAGGTGGCAATATTCGACGAGGCAAGGCAATCCGATTGACTTCCTCAATCGACGAGATCAACTCGAGCCAATCATCCAGTGGTGACCCGGTCAGCGGCTCGTCCCACGAGACGCCCAAAGTCCAAAGTCGCTGCAGAAGACACTTCGCTGAAAATATCACTGGGCTTATCCAACCGTTTGGATCAAACATACGAGCTATCATAGAGAGCACCGTTCTCTTAGTCCAAGCCTTTGGTACCTCCAAATCCACTTGGAAGGTAAAAATATCCGTTAGCAGCTGGTACTGCATGCCGAGCACCGCTATCATGTTGGGATCATCCACATCCGCAAACAAGTGAGGGTTCTGTTGGTGATCCTCCGGGATCCCTTGTAGAACTCGAGGCTCATTGGACAACCATTAACGCAACTCATAGCCACCTTTTTTTTTTTATACGGAGGAAAGATCCCTGTTACGGATACCCATCAGCCTGCGGGGGAGGCTGTCGGGTTATGTGGGACTCCACCCTCCGGAGTTCCACCTCAACCGCCTTTGCTGGGGACACGGGAACGGAAATACAACCGCAAACCCCGGCGCGGCTGGCCGCCGGCGCGGCTGGCCGCCGGCGCGGCTGGCCGCCGGAGCGGCCCCCTTCTCGGGGACGTCTAAGCGCCCCCCCACTCACCAAGTCGGCGCGCCCGGAACTCACGGACGCGCCGTACCTCCTCGGGCCAATTGAGAGGCGGCGAACTCCCACGCAGTCCACCGCCTGTGGGCCCATGGGAGCCAGATAAACCGGCTCCCAGCGACGGAAAAGATGTAAGGCTCCGCCGCTTACCTCTCGCCGCAAACGCGGTGCGGCACTGCTCGGCCGCGGAGGACAAGGAGAGCGGCAACGAAGCACCGACACTCCCTCCCCCCCGCGACCGATCACTAACCACAGCCACGGCGGTGTGGCCCCGCCTGAAGCGCCGGGAGAGCAATGAAACATTCCCCTGCCGGCAGCCCCACCCCGGGTGGGGGGAGAACTTCCCACTCCCCCGCCGCCCCAATGTGGGCGCTCACTGCTGGCGCAAACCGCAGGAGCGCCCCCTCGCGGGTTCCTCTTGGCTTCCCCGTGGCTCCACGCTACCACGGGTACTGAGCCCCCCCGGTACGACAAACCGGGAACCCATTGGGGGGGAACTCATAGCCACCTGACTTAAGAATTGCAATCAATTCGTCCCGCAGTAAGAGGGCCTCCTCAACACTTTGGGCTCCGGTGCAGACGTCGTCGACGTACAAGTCACGCGACAGCACGGAAGCTCCACGGGAAAAGCGGGTCCGTTCCCGCTCGGCCAATTCGAGCAATGACCTGATGGCAATGTAGGGGCTAGATTTTAAACCGTACGTATGTGTATTCAGTTCATACACCGTCACGAATCCTCAGGGCGCTCACGCCAGAGTATCAACTGGAATCGCCTGTCCTCAGGATGTATGACTGTCTGGCGAAACATCATCCGGATGTCCGCTCCAAAAACCACCTGATGTCTTCTAAAGTTCAGGATGATATTGTGACGTAGCGTTTGCGCGGGATCGAACCACGGATGCTAACATCAACATAAAATTTAGAGACTCCGTTACCAGAGTGGTAGGACGGGGTCTGTGCCTATGGGGTTGATAGAGAGGGATGGCAAATCAAACCACTTCTACACAAGACGACTATCTTTATTACAAGTTCCACAAAGTCTCTTAAACTTATCTTATGCTAAACTTAACCTACCGAACCGTATCACTTATCTTATTAAGCACAAATAAGAAAGGGAGAGTGGACGCAAGGGATTGCGTACACAGCGATACACGGTATGTCTGAATTTAGTCGTCTTCGGCAATCTATAATGGTTATATATGGTGCGTACGGTACGTTCAATAAAATCACTGGGGCGCTAAGTAGTGCGCCAAGTGAGGATACGGGTCCGCTGGGCGTCTGTAACGGGACGCCGCGGGAATAGGGACTCAGATTGTACTTCTGACAATCGGTCTCATAAAACGGGTCACGTCAGAGGCGTCGGTAACCAAAGGGTGCGCGGCCCTATGGTTTTACGGAAAGCACAAGCCGGTAGGTACGCTCAGGTATCATCGGGAAGAGGGATTATCTAGACTCCACTCAAGGGGTTGAGTGCCTGCTCCTAATAGAGGATCGCTCAGGGTACAAACTCGGTGCGCTACGGGATGAGTGGTCGTCACCACTCAAGAACGGAACGGGACTGGAGTGCTATCTAGCACTGACCGGGAGTGTGCGCTCAGGTCACGACGGAATGAGGGGTTTCCCAGACGCCACTCAAGGGGGGTGAGAGCTTACACCAAACGGTGTCCAGAGGACGGAACGCTCAGGGCACAAACCCGGGTACGCTCGGGGCGTGACGGGATGAGGGGTCGTCAAGACTCCACTCACTAACGGGCCCGCGGGTCTAATTATAGAACCTACGGGAATAAACGGGATCACGCTATCAAACGAGGAAAAACCCCCGCCGACCACGTGACTTCTCTAACCCCTGGAAGAAGGGGAAACTACAGGGTTCGCTATCGAACGAGGACAACCCCCGCCGACCACTAGCCCTCGGGAATCTACGGGGAAGCTAAGGGATTTCGCTATCGAACGAGGACAACCCCCGCCGACCACTAGTCCCGGTGAAACCTAAGGGATTTCGCTATCGAACGAGGACAACCCCCGCCGACCACTAGTCCCGGTGGAACCTAAGGGATTTCGCTATCGAACGAGGACAACCCCCGCCGACCACTAGTCCCGGTGGAACCTAAGGGATTTCGCTATCGAACGAGGACAACCCCCGCCGACCACTAGTCCCCGTAGAACCGCTATCGTACGAGGATAAGCCCCCGCCGACCACGATGGACAGCCCGGAATGGACTGACCATTTGTTCGCCGCCGTTTGCGCTTATATAGCCGGCCGCTGCTAGCGGCGCGAGTAGGGGAACCGGTTTGAAGCGGATTCGACTGGTATGACGCGGTATGCGTATCGCTGTGTGCGTTACAACGTTGTTTCTTATTTATGTGGGTAGTGACGGGCGGTTCGGAGAATGCTACGTCACAATATCAATTATATCTCTGTGTAATTTGGGACCAGAATGTAAACACTGATTTATCGAAACCCCGTTCGAAGTGGGTGCTGACCCATCAAAGACAGTTCTCAATTTGCCTGTAGAGGCCTTCACAACATCATGGTGTGGCAAGAAGTCATGCTCAGTTGAGCTCCAATCAACTCGAGCCGGAGACATGTAACCCAAATCCTCGTACTTGCGCATAAATTCTATATATTTATCACGAAGTACGGGATCACGCTGCATGCGCCGTTCCATGGACAGGAGTCGCCTCTCCGCAAACGTCCTACTATGCAATAGGCTAGGACGAGAAGCAACAAAGGGTAACCTAGTTACCAACCGACCGGAAGGCAATCTTTCCGTATTAGCCTGATAGAAGGCCTCACATTCTGCGTGATCCGGATCCATCCTGGAGACCATAGGTGGCTCCTCCACCTTCCAAAACCTTTGCATGGTCTTGGCCAAAGACGCATTCGCGAGAACTGTTGGCTCCTCCATGGAGTCATGTTCAAAGACAGGGCCCATCAGGGCGTAACCAAAAATTGTAGACACTGCCACCAGTGAAGATGAACCCAGAGCCTTCTGGGTGCCCAATAAAATCCAACCCAACACGTCCGAACCCAGGAGCAAATCTACTGGGGCGGGATGAAGAACAAATGGGTCAGCCAATTCCAGGCCTGACAACAAAGACAACATGTCTGGCGGTAGGTCTGTAGAAGGCTGCCAACCCGCAATGGTATCCATTACCAGAGCCGAAGTCGTGATCCTCACTGTCGAGGATTACAGCGACGAAAAGGTGACAAGTGTCTGTCCCGTCAGACACTTCACTTTTATACCAACAACTCCAAGAAGTGGCACAGGCGAGTCCTCCGCGGCTAAACCTAATTTATGTGCCACTCGAGTGGTAACCAAACTTTTCTGAGCCCCCGAATCTAACATGGCTCGTACACTAACCGCCTCCCCCCCATGACCCCATACGCGGACCACCGTGGTGGGGAGCAGAACCATCCGCGGTTCTGTCCTACTGAGGAAGCAAGCTAGTTATGGGCTCCCCATTCTCTCCAAACCTGGGGGGTGCCACTGGCCCGGATAATACATCGGGCGAGTGCACGTCCCCATGTGTGTGGGCGCATAACCCGCTGCCCTGCCGTACCTAGCGTAGGGCGGGTGTTACTCCAGCCGTGGGTACTCGTGAAGCGGCGGGGAAAACCGCTGTGGTTCTGTCTTCCGAGTAGGAGCCGGTGCGGAGGAAGGTGTCCCACTTCTCACTTCCGCTCTAGGGCCCCCGCCCATGGGGGCTCTATCCTAGGCCTGACCAGCCACATACTGGCCATGCACCGGAGGTGCAGAATCCCGGACCGCCGAGACCCGCGCCGGCACTCGACCCCCATCCCGAGGGGGGGTGCGACGAGCGAAGCCACGTCCGCCGTCCGACGGTGGAGGGCTTTGCGCAGGAGCGCCCCCGCCCATGGGGGACCCCTGCCTCCTTGCCTGGGAGCCAGCCCCGCTCCGGTTCATGCAGAGCATCAAGTGGTGCCGCCCATGACACGCACTGCATGGCTTGGCATAATGGCAGTCACGCGCGTAGTGACTACCCAGGCAGTAAAAGCACAACTCATGCCGCTTCGCCACGCGACGCCTTTGTTCTTCTGGCAGCCGCTGCCAGTCCCTGCATTGCGGCAGGCTGTGACACTTCCGTCCACACTGCAGACAGTCCGTGTCCCTCACGACTGCTGCGTACGTTGGACAGTTTGCCCAACATGATGTGTACCAACAAAAATGACCACTGATCCACCGGTAGTCCCAAAGTTCGTAACGCGTTACAGGCCACTGTAACGGGCGTTAGCAATTGCAGGCACAGTTGTGCCCGATGGGCCACCCGAGGCAGGGTCAATAGCTGCGCCGCATGTGCATCGGCCAGCAACCGAACGTTCTGGTAACGGGAGTTCAGCAGCTCCCAGGCCGTGTCATACTGATCATCCTCCACACGGAGGTGCTGGATGAGCGACCGCGCTTCATCCTCCAAGGTGGAGAGAAGGTACGCCATTTTCTGGGCCTTCGTTAAGTCGTGTCTCGAATCGACCAACGACTCGAACATGTTCTTGAAGGCCACCCACTCTTCCATCCTACCCCCAAAGTGGGATAGCTGAAGGGTGGGAAGCCGACCAGTTACAGCTGGCCCTTCCATTCCACCGGATGTGCGAGGGGCGGGGCCGCCCGCCTGTCTCGCTCTAATTTGTGTGGCCCTCTCCACGATGTCATCGTGAAAGGCCAGAATCTGGTCAAAGTCCTTGAGATGACCTGCCCAGACCTCTGGGTCCAACTGAGCTTCGGTAAGCACCGTCATGGCTGCTTCCGTATTGGCCAATCTCGTACGGAGCTGTTCCGCTCGCTCCAGAATCGCACCGTCCCTGTCCGTACGGGACAAGAGTGCGCTCGCACTCGCAGACCACCTAAGTTCATTGGCGAGCGCCGCCCTTGCGGAGGTTGTCTTCGACATTGCGTTAGACAAGAACAAAACAAACTAATTTAAAATAATTGAATATAGAAGTCCGACAAGGGCACAAACCAAAATTCTTAATTTTTAAATATAAACAAACAAACAAGTTTTTAAATATAAACAAAAAAACACTATGTAATAGTAAAATTGACACGGCCAAATATTTATTAATAACAAACAATATTTTACAAACAAAAAATATTTTATCCCAAATTTTTGTGGGAAATAATGGTTACCCTACCTTATTAACAAACCAAACAAAAACAATATGTGGGCCCGTAATCAGAACCGTTAATGAACTACGCTTTGCTACCAAAATGTAGGCTAAAAACTAAGATTACGGTATGTTGCACGAGTCCGGCAATCCCACCGGCAACAAACAAACACACAAACAAACCTACACAGTTCTGCTACCACCCTAGATAAGGTCTAGGGAACCTTCTAACCTAATTATAACCTAAACCTAAACTATATAAATTAATTTCTTTTAATTACAGGAGAGGAATAAATTATATTAAACTTACAGTTAGTACGGCAGTAGTTATTTATTGAGACTTGAAATTCACATCTATGCATAAATTCTCGCACTCCCGTGTTCGCCTTTACGCACAGATGTGAATTTCAAACCTCAATAAATAAATCTACAGAGTTTTCAAAGTAAAGCATTCATGTGTTAACTGATCCGGTGTACAGTAAAATAAATATTTATAATAACTGATACCCTGTTTCCGACTGCTTCCGTAGTTCCGTGATCAAGGCATTCGTCTTGTGATCCGGAGGTTATGAGTTCGAATCCCACTGGGAAGCATACTTTGTGAAAAGTTTGTGTGTATTGCAAATTGCCAAGAATTGGTCCTGGTCTACCCTTTGGTCTGCGGATACAAACACACAAACAAACAAAGTAAGAACATTGAGTACATTGGTACTGCTTATTTACATAAAAAATCTCTTCCAGCATTCCAGCAGCAGACCCAGGACAGGAGAAGATAAATGTGTATATATATATATATATATATATATATATATATATATATTTATTATATTTATCTCCCCCTCCTTTTAAAGTCATCCTGTATATATATATATATATATATATATACAGGATGACTTTAAACCTCTGAGCTATATTCAAGGAAAGTACTCTATGCATAAAATAAAAAATACATGTTCTCTTACAATTACCTTGTTTCATAATAAAAACAAAAGATAGAAGCCGTCAAAGATGTACCGAAAATTCCCAGGCGCAGTGATACCGAGCGGCATATGACCGCCTGATCGCTCGACCCCGCCCGCCGTATCACACCGCAGGTAGGTAGGTAGCTCGCGCTCGCGCCACCGCCGCGCGACGCGTTCCTTACTCGTTTGGTCATTGACCTTTCATAGACGTATCATACCACCAACACCAACACCACTCATAGCTACACTACAACATTTTAATGAGATAAATACTATCATCACATCGGCAAAGATAAGTTGCATTTTCCCTTCATACTTTTACGGGCTTAGTACCGTCAAAATACAGAAGCTGGATCGAGCTTGAAAAAACAATAGGCCGACTGGCATCAGAATTCGCAGGCTGCCTAAAGGCATCTGACCCATCAAAGTGAGGACCACGCCCGTTGTCGCTTTACTAGCTAAAGCGCTTTAATGCGAATGTGTAAATGTGTTTTTTTTTACTTATACCGTTGAAACTTCTACATTCAGGCGTATTTAAAAATTGTAATCAACTTACCTATGTACAAATAATTAAAATCAACTTTAAAACAAAATCAAACTAAACTACTTACCGATATTTTAATAATTGTTCAAAATGCAGCCCGTTTCTCTCCAAGCAGAGTCTGGCACGTTTCACTGCATTCCGTTCCAGTCTTAAAATCATAGCACGATCACTTTTGATAGCGTCAAATGCACGAATAATACAGTTTTTTAGTTCTTCACGGCTTTGAGGCTCGTGGGTATAAACACGCCGCTTTAGTTCTCCCCACAAAAAAAAAATCACATGGCGTGAGGTCCGGTGACCTAGCAGGCCAAGCCACAGGCCCGCCACGACCTATCCAGTGATTGGGATATCTTTCGTCGAGGTACTCGTACTTCGGAAGTGGTAGGCATGCATTTTGGCGTTGTGCAGTTACTGCCACACTGCGTATTGGCTGACACCAAAATGCCGAGCTGCATCTCGCGTGCTAGCTCGGGGGTTTTGCTCGAAGTACTCAAAGATGCCGTCTTCGAGCTCGACAACTAAACGTGGTGCGCCGCCTCCCTGTGCGTGGGCTGGCAACGTGAACTGGCCATAATCAAGAAGCCGCTGGTTAGCAGCAAAAATTGTTCGGCGATGGGGAACCGTGGCATTCGCTATGCCCTGCGCACGAAGGCGAGGAATGCTCTCTGCTTCATACAGTCTCCTGGCTTCATACAAGTTTTCTCCACTTAAAATGTACACTCGTACCATTTCATAGTACTTTCACGAAGAGTACGACATTGTTTCACGACGCGAGCGAGCAGCCGAGCGGGAGAAAAAAATTGCGTCAGCGCACTAACCTCCCGTGACGAATGTGCGTGGGCGACTGGCTGGGGAGGCGGGGCGGCGAGCGGCGGGAAGGGTTGCGATTCGGACTAGTTCGGAGGATGCGGAAAGCACCGAAGGCCGGGTCGCGCGACGTAGGTAGGTTGCAATGAGTTCACGGACGGGGTCATTGGCAAGTAATAATAGGTTAGCCATTTCATGCGAATTTGTGACTTTTTTCCTTTCGAAAAATAGTCAAAAAAAATATTTTTTTTTATTGCGGTTTTGTGATCTATTAGTGATTCTGATTCCAAGATTTCAATATAGCTCAGGGTTACAAAGTCAACCTGTATATATATATATATATGTATGTATAAAATATAAGCATGGTTTTCAACTTAGTTTAGAGTATACTTGTTGTATATAGAGCTTTAGCTTTAGAGCTTAGAGTTGAGCATAAAAAAAGACTTGTAAATTTTTATATTAACAGTGTTAGTATACTTTTGTCATTACTATACTATACATGTAATAAAATCTAAGAATGATTTTTAATTAAGTTTGTTTTGTATATACTTATTGTATTTTGCATTATAATTTTATAATAAATGAGTGCACAAAATAATTTGATTTTATTTATTTCTGTTCACACACCCAACCAATTGCGTTGTAATATGATACACGTGAAGGAGAGTCTAAGTACAAACGTGCTGAATTCAGGTCAACTTAAAAACATGTACAAACAAATTTTAGGTTGAAAGACCTATAAATTGCTGACTGGGATGAAAATAATATTTAAACATCTAATTTGAGCACGAATAATGTCACTTCGCAAGGAAAGACATTGGGAGCTGGACAGTAGTAAGCTGCACTAATTACTTCATAATCACCAAGTGAGTATATGTAATTTTATAAATATATGCTGTAATCAATTTATTAAATAATGTTATAAACGATTTATAATAAATGTAATTGTTTCTTTGTTGCAGAAAATGGAAGACAGCACAAATGTTATGTTTTCACAGTACGCGCAAGATCCTTACGAAAACTTAACACAAGAGATAGAGCTATTTGCACAAGAGCGCGAAAGACAAGAGAGGAGAAAGCGAGATGTGTCTAGAAAAAGGACTAAACTCTCTTCGAAGTCCTTCGTCATCAGCAAGCAGCAAAAGGGGCAAAAATTAATTCAGATCAAGATATTGGACTTGGCTCGTGAACGAGTTAGTGCGTCAAGCTCGGGTATCAACGACGTTGTTAGCGCGCAGTATGTGGTTCAAGATCAGTGTGATGAAGTATTAGACCTCACGGAGTCACTTGTTAGGACGATATCAAAAAAACTATGTGGTGATAATTTTTAAGTGTATTTTTTAATGATTGTATATGTTTTCTGTTTAGCGTGTAAGTAAATCCTATAAGTATATTAATTATTTTTAAGAGATGAATAAATAAATAGAATACCTAAGAAATTTGTCTTTTTTTCTTACTGAATACAATATGATAGGTTTAAACTAACCAAGGATATGAATAAATAAAAGAAAATATATTGATTTGATTTTATATCATTTATTTTAAATACTCTACGATATATTTTCTAAATACCATTTCTTGATACAAATAACATTTTTTAGAGCACAAAAATTCTTATGACTTAAACAATTGAAATTACCTTCATTTTTGCAATAAGTTTTATATAAAGTCAAAAATTTGGACATCCTCTGTCTTCTATGTCGATTAAACACAATTGTCGCACAGTTCAATTAACTATTTCTGTTTCTCGAGACCTTTCATTACAATAGTTTTGTTTTGCATTATTGGTTTAACAATCCTTAGAAATTCTCTTGAGTCTATATGTCCTTCTGACCATCGGATCCCACGAGTTCGCTCTAAATACTGAACGGCTCGTTTTTCTACCGTAGTTAATGTAGTATATGCATATGGAGGTTTGATTAAAAAAACTTGAGTGAACTCTTCAGTAGATACTGCAAACTCTTTGATTATAAATTTATTATAGCAATCCTTGAATCCTTGAATATCCACGAAAATAATCGAGTTCATGATATTTTACGAACAATGTTGCTTAGAGGTCTATATTCGACTATACAGTCATTCAGAATGAGACAATATGCTGTTGTGTGATCAGGTATCTCTCTATTGCACTCTAATTCAAGACAAATGTTGATTACCGGCCCTGATTTGATATTATCGTTCTGTCTAGAACAATCTATCACATATGATGGTGCAATATTTTTAAAATCTTGAGCAATCAACAAGGACTTGCATGGACGGTTATAATAAGACTGCTGAAAGTTAACATATTGTTCGTATATTAGTGCATAGTTATGTTTTGGAAAGTTGGTATTATAACTTTCGTATGGGTAATATGTAGAGTTTAAAAAAACTTTGACATCGCGAATATCACAGTGATCGAACCGAGACATATCATTCATCCCATTGTTTTTTATGTTTGTTTGTAAACCTAAAATAACATATCTAGGTTTTTCAATTTGTGAAGAAGTTTTAATTGACCAGGTGTGTTTTGTAGTCTTCGGTAGCAAAGGGTACTCATAAAGGTCCCAGTTTCTATACACTAATTGAATGGATCTGTCTTTTGCGAGTAATTTAAGTAAATTAATTCTTTCTCTATCCGATACTTTAACATGAGGCATGCGCCAAACAATCTTTTTTATATCAATACTTGCAACCTCTTCGCCAGTGTTCAGCTTTAGAGCATTGAGGTTAGTATTACTTCGTAACAAAATAAGCTCATGTTTGCAATTGACAATAATTTTTTTATAATCTTCTGCAAAACCTAGTATGTTGCTGAGAGGTACTGAAGCAGCAAAATGACCTCCAATTTCATTTTTAGTACCGTGTATATCCCAACCCCAAACTTTAGATACCTTCGACTCAGCTTCGTTCATAGATACCAATGCTTTCATAGTTGTAGTTATACCAGCATTCTTCACTTTGTCTATTTCAACACCGTTTAATTCATATCTTATATCTTGAAAAAGAAATAGAAGAGGGTTGTTTGTAAACTGTACTACTGGCACTGGTTCCCTCTTATCTCCTTTGATAACATTGACTACAGCTTCAACATATAAGGAACTTGCACGTGGAAGCACATATAAATCTTGTTGGTTTATGGGTATCCGAATTTCATCATTTCTATTAAAAGTAGTTATGTACGGCTTGTATGAATGAATTTCTATACTGTCTATGGAGTTGTCATAAACAGGGCTGCTAGCTATATTTAAAATACTCATTTTAGCAATCCAATCGATTTAAGAAAATGTATATTGTCAGCTGTTAATTTATTTTTTTTATCAAGAGTATGTGTGGTCTTCTTGATTGCTTGATGGGTACTAATCTTTTTAAAAGATGAAGTCGAGTATTTATTGTAGTCAATCATATTTTCTTCAAATGTAAGTACAATTACACTTCCTCTCCGCGAAAATGTATTAAATTGTATTTAATGTCCAAATTTCTGATATTTATACTATTCACCGTGCTTCTGTTCACTGGAAAATATATAGTATTTTTTGGAATTTCTATTATTCTGTAGCCAGGAGGTGCATTCAAAGCGAATTCGTGAAATATATGACTTGATTTTCCATTAATATAGGAACCTTCAGTAATATCACATTCAACCCGAAGCACGGTTGTAGGTAGAATGTTCACTGGGAGTGGGGAGTTAAACCATTTATCCTTCATCAGGAAAGTTTTACCGTAACCTAATAAAGGCTCAATAGAATTTGGTTTTTCGAAATGAATATCTTTAGAGCAGAATATCGAGAGCCTCAATGTGTTATTGTTGCACAATAACTTGAAAACACAATTGTTTACTTTTGATTGTATAAACTCACTTATGTCTTGGAGTTCATATGCTCCCTCAGGAATTTCAACCACTTCGTCAGTGCCATAATAAAATTTATTATTAGTTTTAGTAATATTTGGTATAGAATTAAATGTAGAGAAGTGTAAAAGAGAGCACTCATATTGGCCATCGAGTTCTAGTGGAGGGGTATAGTTCGTTGTTAGTATTGAGCTGTTTCCAGTTATGGACAGAGTGAAAGACATTTTAAGAATGATGTTTTATTCAAACGTAATAATTATTATATACTATATTTACACCAAAAGTCTTGCAAAAATTGTATACACAAATGACCACAATTTACAGTATCAAAATTTTGTAATCTAGTATAATTATAATGTATATCACTAACATTTAAATATTTGACCAATTCTTTGGGTGGTCTTAAGTTAAGAAAACTATCGAAATATTCACAATAATTATTTATTTTAGCAAAGGCTACCCAATGAGTTCCCGCATTATTACAACTGTCTAAGTTTAGTATACCACACTCTATGGGTTGTGGTACGTGGCAATCTATCTCTCATATACACACCTCGAAAATATGGAATATTTTTAGTGTATTTAACAATATCGAAATTCGTAAGAGCACGTTTGGGTAGCCTGTTTATTAGTTTTTTGTAGATTTCAAAAATAACCCGCTACCTTTTTTATATGGTTTAAGGTAAAATCCTTTTCCTATCGCAATAGCCTCCATGGTTTTGTTATGACGTTCAGATTCGTATAAATTCCGTTGAGCAGTTTTAAAATCATTTATAGTTTTAGCTATACCAGCAGCACGTCCTGCTAAAGCGCCTAATGCTGATAAACCCGCAAAATTGGTATCAAAGGTAAAATCCCTCCTGTTTTAGGTATTGGTATTATTCTCGGCAAACTAACGTGACATGTCTTTATTTATTTATATATAAATATAAATAAATATAAATATAAATTTATATTTATATTTATGTCTTAGGAAACAATTTTTTTGCTGCTTTACAAGCATATTTAATAGCAGTTTTGCTATCCTTTGATTTCAGTTTCTTTATTTGTGAACGTATTTTTGACACAATGGTTTTGAATTTTTTTATCCCAGCACCTGATTTTAATTTTGCTTTCATAACTTTGTTAACTATCCACGATGCCAACTTTTCTCCTTTGCCAGCGTCTCTAGATTGTAATCGTTTCTTAGCCATTTCCATAAGCTGTAAATCTGCTTTATGACGTACGGAGAGTTCAGGATTGTTGTATGCAATATCGTGGTATTTACAAGCTTCGTCTAATTGGTTAATACCTTTATCACCTCTCGATAACCTTTCTTGTAACGTAGTGCCTGGTCCACAATAATTGTAACCTGGTAAGTGAAGCTTAAACGGGATATTATTTATCAAATTATTGATAAGTCCACCTCCATTTCTTGTTATATAATGAGCAAAGTATAAGATGCTAACACTTATATGTATTATGATACAATAGAATTTCTATCTATCCAACTGTTTTCTTCATCAGGAAGTCCTAACCATTTGACGAACAAATTATTGCCTTTTTTCCTATATTTTTTTCAATTAAGTATGACGGAGCAGGATATGACCTACGCCGAACTCACTAAAAGTGTGACGATAAATACAGCGCTCCGCCTCGCGCTGTATCATGGATTCCAACCATATGTGTCTGAATACCCCTGGCCCACACAGTTATTGAATCTGTGTCCACCTGGGCTTATCGTCTTGCTGAAACAACTATCATTGTAATAAATCGGTTTACCAAATCCTCATCTATTACAACAATCACAATTAAAGAAGTTATGGCCAAGCCCACAGCACACTACACAAAGGAGATGTTCACAGTACGGCGGTCCGCACAAGACTGAGCCGCTCGTCGCTAGGGCGACCGCTTTTATACTTGTTGCAACATTTGAAAATGTAGCAGTTATGTTTTGTAGTAAACAACTTTCTGTTTACACATCGAAAACAATAATAAATGGGATTATCTTGAACTCGCCGACACGGCCAACCTGACATGCGTACGCCCTCGTACGCGCTCTCAATAGTAATTTAAACTAGTAAGTAGCATCAGGCCTGTCTCACTCCGCGGTAGGTATTAAAAACGCAAGTACGTACGGCGGCCATGCCAGCGTAGCTAATCAGTGCGCCAGAAAAGGTAAGCGTTACGCGATAGAAAGAGATGGATTGTCTTAGTGAATATAACTGTAAGTTATTAGCGTTGTGCGATCTGAATTGAACTTAATTGTATCGTAGCGAGAGTCTCTATTCCTTTAATTGATTTTTCAGAGTGAATCTTCTGTACTTGTACTATTATGTATTCTATGGTAGCATGGTTAGAAATAACCATAAAATAATTCTGATCTAGCTCGGCAATAAGCGTCCCACAAAACTGTAACAAAATTTCAACTCGCAAAAATTCTACTCCAGAAGAGTGCCTTGCAAAACTACTTTTCTGAACCGGTCTTTTCTTTGTCCTTCAGTCAAGATCTATACCCCTTTAAAAGTCGTCATAGCAGACACAATAGTTAAACAATACATCAGACGCCCGGTCCGGGCGTCCAACATTTAAAGGGATACAGGAATAATTATAAAGAAATCATAACTAAGGGATTTTTCGCACAATGCTTACGTATTCAATCATTCGAATCAACAAAATTCATGGATCAATTTAAAGGAATCAATTTTTAACTCGCCGACACTGCCATCTTGACAGTAACACCCGTCCTCGGGTTTCATATTTTAGATCAACACAAAGCACAAACGGTACACCGTTCGGCCAAACCTGATCAAAACAAAGCTTTAGTAATTTTTTTTTAGAAGTCTTGCTGTATGACGAGGCAATGCCGCCAGTCTCTTAGGTATATGTTTTATTTTTATATTTTTTAGTTAGTTATATTTTAGTTCATACTTTTAACATTTTAATTTAGGTAGGTTATTTAGTTTTTAGTTAAATTAATTATTGTGTACTGTTTATTTATTTATTTTTTGCAATAAATAACCATCTTTATTAAATGACTTAATTGGATTAAACGATCTAAAATATAATAAACTCAAAACAAAAAATGAACATCAATAAATCTTTAAAATCAAATTGGATACTAATAACTTCATGTCTGTGTGCAGCGATCACATGTTAGGGAACGCAGCCAGCCTTCCTGCTAGTTAAAGTTGTTATTAAACATATGTTCTCTTTACCAGTCATAAAAGTTAAATTGAATCAAAACGAATAGAACTTCAAAATTTTAACGATGTTTAAAAAAAAGATACAGTAATTATTAATTCAGTTAGGAGAGATCACCAAGACATATCAATTAAAAATTACCATCGTTAGCCTCACACTAATACGTGTATTACCACCTGTGATCACCAGGTCCACTAAACTTATGATTTCCTCCAGAAACTCGACCTCCACAAGAGCCGACCGCATACTGCACACTCACGGACTACGGGTCAACTCTAGTACGGTCACAACAAAACAAACAATGCAATTCATCACTCTACCTATGGCAATAAAGCCTTCGGCTATGCTATCGGTCTTCCTAATGAGCTTCTCTGGCTTCCGCATCCTTCTCAACCAATCATGAAAACACTTGTGTATTTGCTTTGAGTTTCATGCCCGGAAAGCATCTCGATTTTTCAAATAATTGAATAGGTGAAAAATCGTCATAATGATTCAAGTAGTTATACGTAAGAAAAACCGGAATCATCTAGGTTTTGAATGTGGTGCGAACAGTATGCTCCACCCCCCGATTATATCCAATCAGAGGCGCTACTGCCAGGTCATAAACTGCCATGGGCTACTTGGAGGTGCTTGAATTGCCTCCGAACTGAAGTAGGCCGATGTAAACATAATCTGGCGCGCTGGTGCCATATAGACCAAGCAGAAGCACAGGGCAATTGTGGTCATGACCATTAGATCATTAGATCACCTCTATGCCCTACCAGCTGTACCGTGCTTGACCTATACTATGCCTCGGAGGAAAGCGTAAAAGTGGCAACGTTCTCGAAGAACCAAATTTTAAATTCAAGCCAACGACACGATAAGAAGAAGAAGTGAAAATAAATGTCAACTGGGTAGATAATATACGCTATTTTCCAACAAGTCAAATCAGACACCTTCCTCCAAACGTCAAAAAAAAAACAGTTTCCACTGTTTGCACATAGACTGCACTGGGACTTTGTATGAAATACAGGCAGATGACGACACAGATCCTCGGAGCCAAACAACGCTTTCACCATCAGCCCTTCCGCAATAATAAATCCAAAACTACGCTAAAATGGATAAGTTCAAAAATAAATGACACCACTTTGCGACGCTTAACCCCGCCAACAGCTCAAAATAATTCATCCCTGGCTCAGGAAAACACCCAACTGTTAACAAAAACAAACGTTTACAGTACTTTTGTTACACTAAAGCGTGGCTAGAAAATAGTTAAAGCTTAATCTTTTTTTTACGGACTTCATAACAATAAAAATAACATTGCTTATCAGTACGATATTCTTGAACTTGGCTATAATATCACAATATTTACTCGACTTTAATTATCCAGATTAAAATTTACTCAAGTAACGGGACTTTACTTCAGTTAACCTAAAACACAGTAAATAACAAAATTAATGGTAAAATATTTTTACTCACATAGTAAATAGTGAAGGGTCCTTTTAAATAAAGTCATCACCATGATCATCATCATGGTAGGCTCGCCGTCCTATTAATCACCTTTTCATCAATAATATCTTCATCGTCATCACTGTCTCTTCATTATCAATATCATCATCATCACCCTGGTCATTATCTCATTATAATCTTTATAAAAGTCATCATCATATTTAGCTATCTTAAGTCCAATATGAGGCAAAGGCTTGGAGAACTTATCTCTCCAACTTTACGAATAATGAAGTACGTAACGTACCTAATAACTATCATTTTACACCAGTATTCACACGTAAGCTTATAAGACGCTAAAAATTATAATTAAAAATACTCAAACAAGACTATTTGCTAGGATACTAACTGGCGCCTCTGCCAGCTCCGACTAACAGTGACTTATGCCACCTCTAGTGATGTTAAGCTCATCTATCAACTCATGACAATAAGATTAACTTACTAAGCTTAGCAGATAATACACGTTCTTATTAAAAATAGCGAAATCATAATTATTTTCTGCTTGCATAGTGGTCAAAAGACTGGACATTATTCTACTTTATGTTTTAAAACTAAAGGTTTGAAATAAATTGCTCTTTGCTCTACTCTTAAATCGAAAAAAATATAAAAACTCACCAGGTTATCTTTGCGATTCAGCAGATAAGGTTACTACACACAAATTCACTTCACCTAACTTCACCAGGAATCTCCAGCGCCTGCGGCAATGCCGCTTACTCCAACTCAGCCGCAATACGTGGCCAGCAGTTATGGTTCACTTGTTAGCACTTTAGCACCTTTGCAGAAGTAGCTGAAACTAAACACACGTTAAGTATCTTTGCACTGATCGCTTCACTCTCGTTAGCACCATTACTGGCGCTAAAAGTTGTCACACAGGCCGACTGTCATTCAGACAGACTTGTCACACAGACGGTTGACAGACAGACGGTTGACAGACAGACGCTTGTCACACAGATGCTTGTCACACAGACGTTTGTCACACAGACGCTTGTCACACAGACGCTTTGTCACACAGACGCTTGTCACACAGACGTTTGTCACACAGACGTTTGTCACACAGACGTTTGTCACACAGACGTTTGTCACACAGACGCTTGTCACACAGACACTTGTCACACAGACGCTTGTCACACAGACGCTTGTCACACAGACGCTTTGTCACACAGACGCTTGTCACACAGACGCTTGTCACACAGACGCTTGTCACACAGACGCTTGTCACACAGACGCTTGTCGAACAGACGGTTGTCACACAGACGGTTGTCACACAGACGGTGGTCACACAGACGGTGGTCACACAGACCATTTGTCACACAGACCATATGCAATACAGGATGGGTTGCGATACTAAAACCAGAGCCTGTCAATGACCCCAAAAGTTATCGACACATTGCACTGCTAAACTCCATCCACAAACTATTAAAAAGGCTAAGACTGAAGTCACGACACCAACTCTGTAAGATTGACTGTTGAAAAACCACTTTACCATCAAAAATAATAGAATTTGAATCCACCTATGTGGATACAGCCAATAACCCCACTGAAAAACTATCAGGGTTCTCTCTCCCACGCAGAGAATTGTGCCAGCTCCACAGACTGAGAACTGGATGGGGACGAACTAGATCGTTTGAATTCCGGTGCGACTGGATTGACTCCTCAGCTTGCGGATGTGGCGCTCCTGAATAGGACATGGACCACATTATTCGAGACTGCCGGAAGACTGGTTCACCCTGCAAAAAGACGCAATACAATAGATACGGATTAAGGACTGTAATAACAGCCATACGATTATTAAATAAATGGACAGGTTCCTGTTTTTCAGAATAGGCATGACGAATGGAAAAACACTTTTGGTCCATCGGTTAGACCATCAAACAACATTGTGGTTTGTACACACACTCTTTCCTTTCTCTGAGAAACCAAAAATGACAAAGATACAGCGCATTGAAATTTTGCGTGACGCCACACTCAAACACGATTTTTACCTAAGTGTGACTCCGCAAGCCCCCACTCCGGAACCTTGACGCTCCGTATCCCTGTGAATTTTTACCCCTCTGGCAAACTGAAAATACGGGTCCATCATCTCTGGACAATTCAAAAGACGGACCAATTATAATCACACTCTTCGGACCCTGTCGGTCTCTTCACCCCTATTCTCCCATGGATTCACTCAAGTGGGCAAAAGATTCAGATCCAACTTCTGATGACGGAGCAGGATATGACCTACGCCGAACTCACTAAAAGTGTGACGATAAATACAGCGCTCCGCCTCGCGCTGTATCATGGATTCCAACCATATGTGTCTGAATACCCCTGGCCCACACAGTTATTGAATCTGTGTCCACCTGGTCTTATCGTCTTGCTGAAACAACTATCATTGTAATAAATCGGTTTACCAAATCCTCATCTATTACAACAATCACAATTAAAGAAGTTATGGCCAAGCCCACAGCACACTACACAAAGGAGATGTTCACAGTACGGCGGTCCGCACAAGACTGAGGCGCTCGTGCGTGGTAAGTCTTCCCAACTTCCGCCGAAGGCGGAAGTGGGGATGCTGATCAGGGCTGTGGCCCTCTACAGCGAAATGCTGCCGCCGCCTGCAACTACAGGCGGGTCACATGGTAGTGGCCGTGGCGGCCACGTCGGGTGTCTCAATGCTGGGGGTTCAGGTCGGGCGTCGCTGCTGTAGCGGCGCCTCGCTCGGCTGTCGACGGGATAATGGCATCGCGGGGCGAGGGCTTGTACTTGCGGTCCGGTGGGCGGGCGTGCAAGGGCGCGATCCCCCTGAGATGGGGGTGCGCCGAGCGGTCCGCCTTGGAGTACATGTCCCTCGCTAACCGAGAGACAAAGTTGTCCAGGCCCTCCCATTTTAGGTCCCGGTGGATCACGGCGTTCCTCACGTAACGCGGGGCCCCGACGATCGCTCGGAGACTCAGGTTTTCTTGGGCGCGGAGACGACGTTTGTTAGTCTCCGAGCAGAATGCGTACCACGCAGGGGCCGCGTATGTGAGGCGGGATCTCACGTACGTCTTGTAGATCCCGAGCCGCGTCCGTAGCGGGAGGCGGGAGGAGAGCACTGGGCGGAGTCTCTCTCGGGCTGTCTTTGCTGATGTCACTGTCCCGTCGACTTGGGCACTCAGTTTGAGGCGTCTGTCGAGCTGCACCCCCAGGTACTTGACGTGTTGCTGCCACGGCACGTCTTCCCCGAACAGCTTCAAGGGCGGCGGTGGGCGGGTCCTCCCGGATATAAGTGCCTGCGTCTTGCTGACGTTCACCGACAGTCTCCACTTGGAGAGCCAGTCAGGCAGGGCGTCCAGTGCTGTCTGGACTTTCTTGGCAGCGTGCTTTGCGTTCATGCTGACCGCAAAGTACGCGGCGTCGTCAGCGAAGAGAGCCAGTTGGGCCTGACCGGCCACTGGGATGTCGTCGGTGAACCACGCGTAGCACGCAGGCGACAGACAGCTTCCTTGGGGGACACCAGCCCGCACGGGTCGTTCTGATGACACGGCGTCTTCGACCGCCACCCTTATCTTTCTGCCTTCGAGGAAGGAGGCCACAATCCTGAGCAGCCTCCTGGACATCGGGTTTGGCGCTGTCGACAGTTTGTATAGCAGCCCCTCGTGCCATACCCTGTCGAACGCCTTTTCATTGTCAAGGAGCACCACAGCCACGTGCTCCTTGCGATTGGTCGCTGCCGAGATCTTGTGAAGAAGTCTTGCAATCTGGAGCGTCGTCGAGTGCTCTGGCCGGAACCCAAACTGCTCCGCACGTGGGGGTATGTGCGGGAGCAGGAGGCCGAGCAGGAGTTTTTCGAACACCTTCGAGAGCGCGCTGAGTAGCGTGATGGGCCGGTAACTTTCAGGCTTTTGCAGGTTCTTGCCCGGCTTGGGTAGCATGATGACCCGGCCGGTCTTCCATTCCTGGGGGTAGTGGCCCGAGCGCAGAATGCCGTTGAAGAGGCGCGTCACCGCCGTGATGAATACCGGCGGTAGGTGGCGTAGCGCCTCGTTCGTGACGTTGTCTGCGCCCGGGGCTTTCCTGGGCTTCAGGCTTCGGATCACACGCAGAACCTGGCCAGGCGTGAAGAACACTGCATCTTCCTCTTCTGTCACCGGCTCCGCGAGATATGCTCGAAGGTGTTCGTTTACCAGCTGGTAGTGGTCGTGGTCGGCCACTGGGTTCGGCGTAAATTGACGCTCCAGATGTTCCGCAAAGATCTCGGCGCGATCTTCTGCTTTAAATCGTGGGAGGCCATCGGCTGCCAGCAGCGGTCGAACGGGTTGAGGCTCGCCCGATAGCTGCCGGCATAGGCGGTGAACGGAGGGGATATCACCGCCCACCGAGAGTAGGTGGTTCTCCCACGATTTGGCTGCGTGCTCGCTGAGGCGATCCTTGATGGTCTCCACCAGTTTGTTGAGCTGGGTCTTGAGCGCGGGGCAGCGAGTGTTTTGCCACTGCCGCCGCAGCCGCCTCTTTTGGGCCAACAGTTGGTTGATGTCGGCGGGTAGTGGGTCCGGCTTTGCCGTGGCCGAGACCGGGCGCGTTGCGGCTTCAAGGGCGGCGCGGATGCTGCAAGTGATGGCACTCGCTGCCTGCTCAACATCTTCGCCGGTGGAGACCCGCTTGAAAGCGACCCTAGACTTGTCGCTCTCAAGCGCTTCCTCGAACTTTGCCCAGCTGATTTTGGTCGATCTGCTGGGCAGCGAGACCCTCGTCGGGAGGTCCTGTAGGACGAGAAGGACAGGTCTGTGGTCTGACGGCAGGTCCAGGTAGACTTCCAGTTTTGGCGGTGTTCGTAGTCCTCTGTAGGCCACGATGTCGATGGTGTCGGGCTCACCGTTCGGGCTGTAGTGAGTCGGCTCGTCCGGGCCCACCACCTCGTAGTCATGGGCTACAGAGTCCTGGTGGAGAAGTCGCCCGCGAGGGCACACCCTCGTGGAGTTCCAGGCGGTGTGTTTGGCGTTGAAGTCGCCAGCCACAAGTGTCGGCGTGGGGTCGTGCAGCAGAGTGCGCAGCTCCTTGGGGTCCAGCTTTTTCTGGCGCGGGGCGTTTTGGGGCGGCACATAGGTCGCAAACAGCCGCAGCTCCTGGCCGGCGACGTTGACGAGTACGCCCAACGCGTACATCGTCTGGAACTCCTTGTAGGGAATGGCCTGGTGAACGACATTCCTCCTGATGAACACCGCTAGCCCTCTGTAAGGCCTGCCGTCGACGGGGGACTTCTCGTCCTTACGGTAGCTGATGTATCCCGGGATCTTGAATACATCAGTCTCCCGGAGATGGGTCTCGCTGACCAGCAGAACGTCCACTCGCTGCTGACGGAGGAAGTTCGTCAGCAGCAGCTTCTTCTTGTTGAGGGTCTCGGCGTTCCAGTAGACTATTCTCAGAGGGCCTCTATCCATATTAGTATGGAGTGGGGGGGACGCCTCTGAGAAGACCCGTCGCGGCCAGCTGGTCGGGGGTCATAGCCGCAAGGGACTGGAACGCCTGGAAGAGCATCTGGCACTGCTGGGCTGGCATCATGGGGAGTTGTGGCTGTGGCTGGGGGGCCTGTGGGGCCTGGGGCTGGCCATCTACGGGTACCGGAGCAGAGCTCTCGGCGGCTGCTTTCTTCTTCTTCTTTTTCTTTTTCTTGGGCAGCTCTGCTCCTCTAGCTGTGGGGGCGTTTGCGGGGGCCATCAAGGAAGCCCCTGTCGTCTCCTCCGTGGCTGGACGCGGCGTTGGGGCAGAGCCCGTGCGTGCCACCGGGCCGGCGCGCTTATTTCTTGCCTCCTTTTTGAAAATGGGGCAAGAGGTGTTGTTTGCGGGGTACGGCCCCCCGCAGTTGGCGCAGGTTGCGGGCTGGTCTCTGGGGCGGTCACAGTCGGCCGCCTTGTGGGGGCCTCCGCATCGCACACAGGCGATCGGCCGGTGGCAGTTCACGGAGGAGTGCCTGAATAGCTGGCATCTATGGCACTGGGCGGGCCCCTGCTTGCCCCGCCAGGGTTCAATCTTGATCCCCGGCATGTGCAGCAGCTCGGTTATCCCGTAGATGGATGCGGCGTTAGCTGCCCTCTTTATGAGGCAGAAGAAGATGCATCCAGGGCGATCTCCCCTACCCCGGATGCCTTTGATGGCCTCTGCCTCATGGCCTTGCTGGGCGAGGGCGTCCCTGATGTCGCTCTCGTCGGTGTCTGCTGGCAACCCCCTTATCGCCACCTTCAGCTGGCGTTCGGCCGGGAGTGAGTAGCAGAACCAGCTGACGCCGGCCTCTGCTTCCAGTTTAGTCAGGTAGGACTGGACGAGCCGGTATTCCTGCTCGTCAGCCGGCGTAAAACTCACCCCTCGACCGAGAGGGCGGGCGGAAGGCGAGCGCCCAAGAGTGCTGGCCAGTTCGCGGAAGTGGGTGGCCCAGTTAGGTAGGTGCTCAACCACTATCCGCGGGTATCTCGTCTTCTTGGGGGCCGTTGCGCTTTGTTGCGCGGGTCCGTCTTGTTGGGGCTGGTTGGGGGGCGCCCCTCCTGCCGATCCCGCTGATGATCGGTCCGGCTGGGTACTTAGGGGGCCGCTGGGGGCCGCATGTTGTTGGGCCGTTGAGCGTGGTTGCCCTCCGGTCCTTTGCTGTGGTTGCGGGGGGAAGCGCGCGTTCGCCTGGCTCGCTGGATTTCTTATTAATTGTTGTTTCGCAGATGGTGCGGTGGGGGTGCCCCGAGGGAGCGACACCCAACTGCACTGTGCGGCGGTGTCACGAGGGAGCGACGGCGACACACCGCTTTGTACGGTGGGGGGCGCGGGGGTGACCCGAGGGGACGGCGCCAACCTGTGCAGTACAGCGGGCGAGGGGGTGCTGGTAGAGGGGGCGACCCGATGCGACCCACCTTGTGCAGTGGTGGGGATGGATGCGGGGGTGCCGGCAGTGGGGGCGACCCGAGGTGGCCCGGCGATGACGGGGTTTGGTGCGGCAGGTGTGTGGGTGCCTGCGGTGACGCGCGCGAACGAGGGCGTCGGCGCCACAAAAGGCTGGGCAGGCGCGGGCGGGCGCGCGGCCGCCGCCGCAGCACCGGGCTGCGGCACTCGGCGCGGGTCAACTCCTGCGGGGGAGGCCGCGGACGCGGACTGTGGGCGAGACGCGCCAGGCACGGGGCGCGACAGCGACGACGACGCCGCAGCACCGGGCTGCGGCACGCGGCGCGGGTCAACCCCTGCGGAGGGGGCCGCGAGTTTCGCGCGGGGCGCGCTCGGTAACGGGCGCGACGCGGAGGCCACCGAGGCCGGCGCCACCGGCGGCGCTTGGGAAGAGCTCTTCCTCGGGCGGGGGTCCCTTTGAGGCAGGGGGATGCCCGTAGGACGCGCTTCGGGCTTCTGGATCGACTTGGAGGCGGCGACGAGGGCGGTGTGGTCCGCGGGGGGGTCCAGCGTGGACAAGTCCGGGAGTGACCCAGACGTGGTCGACGAGGCCGCCGATACGGAGGCGGAGGTCTCCTCCTCCTGCAGGACGTCTAGAGCGCGTGGCTTCTTGACGTCCAAGGCGTGTTCGCCTTCTGGGCTGCGGGGGCGCTTCAACAGAGAGGCTATTATAGTCCTCCTAGGTGTGGCAATTGGAGGGAGGGTGATGATCCCTCGGCGAGCGAAATCGAGGGCGGTGACGTCCTCGATGGTGGGCGATGTGCCGCCCAGCTCGTTCAGCTGCAGCCTTAGGTAGATTGCCATCCACCGGGTTAGGCCCTCAGACAGGGTCCCGGTGGCGGCAATCCTCCCCAACATCACTATGTCCCGCTCGTACCATCCCCTTGGCGAGAGCCGCGGGGTAGGCGCGGGGGCAGCATCGGGCGTAGCGAATGTCGCGTACGTTTCAGGTGAGGCGGGGCGCGGGGATCCGGACTCCGTCTCGTCCACTTCATAGATGGGGTCCATTTCCGGACCCCGAAAGCAGCGCGGGCGGGGAGTTGCCTTCAGCAGCCACTCAGGGCGCAGGCCGACTACCCTAACCCCTTTTCGCCGGTGAGACCCGCTGGTGGGAGGCCGGCTACTAGGGGGGGATGGGAAAATCAGACCGACGTCCCGGGCACGATTTCCGCTAAAGGCTATCCCTGCCTGCGCAAAAAATGCGTAGGGGCCGGGCACTGTAGAATCTCGCGAAACTACAGTGACACGGCGTGCGGAAAGCGAGTTGTAGTATGGGGGCTCGTACTATGGTAGCATACGCAAGCGCATCAACACATGAGCCGCTCGTCGCTAGGGCGACCGCTTTTATACTTGTTGCAACATTTGAAAATGTAGCAGTTATGTTTTGTAGTAAACAACTTTCTGTTTGCACATCGAAAACAATAATAAATGGGATTATCTTGAACTCGCCGACAAGTATATATTTGGATACTTTGCTTTTTGTAACTCTTCTTGATAAAATGAACCTAATATATTTTGTTTTCGTTGATCTTGTATTAAATATGTAACTGGTTTAGTATTATTAACTGTTTTAATTGTAAAAATTTCTATAGACCAATTACGTGTGAAACCTTTCGCAAAAGTACTCTTGTATTTACTTATTCTAAAGTGATCACCAATTTTAAATTTATTTTTTATTAATTTACATTGTTTCTCCTGGAATTTTTTAATGTTATGGTTTACTAGGTTTTCATTTTTTGCATTTACGTCTTTTGGTTTAAACTTCGTGACGCTATGTTTTTGATTATTATATGAGAACAAAACGTTATTCAAAGTTTTTCCTATCCATTTATAGTTAACATTATAACTAAAACATTTGTATAATTTAATCTTCAATGTTCTGATTAATCTTTCTACAATTGAAGCTTTTTTTGTTGAAAACGATGAATAGTGGTTTATCTTCATTAACTGCATTTGTCTTTTAAATTCATCATTATAAAACTCTGTACCTCTGTCAGTTTGTAGATTTTATTTACAAAAGCAGTAATTTCATCAGCAATCTTTCCATTAACATATTTTTTGTTCACCGCATCATCACGTGCTACAGGATCTTGAACTCCTCTCAATCGAAATGATTGTAAATCAAAATCACCGGTTTCCGATCTAGCAAGGTGATTAGTTGAACAATCTAGTATTTCTGACAAACGAAGTCTTTTATGTACATGGTGGCCAAATTTATCATTATTCATACTGTACTGAAGTCGATCGCAGTGAAATAATAAATGATCTAATAGGATGTGCTGTTATTAATTTATACTACCATTTTCACGTAGTTCTTCTATGATTGACATTATTTCATTATCCAGACCAGTGTTTTCAGCATCTTTAGATCCTATTAATAACTTCAACCTTTTCATTAGGATCATCCCAGTAGATGTAATCAGTATTTTTTTTAAACTTCTTTTTAAGTATCAAACCCTCTCCTGAGCTAATATCATCAGCATTACTGACAGAAGATGTTGAAGGCTTTCGCAATCTAAAAAGTGGTTTAATGATGTGCAAGTACTTCCGTCCTTTATTAGATTTAATTGGTTTAGTGGGATCAAAGTCTAGTCGGTGAGCATTTGTGTCTATTAACATGCTCTTATATTCTTGACAATCATTTTCAGTCACCACTTCCAAATTATGTACCTTTTTCAACAATAATTCCCGCAACCCTGGCGTTACTTGATAATCACGTCCTGCTACAGATATAATTTGATCATTTATAAGCACACGTGCTGAACCCAACTAATTTACCTCGTTCTCGTCTAACGCCGAATGGTACATCTTTAAATATTTCCGAGGAAAGTGACCAGGACGAAGTATTTTGACTAGGGCTAGGTATTGACTCAATGCTTTTATACGATATGTTACTGGTATTTGTATTGTTTGAGTCTCCCGATTTTTCTAAACTATTATTTTCATCAGAATCATCTTCAGAATAATTTTGTGAGGAAATTTGGTTTATAAGAGTTTTGTTGAATTGCGATTCAGGCGATGGAATTTGCTCTTTTACAAAATAATTTTTCATAACGTCATAATTTTCTTTTGATTTAATTGGATGGTTCACATCCTTAATCAACTGTTGCATTGGGTCAGTAACAGGTCTAAAAACTGTATTTAAAACATTTTCATTGTAGGAGTCCGTAATTTTCATATCTTTGATTTTCTTTTTAACAGCTTCTGCTATTTTAACTATCTGAGTCTTTAACTCTTTTTCCATTTTAAGCTTGATGAATATACGTTATTTGCTTAATACGGTAATAGTTCGACTGAAGAAGTTTTTCAAATAAATCTTCTTATATGCTCGTATTTTTTTCCTCGTCGAACGAGATAAAAGTATCGAAATTCTTCCTGTAACAGCCTTCGTTCTTTTTATTATCTTTACTAATCACCAAATAGTTATAGGGTTCGCTCCATACTTTTGAACACATTTCTCGAAACCCAGACCACGACATGTCGGTATTAACGTGTTCATCATATACATGATGGAGGTTTACATCATCCTGTTTTAATAATATTAAAAGATTTGCATTGTCTCTTACTAACTGTTTAGGTATCTTACTATACGTTTGATTCAAGTAAAAACAGTCGATAAATTTATGTCTACCCATTGCGAAATAATCTTTCATATTGGACTGGTTCTCACAAGCAATGTCATCAAATATTATTATGGAGTGTGGTTTCGCATCGTGTGGGCTTAAAACAAGTTCATTATCTTTATATTTTGCAAACGAAACATCTGGCACTAACTTAAGAACATTTTCTAAAAACACATATTTCGGCTGATACAATGTTTTTGAGTAAAGATAAACGTTTTTAAAACGTAAACCATTTTCATGTAACAGAAGACCTATGATTACATTAGTTTTCCTACAATTCGAGGGACCGCAAATAATACACCGAATAGTATTAGGTAGAAGGTCTCCATGGCGGGAAACATCTGCTTTTTCATCTGGACATACTCGGCTCAGTTGTAAAGTTTGAGATTGTTTAACGAATTTCATCCTTTTCATTAGTAAGACTGTTAATGACTGAATTTTATTCATTTGTAAGTTACAATTTATATACATTCGAAACGATCTGAATCTGTGAATGCTTTACTTTGGAAACTCTCTAGACCTATAATATTGGGTTATAAATCAGTGCTGTGAGTGAAGGCAAGCACTTCGTGCTAGCCTGAATGAACAGAAGTGATTTATAACTCCCAATATTATACTACTTACGGCCTTCATCTAGCTTGATCTCGAAGTCCTCTTCGGGGTTTGGCGACGGCCTTGGGTCCCTCCACGGGCCCCAAGACAGAGGTGAATAAATTGGGTCCCTAAGCACCCCCCCTGAGCTCATATCGCCCCAGACGAATATGTCGAAATATATCACCACTTCACAATAGATTTCACCGTCTTTATTGTAATTTCACTTTTGAGTACATATAACCAAACACGCGAATTGTGACGTAACACCATGTGACGTCTTTCATAACGATTTGAGTGTTTATCACTATTTATACATCTAGCTTTACAAATATCACCAACAACAGTCTATTTTAGATTCAGTTCACATAAATACTTCCGTTCCAAACGGGCAATAGGTTAAAACAATGAGTCTATGATTATGCAAGAACACGTTATTCAATTAGCAAACACTTGACAAATACACTGTAAACGACAAATATGGCGTCGACATCGATCGCCCAAGTAACACGCCCGTGCGCGCTTCCGTGATTTCGAGAACTGCCGGCTACACCGCGCGCCCGACCTAGTGATGCGACGCGGCGCGCCTACCGACCGATTGTCATTAAATCGATACATTTTGCCCGTGTTTGTGGATGGCGCTAGTCTCCTAACAATAAGTACTTTTATTCAAAACAGGACACGTGCATGAAACTGTTAAATTCCATTTACACAGAGCAGGTTTCTTACCCAATCGAGTTGAATGTAATTGAATTGAAGCAATAAATTATTTTAATGGTTAACGTTTTGATTAGACCATGCGAGTCATTTAATGCTTTCATTTTATTGTATGCAACAGGAAAGAAATTTGCACTATGTAAATGTGCATTAACTCTTACAATTGTCAATTCAATTTCCAATTAAGTGACATAAAAATAAAATAATTTTGCTCACATTTCAACAAAAGGCATGCTTTTATAACCTTCAATTTTACAATTAATGGTTTTTAACAAATAAGAACTACAAACTACTATAATTCTTTTGAATGGCATACTGGGGCTCTGGTCTCATGTTACGAACTACAAGGCACGGGTCTTGGGAGAGAACACGGGCCAATAGTGATGAGTCTCAGGTCTTGAGTTCCGACCCAGAGACATCGGTCTCATGGCACGAAGACAGACAAAAGCCAATGAAGCTCAGAGCCCTTAGCACGAATATTTGCGACAAAACATTCGAATCGCCTTCGACAAAGTTTTGTATGGAAAAATGAACAGCGCCTCTATCGTGCGTAAAAGGAACTATAACTCGCAGCACGAGTTTTGACACATTATTATCGTATCGACAAGGTATCGAAATCGAATCGAAAGCGTCCGTCACTCCATACTTTATGTTAAAATGTCGTAGCACGAGTTTGGTTTTGACATTTCAAATCGACATTTGCGTTAGCTGGCTATCGAGACATGGCGAATATTTTGTCACCGACAATTTCTCAGTGACTCAAACTTTCGAGTTACTACAAAGATTATTAAAACCGTGTTTTTAAGTTAAAACCATGAATTCTCGAGAACGTGGACCTTTATTTTACTATCTAGCTGCAAAGTTAGTGGAAAACGAGGCAAACACACAACGATAAACGTAAGTAAAATATTAAATCACCGTCCGTGTAAATATATTTTTAACCGATTTAAAAAAAAGGAGGAGCTTATCAATTCATCGGAATCTTTTATTTTTCTAATATTCTATTGTTGAGTAAACCTCTACTCTTCTAGGTTTATAAAATAAACAAATGCATACAACATTTATAGCTACATAACCTTGTAAGTATATTCATATTTTGGTTACAGAAAAAGTAATTGATGGTCCCAAGAGGAAATTAAGCAATATTCTGGAAATAAGCAACAGTTTCCTTGGCTGTAGATCAAACTCAGAATCTCCGAGGGATGGACTAGCGTGTTAACCATTATTCCACAAAGGTCAATAAGAACATAGTGTGTGTACTACTTATCTATGTAATTATCTCAAATTATGATGAATGACATACCTAGTAAAAGTATAGGATTAAATCAAACATATTAAATATGAATTTTTATTAGAAATATAATATTTGTTTTATTACCGCTACCAAACATTAGAGTAACATTCAATTACAATACAATATGTCACCATTCACCACCAACTTACCCCCAAAGGGTATCGTAAGAAACAACTAGAGGCATGAGTAACAGAGAATGGGCAAATGCATCCCCTGTGCATTAATTCTATAGGTACCATCTAATTCTACTGCAATACCAAACCGCTTGCGTGGTGACTATGGGAAAATTTTATGTTGTTGTGTCAGCCCACTCTGTTTGATGAAAGCAGTAACAGCTTGGTTGCTTCTGCTTTTTCAAATTTACATTCTTCAATCATCTAGAACACATAAAATAAAAAACTATTAAAACAGTCATGATGTATACATATAATGGACCTGTCACTACATAGCTGTTACCCCTGACCAAAGGGACCTAAGGTTATAAGATAATGATATATTCATCCTGGATTTACATGAACAATAAGTTTAGGATAAGGCATCCTGTCCTGTGTGGTACTTCTGACTTTTGTACTCAGGTAAATATGCGTAGGTATCAAGACTGATAAATACTGTCTCATCCTTTACTACTACAGCTAGCAATTCCATTAATTTTCGCTTTGTAATCTTGCTATACTACAAAAACAACAAATATGCACCACAAAACTAATTGAACAGCTTACCTTTCTATGAGCTTCAACGTAGTACTTTATTTTAAAATAATCTGTCCTTACAATTTGTTTTATTACTGACTGGACAAATCTCATTAGAAATATAAATAAAATTAGGAAATAAATATGTAAAAATAGGTTATGTTTCAACAAATCAACAAAAGCAAGTTCCGTTCGGAAACCAAAATTAAAGAATGAAATTTTTGATTTATACATTTTTCGAAATTAAGCAAAAAGGGGCTTCCATATTATATTCATAAGTCAGAAAAGTATTATTTTATTGATTTTCGCATGATTTCTCTCAAATACTATCAAAAAAATGTAATAAAAGAACCAAAATTTAAAATAAAATATTTCCGACCTCTGTCTTCTTAAAATTTCCGAACGATCATTCATTCAAATGCATAATTTCATTCACTTAGGCGCATCCCTAGTTTACGTCATTATCGAAAACCAATCGAGCTCTCGATTCGACAGCCACTAAACTCGTGCTGCCTGCTATCGCCGCACTGCGTAAGTGAATCGAGAGCTCGATTCGAATGCCTTAGAAAAGATTCGAAAACTCGTGCTAAGGGCTCAGGTCTCGAGCTACCGAGCGACAAGACTCGGGTCTTGCGCCAGGGCACGGGCCTGCAATGAAAGGATTCAGATCACGAGTCTTGTGGCACAGGACACGTGCATAAAACTGTAAAAAATCTATTTACACAGAGCGGGTTTCTATTGAATTGAAGCATTAAATTATTTTAATGGTTCACGTTTTCTTTGGACCATACAAGTCATTCAATGATTCAATTTTATTGTACGCAACAGACAAGAAACTTGTGCACTATGTAAATTATCCTAAACTCTTACTATTGGCAATTCAATTTCCAGTTAAGTGACATAAAAGTAAAATGATTTTGCTCACATTTCGATAAAAGATGTGTTTTTATAACCTTACATTTTAAAATTTAGTGATTTTTTACAAAAAGAAACTACAAACTTCTATATTTTTTTTTAATGGCATATTGGGGCTCTGATATCTTGTTACTGTTTACTTTCTTAATTATTATAAAAAATTAAAATAACACCTCACACCGCCTAATTTTTAAAACACGAAAATTTTACAATTATTTTATTCAAATTAAGGATATTTCATATCCATTATAATCTTAGGTTTATATCGAAAAGTTTTAGAGCGACGACCGGCGACTGTCGTTGAAAGTCGTCGACGGTTGCCGATAATCGCAGGCATATTGTAGTTGGTTTATAAAAAGCGCTTAACGGTTTTCATTGCAATTTTTTTTGTAATTTTATTTAACTCACAAAAGAAAACTTTCTTGTTTCTTGATCACATTTCTAAGAATAATCAAATCATAAACATGAGAATTATGACGTTTATAATATAATATAAATTTAAACATTGTTATCATAAACGTAAAATTTTAACCTTTTTTATGTCATAGATAAATATAGCAGTATTTTATATAATTAACATAATTTATTGATATGATTTCAATGATTGATTATTATATGTCATTGTCAAGTTATTATCAGTGTAGGTAAATTAATTTTATGCACTTGTATTATGAACTAGCATAGAAATCAGAACATGGATATGCGTTTTTTCTGGGATTTCGTTTCAGGTTCCCTTTTCCCAATTTATTCGGAGTCGGCACAGTGTATCTATCTCTTGCATATCTCTCTTGCTACGTTTCTTTCTCGTTTTGTCATGCCATATTATTTTTTCGCTTTAGAAAGCCAGCCACTTAAAATAAGCCGTTAAAAAAACCTTAATAATTTGTTATAATAATTATTTATTTTGTTAACGTTTTCAATATCTCAGCTTGAGCTGTAGTATAACTTATACCATTTACAGGCGTCGCTGGTTAAAAAATGTATACACGTTGACTTTTCATTGGTTTTGGAAAAAAAATGTCGTATCAATACATATAATATAATACATATATGTATATACATATAATAAAATAGTATATACATATAATAAAATAGTAACCGATCGCTGTCTGTACATAGAAGATAAATGAGTAAAAATATTTTTTGGGGCTTTTACCAACGCAATAGAACACAAAACAATGATTTTTAGAATTTTTGTCTGTTTGTCTGTTTGTCGGTTTATCTGTTTGTCGGTTTATCTGTTTGTCTGTTTGTCTGTGCGTTTGTGCACGCTAATCTGAGAAACGGCTAAACTAATTCGTTTGCGGTTTTCACTGAAATATTGTGATAAGCTTCACTTAAAATTTAGTTAGTTAGTTAAAATCTTTATTGCACCAAAACATACAGTAACAGAGTATTGGATACATAAAACAGATGTCAAAAGGCGGCCTTATCGCAACTGCAATCTTTTCCAGGCAACCGAGGTACTTGGAGATGTTTTTCGAAAACAGGTGAGGTGCAAAGTTATAGGTTATAGGCAAGGGATAAGAAAAATAAAAACTGTAGATACAATTAATACATATACTTATACATATACATACATAATAAATACAAATACCTAGATATATACATACATAAATAAATAAATATATAATACACATAATAAATACATATGTACACAGAAAAGATACCCAGAACAAGATATGTAAAGAAGACAAAAAAGAAAGGAAATCAAACTAGGCATAGATAGTGTGACTTCACTTGAGATTTAAAGCTGGCTAGCATTTCAGCACGTCGGATGGACAGTGGTAGTGCATTCCAGAGTAAGACTGCCCTTACAGTAAATGATTTTGAATAAAATTCAGTGGAGTGTGCAGGGATTTTTAAACGTAGCGTTACAGCACTACGTAAATTGTAACCCTGCGATGACGGTGCGTCACTGTAGAAAACGATTTAGTGTTTGTTTCATTTAAATCCGTTCATAAATAAAAAAGTTACATCAATTTTAAAGAATCACGTCAACCATTTTTGTTCGAAAAACTGTGTTTGTGCACGCTTATCTCAGAAACGACTGAACAACTTCGGTTGCGATTTTCAATTATGTATTTTGATAAGTTTCACTTAAAATTTAGTGGTTGTTTCATTGAAATCCGTTAATAAATAAAAAAGTTATATCAATTTAAAGAATCACGTCAAAGATTTTTGTTCGAAAATTTGCTATGAAATAAACTGTACGGTAGCATTGGCTAAAACTTTTGTTAAATTTATATACGGTTTTTATGAAATAATAAAAAAAAGCACAAAGGGTTCCGTCCCATTATCTATAAAAAATCAAGTTTGTTGTACGGGAGCCTCAATTAAATATTTATTTTACTCTATTTTTAGTTATTATATCGGCAAGAGAAATACATCATCCTTGAAAATTTCAACTGTCTGGCTATCACGGTTCATGAGATACAGCTTGGTGACAGACGGACGGAAGGACGGATAGCGGAGTCTTAGTAACAAGGTCCCAATTTTAGCCTTCGGGTACGGAATACGGAACCCTAAAAATTTACTATTTCGATGTTTTCGGAGTTTTTTTATTAGTTTTTTTTGGTCACCAATAAATGGCGCTGTTAAAAATACACAGAGCCTAGGGCCGCAAGACCCAACGCCACCAAACGGCGATTCTTAGCATGATTGTGGGCGCGAAAATGGAAAAAGGAATCAAAATAGGAAGTACTTAATAGGTTAGGTTAGGCACAGGGGATGTCCTCTGACTAAAGCATAGGGTGCTGTGAGCGAGTCATGGACCACCATAGTGGTAGCCGCGCCGGGGTTTTTAGCCCTTACCCCGGAGTTTTTAGTGGTAAACGCCACATAACCTTACCGGTCTCCCGTTACTGGCAAGGTGTCCGAACCGAAGGGATTTTTCCCGCGTAAAATCCTCCTCCATAAATCTGCCTCCATGACGTGGGCCAGTCGGGCGATGGGAACGGGATTCCGTCGCGCCACAAATACGGTCCTCTAGGTTGAAAGGAGCATTTGTGTCAACACGCGTCTTTACCCTAGCGGATAAAATTGAAGTCCGATGTACCAGGCCACTCAGACTCCTCTCGATAACTGAGAGAGAGAGAGTACCTCAAGTTAGCTCAGCCAAAGCCGCTGATAAGCAGTCGCCGTACCAGGTCTTTGGAGCAAAATTTAGCACACTGACTTGGCAAAAGCGGTAAGGCCGTTATCACCATGACATTTTTTGTGGGTAAAAACCTTAACCGTCCGATTTCCTGTGGCCAAAAGGCACCTTTTCCTCACGTAAGAAGAAAGGTTAGGGAAAAAATGTTAGGTTAAAATTTAAGTTAGGCACTGCAATAAAAATGTGTGGAACACCCATACCAAGACTACTCAGTATTGTGACCTCCTTCCTTGAGGAACGAAAGATAGGTAATGGTCATTTTCCAGTTCGTTTGAACTGAAAGTACGCCGCAAATAACCTCCAAACAGCCGAATAGGACGCCCTACCCGAGAAGCTCTTCAAACGGAGGTTATTAGTGAACACTAAGCAGACATTGATCTCAGAGAACACTAACTTCCTGCCATCCTTGAAGCTCTACTGGTAAAATGTGCCGAGATACTGGCACGTAAAATACCTAGAGGTATCTTAAGTTTGGCAGATGCCTCAGCTTGAAAGTCCACATCAATAGAATGGTGACGATAGTGAAGATGGCCCGGGGGAAGCTCTATCCAGTACTTTCCGCTCGCTTCCAACTTCGGACGCGGCGATTAAGGCGATCTTAAGAAAATCTATGTTTAAGGTTACTTGAGGAACGCCGTCTTCTGTCGGGACTCAAAGTACAAATGCGTATTTCTCGACTTTTATCTCCCGCCTAGCGAAAGACATATTTGACAAGGCTTACCATTGCACCGCCACATCGGGAGGGCGGGAAAGAGGGGGAGATACGTATAGACGGTGGCAGCAGTCCGCTGCAGAGAGCTACAACAGATTAGTGCTGTGGGAACCCACGCCAAAAGACGGAAGATGAATTAAATATTAGCAAAGTCACTACCTCTTGCATAAGTATTTCGTTTTAGAGAGACCCACGGCGTAGCAGTAACATTCGGTAACAGTGTAAGTTTACATGTAGTTTACAATGTCAAAATTCCGATCGACTTAGACTGTGACTAGAGATAATGTGTGATCGTAGTAAACAAGGAACCCTTATAGTTTTGCCATTTCTGTCTGTCTCTCTGTCCGTGGTTTTACTTAGAGATAATTAGAACCAAGAAGCTGTAATTTGGCAACGGTCATGAACTTAAAGTAAAACTGGGCAGGGCAACTGGCCCGACGGAGCCCATGCGATGGGTTGACGAAATAATCAATGTTGCGGGTTACACCTGGATGTGAGCAGCACAGGACTGAGATGTGTCGACGAAGACAGGTCTATGCTCAGCAGTGGACGGAACAAGGGCTGAGATGATGATGAACTCTTTAGTTTTTATTCTAAATCGCCATTCACAAATACGGAACCCTTCACTGCGTGTGACCTAATATGCACTTGACCGGTTTTATTGAAAATATCAAAATAACGATTCTTATAAACTAAAGTCCACGCAGACGAAGTCGCGGGCAACAGCTAGTAGTAAATAAATTCCTCTATTCATGTACGTTATCCAAATCACTGTATGTCATAATATAAGTTACGCAAGTGATTTTCGATCGAGACCACGTAGTTACGCCGTTCAAAACAGCTGCGTGATGTCGATGACTTCCGGCCGGCCGGCGGACGGCAGTACTACTAATTGATCTCACAGTTTTATTTTCGAGTTTAAGTCAACATTTTTTGTTTCAGAATTTTTATTTTAACTAGCTAATTAGATCTTATTAACGATGCCTATGAAATAGTCTTCGGCTCCAAAACCAATGAAAAACCACCGTGTAGTCTTTTTATCACTCGTCAAGTAATTTTTATTTGATTGAAAATCAAATTCACAAATCATTTCGAAGAATAGTCTCTAGGAGAAGATTTCTCTAATTTGATTTTAAAATAAGGTCTTACTTAATTAGATATTTACAAAAATCCCAATGACCTTCATTTTCAAGCAAGGTCAAGCTTATTTGAGAAAGTGACATCACGATAAAGATTCTTTGAGTAAAGTTGGCAATTTCCACTTTCAGTACTGTACTGTCGCTGTCACTGTCATCTCTCAACACAACAACTAGACAACAGCCAACATAACGACAGCAAATTAAACAGTATACATTGACAGTTGACAGATTTTTTTGTGCAGGCTCAGAAAAAATGGTAAACTTCAATGCCATGCGGTGTCAATTTCGGTGCTATATTTAAAATCACATTAAAAATCCTGTTAACTCAGAATTATTTTACTACCGAATATAATTTTCTTGAAACTGTCTATATTTTCGAATAAAGACACCTGCAACACTTTTATGTATACAAACCAATATGGCAGCTTATTGCATCGAAATAAAAGTTGAGGGTTTCAGATCAAGGGGTTTTAGGCAATGGTGTAAGTGTAATTATTATAATAATTGTTTATTTTATTACAATATACAATCATTAATCTCTTTTAGATTCGCGGATCTTTTCACCCCGATCCTTCGAGAAGCTTGCGTGGGGATACAGATTCAACACGTAAAGGCCTTTTGGAGAAGTTAATGTTACGTTATTCTGTTTATTTATTTTGTAACAAATATTAGGTTTTTATAATATATCTATATAAAGTAAAATACATATTACCAACCTAACATAGCTGCCCGCTTGCAGTGGAGCAAGATCCTAGCTACCCGCAATGCTGATCGTCGAATCCACATCTCACATGGCAGTCACCTCGTGAGGCAAGTCAAGGTACTTGCTAAGCTTGTCCTTCTCGTGTTTACTGCTAGAATATCACATCCCATCCCATCGTAAGGCAGACAGTGCCCTGGCATATTACCCAAAAGCCATGCCCAACACTGGCCACCACCGCTCAGTGACGGAATAAAATTAAAATTTGCGTTTCTAACTTGTTGAGAAAATCCTATACTGTTTCTCAAAAACTTAAGGCGTACAACATGAATTTGGACAATGTATCCAAAAACTAAATACTAACTAACTTTTTTCCCAACTTGGCGCTCAGAATGTGCAGCCCAGCCGCAGTCTTTCGGTCGGCTTGTCGTCCACACTGCGCGAAGCAAAAAACTGACCTTGGAGCAATTTAAAAAAACCAACCGCATGGTTCGGCCGCGCGCGCAATGTCCCGAGGTGAGGTGCGTGCACCCGCCGTGCGCAATGTACGTCCACACCGAACGAGCGCTACAACGCATGCTCATCCGATGCGGCTCGCTTGTTGTTGAGTGGTGGAGTATTTAAATTTCATGCAAATCTGACATGGTTTATTAACTTTAATGCTACATACACTTATACAATTGAAATAATGTTGAAAGTGTGAAAAATACTTGCTCATAATAATATATTTTCATCCTATATGGGGCATTTCCAAACGACGTTTTTTACACTCGTTTGTATCGATACAAACACAAACTGAACGCTCAACTGACGCAAAGAACACAATCCTTACAAACGATCCTTGCGTTTTTATCGATACAAACGTGCGCTTACAGTACGTTTCATTTGCAACACAAACGTGTAAAATCTGCCAAAACACACAGAGGATGCGCGCATCATAAATGTGCGTCTGCAGAACGTAAAAAAACGTCGTGTGAAAGGGTCCTAATAATTTTGAAATTCCGGAAAAAAATAATTTAAATCCCGGAATCCCGGATGCATGTCTATATTAATACATAAGTTTCAGTGTATTGACCCCAGCATAGTCTATCTACTCCAATCACTGGTTATTATCCTTTATGTCTGGGCCCTGTTTAATAAAGATTACAAATTGTAAATTGTAATTGTAATTTACAAGTTACAATTATTCAAGTTTCTGTTTAATAAAGATAACGACTTACAAATTTACAATGGTGGAAAATCTACAAAATTGTAAAATTGTACCTACAATTTTACATATTTCTGTTTAATAAAAATTTTCTCTTTACAGATGACAATTTACATATTTGTAGGAAAAACTGTTTTATTGAACACATAATTGTAATTACAAGCTTATATATTTTGTAAATTGTAGTACAATTCCGACAGGTAGACTCATCGTGTGTCAGAACTTTACAATTTAGTGCCTCAACCAAGTAAAGTTTGTTAATCACACACAATGGTTCTTACAACTAGTAGTGGAAGTAGTGACAGTAGTAATAGTAATAATGAATATGTAAGTGAACGGCAACGTCGAGTTTTTCGTAAAAGGATTAACTTTACTTTTGATGTGACAGATTTTACATTTAACGCAAAATTTTGGGTCAGCAAAACTACCGTCGAATATTTGGTAACAAAAATAGGACATAATCTTAAATGCGATTCTAACAGAAATGTTGCCCTTACACCCACTCAGCAAATTTTATGTGCATTGCACTGCATGGGCTGTGGCTCACAATACCATGTTATAGCAGATGCACACGGTGTAACAAAAGGAACGACACATAACTGCGTTAAAAATGTGTCTAAGTTTGTAGTCAGTAAATTATTTGGAGAAGAAGTCCGCTGACCAACTAACTGTCACGATATCCCTAGATTGTTTATGAAATATAATACACCTAGAATAGCAGGAATTGTAGATGGTTCGCTAATAACAATGGATGCTCCTTACCAAAACCAATCCGCGTATGTAGACAGAAACGGAGATCATTCTATTAATATTATGGTAGTATGTGGACCAAATTTGGAAATATTTTACGCAAGTGCAAGATGGCCAGGCTCTGTTCATGACGCTAGAGTACTTAGGCGCTCTTCGCTAGCACGAGAATGGGGAAATGGATGGAGACCATTTTCTAATGCCATCATACTAGGAGACAGTGGCTATGGCCTAACAAAGTGGCTAATGACACCTAAAATTCCGGTACGTTAGCACCCAGAACGTTAGCAGTGGAAAGATATTTGCGTGCTTTTAAATCAACACGTAGAATGGTCGAAAATGCATTGGGCATAATAAAAGAAAAATTTCCATGTCTGAATCATTTAAGAGTACAGCCAATTATTGCAAGCAAAATTATATTATCCAGCATAGTTTTGCAAAATATTGAAAAACGTTTAGGATCGCAGCATTATACTCCCTACTCAGAACAAAATAATCAAGGTGATGACTATGAAGAAATTGCTAATAATAGTGACGAAGAAGTATTTGAACAGGAAGGTGTTGGAGTATTGCAGTCATTAATACGGTTGTTTGAATAAAAAAAAATGCATGAGTAAATAATTGTTTTATTGAAAATAAAGTTATAAACTATCTATACTTTTTATTGCTAACTCCAAAATATTTCCACCGTTTTGATTTTGCTCAGATGATTGGTTAATAATTGGAGGAGGAAATCAACTATAAAATTTTGTAAGTAAAAAGGTAACGTAAAATTAGATGGTTGCTGTATCTGCAATTCCCTTTCTAGTTTCAGTATTTCCAAATCTAGCTTGTACCGTTCACGCTTTGCAATTTCAAGTTTTTCATTAGCTAATTTCAATTCTACTTCCATCTTCTGTGTTTTTAGATCGAAGTGCCTTTGCGGAACATTTAATTCATTGATTGACATACTGTGCGATTTTTTCCTAAGTCTGCGGGGAACTTGAATAGGAATGTTTTCCTGGGGCGAATTCATTTCTTGAGGCATATTTATAGTGGCCTCATGCGACTCTGATTCATAATTTACTTGTACTTCGTTTGAACCCGATGATTCCGGCACGTTATTTTGAGTACTAGTTCATCAACATCATCAAATCTATATTTCTTCCCTCCCTCTGATCCCGTCTGCCGACGATTGTCCCTTTTTTCCTGAAAATATTGAAATACTTATTAGTAATTTTATAGTTCAAGTTAAATTCGCATAATACACGTCAACCTGTAGCACACCCTGTTTTCGTTGGGGGTTAAAAACTAAATAAAGTTCTTCTATGTTTGAGAGCTACGTTGATACAGACAGACACACAGACATAAAGACAAAGACTCACAGATACGCAGGTCAAATTTATAACACCCTCTTTTTAAGTCGTAGATTAATATACAATAGGCAGAATTCGGCTATAACACCTTTTTCTTACACCCAGTATAACAATAACTATTATAAACAACTTAATAATCTACTTACGATGGTTCTTTTTCTAAAACTTTGCCATGTTGTGTCACGTAGGTATTTTCAGTCTTTATTGTAGATGCTCAAAGATTTTAACTGTTCCGCAATGTCTTTCCACTTTTTTATTTTCATATCGTGAGTTAGTTTCTCACTAAACCGACCAAATAAAATATCTTTATTCTCGTATATTAGAGACAAAATTGTGATTTTGTTATTGTGCTCCATTGCTTTCGTTATAAATCAAACAAGTATAGGAAACCAAACAGTTAAATCAAATTCTAAATGTATGTCAACTTTTTTTTAATCTACTCTCGTTAACTTCTTAATTTAAATAAAAATTTACATTTTATGTAAGTTGTAACTTACAACTACAAATTTGTACTTACAATATTTCATTTCTGCACTTGTAAATATTTATTAAACAGCATTTGTAATTACAATATTTCACAAGTTTTCATTTGTAACTTTTGTACATAATTGTAAGGTTTATTAAACAGCACTTGTCGTACAATTTTAAAATTTGTCACTTATTTACAATATTGTAGGATTGTAATCTTTATTAAACGGGGCCCTGGTCTTTTGTCTTACAATTTGTCGACACATGATTTACCTTATTATTCCTAACCCACTCTTTTCCCCCTTTTTGTTTCTCTGTCTGTCATTCGGTAATTCCGATTTTCATCTCCTGCTCTCGCCATTGTAATAAGCTTTTGTTTTCAATTAGTGTTCAGGGTTAATGGTATTTTCTATCGTTTGCGTTACAGTTTTGTGCACATGTTGTATCATGTTTTAATTGATTCATTCATCTATCTCTCTGTCGTGTTGTCTATATATTGCATACATTTATAAATGACTCCGGCGTGACTGTACATTGTTTAAATGTGCATGTAACTGTTTTTTTTTATTTTTACTAATTTTTTCTTGAATTGGGCTTCGGTTTTTTTTGTTATTTTTTCGTTATATTAAATAGTATTTTTTTTAGAATATTAATGTAATAATTTTTTTTTCACATGTAACTGCTTGTTTTAGTTAAACACAGACATTTAACATATTTCACTAGACACTCACAAACACTGAGTTTTAGCAATATAAAATTGCTGAAACCTAAAAGATCTGACCATAGTGCATAATGCAATGGATAATCGTTACCAAGGCCGTTTGCTCATGCCGGTGATCTAATTGGTGGGCACCTAGAACGAATAGTCTGTCGCAAGGTCATCGTGACGACTCGCATCGTAACCTAATTTCACAACTTCCGAATCGCCGCAGCCGCTGCCGTGACCTCCTGACTCAGCAAACGCCGGGCGATGACACCGTGCCTACTGCTGTGCTTGTGAGTGATTTTTATAACGAAATAACTGTTACTATTTTTTTTTGTTATTGCTTGTTCCATCCTTTTTACTTTACAAATTTAATCATGGCTCATGAACAGGTAAAATTAGAAAAAAGCGGCGTTTCATCCCTCAACGTACCCGGTGTGAAAGGGGAGGCTATTACTTTCAGTGTCTTGACTAAATTCATTAAACCTTTTAATGGGGACAGAGAAAAGTTATCACCATTTTTAAGAAATTGTGAAAATGCTTTAAACTTAGCAAATGAGAGCCAATCAGACATTTTATTTAAATATATCATCTCACAACTCGAGGGTAAAGCAGAGTCCGCATGTGCTTTAAAAGTATTTTCTAACTGGACGGAGTTAAAGTCATTTTTAAAGTCTAATTTCGGTGAAACAAAACACCGCAATCACCTATTATTAGACTTAAAAAACTGCAAGCATAAACCAAACGAAACTATAATACAATACAGTTTACGCCTCGAGACCTATTTAACTAGATTGCAAACTGATATTTCTCATTCTACGAAAGACCCCCAAGAATTAAAAGGCCGTATAGCCAGTACCGAGGATCTGGCCCTTCATACCTTCTTATTAGGTTTGCCAAGTCACATTTCCAACATTCTAAGATGCCGTAACCCCGAAACGCTTAATGAGGCTATAAATCTAGCGACACAGGAAGAAAAATTATACAATTTTGCCCAATCTTCTAAGCCCGTTATTGAGTCTAGACCTAAGTGCCGAGTATGCGGTAAACTAGGACATTCAGATAGATCTTGTTTTTTTAATCGTCAACGCCCTGTTCATAATGTCTCCAATCCTACTAATCAACCATCTTCATCTCACCCTCAGCCTTCCACTTCGCAAAACACTACAGTGTTTTGTAGATATTGTAAAAACCCCGGTCATGAAATAAATGACTGTCGCAAACGACAATACAATAATTCTAGGCGTCAGCTCACTAATTTTGTACCAAAACAAGTCAATAATATTGAAGATACTGAAAATTTCTATAATAAATCTCAGACAGAAGATGATTTAAACTAAAACCGATTCCGCCGCGTCGTGTGGAATCCGCTACCCAAACCGACGCGTATATACATATATTAGACTATGAGCCTGTTATTGAACATATTAAAAAACGGGTAATTACTACTACTACTATTCCTAATAAAACAAGTCCTACCATTCCTACCAAATCTTCTATTTCTAATATTTCTCATTCAATAAAAAATACTATTTCTACTAACTCTAATCCTACTAAATCTGCCAATCCTACCAAATCTACTATTTCTTCTAAATCTACTATTTCTAATAAACATGCCAAAAAGTCTAATATTTCTTCTAACTATAACCTTACCAAATCTTCTATATCCAGTGAAATAAATTCTTCTAATTCTTCTATATCCAAGAAAACCCCTAATCCTACTTTAAGTATAAAAATTACTAATCCTACTATTTCTGCTGGAAAAGAAGCTCAAGGAGACATGCCTACTAGTCCCCAGACTGTATATGAAATAAATTACAATGATAAGATACATTTACCACATGTTTATGTCAAATCACAATATTCTACCAAACCCTTAATTCTTCTTATTGATTCTGGCGCAAGTATATCCCTCCTGAAAAGGAACTCTTTGGAATTACAGCCCATAGTTATACCAGAAACTATAAAATTCAAAGGTATTGATAAAGACGCACAATATTCTGAGAGCTTTGGTCACTTTCTCTTAGACATCGAGCTTGACACATCCGAAGTAATATATGGGAAATTTCATTTAGTATCTGAGTCTGTTGGAATCAATTTTGACGGAATATTAGGTAATGACTTCTTAAAACTACTTAACGCTAATATTAATTACAAAGACAATATTTTACATGTTGGCAAAGGTAACTTACAACTCCACTTCACTAAGCCAAGTTATACCATCCCAGCGCGTTCTGAACTGGTCATAGAATGTTATACAAATAATGAGGATTTATCCTCAGGTTTTATAGAAAAGACTGAAATTCAAAAGGGAGTATTCCTAGCCGGTTGTTTAGTATGTATTAAACCTAATAAACATGTGAATGTCTCAGTTTTAAATACAACCGAAAATGACATCTCAATAGATCACCTTTGCGTGGAAGTTAACCCTTGTGATACTAAACTAGTAAACTGCATTGATCCAGCTTCTAAAACAGATAGAATTAATGAAGTTAAAAATCAAATAAGGTCATCTCATCTCAATCCCGAAGAATCTAAACTACTTTTGAATTTGTGTACAGAATATTCTGATCTCTTTTATTTAAAAGATGACTTACTTTCTCATACTGATACCATAAAACATGAGATAAAAACAACATCTTCCCAACCTATTCACGTCAAGACTTATCGTTATCCAGAATGTCACAAAGAAGAGGTCAATAAACAAATTAATAAGATGCTAGATCAGAAAATTATAAAACCATCGACTTCCCCATGGTCTTCCCCAATATGGGTTGTCCCTAAGAAACAGGATGCTTCTGGCCAAAAGAAATGGCGCATCGTAGTTGACTACAGAAAACTTAATGATATAACTATAGGTGATGCTTACCCTATTCCTAACATCATTGACATCCTGGACCAATTAGGTCACTCTAAATACTTCTCCACACTTGATTTAGCATCTGAATTTCTTCAAATCCCTATGAATGAGGACGATGGACCCTTGACAGCGTTTTCAGTTCCCAACGGCCACTTTGAGTATACTCAAATGCCGTTCGGTTTGAAGAATGCTCCAGCCACCTTCCAGCGATTGATGAACACTGTACTCTCTGGTCTGCAAGGTCTCCATTGTTTTATATACTTAGATGACGTAATCATTTATTCCCACGATTTGACGTCGCATATAGAAAAACCTAAACTCGTATTTAATGCCCTCAGACGTCACAATTTAAAACTTTAGCCTGATAAATGCGAGTTTCTAAGAAAAGAAGTAGCTTATTTAGGCCACATCATTACCGACAAGGGTGTTTCTCCGAATCCAGACAAAATAAAAGCTGTTGCAAACTACCCAGTTCCCAAAAATCCTAAACATATAAAAGCTTTTCTTGGTCTTGTTGGCTATTACCGTCGTTTTATAAAAGACTTTTCTCATATTACCAAGCCCTTGACCTCTCTTCTAAGGAAAGATACTGAATTTGTTTGGAAAGATAAACAGGACGCTGCATTCAATAATCTCAAATACATGCTTACTAATGCACCTATCCTTCAATATCCTGATTTCTCTAAAGAATTTCTTTTAACCACTGATGCTTCAGAATATGCATTAGGAGCAATTTCTCAAGAAGAAGTAGGCAAAGACCTACCAGTCGCATATGCATCAAGAACGCTAAATAAAACTGAAGGCAACTACAGTGTTACGGAGAAAGAACTACTTGCTATAATTTTTGGACTAAAAACATTCAGACCCTATCTTTATGGTCGTAGGTTTTAAAATAATAACTGACCATCGCCCATTAACTTGGTTAATGAATTGTAAAGATCCAAGTAGCAAGTTATTACGCTGGAGATTGAAAATTGAGGACTATGATTACGAAATTGTATATAAACCTGTGGGCAGCTTGTATTTAGTCCTATAACTAAACCTAACTATTCCACTTAAATCTCAATGTAGGTGTCACTAAATTAATAAGGTTTGCGGAAAGCAGTTGCGATAGAAAGCACTGATTAGGAAGATGAAATGAAGGAAAACTAAGAATGAAGAATTTTATGAAAAGAAGAAATAAGATTTAATGATAGATGAACGTAAAGTAAAATGACAATATTAAAACACAAAGCTAGCGGCGGTACATAAAGCGAGGTGCGCGCGCGATCGAGCCGAGTGCGGTAGGCGGAGTGTGAGGAGAGGGGCGCGCAGGCGATGAACAGTGACGGCGGCGGCTACGTCACACTACGTCATACAGCGGACGATCTTGGGGTGTGGTCCAAGCGGCATAAGCGGAGCTGGTGCAAGTAGTGGCGAATAAGTAGGTAGTGATACGCCACAAACCCGATAGATTGAATAGTAACGCTGATGCCTTATCTCGCCCTCCTATTCATAATATTGATGACATTGATAATCTCGATGATAATGTGACATATGAATCCTTTATTAAGTCTCGCTCCAGTCCTACTACTAGATACTCAGATAACAGAATCTAATCAAAATCTTCTTGAATCTCCCTGTCCTTTTATAGCCTATCCTACTTCAATTGACTTAGATGACTCTAACCAGTATTGCAATGATATTCTAAATCTCCTAGATGATAGACAAGCATTCGAATCATCTGAGAAAGAGTTGCATACTATTAAAGTTTCAGAAATAAATAATAAAACTTATTTCCATTTATTTACCAAAGTTCATCACTATGATTCTGTTACTTATAGAGATGTTTTCAAAGTGTTGAAAGAGCTAAGGAACAATCTTATTGTACTCTATCCTCATGTTAATGAAATTTCTATCTCCGATTTTTCTAATCCTTATGACAAGTTACGATTTTTACTTATATATGAAATGATTGTTTTTATATTTAATAAGACTAATATTAAAATTAATATATATCATAATAAAATTATTTACCCTATGCCTAACAAGGTTCCAGTCATACTCAAAGATAATCACGACTCCCCAATTGGAGGCCATGTTGGTTCTACCCGAATGTACAATAAACTTAAAGACTCATATTATTGGAAAGGCATGAAAAACGATATAGAATCCTATGTCAAAAATTGTACATCATGTCAAAAGAATAAGGCATAAGGAGCTACAAATAAAGCTCCAATGGAAATAACATCTACATCCCATGAACCATTACAGAGAATTTCCATGGACATCGTAGGCCCCTTGCCCGTATCTGGTACTGATAGTTTCAGATACATAGTCACATTCCAAGATGATCTAACCAAATATTCTATGGCTTACTCCATCACTCAATCAACAGCTGAACAAACCTTAGAGTGTCTCATTAGATTTATTAGTCACTTTGGCATCCCTAAATTTATATTATCTGATCAAGGTGTTCATTTTATAGCTGAAGTATTTAAGCAAGTTACGTCACTCTTTAAGATAAAACATCTTTTTTCTTCTCCTTATCATCCGCAAACTAATAGTGCCCTTGAACGAAGTCATTGTACTTTAAAAGAATATTTAAAGTCATATGTCAACGAAAACCAAGATGATTGGCACAAATATCTACCTACCGCTATCATCTCATACAACTCATGTGTTCACTCCTCTACTAATTTAACCCCTCATGAACTCCTTTTCGGTTCCAAACCCCATATTCCTAGCTCGATATATGACATCGACCCTACTGCCACTTACCCAGATTATATTAAAAATTTAAAACATAAACTTACCCATTCGCGTAACATAGCCAGAGAAAACATTATCAGAAATAAAGAAAAATCTAAAAAATATTACGATCAACATACGAGAGAAAAATCTTATAATGTTGGAAATATGGTCTACGTAAAACATCATCATCGATTAAGAAAGGCCCTATCCCCGGTCTGGAAAGGCCCCTATAAGATAATAAAACTCCAATCAAATAATAATGTTACTATTCAAGTAAATAGAAAACAGATCCGGTACCATTTGGACGAATTAAAACTGGCTTATGATAATTCCATTCCAGGGTCATCGCGCCAGTTGCCCTCCATGCCGGAGCCTTAACAACGCCGATTTTCAACAGCCCAGGAATCTATTTCGACAACATAGGAACCTTAAGATTCTTTAATAGTTTTTAGAATATAGTTACATATACCGATTTTTCTTATATCCAACCTTATCTAGAATACATTGAACATATACTTCTAAGTGCTAAAACAATATGTGATAACCATAATAATAATAATTCAACTAAAATTTACATAGATTGTTATAACACTCTAAGTCCATTGCAAAGTCTATTTAATAATTTAAATAACAAATATAAATCTCTATCATATTTAGATAATAGCAAGAGGACCAAGCGTGCTCTGTTTGGAATAGGCGGTCCTGTTCTCAGACAACTATTTGGAACTTTAGATGAAGATGATGCTAAATTATTTTCAGATGCTATTAACGCTGTTCAAGATGACGAGAGACACATGGCAACTTTAATGAAAGATAACATCCATGTCATATCATCCTCAATCTCTGTCTTCAATAGTACTGTTCTTAAACTGAATGAAAATGAGCAAACCCTTAATGATAACATAAGTAAACTAGATAAAATATTAGATCACGTAGTCAAAAGTACCAATAACCTTGAAATTAGCTCACAGTTGGCAATGACTTTTAATGCTTTAGAAAGTTCAATCATGATACTGAATACCAAATTGAATGATATGACTGACTCCATCTTATTTGGTAAAAAGAATATAGTTCACCCCTCTGTTCTGTCACCAATCCAATTGTTTAATGAATTAAGTTCAAATAAAAATAATGTAGCTAATAACTTTCCCCTTCCGCTCTATCTGGATAACATGCACACTTTACTTGATATCTCAGATGTGTCGAGCTTTGTCAACAACACCAAACTGGTGTTTGTTATTAAAATCCTATTGATCATACTAGCGGAATATAACCTCTACCATGTTTATGCTTTGCCAACCGCTCATGATATTAAACATCCTAATTCATTTGCCATGATTAATCCAACAACAAAATTCCTAGCAATAACAGAAAATAGATTGACATATGCAACAATGGACTCAGTGAGTGAATGCAAAGTGATATCAAAAAATAACTATCTGTGCAAATTAGGTAATGTACATTCCACTATGACAAATCCCATTTGTGAAGTGACAATTTTAAGTAAACACGTTAACAAAATTCCGGACTCTTGTAATTATAAAATTATTTTAGGTAACGTCGATGTATGGCAAAAGCTTAGTAATAATAAGTGGATTTATGTACATTCGGAAATAACTAAATTATCTGTTAATTGTAATGATAACATTACCGATTATACTATAATTGGAACAGGAATCCTCAAAGTCCCTAAAAATTGTAGGGCCTATCATAAGCTACTTCAGTTTATCCCTTCAACTGAGCTAGAATCTAAGTTATATTTACCTATCCCTAATTTTAACATTATAGAAGACGATTGCTGTTCCAAAACTAAGATAAATAACTCACTTGCATATTTAACTCCCATTAAATTATCTCATATTAACCTAGATTCCTTACAATATACTTCTCACAGATTAAATCAATTTAACGAAGAACTAGAAAAGATTGAAAATCAGCCTTATCATGTTAAATATGGAAGTTACTTTAGTGCCCTAACAACGATTATATCTACTGTAATATTTTTATTCTGTTCATATAAAATATTTAAAGCATGTTGTAATAGAAAGAGGAGAAGCCGCACCTCTAGTTCTGGTTGTTGTATTAAAATATTCAATAATTGTTATAATAAACCTAGCAATGATATTCGTGCAACTTCTAATATAGAATTAACAAATAGGTCAACCATGAATAATAGCAGCCCTGAGAGCTCACCTAGCAATATAAGAAGAAACTTAGAATATTAATTAAATTAACTATTTAACTAACTCTTAATATTCTATAAGATAAATAAATACAATTCCTTGTATTATTTTAAATTAAATTCTACTTTAAATAATTTGGGTGTTGGTTTGGTTTTATGATTAATTACTTATATTGTATCCTTTCTCTAATTGTTCATAATATTGTTCTTTAATATTTCTTATCTTAATTTTATTGTTAGATGTCACTCCACTGTTCTCTACTCGCATCCTTTTATCCTTGATGCTCCGTCTTCAACGGGGGAGGTGTTACATACTTAATCTTTGACCATATATTGCTGATCTGCTTAGTTGCCAAAATTTTGAGATTAATCAGCAATATATGGCTATATAATCAATAGAAATTTGGCTATCCAGTTAGTCGTCATCCTGCTGTTCTTCAGCGTATAAGGGTACGGTATAAAGGGGCGCCATGACTGCCCATGTATATCCCCTCGCTAATTGATCGAGGCCTACTTACTTTTTTATAAACAACTATTTCATTACGTATATTCATTTTATTGTGGATATCTATGTGTTTTTCACCTTAGCATCCATACCGCTTATCCACTTTTGACAAATGAGATGTCAATCGATTCTACTTTATTGTCCGGTTGACAAAGTTTACAATTTGTATTCAATAAATGTATATAAAGAATTCTTCATACAATAATTGCGGGGCAAAAAATTTTTTTGTTTTGGTTTCGAGATATATATTAAATGGAAGGTCTTAATTAGCACATTTCAAAAATATATACATTGTTAGCTGTAAATGGCTTCCGTAATCAGGTATTAGTTTTTAAAACGTAAATCTTGTTTCGAATGGGTTTGCATTGCATTTAGGTGGGGGCACCTTAGAAATTTCGCGCAGGGCGCTGGTAGGGCTAAAACCGGCACTGCCTAAACTTACAAAACAGTTGTAAAGGATAGTAGCGACCAAGTGCAAATATCTAAAGTATAAGTAGGTAGTACAAAATATTATTTTTCTTTCCTCTCCACTTAAATTTCAAAATCTCTTTCCTATAACTTGTGAATTAAAATAGCTATAGCAAATTTAATTCTTTATGTCTAAAATTTATATCTTTGATTCGCAATTTTGTAGAAAATGTTTTTTATTTTGCTAATAATACCTATACAAGATATAATTTCTAGTTTAACCTATATCACTACATGTTGATTGCAAAAAGATGTTTAGTAGTACGAACACAAGTCATTTTAAACAACACCTAATGTGATCGCACCTTTACATACACTTTTTCACCCTTTGCAGCTTCTCCTCCCGTGCAGATTGTAAAAGTCGCTTGAGGAAAATTCTGACGAACTATGGTAATAGCTGATGTGGTTAGCAACCCATCATTATTTGTTTCTATTTTCCACCTATGCACCACCAATATATGCTAAACGTAGCCTTTGGTCTTAATGCCCTAGGCTCTGCCTACCCGTAAGGGATGAAGGTCTGATACAGTTCCTGTTTTCTGTTGTTTAACCCTCTTTTGTCAGTTGGTTAATTAGCTATTGACATAGGCGGCCTTTTTTGATGATCGTATTTCAAAGGAAGTTTGCAACATGAAACTTTTGTTTTCGAGTTCTGCTTTAATAAATTCGACTAAAATAAAGTGCTTACCTATGCTATCAAAACTCAGACTTTGTACACCGTTTGGCTTAAGTCATGTATTATTATTGCTAATTTTTATACGTGAATCGGAAATTTCTTCGGCACACCTAAAGGTTTACAATATCTGTAAAAATATTCATGATTCGGCTAAAACGCTGTATATATAATCTTGTAGGGTGGTTTTTCACCCAATTAATTTCGACGAGTGCCAACTTAGACACAGTCTACTAAAGCACTAGTGTGTGTGCGTGTGACTCTACGACGTCTCCCTGCCTGTTGCCAACCAGCAACGCTGATCCAGCTGCTAGCCAGTCTTTCAAGACGAGAATCTACGCGAGAACTATAATGTTCGTAAGTTTATATTCGTTATATTGATTAAAAAAAAATAAGATAACGTGATTGCAATATATTGATTTATCCACACTTTATTTGTCGTGTAAGTCAGACTCGCATTTTGACTTTGACTTTATTAATAACATTAATTTCAGGTCCTACTAAGGGAGCGAAAAAACAAGTGCGGGAGCCACTTTTCGACTCTGACGAAGAGCCATCAACTTCTAGAGTAAGGTAAATATCAATTTTAAACATTCCTTATTTAATCAATTAACTATTATGAAAACGAAATCATAATACTATATAAATCTAATTTTAAATTACATAACTACTTAAATTAAATTATACCTCTATAAAATATACTAAAACTACTTAAAACACTATTTTAAACATTATCTAATTTTAAGTGCCTGAAAGGATTTTAGAATAGTGTTAATCAACATAGTGTTTATATTTTCAATGCTTTTTTAATATTTAATGTATTGATTGCAGATCAAGCCCCGCTGCCAGTAAGCAGTCGAAAAAGCGACAGCAGTTAGTGGAGGACATAATCGAGTCAGACGAAGAAGTCTTACCTAAAAAGTAAGTTTTATAATATTACTTAAATTACCTTAGATTTAAAACGAGTATACATAGTTTTTTACTTCTTATTTCTGTCTTTACACATTATTTTGTAATACTTCGTACTCCTGTATTGATAATTATGTTACACACTAAATTCATTATACCTAATCACTAAAGTTTTATAGAAGAATTATTACTTCAGCTAAATAAATCAACTTTTTTTCTCTACTATGCAGATCCAAGCCAGCGAAGCCAAGACAGCAACCGAAAAAATCCGCAGCGCCTAGTAAGGCAAGTGGCGGACGGTGTCATGAGGCGTACAGCCAACTTAGACGGCGATGTATTCGTAGAGGTGAAGGTATACAACGCCGCGGATATAGCTCTCGTTGATCCAAAAGATATTTTTTAATATAAAACAAAAATTTGATGACCATTTTTGTGGTGGGGTTCGAACAGTTTTACCTGAACCAGGAACTGTAATTTAATTTAATAATTTCGAAAGAATGCAAGATATGCCATTTGTTATATACGCTGAATTTGAATCTTTATTAGTTGAACCCAAATCAAAAAATCACGACTAAAAATGTACATCTATTATGCAGAAACATGTACCAGCAGCATTTGGCTATTATATCGTCTGTTCTTTTAATAGCTCTCTCAATAAATATGTGTCTTATCGTGGGAAAGATTGTATCGAAAAAATTCTGAAATTTCTTGGTAAAGACGTAAAACAAATATACAAGATTTTAAAACTTCAATTCCTATGTCTTCATTAACACCAGATGAGCAAGAAAATTTTAATACATCAAAATTTTGTTTTCTCTGCGAAAAATTGTTACTTGATGACAAAGTAAAAGATCATTGTTACCTTACAGGAACATACCGTAGAGCGGCTCATTCTCACTGTAACCTTAAATATCAGTTACCAAAATTTGTTCCAGTATTTTTTCATAATTTGTCCGGATACGATAGTCAATTATTTATTCGAGATTTAGGTGAAATGCAAGGCAACTTTAAGGTAATTGCGAAAAACAAGGAAAACTACGTATCATTTACAAAAATATTTAATACAGGTTATCAGGAATATATACCGGTGCGGTTTGTGGATTCATTTAAATTTTTAGGTACTAGTTTAGAAAAACTTGCTGCAAACTTAAACGAAAGTGACTTTAAGCACTTATCAATTTTTTTTCCAGAGAAAAAGCATTTTGATCTAGTAAGACGAAAAGGTGTGTACCCATACGAATATATGACTAGTTGGAATTCGTATAAAGAACTTAGTTTACCATCGCGAGATTGTTTCTATAGCCATTTAACTAACGACTTTGTTTCAGAGTCTGATTATCGTCATGCAAATCAAGTTTGGAAAACATTTTGTTTAAAAGATCTCGGTGAATACACAGACTTATACCTAAAAACAGACGTAATATTACTTGCAGATGTTTTTCAAAAATTCCGTATAACTTGTAAAACAAATTATTTGATAACTAAAGTAAAACTTCAACTTATAAACGACCTAGAAATTATACGCATGATACATAGGTATTCGTGGAGGAATCTGTTTGTGCTCTACCAGATATGCAAAGGCAAATAATCAATATTTGGATAATTATAATTCATCCTTACCCGATAACTATTTGCTGTATATAGATTGTAATAATTTGTATGGTTATGCTATGTGCTCTTATTTACCCTGTTCAGATTTTACGTTAATGAACCAATCTGAAATTAATGAACTTAATATTCTTAGTGTACTCGATGACTCACAATATGGTTATATCTTGGAAGTTGATTTGGAATATCCTGAACATCTCCACGATGCTTACAATGACCTACCATTTTGCCCACAAAAATTCACACCACTAGCATCTAAATCTCCAAAGTTAATTCCTAATTTATACGATAAATTTTATTATGTAATTCATTATGTTCATTTAAAAACATGTGTACGATATGGATTGATATTAAAGAAAATTCACAGAGTAATAAAATTTAGACAACATCTATTTTTAAAACAGTATATTGATTTGAACACAAAATTACGTCAAAAGGCAACATTTGAACAGGACTTTTTTAAATTATTTAGTAATAGTTTTTGGAAAAACACTAGAAGATTCTGAGAAAAGGGTTAATATTCATTTAGTAAATCGATGGACTGATACAAGAAACAAAACAAATAAAACTTACTCAGCTGAACAACTAATATCAAAACCAAATTTTCATAGCTGTACTATATTTTCTGAAAATTTTGTAGCTGTACAAATGAGACCCGAGTCAGTTATCTTAGATAAGCCTATTTACATAGGGTTAACAGTATTGGAAATGTCTAAACACCATATGTATGATTTTCACTATTCTATTATGAAACCATTCTATGGGAAAAGTTTAAAGCTTTGTTATACAGACACTGATAGTTTTTTATATTCCATTGAGACAAAGGACGTATACAAAGATATTAATTTTTTTTTCAATCATACTTTGACACGAGTAATTATAAAAAAAACAACCTGTATGGAATATTATGTCAAAATAAAAAAATACCTGGGCTCTATAAAGATGAATTCGAAGGAGATCTGCTTTTGGAATTTGTGGGTCTTAGGTCAAAGCTATATTGTATTAAAACAAAAGAAAAGGAAATAAAAAAAGCTAAAGGTGTCAAAAAATCTGAAATAAAAAGCTTAAATATAAAAGATTATAATGATGTTTTGATGTATAATACATCTCTGAAGAAAAGAAATATTTTATTTAAATCTCTTAAACATGAACTTTTCACACAGTCAGTAGAAAAAGTTGCACTCTCTGCTAGCGATGATAAACGCATAATACAAATAATTAAATTGATACCTTATCTTGGGGTCATCAATCAAGTTGGTTTTAAAATAAAATGTTAACGCTTTTGTATGACGAATGGTCGATAGAAATGAATAAAAAAATGTTTAACTATAATTTAAGGTAAACTTGTGTATCAGCAAGATGCTGAAGATTTTATTTTGTATATTGTCTATACATATTCATTATGATTTATAATAAACATCTATAGTACCATATTTAGTTGATACCTTATTTGGGGTCATCAATTAAGTTGGTTTTAAAATAGATATATTGTTATTGTTACTCTTTTGTATGACGAATAGTCGATGGAGACGACTAAAATATGATTTACTGTAATCAAAAATAAACTTGTGTATCTGCAATATGCTAAAGATATTATATTGTATATTGTCTTTTTTAATTATGATTTATAATAAACACCTACTATACCATATTTAGTTGTTTTTTTTTCATATGCTACTTTTAAAATATAAAATAAATACTACTAAATGTATTCGACGTGCGTGATAGATTTAAAATAAGCAGGCGTTCAAAATACAATTTTACTAGCTATGCCCATGGGCTTCACTCCCCGTGGGAATTCCGGAATAAAAACTATCCTATGTCCTTCTCTAGGTCTTAAACTATATCCGTACCACATTTCATCTAAAACGGTTCTGTGGTTGAAGCGTGAAGAGGTAAAAAACAAATATACAAACTCACTTTCGTATTTATAATACTAGCTGTGCCCGCGGGCTTCGCTCCCCGTGGGAATTTCAAGATTAAGAGTACCCTATGTCCTTCCCCCAGTCTCAAACTATATTCATACCAAATTTTATCCAAATCGGTTCAGTAGTTTAAGCGTAAAGAGGTAACAAACAAACAAACACACAATATGAACAACGATATGGTGGTTGTCATATAAACCAGCGCCCCCTATATTAATATCATTAACATCGCCTCCGCTAGATGGCGGTGAAAGCGAATTAAAACTGGCTATGGTTTGTTTTGTAACCTATTGCATATTATGGTTACGTCAATAAACGATTTTTTTCATTTTTGAGACCTATGTTAAACAGTGGTGTTTAGGTGATTTGCTCGTACAAAGGTACAAGATATTATTGAATCATGTATGAAATATGATAGCTATTTGACTTAACACCTGGCTAGTGGAGATGAACATGTCTATTCTTGTTTGGTTTGCGAGGAACGTCGAGTTTTGCAATACAATCATAATGTATATTATTATATAAAAGACTCGTGCTGTTTATAATCGTTTTTCAGTTGTTATTGAACAGCCAATCTGCGATACATCATCGTCTGCTAAACCAATTCAAACCCACTGCGGTTTATAACTTAATGTAAGTAGACATATTTTTATTAATAACACTTAATGTCTAAATATTATATGTGTTACTTATTATTAAATGTATGTTTTGTTCTTTACAGATCATGTCGGACTCACAAGAAACTTGCATATTGTGCTCTCAATACGCTCAAGATCCCAACGAAGGTCTTACAGAAGACTTACAGTTCATTCATGTGTTGAGAGATCGGGCTGCAGAACTTAAGAAAATCGAAGATAAGAAGGATGCTGCGTTGAAGAGAAGCAAGGAACTTGCATCATCGTCTTATGTGATTAAAAAGGCGCGAAAGGGCATCCGGGTGATTAAAATTCAGATCTTGGATCTAGAGAACGAGCGTGTGCGTGTCCCAACATACACTGCTTTGTCTCCTCCAAGTTCTCCAACTCAACGCCAAGACGATGATAGTGTGGTGTTAAGTGCGCAATATGTGATCAGTGACTCATTTGATGAAATATTGGAATTGACTGAAAACGTAATTAGCAAGATAAGTAAAAAACTTAGTAGTGATAATTTTGATTAAGTACTTATGCTGTGAATAAACTTAGTTAATTTTAATATATATATATATATATACTTATTTATATTAATAAAAATGATTGTATTCGTAGAATTAATTAAGTAATAAATAAAAGATAGTATATAAATTTTTTGTGATAATTAAGATTGAGTATGTCTTTGATAAATTTAGTAATAGTTTTAAAAACATATATATTTTAATATAAATGATATAATGTATTTGTAGAATTAATTGAGTAATAAATAAAAGACGGTATATATTTTCTTGTTTTATTATTATCCATAACCATGAACTATATTTACAAAAAATACTCTATTTTCTATCAACCATACTAAAAAAATCTTATAGTTTTAAAAATTTTTTAATTTCCATCAACCATTTCTTTATACATAAAACATTTTTTGTGCACATTGTCTTAGATGAATAAAACAATTTAATGAAAAAGATCCTTTACAATACTTAGCTTGAAGCTCTTTTAAATTTGGAATATTTTTATTTGTAATATCTTCAATATTTTGGTGGTCACATAACTGCTGAACCCACAACACTTTTTCTTCACCTTTCACAATAATTTTTCGTCCATTTAAATAAGGTTTTATAATCCTATGAAATTCTTTGTAATCGACAAATCCAGAGCCCCATCGATACCCGAGATTTTTTCGATCCACCGAACACGTTTCCTTTCTTTAAGGGTAAGTTGGGAGAAAGCATAAGGCGGCTTTATTAAAAATATATGAGTATGCTCTTCAGTAGCTATTGCAAATTCCTTTACAATGAATTCATTGCTAGGGTTTTTGAAACCTTGTAGATCTACGACAATTGTGTTTTTATTCATGATATCTTTTTAACAATGTTGCTCAAAGGCTTGTATTCAAATATGCAATCGTTTAACATCAAGCAATATGCTGCTGTCTGATCAGGTATTTCTTGGTCAGCTTCAGTTTCTACTCTCACGTCTATAGAGCCCTTCAATGTTTCCTGCTGACGGGAACAGTCGATAACAACTAATGGAGAAACGTCTTTGAATTCTTTTAAGCTCAACAAAGGTTCTGCTCGACGTCCATAATAAGACTGCTGAAATCTTGCATATTGTTCGTATAATAAAGAAAACGTATTTTCTGAGAAACTTATGTTCAATCCTTCATAGGGGTAATACGATGAATTTAAAAAAACTTTTATATCACGAATATTACAGTGATCGAATTCTGCCATTGACGTTTGTGGTTGATGTTTACGATTGGTTTGGAACCCAATAATAACAAACCGTGGTTTCTCAGTTTGCGATGTAGTTTTGATTGCCCAAGTGTGTTTACGAGTTCTGGGGAGTAATGGGTATTCATAGAGATCCCAATTCCGGAAAGCTAATGTAATAGCACGATCTTTTTCCAGATGTTTCAATAAATTAATTCTTTCACGATCAGATACTTTGACGTGTGGAACTCGCCAAACTATTTTATTAATAACTATATCATCAACAATTTCTTCATTATTTAATATAAATGCATTAAGGTTACTGTTGCTTCTTAGTAACACTAACTCATGTTTGCAATTTATTATGATTTTTTCGTAATCTTCCGCGAAGCCTAATATTCTGTTTAATGGTATTGAAGCAGAGAATGAACCGTTATAAACATTAGTTGTACCAGTAGGAGACCACCCCCATACTTTTGCAGATTTAGATTCATTTTCATTTAAGGAAAGATATGATTTTATGGTTGTAGTAATACCAGCATTTTTTATTCTATCTATTTCAACTCCATTTAATTCATACCGAATATCTTGAATAAAAATAATGCAGGATTGTTAACAAAGCTAACACTTGAAAGTACTTCTTTTGTTTTACTATTGTATACGTTTGCTTTACCTTCAATGTACAATGTGCTGAGAGAGGGTAATATGTACAAGTCTTGTTGGTTAATAGGGATTCGGATTTCATCATTCTTGTTGAAACTTGTCACGTACGGCTTGTATGAATGAAATTCGAAACTTTCCACGCTGTTGTCGTAGGCTGTTGGTTGAGATATATTTAAAATATTTATTTTAATAATCCTACCAATTTTAAATATTCTTGGTTATTTTTTGAAAGCTTCTTCTGTGAAGAATGGAGAGGTCTTCTTTTCTGAGATGTTTTCTTGAATCTAACTTGAAGAGAGGATGGAATAGGGTTTTTATTAAAATTAATCATTTTCTTCTGAAATATAAATACAGCAGAACCTCCTCACCGCGTAAATTGATTTGATTGTTTTCAGCGTCCAGCAATCTGATATTCAGATCAGTAATCGAATTTTGGTTAATTGGGAAATATATTATATTCTTGGGAATTTCAATAATGCGATAACCAGGTGGTACGTTAGGCACAAATTCATGAATTATGTGACTAGGTTTTCCGTTTACAAAAGATCCGCTCACTACATCACATTCGATGCGCACGAGAGTAGTAGATATAATGCTGACAGGATAACGAGATTCAGTACTTTTATTAGCTTTAACAGTCTCTTTTCCGAATCCTAAAATTCTACCTTTCAATTTATATCTTTCAAAATATTCTAGACGTAAGATTGCTACGTTAGTAGCAAATAATATTAATTTTTGGACGAGTTTACATTGTAAACGAAAACCTAGTTTTAAGACGCCTACCGATTTACCAGGAATATGTGATGGTAAATCTGTAGACTTGACGGCAGTTTTAAACTGAACATTAAGACAACGGAAAGGCCTCATGAACTAAGAATAGTACATCAAAATTTAGAAGGTTTTTCCGGCAAAGAATTATTAGTTGAATTATTTCTTGAAGAATTGGATGTTGACATTTTATGTTTGACTGAACATTGGCTGTATGAGAGTCAGATGATGTTCAGCCTAAACAACTATAATATTGTTAGCTGCTTTAACAGGAAGTCTGCTCAGCGAGGGGGTTCCATAATTTTTGTAAAAGATTCTTTCCGTAGCAAAGAGCGGACGGATATTGTCAGACTTTCTGTTGAGCGCGTTTGTGAGGTGACCTGTGCCGAGCTAGATCATCATATAATTATTTGTGTATACAGTCCTCCTAATAGTGATTTTAAAAGTTTTCTTAAAACAATGGACCAGGTACTTAAGTCCTGTTCATCTAGTAAAAAGAATTTAATTGTTTGCGGAGATTTTAATGTTGATATCTTAGTAGATAATCCAAAAAGTACACAATTTCTAAATATTTTTAAATGTTATGAATTAGTAAACGTATTCTTTGAGCCAACACGAATCACTGCTACATCTGCTACTTGTCTAGACAATTTTTTTAGTAATATTAAATATTCTGTTAAATCAGTTATTAATAAACTGCCTTCTGATCATTCAGGTGTATATGTAGTTTATGTCAAGGAGTCCAAACGCAAGTCCAGCATTTTGAACAAAGATAAGACTTTTTGTAGGCCGATTACTTCTAAAAATATACAAAAACTAAAAAATAATTTAGATAACAAATTGTTGTCGGTCGTTTACACAGGAAAAAATCCTGACGACCATTACAATAAACTATTTAACGTTATTACCTCAGAATATTCAAAAACTTTGAAACAAAAACAAGTTGTAGTGCATAGAAAAGTACACTTTAGTGAGTGGGCTACTACCGGCATCTACATAAGTAGGAGCAGGCTTTATGACTTATATTCCCAAAAACAATATAATTTCAGTCCTTCCTTTCTAGAATATGTTAAAAATTATTCCAAAATATTTAAAAAAGTTTGTAGACAAGCCAAGGCAAATCGTATAAGTAGAAAAATAAATAATGCTCCTAACAAAATAAAAGAAACTTGGAATGTTATAAATAAAGAAACGGGTAAAAATAAAGCCAAAGAAAATATCTGTCAAATTAAATCTTGTGGTAAGACTATTACTAAAACTGAAGAAATAGTAAATATTTTTGATGATTTCTTTACTAACATTCCTTTGGAACTTACTTCTAATGTGAATTCTAGCCCCCAGCGTGCTGAAGCCTTGCTTAAGAATAATGTTAGGCCTTGTGATTCTAAATTTAAATTTAAGCATATTGGCCCCAAAGATATAATAGATGCATTTAAACAGTTAAATTTAAAAAAATCTGAAGACCATTGGGGCATGTCAGTTGCCGTAGTAAGCCATATCATAAATATCATAGCTGCTGATTTAGCTTTTATATTTAACGAATGTATTGATGAAGGCATATTTCCTAACCTAATGAAATGTAGTAAACTAATCCCCTTATTTAAAAAAGGAGAAAAAACAGATCCTGGCAACTACAGACTTATATCTATCCTGCCAGTTTTGAGTAAGGTGTTCGAAAAGATAATGCTCAATCAAATGCTTCTTCATTTTAAGACTTTCAACCTTTTCCATAGCCAACAATTCGGCTTTACTGGCGGGAAATCGACCACCGATGCGGGAGTAGCACTTGTTACTCATATATACGACGCATGGGAGAACAAAAATGATGGAATTGGATCATTTTGTGATCTCTCCAAAGCATTTGATTGCGTAGATCATCCGACACTTTTGCTTAAATTTCGTCAATACGGTTTTGATGATAATTCAATAAAACTTATAGAATCTTATTAAACAGATAGGCATCAGACTGTTGATTTAAATGGCATAAAATCGCACGGATCTAATGTTAAGATAGGCGTACCGCAAGGTTCAATTCTTGGACCTTTCCTTTTCTTGGTTTATGTCAATGACTTGCCTTACATGGTTGAGAAGCAGGCTGGCATAGTGCTGTTTGCTGATGACACCTCGCTTATATTCAAACTTGATCGACATAGCACAAACGCTAGCGCGGTGAACAGCACCTTGTCTTCCATTTCTGATTGGTTTTCTGCCAATAATCTCATGTTAAATGCGAAAAAGACTCAATGCGTTCGATTTTCTCTTCCCAATGTGAGACAGGGCTGCGTTGACATAATGATAGATGGTGAAAAACTCGATCTTGTTGAAAGTACTACCTTCTTAGGAATTACAATAGACTCGAAACTTCAATGGGGTGCTCATATAACTAAACTTTCAAATAGGCTTAGTTCTGCGGCTTATGCTGTTAGGAGAATAAGACAATTGACAGATGTAGCAACTGCTAGACTAGTGTACTTTAGTTACTTTCATAGTGTAATGTCTTACGGCATACTCCTGTGGGGGAATGCAGCCGATATTCAGACTATTTTTATATTACAAAAACGGGCAATTCGTGCTATTTACGGGTTAGAATCTAGAGTCTCACTCAGAGAATTATTCAAGAAAATAGATATACTTACCTTAGCATCACAGTATATATTTGAAAACATAATGTATGTAAGGAAAAATATTTCCTCATACAATAAAGTAAGCGATTTTACCGATAGAAACTTACGTAATAAGAATGACTTAGTTGCCCCGTTTTATAGGCTTAAAACAATTAATAAGACATTTATGGGGAACTGTATACTTTTTTATAATAAATTGCCAAAATCGATCCTTGATATGCCAGACAAAAGATTCAAAACTTATGTAAAGAAAGTACTTTGTGAGAAGGCTTATTATAGGACCGATGACTACCTTAAAGACAAAAAAGTCTGGCGTGAGCTTGACGCCGGTCCCTCTAAAAGTTTGTAATATAGGTACTCGAAAATGTCATAATTTGGTACATTTTGTACAAACTGAATCTACAACTTGACATTACTTTAAAATTTTGACATTCTAAAAATTAAATTTAAATTATGATATGACATAAACAATGTATTCTCTGTCCACATTAACTTTAAGTATTAATTTAATTGTGAGTTGACGTCCTTGGAGAAAAGGTGCAGTGCAGTTTGTTACCGCTTCTTCTGCACTAGCGCTTTGGAAGCGGTAGTAAACTTAGCTGTAAGTAACTATTTGACGTCAACAATTGTGCAACAAAATAATGACGATTATTAAGAGATATTATAAATATCCTATGATAATAAAGATATATTTGATTGATTGATTGATTGACCAATTGAATCACGTTTTTCAAAATTAGTAGTAAGTTTTCAGTGTATTGTTATTACAAGTAAGTTTAAAGGAAGCATTTGTAATATTACTACTTAAAAAATCTTGTATATCTTGAAGTTCATAAGACCCTTCTGGAATCTCGATAACTTCATTTCCATAATATAATTTATTATTTCTCTCGTCTGTCGTTGGGAATCGAATTAAAAGTAGAAAAATATAAAAGACCACATTCATAATCTCCAAGTCATTCTAGAGTTGGTGAATAGTTTGTTGTCAAGGAGCTTCCCACCCCAGTTATTGACACACTGAAAGACATGTTTGTACTAAAAAAAAAAATTTTTTTATTCACTTAAATACATTTTTCCAAAAATTTACTAAAAAATTCAAGCAATGATGTCCACAGTTCGTGGATCCGAAGTTCTGATGTTGAATGTAATTATATTTAATGGGTGTATTTTTCAAATATTTTATTAACTCTAATGGTGGTTTTAGATTGCCAAAACTATCAAAATATTCAGAATAATTATCAAGCTTCGCGTAGGCTACCCAGTGAGTTCCAGGGTTATTACAACTATCAAGGTTGAGTATTGCGCACTCTATTTTTCTTGGTTTCGTAGGTAAAGAATCTCTCATAAACACACCACGAAAATAAGGTATATCGTTAGCATACTCTAATAAATCGAAATTAGTAAGTGGTCGTTTGGGTAGCCATTTCATTAGTTTTTTGAATTTTTAAGATATAAACCCGCTCCTTTTTTACTATGCTTGATGTATAATCCTTTTCCAAGAGCAACTGCTTCCATTGTTTTGTTGTGTCGTGCAGACTCTTGAAGATTCTGTTTAGCCACTTTGTAATCATTTACAGCTTTTGCTATACCTGCAGCTCCACCGGCTAGTGAGCCGAGAGCCGATAATCCAGCAAAGATGGGAATCAAAGGCAAAAATCCACCACACTTAGGAATAGGTATATAGCGTGGTAAGCGCATACCACTTTTGTTTGTAAATATTTTCTTTGCAGCTGCATAAGCATATTTAATAGCAGTGTTTTTGTCTTTACGTTTAATTTTTTTCAAACCAGACTGTATTTTTTTCACAATTTTCATAAATGATTGCGCTCCTGCGCCTGCTTTTAGTTTTGCTTTCATAGCATTTTTTACAATCCATGAGGCAATTTTTTCTCTTTTACCTGCATTTTTGGATTTTAACCTTTGTTTTGCCATATTTAAAAGTTCTAAATCAGCGTTATGTCGAATGTTAATATCACTGTTATTATACGCAATATCGTGATACATGCACGCCCTGTCTAAATCGTTAATACCTCGGTCACCTCTTAATAACCTTTTCTGTAATTTGGTTCCTGAACCGCAAAACTGATATCCGGGTAAATGTAGTTCAAACGGTAACTTATCAATTAAACTGTTAATAATACCACTTCCTTTCTTCATAAATAAGCCGAAACTGATGTTTAACCTTCCGTTACTCGACTTATATATTACTGCAACAGCGCACTTTTGTCAACTCTACTGTTTTCGGAATCACTTAGTCCTAACCATTTTACAAACAATTTAGTTCCTTTTTTTTATAACTTTTTCAATGAGATAAAGATCAGGAAACTTAGTCTTCTGTAATTCATAACCGTAAAATGTTCCCAAAATTAGTTGCTTATGTTTGTCTTCTATTTGATAAGTAGGTGCTTTGGTACAAGTTACTTTTTTAACAGTAAATATTTCCGTTGACCAGTTAGGGGTGTAACCTTTACTAAAATCTCCTTTATACTTACTAATTCGAACATGATCACCAACATGAAACAGGGATTTCGTGATATGTTGTTTTTGAGTTTTATTTATATTAGCCTTGACTAAAGTCTCATTATACTTATTAACGTCTATTGGTTTAAACTTTGTTATGCTATGGGGTGTCCTGTTATAACGTTGAACAACGGATTTCAAATTACTGCCTAACCATTGATACTGTCCATAAAGACTAAATAATTTGTATAGATGACTTTTTAATGTTCTGATTACTCGCTCAACTATCGATGCTTTTTTTACAGAATAAGTAGAATAATGGTTTATTTTATATTTGCCCATCAATCTTTGAAAATGTTCATTGTAAAACTCTTTACCTAAACCTGTTTGCAAATTGCTTGGTTTTCGAGTTGATTCAGTCAATATATGTCACATTGCATCTGTAACACAGTCCTTTGTTTTGGCTTTAAGAGGATTCATTCAAACATATTTCGATAAAGCGTCAATAACAACCAATATGTATTTGTATCCTTTATTAAACTGTGCATATTTTTGTAAGTCTATAAGATCAGCTTGCCACAAATCATCCATTCCTTTTATAATTGTACAACGACGTGGAAAATTCCTTCTCGCTGATCTATGGAGCTCGTCAACTATATTTCGTTTACTCATTTTTATTTAACCTTGACATCATTGAATCTATATCAGTTTTTGTATAGTATGTGGAACTTATATTAGACGAAACAGTTTTACATTTGTTTGTATTTGTTTTAATTCAGCTCTTCAATCTTGAATTTCTTTATCCAAATAGGCTTTGTTAACCGCGTCGTTATCTTCCTTTGGATGTAACAATCCCTTTAATCTCGTTAGTTTTAGATTGTAATCTCCTGTTTCCGATTTGGTTAATAGGTCGTTTAGAGAGTCAAAATATTTAAAAACTCTTAAACGCTTGTGAACGTTGTGACCGAATTTGTCTATATTCATTGCAATATAATATAAGTATATAGAGCGAATATTATATGTAAACTGCTCAAATCTCTTTATATATTCCTAAATTCTCTCGATACTACTAAGATATAATACTACTTAATTTTCCCAGTGAATGCTCTTTAAGTTGTACATTCACTATCCCAGCTTCTTGTAATTCTGTTATAATTTCAATAATTTCGTTATCTAATCCTGTGTTGCCAGCTGCCCGTGACCCTAACAATAATTTTAGTCGTTCTACTAACTCATTAGGATCATTCCAATAAACCAAATCAGTATTTTTTTTAAGATTTTTCAACAGCTTCATACCTGACCCCTTTGAAAGACTCTCAGTACTAGTGGTTACAGTTCTAGTTGTTCGTGTATTTAAAACCTTTATTACTATTAATAGGCTTCTTAGAATCGTAGTTACGTCGATGAGCATTGGTTTCCAATAACAACAATTTGTAATATTGTAAATCTTCATCTGTAATTAAATCCATGTTTGGTTTTTTCTTGAAAAGTAATTCTTTTAAACCCGGTGTCTTTTTAATAATACGACTTACTATTTTCCATGTTACATCTTGGTCGAAGATACGTATGTTGCCTAGCAAGACTTTTCCGCGATCATGTCTGATACCAAAAGGAATATCATTAAGTGCTTCGGATGACCAAGACATATCATAATGATGTGTTTGATCTTTAGAGGTCGGTGATGAGCGAACAGATTTGAAGGACTCATCACTTAGGTTGTGTTCAGAGGGTGATATAGTAAGGGTTTTGTTAGAATTGTGTTCATGAGAATCATAGTTTTCTTCATCGTGTTCTTCCTCGTCAAATGGTTCATCTAAGTCTTCTTTAGTAAAAAATGATTCTTTATTTTCACTTAACTTCCTTATTTTTGTTTCGGGTATATAATTCTCCTCTTTTTCTTCGTCATATTTTCTAATGTTTTTACTTGACAGTTATTAAGTGGATCAACGTTAGGTTTGAATATTGTTTCTAAAGCCATGTTGCTCGCGTTTTTTGTATCTCTTATCAAACCCACCTTTCTTTTTACAGCAGCTGCGGATTTCACGATTTGTTTTTTTATTTTTTTCTCCATTTTATGATCCGTTCTTGTTCAGAATCTCACATAAAGTGAGTTGTTATCATAATGACAGTTTCTTTTTAATGCTAATCTATAACTATAAATGTATCAAATTTCATCCTGTAACATCCTTTATTTCGCTCACAATCCTTATTTATTACAACATAACCATACAGTTCTTTCTATACTGTTGAACACAATTCACGGAATTGATACCATGACATATCAGAACGCACGTGTTCTTCATAAACGTGTTTTAAATTGACATCATCCTGTTTAAATAATACAATAAGGTTTGCATTATCTCTCACGAGTTGCTTCGGTATTTTGGTATAAGTTTGATAAAGATAAAAACAGTCAATATTCTTATGACGTCCCATAGCGAAATAATCCCGTATATTATTTTGATTTTCACAGGCAACATCGTCAAATATTATAATAGAGTTTGGATCAGCTTCCTGCGGATTCAACACTTCAGTATTATGACTATATTTTTTAAACGATACACCTGGTACCATATTTAATACTTTTTCTAGAAATAAGTATTTTGGTTGGTATAAAGATTTTGAATATACGTACAGATTACGAAATCGTAGACCATTTTCATGCAATAATAAGCTTATCACTAAATTTGTCTTTCCACAACTTGATGGTCCACATACAATGCAACGTATTGTATTTGGCAACAAGTCGCTTAACCCCATTCGTCAACATAGTAGGGCAAATACATTGTAAGTTTAAGGATTCCTTTTGTTTTATAAATTTCATAATTAGACAATTTAATAAACTTGACTGTCACCTTTGCTGTATCTTAACAAAATGAAAAGTTACAACTTTGCTATTATATTTATTAAAGGTGCCCACGAATTAGATCACCGGCATGAGCAAACGGCCTTGGTAAAGCGATTATCCATTGCATTATGCACTATGGTCAGATCTTTTAGGTTTCAGCAATTTTATATTGCTAAAACTCAGTGTTTGTGAGTGTCTAGTGAAATATGTTAAATGTCTGTTTTTAACTGAAACAAGCAGTGTTACATGTGAATTTGTCAGAGTTAAAATTCTAAAGTGGTGTAATGTGTTGCGGATCGAGTTGAAAATTAATATTGGTAAGTTTTACACAAATATCTCTTACGCGACTTTCGAAATATAGTGTTATATGTGAAGTTACGTTGAAGTTAAACACGTCATTGAGCGATTGAAAATAAGCTCTAAAGGTAAAGTAATTCCCAGATATTAATTGATTACTCCAAAACCCAGTTTTACACGCTATTGAGGGAATAAAATGACCGAAAATGGCGTGTAAAACTGGGTTTTGAAGTAATCAATTAATATCTACTCATAGATAAAATATATTAAAATAAGGAAGGAATGTAGTGTATGTAAATATCTAGTTGTTTGTCTCGAGCGCATACGTCACAAGTGCCGACCGGAGTGGGGGCAGTCTGTGTCCGACCGTCAGCCCGGTAACACGTGGTGGTGCGTAGGCGAGCCAAATATAGTATAATATCAACGAATTCTACACTTACCATCATACTTACCTACACAGTCTCTAAATATTCCAAGTCGATTTAAATTGGCAGATATTACATAATATAATGGAGGTGAAGTAGATATAATAATAGGAGCCGAGATTTTTTACCAACTTCTCTGTATTGGTCAACACCGCTTGGAAGAAGGGTTGCCAATCTTACAGAGAACTCGGCTAGGATGGGTACTTTCTGGTTGTTTACCTGTTTCTAACAAACTACAAGCTAGTCATTGCAACCTAACCTTTAATGTAAACAACATTTTTAATTTTAATGACAGTGGCAGTCAACACTCAACAATATTTCCTAATGATGAAATCGAACAATGTGAAAAAGCCTTTGCTGAACACACCAGGACTTCTGATGGGAACTTTGTTGTGTTACTGCTATTACGGCTGCCTGTCACATCCCTAGGCGCATCTCGACCCATTGCATATAAAAGATTCAAGGCATTAGAGTCAAAATTAAAAAAAAATCCCAATTACAAAATTAAGTATGTTAAAATGATTGATGATTTAAAAACTTCAGGTCATATAAGGTCATGTAAAGGATACATCTGAACCTTGTAATTACTTAGCCCATCACGGTGTACTTAACCCTCTAAAGTTAACCACTCCCTTGAGAGTTGTGATAGATCCATCTTCAAAAACTACCTCAGGACTCTCACTAAACGATATACAATACAAGGATTCTTAGGAAAATATTTTATTGAGATTCCGCCAACATAGGTACATTATTTGTGCTGATATCAAAAAAATGTTTAGGAAAATTTTTATTAACCCTTCACAACAAAATTTACAAAGCATTTTATGGCGTGTTAGGCAAACCGAACCCTTATTGACATACAAACTAACCACTCTAAGCTTTTGTTTAAGATGCGCCCCTTATTTAGCAACTAGGTGTTTACAACAGCTTGCAGAGGAAAATAAACACTTAAAACCTACCGCAGCTTCTGCTATTGCTTCAGATTTTTATATCGATGATTTGCTTCACGGGGGAAATGACGAGCTCCTTGTAGCAAAAACTGCTATTGAAATTTATAAAATATTGCAATAAGCAAATTTTCACTTAAGAAAATGGAAATCTAACTAACTTTATTCTACAAGAAATTAATGAAAACACAGATTCAACACCTACCAATAATTCACTAATAAACCTAGTACTTGGCCAGTACACATAAAATATTAGGCCTCACTTGCTGTAATCAAAATGACACTATTCAATATACTTTACAAATAGAGCCAGTACCATCTAACTTAACAAAAAGAAAGATTTTATCCATAGCTGCTGCCATATTTGACCCATTAGGTCTCTTAAATCCAGTAATCATAATAGCCAGGTGCTTCATACAACGACTGTGGAAACTTAAGGTCGATTGGGACGATAACCTTTCCAGTGATCTATGCCAGGAATGGGCATTATTTTACAACAAATTACATTTACTAAATACTTTAACTATTCCATGCTATGTACTCATCATCAATTATGTTGATTTTGAACTCTATGGATTTTGTGATAGCTCTATGACAGCCTACGGAGCAGTCATTTATATTCGTTCCACAGACTGCTCTGGCAATATCCTTGCAAGAATATTCTGTGCCAAGTCAAGAGTAGCAAGGAATGAAACCATACCTAAATTGGAACTAAGAGCCTGTTTAGTATTAGCTCATTTGTACCACAAAGTAATTACGGCATTAAAATTGGAAAATATAACTACTACTATTTATGGTCTGATTCTCAGGTGGCATTAGCTTGGATCAACTCCCAATCAATAAAATTACCAACCTTTGTAAAAAAAAAAAAAAAAATTTAGTAATATAAAAAATTGGTACTGGGTCTCTTCCACTGACAATCCTGCGGACTTGTTGTCAAGGGGAGTACAGGCAGATAAATTGCCCACCACTGCCTTGTGGTGGCAAGGACCGACATGGTTGTCTCAACCTAAAGCTGAATAGCCAAACCAAACTAATTCTTCAGAATATAATTCTTCAAATAATAATGAAAATATTAGAGAAACCTACTGTAACATTTCTAGTAATTTACCTAATAACGAATTTATCTCCGTTTTATTTCAGCGCTGGTCTTGTTTCAAAAAATTTAACAGATTAATGGCATTAGTACTTAGATTTTACAATAATTGCAAAAATACAAATAATAAATTGATAGACTCATTATCTGTACAAGAATTAATTGAATCACGCAATAAACTAATCAAATATGCCCAAATGCAGTCTTTTACCAACGAATATAATTTACTTAGTAATAAAAAACAAATAACAAGCTCTTCCAGCCTGTTGTCCTTAAATCCCTTTATGGAAGATGGCATTATGCGCGTAGGAGGACGCCTAAGCTGATCAAATTATTGTCATGATAAAAAGCATCCCATTATTTTGCCATCTAATCACATACTTACAACACTTATAATTCGTGATATGCATATCAGACTGTACACGCTGGTCCTCAACTATTATTATCATCTTTGCGTAAACAATATAATAGAATAGAATATGGTTTATTAGCGAAATATGTATACAGTTGCAATTTTACAAATTGGTACATTCATTAATCTAAATATGACGCTAATCCGACATCCACTCAGCATGTGTCGTGGCATTTTACAACACGCTGGTCTTCCGTGACACCGGCCACACAAGAAGTACCACTGCGCACTGCAACGACACGCCGAACCATGTCATTTGACATGACATATGATTCTATTTCGAAGCACCACTACATGCAACAATATCATTATACGTACAGTGAGAGAAACCATTTTGGTGTCATATTTTGTTAGTTACAAGTGATTTTCTGTAAGTACTTTTTGGAGTTGTATATATGCTCCAAACAAATATTTTTCTATTTTTGCTACCTTTAAACAAAATCGCATAATAACAGAACTGTGTGAATCGATTATAAAAATAACGTAAGTTTCAAAAGAACAAAACACTTAAACACTTGCAAAAGGGATTATAGTATCTGTTATTAAATAAATAACTGGAATAGATTGTACAACACAGCACAGGCTAAGCTAATTTCTGTTTATTCAAAAGATACTTTTTATACTCAATTTTAAAAGATTTAACAGTAAGACAGTTCCTAATGGGTGGTGGAATATTATTCCAACACTTCGTGGCAGCATAACGAAAACTGCCACGAAATGCTGTTGTGCTGTGATGCACACCCAACAAACGCTGGGTAGATCTAATTGGACGTTGTGAGAAAGTCAGCTTAGCATATAGATAGGGAGGTGATTTTGTATGCACAACGTTAAAGAGCAAGCAAGCAAAATGATAAGTGTGCCTAGTTTTCATATTCATTAGATTGCTCTGATTGAGAAACGGGGTAACGTGAGCCCGTCGCGGAATAAGGAAGCAAAACCTAGCACAAGCATTCTGCACACATTGGATAAGATTTTTAGTGTAACCAAAAAAGCGATCGCCATTGACGGTATCCGCATAATTCAGCTTAGAGAGGATAAGAGATTCACAAAGCATAATAAGACTATCAACATCCAAATAGCGCACTTGGTACAAAAAACCTTAAGCCTATAAAAGCAGTTTTTAATACTGTTACAATACTGGCCTATACATGGTAAACAAACTGTAAATAAAGTGGTTCACCAATGTGTCATTTGTTTCAGAGCCAAGCCGAGGCTGGATTCTCCTATCATGGGAAATCTCCCCTCTTCCAGGGTAAATCCTTCATCCCCACCCTTTTTAAATACTTCCGTTGACTATGCCGGTTTTTTCAATATTAGAGACAGGAGGGGACGAGGCTACAAGGCAACTAAATGCTACATCGCTGTGTTTGTATGCATAGCAACCAGGGCGGTTCATCCGGAGCTGGTATCGAGCTTGGAGACTGCAAACTTCCTCTCAGCTTTCAGGCGCTTTATATCCCGACGCGGTAAACCTAAACAAGTTTTAAGTGATAATGGTACGAACTTTCATGGAGCTAACAACGAATTAAAAGAGTTGTATGACTTTTTGAGGGACAATTCCACTGAGCTTGCGGCGGCTAGCGCTGATGAGGGGATAACCTGGAAATTCTTGCCTTTTTCACAGCTCACATGGGCGGCTTGCACGAGGCTGCAGTTAAGTCATGTAAATTTCATTTGAAAAGGGTTCTAGGAAAAGATTAATTAACATTTGAAGAGTTTTCTACTGTACTTGCTCAAATTGAAGCCATATTGAACTCGCGTCCGCTATGCCCTATTCCAAATTCAACCAATGATGAGGTGTTTTGCTTGACACCTGCTCACTTCTTGATAGGTAGGACACCTATTTCGATGCCTGACTATGATTATGCTAATGCACCTACTTGTTGACTAACGCATTTCCAACAGCTACAACAAATTCAACAAGACTTCTGGCGACGATGGTCCAGAGACTACATCGGTCTTCTGCAGTCCCGCAGCAAGTGGAGAAGTTGCAAGGGTCCTGGTCTACGTGAAGGTGACGTGGTGTTGCTGAAAGACGACAGGCTGCCTCCTAACTACTGGAAACTTGGGCGCATCGCCAAATGCTGCAAGAGTACAGACGATGTGACAAGAGTAGCCGAGATCCAGACCAACAACGGAATAGTCAAGCGTTCATTCAAGCATATTTGTCCATTACCGATAAACGGAGTTGATTAATTCTAAAGTATCTTCACGTGTGTAATTGTTAACATCGTGTGAACCTAATAAAATTTTATTTTTGATGTTTTCTTATCATTTTCATGCAGCTAGATATCTGGTACCCTTCTCAACCTTTTTTTATTAACTTACTTGCCTAAATACCAGATATCTACGTGCTGCGCACTGAGCCATAGTCTCTGAGATTGTGGAACTGTGCTGGTCTACAGTTTCTGCTATGCTAACTGGCATAAAATTGTAGACTGGTACAGTTGGCAAGCAGATAGTGCTGCCCTCTGTATATTGGGCGCGGAGGATGTTGCACGTTGCGCCACCTAGTCTAAAAAGCTTGTACTACAAATTAATGGTTTTTACGTGTGGCAACTACGAGCAACATCTTTCACTAAGCGTTTTTAGCAAATATTCATAGATGGCGTTATTTTATGTAACTGTCAATGTCATTACACCACCACCTTTAATTCTTCAATTATAACTCGTCATGGTAGCACGTCCTTTTATTTTCTCACCCAATTTACAAACCCAGAAAACCAGTAGAAGCGTAGACAGACGCTTTTCATCCAAATTAATGGGCTAAGTCTGTCATCCAATTTTATGAACGCATTTCATCCAATTTAATGAACACATCATCCAATTTAATAGACGCCTTTCATCCAAATTAATGGACGCATCATCCAATTCAAGAGACGCCTTTCATCCAATTTAATGGACGCATCATTCAATTTAATGGATGCCTTTCATTCAATTTAATAGACGCATCATCCAATTTAATGGACGTCTTTCATCCAATTTAATAGACGCATCATCCAATTTAATGGACGCCTTTCATCCAATTTAATGAACGCATCATCCAATTTAATGGACGCATCATACAATTTAATGGACGTATCCTCCCCCAATTGGGTCCCCTATTTGTTTTCGAAATTTGTTGATCCGATTTTCATAGTATCGAACACTGTGTGCCGATAACTCAGTGATGCGATGTTTTACTCTATCGATGCTTTATTGGCGCGATGTAACGTTCATGCGAAAAATTATGTTGCGATACACCTTACAGCGATAGCTCATTGCTTCGGTAATTTATTAGTTCGATAGCATCGTAGCCCGAAACGCCTACTGATGTGTCTGTCAAATAGGATATTAAAAAATGGAACACCTGATGCAGAACCATAATGGTCAGCTAAACTATAAGGAATATAAAAGTGACGCCTTAGCAAAAGTTATTCAGCCTCATGAGCATTTTCTGGAGTCATAAAGTTCATGCGAACTAAGTCGTAGGCTTCGGCTGGTTTAAAATAAGTTTCTTGAAAGTTGATGATTAAAAAAGCGGCCAAGTGCGAGTCGGACTCGCCCAAGGGTTCCAGCAAGCAGCATAATATAAGCCTGGGCATAATAATATAGGGTATAATTGATATTGAAAAATGGAACACCTTACTGCTACTTCCTTAGAGCCGTAATATAAAAAAATATATAATAAATGACCTGTTTTTTTTTTGTAAAAACCAAATGCATGTTATGTAGATTTATGTATTGAAATACCATTGTAAAAGCAAAGGTATCTTTTTAGGGTTCCGTAGCTAAATGGCAAAAAACGGAACCCTTATAGATTCGTCATGTATGTCTGTCTGTCTGTCCGTCCGTATGTCACAGCCACTTTTTTCCGAAACTATAAGAACTATACTCTTGAAACTTGGTAAGTAGATGTATTCTGTGAACCTCATTAAGATTTTCACACAAAAATAGAAAAAGAACCATATTTTTTGGGGGTTCCAGATTAGAACTAAAATTCAAAAAAATATTTTTCATCTAACCCATACGTGTGGGGTATTGGAAAAATGTGTCCCCCTCCTGTAACTTCTTAAATAAGAAAGTGATAAAACTAAAAAAAAAAAATATATTGTTATTACCATGCAAACTACTAGCGAAAATTGGTTTGAACGAGATCTAGTAAGAAGTTTTTTTTAATACGTCATAAATCGTAAACCGCAAATTACCTTTCATTCAATCAACTCAAATAGAAAAATAAAATGAAACATGCTACAAAACTTATATTATGTTACTTGCGGAACCCTTGGGCCAGTCCGACTCGCACTTGGCCGCTTTTTTAATCATCAACTTCCAAGAAACTTATTTTAAACCAGCCGAAGCCTACGACTTAGTTCGCATGAACTTTATGACTCCAGAAAATGCTCATGAGGCTGAACAACTTTTGCTAAGGCGTCACTTTTATATTCCTTATAGTTTAGCTGACCATTATGGTTCTGCATCAGGTGTTCCATTTTTCAATATCCTATTTGACAGACACATCAGTAGGCGTTTCGGGCTACGATGCTATCGAACTAATAAATTACCGAAGCAATGAGCTATCGCTGTAAGGTGTATCGCAACATAATTTTTCGCATGAACGTTACATCGCGCCAATAAAGCATCGATAGAGTAAAACATCGCATCACTGAGTTATCGGCACACAGTGTTCGATACTATGAAAATCGGATCAACAAATTTCGAAAACAAATAGGGGACCCCCTCCAATTTAATGAATGAGTCATCCAATTAAATGGACACAGAGTACTATTCCCCTGATACATACATACGGTAGCAGTAAGCATCTGAAACTAGATAATCAAAATTTAATTACACAATAACATTGCATTAAACATATTAAATATTTTTCCTTGTATAAAAATAATATATGCATTCATTTCTAATAACAATTACAACCTTCGTATATCGGCGCACTTACTTTTTTCATAAGCCGTAAACTAGTAGTATGACTGGATTGCACGCACCCACATATTCAAAATACGAAAATTCTCTCTGGTTATTGAAATACACTCACAATGGTTAATGCATAAACACGCTCAGATGCATATTATTCATACTAAGTTAATAAAAATAAGCCGGACATGGAACGGCTTATTATATAGCTGTACAAGTCCAAATTCTCACTCAACGCCACTGTTATATATGTATATTATATACGAATAAAGAGTATTGTTATTTTAATGACTTCATCAATTTAATGATCAGCTGTGTGCTGCTATCAAGTCAATTATATGACCTTGTCAATTTAATGACCAGCTATGTGCTGCTTTTATGTCGTTTTACGACATTGTCAATTTAATGACCAGCTATGTGCTGCTTTTATGTTGTTTTACGACTTTGTCAATTAAAAGACCAACTATTTGCTGCTTTTATGTCGTTTTACGACATTGTCAATTCAATGACCAGCTATTTACTGCTTTTATGTCGTTTTACGACATTGTCAATTTAATGACCAGCTATGTGCTGCTTTTATGTCGTTTTACGACATTGTCAATTTAATGACCAGCTATGTACTGCTTTTATGTCGTTTTACGACATTGTCAATTTAATGACCAGCTATGTGCTGCTTTTATGTCGTTTTACAACATTGTCAATTTAATGACCAGCTATGTGCTGCTTTTATGTCGTTTTACGACATTGTCAATTTAAAGACCAGCTATGTGCTGCTTTTATGTCGTTTTACGACATTGTCAATTTAATGACCAGCTATGTGCTGCTTTTATGTCGGTTTACGACATTGTCAATTTAATGACCAGCTATGCGCTGCTTTAACACCAATATAATAACTTTATAGATTTAAAGCTCAACATAAAAGTAGGTACGTTATATATAAAAGTTTTATTTATATATGTCAAGTTCAAATGAAAAATAAAAGGACGAATAATCGTATCGACAATATGTACATATTTTATTATTCTTAGTTTTACTGTGTACGGTTTGTTACACACTCATAGAGTGATAAGAGTCTGATATATGGTAGAAATGATAGTCAGTACTGGAATGTTAACGGAACGGTTTATTGCTATAAATCGACGACTATTTTTAAGATGATAAATGCACGGTATGATTAACTGATAGATGATTGATAGTTCGACCGGAAATACTGATAGAAAGAAAAACTGATAGATAACGAGCACACGACACTGTTGTCGTCGACGGAGTTGTGACGTGAACTGAACTTTATTCGGCCGAGTGCCACGCGGTGTGTAAATTCGCTGACACTCGTGATTTGTACGTGCCGTGGCCCGTACATGCTCCCAGGGCGGGAGATGAGAGGAAAATGAGATGAGGTGAACTAATCCTACGAACAAGATGATAGGCGAACATTTTTACACAAAGTGAATGAAATATATAGATAAGTGAATGTAAATTAGAGTCTGCTGTTACTGATAGTAAAAACTGAACTAAGAATAGGCGAAGTGCCGCGATTTTGATTTTGATTACGCGCACTGTTATCGATTTGATCACTTTCACTTGATATACCACACTGACACTTCACTTCTTGTAGTTCAATAGCGTCTACACATTGCTGTACTTCAGTCTGTTGATTCTGGTCCGCAGGCGGGGCGCACGAGCGGCCGCGCGCTGCCCTCGCGCGAGTCCCTCGCCGCCACGCGAACGCTGCACCGACCGCCAGAGCGGCGCCCACCAACACGTAAATGGCGACGTAGTGATGCACGTCGTGATAGGAAACCCTTTCTACAAGCGGTTCATTTTGCTTCATGATATTGATCCTCTCTTGTAATGCAATCAGCTGGGCCTCATTTATAACATCTGTGTCGTTAATATATGAATGTGATATTGTTAAATTTAACGCATGATTGATAGGAGCCATGTCCAAAGTATTGAGATGAGAACCGATAGTGATGTTGCTTTCTATTTCCCTATGTGAATAAAAGGTAAAATCAGCTGATCTGATAAGACATCCTTGACCGAGTGTCATTAGCCCAGCTTGCGTTAGTTGAAACCAAATCTTGCCGATCGAACGTAGAGTAGCAACGATGTTGGTGAATTTGGTGGCGAATACGCGGATGTCCTTGGGCTCGTCTGTGGGACGAGGTAACGAACGTAGATTCCGCAGCTCGGCTAAGGCGATGTCGTCAGCGCGTCCGAAGCAGTTTTCGAGCTGGTACATGATTTCTTCGGGCTTGCTACGATGAATCAGGAGCTTTTCCACGGCTTCTTTTTCTTCACCTCGTAGACTGCGACGTAAGCGGGCGATGTTTTCGTACTCGGAAAAATAACTTGCAGATTCTTCGTACGCCATTTTGAACGATATCCATTCTTTAGGCTATCCGTGGAACGGCGGTAAGTCTATACTGTGTCGCGGGTTGGCTCGAGTAGCCCACACTATTGCGTTCGCGAGTTTGAGCGTATCTCGTGATGGCGGCTTAGGTACAGCGACGACAGTACCCAGGCCGGCGGCGTTTGTGGTCGGCGGAATAACGTACGGGTCGGTGCTCTAAACGTAGGTACGTTTGCCGCTTGTGGCAAAATATTACGCGGTGGTTCGTACGATTCTTGAGGTATATACGGCGCTGCGGGTGCAACGTACGACGATACAGGTGCGCCCTCTGGCGGCGGCAGCGGCGTCGGTCTATGCGGTGCGGGGGTGGGCTCCGCCGAAACTTGCGGGGCGGGCGGGGCTTCTTGTTGCTGAAGCGGTGTTCCCGACTGCCATGGTTCTTGAGCGATGACCAGGGGACGCGGCTGACTGTCATTCAGCCACTCGGTGACGCGGCGCGCAGTGTCTTGCTGTGTTGTCACGGTGTCCGCGTCGTCTTCCAAGTCTGTTTCTTCTTCAGCTTCGATGCTGGCGATGCGAGCTGCGGCTAGTTCAAGCTGTATCCGCAGATATTCTTTTTTCGCCCGAGCGAGACGTGCAGCCTTCTTAGAACTTTTCGACGATTTGTCTCGTGGGCGCGAACTCGAACTATGTTGCACGGCGGCGGTTTCGGTTTTCCCGACGTGCTCGATGACGCCTGCTGATCGCTGCAGCAGGCTTCCTGTTCGTACTGTATGAGGGACGGCTGGTCCCGCGTCGATCAAGGGGGTGCGGGGCGCCTGCCTCTCCATGGCTGTGCTGTCTAGCGTAGCGGTCGTTGTAATGGTAGCGCTCGCAGTCCTGTTGGTGTTCGTCGTTAATGTGCCCGTCGTGGCCCTGGTGTCTCCGCTCTATGATGTAGTGTCGCTCCCGGACGAGGCTATTACCTCCGAAGGAACTAATTTAACTAATTAAAGTTATTTATTTAACGAATTAAATCAATTTACAGTCCATGAATTCCCCGACTGTATAGAATGCTTTTTCTGCTAGTCACCGCTTTAGCCGGGTTTTGTAGGATGCTAGGCTGGGCGCGAGGGTAATTTCTTTAGGCAGATGACACTAGCTTCCTTGGAGATACGCTCCTACCAGAAAGAACATCAACGCAATCCATCGAAGTACGAGAACAATTAAATTTGAACCATGTCGACAAATAAATTTGAAAGAATATTGGAGACGAAGCTTGAAAACAATAAAAAAACCCTTTTACAGGAATTGAAATCTAGCATTATTTCAGACTTTAAGAATATAATAGCAAACTTGCAAGAGGGCGTGAAATCTATCACAACTGAACAGGAAACCCAAAAATTAGAAATATATAAAATAAATAAACAAATAGAAGATATAACCAAGGAACATGCTAAATTAACCAGAGAATTACAGGAGACACAGACACTTCTAGCCTTAAATAATAATCCTGACAAAATTAAACCGAGTAAGTGTATGTACGCACATGATAATTCTAAGCAATTTGTTTTATATGGCTTGCATGAGCGACAATGGGAGTCCGAATTTGAACTATGCGATCGTATCACTTACGCTTTTCAGGATATCCTAAATATAAATCTTAACGGCTACATCGAATCTTTGAACAGACTGGGTAGGAGGGGTCATAGAAGACCGTTGGTGATTGAGCTACTGTCCAAAAGAATGGTCATTTATATAGTCAAAAATAAATCCCTTTTTAAAAATACCGGATTGGCTGTATCCGAAATTTTAGACCAAAAACACTTGAAATACGTAGAAAGCAAAGAGAAATGTTATTACAAGAAAGAAGAAATAGAAGCTACAATGGCCTTTGCTTGAGCGGCACAAACAGGAGCTGCGTGTCACGGAAATGCAAATGTTGCGTTGGATATGCGGTGTATCACGAAGAGATCGTGTGAGAAACACCCGCATCCGCGGCAGCCTTCATGTCCGTGACATAGCAGACAAAGAGCAAGAGAGTCGCCTTCGCTGGTACGGTCACGTCTTGCGGAAGCCGGCAAGTTACGTGGGAAACAAATGTATAGCCATGCCACCTCCGCCGGGGCCCGGCAAGCGTGGTAGACCCAAGAAGTGCTGGCTTGACGTCGTCAAGGATGATATGCGTGCTAATCGTCTTACAACCAAGGATGCTCAAGACCGTGCGAAGTGGAAAAGAAAAAGTCGGAAAGCGGACCCCGGGCTTCTCAGCATTCAAACTGAGGATGCAACTGGGAAAACGCTCAGATGAGAGAGAGAGAGAGAGAGAAGCTACAATGTAAGGTCAAGTAAAGACTAATCCCAACACAGAAAGAACATGAAGAACTTGTCGATAGTCATACATCACTGTCTACGTCTCAGATTCACCAACAAACCAAAAATTTTGGTAGCTTTCGTGGATCATATAGAAATCATGTACCAGAATATTAAGAGCTTCTACAGGAAAAAACATATTTTAGAGTATATTACTGATAACAATAATGACTTAATAATCATAGTGTACCTAATTTAAGACAGTGACTTTAAATAGTTAGAACTGATGTACATTATGAAAAATCTGATATTTGAGGATCTGCGGAAACCTGATGTGGAAGTGGTACGGCCTGCAAAAACGGTTGAGGTTAGGGGCGTGATTTTTTTGTCAAAATGTGATGAGTTGTGAGCAATTTGACGACCGTCATTTGGTTTTTGATTTTTTTCAAAATTTAAGATGGCCGCAATACAAGAGCAATTCCCCTCCATACAACCTTACCCATTTTTTGAACTGGAAACATATTTTAACCTACTTCAATAGCTTCACGAAAGACCGCGGGCTGCTTGCAGCCCGCGCACAGCCCGAAAAGCTAGTTATATTATATTATAATATATAAACCTATATATTATATTATATTATATTAGTTCTTCTTTTCTCAGTCTCGAGAGAGGCTGGTGGTTTACTGAGATCCCGCCCTGAAACCTTCAGGTTGAGGGATTTTCAGTGTTGTCCCCGTGAACGAAAATTGAGTCCCCCAAAACTTTTGCAAGTATGTTTGTGGTGTGCATTGCTGCTTGCTTTTGCATTATGGTGATAGCTATGTTTGAGTCCAAGATATCACAATACCGCCGGAGGCTAGTTGCGGTTACTCGTGTTGCTCCTATTACGATCGGTACTACTATTGTTTTCGTGTTCCATAGTCTTGCAATTTCAGTTTTTAGTAGGTGATATTTACTTAGCTTTTCAATTTCTTTTGCTCCTATATTGTAGTCCGACGGTATTGTGATATCTATGAGGTAGGTGTTGTTGTTTAGTTTGTCTGTGTAAATGATGTCTGGTCTATTGTGGCTAACTGTTCTGTCTGTTTGTACTGGTATCTCCAACATCAGTTTCGCCCGGTCGTTCTCTATGACTTTCGGTTGGTCTAATACCTCCTTCCACCAGAATTTAGATACTTCAAATTTATGTTCCTGAGCTAGTGTCCAGAAAACATACTGCACAACATTGTTGTGCCTCTTCACATAGTAGCTACCAGCCAGTTTCTCGCAACCTAATATAAGGTGTTGGGCGGTCTCATCTTTGATCTTACATAGACGACATTTGCCGTCTACGGGTTTCTTCATTATGTCTTTTTCGTGTTGTCTGGTAGCTACTGCCTGATCTTGTATTGCAAAAACAGACAAAACCAGTGAAGAAGGCACCTGCTGTTTTTTTATCCATTTAAAAGAGAGTTCTGTGTTTATGTTTGTTTTATCAAGAATGGCGTTGTAGAATTGACCGTGAAGCGGTTTTGATTTCCAGATGTTGATACGGTGTTTTATTGTGGCTAATTTAAGTTCTCTATCTGTGTGTTGGTTATTTTCTGCTAGTCCTATTTCTGTTAAATTATTTTTGGCTTCTTTCAGTATTGAGTGTTTAGTTTTATTTTTATCATGATTTACTATTGCTGTTATTAAGTAATCATTTTCCTTCTCTAAGTATTGTTTGTATTTTATTATTTGTGTTTTGTGTAGTGTTTCTATGTTCATAAGTCCCCTTCCTCCTTCCTCAATCGGTAAGTATAGTCTCTCTTCGTCTGCTTTTTGCTGTTGTATTTTGTTTAATGCTAATAACTTTCTAGTCCTTGTGTCTATTTTTTTAAGGTCACTGTTTTTATAATTAACTATACCGAATGAGTATAAGAGTACGGGAACTGCGTATGTGTTTATCGCTTGTATGACGTTTTTGGCTGTCAGGTGTGTGTGAGTGAGTTTTTTTACTCTTCGAAAGTATTATTTTTGTATTTTTTTCATTTTTTTATTTATTTAACTTTATTACAAATGTAATAGGCGGACTTAAAGCCATAGGCTTTATCTACCAGTCAACCCACTGGTGGTGCCGAGAATAATAAGTCTTTAGAAGGAGGTGCAAAATACGTAATTTTGAAAGATTTACTAATATTTAGTAATATAAATAAAAACATATATTTAATAAATAAAATAATATATATCAATAAACTTACATTCAAAATATACATAGATAGATATAATAACCAATACATATACTACATATATATTTTTCTGCTATACTACATATATATTGTATCTGTTCCCTAAGATTGTCGTGGTCTATACTTCCTGATTCATTCATCCCTAGATATTATTATATTATATTACATTACATTACATTACATTACATTACATTGCATTGCATTGCATTGCATTGCATTGCATTGCATATTTCTTAGGTTTGCACCTTCTCGACCCTTTATGGTCGGTATCAAGCTGAACTCCCGCCCTGAGACCCTCAGGGAGAAGGAGTTTCAGCGTCCCCTCCTACAAAAACTGTATCCCCCAGAACTCGGCTTAAAATGTTACTAGTGTGTAATGCAGCCTGTTTTTGCATAATGCTTATATCTATGTGTGAGTCCAAGATGTCACAATACCGCCGGAGGCTTGTTATATGTATTATATTATATCATATCATATCATATCATATCATATCATATCATATCATATCATATCATATCATATCATATCATATCATATCATATCATATCATATCATATCATATCATATCATATCATATCATATCATATCATATCATATCATATCATATCATATCATATCATATCATATCATATCATATCATATCATATCATATCATATCATATCATATCATATCATATCATATCATATCATATCATATCATATCATATCATATCATATCATATCATATCATATCATATCATATCATATCATATCATATCATATCATATCATATCATATCATATCATATCATATCATATCATATCATATCATATCATATCATATCATATCATATCATATCATATCATATCATATCATATCATATCATATCATATCATATCATATCATATCATATCATATCATATCATATCATATCATATCATATCATATCATATCATATCATATCATATCATATCATATCATATCATATCATATCATATCATATCATATCATATCATATCATATCATATCATATCATATCATATCATATCATATCATATCATATCATATCATATCATATCATATCATATCATATCATATCATATCATATCATATCATATCATATCATATCATATCATATCATATCATATCATATCATATCATATCATATCATATCATATCATATCATATCATGTAACGTAAATACACGTTATGTTGTGTTAAATAAATATTTATCTATATAAAACTTAAAATGTAATAATAATTAACTAACTTAAATAACCTAAATAATATGTATAAAGAATATTTACAACTTAAACTAATTAAATAAAAACCTTAAAACTAAAAACAATAAAATCTTAAACTCAATGGAATTATTCTATTGACTTATATTCCTGACTGTACCGGGCCAACTGGTTCTATTGTTTGCGTCGCCGAGCCTGCGCCGGCGACATTGAATGACCGCTGGCCGGCGCGGCCATCTCAGTCTGCGCAAAAGTCACTTAGCGGCTGCACATACTGCTCCGCGTCCCAAGCTAACCACGTCCGCACGTCTTTGTGGATAGTTCTAGCAGTGACAGTGATTTGCGATATAGTAAGATTAGATTGAGTAAATCTGCCTGCCTGGTCGGTGATAGACCTTTACCAATATATATATAATCCAAATTGGAATTTTAACCCCGGATTGGGTAAGTGTTGAACTTAATTTTTAATACTTTTAGGAAACGCTGATTATTGTAGTTAATAATGTACATGTCATCAACTTCTACATTATTTGCAGCACACAAATCATGTGTTTTTATTATGCTATGATGATTTTGCATCCCATAGTAGATAGTTATGAATCAATGCTATTTTTATAGTCATTCACCACCATTTTGTTTTGCCTGGAATAATGTACACCGCTTTCCATAACTCGCTCTGATTGCCACACTGCACTGCACCTTCTACATGTCAATTTCCCAAGCGCTTAACGCAAGACATCATCATCATCATCATCACCATCTGACATCATCCTCATCAGTGTCGCTTATCGGAGCTATATTTAGGACTTCGCTTGACCGGTACCATTGTTCTAGGGTCCAAGATTTGGGTTTAGAACCTGCACTACTACGCGGTCCAGCCCCCCGGCCTTACATCACCCGCTCCACGGACGACCTTCCACGCAGCCGACCAGCTGAGCTGCTATCGTCTCACCGCGCCCGGCAAGTACCGCTGCCAAAGCAAATTTGACGGGCCCTACCACGCCCACGACCTTCATTCGTCCTTTTCGTTCTTTCTTAAATAAATTTGTAAGTGGACTCCGCTGGTTTCATTTTAAAACCCGAGCACGCTACAGTGGCGCCAACGTGGTTTAAACAAGGTCATTTTTGCTTTGGTAGTAAGTATGTGTATGTGTTTTTTTCTTTTTGGTTTTGTGATACGTCCTTTTATTTTTATTTTTTGGTTGCAAGTAGCTAATTTGCGCGTTCTTAGCTAAGAAAATACATATTTTTCTTACATGTACATTCACTTAAATGTACAGTCAGTTACAAAAATAGTTTATAATTTTTTTTGTTAAGTATGAAAAGTCTTTTTGTTGAGGAGAGATTTCAGTCAAGCAGATTATGACTACAGACTCATTTCAGAAATTCGTTCACGAACGCAAGGCGAGTCAGAGAACATAACTATTTACCTTTCCATAATGGCTGGTATGTTCTCTCGGCTGTCAAAACCATTATCAGAAGAGGAGAGATTGGAAATAATACTTCACAATATCAGGCCTGCTTATACTAGCACTTTAGCTGCCGTTTCTGAAGTTAAAGATATAGATTCTCTAAAGGCGATTTGCCGAAATTATGAAAATTTCCAAGCTCGCCTTGCTCACTTTCATGAGCCGGCCAAGCCGACAGCTGATACTTTAGCCCCTGAATTTGCATATAACGGTGGTACAAATCAAAACAAATATTTCAATAAACAAACTTATAATCAAAATAGAAATAAATCAAATAATACATATTACAGAGATAATCATAACAATACTAAACAAAATTATAAAGACTATCACAATAATAATAACTACAAACAAAATTCTTATAACAAAAATTCAAAATACGAGAATTTGGATGCTATTAATGATAATTCTAATACAAAAGGTGACAGGAAGCGTTTCTGTCCTCGTTGCCGCGTAGATACCCATAATTTACGTCAGTGTACAGCAAAAAAAGATATTATCTTTTGCTTTGTATGTGGTCGAAAGGACGTCAAGACACCGCAAGCAATTTCTTTAGAACTTTTAGGATTGACACAATTCTAAATAAAACACCAGAAAATGACAATAGACCTTATGTTTCTGTTGATGTTCATGGCTTGCAAATCACTGGTCTTCTAGACTCTGGATCTGGAGTCACAATTATCGGTAACAATGCGCATACGTATTTAATAGAGCGTGGTCTGTTGATGCATATCGACAACAGCATGACCGTGCGAGCCGCGGGTGGTCACTCTTTGCAAAGCATAGGTATCATTCTCTTGCCTATCAAGTTTGATAACCAATTTCACGTAATTAAAGCTTTTGTTATACCATCCGTCACTTCTAACCTAATTCTCGGTGTTGATTTTTGGCGTGACTTTGGCATTTGCCGTAGATATTTAAGTAGTCTAGAATTTATTAATGTACAAACATCGTCATTACATGAGGAATCAGGCAAGCACTTACATGGATATGACAACTTAGACGATACAAAACGTCGGTTAGCTGATAACGTCATTAAGCAGTTCAAGGACATTTCATATGAGAAAAAGGGTTTAGGAGAGACCAGCTTGATAACACACCATATCGACACTGGCGACGCACAACCGATTCGACAGCGCTATTACCGCATGTCGCCGGAAAAGCAACGCATTCTGGTCAACCAAGTCGATGAGATGTTGTCTTTAGACGTCGTCGAGTCTTGTGAGAGCGCATGGTCTTCCCCAGTTCTCCTTGTCACGAAAAAAAATGGACAGCCTCGTTTTTGCCTCGACAGTCGCAAATTGAACTCGATCACTAAACGTGACGCGTACAGTCTACCGTACGTCTCAGAGATCCTCGACAATCTTCGTGACGCGCGTTATTTATCCAGTATAGATTTGTCAAAGGCTTTCTGGCAAATTCCAATTGCAGAAAAGGATAGGGATAAAACGGCTTTTTATATTCCTGGCAGAGGAACTCTACGGTTTAAGAGAACTGCGTTTAGTTTAACTAATGCGCCAGCAACTCAGCAACGACTTGTAGATCTTTTGTTTAGAGAGTTTGAGTTGCAGGTTTTCTGTTACCTGGATGACATTATCATCGTATCCCAAGATTTTGACAGCCATGTTTCCTTATTGTTACGTGTCCTCGATAAATTAAAACACGCAAACTTGACTGTCAATCTTGAGAAATGCAAGTTCTTCAGATGTCAGCTTAAATACCTCGGCTATGTTGTGGACAGCAATGGACTACGTACTGACCCGGAAAAAGTTGAGGCCATTCTCAATTATCCGACACCTTCTTGTCGCAAAGATCTGAAGCGTTTTCTTGGTACCGCAACTTGGTACAGACGTTTTGTCCCCAACTTTAGTACCGTAGCTGGTCCTCTGAATAAGCTGACATCTAACAAGAAAGGCGCGCCACCCTTTAAGTGGACACCGGAAGCCGATTCTGCTTTCCAGAACCTGAAAGAGGCCTTAATTTCAACACCCGTACTTTCTTGCCCAAATTATGAATTGCTTTTTGAGGTGCATACAGACGCCTCAAACTATGGTGTTGGAGGTATGTTAACCCAAGTAGTAGATGGTAAAGAGCACCCAATTGCTTACATGAGCAGGTCCTTGTCTCAGGCAGAAAGAAATTATAGTATCACAGAACGTGAGACGTTGGCTGTTATTACCGCTATCGAGCACTGGAGGTGCTATTTAGAGAACGGAAAGCGTTTCACTGTCTATACCGATCACAGCGCCTTAAAGTGGTTCCTTTCTCTAAATAATCCCACCGGTAGATTAGCGCGTTGGGGAGTTCGCTTGTTTGCTTTCGACTTTGAAATTAAACACCGGCGTGGCGTTGATAACGTCATTCCCGATGCCCTTTCAAGGGCCGTACCCGTTAGCGCTATTTCAACTTCGAACACTTACAAAAACACAAATGATATGTGGTACAAAGATCTTTTTAACGGTGTACTTAATGCACCTCAAAATTTTCCGACTTTTAATAGAACTTGCATTTCTCAAGATTGACAGTCAAGTTTGCGTGTTTTAATTTATCGAGGACACGTAACAATAAGGAAACATGGCTGTCAAAATCTTGGGATACGATGATAATGTCATCCAGGTAACAGAAAACCTGCAACTCAAACTCTCTAAACAAAAGATCTACAAGTCGTTGCTGAGTTGCTGGCGCATTAGTTAAACTAAACGCAGTTCTCTTAAACCGTAGAGTTCCTCTGCCAGGAATATAAAAAGCCGTTTTATCCCTATCCTTTTCTGCAATTGGAATTTGCCAGAAAGCCTTTGACAAATCTATACTGGATAAATAACGCGCGTCACGAAGATTGTCGAGGATCTCTGAGACGTACGGTAGACTGTACGCGTCACGTTTAGTGATCGAGTTCAATTTGCGACTGTCGAGGCAAAAACGAGGCTGTCCATTTTTTTTCGTGACAAGGAGAACTGGGGAAGACCATGCGCTCTCACAAGACTCGACGACGTCTAAAGACAACATCTCATCGACTTGGTTGACCAGAATGCGTTGCTTTTCCGGCGACATGCGGTAATAGCGCTGTCGAATCGGTTGTGCGTCGCCAGTGTCGATATGGTGTGTTATCAAGCTGGTCTCTCCTAAACCCTTTTTCTCATATGAAATGTCCTTGAACTGCTTAATGACGTTATCAGCTAACCGACGTTTTGTATCGTCTAAGTTGTCATATCCATGTAAGTGCTTTGCCTGATTCCTCATGTAATGACGATGTTTGTACATTAATAAATTCTAGACTACTTAAATATCTACGGCAAATGCCAAAGTCACGCCAAAAATCAACACCGAGAATTAGGTTAGAAGTGACGGATGGTATAACAAAAGCTTTAATTACGTGAAATTGGTTATCAAACTTGATAGGCAAGAGAATGATACCTATGCTTTGCAAAGAGTGACCACCCGCGGCTCGCACGGTCATGCTGTTGTCGATATGCATCAACAGACCACGCTCTATTAAATACGTATGCGCATTGTTACCGATAATTGTGACTCCAGATCCAGAGTCTAGAAGACCAGTGATTTGCAAGCCATGAACATCAACAGAAACATAAGGTCTATTGTCATTTTCTGGTGTTTTATTTAGAATTGTGTCAATCCTAAAAGTTCTAAAGAAATTGCTTGCGGTGTCTTGACGTCCTTTCGACCACATACAAAGCAAAAGATAATATCTTTTTTTGCTGTACACTGACGTAAATTATGGGTATCTACGCGGCAACGAGGACAGAAACGCTTCCTGTCACCTTTTGTATTAGAATTATCATTAATAGCATCCAAATTCTCGTATTTTGAATTTTTGTTATAAGAATTTTGTTTGTAGTTATTATTATTGTGATAGTCTTTATAATTTTGTTTAGTATTGTTATGATTATCTCTGTAATATGTATTATTTGATTTATTTCTATTTTGATTATAAGTTTGTTTATTGAAATATTTGTTTTGATTTGTACCACCGTTATATGCAAATTCAGGGGCTAAAGTATCAGCTGTCGGCTTGGCCGGCTCATGAAAGTGAGCAAGGCGAGCTTGGAAATTTTCATAATTTCGGCAAATCGCCTTTAGAGAATCTATATCTTTAACTTCAGGAACGGCAGCTAAATTGCTAGTATAAGCAGGCCTGATATTGTGAAGTATTATTTCCAATCTCTCCTCTTCTGATAATGGTTTTGACAGCCGAGAGAACATACCAGCTGTGACGTAGTGATTATTTTGAAAGAAACAATATTTAAAAAGACCAAACTCTTTAATTTAATTTTTAACAATTATACAATGAGAAATTAGTCACAGATAAGGGTCGTAGGTTCACAGCCACGAGATTCGTTGTTCCAGAAGAGATTTCCAAAAGTACTCAGCTTTGAAGCAGCCCGGCGTCCAGTGGTGGTCGAAAGAGGACGAGGCTCCTCACGCCTTCTTATTTATATGGCCGCGCGGGGTGAAGAGCGGAATAAGGAGGGAAGCACCAGTATGGACTTCGTGACACACCCCCCTCGTTGGGACAGAATTTTCCTGCCGGAAAATTCGGCTTCATCTGCTCGCTGGCTGAAGCTGGCAGGATACGACGGGGTTGCGGACTCAGGAGACCCAGGAGGAGCAGGACAGCTGAAATTTAGAGAAAAGGAATGAGTAACATTCTAGGTATTGCAGTTAGGTTACCTGAAAAGTTAGAAATACATTATACGAGCCGAGCCGAGTCACCTCACAGAGCAATTTTATTTTTTTATTTTATTTTTAGCACCAGAAACAATAATTAAAATATAGTGCGAAACGTTAGATGCGATGCGATATGAAATAACAATGTGAAGCGATCATTATAGTTATCTATTAACAAGTGTGCGTGAACAGCTGTGGTATGCACAACCGGTAAGCCAAGGTCAAGAACCGGTCGTAGCTTGCAAGTGTCAATGCGTTCAATAGCGAATAGGTGAACACAATATCGCCTTTAGGTGCGTGGGTTCAGGTATTGAATGCAAACTGCGGCAGTTGAATAACTGTAGTTTAATTATAGAACAGCACACATAATATTTATGGAAGGAGAAGAGATTGAAAGAATAGCACAAGAAGAAAGTCTAGGTAAAGCACAGGCTGCAAGCGGTAGGTACGAAGCGCGTAAACAAACGATTTGCGGTTCGCGGCAAAGCATCGATCGACATGCACTCAGCGCTGCTCAGGCGAAGGTAGACTGGCTGCCGGCCGGCGAGCGAACAACGACGCGCGCGCATCGTAATCTATTTTTAGAACACGGAATGCGGTCCTCGCTGCATACTACGGATATCGCCCGGCTTTGTTTCTCAATTAATCAAATATTGAATATATGTTGTGAAATTAAGTAAATAAAATATATTTATGTATTGTATGATATTTTATTATACTATATGTGTATGTGTATGTATATATTATATGTATATATTATTTAATGTGAATATTAATATTTTATATAAGTAAATTGTGATGTGTATTTATATATTATGTATGTGGCAAGTTACCTACATCACTCCCCTCCAGAGACCGTGTCTACGGGCGATAATAGTCCGGGAAATGGACTCTTCTTCCCGATCGTGTTGTCCGCAAGACAGGAGTATTAGGGACGTCAGGTAAATTGGAGGAGTCCTGTGGTTGTGACTGTGGAGGGTTGAGGGGTTGATCATAATGTGGTGGGGGAATATCCTCGAACAGTATATAGGCCGGTTTTAGGCGGTCTATACTTACCGTCGTGTCTTTCCCTTTTAAACGTATAGTAAAATACTTGGCACCTCTCTTTACAACTTCGTGTGGTCCTGTGTATGCAGGCTGGAGTGAGCCCCGTAGCATGTCTTCCCTGAGAAATACATGGCTACATGTGGCAAGATCTTTGAACACGAAAGTTCTATGCGCAGAGTGGTGTTGAGGTGGTACTGGACGTACATTTTCGGCAAAATTCTTCATTCTGGCTGAAAACTCAGTTATGTCGGTTGTGTAACCGGTAACCGTATGGCCGAAAAATTCGCCAGGAAGGCGAAGTGGTTCACCATACATGAGTTCAGCCGATGAAGTTTGGAGGTCTGCTTTAAAGGCACTCCTGATGCCGAGAAGGATGATCGGTAGCATCTCCGTCCAGTTTGCATCTGCGTGACAGGTTATCGCAGCCTTCAGCTGCCGATGGAAACGCTCCACCAAGCCGTTGCACTGTGGGTGGTAGGCTGTTGTCTTTCGATGATCGAAACCGATGGATATGGACAGTTGTTGAAATAGTGCTGATAAAAACTGTCGTCCGCGGTCGGTGACGATTTCGATGGGACAGCCGTAGCGAGATACCCAACAGGATATGAACGCTTTGGCCACTGTCTCGGAGGTGATATTGGTAAGCGGCACGACTTCTGGCCATCGCGTGAAGCGATCGATAAGTGTGAGGCAATAGCGATAATCACCATCTGAGGGTAGTGGGCCGATCAGGTCTAAATGCACATGTTTGAATCGCGCTGAAGGTAACTGAAGCGTACCGATAGGTGATGCTACGTGCCTAGTTACCTTTGAGCGCTGGCACGCCAAACATGCCTTTGACCACTCACGGCAGTTCTTACGAATTAGTGGCCAGACGAAGCGTTGTGCAACGAGCTTGGCTGTGGCGTTCGCTCCTGGGTGGCTAAGTGAATGAAGGGAGTTATATACCTGCCGACGCAGTTCTTTAGGGACAAAAGGTCTGGGGGTTGGTGTACTGACGTCGCAGTACAGTTCAGTACAACTCCCAGGTAAAGTCATCTTTTTGAGCCGGAGTGAGGTATCGCCTTGGAGATGATCAGACAGTTCAGGGTCTGTTGCTTGGAGCTTGGCCATAACTTCAAGATCAACAGGCATCTGCAGTTCACAAATGCGGGAAAGCGTATCGGCAACGACGTTATCTTTCCCTGCAATGTGACGCACGTCCGTTGTGAACTGCGAGATGAAATCAAGATGTCTATACTGACGCGGTGAACAGTTACTTTTTCTTTCGTGAAAAGCGTAACAAAGTGGCTTGTGGTCAGTATAGACTGTGAAGTTAGTGGCTTCAAGCATATGTCGAAAATACTTGATGCTCTCGTATATGGCAAGGAGCTCACGGTCGTACGGAGAGTATTTCGTCTGCGACGGGCTCAATTTGCGTGAAAAAAATGCCAATGGCTGCCAATGTCCATCTTTTCTTTGTTGAAGGACTCCGCCTATTGCCATATCAGAGGCATCAGTGACAAGTCCTAGCTTAGCCTGTGTGTCAGGATGAGCCAAAAGTACGGCGTCGCAGAGGCTCTTTTTACATGCTTCAAAAGCATCCAAAGCGTCTCCTTTTATGGTGACAGGGTGAGATGCTTTTATAGACCCAGTTAGTAAAGCGTTCAGAGGAGCTTGTATTTGGGCTGCGTTGGGCAAGAAACGCCTGTAAAAATTGATCATACCCAAAAATCGTCTTAGCTCTCTAGCTGTTTTCGGAACTGGGAAATCAGTGATCGCCTTCACCTTGTTATCCAAGGGTTTTGTACCTTCTTCGGATATTTCATAACCGAGAAATGTCACTTTGGATGTGCCAAAAACGCATTTGTTGGTGTTGATGAGGACACCGTAGTTTCTCATTCGGGTAAATAGTTGTCGAAGGTGATCTTCGTGCTCGGCTTGAGATTTGCTGAAGACCAAAAAGTCATCCAAATATGGGTAACAAAACTCAAAGCCCCGGGTCATTTCATCGACAAACCGTTGAAAAGTAGCGCCTGCGTTACGTAACCCGAAGGTCATAAACGGGAACTCGTATAAACCGAATGGAGTGGCGATCGCGGTCTTCTGTATATCGTCTTTAGCCACGGGAATAAAATGATACGCTTTCACAAGATCGATAACTGAAAAATACCTACATCCTGACAAAGCGTGTGAAAAATCATGTATATGGCGTATAGGGTATTTTTCAGGTATTGTTCTGGCGTTTAATAACCTATAGTCGCCACATGGACGCCACCCGTTATCCTTTTTTTGTGCGAGGTGTAGGGGTGATGCCCATTGGCTATCCGAAGGGCGCGCGATGCCATTGGCTATCATAGTCTCAAACTCTCGTTTGGCTACCTTGAGTTTGTCGGGAGCTAATCGACGGGGTGAACATGATATTGGGGGGCCTGGTGTGGTTCGAATGTGGTGTGTAGTATTATGTTTGACGATCTCCGGAATACCAGCAGGACGTGTTAATTCCGGAAATTCGGAAAGAATAGCGTGATACGTACTGTTACCACCTGTGGGAACCTTTACACTGGAAATAAGGCAATTAGCTGAAGCTACGGTAGTTATAGCGCTAACATTGGTTAAGCTATCGACTAGTTTTTGCTTGCTAACGTCAACAATAAGCTGGTAAAATGATAAAAAATCTACACCAATGATAGGTTTTGTGACGTCAGCCACCACAAATCTCCAAGGAAAATTCCGACGCAAACCTAGGTTTAAATTTAATTGTATATAGCCATAAGTGTCGATAGTAGAACCATTGGCAGCGCTCAACTGATAATCAGTTTTATGCCTATGCTCCCTAAGCGCAGAAACCGGATACACACATATGTCACTTCCTGTGTCTATTAAAAAGTTCGTGTTCGTCGCGCGGTCCATGACAAAGAGGCGACCGGTGGGACTCTGGCAGTAGTTAGTCGCCATCACTGACTGCCTGGACTGTTTTCCGCTTTCGGCTTGTAGTCGCAGGGCTTTACGCAGTAATTTGCTTTGGACCCGTGTTTATGGTGGTACCAGCATACAGGAAAGCGCCGGTAGTTCGATTGCGAACGGGTGCGCGGTGAACGGCTGCGTGACCCATACCTTTGGCCTCGCTCACGTTGACGGGATTGTCTCGTGTTTACTTTAGACGTGAGTGCGCTGACCTGTCTGGTTAATTCTGCCATCTGCTGCGTCAACTGGTCGATTGCCGACGGTGAAGATGATGTAGCTGCTACTTGTTGCGATGGCGCTGCTATGTCGTTAACGCGGTCGGCTAACTCGGCGAGGGCATCGAGAGACAAAGTGGTCTGCGACGCGACGATCGGTTGCATTCCTACCGGTAAGCGACTCGTCCAGATGGTCTTCAGGAAGTCGTCAGGTATGGCTGCTCCGGCAAGGTGCTGCAGGTACCTCAGAAATTGTGACGGCTTGCGGTTACCCATCTGCTCGTGCATCAGTAGCTGCTTTACTTTATTTTCGCGTGATACTGATAAACGCTTGATCAGCTCCGACTTAAGGCGCGTATAGTTAGCTGGGCCGGTAAGGATGTCCTCTACTTCTGCTGCATATTGCCTGTCCAGCGTCGCCAGTACATGGTAGAATTTGGTCGCGTCATCAGTTATCTTCAGTATGGCGAACTGTCCTTCGACCTGTGCGAACCAAATTGCTGGCTTTTCTGGCCAGAATGGGGGTATTCGCATATGCACGGGCGGTGTGGGCGTTGGCGCACTTATCACGGACGCCGCATCCTGGAATTCGGTGTCCGCCATCTTGTCCATTCTTTTCTTGCGAAGCGTCACGTTTTCTTCTGTGTCTGACATCTTCTTTCTTGTGTCCAGAGGGGTCACCAGTTTAGGTGCGTGGGTTCAGGTATTGAATGCAAACTGCGGCAGTTGAATAACTGTAGTTTAATTATAGAACAGCACACATAATATTTATGGAAGGAGAAGAGATTGAAAGAATAGCACAAGAAGAAAGTCTAGGTAAAGCACAGGCTGCAAGCGGTAGGTACGAAGCGCGTAAACAAACGATTTGCGGTTCGCGGCAAAGCATCGATCGACATGCACTCAGCGCTGCTCAGGCGAAGGTAGACTGGCTGCCGGCCGGCGAGCGAACAACGACGCGCGCGCATCGTAATCTATTTTTAGAACACGGAATGCGGTCCTCGCTGCATACTACGGATATCGCCCGGCTTTGTTTCTCAATTAAACAAATATTGAATATATGTTGTGAAATTAAGTAAATAAAATATATTTATGTATTGTATGATATTTTATTATACTATATGTGTATGTGTATGTATATATTATATGTATATATTATTTAATGTGAATATTAATATTTTATATAAGTAAATTGTGATGTGTATTTATATATTATGTATGTGGCAAGTTACCTACATCGCCAGTAAATAGAATTCAGTTAATGTTATAAAGACAATTCGAACCTGTATACTTGATTCAAGCGAGAGACTTTTTTACCACTAAACCATAGGGTACAAGAAAAAAATGTTATACATTGGTTATAGAAGATAGTATTTAATTTGTTTAAATTTTGATTATATTTTGATAATTATTCTTTATAATTTATTTGTTTTATATCTTTAATATGCCATTCGCCCAGTGGCTTACCAGACATGTCTGAAAGTTTATACACCAAAGGAGATTTTTTTGATACTATTTTGCATTTTATAAATTTAGGGGCCAATTTTTTTGAAAAATATTTGTCTTTATCGCTTAAATAAAATGTTCGCTTCCAAACAATATCGCCAACGTTGAATTCGGCCAGCTTACGGCGAAGATTATAAGACTGGCAGTTACGCTCGTGGGCCGATAACAAGGATGCATGTACTTTGTCAAAGATAGAAGACAAGTGACCAAGGGACTCCGCATAACAGTCACGTGGTACGTGAATTAAGTTCGGATCAGAATCTAGATAGTGTGAACCGCAAGTTATCAATTCGCGACCGAAAACAAGAAAAGAGGGCGTGTAGTTTGTGACTTCGCTTACCGCACAATTGATAGCGAATTGGATTTTAGGTACTAGCGCATCCCACACTCTGTGATCGTTCTCAATGAATGCGGAGATAGCTGTAGTTATAGTTTTGTTATAACGTTCAACCGTATTAACGTGAGGCGTATAAAATGGGGTATAGTGTGTGTTCGGAACTTTATATTTAGATAATAAGTTTTTAAATTGGGCACTAACGAATTGTTTACCGTTATCTACTATGACCGTAGAAGGAATGCCGTGAACCAAGAAAACATTATCTTCGAGTATTTTTGTTATTATTTCTGCTGTGGCACGCTTTATAGGGAAAAGCAAACAATACTTGGAGAAACAACAACAGACAACGAAAATATAGTTATTTTGTTTTCTTGTAGGCGGAAGGGGTCCGATTAGATCGATACTTATCGTTTGAAACGGCCTAAGACATGACTTTGGTCCGCCCATATGACCGAAAGTGGAGTGAGTTTGATGTTTATGAGCGATACAATCATCGCAAGAATTGACGGCCTTAACCACGTCCGCATACATACCTGGCCAATAGTAGTTAAGGGCCAAGCGCTTGTATGTTTTAGAGATGCCCATGTGACCGGCTGTGGGCAACGAATGGTTTTGCCTTATTAACTCCGATCTCTCTTCGGATGGAACAACCTCTTTCCATTGAAACTCTCTAGTAAGAGGGTTAAGACTTTTTTTAAAACGATATAATTTATTATTAAGGACCTGATAGTCGATAAAAGAGGCAGGAGACTGTGAACAACCTTTATAGATATTAAGATACCATGAATCATTAGTAGAAATGACATTCCCATCTATTGTGTTGCATTGCATAGGCATGACATTAGGAGAACGAGAAAGGAAGTCTGGCACAACGTTATCGGTTCCTCGACGATGCTTTATTTCGAAATTATAGGAAGAAAGACGGACTCCCCATCTAGCCAGTCGACCCGTAGGATTGTTGAGTTTGATAAACCACTTGAGAGCAGCGTGATCAGTGTACACAATAAATTTCTTGCCATTTTCTACATAGCAACGCCAGTGTTCAATAGCTGACAGAACAGCAAGCGCCTCGCGCTCTGTAGCACTATAATTTCTTTCTTGGTCCGTAAGGGATTTGCTGTAGAAGGCTATAACTCTTTCTTTCCCCTCCAAGACCTGACAAAGAACAGCTCCGATACCAAAGTCACTACTATCCGCGTGGATTTCAAATGGTTGTGTGTAATCTGGACAAGATAGTACCAGCGAAGAAGACAAACAATCCTTTAATTTATTGAAAGCTGCGTCAGCCTCTCGCGACCAATTGAACGCAGGAGAGTTTTTACCGTTAGAGGTTAGTTTATTCAAGGGAGATGCCAGCGCACTGAAGTTAGGTATAAACCTTCTATACCACGACGCAGCGCCTAGAAAGCGACGGACCTCCTTTTTGTTAGTAGGAGTGGGGTAGTTTTTTATCGATTCTACCTTTTCGGGATCGGCATGAAGGCCTTCCGAATCCACTACATAACCCAGGTATTTTAATTTAGTACTGAAAAAGTTACATTTGTCGAGATTTATAGTGAGGTTCGCATATTTTAATTTTTCTAGTATTTTTGACAATAGTGTGATATGGCTATCAAACGAATCTGAGACACAAATTACGTCGTCGATATAACAAAAAACCCTGTTTTCAAATTCTGGACCGTAAAACAAAATATCTGCAAGACGCTGCTGGGTGGCTGGAGCGTTAGTTAATCCAAAAGCCATAGATTTAAAATGAAATTTACCACGCGTAGGAATATAAAATGACGTTTTGCAACGATCCTCTTTTTTTATCAAGGTTTGCCAAAAACATTTTGAAATGTCTAAACTAGATATGTATTTAGCATCTCTTAAGTTATCCAAAATCTCAGCAATATAGGGTAAACTATAAGCATCTTTTTTCGTTATAGAATTTAATTTCCGACTATCCAGACAAAAACGCAGTTCGCCATTTTTTTTAGGGGTCAAGATCACTGGATTAGACCAAGGGCTCTCGGAAGGTTCAATCACGTCCTCTTTAAGCATTTGGTCGACATGTTTTACCAAAATGCGCTGTTTCTCTGGTGACATGCGATAGTAACGCTGCCGAATCGGTGGGTGATCACCTGTATCTATCGAATGAGTAATGAGAGAGGTACGGCCGAGACCGCGTTTCTGATAGGAAATATCGATAAATTGAGAAATAATGTTTTTGGCGGTAGTTCTTTGATCGTCAGTTAAATTATCAAATGAAATTAATTTACTAACGGTGTCCTTCTGTACTACCGAGGTTCCAGATTCGTGATTATTTTGAGGTGAGATGGTTTCCAAATTAGCCGGAAACAGACCAAAACTCCTCCAAAAATCCATACCCAGAATCAAGGGATTTTTGATGCCAGGAACGATATGGGTAACAAGAGAAACAGTTTTATTTTGAAATTGGAATGGAATTACCACTGAGCCGAGTGAAGAATATTGCTCGCCACCAGCGGTGGTAAAAACCAAGGGCTTAGAACCACTTAATTCCAAATTTTTCAAGAAAAGAAGATGAGAATTATTACCAAGTATAGTTGCGCAAGACCCAGAATCAAGTAAGCCAATGGTGTTTTTTTTACTACTACAGGGATATAGGGAGGTTGTGTGTTTGTATTTACGATTGAAGAAAGTTTATGGCAATTAAAGAAATTGGATACGTGATGTAGCCAATTGTGCCACTCAGTTTTACTAGTTCGACTTTTTATTTTAGACTTTCCCCAATCGGAACTTACAAGTTTTTTGAAGGTTCATTGTTTTTATTACAGTTTGTACAATTAGAGACTTTAAAACCTTTCAAACCACATTTAAAGCAAATAAGAAAACGAGGCTGAGTGCAAGATGATAAATTGTGCGAGTCATTTCTACATCTAAGGCAGAATTGTTTATTATTAGTAGTATTAGCAACGGCATTAATTTGACGATCCTTAGAAAAATTGTTAGAAGAAGCCGGACTGGAATTTTTAAAATAATTTCGATTTCGGAAAAAGTTTTTATTATTATAAGTTTTATTTACGATGGCGGAATCGGAATCAACGTAAGCCAGTTCAGGCGCCAAAGTACTAGAAGTAACCTTAGGTGGTTCAGAAAAATCATTACTACGACTTTGATATTGTTCGAACTTTCTGCAAATGCTAACCAACGAAGAAATATCTGAAACAACCCCAGTCAGAAGGCAATTAGTGTAACAAGGCCTAATGTTATTTAACAAGATGTTCAATTTGACAGACTCGCTGACAGGCTCATCCAAACGGGAAAATAATCCTTGCATTTTTGCTATATATAAGGTTATGTTCTCTTTCTCGCCCTGAGAACGAAGTCTTATTTCCGCCATTAGTTTATCGTCGTAATTATGCGGACTAAAATCACGCTTAAGTAATTTACAAAGATCGTCCCAAGTATCAACGCTGTCTTTAATAGAACGATACCAATGGAGTGCATCGTCTGAAAATATCTCAAAAGCGAAAGAAAAGATTTTGCTATCTGGAATGCTTCTACAAGACATAAATTCGTTAACTTTTTGGATAAAGGCGCGCACACACGATTTGCCGTTATATTTAAATTTACCGAGTTCAGAAAATAATTTACGATCGTAGGTTAATGCATCAAAGAATTTTTCATCAGAGTTCTGTGACTCGACTCCGCTCGATACTACAGGTTTAGAAGAAGTTAAGGACGAGAGAATTTCGGAAATGGAATGAAACTCGTTCCAGACCGAATTAAATTTTTGTGTATCACTAATTGAGGTGACGTCAATGCGTGATAACCTATGAAAAACGTGGCTGAGAATAGATTCAGTTCTAGAGTAAAGATTTTTATCAAATTTAGATTGCAAGGCTTTCGCGTTGTTTTTCACTCGTATTAAGGAATTATTTACCGCGGAAATATCCTCTTCGACCGTAAAACATGATTCTAAAATGTCCCCTGAAGGAGAACTAGATGAAAGTTTGGTAATTAATTTACGTAACTCCTCCACAGTACACTTTGAGGGGTCACCACCTCTTATTTCTACCTCATATTCGAGTTCCGATTTATTTAATAAAGTAAATTTTATGGTATAGGCCATAGTGACCAAAAAAAAATGTGTGGAGCAGCTACGAAACCAGAAAAAATATGTGGAGAGAAAAGAAAAAAAATCAATTTGATTCCGTCCAAAAGGGTTTAACAGCAAGGATATTATTACGTGAGATTAATTAAGTTTAAAGTGGGATATGATATACCACACTGCGCGAACGCAAAAGCACGTGGACGGACGATAGCACCGCGTGAACAAAGGAATTAGATATGTTATATAATTATGCACTGCACTGCACTGAGTACGGAATGAAAACACCAAAAAAATAACAAACACTAGTACATACCCTTTTGAACGAAATAAAGCACTCAAAACACAGTTATAAAATTTAGAAGATCAACGAATCTCGTGGTAACTCCTCTGTTGTGGCGCCACTGTGACGTAGTGATTATTTTGAAAGAAACAATATTTAAAAAGACCAAACTCTTTAATTTAATTTTTAACAATTATACAATGAGAAATTAGTCACAGATAAGGGTCGTAGGTTCACAGCCACGAGATTCGTTGTTCCAGAAGAGATTTCCAAAAGTACTCAGCTTTGAAGCAGCCCGGCGTCCAGTGGTGGTCGAAAGAGGACGAGGCTCCTCACGCCTTCTTATTTATATGGCCGCGCGGGGTGAAGAGCGGGGTAAGGAGGGAAGCACCAGTATGGACTTCGTGACACAGCCATTATGGAAAGGTAAATAGTTATGTTCTCTGACTCGCCTTGCGTTCGTGAACGAATTTCTGAAATGAGTCTGTAGTCATAATCTGCTTGACTGAAATCTCTCCTCAACAAAAAGACTTTTCATACTTAACAAAAAAAATTATAAACTATTTTTGTAACTGACTGTACATTTAAGTGAATGTACATGTAAGAAAAATATGTATTTTCTTAGCTAAGAACGCGCAAATTAGCTACTTGCAACCAAAAAATAAAAATAAAAGGACGTATCACAAAACCAAAAAGAAAAAAACACATACACATACTTACTACCAAAGCAAAAATGACCTTGTTTAAACCACGTTGGCGCCACTGTAGCGTGCTCGGGTTTTAAAATGAAACCAGCGGAGTCCACTTACAAATTTATTTAAGAAAGAACGAAAAGGACGAATGAAGGTCGTGGGCGTGGTAGGGCCCTTCAAATTTGCTTTGGCAGCGGTACTTCCCGGGCGCGGTGAGACGATAGCAGCTCAGCTGGTCGGCTGCGTGGAAGGTCGTCCGTGGAGCGGGTGATGTAAGGCCGGGGGGCTGGACCGCGTAGTAGTGCAGGTTCTAAACCCAAATCTTGGACCCTAGAACAATGGTACCGGTCAAGCGAAGTCCTAAATATAGCTCCGATAAGCGACACTGATGAGGATGATGTCAGATGGTGATAATGATGATGATGATGTCTTGCGTTAAGCGCTTGGGAAATTGACATGTAGAAGGTGCAGTGCAGTGTGGCAATCAGAGCGAGTTATAGGAGCGGTGTACATTATTCCAGGCAAAACAAAATGGTGGTGAATGACTATAAAAATAGCATTGATTCATAACTATCTACTATGGGATGCAAAATCATCATAGCATAATAAAAACACATGATTTGTGTGCTGCAAATAATGTAGAAGTTGATGACATGTACATTATTAACTACAATAATCAGCGTTTCCTAAAAGTATTAAAAATTAAGTTCAACACTTACCCAATCCGGGGTTAAAATTCCAATTTGGATTATATATATATTGGTAAAGGTCTATCACCGACCAGGCAGGCAGATTTACTCAATCTAATCTTACTATATCGCAAATCACTGTCACTGCTAGAACTATCCACAAAGACGTGCGGACGTGGTTAGCTTGGGACGCGGAGCAGTACGTGCAGCCGCTAAGTGACTTTTGCGCAGACTGAGATGGCCGCGCCGGCCAGCGGTCATTCAATGTCGCCGGCGCAGGCTCGGCGACGCAAACAATAGAACCAGTTGGCCCGGTACAGTCAGGAATATAAGTCAATAGAATAATTCCATTGAGTTTAAGATTTTATTGTTTTTAGTTTTAACCTCTGACATTCCAGCCGGTCTCATGTGACCGCGCGATTTCCGCGAAACGTCATCGCTCAAAAACCAGGCGGTCTCCTGCGACCGCGCCTCTTCGGTCCACTTTAAACTTTATTTTCTCATTGATAGAGACTACTTTTGTATGAAGAAGTTTAGTTGAATGCATTCATAGACAATTTTTCTATAATTGTAAGGGCAAAATTTTTCATATATGTAATCTGTTCTCGTTGATTATTTTTGACAAGTGACAAAAGTCGCGCTTCGGCGGGAGTTCGTGAAGTGGGTGCCTTTTATTTGACTTTTATTTACGATAATTGTGAGTAAATAATAAGTTTTATGAAATATATCGTAATGAATGTAAAACAAAGACCCAAAACTCCAGTTCATTACATTATTGTTTACAAACTTTGAACAAGTAGTACTAAATATATTCGTTCGGTCTTGAGTTTATTTTGTTACATGTAATATAGCAAATATATCTATTACTACATTGTCGTTTACGGAAACCAAAAATATGCTTTGATTGCGCAGAAATATCGTTTTTAGTGAATGCGAAAATTGCGTCGCCATTTTTGCAAAAGTGCTGACGCTGTCATTAATTTTTTGACATTTGTGTGTCACGGTCAAGGGGTTAAGGTTTTTATTTAATTAGTTTAAGTTGTAAATATTCTTTATACATATTATTTAGGTTATTTAAGTTAGTTAATTATTATTACATTTTAAGTTTTATATAGATAAATATTTATTTAACACAACATAACGTGTATTTACGTTACATGATATGATATCATATCATATCATATCATATCATATCATATCATATCATATCATATCATATCATATCATATCATATCATATCATATCATATCATATCATATCATATCATATCATATCATATCATATCATATCATATCATATCATATCATATCATATCATATCATATCATATCATATCATATCATATCATATCATATCATATCATATCATATCATATCATATCATATCATATCATATCATATCATATCATATCATATCATATCATATCATATCATATCATATCATATCATATCATATCATATCATATCATATCATATCATATCATATCATATCATATCATATCATATCATATCATATCATATCATATCATATCATATCATATCATATCATATCATATCATATCATATCATATCATATCATATCATATCATATCATATCATATCATATCATATCATATCATATCATATCATATCATATCATATCATATCATATCATATCATATCATATCATATCATATCATATCATATCATATCATATCATATCATATCATATCATATCATATCATATCATATCATATCATATCATATCATATCATATCATATCATATCATATCATATCATATCATATCATATCATATCATATCATATCATATCATATCATATCATATCATATCATATCATATCATATCATATCATATCATATCATATCATATCATATCATATCATATCATATCATATCATATCATATCATATCATATCATATCATATCATATCATATCATATCATATCATATCATATCATATCATATCATATCATATCATATCATATCATATCATATCATATCATATCATATCATATCATATCATATCATATCATATCATATCATATCATATCATATCATATCATATCATATCATATCATATCATATCATATCATATCATATCATATCATATCATATCATATCATATCATATCATATCATATCATATCATATCATATCATATCATATCATATCATATCATATCATATCATATCATATCATATCATATCATATCATATCATATCATATCATATCATATCATATCATATCATATCATATCATATCATATCATATCATATCATGTAACGTAAATACACGTTATGTTGTGTTAAATAAATATTTATCTATATAAAACTTAAAATGTAATAATAATTAACTAACTTAAATAACCTAAATAATATGTATAAAGAATATTTACAACTTAAACTAATTAAATAAAAACCTTAAAACTAAAAACAATAAAATCTTAAACTCAATGGAATTATTCTATTGACTTATATTCCTGACTGTACCGGGCCAACTGGTTCTATTGTTTGCGTCGCCGAGCCTGCGCCGGCGACATTGAATGACCGCTGGCCGGCGCGGCCATCTCAGTCTGCGCAAAAGTCACTTAGCGGCTGCACATACTGCTCCGCGTCCCAAGCTAACCACGTCCGCACGTCTTTGTGGATAGTTCTAGCAGTGACAGTGATTTGCGATATAGTAAGATTAGATTGAGTAAATCTGCCTGCCTGGTCGGTGATAGACCTTTACCAATATATATATAATCCAAATTGGAATTTTAACCCCGGATTGGGTAAGTGTTGAACTTAATTTTTAATACTTTTAGGAAACGCTGATTATTGTAGTTAATAATGTACATGTCATCAACTTCTACATTATTTGCAGCACACAAATCATGTGTTTTTATTATGCTATGATGATTTTGCATCCCATAGTAGATAGTTATGAATCAATGCTATTTTTATAGTCATTCACCACCATTTTGTTTTGCCTGGAATAATGTACACCGCTTTCCATAACTCGCTCTGATTGCCACACTGCACTGCACCTTCTACATGTCAATTTCCCAAGCGCTTAACGCAAGACATCATCATCATCATCATCACCATCTGACATCATCCTCATCAGTGTCGCTTATCGGAGCTATATTTAGGACTTCGCTTGACCGGTACCATTGTTCTAGGGTCCAAGATTTGGGTTTAGAACCTGCACTACTACGCGGTCCAGCCCCCCGGCCTTACATCACCCGCTCCACGGACGACCTTCCACGCAGCCGACCAGCTGAGCTGCTATCGTCTCACCGCGCCCGGCAAGTACCGCTGCCAAAGCAAATTTGACGGGCCCTACCACGCCCACGACCTTCATTCGTCCTTTTCGTTCTTTCTTAAATAAATTTGTAAGTGGACTCCGCTGGTTTCATTTTAAAACCCGAGCACGCTACAGTGGCGCCAACGTGGTTTAAACAAGGTCATTTTTGCTTTGGTAGTAAGTATGTGTATGTGTTTTTTTCTTTTTGGTTTTGTGATACGTCCTTTTATTTTTATTTTTTGGTTGCAAGTAGCTAATTTGCGCGTTCTTAGCTAAGAAAATACATATTTTTCTTACATGTACATTCACTTAAATGTACAGTCAGTTACAAAAATAGTTTATAATTTTTTTTGTTAAGTATGAAAAGTCTTTTTGTTGAGGAGAGATTTCAGTCAAGCAGATTATGACTACAGACTCATTTCAGAAATTCGTTCACGAACGCAAGGCGAGTCAGAGAACATAACTATTTACCTTTCCATAATGGCTGGTATGTTCTCTCGGCTGTCAAAACCATTATCAGAAGAGGAGAGATTGGAAATAATACTTCACAATATCAGGCCTGCTTATACTAGCACTTTAGCTGCCGTTTCTGAAGTTAAAGATATAGATTCTCTAAAGGCGATTTGCCGAAATTATGAAAATTTCCAAGCTCGCCTTGCTCACTTTCATGAGCCGGCCAAGCCGACAGCTGATACTTTAGCCCCTGAATTTGCATATAACGGTGGTACAAATCAAAACAAATATTTCAATAAACAAACTTATAATCAAAATAGAAATAAATCAAATAATACATATTACAGAGATAATCATAACAATACTAAACAAAATTATAAAGACTATCACAATAATAATAACTACAAACAAAATTCTTATAACAAAAATTCAAAATACGAGAATTTGGATGCTATTAATGATAATTCTAATACAAAAGGTGACAGGAAGCGTTTCTGTCCTCGTTGCCGCGTAGATACCCATAATTTACGTCAGTGTACAGCAAAAAAAGATATTATCTTTTGCTTTGTATGTGGTCGAAAGGACGTCAAGACACCGCAAGCAATTTCTTTAGAACTTTTAGGATTGACACAATTCTAAATAAAACACCAGAAAATGACAATAGACCTTATGTTTCTGTTGATGTTCATGGCTTGCAAATCACTGGTCTTCTAGACTCTGGATCTGGAGTCACAATTATCGGTAACAATGCGCATACGTATTTAATAGAGCGTGGTCTGTTGATGCATATCGACAACAGCATGACCGTGCGAGCCGCGGGTGGTCACTCTTTGCAAAGCATAGGTATCATTCTCTTGCCTATCAAGTTTGATAACCAATTTCACGTAATTAAAGCTTTTGTTATACCATCCGTCACTTCTAACCTAATTCTCGGTGTTGATTTTTGGCGTGACTTTGGCATTTGCCGTAGATATTTAAGTAGTCTAGAATTTATTAATGTACAAACATCGTCATTACATGAGGAATCAGGCAAAGCACTTACATGGATATGACAACTTAGACGATACAAAACGTCGGTTAGCTGATAACGTCATTAAGCAGTTCAAGGACATTTCATATGAGAAAAAGGGTTTAGGAGAGACCAGCTTGATAACACACCATATCGACACTGGCGACGCACAACCGATTCGACAGCGCTATTACCGCATGTCGCCGGAAAAGCAACGCATTCTGGTCAACCAAGTCGATGAGATGTTGTCTTTAGACGTCGTCGAGTCTTGTGAGAGCGCATGGTCTTCCCCAGTTCTCCTTGTCACGAAAAAAAATGGACAGCCTCGTTTTTGCCTCGACAGTCGCAAATTGAACTCGATCACTAAACGTGACGCGTACAGTCTACCGTACGTCTCAGAGATCCTCGACAATCTTCGTGACGCGCGTTATTTATCCAGTATAGATTTGTCAAAGGCTTTCTGGCAAATTCCAATTGCAGAAAAGGATAGGGATAAAACGGCTTTTTATATTCCTGGCAGAGGAACTCTACGGTTTAAGAGAACTGCGTTTAGTTTAACTAATGCGCCAGCAACTCAGCAACGACTTGTAGATCTTTTGTTTAGAGAGTTTGAGTTGCAGGTTTTCTGTTACCTGGATGACATTATCATCGTATCCCAAGATTTTGACAGCCATGTTTCCTTATTGTTACGTGTCCTCGATAAATTAAAACACGCAAACTTGACTGTCAATCTTGAGAAATGCAAGTTCTATTAAAAGTCGGAAAATTTTGAGGTGCATTAAGTACACCGTTAAAAAGATCTTTGTACCACATATCATTTGTGTTTTTGTAAGTGTTCGAAGTTGAAATAGCGCTAACGGGTACGGCCCTTGAAAGGGCATCGGGAATGACGTTATCAACGCCACGCCGGTGTTTAATTTCAAAGTCGAAAGCAAACAAGCGAACTCCCCAACGCGCTAATCTACCGGTGGGATTATTTAGAGAAAGGAACCACTTTAAGGCGCTGTGATCGGTATAGACAGTGAAACGCTTTCCGTTCTCTAAATAGCACCTCCAGTGCTCGATAGCGGTAATAACAGCCAACGTCTCACGTTCTGTGATACTATAATTTCTTTCTGCCTGAGACAAGGACCTGCTCATGTAAGCAATTGGGTGCTCTTTACCATCTACTACTTGGGTTAACATACCTCCAACACCATAGTTTGAGGCGTCTGTATGCACCTCAAAAAGCAATTCATAATTTGGGCAAGAAAGTACGGGTGTTGAAATTAAGGCCTCTTTCAGGTTCTGGAAAGCAGAATCGGCTTCCGGTGTCCACTTAAAGGGTGGCGCGCCTTTCTTGTTAGATGTCAGCTTATTCAGAGGACCAGCTACGGTACTAAAGTTGGGGACAAAACGTCTGTACCAAGTTGCGGTACCAAGAAAACGCTTCAGATCTTTGCGACAAGAAGGTGTCGGATAATTGAGAATGGCCTCAACTTTTTCCGGGTCAGTACGTAGTCCATTGCTGTCCACAACATAGCCGAGGTATTTAAGCTGACATCTGAAGAACTTGCATTTCTCAAGATTGACAGTCAAGTTTGCGTGTTTTAATTTATCGAGGACACGTAACAATAAGGAAACATGGCTGTCAAAATCTTGGGATACGATGATAATGTCATCCAGGTAACAGAAAACCTGCAACTCAAACTCTCTAAACAAAAGATCTACAAGTCGTTGCTGAGTTGCTGGCGCATTAGTTAAACTAAACGCAGTTCTCTTAAACCGTAGAGTTCCTCTGCCAGGAATATAAAAAGCCGTTTTATCCCTATCCTTTTCTGCAATTGGAATTTGCCAGAAAGCCTTTGACAAATCTATACTGGATAAATAACGCGCGTCACGAAGATTGTCGAGGATCTCTGAGACGTACGGTAGACTGTACGCGTCACGTTTAGTGATCGAGTTCAATTTGCGACTGTCGAGGCAAAAACGAGGCTGTCCATTTTTTTTCGTGACAAGGAGAACTGGGGAAGACCATGCGCTCTCACAAGACTCGACGACGTCTAAAGACAACATCTCATCGACTTGGTTGACCAGAATGCGTTGCTTTTCCGGCGACATGCGGTAATAGCGCTGTCGAATCGGTTGTGCGTCGCCAGTGTCGATATGGTGTGTTATCAAGCTGGTCTCTCCTAAACCCTTTTTCTCATATGAAATGTCCTTGAACTGCTTAATGACGTTATCAGCTAACCGACGTTTTGTATCGTCTAAGTTGTCATATCCATGTAAGTGCTTTGCCTGATTCCTCATGTAATGACGATGTTTGTACATTAATAAATTCTAGACTACTTAAATATCTACGGCAAATGCCAAAGTCACGCCAAAAATCAACACCGAGAATTAGGTTAGAAGTGACGGATGGTATAACAAAAGCTTTAATTACGTGAAATTGGTTATCAAACTTGATAGGCAAGAGAATGATACCTATGCTTTGCAAAGAGTGACCACCCGCGGCTCGCACGGTCATGCTGTTGTCGATATGCATCAACAGACCACGCTCTATTAAATACGTATGCGCATTGTTACCGATAATTGTGACTCCAGATCCAGAGTCTAGAAGACCAGTGATTTGCAAGCCATGAACATCAACAGAAACATAAGGTCTATTGTCATTTTCTGGTGTTTTATTTAGAATTGTGTCAATCCTAAAAGTTCTAAAGAAATTGCTTGCGGTGTCTTGACGTCCTTTCGACCACATACAAAGCAAAAGATAATATCTTTTTTTGCTGTACACTGACGTAAATTATGGGTATCTACGCGGCAACGAGGACAGAAACGCTTCCTGTCACCTTTTGTATTAGAATTATCATTAATAGCATCCAAATTCTCGTATTTTGAATTTTTGTTATAAGAATTTTGTTTGTAGTTATTATTATTGTGATAGTCTTTATAATTTTGTTTAGTATTGTTATGATTATCTCTGTAATATGTATTATTTGATTTATTTCTATTTTGATTATAAGTTTGTTTATTGAAATATTTGTTTTGATTTGTACCACCGTTATATGCAAATTCAGGGGCTAAAGTATCAGCTGTCGGCTTGGCCGGCTCATGAAAGTGAGCAAGGCGAGCTTGGAAATTTTCATAATTTCGGCAAATCGCCTTTAGAGAATCTATATCTTTAACTTCAGGAACGGCAGCTAAATTGCTAGTATAAGCAGGCCTGATATTGTGAAGTATTATTTCCAATCTCTCCTCTTCTGATAATGGTTTTGACAGCCGAGAGAACATACCAGCTGTGACGTAGTGATTATTTTGAAAGAAACAATATTTAAAAAGACCAAACTCTTTAATTTAATTTTTAACAATTATACAATGAGAAATTAGTCACAGATAAGGGTCGTAGGTTCACAGCCACGAGATTCGTTGTTCCAGAAGAGATTTCCAAAAGTACTCAGCTTTGAAGCAGCCCGGCGTCCAGTGGTGGTCGAAAGAGGACGAGGCTCCTCACGCCTTCTTATTTATATGGCCGCGCGGGGTGAAGAGCGGAATAAGGAGGGAAGCACCAGTATGGACTTCGTGACACACCCCCCTCGTTGGGACAGAATTTTCCTGCCGGAAAATTCGGCTTCATCTGCTCGCTGGCTGAAGCTGGCAGGATACGACGGAGACCCAGGAAGAGCAGGACAGCTGAAATTTAGAGAAAAGGAATGAGTAACATTCTAGGTATTGCAGTTAGGTTACCTGAAAAGTTAGAAATACATTATACGAGCCGAGCCGAGTCACCTCACAGAGCAATTTTATTTTTTTATTTTATTTTTAGCACCAGAAACAATAATTAAAATATAGTGCGAAACGTTAGATGCGATGCGATATGAAATAACAATGTGAAGCGATCATTATAGTTATCTATTAACAAGTGTGCGTGAACAGCTGTGGTATGCACAACCGGTAAGCCAAGGTCAAGAACCGGTCGTAGCTTGCAAGTGTCAATGCGTTCAATAGCGAATAGGTGAACACAATATCGCCAGTAAATAGAATTCAGTTAATGTTATAAAGACAATTCGAACCTGTATACTTGATTCAAGCGAGAGACTTTTTTACCACTAAACCATAGGGTACAAGAAAAAAATGTTATACATTGGTTATAGAAGATAGTATTTAATTTGTTTAAATTTTGATTATATTTTGATAATTATTCTTTATAATTTATTTGTTTTATATCTTTAATATGCCATTCGCCCAGTGGCTTACCAGACATGTCTGAAAGTTTATACACCAAAGGAGATTTTTTTGATACTATTTTGCATTTTATAAATTTAGGGGCCAATTTTTTTGAAAAATATTTGTCTTTATTGCTTAAATAAAATGTTCGCTTCCAAACAATATCGCCAACGTTGAATTCGGCCAGCTTACGGCGAAGATTATAAGACTGGCAGTTACGCTCGTGGGCCGATAACAAGGATGCATGTACTTTGTCAAAGATAGAAGACAAGTGACCAAGGGACTCCGCATAACAGTCACGTGGTACGTGAATTAAGTTCGGATCAGAATCTAGATAGTGTGAACCGCAAGTTATCAATTCGCGACCGAAAACAAGAAAAGAGGGCGTGTAGTTTGTGACTTCGCTTACCGCACAATTGATAGCGAATTGGATTTTAGGTACTAGCGCATCCCACACTCTGTGATCGTTCTCAATGAATGCGGAGATAGCTGTAGTTATAGTTTTGTTATAACGTTCAACCGTATTAACGTGAGGCGTATAAAATGGGGTATAGTGTGTGTTCGGAACTTTATATTTAGATAATAAGTTTTTAAATTGGGCACTAACGAATTGTTTACCGTTATCTACTATGACCGTAGAAGGAATGCCGTGAACCAAGAAAACATTATCTTCGAGTATTTTTGTTATTATTTCTGCTGTGGCACGCTTTATAGGGAAAAGCAAACAATACTTGGAGAAACAACAACAGACAACGAAAATATAGTTATTTTGTTTTCTTGTAGGCGGAAGGGGTCCGATTAGATCGATACTTATCGTTTGAAACGGCCTAAGACATGACTTTGGTCCGCCCATATGACCGAAAGTGGAGTGAGTTTGATGTTTATGAGCGATACAATCATCGCAAGAATTGACGGCCTTAACCACGTCCGCATACATACCTGGCCAATAGTAGTTAAGGGCCAAGCGCTTGTATGTTTTAGAGATGCCCATGTGACCGGCTGTGGGCAACGAATGGTTTTGCCTTATTAACTCCGATCTCTCTTCGGATGGAACAACCTCTTTCCATTGAAACTCTCTAGTAAGAGGGTTAAGACTTTTTTTAAAACGATATAATTTATTATTAAGGACCTGATAGTCGATAAAAGAGGCAGGAGACTGTGAACAACCTTTATAGATATTAAGATACCATGAATCATTAGTAGAAATGACATTCCCATCTATTGTGTTGCATTGCATAGGCATGACATTAGGAGAACGAGAAAGGAAGTCTGGCACAACGTTATCGGTTCCTCGACGATGCTTTATTTCGAAATTATAGGAAGAAAGACGGACTCCCCATCTAGCCAGTCGACCCGTAGGATTGTTGAGTTTGATAAACCACTTGAGAGCAGCGTGATCAGTGTACACAATAAATTTCTTGCCATTTTCTACATAGCAACGCCAGTGTTCAATAGCTGACAGAACAGCAAGCGCCTCGCGCTCTGTAGCACTATAATTTCTTTCTTGGTCCGTAAGGGATTTGCTGTAGAAGGCTATAACTCTTTCTTTCCCCTCCAAGACCTGACAAAGAACAGCTCCGATACCAAAGTCACTACTATCCGCGTGGATTTCAAATGGTTGTGTGTAATCTGGACAAGATAGTACCAGCGAAGAAGACAAACAATCCTTTAATTTATTGAAAGCTGCGTCAGCCTCTCGCGACCAATTGAACGCAGGAGAGTTTTTACCGTTAGAGGTTAGTTTATTCAAGGGAGATGCCAGCGCACTGAAGTTAGGTATAAACCTTCTATACCACGACGCAGCGCCTAGAAAGCGACGGACCTCCTTTTTGTTAGTAGGAGTGGGGTAGTTTTTTATCGATTCTACCTTTTCGGGATCGGCATGAAGGCCTTCCGAATCCACTACATAACCCAGGTATTTTAATTTAGTACTGAAAAAGTTACATTAATTTAGTACTGAAAAAGTTACATTTGTCGAGATTTATAGTGAGGTTCGCATATTTTAATTTTTCTAGTATTTTTGACAATAGTGTGATATGGCTATCAAACGAATCTGAGACACAAATTACGTCGTCGATATAACAAAAAACCCTGTTTTCAAATTCTGGACCGTAAAACAAAATATCTGCAAGACGCTGCTGGGTGGCTGGAGCGTTAGTTAATCCAAAAGCCATAGATTTAAAATGAAATTTACCACGCGTAGGAATATAAAATGACGTTTTGCAACGATCCTCTTTTTTTATCAAGGTTTGCCAAAAACATTTTGAAATGTCTAAACTAGATATGTATTTAGCATCTCTTAAGTTATCCAAAATCTCAGCAATATAGGGTAAACTATAAGCATCTTTTTTTGTTATAGAATTTAATTTCCGACTATCCAGACAAAAACGCAGTTCGCCATTTTTTTTAGGGGTCAAGATCACTGGATTAGACCAAGGGCTCTCGGAAGGTTCAATCACGTCCTCTTTAAGCATTTGGTCGACATGTTTTACCAAAATGCGCTGTTTCTCTGGTGACATGCGATAGTAACGCTGCCGAATCGGTGGGTGATCACCTGTATCTATCGAATGAGTAATGAGAGAGGTACGGCCGAGACCGCGTTTCTGATAGGAAATATCGATAAATTGAGAAATAATGTTTTTGGCGGTAGTTCTTTGATCGTCAGTTAAATTATCAAATGAAATTAATTTACTAACGGTGTCCTTCTGTACTACCGAGGTTCCAGATTCGTGATTATTTTGAGGTGAGATGGTTTCCAAATTAGCCGGAAACAGACCAAAACTCCTCCAAAAATCCATACCCAGAATCAAGGGATTTTTGATGCCAGGAACGATATGGGTAACAAGAGAAACAGTTTTATTTTGAAATTGGAATGGAATTACCACTGAGCCGAGTGAAGAATATTGCTCGCCACCAGCGGTGGTAAAAACCAAGGGCTTAGAACCACTTAATTCCAAATTTTTCAAGAAAAGAAGATGAGAATTATTACCAAGTATAGTTGCGCAAGACCCAGAATCAAGTAAGCCAATGGTGTTTTTTTTATTTACTACTACAGGGATATAGGGAGGTTGTGTGTTTGTATTTACGATTGAAGAAAGTTTATGGCAATTAAAGAAATTGGATACGTGATGTAGCCAATTGTGCCACTCAGTTTTACTAGTTCGACTTTTTATTTTAGACTTTCCCCAATCGGAACTTACAAGTTTTTTGAAGGTTCATTGTTTTTATTACAGTTTGTACAATTAGAGACTTTAAAACCTTTCAAACCACATTTAAAGCAAATAAGAAAACGAGGCTGAGTGCAAGATGATAAATTGTGCGAGTCATTTCTACATCTAAGGCAGAATTGTTTATTATTAGTAGTATTAGCAACGGCATTAATTTGACGATCCTTAGAAAAATTGTTAGAAGAAGCCGGACTGGAATTTTTAAAATAATTTCGATTTCGGAAAAAGTTTTTATTATTATAAGTTTTATTTACGATGGCGGAATCGGAATCAACGTAAGCCAGTTCAGGCGCCAAAGTACTAGAAGTAACCTTAGGTGGTTCAGAAAAATCATTACTACGACTTTGATATTGTTCGAACTTTCTGCAAATGCTAACCAACGAAGAAATATCTGAAACAACCCCAGTCAGAAGGCAATTAGTGTAACAAGGCCTAATGTTATTTAACAAGATGTTCAATTTGACAGACTCGCTGACAGGCTCATCCAAACGGGAAAATAATCCTTGCATTTTTGCTATATATAAGGTTATGTTCTCTTTCTCGCCCTGAGAACGAAGTCTTATTTCCGCCATTAGTTTATCGTCGTAATTATGCGGACTAAAATCACGCTTAAGTAATTTACAAAGATCGTCCCAAGTATCAACGCTGTCTTTAATAGAACGATACCAATGGAGTGCATCGTCTGAAAATATCTCAAAAGCGAAAGAAAAGATTTTGCTATCTGGAATGCTTCTACAAGACATAAATTCGTTAACTTTTTGGATAAAGGCGCGCACACACGATTTGCCGTTATATTTAAATTTACCGAGTTCAGAAAATAATTTACGATCGTAGGTTAATGCATCAAAGAATTTTTCATCAGAGTTCTGTGACTCGACTCCGCTCGATACTACAGGTTTAGAAGAAGTTAAGGACGAGAGAATTTCGGAAATGGAATGAAACTCGTTCCAGACCGAATTAAATTTTTGTGTATCACTAATTGAGGTGACGTCAATGCGTGATAACCTATGAAAAACGTGGCTGAGAATAGATTCAGTTCTAGAGTAAAGATTTTTATCAAATTTAGATTGCAAGGCTTTCGCGTTGTTTTTCATTCGTATTAAGGAATTATTTACCGCGGAAATATCCTCTTCGACCGTAAAACATGATTCTAAAATGTCCCCTGAAGGAGAACTAGATGAAAGTTTGGTAATTAATTTACGTAACTCCTCCACAGTACACTTTGAGGGGTCACCACCTCTTATTTCTACCTCATATTCGAGTTCCGATTTATTTAATAAAGTAAATTTTATGGTATAGGCCATAGTGACCAAAAAAAAATGTGTGGAGCAGCTACGAAACCAGAAAAAATATGTGGAGAGAAAAGAAAAAAAATCAATTTGATTCCGTCCAAAAGGGTTTAACAGCAAGGATATTATTACGTGAGATTAATTAAGTTTAAAGTGGGATATGATATACCACACTGCGCGAACGCAAAAGCACGTGGACGGACGATAGCACCGCGTGAACAAAGGAATTAGATATGTTATATAATTATGCACTGCACTGCACTGAGTACGGAATGAAAACACCAAAAAAATAACAAACACTAGTACATATGATATGATATGATATGATATGATATGATATGATATGATATGATATGATATGATATGATATGATATGATATGATATGATATGATATGATATGATATGATATGATATGATATGATATGATATGATATGATATGATATGATATGATATGATATGATATGATATGATATGATATGATATGATATGATATGATATGATATGATATGATATGATATGATATGATATGATATGATATGATATGATATGATATGATATGATATGATATGATATGATATGATATGATATGATATGATATGATATGATATGATATGATATGATATGATATGATATGATATGATATGATATGATATGATATGATATGATATGATATGATATGATATGATATGATATGATATGATATGATATGATATGATATGATATGATATGATATGATATGATATGATATGATATGATATGATATGATATGATATGATATGATATGATATGATATGATATGATATGATATGATATGATATGATATGATATGATATGATATGATATGATATGATATGATATGATATGATATGATATGATATGATATGATATGATATGATATGATATGATATGATATGATATGATATGATATGATATGATATGATATGATATGATATGATATGATATGATATGATATGATATGATATGATATGATATGATATGATATGATATGATATGATATGATATGATATGATATGATATGATATGATATGATATGATATGATATGATATGATATGATATGATATGATATGATATGATATGATATGATATGATATGATATGATATGATATGATATGATATGATATGATATGATATGATATGATATGATATGATATGATATGATATGATATGATATGATATGATATGATATGATATGATATGATATGATATGATATGATATGATATGATATGATATGATATGATATGATATGATATGATATGATATGATATGATATGATATAATATAATATAATACATATAACAAGCCTCCGGCGGTATTGTGACATCTTGGACTCACACATAGATATAAGCATTATGCAAAAACAGGCTGCATTACACACTAGTAACATTTTAAGCCGAGTTCTGGGGGATACAGTTTTTGTAGGAGGGGACGCTGAAACTCCTTCTCCCTGAGGGTCTCAGGGCGGGAGTTCAGCTTGATACCGACCATAAAGGGTCGAGAAGGTGCAAACCTAAGAAATATGCAATGCAATGCAATGCAATGCAATGCAATGCAATGTAATGTAATGTAATGTAATGTAATGTAATGTAATATAATATAATAATATCTAGGGATGAATGAATCAGGAAGTATAGACCACGACAATCTTAGGGAACAGATACAATATATATGTAGTATAGCAGAAAAATATATATGTAGTATATGTATTGGTTATTATATCTATCTATGTATATTTTGAATGTAAGTTTATTGATATATATTATTTTATTTATTAAATATATGTTTTTATTTATATTACTAAATATTAGTAAATCTTTCAAAATTACGTATTTTGCACCTCCTTCTAAAGACTTATTATTCTCGGCACCACCAGTGGGTTGACTGGTAGATAAAGCCTATGGCTTTAAGTCCGCCTATTACATTTGTAATAAAGTTAAATAAATAAAAAAATGAAAAAAATACAAAAATAATACTTTCGAAGAGTAAAAAAACTCACTCACACACACCTGACAGCCAAAAACGTCATACAAGCGATAAACACATACGCAGTTCCCGTACTCTTATACTCATTCGGTATAGTTAATTATAAAAACAGTGACCTTAAAAAAATAGACACAAGGACTAGAAAGTTATTAGCATTAAACAAAATACAACAGCAAAAAGCAGACGAAGAGAGACTATACTTACCGATTGAGGAAGGAGGAAGGGGCTTATGAACATAGAAACACTACACAAAACACAAATAATAAAATACAAACAATACTTAGAGAAGGAAAATGATTACTTAATAACAGCAATAGTAAATCATGATAAAAATAAAACTAAACACTCAATACTGAAAGAAGCCAAAAATAATTTAACAGAAATAGGACTAGCAGAAAATAACCAACACACAGATAGAGAACTTAAATTAGCCACAATAAAACACCGTATCAACATCTGGAAATCAAAACCGCTTCACGGTCAATTCTACAACGCCATTCTTGATAAAACAAACATAAACACAGAACTCTCTTTTAAATGGATAAAAAAACAGCAGGTGCCTTCTTCACTGGTTTTGTCTGTTTTTGCAAAACAAGATCAGGCAGTAGCTACCAGACAACACGAAAAAGACATAATAAAGAATCCCGTAGACGGCAAATGTCGTCTATGTAAGATCAAAGATGAGACCGCCCAACACCTTATATCAGGTTGCGAGAAACTGGCTGGTAGCTACTATGTGAAGAGGCACAACAATGTTGTGCAGTATGTTTTCTGGACACTAGCTCAGGAACATAAATTTGAAGTATCTAAATTCTGGTGGAAGGAGGTATTAGACCAACCGAAAGTCATAGAGAACGACCGGGCGAAACTGATGTTGGAGATACCAGTACAAACAGACAGAACAGTTAGCCACAATAGACCAGACATCATTTACACAGACAAACTAAACAACAACACCTACCTCATAGATATCACAATACCGTCGGACTACAATATAGGAGCAAAAGAAATTGAAAAGCTAAGTAAATATCAACTACTAAAAACTGAAATTGCAAGACTATGGAACACGAAAACAATAGTAGTACCGATCGTAATAGGAGCAACACGAGTAACCGCAACTAGCCTCCGGCGGTATTGTGATATCTTGGACTCAAACATAGCTATCACCATAATGCAAAAGCAAGCAGCAATGCACACCACAAACATACTTGCAAAAGTTTTGGGGGACTCAATTTTCGTTCACGGGGACAACACTGAAAATCCCTCAACCTGAAGGTTTCAGGGCGGGATCTCAGTAAACCACCAGCCTCTCTCGAGACTGAGAAAAGAAGAACTAATATAATATAATATAATATATAGGTTTATATATTATAATATAATATAACTAGCTTTTCGGGCTGTGCGCGGGCTGCAAGCAGCCCGCGGTCTTTCGTGAAGCTATTGAAGTAGGTTAAAATATGTTTCCAGTTCAAAAAATGGGTAAGGTTGTATGGAGGGGAATTGCTCTTGTATTGCGGCCATCTTAAATTTTGAAAAAAATCAAAAACCAAATGACGGTCGTCAAATTGCTCACAACTCATCACATTTTGACAAAAAAATCACGCCCCTAACCTCAACCGTTTTTGCAGGCCGTACCACTTCCACATCAGGTTTCCGCAGATCCTCAAATATCAGATTTTTCATAATGTACATCAGTTCTAACTATTTAAAGTCACTGTCTTAAATTAGGTACACTATGATTATTAAGTCATTATTGTTATTAGTAATATACTCTAAAATATGTTTTTTCCTGTAGAAGCTCTTAATATTCTGGTACATGATTTCTATATGATCCACGAAAGCTACCAAAATTTTTGGTTTGTTGGTGAATCTGAGACGTAGACAGTGATGTATGACTATCGACAAGTTCTTCATGTTCTTTCTGTGTTGGGATTAGTCTTTACTTGACCTTACATTGTAGCTTCTCTCTCTCTCTCTCTCTCATCTGAGCGTTTTCCCAGTTGCATCCTCAGTTTGAATGCTGAGAAGCCCGGGGTCCGCTTTCCGACTTTTTCTTTTCCACTTCGCACGGTCTTGAGCATCCTTGGTTGTAAGACGATTAGCACGCATATCATCCTTGACGACGTCAAGCCAGCACTTCTTGGGTCTACCACGCTTGCCGGGCCCCGGCGGAGGTGGCATGGCTATACATTTGTTTCCCACGTAACTTGCCGGCTTCCGCAAGACGTGACCGTACCAGCGAAGGCGACTCTCTTGCAGTTTGTCTGCTATGTCACGGACATGAAGGCTGCCGCGGATGCGGGTGTTTCTCACACGATCTCTTCGTGATACACCGCATATCCAACGCAACATTTGCATTTCCGTGACACGCAGCTCCTGTTTGTGCCGCTCAAGCAAAGGCCATTGTAGCTTCTATTTCTTCTTTCTTGTAATAACATTTCTCTTTGCTTTCTACGTATTTCAAGTGTTTTTGGTCTAAAATTTCGGATACAGCCAATCCGGTATTTTTAAAAAGGGATTTATTTTTGACTATATAAATGACCATTCTTTTGGACAGTAGCTCAATCACCAACGGTCTTCTATGACCCCTCCTACCCAGTCTGTTCAAAGATTCGATGTAGCCGTTAAGATTTATATTTAGGATATCCTGAAAAGCGTAAGTGATACGATCGCATAGTTCAAATTCGGACTCCCATTGTCGCTCATGCAAGCCATATAAAACAAATTGCTTAGAATTATCATGTGCGTACATACACTTACTCGGTTTAATTTTGTCAGGATTATTATTTAAGGCTAGAAGTGTCTGTGTCTCCTGTAATTCTCTGGTTAATTTAGCATGTTCCTTGGTTATATCTTCTATTTGTTTATTTATTTTATATATTTCTAATTTTTGGGTTTCCTGTTCAGTTGTGATAGATTTCACGCCCTCTTGCAAGTTTGCTATTATATTCTTAAAGTCTGAAATAATGCTAGATTTCAATTCCTGTAAAAGGGTTTTTTTATTGTTTTCAAGCTTCGTCTCCAATATTCTTTCAAATTTATTTGTCGACATGGTTCAAATTTAATTGTTCTCGTACTTCGATGGATTGCGTTGATGTTCTTTCTGGTAGGAGCGTATCTCCAAGGAAGCTAGTGTCATCTGCCTAAAGAAATTACCCTCGCGCCCAGCCTAGCATCCTACAAAACCCGGCTAAAGCGGTGACTAGCAGAAAAAGCATTCTATACAGTCGGGGAATTCATGGACTGTAAATTGATTTAATTCGTTAAATAAATAACTTTAATTAGTTAAATTAGTTCCTTCGGAGGTAATAGCCTCGTCCGGGAGCGACACTACATCATAGAGCGGAGACACCAGGGCCACGACGGGCACATTAACGACGAACACCAACAGGACTGCGAGCGCTACCATTACAACGACCGCTACGCTAGACAGCACAGCCATGGAGAGGCAGGCGCCCCGCACCCCCTTGATCGACGCGGGACCAGCCGTCCCTCATACAGTACGAACAGGAAGCCTGCTGCAGCGATCAGCAGGCGTCATCGAGCACGTCGGGAAAACCGAAACCGCCGCCGTGCAACATAGTTCGAGTTCGCGCCCACGAGACAAATCGTCGAAAAGTTCTAAGAAGGCTGCACGTCTCGCTCGGGCGAAAAAAGAATATCTGCGGATACAGCTTGAACTAGCCGCAGCTCGCATCGCCAGCATCGAAGCTGAAGAAGAAACAGACTTGGAAGACGACGCGGACACCGTGACAACACAGCAAGACACTGCGCGCCGCGTCACCGAGTGGCTGAATGACAGTCAGCCGCGTCCCCTGGTCATCGCTCAAGAACCATGGCAGTCGGGAACACCGCTTCAGCAACAAGAAGCCCCGCCCGCCCCGCAAGTTTCGGCGGAGCCCACCCCCGCACCGCATAGACCGACGCCGCTGCCGCCGCCAGAGGGCGCACCTGTATCGTCGTACGTTGCACCCGCAGCGCCGTATATACCTCAAGAATCGTACGAACCACCGCGTAATATTTTGCCACAAGCGGCAAACGTACCTACGTTTAGAGCACCGACCCGTACGTTATTCCGCCGACCACAAACGCCGCCGGCCTGGGTACTGTCGTCGCTGTACCTAAGCCGCCATCACGAGATACGCTCAAACTCGCGAACGCAATAGTGTGGGCTACTCGAGCCAACCCGCGACACAGTATAGACTTACCGCCGTTCCACGGATAGCCTAAAGAATGGATATCGTTCAAAATGGCGTACGAAGAATCTGCAAGTTATTTTTCCGAGTACGAAAACATCGCCCGCTTACGTCGCAGTCTACGAGGTGAAGAAAAAGAAGCCGTGGAAAAGCTCCTGATTCATCGTAGCAAGCCCGAAGAAATCATGTACCAGCTCGAAAACTGCTTCGGACGCGCTGACGACATCGCCTTAGCCGAGCTGCGGAATCTACGTTCGTTACCTCGTCCCACAGACGAGCCCAAGGACATCCGCGTATTCGCCACCAAATTCACCAACATCGTTGCTACTCTACGTTCGATCGGCAAGATTTGGTTTCAACTAACGCAAGCTGGGCTAATGACACTCGGTCAAGGATGTCTTATCAGATCAGCTGATTTTACCTTTTATTCACATAGGGAAATAGAAAGCAACATCACTATCGGTTCTCATCTCAATACTTTGGACATGGCTCCTATCAATCATGCGTTAAATTTAACAATATCACATTCATATATTAACGACACAGATGTTATAAATGAGGCCCAGCTGATTGCATTACAAGAGAGGATCAATATCATGAAGCAAAATGAACCGCTTGTAGAAAGGGTTTCCTATCACGACGTGCATCACTACGTCGCCATTTACGTGTTGGTGGGCGCCGCTCTGGCGGTCGGTGCAGCGTTCGCGTGGCGGCGAGGGACTCGCGCGAGGGCAGCGCGCGGCCGCTCGTGCGCCCCGCCTGCGGACCAGAATCAACAGACTGAAGTACAGCAATGTGTAGACGCTATTGAACTACAAGAAGTGAAGTGTCAGTGTGGTATATCAAGTGAAAGTGATCAAATCGATAACAGTGCGCGTAATCAAAATCAAAATCGCGGCACTTCGCCTATTCTTAGTTCAGTTTTTACTATCAGTAACAGCAGACTCTAATTTACATTCACTTATCTATATATTTCATTCACTTTGTGTAAAAATGTTCGCCTATCATCTTGTTCGTAGGATTAGTTCACCTCATCTCATTTTCCTCTCATCTCCCGCCCTGGGAGCATGTACGGGCCACGGCACGTACAAATCACGAGTGTCAGCGAATTTACACACCGCGTGGCACTCGGCCGAATAAAGTTCAGTTCACGTCACAACTCCGTCGACGACAACAGTGTCGTGTGCTCGTTATCTATCAGTTTTTCTTTCTATCAGTATTTCCGGTCGAACTATCAATCATCTATCAGTTAATCATACCGTGCATTTATCATCTTAAAAATAGTCGTCGATTTATAGCAATAAACCGTTCCGTTAACATTCCAGTACTGACTATCATTTCTACCATATATCAGACTCTTATCACTCTATGAGTGTGTAACAAACCGTACACAGTAAAACTAAGAATAATAAAATATGTACATATTGTCGATACGATTATTCGTCCTTTTATTTTTCATTTGAACTTGACATATATAAATAAAACTTTTATATATAACGTACCTACTTTTATGTTGAGCTTTAAATCTATAAAGTTATTATATTGGTGTTAAAGCAGCGCATAGCTGGTCATTAAATTGACAATGTCGTAAACCGACATAAAAGCAGCACATAGCTGGTCATTAAATTGACAATGTCGTAAAACGACATAAAAGCAGCACATAGCTGGTCTTTAAATTGACAATGTCGTAAAACGACATAAAAGCAGCACATAGCTGGTCATTAAATTGACAATGTTGTAAAACGACATAAAAGCAGCACATAGCTGGTCATTAAATTGACAATGTCGTAAAACGACATAAAAGCAGTACATAGCTGGTCATTAAATTGACAATGTCGTAAAACGACATAAAAGCAGCACATAGCTGGTCATTAAATTGACAATGTCGTAAAACGACATAAAAGCAGTAAATAGCTGGTCATTGAATTGACAATGTCGTAAAACGACATAAAAGCAGCAAATAGTTGGTCTTTTAATTGACAAAGTCGTAAAACAACATAAAAGCAGCACATAGCTGGTCATTAAATTGACAATGTCGTAAAACGACATAAAAGCAGCACATAGCTGGTCATTAAATTGACAAGGTCATATAATTGACTTGATAGCAGCACACAGCTGATCATTAAATTGATGAAGTCATTAAAATAACAATACTCTTTATTCGTATATAATATACATATATAACAGTGGCGTTGAGTGAGAATTTGGACTTGTACAGCTATATAATAAGCCGTTCCATGTCCGGCTTATTTTTATTAACTTAGTATGAATAATATGCATCTGAGCGTGTTTATGCATTAACCATTGTGAGTGTATTTCAATAACCAGAGAGAATTTTCGTATTTTGAATATGTGGGTGCGTGCAATCCAGTCATACTACTAGTTTACGGCTTATGAAAAAAGTAAGTGCGCCGATATACGAAGGTTGTAATTGTTATTAGAAATGAATGCATATATTATTTTTATACAAGGAAAAATATTTAATATGTTTAATGCAATGTTATTGTGTAATTAAATTTTGATTATCTAGTTTCAGATGCTTACTGCTACCGTATGTATGTATCAGGGGAATAGTACTCTGTGTCCATTTAATTGGATGACTCATTCATTAAATTGGAGGGGGTCCCCTATTTGTTTTCGAAATTTGTTGATCCGATTTTCATAGTATCGAACACTGTGTGCCGATAACTCAGTGATGCGATGTTTTACTCTATCGATGCTTTATTGGCGCGATGTAACGTTCATGCGAAAAATTATGTTGCGATACACCTTACAGCGATAGCTCATTGCTTCGGTAATTTATTAGTTCGATAGCATCGTAGCCCGAAACGCCTACTGATGTGTCTGTCAAATAGGATATTGAAAAATGGAACACCTGATGCAGAACCATAATGGTCAGCTAAACTATAAGGAATATAAAAGTGACGCCTTAGCAAAAGTTGTTCAGCCTCATGAGCATTTTCTGGAGTCATAAAGTTCATGCGAACTAAGTCGTAGGCTTCGGCTGGTTTAAAATAAGTTTCTTGGAAGTTGATGATTAAAAAAGCGGCCAAGTGCGAGTCGGACTGGCCCAAGGGTTCCGCAAGTAACATAATATAAGTTTTGTAGCATGTTTCATTTTATTTTTCTATTTGAGTTGATTGAATGAAAGGTAATTTGCGGTTTACGATTTATGACGTATTAAAAAAAACTTCTTACTAGATCTCGTTCAAACCAATTTTCGCTAGTAGTTTGCATGGTAATAACAATATATTTTTTTTTTTTAGTTTTATCACTTTCTTATTTAAGAAGTTACAGGAGGGGGACACATTTTTCCAATACCCCACACGTATGGGTTAGATGAAAAATATTTTTTTGAATTTTAGTTCTAATCTGGAACCCCCAAAAAATATGGTTCTTTTTCTATTTTTGTGTGAAAATCTTAATGAGGTTCACAGAATACATCTACTTACCAAGTTTCAAGAGTATAGTTCTTATAGTTTCGGAAAAAAGTGGCTGTGACATACGGACGGACAGACAGACAGACATACATGACGAATCTATAAGGGTTCCGTTTTTTGCCATTTAGCTACGGAACCCTAAAAAGATACCTTTGCTTTTACAATGGTATTTCAATACATAAATCTACATAACATGCATTTGGTTTTTACAAAAAAAAAACAGGTCATTTATTATATATTTTTTTATATTACGGCTCTAAGGAAGTAGCAGTAAGGTGTTCCATTTTTCAATATCAATTATACCCTATATTATTATGCCCAGGCTTATATTATGCTGCTTGCTGGAACCCTTGGGCGAGTCCGACTCGCACTTGGCCGCTTTTTTAATCATCAACTTTCAAGAAACTTATTTTAAACCAGCCGAAGCCTACGACTTAGTTCGCATGAACTTTATGACTCCAGAAAATGCTCATGAGGCTGAATAACTTTTGCTAAGGCGTCACTTTTATATTCCTTATAGTTTAGCTGACCATTATGGTTCTGCATCAGGTGTTCCATTTTTTAATATCCTATTTGACAGACACATCAGTAGGCGTTTCGGGCTACGATGCTATCGAACTAATAAATTACCGAAGCAATGAGCTATCGCTGTAAGGTGTATCGCAACATAATTTTTCGCATGAACGTTACATCGCGCCAATAAAGCATCGATAGAGTAAAACATCGCATCACTGAGTTATCGGCACACAGTGTTCGATACTATGAAAATCGGATCAACAAATTTCGAAAACAAATAGGGGACCCAATTGGGGGAGGATACGTCCATTAAATTGTATGATGCGTCCATTAAATTGGATGATGCGTTCATTAAATTGGATGAAAGGCGTCCATTAAATTGGATGATGCGTCTATTAAATTGGATGAAAGACGTCCATTAAATTGGATGATGCGTCTATTAAATTGAATGAAAGGCATCCATTAAATTGAATGATGCGTCCATTAAATTGGATGAAAGGCGTCTCTTGAATTGGATGATGCGTCCATTAATTTGGATGAAAGGCGTCTATTAAATTGGATGATGTGTTCATTAAATTGGATGAAATGCGTTCATAAAATTGGATGACAGACTTAGCCCATTAATTTGGATGAAAAGCGTCTGTCTACGCTTCTACTGGTTTTCTGGGTTTGTAAATTGGGTGAGAAAATAAAAGGACGTGCTACCATGACGAGTTATAATTGAAGAATTAAAGGTGGTGGTGTAATGACATTGACAGTTACATAAAATAACGCCATCTATGAATATTTGCTAAAAACGCTTAGTGAAAGATGTTGCTCGTAGTTGCCACACGTAAAAACCATTAATTTGTAGTACAAGCTTTTTAGACTAGGTGGCGCAACGTGCAACATCCTCCGCGCCCAATATACAGAGGGCAGCACTATCTGCTTGCCAACTGTACCAGTCTACAATTTTATGCCAGTTAGCATAGCAGAAACTGTAGACCAGCACAGTTCCACAATCTCAGAGACTATGGCTCAGTGCGCAGCACGTAGATATCTGGTATTTAGGCAAGTAAGTTAATAAAAAAAGGTTGAGAAGGGTACCAGATATCTAGCTGCATGAAAATGATAAGAAAACATCAAAAATAAAATTTTATTAGGTTCACACGATGTTAACAATTACACACGTGAAGATACTTTAGAATTAATCAACTCCGTTTATCGGTAATGGACAAATATGCTTGAATGAACGCTTGACTATTCCGTTGTTGGTCTGGATCTCGGCTACTCTTGTCACATCGTCTGTACTCTTGCAGCATTTGGCGATGCGCCCAAGTTTCCAGTAGTTAGGAGGCAGCCTGTCGTCTTTCAGCAACACCACGTCACCTTCACGTAGACCAGGACCCTTGCAACTTCTCCACTTGCTGCGGGACTGCAGAAGACCGATGTAGTCTCTGGACCATCGTCGCCAGAAGTCTTGTTGAATTTGTTGTAGCTGTTGGAAATGCGTTAGTCAACAAGTAGGTGCATTAGCATAATCATAGTCAGGCATCGAAATAGGTGTCCTACCTATCAAGAAGTGAGCAGGTGTCAAGCAAAACACCTCATCATTGGTTGAATTTGGAATAGGGCATAGCGGACGCGAGTTCAATATGGCTTCAATTTGAGCAAGTACAGTAGAAAACTCTTCAAATGTTAATTAATCTTTTCCTAGAACCCTTTTCAAATGAAATTTACATGACTTAACTGCAGCCTCGTGCAAGCCGCCCATGTGAGCTGTGAAAAAGGCAAGAATTTCCAGGTTATCCCCTCATCAGCGCTAGCCGCCGCAAGCTCAGTGGAATTGTCCCTCAAAAAGTCATACAACTCTTTTAATTCGTTGTTAGCTCCATGAAAGTTCGTACCATTATCACTTAAAACTTGTTTAGGTTTACCGCGTCGGGATATAAAGCGCCTGAAAGCTGAGAGGAAGTTTGCAGTCTCCAAGCTCGATACCAGCTCCGGATGAACCGCCCTGGTTGCTATGCATACAAACACAGCGATGTAGCATTTAGTTGCCTTGTAGCCTCGTCCCCTCCTGTCTCTAATATTGAAAAAACCGGCATAGTCAACGGAAGTATTTAAAAAGGGTGGGGATGAAGGATTTACCCTGGAAGAGGGGAGATTTCCCATGATAGGAGAATCCAGCCTCGGCTTGGCTCTGAAACAAATGACACATTGGTGAACCACTTTATTTACAGTTTGTTTACCATGTATAGGCCAGTATTGTAACAGTATTAAAAACTGCTTTTATAGGCTTAAGGTTTTTTGTACCAAGTGCGCTATTTGGATGTTGATAGTCTTATTATGCTTTGTGAATCTCTTATCCTCTCTAAGCTGAATTATGCGGATACCGTCAATGGCGATCGCTTTTTTGGTTACACTAAAAATCTTATCCAATGTGTGCAGAATGCTTGTGCTAGGTTTTGCTTCCTTATTCCGCGACGGGCTCACGTTACCCCGTTTCTCAATCAGAGCAATCTAATGAATATGAAAACTAGGCACACTTATCATTTTGCTTGCTTGCTCTTTAACGTTGTGCATACAAAATCACCTCCCTATCTATATGCTAAGCTGACTTTCTCACAACGTCCAATTAGATCTACCCAGCGTTTGTTGGGTGTGCATCACAGCACAACAGCATTTCGTGGCAGTTTTCGTTATGCTGCCACGAAGTGTTGGAATAATATTCCACCACCCATTAGGAACTGTCTTACTGTTAAATCTTTTAAAATTGAGTATAAAAAGTATCTTTTGAATAAACAGAAATTAACTTAGCCTGTGCTGTGTTGTACAATCTATTCCAGTTATTTATTTAATAACAGATACTATAATCCCTTTTGCAAGTGTTTAAGTGTTTTGTTCTTTTGAAACTTACGTTATTTTTATAATCGATTCACACAGTTCTGTTATTATGCGATTTTGTTTAAAGGTAGCAAAAATAGAAAAATATTTGTTTGGAGCATATATACAACTCCAAAAAGTACTTACAGAAAATCACTTATAACTAACAAAATATGACACCAAAATGGTTTCTCTCACTGTACGTATAATGATATTGTTGCATGTAGTGGTGCTTCGAAATAGAATCATATGTCATGTCAAATGACATGGTTCGGCGTGTCGTTGCAGTGCGCAGTGGTACTTCTTGTGTGGCCGGTGTCACGGAAGACCAGCGTGTTGTAAAATGCCACGACACATGCTGAGTGGATGTCGGATTAGCGTCATATTTAGATTAATGAATGTACCAATTTGTAAAATTGCAACTGTATACATATTTCGCTAATAAACCATATTCTATTCTATTATATTGTTTACGCAAAGATGATAATAATAGTTGAGGACCAGCGTGTACAGTCTGATATGCATATCACGAATTATAAGTGTTGTAAGTATGTGATTAGATGGCAAAATAATGGGATGCTTTTTATCATGACAATAATTTGATCAGCTTAGGCGTCCTCCTACGCGCATAATGCCATCTTCCATAAAGGGATTTAAGGACAACAGGCTGGAAGAGCTTGTTATTTGTTTTTTATTACTAAGTAAATTATATTCGTTGGTAAAAGACTGCATTTGGGCATATTTGATTAGTTTATTGCGTGATTCAATTAATTCTTGTACAGATAATGAGTCTATCAATTTATTATTTGTATTTTTGCAATTATTGTAAAATCTAAGTACTAATGCCATTAATCTGTTAAATTTTTTGAAACAAGACCAGCGCTGAAATAAAACGGAGATAAATTCGTTATTAGGTAAATTACTAGAAATGTTACAGTAGGTTTCTCTAATATTTTCATTATTATTTGAAGAATTATATTCTGAAGAATTAGTTTGGTTTGGCTATTCAGCTTTAGGTTGAGACAACCATGTCGGTCCTTGCCACCACAAGGCAGTGGTGGGCAATTTATCTGCCTGTACTCCCCTTGACAACAAGTCCGCAGGATTGTCAGTGGAAGAGACCCAGTACCAATTTTTTATATTACTAAATTTTTTTTTTTTTTTTACAAAGGTTGGTAATTTTATTGATTGGGAGTTGATCCAAGCTAATGCCACCTGAGAATCAGACCATAAATAGTAGTAGTTATATTTTCCAATTTTAATGCCGTAATTACTTTGTGGTACAAATGAGCTAATACTAAACAGGCTCTTAGTTCCAATTTAGGTATGGTTTCATTCCTTGCTACTCTTGACTTGGCACAGAATATTCTTGCAAGGATATTGCCAGAGCAGTCTGTGGAACGAATATAAATGACTGCTCCGTAGGCTGTCATAGAGCTATCACAAAATCCATAGAGTTCAAAATCAACATAATTGATGATGAGTACATAGCATGGAATAGTTAAAGTATTTAGTAAATGTAATTTGTTGTAAAATAATGCCCATTCCTGGCATAGATCACTGGAAAGGTTATCGTCCCAATCGACCTTAAGTTTCCACAGTCGTTGTATGAAGCACCTGGCTATTATGATTACTGGATTAAAGAGACCTAATGGGTCAAATATGGCAGCAGCTATGGATAAAATCTTTCTTTTTGTTAAGTTAGATGGTACTGGCTCTATTTGTAAAGTATATTGAATAGTGTCATTTTGATTACAGCAAGTGAGGCCTAATATTTTATGTGTACTGGCCAAGTACTAGGTTTATTAGTGAATTATTGGTAGGTGTTGAATCTGTGTTTTCATTAATTTCTTGTAGAATAAAGTTAGTTAGATTTCCATTTTCTTAAGTGAAAATTTGCTTATTGCAATATTTTATAAATTTCAATAGCAGTTTTTGCTACAAGGAGCTCGTCATTTCCCCCGTGAAGCAAATCATCGATATAAAAATCTGAAGCAATAGCAGAAGCTGCGGTAGGTTTTAAGTGTTTATTTTCCTCTGCAAGCTGTTGTAAACACCTAGTTGCTAAATAAGGGGCGCATCTTAAACAAAAGCTTAGAGTGGTTAGTTTGTATGTCAATAAGGGTTCGGTTTGCCTAACACGCCATAAAATGCTTTGTAAATTTTGTTGTGAAGGGTTAATAAAAATTTTCCTAAACATTTTTTTGATATCAGCACAAATAATGTACCTATGTTGGCGGAATCTCAATAAAATATTTTCCTAAGAATCCTTGTATTGTATATCGTTTAGTGAGAGTCCTGAGGTAGTTTTTGAAGATGGATCTATCACAACTCTCAAGGGAGTGGTTAACTTTAGAGGGTTAAGTACACCGTGATGGGCTAAGTAATTACAAGGTTCAGATGTATCCTTTACATGACCTTATATGACCTGAAGTTTTTAAATCATCAATCATTTTAACATACTTAATTTTGTAATTGGGATTTTTTTTTAATTTTGACTCTAATGCCTTGAATCTTTTATATGCAATGGGTCGAGATGCGCCTAGGGATGTGACAGGCAGCCGTAATAGCAGTAACACAACAAAGTTCCCATCAGAAGTCCTGGTGTGTTCAGCAAAGGCTTTTTCACATTGTTCGATTTCATCATTAGGAAATATTGTTGAGTGTTGACTGCCACTGTCATTAAAATTAAAAATGTTGTTTACATTAAAGGTTAGGTTGCAATGACTAGCTTGTAGTTTGTTAGAAACAGGTAAACAACCAGAAAGTACCCATCCTAGCCGAGTTCTCTGTAAGATTGGCAACCCTTCTTCCAAGCGGTGTTGACCAATACAGAGAAGTTGGTAAAAAATCTCGGCTCCTATTATTATATCTACTTCACCTCCATTATATTATGTAATATCTGCCAATTTAAATCGACTTGGAATATTTAGAGACTGTGTAGGTAAGTATGATGGTAAGTGTAGAATTCGTTGATATTATACTATATTTGGCTCGCCTACGCACCACCACGTGTTACCGGGCTGACGGTCGGACACAGACTGCCCCCACTCCGGTCGGCACTTGTGACGTATGCGCTCGAGACAAACAACTAGATATTTACATACACTACATTCCTTCCTTATTTTAATATATTTTATCTATGAGTAGATATTAATTGATTACTTCAAAACCCAGTTTTACACGCCATTTTCGGTCATTTTATTCCCTCAATAGCGTGTAAAACTGGGTTTTGGAGTAATCAATTAATATCTGGGAATTACTTTACCTTTAGAGCTTATTTTCAATCGCTCAATGACGTGTTTAACTTCAACGTAACTTCACATATAACACTATATTTCGAAAGTCGCGTAAGAGATATTTGTGTAAAACTTACCAATATTAATTTTCAACTCGATCCGCAACACATTACACCACTTTAGAATTTTAACTCTGACAAATTCACATGTAACACTGCTTGTTTCAGTTAAAAACAGACATTTAACATATTTCACTAGACACTCACAAACACTGAGTTTTAGCAATATAAAATTGCTGAAACCTAAAAGATCTGACCATAGTGCATAATGCAATGGATAATCGCTTTACCAAGGCCGTTTGCTCATGCCGGTGATCTAATTCGTGGGCACCTTTAATAAATATAATAGCAAAGTTGTAACTTTTCATTTTGTTAAGATACAGCAAAGGTGACAGTCAAGTTTATTAAATTGTCTAATTATGAAATTTATAAAACAAAAGGAATCCTTAAACTTACAATGTATTTGCCCTACTATGTTGACGAATGGGGTTAAGCGACTTGTTGCCAAATACAATACGTTGCATTGTATGTGGACCATCAAGTTGTGGAAAGACAAATTTAGTGATAAGCTTATTATTGCATGAAAATGGTCTACGATTTCGTAATCTGTACGTATATTCAAAATCTTTATACCAACCAAAATACTTATTTCTAGAAAAAGTATTAAATATGGTACCAGGTGTATCGTTTAAAAAATATAGTCATAATACTGAAGTGTTGAATCCGCAGGAAGCTGATCCAAACTCTATTATAATATTTGACGATGTTGCCTGTGAAAATCAAAATAATATACGGGATTATTTCGCTATGGGACGTCATAAGAATATTGACTGTTTTTATCTTTATCAAACTTATACCAAAATACCGAAGCAACTCGTGAGAGATAATGCAAACCTTATTGTATTATTTAAACAGGATGATGTCAATTTAAAACACGTTTATGAAGAACACGTGCGTTCTGATATGTCATGGTATCAATTCCGTGAATTGTGTTCAACAGTATAGAAAGAACTGTATGGTTATGTTGTAATAAATAAGGATTGTGAGCGAAATAAAGGATGTTACAGGATGAAATTTGATACATTTATAGTTATAGATTAGCATTAAAAAGAAACTGTCATTATGATAACAACTCACTTTATGTGAGATTCTGAACAAGAACGGATCATAAAATGGAGAAAAAAATAAAAAAACAAATCGTGAAATCCGCAGCTGCTGTAAAAAGAAAGGTGGGTTTGATAAGAGATACAAAAAACGCGAGCAACATGGCTTTAGAAACAATATTCAAACCTAACGTTGATCCACTTAATAACTGTCAAGTAAAAACATTAGAAAATATGACGAAGAAAAAGAGGAGAATTATATACCCGAAACAAAAATAAGGAAGTTAAGTGAAAATAAAGAATCATTTTTTACTAAAGAAGACTTAGATGAACCATTTGACGAGGAAGAACACGATGAAGAAAACTATGATTCTCATGAACACAATTCTAACAAAACCCTTACTATATCACCCTCTGAACACAACCTAAGTGATGAGTCCTTCAAATCTGTTCGCTCATCACCGACCTCTAAAGATCAAACACATCATTATGATATGTCTTGGTCATCCGAAGCACTTAATGATATTCCTTTTGGTATCAGACATGATCGCGGAAAAGTCTTGCTAGGCAACATACGTATCTTCGACCAAGATGTAACATGGAAAATAGTAAGTCGTATTATTAAAAAGACACCGGGTTTAAAAGAATTACTTTTCAAGAAAAAACCAAACATGGATTTAATTACAGATGAAGATTTACAATATTACAAATTGTTGTTATTGGAAACCAATGCTCATCGACGTAACTACGATTCTAAGAAGCCTATTAATAGTAATAAAGGTTTTAAATACACGAACAACTAGAACTGTAACCACTAGTACTGAGAGTCTTTCAAAGGGGTCAGGTATGAAGCTGTTGAAAAATCTTAAAAAAAATACTGATTTGGTTTATTGGAATGATCCTAATGAGTTAGTAGAACGACTAAAATTATTGTTAGGGTCACGGGCAGCTGGCAACACAGGATTAGATAACGAAATTATTGAAATTATAACAGAATTACAAGAAGCTGGGATAGTGAATGTACAACTTAAAGAGCATTCACTGGGAAAATTAAGTAGTATTATATCTTAGTAGTATCGAGAGAATTTAGGAATATATAAAGAGATTTGAGCAGTTTACATATAATATTCGCTCTATATACTTATATTATATTGCAATGAATATAGACAAATTCGGTCACAACGTTCACAAGCGTTTAAGAGTTTTTAAATATTTTGACTCTCTAAACGACCTATTAACCAAATCGGAAACAGGAGATTACAATCTAAAACTAACGAGATTAAAGGGATTGTTACATCCAAAGGAAGATAACGACGCGGTTAACAAAGCCTATTTGGATAAAGAAATTCAAGATTGAAGAGCTGAATTAAAACAAATACAAACAAATGTAAAACTGTTTCGTCTAATATAAGTTCCACATACTATACAAAAACTGATATAGATTCAATGATGTCAAGGTTAAATAAAAATGAGTAAACGAAATATAGTTGACGAGCTCCATAGATCAGCGAGAAGGAATTTTCCACGTCGTTGTACAATTATAAAAGGAATGGATGATTTGTGGCAAGCTGATCTTATAGACTTACAAAAATATGCACAGTTTAATAAAGGATACAAATACATATTGGTTGTTATTGACGCTTTATCGAAATATGTTTGAATGAATCCTCTTAAAGCCAAAACAAAGGACTGTGTTACAGATGCAATGTGACATATATTGACTGAATCAACTCGAAAACCAAGCAATTTGCAAACAGGTTTAGGTAAAGAGTTTTACAATGAACATTTTCAAAGATTGATGGGCAAATATAAAATAAACCATTATTCTACTTATTCTGTAAAAAAAGCATCGATAGTTGAGCGAGTAATCAGAACATTAAAAAGTCATCTATACAAATTATTTAGTCTTTATGGACAGTATCAATGGTTAGGCAGTAATTTGAAATCCGTTGTTCAACGTTATAACAGGACACCCCATAGCATAACAAAGTTTAAACCAATAGACGTTAATAAGTATAATGAGACTTTAGTCAAGGCTAATATAAATAAAACTCAAAAACAACATATCACGAAATCCCTGTTTCATGTTGGTGATCATGTTCGAATTAGTAAGTATAAAGGAGATTTTAGTAAAGGTTACACCCCTAACTGGTCAACGGAAATATTTACTGTTAAAAAAGTAACTTGTACCAAAGCACCTACTTATCAAATAGAAGACAAACATAAGCAACTAATTTTGGGAACATTTTACGGTTATGAATTACAGAAGACTAAGTTTCCTGATCTTTATCTCATTGAAAAAGTTATAAAAAAAAGGAACTAAATTGTTTGTAAAATGGTTAGGACTAAGTGATTCCGAAAACAGTAGAGTTGACAAAAGTGCGCTGTTGCAGTAATATATAAGTCGAGTAACGGAAGGTTAAACATCAGTTTCGGCTTATTTATGAAGAAAGGAAGTGGTATTATTAACAGTTTAATTGATAAGTTACCGTTTGAACTACATTTACCCGGATATCAGTTTTGCGGTCCAGGAACCAAATTACAGAAAAGGTTATTAAGAGGTGACCGAGGTATTAACGATTTAGACAGGGCGTGCATGTATCACGATATTGCGTATAATAACAGTGATATTAACATTCGACATAACGCTGATTTAGAACTTTTAAATATGGCAAAACAAAGGTTAAAATCCAAAAATGCAGGTAAAAGAGAAAAAATTGCCTCATGGATTGTAAAAAATGCTATGAAAGCAAAACTAAAAGCAGGCGCAGGAGCGCAATCATTTATGAAAATTGTGAAAAAAATACAGTCTGGTTTGAAAAAAATTAAACGTAAAGACAAAAACACTGCTATTAAATATGCTTATGCAGCTGCAAAGAAAATATTTACAAACAAAAGTGGTATGCGCTTACCACGCTATATACCTATTCCTAAGTGTGGTGGATTTTTGCCTTTGATTCCCATCTTTGCTGGATTATCGGCTCTCGGCTCACTAGCCGGTGGAGCTGCAGGTATAGCAAAAGCTGTAAATGATTACAAAGTGGCTAAACAGAATCTTCAAGAGTCTGCACGACACAACAAAACAATGGAAGCAGTTGCTCTTGGAAAAGGATTATACATCAAGCATAGTAAAAAAGGAGCGGGATTATATCTTAAAAATTCAAAAAACTAATGAAATGGCTACCCAAACGACCACTTACTAATTTCGATTTATTAGAGTATGCTAACGATATACCTTATTTTCGTGGTGTGTTTATGAGAGATTCTTTACCTACGAAACCAAGAAAAATAGAGTGCGCAATACTCAACCTTGATAGTTGTAATAACCCTGGAACTCACTGGGTAGCCTACGCGAAGCTTGATAATTATTCTGAATATTTTGATAGTTTTGGCAATCTAAAACCACCATTAGAGTTAATAAAATATTTGAAAAATACACCCATTAAATATAATTACATTCAACATCAGAACTTCGGATCCACGAACTGTGGACATCATTGCTTGAATTTTTTAGTAAATTTTTGGAAAAATGTATTTAAGTGAATAAAAAAAATTTTTTTTTTAGTACAAACATGTCTTTCACTGTGTCAATAACTGGGGTGGGAAGCTCCTTGACAACAAACTATTCACCAACTCTAGAATGACTTGGAGATTATGAATGTGGTCTTTTATATTTTTCTACTTTTAATTCGATTTCCAACGACAGACGAGAGAAATAATAAATTATATTATGGAAATGAAGTTATCGAGATTCCAGAAGGGTCTTATGAACTTCAAGATATACAAGATTTTTTAAGTAGTAATATTACAAATGCTTCCTTTAAACTTACTTGTAATAACAATACACTGAAAACTTACTACTAATTTTGAAAAACGTGATTCAATTGGTCAATCAATCAATCAATCAAATATATCTTTATTATCATAGGATATTTATAATATCTCTTAATAATCGTCATTATTTTGTTGCACAATTGTTGACGTCAAATAGTTACTTACAGCTAAGTTTACTACCGCTTCCAAAGCGCTAGTGCAGAAGAAGCGGTAACAAACTGCACTGCACCTTTTCTCCAAGGACGTCAACTCACAATTAAATTAATACTTAAAGTTAATGTGGACAGAGAATACATTGTTTTGTTTGTTATGTCATATCATAATTTAAATTAAATTTTTAGAATGTCAAAATTTTAAAGTAATGTCAAGTTGTAGATTCAGTTTGTACAAAATGTACCAAATTATGACATTTTCGAGTACCTATATTACAAACTTTTAGAGGGACCCGCGTCAAGCTCACGCCAGACTTTTTTGTCTTTAAGGTAGTCATCGGTCCTATAATAAGCCTTCTCACAAAGTACTTTCTTTACATAAGTTTTGAATCTTTTGTCTGGCATATCAAGGATCGATTTTGGCAATTTATTATAAAAAAGTATACAGTTCCCCATAAATGTCTTATTAATTGTTTTAAGCCTATAAAACGGGGCAACTAAGTCATTCTTATTACGTAAGTTTCTATCGGTAAAATCGCTTACTTTATTGTATGAGGAAATATTTTTCCTTACATACATTATGTTTTCAAATATATACTGTGATGCTAAGGTAAGTATATCTATTTTCTTGAATAATTCTCTGAGTGAGACTCTAGATTCTAACCCGTAAATAGCACGAATTGCCCGTTTTTGTAATATAAAAATAGTCTGAATATCGGCTGCATTCCCCCACAGGAGTATGCCGTAAGACATTACACTATGAAAGTAACTAAAGTACACTAGTCTAGCAGTTGCTACATCTGTCAATTGTCTTATTCTCCTAACAGCATAAGCCGCAGAACTAAGCCTATTTGAAAGTTTAGTTATATGAGCACCCCATTGAAGTTTCGAGTCTATTGTAATTCCTAAGAAGGTAGTACTTTCAACAAGATCGAGTTTTTCACCATCTATCATTATGTCAACGCAGCCCTGTCTCACATTGGGAAGAGAAAATCGAACGCATTGAGTCTTTTTCGCATTTAACATGAGATTATTGGCAGAAAACCAATCAGAAATGGAAGACAAGGTGCTGTTCACCGCGCTAGCGTTTGTGCTATGTCGATCAAGTTTGAATATAAGCGAGGTGTCATCAGCAAACAGCACTATGCCAGCCTGCTTCTCAACCATGTAAGGCAAGTCATTGACATAAACCAAGAAAAGGAAAGGTCCAAGAATTGAACCTTGCGGTACGCCTATCTTAACATTAGATCCGTGCGATTTTATGCCATTTAAATCAACAGTCTGATGCCTATCTGTTTAATAAGATTCTATAAGTTTTATTGAATTATCATCAAAACCGTATTGACGAAATTTAAGCAAAAGTGTCGGATGATCTACGCAATCAAATGCTTTGGAGAGATCACAAAATGATCCAATTCCATCATTTTTGTTCTCCCATGCGTCGTATATATGAGTAACAAGTGCTACTCCCGCATCGGTGGTCGATTTCCCGCCAGTAAAGCCGAATTGTTGGCTATGGAAAAGGTTGAAGGTCTTAAAATGAAGAAGCATTTGATTGAGCATTATCTTTTCGAACACCTTACTCAAAACTGGCAGGATAGATATAAGTCTGTAGTTGCCAGGATCTGTTTTTTCTCCTTTTTTAAATAAGGGGATTAGTTTACTACATTTCATTAGGTTAGGAAATATGCCTTCATCAATACATTCGTTAAATATAAAAGCTAAATCAGCAGCTATGATATTTATGATATGGCTTACTACGGCAACTGACATGCCCCAATGGTCTTCAGATTTTTTTAAATTTAACTGTTTAAATGCATCTATTATATCTTTGGGGCCAATATGCTTAAATTTAAATTTAGAATCACAAGGCCTAACATTATTCTTAAGCAAGGCTTCAGCACGCTGGGGGCTAGAATTCACATTAGAAGTAAGTTCCAAAGGAATGTTAGTAAAGAAATCATCAAAAATATTTACTATTTCTTCAGTTTTAGTAATAGTCTTACCACAAGATTTAATTTGACAGATATTTTCTTTGGCTTTATTTTTACCCGTTTCTTTATTTATAACATTCCAAGTTTCTTTTATTTTGTTAGGAGCATTATTTATTTTTCTACTTATACGATTTGCCTTGGCTTGTCTACAAACTTTTTTAAATATTTTGGAATAATTTTTAACATATTCTAGAAAGGAAGGACTGAAATTATATTGTTTTTGGGAATATAAGTCATAAAGCCTGCTCCTACTTATGTAGATGCCGGTAGTAGCCCACTCACTAAAGTGTACTTTTCTATGCACTACAACTTGTTTTTGTTTCAAAGTTTTTGAATATTCTGAGGTAATAACGTTAAATAGTTTATTGTAATGGTCGTCAGGATTTTTTCCTGTGTAAACGACCGACAACAATTTGTTATCTAAATTATTTTTTAGTTTTTGTATATTTTTAGAAGTAATCGGCCTACAAAAAGTCTTATCTTTGTTCAAAATGCTGGACTTGCGTTTGGACTCCTTGACATAAACTACATATACACCTGAATGATCAGAAGGCAGTTTATTAATAACTGATTTAACAGAATATTTAATATTACTAAAAAAATTGTCTAGACAAGTAGCAGATGTAGCAGTGATTCGTGTTGGCTCAAAGAATACGTTTACTAATTCATAACATTTAAAAATATTTAGAAATTGTGTACTTTTTGGATTATCTACTAAGATATCAACATTAAAATCTCCGCAAACAATTAAATTCTTTTTACTAGATGAACAGGACTTAAGTACCTGGTCCATTGTTTTAAGAAAACTTTTAAAATCACTATTAGGAGGACTGTATACACAAATAATTATATGATGATCTAGCTCGGCACAGGTCACCTCACAAACGCGCTCAACAGAAAGTCTGACAATATCCGTCCGCTCTTTGCTACGGAAAGAATCTTTTACAAAAATTATGGAACCCCCTCGCTGAGCAGACTTCCTGTTAAAGCAGCTAACAATATTATAGTTGTTTAGGCTGAACATCATCTGACTCTCATACAGCCAATGTTCAGTCAAACATAAAATGTCAACATCCAATTCTTCAAGAAATAATTCAACTAATAATTCTTTGCCGGAAAAACCTTCTAAATTTTGATGTACTATTCTTAGTTCATGAGGCCTTTCCGTTGTCTTAATGTTCAGTTTAAAACTGCCGTCAAGTCTACAGATTTACCATCACATATTCCTGGTAAATCGGTAGGCGTCTTAAAACTAGGTTTTCGTTTACAATGTAAACTCGTCCAAAAATTAATATTATTTGCTACTAACGTAGCAATCTTACGTCTAGAATATTTTGAAAGATATAAATTGAAAGGTAGAATTTTAGGATTCGGAAAAGAGACTGTTAAAGCTAATAAAAGTACTGAATCTCGTTATCCTGTCAGCATTATATCTACTACTCTCGTGCGCATCGAATGTGATGTAGTGAGCGGATCTTTTGTAAACGGAAAACCTAGTCACATAATTCATGAATTTGTGCCTAACGTACCACCTGGTTATCGCATTATTGAAATTCCCAAGAATATAATATATTTCCCAATTAACCAAAATTCGATTACTGATCTGAATATCAGATTGCTGGACGCTGAAAACAATCAAATCAATTTACGCGGTGAGGAGGTTCTGCTGTATTTATATTTCAGAAGAAAATGATTAATTTTAATAAAAACCCTATTCCATCCTCTCTTCAAGTTAGATTCAAGAAAACATCTCAGAAAAGAAGACCTCTCCATTCTTCACAGAAGAAGCTTTCAAAAAATAACCAAGAATATTTAAAATTGGTAGGATTATTAAAATAAATATTTTAAATATATCTCAACCAACAGCCTACGACAACAGCGTGGAAAGTTTCGAATTTCATTCATACAAGCCGTACGTGACAAGTTTCAACAAGAATGATGAAATCCGAATCCCTATTAACCAACAAGACTTGTACATATTACCCTCTCTCAGCACATTGTACATTGAAGGTAAAGCAAACGTATACAATAGTAAAACAAAAGAAGTACTTTCAAGTGTTAGCTTTGTTAACAATCCTGCATTATTTTTATTCAAGATATTCGGTATGAATTAAATGGAGTTGAAATAGATAGAATAAAAAATGCTGGTATTACTACAACCATAAAATCATATCTTTCCTTAAATGAAAATGAATCTAAATCTGCAAAAGTATGGGGGTGGTCTCCTACTGGTACAACTAATGTTTATAACGGTTCATTCTCTGCTTCAATACCATTAAACAGAATATTAGGCTTCGCGGAAGATTACGAAAAAATCATAATAAATTGCAAACATGAGTTAGTGTTACTAAGAAGCAACAGTAACCTTAATGCATTTATATTAAATAATGAAGAAATTGTTGATGATATAGTTATTAATAAAATAGTTTGGCGAGTTCCACACGTCAAAGTATCTGATCGTGAAAGAATTAATTTATTGAAACATCTGGAAAAAGATCGTGCTATTACATTAGCTTTCCGGAATTGGGATCTCTATGAATACCCATTACTCCCCAGAACTCGTAAACACACTTGGGCAATCAAAACTACATCGCAAACTGAGAAACCACGGTTTGTTATTATTGGGTTCCAAACCAATCGTAAACATCAACCACAAACGTCAATGGCAGAATTCGATCACTGTAATATTCGTGATATAAAAGTTTTTTTAAATTCATCGTATTACCCCTATGAAGGATTGAACATAAGTTTCTCAGAAAATACGTTTTCTTTATTATACGAACAATATGCAAGATTTCAGCAGTCTTATTATGGACGTCGAGCAGAACCTTTGTTGAGCTTAAAAGAATTCAAAGACGTTTCTCCATTAGTTGTTATCGACTGTTCCCGTCAGCAGGAAACATTGAAGGGCTCTATAGACGTGAGAGTAGAAACTGAAGCTGACCAAGAAATACCTGATCAGACAGCAGCATATTGCTTGATGTTAAACGATTGCATATTTGAATACAAGCCTTTGAGCAACATTGTTAAAAAGATATCATGAATAAAAACACAATTGTCGTAGATCTACAAGGTTTCAAAAACCCTAGCAATGAATTCATTGTAAAGGAATTTGCAATAGCTACTGAAGAGCATACTCATATATTTTTAATAAAGCCGCCTTATGCTTTCTCCCAACTTACCCTTAAAGAAAGGAAACGTGTTCGGTGGATCGAAAAAATCTCGGGTATCGATGGGGCTCTGGATTTGTCGATTACAAAGAATTTCATAGGATTATAAAACCTTATTTAAATGGACGAAAAATTATTGTGAAAGGTGAAGAAAAAGTGTTGTGGGTTCAGCAGTTATGTGACCACCAAAATATTGAAGATATTACAAATAAAAATATTCCAAATTTAAAAGAGCTTCAAGCTAAGTATTGTAAAGGATCTTTTTCATTAAATTGTTTTATTCATCTAAGACAATGTGCACAAAAAATGTTTTATGTATAAAGAAATGGTTGATGGAAATTAAAAAAAATTTAAAACTATAAGATTTTTTTAGTATGGTTGATAGAAAATAGAGTATTTTTTGTAAATATAGTTCATGGTTATGGATAATAATAAAACAAGAAAATATATACCGTCTTTTATTTATTACTCAATTAATTCTACAAATACATTATATCATTTATATTAAAATATATATGTTTTTATAACTATTACTAAATTTATCAAAGACATACTCAATCTTAATTATCACAAAAAATTTATATACTATCTTTTATTTATTACTTAATTAATTCTACGAATACAATCATTTTTATTAATATAAATAAGTATATATATACATATATATTAAAATTAACTAAGTTTATTCACAGCATAAGTACTTAATCAAAATTATCACTACTAAGTTTTTTACTTATCTTGCTAATTACGTTTTCAGTCAATTCCAATATTTCATCAAATGAGTCACTGATCACATATTGCGCACTTAACACCACACTATCATCGTCTTGGCGTTGAGTTGGAGAACTTGGAGGAGACAAAGCAGTGTATGTTGGGACACGCACACGCTCGTTCTCTAGATCCAAGATCTGAATTTTAATCACCCGGATGCCCTTTCGCGCCTTTTTAATCACATAAGACGATGATGCAAGTTCCTTGCTTCTCTTCAACGCAGCATCCTTCTTATCTTCGATTTTCTTAAGTTCTGCAGCCCGATCTCTCAACACATGAATGAACTGTAAGTCTTCTGTAAGACCTTCGTTGGGATCTTGAGCGTATTGAGAGCACAATATGCAAGTTTCTTGTGAGTCCGACATGATCTGTAAAGAACAAAACATACATTTAATAATAAGTAACACATATAATATTTAGACATTAAGTGTTATTAATAAAAATATGTCTACTTACATTAAGTTATAAACCGCAGTGGGTTTGAATTGGTTTAGCAGACGATGATGTATCGCAGATTGGCTGTTCAATAACAACTGAAAAACGATTATAAACAACACGAGTCTTTTATATAATAATATACATTATGATTGTATTGCAAAACTCGACGTTCCTCGCAAACCAAACAAGAATAGACATGTTCATCTCCACTAGCCAGGTGTTAAGTCCAAATAGCTATCATATTTCATACATGATTCAATAATATCTTGTACCTTTGTACGAGCAAATCACCTAAACACCACTGTTTAACATAGGTCTCAAAAATGAAAAAAATCGTTTATTGACGTAACCATAATATGCAATAGGTTACAAAACAAACCATAGCCAGTTTTAATTCGCTTTCACCGCCATCTAGCGGAGGCGATGTTAATGATATTAATATAGGGGGCGCTGGTTTATATGACAACCACCATATCGTTGTTCATATTGTGTGTTTGTTTGTTTGTTACCTCTTTACGCTTAAACTACTGAACCGATTTGGATAAAATTTGGTATGAATATAGTTTGAGACTGGGGGAAGGACATAGGGTACTCTTAATCTTGAAATTCCCACGGGGAGCGAAGCCCGCGGGCACAGCTAGTATTATAAATACGAAAGTGAGTTTGTATATTTGTTTTTTACCTCTTCACGCTTCAACCACAGAACCGTTTTAGATGAAATGTGGTACGGATATAGTTTAAGACCTAGAGAAGGACATAGGATAGTTTTTATTCCGGAATTCCCACGGGGAGTGAAGCCCATGGGCATAGCTAGTAAAATTGTATTTTGAACGCCTGCTTATTTTAAATCTATCACGCACGTCGAATACATTTAGTAGTATTTATTTTATATTTTAAAAGTAGCATATGAAAAAAAAACAACTAAATATGGTATAGTAGGTGTTTATTATAAATCATAATTAAAAAAGACAATATACAATATAATATCTTTAGCATATTGCAGATACACAAGTTTATTTTTGATTACAGTAAATCATATTTTAGTCGTCTCCATCGACTATTCGTCATACAAAAGAGTAACAATAACAATATATCTATTTTAAAACCAACTTAATTGATGACCCCAAATAAGGTATCAACTAAATATGGTACTATAGATGTTTATTATAAATCATAATGAATATGTATAGACAATATACAAAATAAAATCTTCAGCATCTTGCTGATACACAAGTTTACCTTAAATTATAGTTAAACATTTTTTTATTCATTTCTATCGACCATTCGTCATACAAAAGCGTTAACATTTTATTTTAAAACCAACTTGATTGATGACCCCAAGATAAGGTATCAATTTAATTATTTGTATTATGCGTTTATCATCGCTAGCAGAGAGTGCAACTTTTTCTACTGACTGTGTGAAAAGTTCATGTTTAAGAGATTTAAATAAAATATTTCTTTTCTTCAGAGATGTATTATACATCAAAACATCATTATAATCTTTTATATTTAAGCTTTTTATTTCAGATTTTTTGACACCTTTAGCTTTTTTTATTTCCTTTTCTTTTGTTTTAATACAATATAGCTTTGACCTAAGACCCACAAATTCCAAAAGCAGATCTCCTTCGAATTCATCTTTATAGAGCCCAGGTATTTTTTTATTTTGACATAATATTCCATACAGGTTGTTTTTTTTATAATTACTCGTGTCAAAGTATGATTGAAAAAAAAATTAATATCTTTGTATACGTCCTTTGTCTCAATGGAATATAAAAAACTATCAGTGTCTGTATAACAAAGCTTTAAACTTTTCCCATAGAATGGTTTCATAATAGAATAGTGAAAATCATACATATGGTGTTTAGACATTTCCAATACTGTTAACCCTATGTAAATAGGCTTATCTAAGATAACTGACTCGGGTCTCATTTGTACAGCTACAAAATTTTCAGAAAATATAGTACAGCTATGAAAATTTGGTTTTGATATTAGTTGTTCAGCTGAGTAAGTTTTATTTGTTTTGTTTCTTGTATCAGTCCATCGATTTACTAAATGAATATTAACCCTTTTCTCAGAATCTTCTAGTGTTTTTCCAAAAACTATTACTAAATAATTTAAAAAAGTCCTGTTCAAATGTTGCCTTTTGACGTAATTTTGTGTTCAAATCAATATACTGTTTTAAAAATAGATGTTGTCTAAATTTTATTACTCTGTGAATTTTCTTTAATATCAATCCATATCGTACACATGTTTTTAAATGAACATAATGAATTACATAATAAAATTTATCGTATAAATTAGGAATTAACTTTGGAGATTTAGATGCTAGTGGTGTGAATTTTTGTGGGCAAAATGGTAGGTCATTGTAAGCATCGTGGAGATGTTCAGGATATTCCAAATCAACTTCCAAGATATAACCATATTGTGAGTCATCGAGTACACTAAGAATATTAAGTTCATTAATTTCAGATTGGTTCATTAACGTAAAATCTGAACAGGGTAAATAAGAGCACATAGCATAACCATACAAATTATTACAATCTATATACAGCAAATAGTTATCGGGTAAGGATGAATTATAATTATCCAAATATTGATTATTTGCCTTTGCATATCTGGTAGAGCACAAACAGATTCCTCCACGAATACCTATGTATCATGCGTATAATTTCTAGGTCGTTTATAAGTTGAAGTTTTACTTTAGTTATCAAATAATTTGTTTTACAAGTTATACGGAATTTTTGAAAAACATCTGCAAGTAATATTACGTCTGTTTTTAGGTATAAGTCTGTGTATTCACCGAGATCTTTTAAACAAAATGTTTTCCAAACTTGATTTGCATGACGATAATCAGACTCTGAAACAAAGTCGTTAGTTAAATGGCTATAGAAACAATCTCGCGATGGTAAACTAAGTTCTTTATACGAATTCCAACTAGTCATATATTCGTATGGGTACACACCTTTTCGTCTTACTAGATCAAAATGCTTTTTCTCTGGAAAAAAAATTGATAAGTGCTTAAAGTCACTTTCGTTTAAGTTTGCAGCAAGTTTTTCTAAACTAGTACCTAAAAATTTAAATGAATCCACAAACCGCACCGGTATATATTCCTGATAACCTGTATTAAATATTTTTGTAAATGATACGTAGTTTTCCTTGTTTTTCGCAATTACCTTAAAGTTGCCTTGCATTTCACCTAAATCTCGAATAAATAATTGACTATCGTATCCGGACAAATTATGAAAAAATACTGGAACAAATTTTGGTAACTGATATTTAAGGTTACAGTGAGAATGAGCCGCTCTACGGTATGTTCCTGTAAGGTAACAATGATCTTTTACTTTGTCATCAAGTAACAATTTTTCGCAGAGAAAACAAAATTTTGATGTATTAAAATTTTCTTGCTCATCTGGTGTTAATGAAGACATAGGAATTGAAGTTTTAAAATCTTGTATATTTGTTTTACGTCTTTACCAAGAAATTTCAGAATTTTTTCGATACAATCTTTCCCACGATAAGACACATATTTATTGAGAGAGCTATTAAAAGAACAGACGATATAATAGCCAAATGCTGCTGGTACATGTTTCTGCATAATAGATGTACATTTTTAGTCGTGATTTTTTGATTTGGGTTCAACTAATAAAGATTCAAATTCAGCGTATATAACAAATGGCATATCTTGCATTCTTTCGAAATTATTAAATTAAATTACAGTTCCTGGTTCAGGTAAAACTGTTCGAACCCCACCACAAAAATGGTCATCAAATTTTTGTTTTATATTAAAAAATATCTTTTGGATCAACGAGAGCTATATCCGCGGCGTTGTATACCTTCACCTCTACGAATACATCGCCGTCTAAGTTGGCTGTACGCCTCATGACACCGTCCGCCACTTGCCTTACTAGGCGCTGCGGATTTTTTCGGTTGCTGTCTTGGCTTCGCTGGCTTGGATCTGCATAGTAGAGAAAAAAAGTTGATTTATTTAGCTGAAGTAATAATTCTTCTATAAAACTTTAGTGATTAGGTATAATGAATTTAGTGTGTAACATAATTATCAATACAGGAGTACGAAGTATTACAAAATAATGTGTAAAGACAGAAATAAGAAGTAAAAAACTATGTATACTCGTTTTAAATCTAAGGTAATTTAAGTAATATTATAAAACTTACTTTTTAGGTAAGACTTCTTCGTCTGACTCGATTATGTCCTCCACTAACTGCTGTCGCTTTTTCGACTGCTTACTGGCAGCGGGGCTTGATCTGCAATCAATACATTAAATATTAAAAAAGCATTGAAAATATAAACACTATGTTGATTAACACTATTCTAAAATCCTTTCAGGCACTTAAAATTAGATAATGTTTAAAATAGTGTTTTAAGTAGTTTTAGTATATTTTATAGAGGTATAATTTAATTTAAGTAGTTATGTAATTTAAAATTAGATTTATATAGTATTATGATTTCGTTTTCATAATAGTTAATTGATTAAATAAGGAATGTTTAAAATTGATATTTACCTTACTCTAGAAGTTGATGGCTCTTCGTCAGAGTCGAAAAGTGGCTCCCGCACTTGTTTTTTCGCTCCCTTAGTAGGACCTGAAATTAATGTTATTAATAAAGTCAAAGTCAAAATGCGAGTCTGACTTACACGACAAATAAAGTGTGGATAAATCAATATATTGCAATCACGTTATCTTATTTTTTTTTAATCAATATAACGAATATAAACTTACGAACATTATAGTTCTCGCGTAGATTCTCGTCTTGAAAGACTGGCTAGCAGCTGGATCAGCGTTGCTGGTTGGCAACAGGCAGGGAGACGTCGTAGAGTCACACGCACACACACTAGTGCTTTAGTAGACTGTGTCTAAGTTGGCACTCGTCGAAATTAATTGGGTGAAAAACCACCCTACAAGATTATATATACAGCGTTTTAGCCGAATCATGAATATTTTTACAGATATTGTAAACCTTTAGGTGTGCCGAAGAAATTTCCGATTCACGTATAAAAATTAGCAATAATAATACATGACTTAAGCCAAACGGTGTACAAAGTCTGAGTTTTGATAGCATAGGTAAGCACTTTATTTTAGTCGAATTTATTAAAGCAGAACTCGAAAACAAAAGTTTCATGTTGCAAACTTCCTTTGAAATACGATCATCAAAAAAGGCCGCCTATGTCAATAGCTAATTAACCAACTGACAAAAGAGGGTTAAACAACAGAAAACAGGAACTGTATCAGACCTTCATCCCTTACGGGTAGGCAGAGCCTAGGGCATTAAGACCAAAGGCTACGTTTAGCATATATTGGTGGTGCATAGGTGGAAAATAGAAACAAATAATGATGGGTTGCTAACCACATCAGCTATTACCATAGTTCGTCAGAATTTTCCTCAAGCGACTTTTACAATCTGCACGGGAGGAGAAGCTGCAAAGGGTGAAAAAGTGTATGTAAAGGTGCGATCACATTAGGTGTTGTTTAAAATGACTTGTGTTCGTACTACTAAACATCTTTTTGCAATCAACATGTAGTGATATAGGTTAAACTAGAAATTATATCTTGTATAGGTATTATTAGCAAAATAAAAAACATTTTCTACAAAATTGCGAATCAAAGATATAAATTTTAGACATAAAGAATTAAATTTGCTATAGCTATTTTAATTCACAAGTTATAGGAAAGAGATTTTGAAATTTAAGTGGAGAGGAAAGAAAAATAATATTTTGTACTACCTACTTATACTTTAGATATTTGCACTTGGTCGCTACTATCCTTTACAACTGTTTTGTAAGTTTAGGCAGTGCCGGTTTTAGCCCTACCAGCGCCCTGGGCGAAATTTCTAAGGTGCCCCCACCTAAATGCAATGCAAACCCATTCGAAACAAGATTTACGTTTTAAAAACTAATACCTGATTACGGAAGCCATTTACAGCTAACAATGTATATATTTTTGAAATGTGCTAATTAAGACCTTCCATTTAATATATATCTCGAAACCAAAACAAAAAAATTTTATGCCCCGCAATTATTGTATGAAGAATTCTTTATATACATTTATTGAATACAAATTGTAAACTTTGTCAACCGGACAATAAAGTAGAATCGATTGACATCTCATTTGTCAAAAGTGGATAAGCGGTATGGATGCTAAGGTGAAAAACACATAGATATCCACAATAAAATGAATATACGTAATGAAATAGTTGTTTATAAAAAAGTAAGTAGGCCTCGATCAATTAGCGAGGGGATATACATGGGCAGTCATGGCGCCCCTTTATACCGTACCCTTATACGCTGAAGAACAGCAGGATGACGACTAACTGGATAGCCAAATTTCTATTGATTATATAGCCATATATTGCTGATTAATCTCAAAATTTTGGCAACTAAGCAGATCAGCAATATATGGTCAAAGATTAAGTATGTAACACCTCCCCCGTTGAAGACGGAGCATCAAGGATAAAAGGATGCGAGTAGAGAACAGTGGAGTGACATCTAACAATAAAATTAAGATAAGAAATATTAAAGAACAATATTATGAACAATTAGAGAAAGGATACAATATAAGTAATTAATCATAAAACCAAACCAACACCCAAATTATTTAAAGTAGAATTTAATTTAAAATAATACAAGGAATTGTATTTATTTATCTTATAGAATATTAATAGTTAGTTAAATAGTTAATTTAATTAATATTCTAAGTTTCTTCTTATATTGCTAGGTGAGCTCTCAGGGCTGCTATTATTCATGGTTGACCTATTTGTTAATTCTATATTAGAAGTTGCACGAATATCATTGCTAGGTTTATTATAACAATTATTGAATATTTTAATACAACAACCAGAACTAGAGGTGCGGCTTCTCCTCTTTCTATTACAACATGCTTTAAATATTTTATATGAACAGAATAAAAATATTACAGTAGATATAATCGTTGTTAGGGCACTAAAGTAACTTCCATATTTAACATGATAAGGCTGATTTTCAATCTTTTCTAGTTCTTCGTTAAATTGATTTAATCTGTGAGAAGTATATTGTAAGGAATCTAGGTTAATATGAGATAATTTAATGGGAGTTAAATATGCAAGTGAGTTATTTATCTTAGTTTTGGAACAGCAATCGTCTTCTATAATGTTAAAATTAGGGATAGGTAAATATAACTTAGATTCTAGCTCAGTTGAAGGGATAAACTGAAGTAGCTTATGATAGGCCCTACAATTTTTAGGGACTTTGAGGATTCCTGTTCCAATTATAGTATAATCGGTAATGTTATCATTACAATTAACAGATAATTTAGTTATTTCCGAATGTACATAAATCCACTTATTATTACTAAGCTTTTGCCATACATCGACGTTACCTAAAATAATTTTATAATTACAAGAGTCCGGAATTTTGTTAACGTGTTTACTTAAAATTGTCACTTCACAAATGGGATTTGTCATAGTGGAATGTACATTACCTAATTTGCACAGATAGTTATTTTTTGATATCACTTTGCATTCACTCACTGAGTCCATTGTTGCATATGTCAATCTATTTTCTGTTATTGCTAGGAATTTTGTTGTTGGATTAATCATGGCAAATGAATTAGGATGTTTAATATCATGAGCGGTTGGCAAAGCATAAACATGGTAGAGGTTATATTCCGCTAGTATGATCAATAGGATTTTAATAACAAACACCAGTTTGGTGTTGTTGACAAAGCTCGACACATCTGAGATATCAAGTAAAGTGTGCATGTTATCCAGATAGAGCGGAAGGGGAAAGTTATTAGCTACATTATTTTTATTTGAACTTAATTCATTAAACAATTGGATTGGTGACAGAACAGAGGGGTGAACTATATTCTTTTTACCAAATAAGATGGAGTCAGTCATATCATTCAATTTGGTATTCAGTATCATGATTGAACTTTCTAAAGCATTAAAAGTCATTGCCAACTGTGAGCTAATTTCAAGGTTATTGGTACTTTTGACTACGTGATCTAATATTTTATCTAGTTTACTTATGTTATCATTAAGGGTTTGCTCATTTTCATTCAGTTTAAGAACAGTACTATTGAAGACAGAGATTGAGGATGATATGACATGGATGTTATCTTTCATTAAAGTTGCCATGTGTCTCTCGTCATCTTGAACAGCGTTAATAGCATCTGAAAATAATTTAGCATCATCTTCATCTAAAGTTCCAAATAGTTGTCTGAGAACAGGACCGCCTATTCCAAACAGAGCACGCTTGGTCCTCTTGCTATTATCTAAATATGATAGAGATTTATATTTGTTATTTAAATTATTAAATAGACTTTGCAATGGACTTAGAGTGTTATAACAATCTATGTAAATTTTAGTTGAATTATTATTATTATGGTTATCACATATTGTTTTAGCACTTAGAAGTATATGTTCAATGTATTCTAGATAAGGTTGGATATAAGAAAAATCGGTATATGTAACTATATTCTAAAAACTATTAAAGAATCTTAAGGTTCCTATGTTGTCGAAATAGATTCCTGGGCTGTTGAAAATCGGCGTTGTTAAGGCTCCGGCATGGAGGGCAACTGGCGCGATGACCCTGGAATGGAATTATCATAAGCCAGTTTTAATTCGTCCAAATGGTACCGGATCTGTTTTCTATTTACTTGAATAGTAACATTATTATTTGATTGGAGTTTTATTATCTTATAGGGGCCTTTCCAGACCGGGGATAGGGCCTTTCTTAATCGATGATGATGTTTTACGTAGACCATATTTCCAACATTATAAGATTTTTCTCTCGTATGTTGATCGTAATATTTTTTAGATTTTTCTTTATTTCTGATAATGTTTTCTCTGGCTATGTTACGCGAATGGGTAAGTTTATGTTTTAAATTTTTAATATAATCTGGGTAAGTGGCAGTAGGGTCGATGTCATATATCGAGCTAGGAATATGGGGTTTGGAACCGAAAAGGAGTTCATGAGGGGTTAAATTAGTAGAGGAGTGAACACATGAGTTGTATGAGATGATAGCGGTAGGTAGATATTTGTGCCAATCATCTTGGTTTTCGTTGACATATGACTTTAAATATTCTTTTAAAGTACAATGACTTCGTTCAAGGGCACTATTAGTTTGCGGATGATAAGGAGAAGAAAAAAGATGTTTTATCTTAAAGAGTGACGTAACTTGCTTAAATACTTCAGCTATAAAATGAACACCTTGATCAGATAATATAAATTTAGGGATGCCAAAGTGACTAATAAATCTAATGAGACACTCTAAGGTTTGTTCAGCTGTTGATTGAGTGATGGAGTAAGCCATAGAATATTTGGTTAGATCATCTTGGAATGTGACTATGTATCTGAAACTATCAGTACCAGATACGGGCAAGGGGCCTACGATGTCCATGGAAATTCTCTGTAATGGTTCATGGGATGTAGATGTTATTTCCATTGGAGCTTTATTTGTAGCTCCTTATGCCTTATTCTTTTGACATGATGTACAATTTTTGACATAGGATTCTATATCGTTTTTCATGCCTTTCCAATAATATGAGTCTTTAAGTTTATTGTACATTCGGGTAGAACCAACATGGCCTCCAATTGGGGAGTCGTGATTATCTTTGAGTATGACTGGAACCTTGTTAGGCATAGGGTAAATAATTTTATTATGATATATATTAATTTTAATATTAGTCTTATTAAATATAAAAACAATCATTTCATATATAAGTAAAAATCGTAACTTGTCATAAGGATTAGAAAAATCGGAGATAGAAATTTCATTAACATGAGGATAGAGTACAATAAGATTGTTCCTTAGCTCTTTCAACACTTTGAAAACATCTCTATAAGTAACAGAATCATAGTGATGAACTTTGGTAAATAAATGGAAATAAGTTTTATTATTTATTTCTGAAACTTTAATAGTATGCAACTCTTTCTCAGATGATTCGAATGCTTGTCTATCATCTAGGAGATTTAGAATATCATTGCAATACTGGTTAGAGTCATCTAAGTCAATTGAAGTAGGATAGGCTATAAAAGGACAGGGAGATTCAAGAAGATTTTGATTAGATTCTGTTATCTGAGTATCTAGTAGTAGGACTGGAGCGAGACTTAATAAAGGATTCATATGTCACATTATCATCGAGATTATCAATGTCATCAATATTATGAATAGGAGGGCGAGATAAGGCATCAGCGTTACTATTCAATCTATCGGGTTTATATACAATTTCGTAATCATAGTCCTCAATTTTCAATCTCCAGCGTAATAACTTGCTACTTGGATCTTTACAATTCATTAACCAAGTTAATGGGCGATGGTCAGTTATTATTTTAAAACCTACGACCATAAAGATAGGGTCTGAATGTTTTTAGTCCAAAAATTATAGCAAGTAGTTCTTTCTCCGTAACACTGTAGTTGCCTTCAGTTTTATTTAGCGTTCTTGATGCATATGCGACTGGTAGGTCTTTGCCTACTTCTTCTTGAGAAATTGCTCCTAATGCATATTCTGAAGCATCAGTGGTTAAAAGAAATTCTTTAGAGAAATCAGGATATTGAAGGATAGGTGCATTAGTAAGCATGTATTTGAGATTATTGAATGCAGCGTCCTGTTTATCTTTCCAAACAAATTCAGTATCTTTCCTTAGAAGAGAGGTCAAGGGCTTGGTAATATGAGAAAAGTCTTTTATAAAACGACGGTAATAGCCAACAAGACCAAGAAAAGCTTTTATATGTTTAGGATTTTTGGGAACTGGGTAGTTTGCAACAGCTTTTATTTTGTCTGAATTCGGAGAAACACCCTTGTCGGTAATGATGTGGCCTAAATAAGCTACTTCTTTTCTTAGAAACTCGCATTTATCAGGCTAAAGTTTTAAATTGTGACGTCTGAGGGCATTAAATACGAGTTTAGGTTTTTCTATATGCGACGTCAAATCGTGGGAATAAATGATTACGTCATCTAAGTATATAAAACAATGGAGACCTTGCAGACCAGAGAGTACAGTGTTCATCAATCGCTGGAAGGTGGCTGGAGCATTCTTCAAACCGAACGGCATTTGAGTATACTTAAAGTGGCCGTTGGGAACTGAAAACGCTGTCAAGGGTCCATCGTCCTCATTCATAGGGATTTGAAGAAATTCAGATGCTAAATCAAGTGTGGAGAAGTATTTAGAGTGACCTAATTGGTCCAGGATGTCAATGATGTTAGGAATAGGGTAAGCATCACCTATAGTTATATCATTAAGTTTTCTGTAGTCAACTACGATGCGCCATTTCTTTTGGCCAGAAGCATCCTGTTTCTTAGGGACAACTCATATTGGGGAAGACCATGGGGAAGTCGATGGTTTTATAATTTTCTGATCTAGCATCTTATTAATTTGTTTATTGACCTCTTCTTTGTGACATTCTGGATAACGATAAGTCTTGACGTGAATAGGTTGGGAAGATGTTGTTTTTATCTCATGTTTTATGGTATCAGTATGAGAAAGTAAGTCATCTTTTAAATAAAAGAGATCAGAATATTCTGTACACAAATTCAAAAGTAGTTTAGATTCTTCGGGATTGAGATGAGATGACCTTATTTGATTTTTAACTTCATTAATTCTATCTGTTTTAGAAGCTGGATCAATGCAGTTTACTAGTTTAGTATCACAAGGGTTAACTTCCACGCAAAGGTGATCTATTGAGATGTCATTTTCGGTTGTATTTAAAACTGAGACATTCACATGTTTATTAGGTTTAATACATACTAAACAACCGGCTAGGAATACTCCCTTTTGAATTTCAGTCTTTTCTATAAAACCTGAGGATAAATCCTCATTATTTGTATAACATTCTATGACCAGTTCAGAACGCGCTGGGATGGTATAACTTGGCTTAGTGAAGTGGAGTTGTAAGTTACCTTTGCCAACATGTAAAATATTGTCTTTGTAATTAATATTAGCGTTAAGTAGTTTTAAGAAGTCATTACCTAATATTCCGTCAAAATTGATTCCAACAGACTCAGATACTAAATGAAATTTCCCATATATTACTTCGGATGTGTCAAGCTCGATGTCTAAGAGAAAGTGACCAAAGCTCTCAGAATATTGTGCGTCTTTATCAATACCTTTGAATTTTATAGTTTCTGGTATAACTATGGGCTGTAATTCCAAAGAGTTCCTTTTCAGGAGGGATATACTTGCGCCAGAATCAATAAGAAGAATTAAGGGTTTGGTAGAATATTGTGATTTGACATAAACATGTGGTAAATGTATCTTATCATTGTAATTTATTTCATATACAGTCTGGGGACTAGTAGGCATGTCTCCTTGAGCTTCTTTTCCAGCAGAAATAGTAGGATTAGTAATTTTTATACTTAAAGTAGGATTAGGGGTTTTCTTGGATATAGAAGAATTAGAAGAATTTATTTCACTGGATATAGAAGATTTGGTAAGGTTATAGTTAGAAGAAATATTAGACTTTTTGGCATGTTTATTAGAAATAGTAGATTTAGAAGAAATAGTAGATTTGGTAGGATTGGCAGATTTAGTAGGATTAGAGTTAGTAGAAATAGTATTTTTTATTGAATGAGAAATATTAGAAATAGAAGATTTGGTAGGAATGGTAGGACTTGTTTTATTAGGAATAGTAGTAGTAGTAATTACCCGTTTTTTAATATGTTCAATAACAGGCTCATAGTCTAATATATGTATATACGCGTCGGTTTGGGTAGCGGATTCCACACGACGCGGCGGAATCGGTTTTAGTTTAAATCATCTTCTGTCTGAGATTTATTATAGAAATTTTCAGTATCTTCAATATTATTGACTTGTTTTGGTACAAAATTAGTGAGCTGACGCCTAGAATTATTGTATTGTCGTTTGCGACAGTCATTTATTTCATGACCGGGGTTTTTACAATATCTACAAAACACTGTAGTGTTTTGCGAAGTGGAAGGCTGAGGGTGAGATGAAGATGGTTGATTAGTAGGATTGGAGACATTATGAACAGGGCGTTGACGATTAAAAAAACAAGATCTATCTGAATGTCCTAGTTTACCGCATACTCGGCACTTAGGTCTAGACTCAATAACGGGCTTAGAAGATTGGGCAAAATTGTATAATTTTTCTTCCTGTGTCGCTAGATTTATAGCCTCATTAAGCGTTTCGGGGTTACGGCATCTTAGAATGTTGGAAATGTGACTTGGTAAACCTAATAAGAAGGTATGAAGGGCCAGATCCTCGGTACTGGCTATACGGCCTTTTAATTCTTGGGGGTCTTTCGTAGAATGAGAAATATCAGTTTGCAATCTAGTTAAATAGGTCTCGAGGCGTAAACTGTATTGTATTATAGTTTCGTTTGGTTTATGCTTGCAGTTTTTTAAGTCTAATAATAGGTGATTGCGGTGTTTTGTTTCACCGAAATTAGACTTTAAAAATGACTTTAACTCCGTCCAGTTAGAAAATACTTTTAAAGCACATGCGGACTCTGCTTTACCCTCGAGTTGTGAGATGATATATTTAAATAAAATGTCTGATTGGCTCTCATTTGCTAAGTTTAAAGCATTTTCACAATTTCTTAAAAATGGTGATAACTTTTCTCTGTCCCCATTAAAAGGTTTAATGAATTTAGTCAAGACACTGAAAGTAATAGCCTCCCCTTTCACACCGGGTACGTTGAGGGATGAAACGCCGCTTTTTTCTAATTTTACCTGTTCATGAGCCATGATTAAATTTGTAAAGTAAAAAGGATGGAACAAGCAATAACAAAAAAAAATAGTAACAGTTATTTCGTTATAAAAATCACTCACAAGCACAGCAGTAGGCACGGTGTCATCGCCCGGCGTTTGCTGAGTCAGGAGGTCACGGCAGCGGCTGCGGCGATTCGGAAGTTGTGAAATTAGGTTACGATACGAGTCGTCACGATGACCTTGCGACAGACTATTCGTTCTAGGTGCCCACCAATTAGATCACCGGCATGAGCAAACGGCCTTGGTAACGATTATCCATTGCATTATGCACTATGGTCAGATCTTTTAGGTTTCAGCAATTTTATATTGCTAAAACTCAGTGTTTGTGAGTGTCTAGTGAAATATGTTAAATGTCTGTGTTTAACTGAAACAAGCAGTTACATGTGAAAAAAAAATTATTACATTAATATTCTAAAAAAAATACTATTTAATATAACGAAAAAATAACAAAAAAAACCGAAGCCCAATTCAAGAAAAAATTAGTAAAAATAAAAAAAAACAGTTACATGCACATTTAAACAATGTACAGTCACGCCGGAGTCATTTATAAATGTATGCAATATATAGACAACACGACAGAGAGATAGATGAATGAATCAATTAAAACATGATACAACATGTGCACAAAACTGTAACGCAAACGATAGAAAATACCATTAACCCTGAACACTAATTGAAAACAAAAGCTTATTACAATGGCGAGAGCAGGAGATGAAAATCGGAATTACCGAATGACAGACAGAGAAACAAAAAGGGGGAAAAGAGTGGGTTAGGAATAATAAGGTAAATCATGTGTCGACAAATTGTAAGACAAAAGACCAGGGCCCCGTTTAATAAAGATTACAATCCTACAATATTGTAAATAAGTGACAAATTTTAAAATTGTACGACAAGTGCTGTTTAATAAACCTTACAATTATGTACAAAAGTTACAAATGAAAACTTGTGAAATATTGTAATTACAAATGCTGTTTAATAAATATTTACAAGTGCAGAAATGAAATATTGTAAGTACAAATTTGTAGTTGTAAGTTACAACTTACATAAAATGTAAATTTTTATTTAAATTAAGAAGTTAACGAGAGTAGATTAAAAAAAAGTTGACATACATTTAGAATTTGATTTAACTGTTTGGTTTCCTATACTTGTTTGATTTATAACGAAAGCAATGGAGCACAATAACAAAATCACAATTTTGTCTCTAATATACGAGAATAAAGATATTTTATTTGGTCGGTTTAGTGAGAAACTAACTCACGATATGAAAATAAAAAAGTGGAAAGACATTGCAGAACAGTTAAAATCTTTGAGCATCTACAATAAAGACTGAAAATACCTACGTGACACAACATGGCAAAGTTTTAGAAAAAGAACCATCGTAAGTAGATTATTAAGTTGTTTATAATAGTTATTGTTATACTGGGTGTAAGAAAAAGGTGTTATAGCCGAATTCTGCCTATTGTATATTAATCTACGACTTAAAAAGAGGGTGTTATAAATTTGACCTGCGTATCTGTGAGTCTTTGTCTTTATGTCTGTGTGTCTGTCTGTATCAACGTAGCTCTCAAACATAGAAGAACTTTATTTAGTTTTTAACCCCCAACGAAAACAGGGTGTGCTACAGGTTGACGTGTATTATGCGAATTTAACTTGAACTATAAAATTACTAATAAGTATTTCAATATTTTCAGGAAAAAAGGGACAATCGTCGGCAGACGGGATCAGAGGGAGGGAAGAAATATAGATTTGATGATGTTGATGAACTAGTACTCAAAATAACGTGCCGGAATCATCGGGTTCAAACGAAGTACAAGTAAATTATGAATCAGAGTCGCATGAGGCCACTATAAATATGCCTCAAGAAATGAATTCGCCCCAGGAAAACATTCCTATTCAAGTTCCCCGCAGACTTAGGAAAAAATCGCACAGTATGTCAATCAATGAATTAAATGTTCCGCAAAGGCACTTCGATCTAAAAACACAGAAGATGGAAGTAGAATTGAAATTAGCTAATGAAAAATTTGAAATTGCAAAGCGTGAACGGTACAAGCTAGATTTGGAAATACTGAAACTAGAAAGGGAATTGCAGATACAGCAACCATCTAATTTTACGTTACCTTTTTACTTACAAAATTTTATAGTTGATTTCCTCCTCCAATTATTAACCAATCATCTGAGCAAAATCAAAACGGTGGAAATATTTTGGAGTTAGCAATAAAAAGTATAGATAGTTTATAACTTTATTTTCAATAAAACAATTATTTACTCATGCATTTTTTTTTATTCAAACAACCGTATTAATGACTGCAATACTCCAACACCTTCCTGTTCAAATACTTCTTCGTCACTATTATTAGCAATTTCTTCATAGTCATCACCTTGATTATTTTGTTCTGAGTAGGGAGTATAATGCTGCGATCCTAAACGTTTTTCAATATTTTGCAAAACTATGCTGGATAATATAATTTTGCTTGCAATAATTGGCTGTACTCTTAAATGATTCAGACATGGAAATTTTTCTTTTATTATGCCCAATGCATTTTCGACCATTCTACGTGTTGATTTAAAAGCACGCAAATATCTTTCCACTGCTAACGTTCTGGGTGCTAACGTACCGGAATTTTAGGTGTCATTAGCCACTTTGTTAGGCCATAGCCACTGTCTCCTAGTATGATGGCATTAGAAAATGGTCTCCATCCATTTCCCCATTCTCGTGCTAGCGAAGAGCGCCTAAGTACTCTAGCGTCATGAACAGAGCCTGGCCATCTTGCACTTGCGTAAAATATTTCCAAATTTGGTCCACATACTACCATAATATTAATAGAATGATCTCCGTTTCTGTCTACATACGCGGATTGGTTTTGGTAAGGAGCATCCATTGTTATTAGCGAACCATCTACAATTCCTGCTATTCTAGGTGTATTATATTTCATAAACAATCTAGGGATATCGTGACAGTTAGTTGGTCAGCGGACTTCTTCTCCAAATAATTTACTGACTACAAACTTAGACACATTTTTAACGCAGTTATGTGTCGTTCCTTTTGTTACACCGTGTGCATCTGCTATAACATGGTATTGTGAGCCACAGCCCATGCAGTGCAATGCACATAAAATTTGCTGAGTGGGTGTAAGGGCAACATTTCTGTTAGAATCGCATTTAAGATTATGTCCTATTTTTGTTACCAAATATTCGACGGTAGTTTTGCTGACCCAAAATTTTGCGTTAAATGTAAAATCTGTCACATCAAAAGTAAAGTTAATCCTTTTACGAAAAACTCGACGTTGCCGTTCACTTACATATTCATTATTACTATTACTACTGTCACTACTTCCACTACTAGTTGTAAGAACCATTGTGTGTGATTAACAAACTTTACTTGGTTGAGGCACTAAATTGTAAAGTTCTGACACACGATGAGTCTACCTGTCGGAATTGTACTACAATTTACAAAATATATAAGCTTGTAATTACAATTATGTGTTCAATAAAACAGTTTTTCCTACAAATATGTAAATTGTCATCTGTAAAGAGAAAATTTTTATTAAACAGAAATATGTAAAATTGTAGGTACAATTTTACAATTTTGTAGATTTTCCACCATTGTAAATTTGTAAGTCGTTATCTTTATTAAACAGAAACTTGAATAATTGTAACTTGTAAATTACAATTACAATTTACAATTTGTAATCTTTATTAAACAGGGCCCAGACATAAAGGATAATAACCAGTGATTGGAGTAGATAGACTATGCTGGGGTCAATACACTGAAACTTATGTATTAATATAGACATGCATCCGGGATTCCGGGATTTAAATTATTTTTTTCCGGAATTTCAAAATTATTAGGACCCTTTCACACGACGTTTTTTTACGTTCTGCAGACGCACATTTATGATGCGCGCATCCTCTGTGTGTTTTGGCAGATTTTACACGTTTGTGTTGCAAATGAAACGTACTGTAAGCGCACGTTTGTATCGATAAAAACGCAAGGATCGTTTGTAAGGATTGTGTTCTTTGCGTCAGTTGAGCGTTCAGTTTGTGTTTGTATCGATACAAACGAGTGTAAAAAACGTCGTTTGGAAATGCCCCATATAGGATGAAAATATATTATTATGAGCAAGTATTTTTCACACTTTCAACATTATTTCAATTGTATAAGTGTATGTAGCATTAAAGTTAATAAACCATGTCAGATTTGCATGAAATTTAAATACTCCACCACTCAACAACAAGCGAGCCGCATCGGATGAGCATGCGTTGTAGCGCTCGTTCGGTGTGGACGTACATTGCGCACGGCGGGTGCACGCACCTCACCTCGGGACATTGCGCGCGCGGCCGAACCATGCGGTTGGTTTTTTTAAATTGCTCCAAGGTCAGTTTTTTGCTTCGCGCAGTGTGGACGACAAGCCGACCGAAAGACTGCGGCTGGGCTGCACATTCTGAGCGCCAAGTTGGGAAAAAAGTTAGTTAGTATTTAGTTTTTGGATACATTGTCCAAATTCATGTTGTACGCCTTAAGTTTTTGAGAAACAGTATAGGATTTTCTCAACAAGTTAGAAACGCAAATTTTAATTTTATTCCGTCACTGAGCGGTGGTGGCCAGTGTTGGGCATGGCTTTTGGGTAATATGCCAGGGCACTGTCTGCCTTACGATGGGATGGGATGTGATATTCTAGCAGTAAACACGAGAAGGACAAGCTTAGCAAGTACCTTGACTTGCCTCACGAGGTGACTGCCATGTGAGATGTGGATTCGACGATCAGCATTGCGGGTAGCTAGGATCTTGCTCCACTGCAAGCGGGCAGCTATGTTAGGTTGGTAATATGTATTTTACTTTATATAGATATATTATAAAAACCTAATATTTGTTACAAAATAAATAAACAGAATAACGTAACATTAACTTCTCCAAAAGGCCTTTACGTGTTGAATCTGTATCCCCACGCAAGCTTCTCGAAGGATCGGGGTGAAAAGATCCGCGAATCTAAAAGAGATTAATGATTGTATATTGTAATAAAATAAACAATTATTATAATAATTACACTTACACCATTGCCTAAAACCCCTTGATCTGAAACCCTCAACTTTTATTTCGATGCAATAAGCTGCCATATTGGTTTGTATACATAAAAGTGTTGCAGGTGTCTTTATTCGAAAATATAGACAGTTTCAAGAAAATTATATTCGGTAGTAAAATAATTCTGAGTTAACAGGATTTTTAATGTGATTTTAAATATAGCACCGAAATTGACACCGCATGGCATTGAAGTTTACCATTTTTTCTGAGCCTGCACAAAAAAATCTGTCAACTGTCAATGTATACTGTTTAATTTGCTGTCGTTATGTTGGCTGTTGTCTAGTTGTTGTGTTGAGAGATGACAGTGACAGCGACAGTACAGTACTGAAAGTGGAAATTGCCAACTTTACTCAAAGAATCTTTATCGTGATGTCACTTTCTCAAATAAGCTTGACCTTGCTTGAAAATGAAGGTCATTGGGATTTTTGTAAATATCTAATTAAGTAAGACCTTATTTTAAAATCAAATTAGAGAAATCTTCTCCTAGAGACTATTCTTCGAAATGATTTGTGAATTTGATTTTCAATCAAATAAAAATTACTTGACGAGTGATAAAAAGACTACACGGTGGTTTTTCATTGGTTTTGGAGCCGAAGACTATTTCATAGGCATCGTTAATAAGATCTAATTAGCTAGTTAAAATAAAAATTCTGAAACAAAAAATGTTGACTTAAACTCGAAAATAAAACTGTGAGATCAATTAGTAGTACTGCCGTCCGCCGGCCGGCCGGAAGTCATCGACATCACGCAGCTGTTTTGAACGGCGTAACTACGTGGTCTCGATCGAAAATCACTTGCGTAACTTATATTATGACATACAGTGATTTGGATAACGTACATGAATAGAGGAATTTATTTACTACTAGCTGTTGCCCGCGACTTCGTCTGCGTGGACTTTAGTTTATAAGAATCGTTATTTTGATATTTTCAATAAAACCGGTCAAGTGCATATTAGGTCACACGCAGTGAAGGGTTCCGTATTTGTGAATGGCGATTTAGAATAAAAACTAAAGAGTTCATCATCATCTCAGCCCTTGTTCCGTCCACTGCTGAGCATAGACCTGTCTTCGTCGACACATCTCAGTCCTGTGCTGCTCACATCCAGGTGTAACCCGCAACATTGATTATTTCGTCAACCCATCGCATGGGCTCCGTCGGGCCAGTTGCCCTGCCCAGTTTTACTTTAAGTTCATGACCGTTGCCAAATTACAGCTTCTTGGTTCTAATTATCTCTAAGTAAAACCACGGACAGAGAGACAGACAGAAATGGCAAAACTATAAGGGTTCCTTGTTTACTACGATCACACATTATCTCTAGTCACAGTCTAAGTCGATCGGAATTTTGACATTGTAAACTACATGTAAACTTACACTGTTACCGAATGTTACTGCTACGCCGTGGGTCTCTCTAAAACGAAATACTTATGCAAGAGGTAGTGACTTTGCTAATATTTAATTCATCTTCCGTCTTTTGGCGTGGGTTCCCACAGCACTAATCTGTTGTAGCTCTCTGCAGCGGACTGCTGCCACCGTCTATACGTATCTCCCCCTCTTTCCCGCCCTCCCGATGTGGCGGTGCAATGGTAAGCCTTGTCAAATATGTCTTTCGCTAGGCGGGAGATAAAAGTCGAGAAATACGCATTTGTACTTTGAGTCCCGACAGAAGACGGCGTTCCTCAAGTAACCTTAAACATAGATTTTCTTAAGATCGCCTTAATCGCCGCGTCCGAAGTTGGAAGCGAGCGGAAAGTACTGGATAGAGCTTCCCCCGGGCCATCTTCACTATCGTCACCATTCTATTGATGTGGACTTTCAAGCTGAGGCATCTGCCAAACTTAAGATACCTCTAGGTATTTTACGTGCCAGTATCTCGGCACATTTTACCAGTAGAGCTTCAAGGATGGCAGGAAGTTAGTGTTCTCTGAGATCAATGTCTGCTTAGTGTTCACTAATAACCTCCGTTTGAAGAGCTTCTCGGGTAGGGCGTCCTATTCGGCTGTTTGGAGGTTATTTGCGGCGTACTTTCAGTTCAAACGAACTGGAAAATGACCATTACCTATCTTTCGTTCCTCAAGGAAGGAGGTCACAATACTGAGTAGTCTTGGTATGGGTGTTCCACACATTTTTATTGCAGTGCCTAACTTAAATTTTAACCTAACATTTTTTCCCTAACCTTTCTTCTTACGTGAGGAAAAGGTGCCTTTTGGCCACAGGAAATCGGACGGTTAAGGTTTTTACCCACAAAAAATGTCATGGTGATAACGGCCTTACCGCTTTTGCCAAGTCAGTGTGCTAAATTTTGCTCCAAAGACCTGGTACGGCGACTGCTTATCAGCGGCTTTGGCTGAGCTAACTTGAGGTACTCTCTCTCTCTCAGTTATCGAGAGGAGTCTGAGTGGCCTGGTACATCGGACTTCAATTTTATCCGCTAGGGTAAAGACGCGTGTTGACACAAATGCTCCTTTCAACCTAGAGGACCGTATTTGTGGCGCGACGGAATCCCGTTCCCATCGCCCGACTGGCCCACGTCATGGAGGCAGATTTATGGAGGAGGATTTTACGCGGGAAAAATCCCTTCGGTTCGGACACCTTGCCAGTAACGGGAGACCGGTAAGGTTATGTGGCGTTTACCACTAAAAACTCCGGGGTAAGGGCTAAAAACCCCGGCGCGGCTACCACTATGGTGGTCCATGACTCGCTCACAGCACCCTATGCTTTAGTCAGAGGACATCCCCTGTGCCTAACCTAACCTATTAAGTACTTCCTATTTTGATTCCTTTTTCCATTTTCGCGCCCACAATCATGCTAAGAATCGCCGTTTGGTGGCGTTGGGTCTTGCGGCCCTAGGCTCTGTGTATTTTTAACAGCGCCATTTATTGGTGACCAAAAAAAACTAATAAAAAAACTCCGAAAACATCGAAATAGTAAATTTTTAGGGTTCCGTATTCCGTACCCGAAGGCTAAAATTGGGACCTTGTTACTAAGACTCCGCTATCCGTCCTTCCGTCCGTCTGTCACCAAGCTGTATCTCATGAACCGTGATAGCCAGACAGTTGAAATTTTCAAGGATGATGTATTTCTCTTGCCGATATAATAACTAAAAATAGAGTAAAATAAATATTTAATTGAGGCTCCCGTACAACAAACTTGATTTTTTATAGATAATGGGACGGAACCCTTTGTGCTTTTTTTTATTATTTCATAAAAACCGTATATAAATTTAACAAAAGTTTTAGCCAATGCTACCGTACAGTTTATTTCATAGCAAATTTTCGAACAAAAATCTTTGACGTGATTCTTTAAATTGATATAACTTTTTTATTTATTAACGGATTTCAATGAAACAACCACTAAATTTTAAGTGAAACTTATCAAAATACATAATTGAAAATCGCAACCGAAGTTGTTCAGTCGTTTCTGAGATAAGCGTGCACAAACACAGTTTTTCGAACAAAAATGGTTGACGTGATTCTTTAAAATTGATGTAACTTTTTTATTTATGAACGGATTTAAATGAAACAAACACTAAATCGTTTTCTACAGTGACGCACCGTCATCGCAGGGTTACAATTTACGTAGTGCTGTAACGCTACGTTTAAAAATCCCTGCACACTCCACTGAATTTTATTCAAAATCATTTACTGTAAGGGCAGTCTTACTCTGGAATGCACTACCACTGTCCATCCGACGTGCTGAAATGCTAGCCAGCTTTAAATCTCAAGTGAAGTCACACTATCTATGCCTAGTTTGATTTCCTTTCTTTTTTGTCTTCTTTACATATCTTGTTCTGGGTATCTTTTCTGTGTACATATGTATTTATTATGTGTATTATATATTTATTTATTTATGTATGTATATATCTAGGTATTTGTATTTATTATGTATGTATATGTATAAGTATATGTATTAATTGTATCTACAGTTTTTATTTTTCTTATCCCTTGCCTATAACCTATAACTTTGCACCTCACCTGTTTTCGAAAAACATCTCCAAGTACCTCGGTTGCCTGGAAAAGATTGCAGTTGCGATAAGGCCGCCTTTTGACATCTGTTTTATGTATCCAATACTCTGTTACTGTATGTTTTGGTGCAATAAAGATTTTAACTAACTAACTAAATTTTAAGTGAAGCTTATCACAATATTTCAGTGAAAACCGCAAACGAATTAGTTTAGCCGTTTCTCAGATTAGCGTGCACAAACGCACAGACAAACAGACAAACAGATAAACCGACAAACAGATAAACCGACAAACAGACAAACAGACAAAAATTCTAAAAATCATTGTTTTGTGTTCTATTGCGTTGGTAAAAGCCCCAAAAAATATTTTTACTCATTTATCTTCTATGTACAGACAGCGATCGGTTACTATTTTATTATATGTATATACTATTTTATTATATGTATATACATATATGTATTATATTATATGTATTGATACGACATTTTTTTTCCAAAACCAATGAAAAGTCAACGTGTATACATTTTTTAACCAGCGACGCCTGTAAATGGTATAAGTTATACTACAGCTCAAGCTGAGATATTGAAAACGTTAACAAAATAAATAATTATTATAACAAATTATTAAGGTTTTTTTAACGGCTTATTTTAAGTGGCTGGCTTTCTAAAGCGAAAAAATAATATGGCATGACAAAACGAGAAAGAAACGTAGCAAGAGAGATATGCAAGAGATAGATACACTGTGCCGACTCCGAATAAATTGGGAAAAGGGAACCTGAAACGAAATCCCAGAAAAAACGCATATCCATGTTCTGATTTCTATGCTAGTTCATAATACAAGTGCATAAAATTAATTTACCTACACTGATAATAACTTGACAATGACATATAATAATCAATCATTGAAATCATATCAATAAATTATGTTAATTATATAAAATACTGCTATATTTATCTATGACATAAAAAAGGTTAAAATTTTACGTTTATGATAACAATGTTTAAATTTATATTATATTATAAACGTCATAATTCTCATGTTTATGATTTGATTATTCTTAGAAATGTGATCAAGAAACAAGAAAGTTTTCTTTTGTGAGTTAAATAAAATTACAAAAAAAATTGCAATGAAAACCGTTAAGCGCTTTTTATAAACCAACTACAATATGCCTGCGATTATCGGCAACCGTCGACGACTTTCAACGACAGTCGCCGGTCGTCGCTCTAAAACTTTTCGATATAAACCTAAGATTATAATGGATATGAAATATCCTTAATTTGAATAAAATAATTGTAAAATTTTCGTGTTTTAAAAATTAGGCGGTGTGAGGTGTTATTTTAATTTTTTATAATAATTAAGAAAGTAAACAGTAACAAGATATCAGAGCCCCAATATGCCATTAAAAAAAAATATAGAAGTTTGTAGTTTCTTTTTGTAAAAAATCACTAAATTTTAAAATGTAAGGTTATAAAAACACATCTTTTATCGAAATGTGAGCAAAATCATTTTACTTTTATGTCACTTAACTGGAAATTGAATTGCCAATAGTAAGAGTTTAGGATAATTTACATAGTGCACAAGTTTCTTGTCTGTTGCGTACAATAAAATTGAATCATTGAATGACTTGTATGGTCCAAAGAAAACGTGAACCATTAAAATAATTTAATGCTTCAATTCAATAGAAACCCGCTCTGTGTAAATAGATTTTTTACAGTTTTATGCACGTGTCCTGTGCCACAAGACTCGTGATCTGAATCCTTTCATTGCAGGCCCGTGCCCTGGCGCAAGACCCGAGTCTTGTCGCTCGGTAGCTCGAGACCTGAGCCCTTAGCACGAGTTTTCGAATCTTTTCTAAGGCATTCGAATCGAGCTCTCGATTCACTTACGCAGTGCGGCGATAGCAGGCAGCACGAGTTTAGTGGCTGTCGAATCGAGAGCTCGATTGGTTTTCGATAATGACGTAAACTAGGGATGCGCCTAAGTGAATGAAATTATGCATTTGAATGAATGATCGTTCGGAAATTTTAAGAAGACAGAGGTCGGAAATATTTTATTTTAAATTTTGGTTCTTTTATTACATTTTTTTGATAGTATTTGAGAGAAATCATGCGAAAATCAATAAAATAATACTTTTCTGACTTATGAATATAATATGGAAGCCCCTTTTTGCTTAATTTCGAAAAATGTATAAATCAAAAATTTCATTCTTTAATTTTGGTTTCCGAACGGAACTTGCTTTTGTTGATTTGTTGAAACATAACCTATTTTTACATATTTATTTCCTAATTTTATTTATATTTCTAATGAGATTTGTCCAGTCAGTAATAAAACAAATTGTAAGGACAGATTATTTTAAAATAAAGTACTACGTTGAAGCTCATAGAAAGGTAAGCTGTTCAATTAGTTTTGTGGTGCATATTTGTTGTTTTTGTAGTATAGCAAGATTACAAAGCGAAAATTAATGGAATTGCTAGCTGTAGTAGTAAAGGATGAGACAGTATTTATCAGTCTTGATACCTACGCATACTTACCTGAGTACAAAAGTCAGAAGTACCACACAGGACAGGATGCCTTATCCTAAACTTATTGTTCATGTAAATCCAGGATGAATATATCATTATCTTATAACCTTAGGTCCCTTTGGTCAGGGGTAACAGCTATGTAGTGACAGGTCCATTATATGTATACATCATGACTGTTTTAATAGTTTTTTATTTTATGTGTTCTAGATGATTGAAGAATGTAAATTTGAAAAAGCAGAAGCAACCAAGCTGTTACTGCTTTCATCAAACAGAGTGGGCTGACACAACAACATAAAATTTTCCCATAGTCACCACGCAAGCGGTTTGGTATTGCAGTAGAATTAGATGGTACCTATAGAATTAATGCACAGGGGATGCATTTGCCCATTCTCTGTTACTCATGCCTCTAGTTGTTTCTTACGATACCCTTTGGGGGTAAGTTGGTGGTGAATGGTGACATATTGTATTGTAATTGAATGTTACTCTAATGTTTGGTAGCGGTAATAAAACAAATATTATATTTCTAATAAAAATTCATATTTAATATGTTTGATTTAATCCTATACTTTTACTAGGTATGTCATTCATCATAATTTGAGATAATTACATAGATAAGTAGTACACACACTATGTTCTTATTGACCTTTGTGGAATAATGGTTAACACGCTAGTCCATCCCTCGGAGATTCTGAGTTTGATCTACAGCCAAGGAAACTGTTGCTTATTTCCAGAATATTGCTTAATTTCCTCTTGGGACCATCAATTACTTTTTCTGTAACCAAAATATGAATATACTTACAAGGTTATGTAGCTATAAATGTTGTATGCATTTGTTTATTTTATAAACCTAGAAGAGTAGAGGTTTACTCAACAATAGAATATTAGAAAAATAAAAGATTCCGATGAATTGATAAGCTCCTCCTTTTTTTTAAATCGGTTAAAAATATATTTACACGGACGGTGATTTAATATTTTACTTACGTTTATCGTTGTGTGTTTGCCTCGTTTTCCACTAACTTTGCAGCTAGATAGTAAAATAAAGGTCCACGTTCTCGAGAATTCATGGTTTTAACTTAAAAACACGGTTTTAATAATCTTTGTAGTAACTCGAAAGTTTGAGTCACTGAGAAATTGTCGGTGACAAAATATTCGCCATGTCTCGATAGCCAGCTAACGCAAATGTCGATTTGAAATGTCAAAACCAAACTCGTGCTACGACATTTTAACATAAAGTATGGAGTGACGGACGCTTTCGATTCGATTTCGATACCTTGTCGATACGATAATAATGTGTCAAAACTCGTGCTGCGAGTTATAGTTCCTTTTACGCACGATAGAGGCGCTGTTCATTTTTCCATACAAAACTTTGTCGAAGGCGATTCGAATGTTTTGTCGCAAATATTCGTGCTAAGGGCTCTGAGCTTCATTGGCTTTTGTCTGTCTTCGTGCCATGAGACCGATGTCTCTGGGTCGGAACTCAAGACCTGAGACTCATCACTATTGGCCCGTGTTCTCTCCCAAGACCCGTGCCTTGTAGTTCGTAACATGAGACCAGAGCCCCAGTATGCCATTCAAAAGAATTATAGTAGTTTGTAGTTCTTATTTGTTAAAAACCATTAATTGTAAAATTGAAGGTTATAAAAGCATGCCTTTTGTTGAAATGTGAGCAAAATTATTTTATTTTTATGTCACTTAATTGGAAATTGAATTGACAATTGTAAGAGTTAATGCACATTTACATAGTGCAAATTTCTTTCCTGTTGCATACAATAAAATGAAAGCATTAAATGACTCGCATGGTCTAATCAAAACGTTAACCATTAAAATAATTTATTGCTTCAATTCAATTACATTCAACTCGATTGGGTAAGAAACCTGCTCTGTGTAAATGGAATTTAACAGTTTCATGCACGTGTCCTGTTTTGAATAAAAGTACTTATTGTTAGGAGACTAGCGCCATCCACAAACACGGGCAAAATGTATCGATTTAATGACAATCGGTCGGTAGGCGCGCCGCGTCGCATCACTAGGTCGGGCGCGCGGTGTAGCCGGCAGTTCTCGAAATCACGGAAGCGCGCACGGGCGTGTTACTTGGGCGATCGATGTCGACGCCATATTTGTCGTTTACAGTGTATTTGTCAAGTGTTTGCTAATTGAATAACGTGTTCTTGCATAATCATAGACTCATTGTTTTAACCTATTGCCCGTTTGGAACGGAAGTATTTATGTGAACTGAATCTAAAATAGACTGTTGTTGGTGATATTTGTAAAGCTAGATGTATAAATAGTGATAAACACTCAAATCGTTATGAAAGACGTCACATGGTGTTACGTCACAATTCGCGTGTTTGGTTATATGTACTCAAAAGTGAAATTACAATAAAGACGGTGAAATCTATTGTGAAGTGGTGATATATTTCGACATATTCGTCTGGGGCGATATGAGCTCAGGGGGGGTGCTTAGGGACCCAATTTATTCACCTCTGTCTTGGGGCCCGTGGAGGGACCCAAGGCCGTCGCCAAACCCCGAAGAGGACTTCGAGATCAAGCTAGATGAAGGCCGTAAGTAGTATAATATTGGGAGTTATAAATCACTTCTGTTCATTCAGGCTAGCACGAAGTGCTTGCCTTCACTCACAGCACTGATTTATAACCCAATATTATAGGTCTAGAGAGTTTCCAAAGTAAAGCATTCACAGATTCAGATCGTTTCGAATGTATATAAATTGTAACTTACAAATGAATAAAATTCAGTCATTAACAGTCTTACTAATGAAAAGGATGAAATTCGTTAAACAATCTCAAACTTTACAACTGAGCCGAGTATGTCCAGATGAAAAAGCAGATGTTTCCCGCCATGGAGACCTTCTACCTAATACTATTCGGTGTATTATTTGCGGTCCCTCGAATTGTAGGAAAACTAATGTAATCATAGGTCTTCTGTTACATGAAAATGGTTTACGTTTTAAAAACGTTTATCTTTACTCAAAAACATTGTATCAGCCGAAATATGTGTTTTTAGAAAATGTTCTTAAGTTAGTGCCAGATGTTTCGTTTGCAAAATATAAAGATAATGAACTTGTTTTAAGCCCACACGATGCGAAACCACACTCCATAATAATATTTGATGACATTGCTTGTGAGAACCAGTCCAATATGAAAGATTATTTCGCAATGGGTAGACATAAATTTATCGACTGTTTTTACTTGAATCAAACGTATAGTAAGATACCTAAACAGTTAGTAAGAGACAATGCAAATCTTTTAATATTATTAAAACAGGATGATGTAAACCTCCATCATGTATATGATGAACACGTTAATACCGACATGTCGTGGTCTGGGTTTCGAGAAATGTGTTCAAAAGTATGGAGCGAACCCTATAACTATTTGGTGATTAGTAAAGATAATAAAAAGAACGAAGGCTGTTACAGGAAGAATTTCGATACTTTTATCTCGTTCGACGAGGAAAAAAATACGAGCATATAAGAAGATTTATTTGAAAAACTTCTTCAGTCGAACTATTACCGTATTAAGCAAATCTTTGATTTTCTTTTTAACAGCTTCTGCTATTTTAACTATCTGAGTCTTTAACTCTTTTTCCATTTTAAGCTTGATGAATATACGTTATATTCATCAAGCTTAAAATGGAAAAAGAGTTAAAGACTCAGATAGTTAAAATAGCAGAAGCTGTTAAAAAGAAAATCAAAGATATGAAAATTACGGACTCCTACAATGAAAATGTTTTAAATACAGTTTTTAGACCTGTTACTGACCCAATGCAACAGTTGATTAAGGATGTAAACCATCCAATTAAATCAAAAGAAAATGATGACGTTATGAAAAATTATTTTGTAAAAGAGCAAATTCCATCGCCTGAATCGCAATTCAACAAAACTCTTATAAACCAAATTTCCTCACAAAATTATTCTGAAGATGATTCTGATGAAAATAATAGTTTAGAAAAATCGGGAGACTCAAACAATACAAATACCAGTAACATATCGTATAAAAGCATTGAGTCAATACCTAGCCCTAGTCAAAATACTTCGTCCTGGTCACTTTCCTCGGAAATATTTAAAGATGTACCATTCGGCGTTAGACGAGAACGAGGTAAATTAGTTGGGTTCAGCACGTGTGCTTATAAATGATCAAATTATATCTGTAGCAGGACGTGATTATCAAGTAACGCCAGGGTTGCGGGAATTATTGTTGAAAAAGGTACATAATTTGGAAGTGGTGACTGAAAATGATTGTCAAGAATATAAGAGCATGTTAATAGACACAAATGCTCACCGACTAGACTTTGATCCCACTAAACCAATTAAATCTAATAAAGGACGGAAGTACTTGCACATCATTAAACCACTTTTTAGATTGCGAAAGCCTTCAACATCTTCTGTCAGTAATGCTGATGATATTAGCTCAGGAGAGGGTTTGATACTTAAAAAGAAGTTTAAAAAAAATACTGATTACATCTACTGGGATGATCCTAATGAAAAGGTTGAAGTTATTAATAGGATCTAAAGATGCTGAAAACACTGGTCTGGATAATGAAATAATGTCAATCATAGAAGAACTACGTGAAAATGGTAGTATAAATTAATAACAGCACATCCTATTAGATCATTTATTATTTCACTGCGATCGACTTCAGTACAGTATGAATAATGATAAATTTGGCCACCATGTACATAAAAGACTTCGTTTGTCAGAAATACTAGATTGTTCAACTAATCACCTTGCTAGATCGGAAACCGGTGATTTTGATTTACAATCATTTCGATTGAGAGGAGTTCAAGATCCTGTAGCACGTGATGATGCGGTGAACAAAAAATATGTTAATGAAAAGATTGCTGATGAAATTACTGCTTTTGTAAATAAAATCTACAAACTGACAGAGGTACAGAGTTTTATAATGATGAATTTAAAAGACAAATGCAGTTAATGAAGATAAACCACTATTCATCGTTTTCAACAAAAAAAGCTTCAATTGTAGAAAGATTAATCAGAACATTGAAGATTAAATTATACAAATGTTTTAGTTATAATGTTAACTATAAATGGATAGGAAAAACTTTGAATAACGTTTTGTTCTCATATAATAATCAAAAACATAGCGTCACGAAGTTTAAACCAAAAGACGTAAATGCAAAAAATGAAAACCTAGTAAACCATAACATTAAAAAATTCCAGGAGAAACAATGTAAATTAATAAAAAATAAATTTAAAATTGGTGATCACTTTAGAATAAGTAAATACAAGAGTACTTTTGCGAAAGGTTTCACACGTAATTGGTCTATAGAAATTTTTACAATTAAAACAGTTAATAATACTAAACCAGTTACATATTTAATACAAGATCAACGAAAACAAAATATATTAGGTTCATTTTATCAAGAAGAGTTACAAAAAGCAAAGTATCCAAATATATACTTGTCGGCGAGTTCAAGATAATCCCATTTATTATTGTTTTCGATGTGCAAACAGAAAGTTGTTTACTACAAAACATAACTGCTACATTTTCAAATGTTGCAACAAGTATAAAAGCGGTCGCCCTAGCGACGAGCGGCTCATGTGTTGATGCGCTTGCGTATGCTACCATAGTACGAGCCCCCATACTACAACTCGCTTTCCGCACGCCGTGTCACTGTAGTTTCGCGAGATTCTACAGTGCCCGGCCCCTACGCATTTTTTGCGCAGGCAGGGATAGCCTTTAGCGGAAATCGTGCCCGGGACGTCGGTCTGATTTTCCCATCCCCCCCTAGTAGCCGGCCTCCCACCAGCGGGTCTCACCGGCGAAAAGGGGTTAGGGTAGTCGGCCTGCGCCCTGAGTGGCTGCTGAAGGCAACTCCCCGCCCGCGCTGCTTTCGGGGTCCGGAAATGGACCCCATCTATGAAGTGGACGAGACGGAGCCCGGATCCCCGCGCCCCGCCTCACCTGAAACGTACGCGACATTCGCTACGCCTGATGCTGCCCCCGCGCCTACCCCGCGGCTTTCGCCAAGGGGATGGTACGAGCGGGACATAGTAATGTTGGGGAGAATTGCCGCCACCGGGACCCTATCTGAGGGCCTAACCCGGTGGATGGCAATCTATCTAAGGCTGCAGCTGAACGAGCTGGGCGGCACATCGCCCACCATCGAGGACGTTACCGCCCTCGATTTCGCTCGCCGAGGGATCATCACCCTCCCTCCGATTGCCACACCAAGGAGGACTATAATAGCCTCCCTGTTGAAGCGCCCCCGCAGCCCAGAAGGCGAACACGCCTTGGACGTCAAAAAGCCACGCGCTCTAGACGTCCTGCAGGAGGAGGAGACCTCCGCCTCCGCATCGGCGGCCTCGTCGACCACGTCTGGGTCACTCCCGGACTTGTCCACGCTGGACCCCCCCGCGGACCTCACCGCCCTCGTCGCCGCCTCCAAATCGGACCAGAAGCCCGAAGCGCGTCCTACGGGCATCCCCCTGCCTCAAAGGGACCCCCGCCCGAGGAAGGGCTCTTCCCAAGCGCCGCCGGTGGCGCGGGCCTCGGTGGCCTCCGCGTCGCGCCCGTTACCGAGCGCGCCCCGCGCGAAACTCGCGGCCCCCTCCGCAGGGGTTGACCCGCGCCGCGTGCCGCAGCCCGGTGCTGCGGCGTCGTTGTCGCTGTCGCGCCCCGTGCCTGGCGCGTCTCGCCCTCAGTCCGCGTCCGCGGCCTCCCCCGCAGGAGTTGACCCGCGCCGAGTGCCGCAGCCCGGTGCTGCGGCGGCGGCCGCGCGCCCGCCTGCGCCTGCCCAGCCTTTTGTGGCGCCGACGCCCTCGTTCGCGCGCGTCACCGCAGGCACCCACGCACCTGCCGCACCAAACCCCGTCATCGCCGGGCCACCTCGGGTCGCCCCCACTGCCGGCACCCCCGCATCCATCCCCACCACTGCACAAGGTGGGTCGCATCGGGTCGCCCCCTCTACCAGCACCCCCTCGCCCGCTGTACTGCACAGGTTGGCGCCGTCCCCTCGGGTCACCCCCGCGCCCCCCACCGTACAAAGCGGTGTGTCGCCGTCGCTCCCTCGTGACACCGCCGCACAGTGCAGTTGGGTGTCGCTCCCTCGGGGCACCCCCACCGCACCATCTGCGAAACAACAATTAATAAGAAATCCAGCGAGCCAGGCGAACGCGCGCTTCCCCCCGCAACCACAGCAAAGGACCGGAGGGCAACCACGCTCAACGGCCCAACAACATGCGGCCCCCAGCGGCCCCCTAAGTACCCAGCCGGACCGATCATCAGCGGGATCGGCAGGAGGGGCGCCCCCCAACCAGCCCCAACAAGACGGACCCGCGCAACAAAGCGCAACGGCCCCCAAGAAGACGAGATACCCGCGGATAGTGGTTGAGCACCTACCTAACTGGGCCACCCACTTCCGCGAACTGGCCAGCACTCTTGGGCGCTCGCCTTTCGCCCGCCCTCTCGGTCGAGGGGTGAGTTTTACGCCGGCTGACGAGCAGGAATACCGGCTCGTCCAGTCCTACCTGACTAAACTGGAAGCAGAGGCCGGCGTCAGCTGGTTCTGCTACTCACTCCCGGCCGAACGCCAGCTGAAGGTGGCGATAAGGGGGTTGCCAGCAGACACCGACGAGAGCGACATCAGGGACGCCCTCGCCCAGCAAGGCCATGAGGCAGAGGCCATCAAAGGCATCCGGGGTAGGGGAGATCGCCCTGGATGCATCTTCTTCTGCCTCATAAAGAGGGCAGCTAACGCCGCATCCATCTACGGGATAACCGAGCTGCTGCACATGCCGGGGATCAAGATTGAACCCTGGCGGGGCAAGCAGGGGCCCGCCCAGTGCCATAGATGCCAGCTATTCAGGCACTCCTCCGTGAACTGCCACCGGCCGATCGCCTGTGTGCGATGCGGAGGCCCCCACAAGGCGGCCGACTGTGACCGCCCCAGAGACCAGCCCGCAACCTGCGCCAACTGCGGGGGGCCGTACCCCGCAAACAACACCTCTTGCCCCATTTTCAAAAAGGAGGCAAGAAATAAGCGCGCCGGCCCGGTGGCACGCACGGGCTCTGCCCCAACGCCGCGTCCAGCCACGGAGGAGACGACAGGGGCTTCCTTGATGGCCCCCGCAAACGCCCCCACAGCTAGAGGAGCAGAGCTGCCCAAGAAAAAGAAAAAGAAGAAGAAGAAAGCAGCCGCCGAGAGCTCTGCTCCGGTACCCGTAGATGGCCAGCCCCAGGCCCCACAGGCCCCCCAGCCACAGCCACAACTCCCCATGATGCCAGCCCAGCAGTGCCAGATGCTCTTCCAGGCGTTCCAGTCCCTTGCGGCTATGACCCCCGACCAGCTGGCCGCGACGGGTCTTCTCAGAGGCGTCCCCCCCACTCCATACTAATATGGATAGAGGCCCTCTGAGAATAGTTTACTGGAACGCCGAGACCCTCAACAAGAAGAAGCTGCTGCTGACGAACTTCCTCCGTCAGCAGCGAGTGGACGTTCTGCTGGTCAGCGAGACCCATCTCCGGGAGACTGATGTATTCAAGATCCCGGGATACATCAGCTACCGTAAGGACGAGAAGTCCCCCGTCGACGGCAGGCCTTACAGAGGGCTAGCGGTGTTCATCAGGAGGAATGTCGTTCACCAGGCCATTCCCTACAAGGAGTTCCAGACGATGTACGCGTTGGGCGTACTCGTCAACGTCGCCGGCCAGGAGCTGCGGCTGTTTGCGACCTATGTGCCGCCCCAAAACGCCCCGCGCCAGAAAAAGCTGGACCCCAAGGAGCTGCGCACTCTGCTGCACGACCCCACGCCGACACTTGTGGCTGGCGACTTCAACGCCAAACACACCGCCTGGAACTCCACGAGGGTGTGCCCTCGCGGGCGACTCCTCCACCAGGACTCTGTAGCCCATGACTACGAGGTGGTGGGCCCGGACGAGCCGACTCACTACAGCCCGAACGGTGAGCCCGACACCATCGACATCGTGGCCTACAGAGGACTACGAACACCGCCAAAACTGGAAGTCTACCTGGACCTGCCGTCAGACCACAGACCTGTCCTTCTCGTCCTACAGGACCTCCCGACGAGGGTCTCGCTGCCCAGCAGATCGACCAAAATCAGCTGGGCAAAGTTCGAGGAAGCGCTTGAGAGCGACAAGTCTAGGGTCGCTTTCAAGCGGGTCTCCACCGGCGAAGATGTTGAGCAGGCAGCGAGTGCCATCACTTGCAGCATCCGCGCCGCCCTTGAAGCCGCAACGCGCCCGGTCTCGGCCACGGCAAAGCCGGACCCACTACCCGCCGACATCAACCAACTGTTGGCCCAAAAGAGGCGGCTGCGGCGGCAGTGGCAAAACACTCGCTGCCCCGCGCTCAAGACCCAGCTCAACAAACTGGTGGAGACCATCAAGGATCGCCTCAGCGAGCACGCAGCCAAATCGTGGGAGAACCACCTACTCTCGGTGGGCGGTGATATCCCCTCCGTTCACCGCCTATGCCGGCAGCTATCGGGCGAGCCTCAACCCGTTCGACCGCTGCTGGCAGCCGATGGCCTCCCACGATTTAAAGCAGAAGATCGCGCCGAGATCTTTGCGGAACATCTGGAGCGTCAATTTACGCCGAACCCAGTGGCCGACCACGACCACTACCAGCTGGTAAACGAACACCTTCGAGCATATCTCGCGGAGCCGGTGACAGAAGAGGAAGATGCAGTGTTCTTCACGCCTGGCCAGGTTCTGCGTGTGATCCGAAGCCTGAAGCCCAGGAAAGCCCCGGGCGCAGACAACGTCACGAACGAGGCGCTACGCCACCTACCGCCGGTATTCATCACGGCGGTGACGCGCCTCTTCAACGGCATTCTGCGCTCGGGCCACTACCCCCAGGAATGGAAGACCGGCCGGGTCATCATGCTACCCAAGCCGGGCAAGAACCTGCAAAAGCCTGAAAGTTACCGGCCCATCACGCTACTCAGCGCGCTCTCGAAGGTGTTCGAAAAACTCCTGCTCGGCCTCCTGCTCCCGCACATACCCCCACGTGCGGAGCAGTTTGGGTTCCGGCCAGAGCACTCGACGACGCTCCAGATTGCAAGACTTCTTCACAAGATCTCGGCAGCGACCAATCGCAAGGAGCACGTGGCTGTGGTGCTCCTTGACAATGAAAAGGCGTTCGACAGGGTATGGCACGAGGGGCTGCTATACAAACTGTCGACAGCGCCAAACCCGATGTCCAGGAGGCTGCTCAGGATTGTGGCCTCCTTCCTCGAAGGCAGAAAGATAAGGGTGGCGGTCGAAGACGCCGTGTCATCAGAACGACCCGTGCGGGCTGGTGTCCCCCAAGGAAGCTGTCTGTCGCCTGCGTGCTACGCGTGGTTCACCGACGACATCCCAGTGGCCGGTCAGGCCCAACTGGCTCTCTTCGCTGACGACGCCGCGTACTTTGCGGTCAGCATGAACGCAAAGCACGCTGCCAAGAAAGTCCAGACAGCACTGGACGCCCTGCCTGACTGGCTCTCCAAGTGGAGACTGTCGGTGAACGTCAGCAAGACGCAGGCACTTATATCCGGGAGGACCCGCCCACCGCCGCCCTTGAAGCTGTTCGGGGAAGACGTGCCGTGGCAGCAACACGTCAAGTACCTGGGGGTGCAGCTCGACAGACGCCTCAAACTGAGTGCCCAAGTCGACGGGACAGTGACATCAGCAAAGACAGCCCGAGAGAGACTCCGCCCAGTGCTCTCCTCCCGCCTCCCGCTACGGACGCGGCTCGGGATCTACAAGACGTACGTGAGATCCCGCCTCACATACGCGGCCCCTGCGTGGTACGCATTCTGCTCGGAGACTAACAAACGTCGTCTCCGCGCCCAAGAAAACCTGAGTCTCCGAGCGATCGTCGGGGCCCCGCGTTACGTGAGGAACGCCGTGATCCACCGGGACCTAAAATGGGAGGGCCTGGACAACTTTGTCTCTCGGTTAGCGAGGGACATGTACTCCAAGGCGGACCGCTCGGCGCACCCCCATCTCAGGGGGATCGCGCCCTTGCACGCCCGCCCACCGGACCGCAAGTACAAGCCCTCGCCCCGCGATGCCATTATCCCGTCGACAGCCGAGCGAGGCGCCGCTACAGCAGCGACGCCCGACCTGAACCCCCAGCATTGAGACACCCGACGTGGCCGCCACGGCCACTACCATGTGACCCGCCTGTAGTTGCAGGCGGCGGCAGCATTTCGCTGTAGAGGGCCACAGCCCTGATCAGCATCCCCACTTCCGCCTTCGGCGGAAGTTGGGAAGACTTACCACGCACGAGCGCCTCAGTCTTGTGCGGACCGCCGTACTGTGAACATCTCCTTTGTGTAGTGTGCTGTGGGCTTGGCCATAACTTCTTTAATTGTGATTGTTGTAATAGATGAGGATTTGGTAAACCGATTTATTACAATGATAGTTGTTTCAGCAAGACGATAAGCCCAGGTGGACACAGATTCAATAACTGTGTGGGCCAGGGGTATTCAGACACATATGGTTGGAATCCATGATACAGCGCGAGGCGGAGCGCTGTATTTATCGTCACACTTTTAGTGAGTTCGGCGTAGGTCATATCCTGCTCCGTCATCAGAAGTTGGATCTGAATCTTTTGCCCACTTGAGTGAATCCATGGGAGAATAGGGGTGAAGAGACCGACAGGGTCCGAAGAGTGTGATTATAATTGGTCCGTCTTTTGAATTGTCCAGAGATGATGGACCCGTATTTTCAGTTTGCCAGAGGGGTAAAAATTCACAGGGATACGGAGCGTCAAGGTTCCGGAGTGGGGGCTTGCGGAGTCACACTTAGGTAAAAATCGTGTTTGAGTGTGGCGTCACGCAAAATTTCAATGCGCTGTATCTTTGTCATTTTTGGTTTCTCAGAGAAAGGAAAGAGTGTGTGTACAAACCACAATGTTGTTTGATGGTCTAACCGATGGACCAAAAGTGTTTTTCCATTCGTCATGCCTATTCTGAAAAACAGGAACCTGTCCATTTATTTAATAATCGTATGGCTGTTATTACAGTCCTTAATCCGTATCTATTGTATTGCGTCTTTTTGCAGGGTGAACCAGTCTTCCGGCAGTCTCGAATAATGTGGTCCATGTCCTATTCAGGAGCGCCACATCCGCAAGCTGAGGAGTCAATCCAGTCGCACCGGAATTCAAACGATCTAGTTCGTCCCCATCCAGTTCTCAGTCTGTGGAGCTGGCACAATTCTCTGCGTGGGAGAGAGAACCCTGATAGTTTTTCAGTGGGGTTATTGGCTGTATCCACATAGGTGGATTCAAATTCTATTATTTTTGATGGTAAAGTGGTTTTTCAACAGTCAATCTTACAGAGTTGGTGTCGTGACTTCAGTCTTAGCCTTTTTAATAGTTTGTGGATGGAGTTTAGCAGTGCAATGTGTCGATAACTTTTGGGGTCATTGACAGGCTCTGGTTTTAGTATCGCAACCCATCCTGTATTGCATATGGTCTGTGTGACAAATGGTCTGTGTGACCACCGTCTGTGTGACCACCGTCTGTGTGACAACCGTCTGTGTGACAACCGTCTGTTCGACAAGCGTCTGTGTGACAAGCGTCTGTGTGACAAGCGTCTGTGTGACAAGCGTCTGTGTGACAAGCGTCTGTGTGACAAAGCGTCTGTGTGACAAGCGTCTGTGTGACAAGCGTCTGTGTGACAAGTGTCTGTGTGACAAGCGTCTGTGTGACAAACGTCTGTGTGACAAACGTCTGTGTGACAAACGTCTGTGTGACAAACGTCTGTGTGACAAGCGTCTGTGTGACAAAGCGTCTGTGTGACAAGCGTCTGTGTGACAAACGTCTGTGTGACAAGCATCTGTGTGACAAGCGTCTGTCTGTCAACCGTCTGTCTGTCAACCGTCTGTGTGACAAGTCTGTCTGAATGACAGTCGGCCTGTGTGACAACTTTTAGCGCCAGTAATGGTGCTAACGAGAGTGAAGCGATCAGTGCAAAGATACTTAACGTGTGTTTAGTTTCAGCTACTTCTGCAAAGGTGCTAAAGTGCTAACAAGTGAACCATAACTGCTGGCCACGTATTGCGGCTGAGTTGGAGTAAGCGGCATTGCCGCAGGCGCTGGAGATTCCTGGTGAAGTTAGGTGAAGTGAATTTGTGTGTAGTAACCTTATCTGCTGAATCGCAAAGATAACCTGGTGAGTTTTTATATTTTTTTCGATTTAAGAGTAGAGCAAAGAGCAATTTATTTCAAACCTTTAGTTTTAAAACATAAAGTAGAATAATGTCCAGTCTTTTGACCACTATGCAAGCAGAAAATAATTATGATTTCGCTATTTTTAATAAGAACGTGTATTATCTGCTAAGCTTAGTAAGTTAATCTTATTGTCATGAGTTGATAGATGAGCTTAACATCACTAGAGGTGGCATAAGTCACTGTTAGTCGGAGCTGGCAGAGGCGCCAGTTAGTATCCTAGCAAATAGTCTTGTTTGAGTATTTTTAATTATAATTTTTAGCGTCTTATAAGCTTACGTGTGAATACTGGTGTAAAATGATAGTTATTAGGTACGTTACGTACTTCATTATTCGTAAAGTTGGAGAGATAAGTTCTCCAAGCCTTTGCCTCATATTGGACTTAAGATAGCTAAATATGATGATGACTTTTATAAAGATTATAATGAGATAATGACCAGGGTGATGATGATGATATTGATAATGAAGAGACAGTGATGACGATGAAGATATTATTGATGAAAAGGTGATTAATAGGACGGCGAGCCTACCATGATGATGATCATGGTGATGACTTTATTTAAAAGGACCCTTCACTATTTACTATGTGAGTAAAAATATTTTACCATTAATTTTGTTATTTACTGTGTTTTAGGTTAACTGAAGTAAAGTCCCGTTACTTGAGTAAATTTTAATCTGGATAATTAAAGTCGAGTAAATATTGTGATATTATAGCCAAGTTCAAGAATATCGTACTGATAAGCAATGTTATTTTTATTGTTATGAAGTCCGTAAAAAAAAGATTAAGCTTTAACTATTTTCTAGCCACGCTTTAGTGTAACAAAAGTACTGTAAACGTTTGTTTTTGTTAACAGTTGGGTGTTTTCCTGAGCCAGGGATGAATTATTTTGAGCTGTTGGCGGGGTTAAGCGTCGCAAAGTGGTGTCATTTATTTTTGAACTTATCCATTTTAGCGTAGTTTTGGATTTATTATTGCGGAAGGGCTGATGGTGAAAGCGTTGTTTGGCTCCGAGGATCTGTGTCGTCATCTGCCTGTATTTCATACAAAGTCCCAGTGCAGTCTATGTGCAAACAGTGGAAACTGTTTTTTTTTTGACGTTTGGAGGAAGGTGTCTGATTTGACTTGTTGGAAAATAGCGTATATTATCTACCCAGTTGACATTTATTTTCACTTCTTCTTCTTATCGTGTCGTTGGCTTGAATTTAAAATTTGGTTCTTCGAGAACGTTGCCACTTTTACGCTTTCCTCCGAGGCATAGTATAGGTCAAGCACGGTACAGCTGGTAGGGCATAGAGGTGATCTAATGATCTAATGGTCATGACCACAATTGCCCTGTGCTTCTGCTTGGTCTATATGGCACCAGCGCGCCAGATTATGTTTACATCGGCCTACTTCAGTTCGGAGGCAATTCAAGCACCTCCAAGTAGCCCATGGCAGTTTATGACCTGGCAGTAGCGCCTCTGATTGGATATAATCGGGGGGTGGAGCATACTGTTCGCACCACATTCAAAACCTAGATGATTCCGGTTTTTCTTACGTATAACTACTTGAATCATTATGACGATTTTTCACCTATTCAATTATTTGAAAAATCGAGATGCTTTCCGGGCATGAAACTCAAAGCAAATACACAAGTGTTTTCATGATTGGTTGAGAAGGATGCGGAAGCCAGAGAAGCTCATTAGGAAGACCGATAGCATAGCCGAAGGCTTTATTGCCATAGGTAGAGTGATGAATTGCATTGTTTGTTTTGTTGTGACCGTACTAGAGTTGACCCGTAGTCCGTGAGTGTGCAGTATGCGGTCGGCTCTTGTGGAGGTCGAGTTTCTGGAGGAAATCATAAGTTTAGTGGACCTGGTGATCACAGGTGGTAATACACGTATTAGTGTGAGGCTAACGATGGTAATTTTTAATTGATATGTCTTGGTGATCTCTCCTAACTGAATTAATAATTACTGTATCTTTTTTTTAAACATCGTTAAAATTTTGAAGTTCTATTCGTTTTGATTCAATTTAACTTTTATGACTGGTAAAGAGAACATATGTTTAATAACAACTTTAACTAGCAGGAAGGCTGGCTGCGTTCCCTAACATGTGATCGCTGCACACAGACATGAAGTTATTAGTATCCAATTTGATTTTAAAGATTTATTGATGTTCATTTTTTGTTTTGAGTTTATTATATTTTAGATCGTTTAATCCAATTAAGTCATTTAATAAAGATGGTTATTTATTGCAAAAAATAAATAAATAAACAGTACACAATAATTAATTTAACTAAAAACTAAATAACCTACCTAAATTAAAATGTTAAAAGTATGAACTAAAATATAACTAACTAAAAAATATAAAAATAAAACATATACCTAAGAGACTGGCGGCATTGCCTCGTCATACAGCAAGACTTCTAAAAAAAAATTACTAAAGCTTTGTTTTGATCAGGTTTGGCCGAACGGTGTACCGTTTGTGCTTTGTGTTGATCTAAAATATGAAACCCGAGGACGGGTGTTACTGTCAAGATGGCAGTGTCGGCGAGTTAAAAATTGATTCCTTTAAATTGATCCATGAATTTTGTTGATTCGAATGATTGAATACGTAAGCATTGTGCGAAAAATCCCTTAGTTATGATTTCTTTATAATTATTCCTGTATCCCTTTAAATGTTGGACGCCCGGACCGGGCGTCTGATGTATTGTTTAACTATTGTGTCTGCTATGACGACTTTTAAAGGGGTATAGATCTTGACTGAAGGACAAAGAAAAGACCGGTTCAGAAAAGTAGTTTTGCAAGGCACTCTTCTGGAGTAGAATTTTTGCGAGTTGAAATTTTGTTACAGTTTTGTGGGACGCTTATTGCCGAGCTAGATCAGAATTATTTTATGGTTATTTCTAACCATGCTACCATAGAATACATAATAGTACAAGTACAGAAGATTCACTCTGAAAAATCAATTAAAGGAATAGAGACTCTCGCTACGATACAATTAAGTTCAATTCAGATCGCACAACGCTAATAACTTACAGTTATATTCACTAAGACAATCCATCTCTTTCTATCGCGTAACGCTTACCTTTTCTGGCGCACTGATTAGCTACGCTGGCATGGCCGCCGTACGTACTTGCGTTTTTAATACCTACCGCGGAGTGAGACAGGCCTGATGCTACTTACTAGTTTAAATTACTATTGAGAGCGCGTACGAGGGCGTACGCATGTCAGGTTGGCCGTGTCGGCGAGTTCAAGATAATCCCATTTATTATTGTTTTCGATGTGTAAACAGAAAGTTGTTTACTACAAAACATAACTGCTACATTTTCAAATGTTGCAACAAGTATAAAAGCGGTCGCCCTAGCGACGAGCGGCTCAGTCTTGTGCGGACCGCCGTACTGTGAACATCTCCTTTGTGTAGTGTGCTGTGGGCTTGGCCATAACTTCTTTAATTGTGATTGTTGTAATAGATGAGGATTTGGTAAACCGATTTATTACAATGATAGTTGTTTCAGCAAGACGATAAGCCCAGGTGGACACAGATTCAATAACTGTGTGGGCCAGGGGTATTCAGACACATATGGTTGGAATCCATGATACAGCGCGAGGCGGAGCGCTGTATTTATCGTCACACTTTTAGTGAGTTCGGCGTAGGTCATATCCTGCTCCGTCATACTTAATTGAAAAAAATATAGGAAAAAAGGCAATAATTTGTTCGTCAAATGGTTAGGACTTCCTGATGAAGAAAACAGTTGGATAGATAGAAATTCTATTGTATCATAATACATATAAGTGTTAGCATCTTATACTTTGCTCATTATATAACAAGAAATGGAGGTGGACTTATCAATAATTTGATAAATAATATCCCGTTTAAGCTTCACTTACCAGGTTACAATTATTGTGGACCAGGCACTACGTTACAAGAAAGGTTATCGAGAGGTGATAAAGGTATTAACCAATTAGACGAAGCTTGTAAATACCACGATATTGCATACAACAATCCTGAACTCTCCGTACGTCATAAAGCAGATTTACAGCTTATGGAAATGGCTAAGAAACGATTACAATCTAGAGACGCTGGCAAAGGAGAAAAGTTGGCATCGTGGATAGTTAACAAAGTTATGAAAGCAAAATTAAAATCAGGTGCTGGGATAAAAAAATTCAAAACCATTGTGTCAAAAATACGTTCACAAATAAAGAAACTGAAATCAAAGGATAGCAAAACTGCTATTAAATATGCTTGTAAAGCAGCAAAAAAATTGTTTCCTAAGACATAAATATAAATATAAATTTATATTTATATTTATTTATATTTATATATAAATAAATAAAGACATGTCACGTTAGTTTGCCGAGAATAATACCAATACCTAAAACAGGAGGGATTTTACCTTTGATACCAATTTTGCGGGTTTATCAGCATTAGGCGCTTTAGCAGGACGTGCTGCTGGTATAGCTAAAACTATAAATGATTTTAAAACTGCTCAACGGAATTTATACGAATCTGAACGTCATAACAAAACCATGGAGGCTATTGCGATAGGAAAAGGATTTTACCTTAAACCATATAAAAAAGGTAGCGGGTTATTTTTGAAATCTACAAAAAACTAATAAACAGGCTACCCAAACGTGCTCTTACGAATTTCGATATTGTTAAATACACTAAAAATATTCCATATTTTCGAGGTGTGTATATGAGAGATAGATTGCCACGTACCACAACCCATAGAGTGTGGTATACTAAACTTAGACAGTTGTAATAATGCGGGAACTCATTGGGTAGCCTTTGCTAAAATAAATAATTATTGTGAATATTTCGATAGTTTTCTTAACTTAAGACCACCCAAAGAATTGGTCAAATATTTAAATGTTAGTGATATACATTATAATTATACTAGATTACAAAATTTTGATACTGTAAATTGTGGTCATTTGTGTATACAATTTTTGCAAGACTTTTGGTGTAAATATAGTATATAATAATTATTACGTTTGAATAAAACATCATTCTAAAAATGTCTTTCACTCTGTCCATAACTGGAAACAGCTCAATACTAACAACGAACTATACCCCTCCACTAGAACTCGATGGCCAATATGAGTGCTCTCTTTTACACTTCTCTACATTTAATTCTATACCAAATATTACTAAAACTAATAATAAATTTTATTATGGCACTGACGAAGTGGTTGAAATTCCTGAGGGAGCATATGAACTCCAAGACATAAGTGAGTTTATACAATCAAAAGTAAACAATTGTGTTTTCAAGTTATTGTGCAACAATAACACATTGAGGCTCTCGATATTCTGCTCTAAAGATATTCATTTCGAAAAACCAAATTCTATTGAGCCTTTATTAGGTTACGGTAAAACTTTCCTGATGAAGGATAAATGGTTTAACTCCCCACTCCCAGTGAACATTCTACCTACAACCGTGCTTCGGGTTGAATGTGATATTACTGAAGGTTCCTATATTAATGGAAAATCAAGTCATATATTTCACGAATTCGCTTTGAATGCACCTCCTGGCTACAGAATAATAGAAATTCCAAAAAATACTATATATTTTCCAGTGAACAGAAGCACGGTGAATAGTATAAATATCAGAAATTTGGACATTAAATACAATTTAATACATTTTCGCGGAGAGGAAGTGCAATTGTACTTACATTTGAAGAAAATATGATTGACTACAATAAATACTCGACTTCATCTTTTAAAAAGATTAGTACCCATCAAGCAATCAAGAAGACCACACATACTCTTGATAAAAAAAATAAATTAACAGCTGACAATATACATTTTCTTAAATCGATTGGATTGCTAAAATGAGTATTTTAAATATAGCTAGCAGCCCTGTTTATGACAACTCCATAGACAGTATAGAAATTCATTCATACAAGCCGTACATAACTACTTTTAATAGAAATGATGAAATTCGGATACCCATAAACCAACAAGATTTATATGTGCTTCCACGTGCAAGTTCCTTATATGTTGAAGCTGTAGTCAATGTTATCAAAGGAGATAAGAGGGAACCAGTGCCAGTAGTACAGTTTACAAACAACCCTCTTCTATTTCTTTTTCAAGATATAAGATATGAATTAAACGGTGTTGAAATAGACAAAGTGAAGAATGCTGGTATAACTACAACTATGAAAGCATTGGTATCTATGAACGAAGCTGAGTCGAAGGTATCTAAAGTTTGGGGTTGGGATATACACGGTACTAAAAATGAAATTGGAGGTCATTTTGCTGCTTCAGTACCTCTCAGCAACATACTAGGTTTTGCAGAAGATTATAAAAAAATTATTGTCAATTGCAAACATGAGCTTATTTTGTTACGAAGTAATACTAACCTCAATGCTCTAAAGCTAAACACTGGCGAAGAGGTTGCAAGTATTGATATAAAAAAGATTGTTTGGCGCATGCCTCATGTTAAAGTATCGGATAGAGAAAGAATTAATTTACTTAAATTACTCGAAAAAGACAGATCCATTCAATTAGTGTATAGAAACTGGGACCTTTATGAGTACCCTTTGCTACCGAAGACTACAAAACACACCTGGTCAATTAAAACTTCTTCACAAATTGAAAAACCTAGATATGTTATTTTAGGTTTACAAACAAACATAAAAAACAATGGGATGAATGATATGTCTCGGTTCGATCACTGTGATATTCGCGATGTCAAAGTTTTTTTAAACTCTACATATTACCCATACGAAAGTTATAATACCAACTTTCCAAAACATAACTATGCACTAATATACGAACAATATGTTAACTTTCAGCAGTCTTATTATAACCGTCCATGCAACTCCTTGTTGATTGCTCAAGATTTTAAAAATATTGCACCATCATATGTGATAGATTGTTCTAGACAGAACGATAATATCAAATCAGGGCCGGTAATCAACATTTGTCTTGAATTAGAGTGCAATAGAGAGATACCTGATCACACAACAGCATATTGTCTCATTCTGAATGACTGTATAGTCGAATATAGACCTCTAAGCAACATTGTTCGTAAAATATCATGAACTCGATTATTTTCGTGGATATTCAAGGATTCAAGGATTGCTATAATAAATTTATAATCAAAGAGTTTGCAGTATCTACTGAAGAGTTCACTCAAGTTTTTTTAATCAAACCTCCATATGCATATACTACATTAACTACTACTATAATAATGTCTGTTGACACAAGTGCTCCCCAGGTCTTCTTGTTGAAATAAAACCAGGAGAGGTACAAAATGCGTGGTATATTAGAATTTCTAAACTTGTATGAACAATGTGGACTAAAAAATAATTTGTATAAGAATTAACCGGGACGGTCTGTATTTGACGATGATTAAATGTTGAATGAGTGACATGCAAAATCTTCACATATAGTTGTCCTTTTGTAAAAGAAGTGCGAATCATACATATGGCATCATTGCTCTTAATTTTTCGTAGGAATCTTGAACATATTCCCCCGCGTTTAAAGCGTCCATTGAAGCTTTAAACTGACTAATCAATCATCATTCTTCGCTGTCAGTCATGGGTAGAGGACTCAATCTGGTCAGAGGCCTCCTCTGGATTCCTCGTATCGTCCGTACATCGGCTACTCTGGATATGCCATCGGGTCCAGGAAACAGCTGATGAACACGTCCCATTTTCCAAGACAGGGGAGGGCAATTCTCTTCATGTACGATGACCATGTCTCCCACTGATAATTTTGAGCAATTCTTCGTCCACTTGCTTCGAGACTGAAGTTCGTGCAGGTATTCGTGCTGCCATCTCCTCCAGAAGTGAAGACGAATTTGCTCCAGTCTTGCATAGCGCTGAAGTGATGTGGTGCGGGCGTCCTCGATGGAAGGCGGCGGCGGCAACGCGGTGAGTGGGCGGCCGATCAGATAGTGACCTGGAGTGAGGAAAAGGAGGTCGTTAGGATCGGAGGACATGGGGCACAGTGGACGACTGTTTAATACGGCTTCCACTTGTGCAAATAAGGTTGAAAGTTCCTCATATGTGAGGTGGGTGTTACCCATGACGCGCTTGACGTGAAATTTGGCTGACTTTATTGTGGCTTCGAATAATCCATTAAAATGGGGTGCAGAAATTGGGGAAAAGTGAAAATTAACACGTTCCTCATTTGCAAAGTCGGATAGAGATGTGGAAATGCCTTTAATGAAACAACCAATTTCCTTAGCGGCGGTTACGTAGTTGCGCCCATTATCGCAATAAATGTCTGAAGGTTTGCCGCGGCGAGAAATAAATCTTCTAAGCGTAAGAATGAATGCATCCTTTGAAAGATCGCTAACCAACTCGAGATGCACACATTTATAGCGTAGACATACAAAAATGCATAAATATGCTTTTATAACAGTAGCACCGCGCCCTTTGCGGTTTAATATATAGAACGGGCCACCAAAATCGGTGCCAATAGCTTTATATGGAAAATCGGGAGAAACGCGCTGAGAAGGTAGGTTGCCCATCATAGGGACTAACGCGCGCCGGCACAAAGTGCATTGATGCACAGTGCGTCGCGCTAAATGCCTACCGTTCACTGGCCACACACTCTGGCGCACGCAAGCCAGTAACAGCTGTGGGCCGGCATGCAGTGTTCGTATTTAAAATATAACTTAGTAAGGTAATGAGATGAGTGTAGCAATATGGGATGTTTTTGCTCGTAAGTATATTCGGAGGCATGTAAACGTCCACCTACTCGAATAAGATTAGTTTTGGATTCAAAAAATGGTGCTAAACATAAAATTTTAGATTTGTTTGATAATTGTTTACCAGAACGTAATTGATTAAATTCATCCGGAAAGGATTCTTGTTGAGAAGTAGAACATAATAAATAGAATGATTGTTTTAATTCAGTTAAAGTAAGATTTCCCGTAATTTTGGAATTATTTTTAGCATTTTTCAAATTGTTAATGAAGCGAAGTACATATGCATAGACATGTTTTAATTTAGTTATAGAAGAAAATCGTTCGAAAGAAATAAAATTTGCAGAAGGTAGCGAAATATTTGTGTTACATTTAGTTTCGGGTAAGTCCGATTCTGATATTTTGTTACGTAATACAGGCCAAGACGATTCAGGTTGTGTTAAAAATTTAGGACCAAACCACCATAAGGATTTTTGGTGTATTTCGTCGGGATTTACACCGCGGGTTATCAAGTCAGCCGGATTCTCGCTAGTGGGTACGTGCCTCCAACTGTTTGCATTTGTAAGTTCGCATATCTCAGAAACTCGATTGGCTACGAACGTTTTGAGATTCCTCGGGCTTGTGCGTAACCAACCTAGAACGACGCTCGAGTCGGACCAATATATGATACGATGAACTGGATCTCTCAGTGACTCAATTACGGACTGACAGAGCCTTGCGCCTAGTAACCCTGAGGCCAGTTCCAATCTGGGGATGGTGGATGTGTTAGGTCGAATTGGAGCTAATTTTGACTTGGAACACAAAAGACGAGCGTAAACTCTTCCTGAGTCATCCTCGGAGGTCATGTATACACAGGAACCGTATGCCTTTTGTGACGCGTCACAAAAAACATGGATTTCTACTTTGCGAGCAGATTTGCATAAGACGTGCCTAGGTATGCGCACGTTATTTAAAGACGAAACATGGGTTGTGAATTTAAGCCAAGACTGTTTTATTTCTTTGGGTACGGGCTCATCCCAATCCACCTTTGCAAGCCATAGCTGTTGCAAAAGCATTTTGGGAATGATGACACATGGACTAAGAAGTCCCAAAGGGTCAAAGATTTTAAAAGAAGTGGATAAAATAATTCGTTTTGTTACAGTGGTATCCGGTCCCTGGCAGTCGAAATTAATTGAAAAATATAATTCATCTGAATCTGGGTTCCAGCCCAAACCTAGGGTGCTGGAAGCACTGCTAAGAGCTAAGTTTTCGTTTGCGTCAATGGAAAGAGACTGTAGAACATTCTGAGAATTTGATTTATATTTTCTTAGAGGAAAACAACCAGAGGCAAGCGCTTGAGAAACAGATTTCTGTATATATTTTAATTCAGACTCGGAATCTGATGACGTAATTAAATCGTCGACGTACATGTCGTGTTGTATGATTTCGCGAATCATAGGATCATCGCATTCTTCGCCCAGCTGCCACAAACAGCGCGTACTGAGATAGCTGGCGCTGGCGAACCCGTAGGTAACGGTGCGTAACTGTAAAGTGCGTAAGGGTAGGTGCTCACTCTCGCGCCATAATATTAATTGCAGATTACAATCATCCTCGTGCAATTCGATTTGGCGGTACATTTTAGCTATGTCAGCCACGAGAATGTACTGATGCTGCCTTGAACGAATTAAAATAGAAAAGAGTGAGTCTTGCATAGTGGCACCGACCATTTGAAGTTGGTTAACTGATAACCCAGAAGAAGTGCTTAGTGAACCATTGAACACGACCCGTAATTTAGTGGATTCGCTTTCTTGTTTGTAAACAGGATGATGTGTCAAATAATAGGATGGCTGTGGCTTTATAGTGGGACACTCCCTTAAATGGCCTAACTCTTCGTATTCACGAATAAAATTTATGTACTGATTCTTGAGATCAGGTTCTTTACGAAACCGACGTTCCAAATTAAAAAAACGTTTTTTTGCGATAGTGTATGTATCGCCTAAGCAGTCCGGTGAGTCAATCAATGGGAGTCTGACACAAAATCGGCCGGAAGGTAGACGGGTAGTGTTAGATATGAAATGTTCTTCACATTCCTTTTCGATAGAACTTAGAGAGGATTTAGTGGGAATATTTTCGACTTCCCAGAATTTAATTAAATCATTATGAAGATCATCATCGTATGAGGAGTTAGCTATAGAAGAATGTTGACAATGGACATTTGACAAATGGGATAAATTATTAGTATTTGTATGAGGTATGGGCCCCGATAAAAGCCAACCGAACCCACTGTTATGCAACTTAGGACATCCTGGGCCTAAAGAAAGTTGTTGTGAACCTAGTATTTCCCAAAATACATCGGCTCCAAGCAAGACGTCAATATCAGAGGGTTCATAGAACTTTGGATCAGCTAATAACATATTGTGGGGTATATCGAAATTGTCACATTGGACAGGAGTTTTAGGAAGTTGCCCAGTTAATTGTTTTAATTGTAATAAATTGATGGTAAGGCTGTATGAGCTGTTTATAGAATTGATTTGAGCAATGCAACTCTTGGTAATCTGACCTGAAGAGTTGTTGCCTATACCAATAAGGTTGAGGGGTTGTATAGGACGAGAGTCAAGCTGAAGGATTTGAGCAAGAGATTCGGTTATAAAAGAAGACTGACTTCCAGAGTCCAGAATCGCACGAGCTCTCTTTTTTATGTTTTTATTTGGGTTAGTTACCTCAATGACTGCTGTTGATAAAAGAACTTGATTAAAAGGTTGCTTAGAAAAAGTTGAAACAGTGGAATCAGGCTGCTTATCTAACTGCTTGTTACTGACTATGTGCAAAAGAGTGTTGTGTTTACGTTTGCACTCCCGACAAGGTCCCAATCGACAAGAGTTGACATCATGACCTGACCTAAGACAATTAGCACACAGATTCAACCTAGTTACTTCAGCGATGCGTTCCTTAACACTCATGTTTTTAAAGGAGGGACAATCGTATATCCTGTGGCTGCCTTTGCAAGTTGCACAAGTGTAAGTGTAGGTATTTGAAGTACTCGGCTGAGTGCAAGCAAACGACTTAACATGTGATGATTTATTTTGAGACGATTTATAGTGGTTATTATTATTTGATTTATTTTTATTTAATGACTCGGAGTGGTTATTATTTGATTTATTTTTATTTAATGACTCGAGTACGTCGGCCCGATAATAAATGAATTTTTGAAACTGTTTAAATGTAATGTCGTCATCTAACGTATTGCGATACTCTTCCCACTTGGCGAGCGTTTGAGAGTCTAGTTTTAAACACACAAGATGAATTATAAGCAAGTCCCATTTGTCGGTATCTTGCCCCAAACCGGACAGAGCGCGCAAATTCTTGACAACGTTATCTATTATATAACGCAAGGAGCGATCGGATTCGCGCGAGACAGGTTGCAAGTTAAAAAGTGCATTCACGTGATGAGTTGTTAACAATCTTTTGTTATCGTAGCGATCTAGCAAAAGATTCCACGCGTGTTCGTAATTAGTTGCCGATATTGGTAATCCGGATATAATTCTCGCGGCGTCGCCCTCTAGGTATGATAACAAATAATGGTATTTATTGATAGGGCTAATTCGTGCATTATTGTGAACTAGGGACAGGAACGTGTCCTTGAATTCCGGCCAATGAATAAATTCGCCTCGGAATTTGTTTATATTCAAGGAAGGCAATTTCAACAATCTACTCTCATCGCGATCATGGCAATCGGTATGACAAGTACTGACATTTTGAGAATTGTCCAAATCAGGTGAAGAAGACTTACTGTACTTCTCAAGTAATCCTTTTGCAATGACCATAGAAGAGAGGAAATCTTCATCTATTTTATCACGCTCATCTAATTCAGCGGATAAATTTTGGGAATTTATAACCTCAATTTGGGTTTGTAAATCATCAAACTTGATGGATATGTTCTCAAATTTGTTCAGTTTAAGAGACAACTCAGTGATGTCCGTAGAAGTTAAAGTTTCTAATTGAGAAATCCGATCTAAATAATTACGGAATCTGGTAATTTGACCTTTGATAGAACTGCGTCTTGTCATTAGTGACAACAGTGTTTTAGCATCATCAACATTATCGTTTTGTGACATACTGAATTATATCTAAACGAACAAATCTGATTTAATTAGAATAACCTGCAAGGAAAATAGATTTGAAATGACGTGATTAAAATATTTTGGATAAACAGGCAAAATCAACCAATAGATAATAATTGAAAGTAATTGAATACCGACCGAAAGCACGCAGAAACCGGTCTTGGTTCGCGGCTTCGTATTACCGTCTCATGCAGAGGCTCGTGACGTGCGACGCACCAGAATTATTCTAGCCCGCCGATGCCCGCGATCCCCTGGAATGATCGGCGTGAAATGTAAGTGAAGAAAGAAGATAAAATAGTTATAATTGGGATTTGTATGCAAATGGTCTGCACAATAAAATTTGGAGGTAGTTACACTATTAAAATGTCTATTAGATTTATTTAAATAATGATAATTTGCGTGTGAAATAAAGTGTATATGCTTTAATTTTATTTCAGTTTAAAAATTATACACTGGAAGAAAGAAATCAATGAGGTACAGAACGATTTGTAACGTTCCGAGAACAAAGGAATGCTACGTCATCAAGTAGCTATGGTATACGGTATGCTTGAAATTAACCACTATTTACACAAATGAAATCCTAAACAATCAAGGAGGAACTATGATGGAAAGAAGAATGGTTAGGGAAGGAAGGGCACTTATCTGAATGGCTCGCTGCGGCTCGAGGCGATGCTGACGGTGCTGGCGCTGCTCGGGCCGGGGCCGGTCTAGACTGCCTGCTTCTGCTCCTGGCTGCTGTCGCGGTGATCGGCTGCACGGGCGTCCTAACTCAGGACTCTGGACACGCTGCGTGGCTTCTCTGCAACAGCTGGGAATTAGCGAGTGACTCTTGTCCTGTCACGGTCGCCAAATTATGTCTGTTGACACAAGTGCTCCCCAGGTCTTGTTGAAATAAAACCAGGAGAGGTACAAAATGCGTGGTATATTAGAATTTCTAAACTTGTATGAACAATGTGGACTAAAAAATAATTTGTATAAGAATTAACCGGGACGGTCTGTATTTGACGATGATTAAATGTTGAATGAGTGACATGCTAAATCTTCACATATAGTCGTCCTTTTGTAAAAGAAGTGCGAATCATACATATGGCATCATTGCTCTTAATTTTTCGTAGGAATCTTGAACACTTATCAATAATTTGATAAATAATATCCCGTTTGAGCTTCACTTACCAGGTTACAATTATTGTGGACCAGGCACTACGTTACAAGAAAGGTTATCGAGAGGTGATAAAGGTATTAACCAATTAGACGAAGCTTGTAAATACCACGATATTGCATACAACAATCCTGAACTCTCCGTACGTCATAAAGCAGATTTACAGCTTATGGAAATGGCTAAGAAACGATTACAATCTAGAGACGCTGGCAAAGGAGAAAAGTTGGCATCGTGGATAGTTAACAAAGTTATGAAAGCAAAATTAAAATCAGGTGCTGGGATAAAAAAATTCAAAACCATTGTGTCAAAAATACGTTCACAAATAAAGAAACTGAAATCAAAGGATAGCAAAACTGCTATTAAATATGCTTGTAAAGCAGCAAAAAAATTGTTTCCTAAGACATAAATATAAATATAAATTTATATTTATATTTATTTATATTTATATATAAATAAATAAAGACATGTCACGTTAGTTTGCCGAGAATAATACCAATACCTAAAACAGGAGGGATTTTACCTTTGATACCAATTTTGCGGGTTTATCAGCATTAGGCGCTTTAGCAGGACGTGCTGCTGGTATAGCTAAAACTATAAATGATTTTAAAACTGCTCAACGGAATTTATACGAATCTGAACGTCATAACAAAACCATGGAGGCTATTGCGATAGGAAAAGGATTTTACCTTAAACCATATAAAAAAGGTAGCGGGTTATTTTTGAAATCTACAAAAAACTAATAAACAGGCTACCCAAACGTGCTCTTACGAATTTCGATATTGTTAAATACACTAAAAATATTCCATATTTTCGAGGTGTGTATATGAGAGATAGATTGCCACGTACCACAACCCATAGAGTGTGGTATACTAAACTTAGACAGTTGTAATAATGCGGGAACTCATTGGGTAGCCTTTGCTAAAATAAATAATTATTGTGAATATTTCGATAGTTTTCTTAACTTAAGACCACCCAAAGAATTGGTCAAATATTTAAATGTTAGTGATATACATTATAATTATACTAGATTACAAAATTTTGATACTGTAAATTGTGGTCATTTGTGTATACAATTTTTGCAAGACTTTTGGTGTAAATATAGTATATAATAATTATTACGTTTGAATAAAACATCATTCTAAAAATGTCTTTCACTCTGTCCATAACTGGAAACAGCTCAATACTAACAACGAACTATACCCCTCCACTAGAACTCGATGGCCAATATGAGTGCTCTCTTTTACACTTCTCTACATTTAATTCTATACCAAATATTACTAAAACTAATAATAAATTTTATTATGGCACTGACGAAGTGGTTGAAATTCCTGAGGGAGCATATGAACTCCAAGACATAAGTGAGTTTATACAATCAAAAGTAAACAATTGTGTTTTCAAGTTATTGTGCAACAATAACACATTGAGGCTCTCGATATTCTGCTCTAAAGATATTCATTTCGAAAAACCAAATTCTATTGAGCCTTTATTAGGTTACGGTAAAACTTTCCTGATGAAGGATAAATGGTTTAACTCCCCACTCCCAGTGAACATTCTACCTACAACCGTGCTTCGGGTTGAATGTGATATTACTGAAGGTTCCTATATTAATGGAAAATCAAGTCATATATTTCACGAATTCGCTTTGAATGCACCTCCTGGCTACAGAATAATAGAAATTCCAAAAAATACTATATATTTTCCAGTGAACAGAAGCACGGTGAATAGTATAAATATCAGAAATTTGGACATTAAATACAATTTAATACATTTTCGCGGAGAGGAAGTGCAATTGTACTTACATTTGAAGAAAATATGATTGACTACAATAAATACTCGACTTCATCTTTTAAAAAGATTAGTACCCATCAAGCAATCAAGAAGACCACACATACTCTTGATAAAAAAAATAAATTAACAGCTGACAATATACATTTTCTTAAATCGATTGGATTGCTAAAATGAGTATTTTAAATATAGCTAGCAGCCCTGTTTATGACAACTCCATAGACAGTATAGAAATTCATTCATACAAGCCGTACATAACTACTTTTAATAGAAATGATGAAATTCGGATACCCATAAACCAACAAGATTTATATGTGCTTCCACGTGCAAGTTCCTTATATGTTGAAGCTGTAGTCAATGTTATCAAAGGAGATAAGAGGGAACCAGTGCCAGTAGTACAGTTTACAAACAACCCTCTTCTATTTCTTTTTCAAGATATAAGATATGAATTAAACGGTGTTGAAATAGACAAAGTGAAGAATGCTGGTATAACTACAACTATGAAAGCATTGGTATCTATGAACGAAGCTGAGTCGAAGGTATCTAAAGTTTGGGGTTGGGATATACACGGTACTAAAAATGAAATTGGAGGTCATTTTGCTGCTTCAGTACCTCTCAGCAACATACTAGGTTTTGCAGAAGATTATAAAAAAATTATTGTCAATTGCAAACATGAGCTTATTTTGTTACGAAGTAATACTAACCTCAATGCTCTAAAGCTAAACACTGGCGAAGAGGTTGCAAGTATTGATATAAAAAAGATTGTTTGGCGCATGCCTCATGTTAAAGTATCGGATAGAGAAAGAATTAATTTACTTAAATTACTCGAAAAAGACAGATCCATTCAATTAGTGTATAGAAACTGGGACCTTTATGAGTACCCTTTGCTACCGAAGACTACAAAACACACCTGGTCAATTAAAACTTCTTCACAAATTGAAAAACCTAGATATGTTATTTTAGGTTTACAAACAAACATAAAAAACAATGGGATGAATGATATGTCTCGGTTCGATCACTGTGATATTCGCGATGTCAAAGTTTTTTTAAACTCTACATATTACCCATACGAAAGTTATAATACCAACTTTCCAAAACATAACTATGCACTAATATACGAACAATATGTTAACTTTCAGCAGTCTTATTATAACCGTCCATGCAACTCCTTGTTGATTGCTCAAGATTTTAAAAATATTGCACCATCATATGTGATAGATTGTTCTAGACAGAACGATAATATCAAATCAGGGCCGGTAATCAACATTTGTCTTGAATTAGAGTGCAATAGAGAGATACCTGATCACACAACAGCATATTGTCTCATTCTGAATGACTGTATAGTCGAATATAGACCTCTAAGCAACATTGTTCGTAAAATATCATGAACTCGATTATTTTCGTGGATATTCAAGGATTCAAGGATTGCTATAATAAATTTATAATCAAAGAGTTTGCAGTATCTACTGAAGAGTTCACTCAAGTTTTTTTAATCAAACCTCCATATGCATATACTACATTAACTACGGTAGAAAAACGAGCCGTTCAGTATTTAGAGCGAACTCGTGGGATCCGATGGTCAGAAGGACATATAGACTCAAGAGAATTTCTAAGGATTGTTAAACCAATAATGCAAAACAAAACTATTGTAATGAAAGGTCTCGAGAAACAGAAATAGTTAATTGAACTGTGCGACAATTGTGTTTAATCGACATAGAAGACAGAGGATGTCCAAATTTTTGACTTTATATAAAACTTATTGCAAAAATGAAGGTAATTTCAATTGTTTAAGTCATAAGAATTTTTGTGCTCTAAAAAATGTTATTTGTATCAAGAAATGGTATTTAGAAAATATATCGTAGAGTATTTAAAATAAATGATATAAAATCAAATCAATATATTTTCTTTTATTTATTCATATCCTTGGTTAGTTTAAACCTATCATATTGTATTCAGTAAGAAAAAAAGACAAATTTCTTAGGTATTCTATTTATTTATTCATCTCTTAAAAATAATTAATATACTTATAGGATTTACTTACACGCTAAACAGAAAACATATACAATCATTAAAAAATACACTTAAAAATTATCACCACATAGTTTTTTTGATATCGTCCTAACAAGTGACTCCGTGAGGTCTAATACTTCATCACACTGATCTTGAACCACATACTGCGCGCTAACAACGTCGTTGATACCCGAGCTTGACGCACTAGCTCGTTCACGAGCCAAGTCCAATATCTTGATCTGAATTAATTTTTGCCCCTTTTGCTGCTTGCTGATGACGAAGGACTTCGAAGAGAGTTTAGTCCTTTTTCTAGACACATCTCGCTTTCTCCTCTCTTGTCTTTCGCGCTCTTGTGCAAATAGCTCTATCTCTTGTGTTAAGTTTTCGTAAGGATCTTGCGCGTACTGTGAAAACATAACATTTGTGCTGTCTTCCATTTTCTGCAACAAAGAAACAATTACATTTATTATAAATCGTTTATAACATTATTTAATAAATTGATTACAGCATATATTTATAAAATTACATATACTCACTTGGTGATTATGAAGTAATTAGTGCAGCTTACTACTGTCCAGCTCCCAATGTCTTTCCTTGCGAAGTGACATTATTCGTGCTCAAATTAGATGTTTAAATATTATTTTCATCCCAGTCAGCAATTTATAGGTCTTTCAACCTAAAATTTGTTTGTACATGTTTTTAAGTTGACCTGAATTCAGCACGTTTGTACTTAGACTCTCCTTCACGTGTATCATATTACAACGCAATTGGTTGGGTGTGTGAACAGAAATAAATAAAATCAAATTATTTTGTGCACTCATTTATTATAAAATTATAATGCAAAATACAATAAGTATATACAAAACAAACTTAATTAAAAATCATTCTTAGATTTTATTACATGTATAGTATAGTAATGACAAAAGTATACTAACACTGTTAATATAAAAATTTACAAGTCTTTTTTTATGCTCAACTCTAAGCTCTAAAGCTAAAGCTCTATATACAACAAGTATACTCTAAACTAAGTTGAAAACCATGCTTATATTTTATACATACATATATATATATATATATACAGGTTGACTTTGTAACCCTGAGCTATATTGAAATCTTGGAATCAGAATCACTAATAGATCACAAAACCGCAATAAAAAAAAATATTTTTTTTGACTATTTTTCGAAAGGAAAAAAGTCACAAATTCGCATGAAATGGCTAACCTATTATTACTTGCCAATGACCCCGTCCGTGAACTCATTGCAACCTACCTACGTCGCGCGACCCGGCCTTCGGTGCTTTCCGCATCCTCCGAACTAGTCCGAATCGCAACCCTTCCCGCCGCTCGCCGCCCCGCCTCCCCAGCCAGTCGCCCACGCACATTCGTCACGGGAGGTTAGTGCGCTGACGCAATTTTTTTCTCCCGCTCGGCTGCTCGCTCGCGTCGTGAAACAATGTCGTACTCTTCGTGAAAGTACTATGAAATGGTACGAGTGTACATTTTAAGTGGAGAAAACTTGTATGAAGCCAGGAGACTGTATGAAGCAGAGAGCATTCCTCGCCTTCGTGCGCAGGGCATAGCGAATGCCACGGTTCCCCATCGCCGAACAATTTTTGCTGCTAACCAGCGGCTTCTTGATTATGGCCAGTTCACGTTGCCAGCCCACGCACAGGGAGGCGGCGCACCACGTTTAGTTGTCGAGCTCGAAGACGGCATCTTTGAGTACTTCGAGCAAAACCCCCGAGCTAGCACGCGAGATGCAGCTCGGCATTTTGGTGTCAGCCAATACGCAGTGTGGCAGTAACTGCACAACGCCAAAATGCATGCCTACCACTTCCGAAGTACGAGTACCTCGACGAAAGATATCCCAATCACTGGATAGGTCGTGGCGGGCCTGTGGCTTGGCCTGCTAGGTCACCGGACCTCACGCCATGTGATTTTTTTTTTGTGGGGAGAACTAAAGCGGCGTGTTTATACCCACGAGCCTCAAAGCCGTGAAGAACTAAAAAACTGTATTATTCGTGCATTTGACGCTATCAAAAGTGATCGTGCTATGATTTTAAGACTGGAACGGAATGCAGTGAAACGTGCCAGACTCTGCTTGGAGAGAAACGGGCTGCATTTTGAACAATTATTAAAATATCGGTAAGTAGTTTAGTTTGATTTTGTTTTAAAGTTGATTTTAATTATTTGTACATAGGTAAGTTGATTACAATTTTTAAATACGCCTGAATGTAGAAGTTTCAACGGTATAAGTAAAAAAAAACACATTTACACATTCGCATTAAAGCGCTTTAGCTAGTAAAGCGACAACGGGCGTGGTCCTCACTTTGATGGGTCAGATGCCTTTAGGCAGCCTGCGAATTCTGATGCCAGTCGGCCTATTGTTTTTTCAAGCTCGATCCAGCTTCTGTATTTTGACGGTACTAAGCCCGTAAAAGTATGAAGGGAAAATGCAACTTATCTTTGCCGATGTGATGATAGTATTTATCTCATTAAAATGTTGTAGTGTAGCTATGAGTGGTGTTGGTGTTGGTGGTATGATACGTCTATGAAAGGTCAATGACCAAACGAGTAAGGAACGCGTCGCGCGGCGGTGGCGCGAGCGCGAGCTACCTACCTACCTGCGGTGTGATACGGCGGGCGGGGTCGAGCGATCAGGCGGTCATATGCCGCTCGGTATCACTGCGCCTGGGAATTTTCGGTACATCTTTGACGGCTTCTATCTTTTGTTTTTATTATGAAACAAGGTAATTGTAAGAGAACATGTATTTTTTATTTTATGCATAGAGTACTTTCCTTGAATATAGCTCAGAGGTTTAAAGTCATCCTGTATATATATATATATATATATATATATATATATATACACATTTATCTTCTCCTGTCCTGGGTCTGCTGCTGGAATGCTGGAAGAGATTTTTTATGTAAATAAGCAGTACCAATGTACTCAATGTTCTTACTTTGTTTGTTTGTGTGTTTGTATCCGCAGACCAAAGGGTAGACCAGGACCAATTCTTGGCAATTTGCAATACACACAAACTTTTCACAAAGTATGCTTCCCAGTGGGATTCGAACTCATAACCTCCGGATCACAAGACGAATGCCTTGATCACGGAACTACGGAAGCAGTCGGAAACAGGGTATCAGTTATTATAAATATTTATTTTACTGTACACCGGATCAGTTAACACATGAATGCTTTACTTTGAAAACTCTGTAGATTTATTTATTGAGGTTTGAAATTCACATCTGTGCGTAAAGGCGAACACGGGAGTGCGAGAATTTATGCATAGATGTGAATTTCAAGTCTCAATAAATAACTACTGCCGTACTAACTGTAAGTTTAATATAATTTATTCCTCTCCTGTAATTAAAAGAAATTAATTTATATAGTTTAGGTTTAGGTTATAATTAGGTTAGAAGGTTCCCTAGACCTTATCTAGGGTGGTAGCAGAACTGTGTAGGTTTGTTTGTGTGTTTGTTTGTTGCCGGTGGGATTGCCGGACTCGTGCAACATACCGTAATCTTAGTTTTTAGCCTACATTTTGGTAGCAAAGCGTAGTTCATTAACGGTTCTGATTACGGGCCCACATATTGTTTTTGTTTGGTTTGTTAATAAGGTAGGGTAACCATTATTTCCCACAAAAATTTGGGATAAAATATTTTTTGTTTGTAAAATATTGTTTGTTATTAATAAATATTTGGCCGTGTCAATTTTACTATTACATAGTGTTTTTTTGTTTATATTTAAAAACTTGTTTGTTTGTTTATATTTAAAAATTAAGAATTTTGGTTTGTGCCCTTGTCGGACTTCTATATTCAATTATTTTAAATTAGTTTGTTTTGTTCTTGTCTAACGCAATGTCGAAGACAACCTCCGCAAGGGCGGCGCTCGCCAATGAACTTAGGTGGTCTGCGAGTGCGAGCGCACTCTTGTCCCGTACGGACAGGGACGGTGCGATTCTGGAGCGAGCGGAACAGCTCCGTACGAGATTGGCCAATACGGAAGCAGCCATGACGGTGCTTACCGAAGCTCAGTTGGACCCAGAGGTCTGGGCAGGTCATCTCAAGGACTTTGACCAGATTCTGGCCTTTCACGATGACATCGTGGAGAGGGCCACACAAATTAGAGCGAGACAGGCGGGCGGCCCCGCCCCTCGCACATCCGGTGGAATGGAAGGGCCAGCTGTAACTGGTCGGCTTCCCACCCTTCAGCTATCCCACTTTGGGGGTAGGATGGAAGAGTGGGTGGCCTTCAAGAACATGTTCGAGTCGTTGGTCGATTCGAGACACGACTTAACGAAGGCCCAGAAAATGGCGTACCTTCTCTCCACCTTGGAGGATGAAGCGCGGTCGCTCATCCAGCACCTCCGTGTGGAGGATGATCAGTATGACACGGCCTGGGAGCTGCTGAACTCCCGTTACCAGAACGTTCGGTTGCTGGCCGATGCACATGCGGCGCAGCTATTGACCCTGCCTCGGGTGGCCCATCGGGCACAACTGTGCCTGCAATTGCTAACGCCCGTTACAGTGGCCTGTAACGCGTTACGAACTTTGGGACTACCGGTGGATCAGTGGTCATTTTTGTTGGTACACATCATGTTGGGCAAACTGTCCAACGTACGCAGCAGTCGTGAGGGACACGGACTGTCTGCAGTGTGGACGGAAGTGTCACAGCCTGCCGCAATGCAGGGACTGGCAGCGGCTGCCAGAAGAACAAAGGCGTCGCGTGGCGAAGCGGCATGAGTTGTGCTTTTACTGCCTGGGTAGTCACTACGCGCGTGACTGCCATTATGCCAAGCCATGCAGTGCGTGTCATGGGCGGCACCACTTGATGCTCTGCATGAACCGGAGCGGGGCTGGCTCCCAGGCAAGGAGGCAGGGGTCCCCCATGGGCGGGGGCGCTCCTGCGCAAAGCCCTCCACCGTCGGACGGCGGACGTGGCTTCGCTCGTCGCACCCCCCCTCGGGATGGGGGTCGAGTGCCGGCGCGGGTCTCGGCGGTCCGGGATTCTGCACCTCCGGTGCATGGCCAGTATGTGGCTGGTCAGGCCTAGGATAGAGCCCCCATGGGCGGGGGCCCTAGAGCGGAAGTGAGAAGTGGGACACCTTCCTTCGCACCGGCTCCTACTCGGAAGACAGAACCACAGCGGTTTTCCCCGCCGCTTCACGAGTACCCACGGCTGGAGTAACACCCGCCCTACGCTAGGTACGGCAGGGCAGCGGGTTATGCGCCCACACACATGGGGACGTGCACTCGCCCGATGTATTATCCGGGCCAGTGGCACTCCCCAGGTTTGGAGAGAATGGGGAGCCCATAACTAGCTTGCTTCCTCAGTAGGACAGAACCGCGGATGGTTCTGCTCCCCACCACGGTGGTCCGCGTATGGGGTCATGGGGGGGAGGCGGTTAGTGTACGAGCCATGTTAGATTCGGGGGCTCAGAAAAGTTTGGTTACCACTCGAGTGGCACATAAATTAGGTTTAGCCGTGGAGGACTCGCCTGTGCCACTTCTTGGAGTTGTTGGTATAAAAGTGAAGTGTCTGACGGGACAGACACTTGTCACCTTTTCGTCGCTGTAATCCTCGACAGTGAGGATCACGACTTCGGCTCTGGTAATGGATACCATTGCGGGTTGGCAGCCTTCTACAGACCTACCGCCAGACGTGTTGTCTTTGTTGTCAGGCCTGGAATTGGCTGACCCATTTGTTCTTCATCCCGCCCCAGTAGATTTGCTCCTGGGTTCGGACGTGTTGGGTTGGATTTTATTGGGCACCCAGAAGGCTCTGGGTTCATCTTCACTGGTGGCAGTGTCTACAATTTTTGGTTACGCCCTGATGGGCCCTGTCTTTGAACATGACTCCATGGAGGAGCCAACAGTTCTCGCGAATGCGTCTTTGGCCAAGACCATGCAAAGGTTTTGGAAGGTGGAGGAGCCACCTATGGTCTCCAGGATGGATCCGGATCACGCAGAATGTGAGGCCTTCTATCAGGCTAATACGGAAAGATTGCCTTCCGGTCGGTTGGTAACTAGGTTACCCTTTGTTGCTTCTCGTCCTAGCCTATTGCATAGTAGGACGTTTGCGGAGAGGCGACTCCTGTCCATGGAACGGCGCATGCAGCGTGATCCCGTACTTCGTGATAAATATATAGAATTTATGCGCAAGTACGAGGATTTGGGTTACATGTCTCCGGCTCGAGTTGATTGGAGCTCAACTGAGCATGACTTCTTGCCACACCATGATGTTGTGAAGGCCTCTACAGGCAAATTGAGAACTGTCTTTGATGGGTCAGCACCCACTTCGAACGGGGTTTCGATAAATCAGTGTTTACATTCTGGTCCCAAATTACACAGAGATATAATTGATATTGTGACGTAGCATTCTCCGAACCGCCCGTCACTACCCACATAAATAAGAAACAACGTTGTAACGCACACAGCGATACGCATACCGCGTCATACCAGTCGAATCCGCTTCAAACCGGTTCCCCTACTCGCGCCGCTAGCAGCGGCCGGCTATATAAGCGCAAACGGCGGCGAACAAATGGTCAGTCCATTCCGGGCTGTCCATCGTGGTCGGCGGGGGCTTATCCTCGTACGATAGCGGTTCTACGGGGACTAGTGGTCGGCGGGGGTTGTCCTCGTTCGATAGCGAAATCCCTTAGGTTCCACCGGGACTAGTGGTCGGCGGGGGTTGTCCTCGTTCGATAGCGAAATCCCTTAGGTTCCACCGGGACTAGTGGTCGGCGGGGGTTGTCCTCGTTCGATAGCGAAATCCCTTAGGTTTCACCGGGACTAGTGGTCGGCGGGGGTTGTCCTCGTTCGATAGCGAAATCCCTTAGCTTCCCCGTAGATTCCCGAGGGCTAGTGGTCGGCGGGGGTTGTCCTCGTTCGATAGCGAACCCTGTAGTTTCCCCTTCTTCCAGGGGTTAGAGAAGTCACGTGGTCGGCGGGGGTTTTTCCTCGTTTGATAGCGTGATCCCGTTTATTCCCGTAGGTTCTATAATTAGACCCGCGGGCCCGTTAGTGAGTGGAGTCTTGACGACCCCTCATCCCGTCACGCCCCGAGCGTACCCGGGTTTGTGCCCTGAGCGTTCCGTCCTCTGGACACCGTTTGGTGTAAGCTCTCACCCCCCTTGAGTGGCGTCTGGGAAACCCCTCATTCCGTCGTGACCTGAGCGCACACTCCCGGTCAGTGCTAGATAGCACTCCAGTCCCGTTCCGTTCTTGAGTGGTGACGACCACTCATCCCGTAGCGCACCGAGTTTGTACCCTGAGCGATCCTCTATTAGGAGCAGGCACTCAACCCCTTGAGTGGAGTCTAGATAATCCCTCTTCCCGATGATACCTGAGCGTACCTACCGGCTTGTGCTTTCCGTAAAACCATAGGGCCGCGCACCCTTTGGTTACCGACGCCTCTGACGTGACCCGTTTTATGAGACCGATTGTCAGAAGTACAATCTGAGTCCCTATTCCCGCGGCGTCCCGTTACAGACGCCCAGCGGACCCGTATCCTCACTTGGCGCACTACTTAGCGCCCCAGTGATTTTATTGAACGTACCGTACGCACCATATATAACCATTATAGATTGCCGAAGACGACTAAATTCAGACATACCGTGTATCGCTGTGTACGCAATCCCTTGCGTCCACTCTCCCTTTCTTATTTGTGCTTAATAAGATAAGTGATACGGTTCGGTAGGTTAAGTTTAGCATAAGATAAGTTTAAGAGACTTTGTGGAACTTGTAATAAAGATAGTCGTCTTGTGTAGAAGTGGTTTGATTTGCCATCCCTCTCGATCAACCCCATAGGCACAGACCCCGTCCTACCACTCTGGTAACGGAGTCTCTAAATTTTATGTTGATGTTAGCATCCGTGGTTCGATCCCGCGCAAACGCTACGTCACAATATCATCCTGAACTTTAGAAGACATCAGGTGGTTTTTGGAGCGGACATCCGGATGATGTTTCGCCAGACAGTCATACATCCTGAGGACAGGCGATTCCAGTTGATACTCTGGCGTGAGCGCCCTGAGGATTCGTGACGGTGTATGAACTGAATACACATACGTACGGTTTAAAATCTAGCCCCTACATTGCCATCAGGTCATTGCTCGAATTGGCCGAGCGGGAACGGACCCGCTTTTCCCGTGGAGCTTCCGTGCTGTCGCGTGACTTGTACGTCGACGACGTCTGCACCGGAGCCCAAAGTGTTGAGGAGGCCCTCTTACTGCGGGACGAATTGATTGCAATTCTTAAGTCAGGTGGCTATGAGTTCCCCCCCAATGGGTTCCCGGTTTGTCGTACCGGGGGGGCTCAGTACCCGTGGTAGCGTGGAGCCACGGGGAAGCCAAGAGGAACCCGCGAGGGGGCGCTCCTGCGGTTTGCGCCAGCAGTGAGCGCCCACATTGGGGCGGCGGGGGAGTGGGAAGTTCTCCCCCCACCCGGGGTGGGGCTGCCGGCAGGGGAATGTTTCATTGCTCTCCCGGCGCTTCAGGCGGGGCCACACCGCCGTGGCTGTGGTTAGTGATCGGTCGCGGGGGGGAGGGAGTGTCGGTGCTTCGTTGCCGCTCTCCTTGTCCTCCGCGGCCGAGCAGTGCCGCACCGCGTTTGCGGCGAGAGGTAAGCGGCGGAGCCTTACATCTTTTCCGTCGCTGGGAGCCGGTTTATCTGGCTCCCATGGGCCCACAGGCGGTGGACTGCGTGGGAGTTCGCCGCCTCTCAATTGGCCCGAGGAGGTACGGCGCGTCCGTGAGTTCCGGGCGCGCCGACTTGGTGAGTGGGGGGGCGCTTAGACGTCCCCGAGAAGGGGGCCGCTCCGGCGGCCAGCCGCGCCGGCGGCCAGCCGCGCCGGCGGCCAGCCGCGCCGGGGTTTGCGGTTGTATTTCCGTTCCCGTGTCCCCAGCAAAGGCGGTTGAGGTGGAACTCCGGAGGGTGGAGTCCCACATAACCCGACAGCCTCCCCCGCAGGCTGATGGGTATCCGTAACAGGGATCTTTCCTCCGTATAAAAAAAAAAAAGGTGGCTATGAGTTGCGTTAATGGTTGTCCAATGAGCCTCGAGTTCTACAAGGGATCCCGGAGGATCACCAACAGAACCCTCACTTGTTTGCGGATGTGGATGATCCCAACATGATAGCGGTGCTCGGCATGCAGTACCAGCTGCTAACGGATATTTTTACCTTCCAAGTGGATTTGGAGGTACCAAAGGCTTGGACTAAGAGAACGGTGCTCTCTATGATAGCTCGTATGTTTGATCCAAACGGTTGGATAAGCCCAGTGATATTTTCAGCGAAGTGTCTTCTGCAGCGACTTTGGACTTTGGGCGTCTCGTGGGACGAGCCGCTGACCGGGTCACCACTGGATGATTGGCTCGAGTTGATCTCGTCGATTGAGGAAGTCAATCGGATTGCCTTGCCTCGTCGAATATTGCCACCTAGGAAGTTTCAAGCCAGCCTTCATGGCTTTTGCGACGCGTCGGAGCGGGGCTACGCCGCGTCAGTATATATGCGGACAGTTAACGCCGATGGCCGGGTCAATGTCTCGCTTTTGTTGGCAAAGAGCAAGGTTGCTCCCATCAGGACTAGGTTGCAAATCCCTAAATTGGAGTTGAGCGGGGCTCATGTTCTTTCTAAATTGTTGAGTCACGTTGCACGTGAGTTTGCGGCCACGGTCGAAATACGGAATATTTTCGCCTGGTCGGATAGTCAGGTCGCGCTCGCATGGCTGCGCGCGGCCCCACATACCTTAGAGGTTTTTGTGGGAAACCGGGTTTCCCAAATACAGAATATCGGAATTGATATAATCTGGAGACACGTGCCGGGAGATCTTAACCCAGCGGACTGTGCTTCCCGTGGGTGCACGGCTCCAGAGTTGACTTCATACCCGCTCTGGTGGTGAGAGTGGTTAATGGGACCAGAGACTTCTTGGCCTGTCAGTAAGACAGATGTAACAGCACAAAATTTGCCTGGGCTATTGGGATTGGTTGCTTGCGCGGTATAGTAGTTTGGAGAAGCTTCTGGGTGTCACCAGTTGGATTAAACGCTTTATTTATAATTGTCGAAACCCCCAGGCAAAACGATTGGAATCGATAGCAAGTGCTGAAGAGAGCCGGAGCGCGTTGTTGCATTGGGTTCGTGTCGTGCAGATCGAACGTTTTGAGACGGAATTTCGTATTTTGCGCGAGGGACGCGCTAAGTTGAAGGGCGCGGTCGCTCGCGTTTGAACCCTTTCATTGACTCAGATGGGCTTCTTCGGGTTGGTGGCCGGCAGCGGACCTTCCGTTTGGGAGTCGCCATCCTTTGTTATTGCCCAAGGGCGGACCCTTGGTGCAACTTTTGGTGTCTGATTGACACATTCGGAACGCTCTTGCAGGGTGCAGTGCGTTGCTGGCCGTTTTGCAGCGAGAATTTTGGATTTTGTCAGCCCGAAGAGCAGTAAAAAGTGTTTTGTTTCGATGCATCTCTTGTTATATAGTAAGAGCATCTACGATGCAGCCGCAGATGGGTGATCTGCCTGCTGATCGTATCCGGCCTATGAGGCCGTTTAACGGTATGGCCACCGATTTTGCAGGACCCTATTCGGTCAAAACGACCACCCTTCGTAATGCCCGGATTGTAAAGGGGTATTTGTGCGTATTTGTTTGTTTGGCTACCAAGGCTGTCCACTTAGAGGTGGTGTCAGCTTTGACTACGGAAGCCTTCGTCGCTGCGTTAGATCGTTTCGGGTCGCGTAGAGGTCTACCTTCACTCATTCGCTCCGACAACGGCACAAATTACAAGGGTACTGTAAATTATATTAAGGATGTTTGTGAATTTATTGTTAAGAATTGTAATAGTTTAAGTCAAATTGCTGCCCAAAGGGGGGTAACTTGGAGGTTCAGCCCCCCAAATTGCCCTCATTGGGGAGGGATTTTTGAAGCCGCTGTGAAATCGGCAAAGACCCACCTCCGCCGCATTTTAGGGGACACAGCTCTAACGTTTGAAGAGCTGGCCACAGTATTTTGTAAAGTTGAGGCGGTCCTCAACTCTCGTCCTCTCTGTCCATTATTTCAGGACCCAAATGACTTGGAAGTCCTCACTCCTGGTCAGTTTTTGGTGGGAGGGCCTTTGAATGCCCTACCCGAATACCCGTGGAGGGATGAACGTACATCGCGGTTGTCACGTTTTCAAATGTTACAGCAAATGAGCCAGAACTTTTGGGCTCGCTGGTCTCTTGAATATTTGCATTTGTTGCAACAAAGAGTGAAATGGACAGACAGGACTGAGCCACCCAGGGAGGGAGATTTGGTATTGTTAAAAGAGGCAAATCTGCCATCATTACTTTGGCGCCGAGGGCGCATTTTGCGTTTGATTTTTGGCGGAGACGGAACTCCGCGTGTGGCTGAGGTGTTGGTCGAGGGTTCGGTTCTGCGGAGAGCCGTATCCTCTCTCTCTCGCCTCCCCGTAGAGTAAGCTAGCGGTCTGCTTCTCAGACCGGGACGAGGGGGTGTTTTGTACTTATTGTTAGGAGACTAGCGCCATCTGCGTGTGATCTCCACAAACACTTGCAATATGTATCGATTTAATGACAATCGATCGGTAGGCGCACCGCGTCGCATCACTAGGTCGGGCGCGCGGTGTAGCCGGCAGTTCTCGAAATCACGGAAGCGCGCACGGGCGTGTTACTTGGGCGATCGATGTCGACGCTATATTTGTCGTTTACAGTGTATTTGTCAAGTGTTTGCTAATTGAATAACGTGTTCTTGCATAATCATAGACTCATTGTTTTAACCTATTGCCCGTTTGGAACGGAAGTATTTATGTGAACTGAATCTAAAATAGACTGTTGTTGGTGATATTTGTATAGCTAGATGTATAAATAGTGATAAACACTCAAATCGTTATGAAAGACGTCACATGGTGTTACGTCACAATTCGCGTGTTTGGTTATATGTACTCAAAAGTGAAATTACAATAAAGACGGTGAAATCTATTGTGAAGTGGTGATATATTTCGACATATTCGTCTGGGGCGATATGAGTTCAGGGGGGTGCTTAGGGACCTAATTTGTTCACCCCTGTCTTGGGGCCCGTGGAGGGACCCAAGGCCGTCGCCAAACCCCGAAGAGGACTTCGAGATCAAGCTAGATGAAGGCCGTACTAACTGTAAGTTTAATATAATTTATTCCTCTCCTGTAATTAAAAGAAATTAATTCATATAGTTTAGGTTTAGGTTATAATTAGGTTAGAAGGTTCCCTAGACCTTATCTAGTGTGGTAGCAAAACTGCGTAGGTTTGTTTGTGTGTTTGTTTGTTGCCGGTGGGATTGCCGGACTCGTGCAACATACCGTAATCTTAGTTTTTAGCCTACATGTCCTGTGCCACAAGACCGGTGTCCCGTGATACGTGACTCGTGATCTGAAGCCTCTCATCGCAGGCCCGTGCCCTGGCGCAAGACCCGAGTCTTGTCGCTCGGTAGCTCGAGGCCTGAGCTTCATTGGCTTTTATCTGTGTTTCGTGCCATTAGACCGATATCTTTTGGTTCGTAACACAATATCTGAGACCCATCGCTATTGGCCCGTGCCCTCTCCCAAGACCCGAGTCTTGTGGTTCGTAGCGCGAGACCAGAGCCTCAGTGTGCCGTATCGAATATTTTTTTTTATAAAATAAATGAGTTATTATTAGTGTTTTGTTAGTCAGTAAATATAGATTGTACTTCATATTCATATTAAAAAAATTAGCTGCTGCCCGCGACTTCGTCAGCGTGGAATTTAGTTTATGAGCATCGTCATTTTGGTATATATACATATAGGTATAATAAAACGGTAAAAAAGTGTGTCTGTACGTAAAATATATTTCCGAAAAAAAAATATAGAGGCGATGGAGACATAGTAATGGAGTAAGAATTCAAAACAAAATGTCTGTTGGTCTGTCTGGACACGCTTATCTCCGGAAATACTGGGCGGATTTAAATGAAACTTTTTTTTAATATAGCTGTTAAGCCTGGGCAACATATAGGTTATAAATAATTTTGCAAAACGGAACACCTGATGCAGAACTACAATGGTCCAGGTAGAATATAAAAATGACGCCTTAGGAAAAGTTGTTCAGTCTGATGAGCATTTTCCATAGATATAAATTCAACGAACGCGAACGAAATCGCGGGCTTAGGCTAGTTTTCAATAAAACCGGTAAATTGCATGTCGGGCCACGAGCAGTCAAGGGTTCCGTAATTAAACCTACGCTATATGCAAATGCCGACTTAGAGTTAAAACTAAAGAGTTAAAAACAATTAATTTCAATATTTATTTGAAGTAGTTTTATTTATCTTCCATGCTGGTCTGGGAAAAAGTAACTTAACATGCAGATTGTAAAAGCCGATCGAGAGAATGGGCGAGATTTGAATCGAATAGGTGATGCGGCTAGCAACCCATCATTATTTATATTTCCTTTTTATCTTAACGTCCACTATCACGCTAAGCGCGGCCTTTGGAACTTACGGCCCTGGTCTGTATAGAGACAAAATTACATTTGCACTTTACATGTAACCCATGCCAAATTTCAGCTTTCTAGTTTTAATTGTCTCTAAGTAAAACCGCAGACAGAGAGACAGATGGGTATGGCGAAAAGGGTACCGTTTTTACTACGAAATCCTAAAAACGATCACACATTACCTCTTTGTGTGGACTAAGTCGTTTAGAATTTTAACATTGTAAACACTGTAACCAAATGTTGTGCTTCACCGTGGGGTCTCTCAAAAACTGAATATTTATGCAATAAGTAGTGACTTTGCTGTATACTTAATTCACCTTCCGTCTTTCGGCGGGAGTTCCCACAGCACTGTTGTAGGTCTCTTCAGCGGAGTGCAGCCAACGCCTATAACGTTTCTTCTTTATGTCCCGACAGATGACGGCGCGCCGTTTCTCAAGTAACGCATAGCCCCATCGGCCCCTAAAATATAGGTTTTCTTAGGTTCGGCTTAATCCAAAACCGCGTTCGTAGCGGGAAGCGAAAGAAAAGTCACCATCCTATGGATGTGAGCTTTCAAGCTGAGGTATCTGCCAAACTTTAGGTACTCAAGGTATTGGAGTAGATGGTTTTTGGGAATTCTGAGCCACTTCGTGATCTCAGAATACCCAAAAACCACAAAAGCGAAAGCATTCACAGAGTCAGTTTGTTACTCTTTCAGTCAGGACTACTATATTTACATCCATTTGGGCTTCCAGTCGCATTTTATGTCGATGAGCGTTTTTGGAAACGCATCTTCCACTTCAGTCAGTTCTATATATTCGGGTGACTTCTAATCGAATTTTAGACCATAAAGTAGTGTATTTTTGCGAAGGTATTAGAATAGCATTATATTGCTCATAATTTATAATTTTAACTATGTGAAAACCAAGTAGTTTCTCAGAAGTAATTGTTATATCCACGTAATCTCCAATATTCAAAGATGTGTCAATTGATCCAGTAATAATCATTTTTACTGTGCGAATACCAAATATTTTTCTCCTATAAAAGAATATTATATCTACGTAATTTCCAATATTTAATGACATCTCAACTGATTTGACCAACAGGTAAATATTTTAGAATAGCTGATACCCTGTTTCCCGGACTACTTTACAATAAATGATCATAATTGTAACTGAATCACTTATATATGTCGCTCAGATATAAGTGTTTCCAAAATTAAACATACAGAGTCAGTTCGAACTGACTGATACGAGTCACGTATCACGGGACACCGGTCTTGTGGCACAGGACATGTAGGCTAAAAACTAAGATTACAGTATGTTGCACGAGTCCGGCAATCCCACCGGCAACAAACAAACACACAAACAAACCTACGCAGTTTTGCTACCACACTAGATAAGGTCTAGGGAACCTTCTAACCTAATTATAACCTAAACCTAAACTATATAAATTAATTTCTTTTAATTACAGGAGAGGAATAAATTATATTAAACTTACAGTTAGTACGGCCTTCATCTAGCTTGATCTCGAAGTCCTCTTCAGGGTTTGGCGACGGCCTTGGGTCCCACCACGGGCCCCAAGACAGGGGTGAACAAATTAGGTCCCTAAGCACCCCCCTGAACTCATATCGCCCCAGACGAATATGTCGAAATATATCACCACTTCACAATAGATTTCACCGTCTTTATTGTAATTTCACTTTTGAGTACATATAACCAAACACGCGAATTGTGACGTAACATATATATATATATATATATATATATATCTATATATCTATATATATATATATATATATATATATATATATATAATTTGTCAATATATATATATATATATATATAGTTTGTCAAAATCACCTGATTTGTATTTTTAATAATTTAATTAGATTTTCTTATAAATACTGTTGTATAGCCATAAATATATAAAGTTTTAATAATAAAAACAAGAAATCAACACACAATAGTGATTTTTATCAAGATTCGGTGATAAAATTGTTCAAGATACCTTCTTTGACAAGCCGGTACCAAGCAACCGACCGCTGTTTGAAATTCAATCTACGAGAAATCATCAAATAAACCAGATGAGTATTGCTTTTAGTATTTAACATAAACTAGGTGTTTCATTTCAACGCTAACACTACAATTTTATATAATTTGTACGTGTTTCAATAGGTAACAAAGTCAATGTTCCTTTGTCAATAACCTGCTGTCAATAACTTATCAATCAATAAATCTCTGAAATTACGCCCTAAAGCGGACTATTTAAGTCCGTATTTGTGCAAATATTGCAAAGCTCTCATACGTATGCTTATGTGTTTTTTTTTACAAGAAATAAACACAAAATAACTCAAGTTGGTATTTCAAAACATCAATATAACCTATAAGTGTTGTTAACTTTTAATACTTATTTGCAAGTTAGTATAGATAGTACTCTCTCCAAATCTCACTTATCTCAAAGAATAATAAATAATTACAATAAGATTCCCCTAAACTTATCAAAGACACTACTTGTAAGCACACTCAGTTGACATTTGTATATTTCAGTTGCCGTTACCTCCTGATTCATTATGCAGACCCGCAAAGCAGCGGCCAAAGAACTGACCATGAAATTAAGGCAGGCTCTTAGTGAACTCAAAGCATGCCAGGAAGAAAACTCACAGCTTCTTCATGAACGGGAGGCAACGGAAGAAGAATTCAAAAACTTAAATGATAAAAACTCCCAGCTGAAAAACGAATGTACTAACTTACATATTCAATACTCTCATTTATTAGACGAAAATATTAGATTCAAAGAACAGATGGAACAATCTATGCAATGCAGTATTGTACATGAACGGGCTCTAAGTCGCATCTCTGAGTTAGAACATAGCTTATGTGAAGCACAACGATCTGCTCTTGAAATACAACAGCAAAAAGATGCTGAGTTATGTAATAATACCTTGCAGTTATATAGCGAACTTATTGAGAGTGACTCGAGTCCGGCCGTGGAAATACCTGCATGTACTCCGCAGTCACAGTATTTTATTTTAACAAGTCATATTAAAATTAAAAAATATATAAAAATAAACAAAATGATAAAGCTCACTCAAAAACTACTGTCTAGGAATAAAAATAAGAAAAGTATAAATCAATTAAGAAAAGAAAAATTATCTTTAATCAAGGAACTTAACTGTTGTGAAAAAAACCTTAATATGGCTTGTCGCATATATGACACTGAGATGTTTAAATTAGAGTCACAAATCTCAACATTGCAGGCTACCTTAAAAAATCTCACAAAAAAATATGAGTTAATTTTAGAAGAAAATAGGGAAATTAGTTTAGTATCTGACGGTGTTCCCCTGACAGTGGTTACGGAATCACCTGTCACGGACTCAACCCCATCCCCTACTGTTGACTGCGGTATAAGTCTAAGTATAAATAAATACCCTCATGTAGAAAATGAGGTACAATCCAAAATAGAAACAATTGATAATAGCATAAATAGAAAAATGATTTGAAAAAAATTAATAATATATTCTGATAAGTTAGGTCAAGATCTTAGTAGTATGATTTATAATAACCTGAACAGTGAATGTTCAGTATTCAATGTATGCACACCTGGGGTCACATTTTTAAACCTAATAAATAACATAAATTATAATGACATATACCAACATACCACAATTTTAATAATGTGTGGTGACAGTTCCTCTATTACAGGAAGGAACTTAAAAAAAAGTATAGACAAAATCAAAGATTTAAAACAAAAAAAGGATTGTAGATTTATCATAAGTGCCTTTCCATATTCAGACAATTTAGACAGTAAAAGTAACAGGCACATATATGATTTAAATGTACATCTGTACAATATGACTTATTGTCACGGTGACTTTATTTTTTATTTAGATATAAATAAATTTATTTGTAATTTTAAGTTGACTCTAGATACTATGTATCTGCCTCCTAGATATAAGCGACTCTTAGCTACATTAGTAGCTTATAATATACAAAGTAGTGTTGTAAATAGTACAACTAGTAACTCTAAATTAAACACAGTACATTGTAGTGCTGAATGTACCATAGCTGGAGATACTCAGTCTGATTTAAACTAATTAAAAAGACAACAGTCAAGGCCAAAGAGTTAAATATTATTCACCAAAATATTCAGGGCCTGACTAGCAAACTATTGCAATTAGAATTATATGCAAACTATAGGGATTTACATGTAGTATGTTTAACTGAACACTTTTTGCAGTCACATCAAGTACAATTTAATATTGATAATTATTTAGTCTCTAGTTTATTTATTAGAAAGATTAATGAAAAAGGAGGCAGTTTAATTTAAACACGTAATGGTGTAAAATGTAAAGAACGCAAGGATATTGTTTGTGAGCCTGTCGGTTGAAAGTATTGTTGAATTATCCTGTGTTGAACTAAAAAATTGTATTATAGTATGCGCGTACAGACCCCCAAAAGCTGACTTTAATACTTTAGAAACTGTAATTGAAAATGTTTTGAGAAAATTAAGTTCATGTCGCAAAAACATAATATTGTGTGATGACTTTAACGTAGATTTATTAGCGTCTGATAGCACCGAATGTATTAGATTTTTGAATTTATTTAAGTCATTCAATTTGTTCAATTTATTTTTAGAACCAACTAAAATACAAGGCGACTTTAAAACATGTATAGATAATGTTTTCTGTGATTGCACTGCTGTTGATAAAGCTATAATTAAAAATATAACTTCTGATCATTTTGGTCAGTTCGTGAAATTTGCCAACAACGCAGTAGAAGTAGAATTACCTGAAATAACCTACAGAGCTATTACTAAAGATAAAATTAAAAAAATTAGGGATACAGTTTCGAAAAAAATACCGTTAATTGAAGAAACTCTGGATGATCCGGATATTTTGTATAATTAAATGTTCGGTGTGATTGAATCTAATAATAATTTTCCACTTAAAAAGGGAAAGAAACGTAATCGGAAAAAGTTTAGCGAATGGGCTACCACAGGGATTCATATTAGTAGGAATAGGCTATATGAATTATTAGCTATGAAAGCTTATAACCAAACACCTAATTTCATTAATTACGTTAGAACTTACTCAAAGCTTTTTAAAAAAGTATGTTTATGCGCGAAATCATTATACACCAGGAAAGCTATTCTAGATTCTAAAGATAAAATAAAGACAACCTGGAATATTATTAACACTGAAACCGGAAAAAACAAGCAACGAGTAAATTAAATTGAGTTAAACATTAACAATAAGGTTCTAGACACTAGTGAATATGTCGCACAATACTTTGAGAACTTTTTCACAAACATTCCCCTAAATACAACTGCCCCACTAATGTCCTCATCTAGGAAATCAAAAAAGCTATTAACCGTACCTAAATGTAAAGATAGGCTAATATTCAAATACGTCACGTCATACCTAAAAATATTATTGATACTTTTAAAAGCTTGAATAATAAAAAAACTGGTGATTTGTGGGACATTTCTGTATCCGTTATAAGTAATATTATAGATGTAATTGCGCCTTACTTAGCTTCCATATTTAATAAATGTGTAGACGCGGGATCTTTCCCTGACATGATGAAGTTAAGTAAAGTTATCCCTCTATTTAAGACTGGTGACAGAAATGATCCAACAAATTACCGTCCCATTTCTATTCTGCCAGCACTGAGCAAAATATTCGAAAAGATAATTTTTAACCAATTATTAGATTTTTTCAACAAAAATAGTCTGTTCCATGGTCATCAGTATGGATTTACTAAGGGTCGATCAACAACGGATGCAGGTGTTGCACTTTTACAAAACATCTATGATGCTTGGGAGTGTTGTCAGAATGCAATTGGTGTCTTTTGTGACCTCTCTAAAGCCTTTGATTGTGTAGACCACAAAACCCTTCTATCAAAACTTGAGCACTACGGAATAAAAGGGAAGGCTCTTGAATTGATTAAATCTTATTTGAGTAGCCGAATTCAAAAAGTTAGTGTAAATCAAGTAAAATCTGAAGGATCAACCGTAGTGATGGGTGTGCCCCAGGGTTCTATCTTGGGTCCTTTGTTGTTCCTGATCTATATTAATGATTTACCATATTATGTAAAAGATTGTAAGTCTGTACTTTTTGCTGATGACACTTCCCTTGTTTTCAGCGTAGATAGGAAAACTGACACCTCTGATGAGATGAATAATATATTGTCGCAAGTGTTGGATTGGTTTACAGCAAATAATTTAGTATTGAATGCAAAAAAAAACGAAATGTGTAAAGTTCTGCTTACCGAATGTCACAAAAGTTCCAACACGATTATTTATCGATAAAGAAGCAGTAGATATGGTTGATAACACAACATTTTTGGGAATAACGCTTGATTCAGGGTTGCAATGGGGTGCCCATATTCAAAAATTAGCTGGAAAACTTAGCTCTGCGGCCTATGCGGTTAGAAGAATTAGGCAAATGACTGACGTTGATACAGCGCGTTTGGTATATTTTGGGTACTTCCACAGTGTTATGTCCTATGGAATATTGCTATGGGGTAACGCTGCAGATATAAATACCATATTTGTTTTACAAAAACGCGCTATCAGATTTATATATAAATTAGGTGCTAGAGAGTCTTTGAGGGAACTATTTAAAGACATAAATATTTTGACCCTCCCTTCGCAATTCATCTATGCGAACATTATGTACGTGCGTCAGAATATACACTCATTTAAGAGAAAATGTGATATTCATAGTATTAACACGAGAAATAAAAATAAATTAGCCATCACAGCTTTGCGGTTAGAGAAAACAAAAAAATCTTTTGTGGGTCTCGGCTTGCGCCTCTATAATAAAATTCCAGATGATATAGTAGCATTACCATTATCTAAGTTTAAGACAGCCGTTAAAAATCATTTATTACAAAATGCGTATTATCATGTAAATGACTACTTATCATCATCTGAGAAAAATTCTTGGAAATAGTTGTCTGCAAATTGTAATTGTATAATTTAAATGTATAGCTTAAGTGTAAATCTGTATTGTAATTGTAACATAGCCCATCAGGCTGGGTAGGGACCAATACTGAACTGGGTTTCTTTCGGCGTAATCTTCCCAGCAGTGGTCGTTCCGAAACGCTAGTAGTTTTTAGACTTTGCACTAAAATATTATTTAAAAAAAATGACCTTCAATAAGAGAAATTTATCCTACATTGAATAAAATTTTTTGACTTTGACTTTGACTTTATATAAATCATTGCTTTACAAATGACATTCAATCTAAAACAGCCTTACTGGTAAAAAGGATGAAATTCGTTAAACAATCTTAAACTTTACAATTGAGTAAAATATGTCCAGATGAAAAAGTAGATGTTTCCCGACATGGCGACCTTCTACCTAATACTATTCGATGTATTTATTATTTGCGGTCCCTCGAATTGTGGGAAAATTAATGTAATCATAGGTCTCCTATTACACGAATATGGTTTACGTTTTAAAAACGTTTATCTTTATTCAAAGACATTGTATCAACCGAAATATGTGTTTTTAGAAAATGTTCTTAATTTAGTGCCAGGTGTATCGTTTGTAAAATATAAAGATAATGAACTTGTTTTAAGTCCTCACGATGCAAAACCCCACTCCATAATAATATTTGATGACGTCACATGTGAGAACCAGTCCAATATGAGGGATTATTTTGCAATGGGTAGACATAAATTTATCGATTGTTTTTACTTGAATCAAACGTACAGTAAGATACCTAAACAGCTAGTAAGAGACAACGCAAATCTTCTAATATTATTCAAACAGGATGACTTGAACCTCCATCATGTTTATGATGAACACGTCAATACCGACATGTCGTGGTCTGAGTTTCGAGAAATGTGTTCAAAAGTATGGAGCGAACCCTATAACTATTTGGTAATCAATAAAGATTGTATAAAGAACAAAGGCTGTTACAGGAAGAATTTTGATACTTTTATCTTGTTTGATGAGAATTAAAATACGAGCATATAAGAAGATTTATTTGATAATCAGCTTCAGTTGAACTACTACCATCTTAAGAAAATAACGTATATTCATCAAGTTCAAAATGGAAAAAGATTTGAAAACTCAGATAGTTAAAATAGCTGAAGTTGTTAAAAAGAAAATCAAAGACATGAAAACTATGGAGTCATACAATGAAAATATTTTAAATACAGTTTTCAGACCTGTTACTGATTCAATGCATCAGTTAATTAAGGATGAGAATCATAAAATTAAATCGAAAGAAGCAAAAGATGATTCCATGAAAAATTATTTTGTAAAAGTCCATCGCCTGAACCGCATTTCAACAAAACTCTTCAAAAAAATATTTCCCTACAAAGTTGTTCTGAAGATAGTTCTGGTGAAGACAATTCTGATGAAGATATTAGTTTTGACAAATTGGGTGACTGTACCAATAATACCAGTGATACATCGTATAAAACCATTGAGTCAATACCTAGTCCTAGTCAAAATACTTCGTCTTGGTCACTTTCCTCTGAAATATATAATGATGTACCTTTTGGCGTTAGACTAGAACGAGGTAAATTAATGATGGGTTTAGCACGTGTTCATATAAATGATCAAATTATATCTATAGCAGGACGTGATTATCGGATAACACCAGGGTCGCAGGAGCTATTGTTAAAAAAAGTACCTAATTTGAAAGTGGTGACTGAAAATGATTGTCAAGAATATAAAACCATGTTAATAGACACAAATGCTCACCGGCGAGACTTTGATCCCAGTAAACCAATTAAGTCTAATAAAGGACGGAAGTACTTGTACATCATTAAACCACTTTTTAGACTGCGAAAGCCTTCAACTTATTCTGTCAGTAACGTTGATGATGTTAGTGCAGGAGAAGGTTTGATATTTAAAAAAGAAATTAAAAAAAAATACTGATTACATTTACTGGGATGACCCTAATGAACTAGTAGAAAGGCTGAAATTATTAATAGCATCTAAAGATGCAGGCAACACTGGTCTGGATAACGAAATAATTTCAATAATAGAAGAACTACGTGAAAATGGTAGTATAAATTAAATACCGCAGATCCTATGTAGATCATTTATTACTTCACTGCGACCGACTTCAATCCAAAATGAATGTTGATAAATTCGGTCACCATGTTCATAAAAGACTACGTTTGTCAGAATTACTAAATTGTACAACTAATCACCTAATTAGATCAGAAACCGGAGATTTTGATTTACAATCATCTCGATTAAAAGGAGTTCACGAACCAGTAGCACATGATGATGCGGTGAACAAAAAATATGTAGATAAAAATATAGCTGATGAGATTGCTGCTCTTTTAAATGCAATAAAAGAGGATGTGAAAAATAATCTCAATCAGTTCGAAAAAAAGTTTTATACTAAAGACTACATCGATAAAATTATTAAAGTTCAAAATGGCGAAACAACAAGTGGTAAACGAAATTCACAGATCAGCACGCAGAAATTTTTATCGTCGCAATGTGATTTTGAAAGGAATGGATGACTTATGGCAAGCGGACCTGATCGATTTTCAATCTTTAAAAAAGTATAATAATGGATACGCTTATATTTTAACTGTTATTGATGCTTTTTCAAAGTATGCCTGGATGATTCCTTTAAAAACGAAATCAAAGAATGATGTTCTTTACGCATTTACTCAAATATTGAGAGAAAGTGGACGTATTCCTAAAAATCTACAAACTGACAGAGGTACGGAGTTTTACAACGATGTATTTAAAAAACAAATGCAGTTAATGAAGATTAATCACTATTCATCGTATTCAACAAAAAAAGCTTCAATTGTAGAAAGGCTTATCAAAACATTGAATATTAATATGTATAAATGTTTTAGTTATAATGGTAACTATAAATGGTTAGGAAAAACTTTAAATGACGTTTTGTCTTCATATAACAATCAAAAACATAGCGTTACTAAGTTTAAACCAGTAGATGTAAATACAAAAAATGAAAACCTAGTTAAACGAAACATTAAAAAATTCCAAGCGAAACGATGTAAATTAATCAAAAATAAATTTAAAGTAGGCGACCACGTTAGAATAAGTAAATACAAGAGTACTTTTGCGAAAGGTTTCACACCTAATTGGTCTACAGAAATTTTTACAATTAAAACAGTTAATAATACTAAACCAGTTACATATTTAATACAAGATCAACGAAAACAAAATATATTAGGTTCATTTTATCAAGAAGAGTTACAAAAAGCAAAGTATCCAAATATATACTTAATTGAAAAAATTATAAGGAAAAAAGGTGACAAATTGTTTGTCAAATGGTTAGGACTTCCTAACTACGAAAACAGTTGGGTAGATATAAATTCAGTTGTATCATAATATACATAAGTCTTAGCATCTTATATTTTGCTCATTATATAACAAGAAATGAAAGGAGGTGGACTTGTTAATAATTTGATAAACAATATCCCGTTTGAGCTTTACTTGCCAGGTTACAACTATTGCGGACCAGGCACTAGGCTACAAGAAAGATTATTGAGAGGTGATAAAGGTGTTAACAAATTAGACGAAGCTTGTAAATACCACGATATTGCATATAACAATCCAGACATCTCCGTTCGTCATAAAGCCGATTTACAGCTTATGAAAATGGCTAAAAAGCGATTACATTCTAAAGACGCTGGCAAAAGAGAAAAGTTAGCATCGTGGATAGTAAACAAAGTTATGAAGGCAAAATTAAAAACAGGTGCCGGAATAAAAAAAAATAAAACCATTGTGTCAAAAATACGTTCACAAATAAAGAAACTGAAATCAAAGGATAACAAAACTGCAATTAAGTATGCTTATGAAGCGGCAAAAAAAATGTTTCCTAAAACATGTCACGTTCGTTTACCAAGAATAATACCAATCCCTAAAACAGGAGGGATTTTACCTTTGATACCAATTTTTGCGGGATTATCGGCACTAGGCGCTTTAGCAGGAGGTGCTGCTGGTATAGCATAAACCATAAATGATTGCAAAACTGCTCAGCAAAATTTTAAAGAATCTGAACGTCACAACAAAACTATGGAGGCTATTGCGCTTGGAAAAGGATTTTATCTTAAACCATATAAAAAGGGAAGTGGGTTATTTTTGAAATCTACAAAAAACTAATAAATAGGCTACCTAACCGTGCTCTTACGAATATCGATATTATTAAATACGCTAAAAATATTCCCTACTTTCGTGGTGTGTATATGAGAGATAGATTACCACGTAAACCAAAACAGATAGAGTGTGGAATATTAAACTTAGACAGTCACAATAATAATGGAACACACTGGGTAGCCTATGCAAAAATTAATAATTATTATGAATATTTCGATAGTTTTGGTAATTTAAGACCACCCAATGAATTGGTGAAATATTTGAACGTTATTGATATAAATTATAATTACACTAGGTTTCAAAACTTTGATACTGTGAACTGTTGTCATTTATGTTTAAACTTTTTGCAAGACTTTTGGTGTCAAAATTGTATATATTAGTTATTACATTTGAATAAAACATCATTTCAAAAATGTCTTTCACTATGTCTATAACTGGAAACAGCTCAATACTAACAACGAACTATTCCCCTCCATTGGAACTCGATGGTCAATACGAGTGCTCTCTTTTACATTTCTCTACTTTTAATTCTATACCAAATGTAACAAATACAAATAATAAATTTTATTATGGCATTGACGAGGTGGTTGAAATTCCTGAAGGAGCGTATGAACTCGAAGACATCAGCGAGTTCATACAATCAAAAGTAAAGAATTGTGTTTTCAAGTTATTGTGCAATAATAATACATTGAAACTCTCGATATTATGTTCTAAGGATATTCACTTTGAAAAACAAAATTCTATTGGACCTTTACTGGGTTACGGTAAGACTTTACTGACGAAGGATATATGGCACAAGTCTTTGCTACCAGTGAACATTCTACCTACAACTCTGCTCCGGGTTGAATGTGATATTACTGGAGGTTCCTACATTAATGGAAAATCAAGTCATATAATACACGAATTTGCTTTGAATGTTCCTCCAGGCTACCGAATAATAGAAATTCCAAAAAATACGATTTATTTTCCGGTAAATAGAAGCACAGTAAATAGTATAAATATTAGAATATTGGACATAAATAACGATTTAATCAACTTTTGCGGAAAGCAAATTCAACTGTACCTACATTTGAAGAAAATATGATTGACTACAATAAATACACTACTACATATATTCAAAAGATTAGTACGCATCGGGCAATCAAGAAGACTACACATACTCGTGATAAGAAGAAGAAATTGACAGCTGCCAATATACAATTTCTTAAATCGATTGGATTACTAAAATGAGTATTTTAAATATAACTAACCCACCCGCTTATGATAACTTTATAGACGGCATAGAAATCCATTCTTACAAGCCATTACCACTACATTCAATATAAATGATGAAATTTGGATACCTATAAACCAACAAGTTTATATGTGCTTCCATGTGCAAGCACCTTGTATGTTGAAGCTGTGGTTAATGTTATCAAAGTTGAGAAGAAAGAACCAGTTCAAGCAGTACAATTTACCAACAACCCACTTCTTTTCCTTTTTCAAGATATTAGATATGAATTGAACGGTATTGAAATAGACAAAGTGAAGAATGCTGGTATAAGTACTACTATGAAAGCACTGGTGTCTATGAACGCAGACGAGGCGAAGGTATCCAAAGCATGGGGTTGGGATATACACGGTACAAAAAATGAAATTGCAGGTCATTTTGCTGCGTCAGTACCTCTCAGCAATATACTAGGTTTTGCAGAAGATTATAAAAAAATTATTGTCAATTGCAAACACGAACTTGTGTTGCTCCGAAGTAATACTAACCTTAATGCTTTAAAGCTTAACACTGGCGAAGAGGTTGAAAGTATTGACATAAAAAAGATTGTATGGCGAGTTCCTCACGTTAAATTATCAGATAGAGAAAGAATTAATTTACTTAAAATACTTGAAAAAGATAGACCCATTCAATTAGTGTATAGAAACTGGGACCTTTATGAGTACCCTTTGTTACCAAAGACTACAAAACACACTTGGTCAACTAAAACTTCGTCACAAATTGAAAAACCAAGATATGTCATTTTAGGTTTACAAACAAACAGAAAGAACAATGGTATGAATGATATGTCTCGGTTCGATCACTGCAATGTTCGAGATGTCAAAGTTTTTTGAAACTCTACATATTACCCGTACGAAAGTTACAACACCAACTTTTCATATCATAACTATGCTTTAATATTCGAGCAATATGTAAATTTTCAACAGTCTTATTACAACCGCCCATGCAACGCATTGTTGACTGCACAAGAGTTTAAAAATTTTGCACCATTATTCGTGATAGACTGTTCTAGACAGAAAGATAATATTAAATCAGGACCGGTGATCAACATTCGCCTCGAACTAGAGTGTGATAAAGAGATACCAGATAAGACATCAGCATATTGTCTAATTTTGAATGACTGTATAGTCGAATACAGACCTCTGAGCAACATTGTTCGTAAAATACCATGAACTCGATTATTTTCGTTGATGTGCAAGGATTTAAGGATCGCTGTAATAAATTTATAATCAAAGAGTTTGCGTTATCTACTAATGATTTCACCCAGGTTTTTCTAATTAAACCTCCATATGCATATACTACATTATCTCCGGAAGAAAAGAAGACTGTTCGATACCTCGAGCGACAGAGAGGAATCCCTTGGAGTAAAGGTCACATTGACTTTAGAGAATTTAAGAGAATTATTACACCAATAATGCAAAATAAAACTATAGTAATGAAAGGTCTCGAAAAACAGAAATGGATAATGGAACTGTGCAAAAATTCTATTCTAATAGACAGAAGACAGAGGGAGCCCTAATTTTATGATATTATATAAACGTTATTTCAAAAGTGAATGTAATTTCAATTGTTTAAGCCATAAAAACTTTTGTGCACTAAAAAATGTTATTTGTATCAGGAAATGGTATTTAGAAAATATTTCGTTGTGTATTTAAAATAAATATCATCATATAAATATTTGTTCTTTCTTAATTCATATCCTTTATTAGTTCAATCCTAACATGCGTTATAATCAGTAAAAAAAAAATTACTTGTGACGTAGTGATTATTTTGAAAGAAACAATATTTAAAAAAGACCAAACTCTTTAATTTAATTTTTAACAATTATACAATGAGTGCCGAAAGTAGTCACAGGTAAGGGTCGTAGGTTCACAGCCACGAGATTCGTTGTTCCAGAAGTGATTTCCAAAAGTACTCAGCTTTGAAGCAGCCCGGCGTCCAGTCGTGGTCGAAAGAGGACGAGACTCCTCACGCCTCCGTATTTATATGGGCCGCGCGGGGTGGAGAGCGGGGTAAGGAGGGAAGGCCAGTGCGGATCTCGTGACATACTTTATTTATCAAATAAATTTTTCTCGTGAAAGAAAACAAGATATGATTTTTATTTTAACTTTTATTAAATAATAAAAATATTTAAATCAAATATTACACAATGAAAATAACATAGGTACACAAAAAAAATAATTTTACATCAGAATGAAAATATTTACATTTATTTCCTAACATACATTACTTAATAACAAAATATTAAAAACAATTAGTATAACTATAATTACAGATTTTTTTTGAAATATTACTGATTATTTTTTCAGTCTGGTCCATAATTTCATCACCAACATCTTTTACCATGTATTGTGAGCTCAATAGGACCCTGTCATCATGAACACAGTTACTTATTAGTTGATCACACTCTAAGTCCAGCACTTGAATCTTAATCAGTCGGAGACCTCTGTGTGGAGCACTATTTATTACAAATAAATGATGAGGAACGCGTGAATTAATTATTTTCTTGGAAATATCTTTCCTATTGCGACTTCCTTTTAACTTCAATTTCCGTTGACGAGCATTTGTTTTTACTTCTTGAGGACTTTGCATCTTGAAAAATTCTTCACAGAAGCCTAAAGAATCTCGAGCGTATTGAAACGAACCAGGCCTCTTTTCTTCGCTTTCTGAAATGGTGGGGTCCACATCACTTACACGTTGTGTTGTCTGTAACAAAAACAAAAAGCACTTTTATAAAAAAAACGGTAAAAAATTAAGTTACCTTCCATTCATGAGTTTTCGTGTTAGATTTTTGATAAACACGTACTGGAAATAATTCTTCGGTTAATCCTTCCGACAGTCGTTGTGTATTCTGATGTCAGTACAAGAATGAATTAAAATAATATTTATTTCTCCTATTGTGTTTGTTATTGCCTTTTCATTATAGTCATCGTATTCACTCGCTCTTACTACAGTTTGCAAATGCATGACTCAAGTTAAAATTTGATTGTATTGCAAAACATGGTGTTCCTCACAATTCTAAATAAACAGGAATAGACATGTCCGTTCATCCTCCACCTTGTAGCTAGCAGGTATATCATTACAGTAGCTATCATGTTTCATATGCTGATCAATAATACTCCAATTTTATGTATTTCGTTTGACAACCTCTGTGGCGTTATAGATATCATACTCGCCCGCCACTTAGAGGTTCTGGGTTCGATTCCCAGTCTAGGCATGATATAGAATGGTATTTTTTTAAATTTTTAGGGTCTTGGATGTTACCTAGTTTTTTATATATCGTATACATCACAAACTTTTCATCACAAAAATGGTAATATACTATCCATCAACATTTTTTTTTTTAGGTATAAATTTTACCTATAACACAGTTAACCAAAAATTTTTTAATTTTGTTCCCTATAGTTGATCTAACGCTGACCAAGCAAGCGAGAGCTTGTTGATCCTCCCAATGATAGTGCTTGTAGGGGTCTTTGTGTGGTAACAGGCGTAGCCAGTGTCACGAGAATCGAGAGCTCTATGTTAATTGCATAAAACGAGGGGTCTTAATCGATGGTCCTCCTGGTTGGCGGGCCGTAACCAGTGACACGAGAATCGAGAGCTCCTTGTTAACTGCATATAGCGAGGGGTCTTACTCGATGGACCTCCTGGCTGGCGGGCCGATGACCAGTGACACGAGAATCGAGAGCTCCTTGTTAACTGCATATAGCGAGGGGTCTTACTCGATGGTCCTCCTGACTGGCGGGCCGATGGCCAGTGACACGAGAATCGAGAGCTCCTTGTTAACTGCATATAGCGAGGGGTCTTACTCGATGGTCCTCCTGACTGGCGGGCCGATGGTCAGTGACACGAGAATCGAGAGCTCTGTGTTAACTGCATAAAACGAAGGGTTTCATCTTGATGGCTGGTGGGTTGATGGCCCGTGACAGTTTTATAAATAAAACAATAAATTATTAATTTCACCCATTTTATTGTATATAAATTTAAATTTAAATAATAAGATATTGTCTATTTAATGCAAATAAATCTTATCTTAAGATCTTTAACAAAATAATTGCTTACACTAAGTTTCACAGAATATTAACCGTGCAAATAATATTTATGACAAATGTAAACACAATTGTTGTTTTATATATTTAGTACACTTTTTAAAAACCTGTTAAAAGTTAAAGATGCTAGTGTGTCCCCATGCCTTAGTCGAAATCTTATTATTGGATATGACCCGCTTATCATCATCAGCTGATAAAGCAATTTTATTTACTGCTAATGTAAACAGTTCATGTTTAATTGATTTGAATAAAATATTTGTTTTACGAACGATGTCACCCTCGTATAGAGTTTTTTCATAATCTGATACATTTAAATCACGCACAATATTTCTCTTAATGCCTTTAGCTTTTTTTATTGTGCTGTCCATGGTTTTAATGCAATATAACTTTGAACGAAGTCCCACAAATTCGCTTATGACTTTAGTCCCCATTTCAAGCTTAAATAAGCCAGGGACTTTTTTATTTTGAATTGTTAAATTAAATTGATTATTTTCACAATTGCTAGTGTCAAAATATAACAAAAAGTACCTTTTTACATCACAATAAAAATTATTTGTTTGTATATGATATATAAAACTATCTGTATCAGTGTAATACATCTGTACACGATTTTTGTAAAAGGGTTGTATTTTTGAGTAATGAAAATCATACATATGACTTTTTGAAAGTTCTAAAACAGTAAAACCGATGTATATGGGTTTGTTTAATATTATTTCTTCTGGGTTCAACTGAACCGCTACTAAATTGTTAGTAAACACAGTCGCGCTGTGAAAATTTGGACGCGCAATAAGTTTTTGGGTACATAATCTCTTTTTAGTTACATTTTTATTGTCTGCCCACTGATTAACCAAATGCACGTTTACTCTCTTCTCATTATTTTCTAAAGTTTTTCCAAACACGCTGTTGTTCAAGAGATTGAAAAAATCTTGTTCAAAAGCAGATGAACTTTTTTGTCGCAGTGTAGTATTTAAATCAATATATTGTTTTAAATACGGACTTTGTCTGAAAGTTATAACTCGATGGATTTTTTTCAAAACCAAACCATGTTGTATAAACCAATAACATATTTGAATTTATCATATAAATTCGGGATTAGTTTGTGATTCTTCCCGCCGGGAGGAATGCATTTCTCCGGGCAAAATGGCAAATCGTTATGCAAATTATGCAAATGTTTAGGATATTCTAGGTCTACCTCTAGTATAAAACCATAGTCGGAATTAGGTGCTACTTTAATTATATCAAATTTATTGATTTCATTGCTATTAAGGAACCTAAAATCAGATAATGGTAAATATTGACACATACTGAACCCGTATAAATTATTACAGTCGATATAAGCGATAAAGGAAGTAGGCTCTAAGGGTTTGTAATCAGGTAAGTAAGTATTATTTGCTCTAGCATGCCTATGGGAGCATAAACACACACCACCACGGATGCCTTTTTGTAACATTCGAATCATGGTCAAGTCATTAATAAGTTCTAATTGAATCCCTGTTTTCAGCAACATTGCGTCGAAAGATAGACTAGGCGCTGTTAAATAAAACGCTGGATCTAACTGATAATGTTGTTTACAAGTCCGGCGAAAATTTTCGAATATATCCGACAGTAATAGGACAACTGTTTTCAAATATAAATCTGTGTAAGAACCTAGGTCAGAAATTTTAAACGTTGACCAAATTAAATTCGCATGCCTGTAATCCTCGTCAGAAATATTTTGATCACTCAGCGAACTATAAAAACATTCTTTTTGACGGAAGTTTATTTTCCTGATATCGGACCCATGAGTTCATATATTCGTATGGATATACGCCTTTACGAATGAGCAACTGAAACTTTTCTTTACGGGGATAAAAACTTTTTAGGTGTATAAAATCTTCTGGCTTTAAAGTATCTGATAATTTACTTAAACTTGTTGCTAAAAATTTGAATGAATCAACGAAACGAAGTTGATAAAACTGATTAAAATTTGTTTCGTCCTCATTAGTAAATATCATCGGAACTGTAGTGCTTACTATTTGATATATATTCTGCACGTCTTTGATAATGGACTCAACGAACCGCTTATCACAATTAGGCCCTCGATATGACACATTATAACGATTATAGGTAGGATTGTCACAACAGACTATATAATAAGCAAACGCAACGGGCACATGGTGGTTCAACGTGCTCGTGTTTTGAGAAGAAGAGCAGCCCATGCCAACATTTGTTTTGAGCATTGATTCAAAATCTGCATAAATACAAAAGGGCAAATTTTGTTTACGGTCATAATTTTTAAATTGTATAAGTGAACCCTTATCCGGCAAAACAGTTGCGACACCTCCACATAGATGACTGTCAACTTCTTCTAAAGTAGCAAAATGTAATAAACAAAAGTCACAAAAATAAACCTTACCATGATGGGATGTTACTTGACTTCGAAAAAGTCTAGAACAGTCTTTGATTAAACAATAATGAGAGGAATTTTCATTTTCTATAAATAGTAAATGTATAATTTTGGAATTGCAATTTTTATCAATTTCTGATTTGTATAAAGGACCTACAAGAGTTTTATTGTTTTTTAAACTATAAATTATAAATTTATGTTATTCTTTTCAAATATTTTTATATCATGAAAAGTGACAGGAAATGACATTCCGCTTGTGTCAAAAAGTTGACGAAAATGTGGATAAGAAGATGTTCTAGTGGGATGTTTTTTGGCTGGATATAAAGCAGCTGTGACACACCATAAAAAGCAATATTGATCCTTGTTTAAAATATTTAAACACGCTTTTTTAGATTGTATCGACTTAGGTAAACTAATAAAACTAGAACCGGCTAGAGGTTGGTATTTGTTAAGATTGACCTCAATGTATAAATTGTTTAAAAAAGACCATCCACTATCACGATGTTCAAATTCCTCAATACTTTTTTTAAAGTATGTAACTGTGTCAAAATATAATTTTTCAAAATCATAATTAAAATACAGTATTTTGTTTTTTGTAATAAAGGACTTAACTGATTGTGAATTGTCTTTAAATTGTATAAATGTACCAAACAATTCAAAATTCACTTTCACACAAGTGTGATTAATAAGGTATTCATCTAAAAGTGACTTTAACTTATCATTAATTTCGGTAAAAAACAAATCTGTCGAAGATGACTGAGATTCAGTATTCGCTATTATTTTGTACGTTAAAATACGATTACGAAATGCAGTGTTGACAATTTCAATGCCATCACTATGTTTTATAGTGAAATTATTATTTTTATGAAAATTATTTCTTAAATGACCCACCCATGATTTATTGTGTATAGATGTGTTACACACAGTGCAGAAAGGCATGGTAATTACGAAATCAAACTTATAACAATACCAAAGATAATATAATTACTAACGTAACAGATACCCAACGCCATAGAAACTTTTGGACCGGCTTTAAGTAGGCAAATTGAGTAGGCGTTTCTAGTTCCAGCAACTCGCAGAGATGGCAGCACACAGAACTAGCCAAAGCCGCGAAAGCATATCGTAAGTGTTTAAGAGTTCGTCACTAGATGGCGTTAGCGAGAAAACAAATGTTTAGGCATAAGATCCTGAGTATCTATGATAATACACATTTTGGCCATTGTTAATGCTGTCCTACGTACCGTACGTAACCCGTAATCGCGCCATACCTACAAGGGGTAGGTAGCCGCGCGCGCCGCACGAGGTGTGTTAAAATTAACAGATTCGGATGCAGGACAGCGACGCGTCGATCATTTATGGTATAAAATATCAAATTTAAAAACGTGTTTAAAAAATGTTTTTTCCATACAAAAAACCGTGCGTTTAGTGACTTCGCATTTCAAAAAATGACACCACTAACCATTCATATATAACTTCAGAAATATCTAGGTAGGTAAGTAAGCATTTCTCGTTTCTTTCATGCACATTATGATAATTAATCAATCGTACTACGTAAAAAATTGCAAAATTATATTAAGTACCTACCTACCTTCTTACAAAAAAAGAACCTCTTGCAATGTGATAGGTATGTAGGTACTCATAAGAAATCTGAATACGTATAACAAATTTATTTACCAGGCGGTTTATCTTTTTTTTTGTCGGGAAAAGTGAAAAAGAGTATGGAAATCTAATAGGTAGGTACTTAGTATTACTTATATATCGAGATCAGCTTCACTTGATTTGAATTATTTTTAGTTCGATGCATGTAATCTTCAAAGAACTGTGCTGTGTGCAGCCAATGGAAATGTCGTTTTTACTTTTATATAATATCATCGTAATATAAATAAAAATAAAAATGGAGACCTTTTTAGTAATTATATTATCTTTGTCATTACTAAGGAAAATGAAAATTTTATTTCTTTATTTTGATATACATTTATTAGGAAAAGTTGTTCGAAATGATGGACTGAATCACCCCTTAAAATATTTGTACTTAATTAAAAAGGACATTGTATATATATATATATATATAGTACCTGGGCGACCGAGCTTTGCTCGGTTACATCTCAAACATTAACAATTTTTTTTAAACTTGTCCAAAAACAATGCAAAATAAAATAAAAATATAAACTTAAACATAAAAAAAAACAAAAGTAAGTCACCGAGTGGGATTCGAACCCGTAACACTCTTTCTAGCGGCCGCTATCCTTAACCGCTGAGCTAGATCAAGGCGGTCGCGGCGCGACGAAATTAGCGACCATATTCTGCGTGGAAAGAAAAACGCATGAAAACTCGAAATTCGATAGGTAAGTAGTCGTACGATGCCACTGACTTACTTAGGTGTGTGAATGTGTTCGCCGCCGGTCGTTCCGGGCGCGACCTCGCGGCACTACTTATATCCAAACTTCTGCTTTAGGTAGGTACACGGGGTAGGTAAGTACGTGTTGACCCGCAACATGTTGATTCATTGCATTGAACGAGCATCCTGTGCTCGTATATCAGGTGTTAGGGTGTTACGGTTGCGGACGTTACGATTTACCTAACATCTCCAGCTATGATAATCGTCACTTAGTATTTCGGATAAGTACTAAGTGACGATTTCGATGTTTTTATGACATGCATGATAAAATACTAAGAACCTTTAGTTCGTACGGCGTGTGCCTTTTTCAATGATATCTTATCTTATCTTATACCTTTAAACGAGCAATTCTTGTATATTTATTTATATATTTCTGTGATCCCGAAAACGGCTCTATCGATTTCGCTGAAAATTGGTATATGGGAGTTTTCGGGGGTAAACAATCGATCTAGATTAGTCTTATGTTTGGGAAAACGCGTGTTTTCGAGTTTTCATGCGTTTTTCTTTCCACGCAGAATATGGTCGCTAATTTCGTCGCACTGGCCGCTATCCGTTTTGGCTCAGCAGTTTAGGAAGCGGACCGCTAGAAAGAGTGTTACGGGTTGGAATCCCACTCGGTGACTTACTTTTGTTTTTTTTATGTTCAAGTTTATATATTTTTTTTATTTTGTTTTGTTTTTAGTTAAGTTTAAAAAAATGTAGTTAATGTTTGAGATGTAACCGAGCAAAGCTCGGTCGCCCAGGTACTTTGTTCTAGAAACAAAATGCAGCGCAAAATGATACGAATACGATTTTGTTTGTACACAGTGTACGTAGTATATTTTACTCTGAGGTACATTATTACAAGATATTATAATAAGTAGGTATCATTTGTATAATCTATTCTTACGGACGAGTTAGTACCTACGCTTTATAGTAAAGACGGTGCTGCCATCAATACAATCCCACATAAAACCTTAAAGCACATAAAGTGCCATCTAGTGACATAATTAAAAACCAAAAATTGTGCTTTTAGACAAATATTTCTGAATTTCATGAAATAGACGAAGAAAGTGCTTTAAAAATATTTATTGCAGCTCATAAAAATCATATTTAATAAGTTAGAGTATTACTTTGTTCAAATAATGGTAATAAAAGATTTTAATGTTTTCCGTGGTTTTAATCGATACCTACTGCGCCATCTAGTGAGGACGGAAGGATAATAATTACGTTTATATGGCGATGGGTAGGCGTGACAATACTAATAAAAAAGAATTAAAAGTAATATTTAAATTTTATTAAAAACTTATATTTAATAACAAAAAAATAATAATTGATATTAACTTTGTCGCTGTAATGTACAGGTTCAGTCTCCTCAAATAGGACCCAAGCTTGTCCTAAGAAGCCTTGCAGTGACTGCCCAGAGGATGACGATTCGTCACACTGCAGCTTCACCGTTACCATAGCCTTTTTGTAGCGGACATCGGCGGCGTTGTTCACGTAGTCCTGCGTTTTATAAATCTTGAGATCTACAAAATAGTCCCCGCTGGTCTTGAGAGCACGACGCGAGGTCCCTGTCGTATTCTGCTGGAGAAGCTCGACGTCACGCCTCCGTCGCGGGGCTTTGGTTTGCTGCAGCCGGCTTCCTCAGTTTGTAAGATGTTAAAAATGTTGTTTTTTTTCGACCTGCGAACAATATATATATATATATATATATATATATATATATATATATATATATATATATATATTCCTTTTTTATTAAGTACAAATATTTTAAGGGGTGCTTCAGTCCATCATTATGAACAACTTTTCGCAATAAATGTATATCGAAATACGAAAAATATTTTTTAGGTTTTCATACAAATCGAAGTAGTCACGTGATATCATTACTATGAAAAATGAAAATTTTCTTTTCGTATTTCGATATACATTTATTGGGAAAAGTTGTTGGAAATGATGGACTGAATCACCCCTTAAAATATTTGTACTTAATAAAAAAGGACATTGTATATAAGATAACTATAATTTTGTTTTCTAAGAACACTATTTTGATTTCTTTTTTAATCTTTACGTCCAATGTTATGCTAAAAGTGGCTTTTGGGTGTTGTGTTGCATAAAGACATGATAGCATGTAAGTATATAAGTTTCATAACTATAAATATTTATTTTGTGAATCAAAGTAATCCATATATCTTATACATACTCTTTCTGACTAATGTACGAAGAACTGGTGTAAAGTTATAAATAGATATCAATGTTAATCTTGAATAGATACATGTTAATTGTGATTTTGTGAGTGGAAAAATAATGAGTATTATTTACCTGTCAGTCGAAATAAAATCAGGTGATGGTGAGGTAGCCTTGCGCTTTGATCCTCTAGCCGTCGAGCCTCGAGCGAAATCGTGATAAGGCGATGTGTCTCGGGTCTGCTTCTTAACACCAGCCTTGCACTTGCTCTGCTTCTTGCTTGCCTTCTTTGGCGGTGCTACTGCAGACACCACAGATGAGGTTTCGAACTCTGAATCAGACCTGGAAAAATATTAGTTAGCTTTTAGTCTAAAATGGAATGTTAGCAGACTTTGGGTCGTACGATCCAAGGCTGTGTCTACCCTATTAGGGATAAAGATCTATGTATGAAATGTTGGTTAGGTACCTGGGTAAAAAAACATAAATATATAAAAAGTGGTACATAATAAATATAAAAAATAATACTTATTAACATTTTTAATTTTTTTGAGGAAAATGGAGTAATTATTCACAGCAGCGATTCCGGAGCACTCTCGAATAATAATTGAATTTTCTTTATTGCCGGCCTTTTTAAACAATAAGTATCGCTTACTCATCACAAAAATCGGTCATGTTCGAATTGATTTCGCTCACCAAGGGTTCCGTAGTTGTGGGTAGGTAATTGAGAAAGAAAAACAGTGGGTTGAAATACTTAGTAATTTATTCACCATCGCTTTTCAAAGAACAGTCCACAAATGCTTACTCATCATAGGTTCTCAAACTAATGACGACCTGGATGGTGTAATTGGTCAACACGCTAGTCCACCAATCTGGAGGTACTGGGTTCGATCTCCAGTCAGGGCAAGTTGGGAAATAGGCTTTTACAAATTGTTGTGGGTGTTGGATGTTTATCTATATATGTATTTATTATTAATATAGTATCTATTTACTTATTTATTATTATTAAAAGGTAAAAGCGTGCATACAGCAGAAAAAACCGTCTTCGTTTAAAAAAAATACCGTCTTAGTTTAAAAAAGTATCGTCGTTTAATTAGATATAGGAATCTTTACAAATTAAGCAATGATTTAAATTTAATCAGAATCTGCTCTAAGAATATTTCTATTGCCTAATATTTTCTTATAAATATTTTACTGACTATGGTCATTAAATCTAAAATTTTCTTTTATTGAAATTTAAAATAATCTTATTTTGTTACTTTTTCATACAAAAAGTCTTTGTTATAATGTTAGCAACTTCATACAGTTTGAGATTCTCTCATTCGAAGCATGCAAGTCAGCTTTACAAGTTAGGGCCGCTGCATACATATTGTTCGTACTAACCTATTCAGGATAGTTTTAATAAAAACGATTTATAAGTAGTTTAATATTGTAAATTAATATAAAGGAGCAGGTTGATTTTAATCAATTTAATCAACCAGTTGGATGGAGACAATTTGTGATTTTCCATCATTAATATTTGAGTAGACTACTAAATGAAACAGTGCTCGTCTTAATAAGATTAACCAAAAAAGTTTTGAGTCCTGGTCCTTACCCTACATTCGGGTTGTTTTGTATTTCATTAAAATACAGTTGATGAATATGCTGACGCGACTTGTGTGCAAACACCCTATCAGCGTGTACTTCGTGTTTTACACTCGTTCCCACATTCTACCATTTTGTTGAGACTTGAGTCATATTTAGGTATCTAACTTGCTACGTAGTGCGTGAAGAAAAACCCCAAACAAAAATGGAAATAAAATGTAAGTACTTTAATCATTTCAATAAATACAATTACATTAACATATAAAACAATATATGTTACATAGAAATTCTCAAAATGAGTTTATTTAAATGTTGTACTATAAAATAAATTATAAATTGATTATTTGTATTATTTGAAAGAAATCCAAGTTTAAAAAATATTTGTTTTCTTTTTCTAAAGTCATTATTAAAAAATATATACATAGCCAACTAATTAATTATTGAAAAAAAGACCACTTTAATATTTCAAAATCATAATACTCGTAAATAAGTTCAAATTAATCGAACCAAAAGCTTTATCTTGTTTTGTTTTTCTTTTTCAGATTTATTTATACTGGAGAGTCACTCGAGAAATGAAAATACCAAATTGGGAAGATGTCCATAATGTAAGTAAATGCAATTTTTCTTTATATTTAAAAATATCCTTACCCTTTAATACGAGTATATAGTTTAAAAAGTGCTAAACCTAAATTTTTTCAAAAAAAAATTGGTTGTTTGTAAAGTAGGTTTACGATCGAAATGTTTACGTGATAACGTCGTTTCACGGAATGACTGGCAGCGCTCGAGATGAGACGGGAGATCGGTCCGTCTCTCTCTCGTTATACCTGCGATCGCGCTCGTGAGGTTTTGGTGTGACACAAGTTTCTGAACATGTCACCTGACTAAAACGATTTTAAAGACGTTATCACGTCAAAATATTTATCAAATGGTAATTAAGTTTAAAATGTAAAATGGATAAATATAAAGTATGTATATGTATGATAACCGTATTATGACATTTCTTGTTTGATTTTTGTGTTAATTTGATTTGAGTACGACTGATATGTATACTTAGCTAGAAAATAAAAAAGTTTTAATCTCTGAATCTACTAGTCGGTTTTTGTATTTTACAACTAAGTCCATTCATAAGAAAGGTATTAGGGTATGTCTACATGGTCCCCGTGCGTACCATGCTTGGTAGTAAAAATATATCTTATTTTTGTTTATTTCAGGTGAAGGTGTCTTATACGAAGAGTTGGTTGAAGAGTATTTCATCAAGTTGTGATAGTGTATACTGTTTTAAAGTTAATAAATACAATCATTCTCTTAAAAATTGGAGTTTGCACACAATTATTATACAAAAGATTATATTATTATTAGATACTTCTCTTTTATCTTGATAATTAGTAGCTTGACTTATTAGAAGTTAGGAAGTATGATCGGTGCGAGATCTTACCCACGGGCTCGCAGGGAGTTACTTACCATGGTGCTCCCAGCCGGCCATCAGTTAGGATTAGGAAGCATGGTTGGTGCGTGATCTTACCCACGGGCTCGCCGGGAGTTACTTACCATGGTGCTCCCAGCCGACCATCAGTTAGGATTAGGAAGCATGGTTGGTGCGTGATCTTACCAACGGGCTCGCCGGGAGTTACTTACCATGGTGCTCCCAGCCGACCATCAGTTAGGATTAGGAAGCATGGTTGGTGCGTGATCTTACCCACGGGCTCGCCGGGAGTTACTTACCATGGTGCTCCCAGCCAACCATCAGTTAGGATTAGGAAGCATGGTTGGTGCGTGATGTTACCCACGGGCTCGCCGGGAGTTACTTACCATGGTGCTCCCAGCCGACCATCAGTTAGGATTAGGAAGCATGGTTGGTGCGTAATCTTACCCGCGGGCTCGCAGAGAGTTACTTACCATGGTGCTCCCAGCCGACCATCAGTTAGGATTAGGAGCATAGTTGGTGCGTGATCTTAACCACGGGCTCGCAGGAAGTTATGGCGTTTTTCAGTCGATCATCAATTTTAGAAAATGAAATGAGGTAAGACTAATAAAAAATATTTGTTTGATACATTTAAACTACTTCACACGTAATTCAGTATTACACTTCAGTCAGGATTACTTCTTTTTTTATCTATTGTGGAGACTTTCAATCGAATGTAAGATTGAGAAGATGACGCTTTTAATTCATGTAGATTGATTGTGGTTTTTGGGTATTCTGAGATCACGAAGTGGCTCAGAATGCCCAAAAACCATCTACTTATTGGACATGCGAGTGCCTCGGCACATCTTCCCCAAAGAGCTTCAAGGGTGGCAGGAGATTGACGTTCTCTGAGACCAATGACTGCTTCTTGTTCACTGAGAACCCCTATTTTAAGAGCTTGTCAGGCGGGGCGTCTAGGGCTGTTTGGAGGTTATTTGTGGCGTACTTTAAGTACAAACTAACCGCAAAAAGCGCTGTATCGTCAGCAAAGAGCACCAATTGAGCCCGACAGGTAACAGGTATGTCGTCGGTGTACTACGCCTATCGCCGTGGCGAACATCATTTCACACAGAGCGATTTGACAGTTTGACATCTTCGACAGTCACCGTGATCTTTCGTTTCTCGTGGAAGGAGAGCACGCATAGGTGTTCCAGACGTTCGTCAAGCAACATAATCCCGTTTCCATCGCCCGACTGGCCTACTCCTGCGCCTGACCTTTTTTTTTTTTAACGGAGGAAAGATCCCTGTTACGGATACCCATCAGCCTGCGGGGGAGGCTGTCGGGTTATGTGGGACTCCACGCCAGAGTGACGTGCCTACCCACTAAAAAACCTCCGGAGTTCCACCTTAACCGCCTTTGCCGGGGACACGGGAAAGGAAATACAACCGCGAACCCCGGCGCGGCTGGCCGCCGAAGCAGCCCCTCCTCGGGGGCGTCTGAGCGCCCCCCCACTCACCAAGTAGGCGCGTCCGGAACCCACGGACGCGCCGTACCTCCTCGGCCCAGTTGAGAGGCGGCGAACTCCCACGCAGTTCACCGCCTGTGGGCCAATGGGAGCCAGATAAACCGGCTCCCAGCGGCGGAGAAGATGTGAGGCTCCGCCGCTTACCTCTCGCCGCAAACGCGGTGCGGCACCACTCGGCCGCGGAGGACAGGGAGAGCGGCAACGTAGCACCGACACTCCCTGACCTCCGCGACCGATCATCAACCACAGCCACGGCGGTGTGGCCCCGCCTGAAGCGCCGGGAGAGCAATGAAACATTCCCCTCCCGGCAGCCCCACCCCGGGTGGGGGGAGAACTTCCCACTCCCCCACCGCCCCATTGGGCGCATCCCAGCAGGCTCAAGGCCGAAGCCGAGCCCGCGGGAGCGCCCCTCCCCGGGTGGGGGGAGATCTTCCCACTCCCCCGCCGCCCCAATGTGGGCGCTCACTGCTGGCGCAAACCGCAGGAGCGCCCCCTCGCGGGTTCCTCTTGGCTTCCCCGTGGCTCCACGGCACCACGGGTACTGAGCCCCCCCGATACGACAAACCGGGAACCCATCGGGGGGGTCCTGCGCCTGACCTAACCTAACCTTACCTATCACTTCCTATTTTGATTCTTTTTTCTACCTTCTTGCCCACAATCACGATAAGAATGGCCGTTCAGCGGCGGTAGGTCTGCAGAGGTTCGAAGCCCAGAGCCTCACTTAAATTTAAAATTTTTGAACAGCGCCATCTATCGGTGACCAAAAAAAAACTATTTTTTTATAATACTTCGAAACCAATCAAAATCAAATTGAAATCATTTCATATAAACCATTCTATAAAATTAATGAGCTGCTTCTCTTCCCGCGTAGATCGTAAAAGCCGATCGAGGGAATGGGCAAAAATGCGAATCATTTTAACAGGCGATGCGGCTAGCGACCCGTCACTGTATTGATTGCTTTTCCATCTTCTCGCCCACCATGACGCTAAAAGTGGCTTTTGAGTCTTGCGGCCCTAGGCTCTGTATAGAGCCGCAAGACCCAAAATGCTCTGTCTGCCCCATTAGGGATAAAGACTTGATAGTATGTATGTATGTATATAACTTTTTTATTTATGAACCGATTTTGATGAAACAAACTTTAGATGTTCTTCTGGGTTAAAACAAAGCAATTCGTTTTAAGTAAATCGGTTCAGTATTTTCAGAGATTAGCGTGATCATAAATACAGACAGACAGACAAAAAATTCCAAAAAAAATTTTTTGCTCTCTATTATTCTTTTTAGGCCTCCCTCTATCCATTTTGTTAAAAAAACTAAATATACAGACAAATTATTTTTACTGTTTTATTATATGTATAGATATTAAAATACTATTGAATAATTGTATGATGATAAATGTTATTTTTATAACATTAAGTTAGCACGTGTTCTATGCCAGGATACTGATCTCTTGCGATTTTTGTTTCGTGATTTTCTTTAAAGTAAGCCTGTGCTCTGGCGCAAGGCCTATGTTTTTTGGTAAGTAGTCTGAGACCAGAACCTTAGTGTGCCACCTTTAAACGCCATCAGTAAATAAGTTGACGTAAAAAGTACGATTTATTGTTCTATTTTTTACTGACTTGATTGACACAAAAGTAACTTATTTATTTGATTAATAGTACTGCCTGATCTGATAAAAGTATAAATAAGCGGCCAAGTGCGAGTTGGACTCGCCCATGAAGGGTTCCGTAGTAGCAAATAACATAGTATAAAAGTCTTGTAGTATGTTTTTTTATATATATTTGAGTTGATTGAATGAAAGGTAAATTGCCGTTTACGATTTATGACGTATTAAAAAAAAACTACTTACTAGATCTCGTCCAAACCAATTTTCGCTGGTAGTTTTCATGGTAATGAACAACATATATTTTATTTAGTTTTATCATTCTCTTATTTTAGAAGTTACGGGGGGGGGGACACACTTTTTTCCACTTTGGAAGTGTCTCTCGCGCAAAGTATTCGGTTTAGAAAAAAATGCTATTAGAAACCTCAATAGCATTTTTGAAGACCTATCCATAGATACCCCACACGTATGGGTTTGATGAAAAATAAATTTTTGAGTTTCAGTGCTAAGTATGGGGAACCCCCAAAATTTACTATTTTTTTTCAATTTTTGTGTCAAAACCTTAATGCGGTTTACATAATACATCTACTTACCAAGTTTCAACAGTATAGGTCTTATAGTTTCGGAAAAAAGTGGCTGTGACATACGGACGGACAGACAGACAGACAGACATGACGAATCTATAAGGGTTCCGTTTTTGCCATTTGGCTATGGAACCCTAAAAAGAAATAATATAAGACATACAATTTACTATAACTTTTGGTACTTTACAGAGAAATATGTTGTATGTTTGTTAACTATGTTTGTAAGCATAAAAATGTTATGTATGGTTTATTATGCAATTTGGGTGTGTTAGACAACGACAAACTACTATACTCCCTCCCTCGTAAGATTTATTGTTAGGTTTGTGATGAAGTGTTTTCAGGGAGTCGAACCCTGGACGCTTGTCATCGACATAAATTTAGAAGATCCCCGTTACCCGGCGCGGTATGACGGGGGTCTGAAGGTCTATGAGGTAACCTACCGGGAGGAGTGAGGATTTAAACCAACTATACCAACGGTAACACCAATTTAATTTAGGTTCTGCAGTTTATCTTAAACTAGTCTTTTTCTAGGTTCACAACTTCCCTTAACGCTAACCGCCTAATCGCCTAGCAGAGAGAAAGGAGCGTTTGAGCACGATGGAGTTACGACGCGATACGCGGTAGCAAACGAACACACAGCCTCAAACGACGTCACGGGATCCCGACAGAGGGTCGAGGAGCAGGGTGCGTCGGCGCACCGAACGGACTGACGTATGAATTCTACTTCCGGAAACAGGACTATTCCTACGGGCAACCGTATACCGGGGGTTGCTTGGATCGACTCACCCTGAGGGGGTGAGGAACGGTATGCCGGACCGGGAGGCGCGCAGACGGATCCGAATAGGCGGGGAGCGGGGGAGAGATGAAGCCCCTCCCGCTAACGGGTATGTGGGTCGTGCGCGGGCACGTTCAATGGGTACCTACGGTAGGGGGTGGTCTGGGCGCTCTACGGGCGCGGGAAGCGGGGTGCAAAAGACACCCCGGAGGAACGGGACTCCCTGACCACACGGTGGTCGGGATCGGGGTCACCACCCCTAACGTATGCTTACGTTAGGGCGTGGCTCCGGGCACTCTAGGGGCGCGGAAGCGGGCACCGAGGGGTGCTCCGGTAATTCACCCTGAAGGAGTACCTAACGGGGGTGAATCCTGAATCGGCGCGAGAACAAACGCTCTCGGCGATCCGGGAGGAACGGGAAGAGTGAGGGGTGGCGCAAGTGTGCAAGTGTGCGCAAAATTTGCACCGTGACGACATGGACAAAGCGGACAATTTTTAAAAAAAAAAATTGGATTATATTATGATTTGATGCACTGTTTATTAAAGTTCTAGAAAAATAGGCGTTGTGCTTTGGAAAATGTTTCTTTACAAGATATTGCAGTTTTCATTAGGAACCATGACTAAACTTTGTCCATTTAGTAACGCTCTTATTTTTTTTTCCTAGGGAAACAAGCTATTTTTCATTTAATTTCAAGCGTCCTGTGTGAAATATATGATAATCTTAATAAACAAAAAAATATAAATATTTACTTTTGCAACATTAATGTTGTTAAATTCAAATGTTAAAACCATTTCATGACTTTTGGATCTAAATATCCCCTTTTTTGAACTGTTTAGCTACTTCAAGAACTTCCAAATGAAACCAAACTGATATTTTATGTAAACATGCTTAGCAATATAGTTATTTTCTGAAATTATTATACAGTATAACAATATATTCCATCATAAGTGATGATGATGATAGGACAAAAAATTGTGACCGTGACTAAATAGGAAATGTTCTTGTGACTAAATAGGACAATAGGCAGTGTTCATACACAAGCACAAAACACAATGTCAAAGGGCAATAAAACAAATCTCGCATTATGTAAGTTTTATTTTTTTAATTATTTTTGTAACCTTATGTTGTTAGAAAAGAATAATGACACAGTTTAAACATTATACCTATAAAAAGTATACAACGTGGAAGGGGCATACCCGTAATAAATCGAACCACGGGCTATACTAGATCACTAAATTATAATAAAATTAAAATAACAGTAATAAACCCAAAACAAATTCAACATTCCCATAAAAATTACCCGGGCGACTGCACACTTTTGTATGGAAATGCCAAATTTCTTTTTTGTTTTTGGCTGTTATTTTAATTTCGTTATACTATAATAATCTAGTATAGACCGTGGTTCGATTTATTACGGATATGTCCCTTCCACGTTTTGCGTGTCTTGTCCCTATTTAATTGTTATTCATACTTATTTATTCTAATTCAACATTTGGTATGGAACTTATAGAAACAATTATGACTAGGTACTTTATTCAGACTTAAAATTCTTATTGCACCGTTCTGGCGGTTTACTATATAATTAATATTTTTAATTCAGGAATTAAATCAGACTTTTCGTTACATAATACTTAATTTTAGGTTAAAATGAATAAAAATCTTACTAACATAATATTTCTTCATTAGCTCAACGTATCATTAAAACCCATGCTCCCATGCTGGTCTGGGAGAAACGAAAAAACTTAGAATGTACCAGCTGCTTCTCTTCCCGCGCAGATCGTAAAAGCCGATCGAGGGAATGGGCAAAAATGCGAATCATTTTAACAGGCGATGCGGCTAGCAACCCGTCACTGTATTGATTGCTTTTCCATCTTCACGCCCACCATGACGCTAAAAGTGGCTTTTGAGTCTTGCGGCCCTAGGCTCTGCATAGAGCCGCAAGACCCAAAATGCTCTGTCTGCCCCATTAGGGATAAAGACGTGATAGTATGTATGTATGTATGTATCATTAAAACACCTTTATAAAATTACAAAGTAAGAACATATTAAAAACTACGAGGTGGGAGTTTAAGGATGACCTTGGCTATCTGTAACTACCTACTAGGTACCCTGTAAAGCAATGAAATTTTAACTAGTGACTTTCTTTCTAACTATAGACATAATAAAAATAATAACTGATGTAGATTCCGAAACTTCTGCTTTCGTTTACTAAAAAACATATAATTTGTTATAAAAAATAGCACTTATTATTACTAGCATAGTTAAATTATAAGAAGGGACAATATAAATATAATTTACTTTTTCATACAAATTTCACATACATAAGGATCCTTGTGAATTGGACCACAACATGATAAACAATTCCATGATTTACAGATGAGGCAACAAATTATTTCATGCAAGTTGAACCTTTTATGTGTTTTGCATAAGGTGCAGTAAAACATTCTATTAGTCATTCTGCTAATTTTAATAGCATTCTTGAGTTTTTTGCAATTGGAAGCATCATCTTAACTCTTTTTGCCGGAGGAAAACTTATATCTGCAATAACCTGTATCCGTTTAGACTGAGAAATGATTTTTTTGTTGCAATTATTATTTTCTTGTTCATTTTTAATGTTACCAAAGTCAATGTTTTTTATTACAGATATATCGTTGCTTGTGATTTCAGTCCGGTGAGTAATATTTGGTGAGGTATTAGGGATGAAAGACAATGGTGTTCTAGGAAGCTCGGGGTCATGGCCAGGAGTTTCGGTGCAAGATTCTGCAATATTACATTCCATTTCAGGTTTATTCAGCGCATCATGAGCTACGGTGGTGTCAATTGTCACGTCACTTATGAAGTTAGTATTTGTATTGTTATTGATGTCAGCGAATATTATATTAGGAAGCTCGGGATCATTGCAGAGAGAGTCAGTATAAGATTTTGTAATATTAGATTCCATTTCAGGTTTATTCAGCGCATCATGAGCTACGGTGGTGTCGACTGTCACGTCACTTATGAAGGTAGTATTTGTGTTGTTAGTGATGTCAGTGAATATTATATTAGGAAGCTCGGGATCATTGCAGAGAGTGTCAGTATAAGATTTTGTAATATGAGATTCCATTTCAGGTTTATTCAGCGCATCATGAACTACGGTGGTGTCCATTGTCTCTTTATTAAGGTAGGTAGTATTATTTTGATTTGTACTGTTAGTGATGTCAGCGAATATTATACTAGGAAGATCGGAGTCATGGCAAAGAGAGTCAGTATAAGATTTAAGTATGTCAGGAGCTATGTCGCAGTCGTCGCTGATTGTCTCTAGATCTAGGTAGGTAGTATTTGGTGTAGTATCTTTGGGAATCTTTAATTTTTCAGTTTTGCTAGAATCACAAACTGCAACATCAGAACCAGAAGCAAGATCTTTGAAAATATAATGCCTGGTTGGGCTTAAGCAAACACACTGTCCTCTCTCACAAAAACAACTTAGCTGCCGATAGAGAATTTCATTTTTTGTTGTAGATATTATTTGATGAATTTGCATCGTGCCTGCAACTGCTTTTAGATTGTTAAGTATTAACGTTTTAATATTATCGATATCAGAATTAGGTATGAGAAAGGGCATTGTGGAAGTAGTGCACATTCTTAAAATATTTAGAGCATCAGTGGCATTAGAAATATCCTGCCCATAAAGAACACGCTGATCTAACGCTCTCTTTGTGGCAACCCCAATACCATCTGCCACACCTTTCCCATGGCCACTTTCTGAAAATGACCACGTTGTCAGGGAGAGTTTAAGTTTTTCAGTAAACAAGTTAAGTAAGAAAAAAATTTTTTTCTGCCTATGTTGGCTGCTTGGGCCATCCGAGAAAAAGTGAATAACTGATAAATAGGGGCACATTTCTTTCGCTAACTTGATTATTGGAATAAGGTGTGCCCAAATGGCATGGGGTTCATGGCAGTTGCTATCGGATAAACTTACAAATGCCTGTTTTAAGGAAAATCATGCCGGTATGTAGAGTCATCGAATTTTTAGATCCGCCGAAATGAAGTGATTGAATTTCTTGAGCCAACTTGCAGTCATAGTTCTCCGAAAAGTCGATCAATATTGCACATTCATTGGGCTTCAAATTTTCAATACATAGTCTATATGGCCGTTGTTGCTCCTGAACGTTGTAGAAGTGCTTTTAAAATAAAGGTAATTGCTTATCAAACTCATCTATTAGGTCTTGAATTGTTCCAACTTTTTTTTCTTTTTTTGTAACATTAGCTATCATATCCTTTTCATTCTTTTTGTATGATTTTTTTTAACGTTCCCATTGCCACCATTCGACTACAGTATTTTTATCAGCTGTGAAATCTATAGTTTTATTCCGGCATGTATCGCACACGTTGTACATACACCTTTGTGAATTAATGTCACATGACACTAATTTTAAAAGATCTTTTGCAAATTTTTTTTGTAGTACGGAAACAGTGTGCGTTTTAATAGCTGATACTACAAAATCAAAATTACTGTGTTTTACACAGAGGCATGTTTCACGAGAGGCACTAGTCGGCGACAGAACATAAAAGGGTCTATATTTGCAAAATGTCGAAAAGCTGTATATTCCTCCTTCTTCTTTATATATTTGGTATAGGTTGTGTAAAGTATCAGTAAGATACCTTATTTGCATCTTTTTTTTCTGTTTTGTTCTAGTCTCACGCTTACCGGACGTCGCTCTACTTATTTCATCTCGATTGTAAAATACCTCTAACTTTTCTTCTATGATTTTGCTAAGAAATGTGTATGTTTGGCTAAATCTTATGGAACTTTTTAGACCTAAACCTTCTGAAATTTTTTTACCCCTTTTTTTGATAATGCAATATTATTATTATTAGATTTACCAATAGAACGCAATACTTTTTTTTGTTCATTTGTTTTACAGCTTTTATATTTTTGAGATAAAGCTACTTCCAGAACTTCGTGGCGGACTTTTAACTTGTCAATCTCTTCTTTTTTTTCTCTGTTTTCTTTTTCTTGTGTTGTGAAGGTTAGACAAACAAACCAGCGTCTTCGTAAAAATTTAAGCAGACTTAAAAATCTGCTTAAATTTTTACGAAGACGCTGGTTTGTTTGTCTAACCTTGTTTAATTGTTTTACAGCTGAATTATACTTTGCAATAAGTTTTTATACTTTTTTTTGTAATCAATAGATCTAGAAGTAGTCGAAGAAGTAATTTCTTCAATTTGCTTCTTGGCTTGTCTTTGTTTTTTTTTCTGTTCTCGCCAGATTTTTCTTTTTTCGCATTTTTCGTGTTCACTTAATTCTCTTATTTTCTTTTGTCCTTTTTTAACTCTTGCAATTTGTTTTTTCTTTGAACTTCATATTTTTCTAAATTTAATTTTAGTTTATCCCTATAGCGTTTCGCACGCTCAGCCGGTGTTAGAGCCATCACTGAAAAAAACAAGTAGCATTATTTAAAAATAAAAAAATCCGTCTGCCATTTTTGACATTTTAGCCTACAACAATCCTAAAATGAATACTAATCTAATAACATCTCACATTTCGAAATTGGTCAAGCCAATTAGGCTACAGGAAGGACAATGGAACAGACATACGTACATACATACGCGTGAAAAACATTACCCTCCTTCTGGGTGGGTCAATTGGGTAAAAAATGTACCAGTAAAAATAAGTTATCAATACATATAATAAAATCGTAACCGCTCGCTGTCTGTACATGGAAGATAAATGAGTAAAAATATTTTTTGGGGCTTTTACCAACGCAATAGAACACAAAACAATGATTTTTAGAATTTTTGTCTGTTTGTCGGTTTATCTGTTTGTCTGTTTGTCTGTGCGTTTGTGCACGCTAATCTGAGAAACGGCTAAAATAATTCGTTTGCGGTTTTCACTGAAATATTGTGATAAGCTTCACTTAAAATTTAGTGTTTGTTTCATTTAAATCCGTTCATAAATAAAAAAGTTACATCAATTTTAAAGAATCACGTCAACCATTTTTGTTCGAAAAACTGTGTTTGTGCACGCTTATCTCAGAAACGGCTGAACAACTTCGATTGCGATTTTCAATTATGTATTTTGATAAGTTTCACTTAAAATTTAGTGGTTGTTTCATTGAAATCCGTTGATAAATAAAAAAGTTATATCAATTTAAAGAATCACGTCAAAGATTTTTGTTCGAAAATTTGCTATGAAATAAACTGTACGGTAGCATTGGCTATAACTTTTGTTAATTTTATATACGGTTTTTATGAAATAATAAAGTTAATAACCGGCCAAGTGAGAGTCGGACTCTAAATCTATAAAAAATCAAGTTTGTTGTACGGGAGCCTCAATTAAATATTTATTTTACTCTATTTTTAGTTATTATATCGGCAAGAGAAATACATCATCCTTGAAAATTTCAACTGTCTGGCTATCACGGTTCATGAGATACAGCTTGGTGACAGACGGACGGAAGGACGGATAGCGGAGTCTTAGTAACAAGGTCCCGATTTTAGCCTTCGGGTACGGAATACGGAACCCTAAAAATTTACTATTTCGATGTTTTCGGAGTTTTTTTATTAGTTTTTTTTGGTCACCAATAAATGGCGCTGTTAAAAATACACAGAGCCTAGGGCCGCAAGACCCAACGCCACCAAACGGCGATTCTTAGCATGATTGTGGGCGCGAAAATGGAAAAAGGAATCAAAATAGGAAGTACTTAATAGGTTAGGTTAGGCACAGGGGATGTCCTCTGACTAAAGCATAGGGTGCTGTGAGCGAGTCACGGACCGCCATAGTGGTAGCCGCGCCGGGGCTTTTAGCCCTTACCCCGGAGTTTTTAGTGGTAAACGCCACATAACCTTACCGGTCTCCCGTTACTAGCAAGGTGTCCGAACCGAAGGGATTTTTCCCGCGTAAAATCCTCCTCCATAAATCTGCCTCCATGAAGTGGGCCAGTCGGGCGTAGGGAACGGGATTCCGTCGCGCCACAAATACGGTCCTCTAGGTTGAAAGGAGCATTTGTGTCAACACGCGTCTTTACCCTAGCGGATAAAATTTAAGTCCGATGTACCAGGCCACTCAGACTCCTCTCGATAACTGAGAGAGAGAGAGTACCTCAAGTTAGCTCAGCCAAAGCCGCTGATAAGCAGTCGCCGTACCAGGTCTTTGGAGCAAAATTTAGCACACTGACTTGGCAAAAGCGGTAAGGCCGTTATCACCATGACATTTTTTGTGGGTAAAAACCTTAACCGTCCGATTTCCTGTGGCCAAAAGGCACCTTTTCCTCACGTAAGAAGAAAGGTTAGGGAAAAAATGTTAGGTTAAAATTTAAGTTAGGCACTGCAATAAAAATGTGTGGAACACCCATACCAAGACTACTCAGTATTGTGACCTCCTTCCTTGAGGAACGAAAGATAGGTAATGGTCATTTTCCAGTTCGTTTGAACTGAAAGTACGCCGCAAATAACCTCCAAACAGCCGAATAGGACGCCCTACCCGAGAAGCTCTTCAAACGGAGGTTATTAGTGAACACTAAGCAGACATTGATCTCAGAGAACACTAACTTCCTGCCATCCTTGAAGCTCTACTGGTAAAATTTGCCGAGATACTGGCACGTAAAATACCTAGAGGTATCTTAAGTTTGGCAGATGCCTCAGCTTGAAAGTCCACATCAAAAGAATGGTGACGATAGTGAAGATGGCCCGGGGGAAGCTCTATCCAGTACTTTCCGCTCGCTTCCAGCTTCGGACGCGGCTCATGATTAAGGCGATCTTAAGAAAATCTATGTTTGAGGTTACTTGAGGAACGCCGTCATCTGTCGGGACTCAAAGTAGAAATGCGTATTTCTCGACTTTTATCTCCCGCCTAGCGAAAGACATATTTGACAAGGCTTACCATTGCACCGCAACATCGGGAGGGCGGGAAAGAGGGGGAGATACGTATAGACGGTGGCAGGAGTCCGCTGCAGAGAGCTACAACAGATTAGTGCTGTGGGAACTCACGCCAAAAGACGGAAGATGAATTAAATATTAGCAAAGTCACTACCTATTGCATAAGTATTTCGTTTTAGAGAGACCCACGGCGTAGCAGTAACATTCAGTAACAGTGTAAGTTTACTTGTAGTTTACAATGTCAAAATTCCGATCGACTTAGACTGTGACTAGAGATAATGTGTGATCGTAGTAAACAAGGAACCCTTATAGTTTTGCCATTTCTGTCTGTCTCTCTGTCCGTGGTTTTACTTAGAGATAATTAGAACCAAGAAGCTGTAATTTGGCAACGGTCATGAACTTAAAGAAAAACTGGGCAGGGCAACTGGCCCGACGGAGCCCATGCGATGGGTTGACGAAATAATCAATGTCGCGGGTTACACCTGGATGTGAGCAGCACAGGACTGAGATGTGTCGACGAAGACAGGTCTATGCTCAGCAGTGGACGGAATAAGGGCTGAGATGATGATGAACTCTTTAGTTTTTATTCTAAATCGACATTCACAAATACGGAACCCTTCACTGCGTGTGACCTGATATGCACTTGATCGGTTTTATTGAAAATATCAAAATAACGATTCTTACAAACTAAAGTCCACGCAGACGAAGTCGCGGGCAAAAGCTAGTCTGAAATATAAAGCTTCATAGTACAGTCAATTTTAATTATACTACCCGCCTTGTGTGGTCTAGTGTGTCATAATATTGCATTATCGAAGTTACATAATAATATGAAACATTTGATGTTATGCAATCGGTTAAGATTAACTGCATTAAAATTTATTTGCAAGTTTGTGCGCTTTTCTTACATTGTCAAGTTAATATAATATTCACATGCATAGGTAACAATATCCTTGTAACAATGACAAAGAACTACACACTTCACATTTGCAAAAAAACATTTAAGAATATTTAATAACACACATCTCTTTATCAAAGTTGGGTAAATTTCAATATGAACGACGCCTTATGTGTGCATTTCGTCACTAAAATTGTTCCACTAATATGTCACGAAACTAAATGGACGTGACGAATCCTGCTTTGTCCCAATAATTTGTTAATAAAAACATAATTTACGCTTTAAAAGAACACCACATTGCTTTAATGCACATTCAAATATCTTTTGCTTTTAAGAATAATATAGTATTCACAAAACAACTTACCGATTTCACTTAAAAGTCGCAACTAAAGTGGATTTCTTATTTGACTTCAAGAAGAAACGTGTTGCGTCGTCACAAATTCTGCACAACTGACAGTATGTAGATGAAACAAAATGGCCGTATTCGACTGGTAATGTTGTCAGAATGAAAAAATAAAAGATGTTTTGGTAGTTTTAAACTTCAGAAGCAGACTAAGAGCCGTGACTAAAGTGGACTGTCCATGTAAATCAAAATGTTGGTTAACGATATTTACATGAATTTGGTTGTATATAAATGTTATTAAAAATTAATTGTAGTTTAAATTAAAAATATATATTACTAGGTTTGAAGATATACCAAAACGTAAAGCTGAAATATAATCAACAGTGGAAATTACGTTTCTTAAAATTCACATATTGCGTGTGACATACTAAAATGATCTTTTTTTTGTCAACTTTTATTTATAATTAATTAAATCGTCTTATAATTGTTGATTTATACATTTATCTTTAAAGTTAACTAACCCATATATTAGTCAAAACAAGGCTAATAAACAATAGGATCAGTAAATTCGTAGTAATAATTTCAAAATTGTTGTGACATTGGTTTTTGTATTGGTGCATTTTTTTACGGAATGACTCAAGTCCTGAATCGGCCCGAGAACAAACGCTCTCGGCGATCCGGGATGGATGGGAAGGGTGAGGGGTAGCGGAAGTCCTGAATCGGCCCGAGAACAAACGCTCTCGGCGATCCGGGATGGATGGGAAGGGTGAGGGGTAGCGGAAGTCCTGAATCGGCCAGAGAACAAGCGCTCTCGGCGATCCGGAATGGATGGGAAGAGTGAGAGGTAGAGGAAGCCCTGAATCGGCCCGAGAACAAACGCTCTCGGCGATCCGGGATGGACGGGAAGGATGAAGGGTAGCGGAAGTCCTGAATCGGCCCGAGAACAAACGCTCTCGGCGATCCGGGATGGATGGGAAGGGTGGGGGTAGCGGAAGTCCTGAATCGGCCCGAGAACAAATGCTCTCGGCGATCCGGGATGGATGGGAAGGGTGAGAGGTAGAGGAAGCCCTGAATCGGCCCGAGAACAATCGCTCTCAGCGATCCGGGGTGGGATACTCGAGTGAGTGTCCCCGGTAGTGGAAGTGGAAGTGGTAAGTCTTCCCGACTTCCGCCGAAGGCGGAAGTGGGGATGCTGATCAGGGCTGTGGCCCTCTACAGCGAAATGCTGCCGCCGCTTGCAACTACAGGCGGCTCAAATGGTAGTGGCCGTGGCGGCCACGTCGGGTGTCTCAATGCTGGGGGTTCAGGTCGGGCGTCGCTGCTGTAGCGGCGCCTCGCTCGGCTGTCGACGGGATGATGGCATCGCGGGGCGAGGGCTTGTACTTGCGGTCCGGTGGGCGGGCGTGCAAGGGCGCGATCCCCCTGAGATGGGGGTGCGCCGAGCGGTCCGCCTTGGAGTACATGTCCCTCGCTAACCGAGAGACAAAGTTGTCCAGGCCCTCCCATTTCAAGTCCCGGTGGATCACGGCGTTCCTCACGTAACGCGGGGCCCCGACGATCGCTCGGAGACTCAGATTTTCTTGGGCGCGGAGACGACGTTTGTTAGTCTCCGAGCAAAATGCGTACCACGCAGGGGCCGCGTATGTGAGGCGGGATCTCACGTACGTCTTGTAGATCCCGAGCCGCGTCCGTAGCGGGAGGCGGGAGGAGAGCACTGGGCGGAGTCTCTCTCGGGCTGTCTTCGCTGATGCCACTATCCCGTCGACTTGGGCACTCAGTTTGAGGCGTCTATCGAGCTGCACCCCCAGGTACTTGACGTGTTGCTGCCACGGCACGTCTTCCCCGAACAGCTTCAAGGGCGGCGGTGGATGGGTCCTCCCGGACATAAGTGCCTGCGTCTTGCTGACCGGCCACTGGGAGTTGGGCCTGACCGGCCACTGGGATGTCGTCGGTGAACCACGCGTAGCACGCAGGCGACAGACAGCTTCCTTGGGGGACACCAGCCCGCACGGGTCGTTCTGATGACACGGCGTCTTCGACCGCCACCCTTATCTTTCTGCCTTCGAGGAAGGAGGCCACAATCCTGAGCAGCCTCCTGGACATCGGGTTTGGCGCTGTCGACAGTTTGTATAGCAGCCCCTCGTGCCATACCCTGTCGAACGCCTTTTCATTGTCAAGGAGCACCACAGCCACGTGCTCCTTGCGATTGGTCGCTGCCGAGATCTTGTGAAGAAGTCTTGCAATCTGGAGCGTCGTCGAGTGCTCTGGCCGGAACCCAAACTGCTCCGCACGTGGGGGTATGTGCGGGAGCAGGAGGCCGAGCAGGAGTTTTTCGAACACCTTCGAGAGCGCGCTGAGTAGCGTAATGGGCCGGTAACTTTCTGGCTTTTGCAGGTTCTTGCCCGGCTTGGGTAGCATGATGACCCGGCCGGTCTTCCATTCTTGGGGATAGTGGCCCGAGCGCAGAATGCCGTTGAAGAGGCGCGTCACCGCCGTGATGAATACCGGCGGTAGGTGGCGTAGCGCCTCGTTCGTGACGTTGTCTGCGCCCGGGGCTTTCCTGGGCTTCAGGCTTCGGATCACACGCAGAAAACCCGGCCAGGCGTGAAGAACACTGCATCTTCCTCTTCTGTCACCGGCTCCGCGAGATATGCTCGAAGGTGTTCGTTTACCAGCTGGTAGTGGTCGTGGTCGGCCACTGGGTTCGGCGTAAATTGACGCTCCAGATGTTCCGCAAAGATCTCGGCGCGATCTTCTGCTTTAAATCGTGGGAGGCCATCGGCTGCCAGCAGCGGTCGAACGGGTTGAGGCTCGCCCGATAGCTGTCGGCATAGGCGGTGAACGGAGGGGATATCACCGCCCACCGAGAGTAGGTGGTTCTCCCACGATTTGGCTGCGTGCTCGCTGAGGCGATCCTTGATGGTCTCCACCAGTTTGTTGAGCTGGGTCTTGAGCACGGGGCAGCGAGTGTTTTGCCACTGCCGCCGCAGCCGCCTCTTTTGGGCCAACAGTTTGTTGATGTCGGCGGGTAGTGGGTCCGGCTTTGCCGTGGCCGAGACCGGGCGCGTTGCGGCTTCAAGGGCGGCGCGGATGCTGCAAGTGATGGCACTCGCTGCCTGCTCAACATCTTCGCCGGTGGAGACCCGCTTGAAAGCGACCCTAGACTTATCGCTCTCAAGCGCTTCCTCGAACTTTGCCCAGCTGATTTTGGTCGATCTGCTGGGCAGCGAGACCCTCGTCGGGAGGTCCTGTAGGACGAGAAGGACAGGTCTGTGGTCTGACGGCAGGTCCAGGTAGACTTCCAGTTTTGGCGGTGTTCGTAGTCCTCTGTAGGCCACGATGTCGATGGTGTCGGGCTCACCGTTCGGGCTGTAGTGAGTCGGCTCGTCCGGGCCCACCACCTCGTAGTCATGGGCTACAGAGTCCTGGTGGAGGAGTCTCCCGCGAGGGCACACCCTCGTGGAGTTCCAGGCGGTGTGTTTGGCGTTGAAGTCGCCAGCCACAAGTGTCGGCGTGGGGTCGTGCAGCAGAGTGCGCAGCTCCTTGGGGTCCAGCTTTTTCTGGCGCGGGGCGTTTTGGGGCGGCACATAGGTCGCAAACAGCCGCAGCTCCTGGCCGGCGACGTTGACGAGTACGCCCAACGCGTACATCGTCTGGAACTCCTTGTAGGGAATGGCCTGGTGAACGACATTCCTCCTGATGAACACCGCTAGCCCTCTGTAAGGCCTGCCGTCGACGGGGGACTTCTCGTCCTTACGGTAGCTGATGTACCCCGGGATCTTGAATACATCAGTCTCCCGGAGATGGGTCTCGCTGACCAGCAGAACGTCCACTCGCTGCTGACGGAGGAAGTTCGTCAGCAGCAGCTTCTTCTTGTTGAGGGTCTCGGCGTTCCAGTAAACTATTCTCAGAGGGCCTCTATCCATATTAGTATGGAGTGGGGGGGACGCCTCTGAGAAGACCCGTCGCGGCCAGCTGGTCGGGGGTCATAGCCGCAAGGGACTGGAACGCCTGGAAGAGCATCTGGCACTGCTGGGCTGGCATCATGGGGAGTTGTGGCTGTGGCTGGGGGGCCTGTGGGGCCTGGGGCTGGCCATCTACGGGTACCGGAGCAGAGCTCTCGGCGGCTGCTTTCTTCTTCTTCTTTTTCTTTTTCTTGGGCAGCTCTGCTCCTCTAGCTGTGGGGGCGTTTGCGGGGGCCATCAAGGAAGCCCCTGTCGTCTCCTCCGTGGCTGGACGCGGCGTTGGGGCAGAGCCCGTGCGTGCCACCGGGCCGGCGCGCTTATTTCTTGCCTCCTTTTTGAAAATGGGGCAAGAGGTGTTGTTTGCGGGGTGCGGCCCCCCGCAGTTGGCGCAGGTTGCGGGCTGGTCTCTGGGGCGGTCACAGTCGGCCGCCTTGTGGGGGCCTCCGCATCGCACACAGGCGATCGGCCGGTGGCAGTTCACGGAGGAGTGCCTGAATAGCTGGCATCTATGACACTGGGCAGGCCCCTGCTTGCCCCGCCAGGGTTCAATCTTGATCCCCGGCATGTGCAGCAGCTCGGTTATCCCGTAGATGGATGCGGCGTTAGCTGCCCTCTTTATGAGGCAGAAGAAGATGCATCCAGGGCGATCTCCCCTACCCCGGATGCCTTTGATGGCCTCTGCCTCATGGCCTTGTTGGGCGAGGGCGTCCCTGATGTCGCTCTCGTCGGTGTCTACTGGCAACCCCCTTATCGCCACCTTCAGCTGGCGTTCGGCCGGGAGTGAGTAGCAGAACCAGCTGACGCCGGCCTCTGCTTCTAGTTTAGTCAGATAGGACTGGACGAGCCGGTATTCCTGCTCGTCAGCCGGCGTGAAACTCACCCGTCGACCGAGAGGGCGGGCGGACGGCGAGCGCCCAAGAGTGCTGGCCAGTTCGCGGAAGTGGGTGGCCCAGTTAGGTAGGTGCTCAACCACTATCCGCGGGTATCTCGTCTTCTTAGGGGCCGTTGCGCTTTGTTGCGCGGGTCCGTCTTGTTGGGGCTGGTTGGGGGGCGCCCCTCCTGCCGATCCCGCTGATGATCGGTCCGGCTGGGTACTTAGGGGGCCGCTGGGGGCCGCATGTTGTTGGGCCGTTGAGCGTGGTTGCCCTCCGGTCCTTTGCTGTGGTTGCGGGGGGAAGCGCGCGTTCGCCTGGCTCGCTGGTTTTCTTACTACATGTTGTTTCGCAGATGATGCGGTGGGGGTGCCCCGAGGGAGCGACACCCAACTGCACTGTGCGGCGGTGTCACGAGGGAGCGACGGCGACACACCGCTTTGTACGGTGGGGGGCGCGGGGGTGACCCGAGGGGACGGCGCCAAACTGTGCAGTACAGCGGGAGAGGGGGTGCTGGCAGAGGGGGCGACCCGGTGCGACCCACCTTGTGTAGTGGTGGGGATGGATGCGGGGGTGCCGGCAGTGGGGGCGACCCGAGGTGGCCCGGCGATGACGGGGTTTGGTGCGGCAGGTGTGTGGGTGCCTGCGGTGACGCGCGCGAACGAGGGCGTCGGCGCCACAAAAGGCTGGGCAGGCGCGGGCGGGCGCGCGGCCGCCGCCGCAGCACCGGGCTGCGGCACTCGGCGCGGGTCAACTCCTGCGGGGGAGGCCGCGGACGCGGACTGTGGGCGAGACGCGCCAGGCACGGGGCGCGACAGCGACGACGACGCCGCAGCACCGGGCTGCGGCACGCGGCGCGGGTCAACCCCTGCGGAGGGGGCCGCGAGTTTCGCGCGGGGCGCGCTCGGTAACGGGCGCGACGCGGAGGCCACCGAGGCCGGCGCCACCGGCGGCGCTTGGGAAGAGCTCTTCCTCGGGCGGGGGTCCCTTTGAGGCAGGGGGATGCCCGTAGGACGCGCTTCGGGCTTCTGGATCGACTTGGAGGCGGCGACGAGGGCGGTGTGGTCCGCGGGGGGGTCCAGCGTGGACAAGTCCGGGAGTGACCCAGACGTGGTCGACGAGGCCGCCGATACGGAGGCGGAGGTCTCCTCCTCCTGCAGGACGTCTAGAGCGCGTGGCTTCTTGACGTCCAAGGCGTGTTCGCCTTCTGGGCTGCGGGGGCGCTTCAACAGAGAGGCTATTATAGTCCTCCTAGGTGTGGCAATTGGAGGGAGGGTGATGATCCCTCGGCGAGCGAAATCGAGGGCGGTGACGTCCTCGATGGTGGGCGATGTGCCGCCCAGCTCGTTCAGCTGCAGCCTTAGGTAGATTGCCATCCACCGGGTTAGGCCCTCAGACAGGGTCCCGGTGGCGGCAATCCTCCCCAACATCACTATGTCCCGCTCGTACCATCCCCTTGGCGAGAGCCGCGGGGTAGGCGCGGGGGCAGCATCGGGCGTAGCGAATGTCGCGTACGTTTCAGGTGAGGCGGGGCGCGGGGATCCGGACTCCGTCTCGTCCACTTCATAGATGGGGTCCATTTCCGGACCCCGAAAGCAGCGCGGGCGGGGAGTTGCCTTCAGCAGCCACTCAGGGCGCAGGCCGACTACCCTAACCCCTTTTCGCCGGTGAGACCCGCTGGTGGGAGGCCGGCTACTAGGGGGGGATGGGAAAATCAGACCGACGTCCCGGGCACGATTTCCGCTAAAGGCTATCCCTGCCTGCGCAAAAAATGCGTAGGGGCCGGGCACTGTAGAATCTCGCGAAACTACAGTGACACGGCGTGCGGAAAGCGAGTTGTAGTATGGGGGCTCGTACTATGGTAGCATACGCAAGCGCATCAACACATAAGCAACTAACACTCCACTCTGGACTCCCCGGTAGTGACTGCGCTTCGGCTTTATATAGGCGGCCGCCGATCGGCCGGCGGTGGGGCGCCTGGTGGGAGAAGTAGTTTAACTTGTTTCATTCAAGTAAGTATCTACGCTGGGCGGGTCGTCTGTAGCTGTGTGTGTATCGAAACGTTTCTATGTTCCATGTGTGCGGCGGCGATGGTGGCTCGTCGTCCGCTGCATCACAGGTTTATATTAAATTCGTTTACTTACTTAATTGTATAAATATAACGAATGTTTAATACGACAGAAATGTCAATGAATTATATGTAAAATATGTTTCATACGGTATTTAATTCAAATTAATAAGTCGAAAAATAATTTATCTAATATTTTATAATATTCTGACTTTGGTCAAATATAAATGTACACAAATACTCTTGCTTTGTTTCTCATTCTTCAGACTGATATTTTAACTGTATCTATGTCTTCTCCAATGAAGTATTGAGACAAATTATCTACTTCAGAATGGTTTTTATCCCTTAGCCAGGTAGTGATCACATAGCGAACCACCTCAGAAATATTTTTTTTCTGACGAGCAGATGCTAGCTAGAAACCTCAAAATGTCATCCGTCTATTGTCTATGATACAGTTGATTTCTGAACGAAAAAAAAATACGCCTCTAGAAAAAAACTTGACATTTCGCTTGTCAAAGTCAAAATATTGGTCGAACAGCGAATTTTTGTGCAAATTGAAAGTGTTTTTTAGTATTATGGCGGAAAAAATCCCGGTAAGTGATATTATTTGTGTTTTTATAATAGCAGATAGGTTGAATTATATGTAATATGTTTCGGTTTTACATGATATTTGTTTTTCTTTGAAATATTTACGCCGAAAGTTTGTGGTCAACATGTGACCTCTGCCTATCTGGAAAAACTTATTGTGGTTGTTGTTGTAGTTGTTGTATATATCTTTATTGTACATAAACAATTTACAAACAAAGGAACAATAACAAACCATAAAATTTGTAGGTACAAAGGCGGACTTATCCCAGAAATGGGATCTCTTTCAGTCAACCAAATATCAGAGAAAGGATACAATAAATGGGCATAACGGGTAGAAGTCAAAGTGTACATATCGGCAAAACTCTTATATTTACTACAAACATAAACGCTACTACTACAAAAATAAATATATAAACATACATATAATACATAAACCAATATATATACAAAACAAACTACATCTATAAATAATATAATAAATAAAATACATAAACTACAATAATAACTACATGTTTGAGGAGTCGTTATAATATCTTCTAAGTCTGACCTTAAAGGAATCAAGAGATGGCGCACTTTTCACGTCTGCCGGAAGCGCATTCCACCACTGTGCAGCGAGAACCGAAATGAATCCCCGTAGGACTGCGAGACATGAGCAGGAATTAGCAGAAGAGGGATACCACTACTACGCAGGCTGTTTACTAAAACTAAGGTTTGTTGCGCGGGTCGGCCCGGCCGACTTTTCCAACCGGCAACAAACAAACAAACATACAAACAAACAAACGCAGCTCTGCTACCACTCTAGATAAGGTCTAGAGAACCTCCTAACCTAATTATAACTTAAATCTAAATTATTAAAACTAATTACATCTAATTACAAATGACGTAAAACTTAGTACTACCACTTACTGTCTATATTATCTTCAGACGGCCTCGCCTGGTTTCTTCGTCGAGCCCGAAGTCCTCTTCGGGGTGGCGACGGCTGGGTCCCAATGGGTTCCGAGCAGATGGTGAGGGAAATTGGGTCCCTATGCTACCCCAATGAGCTCATTTGACGCTCCAAACGTATTCGTCACAAAAGCACTTCACTGCACAACACAAAAGATTTATCTTCTTATTCTTGACACTTCAAGCTTAAAGTACATAACGGTTATATGATTATGTCCAGGTTGTGCTATTTTTACTGGTCCAAACAGCGGAATTTGACACGCGGTGTCCCTCGCTCGATTCAAACACTTATCACCGTTATACGTCTAGTTTTTATTTATGCATCCACGCACAATAAATTAGTCCAAACAAGAAAAATCCAAAAAGAAAAGTTCCGTTTAACCGGGCAATTAAAAGGTTACAATAATTTATTTACGATTGCGTAACCGAACCCACGAGGTTACGACTTCCGAACAATTACACTATTTTAATTATGGGCCTCCATGCCACTTTACAACAAACGATTCAAACAAACAATAATTAGTAAAATTAGCGATATTTCTCCATGAAATTATACGCTTTTCAACGAAGACAAAAATTACGCGTTCATCGCGTCGCGTCGGGAACCGGCGAACAGAACAAGATGGCGACGCCCGATTTTACACACAAAGGCGTCATGCCCTTACAAACGATAAACAAACTATACTGAGTTAATCAGTTAGAAATCTCCACGATTTACTGTTGTATGACAATAATCAAACAAAGCAAGCGGCCGCCCGCTTGCGAGGATCTGAGACGGGACACGAACAAGTGACACACGACCGTCCGCGGTCCGTGCATTTCAGAACTGGTAGAAGCCGGGCGTTCCGGCCTTTGTGACGTCACGGCCTTAGTGAGGCGGCGCGCGTCTACCGATCGATTTTAGCTAAATCGATGAATCGTGCCCATGTTTGTGGAGACTACACGTAGATGGCGCCAGTCTCCTAACAATATGTACTTTTATTCAAAACACAGGCGACTGTCGATTTCCCTAAATGAGAACCTCTCAGTAAGGTAACTTGGAGATTGGGGATTAAAAAGGACTTTATAAAGCAGAGAAAGGATATGAGAGCTTCTACGAAGTCATATTGGAAGCCATTTAAGCTGAGTGCGAAATTCAGACACATGATCAAACTTACGCAACCCAAAAATAAATCTAATGCCCTGATTTTGCAACCGTTCAAGTTTATCTAATAAACACTGGGTAAGATCTAAATAAGCAACATCTGCATAATCGAGGATAGGGATAAGAAGAGATTGTGCCAAGAGTACTTTAGTTCGATACGGAAGAAAGTATTGCATACGTCTCAAGGAATGTAAGGAAACAAACATTTTACGACTGATTTCATTCACTTGACGAGTCCAAGATAAGGTTTGCTTGAAGATGATACCCAAATTAGTGACTTTAGAGGAGAAAGGAATTACACTATTGTCAAGCACCAGATTTGGAATATCAACTTCATTTAATTTTGAAATAAAATGGGAACTACCTATGATAATGATAATAATGGCTTGGGATTTTGCAGCATTGACTGAAAGCCCGAAATGACGAGACCAGTTTGCAATACAAGCAAGGTCAGAATTGATTGCACTAATCGCATGAATGAAATTTTGGATAGGAGCAGCCGCATATATCTGCAAATCATCAGCATATAAATGAAAGGATGAAGAGAGAGAAGCAGTAATACCATCAATGAACAAAGGGAAGAGAATAGGGGATAATATTCCACCCTGCGGAACACCAGACTTAACTTCGCACCAGTCAGAACGGCGTTCATCGATTTTGACCAGTTGAAAACGTTCCGAAGATAGGAATAAAACCACGACAGAGTGATGGGCGAGAAATTAAGGGAACGCATTATTCCAATCAAAATATCAAAATCTACCGTATTAAACGCATTAGAGAAGTCCAACAAAACAAGAACCGTTAGAGCTTTATTCTCTATGTTGGCGCGGATGTCTTCAGTGATTTTCAGAAGCGCTGTGGTAGTACTGTGGCCAGTTCGAAAACCAGACTGAAAGCGACTAAGTAATTTATAGCGGTTTAAATGCGCTGAAAGATGTCTCTGAACATGATGCTCGAGTATCTTGGAAAGAATAGGTAGGATAGATATTGGGCGAAAATGTGAGGGGTCAGATGGATTAGGTTTTTTGGGCAGAGGAATAATATGACCATATTTCCAGGCAGAAGGAAAGATACCAGAAGAAAGTGAGCAGTTTAATATATTTGCAATTATAGAAGATAACAGACCAGCTAAAGGTTTGATCATATCCAAGGAGATATCATCATTGCCTACAGCTTTAGAAGTAATAGACCTAATGATATCAACTACTTCCTCACTAGAAATATTAGGGATACTAAACAAAGGGTTCTCAGAAATAGGTTTAAATAAAAGGTCAGCTAAAGTTGCTTGTTTCATACCAGGAGTGAGATTGGGTTGGGAAGTGCAGAAGTGTCTATTTAGCGAATTTACGTCAAAGGAAAAATCACTTGCCGCCTTTTGTTTACCCAAACCCATGCCTCTAAGAAAATTCCACATTTTACCAGGCGGACAGTTTTCAACATCAGTATGAATGTATTTTCTCCTAGCTTCACGACACTTTTTATTACATATGTTACGAAGAGAAATATATGTTTGGCGATTTTCATCAGATGGACACTGACGTAGCTTAATTTTAGCTCTATCTCTTCTGGCCATGAAACCTTTAATTTCTGGGGAGAGCCACGGAGCTGGAAAATGTTTGACTCTGACTGATTCAACAGGCGCATGTTTATCAAAAAGGGACAATAGTGAAGAATTAAACACCTCAACTTTAACATTAATGTCAGAGGCAGTTAATACTGCTTCCCAATTGGTCGCAGCAAAATCCGCTAAAAAAAGGTCTTCATCAATAGCTTTGTAGTTACGCAGCATAATGATCTTGTGTCGGCGTTTAGGCATATTTATTCTAAAGGAAGCGTAAATAAGATCGTGAGCCGAGAAACAAGCAGCATTTAATTGCCCATGTGAGGAGACAAGGTTTGGGCTCGAGGTAATAATCAGATCTAAAAGAGATGGTGGACCATTGTGAGAAAAATGGGTGGGACCAAGGGGAAGGCAATGTAGATCTAAAGAATGAAGAAGTGAAAGAAGGGAAGAAGATCGAGAGTCGTTTTTAATGAGGCATGTGTTAAAATCACCCATAACAATTAGATGATCATATTGACTACGAAAAGTGGACAAAAGAGATTCAAAAGACTGAAAGTAATTAATGTGAAGAGAGGGGCTGTAGTATACACCAAGAAGAATTTTGAAACTTTTGAGTGAAACTTCAAGGAAGAGATGTTCCGGAGACAAATAAGTGGAGGGGGACTGCGATAGAATGCGACATGGGATATCGCTACGCAAATAGATCGCTACACCGCCGCCCCTCACCATTCCAGAGTCACCCCCTGAAGAAGTCAAGTATGACCTATCATTTCTGATTAGTCTGTAACCAGGAAGTGGATACAACGTGGACGAAAGAGATCGTTTCAAAAAACTTTCTGACACCAAAATCGCATGAAGATTAATTGAGGCAAAGGTCCACAATAAGTCGGTGTAGTGGTCAGGAATGCTTTGAGCATTAATTAATATGAACGAAGTTAAAATTTTTTGCACAGGAGGAAAAAGTGCATCTTAAGTTCTCATTCAGTGAAGGCATATCATCATTGTCTACACTCAGAAAACTATCAGACGAAGAGGATAAGGAAAAGTAATCTACATCAGAATTATTACTTAGAACATCAGACATGTCATGAAGTATAAAAATAAACGTAAATAAACGAAATATTTATATATATAAATAATATAAAATAATATGTAAAATTAAACTAAACAAAATTTTTAAAAACTTAAATGCCTAAAATTATATCCTTGCCAGACAATCAGACATAAAACACAAATCGGAACACTTAAAAAAAAGAAAAAAAAAACATTCACAATAATCACAATAGAAATAAAACGCAACAGGTAGGAGACAAAGCAGTACATAAAAAAAAAGTAAATTGACAGTGACATAGGCATTTTGTGTTTTTGACATAAAGGTAAATTATTCAACTGTCAAATCAATCAAGTGAAGTTATGTTTACAAGTGATGGTACTAAAAAGAAATAAAATCAAAAGTAACTGTGCCAAAGAAAGAATGATTGTTACAATTACCCTAAAATTAAACAATCATAATATTATTTCGGTACCGCCACATTGGCCAGGCTTGGAAATACTAACGAAAACTAGCACTACCTAACCTAAACGAACGGAATGACTTCACTTGATGTTTGTCTTGGCCTGGAGTTTGGCGCTCCGCTGTGGACGGTCGACAACATCGCCGACGGCAGCTGGCCTGGCCTGCGAGCGAGAAGATGACGCGTTGTTCGCCGGGGCTCGGGTGGCGGCCGAAGCTGGTACAGATCTGTCGACTGCCTGCTGCTCACTGTCTTTAGCCGCCGCATGCTCATCTAATACAATCCAAAGCTCGGCCATTGTCGTAATTTTACGCCTCAACCCGTTGACAGTCACAGCAACAATTCTACCGTCGCTAGTCCAGCATCCAGCAACTCCCAAAGCCTTACGAGCCTCCACAAACACCGCATGCCACGACGCCGTTAGAAATTCGGATAATGTCAAACCACTACCCTTCATATTCTTCTTATGGGCCCATATCTTATTACACACACAAGGATCAGAGAATCGAATCAAAACAGGTCGTGGTTTGTTAGCCCTAGAAGATTTACCCATACGCCAACAAGCAGAGAAGGATTCGGGTGATACAGTAACTTGTAACTTGTCACTACAGATATTCACCAGTTCCTCGGTCAAGTTTTCATCTTTGCGCTCAGCAAGTCCATGTATTAACAGAATATTGGAGCGTGATCTCATCTCGAAGTCATCCAAGGAATAAAGCACCAGTTCCATTTGTCTGCTGAGACCAGAAACAGCCTTCCAAATAAAAGTTTTAAAAGTTTGGTACTTACTGGCAACAACCATAGACTCAGGCGTGTGATCTCTGCTATTGAGGGATTCTTTAAAAGATGTCATCTTGGCCGCAAACATCTCTTTCATTTCTACCATATTCTTGTTTAACAAGGAAAGTACATCCATTGTGATTCAGTGTTTTGTGACAAGAGAAAGTGATAGAAAAAGTGATAATTTATGTCTGGCAAGTACCGTAGGCTATTAAACTAAGTCATGAAATTATTTGAGTTTATTATTTACTAAAAATAGATATTTATTTGAATTTAATTACCAGAGCACAAATGAATACGTCTGAACTTTTTGACAGCTACCCATCAAAAAATTTATAAATAATAATATTTTTATACAAAGAAACACACAAATCTTTCCTCTTTTTATTTAGTATTTTTTTATAGGAAATTGTAGGAATAAAAAAAAATTAAGAAATTAGTTTTTTTATTATCATCCAATCTACCATTATCTGTATATAAAGATAAAATAATCGCCAGGCCTGGCTAAGGGTTATATTGTACCTATTATAATTTGAGTTTAGACCCGAGCACATGCTGGGCGTATTGCATAAATGCCGAATAATTGTCATAAATGTCAAAAAAATGTGCATATATGATTTTAGAGTTTCACGGTCACAATTACTGTTATTAGTATTACGGGACTTACCGCGATTAATATAGTTTTTTGCCAGATATTTCGACGGCCCTTCTGCCATCATGGTCGCTGGCCGACTGAGGAACTGCGATGGATGTCCGGCTGTCAAGGGTAACCATATCGGTCTACCCTCTTTCTTCGTCGTTTGTTGCATAAGTCCTTACACACATCACTGACGGTGTCCGTTCGGGAATTGTTTTTAGTTATTCGCACACTCTTTTTACAAAGCTCAATCACTGGATTCCACGTGCCTGATAACTTGAAGCCATCTTCTCGATTAAAATTGGGATGCTTCTTAATTTCAATCGCCTCTCTAACTAACCGTGGTATGTAATGGCGTTCAGTCGCAAGTATTTTGGGTTGATGTAGCTCAATCCAGTGATTGTGACCAGCTTGTGAAAGATGCTCCGCGATAGCTGACTTGTCAATATCCCTGTTTTTGACTGCCGTTATGTGCTCTTTGACCCGTTGAGATATAGACCTCTTGGTCTGTCCAACATACGAGCGTCCACAACTACAGTCAATCTTGTAAACCCCCGATTTTTCTAAGGGCGAGCTGTCCTTAGGTGATCGCATATAGCTTGCGATTTTCCTCCCCGGAGTAAACGTGGCTTTTATAGAGTACTTTCCTAATAGTCTGCCGATTTTATCTGTTACTCCTTTGACATAAGGTAGGTACGCTGCTTGCCTATCTACCGTTGGCGCTCGCTCTCGCCTTGATGTTGGCGGCCTTATCCTACCATCATATCCATTGCGTTTTAAAACCGCTTGTACATGCTCCAGCTCTCCTGGTAGATGTTCCTGATCACACAGATCATAAGCTCTACGTGTGAGGGAGGTTGTGACTGACTGGAGATGTGTAGGATGATGGTGTGAAGTCGCGTGGAGGTACTTGTCAGTGTGAGTTGGCTTTCTATACACCGTATGACTAAGCGAGCCGTCCTGACGTTTAGACTTCAAAATATCTATACGTCAGGATGGCTCGCTTAGCCAGGAGAGCTGGAGCATGTACAAGCGGTTTTAAAACGCAATGAATATGATGGTAGGATAAGGCCGCCAACATCAAGGCGAGAGCGAGCGCCAACGGTAGATAGGCAAGCAGCGTACCTACCTTATGTCAAAGGAGTAACAGATAAAATCGGCAGACTATTAGGAAAGTACTCTATAAAAGCCACGTTTACTCCGGGGAGGAAAATCGCAAGCTATATGCGATCACCTAAGGACAGCTCGCCCTTAGAAAAATCGGGTGTTTACAAGATTGACTGTAGTTGTGGACGCTCGTATGTTAGACAGACCAAGAGGTCTATATCTCAACGGTTCAAAGAGCACATAACGGCAGTCAAAAACAGGGATATTGACAAGTCAGCTATCGCGGAGCATCTTTCACAAGCTGGAGTCAATCACTGGATTGAGCTACATCAACCCAAAATACTTGCGACTGAACGCCATTACATACCACGGTTAGTTAGAGAGGCGATTGAAATTAAGAAGCATCCCAATTTTAATCGAGAAGATGGCTTCAAGTTATCAGGCACGTGGAATCCAGTGATTGAGCTTTGTAAAAAGAGTGTGCGAATAACTAAAAACAATTCCCGAACGGACACCGTCAGTGTTGTGTGTAAGGACTTATGCAACAAACGACGAAGAAAGAGGGTAGACCGATATGGTTACCCTTGACAGCCGGACATCCATCGCAGTTCCTCAGTCGGCCAGCGACCATGATGGCAGAAGGGCCGTCGAAATATCTGGCAAAAAACTATATTAATCGCGGTAAGTCCCGTAATACTAATAACAGTAAAATGTGCATAGCTAGGTCAAAAACATATACAAAATTTTTATCTACTTTTTCATTAAAATACATTGGAGTATATAGAATACACAGGTACATTTGAGTATACACAAAACATAATAACATTACGACTAATAAATTGACAAAGAAAAACAAGAAATTAATTTTATGTGAAATGACTTAATCGGAAAAGGGAAAATACATTTTATTTATTTATTTAGATGTATACTTTTATTGCTTCATACGCCCTTTTAAATTGTATTGTCAATAAATGCTTAAATTTTATTTGTTCTTGACCCATCACTAATTGCAATCAATAAAATAAATGAATTCCTTTTCTGCTGTTTATTTATTGTATTCGTTTAGTAAGTAATTAACATAATAATTATTAGGCCTTAATCTATTCTTTAGTAATTCTAAAAATCTGTATTACAAAATCGTGAAAATGTACTGTAGTGTAGTTCAATAACTACACTTCATATTTATGTAGGTTGTGTCCTTTTAGACCAGTAAAAATAGCGTAACTTGGACATAATCTTATAACTGTAAGTTTATTTTTTATGATATAAAGTATTGTTAGTTATAGTTAAAATAAACCGAATTAAACAATTTAAGGCTCTGCGTCAGTGTGAAAAAACCAAAAAACTGAATATTGAACATTTTGATTTCATAAGTACAGCATAATTAATAACTTTGGAAAACTACCTGTACCGTATTATAACGTGTGCGGAATGCACACGTTATAATACGGTACAGGTAGTTTTCCAAAGTTAAATAAATCCAAATTAAACAAATTAATCAATTAGGACTACAATTAATAAAGAAGGTTCGGTATGTAACAAATTGTCTGGCTTATCTTACCAGAAATTAAAGATAACTGTATTTCAACAATTTATTCAAAATAATATATTATGCGTGTTGATAAATTATTAAAAATTAAACAAATTCATTTTATTAATTTCTACATTTAAATTTTTTTGTATTTTTTGAAAAGCCAAAATACATAACTATTTTGAAAGTGTTTAATTTATGCCGTCAACATATTATTGATACTATAAGGAACAAATCAAAGTAGTTTCGTCGCGTCATCTTATGCATTTATTTGTAGTCAATGATTGTCAAACTTTTATAAACACGTGGGAACTTTTACTAACCACGGATCGGCCAGAGTGGAGATTTATTGAAATATTGTATTCATTAGATCGATAATAACTACATTGTTGAGCTTTGTTTGTTTGTTTATAAAGCTTAATGGTGCATAATTAAGAACACAGACAGAAATCAGAAAAGTAAACGTACAACGGCAGACTTATCCCCAGGGTGGTGCCTAATTCACATTATTCCGCGGCAGTTTTAAATACGCCGCAACCAAGTGCTGGAAAAATTTGCCTCCTCTACTTCGGTGTCCGCAATCAGTCCAAACTTTTAAATCCAAACTGAGAGGAATTTTGTTACAGGCACAAATATCGCAGTGGCAGTAGAAATTATTTTGGTACGGTTTAGGCATTGCTTGTGCGTTAAAGCCCACGGTGTAACAAGAACCTACCTATACATACATATCATAGATCCTACAGTACTGTATTTAATTATTTTTGCTTACAGCACACATTCATATTTACTTAACATTTATCCTATTTACATATTTAACAGACACACGCACTGTTGGGTTCTTATATAGGGAGACAAGTGAAACCACGGACTGCTAGTAGCACACTGTTTTATTGTACGCTAACACAGGGTAAGGCACGCACACAAGTATGATGACGTTAACACATACACAACATTTCCTCCCCTTATTTGACAAAATAACATTCAAAAATACTGCTTATAATCTACTTGGGGAATGTCTCTCAACAGCCTATATGGGCATCTGGAACTCAGATCTGACCCTATCACCGCAGAGGGTGTCGATGGCATCTCTGCCCCATCACTTTCCTCTCCCGCGGGAGCCTGCTCCAAAGGAGCGTCAGTTAATGGCTCACTGTGACATTCAAAGTCATCGTAGTCATAATGTTGCTGTGGCTGCTGTAGCGAAACGTCACCTTTATATAATATTATTTGATTTTTATGTTTTTTTACATTACATGAAGTATTGGAGTCTTGAATAAGATAAAGCACTTTACCCAGTCTCTTTTTAACGAAATCTCTGCACCAAGTAAATTTTGAATTGTTTATGAATTTTTTATACATTACTTCATCTCCAATTTGTAACACTTGTTTATTTTTCCGCCATACGACTTAACTTGCGAACACTGTTTACGGTCAACATTATCAATGGGGTCAGTGAGAGAGGTTGACGGAGGTTTAAGGTTAAACAGATCTAACCGTGACCTTAGCTTACGGCCAAACACCAGCTCAGCCGGCGAGAACCCCGTGACAGAGTGTACTGAATTCCTATAGTCGAAAAGGTATTTTAACATTTTTAGCTTGCAGTCATTTTTGTTGTGTGACGACAGAACACACGATTTAATGCCCTTTTTGACAATTTTTACAAAACTCTCGGCCTGGCCGTTACTTGATGGATTGTATGCCGGAGATGTCAAATGGGTAAGACCGTTTAATGAGCAAAAGTTCTCAAACTCAAAAGACGTGAACGCGGCTCCATTATCACTCACGATTGTATGTGGTAGGCCGTACTTTGACATAAAATCGTATAATTTATCGATAACTACTGTAGATGATGTGGATGTACTCACATCGTAAACCTCCACCCATTTTGTATGTGCGTCTACAATTACCAAAAACATTTGATTGTTAAAGCGACCTAGAAAATCAATATGTATCCTATAGAACGGTACAGGCGGGTACGGCCAGGGAGCTAGCGGCGCACGCGCCGGGGACGGCCGCAATTGTTGACAAATGTTGCACGTGACAGCAATTTATATAAAACTTGGTACTAAATATATATATATACATATATTAATCATAAATTACATTGTTATGTATTTTCCGATACATTTAAATGTAACTTTTACTAAAAGTGTATATTTATACGAAGATTACTGTTTCTGATTTGATTATTATTTTATGATAAGATAAAAAGTAAAAATAAGGCTTGATTTAAATATATAAACTTATTGTTATTTTACAGTAATTTACGATTAGTAATAATATACGATGATTACATGACTTTTAAGCGATTGATCTAGCATGACGTTGTAAAAATGGTGGGGCGCCAAGATGGCGGGGCGAGGTTATAAATTCAGTGTTTCTTAGTTTGGGTGCAGTCTTAATTGTGCAGCTGCAGGATAATGTAAGTTTAATTCTGTTACTATGTTTCTTATTAATTGTTATAATAAATAAGTGTTAATAAAATTGACATTCCTGGTATGTTTGTGAAACCACTTTTACAATTATTCTTTTGTGAAGAAACCGTTATAGAATAACCAATATCTTTGATAAGTACAGATGTAAAGATAGTAATTCTAACCTTAGATAATATGATGTAATAGTGGTTTCCCAAGATGAGAATGAGAAATACTGTTGTGATACTTGTGATTGAACTAGTCACGTAGTAAAAACGTGAGAATGTGAAATGTAGACCAAAGCCCTTCAGGCAAGTAGGCGGCCTATACTGACGAGTTTCTTTCGGGGTCTATCTTCTCGGAAAACTAGTGGCCGATTACGAAACCCTGGTAGTTCTAGCTTTGCTTTGAAAAGTTATACGAAATGTGCTGAGAAAATAGTTGTTTAGAGGGAATATATCATTTATTGAAATAAATTATGCTTTACTCCCTCATCCTGGTATTTCATTTTCTAACACACGAATTAATCATAGACTCTAAGGCTGCATCTATACCTGGGAACCATAACCGTGCCCGGCCCTCAGCTTTTGTTTTCACAATTCCCAAATGCGAGTTATGTAACTCGCGAATTATGACCTTATGGCCTCTCATAAGACAACCATTTTCGTTGGATAACTGTGTTCTATACAAATAATAAGGCTTTATATCTATATCTGATAACAATTTCCTGGGCCAGCCATTAAGTACGCGATTTACTACTTTGCTTAAAACAAAATCCCTTGCCGTTTCGTTTTGCAACTCTTTCAGAGTAACGGGTAATCCACCATCGACCACGAAATTGACATAAGTCGCACGGTCGATAGGTGTAGAAATTACGGCGGCATGTGAGTCAGCCGCGTCGTCCGCCCGCGCCTCGCTTTGCTCATCGTAGGGTATACTCGCTCGCGACAGGTAATCCGCGTTGTTATCAACACTACGCACGTACTCTATTGTATAATTATATGCGCTTAAAACATTTCATATCTCTGTAACCTATTGGCCGATACCTCCGGTATGCCCTTGTATGGCCCAAAAATAGTAATAAGAGGTTTGTGATCAGTACGTAGTACGAAGGGTTCTGACCTACCATACAAATACTGATGGAACCGCTTCACCCCAAATATAATAGCGGTTGCCTCTTTTTGAATTTGGGAGTATCTATTACTCTACTATTATTACGGCGGAGTTCAACGTCCGGGAAGCGTATGATATCGGGCGTTCCAACCCGTCTTTGCCTACTTGCGATAAGACTGCTCCCAAACCTTGAGGAGAAGCGTCCACAGTCAGTATTGTCTTAGAATGTAGGTCAAAATGTGTCAAAACCTCATCGGAAATTAAACATTTCTTAATTTTAGAGAACGCATTATTATGAATCGCAGTCCACTGCCACAAGGGACTTAAAATACTAGACGCCTGAGGGACGAAATTTCTATAATAATTAACGAGCCCTAAGAATGACTGCAGGGTATTGACATTGGTCGGAATAGGGGCATCGACAACAGCTTTTACTTTAGACTGATCCTTTTTCAATCCGTCCCTGCTGATTACATAACCTAAATAGTGGATTTCATTCTTGAAAAATTCGCATTTATCCTTGCGCACTGTTAGCCCGGCGTCCTGAAGCCTTTTTAGTACTGTGTATAATTTTTCCATGTGTAACTCCGGAGTTTTCGCTGTTATCAGTACGTCATCCAACAGACATAGTACCCCGTCTAACCCAGATAACACAGTTTCCATGGCGCGTTGAAAAATAGACGGTGCGCTTGACAATCCGAATACTAAACGCGTATATATATACAAGCCGCGATGTGTATTGATACATGTTATGTGCTGAGACTCTTCATCGAGCAAAAATTGGTTGTACGCCATAGACAAATCAATTTTCGAGAATTGTTGACCGCCATGTAATTTCGAAAAAACCTCATGAACAGTCGGCAACGGGTATTGTTCTATAACCAATTGTTTGTTGATCGTAGCAGAGTAATCAGCACACAACCTAACTGAGCCGTCTCGTTTAAGCACGGGTACAAATAATACAAATAGGCGACGCATACGCAGAGTGTTGAACCGGTTTTAATACTCCCAAGTTTACTAGTCGTTCTATCTCCATATCGACCTTGTTACGTAACGCAAATGCAATGGGCCGCGCTTTGCAATATTTTTGTTTTGCATCGCATTTTAATTCTAATTTTATGCGGTAATTCTTAAATGCACCGAGTTTATCTGAAAATACTTCTGGAAACTGTGATTTCAGATGTTCAAATGTACACTGACTGTTTTTAAGGAAATTAACTGGAGTTAATTTTAATTTAAATATAGAAATGAAATCTCAGCCTAGAAGCGGCGGCCCGCCGTGGCGTATTACATGTACATCAATCGGGTGCGTGCGTTCTAAGTAAGTTATCGGCAAACGCAAATAACCTACACATTCCATTGTGTTCCCTGTATAACTGTGGAACCTTTTATGAGACGTTAACAAGGACATACCTTTAAATAATCTATTATATGTACATTCGGAAATGACCGTTACAGCCGATCCACTATCTATTTGAAATTGTAATTTTAGACCATTTACTTCTGCCGTCTCTGTCAGAGGTTCCCCCCGGAGTGAGCAAATGTTAAAAAGTGACTTACCGTCGTCGTCGTCCTCGCTCACCTGCCCCGTTGATACGTAGTTAATTTTGTTACACATCTTACGTAAATGGTCTACTGTATTACACTTCCGACACTCATACTTTGCAAACCGACATTCAGACGATTTATGGTTACCACGATCGCATACGGCACAACTTTCTTTCCCGACATTAGAAGATCTAGCATTATTAGGTCCCTTCGTGATTTTCAACACAGAAACTTGATCCACGGAGGTAGAAACGGTAGCCGCCGCGCCTGCGCGTGCGCACCTCACGCTCTCCGCCAGCTCCACTGCCTTTGCCAAGGTCAAGGTTACCAAGTCCCGCGCGAACAACTTCTCACGTTCTGGACCAGCTATCATCCCCATCACAAAACGATCACGCAGTGCCTCCTCAACATTGCTAAATCCGCAATGTACCGTGAGGCCACGCAGTCTACCCGCCCATTGCGTGTATGTCTCGCCCGGCTGCTGCGTCGCTGTGTAAAATTTGTGACGCTCGCTAAATCCACATCGTTTTGGGGTGAAGTGACCATCCAGTAAGGCCACCAAGTCTTCATACGGCACTTCCTGCACGTCTTTAGGCAAAGCCAAGTCCGCTGCCAACTTGTAGGTACCGTCGCTGAGTGCGCTTAGTAGTATAGCTAGCCTCCTAGTTCCCGTCGCATCAGTTAGCGCGCTGATATCATTTGCGATGAACCATTGCGTTATGCGCCCTTTGTAGGTCTTCCATTCGCTAACGTTGTGGTCGAAAGTAGATAATATTCCACAAAACGATTGGGTCATTGCGGGTAGATTTCGTCGCCAGTATTGGGTTCTTATATAGGGAGACAAGTGAAACCACGGACTGCTAGTAGCACACTGTTTTATTGTGCGCTTACACAGGGTAAGGCACGCACACAAGTATGATGACGTTAACACATACACAACACGCACTTACACTACTTACACACAAACCAAATTCGCCCGTGAGTCACATCACCTAAGGTCCATTGAAAACCAGCGTCGCAGTCAATCGTTAAAGGTATTTAATGCTGCCCCGGCCGCGCGCAATTTACATCGCAAGGACGCCGTGGCGGTGAACTAAGCACATGTGACTCGCCGAAATAAGCAGTAGAATAGTTTTATTTGACTTAAGCAATTCATTTTATGATTAAACTTTGTTTAAAGTAGTGATAGATACAGCTACGCAAGACCTAAAGGCCACGCTTAGCGTGATCCAAAAATAAATCAATAGTGATGGGTTGCTAGCCGCATCGCCTATTAACATAATTTGACAGTAGTGATTCATTAATAAACAATTTATAGAAACAAATAACCCTGCAAAGTCGTTATTTAGTGTCTTTGTTAATTTTCAACCCCCGACAAAAAGAGGAGTGATATAAGGTTGACGTGTCTGTATGTCTGTGTATCTGGGTGTCTGTTAATGGCATCGTAGGGCCTGAACGAAGATTTTAATGCATTTTTTTGTTCGAAAACTGACTTTTCGAGATAGCTATATTTAATAGAAATATAAAATAGAACACACCTGAAAGTCAGTTTTTTTTTATTTTTCTTGAATATAAACTTATAGGTATTATGTTGTTTTGTTATTTACTATCTATGATACAACACTGAACCTAAAAAATATGGGTCTCACCTACTAGGATTGGTTTAAGAGATCCAAGTATTTTTCACACAACTTGCAAAGAAGGTGATTACGAATATAAGTATAATATATGCATGTATGTATGTTGAATGTATTTGATTTTCTTTATTCCTTAATGTCGCCACGGATTTGAATATATGGCCACAGAATAGATAATAGTATTACATACAGAACGGAAACTCGCACGTTTTTGGACCTTGTAAGCGCCTGTAAAATAGAGTTGTTGCTAGTCGCACGTTGACGTTCCCCGAGTCACTTAGGGTAATTCAAATCATATTGGTGAGAAACTGCACATATTATCATTGTTTATCCACGAAAAACAACAAAGAACGAAAATTTTATAGATTTCCGAGTGATGAAAACCGGTAAGCAAAGCAACAAATTCTGTGGTGGCGACCCTGCAGGCACGTGCTTTCCATAGAGACTCAAAGACATTGCCTACCCGGAGGTTCCCTAATATATGCACATTTTTTTATTTAAAAATAAATTATAATAGACTAATATTTTCAAATAAACGCGCGCTTTCCTGTCCATCGCGCCATATGCTGGCTACGTACTCGCTTACTTAGTGTAGGTATACGTATATATATACGCAGTACTCTAGGCAGCTACCTAGAAGACAATTCTCCATAGTGTCTCGATTTACACACATTCACAGTGCACGGATAGGAATTTGCATGTGTAGTGTGATCGTCTACGTATTTCATCGACGCACACACACGCGAAATTTCCGCACACACAACCAATATCTAAGACAAGAGCTTATGCCAGCCATTTTTAAAACGCGTCAGTTATACAAAGCTAATTTTTGTATGGAAAAAACCATTAGGTTAGTGAAATACTGAGTTTCAAAAATGGCCCTTATCTTTAAGCTAGTTCTATCTCAATAATCAACGTTTTTTATCTCTTTTCACTTTTGACCAATAAGGAATGATATCGATTTCGAGCCTTTTTATTTGTTCCTTGAAGCACTCCGTGATGAAAAGTAGAAAGTTATTGGTTCTCGCTTGTGTTGCGCTACCAATTTAAATACGCGGAATATGTTCGAGGATAAAATGAAATTACGTAAACTTTTGTGTTAGTCGTATATATTTGATATTTTTTCTTGTCCAATGATAATTATTTGCATTGTCGCATTACAAATTACAAGTGATTACGATCTGCTCTGAACTTTGTTTGCTATCGCAAATGAAATTAGGAGGAAAACTTTATACCGCTTTATAACAACGCTTTAATGCAATGGAAAGTTTTTCATGTAAAAGTTGTGCACCAGGTGTTTGTTCTAACTTTTGAGGACAAAAGAGCAATAATCATAAATGGCCGATGCCAGCCTATTTTGGATTTCATTCAAACAAGCGGTAAGCTAAAAAGAACATTTAATAGTATTAAACAATATGACGCGTATAAGTGGCTCTCGGGATGTAAACACACATAAAGTCAGTTCAGTCAGAGAGTTTTTTTTTGTCCCACTGCTGGGCAAAGGCCCCACAATTAGTCTATCCTGCAATAATCCGTGATGCACGTCCCTGCGACCCTGATTGTTTAACTTACACATTTGACGTATGCACAGATATTTTATTTTGTTTGTAGTAGTACTAGGTATATTTGTTACTTCGTTTCTATGAAGTTAGAATCCCTACCCTTCAAAGTGACATAGGCTAAAAATTATTTTTATTGTTTCGTACCCAAAGCTTAGAAATGAGTTTAAACTCGATTGTGTTAAGTCGTTTTATAACTGAGTTCTATTGATCACCATCCGTCTGCGTGATCAGATCCTAGGTAAGCATCGTCTCCCATAAAGTACTCGTCAAGACAAATCAAACGAGACCTACTCGATGTGGTTATGTGGTTTTATGACTGAGTTCCGTCGAATATCTCCCGGTTCCATCATCAGAACAGCTCATCGACATTATATTGTATTGTCAAAAAAGGGTTACTTTGGAATTTTTTCCAACCGAATGAAGTTTATCAGATCTTGTTCTTGTAACTGAATTTGAAAACTTATACATACCTTTTTTTAAGAGTCAAATTTACACAAAATAATTAATTTCAACACAATATAACCTAAAACATCTGTAATTACTTTGAATCGAATACAAAATTTCGCTTTTTTAATTATTCCTTTTTCGAAGCAAAGAACATAAACATTTTTACCTACATTCATCCATGTTGACGATGATATGTATCCCAATTTAAAAAAAATGCGAAGTCTGTGCCAATTATTTATTGTATTAAAACGTAATTCTTTTATTTTTAGCTGATTTCACATATATAACATCCGTGTTCAATTTTTAAATTGTGTTTTAATCCCGTAAGATTTTCTTTTTCACTTTTTGATCCCGAGAGAACCAGCAATAACTTTAGCTCCAAATGTTTTGGGATGAAACCATCGTTTTTTGAGTAGTTGGGATGAAAAACCACTTTTGTCTATGCCTCAAATGGTTTTCAAAAACTCTAAAGCGTGAGCTCTGCGGAAATACCTAGCCTTAAAGGTGTCCAATCGCTCTAACTTCGTCATTTTTGGTCCAAACCCAATAATTATTTTACTGAAATAATTAGTTTTGATGTGACTGTAATTCTACTTTTTTAACTAAAAAACTTATTGAACCTCATTACATGAAAACTATGAACCACGCTAGGAATTAATTGGCCATACGATGAAGTCAAACTGAACAAGCTGGCCAGTCGATACTCAGTGACTACTGTCGTGTAGTGGTTTGAAAATAGTATTTTATACACAAAAGAACTAAAGTGTTGTTTTCGTTTTGGTTTTTTACTGATTATTTTATGCATTACAAAGCAAAAACTGAGAATAAACTTCCATAGCGCTTATTATAATACAACATAATAAATAGTAATAATACTTTATTAAATACCAAAAAATATTAATATTTGAGATTTACATAGCACACAGAAAAATACATTAAAATGTCCAATGGGCGTGGGTGGTCTTATCGCTAAAAGCGATAATTTCTTTCAGAAAGCTGATATATGTAGATAAGTGAAACGCTACCATTTTCTTTAGAAGTCCGATAGACAAGATCTATGTGGTATTTTAAAAATAAGTCTATCTTTGTCAAACATTTTAGTCCTGCTCTCTAACACTACGCGGCCTTTGTGCGGGCACTTGCGAGCATGTGTACAGTGCGAATTGCGTAGAGACGTAACTTGGGCGTCGCGTCGTGTGAACGGTGGGTAGAAATTGTGGTGTTGTTCTTCCTGACACGACCATGAAGAAATTCCATAATTTAATTGTGGTACACGTTCATGAAAATAGGTGTACTTTAATGTACTTTTGAACAAAAAAGTTGTACTCTTCTATTATTGGCGTTCCAGCATACCTAAAGTGGTCATGCCTGGTATAAACTTTCTAGCACGACCTCGTAAGACATTATGATTAATTTAGGATATTAAGAAGTACAAATTATACAAAACATATATACTTAACTTCACAAGTCAAATCACAGGTTCATTGAACGGTTTTAGCAGGTGTATTCATCAACCTGAATTCTTTTGATAGGTTTCATCAGCTTCTAATGGCATTCACATCTAAAGGATGCCTGAATAGATGGCAGAAAAGAAGTACGAACAAGAATAATCAAACACACTTTTAAATAGTTTTATATTATAAAATAAAAATCGTAAAATTAATGATTTAAATTATGATATAAAAAACTGGTAGTAATATTGGCAAACAAGCATTTTTAGGGTTCCGTAGCCAAATGGCAAAAAGCGGAACCCGTATGGATTCGTCATGTCTGCCTGTCTGTCCGTCCATATGTCACAGCCATAGCTTTTTTTCCGAAACTATAAGAACTATACTGTTGAAACTTAGTAAGTAGATGTTTGATTATGAAACGCATTAAGATTTTCACACAAAAACGACCGATCGGAAGCGGCCTGCATCCAGCGCCTTGCTGCAACATTGCGCAGGTCGTCTGACCATCTAGCAGGTGGGTGTCTTACGATGCGTTTGTTGGTACGTGGCTACCATTCGGAAACCTTTCTGCCCCATCAGCCATCGGTTCTTCGCGCTATATGCCCCGCCCACTGCCACTTTAATGAGCTAATTCACTTGGCTATGTCAGTGACCTTCGTTCTTTTATGAGGAGATTCGTGAATCTCCTCATTTCTGATTCGATCGCGTAGAGAAACACTGAGCATAGTCCTGTCCATAGCCCGTTGAGCGACCTTGAGCCTTCTTATGAGACCCATAGTAAGGGACCACGTTTCAGAGCCATAAGTCATCACTGGTAGCACACATTGATTAAACACTTTCGTCGAATTCGTCGAAAGACCTCTTCCTTGAAGCTGGAACTGCCTGCCTGGATCAATTGACCCAGGTAGATATACTGGTCTACAACTTCTAGGGTGGAGCTCCCAACAGAAACAGAGGAAGACGTAACGTGCCTATTTGACATGACCTTCGTCTCGTCAATATTCATTTTTAGGCCTACCTGTTGGGAAACTTGATTTAGGTCTTCAAGCATCGTACTTAGACCTCCATCGATTCTGCCATGACAACAAATATCGTCGGAAAATCGAAGGTGAGTGATATACTCGCCATTAAAGTTAATGCCCAGTCTTTCTCATTCCAGAAGCTTGAAGGCATCTTCCAGAGCGGCGGTAAACAGTTTTGGAGATATGACATCTCCCTGTCCTTACCTTTCATTTAATCAACTCAAAATTAAAGCATCGATCAAAGTTTCAACGAACTACAATAATTTTTATACTATGTTACTTGTTGCTACGGAAACCTTCATGGGCGAGTCCGACTCGCACTTGGCTGCTTTTTATATTATAAAATAGGTAAAAAATTATTTATCTTCTCGAGAGGAAGGCAAGTATTAAGTAAGTGGTTATCGCAGCCTATGTACATTCGCGACATCACAAGGTGTCACTAGCACTTTCTTCCTATATTAAAATGATATCTCCGTTTTATTTCAAATGTGAGCAGCTCCTCCATTCTGCTCTGTTAACGCCCATCATAAGCGTGGCTTTTAAGTCTTACGGCCCTGGGCTCTGTCTACCTCGTCAGGAATAAAGAAGTATCAATTTGTATCAGTATTATTTATATTGAGTAGTAGTAGTATTAGTAGGTGAAGAATAGATAAAGTCTTACCTCTATAGTCACAGATTGTCAACGCGCTAGTGGCATCCTTGTGATGTCGCGAATGTACATAGGCTGCGATAACTACTTATTCAATGCTTACTTTCGTCTCGAGAAGAAGATAAAGAATATATACCTATAATATAAAAAATGCTTGCTTGCCAATATTTCTAAGTTTTTTTAAATTTTATAGACATTAAATCATTAATTTTATATTATTTTTTACAATATAAAACTATTTAAAAGTCTGCTTGAGTATTCTTGCTCGTATTTCTTTTCAGTCGTCTATTCAGGCATCCTTAAGATGTGAATGCCATTAGAAGCTGATGAAACCTATCAAAAGAATTCAGGTTGATGAATACACCTGCTAAAACCGTTCAATGAACCTGTGATTTGACTTGTAAAGTTGAGTACATATGTTTTCTATAATTTGTACTTTTTAATATCCTAAATTAATCATAATTTCTTACGTGGTAGTACTAAAAAGTTTATACCGGGCACGACCACTTTAGGTATGCTGGAACGCCGAAAATAGAAGAGTACAACTTTTTTGTTCAAAGTACATTAAAGTACACCTTTTTTCATGAACGTGTACCTCTATCAAATTATGGAATTCCTACATGGTCGTGCCAGGAAGAACTACACGAAATTGTGTAAAATGCTATGTAAGCATGCATAATGAAACTTAAGTTTAACGGCGCAAATTGCACTCTGTAAATACCCAACTACAATTTAGTACGACAACATAAAAACTTCGTTATATATTTATGTATTTCATCTTTTCTCATGTTACATCCCATTAATATGCAATGTCATGAGAAACGGAATATTTCGGCAGGGGCCCATTTTTGGACGGTATTAGTCCAGGGGCTGTCATGTTGTACGGGTTTGCCGTGACAACAAAAGTATTACTAGACTAATATTGTTTTTAGAGTTTTAAATTGTTCATTGTGTCACTACGTCAAAGTTCAAGGCACAATCAAAACAATCCTACAATTAGCAAAATTCCATATTTACGAGTTATATGTTTTGGTTGCGGTGCGATCGGTTGAAAACATGCATAAACTCGTTCGTCATGACAGGGTCGCAGCCGCGCGCTCACCCGGCTGGTGCCTTGCTCTCCCTCCCCGCACCGCACCGCACCGCACCGCACTCACCGCAAGCATCCCGCTTCACGACATGTTCTCGCGTATTTTCAATCAAATATTTTTTGTTTTAAGTAAGACGTTAATATGTTTAATTTTGACGAAAATATGATTATAGTACACTGTCTCTAGACGGACACACTGGAGCCAGGAATTAATTAAAAGCCAAAACTCTTGAAACTAGTGTAATGAAACTAATAATAGAAACTTGTACAATTCGATACGTATGCCGCGGCGGTCGACGGAGAAGTGAGTTTTATACAAGGCAATTATAATAAACTACGTTGACTCCTACTCGAAATTAATAGCAATAATTTGCGATCTTGAGATTGCTTTGAAGATGCCGAAGGAAGTCTGAACATCTAGCCGCCTCGTTGAAAGGGAACCTTCAACCTTCGTTCTTGGGCAGTGGACATAGTTTTGTTAAGGTTCTTCGTATGCATTTCTGTGCTGTGTTGACGTCTGCAACCCGAGCTATGCCGTCAATCCCGGGAAAAAGGCGAGCTATTCTTCCTAGTCGCCACTTCAATGGGGGTGTGTGGTCTTCTTGTACAATCACCATATCGCCGACCTCGAGTTTAGCAGTGTTGGTTTTTCATTTGGTTCTCTGTTGCAATTCTGAAATGTACTCCCTTTGCCATCGGTTCCAAAAATGTTGGCGTATTTTTTCAATCCTCTTATATCGTTGCAGCCTGTTTTCATTGGACGCAAGCAGGTTCGGCGAAGGCAGCGATGTTAGCGGTCTTCCAATGAGAAAGTGCCCTGGAGAGAGATAAAGGAGGTCATTAGGAGAGGCGGATAGAGGACATAAAGGACGACTATTTAGTATGGCCTCGACTTGTGCACACAATGTTGACATTTCTTCAAATGTTAAATGACTATTCCCTAAAACACGCTTTAAATGATATTTAGCCGAGCCTATTCCTCTCTCCCATATACCACCAAAGTGAGCCGCATAATTTGGAATGAAAACACACTTGACACCTTCTTGACTTGCAAAGTCAATTATCTGCCTTGAATTGTGTTTCAAAAAATCACCAATCTCCTTTGAAGCTGCCACAAAATTTCGCCCATTGTCCGAAAATATTTCGATTGGTTTTCCCCTACGAGACACGAATCTTCGAAGAGTCATCAGAAATGCGTTTTTTGTTAAATCGCTAACAAGTTCAAGGTGTAGGCATTTGTACCGTAAACAAATAAATAAACATAAATAGCATTTTATGAGGCGGCTACCCCAACCCTTTTTATTAAGAATGTAAAATGGTCCGGCGTAGTCAACACCAACGGATAAGAAGGGATAATCCGGTGTGATTCTTTGAGCCGGAAGGTTGCCCATCTTTGGACATAATGTTTGGCCTAAAGCGCGTCTACATCTCACGCAGTTATTGACAACACGAGTAGCTAGCCGTCTACCATTTACAGGCCAAATTCTTTCCCTAACCGTAGCTAGCAGTAGCTGAGGACCTGCATGCAGGTTGCAGATGTGTTCTCGTTCAAAATATAATTTAGTAAGACGGTGTGACGCGTGCAATAATACAGGATGCTTCTTTTCGTAAGCATAACCAGATGCGTCGAGTCTCCCGCCCACACGTATCAAGCCGCGCTCTTTATCTAAAAATCGTGACAGTGATAATATTTTAGATCTTGTATTAAGAGGCTTATCCTTACTTATGAGATCGTACTCAGCTGCGAATGACTGTTTCTGAGCAATTTGACATAAAAAATATAAACGCATTTAATTCATCTACATTTAAATTATTTATGCGCTTACCGTGCGGATTTTTAATATCTATCTATTCTATACATATAATAAAACAGTAAAAAAAGTGTGTCTGTACATTAAATATATTTCCAAAAAAAATATTGGAGGCGATGGAGACGTAGTAATAGAGAAAGAATTAAAAAAAAAATGACTGTCTGTTTGTCTGTATGTCTGTATGTCTGTTTGTCTGTTTGTCTGTTTGTCTGTTTGTACACGCTAATCTCCGGAAATACTGGACGGATTCGAATGAAACTTTTTTTGTTATATAGCTATTAAGCCTGGGCAACTTATAGGGTATAAATAATTTTGGAAAATGGAACGCCTGATGCAGAACCATAATGGTCCAGCTAAACTATAAGAGATATAAAAATGCCGCCTTAGTAAAAGTTGTTCAGCCTGATGAGCATTTTCCAGAGACATAAAGTCCACGCGAACGAAGTCGCGGGCTTCGGCTAGTCATCATCAATACATATAATAAAATCGTAACCGATCGCTGTCTGTACATGGAAGATAAATGAGTAAAAATATTTTTTGGGGCTTTTACCAACGCAATAGAACACAAAACAATGATTTTTAGAATTTTTGTCTGTTTGTCGGTTTGTCTGTTTGTCTGTTTGTCTGTGCGTTTGTGCACGCTAATCTGAGAAACGGCTGAACTGATTCGTTTGCGGTTTTCACTGAAATATTGTGATAAGCTTCACTTAAAATTTAGTGTTTGTTTCATTTAAATCCGTTCATAAATAAAAAAGTTATATCAATTTTAAAGAATCACGTCAACCATTTTTGTTCGAAAAACTGTGTTTGTGCACGCTTATCTCAGAAACGGCTGAACAACTTCGGTTGCGATTTTCAATTATGTATTTTGATAAGTTTCACTTAAAATTTAGTGGTTGTTTCATTGAAATCCGTTGATAAATAAAAAAGTTATATCAATTTAAAGAATCAAGTCAAAGATTTTTGTTCGAAAATTTGCTATGAAAAAAACTGTACGGTAGAATTGGCTAAAAATTTTGTTAATTTTATATACGGTTTTTATAAAATAATAAAGTTAATAACCGGCCAAGTGAGAGTCGGACTCGCGCACAAAGGGTTCCGTCCCATATCTATAAAAAATCAAGTTTGTTGTACGGGAGCCTCAATTAAATATTTATTTTACTCTATTTTTAGTTATTATATCGGCAAGAGAAATACATCATCCTTGAAAATTTAAACTGTCTGGCTATCACGGTTCATGAGATACAGCTTGGTGACAGACGGACGGAAGGACGGACAGCGGAGTCTTAGTAACAAGGTCCCGATTTTAGCCTTCGGGTACGGAATACGGAACCCAAAAAATTTACTATTTTGATGTTTTCGGAGTTTTTTATTAGTTTTTTTTGGTCACCAATAAATGGCGCTGTTAAAAATAAATAGAGCCTAGGGCCGCAAGACCCAACGCCACCAAAAGGCGATTCTTAGCATGATTGTGGGCGCGAAAATGGAAAAAGGAATCAAAATAGGAAGTACTTAATAGGTTAGGTTAGGCACCGGTTACCGGTCTCCCGTTACTGGCAAGGTGTCCGAACCGAAGGGATTTTTCCCGCGTAAAATCCTCCTCCATAAATCTGCCTCCATGACGTGGGCCAGTCGGGCGATGGGAACGGGATTCCGTCGCGCCACAAATACGGTCCTCTAGGTTGAAAGGAGCATTTGTGTCAACACGCGTCTTTACCCTAGCGGATAAAATTGAAGTCCGATGTACCAGGCCACTCAGACTCCTCTCGATAACTGAGAGAGTACCTCAAGTGAGCTCAGCCAAAGCCGCTGATAAGCAGTCGCCGTACCAGGTCTTTGGAGCAAGATTAGCACACTGACTTGGCAAAAGCGGTAACGCCGTTATCACCATGAGATTTTTTGTGGGTAAAAACCTTAACCGTCCGATTTCCTGTGGCCAAAAGGCACCTTTTCCTCACGTAAGAAGAAAGGTTAGGGAAAAAATGTTAGGTTAAAATTTAACTTAGGCACTGCAATAAAAATGTGTGGAACACACATACCAAGACTACTCAGTATTGTGACCTCCTTCCTTGAGGAACGAAAGATAGGTAATGGTCATTTTCCAGTTCGTTTGAACTGAAAGTACGCCGCAAATAACCTCCAAACAGCCGAATAGGACGCCCTACCCGAGAAGCTCTTCAAACGGAGGTTATTAGTGAACACTAAGCAGACATTGATCTCAGAGAACACTAACTTCCTGCCATCCTCTACTGGTAAAATGTGCCGAGATACTGGCACGTAAAATACCTAGAGGTATCTTAAGTTTGGCAGATGCCTCAGCTTGAAAGTCCACATCAATAGAATGGTGACGATAGTGAAGATGGCCCGGAGGAAGCTCTATCCAGTACTTTTCGCTCGCTTCCAGCTTCAGACGCGGCTCATGATTAAGGCGATCTTAAGAAAATCTATGTGTAAGGTTACTTGAGGAACGCCGTCATCTGTCGGGACTCAAAGTAGAAATGCGTATTTCTCGACTTTTATCTCCCACCTAGCGAAAGACATATTTGACAAGGCTTACCATTGCACCGCCACATCGGGAGGGCGGGAAAGAGGGGGAGATACGTATAGACGGTGGCAGCAGTCCGCTGCAGAGAGCTACAACAGATTAGTGCTGTGGGAACTCACGCCAAAAGAAAAATGAATTAAATATTAGCAAAGTCACTACCTATTTCGTTTTAGAGAGACCCACGGCGTAGCAGTAACATTCGGTAACAGTGTAAGTTTACATGTAGTTTACAATGTCAAAATTCCGATCGACTTAGACTGTGACTAGAGATAATGTGTGATCGTAGTAAACAAGGAACCCTTATAGTTTTACCATTTCTGTCTGTCTCTCTGTCCGTGGTTTTACTTAGAGATAATTAGAACCAAGAAGCTTTAATTTGGCAACGGTCATGAACTTAAAGTAAAACTGGGCAGGGCAACTGGCCCGACGGAGCCCATGCGATGGGTTGACGAAATAATCAATGTCGCGGGTTACACCTGGATGTGAGCAGCACAGGACTGAGATGTGTCGACGAAGACAGGTCTATGCTCAGCAGTGGACGGAATTAGGGCTGAGATGATGATGAACTCTTTAGTTTTAATTCTAAATCGACATTCACAAATACGGAACCCTTCACTGCGTGTGACCTGATATGCACTTGACCGGTTTTATTGAAAATATCAAAATAACGATTCTTATAAACTAAAGTCCACGCAGACGAAGTCGCGGGCAACAGCTAGTTATAAATAAATCTCTTTACATATGCAACTGATCTTTGTAATTTATAAAATTAGAATATTTTTCAAAATCAATTAATGGTTCGGAAATAGTAACAGCATTAGATTTGATTTCGGGTAATTCATTATTATTATTTGGTTTTAAGATAGGCCACTCAGACTGTTTTTTGCTTAAAAAATCTGGACCGTGCCACCACAATGTATTAGACACCAACTGACTCGCATCTACGCCACGGGAGATTAAGTCTGCAGGATTTCTGGACACAGAAATCCTTTTAATTGTCACGGTAAGAATGAATTTAATTTTATCCTAACGACAAAGAGACGAATATTCAACGTTGTATAAGTGATGTAATAAGCTATTATAAAATAGAATATTAACAGGCATAGTGAATATTGATTTCAAAGTCGAAAGGTGGTGTCGACAAAGGAAGGGTTCTGGCGGAGATTGAAAGGTTTTATGGACAGCTGTATACCTCAGTTTCACAACCCAGCAAACAAATGGCTGAAAACTTAAGAGCCAAGCCAACTTGACGCTATACCGAAGATATCCCGGACATCAGCAAGATCAAACAGTTTAAAAACAAGGCGCTGGATGGAATGACAAAAGAGCTTCTGAAAGCGAGCGGAACGCCAGGACTAAAAGTCCTTCAGAGGCTTTTTAATTACGTTTTGCTTTAGGGCGTAACGCCAGAAGCGTTTAACAGGGCCGTGGTGGTCCTGTTGTTTTAAAAGAGAGATAACACCCTATTGAAGAACTGGCCTATCACGCTTCTGAGTCATGTAAGGTAAGCGCACCAGTCATGGTCACTTTAATATTGTTTTATTTTATTTTCAGAAATATCTGTATATAATTGAAACCAGATCTGTTCCAAAATTATTGATATTGATTTAAGTTGGAATCCTATACCCACGAAATCTTAGAAATAGGTCTTGTCTTATATACCCAAGTCAAAAAATAAATTTGAAAAGTAGGTGTAGACAGGACCAATGATGGTCAGCCAAAAAACCAATGGTGACCCTCCCATTTATGGTCTGCTCCTATTATGACCAGCACCAATTATGGTCAATAAGCTTGTCAAAACTATGTTAAAATAAAATAAATGCAAGATTTGTTTATAATTTGTGTTTTATTTCTTTATAATTTTTGAACATAGAATCTTTCAATCCTCAAACAATCAAATAAAAACAAAATGAGATCCAGCGTAGTTTAAAATATAACTAACATTTCTTCTTTTAATGCTACATTTCAGTTTCGTTATTGAGAGTTAACTCTTAAGAGGTAATGTTAAGTAGTTACTATCTTAAAACATAAAGGGTGTTAAATATTTAAAAAAATGGTTTATTTTTCACCTTTCTAACCCTTCGTTTTCTTAATCTATAACAATTAGTCGATAATCTACAAATAAGTAAATAGGTTACAAAGTATTTTAAAAGAGGTACAAAGTTGTTTACAAAACTATTACAAGTACAACAAGCTCTAATTTTAAGAAAATAGAATATCAAATTGGGTATACTATGGCACCTTTACTGAATTTCAGTATTTTTAAAATACCTATTTATAAATCGTCCATTTCTGAAATAAAAAAATAGCCTTTCTTGGCAAACTTAGGAATTGCTATTTGACGTACAATTCTATCCCAACTATACAATTGTATGTCTTTAACCAATGGCCAGCGCCAAAATTCTTTCGTTTTATTGAAGCAAGATACTAGAGCCCCTTCTTCAGATAAAGAAACAATTTGACCTGGGTATTTTTTTTCATTCCAAATAACCATTACGTAATCGTTAGCAGAAACGTAATCAGGACCGGGAGTATTATTTCCATTTAGAGTTCTACAAGGAATGTCTCATCTAAATTGTTATCTGACGTAACAGGTAAGTTATAATATGACAACTGCTCTACTATAACTTTAGCTAATTCTAGATCTTCATCAGAAGTTTTCGTATCAGCTTGTTCTATGGACGCAAGTGAAATCTGATCATTTTGAATACTTTGTTGCCTTTGATTGGTATAGCCATTTTCATTCATAGCGTGTTTTAGCTTTAAATCCATAAGTGTTATTAGATCGTCATCAGATTGATCCGGTATATCCATTTCACTTTCTTCTATCTCTGCATATGTAGTATCTGACGGTGTTCCCCTAACAGTGGTTACCTGTCACGGACTCAACCCCATCCCCTACTGTTGACTGCGGTATAAGTCTAAGTATAAATAAATACCCTCATGTAGAAAATGATGTACAATCCAAAATAGAAACAATGATAATAGCATAAATAGAAAAATGATTTGTAAAAAAATAATAATATATTCTGATAAGTTAGGTCAAGATCTTAGTAGTATGATTTATAATAACCTGAACAGTGAATGTTCAGTATTCAATGTATGCACACCCGGGGTCACATTTTTAAACCTAATAAATAACATAAATTATAATGACATAGACCAACATACCACAATTTTAATAATGTGTGGTGACAGTTCCTCTATTACAGGAAGGAACTTAAAAAAAGCTATAGACAAAATCAAAGATTTAAAACAAAAAAAGGATTGTAGATTTATCATAAGTGCCTTTCCATATTCAGACAATTTAGACAGTAAAAGTAACAGGCATATATATGATTTAAATGTACATCTGTACAATATGACTTATTGTCATAAATAAATTTATTTGTAATTTTAAGTTGACTCAAGATACTATGTATCTGCCTCCTAGATATAAGCGACTCTTAGCTACATTAGTAGCTTATAATATACAAAGTACTGTTGTAAATAGTACAACTAGTAAATCTAAATTAAACACAGTACATTGTAGTGCTGAATGTACCATAGCTGGAGATACTCAGTCTGATTTAAACTAATTAAAAAGACAACAGTCAAGGCCAAAGAGTTAAATATTATTCACCAAAATATTCAGGGCCTGACTAGCAAATTATTGCAATTAGAATTATATGCAAACTATAGGGATTTACATGTAGTATGTTTAACTAAACACTTTTTGCAGTCACATCAAGTACAATTTAATATTGATAATTATTTAGTCTCTAATTTATTTATTAAAAAGATTAGTGAAAAAGGAGGCAGTTTAATTTTAACACGAAATGATGTAAAATGTAAAGAACGCAAGGATATTGTAAGCCTGTCGGTTGAAAGTATTTTCGAATTATCCTGTGTTGAACTAGAAAATTGTATTATAGTATGCGCGTACAGACCCCCAAAAGCTAACTTTAATACTTTAGAAACTGTAATCGAAGATGTTTTGAGAAAATTAAGTTCATGTCGCAAAAACATAATATTGTGTGGCGACTTTAACGTAGATTCATTAGCGTCTGATAGCACCGAATGTATTAGATTTTTGAATTTATTTGTCATTCAATTTGTTTAATTTATTTTTAGAACCAACTAGAATACAAGGCGACTCTAAAATATGTATAGATAATGTTTTCTGTGATTGCACTGCTGTTGATAAAGCTATAATTAAAAATATAACTTCTGATCATTTTGATCAGTTCGTGAAATTTGCCAACAACGCAGTAGAAGTAGAATTACCTGAAATAACCTACAGAGCTATTACTAAAGATAAAATTAAAAAAATTAGGGATACAGTTTCGAAAAAATTACCGTTAATTGAAGAAACTCGGGATGATCCGGAAATTTTGTATAATTAAATGTTCGGTGTGATTGAATCAGAATTTAATAATAATTTTCCACTTAAAAAGGGAAAGAAACGTAATCGGAAAAAGTTTAGCGAATGGGCTACCACAGGGATTCATATTAGTAGGAATAGGCTATATGAATTATTAGCTATGAAAGCTTATAACCAAACACCTAATTTCATTAATTATGTTAGAACTTACTCAAAGCTTTTTAAAAAAGTATGCTTATGCGCGAAATCATTATACACCAGGAAAGCTATTCTAGATTCTAAAGATAAAATAAAGACAACCTGGAATATTATTAACACTGAAACCGGGAAAAACAAGCAACGAGTAAATAAAATTGAGTTAAACATTAGCAATAAGGTTCTAAACACTGGTGAATATGTCGCACAATACTTTGAGAACTTTTTCACAAACATTCTCCTAAATACAACTGCCCCACTAATGTCCTCATCTAGGAAATCAAAAAAGCTATTAACCAATTGCGTACCTAAATGTAAAGATAGGCTAATATTCAAATACGTCACACCTAAAAATATCATTGATACTTTTAACAGCTTGAATAATAAAAAAGCTGGTGATTTGAGGGACATTTCTGTATCCGTTATAAGTAATATTATAGATGTAATTGCGCCTTACTTAGCTTCCATATTTAATAAATGTGTAGACGCGGGATCTTTCCCTGACATGATGAAGTTAAGTAAAGTTATTCCTCTATTTAAGACTGGTGACAGAAATGATCCAACAAATTACCGTCCCATTTCTATTCTGCCAGCACTGAGCAAAATATTCGAAAAGATAATTTTTGACCAATTATTAGATTTTTTCAACAAAAATAGTATGTTTCATGGTGATCAGTATGGATTTACTAAGGGTCGATCAACAACGGATGCAGATGTTGCACTTTTACAAAACATCTATGATGCTTGGGAGTGTTGTCAGAATGCAATTGGTGTCTTTTGTGACCTCTCCCGCCTTTGATTGTGTAGACCACAAAACCCTTCTATCCAAACTTGACCACTACGGAATAAAAGGGAAGGCTCTTGAATTGATTAAATCTTATTTGAGTAGCCGAATTTAAAAAGTTAGTGTAAATCAAGTAAAATCTGAAGGATCAACCGTAGTGATGGGTGTGCCCCAGGGTTCTATCTTAGGTCCTTTGTTGTTCCTAATCTATATTAATGATTTACCATATTATGTAAAAGATTGTAAGGCTGTACTTTTTGCTGATGACACTTCCCTTGTTTTCAGCGTAGATAGGAAAACTGACACCTCTGATGAGATGAATAATATATTTTCGCAAGTGTTGGATTGGTTTACAGCAAATAATTTAGTATTAAATGCAATTATTTATTTTCGCAAGTGTTGGATTGGTTTACAGCAAATAATTTAGTACTACATGCAAAAAAAACGAAATGTGTAAAGTTCTGCTTACCGAATGTTATAAAAGTTTCAACACGATTATTTATTGATAAGGAAGCAGTAGATATGGTTGATAACACAACATTTCTGGGAATAAGGCTTGATTCAGGGTTGCAATGGGGTGCCCATATTCAAAAATTAGCTGGAAAACTTAGCTCTGCGGCCTATGCGGTTAGAAGAATTAGGCAAATGACTGACGTTGATACAGCGCGTTTGGTATATTTTGGGTACTTCCACAGTGTTATGTCCTATGGAATATTGCTATGGGGTAACGCTGCAGATATATATACCATATTTGTTTTACAAAAACGCGTTATCAGATTTATATATAAATTAGGTGCTAGAGAGTCTTTGAGGGAACTATTTAAAGACAAATATTTTGACCCTCCCTTCGCAATTCATCTATGCGAACATTATGTACGTGCATCAGAATATACACTCATTTAAGAGAAATTGCGATATTCATAGTATTAACACGAGAAATAAAAATAAATTAGCCATCACAGCTTTGCGGTTAGAGAAAACAAAAAAATCTTTTGTGGGTCTCGGCTTGCGCCTCTATAATAAAATTCCAGATGATATAGTAGCATTACCATTATCTAAGTTTAAGACAGCAGTTAAAAATCATTTATTACAAAATGCGTATTATCATGTAAATGACTACTTATCATCATCTGAGAAAAATTCTTGGAAATAGTTGACTGCAAATTGTAATTGTATAATTTAAATGTATAGCTTAAGTGTAAATCTGTATTGTAATTGTAACATAGCCCATCAGGCTGGGTAGGGACCAATACTGAACTGGGTGTCTTTCGGCGTAATCTTCCCAGCAGTGGTCGTTCTGAAACGCTAGTAGTTTTTAGCTTTTGCACTAAAATAATATTTAAAAAAATGACCTTCAATAAGAGATAAATTTATCCTACATTGAATAAAAAATTTTGACTTTGACTTTGACTTTATGTCACATCACTATCAGCATCAACATCACTTGAACTGTTTGAGACATGTCTGCGTTTCCTCAAGTTTTCTTTACGCCTACTTGTATTCTTTTGCTTATCAATTTTGGCTTTTTCTTTTAAATCTTTCTTCTCCTTAAGTAGTTGTTTTCTTTTTTCTTTATTATATTCTTTTTCTTTCTTTTCCGCCTCTTTTTTGGCTTGAAATTCTCTCCATGCTTTACTTGTTATAGCCGATGGTATTTTCTCTTTGGATATTTTAAGTTTCTTTTGTATCGCTTCTGGCCAAAATAGAGCCTTCTTTGTGATGAAGTCCTCGGGTGCTTCCCTCCTCACCCCGCTCTCCACCCCGCGCGCCCATATAAATACGGAGGCGCGAGGACCTTCGTCCTCTTTCGACCGACTGGACGCCGGGCTGCTTCAAAGCTGAGTACTTTTGGAAATCTCTTCTGGAACAACGAATCTCGTGGCTGTGAACCTACGACCCTTACCTGTGACTTCTTTCTCATTGTATAATTGTTAAAAATTAATTAAAGAGTTTGGTCTTTTCAAATATTGTTTCTTTCAAAATAATCACTACGTCACAGTGGCGCCACAACAGAGGAGTTACCACGAGATTCGTTGATCTTCTAAATTTTATAACTGTGTTTTGAGTGCTTTATTTCGTTCAAAAGGGTATGTACTAGTGTTTGTTATTTTTTTGGTGTTTTCATTCCGTACTCAGTGCAGTGCAGTGCATAATTATATAACATATCTAATTCCTTTGTTCACGCGGTGCTATCGTCCGTCCACGTGCTTTTGCGTGCGCGCAGCGTGGCATATCATATCCCACTTTAAACTTAATTAACCTCACGTAATAATACCCTTGCTGTTAAACCCTTTTGGACGGAATCAAATTGATTTTTTTTTTACTTTTCGCTCCACATAATTTTTCTGGTTTCGTAGCTGCTCCACACATTTTTTTTTTTTTCGGTCACTATGGCTTATACCATAAAATTTACTTTATTAAATAAATCGGAACTCGAATATGAGGTAGAAATAAGAGGTGGTGACTCCTCAAAGTGTACTGTGGAGGAGTTACGTAAATTAATTACCAAACTTTCATCTAGTTCTCCTTCAGAGGACATTTTAGAATCATGTTTTACGGTCGAAGAGGATATTTCCGCGGTAAATAATTCCTTAATACGAGTGAAAAACAACGCGAAAGCCTTGCAATCTAAATTTGATAAAAATCTTTACTCTAGAACTGAATCTATTCTCAGCCACGTTTTTCATAGGTTATCACGCATTGACGTCACCTCAATTAGTGATACACAAAAATTTAATTCGGTCTGGAACGAGTTTCATTCCATTTCCGAAATTCTCTCGTCCTTAACTTCTTCTAAACCTGTAGTATCGAGCGGAGTCGAGTCACAGAACTCTGATGAAAAATTCTTTGATGCATTAACCTACGATCGTAAATTATTTTCTGAACTCGGTAAATTTAAATATAACGGCAAATCGTGTGTGCGCGCCTTTATCCAAAAAGTTAACGAATTTATGTCTTGTAGAAACATTCCAGATAGCAAAATCTTTTCTTTCGCTTTTGAGATATTTTCAGACGATGCACTCCATTGGTATCGTTCTATCAAAGACAGCGTTGATACTTGGGACGATCTTTGTAAATTACTTAAGCGTGATTTTAGTCCGCATAATTACGACGATAAACTAATGGCGGAAATAAGACTTCGTTCTCAGGGCGAGAAAGAGAACATAACCTTATATATAGCAAAAATGCAAGGATTATTTTCCCGTTTGGATGAGCCTGTCAGCGAGTCTGTCAAATTGAACATCTTGTTAAATAACATTAGGCCTTGTTACACTAATTGCCTTCTGACTGGGGTTGTTTCAGATATTTCTTCGTTGGTTAGCATTTGCAGAAAGTTCGAACAATATCAAAGTCGTAGTAATGATTTTTCTGAGCCACCTAAGGTTACTTCTAGTACTTTGGCGCCTGAACTGGCTTACGTTGATTCCGATTCCGCCATTGTAAATAAAACTTATAATAATAAAAACTTTTTCCGAAATCGAAATTATTTTAAAAATCCCAGTCCGGCTTCTTCTAACAATTTTTCTAAGGATCGTCAAATTAATGCCGTTGCTAATACTACTAATAATAAACAATTCTGCCTTAGATGTAGAAATGACTCGCACAATCTATCATCTTGCACTCAGCCTCGTTTTCTTATTTGCTTTAAATGTGGTTTGAAAGGTTTTAAAGTCTCTAATTGTACAAACTGTAATAAAAACAATGAACCTTCAAAAAACTTGTAAGTTCCGATTGGGGAAAGTCTAAAATAAAAACTCGAACTAGTAAAACTGAGTGGCACAATTGGCTACATCACGTATCCAATTTCTTTAATTGCCTTAAACTTTCTTCAATCGTAAATACAAACACACAACCTCCCTATATTCCTGTAGTAGTAAATAAAAAAAACACCATTGGCTTACTCGATTCTGGGTCTTGCGCAACTATACTTGGTAATAATTCTCATCTTCTTTTCTTGAAAAATTTGGAATTAAGTGGTTCTAAGCCCTTGGTTTTTACCACCGCTGGTGGCGAGCAATATTCTTCACTCGGCTCAGTGGTAATTCCATTCCAATTTCAAAATAAAACTGTTTCTCTTGTTACCCATATCGTTCCTGGCATCAAAAACCCCTTGATTCTGGGTATGGATTTTTGGAGAAGTTTTGGTCTGTTTCCGGCTAATTTGGAAACCATCTCACCTCAAAATAATCACGAATCTGGAACCTCGGTAGTACAGAAGGACACCGTTAGTAAATTAATTTCATTTGATAATTTAACTGACGATCAAAGAACTACCGCCAAAAACATTATTTCTCAATTTATCGATATTTCTTATCAGAAACGCGGTCTCGGCCGTACCTCTCTCATTACTCATTCGATAGATACAGGTGATCACCCACCGATTCGGCAGCGTTACTATCGCATGTCACCAGAGAAACAGCGCATTTTGGTAAAACATGTCGACCAAATGCTTAAAGAGGACGTGATTGAACCTTCCGAGAGCCCTTGGTCTAATCCAGTGATCTTGACCCCTAAAAAAAATGGCGAACTGCGTTTTTGTCTGGATAGTCGGAAATTAAATTCTATAACAAAAAAAGATGCTTATAGTTTACCCTATATTGCTGAGATTTTGGATAACTTAAGAGATGCTAAATACATATCTAGTTTAGACATTTCAAAATGTTTTTGGCAAACCTTGATAAAAAAAGAGGATCGTTGCAAAACGTCATTTTATATTCCTACGCGTGGTAAATTTCATTTTAAATCTATGGCTTTTGGATTAACTAACGCTCCAGCCACCCAGCAGCGTCTTGCAGATATTTTGTTTTACGGTCCAGAATTTGAAAACAGGGTTTTTTGTTATATCGACGACGTGATTTGTGTCTCAGATTCGTTTGATAGCCATATCACACTATTGTCAAAAATACTAGAAAAATTAAAATATGCGAACCTCACTATAAATCTCGACAAATGTAACTTTTTCTGTACTAAATTAAAATACCTGGGTTATGTAGTGGATTCGGAAGGCCTTCACGCCGATCCCGAAAAGGTAGAATCGATAAAAAACTACCCCACTCCTACTAACAAAAAGGAGGTCCGTCGCTTCCTAGGCGCTGCGTCGTGGTATAGAAGGTTTATACCTAACTTCAGTGCGCTGGCATCTCCCTTGAATAAACTAACCTCTAACGGTAAAAACTCTCCTGCGTTCAATTGGTCGCGAGAGGCTGACGCAGCTTTCAATAAATTAAAGGATTGTTTGTCTTCTTCGCTGGTACTATCTTGTCCAGATTACACACAACCATTTGAAATTCACGCGGATAGTAGTGACTTTGGTATCGGAGCTGTTCTTTGTCAGGTCTTGGAGGGGAAAGAAAGAGTTATAGCCTTCTACAGCAAATCCCTTACGGACCAAGAAAGAAATTATAGTGCTACAGAGCGCGAGGCGCTTGCTGTTCTGTCAGCTATTGAACACTGGCGTTGCTATGTAGAAAATGGCAAAAAATTTATTGTGTACACTGATCACGCTGCTCTCAAGTGGTTTATCAAACTCAACAATCCTACGGGTCGACTGGCTAGATGGGGAGTCCGTCTTTCTTCCTATAATTTCGAAATAAAGCATCGTCGAGGAACCGATAACGTTGTGCCAGACTTCCTTTCTCGTTCTCCTAATGTCATGCCTATGCAATGCAACACAATAGATGGGAATGTCATTTCTACTAATGATCCATGGTATCTTAATATCTATAAAGGTTGTTCACAGTCTCCTGCCTCTTTTATAGACTATCAGGTCCTTAATAATAAATTATATCGTTTTAAAAAAAGTCTTAACCCTCTTACTAGAGAGTTCCAATGGAAAGAGGTTGTTCCATCCGAAGAGAGATCGGAGTTAATAAGGCAAAACCATTCGTTGCCCACAGCCGGTCACATGGGCATCTCTAAAACATACAAGCGCTTGGCCCTTAACTACTATTGGCCAGGTATGTATGCGGACGTGGTTAAGGCCGTCAATTCTTGCGATGATTGTATCGCTCATAAACATCAAACTCACTCCACTTTCGGTCATATGGGCGGACCAAAGTCATGTCTTAGGCCGTTTCAAACGATAAGTATCGATCTAATCGGACCCCTTCCGCCTACAAGAAAACAAAATAACTATATTTTCGTTGTCTGTTGTTGTTTCTCCAAGTATTGTTTGCTTTTCCCTATAAAGCGTGCCACAGCAGAAATAATAACAAAAATACTCGAAGATAATGTTTTCTTGGTTCACGGCATTCCTTCTACGGTCATAGTAGATAACGGTAAACAATTCGTTAGTGCCCAATTTAAAAACTTATTATCTAAATATAAAGTTCCGAACACACACTATACCCCATTTTATACGCCTCACGTTAATACGGTTGAACGTTATAACAAAACTATAACTACAGCTATCTCCGCATTCATTGAGAACGACCACAGAGAGTGGGATACGCTAGTACCTAAAATCCAATTCGCTATCAATTGTGCCGTAAGCGAAGTCACAAACTACACGCCCTCTTTTCTTGTTTTCGGTCGCGAATTGATAACCTGCGGTTCACACTATCTAGATTCTGATCCGAACTTAATTCACGAACCACGTGACTGTTATGCGGAGTCCCTTGGTCATTTGTCTTCTATCTTCGACAAAGTACATGCATCCTTGTTATCGGCCCACGAGCGTAACTGCCAGTCTTATAATCTTCGCCGTAAGTCGGCCGAATTCCACGTTGGCGATATTGTTTGGAAGCGAACATTTTATTTAAGTGATAAAGACAAATATTTTTCAAAAAAATTGGCCCCTAAATTTATAAAATGCAAAATAGTATCAAAAAAATCTCCTTTGGTGTATAAACTTTCAGACATGTCTGGTAAGCCACTGGGCGAATGGCATATTAAAGATATAAAACAAATAAATTATAAAGAATAATTATCAAAATATAATCAAAATTTAAACTAATTAAATACTATCTTCTATAACCAATGTATAACATTTTTTTTTTTTCTTGTACCCTATGGTTTAGTGGTAAAAAAGTCTCTCGCTTGAATCAAGTATACAGGTTCGAATTGTCTTTATAACATTGTGTGTTCACCTATTCGCTATCGAACGCATTGACACTTGCAAGCTACGACCGGTTCTTGACCTTGGCTTACCGGTTGTGCATACCACAGCTGTTCACGCACACTTGTTAATAGATAACTATAATGATCGCTTCACATTGTTATTTCATATCGCATCGCATCTAACGTTTCGCGCTATATTTTAATCATTGTTTCTGGTGCTAAAAATAAAATAAAAAAAATAAAAATAAAATTGCTCTGTGAGGTGACTCGGCTCGGCTCGTATAATGTATTTCTAACTTTTCAGGTAACCTAACTGCGATACCTAGAATGTTACTCATTCCTTTTTCTATAAATTTCAGCTGTCCTGCTCCTCCTGGGTCTCCAGAGTCCGCAGCCCCGTCGTATCCTGCCAGCTTCAGCCAGCGAGCAGACGAAGCCGAATTTTCCGGCAGGAAAATTCTGTCCCAACGAGGGGGGTGTGTGATGAAGTCCTCGGGTGCTTCCCTCCTCACCCCGCTCTCCACCCCGCGCGCCCATATAAATACGGAGGCGCGAGGACCTTCGTCCTCTTTCGACCGACTGGACGCCGGGCTGCTTCAAAGCTGAGTACTTTTGGAAATCTCTTCTGGAACAACGAATCTCGTGGCTGTGAACCTACGACCCTTACCTGTGACTTCTTTCTCATTGTATAATTGTTAAAAATTAATTAAAGAGTTTGGTCTTTTCAAATATTGTTTCTTTCAAAATAATCACTACGTCACAGTGATTATTGTCACACAGTGATATTACGTCACAGTGAGTATTCTGGTGCCACACAAACGGTGATGGCACCAGAATACCTTTATTAAGCATGTGATGAGCAAAACTTACAGTTGATGAATTAGATGGTATGTCGCTTTGGTTTTTTGTAATAGTAGACGATGTCGACGGTGTGACTTTGGTCTGGAGTTTTATGCGTAGAAGCTAAGTCACTTAAAGCATATTTAGAAAGCAAGTCCTGGTTCAGCTTAGTTTCACCTTTATCATTGTCAGTACCTTTTTTATCGTGGTTATCATTAGCCCCCAATTTTTTTTTATTCTGAAGTGCTTGTGTAGAACAACTTGCAGATTTTGGTGAATCAAGGTAGCATTCCACAGGAGGACAAGATTTCAAAAGCACTTCAGAATTCAGAGGAATTTCAGAAGAAATCGTTTGTACAGCAGCACTCATCATTCGGTTCTTATTTCGCTCAACACAAAGTTTGTCATCTTTTTGATTATTAACGGCGTCTGTATTGCTTTCCGATCCAGTTATTCCACACAAGCTTTTATATTTAGCCCAGATAGTGTACATTGTTAAATCTTCAGTCGGTAATACATCAGCTAATTCTGACAAAGGTAAGTAAAAACACTTGTTAAAAGTATCTAGTTTTGACCGATTGAATATCTTCATGATTTCAACTTCAAGTTGGCTTAAAAAGCTTGGTTTTTGTAGAATCTGAAAGATGTTCTGTGTTGAACGTTTAACTTTGTAAAGTCAACTAGTTCTGGGCCAAAAGGAAAGAGCCGTCCAACACGAAACCCGTTTTTAATGCAGTCCGGAGTTACACTTTCTAATGCACGTTTTAGAATTGGGGCAAAGTTTTCTTTTTTCCCTTGCTGACCCAGATTTTTAGTCTTCCATTTCTTTATTTCCTGTCACCAAAACAGTTTAAGAGGCCTAAATACCGCCACATCCATAGGTTGCAATAAGTGAGTACTATTTGGGTACAGGACAATAACCTCAATTTTTTTCTCGCTGCAAAAATCTGACAAATGCTTAGTTATATGGGAAGCATGACCAGCCAAAAAGAAGATTATGGGGAACTTTGTATTGTTTTGAACCAACCAAGGATAGAATACATTGGTTACATATTCGTAAAATGTACTCCCGCACATCCAGCCGTTTTCAGAACGGCCAACGCCCCAACTTTAAGGAATACTGTCGGTTATAGGTCTTGGAACGCGTTCGTATGATAACACTATCATTGGTGGTTCTAACTGTCCAGCTGCATTGGCTGTTAGAAGAACTGTGAGGTTCTTTTTTTCTTTTCCGCATGTTGTATATATGTTTTTGTCTCCTTGTTTAACTAAAACACGGTCAGGTTTGGGATTAAAGAAAAACGCGCTTTCATCGGCATTGAATAATCGCGTTGGATCCTTTAAAGCTTCTGAAAGATTATTTTCTTGTAAATAATTATTTACGTCTGTAACCGTTTGACTATATTTTCTTCTTTTACAGATTCTCTTGATGTGGTTAAGTTTTGCGAAACCCTCTCAGATATTTCTGGGTGTCGCTTTAAAAATAAATCGAACCATTTTCTGCCTGGTCTGTCATTTGTAAATGGAGTTTTTCTATTAGCAGATTTTATAATTATTTGAACAGAAAGTTGCTCCTTTCCTATCGGGCAATGCAAAAAGCCATTCTTTCAATATGGCTTCCTTATTGGTTGTAAGTATTGTTGGTGGACCCATTTGACAGTCAGGAGGACTCTTTCCCGTTACTTTGTTTCTCAAGGTCATTCTCGGTACACCGTATTTTTTAGCTGCAGCTGAATAACTGTCCCCTTTTCTAACAGCTTTAAGTGCAAGGCCCATTTGATGGGGATTGTAGTCTTTCTTTGGTGCCATTGTTGCCTTATGAAACAAAGAAATAAAATAAATTTAAAATGCTTGATTTTGATTAATTTAGTAAAAAAAGGATAAATAGTTATGTATTAAGGCCATACCCAAATTTTCCGGGGTCCAGTGGCGCCCCCATTTAAAATAAATAATTTGAAAGGAAACTGTGATATCATTTAAAATTTCGTCTTGATCAAACCCTAGATAATCCTTTATACTATTTTATGAACTACTGTTTATAATTTAAAGTGCGAACGTGAAGCTTTTCTACGCACATTTGCGAAAAACGGCCACTTTTAGCTAATGTGCGTAGAAAAGCTTCTTGTTTGCACAATGATTTATTTTAAATGAGGGCGCCACTGGACCCCGGAAAATTCAGGTAGCCCCTTAACACCTAAAGTATGAACAAAATAGCACTCCGCAATGTTAACAAGATAACAAAGCTAAAATAACAAGGCAACTCCTCTTGTATACTTATTCCAAATATTATGGTTTGTCATACAACTCCCATGCTGGTCTGGGAGAAATAAAAAAAACTTAGAATGTACCAGCTGCTTCTCTTCCCACGCAGATCGTAAAAGCCGATCGAGGGAATGGGCAAAAATGCAAATCATGTAAACAGGCGATGCGGCTAGCAACCCATCACTGTATTGATTGCTTTTCCATCTTCTCGCCCACCATGACGCTAAAAGTGGCTTTTGGGTCTTGCGGCCCTGGGCTCTGCATAGAGCCGCAAGACCCAAAATGCTCTGTCTGCCCCATTAGGGATAAAGACGTGATAGTATGTATGTATGTATGTATGTCATACAACGTCCAGTCATGGTCGCCCCTATAATGGTCACTATGACCATTACTGGGCCATTATGCACAAACGAGCGGCAGATAAAATTAAACGTTATTTCTGAGGACAAATATTCTAAATTTGATAATAAGGGCAAAAACGCATTTGTACCAATCATGGTCAAATTGGACACAGACTGCCCCACACCGGTCCTATGACCGATGACCTCACGCAATTTCATGCGTGCCTAATGACCTCACGTAATTTAATCGCGCCGATGACCTCACGCAATTAAATGCGTGCCTAACGACCTCATGCAATTTGAAGCGCGCCGATAACCTCACGCAATTTCATGCGTGCCTAAAGACCTCAAGCAATTTAATGCGCGCTGATGACCTCACGCAATTTAATGCGTGCCTAAAGACCTCACGCAATTTAATGCGCGCCTAACGACCTCACGCAATTTAATGTGCCCCGATGACCTCACGTAATTTAATAATAATAATAATAATAAAAATTTTATTTCAGACTTTTTATCCATATTATGTTAGTACCACTTAAACTTATTCTAGGGTTAGTAATTTAGGAAATTTTAAATTATTTCGAAATCAATATTAGCCTCCGATGGAACTCCTGTGCTACAGATATTGGTAGCTAACAACAGGAGCGTGAAGCTGCACCCAGCGACTCAACAGAGGAGAGTCCCACCGGTCGGCCAACGCGTTCAGGATGGCGTTCGACGAGCCACGCACGCGCGCCCACAGCGAGGCGCATCGCTTTCTAATGATGGTATAGAAGCAGTCAGTATGCGCCTCCGCGAACATACCTGACGCGCTGCAACAACGCGGCAGTCCGAACAACATCCTAAACGCGTTATTGTACTGTACGCGTAGTTCGCTATATGCCCGCTGCGTGAAATTAACCCACAGACCGCACGTGTAAAACGATTGACAGTAGGCTCTGAAAAGCGTCAGCTTGGCTTGTTTACTACATCGTGCAAATCTGTGAATCAACATATTACAGCGAACAGATAACGCCCTACGCTCTCTCTCAATATCTACCGTGTCTGACAAGTTCTCAGTGACCCAGTGACCCAGATATTTGAATTTCGCAACTCTTTTCAAGGGGGTGCCCCCTAGAGCAGGACAGATTACTTCTCGCTGACTCCTCGAGGCCCCCGCTTTAAAAACCATAAACTCGCTTTTGCGCGGGTTATATCTGAGCCCATGAGCCACTGCATATTCTTCACACATGTGTAGAAGTTTTCTCAAGGCTCCAATCGACGGGCTTAACAGCACAATATCATCACAATAGCTTATGTTATTGACGCACTTTCCACCTACATGACATCCTATGTAGGTGCTGCTGAGCCCCTCGATCAGTTTGTTTATGTACAAGTTCAAAAGCTTAGGCGAGGTCAACCCCCCCTGCCTCAAGCCGCATTCCAACCCGTACTCATCCGACCGCGCGTCAGCCCATTTGACACAGTTCCTCTGGTTGTCATACCAATATTTAAAGATTGATATAACCTCCGGAGGAAGGCTGGTTTCACACTGTAGCTCTTTCCACAACAGATTATAAATTACTAAATCGTAAGCCTGCGACAAGTCCAAAAAACAAGCATAGACTGGGGTTTTTCTTGCTGTATAGTACTGTACAGTCTGCTTGAGGCAGAAGATGGCACTTTCAGTAGATAGACCAGGTTTAAAACCAAACTGTAAATCATGGATTTTAATACTTACAGCCAATCTTCTATCAAGCAGACCGTCCAGCACCTTAGCTATAACCGTAGCCAAGGATATAGGCCTATAATTGGACAAGTCTGAGGCATCCCCTGTTCTATTTTTTACAACAGGCACCACAACGGTGTACATCAATTCATCTGGCAAAAAACAATGGCTTATACATAAATTAAAAAACATGGATAAAACTCGCGGCAAGTGTACCCCCGCGTATTTCAGATGCTCGATGCTGAGATCATCATGACCGGGAGACTTACCTCTGACCATGCCTTTTATGACCGAGGCGACCTCGCGCGCAGAAAACCTGCCATTTACGAGTAAGTCCCCGTCGCGACATCCAGCATCGAACACCTGCGACTCCTCTTAACTCAACTCTTGACTCATTTAATGCGTGCCCAACCTAACAAAAGATTAAACGGCTTGTTAATCTAAAACCATGATACAACAACCTGCCGCTTCACGTGACATCTTTGAGTAGAAATCAAGTGAAACCAATATGTGAAACCAATATGTGAAACTATATTTAAAAATGTGAAGCCTCTGAAGCCGTGTCATGAAAACTCTTCAAAACATGAAATTGTCGTGCCCTTATGATTGCTACAGTGGTGACTGGAATTAATAGCCTTCTCCATGACCAGAAGCCGAACAGTCATCTTTAGCATAACCGAACCTAATCCATGGTTCCTCTCAAACATAAAAGACATAAACATTAAACACATGAAAGACCGCTGTTGGAGTTGGCTTTGTTATTTGGGATCCACATTCCCTTCACAATAGCCTCCATATAGTCATTATTTGGTCTTCTTCTGGGTGACGCTGTTGCACGTTGCGCCACCTAGTCTAAAAAGCTTGTACTACAAATTAATGGTTCTTACGCGTGGCAACTACGAGCAACATCTTTCACTTAGCGTTTTTAGCAAATATTCATAGATGGCGTTATTTTATGTAACTGTCAATGTCATTACGCCACCACCTTTAATCTTCAATTATAACTCGTCACGGTAGCACGTCCTTTTATTTTCTCACCCAATTTACAAACCCAGAAAACCAGTAGAAGCGTAGACATTTTTGGTGCTTCATACAAATTCTGTGGAAACTTAAGGTTGATTGGGACGATAACCTTCCCAGTGATCTACCAACGAATACGAATACGAGGGCGCAGCCAGATCGAGCGGCTCCACTATTACCGAGGGACCGTGCGGCGCCTGCGACCGAGGAGGCCTGCCCGAGGCACGACCCACGCACGTCCTACGCTACGCTACGTGTTACCAACTGTAGTGTACCTCTAACACATTCACTATCACTGTGACACTGGCTCACCTTTACACCAAGACACGTCCGCTCTGTACGACATCTACTGTAAGACTGCGCGATCCGACTGCCGCACAGCGTACTTATATAACGTACAACTGACGTTCTACCTTCGCTGCTCTTGTGAGTGGGACAGCATATGTATCTATTTATAGACACAGAACACTACATCCCTTCCTTACAATTTTTTTTTAAATGAAGTTACAATTACGGAGTATGTTCCAATTATAACTAGGTTATCTTATAACCCACGATTCAATTAAATCTGCAACCTAATTGAGTAAGAATATTAATAGATTCAGATATTTATGAACTAAGTTTTTCGTTCTCCCTCTATCCTTCTCCATAAAATTTATTTTTTTAATTTTTTTTCTTAAGTTAAATTCAAACTAACGAGCAATGACTCATAACTCATAACCAATAATAAAATTTATTTTCTTTTTGTAGTTTAAATCGGTCGAGTTTGACTGCCAGTGTCAATCTCTAATGTAATTCCTGCCTTTGCTCATATCTACTAACTGAGAAAGCTGAAATAAAAGGAACGCTTATATTAGTTAAAAATATCTTGACAAAATAGTGTTTTTACTATATATTTTTCCGAATTTCATTCAACTTGTAATATGACTAATAACAAAGCAGACTAATTATTTTTTTTCGAATTGAGTCATTCTAAACCTTTAAGGCTCGAAGTAAATTGGGATTTTAACTGCCATTTGACCAGCTTACTTGATTTTCCAAGGGCTCCAAAGTGAGGAAAATAGTCTGTTGTAAATAGTCTGTAGTAAGGACCCACGAATAAGACGATTCGGGTGGAATACCCGTCTTAGGGTCATGGTCACTTGTTCGCGTAAAAATACATAAACAGCCATCCGAGAGCAGTGTAACCTGTGTAACTTGCTCACTAATGAGCGAACGGTATAAAAATATTTTACCTATTCTTCTTCCTTTTCCAACACTGTCAGAAAATGGATCACTGTCAAAAGTCTACTTATATCGGCCGTCATAAGATATCTAACGAACTCTTGACTCCTGTTATGCATTACTATAAAGTTGTTTCAAAATAACCACAATCTCAGCGGTCACTTCATATAATTGTATTCTACAATACAAGTTAACACTGAAAACACGCACTTTTAACTTTCACTTTCTTTCACTCATCACTTACTTTAATATTTTTAAAGAGAATATGTAATGAAGTGAATAATAATTTATTTATTTTATCTACTTAACATTTTGCTCAATATTCTAAAACCACATCACTAAATAAAAACTATGCCAAAATTAAGCAAATGAAATAATAATCAAAACCAATAGTATAGAAACACAAGAACTTGCATATTATTTAAGTTCTTGCTTGTTAAAATTTCATTTTGTCTTTCTAATTTGCCGTTAAAATATCAATTTGCATCTTCCTATGTTTCGAGTTGGTGATAATCCTCGAATGTCTGCTATATCTACGTCTGCAAAAGTCCGCTTAGTTTTATAAGAATGTTCATGCATGAATTGCTCAGTCTTTCTTACCACTGTTGTTGTTTGATTCTTGACTCTCCAGTGGGATTATATGGCCAATTCAATGATTTTCTTATAAAGCCAATTCAATGATTTTCTTATAAAATAATTTAATATAGAGGGGCGATACTATAATTTATAACAAATACTTCTATGCAATGACCTTTTACATGTGTCAGCACCGTGGCGGCCATCTACCTTGGCCGCATTATCGGCTCGGCAGCCGCAGCTGCAGAAGATGCAGCCGAGAGAAACCGGGCTAAGTATGCGGCTTTAGAGCCGTATTGTTGCTTCGTCCTAGTGGCGGTAGAAACGATGGGCTGCTCGGGTGCTGATGATAAGCGCCTGATCGGCGAGATAGGGCACAGAATTGTAGAGAAGACTGGTGACTCCCGTTTAGGTTCGTTTCTCGTGCAAAGGATGGCCATTGCAATCCTGCGTGGCAGTGCCAGCGTATTTGCGCGGGGAACGACAAAGGCGGTTTATATGACAGATTTTTGTGTGTACTTTGATATAGTTTTGACAGTGCTTACATAGATAAACATCCAAGACCTAGGACAGTTTGAAAAAGGCCATTTTCCAACTTGCCCTGATCGGGAATCGAACCCGGGACCTCTGGGGGGTGGATTAGCATGGTGACCACTACGCCACGGAGGTCGTCATTCTTGATCTCGCACATTTTAATGTGGGCTTACGGCCTCACCCAATTTAATGATTTTCTTGGCCTCGCACAATCCAATGCATGCCCAAACTGACAAAAGGTTAAACGGCATGACACAACAACCTTTCTTGTTCCAGATTCTTCAGATGTAATGTTTGAAGCTAGAAAATATATTTCCAGTGCCCTTATCCATTTCTCCCATCTAGCGCCTACCGACACTGATCACTGTCAGGGTCGAAATGCTCGAGGTTTGGAAGTGTCGTGACTTGAGCCATGGGCTGATGTGCAAATTGTACAACTAAATCCAAATTTGCGCAAGCTTACATTGCCTTTCAGTCCAATTAATATTATCTGAGCTGACCTTTCATATCGACCATAAATAAATGCTTATATGGACTTTCATATTGTCCTTTAACATAGATCATATACCTCACTCGTACTAGCTATCATATTGCAATATGTAAGGTCTATCACACAACTATTTGACATAGCTATCATATTGCCATGTCTCATCATTAGCTATCATATTGCCCCATGTCATAGCTATCATATTGCTATACATGTGTCATCATAAGCAATCATATTGCTGTTGTTATCGGCTATCATATTGCCATGTCTCATCATTAGCTATCATATTGCCCCATGTCATAGCTATCATATTGCTATGCATGTGTCATTATAAGCAATCATATTGCTGTTGTTATCGGCTATCATGTAAGCACATAGTTAGATCCCTTCTACTTTTCGTGGAACTACTTCGAAACAGAGCAATTTTTAAAATTGTAAAGTATAAGCTTAACTATTAATTTAAAACATTTACATTAAGTAAGTACCTATATTTATTGAGTGTACCAGTTATGTGAAGCATCTCACGTGTTCCTAATTAGTTATAAAAAGGAATTGGCTATTAGTTTGAGTGTAAGTCATTATTATCTGCAATTCTTCTAAACCTAATTGTCGGCACATTTTAACAAAATTGGAATTTCAAACTGGCCACCACAGGACAGGCATGTTGCCTAGTGTAGGGCCAACAGCGTAACTTTTGTGTACATTAAGGAGTCAAATAAATTTCATTTCATTTCAAATTTCATTTCATTTCAAATTCATTTGATTTCATTTCAAATCATATTGCCATATAACATAGCTATCATTTTTCTAATAAATCATACCTAAGTAGGCTATCATATTGCCATTGACCACAGGTTATCGTATTGCTTATTTCGTATACTACCTCATTACCGGTAAGTGTATACTTATACAATAGAGAATATGCACGCATTATTTGCTTAATAAAAGCCTTATTAACCACAGTAAACAAATATGAAATAATTTATAAAATATCTTAATCAGCGACGAACCTGTGATACTTTAAAGTTTCATTAGAGAGAGAAGTCCGATATGGACTGGTGACGTCATAAATACATATCATCAATACATTTGCTATAGAAAATAGCGTATTTCGCGAGTGAGATAGACATATTTTCGTAAACTCGCTATATCTCGTTCGTTTTTCCACCAATTTTATTCTGTTTTCAGTGTAAGTTAGTACTTTCGAATATTTACGGATAAACTGGTTCGATAACACATATTTTTCATGCATATTCCCTACTATGGTTTCTCTTCTTTTTTTTAATTTTTTTTTTCACACCGCTACCACGTCAAAGACAAAGAGGCAACCCAATCGAGGCCTACAAAAGTCTAATAGGATATTATGATGTACCCTATTTGCAAGACCTATTACAATTTTCTTACAATAATGATTGAGAGGACATTAGCTGAAATTGTATCGTGTGAAATCAAAAGAAATATCAATTCATAATTTTCTCTCTAATCATGTGGTTGCAGACTGGAACCAGAGAATGTTGTTAACTGCATCTTTAGTGAACAGCTTTAAAAATACACTGTATAGAAACCAGATCAGCTTAATAACTGCTAGTATGTTTTAAAGCAAATACAAATAATAACCCTCATCAGGAAAATCACAGCCGACTCACAGAGTGTGAGCCTCCCGGCCCTGACAGAAAGCACCCACAACTTATACTCATTGACTCCAGCGACTGGCGACCTTCCCGCACAGCATTGCACTCCGGATCTGATGCAACTATCCTCCAGCATAACTCATAGGTTTAAAAGTGATGCCTGTCTAGGAGTAGAATAAAATACCTAATAAAAGAGTTTCACCACATAACTATAATGATCTACCTTCCTTCCGTAAATTCAGCACCTCTCATTTCATACGGAAAAACAATATAATCCCCCATTTATTTCACTTAATCCATGTAAATCGGAAAACTATAGCTATTTGAATAATATATTTCAATAGTAATCGCGTCATATACGACTCGTTAATTTTTCTGTTATGTTTTTCCTCTGAAATTTATTAAATGATAAGTTCCTTATTTCTTTCGCAAAAAAACCTAGGTAATCAACAAAGATATATGTTTTTTATTTTGACTTAACTTTTTTCTTTACTCTGATACTTGTGAAAGACTGGATCTGGTGCCTAAGCTACGCATAAAGCCTTTATTTTAGGTTACCAACTCTCTCTGAAAAATATATAATCTGAGAATTGTTATTTTGAACTTTTATTTTGCAATAAAGTATAGCCATTACCTAATATAGTAAATGCTAACTGACACTTCCACTTTCCTTGTTATTTTTTTTCTCTCACAAATATATTTTTTTAACATTCAGTATGCAGCATTTACTTTTGATTTAAAATTCTATTTGCTTTTGAGTATTTACATTAAATACTCCAGCTCATAAAATGGAAAAATAACTCACCGCGTGGCTTCGTATCATTTTCTCGTCGCCATTATGTAGTGTACCTCTAACACATTCACTATCACTATGACACTGGCTCACCTTTACACCAAGACACGTCCGCTCTGTACGACATCTACTGTAAGACTGCGCGATTCGACTGCCGCACAGCGTACTTATATAACGTACAACTGACGTTCTACCTTCGCTGCTCTTGTGAGTGGGACAGCATATGTATCTATTTATAGACACAGAACACTACATCAACCACCCCGAGACGGAAGATTCCTCCGTGCTGCGGCTATAGAAAATCCAATCCAGCGAGGAAAAATCGTGTGGCGCGCGGCGCGTCAAACGAGAACGCCCACGACCTAGCCACGCCAGTACGCCAGTGACAACGTGCTACCGACCACGCCACGCCGGAAGAGTCGACCGTGCTAAGGCAATAAGTCATAGGTATCATAGGTTTACTGCCTACCAAGTAAGTGTTTTTGGTGTTTTTGCAATTTACTCCATTTTTGGTTGAATTTAACATAACCTCACATTTGCCATGTCCTCAGACGACGAAAGGAGCCCTAACATTATTGAAAGCAACCTGCTCAAAGATTTAATTAAAAAAAGAGGTGTCGAAAAGGGCAAACTAACTCTATTTAAAAAATATTTATCAAAAATTAACCTAGATTCACTATCGGCTGAACACATTATAGACCTAGAATTGAGGACTCAACGGGCACTTGAAATCTTTAAGCGATATGACAATATTCAAGACAGAATTGAAACATTATCCACTGATCTTGATAAAGAATGATCAGAAAGAGACGCCTTTGAAAATTCTTATTATGAATGTATGTCTAAAGCTAAGTCGTATTTAAACCAACAGTCCACAGCCTCGTGTAACGCCACCCAGTTGAATAATACCTCTCAAATTTCAGTAAATGAACCCACCGATTCAGTAAAATATCCAGACATCCCACTGCCAAAGTTTTTGGGTTCTCTTACCCACTGGATGGAATTCAGAGATGTTTTCGATGCCCTTGTTAATCAAAGTAACCTCAAACCTATTATTAAATTTAAATATTTGCATGGTTGCCTCTCAGACAGCGCTTTAGAGGTAATAGGCTCGGTTGAGTATTCCGATGAGAGTTATGCACTGGCATGGCAGTTGTTGTGCGAGCGCTACAACAACCCTAAGGTGCTTGTCTATCACCATCTAAGAGAACTTTTCAATATAGAGAATGTGCAAACTAATGCCTCAGCCCTTAAAAAATTAGCTGACAGTATATCCAAACATATTAGAATATTAAAATCCTTGAACGTCCCTACTCAAGATTGGGATATCTTAGTAATATTTTTCTTGTCAGCTAAATTAGATCAACATATGCAAAGAAAATGGGAGGAAAGGTGTAAAACCCGGAAACTTGCTACATTACAGGAGTTCAAAACTTTCCTGCGAGGCCAAGCTGACCTCCAGGAGACGCTGAGCCAGGCCGGGACCAGCTCCAGTGATCAACCGTCCTCGACAACCTCACTGAAGGTCCTCGTGGCCACTTCTACTCCTGGTGCTCATCATGGCTCTCAACTCAAAACATCTGGTATTTATAACCGCCGTAGTCAATGTCCTAATTGTAAGGAAGGTCATTACATTAATCAATGTCCCAAATTCTTGGCTCTGAACCCACAATCACGCATTCGTGTGGTAAATAGACTTAATCTATGCCAGAATTGTCAGGTATTAATCACATATTACCAAATTGTAAAGCTTTTCACTGTAGGACTTGTCAACGTAAACACCACACTCTTCTGCATATAATACCTAACAATGCTAATAATACACAAAGGTCTACTTCAACAAACACCAATACACAGCCCACGTTGTCAACTATACCCAATCCAGAACCAACATTCGAAAATCAATCTGTCAATCTATTATCAAACCAAGTTGTCAATACAACAATGGGTTCAAGTAACAACAACGGTTTACCAGTGCAATTAAAACCTGTAGTTCTTTCCACAGCACTAGTCACTGTGCGAGATAGATATTACCAACTTCACAAAATGAAGGTCCTATTAGACTCCGGCTCTCAGTCAAATTATATCACCCATAATGCATTTAATAAATTAAATTTACCAACTCAAACATTAAATATGGAAGTTATTGGGTTCAACGAGAACAAAACAAAAATTAACCAATTGTGTTATTTTGAAATTAATTCTATTGATAATACCTATTCAACTAATTTATCATGCTTTATTGTACCCAGTATTTGTACCTTACTGTAGTGTATGTAAATATCTAGTTGTTTGTCTCGAGCGCATACGTCACAAGTGCCGACCGGAGTGGGGGCAGTCTGTGTCCGACCGTCAGCCCGGTAACACGTGGTGGTGCGTAGGCGAGCCAAATATAGTATTGTTGAAGGGAAGATTAATAGTAGAGGGTAGATACTAGAAAAGGCGATGCCCCGCCGGTACCGCCACATTCTCGCTTCATCTTTTCGTGCTATTAGGTCGTTACTCTGCCGGTTTGGTTATCGATTTTAGTGTTATCGTAATTGTGAGGTTATAGTGTTGTGTGTTAATTTTGTGATTGCTTTACTTGGTTTGTAATAATTTTTAATTTAGTCATTTAGATGAACTGTTAAATGGTGTAAATTAAATTGTTGTAAAATAATTATATTTTTGAGTTGAATTTCCTTAGCTAGTAGTAATTAAATTTAAAAAAAAATCACTTCTGGTCTTATTTCCAAGATCAGAAGTGGGATTCGAAATCTTTTGCCCACGTGCTTAGTTTTACATGTGATTTTATCGGATTTTAATTTGAATAACCATTTAACCTCATCTACCCTCGATTTCGTTATTTTTTTTCATTTTTACTTGCAAACGTGTGCAAGTGCGTTAATTGCAAGTCGTTGTTGTCGTCAAGGGTGAGTCCTTTTTTTTTCCTCCATTTATATTTGTGGCAAGTAGTTTGTATTCTAGTGATTTGTGTGTGATTTTCTTCTGTACTTATCTCAAGTACTTTAATTTCAAAGTTATTGTTCGAATCCTTATAAATTAGAATGTCGGATCACGGGCGTGATCGCAGTGTGACCCGCCGCGATAGTCGTAGCCTGTATCGCGACGATGATCGCCGCAATAGTCGCGACCGACGTGATAGTAGGCGCCGTGAACGGTCTTCTGAGATGGAAGCTCTAATGCTTCGTCTTAGGATGTTAAAAGAAAAGTTTAGGGCTCCGTCCGCGTCGGTTTGTCCTAATGTACTATCATGGTCTTTTTTGCATGGATACCATAAAGTCGATTTTTCTGTGAGGTTTTGCACCTGGACTCACAGAACTTAAACTAGATGGCGTATTCACATATTAAAAATAACAAAAGCTCAGCAACGTGCATCTGCAAAATATGATTTTTAGTTGGCTTAAGATAATTTGTGATGACATGAAATAAAATAGTAACTATAGCAAAAAACAATATATTTTCGATAAAACATAGCTTATTGAGTTTTTATTTTCAAGAAAATTTTCAAGAGTTTTGCATTAGGAGCCTCAGAATAAAACTAGATGGAACATATATAATTTTTTTAATAAAAAATATGGTAATATTTTTTTATTTGGTAAAATGGAAACATCAACAAATATTTTTCTTACTGATTAACGTTTACAAATGCAACTTTCGTGTAGGTAGATAAGAAATAAAACAACATTAGTTATATTATAGTCTTATAATTAATACACCTTAACTTATAATAACCTTTCGCTAAATACACAACATAAGTTTTTTAAATGCTTTGCCTTCTTATATATAGTTATAGTTAGTGTAGTATAGTTTATTACAAAAATTCGTTTTGCAGATATATATATATATTGACTATATGATTAATTGATATAATATGATTTTAAGGTTTATAGCTTAAGTATTCGTTTCCAACCGAGAAAGAAATCGGAGCTAAACCTCAAATCAATAACAATTTTGAGACCGGGTTGTAGCTACCATAAAGAATAAAAGACAATATAAACATTTGTAATAATGCAGAAAATAATAAAAATCAATTAGTATAATAACATATTGCTATTACAAAAAAAAATATTTCACTTACGCTCATTTTGAACACAATATATAGCTATCCCGGTCTCAGCTAATAACCTGTATAACCGCCATTTTGATCGATTACAGCTTGCAAGCGCGAACCCATGGAGTTTATTAAATTCTCATATAAATTGGAACCCCGTATAGAATCCCATACTTGCATGCAGTGATTACTCAGTTCCTCCTTAGTTCGTTCGTTCCTATTGTCCCACCTTTGAACCATAACGCCCCATACATTTTCAATCGGGTTTAAATCTGGCGATCTCGCAGGCCAAGGAATAATTCTTAAATCCGATTGCTGCCTAAACCACTCTTGCACAATTATGGAACGGTGTATAGGACAATTGTCCTGCACGAACGATATCAATGGCACATCCTCTACTGGGAAAATATTTCGCACAGTGGGCAACATAACGTCCTTCAGCACGTCTAAATAATTCACACTATTTGCTCGACTGGGTACTAAAGTTAGTTCTCCTGGGCCTGCGGCACTCATCCACCCCCACATGTTTACTGCTATACGACCAGATTCACAGTTAGGCACAACGTGATCACTATTATAACGTGTATTATTCCTACGCCACAGCGTAACTCGCCCGTGTTGGCTAGATTTAAAAGTCTTCTCATCACTAAAGATGACGTTACTCCAGTCGAAATTTCTATTTTCCAAAGCGAACTTTAATCGCGCCCTTTTATGGGTTTCGGTTAACAATGGCTTAATAGCATGTCGCCGATAATGCAGACCTTCACTATGGAGAGCACGACGCACCGTTCGTAAAGATGTGTCAAACAATCCTGCGTAATATCTGGTTGGGATAAAGCCATTTTCCTCATAACCTTGCACCATAAGTTTACGCTGGTCTGAGCTAATATGGGGTCTTCTGCCGGATCTACTGCGGTGTTCCAACGAACCCTCCTCTTGAAACCGTTTTACCCATAAAGTGACAGTCTTTATCTGAAAGAGGAATAAGTATATGATCGCTCTCGAGGCTCGCCAGATGGCGTTGCAATGTAAACATTGGCTCAGTATTTAAAACAAATTTAAAAGTGTTAATGTTGTCCAATTAAGTTAAAAGTGACCAAAGTTTAATTAATAAACTGTGACTCTTAAGTGATAGTGTTTTCAAGAAAGACTATAAGTAATAAGTATGTTTAACGTTTAAAAACACTGAGTAAGTGACATACTAGTGACGAAAATCCAAAAACTACTGAATAACTTACGGAAGTTATGAAAGAGATTGTATGTGTGATCTATTCAGTCGAATCACTAGTTGTGATGTGTATATCGTTGACCAACTCAGCTATAACAATATAAATAACAAATCTTCAATTTGCAAGACAAAGATGATCTTTTGCTTTGCGAACAGCCAATCATTTTAAACATATGTGACTCATCGTTCAACGTTTATATCCTCACAGTGTAGCAAAGTGGTAAAACGCTACTATTTACGCGAAGTCTTATACTATTCAACAACAGAGGGATCTGCTTGTCTACAATCGTCGACCGAGATTTACCTCCATCTGTAATCAGTTGACAGAACTGGGGATTGCCAATCAATTCCATTTTTGCTACTCACTGACAGAGGGCACTCTTCGTATACAAAACAGCAAGTCTTAATTGAGATTCACCCCCATCTGTTGATGCATTCGGACGACAAGTATGGTTAAGTTGGCTGTTCACAGACAGAGGGAGCTACGCGCATAAAAACATCGACTTTGCAAGTATTGGCATCATGTATTTCATCATTTACGTCATCGATGCGATTAGTACAGCGGGCATCAGACCTGGCATTACTACCACAGTTGCAACGGCAGACTCGAGTTCGAGTACCGGCGACGTCTAAGAAAATTTTTCACCATTTTTGTACATTTTCTTTGTTTTGTTTTTTAATTTTTTTAATATTTTAATGTTTTTGTGTAATAAATTATTAATATGCAATAATTTTTATTCGGGTTTTTATTCTTTTTATGTGACATTATTATTATTATTGTATGAATTTGTTGAAATTAATCTGATCTGTATCTTTAAATAATATTATTCACCTTAAATTTTATTGTTGTTAAATTATGTATTAACATTCATACACCAGTAATTTTTTTTTTTTGTATTATTCTTAAATTTTGACTGTTTTTGGTTAGATGTGTAGTTTTATTATAATTATTATTTTTTATGACTCGTTAATAATGTTGAAATTTACTTGATCAATCTATTTTTACACTTGTTTTTAATATTATTTATGTTTTACATTTTTGAAATTATTATTTACTTTTGTTAAGAAAAGAGTAGCTGTAATGCAAAATTTTTATTTCCTACCATAAATTTGATAGTTTGGGATTCTCATTGACAAGTCAGTATAAATTTTTTTTGGTATTTTTTTTTTTAAAGTACGTATTTGAATGTAAGAAGGGCACAAAGGTTTTGAGTATTTTAATTTGTGCATACGACCTCGCCTGCCAAAATGTCGCTTACGGTGTCGCAGCCTCCGTCTAGCCCGGGTCGTACTTCAGAGACACAGGAAAACTGGATTAGGTGTGACCAGTGTGCCCAGCCTCGCTTTTTCAGGGGAAGTAAGGGACTTAAAATTCATGTATCAAGGATACACCGATTGCACGCCCCATCTAGCCCTGTGCCTGGTCCCAGTAGAGAAAATAATAATCCATTTCCCACTTTGCAGGGTGAGGAACATGATGTGGGTTCAGAAAGCCAACCTTTATGGAAACTATTGAGTGGCTTAAAAAACAATGTGCCTGTAATCAAACGTATCCCTAGAGGTGCGCGTTTTGCAGTTGCTTCTGCTCTTCGTAAGTGTATTGACTTGGTTGTTGAAAGGAATGACAAGGAAAGTTGGGTGGAACTGTTAACTTTTGCATACCGTATTTTACACGTAAAGGAGCAGGCGGAAGCGACATCTTTGACTACGAGGATAAAGAGTAATTGTTCTGACCCTCTACCCCTACCGTGAGGGTTTTACACCGGGTGTAAATTCTAAAGGTAAAAGCCATATCAAAAGAGTAGAAGTAAAAGTAAATGATGGAGATTTAAGGGGGGCAGCGAAGTTACTTTTCTCTAGTGACGTCTTGGCGCTAGATAATGCCGAAACTCTTCGGGAACTAGAACTGAAGCATCCACCACCCATGCCATCAGCACAACTACCCGACCCACTTCAATCCACGAGTTCAACTCTCAGGACCTCAGCGGAGGGTATGCGCAACACCATTTTATCTTTTCAAAGTGGTTCTGCGTCAGGTTTAGACGGAATCTCCCCTCAACACCTCAAAGACTTGACGGGATGTTCGGTGGGGGATGTGGGGGGCAGTCTTTTGAGTAGTCTAGTTAAATTAGTGAACTTGATGTTATCGGGTTTGGTATCAGAAAATGTCATCGATCTCTTATATGGCGCTAATCTTGTTGCCTTGAAGAAAAAAGACGGGGGCATTAGGCCGATCGCGGTGGGAAGTACCTTCCGTCGCATCGCCTCCAAAATTTGCTGTCAACACGCGCTTCCCATCCTCAGTCACACTTTCCAACCAAAACAGCTGGGTTTTGGTATCAAGGGCGGTTGCGAGGCTGCGGTCCATGCGGCAAGGACCTTTTTGCAATTAGATGGGGGTGAAGTGCTGCTCAAGGTTGATATCCGGAATGCGTTTAATACCATAGACAGGGGGTCCATGTTAAAGGAGGTCGGTGAGCACATTCCGGATATTTACCCTTACCTTTGGCAGTGTTACGCTTCTCTTAAAAATTTAGTATATAAAGATCACCTGGTGTATTCCTCCACGGGATGTCAGCAGGGTGATCCCCTTGGTCCTGCCATTTTCAGCCTGGGTATCAACCGTATTATTGCATCATTATAGAGCAGGTTTAACGTTTGGTACCTAGATGACGGCACTTTGGGGGGCGATGCTGCTACAGTGATAGCGGATTTGAAATTGCTAAGGGATTCATTTGGAGCTATGGGCCTGGAACTCAATTTTGGTAAGTGCGAGTTGTATGTTAAACCAACTATTGATCCGAGAGTTAGGGATAACATAATTTCTAATTTCAATGCACTGGCTCCCAATATAAAAATTGTGTCGAGCGAGTCTTTGCGCCTGCTCGGTGCCCCAGTATTACATGAGTCTATACCATCATACATAAGCGACCAGACTAATATTTTTCAGTCATCATTAGAGCGTCTACGCGAAATACATGCGCACATGGCTGTATCTATTATTCGTTCGTGTCTTTTTGTCCCAAAATTCACATACGTTTTACGTTGTGCTCAATTTTGGAAATATCTTCATCTTCTCCACGGCTTGGATAATATTATTAAAGATACTCTGGTAATGATACTGAACTGCCAACTAAATGAAAGATCTTGGGTACAGGCATCACTGCCCGTCCGTTTCGGCGGTTTAGGAGTCAGAAAAGTGTCGGATGTGGCTTTGCCGGCTTTTTTGTCTTCAGTTCATGCTGCAGGTCCTCTATGCGGTAACATTCTAGGCCCTTCATTGGGTTCCGGGGGGATCTGTGGGGTGGCGGAGGCTTTGGAAGTCTGGCGGAATGACTGCCCTGACGTAACATTACCAGGTAATGCACACCACCAGAGGGGGTGGGACGAGCCTGTGTGCAGGAAAAAATTGCAAAACTTGCTCTTTGAAGCTACTGGTCCAACAGATCACGCTAGATTGCTTGCGGTATCCGAGCGGGAATCGGGTTTGTGGCTGCGAGCGCTCCCTTCCGCAAATCTGGGCACGCTACTGGACAACTGCACGTTATCCCTGGCGGTTGGACTCAGATTAGGTTTGAAGGTGAATGAGTCTCATCAGTGCGTCTGTGGTCGGGATGTGAATGAGTTGGGCCATCACGGGCTAGCTTGCCAAAAGAGTGCCGGTCGCTTATCCCGACACTGAACTATCAATGACATCATTCGAAGAGCTTTAACCTCTGTTGCTGTTCCAGCCGTCCTGGAACCGAGCGGTTTGTTGAGGTCGGACGGTAGGAGGCCGGACGGGATGTCTTTGATACCGTGGAAGTTGGGGAAATGTTTAGTATGGGACGCCACTTGTGTGGATACACTGGCTCCTTCCCATGTCTTATGTACCTCCGTGCGGGCAGGGGCGGCTGCAGTTGCTGCTGAAACCGTCAAGCGAAAGAAATATGAACACCTTGAGGCGAATTATATTTTTGGGCCCTTCGCTGTTGAGACAATGGGTCCGTGGGGCCAGGAAGCAAAAACACTGGTGACTGAGATTTCAGCGCGCCTTCGGCAGGTTACGGGTGATCCAAGGGCTGGCAGTTATTTCGCCCAAAGAATTTCAATTGCAGTGCAGAGAGGCAATGCTGCTAGCTTACTGGGCACCCTGCCTCGCGGCGACGCGTTGGAATCTCTATTTTATTTGTAATTTTTGTATGTTTTTTTTTTCCGTGTTTAAGACTGTACTGGATTTTATAATAAAGAATTTATCGCTTGTAAAAAAAAAAAAGTATATGTTTTATTTTTATGTTTTAATGGCCATGCGTAGTAAAGTAAATAACGGAAAGTGAATTCAATAATTTTTTTATACTTACGTTTAAGCCAGTTATGCAAAGCTATTATTTGGGCCCTCGTAGCCATATCAATATTCGAACGCGAACTCATATTAAAATAAATAATTAAAACTCGTTTAACGCAATCGTAACTGAACTTACTCAAAGAAAATATAGAACGTTATGATTTAACAAAGATATCATTTTTATAAATCAATGGTAAACTACCTTCAATTCTTTTGAGATTTTATTTGAGTCGCTTACAATATCAACTTTCATAAATAACTACAACAGGATAAACAGTAGGGTAATTTTAACCCTCTGCATAGATACGCATTGGTCTAATGGTTAGTGGTATTGAAACTTAAGAGAAATTTTATGCTACCGAGTTCGAATCCTAGCTAGCTGTCGTTTCTCTGCAATAAGGTTTTTAATTGTAATAGGAGAATTTGTGATAATATAATAACTAGCAAAGAACGAGACTTGAATAAGGCATGTAAATTATTTATTTTCTTATTTCCAATCCAACTAGCGCCATCTATGGTATTTAAACCAAACCAATACATAAGTAAGTTTTTACAGAGAGCGTGGCGCAAATCGGCGCAATCGATTTTGTTATGGAAATATCCATGCAGAACTGACCGCAGGTGTACAAGTAGTTCGTTCGAAAAATCGAGATAAGAGTCGAGATAGGTCACCACCGCGGCGTCAGCGAACACCGTCATGCTCGCGTGCACGTCTCCCGTCGCCAGCGCGGTCTACGCGTACGTTGGTGTCGCCAAGTAGGCGCAAGTCGCGGTCAAGGAATAGGTACGTGTCTCTTGCTCGCGATCGAAGTCGGAGACACTCACGGGATTGGCTCATATCGCCTACCCGTTGTCCGTCGCATTCGCATTACAGACCTAGATCGCCACCTCGCGATTCGGAACGTAATTCGAAAAATCCACGGTCGACGCCGGAACGTTCGTCAGTTACCGATCGCATTGTGGATGCGATACGTTCCATTAACTATGCGGGTAGGTCAAGCCAACATTTTTATATTTCGAATTTCGATCCGAATTTGCACAATTTTGATGATTGGTGCGCGGAAGTGGATCGTGCAAAATCATGTAACAAGTGGAATGACTATGAATGCCTTTCGATCTATCTATAGGCAACTATCTTAAGGGTGACGCACGATCGTGGTTAAATGAGTGGGTGTCAAGTGATCGTTCCTGGACAAACTTTAAGAAGGAGTTTAAGCCGTTATGCCCCAAGACACCTGATATCGCGAATATTTTGGCCGAGGTTATTAATACGAATTTTGACAAGTACCCTACATATGCGGATTATGCGCGTCAGGCGTTGCTTCGGTTACGTATAGTGCGGGGTCTCAGTGACGAGTTGATTTCGGCAATAATTATACGCGACATTAGCGATCTGAATATTCGAGCATCGGCAACTAATGCCAAATTAATGCCAAATGATTTAATTAAATTTTTCTCGATTTATGTTAAGCCCGTTAGTGCCTCGAAGAGCTCTGCTCCGCGTTCGGTTGCGTTTAATAGTACTCAGAGTAAGCAAACCACAGATTCTTCAGGAAAGAGAAGTACTGCCGATATTAAATGTTTTTCCTGTGGCCAACTAGGGCATAGGCAGGCAAATTGTTCTAAGCGTCCTAGGATCGATCAGGAGTTAAGTAAGCTACCAAGTACTTCGAGTGCTGCGTCTTCTAAGCCTGCTTTTGTGCCGGCTAGGTCTGAACCTTGTTCATTCTGCAAGAAGTTGGGTCACAGTGTCGATACTTGTTTTGCCAAACAGAGATCCGAAGCGACGAATGAGGAGACAGTTAATTTCTGTAACGTTTTAGTTACTTCCACCAATAGTGACGTTGTAGTGGCTGTCATTCAGGATGTACCAGTAGATATTTTGATCGATAGCGGTTCGACCATTTCACTTATGTCGTCATCCTTGCTGAAACATTTTAACTGTTCAGTTAAGCCTGCTTTTCGGATTCTCAAGGGATTGGGTAGCCAGGAGGTAGAAAGTACGTCTTACGTAAGATTGCCAATTGAATTTGACGGGTTGACTCTCGAGGAAGACTTGTTCATTGTACCATCCCAGTACATGAACACTCCAGTCATATTAGGTACAGATGTTTTGAATAGGGAAGGTGTTAGGTATGTACGCACCAAGGATTATCAGCGGCTTACGAGGGTTAAACGTAACTCGGATACGGTGATGGCAGTTCAATCTGAGCCTCCTGTTCTAATTAACACACCTCTTGTTGATGACCAGTTACAAAAACTGTTAGAGATAGTAAATCACTTTTCAAATTTTTTTATTTCTGGTACTGCGACCTCAACTGTCAAGACAGGGTGTATGTCAATAAAACTCAACTCCAACACTCCTGTTTACTATCGCCCTTATAGACTGTCTCATGCCGAGACGCTTCGCGTTCGCGAAATTATTAAAGATCTTTTGGATAAGGGCATTATTGAGGAGTCCGATTCTGAGTACGCTAGTCCTATCCTTCTCGTTAAAAAGAAAGACGGGTCAGATAGAATGTGTGTCGACTTCCGTAAGCTCAATGAGGTCACGGTGAAAGATAGGTTTCCTCTGCCGCGAATAGACGACCACTTAGACCGGCAAATTTTTTAGCAGCCTGGATATGGCAACTGGTTTTCACCAGATCCCCTTGGATCAAGATTCAGTACCGCTCACAGGATTTGTTACTCCTGAAGGACATTATAATTATTTAAAAATGCCTTATGGATTGGCAAATGCTCCTGTCGTTAACCAGCGGATCATCGCAAAAACGCTTCGCGAGTTCATTGAATCTGGCGATATCCTGGTCTACATCGATGATGTCCTTATTTTAAGTAAAACGGTAGACCAAGGCCTTGTTTTGCTTCGTAAGGTCCTTGACACGTTAACTAGCGCCGATTTTTCGATTAACTTGAAGAAGTGTTCATTTTTAGCGACAGAGATAGAATACCTGGGACGAACAATTAGTGAAGGTCAGGTTAGGCCGAGCCATGAGTAGGTGAGAGCTTTGATTGACTCAGCCGAACCACAAAACGTAAAACGGGTTCGTCAGTTTATGGGCCTAGCCAGTTATTTCAGACGCTATATAGCCGACTTTGCCCAAAAAACTGCATGTGTAGCCGCACTAACTAAAAAGAGCGTTAACTTTTCTTGGGGAGTGGAACAACGGGCGGCTCGAAAGCACACCATAGAATGTCTGACGAGTGAGCCGGTACTAGCCATCTACGACCCTTCGTTACCAATAGAGGTCCATACAGATGCGAGCTCTATTGGTTATGGAGCTGTTTTGATTCAAGTGCATGAGGGTAATCGTAAACGGGTGGTGTCTTATTTTAGCCGATTGACTCAGGGTGCTGAGAGCAAATACCACTCGTATGAGCTGGAAACGCTCGCAGTGGTCAAGGCTCTCCAGCACTTTAGGCACTATCTTGTAGGGGTACGCTTCACTGTGGTCACTGATTGCAATGCATTAAAACTCACTCAGAGGAAAATAGACTTATTACCTAGCGTGGCCCGGTGGTGGGTATACCTGCAAGATTTTGATTTTTCTTTAGATTATCGTAAGGGTTCCCTTTTGTCCCATGCCGACTATCTCAGCCGTAAAGCCGTAATCCCAATATGTTGTAAAAAACGATATCTTGTATTTTAAGTTTATAACTACTGGTGAAAATCCAAAATTGATATGCTACATTCCGAAAGGTCATAGGCTAAGTCTTATGAGAATATTCCACGATGAACATGACCATCCTGGGGTAGACAAAACGGTTGACTTGATCATGAAGCACTTCTGGTTTTCAGGGTTGAAAGCTTTCGCGTTGAAATATATAACCCACTGTTTGGTGTGTCTTTCCCATAAGAAAGTAGCCCGTGCTCCTTTACAACCCATCCACTCATGGGAAAAACCAGATGTGCCTTTTGAGACGGTCCATATGGATGTGTTAGGACCTCTACCAGAAGCTGATGGCTATCGTTATGTCCTTATTGTAATAGACGCTTTTTCTAAGTACTGTTTGTTATATCCTATGTTTCGGCAAGAGTCAGACGAGTTGAAGCGCCATGTTACCAACCTTATATCACTTTTTGGAACGCCTAAGCTTATCGTAGCTGACAGAGGTAGGATGTTCCAAAGTGCAGACTTCCTCGACTGGATTCACGGTATGGGCTGCGACACGCATCTGATAACTCTCGAGATGCATCAATCCAACGGGCAAGTGGAGCGTTACTGCCGTACTGTACTCAATATGGTACGAATTGAGTGCAATTATCGCGAACAAAGATGGCCAACCGTCATGTGGAAGCTACAGCTGGTCCTCAATATCACCAAGCATAGGACAACAAAATGTTCGGCTCTGAACCTATTAATTGGCATTGATGCAGCTACGCCGCTCTTTCGAAGCTTAATTCGCGATGTGGCCATTGAGGGCTCCAGCCCAAACAGGGAAGCTCTCCGGGAGATGAGTCGCCAGAGAGTATCTGAACGTCTTCATTCAAATCAAGCATCTCAAAATGCTTATGTCAACAAAGGCCGTAAGGCACCCCGTGGCTTTGAACTTAATTCCTTAGTTTTTGTCAGAAAACAAGCCCAGGCGACAGGGAAGCTGGATTCCTGTATGCGCGGGCCTTACCGGGTGATGAAGATCCTGCCCCATGGTTACTATGAGCTTCAGCTCCTGGCAGGCTCATATGGGAAATCAACGCAAGCAGCTGCGGAATATATGATGCCGTGGCATGGAGAATGGACTCCTGACGTCAGTTCTGCTTTCTTTAGTGGTGAGTGAATTTGATTATTTCGTCTTACCAAGAATTCTGCTCAAATAGTTTTTATGGGACACGCCTGTGCCGGGGCCTCTGTCTGTTTTAAAGATAATGTTCTAAGAAAGTTTTTTTTTTGTGTGTCCAATTATTTTTGTTAGTGTAATATGTTTACGCATGGGGTGGACACAGTCGATGGAGGTTTTATCTTGCAGTCTGGATTGCCTCTATCTTGAAGTCCGTGTACTTGGGTAAGCTATCTTGGCTGACGGATGTACTTCCAGTGTAAAGTATGTTTCATGTTGTGGAATGCTGTCTTGGAGTGCGCTCAGACATGCGATTCTGGTATGTGGAACATGCTTGACGTTGTATGCTCGGACACTGTCTTGGAGACGCTCAGATACGTGGTCCTGGAGCATTCGTACACGCAGCGTCATGCCACGGGTTGGTCTCTGACGAGTCGTGGTGTATGTATGTGTGCGGTGCTTGTATAGGAAGCACTGTTCATGGGTTATTAAAGGTTTGGGTTGAAACATTCTTTTATGTGGAACTGGTTCACATGCGCAAAGTTATGTCTCACGTAAGTGCGCGTAGATCTCTAACGAGTCGTGAGGCGGCACTCCCCCGACGGGAACTGCCCCTGGTGATCGGTACAGATATCAGTTTGTTTTATATCCGTTGTGTTTAGGCTAGGCTAGGTTAGCTAGCTTACTGTATTGCTGTTTTAACGCACCTAGCTATTAAATAGTTTCCTTACTTTGTTTTGAATTGAGTGAACAAGTTTTTTTGCTTTGGTTTTTGTTCTGTGACGCAGACGACGAGAGCGAGGAGTCTACCTCGAGCGTCACCCAGCCTCCCGTAGTCGAGGTGCCTGACGCTAGCGAGCCCCAACCGGGACCATCCGGGATGCAGAAATTGACGGAAGAATCAGCTATGCCGCCCGAGACCCCATCCGGCAGTGAAGACTCTTCCATGCCAATCTTGGATACCGACCATCACAGTTAGAGAGGAAGGAGCCCGAGGACGGCCTCCCGTCAGGAAAGGCCGTGTTGGAGGGAAGATTAATAGTAGAGGGGAGATACTATAAAAGGCGATGCTCCGCCGGTACCGCCACATTCTCGCTTCATTTTTTCGTGCTATTAGGTCGTTACTCTGCCGGTTTGGTTATCGATTTTAGTGTTATCGTAATTGTGAGGTAATAGTGTTGTGTGTTAATTTTGTGATTGCTTTACTTGGTTTGTAATAATTTTTAATTTGGTCATTTAGATGAACTGTTAAATGGTGTAAATTAAATTGTTGTAAAATAATTCTAGTTTTGAGTTGAATTTCCTTAGCTAGTAGTAATTAAATTTAAAAAAAAATCACTTCTGGTTTTATTTCCAAGAGTATAATATCAACGAATTCTACATTGGCGACGAGGATAAAATAAGTAATAAATATTTATCATAAATACAAAAAAAAAATGTGTGTGAGTGCTCGTGCGTGGAATTGAAAACGAAACTAAAAGCACCTCTGATCAAATTTAACTCTTATAATTATTTGCTTGGAGGAAAACGAATCGTTTTAAATTAGTGGAAAAAAGGGGATATATAGTAGATAAATAAAAAAGAACATTCATGGTGAATAATAATAGGTATAATACTACGATAACGATTGCTTCGTTTATGCCATTATTATCTAATTTATTTTGCATAAATCACTTTAAATATATTTATACAATACAAAACAAATTATCTTTATTGCACCATGGTAAATAAAATATGTACAACAACAAAAAACAATATAGGAACAAAGGCGGACTTATCGCTATTAATGCAATCTCTATGCGTATATCTCAATATTTATACGTAGTATTCATTTAACTACTATGATATCTAAAACTAAACGTGTATTATCGAATCGTTCAGTATCTATCTTACTATATCAAGTGAATATTAAAATGTGAAGAAATATTGGTTTACTGGAGAAATAGAACCGTCACTGCTAACTTGTTTACTATAAAATGCACCATGATGAGTCTTAACATAACTAAAGAATGTTACGTGGTGCAGCAGCGGAACAATACCAGTTCATTGATAATAACCTTCTTGGTAAACTTATAGTGAAGGATAGGTTATCGGTAAATAAATAAATATATATATATATATATATATATATTATAAAAATTGCATTACTGTATCATACCTATCCATTAAATCTTAATTGTATATGCATTTATTTGAAGAAACATGTTGTAATAGATTTCCTTTAATGAATATAAACAGTAAAACTAAGAATAATAAAATATATACATATTGTCAATACGATTATTCGTCCTTTTATTTTTCATTTAAACTTGACATATATAAATGAAACTTTTATATATTACGTAAATACTTTTTATGTTGAGCTTTAAATCTATAAAGTCATTATATTGGTGTTAAACCAGTAAAGCTGATCATTGAATTGATAATGTCGTAAAACGGCATAAAAGCAGCACATAGCTGGTCATTAAATTGACAATGTCGTAAAACGGCATAAGAGCGGCACATAGCTGGTCATTTAATTGACAATGTCGTAAAGCGACATAGAAGCGGCGCATGGCTGGTCATTTAATTGACAATGTCGTGAAACGACATGAAAGCAGCACATAGCTGGTCATTAAATTGACAATGTCGTAAAACGACATAGGAGCAGCACATAGCTGGTCATTAAATTGACAATGTCGTGGAGCGACATAAGGGCAGCACATAGCTGGTCATTAAATTGACAATGTCGTGGAGCGACATAAGGGCAGCACATAGCTGGTCATTAAATTGACAATGTCGTAAAACGGCATAGGAGCGGCACATAGGTGGTCATTAAATTGACAATGCCGTAAAGCGAAATAGAAGCGGCGCATGGCTGGTCATGAAATTGACAATGTCGTAAAGCGACATAAAAGAGGCACATAGCTGGTCATTGGATTGACAATGTCGTAAAGCGACATAAGGGCGGCACATGGCTGCTCATTAAATTGACAATGTCGTAAAGCGGCATAGGGGCGGCACATGGCTGGTCATTAAATTGACAATGTCGTAAAACGACATAGAGGCAGCACATAGCTGGTCATTAAATTGACAATGTCGTAAAACGACATAAAAGCAGCACATAGCTGGTCATTAAATTGACAAGGTCATATAATTGACTTGATGGCGGCACACAGCTGATCAATGGATTGATAAAGTCATTAAAATGACAATTCTCTTTATTCATATACAATATACATATATAACGGTGGCGTTGGGTTAGAATTTGGACTAGTACAGCTATATAATAAGCAGTTTCATGTCCGGCTTGTTTTTATTAACTTAGTGTGAATAATATGTATCTGAGCGTGTTTATGCATTTACCACTGTGAGTGTATTTCAATAGCCAGAGGGAGTTTTCGTATTTTGAATATGTGGGTGCGTGCAATCCAGTCATACTACTAGTTTACGGCTTATGAAAATAGTAAGTGCGCCGATATACAAAGGTTATAATTGTTATTAGTAATAAATGTATAAATGTTAGAAGCCCCTAAAGGAACTCGATGGGAATCGGCTTCTAAGGAGGCTCCGCCACTGGTGTATAATCTTGTAATGTTGCGAGAGGATAAGGAACGTATATTTTAATCAATACATCATCATCAATCATCAATCATCAATACATATAATAAAATCGTAACCGATCGCTGTCTGTACATGGAAGATAAATGAGTAAAAATATTTTTTGGGGCTTTTACCAACGCAATAGAACACAAAACAATGATTTTTAGAATTTTTGTCTGTTTGTCGGTTTATCTGTTTGTCTATTTGTCTGTGCGTTTGTGCACGCTAATCTGAGAAACGGCTAAACTAATTCGTTTGCGGTTTTCACTGAAATATTGTGATAAGCTTCACTTAAAATTTAGTGTTTGTTTCATTTAAATCCGTTCATAAATAAAAAAGTTACATCAATTTTAAAGAATCACGTCAACCATTTTTGTTCGAAAAACTGTGTTTGTGCACGCTTATCTCAGAAACGGCTGAACAACTTCGATTGCGATTTTCAATTATGTATTTTGATAAGTTTCACTTAAAATTTAGTGGTTGTTTCATTGAAATCCGTTGATAAATAAAAAAGTTATATCAATTTAAAGAATCAAGTCAAAGATTTTTGTTCGAAAATTTGCTATGAAATAAACTGTACGGTAGCATTGGCTAAAACTTTTGTTAATTTTATATACGGTTTTTATGAAATAATAAAGTTAATAACCGGCCAAGTGAGAGTCGGACTCGCGCACAAAGGGTTCCGTCCCATTATCTATAAAAAATCAAGTTTGTTGTACGGGAGCCTCAATTAAATATTTATTTTACTCTATTTTTAGTTATTATATCGGCAAGAGAAATACATCATCCTTGAAAATTTCAACTGTCTGGCTATCACGGTTCATGAGATACAGCTTGGTGACAGACGGACGGAAGGACGGATAGCGGAGTCTTAGTAACAAGGTCCCGATTTTAGCCTTCGGGTACGGAATACGGAACCCTAAAAATTTACTATTTCGATGTTTTCGGAGTTTTTTTATTAGTTTTTTTTTGGTCACCAATAAATGGCGCTGTTAAAAATACACAGAGCCTAGGGCCGCAAGACCCAACGCCACCAAACGGCGATTCTTAGCATGATTGTGGGCGCGAAAATGGAAAAAGGAATCAAAATAGGAAGTACTTAAGGCCGTCTCCAACGCCGATGACCTTGAGCGTTTGCATTTATTTTCACCCCTCCTTACTTCCTCAGACCCCTGTACACTACGAATAATTAAATTATGAAAGCGCCACCAGTCGAAGTATTTCTGTACTACTTAATACATTTTTCATATACTCCTAGTAACGACATCTTACGGTTAATCATTGTACTACGATAAACAAACACCTACGTATCTACCGACCACCACTAACGACTAAACGTTTGAAGTATTGACGTTTATTGAATACGAATTATAGACTGGGAGCTTAGGTTCTAGTTTAGTCATCTATATATATAATCTATGATATAATAAAACAGTAAAAATATTTTGTCTGTAAATTTAATATTTTTGACTGAAATGGATAGACGGACACTTAAAAAGAATAATAGAAAGCAAAATATTTTTTTGAATTTCTTGTCTGTCTGTCCGTCTGTATGTATGATCACGCTTATCTCCGAGATACTGGACGGATTAGAATAAAAAAAATTTTATTATATAGCTATTAAGCCTGGGCAACATATAGGCAATAGTTTATTTCGGAAAATGGAACACCTGATGCGGTACCCTAATGGTCCAGCTAAAGTATAATAAGTATAAAAATAACGCCTTAGCAAAAGTTGCTCAAACTGATGGAAATTTTCTGTTGACCTATAAAAATCGAAGATTTGGAACACCTAATCAGAACCCTAATGGTCCAGCTAAACTCTGACACACTGACAAATACGTCAAACTTATAAAACCCATCTTATTTTTGGCCGAAGTCATCCATTTCTATGCGTTACAAAGACGAATCTACGTCAAAATATTTTTTTAGTATTGCTTTTATTAATACAAAAATTATGATACTTGTCCTTTATAAAGTAAACTATTCTGAACAACGACCTTATGAGTTGTAGTATGTTATTAGTAACAACATTATTAACAAAAACAAAATGATAATTGAAAGTTATGAAGAAAAAAATTATGAATTTAAACTTGTTCTTCGTAGCAACAGTATTAATAAAAAAATTATGATCACTAAATGTTATGAGCTCCGATGATAGTAATAAAAATGTATGAATAAAAAAAGTATGAAAAATATAATTATGAAGAGTGATGATTATGAACACAAATCGGTAGTAAGATAAAGAATATGATTTAGAATTTTATGAGAGCCAATATGGACCCGTATAAAAGGAATACCAAAAAGTTCTTCTTTTGAGTATTCTTTTTTTGTATTGCTTCTACAATATATGGGGGGTCCTTAATTGGTAAATGGCGTGGGTGGCGGGGGTCGATTAGCTCCGGTAACAGACAGTCCATATAGAATTTTGTTAACTTTTCCTGCATTTTATGTTTAAAAAAATTATCATCCCTCTCAATTATTTCTATTTTTAAATCGCCCTTAGCCCATACAGCAAATATACATTTTGCTCGCCTAGTGACACGGAGTTGGCCTTGGATCTGGTAAAACCAGTTGTGGTTTTTGTCGATGTATAGCTCTCCATTTTTATTTTTCTTCCAGAACGTAATTTTTTTCTTTTCTATTCCTTCTTCGATACCAATACTTTGTGCACTAATTGGACATTTCACTTCTATAACTGTATCTTCCCCATTAAGTCCGTCAGGTGTTGCACCGAGGAATGGCAGTTCTTTATCTATAAAAAGCCCACACTTGGTTATTGGCATTCTAAGTTTATTACCTAATTCTATAAGTGCAGTTTTTTCATTTTCACGACCGTATTTTATTGATGGGACATTCACTAGGCTCTTCGCTTTGTACAGCAACTCTTTGACGATATTTGAGCAGCTAGTGTCGTCCCTTCTTTTAATAATTCTCCCAAAATTAGATGCTGTCAGCAAGGAACGCCTAAGTTCTCACCACTCACCGCTTTCACTTTGAAGAATAGTATTTTCTTCAATTGCTTTTAATTCTTCATCAGTTTTTTTTAGTTTTTCAAGATAAACTTGTTTGACCTGTTTGAATGTAGTTTCATCCATGTCCGGCTTGATGCATCCTTCACCATAGTCTTTATTAATCGTATTCAATGCCTGAAATAATTTTCTCCGTGGTTTACTATGCTCTTTATTATATTTAGCCTTTTTAATTCGATTTCTTTCTAGGGATTTTAATTTGCCTAAAGGACTTTTCCCCCCTAGGGATTTGTAAAGTCTTGAAATCGACTTCTTTGTGTTAAAGGCAACAGCAGCAGCATGGACTCTCATTTGGTACGAATTCTTTTTTGAAAAATTTACGCGTTTGCCTCCAACAAACTTAGCAACAATGCTATGGAAATTTTCCACGCAATTACTGTCGACATCGTGAATCAAACTTCTTGAATGTGAGGCAACTCCTTGTAGTAAAAAACATATTCTTTGCCATAAAGTACTAGAGAAGAAATCTGGTGTCACTTTTTCTTTATCTACTTCACCAACTTTGGTACAAAAATATGTTTTGCACCGGCTATGGTCCCCAAAAGCATGATTATGACATCTTAAAATATCATCAAATAACAGTTCTATTTCCGAATTAGTTTTATGTTTTTTTATTGCCTTAATAATACTGCAACGAATAGCTATTATAGATTTCTTAGTAATGCATTTTCTATGTTTTATTAAATATTTTGTATCTGTTGCCAAAGCTTGTAATTTATTGCAAAAGTTACGCAAAACGTGGTTTCGGCATTCCACCTTTTCAACAGTAGTGTTGTCATACGGTCGCGCTTCTAAAATTTTTGCATGGGTGCTCGAATCATCGTCGGAAACCATTCTACCATATATAAGGCCATGTTGTTCTACAGACTTTTTAAAACCTTCAACAATAATAGTACTTTCCATACCTGTAGATGGACCAACGTAATTTTTGAAGCAGGTATGGTTTTTTGGTGTCTCATTGTCTTTAGTAGTGGCGCAGATTTGACAATATTTATTTTTTATTCCTAAGTACAATATTTCTCCGGTGTTTTTTCCAATGATTGCAGCGGCACCAGATAAAGCTGAATAATTTTTTTTGTAGGACCTCTTACTTCAACAACCATCGACGATGACGTCGATGATACCAATTCCATCCTCAGTAACTCTTCCTTGAGCTATGGCTAACTCTTTTTCTCGTTTGCCTGCCTCATTTACATTCTCTATTAAAGCTTTTTCCCAGTATGTGCTGATGAGATCATGATTAAAACTGTATACCTTTTCCGTAAGACTAGGCAAATTCATAGCTGAAAACATTTCATCTAATTGAGAACGTCCACAACCAATAGCTACAGTCCCTGCGACTGCACAAGCATTTAAATTCAAAAAGTTATCGTCGCAATTGTCATTATCAATTAGGAAGCGTAGCCCGCACATTTTACACTCAAAAGTAAATTTAGATGTCAGCCCTTTTTGTTTCTCTCCAACTAATATGATTCCACTGACTGGACAGTCAAGGGGACCATGACTGCATATGTTTAAAAGTTGCTGCGTGAAGTGAGAAACATTCACTATGCGCCTTCCAACATATTTTTCTTTCACACCCTCGTGATGTTCTGGGCATATGGATAGCTGAAATAAAGAAAAAATTAATACATATAACATTTTCTTAAATATTACACACATAATATAAAAGGTTAAAAAGGTTGTACAAGTTAATTCGCACCTCATGGTCTTCTTCATTTTCTTGATTATCCAATTTTTTAAATTGATCACTGCCAACGTTACTGCTGAAACATATGAATTAACATAACATACAGGTAGGTAGATAAAAGTCAAGAATTGTTATGGGCACTGATTTAAACAAGCAAGTTATAAACAGGGTGTAAATCTGCATTTGTGCCACATTTACTAACTATACAGCTGATTCTGAACAAAGATTTTGAATAATTTATATTATCGGCAATATGTTATGCACACAACTGATTATCATAATACGCACACATCATTCCGTCAGCAATAACAAAGTACTAAGTACTAAGGCACCGCTAGTCAGCCGACCACTGATAATGCTTATTTTGGTGTTAGTCACAAGGTAGTAAAGAAGTTTTTGACATTTTTTTTGACAGATTTACAGATTTTTCCTGTGCATATTCATTATAGTATTATAATCGTTTATTTTTCTTCATATTAGTATTAATATGAAAAAAAATAACGAAATAAAAAAAGCTAAAGAAGTTTTCACTTCACACAAATCTATAATAAACCACACTACGTAAATATTTGGTCGTCAGCTCCTAGACTATTTTAGCATGTTTATTTTGTAGGTTATTCCCTAATACTTATGACAGACTATATAGTCTGTGATAAGTATTAGGAAATGTTATAAATGATAAACATGAAATTAAAGTTCTGGAAAAAATAATGATATGCTAAACACACAAGGTACTCACACAAGAATATTTTTATCTACCTACATCTTTACCACAGAATTAATAATAGTATTACAACTTTACTAACATTTCTGGTAGGATGATAAAAGGCAGGTACATTTACAAAGTAAGTTTGTGTTTAGACTTGCGTTATTTTTTATACCTACTAGTAGGCATATACATCCCATGCTGGTCTGGGAGAAATAAAAAAACTTAGAATGTACCAGCTGCTTCTCTTCCCACGCAGATCGTAAAAGCCGATCGAGGGAATGGGCAAAAATGCAAATCATGTTAACAGGCGATGCGGCTAGCAACCCATACCTGTATTGATTGCTTTTCCATCTTCTCGCCCACCATGACGCTAAAAGTGGCTTTTGGGTCTTGCAGCCCTGGGCTCTGCATAGAACCGCAAGACCCAAAATGCTCTGTCTGCCCCATTAGGGATAAAGACGTGATAGTATGTATGTATGTATATAGTAGGCATATATTGGCATAGTAGGTAGTTTAGACAGCGTTTGCGTAAACAAACAACTACCGCTTGCAAAACACAACTTTTTTCAGAAGGATGTATGTTTGTATGTATTATGTACTAACCTACTATTGAAAAGATTTTTTTCCTGTTTCGTGATACAAGACTTACTTCGAACTGGCAATAAATAGTAGGTAATATTAATATCTTATGTGAGAGAGTGGCTCTGATCTAACCCTAAATCTCAATTATATTAAATTGTAAGTAGTAGGTAAGTGCAACTTACGAGTACTTTGGAGAAAGGTCAGGTTTTTTTTTTCTGTTTAGGTCTATGACATTTACATCTATTTCCTCCAAACCAAGTCTCTTCTTTTTCCTTAAAAAAAATAAAATTAGTTATTACAACATGTTATTGTAACGTGTTTAAAAAAAAAAGGAAATTCTAAATAAAAAAATATGTTATGAATGTTATGATATGAGTCACGTAAAAAACCCATTGGGTCTGCTACTACTCGAACCAGCGCCTTTTAGATCAAAACTTATTTCGTTCCATGTGCGTAACCATTACACCAGCTTTGCTTTAATCAAACTGGCGAATTAGTGATATATATTAGAGTCGAAGAGTTAGTTAAAGAGTTTGTTTGTTTGTTTGTTTGAACGCACTAATCTCAGGAGCTACTGGTCCGATTTAAAAAATTATTTCAGTGTTAGATAGCCCATTGATCAAGGAAGGCGAAGGTATGTACCCTGCCCCGCGAAGCCGGGGCGGAGAGCTAGTATGTAATAAGTAATGAATAAAAAAAAATATGTGTGTACTTACTTTGCCTCCTGGCATTTTCGCATTTTTTCTCGCTCTAATCGCTTTCTTTTTGTGGGTCTAGGCATTTTCCTAAGTATATATTGTAAAACTAAAACTTATTTACACAAAAGAAAAAAAAAGTGTCTTATCACAAAATTTAAATGCACTTAAAAAAAGTCAAAGTAACAAAATGCGTGTCCTGTCACTAATTATATTAAAATTACAATTTTTATGTGTCCTATCACTGTCAAAAGCACTTTCAAACAATAAAAAAATCAAGTAAGTAATTTTACGTAAATGTCATGTCACGTGACCACGCGGCAACAAGAAACACAACCACCCCGTACGAAAGCCGTCGGCTGTCTGCCGCCCGGCCCCCTCTAAGGCACCCGCTAAAGGTTATTACGAAAAACATTTATTTTTCCAAAACTAAGCTTTTTTCCAAAAAAATCTTTCGACATTTTGAAAGTTAAGATAATACACATTATTTTAAGAATAGGCACACAGCATTATAACTTATATTTTAGAAACCATAGCATATTTAGCGCGAAAGTAGACCGTCAAAATTTTTCTGTTTTCTCATGAAATATGGGGTTAAAAAAAATAAAACATCGGCAAAAGTAAGATGAAGAAGAGATTAATCACATATATTTTTTTTAGATTTTTATGGTAACTTTAACAAAAGTTATAAGCAACGAAATAAGTGACTTTAGCGTTGGGGACGGCCTTAATAGGTTAGGTTAGGCACAAGGGATGTCCTCTGACTAAAGCATAGGGTGCTGTGAGCGAGTCATGGACCACCATAGTGGTAGCCGCGCCGGGGCTTTTAGCCCTTACCCCGGAGTTTTTAGTGGTAAACGCCACATAACCTTACCGGTCTCCCGTTACTGGCAAGGTGTCCGAACCGAAGGGATTTTTCCCGCGTAAAATCCTCCTCCATAAATCTGCCTCCATGAAGTGGGCCAGTCGGGCGATGGGAACGGGATTCCGTCGCGCCACAAATACGGTCCTCTAGGTTGAAAGGAGCATTTGTGTCAACACGCGTCTTTACCCTAGCGGATAAAATTGAAGTCCGATGTACCAGGCCACTCAGACTCCTCTCGATAACTGAGAGAGAGAGTACCTCAAGTTAGCTCAGCCAAAGCCGCTGATAAGCAGTCGCCGTACCAGGTCTTTGGAGCAAAATTTAGCACACTGACTTGGCAAAAGCGGTAAGGCCGTTATCACCATGACATTTTTTGTGGGTAAAAACCTTAACCGTCCGATTTCCTGTGGCCAAAAGGCACCTTTTCCTCACGTAAGAAGAAAGGTTAGGGAAAAAATGTTAGGTTAAAATTTAAGTTAGGCACTGCAATAAAAATGTGTGGAACACCCATACCAAGACTACTCAGTATTGTGACCTCCTTCCTTGAGGAACGAAAGATAGGTAATGGTCATTTTCCAGTTCGTTTGAACTGAAAGTACGCCGCAAATAACCTCCAAACAGCCAAATAGGACGCCCTACCCGAGAAGCTCTTCAAACGGAGGTTATTAGTGAACACTAAGCAGACATTGATCTCAGAGAACACTAACTTCCTGCCATCCTTGAAGCTCTACTGGTAAAATGTGCCGAGATACTGGCACGTAAAATACCTAGAGGTATCTTAAGTTTGGCAGATGCCTCAGCTTGAAAGTCCACATCAATAGAATGGTGACGATAGTGAAGATGGCCCGGGGGAAGCTCTATCCAGTACTTTCCGCTCGCTTCCAGCTTCGGACGCGGCTCATGATTAAGGCGATCTTAAGAAAATCTATGTTTAAGGTTACTTGAGGAACGCCGTCATCTGTGGGGACTCAAAGTAGAAATGCGTATTTCTCGACTTTTATCTCCCGCCTAGCGAAAGACATATTTGACAAGGCTTACCATTGCACCGCCACATCGGGAGGGCGGGAAAGAGGGGGAGATACGTATAGACGGTGGCAGCAGTCCGCTGCAGAGAGCTACAACAGATTAGTGCTGTGGGAACTCACGCCATAAGACGGAAGATGAATTAAATATTAGCAAAGTCACTACCTATTGCATAAGTATTTCGTTTTAGAGAGACCCACGGCGTAGCAGTAATATTCGGTAACAGTGTAAGTTTACATGTAGTTTACAATGTCAAAATTCCGATCGACTTAGACTGTGACTAGAGATAATGTGTGATCGTAGTAAACAAGGAACCCTTATAGTTTTGCCATTTCTGTCTGTCTCTCTGTCCGTGGTTTTACTTAGAGATAATTAGAACCAAGAAGCTGTAATTTGGCAACGGTCATGAACTTAAAGTAAAACTGGGCAGGGCAACTGGCCCGACGGAGCCCATGCGATGGGTTGACGAAATAATCAATGTCGCGGGTTACACCTGGATGTGAGCAGCACAGGACTGAGATGTGTCGACGAAGACAGGTCTATGCTCAGCAGTGGACGGAATAAGGGCTGAGATGATGATGAACTCTTTAGTTTTTATTCTAAATCGACATTCACAAATACGGAACCCTTCACTGCGTGTGACCTGATATGCACTTGACCGGTTTTATTGAAAATATCAAAATAACGATTCTTATAAACGAAAGTCTACGCAGACGAAGTCGCGGGCAACAGCTAGTAAGGTAATATGATTGGTCACCCCAGAGTTTCAGAGGAGATACGTGGCGGAAAATTGGCCAATCGTTTATGACGCTATTACGCGACTACTATTGGAATATTATTGTTCAGATAGTTATGGTTTTCCGATGTACATGGATTATGTGAAATAAAAAGCGGATTATATATTTTACTGTTACGCAGTATATCATTACTCATTATATAATATTATTTTTACGCATGAAATGAGAGATGCAGAATTCACGGAAGTAAGGCAGGGTATAAGATAAGATAGGGTTTCTTTGTTGCACCAAGTAAGTATGAGTTGTGGGTGCTTTCTGTCAGGATCGGGAGGCTCTGTGGAAGTGTGTAAGATCTTGATCGCTATTTCCTCCCCAAGTAAAAATATTTGATATGTTTAATGCAATCTTATTTAGTAATTAAATTTCGATTTTCTAGTTTCAGATGCTTACTGCTACCGTTTTTATGTATCAGGAGAATAGTACTCTGTGTCCATTTAATTGGATGACGTATTCATTAAATTGAAGGATACGTCCATTAAATTGTATGATGCGTCCATTCAATTGTATGATGCGTCCATTAAATTGAATAAAAGGCGTCCATTAAATTGAATGAAATGCGTCCATTAAATTGGATGATGCGTCCAATAAATTGGATGAAAGGGGTCCATTAAATTGGATGATGTGTTCATTAAATTGGATGAAATGCGTTCATAAAATTGGATGACAGACTTAGCCCATTAATTTGGATGAAGAGCGTCACCCAGAAGAAGAAGAAATAATGACTATATGGAGGCTATTGTGGAGGGAATGTGGATCCTAAATGACAAAGGCAACTCCAACAGCGGTCTTTCATGTGTTTAATGTTTATGTCTTTTATGTGTTTACTCTGAAGATGACTGTTTGGCTTCTGGTCATGGAGAAGGCTATTTCCAGTCACCACTGTAGCGATTATAAGGGCACCACAGTTTCCTGTTTTGAAGAGTTTTCATGACACGGCTTCAGAGGTTCATATTCTTAAATATAGTTTCACATATTGGTTTCAGTTGATTTCTACTCAAAGATGTTACGTGAAGCGGCAGGTTGTTGTGTCATGGTTTTAAATTAACAAGCCGTTTAATCTTTTGTCAGGTTGGGCACGCATTAAATTACGTGAGGTCATCGGGGCGCATTAAATTGCGTGAGGTCGTTAGGCGCGCATTAAATTGCGTTAGGTCTTTAGGCACGCATTAAATTGCGTGAGGTCATCAGCGCGATTTAAATTGCGTGAGGTCTTTAGGCACGCATAAAATTGCGTGAGGTTATCGGCGCGCTTCAAATTGCGCGAGGTCGTTAGGCACGCATTTAATTGCGTGAGGTCATCGGCGCGCATTATATTACGTGAGGTCGTTAGGCACGCATGAAATTGCGTGAGGTCATCGGCGCGCATTAAATTGCGTGAGGTCATCGGTGCACATTAAATTGCGTGAGGTCTTTAGACACGCATTAAATTGCGTGCCTAATGGCACGTGATAACTATTTATATAAAACTCATATATGTACCTAATGTATATGTACATATATTGATCATAAATTCGATTGTGTATTTACAGACACATTTAACTGTAACTTAAAAGTCTTTTTACAAAGATAACTTGTTTCCGATTTGATTGTTGTTTTATAGTAAGATGATAAATTGGTGTTACAAAACAGTTCGATTGTTCTTAAAAATAAGGCTTTGTTTAAATACATAAAATGCTTGTGATTTTAAAGTAATTTACGATTAGTAATAATATAAGATGATTACATGACTTTTAAGGGATTGATCTTAGTGGGGCGCCAAGATGGCGGGGCTAGGTTATAAATTCAGTGTTTGTCAGGTTTTGGACTACTTTTGAATATGCTGCTGCAGAGTATGTAAGTTTCATTCTGTTTCTTATTAATTGTGATAAATAATTAAGTGGTATTAAAATAGATATTCCTGGTAGGTTTGTGAAACTGCTTTTGCCATTATTCTTTTGTGAAGAACCGTTATAGAATAACCAGTATCTTTGATAAGTACAGGTGTAACTACTTATAGTTATTAATATGATACAATAGTGGTTTCTCAAGATTGGAATGAGTTGTGATACTTGTGATATTATTAATGTACTTTATTTGTAATTAAACTAGTCACATAGTGAAAATGTGAAAATATGAAATGTAGACTAAAGCCCTTCAGGCTAGTAGGCGGCCTATACTGACGAGTTTCTTTCGGGGTCTGTCTTCTCGGAAAACTAGTGGCCGATTACGAAATCCTGGTAGTTTTAGCTTGCTTTGAAAAGTTGTTTTAAGGGAATATGTTATTTATTGAAATAAATTATGTTTTTCTCCCTCACCCTGGTATTTCATTTTCTAACACACGCATGAAATTGCGTAAGATCATCGGCGCGCAATACATTGCGTGAGGTCGTTAGGCACGCATTAAATTGCGTGAGATCATAGGATGTGCATTACATTGCAGGAGGAAATTTATAAGTAAAATTAAAGTGACAAGAAAGATTGAGCAAATATAGTAATTAGAAAGATTGAACAATTCATGCATGAACATTCATTCGTATAAAACTAAGTGGACTTCAACAGACTTAAGAGATAGTAGGGAGTTCAATATGATCTGGAAATCAAAAGACATTCGAGGATTATTATCACCTCGAAACATAGGAAGAAGCAAATTAATTTGACGGAAAATTAGAAAGACAAAATGAAAAACATGCCAGTGACCTGATACAATTGTAATGCGACAAGCAAGAACTTAAATAATGTGCAAGTTCGTGTATTTCTATACTATTTGTTTAAATTATATTAATGTTTTATTTGCTTGTTTCTGTATTGGTGTATTGTTCTCATTTAGTAATGTGGTTTTAGAATATTGAGTAAAATGTTATCGGTAGATAAAACAGATAAATCATTATTATTCACTTCATTACAAATTCTTTAGAAATTAAAACATTTTAAAGTGAAGTGATGAATGAAAGTAAGTGTAAGTTACAACTGAGTGTTTTCAATGGTAGCTTTAATCATAAAATATAGTTATATAATGGCTCTGGTAGTGCAGAGAGGGTCGTGATATATATATATATATATATATATTTTAATCCTTCAACTACCGGAATCGCAGACACAATAGATTTTCTATTGTTTAGCGGTTCACATGTGAACCGTCGGGGTTTGATAGATTTAAAGTTCGGAATGATCCAACGGGACAGTTATCAAGACGAAATGTAGTTCACTTAGAAATAATTGAGGGATTTTGTAGAGTTCTAAATGACGGGGAGAGGGATGTGGCACACATAAACTATGTATAATTAAATTAGTATGTATGTGATTGTTGATAAAATAATTAAAAAGTGAATATATATACAGTTGATTATTAAGTCTGAATAATTAATCTATTAAGATCACTGTATGTAGACGGGTAAAATTATGAGATTAAATAAATATGTTAAAAAATTAATAAAGAATATTGTTATTCAAGAATAGTGGTACATTTATGAATAACTACAATACATAGAAGTAGATATTAATTGATTACTTCAAAACCCAGTTTTACACGCCATTTTCGGTCATTTTATTCCCTCAATAGCGTGTAAAACTGGGTTTTGAAGTAATCAATTAATATCTGGGAATTACTTTACCTTTAGAGCTTATTTTCAATCGCTCAATGACGTGTTTTGAATCGTATAATAAAAGAGCACCTAAAATCAACGTAACTTCACATATAACACTATATTTCGAAAGTCGCGTAAGAGATATTTGTGTAAAACTTACCAATATTAATTTTCAATTCGATCCGCAACACATTACACCACTTTAGAATTTTAACTCTGACAAATTCACATGTAACACTGCTTGTTTCAGTTAAACACAGACATTTAACATATTTCACTAGACACTCACAAACACTGAGTTTTAGCAATATAAAATTGCTGAAACCTAAAAGATCTGACCATAGTGCATAATGCAATGGATAATCGCTTTACCAAGGCCGTTTGCTCATGCCGGTGATCTAATTGGTGGGCACCTAGAACGAATAGTCTGTCGCAAGGTCATCGGGACGCCTTGGGATCGAGTTTTCTCATTACTGGCCCGATTGGTCGTGCCGGTGACCCATTGGCTATTGGCACCCTGTAAATACGAGAGCACTGTCACCCGTTAAGACATTGGTAAAAAATACCCACCGAGACCATGCTGAGAACTTTTCGATGTTTCTAGGCCGTTTGCTCGTGCCACACCAAGTTCGATTGTTGGCATCCTGGACCACGATAAATCCTATCACAAAGCATATGGGATCCATTTAGAAATTCAGTAAATTTATATTACATTTTACTCATAACTTCACAATGCAACGGTCCAAGTTGAAATGCATTGGTAGGTAAATTAATAGGGTTGCGAACGCACGTTGTGAAGGAGACATCGATCAACTATCGATAAAAGTTTTGAATAATTATGTTAAGATATTCTTCAATCGCAATTAATTGATTACATTAACAATCTTATTAATAAATTTGCTAATAATTACGGGAACTGTAACCAGTTATTTATTTCTTGTAGTCACTATCAAATGAATTATCAAATAAATACGCGTATATATGTAACGTTTATACAGAATACAATAAATATATCTTAAGGGTAATTATTTTGTGGTAACACCCGTTTCATATTAAATATACTTATGGTTATAATCAAAACCTTTCCACTTGAAAAAAGTTTTTTTGTAATATAAATTATTTTGCATGTAATTTTATCGATTCGAATATCTTGAAATCACTACGACAAAATTGTATAATCTGCATTTTTCGTTCCCACGGAAATATACCACGAGCGTACATGTCATAGCGTGTTATGCTTACCTCAGCTCAGTTGCGGTTTTAGGCGACCAACCAGGGCGCCGGTATAAAGGGGGGCCATGACTGCTCATGTATATCCCCTCGCTAATTGATCGAGGCCTACTTATTTTTTTATAAACAACTATTTCATTACGTATATTCATTTTATTGTGGATATCTATGTGTTTTTCACCTTAGCATCCATACCGCTTATCCACTTTTGACAAATGAGATGTCAATCGATTCTACTTTATTGTCCGGGTGACAGAGTTTACAATTTGTATTCAATAAATGTATATAAAGCATTCTTCATACAATAATTGCAGGGCATAATTTTTTTTTGTTTTGGTTTCGAGATGTATATCAAATGGAAGGTCTTAATTAGCACATTTCAAAAATATATACATTGTTAGCTGTAAATGGCTTCCGTAATCAGGTATTAGTTTTTAAAACGTAAATCTTGTTTCGAATGGGTTTGCATTGCATTTAGGTGGGGCACCTTAGAAATTTCGCCCAGGGCGCTGGTAGGGCTAAAACCAGCACTGCCTAAGCTTACAAAACAGTTGTAAAGGATAGTTGCGACAAAGTATAAGTAGGTAGTACAAAATATTATTTTTCTTTCCTCTCCACTTAAATTTCAAAATCTCTTTCCTATAACTTGTGAATTAAAATACCTTTAGCAAATTTAATTCTTCATATCTAAAATTTATATCTTTGATTCGCAATTTGTAGAAAATGTTTTTTATTTGCTAATAATATCTATACAAGATATGATTTCTAGTTTAACCTATATCACTACATGTTGATTGCAAAAAGATGTTTATTAGTACGAACACAAGTCATTTTAAACAACACCTAATGTGATCGCACCTTTACATACACTTTTTACCTTTGCAGCTTCTCCTCCCGTGCAGATTGTAAAAGTAGCTTGAGGAAAATTCTGACGAACTATGGTAATAGCTGATGTGGTTAGCAACCCATCATTATTTGGTTCTATTTTCCACCTATGCACCACCAATATATGCTAAACGTAGCCTTTGGTCTTAATGCCCTAGGCTCTGCCTACCGTAAGGGATGAAGGTCTGATACAGTTCCTGTTTTCTGTTGTTTAACCCTCTTTTGTCAGTTGGTTAATTAGCTATTGACATAGGCGGCCTTTTTTGATGATCGTATTTCAAAGGAAGTTTGCAACATGAAACTTTTGTTTACGAGTTCTGCTTTAATAAATTCGACTAAAATAAAGTGCTTACCTATGCTATCAAAACTCAGACTTTGTACACCGTTTGGCTTAAGTCATGTATTATTATTGCTTATTTTTATATGTGAATCAGAAATTTCTTCGGCACACCTAAAGGTTTACAATATCTGTAAAAATATTCATGATTCGGCTAAAACGCTGTATATATAATCTTGTAGGGTGGTTTTTCACCCAATTAATTTCGACTAGTGCCAACTTAGACACAGTCTACTGAAGCACTAGTGTGTGTGTGTGTGACTCTACGACGTCTCCCTGCCTGTTGCCAACCAGCAACGCCGATCCAGCTGCTAGCCAGTCTTTCAAGACGAGAATCAACGCGAGAACTATAATGTTCGTAAGTTTATATTCGTTATATTGATTTAAAAAAAAATAAGATAACTCCCATGCTGGTCTGGGAGAAATTAAAAAACTTAGAATGTACCAGCTGCTTCTCTTCTCGCGCAGATCGTAAAAGCCGATCGAGGGAACGGGCAAAAATGCGAATCATGTTAACAGGCGATGCGGCTAGCAACCCATCACTGTATTGATTGATTTTCCATCTTCTCGCCCACCATGACGCTAAAAGTGGCTTTTGGGTCTTGCGGCCCTGGGTTCTGCATAGAGCCGCAAGACCCAAAATGCTCTGTCTGCCCCATTAGGGATAAAGACGTGATAGTATGTATGTATGTATGTAAGATAACGTGATTGCAATATATTGATTTATCCACACTTTATTTGTCGTGTAAGTCAGACTCGCATTTTGACTTTGACTTTAATAATATTATTAATTTCAGGTCGGAGTCTGATTACATCAAGAAGCGTCCTACTAAGGGAGCGAAAAAACAAGTGCGGGACCCACTTTTCGACTCTAACGAAGAGCCATCAACTTCTAGAGTAAGGTAAATATCAATTTTAAACATTCATTATTTGAATCAATTAATTATTATGAAAACGAAATCATAATACTATATAAATCTAATTTTAAATTACATAACTACTTAAATTAAATTATACCTCTATAAAATATACTAAAACTACTTAAAACACTATTTTAAACATTATCTAATTTTAAAGTGCCTGAAAGGATTTTAGAATAGTGTTAATCAACATAGTGTTTATATTTTCAATGCTTTTCTAATATTTAATGTATTGATTGCAGATCAAGCCCCGCTGCCAGTAAGCAGTCGAAAAAGCGACAGCAGTTAGTGGAGGACATAATCGAGTCAGACGAAGAAGTCTTACCTAAAAAGTAAGTTTTATAATATTACTTAAATTACCTTAGATTTAAAACGAGTATACATAGTTTTCTACTTCTTATTTCTGTCTGTTCACATTATTTTGTAATACTTCATACTCCTGTATTGATAATTATGTTACACACTTAATTCATTACACCTAATCACTAAAGTTTTATAGAAGAATTATTACTTCACACTAAATAAATCAACTTTTTTTCTCTACTATGCAGATCCAAGCCAGCGAAGCCCAGACAGCAACCGAAAAAATCCGCAGCGCCTAGTAAGACCGGTTGGCATGACAGCGATTCCGAAGACGAAGTCTACGATAAGACTGTCAAGAGCCCGCAGACCCTGCAGTCCGTTCTAACACGGCGAGTGGCGGACGGTGTCGTGAGGCGTACAGCCAACTTAGACGGCGATGTATTCGTAGAGGTGAAGGTATACAACGCCGCGGATATATCTCTCGTTGATCCAAAAGAAAGGTAAAAGCACGCTGTCTTAGCGTTAAAGTTTAGGGCAGACGGTGACACTCCTGAGTTGCGCTCACTAAAAGGTTTTTTGAAAAAGTGCAAAGCGCACTTTACAGCTGAAGGCAAATTTTTTTCTAATAAGATTTTTTTTATTTTTTATTACCTGTTTAATAGTTTTAATAACATAAGTAAATTTTGCGCTTCCTAAAACATTTCTTAAAAAGTGCAAAGCGCACTTTACAGCTGAAGGCATTTTTTTTAAAAAGGAATTTTAGTTCTTTTTATAACTTTGATTAATACTTTTTTATAACATAAGTAAGTTTTGCGCTCACTAAAAGATTTCTTAAAAAGTGCAAAACGCACTTTACATATGATAGCAATTTTTTATAATTTGACAAGTTTTATGTCTTTTTTACATTAATACTATAATTGTTTTTTTCTTAATAACAAATGTTCTATGTTATTCAATTACCGCATATTAACTCTCTTTCCATTAACTATTCGATTTATTTAAATCTAATCTACAATAATCTAAAATGTATGTAATATAAAGTTACAATTGTATTTTGAATTAAACTATAAAATAAACTTATATTTATGAGTTAAATAATTATTTTACTCTTCACTCATACCTACCTATTATATTTGTAAATTTTATTGCATATTTACTGTAAATATGACTAACAAAACAGTCTACTGCACTGTTTGCGATTTATCAGTAAAGAGTCGCGCTTTCTCAAGTCATCTTAGAAGTAATATACATAAAAACAATTATTCTATCGATATTAGTAATGATATTCAAAATATAGGTGGGGCGTTCAGAAATAGAATTGCTTCATACAGAGTGCTGCCTATGGTCGCAGATGGAGATGACCATGCAGTAACGCCACCAATGGAATTCTTACAAGGTTTAAGATCTCGTGTAAAACATCTATTAGCCGCAAGACGCGCTACATATAATTCAATCAAAGTTAACTTTGAGTTGTTTGCCGAATTTAATCTACCTTCAACATTAAACAATGATATAAAATCATTTTCTACTGAAAACTTTATATTACATAACATCATAATTTTTACGAAATTTTTTCCAAAGTCGTTTGTACTATTATTAATAAAATAGATGAATTTCAAGAAAGGGACAGCGGCTGGACATTTCTAAGCAATTTGGACTTAGAAGTAAACATCAATAAGTACAATCCTTTGAGAGGTGCTAGATTTATTGAATTACCGAAATCTATAAAATTAAAACGCGCCTGTGTCAATGTACAAAATAATGATGCGTTTTGTTTTTTGTGGTGTATAATGGCTGCATTATTTCCAGCTGTCAACAATCCACATAGAATATCTTCTTATCCCAGATTTGAAAATAAACTTAATATCAAAAATATGACTTTTCCCGTTGGTTTCTCGGACATCAAAATCTTTGAAAAAAATAATCATCTAATTAGCGTCAATGTATACGGTCTTGGAAAAAAGTCAACAATTGTGGGTCCTTTATACAAAACTAACCATAAAAGAAAACATCATATCAATTTGTTACTATTAAAAAAAGGTGAATTTCGTCATTATTGCCTCATAAAAAATTTGAGTAAATTACTGAGACCTCAGTTAACAAAACATGTCGGAAAAATATATTTTTGTGATGAGTGCATGATATTTTTTAATATAAAACAAAAATTTGATGACCATATTTGTGGTGGGGTTCGAACAGTTTTACCTGAACCAGGAACTGTAATTCAATTTAATAATTTCGAAAGAATGCAAGATATGCCATTTGTTATATACGCTGATTTTGAATCTTTATTAGTTGAACCCGAATCAAAAAATCATGACTCGAAATGTACATCTATTATGCAGAAACATGTACCAGCAGCATTTGGCTATTATATCGTCTGTTCTTTTAATAGCTCTCTCAATAAATATGTGTCTTATCGTGGGAAAGATTGTATCGAAAAATTTCTGAAATTTCTTGGTAAAGACGTAAAACAAATATACAAGATTTTAAAAACCCCAATTCCTATGTCTTTATTAACACCAGATGAGCAAGAAAATTTTAATTCATCAAAATTTTGTTTTCTCTGCGAAAAATTGTTACTTGATGACAAAGTAAAAGATCATTGTTACCTTACAGGAACATACCGTGGAGCGGCTCATTCTCACTGTAACCTTAAATATCAGTTACCAAAATTTGTTCCAGTATTTTTTCATAATTTGTCCGGATACGATAGTCACTTATTTATTCGAGAGTTAGGTGAAATGCAAGGCAACTTTAAGGTAATTGCGAAAAACAAGGAAAACTACGTATCATTTACAAAAAATTTTAATACAGGTTATCAGGAATATATACCGGTGCGGTTTGTGGATCCATTTAAATTTTTAGGTACTAGTTTAGAAAAACTTGCTGCAAACTTAAACGAAAGTGACTTTAAGCACTTATCAATTTTTTTTCCAGAGAAAAAGCATTTTGATCTAGTAAGACGAAAAGGTGTGTACCCATACGAATATATGACTAGTTGGAATTCGTATAAAGAACATAGTTTACCATCGCGAGATTGTTTCTATAGCCATTTAACTAACGACTCTGTTTCAGAGTCTGATTATCGTCATGCAAATCAAGTTTGGAAAACATTTTGTTTAAAAGATCTCGGTGAATACACATCTCTCAAGATGCATCAAATGGTTAGCAGCAAGCAATCTCCAGAGCAAGCCAGCAAACGGGTCATATCCAAGTCCACAGCAGCTGACGCACCGAGCTCCTGGTCCTGAGATCAAGTACCCACAGCGACTATTATAGTGTTTGGCACATCCGCCCAGCTCACGCTTTGGATAATGAATTATGTCTGGCCACTCTCCAGCGGGGCACTACGGAAGGACTTCGACAGACGCTCGTCGACATTGTTCTCTACAGTCCCGACTCACTGTAGACTACGAGCACGCTCACACGGCCTCATGAAAGACTACGAGCAGAAGATTTCTCCCGACTCACTGGGATTGAAGGAACTGGCAATTAAAAAATTAATAGAGAGAGACGCAAAGACTGCATATCAAGACCATATTTGAGTACCAAGAGAAACTTATAGATTATATCAATGATGATAACGGAATTATAAGGAAGAAATTATTTAAGTATAATGTGTGACTCACAATATCAATTGATACTCCAAAATGCAAAGACGCACAATATTGCCGCGCAGAAATTATTTGCCTACACAGCGCTTTTCAGCACGTGCAATGTGAATATCGTCAACAAAAGAGAAACTGAGAGATTGTAACTCAATGAAGATAGCATTGGTAACGAGTAAAATCAACAAATAAGGATTCTACAAGGAAATTGCTCCAGTTATCAACAAGATATTGGTTGCTGCGCCGCCGAACTCCTATAAGGATTAAAATATTAAGATTCAAGCAATGAAGAAATCAATATTTTTATTTCAAGAAAGGAAGAAGACATTATGCTAGCGTTTTTAGTACGTACTAATTTATAGTTTGAAATAGGTAGGTAGATTGCTTTTGTAATATTTTTATTTTTCACGTTTAGATTTATTATAATTTTGTTATGTTCTTTTTTTTTAAAAAAAAGGGGGGAGTATAATGGCAGCATCCATAAAGTCGTACGTGATGTCAACTAGGATATATATTTAATTAATAAGCAAATTATATATTTTGTTAATTTAGCGCATCACGTACCAACTGGACGTGTAGATTCAATATAACACTGTACAATGTTTTAGTATAAATACTCTGCAATAATCAAATAAATTATCCACTATCCCGTTGCCACTCCTGGCCTGTAGACGGTGATGGATCGAACCAGATCCAATGGGTTTCATTAGTACCTTCGTGGTCGCTATATACCCCGACGATTTATACACACGCGATAATTGGTTATGATTATGGCAGCATCCATAAAGTCGTACGTGATGTCAACTAGGATATATATTTAATTAACTAGCTGTTGCCCGCGACTTCGTCTGCGTGGACTTTAGTTTATAAGAATCGTTATTTTGATATTTTCAATAAAACCGGTCAAGGGCATATCAGGTCACACGCAGTGAAGGGTTCCGTATTTGTGAATGTCGATTTAGAATAAAAACTAAAGAGTTCATCATCATCTCAGCCCTTATTCCGTCCACTGCTGAGCATAGACCTGTCTTCGTCGACACATCTCAGTCCTGTGCTGCTCACATCCAGGTGTAACCCGCGACATTGATTATTTCGTCAACCCATCGCATGGGCTCCGTCGGGCCAGTTGCCCTGCCCAGTTTTACTTTAAGTTCATGACCGTTGCTAAATTACAGCTTCTTAGTGCTTTGGAGGGCACGTTAAGCCGTCGGTCCCGGTCACTGTCTTTGACATTGGTCGTTACCTAAAACCATGTCAGAGGCCTTTAAGGCGGTTTAAAAACTCTGACACTAGTGTTAGTCACTAACACACACGATAAGAAGAAGAAGAAGAAAAAGCTTCTTGGTTCTAATTATCTCTAAGTAAAATTATAATAAATCTAAACGTGAAAAATAAAAATATTACAAAAGCAATCTACCTACCTATTTCAAACTATAAATTAGTACGTACTAAAAACGCTAGCATAATGTCTTCTTCCTTTCTTGAAATAAAAATATTGATTTCTTCATTGCTTGAATCTTAATATTTTAATCCTTATAGGAGTTCGGCGGCGCAGCAAACAATATCTTGTTGATAACTGGAGCAATTTCCTTGTAGAATCCTTATTTGTTGATTTTACTCGTTACCAATGCTATCTTCATTGAGTTACAATCTCTCAGTTTCTCTTTTGTTGACGATATTCACATTGCACGTGCTGAAAAGCGCTGTGTAGGCAAATAATTTCTGCGCGGCAATATTGTGCGTCTTTGCATTTTGGAGTATCAATTGATATTGTGAGTCACACATTATACTTAAATAATTTCTTCCTTATAATTCCGTTATCATCATTGATATAATCTATAAGTTTCTCTTGGTACTCAAATATGGTCTTGATATGCAGTCTTTGCGTCTCTCTCTATTAATTTTTTAATTGCCAGTTCCTTCAATCCCAGTGAGTCGGGAGAAATCTTCTGCTCGTAGTCTTTCATGAGGCCGTGTGAGCGTGCTCGTAGTCTACAGTGAGTCGGGACTGTAGAGAACAATGTCGACGAGCGTCTGTCGAAGTCCTTCCGTAGTGCCCCGCTGGAGAGTGGCCAGACATAATTCATTATCCAAAGCGTGAGCTGGGCGGATGTGCCAAACGCTATAATAGTCGCTGTGGGTACTTGATCTCAGGACCAGGAGCTCGGTGCGTCAGCTGCTGTGGACTTGGATATGACCCGTTTGCTGGCTTGCTCTGGAGATTGCTTGCTGCTAACCATTTGATGCATCTTGAGAGATGTGTATTCACCGAGATCTTTTAAACAAAATGTTTTCCAAACTTGATTTGCATGACGATAATCAGACTCTGAAACAGAGTCGTTAGTTAAATGGCTATAGAAACAATCTCGCGATGGTAAACTATGTTCTTTATACAAATTCCAACTAGTCATATATTCGTATGGGTACACACCTTTTCGTCTTACTAGATCAAAATGCTTTTTCTCTGGAAAAAAAATTGATAAGTGCTTAAAGTCACTTTCGTTTAAGTTTGCAGCAAGTTTTTCTAAACTAGTACCTAAAAATTTAAATGGATCCACAAACCGCACCGGTATATATTCCTGATAACCTGTATTAAAATTTTTTGTAAATGATACGTAGTTTTCCTTGTTTTTCGCAATTACCTTAAAGTTGCCTTGCATTTCACCTAACTCTCGAATAAATAAGTGACTATCGTATCCGGACAAATTATGAAAAAATACTGGAACAAATTTTGGTAACTGATATTTAAGGTTACAGTGAGAATGAGCCGCTCCACGGTATGTTCCTGTAAGGTAACAATGATCTTTTACTTTGTCATCAAGTAACAATTTTTCGCAGAGAAAACAAAATTTTGATGAATTAAAATTTTCTTGCTCATCTGGTGTTAATAAAGACATAGGAATTGGGGTTTTTAAAATCTTGTATATTTGTTTTACGTCTTTACCAAGAAATTTCAGAAATTTTTCGATACAATCTTTCCCACGATAAGACACATATTTATTGAGAGAGCTATTAAAAGAACAGACGATATAATAGCCAAATGCTGCTGGTACATGTTTCTGCATAATAGATGTACATTTCGAGTCATGATTTTTTGATTCGGGTTCAACTAATAAAGATTCAAAATCAGCGTATATAACAAATGGCATATCTTGCATTCTTTCGAAATTATTAAATTGAATTACAGTTCCTGGTTCAGGTAAAACTGTTCGAACCCCACCACAAATATGGTCATCAAATTTTTGTTTTATATTAAAAAATATCATGCACTCATCACAAAAATATATTTTTCCGACATGTTTTGTTAACTGTAACTTTATGAGAGTAATTTTAAAGTAAAGCTTAAAATTTTTTTAATAAAGAAGTGTTTCTATAGTATCGAGGAGTTTCTAAAATGACACAATCTAATTATGTATTTTTTTGACATAAGTTCAACACAAGACATTATGTATTTTTTTGACATTAGTTTGTATAGTATAACCTAAAAATGTAATTCAAGAGTACCCACTCTTGAATTACATATTATTATTATTTTATTATTAAGTGTGTTAGACTAAGCTGTAAATATTTAAAAACCAAAAATGTTTTGTTATAAAATAAATAAATGAAATGAAATCGTATCACTGGTTCATAAATATTTTTATTAAAAATTCGATATAAGATTGAGCCAACTCAAAGCTTGACCGATTTCTTAAATTTCTGAATTTTTTGTTAATTTACATATAATACACGACCTGTGTGCCAAATTTCATAACGCTAGGACAATTGGAAGTGGCCTAAAGGTTTTGATTACCGGTCAGTGAGTCAGTCAGTGCCAAAATTTGCTATTTTCGCAGGGTCATATTTCAGGATCTACTGAAGCTGTATCTATGAAATTTGGCGTACTGCTTTTGTACTAGTATATGATTACGTAGGTACAATTTTATCTCTCTCCCTGCAATAGACACTGAGCTACAGGGGGGTCAAAACGGTTCGTGTAAATAGTGCACGGCATAGGCGCGGCCTGTTGCTGGAACTTGGCTTGCGCACTACCGTGCGCTTAGAAATCAAAACAAACAAGTGCACATTACTAGTGATTTCGCAAGTAAAGCCACACCGGGAGTGGTCCGCACTTAGATGGGTGACCAGAAGTGCCATATTATATGAAAGTCGTTTAGCTTTGTGAGATTCCTTTAGGTAGCTTAAAAAACTAACACCAGTGTAGGCCATTTACACACATGAACAAACAAAAAAACCGGCCAAGTGCGAATCGGATTCGCGCACTATACTAACACTAATGCGGGTGTTGTATGGGAGTGTCCCTTAAATATTTATTTTATTTTGTTTTGTTTTTAGTATTTGTTGTTATTATAAAATTTCAACTATCTAGCTATCGCGGTTCTTGCGATACAGCCTGGTGACAGACAGACGGACAGACAGCGAAGTCTTAGTAATAGGGACCCGTTTTTATCCTTTGGGTACGGAACCCTAAGAAAAGAGTGTGTGTACTCGATGGCGTGTACTTATGTACAATCTACACGCGTTAGTTAGAAGTAATACTTCTTTGGCGTGCACATAAATACCGAGAAGATAGGTACGATCGCAGATTTTTTATATAATATATCCAATGAATATTTGATATTTAATATAAATATCCCATAAAATAATTTAAACAACTAATTTATGAACTATGTCCAGGTGGTCCAGATATTGCTAATTTGATTATTCATGTAGTAGGTAGATAAGATAAGTCACGTTCAGAAGTTCGTAGGTTTATTGTGAAATTCTAAATAAAAAGTAAAGAATAATTTTTCGGTAGTATTCATAGTAGGTAATCAATACATACATTAGTAAGTATTTATTTTTTGTTTATGAATAGGTACATGTTTACCTACTAAGTATATACCTATCATTATTTCTTTGAATTATTATATGTTTTGAAAAAAATATTTGTTTCAGTTTCAGAACGCACTCTTAGTTATCGTAGAAACTAGAAATATTGTGGAGACTTGGAGAGAAATGCATTCGGTTTCAACAGCAAAACAGCGTTGCCGTCTCGTGCCGCTATGTACCTACTACACTTTGCGCGTTGCCCGCTGCTGCTGGAACGGCAACGTTGCATTCTTTTCACGCTGAGTCTTCTGACTTATTTTCTAAGCTTATTTGATGTAAAAGATATAATAGATACCTATTTACCCAAATACATAAGTACTATATCTTATTAAATAATAGTATTTGAGTATGGTATCAAACTAAGAAAACAATTATTTTTAATTTGGGAAGAATACACTTAGCCTAGTGGCTAGCCTTTTTATTACAGCGCCATCTAAATGATGTCCAAGTATGTCGGTGCAAGCATTGAGCTGTCAAAGTAGACAAATGCAGTAGTTTGTAATAAATCTGCTAGATGTCACCCCAAAATGAATTCTATTTATTACACACACATTGTTAGAAATGTTAATTTTTGTCTTGTTTTAAATATCGTTTTTTCTGTAAAGTACTGTAAATTATTATGACAGATTGTAAAGGCGAGCACTACTACTTCATGAAAATTGGAAAATCGATTGTAATATGAGAAACACTATCCACATTAAGAGAATTGCTGTAAAACAAAATGTATGGACGACCAAGGTTCGCAATCACCTTAAAGAGTTGTTTTACAAGCGCCCATTGAGGGTCTTTATGAGATAATTGGAGGCGAAGAATTGCTTGCACCTCTTCGTATCGTTTAGCAAACGGGAGCTCACGGATAGCTCCCGCATCAAATACCCTAAGTTCTATATAGAACTCCCCGTCTAAGACTTGCGTCGTACGAATTGTCCCCGTTGGAAGGTAACGGCTCAGGCTGGAGTACAGGCACAGATTACTAATAAGTTACTACGTAACAGATACATCACTTCCCTACAAACGCCAAATACCTACGCTTTATTTAACTAAACTTTCTAGCTGTCAAGCGACGCGAGGAAATATGAGCTTAACTGCTTTGACTCAACGGAGCGTTTTAAGTGCACGGCGGGCGATGACGTCGGCCGTTGTGAGATTACCTTAGGGTTGACTCAATGTTGTAAAATACAAAAATAAACGTGACACATATTTATGAAATGAAATTTTATTAAAAAGGATCTATAGATGATTTGACTTTAAAAGTTGTGACGTAATAAGAGCGTGTGATTTTCATAGAAACTTCATAAACTGTGGATGTACCGTACATCGCATTGAGAAACAATCGATATTGAGTAATTCGTTATAGCATACTTTCTAGTTCACGTAAATCGTTGTTATATACTTTACTAGAGGAGCTCGGTGGCCCGCACTAGCACTTTCGCATGTAAAGCGGCACCGCGCGTGGTCCGCACTTGGATGGGTGACCACAAGTGGCATAAAAAATTAGCTCCTCTGTGCTTTGGAAGGCACCTATAAGCCATTGGTCCAGGCTGTCATATTGTATGGCAGTCGTTAAGCTATGTCAGATGCCTTTAGGCAGCCTGAAAAATCTGAAACCAGTGTTGGCCACTTACACACACGAAAAACAACAACATATACTATCTGGATACAGTACATTGATGTTAAACTTTCGACGTTCAGTAGGACAGTCAAACTTCATACCTACAAAATAATCTGATTGGACTAGACAGTACCAAATCCTATTCTATACGACTACCTACTTTTTAACGAAAAAAACCCACTTACTTTCCTCGTCTTTTGGCAATGTGAAAAACGACAATTCTTTATTGGTTCTTTGATTTTGACATTGGAATACCGCACAATAATGTCTTGGCATTGTTAAATAAAACGCTAGTTTATATTGTAAACAAACAATACGCAGTAAGCAAGTCTCATGCACGCCTTGCACGCGACTACACAGGCCGGAGTGCGGCGCCCCTTTGCCACTTGGGCGTTAGAAAACACGGCTAGCCGGTAGGTACATTTTGAGCGATCTTGATCGAGTGACGGAGGCCTGGTACAGGGGCTGCGGCTGTGGACTGCTTTCTTCCCACTGCTCCCCAAACAGATCGTTAAATGCAGCAGAAGACGATGCTCCTGACCTGAAATAAACCATTAAACTTTGAGCAAACTTTACTTCTATTGCTATTCAGCGCAGGTTTGCTGTCGGGGTTTTTGACATCATGCCGCAAGAACAATTTTATTTCTAAATTAAAGTTATTTTATAAGTTTCATTAAGTTATTATTTCTTTTTTTTTTAATAAGTTTTAATTTAGTGATACAAATAATCTAATATTTAAATAAAACGTTAAACTGCTAAAAATAAATGTCCAAAAAATGTAGAGTAATTAAATAAAGGCATTGCTTATATGCAGCTGGTCCCGGCTGTCATTATTGTACACTAGTCGTCAATCTATGTCAGATGTCTTTAGACATCCTGAAAAATCTGACACCATCGTTGGCCACTCACACATACGAAAAACCAAACAAAAACCTCACGTAAAATTTTAAACTCAAGATCTTAAAATTTGTGATCGCCATATTGTAGAAATGTAGACTAGTCCGCTAGCATCGAATAAGATATTGTTGGCTTACCTTTTTTTCTTTTCTGGCTCGGGCTCCTTCTTAACCTTGCTTGAATTTTTACGCGCAGGTTTTGTTGATTTCTTTGGTTCTCTGCTGAAAAAAAAAAGTTGTTAGCTGATGTGTAGCGTACATATAATATAAAAATAGTTTTATTTCACACATATAAAAGTTAGTATATTAATTGTATAAAATAATTATATTACCGTGTAACTTCCTCCTCGCTGTCTGAGTCCAATAATGACTCCGCTGCTGTTCTCTTGCGCAACTTCTTAGCGCACTTTGCCTCCGTCTGGTAGTACTCTGATTCAGACCTGAAATAAAGTAAATTTTAACACCATATCTGTGTAAAAGTTTATAACCAGATAGGAGGCATATTGTAATACATTTTTAAACTATCTGATACATAGAAAACATTGGTTATAAATTTTAAGTCAAAATATAAATACTTACGTACATTATTGCGTAGCACTTGAATTTAATCTTGGTATGTAGAAGAACACTGTAGTATTTGTAGTGTTCTGTGTCTATAAATAGATACATATGCTGTCCCACTCACAAGAGGAGCGAAGGTAGAACGTCAGTTGTACGTAATATAAGTACGTTGTGCGGCAGTCGGATCGCTCAGTCTAACAGTAGATGTCGTACAGAGCGGACGTGTCTTGGTGTAAAGGTGAGCCAGTGTCATAGTGATAGTGAATGTGTTAGAGGTACACTACATAATGGCGACGAGAAAATGATGCGAAGCCACGCGGTGAGTTATTTTTCCATTTTATGAGCTGGAGTATTTAATGTAAATGCTCAAAAGCAAATAGAATTTTAAATCAAAAGTAAATGCTGCATACTGAATGTTAAAAAAATATATTTGTGAGAGAAAAAAAATAACAAGGAAAGAGGAAGTGTCAGTTAGCATTTACTATATTAGGTAATGGCTATACTTTATTGCAAAATAAAAGTTCGTTTCATAAGTTAATGGACTACTGTGCTTTGTCCATCACATTAATGAGCTGGAAATTATAATTTGTTAGTTAATGTTGATCATCAAAAGTATATAATTAATATTGACTTAAAATATTGACAATTCTCAGATTATATATTTTTAAGAAAAAGTTGGTAACTTAAAATAAAGGCTTTATGCGTAGCTTAGGCACCAGGTCCAGTCTTTCACAAGTGTCAGAGTAAAGAAAAAAGTTAAGTCAAAATAAAAAAAACATATATCTTTACTTTGTTGATTACCTAGTGTTTTTGCGAAAGAAATAAGGAACTTATCTTTAAATAGGGTAATATAATTAATCACCCTATAATTTCAGAGGAAAAACGTAACGGAAAAATTGACGAGTCGTATATGACGCGATTACTATTGAAATATATTAATCAAATAGCTATAGTTTTCCGATGTACATGAATTTAGTGAAATAAATGGGGGATTATATTATTTTTCCGTATGAAATGAGAGGTGCTGAATTTACGGAAGGAAGGTAGATCATTATAGTTATGTGGTGAAACTCTTTTATTAGGTATTTTATTCTACTCCTAGACAGGCATCACTTTTAAACCTAAGAGTCATGCTGGAGGATAGTTGCATCAGATCCGGAGTGCAATGCTGTGAGGGAAGGTCGCCAGTCGCTGAAGTCAATGAGTATAAGTTGTGGGTGCTTTCTGTCAGGGCCGGGAGGCTCACACGCTGTGAGTCGGCTGTGATTTTCCTGATGAGGGTTATTATTTTTATTTGCTTTAAAACATACTAGCAGTTATTAAGATGATCTGGTTTCTATACAGTGTATTTTTAAAGCTATTCACTAAAGATGCAGTTAACAATATTCTCTGGTTCCAGTCTGCAACCACATGATTAGAGAGAAAATTATGAATTGATATTTCTTTTGATTTTACACGATACAATTTCAGCTTATGTCCTCTCAATCATTATTGTAAGAAAATTGTAATAGGTCTTGCAAATATGGTACATCATAATATCCTATTAGACTTTTGTAGGCCTCGATTGGGTTGCCTCTTTGTCTTTGACGTTGTAGCGGAGTGAAAAAAAATTAAAAATAAGGAGAGAAACCATAGTAGGGAATATGTGTTATCGAACCAGTTTATCCGTAAATATTCGAAAGTACTAACTAACACTGAAAACATAATAAAAATTGGTGGAAAATCGAACGAGATATAGCGAGTTTACTAAAATATGTGTATCTCACTCGCAAAATACGCTATTTTCTATAGCAAATGTATTGATGATATGTATTTATGACGTCACCAGTCCATATCGGACTTCTCTCTCTAATTGAATCTTTAAAGTATCACAGGTTCGTCGCTGATTTAGATATTTTATAAATTCTTTCATATTTGTTTACTGTGGTTAATAAGGCTTTTATTAAGCAAATAAAAAATAATGCGTGCATATTCTCTATTGTATAAGTATACACTTACCGGTAATGATGTAGTATACGAAATAAGCAATACGATAACCTGTGGTCAATGGCAATATGATAGCCTACTTAGGTATGATTTATTAGAAAAATGATAGCTATGTTATATGGCAATATGATTTGAAATGAAATGAATTTGAAATGAAATGAAATGAAATTTGAAATGAAATGAAATTTGAAATGAAATGAAATGAAATTTGAAATGAAATGAAATTTATTTAACTCCTTAATGTACACAAAAGTTACGCTGTTGGCCCCACACCAGGCAACATGCCTGTCCTGTGGTGGCCAGTTTGAAATTCCAATTTTGTTAAAATGTGCCGACGATTAGGTTTAGAAGAATTGCAGATAATAATGACTTACACTCAAACTAATAGCCAATTCCTTTTTAAAACTAATTAGGAACACGTGAGATGCTTCACATAACTGGTACACTCAATAGATATGGGTACTTACTTAATATGAATGTTTTAAATAAATAGTTAAGCTTATACTTTACAATTTTTAAAAAATTGCTCTGTGTCGAAGTAGTTCCACGAAAAGCAGAAGGGATCTAACTATGTGCTTACATGATAGCCGATATCAACAGCAATATGATTGCTTATGATGACACATGCATAGCAATATGATAGCTATGACATTGGGCAATATGATAGCTAATGATGAGACATGGCAATATGATAGCCGATAACAACAGCAATATGATTGCTTATGATGACACATGTATAGCAATATGATAGCTACGACATAGGGCAATATGATAGCTAATGATGAGACATGGCAATATGATAGCTATGTCAAATAGTTGTGTGATAGACCTAACATATTGCAATATGATAGCTAGTACGAGTGAGTGATATGATCTATGTTAAAGGACAATATGAAAGTCCATATGAGCATTTATTTATGGTCGATATGAAAGGTCAGCTCAGATAATATTAATTGGACTGAAAGGCAATGTAAGCTTGCGCAAATTTGGATTTAATTGTACAATTTGCACATCAGCCCATGGCTCAAGTCACGACACTTCCAAACTTCGAGCATTTCGACCCTGACAGTGATCAGTGTCGGTAGGCGCTAGATGGGAGAAATGGATAAGGGCACTGGAAATATATTTTCTAGCTTCAAACATTACATCTGAAGAATCTGGAACAAGAAAGGTTGTTGTGTCATGCCGTTTAACCTTTTGACAGTTTGGGCATGCATTGGATTGTGCGAGGCCAAGAAAATCATTAAATTGGGTGAGGCCGTAAGCCAAGATCAAGAATGACGACCTCCGTGGCGTAGTGGTCACCATGCTAATCCACCACCCAGAGGTCCCGGGTTCGATCCCCGATCAGGGCAAGTTGGAAAATGGCCTTTTTCAAACTGTCCTAGTTCTTGGATGTTTATCTATGTAAGCACTGTCAAAACTATATCAAAGTACACACAAAAATCTGTCATATAAACCGCCTTTGTCGTTTCCCGCGCAAATACGCTGGCAGCACTGCCACGCAGGATTGCAATGGCCATCCTTTGCACGAGAAACGAACCTCAGCGGGAGTCACCAGTCTTCTCTACAATTCTGTGCTCTATCTCGCCGATCAGGCGCTTATCATCAGCACCCGAGCAGCCCATCGTTTCTACCGGACGAAGCAACAATACGGCTCCAAAGCCGCATACTTAGCCCGGTTTCTTTTGGCTGCATCTTCTGCAGCTGCGGCTGCCGAGCCGATAATGCGGCCGAGGTAGTTGGCCGCCACGGTGCTGACACATGTAAGAGATCATTGCATATAAGTATTTGTTATAAATTATAGTATCGCCCCTCTATATTAAATTATTTTTTAAGAAAATCATTGAATTGGCTATATAAGCGCGCATTAAATTGCGTGAGCAGCTTGGGATTCAAATCCCACTGGAGAGTCAAGAATCAAACAACAACAGTGGTAAGAAAGATTAAGCAATTCATGCATGAACATTCTTATAAAACTAAGTGGACTTTTGCAGACGTAGATATAGCAGACATTCGAGGATTATCACCAACTCGAAACATAGGAAGATGCAAATTGATATTTAAACGGCAAATTAGAAAGACAAATGAAATTTTAACAAACAAGAACTTAAATAATATGCAAGTTCTTGTGTTTCTATACTATTGGTTTTGATTATTATTTCATTTGCTTAATTTTGGCATAGTTTTCATTTAGTGATGTGGTTTTAGAATATTGAACGAAATGAAAAGTAGATAAAATAAATAAATCATTATTCACTTCATTACATATTCTCTTTAAAAATATTAAAGTAAGTGATGAGTGAAAGAAAGTGAAAGTTAAAAGTGCGTGTTTTCAGTGTTAACTTGTATTGTAGAATACAATCATATGAAGTGACCGCTGAGATTGTTGGTTATTTTGAAACAACTTTATAGTAATTCATAACAGGAGTCAAGAATTCGTTAGATATCTTATGACGGCCGATATAAGTAGACTTTTGACACTGATCCATTTTCTGACAGTGTTGGAAAAGGAAGAAGAATAGGTAAAATATTTTTATACCGTTCGCTCATTAGTGAGCAAGTTACACAGGTTACACTGCTCTCGGATGGCTGTTTATGTATTTTTACGCGAACAAGTGACCATGACCCTAAGACGGGTATTCCACCCGAATCTTCTTATTCGTGGGTCCTTACGTACATTTACAACAGACTATTTTCCTCACTTTGGGGTCTTTGGAAAATCAAGTAAGCTGGTCGAATGGCAGTTAAAGTCCCAATTTACTTCGAGCCTTAAAGGTTTAGAATGACTCAATTCTAAAAAATTTAATTAGTCTGCTTTGTCATCAGTCATATTACAAGTTGAATGAAATTCGGAAAAATATATAGTAAAAACACTATTTTGTCAAGATATTTTTAACTAATATAAGCGTTCCTTTTATTTCAGCTTTCTCAGTTAGAAGATATGAGCAAAGGCAGGAATTACATTAGAGATTGACACTGGCAGTCAAACTCGACCGATTTAGTCTACGAAAGGAAAATAATTTTATTATTGGTTATGAGTTATGAGTCATTGCTCGTGATTTGGATTTAACTTTAGAAAAAAAAATAAAAAAAAAATTAATGGGGAAGGATAGAGGGAGAACGAAAAACTTAGTTCATAAATATCTGAATCTATTAATATTCTTACTCAATTAGGTTGCAGATTTAATTGAATCGTGGGTTATAAGATAACTTAGTTATAATTGGAACAGACTCCGTTATAGTAAATTCATTTAAAAAAAAAATTGTAAGGAAGGGATGTAGTGTTCTGTGTCTATAAATAGATACATATGCTGTCCCACTCACAAGAGGAGCGAAGGTAGAACGTCAGTTGTACGTAATATAAGTACGTTGTGCGGCAGTCGGATCGCTCAGTCTAACAGTAGATGTCGTACAGAGCGGACGTGTCTTGGTGTAAAGGTGAGCCAGTGTCATAGTGATAGTGAATGTGTTAGAGGTACACTACAGTATTGATGAAACTTAGTCCAGCAATAGCAGGTTGTTGGATGACGTAGCTAAGTACTCAACTCAGCGCGTGAATCAAAAATTATGAAATAAATTATTTTTAATTCGATGTTATATATTAATACACATATTGATTTTATAATACACAAGTGTAAAAACGCACCCACACATCTATGTATTACATAGTCAGCGCTTAATTTCCATATTAGTGTGAAAATAAATTTCCTTAGTCGGTAAGCCGACTGATGCGAGCATTGAAATATAAATCATCAAATAACGTTGTTCTAGATGTGTCACTAACAACTGTGTACCAAAAACTCTTATTAAAACAATTTGATTCCGCCTATTTCCGTTACTTCTTATTTGTACCCAAACAAACTTCATCATCCAAACTAGCTGGTGCCCGCGACTTCGTCTGCGCAAGATCACACAATACCTTTATAAATTTTAGCCTATGTGTTATTCTGATGTATAAGCTATATTATTGTAAGAGTAACAAACAAACATACTTACAAACTTTCGCGTTTATAATATTAGTAGAAAGTAGGATTAGTAAGGGAAGGGTTTGTAATCTTTAGATATTTTTGACTTATTTATTGGTTGCATTAGTATTATTTAAGTTTTTTGTAGACACCTGTTTTTAAATTTATTATATTTTAAAGTTTAGTACATGTTTAGTATTTATAAATATTTAGTTTAAATACACTTAAGTAATATCACGAGTATAAATATTTGAATAATTAAGTTAAATGTTAATAATTTAGATAATATATTTTATATTATACAAATAAAACTGAAGAAGACAAACAATAGCATTTACTTAATTTTCATTATTAATTAGTTAAGAGACTTTGTTACACATCTCTACTTCTATGTTGTCTTTATTTTCAACTGTGTTCATAAAAAAGAGGTTATATATTCGTTTCGTACGTATGTATAAAAGTGGGGTGTATGAATGTCTATTCAAATTTAATCAAAAAGTCGTATTGTTGATTTTTATATTAAAGTTTAGTTACTAAGGGCTTTAACCCTAAATTATTTTGTAAATAATACTACATACTTACATAGAACTTGAGAAATTGTCCACTTTTTTATACATATGAAGACTTATGATATCAATAATATCATATACGGGAATCGAACCCATCACCTACCACATAGCAGATGTACTAACTAACCATTAGCCCACTCCGACTTTTGATATACCGACTAAAATTTACGAATACATTTATATAATGTTTTAAAAGTACATATAAGAAAATTGAACATGTTGAAAAATAAACCCCTTTCTATATACTTACCTTACTACACAAAAATAAGGCGAGCAAAGCCGTATGATTTTGTTATTATCATAAACTATATGTTAAGCAAAGCAATTTGTAGTGTTTGTGTCTATGAATAGATACAAATACGCTGTCTCACTCACACAACTAGCTAGAGCTAAACGTCAGATGTACGTTATATAAGTAGGTTGTGCGGCAGTCTGATCGGTCAGTCTCAGAGTGGATGTCGTACAGAGCGGACGTGTCTTGGTGTGAAGGTGAGCCAGTGACGTAGTGATAATGAATATGTAGTGGTACACTACATAATGGCGACGAGAAAATGATGCGAAGCTACGCGGTGAGTTATTTTTCCATTTTTATGAGCTGGGGTATTTAATGTAAATACTCAAAAGCACAAAGAATTTCAAATCAAAAGTAAATATATGATTTTAGAGTTTCACGGTCACAATTACTGTTATTAGTTTTACGGGACTTACCGCGATTAATATCGTTTTTTGCCAGATATTTCGACGGCCCTTCTGCCATCATGGTCGCTGGCCGACTGAGGAACTGCGATGGATGTCCAGCTGTCAAGGGTAACCATATCGGTCTACCCTCTTTCTTCTTCGTTTGTTGCATAAGTCCTTACACACAACACTGACGGTGTCCGTTCGGGAATTGTTTTTAGTTATTCGCACACTCTTTTTACAAAGCTCAATCACTGGATTCCACGTGCCTGATAACTTGAAGCCATCTTCTCGATTAAAATTGGGATGCTTCTTAATTTCAATCGCCTCTCTAACTAATCGTGGTATGTAATGGCGTTCAGTCGCAAGTATTTTGGGCTGATGTAGCTCAATCCAGTGATTGACTCCAGCTTGTGAAAGATGCTCCGCGATAGCTGACTTGTCAATATCCCTGTTTTTGACTGCCGTTATGTGCTCTTTGACCCGTTGAGATATAGACCTCTTGGTCTGTCCAACATACGAGCGTCCACAACTACAGTCAATCTTGTAAACACCCGATTTTTCTAAGGGCGAGCTGTCCTTAGGTGATCGCATATAGCTTGCGATTTTCCTCCCCGGAGTAAACGTGGCTTTTATAGAGTACTTTCCTAATAGCCTGCCGATTTTATCTGTTACTCCTTTGACATAAGGTAGGTACGCTGCTTGCCTATCTACCGTTGGCGCTCGCTCTCGCCTTGATGTTGGCGGCCTTATCCTACCATCATATCCATTGCGTTTTAAAACCGCTTGTACATGCTCCAGCTCTCCTGGTAGATGTTCCTGATCACACAGATCATAAGCTCTACGTGTGAGGGAGGTTGTGACTGACTGGAGATGTGTAGGATGATGGTGTGAAGTCGCGTGGAGGTACTTGTCAGTGTGAGTTGGCTTTCTATACACCGTATGACTAAGCGAGCCATCCTGACGTATAGATATTTTGACGTCTAAAAAGGGCAAAGTCCTCTCAGATTCCATCTCGAGTGTAAACCGTAACTTCTCATGTATGGAGTTTAAATAGTCAAGGCAACGTTGAGCCCCATTCCCGCTATCTACAAGTACACAATAGATGTCATCGACATACCTTTTCCAGATTTTTATAGTAGTAGGAACCGAGCGCAACGCTATCTCTTCCACGTGTTCCATCCATAAGTTTGCAACGACTGGGGCGACAGGGCTACCCATAGCTACACCGTCTATCTGAAGGTAGTACTGACCATTGTATATAAAATAGCTTGATGTTAAACAATGCTCGAGCAAGGAAAGAATATCCTACTTAATATCCTCTTAATTGTCTCCTCAATGTTACCAATGTATGTTACGTATGTTAAGGACTCTCGACACTTTATTGATATAATTGGCGAAACCAGGATTGAGAGTGACGAAGTAATGGTAAGTTTCGATGTTGAATCGCTATTTACCAATGTCCCGATTTCTGAGTGCTTAAATGTCATAAAGGAGAAACTTATTGAGAACGATATTTCGACGGATATTCTTTCCTTGCTCGAGCATTGTTTAACATCAAGCTATTTTATATACAATGGTCAGTACTACCTTCAGATAGACGGTGTAGCTATGGGTAGCCCTGTCGCCCCAGTCGTTGCAAACTTATGGATGGAACACGTGGAAGAGATAGCGTTGCGCTCGGTTCCTACTACTATAAAAATCTGGAAAAGGTATGTCGATGACATCTATTGTGTACTTGTAGATAGCGGGAATGGGGCTCAACGTTGCCTTGACTATTTAAACTCCATACATGAGAAGTTACGGTTTACACTCGAGATGGAATCTGAGAGGACTTTGCCCTTTTTAGACGTCAAAATATCTATACGTCAGGATGGCTCGCTTAGTCATACGGTGTATAGAAAGCCAACTCACACTGACAAGTACCTCCACGCGACTTCACACCATCATCCTACACATCTCCAGTCAGTCACAACCTCCCTCACACGTAGAGCTTATGATCTGTGTGATCAGGAACATCTACCAGGAGAGCTGGAGCATGTACAAGCGGTTTTAAAACGCAATGGATATGATGGTAGGATAAGGCCGCCAACATCAAGGCGAGAGCGAGCGCCAACGGTAGATAGGCAAGCAGCGTACCTACCTTATGTCAAAGGAGTAACAGATAAAATCGGCAGGCTATTAGGAAAGTACTCTATAAAAGCCACGTTTACTCCGGGGAGGAAAATCGCAAGCTATATGCGATCACCTAAGGACAGCTCGCCCTTAGAAAAATCGGGTGTTTACAAGATTGACTGTAGTTGTGGACGCTCGTATGTTGGACAGACCAAGAGGTCTATATCTCAACGGGTCAAAGAGCACATAACGGCAGTCAAAAACAGGGATATTGACAAGTCAGCTATCGCGGAGCATCTTTCACAAGCTGGAGTCAATCACTGGATTGAGCTACATCAGCCCAAAATACTTGCGACTGAACGCCATTACATACCACGATTAGTTAGAGAGGCGATTGAAATTAAGAAGCATCCCAATTTTAATCGAGAAGATGGCTTCAAGTTATCAGGCACGTGGAATCCAGTGATTGAGCTTTGTAAAAAGAGTGTGCGAATAACTAAAAACAATTCCCGAACGGACACCGTCAGTGTTGTGTGTAAGGACTTATGCAACAAACGAAGAAGAAAGAGGGTAGACCGATATGGTTACCCTTGACAGCTGGACATCCATCGCAGTTCCTCAGTCGGCCAGCGACCATGATGGCAGAAGGGCCGTCGAAATATCTGGCAAAAAACGATATTAATCGCGGTAAGTCCCGTAATACTAATCAAAAGTAAATGTTGCATACTGAATATAGAAAAATAAAAAAAAAGGAAAGAGGAAGTGTTGGTTAGCATTTACTATATTAGGTAATGGCTATACTTTATTGCAAAATAAAAGTTTGGTTATAGGTTAATGGACTTCTGTACTTTGTACATCACGTAAATGAACTGGAAATTATAAGTTGTTAGTTAATGTTGTGATCCATAAACTCATTTCACTTATTTTTCAGTATTTTAAATAATATTGAATTAAAATATTGACAACTCTCAAATTATAAGAATTTTAAGAGTAATACTGGGTGTAGGCGACAGGAAATAACAACAACGATTTTATAATTTTACGTATGATAAGGTAGCGGCGGAATGACTTGACATACGTATGCCTCGTTAATAGGAAGGCAGGCGACTGGGCGACAAACGCCAATACAAATGTAAGTACTTAAGGTCCGCACACACGCGGGGAGGCTGTATACTCGTCATTGCACCCGTACCTTTAAAATATAATTTTTCAAATAAACAAAATACATAAGTACTTATAACAAATTTTAAACAAAGCTTTCTGAACCGACAATTTTTATACATATTTAAATTCCGTCGTCTACACTGGGTAACCTAAAATACAGAGGCACCAGTCTTTCACAATTATTAGAAAAAAAAATCTTAACTATGTTTGGTTATTGGTTTTTGCGAAAGAAGGAACTTCTATTCTAATAGGGTAATATAATTAATCACCCCAGAATTTCAATGGATATACGTAACTAAAAATTGGCCAGTCATATATGACGTTAATTATTACGCGGTTAATATTGGAATATATTATTCAAATAGTCATAGTTTTCCGATGTATATGGATTAAGTGAAATAAATGGGGGATTATATACTTTCACTTAGTATTGTTACTCGTGATATTATACTTTTCCGCATGAAATGACAAGTGCTAAATTCAAAGAAGGTAGAGTATGAACTTCCTTCATTATTATTATAATTATGTGGTGAAACTCTTTATTATTTTATCTACTCCAAGACAGGCATCAGTTTTAACCTAAGTGTCATGCTGGGGGATAGATACATCAGATCAGGAGTGCGATGCTGCAAGGAAAGGTCACTAGTCACTGGAGTCAATGAGTAAAAGTTGTGGATGCTTTCTGTCAAGACCGGGAGGCTCACTCCGTGAGTCGGCTGTGATTTACTGGATGAGGGTAATTATTATTATTATTTGTTTTAAAACAAACTAGCAGCTTATTAAGCTGGTCTGGTTTCTATATAGTCTATTTTTATATCTGTTGACTGAAGATACAGTTACAACATTCTCTGATTCCAGCCTGCGACCATATGATTGGAGAGAAAATTATGAAATGGTATTTATTTCTTTTGATTTCACACGATATAATTTCAGCTAATGTCCTCTCAATCGTTATTGTCCGAAAATTGTGATATGCCTTGTTGTGTTGGGTACATAATAATATCCTGTTAAAATTTTGTAGGCTTCGATTGGGTTGCCTTTTGTCTTTGACGTTGTAGCAGTGTGAGACTCAGTTCTTTTATCCCTATATATATGGCATGTTTAGTAAAGTTTAACCTGTTTTGTTTATGCTGAGAATAACTGCAGGGCTGCTAGGGAGAAGTCTAATTCCAGTCACCACTGTAGCGATAATAAGGGTGCCACAGTTCCCTGTTTGAAGCGTTTTGGTGGCATGGCATTGGAGGCTTCACCTTCCTTAATATAGTTTCACATACTGATTTCAGCAACTTTCTACTCAAAGATGTAACGTGAAGGGGAAGGTTGTTGTGTCATGCCGTTTAAACTTTTGTCAGGTTGGGCACGCATTAAATTGCGTGAACTCATCGGCACGCATTAAATTGTGTGAGATCATCGGCACGCATTAAATAGCGTGAGGTCATCGGCGTGCATTAAATTGTTCGAGGCCAAGAAGGCCGTGAGCGCACATTAAATTGTGCCAGGCCAAGAAAACCATTAAATTGGGTGAGTCCGTGAACGCGCATTAAATTGTGTGAGGCCAAGAAAACCATTAAATTGGGTGAGGGCGACACCAGTGTTAAAAAAATATAAAATAAAAACCTTTATGGCCACGTATTGTATAAGCACATGGGGGTGCACCTCCATTTAGTTGGAAGGCACAAGGCACCTCCGTTAAGTCGGAACGCACGTGCACCTCTATTTAGTTGGAAGGCACAAGGCACCTCCGTTATGTCGGAAGGCACGTGCACCTCCATTGAGTTGGAAGGCACAAGGCACCTCCGTTATGTCGGAAGGCACGTGCACCTCCATTTAGTTGGAAGGCACGTGCACCTCCATTTAGTTGGAAGGCACAAGGCACCTTCGTTAAGTCGAAAGGCACGAGCACCTCCATCGTTATTGAGTCAGCCCAGGATTCAAATCGCCATTGGCGATAAATTCTAATAAATATATAAGGAAAATTATTACAGTGGCAAGAAAAATTGTGCAAATATCTGTTATTTATATATATGTATTTACTTTTATCAGCACCACCCGTGGGTTGACTGGTGGAAAAGGCCTTGGGCCTTATGTTATAAATTTTAATAAATAAAATAAAAAAAAGTCTGAGAAAGATTGAGCAATCCATACCTACATGAAAATTCATATAAAACTAAGTGGACTTCCACAGACTTAGATATAGCAGAAAGATAAATATGATCTGGAAATCTGAAGACTTTCGAGGATTATCATCAACTCGAAATGTAGGAAGATGCAAATTGATATGACGGCAAATTAGAAAGACAAATTTTAACAAGCAAGAACCTAAATAATATGCAAGTTCGTGTGTTTCTATACTATTGGTTTTAATCATATTAATGTTTCATTTGCTGAATTTTGTATTGGCGTATAGTTCTCATTTAGTGATGTGGTTTTAGAATATTGAGCAAAATTTTAGTCGATAAAATAAATAAATCATTATTCACTTCATTATATATTCTCTTTAATTTAAAATATCAAAGTAAGTGATGAGTGAAAGAAAGTTAAAGTTAATAAATAGTAAGTGTTTTCAGTGTTAACTTGTATTGTAAAACACAATTATATAAAGTGAACACTGAGATTGTTGGTTATTTTAAAACAACTTTACATTAATGCACAACAGTAGTCAAGAACTCGTTAGATATCTTATGACAGCCGATATAAGTAGACTAGAGTAGCGATTTCAAGCGAAATCAACGAATACTATTCTACGTGATATGTACCACGAGTAAAATGGAGGCCAGTAAAAAATTTAAGAGCAAGAAGAGGTCATCCATCAGAAAGATCAGATGGTACATCTGTCACAACTGAATGTAAAATGCTAATAACAGGAATTACGGAGGATGTCTCGTTTGAACAGAGGTTGTAATAATGATGGAAAGATTTTCCCTATTAATTCAGAGAATAAATAAAGAATCAAACTAAAGAAATGTTAAAAGTGCAGACGGGGCCAACATTCAGGCCTTCATTAACCAGGTAAATGTTTGTTATACCGTTCGCTCCTCCTGCCTCCGTGGGGTAGTGGTTAGAGCGTTCGGCTCGTACCCGGAGGTCGCGGGTTCGATTCCCGGCGGGGGCGGCGACTTTGTGTTGTTGTCCTAGTTTGGTTAGTTAAGGGTTAGATTGTCTGATGGGTGAGATGATCCGTGCTTCGGGGGGCGCGGTGATCCGTCGGTCTCGGTCACTGTCTTTGACATTGGTCGTTGCCTAGAGCCACGTCAGAAGACTTTAAGGCGGTTTGGAGGCTGACACTAGTGTTGGTCACTGACACACACGATAAGAAGAAGACCGTTCGCTCATTAGTGAGCAAGTTTCAGTGCTTTTTATGTATTTTTACGCAAACAAGTGACCATGATCTTAAGATGGGTGTTCCACCCGAATCGTCCGAATCCTTCCTTATGTACATTGACGTAGGACCATTTCAATGGTTTTCTTAGGAGTTCAAATCTAAACCAGGATGAAACTGGTCGAACGCATAGGCCTGCTCTCGTAGAGTAAATGCGTCGTTATTAAACAGCGTAGCCAAAATAGCTAATGCTAATAAGCTGGACAGAGCACCGCAGATGGACAAGAATGGGTTATGGTCTTGAGTGGGAGATATACATACAGTGGACCTCCCAGGACAGGCGTAGGGTTGGCCACTCTAAGCGGACTTTACAGTACGCTGTTGCAGCAAAGATGAAGACAGTTTGGCTGACCTGGTCCCGAATGGACCCTTGGCCAAAAAACACATTGCGGTGAAGATCTGCCCACTTCGGGGCCTTAGGACTGAGTAAAGTAAACTGTCAGATGGTAGAAATGGTTAAAAATGACTATTCAAAAATCTGATTAGTATGCTTTGTCAGAGCCAGAGCATATTATAAGTCTAGAAAAAAAATATAGTTAAAACATGTTTTCTTAAGTTATTTTTAAGCTTTAAATATGAATTAAAGCAGGAAATACAGTAGAGATTGGCACTGGCAGTCAAACCTAACCGATTAAGTCTACAAAGGTAAAAGAAGTTTAATTATTGGTTATTTTGAGTCATTGCTTTTTAGTTCGAATGCACTTTAAAAAAAATATAGGAGAGGATAGACGGAGAGTGACAAAGTGAAAATGCCGAGTTCATAGTAGTGTAAAAGCTATATCTGAATCTATCAATATTCTAATTCAATGAGGCCGGAGATTTAATTTAATCGTGGGTTATAAGATAAACTAGTTTTAATTTAAATATATTTCGTAAATCTTCTCATTACAAAAATATTGATAAGGAAGGGATGTAGTGTTTGTGTCTATGAATAGATACAAATACGCTGTCTCACTCACACAACTAGCTAGAGCTAAACGTCAGATGTACGTTATATAAGTAGGTTGTGCGGCAGTCTGATCGCTCAGTCTCAGAGTGGATGTCGTACAGAGCGGACGTGTCTTGGTGTGAAGGTGAGCCAGTGACATAGTGATAGTGAATATGTAGTGGTACACTACACAATTCATTTGATATCCACATTACGTCATGCATAATGTGGTGGGAACAAATTTTAGCTGATGCAGTACACTAGTGTAGTGCATGTCACAACGTAAATGATCGAGTGCCAACTCGATAAAGACACGATTACTCGATCTACCTAATAATAGATATTATATAATTATTTAATAAAATGATAGGTATGTTGAATTGTATTCATCATTACTTTTCGCCAGATCAGTTTTAATAAATTAGGAACCTACTTACGCTATTCTAACTGATTATATGAGGTCTAACAAAATATACTGAAACTATTTTAAGGGTAAATTCAGTCCATGACACTGTTCAACTTTCTCCAAGGAATAGATATCGAAATATGAAAAATAAATTTTGTTCATCCATACAAGTTTACTGATCAGTTGATCCGAGTTCGTATTGAAAGCCAAAAAATATTTTTCATGTTTCGGAATTATGTTCCTTGGGAAAAAATTGTTCAGTATCATGGACTAAATTCACCCTTAAAATAGTTTCAGTATATTTTGTTAGACCCTATATTATATATAAAAATTTAGGTATTATTACTAATATATTTTTTTCAGTAGGATCACATGTTTTAACTATACATATTTTTATAATATTTATATCATAGTTATCGAGTAACTGTCAACCCATGCAATCGATTGTATAATCGATTAACCTTTTCTCTGCCCTAATACTAATAGTAGTATTTTAAAACATATCTTTGAAGTGTGGTGTGCCCTTTTTGATGTGAATTTGTGAAACTTTTTTGATATGAAAGTAAAAGGAATTTTTAGATAATAGAAAATTTACTTAGCTTAATGTGAAGAAAGTTATCGGAAATTATATTTTTATGGAGTTCGGTTACTGTTTTAACGGTGTAAGAGCTTTCTGTGGTCATTCTATGATGATGATATTGTTCGGCTGGATCGAGACTCAGGAAGATGCCATGGTGATAGTGTGGAATTTGCGAAAGTAGGTACCTATAGCTTACATATTTTGTGCTCAAAATTATCTTTACCTAGCTGGACTAGGACACGTCTATTTCTGCATCGTTAAACAAATAACGAAGCAGAAGCTTTCCATGGCGGTTTATCACAGCGTCCGGCTGGTCCCGGAACTTGGGAAGATGTCATGGTGATCATTTTACAGCGTAATCAATGTTTGCAAAAGTAACTGTAGCTTACAATATTTTATGCTCAAAATTATCTTTACCTAGCTGGTCTAGGACACGTCTATTTCTGCATCGTTAAACAAATAACGAAGCAGAAGCTTTCCATGGTGGTTTATCACAGCGTCCGGCTGGTCCCGGAACTTGGGAAGATGTCGTGGTGATCATTTTACAGCGTAATCAATGTTTGCGAAAGTAACTGTAGCTTACAATATTTTATGCTCAAAATTATCTTTACCTAGCTGGTCTAGGACATGTCTATTTCTGCATCGTTAAATAAATAACGAAGCAGAAGCTTTCCATGGTGGTTTATCACAGCGTCCGGCTGGTCCCGGAACTTGGGAAGATGTCGTGGTGATCATTTTACAGCGTAATCAATGTTTGCGAAAGTACCTATGTCCTGTATATTTTAAGCCCAAGTAATCTTTTTCTAGCTAGTCTAGAACATGGCTATTCCTACATCGTCACGCATTGTAACACCGAGCGTTAGCTAGCTAGTCTAGCCCATAAGTAATTGATTTCGCGTGTAGTCTTCATGTTCATAATTAACAAAAAATTGTGCATAAATATTCCTTTTGCTCTCATATATACCTTTAAACAATATTAATAAACAATATTTTGAAATTAAGTGCAACGAAAATGGCAACGACGTGGATTTCATTGTAAGTTTTTATTATTGTTGATTTGAAATTTAAGTAATATTTTTGGGAAGGCTGTATCACATATTCTGATGGAACGGACAGCGGAGTGAAACGGAGAGGTTCCATCAGAATATGACTGTGATACAGCCTTCCCATAAATATTACTACTTACACTACCTAAAAACTAGTGTTTCTGGCGAGGCAGAGGTGTTATTACGACACATACAAATAACCGATAGTAATTATACAAAGGCGTGGGAGCTACTCAAGGGACACTTCGGTAACAAGAAAATGATTGTAACTTCGCTACTTAAGAGACTTTTTGGACAGAAAAGGTAATCAATCAGTCAGCAACTCAAATCAAAGCCTTACTCGATACAACCACGGAATGTATTAAGGGCCTGCTAGACGGTTGCCAACAAGCCTTCCGACGTGTTGACCTTGGTCGGTGCCTCGTCGGCGCCGACCGTCGGAGTGTTGCGGCTACACGGTCGGGTCGGTCGGCCGACCGCGCTTTGGCGTCAGTGTGTTTTGAACTCGCAGACTGACAATGCCTCGTAAAATGACTAACAACCTATCGAAATTTCAACGAGTAGGCGTGGGTTAAGTCCTATTGAGCTCAATAGAATAAAAAAAAGGAAACGTCGGATATGGATATGCGAACGTTTCACCCCTTATGAAAACAGAATTTTTAATATTTTTTTAAGTTAGTGGCACATGGCGCCACTGACTTAAAAAAAATATTAAAAATTTCTTCAATCCAAACCACCGCACCGATTTTGGTAAAATATATGTCAAATGAAAGATAATTACATAAACTATCATTAAAAAAATATTGAAAAATCATGCCCCAAAATTAGATATTTTTTTTTTTTTTTAAATGAGCTGTACTAGCTTTTTCCTTAATTTTATTTAAAAAAATTATACGGGGTACATATTTAATTTTTGGTTAATTCATATTGTGGCCTATTAAATACAGTATTTTATAAAGAAAACTGCATGTCAATATCCTTCATTTTAGAGAGATATAAAATTAAAGCGTTGGGTTTGGGACGCCGTCATCATTAATGCATGCACATCCGCACGCGTCGACTCCTTCTCGCGAATGGCCTAGCGCGGTCGACAACAGGCGGCTACACGTTTCCAACCGGCAGTCGCGACAGCGGTCGGGAGCGCACGCCCGACGACCAAGGGCGTTGGAATGTCGAACGAAATTTTGTCGCCAACAGCCGTCTACACGGTCGGACCCCACCAAGGTCACCTGGTCGGAGGTGCTTGTTGGCAACCGTCTAGCAGGCTCTTTAACAGCTTAAACAATTGGAATATAAATACTGATTCTTGGGATCCTATGATAGTATTTCTCGTGTCGCAGAAATTGGATACAGAGTCGTTGAAGGACTGGGAAGAGAAAGGCTATAAGGAAAATCGCGATGAGTTACCAAAATGGCTGAGTTGGTGAAATTCCTAGAAACAAAGTTTCGTACACTCGAGTTGATTGCCCCAACCTCAACATCTTCCAGAGATAAGCCACAAACATGCAAAACTTTTCATGTCACGGAACAACAACAAGAAGAAGGAGACATCCTACAATCTGCACACGCTAGTATGAGCTCGGACACAAAACAAATTTCATGCATTTTTTGTAAGGGCAATCACTACATATTTAACTGCAAGGATTTTGGAAAACAAACTGTAGAACAAAGACTTGATTTTGTAAAACGAAACAATCTATGTTACAATTGTCTTAAACCGAACCACAGTGTATACAGATGTAAACAGAGGACAACGTGCCGTATATGCAGAAGAAGACACCATTCTTTATTACATCAAGTCAAAAATCAGGAGATCGCACAACCACAACTTGCACCAACACAACCAGAACAATCACAAGTGGGACAGTCACCACCTGATACAAAAATTGCAACTGCACACTTCTCTAATAAATAACCTGGGAATCTCAGTCATGGTCACGAAGTTTTGCTAGCTACAGCCCAAGTAGAAGTTACGTCGAGCAACGGGGTGACACATACACTTCGTGCATTGATTGACCAAGGGTCAGAGGCTTCATTCGTTTCAGCCAGAGTCGTTGAACTTTTGGGTTTGACGAGAATAAACATCAACGGTGTAGTCTCAGGAGTTGGAGAAGGAACAAGGATATCAATCAAACATTTAGTAAACTTAGTTATTAAATCACGACTTTCCAGCAAAAATATTTTTGTGAAGGCATACGTCTTAAAAACAATCTCGACTAGACTCCCATCTACAAAAATTACAACAAATTGGTCAGACCTTAAAACATTGCCATTGACTGATCCCACCTATGACACGCCAGGTAAAATAGATATGTTGCTAGGGGCCGCGGTATTTTGTAAAATTATTGAAGAAGGGTTAATTAAAATTCCAAATAGGTAGTCGCACAGAAAACATATTTCGGCTGGATTCTTTCGGGTCAAAGGGACGACAACATAAGTGGTGATCAACATAACATAATAACACTACACATTACGAGTATGGTTGATGAAGACATGATTTATTACGAAAGTTCTGGGAGATAGAAACAGATTTATACAAAAAAAGGAAACTATTTACAAAAGAAGAAAAAAATGCGAAGAAATATACAAAAATACAACCAAAAGAGACGAAACCGGAAGATACATCGTGCAATTGCCTTTAAAACAAAATATTGAAGAAACAAGAAATTTATGTGGCGAGACAAAGCAACAAGCAATTGCTCGATTCAAATTTTTAGAAAGAAAGTTTACGAATTGTGAGAATTTGAAAGCGGAATACACCAAGGTTATTTAGGAATACAAAGAGATGGGTCACATGATAAAATCGAAGGACTTTAATGATGAAAAATCGATATACTTACCACATCACGCTGTGATTCGTGAAGATAAAGACACAACCAAAGTTCGAGTAGTCTTCGACGCTTCTGCCAAGGGTTCAAATGGTCGCTCGCTTAACGACACAATGATGGTTGGTCCAGTTATTCAGCCCGATCTACGAAGTTTGATTATAATATGGCGTACACATAGAATATGTGTTGTTGGAGACATTGTTAAGATGTATCGAATGATAAGAATGACTGAGGATCACACAAACTTGCAGCGTATAGTGTGGCGCGACAACCCTACTGAAGAACTCGAAAGCTACAACTTAACAACCGTTACTTTTGGTACAGCTGCAGCACCATTTCTAGCCGTGCGAACGTTACATCAACTAGCCAATGATGAATCACATGAATATCCACATTCTGCATATATAATCAAGAACTAATTTTATATGGATGATTTGATGTTTGGAAAAGACAATGAAGAAGAAGTGGAAAGAACGTGCCAAGAAATTCAAGAAATACTAAAAAGAGGTGGTTTCGAAATGCAAAAATGGTCGAGCAACTCTGAAGAAGTGTTAAAATCTCTAATAAGAGGAAACAATACAAAGGATATAATAGATATCAAGGTTGATAAGGTCATACGGATTCTTGGTATGACATGGGATAGAAAAGAAGATACATTTGAGATAACAGTCAACCTACCCGAGCTAAAATATCCTATTACGAAGAGATCCGTTCTTTCAGACGTCGCCCGATCCATTTGGATGGCTGTCACCAGTAGTGATTATAGCAAAGGTCTTAATTCAATGGTTGTGGATACAAAATTTACAATGGGATGAACAGCTACCGATGGATTTAGGCGAAGAGTGGAAAAAATACCGAGAAAACCTAATACAACTGCAAAACCTTAAGATACCGAGATGGTTAAAGATAACACCGGTCACTCAAAAGAAAGCACAATTACACGGTTTTGCAGATGCATCTACTCAAGCCTATGCAGCAGTGACTTACCTGAGAATTATTGACGGTGAGACTATACACGTCACGATGATAGCATCACGTACCAAAGTTGCACCAGTAAAACAAATTTCTGTGCCAAAATTAGAACTTTGTGCAGCAGCTCTCCTCGCTGAATTGATAAACGACATAGTTGAACTGCTGCGCATATCAAACGACAACATTTTTGCTTGAACCGACTCAACGGTCGTGCTGTCTTGGTTACGATCCCCTTCTAATCGTTGGCGTACATTCGTTGCTAACAGAGTAGCAGATATTACAAGAATCATAGACGGAGACCAGTGGAGACATGTTCAGTCTACCGAAAACCCAGCTGATATCGCAACTAGAAGTATTCAGGCAATTGATATAGTTGATCATGATCTGTGGTGGACTGGACTAGCATGGTTAAAAGAAAAGGAGATTCCAGTTGACAGATGTAATTTTCCAGAAACAGAGCTTGAATTGAAAGTGACGCATGTAACTACAGATGAAAAGCCAATTTGGGAAAGATTTTCAACTTTATCGAGAATGAAAAGAATATTAGCATATTGCAAAAGATTTGTGAGGAAGGAGAAAGCAAAGGAGAAATATCTAACAGAAAAGGAAATGGAAGAAGTATTAGATGAATGTATTAGGTATTACCAAAATTTAGTTTATAAAAGGGAAATTGAAGAATTGAAGAAAACTAAATCTGTCAGTAAGAAAAGTTCCATTATAACACTTTTGCCTTTCTTAGATGATAAGGGTTTGATAAGAGTTGGAGGACGTCTACAACATGCATCAGTACCTGATACATTCAAGAATCCCATTATTATACCAAACAGTCAGTACATTACAAGGTTATTAGTAAATGAAGCTCATATTCGAACCCTCCATGGTGGCATTCAGTTAATGATGGCCTATATACGAAGCAAATATTGGGTGATCGGTCTAAAGGCAGCTGTGAAGAAATGTATTCACCAATGCAAGATATGCATTGTGCACAAGGCAAAGGTACGTTATCAGTTAATGGGTCAACTGCCATCACCACGGGTCAACCCCCATCGTGCTTTTATCAACAGCGGAGTCGATTACGCCGGGCCAATGTGGATACGTACGTCTAAGGGTCGTGGACATCATGCGTACAAAGGGTACGTATGTTTGTTTGTCTGTATGTCGACTCGTGCCATTCATCTAGAAGCAGTCACTGATCTCACTACACAAGCATTTGTGGCTGCATTTAGAAGATTCGTGGCGCGCAGAGGCCACTGCTTAAATTAATGGAGTGACACGGCACTAATTTCGTGGGCGCGGCTAAAGAGCTGAAGGAGCTATTTCAGGCTGGCAAATCCAACATGACCAAGGAAATTGCTGAAGTTCTAGCAAACGACGGGAATACGTGGCACTTTATACCCCCAAAAATGCCCAACTGTGGGGGTCTCTGGGAAGCGGGAGTTTAATCAGCCAAGCGTCATTTGACAAGAATTAATATAGATACGCGGTTAACCTATGAAGAAATGGCTACTTTATTAGCTCAGATAGAGGCATGCCTCAATTTTCGTCCTCTTTGCAAATTAGATAAAACACCACAAATACACCGTTGACGCCAGGACACTTTTTAGTCGGTGAGCCTCTGATTGGTGTCCCTGATCAAAACTACGAAGATATCCGAGTTAGTCTTTTAAATAGGTGGCAACTCATACAAAAAATGACACAAGATTTTTGGCGCAGGTGGCAATCTGAATATCTTCACACATTGCAACAAAGATACAAGTGGCAAGTCTCAGTGCCCTTGCCTGCTATTGGAGATATTGTGATTATAAAGGATGAAGATATGCCTCCTACAAAATGGTTGCTAGGAAGGATCAAGGATATCCATCTTGGGTCAGATAATTTGGTTCGAGTTGTAACAGTTCAATGTAACGAACCACTTATTGAAAAGACCCTTGTCAAAATTGATACCTCTCCCTAAAGAATTAGAAAATTAATGTCATGGTGGGCGGTTTACATATTATACTTATTGTTTCAAAGGCATGTTTAATTAGGTGATGTAGGAGATTAATTCACTGTTACTTGATGTTTTTTTTTTTTATTTGAGTTTGATAAAATAATTTAAATTAATGTATAACTTTGGATTGATATTTCCTAAAATAATGTATCTAATGTTTGCTAAACTAGATTTTCAATTCTTCTTATACAAAAATTTAATGGCATACAATAACGTTAAGTATTCTTTAAAATTTGTTGATTTTTTCTATCTATTGTTTTAATTTAAGATTAATGAGAGTTTAGTTGTACATACTGCATTGCTAGCTCCGATATGAAAACTATTGTTTTGGTGGGCGGTATGTCCGATTCATTTCATCTATTCGTTTGTATGAAACCTCAGTGCAAAAATAAAGGTAGTACAGTAAAGACGTGCATCTTATTTATTTAAATTTACTACACCCGTTCCATTCGATATTGAACCTTAGTATCTGTTTAATAAAACTAAGGTTTGTTGCGCGGGTCGGCCCGGCCGACTTTTCCAACCGGCAACAAACAAACAAACATACAAACAAACAAACAAACGCAGCTCTGCTACCACTCTAGATAAGGTCTAGAGAACCTCCTAAACTAATTATACGATTAACCTAAATTATTAGAAACTAATTACATGTAATTACAAATTACGTAAAACTTAATACTACCACTTACTGTCTATATTATCTTCAGACGGCCTCGCCTGGTTTCTTCGTCGAGCCCGAAGTCCTCTTCGGGGTGGCGACGGCTGGGTCCCAATGGGTCCCGAGCAGATGATGAAGGAAATTGGGTCCCTACGCTAACCCAATGAGCTCATTTGACGCCCCAAACGTATTCGTCACAATAGCACTTCACTGCACAATAGATTTAAGTAGTTTTCACAAACGTTATGGTTATGGTTAAGTTATATAAGTAACAACGTCATGTTGCGACCTTTATTTGTCCTTTGGCTTGCTAACTCCACGTTAGGATTTACACACAATAGTTTTTATTTTTGGGCATCCACGCCCTTACAAATTAGTCACCCGGCATTAGATACAAAACTGGTTATAGCTACAGATGGCGCGAACGGCGAAGCGGCTATTCTATTCCGAACAGTATCAAACATACTGTGAACAAGAAAAACTCGAGCTCATCATCTCGGTCGACTCCAACGCCCACCATCCTCTTTGGGGCATGGAGGAATCAAATGACCAAGGCATTGACCTTGTCAACTATCTCATTCAAACAGACTTAAATGTACTTAACATAGGTAATAAACCAACCTTTATCACCAAGCGCTGCCGCACAATCATCGATCTAACATTAGCGACAAATGGAGCTGCCGAATACATCTCGAACTGGCTTGTATCAGACGAGTCTTCCTGCTCCGATCACAGATTGTTAAGATATGACATTAGTTATTCACAAACCACATCATCACCCCGCAGGAACCCCAGGAAAACTGGCAAAACCCTATACAAGGCCAAACTCAGTGACGCCCTGGGACTAGCGGTTGATCCTCACTCACTTGACAACTATGAAGCGGTGGACAAATAAGCAAATAAAATATCAAATGCAGGTACAGGTACAGGTACGAACAATCATGCCCATTAGGCATTCCAACATGCGGGAAAAATAAGGACAGGGTCTTTGGCCCAGAACTTCAACGCAGAAAGAAACAAGTTGGCAAACTCTTTAATAGAGCAATGAACACCAGCAGCGACTATGACTAGGACAACTACTCCGGAGCGAGAGCGAAATACAAGAACAGGATAAGAGCGTTTAATCGCAAAGCCTGGTGCAAATATTGTACAAATATTCAAACAACCGCAGAGGCCTCCAGAGTCAGGAAGGTACTAAGCGGTGACAAAAATAACAAAACAATTGAAACACTGAAACAACCGGACGGATCCTATGCAAAATCCGAATCCGAAATCAATGAAATTCTACTAAACACTCACATTCCCGGCTGTCAAATCACAGAACTCACAGAAACAGCAACGGGTGTGACACAACAAGTAGCCCCTGAAGAAGACTGGAAACTAGCAGAAACAGTGGTAACATCAAGCAGAGTCAACTGGGCAATTAATAGCTTCCAATTATTCAAAGCACCAGGACCAGATGGGATTTTTCCAGGTCTGCTAAGATGGGGAGACGAAGTAATAGTGGAACACCTCACATCCCTACTCACTGCTAGCCTTGCACACAAATACATACCAACAACATGGAGAGAAGTAGAAGTAGGGAGAAATTGGAGTTTTTGGATATAGAAAATCCAAAAACTCCATTTTCTCCTTTGAATTAATGGAATTGAATATCAATCTACGGCGTACGTAAAATAAACTAACATACACTATTTAACAACTTCAAGATGGGTAGGGTTCGCAATTGTGAAAGTGAAAATTATGGAAAAATATATTGGTAATTTAGGGATATTCATTCACTCAACTAATCTAGTTTTAAATTATACGGTGATATCATCAAATCTTTGCGGTATGCACTTATGTAAGCAATGGACGTCTCGTTCAATGACGTCCTACTCTTATAACCAGCCTCAGGTATGCGGTGCTGCACCATATACGGCTATCACACACATCGAGATGCCTCGGTGAACTACTTTATTTATCCTGACGCTAATTGAACGTGTGGGCAAAGCGGGCGAAGTTCTCCATGTCTACTTGAATAATCCAGCGTTTGTATGTATGTTTGTTTGAATCTAGTAACGTAAGTTTCATCCAAATCCGTTTTTATCGTGACAGTGAAACAAAAAAAAACTCGTATTCAAATTTTAGTGAAGTGTAATTTATAATGTAGGTATCCTCACGCTCAATAAACCGATTGTGTTGGCTAAAGATACTTCATGGAATCATAGATGGTTTTTTTAAATAAAATAAAGTTCATTCAATCAAAACAGTATTTATTGCATTTCCATAGAATTTGACATTTTTGCAACAATTTCCCTAACCGAAGTATAAATATCATCCATATATATGTTTTTTACAATATGTTGAATACAGATTTCTGCTTCACAATCACATATTTTACATGTCCCTTCAGCAAACTTTGCAGCATCATGAATCTCAATTTTGATCACTTTTCCAGGTGGGAAACTCGGACTCCGTGTCAGCTTTTTCATGTATGAAAATATAGGACTTTTGTTTTTTTTCTGCTTCTTACTAATGCCAATATTCGGCCTTTTTCCTTTTGATTGACCAATTTCCGCTTGATTCGCAGGTATGAAGTTGAAAATATCATTTTCACTGTCCTATAAAGAAAACAAAAACATTCATTTTAAAATGTAGCCTGGATATAAATACTCAGTTATTAAGTATTTATAATCTCTCTACTATACATTTAAAAACTAAGAATGAATACCAAAACCTATGAATGTTTAAAATATTATGTAATGGAAAGGGAATAAGTCATTTAATTGTTTTTAATGAATATATATATGAGTTAACCAATAAGAATATATATTTTTTTTTTATAAAAATTAAAAAAAAAAGAATACATTTACTTACCGACATTTTTTCTAGTACAACCACACAGTAATATAGAGAAAATTAAACTATTAGTATTTTTTTTTGTCAAATAATTATATCCTTTATATACTTTTTAAATCTTTGGACAGAGAGTTCAAATTGACACTAAAATTGCATGTTTACTTCCATACCAAATTTGTAATGTAATTTTATACAAGAGAGAGAAAGAGCTAAGTGTAGATTAATGCTTAGTAAACAAATGTGTACTTACCATGTGCTGATACAACCATTTGTTTTGCACCTGACTTTGTTCATAGAATTCTAATATTTTTTTTTTATATGCGGGACGTAGTATAATCATTAGTATTTATTCAAGTTACATAGACATTTCATATAGATTTTCAAAGCACAAAGTACATTTTTGCAAGATAAAAAGGAAACCCCAACTTTCAAGCGTTCATTACCCAATAACTTTTGAACGGTTAAACCGATTTTAATCAAAGAACCACCAGAACGCGAGGAAACTGCTTTGACGTAAAATAAAACTGCATCAAAATCGATCCATCCGTTTGAGAGCTTCGATGCCGCAGATAGACATAGACACTGACGTTAAACTTATTACACCCCTCTTTTTGCGTTGGGGGTTAAAAAAACATGTGTAATTATAAGTTTAAAATTCGAGTAAAGCTAAGAGCAAAACCTAATTATATTTTTTCTTTAAGGGAAACAAGAATTTTTATAACATTATAAACAGACAAACAAACATTATTAGTATTTAGTTATAATAGAGAGGATGTTAAATATTATTAGGATAGCTTCATATATGTCGCGCAGTTTACCCGATGCCTTGCTTGCATTGTCTTGGATATGTCTGACACAGCAGAGTGAGAGAGACACGTGCCTCTTTCCATATTTGAAATTTCGTGACGTGGATTTCGCCCTATTTAAGAGCTCACCTGCTTAAACCTGGATCATAACAACATTTTTTTCTGGTGAGAACCACATCGTGAAGCGTACAATCTATCCAAAGGAAAACAAAATTTTTAAAATGTAAGTAAATCAACTCTTTCTTTATTTATGTTTGTAATACATCATTTCATTATCATTATTTAAAATTTATTCTTCATTATTTGTTTATTCACAAATTAAAAAGTATCAATTCCTTATTCAACAACTGCCTCCGTAGTGTAGTGGTTAGAGCGTTCGGCTCATACCCGGAGATCGCGGGTTCGATTCCCGGCGGGGGCAATGACTTTGTGTTGTTGTCCTAGTTTGGTTAGGACATTGTAGGCTAATCATGATTGTCTGATTAGTAAAATGATCCGTGCTTCGGAGAGCACGTTAAGCCGTCGGTCCCGGTCACTGTCTTTGACATTGGTCGTTACCTAAAACCATGTCAGAGGCCTTTAAGGCGGTTTAAAAACTCTGACAGTGTTAGTCACTAACACGATAAGAAGAAGAAGAATTCAACCATTCAATTATTCAACCATTCCTCGTAAATCATTAGTCACGTAATAAATAAGTACCCATTTGCTAATTCAACCATTCAATTATTAGATCATTCCACGATTAAGTATTATAATACGTTTTGTTTATTAATTTTATTTTAATTTTTTTCAGGTCAAAGCGTACAGCTGAACAACTTTTCCCCTCTGATGACGATTCATCCGCGGAGGAGGTGAGGACGGTGAAACCGGCGAAAGAAAAAGTAAATTTTTAATCTCAAAAAAGATCTGACGCACCTCAACCATCGACCAGCAAGAAGGTCAAGATTCACCTCGTCAATATCCCATCAGTCAAACCAACAGCGAGTGAGCTATTCGGCAGTGACAGCGAAGATGAAGCTTTGGACAAAGCGGGTAAAAAACAGCAACCTATTTACTCTTATGTAACACGTCGCTTAGCCAACGGTTTCTCGCGTCAAATTGATGAGAAGAAAAATGGTGCTTTCTACATTGAAATGAAGGTTTACCAGTGCGATGAAATTGAACGCGTTACACCAGTAAATAGATGGCGGCATTCGGTGATTACAATTAAGAACAAGACTTCGTCTGAGTCCGAATCGTGGAAACATCTGCAAGCTTTCATAGCAAGCACGAGAGCTGAGTTCAAGAAATGTCCTCCTACTTTCATCAGCTCGTATCAATAATTATTTTTATCAATCAGTAATTTGGTTATGTTATACGTAGGAAGAATATGGATAATTCTTATAATATCATGTAATCACTAGCTTATGATATTACTCTACTTTTATATTAAACATTATGGATACATATGTTGATGTATTTTCTTTACAGTTCCACTTTTCGATGATGAGACACCAGCAAGTTCTAATAATCAGAATTATATTAATTGTGATAAATGTAATATTGAGATCCCTGAAAATGAATACAGATATCATAAAAGAACGAATATTCATAAGTCTAATTGCTTGATCAAGTCAGAATTTAAGTATATTGATATAGTAGCCACAGCATTTAAAAAAATAATAATAACTTATCGCTTAACTCCATGCTTAGAAGACGAGTATTTCATACCAGAAGTATTCTTAGATGATAAACAAGATGACATTAAGAAAATTATTAAATTATCGCTTATGAATAACACATGTATCAAAGTAAATTTTTAATTATTTGCTTATTTTGCACTAGTTAAATCCAATGAGCAACAAATCAAGTCTTTTAATACTAAATATGAGATTGTATGTAACAGTACTGACTTAAATGGTTTATATTCTAATTTAAGAGATACATATAAAACTAAACTTTCTGAATTTGAACATTGTGAATCTGGATGGTCTCTGGTTACTATAAGTCATTTAGAAATTAATATAAACAAATATTCTCCCATGCGAGGTGGCTCTTACTTAGAGCCGCCATCGCGTATTAAAATACTAAGGGTTATTTGAATATACAAAATGAAGATGAGTATTGTTTTTTATGAAGTATCACTGCAGCATTATTTCCAGCAAAAAATAATGCTTGCAAGACAAGTTCATATCCACATTTTAATACGATTTTCGACATAAAAGGAATGTCATTTCCACCATCGAGTAAAGACGTAAAAGTGTTTGAAAAAAATAATCATAATATAAGTGTTAATATATATGGAATTGATGAGCACGATAATGTAACTGGGCCTTTGTACATAACGAGTTCTAAAAAAGATAAACAATTTAATTTATTGTATTTCGAAAGAAAAAATAAAGCACATTACTGTTTGATTAAAAATCTTTTACGCTTAGTGAGACGCCAAGTTTCAAATTATAAAGGTCGAATGTTTCTGTGTGAAACTTGTTTGCAATTTTTTGCAAGTGAATTAAAATACAATTCACATAGTTATTCAAAAATGTTAACTACATTACCGAATAAAAACAGTATATTACAGTTTAAAAATTATGAAAGAAAGCAAAAGATAAATTTTGTAATTTATGCATACTTTGAGAGTTTATTGTTAGATTTTAAAGATAAAAATAGCAGTACAAATACGATAAAAACTAAATTACATCAACCATCATGTTTCGGGTATTATATATGTTGTTCTCATGATAGCAATTTGAATAAATTTGTCACAGAGGGCTAGACTGCGTCGAAGTATTTATTAAGCGTTTGATTGAAGATGTGAAATTAATTCATCAAATATTATTAACAAAAAAGCCCATGAATCCCCTGAGTAATTACCAAGTAAATAATTATGAAAATGCAACCAAATGTCATATCTGTAATAATTTGTTATTTGATGACAGAGTAGCCGATCATGATCATATTACAGGCGAATACAGGGGCGTAGCCCACCAGCATTGTAACTTATTGTATCGAGTGTGTCCATTTGTACCTGTTATATTTCATAATTTAGCGAGCTACGATTCTCATATATTTATAACTGAGTTATCGAAATATAATGGTGAAATAAAAATTGTACCAAAAACAAAAGAAAAATACTTAAGTATCACAAAAATAATTGCATCAGGAGTACAATGTAAACCCATACAGATAAAATTTATAGATTCTTTTCAATTCCTTAGTTCAAGCTTGACAATTTAACTAAAAGTTTAACTCCAGACGATTACATTCATTTGTCTAAATATTTTCTAGAAAAAAATAAGTTTTGTTTAATTCATCAGAAAGGTATATATCCATACGAATATGTTGATTCATGGAAAAATTATAATGACAAACAACTACTTACTAAAGAATTTTTTTACAACACTTTGCAAATGAAACATGTTACAGAAGATGAATACAACCATGCTCAAACCGTTTGGGAAAGATTTAATATCAATTCTTTAGACGAATATACTGATTTGTATTTAATGTGTGATGTGCTATTGCTACGTGATGTATTTGAAAATTTTCGAAAAATATGTTTACTAAATTATAAACTCGATCCTGCGTACTATATGACTTCACCAGCGAGGCAAGCATGGTGTTTTATCAAGAAGTCTTTTCATATCTTCCCTCTGTAAAAATGTACATCAATACATATAATAAAATCGTAACCGATCGCTGTCTGTACATGGAAGATAATCATCAATACATATAATAAAATCGTAACCGATCGCTGTCTGTACATGGAAGATAAATGAGTAAAAATATTTTTTGGGGCTTTTACCAACGCAATAGAACACAAAACAATGATTTTTAGAATTTTTGTCTGTTTGTCTGTTTGTCGGTTTATCTGTTTGTCTGTTTGTCTGTTTGTCTGTGCGTTTGTGCACGCTAATCTGAGAAACGGCTAAACTAATCGTTTGCGGGTTTCACTGAAATATTGTGATAAGCTTCACTTAAAATTTAGTGTTTGTTTCATTTAAATCCGTTCATAAATAAAAAAGTTACATCAATTTTAAAGAATCACGTCAACCATTTTTGTTCGAAAAACTGTGTTTGTGCACGCTTATCTCAGAAACGGCTGAACAACTTCGGTTGCGATTTTCAATTATGTATTTTGATAAGTTTCACTTAAAATTTAGTGGTTGTTTCATTGAAATCCGTTGATAAATAAAAAGTTATATCAATTTAATTTCACGTCAAAGATTTTTGTTCGAAAATTTGCTATGAAATAAACTGTACGGTAGCATTGGGTGCGTATTGCTTGATATAATTACATTTTATATATTTACATTTTAATAACGTTCATAAGATATAATGTCAATTTGACATAATCATTATGGTAGATATTTTTAATAGCTATAATATTAATTAATTTTTTATTATATTATAAAAAGCATAAAATCATTATTATAACGTTTATGTACACTAAATATCACCTGTTATACAACTTGTGCGGTATACAGGCCAAAAAGTATATCATTCAAAAACTGTATTGTTGAAAAGAGATATCATTCAAAACATATACCTATCAAAATCATATTGTTTAGAAGATATATGACTTAAAAACCATACCATCTAAAAAGTATAGACAGGCAGACGGAAAAAAAAATTGGTTACACGTACAAAATGCGCGCATTTTGAACGTTTAACCAAACCATTTCCTCGATTAATTGTTATTGACAAACTCAGTCTATCGTTATTTCTTTTCATATTTTATGTATTTTATCAAAATAACGTAACATCAAAGTTTTGTTACCCATAATTTTGTTTCCACGTAAGTTTCAGTTTGCAAAATAGTTGAAACATTTAAAACGAGTGCTAAGACACTTCTATCTATTTTCCTAGGTTAGGGCAATCCTATTGGTTAGGTTATGTTAGAACTGCGACCAACACACGCACGAGCCGAGCGAGCGAAGCGAGCGTGCCGCGGCAGCGGCCGGCGAGTGCTAAGACACTTCTATCCATTTTCCTAGGTTAGGGCAATCGTATAGGTTAGGTTATGTTAGAACTGCGACCAACACATGCACGAGCCGAGCGAGCGAAGCGAGCGTGCCGCGGCAACGGCCGGCGTGTGCTAAGACACCACTATCCATTTTCCTAGGTTAGGGCAATCCTATAGGTTAGATTATGTTAGAACTGCGACCAACACATGCACGAGCCGAGCGAGCGAAGTGAGTTTTTATGTGTACCGTTACATATTGAAACATGTTTTTATGAACAGTTTTATCGATAACTTAATATTTTATATGAAATGTTAGTTCGATATACCGTTTTTCTATAAAAGAAAACCATTTTAAAATATATATTTTTAAAATGTTGTTATTATATGAAACTGCGATGATAGACTATTCTTATTAAGAAAAAAATGTATTAAAAATCGTGGAATAGTTTTCTGGGAAATGAAATTCGATGTCAAAAAAATCTGTATTATAATAGACACCCATTTTTTATATATTAGCCATATATAAAAAATAAGTGTATAACAAACGAAAATTTGAGGAACGAAATCGTCTATCAATGTTAATACGGACATTATGTGATTGCGACATATAAATGTATTATTTTCAGCCCACCTGCATTGGCTTATTGTAATAAAATTATCCGCAACATACTGCCAGGCGCTATATCAAAAGTTTGTTATATCTAATGATAATTATATATTAAGAATCTTCTATTAATCTATTCATATACGTGATAATTATTATGTTTAATAATATATCTATAGAAAGTTTATTATACGTAACGACCAATAGATTTCGAGAACTTTATACGACTTTAAATGTATACGAAAGGTTTGTTAGATGGAATAATTGTTATTTAAACGATTTTATGGGTTTGAAAAGTATGATTTACGATTTTTATCTTAATTGATAATTATACCAACCAAAATTATATATTTCGTTGGTATTTATTCAAAATAATATATATTTTGTTGTTCTATCTTATATTACTTACCCGTAGCATTGGCTAAAACTTTTGTTAATTTTATATACGGTTTTTATGAAATAATAAAGTTAATAACCGGCCAAGTGAGAGTCGGACTCGCGCACAAAGGGTTCCGTCCCATTATCTATAAAAAATCATGTTTGTTGTACGGGAGCCTCAATTAAATATTTATTTTACTCTATTTTTAGTTATTATATCGGCAAGAGAAATACATCATCCTTGAAAATTTCAACTGTCTGGCTATCACGGTTCATGAGATACAGCTTGGTGACAGACGGACGGAAGGACGGATAGCGGAGTCTTAGTTCACTTCTTAGTTACTTCCATCTCCTCGTCGACAGCGATCGAGTGCAGTCGCGTACAGTGTAAAAGCAAAATATTTATAATATTCTACTTCTCTGTTGTAAAGTAAACAGTGCCTTATCTCATTCTTATTAAGATACATTTCTTGAGGTGCCGCGGACATATATTTCATTTCATCTATCGACACTCGGCGACAAGAAGTTGAACTGCATAGTCATCCACCTTCATAGTATATGCAAAATATTACGATAAAATGATTCTTTCACCAGACGGAATAAAGTCATCTTCTCTGACTAATCTGACACGCCTTGGCAGTGAAGATAGTACGAACAAGAGAAGACGGAAGAATTCGGGTGGTGAAGTTAGTATTCGTGATGAAATTAAGGATATGCTAACAACATGGAAGATTGATCAGGACAAAAAGAGCGAAGCATTGAACCAGAACATAAGTGACATTAAAACACAAATGTCTGAGTTAGTTAAATGTAATATAAATCTACAGAAGATTATCGAGGATAATGCTCGCGAACATTCTGAATTGAAAAAAGAAGTTTACGTGTTGTCTGAACTACACACGGAAGCGTTAGCGAAAATATCTATGCTTGAAGAACAAGTGGAGTATATTCAACGCAAAGCTAGACAAAACATAATAGAAATCTCAAATCTGCCTAACTGCAAGATAGATGTGGCCCAGACACTACAGCGCTTTCACCAAAAGTTAGACATACCACTAGGAGAGCAGTCCCAGCTGGTCAAAAATGCGTTCATAAGTAAAAATGAAAAGAAAGCTACTATTGTATCATGATATAAAACACAAATATAATATAATCAAATCCGTGAAAAGGTTCAACAAAGATAACACTGATAGGCTGAATACATGCCATATTGGATTAGATTGCGATAAACAATATATCTACGTCTCAGATTCGCTCACACCACGAACAAAGGAAATACATTATCATGCCAGAAACCTTGTAAAGGCCGGCACCTTCAAATACTGCTGGATATCTAGTGGGCGAGTTATGCTACGTAAGGATGATGGTCAAGCCGCTACCATGATAAATCAGTCAACCAACTGCAGGCCCTTAGCGCTGCTTCGATTGAGACTTCAGATTGACTATATATTTGTAATGTTAAATATCTGCTATATTACTATAAACAACTTATGAATGTAAGTGCCAACATAATATTATTAGTACCAATTTTCCTATATAAATTCTATATATATTCTTATCAATTACACACACGAAAAAGCACATCTACACACATCATAAATACTCTATTACACTTTTCTCCGCACTTGAAGTTTAGTTACTTAAATTTTTTTCTTATGTTAATTATTATGCTTTCGGACGGATGCTTTGTAGACTTATCCACAGGTGCTAAGGTTTGGACTGGAGAGTACCGTTTTTGTTACAATATTCTATATACTATCCAATCTGGGTATGGTTGACATTATAAATCATATTTTGCCAGATATTGCCGCAACCGTCAATACTGGCACCCCAGTCCTGATAGAAGATCCTGCTGGATGTAGGTCAAAAATAAAGCTGTCTAAGCATACACTCACCATATTAACACTTAATATTAGAAGCATTGACTGCAATTTTAGTGACTTTGAAATTCTTCAACATAGGATGGGCATTGATACGGACATTATTATTTTAACTGAATGTTTCTTAGCAAGTGCTGGTAACTTACCTACTATACCTGGCTACAACTCATACTCAACGACTAAAATAATAAATAAAAATAGTGGTGTTGTTATATTTGTAAAGGATAGCCTATGCAACATTAAAGTAAGTGAACCCTATATGAGCGATGCTGACTGTCTCATGGTTCAAATAGACACAAATACTCTCTTACTTGGAATTTACAGACCGCCTTGTTTTGAATCAACCGAAAAGTTCCTCTCATCATTGGATAAAATTCTAACGGAATATAAAACCTTTAGTGATATTATTTTAATGGGCGATATTAACATTGACATAAAGGAAGGGAACAAAGATACAAGATATGACGAGTATCTCAACTTACTGGCTTCTCACGGTTTGTTTCCTTCACACCTTTTACCTACTAGGGAACGAAATTGTTTAGATCATAGTTTTATCAAAACCAAAAAGCAGCCTTCGTCAGTCGTGATCGGGTCTACCCTTACAGATCACTATTGTGTCTTAACTAGCCTTGACTGTGAGGAGAAAAAAATCAATGAACCAAGGCAAAAACTCAAGCAGGTTGATTATATGTCTGCTATTAACGAATTGCAAGCTGTAGACTGGAATTCATTATTTTTAATGGCTGATGCCGGCTCGGCTACTCAATTTTTTCTCTCTAAACTTATAGAAACCCTTAAACGTCATACTAAAGTCATTACTACTGCTAAAAGAAAACAGCTGCTCAAACCATGGGTAACGCCCGGGCTACATCGCTGTATAAAATTTAGAGATACTCTACACAAGCGATTGAAAAAAGATCCTGATAATCCCTTACTTCGCTTTACATATAAACGTTACCGCAACTACTGTAACAAAATTCTAAAAAACTTGAAAAAATCATATGAACGGCAACTAATACAAAAACATAAAAATGATACTAAAAAAACATGGCACACAGTCAAAGAAATTTGTCATATGAATCAAAATAAGAATTCTCCAGTTAATCTCTTGAACGGAGCTACTGATCCGAATGCAGAGATCTCACGAATAAATTCATATTATAAGAACGTGGGTCAAAACTTGGCTAATAATATACTACATAAATTAGGTGTATCTGAGAATGAGCTGGTTGAAACATATAAAGATAAGCAAACTAGCCCATCTAATTCTTTGGTTCTTCTACCTACAGATGAATATGAAATTAAAAAGATAATTGGTTCCTTACGTAACAGTCATTCTTCTGGATGGGATGGTATAGCGTCAATCTTCTTCAAAAAAGCCTCCCATTTACTTTCAACACCTATATCTTACTTATGTAACTTGTGTATGTCATCTGGTGTGTTTCCAGCAGCGCTCAAAAAATCTGTGGTAGTGCCTGTATTTAAGTCTGGGGATCGAGACAGTATCATTAATTATAGACCTATATCATTACTGCCAACTCTTTCAAAAATCCTAGAAAAGGTTATTAATAACAGATTACTAAATTTTCTGGAAAAATATAACTTACTATCACCAAACCAATACGGTTTTAGGAATAAACGCTCTACGTCTGACGCAATACTAAATCTTTTAACACATATTTATAAAAAATTAGATAAGTCATGTAAATCTATTGGCATATTCATTGATCTAGCGAAAGCATTTGATACTGTCTCGATTCCACTACTTCTCAAAAAACTTCGAGATATTGGGGTGAGGGGTACGGCATATGATTTAATAAAAAGCTATCTAACTAACCGTAAACAAATGACATCTATAGGATCCTATACAAGCTCGGAAGAAACAGTATCATATGGGGTACCACAAGGCAGTGTGCTTGGCCCAACGCTGTTTTTAATCTATATTGATGGGCTATGTAGAAAAGTTCTCTTGAATGCACAAGTTATTACATTTGCGGATGATACTGTGATATTGTTTCACAGTGACTCATGGGATAGCGTTAAATTAATAGCTGAAAGCGGGTTTTCGGAAATTATTAAATGGTTAAATTCGAATTTACTTACACTAAACCTTGAAAAAACTAGTTACATAACCTTTAGTATAAGAAACAATAAACAACCTAATACTAATGATTTTCTACTTAAGGCTCACTCTTGTGATATGGTAGGGGATTGTGACTGCTTTATCATCAACCATACAAGTAGTGTCAAATACTTAGGTATAATGATTGATCAAAACTTACGCTGGGATGCGCAGATTCATCTCTTGACAGGGCGTGTAAGAAAACTTATCTATCTATTTAAAAAACTGAGACACATTGGTGATAAATCCGTTATTAAATGCGTTTATTATAGTCTGTGCCAATCCATTCTGAGCTATGGTATTGCGGCTTGGGGCAATGCGGGCAAAACACTTATGCTAGGTTTAGAGAGAGCACAAAGAGCTGTGCTGAAAGTCTTATTCTTTAAGCCATATCACTACCCTACTACAAGTTTATATTTGGACGCTGACGTGCTTAGTGTAAGACAAATTTACCTCAAATCGATCATAATCAATCAACATAGACTACCGATGAAAACGGGTCACAAATTAAAAAGGCGTAAAGACATTGTCTATAATATTCCCAAATTTAAAACTGAATTCTCTCGTAGCTCATCATTCTGGTTTGGACCATATATATACAATACAATAAACAAACAAATAACAATCTCTGATAAATCTTCATTTTCTTTAAAGAATAAATTAAATGTATACTTTAAGTCGTTAAATTATAATGATACAGAAAATCTTCTTCATATTCCTTCTTAAAAATGCTTCTTTAATGAATGTAAACAAACAATTGTTTGTGTAAATAGGAATGGTGGAAGCATCTCCTTTACTTAAAATATTACGTATGAAATATAAGATTCGGGGTCAAAAATCCTTTCTCAATTACAATATTATTTTATGACTTATTTCTGGTCACTGAAGTGGTAATTAATTAAATATCTGGGTTACTAAAAACACTTTATTGCGGAAATACACTCACATCAAAAACATATAAGGATACTTACATTATAGTACATACGTACACACACACACACATACACACACATACGCTCAACTTCACACATACACGTTACACGCACGCAAGCACATACACGTTAATAAAACACTTAATAAGAAACGATTATATATATATAAAAAACAAGCTACGAAACACATAATTGGTAATCTAAGATTGTTGGTATCTACTGCTTAGTTAAGTGATAAGTACTCATGAAACAATATTCTATGATTAGTATATAAGCTACGTACTTTATAAGTTATTAAAATAAAATAGTAAGTAATGTAACACTAACTTGTACACAACTTATAATTGCCCGATCGCATCTGCAATGTTTGAATATACTAGTTGTTTACGTCGAATGAGGAATGCTGCCCTGCCGTCATACAGTGCAAACTAGTACGGAGGGTACAAACAATTATTCTGACAAAATATGTAAAACTACAACTAAGGTGATACATTATAATCCATTAATACATATTTTCTGCTGCGTCCCAAGGGTGAGCTGGTGGACAATGCTTGGCACTAAGTTGTACCTTTCTTTTATTTTTTATTTTATTTACCATAAGTTTTCAAATTGTAAACCAGCTCTGTGGTTCACACCGCAGCACATAGCTGAGCTGGGATTCATAGATATAAGTCTAGTACATAAGATTAAACAATTATTGTCATACTTAGTTGGTGCAATAAAGAAATTTATTATTATTATTATTAGTAACAAGGTCCCGATTTTAGCCTTCGGGTACGGAATACGGAACCCTAAAAATTTACTATTTCGATGTTTTCGGAGTTTTTTTATTAGTTTTTTTTGGTCACCAATAAATGGCGCTGTTAAAAATACACAGAGCCTAGGGCCGCAAGACCCAACGCCACCAAACGGCGATTCTAAGCATGATTGTGGGCGCGAAAATGGAAAAAGGAATCAAAATAGGAAGTACTTAATAGGTTAGGTTAGGCACAGAGGATGTCCTCTGACTAAAGCATAGGGTGCTGTGAGCGAGTCATGGACCACCATAGTGGTAGCCGCGCCGGGGCTTTTAGCCCTTACCCCGGAGATTTTAGTGGTAAACGCCACATAACCTTACCGGTCTCCCGTTACTGGCAAGGTGTCCGAACCGAAGGGATTTTTCCCGCGTAAAATCCTCCTCCATAAATCTGCCTCCATGAAGTGGGCCAGTCGGGCGATGGGAACGGGATTCCGTCGCGCCACAAATACGGTCCTCTAGGTTGAAAGGAGCATTTGTGTCAACACGCGTCTTTACCCTAGCGGATAAAATTGAAGTCCGATGTACCAGGCCACTCAGACTCCTCTCGATAACTGAGAGAGAGAGTACCTCAAGTTAGCTCAGCCAAAGCCGCTGATAAGCAGTCGCCGTACCAGGTCTTTGGAGCAAAATTTAGCACACTGACTTGGCAAAAGCGGTAAGGCCGTTATCACCATGACATTTTTTGTGGGTAAAAACCTTAACCGTCCGATTTCCTGTGGCCAAAAGGCACCTTTTCCTCACGTAAGAAGAAAGGTTAGGGAAAAAATGTTAGGTTAAAATTTAAGTGAGGCACTGCAATAAAAATGAGTGGAACACCCATACCAAGACTACTCAGTATTGTGACCTCCTTCCTTGAGGAACGAAAGATAGGTAATGGTCATTTTCCAGTTCGTTTGAACTGAAAGTACGCCGCAAATAACCTCCAAACAGCCGAATAGGACGCCCTACCCGAGAAGCTCTTCAAACGGAGGTTATTAGTGAACACTAAGCAGACATTGATCTCAGAGAACACTAACTTCCTGCCATCCTTGAAGCTCTACTGGTAAAATGTGCCGAGATACTGGCACGTAAAATACCTAGAGGTATCTTAAGTTTGGCAGATGCCTCAGCTTGAAAGTCCACATCAATAGAATGGTGACGATAGTGAAGATGGCCCGGGGGAAGCTCTATCCAGTACTTTCCGCTCGCTTCCAACTTCGGACGCGGCGATTAAGGCGATCTTAAGAAAATCTATGTTTAAGGTTACTTGAGGAACGCCGTCATCTGTCGGGACTCAAAGTAGAAATGCGTATTTCTCGACTTTTATCTCCCGCCTAGCGAAAGACATATTTTACAAGGCTTACCATTGCACCGCCACATCGGGAGGGCGGGAAAGAGGGGGAGATACGTATAGACGGTGGCAGCAGTCCGCTGCAGAGAGCTACAACAGATTAGTGCTGTGGGAACTCACGCCAAAAGACGGAAGATGAATTAAATATTAGCAAAGTCACTACCTATTGCATAAGTATTTCGTTTTAGAGAGACCCACGGCGTAGCAGTAACATTCGGTAACAGTGTAAGTTTACATGTAGTTTACAATGTCAAAATTCCGATCGACTTAGACTGTGACTAGAGATAATGTGTGATCGTAGTAAACAAGGAACCCTTATAGTTTTGCCATTTCTGTCTGTCTCTCTGTCCGTGGTTTTACTTAGAGATAATTAGAACCAAGAAGCTGTAATTTGGCAACGGTCATGAACTTAAAGTAAAACTGGGCAGGGCAACTGGCCCGACGGAGCCCATGCGATGGGTTGACGAAATAATCAATGTCGCGGGTTACACCTGGATGTGAGCAGCACAGGACTGAGATGTGTCGACGAAGACAGGTCTATGCTCAGCAGTGGACGGAATAAGGGCTGAGATGATGATGAACTCTTTAGTTTTTATTCTAAATCGACATTCACAAATACGGAACCCTTCACTGCGTGTGACCTGATATGCACTTGACCGGTTTTATTGAAAATATCAAAATAACGATTCTTATAAACTAAAGTCCACGCAGATGAATTCGCGGGCAACAGCTAGTTACAACATAAAATTCAGGAATGGACACGTAGTAAAATGAGTCGTCACACGCAGGCAGTTTATAAACAGAGTTTCTAATGTCTGCTAAGAAAATATAATAATTTTAAATTTAAACACGCGTTTTGTAAGACAATGACGTTAGATAAAAGTCTTATATAATTACGTAATAATAATTTATAGAAAAAATATTGCAATTCAAAAGTATTAAACATTATGAAAATGAACTGTTATTACAATAAATGTGCAATGGAACGTTTCAACTCATGTCGTACAGCCAACATAAAGAAAAACACCGCTGCCTAGTAGACGGCGGCCGGCGGCGGATTCACCGCCAAAGTAGTTGTTGTATTCATCAAAAGATGGCGCTACAGTTACGTAATTAAATATTTTGTTATGTTTGTAAAACTTTAATAATACCTTGTTTAAAGATGTCTGCCTACATTTAAATTTGTAATTATACATTTAGTTTTAGTTCAATGGAATAACTGTTTTAAATACGATTGAAAATATTTTAATTAAGTCTTAAGTGGGTCTAGCAAATCGGCGACAAATTTACACGATTTCACGTTGCCAACCGTCGAAATGTCTACTTTGACCTGTCAAAACCATGCTCGCACGTGAGTTAGGCATGAGATAAAATACGTTTTATGAATGAAAGTTAATTTTTCGCTCAATTTTGTCTATGTTTGTTGCGGTAAATTACGCGTAATGCGACAAATTACAAGATAAAAAATTTGTCGCCCTGACCATACTAGCTACGCTGGTTTAAGTTGGGATGCCATGCTTCTCTAAACCGGTGTAAAGTTAGAATTGATTGATGATATAGAAATTTATCAAATGTTAGAAAAAGGAATTCGTGGGGGTCTTGCACAATGCTCTCATAGACATGCTGAAGCTTATAACATTTATTTACCTCAGTTTGATGACTTAAAACCATCATCATATTTGATATACCTCAATTGTAATAATCTTTATGGCTATGCAATGACTAAGAAATTACCGATATCAGAATTCAAATTTATAACACAAGAGGACATTGATAAATTTAATTTGCTTGACGTTTCTGACGATGCAGAATTTGGTTACATCTTAGACGTTGATTTAGCTTATTTAAACCATTTACACAATAAACATAGCGACTTACCATTCGCTCCAGAGAAATTTACACCAGTTGGCGGCAAAACGCCAAAATTATAGCGAATTTATATGACAAATATAGCTACATTATTCATTATGTTTATTTAAAAGAATGCATAAAAAACGGCTTGATCTTAAAAAAAATTAATCGAATTATTCAGTTCAGGCAAGATAATTTTTTGAAAAGTTATATTGATTTAAATACTAGTTTGCGTAAAACTGCTATAACGTCATTCGAAAAAGATTTTTTTAAACTTTTAAATAATTTAATATTTGGTAAAACCATTGAAAACAAACGTAAACAAGTAGATGTAAAATTAATAACTAAGTAAAATGATAAGTTTAATAAAACAAATAAAACATTGTGTGCAGAAAAAATTATCACAAAACCAAATCTAAAAAGTGTGACTGTATTTTCTGAAAATTTTGTTGCAATGCAATTCCATCATGAAAAGTTGGTACTAGATAGACCAATATATATTGGATTTACAGTTCTTGAATACTCCAAGCAGCATTTATATAATTAACATTGTGACTTTATTAAAAAACAATATGGTAAAAGAGCAAAATTATGCTACACCGATACAGACAGTCTTCTGTACTTAATACATACACATGATTTTTATAAAGACATGCGTAATAACATATCAGTTTATGATACTAGTAACTTGAAATCTAATAATCCATATTGTATACCTAAAATGAATAAAAAAATACTAGGCCTATTTAAAGATGAATTAGGAGGTGACGTAACTACAGAATTTACAGGCTTAAGAGCAAAACTTTACTGCATCAAATCATTAAAAACACAAATAAATGAAGCTAAAGGTGTATCAAATCCCCTAACTAAGAAATTAAAAACATCAAATTACAAGAAAGTTCTATTTAAAAATTTAACGTTGAAGGGTAAAATGAATATGATAAAATCAGTTAAACACATATTGTACTCCCAAGAAGTTAATAAAGTCATTTTAAATAGATCTGACGATAAACGCCAAATTCTACCAAATCAAATAGATACCTTACCGTGGGGGCACTGTGACACGGTATTTAAAAAAAATAAGTATAGTGCATAAAAATATTGTTTTATTATGATACATTGAATCAGTAGATTAGGAAAACTGGAAAGAATTATAGTATTTGTTATTATATGTTTTGGTTTATTCATATTAGTTTATGCATATGGTATTAAGATATAGAATTCGTATAATGTAGAGATATTGTATAAATTGATATAATAAAAGTACTCAACTGAAGTTGTGATTTTTATTTTATGATGTGTATAAAACCATACGCTCCCATGAGTCTAAAGCTATATCCATATTAAATTTCATCTAAATAGGTTCAGTGGTTAAAGAGTAACTAGAGTGGTAAAAAAACGAATATGCAAACTCACTTTCGCATTTATAATATTAATTAGGATTTGGATCATAGAAAAAAAAATTACTCTGTGAAATACAATTTATTCAAAATAATGCAGTTTATAATTCAACATGGTTTTATGAATTTGGTTCGCTTAATTTTTTCACAATTTTTTTAATCACAGTTTCTGTTACATCCATGATTTCATCATATAGATCTATGACAACATATTGTACACTGATACCGGTATTAGTATTAGGATCGCATAAAGATTCAATGTTAATTTTTATGATATGATGCCCTTATTGAGAATCTTTACGAATAATATAAGACGATGGTAATGGCAGTGGTGGTGGTGGTGGTGGCGACGGTGGTGGTGGTGGTGGTGGTGCTATCCGCTTTATATTAGAATTCTTTTTCCGAGAAGATTTTTGAATTTGCTTAATTTGCTCTATTTCATGTTCTTCTTGAGGTTTGTGGGTTTCAAGATTATAACTGGCCAAGTATGTAGATAAACCTTGAGTATAATGAAATGGATTTGTAAAAAGATTATTTTCATTATCAACATGAAATGTATTTAACATTCCTGAAAATAATAATAATAATGAAATCATTACTGATTTTACTCAGTATACGTATGATGCAATTACGTACTTATTTTATTATTAAGTAATAAATTTACTTACCGACAGTAGTAATATTTAATGGGAAGGCTGTATCACAGTCATATTCTGATGGAACCTCTCCGTTTCACTCCGCTGTCCGTTCCATCAGAATATGTGATACAGCCTTCCCAAAAATATTACTTAAATTTCAAATCAACAATAATAAAAACTTACAATGAAATCCGAGTCACTTTCGTACATTCAGGCTCGCGCAGAATGTACGAGCCTTCATTCACGATAGTTATCCAGGATCCTCAATATTATTAAGTTTACAGAGTCACATTGTATCACAATATTCTGATGGAATTGCTCCGTTTCACTCCACTGTTCGTTCCATCCATGTATATAAATCATAACTTTACAAATGAATACCATTCACTCTTTATCAGCCTTCGTAATTAAAACAATGAAATTCGTTAAACAATCGCAAACTTTACAACTGAGCAGAGCATGTCCAGATGAAGAGGTACTTATTTCCCGCCATGGAGACCTGCTACCTAATACTATCCGCTGTATTATTTGTGGTCCTTCTAATTGTAGAAAAACTAATGTAATTATAGGTCTTCTTTTACATGAAAATGGATTACGTTTTAAAAACATTTATCTTTATTCAAAAACATTATATCAACCCAAATATGTGTATTTAGAAAATATTCTTAATTTAGTGCCAGATGTGTCATTTGCGAAATATAAAGACAATGAACTTATTCTTAGCCCTCATGATGCAAAACCATACTCCATTATTATTTTTGATGACGTTGCATGTAAGAATCAATCCAATATGAGGGATTACTCCGCAATGGGAAGACATAAATTTACCGATTGTTTTTACTTGAATCAAACGTACAGTAAGATTCCGAAACAACTAATAAGAGATAACGCAAATCTTTTGATATTATTTAAACAGGATGATGTGAACCTCCGCCATGTATATGACGAACATGTAAATACTGATATGTCGTGGTCTCAATTCCGAGAAATGTGTTCAAAAATATGGAGCGAAACCTATAACTTTTTAGTAATAAATAAGGATTGTGCAAAGAATGGAGGCGGTTACCGAAAGAATTTCGATACTTTTGTGTTGTTTGAGAGTCATATATAAGCATATAAGAATGTTTCATTAAAAAACTAATTCAGTTTAACTATTACTTTATCAGGCGTATAACGTACTTATTCAAAATGGAAAAAGAGTTAAAGGCTCAGATAGTTAAAGTTGCAGAAGCTGTTAAAAAGAAAATTAAAGATATGAGAACTATGGAATCCTACAACGACAATGTTTTCAATACAATTCTTAAACCTGTATCTGATCCATTACGTGAGTTGATAAAAGATAAAAATAATCAAATTCTATCAAAAGAATCTGAAGATGATATCTTGACTAAACCTTGCATAAAAAGGCGAACTATATCACCCGAATCAAATTTCAACAAAACTCTTAAGATGAACCTTTCAAACAATATTTCCAAAGAATATTCTGAAAACGATTCTGATGAAGATATTGGTTTTGATGATTCGGGAGACTCGGGAGAGAATAATATTAATAACAGCTATACATCGTTTAAAACTGTTGATTCGATGCCGAGTCCTAGTCAAAATACTTCATCTTGGTCACTTTCTTCAGAAATATTTGATGATGTTCCTTTTGGAGTTAGAAGAGAAAGGAGTAAACTAATGATGGGCACATCACGTGTTGATATAAATAACCAAAATATACATATAGCAGGTCGTGATTATGAAATAACACCAGGAATTATAGAGCTGTTGTTCAAAAAAGTTCCTAATTTAGAACTAGTTACCGAACATGATAGTCAAGAATACAAAGCAATGTTAATTGCTACAAACGCACATCGACGAGATTTCGATCCCAGTAAACCAATTAAATCTAACAAAGGACGAAAGTATTTACACATTATTAAACCACTTTTTAAATTACGTAAGCCTTCTACGTCTTCTGTCAGTAATACTGAGGATATAGCCGAAGGAGAAGGCATGATTCTAAGAAAGAAGTTTAAAAAAAATACTGACTACATTTACTGGGATGATCCTAATGAATTAGTTGAAAGACTGAAATTATTAATAGCATCTAAAGATGCAGGCAACACTGGTCTTGATAACGAAATAATTTCAATTATAGAAGAACTGCGTGAAAGCGGGACTATAAATTAACAACTTCACCTTCAATTAAGATCATTTATTACTCCTCGGTGACCGACTTCGATTCAAAATGAATGTAGACAAATTCGGACACCATGTTCATAAAAGACTACGTTTGTCGGAAATACTAGATTGTTCGACAAATCACCTAATTAGATCGGAAAAAGGGGAGTTTGATTTACAATCATCTCGATTGAGAGGAGTTCCAGAACCTGTGGCAAATGACGATGCGGTGAACAAAAAATATGTTGATAAAAAAATCGTTGATGAAATTAATGCTTTTTTATAAAGACAATAAAAAAGGATGTGAGAAACAATCTTATTCAGTTCGAAAAAAAGTTTTATACGAAAGACTACATCGATAAAATAATTGAACTACAAAATGGCAAAACACCAAGTGGTAAATGAAATTCATAGATCGGCACGCAGAAATTTTGATCGTCGCAATGTGATCTTGAAAGGAATAGACGACTTATGGCAAGCGGATCTGGCTGATTTTCAATCTATAAAAAAGTATAATAGTGGATACGCTTACATTTTAACTGTCATTGATGGTTTCTCAAAATATGCTTGGATGATTCCTTTAAAAACTAAATCAAAGAAAGAGGTTGTTAATGCATTTACTCAAATTATAAGGGAAAGTGGACGTATCCCTAAAAATCTACAAACTGATAGAGGGACAGAGTTTTATAACGATGAATTTAAAAGACAAATGCTGTTAATGAAAATTAACCACTATTCATCGTATTCAACAAAAAAAGCTTCAATTGTAGAAAGACTAATCAAAACATTAAAGATTAAATTGTATAAACATTTCAGTTATAATGGTAACTATAAATGGATAGGAAAAACTTTGAACGACGTTTTGTTTTCATATAACAATCAAAAACATAGCGTCACTAATTTTAAACCGGTAGATGTAAATACAAAAAATGAAGACCTAGTTAACCATAACATTAAAAAATTCCAAGAGAAACGATGTAAATTAATCAAAAATAAATTTAGAATAGGTGACCACGTTAGAATAAGTAAATACAAGAGTAGTTTTGCAAAGGGTTTTACACCTAATTGGTCTACAGAAATTTTCACAATTAAAACGGTTAATAATACTAAACCAGTGACATATTTAATACAAGATCAACGAAAACAAAATATTTTGGGTTCATTTTATCAAGAAGAGTTACAAAAAGCCAAGTATCCAAATATATACTTAATTGAAAAAAATTTAAGAAAGAAAAACAATAAATTGTTTGTCAAATGGTTAGGACTTTCTGACGAAGAAAACTGTTGGATAGATAGAAATTCTATTGTATCATAATACATAATATAAGTGTTAGCATCTTATATTTTGCTCATTTTAGAACAAGAAATGAAAGGAGGTGGACTTGTCAATAATTTGATAAACAATATTCCGTTTGAGCTTCACTTGCCAGGTTACAACTATTGTGGACCAGGCACTAGGTTACAAGAAAGGTTATCGAGAGGTGATAAAGGTATTAACCAATTAGACGAAGCTTGTAAATACCACGATATTGCATACAACAATCCGGAACTCTCCGTACGTCATAAAGCAGATTTACAACTGATGAAAATGGCCAAGAAGCGATTACATTCTAAAGACGCTAGCAAAGGTGAAAAGTTAGCATCGTTGATAGTTAACAAAGTTATGAAAGCAAAAATAAAATCAGGTGCTGGGATAAAAAAATTTAAAACCATTGTGTCAAAAATACGTTCACATATAAAGAAACTGAAATCAAAGGATAACAAAACTGCTATTAAATATGCTTGTGAAGCAGCAAAAAAATTGATTCCTAGGACAAGTCACGTTCGTTTACCGAGAATAATACCAATCCCTAAAACAGGAGGGATTTTACCTTTGATACCTTTAGCAGGAGGTGCTGCTGGTATAGCTAAAACCATAAATGATTGTAAAACTGCTCAACAGAATTTACGTGAATCTGAACGTCATAACAAAACCATGGAGGCTATTGCGATAGGAAAAGGATTTTATCTTAAACCATATAAAAAAGGAAGCGGGTTATTTTTGAAATCTACAAAAAACAGGCTACCCAATCGTGCTATTTCGAATATCGATATGTAAATCACAACCCATAGAGTGTGGTATATTAAACTTAGACAGTTATAATAATAATGGAACTCACTGGGTAGCCTATGCTAAAATAAATGATTATTGTGAATATTTCGATAGTTTTGGTAACTTAAAACCACCCAAAGAATTAGTGAAATATTTAAATGTTAGTGATATACATTATAATTATACTAGATTTCAAAACTTTGATACTGTAAATTGCGGCCATTTGTGTATAAAATTTTTGCAAGACTTTTGGTGTAAATATAGTATATAATAATTATTACGTTTAAATAAAACATCATTCTAAAAATGTCTTTCACTCTGTCCATAACTGGAAACAGCTCAGTACTAACAACGAATTATTCCCCCCCATTGGAACTAGATGGTCAATATGAGTGCTCTCTTTTACACTTATCTACATTTAATTCTATACCAAATATTACAAAAACTAATAATAAATTTTATTATGGTGTGGATGAAGTGGTTGAAATTCCTGAGGGAGCTTATGAACTCCAAGACATCAGTGAGTTCTTACAATCAAAAGTAAACAATTGTGTTTTCAAGTTATTGTGCAACAATAACACATTGAGGCTCTCGATATTCTGCTCTAAAGATATTCATTTTGAAAAACCAAATTCTATTGGACCTTTACTAGGTTACGGTAAAACTTTTCTCAAGAAAGATAAATGGTTTATGTTCCCACTGCCAGTGAACATTCTATCTACAACTGTGCTACGGGTTGAATGTGATATTACTGAAGGTTCCTACATTAATGGAAAATCAAGTCATATAATTCATGAATTCGCTTTGAATGTCCCTCCTGGCTACCGAATAATAGAAATTCCAAAAAATACCATATATTTTCCGGTGAACAGAAGCACGGTAAATAGTATAAATATCAGAATATTGGACATAAAAAACAATTTAATAAATTTTCGCGGAGAGGAAGTACAATTGTACTTACATTTGAAGAAAATATGATCGACTACAATAAATACACAACTCTATCTTTTCAAAAGATTAGTACCCATCGAGCAATCAAGAAGATCACACATACTCGTGATAAAAAAAAGAAATTAACAGCTGCTAATATAAATTTTCTCAAATCGATTGGATTGCTAAAATGAGTATTTTAAATATAACTAGCCCACCTGTTTATGACAACTCCATAGATAGTATAGAAATTCATTCATACAAACCGTACATAACTACTTTCAATAGAAATGATGAAATTCGGATACCTATAAACCAACAAGATTTATATGTGCTTCCATGTGCAAGTACCTTGTATGTTGAAGCCGTAGTCAATGTTATCAAAGGTGAGAGCAGGGAAGCAGTTCCAGTAGTACAGTTTACAAACAACCCTCTTCTATTTCTTTTTCAAGATATAAGATATGAATTAAACGGTGTTGAAATCGACAAAGTAAAGAATGCTGGCGTAACTTCAACTATTAAAGCACTGGTATCTATGAACGAAGCTGAGTCGAAGGTATCCAAAGTGTGGGGTTGGGATATTAACGGTTTTAAAAATGAAATTGGAGGTCATTTTGCTGCTTCAGTACCTCTCAGAAACATATTACGTTTTGCAGAAGATTATAAAAAAAATATTGTCAATTGCAAACATGAGCTTGTTTTGCTACGAAGTAATACTAACCTCAATGCTCTAAAGCCAAACACTGGTGAAGAGGTTGCAAGTATTGATATAAAAAAGATTGTATGGCGCATGCCTCACGTTAAAGTATCTGATAGAGAAAGAATTAATTTACTCAAAATACTCGAAAAAGACAGACCAGTTCAATTAGTGTTTAGAAACTGGGATCTTTATGAGTACCCTTTGTTACCAAAGACTACAAAACACACCTGGGCAATTAAAACTTCATCGCAAATTGAGAAACCTAGATATGTTATTTTAGGTTTACAAACAAACAGAAAAAACAATGGGATGAACGATATGTCACGGTTCGATCACTGCGATATTCGAGACGTTAAAGTTTTTTTAAACTCTACATATTACCCGTACGAAAGTTACAATACCAACTTTGCAAAACATAACTATGCACTAATATACGAGCAATATGCAAATTTTCAGCAGTCTTATTATAACCGCCCATGCAACTCGTTGTTGACTGCTCAAGAGTTTAAAAATATTGCACCGTTATTCGTGATAGATTGTTCTAGACAGAACGATAATATCAAATCAGGGCCGGTAATCAACATCCGTCTTGAACTAGAGTGCAACAAAGAGATACCTGATCAGACAACAGCATATTGTCTCATTTTGAATGACTGTATAGTAGAATATAGACCTCTGAGCAACATTGTTCGTAAAATATCATGAACTCGATTATTTTCGTTGATGTTCAAGGATTCAAGGATTGCTATAATAAATTTATTATTAAAGAATTTGCATTGTCTACTGTGAAGTTCACTCAAGTTTTTTTAATTAAACCTCCATATGCATTTACTACATTATCTTCGAAAGAAAAGAAGACCGTTCGATACCTTGAGCGACAGAGAGGGGTCCTCTGAAATTCTGGACACATAGATTTCAGGGAATTCCAAAGAATCATTATACCAATGATGCGAAACAAAACTATTGTCATGAAAGGACTCGAAAAACAGAAATGGATTAAGGAAATGTGTGATGATTGTGATTTGATAGATATAGAAGACAGAGGAAGTCCAAATTTTTTGACTTTATATAAAACTTATTGCAAAAATGAATGTACTTTCAATTGTCTAAGTCATAAGAACTTTTGTGCCCTAAAAAATGCTATTTGTATAAAGAAATGGTACTTAGAAATTGTCATGAAAGGACTCGAAAAACAGAAATGGATTAAGGAAATGTGTGATGATTGTGATTTGATAGATATAGAAGACAGAGGAAGTCCAAATTTTTTGACTTTATATAAAACTTATTGCAAAAATGAATGTACTTTCAATTGTCTAAGTCATAAGAACTTTTGTGCCCTAAAAAATGCTATTTGTATAAAGAAATGGTACTTAGAAAATATTTAATTTTGTAATGCATGTTGTTTAAATAAATATATAATATTATATAATTAAGTTCTTTAAGAATGTTTTTTTATGTAAAATATGATAGAATAGTGTATTTTTATAAATTTTATTTGTAATACGAGTATATTTTAAGTTTATGAACAATAAAAAAACAAGATAATTTTATACCGTTTTTTATTACTTAGTTAATAAATTTTACAGTAAAATACATAATAACAATTATTATTAACAAAATATTTATTTTAATTTATATCATTTTTATGAATACATATAACTAAAGTATCACATAATTAAGTAACAGTATAAAATTAACACTACTCACATATTTAAGTTATTATTCTGAGATATACTAAGATATAAACTATTTATATTTAACACCCATATTTTTATTATTTACATTACTATTCAATTTATTGATTTCTTTAACTAAACCTTATATAACAATAATTAGAGTTACACTAAATAAAATAATTTAATTTAAATCTAAAACTAATAATAATTAATTTATATACTTATTTAGATTTCCTTAAACTATAACATACATATTATACAATCAAAAGTTATCACTAGTTAGCTTTTTACTAATTTTACTAATAACGTTTTCCGTAAGGTCCATTATTTCATCAAAAGTATCACTCAACACATATTGCGTACTAAGTATAACGTTTTCGCTACCATCACTGCACTGCGATGAAGAATATGACGTACTAGCTTCGTTTTCCAAATTCATCACCTGAATTTTTATCATCCTTATGCCTTTCTTCGCTTTGCTGATAACAAAAGAGGAGGATGATATTCCACTTTTCTTTTTTGCAGCTTCTTTCTTTTCTTCTATTTTCTTTAGCTCTGCAATTCGATTTCTCAATCCTTGAAAGCATTCTTCATCAGGATCTTGAGCGTATTGCGAGCACAATATGCAATTGGTTTCTTGTGAGTCCAACATGATCTGTAAAGAACAAAAATATAAATTAAATAACAAGTAACAAACATTATATTTTGACATACATTATCATTTATGAAAAATATGTCTACTTACATTCAGTTACAAATTTGATGCACTGGCAATGAATCGATGTAGTAGATGATGTATCGCGGGTTGGCTATATATACAAATGAAAAATCTTTATAGTCAACATGAGTCTTTTATAAATTAAAAGTGATTGTATTGCAAAACATAGCGTTCCTCGCACACCTAAATAAACAGGAATAGACATGTCCGTACACGACCTCCACCTTGTAACTAGCAGGTATATCAATACAGTAGCTATCATATTTCATATGCGGCTCAGTAATATTCTAATTATACGTATTTCATTCGACAACCTCTGTGGCGTTACGGTTACCATGCTCGCCCGCCACTCAGAGGTTCTGGGTTCGATTCCCAGCCAAGGCATTATGTAGTATGATATTTTTCAAATTCATTGGGTCTTGGATGTTATCTAGTTTTAAGTATCATATATACATCACAAATTTTTCATCACAAAAAAAAAAATTCTATATTTATTCCATTCATATATATTTGATGCCATGAATTCATTCTTTTTTACAAATTATTATATATGTAAATGAAAATATAGTATACAGAATTCAATGTAAGAACTCTTACGCTTTTTGTCAGTACTTTCCACTACCTCCTTTACATCTTAGTGCGAAGATTGGGTTTGAAGAGAGCTTTAAATTAAAAACAGTAGTTTATTATTCACATTTATTTTTAACAATATTATAACTAAGTAAATAAGTAAACAGTGATATCTATTAATATAATTATTTGCTATACTTAAATTTTATAACAATACAATGTCTAGATTATTTTCAACAGTACAACAGTTTAAACAGACATATTTGATTAACCTTCTGGTTACACGGTAATCGAGTAATGACCCCAAGATTTTGTTGTTATATTATCTTTAAGAATAAATCGCTTATCATCATTTCGAGAGAGCGCTATTTTATTCTGCTCTTGGGTGAATATTGTATGTTTTATAGATTTGAACAGAATGTTTGTTTTTCGTATTTCCTTACCGGTATTCAAAACGTTGATATAATCACTAAACTTTAATTTTTTTGCAACTGACTTTTTTACACCCTTTGCTTTTTTAGTCTCTGTTGTTTTTGTTTTGATACTATATAATTTTGATCTTAAACCAACAAATTCTAATAAAATATTTCCACCGAGTTCGTCCTTGAATAATCCCGGTACTTTATTATTTATTCGCTTAATATTGTATTCGTTACTAAACGTATAATTGCTTGTATCGAAATAATTAGTAAAATGAGTTCTTAAATCAGCATAAAAATCTTTAGTTTGTACTGAATATAATAAACTGTCAGTGTCTGTGTAACACAAGGATATTTTATCATTATAATGTTTTTTCATAATCGAATAATGAAAATCATACATATGGCTTTTGGATAACTCTAAAACTGTAAATCCTATGTAAATTGGTTTATTTAGTATAACTTTTTCCCTACTTAATTGTACTGCTACTAAATTTTCGTCAAAAATAGATATGCTTTGAAAATTTGGTCGTGCTATAGAAGATTACTTGGTAACTTTATAAAACTAGAACCCTGTAAGGGGTTATACTTATTGATATTTACTTCGAAATAAACAATATCTAATATAGACCACCCACTGCCTTTCTCTTGAAACTCCTCAATTTTGCTGGAAAATATATCAATAAGTTTCTGTAATAATTCAGAAAAATTATAGGATTTATGTAATATCATATTTTTTGTTGTGAACGACTTAATTTCGACAGTATCATCCTTAGGCAAAATAACTTTCATAAATAATTCAAAATTTACTTTGACATTTACATGGTTACACAAAGCAGTATTTAATAATTCTTGCAAATGCAACGCTGACGCGGTGAGATACTTTGAACTTGAAGTAATGCAAGCGTTTGTAATATCCTCCTCCTCATTTCGATCACATTTAATACGATAAGAGACTATGCGTTTTTTAAAGGCAGAATTAATTTGTTCAATATTAGTATTTAAATGGATGGAAGTATTGTTTTTATGTAAAATACTACGTAAGTGTCCTGAAAATGATCTATTAGGTATCGATTTATCACAAACGGAACAATAAATTGTGTTATTACCCATTTTATAAACAAACAAGGAGGTTATCAAATATGTCTGTGGTAGGTATAAGACTTTAAATTTAAGAGGTTGTCAAAATATGTTCAGGTTTAATTAAAGATTTATTTTTAAACTATTGAATAATACTTAATTTATCTTCATATTAAAAAAGTTTATTAAAACTTATTAAAATTATAAGTATAAAAAATTAAACTGTAACTACAACAAATAAAACAGAAGGAAAAAAAAATACTTATTTAAATCATAAGTATAAAAAAGAAATTAACCTTAACTAAACAAATTTAAAAGAAGGAAAAAAGATGATCGTCAATAGGTTATTTTTTTTCTTTTAAGTAAAATACACCCTCTTTATCGAACTTCTTTTATCCTTCCTTAAAGAGTTGTTTTACAAGCGCCCATTGAGGGTCTTTATGAGACAATTGGAGGCGAAGAATTGCTTGCACCTCTTCGTATCGTTTAGCAAACGGGAGCTCACGGATAGCTCCCGCATCAAATACCCTAAGTTCTATATAGAACTCCCCGTCTAAGACTTGCGTCGTACGAATTGTCCCCGTTGGAAGGTAACGGCTCAGGCTGGAGTACAGGGGCTGTGGCTGTGGACTGCTTTCTTCCCACTGCTCCCCAAACAGATCGTTAAATGCAGCAGAAGACGATGCTCCTGACCTGAAATAAAACATTAAACTTTGAGCAAACTTTACTTCTATAGCTATTCAGCGCAGGTTTGCTGTCGGGGTTTTTGACATCATGCCGCAAGAACAATTTTATTTCTAAATTTAAGTTATTTTATAAGTTTCATTAAGTTATTATTATCTATTTTTTTAATAAGTTTTAATTTAGTGATACAAATAATCTAATATTTAAATAAAACGTTAAACTGCTAAAAATAAATGTCCAAAAAATGTAGAGTAATTAAATAAAGGCATTGCTTATGTATATGCAGCTGGTCCCGGCTGTCATTATTGTACACTAGTCGTCAATCTATGTCAGATGTCTTTAGACATCCTGAAAAATCTGACACCATCGTTGGCCACTCACACATACGAAAAACCAAACAAAAACCTCACGTAAAATTTTAAACTCAAGATCTTAAAATTGGTGATCGCCATATTGTAGAAATGTAGACTAGTCCGCTAGCCTCGAATAAGATAATGTTGGCTTACCTTTTTTTCTTTTCTGGCTCGGGCTCCTTCTTAGCCTTGCTTGAATTTTTACGCGCAGGTTTTGTTGATTTCTTTGGTTCTCTGCTAAAAAAAAAAAAAAAAAGTTGTTAGCTGATGTGTAGCGTACATATAATATAAAAATAGTTTTATTTCACACATATAAAAGTTAGTATAATTATTGTATAAAATAATTATATTACCGTGTAACTTCCTCCTCGCTGTCTGAGTCCAATAATGACTCCGCTGCTGTTCTCTTGCGCAACTTCTTAGCGTGCTTTGCCTCCGCCTGGTAGTACTCTGATTCAGACCTGAAATAAAGTAAATTTTAACACCATATCTGTGTAAAAGTTTATAACCAGATAGGAGGTTTATTGTAATACATTTTTAAACTATCTGATACATAGAAAACATTGGTTATAATTTTTAAGTCAAAATATAAATACTTACGTACATTATTGCGTAGCACTTGAATTTAATCTTGGTATGTAGAAGAACACTGTAGTATTGATGAAACTTAGTCCAGCAATAGCAGGTTGATGGATGACGTAGCTAAGTACTCAACTCAGCGCGTGAATCAAAAATTATGAAATAAATTATTTTTAATTCGATGTTATTATATTAATACACATATTGATTTTATAATACACAAGTGTAAAAACGCACCCACACATCTATGTATTACATAGTCAGCGCTTAATTTCCATATTAGTGTGAAAATAAATTTCCTTTGTCGGTAAGCCGACTGAAGCGAGCATTGAATTATAAATCATCAAATAACGTTGTTCTAGATGTGTCACTAACAACTGTGTACCAAAAACTCTTATTAAAACAATTTGATTCCGCCTATTTCCGTTACTTCTTATTTGTACCCAAACAAACTTCATCATCCAAACTAGCTGGTGCCCGCGACTTCGTCTGCGCAAGATCACACAATACCTTTATAAATTGTAGCCTATGTGTTATTCTGATGTATAAGCTATATTATTGTAAGAGTAACAAACAAACATACTTACAAACTTTCGCGTTTATAATATTAGTAGAAAGTAGGATTAGTAAGGGAAGGGTTTGTAATCTTTAGATATTTTTGACTTATTTATTGGTTGCATTAGTATTATTTAAGTTTTTTGTAGACACCTGTTTTTAAATTTATTATATTTTAAAGTTTAGTACATGTTTAGTATTTATAAATATTTAGTTTTAATACACTTAAGTAATATCACGAGTATAAATATTTGAATAATTAAGTTAAATGTTAATAATTTAGATAATATATTTTATATTATACAAATAAAACTGAAGAAGACAAACAATAGCATTTACTTAATTTTCATTATTAATTAGTTAAGAGACTTTGTTACACATCTCTACTTCTATGTTGTCTTTATTTTCAACTGTGTTCATAAAAAAGAGGTTATATATTCGTTTCGTACGTATGTATAAAAGTGGGGTGTATGAATGTCTATTCAAATTTAATCAAAAAGTCGTATTGTTGATTTTTATATTAAAGTTTAGTTACTAAGGGCTTTAACCCTAAATTATTTTGTAAATAATACTACATACTTACATAGAACTTGAGAAATTGTCCACTTTTTTATACATATGAAGACTTATGATATCAATAATATCATATACGGGAATCGAACCCATCACCTACCACATAGCAGATGTACTAACTAACCATTAGCCCACTCCGACTTTTGATATACCGACTAAAATTTACGAATACATTTATATAATGTTTTAAGAGTACAAGAAAATTGAACATGTTGAAAAATAAACCCCTTTCTACTTACCTTACTACATAAAAATAAGGCGAGCAAAGCCGTATGATTTTGTAATTATCATAAACTATATGTTAAGCAAAGCAATTCATTTGATATCCACATTACGTCATGCATAATGTGGTGGGAACAAATTTTAGCTGATGCAGTACACTAGTGTAGTGCATGTCACAACGTGAATGATCGAGTGCCAACTCGATAAAGACACGATTACTCGATCTACCTAATAATAGATATTATATAATTATTTAATAAAATGATAGGTATGTTGAATTTTATTCATCATTACTTTTCGCCAGATCAGTTTTAATAAATTAGGAACCTACTTACGCTATTCTAACTGATTATATAAGGTCTAACAAAATATACTGAAACTATTTTAAGGGTGAATTCAGTCCATGACACTGTTCAACTTTCTCCAAGGAATAGATATCGAAATATGAAAAATAAATTTTGGTCATCCATACAAGTTTACTGATCAGTTGATCCGAGTTCGTATTGAAAGCCAAAAAATATTTTTCATGTTTCGGAATTATGTTCCTTGGGAAAAAATTGTTCAGTATCATGGACTAAATTCACCCTTAAAATAGTTTCAGTATATTTTGTTAGACCCTATATTATATATAAAAATTTAGGTATTATTACTAATATATTTTTAGGGTTCCGTACCTCAAAAGGAAAAAACGGAACCCTTATAGGATCACTTTGTTGTCCGTCTGTCCGTCCGTCCGTCCGTCTGTCAAGACCCTTTTTCTCAGGAACGCGTGGAGGTATGAAGCTGAAATTTATATCAATTACTCAGGTCTACTGTCCCTTGAAGCTGTGAAAAAATCAAACTTCTAAGCCAACGCAATCAAAAGATACAGCCGTTTATGCCGCAAATTTTCGACACTTGCAAGGGAATCAAAACCTACAGGGTGCTTCCCGTGAACTCAGAATCTTGAAATTTGGTACGAAGCAACGTCTTATAGCATAGATAAAGGAAAAATTACGAAAACCATAAATTTTTAGTTACATCACATAATATATTTTTTTTTAATAATTTTAAACTTACTACCCATTTCCTCATAAACGCGTAGAGGTATTAAATTGAAATTCATACCAAATTCTCGTTTGTACGGAACCCTCCGTGCGCGAGTCCGACTCGCACTTGGCCGGTTTTTTTTTTCAGTAGGATCACATGTTTTAACTATACATATTTTTATAATATTTATATCATAGTTATCGAGTAACTGTCAACCCATGCAATCGATTGTATAATCGATTAACCTTTTCTCTGCCCTAATACTAATAGTAGTATTTTAAAACATATCTTTGAAGTGTGGTGTGCCCTTTTTGATGTGAATTTGTGAAACTTTTTTGATATGAAAGTAAAAGGAATTTTTAGATAAGTAATAGAAAATTTACTTAGATTAATGTGAAGAAAGTTATCGGAAATTATATTTTTATGGAGTTCGGTTACTGTTTTAACGGTGTAAGAGCTTTCTGTGGTCATTCTATGATGATGATATTGTTCGGCTGGATCCGAGACTCAGGAAGATGCCATGGTGATAGTGTGGAATTTGCGAAAGTAGGTACCTATAGCTTACATATTTTATGCTCAAAATTATCTTTACCTAGCTGGACTAGGACACGTCTATTTCTGCATCGTTAAACAAATAACGAAGCAGAAGCTTTCCATGGCGGTTTATCACAGCGTCCGGCTGGTCCCGGAACTTGGGAAGATGTCATGGTGATCATTTTACAGCGTAATCAATGTTTGCGAAAGTAACTGTAGCTTACAATATTTTATGCTCAAAATTATCTTTACCTAGCTGGTCTAGGACACGTTTATTTCTGCATCGTTAAACAAATAACGAAGCAGAAGCTTTCCATGGTGGTTTATCACAGCGTCCGGCTGGTCCCGGAACTTGGGAAGATGTCGTGGTGATCATTTTACAGCGTAATCAATGTTTGCGAAAGTACCTATGTCCTGTATATTTTAAGCCCAAGTAATCTTTTTCTAGCTGGTCTAGAACATGGCTATTCCTACATCGTCACGCATTGTAACACCGAGCGTTAGCTAGCTAGTCTAGCCCATAAGTAATTGATTTCGCGTGTGGTCTTCGTCATGTTCATAATTAACAAAAAATTGTGCATAAATATTCCTTTTGCTCTCATATATACCTTTAAACAATATTTTGAAATTAAGTGCAACGAAAATGGCAGCGACGTGGATTTCATTGTAAGTTTTTATTATTGTTGATTTGAAATTTAAGTAATATTTTTGGGAAGGCTGTATCACATATTCTGATGGAACGGACAGCGGAGTGAAACGGAGAGGTTCCATCAGAATATGACTGTGATACAGCCTTCCCATAAATATTACTACTACCGACGTATTTAAAATTAAGTTAAAAATTATATAGACACGAATAAATGATATATTGCGAGCGAAAGCTGTAGACTAACTGACTCGCCTTGCACTTACTCTTAAGTTATAATTTCAAAAATCAATTATTATATATCTTACAAATCAATACTCCCATGCTGGTCTGGGAGAAACGAAAAAACTTAGAATGTACCAGCTGCTTCTCTTCCCGCGCAGATCGTAAAAGCCGATCGAGGGAATGGGCAAAAATGCGAATCATTTTAACAGGCGATGCGGCTAGCAACCCGTCACTGTATTGATTGCTTTTCCATCTTCTCGCCCACCATGACGCTTAAAGTGGCTTTTGAGTCTTGCGGCCCTAGGCTCTGCATAGAGCCGCAAGACCCAAAATGCTCTGTCTGCCCCATTAGGGATAAAGACGTGATAGTATGTATATATATATATAATCAATCATCTACATATCCATCATCCACACACACACACACACATACACCTATGGTATGAAGATTTATTTTAAGGAGACTTAAGATTGCCTATATTAAGATAACGATGATTGAGATATTCAACAGTTGCTCCATGAAGTTCGTCAATCAATCTCAATTTTATATTATTTACTTTTATCTCTCTTAAAGTAAATAATATAAAATTAGAAAATAATGCTGAATCAATAAAACATAGCACACTTTTTCCTAATAGTATTCGTTGTATAATATGTGGTCCTTCTAATTGTGGTAAAACTAACCTTATGCTTAATTTGTTAATACATGAAAATGGTGTTTAATTTAAACATATCTATTTATAGTCAAAGACAGCTTTCCAATCAAAGTATCGTTTTTTAAGAAAAGTTCTTCAAATGATACCTGGAGCGAAAATGTTTGTTTTCAGTGATAACAAAGAAGTTCTTTATCCAAATGATGCTTTATCGAATTCAATTGTGATATTTGACGATGTTGCATGCGAAAATCAAATAAACATAAGGAATTACTTTTCTATGGGGAGACATAGACAGATAGATAGCTTGTATTTAACACAAACCTATTCTAAGATTCCTAAACAACTATTGAGAGATAATGCAAATTTACTAATAATATTCAAACAATTTAAAACATATATACAATGAACATGTAAATACAGACATAAATTGGCTACAATTTAAAAAACTTTGTTTTACTATATGGAAAAATCAATTTGATTTTTTATTTATTTTTTTTTTTATTTATTTAACTTCATTACAATATACATGTAAATGGCGGACTTAAGGCCAGGGGCCTTTTCTACCAGTCAACCAACAGGTGATGCTGAGAAAGTAATCTTTTGGGGTAAGCAACAGCAACTAACTAAAAAAGACAAAAAGAAAGGAGTAAACTTATAATTATTAAGTAAGTACATATAGTCGTATAATAAGTATATATCGTGGATAAACGTACACATAAATATACATAAATAATAATTCAAAAATAAACCATACATAAACTACATAAATACTACTTATATAGCCGGTGACAGTTTATGGAGATAATGTGCACGCACTGCTCTCTTAAACGCAAGACGAGATTCAGCTTTCCGGATACTGACTGGTAAGGCGTTCCAAAGCCGTACAGCTTGAACGACAAATGAATTATTATAGAACCCAGTCCGGGAAAGTGGCATATCAAGAAGGAGATTGCTTGAAGAGCGAAGAGTTCTGACGTGGGAATTACCTAGAAAGGGAAATTTGGTTTTAAGATAAGCCGGAGTTTTAGGATCAAAAAGTATGGAATACAGAGTATTGAGGATATGCAGACTACGCCGCTGTCGAATAGGTAACCATTTTAACTGAGACCGGTAAGCCGACACATGGTCGTACTTCCGCAAGCCAAATATGTATCGGATACAGTTGTTTTGGATACGATCAAGTTTGTTGAGGAGATCACAATTCAGTCCCGTGTAACACACATCCGCGTAATCCAGAATTGGCAAAATAAGAGTGTTCATGAGCATTTCTTTAATTTTTATCGGTAAAAAATGTTTTAATTTGTAGAGTGCCCGGAGTGCACCCGTGACTTTACCAGCAACCTCAGAAATCTGCCCACTCCAAGAAAGTGTAGAATCAATACACAGCCCCAGATCTTTAACGCTACATGTAAAAGGTATTTCAGTATTGTCGTAGCAAACACGTGAAATGGAATCGTCATCAATCCTGTTCAAAAGTCGAGAGCTACCAACTATAATGGCCTGACATTTAGTAGGGTTTACTGTGACTCCAAAGCGTCTCGACCAATTACTTATGGCCAGCAAGTCTGTATTAATTTTAGCAACGGCATTGTTGAGATCCTCCACTTCAGTCTGTGTGTAAAGCTGCATGTCATCAGCGTACAGATGATACGAACACTGAAGATCTTTAGTGATAAAGTCTATAAAGATGGAAAACAACAAAGGAGAAAGAATACCGCCTTGGGGAACGCCAGTGTTAAGATTACTCCACTCCGACGAACAATCGTCAAGTTTCACCGATTGCTGACGTCCCCGAAGATAACTTGAGAACCAGCCTAGTGCCGAAGGGGAAACTAAATGATGAGAGAGAATTGCTAAAAGGATGTCATGATCGACGGTATTAAAAGCGTTCGAAAAGTCCACTAAAGCCATTACAGTGACTTTAGTGTTCTCCATACCATCTCTAATGTCGTCGGTCACTTTGAGGAGAGCTGAGATTGTGCTATGTCCAGGCCGAAAACCGGACTGTAACGGATTAAGTAAACCGTTAATATGAAAGTAAGAGGTGAGTTGCTTATGAGCGCAAGCCTCTAATACCTTGGACAGTAGCGGGAGAATAGAGATGGGACGAAAATCTTTGGGATGGGAGGGATTAGAGACCTTGGGCAGAGGACGAATAAAGGCTTTTCGCCAGAGCGAGGGAAATTGAGATGTCGATAGGGAATAATTGACTATATGAGTGATCACAGGGATAATTGTGTCGAGAATGAGTTCAATCATACGTCTATTTATCTGATCTACCCCCACCGCTCTGGTTTTTATTGACAAAAGGATATTTTTTACTTCGTCTTGACTGACTGGAGAAAATCTGAATTCCGAAATATTGGGGGTAGGAAGAGATGCGATATATTTAATAGTGTCCGATTTCGTTAAACGGTCCAACGGTGAAGAAGTGGAAAAGTGTTTATTAATATCGTCTAAAGAAATTGTGGATGGGATTTCAGAATTACTTGATTTGCCGATACCTAAGGAACCCAAAAATTTCCAGATATCAGCAGAAGATGAGGAAGAGATTGTGTCTAGGATCAAGCGGCGTTTAGCATCACGAATCATTCTGTTACACCGGTTCCTTGCAGCCTTGAACAGAGCCCAGTTTTCATCTGACCGATCCTTCCTAAACCGACGAAATGCCCTGTCTCTCCGTCTCATGGCCATCCGCACACCACGAGTTATCCACGGCGCAGGAGGCCGCTTGATTCGTACTTTCCGTATTGGTGCGTGCTTATCGTACAACCTAGTGAGTATTTGATTGAATACATCAACCTTTTCATCAATGGTAGCAGCAGACCAAACAGTATTCCACTCCATATTTGCCGCGTCAGATAAAAGCTTGTCTGCATTTATTCGTGCAAAGCTACGTAATTTCCGCACTTTAGGAGTACATTTGGGTGGTTTAAGGTTGTACGAACAATGAATGAGATCGTGACGGGAAAAACAAGGGGCTGGATGCTGCCCGTATGACGAGACTTCATTGGGGGAAGAGGTGATGATTAGGTCGAGTAAAGTATCATCGACATCGATATTACAATGAGTAGCCTGCAGTGGCAGAACGTGAAGATGTGCTGATTGGAGGATGTGACATAATTTCTGAGCCCGAGGTGAGGATGCATTAATAAGGTTAGTGTTAATATCACCTAGTATAAGTTGATGTGTGTACTCGGGACCGATTGTATCGAGAGCTATCTCGAGATCTGAAAAATAATCCGTAGCAGGCGGACAATAAACTACTCCAAGGACAGCCTTGGAACCCCTAACCAGTATCTCCAGAAAAATGAATTCCGCTGATGCCGAGTACTGAGACGGGGAGGACGTTATTATTTTGTACTTGATATTCGAACGAAGGTAAATCCCAACACCTCCGCATCCCTTTCCAGTCCTGTCATTTCTTATTAGTACAAATCCGGGAAGTGGATATGAAGTCGAAGATAGTTCTGGTTTTAACCAGGTCTCTGAAATTAGGATAGCGTGTGCATTGACATCAGCAAAAGTTTCAACAAACTCTGAATAGTGACCCGGAAGGCTCTGAGCGTTAAAATGGCAAACGTTAAATTGTGTGTTTTTTATCTGAAAAACATTCCTAACATAATCTCCAAGTGAAGAAAAAGATGTTGATGAGTTAGAGCTTTCATCGCATGACTGATATTCATCATCGGCAGTGTGAAAAGAATCACCGTCAGACATAAAAAAAAATAAAATATAATACCTAACTATACGTATAATGTATATATATATATATATAAATATATAGATATAATATTATTAGTGTGTATAATAAATACTAATATATTATTATAATAATATATAGAGGGCAAGGGCACACAATACAACTCTGCACCACCTGCCAGCCACTGTTACACAAGACAAAAGTAAGAAAAATACAGAATTTAAAACAAAAAGGAAAATTACACACATCTTTACATTTTAGCAAAATAGACAAACGAATGACATCCATCCATTGTTAGAAGTGATAACATAACGTAAACAAAAAAAAAAAAAACAAAACGTATGAAGAAAACAAAACAAAACGTGTACCTGTCAAATTGTTATGTCACTGTCATAATTCGTTTGTCAGCAAAGCAAAACAAAACTGATGCTAAAATAACTTGGGAACAAGACGGTACATATTTAAATAAGTTATAAAAAAGTATAAAGTAGGTGAAAAAGTTACGCACAAAATGGAGGACACCAAATATCTACATAAAACCTACGAACACGCGTAACCTAACTGAACGTAAAGTACAGAACAACACATAATATTGAATGGCCTGTATGATCTCAGGCCCTGAACAGCACCGTTTACGCCGAATCCACAGTCCTCGCGGTCGCCTTGGCTTCGGAACTTCCTGATGCTTGCGGGAACTTCTCTATGAGACTCCTGAGCTCATTCTCAACGAAAATTCTGTGCCTCGTGCCATCATTAGCCTTGACTACGATGACGCCGTCCTGCGACCAGCAACTCCGCATACCGAAATGCTGCCTTGCTTTTCCGAAGATAGCCAGCCTCGCCTTTGTAAGGAATTCCTTTACGGATACTTGGGTTCCTTTGAGTGCAGACTTCTTACTCCAAACCGCAGATCTGGTGCTATAGTCCCGAAACCGCACAAGTATTGGCCGGTGATTATCTTTTTTGGATTGACCCAAGCGGTAGCAAACCTTAATTGAATCACAGTCAATTGCTGTGAGACCAAGCTTGTTCTGTATCAAGTTCACCACTATGGTCCTGCAGTCCTCGTTTTGCTGTTCTGGAATTCCTGAGAAAATGAGCACCTTCAGCCTGTGCCGGGTTTCCATGTCATCGACCGAACGGACACACTCAGCAATTTGATGCCGGATAACACCCAGAATTTTGTAGATAAGCTCTCGAAAAGTCCTAAATTCTTCTGCGACCTTGGAAACCGTGTCCTTGGCTGGGGCAGCCGACTGCAGCTGAGAGGCCAACTCCGTCATCTTGTTGTTGAAGCTGACTTCCAACTCTTGCTGTGCCTTCATAATTTCTTTAAGCTGAGCCATTATATGTGAAGTGTTCCTGTACTGTAGTGTTGTTCCAAATATGATTGTCCCTTGTTTGTTTGTTTTCCTTTGTCCCTTGTGCAAGTGGTGAGCTGGCAGGTGATATGTGATTCTAGATCTTCATAGAAGTGTTCACAAACGTAAGTTGCACTGATTTAGGCTATTATATGTCTGACTAAATTGAATTTATTTAATAAAAATTGTATTTAATAATTAAAATAAGACTAAATATGTGGAGCTACTTGTTTACTTTATTTTACACCTACCGCCAAAAACTTTTTTATTGATAAATAAAGATTGTGAACTGAATAAAGGAAGGTATAGACAAGGCTTTGACACGTACATATATTTTTAGAAACTCATATAAAGCAATCTTTATTCGGAATACCTCATTTCAAGTTTAGTTCTTCGATATAACACTTGAATAATAATTTAGATATAATGGAGGTAAATATAAAAGAGGAACTGATAAAATCAGTAAATAGTATAAAAAATAAAATAAAAATGATACAAAACCAGGAAGATGCAGTTAATCTGAAACTTAAAAAAGCATTTAAACCTATTACTGAACCTCTGGAAACACTGACCAAAGTTAATCAAAATGTGAATGACATTCCTTCTAATAATAATATTTTCAATAAAAGTGTAAACAGGAATGACACTATAGAAAATTTAAATAACTCTTCTCTAGAATATGAAGATTTCAAAGACTATTTTAAAAAGGACTCGATTGAAGAATCAAATGACTATGATGACTATAGAACACCAAATAAATCATCAAATGTCACACTTATATCACTCAAAAAAGAAGACATGATGGAAATATATGATGATATGAATGTACCATTTGGAATTCACAATGAAAATAAGAAACTAATGATGGGAAATTCGGATGTGCACTTATCAATAACAGGAAATACTTCAGGTAATAAAAAATCGTACATAGCCACTATCAATAACATTAAGTACCATTTGACACCAGGTTTAAAAGAACTTTTAATACGCAATAAACCAAACCTAGAGTTAGTAACTATTGAAGATAAAATTGTGTACAAAGATATGCTGGAAAGCACAAATGCTCACAGACGAGATTATTGTTCTAATGGTCAAATAAAAGGTGACAAAGGATTGAAATATTGTCAGATTATTAAACCACTGTTTTCACAGCAGACATCTGTTGCGAGTGACCCTGAAGAAATATTAAAGTATAAAGTTGGTGGAAATTTACCTCATTTGAAAACATACAAAAATAATACAGATTATATCTACTGGGATGATCCTAATGAACTGATTGAAAGGCTAAAAAGCACAAAGTGCTGGGAATAGTAATCATGACAATGAAAATATATCAATAATTGTGGAATTGAAGGAAGCCGGTATTATAAAAGAATAAAAGCTCTGGCATAGTTTTATATAGGTTAGTAAGTAAAAGTTTACTGTATACTAAAGTACAATTACTTGAAAAGTATTGTGCCTAATAAAAAGCCATAAGCATTATGAGCAAATCGGATGTCGTAAATGAAATTCATAAAAATGCTAGAGTAAACTTTCCTAGAAGACATGTAATCCTCAAGGACATAGATGATCTTTGGCAAGCAGATTTGATAGATATGCAGAGTATGACGAAAATAAATGCTGGGTATAAATATATATTAGTAGTTATTGACGGCTTCTCGAGATATGCCTGGGCAATCCCACTTAAGCAAAAAAATAAAGAAGTTGTTTCTAAAGCATTCCAAACTTTATTAGAAAAAGGACGTAAGCCTAAACATTTGCAAATAGACTTGGGGACAGAATTCTACAATGATAAATTTAAAAACGTTACAAAGAAATATAACATTAATCATTATTCTACATACTCCTCAAAAAAAGCTTCAATCGTGGAAAGACTTATAAGAACGTTAAAAAATAAACTGTATAAAGAATTTAGCTTGAAAGGTACATATAAATGGATTGACGGAACGCTCGCTGATGTAGTACACAAATACAATCATACTTTTCATAGAACTATTGGTGTTGATCCTGCTTCAATCGATCATAATAATAAGAAACTATATTACAAAAGTATAAGAATATTTCTGTATCTAAAAAAAAGTCCAAGATGTAAAAAAATCAAGTAGGAGATTTTGTAAGAATAAGTAAACATAAAGCATGTTTTGAAAAGGGATACACCCCTAATTGATCCACAGAGATATTTAAAGTTGTCATGGTGCAACCCACTAATCCTGTAACTTACTTATTGGAAGATGCTCGATCCAGACCAATTTTAGGGGCATTTTATTCTCAAGAAATTCAAAAGACTAAGCACCCTGACGTATATTAAGTTGAAAAAGTTTTGAAGAAAAAAGGAAACAGAGTATATGTTAAATGTTTAGGACTACCAAATTATGAGAATAGTTGGATAGACAAGACGAACGTTTTGTAGACGATAATAATAACAAAACAAAAGAACGTACTTAAATACTTGTTTTTTATTATTCCAAATCATTTGTATATTATTTGTTAAACAAGATAGACATCAAAATGACAAGAATACGCCAAATTGGTGTCAAAAATAGAAGTAAAAAAATCATACTCACTAATTCGGAGAAAGAAACAAATAAAACTGGGCGTGGATTAAAAAAAAACGTTCAAAAGTATTGTGTCTCACACTAAAAGACATATTAATAATCTAAAACCCAAATGTAAAAAAGCGTTGACGGAATTGGCATACGCAGTAGCCCAAGAACTGGCTGCAGATATACCCGTCAAAATACCACGAGTTATCCCTGTACCTAAAACTGGCGGCTTTCTCCCTCTTATCCCCATATTTGCAGGATTGTCTGCGGCGGGTGGTATAGCTGACGGTGTTGCTGGAATCGCAAAAGCTATCAGTGAATATATATCTGGAAGAAGAAAATTTATTTAGTTGTGGGCATCTGTGCTTAAAATTTCTTAATTCATTTTGGAAAATCCGTAACATTAAATAATAAATGTGGTTACTGGTTTATTTATGAGTCAGTCTGTTACGGTATCTTGAATTAACTACATATTTAAATAAGTACATAAATTAAAAATGATCGTTTTCAATAAAACGCCTATTGTACAAAAGAAATCGAAAACGTTTTTACCTATAACGAAGCAAGTAAGACGTAAAGGTTTTAAAACAAAAAAAATTACCTATAATAATAAAAAAAATCTTCTTGCTCTTGGATACAAAGTGTAAAAATACCCGAAATCAGATTCAATTGAAAGCTTTGTGATATAACAGCTATTCATAATTAAACACATATCATTTCATCTCCTATATCGTAAGAAACAAGACTACTATCGAGAACAAAAAATACTAATATAACTTTAAGAAATAAAAATAAATAATTTCTTTACGCTAATGGATATAAATCATAAAATGTTACAAGTTACGGATTTACCACATCACGATCATTCAATAGAAAGCTATGAAATACATAGCTATAACCCTTATAATAATAGCTTTAAAGATTACGATGAAATTAGAATACCTATTTATCAGCTAGATGTGTAGGGGGAACTGGGGCAGAATGATACAAGGGGAGCATTGATTCACCTATAGTATCTCAAAATCTACGAACACAACCGATGTTCCGGTCCGGTCTCCGGTCAACCGGTCACATCACTAAAACGTGTCAGTACGTGCACGAGCGCTGTCATTGTGACCCCGCCCTCCGCCAGTTAGTCGTTTGCATTTGGCGAAGGAAGGCGTGTTTGCAGTGCGTCGAACTAAAAATTTTGGTCGAATGTAGCCGTGTTTTGCCGAGTGTTTACGTACATATAGTATTAGTGGAATATTACCAAAGGTAAGTGATTGTATCTCTCATGCAGGTTTACTTGTTATTCTTATAAGAGATTTTATGATTTCAACAGAAACTGAGTTTGAAAATAAAACATCCGTTGGGGTACTTTGATACAGAATGGCATGGGGCACTTTTGGTCGTATCAAACTGCCCCTAGTTCGAAGTTATTACAAATTAGTTGCCACCTTCTACTTCCTTTACATTTCACCTTTGTTTTTTTATGGATATTTTACATTATTACTCGTAGCTACTTCCATACCAAATTTTTACCCAAATTTGTTTAACCATTTTATGTTATTTTGGCTAATTATTTTCAGAAAATGGTTCGCACCTATAAACCGAAGACTGATCGAAGTAATATAGATGAGGAGAAGGTTAAAGCAGCCATAGATGACGTTTTGTCACATAAATTATCCATTAGGAAGGCTGCCGACAAACACAACATAAAAGCTGCAACCTTGCAGCATCGTATTGAAAAGTTTCGAAAAACTATGGACCAAAATGACGAGTCATCTTCAATGAGCTATAGCTCCAAATATTCTGTAGCACAAGTATTTTCAAAGGAACAAGAAAAAGTCTTTGCAGAATATCTAATAAATTGCAGTAAAATGCACCATGGGTTAACTTTGCAACAGCTTTTGACTCTTGCGTATCAGTTTGCTGATTTTTCCGACTGCAAGTATCCAGAATCATGGAAAAAGAACGGTCGTGCTGGAATAGACTGGGCAGCAGGATTCAGAAAAAGAAATCAGGAGTTAAGCCTTCGTAAACCGGAAAATACCAGCGCTGCAAGAACATTTGCGTTCAACAAAACTGCAGTGGCAGATTTTTTTAATAATTATCAAGAAGTTTTGACACGTTACAAATTTACACCTGATCGAATCATAAATATTGACGAGACGGGAATTACCACTGTTTTATCTGCTCCTAAAGTTTTGGCTCAAAAACAACAAAAGCAGGTTGGACAAATAGTAGCATCTGAACGAGGAGAACTGATCACATTTTGTGGCATAATTACTGCAATTGGTGGATCTCTCCCTCCTGTGTTTGTTTTTCCGCGCGTTCATTTCAAAGAACATTTTTTGAATGGTGCTCCGGAAGGAAGTCTTGGTTTATCAAACAAAAGTGGCTGGATGACTGCTGCGTTGCATCTAAAAGTTTTTGAGCACATTCAACGGCATACTTCGTGCACTAAGGAGAACCCAATACTCGTCATATGTGACAATCATGAATCCCACATATCTATAGAAGCAGTTAATTATTGTCGCGACCATGGTATTGTCTACTTATCACTTCCACCACATACTTCACATAAACTTCAGCCGTTAGATATCAGCGTTTTTGGTCCTTTTAAAGGAAAACTTAAAGTTGCTTTCAATGACTGGCAGGTCCAAGGAAAGACTGTGTTAATACAAAACGTCGCTATGCTTACAAAATCGGCTTTTATGGAATCTTTTACCCCACGAAACATCACAAGTGGCTTTGCAAAACCAGGGATTTGGCCTTTCAACAGACTTGCATTTAGCGACGACGATTTTGCTCCTGTAGAAATTTACGCAGAATGTTCTCGAGACCAAAGATTTGAACAAGAAAAACTTATTTACCCAGAATAGACATGAAGCAGTAACAGCCGATTGTGAACAGATGGAAGTACAACAAACTGAAGACGTTTGCGAAGAACCTGTCACATTCAAGCGCCCTGGTAGTCCAATTGAGGCTCCTTATAATATAGATCTAACAGGTTCTCCGTCAATAATACCACCCCATAATGATAATATTTTTATGGCAAATACTGATGAAGCCCCTCTTGTTGAGGCTCGAAATGAATTTGAAGTCTCTGGGCATAACGATGTTCCTACAACTTCTAAACAAATATTTTCACCTGAAGTAGTGCGCCCATATCCAAAGAAGGACAAGACAATAGTGTCATCAAGAAAAGGAAAAGAGAAAGGGAAATCCAGAACATTTACCGATACGCCAGAAAAGGATAGATTACAAGGCTTGCACGATGAAAAAATGAAAAAACAGCAAGATAAGATTATGAGAAAGCGAGCTAAAGAGTTAAAAACTGCAAAAAAATTGTTGGGTATAACGGAAAATAAGAAAAAGAAAAAATCTCGTCGCCCTCCAACTCCTTCATCAGAGACTGACTGTAGTCTAAACGATTCGGTAATATTGAGTGACGATGATGAAGAATTTGAAGACTTTGAGCATGAAGAGGAGAATTTTGACGCACTTCCTGTGCGTCAAAATTCTCCTCTTCATGCTCAAAGACCCTCTGCTTGATTTGCCGTCATTCAAAGATGAAGCACCACTTTTCGTTATTGATTGTTCAAGACAAAACGATTCACTAAAGAGTGGACCAGTAGATGTGCGTTTAGAATTTGAGTGTTCTGAAGGCATACCTGAAGATACAACAGAATACTGTTTGATCATAAACGATCGGCTTTTTTAATATATAACCCCTAAATAGTATTGTTCGGAAGATATCATGAATGTAATTGTTGATGTTCAAGGTTTCAAGAATGAGAAAAACCTATTCATTCCCAAAGAAATTGCAATTTTATCTAAATCGCATGTGATGATATTATTAATAAGGCTTTATTCCATTCCATACCCATTTTATGATCTAACAAAAAAGGAACGTTCAACCGTAGCATGGATTGAAAAAAATAAAGGGATTTTATGGAATAAAGGCTTTGTACCTTACTGTAATTATAAGTTTAGCATAATCAACTTTTTTAAAGACAATTTTTTTTTAATAAAGGTAACGAAAAAGTAGTATGGCTTAAAGATATGTTAGATACTAGTAAAGTGTATAATTTAGAAGAAGTTGGCTGTCCTAATTTTGAAACATTATATGAAAATTATTTTTTGGATCTTCAAACCTGTATCTACCATAAAAATATCTGTGCTTATAAAAATGTACATTGTTTGTATAAATGGTGTAAAGAAAATTATGATAAAGTTAAAATAAATATTTAATAATTATAAAAAAATGTATTATTTTCTAAAGAATGTGAGTGTGATGCATGAGATTGATGTATGTTTGAAACATGAGGTATTGGGTGATTTGAAACGCATAGTTAAAAACTCCGATCTGATTAACCCATTCTACTCGAATGAGATGATATAAGTAACTGATTCAGTTACAATATAGATCAGTTATTGTGAAGCAGTTCGAAAAACAGGGTATTAATTATTATTTACCTGTTCACCGGATCAATTGACATGTCTTTGAATAATAGAGATTACATGGATATAATACTTCTGAGAAACTATGTAGTCTCATATTTATGTAGTCGCATATTTAAAATTATAAATTATGAACAATATGATGTTATTCTAATACCTTTGAGAAATGGCAATACATCACCATCTAAATTAGGTTGGAAGTCCGTAGAATAGATAGAAAACTGAAGTATGTAATAGTACATACACAAGTTCGTAATTCAATTAATTAATTCAGAGGAGAAAATGGAGTTTTTGGATTTCCTATATCCAAAAACTCCAATTTCTCCCTACTAGTAGAAGTCGTTTTCATACCAAAACCAGAAAAACAGATTACACAAACGCAAAATCCTTTAGACCCATCAGTCTGTCATTCAGGGATCGGATATTCCAGTGCATATTTACCTAAACTTCGACGTAGTACGTAACATAGAGTGGATAATACCACCTGCAAAATATAAAATCTATATTTTTTATATCATCATTTAAAAATCACGAATTATTATTAGATTTAATTGAAATGATATTTAATTAGGTGCAAATTATTGATTTGAAGAATATTATTCCATTATTAGAGTTTCGTACTAAAATCCAGACAAATTTAAGTGTTATATTTTCAATTACGTAAAATAAAACTAAGATGGCTCTGTTTAAGTAAATATTAGGTATTTTAAAATCTGCTTCAAACAAATAGGTAAGTTTATTACAATTTTTTTTGTGGCAGTCCCTATTGTTTTAAAGTATCTTTTGTTTCCTTTTGTGTATAGCTTACTATCTCTTTCTTAGAAATGTATAATAGTAATTATTTGCTATCTATTTCACTCATTACAAAAGCAGTGTGAAAGAGATAGCAAATCAATGTATGCAAGCAATTTGAAAGAGTGCGAATGAGACAACAAATTTTACCTGCTTGTTTGCAAGTAGCTAACCGAGATTTCAATTACATTCGTCGTTATGCTTGCAATGCGTTCGGATGTGTATCTCCAGTCTTTCGTGATTTCTTCAACAACTTGGCTATTGAAAAACGGTTTCTGATTTGCATTGTGATTTGGATTTTTGTTTTACTTGGAACGACGACTTTGTGCAACGAATACCGTATTTACCTACTCAGTGACTTGGACCTATTTCTTATTAAGGTAAGATGTTTTTTTTACAAAATCGTTAAATGCATAATTATGTCTTAGCTATTTATTTTGATTTTGATCCGAAAGTCACGGGTTCGATTCCTGTCAGCGAACAATGACTTAATGTTGTTGTTTCCAGTTTAGTAAGGAATGTTGACAGAACACAATGCCAAATTGAATGTTGCGCAAACACTCTGGCACTAAAAATTAAGTCCCGCGCGGATGGTTGGTCTCAAATACCTAGATTGGTCGGTGTTACCGAAAATCAGTTGAAAGTATTATTATTATATAAAGCTATAAATAGGAAGTGAAACTTATTATTATTATGTGTAGGGATAACAAATATACCATGTGTCAAGTATCTTAAATCCTATTAAAACTTGTAGTGAAGTCAAATGTACTTAAAGAATTGTTATTTTGACAGGCAGTACAATGTTCTGCTCTCTAGCTGCTGTTGCTTTGGTTAATATGGTTCAAACTTTGCAATATATCAGTTAGCTTTAATTCTTTTTTTCTTTAACAGGCTTTATTTGTCAACGTAATGGCGGATACAACCCAAACAGAAGACATAGCTCATTCCTGGATACGAAATCATCCAGAGATGCTTTACGATTTAGCAAGTGGAACTTTAATCTGTACGAGATGTGCAACGACTTTAAAAGCCAAGAATAGTATTTTCAATGCGCATTTGAAAACAAGAAAACACCGACAAATGGACACGGAAGCTCCAAATGAATTTTATTTTGATTTGGTTAATTTTCTCATTATGTGCAACATCCCGTGGTCAAAAGTTGAAAACCCCCACTTCCGTAATTTTTTTGAAAAATACTTATGCAAGTGTAATGTCAAAGATAGGACTATTCCTAGTAAGTCTCAGTTGAGAAAGAAATATTTAGGTAATATTTATGACGATAAAATAAAAGTTATTAACCATGCCTTACAAAATAGTAAAATATGAATTTCAGTAGACGAAACCACTGACTTTCTGGGACGAAACGTGGTCCATTTTTTACTTAAACCATTAAATGAACACTCATCGGGGCGAACTTACCTCTTAAACTGTAAAACTTTAGAAGCGGTTAACGGTAGTACTGTGTCAAATTTTATATGTGAGTGCCTAAAAAACTTATGGGGGGACCAATTTAATAATAAAGTGCAGGATGTTGTAATGTTTTGTAGCGATAGCGTAGCGTATATGTTACTAGCTGGTAAAATATTAAAAGAGACATTTCCCAATATGAAACATTTTACATGTTTAGTTCACGCTTTACATAGATTAACAGAATCAATACGTTTAAACTAAGGTAATGTAGATATATTAATTAATAATGTGAAAAAGATATTCTTAAAAGCTCCGAACAGAGTACGAATTTTAAAGGAACTACATCCAAATTTACCTTTGCCCCCACAGCCTGTTATCACTAGGTGGGGTACATGGCTAGACGCTGTTTTTTACTACCATAAAAATTTGGACAAAATATCCAGTGTTCTAGATTTATTAGATAGCAAAGAAGCTATATCTATTAGAAATGCTAAAGATATACTAGCGAAACCTAATTTAAAGGACGATTTAAAGTACATTTACGATTTTTTCGAAATTATATGTATTGCTATAGTAAAATTAGAAAAATGTGACTTATCCATAACAGAATCATTCCAAATATTTGATTATGTAAGATTAATTTTAAATCAGACATCCAATACTACGTTTATAAATAAAATGGAACAACTAATGGATAGAAACCCTGACTTTGATGTGCTCAGGGAACTGAGCGAAAAATGTACTAAAGAGAATGATGTTAATATTTACAAATTTGCGCCACTTACTTCTGTAGATGTAGAAAGATCTTTTTCAGTGTATAAGTGGATCCTGAATTTGCAAAGAAATAGACTAACTAGTGATAGCCTCGAGAAAATTATTGTTGTGTACTATAATACTCTTAATGAAAATAATGAATTAATAGATGTTGAGCAGTCAGTAGAATAAGACGATACACCATCATGCTCAACAGAAAAAGAAATCATAGATTACGACGTCCAAACCATAGTCATAGACAGTGATTAAGTTGTCACCACGATTTTTGCTGGTAAATGTCTCGTCCGATCCAAACTGCTTGATGCGCTACACATCCCTGATGCGCTACAGAAGCCAGGCAGCCCCATCAGCACCCTGAATGCATTGTTATACTGAACGCGAAGAGCGTTGTAGGATTTCTGAATATACCTAGCCCACAGGCTGCACGTGTAAAACGATGTACAGAATGCTATGAAAAGCGTTAGCTTAACCTCCCGCGAACAACGTGCAAACCTGCGAGCAAGCATGTTCGCTCTCACCGACAATGCCGATTCGATTATGGGAAGTGGCGTCTTTTTTTTTTCGCGCGGCCACTAAACAAAGCTTGTTTTTCTAATAGGTAATAGCATAATAAACAAAACTTAGTATGGCATTTATAACTCTAAACTCAGTCCGAACTGAGTTTTTGGGGTTTGAAAATGTTAAATATTCAAATGTTTTTGAGGCGATTTTCGTCATGTGGGAAGAGGTTCAATAAAAATATGTTACAGAATAATTATCTTTGGACATTTTTGATTACCACTATAATCCTTTGTGGCCTTCCGCGCCCTAACTCCCTCCTCCCTCCCGACAGCTACACACATTGTTCGACGAGTTTGCAGGTATTGGTGAGTCATACATCGCTATTTATGACAACAATGCAAATCCCGAAACACTTTCTCCCGCCCCCTCTACCCCAACCCTGCGCATCACTGAGCAAGTACCTACAAATTGAACAAACACATTTGAATATTTAACATTTTCAAACCCCAAAAACTCAGTTCGGACTGAGTTTAGAGTTATATATGCCATACTAAGTTTTGTTTATTATGCTATTACCTATTAGAAAAACATGCTTTAGTTAGTGGCCGCGCGAAAAAAAAAGACGCCAAAAACTGGCATTGGTCTTTGTCTGGATTTTAGTACGGAACTCTAAAAATGGAATAATATTCTTCAAATCAATAATTTGCACCTAATTAAATATCATTTCAATTAAATCTAATAATAATTCGTGATTTTTAAATGATGATATAAAAAATATAGATTTTATATTTTGCAGGTGGTATTATCCACTCTATGTTACGTACTACGTCAAAGTTTAGGTAAATATGCACTGGAATATCCGATCCCTGCATCATTCATTTTAAAAACACAAGAGAGATTATGTGACAGATAGATACGAGACACAGTCTTATAAGAAAATCCTGTACATTCGAAACAACATGCATACAGCGCAGGAAAATCAACAGAGTCAGCCCTGCATGAAGTGGTTGACATTTCTGAAAAATCCATACAAAACAAAGACCTCTGCCACGGCACATTCATTAATGTCGAAGGAGCCTTCGATAAGACCAACTTTGGCAGCATCTGCGAGGCCTAAGACATGGGGTTCCAGAGACCATTATCAGCTGGGTAAACAACATGCTAAGGCTCAGAAGTATACAAACAACGGTAGGTGGTACAACAAAGGCACTAGCTACAAGAGGATGCCCACAGGGAGGAGTTCTCTTACCAATCCTATGGAGCCTAGTTGTAAACGACCTCATTACCGATCTAAACAAAAACAACTACCACACGGTAGGATATGCAGACAACTTGGCAATAATGATCCCAGAGAAGACTGCGGATACAGTCTGCAACCGTATCAGAGGTGCTCTAAATTTTTTAGAGGAATGGTGCAATAAACATGAACTAAACGTCAACGCCAATAAGACAGAGACTGTGATGTTCACAAACAAACGACAGCTACGACGTTTTAATATGCCTAAATTGTTCGGCATAAAACTAAAATTATCAGAGGAAGTAAAATATCTCGGAATCACACTGGAAAGTAAGCTTATCTGGGCGAAACACCTGGACGATAAGCTGAAAAAGGCTGGACTGGCACTATGGCACTGCCGGAAAATGGTGGGAAAAATCATGAAATGGCTGTACACAGCTGTAATAAGACCCACCATAACCTACGGGGCGATCGTATAGTGGACCCGCACAAACTTAAAAACAGCTCAGGATAAACTGCAAAGCTTCCAAAGGACGGCATGCCTGGCCATAAATGGTGGGATGAAAACGTGCCCTACAGCCGCCTTAGAAGTAATAATACTGGATATCACACCATTACACCTACACATAAAAAAAGAGGCAGAAATTGCAGCCATGAGACTCTGGACCTCAGGTCTCTGGAAAAAAAACTCGAACTCTCCTCATTCAAAAATACTTGCGCAAGCCATGAACTCATCCAATCTGTTGGGGGCAATTAACGACAGAATCAAAAAACAATTTGTGTTCGACAAAAAATACAAAATACAGTTACACGAAGACCAAACTGACAACTCAAGCATCAATGAGATAAGAGTGTACACAGACGGCTCCAAGATAAGCCCAGAAGTGGGTGCCGGAGTATTCTCACACGACCTCAACATTCACTACACCACGGCTCTGGGTAAAGAAAACTCCATCTACCAAGCTGAATGCGTAGCTATAACCCATGCCGCGGTAAAAATCAACAGGTTAAAGGTAAAAAAATATGTCTTTTCGTATCTTAACCGACAGCGCAGCAGTCCTTCATGCTCTGAGAAATCCGATGATGGACTCTGCACTAATCCTAGAATACCATAGGGCACTAGAACAACTCTGTAAGTATAACAACAATATCACTATCCTATGGATCAAAGACCATATTCAATTCAATTCAATTCAATTCATTTATTGCTTTTCATATTGTACATATATAACACTTTACTACATAGTCATTTCTTAAGTTAGTAGGTACAACATGAGCCCTGACAGGGCATTGCAAAAGAAAAAATATGGAACGGCATGCGGTTTTATTTTTCGTTAGTATTTATATAATATAAAATTAGTTAGTAATTATTTAAATAAAGATTGATTTGTTTAGTAGTTTTTTAATACGAGTAGGTAATGTCAGTTTGTATAACAAAGTCAGTATTTTAATTCATTCAATATTAGCTATATTTGTGTATTTACTCGTATATTTATGTCCTTTACATTTATATTGTTGGTTTTATTCTTTTAAATGTCAATTTTCTTTTTATTATTATCATTTATTTTTTCCATTGTCCAATGTACTTATAATATATACGTTATTCGTCATTTATTTTATATTTTTTCAAATCTTTATCATTAAAAAACTCGTCCAATGTATAATAATTTTTTTCTACAAGCAGTGCTTTTAATCTTTTATAAAAAATGGTATCTTTCTTCTCTGCTCTTAGCAGATCTGGAAGGGTGTTATAGACTTTTATTGACATTGCAAGCGGTCCGGAGTTAAAAATTTCTAAATTACGAGTAGAATTTGGCCTAGCTAACATATTCTTTTTCCTTGTAGGATAGCGTCGCGGTAAGTCGTCTTTTTTTGTGTAGTACTGGGGGTATTTTCGTACAAATTTGCTGGTTTCGAAGATATATATGCATGGCAATGTCAGAATTTTTAAATCTTTAAAATACGGCTTACAGCTATCTCTCTCCTTAATATAGCGGCTCACTAGGCAATGACGCAGCGGACGAACTGGCTAGAAGGGGCTCGAACGTGGTACCGATAGGACCGCCACCTCAAGCTCCCATTCCATTCAACCAGATTCGTTCCTGGATCAGAGCCAAGACCAACAAAGAAAAACAACAAGCCTGGAACACCCTAGGAACATGTCGACAAACAAGGGAGGCCATCCCGGCGTGGAACCCATGCTACTCATGTCGACTACTCACACTTCCAAGGGTAAAACTCAGAAAAATGGTAGGCTTACTAACAGGACACTGTACTCTTAATAAACATCTATTCGTTATAGGTATAACTGACAGCCCTCTATGTAGAGGATGTATGGAAACAGAAGAAACAGCGAAGCACGTGATACTAGAGTGTCCGTGCGTTGCATCAACACGAGGGGAGTAGCTGGGATCTCCAAGTACGATGCCGGAGGCTTGCAGCACACCCTTTGCACTACTCCGCTCGACGAGCTGGGCTGGCTCGAATAAAAAACAACAATTTCCAGTCCACAATGGCCTCCCCATTGTGGACTGGAAATTGTTGTTTTCACAGAAGAATGTCGCTGTCTCCCTCACGTGCAAAGGGCTTAATAGAACAGCCTAGGCGCGGAAAAATGCCCACGGAACCAGGTGAACCAGGTAGGTACTCAATAATATTCGTACAATTTTGTTCACAAATGTCTAACCATGTAGGTAAATATGTATGCTTGCTATACCTTTTTAGAAATAGATATTGAAAATAGGTACTTATTCGACAGCATAAACTCTAATATAACACCAAATTGAACTATTGAATAGTATCTGATTGCAATCTTAGGTTACCTACAAGTTGAATAACAATGTGTGATTATTTATTTTGAAAACTTGTATCAAGCTAACCGAATTTAAGTAAATATCCGTCTCGAAAGAAATTATGTTGCGTAAACAAAGTTATTGTTGATATATACATACATTTCCTAGTTTTTAAGATAATTATATACTGTATTTTATTATGTGCAATAAAGGGTATTGTATTGTATTGTATTGTATACATACATACTATCACGTCCTTATCCCTAATGGGGCAGACAGAGCATTTTGGGTCTTGCGGCTCTATGCAGAGCCCAGGGCCGCAAGACTCAAAAGCCACTTTTAGCGTCATGGTGGGCGAGAAGATGGAAAAGAAATCAATACAGTGACGGGTTGCTAGCCGCATCGCCTGTTAAAATGATTCGCATTTTTGCCCCTTCCCTCGATCGGCTTTTACGATCTGCGCGGGAAGAGAAGCAGCTGGTACATTCTAAGTTTTTTCGTTTCTCCCAGACCAGCATGGGAGTATTGATTTGTAAGATATATAATAATTGATTTTTGAAATTATAACTTAAGAGTAAGTGCAAGGCGAGTCAGTTAGTCTACAGCTTTCGCTCGCAATATATCATTTATTCGTGTCTATATAATTTTTAACTTAATTTTAAATACGTCGGTAGTAGTAATATTTATGGGAAGGCTGTATCACAGTCATATTCTGATGGAAACTCTCCGTTTCACTCCGCTGTCCGTTCCATCAGAATATGTAATACAGCCTTCCCAAAAATATTACTTAAATTTCAAATCAACAATAATAAAAACTTACAATGAAATCCACGTCGCTGCCATTTTCGTTGCACTTAATTTCAAAATATTGTTTAAAGGTATATATGAGAGCAAAAGGAATATTTATGCACAATTTTTTGTTAATTATGAACATGACGAAGACCACACGCGAAATCAATTACTTATGGGCTAGACTAGCTAGCTAACGCTCGGTGTTACAATGCGTGACGATGTAGGAATAGCCATGTTCTAGACCAGCTAGAAAAAGATTACTTGGGCTTAAAATATACAGGACATAGGTACTTTCGCAAACATTGATTACGCTGTAAAATGATCACCACGACATCTTCCCAAGTTCCGGGACCAGCCGGACGCTGTGATAAACCACCATGGAAAGCTTCTGCTTCGTTATTTATTTAACGATGCAGAAATAGACATGTCCTAGACCAGCTAGGTAAAGATAATTTTGAGCATAAAATATTGTAAGCTACAGTTACTTTCGCAAGCATTGATTACGCTGTAAAATGATCACCACGACATCTTCCCAAGTTTCGGGACCAGCCGGACGCTGTGATAAACCACCATGGAAAGCTTCTGCTTCGTTATTTGTTTAACGATGCAGAAAAAGACGTGTCCTAGACCAGCTAGGTAAAGATAATTTTGAGCATAAAATATTGTAAGCTACAGTTACTTTCGCAAACATTGATTACGCTGTAAATGATCACCATGACATCTTCCCAAGTTCCGGGACCAGCCGGACGCTGTGATAAACCGCCATGGAAAGCTTCTGCTTCGTTATTTGTTTAACGATGCAGAAATAGACGTGTCCTAGTCCAGCAACTAATAAGAGATAACGCAAATCTTTTGATATTATTTAAACAGGATGATGTGAACCTCCGCCATGTATATGACGAACATGTAAATACTGATATGTCGTGGTCTCAATTCCGAGAAATGTGTTCAAAAATATGGAGCGAAACCTATAACTTTTTAGTAATAAATAAGGATTGTGCAAAGAATGGAGGCGGTTACCGAAAGAATTTCGATACTTTTGTGTTGTTTGAGAGTCATATATAAGCATATAAGAATGTTTCATTAAAAAACTAATTCAGTTTAACTATTACTTTATCAGGCGTATAACGTACTTATTCAAAATGGAAAAAGAGTTAAAGGCTCAGATAGTTAAAGTTGCAGAAGCTGTTAAAAAGAAAATTAAAGATATGAGAACTATGGAATCCTACAACGACAATGTTTTCAATACAATTCTTAAACCTGTATCTGATCCATTACGTGAGTTGATAAAAGATAAAAATAATCAAATTCTATCAAAAGAATCTGAAGATGATATCTTGACTAAACCTTGCATAAAAAGGCGAACTATATCACCCGAATCAAATTTCAACAAAACTCTTAAGATGAACCTTTCAAACAATATTTCCAAAGAATATTCTGAAAACGATTCTGATGAAGATATTGGTTTTGATGATTCGGGAGACTCGGGAGAGAATAATATTAATAACAGCTATACATCGTTTAAAACTGTTGATTCGATGCCGAGTCCTAGTCAAAATACTTCATCTTGGTCACTTTCTTCAGAAATATTTGATGATGTTCCTTTTGGAGTTAGAAGAGAAAGGAGTAAACTAATGATGGGCACATCACGTGTTGATATAAATAACCAAAATATACATATAGCAGGTCGTGATTATGAAATAACACCAGGAATTATAGAGCTGTTGTTCAAAAAAGTTCCTAATTTAGAACTAGTTACCGAACATGATAGTCAAGAATACAAAGCAATGTTAATTGCTACAAACGCACATCGACGAGATTTCGATCCCAGTAAACCAATTAAATCTAACAAAGGACGAAAGTATTTACACATTATTAAACCACTTTTTAAATTACGTAAGCCTTCTACGTCTTCTGTCAGTAATACTGAGGATATAGCCGAAGGAGAAGGCATGATTCTAAGAAAGAAGTTTAAAAAAAATACTGACTACATTTACTGGGATGATCCTAATGAATTAGTTGAAAGACTGAAATTATTAATAGCATCTAAAGATGCAGGCAACACTGGTCTTGATAACGAAATAATTTCAATTATAGAAGAACTGCGTGAAAGCGGGACTATAAATTAACAACTTCACCTTCAATTAAGATCATTTATTACTCCTCGGTGACCGACTTCGATTCAAAATGAATGTAGACAAATTCGGACACCATGTTCATAAAAGACTACGTTTGTCGGAAATACTAGATTGTTCGACAAATCACCTAATTAGATCGGAAAAAGGGGAGTTTGATTTACAATCATCTCGATTGAGAGGAGTTCCAGAACCTGTGGCAAATGACGATGCGGTGAACAAAAAATATGTTGATAAAAAAATCGTTGATGAAATTAATGCTTTTTTATAAAGACAATAAAAAAGGATGTGAGAAACAATCTTATTCAGTTCGAAAAAAAGTTTTATACGAAAGACTACATCGATAAAATAATTGAACTACAAAATGGCAAAACACCAAGTGGTAAATGAAATTCATAGATCGGCACGCAGAAATTTTGATCGTCGCAATGTGATCTTGAAAGGAATAGACGACTTATGGCAAGCGGATCTGGCTGATTTTCAATCTATAAAAAAGTATAATAGTGGATACGCTTACATTTTAACTGTCATTGATGGTTTCTCAAAATATGCTTGGATGATTCCTTTAAAAACTAAATCAAAGAAAGAGGTTGTTAATGCATTTACTCAAATTATAAGGGAAAGTGGACGTATCCCTAAAAATCTACAAACTGATAGAGGGACAGAGTTTTATAACGATGAATTTAAAAGACAAATGCTGTTAATGAAAATTAACCACTATTCATCGTATTCAACAAAAAAAGCTTCAATTGTAGAAAGACTAATCAAAACATTAAAGATTAAATTGTATAAACATTTCAGTTATAATGGTAACTATAAATGGATAGGAAAAACTTTGAACGACGTTTTGTTTTCATATAACAATCAAAAACATAGCGTCACTAATTTTAAACCGGTAGATGTAAATACAAAAAATGAAGACCTAGTTAACCATAACATTAAAAAATTCCAAGAGAAACGATGTAAATTAATCAAAAATAAATTTAGAATAGGTGACCACGTTAGAATAAGTAAATACAAGAGTAGTTTTGCAAAGGGTTTTACACCTAATTGGTCTACAGAAATTTTCACAATTAAAACGGTTAATAATACTAAACCAGTGACATATTTAATACAAGATCAACGAAAACAAAATATTTTGGGTTCATTTTATCAAGAAGAGTTACAAAAAGCCAAGTATCCAAATATATACTTAATTGAAAAAAATTTAAGAAAGAAAAACAATAAATTGTTTGTCAAATGGTTAGGACTTTCTGACGAAGAAAACTGTTGGATAGATAGAAATTCTATTGTATCATAATACATAATATAAGTGTTAGCATCTTATATTTTGCTCATTTTAGAACAAGAAATGAAAGGAGGTGGACTTGTCAATAATTTGATAAACAATATTCCGTTTGAGCTTCACTTGCCAGGTTACAACTATTGTGGACCAGGCACTAGGTTACAAGAAAGGTTATCGAGAGGTGATAAAGGTATTAACCAATTAGACGAAGCTTGTAAATACCACGATATTGCATACAACAATCCGGAACTCTCCGTACGTCATAAAGCAGATTTACAACTGATGAAAATGGCCAAGAAGCGATTACATTCTAAAGACGCTAGCAAAGGTGAAAAGTTAGCATCGTTGATAGTTAACAAAGTTATGAAAGCAAAAATAAAATCAGGTGCTGGGATAAAAAAATTTAAAACCATTGTGTCAAAAATACGTTCACATATAAAGAAACTGAAATCAAAGGATAACAAAACTGCTATTAAATATGCTTGTGAAGCAGCAAAAAAATTGATTCCTAGGACAAGTCACGTTCGTTTACCGAGAATAATACCAATCCCTAAAACAGGAGGGATTTTACCTTTGATACCTTTAGCAGGAGGTGCTGCTGGTATAGCTAAAACCATAAATGATTGTAAAACTGCTCAACAGAATTTACGTGAATCTGAACGTCATAACAAAACCATGGAGGCTATTGCGATAGGAAAAGGATTTTATCTTAAACCATATAAAAAAGGAAGCGGGTTATTTTTGAAATCTACAAAAAACAGGCTACCCAATCGTGCTATTTCGAATATCGATATGTAAATCACAACCCATAGAGTGTGGTATATTAAACTTAGACAGTTATAATAATAATGGAACTCACTGGGTAGCCTATGCTAAAATAAATGATTATTGTGAATATTTCGATAGTTTTGGTAACTTAAAACCACCCAAAGAATTAGTGAAATATTTAAATGTTAGTGATATACATTATAATTATACTAGATTTCAAAACTTTGATACTGTAAATTGCGGCCATTTGTGTATAAAATTTTTGCAAGACTTTTGGTGTAAATATAGTATATAATAATTATTACGTTTAAATAAAACATCATTCTAAAAATGTCTTTCACTCTGTCCATAACTGGAAACAGCTCAGTACTAACAACGAATTATTCCCCCCCATTGGAACTAGATGGTCAATATGAGTGCTCTCTTTTACACTTATCTACATTTAATTCTATACCAAATATTACAAAAACTAATAATAAATTTTATTATGGTGTGGATGAAGTGGTTGAAATTCCTGAGGGAGCTTATGAACTCCAAGACATCAGTGAGTTCTTACAATCAAAAGTAAACAATTGTGTTTTCAAGTTATTGTGCAACAATAACACATTGAGGCTCTCGATATTCTGCTCTAAAGATATTCATTTTGAAAAACCAAATTCTATTGGACCTTTACTAGGTTACGGTAAAACTTTTCTCAAGAAAGATAAATGGTTTATGTTCCCACTGCCAGTGAACATTCTATCTACAACTGTGCTACGGGTTGAATGTGATATTACTGAAGGTTCCTACATTAATGGAAAATCAAGTCATATAATTCATGAATTCGCTTTGAATGTCCCTCCTGGCTACCGAATAATAGAAATTCCAAAAAATACCATATATTTTCCGGTGAACAGAAGCACGGTAAATAGTATAAATATCAGAATATTGGACATAAAAAACAATTTAATAAATTTTCGCGGAGAGGAAGTACAATTGTACTTACATTTGAAGAAAATATGATCGACTACAATAAATACACAACTCTATCTTTTCAAAAGATTAGTACCCATCGAGCAATCAAGAAGATCACACATACTCGTGATAAAAAAAAGAAATTAACAGCTGCTAATATAAATTTTCTCAAATCGATTGGATTGCTAAAATGAGTATTTTAAATATAACTAGCCCACCTGTTTATGACAACTCCATAGATAGTATAGAAATTCATTCATACAAACCGTACATAACTACTTTCAATAGAAATGATGAAATTCGGATACCTATAAACCAACAAGATTTATATGTGCTTCCATGTGCAAGTACCTTGTATGTTGAAGCCGTAGTCAATGTTATCAAAGGTGAGAGCAGGGAAGCAGTTCCAGTAGTACAGTTTACAAACAACCCTCTTCTATTTCTTTTTCAAGATATAAGATATGAATTAAACGGTGTTGAAATCGACAAAGTAAAGAATGCTGGCGTAACTTCAACTATTAAAGCACTGGTATCTATGAACGAAGCTGAGTCGAAGGTATCCAAAGTGTGGGGTTGGGATATTAACGGTTTTAAAAATGAAATTGGAGGTCATTTTGCTGCTTCAGTACCTCTCAGAAACATATTACGTTTTGCAGAAGATTATAAAAAAAATATTGTCAATTGCAAACATGAGCTTGTTTTGCTACGAAGTAATACTAACCTCAATGCTCTAAAGCCAAACACTGGTGAAGAGGTTGCAAGTATTGATATAAAAAAGATTGTATGGCGCATGCCTCACGTTAAAGTATCTGATAGAGAAAGAATTAATTTACTCAAAATACTCGAAAAAGACAGACCAGTTCAATTAGTGTTTAGAAACTGGGATCTTTATGAGTACCCTTTGTTACCAAAGACTACAAAACACACCTGGGCAATTAAAACTTCATCGCAAATTGAGAAACCTAGATATGTTATTTTAGGTTTACAAACAAACAGAAAAAACAATGGGATGAACGATATGTCACGGTTCGATCACTGCGATATTCGAGACGTTAAAGTTTTTTTAAACTCTACATATTACCCGTACGAAAGTTACAATACCAACTTTGCAAAACATAACTATGCACTAATATACGAGCAATATGCAAATTTTCAGCAGTCTTATTATAACCGCCCATGCAACTCGTTGTTGACTGCTCAAGAGTTTAAAAATATTGCACCGTTATTCGTGATAGATTGTTCTAGACAGAACGATAATATCAAATCAGGGCCGGTAATCAACATCCGTCTTGAACTAGAGTGCAACAAAGAGATACCTGATCAGACAACAGCATATTGTCTCATTTTGAATGACTGTATAGTAGAATATAGACCTCTGAGCAACATTGTTCGTAAAATATCATGAACTCGATTATTTTCGTTGATGTTCAAGGATTCAAGGATTGCTATAATAAATTTATTATTAAAGAATTTGCATTGTCTACTGTGAAGTTCACTCAAGTTTTTTTAATTAAACCTCCATATGCATTTACTACATTATCTTCGAAAGAAAAGAAGACCGTTCGATACCTTGAGCGACAGAGAGGGGTCCTCTGAAATTCTGGACACATAGATTTCAGGGAATTCCAAAGAATCATTATACCAATGATGCGAAACAAAACTATTGTCATGAAAGGACTCGAAAAACAGAAATGGATTAAGGAAATGTGTGATGATTGTGATTTGATAGATATAGAAGACAGAGGAAGTCCAAATTTTTTGACTTTATATAAAACTTATTGCAAAAATGAATGTACTTTCAATTGTCTAAGTCATAAGAACTTTTGTGCCCTAAAAAATGCTATTTGTATAAAGAAATGGTACTTAGAAATTGTCATGAAAGGACTCGAAAAACAGAAATGGATTAAGGAAATGTGTGATGATTGTGATTTGATAGATATAGAAGACAGAGGAAGTCCAAATTTTTTGACTTTATATAAAACTTATTGCAAAAATGAATGTACTTTCAATTGTCTAAGTCATAAGAACTTTTGTGCCCTAAAAAATGCTATTTGTATAAAGAAATGGTACTTAGAAAATATTTAATTTTGTAATGCATGTTGTTTAAATAAATATATAATATTATATAATTAAGTTCTTTAAGAATGTTTTTTTATGTAAAATATGATAGAATAGTGTATTTTTATAAATTTTATTTGTAATACGAGTATATTTTAAGTTTATGAACAATAAAAAAACAAGATAATTTTATACCGTTTTTTATTACTTAGTTAATAAATTTTACAGTAAAATACATAATAACAATTATTCTATATTTATTCCATTCATATATATTTGATGCCATGAATTCATTCTTTTTTACAAATTATTATATATGTAAATGAAAATATAGTATACAGAATTCAATGTAAGAACTCTTACGCTTTTTGTCAGTACTTTCCACTACCTCCTTTACATCTTAGTGCGAAGATTGGGTTTGAAGAGAGCTTTAAATTAAAAACAGTAGTTTATTATTCACATTTATTTTTAACAATATTATAACTAAGTAAATAAGTAAACAGTGATATCTATTAATATAATTATTTGCTATACTTAAATTTTATAACAATACAATGTCTAGATTATTTTCAACAGTACAACAGTTTAAACAGACATATTTGATTAACCTTCTGGTTACACGGTAATCGAGTAATGACCCCAAGATTTTGTTGTTATATTATCTTTAAGAATAAATCGCTTATCATCATTTCGAGAGAGCGCTATTTTATTCTGCTCTTGGGTGAATATTGTATGTTTTATAGATTTGAACAGAATGTTTGTTTTTCGTATTTCCTTACCGGTATTCAAAACGTTGATATAATCACTAAACTTTAATTTTTTTGCAACTGACTTTTTTACACCCTTTGCTTTTTTAGTCTCTGTTGTTTTTGTTTTGATACTATATAATTTTGATCTTAAACCAACAAATTCTAATAAAATATTTCCACCGAGTTCGTCCTTGAATAATCCCGGTACTTTATTATTTATTCGCTTAATATTGTATTCGTTACTAAACGTTTAATTGCTTGTATCGAAATAATTAGTAAAATGAGTTCTTAAATCAGCATAAAAATCTTTAGTTTGTACTGAATATAATAAACTGTCAGTGTCTGTGTAACACAAGGATATTTTATCATTATAATGTTTTTTCATAATCGAATAATGAAAATCATACATATGGCTTTTGGATAACTCTAAAACTGTAAATCCTATGTAAATTGGTTTATTTAGTATAACTTTTTCCCTACTTAATTGTACTGCTACTAAATTTTCGTCAAAAATAGATATGCTTTGAAAATTTGGTCGTGCTATAGAAGATTACTTGGTAACTTTATAAAACTAGAACCCTGTAAGGGGTTATACTTATTGATATTTACTTCGAAATAAACAATATCTAATATAGACCACCCACTGCCTTTCTCTTGAAACTCCTCAATTTTGCTGGAAAATATATCAATAAGTTTCTGTAATAATTCAGAAAAATTATAGGATTTATGTAATATCATATTTTTTGTTGTGAACGACTTAATTTCGACAGTATCATCCTTAGGCAAAATAACTTTCATAAATAATTCAAAATTTACTTTGACATTTACATGGTTACACAAAGCAGTATTTAATAATTCTTGCAAATGCAACGCTGACGCGGTGAGATACTTTGAACTTGAAGTAATGCAAGCGTTTGTAATATCCTCCTCCTCATTTCGATCACATTTAATACGATAAGAGACTATGCGTTTTTTAAAGGCAGAATTAATTTGTTCAATATTAGTATTTAAATGGATGGAAGTATTGTTTTTATGTAAAATACTACGTAAGTGTCCTGAAAATGATCTATTAGGTATCGATTTATCACAAACGGAACAATAAATTGTGTTATTACCCATTTTATAAACAAACAAGGAGGTTATCAAATATGTCTGTGGTAGGTATAAGACTTTAAATTTAAGAGGTTGTCAAAATATGTTCAGGTTTAATTAAAGATTTATTTTTAAACTATTGAATAATACTTAATTTATCTTCATATTAAAAAAGTTTATTAAAACTTATTAAAATTATAAGTATAAAAAATTAAACTGTAACTACAACAAATAAAACAGAAGGAAAAAAAAATACTTATTTAAATCATAAGTATAAAAAAGAAATTAACCTTAACTAAACAAATTTAAAAGAAGGAAAAAAGATGATCGTCAATAGGTTATTTTTTTTCTTTTAAGTAAAATACACCCTCTTTATCGAACTTCTTTTATCCTTCCTTAAAGAGTTGTTTTACAAGCGCCCATTGAGGGTCTTTATGAGACAATTGGAGGCGAAGAATTGCTTGCACCTCTTCGTATCGTTTAGCAAACGGGAGCTCACGGATAGCTCCCGCATCAAATACCCTAAGTTCTATATAGAACTCCCCGTCTAAGACTTGCGTCGTACGAATTGTCCCCGTTGGAAGGTAACGGCTCAGGCTGGAGTACAGGGGCTGTGGCTGTGGACTGCTTTCTTCCCACTGCTCCCCAAACAGATCGTTAAATGCAGCAGAAGACGATGCTCCTGACCTGAAATAAAACATTAAACTTTGAGCAAACTTTACTTCTATAGCTATTCAGCGCAGGTTTGCTGTCGGGGTTTTTGACATCATGCCGCAAGAACAATTTTATTTCTAAATTTAAGTTATTTTATAAGTTTCATTAAGTTATTATTATCTATTTTTTTAATAAGTTTTAATTTAGTGATACAAATAATCTAATATTTAAATAAAACGTTAAACTGCTAAAAATAAATGTCCAAAAAATGTAGAGTAATTAAATAAAGGCATTGCTTATGTATATGCAGCTGGTCCCGGCTGTCATTATTGTACACTAGTCGTCAATCTATGTCAGATGTCTTTAGACATCCTGAAAAATCTGACACCATCGTTGGCCACTCACACATACGAAAAACCAAACAAAAACCTCACGTAAAATTTTAAACTCAAGATCTTAAAATTGGTGATCGCCATATTGTAGAAATGTAGACTAGTCCGCTAGCCTCGAATAAGATAATGTTGGCTTACCTTTTTTTCTTTTCTGGCTCGGGCTCCTTCTTAGCCTTGCTTGAATTTTTACGCGCAGGTTTTGTTGATTTCTTTGGTTCTCTGCTAAAAAAAAAAAAAAAAAAGTTGTTAGCTGATGTGTAGCGTACATATAATATAAAAATAGTTTTATTTCACACATATAAAAGTTAGTATAATTATTGTATAAAATAATTATATTACCGTGTAACTTCCTCCTCGCTGTCTGAGTCCAATAATGACTCCGCTGCTGTTCTCTTGCGCAACTTCTTAGCGTGCTTTGCCTCCGCCTGGTAGTACTCTGATTCAGACCTGAAATAAAGTAAATTTTAACACCATATCTGTGTAAAAGTTTATAACCAGATAGGAGGTTTATTGTAATACATTTTTAAACTATCTGATACATAGAAAACATTGGTTATAATTTTTAAGTCAAAATATAAATACTTACGTACATTATTGCGTAGCACTTGAATTTAATCTTGGTATGTAGAAGAACACTGTAGTATTGATGAAACTTAGTCCAGCAATAGCAGGTTGATGGATGACGTAGCTAAGTACTCAACTCAGCGCGTGAATCAAAAATTATGAAATAAATTATTTTTAATTCGATGTTATTATATTAATACACATATTGATTTTATAATACACAAGTGTAAAAACGCACCCACACATCTATGTATTACATAGTCAGCGCTTAATTTCCATATTAGTGTGAAAATAAATTTCCTTTGTCGGTAAGCCGACTGAAGCGAGCATTGAATTATAAATCATCAAATAACGTTGTTCTAGATGTGTCACTAACAACTGTGTACCAAAAACTCTTATTAAAACAATTTGATTCCGCCTATTTCCGTTACTTCTTATTTGTACCCAAACAAACTTCATCATCCAAACTAGCTGGTGCCCGCGACTTCGTCTGCGCAAGATCACACAATACCTTTATAAATTGTAGCCTATGTGTTATTCTGATGTATAAGCTATATTATTGTAAGAGTAACAAACAAACATACTTACAAACTTTCGCGTTTATAATATTAGTAGAAAGTAGGATTAGTAAGGGAAGGGTTTGTAATCTTTAGATATTTTTGACTTATTTATTGGTTGCATTAGTATTATTTAAGTTTTTTGTAGACACCTGTTTTTAAATTTATTATATTTTAAAGTTTAGTACATGTTTAGTATTTATAAATATTTAGTTTTAATACACTTAAGTAATATCACGAGTATAAATATTTGAATAATTAAGTTAAATGTTAATAATTTAGATAATATATTTTATATTATACAAATAAAACTGAAGAAGACAAACAATAGCATTTACTTAATTTTCATTATTAATTAGTTAAGAGACTTTGTTACACATCTCTACTTCTATGTTGTCTTTATTTTCAACTGTGTTCATAAAAAAGAGGTTATATATTCGTTTCGTACGTATGTATAAAAGTGGGGTGTATGAATGTCTATTCAAATTTAATCAAAAAGTCGTATTGTTGATTTTTATATTAAAGTTTAGTTACTAAGGGCTTTAACCCTAAATTATTTTGTAAATAATACTACATACTTACATAGAACTTGAGAAATTGTCCACTTTTTTATACATATGAAGACTTATGATATCAATAATATCATATACGGGAATCGAACCCATCACCTACCACATAGCAGATGTACTAACTAACCATTAGCCCACTCCGACTTTTGATATACCGACTAAAATTTACGAATACATTTATATAATGTTTTAAGAGTACAAGAAAATTGAACATGTTGAAAAATAAACCCCTTTCTACTTACCTTACTACATAAAAATAAGGCGAGCAAAGCCGTATGATTTTGTTATTATCATAAACTATATGTTAAGCAAAGCAATTCATTTGATATCCACATTACGTCATGCATAATGTGGTGGGAACAAATTTTAGCTGATGCAGTACACTAGTGTAGTGCATGTCACAACGTGAATGATCGAGTGCCAACTCGATAAAGACACGATTACTCGATCTACCTAATAATAGATATTATATAATTATTTAATAAAATGATAGGTATGTTGAATTTTATTCATCATTACTTTTCGCCAGATCAGTTTTAATAAATTAGGAACCTACTTACGCTATTCTAACTGATTATATAAGGTCTAACAAAATATACTGAAACTATTTTAAGGGTGAATTCAGTCCATGACACTGTTCAACTTTCTCCAAGGAATAGATATCGAAATATGAAAAATAAATTTTGGTCATCCATACAAGTTTACTGATCAGTTGATCCGAGTTCGTATTGAAAGCCAAAAAATATTTTTCATGTTTCGGAATTATGTTCCTTGGGAAAAAATTGTTCAGTATCATGGACTAAATTCACCCTTAAAATAGTTTCAGTATATTTTGTTAGACCCTATATTATATATAAAAATTTAGGTATTATTACTAATATATTTTTAGGGTTCCGTACCTCAAAAGGAAAAAACGGAACCCTTATAGGATCACTTTGTTGTCCGTCTGTCCGTCCGTCCGTCCGTCTGTCAAGACCCTTTTTCTCAGGAACGCGTGGAGGTATGAAGCTGAAATTTATATCAATTACTCAGGTCTACTGTCCCTTGAAGCTGTGAAAAAATCAAACTTCTAAGCCAACGCAATCAAAAGATACAGCCGTTTATGCCGCAAATTTTCGACACTTGCAAGGGAATCAAAACCTACAGGGTGCTTCCCGTGAACTCAGAATCTTGAAATTTGGTACGAAGCAACGTCTTATAGCATAGATAAAGGAAAAATTACGAAAACCATAAATTTTTAGTTACATCACATAATATATTTTTTTTTAATAATTTTAAACTTACTACCCATTTCCTCATAAACGCGTAGAGGTATTAAATTGAAATTCATACCAAATTCTCGTTTGTACGGAACCCTCCGTGCGCGAGTCCGACTCGCACTTGGCCGGTTTTTTTTTTCAGTAGGATCACATGTTTTAACTATACATATTTTTATAATATTTATATCATAGTTATCGAGTAACTGTCAACCCATGCAATCGATTGTATAATCGATTAACCTTTTCTCTGCCCTAATACTAATAGTAGTATTTTAAAACATATCTTTGAAGTGTGGTGTGCCCTTTTTGATGTGAATTTGTGAAACTTTTTTGATATGAAAGTAAAAGGAATTTTTAGATAAGTAATAGAAAATTTACTTAGATTAATGTGAAGAAAGTTATCGGAAATTATATTTTTATGGAGTTCGGTTACTGTTTTAACGGTGTAAGAGCTTTCTGTGGTCATTCTATGATGATGATATTGTTCGGCTGGATCCGAGACTCAGGAAGATGCCATGGTGATAGTGTGGAATTTGCGAAAGTAGGTACCTATAGCTTACATATTTTATGCTCAAAATTATCTTTACCTAGCTGGACTAGGACACGTCTATTTCTGCATCGTTAAACAAATAACGAAGCAGAAGCTTTCCATGGCGGTTTATCACAGCGTCCGGCTGGTCCCGGAACTTGGGAAGATGTCATGGTGATCATTTTACAGCGTAATCAATGTTTGCGAAAGTAACTGTAGCTTACAATATTTTATGCTCAAAATTATCTTTACCTAGCTGGTCTAGGACACGTCTATTTCTGCATCGTTAAACAAATAACGAAGCAGAAGCTTTCCATGGTGGTTTATCACAGCGTCCGGCTGGTCCCGGAACTTGGGAAGATGTCGTGGTGATCATTTTACAGCGTAATCAATGTTTGCGAAAGTACCTATGTCCTGTATATTTTAAGCCCAAGTAATCTTTTTCTAGCTGGTCTAGAACATGGCTATTCCTACATCGTCACGCATTGTAACACCGAGCGTTAGCTAGCTAGTCTAGCCCATAAGTAATTGATTTCGCGTGTGGTCTTCGTCATGTTCATAATTAACAAAAAATTGTGCATAAATATTCCTTTTGCTCTCATATATACCTTTAAACAATATTTTGAAATTAAGTGCAACGAAAATGGCAGCGACGTGGATTTCATTGTAAGTTTTTATTATTGTTGATTTGAAATTTAAGTAATATTTTTGGGAAGGCTGTATCACATATTCTGATGGAACGGACAGCGGAGTGAAACGGAGAGGTTCCATCAGAATATGACTGTGATACAGCCTTCCCATAAATATTACTACTACCGACGTATTTAAAATTAAGTTAAAAATTATATAGACACGAATAAATGATATATTGCGAGCGAAAGCTGTAGACTAACTGACTCGCCTTGCACTTACTCTTAAGTTATAATTTCAAAAATCAATTATTATATATCTTACAAATCAATACTCCCATGCTGGTCTGGGAGAAACGAAAAAACTTAGAATGTACCAGCTGCTTCTCTTCCCGCGCAGATCGTAAAAGCCGATCGAGGGAATGGGCAAAAATGCGAATCATTTTAACAGGCGATGCGGCTAGCAACCCGTCACTGTATTGATTGCTTTTCCATCTTCTCGCCCACCATGACGCTTAAAGTGGCTTTTGAGTCTTGCGGCCCTAGGCTCTGCATAGAGCCGCAAGACCCAAAATGCTCTGTCTGCCCCATTAGGGATAAAGACGTGATAGTATGTATATATATATAATCAATCATCTACATATCCATCATCCACACACACACACACACATACACCTATGGTATGAAGATTTATTTTAAGGAGACTTAAGATTGCCTATATTAAGATAACGATGATTGAGATATTCAACAGTTGCTCCATGAAGTTCGTCAATCAATCTCAATTTTATATTATTTACTTTTATCTCTCTTAAAGTAAATAATATAAAATTAGAAAATAATGCTGAATCAATAAAACATAGCACACTTTTTCCTAATAGTATTCGTTGTATAATATGTGGTCCTTCTAATTGTGGTAAAACTAACCTTATGCTTAATTTGTTAATACATGAAAATGGTGTTTAATTTAAACATATCTATTTATAGTCAAAGACAGCTTTCCAATCAAAGTATCGTTTTTTAAGAAAAGTTCTTCAAATGATACCTGGAGCGAAAATGTTTGTTTTCAGTGATAACAAAGAAGTTCTTTATCCAAATGATGCTTTATCGAATTCAATTGTGATATTTGACGATGTTGCATGCGAAAATCAAATAAACATAAGGAATTACTTTTCTATGGGGAGACATAGACAGATAGATAGCTTGTATTTAACACAAACCTATTCTAAGATTCCTAAACAACTATTGAGAGATAATGCAAATTTACTAATAATATTCAAACAATTTAAAACATATATACAATGAACATGTAAATACAGACATAAATTGGCTACAATTTAAAAAACTTTGTTTTACTATATGGAAAAATCAATTTGATTTTTTATTGATAAATAAAGATTGTGAACTGAATAAAGGAAGGTATAGACAAGGCTTTGACACGTACATATATTTTTAGAAACTCATATAAAGCAATCTTTATTCGGAATACCTCATTTCAAGTTTAGTTCTTCGATATAACACTTGAATAATAATTTAGATATAATGGAGGTAAATATAAAAGAGGAACTGATAAAATCAGTAAATAGTATAAAAAATAAAATAAAAATGATACAAAACCAGGAAGATGCAGTTAATCTGAAACTTAAAAAAGCATTTAAACCTATTACTGAACCTCTGGAAACACTGACCAAAGTTAATCAAAATGTGAATGACATTCCTTCTAATAATAATATTTTCAATAAAAGTGTAAACAGGAATGACACTTACACACACAATATGAAGATTTCAAAGACTATTTTAAAAAGGACTCGATTGAAGAATCAAATGACTATGATGACTATAGCACACCAAATAAATCATCAAATGTCACACTTATATCACTCAAAAAAGAAGACATGATGGAAATATATGATGATATGAATGTACCATTTGGAATTCACAATGAAAATAAGAAACTAATGATGGGAAATTCGGATGTGCACTTATCAATAACAGGAAATACTTCAGGTAATAAAAAATCGTACATAGCCACTATCAATAACATTAAGTACCATTTGACACCAGGTTTAAAAGAACTTTTAATACGCAATAAACCAAACCTAGAGTTAGTAACTATTGAAGATAAAATTGTGTACAAAGATATGCTGGAAAGCACAAATGCTCACAGACGAGATTATTGTTCTAATGGTCAAATAAAAGGTGACAAAGGATTGAAATATTGTCAGATTATTAAACCACTGTTTTCACAGCAGACATCTGTTGCGAGTGACCCTGAAGAAATATTAAAGTATAAAGTTGGTGGAAATTTACCTCATTTGAAAACATACAAAAATAATACAGATTATATCTACTGGGATGATCCTAATGAACTGATTGAAAGGCTAAAAAGCACAAAGTGCTGGGAATAGTAATCATGACAATGAAAATATATCAATAATTGTGGAATTGAAGGAAGCCGGTATTATAAAAGAATAAAAGCTCTGGCATAGTTTTATATAGGTTAGTAAGTAAAAGTTTACTGTATACTAAAGTACAATTACTTGAAAAGTATTGTGCCTAATAAAAAGCCATAAGCATTATGAGCAAATCGGATGTCGTAAATGAAATTCATAAAAATGCTAGAGTAAACTTTCCTAGAAGACATGTAATCCTCAAGGACATAGATGATCTTTGGCAAGCAGATTTGATAGATATGCAGAGTATGACGAAAATAAATGCTGGGTATAAATATATATTAGTAGTTATTGACGGCTTCTCGAGATATGCCTGGGCAATCCCACTTAAGCAAAAAAATAAAGAAGTTGTTTCTAAAGCATTCCAAACTTTATTAGAAAAAGGACGTAAGCCTAAACATTTGCAAATAGACTTGGGGACAGAATTCTACAATGATAAATTTAAAAACGTTACAAAGAAATATAACATTAATCATTATTCTACATACTCCTCAAAAAAAGCTTCAATCGTGGAAAGACTTATAAGAACGTTAAAAAATAAACTGTATAAAGAATTTAGCTTGAAAGGTACATATAAATGGATTGACGGAACGCTCGCTGATGTAGTACACAAATACAATCATACTTTTCATAGAACTATTGGTGTTGATCCTGCTTCAATCGATCATAATAATAAGAAACTATATTACAAAAGTATAAGAATATTTCTGTATCTAAAAAAAAGTCCAAGATGTAAAAAAATCAAGTAGGAGATTTTGTAAGAATAAGTAAACATAAAGCATGTTTTGAAAAGGGATACACCCCTAATTGATCCACAGAGATATTTAAAGTTGTCATGGTGCAACCCACTAATCCTGTAACTTACTTATTGGAAGATGCTCGATCCAGACCAATTTTAGGGGCATTTTATTCTCAAGAAATTCAAAAGACTAAGCACCCTGACGTATATTAAGTTGAAAAAGTTTTGAAGAAAAAAGGAAACAGAGTATATGTTAAATGTTTAGGACTACCAAATTATGAGAATAGTTGGATAGACAAGACGAACGTTTTGTAGACGATAATAATAACAAAACAAAAGAACGTACTTAAATACTTGTTTTTTATTATTCCAAATCATTTGTATATTATTTGTTAAACAAGATAGACATCAAAATGACAAGAATACGCCAAATTGGTGTCAAAAATAGAAGTAAAAAAATCATACTCACTAATTCGGAGAAAGAAACAAATAAAACTGGGCGTGGATTAAAAAAAAACGTTCAAAAGTATTGTGTCTCACACTAAAAGACATATTAATAATCTAAAACCCAAATGTAAAAAAGCGTTGACGGAATTGGCATACGCAGTAGCCCAAGAACTGGCTGCAGATATACCCGTCAAAATACCACGAGTTATCCCTGTACCTAAAACTGGCGGCTTTCTCCCTCTTATCCCCATATTTGCAGGATTGTCTGCGGCGGGTGGTATAGCTGACGGTGTTGCTGGAATCGCAAAAGCTATCAGTGAATATATATCTGGAAGAAGAAAATTTATTTAGTTGTGGGCATCTGTGCTTAAAATTTCTTAATTCATTTTGGAAAATCCGTAACATTAAATAATAAATGTGGTTACTGGTTTATTTATGAGTCAGTCTGTTACGGTATCTTGAATTAACTACATATTTAAATAAGTACATAAATTAAAAATGATCGTTTTCAATAAAACGCCTATTGTACAAAAGAAATCGAAAACGTTTTTACCTATAACGAAGCAAGTAAGACGTAAAGGTTTTAAAACAAAAAAAATTACCTATAATAATAAAAAAAATCTTCTTGCTCTTGGATACAAAGTGTAAAAATACCCGAAATCAGATTCAATTGAAAGCTTTGTGATATAACAGCTATTCATAATTAAACACATATCATTTCATCTCCTATATCGTAAGAAACAAGACTACTATCGAGAACAAAAAATACTAATATAACTTTAAGAAATAAAAATAAATAATTTCTTTACGCTAATGGATATAAATCATAAAATGTTACAAGTTACGGATTTACCACATCACGATCATTCAATAGAAAGCTATGAAATACATAGCTATAACCCTTATAATAATAGCTTTAAAGATTACGATGAAATTAGAATACCTATTTATCAGCTAGATGTGTAGGGGGAACTGGGGCAGAATGATACAAGGGGAGCATTGATTCACCTATAGTATCTCAAAATCTACGAACACAACCGATGTTCCGGTCCGGTCTCCGGTCAACCGGTCACATCACTAAAACGTGTCAGTACGTGCACGAGCGCTGTCATTGTGACCCCGCCCTCCGCCAGTTAGTCGTTTGCATTTGGCGAAGGAAGGCGTGTTTGCAGTGCGTCGAACTAAAAATTTTGGTCGAATGTAGCCGTGTTTTGCCGAGTGTTTACGTACATATAGTATTAGTGGAATATTACCAAAGGTAAGTGATTGTATCTCTCATGCAGGTTTACTTGTTATTCTTATAAGAGATTTTATGATTTCAACAGAAACTGAGTTTGAAAATAAAACATCCGTTGGGGTACTTTGATACAGAATGGCATGGGGCACTTTTGGTCGTATCAAACTGCCCCTAGTTCGAAGTTATTACAAATTAGTTGCCACCTTCTACTTCCTTTACATTTCACCTTTGTTTCTTTATGGATATTTTACATTATTACTCGTAGCTACTTCCATACCAAATTTTTACCCAAATTTGTTTAACCATTTTATGTTATTTTGGCTAATTATTTTCAGAAAATGGTTCGCACCTATAAACCGAAGACTGATCGAAGTAATATAGATGAGGAGAAGGTTAAAGCAGCCATAGATGACGTTTTGTCACATAAATTATCCATTAGGAAGGCTGCCGACAAACACAACATAAAAGCTGCAACCTTGCAGCATCGTATTGAAAAGTTTCGAAAAACTATGGACCAAAATGACGAGTCATCTTCAATGAGCTATAGCTCCAAATATTCTGTAGCACAAGTATTTTCAAAGGAACAAGAAAAAGTCTTTGCAGAATATCTAATAAATTGCAGTAAAATGCACCATGGGTTAACTTTGCAACAGCTTTTGACTCTTGCGTATCAGTTTGCTGATTTTTCCGACTGCAAGTATCCAGAATCATGGAAAAAGAACGGTCGTGCTGGAATAGACTGGGCAGCAGGATTCAGAAAAAGAAATCAGGAGTTAAGCCTTCGTAAACCGGAAAATACCAGCGCTGCAAGAACATTTGCGTTCAACAAAACTGCAGTGGCAGATTTTTTTAATAATTATCAAGAAGTTTTGACACGTTACAAATTTACACCTGATCGAATCATAAATATTGACGAGACGGGAATTACCACTGTTTTATCTGCTCCTAAAGTTTTGGCTCAAAAACAACAAAAGCAGGTTGGACAAATAGTAGCATCTGAACGAGGAGAACTGATCACATTTTGTGGCATAATTACTGCAATTGGTGGATCTCTCCCTCCTGTGTTTGTTTTTCCGCGCGTTCATTTCAAAGAACATTTTTTGAATGGTGCTCCGGAAGGAAGTCTTGGTTTATCAAACAAAAGTGGCTGGATGACTGCTGCGTTGCATCTAAAAGTTTTTGAGCACATTCAACGGCATACTTCGTGCACTAAGGAGAACCCAATACTCGTCATATGTGACAATCATGAATCCCACATATCTATAGAAGCAGTTAATTATTGTCGCGACCATGGTATTGTCTACTTATCACTTCCACCACATACTTCACATAAACTTCAGCCGTTAGATATCAGCGTTTTTGGTCCTTTTAAAGGAAAACTTAAAGTTGCTTTCAATGACTGGCAGGTCCAAGGAAAGACTGTGTTAATACAAAACGTCGCTATGCTTACAAAATCGGCTTTTATGGAATCTTTTACCCCACGAAACATCACAAGTGGCTTTGCAAAACCAGGGATTTGGCCTTTCAACAGACTTGCATTTAGCGACGACGATTTTGCTCCTGTAGAAATTTACGCAGAATGTTCTCGAGACCAAAGATTTGAACAAGAAAAACTTATTTACCCAGAATAGACATGAAGCAGTAACAGCCGATTGTGAACAGATGGAAGTACAACAAACTGAAGACGTTTGCGAAGAACCTGTCACATTCAAGCGCCCTGGTAGTCCAATTGAGGCTCCTTATAATATAGATCTAACAGGTTCTCCGTCAATAATACCACCCCATAATGATAATATTTTTATGGCAAATACTGATGAAGCCCCTCTTGTTGAGGCTCGAAATGAATTTGAAGTCTCTGGGCATAACGATGTTCCTACAACTTCTAAACAAATATTTTCACCTGAAGTAGTGCGCCCATATCCAAAGAAGGACAAGACAATAGTGTCATCAAGAAAAGGAAAAGAGAAAGGGAAATCCAGAACATTTACCGATACGCCAGAAAAGGATAGATTACAAGGCTTGCACGATGAAAAAATGAAAAAACAGCAAGATAAGATTATGAGAAAGCGAGCTAAAGAGTTAAAAACTGCAAAAAAATTGTTGGGTATAACGGAAAATAAGAAAAAGAAAAAATCTCGTCGCCCTCCAACTCCTTCATCAGAGACTGACTGTAGTCTAAACGATTCGGTAATATTGAGTGACGATGATGAAGAATTTGAAGACTTTGAGCATGAAGAGGAGAATTTTGACGCACTTCCTGTGCGTCAAAATTCTCCTCTTCATGCTCAAAGACCCTCTGCTTGATTTGCCGTCATTCAAAGATGAAGCACCACTTTTCGTTATTGATTGTTCAAGACAAAACGATTCACTAAAGAGTGGACCAGTAGATGTGCGTTTAGAATTTGAGTGTTCTGAAGGCATACCTGAAGATACAACAGAATACTGTTTGATCATAAACGATCGGCTTTTTTAATATATAACCCCTAAATAGTATTGTTCGGAAGATATCATGAATGTAATTGTTGATGTTCAAGGTTTCAAGAATGAGAAAAACCTATTCATTCCCAAAGAAATTGCAATTTTATCTAAATCGCATGTGATGATATTATTAATAAGGCTTTATTCCATTCCATACCCATTTTATGATCTAACAAAAAAGGAACGTTCAACCGTAGCATGGATTGAAAAAAATAAAGGGATTTTATGGAATAAAGGCTTTGTACCTTACTGTAATTATAAGTTTAGCATAATCAACTTTTTTAAAGACAATTTTTTTTTAATAAAGGTAACGAAAAAGTAGTATGGCTTAAAGATATGTTAGATACTAGTAAAGTGTATAATTTAGAAGAAGTTGGCTGTCCTAATTTTGAAACATTATATGAAAATTATTTTTTGGATCTTCAAACCTGTATCTACCATAAAAATATCTGTGCTTATAAAAATGTACATTGTTTGTATAAATGGTGTAAAGAAAATTATGATAAAGTTAAAATAAATATTTAATAATTATAAAAAAATGTATTATTTTCTAAAGAATGTGAGTGTGATGCATGAGATTGATGTATGTTTGAAACATGAGGTATTGGGTGATTTGAAACGCATAGTTAAAAACTCCGATCTGATTAACCCATTCTACTCGAATGAGATGATATAAGTAACTGATTCAGTTACAATATAGATCAGTTATTGTGAAGCAGTTCGAAAAACAGGGTATTAATTATTATTTACCTGTTCACCGGATCAATTGACATGTCTTTGAATAATAGAGATTACATGGATATAATACTTCTGAGAAACTATGTAGTCTCATATTTATGTAGTCGCATATTTAAAATTATAAATTATGAACAATATGATGTTATTCTAATACCTTTGAGAAATGGCAATACATCACCATCTAAATTAGGTTGGAAGTCCGTAGAATAGATAGAAAACTGAAGTATGTAATAGTACATACACAAGTTCGTAATTCAATTAATTAATTCAGAGGAGAAAATGGAGTTTTTGGATTTCCTATATCCAAAAACTCCAATTTCTCCCTACTAGTAGAAGTCGTTTTCATACCAAAACCAGAAAAACAGATTACACAAACGCAAAATCCTTTAGACCCATCAGTCTGTCATTCAGGGATCGGATATTCCAGTGCATATTTACCTAAACTTCGACGTAGTACGTAACATAGAGTGGATAATACCACCTGCAAAATATAAAATCTATATTTTTTATATCATCATTTAAAAATCACGAATTATTATTAGATTTAATTGAAATGATATTTAATTAGGTGCAAATTATTGATTTGAAGAATATTATTCCATTATTAGAGTTTCGTACTAAAATCCAGACAAATTTAAGTGTTATATTTTCAATTACGTAAAATAAAACTAAGATGGCTCTGTTTAAGTAAATATTAGGTATTTTAAAATCTGCTTCAAACAAATAGGTAAGTTTATTACAATTTTTTTTGTGGCAGTCCCTATTGTTTTAAAGTATCTTTTGTTTCCTTTTGTGTATAGCTTACTATCTCTTTCTTAGAAATGTATAATAGTAATTATTTGCTATCTATTTCACTCATTACAAAAGCAGTGTGAAAGAGATAGCAAATCAATGTATGCAAGCAATTTGAAAGAGTGCGAATGAGACAACAAATTTTACCTGCTTGTTTACAAGTAGCTAACCGAGATTTCAATTACATTCGTCGTTATGCTTGCAATGCGTTCGGATGTGTATCTCCAGTCTTTCGTGATTTCTTCAACAACTTGGCTATTGAAAAACGGTTTCTGATTTGCATTGTGATTTGGATTTTTGTTTTACTTGGAACGACGACTTTGTGCAACGAATACCGTATTTACCTACTCAGTGACTTGGACCTATTTCTTATTAAGGTAAGATGTTTTTTTTACAAAATCGTTAAATGCATAATTATGTCTTAGCTATTTATTTTGATTTTGATCCGAAAGTCACGGGTTCGATTCCTGTCAGCGAACAATGACTTAATGTTGTTGTTTCCAGTTTAGTAAGGAATGTTGACAGAACACAATGCCAAATTGAATGTTGCGCAAACACTCTGGCACTAAAAATTAAGTCCCGCGCGGATGGTTGGTCTCAAATACCTAGATTGGTCGGTGTTACCGAAAATCAGTTGAAAGTATTATTATTATATAAAGCTATAAATAGGAAGTGAAACTTATTATTATTATGTGTAGGGATAACAAATATACCATGTGTCAAGTATCTTAAATCCTATTAAAACTTGTAGTGAAGTCAAATGTACTTAAAGAATTGTTATTTTGACAGGCAGTACAATGTTCTGCTCTCTAGCTGCTGTTGCTTTGGTTAATATGGTTCAAACTTTGCAATATATCAGTTAGCTTTAATTCTTTTTTTCTTTAACAGGCTTTATTTGTCAACGTAATGGCGGATACAACCCAAACAGAAGACATAGCTCATTCCTGGATACGAAATCATCCAGAGATGCTTTACGATTTAGCAAGTGGAACTTTAATCTGTACGAGATGTGCAACGACTTTAAAAGCCAAGAATAGTATTTTCAATGCGCATTTGAAAACAAGAAAACACCGACAAATGGACACGGAAGCTCCAAATGAATTTTATTTTGATTTGGTTAATTTTCTCATTATGTGCAACATCCCGTGGTCAAAAGTTGAAAACCCCCACTTCCGTAATTTTTTTGAAAAATACTTATGCAAGTGTAATGTCAAAGATAGGACTATTCCTAGTAAGTCTCAGTTGAGAAAGAAATATTTAGGTAATATTTATGACGATAAAATAAAAGTTATTAACCATGCCTTACAAAATAGTAAAATATGAATTTCAGTAGACGAAACCACTGACTTTCTGGGACGAAACGTGGTCCATTTTTTACTTAAACCATTAAATGAACACTCATCGGGGCGAACTTACCTCTTAAACTGTAAAACTTTAGATGCGGTTAACGGTAGTACTGTGTCAAATTTTATATGTGAGTGCCTAAAAAACTTATGGGGGGACCAATTTAATAATAAAGTGCAGGATGTTGTAATGTTTTGTAGCGATAGCGTAGCGTATATGTTACTAGCTGGTAAAATATTAAAAGAGACATTTCCCAATATGAAACATTTTACATGTTTAGTTCACGCTTTACATAGATTAACAGAATCAATACGCTTAAACTAAGGTAATGTAGATATATTAATTAATAATGTGAAAAAGATATTCTTAAAAGCTCCGAACAGAGTACGAATTTTAAAGGAACTACATCCAAATTTACCTTTGCCCCCACAGCCTGTTATCACTAGGTGGGGTACATGGCTAGACGCTGTTTTTTACTACCATAAAAATTTGGACAAAATATCCAGTGTTCTAGATTTATTAGATAGCAAAGAAGCTATATCTATTAGAAATGCTAAAGATATACTAGCGAAACCTAATTTAAAGGACGATTTAAAGTACATTTACGATTTTTTCGAAATTATATGTATTGCTATAGTAAAATTAGAAAAATGTGACTTATCCATAACAGAATCATTCCAAATATTTGATTATGTAAGATTAATTTTAAATCAGACATCCAATACTACGTTTATAAATAAAATGGAACAACTAATGGATAGAAACCCTGACTTTGATGTGCTCAGGGAACTGAGCGAAAAATGTACTAAAGAGAATGATGTTAATATTTACAAATTTGCGCCACTTACTTCTGTAGATGTAGAAAGATCTTTTTCAGTGTATAAGTGGATCCTGAATTTGCAAAGAAATAGACTAACTAGTGATAGCCTCGAGAAAATTATTGTTGTGTACTATAATACTCTTAATGAAAATAATGAATTAATAGATGTTGAGCAGTCAGTAGAATAAGACGATACACCATCATGCTCAACAGAAAAAGAAATCATAGATTACGACGTCCAAACCATAGTCATAGACAGTGATTAAGTTGTCACCACGATTTTTGCTGGTAAATGTCTCGTCCGATCCAAACTGCTTGATGCGCTACACATCCCTGATGCGCTACAGAAGCCAGGCAGCCCCATCAGCACCCTGAATGCATTGTTATACTGAACGCGAAGAGCGTTGTAGGATTTCTGAATATACCTAGCCCACAGGCTGCACGTGTAAAACGATGTACAGAATGCTATGAAAAGCGTTAGCTTAACCTCCCGCGAACAACGTGCAAACCTGCGAGCAAGCATGTTCGCTCTCACCGACAATGCCGATTCGATTATGGGAAGTGGCGTCTTTTTTTTTTCGCGCGGCCACTAAACAAAGCTTGTTTTTCTAATAGGTAATAGCATAATAAACAAAACTTAGTATGGCATTTATAACTCTAAACTCAGTCCGAACTGAGTTTTTGGGGTTTGAAAATGTTAAATATTCAAATGTTTTTGAGGCGATTTTCGTCATGTGGGAAGAGGTTCAATAAAAATATGTTACAGAATAATTATCTTTGGACATTTTTGATTACCACTATAATCCTTTGTGGCCTTCCGCGCCCTAACTCCCTCCTCCCTCCCGACAGCTACACACATTGTTCGACGAGTTTGCAGGTATTGGTGAGTCATACATCGCTATTTATGACAACAATGCAAATCCCGAAACACTTTCTCCCGCCCCCTCTACCCCAACCCTGCGCATCACTGAGCAAGTACCTACAAATTGAACAAACACATTTGAATATTTAACATTTTCAAACCCCAAAAACTCAGTTCGGACTGAGTTTAGAGTTATATATGCCATACTAAGTTTTGTTTATTATACTATTACCTATTAGAAAAACATGCTTTAGTTAGTGGCCGCGCGAAAAAAAAAGACGCCAAAAACTGGCATTGGTCTTTGTCTGGATTTTAGTACGGAACTCTAAAAATGGAATAATATTCTTCAAATCAATAATTTGCACCTAATTAAATATCATTTCAATTAAATCTAATAATAATTCGTGATTTTTAAATGATGATATAAAAAATATAGATTTTATATTTTGCAGGTGGTATTATCCACTCTATGTTACGTACTACGTCAAAGTTTAGGTAAATATGCACTGGAATATCCGATCCCTGCATCATTCATTTTAAAAACACAAGAGAGATTATGTGACAGATAGATACGAGACACAGTCTTATAAGAAAATCCTGTACATTCGAAACAACATGCATACAGCGCAGGAAAATCAACAGAGTCAGCCCTGCATGAAGTGGTTGACATTTCTGAAAAATCCATACAAAACAAAGACCTCTGCCACGGCACATTCATTAATGTCGAAGGAGCCTTCGATAAGACCAACTTTGGCAGCATCTGCGAGGCCTAAGACATGGGGTTCCAGAGACCATTATCAGCTGGGTAAACAACATGCTAAGGCTCAGAAGTATACAAACAACGGTAGGTGGTACAACAAAGGCACTAGCTACAAGAGGATGCCCACAGGGAGGAGTTCTCTTACCAATCCTATGGAGCCTAGTTGTAAACGACCTCATTACCGATCTAAACAAAAACAACTACCACACGGTAGGATATGCAGACAACTTGGCAATAATGATCCCAGAGAAGACTGCGGATACAGTCTGCAACCGTATCAGAGGTGCTCTAAATTTTTTAGAGGAATGGTGCAATAAACATGAACTAAACGTCAACGCCAATAAGACAGAGACTGTGATGTTCACAAACAAACGACAGCTACGACGTTTTAATATGCCTAAATTGTTCGGCATAAAACTAAAATTATCAGAGGAAGTGAAATATCTCGGAATCACACTGGAAAGTAAGCTTATCTGGGCGAAACACCTGGACGATAAGCTGAAAAAGGCTGGACTGGCACTATGGCACTGCCGGAAAATGGTGGGAAAAATCATGAAATGGCTGTACACAGCTGTAATAAGACCCACCATAACCTACGGGGCGATCGTATAGTGGACCCGCACAAACTTAAAAACAGCTCAGGATAAACTGCAAAGCTTCCAAAGGACGGCATGCCTGGCCATAAATGGTGGGATGAAAACGTGCCCTACAGCCGCCTTAGAAGTAATAATACTGGATATCACACCATTACACCTACACATAAAAAAAGAGGCAGAAATTGCAGCCATGAGACTCTGGACCTCAGGTCTCTGGAAAAAAAACTCGAACTCTCCTCATTCAAAAATACTTGCGCAAGCCATGAACTCATCCAATCTGTTGGGGGCAATTAACGACAGAATCAAAAAACAATTTGTGTTCGACAAAAAATACAAAATACAGTTACACGAAGACCAAACTGACAACTCAAGCATCAATGAGATAAGAGTGTACACAGACGGCTCCAAGATAAGCCCAGAAGTGGGTGCCGGAGTATTCTCACACGACCTCAACATTCACTACACCACGGCTCTGGGTAAAGAAAACTCCATCTACCAAGCTGAATGCGTAGCTATAACCCATGCCGCGGTAAAAATCAACAGGTTAAAGGTAAAAAAATATGTCTTTTCGTATCTTAACCGACAGCGCAGCAGTCCTTCATGCTCTGAGAAATCCGATGATGGACTCTGCACTAATCCTAGAATACCATAGGGCACTAGAACAACTCTGTAAGTATAACAACAATATCACTATCCTATGGATCAAAGACCATATTCAATTCAATTCAATTCAATTCATTTATTGCTTTTCATATTGTACATATATAACACTTTACTACATAGTCATTTCTTAAGTTAGTAGGTACAACATGAGCCCTGACAGGGCATTGCAAAAGAAAAAATATGGAACGGCATGCGGTTTTATTTTTCGTTAGTATTTATATAATATAAAATTAGTTAGTAATTATTTAAATAAAGATTGATTTGTTTAGTAGTTTTTTAATACGAGTAGGTAATGTCAGTTTGTATAACAAAGTCAGTATTTTAATTCATTCAATATTAGCTATATTTGTGTATTTACTCGTATATTTATGTCCTTTACATTTATATTGTTGGTTTTATTCTTTTAAATGTCAATTTTCTTTTTATTATTATCATTTATTTTTTCCATTGTCCAATGTACTTATAATATATACGTTATTCGTCATTTATTTTATATTTTTTCAAATCTTTATCATTAAAAAACTCGTCCAATGTATAATAATTTTTTTCTACAAGCAGTGCTTTTAATCTTTTATAAAAAATGGTATCTTTCTTCTCTGCTCTTAGCAGATCTGGAAGGGTGTTATAGACTTTTATTGACATTGCAAGCGGTCCGGAGTTAAAAATTTCTAAATTACGAGTAGAATTTGGCCTAGCTAACATATTCTTTTTCCTTGTAGGATAGCGTCGCGGTAAGTCGTCTTTTTTTGTGTAGTACTGGGGGTATTTTCGTACAAATTTGCTGGTTTCGAAGATATATATGCATGGCAATGTCAGAATTTTTAAATCTTTAAAATACGGCTTACAGCTATCTCTCTCCTTAATATAGCGGCTCACTAGGCAATGACGCAGCGGACGAACTGGCTAGAAGGGGCTCGAACGTGGTACCGATAGGACCGCCACCTCAAGCTCCCATTCCATTCAACCAGATTCGTTCCTGGATCAGAGCCAAGACCAACAAAGAAAAACAACAAGCCTGGAACACCCTAGGAACATGTCGACAAACAAGGGAGGCCATCCCGGCGTGGAACCCATGCTACTCATGTCGACTACTCACACTTCCAAGGGTAAAACTCAGAAAAATGGTAGGCTTACTAACAGGACACTGTACTCTTAATAAACATCTATTCGTTATAGGTATAACTGACAGCCCTCTATGTAGAGGATGTATGGAAACAGAAGAAACAGCGAAGCACGTGATACTAGAGTGTCCGTGCGTTGCATCAACACGAGGGGAGTAGCTGGGATCTCCAAGTACGATGCCGGAGGCTTGCAGCACACCCTTTGCACTACTCCGCTCGACGAGCTGGGCTGGCTCGAATAAAAAACAACAATTTCCAGTCCACAATGGCCTCCCCATTGTGGACTGGAAATTGTTGTTTTCACAGAAGAATGTCGCTGTCTCCCTCACGTGCAAAGGGCTTAATAGAACAGCCTAGGCGCGGAAAAATGCCCACGGAACCAGGTGAACCAGGTAGGTACTCAATAATATTCGTACAATTTTGTTCACAAATGTCTAACCATGTAGGTAAATATGTATGCTTGCTATACCTTTTTAGAAATAGATATTGAAAATAGGTACTTATTCGACAGCATAAACTCTAATATAACACCAAATTGAACTATTGAATAGTATCTGATTGCAATCTTAGGTTACCTACAAGTTGAATAACAATGTGTGATTATTTATTTTGAAAACTTGTATCAAGCTAACCGAATTTAAGTAAATATCCGTCTCGAAAGAAATTATGTTGCGTAAACAAAGTTATTGTTGATATATACATACATTTCCTAGTTTTTAAGATAATTATATACTGTATTTTATTATGTGCAATAAAGGGTATTGTATTGTATTGTATTGTATACATACATACTATCACGTCCTTATCCCTAATGGGGCAGACAGAGCATTTTGGGTCTTGCGGCTCTATGCAGAGCCCAGGGCCGCAAGACTCAAAAGCCACTTTTAGCGTCATGGTGGGCGAGAAGATGGAAAAGAAATCAATACAGTGACGGGTTGCTAGCCGCATCGCCTGTTAAAATGATTCGCATTTTTGCCCCTTCCCTCGATCGGCTTTTACGATCTGCGCGGGAAGAGAAGCAGCTGGTACATTCTAAGTTTTTTCGTTTCTCCCAGACCAGCATGGGAGTATTGATTTGTAAGATATATAATAATTGATTTTTGAAATTATAACTTAAGAGTAAGTGCAAGGCGAGTCAGTTAGTCTACAGCTTTCGCTCGCAATATATCATTTATTCGTGTCTATATAATTTTTAACTTAATTTTAAATACGTCGGTAGTAGTAATATTTATGGGAAGGCTGTATCACAGTCATATTCTGATGGAAACTCTCCGTTTCACTCCGCTGTCCGTTCCATCAGAATATGTGATACAGCCTTCCCAAAAATATTACTTAAATTTCAAATCAACAATAATAAAAACTTACAATGAAATCCACGTCGCTGCCATTTTCGTTGCACTTAATTTCAAAATATTGTTTAAAGGTATATATGAGAGCAAAAGGAATATTTATGCACAATTTTTTGTTAATTATGAACATGACGAAGACCACACGCGAAATCAATTACTTATGGGCTAGACTAGCTAGCTAACGCTCGGTGTTACAATGCGTGACGATGTAGGAATAGCCATGTTCTAGACCAGCTAGAAAAAGATTACTTGGGCTTAAAATATACAGGACATAGGTACTTTCGCAAACATTGATTACGCTGTAAAATGATCACCACGACATCTTCCCAAGTTCCGGGACCAGCCGGACGCTGTGATAAACCACCATGGAAAGCTTCTGCTTCGTTATTTATTTAACGATGCAGAAATAGACATGTCCTAGACCAGCTAGGTAAAGATAATTTTGAGCATAAAATATTGTAAGCTACAGTTACTTTCGCAAGCATTGATTACGCTGTAAAATGATCACCACGACATCTTCCCAAATTTCGGGACCAGCCGGACGCTGTGATAAACCACCATGGAAAGCTTCTGCTTCGTTATTTGTTTAACGATGCAGAAAAAGACGTGTCCTAGACCAGCTAGGTAAAGATAATTTTGAGCATAAAATATTGTAAGCTACAGTTACTTTCGCAAACATTGATTACGCTGTAAATGATCACCATGACATCTTCCCAAGTTCCGGGACCAGCCGGACGCTGTGATAAACCGCCATGGAAAGCTTCTGCTTCGTTATTTGTTTAACGATGCAGAAATAGACGTGTCCTAGTCCAGCTAGGTAAAGATAATTTTGAGCATAAAATATGTAAGCTATAGGTACCTACTTTCGCAAATTCCACACTATCACCATGGCATCTTCCTGAGTCTCGGATCCAGCCGAACAATATCATCATCATAGAATGACCACAGAAAGCTCTTACACCGTTAAAACAGTAACCGAACTCCATAAAAATATAATTTCCGATAACTTTCTTCACATTAATCTAAGTAAATTTTCTATTACTTATCTAAAAATTCCTTTTACTTTCATATCAAAAAATTTTCACAAATTCACATCAAAAAGGGCACACCACACTTCAAAGATATGTTTTAAAATACTACTATTAGTATTAGGGCAGAGAAAAGGTTAATCGATTATACAATCGATTGCATGGGTTGACAGTTACTCGATAACTATGATATAAATATTATAAAAATATGTATAGTTAAAACATGTGATCCTACTGAAAAAAAAAACCGGCCATATATATATATATATATCAACTTTGTACTATGTATTTTAATAAACTTTATCCCCAAAGAGTGTAACTGTGCTGTGTAACATCTGCCTTGTCGCAGTATCATCCGCTGGGGGCCCCCAATCTGCTTTGCTTTTCTTAGTTCTGTTCTTAGACCAGTAAAAATAGCGTAACCTGGACATAATGCTATAACCGTAAGTTTCTTTTTGTATGATATAAAGTAATGTTAGTTATAGTTAAAATAAACCGAATTAAACAATTTAGGGCTCTGCGTCAGTGTAAAAAAACCAAAAAACTGAAAATTGAACAAATTTTGATTTCATAAGTACAGCATAATTAATAACTTTGGAAAACTACCTCTACCATATTATAACGTGTGCATTCCAGTTGAATAAATCTAAATTAAACAAATTAATCAGTTAGCACTATCATTAATAAAGAAGGTTCGGTATGTTACAAATTTTCAGGCTTATCTCACCAGAAATTATAGATTACTGTCTTACAACAATTTATTCTAAATATTATATTATGTGTGTTGATAAATTATTAAAAATTAAACAAATTCATTTTATGCATTTCTACATTTACAAATTTTTGTATTTTTTGTAAAGCCAAAATACATAACTATTTTGAAAGTGTTTAACTTATGCCGTCAACATATTTTTGATACTATAAGGAACAAATCAAACAAAAAATATCTATGATTATAATTTTTTTCTATTTTTTTCTTACTTACGTTTTAATATGAACGTTATTTCTTGCACAATAAGGTCGTCATTGGTTTGTGCCTCAACTCCCGACCGTGCTGTAGCGAGTCGCGAGTGATTCTCGTGTACAGTAGTTTCGTCGCGTCGTCTTATGCATTTATTTGTAGTCAATCATTGTCAAACTTTTATAAGCACGTGGGAACTTTTACTAACCATGGATCGGCTAGGGTGGAGATTTATTGAAATATTGTGTTTATTAGATCGATAATAACTACATTGTTGAGCTTTTATTGGTTTGTTTATAAAGCGTTTTATGGTACATAATAAAGAACACAGACACAAATCAGAAAAGTAAACGTACAACTGCGGACTTATCCCCAGGGTTTGTTACTGGTACCAAATTCACATTTTAAGTACCAGTAACAGAATTTTCATTATGTTAAAATTTTAAGGGTAATACTCGTATAGAACGGGTATCGTTTATGTAGTAATAGTGACGTTATAGGTATTGTTAAAATTTAAAGGTAATTTTACCGGTACGTACCTACGCGTTGTTACCGCCGCATGAAACTCGACTGCGAAGAGCCACATTCCCGTACCTAACGAGTCGCGATCGCGACGCACAACACTCGATGACCAGTGTTGCCTCTCGATAATACACTATCGCTAGTCTATCTGTATCGATAGACTATCTGTATTTTGAATAAAACCAATATTATCGATAGTATTGATTCTGACGACGAACAAACTATCGATAGTATTGCTTTTCTAATAAATAAATAATCGATACTATGGATAGTTTATGAAACGCAATACTATAGTTAGTTTATTCGTCATCAGGATCTATACTATCGATAGTTTTGTTGGTTATCCATATTGTTGCCCTAAAACAGGAATTACTATCAATAGTACACAAACTATCGATAGTATTGTTGGTTATTAGAGATGTGTTGTTCCTTTAATCTTTAAGGTCTAAACCAATACTGAACTGTTGTGAGTAGTCGATCCGGGTCTTCTGATTCTGACCCATTCAATTAATTGATGGGTTTTCTCATGAAAGTTCACGAAACAATCGTTAAAGCCGGGTATTCCTACAAATGTAGGTATTTAATGCTGCCCCGGCCGCAATTTGCATCGCGTGGACGCTGCGTCGGTGAGCTTACATGTGACCCCACCAGCGACACAGTATAGAAATAAGCAGTAGAATAGTTTTATTTTGATTAAACTTTGTTTAAAGTAGTGTTCGATACAGCTACATTATCTTATATTAATGCTGACGGGGTAGACAGAGTCCAGGGCCGTAAGACCCAAAGGCTTAGCGTGATCAAAAAATAAATCAATAGTGATGGGTTGCTGGCCGCATCGCCTATTAACATAATTTGACAGTAGCGATTTATTAATAAACAATTAATAGAAACAAATAACCCTGCAAAGTCGTTATTTAGTGTCTTTGTTTATTTTCAACCCCCGACAAAAAGAGGAGTGTTATAAGGTTGACGTGTCGGTATGTCTGTGTATTTAGGTGTCTGTTAATGGCATCGTAAGGCCTAAACGAAGATTTAATTTTTTTGTTTGAAAACTGACTTTTCGTCATAGTTCTTAGCTATATTTATTAGAAATTGGTTCAGCCGTTCAAAATTTATTAGGAGTAAACACCTTAAAGTCGGTTTTCATTATTTTTCTTGAGTATAAACTTATGGGTATTATGTTGTTTTGTTATTTACTATCTATGATACAACACTGAACCTAAAAACATGGGTCTCACCTAGATCCCAGTATTTTTCACACGACTTGCAAAGAAGGAGATTAAGAATATAATTGGTATTTATCTGGTCTAAGCTTGAAAGTGGAGTTACCAATTATTAGAATAATTGGTAACTCCACTTTCAAGCTTAGACCAGTTTCTGAGAAGGAAGTGCTTGTTTTCATTAAGTCCATCAGTACCAATTCAACAGGTTGTGACAGAATAAGTAAAGATATGATTGTTTTCACACTATCACATACGCTCCCTGTTATTACTGACATTATTAACAAGTCAATTTCCTCCGGCGTGTTCCCTAGTTGCTGGAAGAGGGCAATTGTTATCCCTATTCCGAAATGCGTTGATCCTACGCAATTGGGTGACCTAAGACCTATAAGCATTTTACCATTCCTGTCAAAACTTTTAGAAAAGGCAGTATATTTGCAGCTTTGTAAATATATGGAGGAGCATAACATTTTACCTGATTTGCAGTCAGGATTCCGTAAGGGTCGCGGTACAGTCACAGCACTTCTTGATGTGACTGACAATATCCTTGCAGAGCAAGATCTAGGTCACGGTACGATTTTTAGCGTGCTTGATTATTCTCGTGCATTCGACAGTTTAAGTGTTCCGCTCCTTCTTTCAATGTTAGCTTACTTCGGTCTTGACCACCATGCTGTCAAATGGTTTGATAGTTACTTAAATGGTAGGTCTCTAACTGTAAAGTTGACAAAGGAAAATGCTTCTCCTTCTTTTTCTTCACCGGCTTTAGTGAACCGGGGAGTACCACAAGGTTCCATACTGGGCCCACTACTGTTTATTATATATTGTGCGGATATTACTTACTTACTTAAGGAAATCCAAAACTGTAGATATCATTGTTACGCGGATGACATTCAACTTTACATATCGGAGGATCCATCTAAAGTCGCTTCTGCTGTATCCAAGATGCAACAAGATCTAGGCAGAGTAGCCAAATGGTCAGCTAGAAATGCATTGGTACTGAACCCACTCAAATGTAAATTCATGGTTCTTGGCACTAACATGCAGATTAAAAAAATATTACGAACTAATCCTACTCTTAACATACTTGGTCAAAATATAGAGCGTGTGGAAGAAGTTAGGAACCTAGGCATAGCTTTTGACAGCCATTTGCGATTTGAAAGCCATGTATTGAGCCTTGTGAAAACATGCTTCTACAGATTAAAGCTTTTATATAAGGTGCGTAATCTGTTGAGCAAGCAAGTCCGTATTATTTTGTGCGAATCCCTTATTTTGTCAAAATTAAATTACGGTGACCTAGTCTACGGCCCACGACTACTACGTAGAACACAAAAAATTGTTCAACGTATACAAAATGCTTGCTGTAGATTTTGTTTCAACATTCCTCCTCGTAGTCATATCACACCGTTCCTTAACAAAGCTGGTTTGTTGAACATGGATTCGCGTAGGCAGCTTCATCTTGCAATGCTCATGTTTGACGTTATAAAGTATAAGCAACCCGAGTACTTGTTTTATAAATTGGTATTTTCTAAGCCACGTGGTTCCGGTAGCCTCCGGTCAATGAGACCTCCGTTATCGGTGCAGAAGCACAAAACAGCGGCATTTAGAGGCAGCTTCCGTTACCATGCGACGAAGTGCTGGAACAATATCCCACCCCCTCTTAGACTTCTGCAATCTAAAAATAGTTTTAGAAAACATTACAGGTGTGCTCTTTTGGATGAGCAGATGAGCTGACGGATGTAGGAGATGTACTTACTGCAGCCGGCGGCTTATCTGTTTCGCCTAAGGATCCGAAAAAACTTTGTCGCATGGTAACTTGTGGCGTTTCAATCCTCATTTCTAAAATATTAATTCTATATTTAATTTAATCATAATTTTATAATGCGCAATTGCACGAGGTTGTTTTACTTATATTATTATTGCCCTTGTTTTCAATTCTTGAGTTCATTTTTTTATCAATATAAATTTAATCAACTCACTTACTTACCCAACAAATATTAAAACAATTATTCATTACGTAGTAAATTTATCTTTCACACATTATAATACACCAATACTGCACCCGACTGCTCACCTACAGGCTGAAACTGAAAACCAGTGTGTCGCCTTTTAGGCCAACCACGCTGAGTTTTGGCCTACTTTGCGCTACTGCAGCACATACATGTATTGTACAGCATTATTGTTGTAATTGTTGCATGTTTATCGTTAAGTTTTTTTAATGTATTGCTCTGTTCTTGTACCTACTTCATATGTGTGTGTGTGTGTATTTGATGCAGTTTTCGTGAATAAACGTATTATCTATCTATCTAATATATAGTCTATAGGGTGCATTTGAAATCATTAGCATTGATTTAACTTATCATCATACTTACCTAAAGGATATTTTGTATGGTAACAATACTGCAATTAATGCAGTAATTAAAAAGTATCAAAAAGTAAGAAAAATGAATAAAGTATCAAAACACTTCGAGTCGTGCGCGCGTACTGATACCTACGTGCCGCAAGGTCAAAGACCTTGGACGGATACAGCCAAACGCCGCGACCGACCGGCATACAAAAGTAGACCTTAATTTACGTGAATAAGGTTTGAAGTCGAATGGGGACGGGTCGTGTCACACGAAAGCTTGAGGACAATAGGTACGTTTGAAGTAGGAACGAATGTTAGGGTACCAAGACGCAACGAAATTGATACTATTATAATTAATTTGTTTTTCGTATTAGTTTTTTTTTATAATTGCAGTAGAGGTATGTATCAAAGAGTCTGACGCATGTTTAGAGGTTTTCTTGAATATGAAAATGACGACTTTTGATTGAAGTTTTATTAGTCTTAAATTACTTTGTATCATGGGTATAGTAGATACTTAAAATATTGCCAACGAATTCAATTCCACCCTGTATATGCATGTATGTATGTTGAATGTATTTGATTTTCTTTATTCCTTAATGTCGCCACGGATTTGAATGTATGGCCACAGAGCAGATAATAATAGTATTACATACAGAAAGGAAACTCGCACGTTTTTGGACCTTGTAAGCGCCTGTAAAATAGGGTTGTTGCTAGTCGCACGTTGACGTTCTCCGAGTCATTTAGGGTAATTGAAATAATATTGGTGAGAAACTGCACATATTATTATTGCTTATCCACAAAAAACAACAAAGAACGAAAATTTTATAGATTTCCGAGTGATGAAAACAGGTAAGCAAAGCAACAAATTCTGTGGTGGCGACCCTGATTGTATAACTCACACATTTGACGTATGCACAGATATATTATTTCGTTTGTAACAGTACTAGGTATATTTGTTACTTCGTATCTATGAAGTGCCATACCTGTGGAATGGCGTTTCGTTAAAATCCTTACATTTCAAAGTGACATGAGCTAAAAAGTCTTTTTATTGTTTCGTACCTAAAGGTTAGAAATTAGCCCAAACTCGATTGTGTTAAGTTGTTTTATAACTGAGTTCTATTGACCACCATCCGTCTGCGTAATCAGATCCTAGATAAGCATCGTCTTCCAAAAAGTACTCGTCAAGACAAATCAAACAAGACCTACTCGATGAGGTTATAACTGAGTTCCGTCGAATATCTCCCGGTTTCATCATCAGAACAGCCCATTGACATCATAATATTGTATTATCATCCGACTTACAAAAGTATACAAAATTTCAGCTAAATTGGTTGAGGATAACTGGTTGAAAATTGAGTTCGAAGATTCCACCCGAACAAACATACTTACTTTTATACATACATTGCAAGTTAAATAAAAGCTTGTAAAAACATGTAGCGATCTTTAGTTGTTTTATTGGTCCAATGTTAGTAAGCGCTAGCACGCGTCTAATCGGACCTCAAGACCGGAGTTCAAGTCGTCGCGCTCGCGAATTTCATATAATTATTAAGAAAATAATTATATCAAGTCAAACTCAGCGAATTTATCTGTAAATATTAAGTGGCTTTAATTAAGTACAATTTTTTTATGTAAAATATCAGTATTTTACTCGTAGTTTTGAAAAAATATCACAAAAAAGGGTTACTTTGGGATTTTTTCCAACCGAATGAAGTTTATAGGATCTTGTAACTGAATGCGAATTTGACGAGCCTGGATACTTAACTTATACATACCTTTTTTTAAGAGTTTAATAGTAGATTGTGCTACAAGGCGTAAAGGTAATACTTTTAAGTTAAGTGCGCTACTTTGAATTTAGAGCAAAACGAAGGATTCCTCAGTTGAATCACGAGCGTAGCGAGTGATTCTACGATGGAATCTTGAGTGAAGTGAGGGATTTGTGTATAACGCCCGAGGCAAAAATATTACCGTACGCAAGTAGCACACATTACATCGCCATCCATGAGAAAAACTAGCAAAAAGATACAAAACAGAATATGGAGAAAGTAGAACAACTACAATACCTAATCAAAGCTCCGACAAGAACTAACCTTTATTTAGTGTCGTTTTCATTCAATAAATACTAAGAAATAATTTTTAAGAACCAACTTCTAAAAAAAATGTTTGTTCACGCATAAACTCGTAACTTTGTTTGCGTGGACCTACATATTTTAAGATTTTTATAATAACAATAAATTTAATGTGCACTATCAGCTTAAACTTACGAAAAAGGATTTAAATTTACACAAAATAATTAATTTTAACACAATATAACCTAAAACATCTGTAATTACTTTGAATCGAAGACAAAAATTGCGCTAATTATTCTTTTTTCCTTTTTCGAAGCAAAGACCATAAACATTTTTACCTACATTTACGATGATATGTATTCCAAATTTAAAAAAATACGAAGTCTGTTCCAGTTATTTATTGTATTAAAACTTAATTCTTTTGTTTTTAGCTGATTTTACATAGATAACATCGTGTTCAATTTTCAAATTGTGTTTTAATCCCGTAAGATTTACTTTTTCACTTTTTAATCCCGAGAGAACTAGCAGTAACTTTAGCTCCAAATGTTTTGGGATGAAACCATCGTTTTTTGAGCAGATGGGATGAAAAAAACACTTTTGTCTATGCCTCAAATGGTTTTCAAAAACTCTAAAGCACGGCCTCTGCGGGAATACCTAGCCTTAAATGTGTCCAATCGCTCTCGTCATTTTTGGTCTAAACCCAATAATTATTTTACTGAAATAATTTTTATGTGACTGTAATTCTACTTTTTTTAACTAAAAAACTCATTGAACCTCATTACATGATACCTAGATGAACCACGCTAGGAATTAATTGGCCATGTGATGAAGTCATACTGAACAAGCTGGCCAGTCGATACTTAGTGACTAGTGTCGTGTAGTGGTTTGAAAATAGTATCTTATACACATAAAAATTAAAGTGTGGTTTTCGTTTTGGTTTTTACTGATTATATTTATGCATTAAAAAGCAATTGAGTTTAACTTCCATAGCGCTTATTATAATACGACATAATAAATAGTAATAATACTTTATTAAATACAAAAAAAAATGGTTGCCTGTAAAGTCGGTTTTACGGGCGAAGATTTTACGTGACAACGTAGATAACATAGTTGAGTGGGAGAGAGACGCAAGGCATTCGGCGGGCCTCTCTCTCGTTCGGTGACTCATCGTAACGTTACCGAGCGTTACACTTTTTCATAAGTGACTCCCAGCCGCAACCTAATTTAAGACGTTGTCACGTCAAAATTATATTATTTAAAATGTACATAGCAAACAGAAAGAGACATTAAAATGTCCAATGGGCGTGGGTGGTCTTATAGCTAATAGCGATAATTTCTTTCAGACAGCTGATGTAGAGAAGTGAAATGCTACCATTTCCCATAGAAGTCTGAAAGACAAGGTCTATGTTAAAAATAAGTCTATCTATGTCAAACATTTTAGTCCTGCTCTCTAACACTACACGGCCTCTATGCGGGCACTTGCAAGCACGTGTGCAATGCGAATTGCGTTGAGACGTAACTTGGGCGTCGCATCGTGTGAACGGTGGGTAGAAATCGTGTAAAATGTTATTGTTACGAAACTGGGTTCGAGATTTGGAGAAAAACGCCAAAGTGCGTATGAGGGTTTTTATTCACTACGGAACCCAAAGGTTGACACGTGACGATGGTCTTCCTGATGATGTCCAAGTCCAAGTCGCGTAGCATCTGAGGTCCAGGTATCTCGCCAAATTAGTAGCAGGTACTTCCACTTGTCGCACTGAGGTGGGTTTCCTTCGCTTCGGTTCGCTTCGAAGTTATCGCTTTCGTAGCTCATACTGAACTGGCGGGACGTGCACTCGATCGCCTTTTTATAAGCGCCGATACAGCGGTCTACATTGTTCTCGAATATTCTCATATCTTGACGAATGTATTTCGATTGACGGGAAACATCGAGACGCCGGTATGTGTGTGTGAGTGCGACTAAGCCGACGACCATTCAAAGAACTCTAGCCTTTATGCTATAAGAATATAAGGCCTAGTTTCGCTTGCATTATCCTGACGTCTTTTTTATACCATTCCGCTCGCGAACATTCCGAGTCTATCTCGCCAGCAGAGTTCTTGCTCGTGAATATTCTACATTTATCTCGTTCGCGACACTATGTAAGCGCATACCATAGTGAAACTTAAGTTGCACGGCGCAACTTGCACTCTGTAAATACCCAACTACATTTTAGTACGACAGCATAAAAACTTCGTTATATATTTATGTATTTAATTTTTTCTCATGTTACATTCTATTAATATGCAATGTCATGAGAAACGGAATATTTCAGCAGGGGCCCATTTTTGGAACGGTATTAGTCCAGGGGCTGTCATGTTGTACGGGTTTGCCGTGACAACAAGAGTGTTACAAGACTTATATTGTTTTTAGAGTTTTAAATTGTTCATTGTGTCACCACGTTAACCCGTAAAGACCCGGACGGCATTAAAATGCCCACGTTCATCGTCTTTCTATTGTGTCTGGTATTAGGGGTTGCGAATGGGTTAAAGTTCAAAGCACAATCAAAACAATCCTACAATTAGCAAAATTCCATATTTACGAGTTATATGTTTTGTAAGCACACGTCGCGATCGGTTGAAAACACGTATAAACTCGTTCGCAGCCGCGCGCTCACCCGGCTGGTGCCTCGCTCTCTCTCCCCGCACCGCACCGCAATCACCGCAAGCATCCCGCTTCACGACATGCTCTCGCGTATTTTCAATCAAATATTTTTTGTTTTAAGTAAGACGTTAATGTGTTTAATTTTGATGAAAATGTGATTATAGTACACAAAAAGCTATAATTAAACAAAAATAACACAGTTACTATTTCTGGCTACTGAGAAAAACATTAATTTTAAAACATTTAAAAATGATGTTTAATTTTGGTCTTTAATGTCTAAAAAGACACAATATAGCTTATAAAGATATAAACATTATGGTTATTATTTTGGCTTAACTAGATATCGAGATCAGGTGAAAACTGTGAAAAAAAATGTATAAACAAAAATGGGGTCAGTTTAATTTTGCTATTAAGTGATCGCATTTGAATGCACCTAAAAGTTAAACTAACAAGGTCTTTGGTTACCTATTATGCTTTTAGGGAAAAGTTGAGTAGTGTACAAAATCTCACGATTTTTATATAATACGGTTGCGACCGCGGATAAATTACATAATATATCTAATTAATATTTGATACTCAATATTGATATCCGAAAAAATATTGAAAACAACGAGTTTATTATTTATGTCCAGGTTGTGCTATTCTGTTCTTTTCTTAAGAGTATTCACTTAAAAATATGTGGATATTACAAACTACAATACAACTCACAAAACGCGTCCCGGCTCCGAAGGCGGGAAATTGAAGTTCTTTTATTTATTTATTTATTTATTTACCAATTTATGCACACGGAAAAAGTATACAGAGAATTCATAAAATAAAAGTTGTTGTTGTTGTTGTATATATCTTTATTGTACATAAACATTACAAACATAGGAACAATAACAAACCATAAAATTTGTAGGTACAAAGGCGGACTTATCCCATAGTGGGATCTCTTCCAGTCAACCAAATATCAGCGAAAGGATACAATAAATGGGCATAACGGGTAGAAGTCAAAGTGTATATATCGGAATAACTTAAATTTATTACAAAAATAAACATATATTCATACGTATAATACATAAACTTACATATATCCAAAACAAACTACATCTATAAATGATATAATAAATAAAATACATAAACTACAATATATCTACATGTCTGAGGAGTCGTCATAATATCTTCTAAGTCTGATCTTGAAGGAATCGAGAGACGGCGCACTTTTCACGTCTGCAGGAAGCGCATTCCACAACTGGGCAGCGAGAACCGAAAATGAATCCCCGTAGGACTGCGAGACATGAGCAGGAATTAGCAGATGAGGGATACCACTACCACGTAGGCGACTGTCGATCTCTCTAAATGAGAACCTCTCAGAGAGGTAACTTGGGAACTGGGGATTAAAAAGGACTTTATAAAGTAGAGAAAGGATATGACTGTTTCTACAAAGTCCTATTGGAAGCCATTTGAGCTGAGTGCGAAACTCAGACACATGATCGAACTTACGCAACCCGAAAATAAATCTAATGCCCTGATTTTGCAACCGTTCAAGTTTATCTAATAAACACTGGGTAAGATCTAAATAAGCAACATCTGCATAATCGAGGATAGGGAAAAGAAGGGATTGTGCCAAGAGTACTTTAGTTCGATACGGGAGGAAGAATTGCATACGTCTCAAGGAATGTAAGAAAACAAACATTTTAAAAGTTGTACAAAGGCACTACTTATCTCAATAGAGATCTCTTCCAGTAGGCCTGTGAGAGATGTTTATGTAAGAGAGGCATACAGGCGTGTTCATACATAGGATTAAGAAACAAGAAAATTAAAATTACATAAAACTTTACAAACTACAATAAACATACTTATACATATATTACACATATACTTAAATAAATACATGTGTATATCTAGAAATAAATTAAATATATACTTTAACATTAAAAATATAGGTTACAATTAAGATGATTCCAATAAATAATAATCTTTTAGTAGTCTTTTAAACACAGAAATCGTTTTAGATTCGCGTATAGCAGGTGGTAATGAGTTCCATAGTCTGACTGCATGTACCGAGAAGGAGTAGGAAAAGGTAGCGGTGTTGTGAGAAGGGAATTTAAGGACAGTTCTTAGGTGGGATCTACAAGGAGAATTTGGAGGATATAAGAAGGAGAAACGCTCTCGTAGATAGGAGGGGAAAGAAGGTTAGTGTAGGACGTTGAAAAGGAGACAAAGAAGGCGATTTTCTCTACGGAGCCGTATAGGCAACCATTTCAGCTGAGCACGGTGCTCAGAAACGTGGTCGAATTTCCTTAATCCAAATATGAACCGGATACATAGATTTTGCAAGCGCTCTAGTTTATCTAAAAGATCTTCTGATGCATCCAAGTAGCATGTATCAGCGTAGTCTAAAGTTGGTTGGATAAGGGATTGAGCAAGAGAGATCCTAGTCTCAAAGGGCAAGAAGTATTGGATAGATCTAAGGGTGTGGAAGGAAAAGTGGACCTTACGACTGACTTCACTAATGTGGGCTGACCATTTAAGGTTAGAGTCCATTACAATACCCAAGTTTTTGGCTGTGTTGGTAAAGGCAATTACAGAACCCTCAAATATTACAGGCGAAAGACAATCAAAATCAATCCGGTTTCGCAAAACACTAGTACCGATCACCATTGCTTGAGACTTACTGGGATTTACCTTGAGACCGTGACATGTAGCCCATTCTGATACACGGCAAAGGTCATCATTCATCGATGCAATGGCTGATTCAGCATCATCCACCGGGAAGTGACGATACGGCTGCAGGTCATCAGCGTATAAGTGAAATTTACAGGATAAAACTTTAGTAATGGTATTTATAAAAACAGAAAACAATAAAGCTCAAAATACTCCAGCTCCCAGATCACACCAATCTGAGTGCATTTCATCAAGGCAGACACGCTGTGAACGTCCATGTAGATAAGAACTAAACCAATTTATGGCAGAAGGAGATACATTGATAGAGTGAAGGATCCCTAAAAGGATATCGAAGTCTACCGAGTTAAAGGCGTTAACAAAAACTAGTAGAGTCAGCATTTTATTATCTATTGCCATTCGAATATCATCAGTCACATTCACCAAAGCAGTAGAAGTGCTGTGGCCTGATCGAAATCCAGACTGATAGGGACTAATGACACTATTTTTTAAAAGGAAAGAAGAAAACTGGTTATGTGCGATTTGCTCAAGTACTTTGGAAAGATAAGGCATTATAGAAATAGGGCGAAAGTCAGAAAAGGAACAGGGGTTAGTAGTTTTTGGCAGTGGTATGACATGTGCTTGTTTCCAAGTTGAAGGAAATGTACCAGACGAGAGTGAGAAATTAAAAATGTGGGTGAGTATAGGAAGAATTACCGGTAGTATTCGAGTGATCATATTAGAGCAAACCAAGTCATTACCTACTGCATTAGAAGATATATGTTTTATAGCTTTTACAACATCGTCTTGTGAAACGAAATTAAAATTAAAGGGAAGATAAGAAGGTTGAGGTAAATTACTTAACTCAGCTAACGTATTCGCCTTAACAGAAGGATCAAGGGCAACAGGTGGCTTAGAAAAGTGTTTATTTAGTTCTCTTATGTCAATATTAGAATGACTAACCTCTGACGTTCTTCCCACTCCAACAGACTTTAAGAATTTCCAAGTTTCCGCAGGGCTACGGTTGATTAGTGAATCGTGGAAGTAACGCCTCTTTGCATCGCGACACAAGAGACTGCAGCGGTTGCGAAGCACTTTGTAAGATTTTAAATTAAACTCAGAAGGACAACGTTTGTATCTACGGTTGGCTTTATCTCTACGTGCCATTAGAGTCTTTATTTCAACCGTGAGCCAAGGAGCGGGTTTGTGTTTAATCTTGACACGTCGGAGCGGAGCATGATGATCAAATAATCCAAGAACTAAAGAGTTAAATGTGTTCACCTTTTCATCTATGCTTTCCTTCTCCAGAACTTGACTCCAATTTATGTCACGAGCATCACATAATAATGCATCCGCATCAATGCCTCTGAAATTACGAAGATGTCGATAATTTGACTTACGTTTAGGAGGACGCACACAGTATGATAAGTAAATCAGGTCGTGATACGAGAAGGGTGCGGCAAGTTGACCATGAGTGGAAACATTATCAAGACAGGATACTATTATTAAGTCTAGAAGAGATGGTCTACAATCAGGAGCGTGGTGAGTAGCGGAAAGTGGTAAAATATTAAGATTGTAGGAAAAAGAAAGGTCTTGAAGCAGATGTGTGCGAGAATCATTCTTAATGATACACGTGTTTAAATCACCCATTAAGATAATTTGTTCATATAGAGGACATAGGTCATTAAGGATGGATTCTAAGGAACTAAAATAATTTACGTGAAGACTGGGAGAGTAAAATACTGCCAAAAGTATTTTAGAATGTTGCATGGTCAGTTCTAGTAAAATATATTCGGCAGATGCAGAATAAGAGGAAGGTGAAGCGCGTAGAATTTTATAAGGTATAGATTTGCGAAGGTAAATTGCTACGCCACCACATCTGGCGCCAATTCTGTCATTCCGTATGAGAACAAAGTCAGATAAATTAAACATAGAAGAGTGAAGAGAAGGTTTCAAAAACGATTCGGAAATAAGTACTGCATCTAAGTGATCACAGCTGAAGGACGACACTATGTCAGGAAAGTGAGATGCAACACTTTGCGCATTAATATGCACAACGTTAAAGTTCCGGGGGTAATCGGAGAAAATGGAGGTCAAGTTGTCATGCAGGGTCATGGTAGGAGAAGAGTCACTATCTACTGCACTATGAAAACTGCTTTGTAAAGACGAGCAGGAGAAAAAGCTTACATTAAAATCAGTAAGATCATCCATAATTATAACTAAATAAGACGAATATATAAATAAATACTTAACTAAGATACAATATATATAGAAGTATAGTAAAATATTAATAATATATATATACCTAGATTCAATTATAAATTTAAAGCTATCTATAAACAATTTTTGATGAGCTGCCATCAAAAATTGTTTATTTAAATTGTTTATGCTGGACCATTGAACTGAATGGATATTTATACAATCAAAAGTTTATAAGATTATGTAAAATATAAACATACACAGAAAACCAGATTTAGAAAAAGAAGTATTAGATTATTATTCTTTTCTTGGAAAGTGTCATCGTAAATTTTTATTTTTATTTTTTTATCTTTGTGGTGGCATAGATAATCAGTTAGTTCCCTAACAACGGTTGTGACCAAATGTCCAAAATAGTTGGCAATCAGGTCACAGCCCTTTCTTCAAATGACTTTCGATCTAGCTCTGAAACGTCAGGAGCACTTTCCGACCATAGAATCCCATAGATATGAGGACTACCGGGATGCTGAAATTCAGTTCTATACCAGAAGTCTCTCACTGAAAAATGTGGTCCCATCATTTTCTATGAAAAAGTCAGCTCGTTGTTGGAAAAATCAGAAAACTATTTATTAATGAGTTTTCGTTTTAAAGTTTACCTTTTAATGCCATGTGCCATGATTGAACCAAAGTTCGCTCAACAAAATCGTAGAATAAGCGACACCCTTTTCGTAAAAGTCGGTTAAATATGATAAAATATGATGGTGACTGGAAGAAAATGCTCTTAGCTTTAAGTCCGCCATTTGTTAAAAGTATATTTGTACTTTGGAACAATAAAGTTTGTTTTTTTGTTTGTAATAACTTTATTGTACTATGAAAAAACACAATTACATACAAAAACAATAGAATAAATTGACGGACTTATCTCATAATGGAATCTCTTCCAGTCAACCGGCGAATAAGAAGATAGGACAATTACTCACAAGAAGGGTATAGAAGGTCTTACTTACACAGGATAAATGAAACTAACATTATATCTAACTAAATACCTACACATGCATACTTGCTACAAGATATACTTACAAAAACATTCATAAATATACATATCATACCTAAACCTACGTAAATATATATAAATATACATAAACATACATAAAATATATAAAATATATAAAATATAAAAAATAATAACTAAATATGTTAAAATAATATAAATTGTACTTACTTAACAATAATGAAATGTAAAGCTTAAATGTCAGAAGTAACAATAAAAGATTTGAGGAGTTTAGATTTGAAAGAATTGAGCGACGTAGCCACTTTCACATCATCAGGAAGAGAATTCCAAAGCCTTGCCGCCATGACTGAAAAAGACTTGGCGTATGTCTGCGTGGAATACGATGGAGTGTCCAAGGACGGGTTTTTAGAACCACGAAGACGATCATCTACCTGTCGGAAAGAAAATTGTCGTTTCAGATAGACAGGAGTGGAGGGATTGTAGAGGATATTAAATAAAAGGAAAAGGATATGGGTGTTCCTGCGTATTCTGATTGGGAGCCAATTGAGTTTATTTCGGAACTCCGAAATATGGTCATACTTACGGAGACCGAAGACAAATCGAATGGCTTGATTTTGTAGACGCTCCAACTTATTTAAGAGTTCTTCGGTAGGATCAAGATATGCTACATCCGCATAGTCCAAGACGGGAATCAGTAGGGAGCGAGCTAATAAGATTTTTGTGCTCATAGGAAGAAAATATTTGAGTCTTCTTAAGGAATGCAAAGCCACAAATAACTTATGGCTCACCTCATTTATTTGTGCTGACCATGAGAGCGTTTCGTCAAAAATAATTCCTAGGTTTTTTACTGTAGGAGTAAAAGGAATGATATTCCCGTCAAAAACAACATTAGGAGTAGACTTACCGTCCTGACGACGTTAAAGCAAACAGCTGTTTTGATTTGATCTATGTAGTTTATTCGATAAATCCTATTTAAAACGTTGAAATAGTATTGGAATAGTGAAATTAGCAAATATTGGTGATTAATCAACAAGATTTCAAAATTATTTTTTCAAAAAGTGAGAAAAATAAGAAGATATAAGTAAATATAATTCAAAAATTCTCAAATATCCGTTGATGTGCCTGACCTACGACAACCCGCGGTATCGTCGCTGAACGGTGAATCATCAACACGCATTGCCCGTCGCTCGAAGTACTGGTGAGACTTGTACCAAGATATTTACATGTTAAATGATATTCATCGCTTTACTGTCACTTCGTTATCGCTACCCCCGTTTCTAATCGAATAGTGATGTCAACAATAAAGCAGCATAAATGCAATGACAAAATCCCAATGGCTACAGAAGTGTGCATATGTGCAGGATGCAAGATTATAATAGATAACGAAAATGAATTTATGAACTGTATTAAATGTAAACAAACATATGATATCTTATGCGCAAATTTCAACAGCGTATCGTTCGCCTCTTTGTCAACGGAGTATAAAAATTCTTGGGTTTGCATTGAATGCCGGAGCAAATTACCTAAGATTGATAACTCACATACACCGGTGCGACAACATTTCACAGCGCATCTGCATGAAAATAGTTTCGCAAGCAACTGCCCTGATTTATCCATAGGTAGTTTTGATAATGTGACAGTGCGGCCTCCAAAGCGAAACGTCCAAGTAACTCAAATGACAATTGAGAGTTCAAAAAACTTAGTAAATCACGATGATAGTAACTTCAGAATAACGCCACTAGATGGAACTACAAGTACTTTACCAAACCTATCAGATAGCGAAAATGAGGACCAAATTTTAGATTTGAAAGAAAAAAAAAATTGAATTGAATTTGGCAAATAGCAAAATAAATACTCTAGCATTGGAAAATGATGAACTTAAAAAAACAATCTCGGATATGAAATTAGAAAAAATCAGTAATAAAAAAAAGACACTCAGATCTAAAAAGGATACATCAGAAAATGAATTGTTGGAGAAAAGGACTAACAATGAAACAGAAAAGAAGCATCAAATTTGCAAAAATCATTCATAAATTCCAATTCTATGTCAAAAATATGCATGATTAGTTCAAATAAACATAATAATATGATTAAAATTGCAGAAAACACTTTAAGTAATTATCATATATGCCATTATTTATATCCAAAATGATCAGACGATGCACTCCATTGGTATCGTTCTATTAAAGACAGCGTTGATACTTGGGACGATCTTTGTAAATTACTTAAGCGTGATTTTAGTCCGCATAATTACGACGATAAACTAATGGCGGAAATAAGACTTCGTTCTCAGGGCGAGAAAGAGAACATAACCTTATATATAGCAAAAATGCAAGGATTATTTTCCCGTTTGGATGAGCCTGTCAGCGAGTCTGTCAAATTGAACATCTTGTTAAATAACATTAGGCCTTGTTACACTAATTGCCTTCTGACTGGGGTTGTTTCAGATATTTCTTCGTTGGTTAGCATTAGCAGAAAGTTCGAACAATATCAAAGTCGTAGTAATGATTTTTCTCAACCACCTAAGGTTACTTCTAGTACTTTGGCGCCTGAACTGGCTTACGTTGATTCCGATTCCGCCATCGTAAATAAAACTTATAATAATAAAAACTTTTTCCGAAATCGAAATTATTTTAAAAATTCCAGTCCGGCTTCTTCTAACAATTTTTCTAAGGATCGTCAAATTAATGCCGTTGCTAATACTACTAATAATAAACAATTCTGCCTAAGATGTAGAAATGACTCGCACAATTTATCATCTTGCACTCAGCCTCGTTTTCTTATTTGCTTTAAATGTGGTTTGAAAGGTTTTAAAGTCTCTAATTGTACAAACTGTAATAAAAACAATGAACCTTCAAAAAAAGGGAAAGTCTAAAATAAAAAGTCGAACTAGTAAAACTGAGTGGCACAATTGGCTACATCACGTATCCAATTTCTTTAATTGCCATAAACTTTCTTCAATCGTAAATACAAACACACAACCTCCCTATATCCCTGTAGTAGTAAATAAAAAAAACACCATTGGCTTACTTGATTCTGGGTCTTGCGCAACTATACTTGGTAATAATTCTCATCTTCTTTTCTTGAAAAATTTGGAATTAAGTGGTTCTAAGCCCTTGGTTTTTACCACCGCTGGTGGCGAGCAATATTCTTCACTCGGCTCAGTGGTAATTCCATTCCAATTTCAAAATAAAACTGTTTCTCTTGTTACCCATATCGTTCCTGGCATCAAAAATCCCTTGATTCTGGGTATGGATTTTTGGAGAAGTTTTGGTCTGTTTCCGGCTAATTTGGAAACCGTCTCACCTCAAAATAATCACGAATCTGGAACCTCGGTAGTACAGAAGGACACCGTTAGTAAATTAATTTCATTTGATAATTTAACTGACGATCAAAGAACTACCGCCAAAAACATTATTTCTCAATTTATCGATATTTCTTATCAGAAACGCGGTCTCGGCCGTACCTCTCTCATTACTCATTCGATAGATACAGGTGATCACCCACCGATTCGGCAGCGTTACTATCGCATGTCACCAGAGAAACAGCGCATTTTGGTAAAACATGTCGACCAAATGCTTAAAGAGGACGTGATTGAACCTTCCGAGAGCCCTTGGTCTAATCCAGTGATCTTGACCCCTAAAAAAAATGGCGAACTACGTTTTTGTCTGGATAGTCGGAAATTAAATTCTATAACAAAAAAAGATGCTTATAGTTTACCCTATATTGCTGAGATTTTGGATAACTTAAGAGATGCTAAATACATATCTAGTTTAGACATTTCAAAATGTTTTTGGCAAACTTTGATAAAAAAAGAGGATCGTTGCAAAACGTCATTTTATATTCCTACGCGTGGTAAATTTCATTTTAAATCTATGGCTTTTGGATTAACTAACGCTCCAGCCACCCAGCAGCGTCTTGCAGATATTTTGTTTTACGGTCCAGAATTTGAAAACAGGGTTTTTTGTTATATCGACGACGTAATTTGTGTCTCAGATTCGTTTGATAGCCATATTACACTATTGTCAAAAATACTAGAAAAATTAAAATATGCGAACCTCACTATAAATCTCGACAAATGTAACTTTTTCAGTACTAAATTAAAATACCTGGGTTATGTAATGGATTCGGAAGGCCTTCATGCCGATCCCGAAAAGGTAGAATCGATAAAAAACTACCCCACTCCTACTAACAAAAAGGAGGTCCGTCGCTTTCTAGGCGCTGCGTCGTGGTATAGAAGGTTTATACCTAACTTCAGTGCGCTGGCATCTCCCTTGAATAAACTAACCTCTAACGGTAAAAACTCTCCTGCGTTCAATTGGTCGCGAGAGGCTGACGCAGCTTTCAATAAATTAAAGGATTGTTTGTCTTCTTCGCTGGTACTATCTTGTCCAGATTACACACAACCATTTGAAATTCACGCGGATAGTAGTGACTTTGGTATCGGAGCTGTTCTTTGTCAGGTCTTGGAGGAGAAAGAAAGAGTTATAGCCTTCTACAGCAAATCCCTTACGGACCAAGAAAGAAATTATAGTGCTACAGAGCGCGAGGCGCTTGCTGTTCTGTCAGCTATTGAACACTGGCGTTGCTATGTAGAAAATGGCAAGAAATTTATTGTGTACACTGATCACGCTGCTCTCAAGTGGTTTATCAAACTCAACAATCCTACGGGTCGACTGGCTAGATGGGGAGTCCGTCTTTCTTCCTATAATTTCGAAATAAAGCATCGTCGAGGAACCGATAACGTTGTGCCAGACTTCCTTTCTCGTTCTCCTAATGTCATGCCTATGCAATGCAACACAATAGATGGGAATGTCACTTCTACTCCCATGCTGGTCTGGGAGAAACGAAAAAACTTAGAATGTACCAGCTGCTTCTCTTCCCACGCAGATCGTAAAAGCCGATCGAGGGAATGGGCAAAAATGCAAATCATGTTAACAGGCGATGCGGCTAGCAACCCATCACTGTATTGATTGCTTTTCCATCTTCTCGCCCACCATGACGCTAAAAGTGGCTTTTGGGTCTTGCGGCCCTGGGCTCATGCATAGAGCCGCAAGACCCAAAATGCTCTGTCTGCCCCATTAGGGATAAAGACGTGATAGTATGTATGTATGTCATTTCTACTAATGATTCATGGTATCTTAATATCTATAAAGGTTGTTCACAGTCTCCTGCCTCTTTTATCGACTATCAGGTCCTTAATAATAAATTATATCGTTTTAAAAAAAGTCTTAACCCTCTTACTAGAGAGTTTCAATGGAAAGAGGTTGTTCCATCCGAAGAGAGATCGGAGTTAATGAGGCAAAACCATTCGTTGCCCACAGCCGGTCACATGGGCATCTCTAAAACATACAAGCGCTTGGCCCTTAACTACTATTGGCCAGGTATGTATGCGGACGTGGTTAAGGCCGTCAATTCTTGCGATGATTGTATCGCTCATAAACATCAAACTCACTCCACTTTCGGTCATATGGGCGGACCAAAGTCATGTCTTAGGCCGTTTCAAACGATAAGTATCGATCTAATCGGACCCCTTCCGCCTACAAGAAAACAAAATAACTATATTTTCGTTGTCTGTTGTTGTTTCTCCAAGTATTGTTTGCTTTTCCCTATAAAGCGTGCCACAGCAGAAATAATAACAAAAATACTCGAAGATAATGTTTTCTTGGTTCACGGCATTCCTTCTACGGTCATAGTAGATAACGGTAAACAATTCGTTAGTGCCTAATTTAAAAACTTATTATCTAAACTAGCTGTTGCCCGCGACTTCGTCTGCGTGGACTTTAGTTTATAAGAATCGTTATTTTGATATTTTCAATAAAACCGGTCAAGTGCATATCAGGTCACACGCAGTGAAGGGTTCCGTATTTGTGAATGTCGATTTAGAATTAAAACTAAAGAGTTCATCATCATCTCAGCCCTTATTCCGTCCACTGCTGAGCATAGACCTGTCTTCGTCGACACATCTCAGTCCTGTGCTGCTCACATCCAAGTGTTACCCGCGACTTTGATTATTTCGTCAACCCATCTCATGGGCACCGTCGGGCCAGTTGCCCTGCCCAGTTTTACTTTAAGTTCATGACCGTTGCCAAATTACAGCCTCTTGGTTCTAATTATCTCTAAGTAAAACCATGGACAGAGAGACAGACAGAAATGGCAAAACTATAAGGGTTCCCTGTTTACTACGATCACACATTATCTCTAGTCACAGTCTAAGTCAATCGGAATTTTGACATTGTAAACTACATGTAAACTTACACTGTTACCGAATGTTACTGCTACGCCGTGGGTCTCTCTAAAACGAAATACTTATGCAATAGTTAGTGACTTTGGTAATATTTAATTCATACATACATACATACATACATACTATCACGTCTTTATCCGTAATGGGGCAGACAGAGCATTTTGGGTCTTGCGGCTCTATGCAGAGCCTAGGGCCGCAAGACTCAAAAGCCACTTTTAGCGTCATGGTGGGCGAGAAGATGGAAAAGCAATCAATACAGTGACGGGTTGCTAGCCGCATCGCCTGTTAAAATGATTCGCATTTTTTGCCCATTCCCTCGATCGGCTTTTACGATCTGCGCGGGAAGAGAGGCAGCTGGTACATTCTAAGTTTTTTCGTTTCTCGCAGACCAGCATGGGAGAAACGAAAAAAATTAATTCATCTTCCGTCTTTTGGCGTGAGTTCCCACAGCACTAATCTGTTGTAGCTCTCTGCAGCGGCTGTAGTAGCTCTCTCTACTGCTGCCACCGTCTATACGTATCTCCCCCTCTTCCCCGCCCTCCCGATGTGGCGGTGCAATGGTAAGCCCTGTCAAATATGTCTTTCGCTAGGCAGGAGATAAAAGTCGAGAAATACGCATTTCTACTTTGAGTCCCGACAGATGACGGCGTTCCTCAAGTAACCTTAAACAAAGGTTTTCTTAAGATCGCCTTAATCATGAGCCGCGTCCGAAGCTGGAAGCGAGAGGAGTGTACTGGATAGAGCTTCCCCCGGGCCATCTTCACTATCGTCACCATTCTATTGATGTAGACTTCCAAGCTGAGGCATCTGCCAAACTTAAGATACCTCTAGGTATTTGACGTGTTAGTATCTCGGCACATTTTACCAGTAGAGCTTCAAGGATGGCAGGAAGTTAGTGTTCTCTGAGATCAATGTCTGCTTAGTGTTCACTAATAACCTCCGTTTGTAGAGCTTCTCGGGTAGGGCGTCCTATACGGCTGTTTGGAGGTTATTTGCGGCGTACTTTCAGTTCAAACGAACTGGATAATGACCATTACTATCTTTCGTTCCTCAGGGAAGGAGGTCACAATACTGAGTAGTCTTGGTATGTGTGTTCCACACATTTTTATTGCAGTGCCTAACTTAAATTTTAACCTAACATTTTTTCCCTAACCTTTCTTCTTACGTGAGGAAAAGGTGCCTTTTGGCCACAGGAAATCGGACGGTTAAGGTTTTTACCCACAAAAAATGTCATGGTGATAACGGCCTTACCGCTTTTGCCAAGTCAGTGTGCTAAATCTTGCTCCAAAGACCTGGTACGGCGACTGCTTATCAGCGGCTTTGGCTGAGCTCACTCGAGGTACTCTCTCAGTTATCGAGAGGAGTCTGAGTGGCCTGGTACATCGGCCTTCAATTTTATCCGCTAGGGTAAAGACGCGTGTTGACACAAATGCTCCCTTCAACCTAGAGGACCGTATTTGTGGCGCGACGGAATTCCGTTCCCATCGCCCGACTGGCCCACGTCGTGGAGGCAGATTTATGGAGGAGGATTTTACGCGGGAAAAATCCCTTCGGTTCGGACACCTTGCCAGTAACGGGAGACCGGTAAGGTTATGTGGCGTTTACCACTAAAAACTCCGGGGTAAGGGCTAAAAGCCCCGGCGCGGCTACCACTATGGCGGTCCGTGACTCGCTCACAGCACCCTATGCTTTAGTCAGAGGACATCCCCTGTGCCTAACCTAACCTATTAAGTACACCTGCGGTCAGTTCTGCATGGATATTTCCATAACAAAATCGATTGCGCCGATTTGCGCCACGCCCTCCTTAAAAACTTATGTATTGGTTTGGTTTAGATACCATAGATGGCGCTAGTTGGATTGGAAATAAGAAAATAAATAATTTACATGGCTCATTCAAGTCTCGTTCTTTGCTAGTTATTATATTATCACAAATTCTCCTATTACAATTAAAAACCTTATTGCAGATAAACGACAGCTAGCTAGGATTCGAACTCGGTAGCATAAAATTTGTCTTATGTTTCAATACCACTAACCATTAGACCAATGCGTATCTATGCAGAGGATTAAAATTACCCTACTGTTTATCCTGTTGTAGTTATTTATGAAGGTTGATATTGTAAGCGACTAAAATAAAAACTCAAAAGAATTGAAGGTAGTTTACCATTGATTTATAAAAATGATATCTTTGTTAAATCGTAACGTTCTATACTTTCTTTGAGTAAGTTCAGTTACGATTGCGTTAAACGAGTTTTAATTATTTATTTTAATATGAGTTCGTGTTTGAATATTGATATGGCTACGAGGGCCCAAATAATAGCTTTGCCTAAGCAAGGCCTTAATTATTCTGAAATTTCTAGAGAAACTGGCTTAAACGTAAGTATAAAAAAATTATTGAATTCACTTTCTGTTATTTACTTTACTACGAATGGCCATTGAAACATAAAAATAAAACATATATTCCTTTTTTAGATAAAGACTGTCACTTTATGGATAAAACGGTTTCAAGAGGAGGGTTCGTTGGAACACCGCAGTAGATCCGGCAGAAGACCCCATATTAGCTCAGACCAGCGTGAACTTATGGTGCAAGGTTATGAGGAAAATGGCTTTATCCCAACCAGATATTACGCAGGATTATTTGACACATCTTTACGAACGGTGCATCGTGCTCTCCATAGTGAAGGTCTGCATTACCGGCGACATGCTATTAAGCCATTGCTAACCGACACCCATAAAAGAGCGCGATTAGAGTTCGCTTTGGAATATAGAAATTTCGACTGGAGTAACGTCATATTCAGTGATGAGAAGACTTAAATCTAGCCAACACCGGCGAGTTACGCTGTAGCATAGGAATAATACGCGTTATAATAGTGATCACGTTGTGCTTAACTGTGAATCTGGTCGTATAACAGTAAACATGTGGGGGATATGGGGAGCCTGGTCCTGGTCAAGGATAGGGCACTTCCTCCTCTCTGCTGGCTGCTGGGTCGCGTGGTGCAGGTGTATCCGGGTTCCGACGGCGTCGTAAGGGTCGCCGAACTGAAGACCAAGAAGGGCACAATTCGGCGCGCCTTCAACAACATTTGTCCACTACCAATCCTTTGAAGTGGACACTTCAACCCGGGGAGCATGTTTGCGCCTGTAGCTTGCGCACCGGGCCACTAAGGAGCGAGCAAGACGCACGGGAGGCAGCGGCGAGTGGATTGGTCGGCTATGACGACATATCTGTGGTAATGACGTCAGACAGAACAGCGGCGATGTTGATTGGGTGGTAGTGAACAACCGAAGATCACTTGCATTTGGACATCCACGACGACGCCACTCTTTTTTTGTATATCTGTTTTTCTTAGTTGTCAATATACATATTTATTTTCATACAGTCCAGGTTTTCATTTTAAACAATCGAAGGATCCTTAACAGTCAAAATTTAATCTTCCTGATCAGAATTTCATGCTGTATTATTTATTATGGTCAAAATTGGATATCGCTACTCGTGAAGCATATGAATTGCAACTTACTTCTAATGTTGACGTTCCGATTTGACGAGTTTGATGATTTGAAAAATTTTATTGAAAAAAGAAGTAAAGCTTTAGAAAATTCAAATATCCTCTCAACTGGCCCATTCCGGTGAAATGGTATATCAAGACGGAGATTGCTAGAAGAGCGAAGATTTTTTTAAATGAGTATCACCAAGAAAAGTGAATTTTGATTTGAGATATGACGGAGTTTTAGGGTCAAAAAGAATGGAAAAGAGGGTTGTGAGAATATGCAGCCGGCGACGCTGACGAATAGGCAACCATTTTAGTTGAGTGCGGTAAGCAGACACATGGTCGTACTTACGAAGGCTATATATAAATCGAAGACAGTTATTTTGAAGTCTATCGAGTTTATTTAGGAGGTCACAATTCAAATCCGAGTAACACACATCACCATATTCCAGAATAGGTAGGATAAGAGTTTGAATGAGCATAGTTTTTATTATGTTTATAGGGAGAAAAATTTTCAGTTTGTACAGGGAGCGCAATCCATTAGTGATCCTACGAGCAGTCTCAGAAACCTGCACATTCCAGGCGAAACTAGTATCTATGTGTAGGCCAAGGTCTTTCACGCTAGAACTAAATGGAATGATAGAGTTTTCATACGAAACTGGTGTTATGGTGCCATTATCAATACGACTTAAGAGACGAGCGCTGCCGATCAGTATAGCTTGACATTTGTTGGGGTTAACTGTTACTCCGAACCGCTGAGACCAGTCACTTATCACCTTCAAATCGGCATTTATTCTTTCTACGGCGCTGTCTACCTCACCGACTTCTGTCTGAGTATAAAGTTGCAAGTCGTCGGCGTAAAGATGATACGAGCACTGAAGTTCTTTTGTGATAAAATCTATAAAGATTGAAAACAGTAATGGAGAAAGAATCCCGCCTTGTGGTACACCAGTGTCAATGTTACTCCAACTGGAAGTACGTTCGTCAATACGAACTGACTGCTGACGACCACGAAGATATGTAGAAAACCAATCAACTACCGCAGGTGAAATGGAATGATGTGAGAGGATTGCTAAGAGGATGTCATGGTCGACGGTATTAAAAGCATTAGAAAAGTCCACTAAACCCAGCACAGTGAATTTAGTATCCTCCATACCTGCTCTAATATCGTCGGTCACTTTAAGTAAAGCAGATACAGTCCTATGCCCAGGTCTAAAGCCAGATTGCAATGGATTCAACAGACCATTACCATGGAAAAATGAGGTGAGTTGCCTGTGAGCGCAAGCCTCGAGAACCTTGGACAAGAGCGGCAGAATTGAGATAGGACGAAAATGGCTGGGAAGGGAAGGATTAGAGATTTTGGGAAGAGGGCGGATATAGGCTTTACGCCAAAGGGAAGGAAATTGGGATGTTGACAGTGAGTAATTTATAATGTGGACAATGGCTGGTAAAATAATTTCTAGAATATTTTCTATCATGCGACGATTTATTTGGTCACAACCAACAGGCCACGAGGCGTTCACACTTTCATCACAGGAGTAATATTCTTCATCACCGGTGTGATATGACTCACTATCAGACATACAATCGAATAGAATACAATATAATAATAAAATATATACCTATAAAATATATGCACGTAAATGGATATTCCTAGAATCTAAATTTCGTGACTTTAAAATTTCAATGCGCGGCACCACCCGCCAGTCAACCAATATTACACACATAATTATAACAATATAAGTAGCTACATACAAGATAGGTATATTGAATTTTAGTGCAAGTAATAAGAGAAGAAAAAAAAAACAATATCGTACCTACCTAGCGTGTGTTCATCCATGTTCAACTAAGTGCAAGGCTATTATCAACAAAAAATAAATAACTACCTTCGTAAAAGGAATCGTAATAAATAACAACATTATGACATTAGTAAACATTTAAGTATCCAGGGCAAAAAAAAAAGTAATCTAAAAAACTAACTGTGTGTGTGTGTGACGTTTTGAACGAAATAACTTTAATTATCCAAAATCCAGACGCCATCTTGAACTCGAAAAAAAAAATACAAATTTGGATTTTTCGGCTCAAAGTACATATAGAAATGGATTTTCAGCCAAATCGGAGGCATTTGACTTTCGGCGGCCATCTTAGATTTCCAAAAATTAAAAAAAAACGCGGCGCTTGTGTGGTGGCTCGGGCTTCGCCCTCGCCCGCAGCTCGCTTTTCGGGCTCGCAACGCTCGACCTCCGGCCTCGTGAAGATTACTTAGGAGGGATCCAAGGGGGAGTGAGGAGTAGCTCGGGCTTCGCCCTCGCCCGCAGTTCGGCCTGCGGCCTCGCGAGGGTGGCCTTTGCTTTTGGCTTTTGGCCTCTGGCTGCGCCTAGTTACTTAGGGTGGCCGTTTGTAAAAAATTGTCCTAGTATGGCGGCCATCTTGGATTCTGAAAAGAATAAAAAAACAAATCACGCTTGTCAAATTGCTCACAACCCCCTACATTTAGGAAAAAAAATCACGCCCCTAGCCCTAACCGTTTTTGAAGGCCGTACCCCTTCCACATCAGGTTTCTGCAGATCCTCAAATGTCAGATTTTTCTGGTACTCACTGGAGCACCCTCTATAGGACCACACATCAACCTAAACCCCTCCAACCCCGCAACAGGGCAAACAACTATGTCAATCAGTCAGTCAGTGAGTGGTAATGTAGGTTTATATATTATAATATAATATAATATAATTATATAACTAGCTTTTCGGGCGCTGCGCGGGCTGCAAGCAGCCCGCGGTCTTTCTTGCGGCTGTTGAGGTAGGCTAAAATATGTTTCCAGTTCAGAAAATGGGTAAGTTTGTATGGGGAGAAATTGTCCTTGTATGGCGGCTATCTTGAATTTTGAAAAAAATCAAAAAACAAATGACGCTCGTCAAATTGCTCACAACCCCCTACATTTTGGAAAAAAAATCACGCCCCCAACCCCAACCGTCTTCGCAGGCCGTACCCCTTCCACATCAGGTTTCCGCATATCCTCAAATGTCAGATTTTTCTGGTTCTCACTGGAGCACCCTCTATACGACCGCACATCAACCTAAACCCCACCAACCCCGCAACAGGGCAAACAACCATGTCAATCAGTCAGTGAGTGAGTGGTATTGTAGGTTTATATATTATAATATAACTAGCTTTTCGGGCGCTGCGCGGGCTGCAAGCAGCCCGCGGTCTTTCGTGCGGCTGTTGAAGTAGGCTAAGAAATGTTTCCAGTTCAAAAAATGGGTAAGGTTGTATGGAGAGAAATTGTCCATGTATGGCGGCCATCTTGGATTTTGAAAAAATTCAAAAAACAAATAACGCTCGTCAAATTGCTTACAACCTTCTACATTTTGAAAAAAAAAATCACGCCCCTAACCCTACCCGTTTTCGCAGGCCGTACCCCTTCCACATCAGGTTTCTGCAGATCCTCAAATGTCAGATTTTTCTGGTACTCCATTTCGCACCCTCTATACAACCGCACATCAACCTAAACCCCACCAACCCCGCAACAGGGCAAACAACTATGTCAATGAGTCAGTCAGTCAGTCAGTGGTAATGTAGGTTTATATATTATAATATAATATAACTAGCTCTTCGGGCGCTGCGCGGGCTGCAAGCAGCCCGCGGTTTATCGTGCGGCTGTTGAGGTAGGGTAAGACATGTTTCCAGTTCTGAAAATGGGTAAGTTTGTATGGAGGGAAATTGTCCTTGTATGGGGGCCATCTTGAATTTTGAAAAAAATAAAGAAACAAATGACGCTCGTCAAATTGTTCACAACCCCCTACATTCTGGAAAAAAAAACACGCCCCTAACCCCAACCGTCTATGCAGGCCGTACCCCTTCCACATCAGGTTTCCGCAAATCCTCAAATGTCAGATTTTTCTGGTACTCACTGGAGCACCCTCTATACAACCATGCATCAACCTTAACCCCACCAACCCCGCAACAGGGCAAACAACTCTGTCAGTGAGTGAGTGGTAATGTAGGTTTATATATTATAATATAACTAGCTTTTCGGGCGCTGCGCGGGCTGCAAGCAGCCCGCGGTCATTCGTGCGGCTGGTCAGGTAGGCTAAAAAATGTTTCCAGTTCAGAAAATGGGTTAGTTTGTGTGATGTATGTAGGTTGGTAAATAATGAATGGTGGTGGGTAGCTGTAAGTTGCTATGTACTCGATGTGTCAGTTTGGAATAAACGGTTATACGTTCAGCCGCATTTCTCTTCTTCCCTCGGAATATAAGTTCCTGTAGGATTAATAGGCCACGACAGTTCATTGGCGAACGAGGATTGTTCGGGTTGAAAGGATTTTTATCGCGTGCGACGAAAATAGACACGGATATGTCGATCAGCAAAGTGCGGGAGTTCGACGTGAAGGCCGGGGCGTGGTTTTCTTACGTGGACGGACTCGAAATGTATTTTAAAGTGAACGAGGTGAAAGATGAGCTCAAAGTACCGACCCTGATAGCAGTGATGGGAGACGAGGCGTACGAACTTTTATCCAACCTGGCAAGTCCGAGGAAGCCGTCGGATATCACATACGAGGACGCTGTCGCGTTATTACGCAATCATCTTCAGCCAGCCCCATCGGCCCTCGCGGAGAGGTTCAGGTTCAGGCAACGGAGGCAAGCAGCGGACGAGAATGTAGCCAGCTACGTGGCTGAATTAAAGAAGCTGACGCGGCACTGCAAGCTGGGAAATGGGTTGAACGAAAACCTGCGGGATCAATTTGTGTGCGGCATACGGAGTGATCTCATCAGGCAGAGGTTATTCGCGGAAGACGATACGCTCACTTTTGCTAGCGCGGCTAGCTCGTTGGAAGCTGCGGAGCGGGACGCCGCGGCAGTGGATGCGGCGGGAACAGCCAGCCGGGAACAATCGGCGGAGGTGCATGCACTGGCGGTCAACAACAGTACGCAGCAGCAGTGGAAGTCGGCGGGTCAACGCGGGCGCAGCGCACGCGGTGGGTCGGCACCACGGCGGGCCGGTAGCGGAGCGCGGAGCTTTGGCGGCGGGAGGGGTGCGGGCGATGGCACTCAGAAGCCGTACAGTGGGCAATGTGGCTGTTGCGGAGGAACAGGCCACTATCGTGACGAGTGCCGGTTCAAAAGATATATCTGCAGCAAGTGTAAATGCACGGGACATCTGAGACGAGTTTGTCCCGAGCAGCAGCAGGGACGAGGTGCCGCCTTGCATTATGGGGCAGCAGGAGAGGAAGACACTCGCGAGGAAGACCCAGGGAGTTACACCGAGGAGTTCCACCACTTATGTCTAAACGACTATAAGGCGGTGAGTGTACCTGTTGTCGTTGAAGGACATATAATTAATATGGAGGTCGATACTGGTACGGCAGTATCATGTATTAGTAAAGAAACGTACGATAAATATTTAAACCACATGAAGATTGAACCTACTAATGTACGATTGAATTTTTACGACGGATCTATTATTAGACCATTAGGCGTAATTAAACCTAATGTGTGCTACGAAACGGTTAGCGAGAAATTAGAGTTGTTCGTTATAGACGGAGGAACAACCTCGCTATTAGGAAGACAATGGTTGTCAGAGTTGAAAATTAAATTGCCCTTATTTACGCAAAGTAATAATATCCTCAGCCTAAATAATAGTCAGGTACATTTAGATAATGAGTTACAAAAATTGTTTTACAGATATAAGGAGCTGTTTAGTGGAGGTTTGGGCACGTATACGGGAGGCAAAGCATCTCTGAAGGTTCGGGAGGGCGCGGTGCCGGTGTTCCACCGCGCGCGGCCGCTGCCGTACGCGCTGCGCGAGCGCGTCGACGCTCAGCTGGACGACATGCTGCGCGACGGTGTCATCGAGCCGGTCGACTGCTCGGAGTGGGCCTCTCCTATCGTGCCGGTAAGCAAGGCGGACGGGTCCTTGAGAATTAGTGCTGACTATAAGGCTACAGTTAATCCTGTTTTGATAGTAGATCGTTACCCCTTACCGAAAATCGACGATTAATTAGTTAGATTAAGTGGGTCACAGTATTTTTCAAAAATAGATTTGTCACAGGCTTATAATCAGATTTTGTTGGACGATAGCAAAAATTTGACTGTGGTAAACACGCATAGGGGTTTATTTAGGTATAATAGGTTAGTATATGGATTGGCTTCTAGTGCCGGCATTTTTCAACGCATAATGTGTAATTTATTGAACAATATACCTAATGTAGAAATATTTTTGGATGACGTCATTATAGGTGGTAAGAGCAAAATTGATCATTTACGGGCGGTTGAAACAGTATTTAGTAGGTTACATAAATATGGATTAAAGTTAAAGGCTAATAAATGTGTATTTTTAGTCAACGAAGTACGTTACTTAGGTTATATATTAAATAAGACTGGCATTAAGACTGATCCAGAAAAAGTTCAAGCTATTACCAAAATACCTCGGCCGAACAGTGTTAATGAATTGCGGTCATTTTTAGGTATAGTAAATTTTTACGCCAAATTTGTAAAGAATATGAGTTCGATATTAGTACCTTTGTATGAATTACTTAAGAAAGGGAGTGACTGGCACTGGTCTAAACAATGTGAACAAGCATTCATAGAAGTAAAACGTCTGTTGGTCGGCGCGGAGGTTTTAGCACATTATGATCCGAGTCTACCTCTCATAGTGACCTGCGACGCCAGCGCCCGGGGCGTGGGGGGAGTGCTCTCGCAGCTGAGCAGGGACGACGGCCGCGAGCGCCCGATCGCTTATGTTTCGCGGACGCTAAATGACGCGGAAAGAAACTATTCACAGATACATCGGGAAGCGCTCGCTATCATATTTTCTGTTAATAAGTTCCATCAGTATCTGTATGGACGTCGCTTCACCCTCCGCACGGATCATTAACCCTTAGTATCAATACTGGGGCCGCACACAGGGATTCCGGCAATGGTAGCCAGTCGTATGCAGCGTTGGGCTATTATATTATCTGCTTATTGTTACGATATCGAGTACGTGCGCACCGATGAGAATGGAGCGGACGGGCTGTCGCGTCTACCGGTGACCGGCAGCGGTAAACAAATGAGTCATGCGCACTCGCGGCCGCCCGAGAAAACTTACTTGCATTTTGTACAACAAGAATTACTTTTGGACTACAACGATGTTAAGACACAAAGTTCTAGGGACCCATTACTTATTAAAATTTTAAGTTTTTTGAGGGATGGATGGCCAGAGGAGTGTGAGATTGATTGACCTTAAACCTTACTTCAATCGCAAAGACGGGCTATACGAAGAGTTAGGGTGCGTCATGTGGGGACATAGGCTGGTAGTGCCGGAAGCTTGTAAAGAAAAGGTACTACGCATGATTCACGAGCCTCACATGGGAATTGTTAAATCGAAGGCTTTGGCGCGCAGTTACGTGTGGTGGCCCGGGCTGGATGAGGATGTGGAACGACTGTGTCGCGAGTGTGAGGTGTGCGCATCACAGGCGGACTCGCCGCCACGGCAGACCCCAAAAATGTGGCCTTGGCCTAGCAGGCCTTGGTCTAGGCTGCATTTGGACTTTATGGGGCCTATTTTTGGTAAAACATATCTGGTAGTAGTCGATGCCATGTCTAAATGGGTAGAAGTGTTCCATGTTGCTAGCACGGCAGCTACAGGTGTTATAAGTAAACTGTGTGAATTATTCAGCAGGTTCGGGCTGCCTAAGCAAGTCGTGACTGATAATGGCCCACCTTTCTCGAGCGCCGAATTTGGTAGTTTTTTGCGTAGCCAGGGCGTCGACCAGGTTTTTTCCGCCCCCTATCATCCATCTTCCAATGGATTGGCAGAAATAACGGTAAAATCATTAAAACGGGTTATTAAAAAGGCCAATATGGAAAAACTAAACAATATCAAAAAGTAATGGCAAAAGGGAGCAATAGGGAGCTCAAGCCAGAGGATGCGGTGTGGTATAGACAATTCTTAAAGTCGCATAAATGGGATTCAGGCCAAGTCGCTGAATGTTTAGGCCCTAGTAATTATAAGATAAGAGACAAAAACGGGGAGATCATCCACAGACACATTGATCAATTAAAAAAGAGAACAAGTAGGTCCTCATTGGCTTGTCCGCTTACGGAACATAGGGATAATAAAGAGTCTAGCACAAATTCTCAACCTGAGGTAGCCTTATCGGACAGGGTAAGTGGGGCCCATTCGGGGGAGACGGAATCAGGGATCGATGACACGGTCGCGCCGGCAGAGGAGGAAAAGAGATTGGACGAAGGGAATAACGATAAGGTTTTCCCGCCATCGCCCGAATTTCAGGATGCTTTGCCTAGCGTACCGACGCCACCTCCAAGTCGGCCTATGCGGCAATGTCGCCTTCGAAAATTATTGTTATAATTTAAGTTAGTATAAGGATTTAAGTATAAGTTTAACGATATACCTGTATTTAATTAATTAGTCAAAAATGGGTAAATGTAAAATGTTAGGGTTAATTGATGTCGGATATTGTGATGTATGTAGGTTGGTAAATAATGAATGGTGGTGGGTAGCTGTAAGTTGCTATGTACTCGATGTGTCAGTTTGGAATAAACGGTTATACGTACAGCCGCATTTCTCTTCTTCCCTCGGAATATAAGATCCTGTAGGATTAATAGGCCACGACAGTTCAGTTCAGGAAAATTGTCCTTGTATGGCGGCCATCTTGAATTTTAAAAAAAATAAAAAAACAAATGACGCTCGTCGAATTGCTTACAACCCCCTACATTCTAGAAAAAAAAAACACGCCCCTAACCCTAACCGTTTTTGCAGGCCGTACCCCTTCCACATCAGGTTTCCGCAGATTCTCAAATGTCAGATTTTTCTGCTACTCACTGGAGCACCATCTGTACGACCACACATCAACCTAAACCCCACCAACCCCGCAACAGGGCAAACAACTATGTCAATCAGTGAGTCAGTCAGTCAGTGGTAATGTAGGTTTATATATTATAATATAATATAATATAAATAGCTTTTCGGGCGCTGCGCGGGCTGCAAGCAGCCCGCGGTTTATCGTGCGGCTGGTTTGGTAGGCTAAAATATGTTTCCAGTTCAGAAAATGGGTAAGTTTGTATGGGGAGAAATTGTCCTTGTATGGCGGCCATCTTGGATTTCGAAAAAAATAAAAAAACAAGTGACGCTTGTCAAATTGCTTACAACCCCCTACATTTTGGAAAAAAAATCACGCCCCTAACCTCAACCGTTTTTGCAGGCCGTACCCCTTCCACATCAGGTTTCCGCAAATCCTCAAATGTCAGATTTTTCTGGTACTCACCGGAGCACCCTCTATACGACCACACATCAACCCAAGCCCCACCAACCCCGCAACAGGGCAAACAACTATGTCAATCAGTGAGTGAGTCAGTCAGTGGTAATGTAGGTTTATATATTATAATATAATTATAAGTAGTGTTTCGGGTGCTGCGCGTGCTGCAAGCAGCACGCGGTTTTTCGTGCGGCTGTTGTTAACTAAGAAATGTTTCCAGTTCAAAAAGTGGGTAAAAACTGCAGTCAGTAGAGGAAACATGAAAAAAAGTGTGGGCGGCCATCTTGGATCGAAAATCTGAATGAAGTTTCGAGTTCCGCGGGGTGCTTTACCCCAGTGTAGAAAATTTCAGAACCCCATGAAGTCGCAGTGAGACGTTACTAACGAAATAAATTTAATTTTCTAAAATCCAGACGCCATCTTGGATTCCAAAAAAAAATGTAAAATTTGGATTTTTGGCCCAAAATACATATAGATATTGATTTTCAACAAAATCGCAAGCATTTCACTTTTGGCGGCCATCTTGGATTTCCAAAAATAAAAATAAAAAGCGGCGCTTACTGTAGTGGCTCGGGCTTCGCCCTCGCCCGCAGCTCGCCCTTCGGGCTCGCATCACTCGGCCTGCGGTCTCGTGAAAATTACTTGGGGGTAGGGAATGGGGGGGGGGGTTGAAAGGGGGGGAGAGGGGCTCGGCCTTCGGCCTCGCCACGGAGCTCGTCCTTAGGGCTCGCCTCGCTCGGCCTGTGGCCTCGCGAGCCGGCTTCGCCCTCGGCCTTCGGCCTCGGGCTGTGCCAAGTTACTTGGGGGCCGTTTGTATGAAATTTGTATGGAGGGGAATTGTCCATGTATGGCGGCCATCTTGGATTCTGAAAAAAATCAAAAAACAAATGACGCTCGTCAAATTGCTCACGACCCCCTTTCATTTTGGAAAAAAAATCACGACCCTAACCCCAACCGTTTTCGCAGGCCGTACCCCTTCCACATCAGGTTTCCGCAGATCCTCAAATGTCAGATTTTTCTGGTACTCACTGGAGCACCCTATATACAACCATATATCAACCTAAACCCCACCAACCCCGCAACAGGGCAAACAACTATGTCAATCAGTGAGTGAGTGGTATTGTAGGTTTATATATTATAATATAATATAACTAGCTTTTCGGGCACTGCGCGGGCTGCAAGCAGCCCGCGGTCTTTCGTGCGGCTATTGAGGTAGAGTAAGACATGTTTCCAGTTCTGAAAATGGGTAAAAACTGCAGTCAGTATGGAAAACATCAAAATATGTGTGGGGGCGGCCATCTTGAATCTAAAATTTGATTTCAGTTCCGAGAACCGCGGGGTGCTTTACCCCCACATGCAAAATTTCAGAACCCTACGAAGTCCCAGTGAGACGTTATAAACGAAATAAGTTTAATGTTCTAAAATCCAGACGCCATCTTGAATTCCAAAAAAATATATTGAATTAAGGTTTTGGGGTCAAATTACATATAGATATCGATTTTCAGCCAAATCGCAAGCAGTTGACTTTCGGCGGCAATCTTGGATTTCCAAAAAAAAAAAAAGACGCTGCGCTTTGTGGTAGTGGCTCGGGCTTCGCCCTCGCCCGCAGCTCGCCCTTCAGGCTCGCATCACTCGGCCTGTGGCCTAGTGAAAATTGCTGGGGGGGGGTCAAAGGGGGGGGGGGGGGAGCTCGGGCTCCGCCCTCGCTCCGCAGCTCGGCCTGCGGCCTCGCGTGTGGGCTTCGCCTTCGGCCTTCGGCCTCAGGCTGCGCCGAGTTGCCGTTTGTATGAAATTTGTATGGAGGGGAATTGTCCATGTATGGCGGCCATCTTGGATTTTGAAGAAAAAACAAAAAACAAATGACGCTCGTCAAATTGCTTACAACCCCCTACATTTTGGAAAAAAAATCACGCCCCCAACCCCATCCATCTTCGCAGGCCGTACCCCTTCCACGTCACGTTTCTGCAGATCCTCAAATGTCAGATTTTTCTGGTACTTCATTTAGCACCCTCTATACAACCGCACATCAACCTAAACCCCACCAACCCCGCAACAGGGCAAACAACTATGTCAATGAGTCAGTCAGTCAGTCAGTCAGTGGTAATGTAGGTTTATATATTATAATATAACTAGCTTTTCGGGCGCTGCGGTTCATCGTGGGGCTGTTGAGGTAGGCTAAGATATGTTTCCAGTTCAGAGAATGGGTTAGTTTGTATGGAGGTAAATTGTCCTTGTATGGCGGCCATCTTGGATTTTGAAAAAAATCAAAAAACAAATGACGGTCGTCAAATTGCTTACAACCCCCTACATTTAGGAAATAAAATTGAACCCCTAACCGTAACCGTTTTTGCAGGCCGTACCCCTTCCACATCAGGATTATGCAAATCTTCAAATGTCAGATTTTCCTGGTACTCACTGGAGCACCCTCTGTACGAACACACATCAACCTTAACCCCACCAACCCCGCAACAGGGCAAACAACTATGTCAATCAGTGAGTCAGTCAGTGGTATTGTAGGTTTATATATTATAACTAGCTTTTCGGGCGCTGCGCGGGCTGCAAGCAGCCCGCGGTCTTTCGTGCGGCTGTTGAGGTAGGGTAAGACATGTTTCCAGTTCAGAAAATGAGTAAAAACTGCAGTCAATATGGGAAACATCAAAATATGTGTGGGGGCGGCCATCTTGGATCTAAAATTTGATTCCAGTTCCGAGTTTCGCAGGGTGCTTTACCCCCACGTGCAAAATTTCAGACCCCTACGAAGTCCCAGTAAGACGTTATAAACGAAATAAGTTTAATTTTTTAAAAGCCAGACGCCATCTTGGATTCCAAAAAAAACCGTCAAATTTGGATTTCTCGGCTCAAAATACATATAGATATCAATTTTCAGCCCAATCGCAAGCAGTTGACCTTGGGCGGCCATCTTGGATTTCCAAAATTTAAAAAAAAAAGCGCTGCTTATGGCAGTGGCTCGGGCTTCGCCCTCGCCCGCAGCTCGCCCTACGGGCTCGCATCACTCGGCCTACGGCCTCGTGAAAATTACTTGGAGGGGGGGCAGGGTCAAGAGTGGCTCGGGCTTCGCCCTCGCCCGCAGCTCGGCCTGCGGCCTCGCGGTGAAGGGCTTTGCTTTTGGTCTTTGGCCTCTGGCTACGCCAAGTTACTTGGGGGGCCGTTTGTATGAATTTTGTATGGAGGGGAATTGTCCATGTATGGCGGCCATCTTGGATTTTGAAAAAAATAAAAAAACAAATGACGCTCGTCAAATTGCTCACAACCCCCTACATTTTGGAAAAAAAATCACGCCCCCAACCCCAACCGTCTTCGCAGGCCGTACCCCTTCCACATCAGGTTTCTGCAGATCCTCAAATGTCAGATTTTTCTGGTACTCACTGGAGCACCCTCTATACGACCGCACATCAACCTAAGCCCCACCAACCCCGCAACAGGGCAAACAACCATGTCAGTCAGTCAGTCAGTGGTAATGTAGGTTTATATATTATAATATAATTATAACTAGCTTTTCGGGCGCTGCGCGGGCTGCAAGCACCCCGCGGTCTTTCGTGCGGCTGTTGAGGTAGGCTAAAATATGTTTCCAGTTCAGAAAATGGGTAAATTTGTATAGAGGAAAAATGTTCTTGTATGGCGGCCATCTTGGATTTTGAAAAAATTATAAAAACAAGTGACTCTCGTCAAATTGCTTACAACCCCCCACATTTTAGAAAAAAAATCACACCCCTAATTCCAACCGTTTTCGCAGGCCGTAACCCTTCCACATCAGGTTTCAGCAGATCCTCAAATGTCAGATTTTTCTGGTACTCACTGGAGCACTCTCTATACAACCACACATCAACTTAAACCCCACCAACCCCGCAACAGGGCAAACAACTATGTCAATCAGTCAGTCAGTGAGTGGTAATGTAGGTTTATATATTATAATATAACTAGCTTTTCGGGCGCTGCGCGGGCTGTAAGCAGCCCGCGGTTTTACGTGGAGCTATTGGGGTGGGCTAAATAACATGTCCAGTTGAGAAAATGGGTAAGGTTGTATGGAGGAAAATTATCCTTGTATGGCGGCCATCTTGGATTTTGAAAAAAATCAAAAAACAAATGACGGTCGTCAAATTGCTTATAATCTTCTACATTATGGAAAAAAAATCACGCCCCTAACCTAAATAGTTTTTGCAGGCCATACCCCTTCCACATCAGGTTTCCGCAGATCCTCAAATGTCAGATTTTTCTGGTTCTCACTGGAGCACCCTCTATACGACCACACATCAATCTAAACCCCACCAACCCCGCAACAGGGCAAACAACTATGTCAATCAGTCAGTCAGTGAGTGAGTGGTAATGTAGGTTTATAGTATAATAATATAATAATAACTAGCTTTTCGGGCGCTGCGCGGGCTGCAAGCAGCCCGCGGTCTTTCGTGCGGCTATTGAGGTAGAGTAAGACATGTTTCCAGTTCTGAAAATGGGTAAAAACTGCAGTCAGTATGGAAAACATCAAAATATGTGTGGGGGTGGCCATCTTGAATCTAAAATTTGATTTCAGTTCCGAGAACCGCGGGGTGCTTTACCCCCACATGCAAAATTTCAGAACCCTACGAAGTCCCAGTGAGACGTTATAAACGAAATAAGTTTAATGTTCTAAAATCCAGACGCCATCTTGAGTTCCAAAAAAAAATATTGAATTAAGGTTTTGGGGTCAAATTACATATAGATATCGATTTTCAGCCAAATCGCAAGCAGTTGACTTTCGGCGGCCATCTTGGATTTCCAAAAAAAAAAAAAGACGCTGCGCTTTGTGGTAGTGGCTCGGGCTTCGCCCCCGCCCGCAGCTCGCCCTTCAGGCTCGCATCACTCGGCCTGTGGCCTCGTGAAAATTGCTGGGGGGGGGTCAAAGGGGGGGGAAGCTCGGGCTCCGCCCTCGCTCCGCAGCTCGGCCTGCGGCCTCGCGTGTGGGCTTCGCCTTCGGCCTTCGGCCTCAGGCTGCGCCGAGTTGCCGTTTGTATGAAATTTGTATGGAGGGGAATTGTCCATGTATGGCGGCTTTCTTGGATTTTGAAAAAAAACAAAAAACAAATGACGCTCGTCAAATTGCTTACAACCCCCTACATTTTGGAAAAAAAATCACGCCCCCGACCCCATCCATCTTCGCAGGCCGTACCCCTTCCACGTCACGTTTCTGCAGATCCTCAAATGTCAGATTTTTCTGGTACTCCATTTAGCACCCTCTATACAACCGCACATCAACCTAAACCCCACCAACCCCGCAACAGGGCAAACAACTATGTCAATGAGTCAGTCAGTCAGTCAGTCAGTGGTAATGAAGGTTTATATATTATAATATAATATAATATAATAGGTTTATATATTATAACTAGCTTTTCGGGCGCTGCGCGGGCTGCAAGCAGCCCGCGGTCTTTCGTGCACCTCTTGAGGTGGGCTAAAATATGTTTCCAGTTTAAAAAATCGGTAAGGTTGTATCGAGGATAATTGTCGTTGTATGGCGGCCATCTTGGATTTTGAAAAAAATAAAAAAACAAATGACTCTCGTCAAATTGCCTTCAACCCCCTTCATTTTGGAAAAAAAATCATGCCCCTAACCCCAACCGTTTTCGCAGGCCGTACCCCTTCCACATCAGGTTTCTGCAGATCTTCAAATGTCAGATTTTTCTGGTACTCACTGGAGCACCTCTATACGACCGCACATCAACCTAAACCCCACCAACCCGGCAACAGGGTAAACAACTCTGCCAGTGAGTCAGTGGTAATGTAGGTTTATTTATTATAACTAGCTTTTCGGGCGCTGCGCGGGCTGCAAGCAGCCCGCGGTTTTTCGTGCGGCTGTTGAGGTGGGCTAAAGAACATATCCAGTTGAGAAAATGGGTAAAAACTGGAGTCAGTAAAGGAAACATCAAAATATGTGTGGGGGCGGCCATTTTGGATCGAAAATCTGATTCCAGTTTCGAGTTCCGCGGATTGCTTTAACCCCACATGCAAAATTTCAGACCCCTACGAAGTCCCAGTGAGACGTTATAAACGAAATAAGTTTAATTTTCTAAAATCCAGACGCCATCTTAGATTCCAAAAAAAATATTGAATTTGGGTTTTTGGGGTCAAATTACATATAGATATCGATTTTCAGCCAAATCGCAAGCAGTTGACTTTCGGCGGACATCTTGGATTTCCAAAAAAAAAAAAAAAGACGCTTCGCTTTGTGATAGTGGCTCGGGCTTCGCCCTCACCCGCAGCTCGCCCTTCGGGCTCGCATCACTCGGCCTGCGGCCTCGTGAAAATTACTTGTAAGGGGGGTGTCCAAGGGAGGGGGGGGAAGTAGGGGGAGCTCGGGCTTCGCCCTCGCTCCACAGCTCGGCCTGCGGCCTCGCGGGGGCGCTTCGCCTTCGGCCTTCGGCCTCAGGCTTCGCCAAGTTACTTGGGGGGCCGTTTGTATGAAATTTGTATGTAGGGGAATTGTCCATGTATGGCGGCCATCTTGAATTTTGAAAAAAATAAAAAAACAAATGACGCTTGTCAAATTACTTATAATCCTATACATTTTGGAAAAAAAATCACGCCCCCAACCCCAACCGTTTTCGCAGGCCGTACCCCTTCCACATCAGGTTTCTGCAGATCTTCAAATGTCAGATTTTTCTGGTACTCACTGGAGCACTCTCTATACGACCATACATCAAACGAAACCCCATCAACCCCGCAACAGGGCAAACAACTATGTCAATCAGTCAGTGAGTGAGTGGTATTGTAGGTTTATATATTATAACTAGCTTTTCGGGCGCTGCGCGGGCTGCAAGCAGCCCGCGGTCTTTCGTGGAGCTGTTGGGGTGGGCTAAATAACATGTCCAGTTAAGAAAATGGGTAAGGTTGTATGGGGGACAATTGTCCTTGTATGGCGGCCATCTTGAATTTTGAAAAAAATAAAAAAACAAATGACCGTCGTCAACTTGCTTATAATCTTCTACATGATGGAAAAAAAATCACGTCCCTAACCCCAACCGTTTTTGCAGGCCGTACCCCTTCCACATCAGGTTTCCGCAGATCCTCAAATGTCAGATTTTTCTGGTACTCACTGGAGCACCCTCTATACGACCGCACATCAATCTAAACCCCACCGACCCCGCAACAGGGCAAACAACTATGTCAATCAGTGAGTCAGTGAGTCAGTGGTAATGTAGGTTTATATATATATATAATATAACTAGCTTTTCGGGCGCTGCGCGGACTGCAAGCAGCCCGCGGTTTTTCGTGCAGCTGTTGAGGTGGGCTAAATAACATGTCCAGTTGAGAAAATGGGTATAAATTGCAGTCAGTAAAGGAAACATCATAATATGTGTGGGGGCGGCCATCTTGGATCGAAAATCTGATTCCAGTTCCGAGTTCCGCGGGGTGCTTTACCCCCACATGCAAAATTTCAGACCCCTACGAAGTCCCAGTGAGACGTTATAAACGAAACAAGTTTAATTTTCTAAAATCCAGACGCCATCTTGGATTCCAAAAAAAAAATTGAATTGGGATTTTGGGGTCAAATTACATATAGATATCGATTTTCAGCCAAATCGCAAGCAGTTGACTTTCGGCGGCCATCTTGGATTTCCAAAAAAAAAAAAAGACGCTGCGCTTTGTGATAGTGGCTCGGGCTTCGCCCTCGCCCGCAGCTCGCCCTTATTACTTGTAGGGGCGGGGGGGGGGGGGGGGGAGTCAAAGGGGGGGAGGGGGAGCTCGGGCTTTGCCCTCGCTCCGCAGCTCGGCCTGCGGCCTCGCGGGGGCGCTTCGCATTCGGCCTTCGGCCTCAGGCTGCGCCAAGTTACTTGGGGGGCCGTTTGTATGAAATTTGTATGGAGGGGAATTGTCCATGTATGGCGGCCATCTTGAATTTTGAAAAAAATCAAAAAACAAATGATGCTCGTCAAATCGCTTGCAACCCACTACATTTTGGAATAAAAATCACGCCCCCAGCCCCAACCGTCTTTGCAGGCCGCACCCCTTCCACATCAGGTTTCCGCAGATCCTCAAATGTCAGATTTTACTGGTACGCACTGGAGCACCCTCTATACGACCGCATATAAACCTAAACCCGACCAACCCCGCAACAGGGCAAACAACTATGTCAATCAGTCAGTCAGTCAGTGGTAATGTAGGTTTATATATTATAAAATAACTAGCTTTTCGGGCGCTGCGCGGGCTGCAAGCAGCCCGCGGTTCTTCGTGGGGCTGTTGAGGTAGGCTAAGATATGTTTCCAGTTCAGAAAATGGGTAAGTTTGTATGGAGGACAATTGTCGTTGTATGGCGGCCATCTTGAATTTTAAAAAAAATAAAAAAACAAATGACGGTCGTCAAATTGCTTACAACTCCCTACATTTTGGAAAAAAAATCACACCCCTAACCCTAACCGTTTTCGCAGGCCGTACCCCTTCCACATCAGGTTTCTGCAAATCCTCAAATGTCAGATTTTTTTGGTACTCACTGGAGCACCCTCTATACGACCACACATCAACCTAAACCCCACCAACCCCGCAACAGGGCAAACAACTCTGTCAGTGAGTGAGTGGTAATGTAGGTTTATATATTATAATATAACTAGCTTTTCGGGCGCTGCGCGGGCTGCAAGCAGCCCGCGGTTTTTCGTGCGGCTGTTGAGGTGGGCTAAATAACATGTCCAGTTGAGAAAATGGGTCAAAATTGCAGTCAGTAAAGGAAACATCAAAATATGTGTGGGGGCGGCCATCTTGGATCGAAAATCTGATTCCAGTTCCGAGTTCCGCGGGGTGCTTTACCCCCACATGCAAAATTTCAGACCCCTACGAAGTCCCAGTGAGACGTTATAAACGAAATAAGTTTAATTTTCTAAAATCCAGACGCCATCTTGGATTCCAAAAAAAATATTGAATTTGGGTTTTTGGGGTCAAATTACATATAGATATCGATTTTCAGCCAAATCGCAAGCAGTTGACTTTCGGCAGCCATCTTGGATTTCCAAAAAAAAAAAAAAAGACGCTGCGCTTTGTGATAGTGGCTCGGGCTTCGCCCTCACCCGCAGCTCGCCCTACGGGCTCGCATCACTCGGCCTGCGGCCTCGTGAAAATTACTTGTGGGGGTGGGTTAAAAGGGGGGGGGGGAAGGGGGGAGCTCGGGCTTCGCCCTCGCGGGGGCGCTTCGCCTTCGGCCTTCGGCCTCAGGCTTCGCCAAGTTACTTGGGGGGCCGTTTGTATGAAATTTGTATGGAGGGAAATTGTCCATGTATGGCGGCCATCTTGAATTTCGAATAAAAACAAAAAACAAATGACGGTCGTCAAATTGCTTATAATCTTCTACATTATGGAAAAAAAATCACACCCTTAACCCCAACCGTTTTCGCAGGCCGTACCCCTTCCACATCAGGTTTCCGCAGATCCTCAAATGTCAGATTTTTCTGGTACTCACTGGAGCACCCTCTATACGACCGCACATCAACCTAAACCCCACCAACCCCGCAACAGGGCAAACAACTCTGTCAGTGAGTGAGTGAGTCAGTGGTAATGTAGGTTTATATATTATAACTAGCTTTTCGGGCGCTGCGCGGGCTGCAAGCAGCCCGCGGTCTTTCGTGCGGCTGTTGAGGTAGGGTAAGACATGTTTCCAGTTCAGTAAATGGGTAAAAACTGCAGTCAGTATGGGAAACATCAAAATATGTGTGGGGGCGGCCATCTTGAATCTAAAATTTGATTCCAGTTCCGAGTACCGCGGTGTGCTTTACCCCCACATGCAAAATTTCAGACCCCTACGAAGTTCCAGTGAGACGTTATAAACGAAATAAGTGAAATTTTGTAAAATCTAGACGCCATCTTGGATTCCAAAAAAAATATTAAATTTGAATTTTTGGGCTCAAACTTCATATAGATATCGATTTTCAGCCAAATCGCAAGCAGTTGACTTTCGGAGGCCATCTTGGATTTTCAAAAATTAAAAAAATTTGACTGCGCTTGGGGAAGTGGCTCGGGCTTCGCCCTCGCCCACAGCTCGCCCTTCGGGCTCGCGTCACTCGGCCTCCGGCCTCGTGAAAATTACTTGCGGGGGGGGGGTAAAAAGGGGGGGAGCTGTGGTAGTGGCTCGGGCTTCGCCCTCGCCCGCAGCTCGCCCTTCGGGCTCGCATCACTCGGCCTCCGGCCTCGTAAATATTACTTAGCCCCCTAAGTGGGGGCTAAGTAATATTTACGAGGGGTAACAGGGGTAACAGGGGGGTCCAAGGGGGAGGGAGTGGCTCGGGCTTCGCCCTCGCCCGCAGCTCGGCCTGCGGCCTCGCGGGGGTGGCCTTTGCTTTTGGCGTTTGGCCTCTGGCTGCGCCTAGTTACTTGGGGGCCGTTTGTATGAATTTTGTATGAAGGTGAATTGTACATGTATGGCGGCCATCTTGAATTTTGAAAAAAGTCAGAAAACAAATGACGGTCGTCAAATTGCTTGCAACCCCCTACATTTTGGAAAAAAAATCACGCCCCCCACCCCAACCGTTTTCGCAGGCCGTACCCCTTCCACATCAGGTTTCTGCAAATCCTCAAATGTCAGATTTTTCTGGTACTCACTGGGGCACCCTCTATACGACCACACATCAACCTAAACCCCACCTACCCGGCAACAGGGCAAACAACTATGTCAGTGAGTGAGTGAGTGGTAATGTAGGTTTATATATTATAACTAGCTTTTCGGGCGCTGCGCGGGCTGCAAGCAGCCCGCGGTTCATCGTGGGGCTGTTGAGATAGGCTAAGATATGTTTCCAGTTCAGAAAATGGGTAAGTTTGTATGGAGGACAATTGTCGTTGTATGGCGGCCATCTTGGATTTTGTAAAAAATCAAAAAACAAATGACGCTCGTCAAATTGCTTACAATCCCCTACATTTTGAAAAAAAAATCACGCCCCTAACCCTAACCGTTTTCGCAGGCCGTACCCCTTCCACATCAGGTTTCAGCAAATCCTCAAATGTCAGATTTTTCTGGTACTCCATTTAGCATCCTCTATACAACCGCACATCAATCTAAACCCCACCAACCCCGCAACACGGCAAACAACTATGTCAATGAGTCAGTCAGTCAGTCAGTGGTAATGTAGGTTTATATATTATAACTAGCTTTTCGGGCGCTGCGCGGGCTGCAAGCAGCCCGCGGTTCATCGTGGGGCTGTTGAGGTAGGCTAAGATATGTTTCCAGTTCAGAAAATGGGAAAGTTTGTATGGAGGAAAATTGTCCTTGTATGGCGGCCATCTTGGATTTTGAAAAAAATAAAAAAACAAATGACTCTTGTCAAATTGCTTACAACCCCCCACATTTTGGAAAAAAAATCACGCCCCTAGCCTTAACCGTTTTTGCAGGCCGTACCCCTTCCACATCAGATTTCCGCAAATCCTCAAATGTCAGATTTTTCTGGTACTCACTGGAGCACCCTCTATACGACCGCACATCAACCTAAACCCCACCAACCCCGCAACAGGGCAAACAACTATGTCAATCAGTGAGTGAGTCAGTCAGTGGTAATGTAGGTTTATATATTATAACTAGCTTTTCGGGCGCTGCGCGGGCTGCAAGCAGCCCGCGGTTTTACGTGAAGCTGTTGGGGTGGGCTAAATAACATGTCCAGTTGAGAAAATGGGTAAGGTTGTATAGAGGAAAATTGTCCTTGTATGGCGGCCATCTTGAATTTAAAAAAAAAATAAAAAACAAATGACGGCCGTCAAATTGCTTATAATCTTCTACATTATGGAAAAAAAATCACGCCTCTAACCCCAACCGTTTTTGCAGGCCCTATCCCTTCTACATCAGGTTTCCGCAAATCCTCAAATGTCAGATTTTTCTGGTACTCCATTTAGCACCCTCTATACGACCACACATCAACCTAAACCCCACCAACCCCGCAACAGGGCAAACAACTATGTCAATGAGTCAGTCAGTGAGTGGTAATGTAGGTTTATATATTATAACTAGCTTTTCGGGCGCTGCGCGGGCTGCAAGCAGCCCGCGGTTCATCGTAGGGCTGTTGAGGTAGGCTAAGATATGTTTCCAGTTCAAAAAATGGGTAAGGTTGTATGGAGAGAAATTGTCCATGTATGGCGGCCATCTTGGATTTTGAAAAAAATCAAAAAACAAATGACGCTCGTCAAATTGCTTACAACCCCCTACATTTTCGAAAAAAAATCACGCCCCTACCCCCAACCGTTTTTGCAGGCCGTACCCCTTCCACATCAGGTTTCTGCAAATCCTCAATTGTCAGATTTTTCTGGTACTCACTGGAGCACCCTCTATACGACTAAACATCAACCTAAACCCCACCAACCCCGCAACAGGGCAAACAACTATGTCAATCAGTCAGTGAGTGGTATTGTAGGTTTATATATTATAATATAAATAAATATAATATAATACATTGTTTTGATCTTATGAGGTATATTTATTACAAATAAATCAAAGATTACTCAACTAAGTTATTAAGAACATCATTTTCTAAAGACCATTTCTTGATACAAATAACATTTGTAAGTGTTCTATATCGTTTATTATATAAATATAAACAGGGAAACACTTTGACAATTTTAGAATTAGGTTACAATTACGATATAAGCCATAAAAACTCAAAAGGCCTAGGGACGCGGGCCATCGACATTCACTCGCTCGGCGCGGGCGGCGTAAGAGAAGTACTTAGCAAGCACGCGCGTCATGTGCCCCCGACGGGGAGGCTGTTTGCGCATGCGCGATATAAGTCGTATCTCTTCGGGACCTCTTCGGGCGCGCGAGCGACCGCCGACCTACCTACCACGGGTCCACGCGTTACACCCTCCCCCTCTAACCCTAGCGTTGCGCCCCCGCTGCTGGGTTAGCCTTACGGGGCCTTCCCCTTCTACGCTTCTCTTGAAGAGGAGCCTGTGCAGAACCCACAAAAGGAGTTAGTAAGGAAACGTGGTAATTCCCCAACGCGACACCGTCGCTAATGCGCTCAAGCGAATAGGTGGTTAAGCCTATAACCTTCTTGATGCGGTACGGACCATCACGCCGAGGGATAAACTTGGGCGTCTGCCCTTTACTTGTATCATTGGATCCTTGGGTTTTTAGTAACACCAGATCTCCCACCTTGTAATCCGGCTCTGGCCGACGTTTCTCATCCGCATACCTCTTTTGGAATACCTGGGCCCTTTCGTGGACATCTCGAGCGTCGAGCAACACGACAGACAATTTCCTAAGGTACGGAGTTATTGATGCGACAACGTTATCCTTTTCGACGATAGCGCGCATGTCAAACAGAACATCAGCAGGCGCACGTATCTCACGCCCGAAATTTAGATATGCAGGTGTTTGACCTATACTCGCAGTAACTGCAGAGTTCATGGCGAAACGTATCGCAGGTAAGTGCACGTCCCAAGAGTCATGATCCTTACCTACCAAAACGGCGAGCTGCGGCTTGAGATCGCGATTTTTGCGTTCCACTGGATTCGACTCCGGATGATAATATGACCATAACGTGACAGGTTTGCTGCATTACCTCGCTTACAAATTGGACGCCGTTGTCGCTAATAAGCCTCCGGGGAACTCCATAACGTAAATATACCTCATTCACTAGTGTCTTGGCGCACTCCTCAGCCGTGGCGGTTGAAGGAGCGAATAACTCTACCTACTTGGTGCAGGTGTCTTCCAGTATGAGAATCCATTTATTGCCACGTGGCGTTTCTGGTAGAGGCCCGAACAGATCTACTGCCAGAACTTCAAATCGGCGGGAAGTCGCTGGTACCTGAAGTAAGCCGGCAGGCTTCCGGGTGTCCACCTTATAACGCTGGCACGCGACACAATTTTTTATATATTGGGTAACGTCATTTCTCATCCCGACCCAGAAATACTTACCCGAGAGACGCTGCAACGTCCTCTCCACTCCAAAATGGCCGGCTGTAGGGGCGTCGTGATACTCAGCCAGCACATCCTTGCGCTCGTGTTCCGGCACCACTAAACTCGCATCATCATCGTCCTCGTTCTCAGGGCCATAACGATATAATATACCATCGGCCATAACATACCCTTTGTCAGCCCATGCTCTCCTCCTAAACGGATCGTCGGATTCTATCGCATCCATGATCTTACGTACCTCGGGGTCTTTCAACATGCAGGGCGTGAGAGAGTGTCCGCGATAACATTCGCCTTCCCTGGGGTATACTCTATTTTAAGGTTATACTCCTGCAGAGTAAGCGCCCATCTGGCTAAGCGACCACTCGGTGATTTAAAACCCATCAGCCATCTAAGAGGTTGGTGATCAGACTTCACTACTACCTCTGCTCCATCAATGTAGCCACGAAACTTCGAAACTGCCCACACGACGGCCAGGGCCTCGCGCTCGGTCGTATTGTAATTCCTCTCAGCGGAAGTGAAGAGACGGCTGGCGTACTCTACAGGTCGCTCGTCAATCCCCTCCCCCTGGAGTAGCGCTGCTCCCAAAGCGTACCCAATGCTGTCGGTTCGGAGCACGAAAGGCTTCGACTCGTCGGCCTGACGAAGGATCGGTGCTGACACGAGAAGAGACTTGATGGTATCGAAAGCGGCTTGCTGCTCTGAGCCCCATTTCCAGGTACTCGTTTTCTTTAATAGCAAAGTCAAAGGCCCACTCACCTCGGCATAACCCGGAATAAAACGTCTGAACCAACTGGACGTTTGTAGAAAACACTTAAGATGTTTTACATTCTGAGGCGGTGGCATGTTCGCTATAGCTGATGTCTTATCGGGGTCCATGTGAATACCTCCTGGCTCGATGACATGACCTAGGAATTTGACAGATTCCTATAATAAAACAAGTGAATGCCGCTAACAGACTATTTATTTGAAAATGGAAGGGGAACACTACAAGTACATAAGTAGTTACACATGCCAACCATAGATGGCGTTAGTAGTATTTTAAATGACATATTGCTTATTTTGATACACAATATTAACACCCCCACTTATCAAAATAAGGTAAACATTATCAAAATTAGAAATTACATTGGAGCTAAACCAAGCATTTGCATAAATTTATAGTGCTTAACAGAACACAGGCCTTTTGTCAATAAGTCTGCAGGCATTTCTTCTGTAGGTACATAATTAATTTTGACAAAATTATTCTTTACAACATCTCTAATGTAATGATGACGCACATCTATGTGCTTAGACCTACTATGACTATTATGACTAGATGCTAATTTCAATGCACTCTGGTTATCACAATGCAAATTGATTACATACAAGTTTCCTGTAATTTCATGTAATAAATTTCTTAAGTATATAGCTTCCCTGGAAGCTTCGGACAATGCTGTGTACTCTGACTCCGTACTCGAAAGACTAACGGTCTTCTGTTTTCTGCTTTGCCAGGAAATGGCAGACCCGGACATAACAAAACAGAAACCGGTGTAGGATTTTCTATCCAAAGCATCACTTGCCCAGTCACTGTCTACAAAACCATGTAAATCAGTATTGTTATTAGTATATTTTAAACAATATTTTTTTGTATACAACAAGTATCTCAAAACCCTTTTGGCGTAATTATAACAGTTAGCATTATAACAATTATTAAATTGGCTAAGGTAACTCACTGCATAGGCTATGTCTGGCCTTGTCAAAACTGCCAAGTACATTAAACTTCCAATAAGTTTTTGATAGGGAACATGAGATGAACATTCTTTAGATTTTTCTAAATTTAACTTCGGTTCAATTGGAGTACTTTGTGGCTTACAATCAGACATTTGAAATTTAGTTGCTAATTGTTCAATATACTGTTTTTGATCAATAGTTATTACATTTTTATTTCTATCAACATTGATTCTCATTCCTAGATACTGTCTTACAGGCCCTAGGTCCTTTAATTTGAACTCAGACCCCAAAATATTTTTTAATTTCTCTGTTTCAATGTTACAGTTTGAAAAAATTAAAAAATCATCTACATAGAGCGCAACTATTATTTTAACTTTACCATTAGTCTTTGCAAACAAACACGGTTCATATTCACTATTTTTAAAACCTATTTTATAAAGACAATCTTTGACTCTCTCGTACCATGCTAGGGAAGACTGCTTTAAACCATAAATAGCCCGCTTTAATTTTAATACACATCCCCCACTTTTGTTTGCAAAGCCTTCAGGTATAGACAAATAAATGTCTTCTTTTAAAACACCATTTAAAAAGGCTGTAGCAACATCTAAATGGGTTATACTCATTTTTAACTTAACACTAATGGCAAACAACAATCTTAGAGTGGAATGACGCACTACAGGAGAGAAAGTTTCTGAGTAGTCTATACCCGGCTTTTGCGTAAAGCCCTTGGCTACAAGTCTTGCTCTATACCGCACTTTGTTATCCACATCCAACTTTTTATTAAACACCCATCGACATTTCACTACTGACACATCACCTGGATTCTTGACTAGTTCCCATGCATCATTGTCCTCAAACGATTTAAACTCCTCTGCCATAGCAAGACTCCACTGCTCCTTCTCAGGCCCCTCAAGAGCTTCTGAGAATGAAATTTCCTCAGATGCTGAAACTGAACTGGAAATACACATGTTGCTAAAGCCATACCTCTCAGGCACCTTTCTCAATCGTTTACTAGGTTGTTCTGGTGTTGATGTATTCTGAATAACTTGCTCTGGCTCTACACTCAATAGTGGTTCTATCAAGGTTTCATCAACATCAGTGTACACTGAAGAAACTGAAGACTTTTCAGAATTCTCCTCCTCATCCAAAATATCAGGATAGGTCTCCCCCACTGAATCCTTGTTCTTCATCTCCACACTGTTTGATGGTGCCTCGTCATCTGGTATCCAGATAGCCAAACCTTCATCTGAGTTATTGTCTGTAGTCTCACCTTCCATCACAACAACATCTCTGCTAGTGATTATGGTCTTCTTAGAGGGATTATACAATCTGTAACCTTTGACGTCCTCTCCATATCCCACTAAGATATGCGGCACCGCTTTTTTATCCCACTTCAAGCGTTTCTCCTTAGGGATATGTACCATGACTTTACACCCAAACAAACGTATGTGGCTTAGGTCTGGTTTTCTCCCATACCATAATTCATATGGAGTTTTCTGAAGTCCCGATGCAATAGATCTATTTTTCAAATAGACAGCAGTGTTCGCTGCTTCCGCCCAAAATCTTTTATTCAGCTTGGCATCATACAGTAGACATCTAGCCTTCTCAACCACAGTACGGTTGGCTCTCTCACATAATCCGTTCTGTTCTGGTGTATAATTATTCGATTTCTGATGGATTATACCCTCTTGCTTTAAATCATTCTCAAACTCTTTGTTCGTGTACTCAAGTCCATTGTCTGACCTTAGTATTTTTATCTTTTTATTTAACTGCTTTTCCACCATGGTTTTAAAGATCTTGAAATAAATAAATGCTTCATTTTTCTTTCGAAGAAAATATATAAACGTCATTCTACTAAAATCATCGACAAACAGAATAAAATATCGTGCACCATTCAATGAACTAGTTTCCATCGGTCCACAAAGGTCTGTATGGATTCTGTGTAGCGTTTCTGGGCTTCTTTCACCCACATGCGAAAAAGGTAATCTTTCCTGTTTTCCCTCGCAACATGTTGTACACTGAGACTTGGTTATGTCGAAATTGTTTTCATATGACAAACCATCCACCATATTTCTCATTTTATTCATGTCCTGACTATTGATGTGCGCCAGCCTTCTGTGCCATAGTTTGCTACTTACTGTTGGTGCAGCCAACATACAACTCCGTGTGTGCAACCTTAGCTTATATACACCATCTGATTAATCAGCTATAGCTACCAGAACATTGCTTTTATTTCGTATATAGCAGTGTTTTTCATCAAAACTGACATTATTTCCTTTTTTAATAAGCTCACTTACAGATAATAAGTTTGTTGTCAAACTAGGCACACATAGCACATCTTTCACAGTAATGTCGAATTTTAAGTCAGAAACAATGTCGACGTCTCCGGAACAAACAACTGGCACTTTGGATTCATTTGCTACCACAATTTCAGGTAAACACGGTGTGTAGCTCATGTTTCTAATCCAAGATTCGTTCGCAGTCATATGGGCACTGGCACCTGAATCCACGTACCACTCTGTTTTGTTAAACTTTCCATTCAGGAAGACGACATTAAATACGCATTTACTATTATTTTTCTTCAATAACGGGCACTGATTTCGATAATGACCATCTTCTTTACATTTATAGCATGTTATTGTTTTCGTAGATGAATCTGTCATTGCTGTCGCTGTCACTGTCTTCTTGTTTGACGTTACTTGACCGCCATACTTCTTTGGCTTAGTGTTCCCAGAGTAAAATTTATTTCGCGCAGCAAATGCAGCTCCGGTTCCCGCGCTGTCATTGTCACTGGTCACTTCCATGTCAAGTAATTTCGACTTTATGACATCTGCCGTTATTGAAATACCTGAATGTTCAATCGCCATGATCATAGGAGTATAACGATCGGACAAACCCGCTAATAATAATGAGCCAACCCATTCGTCTGTAATTGTAAAGCCCGTGCCATTTAACCGCTGTGCTGTCTCGACCATTTGAGTCACATATGTCGCCATAGAATCACAGTTCTCTAGTCGTATGGATATCAAATGTCGCAGCAGGGTTATTTTTCTAGAGAAACCTGAATCATCAAACATAGTCTTCAATGTAGTCCATAATTCTGCTGAGCTCTTGGTGTTTTTTATATGCACGTACAATGACGGGTCTATAGTCATTATTAGCTTTGCCTTCGTTTTTGCATCGTCCACAGGCTTAACTTCAAAATCTGGCGTCGGTTTGATGTATTTCTCCATCCCTTCGAGCACCAACAAATTTTCAGCCGCGAAGCTCCACTCATCATAATTCTCTCTTCCTTTTAGTTTAGGAACACTGGCGATATAATTGGTAGTCATGTTTACGCGATACAACTTTCACTAATTATCTATTTTTAACAAAATAACTGATAATTTTCGGGATAAGCCCATAACCTATAATGAAACAAGTGAATGCCGCTAACAGACTATTTATTTGAAAAGGGAAGGGGAACACTACAAGTACATAAGTAGTTACACATGCCAACCATAGATGGCGTTAGTAGTATTTTAAATGACATATTGCTTATTTTGATACACAATATTAACAATTCCCTTGCGAAGTGACTTTTCTCGCGATTCACTCGCAAATTGAACATGGCCAAGCGATCGAATACAGCCTCCAAGTCTGCAAGGTGTTTTTCAAAAGACTCCTCGGACAACACCAGTAGGTCATCCAGATAAGCCACCAGGGTAATACCTGCCAAGTTCGACTTGAACCGGTCGATTAATCTTTGGAAGGTAGCTCCAGAATTACGGAGACCCATGGGCATGCGCTTAAATCTGAAGGTTCCCAGTGGTGTTGTGAAAGAAGTAAGGTCCCTATGAGCAGGATCAACGCATACCTGAAAATAGCCCGATCGAAGGTCCAAGGTCGTCATATACTTGGATGTCTTAGCGGCATGGAGCACATCTTCGATTCTGGGAAGTGGGTATCTGTCAGGCTCTGTGACCGCATTGAGTTTGCGGTAGTCCACGCATAGCCTGAAACTCCCGTCTTTCTTCTTCACCAGAACGACGTTGGATGCCCACGGAGACTCGCATTTCTCGATTACATCAGCGCTGAGCAGCGTTTGGAGTTCCTTCTCCAAGGCTTCTTTCTTCAGCGGCGACAGCCTATAAGGTGGCGAAGCTAAAGGTTCCTGGTCATCACTCACCTTAATTTTATGCATGGCGAAGTCTGTCGGAGGTCCCTCGGTAGCAAACTGGGCCGCTCTCCTACTCAAAAAATTATTGAGGACGTTCCTTTGTTCCGGTGGTAACTTGGTTCCTTCGTCGTCACGCAGGGATACGTCGGAGATGTCGGCTTGCATCAGTTCGGTTTTGTTTAAAATGACAGATCGCACAAAAGGAAATATTTGCTCAGGGTTGTCAGAAAAATACCATGACTCCTGGGCTAGGTCTAGTGTGACCCCAGCCTTAGCAATAAAGTCGCGACCTAACAAAGTTTTTGTGTTTTCCCCAGGTAACACAACAAACTTCCAAAAGCACGGGTACTGTCGCGATGAGTACCTTTTCCGAACGTCGCGAGCCGTCCGCAAGCCCAATGGTGCGTCCTGCCTCGCAAAAGTGTACCCCTTCCGATACCAAAATATTATGCAGCAGGGTACCCGCGACACTACAGGAAGCCCCTGTGTCAAATATCGCAACGCCTATCCTATTCGCGATGTTTACACAAACAGTAGGATGTGACGATGTCACGTGTGGCACGCACGCAGTGACGTCATCGGTCAAATTATTAAAATCGCATGCCTTCGGAGGTACACCTTTTCCGAGGCAGTGCTCGCATTTTGACCTAACTACGCCAGGCTGACCACATCCGTAACAACGTATCGCGCTAGGGCTATTAACACTTTTCCCAGAGTCGGAAACGGTGTTTACTGCTTGTTTACTCTTTAAATTTCTGCAATTAGCTACTTCATGCCCGTAAAACTTACAAAATGAACAACGAACGCGTCTATCGCGTTTCGAACTTTCGTTCGAGTTAGAAGTGAGTTTCGTGTCAGTAGTTTCGCTCGGACCAGTGGTAGGGGTGCGCTGACTCGTTTCGAGTTCGCGTTCGCGGTCGCGTGATACTCGCGAGCGCGAAACACTATTCGCTCCCGCGGACGAAGCGCTCGTGCTTGCCGTGTAGGTATAGGTACTTGTGGTACTTACCGCTAATTCAGAAATCGCGTCTTCGATGGCCCTCGCCTTTTCTACAAAACTATCTAAATCAACAATATCGTCTCTTTGCAATCTTTTCCGAACACGACGATGCAACAAACCGTAAATTATGTCTATCTGCATAGGTATAGGCACATCATATGGTAATTTTACAATTAGGGATCTTAGTTTTCACATAAACACTTCAGCTCGTTCGTCTTTTTGTTCTTTGCTGAACACTTCTCGTAGTGTTTTATACGCCGGCTGCTGTGTTCCATACATGGCGCGGAGTCGAGCCACAGCGTCCTTTCACGTGGTGACAGTGGTGCGGGCGCCGCGCCACCACACGGCCGCGTCGCCCTCGAGCAGCATTGGGAGCCCCCGCAGCGCGTGATCATCGCTCACGTCCGCGCACTCCTTGTATACTTGTACCGCATCGATGAACGCCTCAAGTACTTCCGGCTCGCGGGAAGTACCGTTGTACCTCGCGGTGCATTTCGCGAAGTTTCCTGCGGTCGACCCGACAGTCGTGTTTGGTGTCGGCGTCGAAGCTGGCGGCAGCGTTGAATGCCACGAGCCGCCGTTGTAGGGCAGTGCCCTCAGCGTCTCCACCAGGCTCCTGTTAGTCTCTGCTTGCATCCTGGCAAAAGACTCCATTATGCCGGCAAAAAATGTTTCATTGTCCATCCTCGCGTTGACGCCGGCGCGTCCAGGCTCTGGGACGGGTTCGGGGGCCCGTTCAGGGCTCTGCTCCGAAGCCTCGTCGTACGACCACTGACGTCGTCGTCGCTCGGCTGGTTATCCGCGTCCGAAGTAGCATTAGCGGCTCGCTTAGCACGCGTGTTTGGCTTTGGCATTGTAACGGTTCACTATTATTTCACTGAACTTGTTAGCGTACCTAGGTTTAGGTACTATACTTTTCACGTAATTCGCGGCACTTAGCAACGAAATTTGGTAGAGTTTGGGATTCGAAGCCACTAGTTGGGCAGCCACTGTAAGTGTTCTATATCGTTTATTATATAAATATAAACAGGGAAACACTTTGACAATTTTAGAATTAGGTTACAATTACGATATAAGCCATAAAAACTCAAAAGGCCTAGGGACGCGGGCCATCGACATTCACTCGCTCGGCGCGGGCGGCGTAAGAGAAGTAGATAGATAGATAGATAATTTCATTTATTTGCAGCTATAACACACATAAGTACAAAAACTATACAAAAGACAAAAATTTAACGCAGACACAAAAAAAAAAAAAAGAAATATATATAAACCTACCTGCATAAGTTTAATGTGTGTGTTACAGCAATACAAAAAGGCCAAAGCTCAGTGGTTATATTGCCCGGGAGCAATACACTGATTTTCAGCTGTGACCTGAGGAGATGTGTGGTGCGGATCCAATACCATATGTTATAGCAAAAATAAGACTATGTGTATGTTGATATAAATAAATAGTGTGATAGAATAAATTGATAACTTTAAATAAATATAATAAATTATAAATTGCATTGACGTAATGGTAACGGTTGATGGCAATGGCACAATGCTCATCATACGACTAGGTCTGTTAGCACGAGTGTATGACAGAGTGTGGGGATATTAAAATAGGTACATAGGTACAACCGAGGTAGTCCTTCAGTGACAGCCACAGCTACCGGCGACGTGTTGGGTTATTTATCTTTTGTATATCTAATAAGTGAGTACGAAACCTTGTTTTAAAAGATAAAATAGATTTATATAGTCTTATTGGAGGTGGTATATTATTCCAACATTTCGTCGCTTGATATCGGAAGCTGCCCCTGAAAGCAGCTGTTTTGTGACGATATACGAGAAGTGGTGGGCGACAAGATCTGGCATTAGGGTTAGGATTAAACTTAATCTTCGTATATAAGTATTCTGGAGTCCTATGCTTTATCACTCCAAACAACAGTGTTGCTAGGTGTAGTTGTCTACGCGAGGCCATATTTAGCATAGAAGCATCGTTCAAATACGGCGTGATGTGACTACGAGGCGGAACATTGTAGCAAAATCTACAACACGCGTTTTGAACTCGCTGGATAAGACGCTGAGACCGCTCTAGAAGTCGAGGTCCGTAAACTGTATCACCGTAATTGAGTCGCGATAAGATCAAGGATTCACAAAGCCTAACACGCACCTGCTCCGTTAGCAAGTTTCGTATTTTATACAAAATTTTTAGACGAAAGAAACAATTTCTAACGATATTGCTAACATGATTTTCGAACCTAAGCTCACCGTCCATTAAAATGCCCAGATTTTTGGCCTCACCTACTCTATCTATCGCTGTACCTAACATCGTAATAATCGGGTTTTGGTCGACTATTTTAGCAATTTGCGTATTTGAGCCAAAAATTATGACTTTGGATTTGCCGGGGTTGAGGACAAGAGAATTTTTTGTGGACCAGGCTGCAATACTCTCCAGATCTTCGTTCATTTTTCGGGCCGCCTCACAAATATGTTCAGGTGTATCAGATATGTATATCTGGACATCGTCTGCATAACTGTGGTATTTACAATGTTTTATCACTTTGAAGAGATCAGCAGTGTAAATAATAAAAAGTAGCGGTCCGAGTATAGATCCCTGTGGAACTCCGCGATTTACAGGTCGTGGTTGAGAAATAAGGCAAGAACCATCATCTCGTGCAAGTTTTACTCTCTGAGACCGTCCACTTAGGTAACTATTAAACCACAATACTGATTGGCGGTCGAGGCCATAGTAAGAAAGTTTGGAGATGAGAAGAGGCGTCTCAAGACTATCAAAGGCACGAGAATAGTCCAGTAAAGTTAGGCAAGTGCCACGTCCGTTATCCTGTTCAGCAAGAATATTGTCTATGACATCCATTAGCGCAGTTTGGGTTCCACGGCCTTTACGGAATCCAGATTGGAACATCGGTAGAATATTATTTGCTTCAATATAACTGGACAGCTGGTAGTGTGCAGCCTTTTCCAGGACCTTCGAGAGAAAAGGTAATAAGCTGATTGGTCTAAGATCGGCTAGATCCGACGGATTATTCGTCTTTGGTATCGGTATTACTAACGCTTCTTTCCACTGTGGAGGAAAACAACCCGTGAGAAGAGAGGTGTTAATAATCTTCGTAATGACACTGAGAGTAGTTGGAAGTGTAAGGAGAATCATGTCCCTGCTAATGCCATCATGACCAGCCGCATTTGAATCAATTGATATTATAAATTTAGCAATGTCATTTTCAGATACAGAATTAAATTGAAATATTGAATTATTGAAACGATTAAACTCATAAAATGTTAAATTAGATAAATTATTGTTATTAATTGTGTTAGGAATATTTAAAAAATGATTATTAATGTCATCAGCATTATCAAAATGTTTGGGTAAAGAATCACTTTTACTCGGGTCAATTAGAATTTTCTCTTTCAAATTCTTCCAAAAGGCTTTACTGTTATTAATTTTAGAATTAACGTGGTGATTAAAATAAGCAATTTTTTCATTTGCAATACTGTTTCGAACCAGTTTTTTCAGATCAGCCAAATATTTCTTATCAGTATCAGATTTAGTTTGTCTATATTTTTTGCGGGCCTCATCACGTAGTTCTATCATGAGCTTACAAGTGTCCGTTACCCATGGTAGCGAGTGATTGTGCCTGATTTTTATTTTTTTTACCGGTGCATGTTTATCAAAAAGTCCCAAAACAAGACTGTTGAATCTATCTACCATTTCCTCGACATTATTCAGTTGAGTTACAGAATCCCAGTCAATTGAACATAAATCTCTATTAAAGGCATCTATATCAATTTTTTTTAGAGGGCGGTGAGAAATTAATTTGGGCGGTATTTTGGATTTCTTCAGTTGTAATTCTGCATTTATCATTGCGTGTCCGTCCACGCGATCGGTTACTTTAGTGACTGTAACATTCCTAACAGGGGCGTTAGTGCACACGACGTCGATTAATTTCTCAGAGTGGCTTGTGAAGTGCGTAGGTTCGGTAACTACCTGTCTAAGATCCAAATTATATAGATAATTTTTGAATTTTAGGGTGTCGGCATGGTTCGGCTCATTTAAATTAATATTTATGTCCCCTAAAAAAACCACATAGTCGTGGTCTGAGAAAAAAAGTGTTGACTCTGTTAGGGCATCAATAAACTGGTCGACGTTTATCCAATCTGGTCTATAAGCCGTGCCGATTGCCAAAGTATGCCCATTTACTCGCGCAGACAACCACATTTGCTCAATAATATCAGCACCCGGGTGATCTACAACACGCACACGCAGGCCACGCTTTACGTAAAACCCGACTCCGCCTCCCTTACCATTCTTCATGTGCGGGGGCCGCGGGGCAGTGTGGAGACGATAGCCGGGAGGAGAGGGCGCGCACGCCTCTTGATCCGAGCGCAGCCAAGTCTCATTGATTGCGACAATTTCTGCTTGAAAACGTGACATAGCTATTAGGAAGTCATCATGTCCCGTGTTCAATGAGCCAGGGTTAAAGAGTCCCAGTTTAAAGTGTTTTTCTTTGGGAGCCATAACTTACCTACATACAAAATAAAATAAACTTAAAAAGGTAAGCAATTTTGAATAAATATAATGATTTTGACTTCCAAAGGTGTGATAAAATAAGTAAATAAATAGAATAGTAAGTATAAAATTAATTAAACCATATATACTAGTATGATACATAAATGTATAATATAGAAGTTTACGAGCACCAATACTCTCATTTATTTGTATTACTGCAACACACATTCTGATAAACAGGTTACAGTGATGATGAGTCATGAATGCCATAGTGGTCACACCAAGTGTTGCGTAATTACGAGTACCTGTTATTGCGTGCTGAATTAGTATAAAAGAATGGTAATTAGATGATATTAATATGTAAACAAAATAGTCATTGGTGAAATTAATTAAGTTTTCCATTATTTTCAGAAGAAAATAACACATAAACATTCGAGATATTAGTGCAAATACATTTGGATGCAATATGTGCGAAAAAATAATTAGTGATTGTGATAAATACAATAATTTCTGTCCACTCGTACAAGAAATACAAACAAGGTAAGACCTAATTATAATGTGATTATATAGAATAAAATTTAAATAAATTAGATTTTTCATGACAAGATTAATATTATTTGATTTAATAGTAATACAAATTCGTTTAAGATAACAATAAACATGAATAGAAATAATTATTACAATTGGATGAGACATAGAAATAGTAATCAATAACCAGAAGCACAAGTGCGCTGCCATTTTAGACATGTTACTTATTACATCTGTGCATAACATATCATTAATGCATCTAATGAGACAATTTGTATTTTCCAGGTTTCCTATGTACACGACAAGGAAACTAAGTTGTACATTTGTGAAGGGAGATGCTGGTGGAAGGAGAAATACGTAACAAATGTCCCCAGAATGATGAGGTATATATGTACAAGCAGTTACTATTATTAAAGAAGCTTGATTCAGTTTAGACGTACACTCATTTATCTGTAGTAAGTTATTATAAATACTATAAATGATTAGTAATATGTAAACAAATGTATCATAGAACTTGAGACAAACATCATTAATTTCCAGTGGAACCAACAGCTTCCGGTCCAAAAACACGGGCCAGGTCCTGCTCACCACGGATGCGGTGCCGCGCCGCGTCAGGAGCCTGATGCCGTCGAGCGTAGATGCGGCCGTCCCGAGTCCAGACGAATCTCCACTTGTGCTGCACCGCCAGCTCACGCGTACGACGAAATAGATGACGGTTGACTTTGGTCAACCGCTCGTTAATGTAAAAACGACGAGGAGGACCAGGCAGCCCCGTCCCCTCGGTGGTTGCACCACGACGTACGCGCGCCGCCCTGATCAGCTCATCCCGAAGTGCTCGCCGCGCAAAGCGGACAACTATGGGCCGAGGACGGGGCCCCGACGGGGCCACCGCAGCTTCCGGCAACCCAGAGGGTGGGCCCACGCGTGCTACACTTACTAAATCTACATCGGCTATGTGGACTCCTAGTTTATCAGCTAATGTTATGGCAATGTGAGCAGGGGACTCGCCGGGCTGCTCCGCAACGCACGAAATTTCAACTTCATTGAGGAGAAGGTCCTGGTCGCGATCATTTATTTCGGCTTTCATTTCGGCTATGGACCTTAGAAGAGCCTGCTTGTCATCACTCCCCATCGCCGCTCGTCCCGCTGCTTGCTCGCGCACCTGTGTCTCAAGGCCGTCAACTCGCGCTTGTAACTGTTCATACTTTCTGTCGCTTGCATCTAGCCGAATATTAATTTTTTCCAAAGCTTCTGTCAGCATTTTCATTTTGTTACGTTCATTTATTTTGTCCTCTCTGTACTCTTCTCTAAACTGCCGCAGCTCGAAGAACAGCATCTGCAAATCGCCTACCTCTATTGTGTCATTAAGGGAGGTAGCGTTTAAATTAGGTGCAAGCGGTAGAATAAGTGATTTTTCACCAAGATGTTCCTGGGGGCTGACCACTGCGGCCCCACGACGCTGCATCACTCCGTGCGTTCCACCGCGGACAGGTGTATTGGTGTTGTCCGTTCGAGGCTGCGCGCACATGCACAGAGGGCACTTCCATGTTGCCTTATGTTCAGGCGTCAGCGTGCTGTAGTAACGCTGCTCGGACACATTGGCACAAACGAGGTCATAACTTTTCTTACATATACTGCATACTAAGAACTGCCGTGATTCAATTGGTCGTAAACAGCCAGCACAATTACAATCCATCTTTGGTTAAAAAATAAAAAATATAAAGGCTCGTACAGTGAGTAGAATGAGTGGACTTATTGACAAAAATTCGAATCAACATAAAAAGTACGATTTTACGGACAAGGCCTGCGCGGCTCGAACCGGGGACTTTCAGACGCAGAGCGCGCACTCGTCCACTGCGCCAATTATGACTTGGAAATTATTGTGAAATAAGCATATACATGGGTGTGCTTGAAGATTGAAAGATAAAGTGTGAGTTGGACGCAATGACGATTATTTTACGCTACCGCCCCCCCAAGACACAATCCGACACTATAACTTTGTTCAACTTGATTATTTGGCAGATTGATTGTCGATTTGCACTGTAATTATAATATATACGAGTAAGTCACTAGCACCAATAGGTCAATTATGCGTTCTAGATTATTTCAAAATACAATTTATACCGAGTTTTCGTTTAATCACACTATAAATATTTTTTTGACGTGAGAGCCTCTTTACTAGCGACCGGCACGTTTTAGGCGCGCACCCACTATGTTAAGTACTTAGCAAGCACGCGCGTCATGTGCCCCCGACGGGGAGGCTGTTTGCGCATGCGCGATATAAGTCGTATCTCTTCGGGACCTCTTCGGGCGCGCGAGCGACCGCCGACCTACCTACCACGGGTCCACGCGTTACACATTTTTTAATGCACAAAAGTTCTTATGACTTAAACAATTGAAGTCATATTCATTTTTGCAATAAGTTTTATATAATGTCTTAAAATTATGACTTCCTCTGGCTTCTATGTCCATTAAAACACAATTATTACACATTTCCTTTATCCATATCTGTTTCTCGAGACCTTTCATTATTGTGCAGGCTGACGGCACAGAGTAAGATGGTAATTGAAGGAAAGAAGTTTGACTTGGTTAGAAACCCGTTTACTTGTCGAATTAATTAGGTACATTACATACACATTGCAAAGGACGTGAGTACTCGCGTAATTTCGGTTAAATAATTATGTCGCGCGTGCGTGCGTACGCTAGCTCGGCGCTGGAAAAGTGGGCGAGACGAGCCGGCCGCGATGGTGTGGTGTCGCGAGCGCCGGCCGCCCCTCCGCCGTCGCTCCCCTCGCCTGCCTCGCTCTCGTGTTGCTGTAGTTATGGGCGCGTTCATAAGCTGGGGCCCTTGAAAGCCCTGCTTTCAAGCTTCCATTAAGATGCATATTCGATTGAGTGCGCGCCTGGTGCTGCCCCTGGACGTACGGATGTCTGCCACCCTCGGTACGCCGTCGGTTCCGGGAAAGGTCTTCTCAACGCGGCCCATACGCCACATCAGTGGAGGTAGATTGTCCTCCTTCAAGACGACTAAGTCTCCTGGCTTGATGTCAGCTCGCCGTGTGCGCCATTTGGAGCGCTGCTGCAGCTCAGCCACGTACTCAGCCTGCCAACGCTTCCAAAAGTGCTGCCGGAGATGCTCCAGTAGCTGATAGCGGTTTAACTTCTTTACGTTATCATCCAGCAGCGCCGGGCCCGGTAGAGATGTCAGCGGCCTGCCAAGGAGAAAGTGTCCTGGTGTGAGCGCACTGTAGTCGTTAGGAGAGGGAGAGAGAGGGGTGAGAGGGCGGCTATTTAGGATTGCCTCGATCTGGGCGAATAGGGTAGACAGCTCTTCGAAGGTAAGATGTGTGTTGCCCATTATGCGTTTTATATGAAATTTTGCCGATTTGATGCCTGCCTCTACATAGCCGTTAAAATTAGGAGCGTAAGCCGGCGTAAATGAAAATTTTATATTATGATCAGATGCAAATTCGACAATAGAATCAGAATGAAGCTTGAAGAAATCTTTAAGCTCTCTCGCAGCCGAGACAAAGTTCCTACCATTGTCAGAAATAATTTCCTTGGGCTTACCCCTTCTTGCTATAAATCGGCGTAATGCAAGTATAAAGTGTTCCTTTGACAGCTCACTTACCGCCTCTAAGTGGACACACTTGTATCTCAGGCATATAAAAATACACAGGTAACATTTCGTTATCTTACATCCACGACCACGGCGGTCTGTAATGAGGTAGGGTCCTCCGTAATCAACAGAGACTGTGGAGTATGGGAAATCTGGAACTGAGCGCTGAGACGGAAGTGTGCCCATGATATTAGTCAAGGTTTTACCATACTGCCGCCTACAAACGACACACTTGCGGGTTGTGCGTCGAGCCAGGTCCCTACCAGCTACTGGCCAGAACTGATCACGTACAGATGCTAATAGGAGCTGGGGCCCTGCATGTAAAAGGCGTCCGTGTTCATATGTGAAGATAAGTTGTGTAAGTATGTGTTTAGTACACAAAAGTATAGGATGTTTTTGTTCATATTCTAAATTAGATTTATCTAGCCTCCCCCTACTCTCAGGATCAGGGACCGGATTAGCAGCTAATTTTTAAAACCCCTTTAAGTGGTTATCCTTACGATAAGCTTACCCTCACGTCTATGTTAGCCTGTAAAAAGCTTACCCAGCGAAAGGCTTACCGTATCCCTATAGGGTAACCCTATCCTTATGATAGGCTAAGCGCTTACCAAATGATTGAAAGGGTTTTTTTTTCCGCTTTTTTGATAGGGTTTTTCCCCCCACGTCCCGCCCGCGATCGTCTTTTCTCTTTTCTATCGTTCGTTAGCCAATGGTTAAACACATTTACTCATTATCTGCCTGCTGCCGTTGGCCAACGCACCTGTGTTATATCATTCAGATCAGATCACATATTATTTGACGTGTGAAATAATGGCATCGAAACGTAAATTCGAGAACAAGGACCATAGACAAAACATCTTTTGAAAACAATATCATGGCGATCTGCGTAAAAAAAATTTAACCCCCGACAAAAAGAGGGGTTTCATAAGATTGACGCTATTATGACTGTCTGTCTGTCTGTGGCGTCGTAGCTCTCGAACGGATAGACCGATTTCGATTCGGTTTTTTCACGTGAATGCAAGTTCTCTTGTGGTGGTATGTTTGATGAAAATCGGTTCAACCGTTTAAATGTTATTGGGAGTTAACGCTTGAAGTCAGGGTTTTTTAATTTCCCTGGCAAATAATACATGGCGCTACGTATATCAGTTGGAATATAAAAGGTGTAATAAAATATACTAAAACTATTTTAAGGGTGAATTCAGTCCATGATATTGAACAACTTTCCCCAAGGAACATGTGTCAAAATAAAAATGTGATTTTTGGCCTTCCATACAAGCTGACCGATCAGCTGATCCGAGATGATAACGGCTAAACAAACAAATAAACATACCAGTTGTAATATGAGAAAAACTATGAAAGATTTCGTGCCTAAGCATAGCGGTTCGGTCCGGAAACCTATCTCCTGGGTAGGTACAGACTTTTAAACGGTATCATATCACAAGACTGATGATCGAGGTACTTACCTACCTCAACATTTTTTGCGAAGGAACGTAAGTGTGCATGCATGTATGCAATACTTAAGTATGGACGTAAAGATTACCTACTCAAGTAATTTCAGATACCTACCTACATCGTAACTCGGGGCTAAAGTAGAGGCTAGACGAAAAAAATTAAGACCAAAAGTTGTAACGACACTTTTCGGTATAGTTGTAAGCCGTGCGACGTGCGCCTGTTTCTCTGTACGCTTATAACTAAAAAACTACTGGACAGATTTTGTTGCAGTTTTCACTATTAGATAGATCGTTTATTCCGGATGGTTTATGTATATAATTTGTATGTATTTTATTTGTATTTACTAAAGTTTTTGTCAAAAAAGTGATTTCGGACACTGCAGTCAGGCACTTTCAGAGCTAACGCTGGCTAAGATTTAAAAAAAAATATAAAAACAATGTATGAGAAAGTTGTAGGTCTCTAAAAGGTCTACAAAAAAGTCCGCAATAGCATATGTCTATCTCCTAAGGTTAGGTCACAATAACAATTTTTATGTTTATACCACGCGTACAAATTTTAAATAATATTTTCACCGACAGGATATTAGTCCTTATCCTTTTAAATATTTTAGATACCTTGTTGTTTTAAAGTAGATTAACATTGTCCTTTACAGTATGGCAATCAAATGTATAGTTTAGAAGATATCACGAAATCTGATATCTGCTCTGTCTGCCCCATTAGGGATAAAGACGTGATTGTATGTATGTATGTATGTATCACGAAATCAAAATTAAGCGAAATCATTTATCGGAACGTGATGATCATAGGGCTGTCACTAGATGGCGTTTTCGGGACGGGCGATATGTATTTAGATTTTTTAAATATTAATTTGTGCTACGTTGCTACGTAGGTTACGTTTGTACTATCATGTCTATCCCTAACGAGGTAAAACGCCTTCACTCATCATCACGAAACTCCACAAAAAGTAGACACTTCTTAAAAGACCTACCTGTAGTTGTTTTTTTTTTCAAAAATCCACGCACCAATTTCTCATAGGTCTTGGGTCAATCCACATCTGGCGACCATACCACGGTCAAAAATATTTTGGGATGCATGGGCATTGGGCAACAAGGGATGGCTGGCGCCAGTGCCCAGTACGCAATTGACCTCGGACGTATGCGTATGTTGTGTGATGTGGTTTTATTGTACAAGTTCTTGAAAATTGGTCGAACTCTTCAAAAATACGGTCTTTATTTGTTTCATTGTGATTGTAGTAGGTCTTGAATATTGGATAAACTATTTAAAATTGCGGTCGTTATTGGTTAAATGAAGAAGGTACAGGTAACCATTTTTAGTTTTATATGCCAAAATTACAAGAATAACTGCCTTTTTAATATCTGAACTGATCGAGATATTAAAGTGCAAAGTTAAAATTTTCGGTCTAAGCCGTTGATGACGTCACGGGCCTAGAGGGATAGGTCTCAGAGAGTAAAAGAGTCTTCTACTGATCGGCTTAGCGCCTATCATTAGATAAGAACAGGCACGTATCACAAACATAGGGAGAGACTTCGACGGAGCGCGCTGAGAGTTGGTCGTTAGATAGGAACCGGGATGTTTCTCAAATAGAACGAGTCATTGGATGAACGTAACGTTCGTTCGTCTTTTAATGCGCCATAACACGAAGAGAGAAAGGTAAATGTCTCAAAAAAGTGAACAGCTACCTCCCCTAAAATATTATGGTATATAAAAACAAAGTACGTTTTGCACTAAAGCTTCTCAAACAAATAAAAAGTTATAAATCAACTTGGTAGGTACTATTCGATTTAACGCGAAAGCCGCGGGTAACAGCTAGTATATAATAAAATATTATTATAACTTGTACGTACATACATAATATTACTCTGTGTTATAACTAAAAAAAATTTATTACAATTCCTTCACTAATTAATCGAAAGGAACTTCGTTCCATCCGGGTGTCCCTTGACACCTCTCAAGTTTTTTTTTACATAAATTGCATATGCTATAATTACTGGCTTCATTATAAGAAAAATATCGATTAACACTGTCTTTTTTAGGTGGAGGCATTACAATGGTTTACACAGGTTTTTATTTCAACAATAAAAGTACACGAAAGATATAAGCCACTTATAATTCACACTGTTTCCGGAAGCATCACATTTCTAACAGCACGGACGATAAGAAGTAATAACAATTACGAATCCAAACTGCAAAAACAATACATAAACACGCCGCGACACGTTTCGTCGTAGCGCTCGCGCCTAAAATCAAACAAATTATTATTTTAATAAGGTATACTTTTGAATGGCGTCGCGTCGCGTCGTGGTTCAGCCAGCCTGAGTGCTTTGAGTCTGACCGTGTGCCGCCGCGCGCCGCCGCCGTTGGCCACCAGGGAAAGCGCTTCTTAAAGGGTTAGCCTATGGGATAGGGTTACCCTATAAGATATGGTTTTTGTAAGGGTAACGTAACGTGCATGTTTTAACAACTTACCCTGAGAGTCGATAAATGGCGTCAAAGCAAGTAATTTTGACTTGGAATTGATTACCTTGCCACAATTTAGGGATTTTAATTCCTCTGGAAAGGACTCTCTCTGTGAGAGTTTGATTAATGATATTTTAGCATTCTCTAGTTCCTCTGCACAAAGGGGTCCCTTTAAGAGTTGTTGTTTACATCTAATACTTATGAAACGTTGAACATATACCATAGTACGCAGTAATCGTTGATAATTTGAAAATCTAGAGAAGTCAATATTAGAAGATGTGGTTTGTGTAGTTGTGTGTAAACACAGCATGATGTGGTATTCTGCATGAATTTTATTAGGAACGGGATCATCCCATCCTAACTTGAGAGACCATAACCTTTGTAAAAGGGCCTTAGGTTTAAGAGTACAAGGGGTTAAAAGACCTAAGGGATCGAAGATTTTAAATGTAGTGGATGTCCACTACATTAGAACGCTTTGTGGTGACAGCACTGTTTGAAGAAGATTCATTGTCAATATTGTAGTGTAGAGTGTCAGTACTAGGATTCCAACCTAAACCCAAGATCTGGCGCGATTCACTCAATACTAAACTTCTTTGATCTAGGTTTTCACGTTCAGAATCTAAGATAAGTTGTGAATTGGACCGATATTTACGTAAATTGAAGCAGCCAGCTCTTAGCTTCTTAGATATAGAATCCTTTATATAGAGCAAATTATCTTCATCATCTGCTCCGCACAACAAGTCATCACAATAGAAGTCCCTTTGTATGATGGATTTAATCGAGGGGTCATCGCACTCTTCACCAAGCTGCCATAAGCATCTGGCTGCAAGATAGCTAGAGCTAGCAAGTCCATATGTGACTGTGTTAAGTGTCAATATTTGGATAGGTAGGTCCTCTTTCTCTCGCCATAATATTCTCTGTAAGCTACGATATGACTCATTGATAGCAATTTGCCGGTACTGTTTTTCTATGTCACCGGATAGTACATATTTATAATGGCGAAAGCGTTACAAGATGTTGAAAAGAGAGTCTTGAATAACAGGACCTATCATTTGCAGATCATTAATCGAAAAACCAGAGGTAGTTTTTGCTCCCCCGTCGAAGACGACACGTAACTTTGTGGACTCGCTATCTTGTTTAAGGACAGCATGATGTGGTAAGAAGTATGAATCCAGCAAGCTAACACAACCTTTTTCTACAGTGAGATGACCCAACTCGTGATATTCTTTAATGAAGTTAGAGTACATTCTCTTTAAGTCTGGATTTTGATTGAGACGTTTTTCCAAATGAAGAAAGCGTTTACGTGCCATATTATAAGAGTCCCCTAAACAGTCCCTAGAAGCAATTAGTGGCAGTCCAACAGAAAATCTGCCATCACGTAACCGACTGCTGTTATCTAAAAAATGTTGTTCACTTTCAGTGAGTATAGGCTGTACCTTGTTTGAAGTAGGAAAGTCTTCATATTCCCAGAATCTCAAGAGTTGAAATTCTAAGTTGTCATTATTATCAATTGCATAATTACAATGTACTTGTTTAGATGCAAGCCTAACAGGTACAGACCCAGAGATTAGACAGCCCAACTTTGAATTATGAAGAGTTGGTTGATGACGGCCTAAGGCATGCTGCTCAGTCCCCAACGAATCCCAAAATATATCTGCACCAAGCAGGATATCTATTGGAGCTGGCTGATTTAATGTTGGATCTGCCAATTTAAAAGAGGATGGCAAAAGAAGATGATGTGAGTTAATTCTATGCTTAGGAAGGTTATCAGTTATATGAGGTAGCACTAGAAATTCGTGATATTGAGTGAATGTACCTTGTTTTGGTACATTCATTTTAGTTGTGCAGTACATCGCTCTGGAATGATGTTTAGGTTGGTGTCCCCAATGCCTAATATACTAGTAGTTTGTGAAGGTTGGGAAAACAGCTGTAGACGATGCCTTAGACTGGCAGTGATAAACGAAGACTGGCTTCCACTGTCTAATAGTGCCCTTGCAGTTTCTAACTGATTGGTAACTGGATTAAGAATGTCAACTATAGCGGTAGACAAAAGAACCTCAGATGAAGTCCCTACTGACATAACTACAGGCTGGGTTAATCCCTGCTGGCTATCTGTAGAAGAGCCAGAAGTATGATGCAATGATGATATAGAAGACGGTGTAGGTGTGTCTGTGTGTTTATGAAGTATAGTGTTGTGACGCCCTTTACATACGCGACAGTTTCCCAAGCGGCAGCGAGTAGAGTCGTGATCTGGACGCAAGCAGTTGTGGCAGAGCTTCAGCTTGGTTACTTGAGCCCACTTCTCTTCAACGGAGAGGTTCTTGAAAACCTTGCAGTCAAAGATGCGATGTTTGCCCTGGCACACGACGCACAACCGCTTTGTATCTTTCTCGGCTGAAATCACAAATGACTTTGTGTAAGTTTCATGCTTTGGAGGTGTGGTAGTCGGTTTAGGAATATGTTTAGGCTGCTTGTCTCGCTTGGACCTATACATTGCTTCCAAAACATCACCTCTTGATTTCAAAAATGATTTGAAATTATCAAGTGATGGAAATTCTGATAAGTTGCTACGATATTCTTCCCACTTAGTACATGTAACGGGATCCAATTTGGAGGTGGCCATGTGTATGATGATTGTATCCCAGTGTTCCGTGGGTTGACTCAAAGTTTTAAGTGCCCTGATGTTTTTGGTTATGTGATCGCTGAGAAATCTGAGTGACCTATCCGATTCTCTCTGTAAGGGATCTATGTTGAAAAGTGCATGAAGGTGATTATAAGTGAGCTGTCTTTTGTTTACTTGTCGAATTAATTAGGTACATTACATACACATTGCAAAGGACGTGAGTACTCGCGTAATTTCGGTTAAATAATTATGTCGCGCGTGCGTGCGTACGCTAGCTCGGCGCTGGAGAAGTGGGCGAGACGAGCCGGCCGCGATGGTGTGGTGTCGCGAGCGCCGGCCGCCCCTCCGCCGTCGCTCCCCTCGCCTGCCCCGCTCTCGTGTTGCTGTAGTTATGGGCGCGTTCAATTATAATAGTTTTATTTTGCATTATTGGTGTAATAATTTTTTTGAATTCAATATAGTTAATATGGCCCTGACCCCAAGTTATCCCTCTCTGTCGTTCAAGGTACCTAACGGTCTTCTTTTCTTCCGTAGATAATGTAGTATATGCATATGGAGGTTTAATTAAAAAAACTTGGGTGAACTAAGGAGTAGTAGATAATGCAAACTCTTTGATGATAAATTTATTAAAGCGATCCTTGAATCCTTGAACATCGACGAAAATAATCGAGTTCATGATATTTTACGAACAATATTACTCAGAGGTTTTGAATTGAGAGGAAAATTAGACAATAAGCTGACGTCTGATCAGGGATTTCTTTATCACTTTCTAACTCCAAGCGAATATTAATTACTGGTCCTGATTTGATGTTATCGTTCTGTCTAGAGCAATCGATAACGTATAAAGGAGCTATATTTTTAAACTCTTGAGCGCTTAACAAGGAGTTGCATGGGCGGTTATAATAAGACTGTTGAAAATTTACGTATTGTTCGTAAATTAATGCATAGTTATGTTTTGCAAAGTTGGTATTGTAACTTTCATATGGATAGTATGTACAGTTTAAAAAAACTTTAACATCTCGAATATTGCAGTGATCAAACTGAGACATATCTTTATGTGCGTTATTTTTTCTGTTTGTTTGTAAACCTATGATAACGTATCTAAGTTTTTCAATTTGCGATGATGTCTTAATTGACCACGTATGTTTTGTAGTCTTTGGTAACAAAGGGTACTCATAAAGATCCCAGTTTCTAAACACTAATTGAATAGGTCTGTCTTTTTTGAGTATTTTAAGCAAATTAATTCTTTCTCTGTCTGAAACTTTAACATGAGGCATGCGCTATACAATATTTTTGATATCGATACTTTCAACCTCCTCGCCGGTGTTTAGTTTTAGCGCGTTCAGGTTAGTATTACTTCGTAACAAAACTAGCTCATGTTTACAATTAACAATAATTTTTTTATAATCTTCTGCAAATCCTAATATGTTGCTGAGTGGAACTGATGCAGCAAAATGACCTCCAATTTCATTTTTGATTCCGTGTATATCCCATCCCCATACTTTCGATATCTTTGACTCAGCCTCGTTCATTGATATCAGTGCTTTCATAGTAGTCGTAATACCGGCATTTTTTACTTTGTCTATTTCAACTCCATTTAATTCATATCGTATATCTTGAAATAGATACAGAAGTGGATTGTTTGTAAACTGTATAACCTGAACTGGTTCTTTCTTATCACTTTTGATCACGTTGACTACTGCTTCAACATACAAGGTACTTGCACTCGGAAGAACATATAAATCTTGTTGATTTATGGGTATCCGAATTTCATCATTTCTATTAAAAGTAGTTATATACGGCTTGTACGAATGAGTTTCTATACCGTCAATAGAGTTGTCATAAACAGGAGGATTAGTTATATTTAAAAAATTCATTTTAGAAGTCCAATCGATTTTAGAAAATATTTATTAGCAGCTGTTAATTTCTTTCTTTTCTTCTTAATTACACGAGTGTGTGCTATCTTCTTGATGGTCTGATTGCTACTAAACTTTTCATATGTTGAAGTTGTATATTTATTGTAGTCAATCATATTTTTTTCAAATGTAAATACAATTGCAATTCTTCTCCGCGAAAATTTATTAAATTGTTTTTTATATCCAATATTCTAATATTTATACTATTGACAGTGCTTCTATTCACCGGAAAGTAAATATTACTGTTTGGGATTTCTATTATTCTATAGCCAGGAGGAACATTTAAAGCAAATTCGTGAATTATATGACTTGATTTTCCATTAATATAAGAGCCTCCAGTAATGTCACATTCAACTCGCAGCACGCTTGTAGATAAAATGTTAACTGGCAGTGGAGACTTGTGCCATATATCTTTTATTAGAAAATTTTTACCATAACCTAGTAAAGGTCCAATAGAATTTGGTTTTTCAAAATGAATATCTTTTGAACAAAATATCGAGAGGGTCAGGGTGTTATTGTTGCAGAATAACTTGAAAACACAGTTATTCGCTTTTGATTGTAAGAATTCGCAAAGGTCTTGGAGTTCATAAGCTCCTTCAGGAATTTCAACCACTTCATCAATGCCATAATAAAATTTATTATTCGTTTTAGTAATATTTGGTATAGAGTTAAAAGTAGAGATGTGCAACAGTGATAACTCGTATTCGCCATTAAGTTCCAACGGAGGCGAATAGTTTGTCGATAGTACTGAGCTGTTTCCAGTTATGGACAGAGTGAAAGACATAATGGGAATGATGTTTTATTCAAACGTTATAATTAATATATATATAATTTTTACACCAAAAGTCATACAAAAATTCTAAACACAAGTGTCCACAATTCACAGTATCAAAGTTTTGGAATCTAGTGTAATTGTATTGTAAATCACTTACATTTAAATATTTCACTAATTCTTTGGGCGGTTTCAAGTTACCAAAACTATCAAAATATTCGCAATAGTCGTTTATTTTTGCAAAGGCTACCCAGTGAGTTCCGTTATTATTATGACTGTCTAAGTTAATTATGCCACACTCTATGGGTCTCGGCCTACGAGGCAATCTATCTCTCATATAGACACCTCGGAAGTATGGAATATTTTTAGAGTTTTTAATAATATCGATATTCGTAAGAGCGCGCTTGGGTAGCCTGCATTTTAGTTTTTTGTAGATTTCAAAAATAAGCCATTTCCTTTTTTATATGGCTTAAGATATAAACCTTTTCCAATCGCAATAGCCTCCATGGTTTTGTTATGACGTTCAGATTCATGTAAATTCTGTTGTGCACTTTTGCAATCATTTATTGTTTTTGCTATACCAGCAGCACCTCCTGCTAATGCTCCTAGTGCTGACAAACCCGCAAAAATTGGTATCAAAGGTAAAATTCATCCTGTCTTAGGAATTGGTATTTCTCTTGGTAAACGAACATGACATATTTTAGGGAACATTTTTTTCGCTGCTTGGTAAGCATATTTAATAGCAGTTTTGTTATCTTTTGATTTCATTTTTTTAAACTTGTGATCGTATTTTTGACACGAAGGTTTTAAATTGTTTAATCCCTGCACCAGATTTTAATTTTGCCTTCATGACCTTACCTACTATCCAAGATGCTATCTTTTCACCTTTGCTGGTGTCTTTAGCATGTAACCGCTTCTTCGCCATTTTCATCAGTTGTAAATCTGCTTTATGACATTCAGATAGATTAGGATTGGTGTAAGCTATATCGTGATATTTACAAGCTTCGTCTAATTTATTAACACCCTCATCACCTCTCAATAATCTTTCTTGTAATCTCGTACCAGGTCCGCAATAGTTGTAACCGGGTAAATGAAGCTCAAACGGTAAGTTGTTTATCAAACTGTTAACAAGTCCACCTCCTTTCATTGCTTGTTACGTAATGAGCAGAACGTAAAATGTTAACACTTATATTATGATACTATTGAACTTTTATCTACCCAACTGTTTTCTTCTTTAGGAAGTCCTAACTATTTGACAAACAATTTGTTTCCTTTTTTTCTCATAATTTTTTCAATTAAATATATATTTGGATATTTAGTTTTTTGTAACTCTTCTTGATAGAATGAACCCAGTATATTTTGCTTTTTTTGATCTTGTATATGATAAGTAATCGGGCTTGTATTATTGACAGTCTTAATTGTGAAAATTTCAGTAGACCAGTTAGGTGTGTAACCTTTAGCAAAATTACTCTTATATTTGCTTATTCGAACGGGGTCACCAATAGCAAATTTATTTTTGAATATTTTAGTTCGACTCTCTTCGAATTTTTTAATGTTGTTTTTTACAAGGTTTTCATTTTCTCTATTTACGTCTACAGGTTTAAATTTAGTTACACTATGTTTATGATTGTTGTATGAAAATACAATGTCATTAAAATTTTTCCCAATCCATTTATAATTACCTTGATAACTAAACAACTTATACAATTGAATCTTTAATGTTTTTATTAGCCTTTCTACAATAGAAGCTTTTTTTCTTGAATACGATGAATAGTGATTAATTTTCATTGATTGCATATATTTTTTAAATATGTCGTTAAAAAATTCGGTCCCTCTATCAGTTTGTAGGTTTTTTAGGGCTGCGTCCGCTTTCTTTTACAATTTGTGTAAATGCGAGAAGAACTTCTTTTTTTGATTTGGTTTTTAAAGGAACTGCCCATGCGTATTTCGAGAAATCATCAATAATTGTTAAATGTAAGCGAATCCACTATTATATTTCTTTAATGATTGAAAATCAATCAGGTCTGCCTGCCATAGGTCGTCTATTTCTTTTAATATTACACAACGACGATCAAAATTTCTGCGTGCTGACCTATGAATTTCATTTACCACCTGTTGTTTTACCATTTTGTAGTTCGTTAATTATTTTATCAATATGCTCTCGAGTGTAAGTCTTTTTTTCCAACTGACGAATATTATTTAAAACATCTGCTTTTATTGCATTTGTGACAGCAATAATTTCATCAGCTATCTTTTCATCTACATATTTTTTATTCACTGCATCATCATAAGCCACAGGTTCTTGAACTCCTCTCAGTCGAGTGGAACGTAAATCGAAATCTCCAGTTTCCGATCTAATTAGGTGATTTGTCGAACAATCTAGTATTTCCGACAAACGTAGTCTTTTATGAACATGGTGTCCGAATTTGTCTACATTCATTTTGAATCGAAGTCGGTCACCGAGAAGTAATAAATTATCTTAATTGAAGGTCCCGCTTTCACGCAGTTCTTCTATAATTGAAATTATTTCGTTATCAAGACCAGTGTTGCCTGCATCTTTAGATGCTATTAATAATTTCAGTCTTTCAACTAATTCATTAGGATCATCCCAGTAAATGTAGTCAGTATTTTTTTTAAACTTCTTTCTTAGAATCATGCCTTCTCCTTCTCCTTCGGCTATATCCTCAGTATTACTGACAGAAGACGTAGAAGGCTTACGTAATTTAAAAAGTGGTTTAATAATGTGTAAATACTTTCGTCCTTTGTTAGATTTAATTGGTTTACTAGGATCGAAATCTCGTCGATGTGCGTTTGTAGCAATTAACATTGCTTTGTATTCTTGACTATCATGTTCGGTAACTAGTTCTAAATTAGGAACTTTTTTGAACAACAGCTCTATAATTTCTGGTGTTATTTCATAATCACGACCTGCTATATGTATATTTTGGTTATTTATATCAACACGTGATGTGCCCATCATTAGTTTACTCCTTTCTCTTCTAACTCCAAAAGGAACATCATCAAATATTTCTGAAGAAAGTGACCAAGATGAAGTATTTTGACTAGGACTCGGCATCGAATCAACAGTTTTAAACGATGTATAGCTGTTATTAATATTATTCTCTCCCGAGTCTCCCGAATCATCAAAACCAATATCTTCATCAGAATCGTTTTCAGAATATTCTTTGGAAATATTGTTTGAAAGGTTCATCTTAAGAGTTTTGTTGAAATTTGATTCGGGTGATACAGTTCGCCTTTTTATGCAAGGTTTAGTCAAGATATCATCTTCAGATTCTTTTGATAGAATTTGATTATTTTTATCTTTTATCAACTCACGTAATGGATCAGATACAGGTTTAAGAATTGTATTAAAAACATTGTCGTTGTAGGATTCCATAGTTCTCATGTCTTTAATTTTCTTTTTAACAGCTTCTGCAACTTTAACTATCTGAGCCTTTAACTCTTTTTCCATTTTGAATAAGTACGTTATACGCCTGATAAAGTAATAGTTAAACTGAATTAGTTTTTTAATGAAACATTCTTATATGCTTATATATGACTCTCAAACAACACAAAAGTATCGAAATTCTTTCGGTAACCGCCTCGATTCTTTGCACAATCCTTATTTATTACTAAAAAGTTATAGGGTTCGCTCCATATTTTTGAACACATTTTTTCGGAATTGAGACCACGACATATCAGTATTTACATGTTCGTCATATACATGGCGGAGGTTCACATCATCCTGTTTAAATAATATCAAAAGATTTGCGTTATCTCTTATTAGTTGTTTCGGAATCTTACTGTACGTTTGATTCAAGTAAAAACAATCGATAAATTTATGTCTTCCCATTGCGAAGTAATCCCTCATATTGGATTGATTCTCACATGCAACGTCATCAAAAATAATAATGGGGTATGGTTTTGCATCATGAGGGCTAAGAATAAGTTCATTGTCTTTATATTTCGCAAATGACACATCTGGCACTAAATTAAGAATATTTTCTAAATACACATATTTGGGTTGATATAATGTTTTTGAATAAAGATAAATGTTTTTAAAACGTAATCCATTTTCATGTAAAACAAGACCTATAATTACATTAGTTTTCCCACAATTCGAAGGACCACAAATAATACAGCGGATAGTATTAGGTAGCAGGTCTCCATGGCGGGAAATAAGTACCTCTTCATCTGGACATGCTCTGCTCAGTTGTAAAGTTTGCGATTGTTTAACGAATTTCATTGTTTTAATTACGAAGGCTGATAAAGAGTGAATGTTATTCATTTGTAAAGTTATGATTTATATACATGGATGGAACGAACAGTGGAGTGAAACGGAGCAATTCCATCAGAATATTGTGATACAATGTGACTCTGTAAACTTAATAATATTGAGGACCCTGGATAACTATCGTGAATGAAGGCTCGTACATTCTGCGCGAGCCTGAATGTACGAAAGTGACTCGGATTTCATTGTAAGTTTTTATTATTGTTGATTTGAAATTTAAGTAATATTTTTGGGAAGGCTGTATCACATATTCTGATGGAACGGACAGCGGAGTGAAACGGAGAGGTTCCATCAGAATATGACTGTGATACAGCCTTCCCATAAATATTACTACTAGTGTAACTTTTGACGTTACTCAGGGACGTGTTGTGCACAAGAGCTACAAATAAATCTTGATAGGCGGGAAAGTCTTCGTATCGTCCTGAGAACGTTTTTAGTTCAATCCTAGGAAGCTTAGTAAACGAGAGTTGGCTATCCTGTGACGTAACAGTACTATCCATACGTGGATCGAGCTTTCGCTGAGACTCCAATAAATCGGTTAAATCGGCTTGTAAATATAGGTATATTTCTTCTACCTTGTAAAAGTCTTCATTGAGAAAGTACGGGAATTCTCCACGCTGCTCATATGTTGTGCACTTAGTGAGGTTATTATGTGCAACTGTAAATGTCTCCCAGTACTCATTAAGTGTTTTTAATCTCGCTTTAACATAACCATCCGTTAACCGTTGTTTTGGGCACTTCTTAAGGTTAGTTTGAGCCTTTTGTATCATATTGGCTACATCTTCCAATGTTTTTAAATATCCACTTTGTTCCACACTTGTAATAGGCATTTTCACTTTAAAATAAATACGAAATTATATGAAAGTTTGTAATTTTATCACGAACACTGCAAGTCACTCATAATCATATCATTCACGTAATAAGTTAAATCGTTCTAAAACTGCACATTAAGACGTAAACAAGTCCATGGAATTCCGAGAACTAGGGTCGCCTATTGTTCTCCGACGCACGGCACGGCCGATATGCCTACCGCTCCAATCCAATCCGGCTCTCGATGTTCGACCATAAATGTTTGATACTAAGGTTCAGTATCGAATGGAACGGGTGTAGTAAATTTAAATAAATAAGATGCACGTCTTCACTGTACTGCCTTTATTTTTGCACTGAGGTTTCATACAAACGAACAGATGAAATGAATCGGACACAGTAACTTACCAGTTCTATGAATTCTCTGGTTGGTACCTCCATTTCATAGGGTAGATACACGGAGGCGATCACTGTATTCGTTATTATTTTATTGTTTTTGTGACTTGAAGAGACCCGTATGGCTGTAAGATCTCTGGAACATAAATGTGTTAATGGCATAGCCTTGAAATTTTTGGGAAGGTAGATACATGAGCTAGGATTGTCAGTTGTTTGATCATATATCAACTTACCTCCTATAGCTTTTAGACCGCAGATGTTGTGATTCCTGATCCACGGCTCCTGGATCAGGGCGATCGTGTTTGTGTTCTTCTCCAATTCGCCCCGCAGGTTAGCCGTTGCGGTCTGGCTATGCTGGAGATTTATCTGGATGACTTTAGTCATCCTGGTTGTCGAGGATGATGGGGTCATTTTTATTATTTCCCTTCTCGTCCTCATCCGTTGATACTGCCTGCTTGTCCGTGGGTCTCCCCGAAGGTTTTTCCTCGGCGGTTGATGGCAGGCTGTAGTTGTAGACGTCTGTCCACGTTGGTGGAGTTTTCACCTGGCCAGTCGCTGTTTGTGCTGGCTCTGGTTGTACCACTCCCGTTAGTTCCGGTGATGTCTTGTTTGCGTCCTCTCCTTCTATGACGCTGTTGTTACTCACCGTTGTTGTGTCAGGTTCTTCGGCATTTGTGTCTATCTCCGGCTCGTTCAGTTTTACCTGGAGGTACACGGACCCGAGGCCGAAGGAGAGGCATCTGCCTTGTTCCATGATCATGGGAAGAAGATCGTCCGGGACCCCAAGTTCCCGCGTCTTGTTTACTGACGTTGTACAAGCTCCAACGGTTGACGCCTGCCCATGGGTTGAGCCTGTCCAGCATGATTCTTAAGCGCGGCAGTTCGTTGCATCTGCTTGGGAGGAAGATGCCGCACTTGGTCTTTTTGGGTAAGTCCCCTTGCAATACCACGCACAGGGGTTGGTTGTTGGCGGTTGGTGGTAGACTGGCCACTACATCCTCGAGCCATCGCTTCGTGGTGTCATCCCTGCATAGCAGTTTCAGGACCCCATCTCCATGGACGGGTTTACCCGCAAATGCAGGAATTACCTCGTTGCTAGGATTGAGTATGTGGGTCATCTGTCGTTCCTCCACTGCCGCCTCGATACTTTGCAGCTCTGAGGGTAGTTCGTCGGTCCTGTTTACCGTGGTGATGGCCACATGTAGGCTGGAGAGGATGACTCCAGTCCAGCTTAGGTGGTGCCGCTCCTGCGTTTCGCGGTCTCCAGCTTAACCTTCTTATTCTCCTCGCGGAGAGATGGTGTCGTCCAAGCGTGTTCTTTTGGAGCGTTGCCCGCTGGTTTGAGTTGGGTTGATAGGCTGTTGCCTTTGTTGGTTCGGCTGACGCCGTTGTTTTTGGCCCTGGGTTGGTCGGCGGTCCGATTTCCCGGATGGCCTCCCTCCCCGCTGGGTGTTAGTTGACGAGTTACCGCCCCGGGTCCAGTTTGCCTCGGCTTCCCTCGGTCTCACTGGCTCCCTGTCGGGATCCCGCAAGGTCCTTGGGGCCTCAACCCTACTCGGTCCTGGTTTGACGTCGTCTGGTTGTTTGTCCCTATTTATGTTGGAGGCACCTGTTCTTGGTCTCGGGCTATCTCGTTCAGAGTCCGCCCTTGGCCTAGATTTGGTGTCCTGCGACCGTTGCTCGTAGTGTCGGTATTCGCGTTCACGATCGCGGGGCGTGTTCGGGTGTCGCGGGTGTACCGACTGTGCGCACAAAGCGTGCCACAGCATTATGCCGAATTGTTAACTTCTTTCTCTTCGAGTAATATCCATGCTATACTGATATCAGAGAGTTTCTTTAAGCCTTCTTTACCGTCTACTCTCTATGCCCTCCCAGGATATAGGCTGTACCGAAATGATAGAACTTGTGTTACAACCAGGGACGACGGCTCCTCCAGGATGGTTCGCTGTGGTGGTGTGGCAATTTACTTGCGCAGTGATATTTCTTGCCAGATCCTCTACATCTCCACCAGTTTTGGATTCCCATGAATATCTTTTTCTTAACATTTCTCTCCACCACGCCAAGGTTTTGCTCGGTGTGTATTACAGTCCCTCGTCTCACATTAACTATTTCTCATCTTTAGATGCACTTTTAGCTCAGTATTGCGACAAGTTCGATCATCTTATCATAGCGGGAGACTTGAATACGTGCTTAATAAAAAATGACGCGCGTAGCTCCTCTCTCCTTTCTCTCCTCCATTCCTTCGATTTACATGTTCTCCCTTTTAACGGGCATACGCATTTCCCACACAATGGTTCCCCCTTTCTACTTGATCTCATTATAAATTCTTCGCCGGATCTCTCTGCATCCCATGGTCAGTTTAACGCCGCAGGTTTGTCTGCTCATGATCTAATATATGCGTCTTTTAAACTGCGTCCCCCTAAACGTAGACATCGTCTCATGACAATACGTAATTATGCATCAATTGATCATGATAAGCTGGCCAAGGATATTGCGGAGGCTGATTGGTGCTCTGTTCTGGAGGCGTCTGATATTGATGCCAAAGTAGCGATATTCAACTCCACTCTCTTGGCCATTTACGACAAACACGCACCAGTCCATACTGTACGTGTTAAACACTATCCTGCTCCATGGCTGACTGCGGACATTAAGCGGCTCATGTCCAAGAGAGACATAGCTAAATTGAAATTTCATCGCTTCCCCAGCGACAACAATCGAGATCACTATGTAGCTATTCGTATTAATGTAATCGTAAATGCAGGGATTCCAAACGGAAATATATTAATAAAAATGTAGAAAATAGCCCACCTAACAAGCTATGGAACTTCCTGAAGGGTCTAGAGATCGGTAAACAAAGCCATGAGACAAATTTAAATGCAGATGTTAATGACCTTAAAAAACATTTGTCTGCTCTTCCTGTAAGCCTTTCCGCCAGTGTCAAGCAGTCCACATTGGCATCCCTTTCAAACAAATGCGTTCTTGATTGTCCTTCTTTCTCCATCCCTAGTATTACTAATGAAGAAGTCGTGAAAATTATAATGTCCATAAAATCTAAGGCGGTAGGCGAGGATAATATTACACTAGACATGATTAGGCCAATAGTTTATCTAATATCTCCTGTTATTGCTGAAATAATTAAATTCTCTCTGTTCTCTGGTACCTTTCCCGATACTTGGAAACGTGGTCATTTAATTCCTCTCCCAAAAAAACCATTACTGCTTCTCTTTTCGACTTTCGTCCTAACTCCCTAAAATCATAGAGCATCATGTGAATCAGTGTCTATCGTCACATCTGTCACAACATAATTTCCTGAGTCCTTTTCTTTTTGACGACCTCCGTGGCGTAGTGGTCACCATGCTAGTCCGCCACCCAGAGGTCCCGGGTTCGATTCCCGGTCAGGGCAAGTTGTAAAATGGCCTTTTTCAAATTGTCCTGGGTCTTGGATGTTTATCTATATATGTATTTGTTATAAAATATAGTATCGTTGAGTTAGTATCCCATAACACAAGTCTTGAACTTACTTTGGGGCTACCTCAATCAGTGTAATTTGTCCCTATATATTTAATTTAATTTAATTTTTTTAATTTTTTTCAATCAGGATTCAGGGTGGGTCACAGCACCACCTCCGCGCTTACCAAAATTACGGATGACATACGCCTCAATATTGAAAACAGATAGCTAACACTCCTCGTTTTGTTAGATTATACTAGTGCGTTTAACACTGTGGATCATGATGTTCTTCTCGAAATTATGCGTACACTCAATTTCTCCGTGTCTTCTTTGTCATGGTTTCGTTCTTATCTGGTAGGTCGACGCCAACTAGTCAGGTTCGATGATAAGCGATCCAATTGTGTGACGTAACTGCTGGTGTTCCTCAGGGAGGCATATTGTCCCCGCTTCTTTTTGCCATTTTTATTGATGGGGTAACGACATTTCTATCCTCTTCTTTTCATCTTTACGCTGATGATCTTCAGATCTATACCGCCGCCCTACTGGAAGATTTTAACAGTGCCATTAGCACAATCAACTCCGACCTTGCTGCAAGAGCGCAATGGTCCAAAAATGTTGGTCTTAATGGCGAATACGTCTAAATCTCAAGCCATTATAATAGGTAGTCAGGGGCGAGATTTAGTATGCTAAGGGTAAATTTCCTCGCAGGTACCTCAGCATTGGAAATCTCATTTTGTACATCTGTCCCGGTGTGCAATCTGGCGAAAGGTCATGACAGGAACGCAACAGTCGCTGAGATAGCCACGAAAAGTCTGATGGATTGTCCTTCCCGTGGTTGCCGCCTGTTCTTGGTCTGGTTCCCTAAGAAAAAGATATAACAGAAACCATCTGACGAACTTCACACTCCCCACACCACACAACCCAAATCCCCATCCAAGCAAATCCCCATCCCAATCCGTTCCAAAATCTCAGCTAAGATATGTGACGTCAGACGGGGGCGGGATGTCCACCCACGTGTTTGTGCCATGCGTTGGGACCCGTAATGGTCGAGAAGGGAATCCTGGAAATTGAGCTGAGGTGGGGTAGGGTGGACTTATAAACCCTACTGATGCAACACGCTTCTTTGGCCCTGGATTGATCTAACACGGGCGGCCCTTACCTAGTTAGTAAGGGTTAATCGGCTGCGAAGTCTAGTCAGATAGCCATCATGCGAGTTTCCTGGGCTGGCAGGCTGGCAGTCGGTGGTGCTCGGTACCATGGTTAACGTTTTGGGCTATGGTACTCTAGCGCTATTTAGACTCGTGCGGTCGGCCTTCTCGGGGAGCTATACCCCGATGGTAACACTGGCGCAACACTCGGTTGCGTTCCCGGATTGAGGACTCCGTGGCGGGTGGTGAACCTGCGGGGTGAATTACAGTTACATTGGATACATGGACACCCAAAACCAGAAACACCCCACACAAACCTCCAAACCCTCGGGTGCGGAGAAAACAAACACAGATGCAACCGCCGGCGCATCTAGTTACAACAGGCAAATGGACACTCCGAAACGGAGTGCCCGACTGTAGACGTGGCAGGAGGTGACTCGTCGCAAGGGGAAGGGCAATCGGAACCAAGCGAAGCATTCACCTCCAGCATTGGTCCAGAACACGGTTAGGCGTTCGAACCGGTATGGCAAAAGACCAAGTAGTACAAAGGTCACCAAACACAACGTTCTACACCCGTCACACTCCCGCGAACAAAGGACGCTGGACAATACACGACCGTCCACCTCCTCGGAGGAAAAAGGTCGTTCAAAACTCGAAACCCCGCAAGGGGGATCGAAACTTCCTCCTTCAGGAAAAAAACAGCTGCAAACGGATGCGGGTTGTTCTGCCCACAAGGAAGGGTACAATCCATCAACTGCATACTATGCTCCACCGCATGAATCCGTGGGCTGGTGTGGATAGATGGACTTTATACAGCCCCATACACCAAGAGGACGGCATCTACGTTCTGGTAGGCGTACCGGACGAGCTTCTGCCCACCATTGTGTACCATTGTGTAACTCTCTTCTAACTCCTCTACACACAGAGGATATTAGATTGGGCATGGAGAATACGTTGGTCACTATCCTTGTTCTCTTCGATTTCTCTAATGCTTGAAAGCATTAGAGAAATCGACGGTGGTTGATCACGATTTTCTTCTGGCTATACTTAATCACCTGCAGTTCTCGTCCTCAGTGGTGAATTGGTTTTCAGCATATTTACGTGATCGGGAGCAATCGGTTCGTTTAGACCGCGACCTGTCGGACTAGAAAAATCTTTCTTTGGGTGTACCACAAGGTGGCATTTTATCACCCTTGCTTTTTTCTCTCTTTATTAATCTTCTTTCTTCTACGCTTGGCTGCTCTTACCATTTTTATGCTAACGATCTCCAAATTTATGCTCAGTCATCAGTACACGATATTAACACGTGTGTAGCTAAGATAAATTCTGCCTTGTCCTCAGTTTTGTCCTGGTCTGACAATTTTGGAATTAAAGTCAACCCTTCTAAGTGTCAGGCTATAATCGTGGGTAGTTCGAGGCAAGTTGCTCAAATTGACACTGAATGAATCCAACCAGTAACCTTTAATAACAATATTATTCCTAATTGCAACTCCGTCAAGAATCTTGGGTTACAAATTGACTCCACCCTTAGCTGGACCACTCACATAGCTGCAATTAGTCAAAACATCACTCTAAGTCTTCAACAATTAAATCATCTTAGGAATTTTTTACCTGTCAAGACAACGATCTTACTTGTCCAGTCTTGAATTTTGCCTATCTTTGACTATACTGATGTGTGTTTTCCCGACCTCAATGTAGATCTTTTGAATAAACTTGATAATTAAGACAATGCCAAACCTGTTCCCTACAGAAATCCGAGGAAAACTGACAGAAGCACATATACCAAACTTCTGCAAAATAAACTTGGACCGATACAACAACGTACGGTTCTAAACAGCCTCCTAAATGTAAAAGATTATGCCAAAACCATATCACAGGCTATTACACAAAGTTACGAAACATCTTGCCCTCTCAGCACCAGAGGATGCTGCCCCAAAGGCGCTAAAAAGTTCTGGGGCCCTAAACTAGAAAGGCGCAAGAATCAAGTGTACCGACTCTTAAACCGAGCGATGAATAAATAGAAACGAAAGAGACTGGGACAACTATGCCATAGCTCGTTCTAACTAAAAGAACAGGATCAGAAAATTCAAACGCAAATCCTGGTATGAATTTTTTATTTATTTATTTAACTTTATTACAAAATATGTAATAGGCGGACTTAAAGCCATGGGCTTTATCTACCAGTCAACCCACTGGTGATGCCGAGAATAAGAAATCTGAAGAAGGAGGTGCAAAATATGTAATTTTGAAAGATTCGCTAATAATATTATATATATATGTATATATATATATATTTGTAAGATATGTATAAAATATAAACATATATTTGATAAATACAATAATATATATCAATAAACTTACATAAAAAAAAATACGTAGATAAATACAACAACCAATACATATACTATTTGTATTCTTTATGACAGTTCCTGAAGATAATGTGCACGCACTGCACTTTTAAACGCTACACGAGTACGAGCCCTCTGGATCTTCATTGGAAGGGAGTTCCAAAGCTTTACCGCTTGAACAGCAAACGAACGTTCGAAGAACCCACTCCGGTGAAATGGTATATCAAGACGGAGATTGCTAGAAGATCGAAGATTTTTTAAATGAGTATCACCAAGAAAAGTGAATTTTGATTTGAGATATGACGGAGTTTTAGGGTCAAAAAGAATGGAAAAGAGAGTTGTGAGAATATGCAGCTGGCGACGCCGACGAATAGGCAACCATTTTAGTTGCGTACGGTAAGCAGACACATGGTCGTACTTACGAAGGCTATATATAAATCGAAGACAGTTATTTTGAAGTCTATCGAGTTAATTTAGGAGGTCACAATTCAAATCTGAGTAACACACATCGCCATAGTCCAGAATAGGAAGAATAAGAGTTTGATATGCATAGTTTTTATATTAATAGGAAGAAAAATTTTCAGTTTATACTACTGCACGATTATCGAAACCACGTCCAAAGCTTCCAGAGTTTGCAAATTACTGTCAGGCGGGGGCAATAAAACGATCGGTACTCTTAAAAAAAGCGGCCAAGTGCGAGTCGGACTCGCCCATGAAGGGTTCCGTAGTAGCAAATAACATAATATAAAAGTCTTGTAGTATGTTTTTTTTTAATTTTCATATTTGAGTTGATTGAATGAAAGGTAAATTGCCGTTTATGATTTATGATGTATTAAAAAAAAACTACTTACTAGATATCGTTGAAACCAATTTTCGCTGGTAGTTTTTATGGTAATAAACATCATGTATTTTTTTTAGTTTTATAATTCCCTTATTTTAGAAGTTACGGGGAGGGACACACACTTTTTTCCACTTTGGAAGTGTCTCCCGCGCAAAGTATTCGGTTTAGAAAAAAATGATATTAGACCTCAATATCATTTTTGAAGACCTATCCATAGATACCCCACACGTATGGGTTTGATGAAAAATAAATTTTTGAGTTTCAGTTCTAAGTATGGGGAACCCCCAAAATTTATTGTTTTTTTTTTTTCTATTTTTGTGTCAAAACCCTAATGCGGTTCACATAATACATCTACTTACCAAGTTTTAACAGTATAGGTCTTATAGTTTCTGAAAAAAGTGGCTGTGACATACGGACGGACAGACAGACAGACAGACATGACGAATCTATAAGGGTTCCGTTTTTGCCATTTGGCTAGGGAACCCTAAAAACAGGACGGCAGTTACTATGCTAACACAGAAGAAATATGTGAAATACTTTTAGAAACCCACTTTCCAGGCTGCCTTAAATACGAACACCCGGAAAAACCAGATGAATCCACACATAATCCTACAGAACAAAATTGGAATTTAGCCCAGGACAAAGTTACGTTGGACAGAGTAGAATGGGCAATTAACAGCTTCCAACCTTTCAAATCACCAGCCCCGGATGGCATTTTTCCTGGCCTTCTTAAATGGGGAGGTAAAGTCTTACTGGAACATTTAACCCATTACTAACAGCCTGCCTAGCCCATAGGTACATTCCTCAGCATAATAATATTCATACCAAAACCTGGATAAACAGACTACACAAATGCTAAATCATTCAGATCTTTAAGCCTTTCTTCCTTTCTTCTCAAGGTGTTGGGAAGATTGTGTGACAGGCACATTACAGACACGACATTAATCAAACATCCCTTACATCCCAAGCAACATGCTTACTGCACGGGAAAGTTAACAGAAACAGCGTTACATGAAATTGTAACAATACTGGAAAATGCTATACACAGCAAACATTTATATCGAGCGTTCGATAAGACAAACTTTAATTGTATGCAAGAGGCCCTTAACAGACATGAAGTGCCGGGCACTGTAACTGGCTGGATATCCAACATGTTGAAACTACGCAACATAAAACTAGACATGAGTGAAACCACAAAAGTAATGGCAACCAGAAGGTGCCCACAAGGAGGGGTACTTTTACCCCTATTGTGGAGCTTAGTGGTAGATGATCTAATTATATCTCTAAATAAGAAACACTACTATACAGTAGGCTACGCTGATGACTTGGCCATACTCATACAAGGAAACTCGGCTAGCGTCGTGTGCAGCCTAACCAGAAGTGCGTTACGCACTGTAGAGGAATGTTGTAACAAACACGACCTCTCAGTAAATGCGAACAAAACAGAACTAGTCATGTCTACCAACAAAAGAGCCCTAGGCAACTACGAACCACCCAAGCTCTTTGGTACGACTCTCACACTATCGAAAGAAGTCAAATACCTAGGCGTAATACTGGACTCCAAGCTGAATTGGAGCACGCATCTTGATGAAAAACTAAACAAAGCTTACATAAACCTATGGAACTGCCGAAGACTAGTAGGCAAAAACTGTGGACTATCCCCGAAAATCATGAAATGGCTGTACACCACAGTCATCAGACCAGGACTCACATACGCTGCAATAGTATGGTGGTATCGAACTACTTTGATTACAGTACAAGAGAGACTACAGCGATTTCAAAGAACAGTGTGGTGTTTAGTGGTACACACATTCACTATCACTATGACACTGGCTCACCTTTACACCAAGACACGTCCGCTCTGTACGACATCTACTGTTATACTGAGCGATCCGACTGCCGCACAACGTACTTAAATAACGTACAACTGACGTTCTACCCTCGCTGCTCTTGTGAGTGGGACAGCATATGTATCTATTTATAGACACAGAACACTACATTCCTTCCTTACAATTTTTTTTAAATGAAATGACAATCACGGATTATATTCCAATTATAACTAGGTTATCTTATAACCCACATACATACATACATACTATCACGTCTTTATCCCTAATGGGGCAGACAGAGAATTTTGGGTCTTGCGGTTCTATGCAGTGCCCAGGGCCGCAAGACCCAAAAGCCACTTTTAGCGTCATGGTGGGCGAGAAGATGGAAAAGCAATCAATACAGTGATGGGTTGCTAGCCGCATCGCCTGTTAACATGATTTGCATTTTTGCCCATTCCCTCGATCGGCTTTTACGATCTGCATGGGAAGAGAAGCAGCTGGTACATTCTAATTTCTTTTTTTTTATTTCTCCCAGACCAGCATGGGAGATTATAACCCACGATTCAATTAAATCTGCAACCTAATTGAGTAAGAATATTGATAGATTCAGATATTTATGAACTAAGTTTTTCATTCTCCCTCTATCCTTCCCCATTATTTTTTTTTATTAAATTAAGTTAAATTCAAACTAACAAGCAATCACTCATAACTCATAACCAATAATAAAATTTATTTTCCTTTTGTAGACTAAGTCAGTCGAGTTTGACTGCCAGTGTCAATCTCTAATGTAATTCCTGCTTTTGTTCATATCTACTAACTGAGAAAGCTAAAATAAAAAGAACGCTTAAAAAAATCTTGACAAAATAGTGTTTTTACTATATATTTTCCAAATTTTATTCAACTTGTAATATGACTGATGACAAAGCATACTAATATTTTTTTTTGAATTGAGTCATTCTAAACAGCTTACTTGATTTAAGGTCCAAAGGCCCCAAAGTGAGGAAAATAGTCTGTTGTAAATGTACGTAAGGACCCACGAATCAGACGAATCAGGTAAGACGGGTGTCTTAGGGTCATGGTCACTTGTTCGCGTAAAAATACATAAACAGCCATCCGAGAGCAGTGTAACTTGCTTACTAATGAGCGAACGGTATAAAAATATTTTACCTATTCTTCTTCCTTTTTCAACACTGTCAGAAAATGGATCACTGTCAAAAGTTACTTATATCGGCCGTCATAAGATATCTAACGAACTCTTGACTCCTGTTATGCATTACTATAAAGTTGTTTCAAAATAACCAATAATCTCAGCGTTCACTTCATATAATTGTATTCTACAATACAAGTTAACACTGAAAACACGCACTTTTGACTTTCACTTTTTTTCACTCATCACTTACTTTAATATTTTTAAAGAGAATATGTAATGAAGTGAATAATGATTTATTTATTTTATCTACCTAAACATTTTACTCAATATTCTAAAACCACATCACTTAATGAAAACTATACCAAAATTAAGCAAATGAAATAATAATCAAAACCAATAGTATAGAAACACAAGAACTTGCATATTATTTAAGTTCTTGCTTGTTAAAATTCCCTTTTTGTTTTTCTAATTTGCCGTTAAAATATCAATTTGCATCTTCCTATGTTTCGAGTTGGTGATAATTCTCGAATGTCTGCTATATCTACGTCTGCAAAAGTCCGCTTAGTTTTATAAGAATGTTCATGCATGAATTGCTTAATCTTTCTTACCACTGTTGTTTTTTGATTCTTGACTCTCCAGTGGGATTTGAATCCCGGGCTGCTCACGCAATTTAATGCGCGCTTATATAGCCAATTCAATGATTTTCTTATAAAATAATTTAATATAGAGGGGCGATACTATTATTTATAACAAATACTTACATGAAATGACCTCTTACATGTGTCAGCACCGTGGCGGCCAACTACTTCGGCCGCATTATCGGCTCGGCAGCCGCAGCTGCAGAGGATGCAGCCGAGAGAAACCGTGTTAAGTATGCGGCTTTGGAGCCGCATTATTGCTTCGTCCTAGTGGCGGTAGAAACGATGGGCTGCTCGGGTGCTGATGATAAGCGCCTGATCGGCGAGATAGGGCACAGAATTGTAGAGAAGACTGGTGACTCCCGCTCAGGTTCGTTTCCCGTGGAAAGGATGGCCATTGCAATCCTGCGTGGCAGTGCTGCCAGCGTATTTGCGCGGGAAACGACAAAGGCGGTTTATATGACAGATTTTTGTGTGTACTTTGATATAGTTTTGACAGTGCTTACATAGATAAACACCCAAGACCTAGGACAGTTTGAAAAAGGCCATTTTCCAACTTGCCCTGATCGGGGATCGAACCCGGGACCTCTGGGTGGTCAAAAAATGCTCAGCAAGCAAAACAACTTTTGTAAGGCGTCATTTTTATATTTCTTGTAGTTAAGCTGAACCATTAAGTTTTTGCACCAGGTGTTCCAGATCTTCGATTTTTATATCTAAACAAAAAATTTTTATCAGGCTGAACTACTTTTGCTAAGGCGTCATTATATTTTTCTTATAGTTTAGCCGGACCATTACGATTCTGTATCAGTTGTTCCATTTTCCAAAATCAATTATAGCTTATATGTTGTTCAGGCTTAACAGCTATATAACAAAAAAATTTTCATTCGAATCCGTCCAGTATTTCTGGAGATTAGTGTGTACAAACAGAAAAACAATCGCCCATAGAAAAATTATCTTTAAACTTTAAATGACGATAACTTTTTTATCTGCCATCAGATTTTGATGAAACAAAGTCTATATGTTGCACAAGGATGAGCTTAATCTTTTAGTGAAAACCGCGTAAAAATCTGTTCAGTAGTTTTAAAGATTAGCGAGTACATACAGACAGACAGACAGACAGACAGACAGACAAAAAAATTAAAAAAATCTCTTTGTGTTTTGTTACTCTTTCTTCATCGCCCACACCCATTTTTTCTTAATTTTATCAAATGTACAGACACGCGGTTCCTACTGTTTTATTATATGTATTGACATATATGTTGATAAAAAAGTTTCATTCGAATCCGTCCAATATTTCCGGAGATCAGCTTATACAGACAAACAGACAGACAGACAGTTTTTTTTTTATTTCTTATTATTAAAGCCTCCATCGCCCATTTTTTTCCAAATAAATTCAATGTACAGACACATTTTTTTTACTGTTTTATTATACGTAATAGACCATTATGTTTCTGAATCAAGTGTTCCAGACTTCAGACCTTCGATTTTTATACCTCAACAAAAAATGCTCATCAGGCTGAATAATTTTTGCTATGGCGTCCCTTTTATATTTCTAATAATTTAGCTGGGCCATTATGGTCCCGCATCATGTGTTGATCATCGATTTTTATATCTCAACAAAAAATGCTCATTTTTAATTTTTCTGAACCATTAAGTTTTTGCACCAGGTGTTCCAGATCTTCGATTTTTATATCTCAACAAAAAATGTTTATCAGGCTGAACTACTTTTGCTAAGGCGTCATTTATATTTTTCTTATAGTTTAGCCGGACCATTACGGTTCTGTATCAGGTGTTCCATTTTCCAAAATCAATTATAGCTTATATGTTGCTCAGGCTTAACAGCTATATAACAAAAAAAGTTTCATTCGAATTCGTCCAGTATTTCTAGAGATTAGTGTGTACAAACAGAAAAACAATCGCCCATAGAAAAATTATCTATAAACTTTAAATGACGATAACTTTTTTATCTGCCATCAGATTTTGATGAAACAAAGTCTATATGTTGCACAAGGATGAGCTTAATCTTGAAGTGAAAACCGCGTAAAAAATCTGTTCAGTAGTTTTAAAGATTGTTTTGAAGATGAGACTACCGCGCACTTATACCTGTGTTACGGAAAGCGCCCGGATGTGACCTGTCAAAATCACCTGATTTGTATTTTAAATAATTTAATTAGATTTTCTTACAAATACTGTTGTATAGCCATAAATATATTAAGTTTTAATAATACAAACAAGAAATCAACACACAATAGTGATTTTTATCAAGATTCGGTGATAAAATTGTTCAAGATACCTTCTTTGACAAGCCGGTACCAAGCAACCGACCGTTGTTTGAAATTCAATCTGCGAGAAATCATCAAATTAACCAGATGAGTATTGCTTTTAGTATTTAACATAAACTAGGTGTTTCATTTCAATGCTAACACTACAATTTTATATAATTTGTACGTGTTTTAATAGGTAACAAAGTCAATGTTCCTTTGTCAATAACCTGCTGTCCTCAGCTGCTGTCAATAACTTATCAATCAATAAATCTCTGAAATTACGCCCTAAAATAAATAGTCCGTATTTGTGTAAATATTGCAAAGCTTTCATACGTATGCTTATGTGTTTTTTTTTTACAAGAAATAAACTCAAAATAACTCAAGTTGGTATTTCAAAACATCAATATAACCTATGAGTGTTGTTAACTTTTAATACTATTTGCAAGTTAGTATAGATAGTACTCTCTCCAATTCTCACTTATCTCAAAGAATAATAAATAATTACAATAAGATTCCCCTAAACCTATCAAAGACACTACTTGTAAGCACACTCAGTTGACATTTGTATATTTCAGTTGCCGTTACCTCCTGATTCATTATGCAGACCCGCAAAGCAGCGGCCAAAGAACTGACCATTAAGTTAAGGCAGGCTCTTAGTGAACTCCCCCCCCAATGGGTTCCCGGTTTGTCGTACCGGGGGGGCTCAGTACCCGTGGTAGCGTGGAGCCACGGGGAAGCCAAGAGGAACCCGCGAGGGGGCGCTCCTGCGGTTTGCGCCAGCAGTGAGCGCCCACATTGGGGCGGCGGGGGAGTGGGAAGTTCTCCCCCCACCCGGGGAGGGGCGCTTCCGCGGGCTCGGCTTCGGCCTTGAGCCTGCTGGGATGCGCCCAATGGGGCGGCGGGGGAGTGGGAAGTTCTCCCCCCACCCGGGGTGGGGCTGCCGGGAGGGAAATGTTTCATTGCTCTCCCGGCGCTTCAGGCGGGGCCACACCGCCGTGGCTGTGGTTAGTGATCGGTCGCGGGGGAGAGGGAGTGTCGGTGCTTCGTTGCCGCTCTCCTTGTCCTCCGCGGCCGAGCGGTGCCGCACCGCGTTTGCGGCGAGAGGTAAGCGGCGGAGCCTTACATCTTTTCCGTCGCTGGGAGCCGGTTTATCTGGCTCCCATGGGCCCACAGGCGGTGGACTGCGTGGGAGTTCGCCGCCTCTCAATTGGCCCGAGGAGGTACGGCGCGTCCGTGAGTTCCGGGCGCGCCGACTTGGTGAGTGGGGGGGCGCTCAGACGTCCCCGAGGAGGGGCCGCTCCGGCGGCCAGCCGCTCCGGCGGCCAGCCGCGCCGGGGTTCGCGGTTGTATTTCCGTTCCCGTGTCCCCGGCAAAGGCGGTTGAGGTGGAACTCCGGAGGTTTTTTAGTGGGTAGGCACGTCACTCTGGCGTGGAGTCCCACATAACCCGACAGCCTTCCCCGCAGGCTGATGGGTATCCGTAACAGGGATCTTTCCTCCGTATAAAAAAAAAAAAAAAAAAAAAGGCTCTTAGTGAACTCAAAGCATGCCAGGAAGAAAACTCACAGCTTCTTCATGAACGGGAGGCAACGGAAGAAGAATTCAAAAACTTAAATGATAAAAACTCCCAGCTGAAAAACGAATGTACTAACTTACATATTCAATACTCTCAATTATTAGACGAAAATATTAGATTTAAAGAACTGATGGAACAATCTATGCAATGCAGTATTGTACATGAACGGGCTCTAAGTCGCATCTCTGAGTTCTTCACATAAGCTATGTTCTAACATAGCTTATGTGAAGCACAACGATCTGCTCTTGAAATACAACAGCAAAAAGATGCTGAGTTATGTAATAATACCTTGCAGTTATATAGCGAACTCATTAAGAGTGACTCGAGTCCGGCCGTGGAAATACCTGCATGTACTCCGCAGTCTCAGTATTTTATTTTAACTAGTCATATAAAAATTAAAAAATATATAAAAATAAACAAAATGATAAAGCGCACTCAAAAACTACTGTCTAGGAATAAAAATAAGAAAAGTATAAATCAATTAAGAAAAGAAAATTTATCTTTAATCAAGGAACTTAACTGTAGTGAAAAAAACCTTAATATGGCTTGTCGCATATATGACACTGAGATGTTTGAACTAGAGTCACAAATCTCAACATTGCAGGCTACTTTAAAAAATCTCACAAAAAAATATGAGTTAATTTTAGAAGAAAATAGGGAAATTAGTTTAATATCTGACGGTGTTCCCCTGACAGTGGTTACGGAATCACCTGTCACGGACTCAACCCCATCCCCTACTGTTGACTGCGGTATAAGTCTAAGTATAAATAAATACCCTCATGTAGAAAATGATGTACAATCCAAAATAGAAACAATTGATAATAGCATAAATAGAAAAATGATTTGTAAAAAATTAATAATATATTCTGATAAGTTAGGTCAAGATCTTAGTAGTATGATTTATAATAACCTGAACAGTGAATGTTCAGTATTCAATGTATGCACACCCGGGGTCACATTTTTAAACCTAATAAATAACATTAATTATAATGACATAGACCAACATACTACAATTTTAATAATGTGTGGTGGCAGTTCCTCTATTACAGAAAGGAACTTAAAAAAAGGTATAGACAAAATCAAAGATTTAAAACAAAAAAAAAATTGTAGATTTATCATAAGTGCCTTTCCATATTCAGACAATTTAGACAGTAAAAGTAACAGGCACATATATGATTTAAATGTACAGTGGGCCACATAGAAAAGTATACCACCTTTTAAAATGTATAATATTCGTTAAACTTTGGTATGACGTTATAAGTTACCGTTTTTGCAGCACCAATATTTATTTTGCATTTGTATGTGCAGCAATGGAATTGAAATACGTAGTGGCAGTGATTCACTCGTTTCTCATTTGCTTATCTCGTTACCAGGCGTGTTTTGTATTGCGGATACCCTTGCAAAATTTCAAACTTAGTGGCAATGTGTCCCATAGCCTAGCGGCATTCAGTGTGCATACTACTTGCATGCTGAGGGGCCTGGGTTCAATCCTCACACTTGCCATAATATTTTTTCTACTTTATTTATTAACGTTGTAAATTATTATAACACAATCCAAATAATTTATTGCTTTGCCAAAGCGAGTGCATTGAATAGATTTATGGTGTTGTATTCTATTATTCTAAAAGTGGGTATTTCGATAAAATGCGCAAGTTATACGTATGATTGAAGGTTGGTTAATGCAAACATTCTCAAGCATTCACGATACGCACTCAGTCAGACCAAATACAGATCTGTTAATACGCAGGATCTATTGTTTTATGTTTTTTGTTATCTTTATTATTCTGTATTTAATAAATTATGCCGCGCTTAACAACATTTGTTAAAGCTAAAATTATTGTTCTGTTTGAACAAAATATGAGTATCGGAGAAATTTCTCGTCAACTTCATATAACCGTAAGTATTTTTAGCCATATTATGTTTAATTAAGTTATACAGATATAGGTTAAGAACGGTTAAAATTAATATTAAATCATTATTTTGTAGAAACGGACTGTCCGACTTTGGATCAAGCGCTATGGAGACACAGGTGACGAGCAGTGTTTAAGGAGTGGACCGTTGCCGGTTACTTATACGCCGGAGTCAGCACGCCATAGAGAAATTGTAGCTCTTCACTCGCAACAACCATTTCTCTCAACTAGAAAAACCGCCAGTCACTATGGGCTGTCTTTAGAAACAGTGAGAAGACATCTGAAGGCGTCTGGCCTAAAATGTTGCAAGCCGGCGAAGAAGATAGATCTGACACCTGCACATCAAAGGGAACGAGTTCGGTTTGCGCAGCAATATTTAAGTTTTGATTGGATTAATAATATAGTGATATTTACTGATGAAAAAACGTTTAAGTCGGATAAAGATGGCCGCAAAATATTATGGAGGAGTAGGGGCACTCGCTATCATAAGGATAATGTTCTGCCATGCAGATCAAGCGGTAGGATAACGTTAGGTTATTGGGGCTGGATGTCGTCCATGGGTCCCGGTGAGTCAGTAAACGAAGGATCACACTTTAACAGTCACAATTATTTAGAAATTTTACGCGATGTTATGTTGCCATCTGTTCGAATGGCTTATCCCTCTGGTCAAATTTATTTTGTGCAGGATAACAGTGCTGTGCATAAAGCTCGTATTGTGCGGGATTGGTTGCAAAGTCAAAGGGACGTGACTGTTATTGAGTGGCCCTCTAAAAGTCCGGATTTGAATCCTATTGAAAATGTGTGGGGTCAAATGGTGCTAAACTGGGATCCTTCGACGGTTAAAACTAGGGAAGACCTTGATGAATTGGTGAACGCAACATGGACGTCATTGCAGGGAAATGACTGGAATATGGTAGCTGATATGCATGATCGGCTACAACAAGTTATCGATAACGATGGCAGGCCACTTCGTTATTAGTTTTATTTGTGAACCGTAAATACATATTATATATATATATGTTTTATATATTTATTTAATAAGAGTTTTTTTAATTATACGTATAGACTGAAGTCAAGTATGCAATGTTATTACATATTTATTAATTATTAGAATGAGAGTGATGTTATTGTTACAAAAGAAAGATTTTCTTACAATGTAGCATGTTTATTCACTAATCTCATTATCAAGTTTGCCTTCTTATCCGACTTAAACATATCTACTTATATAATCTGTTGTGCATAAGTTGTTAATTGTATAAATCAAATGCTACAAACAGAACATTGTAAAAAACCTTTTAGCTTTATAGTATGATATGATATTGTTTGTTATTTGCAAGTTTTTGCATAAATTACAATTTTAACAGATCTATTTGTAACAATTTTTGTTTTATTTAACTAACCCCAATAAAATCAACATAAAAGTGTTGGTCCGTAACACATATAAAAAGAAAAAAAAGAATATTAGGGAAAAGCTAATTTAACTAATTTAAAAACAAAAAATTAAATCATAAACAAATGAGGTATGAGGTTTCGATCAGTCGATCGATTGATTTACCCGTACCAAGCTTAACCGCTGCGCCGTTGAAGCTGTGACTCATGCGGCGAAATTTTGCATAATACTCGTAGTCGTAGGTATACGTTATATGCACCATATACTATACATCATTAGTGGACCGATTGAATACGACAGCGGCCGAAAACTAACGAAGGCGTTGTCCTCGTACTAAGATCGAGGTAGTATACTTTTCTATGTGGCCCACTGTACATCTGTACAATATGACTTATTGTCACGGTGACTTTATTTTTTATTTAGATATAAATAAATTTATTTGTAATTTTAAGTTGACTCAAGATACTATGTATCTGCCTCCTAGATATAAGCGACTCTTAGCTACATTAGTAGCTTATAATATACAAAGTAGTGTTGTAAATAGTACAACTAGTAACTCTAAATTAAACACAGTACATTGTAGTGCTGAATGTACCATAGCTGGAGATACTCAGTCTGATTTAAACTAATTAAAAAGACAACAGTCAAGGCCAAAGAGTTAAATATAATTCACCAAAATATTCAGGGCCTGACTAGCAAATTATTGCAATTAGAATTATATGCAAACGATAAAGATTTACATGTAGTATGTTTAACTGAACACTTTTTGCAGTCACATCAAGTACAATTTAATATTGATAATTATTTAGTCTCTAGTTTATTTATTAGAAAGATTAGTGAAAAAGGAGGCAGTTTAATTTTAACACGTAATGATGTAAAATGTAAAGAACGCAAGGATATTGTGAGCCTGTCGGTTGAAAGTATTGTTGAATTATCCTGTATTGAGCTAGAGAATTGTATTATAGTATGTGCGTACAGACCCCCAAAAGCTGACTTTAATACTTTAGAAACAGTAATTGAAGATGTTTTGAGAAAATTAAGTTCATGTCGCAAAAACATAATATTGTGTGGCGAATTTAACGTTGATTTTGAGCGTCTGATAGCAACGAATGTATTAGATTTTTGAATCTATTTAAGTCATTCAATTCGTTCAATTTATTTTTAGAACCAACTAGAATACAAGGCGATTCTAAAACATGTATAGATAATGTTTTCTGTGATTGCACTGCTGTTGATAAAGCTATAATTAAAAATATAACTTTTGATCATTTTGGTCAGTTCGTGAAATTTGCCAACAACGCAGTAGAAGTAGAATTACCTGAAATAACCTACAGAGCTATTACTAAAGAAAAAAATAAAACATTTAGGGATACAGTTTCGAAAAAATTACCTTTAATTAAAGAAACTCGGGATGATCCGGATATTTTGTATAATAATATGTTCCGTGTGATTAAATCAGAATTTAATAATAATTTTTCACTTAAAAAGGGAAAGAAACGTAATCGGAAAAAGTATAGCGAATGGGCTACCACACAGGTATTCATATTAGTAGGAACAGACTATATGGATTATTAGCTATGAAAGCTTATAACCAAACACCTAATTTCATTAATAACGTTAGAATTTACTCAAAGCTTTTAAAAAAAGTATGCTTGTGCGCAAAATCATTATACACCAGGAAAGCTATTCTAGATTCTAAAGATAAAATAAAGACAACTTGGAATATTATTAACACCGAAACCGGGAAAAACAAGCAACGAGATAATAAAATTGAGTTAAACATTGGAAGACTCTTGCTCTTGCGATGATTGAAACCACAGGTTGTAGTTTAAAAACCCTTTATTTGACCACAACACACTGATGGAGGCGTGAGATGATAATACAGAGAGGAGGCTAAGTTTTAGAGATAGAGAGAACGAATGAATAGTGAATGACAAGCAACAGGCGAGTTGCCATACTACAAAAACTTTATAGTTTTAAATTAATAAATTATTGCTATCTCCAACATGCTGGGGGCCTCGAGAAACAAAGGCAAATTTAAGCTAAATTCTGTTACATACAAGGTGAGTTTAAAGTTAGTTACAATGCTATTATCATAAAAAATAAACGTTACAGAAATTAACACAATCTAAAGTTAATTATGAATTTAAGCCTCTTTTGTAAAATATGTAAGTATTAAGGACTAAGTATAATATCTTATAAGTACACTGCTTATAACATAATGTAACAAATAGTTTTGTATACTATAGCTAGGAAACTAATATTAAACTAAATATTAACTTTGTATCAACAAATTTTTTTTTGTTTAAACTTATTAATCTAGAGGTAGTACACACACCTTAGTTATAGATCTAATGTGAGTTTTACGATTAGGAGTCATAACTTCAAACGCTCTAACACAATTATCGAATCCTGGAAAGACACGAGTTACACGAGCCATTGGCCAGTTCATTGTAGGAGTATTTTGCTCTACAAGAAGTACAAGAGATCCTACAGTAATGTTAGATTGTTCTTTTCTCCATTTTGGTCTACATTGTAATACATTTAAATAATGTCTATACCAAATCTTCCAAAAGGATTGTACCATGTGGTTACAAATATTCCACATTTTTAATTTACCTACAGGTTCATTGCTTACATTATGTTCAGGATAATCTGTTAATGCTGTTCCTATTAGGAAATGCCCTGGCGTTAAGTAAGTAAAATCATCAATATTTGAGGTCATTGGAATCAGCGGTCTAGAATTGAGAACTGCTTCTATTCGTACCAAAACTGTATTGAGTTCCTCATATGTCAAAATTGCCTTTTGAACAGTACGCTTTAAATGATACTTGGTACTCTTTACTGCGGACTCCCATAATCCTCCGAATACTGGGCTGTAACTCGGTATTCTGTGGAAATTTATCTTATTCTGAATAGCATAATTGTTTACCTGCGATTGATGATCTTTGGAACTGAAGAGTTCATATAATTCTGACAACTGAGAGCTCGCACAACGAAAGGTGCTAGCGTTATCACAATAGCAGTCACTAGGTAAACCTCTGCGAGATGTGAATCTCTTAAAACATGCAAGGAAAGTAGCCGTGCTAAGATCTGAAGCCAACTCTAAGTGTACAGCTTTTGTGCTGAAACAGACAAACAAGCAGATGAATCCTTTTCCTATCACAGACTTTCTAATACGTGACAGTTTAACATTTATTGGTCCTGCAAAGTCGATCCCAATTTTTTCAAAGGCTCGCTGTGGTTTGACAACTCTGTCCTTAGGAGGAGATCCCATCAATTGTTTGGACGCATTGGCCTTCATTCGAAAGCATGTGATACACTTGTAAATTACCTTCTTTATTTCCCTAATGCTTTGGTTCATTGCTGATAATATCAGTCATTCGGACATAAATAAAATTACACGTATCCTTGCGTACATTTTTTGTGAGATTTTTTAAAGTAGCCTGCAATGTTGAGATTTGTGACTCTAGTTCAAACATCTCAGTGTCATATATGCGACAAGCCATATTAAGGTTTTTTTCACTACAGTTAAGTTCCTTGATTAAAGATAAATTTTCTTTTCTTAATTGATTTATACTTTTCTTATTTTTATTCCTAGACAGTAGTTTTTGAGTGCGCTTTATCATTTTGTTTATTTTTATATATTTTTTAATTTTTATATGACTAGTTAAAATAAAATACTGAGACTGCGGAGTACATGCAGGTATTTCCACGGCCGGACTCGAGTCACTCTTAATGAGTTCGCTATATAACTGCAAGGTATTATTACATAACTCAGCATCTTTTTGCTGTTGTATTTCAAGAGCAGATCGTTGTGCTTCACATAAGCTATGTTAGAACATAGCTTATGTGAAGAACTCAGAGATGCGACTTAGAGCCCGTTCATGTACAATACTGCATTGCATAGATTGTTCCATCAGTTCTTTAAATCTAATATTTTCGTCTAATAATTGAGAGTATTGAATATGTAAGTTAGTACATTCGTTTTTCAGCTGGGAGTTTTTATCATTTAAGTTTTTGAATTCTTCTTCCGTTGCCTCCCGTTCATGAAGAAGCTGTGAGTTTTCTTCCTGGCATGCTTTGAGTTCACTAAGAGCCTTTTTTTTTTTTTTTTTTTATACGGAGGAAAGATCCCTGTTACGGATACCCATCAGCCTGTGGGGGAGGCTGTCGGGTTATGTGGGACTCCACGCCAGAGTGCGTGCCTACCCACTAAAAAACCTCCGGAGTTCCACCTCAACCGCCTTTGCCGGGGACACGGGAACGGAAATACAACCGCGAACCCCGGCGCGGCTGGCCGCCGGAGCGGCCCCTCCTCGGGGACGTCTGAGCGCCCCCCCACTCACCAAGTCGGCGCGCCCGGAACTCACGGACGCGCCGTACCTCCTCGGGCCAATTGAGAGGCGGCGAACTCCCACGCAGTCCACCGCCTGTGGGCCCATGGGAGCCAGATAAACCGGCTCCCAGCGACGGAAAAGATGTAAGGCTCCGCCGCTTACCTCTCGCCGCAAACGCGGTGCGGCACCGCTCGGCCGCGGAGGACAAGGAGAGCGGCAACGAAGCACCGACACTCCCTCTCCCCCGCGACCGATCACTAACCACAGCCACGGCGGTGTGGCCCCGCCTGAAGCGCCGGGAGAGCAATGAAACATTTCCCTCCCGGCAGCCCCACCCCGGGTGGGGGGAGAACTTCCCACTCCCCCGCCGCCCCATTGGGCGCATCCCAGCAGGCTCAAGGCCGAAGCCGAGCCCGCGGAAGCGCCCCTCCCCGGGTGGGGGGAGAACTTCCCACTCCCCCGCCGCCCCAATGTGGGCGCTCACTGCTGGCGCAAACCGCAGGAGCGCCCCCTCGCGGGTTCCTCTTGGCTTCCCCGTGGCTCCACGCTACCACGGGTACTGAGCCCCCCCGGTACGACAAACCGGGAACCCATTGGGGGGGGAGTTCACTAAGAGCCTGCCTTAACTTAATGGTCAGTTCTTTGGCCGCTGCTTTGCGGGTCTGCATAATGAATCAGGAGGTAACGGCAACTGAAATATACAAATGTCAACTGAGTGTGCTTACAAGTAGTGTCTTTGATAGGTTTAGGGGAATCTTATTGTAATTATTTATTATTCTTTGAGATAAGTGAGAATTGGAGAGAGTACTATCTATACTAACTTGCAAATAGTATTAAAAGTTAACAACACTCATAGGTTATATTGATGTTTTGAAATACCAACTTGAGTTATTTTGAGTTTATTTCTTGTAAAAAAAAACACATAAGCATACGTATGAAAGCTTTGCAATATTTACACAAATACGGACTATTTATTTTAGGGCGTAATTTCAGAGATTTATTGATTGATAAGTTATTGACAGCAGCTGAGGACAGCAGGTTATTGACAAAGGAACATTGACTTTGTTACCTATTAAAACACGTACAAATTATATAAAATTGTAGTGTTAGCATTGAAATGAAACACCTAGTTTATGTTAAATACTAAAAGCAATACTCATCTGGTTAATTTGATGATTTCTCGCAGATTGAATTTCAAACAACGGTCGGTTGCTTGGTACCGGCTTGTCAAAGAAGGTATCTTGAACAATTTTATCACCGAATCTTGATAAAAATCACTATTGTGTGTTGATTTCTTGTTTGTATTATTAAAACTTAATATATTTATGGCTATACAACAGTATTTGTAAGAAAATCTAATTAAATTATTTAAAATACAAATCAGGTGATTTTGACAGGTCACACCCGGGCGCTTTCCGTAACACAGGTATAAGTGCGCGGTAGTCTCATCTTCAAAACAATCTTTAAAAGTACTGAACAGATTTTTTACGCGGTTTCACTTCAAGATTAAGCTCATCCTTGTGCAACATATAGACTTTGTTTCATCAAAATCTGATGGCAGATAAAAAAGTTATCGTCATTTAAAGTTTATAGATAATTTTTCTATGGGCGATTGTTTTTCTGTTTGTACACACTAATCTCTAGAAATACTGGACGAATTCGAATGAAACTTTTTTTGTTATATAGCTGTTAAGCCTGAGCAACATATAAGCTATAATTGATTTTGGAAAATGGAACACCTGATACAGAACCGTAATGGTCCGGCTAAACTATAAGAAAAATATAAATGACGCCTTAGCAAAAGTAGTTCAGCCTGATAAACATTTTTTGTTGAGATATAAAAATCGAAGATCTGGAACACCTGGTGCAAAAACTTAATGGTTCAGAAAAATTAAAAATGAGCATTTTTTGTTGAGATATAAAAATCGATGATCAACACATGATGCAGGACCATAATGGCCCAGCTAAATTATTAGAAATATAAAAGGGACGCCTTAGCCAAAGTTGTTGAGCCTGATGAGCATTTTTTGTTAAGGTATAAAAATCGAAGGTCTGAAGTCTGGAACACTTGATTCAGAAACATAATGGTCTATTACGTATAATAAAACAGTAAAAAAAATGTGTCTGTACATTGAATTTATTTGGAAAAAAATGGGCGATGGAGGCTGTAATAATAAGAAATAAAAAAAAACTGGCTGTCTGTCTGTTTGTCTGTATAAGCTAATCTCCGGAAATATTGGACGGATTCGAATGAAACTTTTTTATTAACATATATGCTATAATTGATTTTGGAAAATGGAACACCTGATGCAGAACCATATTAGTGGTCCAGCAAACTATAAGAAATATAAAAATGACGTCTTATCAAAAGTAGTTTAGCCTGATGAACGTTTATTTTTCAGGTAGAAAAATCGAAGATCTGGCACACCTGATTCAGAAACACAATGGTCTAGCTAAACTCTTAGAAATATACATTAATGACGCATGAGCAAAAGTCGTTTAGCCTGATAAGCATATTTATACGCCTGAGTCATAAAATGCACGCGAACGAAGTCGCAGGCATCAGCTAGTATTGCAATATGTAAGGTCTATCACACAACTATTTGACATAGCTATCATATTGCCCCATGTCATAGCTATCATATTGCTATACATGTGTCATCATAAGCAATCATATTGCTGTGGTTATCGGCTTTCATATTGCCATGTCTCATCATTAGCTATCATATTGCCCCATGTCATAGCTATCATATTGCTATGCATGTGTCATCATAAGCAATCATATTGCTGTTGTTATCAGCTATCATATTGCCATATAGCATAGCTATCATTTTTCTAATAAATCATACCTAAGTAGGCTATCATATTGCCATTGACCACAGGTTATCGTATTGCTTATTTCGTATACTACCTCATTACCGGTAAGTGTATACTTATACAAGTAGCCTCGATATTTAATTCAACCGTCTACGACTACGACCTACGCTTCGACTCATCAAACCTTCCTGAGCTGTGTTAGTGGCCGTGTTGTGTTATTTGCATGCTACGAAGTCAAGCGTTTTGTGACTTACCTGCGTGTTTACGTCATAAACTGGCGTTTTGTCTGACCCTTGTCGGTTTCGTGTGAAACATGGATAAGCTTGATAAATCATACTCAGACTCCGAAATACAAACTGCAGAGCATCATACCACTCCACCGAAAATTGTCCAACCGCGTAGAAAAAGAAAACAAAGAGACGATGAAAACGAAATAGCCAAACTCAGAGAGGAGATGATGACTATGTTTTCTAAATTATTGGGTTCCCAGGAACAGGAATTTAAAAAAGAATGCGACCACTCTCAAAGAAATACAGGAAACAAATAGTAATATAGAAAAATCTGTAGCGTTTTTATCGACGCAAAATGAAGAGTTTAAAAAAAAGATAGCTACGCTAGAAGAAGAAAGAAGGGAAGATCGCAAATACATAGCAGTCCTAGAGGACAGAATTGAAAACCTGCAAATGGACAGCAGAAAAACCAATTTTGAGTTAAAAAATGTCCCAAAGAAGGCAAACGAAACAAAAGAAGATCTAATTGAGATGGTTTGTAATCTCGCCACTAACACGGGATGTCAGTTAAAAACCTCTGATATACAAGATATATACCGTGTACGAGGAAAGAATAATGTTACTAAGAACTGGCCGATAGTGGTAGAAACCTCGTCGACTCTTCTGAAAAATGATATGCTAAGGTCATGGAAGACTTTTAATACGAGGCAAAAAACGAAAATCTGTGCCAAGCATCTAGGATTCCGCACATCGGAAGACACCCCAGTGTATATTTCGGAACACCTTCCCTCCAGGGCTGCTCGTTTATTTTATCTCGCGCGTGATTTTGCTTCAGCCAAAAAATATAGATTTTGTTGGTCTTCTTTTGGATAGATATACTTGAGAATGAGCCCTGACTCTGAAATTATTCATATCAAGAGTGAATCTCATATACAACAACTTTATATCGACAAGTGACTACTTCCTCATACACAAATCGGTTATGCTTATTCTAAAAAAGGTCTGTACTATAAAATTACGCTATTTATGTTATCTGTACTCGAAATACTATTTCTGTTTATATTATTGCTCAATATCTGCACTGTAATGTATAAATACGTTATAATATGTTATATACACTCAATTCTTCATATAAATGCATACTTACTAAAATTAGTGAATCCTATACAATCCTGCACTATACAAAACACATACATACGGTTTAAAAAACTATGTAATTGCATATGTGTACTTTTCTCGCCTAACCACAACGTGATATTGAACCTTTTATTTAACAAACAATATAAAACCTATCTCGAAGCCACTTCAACTTGTTTTATATATCATAGAACAAAAAATACTTATAAAATATATGATAACAGTTTTTTAACTAAAAACTTAACCATACATATACTTTCTGGAGATCACGGAGCCTACTTATATATATCTCAGCTTACCCAAATAATCGCCATTATCTTGCCATCTCATTTGATATCAATGATATTATCCATATCATTATACCCAAGTTATAATTTTTAAAGTAATTAATAACAATTCAACACATCAGTCTACATGTCAGTACTTTTCATATAACACAGTTTGCGATACATATGGTCAATCAATCGTTATTTCAACATAAGAGAGTTAATACATACAATAAACGATATAGATAATATAAGTCCTGCCTATTCTATACAATGTGATCCTAGTGACCTTTACTTACACTGTAACATTAATAAATCAGACTTTACTATTTTTTCACAAAATATTAGGAGTGTTTATTGCAATTTTGACGATTTCACAACGAATCTTGCCCAATTTAATTTTTTATCTGACGTATTAATATTAACTGAGTGTCGCCTCGACTCTAATAAACCAATTCCTTCTCTAAGAAATTACTGTTCATATTTGACCTCAAATCTTCTCAATCAAAACGACGGTGTTGCGGTATATATCAAGGACACGCTTAAAAGTAAAGTAAAAGAAATAAAACTGGTTGGTGCATCATGTTTACAGTTGGATATACTTAACAATATCGTCCTATGTATTTATCGATCCCCCTCAAATAAAAACGCGGAAAACTTTACCAATTCACTTGCAAATATCTCGATACTCTGAAAACTCCAAAAAATATAATTATTGCAGGAGATATAAACATTAATATTATACCGAAAGAATCAGAAAAACCACACGTATACAATAACAGAGTTCACTACCTCGATAAGCTATCTGGATATGGTATTTTACCTGGGCATACAATCCCAACCAGATTAAAATCTTGTCTAGACCACATCATGTTAAAAATAAATAAAATAGGCTATCTGCGTTTGTTGCAGTCCTTAATACTACCATCACTGATCATGCAACTGTATTTTTTAAAATATCAAAATCTAAACTTGACAAAAATGCTCCTAAAACAAAAACTACTATAAATTTTGAAATGGCTCTCAAATATTTACAAGAAAAACATTTATCTGATTTATTGTTTAATGATGACCCAAACTTAATTACTAATTCTCTTATTGAAAATCTTATGGACTCAATTAATCGTAACACTAATATAATCAATATTCCTAAAAGTAGACGTATAATAAAACCATGGATGACCTCCGGTCTACTAAGATGTATTAGAAATCGCAATAAATTACAAAAACAAGTGCAAAATAATCCTTTTGATGAAATAAAAAAATTATATATACCCGTTACAGAAATTATTGCAATAATTTATTAAAAAAGGTTAAACGCAATTATGAGAGAAAATTACTAACTGAATCGACTAGTGACAATAAATTGCTTTGAAAAAACATTAAAACAATAACACATACAATTAAAAATACAAGAACTAACAGTGAACTACTTAATATGAAATCAAACCCTACCGAATCTGCAAATTTTGTTAATGATTATTTTTCTAATATAGGTGAGCGACTTGCTAAAGACATACAAAAATTTTGACAAAAGGAATCTAAATAATTACATAACTAATCTCCCTTCCCAGTACCAATCTCTTGTTCTGCTTGAAACAGATAATGATGAAGTCAATAGTATAATCATGAGCCTAAAGTCAGACAGTTCTCCCCGATGGGACAACATTTCTACTAAATATCTGAAATATGTGAAAAATGAGATAATTCCTATAATAACCCACCTAGTCAATCGCTGCTTTAGCACCGGTACATTCCCTGTCCTTTTGAAAAAGTCAATCATAACACCTGTACATAAGAGTGGTGACAGAGAGGATGTAAGTAACTACAGGCCGATCTCAATTTTACCAGTAATATCATAAATTTTGGAAAAATTATTAAATAACAGATTACTAAATTATTTAGATAAATATAACATAATACCACCAAATCATTTGGCTTAAGACGAGGTGTATCTACTGAAGACGCTGTAACATCATTAACAGCACTAATAACTGAAAACCTAGATAAGGGAGTAAAATGTCTAAGTGTTTCTATTGATTTGAAAAACGCCTTCGACACCGTCTCAATCCCCATCCTTATTCATAAGCTAGAAAAGATAGCAATACGTGGAAAACAGCTCTCTATCTTTAAAGATTATTTATCTAATAGAAAACAAAAGGTAAAACTTGAGCGGTTCTGCAGTGAAGAGGTGGATATATCTTTTGGCGTGCCACAAGGTAGTATCCTCGGTCCTACCTTGTTTTTAATTTATATAAACGATCTCTGTAATAAAGAAATACAAAATGCAACATTTTTTTCTTACGCTGATGACACTGCCATTGTTTTTAGTGCAAACTCTTAGGAAAAAGTTAAGGAACTAACTGAAAACGGCATGTCAGTAGTTGCGGAATGGCTCAAAAATAACCTCCTTACATTAAATGCCAATAAAACAAACTATGTATGTTTTTCGATAAACAAGTCATCGCAACCTAGTCCTTATTTCAATATTAAAATCCACTCGTGCAATAATAACCTGTTGACTAATAATTGTAGCTGCCCAACTATAAGTAAAGTGACAGAAGTCAAATATTTGGGTGTTGTTCTGGATGAAAGATTATCCTGGTATCCACAAGTAGAACTTATTTCTTCGAGGATGAGAAAGTTTATTTGGCTTTTTAAGTCCTTGAGATATATTTTATTTATTTTATCAAACTTTATTGTTCCAAAGTACAAATATACTTTTAACAAATGGCGGACTTAATGCTAAAAGCATTTTCTCCCAGTCAACCATAGGGATAAACAGAAAAAAATATGCGGCACAAAAAGCAATACAATATACTTACACATATAAAATAATACTATATAATATACAATTACATTATATACCTATGATATATAAATATCACAATAAATATCTACTTACAATACACACATATACATTTACTTATACTAACATATAAATAGTTAAGAAAAGAAGAACAAAATAATAATGACTTTATGAATGAAGGGAGTTTAAGAGGTGGGCGTGAACTTTTCTTTTAAACGAGAATTTGTTAGAATCTTCTCTGATGTCAACGGGTAAAGCATTCCAGAGCCGTGAGGCTTGAAGAGAAAAAGAGTTAGACATAAAATTTGTCCGGAAAAGGGGGATAAAGATATATGTATAGCTCCCAAAAATGTCTCAGCTAAAAATATCAAGACAACCAAGAACTTACTGATTACTGTGTACAAAGCCTTGGTCCAGTCCAAAATAGTCTACTGTATCCCTGTTTGGGGAGGTACCTACAAAACCCGCTTTTTAGAAGTTGAAAGAGCTCAAAGGGGTTTATTAAAAGTAATGTTTTTCAAGAAGCGTCGTTTTAGTACTGAATCACTTTACCAATTAAGTAACCTATTAACTGTGCGCAAATTGTACATTATGAAATTGCTCCTTAAACAGCACAAAAAAGTAATTTTTGACGCGGATAAATTAAAGAAAAGAGGAAAACACAACGTAGTTGATGTATTAATCACCAAAACCGAATTTGCCAGAATGCAATATACTAAACGTTCTTCCCACCTTTACAATCAAATAAATAAACAGCTAGAGATATACTCAAAAACATATCATAACATTAAGAAAATACTATATGAGTGGCTACAGAACCTAACCTATTCTGAAATTGAAGTTCTCCTAAATACTCTTGCGGAACAAGAAATTAATGAAAAAAAAATTTACTTCTGAATATCTGTTAAATTTTCAAATATTTCTTTATAAAACGAATAAGCACCTAAGACATATACACACACACACACACACACACACACACACACACCCTCATTCACATACATACACTAATGCACTCTTACCCACATGCACACGCCGAGCCTATTTATAGTATATAATATATTTTTGTTTACACGATCTTAAAGTAAATTGTAAATAAAGAAGAGCGGAGCTTCCTGGCACAGGCATCTTTGATAGCTTAAAAGGAGACTCCAACACCTAGTTATGTAAGATCATTACTGTTTACGTAAATAAAACATTTTTCTTTTTTTTTTTTTATACAATAGAGAATATGCACGCATTTTCTTTTATTTGCTTTATAAAATCCTTATTAACCACAGTAAACAAATATGAAAGAATTTATAAAATATCTAAATCAGCGACGAACCTGTGATACTTTAAAGTTTCAATTAGAGAGAGAAGTCCGATATGGACTGGTGACGTCATAAATACATATCATCAATACATTTGCTATAGAAAATAGCGTATTATGCGAGTGAGATAGACATATTTTCGTAAACTCGCTATATCTCGTTCGTTTTTCCACCAAATTTTATTCTGTTGTCAGTGTTAGTTAGTACTTTCGAATATTTACGGATAAACTGGTTCGATAACACATAGTTTTTTCATGCATATTCCTTATTATGTTTTCTCTCCTTTTTTTTGAAAAATTTTCACACCGCTACAACGTCAAAGACAAAGAGGCAACCCAATCGAGGCCTACAAAAGTCTAATAGGATATTATGATGTACCCTATTTGCAAGACCTATTACAATTTTCTTACAATAACGATTGAGAGGACATTAGCTGAAATTGTATCGTGTGAAATCAAAAGAAATATCAATTCATAATTTTCTCTCTAATCATGTGATTGCAGACTGAAACCAGAGAATATTGTTAACTGCATCTTTAGTGAACAGCTTTACTCGTAAAAATACACTGTATAGAAACCAGATCAGCTTAATAAACTGCTAGTATGTTTTAAAGCAAATAAAAATAATAACCCTCATCAGGTAAATCAGAGCCGACTCACAGAGTGTGAGCCCTCCCGGCCCTGACAGAAAGCACCCACAACTTATACTTATTGACTCCAGCGACTGGCGACCTTCCTTCGCAGCATTGCACTCCGGATCTGATGCAACTATCCTCCAGCATGACACTTAGGTTTAAAAGTGATGCCTGTCTAGGAGTAGAATAAAATACCTAATAAAAGAGTTTCACCATATAATGATAATGAAGAACCTTCATACTCTACCTTTCTTCCGTAAATTCAGCCCCTCTCATTTCATACGGAAAAATAATATAATTCCCCATTTATTTCACTTAATCCATGTACATCGGAAAACTATAGCTTTTTGAATAATATATTTCAATAGTAATCGCGGAGTAAATAACGTCAAATACGACTGGTCAATTTTTCCGTTACGTATTTCCTCTGAAATTCTAGGGTGATTAATTATATTACCCTATTAAAAGATAAGTTTCTTATTTCTTTCGCAAAAACACTAGGTAATCAACAAAGTAAAGATATATGTTTTTTATTTTGACTTAACTTTTTTTTTTCTTTACTCTGAAACTTGTGAAAGACTGGTGCCCAAGCTACGCATAAAGCCTTTATTTTAGGTTACCAAGTCTCTCTAAGGTATTATTCTTAAAAAATATATAATCTGAGAATTGTCAATATTTTAAGTCAATATTAATTATATATGAAGCGATAAGGCAATGCTTACTTAATGCAGAAGGTGCAGAGCAGTCAGGCGAAAGAGGATAGGGAAAGCTCAAGGCAAATGATACACGTATTTACTTAACTAGCGCGCACGATCGAGGAGCAAAAATCAAACGGCATGCGTTCCGCGGCGAAAGCTATTTTTAGACTGGCGTTCGCTGTGCCTACTCGGGCGCTTGGACGTGCAAGGCGAACGCGGGTCCTGCGCGGGCGCAGGAGCGGTGCGGCTAACAAGGCAGGCCGGCCAGCTATCAAACCGGTTGCGCTCGGTGTTGTAGTAAACCAAAAATCATAATACGGAGCTTATCAGTTTGTCTGGTTGCTCCCCGACAATACGCTTCTTTAATTTAAATAACAACCTTTAAACCTTCTTATTTTAGTTTATAATATAAAAGTAGTTTATCATATAATTTATTAGTCTAAGTTATACTTATGTTACCAGGGAGTATGTAAACGTATATTGATTGAATACAGAACGTAAATTATATAATACTATGTAAATGACTAGATGTTATCAGTCGAAATAATATAAATAAAAGTTAAGATTTGTTTTGTAAATATTATAGGAACTTTTTTGTAAATATGAACATTTGTAAATAGGAACTTATGTAAATAACAATTTTGGAAAAATCTAAATTAAACTAAGTGATTGAGATCACTACATCAGCCCCCCCTTGAGACCGTCAAGGGCGATAATAGTCAGGAAATCTAACTTTGCGTCCCGATCTAGTTCTGAAAGCGCTTTTTTCGCGATCTGGTGAGTTCTGATTTCCCGATTGTGTCACGTGTGTACTTGTGTTGTGTTTATCGTGTTGTTGATGATTTTGTGAGGTATGTGTGTATGGCGTGGTGTCTGGGTCACTTAGTGTGTAGGCTGGCTTCACCCTGTCTATCGATACCGTGACTTTTTTACCATTTACCATAATAGTGAAAATTTTGTCGTCACGTTGTAGGACTTCGTACGGTCCAGTATATGCGGGCTTCAAGGTACCACCAACAGTGCAATCACGCAGGAACACGTGAGTACAAGTGGTTAACTCCCTGAAAACGAACGTTGGACGTTTTCCACCGTGACGGGAGCCAGGTGAAGGTTTCAGGCTCTGTACTATGCTCCGAAGTCTTGACGTGAACTCAGTCAAGTCTAGGGGACAGTCAGGCTCTGAGTCAAAAAATTCACCTGGCAGGCGCAGAGGTTCGCCGTACACCAATTCGGCAGGGGTAGTCTGCAGGCACTAGCGGAAGGGACTCAACCCAATTTCCATCACCGTGGCAGATTATGGCAGATTTTAGTTGCCGATGGAATCTTTCCACGAGACCATTGCAGGCTGGATGATAAGCGGTGGTTCGGCGATGCGTGAATCCGGCGATCCGTGAAAGATTTCGGAACAGCGCCGATTCAAACTGCCTGCCACGGTCTGTCACGATGTCGGCAGGACAACCGAACCGAGAAATCCAGCCACTGAGAAGTGCTCTTGCTACCGCCTCGGCCGTAATATCCTCTAGTGGTATTGCCTCAGGCCAACGCGTAAAGCGGTCGATGGCGGTAAGACAATACCTATAACCCTGGGATGAAGGCAGGGGCCCTATCAAGTCGATATGGATAAATTTAAAACGGGATGCAGGAAGTTTGAAGTTGGCAAGTGGAGCACTTGTATGTCGCGTGACTTTGGACTTCTGACACGCTATGCATGCCCGCGTCCAGTTCCTGCAGTCCCTTCTAACTCCAGGCCATACATATCTTTCGGAGACCAGCTTGACATTTGCATTTGCCCCAGGGTGGCTTAGACAGTGTAGACTCTCGAACACCCTTTTGCGTAGCATCCTGGGAATAAATGGTCTTCTCACACCCATACTAACGTCACAAAACAGTTCCGTTTTGGTGCCTGGAACTTGGATTTTTTTAAGACTCAATGACGTCATACCTTCTGTCAGTAGTCTCAGCTCTGAATCAGCTTGCTGAGCGACAGCCAGCTGTTCTGGATCAATTGGCTGGGTAATCTCCTCAACTCGCGAGAGTGTGTCAGCTACCACATTGTCCTTGCCAGATATGTAGCGTATGTCGGTGGTGAACTGCGCGATCAGGTCCAGGTGCCGGAACTGTCTTGGCGAGCAGTTTTCCTTCCGATTGTGAAAAGCGAAGGTCAGCGGCTTGTGGTCGGTGTAGACTGTGAAGTCCCGGGCTTCGAGCATGTGCCTAAAATATTTTATACTCTCGTAAATAGCGAGCAGCTCTCGATCGTAGGGTGAGTACTTCTGTTGAGAAGGACTCAACCCACGAGAGAAAAATGCTAAAGGTTCCCAGGACTTATCACTACCACTCTTTTGCTGTAACACCGAGCCAATAGCCCTGTCAGACGCATCAGTGACGAGCGCTAACCTCGAAGCACAATTAGGGTGAGCCAGCAAGGCAGCCTGACACAGACCTTCTTTGCAGGCTTCAAAGGCCTCGAGTGACTTACCTGTAATATGGACCGGGTGCGAACCTTTCACCGATCCTGTGAGTAGCGCATTCAGCGGAGCCTGTTGTTCAGCTGCGCCTGAGATGAACCTACGATAAAAATTTACCATACCCAAGAATCTGCGGAGTTCTTTCACCGTCTTTGGGGTGGGAAAGTTCTTAATAGCCTCGACCTTCGTTGGCAGGGGTGTGGTACCTTTGCTTGAAATTAGATAGCCCAAGAAAGTAACCTGAGAAGCGCCGAATACACATTTAGCCGTGTTGACGACCATACCAAACTGTTTCAAGCGGTCGAACAGTAGACGCAGGTGCTCTTCGTGGGTCTTCTGGTCTTTGGAAAATACTAAAAAATCGTCTAAATAAGCATAGGTAAAATCCAGGCCCCGTAGCATCTCATCGACGAAACGCTGGAACGTCTGTCCGGCATTACGAAGTCCAAACGTCATGAATAGAAATTCGTAAAGTCCGAACGGCGTTGTAATCGCGGTTTTCGCGATGTCATCAGGATGAGTAGGGATCTGGTTATAGGCCTTCACCAAATCGATAGTGGAGAAGACAGTGCAGCCTGATAAACAATGAGAAAAGTCGTGGATGTGCTTGATGGGATATCTGTCGGGTATTGTTCGGGCGTTCAGCATGCGGTAATCCCCACAAGGACGCCACCCGTTGTCCTTCTTGGGTGCGAGGTGAAGGGGTGAAGCCCATGCTGATTCCGAAGGCCGGCAGGTACCATTCTGTAACATCGCTTCGAACTCTGACTTCGCTATCTTGAGTTTATCAGGCGCTAGCCTGCGTGGTGTGCAAGAGACCGGTGGCCCAGGTGTGGTGCGGATATGGTGTATGGTGTTGTGGTGTAGTGTGCGATGTATTCCGTGTGGGCGAGTGATTTCGGGATATTGAGCAAGTATATCGTGATACACAGAGGTACCAGAAACCACCTTCACCGAAGAAATGCTTTCGTTACTAAACGCGAGCGAAGCCGCGGTCGTAAGCATAGTTTTGTTGTCTATGAGGCGTTGATTTCTGACATCTACTATTAAATTGTAGTGTGATAAAAAATCCACGCCTATTATCGCCCTAGTAACGTCTGCGACAATAAAATGCCAAGGAAACTCACGGCGTAGCCCTAGGTTTAAAACTAAATGATAAAAACCATATGTATTTATGACCGAACCGTTTGCGGCACACAATTCAAAATTTGTTTTCGCACGACATTCTTTTAAATATTTGCGAGGAAAAACACACAAATCGCTACCCGTATCTACTAAAAATTGTAATTTAGATTGTCTATCCGTAACAAATAAGCGACCGGCACTTGGGCAGTCGTCGGCCGCCATTAGCGACTGCCTGTCGCGTTTCCCGAATAGTCACAGGGTTTCACACACCTATTTGCTTTGTCCGCGAACTTATAATGAAACCAACAAATCGGATGCCTTCTGTAATTCGAGTGTGATCTTGTCGACGACGATGAGCGACCTCGGCGATTTGAAGAATGTCCGGTTCTTGACTTTGACCGCGACATACGATCGACCTTTTCCGCTAGCGCTTCGACTTGCCGTGTCAACGCAGCAATCTCGCTAGATCCATTGGAGGTACTTGCCGAAACTGCTGCTACCTGCACATTGGGTGATACGGCATCCAGAACCTGGTCAGCAAGCTCAGCGACTTCATCCAGCTTCATCTTGGCCTGTGACGCGATGATGGGCTGCACACTTTTGGGAAGACGACTGGCCCAGAGGGTTTTGAGAAGATCGTCTGGCACTTCGGCACCAGCTAAGCCTCGTAACCGCCGAAGAAACTGTGATGGTTTTCGGTCACCTAATTCTTCGTGATGAAGTAACTGCTGGACTTGTTTCTCTCGTGACGCAGACAGCCTTTTGACGAGCTCCGACTTCAGTAGCTCGTACTTGTTTGACGCAGCTGGCCCCTCGACGACGTCCTCCACGATCTCCACATACTGGGGTTCTAGACTGCGTAGTGGTATTTTGTGGCGTCTGACGTGACACCAGCCAGGACGAATTGACTCTCCAGCGACGCAAACCACAGCTTGGGTTTCGATGGGTAGAAAGGCGGTACCCTCACGCCTACGCGATTTAGCTGCAATCGCTCTCCGGTTCCTTTGTTCTCGCTATCACTATCTGACTGCGGCATTGTGTTTGAGTTGGGGTCACCAATGAAGCGATAAGGCAATGCTTACTTAATGCAGAAGGTGCAGAGCAGTCAGACGAAAGAGGATAGGGAAAGCTCAAGGCAAATGATACACGTATTTACTTAACTAGCGCGCACGATCGAGGAGCAAAAATCAAACGGCATGCGTTCCGCGGCGAAAGCTATTTTTAGACTGGCGTTCGCTGTGCCTACTCGGGCGCTTGGACGTGCAAGGCGAACGCGGGTCCTGCGCGGGCGCAGGAGCGGTGCGGCTAACAAAGCAGGCCGGCCAGCTATCAAACCGGTTGCGCTCGGTGTTGTAGTAAACCAAAAATCATAATACGGAGCTTATCAGTTTGTCTGGTTGCTCCCCGACAATACGCTTCTTTAATTTAAATAACAACCTTTAAACCTTCTTATTTTAGTTTATAATATAAAAGTAGTTTATTATATAATTTATTAGTCTAAGTTATACTTATGTTACCAGGGAGTATGTAAACGTATATTGATTGAATACAGAACGTAAATTATATAATACTATGTAAATGACTAGATGTTATCAGTCGAAATAATATAAATAAAAGTTAAGATTTGTTTTGTAAATATTATAGGAACTTTTTTGTAAATATGAACATTTGTAAATAGGAACTTATGTAAATAACAATTTTGGAAAAATCTAAATTAAACTAAGTGATTGAGATCACTACATATACTTTTGATAATCAACATTAACTAACAAATTATAATTTCCAGCTCATTAATGTGATGGACAAAGCACAGTAGTTCATTAACTTATTAAACAAACTTTTATTTTGCAATAAGCTATCTGACACTTCCTCTTTCCTTGTTATTTTTTTTTCTCTCACAAATATATATTTTTTAACAATCAGTATGCAGCATTTACTTTTGATTTAAAATTCTATGTGCTTTTGAGCATTTACATTCAATACTCCAGCTCATAAAATGGAAAAATAACTCACCGCGTGGCCTCGCATCATTTTCTCGTCGCCATTATGTGGTGTACCACTAACACATTCACTATCACTATAACACTGGCTCACCTATACACCAAGACATGTCCGCTCTGTACGACATCTACTGTTAGACTGAGCGATCCGACTGCCGCACAACGTACTTATATAACGTACAACTGACGTTCTACCCTCGCTGCTCTTGTGAGTGGGACAGCATATGTATCTATTTATAAACACAGAACACTACAAACAGCATACCTTACGATAGGCGGCGGCATGAAATCTTGCCCAACGGCGGCATTAGAGGCAATTCTAGATATCAGATCGCTACACCTACATATAAAACAAGAAGCACAAGTCGCAGCCGCAAGACTTCACACGTTGGGCCTATGGAAACACAAAGACAAGGCACCACATATACCAATTCTGTCAATAGCTCTCGGGGCATCACATCTTATAGGTGCTATAAACGACAGGATTCGTAAACAATTTATTTTTGACAAAAAATACAAAATACAATTACATGAAACACCATCAGACAGCTCAGGTACTGAAGAAGTGAGAGTATACACAGACGGCTCGAAAACACACAACGGTGTGGCTGGTCTGCAAACGGGTGGCGTCTGGAAAGCGATCAGCTTTATCCACGGCTAATTTTTGCAAAGTACGAATTGCTAAAAACGGACTACTGACTACACCGTAAGTCACAGTGCACAATTCATAGACTTTTTTAGGCTCGCTGGGTGAATCGCGCCACAATACATGTTGAAACTTACGTTGAGGCTCATCTATCAATAAACAATATGTAACAAAAACCCTGTCCGGTCGGAAAGGGGCATATACAGGATGATTTTAAACCCACTAGCTTTATTGAAATATTAGAATCAGAATCACTAATAGAACACAAAACTGCAATAAAAAAAATAAAAAAAAGTTTTAAAAAAATTATCACGAAAAATCCGCAAATTTTCAATACATGGCCAACCGAATAATGAATGAACTCGCTCAGCCGGCCGCACGGCCGCACACACACACAGCTGATTCACTCGTGCAATCCCGCCGCGCCGCTACCATTGCTCGTTCGCCTCGCCCGCGCCACCCTGTCGCTAATTGCACGCGCCGCGCCGGCCGCCCCAGTCGGCAGTCGGCAAAACCCTCGCGTCACAGGAGGTTGTGAAAGCTCTTTTCGTCTTTCGTCTTTCGTCTCTTATCTTATCCATAACAATGTCGTATTCCGCACGAGAGTATTACGAAATGGTGCGCATGTATACATTCTAAGTGGGGAAAACTGGGGAAGCCAGGAGGCTCCACGAAAGTGAGAGCATTCCTCGACTTCGTGCTCAAGGCATAACGAATGCTACAGTGGCTCACCGCCAAACGATTGTGGCCGCAAACCAACGGCTTCTTGACTATGGTCAGTTCGAGATACCATCCCATGCATGAGGATGCGGAGCGCCACGTCTAGTCGTCGAGATAGAAGATAACATCTTCGAGTTTTTTGAGCGGAACCCCCGAGCCAGCCCGCGAGATGCAGCTCGGCGATGCAGAAGCTGTAAAATGCTTTATTAATTACCTACTATTCTACGTACCTATCATTTTTATTAGTGTTTAGGTAGGTACCTTATGTTTTTTTCCTTGCTAAGTAACAATAACAGCTTCAGTATTTTGAAAATACTAAGCCTGTAAAGTATGAAGGGAAATTGCGACTTATGATTAGGTACAAAATTAAGACTAAAGTCAGTTTATTGTTTATCGTGAGTTTACGAATAAGTAGCCAACACTGTTTGCAAGATTTTTACAAACTGCCTTAAGGCAGCTCTTTACGACTGCTATCTAACGATGACAGCTGGAGGTGGCTGCAAAAATGTATGCCACTTACGGTCACTCATCCTGGTGTAGCACACCTAGGGCTACTTAACATGCAAAAACGCTAATAAAATACGCACCATGATCGTGCTACCGTGTAAATGGTAGAAGCGCGAGGTTTATGCAGCCATTTGAGCATCAAAATGAAGATACCCATATTAAACGTAATACAATAGGTACGTAGCGATAAAAGATCAATGACCTTGCGGCGTAAACGCGTCTCTGCTCTGTTTATTTTTGGGATATCTTTGATGCCTGATATCTTTGGTTTTTACTATGAAACGAGTTAAAAATAATTCAACATGTATTTTTTATATCACATATAGAGCGCGTTCCTTAAATAAAGCTAGGGAGTTCAAAATCATCCTGCAGGTACCTAAATGGCAAGTAAAAAAAAAGGAAAACGCAAAATACTAATTGTTGGGGCTTCTCCTATAATTGAAGACTCGGCGTAGTTTTATTGGTTTTGCTCTTCAAATCTTGTAGGAGCCTTGAGCCTTCCGCGAGTGACATTTATTATAGTACCTACCTCCTTATTACCTTTTTTTTTCTCTCTTGCTACGATACGTACGTGTGCAACTCATATAATTTACTTGTACTGTAAATTCCTTAAATAAATCAAGAAGTCACTATTTGGAGTTTAATTCAAGAACTAACTACATACTCATTTGCAATATATGCATCTAAAGCATATACATTTTGGTGGCCCATGAGAAGAACAAAACTAAAAATCATTACCGACACCAAGGACGGACAACGTGGTCTTCGTGGTACTAAGTCAAAATCAACCCAAAATCATCTCTGGAATCGAAGTGGAGTCATCATTATCTGGGAATCAGTGCAATTCGGACATAGATGCATAAGCACCAACCGGACATCGCAACCCAAGCTAAAAGATAAGTGCCTTCCTTCGTCCATAAAATCTATCCAACTTCCTACAATTTCACAGTAATTTCGCCAAATTCATATACAATTCATTACAATATTACAAATTACAAGTACTTTCAAACATTTCCTATGATATTTTAGCCGATTGTTTCCAAATAGTCGTTTCTTTGCACTACGTAACCTCAATGCAATCTGTCATTGAAAACTAAGTCAAGTTTACGTAGGTAACTAGTGTTTGTTCTAAGTAAAATACAGTGTTCCTTTTTATATAAGTACATACTAAATAAAATAAATCATATTTCTTTACTTTTACATGCCCACTTACAGTATAACAATCTTTCACGAAATTCATTTTATTTACCTTTCAAGCAAGTGATAAGTATTTTCATAGATAAGTAAGTCAATAAATAAAATAGATACTTTTCACTGCTAAAACAAAATTAGTCTGTGTTCGTATTTTCACATTAGTTTGCCGACTATTCCAGGTTATCGGCTCGCCGCGTTACAAGTTGCAAGATCACGCCGCTGCAGTTTGTTATCAGATATCACTGCACTGCGTTATCAGCCGCTGCGTAACCGGTTATCCTGAACAGCGAAGCCTTAGCAAGGGACGTGAGAATTTATGTTGCTTACTTGGTAGTTAGTGGGAATAAAGGTTATTTTATTACTATTTTTCATAAACACATTTATTCTTGTTTTGCAAAATGACTGACAAAGGTGTTTCACCCCCCTCATTAAGGGAGTTAACTATAAAGCGTAGTTCTATAAAGGGTCAAATAACAAAGTTTAAACATTATTTATATCAATTAAAAAGACAAGAACATCTGACCAATTTGGAACTTGCCGAATTAAATCTAAAAATTTCGAAATTTGAGACGCTGTCTACAAAGTTCGACGATTTGCAAAGCGAGATTGAAGTGTTGAATTCAGAAAACATAGATCTTGAAATTGATGAGCGTGATTCTATCGAGCACGACATTGTGGTGAACATCGCGTATGCAAAGTCATTAGTCGAGGCTCACACTGACAATGATAAGGATCAGTCTCAATGTTTTCATGATCATAAGAATTTCAATTTTCATTTGCCATCTTTGGACATTTCCAAATTTAACGGTTCGTATTTTTTTTGGCCTTCTTTTAGAGACACGTATGAAAGTTTGATTCATAACAATGATCGCATTTCGTCTATTCACAAGTCTCATTATCTCAACTCATATCTCGAAGGAGATGCGGCCAGGCTCATAGCGAATCTCGAAGTGTCATCAGCGAATTATCCTGAGGCATGGAAAATCATTTGTGATCGATATAACAACAAAAGGTCCTTGATCAATCATCACCTAAAATCTTTGTTTACGATACAGCCTATCGCGCGTGAGTCTGATAGGTCGTTGAGATTCTTAGTAGATCATGTCACAAAGAATTTGCGCGCCTTAGCCAGCCTAGACCAGCCGACAGATAAATGGGATATATTGCTTATTTATATGTTGTCTACAAAATTGATAGTCAAACGTTGGTTAAATGGGAGGAGTACAGGAACACCCTCGATGATGTACCTACTCTAAACCAATTTCATAAATTCTTAAATGATCGTGCTGATGTCTTAGAGGTTTTATCGCGTAACAAGGGTGACAGTAACTTTTCTAACCCTGCAGCCACTTCTTCAAAAAAAATTACATCTAATAACTCGAATAAAGAACAAGGTTCAAAGTTCAATCATAGTCGTGTCTCACAAACAAAATCCTTTTCTGTAACAAATCAAAATAATATTAAATATACTTGCATAATTTGTGATTGTACACATAGAATATATGACTGTCCTGTATTTAAATCTAAGAGCATTCAGGACAGAATGGCTGATGTTTCTAAATATAAATTATGTTCGAATTGCCTAAGACAAGGACACCTACTGGTCGATTGCCGTATGGGACCCTGTCCAGAATGCAAGCAAAAACATAACAGTTTACTTCATCAAAAAATAGATGCTAACATAAGTACAGTCGAGAACGAAAGTGAATTCGTATTAAATATTTCAAATCAAACTCAAAATCAAGTGTTGCTTTTTTACCGCGCTTATAGAAGTATGTAACCCTGTTACAAAACAGGTCGAAAGGGTTCGCGCGTTGCTAGATTGCGGCAGCCAATCGTCATTTATAAGTAAACATTTAAAACAAAAATTATCATTAAGTTCTAAGTGTATAGATCCCATTAGGGTCATTGGCATTGGTAATACCTGTGCAAATCAAGTCGTCGAGACATGCTCTACTCAACTTCGTTCAATAAATAGTTCTTACAATATGACACTATAATGCTATGTACTAGAAAATCTTACAAGTGAGATCCCTAAAGCTCCTATAGATTTACGAAATATTAACTTACCTAAAAACTTACCTTTGGCCGATCCTATGTTTCACCAGCCTGCCCGCATCGATGTCCTCCTCGGAGCAGACGTCTTCTGGGAAATTCTTGGCAACGAGACTAAATCAAATGGCAAGTTCGGTCCCATATTACGAAATTCTAAATTCGGATGGCTAATTTCCGGTCCTCTGCCTTTATATTCTAAAGATAAGGGTACAATTAATTGCAATCGTACTACTATTTCATCACAAGAAAACATTGACAATATACTTACAAAATTCTGGGAAATCGAAGAACTTCCTAGAAGGCCTATTCTCAGCTATAACGAAAAATCATGCGAAATTCATTTCATGCAAAATACCACTCGCCTAGACACTGGTAGATTTTCTGTTAGGTTACCATTGCTTGACACGCCTGACTGTTTAGGTAATACGTATAATTTAGCCAAAAAAAGGTTCCTAAATCTTGAAAAAAGATTTAGACGTAATTCATCCCTTAAATTGCAATACACTAAATTCATTGATGAGTATGCCGAGTTAGGACATCTCTCAGATTCAGAAATTTCAATTCCTTCTAATTCATATTTTTTGTGTCACCATGCAGTGTTAAAGGAAAGCAGCAAGTCAACGAAACTGAGAGTCGTATTCGACGGGTCATCTCCCTCTTCTTCTGGTTTTGCGCTTAACCATATATTAATGGTGGGTCCCACTATGCAGGATTCTCTCTTTTCCATTTTAATTAGAAGCAGACAGTACAAATTTATTTTATGCGGCGACATTTCCAAATTTTATCGCCAAGTTCAAGTACATAGTGAAGATCGTGATCTGCAACTGATATTATGGATAAGAGATGAGTCTGAGCCCATCAAAACATTGAGATTAAATACCGTCACTTACGGCACCGCAAGTGCGAGCTATTTGAGCACTCGATGCTTGTGGCAGGTGGGAGAAGAGGAAGAAGACCAACTAATCAAAACCATCATCCAAAACGATTTTTATATAGATGATTTGATTACGGGTTGTGATGATGAACAACAATTAATTCATATAAAAAAATCAGTAACGAATGCATTAAACAAAGGTTGTTTTCCTTTACGTAAATTCAAGAGCAATTCATCTATCGTTTTAGACCAAGATAAACTAAATTCACAAGATAATTTAACTATCAGTCAATCTTCTAGCACCCTTGGGTTAGGGTGGGATCCTTCCAAAGATAGTCTTAATTTTCCTCTAAAGGATTTTACACATCATGACAATATTACCAAAAGAAATATTCTTTCAAGTTCATCCGCTTGATGATTTTTGATTTTTGATTTTTGATCCGCTTGGACTTCTTAGCCCTTACATCATACAGCCAAAAATTATTATGCAACGGTTATGGAAGGAGAAGCTGGATTGGGACCAGCCTGTCCCAGACAATATTAAAGAAGATTGGCTGAAGATCTCTAAAAATCTTTCTTACCTTAAAGACTTTCAAGTTCCTAGGCTAGTTCTTTGCGATAATCCTAAGGAAATAGAACTACACACATTCAGTGATGCTTCTCAATCAGCATATGGAGCATGCATTTATATGCGCTCTATAAATTCTAACAATCAAGTTTTTACTCATTTACTATGCTCTAAATCGAAAGTTTCTCCAATCCGTCCTACTACCATGCCGCGTTTGGAATTATTGGCATCTTTGCTTGCTGCTAGACTTTGCGAATCAGTCCTAAATTCATTGCGATATAAACCTACTCGTGTTTACCATTGGTGTGATTCTAGTATAGTCATGGCTTGGATCCACAGTGACGTTTCTAAACTTAAGACCTTTGTCGCAAATCGTATTATGGAAACACAAGAAAAAACGCAAGCTAGTGCGTGGCGCTACGTTCCAACCGATGCAAATCCGGCAGACCTCATATCCCGGGGCGTCGACGCGAGCAGACTGGTGTCTCTAAGGCTGTGGTGGTCCGGCCCAGACTTCTTATCTAAAAACATGACAAAATGGCCTAAATTACCCAATAATAAAGCATGCAAAATTTTACCTGTAGACTTACCTGAAGTAAAATCCAATCCCGTTGCTATAGTTGACCCTGTAATAAAATTCGAACGATTTTCTAAACTAAATAGACTAATAAGAACTATGGCATATGTACATCGATTTATATACAATTTAAAAAATCCTAAAAACAAATATTCATGTAACTTATCTTCTGAAGAAATAGATAATTCTTTTACTACATTATGCATCATTGCTCAAAGACAATCTTTTCCTATTGAATATGATTTATTATTAAAAAACAAACATCTTAGTTCTAGATCTAAAATTCTATCCCTATCTCCGTTTATGGACAAAAATAATTTGATAAGAGTCGGTGGTAGAATAGATACCTCTGGTTATTCATACGAAAAGAAACACCCAATTCTTCTTCATTCGACGCATCATTTTACTAGGCTTTATTTTGAAAAGATACATTTACAAAACATGCATGCTGGTCCACAACTTCTTTTGGCAACTATAAGAGAGACTGTGTGGCAAGTAAACGGTAGACACTTAGCTAGAAAAACAGTAAATATGTGTTGTTTGCAGAAGACTCAGTGGTAATACTCTTCGTCCTAAAATGGGTGAACTTCCACCTCAAAGATTAACTCCTGACTATCCATATCTGTCTGTCGGTCTAGATTTTGCAGGCCCTTTCTTTATTTTAAACCGTAAAGGTCGTGGCAGCACATTGATCAAGTGTTACTTATGTTTGTTTATATGTCTAAGATACAAATGCATCCATCTTGAAGCGGTGAGCGACCTGTCAAAGGATGCTTTCCTGATGACACTACGACGATTTATAGCCCGACGAGGCAAGCCAGCAGAAATATTCTGTGACAATGGTCGTAATTTTGTGGCTGCGTCCAGAGAGTTGTCAGATTTTTTGGAAAACATTAAAAACCCTTTAAGTCAGTTTGCCATTCAAGAAAATTTACAATTTAAGTTCTCCCCTCCCTATGCGTCGCATTTTGGGGGAATTTTTGAAGCCGGGGTCAAATCCGCAAAATTTCATTTTAAAAGAGTAGTTGGAAACAATCACCTAACATTCGAGGAAATTTTAACGTTATTTGCTCTAATTGAAGCAATTTTAAATAGTCGTCCTTTATATCCTCTTTCGTCCTCCCCTGATGATTTCCTGAGTCTCACACCTGGGCACTTCATCATTCATCATTGGAAGACCTTTAACTGCACTGCCATCACCCAATTTACAAGACTGCAAAGAAAGCAACTTAACAAGATATCAAAAAATCGAGAAGATCCGGCAACATTTTTAGAATAGATGGCAGAAGGAATATATATCCGAATTGCAACAGAGAACAAAATGGAAGACATCCCATGCTAGTCTAAACATCGGTAACCTCGTTCTCCTGCAAGAAGACAATGTACCTCCTTTGAGCTGGCGACTTGGGCGCGTGGTTCGCTTATTCCCAGGACCAGATGGAATTTCGCGTGTCGCTGACGTAAACACGGCGAGAGGATGTGTTCGGCGTCCACTAGTGCGTCTCTGTCCTCTTCCTGCAGAAGCGGATCTACGCGTTGAAAGCCTTCATCTTTCAACGAGGCCGGAAGATGTTGGGGCTTCTCCTATAATTGAAGACTCGGCGTAGTTTTATTGGTTTTGCTCTTCAAATCTTGTAGGAGCCTTGAGCCTTCCGCGAGTGACATTTATTATAGTACCTACCTCCTTATTACCTTTTTTTTTCTCTCTTGCTACGATACGTACGTGTGCAACTCATATAATTTACTTATACTGTAAATTCCTTAAATAAATCAAGAAGTCACTATTTGGAGTTTAATTCAAGAACTAACTACATACTCATTTGCAATATATGCATCTAAAGCATATACACTAATTAAAATGATAAAGTTATCAAATTTCTAAATATCAAAAATTTACGAAAATTTCCCCAAAAATCTTGCAAATTGCAAGAAAATGACAATACCATCACAGTGGCGCGGCGGCGTTTGGCGGCGATCTGTTGTCGGCTCTTTTGAACGAGGCGCAAAGAAAGTGTCGGCACGTGTTATAAAACATAAAGTTCGGGACACACAAATACCGATATTTTTTATTTCTTTTCATGTTTGACTTACAGGTGGGTAACGTAACGATAACTTCGATTTCGCGATTATTCAAGCAGTTTACGTCATTAGCCAAGAATTATTAATTAAGTAAAAAAACGAATGTCGCAATGCAGTTGCAATAATTATTACGCATGGCCCATGTGGTCAAATGCACGATATTTTTTTTTCTTAACAACTACGAAAATATGAATTATAATATTTTAATAGGCGATGCGGCTAAAATCACTACTTTGATTTCTTTTTCCACCATAACGTGGTGGCCGTTATCCCGCTAAAAGTGAGCTTTGAATCTTGCGGACTTAGGTTTTGTTATGTAGGTACAGGCGCAAGACCCAAGCCACTCCATTAGGGACAGAGACATAAATTATTGATAGTCGTGTGCATTCTGCATGTCAGTATCAAAAATAAAGTTTAGCTTTCCTAGCGACTACACACGACCAGTGTGTTCCTGGCATTAGCCCGATCCTGTACTTACCTATTTTTGTTCGGGTCGAATCGTAAGCCTAGGTCAGTTTCGCGTAATTATTACTCTCGCATTTTTGTTTTAATTGTTCCGCGTGCGTAATACTGTTTTTGCGAAATAGTTTTTAATAAAATTTGTGTCAGTGAAGCAGAAATGCGTTTACGAATTGTGGCAGCGTTTGACCAAATTAAATCGAACACGCATGTCTTACAAACAAAGCGTTGGTGTTAATCTAGTGCGACGGTGGGTGTACGGCCTGTATTACAATTGGTGGTAAAAATATGGAACAGTTTCTGAAAGAAAGAAAAAGATTTTTTTTGAATTATCATGTTTTGTGATACGCAAATGTCATCAAACTATTGGTAAAAAGTTTGGCCGGTTTACGAGGTCAAAAGGTCGCCGCCGCAAGCGCGACTTGCGCGCTTTCCCTGCCCTCGCCGTCCGCCGCCCCGTGTGTTGCCATGTAAGTTACCATAAAATTATTTATTTAATTTTATTTTTATCATGGGTAAATTTTTGTTCCTATTTTGTGGCGCGATCCCGATTAATAAAACCTTCACAAGCTATTCGCCCTTCACGGATCGGTCAGGGTTTTTGTTATATATTGTACAACGGTACATTTTAAAAATATCACCGCATAAACAAACTTCGCGCAACCGAAAGCGTATTAACAATTCCACGAGATCAGCTTGTAGTTTTGGACCCGTATATAAAATTGAATTTAAAGATTTATTGTTTGTAGTGGAACAGGAGGCGTCAAATACTACACGAAGTTTCGTGCTACTACTATCAGGTTTAAGAACACAGTGGTGAGGAATAACATACCTCGACTCCACCTCTGATACTTCACCGGCATACACCATGTGACCAAGCGCAGCGTTATCATCCATGAACTATTTATAATCTTTCCTTAGATCGGGAGAACGCGACAATTTGCGTTCTAGATTTTGATATCTTTTTATAGCAATTTGTTTTGAATCGCCCAATTCAGCGTTAGGTTTGAACGGATAACTCACTATATATCGACCTGTATTATCTCGTTTATGTTCATTAACAAATATCTGTTCAACAAGGACGTCATCCGGATTTTTAGGTACGTCATATAAACTTTCGGTTTCCTAAAAAGATTGAATTAAATCATCGACCTTTATCGCACTAGTAAACATGCAGGTCGATATATCTTGAGTATTATTAGTCAGCTGATCGGTAATAACATACCCAAACACACTGCTTAAAGCCAACGGTAATACCTTGTGTGACGGATTATATTTTCCACCATCATATATAAATTGAAACACGTCACACCCAAGTAACACATCGATACGACTCGAGTGATAAAAGGTGGGATCAGCCAACACTCAATTTTTATATTCAAATTTTAATTGTTTCGACAAATTTATCGACGGCATATCACCGAATATTTGTGGAATTATCACAGCTTTAATATTAAAAATTGGATTATTGCACTTGGTTGGTTTGACTTTGCATAACACCATCCCTTGATCACGAACTACCGTTCCGCCCAATCCCAAAAGCTGGGTTTTGCACTTTTGACGCGGAAGTCCTAATCGCTGTGCACAATCGTTAGTCATAAAACTAGTTTGAAAACCACTGTCCATTACCACGCGCACGGGCTGATAATATCTGCCCATAACGTCGAAAACGTGGACAACCGCAGTACCTACTCGTAACAGAACTATAGAACCAGTCGAACACGTTAATGATACTTGATTTTGTATCAAGTTATCACTGCAAGAATCTTTGATATCTGTACTCACTAAATTTACTTAGAATCTACGTGTAAGGTTGTGATGCTTGTTTTTACATACCGTACATGTGATCTTCGATAAACATTCGCTAGGCGTATGACCTTGACGAAGACAGTTCTCGCATAAACGTAATTCTTTTATTTTATCAAGCCGCTCACCCGGGGTCAGCCCAAGATATTCGAAACATTTATAAATTGTATGAAACGCTTTTTTGCAGTATAAACACCCCTTTTTTTGCATACTTAGCTTTATCAGTGGCTGCATTACTTGCCAAACACGTTTTTGAATAATTATTTTTTTATGTTTGGTTTATTAATTACTTTATTTTGAATTGACGGAATAGAAGCTTTACTAACAAGGGCTTTGGAGAAAGTACTTTTACTCGACGACATCAATACATATAATAAAACAGTAGGAACTGCGTGTCTGTACATTTGATAAAAATTACATAAAATGGTAAAAAAAGAGCGATAAAAAAAGAGTAACAGAACACTAAAAAGATTTTTTGGATTTTTTTGTCTGTCTGTCTGTCTGTATGTACTCGCTAATCTTTAAAACTACTGAACAGATTTTTACGCGGTTTTGCACTTAAAGATTAAGCTCATCCCTGAGCAACATATAGGCTTTGTTTCATCGGAATCTGTTGTCAGATAAAAAAGTTATCATCATTTAAAGTTTAAAGATAATTTGTCTATGGGCGATTGTTTGTTTGTTAGTACACGCCAATCTCAGGAAATACTGGACGGATTAGAATGAAACTTTTATTGTTATGTAGCTGTTAAGCCTAAACAACATATAGGCTATAATTGATTTTGGAAAATGGAACGCCTGATGCAGAGCCTTAATGGTCCAGTTAAACGACTAGAAATATAATAATTGGGCAAGTGCGTGTCGGGCCACGCGCAGTGTAGAGTTCCGTAGTTGCGAATGCCAACTTTGAGTTCTTGCCACTAAAAACGTCTAAAAACTAATATCTATTGAATTTGTATGAAAATGTCTTTTTTCAAGTACATTTTATAAGTTGATCGCCTATAACTTTGTAATTTGTATACCCTACTTGGCTCTGATAGTTTTCCTTCAAACTACATTATATATGCTATAATTGTGATTTTTTTCACGTGGCCATATATAACCGTTGAGCAGATAGAGGGGGGGGGGGGGACACTTGACTCGAACAAAAATTTGAACTTTAAACCCAAATATTTCAGAAACGGATCCCTAAATCGAAAAATAGTGTTCACAAGCTAACAATATTTTTGAAAGATCTATTCAACGATATCCCACTCAATGTGTTTGTCGAGAAAAAAAATATTGACTACGTCTTTACTTGTATGGCAGCTACACTGAAAAAAACTTTTTTTCCATATTTTATTTTACGACTTTTTCGCCATAATTAATATCCATGCCGAATTACAGCTTTCTAGTACTTAAAGTTTTTCTGTAGGACCGTGGACAGACAAACAGACAGACAGACAGACATGGCGAAACTATAAGGGTTCCTTGTTTACTACGGAACCCTAAAAATGACGCCTTAGCAAAAGTTATTTAGCCCGCTGAGCACTTTTTGTTGAGTTATAAAAATCAAAGATCTGGAACACCTGATGCAGAACCATAATGGTCCAGTTAAACTATAAGAAATATAAAATGACGCCTTAGCCAAAGTAGTTCAGCCTGATGAGCATTTTTTGTTGAGATATAAAAATCGAAGATTTGGAACACATGATGTAGGACCATATAGGTCCAGCTAAATTATAAGAAAAATAAAAAGGACGCCTTAGCAAAAGTAGTTCAGCCTAATGAAATTTTTTGTTGAGATATAAAAATCGAAGATCTGGAACACATGATGTAGGACCATAATGGTCCAGCTAAACTATAATAAGAAATATAAAAATGACGTCTTAGCAAAAGTTATTCAGCCTGATGAACTTTTATTGTTGAGATATAAAACTCGAAGATCTGGAACACCTGATGCAAAAATATAATGGTCCAGCTAAACTGTTAAATATACATTAATGACGCATTAGCAAAAGTTTTCAGCCTGATGACCATACTTATATGCCGGAGTCCTAAAGTCCATGCAGACGAAGTCGCGGGCATCAGCTAGTTTCTAAAATGCGAGTCTGATTGGTGACAAATTCGATTAATGTTTTGAAAACAGGTATTTCTTTAGCACCACTTTTTAGGGTTCCGTAGTAAACAAGGAACCCTTATAGTTTCGCCATGTCTGTCTGTCTGTCTGTCTGTCAGTCTGTCCGTCCGCGGTCCTACTCAGAAACTATAAGTACTAGAAAGTTGTAATTTGGCATGGATATGTATATCAATCATGGCGAAAAAGTTGTAAAAAAAATATGGATATAATTTTTTTTTTAGGGTAGCTGCCATACAAGTAAATATTTTTTTTCGCTACAAACACATTATGTGGGTTATCGTTGAATAGGTCTTTTAAAAATATTTTGAGCTTCGAAACACCATTTTTCGATTTAGGGATCCGTGTCTGAAATATTTAGGTTTAAAGTGATTTTTTTTGTTAAAGACAAGTGTCCCCCCCATCTATCTGCTAAACGGTTATATATGGTCACGTAAAAAAAATCACAGCTATAGTATATATAATGTAGTTTAAAGGAAAACTATCAGAGCTTTGTAGGATTAACAAATTAAAAAGTTATAGGCGATCAACTTATAAAATGTACTCGAAAAGGAAAATTTCATACAAATTCAATAGATACTTAGACGTTTTTAGTGGCATTAACTCAAAGTGTGCATTTACAACTACGGAACCCTATACTGCGCGTGGCCCAACACGCACTTGGCCAATTATTATTTGTTCAAATTTATGCCTAGAAACTGAGTCTAAGTTACGAAGTCCGATGTAACATAAAATAAATCCTGCTAAATCATCAATGTTTAATAATTCTAAGGCTTGAACACACTCTTGAAAGGTTTCTAAAAATGAATTCAATCTGTTCACACATTCATAAGATAGCGGCTTAAATGCAAACAATTTATCCATGTAACGGGAAGCTATGGCTCGCTTATTCTCATACCTATCACATAAGCTTGTCCACACAATATAATTATCACTTGACACTGGCAGACTTTTGACAATTTGAAGTGCAGGTCCAGTCACTACCGACTGCAAACAATAAAACTTTTTAACGTTGCCTATAGCTTCATTTTTACTATTTATTTTTTTATTTAAAAACTTTATTGTACTTAAAATAACAAACATTGTTGGATATTGCCATTAGTAGTTATTTAATTCATTCATATACAACACTAGTTGTCATTTTGTCGTATGGCAACTCAGTGTTTCGTTCCTTCCGTTTCGAGTTCGAATCGAACACTTTTCTCGTAGCTTCGCATCGCGGCGTGGTCAAAACCATGCTTTTATCGTAATAGAGATAAAATAGTCGTTAAATCTCTAATTTTCGTGTTAAATACCTTTCGTGCACAAGGCAGTATATCAAGAAACCATAAATTAATAAAAACTTTCATTTGTAACGAACGATTGCGTAGTGAGCAAGTAATCAGCGTATATTCCCAAGTGCAGCTGGAATTAGCAAGGTATATCTGGGCCCAGCAATGTATTAAGCTGATTGATCTGCGGAACAGGGAACAGGACTTCGCCATAGAAGATCTCTTTAGTTGAGTCTCATAGCGCAATCCATCTCACAATAAATAATAACCTTGTAGAAAGTTCATCGAAGTCGCGTTCGATCCATGTAAAGATTCAAAATCATAAATACAGTCCATTAATTTTCGTTTCTCGCACGTTTTTGGTCCTTTCGGCCGGATTTTATTAAAATAGTACCTTTTGTCGTGAGTCTTTGCATGATCGAGCGTGATTTTGCATGAATTTTATTTTTTGTCTGAAGGTACTTGCTAAATTGCCTTGTGTTAAATTTGTCGTTCGCCGTGTGGTTTCCGGCAGAGTAGAATAGGACCACTCCTGGTCCTCCCGAGGATGTCGTAGAAGGCGACTTAGGAAATACAAGCTAAACAAAGCTTATAAACATCAATAGGTATTTTGTCGTTCGTTACGTTTGTTGTACGCCATCTTTTCTTGTTGTCGTTTTCGCTAGGTTGGCAGTACAACTTACAACTTCGTTATCGTTCGTTTTCGTATGTTGTCAGTAATTTCATTCGTTCTATTTCGTTTTTGCATGTTGCCTATCAACATCTGTCCAAGTCATTGAAACGTCAATTCGACTATAAAGTGACGTCTAGTAAACATAACCTTGTTATCGTTTTTTTTATTTTGTTTACTTAGTTTTCGGTTTTTAAATAAACATGAGTAATCACGACGACAGTGACATTTAGAAGTTTCAGTTACAATAGATGCGTTCCGCGTTGCCCGGAATTATTGCGGAATGCGGTTAGAACACATCGAATCATCGGACCTGCAAGATTATAATGAGTCTGATTTTGTGGACATCGAAAAGGACTTCCACCATGCCCATCTGCGTATTTTGCGGCCGCTTTCACAAGCGCAACGAAAAGCGGAATATACAGTAACAATGGAATTTGAAGATAGACTAAGGTCGGTCAAATCTAGATTAAGACAGAACCGTCAAACTGTCAGTGATACTAAGCCTATTGTGTTGCAAGATAATATAGCAAGACTGCCAAAAATCTCCCTTAAGCCCTTTGATTCGAAACTGAAGAACTGGGTATCTTTCAAACAACTTTTCGATTCGTTAATTCATCAGCGAACCAATATTTCTGATGTTGAAAAATTACACTATCTATTGTCGAGTGTTCAGGGTTCCGCTTATGAATTAATTAAAGGCTTTCCCTTATCGAATGATAATCATGTCACTGCTTAGGAGACTTTGTCTAATTATTATGATCGGAAGAGACAAATTTCGGTTTTATATTATGAAAAAATGTTTAACTGCGAAGCAGCTAAGAACAAACATAATTTAGAACATTTAGTGAAAACTTAAATATTTTGTCAATGTTCGCGCCCGTAGCTTGCGCACCGGGCCACTAAGGAGCGAGCAAGACGCACGGGAGGCAGCGGCGAGTGGATTGGTCGGCTATCACGACATATCTGTGGTAATGACGTCAGACAGAACAGCGGCGATGTTGATTGGGTGGTAGTGAACAACCGAAGACCACTTCCATTTGGACATCCACGACGACGCCACTCTTTTTTTGTATATCTGTTTTTCTTAGTTGTCAATATACGTATTTATTTTCATACAGTCCAGGTTTTCATTTTAAACAATCGGAGGATCCTTAACATATTGGTCCTACTCATCGTGAAAGAAGAACCGTGCCGAATAATCCACGGATAATATTCTCAACGGCTGCTAAGGAGAACGGACTTTGGACCCGGAGACATCGCGCCGATCTATTGCGCTGTGTCATAGTGTGTTCGAGTGTGCATATTTCTAAGGCTCGGCGCAAACGGACCACCGAAAAACGCGGCCACCGACCACTTTCATACTAATTTAGAGGCTGCCACCGACGTCACCGTGTGCGGCGAGTCCATACAAAATGTATGAAAACTACAGAAAAGTGGTCGGTGGCCGCGTTTTTCAGTGGCTCGTTTGCGCCGAGCCTAAGATCCAGGACAAGTCATTTCATTGTGGAATTTGGAGTCGGATAAAGGCGGTATTGTGAGTTCGTTCCAATCATTTCCTTACCTTTATCATTTTTCCAAAATAAAGTGCTAAATCGCTTCATTTACTGTTATTAGTATTACGGGACTTACCGCGATTAATATCGTTTTTTGCCAGATATTTCGACGGCCCTTCTGCCATCATGGTCGCTGGCCGACTCATGGCAGAAGGGCCGTCGAAATATCTGGCAAAAAACGATATTAATCGCGGTAAGTCCCGTAATACTAATAACAGTAATTGTGACCGTGAAACTCTAAAATCATATATCGCTTTATTTATTTGTTCCACTTCACATCACTTTTCTCGTCTTTATTTGAGACAAGCCGAAGCCCGCGACTTCGTTCGCGTGGACTTTATGTCTCTGGTAAATGCTCATCAGGCTGAACAACTTTTACTAAGGCGGCATTTTTATATCTCTTATAGTTTAGCTGGACCATTATGGTTCTGCATCAGGCGTTCCATTTTCCAAAATCATTTATACCCTATATGTTGCCCAGGCTTAATAGCTATATAACAAAAAAAGTTTCGTTCGAATCCGTCCAGTATTTCCGGAGATTAGCGTGTACAAACAGACAAACAGACAAACAGACAAACAGACAAACAGACATACAGACAAACAGACAGACATTTTTTTTTAAATTCTTACTCTATTACTACGTCTCCATCGCCCCCAATATTTTTTTTGGAAATATATTTAATGTACAGACACACTTTTTTTACTGTTTTATTATATGTATAGATATATTTAATGTACAGACACACTTTTTTTACTGTTTTATTATATGTATAGATAAGGCAAACTTCGCAAGCATCTAACGCACTGCTACAAAGCTATTGTAAATTAAATATTCGTGGCACGCAACCGGTTTCTTATTCTCGACAGATTTACCGTTAGGTCAATGCCGGTAGGATCAGCTGTGCCTATTCATCACATTATCTTGTGCGATAACTTCTTGTGCTATTTATAGACATTGATTAAAAATTCTTACGCATTTAGTTTATTTTTTCTTTATTTTTTTGCCCGTTATGGCTGACAAATTAATTAAAAAACGCAGTTCTATCAAAGCTTAAGTCACTAATTTCATTAACTACATAAATATTTTACCAGGTTCACTGTCCCCGGACCATATATGGTCTATAGACGGTAATGTACTGCCAGTTCACAGACCACATGTGGTCTGTTCGTCCATACAATTTTAAAGCTTTTCAGAGCAGTGGACGTTGAGAGAATGGCATTAATTTCACGTGGACTTGACAGGACATAGTATAGAATACAAAAGAATACAAATAGTGCTGGGACATAGAGAACAGACGTACTATTTGATCGCTATTGCAATTTAAAAAAAAAAAGAAATAAAATAAGACAAACCATAAATTTTCTCAGTTTTATTGCTTTTACGCTTACTTTAAGCTAACTAAATAATAAATAAGTACAATAAAACATACAATATACTATTCTAGACAAAGAAAATATTTATTGAAAAAAGGAACAAAATACCGAAAAAAGATTACATGTTTACATGAGCTTTTTGAAAACACTGTAGACAATATGGTTTGGTACAAAAGTTGCATATTTGTGAAACTCTTTTCGCTTTATTAGTGACTTGAACGGTCAGATGACAAATCACTAGGGATAAAATCGGGATCTGCTGCACTATCGTCATCGAAATAATCGGGTACATCACTACGCCCTTCGGCTTCATTTTCTCCTTCGTCCGACGAATTATTTTGTTTATAATCACTCTCTTCTAATATCCTTTATTTTTTTTTATTTTATTGATTCATGTACACTTGAAAAATTTACAAATAAAACCTTATAAAAGTAAACTTAGTACATAGGTGCTACTTATTTCTAAAGAAATTTCTTCCAGTAGACCCGCGAGAGGAAATGGGAAGAAAGAGGTAATTGGCGCGTACAATACAAAAGTAACAAACCAAAACCTATACAAAATACGCAAATAAATTTAAAAAAAGAACATACCTACATAAACATACGTAAAATAAACTTACATAAATACTCATACATATTTACATATACACTTAATAGATACGTATGATAATATTTCTAAATATTATGATCAGGATGATAAAGACAGATAGTAATCTTTTACTCGTTTCTTAAACGACATTATGGTTTTAGAATCGCGAATTTTCGGTGGTAGCTGATTCCATAACCTAACTGCTTGCACGGATAAGGACTGGGTATAGGTAACGGAGCTATATATTGGGAATTGAAGAATGAATATACGGTTGGACCGACAGGGAGCGTCGACAGGTCGTTCGAAAGTAAATCGTTCACGTAAGTAGGGAGGATAGGAAGGATTGTGCAGGACATTGAAGAGGAGGCAAAGGATTCTAGTGTTCCGGCGTTGGCGGATAGGGAGCCACTTGAGTTGTTTGCGAAAGTCGGAGACGTGGTCAAATTTCCTTAAACCAAAAATAAAACGAATACACAAATTCTGCAAACGTTCAAGCTTAGTGAGAAGCTCTTCAGTAGCGTCAAGAAAACAGGCATCAGCATAATCAAGAAATGGGAGTAATATGGAATGACAGAGGGAGATTTTAGTTTGAAAAGGTAAGAAATTTTAGAGACGTTTGAGAAAGTGAAGACTATAGTGTAACTTACGGCTTATCTCGGAAATATAAGCAGTCCAACTTAACATTCTGTCCATAATAACCCCTAAGTTTTTAGCAGACTCAGTGTATGCAATTGGAGAGCCATCGAGATATAAAGGAGATAATGACTTTACGTCAATGGTTCTCTGATAATAACTACTACCAATAAGCATGGCCTGAGACTTTTTGGGATTAACTTCAAACCGAAAGACTGGGCCCACTCGCTAACCTGACGCAAATCATTGTTCATAGCAGCAATAGCTGCATCTAAATCAGCTACAGGGAAATGCCTATAAAGCTGAAGGTCGTCTGCGTAGAGATGAAAGTTACAAGAAAGAATATAAGTGACAGAATTTATAAATATTGAAAAAAGCAATGGAGAAAGGACACCACCTTGAGGAACACCCGCACTGAGATCACACCACTCGGAGACAGACTCAACGAGGCGGACACACTGCGAGCGGCCCCGCAGGTAGGAATCAAACCACTGTAAGGCCGACGAAGAAACGTTAAGAGATTGAAGGATGCCAAGAAGGATATCGAAGTCAACAGAATTAAAGGCGCTACTAAAGTCAAGGAGAACCAGAAGTGTTAGAGATTTGCGATCAATAGCCCAGCGAATGTCATCTGTGACTTTTAGCAACGCAGTCACTGAACTGTGACCTGCACGAAAACCAGATTGAAATGGACTAAGGATATTGTTAGAAGATAAGAAATTAGACAGTTGGTTATGGGCAATTAGCTCAAGAATTTTTGAGAGGTAGGGCAGAATAGAAATGGGCCTAAGGTCAGAAACAGAAGAAGGATTACTAGTTTTAGGTAATGGAATCACTTGAGCTAATTTCCAAGATGTGGGAAAAGAGCCACAGGAAAGAGAAAAATTAAAAATATGAGTAAGAACAGGAAGAACTACAGGAACAAGAAGCCGAATCATTTTTGCACACAACATATCATTACCAGTAGCATTGGAGGAGACCTGAGCTATGAATTTTCTAACTTCATCCTCGGAAACAGCCGAAAAGGAAAATTGGGGAAATGAAGGCCGAGGCAAGTTAGAAAGCTTAAGTAGGGTTTCCGATTTGATGCTTGGAGGAATGTTAACAGGAGGATTTGAAAAATGCCTGTTGATCTCAGTTAAGTCAATATTGCTTTCAGTTAATGAAGGAGATTTGCCAACACCGACAGATTTCAAAAACCTCCATGCCTCCGCCGAGCTACGGTCAGTAAGGGAATCATGATAGTAGTTTCTCTTTGCATCTCTACACATACGACTGCAGCGGTTACGAAGCACTTTATAAATATTTAGGTTACGCTCTGTTGGACTGCGCTTGTACCTGCGCTTGGCCCCATCCCTTCGCGCCATTGCTTGTTTAATTATAGGTGTAAGCCACGGGGCTGGATTACGTTTAATTTTAATACGCTTAAGCGGTGCATGTTTATCAAACAGCTCGATAATAATATCGTTAAGATGTTCAACTTAAGAGTCAATATTCTCCGCAGTATAGATCGGAGTCCAATCAATTTTAGAGGAATCACTATGAAAAATCTCCAAATTTATCTTAGCAAGCTGCGACGAATAGAGTATTGCGGTTTACGTTTAGGGGGGCGAATACAGTACGACAGGTATATTAAGTCATGGTAGGAGAAAGGAGCTGTAAGTTGACCATGTGTAGCGATAAGACTGGGAGAAGAAACAATCATAAGATCAAGAAGGGTAGGTACACAGTTAGGAACATGATGAGTAGCACTAGTAGGCAAGATATAAAGATTATAGGAGTAAAGAAGATGTTGAAGTCTATGAGTGCGTGAATCGTTTTTTATAAGGCATGTATTTAGATCGCCAATTAATATAAAGTGATCATAAATAGGACAGTAATCACTAAGCAGTGAATCTAACGAATCGAAGTAGTCAATACGAAGGCTTGGACTGTAATAGACTGCCAAAAGAATTTTGGTATGGTGGACAGTAATTTCTAGGAAGAGATGTTCAGCAGATTCAGAATAGGTAGAAGGAGAAGAACTAATAACTTTATAGGGAATATTATCGCGCAAATATATCGCAACACCACCACACTGTTTACCTACTCTGTCATTGCGAACCAATATAAAGCTCGGAAGGGCAAAATGAGCAGAAAGAAGAGAAGGTTTTAAAAAGGATTCCGAGATTAGTAAGGCATCTAACTGAGCACTATTTATTGACGCCACCAGATCGGGAACACTTTGAGCATTAATATGTGCTAAATTGAGGTTGTGAGGGAACTTGGAAAACGCAGAGGCTATGGAGTCGTGCAATGTAATATCAGACGTTGACGAAGAATCATCATTCGCACTTACAAAACTAGATGAGGACGAGCAAGAAAAGAAACTATCATCAAAATCCACAATATTATCCATAATTATAGAAAAAATATATAAAACTAAAATAATATATAGTTTTTATGTAAAATATATATATAAAATATAAATATGTATATAATATATATAATATTTTAAAAAAATTGTAAAAAAAGAAAAAGCTAAGACTTTCTAATGGCAAGGCTGCCAAACCCACCATACTCAACTCACTCATGTATTGAAAGAAATTTAATAATAATAATGTTATCAGTACATACCTATGTAAAACAAGACACGTAAATATCACAAATATGTAACCTACCAAAATAAAAAGTAAAAGTAGCAAACATCGAACCCTTGCTATAGGAGCAAAAAAAAAAATGACAGATGCTGTCAGATGTCAAACGGTAAGTATAACGTGAGTTTATCTGAGTAAACAAACAATCAAGTGTCAAGCAAGCTGTCAACCAAACAAAAGAAAAAGAGTGTAGGAATATATTAAATTTACAGTAACCTACCTGCTATTACAAAAATAATTATTTAAATATCGTGAAGGTAATCTACACTACTAAAACTACAAAGAAAACGCAAATTTAAGTTTGCGCACCGTTCACTTTCGGCGCCGGGCCCTCCTCCCGGCTTGCTTCTGCGCAAAGTCTTCAACATCGCTTGAACCGGCAGCCTCAACGACCACTGGGTGTAGCCCAATTAACCGCTCCACCTCAGCAACAGTTTCCACTTTTCGTCGCGACTTATCGGGAAGCAGGATGACTATCTTCCCTTCCACTGACCAACAATTCTTAACACCGAAATGTTTACGTGCCATAGTGAAGGCAAGATGCCTGGGCCGGGTTAAGAACTCGGATATGGTGATGCCGGAACCTTTAAGGGCAGTTTTGCTATCCCATACAAGATGTCTGTATTCTAAAGCAGTAAATCTGACTAGAACTGGGCGGTCTTTAGCTTTTGAAAAGCCCAATCGATGACAAGACTGTAAATTTGCACTGGCCACCTCCGTCAGTTTCATTTGGGATGTAATTACTTGATGGATCTTGTCAATTAATCTTTCATTTTCCTCTTCTGGTAACCCATGAAACAACAAGACCTTCCTACGCATGATTTTAAAGTCTGAGTACTCACGGGACAAGGAGGCTAAATCCTGATGTACAGTGGGTCCACCAGTAGAAACCTTCTCCAGCCTGTCATCATATTGCTTCATCCGGGTTAGGAACATGTTTTGCAAGTCCTCCATGTCTTTAGCAAGTTGTGTGTCCATGGTGATAACTTTGTGACAGTGAAAATAGTGAAGTAGTGAGAATTAAGGAAGGAACGATTGTTTAGTGAGGGCAGGTGAGTTTGGCAGTCAATTTAACTAATTGCTAGCCAATATTATGTTAAATTATTATTTATAAATAAAAAATAAATCTCAGAGCTCTTAAAGTGCGTTTACTATGTGCGCCTACCCACACAGGAAAAAAACTTCTCAACTCTTCATCTGTAAACCGTAGTTTCCTACTCATTTTCCCGCGAAAATACGAAATTCAAAATCAACAAGCACAAAAAATAACAAACACCTGTGTAAAAAATGAAAAAGACAATTTGTCAATGTCATTTTTACTTGACACTGACAACAATACGCACAGACAATATATTAAAAAATATTTTTTTAAAAACATACCACATATGGTCTGTGGACTCATAAGAAAATTTTGGTCGTTTCCGTTCTAGTGAGTCCACAGGCCGTATGTGGTATGTAATAAAAAATATATTTTTTAATAATATATATATGTATATTATAACATATATGTCTTATCTACATCCCTAAGATACTGATTTTCACAAAAACTTAACTGGACTTGTGAGCTATTTCCACTCTGAAACTTGGACTGTGAACCTGTTAAAAAGCTCTGACCGATTGTCTGAATTGTAGCTACTTGAACTGGAAGGTCGGTTTAATAAGTTAGAATGCTTATATGACAAATTTAATGAATTGCAGAGCGAGATTGAGCTGCTGTCGGACGATGACGAGGTCTACAACGAGCGGTTCAAGTTCGAAGAAAGTTATTTTCCCCAGCTTGCCATCGCTCGGAAGCTGCTCGCTGCTGGCCAGCCGCCACCGGGCAAATTTTCTGCAGGTTCCGTATCAGGCTTTGAGGCAGGTGGTATAAAGAACAGTTTTATTCGTTTGCCAAAAATCGAATTACCCCATTTTGATGGTAGTTATCAATTTTGGCTGGAGTTTAGAGACACCTTTCTTTCGCTCATTCATAATAATGATTGTATCGATAATATAAACAGGTTTCATTATCTGCGAGCGTCCTTTAAGGCCGCAGCTGCCGAAATTATCAAAAATATAGATTTTAACAGTGATAATTATAATGTGGCTTGGGACTTGTTATGCGATCGATACAACAATAGTCGCCTCTTAATCAATAATCATGTTCAAGCATTGTTCAACGCCCAATCAATTATTTCAGAGTCTAGTACTTCTTTACGTCGCCTTATTGACGTCATTAATAAAAATATAAGAGCCCTAAAGGCATTGAATGAGCCTACCTAGCATTGGGACACTCTGATCATTTACATGATGTCATTAAAATTAGATGTTGTCACCAGTAGAAATTGGGAAGAGTTTAGAAACACATTGCCTAATTTTCCAACTTTATCTCAGTTTTGTTCATTTATAAATAATTAAGCTGATCTATTAGAAACATTAGAAGATAACAAAAAATTACAAAAAACACAAATACATAATAATAATTTAAATAAACCTAAAAGTTTCGTAGTAACATCGCAACAAACAAAAAAGAATGATGTACAAGACAGAAATAAAATTATTTGTCCATTATGTTCACAAAATCATTTTCTATATTCATGTGACGCTTTTAGAAAATTAACGGTAGAAACTAGATTGCAGAAGGCAATAAGGTTTGCATTAATTGTTTACGTATTGGGCATGCAGAAAACCGCTGTAGATTTTCACGGTGTAAATATTGCAAAAGTAAACATAATACCTTGTTACATTTGGATAAACCCGGGTCTGAAATAATTAATTCTATGCCTAGTCCTTCCGTTGATAATGTTTCTCTTTCAGCCAATATTCAGCCTACCTTTCAGAAAAATATTTTACTTTCCACAGCGGTGGTGAAGGTGGTGAATGACAAAGGCGAAAGGTGTAACGCCCGGGTCCTGCTCGACAACGGTAGTACCGCTCACTTTGTTACCGACGAGTTATGTGATATGTCGTCACTTCATCTTTAGATATAAATATTAACAACGTAGTTGCCTTATTCTACAGCAACGAATACGCACGCTTCAGAGATAGAGGGAAGATTTTTTTTGTCTACCCTTTTATTACCTCACTTTCCTTATCGACTGTTATCGTTATTTTACTCATTCCTTTTTCGTGCGTCGCAACGAACGGACGTGTTTACTAAAAAACTAATTTGAAATCCTAAAGTTAGTAATTTTTTTAAAAACTTTTATTATTTTTATAAAATACGCAAATCACAAGTGCAGCAGGAGCTGTTAACTTTGCGTTCGACTAAGATTCTGTGAATGAACCAGGAAATCTCGTGGCATCTCGGGCAACGCCCAACGATGTTAAACAACATAATACCTGGAGGTTGCCCGCGATGGTAACACGGCGGCAATTATGGGCAATGCCCACAAATATTAAACAAGGTAACACCTGGAGGTTGCCCGCGATGGTAACACGTCGGTAATTATGGGCAATGCCCACCAATGTTAAACAAGATAACACCTGGAGGTTGCCCGCGATGGTAACACGACGGTAATTATGGGCAAAGCCTACCAATGTTAACACCTGGAGGTTGCCCGCGATGGTAACACAACGGTAATTATGGGCAACGCCCACCAATGTTAAACGAGACATCACCTGGAGGTTGCTCGCGGTAGTAACACGAGGGTATCAAAATATTTCCGGAAAGTTATCTGCGCTGATAACACAAAGTTCTTTATACTGGTTTTTTTCTTGCTCATTACAAACACTTTAGAATGAGGCACGATGGTCACTTTACAAGTTCAGTTTGTAAATATCTATTTGTTGGAGCCTACCATCCTGGTAGCTTTGGGTAGTCTCTGATGATTCATTGGAATGGTGACACGATTCATGACACTCCTTTAAACGCTCGTGAAAAGCCATGGACGTTAAAAGCTGTTAAAAGTATACCTCGTAAAAATAAAATATTGTTAAATTTTAGAGCCCTACTTTAAATCCGGAAATTTTGGTAACCACACCCAAAACGGGATGATACTGGGGCAAGAAAATGTCCACATACAAAAAAAAAGCATAAGCATAGGAATCACATCTGTGAACAGGGGTCTTAATTTATTGATCGACACAAATAATGTATAAGCGACGGTCGTCGCACTTGTCGCATATTGTCTTAATAAAATTAAAAAATAACCCCTGGGCTGGATAAATAAATGTTCCAACAATTGATTAAAGATTCGGAGAGGGACAATACTTTGTTTGGCAACACTTTGTCATAAAAGTTAGGCATCAAAGAGCCGAGCAAATCAAACAAAGCGAACAAATGATTACTTCAGCTCCAAAAGCGTCCACTTCCCAAGCATCAAAGAGCTGAGCCAGCAACCACGGAAACTGGCAAGCCCCTCCCCGATACCAGCAAAAGGGGGGGAGAGGTCAGCGACAACCGACTGGCCAGGTGTCATTAGTCTGTTACGAAAGTCAAGGAAGACAATCCTACAGTAAATAAGGTTTATGCCAGTAGACTTAGGTTCTACTTTGACCATAGACTCAGTTACAAATACATCATAAGTCACCCCTTATGTCCAACACATTATAAAAATAATTGGCCAAGTGCGTGTCGGGCCACGCGCAGTTTAGGGTTCCGTAGTTGCAAATGCGTACTTTTAGTTCATGTCACTAAAAACGTCTAAAAACTAATGATCTATTGAATTTGTATGAAATTTTCCTTTTCCGAGTACATTTTACAAGTCGATCGCCTATAACTTTTTAATTTATAAACCCTTCTTAGCTTTCATAGTTTTCCTTTAAACTACGTTATATATACTATTGCTGTGAATTTTTTCACGTGTCCATATATAACCGTTTAGCAGATAGAGGGGGGGGACACGTAACTCAAATAAAAATTTGCACTTTGTACCCAAATATTTCAGAAACGGATCCCTAAATCGAAAAATGGTGTTTACAAGCTTAAACTATTTTTGAAAGACCTATTCAACGATACCCCACACAATGTGTATGTCGAGACTAAAAAAATTGACTCCCTATTTACTTGTATGGCAGCTACCCTAAAAAAAATATTTTTCCAGATTTTCTTTTACGACTTTTTCGCCATGGTTAATATACATATCCATACCAAATTACAGCTTTCTAGTACTTATAGTGTCTGAGTAGGACCGCGGACAGACAGACAGACAGACAGACAGACATGGCGAAACTATAAGGGTTCCTTGTTTACTACGGAACCCTTAAAAAAATGGGGGATTAAGGTATCTTTTGACAGGAACGTTACACAAAGTAATGTACCTTATAAGACAGGATATATCGTTAGATATTAGGCAGTTAACTTTTATGTTAAGTGCTATATTTGTATTTCATCTTTCAGATGATCAGTTTGTTTTAGAAATATTTTAGCACCAAAATCTTATGGGGACATGATTTATTTTGAACCTCAAAACTCTTCAGATTTTATACAAAAATAATGGCAGAAGTCTTACAGTTTCTTGGAGGTCAAGGTCATAAATCAATCGTATATCTTGACGATTAGTTATGTATAGGGTCTAATTATGATGAATGTCAAAATAACGTTAAAAACAAAATAATGTTAAAAAGAGAAACCAGTTGGACTCGTAGATAGGGATATAGGAGTGTAGGAGATATTCGCAGTCAAGGAATAGGAGATAGAGGGAGTTGGTAGAACCGACCGAATACTTGCATCAAATCAGTATGGGGAGGATACATATAATACTTGGTGTGTGATATATACTGGGAAGGAAAATAGACTGCTTTTTTTTTTTTTATTTATTCAGCAAACACAACAGTTAACAATCACATACAATTTCATAAAATTTTACAAAATATATAGGAACTAATCTAGATCATTAACCAAAAACGTGAATGCATTACATGTTTACAGGTTAAGCACTACTAAATATTAGACATAAAACAAAGATCTAATTTATTACTACTTACACTAATATTGTTAACTTACTTGTTATTAATCAAATTAAGCTGGGACTAGCCGGCATTACCGACCAGATCAGTAATAAGTGTATTTCAATCAAAGTACAAATAATTTGTACTTTGATTGAAACCTTGACCGATAGAACTCATTGGAGGACACTTTTTACTTGTTTTTTAAATTTACTGAGTTTAGACTCAAAAAGGTCTAAACTATTAATGTCATCTGACTCCATGATTTCATTGTATAACCTACACATTCTTACAACTGGATCATAAAAAGAGGTGTGATTAATATAAACATTTAAACAAAAGGGTACAGGGTGACGCAAATTAATTCTGACACTGAAATTAAGAGAAAACAGCAAACGAGGAGAATCTATAGTCGAATGTACAATTTTATGTAAAATTAATAAATCTTGTTGCTTTCTTCGTGTATCAAGCCTAGCAATACAGAATCTATCAAGCCTTTCTTCATACGACGGCATGGATCTCCCATGTCCAGTTCTATAACAAAGAAGTCTCAGTGCTCTTTTCTGCACACTTTCAATATTTTCGGAGTGCACTTTATAGTATGGAGACCACACCACAGACCCATACTCCAATGTAGTTCTTACGAGACTATTGTATAAACAGATAAAGCTTGTTGCTTTTTTAAAATCTATAGTTGATCTATAAACGAAGCCAAGCAGTTGATTTGCCTTATTTACTATACATTGGTAGTGATCACGGAACGTTAGCTTTTCATCAAATATAATCCCAAGGTCTTTAACTACGGATTTACGTTCTAGTATGTGATCGCCAATCTTATACTGAAAATTAATTCGGTTGCGCTTATTGGTGAATGTGATGCAAAAACATTTATCAATGTTAAGGGACATATTATTGAACCTACACCAATCAGAAATTAAATTTAGATCATTTTGAAGTGCCATACAGTCATCGACAGTTTCAATCCGATTAAACACCTTGAGATCATCTGCATAAAGCAGACATTGACATGACAGTTTTTCTGCCAAGTCGTTTATAAATATGACGAAGAATAATGGCCCCAAATGCGATCCCTGCGGAATGCCAGAGCTTACAGTGATTGGTAAAGATTTATATCCCTTAAGTGCTACCAACTGACTACGCTTTAATAGATAAGATTGAGTCCAACGCAGCAAACTTCCATGCACGCCAAATGCTTTTAATTTTGAAGAAATTTTGTTCTGGTCGAGTTTATCAAATGCCTTTTTAAAATCCGTGTAGATAGAATCAACCTGTCCACTTCGAGCAAGTACAGAGCAAATATAATTTTTATATTCAAGAAGATTTGACACAGTGGATTTAGCTGCTACAAAACCGTGTTGATTTTCAGACAGAAAAGGTTTAACTAGACTGTAAATATGATCGTATACAATAGATTCCAAAATCTTGGCTATGCAGGAAAGAATGCTGATGGGTCTGTAGTTCTCGCAGCAATTTGAATCTCCAGACTTATGCACAGGAACCACATGCGCTATTTTCCATATTTTTGTTGTTGTTTTATGTCCGACACGTTGCTCTGCAGGTCTTTTTTGCAAAATATGTGACTTGTTGACGCCATCGTGTTAATACAGCATTCTGGATTCTGGCTTTTGGAACCTGACTTCAGGGTTTCATCTACCGGTCTTCATTGTCTTGACGATGTCAGTGACGGAGGTCTGGGTCTTTTGCGACATCTATTTCTTCGAAGTGTCGATTGTAGGCCATCTCGGGCGGTCAGTTGGTTTGATGTGTCTTCTTCAGATTCTATGTCAGTTTCTGTGTCCGTTTCTGACATTTCATCAATTTTTTTTTCCGCTTCTTTTTTTACGAGGATTCAATTTCTGTCCATTCTGCTTTTGTTTTGTACGTGTAGTGGCAGATATCGTGGTTGAGGGAGTCCTCCCAAGTGTAGATAGGTCGTCCAACTTTCTCCTTGGCTTCTCTGTTTGTAAATTGCACGAAGTAGGTGTGGAATCGGGCGTCTCAGTATATGGCTGTAATATGATATTCTACGTACCTTTATTATTTTGGATATAGCTTTTCCTTTCAAGATTTCTTTTATCTTTTGTTTTGGTGTGTTCTTGGCGACGTCCAGAAGTCCTCGAAGTATTTGGCGTTCGTGTTTTCTAAGTCTTGACCGATTTTCTTTTGTTAATGCAGAAACATTCAAAGCATATGTCATGCACGGCCTTATTACCATTTTGTACATCAACACCGCAATGCTCCACTCTATTTCATTATTTTGTATAAATGGTAATAGAAATTTGGAATTTTTTATTGCTTTGACACAACGGGTTTTGATAGTTGATTTCCGGTTGTGTGTAGCTAAAATGTATGTGCCTAAGTACTTTATTTCTGCCATAGGTTTGATTATGGCTCCTCCAAGTATTCTGCTTGGCTGTTCTTTGACCGGTGGACCAAATGGGCCTCGAATAATTAGTTTTGTTTTACTCCCATTTATGGTGAGACCAACTGAATGGAGAAGTTCTTTCATTTTAGTAATGATTCGATCTATTACTTCTATTTCTTCCCCGATCGGAATTATGTCATCTGCGAAAGATAATATCATGGGCAGGGTTATTTCTAAGTCCTGGTCGAGTCTCACCGCGTCTTCTTCTTCCTCCAGCGTTCTAAGCACCTCGTCGATAATTATTGTGAATAGTCTTGGAGATAGGGGGCAGCCTTGTTTAACGCCTTTGCCCTTGCTGATAGTTTCCGAATTTTGTCCGCACCATGATATGAAAATTTCGTCATTCATACATGCTTTGATAATCCTATTAGTGAGAGGTACATCTTCTTTGGTTAGCAGTACATCTTTAATTGCTTCTAAGTTGACATTATCGAAAGCTCTTTCCAGGTCAAGGGCCACGACGTAAATCACTGCTCCTTCCCTCCATTTTATATCTAAAACGTGTCGAAGTGTAAAAATATGATCCTCAGTTGATCGGTTATTTAGGAATGCCGCTTGATAATTTCCTTTTTTTTTTTTAAATTATTTATTTAAGTTACAATATTTTTACATGGTTTACATAAAGCAATACCGACAAAAACCTATTTGGGTTTATACGTGGTACGGCGAGTCACTACTCGTTACAATTTTATACAGTTAATATGAAGTTTTTAAGCATTAATTTACATTTGGTACTATTTTCTAAATTACTTATTTTCTCAATAATATTGTTAGGATATTCATTTAAAGTAGATGGCAGGAAATACTGCCACATTCTTTTACCGTGAACATTGTTAAATGAAGGTAGGATATATCTAGGTAAGTATGTTAAATTACGCAATCCAGTGCTTCTAGTTTAAAGTGTTAAAGAATTAATTTGGTGTAAGTTTTCACATACAATTTCCACTTTTACTTTATCATATACATTTACAACTTTACAATGTTTAAATAAGTCTGCGTCGTTAAGCTTATATTTATTTTTTATTTTATTCGGGGTAATAGTCTTAAGTAAGCTTAATTGTAATTTGTAAATATTTTCTATATGTGTCTTGTATGTTCTGCCATAACTACTTATACCATAATTAATTATACTATCAGCCAATGACATATACAACATTCGCAAAGTATGATATGGGAGTTTATATTTTAAAATAGACAATTTAGACATAACTGCTCTAAGTTTATTACAAATGCTATTTATATGAGGTTTCCAACTGAAACTACTATCAATGATAAGTCCTAGGTAGGTATGTTCATTTACTAGTTCTATTTTTTTACAATTACATTTTTTTGTTGAAGTGTGGAGGCATTGGTGTTCGTGGGCAATTATTGTCGGTTCTATCGGTGATTTTAAATATGGTGTATGAATATGTAATAATTTAGTTTTTTGAGCATTAATTATTAAGCCGGCATCATGTGCCCATTGACATAAGATATCAAAGTTTTTTTGCATCAGGTCTTGCGCGGCCTGTATTTGTTTATGAGCAACTACTATGCAGGTATCGTCGGCAAATTGGTATATAGAACCCTCTTTAATTATATTACACATATCATTTACATATAATAGGTACTCGATAGGGCCAACTATCGATCCTTGTGCTGTGCCTTCGTCAGTAGGTATCATGTCACTCAATTTGCCGTCGATTTTAACAGCTGTTTTCCTATTTGTATGGTAGTTTTTAAACCATTTTAACAAAGGCCCACGAATGCCCGCCTGTTCTAGTTTGTTAAATAGTATATTATATTTTAAAGTATCGAATGCTTTGCTGAAATCAATAAAGACAACAAGTACGTGTCTTTTTTCATTTAGATGACGATTAACCTCATTTGTAAATTGTGACAATAATTGAGAGGTATTTTTGTTTTTTTGAAAACCAAACTGCTTGTTATTTATTACATTGTTAGATGATAATTATTTAATTATTTCTGTCCCAAAATACCTCTCAATAATTTTGTCGATAGCTGACAAAATTGTGATTGGTCTATAGTTATTTGTGTCAATATGGGAACCTTTCTTGTATATGGGTCTAATTATTCCAATTTTTAAGTTATCGGGATATAGTTGTTTATTAATACATGCATTTATTAAATGTGTGATAACCGGTGTAATTTCTTTATTTATGTATTGAATATCAGATACTCGGATGCCATCATAGCCAGGACTTTTGTTTGAATTTAATTTTTTAATTATAGTATAGATGACCTCATTTGTTGCTGTATTTAATCTCATGCTAAAGTTTGAATGTTTGCTGAACGTCTCTTTACTAAGAAGTGGCTTATCACAGTCATTTAATATATTTTTTACATTATTTCGGAATTCATTTGCAAATTTGTTAGCAATAGTATGGGTATCGTTTTTAAAATATTTTAGAATAATATCATCAACAGAGTTTATTATTTTACCACATAACCTATTTATGATTTTCCAAACTTGTTTAGGGTCATTAAAATTTTTTATTATTTGTTTTTTAATAAAATTATTTTTAACAAAATTTATATGTTTATTAGTTTTATTTCTGTAAATATTGTATAACAATCGATTTGACAAGTTGCTTTCATCTTTTTTCCATATAGCATATAATTCTTCCTTTTTTTTACTCATTGAAATAATTTTGTTACTAATCCATTCACAATTCTGTCTGCTACCTGGTTTAATTTTACAGGTTTTTTACAACTGGAATAAACATTTTCGAATTGATCAGTTAAAAACTTTAAAATGTCGCTTGGACTTACAAGGTCGTATACGGGTTTCCAATCAATATTACAAAGTTCTTTTCTTAGTTTATCATAATCTAGTTTAGTGATGTATTTATTCCTAAAGTGCTGATAGCCGCGTCTAGCCTTTCTAATAAGAAATTCGCGTAGATTCGATATCCTACATTACAAATCGATATTTTCCTGAAATCATTTATATTTTTTGGGTGAGATAGTTTTGGAATGGGGATTTGCATAGTGAGACGCCACTCCTTAGGGACTTCATTTTTTAAACCATATCATAGCCATAGTCTTAGTGAGTTCCTCTAAGAATTCCATTGGAGCTGCCTTGTATAGTTCGGGTACAATGTGATCGGTTCCTGGCACAGTGCCATTTTTCATGCGCTGTATAATATTCCCAATATTTTCGATGTTAGGGGGCTCCATCTTTGTTAAGTCAAGACCTGTTTCGTCCGCGGTGTTAACGTGTCGCCCTTCACTTTGTTTAACGTCTGCAATCCAGTTTGACATTGGAATGTAGTGTTTGGATTGAGTTCGCGCAAACTTTCTTTTATGATTCCTAAGAAATTTATAAGTTATTTTCATACGTAGTGATTTATGTGTCTTGCTTAGACCTTGAAAGAAGATTTTTGTTTTATGAGCTTCCTCCTTTTCAAAGATGGTTTTTATTTTTTTTCGAGCTTTAGTTAAATTTTGTTTTAAGTTTTTGTCTTGGGGATATTTTAATTTTTGGAATAACGCCTTTTGGAAGTTTGCTAAAGCAACTCTGGTTTCTTTTGAATTAGCAATAGGTTATTGTAGTGCTTTATGTGCAGCATCTTTCAAGGTGTTATTTAGGGTGTCCTATTTAAGTGTATTATCGTTCTTGTCAGTCAGATTCTTATTTAGGTTATGTTCTCTTTTAGCCAATTGATTTTTTTTTATCGCGTTCTGGTAGATAATCAAATTCTTTTTATTTTGTAGGAGCTCGTAATCATAGTTTTTATGATTTTTTTTTTTTAAGTCAGCAATTTTGATTGTTTTTCGGGTAGCCCGTTTTTTTTTTGCGAAAGACGACATTCGTATATTTCCCCATATCAGTTTATGATCGGATTTAATTTTTAGGTCTTTTTCACCAATGATATTATGGAAAAATACGTCCCTTTTTGTACCGGTGATAATATGGTCGACTAGCGATTGTTTTGTTCCCCGTGACCATGTGGTCTTACAAGTGATTCTGCCCCATGTACTGTTTACTTTTAATTTGTGTTGCTGTATTAGATTGAGCAAAAGGTTTCCGATAGTGTTTGATGTACTATGGTAAAGATTTTTTCCGATTAATTTTTTAAATATCTCTCGATCTTGAGTCCTAATTCGTGTACATCCTCCCTAGCTATATGGGCGTTAAAATCGCCCATAATGATTAAAAAGGCATGCTTGGTGTGTTCCTAATAAGATTTCCTATTTGTAAGAAACTGCATGCCGATTCTGACGGGATATGCGTGTTAATGACGAAAAGATTTATAGGGTCATTGACACTGGCAATTTTTATCTTTAAGTTTATTGCCAGTACGTCCCGGCTTTCGCGGTATATGTGTATTAAATCGTAGTCAATTCTTTTGTTAATTAAGATGGCAATGATTCGATATTCAGTAGCACTTTTACCTCCTTCTAATATCCAGTTGTAGTGCTTTGATTTATAGTTTCCTGCAGCCATGTGAGTTTCTTGTAGTCCTGCAATAGTTATGTCACGTTCTGAAAGAAGTTTATCTATATTTGTCTTATCGTGTGGCGTTGCGCACCCCAAAACATTCCAAGTGGCTATTGATAGAGCTTCGCATGGCCTAGGTGCAAGTTTAGGTAGTATGTGTGTTCTAATGGGTGAACGTCGCCCGTTTGTGCAAATAAAGTTGTGTTGAGTACTTTCGGACTCTGTTGAAAGTGAATTATGTACTTTGGTGGTGTCTTGCGAAAGTTGCGGGCCTCTGAGATCCCGTCAAGTTCTTTGATTATTTTATGGCCTCCCGCGTTGTTTTCTGTATTATGCAATGGTTGTTGTTGATATGTTTCGAAGTTAATTAAGTAAGTAAAATTAAGTAAAAACACTTTATTGCACGAAAACACATGAAAATAACATTTAAATATAAATCAGATGTACAATAGGCGGCCTTATCGCCAAGGCAATCTCTTACAGGCTACCTTTGGGTGACAGGATTGGCAAATAGGAGTAATAGTAAATGAGTGGTGCGATAGTGAGCATAGTACTAACTTAATTTTATATCGTGATATGACAGCAAAAATAAAATTATATAAGTAAGATAAACTAAAATACATATAAGGTAATACGGTAATCTACATAAATAATTATTAATTATAAATATAATATATCAAATATAAGTATATATATACATACAAACATAAACATACACATAAATACATAAATATATATATACATTAGAATACTAACAATAAAAATACATGTCATATACAACGGAAATAAGAACGAAGATTATGATCATATTAAAATGTATAGGAAATAAGCTACTGTGTAGTTGAAAGAAAATGCGACTTTACCTGGTTCTTGAAACTTGCCAATGTCTGAGCAAAGTGGATGCGGGACGGAAGGGCATTCCAAAGAAGGGCAGAATGTACAGTGAAAGAATAAGAATACATTACAGTGGAGTGAGGAGGAATGTCAAGCCTAAGATTTTCTGAACTGCGTAAATTGCGTTCATGGGCATCTTTAAGGAAAACGAAGCGCTCCTTGAGGTAGTTGGGATAAGAAAGATTAAAAAGGATGGAGTAAAGAAGTGATAGAATATCTCAGTCTCGGCGGAGTTGAATAGGGAGCCACTTGAGTTGCGTGCGAAATTGAGAGACGTGATCGTACTTCCTCAAACCGATGATAAATCGGATGCAAAGGTTTTGGAGACGCTCAAGCTTGGTTAATTGCTCCTGCGTAATGTCTAGGCAACAAGAATCGGTATAATCCAAAATGGGGAGCATTAAACTATGTGAAAGCGCAATTTTGGTATCCATCGGCAGGAAGTTACGCAGTCTGCGTAGGGACGCAGAAGCGGCAAACAATTTTTTACTAACCTCGGAAAGTTGAACAGACCAGGAGAGAGTTTGATCCATGAAAACACCAAGATTTTTAACGCAATCACTATATTCATTGATTGTTCCATCGAAAATGATACGAGGAAGATCAGAAATTTTTATTCTGGAGATATAATATGAGCTACCAATAGTTATTGTTTGCGTTTTGTTTGGATTTACAATGAGACCATGGGTTTTACTCCAGACAGATATGCGTTGCAAATCATCATTAACTGTTTGAATGGCTTGTGGGAGGTCATCAATGGTCGACTGCGAGTAAATTTGAAGATCGTCTGCATAAAGGTGATAGGAGGAGTGAAGTGATAGAGTACGCGATATGTACAATTCACGATATCTGTTTGGATTAGACCGATATTTCCTTGTAGCGTTATTTTTTTTATTTTGAAGCTGCTTAATCTCAGCGGTAAGCCACGGTGCTGGAAGGTGTTTCATACGAACAGGGCGGACAGGAGCATGGCGATCGTATAGCTCAATCAGTGTTTTGTTAAACAACATTACTTGATCGTCCACGCTCTCAGCGTTAACTACTGTTGACCAGTCACAATTGAGCGCATCTTCTTTTAATAGCTCATGATTGATGGAACCAAAATTACGTTTCATAACAATTTTTGATGTAACTTTAGGGGGACGAATTTTGTAAGATAGGAGTAAGAGATTATGGTATGAAAAGGCTTCGGCAGTGAATTGTCCGTACTTGACAACATGATCAGGAGATGAGACGAGAATGAGATCAAGGCGAGAAGGTTCGCAATTTGGAAAGAAATGAGTTGCTTCTAGAGGAAGTATGGTGAGGTTACAGCTATCAGCAAGAGAATTTAAAGAACGTGACCTGTGATTATTTTTAAGCAGGCAAGTATTAAAGTCACCCAATATTATAGTGTGACTATATGAAGGGATCAAATTTACGAGGAGATTTTCAAGCTGGGAAAAATAATTTATAAATAAAGAAGAGCTATAGAAAACACCAAGAAGGACTTTAACGTGGGAAAGAGTAACCTCTAGAAAAATATATTCAGGCTCAGTGGCAGAGTTAGAAGGGTTCGAAGTAGAAAGAATATTGAAAGGAAGATGAGATCGTAAGTATATGGCAACACCACCACCGCTTCTATTAACACGATCTTGTCGTATAAGCTGAAATCCTGGCAAGGAATATGAAGTAGAAGGATGACAGGATTGAAACCAGGACTCAGACACAAGGACAGCATGAATGTTTTTGTCATCGAAGGTAGTTAATAAATCAGAATAATGCCCCGGTATACTTTGCGCATTTATATGCAGAACATTGAAGTTTTTAGACACATCAGATAAGTGCTCTTTAATAGTATCAGACAGAGGTATGGGAATACTATGAAAACTGTCGTCATCACCGTCGCTAATACTTGGAGAGGAAAAAGAGTGGTAAGTATCATTTTGGTCATCGTTAGACATTGAAGTATATGACAAATACAATTATTTAAAATATATGTATATATAAATATAAAAATAAAAACAAGAAAAATAAAATAAAAATAAAAGCTAATATGTAGTTATTTTCAGCTCAAACCAAATTGCAGCAATAACTTAGGTAGCCACCCGCTGGCAGTCTATTTATTGTAAACATAAAGACAAACCAACAATAAGAAATTAATAAAACAGATTCCATTTTTACTATGCACCTTGTTCACACAAGTTTCGCACTTAATCAAAAAAAAAAAATACAATACTTAGGCCGTCTTACACGGCCGTAACTTTGGGTATAAAAAAAAAATACTTTAACTGTCAGTGTCATCTGTCAGATGTCACTACCAAAATTAAGAAAATTGTACACATATCAATTAATAACTTGAAGGTAAATTAAAAATAAAATTATTACGTAGATTAGATACTAGGATATTTGAATTTAAAACGACCAGTACGTTGACCAACGCGTTCACCACAAATAATAAGCAGGACAACATAACATCAGCTACAAGTGGACCATAACATAACCAACACAAGCATGCAGATATTTCAATTCACTTCTTGGGAATCCGTTTAGAGCGCAGTCCAGTCGAGGTGGCCGCCAATGTAGACGCCTTATCTGCTGACGCAACAGTTGTGGTCTTTGACCCACATGCCGCACTCCTTGCGGGGGCCTGTGTTTTGGCCGGGGACTCGGGCGACTCAGCATCCGAGGAGGAAGTGATGAGTTGGCTAACCTCGCTCTTGCTACATACACGGTGACGTGAGCTATCCGCAGCAATGATATGCACTATACCATCTCTGGTCAGCACTTGTTGACACCAAAATGCAGCCTGGCTGCCATAAAAGCTTCATGTCGGTCCTTAGTTAAAAATTCAGATATTGCCACAGAGGTACCCTTGAAATGAGTCTTGGAAAACCATACTTTATCTTTGAGTGCATCTGTCTGGAACTTTATTAGGACAGGACGTGGTTTTTTGCCCACAGAACGCCCTAGACGGTGACATCGACTGATGCCAGAAGCAGTAATAGCTTCCTCGATCCTTTCATTCATCACCTTGACAGCTACAACAGATATATCTTCCCCCTTTACTTCGGGAATCCCATGCAGAAGAAGCATTTTTCGGCGACTGCGCATCTCAAATCCGTCCTGCTGCATAGCTAGCACTGAAAGCTGTTGTTGAAGACACTTCAAAGATGTTGTTGTGAAGGACTTAAATGACTCAAAGTTTTCAGCAAGTGAGGCCACAGTCGCAGGGGGTGCATTCTCCACCATTTGTAGCTCCTGCATGAAACTTTCCATTCTTGTGTTGACTGTGAGTGTATTAATATTTTGCTGGATTGCCTCCATATTAAGTGAAATGAGTAAAGGATTTTAACTACCACAGGTGGGTCACCACTACACTGTTAGTTTAAACATAAATATTTATAGAAATACTTAAAATAAATATTTTAAAAGATATTTAAAAAGAGAGCTCAATTTTTTGCTGTTATTATCACAACTACCCACGATCTTTGTACTATTCAAATTCTACTAAAAAGGTTGGTGTATTGTTACTGTCGACAAAATGTCCTTTGTTTATATTTTGAGTAGGTAATGGCTTAGGCTGGTATGGCTGGCAGATGTTTTACGAAACATGTACCGACTAGTAACATGCCGTGTGAAAGCGCGGTTGTTTGATTTTATTTATTGCCTCTGGAGAAAGGGCCTTTGTTTGTGGATGCAATTTTTAGTTTGGGGAATTTCCGTAGGCGATTTTTCTAGTATTGGTTCAATTGTTTTCCAAAGAGTGTTATTTCAGATATTTATCAGGGTTATAAGCAACTTTTTAAGTTTTATTTTTGGAATGGTTGTTTAATATATTTCCTAGTTGTTGATGTTTTAGATTTGGATGTTGCGTTATTGATTCTACAATTAACGTTAATGCAATACTATTATAAAAATATGGGGTAGGCTGCTTAGTTTTCCTATCAGTTTAGACTTCCAAGTTATTTGGGGTACATATTTAAATACATTTATAAATTTATGTTGATTTCTTATTTCAGATCTTATGTTTTACACTAACAGTGATATGATACGACGGAGGCACTGCTGTTAATTATTTTACAAGGGTACAGTTTAATTTAAAACCCGTATTATGGATGTGTTTTATTACTTTTCAGGCTACAATAGGCTGGTTGTTGATTAGCATTTCAGGTTCTCTTTACGTGTAAAATATAATATACAGTTTAATTAAAATACAGATATAGCGAAATTAATATGAAGTCGGCTTACAAAATGACGGTTTTTTTTTTCCTTTTTAGTGAGCTCAATAGTGATATTTGAAGTTTGTTTCGTGTAAGCTATATCTTACTATTTTGTAACTATCGCCGATTTTTCCAAATTATTTTATTAAGTTTTTTTTTTTTAATCTAGAGATATGGTTGGTTAATTTTTTAGCTTGGTCAGATAGGCTAAATGACGGCGAGCATCAGTTTATTCGGAATCCCGTACATAAATTTATCAAAGAATGTTTAATACAGTTTTTCTCAAAGCAAATGTTTACTGGGTATTTTTGGATAAACGAAAGTACAGCGGGTTGCTTTGAAAAAAGTGAAGCTGTGGCATTAGCACGATTATTTTAGTTATCAGACAATGATGAAATATATTTAGGGCCTTCCTTGGTCCTGCCTGTGTTGTTCAGGTCGCTGCTAACTAGCGCAGTAATATAATTACTTTAATTACGATATTGAAATTTAATATTTTTTTTTTTTTTTTTTTGATTTAAGCACGACTTAAAATTATACTGATTTTCCTGAAAAAGGGGAACAAGAGAAGGCTAGCTTAGAAACACAGTAATAGTTAACACAAAACAAATAAAAATAAAATAAAATATAGAAAATGGATTGATCGCACTGAGTTCAAAAATAATAAAAACAAAAAAATTTAAAAAAAATATAAAAAAATAAAATGGATTGATCTCACAGAGTTCACGTCGGTAGAGTCGGTAGAGCTAAATCTGCGTTGTTGTATTCACTATTTGCTTCTGAATAGATATGTAGAACTACACAATACACAACACTCTGAAATATGCGCGTAATAGAAGGGGTGGAGTTAAATAAAACGTCAGTGCTTTGGAGCGGTCAAAACAATACTGTTTAATCTTATTTTCTCTACACTATTTGTTTACATTATGATATACATAGGGCTGTGACTCAGTAGCCGCCGCTATCACGGCCTTCCTGCGAAATGCTTCGCTCTCGAAGCGTTACATAATTATAACATAATTATAACTCAGACACTACTACAACTCTAATATCTAAATCTAATCCAATGTCTATATTACTCAGGCACAAGGCTATCTACTAAACACAATAAAAAAGTCACAAAAATAATATCGATAATAGTGAAACATAATTAACAATTGAGAGTAATCAAATTGATCTCTTCTTTTAAAATCTTAAAACTATCACTATATTATAGTATTTACAATTTTTTAAAAAATAAACACACACATTATAATAAAACATTTTTTTTATAGCGCTTTTTTTTATTAGGAAGTACTTCCACTTTTGTTATCTTATTCTATAAAGTTCAAATATCTATTTTATACTAAGATCAGATCACATCAAACAAGCATTTCATATCTACCTTAACACTAATAAAAACTAATTTTTAAAACTACGTAGGTATAACATAAGTAGATAGACATTGATTTTGTCACGTTCTATCTTATTGTACCTGTAAACAGAAAGATTTTGTAGAAAACAAAAAATAGTTATCAGTATTTCGATTGGGGAATCGAACCCCTTTTTTTTACTTTTGCCCTCTCGAAAAGTCAAAGTCCTTCTTAGTGTTCTTTTTTATATTGTTCACCAGCTGTGTTTGGTATTGTTTTCTTTTTTTCAACTGTGAAGCGGTACTTATGTTTTTGTGAAAATAATATTTTGTTTGTGTATTTTATCTTTATTCGGCGATCCCAGCTCATTTACAGTAGCGCAAAGTAGGAACTACTAACTTTACACTATAGTAAATAACTTACGCCAGTTAACATTATTTTGGCGGTCCCAGCACACTTACAGATAAGTTGCTACGCCGAAGACATTTTGTTTTTTGTAAGTTTGGCAATCCTGGCACACTTATTATTAATTAAGTTGCATATGCCCACAACATTTTATTTATTTGGCAATCCCGGCACACTTATTTTACATAAGTTGCTTATGCCCAAAACATTTTATTATTTTTGATAGCCTATCACGGCCTCTTTTTTTTTGTTTTTACTCTTTGTCCAATCCTCGCTTACTTATCGAGTAAGTAGCTCGGCTGACTTATTATTTATAGCGATTTATGCGCACTTTTTTTTTAAAAGCCGCTTACGCCATGTTTCACTTTTGTTGTATTTATAATCATTTGGAATCAACAATCGCAGTGGCATTTTCTGCAATTTCTCGATTCCAAAGTCTGATTCTGTCTTTAGGCACAATTTGGAAAGTTTTTTTTGTCGTATTTTTAACTTTATACCTATCGTTAGGTAAACATTTTTCAATTGTATATGGTCCATTATATCTCGGGTCTAATTTTCCCAGACGTGTTCGCTGACGTTGTACATAAACAACATCACCTTCTCTCAATTGTAAATTATTACGTCTCGTTCTGTCAAATCTTTGTTTAGTTTTTAAAGCATAATTCCTCAACCGTTCTTCTGCAGTTTTTCTCAGTTCTTGAATATCTATATTTGATTCGATTTCTGGAAGTCCACTATTTAATTGTGACCGACGTATTTTTTTACGAATTGTGTCATTCCAGGAAACCAGTATTTTGTTCGCATTGATTCAAGAGTCTTATCTACTCCTATATGGCATTGTTCATCATGAAACGTTTTTGTCAAATTAATCGTGCTGCTGAAGGCACATAATATTTCAGTGTTCTTTCTTGGTTTTCCTGAAATATTCTCATTAGTATACCATTTTGCATTATGTACTCCTTTAAACTATCGGGATTTTCTTCAATTCTTCTTTTTATCTCAATTACTTCTCGGTCTTGCTTTTGAGTTGCTTCCAACCATGTAACTTGATCATTCACTAATACTTTTTCGGTATGGTTTTGTGATGGATTTCTGCTAAAATAATCTACGTGTTTTATACAACTTCCTTTTCTATATTCAATTTTAAAATTGAAATCTTGAATATATAACCACCATCTGGCAACACGTGGTAACAAATGGCGTTTAGTTGAAGTTAACTTCACAGCGTTACAGTCTGTAATCAATTTGAACTCTATTCCCAATAAATACACATGAAATTGTTTTAGAGCATTCACTATTGCCAACGTCTCTTACTCATAGCTATGATACTTAGACTCTTCCAATGAAGCTCGTTTGCTATAATAAGACACAACACGAAGATCTTTGTTATGCCTTTGAAGTAATATTGCACCATATCCCAAGCTACTAGCGTCAGTATGTAATTCAGTTTCTCGCTCTGGATCATAAACAACTAACAGAGGACGTGAAGACAGCTTTTCAATTAAATATTGTCGGGCTCCTTCACATTCCTGTGTCCAATTAAAGGTTGTGTCCTTTCGCAATAAGTTTGTTATACATGCTGTTTTTGTAGCAAATTCCGGTACGTATTTACGAAAATAACCTGCCAGCCCCATTAACTGTCTGACTTGTTTAAGATTTTGAGGAATTGGAGCACTTTTCAGAGCCTGAATTTTAGTTTCTCCCGGTCGGATACCTGCTTCAGAAACTATTCTTCCTAAATATTCAATTTCAGTTTGTAAAAATTTACACTTCTTCAGGTTTAGTGTAAATCCTGCATCATCTAATGCTTTTAACACTACACGAAGTCTTTCCAAACCTTCTTCTGGATTTATCGATGGGATGATGACGTCATCAATATAAACAAGGGCTATAGAGTTTTTCAAAGGTCCTAAAGCATTATTTACAGCTCTTTGAAAAGTACTCGGTCCATTGCACAATCCAAAGGGTACTCTCAGCCATTCATAGTGACCTTCAGACGTGACGAAAGCAGTTTTTTCCACGGATTTTGTCTCTTTTTCAATTGGAATTCCGTGGAAACCAGATGCCATATCAAGTGTGCTAAAATAACGAGCTTTTCCCAATCTATCCAACTGATCATCAATTAATGGCAATGGATATCTGTCTTTTATAGTTATCTTATTCAAAGTGCGATAATCTACACACAATATGTCACTTGCATCTTTTTTTCTCACAAGTATAACTGGTGACGCATACGGTGAAGTGGATTCTTGAATGATGTTATTATTCAAAAGTTCGGTCACAATCGCTCTTACTTTTTCTTGCTCAGAGAAAGACATTCGATATGGGTGGTAAACAATGGGTTCGTTTGTTGTCGTCCGTATAGTCATGACGGCAGTCTTTATTTCTCGTATGTTATTGTTTAAAGCGATAAGACTTGAATGTTTATTTAACAATTTCCGAAGCTCGACTTGTATGTAACTTGGGACTTTATTTAACGAATTGGATATGAAGTCCTCAATGTTATAAACACTTTCAGTACTTTGAACTATATCCCGCCTTTTAACTATTGTGCCGCTCAATGTTGTTATGAACATGATATCATTTGTGGTTATAGCGTCTCTACCAAGAATAGCCTCGTAGCATATTTCTTTGTCTTGAACTATATGAAAAGTTGCCTCTAAACTAATATTTTCCAACTGCAAGATGACATCTATTTTCGCCTTTGAAATCAGAATTGTATCAGAAAGTCCAGAAATGTGAATCATAAATGGTTGACAATGGGCCTTTACAGATCGTGCCACAGTATCCCTTATTAATGAACACGACGCTCCGCTGTCAATTAATAAATGAACAAGTATACCATTAATTATAACAGGTGTTGTACATACCTTGCCATTGCTGTTTACATCTTTGCCAGCAGACCGTTTTTGTCCTTTGTCAACTCTCTGCTTTGTCCAACAATCCTCGGCCAGATGTCCAGTCTTGAAACAAAATGTACATTTGTTTTGCTTCTTTCTGTTTACTTGTGTATCAATTTCTGTAACAGCTGGTATATTTTGGGGTAATTTGTGTACACTAGTACGACAATCACGTTGCAAATGACCCATTCGATTACAGCGGTGACAACGCTTATATTCGGTATTCGGTCTGTATTTCTTGGATGTAGTTGGTAACAATTCTCTGTCAGTATCTATATTATCAGCAAATGCAGAACGTTTAATGTTATTTGGTGAGATTGGTATATATCGGGATAATTTTTCAAATAGCCCACTTACAGTTTCTGCGCTACTAGCAATTGATTTTGCATGCGGATCTGTAATACCTCCAGTTATTAATTCCAATATTTCAGTTTCACGAAATTGTAATCGTAATTGCTTTAATATCCTATGTTTCTTTGCCGCATAAATAGAAACAGTAGAGTACTGTTCACTTGTCATATTTGCCGCCTTTTTGAAATCACGACAAAGATCTCAACACTTTGGAAATGTTATTTGAAGATCTTCTTTCAGAGCAGGCCGGGTTCTCTTTACTGGTGTCCATTCTTTGTACAAGTCACGTGCTGGTCCGGCTAAAAATGGTACACATCGAGCAATTGTTTCCACGTCGTCCCATTTGTGCTTCAAGACCAGGGCATCTACTTCTGCACTCCATTCCTTAGCTTCAATCGATCCAACACTCGGGTTAAAAGTTGGTAACGCTATCGCCTTACTGGTGCTCGTGTAAGTTATTATTTCACTATTCAACTCACTCTCGTTTTCACTTAATATCAATTCATTGTTTTTTTTTGTTTAATTGTCCACTTTTATTTTTATTTTTAACTATTTTATTACTCATTTTCATGTAGATGTAGGTTCTTAAATTTACGCGAATAATTTACGCGAACTACGATCCCACTTCTGATAATAGAAGGGGTGGAGTTAAATAAAACGTCAGTGCTTTGGAGCGGTCAAAATACTGTTTAATCTTATTTTCTCTACACTATTTGTTTACATTATGATATACATAGGGCTGTGACTCAGTAGCCGCCGCTATCACGCGCACGCACAGAATAAATGACTTGAACCGAGTTTTTCTCGGATATCGGCGAGATCCGTTACGGGTTTTACGATTGGGAAAAAGGTCTCGGCCGGTAGGCAGCGCACGGATCAGGACGTCCGTTCGGTAAGACGGTCGGACCGGAACTCCTTGAAAACAAAAGCTAAAGATACTTATGAAAAATTACGCAATTTTGTTGCGAATTGATAATACAACAGCCCTTAGTTAATTGAATTGGATAGGAGAAATTCAATTCGCTTAATTAAACGAGTTAGCTAAAGAAATTTGTCAATGGTGCGAAAAAAGAAATATAATGTTTTGAGGATATTACATTAATCAAAAGCAAATTTTTAAGCAGATTCTGAATCAAGACAATTTTTTTATACGTATATTAAATAGCCATTCTCAGATAGTGCGCTCAATATTATTACAATAATTTTGGTAAGCTAGAAACAGAGACCTATTTGCTTCTCGCACCAATACCAAAGATTGTGTTTATGTCTCATGGCTACTAGACTCGGATGTGCGCTGTGTCGATTACTCTCGATGCATTTACTTTTATTTGGAAAGACAAAGTCTTTTATGTTTTTCTGCCCTTTTTTCTATTGGTTAAATGTTAAGAGAAGTTAGTAGACGAAAGATTGAAGGGCATTTTCGTTTTTCTCTTCACAAATTTGGTTCACATTGCTGAAAAAGTTTGTGACCTTTGATACGAATATTATTTATTTCAGGCAAAACGACAATGATCGTCTTGGAATCAGAGGCAATATTTCTTACACAACCAGCTTATCCTGGGTCCTTAGTGTTATGAAGCTCTCTGGTAAGCGTTCCTTAGCGAGAGGTTTCATCAGCCTTTAATGGTCGCTATCCCATACCAAAAGTATATTGCCTCTTATATACTTAATGTAACTTAAGAGTTTTGGTAGCAGTTTTATCAGGCTAACAATGGAGCTAGCTAATAATCCTCGTATATCAGCACTCTTAGAATATTAAAAGAGCATTTAGATTAAAGCCCGTTAAACCTATAAAATATATTCATATACTTACCCTCGATAACTTTACGGTACTTTCATAAAGATATTACTCTTGAGAAGTAGTCAAATAAACTTAGCATTAACATTGTGGGCTTTGTGTACTAGTCAGAGTGCTGAGAATAAAAGTTAAATTCGGATTTATATTAAAACATCACAGAAGAGCATTAAATTGTCAATCACGTACATATTTAACAAAATATCTGCACCTGGTCGAGGACAACCTGTTTACTTTCTTCCTAATTTTCTAGATAACTAGCTAGCTGCATAATATCAGATTATATTAAGTGTACTGAAAATAATAGAAATTTCAAGCCGTACAGAACTGCCAGCTCACAAACTAATCAGATCCTTGAGATAGATCAAATTTGTGTTGTTAGACAGCGGTATTGACATGTCAATCTTCACCACCCATCCGCTAATCTTCAGCGAAAGCTGCAGTAGTAGGCATTGGCGCTATCCGCAGAGCGCGGGACATTTTTGCTGAGTTATATAAACTTTATATAAACGAATCCTAATCTTATCTCTAAAAGAATGAGTAAAATAACGATAACAGTCGATAATGAAAGTGAGGTAGTAAAAGGGTAGACAAAAAAAAATCTACCCTCTAACTCTGAAGCGTGCGTATTCATTGCTGTAGAATAAGGAAACTACGTTGTTAATATTTATATCTTCGAATGAAGTGACTCGTATAATATCGATCGAACTTCACTTCCAGAAGTTCGTTTGATCGTATATAATAAGCTCGGACTGTCTCGAGTCGGTACTTGTTCCAGAATCGCGGGTATTATTAATCTAACTAGCCACAGTACAAAGTCTTGCAACTTAACAATTGAGTCATTATATAAAAAAATTTCAGCTAATATTAATTGTTTCATTTTATCTGAGATTACTAAAAAATTGCCAAGTTCATATATAAATGTAGAATGCGTACCAATTCCTACAGGATTATTTTTAGCGGACCCGTCTTTCAATATTCCGTCGGACATAGATATCCTGTTAGGAGCTGAACTATTTTGGGAGGTCATTCAGGGTAGTTATATCAATTTAGGAAAAAGTAGGCCGAAATTATGTGAAAGTAAATTAGGCTGGATAGTCTCGGGTTCCATACCTTACGTACCTTCTTCGCGTATCTACTCACATTTTTGTAATTTCACTAAAATAGACACAAGTCCGGATTTGATAAAATTTTGGGAACTCGACACAATTTCACCCAAGCACTGCCTTTCCTTAAGCGAGCGTGCTTGTGAAGCTTTAAATTAAATACTGTCCGCCTATCGGACGGTCGTTTCGTCGTATCTATGCCACTCACATCGGATTCCTCCGTTCTAGGTGACTCATACGTCATGGCCCAGCGTAGGTTTTTATCTTTAGAAAAACGATTTGAGCGCGATCAAAATTTTAAACGTATGTACGTCGATTTTATGAACGAGTACGAGACTTTAGGTCACATGACTGAGGATACAGGTGTGTCATTTAGGGATCAGCCAGAAATTAGCTATTTTTTGCCCCACCATGGAGTGTTGCGTGAATCTAGTAAGACAACAAAATTGCGTACTGTGTTCGACGCATCAGCAAAAACTACGTCGGGCATATCTTTAAATGACATACAGCATGTGGGTCCCACTGTTCAGGACGATTTGTTTTCAATTCTGATTAGGTTTAGGCAATTTAAATATGTAATATCTGGGGATGTCGAAAAAATGTATCGCGCTATTGAATTAAACCCCAGTCAACGAATATTATTTAGAGTAAGTCCATCCGAGCCGCTCAAAGTGTACACGTTAAATACTGTTACAAAACGGAGTAACCGCCATGATTTTTACGTAGACGATTTTTTGAGTGGCGCGGACACTGTGAGCGGCGCGATTGAGCTATGTCGCGAAGTCAAATCTATATTAGCTTCTGCAAAATTTCACTTACGAGAATGGCAATCTAACAGCTCGGAAGTTTTGAAGGAAATTGTTGATGTCGGAGATAATTCTAGTCTAGATTTAGATCTGTCTGACAATTTTTTATCAAAAACTTTGGGGTTATTGTGGACATGCAAATCAGATATTTTATCGTTTTCTATTAATATTGAAAGCAATAAAAATATTACAAAACGCCACATTTTGTCTTTAATTAGTCAGGTTTTTGATCCTCTAGGCTTAATCGGTCCTGGTGTTGTTGAGGCAAAAATTATTATGCAGAAGTTATGGCTTAGTAAATGCGAGTGGGACGATGAAGTACCCCAATATATAACGAGTCAGTGGACTTCATTCGTGGATACACTGAAGTTTTTTAATACTTTAAATATACCCAGGTGGGTATTGTGTGATGACCATGTTAGTCATGAAATACATGTATTTTCTGATAGTAGTGAAGTAGCTTACACTGCATGTGTATATGTGCGTTCCACTAATAAAGAAGGTTAAGTAACAATTCGCTTATTAGCCTCAAAAAATCGGATAGCCCCGATGAAGCCTACAACTATACCTAGGTTGGAATTATGTGGAGCAATTTTAGGCGCAAGACTGTGTACAAAGATCAAAGAGTCTCTTACTTTGGATATTAGTCGCTGTGTATTTTGGTGTGACTCAACAATAGTGTTGAGCTGGTTATCTATGCCATCAAACCAGCTTAAACCTTTTGTAAGGCATCGTGTAAATGAGATTCAGGAAATTACTTCTGGTCGTAGGTGGAATTATGTACCAACAAAAGACAAACTGGCGGATCTTGTTTCTCGAGGCGTGAAGGCTGATCAGATCAGATGTTCAACATTATGGTGGTCAGGCCCCGCGTTTTTATTGCAAGATGAACAATCTTGGCCAAAATTAGTAAAAAATATCGTGAAACAAGACATGCCCGAGGTGATTTGTAACATTGTAAATCAACAAAACAATAATTTGATTAATTGCACTATAATTCACCAATTAATTCAAAAATATTCTAATTTTAACTATTTACAGAAAATCGTCGCCTACCTAAAAAGATATACTTATAACCTAAAAAATAAATATAATAAAATTAGAGGTTATTTATCAAATCAAGAAATGCAACTGTCTTTGAAATGCATTTTGCGTGTTGCTCAGTATGAAATGTTTCATGACGAATATTCTACTTTAAAATCTAAAAAACCTTTGCCTTCTAAAAATCGTCTTATCTCCTTGTCTCCCTTTTTAGATGATGATGGTATAATTCGAGTTGGAGGCAGGTTAGATCATATGTAGTCACCTTATGACTACAACGTGAAACATCCCATTCTTTTATGCAGTAAGCACCGTTTAACAAAGATCCTATTCCAGTCATTTCATATAAAATTATTTCATGCCTGCCCTCAATCACTTTTGGCAAATATACGTCAATAATATTGGCCTTTGGGAGGCAGAAATCTGTCTAGAGTTACTGTACAGAAATGTATAGTATGTTTTCGGCATAGGGCTCAAAGTATACAACCCATTATGGGACATCTTCCTAATTCTCGAACTAACTTTGAATTCCGTTTTTAAACTCCAGTGTCGACTATGCAGGGCCAATAGCTGACCGTAAAGGTAGGGGTTGCAAACTAATAAAATCGTACATTTGTATTTTTGTCTGCTTGGCTGTCAAAGCAGTGCACCTCGAGCTTGTCACGGACCTCACAAAGGAGGCTTATATGGCTGCTTTAAATCGGTTTATTGCACGCCGTTGTAAACCTTGTAGTATATTGTTCGATAACGGCACAACCTTTGTCGGTTCTTGCAATCAGTTACGCGAATTTCTACAAGATTTAAATATTGCGGCTGATATAGCTCAGGAACAAATTGAATTTAATTTTGCCCTAGCGTATACACCGCATTTTAATGGCTTAGCTAAAGCCGCTGTTCGTTCCACTAAGCACCATTTAAAGAGACTGCTCAACCTGACACATTTTATTTTCGAAGAAATGATTACTTGCCTTGCTCAAATTGAAGCGCTACTTAACTCCAGACCTTTCACTCCCCTTTCTCCTGATCCACTACATTTTTCTGCCCTAACTCCTTTCCATTTTGTTATTGGACGCTCACTAACATCAATTCCGCATCCACAAATAGCTGATGGCGGACACATAAGCAGACTTGAGCGATTCCAACGGGTGAAATACATTAAACAACACTTCTGGAATCGGTTTAATACCGAATATGTATCTCTGCTTCAGCAAAAAACCAAGTAGTCTGCAACTTCGGGGGTATGGATGAGTGCCGCAGGCCCAGGAGAACTAACTTTAGTACCCAGTCGAGCAAATAGTGTAAATTATTTAGACGTGCTGAAAGAATCGATCAAAATGGCGGGTTATACAGGTTATTAGCTGAGACCGGGATAGCTATATATTGTGTTTAAAATGAGCGTAAGTAGGACATATTTTTTTTGTAATAGCAAAATGTTATTATACTAAGTGATTTTTATTATTTTCTGCATTTTTACAAATGTTTTATATTGTCTTTTATTCTTTATGGTAGCTACAACCCGGTCTCAAAATTGTTATTGATTTGAGGTTTAGCTTCAATCTCTTCCTCGATTGGGAACGAATACTTGAGCTATAAACCTTAAAATCATTTAGTCAATATATATATCTGCAAAACGAATTTTTGTTATAAACTATACTACACTAACTCTAAATATAAGTAGGCAAAACATTTAAAAAACTTATGTTGTGTATTTAGCGAAAGGTTATAAGTTAAATTGTATTCATTATAAGACTATAATATTACTAATGTTGTTTTATTTCTTATCTACCTACACGAAAGTTGCAATTGTAAACGTTAATCAGTAAGACTTTTTTTTGTTGATGTTTCCATTTTACCAAATAAAAAAATATTATCATATTTTTTATATTATAAAAAATTATATAAAATAAAAAACAATTAATTATTATATTATTTCTTTTTTTTTCAAATTAAGCCTTACTTGGGATTCGAACCGCTGCCAATCGGCTCATACGTCAACAATGCGCCACTAGCTCGTCTATCTGTTTTCAACTTTAGTGAAAATAAGATCTACTAGTAAATGAAAGGATTACTTGTCATTTTTTTTTGTGAACAGTGCCATCTAGTTTTATTCTGAGGCTCCTAATGCAAAACCTCACAGAAAAGTAAACCTTATGCTTTCCATGCAGAACTGATCAGAAGAAAATTTTCCATAGCAGCAAAATCGTTTGAGCAGGGTTACAACGCCAACTGAGTGGATTATATCTTAAGATGGCGCTAGTATTTCTTAAAAAAAAAAAACAATAAGCTATGTTTTATCGAAAATATATATATTTTTTTGCTATAGTTACTATTTTATTTCATGTCATCACAAATTATCTTAAGCCAATTAAAAATCATATTTTGCAGATGCACGTTGCTGAGCTTTTGTTATTTTTAATTTGTGAATACGCCATCTAGTTTAAATTCTGTGAGTCCAGGTGCAAACCCTCACAGAAAAATCGACTTTATGGTATCCATGCAAAAAAGACCGTGATAGTACTTCCTATTTTGATTCCTTTTTCCATTTTCGCGCCCACAATCATGCTAAGAATCGCCGTTTGGTGGCGTTGGGTCTTGCGGCCCTAGGCTCTTTATATTTTTAACAGCTCCATTTATCGGTGACCAAAAAAAACTAATAAAAAAACTCCGAAAACATCAAAATAGTAATTTTTAGGGTTCCGTATTCCGTACCCGAAGGCTAAAATCGGGACCTTGTTACAGACTCCGCTGTCCGTCCTTCCGTCCGTCTGTCACCAAGCTGTATCTCATGAACCGTGATAGCCAGACAGTTGAAATGTTCAAGGATGATGTATTTCTCTTGCCGATATAACAACTAAAAATAGAGTAAAATAAATATTTAATTGAGGCTCCCGTACAACAAACTTGATTTTTTATAGATAATGGAACGGAACCCTTTGTGCGCAAGTCCGACTCTCACTTGGCCGGTTATTAACTTTATTATTTTATAAAAACCGTATATAAAATTAACAAAAGTTTTAGCTAATGCTACCGTACAGTTTATTTCATAGCAAATTTTCGAACAAAAATCTTTGACGTGATTCTTTAAATTGATATAACTTTTTTATTTATCAACGGATTTCATTGAAACAACCACTAAATTTTAAGTGAAACTTATCAAAATACATAATTGAAAATCGCAACCGAAGTTGTTCAGCCGTTTCTGAGATTAGCGTGCACAAACACAGTTTTTCGAACAAAAATGGTTGACGTGATTCTTTAAAATTGATATAACTTTTTTATTTATGAACGGATTTAAATGAAACAAACACTAAATTTTAAGTGAAGCTTATCACAATATTTCAGTGAAAACCGCAAACGAATCAGTTCAGCCGTTTCTCAGATTAGCGTGCACAAACGCACAGACAAACAGACAAACCGACAAACCGACAAACAGACAAACAGACAAAAATTCTAAAAATCATTGTTTTGTGTTCTATTGCGTTGGTAAAAGCCCCCAAAAATATTTTTACTCATTTATCTTCCATGTACAGACAGCGATCGGTTACGATTTTATTATATGTATTGATATAAAGTTCCGAACACACACTATACCCCATTTTATACGCCTCACGTTAATACGGTTGAACGTTATAACAAAACTATAACTACAGCTATCTCTGCATTCATTGAGAACGATCACAGAGTGTGGGATACGCTAGTACCTAAAATCCAATTCGCTATCAATTGTGCGGTAAGCGAAGTCACAAACTACACGCCCTCTTTTCTTGTTTTCGGTCGCGAATTGATAACCTGCGGTTCACACTATCTAGATTCTGATCCGAACTTAATTCACGAACCACGTGACTGTTATGCGGAGTCCCTTGGTCACTTGTCTTCTATCTTCGACAAAGTACAGTCGAGGACCCAATTATCTGACCACCTTTATTACCTTTTGCTTTTGAGAAACATCGCACAGCTATAAACCAAATCATTTTAAAGAAATATAATCCTTAGCCGCTAAAAATACGGTATATTTTTCATTAACAGTTCAACTATGCAAGTATAAAATTGTAAACTATACCTTCTTATAGACAAACTTAATAGTAATAAGTGATTAGTAATTTCATCAACGTCGTTCATGAAGCAGTGGTCTTGCGGTCATGGGTGTAGACTGTAGTCTAAACATCGCAATCCGAATCATCATGGTTCGACCCCGCTAAAATGCTTTGAGTTTTTATTTTGAGTTTGGAATACAAGTAATACTATGAACTACTGTATGCTTAACTTAGAAAAGTCAAGTGGGTAGATGATAAAAATATGGATTGTCTGATTTAAACGACATTCTGGAGACAGGCCAGTCTACGCTCATTTGCAGTGACTACGGTTGTTATACGAGAATTATTGGAAATGTCGCACCTAACGGATTTTTTGAAAGTGGAAATTATTGTTCTATATGAACAATACGAGTCTATAAGTGAAATAGCAAGACGCTTAAATATTTCGGTAAGTGAAATAATTATCTTTTAACTACCTAGAATGTGATAGTGCAATTGAATTTATATACAATAATTCAGTGCATAGTGCAATTGATTTTTATAGAATAATTCAGTGCATTATTCCTAGTCGGTTAGTTAAATCTTTGTTCACACACAGAATAGGTGGCTAGACCTGGTTTTAAAATAGTTTTTGCTAACAATAAAACCACTTACTTTTGAGGAAAGAAGTTCATTTTGTTAACCTTATTTTATTTTTGTTCACAGAGAAATACTGTGAAGGTATGGATTAGGCGTTACCAACAAACGGGTGATGTGCAGCGTAATCGCCCCGGGCCTGCGCCGGTTATGTTTACCGATGAATCGACGCGTCATCGGGAGATTATTTCTAGGCACTCACAAGACCCATTTGTGACCACCAGATCTACTGCTGCCATTCATGGCGTGTCCATGAAAACGATACGCAAACACTTGCATGCGGAAGGGTTCAAGACATATATACCGGCAAGAAAAATTCTACTCACACCCGCCCATCGTAGTGAACGTCTCAGATTTGCGAATGATTATTTGAATTTTGATTGGCATAATAATGTTGTAATTTTTACTGATGAGAAAACATTTAGATCAGACAAAGACGGTCGAAAAATTTTATGGCGAAAATTAGGGGAACGCTATAAAGAAATTAATATGCTGCCGAACAGATTGAGCGGTAGAATAACACTGGGATACTGGGGTTGGATGTCTTCAATGGGTCCAGGTGAATTGGTTGAAGTCGGTGGTCGTTTTAACAGCCAGTCTTATTTAGAGGTGTTACGCGATGTTATGTTGCCATCCGTGCGCATAGCTTATCCGGACAAACACATTATTTTGTTCAGGACAACTGTGCCGTGCATCGAGCTGGTATTGTGCGTGATTGGCTCGCGTCACAGGTCAATATGACAGTTATTGATTGGCCGTCGAAAAGTCCCGATTTAAATCCTATAGAAAATCTATGGGGCCAAATGATACTTAACTGGGACTCATCTCAAGTTAAAACTAAAACTTATTTAGATGAATTGGTGATGTCTACGTGGGAATCAATGCGGGGAGGAGATTTGTGTTGGTCGATGGTAACCAATATGAAAAATCGCTTACAACAAATAAAAGATTGTGAAGGAGGGCCGCTTAAGTATTGAGCTAAGTTTTTTTAGTGGCGCAAATTATCTGTAATTAATTTGTTTTAGCAAGGTATATGTAATGTGTAAGTGATGTTATTGTTACTTAATGTAACAAGTATATTCACTTTATTACAAATTAAGTCCGTATCAACTTACAAAAAAGGTAACTAGGTTAATTACATTTCAGTTACAGGACTTGTTATGTCTACGTAAATAAATAATAAAAATACTTTATTTTGTAATTTATCCTAACCCATATAATATTGTCTAATATAGTTAGAAGTTAAATCAATATATCGTTGTGAATGTTATGTTGCTTTATATTATTACCATAAACATTAATTCTTCTAAGAATTGTTATTTTAATAAAACATATTTATTTCGAGCAGTCTCACCTGAATCGGCGGCGATAGGCAGGCACATTGAGTGAATATCATAATATCTATTTAGAAGCTTTTATTTCTGAATATAATAGATACCTAGATACGGACTTAAATACCTACTTCATTAAAATAGCACAGTGATTACCAGTATTGAATACCTATCTAGTCTGTAACAACATTATTGTTTTATATTTTAGATATGTTTTTATAAATGATAGTGATATTTACTTAAATAAATACTGATTATTTTATCAATCCTTCACTTTTTTATTTACAATAATTTCACAAGAATTACCTGGTTATTTTATACTAAGGTAAAGTGGGTGCGTAAGTGGTGCTTCTATTTGAATTATTTTTTTGATCAAACTTTATACCTAAATAAATACCTAATTAAAAATTGCAAAAGTGCTAGTGAAGTAGTATAAAAAGGACTACCAATACTTTCAAAGGTTATTCATAAAATAGAAAACAGTTATATCTGTGCAATCGACTATTTTTTTTAAAATAACGCCACATTTACGATTAAGAAAATTATTGCCTATGAGGGCGCCACTTACGCACCCAATTAAATTTAATAGTAAGTAACTAATAATGAAATTACCTCATGCTTAATTTATTATATTTTACATTATTCATACGAAAAAAAACAAAATTTTTAAGGAAAAATAGTGGTTTTTAACTTCCATATTATATATGTCTTTCACTAGGTTCGAACACGCGACTGGAAAACCTTACCTTTCTGTAACAACCTTATGGTTAACCACTGAGCTACAGCTACGCTGACAAAGGTGATGAATATATGCTAAGCATTTCAAAGGAAATAGATGAACCGTAATAATAACAATAACTTACAATGTGCTATTAAACAAAATCTTTCTTTATGCTTAATAACATAAGATACTATTTCGAATAGAATACATTTGAATATGCTATGGCTATAGTTAAAAAATGTTACACCTCAATGAATAAAGAATATCTCACCTTATGCTTAGTGTCTTAAGATATCGTAAAATGAATTAACTAAACCTATTTGCAAAGTTGCTCAGAAGCAAAAAGTCAATAGGTGGTCAGGTATCTTATGCCGTAGCTGTACATGCATCCTTGTTATCGGCCCACGAGCGTAACTGCCAGTCTTATAATCTTCGCCGTAAGCCGGCAGATTTCAATGTTGGCGATATTGTTTGGAAGCGAACATTTTATTTAAGCGATAAAGACAAATATTTTTCAAAAAAATTGGCCCCTAAATTTATAAAATGCAAAATAGTATCAAAAAAATCTCCTTTGGTGTATAAACTTTCAGACATGTCTGGTAAGCCACTGGGCGAATGGCATATTAAAGATATAAAACAAATAAATTATAAAGAATAATTATCAAAATATAATCAAAATTTAAACAAATTAAATACTATCTTCTATAACCAATGTATATCATTTTTTTTCTTGTACCCTATGGTTTAGTGGTAAAAAAGTCTCTCGCTTGAATCAAGTATACAGGTTCGAATTGTCTTTATAACATCTTAACTGAATTCTATTTACTGGCGATATTGTGTTCACCTATTTCTTGCTATTGAATGCATTGACACTTGCAAGCTACGACCGGTTCTCGACCTTGGCTTACCGGTTGTGCATACCACAGCTGTTCACGCACACTTGTTAATAGATAACTATAATGATCGCTTTACATTGTTATTTCATATCGCATCGCATCTAACGTTTCGCGCTATATTTTAATTATTGTTTCTGGTGCTAAAAATAAAATAAAAAAATAAAATTGCTCTGTGAGGTGACTCGTCTCGGCTCGTATAATGTATTTCTAACTTTTCAGGTAACCTAACTGCAATACCTAGAATGTTACTCATTCCTTTTCTCTAAATTTCAGCTGTCCTGCTCCTCTTGGGTCTCCAGAGTCCGCAACCCCGTCGTATCCTGCCAGCTTCAGCCAGTGAGCAGATGAAGCCGAATTTTCCGGCAGGAAAATTCTGTCCCAACGAGGGGGGTGTGTCACGAAGTCCATACTGGTGCTTCCCTCCTTACCCCGCTCTCCACCCCGCGCGGCCATATAAATAAGAAGGCGTGAGGAGCCTCGTCCTCTTTCGACCACGACTGGACGCCGGGCTGCTTCAAAGCTGAGTACTTTTGGAAATCTCTTCTGGAACAACGAATCTCGTGGCTGTGAACCTACGACCCTTACCTGTGACTATTTTCGGCACGCATTGTATAATTGTTAAAAATTAAATTAAAGAGTTTGGTCTTTTCAAATATTGTTTCTTTCAAAATAATCACCACGTCACAATGTTCTGTAAGTGGTATGGAACAATAAAGAATAAAGGGATGAGAAAAATCTTTGAGGACCTTCAACAATTAGTTCTGGAAGTGGTCGCAGACGAAGTCAAAAGCTATGGAGAATTGGACGACATGGACACTATGACAAGATCTGAATTTTTTCGACCGGAATCTTAGCGATAGATTAATTATATTACCCCAAAATATTGCAGGACTATTATCAAAATCAGATTTATTAGTAGTGCACTTGGATGAATTGTATAATAGAAGTATAGACGTTGATGTTCTATGTATAAGTGAGCATTTCATAAAATCAGGACATGAGTATGAACTAAATATTCCTAATTACTCTTTAGTAGCATACTATAAAAGGAATGATATTAAACGTGGAGGTACATGTATATTAGTGACAAAAACTTATAAATTCAAAGAACTACAAGATATATCTAACCATTCTGTAGCAGGAGTTGTAGAAATTTGCGCAATTGAATTAACACAATACCAATTAATTATAGTCTGCATTTATAGACCATCTACATCAAAAGACTTTGTAACTTTTTATGACAAATTGGAATTAATATTAAATAATTTGAGTGTTAATACTAACAAAAATATTATTCTATGTGGAGATTTTAACAAAATACTTTAAAAGCTTGTCATTGGAATTTAGGCATTTTCTAACAGGGTACAATCTTAAACTAGAGATAAAAGAACCTACTAGAATGATTAGTAAAACATGTCTAGATAATTTTGCTCACAATTTGAAAGTTAATTGTAAATCACAAGTTATTGATTTTGGCATTTCGGACCATTCAGCACAGATAATAGAGATTCCTGTTGAAATGGTTAACAAGTTATATCGTTGGCGTGTGAAAAGACGAGACTTAAATACCGAAAACTTAAATTATTTAAAAAGTATATACGAAATTTTGCATTCTCTGATATCTATAAAACAAATGATCCTAATGAGGCATTTAATAGTTTTCTTGATCACTTCAGTATGATATATAATCTTTGCTTTCCTTTCAAAATTATCACTAAAAACAACATTATGAAAACAAAATGGGTATCAAAGGGAATAAAAATATGCTCTAAAAGGAAAAGGCATCTATTAAGGAAATATAGATCATCGCCATCAAGAATAAACAAAATTATCTTTGTTAATTATTCTAAGAAACTCAAAAAAATAATAAACCTGACACAGAAGGCTCAAAACTCGTACTATATAAATAATGCTCAAAATAAATCGAAAGCTACTTGGCAAATAATAAATAATAAAAACAAACCAAAAGAGTATATAACAAAAATAGAAAAAGATGGCAAAATAATAACAGATCCGACATTGATTGCTAACACTTTTAACTCATATTTTATTGAACAAGTCGAAAAGACGTCACAACAATTGTGTAATGTAGTGTCTTTGCCTTTTCAGACTCAATCTATGTTTCTATTGCCCATCTTACCAAAGGATGTGGTTAATATTATAAAGTCAATAAAAAATAAAAATAGTGTCGGTCATGACGGTATAGCTACAAAGGTTGTTAAATTTGTGGCTAGTGACATTGCCATACACTTAAGTCATATGATTAACTTATGTATATCTTCCGGAACATTTCCAGAAAAATTAAAAACAAATATTATCAAGCCAATACATAAAAAAGATAGCAAACACAATATGGCCAACTTTAGACAAGTAGCAATGGCTTCCGTGTTTTCAAATATTATAGAAAAGTATTTATATGAATCAATACAATTATTTGACGAAATTTAACATATTATGAGAAGAACAAAAGGGATTTAGAAAAAACATGACTATTAATATGGCTATTTATGACCTGATTCAAGATATAATGAAAAATGTAGATAATAGAAAACCCGTATGTGCATTATTTACAGATATGACGCAAGCGTTTGAATGTGTAAATCGTAAGAAATTATTAAATAAGCCTATGGAGTAAGAGGCAATATACTAACTCTCATAGCTTCGTACTTAAAAAATCGAACACAATTTGTGGAAATATCCAGTTTATGGCAGAAAACGAAGTTCGAAAAGCGAAATGTCTCTGAGCAAAAAATAAATAACTTTGGAGTCCCACAAGGCAGTGTCTTAGGACCTCTACTCTTTATCATATATATTAATGACTTACCTAAATCTGTGCGTCAGCATATGATTCTATTTGCGGAAGATAGTACAGCAGTAATAAAATGCAACAATGAATATAATTATGAAAATGACATCAATAATTGCCTGAGTGACGTAATAAGATGGCTTGAATTAAATAATTTAAAAATTAATCTCAATAAAACAAAAATCATGCATTTTTACCAAAAACTAAAAAATCCCAACGTAAACATTAATTATAATAAGCAAAATATTGATGAAGTAGTTTCTACAAAATTTCTTGGCCTTACAATTGATAATAACCTAAAGTGAACATCACATGCGGAAGAAATACGTAATAAATTAAATAAATCAGCTTATGCACTTTTTCGATTATCTAAGAAAGTTAATTTAGATTCGGTCGTAGACAGCTTATCATGGTCTAGCTAGTGACACCAACCTTACGATATGGTGTTATATTCTGGGGCAACTCAAGTGAAAGAGAAAGAATATTTAAATCGCAAAAACGTTGTTTGAGATCAATGTGTGGGATGAAAGCAAAAGATAGTTGCGTTCAGGTATTTAAGTCTTTTAATATATTAACTATGCCATGTATTTATATATATGAAGTACCGTAAAATTGCATGAATAGGGACACGGGTATGAATAGGGACGAAACTGAAAAAATTACCAAGTTTAAAAAAGATCTTCGAGCAAGGTGGTATAAATTGTTCCATCTTTATTATGTGTAGGAGAATTATTATCCTACATAATGGCAACACTTAATTGCCGTGAAGTTAGCTAAAAGTCAACAAAATGTCAGTTCAAAGAGTGCAATCAACGAACGCCGTTTTTCTGTCCTCTTAAACTTTCTAATTAAATTAGTAAAATTTGTTTGTTTTCAATTGTTTTAGTGCAATTAACGTTGTATTATTCATTCAAGAATACGTAGGCATCAAGTAAGTACTGTTTTTTTTACTTATTGTAGCTACAAAACGCAAACTTTTAGAGATCATACATTATTTTTTGAAATTGTAGAAAATGGGGATGACAATAGTGTGAATAGGGACAAGTACTGGGCGCAATAGGGACGCTTTACTTCATAATGGGGACGAGAGAGAGATGTATGTAGACGATAAGTGTGTGAATTGAAACAACTTCATTAGGGCTGTCACAAACTTTGCCTTCGTCTTTTTATGTAATAATAAGTTACCTTATAACTTTGATTGTTTACATATATACTTATATTAAATACTAGCTGTTTTCCCGCGACTTCTTTCGCGTAAAACATAGGCTATGTTCAGTGCAGATAGTGTAGCATCCCAACTGTGAATGATTTTTCAAATCTATCTAGTAGTTTCGGAGCCTATTCGTTTATTAATTAATATTAGTATAGATAATATTAGTATAGATTTAGACGAAGATATGTAAGATATTAATAAAATCTTACTTCAATTACTCATGGTCGTGAACAACTGGTTACATTTGAATTTATTGCTTTATTTATTTTATTCCAGACATGTCACGTAATCCAATATTAAAACGCAAGAATTCCTATCTAAAATATGAAGCTGGTGTCATTGAAGCAGCCCTCAAGGAAAATGAAGAATGTAAACAATCATTTAAATTTATCTCAAATAAACACAGTATACCCAAATCAGTGCTACATAGGCACTACACAAGATTCATGAAGAAACAAGGTGGACAAACTGCTCTCAACCAAGAAACGGAAGAATACATAATTATATACTTGAATATTTGCTCTGAATGGGGCTACCCACTAGACACCTATGATTTACGCCTTCTTGTAAAAGGATATTTAGACAAAGTAGGCACAACTGTAAAAAAATTTAAAGACAATATGCCTGGTCCAGATTTTATTAGAAGTTTTTTAAAAAGACATAAACAAGATATATCTATCCGACTGAGTCAAAATATTAAACGTGTACGAGCAGGAGTATCCCCTGAAAAAATTAACCAGTATTTTGACGAATTGGGTCTATCTGTAGATGGCGTACCACTATGCAACTTAGTAAACTACGACGAAACTAACTTAAGCGATGATCCAGGAAAAAGGAAGATTATTTGCAAACGAGGGACAAAATACCCAGAAAGGGTAATGAATCATAGTAAGGGTTCTACGTCATTAATGATAGCAGCGGCAGCCGATGGGACTCTGTTGGCGCCTTATGTGGTGTATAAATCACAGCATTTGTACGACACATGGACCACCGGTGGCCCTAAGGGTTGCAGATACAACAGGACTGCCTCGGGGTGGTTTGACGGTAATACCTTTGAGGAATGGGTACGGACAGTCATATATAGCTACTTTAAAGATAAACCAGGAAAAAAAATTTTTGTTGGTGACAATTTATCTTCACATTTATCAATTGATCTCATTCGAGAATGCAAAGAAAAAGATATCCGATTTGTTTTTCTTCCCGCAAATTCTACGCACCTAACACAGCCGCTCGACGTAGCATTTTTCAGGCCAATGAAAATGGCCTGGAGAGATATACTATTTCATTGGAAAAGAACAGATGGTCGAGTACAGGCTACAGTGCCAAAGAATTGCTTTCCACAACTTTTGAAAAAATTACTCCAACGACTAGATGAGAATGCGAAACAAAATATATTATCTGGTTTTTCAAAAGCTGGCATAAGCCCATTGGACCGAAAAAAAGTTTTAGATAGACTGCCAAATAGTGACGGAAGAGATGATTCTATTTTCAGTAAAGAAAGTGTCGATGATACAGTATTGGCCATGCTGAGAGAAATGCGTTATGGAACAGGAACGGGGATTAAAGTCTGCAACAAGAAAAAGAAACTTGACGTTATACCGGGCAAGAGCGTTGGATCAGAAAGCGACTATAATGGTACGGATTCGTCGGAACCACCGCATGAAATAGCTACTACGAGCTTTGAAGAAAAAGAACCATCTGTGAATATTTCTAAAAAAAGGATTGTTGCTGTAAACTTCAAAGATAGCAAGAAAAATACCAACAGTAAAGGAAATAAGAAGGATTTAGAAGTTGAAATTGTAAAAGATATTCGTAATATCGAAGAAGAGTGCTATGCAACTAAAGTAAAGAAAAAAGTTAAAGGGAAAGGTTTAGGAAAGAAAAGTGTGAAAAAGCGCGAAGAACAGAAAAAATATGACATGAATATTGAAAATAACATTGAAGAAAACATAAATATAAATCAAGAACAATCACAAGAAAGCATTAACTCCAAAGATAGCATTAACTCCAAGGATAGCATTAACGGAAAACAAAATAAGAAGGATTTGGAAGTTGAAATTGTAAAAGATATTTATAATATCAAAGAAGAGGGCTATGCAACTGAAGTAAAGAAAAAAGTTAAAGGGAAAAGTGTAGGAAAGAAAAGTATAAAAAAGAGCAAAGAAAAGAAAAATAATGACATGTGTACTAAAAATAACATTGAAGAAAACATAAATATAAATCAAAAACAATTACAAGATTTGGACATTGAGAATATGCCAGTATACCTAGATGACGGTATACAATTGCCGGAAGTCATCATTGATAACTTGGAAACCGAAAATCAACGCTGTAAAATAAACATTTTGTCAGATGAAATCGTTCCACCAGTATATTTGAGAAACGAGCTCTTACATTTGAAAACAGTTTCTTTAAATGAACCATTAAAGAGCCAATGTCCAATCAGAATTAAGAAAAAGAATTATCATTACAAAAACGATGAAGAAATTTTACACGATTTGATGGACCTTGACTCTGAATAACTAGTTTCTTTATTTTTGTGATTCTGTTTCCAGTATTATTTACATTTTGAATTGAAAAACAATTTCATTAAAAATACATATGTATGGTTTTGATTTTTGAGTACATAATCGTATAAATAGGTACGTTATTTAGGATAAAATTTATAGAAATAGAGAATAATTGCTTATATTTGGTTTTATAATATTTGATTTATTTTATGAGAGAGATTTTGTTTTTATTGTTGAAATTACAATCTAAAATGTAGAAGTTCATTTATTTCAAAAATACTTTTTTTTTTAAGTTTATATGAAAGTCAAAGAATAATATGAATACCTATGTATCTATTAGGAAGGAGGTAATTAACCTAATATGTAACCTGTTGTTAAAATAAAAATAATTATTTTTGTTTACTTTGACAACCCTGGCATTTATTCCTATTAACTCTTATACCGTCCCTATTGACACGAACTTGTAGTATGAATAGGGACAACCATATTTTCAAAAAAATATCAAGCCTGGCAAGGAATTTACAGGTTTTTTGTGTATTAAAGGATAATTTAAGAGTCGACTCAAAGTTTAAATCAATACATGATTGCTGGATATTTCAGTGTTGCAAGTATTTCCAGTACAAAATTGGAACTCGTCCCTATTCACCCAGTTTTACGGTATGCATATTTGTTAAAACAAACCCACATTTATTTGTAAAATTTTGTGACGCGACAAAGAGGGTTGAAAGAATTGGACCTCAATATAAACTGAAGCTGGTAACTGGTGGACATAAAACGGCACTAATCACTAACAGTTTAATGGGAATGGCACCAGTCATTTTCAATAAATTACCTGACAGAATAAAAGAACTAAAACTAATGACTTTCAAAAAGGAAATAAAATTATTATTGACAAAAAAATGCTATTATAGTGTAAATAAATATTTGAATGATAATTATATTGACCACAAATAGATTTATTGTTATTCTTTAATTTCTTTTATAAATATTATATTGAACAATATGCATGTAATTGAAAATGTAGATATCAACTTAAATGAACTATTGTACGTCCATCTGGGCAGGGCACAGTGATACTCATCAAATACTGTACATCTTTTACATACCTGTAGTTCCACAATAAAGATATTTGTATTTTTATTTGTATTTGTAGATAAATAATTAAATTTTGAAATGAAGTAAGGACTACCAATGACAATCGCCTGAGATTTTTCCGCATTAACCATAAGTCCATAGTTACGCGACCATTCCGCAATATCAGCAAGGTCAGAGTTGATGACACTTATAGCGTTGTCAATACTATCGAGAGGGGCGGCTGAATATAACTGCAGATCGTCAGCATACAAATGGAACGAAGAAGAGAGAGAGAGGATGTTATACCATCAATAAATATAGAGAATAGAATAGGAGAAAAAAAAAAGTTTGATAAAATAAAAATAAATAAAATAAAATTTATTGAACTACGTATTAAAGTCAAAAAATAACCATAGCCTTATTCAGAGAAATTGCTTTCGTATCAGCGACATCTAGTGATATATTTGTAAAATATATGTGTAATGTTGGAAAGTAACTTAAACAAAACTTAAAGGTACCTTTAGCTTTTGTTGCTTAGTAATATTAATTTAGTATCAAAAAAATAATACATCTACCAATTTCATCTAAGGAGATATAACTATTACACTATGATAATTTTTTGTCACATTTCGGGTTTCAACACAATATCTCTAAAACTGGCTAAACCATTATTTATAAAATACAATATATATAAGAAATATAGCAATACTTTCTCGTGACGTGTTGAGTTTCACTCCAATCTGATTAACGGTTCGGAAGTTATAGAGCAATAATTATTTTCACCAAAATGCGTTTATCTCAGAAACGGCTGAACCGATTTTGATGCCCAACGAACTTAAAAATTCTATGGATAGTTGCTACACTCATTCTTAATATCATCAAAATTAGTTCAACGGTTCGAGAGTTATCGTGGAACAGACATAGATACATACAAACATACAAACAATATCTTTGTTGCTGGCAACATCATCATACCAGCGACAACCAGACTGCGCCGCTCGCACGAACGTCAGAGCGGCGCACTTCACGTCGGTGGTCTGACAGTTCCCAACTGTCACACAAAACGTCGTCACTTGTCATCTGCGCTCCGAGCGGTAACCTGCGCGTGCGTGCCGTATATTTACTGTCGGGCGACACGAATTATTTTGTACATTTAAAAACCCAAGAAATACAGTCCATAGAAAATAACCAGCGTTTCCATCAGCGCCGCAGTAGGGATCCCCAGTAGCTTCAGTTTACGGGCCCGCTCCGCTACATATCCTTCGAGCACCACGGGACTTCGACGCCGGCTCCACTGCTGTCAAATTCAATTTCAAGAATTGGCAGTTATAACGGTCATCGTGCGTCACCAATAAGTTTCTGCTCATCCAACTTCGTCATCGTGTTTCCTGGCCAGTACAACAGTTCCAAGGCGGACAGCATCGCATCGGCAGGCAGAAGCAACGTGAACATACTTCGCCACAAGAAGTACCAAGGAATAAGGGCAACAAAACCGTGAGATCGACCCAATTTCCTTACTTTTCTATGTGCTTTTCTCATCACATCATCACCTATTCATTTCCATTTCACTTTCATTTCATTTCATCTGTGTTTAGTGGTAGTTAGCATTGCATCATCTTTTTAGTTTGATGTTTTCATCCTCTTTTGTTACAAGTGGTAGTCGTAGTACTAGTTTGTGTTGTCAATTGTGTCTGTAGTAGCATAATTGTCTGATTTTTTGCACATAAAAATTCATTTCCTTTGTCATTTAAATTCCCATAGTAATTTTCAATCATTCCATGCTCATGAATCATCAATCACACCATATTTCATCACATCAATCATAAGTCATCATAATCAAATCATTCCACAACATTTTCTTCCAGATATTTACAGATTTGTGCTAATATTTTCCATTTTTTTTCTTAGGTCAGTCGGGCTGACATCGGTGGTACTTGAACTCCCAGTACGCCTAACGTAAACATCATAGCAACAGTCATTTACGTATCGTTCTGCTATTTATTTTCTACAGTTTTCCTTTTTCTTACTTCAGTTACATATCGTTTCTTATTTCTTTTAATTTAGTTATTTTCTAACTTAGTATTTCAATTTCCAATTAATTTAAATTACAATGACTGACGTAAAGGTTGCATTATTGATTAAAAAGCGAGGAACATTCAAAAGTAAACTAACCACATTTTGCAATTACATAAATCTGTTAAATAACACCTCAGTTCAAAATCCAAATGTCCTTAACGAACTAAAAACGCGTCTGGAAAAAATTGAGGTATTATATAATGATTTTGATGTGCTTCAGGGGGAGATTGAGGAGCTTTCTGATGATTCTGGAGTGCGGTACCAGGAACGGGAAGCGTTCGAGAGTCAATTTTACAACGCAGTCGGTATTGCCAAGGCTCTGTGTGACTCGGTGTCATCAGGGTCGTCTCCGAACACCTCTATGCATAGTGCTGAGGTAAGCTCACATGATGCACTTATACACACACACAAACACAAAAGTTTTGTTCGACTTCCGAAGATAGACTTGGTTAAATATTCGGGTGATTACAAGAGCTGGCTGGAATTCAAAGAATCTTTTCTTTCCATGATTCATTCTAATAACAGCATAGACGATATCACAAAGTTCCACTATCTTCGCGCTTGTCTGCAGGGAAGTGCAGCTCTGGTCATAAAGAGTTTGGATTTTTCAGCCAAGAATTATGCCTCTGCTTGGGACCTGCTTTGCAAAAGGTTTGACAACAAACGCTTGCTTGTGAACAATCATGTTCAAGATCTTTTTAATGTGAATGCCATACAAAAGGAGTCTAGCAAAGGTTTACGCTACATAATGGATGTCACAAATAAAAACTTACGAGCCTTAGCCACGCTTGATCAGCCCACACAGCACTGGGACACACTCATTATTCATATGATGGCTGGTAAATTGGATGCTATCACAAATAGGGAATGGGAAGAGCACCGTAATAGTCATAGTGAGCCACCAACGCTTGATATATTTATCACTTTTTTATCAAACAGAGCCGACCTTTTGGAGACATTGGAGGAGGCTAGGAGTAACAGAGGTAAAATAGAGACCCCTCCGGTTCAAAAACAAAAGAGTTTTGTTGTTTCTACTCCTACAGACAAACATAAATCTTCTTCTTGTCCATTTTGCAATAAACCCCATGCTTTATTTAATTGTTTTGGTTTTCGCAAGCTGTCTGTGGATGCACGCTTACAACGTGTGAATGAATACAGAGTATGTAAAAACTGCTTAAGGTCTGGTCACCATGAGGCTCAATGCACCCTTTCTCACTGCAAATATTGCAAATTAAAACACAACACGCTTTTGCACAAAGATGTACCGACCCAAGAGTCAATTTCGCATGAGAGTGTTGTGCTATCTGCTGAACATTCACAACCCGCTTCTAATGCTAAGCATGTATTACTGTCCACAGCACTGGTCAAGGTGTTCGACTCCCAAGGGTCACCTCACACTGCCAGGATCCTGCTGGACAATGGTAGCACGGGTAACTTCGTTACACATGATCTTTGTAACAAGCTACGAATGCGCACCCACGCTGCGTGTTCCAAGGTAACAGGTATCAATAACCATAGTTCTAGTAGTTCACAGTCTTGCTCTCTTACATTCGAGTCTTTGGACGGTAGCTATAGAACACAAATTGATTGTTACGTCTTATCCAACATAACTTCGCTACTGCCTAACACATACATTGATATACACAATTTAGAGTTGCCATCTGGTGTTCGTTTAGCCGATCCGACGTTCAATGTTCCATCAGCCATTAATATTCTTGTTGGTGCGGACGTATTTTGGAAGGTCTTAGGAACGAATCGTATCCAGTTAGGTAAAAACAATCCGGTCCTATTCGAAACCAAATTCGGATGGTTAGTGTCAGGCGCCATAGCTTCACCCGGTTCACATTCTCAAGTATGTATGTTAAGTAACGATATTCAACCGCAAGTAGATTTGTCTCGTTTCTGGGAGCTGGATGCTGTTCAGTCCCAGCATGAATTCACTCCAGATGAGTTGGCATGTGAACAAGAATTTATCAAATCTGTTAGGCAGGATTCAGATGGTCGCTTCATAGTGTCCATGCCTTTGAAAGAGTCCCCAGAAGCACTGGGCGACTCTTACTATATAGCCAAACGTAGATTTCTTTCCCTAGAGCGTCGGTTAGAAAGGGAACCGCGTATGAAAGCTCTCTACGATGAGTACATGACTGAATATTTAGAGTCAGGTCATATGTCAGAAACTACATCAAAACTTTCTAACACCGTTTACTGTCATCTTCCTCACCACGGAGTATACAAGGAGAGCAGTACTACAACGAAGCTGCGCGTCGTTTTCGACGCGTCAGCGGCGACATCTTCAGGCCAGTCTTTGAACAGCATCCAGCGTGTCGGGCCGACCGTACAGGACGATTTATTTTCCATTTTAATTCGGTTCCGACAACATAAGTACGTTGTTTCTAGTGACATAGCTCGTATGTACCGTCAGGTCTTATTGAACAAAGAGCAACGTCCTTTGCAACAAATTTTTTGGAGGTTCGATCCCTCTCATCCTCTTAAGACATATACATTAAATACTGTCACTTTCGGAATGTCGTCTGCACCATTCTTAGCGACAAGATGTCTTAAACAGTTAGGTTTAGAATCATCTGACCCAGATGCGAGACGATCTATTTGCCACGACATGTACGTTGACGATTACTTGTCAGGTCAGGATACACTGGAAGGCACGATTGCTCAGTGTCAAAACGTCATTAAAATACTCAAATCAGCGAATTTTCAATTGCGTAAATGGCATTCTAATAGCAAAGAAATTTTAAAAGCAATTTGTGATGACACTGACATGTCTGGTAGCGTCGATCTTAGCGAGAAAGAGATGTCTAAAACACTGGGGCTCAATTGGACCTGCTTGTCTGACACTTTAACTTTTCGTATTAATATTTCCGAATGTAACAAAGTAAATAAGAGACTCATTTTATCTACAATTGCCCAGGTGTTTGATCCACTTGGTCTTATTTCTCCCTGTATTGTAGAAGCAAAAATATTATTACAAGACTTATGGCTACTAAAATGCTCATGGGATGAGGAGGTTCCAGATAATATCAAAAAACAATGGATCGACTTCTCCAATTCTTTATTACATTTGAACACTTTTAATGTACCCAGATGTGTTAAAATTAGCTCACCAGTTGACACTCAAATTCATGTCTTTACAGACGCATCAGAAAAGGCGTACGGTGCCTGTGTGTATGTTAGGACCGTCGACACTGACGGCTCTATCTGTGTACGGCTACTCGCATCCAAGAGCAAAGTTTCTCCAATTTCTAAAGTTATGACCATTCCGAAGCTAGAGTTATGCGCATCATTATTAGGAGCAAGACTGTGTGCGAAGGTTATTTCATCTGTTACCTTTGAATTCAGCACGTGTATATGCTGGTCAGATTCAATGATCGTATTGGGCTGGCTTGCTTCTTCTCCTGGTCATCTTAAAACTTTTGTCAGGCATCGTGTTGTAGAGATCCAAGAGAGCTCTCACGAATGGCGCTATGTACCAACCAAATTAAATCCAGCAGATCTAGTTTCTAGAGGAATAAGAGCTGATGTACTTAGTGATTGTTCTCTATGGTGGACGGGGCCCCCTTTTTTGCAGTTAGATTCATCTAAATGGCCTAATAAACCTAACCAACACAACATAGAGTTGCCAGAGATAGTACACACACATCATGTATCACAAGAGCCCTCCGTAGAGGAAAATTTCTTAACTAATTTAATTAATAAATATTCCAGTTTTTCTAAATTACAACGTGTCACTGCATACATTCTGAGATTCATTCACAATTGTAAAAATGCTCCAAAGCTTTCTGGGCATTTGTCGTTGTCAGAGCTGAAAGCTGCAACGACTCTACTTTTAATTACAGCTCAACAGGAGTCGTTTCCTGTAGAGCGATAGTTACTTATTAATGAAAAGCCATTACCTACTAAAAACCGTTTGCTATGTTTGTCTCCATTTGTTGATTTGGACAAGATTATTCGCATAGGGGGAAGGCTTGGTAACTCTCACTATGACTATAATGTCAAGCATCCTATTCTCATTTGTGGTAAGCATAAGCTATCATATTTAATATTTGAATATTTACACAAAACCTGTTTGCATTCAGGCCCACAGCTTCTTTTAGCCACTGCCAGACATAATTACTGGTCTTTAGGTGGAACAAAGCTCGCCAAACGAGTTGTACATTCCTGTATAAAGTGCTGTAGGTTTAAGGGTAGGACTACACAACCAATCATGGGCAATCTTCCTGATAAACGCGTACATTTAGAGTTTCCCTTCCTTGAAACAGGCTGCGATTATTGTGGACCTTTGTCTATCGTAGACCGCAAAGGTAGAGGTAGTCGTGTAGTCAAATGCTATATTTGTGTTTTTGTCTGTTTAGCCACCAAGGCGCTGCATCTGGAGCTTGTCTCAGACCTAACTAAAGAGGCTTTTATTGCAGCTCTCAATAGGTTCATTTCGCGGCGCGGGAAGCCTCAAACGATCTTCTCGGACAATGGTACCACCTTCGTAGGTACTTTCAATGAGTTGTCAAAGCTTCTCAAAGATCCCACCTTATCATCAGACCTCACAAATCAAGGTATAAAATTTTCTTTTATCAGCGCGTACACGCCGCATTTCGGCGGATTATGGGAGAGTGGCGTTAAATCCGTAAAACACCACCTCAGGCGCGTCTTAGCTATGACACACTTAAACTACGAGGAAATGTCGACTCTACTTACACAGATTGAGGCTATACTCAACTCACGTCCTCTTACACCTATCTCTCAAGATCCTTCTGATCTTGCTCCTTTAACTCCTGCTCACTTTCTTATCGGTCGATCTCTGGTTTGCGTGCCACATCCGCAAATCACCGAGAGATCCGTCACCAGCCTTCAACGCTTTCACCGGATAGAGCTTCTCAAGCAACATTTTTGGAATCGTTTCCACAACGAGTACATTTTCTGGCTTCAGAGAAAGACGAAATGGCACAAGACCCGGGGACAACTGGAGGAGGGCGCGATGGTGCTCATCAAGGACGCCTCTGCGCCGCCGCTGCTGTGGCTGCTGGGCCGCGTGACCCGCGTGCTGCCGGGCCGCGACGGGGTGGTCCGGGTGGCCGACATCCGCACCCGCAAGGGGACTATACGCCGGGCCTTCAACACTATCTGCCCCCTGCCCATCAGCTGTTGAAGAGACTTCAAGGCGGGGAGTATGTTGCTGGCAACATCATCATACCAGCGACAACCAGACTGCGCCGCTCGCACGAACGTCAGAGCGGCGCACTTCACGTCGGTGGTCTGACAGTTCCCAACTGTCACACAAAACGTCGTCACTTGTCATCTGCGCTCCGAGCGGTAACCTGCGCGTGCGTGCCGTATATTTACTGTCGGGCGACACGAATTATTTTGTACATTTAAAACTCAGTCAAGAAATACAGTCCATACAATTTAACCAGCGTTTCCATCAGCGCCGCAGTAGGGATCCCCAGTAGCTCCAGTTTACGGGCCCGCTCCGCTCCAATCTTTTTTGCCCCAACTTGAATTGTAGACCTTGCTCGCTTCGCTCGCTCGGTCAATTGATTCATAATTGTGTAATAACGATGTGTGCTTAGTCTGACACCTGAACAATAAGTTAACTTACATCATTGTAAATTACCGTCTTTGGATAAAATGCTGCAGTACAGTTTGTTACCGTTTCTGCTGTACTTGCGCTTGTAAACTTAGCTGTAAGTAAATGATCTGACGTCAACTTTATACATAACTAGCTGTTGCCCGCGACTTCGTCTGCGTGGACTTTAGTTTATAAGAATCGTTATTTTGATATTTTCAATAAAACCGGTCAAGGGCATATCAGGTCACACGCAGTGAAGGGTTCCGTATTTGTGAATGTCGATTTAGAATAAAAACTAAAGAGTTCATCATCATCTCAGCCCTTATTCCGTCCACTGCTGAGCATAGACCTGTCTTCGTCGACACATCTCAGTCCTGTGCTGCTCACATCCAGGTGTAACCCGCGACATTGATTATTTCGTCAACCCATCGCATGGGCTCCGTCGGGCCAGTTGCCCTGCCCAGTTTTACTTTAAGTTCATGACCGTTGCCAAGTTACAGCTTCTTGGTGCATCGGAGGGCACGTTAAGCCGTCGGTCCCGGTCACTGTCTTTGACATTGGTCGTTACCTAAAACCATGTCAGAGGCCTTTAAGGCGGTTTAAAAACTCTGACACTAGTGTTAGTCACTAACACACACGATAAGAAGAAGAAGAAGAAGAAGCTTCTTGGTTCTAATTATCTCTAAGTAAAACCACGGACAGAGAGACAGACAGAAATGGCAAAACTATAAGGGTTCCTTGTTTACTACGATCACACATTATCTCTAGTCACAGTCTAAGTCGATCGGAATTTTGACATTGTAAACTACATGTAAACTTACACTGTTACCGAATGTTACTGCTACGCCGTGGGTCTCTCTAAAACTAAATACTTATGCAAGAGGTAGTGACTTTGCTAATATTTAATTCATCTTCCGTCTTTTGGCGTGAGTTCCCACAGCACTAATCTGTTGTAGCTCTCTGCAGCGGACTGCTGCCACCGTCTATACGTATCTCCCCCTCTTTCCCGCCCTCCCGATGTGGCGGTGCAATGGTAGCCTTGTCAAATATGTCTTTCGCTAGGCGGGAGATAAAAGTCGAGAAATACGCATTTCTACTTTGAGTCCCGACAGATGACGGCGTTCCTCAAGTAACCTTAAACATAGATTTTCTTAAGATCGCCTTAATCGCCGCGTCCGAAGTTGGAAGCGAGCGGAAAGTACTGGATAGAGCTTCCCCCGGGCCATCTTCACTATCGTCACCATTCTATTGATGTGGACTTTCAAGCTGAGGCATCTGCCAAACTTAAGATACCTCTAGGTATTTTACGTGCCAGTATCTCGGCACATTTTACCAGTAGAGCTTCAAGGATGGCAGGAAGTTAGTGTTCTCTGAGATCAATGTCTGCTTAGTGTTCACTAATAACCTCCGTTTGAAGAGCTTCTCGGGTAGGGCGTCCTATTCGGCTGTTTGGAGGTTATTTGCGGCGTACTTTCAGTTCAAACGAACTGGAAAATGACCATTACCTATCTTTCGTTCCTCAAGGAAGGAGGTCACAATACTGAGTAGTCTTGGTATGGGTGTTCCACTCATTTTTATTGCAGTGCCTAACTTAAATTTTAACCTAACATTTTTTCCCTAACCTTTCTTCTTACGTGAGGAAAAGGTGCCTTTTGGCCACAGGAAATCGGACGGTTAAGGTTTTTACCCACAAAAAATGTCATGGTGATAACGGCCTTACCGCTTTTGCCAAGTCAGTGTGCTAAATTTTGCTCCAAAGACCTGGTACGGCGACTGCTTATCAGCGGCTTTGGCTGAGCTAACTTGAGGTACTCTCTCTCTCAGTTATCGAGAGGAGTCTGAGTGGCCTGGTACATCGGACTTCAATTTTATCCGCTAGGGTAAAGACGCGTGTTGACACAAATGCTCCTTTCAACCTAGAGGACCGTATTTGTGGCGCGACGGAATCCCGTTCCCATCGCCCGACTGGCCCACTTCATGGAGGCAGATTTATGGAGGAGGATTTTACGCGGGAAAAATCCCTTCGGTTCGGACACCTTGCCAGTAACGGGAGACCGGTAAGGTTATGTGGCGTTTACCACTAAAATCTCCGGGGTAAGGGCTAAAAGCCCCGGCGCGGCTACCACTATGGTGGTCCATGACTCGCTCACAGCACCCTATGCTTTAGTCAGAGGACATCCTCTGTGCCTAACCTAACCTATTAAGTACTTCCTATTTTGATTCCTTTTTCCATTTTCGCGCCCACAATCATGCTAAGAATCGCCGTTTGGTGGCGTTGGGTCTTGCGGCCCTAGGCTCTGTGTATTTTTAACAGCGCCATTTATTGGTGACCAAAAAAAAACTAATAAAAAAACTCCGAAAACATCGAAATAGTAAATTTTTAGGGTTCCGTATTCCGTACCCGAAGGCTAAAATCGGGACCTTGTTACTAAGACTCCGCTATCCGTCCTTCCGTCCGTCTGTCACCAAGCTGTATCTCATCAACCTTGATAGCCAGACAGTTGAAATTTTCAAGGATGATGTATTTCTCTTGCCGATATAATAACTAAAAATAGAGTAAAATAAATATTTAATTGAGGCTCCCGTACAACAAACTTGATTTTTTATAGATAATGGGACGGAACCCTTTGTGCGCGAGTCCGACTGTCACTTGGCCGGTTATTAACTTTATTATTTCATAAAAACCGTATATAAAATTAACAAAAGTTTTAGCCAATGCTACCGTACAGTTTATTTCAAACAAAAATCTTTGACTTGATTCTTTAAATTGATATAACTTTTTTATTTATCAACGGATTTCAATGAAACAACCACTAAATTTTAAGTGAAACTTATCAAAATACATAATTGAAAATTGCAACCGAAGTTGTTCAGCCGTTTCTGAGATAAGCGTGCACAAACACAGTTTTTCGAACAAAAATAGTTGACGTGATTCTTTAAAATTGATGTAACTTTTTTATTTATGAACGGATTTAAATGAAACAAACACTAAATTTTAAGTAAAGCTTATCACAATATTTCAGTGAAAACCGCAAACGAATTAGTTTAGCCGTTTCTCAGATTAGCGTGCACAAACGCACAGACAAACAGACAAACAGGCAAACAGATAAACCGACAAACAGACAAAAATTCTAAAAATCATTGTTTTGTGTTCTATTGCGTTGGTAAAAGCCCCAAAAAATATTTTTACTCATTTATCTTCCATGTACAGACAGCGATCGGTTACGATTTTATTATATGTATTGATTGATTGATGATGATTGATTGATTATTAAGTGAAATATATCCAAGGATAAATAAATAAATTCCTTAATTAATTTACTTGATCAGATTAGGGTAGGATAGGTTCATTATAAATAAATAATAAAACGAATGTCTTTTAACCAATTATATTACAAGAAAAAGTAATAACATATACGTATAACTAAGTTATTTTAGTTAATTCTACAATATATAACACAATGAACTTCGATTTCCTCCTTTGGGTTACTTTTAATGTTTTTGTACAAATCATCATGACACTCCCAATGATTATCTTGTGTCGGACAGTGTGGGCGATAATGAGCAATGTTTGGACGGTACTGTATTGCTGAAAGCAATGAGTATGCTACTTTTTTGACTGATAATTTTCGAGGTATATCAGATAGTGACATAAGTCCGAAGCCATTCAAATCAAACGAAATAGTCTCAGTTAAATTTTAAGTAGACTGACGCCTACCGTTACAATTTTGTTTAGGGCATTTTGTTTTTTTTCTGTGGAAAGATAACATTTTTGAATAAAGCTATTATGCAAAAATGTTATACCTCGACGTTTTATCTTTTCTTCAGTTATATCAGTATTCAGGGCACCGCTGATATTTATGCTGATTGCACTATGAAAATCATTAAGTAAAATTCTTTCAAATACGTCAGAAATATTCGACTCACAATCAGCAGAAATAGTCCCATTTATATCACATCTGTTAGTTTTGTAATATTTTGATAATATCATTGCCCTGCGAGAATATATTTCCAATTTACGATCATTATCAATCATAAATTGTAGCATTTCACAAAATTCGTTACTAGAATTCCTTACTTTATCGGTCACATCATCAAAATACTGCTGTACATACTGCTACAGCTATAGAGTGCGCAACCGAATCAAATGCACATGTGCTGAGAAGTATATAAGTACTGTCATTTACTGTAACTTCACCTCCGTTTTTCATAAAAGTTACTTCATCTTTAGAAATTGTAGTCTTTTTAGTTGATAAAGTTGCAGCAGTGCCTGTAAACTCATTTTCAATGTGGATTCTAGGTCGTTTATTTTCACTACTTTTCAATTTTTCATTTTTTTTTTGTTCTTTTTATTAAACCGTTTTAGCCAATTTTCACAGTCATTCGGATTATAATTAAATACTGATTCTTTTGAAAATATAGCCTCTTGCTCGATATTTTTTTTTTATTGTAGTTTCTTTTGGAGCGTTATTTTTGCTATGTAAACTTTTGAGCGCTAACGTCAACGCACCCTTCAAATGAGCGTTATGTTCTACAAAAAAATCATCTACTCGTAGCCTCATATTAACACTTTTAACAATGAATGTTTGATAACGTTAAAATAACTTTCACAATTACTACTGCTGGGTGAAAAAATATCGCTCTTAAAATATTTGCACATGACATTTTGTGGTGGTAGTACGAGGGGGTGTTCTAATGAAACACGGTCGAAAACGTTCGTTAACTGAATGCTTTATTGTAGAGAACATGGTTTATATGTCGCAGTTAAATTTTATAATCCGTTGTTATTCAAAAACTCTAGCTGTATATAATACTGCTCGGTTTTGTAAAACACCGGAAAATAGTTCAGCTTGATTGTCAATGAGTTACGCAATTACGTATAACAAAACAGCTAGCGTTGAGATAGCATATAGGGTTACCATTATTAAATAAAACTGTGTTACCAAACAAAATAATATATAAGGGGACAATAATTGTTCTTTATTATTTTTATATTACTCGTGGGATGGAAATAAACCTCAATTCAACTCCTTACTAAATTATTCAGTCTCCAACATCATAAAACACCAATGAAGAATAATAAACAGCTCGATGCAATTGGATTAGAAATATAGAAATTTTGTAAACCCGACAACTCAATGGCGCAGCGATTTCTTACTTGCATAATTTTCCATCTTGCCGGAACGCGGGCGTCGAAATAACAATATGGGATCCAAGCTAAGGGTCTGCTTTATTCTTTTCAATCTTTTGCACTCCGAAATCACAAACGATGCCCCCGATGTCTCTCGATAAAAACAGCTTAGTCCCGGAACGCGGCTAAGAATTTACTTTATGGGAGGCCATATTTGTTGTTATGACACTGACACTTCACAAGCCACAAGTGGCAGGATTCCGAACTAATCGTTCTACAATCTTACGTTAGCTAGTTTGTTAAACATAACACATTGGACGATCTAGCTGACCGATTTTCACCTATATTACAAAACCGAGCTGTAATGCCAAATAGCTAGAGTTTTTGAATAACAGCGGATTATACAATCCAACTGCGACATATATACTGCACAAATAGTACATAGGTACATTGATGTCATAAGGTGCAGCTGCCCAGATCTAGGATGAATAATCTAGGTGATCTACATAGAAAAGGTTACAAGGTGTAAGTCGGACAATAATAAGAACAAGTACATACACTACACTTCCCCCCCCCCCCCCTTTTTTTTTGTAACAAAAATTTATAATTAATTTTTGGCTATAAAAACAAAATGAAAATGTTTGCTATTATAGCAATGTTTTCACATCGTTTTATGTTTATAATGATTATTAGTAAGTTTTTAACAAAAAAAGTTTTTTTTTTTTCAATATTTTAAGTACATGATTACACATAAAAAAAAATTAAAAAAATATATTATTTTCAATACCTTAAGTACATGATTACATACAAGATAATATATTTTTTTATTTTTTTTAATAATTTAAGTACTTACATGATTACAAAAGCTTGAGTCGCTCGCTCGCTTATATCTTGGTCACAGACACCTAACGAACCTAACCTAAACTTCTAATTTTAACCTAGTGTTTTAAGCTAATAATCTTGTTACAAATTAACATTTGAACTAAATGTTGATTAACCTAAGATATTCGATATAGATAAACCTAAGTGTTGTATTCTATAATGTATGTTACATTATAGAATACAACACTTAGGACATGTGAATTTATAGCATCCAAAATTATAAAATTCAATTATTATAGCAATTCATATTATGGCACAAAAGTGCTAGGGTTCAAGATAGAAACCCATCACTTTCTCGCAATTAACTTCAACAATTTTCATTCCCCATAAAACTATTCGCAAATATTTTGATACAATATTAAACAAATCCTAAAATCTGTTGACATCGAAATTTCATTTACTCTCTTATTCGTTATTTACAAACTCAGTCTATCGTTATTTCTTTTCATATTTTATGTATTTTATCGAAATAACGTAACATCAAAGTTTTGTTACCCATAGTTTTGTTTTCACGTAACGTAGTTTCAGTTTGCAAAATAGTTGAAACATTTGAAACGAGTGCTAGGAAACTTCTATCCATTTTCCTAGTTAGGGCAAACCTATAGGTTAGGTTATGCTAGAACTGCGACCAACACACGCACGAGCCGAGCGAGCGAAGCGAGCGTGCTAAGACACTTCTATCCATTTTCCTAGGTTAGGGCAATCCTATAGGTACGGTTATGTTAGAACTGCGACCAACACACGCACGAGCCGAGCGAGCGAAGCGAGCGTGCTAAGACACTTCTATCCATTTTCCTAGGTTAGGGCAATCCTATAGGCAAAGACAATATATTACAAGTATAGATTGCTACTCACATACATTGAATCTGTACCTCAACAAATTTGGCTTATATCTAGATGGCGCTACTGAAAATTGTTGGTTATAGGTTTCCATAAAAAATCCGTAACAATAAAGTGTCGTTGTAGTCGTAACTTGAATACCATACGAGTTAGTTTATATCCAGCAGCAATAGATGGCACTACTTTCTCCATAACTACACACGAATAATATTCGTAGACGTCTACACACACGCACCGACTATTATAATCTTGTAGGTACAGGTAGCGGCACGAAACTCTAGCGCTGACCGAAATTGCGCAGTAGTCAAAAATGAGTACTGTACCCGTGCGCAGTATCTTCTCTACATTTCACTCAGCGCTAAACTTACGTGCCGCTACTTGTAGGCAAGTACAAAAGAACACATTTAGCCATAGCCACTACGCGTTCGAAACTAATCAAAAGTCCGCAAGTTCAAATCCCCTCAATGGCTAAAAATTTAAAATTTTTTGTTAGTTCTATTAATTTTAGTGTTAAAGTATAAACAGAAATTTCGCGCACTTGGTACTAAGCCGGATTGGTGAAGCGGTTAACACAGTCGAAATAGTTCAATCTAGAATTAAGGAATCGCAGGTTCAAGTCCCACTTCATTGCGAAAAAATTAAATATATGAATGTTTTTTATTTAATTTATTTTGGAATAACATTATATGACACTACATTTTCAAGTTTTGCACACGAGAAGTTAGTTATAATATAGTACTCTATGGCCATAGCGTTTGAGACAAAATAGAATATCTAATAGACCACTAACAAAACATCTTTATCTAGTGGCTCTGCTCTGCGAGCTGGTAGACCTCTCGAGGCTGACTTTACATAGCCCCTCCAACTCCAGATCCTTTGCAGTTTATCGGTTATAAGTTTTCAGATAAAAAAGCTGCATCACTAAAAAATCTTATTACATTTTTGAATATTATTTGAAATTATTGATATATTTTTTTTAAGTTTTCAATCCCCATTTTTCCGCTATTATGAAATTTTTGAACAAATGGCTTCAAATTTTTTTACGTGATTTTAAAATGAAGCTGAAGCAGAGAGTAAACATTGTTAATTTAATTATTAATGCTGTAGGTTACAATAAATAGATTAACTGATAAGTATGTAAGTAAACAACCGAGTCGTTTGAATGCGCGTTTATTACTGGCTCCAGAGATGTCACCACAGATATTTTATACGCCGATACATCATTCCTCCACATGTAATTTTTGGAACCTGATAACAAACATTATTTTGTTAAAAAGGACCAGCTACAAATAACAATAAGATAGGAGGATTAACTTACATATTAACTGTACTGCCAGTGAAAAGGGATCTAAGTCAAAAAATGTGGTTTTGAGAAAATCGAGTTCAAAGTTTCAAAAAATTCCTGCACGTTCTATACATCAGCTAGAAAATTTTTGATTAGTGATATTGATAGATAATTCAAAATAAAAGAAGTCTCTATGACTAAAACAATTTAAAATAAATTGATATTAGAGATAATCGAAAAAAATTACAAGTTATATCACTTGACACGAAAAAATATTCGTGTAAAATGCTTAAAATGACATGCAACTATTTACACATTTTGTATTTCGTTGGTGTCAAATGATACATCATCTTTATTTTTATAGTGTTTTGAAGTGTATAAGAAGATAATCAGGAAGTCCCAAAACAAAATTTACTTGTTTCATGATCAGCTATTTTTACGTCAATTTTATTTTGTCCAAAAGTCATAAAAATATTACTTACATCAGTTTACACATTTTAGTATACCTTAATATTTTTGTGTATTGTGATATATATCAGATATTTAAGCGATCTAACTATGAAATGTTAAGGTGTAAAATGATATAAGTATAAACATATTATTATGTAAAAGTAATGCCTGGGATACAGGGTCCAACCGACGTCTACCTTAAGGTATTCGAATCCCAAGCAAACCTTACCTATATCTCTGGTGCATCCTGATAAGCAAAATGGACGTGGTTGTGGTGATATCAACTCGCGCGCGGAGGGATCTGGTCGAAGTCTTTCCACTCTTGATTACTAAATTAGTTGCAAACAATTGGCCAAGTACGTGTCTGGCTACGCGCAGTGTAGTGTTCCGTAGTTACGAATGACATTCACGCGACTAAAATGTCTAAAAAACTAACTATCTATTGAATTTGTATACAATGTTCCTTTTTGAGTACATTTATAAGTTGGTAACCTATAACTTTTTGATTTGTAAACCCTACTAAGCTTTCATTGAAAAAACACTTTACAAGCTTTAATTTTACCACTTTTTCATACTCATGCCGAATTACAGCTTACTAGTCCTTGTAGTCTCTGAGTAGAACCGCGGATTAGCAGACAGAATTTGTTTACTATGGAAGCCTAAAAAGTCCCTAAGTGCCCCTCCAGAATAGAGAAGGGACCAAGACGACCAGAGGTCAGAAGAGCTCAGAATTCCCGAGCAAAACTGTTTAATCGTCCATTGTCCACACCAGATACAAATCTGCTAAATATATGGATTCATGACATTTTATTGTGCATATGCTAAGAATAGAAAAAAGATTTTGCAGAGATAGAAGATTTGCGTTTAGCAGAAGTAAGCAAGACAGGGGAATAGACTGAGGGAAAAGAAGATAGAATATTTATTTTACAACAAGGAGAATACGGGAAAGACCCCGTGTGTTAACTGTCGGACGCCCGGAGCGGGCGTCTGATGTATTGTTTTACTATTGTGTCTGCTATGCCGACATTCGAAGGGATAGCATTCTCAAGGAGTTGACGTTTGGCAAGCAGCTGGTTGTAAAATAAAGCAAAATCCATAAAAAATTAAAACAGACTCCACAGCATTAGAGCTGATGATGCAACTAGTATGCTGAGATGAAATGGAGTGAGAGGGAAAAAGGAAAATATGAGGTAGAATTTATCGTCGCTAATAAAAATTATTAAAAATATAACACAATTGAATTTATAGACTCGAAAAAGAATTGCAGTGTGTTGGTAAATAATGACAAGACATAATAGTGATAATAGGTAACCAACAACAACTAATCATCTTATTAACAAAGCTAACTTACGATGATCATCAAAATACATGGATATCTATTACTAATTTTAAACAAATTTAAAGGATCAAAGATATTAGGTACACGAAAATAAAATAAGTATAAAAATGTCCATATCACGTGTTGCTTGTAACTTATTATAATCATGTTTTATACAAATAGCCTAGGTGATGATGATGATAATGATGATAAATGTTAGTTTTTTTCAATTTGTAAATATAGACACAACAGTTACACTGACAACTGGAACAAATTCACACTGTGTTTATGGATTTGTATTGGTAGATATGTTTTGAATAAAAGTACTTGTTATTAGGAGACTAGCGCCATCTGCGTGTGATCTCCAGAAACACGGGCAAGAATTATCGATTTAGCGATATTCCGTCTACGGTCACCCCGCCGAGCGCGGATTGTCTTTGCCCGGCCAGAAAAAATAATCTTTGTCTATGGGCTGCGCCAATCTGGCGTCGCCATCTTGTTCGGTCCCCGGTGGCGAGCATACGCGGTGAATGCATAATTTTTGTTCTTGTGGAAAAGCGTATAATTTCATGGAGAAATATCGCTAGGTTTACTAATTATTGTTTGTGTTTGTTGTAAAGTGGCACGGATGCCCATAATTAAAATAGTGCAATTGTTCGGAGTTGTAACCTCGTGGGTTCGGTTACGTAATCGTAATTTTATTATTATAATCTTTAATGCCCGGTTAAACGGAAGTTTTGTTTGGACTAATTTGGAAAGGCGTGAATGCCCATAAATAAAAATAATTGTGTGTAAATCCTAACGTGAAGTTAGCAAGCCAAAGGACGAATAAAGGTCGCCACATGACGTTGGTACTTATGTAACTTAACCATAACCAGAACGTTTGTGAAAACTACTTAAATCTATTGTGCAGTGAAGTGCTATTGTGACGTATTCGTTTGGGGAACTTGAGCTCAAGGGGAGGCTTAGGGACCCAATTTCCTTCACCAACTGCTCGGGACCCATTGGGACCCAGCCGTCGCCACCCGAAGAGGACTTCGGGCTCGACGAGGAAGCCAGGCGAGGCCGCCTGAAGATAATATAGACAGTAAGTGGTAGTATTAAGTTTTACGTTATTTGTAATTAAATATAATTAGTTTCTAATAATTTAGGTTAATCGTATAATTAGGTTAGGAGGTTCTCTAGACCTTATCTAGAGTGGTAGCAGTGCTGCGTTTGTTTGTATGTATGTTTGTTTGTAAGTTTTGTTGCCGGTTGGAAAAGTCGGCCGGGCCGACCCGCGCAACAAACCTTAGTTTTAGTAAACATTTGGTAGCAGAGCGTAGTTAATATCGGCTCTGATTACGGGCCCCATATTGTTTGTTAATAAGGTAGGGTTACCATTATTTCCCACAAAAATCTGGAATAAAATTTTGTTTGTAAAATATATTGTTTGTTTGTAATTAATAAGTATTGGGCCGTCTCAATCATACTACTAGATAGTATAATAACTTGTTTGTTTGTTTGTAAAATTAGGAATTTTAGTTTGTGCCCTTGTCAGACTTATTTATTTAGCTATTTAAATTTGGTTTGTTTGGTTCTTGTCTAACGCAATGTCGAAGACAACCTCCGCAAGGGCGACGCTCGCCAATGAACTTAGGTGGGCTGCGAGTGCTAAGGCACTCCTGTCCCGTACGGACAGAGACGGCGCGATTCTGGAGCGAGCGGAACAGCTCCGTACGCGAATGGCCAATACAGAAGCAGCCATGGCGGTGCTTACCGATGGTGATTTGGACCCAGAGGTCTGGGCATTTCATCTCAGGGATTTTGATCAGATTCTGGCCTTTCACGATGACATCGTGGAGAAGGCCACACAAATTAGAGCGAGACAGGCGGGCGGCCCCGCCCCTCGCACATCCGGTGGACTGGAAGGGCCAGCTGTAACTGGTCGGCTTCCTACCCTTCAGCTGTCCCACTTTGGGGGTAGGATGGAGGAGTGGGTGGCCTTTAAGAACATGTTCGAGTCGTTGGTCGACTCGAGACACGACTTGACGAAGGCGCAGAAGATGGCGTACCTCTTCTCAACTTTGGAGGGTGAAGCGCGGTCGCTCATCCAGCACCTCCGTGTGGAGGATGACCAGTATGACACGGCCTGGGAGTTATTGAACTCCCGCTATCAGAACGTTCGGTTGTTGGCCGACGCACATGCGGCGCAGCTATTGGCCCTGCCTCGGCTGGCCAATCGGGCACAACTGCGCCTGCAATTATTAACGCCCGTAACAGTGGCCTGTAACGCGCTGCGTACCTTGGGACTACCGGTGGACCAGTGGTCCATTTTGTTGGTACATATAATACTGGGCAAACTGCCTAACGATATTCGCTCGCGCTTCGAGCGCGAGAATGCTGAGCGGGACAGCGATACTCTACCGACCTTTTCCGACCTGTACAAGTTTTTGGAATATGAGGCTAGGGCCGCGGAGAGTTCCATGCCGGAACCAGCGCCATCTAGGGCGCCAGAACGCGGAGCCTCGGGCCCCTTATGGCGAGGGAAGCCCAGACAGACACAGCCACCGTCTCCGCGTGGAGCTGGTGCTCGGGTGGTGAATACGGCAGCAGTCGCGAGGGACGCGGACTGTCTGCAGTGTGGCCGGAAGGGTCACAGCCTACCACAATGTAGGGACTGGCAGCGGCTGCCAGTAGAACAACGGCGTCGCGTGGCGAAGCGGCATGAGTTGTGTTTTTACTGCCTGGGCAGTCACTACGCACGTGACTGCCATTCTGCCAAGCCATGCAGTGCGTGCCATGGGCGGCACCACTTGATGCTCTGCATGAACCGGAGCGAGGCTGGCTCCCAGGCAAGGAGGCAGGGGTCCCCCATGGGCGGAGCGGCTCCTGCGCAAAGCCCTCCACCGTCGGACGGCGGACGTGGCTTCGCTCGTCGCACCCCCCCTCGTGATGGGGGTCGAGTGCCGGCGCGGGTCTCGGCGGTCCGGGATCCTGCGCCCACAGGACATGGCCAGTATGTGGCTGGTCAGGCTTTGGATAGGGCCCCCATTGGCGGGGGCCCTAGAGCGGAAGTGAGAGGTGGGATACCTCCCTCCGCACCGGCTCCTACTCGGAGGACGGAGCCACAGCGGTTCTCCCCGCCGCTTCACGAGTACCCTCGGTTGGAGTACCACCCGCCCTACGCCAGGTATGGCAGGGCAGCAGGTTATGCGCCCCCTCACATGGGGATGTGCACTCGTCCGATGTATTATCCGGGCCAGTGGCACCCCCCCGGTTTGGAGAGAGTGGGGAGCCCATAACTAGCTTGCTCCCTCAATAGGACAGAACCGCGGACGGTTCTGCTCCCCACCGCGGTGGTCCGCGTATGGGGTCAGGGGGGAGAGGCTGTTACTGTACGAGCCATGTTAGATTCGGGGGCTCAGAAAAGTTTGGTTACCACTCGAGTGGCACATACATTAGGCTTAGCCGTGGAGGATTCGCCTGTGCCACTTCTTGGAGTTGTTGGTATAAAAGTTAAGTGTTTGACGGGACAGACACTTGTCACCTTTTCGTCGCTGAAGTCATCGACAATGAGGATCACGACTTCGGCTCTGGTAATGGATACCATTGCGGGTTGGCAGCCCTCTACAGACATACCGTTGGACGTGTTGTCTTTGGTGTCAGGCCTGGAATTGGCTGACCCATTTGTTCTTCATCCCGCCCCAGTAGACCTGCTCCTGGGTTCGGACGTATTGGGTTGGATTTTATTGGGCACCCAGAAGGCTCTGGGTTCTTCTTCGCTGGTGGCAGTGTCTACAATTTTTGGTTACGCCCTGATGGGCCCTGTCTTTGAACAAGACTCCGTGGAGGAGCCGACAGTTCTCGCGAATGCGTCTTTGGCCAAGACCATGCAAAGGTTTTGGGAGGTGGAGGAGCCACCTATGGTCTCCAGGACGGATCCGGACCACGCAGAATGTGAGGCCTTTTATCAGGCCAATACGGAAAGATTGTCTTCCGGTCGGTTGGTAACTAGGTTACCCTTTGTTGCTTCTCGTCCTAGCCTAGGACATAGTAGGATGTTTGCGGAGAAACGGCTGCTGTCCATGGAACGGCGCATGCAGCGTGATCCCGTACTTCGTGATAAATATATAGAATTTATGCGCGAGTACGAGGATTTGGGTCACATGTCTCCGGCTCGAGTTGATTGGAGCTCAACTGAGCATTACTTTCTGCCACACCATGCTGTTGTGAAGGCCTCGACAGGCAAACTGAGAACTGTCTTTGATGGGTCAGCACCCACGTCGAACGGGGTTTCGATAAATCAATGTTTGCATTCCGGTCCCAAACTACACAGAGATATAATCGATATCATCCTGAACTTTAGAAGACATCAGGTGGTTTTTGGAGCGGACATCCGAATGATGTTTCGCAGGACAGTCATACATCCTGAGGACAGGCGATTCCAGTTGATACTCTGGCGTGAGCGCCCTGAGGATCCTGTGACGGTGTATGAACTGAATACAAATACGTACGGTTTAAAATCTAGCCCCTACATCGCCATCAGGTCATTGCTTGAATTGGCCGAGCGGGAACGGACCCGCTTTCCCGTGGAGCTTCCGTGCTGTCACGTGACTTGTACGTTGACGACGTCTGCACCGGAGCCCAAAGTGTTGAGGAGGCCCTCTTACTGCGGGACGAATTGATAGCAATTCTCAAGTCAGGAGGCTATGAGTTGCGTAAATGGTTGTCCAATGAGCCTAGAGTTCTAGAAGGGATCCCGGAGGATCACCAACAGAACCCTCACTTGTTTGCGGATGTGGATGATCCCAACATGATAGCGGTGCTGGGCATGCAGTACCAGCCGCTAACGGACATTTTTACCTTCCAAGTGGATTTGGAGGTACCAAAGGCCTGGACTAAGAGAACGGTGCTCTCTATGATAGCTCGTATGTTTGATCCAAACGGTTGGATAAGCCCAGTGATATTTTCTGCGAAGTGTCTTCTGCAGCGACTTTGGACTTTGGGCGTCTTGTGGGACGAGCCGCTGACCGGGTCTACACTGGATGATTGGCTCGAATGGTTTTCGTCGATTGAGGAAGTCAATCGGATTGCCTTGCCTCGTCGAATATTGCCACCTGGAAAGTTTCAAGCCAGCCTTCATGGCTTTTGCGACGCGTCGGAGCGGGGCTACGCCGCGTCAGTATGTATGCGGACAGTTGATGCCGATGGCCGGGTCAATGTTTCGCTTTTGTTGGGTAAGAGTAAGGTTGCTCCTATCAGGACTAGGTTGACTATCCCAAAATTAGAATTGAGCGGGGCTCATCTGCTTTCTAAATTGTTGAGTCACGTTGCACGTGAGTTTGCGGCCACGGTCGAGATACGGAATATCTTCGCCTGGTCGGATAGTCAGGTCGCGCTTGCATGGCTGCGCGCGGCCCCACATTCCTTAGAGGTTTTTGTGGGAAACCGGGTTTCCCAAATACAGAATATCGGAATTGATATAGTTTGGAGACACGTGCCGGGAGAGCTTAACCCAGCGGACTGTGCTTCCCGTGGGTGCACGGCTCCCGAGTTGACTTCACACCCGCTCTGGTGGGGCCCAGAGTGGTTATTGGGACCAGAAACTTCTTGGCCAGGCAAAATTTGTGCTGTTCCCTCCGTCTTACAGACGGAGGGAACAGCACAAATTTTGCCTGGGCTACGTGTACATACTGCAGTCGCTGGGACGACTTCAGAACCGGACTGGTTGCTGGCGCGGTATAGTAGTTTGGGGAAGCTTCTGGGTGTTACCAGTTGGATTAAATGCTTCATTTATAATTGTCGGAATCCCCAGGCAAAACGATTGGAATCAATAGCTAGTGCTGAAGAGCGCCGGAGCGCGTTGTTGCATTGGGTTCGTGTCGTGCAGACCGAACGTTTTGAGTCGGAATTTCGTATTTTGCGCGAAGGACGCGCTAAGTTGAAGGGCGCGGTCGCTCGTTTGAACCCGTTCATCGACTCAAATGGGCTTCTTCGGGTTGGTAGCCGGCTCCGGAAGGCGGACCTTCCGTTTGGGAGTCGCCATCCTTTGTTATTGCCCAAGGGCGGACCCTTGGTGCAACTTTTGGTGTCTGATCGACACATTCGGAACGCTCATGCAGGGTGCAGTGCGTTGTTGGCCATTTTGCAGCAAGAATTTTGGATTTTGTCAGCCCGAAGAGCAGTACAAGGTGTTTTGTTTCGATGCATTTCTTGTTATAGAGTAAGAGCATCCACGATGCAGCCGCAGATGGGTGATCTGCCTGCTGATCGTATCCGGCCTACGAGGCCGTTTGACGGTGTGGCTACCGATTTTGCAGGACCCTATTCGGTCAAAACGACCACCCTTCGTAATGCCCGGATTGTAAAGGGGTATTTGTGTGTATTTGTTTGTTTGGCTACCAAGGCTGTCCACTTGGAGGTGGTGTCAGCTTTGACTACGGAAGCCTTCGTCGCTGCGTTAGATCGTTTCGTGTCGCGTAGAGGTCTACCTTCACTCATTCGCTCCGACAACGGCACAAATTATAAGGGTACTGTAAATTATATTAAGGATGTTTGTGAATTGTTTGTGAATATTGATAAGAATTGTAATAGTTTAAGTCAGATTGCTGCCCAAAGGGGGGTAACTTGGAGGTTCAGCCCCCCAAATTGCCCTCATTGGGGAGGGATTTTTGAAGCCGCTGTGAAATCGACAAAGACCCACCTCCGCCGCATTTTAGGGGAAACAGCTCTAACGTTTGAAGAGCTGGCCACAGTATTTTGTAAAGTTGAGGCGGTCCTCAACTCTCGTCCTCTCTGTCCATTATCTCAGGACCCAAATGACTTGGAAGTCCTCACCCCTGGTCATTTTTGGTGGGAGGGCCTTTGAATGCCCTACCCGAATACCCGTGGAGGGATGAACGTACATCGCGGTTGTCACGTTTTCAAATGTTACAGCAAATGAGCCAGAACTTTTGGGCTCGCTGGTCTCTTGAATATTTGCATTTGTTGCAACAAAGAGTGAAATGGACAGACAGGACTGAGCCACCCAGGGAGGGAGATTTGGTATTGTTAAAAGAGGCAAATCTGCCATCATTACTTTGGCGCCGAGGGCGCATTTTGCGTTTGATTCTTGGCGGAGACGAAACTCTGCGTGTGGCTGAGGTGTTGGTCGAGGGTTCGGTTCTGCGGAGAGCCGTATCCTCTCTCTCTCGCCTCCCCGTAGAATAAGCTAGCGGTCTGCTTCTCAGACCGGGGCGGGGGGATGTTTTGAATAAAAGTACTTGTTATTAGGAGACTAGCGCCATCTGCGTGTGATCTCCAGAAACACGGGCAAGAATTATCGATTTAGCGATATTCCGTCTACGGTCACCCCGCCGAGCGCGGATTGTCTTTGCCCGGCCAGAAAAAATAATCTTTGTCTATGGGCTGCGCCAATCTGGCGTCGCCATCTTGTTCGGTCCCCGGTGGCGAGCATACGCGGTGAATGCATAATTTTTGTTCTTGTGGAAAAGCGTATAATTTCATGGAGAAATATCGCTAGGTTTACTAATTATTGTTTGTGTTTGTTGTAAAGTGGCACGGATGCCCATAATTAAAATAGTGCAATTGTTCGGAGTTGTAACCTCGTGGGTTCGGTTACGTAATCGTAATTTTATTATTATAATCTTTAATGCCCGGTTAAACGGAAGTTTTGTTTGGACTAATTTGGAAAGGCGTGAATGCCCATAAATAAAAATAATTGTGTGTAAATCCTAACGTGAAGTTAGCAAGCCAAAGGACGAATAAAGGTCGCCACATGACGTTGGTACTTATGTAACTTAACCATAACCAGAACGTTTGTAAAAACTACTTAAATCTATTGTGCAGTGAAGTGCTATTGTGACGTATTCGTTTGGGGAACTTGAGCTCAAGGGCAGGCTTAGGGACCCAATTTCCTTCACCAACTGCTCGGGACCCATTGGGACCCAGCCGTCGCCACCCAAAGAGGACTTCGGGCTCGACGAGGAAGCCAGGCGAGGCCGCCTGAAGATAATATAGACAGTAAGTGGTAGTATTAAGTTTTACGTTATTTGTAATTAAATATAATTAGTTTCTAATAATTTAGGTTAATCGTATAATTAGGTTAGGAGGTTCTCTAGACCTTATCTAGAGTGGTAGCAGAGCTGCGTTTGTTTGTATGTATGTTTGTTTGTAAGTTTTGTTGCCGGTTGGAAAAGTCGGCCGGGCCGACCCGCGCAACAAACCTTAGTTTTAGTAAACAGATATATATAATGCATTATATTTTAAACATATTTTTTTATAAATACCTAATTGGAATATATACTTATGATCTGTTTTTTTAATGTTCAAATAATGTCTTTATTTACTAACGTTACAATCATCAGCATTTTTTACTTCGCTGTCCGTAAATAAAGAATAATAGTAATACCATAGATTTGTTCATATAGTTATGACTGATGGAACATTTAGGTTGTTGAAATCAATTTATATATAGGTATTACATTTCGAGCATTTTGAAGTTTATACATATAATAAGACAGTAAAAAAAGTATGTCTGTACATTAAAAATATTTCCAAAAAAAATATTGGGGGCGATGGAGACATATAAATAGGTATATTATTACTCTGTGGTAATAGAGAAAGAATTTAAAAAAAATGTCTATCTGTTTGTCCGTGTGTCTGTTGGTACACGCTAATCTCCGGAAATACTGGACGGATTCGAATGTAACCCTTTTTTTGTTATATAGCTGTTAAGCCTGAGCAACATATAGGGTATAAATGATTTTAAAAAATGGAACACCTGATGTAGAACTATAATGGTCCAGCTAAACTATAAGAAATATATATAATAGACTAATGAGCATTTTCCAGAGATATAAAGTCCACGCGAACGAAATCGCGGACTTCGGCTAGTCAATATTAAAGATTTTGTTTGCATTATTTTCGTAAAATTATTTGTTTTGGTAAGAAATTAGATACGAGTATATAGTACCTAGGTGACTGAGCTTTGCTCGGTTATTACTATTTCTTGTAGTATTTCAGAGAAATATACTCGTAAGTAGATAGATACTTGTTTTATAACTAAACTGATGGTAAAACACTTACATATTTTCGCTAACTTATATTATTATACACCATCTAGCAAATTTAGTAACTCTTGAACTTGTGATATGTATTTGATTCAATTCAACTTATATCAATTTCCACAATAATCAAAGCTGTAATTATGACTAGTGTCAATTGATTTATATAAAGTTGTATCACTAAACACCTATTTTGTCTTACTTATGTCGAAAGTTGAGTGTTTCTACTACAGATGAAGCTTTTTTCACCAAGTAATCCTACAAACATTTTACGTGTTTATAGAAATAAGCAAACTTAAATCAATATGTACGAATATCGACGTTTTAATTTTCCGTTGTGTAAAGTGTGATAACTAAAGTTAAATTAATTTACACTTTTAAAACTGAAAAAATACTTCGGTTCATTTTGTTGTAAACGCATTTGTATTATAATACACAAAAATAAATTAACGAAACCCTGAAAAACACCTACTTAGATTACTGTACACCAACGCTAACTTTGGCATTTTAAGCCCTAGGACTATGGGAATAAGACAGAAAAATAGCTAATTTTTTTCTGATTCAGAATATGCAAAGATCTCAAAAGCGATCTAACTCGACTTAGATCCCTTTTCACTGGCAGTACAAAAGCAATACATATAAAATAAAATCTAAAAATACATTTTATAATCAACCTTTTTTCTGGGTCTTTTGCTGCGCGAGGTTATAAGTGAGGGCTCTTGCACGGTAGCCAACGGTACCTCACTACCCGGTACAGTCTGGCCGGATTCCTTTCCAGAACTTTGACTTGATAATACTATGGTACTCGTATCATCGTTCATGATCCCTTTCTCACACCTCTGCACTTTCTCACAATCACCCCATTCTTCCTCATCAAGCTCGGGTGAAGTTACTATTGAATGAGGCATGTCTGGTGCCTTATCAAAATCAACTGCCTCTCCCTGACTACAATCAGTGCCGTGGACTGAGCGTTCCGGTGAACAAGGAATAACATCAGCCACTGATGGCGGAACCGATGATGAAGACGGCTCTACAGGTGGAATTTGAGATTCATGAGGCACATCGTTTTGAAAAATCATTTTATTACCCGTATATTTCATCATTTGATCGACATGCCTTATACAATGTAAATTTGTATTATGAATTAAAATTTTGTACATTTTATTCCCAATTTTCTCTTTTACAATACCTAGCTGCCACGTTTCTTTCCGAGCACTGTACCATCGGACCCATACAACATCACCTATTTGAAAACTTCTTTTAACCGGTACCTGTTGATCTGATCGTATTTTCTTTGACGGTAATATTAATTCAAGACGTGAACGTAGGTTCCTACCGAACATTAACTTAGCAGGTGTTTGGCCGGTGGTGCAATGCACGGTGTTCCTATAATTGAATAAATATCCGTATGATTTTTCCTGTAAAATATTTAAATTTAAATTTTCCTCCATTATACATTTTAATATTTTCTTACACGTTCTAACAGCGTTTTCCGCCTGTCCGTTCGACGGTGGGTGATAAATAGGAGAAGTAATATAAGTCAAGCCATTAGCCATACAAAATTCTTTAAACTCAACTGAGTTAATTTTTACATCATTATCAGAAACTAGTAACTCTGGGATGCCAAACGTAGAAAATAATCCTTTTAACTTAGTAATCAGTGCACTTGTCGACGTCCCATTATTCATATATAATATACATTCTAACCATTTACTATAAGAATCTATAACTACTAAGTATACTCTTTGTGCAACCGTCAAGTAATCAATGTGCACGCGCTGCCACGGGCTGGCGGCCGCAGGCCACGGCGCGGGCGGGTCGCGGGGCGGCGCCGCGCGCACGCTCACGCAGGTAGCACACGAACCTATCCAACGTTCGATGTCGGCGTCTATACCTGGCCACCACATCCTAGATCGAGCATTACTTTTGGTTTTCGTAATTCCTAAATGGGATTCATGCAGTTCTTTTAACATTCTCTCCTTCAGAATAGACGGTATTATCACTCTATGCCCCCTAAATACACAACCATTTTCGTATTGTAAGTCAGACTTACAATGAAAAAACGGTAATATGGAATTACACTTTACTTTTCTTGGCCAACCAATTTGCATATACCTAACTACGGTCATTAAAGTTTTATCCTGCTGAGTCATTTTTACGATCACATTTAGCGTAATCGCCGGTAACGCCGAGTCAAGAAACTTAAGTGCACAGTAGGTATCTTTATCTGCACCCGTGTCGACCGGTTTGTTATATTTGACAGGAGCGCGCGAAAAATAATCTGCTACGGCATTATTTTTACCTGATACATACTCCACTACATAATTATATGCGGATAATATTATGGCATATCTTTGTAATCTCAGGGCAGTTGTAACAGGTATGCCCGATTTATTATTAAAGATAGATACTAGGGGCCTATGGTCTTAGAAAAATCGGGTGTTTACAAGATTGACTGTAGTTGTGGACGCTCGTATGTTGGACAGACCAAGAGGTCTATATCTCAACGGATCAAAGAGCACATAACGGCAATCAAAAACAGGGATATTGACAAGTCAGCTATCGCGGAGCATCTTTCACAAGCTGGAGTCAATCACTGGGTTGAGCTACATCAACCCAAAATACTTGCGACTGAACGCCATTACATACCACGCTTAGTTAGAGAGGCGATTGAAATTAAGAAGCATCCCAATTTTAGTCGAGAAGATAGCTTCAAGTTGTCAGGCACGTGGAATCCAGTGATTGAGCTTTGTAAAAAGAATGTGCGAATAACTAAAAACAATTCCCGAACGGACACCGTCAGTGTTGTGTGTAAGGACTTATGCAACAAACGACGAAGAAAGAGGGTAGACCGATATGGTTACCCTTGACAGCCGGACATCCATCGCAGTTCCTCAGTCGGCCAGCGCCCATGATGGCACAAGGGCCGTCGAAATATCTGGCAAAAAACGATATTAATCGCGGTAAGTCCCATAATATTAATAACAGTAATTGTGACCGTGAAACTCTATAATCATATAATATGAATTGCTATAATAATTGAATTTTCTAATTTTGGATGCTATAAAGTCACATGTCCTAGGTGTTGTATTCTATAATATATGTTAGTCCGAATGTTAATTTGTAATAAGATTATTGGCTTAAAACACTAGGTTAAAATTAGGAGTCTAGGTAACGTTGATTAGGTTTCCTGCGACCAAGATACAAGCGAGCGAGCGACTCAAGCTTAGGGCGAAAGTAACACAGATACAAAAACCACTTTGCCGTGGAGTGTAGGTTAGGTTTCCTGTGACCAAGACACTAGCGAGCGAGCGACTCAAGCTTTGGGCGAAAGTAACCCAATCACAAAAATCACTTTGCCGTGGAGTGTAGGTTAGGTTCGTTAGGTTTCCTGTGACCACGAGCGAGCGAGCGAGCGAGCGACTCAAGTTTAGGGCGAGAGTAACACAGCCACAAAAACCACTTTGCCGTGGAGTGTAGGTTAAGTTCGTTAGGTTTTCTGTATCTTCTAATCGCGTGTGTTAGTGACTAACACTAGTGTCAGAGTTTTTAAACCGCCTTAAAGGCCTCTGACATGGTTTTTAGGTAACGACCAATGTCAAAGACAGTGACCGGGACCGACGGCTTAACGTTACCTCCGAAGCACGGATCATCTTACTTAGCGGACAATTAGGTGATCAGCCTACAATGTCCTAACCAAACTAGGACAACAACACAAAGTCGTGCCCCCGCTGGGAATCGAACCCGCGACCTTCGGGTATGAGCCAAACGCTCTAACCACTACACCACGGAGGCAGTTAATTATTAGTTAGGCTGTATAATAGCGAAGGAATTTATTGTTTTTTTTTTTTTTTTCATAATTATCGTATGATCGAAATTAGGACACGTAATAATAATGGGAAAAAAGAATAGACTTTTGAATATTACAGGTCATAATATTTATAGCAAAAAAGTTATAGCACGTTGTATTTCGGGATTACAACTTTCGGACACATGAATATTATGGAAACAAATATTATGAGATCTTAAATTATGGATAAAAAATGATGAGACACAATATAATACCTTGACTGCGGTATAAGTCTAAGTACAAATAAATACCCTTATGTAGAAAATGATGTACAATCCAAAATAGAAACAATTGATAATAAATAGCTTATATAGAAAAATGATTTGTGAAAAATTGATAATATATTCTGATAATAAGTTAGGTCAAGATCTTAGTAGTAGGATTTATAATAATCTGAACAGTGAATGCTCAGTATTCAATGTGTGTACATCCGGGGTCACATTTTTAAACCTAATAAATAACATAAATTATAATGAAATAGACCAACATACCACAATTTTAATTATGTGTGGTGACAGTTCCTCTATTTATTTATTTAACTTTATTACAATACATGTAAATGGCGGACTTAAGGCCTGAGGCCTTTTCTGCCAGTCAACCAACAGGTGATGCTGAACAAGCAATCTTTTGGGGTAAGTACAGCATAAAGAAAATATATTGTTGTATCAAAATATATACATACATACATATATATCAAATATAATAAACCTACACAAAATATACATATATATAACGGCGCGTGTTATATTAGGCTGTATTTTATTAATTGTTATGAACATCGATTAATCTAAAAATATTGGTAACTTATTTTAATTAAGAGCGGGTAACACCGAATGGAGTTGTACGGTTCACTTTGAATTCGACAACGGTCGCGCGCAGTGTTAATGTGCAAACCCATTGGCTCTTTAAATCACGATTAATTACTGTAATCACGAATTGTTTAAATGATTTAAGTTACTTTATAATTAAAATAGTGTTGGATCCAAGTTACGGTGCACTTATTTCAAAGTTTCCTGAGTGTCAACGCCCATGATGGAGTCACGTGCGGACGAGTTTGATAACCAGCCTCCCGAAAGGAGTTCCCGGCTTCCCGACGTCCCGACATCAGAAGTGGGATTACCAAGGACTTCTCAGGAATGTCAAGCAGGTCAGAGTATTAATACTAACCTAAATAATGAATCCGAACGTTGGAAAATGTTGTTTGAAATGCAACAACGGAGTATGATGGAATTGATTCGTGCAATTAAGGAACCCAATACGTTTGATACAAAGCTAGCTTTCCCTGAATTTAACCCAGATTCTGGAGATGCCGATGCCCGATCATGGTGCAATACTGTAGATTTATGCATGCAAGAAAAACAATTATCTAGTGGCTCGTTGATCATCGTCATGAGTAAAGCCCTTAAAGGCGCAGCTGCTTCGTGGTAAGCTCAAAATACTTTTGCTGGCATAACTTGGCCTCAGTTAAAGGATTTATTTCTTGCCCGATTTGATTGCGTGGAAACACCAGCTGCCACATTGTTTAGGCTCTTCAGTGAAAGCCCAAAAGACGGAGAGTGCATGTCATCCTACGCTAGCCGTTTTCTAAGTACATTGATGAACCAGTGGCATTCTTTATCGGTTGAACAAGTTGCTATTGCCGTAACGCTGGCTCACGCAGCCAAAATAGAACCACGACTGCAAAGATTAGCATACACTGAAACGATTGACACGCGAGTGAAACTACAACAAGAATTAATGGCGTGCGCCTATCGGAAAAGAGGAGCTCCTGTACAAGAGAAGTCAAATACTCAAAGTGATGCTAAGAAGCCGCGTTATGAACCTAAGAAATGCTATAATTGCGGAAAAATAGGTCATGTAGCAAACGACTGCCAAGTCAAGGACTCCCGTTATTCAGGCACTAATTCTAAACTTCAGTTTTCAGCGATGAACAAACCACAACCGTCTCAGGACACCAACGTACCGAAGAAGATGCCACCGCCTACGTGCTACTATTGCAACGAGTCTGGACACATCGCCACCCGCTGCCCGAAAAAGGAAACCAGCACAAGCAGTGGGAATATTGAGCATCAAGTGAATACTTGCACCGTGAAGCCAGCCACGGACTACCTGTCAATTGAATCCGGTGAGCAATTTTCATTTTGTTTTGATTCCGGTGCCGAGTGCTCCCTAATTAAAGAATGTTTAGCTGACAGGTTTCCTGGAAAGCGTCATCATAGCTTAGTTACTTTGATAGGTATAGGTCAATCTAACGTTAAGTGTAATGTTCAAATATTGTCAACAGTATGTATACAGGGGTATTCAATGCAGTTATTGTTGCACGTTGTGCCAGAATATTGTATTTCTGATGATATAATGATCGGGAGAGACTTGCTCACGATGGGATTTTCGGTTGAAATTTGTGAGAGCAAACTTGTTTTAAGGAAAACTAAAACCATTTTAACGTGTGATATAGGTCAGAAAGTAAGTGATTTTAACAATATCAATACCGACATTTCCATTGAATTTAAACAACAGTTAGTTTCATTACTTGAAGAAAATTCTAGTTATTTTGTAGAAGGTACGCCAACGGGTAGAGTAACAACAGGACAATTAGAGATAAGACTAGCTGATCCAAATCGCACAGTGCAACGGCGGCCGTATCGTTTAAGTACTGAAGAAAGAGAATCAGTGCGCAGTAAAATCAAGGAACTTTTGGAGGCTAATATAATTCGAGAGAGTTGCTCGCCTTTTGCGTCTCCAATAATATTGGTTAAAAAAAAAAGATGGCACTGATCGTCTTTGTGTTGATTACCGCGAACTCAATGGCAATACTGTACCTGATCGCTATCCATTGCCATTAATTTCCGATCAGATAGCACGTTTGGTAGGGCAAACTATTTCACTTCGCTTGATATGGCTAGTGGATATCACCAAATACCAGTACAAGAAGAGTCTATAGAGCGCACATCTTTTGTTTGCCAAGAAGGACAGTATGAATATTTGACCATGCCGTTTGGACTCCGAAACGCTCCTGCGGTGTACCAAAGAGCAATAAATAAAGCTCTGGGGCCATTGACGGAGTCCTTTGCAGTAGTTTACATTGATGACGTAGTCATTCCTTCTAGTAGTATTGCTGAGGGCCTAGATCGTTTGCGTCAGGTTTTGAAAGCTCTGACAACAGCCGGTTTTTCGCTAAACCTAAAAAAATGCGCATTTTTGAAGACTGAGATCGAATTTCTAGGGTATCATGTGTCTGCCGGTGAAATAAGACCTAATCCACGCAAAATTAAAGCTTTGACAGAGCTTTCACCACCTGAGACGGTAACACAGCTTAGACAATTTATAGCCTTAGCTTCTTATTTTAGACAGTTTATACAAGGGTTTTCTCAGAAAACGGCTCCTCTCTATAGACTTACATCTGGAAAGGGGAAAATAAATTGGACACCGGCTTTTGAACAAATAAGACAGGAAATTATTAAAATATTGACTGATACACCAGTGTTGACAATTTTCGATCCTACTAAGCAGATAGAGTTACATACTGATGCCAGCGCTGAAGGTAATGGTGCTATATTAATGCAAAAAATTGATGGTAAATTACACGTAATTGAATATTACAGCCGTCGAACCTCCAGCGCTGAATCCAGGTACCACTCCTATGAATTAGAGACGCTTGCAGTGGTTAACGCAGTAAAGCATTTTCGTCATTATTTGCACGGGCGGAAATTTACGATAGTGACTGACTGCAATGCAGTTAAAGCTTCTAAGTCCAAAGTAGATCTTACTGCGCGAGTGCATAGATGGTGGTGCTTCCTGCAAACTTTTGAGTTTGACATCGAACATCGTCTTGGTAAAAGTATGGGGCACGTTGACTTCTTGTCGCGTAATCCCTTAGCCAGTACACCACTACCACCAATTGTCAAAGTAGAGCAAAAGCGTATACATTTAGGGTGGGAGAACATACATACATACATACATACTATCACGTCTTTATCCCTAATGGGGCAGACAGAGCATTTTGGGTCTTGCGGTTCTATGCAGAGCCCAGGGCCGCAAGACCCAAAAGCCACTTTTAGCGTCATGGTGGGCGGAAAGATGGAAAAGCAATCAATACAGTGATGGGTTGCTAGCCGCATCGCCTGTTAACATGATTTGCATTTTTGCCCATTCCCTCGATCGGCTTTTACGATCTGCGTGGGAAGAGAAGCAGCTGGTACATTCTATGTTTTTTTGTTTCTCCCAGACCAGCATGGGAGGGTGGGAGAAGACATTAGAAAAAGCTTATTGTCACTATTGGTTTCCTAATATGAACAAGTATGTTAGAAAGTTTGTAGAGAATTGCATTACATGCAGAGTATCTAAATCCCATTCAGGAAAAGTGCAAGCGAAATTACATCCGTTTCCTAAAGTAACCATCCCATGGCATACCATTCATATGGATGCAACGGGTAAGTTGAGTGGCAAACGAGACTCTAAAGAGTATGTATTTGTGTCAATAGATGCATTTACAAAATACGTCCTGTTATACCATTCTACGAATATAGACGCTAATAGCGCTATAAAAGCATTACAGGCAAACGTTTCATTGTTTGGCACACCTACACGTATCATAGCCGATCAGGGACGGTGCTTTGCTGGAAAAGAGTTTAAGGATTTTTGTGTTGCACATAATATTAGGTTACATCTCATCGCTACAGGCTCTAGTCGTGCTAACGGCCAAGTAGAGCGTGTAATGTCGACACTTAAAAATATGCTTACAGCAGTAGAGGCCGGCAACCAAAGGTCATGGCAAGCTGCGTTGCCAGAAGTGCAGCTGGCAATCAATTGCACTATGAGCCGCGTGACTAAAGCAAGTCCACTTGAGCTTTTAATAGGCAAGGTTGCTAGACCCCTGCAACTTATGACGTTAGATACAGACGAGACAAATGTAGACTTTTTTAGTTTTTGGTTAGAGAGCACGCGGCGCAGGAAATAGAGTCAAGCCTCGTAATAGAAAAAGCTAGATTTGACAGAAATAAAGCGAAAGTTAGGAACTTTAAAGTTGGTGACTATGTTTTGTTGGAGAATCATGAGCGCAATAAAACAAAGTTAGAGCCCAAATTCAAAGGACCATATCAGGTGTCCGAGGTACTTGACGGTGACAGGTATTTACTAAAGGCATTGAACTCTAATAGGACGTATAAGTATGCACACGATCGCATACGACCTATGCCTGAGTGTTACGTCCCATCGGAGTTGAATGTAGGCTTGGAAACACCCACAAACATTGTAGAGTCAGAATGTGCCGCTAACGGCGCAAGTAAGTAATTTAAGCTCCGTTACTCGTGTTAAGTTCCCTTAAACCTAGGACTGTGTGACATAGCCCTGTGTAGCACCGGCCTGTGTGACATTAAATAAAGCCTGTGTGGCAAATAGCCTGTGTGGCACCAGCCTGTGTGGCAACTAGCCTGTGTGGCACCAGCCTGTGTGGCATTAGCCTGTGTGGCAAATAGCCTGTGTGGCACTGGCCTGTGTGGCATTGGCCTGTGTGGCATCAGTCGAGTTGAGGTAAAAACTTACAGTAGAACCTGTGTGGTAATCTGAGGATTTTGTCGTAATTAATAGAGTTCAGAAATATGATAGAGTAAAGATTTTATTTAGAGTTAACTAATAGAGATTATTTTTTAGTTTAGTTTGTGCGATAATACACGGTCAGAATGACCGAGCATGTAGAGGTTTACTTGAGCTTACTCTTGGTTGTTCACAGATGTGGAGGAGATTGCCAAATCACCCGAGGACGTGTGAAGAGGCAGGACGGCCGTAACGGCGCGTGTTATATTAGGCTGTATTTTATTAATTGTTATGAACATCGATTAATCTAAAAATATTGGTAACTTATTTAAATTAAGAGCGGGTAACACCGAATGGAGTTGTACGTGTCATCGCGGGCGACTGAACGAATGAACGGGACGGTTCACTTTGAATTCGACAACAGTCGCGCGCAGTGTTAATGTGCAAACCCATTGGCTCTTTAAATCACGATTAATTACTGTAATCACGAATTGTTTAAATGATTTAAGTTACTTTATAATTAAAATAGTGTTGGATCCAAGTTACGGTGCACTTATTTCAAAGTTTCCTGAGTGTCAACGCCCATGATGGAGTCACGTGCGGACGAGTTTGATAACCAGCCTCCCGAAAGGAGTTCCCGGCTTCCCGACGTCCCGACATATACATTATTTACTAATAAACCACATACATAAACTACATAAATACTTTTTATATAACTACTGACAGTTTTCGGAGATAGTGTGCACGCACTGCCTTTTTAATTTTGAAACTAGTTTGAGCTTTCTACAATTTAATATTGATAACTATTCAGTCTCTAGTTTATTTATTAGAAAGATCAGTGTTTTCACTGATCTTTCTAAAGGAGGCAGTTTAATTTTAACACGTAATGATGTAAAATGTAAAGAACGCAAGGATATTGTGAGCCTGTCGGTTGAAACTATTGTTGAATTATCCTGTATTGAGCTAGAGAATTGTATTATAGTATGTGCGTACAGACCCCCAAAAGCTGACTTTAATACTATAGAAACAGTAATTGAAGATGTTTTGAGAAAATTAAGTTTATGTCGCAAAAACATAATATTGTGTGGCGAATTTAACGTTGATTTTGAGCGTCTGATAGCAACGAATGTATTAGATTTTTGAATCTATTTAAGTCATTCAATTCGTTCAATTTATTTTTAGAACCAACTAGAATACAAGGCGACTCTAAAACATGTATAGATAATGTTTTCTGTGATTGCACTGCTGTTGATAAAGCTATAATTAAAAATATAACTTTTGATCATTTTGGTCAGTTCGTGAAATTTGCCAACAACGCAGTAGAAGTAGAATTACCTGAAATAACCTACAGAGCTATTACTAAAGAAAAAAATAAAACATTAAGGGATACAGTTTCGAAAAAAATACCTTTAACTAAAGAAACTCGGGATGATCCGGATATTTTGTATAATAATATGTTCCGTGTGATTAAATCAGAATTTAATAATAATTTAAGAATTAAAATATAATTTTCCACTTAAAAAGGGAAAGAAACGTAATCGGAAAAAGTTTAGCGAATGGGCTACCACACAGGTATTCATATTAGTAGGAACAGACTATATGGATTATTAGCTATGAAAGCTTATAACCAAACACCTAATTTCATTAATAACGTTAGAATTTACTCAAAGCTTTTAAAAAAAGTATGCTTGTGCGCAAAATCATTATACACCAGGAAAGCTATTCTAGATTCTAAAGATAAAATTAAGACAAACTGGAATATTATTAACACTGAAACCAGGAAAAACAAGCAACGAGATAATAAAATTAAGTTAAACATTAACAATAAGGTTCTAGACACTAGTGAATATGTTGTCAAAGTCAAAGTCAAAAGTCAAAAAAAATTTTATTTAATGTAGGATAAATTTATCTCTTATTGAAGGTCATTTTTTTTTTAATATTATTTTAGTGCAAAAGCTAAAAACTGGGAAGATTACGCCGAAAGAAACCCAGTTCAGTATTGGTCCCTACCCAGCCTGATGGGCTATGTTACAATTACAATACAGATTTACACTTAAGCTATACATTTAAATTATACAATTACAATTTGCAGACAACTATTTCCAAGAATTTTTCTCAGATGATGATAAGTAGTCATTTACATGATAATACGCATTTTGTAATAAATGATTTTTAACGGCTGTCTTAAACTTAGATAATGGTAATGCTACTATATCATCTGGAATTTTAATATAGAGGCGCAAGCCGAGACCCACAATACTTTGAGAACTGTTGCTCAATACTTTGAGAACTTTTTCACAAACATTCACCTAAATACAACTGCCCCACTAATGTCCTCATCTAGGAAATCAAAAAAGCCAATGGCATACCTAAATGTAAAGATAGGTTAATATTTAAATACGTTACACCTAGAAATATCAATGATACTTTTAAAAAGTTTAAATAATAAAAAAACTAATGATTCGTGGGACATTTCAGTATCCGTTATAAGTAATATTATAGATGTGATTGCGCCTTACTTAGCTTCTATATTTATTAAATGTGTAGACGCGGGATCTTTCCCCGACATGATGAAGTTAAGTAAAGTTATCCCTCTATTTAAGACTGGTGACAAAACTGATCCAACAAATTACCGTCCCATTTCTATTCCGCTAGCACTGAGCAAAATATTAGAAAAGATAATTTTTAACCAATTTTTAGATTTTTTCAACGAAAATAGTCTATTCCATGGTGATCAGTATAGATTTACTAAGGGTCGATCAACAACGGATGCAGGTGTTGCACTTTTACAAAACATCTATGATGCTTTCGAGTGTTGTCAGAACGCAATTGGTGTCTTTTGTGACCTCTCCAAAGCTTTTGATTGTGTAGACCACAAAACCCTTCTATCCAAACTTGAGCACTATGGAATAAAAGGGAAAGCTCTTGAATTAATTAAATCTTATTTAAGTAGCCAAATGCAAAAAGTTAGTGTAAATTAAGTTAAATCTGAAGGATCAACCGTAGTGATGGGTGTGCCCCAGGGTTCTATCTTGGGTCCTTTGTTATTCCTGATCTATATCAATGATTTACCAAATTATGTAAAAGATTGTAAGTCTGTACTTTTTGTTGATGATACTTCCCTTGTTTTCAGCGTAGATAGGAAAACTGACACCTCTGATGAGATTAATAATACATTGTCGTAAGTGTTGAATTGGTTTACGGCAAATAATTTAGTATTAAATGCAAAAAAACTAAATGTGTAAAGTCTGCTTACCGAATGTTACAAAAGTTCCAACATGATTATTTATTAATAAGGAAGAAGTAGATATGTAGATAACACAACATTTTTGGGAATAACGCTTGATTCGGGGTTGCAATGGGGTGCCCAAATTTAAAAATTTGCTGGAAAACTTAGCTCTGTGGCCTACGCGGTTAGAAGAATTAGGCAAATGACTGACGTTGATACAGCGCATTTGGTATATTTTAGTTACTTCCACAGTGTTATGTCCTATGGAATATTGCTATGGGGTAACGCTGCAGATATAAATACCATATTTGTTTAACAATAAGCGGCCAAGTGCGAGCCGGACTCGCCCGAAGGGTTCCGTAGCAGCAAGTAACATAATATAAAAGTCTTATAGTATGTTTTTTTATATTTTTATATTTGAGTTGATTAAATAAAAATTTAATTGCGGTTTACGATTTATGACGTATTAAAGAAAAACTAGTGGCTAGATCTCGTTCAAACCAATTTTCGTTGGTAGTTTGTATGGTAATGAACATCATATATATTTTTTAGTTTTATCATTCTCTTATTTTAGAAATTAAAGGGGGGGGGGGGTACACACAAATTTTTCCACTTTGGAAGTGGCTTCCGCGCAAACTATTCAGTTTAGAAAAAAATGATATTAGAAACCTCAATATCATTTTTGAAGACCTATCCATAGATAGGGAACACACACACGGGGAACCCCCAAAATGTATGTTTTTTTTTTCTATTTTTGTGTGAAAATCTTAATGCGGTTTACAGAATACATCTACTTACCAAGTTTCAACAGTATAGTTCTTATAGTTTCGGAAAAAAGTGGCTGTGACATACAGACGGACAGACAGACAGACATGACAAATCTATAGGAGGCCCGTTTTTGCCATTGGCTACGGAACCCTAAAAACGCGCTATCAGATTTATATATAAATTAGGTGCTAGAGAGTCTTTAAGGGAACTATTTAAAGACATAAATATTTTGACTCTCCCTTCGCAATTCATGTATGCGAACATTATTTACGTGCGTCAGAATATACACTTATATAAGAGAAATTGTGATATTCATAGTATTAGCACGAGAAATAAAAATAAATTAGCAATCTTAGCTTTGCGGTTAGAGAAAACAAAAAACCTTTCGTGGGTCTCGGCTGTCGCTTCTATATTTAAATTTCAGATAATATAGTATCTAGCATTACCATTATCTAAGTTTAAGACAGCCGTTAAAAATCATTTATTAAAAATGCGTATCATCATGTAAATGACTACTTGTCATCATCTGAGAACAATTCTTGGAAATAGTTGACTGCAAATTGTATTTGTCTAATTTAAATGTATAGCTTAAGTGTAAATCTGTATTGTAATTGTAACATAGCCCATCAGGCTGGGCAGGGACCAATACTGAACTGGGTTTCTTTCGGCGTAATCTTCCGAGCTATGGTCGTTCCGAAACGCTAGTAGTTTTTAGCTTTTGCACTAAAATAATATTTAAAAAAATGACCTTCAATAAGAGATAAATTTATCCTACATTGAATAACAAAATTTGACTTTGACTTTGACTTTTACTTTGGCTTTGGCTTTGACTTTGACACTAAGCTGAGTCCGCTTCCAAAAGAATAAATAAAAAATATTATTTACATTCCTTTAACGTTATCTCTTAGTTATGTAATTGTTTCCATTTAGTTACACAGTCCATTTAATTTATACAGTTTTCTTTGTATTCAATATTATACAAGTTACCAATGTTTGCAAGGCAAACTCTCATACTTTTGCACCACATACTTAGTTATTTGTGTGTTTATATATTATGAAATCATTGTTGATTTCGGTGGGGGGAAATGTTAGGGAACTAACTGATTATCTATGCCACCACAAAAATAAAAATAAAAATAAAATTTCACGATAACACTTTTCAAAAAAAGAACTTCAATTTCCCGCCTTCGGAGCCGGGATGCGTTTTGTGAGCTGTGTTGTAGTTGGACACAGTTATGCAAACTAGAACCAACCCACAAGAAGTAATTTGCAAGAAAATTTAATTTTTGTTTCATAAATGTGTACAAAAATATAGGTAAATTATTTTAGATAAACAAGTTTACAACTTTAATTAATGTATTAATAACTATATAGAAAAAGTATCTCGTTTGATATTTTGTTTGATTTAGTAAATATTTTAGAAACAAAAACTGATGGTTCCTTATTGCAAAATTATAACTTTGTGGGTTGGTTCTCTTTAGAAACCTTTTAAGATTTTATAAAGATAGACAAATTAGGTTAAGTAACAAAAAAAAACATATTTTTATCATACTTTTATTTGTGTCTCTTACACACATGTTCGTTTTACACATTAGAATTAAAAAAAAAACAAATTAGACAACTTATTTTTAACCATTGTACTCATTATCCTTATCTTCATCATGTACTTCTATTTCTATCTCAAAATCAGGTTCACCAGAAAACCCGTCTACGTCATCTTCTACAGTTACATCTCCTGTTAAGTTTTTGTAAAATTCTTGATCACATACTGGTATAAGATGCAATAAACTTTTTAAATCATTCAACTTCGCCTCAGGGATTGGTTTCCCGTTAGGCCAAAGCTGATCCATTATATCTGTTGTTAATGGTCTTGCATCACCCCGTATTTTTTTCTTTAAATTCACTTCTAAATAGTCATCATTCAGGTTAGGTCTCATAAAAATAGAAAACGGAACTTCTTTCTTCATCATAATTTCTTTTGTTTTAAGCCAAGATACTTTTGACCCATCTGTGCCTTTTTTTCTGTTTGTTATTTTTTTTTCTAGGTTGGCGCTTGACAGAAAATCCTCTTTTTTCATTCTATGGACTTGCATTGGTTTATTTTTTTTGCATGTCTGCATTACTCGTATATAATCATCTGGCGTGTAAAGTCTTTGTTGTAATTTCAATGCACATTCAATTTTGCCAAAATCGGTATCATTTGGCAGGAAACTGTGGCCAGATTTCAAAAAGCACAGTCTGATCGTTTGAAGTGTTGAGTGACCATATAATAATGCTTTCAGCATCAAAGTCAGCTTAATATTTCGGTTCTGGCCACCGCAAGAATCACTCCAAAGTATAAGATTCTTCACGTTACGGTCACCAAGCCTCTCTGTTAAATGCTTTATAAGGCAGGAGCCTACTTCTTGAGAACCCCTACCCGCTTCTCCTTCCACCCAAACGTTGCAAGGGGCCTGGTCGTTACTTCCCACGTGGATTCCCAAGTTGTATACCCACAACTGTCTTTTATAAAATACAATGTTTGTTGGGATACGCGGAAGAGGCAGGGTTTTTTGCAGATCAAACGTGATTGTTTCTGTGAATGGATCTTGTTGAGCTAATTTCAAGTCAGCTTTCATTTGGTTTTGCAATATTTTTGCTTTTTGCAAGTGTTCATTGTGAGAAATTTCCAGTAGAGCCTTTTCTTCTTCTGAGCCTGTTATCTTCTTACTACAATAATAATCACATTTGTTACAAGTGTCTTTCTTTAAAGGCTTTGTACGGAGATTAAACTTTGTTAAGAAAACGCTTTTAACTTTTGAAAAAGAGAGAACCTTCTGACCAGCCGATTTCGCTTCGTTGCAGTATAACTCGTATATTTTAGTAACAGTCATGTCAGGTCGCAAAAATTTTGCGTCGTTACAATTTGCTCTTCTATAGTGAGAGATATATGTAGGTAGTTTATTTATTATATTAATGATAAATGCTTCGCTTTCCGATGATGCTTTGTTATGCCCTCCTTGTTTACCACGCAGGTCTTTTATGCAATCACCCCTTTTTTTGCACAGCGATGTATTTACTCTTTTGAAAGATATGTGGAGGGTGTTAATGAACATGTTCTTGCACACAACTACATCTTTAAGATGATATTCCCGGGTAAATGTCTTTTTCTTTGATTTATCAGAAGTAGTAGAAACATACGAACGTTTTACTGGCATTTCTTTCACGCATGCTGCAATGAACATATTTTGTGCTTCATAAGAGCCTAAATCATAAAATTTTTGGAATTCAATTAATCTATTGTCGCTTGAAATATTATCTCTGCAACTTTTAGGGCACTTACAGTTGAAATCTATAAAAGGCTTGGGGTTGATATTTTGTTTCTTAGAGTTTACATAGGATAAGTTTTTGTACTTCCTCTTCTTTCTTTCTTCTCGAGTGTGTTGACCATATTTTCTCTTTCTGCCTTTCTTGGGTCTACCTTGCGATGATCTAGCTTCAGAAGTTGCTGGCACGTCTGGCAGTTCTGGTATTGAAGAAATCAGTGACTCTGATAGTTCAGAACAAGAAGTATCACTTCCATCAATATTATTATCATTAGCAATGAAATCCGGATCTCGTACTGAGTCGTCACTATTGTACATAATTTCAGTGCTTTTGGAAATATTAGGTCGATTTTCATCAGTTTCGAATATATTTTCAGGAGATTCGGAACCACTTTGCAAGTCTTCTGTTAAAATGTTGAACAGGTGTGTTGTCTCTGGCGACATTGGACGTAAAGGAGACGAAAGGGGATCGACAAGGGTGTCATTATTAGGTTTAATAATCAGCGGAGAGGATGTTGGAATTGCAATGGATTTTTTAGACTCAGGGAAATTCACATTTATTATTGTAGAATTGGAGTTCATGGTGGAGGCTCTATACTTTTTTCTCCAATGTTTTCGTTAGAATTAGCATTTGCATCATCAAAGCACTCAACACCAGTAAAAAGCTGTTCAGCACTCTTTTCCTCTGTCACCTCATGCAGTACATTTTCATGCTCCTTAACATTGGGATGATTGGCTTCAGAAAAAGACAAAGCTGCAGCAAAGAACATAGGTACTTGTTAATTTCTGATATTTTAATATAATTACTTTCTAAAATAGTAATAATAAATACCAGTTTTAGTACTTCTCAAATTTAAATTTCGAAAAATGTATCTATACTATATATTTAAATGATATTTTAAAAAAAAGTGCTGCCATGAAAACAAAACTTACAAAAATACACTTCTCTTTTTAAGTATCTAGAAAACAGCTAGGCGTTATCAAAAGCATTAGGATTCTAAAGCACAATATTATTTTGATATGGAACAAAATCTTGTATTAACTTTTTTTTTGTCACTAGGGATTAAAAACTTATTTAATACCCTGTTTTCGGAAATTCGTTGTATGGACTAAAACTCAGTTTAGATAGTTTCTAAATAAGTTCCAGCTGACAAAAGGGCTAGACTATTTGATGAACGGATATTTTAACCAGTTGCGGACAGATACAAATAATATGCAATTCAAGAAACTGAAAGGAAACTTACGTCTACATTGTGCTCAGTTTGTACTCTTAACTATCATTCCCATATCTGCAGGGCTGTTTAGTGGAGTTCTCAATAATACTCGTATCTGCAATGAAAATTGTAGTAGGTATAAACAATCCCATTAAGCATCAAACTTTTCACATTAATCAACATGTTATGGAATATTTCAATACTAGGATAAAATCATATTCAGTCAGACGGACTATGATAAAGAAGTTCATATTTAACTTTTTGTACACACTAAATAAATAATAAAAAGTTATAAAACACTCTATGAAGTTGAGGTTAGTAAAACAAACAATGAATTAGTTACTTACCGCTAACTCTGGTTTCATCGTCAACTTCATCGTCTGAACTCTTTGGCAAACAAGATCTAACAAGGGCAGTTGTTCGACTGCTAAACTTTTTATACATAATGTTAAATTAATGTTTTTGAAGAGCAAAGAGAAATACGTACGTACAATAGAAACTCTTTGGTAGAAAGAAGAACATATGACACCAAGGAAAGTATACCCAATATAGATCTCACCAGCATACAAAGGTGTGAAGTCAGGTTTCTTTAATATGGTGACAAAATCATGTTCTCCGCCTTTTTACGCCTAAGGTAAAAGTGAGATAGAGAACTTTATTTATCTCTTCCACACCTACGATATAAAATAAAACAGAAACATAAGTCATCAAGTAAAAAAAACCTAACTTCACTCTTGTGTATACAGGCGAAATCTCCACAGGGTATAAACTCCTTGTAACTAGCAATGTTCTGAGTTGCCAGCTTTTAATTTGGGTAACCATTTAAAAAAAATCGCTATAAATGGGTAGCTTTTATTAAATCTTTGTAAAATATTAATTATCGTTTAATAAATAAATATGTACATAATATTAATAGCGACCTAGTGAAAATTATCTTTATATTCGTTGCTTGGGTTCATAATACATTTTCACAAACTAGAATGTTTTAGTAACGCATTATAAACCCAAGCTCCATAGTTCATTGTATTTCCATTGATTTCACAAATTGTAATTTGCTATATGGAACTATGTAGCTAGGTTATTTAAAATGGGACTTTTTTATATTTCAATACAGAACCAAATAGCATGGTTCCTTTTAGTGATAAAAAATATGAACTTATTTTGTCTTTTAATTTTTTATCGAGAACCATGTATTATGGTTCTATTTTGCGTAATGAAAATGTAAAAGATTGACAGGTACCATGCAACGTGGTTCTGTTTAGTATTTAAAAAGTGCCTTTATTAAGGGATGGTACCCTAAGCGGGTCATATTATTTTTCTTGTGGCTTGATATCTTTATCTGTGTTAAATCTAAGATGTTGTTAAACATGTTTGTGGACCTGTCTAACTATATAACTCAATTTTAGTCGAATTGTGGGTTGGTTCCTGTTTGCATAACTAGGTCCAGTTTGTAATCCTATCCTATCCTATCCTTCCTACTAATATTATAAATGCAAAAGTGAGTTTGTATATTTGTTTGTTACCTCTTCACGCTTAAACTACGAAACCGATTTGGATGAAATTTGGTATGGATATAGTTTGAGACATAGGGAAGGACATAGAGTATTCTTTAGCCCGGGAGCGAAGATGTAATTCTATTTAGCGGGGCCACGCGACCTAGACCTTAAACACTAGGTACAATGCTTAGCCTATTCAATGTACCTCACGAATGTATTAACACAATTCAATGTACCTCAACCATTTGGACAAAAATTAAAAAAAAAAAATAACCGTCCAGCGGGGCCCTCGGTTGTATTACGCTAGAAATATCTAAAAATAATGCAGGTCGTTACTTGATTCAATGTACCTCTCGATTCATGGGATTCTCATTCTAAGGAATCTTTGGCAGATCAGGAGATATTCAGCAAAAAAACTTTTGTCCGTCCAGCAGGGCCCTTTGTAATTTGAATCCATACATGCAGAAAAAGCTAGCCATTGTTATGTATTACCAATGTACCCCAGAGTTCTTCACTATTACTAAAAATTTTGCGGTTTTTCTAGATTTTATTAAAGTACAAAATAATTAAAACTGTAGGTAGTTGACTTGCGCTTAGTAAGGTAAAGCCAACAAAACAAATATTTCCCGCAATGAGGATGTGAAAGTCGAAACCTTTTTATTTTATGTTTTTGAGAGGAAAAAAAAAAAGAAAAATAACAGATGAAAATAGAATAATGATGAAGTTTTTGGCGGGAAGTCTGGTTCTATGAAGTTTGTTTTAAATTGTTTTGTAAATTGATTTTAGTGTACTTTATAATATGAAATTGGTGTAGTTTGGTGTTATAAATGCTCATACTCATGGACAATATGTGAAATGTTTAAAGTGGATAGTGCGGCTGTAGTGATACTGATTTGTTTGCAGACTGTGATGGGCGTCTTAGCGCCGTCCGCGGCGTCCGCAACTAGGGTTAGGGTCAGGACTCAGGAATATAGAAGTGAAAAAACCAGATGGGCTCCAAATAAAACTCTTAATTTAAAAAAAGAATCACGAAGATATCACCAGAGAGAAAAAGGTGAATTGTGGAAAAAAATAGTATTAGGAAATTTCTTAGGTCAAAAAAATATTATTTGGTACTGGTAATAAAATAAAACGTCACAAAATAATGTCACTTGTCAGTTTTCATATTATCTTGAACGTGATTTTAGATTTATTATTGTGGAAAAATTGATATTAAGAGCGCTATTTGACTCCAAGAAACGATGACGTCATTAATCTTTATTGCATGCAAATCCCATAGAAAATGATTGTTTTAACGTTTAAAAAAGGAATCTGAGTTTAGAAAGTTAACAACGTCTCGAATCACATACGTTTAGAAAAAAGTATCTGATTTGAGTTTTGGTAACGTTCTTAATTTGAATTCTCTTTCGTAAAAAAAGTGCTTCGTAAATAATAGGGAAAATCAGTGCTGTTAATCTTTTTCAACAGATATAGTTATAGAAAAATATAAAGACCTGTTAAAAAATGTTGGTAAGTTTATAATTATATTTTTATATATTAGTTACATATTTAATCCAGCCAGATCGATATATGTGCCGGTAGTGCCGGAGCGCGCGATGGTGAGACGAGTTGGAATAATTTAATAAGAGCTGAAAAAAAAAACACGACACAGGACCGAATGGAAAATGCAGGAAGGCCCTTGCCCGGCAGTGGACATCCGACTGCGTCAGAAGGAGGGTTATGTTGTCGCTGTTTATCGCTCTAGCAAATTTGTATTGTTTTTTTTATCAAACTTTCTTGTACTCAATGCTAAGAGCGTTTTATCCCAGTAAACCATAGTGATAAACAGAAAATTATGCAGCACAAAAAAACAATACAATATTCATACAATAAAATATCTAAATAATATTACACCTTATATAATAACCTTATATATGTAGTAACATATAATTATTTCTTATGATAAAATAAAACATACCTTACAAAAATACATATACATAACATAATATATACTTATGATTTATGATATACATAACATTATAGATCAAATACATACAAATATCTACATATTACAATTAATCCAGGGTGTCAGCTTCCTACATGCTAAATTGTATCACAATTGGTCCAGCCGTAGGCGCGTGAATATATATATATATATATTCACGCGCCAATATATATATATATATATATATATATATATATATATATATATATATATATATATATATATATATATATATATATATATACCCTATATATTTTATTTATTTATTTATTATGAAGTAAATAAACGCTGCATATAGAGTGTGATAACTAAATCCTTGTTTTTTTTGTTTTATAGGAGCAGTAAACAAGTCACCGCTGATCAGCTCTTCCCATCCGATAGTGAGCATGAGGAACGAGTGGAACGTAAGGAGCGAGAGCAACGAGAGGACCAGCGGGAGGAGGCAAAACCCAAAAAGAGGGTTCAATCGTCTAAGCCGTCGAGCTCACAATCTGCTAAGAAGAGCAAGCCAGGACGCAGCATGCCAGTCATCTCACCGGTCCCTGCGCTGCCCAAAACTACGGCACGAGACTTGTTTGGCACAGACAGCGAGGATAATAGTGATGAAGCAGATTCCGCGCGGCCTGGTAAAAAAGACCACCCCATGCACTCCTACTTTACAAGGAGGATTGCACGGGGTTATTCAAGGCAAATTGATGAAATAAAAACTGGGTCTCATTATATTGAGCTCAAAATTTATAGAGCAGACGAAATCAAAAAAGTGGTGCCACTGAATAGGTGGCGTCACGCCATAGTATCTATTAAAAATAGAACTGATGACAACACTAAGGCGTGGCGTCACCTTTCAGATTTTGTGGCTGCCACTCGGAAGGAGTTCCGTGGTACTCCTCCAACATTCATAAATGCATATTTTTAATAGATCTTTATATATTAAGAATATGAATTTGTGACGTTAAGTTGTATGCTACGGATTATGATATAATCGTACATTAATTAATATAATCCTCCATATAATCAATGTTATTTTATACTTAATAAAGTGCTTCTGTATTATAAGAATGTTGTCTTTTTTTACAGTTACACGATACCCTCCTAAAGATGGCGGACTGCATATCAATGATCCAATGTCTAGTAATATAAATGAAAGAATCCAATGTAAACAATGTAAAATTGAAATGCCTAGAAAAGAATACCAGTACCACTTGAGAACGAATATCCATAAGTCAAATAGTTTAATACAGAGCCAATTTCAGAATGTAAATATCATAGCCACAGCATTCAAAAACAGAATAATGACATATCGTTTAAACCCTGCACATGAAGTAGATTACCTCTCCCCAGAGGACTTCGTACAGGATAATCAAAATCAAATTGTCAGTCTAATAAAATTATTATTATTAAAACATGATTGTATCAAGGTAAACTTTAAATTATTTGCAAACTTTGTTTTACCTAATTCTTGTGAACAGCTATTAAAATCTTTTAATATGAAGTATGAAGTTATATATCATAATACTGATATAAATGAATTATATTCTCATGTAATAGAAACATTTAAGAGAAAAGTTAGTGAATTTGAACATTGTGACTCGGGTTGGTCTTACACATCCATAAGCCACCTTGAGATTAACATTAACAAATATAGTCCAATGAGAGGTGGATCTTATTTAGATTTACCTTCTCCAATAAAAAATACAAAAAGTTGTTTAAATATAAAAAATACTGATAATAAATATTTTTTGTGGAGCATCGTAGCTGCATTATATCCTAGTAAAAGAAATGTGTGCAGGAAGAGTTCATATCCACAATACTCAACCGTATTAAGTACAGATGAAATTAATTTCCCGCCTTCTTTTCAAGATATTAAGTCATTTGAATCAAAGAATATTGATATTAGTTTAAATGTGTATGGTTTGGATAAGAAAAATCTTGTAACTGGGCCTCTTTATATGACAAAATCTAAGAAAAAGAATCACGTAAATTTGTTATATTTTGAAATTGATCGCAAAGGACATTACTGTTTAATTAAAGATCTTGTACGCTTAGTAAGACGGCAAGTCACTCATCATAAGGGTAAAGTTTATTTATGCGAAGCATGTCTGCAATTTTTTAAAAATGAACCAAAATACAATTCACATCAATGCTCGAAAATATTGACCATATTACCTGAGTCTAACACTATGCTACAGTTTCAAAATTATAATAGAAAACAAAAAATTCCGTTCGTTATTTATGCTGATTTTGAAAGTTTATTAGAGAACTCAAATGAATGTGTTGGTGAGCACACCCGTATGTACTATCACGGTCTTTTTTGCATGTGAGGTTTTGCACCTGGACTCACAGAACTTAAACTAGATGGCGTATTCACAAATTAAAAATAACAAAAGCTCAGCAACGTGCATCTGCAAAATATGATTTTTAATTGGCTTAAGATAATTTGTGATGACATGAAATAAAATAGTAACTATAGCAAAAAACAATATATTTTCTATAAAACATAGCTTATTGATTTTTTTATTTTCAAGAAATACTAGCGCCATCTTAAGATATAATCCACTCAGTTGGCGTTGTAACCCTGCTCGAACGATTTTGCTGCTATGGAAAATTTTCTTCTGATCAGTTCTGCATGGAAAGCATAAGGTTTACTTTGCTGTGAGGTTTTTGCATTAGGAGCCTCAGAATGAAACTAGATGGCACTGTTCACAAAAAAAAAATAACAAGTAAACCTTTTATTTACTAGTAGATCTTATTTTCACTAAAGTTGAAAACAGATAGATGAGCTAGTGGCGCATTATTGACGTAAGCCGATTGGCAGCGGTTCGAATCCCAGGTCAGGCTTAATTTAAAAAAAAGAAACAATATAATAATTAATTGTTTTTTATTTTATATAATTTTTTATAATATAAAAAATATGGTAATATTTTTTTATTTGGTAAAATGGAAACATCAACAAATATTTTTCCTACTGATTAACGTTTACAATTGCAACTTTCGTGTAGGTAGATAAAAAATAAAACAACATTAGTAATATTATAGTCTTATAATTAATACACCTTAACTTATAATAACCTTTAGCTAAATACACAACATAAGTTTTTTAAATGTTTTGCCTTCTTATATATAGTTATAGTTAGTGTAGTATAGAATAATACAAAAATTCGTTTTGCAGATATATATATTGACTATATGATTAATTGATATAATATGATTTTAAGGTTTATAGCTTAAGTATTCGTTCCCAATCGAGGAAGAGATTGAAGCTAAACCTCAAATCAATAACAATTTTGAGACCGGGTTGTAGCTACCATAAAGAATAAAAGACAATATAAACATTTTTAATAATGCAGAAAATAATAAAAATCAATTAGTATAATAACATATTGCTATTAAAAAAACGACGGGTTGCACTCTGGGAGTGCCGGCAGAAGTGAAAACTTGAATATTAACGTTGTGCATTTTTGATATTTTGGAATGGTTAGGGAATAATTTTGCACGAATTGCTTTAATTATCAGTATAAAATATTTCAAATCTTTTCTGAACCACAGTCTGTCACAAATGTCACAAGCATGACCAAATTCATTTTCAACAAAATCATTTTCAAATACACAGCAGTATGGCCACTACTCAGACGGTCGAGCCATCAGCTGTCACCATCCATGGATGCGCGTAGCACGCTGTAACATAAACACACACGAACATTCGCGCAAGCGCCCTGCGCCGTCTTACGAATTTTCGATCAGGTCACGTGTCCTGACGCGAGTTCAACATTTTTTACCCATTCCAAAAAAAGTGCACAACGCCGCTAAAGAAGTTTTCACTTCAAAATGGAGTTTATTAAATTCTCACATAAATTGGAACCCCGTATAGAATCCCATACCTGCATGCAGTGATTACTCAGTGCCTCCTTAGTTCGTTCGTTCCTATTGTCCCACCTTTGAACCATAACGCCCCATACATTTTCAATCGGGTTTAAATCCGGCGATCTCGTAGGCCAAGGAATAATTCTTAAATCCGATTGCTGCCTAAACCACTCTTGCACAATTATGGAACGGTGTATAGGACAATTGTCCTGCACGAACGATATCAATGGCACATCCTCTACAGGGAAAATATTTCGCACAGTGGGCAACATAACGTCCTTCAGCACGTCTAAATAATTCACACTATTTGCTCGACTGGGTACTAAAGTTAGTTCTCCTGGGCCTGCGGCACTCATCCACCCCCACATGTTTACTGTTATACGACCAGATTCACAGTTACCTAGGCACAACGTGATCACTATTATAACGCGTATTATTCCTACGCCACAACGTAACTCGTTCGTGTTGGCTAGATTTGAAAGTCTTCTCATCACTGAAGATGACGTTACTCCAGTCGAAATTTCTATATTCCAAAGCGAACTCCACTGAAACTTATTAACAATACAAATATTAAAAAAGCGCCAGGTATAGATGGCATTAGAGCTATCGATATAAAAATACTCACTAATAAAATAAACTCGGCTATAACTAAATTCATTAACTTGAGCGTCTCAAATGGTAAATATCCGGCTCTTCTTAAAACTGGAATAGTCCGACCAATACACAAGAAAGGCAGTACAACAGAATATGACAACTTTAGACCGATAACTATATTGTCCATTTTGGATAAAATTACTGAAAAATTTATAAGCAATCAAATATACGACTACTACGATAAAAATCACATTCTAAATGAAAAGCAGTACGGATTTCAGCCCAACAAAAGTACAACACAGCTTCTATCGTTTTTTACGGATAGTATATATAAACATTTAGACAACAAAAAACACGTAGTGGTTGTGTTTATTGACTACAGCAGGGCCTTTGACACTCTTAGACATGACACTCTTATAGATAGTTTATTAATCAGAGGAAAGCTGCTTGAGTGGTGTAAGGATTATTTAAAAGATAGAAGTTATGTAGTCAAGGTTTCTAATGAATTTAGTTATAAGGTAAACGCAACTGAAGGAACGGCGCAAGGTTCTGTTTTAGGTCCACTTCACTACCTCGCCTATGTAAATAGCCTTCCAAATGTAATCAAAGATAGTGAAATTTTTCAATTTGCAGACGACACCTGCCTGCTAGCAACAGGAAAAAGCGTAAAAGAAACGATTGTGAAATTGCAAAGAGATTTTGATAGTCTGAGTAAATGGTCACATGACAACGGTTTAGTACTTAATGCAAACAAAACAAAATTAATGTACGTAAGCACTAGTCAAAATAGACAGGACGAAATACCTAAATTAATTGCGAACAATCATGCATGCTTACACAAACAAAATGATAAGATCTTGATGTCGTGTGACTGTGATTCGATAGACATAATTGACAAGCATACATATCTGGGACTAGTATTTGACGATAGAGCTAATTGGAACGAACATACCAGAAATGTTTGTAATAAACTGAGAAGTATTTTGGCAAAATTTTCCATTATAAAATATCAAGTGCCGTACCAAACATTGTTGATACTTTATAAATCTCTAGCAGAATCAATCATTTCGTATGGTCTGTCAAGTTTTGGCAGAATAAACAAAACCAACATTAACCAAATTTATTCGCTACAACTTCGTATCTTGAAAAAAATCGTACCTAAAAATATAAAACATAAATGTAATGAAGAATATTATAAATTATTTTCAATATGCAAAATTATACCTATTCATGAAAAAATAAAATTTACGTTATTAAAAGAGGAATTTTTTAATGAAAAAATACAAAACAAAATCAACACCAAACATAATAAAATAACTACACGTAGATCATCAGAAAATAAACTTTTACTTCCGAAATATAATAACCTACACGGAAAAAGGACATTACAGTATATGGTACCAGACCTTATAAATCAATTACCAAAAGAATTAAAAACACAACTAAATAAAAAAAAATTAAAATTTAAGTTAAAAAAATACTTTATTCAAAACATACCAATTTAGGCTCACTTAACATATTGAAATATATTAGTGTTACAATAAAAAAAATAAAAATAAAACTTACCGCACTCATGTTGGACTAGTAAAACTAATCGGAAATAAAACATCAACCTATATACAGTTGTTTGCTCGAGCTTCGAGAACCGGTTCCGCCGGGGCGACGGTGCTAGCACTTATTGTGTCACAGCGTATTTGTAATAAGTTTATTGAAGATGTTTGATTATCACGCTTGTAAATTAACATAAGTTACATGATTGATGGGTAGATATAGTTTATGGCAATTCCAACGTTTGGAAAATCTCTAGTGAGATTATATAGCGTTGTTTGTCCATACATTTGATTGTAAATTATTGTTTGAAATAAATAAATAAAAAATAAAAAAACCCTAATCGCGCTCTTTTATGGGTTTCGGTTAGCAATGGCTTAATAGCATGTCGCCGATAATGCAGACCTTCACTATGGAGAGCACGGCGCACCGTTCGTAAAGATGTGTCAAACAATCCTGCGTAATATCTGGTTGGGATAAAGTCATTTTCCTTATAACCTTGCACCATAAGTTCACGCTGGTCTGAGCTAATATGGGGTCTTCTGCCAGATCTACTGCGGTGTTCCAACGAACCCTTCTCTTGAAACCGTTTTACCCATAAAGTGATAGTCTAAATCTGAAAGAGGAATATATGTTTTATTTTTATGTTTCAATGGCCATGCGTAGTAAAGTAAATAATAGAAAGTGAATTCAATCATTTTTTTATACTTACGTTTAAGCCAGTTTCTCTAGAAATTTCAGAATAATTATGGCTTTGCTTATGCAAAGCTATGATTTGGGCCCTCGTAGCCATATCAATATTCGAACGCGAGCTCATATTAAAATAAATAATTAAAACGCAATCGTAACTGAACTTACTCAAAGAAAGTATAGAACGTTATGATTTAACAACGATATCATTTTTATAAATCAATGGCAAACTACCCTCAATTCTGTTGAGATTTTATTTTTGTCGCTTACAATATCAACTTTCATAAATAACTACAACAGGATAAACAGTAGGGTAATTTTAACCCTCTGCATAGATACGCATTGGTCTAATGGTTAGTGGTATTGAAACATAAGACAAATTTTATGCCACCGAGTTCGAATCCTAGCTAGCTGTCGTTTCTCTGCAATAAGGTTTTTAATTGTAATAGGAGAATTTGTGATAATATAATAACTAGCAAAGAACGAGATTTGAATGAGGCACGTAAATTATTTATTTTCTTATTTCCAATCCAATTAGCGCCATCTATGGTATCTAAACCAAATCAATACATAAGTTTTTACAGAGGGCGTGGCGCAAATCGCCGTAATCGATTTTGTTATGGAAATATCCATGCAGAACTGACCGCAGGTGTACAAAGTACATACACCAGCATGTTTTGCATATTACATATGTTGTTCGTATGACTCAAAATTAAATAAATATGTTACATATAGAGGTCCAGATTGCGTTGACAAGTTTATTGAGCTATTGGTAGAAGATTTACAATGTATTAAAGACAAACTCTCGAAAAAGCTACCAGTAAAGCCCTTGACAGCTGCGCAAGAACACGATTACTTGCATTCTACGACTTGTCACATTTGTGGGCATTACTTATTTGGTGATAAAGTTCTTGATCATGATCATGTAACATCTGAATACAGAGGAGCTGCCCACTCATATTGTAATTTGACGTTTCGAGTTTGCCCGTTCATACCTGTTATTATGCACAATTTATCAGGTTATGATTCTCACATGTTTATAGAAAAGTTAACAAAACTCAAAGGACCTACTAAAATAATTCCTAAAAGTAAAGAAAAATATTTGACCATCACCAAGACAATACCAAGTAAATATGGTCAGCGCCCCCTTCAAATAAAATTTATAGATTCGTTTCATTTCCTCAGCACAAGCTTAGACGCATTAAGTAAGAGCTTATCTAACACAAGTTTTATTCATCTCAATCAAGAATTTTCACAAAAAGAACAATTTGAATTACTGCGTCATAAAGGAATTTATCCTTATGACTATATGGATTCATGGGAAAAATATGATGAAACAACACTACCTGCAAGAGAAAAATTCTATAATAGCTTAAATATGGAACATATAAGCGAGGATGATTACAATTATGCTTTATCAGTTTGGAAGAAATTTAATATACAAAATCTTGGTGAATACACAGATTTATATTTAAAATCTGACTTATTACTATTATGTGATGTTTTCAAAAATTTCCGTAATATAAGTTTGATACATTACAAACTCGATCCGGCCTATTATGTAACTTCTCCAAGTTTGAGTTGGGATGCTATGCTCCTGTATACAGATGTAAAATTGAAATTAATTAGCAATTTAGAAATGTATCAAATGCTAGAAAAAGGTATTCGAGGTGGGCTAGCTCAATGCTCGTTGCGTTATGCAAAATCTAATAATAAGTATTTGCCACATTACAATGACGATATACAATCTAGTTATTTAGTTTATCTTGATTGTAACAATTTATATGGTTATGCCATGACTAAAAGCTATCCAATATCAGATTTCAGATTTTTATCTAGGCAGGAAATATAAAAATTAGATATTACAAGTATATCGGATGACAATATATTTGGATACATTTTAGAAGTCGATATGTTATATCCAGATCATTTACATTACTTACATAGTGATTTACCGTTTGCTCCCGAAAAATTTATTTCTCCAGGAGGAAAGAGCCCTAAGTTGATCGCCAATTTATATGATAAATACAGTTATGTAATCCATTATGTGCATCTTAAAGAATGTTTAAAAAATTGGCTGATTTTAAAAAATATTCACCGTGTTATTACTTTCAGACAAGACAGTTACTTGAGAAAGTATATTAATTTAAATACCGAACTCCGCAAAACATGCACGACTGAATTTGAAAAAGATTTTTTCAAGCTTATGAACAATGCTATTTTTGGTAAAACAATCGAAAATAAGAGGAAACAAGTTAATGGTAAATTAGCTACGAAATGGCGTGACAATGATAATGTAACAAATAAACAAATTGGTGCTGAAAAGTTAATCACTAAACCCAATTTTCAAAATATATGCATATTTTCTGAAAACTTTGCAGCTATTCAATTAAGCCCTGATAAAATAATTTTAGATAGACCTATATACATTGGTTTTTCAGTTTTAGAATATGCAAAGCAGCACCTATATAAATTTCATTATGATTTTATAAAAAAAAATTTAAAATGATGCTCAGTTATGCTATACAGATACTGATAGTTTATTATATTTAATTAATACTTACGATTTTTATAAAGATATGTCCAAATATTTGTCAGAATTCGATACTAGTAATTATACCCCGATAATCCTTATGGCATTCCTCAAATAAATGCTAAAGTTCCTGGATTATTCAAGGATGAAATGGGAGGAGAAGTGATTTCTGAATTTATTGATTTAAGAGCTAAGTTACATTATATTAATAGTGTGAAAACTCAAATAAAAAAAGCAAAAGGAGTAACAAAAACGGTTACAAAAAAACTTAAATTATCAAATTACAAACAATCGTTACTGCAAAATAAGATTAAGAGATGTAAAATGAATACTATTAGATCTGTACGTCATATTTTATATTCTCAAGAAACAAGTAAACAAGTGTTATGTAGAAATGATGATAAAAGACAAATACTTTCAAATCAAATTTATACTCTACCATGGGGGCATTGTAATACAATTTTTTAATGTAAGTTATTGAATAAGTTAAAATATAAAAACTGCAATTTTTTATGTTATGTTTATGAGAATGAATAAACGACTTCCATTACTTAATAAAAGTGGTTTATTACATAACATTGACAAACAATAAACAGAAAATAAAATAAAAGTATTAATTAAATTATATTAATTACTAGCTGTTGCCCGCGACTTCGTCTGCGTGGACTTTAGTTTATAAGAATCGTTATTTTGATATTTTCAATAAAACCGGTCAAGTGCATATCAGGTCACACGCAGTGAAGGGTTCCGTATTTGTGAATGTCGATTTAGAATAAAAACTAAAGAGTTCATCATCATCTCAGCCCTTATTCCGTCCACTGCTGAGCATAGACCTGTCTTCGTCGACACATCTCAGTCCTGTGCTGCTCACATCCAGGTGTAACCCGCGACATTGATTATTTCGTCAACCCATCGCATGGGCTCCGTCGGGCCAGTTGCCCTGCCCAGTTTTACTTTAAGTTCATGACCGTTGCCAAATTACAGCTTCTTGGTTCTAATTATCTCTAAGTAAAACCACGGACAGAGAGACAGACAGAAATGGCAAAACTATAAGGGTTCCTTGTTTACTACGATCACACATTATCTCTAGTCATAGTCTAAGTCTATCGGAATTTTGACATTGTAAACTACATGTTATGTTGTAGATAGATCGCCAAATAAATAACGCCTGGAAGAGCTACTGGTCCATGAAGGAGCTAATGAAGGGTTCCCTTCCAATTACACTCAAGCGAAAGCTCCTCGACATCTGCATCCTGCCTTTTCTGACGTACGGTTCTCAGACGTGGTCTTTGACTGAGGCTCAAAAGTCCAAACTTAAGGTTTGTCAACGAGCTATGGAGCGCAGCATCTTAGATTTGCGACTTATAGACAAAGTACGAAACACCGAGCTGCGCTCAAGAACGCAAATTGCAGATGTAGGCGCAAAAACGGCAAAGTTAAAATGGAACTGGGCGGGGCATGTCTGCCGAATGTGCCCCGAAAGATGGGCCAGATTGTCTACATTCTGGCTTCCAGATGGACGCAGGGGTAGGGGTAGACCGAGGACCAGATGGCGGGATGACCTAGATAAATTCATAAGCGACTGGCCGAAAATCGCTGAAGATAAAGACGTGTGGAAAGATAAGGGGGAGGCCTTTGCCCAGCAGTGGGACACAAAACCTACAGGCTAGTAAAAAAAAAAAAAAAACTACATGTAAACTTACACTGTTACCGAATGTTACTGCTACGCCGTGGGTCTCTCTAAAACGAAATACTTATGCAATAGGTAGTGACTTTGCTAATATTTAATTCATCTTCCGTCTTTTGGCGTGAGTTCCCACAGCACTAATCTGTTGTAGCTCTCTGCAGCGGACTGCTGCCACCGTCTATACGTATCTCCCCCTCTTTCCCGCCCTCCCGATGTGGCGGTGCAATGGTAAGCCTTGTCAAATATGTCTTTCGCTAGGCGGGAGATAAAAGTCGAGAAATACGCATTTCTACTTTGAGTCCCGACAGATGACGGCGTTCCTCAAGTAACCTTAAACATAGATTTTCTTAAGATCGCCTTAATCATGAGCCGCGTCCGAAGCTGGAAGCGAGCGGAAAGTACTGGATAGAGCTTCCCCCGGGCCATCTTCACTATCGTCACCATTCTATTGATGTGGACTTTCAAGCTGAGGCATCTGCCAAACCTAAGATACCTCTAGGTATTTTACGTGCCAGTATCTCGGCACATTTTACCAGTAGAGCTTAAAGGATGGCAGGAAGTTAGTGTTCTCTGAGATCAATGTCTGCTTAGTGTTCACTAATAACCTCCGTTTGAAGAGCTTCTCGGGTAGGGCGTCCTATTCGGCTGTTTGGAGGTTATTTGCGGCGTACTTTCAGTTCAAACGAACTGGAAAATGACCATTACCTATCTTTCGTTCCTCAAGGAAGGAGGTCACAATACTGAGTAGTCTTGGTATGGGTGTTCCACACATTTTTATTGCAGTGTCTAACTTAAATTTTAACCTAACATTTTTTCCCTAACCTTTCTTCTTACGTAAGGAAAAGGTGCCTTTTGGCCACAGGAAATCGGACGGTTAAGGTTTTTACCCACAAAAAATGTCATGGTGATAACGGCCTTACCGCTTTTGCCAAGTCAGTGTGCTAAATTTTGCTCCAAAGACCTGGTACGGCGACTGCTTATCAGCGGCTTTGGCTGAGCTAACTTGAGCTACTCTCTCTCTCAGTTATCGAGAGGAGTCTGAGTGGCCTGGTACATCGGACTTCAATTTTATCCGCTAGGGTAAAGACGCGTGTTGACACAAATGCTCCTTTCAACCTAGAGGACCGTATTTGTGGCGCGACGGAATCCCGTTCCCATCGCCCGACTGGCCCACTTCATGCAGATTTATGGAGGAGGATTTTACGCGGGAAAAATCCCTTCGGTTCGGACACCTTGCCAGTAACGGGAGACCGGTAAGGTTATGTGGCGTTTACCACTAAAAACTCCGGGGTAAGGGCTAAAAGCCCCGGCGCGGCTACCACTATGGTGGTCCATGACTCGCTCACAGCACCCTATGCTTTAGTCAGAGGACATCCTCTGTGCCTAACCTAACCTATTAAGTACTTCCTATTTTGATTCCTTTTTCCATTTTCGCGCCCACAATCATGCTAAGAATCGCCGTTTGGTGGCGTTGGGTCTTGCGGCCCTAGGCTCTGTGTATTTTTACCAGCGCCATTTATTGGTGACCAAAAAAAACTAATAAAAAAACTCCGAAAACATCGAAATAGTAAATTTTTAGGGTTCCGTATTCCGTACCCGAAGGCTAAAATCGGGACCTTGTTACTAAGACTCCGCTATCCGTCCTTCCGTCCGTCTGTCACCAAGCTGTATCTCATGAACCGTGATAGCCAGACAGTTGAAATTTTCAAGGATGATGTATTTCTCTTGCCGATATAATAACTAAAAATAGAGTAAAATAAATATTTAATTGAGGCTCCCGTACAACAAACTTGGTTTTTTATAGATAATGGGACGGAACCCTTTGTGCGCGAGTCCGACTCTCACATTTCATAAAAACCGTATATAAAATTAACAAAAGTTTTAGCCAATGCTACCGTACAGTTTATTTCATAGCAAATTTTCGAACAAAAATCTTTGACGTGATTCTTTAAATTGATATAACTTTTTTATTTATCAACGGATTTCAATGAAACAACCACTAAATTTTAAGTGAAACTTATCAAAATACATAATTGAAAATCGCAACCGAAGTTGTTCAGCCGTTTCTGAGATAAGCGTGCACAAACACAGTTTTTCGAACAAAAATGGTTGACGTGATTCTTTAAAATTGATGTAACTTTTTTATTTATGAACGGATTTAAATGAAACAAACACTAAATTTTAAGTGAAGCTTATTACAATATTTCAGTGAAAACCGCAAACGAATTAGTTTAGCCGTTTCTCAGATTAGCGTGCACAAACGCATAGACAAACAGACAAACAGACAAACAGACAAACAGATAAACCGACAAACAGACAAACAGACAAAAATTCTAAAAATCATTGTTTTGTGTTCTATTGCGTTGGTAAAAGCCCCAAAAAATATTTTTACTCATTTATCTTCCATGTACAGACAGCGATCGGTTACGATTTTATTATATGTATTGATAAACATTTGACTAAGTTATTCTTTTAACAATTTTATTAATAACTGACTCCGTGGCGTTCATGATTTCATCATGCACATTTTCAACAATATACTGCACTGAGACTATTATCACTTTCACTGTCATTCATCGGTTGTATATCTATTTTAATTAGATTGCACCCTTTGCGTGAATTTTTACGAATAACATAGGATGTCGATGCTACCGCAGCTGCTGTTTTATTGCAGCCTTTTCGACCAGATTTTTTTATTGATTTATTTAATTCAGATTTTTCAGTCTGTTTTGCACCTTCATTTACATTCAGATCTTCAATATTATAGTTAGTCAAATATTTAGACATATCTTGGACATAGTAAAATGAATTTGTGATAGAATTAATGTCGTCATTATTGCTGGTAATTGTGTCAGGCATTTCTGTAACAACAAAGATATATATCATTACAATATACCAATGAAATAAAATATACATTAATATCAAATTAATAAACGAGATTTACAATAACTTACTGTTAGAATATTGCAACCAGATTAATGCATGCACGACAAAGCCCAGACACTAAATGAGTAATGATTCACTCGTTTAATGTTAATATTGTAATGAAAATGTTGACTACAAAAAATTATAGCTCAGATTACATATTATGTATAATGTATAAATTTGAAAGATGAGAATATTTCTCGTACTTAACACAAGTTTCAACTTGTTACTTAAACAAGTATATAAGGTGTCTGTTATGTAGTTTTTGAATTAATAGGTAAGATGAAGTTGATCAAGCAACCCATATCTCTCAATGTTAATAATATACGATTTAAGGATTGTATTCACTACATTAGACATAGTGGTTTATTACCAAATAACATTCGATGCATAATTTGTGGTTCATCAAACTGTGGTAAAACGAATGTTATGATTAGTTTACTGCTGCATCAAAATGGACTCAAATTTAGAAACCTTTATCTTTACTCTAAAACTACTTTTCAACCAAAATACCGTTTCTTGAGTGAAGTTTTAAAAAGAGTATTACAGATAAACTTTTACGAGTTCAATGATGATAAAGATGTAATTTCTCCGAGTGAAGCTTTAACGAATTCTGTATTTATTTTCGACTAGCTGTTGCCCGCGACTTCGTCAGCGAGGACTTTAGTTTATAAGAATCGTTATTTTAATATTTTTGATAAAATAGTTCAAGAGCATATCAGGTCACGCGCAGTAAAGGGTTCCGTAGTTGTAAATGCCGACTTAGAATAAAAGCTAAAGAGTTCATCATCATCTCAGCCCTTCTTCCGTCCACTGCTGAGCATAGACCTGTCTTCGTCGACACATCTCGGTCCTGTGTTGCTCACATCCAGGTAACCCGCGACTTTGATTATTTCGTCAACCCATCGCATAGGCTCCGTCGAGCCAGTTGCCCAGCCCAGTTTTACTTTAAGTTCATGATCGTTGCAAAATTACAGATTTTTGGTACTAATTGTCTCTAAGTAAAACCACGGACAGAGAGACAGACAGAAACGGCGAAACTATAAGTGTTCCTTGTTTACTACGATCACACATTATCTCTAGTCACAGTCTAAGTCGATCGGAATTTTAACATTGTAAACTTACTCTGTACATGTAAACTTACACTGTTACCGAATGTTACTGCTACGCCGTGGGTCTCTCAAAAACTGAATAGTTATACAATAGGTAGTGACTTTGCTAATACTTCATTCATCTTCCGTCTTTTGGCGAGAGTTCCCACAGCACTGATCTGTTGTAGCTCTTTGCAGCGGACTGCTGCCACCGTCTATACGTATCTCCCCCTCTCTCCCGCCCTCCTGATGTGGCGGTGCAAGTGTAAGCCTTGTCAAACATGTCTTTCGCTAGGCGGAAGATGAAAGTCAAGCAATAAGCATTTCTACTTTAAGTCCCGACAGATGACAGCATTCCTCAAGTAACCTTAAACATAGGTTTTCTTAAGATTGACTTAATCATGAGCCGCGTCCGTAGCCGGAAGCGAGAGGAAAGTACTGGATAGAGCTTCCCCCGGGCCATCTTTACCATCGTCACCATTCTATTGATGTCGATTTTCAAGCTGAGGCATCTGTCAAACTTTAGATACCTCCAGGTATTTGACGTGCGAGTGCCTCAGCAAATTTTCCCAGTAGAACTTCAAGGATGGCAGGAAGTAAGTGTTCTCTGAGATCAATGTCTACTTAGTGTTCACTAAGAACCTCCGTTTGAAGAGCTTGTCGGGTAGGGCGACCTATAGTTTTGTTTGACGTTCCTCAGGGAAAGAGGTCACAATCCAGAGGAGTCTTGGCATGGGTGTTCTTCACATTTTTATTACAGTCCCTAACCTAAACTTAACCTAACCTTTTTTCCCTAAACTCATGGTGATAATGGCGTTACCGCTTTGGCCAAGTCCGTGTGCTAAATCTTGCTCCAAAGACCTGGCACAGCGGCCGCTTATCAGCGGCTTTGGCTGACCTCGAGGTACTCTCTCAGTTATCGATAGGAGTCTGAGTGGTCTGCGCGGTGGTTTATCGGCCTTCAATTTTATCCGCTAGGGTAAAGACGCGTGTTGACACAAATGCTCCTTTCAAACTGGAGGACCGTATTTTTGGAGCGACGGAATCCCGTTCCCATCGCCCGACTGGCCACCTGCGCCTTTTTAACGCGGGAAAAATCCCTTCGGATACCTTAACAGTAACGGGAGACCGGTAAGGTTATGTGGCGTTTACCACTAAAAACTCCGCGTCGTCACCTCTCAGCCACTATGGGCAAGCCCCGGCGCGGTGACCGCTATGGCGGTCCGTGACTCGCTCACGGCACCCTATGCTTAAGTCAGAGGACACCCCGTGCGCCTAACCTAACCTATGAAGTACTTTCTATTTCGATTCCTTTTTCCATCTTCTCGCCCACAATCATGCTAAGAATTGCCGTTTGGCGGCGATGGGTCTTGCGGCCCTATGATCTGTGTATTTTGATCAGCACCATCTATCGGTGACCGAAATAAAAACTAATAAGAGCTCTCCGAAAACATCAAAAATGTAAAGTTTTAGGGTTCCGTATTCCGTACCCGAAGGCTAAAAACGGGACCCTGTTACTAAGACTCCGCAGTCCGTCCTTCCGTCCGTCGGTCTGTCTGTCACCAGGCGGTATCTCATGAACCGTGATAGCTAAACAGTTGAATTTTTCACAGATTATGTATTTCTCTTGCCGCTATAACAACTAAAAAGAGTAAAATAAATATTTAATTGAAGCTCCCGTACAAACGTGATTTTTTATAGATATTGGGACGGAACCCTTGACTCTCACTTGGCCGGTTATTAAATTTATTATTTTATATAAACTATAATAATAACATTGACAAAAGTTTTAGCCAATGCAATTGAACACTCGTGTTTCATAGCAATTTTTCGAACAAAAATGTTTAATAACTTTTTTATTTATTAACGGATTTCAATGAAACAAACACTAAATTTTAAGTGAAACCTATCAAAATACATTAATGAAAATTGCAACCGAAGCTGTTCAGCCGGGTCTGAGATTAGCGTGCACAAACGCAGTTTTTCGAACAAAAATGTTTGACGTGATTCTTTAAAATTGATATAACTTTTTTATTTATAAACGGATTTAAATGAAACAAACACTAAATTTTAAGTGAAGCTTATCACAATATTTTAATGAAAACCGCAACTGAATCGGTTCAGCCGTTTCTTAGATTAGCGTGCACAAACGCACAGACAAACAGACAAACCGACAAACAGACAAAAATTCTAAAAATCATTGTTTTGTGTTCTACTGTGTTGGTAAAAGCCCCCAAAAATATTTTTTCTTAATTATCTTCCTTGTACATACAGCGATCGGTTACGATTTTATTATATGTATTGATGATGATGATGATGATGTGGCATGTGAAAGTCAAATAAATATCCGCAATTATTTTTGTATGGGCAGGCATAAAGAAATCGATTGCTTCTATTTATCTCAAACCTATTCAAAAATTCCAAAACAATTGTTACGTGACAATGTAAATTTTCTTATTATATTCAGGCAAGATGATGTGAATTTAAAACATATTTATAAAGAGCATGTTAGTTCCGATTTACAATGGAAAGAGTTCAAGAATATTTGTCAAACTGTTTGGAGTAAACCTTATAATTTTCTACTTATAAATAAAGAATCTTCATTGAATAATGGAAGGTACCGACAGAATTTTGATACTTTTTTTAAATTTGACTGACTGTTTTACATATAAGCTATTAATATGCATAACCGATTTCCGAAAAACTGCGAATTAAATAAGGACAGGTATAGAGGGGTTTGACATATATTGTTACGAAACTGGGTTCGAGATTTGGAGAAAAACGCCAAAGTTCGTATGAGGGTTTTTATTCACTACGGAACCCAAAGGTTGACACGTGAAGATGGTCTTCCTGATGTCCAAGTCCAAGTCGCGTAGCAGCTGAGGTCCAGGTATATCGCCAAAGTTGTCGCAGGTACTTCCACTTGTAGCACTTAGGTAGGTTTCCTTCGCTTCGGTTCGCTTCGAAGTTATCGCTTTCGTAGCTCGTACTGAACTGGCGGCACACGCACTCGATCGCCTTTTTATATGCGCCGATACAGAGGTCCACACTTTTCTCGAATATTCTCATTACTTGACGAATGTATTTCGATTGACGGGAAACATCGAGACGCCGGTATGTATGTGTGAGTGCGACTAAGCCGACGACCATTCAAAGAACTCTAGCCTTTATGCTGTAAGAATAAAAGGCCTAGTTTCGCTTGCATTATCCTGACGTCTTTCTATACGATTCCACTCGCGAACATTCCGAGTCTATCTCGCCAGCAGAGTTCTTACTCGCGAATATTCTACATTTATCTCGTTAGCGACACTGCCCCCTTCTTAAAGACGTGCGTCCCGAGCGTCACTATTGCTGCCATGATAACGTGCTAGACGGTCTATGTGCACCACTTTGAGTGCCCCTCTTGGTGACGTTGGATCCGATAGGTCACGTCGTTTATTCGCGTAATGATCTTGTATGGGCCTTCCCATCTCGTTTGTAATTTCGGTGATTTTTCTTTCCGGCGAATCGGGTTATGAAGCCATACTAAGACTCCTTCTTCAAAGCCACGTGAGTTCGCTCTTCGGTCATATCTAGTCTTCATGTTTTCACTTGTTTGTAAACCATTTTCGCGAACTAAGTCATAGATGTTCCATATTCGCTCTCGAAAATCGAAGACGTAGTCTGGCAAAGTACATGGGTCTTCTGGTGGCCTCCCCGTTAGGAGATCCACAGGTAATCTAAGTTCTCTGCCGAAATTCACCTGAGCTGGGGTAAGTTTTGTGCTTTCATGCTCCGATGTCCTATAAGCCAGGAGAAAAAGCGGTATATATTTGTCCAAGTCTTTCTGATGTTTGTCAACCAGTTTCGCTAGATGTCTCTCCAGAGTCTGGTTAAATCGCTCCACCATGCCATCAGACTGAGGGTGATATGGAGTGGTCCTCGTTTTATGAATCCCCAGAAGTTTGCAGATTTCTTGAAATAGTTGCGACTCGAAGTTTCTCCCTTGATCTGAGTGGATTTCTAGTGGTACACCAAACCGGCAGATTACTTCCTCAACCAACTTGGAGGCTACTGTCGAAGCTTCTTGGTTAGGTATAGCGAATACTTCCGGCCACTTGCTAAAATAGTCCATGACAACCATGAAGTACTTATTTCCTGATTCAGTTACGGGGAATGGTCCCGCAATGTCTACTGCAATCCGTTCCCAGGGCGCACCGACATTGTAAAGCTGTGACATTCTCGAGTTCTTGTTGACGGGCCTTTTACGGCTGCACAAGTTGTACATTTGCGGCACCAATCCTGAACATCTTCCCGACAATTCAGCCAGTAAAACCGTTCCCGAATCGTTGTTAACGTTCTCTTAACGCCTAGATGTCCACCTGTTACACCATCATGTACTTCACGGAGAACGTCTTTCACTCTGTCTCTTGGAACAATAACCTATAGGTGAAACTCTTTGCCGTTTGGTTTCTCCCATTTACGGTAAAGTATTCCATTCTGCAGGATAAAACTGTCCCATTGAGCCCAATACGCTTTGGTGGTGGGGCTCGTAGGAGCAACTTCTGCCCATCTAGGTTTATCAACACTACGTTCTTTCCATGCGATGATGAGCCTTATATCTTCATCATCTTCCTGGGCTTCTTTAAAATTGTCATCGCCCCATTGCCCTGTAGGGATTGTTCTTGTGATGTTAACCGTAAGCTCCTTTGTCTCTTGTTTAACGCAATGCTTGCAGTCTTCCACACATGGTCTTCTTGAGAGTGCATCAGCATTTCCATGGGCCTTTCCACTACGGTGCTCAGTAACAAAGTCAAATTCTTGGAGTTGTTCAATCCAACGTTCAACTTGGCCTTCCGGATTTTTAAATTGTAACAGCCATTTCAAAGCAGCATGGTCTGTGCGAAGTTTGAACTGTCTACCAATGAGATATTTGTTGAAGTGTTGCAGCGTCTTCACAACGGCCAAGAGTTCTCTTCTTGTAACACAATAATTCCTTTCAGGCCTTGACAAAGATTTGCTAAAATATCCAATTACTATTTCATTTTCACCCTGTTTTTGAGATAGTACCCCTCCGATCGCTGTGTTGCTAGCGTCTGTGTCAACAATGAATTCGCCACTAGCTTGCGGGTATCCCAAGATTGGAGTATTGCAAAGGCATTCTTTTAGTTTGAGAAAGGCATTTTCACAGGTATCATCCCATTTAAAAGGCTGTTTGTCTTCTGTCAGACGATGCAGTGGTTTAGCGATTTCAGAAAATCCTTTTACAAATTGCCTGTAGTAAGAGCATAATCCCATAAATGCTCGTGCTTCTGTCTTATCTTTGGGGGTAGGCCAGTTTTTTACAGCTGCAACTTTATCAGGATCACTTTGGATGCCTTCGTTGGTGATAACGTGTCCAAGATAATTCACTTTGTTTCTGAATAGACTGCATTTCTTTGGATTCAGTTTTAAGTTGGCACCCCGTATCTTCATCAAGACTTGCTCCAGATTCCGTAGATGATCTTCAAAGTCTCGACCCATGATGATGACGTCATCCAGATAAACTAGGCAGGCGTCTCCTACTAATCCTGCTAGTACACACTCCATAAGTCTTTCAAAAGTGGCGGGGGCGTTGCATAATCCAAAAGGCATAACATTGAACTGCCATTAACCTTTTCCTGTTGAGAATGCTGTCTTTTCTTTATCCTTAGAATGAATTTCCACCTGCCAGTAACCAGATTTCAAGTCTAGGGTTGAAAACCACTGCATTCCGCTAAGGGTGTCCAATGTGTCATCAATTCTTGGTAATGGGTAGCTGTCCTTCTTTGTGACGTCGTTCAGTCGTCTATAGTCGACACAAAATCGTGTGCTGCCGTCTTTCTTCTTAACTAAAACAACCGGGGAGCACCATGGACTTGCAGACGGTTCGATGATTTTATTTCTTTTCATGTCCTCCAGCAGATCTTGTACTTCCTTTTCCTTAGCATATGGAATTCTTCTCGCTCGCTGACGTATAGGTTTTTCGCTTCCAGTATCAATTCTGTGCTGAACTAGCGAAGTTCTTCCTAGATCACCTTCCTTGGAAGAGAAAATGTCAGCAAAATCCAGCAGCAACTTCTTTGCCTTCAAGCTCTGTGAATAAGTTATGTTGCTTTTGCAATCTTTTAGAAGGTCGTAAACTGTAGAACATCTGGAGTTTTTAGATGCATCTGAGTTTGGTGTTAATTGGCACTTTTTCATCCAGGCAACTTCCTCGCATCTTCCAACAACATCGCCTTCATTTAAGATGATCTCATGCTCCTCTAGATTGACTATTCTCACTACTGCAGTATCCTTTCCAGTGACTAATGTTCTTGCTGTCAGGAATCTTTGAGTCAGCTTGTTTGATGTATCCTCAATAAGAATGCATCTAGAAGGCTTGTGTGTTTTAGGTGATGGCAGTTTCACTATTATTTGTGCTTGTGTTCGACCAGGTACGACGATTTTGTTTAAACAAGTCACTTTTCCGGTGGGGCCTCCAAGGATGAAAATTTCCTCATTACCTCACTTGAAAACTCCATTTGCGACATCGATTTTACAATTGTATTTCTTCATGAAATCTAGGCCCAATATACACTCATCCATAATTTCAGCCACAATGACATCATGCGTGTATGGTGAATTTCCCACGTATATTGTCACTGTCGGCTCTCCTAGGACAGGTATTGGCTGGCCAGAGGCAGACAGAAGCCGACAATCGACTTTCTTGTATTTCATCGCAGCTTTCACCAGATGTGGGTTGATTATTGTTCTGGAGGCTCCGGTGTCTATGGTTAATTTGCAATCTGTCCTATTCACTTGTCCGCATATCGTCAAACTGCTTCTATTGCTTACTTGTGAGATGACAATTGCTGGGGCTTTCTCTGCGCCAGCCAGTACCCGCCCCTTAGTCCTGGCTGTTACTTGTTTCCCTGGTTTCTTGCAGGAAACGAGGACTCCTGCCTTTTCGTAATTTCCTTCAGCTCTTCCCTTAATTTGGTTATTTTCTGCTTTTCTGGACAAGAGAGCCGCAAATGTCCTCTTTCACCACACCTGTAGCAAGTAGGCGCAGAGCTATTGGTCTTGTTTGGCGGGCTCTTGATTGCCTTTACGTCTTCCGTGACTTTTCGCAACTTATGTGTGCGCATGTCCTGCCTTAAAGCTTCGTACTCTAAAGCATGTGCCAAAGCATCTTTCAGTGACGCGTGATGATCAGTCCCCACTGCAGCCCTTACCTCCACATCTCTTATTCCAGCAATAAAAGCTTGTAGAATGTTCGTGTCGACCATTTTTGGAGTCAACAGACGAGTAGGCTTTACGCACTAGTTTTTCTATTTCCAATGCCCACTGTTGAAGTCCTTCTCCTGGGCGCTGAACTCTTTCACGCAGCTGGGCTCGAAAAACGTGTTCGAGATGACGTTCCCCATACCTGACTTCTAACGCCTCCATAAATTCTTTAAAGGCGCTTCCAGAGCTAGGCAGTGCCTCTAGGACTGATAGGGCTGGGCCTTTCAGAGCAACAGTAAGGGCTGTATGGCTCTGTTCATCGGTCCAACCATTTAAACCAGCGACGGTTTGGAATTGCTGTTTGTATGCGGCCCAAGATGTGGTACCGTCATAAGATGGCACTTTCACTTTTGGCCCCTTAGTTTCACAGCCTGATGTACTTGGCGTTCCTACTGTCTCTAGACGCAATACTTTCTTTTGGAGACCGGCGAAATTAGTTTCCAAATCGGTTACTCTATTTTCACTCAAGCGTGCAAATCGTAAATCTAGTGTCTCCTCTATACGTTGAAGTCGTAAATCTTGTGTCTCTTCTATACGTTGAAGTTGTGCTTGTTGTTCTTGCCGAATTAGTTCTAATAGGTGCATTAAACTATTTGAATCGCTTGGCGTCTCTTGTGAACGTGGCACTGTTTGGTGGGCGTGGTCAGTAGGCGTGGACTGGCCAAGGTGGGCGGGGCCAGTAGGTGGAGCTAGACGTCTGGTGGGTGTGGCTTGAGGTCCAATGGGCGGGGCTTGACGAATGGTGGGCGTGGCTTGAGGTCTAGTAGGCGGGGCTTGATGTCCGGTGGGCGGAGCCTGATGGGCGGCGGGCGTGGCCTGATAGGCGGTAGGCGTGGCCTCAGGGTCAGTGGGCGTGGCTTGAGGTTCAGTAGGCGTGGCCTGAGCCACGCCCCTTTGAGCCTCCATGGCACGCTGGGCCCTGGTCCTGACGGCCTCTCTGGTGGTATCCTCTTCTTCTCTTGGTAGAACTGGCATCTCCAAATCCACTTCCGACACCAAATGTTACGAAACTGGGTTCGAGATTTTGAGAAAAACGCCAAAGTTCGTATGAGGGTTTTATTCACTACGGAACCCAAAGGTTGACACGTGAAGATGGTCTTCCTGATGTCCAAGTCCAAGTCGCGTAGCAGCTGAGGTCCAGGTATATCGCCAAAGTTGTCGCAGGTACTTCCACTTGTAGCACTTAGGTAGGTTTCCTTCGCTTCGGTTCGCTTCGAAGTTATCGCTTTTGTAGCTCGTACTGAACTGGCGGCACACGCACTCGATCGCCTTTTTATATGCGCCGATACAGAGGTCCACACTTTTCTCGAATATTCTCATTACTTGACGAATGTATTTCGATTGACGGGAAACATCGAGACGCCGGTATGTATGTGTGAGTGCGACTAAGCCGACGACCATTCAAAGAACTCTAGCCTTTATGCTGTACGATAATAAGGCCTAGTTTCGCTTGCATTATCCTGACGTCTTTCTATACGATTCCACTCGCGAACATTCCGAGTCTATCTCGTCAGCAGAGTTCTTACTCGCGAATATTCTACATTTATCTCGTTCGCGACAATATGTTTATTATAAAAGTACATAAATTATCAAGATTCATTTAAAATATCCCATTAAGTGTCAAGTATTTGAATAAAACAGTTGGATAATGAACATGAGTAAAACAATGAATGAAGATATAAAAAATCAATTGATACAATCTGTAAACAATATTAAACATTAGATAAAAATGATTAAAAATGAGAATGATGCCACCGATTTAAAACTTAAAAAAGTTTTTAAACATATAACAGACCCTCTAGACACACTTATAAAAGTAAACGTAAAAGAAACCCCTAATACTACCGGTATATCCAAAAATACTGATGTAAACCACAAGAAATATGAGTATCTTTCTCATGAACATGAATCAGACGATAGTGATGTTAAATTTGATGATTTGAATTCTTCTGTTGATTACGCTGATTTTAAAAACTTTGCCGAGGATAAGTCCAATAATGATTCAAATTACTATGATCCTGATATTGATAATACTCCTTCAACGAATAATACAAATAACGATTCAGTAGTCTCAATAAAAAAAGAAGATATGATGGAAATATGTGATGACATCAATATACCATTTGGTATCCATAGTGAAAATAAAAGACTTAAAATAGGAAATTCAGAGGTCCGTATATTGTTAGTTCGAAATGATTCAAATAACAATTCTTATGTTGTCGCTATTAACAATAAAAAATATGAATTAACTCCTGGATTAAGAGAACTCTTACTACACAATAAACCTAAACTAGAGTTAGTGACCAGTGAGGACAAAAATGTGTATAAAAATATACTTGATTCTACAAATGCTCACAAAAGAGATTTTAATCCCCATGTGCAGATAAAAGGGGGCAAAGGATTGAAATATTGTAATATTATTAAACCCCTATACGCACAGCAATATTGTAGTAATAAAGAACCTGAAAAAAAGCAAAAGCCTAAGACTGGCGGTCGGTTAAGTCATCTGAAAAAAAATTAAAAAAATGTCATACGTAACTTAACACGTCTTAAAGAATATAAAAAATATACGGATTATATTTATTGGGATGATCCTAACGAGTTGATTGAAACGTTGAAACTGTTAATTGCATCCAAAGTAGCTGGCAACAGTAACCATAACAATGAAATAATTTCATTATTATTAACAGACATTAATCAACAGACAATCATGCATGAATGATAAAATATAAAAATATCAATACACAATTACTAGAGCACCGTCATAATTTATAATACTTGCAGATATTTTATTGTGTTGTGTTTAAGTTGATTTCTTCTCACAAAATAAACATACTGATATATTAAGGAACTAACTTCCATTTGCCAAACCAACATTATGAGTAAAGCAGATGTTGTAAATGAAATTCACAAAAATGCCAGAGTAAATTTCCCTAGAAGACATGTAATACTTAAAGATATAGATGATTTATGGCAAGCAGACTTAATGGATATGCAATCGATATCTAAACTAAATGCAGGGTTTAAATATATATTAATGGTTATTGACTGCTTCTCAAAATACGCATGGGCAATTCCTCTTAAAAAAATAAATAAAGCACTTGTATCTCACGCATTCCACAGTTTATTAAAAAAAGGAAGAATTCCCAAAAATTTACAAACTGATTTAGGAACTGAATTTAATAATGACAAATTTAAAACTATAACAACGAAATTTAATATTAATCACTATTCAACATATTCTACCAAGAAAGCCTCAATTGTGGAAAGACTTATAAGAACCATAAAAAGTAAATTGTATAAAAAATTTAGTTTAAAAGGAAAATATAAATGGAGTGATGGTACACTCAACAGCGTGTAACATGAATATAATAATTCTTTTCATAGAACGATAAAAGAAAAACCGGGCTTGGTTAACAGTAGTAATAAAGAAATTATACTACAAAGATATAAACGCGTATCCCTTGCTACACCAAATGTACATACATCAAAATGTAAAAGATTTCAAGAAGATTTTGTAAGAATCAGTAAATATAAAAGTTGTTTCGAGAAAGGTTTTACACCAAATTGGTCAACAGAAATATTCAAGATAGCTAGAATAAAAAACACATTTCCTACTACGTATCTTTTAGAAGTTGGGAAGGGTAGACCTATTTTAGGAGCATTTTATTCTCAAGAAATTCAAAAAACTAAACATCCGGATTTGTATTTAGTTGAAAAAGTTTTAAGGAAAAAAGGACGTAAAGTATATGTCAAGTGTTTAGGGCTTCCCTCGAGTGAAACTAGTTGGATAGACAAAACAAATATATGTTAATAACAAGTATGAACAAAAATAGCATAAAATAAAGGTGCTCAATTATCTTGATTAATTTCTCTTTTGTTATTTCTACGAGCAAGACTATACGAATTTCTTATCACTATGACTAGAAAACATAGTACGTGCGAGAAAAAAAAAGAAAAAAATATTAATAATATAAAGAAAAAAACAGGAGCTGGAATAAAAAGAACTTTCAAAAATATCGTTTCCCATACGAAACGACACATTAATAATTTGAAACCAACTTGCAAAAAAATGTTAATGGAATTAGCATATGCAGCAGCTCAAGAGCTAGCATCAGATTTGCCTATTAAAATACCGAGAGTTATACCAGTTCCAAAGACCGGGGGCTTTCTTCCTCTAGTACCTATAAGTAGTTATTAAATGGTGACTTCAAAACACAGTTTTACACGCCATTTTCGGTCATTTTATTCCCTCAATGGCGTATAAAACTGAGTTTCAAAATCACCATTTAATATCTGGGAATTACTTTACCTTTAGAGCTTATTTTCAATCGCTCAATGACGTGTTTTGAATCGTATAATAAAAGAGCACCTAAAAATCAACGTAACTTCACATATAACACTATATTTCGAAAGTCGCGTAAGATATATTTTGTGTAAAACTTACCAATATTAATTTTCAACTCGATCCGCAACACATTACACCACTTTTAGAATTTTAACTCTAGCAAATTCACATGTAACACTGCTTGTTTCAGTTAAACACAGACATGTGACATGTTTCACTAGACACTCAGAAACACTGAGTTTTAGCAATATAAAATTGCTGGAACCTAAAAGATCTGACCATAGTGCATTATGCAATGGATAATCGCTTTACCAAGGCCGTTTGCTCATGCTGGTGATCTAATTCGTGGGCACCTTTAATAAATATAATAGCAAAGTTGTAACTTTTCATTTTGTTAAGATACAGCAAAGGTGACAGTCAAGTTAATTAAATTGTCTAATTATGAAATTTATAAAACAAAAGGAATCCTTAAACTTACAATGTATTTGCCCTACTATGCTGACGAATGGGGTTAAGCGACATGGCAACTTGTTGCCAAATACAATACGTTGCATTGTATGCGGACCATCAAGTTGTGGAAAGACAAATTTAGTGATAAGCTTATTATTGCATGAAAATGGTCTACGATTTCGTAATCTGTACGTATATTCAAAATCTTTATACCAACTAAAATACTTATTTCTAGAAAAAGTATTAAATATGGTGCCAGGTGTATCGTTTAAAAAATATAGTCATAATACTGAAGTGTTGAATCCGCAGGAAGCTGATCCAAACTCTATTATAATATTTGACGATGTTGCCTGTGAAAATCAAAATAATATACGGGATTATTTCGCTATGGGACGTCATAAGAATATTGACTGTTTTTATCTTAATCAAACTTATACCAAAATACCGAAGCAACTCGTGAGAGATAATGCAAACCTTATTGTATTATTCAAACAGGATGATGTCAATTTAAAACACGTTTATGAAGAACACGTGCGTTCTGATATGTCATGGTATCAATTCCGTGAATTGTGTTCAACAGTATGGAAAGAACTGTATGGTTATGTTGTAATAAATAAGGATTGTGAGCGAAATAAAGGATGTTACAGGATGAAATTTGATACATTTATAGTTATAGATTAGCATTAAAAAGAAACTGTCATTATGATAACAACTCACTTTATGTGAGATTCTGAACAATAACGGATCATAAAATGGAGAAAAAAATAAAAAAACAAATCGTGAAATCCGCAGCTGCTGTAAAAAGAAAGGTGGGTTTGATAAGAGATACAAAAAACGCGAGCAACATGGCTTTAGAAACAATATTCAAACCTATCGTTGATCCACTTAATCAACTGTCAAGTAAAAACATTAGAAAATATGACGAAGAAAAAGAGGAGAATTATATACCCGAAACAAAAATAAGGAAGTTAAGTGAAAATGAAGAATCATTTTTTACTAAAGAAGACTTAGATGAACCATTTGACGAGGAAGAACACGATGAAGAAAACTATGATTCTCATGAACACAATTCTAACAAAACCCTTACTGTATCACCCTCTGAACACAACCTAAGTGATGAGTCCTTCAAATCTGTTCGCTCATCACCGACCTCTAAAGATCAAACACATCATGATGATATGTCTTGGTCATCCGAAGCACTTAATGATATTCCTTTTGGTATCAGACATGATCGCGGAAAAGTCTTGCTAGGCAACATACGTATCTTCGACCAAGATGTAACATGGAAAATAGGAACTCGTATTATTAAAAAGACACCGGGTTTAAAAGAATTACTTTTCAAGAAAATACCAAACATGGATTTAATTACAGATGAAGATTTACAATATTACAAATTGTTGTTATTGGAAACCAATGCTCATCGACGTAACTACGATCCTAAGAAGCCTATTAATAGTAATAAAGGTTTTAAATACACGAACATCATTAAACCTCTATTTAAATTTACTAGAACTGTAACCACTAGTACTGAGAGTCTTTCAAAGGGGTCAGGTATGAAGCTGTTGAAAAATCTTAAAAAAAATACTGATTTGGTTTATTGGAATGATCCTAATGAGTTAGTAGAACGACTAAAATTATTGTTAGGGTCACGGGCAGCTGGTAACACAGGATTAGATAACGAAATTATTGAAATTATAACAGAATTACAAGAAGCTGGGATAGTGAATGTACAACTTAAAGAGCATTCACTGGGAAAATTAAGTAGTATTATATCTTAGCAGTATCGAGAGAATTTAGGAATATATAAAGAGCATACATTAAGAGATTTGAGCAGTTTACATATAATATTCGCTCTATATACTTATATTATATTGCAATGAATATAGACAAATTCGGTCACCACGTTCATAAGCGTTTAAGAGTTTCTAAATATTTTGACTCTCTAAACGACCTATTAACCAAATCGGAAACAGGAGATTACAATCTAAAACTAACAAGATTAAAGGGATTGTTACATCCAAAGGAAGATAACGACGCGGTTAACAAAGCCTATTTGGATAAAGAAATTCAAGATTTAAGAGCTGAATTAAAACAAATACAAACAAATGTAAAAAATTATCTTAGTGGTTTAGAAAAAGCTGTTTCGTCTAATATAAGTTCCACATACTATACAAAAACTGATATAGATTCAATGATGTCAAGGTTAAATAAAAATGAGTAAACGAAATATAGTTGACGAGCTCCATAGATCAGCGAGAAGGAATTTTCCACGTCGTTGTACAATTATAAAAGGAATGGATGATTTGTGGCAAGCTGATCTTATAGACTTACAAAAATATGCACAGTTTAATAAAGGATACAAATACATATTGGTTGTTATTGACGCTTTATCGAAATATGTTTGGGTGAATCCTCTTAAAGCCAAAACAAAGGACTGTGTTACAGATGCAATGCGACATATATTGACTGAATCAACTCGAAAACCAAGCAATTTGCAAACAGATTTAGGTAAAGAGTTTTACAATGAACATTTTCAAAGATTGATGGGCAAATATAAAATAAACCATTATTCTACTTATTCTGTAAAAAAAGCATCGATAGTTGAGCGAGTAATAAGAACATTAAAAAGTCATCTATACAAATTATTTAGTCTTTATGGACAGTATCAATGGTTAGGCAGTAATTTGAAATCCGTTGTTCAACGTTATAACACGACACCCCATAGCATAACAAAGTTTAAACCAATAGACGTTAATAAGTATAATGAGACTTTAGTCAAGGCTAATATAAATAAAACTCAAAAACAACATATCACGAAATCCCTGTTTCATGTTGGTGATCATGTTCGAATTAGTAAGTATAAAGGAGATTTTAGTAAAGGTTACACCCCTAACTGGTCAACGGAAATATTTACTGTTAAAAAAGTAACTTGTACCAAACCACCTACTTATCAAATAGAAGACAAACATAAGCAACTAATTTTGGGAACATTTTACGGTTATGAATTACAGAAGACTAAGTTTCCTGATCTTTATCTCATTGAAAAAGTTATAAAAAGAAAAGGAACTAAATTGTTTGTAAAATGGTTAGGACTAAGTGATTCCGAAAACAGTTGGGTTGACAAAAGTGCGCTGTTGCAGTAATATAAGTCAAGTATCGGAAGGTTAAACATCAGTTTCGGCTTATTCATGAAGAAAGGAAGTGGTATTATTAACAGTTTAATTGATAAGTTACCGTTTGAACTACATTTACCCGGATATCAGTTTTGCGGTCCAGGAACCAAATTACAGAAAAGGTTATTAAGAGGCGACCGAGGTATTAACGATTTAGACAGGGCGTGCATGTATCACGATATTGCGTATAATAACAGTGATATTAACATTCGACATAACGCTGATTTAGAACTTTTAAACATGGCAAAACAAAGGTTAAAATCCAAAAATGCAGGTAAAAGAGAAAAAATTGCCTCATGGATTGTAAAAAATGCTATGAAAGCAAAACTAAAAGCAGGCGCAGGAGCGCAATCATTTATGAAAATTGTGAAAAAAATACAGTCTGGTTTGAAAAAAATTAAACGTAAAGACAAAAACACTGCTATTAAATATGCTTATGTAGCTGCAAAGAAAATATTTACAAACAAAAGTGGTATGCGCTTACCACGCTATATACCTATTCCTAAGTGTGGTGGATTTTTGCCTTTGATTCCCATCTTTGCTGGATTATCGGCTCTCGGTTCACTAGCTGGTGGAGCTGCAGGTATAGCAAAAGCTGTAAATGATTACAAAGTGGCTAAACAGAATCTTCAAGAGTCTGCACGACACAACAAAACAATGGAAGCAGTTGCTCTTGGAAAAGGATTATACATCAAGCATAGTAAAAAAGGAGCGGGATTATATCTTAAAAATTCAAAAAACTAATGAAATGGCTACCCAAACGACCACTTACTAATTTCGATTTATTAGAGTATGCTAACGATATACCTTATTTTCGTGGTGTGTTTATGAGAGATTCTTTACCTACTAAACCAAGAAAAATAGAGTGCGCAATACTCAACCTTGATAGTTGTAATAACCCTGGAACTCACTGGGTAGCCTACGCGAAGCTTGATAATTATTCTGAATATTTTGATAGTTTTGGCAATCTAAAACCACCATTAGAGTTAATAAAATATTTGAAAAATACACCCATTAAATATAATTACATTCAACATCAGAACTTCGGATCCACGAACTGTGGACATCATTGCTTGAATTTTTTAATAAATTTTTGGAAAAATGCATTTAAGTGAATAAAAAAAATTTTTTTTTTAGTACAAACATGTCTTTCACTGTGTCAATAACTGGGGTGGGAAGCTCCTTGACAACAAACTATTCACCAACTCTAGAATTACTTGGAGATTATGAATGTGGTCTTTTATACTTTTCTACTTTTAATTCGATTCCCAACATAGACGAGAGAAATAATAAATTATATTATGGAAATGAAGTTATCGAGATTCCAGAAGGGTCTTATGAACTTCAAGATATACAAGATTTTTTAAGTAGTAATATTACAAATGCTTCCTTTAAACTTACTTGTAATAACAATACACTGAAAACGAATATTTTCTGTTCCAAAGATATTTATTTTGAAAAACGTGATTCAATTGGTAGAATTTTAGGATTCGGAAAAGAGACTGTTAAAGCTAATAAAAGTACTGAATCTCGTTATCCTGTCAGCATTATATCTACTACTCTCGTGCGCATCGAATGTGACGTAGTGAGCGGATCTTTTGTAAACGGAAAACCTAGTCACATAATTCATGAATTTGTGCCTAACGTACCACCTGGTTATCGCATTATTGAAATTCCCAAGAATATAATATATTTCCCAATCAACCAAAATTCGATTACTGATCTGAATATCAGATTGCTGGACGCTGAAAACAATCAAATCAATTTACGCGGTGAGGAGGTTCAGCTGTATTTACATTTCAGAAGAAAATGATTAATTTTAATAAAAACCCTATTCCATCCTCTCTTCAAGTTAGTTTCAAGAAAACATCTCAGAAAAGAAGACCTCTCCATTCTTCACAGAAGAAGCTTTCAAAAAATAACCAAGAATATTTGAAATTGGTAGGATTATTAAAATGAATATTTTAAATATATCTCAACCAACAGCCTACGACAACAGCGTGGAAAGTTTCGAATTTCATTCGTACAAGCCGTACGTGACAAGTTTCAACAAGAATGATGAAATCCGAATCCCTATTAACCAACAAGACTTGAACATATTACCCTCTCTCAGCACATTGTACATTGAAGGTAAAGCAAACGTATACAATAGTAAAACAAAAGAAGTACTTTCAAGTGTTAGCTTTGTCAACAATCCTGCATTATTTTTATTTCAAGATATTCGGTATGAATTAAATGGAGTTGAAATAGATAGAATAAAAAATGCTGGTATTACTCGAACCATAAAATCATATCTTTCCTTAAATGAAAATGAATCTAAATCTGCAAAAGTATGGGGGTGGTCTCCTACTGGTACAACTAATGTTCATGACGGTTCATTCTCTGCTTCAATACCATTAAACAGAATATTAGGCTTCGCGGAAGATTAAGAAAAAATCATAATAAATTGCAAACATGAGTTAGTGTTACTAAGAAGCAACAGTAACCTTAATGCATTAATATTAAATAATGAAGAAATTGTTGATGATATAGTTATTAATAAAATAGTTTGGCGAGTTCCACACGTCAAAGTATCTGATCGTGAAAGAATTAATTTATTGAAACATCTGGAAAAAGATCGTGCTATTACATTAGCTTTCCGGAATTGGGATCTCTATGAATACCCATTACTCCCCAGAACTCGTAAACACACTTGGGCAATTAAAACTACATCGCAAACTGAGAAACCACGGTTTGTTATTATTGGGTTCCAAACCAATCGTAAACATCAACCACAAACGTCAATGGCAGAATTCGATCACTGTAATATTCGTGATATAAAAGTTTTTTTAAATTCATCGTATTACCCCTATGAAGGATTGAACATAAGTTTCTCAGAAAATAAGTTTTCTTTATTATACGAACAATATGCAAGATTTCAGCAGTCTTATTATGGACGTCGAGCAGAACCTTTGTTGAGCTTAAAAGAATTCAAAGACGTTTCTCCATTATTTGTTATCGACTGTTCCCGTCAGCAGGAAACATTGAAGGGCTCTATAGACGTGAGAGTAGAAATTGAAGCTGACCAAGAAATACCTGATCAGACAGCAGCATATTGCTTGATATTAAACGATTGCATATTTGAATACAAGCCTTTGAGCAACATTGTTAAAAAGATATCATGAATAAAAACACAATTGTCGTAGATCTACAAGGTTTCAAAAACCCTAGCAATGAATTCATTGTAAAGGAATTTGCAATAGCTACTGAAGAGCATACTCATATATTTTTAATAAAACCGCCTTATGCTTTCTCCCAACTTACCCCTGAAGAAAGGAAACGTGTTCGGTGGATCGAAAAAAATCTCGGATATCGATGGGGCTCTGGATTTGTCGATTACAAAGAATTTCATAGGATTATAAAACCTTATTTAAATGGACGAAAAATTATTGTGAAAGGTGAAGAAAAAGTGTTGTGGGTTCAGCAGTTATGTGACCACCAAAATATTGAAGATATTACAAATAAAAATATTCCAAATTTAAAAGAGCTTCAAGCTAAGTATTGTAAAGGATCTTTTTCATTAAATTGTTTTTTTCATCTAAGACAATGTGCACTAAAAAATGTTTTATGTATAAAGAAATGGTTGATGGAAAATAAAATAATGTTATAACTATAAGATTTTTTTAGTATAGTTGATAGAAAATAGAGTATTTTTGAAAATATAGTTCATGGTTATGGATAATAATAAAACAAGAAAATATATACCATCTTTTATTTATCACTCAATTAATTCTACAAATACATTATATCATTTATATTAAAATATGTTTATATAACTATTACTAAATTTATCAAAGACATACTTAATCTTAATTATCACAAAAAAATTATATACTATCTTTTATTTATTACTTAATTAAATACAATCATTTTTATTAATATAAATATTATATACACACATATATATATATATATTAAAATTAACTAAGTTTATTTACATCATAAGTACTTAATCAAAATTATAACTACTAAGTTTTTTACTTATCTTACTAATTACGTTTTCAGTCAATTCCAATATTTCATCAAATGAGTCACTGATCACATATTGCGCACTTAACACCACACTATCATCGTCTTGGCGTTAAGTTGGAGAACTTGGAGGAGACAAAGCACTGTATGTTGGGACACGCTCACGCTCGTTCTCTAGATCCAAGATCTGAATTTTAATCACCCGGATGCCCTTTCGCGCCTTTTTAATTACATAAGACGATGATGCAAGTTCCTTGCTTCTCTTCAACGCAGCCTCCTTCTTTATCTTCGATTTTCTTAAGTTCTGCAGCCCGATCTCTCAACACATGAATGAACTGTAAGTCTTCTGTAAGACCTTCGTTGGGATCTTGAGCGTATTGAGAGCACAATATGCAAGTGTGAGTTTCTTGTGAGTCCGACATGATCTGTAAAGAACAAAACATACATTTAATAATAAGTAACACATATAATATTTAGACATTAAGTGATATTAATAAAAATATGTCTACTTACATTAAGTTATAAACCGCGGTGGGTTTGAATCGGTTTAGCAGACGATGATGTATCGCAGATTGGCTGTTCAATAACAACTGAAAAACGATTATAAACAGCACGAGTCTTTTATATAACAATATACATTATGATTGTATTGCAAAACTCGACGTTCCTCGCAAACCAAACAAGAATAGACATGTTCATCTCCACTAGCCAGGTGTTAAGTTCTAATAGCTATCATATTTCATACACATGATTCAATAATATCTTGTACCTTTATACGAGCAAATCACCTAAACACCACTGTTCAACATAGGTCTCAAAAATGAAAAAATCGTTTATTGACGTTACCATAATATGCAATAGGTTCCAAAACAAACCATAGCCAGTATTAATTCGCTTTCACCGCCATCTAGCGGAGGCGATGTTAATGATATTAATATAGGGGGCGCTGGTTTATATGACAACCACCATATCGTTGTTCATATTGTGTGTTTGTTTGTTTGTTACCTCTTTACGCTTAAACTACTGAACCGATTTTGATGTTTAGTATGAATATAGTTTGAGACTGGGGAAGGACATAGGGTACTCTTAATCTTGAAATTCCCACGGGGAGCGAAGCCCGCGGGCACAGCTAGTATTATAAATACGAAAGTGAGTTTGTATATTTGATTGATTTTTACCTCTTCACGCTTCAACCACAGAACCGTTTTAGATGAAATGTGGTATGGATATAGTTTAAGACCCAGAGAAGGACATAGGATAGTTTTTATTCCGGAATTCCCACGGGGAGTGAAGCCCATGGGCATAGCTAGTAAAATTGTATTTTGAACGCCTGCTTATTTTAAATACTGTCTATCACGCACGCCGAATACATTTAGTAGTATTTATTTTATATTTTAAAAGTAGCATATGAAAAAAAAAAAACAACTAAATATGGTATAGTAGGTGTTTATTTTAAATCATAATTAAAAAAGACAATATACAATATAATATCTTTAGCACATTGCAGATACACAAGTTTATTTTTGATTACAGTAAATCATATTTTAGTCGTCTCCATCGACTATTCGTCATATAAAAGAGTAACAATAACAATATATCTATTTTAAAACCAACTTAATTGATGACCCCAAATAAGGTATCAACTAAATATGGTACTATAGATGTTTATTATAAATCATAATGAATATGTATAGACAATATACAAAATAAAATCTTCAGCATCTTGCTGATACACAAGTTTACCTTAAATTATAGTTAAACATTTTTTTATTCATTTCCATCGACCATTCGTCATACAAAAGCGTTAACATTTTATTTTAAAACCAACTTGATTGATGACCCCAAGATAAGGTATCAATTTTATTTTTTTGTATTATGCGTTTATCATCGCTAGCAGAGAGTGCAACTTTTTCTACTGACTGTGTGAAAAGTTCATGTTTAAGAGATTTAAATAAAATATTTCTTTTCTTCAGAGATGTATTATACATCAAAACATCATTATAATCTTTTATATTTAAGCTTTTTATTTCTGATTTTTTGACACCTTTAGCTTTTTTTATTTCCTTTTCTTTTGTTTTAATACAATATAGCTTTGACCTAAGACCTACAAATTCCAAAAGCAGATCTCCTCCGAATTCATCTTTAAAGAGCCCAGGTATTTTTTTATTTTGACATAAGATTCCATACTGATTGTTATTTTTATAATTACTCGTGTCAAAGTATGATTGAAAAAAACATTTAATATCTTTGTATACGTCCTTTGTCTCAATAGAATATAAAAAACTATCAGTGTCTGTATAACAAAGCTTTAAACTTTTCCCATAGAATGGTTTCATAATAGAATAGTGAAAATCATACATATGGTGTTTAGACATTTTCAATATTGTAAACCCTATGTAAATAGGCTTATCTAAGATAACTGACTCGGGTCTCATTTGTACAGCTACAAAATTTTCAGAAAATATAGTACAGCTATGAAAATTTGGTTTTGATATTAGTTGTTCAGCTGAGTAAGTTTTATTTGTTTTGTTTCTTGTATCAGTCCATCGATTTACTAAATGAATATTAACCCTTTTCTCAGAATCTTCTAGTGTTTTTCCAAAAACACTATTATTTAATAATTTAAAAAAGTCCTGTTCAAATGTTGACTTAGCCTTTTGACGTAATTTTGTGTTCAAATCAATATACTGTTTTAAAAATGGATGTTGTTTAAATTTTATTACTCTGTAAATTTTCTTTAATATCAATCCATATCGTACACATGTTTTTAAATGAACATAATGAATTACATAATAAAATTTATCGTATAAATTAGGAATTAACTTTGGAGATTTAGATGCTAGTGGTGTAAATTTTTGTGGGCAAAATGGTAGGTCATTGTGAGCATCGTGGAGATGTTCAGGATATTCCAAATCAACTTCCAAGATATAACCATATTGTGAGTCATCGGGTACACTAAGAATATTAAGTTCATTAATTTCAGATTGGTTCATTAACGTAAAATCTGAATAGGGTAAATAAGAGCACATAGCATAACCATACAAATTATTACAATCTATATACAGCAAATAGTTATCGGGTAAGGATGAATTATAATTATCCAAATATTGATTATTTGCTTTTGCATATCTGGTAGAGCACAAACAGATTCCTCCACGAATACCCTGTTGTATCATGCGTATAATTTCTAGGTCGTTTATAAGTTGAAGTTTTACTTTAGTTATCAATAACATTGCATCAAAACTTAAAGACGGTGCTGTTAGATAAAATGCTGGGTCTAATTTATAATTTGTTTTACAAGTTATACGGAAATTTTGAAAAACATCTGCCAGTAAAATTACGTCTGTTTTTAGGTATAAGTCCGTGTATTCACCGAGATCTTTTAAACAAAATGTTTTCCAAACTTGATTTGCATGACGATAATCAGACTCTGAAATAGAGTCGTTAGTTAAATGGCTATAGAAACAATCTCGCGATGGTAAACTAAGTTCTTTATATGAATTCCAACTAGTCATATATTCGTATGGGTACACACCTTTTCGTCTTACTAGATCAAAATGCTTTTTCTCTGGAAAAAAAATTGATAGGTGCTTAAAGTCACTTTCGTTTAAGTTTGCAGCAAGTTTTTCTAAACTAGTACCTAAAAATTTAAATGAATCCACAAACCGCACCGGTATATATTCCTGATAACCTGTATTAAAAAATTTTGTAAATGATATGTAGTTTTCCTTGTTTTTCGCAATTACCTTTAAGTTGCCTTGCATTTCACCTAACTCTCGAATAAATAAGTGACTATCGTATCCGGACAAATTATGAAAAAATACTGGAACAAATTTTGGTAACTGATATTTAAGGTTACAGTAAGAATGAGCCGCTCCACGGTATGTTCCTGTTAGGTGACAATGATCTTTTACTTTGTCATCAAGTAACAATTTTTCGCAGAGAAAACAAAATTTTGATGTATTAAAATTTTCTTGCTCATCTGGTGTTAATGAAGACATAGGAATTGGAGTTTTCAAAATCTTGTATATTTGTTTTACGTCTTTACCAAGAAATTTCAGAAATTTTTCGATACAATCTTTCCCACGATAAGACACATATTTATTGAGAGAGCTATTAAAAGAACAGACGATATAATAGCCAAATGCTGCTGGTACATGTTTCTGCATAATAGATGTACATTTCGAGTCATGATTTTTTGATTCGGGTTCAACTAATAAAGATTCAAAATCAGCGTATATAACAAATGGCATATCTTGCATTCTTTCGAAATTATTAAATTGAATTACAGTTCCTGGTTCAGGTAAAACTGTTCGAACCCCACCACAAATATGGTCATCAAATTTTTGTTTTATATTAAAAAATATCATGCACTCATCACAAAAATATATTTTTCCGGCATGTTTTGTTAACTGAGGTCTCAGTAATTTACTCAAATTTTTTATGAGGCAATAATGACGAAATTCACCTTTTTCTAATAGTAACAAATTGACATGATGTTTTCTTTTATGGTTAGTTTTGTATAAAGGACCCACAATTGTTGACTTTTTTCCAAGACCGTATACATTGACGCTAATTAGATGATTATTTTTTTCAAAGATTTTGATGTCCGAGAAACCAACGGGAAAAGTCATATTTTTGATATTAAGTTTATTTTCAAATCTGGGATAAGAAGATATTCTATGTGGATTGTTGACAGCTGGAAATAATGCAGCCATTATACACCACAAAAAACAAAACTCATCATTATTTTGTACATTGACACAGGCGCGTTTTAATTTTATAGATTTCGGTAATTCAATAAATCTAGCACCTCTCAAAGGATTGTACTTATTGATGTTTACTTCTAAGTACAAATTGCGTAGAAATGTCCAGCCGCTGTCCCTTTCTTGAAATTCATCTATTTTATTAATAATAGTACAAACGACTTTGGAAAAAATTTCGTTAAAATTATAATAGTTATGTAATATAAAGTTTTCAGTAGAAAATGATTTTATATCGTTGTTTAATGTTGAAGGTAGATTAAATTCGGCAAACAACTCAAAGTTAACTTTGATTGAATTATATGTAGCGCGTCTTGCGGCTAATAGATGTTTTACACGAGATCTTAAACCTTGTAAGAATTCCATTGGTAGCGTTACTGCATGGTCATCTCCATCTGCGACCATAGGCAGCACTCTGTATGAAGCAATTCTATTTCTGAACGCCCCACCTATATTTTGAATATCATTACTAATATCGATAGAATAATTGTTTTTATGTATATTACTTCTAAGATGACTTGAGAAAGCGCGACTCTTTACTGATAAATCGCAAACAGTGCAGTAGACTGTTTCATTAGTCATATTTACAGTAAATATGCAATAAAATTTACTAATATAATAGGTAGGTATGAGTGAAGAGTAAAATAATTATTTAACTCATAAATATAAGTTTATTTTATAGTTTAATTCAAAATACAATTGTAACTTTATATTACATAAATTTTAAAATCGAATGGTTGATGGAAAGAGAGTTAATATGCGGTAATTGAATAACATAGAACATTTGTTATTAAGAAAAAAACAATTATAGTATTAATGTAAAAAAGACAAAACTTGTCAAATTATAAAAAATTGCTATCATATGTAAAGTCCGTTTTGCACTTTTTAAGAAATCTTTTAGTGAGCGCAAATCTTACTTATGTTATAAAAAAGTATTAATGAAAGTTATAAAAAGAACTAAAATTCCTTATTAGAAAAAATGTCTTCAGCTGTAAAGTGCGCTTTGCACTTTTTAAGAAATGTTTTAGAAAGCGCAAAACTTACTTATGTTATAAAAAACTATTAAACAGGTAATAAAAAATATTAAATTTTCTTATTAGGAAAAAAATTGCCTTCTTCTGTAAAGTGCGCTTTGCACTTTTTAAGAAATGTTTTAGGAAGCGCAAAACTTACTTATGTTATAAAAAACTATTAAACAGGTAATAAAAAATATTAAATTTTCTTATTAGGAAAAAATTTGCCTTCTTCTGTAAAGTGCGCTTTGCACTTTTTCAAAAAACCTTTTAGTGAGCGCAACTCAGGAGCGTCACCGTCTGCTCTAAATTTTAACAGTAAGACAGCGTGCTCCCACCTATCTTTTGGATCAACGAGAGCTATATCCGCGGCGTTGTATACCTTCACCTCTACGAATACATCGCCGTCTAAGTTGGCTGTACGCCTCACGACACCGTCCGCCACTCGCCGTGTTAGAACGGACTGCAGGGTCTGCGGGCTCTTGACAGTCTTATCGTAGACTTCGTCTTCGGTATCGCTGTCATGCCAACCAGTCTTACTAGGCGCTGCGGATTTTTTCGGTTGCTGTCTTGGCTTCGCTGGCTTGGATCTGCATAGTAGAGAAAAAAAGTTGATTTATTTAGCTGAAGTAATAATTCTTCTATAAAACTTTAGTGATTAGGTGTAATGAATTAAGTGTGTAACATAATTATCAATACAGGAGTATGAAGTATTACAAAATAATGTGAACAGACAGAAATAAGAAGTAGAAAACTATGTATACTCGTTTTAAATCTAAGGTAATTTAAGTAATATTATAAAACTTACTTTTTAGGTAAGACTTCTTCGTCTGACTCGATTATGTTGTCCACTAACTGCTGTCGCTTTTTCGACTGCTTACTGGCAGCGGGGCTTGATCTGCAATCAATACATTAAGTATTAGAAAAGCATTGAAAATATAAACACCATGTTGATTAACACTATTCTAAAATCCTTTCAGGCACTTTAAAATTAAATAATGTTTAAAATAGTGTTTTAAGTAGTTTTAGTATATTTTATAGAGGTATAATTTAATTTAAGTAGTTATATAATTTAAAATTAGATTTATATAGTATTATGATTTCGTTTTCATAACAATTAATTGATTCAAATAATGAATGTTTAAAATTGATATTTACCTCACTCTAGAAGTTGATGGCTCTTCGTCAGAGTCGAAAATTGGGTCCCGCACTTGTTTTTTCGCTCCCTTAGTAGGACGCTTCTTGATGTAATCAGACTCCGACCTGAAATTAATGATATTATTAAAGTCAAAGTCAAAATGCGAGTCTGACTTACACGACAAATAAAGTGTGGATAAATCAATATATTGCAATCTCGTTATCTTATTTTAAAAAATCAATATAACGAATATAAACTTACGAACATTATAGTTCTCGCGTAGATTCTCGTCTTGAAAGACTGGCTAGCAGCTGGATTGGCGTTGCTGGTTGGCAACAGGCAGGGAGACGTCGTAGAGTCACACACACACACACTAGTGCTTCAGTAGACTGTGTCTAAGTTGGCACTCGTCGAAATTAATTGGGTGAAAAACCACCCTACAAGATTATATATACAGCGTTTTAGCCGAATCATGAATATTTTTACAGATATTGTAAACCTTTAGGTGTGCCGAAAAAATTTCCGATTCACATATAAAAATTAGCAATAATAATACATGACTTAAGCCAAACGGTGTACAAAGTCTGAGTTTTGATAGCATAGGTAAGCACTTTATTTTAGTCGAATCTATTAAAGCAGAACTCGAAAACAAAAGTTTCATGTTGCAAACTTCCTTTGAAATACGATCATCAAAAAAGGCCGCCTATGTCAATAGCTAATTAACCAACTGACAAAAGAGGGTTAAACAACAGAAAACAGGAACTGTATCAGACCTTCATCCCTTACGGTAGGCAGAGCCTAATATGGCATTAAGACCAAAGGCTACGTTTAGCATATATTGGTGGTGCATAGGTGGAAAATAGAACCAAATAATGATGGGTTGCTAACCACATCAGCTATTACCATAGTTCGTCAGAATTTTCCTCAAACGACTTTTACAATCTGCACGGGAGGAGAAGCTGCAAAGGGTAAAAATTGTATGTAAAGGTGCGATCACATTAGGTGTTGTTTAAAATGACTTGTGTTCGTACTACTAAACATCTTTTTGCAATCAACATGTAGTGATATAGGTTAAACTAGAAATCATATCTTGTATAGGTATTATTAGCAAATAAAAAACATTTTCTACAAATTGCGAATCAAAGATATAAATTTTAGACATGGAGAATTAAATTTGCTAAAGGTATTTTAATTCACAAGTTATAGGAAAGAGATTTTGAAATTTAAATGGAGAGGAAAGAAAAAAAATATTTTGTACTACCTACTTATACTTTATATATTTGCACTTGGTCGCAACTATCCTTTACAACTGTTTTGTAAGCTTAGGCAGTGTCGGTTTTAGCCCTACCAGTGCCCTGGGCGAAATTTCTAAGGTGCCCCACCTAAATGTAATGCAAACCCATTCGAAACAAGATTTACGTTTTAAAAACTAATACCTGATTACGGAAGCCATTTACAGCTAACAATGTATATATTTTGGAATGTGCTAATTAAGACCTTTCATTTGATATACATCTCGAAACCAAAACAAAAAAAATATGCCCCGCAATTATTGTATGAAGAATGCTTTATATACATTTATTGAATACAAATTGTAAACTTTGTCACCCGGACAATAAAGTAGAATCGATTGACATCTCATTTGTCAAAAGTGGATAAGCGGTATGGATGCTAAGGTGAAAAACACATAGATATCCACAATAAAATGAATATACGTAATGAAATAGTTGTTTATAAAAAGTAAGTAGGCCTCGATCAATTAGCGAGGGGATATACATGAGCAGTCATGGCCCCCTTTATACCGGCGCCCTGGTTGGTCGCCTAAAACCGCAACTGAGCTGAGGTAAGCATAACACGCTATGACATGTACGCTCGTGGTATATTTCCGTGGGAACGAATAATGCAGATGATACAATTTTGTCGTAGTGATTTCAAGATATTAGAATCGATAAAATTACATGCAAAATAATTTATATTACAACTAAACTTTTTTTTCAAGTGGAAAGGTTTTGATTATAACCATAAGTATATTTAATATGAAACGGGTGTTACCACAAAATAATTACCCTTAAGATATATTTATTGTATTCTGTATAAACGTTACATATACGAGTATTTATTTAATAATTCATTTTGATAGTGACTACAAGAAATAAATAACTGGTTACAGTTCCCGTAATTATTAGCAAATTTATTAATGAGATTGTTAATGTAATCAATTAATTGCGATTGAAGAATATCTTAACATAATTATTCAAAACTTTTATCGATAGTTGATCGATGTCTCCTTCACAACGTGCGTTCGCAACCCTATTAATTTACCTACCAATGCATTTCAACTTGGACCGTTGCATTGTAAAGTTATGAGTAAAATGTAATATAAATTTACTGAATTTCTAAATGGATCCCATATGCTTTGTGATAGGATTTATCGTGGTCCAGGATGCCAACAATCGAACTTGGTGTGGCACGAGCAAACGGCCTAGAAACATCGAAAAGTTCTCAGCATGGTCTCGGTGGGTATTTTTTACCAATGTCTTAACGGGTGACAGTGCTCTCGTATTTACTGGGTGCCAATAGCCAATGGGTCACCGGCACGACCAATCGGGCCAGTAATGAGAAAACTAGATCCCAAGGCGTCCCGATGACCTTGCGACAGACTATTCATTCTAGGTGTCCACCAATTAGATCACCGGCATGAGCAAACGGCCTTGATAAAGCGATTATCCATTGCATTATGCACTATGGTCAGATCTTTTAGGTTTCAGCAATTTTATATTGCTAAAACTCAGTGTTTGGGAGTGTCTAGTGAAATATGTCAAATGTCTGTGTTTAACTGAAACAAGCAGTGTTACATGTGAATTTGTCAGAGTTAAAATTCTAAAGTGGTGTAATGTGTTGCGGATCGAGTTGAACATTAATATTGGTAAGTTTTACACAAATATCTCTTACGCGACTTTCGAAATATAGTTTATGTGTGAAGTTACGTTGATTTTTAGGTGCTCTTTTATTATACGATTCAAAACACGTCATTGAGCGATTGAAAATAAGCTCTAAAGGTAAAGTAATTCCCAGATATTAAATGGTGATTTTGAAACTCAGTTTTATACGCCATTGAGGAAATAAAATGACCGAAAATGGCGTGTAAAACTGAGTTTCAAAATCACCATTTAATAACTACTCCTATATTTGCAGGATTGTCTGCGGCAGGCAGTTTAGCCGGTGGTGTTGCTGGAATGAGACGAGCTATCAAAGTATTTAAAGTCGCTATAAAATTATTGTCCAAAGCTAAAACAGACAGCAGAAATACGGAACCAATATGTGTAAGAAAAGGCCTACATCTCAAGCCTTACAAAGATGGGTTAGGAATCTACGTTACAAAACAAAAAAACTAATAACTCGGATACCTAGAAGAGCTTTAACTAACATAGACATCATGTGTCACTCGAAAACTATTCCTTATTTTCGTGGAGTATTTATGAGAGATGAATTACCGAAAGAACCATTGGAAATCGAGTGCGGAATTATTAACCTAGATTGCTTCAAAAACTCTGGAACTCACTGGGTAGCCTATGGAAAAATTAATGACTATATTGAGTATTTTGATAGTTACGGGAATTTAAAACCACCAAAAGAATTTGTTAAATATGTAGGACGCAATATCCAATATAACTATAATAATCTTCAAGGAAATAGTTCATATAACTGTGGACATTTGTGTTTAAAGTTCCTTAAGTCATTTTGAAAAAAGCTCATAATAGTTTAAATGTGCATATTCCTGTTTAGTTTAGTCATTTTGTATTTACATCTTGTACGTGACGAACCGTACACTGGTTGCGCTGGTGTCGAACCTACGTACTTTCGGACTGTAGGACCCACACGTTGGTCTCTCTCCTATATATATGCGGGCTGCTGTCTGTCTGCTGTGCGCGACGCGGTTGATCGCGGGCGCTCAAGCCGTACCACTTTGACACAGATAATCGTAAGAAACGGGATGTCAAAAGAAACGAAATAAAACACGATGTTATCGTGAATATACCCAGCGGTACGGCGAGCGTGGACGAAACGAACGTACGGGCGGACAGAGTGGCGTTCTATTTCCTGTATTTCCACTGTGTCTTGCTGTTTCTTCATAACCCGTTGTCCGATCTTGAAGTGCTGAAGTCGTGCAGGCAGTAGTCTGTAGCGAAGTCGGCCAGGCAGTATTCTGTAGCGGAGTCGATCTGTAGTAGCGAAGTCGGCCAGGCAGTGTGGAACGCCGATATGGCCGTATATATATCCTATAATTTTCTGTATCGATCTATTGCGATACCGCCTATTTAACGCGCCAATAAGAAGCTGCGGTGTGCTTCCCCCTGCGCGCGCCCCTCTGTCCGTGTATCGTTCACGCTCTCTGTACTTAGGCTTTTATTTCTATAAATTGCTATAAACTATATAAATTCCTTATCTATTACATAAGTTATTACAATTCTAGCAAGTTACATAATAATATTCTAATAAGAAATAGGAACTATAAACCTATGACTATGTATTTGTAACAAAAACCTATTTTCTTATCAGAGTTTCCTACATCTGTTATCGGATCTATTACCTATCTAGGCTGTCTAGTTGTCTGGGGAATAAAAAGACAAGAGAAAAATCTATTTATTTACAATGATTATAACATAAGTGTATCTACTATTACCTATGTATACACCTATCTATCTATGTATTTCTATTAACTTATCAACTAAGGGAGAATAAAACGACTATAAAAATATATTTTAATTGCGACCTATTACAACTATGTACAAACTATAATCTATATACTATTTCTATGTTGCTGTATGTCGGCTGTCCCGTACATCCTCCCGCCGTGCGTCGTCCGCCAGGTCGTCGCATTCTTGATTTTCCTGGAGGGCAGCCGACGCCGTAGGCAGGATCACCAGCTTCTTCGTGGGTCGCCGCAGGATTCCGCCCTTGGTCCTCACGTCGACTGCTCTGGTGACTCCATCCGGTCCGGGGTGTGTGGCGATGACGATACCACGCGGCCATGTGTTGCGTGGCAGCGTCCCATCAGCGACTAGGACGACGTCGCCGGCTCGGATTGCGGGGCCCTTAGCGTGGGGCTCCCGCCTGTGTTGTAAGTCAGGCAGGTACTCGCGCAGCCATCTCGCCCAAAATAGGTCGGCAAGACGTTGTGAGGCGCGCCAGTGGGGGCGCCCGATGAGGTCGCTGTCGTCGAAGGTGCCGGGGCTCGGAGTTCGCGCTGAACCACCCAGGAGGAAGTGGTTTGGGGTGATGGCCTCGGGATCTTCAGGGTTGACCGAGACGTGCGTGAGTGGCCGACTGTTGACTGTATATTCGGCCTCGGCGAGAAGCGTGACGAGCGTCTCTTCTGAGGGATGACGCTCGTGCAGGACGGTGTTTAGCGCTGTCTTTACGCTACGGACGAGTCGCTCCCATGCACCCCCCATGAAGGGAGATCCGGGGGGTATGAACCTCCAGCTGATTGACATCTTGTTAGCCTCTTCTTCTGTTGCCTTGGCTGCTTCGCGGAGTTCTGATGCTGTACCTCGGAGATTGGTACCGTTGTCTGACCACATTTCTGTAGGGCATCCTCTTCTTGCTATGAACCTTCGGAAGGCCAGTACTGCGGAATCTGTGCTTAGCGATGCGGCGACTTCTAAGTGTACGGCGCGCGTTGTTAGGCATGTAAACAACGCCACGTAGCGCTTCTGTGTGCTTCGCCCGACTGTGACTGTATATGGCCCGAAGTAGTCCCATCCAGAGTAGGTGAAGGGTCGTCTGTGATGCGCGAGTCGACAATGTGGTAGGTCACCGGTGGGTGGGGATGGCGGCGTAGCTCTTCTTATACGACACGGTATGCAGCTATGAATGATAGCCCGCGCTGTCGGTCGCAGGCGTAAAATCCAATATTTCTGTCGACACTCGTTGATTGTTGTTTCTACGCCGGCGTGATGTAATTTTCTATGTACATATTCTATGTAGAGTCGCGTAGCATAATTATCCCCGTCCAAAACCGCCGGTCTCTTCATACTATCTTCGACATTGATAACGGCGGCTATTCTTGATCTTATCGTTATCACTCCGTTGACAAGTTCGACCGCTAGGGGGCGTAGTCGGCTGTTGTTGCTAGTTTCCTTCCCGCCTGCGAGTGCTGTGATGTCGCTCGCGAAACTTTCTTGCTGGCTCGCTCGTACTATTAATTCTTCGGCGGCACGTAGTGTTGTGGCGGGGATCTGTATGTACTGTCGCTGTTGATTTTCACTATTCTGTACTGCGATTTTCTTTTGCGAGTTGCGTTTTTCAATGTTGCGCCACGTAGGGTCCTTTTCTATATTTTTCCGCGTGCGCTTGTAATGCACGGATTCTGTCTTCTTTTTTCTTGTTAGATCGACGAACTGTAGGACCCGCGCAGTGGAGCGTAGGTACCGCTCCCACCGGGAAAATCTGTGGACGTCTGGAGTGCATTCCCGTAGGGCGGCCGATGACTTCTGTACTGTGACGTGACACGTTTTTTCTTCCCCTGTTTTTTCTATAGGCGCAGGGCTGTCGGACGGCCACGTAGACGGATCTTGGCGTAGAAACTCGGGTCCTCGAAACCAGCGGTGATTGTTGTCGAGATCTTGAGGTACATCCCGCGTGGCATCATCCGCGACGTTCAACTTCGTAGGCACCCATCGCCACTCGCCGACTGTACTGTTTTCTTCTATCTCGGCGATGCGGTGAGCGACGTATGGCCGGTAGGTACGCGCGCCGTTCTTGATCCACGTTAACACTGTCTTACTGTCGGTCCAAAATGTCTTCTCGTCTGGCTTGCTGTCATGTTCTTCTGTGACCGCCGCGGCCATGCGACACCCCATAACTGCTGCTTGAAGTTCGAGACGAGGCGTTGACGTGACCTTGATCGGCGCTACGCGCGCTTTGGCGAGAACTAGTGATAGCGATATCTCGCCGTTCGGATGAACTATTCTCCAGTATAGCGCGGTGGCGTAGGCGGCCTCGCTGGCATCGACGAACACGTGGAGTTCTCTTCTTTGAGCGTCGCTGTACCCCCGTAGAGTTCTTGGAATGGTGATGTCACGAAGTGCGCCGAGATGACACATCCATTCTTGCCACTGTTTCACTATATCTTCATCCACTGGCTCGTCCCAGCCGGTTCCTCTTCTCCATATTTCTTGTAGAAGTTGTTTCGCGCGCGCTGTCACGATGGATGCGAATCCGAGCGGGTCGAACAGAGACATAACTACTTTGAGTATTTCCCTCTTGGTAGGCTTACTGTTGTTGACTATTTCCTGTGGTAGACGCGCCAAGTCTAAGTTGAAGGCGAGCTCATCTGTCGTCGGCTTCCAAATTAGTCCAAGAGCTCTTTCGGTTTTCGACCCGTCGTGTAGACTGATGACTGTTTGTTCTGTGTTGGCTTCCCCTAAGCCCTGTAGTACGCGCGCTGAGTTCGATGTCCATTGACGCAGCTCGTAGTGTGCCCGCCGATGTATATCGCGCACGTCGCTCGCTGTCTTGATCGCCATTTCTTCGCTCGGAAAACTCTGTAGGTAATCGTCAACGTAGTGGTTTCGGATGACTGCATCATAGGCGGCTGGATGGGAGTCTTGAAACTTCTTGGCGTTCGTGTCTTTGACGTAGATTGCTGTAGCTGGCGATGACGTCGCGCCGAATATAAGCGAAGTCATTCTATACTCTTCCGGCGGATGATCCCCCCTCTTCTCCCCCCGCCACAGGTACCGTAGTGCGTCGCGATCTTCTGTCCTTATCTTGACTTGCATAAACATTTCCTTAATGTCGGCCATCACGGCCACTGGATGCTGTCGGAAACGCATGAGCACGCCGGGTAGTGACTGCAGGAGGTCGGGGCCGGTGAGCAGGCAATCGTTGAGTGAAGTTCCCATCGTTTTCGCTGCGGCGTCATGTACCACTCGTACCTTCCCGGGCTTCATAGGATTTAGCACGGCGAAATGGGGAAGGTACCACGTCCTTTTGTTGTCAGGCGATCTAGGCGGCGCGCGCTCGGCGTAACCATTCGCGATGAGCGCGTCCATCTGTTGTTCGTACTTCGTCTTGAGTTGGGGGTCCCTGTCGATTTTTCTTTCTGTAGATAACAATCTTCTATAGGCGTTGTTGTAATTGTTCGGCATTACAACATCTGTTGACTTCCAAAGCAGCGCTGTTTCGTAGTGCCCGTCGTCTCGTTGCTGTGTGTTTTCTTCTAACATGACGAGTGCTCGCTGTTCGGGGTCGCTGCGTGGTTGTCTCGGTGCTATGGTGAGGGACTCCAACGCGAAGTGATTTTTCAGCTGTTCGTCCATTCTGTTGTCGACGTCGATTTCTTCTGTGTTTCTCGGCTCGACGATGTGGTTGATGAAGTGTACGCGCTGTCCTAGTGTACGCGTGTGCGCGCCGTGTAGGACCCATCCCAGTGACGTAAGCGATGCCACCGGCTGATCGCGTCGACCTCTTCGTACTTCTGTGGCGAGTAACAAGTGCCAGTTGTCTTGCCCAATGAGTAGCTTTGGCGTCGCAGCTTGATACTTGAGGTCGTTGGCGATATCTGTGAGGTAATCGCAGCCGGCTATGTCCTTGTCGGTGACGCGTTGCGGCGATAGATGCAGGCCGTTGAGCGTGCGTGCTTGCATTCTGTGACTGTTGCTAGCACCGTGGATGGTGAATGATACACGTCGTGACTGCGTAGCGTCCACTTGTGTCTTCCCGATGGCTTCTATATGCAGAGGGTCGAGCGGTCCTCTTGCGCCAATCTTCTGTGCTATTTGTTCGTCGAGCAGAGATATTGTCGAACCGTCGTCCAACAGAGCGTAGGTTGAAATTTCGCCTTTCGGGCCGCTGAGACGAACCGGAACTATTTTCAGGAAGGCGTGCGCGCACTTCCTCGATGACCACGTAGAGGCGACAACTTCACTGGGTTCTTCTTTCTTCTTTTCGAAGTGAAGTAAGCTATGATGAGTGCGGGTGCACCCGTCGACGTCACAGGATTTCTTCTCACACGTGTGACCTCGGTGGCGGTAGGTGAGGCAGCGAAAACACAATCTTTTCGATTTTGCGATGTTCCATCTTCCGTTCGGATCCGCTTCTATTAACTGTTGACACGCGGAGGGATGGTGACCGAGTTTGACGCAGACCGCACACTCCTTTTTCTGTGTAGGTTTCGGCGGCTCCGTCGCGGTGAATGTTTTCTGTTGACGCTCCCGCCGCTGTTGTGTCTGCCTCGTATCTGTGTGTGCAGGTATCGTCTCAGGTAGAGCATGTCGGCCGCATCTGTCTGCCTCGCGCTGTAGGAATCGCGATAGCTTGACTAAATCCGCTTCATCTTCACTCTGTTCCGCTTCGAAGTCGTACCAGCGGTATTTCAGCGTCGTAGGAAGCTTGTCGACTATCTTCGTTGTGACTTCCGGGTTGTACACGTAGTAAATCTTGCCGAGAGCTTGAAGCGCGGTTACGATGTTGACCACTCGAGTAGCGAAGATACAGATGTCCTTAGGCGTGTCGTTGGGGCGCGGCAGTGAACGCAGGCGCTCCAACTCGGAGATTGCGATGGCGTCTGGACGACCAAAACGGGACTCGAGCGTCTTCATGATAACATCGGGTCTTCCTGTGTGTATGAGTAGCGTCTCGACGGCTTCTTTGGCTTTCCCACGTACGCTGCGACGAAGGCGGGCCATGTTGTCGATATCAGAGTAATGCGGAGCTGTTTCTTGATATGCGGCACGGAACGATAACCACTCTTGATACGATCCGTAGTATGGAGGCAATTCTTGCACGTGACGAGATCCCGATCGGGCGGCGAGGGCGAATGCATTCGCGAGCTCGGTGATATCGATAGTTTGAGGCTGGCGAACGGCTACTGTAGTGTTTTCTCCCGCCGGTGGCGGAACGGGCATCGGAGGGGCGCGCGGGGTCTGTGGGGGTGCCGCGCGCTGAACTGTAGGCTGCAACACTGGCTGTACGATGACGGGCGGCGCGACTGTGGCTTGAGCTGTTGGCGCCGTGACGTCTTGATGCGTTGCAGGTGACGGGTTGTGAGCTTGGTCTGTGATGGCAAGCTGCGGTTGACTGGTGTCCAGCCAGTCGGTGACTCGACGCGCCGTTTCTTGTTCACTGATGAGTGTGTCGTCGTCTTCTGTGTCTGTTTCCTCTTCTAGGGCGGCGACGCGGGCGGCGGCGAGTTCGACCTGTAGGCGCAGCAGCTCCTCCCTAGCCTTGATGAGACGAAGTGACTTCTTGCTCTTCTGGCTGCTTCGACGATGAGACGGGCGAGGAGAGGCTACGCGTTCTGTGGGTTGCGAGAGAGCGGTTCCCGCGGCGACGACGGAGGCGGAGGGGCGCGGCGGGGCTTCTCTCATGGCGGTGCTGTGTGACTGTGACGACTTCGCTTCTGTAGCTGTAGTTCCGTGAGACCAAGTGTGGGTTTCTTCTGTAGTCGTGGTGCCGTGCGACGACGACGCTATCATCTCCGACGAAAGCTCGGAGTCTCGTGGCGGCGACACGGCGGATGCTGTAGCGATGGCAGGTTGTTCCGATGACGGCTGTACGGGCGCGGCAGCCTCTGGCGCTGCTCTCGGTGTGCGCTCGCCCCGACCGGACCTCGACCTGGTGACTGGCATCTTCTATTTCCACGACGCGACGGCTGTACGTAGATCCCACGCTGTCTTCTATCCGGCTCCGAAGGACCAGCAATGTACGTGACGAACCGTACACTGGTTGCGCTGGTGTCGAACCTACGTACTTTCGGACTGTAGGACCCACACGTTGGTCTCTCTCCTATATATATGCGGGCTGCTGTCTGTCTGCTGTGCGCGACGCGGTTGATCGCGGGCGCTCAAGCCGTACCACTTTGACACAGATAATCGTAAGAAACGGGATGTCAAAAGAAACGAAATAAAACACGATGTTATCGTGAATATACCCAGCGGTACGGCGAGCGTGGACGAAACGAACGTACGGGCGGACAGAGTGGCGTTCTATTTCCTGTATTTCCACTGTGTCTTGCTGTTTCTTCATAACCCGTTGTCCGATCTTGAAGTGCTGAAGTCGTGCAGGCAGTAGTCTGTAGCGAAGTCGGCCAGGCAGTATTCTGTAGCGGAGTCGATCTGTAGTAGCGAAGTCGGCCAGGCAGTGTGGAACGCCGATATGGCCGTATATATATCCTATAATTTTCTGTATCGATCTATTGCGATACCGCCTATTTAACGCGCCAATAAGAAGCTGCGGTGTGCTTCCCCCTGCGCGCGCCCCTCTGTCCGTGTATCGTTCACGCTCTCTGTACTTAGGCTTTTATTTCTATAAATTGCTATAAACTATATAAATTCCTTATCTATTACATAAGTTATTACAATTCTAGCAAGTTACATAATAATATTCTAATAAGAAATAGGAACTATAAACCTATGACTATGTATTTGTAACAAAAACCTATTTTCTTATCAGAGTTTCCTACATCTGTTATCGGATCTATTACCTATCTAGGCTGTCTAGTTGTCTGGGGAATAAAAAGACAAGAGAAAAATCTATTTATTTACAATGATTATAACATAAGTGTATCTACTATTACCTATGTATACACCTATCTATCTATGTATTTCTATTAACTTATCAACTAAGGGAGAATAAAACGACTATAAAAATATATTTTAATTGCGACCTATTACAACTATGTACAAACTATAATCTATATACTATTTCTATGTTGCTGTATGTCGGCTGTCCCGTACACATCTCGTAGTAACATTACAAACATTGCAATTGTAATTTAAAATAAAAAATATAAACTAACATTACGTCATATCATAATGATTGTTTTTAATAAAACTGTCATCCTTAACAAGAAAACCATCATCTTCAAAAACGAGAGAAGTAAGACGACCACAACGCTTAGCTGTTAAAAAAATTAGTAAAGAAAATAAAAAATTTCTTCGCGCTCTTGGATTTAAAATTTAAAATGCTTCAAGTTACAGATTTAGCTCATTATGATAATTCAATTGAAAGTTATGAAATACATAGCTATAGCCCTTATAATAACAGTTTCAAAGATAACGATGAAATCAGAATACCTATTCACCAGCAAGACGTTTATGTAGTTCCATCAGCTAGCTCAATTTATATTGAAGGCTTTATTAAAGTGAGCAATAGTAAAGATGAAAAAGTGAGTAAAAAGGAGGTTAATTTTATAAATAATACACTAACATTTTTATTTCAAGACATAAGATACGAATTAAATGGGGTCGAAATAGATCGCATAAAAAATGCTGGGATAACAACTTCTATGAAGTCTTATATCTCAATGAATGAAGGTGAAAGTAAAGCGGCTGCATTGTGGGGGTGGAATTTGAATGGAACTAAGGAGACTGATGGACATTTCAGTTTTATTCTCCCGTTAAATAAAATTCTTGGATTCGCCGAAGATTACAACAAAATCATTATTAATGGATGACATGAGCTCATATTAAATAGAAGCACATCTATTTTGAATTGTGTAATCATAAATGGCATAAATGACCATATTCAATTAGACATAGATAAGGTGCAATGGCGTGTACCGCACATTAAAGTTTCCGATCGTGAAAGATTGTTATTATGTACTTAAAACTTTAGAAAAAGATCGTCCTATACAATTAGCATTTAGGAATTGGGATTTATACGAATATCCGTTATTGCGTAAAACCACAAAGCATTCATGGTCTGTTAAAACAGCAACTCAATTAGAAAAACCGAGATATGTTATATTCGGACTGCAAACTAATAGAAAATTTAATTCGTCTAGGAGCTCGTCAACGTTTGATCACTGTAAAGTTACCAATGTTAAATTATTTTTGAACTCTCAATACTTTCCGTATGATTAACTTAATTTAAAATTTGATCAGGATCAATACAGTATATTATACGAAATGTATGCAAACTTTCGTCAGTCTTATTACGACTCCAGCATAGACCCGTTGCTTGATCTAAAAACATTTAAAGAAAAAGCTCCGTTATTTGTCATTAACTGTTCGAGACAAAACAATAATTTGAAAACTGGACCAGTTGACGTACGTCTAGAATTCGAGTGCTCCGAAGCTATACCAGATAACACATCTGCTTTTTGTCTGATTATTAAAGATCGACTTTTTGAGTATAAACCTTTGACTAACATAGTACGGAAATTATCATGAATGTCATAATCGACTTACAAGGTTTCAAAAGTGAAGATAACAAATTTATACCAAAAGAAATAGCAATTCGATCTAAAGACCATGTTTTAGTACTTTTGATAAAGCCACCATATCCATTTTATAATCTCACAAGAAAAGAACGTATGTAACTGTTACACTTTTCTTATCGCCCACAGCCATTTTTTGTAATTTTTATCAAATGTACAGACACGCGGTTTCTACTGTTTTATTATATGTATTGATGGATATTCTGTATTACTACCATACATATAACAGATTTAAAAAACCTCTCAACATCTTTAATGTGTCTATTTATGAAAAACTTACAGTTATTTAAAATGTATTTTATCACTATAATAAATAGGCTGCGAGTTAAGGAACAACTCATGAACCTGCGTGACAAAATTTTGCAATTGGTTCCACTGGGTAGACTCTTGATCCAACTGCACCATAAGAGTTACAGACGCCTTTTTCCACCGATCTTCTGGACGTGTTGATAATATGTCATCCTTGTTATATATTTTTAAGATCGATGAAGAATCCACCTGATAAATCAGCGTTCCGTTTCACCTTGCCGTTTGCCACTTTGCATATGACAGATGAGGCGAGATTCGCGCTGCTCTTGGGTATCGTCGGACGATTTTCTACATCTCCCTCTAAATTAAACAGGTCCGTGCCGCGGGATCTTTTGCTGCAACATGGACAATATATTCTTTAAGTACGACAATAATATAAATGATATTTATTTTTAGTACCTATTTAAGTTTATTTAAGTAACTTAGTTTTAGTTTTTTTTTTTTTTTTTGTTTAGTTATTACGAGTTAAATTGTTAATAATTCAATTTTGTAAATAAACTTGTATTATTTTAATTGGTATTATACGTACATATCTACAAAACTTAAAATAGGTTCATCAGTACTTGACACTTACTACATACATATACAGGATGACTTTTTAACCACCACCCAAGTCACCCTATATAAAACAGGTAATTAAATGGTATAAAATATTAATATAAACTAGATATAAAAAATTTAAACCAATTATAATATATCAGTACAGAAAGTTAAAGAAAGAAAAGAACTGGAAGGTAAATATATCATAGAAATTATTGAATTTAAATTAAATACCTTGTTTTCGGTCCGGATCCCGAGGTAGATGCTGTTGAATCAGTTTTACGTTTCGGAGAACTTTTCTTCGACTTAGCAGAAATCGGCTTCGGTTTTCGTATAATTATCTCAGACGGTTTATTTTCGTAGTTAGACCTGTAATTGAAAACACAATTTAAAATTCGAACATATTTAGAGTTTTAATTAGGTACTAAGTAAGAATAACTTTTTATAACTAATAAACTACTCTGTTGTGTAATTAACAAATGAGAGATATTTTAAATATTGTATAATAATTATAAAAAGAACTTTACCGCTGTTATTAAGTGAAAATAAATTGAAAATGAAAAAACATCTTTAATTAGTCTACGTTATATATACTCAAAACTGACTACACCAAACTACACACAACCGATAATACACAGCTACACAGCTGTCTTCGAATAATCGGTGAACATACAAAATAAAAGAGAACTGATAACCTCCTCCTTTTTGGAAGCCGGTTAAAAATTATATTAAAAATACTCACTTACATTGTTTGAAGTTGGTAAGTAGGTTCACGTAGTAACAATTTCAACTTGTAAATGGCACTGAAGAGCTCAAACAAATGTAAATTTTTGAATCGAATTCTATGGGTTTTGTTCACAAAAAACTACTATATCAGCAAAAATATTGTGTCATAATAAATGCAAGCTTAAGTCAATGTTTTTATGAATGAAATACACTTACATCATAATTAATGAAAAACATTTACACGATTCCATCAAATTAATGTTGCGTTATTATGAAATTAATGTTCATATCATAATAAATTACAAAAATTGCCGCCCTATTACAATCGTAATTGAATTATATTACAAAGACAATCCGACTTTGTAGCCGTTGCAATTAGTAAAAATATCGAAGTTAACAATTTTTCTGTTAAAAATAATGAAAGTGTAGAAGAATAATTCATGTATGTTGTTGATTTTCATGTCAAGTATACATGCATTCGCATGTTATACTGCACTGATTTACGATCAATCTTATTTATGATGGTCAACGAAATCTTGTGGTAAAGTAATCTCGGTTCTCGTTTTACCTGTCGATATTTTCAAAAAAACATCTACAGTGTAAGATAGCAAAATATTTCGAACATAAAACTTTTAACTAGTAGTTCGCCCAAACTGTGAACTCGCAGATCAACAAACGAAACCTCGTAAATTAACAAACCTTGACTGATTTGGCTCATGTTCGAACTTAAAATTCTATTGACCATGTATACATGTCTAACTTTAATGACGACAAATGTCGGATTGTTTAAGTAGAATTGGAGAACTTCGCTCGCTCATTTAATGATCTAAAAGATATTTCTACTTCTGGTGATCCTTTATTTTAATGCTGAGACACCTGTAAAAACATGTTGCGGTAAAACTATGGAAATTTATTCTTATATTTATTAGTAAAAAGTCATAATTGCTCATTTTTACTTATTAGTACAATTTAACTTCTCTCTAATAAATTTAACAACTTACGTAGACACTCATTTTTGGTTTTGATCCATGAATTCATTCTTAAAGTTTTTTACTAGTTTATTTTGTAAATGTGAGAGTTTATGTGAAAATCGAACCTATGACCACGGGACAACAGCCAGTCGGTTTCCTAATGAGCCACTATGACTTTGTATTAGGAAGTAATATAGCGTTTTTTGTTTAGAAATTCAACTCATAAGCGTGGGTAGATAAAATATCTACATATTGAATATATGACGATTTTAACTTTGATGTGTAATTGCCTCCGTGGTGTAGTGGTTAGAGCGTTCGGCTCATACCCGGCGGGGGCAACGACTTTGCGTTGTTGTCCTAGTTTGGTTAGGATATTGCAGGCTGATCACCTGATTGTCTGATAAGTAAGATGATCCGTGCTTCGGAGGGCACGTTAAGCCGTCGGTCCCGGTGTCTTTGACATTGGTCGTTACCTAAAACCATGTCAGGCCTTTAAGGCGGTTTAAAAACTCTGACACTACTGTTAGTCACTAACACACACGACAAGAAGAAGAAGAAGAAGACTTTGATGTGTGAAAATGATTTAATACTAATCATGATTTCACATACTGACTACAACATAAGTAGTACTTAGCAACTCAGCAAAGCTAGCCAAGGACCGTGGTCGTCGGTTACTAAGAATGCTGAACAAACAAATAATAGACAGAGCGAAACAAAGGCTAGAGAGAGAAGTCACTCAGTGTTACTAGATTTAGGTTTTTTCACAAAACCTAGCGTTTTTGGAGATCTTTGAGATCAAAGGAAAACACTAATTTATTTATTTGAAATTTCGAAATCACTTAGGTACTCGCTCACTGGAAAGAACTAGTAAAATAATTTTGTAACACATTAAATATACATATCCGTTTAAAGGCACGTGTAATTTCCAAACTTAGTGAAGATATGTTTAGGTTATTCTCAGACCGACGTTATTTATAAAGAAAAACCGTATCACATCAAATATTTAATTCACTTTTGGAACTAATTTGAAGGAAATTCTTATGACTGTAGTTTATTTCAATGTACCAATGTAAGACTAATAAAAACTTTATAACACTTTAGTATTTCATTAACTGTCAATAAAGTGGCTTGTATGCAGTTATTCTTACATTAAAATATAAGGAAATATGATTTACAAAATTCCTTATAGTTTTTATTAATCATATTTAGAAAACTGGGGTTTTTTGAACTACTCTAGGGAAAGGTGGATAAAAATCTGGCAACACTGAAGTCACTTGGTTTGTTCATTCGTGATTAGTGATATGGTGTGTTTTTGGTGTTAGTTGTCCGAGTATTAAATTAAATTTAAATTTGGCAACCTGTCTCAAATTTAAATTTAACGCAATAAACAGGTATCCTAAAATTCAGATGTCTTCGAGCCAACCTGGTCACAGAAATCTAAGTTTGTGGAAGATATGAGTTAATCTGACCTCCATATTAGAATATCGGATAAATTTGAACATCAAAGATCTTATCTTCTTATATGAAATTAAATACAATTGAGATTTCGATGTCATTTGAGCCAATCTGGTCACAGAAAATAGATGAAATACAAATAGCTTCAAGACAAAATGCTAATTCATTTTCCTGTGAAACGACATGAGTCAATCAGATCTAAATTTTAAGTTGTATGGAAAAACAATAAGTTCAGATATCCTTCGAGCCAACCTGGTCACAATAAGTTTGTGAAAGGATTCAGATACCCTTTGAGCCAACCTGGTCACAATAAGTTTGTGGAAGGAAATGAGTCAAACTGACCTGAATTTAGTTTATCCCATTTCGTATAAGTTGATTAGTGATAGGTATTACAAGTATAAGTGAGTGTAGTGTGTTTCAAGTTGAGTTGTCGACATAACTTTTTGCTGTAATCTGGTAAGTCATTATTATTTCTATCATACTCATTAAAATTCTTCAACGTCACATGATATTGTTATCACTTAAGAGACAAACGTTTTGATTATTGGGTGTGTATCTGTATATATTTATTTCGCTTAAGTGACAAACGTTTTGATTATAATATTGAGATTAATGGACCACAAAGTGGGCCAGAAATCTCAATAAACAACTACTGGTTTACTTACCCTTCAAACGTCGGACGCCCGAAGCGGGCGTCTAATGTATTGTTTTACTATTGTGTCTGCACTGACAACAGGTTAAGGGTTATGTTTTATTTAAGTAATTTATAAATTATAATACATACTTTTTAGGGGTGACTTCTTCGTCAGATTCAAACGTCTCTAACTGCTGCCGCTTTATTGGTTGCAAAACCGATAGGTTTTGTAGTTGGAGCTTGATCTGTAAAGAATAAATTAAATATTATATATTATAAAAGCATTGAAAAGATAGACTGTTGAAATCCCTAAGACTATGTAAATTGTTAACAAATTTATTTGTCAGAAAAAAAAAAAACTACTTTCTAGAGTTTACCTACCACTTATAACTTTAAAACCGCTGAACCGGTTTTCATCAATCATAGCTAAGAATTATCTCGATCAAGTCAGCTTTCAAACAAAAAATCAAAATTAACCCATTCGATCAGGCACTACGATGCCACAAACAGGCACAGACACGTGAACCTTATAACGTCACTCTTTTTTGTTGGGGGTTAAAAACAAATGACTTTAAATTTAAGTAAAGTAAGAAATTGGTACGTACTTTACTCCATAAGAAGTTGTTGGCTCTTCGTCAGAGTCAAAAACTTGTTCCGGCACTTGTTTCTTTACTCTTTTAGTGGAACGCTTACTAATATTTTCAGGGTCCGACCTGGAAGTAATTTAAGTAAATATTAGATTAAGACTAAATAAAATATGAATCCTATATTATCATCATCACAGTAGTGACCAAACTTTCACCACGCTTGTGTTTGATATTATCTTTTCATACGTTTTTTTTAACATCTTTATATTTTACGAACGAGTTCCGGTTCCGGTGCTTGAAAGTGTAGCCGCCCTGTTTGTCGCTCCTCGTATTTTAAAGTGAATCTGTGCAAAATAACCAGTTTATCGACACAAAGTGCTGTTCTAAACATACACTACAAGGATATTCTTCGGAAAATATAAGAATAAATACTCAATACACGTATTTAGAGTGATAATCATCAAACATACATTCTCGAGTCAGCAATTTTGAGGTTATAAAGTGGACAAAGTGAAAACCAAAAAAAGTGCTACCAACATAAGATACAAAACACGTCCGAATCAACACTCGTGAAAAATAAAACCAAAGACAAGATCAAGGAATTTACGTTTTGACAGCCGAGCTCCATCCACAAACAATATGGCAAACGAACCGTCACTGTCACCAGAAATGTCACTACTCCTAGCTAAATTGACAGATCAACTCGACTTGCAAACAGCAACCATCACAGAAAACATAACGGCGAAAATAATGCAAAAAGTAGACGAAAAAATTAAACCGATCATAGAAGAGAACGCTCAATTAAAGTCGGAAGTTGTAAAATTAAACAATAAAGTACTAAGCATGGAGGTAAACAGCAAAAGAAACAACATACTGATACATGGAATAGCAGAGACCACAGAGGAGAAGCACGAAGACTTGACTAACCTAGTAATATCCACAATAAACGAATTAGAAGTAAAATTCGAGCCAGGAGAGATCAACAGGCTACAGAGATTAGGAAAACGAGATGAAAAAAATGAAAAAACGAGACCCATTTTGCTAGCGACTACAACTTTAGAAAAGAAAATTCAGATTTTGAAAAACAAGAAGAAAATGAAACCTAACACTTATATTACTCATGATCTGCCCAAAGAAGTGATTCAAGCAAAGAAAGATGGTAGAAACCTAAAAAACAACACTAAAGACAAGGATAAAAGGAAAAGATCAGAATCTACGAGTCCTGGAAGTCAACAACAAACTGAAAGCAACTCAAAGATCCGCAAAAAAGATGCATTTCAATACCTACGGGAAAGATCATACTCCTTATCAGATAAGAACACATATATTAGATACTAATAAATCGCTTTCACCACTAAGAACCGAAGAAACACAACTAAATAATGCAAACAGCTTACAACAACTCAATAACACGCAACATCTGAATAAAAAACAAAAATATAGCTACGAACAACAACTAAAAAGACAAAAACAACCAATATCACATCTAAATGAACATAATATTCTCTCACCACGGCCGGTCACCGTGAGAGGATTAGATCAAAACCCTCCAACCAGAAGTACAAATTTATACATCGCAACATTAAATACCTTGACTTTAAGAACGCCAGAATCCTTACTTGAACTTGAGGAAGCACTAAGAGACCTCAAATGGGACATATTGGGACTGTGTGAAGTGCGCAGAGCAGGAGAAACAATAAAAGAACATACAGATTTTATAATGTATAGCAAAGGAGAACCAGGAGGACAGGGAGAAGTTGGATTTATGATCAAAGCACACTTAAAAAGCTATATATTGGGTTTTACTGCAGTCAGCGATAGAGTGATTATACTTAATATGAAAATACCCAGCTTCAGGAAAGTACTCACCCTCATACAGATTTATGCACCTACAGAAAGAGCCCCAGAATCAGAACACAAGTCCTTCTATAACAGCCTTACTAACTGCTTACACAACTACTCTGATAACATAATCATTTTAATGGGAGACTTTAATGCCCAAGTAGGTGCTAAACAAAACAAAGATGAAATAGTGATGGGAAACTTTGGGTTTGGCAAAAGAAGTAAAAATGGAGGGAGATTAATTAGCCTACTGCAAGAACATAACCTAACACTTCTGAACAGCATCTTCAAGAAAAATAAACACAATAAGTGGACCTGGCTCTCCCCTGGGAGCAAGTACAGAAATGAAATAGACTACATCATCAGCAACCTTCCAAAACTGTTTACTGATACAGCTGTTATAGCAAGATTTAATTTCAACACTAACCACCTTATGGTTAGAGCATCGCTCAAAGTCAACTCACATAAACTACCACGAAAACACTTTACTAAAAATTGCATAGTTTCCATCAACACAGACAATAAAGACAAAACATCGTATGATCTGACTGCCATACGCAATGAAATAATGACAGCTAGCACAACAGAAGTGAAAACCAGCTACACCAAACTTCACAATATCGTTACAAGCACAGCTAGTAACAGCAGAGCCCGCACTAAGCACAAATATGTCCTAAGTGATACAACACTTCAGCTTATAAATGAAAGAAAGGAGCTTTTCGCCAGTAATATGAGAAAACAGCAAACAAAAAAGATAACAGAACTTAGCAAAAAGATTAAAGAAGGTATTAGAAGAGACAGAAAAATTAAAAGACTACAAACACTCGAAAAATACATTGCTTCAACTGGGGGAACTAGGAAGGCCTTTAAAGTCTTGAAAGAATCAAACTCCTGGGTACCCAACCTAAAGAGTAATAACCAAAGACATATAACAAACAGAAAAGACATTGGAAAATTGGCTACAGAGTTCTCCCTTCGACTGTCGACATAGCAGACACAATAGTAAAACAATACATTAGACGCCCGCTCCGGGCGTCCGACATTTAAAGGGTTAAAACCCTATACTCAAAGCAAAACACGACAAGACCAGAAACAAACCAAGACACTAACCCAACGCCTGCGTATTCATGCACTGAACCTGAAATTCTCCAAGATGAAGTGAGAAAGTCAATTCTGAGTCAAAGAAATGAGAAAGCTCCGGGCCCAGATAAAATCACTAACGAAATGCTCAAAGGTACACTGGATGATATAGTTCCCATACTCACAAAAATCTTTAATGATGTATTAACAACTGGACTTGTCCCAGAACAGTGGGAAACATCACATATAATTCTTATACATAAAAAAGGCCCAAAAGAAAATATAGAAAACTACAGACCAATCAGTCTCATGTCCAACGTCTATAAAGTCTTCTCCAAAATAATCCTAGATCGAATAAACACTCTCCTAGACGAAAACCAACCCATCGAACAAGCTGGCTTTAGAAAAAACTTTGCTACAACTGACCATATACATGCAGTCAAACAAATTGTAGAAAAATACGACGAATACAATAAGCCTCTGTACGTTGCCTTCATCGACTACACAAAGGCATTTGACAGCATCAGCCACGAAGAAATATGGGAAAGCTTAGAGAAACAGGGAATCCCCAAAGTCTACTTAAACATTATTAAAAAAAATTATACCAAAAGCAAAGCAAGGATACATCTAGAAACAAAAGGGGAAATCTTCAAAATAGAGAGAGGAGTTCGACAAGGTGACTCTCTATCACCCAAGCTGTTCTCCGCAGTTTTGGAAAATATTTTTCGTAAGCTAAACTGGGAACAATTTGGACTTAACATAAATGGGAAAAAACTAAACCATCTTAGATTTGCAGACGACATTGTGCTATTTGACGAAAACCCACAAAATTTGGAAAAGATGATTCATGAACTTAAAGAAGAAAGTGAAAAACTGGGACTCACTATGAACACACATAAAACAAAGCTCTTAACAAACTCAGAAAACTACGAAATTAAGATAAATGACCAACCTCTGGAATATGTAGAAGAATATGTATATCTGGGCCAGATAATTTCACATAAAGACATGAACACAAAAGAGATAGAAAAACGAATAACAAATGGCTGGAAAAGTTATTGGGCGCACAAAGAAGTTATGAAATCCCCAGACCTTAGTATAGGAATGAAACGGAGAGTTTTCAACACCTGCATCCTACCCTGCCTGACATATGGCTGTGAAACATGGGCACTCACAAAATACCATAGAGATATGCTAGAGCACTGCCAGAGAGCTATGAAGAGGAGCATGCTAAGCATAAATAAAAGGGATAGAATACGCAACACAACAATAAGGAGAAAAACAGGAGTAGTAGACATACTTACTAAGATCGACCAACTAAAGTGGAGATGGGCTGGTCATATGTTGCGTAGTAACCAGGAAAAGTGGAGCAAAACCCTTACTCACTGGTATCCAAGGGACGGAAAGAGAACCAGGGGAAGACAGCACATAAGATGGGAGGATGAGCTAAAACTCACTGCAGGGCCTAACTGGAGAAGGGTCGCCAGAGACAGGAGGCAGTGGAAGTGGTTGGAGGAGGCCTTTGCCAAAAGGCACACTGAACTCAGAGATATCCTATAAGAAACACCAATGTAACCTAAGAGTTCAGGATAAAGGGCTTATACAATACAATACAATACAATATTTTACCTACGAAGTCTTGTCTATAGATATACTTAATTACTAGCTGATGCCCGCGACTTCGTCTGCGTGGACTTTAGGACTCCGGCATATAAGTATGGTCATCAGGCTGAAAAACTTTTGCTAATGCGTCATTAATGTTTATTTCTAACAGTTTATTTGGACCATTATATTTTTGCATTAGGTGTTCCAGATCTTCGAGTTTTATACCTCAACAATAAAAGTTTATCGGGTTGAATAACTTTTGCTAAGACGTCATTTTCATATTTCTTGTCGTTAAGCTGGACCACAAAGTTTTTGCATCAGGTGTTCTAGATCTTCGATTTTTGGAGGAAGCGCTGCCCCAATGGGACAGACGTTTATCCCGACGTCTGTTAGCACTACCAAGGAGGAACCTACGCCGTATGATTGACATCATTACTGGTCATTGTGCACTAAATACACACCTTTTCACCCTAGGTTTAACTAACAGTCCTCTGTGCAGAGCATGCATGGAGGCTGAAGAAACTGCGAGCCACCTCCTCCTGGAGTGCGATGGTGTCGCACACATAAGAAGAAGGTTCCTAGAACACTCGGGAACCATGGCGGAAGCGTGCAGGGCGCCTACAGGCGTTCTAGGCTTCCTGCAGGAGCTGGGCTGGTTCGAGAACTGAGACCGGCGGCAGCTCCCCACGCAAAACGGGACCGGCAAATTCGGGCCTACTTGCGGAAAATCTGTCCTCGAGGGAAGTAAGAAGTAAGACGATACCCCACTCGGCAAAAAAATAAACTAGTTACACTCGCTTCCAGGCTAGAACTTTTTAAGTCTGGCCCGCTTGCTATGACGATAAAAATTTATAATGCCCTACCCGACAACCTAAGGAATGAAGAAAAAAATTCTCAATTTATAAAGAAGTTGAAATTAATTTTAATAAATAAAACGTATTACAGATTGGACGAGTATTTTAACGATAAAAAATTTAATTGAAATTGACATTATATACTATACCCAATAAACATTGACACTACTTTTATATTTATAAGTTGACAATAATTTACTAATAATAAATAACTAACAATCTGCTGACAACTACAAACAAAAATACTTTTTAATTATATTTTATCATTTAAATTTATAAATTAACTGCATGTCATAAAACTCGCTTGCCGTTCCACTTTTTGGTTGCGATACCCGACAGGGTTCATAGTGTACCTAATTTAAGACAGTGACTTTTAGTAGTTAGAACTGATGTACATTATGAAATGCAATAAATAATTTGGCTCAGATTTAGATTAACAACCCACGATTTGCCAATTCCAGTATTTTTTATTCGAAAGATAATATTTTTATTAGTCTATTTACAGATTTTTAGCAATCGGAAACTCTTTTCGGTTCGGTTTTTTTTAAATTTCACTTTCAAAAAATATTTTTTATGTCCATTTTTGGCTTCATATAGGTTGACAGCTTTGGGCAAGTGTTGTGACATTGCGTTTTGTTTTATATTTTTGGTAGAAAATATGACATGTTCAAAAACTTTGTTGTTTTATGGACGTCTAATTAAACTAAAATATCACCATTATCGTTGTAATAATATAAATAATTCGAAATGTGGGTTTGTTACTTATTATTGATAATTTATTATTTTTTGATCATTTTAATACTGTGAAGAGTAACAAAACGCAATGTTTCGTCGGCGGCCATTTTGGACGCTAGTCAATTATGACATTGACATGACAGTTTGCATTTAGTCATCATTTATCCGCGCAGTTGAGAGCAAGTATTTGTACTCCTGTCGATATTTGTATGACTACAATGGCGTATTCGAAGCCCCAGGTTTCACTTTCCGCCCCATCGTCTCCAGAAGAGTTGAGTGTAGTGCAAGTGCCGGACTCCAGTGAGCCCCTTGTGTCGAAATCCTCTTCTGTGAGTGTGCAAGTGTTGGACTCAAATGAGCCACTTGTGGTCAGTTCTGTTGATCCGTGTGTGGTAGTGATGGACTCTAGTGAGCCGCTGCCACATGCTTCTGCAGTGGTTGAGCCGGAAGGAGTTGTTGAGCCAGCAGCTGGTAGTTCATCATGGGACAACCCGCAACCATCCAAGTCTACTGGATCGAGTGGGAGACGGCAGAATTTGTACTCTGCAGAAATCCAGTCACAGTGGAACTTATATAAAGTCTTCACTACTCTTGGTGAGTTAATATTGTCTATATTTTTCTTGTAACATAATTATTTTACTCAAATAATAAAATATTTTCACTATGTAGACTTGGCTAGAAAGCAGAGCGAGTTAAAATGGCCACACAGAGTTGACATGAACCCAGAAACGAATTGGCCAACCCCGACTTCACGTAGACTTGTTTGCCCTATACTCGAGTGTTTTTGTAAACCCGGAGGCGCGGAGGGAGAGCAGCCCTCGCCCGCTGTATCAAAGTGCTGGCACCGCCAAAGGCGCCGAAGGCGCCGTAGGCGTCCAAAAAGCCGAAGCTGCGGAGGCGAACATGAGTGCCTGCACTTTGATACGCAAGGGCGAAGGGGCTGCTCTTCCCGCAGCGCCGGAGATGTACCAGAAGCAATTTTTTTTAATAATAAGCATTTTACTAATTGTATGGGTTGACTGTACAGTGGTCAATCCAGATCCTATGTGGTTCTGTGGTCCCTTTACATAAGGCTTTCATTTTAATCTTCAATCTTAGTTTTTTTTATCATAAGTTAATTGATATAAATATATTATTATACTGATTTTATTTGCAATATACTCATAATTGTTTTTATTGTTTTAGGTACTCATGAGCAGTGTCTGCAATTCGCTGAGGAACGAGGATTGTTGCCTGCCGAAAAAATGTGTACATACCATAAAAAACCCATGAGTTTGGAGAAGATCGAAGGCCAGGTTGGCCAATTTCGCTGCCGACAGGGCAAATGCCGCTCAAAATCAATTAGTCGAGCTAAAGGGACGTGGTTTGAAAACGCACGTTTACCATTACAACTTATTTTTCAAATAATGTACATGTTTAGTGCAGAATATACGTATGAAAGTGTGCGAAAGGAGACAAGCCACTGGAGGGATGTGGTGTTGTCTCAAGCCATAGTCGCGGACTGGTTCAATTACTGCAGAGAGGCAATAATTGTGCACTATTTAGAGCATAGTGAGGAGCAGGAGAAAATTGGAGGTCCTGGAAAAATTGTTCAAATCGACGAGTCGAAGTTCGGAAGGAGAAAGTATAACAGAGGGCGAAATGTAGAAGGACACTAGGTTCTGGGAATGATTGAAGATGGGAGCGATGATCTCCGTCTCGAAGTTTGCCCAGAAAATGAAAGGAGTGCGGAGGTTTTGGTGCCGCTAATTAAAAAACATGTTCGGGAAGGCACTGCAATACATACCGACTTTTGGAAAGCTTATGACTGCCTTCCTGAACATGGCTATATCCACAAGAAGGTAAATCATAGTGACCCAGTAAATAAATTTGTGGCACCAGATGGAGTGCACACGCAGAGAATAGAGAGCCATTGGCGTGTCATGAAGAGACTATTTGCAAAAGAAAATTATAGAGAAAATTTCACGGAGTGGCTGATTGAAACAATCTGGAAGAGAAAACACAAGATAAACCATAGAGACGCCTTCGAGAACCTTTTAAAATGTATTTTATACGTTTATAAATAAAAAAATTAAATTGATATGTTTATTGTCTCATTTAACAATTTTTTTAAAATCTCTGAGGTTCCCTTCCCCCCTCAGATTTTTTTTCTAGCCAGAATTGCCTCAAAATTTCGAAATTTATATACTTAGACATTTACTCATAAATGCTTCAGTCAATTTTATATTGAAAATAAAAAATTCAAATATTACAAAAACTAAGCATGTCCTAGAGGGGGAAGTGGTACCGGTAGGTAGCCCCCCCCCCCCCCCCCGCCCCTTCACATTCCTTAAATCGTGGGTTGTTAATCAAATTTTTTTCCGTTTTTTCTTTACCCAACTGTACTTTCTGTTTCTTCTTTCTTGGATCTTAAAATTACCTTCAAATTTCTTTATCATATTTTCTTATTTTATTTTGTAATTTTGTCACGGGGTAGGTAGAAAAATTTTGACATAGTAAAGTTTTGACACTGACAGATAGTTTTCTTTTTTTTTACAACCCTGGATACAAATTTTTTTACATTTGTCATAAGTCATAATGTTGTTACGTACGTTTTACAAAGTAGTTTTTTGTTACTTAATATATAATGATATTAGTCTTGCACTGACTTGAACACACGCTAGGTAGGTACGTTAATGTTTTATTTTTCTTTCTTCCACTAAAATTCAATATACTTTGTATGTAGCTACTTATAATGTTATGTGTATGTGTGTAATATTGGTTGACTGGCGGGTGGTGCCGCGCATTGAAATCAAATCGGAATTATTCAAAGTCACAAAATTAAGATTCTAGGAATATCTATATAAGTGCATATATAAATAAAGTATATATTTTATTATTATATTGTATTCTATTCGATTGTATGTCTGATAGTGAGTCATATCATATCACACCGGTGATGAAGAATATTACTCTTGTGATGAAAGTGTGAACGCCTCCTATGTTTCGCTCGGCGATTATGTCAATAACTGCTTCTCGAGTCACTCTACTCATCTTAACATATGCCACATAAACGCCCAAAGCCTTCCGGCTCATTACTCAGAGTTCGTGGACGTATTCGCTGAGGCTAACGTACATGCCATTTTAATTTCCGAAACGTGGTTGAAACCGGAGCTTTTGTCAACTTCCTATCCATTACCTGGTTTTATACTCATAAGAAATGACCGTATGGATTAAGGTGGCGGTGGTGTTGCCATATACCTCCGGTCGAAAATTAATTACAAAATCTTAAATACTTCTTCTGGCCAATACTCGGCTTCAGCGGAATTTATTTTCTTCGAAATTCAGGTTAGGGGTTCCAAGGCTGTCCTCGATGTTGTCTATTGTTCCCCATCTACTAATTATTTTTCAGACCTTGAAATTGCTCTAGTCACATTTGGGTCTGAGTACACACATCAAATAATTTTAGGTGACATTAATACAAATCTTAATGATGCAGGCGATTTGTCTCGGTCTCAGAAACTAAATCATATCCTGGATTCTGCTGATCTGAAGGTCTTGCCACTAAATGCCACTCACACAAATACCAATACTGAGGACACCTGGCTGGATCTAATCATTGCTTCATCTGTGGACCATGTTGTCTCACACGGCCAATATCCAGTTCCATGTTTTTCTAGACATGATCTCATCCATTGCTCGTATAATCTCAAACCCCCTAAAATAGTACCCAAAACTATGCATCTCCGTAGTTTTGCCAGAATGGATGTGAACAAACTTAAAACCGATGCTGCCAAAATGGGGTGGGACAGAATATGGGCTGTCGCAACTGTAGATGAAAAAATTTATATTTTTAATCAGCCTTTAACTAACTTGTATGACCAGCACGCTCCTATTAGAAAAATTAGAATTAAAAGGCCTCCAGCTCCTTGGATAACACGTGGTGTTAGGATGGCCATGCGTAGAAGGGACAGAGCAGTTCGGAAGTTTAGGAAGGAGCGGTCTGATGATAACTGGGCTTTGTTTAAGGTTGCGAGAAACCGGTGTAACAGAATGATACGAGACGCTAAACGCCGTTTAATCTCTGATACTATCTCCTCATCTTCAGCTGCTGATATCTGGAAGTTCTTAGGAACCCTGGGTATTGGCAATTCAAATAACATAGACATCCCTTCTTCGATTACGTTAGACGATATCAATAAACATTTCTCCACATCTACTTCATTGGATCGCCTAACAAAATTGAATACAATATCTTCCATTCAATCTCTCCCAAGTCTCAACATTCCGCAATTTTAATTTATTCCAGTCAGTCAGGAGGAGGTTAAAAAATATTTTTGGCAATAAAAACCAGGGCTGTTGGTTGTGACCAAGTAAATCGTCGCATGATAGAAAATATATTAGATATTATTTTACCAGTCATTACCTACATTATAAATTACTCACTGTTAACATCCCAATTTCCTTCCCTTTGGCGTAAAGCCTATATTCGCCCTCTTCCCAAAATCTCTAATCCTTCCCTTCCCAGCCATTTTCGTCCCATCTCAATTCTGCCGCTCTTGTCTAAGATTCTCGAGGCTTGCGCTCACAGACAACTCACCTCATTTTTCTATAACAATGATCTGTTAAATCCGTTTCAATCTGGCTTTAGGACTGGGCATAGCACTGTATCTGCTTTACTTAAAGTGACCGACGATATTAGAGCCGGTATGGAGGATACTAAACTCACTGTGCTGGGTTTAGTGGACTTTTCGAATGCCTTTAATACCGTCGACCATGACATCCTCTTGGCAATCCTATCCCATCATTCCATTTCACCTGAGGTAGTAAATTGGTTTTCTTCTTATATTCGTGGTCGTCAGCAGTCAGTTCGTCTCGACGAACGTACTTCCAATTGGAGTAACATTGATACTGGCGTACCACAAGGCGGGATTCTTTCTCCATTACTGTTTTCAATCTTTATAGATTTTATCACAAAAGAACTTCAGTGCTCGTATCATCTTTACGCCGACGATTTGCAACTTTATACTCAGACGGAAGTCGACCAGGTAGACAGCGCCGTAGAAATAATAAATGCTGATTTAAGGGCGATAGGTGACTGGTCCCGGCGATTTGGAGTAACAGTTAACCCCAACAAATGTCAAGGGATACTGATTGGCAGCTCACGTCTTTTAAGTCGTATTGACAATGGCACCATATCACCAGTGTTGTATGAAAACTCCATCATTCCATTTAGTTATAGCGTGAAAGACCTTGGCCTACACATAGATTCTACTTTCGCCTGGAATGTGCAGGTTTCTGAGACTTCTCGTAGGATCACTAATGGATTGCGCTCCCTTAACAAACTGAAAATTTTTCTTCGTATTAATATAAAAACTATGCTTATTCAAACTCTTATTCTTCCTATTCTGGACTATGGTAATGTGTGTTACTCGGATTTGAATTGTGACCTCCTAAATAAACTCGATAGACTTCAAAATAACTGTCTTCGATTTATATATAGCCTTCGTAAGTACGACCATGTGTCTGCTTACCGTACGCAACTAAAATGGTTGCCTATTCGTCAGCGTCGCCAGTTGCATATTCTCACAACTCTCTTTTCCATTGTTTTTGACCCTAAAACTCCGTCATATCTCAAATCAAAATTCACTTTTCTTGGTGATACTCATTTAAAAAATCTTCGCTCTTCTAGCAATCTCCGTCTTGATATACCATTTCACCGGAGTGGGTTCTTCGAACGTTCGTTTGCTGTTCAAGCGGTAAAGCTTTGGAACTCCCTTCCAATGAAGATACAGAGGGCTCGTACTCGTGTAGCGTTTAAAAGTGCAGTGCGTGCACATTATCTTCAGGAACTGTCAGATAGAATACAAATCAATACATTTAATAAAACAGTAGAAACCGCGTGTCTGTACATTTGATAAAATGGCTGTGAGCGATAAGAAAAGAGTAACAGAACACAAAAAATATTTTTTGGATTTTTTTGTCTCTCTGTCTGTCTGTCTGTCTGTCTGCCTGTCTGTATGTACTCGCTAATCTTCAAAACTACTGAACAGATGTTTACGCGGTTTTCACTAAATGATTAAGCTCATCTCTGAGCAACATATAGGCTTTGTTTCATCGAAATCTGTTGTCAGATAAAAAAAATATCATCATTTAAAGTTTAAAGATAATTTTTCTATGGGCGATTGTTTGTCTGTTAGTACACGCCAATCTCAGGAAATACTGGACGGATTCGAATGAAACTTTTTTTGTTTTGTAGCTGTTAAGCCTGAGCAATATATAGGCTATAATTGATTTTGGAAAATGGAACACCTGATGCAGAGCCTTAATGGTCCAGTTAAACTATAAGAAATATATAAATGACGCCTTGGCAAAAGTAGTTCAGCCTGATGAACATTTTTTGTTGAGATATAAAAATCGAAGATCTAGAACACCTGATGCAAAAACTTAATGGTCCAGCTTAACGACAAGAAATATAAAAATTACGCCTTAGCAAAAGTTGTTTAGCCCGCTAAGCATTTTTTGTTGAGTTATAAAAATCAAAGATCTGAAACACCTGGTGCAGAACCATAATAGTCCAGCTAAACTATAAGAAATATAAAATGACGCCTTAGCTAAAGTTGTTCAGCCTGATCAGCATTTTTTATTGAGATATAAAAATCGAAGATCTGGAACACATGATGTAGGACCATAATGGTCCAGCTAAATTATAAGAAATATAAAAAGGACGCCTTAGCAAAAGTAGTTCAGCCTGATGAATTTTTTTTTGTTGAGATACAAAAATCGAAGATCTGGAACACCTGATGCAAAAACTTAATGGTTCAGCTTAACTTCAAGAAATATAAAAATGACGCCTTAGCAAAAGTAGTTCAGCCTGATAAACATTTTTTGTTGAGATATAAAAATCGAAGATCTGGAACACCTGATGCAAAAACTTAATGGTTCAGCTTAACTACAAGAAATATAAAAATGACGCCTTAGCTAAAGTTGTTTAGCCTGCTGAGCATTTTTTGTCGAATTATAAAAATCGAAGACCTGGATCACCTGATGCAGAACCATAATGGTCCAGCTAAACTATAAGAAATATAAAATGACGCCTTAGCCAAAGTAGTTCAGCCTGATGAGCACTTTTTGTTGAGGTATAAAACTCGAAGTCTGGAACACTTGATTTAGAAACAAAATGGTCTCTACGTATAATAAAACAGTAAAAAATGTATCTGTACATTGAAGATATTTAAAAAAAATTGGGGCGATTGAGACTGTAACAAGGTAAAAAAAAAAAAAAATCTGTCTGTTTGTACACGCTAATCTCCAAAAATATTAGACGGATTTGAATGAAACTTTTTTATCAACATATAGGCTATAATTGATTTTGGAAAATGGACACATGATACAGAACCATAATGGTCCAGCTAAACTATAATAAGAAATATAAAAATGACGTCTTTGCCAAAGTAATTCAGCCTGATGAACTTTTATTGTTGAGGTATAAAACTCGAAGATCTGGAACACCTGATGCAAAAATATAATAGTCCAGCTTAACTGTTAGAAATATACATTAATGACGCATTAGCAAAAGTTTTTCAGCCTGACCATATTTATATGCCGGAGTCCTAAAGTCCACGCGAACGAAGTCGCGGGCATCAGCTAGTAGTATATGTATTATATATGTAGTATATGTATTGGTTGTTGTATTTATCTATGTATTTTTTGTTATGTATGTTTATTGATATATATTATTGTGTTTATCAAATATATGTTTATATTTTATACATATCTTACAAATATATATATATATATATATATATTTGTAAGATATATATATATATATATATATGTATATATATATATATATATATATGTGTATATATATATGTATATATATATATAATATTACTAGCGAATCTTTCAAAATTACATATTTTGCACCTCCTTCTACAGATTTCTTAATCTCGACATCACCAGTGGGTTGACTGGTAGATAAAGCCCATGGCTTTAAGTCCGCCTATTACATATTTTGTAATAAAGTTAAATAAATAAAAATAAATAAAAAAATCAGGCTGAACTACTTTGCTTAAGGCGTCATTTTATATTTCTTATAGTTAAGCTGGACCATTATGGTTCTGCATCAGGTGATCCAGGTCTTCGATTTTTATAATTCAACAAAAAATGCTCAGCAAGCTAAACAACTTTTGCTAAGGCGTCATTTTTATATTTCTTATTGTTAAGCTGAACCATTAAGTTTTTGCATCAGGTGTTCCAGATCTTCGATTTTTATATCTCAACAATAAATGTTCATCAGGCTGAACTACTTTTGCTAAGGCGTCATTTCTATATTTCTTGAAGTTAAGCTGAACCATTAAGTTTTTACATCAGGTGTTCCAGATCTTCGATTTTTATATCTCAACAATAAATGTTCATCAGGCTGAACTACTTTTGCTAAGGCGTCATTTTTATATTTCTTGAAGTTAAGCTGAACCATTAAGTTTTTACATCAGGAGTTCCCGATCTTCGATTTTTATATCTCAACAAAAAATGGTCATCAGGCTGAACAGACAAAGAAAATTCTGCAACAGAACTGAATTTACCGTCCGAAGAGAGACGGCAACAGTTTGAAGAAAATGCAAGCTCCTCATCGTCAACAACTACACTCGATGACTTGAATATAGAATATGGTTACGATGACGATGATAATAACGAAGAAATTCAAAACGATCAGCTAACAGGACGCAGGATAGTGGATATTAAATATTTGTTTTCTGCAATTTCAATAATTAAGCATGAACATATGGGCTGCACATTTGCCGATTTACTATTTTTAAAAGAGCAACGAAAAGGTTTCATTAGCAGATATGTCTTTGAATGTAAAATGTGTAAAAAAATTGAAATATTGCACAATAAAGACCCTACAGTGAAATTAAATGCAAATAATGCCATCGCAGAAGGAATCCTCTGTTCAGGAAATGGATATGCGCAGTTAAATGAAATTTGCAGTGTGCTCAACATGCCCAATATGAATAAATCTACATATACAAAAATTGAACAATGCATGACACCGCTAATTGAAGAATGTGCCAGAGACGAAATGATCGCAGCCGGTCAGGAAGATAAAAGACTTGCTATTTTAAGTGGCGAAGTAGACAAAGATGGCTATCCTTTAGTAACGGTAGTGGCAGATTGCTCTTGGGCAAAAAGATCATATAAAAGTGGATTCATTTCAGCGTCTGGAGCGGGATGTATTGTTGGACTGCGAACTAAAAAGGTACTGTTTCTTGGCGTTCGTAACTCCTATTATTCTATATGTGCAAGAAATCAAAAACTGGATTTAGAAGTAGCTGAACATAGATGTTTAAAAAAGTGGTGTGATAGTGCTATGCTATAGAAGCTGACATAATTGCAGAAGGTTTTGCAAAAAGCATTGAAATGCACGGACTGTAATATAACAAACTGGTTGGAAATGGTGATTCCAGTGTGATGAAGAAGTTAAAAATGAACAAACCGTATGGAACTGACTTTTTTATATCAAAAATTGAATGTAAGAATCATTTACTACGAAATTATTGTAACAAATTGAAAGCGTTGGGAAAGAAAACGAATAACAACAAAGGTTTTGTACCAGTACAGCTTCGAAAAAAGGTGGTAGTAAATATTTCGCGGTTGAGGAAAGCAGTAGTTGGAGCTGTTAACACGTTCGGTGCGTTACCTTGCTGCTGTAACTTTCAAAAAGTGCTGTATTAGGTTTACTAGACCTGTTTCTAAACTTTCCTGATGTGCGTTAATGGGTCTATGGGATCTATTTCGCACTTTTTTGTAAAACAAAAATATATCTTAAATCATTAGACTTAACGTTAAATTAACGTATGAGACGAGTTTATATTGATTTATTACATCCTTACATTACGTCCGTCATGGAGTTTAGGTGTTTGAATATATAAAAAAAATAAAAGAAAGTGTAGGGTCGTAAACACTCAATATCAGCACAGAAGAGCATCCATTCATTCCATTTTCAAAATATAAATAAACAAGTATCTTTTTTGCATTATCGATGTTTTATGTACAACACTAGAAATTTATCGATATAATTAATATCGATAAATTTCTAGTGTTGTACATAAAACATGTACAACACTAGAAATTTATCGATATTAATTAATATCGATAAATTTCTAGTGTTGTACATAAAACATGTACAACACTAGAAATTTATCGATATTAATTATATCGATAAATTTCTAGTGTTGTACATAAAACATCGATAATGCAAAAAAGATACTTGTTTATTTATATTTTGAAAATGGAATGAGCTTCATTGTAACAATCACGACGGTAAGTTTTTGAGCACTGGGTACATACAATAGGACATTACTTTTTTTACTTTTTTGGCAGCCTCTTTGCTACTTAGTGTTTTTCTTAGTTTATTAAATAAAATTAACGGACTTACATTACTCCGACGCATTAAAATATTCCGCCAGTGTTTTGGCGATTCTTTACCCCTTTCTTCTGTTTTCCTTTTAACTCTATCAATTCCACCATCACACATTTCCTCCTGGAATGTTTCATTGTCACTTTCGTTCATAATATTAAATTTTTATGTACTATAATGTGCACTTCACGTATGTAAGTAGGTAGTTAACGTCGATACTTTGATACAATTATCGTAGGTATCTATGCTTCTGGCGACTACGTCATCGAGTATTGGACATCACTGACGGACTGGCATGCAATTCATGTGCGGTTATCGGGTCATCGGGCATCAGGTCTCAAACACCTAATACACGCACCTACGGAAAATATTTTTCTTCCAGGCCGTAACAGGTCTAAAAGAACCGATGCATTTTAATTGTTTTTATTGGTTACTATTTGATGTCACAATACCAATGAATATATTTGTCACTTTCTTACTGCAAAACTTCCTATATTTATGCCCCCCGCACCGTGAGATAGCAATAGATTCACGCGCCCGCACCACAGAATTAATAATAGTATTACATACAGAACGGAAACTCGCACCGTCCCCCGCAATCTGGTGTCCCCGCAACCCTTCCCCCGTTATTGTGAGGTGTAAGTGGCAGTAAAACAGGGTTATTGGTAGTCGAACGTTGACATTACGCGATTCACTTAGGATTATTGAATTAAAATGGTGAGAAACTGCGCACATTATCATTGTTTATCCACGGAAAACAATAAAGAACGAAAATTTTATAGATTTCCGAGTGATAAAAACAGGTAAGCTAAGCAACAAATTCTGTGGTGGCGACCCTGATTGTTTAACTCACACATTTGACGTGTGCACGGACGGATTGTTTCGTTTGTAGTAGTACTAGGTATATTTGCTGCTCCGTTTGTATGAAGTGCCATACCTGTGCCCGCACAGAAGGACAGTTACGCATCAGGCTTTTTCAATCCGATACCGCACTGAACGTGTTAATCACAGAAAATCAGAAGGTAGAAATCACAGTGAAAACATTAAAAATCTCAAAAGACATATACAAAATGCACCAAACCATGTATTTGGAAACTACAACAACTGCAGCACTTACTTTTGTAGGCCAGAAAGATCAGAAAATGATACAAGTTATGTAAGTGATCTCCGAAATTGCGGCTTATGGACAGATATTCCAATTTACACTATGAGTTTAGCGTCTAATGCAGAAATTCTTAGACTAGATGTTACAAATAATACAGTAAAACAATTTAATAATGTGATTGCAAAATTTATTGGCGGTAAACGTGTGAATTACACTGCCAGAGGATCCTACCAAGCAAGATGTTTTGGTGCGGCAGTATCATGGAACAGCGACATGGCTATACATTCACGCTTGTCAAAAAAAAATCAAGGCTGCAGCCCTGGCATATATACAAAGAAGTTCATTGAAAGAAAGAGGCGATCAAGAGAAAACAATGAAAAATGCCGAAAGAGAAAACTTTTGTTCGTCGATGATCGATCGAGTAAAAGACGAAAAGTAACTGGTCCTGATGAAAATTACGGTCGACAAGAATTAGAGCCAGATATGTCATCAGAAATATTTGAAGAAAAGAAAAAAAAAATTCTTGCTGAGTTAGAATTATCAGAGATACGAGCTGCAGAACTTGAACGTAGCACAGTTGGCCAAAGTGAAAATAGATTGTGGGCGATCGAAAGGCGCAAGCGTATCACAGCATCTAATTTCGGAAAAGTGTGCAAGCTGCGAAAAAAAACATCAGCTACAGGTTTATTAAAATCATTGTTGTACTACCAATTCAAATGCACTACGACTACTGCAACCAATAATGGAAAAGAGAAAGAAGATGAAGCTATGGATGCATTTTCAAAAGAAACTGGACTGTCTGTAGTTAAGTGTGGGTTATTCGTCGATAAAAATAAAAGCTTTTTAGCAGTGAGTCCTGATGGACTTATAAATGAAGACTTAATAATAGAAATTAAACGCCCATATAAAATTGCTGAAATTAATCCCAATGAAGGTATACAAAATAAAATTATTGACTTCTGCATACTCCAGAACAATCAATTAAAATTAAAAAGAAATCACAATTATTTCTACCAAGTGCAAGGCCAGTTGCACATTACACGCCGAATGTATTAGATTAGGAGGTCACGACAAATTTGGTAACGATAAGGGATATGGCTGACTCTGGTGTTATAGAATAAAGAGCACCTCTCTGATGCTAAATATGTTGGTCTGCCTGCGTGGAGTGGTTGCGTTACTTAGATATGGCGCCTGAAAAGTTGGTTATCGTGACCAAAAAAAAATGATAAGGGATATGGCTGACTCTTGTTTCACAGAATGAAGAGCACCTCTCTGATGCTAAATATGTTGGTCTGCCTGCGTGAAGTGGTTGCGTTACTTAGATATGGCGCCTGAAAAGTTGGTTAGCGTGACCAATAAATGATAAGGGAAATGGCTGATTCTGGTTTCACATAATGAAGAGCACCTCTCTGATGCTAACTATGTCGATCTGCCTGCGTGAAGTGGTTGCGTTACTTAGATAGGGCGCCTGAAAAGTTAGTTACATGGACAAAAAAAGAAAATTATAAGGGAAATGGCTGATTCTGGTTTCACATTATGAAGAGCACCTCTCCGATGCTAAATATGTTGGTCTGCCTGCGTGAAGTGGTTGCATTACTAAGATATGTCGCTTGAAAAGTTGGTTATCGTGAACAAAAGAAAAAAATAATAACGTAAATAGCTGACTCTAGTGTTACAGAACAAAGAGTACCTCTCTAATACAAAATTTGTTGGTCTGCCAGCGTGAAATGGTTGTGTTGTGAAACTTAGATATGGTGCCTAAAAATTTGGTTATCGTGATGAAAAAATAATGATAAGGTAAATGGCTGACTCTAGTTTTACAGGGTGAAGAGTACTTCTCTGATGCCATATATGTCAGTCTGACTGTGTGAAGTGGTTGCGTTACTTAGATACAGTAGCGTGCGTTCATACAAATACATGAAATTGTCTACCCTGTGTCACCCTAATATTGATGCCGTAGTTCACAAATGTATTAACTACAAAATTTTCGTTTTTTTCTTTTTGAGTACCAGATATATTAACTCTTTCTACCAAAAACTTAGTGTTTCAGTTGTACTTTTTAAGATTCCGGCGTTAAAAATAATTAGTATTATTGTTAACGCCGAAATTTTATTTTTTTAAATTCAATCTTCTAGTAATGACTGATTTCAACAAAATTTAAAAGTCTGGCGTATCATACGCATTTACAACATTTACACACGTGTTAAAGTTATGCAAGTGCATAATTTGTTACCGATTATTTGAAGGTGCCTTCACCGATTTGGAAAATTCTTTTATCGAAATCGGTTGTGTAGTTCGGGGGTGAAGTGTTTTTTAGTTTTGAAAAAATATTTGCCTGTTAGCATAATGAGGTTAAGTGCACAAATGGACTAAAGTTTATTTTACTATTTTTTAAATTAGACAACTATAATACCACAATTTTTGGATATAATGCAGTCAAAGGAACTCTTGAATAGACGTGAAATTATGTAATTATTTTTGTGCCGTTCTGGACTAAACTTTAGAACACTTTCTAAATTAAATGCTCTTCTGAAAAGTTGACAAAACTGTTGTTAGTACAATTGTGAACTGCGGCATGTATATATAATATCGGATACTAACGATAGATGTATTTTGCTCGATATGCAGCCAGAGTCACTCATTTACCTTATAATTTTACTTTTGATCACGATAACATACTTTTCAGGCGCCATAACCATATCTCAGTAACACTAGAACTTCACGTAGGCAGACCGACCAAACAAACAAGACTTCACCGACAAATTTTGTATCAGAGAGGTACTCTTTGTTTTGTGATACTAGAGTCAGCTATTTACGTTATTATTTTTTCTTTTGTTCACAATAACCAACTTTTCAAGCGACATATCTAAGTAATGCCACCACTTCACGCAGGAAGACCAACATATTTAGCATCAGAGAGGTGCTCTTCATCCTGTGAAACCAGAATCAGCCATTTACCTTATAATTTTCTCTTTTGTCCAGGTAACTAACTTTTCAGGCGCCCTATCTAAGTAACGCAACCACTTCACGCAGGCAGATCGACATATTTAGCATCAGAGAGGTGCTCTTCATTATGTGAAACCAGAATCAGCCATTTACCTTATCATTTATTGGTCACGCTAACCAACTTTTCAGGCGCCATATCTAAGTAACGCAACCACTTCACGCAGGCAGACCAACATATTTAGCATCAGAGAGGTGCTCTTCATCCTGTGAAACAAGAGTCAGCCATATCCCTTATCATTTTTTTTTTGGTCACGATAACCAACTTTTCAGGCGCCATATCTAAGTAACGCAACCACTTCACGCAGGCAGACCAACATATTTAGCATCAGAGAGGTGCTCTTCATCCTGTGAAACAAGAGTCAGCCATATCCCTTATCGTTACCAAATTTGTCGTGACCTCCCGTTCTATATTGTTATTTCGTTTTGTGGAGCCCTAAGGGTTTATTATTTGAAAAAATTGAAAAAAGACGATGAATTTTGGCAAAATATGGAACCAAATTTAGAAAGATTTTTCCATGAATGCCTTCTTCCAGAAATAATTGACGGTCGCATTCCACGAAACTTGCCAGTAAAAGAAAGGGTGGAAATGAGAGAATAAAAATATATAAGTATACCTTTTTAGGGTTCCGTAGTAAACAAGGAACCCTTATAGTTTCGCCATGTCTGTCTGTCTGTCTGTCTGTCTATCTGTCTGTCCGTCCGCGGTTCTACTCAGAAACTATTAGTACTAAAATACTGTAATTTGGCATGGATATGTATATCAATTATGGCAAAAAAGTCGTAAAATAAAATATGGAAATAATTGTTTTTTAGAGTAGCTGCTATACATGTAAAGAGGAAGTCAATATTTTTTTTCTCTGCAAACACATTGTGTGGGGTATCGTTGAATAGGTCGTTTAAAAATATTGTGAGCTTGGAAACACCATTTTTAGATTTTTCGATTTAGGGATCCGTGTCTGAAATATTCAGGTTTTAAGTGATTTTTTTTGTTAAAGTCACGTGTCCCCCCATCTACCTACTAAACAGTTATACAGGATGACTTTTAAAGCTGTCTCCAAATTTTTTCCAGCTTTAAAGTATCACTAGTACATTACGTTTTTGAAAAAAAAATAACATGAAAAAATTACAATTTAGAAATATTTGTTTGTACCGCTTATCAATACAGTATTGTCACCCGCCCGACACATGTAAGTACATCACCGCGGCACGCGTCTTTAAGAGGCCGCATATTAAATTTGTCAAATTTCACTCAACTTTGCGTCGTGTTTTTGAGAAAAGTACAGGATTATCATTGAATTATTTATATAATATGAAAGATAGTATCATATTATTAAGTATGAGTGAACCATTTTGCCTATAAACTTGCTTGTTTTAGTATAATTCACCGGAATCCAACGTGCGTTTTGCCAAATTTCGCAAAACGCGTCGCGGGGCTTTCGAGATTTTCAAATGATTTAATCATTTACACCCGGTAAAAAAAATAGACAAAATAGCTGAATAAGTATTTTCTGACATGAGTGAAGCTTTTTTCATTGTTTTATATAAATTCACAAGGAAAAAAAATTAACAAATCGCGTAATTTTCACCGAAATCGATGTAAATAAAGTAGCTTGTATTTGTGTTTTGAGCTCCTATTTTAGAAAAATAAAAATAGCGTAAAAAATGCCATTTAATGCCCTTTTTTAATATGTAAAACACATCATACTTTTATTTTTTTAAACAGTGTAAAAAAATAAAGTCATATCACTTAAAAATTTATTTAAATAGGATGCGGTTTACTCCCCGACGGCAGTCCGCGCGCAGCGCTTACAGCGAGAGGACGTATTTCTTTGCTCCAAGGCCGACTCCGTAGTCACTGAGCCATGACGTGCGTGAACCATAGAGCGACTGATAGGATTTGATCGTTGGAAAACTTGATTACTTATCGTAATTTATTTGTGTCTGTCGTACTGTCGTAATTATAATGGGCAAACGAGCTAAAATTAGAACGTTTGGTAATGTGAAATGGAAAAAGAAATACTATGGTGCCACTAATTCTGCAAAAGGCAAAAAGTAAGCTTAAGTAAGTCACTATACAAGACGTCTGTCAGTTTAGTGTCTAGACTGGACCTGATTTTCCAATTAAAACTGAAATTATTAGGTGAGACGATTAGTTTTCAACCGACTTCAAAAAAAGGAGAAGGTTATCAATTCGACGTGTATATATTTTTTTTTTGTGTGTGTTACCTCGTAACTCGTGGGCGAGGTTTAGTATGCTAAGGGTAAATTTCCTCGCAGGTACCTCAGCATAGGAAATCTCATTTTGTACATCTGTCCCGGTGTGCAATGTGGCGAATGGTCATGGCAGGAGCGCAACAGTCGCTAAGATAGCCATGGCAAGTCCGATGGATTGTCCTTCCCGTGGTTGCCGCCTGTTCTTGGTCTGGTTCCCTAAGAAACAGATATAACAGAAACCATCTGACGCACTTCACACTCCCCGCACCACACAACCCAAATCCCCATCCAAACTAATCCCCATCCCAATCCCTCCCAAAATCTCAGCTGCAGGTCGTTGTGGACAAGATACTGCGGGCCGGACGACACTAAGATATGTGACGTCAGGCGGGGGCGGGGTGTCCACCCACGTGTTTGTGCCGTGCGTGGGGACCCGTAATGGTCGAGAAGGGGATCCTGGAAGTTGAGCTGAGGTGGGGTAGGGTGGACTTATAAACCCCACTGACGCAACACGCTTCTTTAGCCCTGGATTGATCTAACACGGGCGGCCCTTACCTAGCTAGTAAGGGTCAATCGGCTGCGATGTCCAGTCAGATGGCCATCATGCGAGTTTCCTGGGCTGGCAGGCTGGCAGTCGGTGGTGCTCGGTACCATGGTTTACGTTTTGGGCTATGGTACTCTAGCGCTATTTAGACTCGTGCGGTCGGCCTACTCGGGGAGCTATACCCCAATGGTAACACTAGCGCAACACTCGGTTGCGTCCCCGGTTTGAGGACTCCGTGGCGGGTGGTGAACCTGCGGGGTGAAACACATACACTTTGGATACATGGATACCCAAAACCAAAAACACCCCACACAAACCTCCAAACCCTCGGGTGCGGAGACAACAAACACAGATGCAACCGCCGGCGCATCTGTACACGACAGGCAAATGGACACTCCGAAACGGAGTGCCCTACTGGAGACCTGGCAGGAGGTGACTCGTCGCAAGGGGAAGGGCAACCGGAACCAAGCGAAGCATTCATCTCCAGCATTGGTCCAGAACACGGTTAGGCGTTCGAATAGGTATGGCAAAAGACCAAGTAGTACAAAGGTCGCCAAACATAATGTCCTACACCCGTCACACTCCCGCGAACAAAGGACGCTGGACAGTACACGACCGTCCACCTCCTCGGAGGAAAAAGGTCGTTCTAAACTCGAAACCCCGCAAGGGGGATCGAAACTTCCTTCCACAGGAAAAAAACAGCTGCAAAGACAGCGGCCCCCCCAGAAGCAGCAGCCCGAAACGAGGCAGCAGCCGAGGGAGCGGCAGCAGGAGCAGCAGCAACAGCCCCCTCCAACAACCAAACGGGCGCGCCTCGACGACACCATCTCACCAAGGGGTGAGACGAAGAAGGTGAAACTTGATGGTGCGGCTGTGAAGAGCGGGACTACATACGCCGGTGCGGTAGCTACCGATCTGGACATGGCCGTCACGACGGTGTACAGATCTGACCTACAGCCTGAAGAATTGGGTAAGATTCAGGAGAAGATCGAGGACTTACTCATGAACCAGGTTCTTGACCTGGATGCTGAAGTCATCCCTGTGTTTGGGGGTAAGCCCGTCATCGCTGAGGGCGTGCTTAAGCTCAAATGCAGGGACGAGGCGACAAAGTCCTGGCTCAAGGAGGTGGTGTCTGGATTTCCCCCGGCCTCCAATAACCAACCGCTCACGGTGATGGCCCAAAAGGACCTACCGAAGAGGACCAAATGTGGATTGTTCCTTCCCGCAAGGAAGGGTACAATACATCAACTCCACACCATGCTCCACCGCATGAATCCGTGGGCTGGCGTGGATAGATGGAACTTATACAGTCCCATACACCAAGAGGATGGTATCTACGTTCTGGTAGGCGTACCGGACGAGCTTCTGCCCACCATTGTGGAGCATGAACGCTGCCTGGCATTCTCCCTTGGGTCGGTGTATCTACAGATACCCACCAAGGGTAGTGACAAGGACCAGGTAGCAAACACGGATAATACACGCATGGCCGTCGCTACGGAGCCTGAGAAGACATCCGCCACTGCACCGGGTGAGCAGGAGGCAGGACCCTCAGGGCTCCAACAACTCCCTGCGTCGTCCACACCTGAGATGGCCACCCCGGCCGAGAACGGGGCTGAGGTGAGGACGAACGAAGCTGGGTGTCAAGCGCTTTCCGACGACGAGGACGTCCAAGAAGCAGGGAGGCGCATGGCACTGATAGGCTGCAGGGATGAGGAGGTGGAGAAGGACCGACAAAATGATGTCCGACTCACCGACTCGGACCCGGATGACTGACGTCATCCAGATTAACCTCCAGCATAGTCAGACCGCAACGGCTGCCCTGCGGGGCGAGCTGGAGAAGAACAACACCCTTGCGCTGATCCAGGAGCCGTGGATCAGACGCCACAATATATGTGGCTTAAACAACATCGGAGGTAAGATAATCTATGATCAAACCTGTGATTCTCCCAGGTCTTGTATCTATCTACCCCGCAATTTCATGGCATTGCCACTAACACACTTATCTTCCAGAGATCTGACAGCCATCAGGATCTCAACGAGTGACCACAAAACCCTACCGAATACAGTGATCGCCTCCGTCTACCTTCCAGGAGACGTCGGCGCCGACATACCAACTCGTGCACTCATAGAACTGGTAAGTTACTGTGAAATAAACAACCTGGAGCTCATTGTCTCCGTCGACGCCAATGCGCATCACCCTCTTTGGGGTATGGAGAAATCCAACCCCAGGGGGGATGAACTGGTATACTACCTTATACAGACAAATCTCAACATACTAAACAAAGGTAATAAACCTACGTTTATAACTAAACGATGTCGTACCATTATTGACCTCACCCTAGCTACAGACGGCATCCTAGAATACATCTCCGACTGGCACGTATCTGACGAGGCATCCTGCTCGGATCATAGATGGCTACGATACAAGGTAAACTTTACAATTGCCAAACCTGTTCCCTACAGAAACCCGAGAAAAACTGACAGAAGCACATATACGAAACTTCTGCAAAGTAAACTTGGACCGATACAACAACGTACGGTTCTAAACAACCTCCCAAATGTAGAAGGTTATGCCAAAACCATATCACAGGCTATTACACAAAGTTACGAAACATCTTGCCCTCTCAGCACCAGAGGTTGCTGCCCCAAAGGCGGTAAAAAGTTCTGGGGCCCTGAACTAGAAAGGCGCAAGAATCAAGTACACCGACTCCTAAACAGAGCGATGAACACTAGAAACGAAAGAGACTGGGACAACTATGCTATAGCTCGTTCCAACTACAAGAACAGGATCAGAAAATTCAAACGCAAATCCTGGTGTAAATACTGCACGAGTATCGAAACCACGTCTGAAGCGTCCAGAGTCTGCAAATTACTGTCAGGCGGGGGCAACAAAACGATCGGTACTCTTAAAAAACAGGACGGCAGTTACTCCGCTAACACGGAAGAAATATGTGAAATACTATTAGAAACCCACCTTCCAGGCTGCCTTAAATACGACCACCTGGAAAAACCAGAGGAATCAACACATAATCCTACAGAACAAGACTGGAATTTAGCCCAGGAGATAGTTACATTAGACAGAGTAGAATGGGCTATAAACAGCTTCCAACCTTTCAAATCACCAGGCCCGGATGGCATTTTCCCTGGCCTCCTTAAATGGGGAGGAAAAGTCTTACTGGAACATTTAACCCACCTACTAACAGCCTGCCTAGCCCACAGGTACATTCCCCAGCAATGGCGGGAGGTTAAAGTAATATTCATACCAAAACCTGGAAAAACAGACTACACAAATGCCAAATCATTCAGACCTATAAGCCTTTCTTCCTTCCTTCTCAAGGTGTTGGAAAGATTATGTGACAGACACATTAGAGATACGGCATTAATCAAACATCCCTTACACCCCAAGCAACATGCCTATTGCACGGGAAAGTCAACAGAAACAGCGTTACATGAAGTTGTAACAATACTGGAAAATGCTATACACAGCAAACATCTGTGTCTAGGAACCTTCATCGACATAGAAGGAGCGTTCGATAAGACAAACTTTAATTGTATACAAGAGGCCCTTAACAGACATGAAGTGCCGGGCACTGTAACTGGCTGGATATCCAACATGTTGAAACTACGCAACATAAAACTAGACATGAGTGAAACCACAAAAGTAGTGGCAACCAGAGGGTGCCCACAAGGAGGGGTACTTTCACCCCTATTGTGGAGCTTAGTGGTAGATGATCTAATTACATCCCTAAACAAGAAACACTACTATATAGTAGGCTACGCTGATGACTTGGCCATACTCATACAAGGGAACTCGGCTAGCGTCGTGTGCAGCCTAACCAGAAGTGCATTACGCATTGTAGAGGAATGGTGTAACAAACATGACCTCTCAGTAAATGCGAACAAAACAGAACTAGTCATGTTTACAAACAAAAGAGCCCTAGGCAACTACGAACCACCCAAGCTCTTTGGTACGACACTCACACTATCGAAAGAGGTCAAATACCTAGGCGTAATACTGGACTCCAAGCTGAATTGGAGCACGCATCTTGATGAAAAACGAAACAAAGCCTACATAAACCTATGGAACTGCCGAAGACTGGTAGGCAAAAACTGGGGACTAACCCCGAAAATCATGAAATGGCTGTACATCACAGTCATCAGACCAGGACTCACATACGCTGCAATAGTATGGTGGTATCGAACTACTTTGATCACAGTACAAGAGAAACTACAGCGATTTCAAAGAACAGCATGCCTGGCGATAGGAGGCGGCATGAAATCTTGCCCAACGGCAGCATTAGAGGCAATCCTAGATATTAGATCGCTACACCTACACATAAAACAAGAAGCACAAGTCGCAGCTGCAAGACTTCATACGTTGGGCCTATGGAAACATAAAGACAAGGCACCACACACACAAATCCTCTCAATAGCCCTCGGGGCATCACACCTTATAGGTGCTATAAACGACAGGATCTGCAAACAATTTATCTTTGACAAAAAATACAAAATACAATTACATGAAGCACCATCAGACAGCTCAGGTACTGAAGAAGTGAGAGTATACACAGACGGCTCGAAAACACACAACGGTGTAGGTGCTGGTGTATTCTCCCACGATCTCAACATCCACTCTGCAGCTGCCTTGGGTAAAGAAAACTCTATCTTTCAAGCCGAGTGTGCAGCCATAACCCACGCAGCAACAGAAATTACCAGGAGAAAAGTATCAGGTTTGTCCATCCGTATCCTGACAGACAGCGCAGCTATTCTTCTTGCCCTGAGGAGGGCATACGTGGACTCTGCCTTAGTACAAGAATGCCACAGATCCCTGGATAATCTCTGTAAGTACAACAAAGTAACTCTCCAATGGATCAAAGGTCACAGTAACTCACTGGGTAACGATGCAGCGGACGAGCTGGCGCGTCGGGGATCGAGTATGTCACCGGAGGGTCCCCTTCCGATGGCCCCGATTCCCTTCACGCAGGTTCGCTCCTGGATCAAAGGTCGAATTGGCGAAGAACAGGCTCAATCATGGCAATCCCTCCAGACGTGCAGACAGGCTAGGGAGGCGCTGCCCCAATGGGACAGACGCTTATCCCGACGTCTGTTAGCACTGCCAAGGAGGAACCTACGCCGTATGATTGACATCATTACTGGTCATTGTGCACTAAACAAACACCTCTTCACCCTAGGTTTAACTAAAAGTCCTCTGTGCAGAGCATGCATGGAGGCTGAAGAAACTGCGAGCCATCTCCTCCTGGAGTGCGATGGCGTCGCACACATAAGAAGAAGGTTCCTAGAACACCCGGGAACCATGGCGGAAGCGTGCAGGGCGCCAACAGGCGTTCTAGGCTTCCTGCAGGAGCTGGGCTGGTTCGAGAACTGAGGCCAGTGGCAGCTCCCCACGCAAAACGGGACCGGCAATTTCGGGCCTAATTGCGGAAAAATTTGTCCTCGACGGAAGTAAGAAGTAAGTAAGTACCTCATAACTCGTCAAAAATAAATCAATTTTAAAAATATATGTCTCGTTTTTAAGAATGCAAGGTTCTTATCCGATTGTATCCGATCTTAAAAAAAATTACATGGGACCATGTAATTTTTTTTAAGATCGGATAAAAGTTCTTAGCGCTGGAGAACGAAATTGCTGAACAGACAACTGCAGCTTAAATATCAATCATCATCAATATCATCAATCAATACATATAATAAAATCGTAACCGCTCGCTGTCTGTACATGGAAGATAAATGAGTAAAAATATTTTTTGGGGCTTTTACCAACGCAATAGAACACAAAACAATATTTTTTAGAATTTTTGTCTGTTTGTCTGTTTGTCGGTTTATCTGTTTGTCTGTTTGTCTGTTTGTCTGTGCGTTTGTGCACGCTAATCTGAGAAACGGCTAAAATAATTCGTTTGCGGTTTTCACTGAAATATTGTGATAAGCTTCTTCATCTGCCAAACTTAAGATACCTCTAGGTATTTTACGTGCCAGTATCTCGGCACATTTTACCAGTAGAGCTTCAAGGATGGCAGGAAGTTAGTGTTCTCTGAGATCAATGTCTGCTTAGTGTTCACTAATAACCTCCGTTTAAAGAGCTTCTCGGGTAGGGCGTCCTATTCGGCTGTTTGGAGGTTATTTGCGGCGTACTTTCAGTTCAAACGAACTGGAAAATGACCATTACCTATCTTTCGTTCCTCAAGGAAGGAGGTCACAATACTGAGTAGTCTTGGTATGGGTGTTCCACACATTTTTATTGCAGTGCCTAACTTAAATTTTAACCTAACATTTTTTCCCTAACCTTTCTTCTTACGTGAGGAAAAGGTGCCTTTTGGCCACAGGAAATCGGACGGTTAAGGTTTTTACCCACAAAAAATGTCATGGTGATAACGGCCTTACCGCTTTTGCCAAGTCAGTGTGCTAAATTTTGCTCCAAAGACCTGGTACGGCGACTGCTTATCAGCGGCTTTGGCTGAGCTAACTTGAGCTACTCTCTCTCTCAGTTATCGAGAGGAGTCTGAGTGGCCTGGTACATCGGACTTAAATTTTATCCGCTAGGGTAAAGACGCGTGTTGACACAAATGCTCCTTTCAACCTAGAGGACCGTATTTGTGGCGCGACGGAATCCCGTTCCCTACGCCCGACTGGCCCACTTCATGGAGGCAGATTTATGGAGGAGGATTTTACGCGGGAAAAATCCCTTTGGTTCGGACACCTTGCTAGTAACGGGAGACCGGTAAGGTTATGTGGCGTTTACCACTAAAAACTCCGGGGTAAGGGCTAAAAGCCCCGGCGCGGCTACCACTATGGTGGTCCATGACTCGCTCACAGCACCCTATGCTTTAGTCAGAGGACATCCCCTGTGTCTAACCTAACCTATTAAGTACTTCCTATTTTGATTCCTTTTTCCATTTAGTTAGCATTTAGTTAGCGCTAATCTGAGAAACGGCTAAACTAATTCGTTTGCGGTTTTCACTGAAATATTGTGATAAGCTTCACTTAAAATTTAGTGTTTGTTTCATTTAAATCCGTTCATAAATAAAAAGTTACATCAATTTTAAAGAATCACGTCAACCATTTTTGTTCGAAAAACTGTGTTTGTGCACGCTTATCTCAGAAACGGCTGAACAACTTCGGTTGCGATTTTCAATTATGTATTTTGATAAGTTTCACTTAAAATTTATTGGTTGTTTCATTGAAATCAGTTGATAAATAAAAAAGTTATATCGATTTAAAGAATCAAGTCAAAGATTTTTGTTCGAAAATTTGCTATGAAATAAACTGTACGGTAGCATTGGCTAAAACTTTTGTTAATTTTATATACGGTTTTTATGAAATAATTAAGTAAATAACCGGCCAAGTGAGAGTCGGACTCGCGCACAAAGGGTTCCGTCCCATTATCTATAAAAAATCAAGTTTGTTGTACGGGAGCCTCAATTAAATATTTATTTTACTCTATTTTTAGTTATTATATCGGCAAGAGAAATACATCATTCTTGAAAATTTCAACTGTCTGGCTATCACGGTTCATGAGATACAGCTTGGTGACAGACGGACGGAAGGACGGATAGCGGAGTCTTAGTAACAAGGTCCCGATTTAAGCCTTCGGGTACGGAATACGGAACCCTAAAAATTTACTATTTCGATGTTTTCGGAGTTTTTTTATTGGTTTTTTTTTGGTCACCAATAAATGGCGCTGTTAAAAATACACAGAGCCTAGGGCCGAAAGACCCAACGCCACCAAACGGCGATTCTTAGCATGATTGTGGGCGCGAAAATGGAAAAAGGAATCAAAATAGGAAGTACTTAATAGGTTAGGTTAGGCACAGGGGATGTCCTCTGACTAAAGCATAGGGTGCTGTGAGCGAGTCATGGACCACCATAGTGGTAGCCGCGCCGGGGCTTTTAGCCCTTACCCCGGAGTTTTTAGTGGTAAACGCCACATAACCTTACCGGTCTCCCGTTACTAGCAAGGTGTCCGAACCGAAGGGATTTTTCCCGCGTAAAATCCTCCTCCATAAATCTGCTTCCATGAAGTGGGCCAGTCGGGCGTAGGGAACGGGATTCCGTCGCGCCACAAATACGGTCCTCTAGGTTGAAAGGAGCATTTGTGTCAACACGCGTCTTTACCCTAGCGGATAAAATTTAAGTCCGATGTACCAGGCCACTCAGACTCCTCTCGATAACTGAGAGAGAGAGTACCTCAAGTTAGCTCAGCCAAAGCGGCTGATAAGCAGTCGCCGTACCAGGTCTTTGGAGCAAAATTTAGCACACTGACTTGGCAAAAGCGGTAAGGCCGTTATCACCATGACATTTTTTGTGGGTAAAAACCTTAACCGTCCGATTTCCTGTGGCCAAAAGGCACCTTTTCCTCACGTAAGAAGAAAGGTTAGGGAAAAAATGTTAGGTTAAAATTTAAGTTAGGCACTGCAATAAAAATGTGTGGAACACCCATACCAAGACTACTCAGTATTGTGACCTCCTTCCTTGAGGAACGAAAGATAGGTAATGGTCATTTTCCAGTTCGTTTGAACTGAAAGTACGCCGCAAATAACCTCCAAACAGCCGAATAGGACGCCCTACCCGAGAAGCTCTTCAAACGGAGGTTATTAGTGAACACTAAGCAGACATTGATCTCAGAGAACACTAACTTCCTGCCATCCTTGAAGCTCTACTGGTAAAATGTGCCGAGATACTGGCACGTAAAATACCTAGAGGTATCTTAAGTTTGGCAGATGCCTCAGCTTGAAAGTCCACATCAATAGAATGGTGACGATAGTGAAGATGGCCCGGGGGAAGCTCTATCCAGTACTTTCCGCTCGCTTCCAGCTTCGGACGCGGCTCATGATTAAGGCGATCTTAAGAAAATCTATGTTTGAGGTTACTTGAGGAACGCCGTCATCTGTCGGGACTCAAAGTAGAAATGCGTATTTCTCGACTTTTATCTCCCGCCTAGCGAAAGACATATTTGACAAGGCTTACCATTGCACCGCCACATCGGGAGGGCGGGAAAGAGGGGGAGATACGTATAGACGGTGGCAGCAGTCCGCTGCAGAGAGCTACAACAGATTAGTGCTGTGGGAACTCACGCCAAAAGACGGAAGATGAATTAAATATTAGCAAAGTCACTACCTATTGCATAAGTATTTCGTTTTAGAGAGACCCACGGCGTAGCAGTAACATTCGGTAACAGTGTAAGTTTACTTGTAGTTTACTATGTCAAAATTCCGATCGACTTAGACTGTGACTAGAGATAATGTGTGATCGTAGTAAACAAGGAACCCTTATAGTTTTGCCATTTCTGTCTGTCTCTCTGTCCATGGTTTTACTTAGAGATAATTAGAACCAAGAAGCTGTAATTTGGCAACGGTCATGAACTTAAAGTAAAACTGGGCAGGGCAACTGGCCCGACGGAGCCCATGCGATGGGTTGACGAAATAATCAATGTCGCGGGTTACACCTGGATGTGAGCAGCACAGGACTGAGATGTGTCGACGAAGACAGGTCTATGCTCAGCAGTGGACGGAATAAGGGCTGAGATGATGATGAAATCTTTAGTTTTTATTCTAAATCGACATTTACAAATACGGAACCCTTCACTGCGTGTGACCTGATATGCACTTGACCGGTTTTATTGAAAATATCAAAATAACGATTCTTACAAACTAAAGTCCACGCAGACGAAGTCGCGGGCAAAAGCTAGTTTATAATACATTCGCAAGCTCATATTACTTTCAATATAAACCGATTCTAATGATTCAATGTTTGTTTGGAAGAATCGCTTATAAGATTAGATTCTTATAATTTGAATGAAGATCTGATGAAGGGTTTTGGATCTGGGGAATAAAACCGGGAAGAAAGACAGCAAGTTATTTGCAAAAAGTGCAAAGTTTTTGATTTGTGGTTTTTAGGGTTCCGTAGCCAAATGGCAAAAAACGGAACCCTTATGGATTCGTCATGTCTGTCTGTCTGTCCGTCCGTATGTCACATCCATTTTTCCATCCGAAACTATAGGAACTATACTCTTGAAACTTGGTAAGTAGATGTATTCTGTAAACCGAGTTAAGATTTTTACACAATAAATTTTGGGTTTTCCATACTTAGAACTTAAACTCAAAAATTTATTTTCATCAAACCCATACGTGTGGTCTTATGGATAAATCTTCAAAAATGATATTAAGGGTTTAAATTTTTTTTTTCTAAACTGAATAGTTTGCGCGAGAGACAAGTGGTAGAATGTGTGTATTATGTGATTATTCTATAAACTTCTAGAACAATTCACATTATTTTAGAATTTGCTAATTCTTCTGGAATTCTCTACTTCTAGCTTCGTGACACTATTTTTGATCATTGTCATTCTGCCAAATTTCATCGAAATCCGTTTATATGTTGGAAAATATTTGTTTTGAGCGCGCAAGGTTTAAAATGATAGTCAGATTTGCGTGCTAATATGAGGTTTTCCTGAAATAATTTTAACCGTCAATCAGCAGCAAAAGCAGCGTTTCCTGTCAAGCAGATTTGTACGTGTACTTTTTAAATGTATACTTAGACGAATTATACCAATTTTCTTAATTCTACAGTTCTATATTTATTTTATTCGATAATAAGGAAGGCGACTTCTACTCTAGCGATGCAGTCGTGTGTTTCATGAACGCGCTACTGCATCGCAGCATTCTCCATCGGTTTATGACCAGCAACTACACAGCTACAAAAAGAATTCACCGTGTGCTACCTCCCTAAACCCTCCCTAAAAAATGGTTTTGGAAAAAAATGTCATAGGGTAAATAAATGTTCTATCCATATTTGTGTATTACAAGACAAAAATGTTGCAAAAATGACTTGTGATCGAGACCACGTAGTGTTAAATAAAAGATTCGCATAGATTCCATGACACGTGTTTATCTCCACCAATAACGCCTCATAAAGCTTGTTACAATTTTTCACCAAAGACATTAAATTTCTACCTTTATTATTCATTCAGAATGAATGCTCACCAACCGGTCAATTAGTGCTGCCAATTTTTAAAATATCCGTCTGCTCGTTACAACTTGCCACAGATACCTGACCGTACGCATGTAGCAACTGTATAAATCGACTACCACTTAGGTTTTATAATTTGGCAACACTAATGACAACTGCCAATACTGTTTACAAATCGTGATACTTATTTGCTACAATTAATCTAAGAGTTTTAAATAAAAGTAATACCTAATAGTAGTTACGCCGCGTGAGCTCGATTAACTTTGCCAGGCCGGCCAGGTGGTAGTACTACTAATTGATCTCGCGTTTCACGAGTTTTAGTCAAAATGTTTCGTTTCTGAATTTTTATTTAAACTAGCTATTTAGGTCTTACTAACGATCCTTATGAAGTGGCCTTCGGCTCCTAAACCATTAAAAAATCACCATGTAGAAAGTAATACAGAGTAATCTGGCATACAATTAATGATAAATAATACTTTGCACTACCTAATTTGTTTAAACTTGCCTTATTTAAGTTTCTATAGAAACTAAATAATGTGCGTGCTCAACTCTGCTAATATAGAATAGAAGTCTCCATTATTATCACCTTCACGATTTATCATATTATTTTATCATAATATTTTTTACTTACCCGTAATTCAAAGCACTCAAGGATTTAATATTTATATATTATTACTCGCATTTAAATAAAGATGGCATTTACTATGTAATAAAACTTTTTCCAAAATTTGAATAATATCTGTTAGTTTATACCAGTTAGTAAGTTAGTTAAAATCTTTATTGCACCAAAACATAATGTACCACCAGTATACTTAACCAAAAAACATCAACGATCGAGAATGTCGCCGAGCGCACTATACCGCGCCATATATGTAATACGCCACATATGTAATACTATTATTAATTCTGTGACCGCGCTTTACGTCGCCTACGTAGCTCTGTGTGTGTGAGCGGCATGTCGTTGTGTGCGTGCGCCCACTGCCGGCGTAAAATACCTAAATTGGCGGAGGAAAAAAGATTATTAGGCCTCTTAAACAAACAAGGAACTCTAGGGTAGCGGGCGGGGGAGGAAAGGGGCGTGTTATCTACCTGCCCCGGCGCCAAGCCGTCTGCGCTGCGCCGACCGGTCACGAGTCTCAGTCAGTCGACCCGCGCTAGCGCCGCCTATGACGAGTGCTATTATTACGCAATTGATTTTTTAACGTTTTCTCTTCGAATTTCAATCATGTATTCCCATCGCGAATACTACGAAATGGTGCGGTGTTACATAGTCAGTGGCGAAAGCTTACAGGCAGCCCGGCGTCTGTACGAACAAGATAGTGTTCCTCGGCTTCGAGCCATGGGCATAGAACCGCGAGTGCCGAGCCGAGAGTTAATATTGCGTGTTAACCAAAGACTATTAGACCACGGTCAATTTACTGCGCCGACGCACGCTCAGGGAAGTGGCAGACCTGCCTTAGCCCTGAAAATCGAGGATGAAATCCTAGACTTCTTTGAAAACGATCCCAGGGCGAGTACGCGAGATGCAGCACGAAGGTTTTCCGTCAGCCAATACGCCGGAAATTATTAAACGGAGCAGGGCTGTATCCGTATCATTACCAAAAAGTGCAGGCGTTATTGCCACCGGATGCCGCGAAACGACGAACATTCTGTGAATGGGTTCTATCGCATCTTTATTGCTTTTTAGACAGACGAGGCCCTCTTCACCCGTGTCGGTCTATACAACCAGCATAACGAGCATTGGTGGTCGTATCAGAACCCTCACAATATCCGAGAGCACCACCATCAACATCGGTTCAGTGCTAATGTGTGGGCCGGGATTATTGGTGATAAAATTCTTGGGCCGTACTTCATAGAAGGACGGTTGACGGGTGGCACCTATCTGGACATGCTTCAAGGTGTCATATCGGATCTAATGGACGACGTGCCTCTGTCCGTTTTAAGGGGAAACCAGTTTTTTTTTATGCAGGACGGTGCACCGCCGCATTATGCCCGCGAAGTGAGACGGTATTTAGACAATACGTACCCCAATCGTTGGATAGGGCGTGAAGGTCCCGTCGCTCCACCTCGGTCACCAGACCTCACGCCTATGGACTTTTATTTGTGGGGTGAAGTGAAAAGACTGGTGTACGTAGAAGAGGCTCAAAGCCTCGAGGAGTAAAAGACACAGATAGTGCGTGCGTTTGATTTAGTGAAAAGAGACACTGTAGTTTTAAGAAAATTAAGAAAAAATGTTAGAAGAAGAGCCAGGATGTGTTTAGAGCAAAATGGACTACACTTTGAACAGCTCCTAAAAAAAGACTTCACGTAGTAAGTTAAATGTGAACTTTTAATTAATTAGCTGATTTTAGGGAACTTTTCGTTTAGTGATTTTTAATTATTTTGTACATAAGTTGATTAATTTTTTTTAAATACGCCTGATTGCACAAGGTTTGATTCTTTTCACGAATTATTAGACTTTAATTGGTATTTAATTAAAAAAAACTTTTGCAATTTGCCGGTCCTAAGCCCGAAAGACTAAGTATGAAGGGAAAATTTGCAACTTACTTATGTACAAATAAACTGTTTTTATTAATGAAACTGATAGAGGTCAACGTCCGGCGACAGCCAGCGCGGGCGCGTAGGTACTATGGCGCGTGTTCGCAACGATCGTTTATATTTTCAGGATAACTTTAGGCCGCTTTATTTTAATTTTTTTGTACTAAACAGTACTAAACGGAAAAATACGTTGTTTATTATTTTCGAAAAGGAATATCATACTGAAAATATGCCGGTGAATAAAAACTCATCCTGTATATGGATATGTAAAAAAATCACAGCCATAGTATATATAATCTAGTTTAAAGGAAAACTATCAGAGCTAAGTAGGGTTAACAAATTAAAAAGTTATAGGCGATCAACTTATAAAATGTACTCGAAAAGGAAAATTTCATACAAATTCAATAGATACTTAGACGTATAAGACGTTTTTAGTGGCATGAACTCAAAGTTGGCATTTACAACTACGGAACCCTACACTGCGCGTGGCACGACACGCACTTGGCCAATTATTTGTTTTATTTATAATACCTACAAGCCTCTTTTCTGCCACATCCAAACAATGAAGTTAATCTGGGTTACTTGAAATACTAACTCGGATTTTTGGGAAATTGTGTTTAACCGACACAATAGTTAACATCTTTCTAGTACCTACTAATAGTCTCTTAGTAAAACGGTGAATGGACGGACAGACAGACAGAACCTATAAGGATTCCTTATTTACTACGGAACCCTAAAGATGGAGTCTTGGCTAATTCATAAAGTTAAAAACAAATATGAATATATATGAATATATTTTCAGATATAGTCGTAATAAATTATTATTATACAACAATAGTATAATGAAATTAAAATAACTGCAAAAAAAAAAACAAAAAAAAAAATCGGCATTTCCATACAAAAGTGTCCAGCCGCCCGGGCGATTTGTTTGGCAATATGTCTTTTTTTTTGTTTTTAAATTGAATTATACTAAAGTGGTCTAGTGTAGCCCGTGGTTCATAAATTTAAAAACAAATATGAATATATATGAATATATTTTCAGATATAGTAGTAATAAATTATTATTAGAAAACGTGGAAGGGACATCCTCGTAATAAATCGAACCACGGGCTAGATCACTATAGTATAATGAAATTAAAATAACTGTCAAAAAACAAAAAAAAAATCGGCATTTCCATACAAAAGTGTCCAGCCGCCAGGGCGATTTGTATGGGTATGTCCTTTTTTTTGTTTGTTTTTTTACTTTAAATTTTCAAAAATAAAAGGGCATCACTATAATACAGATAAAAATGCTGACCATTGTCACTTCCCTAGCTGTGTTCGTATAAGGCTGAACCCCTCTCACCCCGGGAACTCCCCCCGCAGCGTGCGATAGGGACAACTGCAGCTAAGTCTAATTTACCTACAAAAAATTGATCAGAGCGACATTCCGTATTCCCCTGTTTTCTCCTCCAAAACTGAAGCGATTTAATTATTTTGGGTATCAACATTTTAAGGAAGAGGACCTATGCTCCTATTATTTATTTTTATCTAAGAAACTTTTCAAATTCGACTTGTAGGCGTCTGAATATCGTAAAAAAAACGGGGCATATTTTTAGGATTTTGGAAAATTGTACTTCTTTTTAAAATTATTTTTTTGAAAAAAGAAAAAAATAGGGGCATGCCTACAGTTACCTTTAATGCAATAAAAAAAAACTATTGCTCTAGAAGCTAAATTCAGGAAGAAAATAGGGGAACACATTTGTATGAAAAAGTACAGCTCGGCTACGCTCTTATCCCATTCGCAACCGCCAATACCAGACACAATAGAAAGACAATGAACGTGGGCATTTATAATTGCCGTCCGGGTCTTTACGGGTTAACCTCCATGGGCCCGCAATGTCACATGTGACATCACTAGGGGTTAATAATAACTGTCCTTTGTTTCTCTAGTCGACTGGAAGAGATCCCTTTTGGGATAAGTCCATCATTTGTACCGTTGTTTGTTATTATTTGTGATAAATGTTTGTTATTTTAAGTACAATAAATTATCTCAATGAATAAATAAATAAACCTCCGTATGCATTTACTACATTATCTTCGAAAGAAAAGAAGACTGTTCGATACCTTGAGCGACAGAGGGGGATCTTCTGGAACTAAGGATTTATCGATTTCAGGGAGTTCAAAAGAATTATTATACCAATAATTAACAAAATATAAAAAACAAAACTATTGTTATGAAAGGTGTCGAGAAACGGAAATCGATAAAAGAATTGTGCCATGATTGTGATTTGATAGATAAAGAAGACAGAGGAAGTCCATTTTTTTTTGACTTTATATAAAACTTATTGCAAAAATGAATGTAGGGAGAGGAGGCGCCACTGTGCCATAGTAAACATAGGCTCCGTACTAAAATTTATCTTAAAAATATAAAAAGTGAACTGAATAATATAAAACCATCATAGTATCACCAAACATCGGAAAATACAGTAAATAAAAACATTTTGAACATTATGTGAAGTAGAAGTGAACTCCTAAAGAAAAGTGAATTTAACGGTAACAATTACAAACTGTGATTATTATCTTCATAGTGAACCTGAAAAGCTCGGTGCTAAAGTGACTGTTATTAAAGACGCACAAAACTAAAAGTGGACACATAGTGAAGTGAAGAAAGTAAACAAACCATAATTCATAACCTCAAATAAATAAAATCGAAAAAATCCGTCATCATTGTGTCCACGTTACAGAGCCATCTAGTGGAAATCACTGACACCAATTACTAATCCTCACAAATTCAATGGTGCTGCCATCTTACAATTTCACCAGAAACTATAAACAAGATAACTAACAAGAACCTCGTGTCTCATAACAGACCCGCCCAACACAGTAATCAATAAACTCCTTATTATCTCTTACGGTAACCAGAAGAAGGCGCGCTTGTACAATGGATGAAATAAAATCAATGCTAATAAAAATGCAAGAAGAGTTGAGAGAACAAAAAGCAGAAATGCTGAACATAAAAGAGGATATTAAAAATAATATTAACAACAACATCAACGAGAAGTTTAAAGGTTTAGAAGTCAAATATTCAGTTCTAGAACAAAAACAACAAACACATAAAAAGCAATTGATAATTTTGAAAGAGAAAGGAGGAAGAAAAATCTTATATTTTTCGGAGTAGAGGGACCGAACACAACTACCTAGAATTAGAGAAAAAGATGCTGGATATAATAAATAAAAAACTCAATATTCATTGCGAAATAACTGGCATAGAATATGTAAGAAGGCTCGGGAAAAAAGGAGAGAAGGTTAGACCTATTGTAGTGACTCTACTTACAATGGGCATAAAAATAAACATTTTGAAAAACAAAAAACGGTTGGAAAAAATTCCATACTACATCAAAGAAGACTTCCCACTAGAAATACTCAAAAAGCGCAAAGAACTTCAAATAGAACTACAAAAAGCTAGAGAAGAAGGGAAGCAAGGCTTTATAAAGTACAATAAGCTAATAATCCTTGAAAACCAAGCAGACCAACAACAACGAACAAACAAAAAAAGAAACTTATCGGAATCACCTGAAACATCGAGTAACCACACCGTCAAAGACAAACAACATAAAAAACAACCTGCAAAAATTAACAAGACTAATAACATGAATAATTTCATCATAAAGAAACCTACGTCTGTACCCCCCGAGAATAACTCTACATATGAACAAACCCCGACCTATAACCACACAGAAACAAGCACAAAGTAGCAATCAATACAAGCTCCTCTAGATCTTCCAACCCGGCTGGTCACCGTGGAAGAGTATGACCAAAACCATCCAAAAAACCTGCCAAAGAAAATACATAAACATAACTACTTAAAAATCGCTACATATAATGTCAGATCACTCTCGTCGACTGAAAAATATACAGAATTAATGCACGCTCTCCAGAATATAAACATAGATATACTGGGTCTCGCAGAGATAAGAAGAATGGGATGCAAAATTGAAGAACACAATAACCACATATTCTGTTACGTGGGTGAAACACCTGGATTATATGCAGTGGGATTTCTTATTAAAAGAGAACATAAAACAATATAACAAATTTTATTGGACTATCAGAGAGAGTCGCATTACTACAGCTGACATTTAACGGTATGGATCTGTCTATCATCCAAGCCTACGCCCCGACGAAAAAAGCAAAAGAAGAAGAAGTAGAAGCCTTCTATAAAACACTACAAGATGCTCACAATCTGACGAAAAACTGCAAAAACCTCATGGTGATAGGAGACTTCAACGCCAAGATTGGGATGCCTAAACCCAGTGAAAGTTTAATCATGGGGAAGTATGGATACGGAAAAAGAAATAAAAGAGGCGAAAGACTAATTCAATATGCCTTCGAACATAAATTATCAATTATGAATACTCACTTCAAAAAGAAAAACAGTCGAAGATGGACATGGATAACGCCGGACCAAAAAACAAAAAAATGTCGTACTTAAAACTTCATCATGTCGTGTTCTGCTAAAAATATAACAAACATGGAAGTTTTAAATAAGGTAGAGTTCCCGTCAGACCACAGGATAGTAAGAGCGACACTTGTCTTTGAAAAATGTAAAAAAAGCAGAAAGCAATTTGTAAACTCTACAACATCACTCAAATCAGAAGAAGAAATAAAAGCATTCCTTTCAAACCTGAAATCTTACTTCAGCGACGATTTGGAAACGGAACAAGAAGACATACAACAAACCTATAATAAATTTGAACTCTACTTGAAAAACAGCCTATAATTAGACAATATAAACAAGACCAAAAACAACGGTTGCGAATTTTATAGTGAAACGACAAAACTTTTAATCCAGAAACGCACCGACCTTCTAAAAACCAAAAACAAATCACAAGAGATGAAAAAAGAGCTATCAAATCTTTTTAAACAAACGAGCAAATCAATTAAACACGACTATAAGCAGCACAGAAAAAAAATATTAGGAAACAGCCTAGCACGTTATAGAAGTGCCAAAAAAGGATAAAAGCGACTACTCACACACACTGACTGGATCCAGAGTCTGAAAAAAGGTTGTGGGTTAACGAAATCAAGAAAGGATGTTATAACAAGCGCTACGAACTTTTATAGAAAACTATACGCTGCACAGCCTCAGGATACGATAAGAGTACAAGATAAAGAGACAAATAGATCAGACTCAGACACAAACACAAACGAAACATTCTCCATAACAGAAAAGGAAGTACTAAAACATATTTTGAAATTGAAATCTGAAAAAAGTCCCGGTCCCGATGGCCTAAAGAACGAAGTGCTAAAAATAGGGGCAAAACTACAAACGAAACCACTAACACGGATATTCAATATGATTCTAGACACAGGAAAAATACCAAAACAGTGGTGCAAGTCAGACATCATCCTACTGTACAAAAAAGGAGATCCCTTAGACATAGCCAACTATCGCCCAATAAGTCTGCTCTCTATAGTGTACAAACTGTTTACTTCTACCCTACAAGACAAAATAGCGCTTCATATAGATAATATGCAACCAGTAGAGCAGGCAGGCTTCCGCACCGGATTTTCGACTATGGATTACATCCACACACTGAAACAAATTATAGAAAAACATAAAGAATTTAATAAAGGACTCTACATATGCTTTATTGATTACTCTAAAGCTTTTGATAGCATAAACCACAACTCTATATGGCAAGCTTTACATGAATGTAAAGTCAACTCGAAAGTCATGATAATTCTGAAAAATATCTACAGGAATAGTGTAAGCAGAGTCAAACTGGAAACTAGAGGTGATGAGATCAAAGTAGAGCGTGGAGTAAGACAAGGGGACCCGCTGTCTCCTAAACTTTTCATAGCTGTCCTGCAGCACATATTCACCAAACTGAAATGGGACTCAGAAGGTATACAAATTAATAACAAGCATCTCAGCCATCTAAGATTCGCAGACGATATCGTAGTATTTGCCGAAACCTATCAGAAGTTACAAAACATGATAAACCAACTTAATGAGGAAAGCAAACTGGTCGGTCTACATATGAACTGAAGTAAAACAAAAATAATGACAAATAATAAAAAAGGTAAAGTCATGTTAGAGGACATCCAACTCGAATATGTTGAGCAATACATATATTTGGTAAAGGAAGTATCTTTCCGCAAAACAAGCAACGAAGACGAGGTTCTATATACGAATTAGATTCTATAAACGAGACTAATAGACGAATTTCATCCAGTTGGAACAAATTTTGGTCACAGAAAGAAATATTGAAAGGAAATTATGATTTAGAAAGGAAGAAAATTGTCATGGATACCTGTATCTTACCTTGCCAGACATACGGGTCTCAGACTTGGACATTTACGAAAAAAATAAAAGACAAAATAACAAGTTCTCAACGTGCGATGGAAAGAAGTATCTTAAACCTAAGAAAAATCCACAAAGTTAGAAGCCAAGAAATTAGGAAAAAAACCAAAGTTACAGACATGCTTTACCAAGCCTTAAAACTAAAATGGAACTGGGCTGGCCACGTAGCGAGGTATACTGACCAACGCTGGACTCTTACTTGTACGAACTGGAAAGGCCCGCCCGGGAAAAGAAAAGTGGGAAAACCACGAAAAAGATGGGTGGACGAAATAAAAAAAGTGGCTGGAAGAAACTGGTGTAAGACAGCACAAAATAGAGAAGAATGGAAGAAGCTGGAGGAGGCCTATACCCTAACAGGGGTTCCTATATAAAAAATCAAACTATTTTAATTTTTTTTAATTACTGTATTTATATAACTGTACTTATAGGAAATAAAGAGGCTTTATTATTATTATTATTATTTTAGTTGTAGTGTATAAGCCTTATTTAAACTTTTTGTATTTCGTTCTTCTGTACTATTAATCTCCATGGGCCCGCAATGTCACATGTGACATCACTAGGGGTTAATAATAACTGTCCTTTGTTTCTCTAGTCGACTGGAAGAGATCCCTTTTGGGATAAGTCCATCATTTGTACCGTTGTTTGTTATTATTTGTGATAAATGTTTGTTATTTTAAGTACAATAAATTATCTCAATGAATAAATAAATAAACCTCCGTATGCATTTACTACATTATCTTCGAAAGAAAAGAAGACTGTTCGATACCTTGAGCGACAGAGGGGGATCTTCTGGAACTAAGGATTTATCGATTTCAGGGAGTTCAAAAGAATTATTATACCAATAATTCAAAACAAAACTATTGTTATGAAAGGTGTCGAGAAACGGAAATCGATAAAAGAATTGTGCCATGATTGTGATTTAATAGATAAAGAAGACAGAGGAAGTCCATTTTTTTTTACTTTATATAAAACTTATTGCAAAAATGAATATACCTTCAATTGTTTAAGTCATAAGAATTTTTGTGCACTAAAAAATGCTATGTGTATAAAGAAATGGTATTCAGAAAATATTTAGTTTTGTAATGCTAGTTTTTCTGAATGTTTTATTTATGAAAACTAGCTGATGCCCGCGACTTCGTTCGCGTGGACTTTAAGACTCCGGCATATAAATATGGTCATCAGGCTGAAAAACTTTTGCTAATGCGTCATTAATGTATATTTCTAACAGTTTAGCTGGACCATATTTTTTTGCATTAGGTGTTCCAGATCTTCGAGTTTTATACCTCAACAATAAAAGTTCATCAGGTTGAATAACTTTTGCTAAGACGTCATTTTTATATTTCTTAATATAGTTTAGCTGGACCATTATGGTTCTGTATCATGTGTTCCAGACTTCGATTTTTATACCTCAACAAAAAATGCTCATAAGGCTGAATGACTTTGGCTAAGGCGTCATTTTATATTTCTGATAGTTTAGCTGGACCATTATGGTTCTGCATCAGGTGATCCAGGTCTTCGATTTTTATAATTCAATAAAAAATGCTGAGCAGGCTAAACAACTTTTGCTAAGGCGGCATTTTTATATTTCTTGTAGTTAAGCTGAACCATTAAGTTTTTGCATCAGGTGTTCCAGATCTTCGATATTTATATCTCAACAAAAAAAATTCATCAGGCTGAACTACTTTTGCTAAGGCGTCCTTTTTGTATTTCTTATAATTTAGCTGGACCATTATGGTCCTACATCATGTGTTCCAGATCTTCGATTTTTATATCTCAACAAAAAATGCTCATCAGGCTGAACTACTTTTGCTAAGGCACAGGTATGGCACTTCATACAAACGGAGCAGCAAATATACCTAGTACTACTACAAACGAAACAATCCGTCCGTGCACACGTCAAATGTGTGAGTTAAACAATCAGGGTCGCCACCACAGAATTTGTTGCTTAGCTTACCTGTTTTTATCACTCGGAAATCTATAAAATTTTCGTTCTTTATTGTTTTCCGTGGATAAACAATGATAATGTGCGCAGTTTCTCACCATTTTAATTCAATAATCCTAAGTGAATCGCGTAATGTCAACGTTCGACTACCAATAACCCTGTTTTACTGCCACTTACACCTCACAATAACGGGGGAAGGGTTGCGGGGACACCAGATTGCGGGGGAAATACTATTATTAATTCTGTGGCTAAGGCGTCCTTTTTATATTTCTTATAATTTAGCTGGACCATTATGGTCCTACATCATGTGTTCCAGATCTTCGATTTTTATATCTCAACAAAAAATGCTCATCAGGCTGAACTACTTTGGCTAAGGCGTCATTTTATATTTCTTATAGTTTTGCTAGGACCATTATACTTTATCTAGCTTTGTCCTCTAGATTAGCATAGACTACGAGTAGTAACACTATGGTGTTGCCCTTTTGCACTGAAATTGAGATAAATTTGAGGGTAGGTGTACTGGTCACACCGACAAATAAAGAAATAAAAATGTGGGTAGTAATACTTTCCCGCTGCTTTTGGTTTCTCCCGGCGGCCATCATTCACGATTTAGTGCTCTGCCCTTGCATTTCCTACCGCGCGTGGTAAAATTTAAGTAAAGTTTTTTCCTTGATTAAGTGTTTAGGAAAAGAAAATGGGTAAAAGGACTCGTACGGAGTCCAGTGACTATGACCATCTAGCTAAAAAGCTAAAGAAGTTAGAAAAATCTTTGTCACGCGCTCGTCGTAAGAAGAATGCTTCATCATCGTCTAGCAGCTCATGTTTGGCGTCATCCAGCCGTAGCAGCTCACCTCCACGACGACAACGATCACGGTCACGGAGCCTGAGTCAGCAGTTGCCGCAGGAGCAGTTATGCATCGAAGGTTAGCTTCATTTCTTCTTCATCGTAGAAACCTATACTTAATTACATATTTGGTTCTGTGGGCAGTTCGAGAGGCTGTCTCTTAACTGATACATGTAATAATTATAATAAAGGTCGGTACTAAATTACATATTTAGTTCTGCGGGCAGTTCAAGGGGCTGTCTCTTAACTGATACATGTAATTAATCATAGTACACGATTTAAGGCTAGTCACAAATTACATATGTAGTTCTGTGGGCAGTTCGAGGGGCTGTCTCCTAACTATTACATGTAATAAATCCCTTAGGCGGTACCTACCCCCTTATTCTGGGATTTTTAATGGTCCGTCGATAGAGATGTCACTTACCTAACATACAAAGACGATCATACGTCACATGTTTTCCAGACTTGCCCATCCAGTACAAGTCGGCAATGCCCTCCACAAGCAAAGCTTCTGAGCCTCCACGGGCACTAAGTCAGGCGGGCGTCAGGCCGAGTTTGCCAGACCTGCAGCATCAGCAACCTACGCAAAAGTCATCGAGTGACGCCATCTGCGCGGAAGGTGCATTTTCGTCGCCGAATCTACCTCCAGCTGTATCCGAGTTAGACGGAGATATGCTGGAACTTCTGGGCGATGACCCTTCACGAATTTAAATGTATGGTAAAGCTATCCAACCTGATCTTGCAGTGCGTTTGAATTACATTGCCACCTCCGGACTCTCTAAGGAGAACCGGAAGGAGCTCATTGAAAAGTACCTCGTTCCAGAAAACAGCAAACTTATTGGCGCACCGATGCTTAATCCTGAGCTAAAAGCTGCCATTTCAGAGGCAGTGCTTAAGAAAGACAGAGCTATAGAACTTAAGCAAAAACAGCTAGCTTCAGCGATTTCATGTCTGGCTGAGGCACTTACAGTTTTGTTATCCGCTGAGGTTAAAAATGCACCAATTATTAAGTTATTAATGGATGCCAGTAAAATTCTCTGTGATAGTCAAAACGCAGATTCCAATACGCGAAAAGCTTTCGTTCAGTTTAATATTAAAAAAGAATTTAAAGATTATCTCAAAAACACGAAAATAGATGAATTTCTCTTCGGTAAGGATGTAGCCGAAACACTTAAAGTAGCAAAGACTATAAATAAATCAGCGTCAGATATAAAGGTACCACCTGTAAAACAGTTAAAATCTTCCACTCAAAAAGCTCCACAGAAAAATTTAAACTGGAGAGGTCCTCCCCAGAGCTACAGGCCGAAAGGGACCCAAAGGACCAAGGAGCCTGTACCCAAGAATCGCCAAGAGTCCTCCTCGAGACAGTCATCGAGAGCGGCGCCGAAGTACAACCGCCACCGACGATAAACGAGGTATGCTGCGCCGGAAGACTGGCATATTTTCGTCATCAATGGTCTCTTATTACACGCGATCCTATATTACTATCTTGGATAGATGGATACAAGATCCCTTTTTCACGTACAGTTGTCCAAAATGTACCACCGACTCCCAGAACATATTCACCAAAGGAATTCATTCAATATAATCAATCTATCCAAGATCTCCTATCAATGGGTGCCATTTCAGAATGTCAACCAAGTGAAGGACAATTTCTATCTTCAATATTTTTAGTACCTAAACCGAATGGGAAAAATAGATTCATACTTAACCTTAAGTCTCTGAATAAATTTATAGACACAGAACATTTTAAGCTAGAGGATCTGCGTACCGCAGTCAATCTTGTTCCTAAGAATTGTTACTTAAGTACTTTAGACTTAAAGGATGCATATTTTTTAGTTAAAATACACGATAGATTTAAGAAATATCTTCGTTTCCAATTTAATGGTAAACTTTTTCAATTTAATGTTCTACCGTTCGGACTAAACACAGCGCCATTTGTTTTCACTTGACTAATGAAACCAGTAATAAGTTTGCTGAGGTCATGTGGACATATGTCAACTATCTATTTAGATGATATCTTATTGATATCAAGTACTTATAGATTGAATCTTCGCAACATATCAGACACAACGAGACTTTTAGAATCTTTAGGATTTGTCATTAACTATGAGAAAAGTTGTCTATCTCCAAGTAATAAATGCACTTTCCTTGTTTTCATTATTGATTCTAACGCCTTAGAAATCAGCTTACCTAAGGATAAAGTTCAAAAAATTCAAAATCAGTTAAAGAAATTTCGCTCTATAGACCGCTGTACAGTTCGAGAGTTTGCGAGTTTATTAGGTCTTCTCAGCTCCGCTTGCCCAGCAGTAGAATACGGCTGGTTATACACTAAAGAGCTGGAGCGTTGGAAATATCTTAACTTAAGAGGAGATAACGATTTTGACAAGTATATGACGATGTCACCTACTTTATTGCCAGATCTAGCTTGGTGGTCTCAAGCAATATGTAGTGCATCAAAAAAGATTGAATACAACGTTTTTTCTTTAGAGATATATAGTGATGCCTCAACTACGGGATGGGGCGCTGCGTGTGGTGAGGAACGTGCTAGTGGTATGTGGTCTGAGAGTGAGAGGAATTTACACATAAATTATTTGGAATTATTAGCTGCCTTTTTTGGCCTCAAAGTATTTGCAAGGTCTCATTATCACTGTAAAATTCTTCTTCGAATAGACAATACCACGGCCATTTCTTACATAAATCGAATGGGTGGTGTTCAGTTCCCTCACCTAACAAATATCACTAAAGAGCTCTGGCAATGGTGCGAACGTCGCAATATCACAGTATACGCTTCATACATAAGCTCCGTTGAAAACAAGGTTGCAGACGCAGAATCACGTCGCGTTCATCCAGATATTAAGTGGGAGTTATCTCACTCAGCATTCGGAAATTTTTTACAAAAATTTGGTAAACCCGAGATTGACATATTTGCTAGTAGATTAAATAACAAGTGTGCAAAGTATATCCTGGCATCGCGATCCAGATGCTTATACTATAGACGCCTTTACAATTTCATGGTCTGAATTCTTTTTCTACGGTTTCCCTCCTTTCGCTATTATTCTTAAAACATTAAGAAAAATAGTGAACGACCAAGCACAGGGAATTTTAGTGGTACCACTTTAGACAACCCAACCGTGGTATCCACTATTTAAAAGTCTCTGTGTGTTTGAGCCCCTAGTATTCAAACCTTCAAAAGATCTAATAATTTCACATTGCAGCAATCGAGACGTACATCAAAAGACTACCCTGGCTGCAGCACTGTTATCCGGACGTCGCTTACAAGAAGAAACGTACCGCCCTCGTCAATACCTATCATGTTAGCCTCACTATCTGATAGTTCCCTTAAACAGTATGATACATATATTAGAAAATGGTTTCTATTTTGTGAAACAAGTGGATATGATTTATTTGAATATTCTATCCCGAACATTATACAATTTTTAACCAGACTATTTGAATCAGGGGCCCAATTTGGTACGATAAACAGCTGCAGATCGGCGCTTTCTTTAATATTAGGCCAAGAAGTAAGCAGCGACGACCGTATAAAACGTTTTGTTAAAGGAGTTTTTCGGTTAAGACCACCCCTGCCAAAATATGACAGTACGTGGGATACTTCAACTGTTCTTAACGGTTTAGCGACGTGGTTCCCGCACGAAAACTTAAGCTTGACACAAATATCTAAAAAACTTGCAACTCTGCTTGCTTTAACTACGGCCCACAGAGCTCAAACACTTTGTAAAATTAATATTAAAAATATAGAGATTGGCCAAAATTGAGATAAGAATAAAAATTCCTGAATTAATAAAGACTTCTCGGCCTGGCGCATCTCAGCCCGAGCTTATCTTGCCTTTCTTTCGTGAAAAGCCAGAAATATGCCCGGTAGTAGCTTTACAATCTTACTTATTAAAGACCGAAGCACTTCGTGGTACTATTGACAGTTTGTTTATTAGCCTTTCAAGACCCCATAAAGCAATCAGCCAACAATCATTGAGTAGGTGGATAAAAACGACTCTTGGTGATTGTGGTATTAATGTGTCAACGTTTACTGCTCATAGCACACGCCACGCTGCTACATCACAAGCCCGTCAGCTTGGAGTGAGCATTGACTTGATTAAGAAAACTGCTGGTTGGAGCGGCAGCTCCAATACCTTTGGTCGTTTTTATAATAGGGTAATAGTTACCCAACACAAGGACAGTGATTTCGCTAGATCAATATTGTTAAAATGATAAATACTTCTGATTTATTGTATTAAGAAACTATAATCCTATTGGAAATTATATTTTTATGTTAAACTGGTATTACATTAACTGTGTCTGACATACCTACACATTCGCAAATTGTATTTACTACAATTTATATGTATTCATTTAATACTTAATTATATTTAATTAAAAAAAAATGTGTCATCTTGATTTTTTGTGTCATTGACATTTTCGTATTTGATCTCAACATCTACTCGTAGTCTATGCTAATCTAGAGGACAAAGCTAGATAAAGTATAATTAATGATTAAACGAACTTACCTGAAGTGAAGTTCTATCATAATTATACGAATAGCTTTGTCCGAATAGATTAGCATCCCACCCTCCCAGGTTAATTAATAACATCCCAAATTGAAAATGTCAATTACAGATAGATTGGTCTAGTGCTCAACTAGAATGATGGCCGCCGGGAGAAACCAAAAGCAGCGGGAAAGTATTACTACCCACATTTTTATTTCTTTATTTGTCGGTGTGACCAGTACACCTACCCTCAAATTTATCTCAATTTCAGTGCAAAAGGGCAACACCATAGTGTTACTACTCGTAGTCTATGCTAATCTATTCGGACAAAGCTATTCGTATAATTATGATAGAACTTCACTTCAGGTAAGTTCGTTTAATCATTAATTATATTTCTGCATCAGGTGCTCCAGATCTTTGATTTTTATAACTCAACAAAAAATGCTCAGCGGGCTAAACAACTTTTGCTAAGGCGTCATTTTCATATTTCTTGTCGTTAAGCTGGACCACTAAGTTTTTGCATCAGGTGTTCTAGATCTTCGATTTTTATATCTCAACAAAAAATGTTCATCAGGCTAAACTACTTTTGCTAAGGCGTCATTTATATATTTCTTATAGTTTAACTGGATCATTAAGGATCTGCATCAGGTGTTCCATTTTCTAAAATCAATTATAGCCTATATGTTGCTCAGGCTTAACAGCTACATAACAAAAAAAATTTCATTCGACTCCGTCCAGTATTTCCTAAGATTGGCGTGTACTAACAGACAAACAATCGCCCATAGAAAAATTATCTTTAAACTTTAAATGATGATAACTTTTTTATCTGACATCAGATTTCGATGAAACAAAGCCTATATGTTGCTCAGGGATGAGCTTAATCTTTTAGTGAAAACCGCGTAAAAATCTGTTTAGTAGTTTTAAAGATTAGCGAGTACATACAGACAGACAGACAGACAGACAGACAGACAGACAAAAAAATCCAAAAAATCTTTTTTGTGTTCTGTTACTCTTTTCTTATCGCCCACATTCATTTTTTGTAATTTTTATTAAATGTACAGACACGCGGTTCCTACTGTTTTATTATATGTATTGATTAGGATAGAAATTAGTGTACTTTTTGTAAATGTATATCATGTTCATGAACAATACAAAAACAAGATAAATTTATACAGTTTTTATTTCTTAATTAATAAAGTCTACAGTAATATACAAAATTATTATACTTAAGAGTCCGGCGACCCTAGACTTCTCCATACAAACGTAGTACACGTTTAATTTTGAAACCACATGTCAGATTCCGGTAAAAATTGGTAATTGTAAAGAAATTGCAATTATCTAGGGTTATATTGGGTTTCCTATAGTAAAATTATGAACTGGAAAGAAAATATAACGATTTAGAAGTTTCCCATACTAATGGTCAAAAATGATATAAAACACTATATTCTATTTCAAGTTCATATTTTTACTGTAGGAAACTTAATATAAACCTAGATAATTGCAATATCTTTGAAATTACAAAATTTTGCCCAAATCGGACATGTCGTTTTGAAATAAAACGTAGACTACGTTTGTATGGAAAGTTGTATTTTGGTCTAGGTCCGCCGGACCCTTAAGTATACAATATTTATTTTAATTAAAAAATATCATTTTCGGAGTCAAATTTATATATGTATATATAAATTTTACTACAATCACTATTCATTTAATTAACAAAATACTTAATCAAAATTATCTATTTCTATAAATTATTTGCAAATATATTTCACGTTTAAAAACAAGACACGTATACGATATTTATTTCTTCGTTAATAAATTCAAACATAAATAATTTAGACTGGACGCCAATTTATAGTGCATCTACAGTTGACGATAAAGTCTCTCAATTTAATAAACATTGTATGATGCACACGCACCAGTACATAAAATTTAAGTAAGACGTCCTCCTGCTTCGTGGATCACAGATGGTATACGTATGGCAATGAGGAAAAGGGATCGCGCATTTTGCAAATATAAAAAAGATAGATCTCCTGAAAACTGGAGCTACTATAAGGCTGCAAGGAATCGGTGTAATCAAATGTGTATAAATGCCTAACGCCAATATTTCATTAACAAGAAGCACTTATTTCGTCAGTGTCGTGAGACCGCCAAGACGAACAACTTTAAATATTGTTGGGTCAAGAACTCATCTATCCTTGTCCGTGAACGGGATGACACACCAGCGTTTGTTATCAGAACGGAAGATGACATTTAAAAAAATGTGTCACGCATTAAGTGATGGACGCTATCCTGAGCTTACTTTTAAAATGCTTTTTGTTTTTAATAATCTAAAATGTTTTTTAACAATTGTTGTATTTGTTTGTGTTTCATTACTCTCACTCAATCACTCGATCATACGCGGACTCTCTCGTCATTAAGACTTGTTTCACTGTCACTAATTATTATTGTAAGTGGATTGGCCTGGGAGTACTATCTATTTACGCACATATACCAGCACTGCCATCGAACAAACTTGTTTACTTCCGCATAGCTTTTACCTATATTCACGTACATTTTTTATAACTTACTTACATATAACTTATTCAACAATATTTTTATTTAACCTATTCGAAACACAACGATTCAATCAATATGTACATACATTTTTCACCTCTGTTTATGGATAGTAAACTGTCAATTTATTATCAGAACTGTGGCGGTATTAGGACGAAACTACAGACACTTTATATGAATATACTTTCATCTACCTACGATATCATTGTACTTACAGAGTCTTGGTTGACACCTGAAATCAACAATAATGAGTTTATAAACGAGAGGTATATTGTTTTTAGACGGGATCGGGACCGTCGGGCGACGAGGAGGGATGATGGTGGCGGGGTTCTTGTGGCAGTACTGATAGGCTTGAATCCGGTTGAATTCGATTTATCTCACATTCCAGACGACCTCCTGCCGCCGTCCTGCATTGAACATATACTTGTAGAAATACCGGGCAGGGAGTTGAACACGAGGCACATTATTAGCGCCGCCTATATTCCACCTTGGGCCAGAGTGGGGGCCTATGAAAATCACTTTGATTATCTTCTTGAAACCCTAACCAATACTAATAATATTGACAATATCTACATAGTAGGAGATTATAACTTACCTGAAATTGTATGGTCGTACTCAAATAATACTAATCCTGATGATGGTCTGTCACACACCAACACGTCTTCCTGTGGCATCCAATTAAATAGGTGTATGTCAGTTCTTGACTGTACACAGTATAATTACCTGCTCAACTCAAACGGTCGTATTCTGGATTTAGTGATAAGTACTGTTCCATGTACAATCCAGGCTCAGCCTAATTCATTAATAGGACCCAATCGAAACCATCCTCCGTTCGTATCCTATCTCTCTGCTGCAGTGCCTAAAAGTGCTATGTTGAAAAAACCTACCGTCAAATATAATTTTTATAAAGCAGACTATGAAGCAATAAATAAAGAAATCTCTAATATCCAATGGGATGCAGAACTTAATGGACATTTAGCTGCTGAATCTGTTGACTTCTTTTACAGTAAAATTAATAGTATTATAACTAAATACACACCTCTGTCCCGCCCTAAGTCAAATAAGTTTTCTGTTTGGTTTACACCCGCACTTATTAATTTATTTAAAAAGAAGCAGAAATCGTGGGTTAAATGGAAAAAGCATCAAAATTTATCCGACTATGAAAACTTTTCTTACTATAGAACTACCTTCAAAGTTAAATTTGACAAATGCTACCGCCAATACATGCAAGCGGTTGAAAATAATATCTCAACATATGTAAAGTATTTTTGGTCATATGTGTCTAATCGTAAAGGCAAATCCAGTATACCCTCAGCAAAGAAGTATAAAGACAATACGTCGACTAAGCCTGAGGTGATTTGCAACATGTTTTCCGAATACTTCAAATCCGTTTTTGAGCCCTCTTCTGTCAACATAGATGGTTGGCAGCAGCCTTCCGATGCCGGCAATAGTAGTGTATTGATGTCGGATATTTATTTAAGTGAGGACATAATCTATAAGGAACTAAAACAAGTTAATACCTCTAAAGGTGCTGGGTCTGACGGAATACCACCATACTTCCTAAAAGAAACTGCGGGTAGTCTGTGCAAGCCTCTATTCATCATCTATAATAGATGTCTTGCACGGGCTTCTTCCCCGATATATGGAAATGTGTCTTTATCACCCCTGTACACAAAAAAGAATGTGCTTCGGCAGAACGATAAAGACAAAATAAGAAAGAGTACGGTTGAGCTAAGGAAACTTGCTCGAAGGACTAAAGATAAATGGTGGCAGGATAGGGCTACAACATATGCAGATGTTGTCGGATTCAAATCGGCTTGGCGAGTTTTTTGGTAAGGTACGAGCATTAGTTGGTCCCCAGTCAACGTCCTAGTAAACGTCCCATTGAAATCTTCGGATGGCACACTTGTCTCTAATAGAGAAGAAGTATTAAAATGTTGGGCCGACCGAGAAGAAGTATTAAATGTTGATCGCTCAGCTGACTTAGAATACATAGATAAGCTTCCGCAGCACCCTTCTAACGCTACTTTAGATGAAGATCTTTCGCTCTCAGAGATTATCACAGCTATTAAACAACAAAAAAATAAAAAAGCTGTTGGTTTAGATCAGATTCCAGGAGAACTATTTAAATATGGTGGAGAAGAACTCCACCAAATTATCTTTCAACTATTCTCGCGAATATGGGAAAAGGAAACTGTACCCACCGAATTCACGGTGTCAAAAATCTGCGCATTCTACAAAAATAAAGGCAGCCGCTCTGATCTCAACTCATATAGAGGAATCTCACTTCTCTCGGTACCTGGTAAAATCGTTGGCAGAATTCTTCTCAACCGTTTGCAGAGCATATCCGAAAAAAATCTCCCTGAAGCTCAATTTGGTTTTCGTCCCAACAGGGGTACCTGTGAGGCCATCTTCTGTATTCGACAACTACAAGAAAAGTCCAGAGAGCAATCACGACCACTTTGTTTCTGCTTTGTAGACTTAGAGAAGGCCTTTGACAGCGTTCCCCGTGAAGCACTTTGGCTTGCGCTACAAAGTCTTGGCTGTACTGAAAAGTTCGTAAGAATGCTAAGAATATTTCATGACAACATGACCTGTTGTGTTTCGTCCAAGGGCGAGCATCATGTTGTATGATCAGGTTGTATGATCATTAGAGGATTTGTTGTTATTACATACAGGATGATTTTGAACTCCCTAGCTTTATTTAAGGAACGCACTCTATATGTGATATAAAAAATACATGTTGAATTACTTTTAACTCGTTTCATAGAAAAAACCAAAGATATCAGGCGTCAAAGATATCCCAAAAATAAACGAATTTGTCGCCCGCGCCGCGCCCCTAGTGGTAAAGGCCGCGCGAGACGCGTTTACGCCGCAAGGTCATTGATCTTTATCGTTACGTAGCTATTGTATTACGTTTAATATGGGTAAATTCATGTTGATGCTCAAATGGCTGCATAAACCTCGCGTTTCTACCATTTACACGGTAGCACGATCGTGGTGCGTATTTTATTAGCGTTTTCGCATGTTAAGTAGCCCTGGGTGTGAGTAGTTATTTATTGAGATTTGAAATTCACATCTGTGCGTAAAGACGAGCACGGGAGTGCGAGAATTTATGTGAATTTCAACCCTCAATAAATAAATCTACAGAGTTTTCAAAGTAAAGCATTCATAGAGTCAGTTCGTATGAGTAATTATAATATATCCACGTAATCTCCGATATTCAAAGATATGTTAACTGATCCGGTGTACAGTAAAATAAATTCTCGCACTCCCGTGCTCGCCTTTACGCACAGATGTGAATTTCAACCCTCAATAAATAAATCTACAGAGTTTTCAAAGTAAAGCATTCATAGAGTCAGTTCGTATGAGTAATTATAATATATCCACGTAATCTCCGATATTCAAAGATATGTTAACTGATCCGGTGTACAGTAAAATAAATTCTCGCACTCCCGTGCTCGCCTTTACGCACAGATGTGAATTTCAACCCTCAATAAATAAATCTACAGAGTTTTCAAAGTAAAGCATTCAGAGTCAGTTCGTATGAGTAATTATAATATATCCACGTAATCTCCGATATTCAAAGATATGTTAACTGATCCGGTGTATGTACAGTAAAATAAATATTTATAATAACTGATACCCTGTTACCGACTGCTTCCGTAGTTCCGTGATCAAGGCATTCGTCTTGTGATCCGGAGGTTATGAGTTCGAATCCCACTGGGAAGCATACTTTGTGAAAAGTTTGTGTGTATTGCAAATTGCCAAGAATTGGTCCTGGTCTACCCTTTGGTCTGCGGATACAAACACACAAACAAACAAAGTAAGAACATTGAGTACATTGGTACTGCTTATTTACATAAAAAATCTCTTCCAGCAGCAGACCCAGGACAGGAAAAGAGAAGAAAACAGGTAGTAGTAGGCGTGTATAAAATAAACTAAAGATACAAATACATGTAGGTACTTATCTATACATATATATTATAAATATATATATATATATATACATATAAGGTCTAACAAAATATACTGAAACTATTTTAAGGGTTAATTCAGTCAATGATAGTGAACAACTTTCCCCATGGAACATATAGCGAAATATGAAAAGTAATTTTTGGCCTGCCATACAAGTTAACCGATCAGCTGATCCGAAACGCTGAAAATTATTTTTCATTTTTCGACATATGTTTCTTGAGGAAAGTTGATCACTATCACGGACTGAATTAACCCTTAAAATAGTTTCAGTATATATTGATAGACCTTATAGGTACTCTTACTATATGTATGTGTATATATATATATGTATATAAGGTCTAACAAAATATACTGAAACTATTTTAAGGGTGAATTCAGTCCGTGATAGTGAACAACTTTCCCCAAGAAACATATGTCGAAATATGAAAAATATTTTTTTAACCTTTCATACAAACTCTAATCAGCTTATTGGTCAACTTATATTGGAGGGCAAAATTTATTTTTCATATTTCGATACGTGTTACTTGGGAAAAGTTGTTCAGTATCATGGACTGAATTCCTCCTTAAAATTCATTGACTGAATTCCTCCTTAAAATTGTTTTAGTATATTTTGTTAGACCTTATATATATAAAGATAATATGCTTGGATGATGATGATGATGACCCTGTTTCCGACTGCTTGACAATAATGAGTTGGTGAAATGATCTTCATCTGATCCAAATTGAAACAGAATCACTTACATCATCTCACTCGGATATGACGAGCTGATCAACGTGGACCGTTGAGGATTGTCTTCTAAAATTATTACATGTGTAACCTAAATAATTAGTTCGATTCGAAAATATCCGGTGCTTACGAAGGTTTATTTCGTACCTAATGTAATTCAACACACTTGTTTGTCACACACGTTATTGCGCAATACATTTTTGATAATGCATACTCAGGAAATTGCATACGTGGTTATTGAACCTACATTTAAAATAGAGGAGGTTATCAATTCGTTTGTTCACCGATTATTCGAAGACGCATGGACCGATTCGGAAAATTCTTTTTTTGTTTGAAAGGGCATACTTGTAAGGTAGTTTTATAGAAATTTAATTAAAATCGGTTGTGTAGTTAGGGGGGTGAAGTCGGTTTTTAGTTTAGAATAACTATTCTACAACTAGCTTTCGCCTACGGCTTTCGAAACGAGTATTAAAAAAATAGAATAAGTACATACTTGTAAAAGATACATACATACATGGTATCACGGCTTTATTCCTAATGGGCAGACAGAGTAATTTGTATCTTACGGCTTTAAACAGACAAAGCCGTAAGACTCAAAAACCACTTTTAGCATGATGGTAGGTAAGATGAAAAACAATCAATATAGTGATGGGTTGCAATCCGCGTCGCCTATAATATGATTCACATTTTCAAACATTCCCTCGATCGATTCTTACGATCTGTGCGGGAAGAAGAAAAACAGCTGGTACATTCTAAGTTTTTTTTTGTTTGTTTTTTGTTTTCTCCCGCTCCCGCAGACCAGCATGGAGGAGATTGTAAAAAAAAAGATAAAAATATATATTTTAACCGAACGTCTTTTAACTAATTTTGAGTTTTATTTTGTATACTATCAACTCACACCGACTTCACACGGGTAGTACATTAATTTAATTTATAAGTATATAAATCATCCTAAATAAAATGGTTATAAAAAATAATTAATATTATACACGATGTATTTTCTGTATCATTTGGAAAAGTGATTAACATGCAAACAGACTCCAATGAAGTACCTTATCTAATAAAAAAATCATTAGAATCAGTTCACAATTGATAAACTCAACGCGTAACAAATAAACACATGAGTTGAGAACTTCTTCCTTTTTCTAGTCGGTAAAAAATAGAAACGCCTGATAAAATTGAAAGGCAAAGATAGTTATAGGTTTCGAGCCGGCTTCAAGTAGGCGTGAAAAAATAAAAATGATTGAAGTTAAGTTTCTCAATTTTGAACCGATTTCGATGATTCTTTTTTATCCAGCTCTTAGATGGGGCATTCTCATTCTAAAACTGAGTATAACCGATTCGGGTAACATGCCTTTGGATATTAATAATTATGTGGATTAATCAATTACCCCAGAGACACTATATTCGATTTTTGACATTGTTAAAATACTCTCGTACGTACTTCAACATGTAAGGCTACATATACATGTTCAGTATTGGGACTACCTTGTTGGCCTGGGAGAAAACGTAGAATGTTTCAGCTGCTCTTCCCGCGCTTATCGTAAAAGCCGATCGATTGAACGGGCAGAACCCACCACTATTTTGATTTCCTTTTCCACATTTACGATCATGTTCACCGTAAAAGTGGCTTTAGGAACTTTAAGTCCTGGACTCTGTCTGTTGCTTTAAGGATAAAGACGTACTAGTATATATATATATATATATATATATATATATATATATATATATATATATATATATATATATATATATTTATCCATGTAAATAAAATCTTTAATTTTAGCCTGGCGGTTTGGGAGTAAAGAAAAAATTTAGAATGTTCTAACTGTTTCTCTTCACGTGCAAAACGTAAAAGTGAGTCAAGGGAACGGATAGCTACTTAGGGATCATTATAAGAAGGCAACATGACTAGTACCTTAGTAGTACCTAGTAGTAAATAAAATAAATCCTACTTCCTACTAATATACTATATCCTATCCTATCCTACTAATATTATAAATGCGAAAGTGAGTTTGTATATTTGTTTGTTACTTCTACACGCTTTAACTACTGAACCAGTTTGAATGAAATTTGGTATGGATATAGTTTGAGACTCGGGGAAAAATATAGGGTAATCTTTATCCCGAAATTCCCGCGGGGAGCGAAGCCTGCGGGAACAGCTAGTAATTAAATAAACTATTCCCGATTCTTGATTTTCACCTATTGCTAAGCACTGTCTACCTCGAAAGGGATAAAGACGTGACTTAATGGCGCGTGTAAATGTAATTCGATACACTTGTTTGTTCCAAATTTTCACTTTAAATTGCATTTATGCAAATGTTTACTCAGGAAAAAATTTACCTTTACGTTATTTGCGTATTAAATTAGGTTCCGTATTTTATGATTGCACTTTAAATAAACTCGTTTACCAAATCCTCAATATATTATTAAAATAAATATCAATAAAACTGTTTTTAATGTTACTTTAATAAAGAAAATTAAACTATTACCACTAAGTTACTTTTTTTTTTTTTACTCAAAAACTATTGAATGTATTTAATAAAACTTTATATTATAACTGTATCAGAATTACACATAGTCAATAGTTTATAACATTTTTTAGCATCATAATCTACTTTAAAAAAAAAATAAGAAGTTTTCGGTAACCAACTACGGAACCCTAGAAAATTGCTTGCGAATCTTATTTTCCAGAATAAAAGCGAGTTAAATTGTAGTGTAGTGCATCAATCATCATCGGTCATCGAGTGGTCTCTCGCAGAAGCGCGAGTACCTTGCACAAGCGCAAGGTGACCAGCACATCAGCTTTGCTCTAGTGCAAGTGGCTATCTAGCCTTGCTTCAACGCAAGTGGTTATCCAGCCTTGCTCCAGCGCGAGTGATTTTCCAGTCTTGCACCAGCGCAAGTGTATCTCCAACCTTGCACCAGCGCAAGTGTATCTCCAACCTTGCACCAGCGCAAGTTGAATTTCTCGCTTGTACCAGCGTGAACGGAGACTTATATACAATGTTAGTGAGTATAATTACTAAGTTTTTCTATATTTTCAGGCCTTGTATTTACTTATCTCAACGGTCCGCGACCCTATTAAGGCCATTGCCTACCAACCACTCTAAAAGTTAAATTTATAGGTATGCAAATCCCTGTAGGAGGTAATCAGTCATTTATTCCTCAGATACAAATAACATGAAAGCTGACAATATATATTACAACACAACTTGTTTATGATATTGTGTTTATCAATTGTAAAAACTGCAAACCCTCTTTATCTTAACATTACTATAGGTTATACTATAACTTATTATTTTTGTTATATTATTTCAGGTCTGATTCAGAGTTTGAAAACTTCTCACCCGCTCAGAACAGCGCCAAGGTGAAAAAAGCTACACCAGCAAAGCGAAAATCACCAGGTGATCTATTACCAAAGTGAGTATAATTTTTTTTTAATCAAGTGTAATAAAGTAAGCTATGAAATAGATATTTTTTGAATTCTAAAGTATTAAGTAAATTTGAATACATTTATATTTAATTTAACCTTATTCATCTATGGTCTAGTAGTAATATGTGCGTATGTATGTGTCTGCATCACAAGATTCTGGGTTCGATCCCCGACAAGATAGATGGAGTATTAAATCTTTTTTAGATCGTTTTGTGTTTTTATGTTATACGTTTTTATTAAAAATAAAATAGTATAGTTGAGTTAGTATCTAGATATTTAATTATAGTAATTATAGATACCTACTTTGGTGCTAGCACAATCGATGATAGTAAAATATTTAAATTAATATTGTTTTGTTTTTATTATTTTCAGACAGAAAAGTAAGAAATTGAACGTAGACAGCCTCTTCGGACTCCACACTGATGACGAGACACGCGCTGCCCTGAAACCTTCACCCGTCAGTCTCCCATCATACCTAGCAAAGAGGGTCAGCGCGGGCACGCTGCGGCGGTCTGCTCCCACTGACGGCAACTACTACATCGAGGTCAAGGTGTACCAACGCAGCGACGCCGAGTCTGCTGCCCCCGAAGAACGCTGGAAGAAGGCTCTGCTTCGACTGAGCTGTCTTCTGGATGAAGACACGTCGCAGTGGAAGCTGCTGCAGCGGTTGGTTAGGGACATCAGCGTCTTATTCGACCACACAGAACCGACACTCACTTAATAGTTTATCTATAACCATATCTTGTGCATAGGGTTTCATTAAAATAAATATATAATATCTTTTTTATCTTTATTTATATTAGTGGTTTAATTAAAATATATATCTTTTCAATAATAATGCCTTATTGCGAAAGCTGTTCCCTCCAAGTATCCAGTAAGCAATGGATAGGACACTTAAGGAGTCACGGTCATAAAAGTCGCTCTTTAGGTGTGCTAATAGACGGAGTTGTCGAGATTTCATCTGCATTTCGGGGTCGCATATCATCTTATAGGATTGCAGCTAAAGATGAATTTGAGCAAAGTTTACCAGATATATTTTTACAAAGTATCAGAAGTTCTATACATCAACTTTTAATTAAAGCGTTAAAGACACATATTAATATTAAAGTCAATTTTGAATTCTTCTGTAACTTTATCTTATTCAAAAATAATGAACAGTCAGTGAAATCATTTTCTACAAAAAATTTTGTAGTACACTCTAACTTTAAATTTGATGATATTTTTAAAGCAATAAAAGATATAATTTTAAAAAAGATTCAAGAGTTCGAAGAAAGGGATAGCGGTTGGGCTTTTACGAATAATTTATATTTAGAGGTAAATATCAACAGATATGACCCTTTGAATGGGTCAAGCTATATCGATTTACCTATTGTTTTAAAAAAGAAAAAAGGCTGTCTTAATATTAAAAATAATGATGATTATTGCTTTTTATGGTGCATAACGGCAGCGCTTTGTCCAGCGCGTAGAAATCCCGCGCGCGTCTCCTCTTATCCCCATTTTAAAGATATTTTAAATGTTGATAACATTTCTTTCCCAGTTTCATTTTCAGACATAAGTCTTTTTGAAATCAATAATCCTAACATAAGTATTAATGTTTATTCCCTAAATAGTAATAAAACTGTTGTTGGTCCAATTTACAGATCCCAACTCAAAAGACAGGTAAGGATAAATTTACTTTTGCTTGAAAAAGGGGGTAAGTCACATTACGTTCTAATAACTAACTTATCGCGTCTCGTTCGTTGTCAATTGACTAAACACCATGGCAGACTGTATTTCTGTGACGACTGTCTGTTATTTTTTTCTACTGAAGATAAATTAACCAATCACATGTGTAGTGGTGTAGCTACAGTATTACCCGACAAAGGAACTTTTTTACAATTTTCTCATTTTGAACGCAAACAAGACGTACCCTTTGTGATTTACGCAGACTTTGAATCCATTCTTTTGCCTGTTCACGGATGTGAGCCTAGTCCAACGTCAAGTTTTACTAGCAACCGACAACTTCATATACCTTCAGCGTTTGCTTACCACATTGTTTCGTCATTTGATAACAAGTTAAATAAGTTCGTTCAATATCGGGGATCTGACTGCGTACAAAGATTTATTAAACATCTGTTAGATGATATTTCCAAGTTGTATAAAATTTTGAATACTGAAATACCATTAATTTATACAGAAAATAATGACGATGATTTTCAAAGTGCAACTCATTGTCATATCTGTCAAGATTCATTACTGTTTGATAAGGTTAGAGATCACTGTCACCTAACAGGGCGCTACCGTGGCGCTGCACATCAATACTGTAACTTAAGATATAGCGTTCCAAAATTAGTCCCGATATTTTTCCACAATCTATCTGGCTATGATTGTCATTTATTTATAAAAGAACTAGGCGAATGCGATGGATCTCTAAAGGTGATTCCAAAGAATAAAGAAAACTATATTTCTTTTACAAAATTTTTTAAAATTGGTGTCAATCAGTTTGCACAAGTTAGATTTGTTGACTCTTTTAAGTTTTTGGGGACTAGTTTAGAAAAGTTATCAAAGGGATTAGCTGAAACGGATTTTAATTACATCAAAGAATATTTTCCTAACAAGGAACAATTTCATTTACTGATTCGTAAAGGAATATATCCTTACGATTTTGTGTGCGACTGGAAATCTTATTCGTATAGCCAGCTTCCTTCTAAGGAATGTTTTTTTAATTCTTTAACTGATGAAGCCATAAGCGACGCAGATTATGCACACGCTCAAAAGGTGTGGAACACATTCAGAATTCGAAATATGGGAGAATACACTGATCTCTATCTTAAAACGGATGTATTGTTATTAACCGACATTTTCGAAAATTTTAGAAAAGTTTGTAAACTGAACTATGAATTAGATCCTGCATTTTATTTAACAGCTCCTAGTCTGTCATTCGATGCTATGTTGTTTAAAACTGGAGTTAAGTTAGAACTGATAAGTAACTTGGAAATCGTGCGGCTGATACAGAAAGGGATTCGCGGGGGTATTTGTTTATGTTCTAATAGATACGCAAAGGCAAATAATAAGTATACGAGTTCTTATGATCAATCTAAACCTGATGTATTTTTGGTATATATTGATTGCAATAATTTATATGGACACAGCATGTGTCAATCATTACCCACGTCCGATTTCAGATTTTTAGATTTGTCAGAAATTGAACGTTTGAACGTTTTAGAGGTGCCAGATGATGCGGAGTTCGGTTTCGTTCTTGAAGTGGATTTATCATATCCCGAGGAATTACACTGTTGGCATAACGATTATCCTTTTTGTGCAGAAAAATTTACTCCACCTGGAGGAAATTCCAGTAAATTAATACCGAACTTGTACTCTAAATATTTTTACGTGATACATTATGTTCATCTAAAAACTTGTTTAAAAAATGGGTTAATTCTTGATAAAGTTCATCGCGTTATTACATTTAAGCAAAGTTCATTCTTACGAAAATACATTGATTTGAACACAGAGCTAAGAAAAAAAGCCACAACTTCATTTCAACAAGATCTCTTTAAATTATTAAATAATTCTGTATTTGGAAAAACTCTCGAAGACAATGAACGTCGGGTCGATGTTAAATTAGTGAACCGCTGGCGTGATAACTCAAATAAAACTAAAAAAACCACTTCTGCTCATAAATTAATTGCTCGACCGAACTTTCACAGTGCTACCGTATTTTCATCTAATCTTGTCGCTATTCAAATGAAACCGGAAAGAATAGTATTAGATAAACCTATCTACATAGGTTTTACTGTACTTGAATTATCTAAAAGTCATATGTATAATTTTCACTACTCTGTAATAAAACCATTTTATAAGGATCGCGTTCAACTATGTTATACCGATACCGACAGTTTTATTTACAAAATTACTACGAACGACTTTTATAAGGACCTAGCACAGCATTTTCTCAATTACTTTGATACTAGTAATTATGATGCAAGAAATGTATACAACTTACCAAACATAAACAAAAAAATACCTGGATATTTTAAAGATGAGTTACAGGGGAACATTATGGCTGAATTCATCGGATTGCGATCGAAGATGTATTGCATCAAGACAGAAAATTCGTTAGTAAAAAAAGCTAAGGGTGTTAAAAAGCCTGTAGTTCGCGACTTATCATTACAGGATTATCATAACGTTTTGCTCAAAGATACTGTTATTCGTAAGAATAACACATTATTTAAATCAATAAAACATGAAGTTTTTACACAAACTGTGAATAAAATTGCTTTATCAAACTCAGATGATAAACGTTTTATCTGCAATGATAAAATCTCGACAATTGCATGGGGGCATAAAAAAATAGACATTTAACTTTCATATTAAAAGTGTTCTATTCTTGTGTCATTACTATACTATACATGTGTTGATTATATTTATATATATATATATATATATATATATATATATATATATATATATATATATATATATATATGTATAAAATATAAGCATGGTTTTCAACTAAGTTAGTTTAGAGTATACTTGTTGTATTTTACATTATAATTTTGTTACAAACGAGTACACAAAGTTATAAAGTTGTTTAATCAAACACCATTAATAAATGTTTTATTTGCAATGATAAAATCTCGTCAGTTTTATGGAGCATAAAAAAAGACTTGTAAATTTTTATAATAACAGTGTTAGATTACTTTTGTCATTACTATACTATACATGTAATGAAATCTAAGAATGGTTTTTAATTAAGTTTGTTTTGTATATACTTATTCTATTTTGCATTATAATTTTATAATAAATGAGTGCACAAAATAATTTGATTTTATTTATTTCTGTTCACACACCCAACCAATTGCATTGTAATATGATACACGTGAAGGAGAGTCTAAGTACAAACGTGCTCAATTCAGGTCAACTTAAAAACATGTACAAACAAATTTTAGGTTGAAAGACCTATAAATTGCTGACTGGGATGAAAATAATATTTAAACATCTAATTTAAGCACGAATAATGTCACTTCACAAGTAAAGACATTGGGAGCTGGACAGTAGTAAGCTGCACTAATTACTTCATAATCACCAAGTGAGTATATGTAATTTTATAAATATATGCTGTAATCAATTTATTAAATAATGTTATAAACGATTTATAATAAATGTAATTGTTTCTTTGTTGCAGAAAATGGAAGACAGCACAAATGTTATGTTTTCACAGTACGCGCAAGATCCACACGAAAACTTAACACAAGAGATAGAGCTATTTGCACAAGAGCGCGAAAGACAAGAGAGGAGAAAGCGAGATGTGTCTAGAAAAAGGACTAAACTCTCTTCGAAGTCCTTCGTCATCAGCAAGCAGCAAAAGGGGCAAAAATTAATTCAGATCAAGATATTGGACTTGGCTCGTGAACCAGCTAGTGCGTCAAGCTCGGGTATCAACGACGTTGTTAGCGCGCAGTATGTGGTTCAGGATCAGTGTGATGAAGTATTAGACCTCACGGAGTCACTTGTTAGAACGATATCAAAAAAACTATGTGGTGATAATTTTTAAGTGTATTTTTTAATGATTGTATATGTTTTCTGTTTAGCGTGTAAGTAAATCCTATAAGTATATTAATTATTTTTAAGAGATAAATAAATAAATAGAATACCTAAAAAAATTGTCTTTTTTTCTAACTGAATACAATATGATAGGTTTAAACTAACCAAGGATATGAATAAATAAAAGAAAATATATTGATTTGATTTTATATCATTTATTTTAAATACTCTACGAAATATTTTCTAAATACCATTTCTTGATACAAATAACATTTTTTAGAGCACAAAAATTCTTATGACTTAAACAATTGAAATTACCTTCATTTTTGCAATAAGTTTTATATAAAGTCAAAAAATTTGGACATCCTCTGTCTTCTATGTCGATTAAAACACAATTGTCGCACAGTTCAATTAACCATTTCTGTTTCTCGAGACCTTTCATTACAATAGTTTTGTTTTGCATTATTGGTTTAACAATCCTTACAAATTCTCTTGGGTCTATATGTCCTTCTGACCATCGGATCCCACGAGTTCGCTCTAAATACTGAACGGCTCGTTTTTCTGCCGTAGTTAATGTAGTATATGCATATGGAGGTTTGATTAAAAAAACTTGAGTGAACTCTTCAGTAGATACTGCAAACTCTTTGATTATAAATTTATTATAGCAATCCTTGAATCCTTGAATATCCACGAAAATAATCGAGTTCATGATATTTTACGAACAATGTTGCTTAGAGGTCTATATTCGACTATACAGTCATTCAGAATGAGACAATATGCTGTTGTGTGATCAGGTATCTCTCTATTGCACTCTAATTCAAGACAAATGTTGATTACCGGCCCTGATTTGATATTATCGTTCTGTCTAGAACAATCTATCACATATAATGGTGCAATATTTTTAAAATCTTGAGCACTCAACAAGGAGTTGCATGGACGGTTATAATAAGACTGCTGAAAGTTAACATATTGTTCGTATATTAGTGCATAGTTATGTTTTGGAAAGTTGGTATTATAACTTTCGTATGGGTAATATGTAGAGTTTAAAAAAACTTTGACATCGCGAATATCACAGTGATCGAACCGAGACATATCATTCATCCCATTGTTTTTTCTGTTTGTTTGTAAACCTAAAATAACATATCTAGGTTTTTCAATTTGTGAGGAAGTTTTAATTGACCAGGTGTGTTTTGTAGTCTTCGGTAGCAAAGGGTACTCATAAAGGTCCCAGTTTCTATACACTAATTGAATGGATCTGTCTTTTTCGAGTATTTTAAGTAAATTAATTCTTTCTCTATCCGATACTTTAACATGAGGCATGCGCCAAACAATCTTTTTTATATCAATACTTGCAACCTCTTCGCCAGTGTTCAGCTTTAGAGCATTGAGGTTAGTATTACTTCGTAACAAAATAAGCTCATGTTTGCAATTGACAATAATTTTTTTATAATCTTCTGCAAAACCTAGTATGTTGCTGAGAGGTACTGAAGCAGCAAAATGACCTCCAATTTCATTTTTAGTACCGTGTATATCCCAACCCCAAACTTTAGATACCTTCGACTCAGCTTCGTTCATAGATACCAATGCTTTCATAGTTGTAGTTATACCAGCATTCTTCACTTTGTCTATTTCAACACCGTTTAATTCATATCTTATATCTTGAAAAAGGAATAGAAGAGGGTTGTTTGTAAACTGTACTACTGGCACTGGTTCCCTCTTATCTCCTTTGATAACATTGACTACAGCTTCAACATATAAGGTACTTGCACATGGAAGCACATATAAATCTTGTTGGTTTATGGGTATCCGAATTTCATCATTTCTATTAAAAGTAGTTATGTACGGCTTGTATGAATGAATTTCTATACTGTCTATGGAGTTGTCATAAACAGGGCTGCTAGCTATATTTAAAATACTCATTTTAGCAATCCAATCGATTTAAGAAAATGTATATTGTCAGCTGTTAATTTCTTTTTTTTATCACGAGTATGTGTGGTCTTCTTGATTGCTTGATGGGTACTAATCTTTTTAAAAGATGAAGTCGAGTATTTATTGTAGTCAATCATATTTTCTTCAAATGTAAGTACAATTGCACTTCCTCTCCGCGAAAATGTATTAAATTGTTTTTAATGTCCAAAATTCTGATATTTATACTATTCACCGTGCTTCTGTTCACTGGAAAATATATAGTATTTTTTGGAATTTCTATTATTCTGTAGCCAGGAGGTGCATTCAAAGCGAATTCGTGAATTATATGACTTGATTTTCCATTAATATAGGAACCTTCAGTAATATCACATTCAACTCGAAGCACGGTTGTAGGTAGAATGTTCACTGGGAGTGGGGAGTTAAACCATTTATCCTTCATCAGGAAAGTTTTACCGTAACCTAATAAAGGCCCAATAGAATTTGGTTTTTCGAAATGAATATCTTTAGAGCAGAATATCGAGAGCCTCAATGTGTTATTGTTGCACAATAACTTGAAAACACAATTGTTTACTTTTGATTGTATAAACTCACTTATGTCTTGGAGTTCATATGCTCCCTCAGGAATTTCAACCACTTCGTCAGTGCCATAATAAAATTTATTATTAGTTTTAGTAATATTTGGTATAGAATTAAATGTAGAGAAGTGTAAAAGAGAGCACTCATATCGGCCATCGAGTTCTAGTGGAGGGGTATAGTTCGTTGTTAGTATTGAGCTGTTTCCAGTTATGGACAGAGTGAAAGACATTTTTAGAATGATGTTTTATTCAAACGTAATAATTATTATATACTATATTTACACCAAAAGTCTTGCAAAAATTGTATACACAAATGACCACAATTTACAGTATCAAAGTTTTGTAATCTAGTATAATTATAATGTATATCACTAACATTTAAATATTTGACCAATTCTTTGGGTGGTCTTAAGTTACCAAAACTATCGAAATATTCACAATAATTATTTATTTTAGCAAAGGCTACCCAATGAGTTCCCGCATTATTACAACTGTCTAAGTTTAGTATACCACACTCTATGGGTTGTGGTTTACGTGGCAATCTATCTCTCATATACACACCTCGAAAATATGGAATATTTTTAGTGTATTTAACAATATCGAAATTCGTAAGAGCACGTTTGGGTAGCCTGTTTATTAGTTTTTTGTAGATTTCAAAAATAACCCGCTACCTTTTTTATATGGTTTAAGGTAAAATCCTTTTCCTATCGCAATAGCCTCCATGGTTTTGTTATGACGTTCAGATTCATGTAAATTCCGTTGAGCAGTTTTACAATCATTTATAGTTTTAGCTATACCAGCAGCACCTACTGCTAAAGCGCCTAATGCTGATAAACCCGCAAAAATTGGTATCAAAGGTAAAATCCCTCCTGTTTTAGGTATTGGTATTATTCTCGGCAAACTAACGTGACATGTCTTAGGAAACAATTTTTTTGCTGCTTCACAAGCATATTTGATAGCAGTTTTGCTATCCTTTGATTTCAGTTTCTTTATTTGTGAACGTATTTTTGACACAATGGTTTTAAATTTTTTTATCCCAGCACCTGATTTTAATTTTGCTTTCATAACTTTGTTAACTATCCACGATGCCAACTTTTCTCCTTTGCCAGCGTCTTTAGATTGTAATCGTTTCTTAGCCATTTTCATAAGCTGTAAATCTGCTTTATGACGTACGGAGAGTTCAGGATTGTTGTATGCAATATCGTGGTATTTACAAGCTTCGTCTAATTGGTTAATACCTTTATCACCTCTCGATAACCTTTCTTGTAACCTAGTGCCTGGTCCACAATAATTGTAACCTGGTAAGTGAAGCTCAAACGGGATATTATTTATCAAATTATTGATAAGTCCACCTCCTTTCATTTCTTGTTATATAATGAGCAAGTATAAGATGCTAACACTTATATGTATTATGATACAATAGAATTTCTATCTATCCAACTGTTTTCTTCATCAGGAAGTCCTAACCATTTGACGAACAAATTATTGCCTTTTTTTCTTATAATTTTTTCAATTAAGTATATATTTGGATACTTTGCTTTTTGTAACTCTTCTTGATAAAATGAACCTAATATATTTTGTTTTCGTTGATCTTGTATTAAATATGTAACTGGTTTAGTATTATTAACTGTTTTAATTGTAAAAATTTCTGTAGACCAATTAGGTGTGAAACCTTTCGCAAAAGTGCTTTTGTATTTACTTATTCTAACGTGATCACCAATTTTAAATTTATTTTTTATTAATTTACATTGTTTCTCCTGGAATTTTTTAATGTTATGGTTTACTAGGTTTTCATTTTTTGCATTTACGTCTTTTGGTTTAAACTTCGTGACGCTATGTTTTTGATTATTATATGAGAACAAAACGTTATTCAAAGTTTTTCCTATCCATTTATAGTTACCATTATAACTAAAACATTTGTATAATTTAATCTTCAATGTTCTGATTAATCTTTCTACAATTGAAGCTTTTTTTGTTGAAAACGATGAATAGTGGTTAATCTTCATTAACTGCATTTGTCTTTTAAATTCATCATTATAAAACTCTGTACCTCTGTCAGTTTGTAGATTTTTAGGGATACGTCCACTTTCCCTTATAATTTGAGTAAATGCATTAACAACCTCTTTTTTTGATTTAGTTTTTAAAGGAATCATCCAAGCATATTTTGAGAAACCATCAATGACAGTTAAAATGTAAGTGTATCCATTATTATACTTTTTAAGTGATTGAAAATCAGCCAGGTCAGCTTGCCATAAGTCGTCTATCCCTTTCAAGATCACATTACGACGATCAAAATTTCTGCGAGCCGATCTATGAATTTCATTTACCACTTGGTGTTTTTCCATTTTGTTTAATAATTTTATCGATGTAGTCTTTAGTATAAAACTTTTTTTCGAACTGAATGAGATTATTTCTTATATCCTCTTTTATTGTATTTACAAAAGCAGTAATTTCATCAGCAATCTTTTTATCAACATATTTTTTGTTCACCGCATCATCACGTGCTACAGGATCTTGAACTCCTCTCAATCGAGATGATTGTAAATCAAAATCACCGGTTTCCGATCTAGCAAGGTGATTAGTTGAACAATCTAGTATTTCTGACAAACGAAGTCTTTTATGAACATGGTGGCCAAATTTATCAACATTCATTCTGTACTGAAGTCGATCGCAGTGAAATAATAAATGATCTAATAGGATGTGCTGTTATTAATTTATACTACCATTTTCACGTAGTTCTTCTATGATTGAAATTATTTCATTATCCAGACCAGTGTTTCCAGCATCTTTAGATGCTATCAATAACTTCAACCTTTCTACTAATTCATTAGGGTCATCCCAGTAGATGTAATCAGTATTTTTTTTAAACTTCTTTTTAAGTATCAAACCCTCTCCTGAGCTAATATCATCAGCATTACTGACAGAAGATGTTGAAGGCTTTCGCAATCTAAAAAGTGGTTTAATGATGTGCAAGTACTTCCGTCCTTTATTAGATTTAATTGGTTTAGTGGGATCAAAGTCTCGTCGGTGAGCATTTGTGTCTATTAACATGCTCTTATATTCTTGACAATCATTTTCAGTCACCACTTCCAAATTAGGTACCTTTTTCAACAATAATTCTCGCAACCCTGGCGTTACTTGATAATCACGTCCTGCTACAGATATAATTTGATCATTTATAAGCACACGTGCTGAACCCAACATTAATTTACCTCGTTCTCGTCTAACGCCGAATGGTACATCTTTAAATATTTCCGAGGAAAGTGACCAGGACGAAGTATTTTGACTAGGGTTAGGTATTGACTCAATGCTTTTATACGATATGTTACTGGTATTTGTATTGTTTGAGTCTCCCGATTTTTCTAAACTATTATTTTCATCAGAATCATCTTCAGAATAATTTTGTGAGGAAATTTGGTTTAATAGATTCAGGTGTTACTTTGCGGAAGTCAAAGTTACATACTATGTGATTTGAATTATTTTGTGTGATTCCGCCACCAGTTAGTTCATGCAAACTATTGCCGGCCGGCGCCCACCCACTACTGTTAGTCCCAGCATACCTGCCACCAGCAGCCCGTGTGCACCCGCCACCAACAGTCAATGCATGACCCCTCCCATGCTGCTGCATCCGCTGTGGCTGCAGCAACATCGGACGTCGTATACGCGACACGTGTTTCGCCTCTTCACAAGGCATCCTCAGGCACCAAACAAGTTGTTGATCGTTCGGCGGTCAAACGTCGAATGATAAAAATTCACCGTATTGCCATCCTTTTATACTATTAGGGAAGAGGTGGTGGGGGAGCGGAGTTACCGGAACTTTCTATTGTAAATATATTTAATAAAGGGGAATTATTTACCTCTAGTTGTTTATTTATTAATTGAATATTTGATTTTTTATATTTATTAATTTCTAATTGCTCCCAAATACTCAATTTTAACCCTTTTTCTTCGGTGTGTAATATTTTGTAAGTATTATTAGATGATAAATTATGATTTTGATCAAGTAGGTGTTCTGCAAAGTTGGACCTTTCTGGGTGTTTGTTCTTATACGCATTAATATGTTCATTATAACGAATTTTAAAGTTGCGGCCGGTTTGTCCAATATAAACTTGTTGACAATCATCGCAAGTTAGTTTGTATATACCTGATTTTTTGTCTGACTCAATTTTATCTTTTACATTACAAAGAGATCTTAGCGAATTTTTTGTTTTTAACGCTACGTATACCTTATTTTTTCTGAATATTTTAGACACTTTATCTGTAATTTTACCTAAATATGTTAAACTTGCTGTATAATTAGAGGGTAAATTGTTTGGTACTGCGTATAAAAGTTTTTTAGTCACATTCTGTCTTTTCCTATGTATAATGTTGTCTATTATTTGTGTATTGTAACCGTTTGACTTAGCTATTTGGTATATAATATTCAGTTCTTTATTATAATTACTTTTACTAAGAGGAACTGTCATTAATCTATGTATCATTGACTGGTATGCAGCAAGTTTATGTTGCCATGGATGATTTGATGACGCAGGGATTGTTGTATCCGTATGTGTTGGCTTGCGATAAATGTCGAAATCATGTTCTGTCTTATTTCTTGTTATATTCAAATCTAAGAAATGAAGAGAATTGTTTTGTTCAAATTCTACTGTGAATTTAATTTTGGGATGAATTTTATTTAGTTTTGAAACAAATATATTTAACTGACGATTTGTACCTGTCCAACAAATAAGTATATCATCGACGTATCTATAATAATAAAATATATTATTTGATTTCCCAATTATATTTTCTCTTTCATAATTATCCATAAATATGTCAGCCATAAGAGGACTCAAAGGAGATCCCATTGCTAAACCTTCTTTTTGAATGTAATATTTGCTATCAAATTGAAAGTAGTTTTGAGCCATACATAAAAAAAGTTAAATTCAAACAATATAGTACTTTCAAAAGCAGATAAGGGTAACACAATAGTCATTATGGATCGTTCTGATTATATTTCTAAAGTAAATGATGTATTACAGAAAGATGAGTTCCAAAATTTAGACCATGATCCCACAAACAAATTCTTAGCTCAACTAAAGTTAACTGTGAATAGTACAAAATTTATTTTCCCAGATAATTCGTATTTAAAAACAAAAGTAATACCAATGAATACACATGCTCCTATGTTATATGGCCAACCTAAAACACATAAAGATAATATACCAGTAAGACCAGTAGTATCTTATATAGGAGCTCCAACATATGAGCTGGCAAAATTTCTTAACAATTTTATTAGAGAAAAAATACAATTTAGACCAAAATATAGCCTAAAAAATAGCTTACAATTAATTGAAAATATCAAAGAAGTCCAGCTTCCGACTAACGCTAAATTAGTTTCTCTAGATGTAGAAAGTTTGTTTACAAATGTTCCATATAAAGATTGTTTAATTATTTTAAAATCTGAACTTGAAAAGAAAAAAGTTCACCCGGGTGAGATAAATGATATTATAAAATTAACAGAACTATGTATGGCTCAAAACTACTTTCAATTTGATAGCAAATATTACATTCAAAAAGAAGGTTTAGCAATGGGATCTCCTTTGAGTCCTCTTATGGCTGACATATTTATGGATAATTATGAAAGAGAAAATATAATTGGGAAATCAAATAATATATTTTATTATTATAGATACGTCGATGATATACTTATTTGTTGGACAGGTACAAATCGTCAGTTAAATATATTTGTTTCAAAACTAAATAAAATTCATCCCAAAATTAAATTCACAGTAGAATTTGAACAAAACAATTCTCTTCATTTCTTAGATTTGAATATAACAAGAAATAAGACAGAACATGATTTCGACATTTATCGCAAGCCAACACATACGGATACAACAATCCCTGCGTCATCAAATCATCCATGGCAACATAAACTTGCTGCATACCAGTCAATGATACATAGATTAATGACAGTTCCTCTTAGTAAAAGTAATTATAATAAAGAACTGAATATTATATACCAAATAGCTAAGTCAAACGGTTACAATACACAAATAATAGACAACATTATACATAGGAAAAGACAGAATGTGACTAAAAAACTTTTATACGCAGTACCAAACAATTTACCCTCTAATTATACAGCAAGTTTAACATATTTAGGTAAAATTACAGATAAAGTGTCTAAAATATTCAGAAAAAATAAGGTATACGTAGCGTTAAAAACAAAAAATTCGCTAAGATCTCTTTGTAATGTAAAAGATAAAATTGAGTCAGACAAAAAATCAGGTATATACAAACTAACTTGCGATGATTGTCAACAAGTTTATATTGGACAAACCGGCCGCAACTTTAAAATTCGTTATAATGAACATATTAATGCGTATAAGAACAAACACCCAGAAAGGTCCAACTTTGCAGAACACCTACTTGATCAAAATCATAATTTATCATCTAATAATACTTACAAAATATTACACACCGAAGAAAAAGGGTTAAAATTGAGTATTTGGGAGCAATTAGAAATTAATAAATATAAAAAATCAAATATTCAATTAATAAATAAACAACTAGAGGTAAATAATTCCCCTTTATTAAATATATTTACAATAGAAAGTTCCGGTAACTCCGCTCCCCCACCACCTCTTCCCTAATAGTATAAAAGGATGGCAATACGGTGAATTTTTATCATTCGACGTTTGACCGCCGAACGATCAACAACTTGTTTGGTGCCTGAGGATGCCTTGTGAAGAGGCGAAACACGTGTCGCGTATACGACGTCCGATGTTGCTGCAGCCACAGCGGATGCAGCAGCATGGGAGGGGTCATGCATTGACTGTTGGTGGCGGGTGCACACGGGCTGCTGGTGGCAGGTATGCTGGGACTAACAGTAGTGGGTGGGCGCCGGCCGGCAATAGTTTGCATGAACTAACTGGTGGCGGAATCACACAAAATAATTCAAATCACATAGTATGAAATTTGGTTTATAAGAGTTTTGTTGAATTGCGATTCAGGCGATGGAATTTGCTCTTTTACAAAATAATTTTTCATAACGTCATCATTTTCTTTTGATTTAATTGGATGGTTCACATCCTTAATCAACTGTTGCATTGGGTCAGTAACAGGTCTAAAAACTGTATTTAAAACATTTTCATTGTAGGAGTCCGTAATTTTCATATCTTTGATTTTCTTTTTAACAGCTTCTGCTATTTTAACTATCTGAGTCTTTAACTCTTTTTCCATTTTAAGCTTGATGAATATACGTTATTTGCTTAATACGGTAATAGTTCGACTGAAGAAGTTTTTCAAATAAATCTTCTTATATGCTCGTATTTTTTTCCTCGTCGAACGAGATAAAAGTATCGAAATTCTTCCTGTAACAGCCTTCGTTCTTTTTATTATCTTTACTAATCACCAAATAGTTATAGGGTTCGCTCCATACTTTTGAACACATTTCTCGAAACTCAGACCACGACATGTCGGTATTAACGTGTTCATCATATACATGATGGAGGTTTACATCATCCTGTTTGAATAATATTAAAAGATTTGCATTGTCTCTTACTTACTGTTTAGGTATCTTACTGTACGTTTGATTCAAGTAAAAACAGTCGATAAATTTATGTCTACCCATTGCGAAATAATCTCTCATATTGGACTGGTTCTCACAAGCAACGTCATCAAATATTATTATGGAGTGTGGTTTCGCATCGTGTGGGCTTAAAACAAGTTCATTATCTTTATATTTTGCAAACGAAACATCTGGCACTAACTTAAGAACATTTTCTAAAAACACATATTTCGGCTGATACAATGTTTTTGAGTAAAGATAAACGTTTTTAAAACGTAAACCATTTTCATGTAACAGAAGACCTATGATTACATTAGTTTTCCCACAATTCGAGGGACCGCAAATAATACACCGAATAGTATTAGGTAGAAGGTCTCCATGGCGGGAAACATCTGCTTTTTCATCTGGACATACTCGGCTCAGTTGTAAAGTTTGAGATTGTTTAACGAATTTCATCCTTTTCATTAGTAAGACTGTTAATGACTGAATTTTATTCATTTGTAAGTTACAATTTATATACATTCGAAACGATCTGAATCTGTGAATGCTTTACTTTGGAAACTCTCTAGACCTATAATATTGGGTTATAAATCACTGCTGTGAGTGAAGGCAAGCACTTCGTGCTTGCCTGAATGCACAGAAGTGATTTATAACTCCCAATATTATACTACTGGTGTGCTATACCAGGATGGGTGACCGTAAGTGTTTAATAAAAATTTGCAGCCTCCTTCAGCTGTCATCGTTAGATAGCGGTCGTAAAGCTGCCTGTAAAAATCTTGCAAACAGTGTTGGCCACTTTCGTAAACACACGATAAACAATAAAGGAAGGAACTGAATCTGGTCTTAATTTTATACCTAATCATAAGTCGCAATTTCCTTTCGTACTTTACCCGTCTTATTATAAAAGAAAGACTAACTTTGTTACTAGGTTTAAACCATTATCCGACTAAATCAAGTTGACATCTAATAATATCCCATTGTCTCATCTGAAAATGACAACTTGGTTTGGTCGAATAATGGTTTAAACCTAGTAATAAAGTTAGTCTGCGTTTTATAATAAGACAGTACGGGTTTAGGACCATCAAAATACTGAAGCTGTTATTAGTTGTTATTGTTACTAAGCAAGGAAAAAAACATAAGGTACCTACCTAAACACTAATAAAAATGATAGGTACGAAGATAGTAGGTAATTAGTAAAGCATTTACAGCTCCTGCATCGCCGAGCTGCATCTCGCGTGCTGGCTCGGGGGTTCCGCTCGAAAAACTCGAAAATGTCATCTTCTATCTCGACGACTAGACGTGGCGCTTCGCTTCCTCGTGCATGGGATGGTATTTCGAACTGACCATAGTCAAGAAGCTGATGGTTTGCGGCCAAAATCGTTTGGCGGTCGGTGAGGCACTGTAGCATTCGTTATGCCTTGAGCACGAAGTCGAGGAATGCTCTCACTTTCGTAGAGCCTCCTGGCTTCGTGTAAGTTTTCCCCACTTAGAATGTCATGCGCACCATTTCGTAATACTCTCGTGCGGAATACGACATTGTTATGGGTAAGAGACGCGCGCGGGAAAAGAGTCGCAACCTCCCGTGACGCGAGGGTTTTGCCGACTGCCGACTCGCGGCGCGTGCGATCGGTTGACTGTAGACATGGGTAACTCCGGACTAGAAGATTCAAATGAGCCGAATATTCAACAGGAGCCGATAACCTGATCAGCTCCGAGCAAATGTTATTATTCGTCCCTTCGTAGATACTTAGTCCCACCTCCCGCCAGCTCATCGGCGCTCTTCGGCTCGCGTCGCTCACGATCCGCTAGTCATTCGTTTCGGCTCAACCGCGTCACGGGTGTCGAGATCGGAAATACTCGGGACTCGGAAGGAATCGGACGGAGGCTTCGGTTATTCATCGTGCACCGCCAACCAACGAACGGCAAATGATATTATGATAGAATAAGATGCGAATATTTTTTCTATAAATAAGAACAAGACAGATATTTTTTACATTGTTTGCTTCAATACAGCTACAGACAAAGCCCGGTATCGATTTCAATATATATTGAAACCGGTACCAAAACGGACGTGTGTATTCTTTCGATCCAAGATCCAATAGCGAAACTTAGCAGATCATAGAGCCGGAGTCGGTAAGGGAGTAGGAATCAATAATATGAGTCGGTACCGAATGAGGATTCAGATTAGGTGAGCCGAAACGCACCTGGGAGTCGAGATTACCCATGACTAGTTGACTGACTGCGACAGGGTGGCGCGGGCACAGAATACATACTAGTACTTAGCGCGGGCGAGGCGAGCGAACGATGGTAGCGGCGCGGCGGGGTTGCACGAGCACGAGTGAATCAGCTGTGTGCCTGTGCGTGTGTGCGGCTGTGCGGCCGCCCGAGCGAGTTCATTCATTATTCGGTTGACCATTTATTGAAAATTTGCGGACTTTTCGTGATATTTTTTTTTAAACTTTTTTTATTATTTTTTATTACGGTTTTGTGTTCTGTCAGTGATTCTGATTCTAAGATTTCAATAAAGCTAGTGGGTATAAAATCATCCTGTATATTACACACCCGATTGAAAAGGGTGTGTAATATATGTAATAACAACAAATCCTCTGATGATCATACAACCTAATGTTATATAATATACTTTTGTTTATTATAAAGATCAATTTTTATACTGTACTGTTTATATAATTTCATTTGACCTAATTTTATGTGTTATAATGAATATTTTACATATTTAACATTTACATTAATATTTACTTACCATAATATTCTTTTTCTCTAATAATTATAATCTATACATATGTTATAATATTATGTTATAAAAAAATTGGTTACGCATACAAAATACGCGCGCATTTTTTATGTGTTTGTGTAACCATTTTTTCAAAATTACAAACATAATATATAAAAAAAACAATTCAATAAAATATACCTATGTAATAATATGTTTAATAGCTTCCATGCTGGTCTGGGAGAAAAAAAAACTTAGAATGTACCAGCTGCTTCTCTTCCCGAGTAGGTCGTAAGAGCCAATCGAGGGAATGGGCAAAAAAGCCGAAACATGTTAATAGGCGATGCGGCTAGCAACCCATCACTATTTTGATTACTTCATCCACCTTTTTGCCCACATTAAGCCTTTGAGTCTTGCAACCCTGGGCTCTATCTGCTTAGAACCGCAAGATTCAAATGCTCTGTCTGTCCCATTAGGGATAAAGATGTGATAGTATGTATGTATGTAATAATATTTTTTTATCGTCTCCCTCGATATTAAAAATAATATTTAAATAAAATATAGAAAAATAATTTTAAAGAGTTTTTCAATTTTTTTAATCAAAAAAATCTTTTAAAAAATTAATTAATTTTTTTTTTGTATTTATTATATTTAATATCGAAGGCGTATTAAAAAAATATTATTATATAGGTACTCATTCCCTTTAAAAATTATTTTTAAAAATTAAATATAAAAAATAATAATTTTTGTACTTTCTTTCTTTTTTATTTTTTTAATATTATTAAAATATTACTTTTAAGCGCATTTTAAAAAAAATGGTTTGACATAGAAAATGCGCGGCGCATTTTCTATATCTAACCATTTTTTTTTTAATTTTTGTACATTGTAGCGTTGAGCTAACGTTTATTAAGGCCAACTGCGATGCTCATTTTTCACCAAAATTGCCAACTGGATCTTCAGGTCTCGATTTTTCCTCTCAGCAGGGTTGGCCTCAGGGTGATAGAGGGGTATCAAATTCTGCTTGATACCAAACAAAAACATGCATTATTGTATCACTGCGGACACAAACTGGACACCATTGTCCGAAATGACTCGCCTAGGAAAACCATAGCGTAGAAAATACTCCTCTATCAACACCTTGGCACACACCTCAGCTGTAGCCTCCTTGAGAGCATATAGCTCCACCCATCGGGTGGCTGTATCTTCAACGACGAACACCCATTTTTCACCAAAGTCGCCTTCGGGGAGAGGGCCAAATAAATCTACGGCCAACACCTCACCTCTTTGTTGTAGAATGGGCGTCTGAAGAAGTCCTGCAGGCTTCTGGTTTGAAAATTTGTATCTTTGGCAGTCGACGCAGTTTTTCAAATAGTCTGAGACATATTTGCGCATGCCTGTAAAATAATATCTCTGCCTGATACGGTCGATTGTGCGATCCACGCCTTGATGTCCAGCAGTAGGGGCGTTATGAAATTCTTCCATAACTTCCATGAGCATAGAGGTTGGAACAACTAATTGTGGCTCCTCAGAATCAGACTCTGGAGCAAGTCGATAAAGAATACCCTGGTCCATTAAGTAACCACGCTCTAACCAGCGGGATGAAGCTGTGGGGTCGCTGCTGTTCTCTATATCCTTAATAATTTTACCCACCTCAGGATCCTGCAACTGCGCGGACCGAAGATCTGCAGCACTTCTATGGGGTAAATCTATGACAACCGAACAGACTCCACACGCTTCTTGAGTAGCCTCGTTACAGTTAGGGCGGCTAAGCGCATCGGCAACTACGTTGGACTTACCAGGAGTGTACTCATACTGTATGTCGAAAGCCTGCAGTTTGAGGGCCCAGCGCATCAACCTGCCACTAGGAGATTTTAAAGTCAGTAACCACTTCAATGGTTGATGGTCACTACGCAGGATTACTGGATGGCCTTCAATGTAGGGGCGATACTTCTCTACTGCCCATACAACTGCAAGAGCCTCTCGTTCCGTTGTAGAATACTTATGTTCTGCAGAGGTCAATAAACGACTAGAGTACTCGATGGGATGCAAATCGTTTCCTTCACCTTGTAGCAGTACGGCACCCAAAGCATAATTACTGGCATCTGTTTGAATTATGAAAGGCATACTATGATCAGCCTGTACAAGGACTGGTGCTGTGATGAGTCGCTTCTTCAGCTCATTGAAGGCTCGACGCTGGTCATCGGTCCAGACCCATGGCTCATTCTTTTTGGTAAGTTTAGTGAGCGGTTGAGCAATTTCCGAGAAACCTGGCACAAACACACACACACACAGGCCGTTGGGTCTGATCAAATTAGTCGCGTGATGTTAATCTCTATCCTTTGCTTTGTACTTCCTGTAATCACGCACATAATTAATTACAGTCTCTCGGAACACTGCTTTCCTTCCTTATGGCTTATTGCACATGTACGCCCCCTTCCTAAGATCCCAGACCCCATCCGACTGAATGATATTCGTCCAATCTCAATCCTTCCTTTCCTATCAAAAATATTGGAAGCTTCTGTGTTTAGTCAGCTTATCAAACATTTGCTTGATCATAATCTGCTCAACACCTATCAGTCGGGCTTTAGGCCTGGCCATAGTACTACAACTGCTTTGCTTAGAGTTACTGATGATATTAGGGCTGGGATGGAAAATACGCAAGTAACCGTTATAGCCCTGGTTGATTTTAGTAACGCTTTCAACACAGTTGATATTGACATCCTACTAGCTATCCTCTCCAGTTGCAACGTTTCTCCTCCAGTGATAGAGTGGTTTTCCAGCTATCTTCGCGGTCGTCGGCAACAGGTTTGTATTGGTCAGGATACATCTGACTGGTGCGACCTAGAGGCTGGTGTTCCGCAGGGCGGTATTTTGTCTCCTATTTTATTTTCTATTTTTATAAATATCCTATCACACTACCTCACATGTTCTTATCATTTTTACGCTGATGATTTGCAGCTTTATACACAAACAACTGTTGATAATATTAATACAGCAATATCTCTTATAAATGATAACTTAACCCGTATTATGGATTGGTCAAACAATTTCGGCTTAAACGTTAATGCAAAAAAATGCCAGGTCATAGTAGTGGGGAGCACTATACAAATTAACAAACTTGACTTGAACACTACTCAGCCAGTCATATACAATGGTACTATGATTCCCTTTAGTCCAGTTGTTAAAGACCTTGGTTTTTATATCGATTCAAATCTCAATTGGAAGTACCATATTACAGAAATAAGCCGAAAAGTGTTTGCGACACTTCATTATCTGCAACGCCTTAAGAATTTTCTTCCGATTAAAACTAAAATTATGTTGACCCAGGCACTTGTACTACCCATCATTGATTATGCTGATGTGTGTTTTCTGGTCATAACTGAGGAACAGCTTGACAAGCTAGATCGCCTACTCAACAACTGCATTCGATTTATTTTCTGTCTGCGTAAATACGACCATATCTCAGAATACCGTTCTCAGCTTAAATGGCTCACCATTCGTCAACGCAGGAATCTACATTTACTATGTTAGCTTTATAATGTGCTTAATGACCCTCTTTCTCCAGATTATCTTAAGACAAGGTTTAAACTTTTAAGTTCTACTCATGAGAGAGTCCTGCGTTTGTCCAACAATTTGACATTAGAAATTCCTTCCCACCGTACTGGTTTTTTCTCTAAATCGTTCGCCGTAACGGCAGTAAGACTCTGGAACGTGCTTCCTGATACCGTGAAGACAGCCACTAGTCGTGCTAGTTTTAAAACTTCGCTGTTTAAGCATTTGCTTGCCGAGTCCAATTAAGTGTGAAATTGCTGCAATAGTAGTTTAAGTAATATTTATGTATTTTTCTAGTGGTATACGTATATATTATATAAATTGTATATATTAATATTTGTAGTATATTATTATTTTTTGTTTGGTTATATGCACCAAATATGTATTTATTTTAGTAAGTAGTGTAGAGTAGTTTATGTTATGTAGTAATTTTAATATTTATTGAATTACCCAATTCTACTCCCTTTTACTTATCCCATTATTTTACACCCACCTAAAATTCTCTAACAACCCAAAGGTTGGCTGTTAGATAATGCTTTTAGCATTAAGTCCGCCTATTGTGCCATACAATTTGTATTTTGTACAATAAAGGTTAAATAAATAAATAAATAAATAAACTTCCTAAACCACGAGCAGGTTTGCAAGAAGCTATTTAAATGCTTAAGTTTAGCAGGCTCGTTCATCTGCTGAATAGCTTGTACCTTGGATTTATCTGGCAGAATACCTTTAGATGTGATGAGGTGACCTAAGTACTTGACTTGGTCACAAGCGAAGTTACACTTATCTCTGTTAGCACGTAAGCCAAACATGCGCAGACGCTCGAACACAGCCTCCAGGTCTTTTAAGTGCTTCTGGAAGGGCCCATCTGTCAATATTAACAAATCGTCTAAATATACTAATAAAGTGACATCTTTCAGGGCACTTCCGGAGCGAAAACGGTCCATTAATCTTTGAAAGGTTGACGGAGCGTTTTTTAATCCAAACGGCATGCGAATGAAACGGAACGTACCTAGCGGTGAAATGAACGATGTCTTGTCTCTGTCAGCAGGAGCAACGCTGACCTGCCAGTAGCCAGATCTCAGATCTATGGTGCTCATGTACCCTTCTCTTTTAGTAGCGTGGAGCAGGTCCTCGATGACTGGCAGAGGGTAAGCATCACTCTTCGTAATAGCATTGAGGCGTCTATAGTCAACGCAGAACCTGTACGTACCATCCTTTTTAGGGACTAGGAGAGCAGGTGCGGCCCATGCTGACTCGCACTCTTCAATCACACCATCTTTCAACATGTTGTTGATTTCAGCCTCCATCGCTAAACGCTTGGCAGGTGTAAGGCGGTATGGTGGGACAGCGATAGGTGTATGGTCGCCAGTATCAATATAATGCTCTGCAAAGCGAGTTGCCTCTCCTCCTAGTTGGAAGACATCTTCATGGCGCTCGAGTAATTCTGTGAGTTGCTGGCGTTGGTCCTGGGTAAGCGACAAGCCTTCATCAGCCCTCAGCGTCATCGAAGATACAGGTATAGGGTCACACTGTGACGTTGAATCTCTCTCATACTTAAGCGGGTAGGTCTGCGTGCACCCAGAAAAGCGCCAAACTGAAGCAGAAAAATCAATAACCATACCTGCAGCATTGAGGAAGTTGATTCCCAAAAGTGTGTCGTTGTTATCAGCATCAGGAAAAATCATGAAGTCCACTCGTACACTTTTATCCGTTGTGATAGTGACGTCTACACTTGCCACCAGGACCTCACGACGATGCACGACACCATCAGCCAGCTTCACGTTAACCTGCTTAGACCCAAAGGTAAGCCCTTTTTCTTTAAATATTTTGTAAAGCATATGTCCCGCTATGGAGCATTTAGCAGCCGTATCAATTAAAGCCATGCCCCGCAAACCAAGTATCTTAATACTAAGTACAGGTCTCTGCTGCTTAGAATGAGCGGTCGTCGCCTGCAAAATGCCAGACGCAGAGAGAGGGACCGCATGCAAAGTATCACCCGGAAGAACAGTGTTTGTCACCTTAACTAAGGCGCTGTGTGAAACAACTGAAAGTGCACAGCGTGACCTATCATGAGTCGGGACAATAGCAGGTGCAACTACCTTATCAGAGAGTCGGTTAACATTGATGCCCATTATAGGCATACACACCCTATCAGATAAGTGATTAAAATGATGGCCGATAACAGACATGTTTATCCTATCCGATAGGTTTTTAAAATCTGAGCCGATCACAGGTGAGTTTACCCTACTTGGTAAATCGTCTGTCACTTTGTTATCATTGCAACAAGTAATTTTTGAACTAACACTACTATAACACTGATAACAATCACAACTTTTATTGTTATCAGGGCCGACCACAGGCACATGCACCCTAATAGGTGTATCGGCTATCACACTATTATCGTTATCACTAACTTTCGAACAAACTTTACTATGACACTGATAACAATCACAACTTTTACTATTATTATTATTATTATTGTACCTATCTCGAGCGCACAGCTGTTGTGATTGTAGGTAAGAAGATCTACTATAACACGTATTGTGTGTACTTATATCGAAAAAGGCACTATCACTGTTAGGTTCTGTGATATCATGACTTGCAGTGTTATCAGAGAATGTAGAGGTAGTAATTGAATGGTGATCACTTACCAACTCTGGTGAATTATTTTCGAAAGAAAGTGAAGAAAACGATACATTCGTATTACATGCAGGACATTGGGACCGCATGACCCCTCTCGCTCCGCAACCGTAGCAATAGATAGACTTTTCGCTGTTATCACTGTTATCGCGCTTATCACACTTTTTTGATAATTTGTTACAATCTTCTCGTAAGTGGTATATTTGTTTACAGTAAACGCATCGAAGTTTAGGGTTTTGATTCGATCGTGGATGGGCGTGGATGGATCCTGAGGGCGTCGCGACGTCGAAATCCCGTTTGTGGCTGTTGGCGTTCCGCTGCTCTCGGCGCTCGGCCCCGTGGAGTGGCGCGCCGTCGACGGAAGTCGTGCTGTTGTGGCCGCTGTTGTCGCAGGGCGCCGCCGGCTTCGGCCGGGCTCTAGGCGGCGGGCCGGGCTGCTGCCGGGAACGCGTGTCAGCTTCTTCCATCTCAATGGCACGGGCGAGGCGAAGCATGCCCGAGAAATCGGTGAAATCTTTCCTTCTTACGCGTTTACGAATCCTTGCGTCGAGTAGCCCGTAGACGATGTCGAGTTGTGCTCGCTGAGATAAATCGCCGGCGGGAATCTTTGCTAACAGCGCGCGGCATTTGGCAATGAACACGTCGGTTTCACGTTTTGTTCTTGTTGCTCGTTTTGAAAGATATCTCGGTATATTCGGTGCGGGGGCCGCCTATCGCCGTAGGTATGTTCTAGAAGGCTGATAGCGTCTTCCCATGTCGTGATTTCTGATTTTATTCCCTGGTACCATATTGCTGCGTTATTGGTGAGCACCATGGACAGGCCCCTAAGGGCATTCTCTTCGGAAACGTTCGCGCAGTCCTTATAGCTTTGAATTGCGTCAATGAAGGCTTCCACCGATTCGGCGGCGTCGCCGCTGAATCTGGCGGTGCAGTGCGTGAAGGTGCCGCTGCCGGCGGCCGGTGCAGGCGTTGACGCGGGGGCTGGAGATGAGGGCTGGAGCTGACGGACGATCATCCTCTCCAGCAGGCGCTCGCAGGCTTCCGTCTGAGACTGCTGCATGGCGGCCATCATGGCGGCCACTTTTCCCGACGAAAAGACGGCGTCTTCGGCGTCCCTGTCATCGTCGACGTCCTCGGCGACTTCGTCGTTCGAGGGCGCCGCTTCTCCCCTGCGTGCGCGCCTTATCACGAATTACGATAGCACACGCGAAGCGAAACGTAGGTTAGGCACTAGGGAACGCAGTTCACAGTTCACTTTTGAGTCGCGATTCGCGTAACGTTGGGCAGCCACTTGTAGCGTTGAGCTAACGTTTGTGAGTTTGTTATAAATAAAATCCATGAAAACACTTGACTCTACTTTATTTGGAATCACACTTGTGTTACATTACAACTTAAAGAAACGCACGACAATATATTATTGAGGTATCTTCTGAAGGGTTGAAGTGAGAAACTCCAAAAAATGATAAGTTCTTTATTCTCTGAGAGTCAAAGTATGAATAATTAATTTTAAACTTAAATCTATGACAATAACTATGTTGCTTACTATTCATTCTATGCTACACGTGCCGGTGTCCTAGTTACTAACTTAATCGTTTTGCAATAGAGTAAAGTGCAACATACTACAACTAACCTGAAAAAGTACCAGGATCACCACCGGGATAAGAGAAAAAAAAAAGTCTAGCATGAAATGATTACAATTAGTTTCTATAAGTGCTAAAACAAAAGTTTTTTTTTTTTACATTTATTTATCGTAAAATAATTTTGTATTATTTTTCTGAACAATATATTCTCGATTATTTTTCAAAATTTTAACATTTGGTGAAATATCTTCTAATACTTCGAATGGGCCATTGTAAATATTTTCTAGCTTATTTCCTATTGATTTTTACTAAAACTAAGTCACCTAACTTATATTCTATAGGGTTAACATTTTTATCGTAATTAGTTTTTCTTACATATTTCGACTGCAATAAATTTTCTCTAGCATCAGCTTGTGCTCTTTGCAATCTATATTTCATCTCTAAGGGGTAATTATCAAAGTTGTACAGAGGGTCAATGCCACTCTGAAGGGAGTTCGGCAACGAACATAATTTTCCGAACACTAGTTCATAGGGCGTGTATTTTGTCTCTGAGTGTACTGTGGTATTATAATAAAAACACCAGTATGGGATCCAAGAGCTCCAGTTACTTTTGTTCTGTTCACACATTATCCTCAACAAAAATAAAATACTCAATTGTCGACAATTTGGTTACCAGAATAAAGTAGGAACACAAGATGCAATAGAAAACCTAATTAATGATGTTACTAGTCTTATTAAAAAAAAACTTAAAGTAGCTGGCACGTTTCTTGATCTGAGTTCCGCTTTCGATAAAGTAATTCACAATTTATTGTTAAAAAAGCTTGAGTATTATGGAGTAAGAGATTCTGCATATGAATTATTTAAATCTTACCTACATAATCGAAAAATGTTTATCCAAATAAGTAACACAGGGAATGATGGAAACACAAATATAATAAAATCTAAAATAAGAACCGTTAAAGCAGGCGTACCACAAGGTTCAATTTTGGGGCCCATACTCTTTATAGTATACATAAATGACCTTATTGACCACGTTAATAAAAAAAATCCTGTCTCTAAACTTATAGTCTATGCAGATGACACAAATGCAATCGTTTCTGCACCAGATATACAACAGCTTAATGTAAAAATTGAACTGATAATAAATGTTCTCCAAGACTGGTTATATGCAAACGGCTTAAAAATCAATGCTAAAAAAACAAATGTTCTCGTGCAGAGAATATTTTAAAGAATTAGGAATACTTACCGTTCCCAGTCTATACATTCTTATATTAATGACATATCTGGCAAAACATATACATAGACATGAAAATGAAGAACAGAGGCAAAAACGGGAATCAACCAGAAGAAAGGACTTGGTTACGGCTGGAGCATCGGGTTTGAATATAGTAAAACAATGTCCATATTATAAATCTGTATTCTTTTTTAATAGACTTCCAGTAGAAATTAAGGCATTATTATACAAAGCTGAATTCAAGGATAAACTAAAAGCATTTCTGCTGGACAAGTGTTATTATTCACTAAATGAAATCTGAATTTAATTTGTTAATGTGACATTATTGGACTAATTTTATGACATTCTGATTTATTTTACGTCTATGATTTATGATTACTAATCCTCTTTTATTTTTATTTATTGTAATTCAATTGATTAACTGTTTTATGTATTGTATTGTAAACTATATTTCAACACAAATTATTTTGTATCGAAATAAATAAATGAAACTAATAGTCACCGAGATTTTTGTGAGTGAACTCCAGAGCCCCTAGAGTCTGATGAAAATAAGAAGTAGAATTCAGTTTCTTAATATATAATAAGTTGCATATTTCTGTCATTACGGATGACATAAACTCTGTACCTCGATCCGTTATGATTTCTCTAGGAATACCATATCTTAAAACTATATTATTTACAAATACTCTTGCTACACTTTCTGAATCTTTATTCTGTAAGGGGAATGCTTCTACGAACTTAGATAAATCGCATTGAGTGGTAAGTATGTATTTATTACCATCGTCATCTACTGGGAGAGGACCCATAATATCTAAGGATACTCGTTCATAAGCACTACTAGCCGTGGAAGTGATTTCCATTGGCTGCTTTGAATATCTATTTACGTGTTTCTGTATTTGACACTGTTTACATTTTCTGACGTAATCTTCCACGTCTTTAACAAGACCGGGCCAGAAATAGTGTTTTTTAATATTATTTAACATTCTATTCATACCTGCGTGGCCACTTGTAGGTAGAATATGAAAATCATTTAAAATTACTCTTTTATCATCTTGATTAAATATTTTACGTACTTCTTTCGTTATAAGTAAACGTAATATTTCTGTCTTTAATTTATGTAAATGACTTGCAAGCATTTTTATATAGTACTCATTTTGTTTACTTTTTATTATAAGTAATTCATCGGCATTTATTTCACTACATAAATTTTCTAAATCCCTCACTAACACCGTCGGGGTAGATAATGATCGGGTATCTAGATATATTGCCGAGTTAGAAGACACATATGCGCATATTTTGTTTTTTGAAAACATAGTAACTTAATATTTTTTACTTATTTCATCCAAGTTATCGCAAAATAAAAGTTCTGTAAAAGTTTTAGGTTTCTTTAGTATCTCTACAGCAAAAGGGTGATCAGTCCTAGAGCTGACGGAGTCACTATATGTCGGTTTAGTCAAGTCAATACTATCATATGTCCGTAACCTACGAGTCTGAGCGCGAGTCAGAATTGACACTATGTGTTCTCTCATGTTTTTTAAGTCGTTCGATGTCATAGTAATTCGGCTCAATGCATCTGCAGCTGCATTATTTTTCCCAGGTACATACTCTATGTCAAAGTCATATTCTTCTAAGTAGAGTCTAAACTTCGTCAGTCGGCTCGACGGGTCTTTAAGTCCAAAAAGATAAATTAAAAGCTTGTGGTCAGTGTAAATCTTAAAGTTTTTGCCATATAAATAAGGCCTGAAATGACGCACTGCCCATACTATAGCTAGTAATTCTAAATCAATTATAGGATATCGAGTTTCGGCCGGTTTCAAGTTACGGATCGCGTACGCTACAACCTGACCGTTGTTATTTGATAGTATGGCGCCAAGTCCTATTCGTGACGCATCAGTTTGTAAATTAAAAATATTATTATCGGGAAAATCTGGATATGCTAAAACAGGTGGTGTAATGAGTAGGTTTTTCAAGGTGTCAAATGCATGTTGACATTCGGATGACCATTCAAAATGTACGTTCTTTTTACATAATTTGTTTAAAGGATATGCGATACTAGCAAACAAAGGAATGAACCGTCTGTAGTAATTAGCAAAAGCAATAAATCTTTTTAGTTCGTCCGCATTTTTTGGAATAGGATAATTTTGTAAAGATTCAATTTTGCTCGGATCTGGCAGGATTCCATTTGTCGTTATTTTATGTCCTAAATATAAAATTTCCTTACGTAAAAATTCACACTTTAAAGGATTGATTTTTAAGTTAACTTTTCTCAACCTTTCGAAGACACTGATTAAATTTTTTGAATGATCTAAATTTGATTTTCCAATTACTATAATACCGTCTAAATATACAAAAGCCTGTTTATAGTTTATTCCAGACATTGCTATTGTCATTAACCTTGAAAAAACACTTGGAGATGTTTTGAGACCCATTGGACATCGCTTCATCTGATACATCTTATCTGTTGTGAAAGCTGTATATTTTCTAGATGATTTTTCTAATTCTAATTGGTACATTTTATCCACATTAAAAGCTGTATATTTCCTGGATTTACTATCTAACATAAGTTGATAATAACTTTGAGACAAATCTAATTTTGAAAAGTATATACTTCCGGAAACAGCATCTAAAATATCCGTGATGTTAGGCAATGGGAATTTATCATCTGCTATTTTATTATTTAATTTACGATAATCTATTACAAGTCTCCATTTTTTCTGGTTGGAATTATCTGCTTTTTTTGGGACTAGTAATACTGGACTAGACCACTCAGAAGTCGTTTCTTCTAAAACAGAGTAATAATATACTACGTACAACAGAGGGTCAACGCCCATACTTGAAAAGTTTCTGCCGTAACTCGCGCAAGAACAGCGACAGTGGTGAGTAACTGGAACTAACGAGCAAAGTTTTGACGGTTGTTCACGAATAAATCTAGATGGCGCTAAAAGCAGTGTAGTTGTTTCTTAGGAATAATACTAGATAGCGCTACAATGACAAGGTAGGTAAGTAAGTACTAGCAGAGCCGGCCGGCCCGGCTACCTACATACAAGTAGCGGCACGTAAGTTTAGCGCTGCGCTGAATGAAATGTAGGGATACCTACTGCGCATGGGTACAGTACAAATTTTTGACTTCTGCACAATTTCGGTCAGCGTTAAAGTTTACAGCGTACGTACACAGAGTAATAATACGTATTATATTATTACTCTGTGATACTATAGTACGTATTATATTATTATTACCCTGTGCTACAGTCTACAGCACAGCATACAGGGACTACAGGGAGGCAATTCGCACGCAATAGTATGTCGAATTTTCGCAAAAATTGAGAATCGCCTGAAAGGTAGCGGCCAAAAAGATGGCCCCGATGACGCCTTATCACGGGCCCAATAGCGGGATTTTTTTGGGTTCCGTAGTAAACAAAGGAACCCTCATAGTTTCGCCTTGTCTGACTGTCTATCCGTCCGCGGTTTCACTCAGTGGCTTTAGGTACTAGAGAGCTGTAATTTGGTATAGGTAGGTATATATTATAAATCATGGTCATGGGATAAAAAGTCGTTAAGAAAGGCTAATTATTTTCGCGGCGACTAACAACATAAAGGGCGACTATTTGTTTTGTTATTAAAAAATAACTTGGCAGCGATTAAATATTGTAGCAATAATTATAATAGATGAGATTCAAAATACAAGGATTTATAAAAACTAAATAGTGGCTGCTACTTATCGGTTGAAAACATATTAAACAGTACCATTGAAATCATTACAATCTTTTTTAAGGTTGCTCCTATAATGTAACGCGGGAGTCATTTCTTTTTTCTTGACTAACCCATCGTGTGGGGTGGGGTATCGTTGAATAGGTCCTTTAAAAATATTTCGAGGTTGTGAACATCATTTTTCGATTTAAAGATCCGTTTATAGCGTTCCGTAGTAAACCACGGTCCTGCTCAGATACTATAAGTACTAGAAAGCTGTAATTTAGCATGGATATGTACACAGCTATAGTATGTATAATGTAGTTTAAAGGAAAACTATCAGAGCTAAGTAGGGTTTACAAGTTAAAAAGTTATAGGCGATCGACTCATAAAATATACTCGGAAAAGGAAAATTTCATAAAAATTTAATAGATAATAAGTTTTTAGACTTTAGTGGCATGAACTCAAATTGACATTCGCAACTACGGAACCTCACATTGCACGTGGCACGACACGCACTTGGCCAATTATTGAAATATTAGGTTTTATAGTGCAAATTTTTCGAGTAAAATGTCTAGTAAATAAATTTCTCTATACATATGTATAGAGAACGTACGTAATCCAAAGTGTATGACAGACATAACATAAAAAAGTTGCGAAAATGATTTTCGATCGAGACAACGTAAGTAGTTAAGTCACATCGTCCGTCTAAAACTGTCAATGAACATCCGAGGTGCTATTTTTCAAACGCGGAGTCACTAAACGCACGATTTTTTTGTATGGAAAAACCATTCGTTTAGGTGACTCCGCGTTTCAAAAATAGCACTTCTGGTCACGGGACGGAAGTGCTATTTTTGAAACGCGGAGTCACCTAAACGAATGGTTTTTCCATACAAAAATAGCACTTCAGGCCGCGTATATCCAGAATCTGTTTGAGCCGCAACATGTTCTAGACTCATTGTATGAGCATTTATTTATTTTGAGCGTACAATACAATATCTGTTACGGTTTAACTTCAGCCAAACTCCAGTATCTATTCCTTATCGTTTATTACAATGTTCCTTTTTTATTACGTACAAATATTTTAAGAAGTGATTCAGTCTATCGTTTTGAACAACTTTTCCCAATATATTGCAATACCAAAAATTCTCTGGGTTCTCATGCAAATCGATGTATAGTCACGTGATATCGTTACTACGAAAATGCAATTATTTCGTATTTTGAAATGCATTTATTGGGTAAAGTTTTTCGAAATGATGGACTGAAAGGATTAAATATTAGTACTTAAACCCTTAAATTATTTGTACTTAATAAAAAGTATATTGTATAGGTAATTAGGTGTGAAAAAGATATCTACTACTAATGTAAAATGTAGAAACGTCATCTCAAGGGAGTATTGTGGTTCGCCGCTAATAATAATAATAATTAATTAATAATTAATTAACTATTACGAGTTTTAAGAGTCCGGCGACCCTAGACTTCTCCATACAAACGTAGTACACGTTTAATTTTGAAACCACATGTCAGATTCCGGTAAAAATTGGTAATTGTAAAGAAATTGCAATTATCTAGGGTTATATTGGGTTTCCTATAGTAAAATTATGAACTGGAAAGAAAATATAACGATTTAGAAGTTTCCCATACTAATGGTCAAAAATGATATAAAACACTATATTCTATTTCAAGTTCATATTTTTACTGTAGGAAACTTAATATAAACCTAGATAATTGCAATATCTTTGAAATTACAAAATTTTGCCCAAATCGGACATGTCGTTTTGAAATAAAACGTAGACTACGTTTGTATGGAAAGTTGTATTTTGGTCTAGGTCCGCCGGACCCTTAATTTGTAAAGCACGCGTCAAGGTCACAGTTCCCTATGCAAGCAATTTGTCACACCGCACTCGCAGCACAAAGATGAAAAAGCATTAGTATTGTATTGCGCAATACGTCTATCTCATTCTAACGCGAGCGAAATTCAGCACAGGTCATTTATTCCTAGTTTTTTGATTTTCACCTACAAAGTATGTTGCGGCTCTGCTCGTAATACCTAAATCGCGTTGAATGCGCACATATTTTGCATTTACGATTGCTTGGAAGATTCAACAAAATATGTCACGTAATTACTCTTTTCCGAAAATTAAAATGGACACAATTAAATAGCTTACTTAGGTGGAGGTGGAACTGTCATCACCGGGCGGTGTTGAACCATCACAGATTTTGGATATACGCGACCAGACCAGGCCTCCGTCACTCGATCAAAGTCGCGTTATATTTACCTACCGGCTAGCCGTGTGTTCGAACGCCAGGGATGCCGCTCGCGTTGAACTTTACTGCGTATTGTTACTTTACAATATAAACAAGGGTTTTAACGATGTCAAATTTAAGACATTATTGTGCGGTATTCGAATGTCAAAATCAAAACACCAATAAACAATTGTCGTTTTTCACATTGCCAAAAGACGAGAAAAAGTAAGTGTTTCTGTTTCGGTATTAATTTTTACTAGAATTCACTGTTTTGTTATAAAAAGTGACTACTTTTTATAACATTTACGACTGTATAGAATACGGTTTGGTACTGTCTCGTCCAATCAGATTATTTTGTAGGTATGAAGTTTGTCTATCCTACTGAACGTCTAAAGTCAAAACATCGATGTACTGTAGAAAGTATATGTTGTTCTTTTTCGTGTGTGTAAGTGGCCAACACTAGTTTCAGATTTTTCAAGCTGCCTAAATGCATCTGACATAGCATAACGACTACCATACAATATGACAGCCGGGATCAATTGCTTATACGTGCCTTCGGAAGCACAGAGGAGCTCAATTTTTATGCCACTTGTGGTCACCCATCCAAGTGCGAACCACGCCCAGTGCCGCTTTACATGCGAAAGCGCTAGTGCGCACTCCCGCTGGTCCGGCAAACAAATCTAGAAAGTATGCTATAACGAATTACTCAATATCGTATGTTTCTTATTGCGATGTACTTTACTGCGACAGATTATTATAACGAATTACTCAATAGTTCAATACCGTATGTTCCTCCATTGCGATGTACGGTACATCCACAGTTTATGAAGTTTCTATGAAAATCACACGCTCTTATTACGTCACAACTTTTAAAGTCAAATCATCTATAGATCCTTTTTATGCAAATTTCATTTCATAAATAATGTGTCACGTACATTTTTGTATTATACAACATTCTGTCAACCCTAAGGTATTCTCACATCGGCCGACGTCATCGCCCGCTGTGCACTTGAAACGCTCCTATAAAAAGAATGTGCGCCATCTATCTTGGGCTTGGGTAGTGAGTGACGAGACGACGTGATTACGAGTTCCGATTGGATTTGACGAAATTTCGAGAGATGGCGCTTTTCAATAGGAAATAATAAAAATAAAACCTGAATTAAATGACTTAACGTCAGTAAACAGTTGAGAAATAATAACCAGATAGTGCTATAAAGATTTAAACACATGTAAACTGCTTTAAAATTAAGAATCAAACTAAAAAGTTTCTACTTATTTTGAAATGAAGTAAGTAATGCCATCTGTTATCATTTCTATGTCATTAAAAGTAAAATGTATGGGACTGACCAGACATGCTTCTATTATATCGTTATCCAACATTTCCTGAATTTGTTTTTGGACCTCAGATTTCAAGAAATTTGGGATTCTATATGGCTTAATATAAACTGGGTTAACGTTTTCTTTCAAAGTGATAGAATGTTGCATTAAATTTGTCACTGAAAGTCGATCTCCAGGAAGATGGAAAATATCAGCGTATTTGGCAAATCTGCTCAATATTCAGTTGTTCCTCACTATTTAAATAGTTCAAATTAAGTAAGTTAAATAAAGATTTTATTCTCTGTGTAGAAATACTTTCTGTTTCAAAATTACATACCTCAAACTCGTTAAGGTTAAGTATTTATAATCTAGAAAAATCTAAAGTAACATCCTTCTCGGTAGTATTTAATATTTTTAAAGGAATTTTCCCGTTTTTCGGACGAGTTACCATTCCTGCGATAAATATGCCTTCTTGTATTTCGGTTGCTAAAACAACACTGTCATTATTTTTATTACAATTTACCCATTTAATTATTTCGCACCGGGCAGGTATCGTATGCTCGTAACTATATTCATTGTGTTGTATAGGAATACTAACACATTCATTTAATTTATATAACTAGAGAATATCTCTCTCATAACTAATTATAGCATTATACTTTTTTAAAAAATTCTCTCCTAATATCCCATCAAAAGAGCATGATATATTTCTAAACACATAAAATTTTTCGGTAAATACTACATCATTAAATATTAAATCTAAATAAACAAAACCTTCCGATTCTAACTTCCCGCTTACTCCTCTAATTACTATTTTATCATATATTATATTATTTATCAAATGCTTATACTGCCTTAATCACTCATATTTCACAATGCATAAACTACTTCCGCTATCCGTTAATAAATTAATATTTATCTCATTATCTAGCGTAAAAGTAACATAACTACAAGTATTACAGCTGAAGATAAAATTTTGATCAATATTATGTGAATTAGGAACGAATAAACTTATTTTCTGATTCATTATTGTTTTGTCGTTCCGGTGCGCCAGATTCTAAATTGCATTCAAAGTCCGTACGCTGAACGCGCGAAAACGAGGCTCTGCCGCGGCCACGCGCCGTACGTGGTCGGTGACCGCGCCACGATGACATACTTTGTTGCCTATTACGCATGGTGTCATTGAACTGTGTATTATTATGAAACGATGGATAAGTTTGATTGGAATTATTATTGCGAAAATTTGACAAAGTACGACCCCGGTTGTACCTACCAAAATTTCCTCTATTTCCACGATGGTATTTTCCTCTGCCATCCCTGCCGACACTCATAATATTATGAGAGTCGGGTATTGAGAGCGCCTGTTCATCCGCAGCGGCTCTTATCGCCTCGGGAAGAGATTCAAAACGCTGAGATGCGATTATAGTACTGAGCCTAGTATTTGTAAGACCATCTGCAAATCTTTTGATCGCTAGTTTCTCATTAATTGGCCGGAGAATTTTGTAATTATTTTGCCTGAGCTATAGTTAAGCTAACAAAAAGTTCTTCTAGGTCAGAGCCAAACTTTTCCAAAGACCTATTTCCCTGTTTCAAATGTAATAATTGCGACTGTAAGGACACTGCTGATTTTTTCTGGATCAAATATTTTTTCATATCAGTCAACAGGTTATCTATTGAACTATATGACGATTTTAACCGTAACTTAGCACTAGGCGAAAGACGGGTTTTTAACACAAACTCGATTAATTGGGAATGTAACTGAGCGTCTATCATAGAGCTGTAAAGTTGAATACCGTCGATTAGCTGTTGAGTAACCTGATCCTTGCCTGTCATTACAGGTAGCAAGGCAATTGCCGTTTTAAAATCAAATGTCGAACTCATTGTGGCTTTTGGTTCTGCTTCTGCTTCAGAATATGACGAGTTCTGGCTTTCTAAATCAATAGGCTTATAGGTAACTAACTCATGAATATGCGAATATATTTCCTCTATCTCAACCACCAATTTATTGATAGAAATTAAATCATTAGTGCTTATTTCTAACTTATCTATCTGAATTTGTATCTGAGACAACTTTTAGCCTCTAATAACTTTTTATAGGCCAATTCAGAGTTTCTTCGCTCTGGTCCTAACTTAATTAAATAATCTTTTAAGTAAGGTGCTTCGGGGTAAGATCAAATTTCGGGAAAGAACAGATAATTCAAATAACTACCAAACGACACAATATTAATTAATAATGGTAACACCGCCTGATACGTCACTTTAGTCTTCTGCTGATATCGTTGGATCGAGCCACGTTTGTCTTTTTTTTAACAGTTTTTTTGTATAAATAAAGAAAAAAATATACTTTTCTTGAATAGAACGAGATCTGTACTTCCCCCAAGTTGAATATCTTGGAAACTACGTAAGTATTTCATGATTTTCAAGAAGCTTTTTGTATAAAATTCCATCGCAACGTTTATTTTTGAGGTTAGAAAGCATGGGAACCGGTAATTTTGGCTGTAGATACTTAGTCCGATCTTTCTCGTTCCGGCAAAGATCGGATGAAATCGGTAAAAAAATAGTCTGTTCTTCCCCCCGTTTATTTTGTATGAAAATGACCATAGGTTCTCAAACTAGATACATAACTCCCTGATTTAATGATCTGATTATTAAATATTCTTAGAATTGCAAAGAAGGAATAAATTATGTGTCTCACTTTGTCTAAGAAATGGATATACATACACACGAAGTTTTGTTTGTTACAACACTTACAACGTTGCTTTTATACTTACCTAAAAATGTTTGGGATTGAAATATTGATCATAGTTTTCTTACTTTCGTATTTTTTAACCCTCGACAAAATATAACACCCCTCGTGTTATATGTTAAAAGAGAGTCTGTCCATTTGTTTGTGTCTGTCTGTGCAAACGAATGGACAGATATCAATGCGGCTTTTTTACGTGAAAACAAGTTCCCTTGCGGTGGTTCTTAGGTACGTTCGATAAAAATCGGTTCAGCCGCTTAAAAGTTATTAAGTTATCGCTTGAAAGTCGAAGTTTTTTGAGTTTGCCTGTCAAATAATATATAGCGCCTGGGGGTTTTTTTAATTTGCCTAGCAAATAAACTTATTATGTACAATAGCTTTATTTCAATATGCATGAAAAGGCCTTTTTTATTTTAGACCATGCCACGAAATTACGTCCGAACTTCTCTGCGAGCCACTGCATACACGCAAGAGGATTTACAAACAGCAGTATTAAAAGTAAGACGAGGTGAACTTAGTAACTATGCTGCAGCACGAATGTACAACATACCCAAAGCTACATTAAATGACAGAGTTCGCGGGAAAACTGGAAAAGTCAGCAAAACCCTAGGAAGGCCGCCAGTGTTATCCTTATCTGATTAAACCATGTTGGCTGAATGTCTTAGGGCAATGGAGAAATGGGGATTCGGATTATCAAAAACGGAAGTGTTGGACATAGTCGCAAAATATGTAAAAGAAAACAAACTTAAAACACCTAATGCCAAAGGTAGATTAGGCGACGATTGGTTTGTAGGATTCAGAAAGCGCCATAAACTTTCAATAAAAAAACCTCAGCCTGTCGAATATCTTCGAAAGCGGATGACTGACCCTTTTGTCATTGACCACTATTTTAAGCTTTTAAAACAAACCCTTGAAGAGCAAAATTTAACAGACAAACCATCAAGAATATGGAACTTAGATGAAACTTCGGTTTGTCTGGACCCAACAAAGACAAAAATAGTCGGGGGTATGAATTCAGCGTGCACAAGAACGACCACAGGAACGGGAAAGGAAAATATTTCTGTACTTACGTGTGTGAATGCCAGTGGTGAAAAATTGCCCCCTTTAATAATATTTAAGGGCAAAAACGTTTACGAAGAATGGATGGCAAAAAAGGATTATAATTTGGATATAGCTTACGCCGCTAGTAAGCGAGGGTGGATGGAAACTGACATTTTATACAGTTTTATGGAGAAAATTGTGATTCCCAATATTGGAAGAGAAAGACCTGTGCTTTTTATATATGATGGTCACAGCACGCATGTCGATGCCCGCGTTGTGGAACTGGCAATAAAAAATAATATTACTATTTTAAAATTACCAGCCCATACTTCACATCTTCTGCAACCACTAGATTTGGCTGTGTTCAAATCACTTAAAACTAAATGGGATGCTAAATTGGTAAAATGGCAGCGTGACAATTATGGTAAAAAGATGCAAAAAGCTGTGTTTGCAGAATTGTTTGCTGAAACTTGGCACCAAACTGAAACCCAAGTAATTGTAAATGGGTTTCGAAAAGCCGGTATCTATCCCTTCAATTCCGAAGTTATACCGCAAGAAATTTATGATCCTGCTGCATATAAGAGGTGGTTAATTAGCAAACAAAGTACTACGAAGTCACTTAAACAGCTCTGTCTCGAATCAATTAATAAAACACTATTAACAACAGCAACAGGACCGAAATTTGCTCCAAAAATACACATTTTATCAAACGTTTTAATAGAAACCCCTAAACAGACAATGACTTTTGAAGAATTATTACTGAAAAACCTCCAGGCACAACAGCCTAATACTGGTAGAAGAGAGTATATAAAACTGACTAAAGTTGCCAAAGGAGCAGAAGTGGTAACAAGAAAAGATTTGACAGAAGTAAATATAGGATTGAATGAAAATCATCCTGGACCATCAGAGAAAACTGCAAAAAAAATAGGAAAGAATACTAAAGGTATAAAAAATAATAAAGATAAGTTAGAAATTACAGAAATAGAGACAGACGCAATTCTTTTAGAAGAAATATGTGGTACAAATACGATCAAGGGTACAACTGAAACTAAAACAACATTAAAAAAAGGGAAAGGTGTTGAAAAAAAAACTAGACAAGTTGTTAAAGGAGCAGAAGTGGTTAGAAAAGAAATAACAGATTTAAATGATAGCCAACCAGGACCCTCAGGAATCACAAAAAAGAAGAAAAATGTTAAAAAAGATACTAAAGCAGACCAAAATATTGAAGATGTACAAGAACATTTAGAAATGATAGAAATAGAGACAGCCAAAGCAAATTTACAAGAAATGTGTGACACTAAACCAATGAGAAATAAAGGAAAAGGTATAGGGAAAAAAACTGTTCATATTCATAAAAATAAGGTTAGCAATTTTAAATCAAGCAATCGGAACAATTCTGAAAAAGTCTCTGGTAAAACACAACGTCCACAAAAACGAAAATATTCTATCGACTCTAATGATACGGATATAACAGGGACTCTTAGCACATACAGTGATTCTGACGTTGAAAACTGGGGATCTGAGAATTCCAAAGAATCAGATATTGAAAGTTTCAACTATTCTGTTACTACAAATAATAGAATTCTAAAGCAACGATGTGCAAATAAAAGAGATGATACTATAATCAATAACCAAAGGGTTCCTCATATTAAGACTGAGAATTTAAAAAAGACTGAACAAGCCAAAAACGATGAGTACAAAGTAGAAGATTCGGTTTTAGTTAGATATTTTAATAAAAATATGTGGAAGTATTATGTTGGGTTTATTGAAAATATTATAAATCGCAACGAAGAACATCTGTATACGGTAATTTTTTTAAAAACTATAAAGAAACCTTATTTACATTTTATAAAAACAAGAAAAGTGGACCGTGATGATGTCCCTTATTTATCCATTGTGAAAAAAATTTATCTGATTGCAAATTCAAAAAACTACGTATTTAACGATAAAGATGATTCATCTATATTTTTCGAACCTTAAACGTGATGTTCCTCCAGATTATATTGTTCTGGTTTTTACTATAGGTCTTTTTGTCTTTGAATATGTTATAATTCATAGCCTTTACAAAAATATTTGTATGGCTGAACAGATAAAACTAGCTAAAAGAGTATAACAAACTATTTTTGATTTATTTTGCTCTCTCTCTCTCTCATCTCAGTGTATTCCCAGTTGCATGCTCAGCTGTAACGCTGAGAAGCCCGAGAACCGCTTTTGATTTATTTTACTCACGACTTTTTATTATTTTAGTTATTATGTATCATTAAAGTTTAAAAAATACTTTGTTATGGTACGTTTCTACATGTATTCCAAAGATTGCTATTGTGTTTTCTCTTTTATAAGATTTTTGTGCAAATGTTTTATTTAAGAAGCTTTTGTTCAGATGTTTAGATTAGGCTAGAAAAAGAGTCATGTTAAAAAAAAAAAAAACAATTTAATATTTTTTTGTTTAAATACAGTGTTTATTTTGCCTATAAAATTATTGAGCCTGTGATAGAGCCGCCTTTTATAATAAAAGTTTGAGAACCATAAATTTCTTTTATTTCATTTGGGGTAACATCGGACTATTTTTTGTCAAAAAAATATTATTTGGCATAACTTTCTTTAGGTCCAAAAATACGAGATGACGTTTTCAGATTTTATTTCCGGGAAAGATCGGATCAAATGATTGTAGGAGCCGTAAGTTTAAAGCCATAAGATTCAAATTAAACAATAATCTGTTCTTACCCCGTTTAGTCTGGTCTTTCCCGGACGAAAAAAAATTGAGATTTTGTTATTTCCTATTTTTAAACATACTTTTTATTGGTGATTCTAAAGTTTCGAGAGGATAAAAATATACATACGATAGAAAAGACTTTATTTAATTTAAAAAAATGATGAGCTGTCAATAATTGTTTTAATTAAGCCATTAAAAAAATGTAAAGCATAAAGTCTTCAAACTTGACGAAATTCCGTCTGTTCTTACCCCGAAGCACCTTACTTTAGCTTATCATACACTTCCCTTAAATCAGTTGTCATAATATATATTGAAATCAAGATAAAACAAATAAATTACATATTATCTAAACAATTTGACCCATTCGGAAGTAAAATAAAAATAACTTACAGATATTTCTCGATTTTCTAACCGTTACATCGCACGGACGATAGCTCAGCTACGCAATGGTGTGGCTGCTGGCTGCTTAGCGGCTGATGCGCTCCTTTTTGGCTGCTGGGCTGCTTGGCGGTTGCTTGATGGCTGCTGGGCGGCTGCTAGGCTGCTTGGCGGCTGGGGCCTGGTCATCTGGTTCCTGTGGGCCGGGATAACCCTGGACACCGGGATCCTCTGCTACTAAGTACTAAGTAAGTCAATTTTTGTAAATAAAATTTTAATATTATTTTTTATATTGAGGGAACAGATTGTTGGAATCTCCTGGTCGTCTGGGTAACACTCACTTCTTCATTAGGGTACTTTTAAATAAAACCGGGAAGCTCCTTTAAATCTTGTATATTCTGTTAAATATTTACAATCCATAAAATAGAATACGCTTCACTCTTCATGTCCGACAAGCGCGCGCGCGGCAATATCTAATATCTTGACACTGACAGCGTGGCCGGTGTTACCATTTTTCTCACATTAAAGACCCTTTTTGGGTTGCCAGTATTTATAAAATTATGGGAGATTTCTGGAAATGCTAACAGACGGCCATTCTGCTAACAGGAATGTCCCTATTCCTGATGCCAGAGATTGCTTAAAACTAGAATTTAGCTATTTCACAGACGCTGCTAGAGAATAACAATTATATTATTGTAACTACAATATTTTGACTTAGCATTTCCAGCTTGGTCTTTAATTAGGTGCTAAAGATCTACAAGCATCATGGATCATTATGCAACATTTATACAAGTCTTATTTTTATACTTATTACGAATATTGTAGAAGTCTTTTATACATATTTCTAAAGAAGAAAAAAATTAATTACATTATAAGTCAATACTACATGAACCCAGTATTTACTCTTTCTTTCTTTAGAATATTTCTTTGAAAATATATTATGATGCTCAACATATTGATAAAATGTCATCTTAACATAACTGACAAAGTACTACTAACCTCGGCCGTTCTGATATGGGATATGTCCGCATATCCAAAAATTCAATATATAAAAGTATATGTTAGTATTACAGTTAACACTTGCAATTTTGCATCTCATTTTATGTAAAAGTTAGAATCGTAATTACAGTATATTAACATTTATATTGCAGACTTAATTTTAACACTTGTCCTTTTTCCTTTAAAATAACTAATTACTATATTACTATATTTTATAACTGTTGAACAATTAAGTTATGTTTCAAAAGCCAATCAGGCAGACAACTTCTACCTTTTATATTGAAATAATATCTTATTGTTTTAAAATATTACATTAGCGTTTTTATACATTAAATAATATCAAGTAACTATCTATTATTTTACTTTAGTATCGTATTAAAAGCATGAATCATCATCATCAAGTCATCATCATGACTTGAATATTGACTGTAATACAGCTGTTAGTTTTGTATTAAAACAACCGTAACAAGGTTGCTTTTTCTAATAGTATTTTACCTATTTTATAAGATGACAATTACAGGCAATTTATCTTGTTTACTTACTGAAATAACTAATAAATTAATCATGGGATTAATTACATCATTGCTAATGTACATCGAAAGAGATACAAACTTATGTACATGGGTTAAATAAATGGCATAAATAGGGAGGGACATTAACCTCCACGTTACAAATTACATTGTTGAAGTATTTATTATTATATACCTGGGTATATTAGGGTTTGACCAATGCAATTAGGTTTTTATAGATGATACAGCACAGTTTGAGTTTAAAATGACAACATTACTCATATATATAATATCTAGAAAAAACAACTGGATCACAATAATCTTAACTTTACTATAGTCGAGCATTAAGTGCAGTATCTACCAGATTATTATTATTATTGTTTAAACAAGTATAAACTTGCAAGATAACTAAGTAGGTATGTATCTACCTGGACAATTGGACACACTTACATGTATGTTGGTAATGTTTTAACACAGATTTCCATTCTATAACTATACTTATATAATTTAGTTATGTAACGACGTTTACAAAAGATTTCCTTTTTTTTTTATAAATACCTATGTAATTTCCTAATACTCTGGATAATACATACCCAACTTACTTAAGACAATTCGCCTTGAACACAGAGCTTATGGATATATAAATAGAATCAATTCCAACATTCTTTTAATGCTATAATTGGTCAAAACTGTTGTTTTTTTTTATTTTTTTATTTTTTACATTCGATGAATAAATAAAGAGGAAAAACTATCAGCTCACAATATTTAAATAAATATTTATCAATACAATAAAACTTATTCATTTCAACCCACCAGAATATAACTTTACATAATTTCCATAGTAAACTTCAAATAATAACAATAGGTTAACTGTAGAAAAAGAACAGACATTTGAACCAATAGACATATAGACCAATAAAAATAGCTTTACCTGGACATAAATCATAAACTCGTTGTTTTTATTATTTTATCGGATATCAATATTGTGTATCAAATATTAATGAGATATATTAAGTAAAAAATCCGCGGTCGCAACCGTATTATATAAAAATCGTGAGATTTTGTACACTACTCAACTTTTCCCTAAAAGCATAATAGGTAACCAAAGACCTTATTAGTTTAATTTTTAGGTGCATTCAAATTTGATCACTTAATAGCAAAATTAAACTGACCCCATTTTTGTTTTTACTTTTTTTTCACAGTTTTCACCTGATCTCGATATCTAGTTAAGCCAAAATGATAACCATAATGTTTATATCTTTATAAGCTATATTGTGTCTTTTTAGACATTAAACACCAAAATAAAACATCATTTTTTAATGTTTTAAAATTAATGTTTTTCTCAGTAGCCAGAAATAGTAACTGTGTTATTTTTGTTTAATTATAGCTTTTTGTGTACTATAATCATTTTCATCAAAATTAAACACATTAACGTCTTACTTAAAACAAAAAATATTTGATTGAAAATACGCGAGAACATGTCGTGAAGCGGGATGCTTGCGGTGATTGCGGTGCGGTGCGGGGAGAGAGAGCGAGGCACCAGCCGGGTGAGCGCGCGGCTGCGAACGAGTTTATACGTGTTTTCAACCGATCGCGCCGTGTGCTTACAAAACATATAACTCGTAAATATGGAATTTTGCTAATTGTAGGGTTGTTTTGATTGTGCCTTGAACTTTAACCCGTTCGCAACCGCCAATACCAGACACAATAGAAAGACGATGAACGTGGGCATTTTAATGCCGTCCGGGTCTTTACGGGTTAACGTGGTGACACAATGAACAATTTAAAACTCTTAAAACAATATAAGTCTTGTAATACTCTTGTTGTCACGGCAAACCCGTACAACATGACAGCCCCTGGACTAATACCGTTCCAAAAATGGGCCCCTGCTGAAAATTCCGTTTCCCATGACATTGCATATTAATGGGATGTAACATGAGAAAAAATTAAATACATAAATATATAACGAAGTTTTTATGCTGTCGTACTAAAATGTAGTTGGGTATTTACAGAGTGCTTGTTGCGCCGTGCAACTTAAGTTTCATTATGTTATGCGCTTACATAGTGTCGCTAACGAGATAAATGTAGAATATTCACGAGCAAAAACTCTGCTGGCGAGATAGACTCGGAGTGTTCGCGAGCGGAATGGTATAAAAAAGTCGTCAGGATGATGCAAGCGAAACTAGGCCTTATATTATTATAGCATAAAGGCTAGAGTTCTTTGAATGGTCGTCGGCTTAGTCGCACTTACACACACATACCGGCGTCTCGATGTTTCCCGTCAATCGAAATAAATTCGTCAAGATATGAGAATATTCGAGAATAATGTAGACCGCTGTATCGGCGCTTATAAAAAGGCGATCGAGTACACGTCCCGCCAGTTCAGTATGAGCTACGAAAGCGATAACTTCGAAGCGAACCGAAGCGAAGGAAACCTACCTCAGTGCGACAAGTGGAAGTACCTGCGACTAATTTGGCGAGATACCTGGACCTCAGATGCTACGCGACTTGGACTTGGACATCAGGAAGACCATCTTCACGTGTCAACCTTTGGGTTCCGTAGTGAATAAAAACCCTCATACGAACTTTGGCGTTTTTCTCCAAATCTCGAACCCAGTTTCGTAACAATAGCATTTTACACAATTTCTACCCACCGTTCACACTGCACACGTGCTCGCAAGTGCCCGCACAGAGGCCGTGTAGTGTTAGAGAGCAGGACTAAAATGTTTGACATAGATAGACTTATTTTTAACATAGACCTTGTCTATCAGACTTCTATGGGAAATAGCAGCATTTCACTTCTCTACATCAGCTGTCTGAAAGAAATTATCGCTATTAGCTATAAGACCACCCACGCCCATTGGACATTTTAATGTCTTTTTCTGTGTGCTATGTACATTTTAAATATTATATTTTTTTTGTATTTAATAAAGTATTATTACTATTTATTATGTCGTATTATAATAAGCGCTATGGAAGTTAAACTCAGTTGTTGCTTTTTAATGCATAAATATAATCAGTAAAAACGAAAACCACACTTTAATTTTTACATACATACATACATAATATCACGCCTGTTTCCCGCAGGGGTAGGCAGAGACAAAAAGGAGAGGTAAAAAGTACCCGTAACCGAAGGGCATGTATGAAGAGATTGATGAGTTTAGATGAAGCAAAAGAGGTTTGTCAGGATCGTAGCAAGTGGAAATCCATAGTCTCTGCCTACCCCTTTAATTTTTATGTGTATAAAATACTATTTTCAAACCACTACACGACACTAGTCACTGAGTATCGACTGGCCAGCTTGTTCAGTATGACTTAATCACATGGCCAATTAATTCCTAGCGTGATTCATCTAGGTATCATGTAATGAGGTTTAATGAGTTTTTTAGCAGTAGTCACATAAAAAATAATTATTTCAGTAAAATAATTATTGGGTTTGGACCAAAAATGACGAAAGCGATTAGACACATTTAAGGCTAGGTATTCCCGCAGAGGCCGTGCTTTAGAGTTTTTGAAAACCATTTGAGGCAATAGACAAAAGTGTTTTTTTCATCCCATCTACTCAAAAAACGGTGGTTTCATCCCAAAACATTTGGAGCTAAAGTTACTGCTAGTTCTCTCGGGATTAAAAAGTGAAAAAGAAAATCTTACGGGATTAAAACACAATTTGAAAATTGAACACGATGTTATCTATGTAAAATCAGCTAAAAACAAAAGAATTAAGTTTTAATACAATAAATAACTGGAACAGTAAAAATGTTTATGGTCTTTGCTTCGAAAAAGGAAAAAAGAATAATTAGCGCAATTTTTGTCTTCGATTCAAAGTAATTACAGATGTTTTAGGTTATATTGTGTTAAAATTAATTATTTTGTGTAAATTTAAATCCTTTTTCGTAAGTTTAAGCCGATAGTGCACATTAAATTTATTGTTATTATAAAAATCTTAAAATATGTAGGTCCACGCAAACAAAGTTTTTCGAGTTTATGAGTGAACAAAAATTTTTTTTAGAAGTTGGTTCTTAAAAATTATTTCTTAGTATTTATTAAATGAAAACGACACTAAATAAAGGTTATCACTTGTCGGAGCTTTGATTAGGTATTGTAGTCGTTCTACTTTCTCCATATTCTGTTTTGTATCTTTTTGCTAGTTTTTCTCATGGATGGCGATGTAATGTGTGCTACTTGCGTACGGTAATATTTTTGTCTCGGGCGTTATACACGAATCCCTCGCTTCACTCAAGATTCCATCGTAGAATCACTCGCTACGCTCGTGATTCAACTGAGGAATCCTTTGTTTTGCTCTGGATTCGAAGTAGCGCACTCGACTTAAAAGTATTACCTTTACGCCTTGTAGCACAATCTACTATTAAACTCTTAAAAAAAAGGTATGTATAAGTTAAGTATCCAGGTTCGTCAAATTCGCATTCAGTTACAAGATCCTATAAACTTCATTCGGTTGGAAAAAATCCCAAAGTAACCCTTTTTTGTGATATTTTTTCAAAACTACGAGTAAAATACTGATATTTTACATAAAAAAATTGTACTTAATTAAAGCCACTTAATATTTACAAATAAATTCGCTGAGTTTGACTTGATATAATTATTTTCTTAATAATTATATGAAATTCGCGAGCGCGACGACTTGAACTCGGCAGGTCCGATTAGACGCGTGCTAGCGCTTACTAACATTGGACCAATAAAACAACTAAAGATCGCTACATGTTTTGTCAAGCTTTTAATTAACTTGCAATGTATATATAAATGTAAGTATGTTTGTTCGGGTGGAATCTTCGAACTCAATTTTCAACCAGTTTTATCATCAACCAATTTAGCTGAAATTTTGTATACTTTTGTAAGTCGGATGATAATACAATATTATGATGTCAATGGGCTGTTCTGATGATGGAACCGGGAGATATTCGACGGAACTCAGTTAGAACCTCATCGAGTAGGTCTCGTTTGATTTGTCTTGACGAGTACTTTTTGGAAGACGATGCTTATCTAGGATCTGATTACGCAGACGGATGGTGGTCAATAGAACTCAGTTATTAAACAACTTAACACAATCGAGTTTGGGCTAATTTCTAACCTTTAGGTACGAAACAATAAAAAGACTTTTTAGCTCATGTCACTTTGAAATGTAAGGATTCTAACGAAACGCCATTTCATAGGTATGGCACTTCATAGAAACGAAGTAACAAATATACCTAGTACTACTACAAACGAAATAATATATCTGTGCATACGTCAAATGTGTGAGTTAAACAATCAGGGTCGCCACCACAGAATTTGTTGCTATGCTTACCTGTTTTCATCACTCGGAAATCTATAAAATTTTCGTTCTTTGTTGTTTTTTGTGGATAAGCAATAATAATATGTGCAGTTTCTCACCAATATTATTTCAATTACCCTAAATGACTCGGGGAACGTCAACGTGCGACTAGCAACAACCCTATTTTACAGGCGCTTACAAGGTCCAAAAACGTGCGAGTTTCCGTTCTGTATGTAATACTATTATCTGCTCTGTGGCCATACATTCAAATCCGTGGCGACATTAGGGATAAAGAAAATCAAATACATTCAACATACATACATGCATATACAGGGTGGAATTGAATTCGTTGGCAATATTTTAAGTATCTACTATACCCATGATACAAAGTAATTTAAGACTAATAAAACTTCAATCAAAAGTCGTCATTTTCATATTCAAGAAAACCTCTAAACATGCGTCAGACTCTTTGATAGATACCTCTACTGCAATTATAAAAAAAAAACTAATACGAAAAATAAATTAATTATAATAGTATCAATTTCGTTGCGTCTTGGTACCCTAACATTCGTTCCTACTTCAAACGTACCTATTGTCCTCAAGCTTTCGTGTGACACGACCCGTCCCCATTCGACTTCAAACCTTATTCACGTAAATTAAGGTCTACTTTTGTATGCCGGTCGGTCGCGCCGTTTGGCTGTATCCGTCCAAGGTATTTGACCTTGCGGCACGTAGGTATCAGTACGCGCGCACGACTCGAAGTGTTTTGATACTTTATTCATTTTTCTTACTTTTTGATACTTTTTAATTACTGCATTATTTGCAGTATTGTTACCATACAAAATATCCTTTAGGTGAGTATGATGATAAGTTAAATCAATGCTAATGATTTCAATTGCACCCTATAGACTATATTTTCGTAATCTCCTTCTTTGCAAGTCGTGTGAAAAATACTGGGATCTAGGTGAGACCCATGTTTTTTAGGTTCAGTGTTGTATCATAGATAGTAAATAACAAAACAACATAATACCCATAAGTTTATATTCAAGAAAAATAATAAAAACCGACTTTGAGGTGTTTACTCCTAATAAATTTTGAACGGCTGAACCAATTTCTAATAAATATAGCTAAGAACTATGACGAAAAGTCAGTTTTTAAACAAAAAAATTAAATCTTCGTTCAGGCCTTACGATGCCATTAACAGACACCTAGATACACAGACATACCGACACGTCAACCTTATAACACTCCTCTTTTTGTCGGGGGTTAAAAATAAACAAAGACACTAAATAACGACTTTGCAGGGTTATTTGTTTCTATTAATTGTTTATTAATAAATCGCTACTGTCAAATTATGTTAATAGGCGATGCGGCTAGCAACCCATCACTATTGATTTATTTTTTGATCACGCTAAACCTTTGGGTCTTACGGCCCTGACTACCCCGTCAACATTAATATAAGATAATGTAGCTGTATCCAACACTACTTTAAACAAAGTCTAATCAAAATAAAACTACTCTACTGCTTATTTCTATACTGTGTCGCTGGCGGGGTCACATGCAAATTGCGGCCGGGGCAACATTAAATATCTACATTTGTAGGAATACCCGGCTTTAACGATTGTTTCGTGAACTTTCATGAGAAAACCCATCAATTAATTGAATGGGTCAAAAGAACCGGATCGACTACTCACAACAGTTCAGTATTGGTTTAGACCTTAACACATTCACGGACACTAAGCCAGACACAATAGAAATAACAATTGAATTACGTCCACAGCCGTAAGTGTCCGTGAATGTGTTAAAGATTAAAGGAACAACACATCTCTAATAACCAACAATACTATCGATAGTTTGTGTACTATTGATAGTAATTCCTGTTTTAGGGCAACAATATGGATAACCAACAATACTATCGATAGTATCGATGCTGATGACGAATAAACTATCTATAGTATTGCGTTTCATAAACTATCGATAGTATCGATTATTTATTTGTTAGAAAAGCAATACTATCGAAAGTTTGTTCGTCGTCAGAATCAATACTATCGATAATATTGGTTTTATTCAAAATACAGATAGTCTATCGATACACTAGCGATAGTGTATTATCGAGAGGCAACACTGGTCATCGCAGTGTTGTGCGTCGCGATCGCGACTCGTTAGGTACGGGAATGTGGCTCTTCGCAGTCGAGTTTCATGCGGAACGGTAACAACGCGTAGGTACGTACCGGTAAAATTACCTTTAAATTTTAACAATACCTATAACGTTACTATTACTACATAAACGATACCCGTACTATACGAGTATTACCCTTAAAATTTTAACATAATGAAAATTCTGTTACTGGTACTTAAAATGTGAATTTGGTACCAGTAACAAACCCTGGGGATAAGTCCGCCGATGTACGTTTACTTTTCTGATTTGTGTCTGTGTTCTTTATTATGTACCATAAAAAGTTTCATAAACAAACAATAAAAGCTCAACAATGTAGTTATTATCAATCTAATAAACACAATATTTCAATAAATCTCCACCCTAGCCGTTCCATGGTTAGTAAAAGTTCCCACGTGCTTATAAAAGTTTGACAATCATTGACTACAAATAAATGCATAAGACGACGTGACGAAACTACTGTACACGAGAATCACTCGCGACTCGCTACAGCACGGTCGGGAGTTGAGGCACAAACCAATGACGACCTTATTGTGCAAGAAATAACGTTCATATTTAAACGTAAGTTAGAAAAAAAATAGAAATAAATTATAATCGTAGATATTTTTTGTTTGATTTGTTCCTTATAGTATCAAAAATATGTTGACGGCATAAGTTAAACACTTTCAAAATAGTTATGTATTTTGGCTTTACAAAAAATACAAAAATTTGTCAATGTAGAAATGCATAAAATGAATTTGTTTAATTTTTAATAATTGATCAACACACATAATATAATATTTAGAATAAATTGTTGAAATACAGTAATCTATAATTTCTAGTGAGATAAGCCTGAAAATTTGTAACATACCGAACCTTCTTTATTAACGATAGTGCTAATTGATTAATTTGTTTAATTCAGATTTATTCAACTGGAATGCACACGTTATAATATGGTAGAGGTAGTTTTCCAAAGTTATTAATTATGCTGTACTTATGAAATCAAAATTTGTTCAATTTTCAGTTTTTTGGTTTTTTTTACACTGACGCAGAGCCCTAAATTGTTTAATTCGGTTTATTTTAACTATAACTAACATTACTTTATATCATACAAAAAGAAACTTACGGTTATAGCATTATGTCCAGGTTCAGCTATATTTACTGGTCTAATATATATCTGCATTGAAGCATATTACTACAACTCAGATTTTCTTTACTAATTAAATTGTATAAAATATTTGCCTCATTATTATGTTATCAAGATTATACCTATTTTTAGAATAATTTCTAAAATGCTATGTCTTAACAACCCTTATGTAGTCTATGTCACATAGTGGAAATTGTCATATACATATTCTTATAAATGTATGTACATGTGTGCAGAGAATATGCTTATGTTTAAAAATGATAACTACTGAATACAAAATTACTTTTGCATTCATTTTTCGTGTATAAAGGCACACAGCAATTAAATATATCCCATTGCTCTTAAATATGATAATTTGAATTTATAATTATTTTATTTTACGTTTACCACAGCATAAGTAGGTAAAATGTATCGTCGTACATAGAAATTGACTATTGTTTTAACATGAATAGGAAAATTTGAACAGGTATCTTTTAACTAGAAAATAACAGTAATCATATTTGTGATGCTTTTTTTTTTGCAATATAAGTTAGTAACTCAATATAACTAAACTAAGTTATTCAATAAAACTTTTTATAAACATACTTAAGTAATATTTATTTTTATAATTTTTATATTTTTATATTTTTATAATAATGAGTCACAATAGCCTCTGCCTACCCCTGTGGAAAACAGGCGTGAAAATATGTATGTTTGTATAAGTAACAGTTAATCATTATAACTTATGGAATAAGTCCTTTGTATGTTTGCTCTTTGAAATGCTGGCTTTATATTTAAGTATATGTTACTGGTGCATCAAAGTTTTTACAAACAAACTATATTTCGTAAGTGGAAGCATTGTAATTTACTAATATTGAGTAAGAAGTATCACCAAATAGATACATATACCAATTACAATAATCTTGAAACAATAAATTAACAGATTCCATTTTTGTGAGATATACATCTACAGTTGAGTTACACAAACAATTACAGCACTTTACATTTATAGAAATTACTTACAAGAATAGCTACTAGCACAGATGTAAACAATCCTGTAAATATGTATTAATTATATACAAGTAGCGGCACGTAAGTTTAACGCTGAGTGAAATGTAGAGGGGATATTGCGCACGGGTATAGTATTCATTTTTGACTTCTGCGCAAGCAATGTTAGCACTAGAGTTTCATGCCGCTACCTGTATATCACTATGCAGGCCAAATATTGCCTTTTATACTAAGTCCCTACTTATTTGTAGACTTTGTTCTTGTCGGCGCAGTAATTTTCGTAATCTACGTCAAATCCTTTTTTGCCCTGAGCTATTCATTTGGCCTCCCTTAAGAGTAGGGCTTGCGCTTTTCCTCCTTAGATGCTCTTCTCGGTTTTCCCTTCCTCTCCTTGATTCGACTTTTCTATGACGTTTTATACAAATTGTTTGGTGTCCGCTCTTGGTCGATAGAATTGTATCAGATGACCAAACATTTTTATTTCCTCTTCTGATGTCTATTGCTCTAGTAACTGTCTTCTCGCTTTCACTAGATTACGTATTTCTTCATTTTTATCTTTAAAGTAACTTGCACATGTTCCAGCAGAACATTCCGAACATTCAAGCAAATAAAATTATTCTTATCCTCATCTAGACGCTCTCTTTACTTTCTGAGCCTTTATTATTCTTCCAAACTATACAAAACATCATCACGATTTAGATGAGTGGTGCGTGAGGCTGTTGCCTCCCATATAATTTTCTTACTCAAATATTGAATTCTCATGTCATATCTTTTTTTTTCATTATTTGGCCATTCGCTGAATGAATGCTTCTGTAGACTATATTTATCCTTGATACTTTACATAGCATATTCACTTGACAGTCGGTTACCGTTTGCCACCGTTTGGACACGTGCCTACCGACTGTCGATGCCACCCGCGGGCATCTCATATTTTAAGTATCATTTTCATACCTTTGTCATCATTCGGTTCACATTAACCGATAGCCGGGCCCATTGCCCTCTCGCGCCTCTACGCGAGCCATTTCTATCTCTTTTATCGTCTCAGCTACAGTTACCGCTCGGCCACTTTGGCACACGGCCTACTGCGTACTGATCTGCAGCCGTAGCCACTCGCAGGCTCGCTGCTACTTAAAATCTGTACAACACATAAATACGATTTATTAGATTAGTTAGATATATATTCCATAGTTATCGATCCGCCATAAACGAATACGTGTACCCCACTGGGTGTTTCTCTGACTGACTGGACTCTAGAATTAGCTTTTCCTATTCTATACATATACATAAAATTATGAATTTACCATTTGTAAATTCATGAGACCATCAGGTAACCCAATTTCTGAGTAGCACCATTTAATTATACATCACCTTTACAATTAAGGTGACAGACAAATAGCTTTTATTATACAACAACACTTCTTATTCAACAATGAAACAAAACATTCGTTTGATCATCCTGATAACTTAGAAGTTTATATAATTTTGATATATGAGTTTGCCTCACCCTTACTAGGCTCAACCACTTACTAGAAAACTCATGGTATCTATTAGCTACAGATAACAGATGTTTAGTCTTTTATTTATTTAGTTATGTTGTGACCAACATGAATTATTGAGAGTACCAAGGAGTAGTGCCTCTTTAATGTAGTCGCGACGTATTTCAGACTGACTATTTTATTTTACACAAGATACGAATCTCTATATGTACTCACTTAAGTACTTTAGTTACTCTTACTATTTTATTTATCGTTACAAAGAAAAAACTTACTTTAGTTACTTCTCAGTAACTTCATCTAATTATTTTGAATATATATAGACTAGATTTGAAATTCGCCCTGAATTTGCTACACATGTTAAACCCCATATCTCGGTAGCTCTGTAACTCCTTAACCGATATGATTCACATTCAATTCGGTCCCATTCACTTGTGTACCAAATTTATTTATTAATTATCGTCGAACATGTTTCAAACGCCGAATAGGCCAAGTAGACTGTGAGGACTTGGCTATGTATTTAAATTTATTAACCTTGATGTATAAAATATGTCAACTATACTAAATCATTAATTTCCTAGTTCAAGTAAGTAGTACTTAACAGTTGTCTCAGTACTATGACTGCACTATGCTATGCATATATGTTAAAGGTCTTGTCTAAATAATTTAAACTGAATCAATGAACTTTATATGGCTATTTCTATGACAGCTACAATATTATGACTCCGGTCTAGACGTACAAGCTATTTATTCACTGGTTCTAATAGGTACTTGCCACATGCACTCTGATAGGGCATTGCAACATTAGAAATTGGAGCAGTATATAGATTTTAGTTAGTATGTAACATCTAAGGTGTGTGATAGTGAAATATTGACTTTTATAGTTATACAGTACTACACTCCAGTTATGCTGTACTAACTTATTATTATGATTTTTAACATATACTCAATCATGTTAAAATATTGTTTCGTGTCACACCAAATATAGGATAAATTAATATAAAACTTATTTATGACACTTCTTGTAGTTTCTTACATCACTAACTAGACAAAGGTCCCAACCATCTTTATCAAGTTTAAGTTTAAAACATTTAAACATTATCTTTCACTAGGATTTTAATTCTTTACTAGAAATATAAACATTATCGATACATGTGATAGCACTAAGGGAACAACCTGGTATTATGGACACATTTGCAGGTGTTTGTGTTGACACTTTCAACCCCAAACACATATCAAAACCCTTATATGCAATATTTCATTGCATTGGTGTTTACTATGTGTGGGTATAACTAAATGTTTCAAAATACATATTAATATCCAATTCATATTTCTCCTACAGGAATTAAAGTGAGTTAATTTGTCTTCAATTATTTCTTTTTATTATTGTTGATGATATTTTTGGTGTCCATCCACTCTTAACTTCACCTGTGATATCCTTATTACATACTAATCATGTATGAAAGTAAATAGATAATGGAGCTATTTTATCATTATTTCAGAGCCACACACAGTGACTACTCCGTTAACTGCATCCACTACCTCCCTTAGGATTAATGAATACCCAGACATTTAACATACATACTCTATCTTTAGTAATATAATTTGTTCATTTACTTTTATATTTTTATTTTTATATAACTTGCTTGCTGTTTAAACTAGTCTAAACTGGGGAACCTACATCTAATAAGTATGAACACACAGAAGTACATCTATGTCTGTGTATGCACATGACTTGTATAAGTGGTTCAAACATTTTAGTACCTAATACAATTAAGCCTGAATATTTAAGAATATTTGTTACATACTCGTAAACTTCATTAACTTGAAACCCACGCGATGGATTTCTATTAAGTATAGTAAACATATAGTAATAAAGTAAAAGCAACAGTATGATGTTTCAGTGACAACACACAATATTTACTTATTGCTACTCGACCTAAGGCTAGCTACCCATTGGTAAATGTCAGTGTACTTCTTTATTAAGTACATTGCTAAAATAGGTACTATAGCCACTATTACACCCGTCATCTAGTTTCTTTTTTTTTTATTACCAACTGACAATGTACATGCAATCACACACAGATGTAATAACAATACTACTAATAGCAATACATACTTCTTAAGGTTTCAAATATCTGACATGGTATTAATACCCTGGGCTCTGTCTGCTTAGAATCACAAGGTACAAAATATTCTGCCCCGTTAGGGATAAAGACGTGACTGTATGTATGTATGGTCTCAATGTAAGGTTTCTATTCCACTAATTGGTATTTTATTTTTATTTTATTTAAGCAATAACTTATCCTGAACTTAAATTCTATTCTGTTTTAGTTATCTGAATATTCATATTATCTTTAAAGAAATCAATAACTAAGCTCTTTGCATATTTACACTTGAATTCTTGAACGGTGAACTTACACATAAAATTTATTTCACAAAATGTGTAAGTATATCTCATAGTGCTGCAAACTATCATATAATATTATAGCCATATGATTGCAACTTAAAATAAACAGATTCTTCACCCTCGTACATACTCTACTCATACAAATATATAGGATTGTCAATAACGTTAGAAATGTGTTCTCACGGTTAGCACACTTGTGCAATTATATATTACTAGCTGTACCCATGGGCTTCGCTACCCATGGTAACCTCAGTACAAAAACCATCTTAGCCCCTCCCTGGGTACCAAACCATATCCACATCAAACTTCATCCAAATAGGCTCAGTGGTCGAAGTGGCAACAAACAAACAAATATACAAACTCACCCCCGCATCTATAATATTAGTAGGAAGTAAGATAGTTACCTTAACACAGTCCATCATGTAAGTACAGTTCGTCCATGTGTCATTAGTACCTATGTGAACCTGGAACCCGACTTAATTTTTTTTTATTTTTTCTAAACGCATACGTTTGCACCCGGTACGTACTCGTTTGTACCAACTTTTTTTTCGTTTGTACCTAAAGGGGTTGGGAGATATCGGGGGTGCAAAATATGCAGAACCCGACTTAGAGGAAACAGTTTTTTTTCAATTGTATACGTTTGTACTCTGTATGAACTGGTTTGTACCAACTTTTTTTTCGTTTGTACCTATAGGGGTTGGGAGATATCGGGGGTGCAATATACGCAGTACCCGACTATGAGAAATCGATTTGTTTTCAATTGTATACGTTTGCACTACGTATGTACTCGTTTGTACCATTTGTTTTGTTGTTTGTATCTTAAGGGGTTAATAATACAGGGGGTTGCAATATACATAGAACCCGACTTTGAGAAATCGATCTTTTTTCATATGTATATGTTTTTCCTCCGTATGTATTTGTTTGTACCAAATTTTTTTCGTTTGTACCTTATAGGTTTGGTATCTCTCAAACCCTAAAGGTATGTATGTACGTACGGGGGGTGCAAAATACAAAATTTCGAGATAATCAAAATTTGCGAGCGGGGTTAGATTTGCCATCGTTTGTACCCGTTTGTACCACCAAAATATTCGTTTGTACCTCAAGGGGTTTAGAATGAACGGAATTTTTAAAACTGGGAACAGAATTTTTAAACTAAAAACCGGGTTTTTGGGCAATTTTCGAGATATTTAAAATCTGCAAGTGGGGTTAAATTTGCCATCGTTTGTACCCGTTTGTACCACCAAAAGTTTCGTTTGTACCTCAAGGGGTTTAGAATGAACGGAATTTTTAAAACTGGGAACAGGTATTTTGGCCATTTTTCGAGATAATTAAAATCTGCAAGCGGGGTTAGATTCGCCATCGTTTGTACCCGTTTGTACCACCAAAAGTTTCGTTTGTACCTCAAGGGGTTTAGAATGAACGGATTTTTAAAACTGGGAACACGTATTTTGGCCATTTTTCGAGATAATTAAAATCTGCAAGTGGGGTTAGATTTGCCGTCGTTTGTAGACGTTTGTACCACCAAGAGTTTCGTTTGTACCTCAAGGGGTTTCGAATTAGCGGAATTTTTAAAACTGGGAACAGGTATTTTGGCCATTTTTCGTGATAATTAAAATCTGCAAGCGGGGTTAGATTCGCCATCGTTTGTAGACGTTTGTACCACCAAAAGTTTCGTTTGTACCTCAAGGGGTTTCGAATCAGCGGAATTTTTAAAACTGGGAACCGGTATTTTGGCCATTTTTCCAGATAATCAAAATGTGCAAGCGGGGTTAGATTCGCCATCGTTTGTAGACGTTTGTACCACCAAAAGTTTCGTTTGTACTTCAAGGAGTTTCGAATTAGCGGAATTTTTAAAACTGGGAACCGGTATTTTGGCCATTTTTCGAGATAATTAAAATCTGCAAGCGGGGTTAGATTCGCCATCGTTTGTAGACGTTTGTACCACCAAAAGTTTCGTTTGTACCTCAAGGGGTTTCGAATCAGCGGAATTTTTAATACTGGGAACCGGTATTTTGGCCATTTTTTGAGATAATCAAAATGTGCAAGCGGGGTTAGATTCGTCATCGTTTGTAGACGTTTGTACCACCAAAAGTTTCGTTTGTACCTCAAGGGGTTTCGAATCAGCGGAATTTTTAAAACTGGGAACCGGTATTTTGGCCATTTTTCAAGATAATCAAAATGTGCAAGCGGTGTTAGATTCGCGATCGTTTGTACCCGTTTGTACCACCAAAAGTTTCGTTTGTACCTCAAGAGGTTTCGAATCAGCGGAATTTTTAAAACTGGGAACCGGTATTTTGGCCATTTTTTGAGATAATCAAAATGTACAAGCGGGGTTAGATTCGTCATCGTTTGTAGACGTTTGTACCACCAAAAGTTTCGTTTGTACCTCAAGGGGTTTCGAATCAGCGGAATTTTTAATACTGGGAACCGGTATTTTGGCCATTTTTCGAGATAATCAAAATGTGCAAGCGGGGTTAGATTCGCCATCGTTTGTAAACGTTTGTACCACCAAAAGTTTCGTTTGTACCTCAAGGGGTTTCGAATCAGCGGAATTTTTAAAACTGGGAACCGGTATTTTGGCCATTTTTCGAGATAATCAAAATGTGCAAGCGGGGTTAGATTGGCCATCTTTTGTAGACGTTTGTACCACCAAAAGTTTCGTTTGTACCTCAAGGGGTTCAGAATTAGCGGAACTTTTAAAAGTGGAAACCGGTTTTTGGCCATTTTTCAAGACAATTAAAATCTGCTAGCAGGGTTAGATTCGCCATCGTTTGTAGACGTTTGTACCACCAAAAGTTTCGTTTGTACCTCAAGGGGTTTCGAATTAGCGGAATTTTTAAAACTGGGAACCGGTATTTTGGCCATTTTTCGAGATAATTAAAATCTGCAAGCGGGGTTAGATTCGCCATCGTTTGTAGACGTTTGTACCACCAAAAGTATCGTTTGTACCCAAAGGGGTTTTGAATCAGCGGAATTTTTAAAACTGGGAACCGGTATTTTGGCCATTTTTCAAGATAATCAAAATGTGCAAGCGGGGTTAGATTCGCCATCGTTTGTAGACGTTTGTACCACCAAAAGTTTCGTTTGTACCTCAAGGGGTTTCGAATTAGCGGAATTTTTGAAACTGGGAACCGGTATTTTGGCCATTTTTCGAGATAATCAAAATATGCAAAAGGGATTAGATTCGCCATCGTTTGTAGACGTTTGTACCACCAAAAATTTCGTTTGCACCTCAAGGGGTTCAGAATTAGCGGAATTTTTAAAACTGAGAACCGGTTTTTTGGCCATTTTTCGAGATAATCAAAACCTGCAAGCGGTGTTAGATTCGCGATCGTTTGTACCCGTTTGTACCACCAAAAGTTTCGTTTGTACTTCAAGGGGTTCAGAATTAGCGAAATTTATAAAACTGGGAACCGGTATTTTGGCCATTTTTCGAGATAATCAAAATGTGCAAGCGGGGTTAGATTCGCCATCGTTTGTAGACGTTTGTACCACCTAAAGTTTCGTTTGTACCTCAAGGGGTTTCGAATTAGCGGAATTTTTAAAACTGGGAACCGGTATTTAGGCCATTTTTTGAGATAATCAAAATGTGCAAGCGGAGTTAGATTCGCCATCGTTTGTAGACGTTTGTACCACCAAAAGTTTCGTTTGTACCTCAAGGGGTTTCGAATCAGCGGAATTTTTAAAACTGGGAACCGGTATTTTGGCCATTTTTCGAGATAATCAAAACGTGCAAGCGGTGTTAGATTTGCGATCGTTTGTGCCCGTTTGTACCACCAAAAGTTTCGTTTGTACCTCAAGGGGTTCAGAATTAGCGAAATTTATAAAACTGGGAATCGGTTTTTTGGCCATTTTTCAAAACACTAAAAATCTGCGAGCGGGGTTAGATTCGCCATCGTTTGTACCCGTTTGTACCACCAAAAGTTTCGTTTGTACCTCAAGGGGTTAAGAATGAACGGAATTTTTTAAACTGGGAACCGGTATTTTGGCCATTTTTTGAGATAATTAAAATCTGCAAGCGGGGTTAGATTCGCCGTCGTTTTTAGACGTTTGTACCACCAAAAGTTTCGTTTGTTCCTCAAGGGGTTTCGAATTAGCGGAATTTTTAAAACTGGGAACAGGTATTTTCGCCATTTTTCGAGATAATTAAAATTTGCAAGCGGGGTTAGATTCGCCATCGTTTGTAGACGTTTGTACCACCAAAAGTTTCGTTTGTACCTCAAGGGATTTCGAATTAGCGGAATTTTTGAAACTGGGAACCGGTATTTTGGCCATTTTTCGAGATAATCAAAATATGCAAAAGGGGTTAGATTTGCCAACGTTTGTAGACGTTTGTACCACCAAAAGTTTCGTTTGTACCTCAAGGGGTTCAGAATTAGCGGAATTTTTAAAACTGAGAACCGGTTTTTTGGCCATTTTTCGAGATAATCAAAACCTGCAAGCGGTGTTAGATTCGCGATCGTTTGTACCCGTTTTTACCACCAAAAGTTTCGTTTGTACTTCAAGGGGTTCAGAATTAGCGAAATTTATAAAACTGGGAACCGGTATTTTGGCAATTTTTCGAGATATTCAAAATGTGCAAGCGGGGTTAGATTCGCCATCGTTTGTAGACGTTTGTACCACCTAAAGTTTCGTTTGTACCTCAAGGGGTTTCGAATTAGCGGAATTTTTAAAACTGGGAACCGGTATTTTGGCCATTTTTTGAGATAATCAAAATGTACAAGCGGAGTTAAATTCGCCATCGTTTGTAGACGTTTGTACCACCAAAAGTTTCGTTTGTACCTCAAGGGGTTTCGAATCAGCGGAATTTTTAAAACTGGGAACCGGTATTTTGGCCATTTTTCGAGATAATCAAAACCTGCAAGCGGTGTTAGATTCGCGATCGTTTGTACCCGTTTGTACCACCAAAAGTTTCGTTTGTACCTCAAGGGGTTCAGAATTAGCGAAATTTATAAAACTGGGAATCGGTTTTTTGGCCATTTTTCAAAACACTAAAAATCTGCGAGCGGGGTTAGATTCGCCATCGTTTGTACCCGTTTGTACCACCAAAAGTTTCGTTTGTACCTCAAGGGGTTAAGAATGAACGGAATTTTTTAAACTGGGAACCGGTATTTTGGCCATTTTTCGAGATAATTAAAATCTGCAAGCGGGGTTAGATTCGCCGTCGTTTGTAGACGTTTGTACCACCAAAAGTTTCGTTTGTTCATCAAGGGGTTTCGAATTAGCGGAATTTTTAAAACTGGGAACAGGTATTTTGGCCATTTTTCGAGATAATTAAAATTTGCAAGCAGGTTAGATTCGCCATCGTTTGTACCCGTTTGTACCACCACAAGTTTGTTTGTGCCACAAAAGGTTCAGAATTAGCGAAATTTATAAAACAGGGAATCGGTTTTTTGGCCATTTTTCAAAACACTAAAAATCTGCGAGCGGGGTTAGATTCGCCATCGTTTGTACCCGTTTGTACCACCAAAAGTTTCGTTTGTACCTCAAGGGGTTAAGAATGAACGGAATTTTTTAAACTGGGAACCGGTATTTTGGCCATTTTTCGAGATAATTAAAATCTGCAAGCGGGGTTAGATTCGCCGTCGTTTGTAGACGTTTGTACCACCAAAAGTTTCGTTTGTTCCTCAAGGGGTTTCGAATTAGCGGAATTTTTAAAACTGGGAACAGGTATTTTGGCCATTTTTCGAGATAATTAAAATCTGCAAGCGGGGTTAGATTCGCCATCGTTTGTTCCCGTTTGTACCACCACAAGTTTGTTTGTGCCACAAAAGGTTCAGAATTAGCGAAATTTATAAAACTGGGAATCGGTTTTTTGGCCATTTTTCAAAACACTAAAAATCTGCGAGTGGGGTTAGATTCGCCATCGTTTGTACCCGTTTGTACCACCACAAGTTTGTTTGTGCCACAAAAGGTTCAGAATTAGCGGAATTTTTAAAACTGAGAACCGGTTTTTTGGCCATTTTTCGAGATAATCAAAACCTGCAAGCGGTGTTAGATTCGCGATCGTTTGTACCCGTTTGTACCACCAAAAGTTTCGTTTGTACCTCAAGGGGTTCAGAATTAGCGAAATTTATAAAACTGGGAATCGGTTTTTTGGCCATTTTTCAAAACACTAAAAATCTGCGAGCGGGGTTAGATTCGCCATCGTTTGTACCCGTTTGTACCACCAAAAGTTTCGTTTGTACCTCAAGGGGTTTCGAATCAGCGGAATTTTTAAAACTGGGAACCGGTATTTTGGCCATTTTTCGAGATAATCAAAATGTGCAAGCGGGGTTAGATTCGCCGTCGTTTGTAGACGTTTGTACCACCAAAAGTTTCGTTTGTACCTCAAGGGGTTCAGAATAAGCGAATTTTTTTAAAACGGAGAACCGGTTTTTTGCCAATTTTCTTCTGAACCAATCTCTCGAACGGTTCCTACAAATTCAGGCCGATATTTTAATTCTCGCACCGATTTTATGAGATCAACTCCTTTACGAAGCCCTAGTTCACGATCGGCTTCTGTTTGCTTCGCCTTGCGTAAAACATCTTCGCTATACAAATGCGCGGGAACTTTGTCGCCAAAATCCATCAGTTTATCAGCCTTTTCTCTGCGCCAAGCATACGTGGACTGGGCAGTAACTTCTTTAGCGACACATTTTCTCTTTGCTCCTCGCAGTTGGCGCTTCTTTGTGTGAACAACATTCTTAGTGTCACTAGTTGATATATCTTTATTTCTTTATTTTCGCTTACATGCACTCATACATTACATGGTTAGTAGGTTAATAAGTACATGAACCCTGACAGGGTGTTGCGAACTAAAAGTATGTTGAGTTGAGTTTATATAATAATAGTGGTTTTAGATTCAGGATATGTCAAAAATTGTTAGTGATTACATTAATTGCCGTTCATTTCAGTTAAGTTTGATTACATTTTAATTTAATTTTAATGAGATGTAGTTTTTGTAAATCCGAACATTTAAAATATCTTAACAATAATATTGCAATAAAAAAATAAAAAAATATTTAATAATAAATAATAATAAAATCTTTTATTTTCAGACAACTTAGTCCATAGAAAGAAAAAATTACATTAAATCCATTCAATTAATTAATTAAAATTCATTTAACTAAAATAAATTATTATAAATTAAAATAAATTAAATTAAACATAAAAATAAATCATAATTAAAAATAATAAATATACTACATAAATTTACTACATGCCCACACAATTTGCCTCTTTGTGACGAGAATTCAACAGTTCATCGCCCTGCCCCCCTCACATGCATTTAAAAGAGGAAAAAAAAAGATAAATATAAATGTCAGTATATTAATGGCTGTGGCTTGAGAATTCTTTAAACTAGTTGTGTAATTTGTCTTCTAAGTACTCTTTGACAGAATAATAACCTTTTGTCAATAACAATGTTTTTAGTTTTTTATTAAAAGTTTTGTCATTATGTTCTAATTGTAGTGATTTTGGTAGTTTATTATATATTTTGATTGCACTCACATATGGTCCGTTATTGAATATGTCCAGGTTTTTTTCGACGGTAGTGCCAGTCTATATTTATGTCGTGTGTTTATGTTGTGTGTGTCTTTCATTTGCGTAAATATGTGTTTATTTTTTCTCACGAATGTGCATATGTCAAGGATATAAATTGAGGGTAGTGTCAAGATATTTTGTTTTATGAAATACGTCTTGCAGCTATGTCTGTACGGTAAGTTGCACAGTATGCGTAAGCACTTTTTTTGCATTAGGAGTAGGTCGTCCGCGTGGACACTATTGCCCCAAAGCATAACACCGTATTTTAGCCAGGAGTACGCGTAGGCGTAATACGCTGTCAGAGCAGTTTCATAATTTGTGCTTACTTTTAGAATGCTTAGTGCGTATACAAATTTTGATAGTTTATTTTTGATGCTTGTCACATGTCTAGGAGTTTGAAATTATTTACTTCTGTGATTTCTTGATTTTCAAAAGATAATTTTAAGGTGAGCGCTTTTTTTTGCCATGGGTGAAATTGAATTATTTTAGTTTTTTTCATATTTATTTCTAGATTTTTTTTGTCAAGCCAGGATTTTAATTTCGTAATGCTATCTAATAGGGTCGCGTTAGCCTCAGTTGATGTGCCACATTGGAAAAGTAGTGAAATGTCATCGGCGAACATGACACACAAGTTATTGGGAAATAATTTGGGCAGTTCGTTAATGTATACCAGGAAGAGGATGCACCCGAGCACGCTTCCCTGCGGGATTGAACAATTGGTAGTTCGAATGTCAGATCGTACTGCTTGCGTCTCGTGCGAGTCATTATTAATATATGTCACTTCCACGTATTGTTTACGGTCCGTCAAATATGATTTTAGCCATTTGTAGGCTTGTCCACGAATACCCGAGTCATATAATGCTTTTAATAGTGTTTTATGGCAGACTTTATCGTAAGCTTTTGTCATGTCGAGTAATAGTCCTACAGCGTATTTTTTGTCATTTATAGTTGTAAGTATTTGCTGGATATATTTGTACACGGCTAAGGTCGTAGATCGGTTTTTTCGAAATCCGTATTGGTTCTCGTCGAAAATATTATATTTTTCAAAGAATTTATAAAGTCGATTTGCCATAGCTTTTTCGAAGATCTTGGATATTATTGATAAAAGTGCAATGGGTCGAAAATTCGATTTATCTGTGCAGTCACCTCCTTTTTTGGAAATTGGTCTTATTTTTGCTATTTTTAATTTTTCTGGGAAGCAACCTTCGTCAAAAGATTTATTGATTAGTTTGGTTAAAGGGGCAGTCAATTCATGAGCACAAGCTTTTAGCAACGTACTGGGTATTTCGTCATTACCGAAGCTACTTTTATTTTTTAGGCTTCTTATCAATTTATAGACTTCGCGCTCCGATACGGGTGATAGGTAAAGTGAGTTAGTGGGCGCCGCTTTGCCTATGCGATGTCCGCTGGGTGCAGCGTGACCGCAAGGTGCATGTGCATGCGACGGCGGTCCCGGGGCAGACTGAGCCGTCGGCGGCGTGGGGGACTCGCCTATCGTAGCGAAGAAGTCATTCAAAGTGTTTGCTATCAAGTTGGGTGATTCTGTAGTTTTGTTATTGATTTTAAGTTTTAAGTTTTTTGTTTTATTTGTGTCTTTCGTCGTTGTGTTTTTTATAATTCTCCACATGGTTTTAGTTTTGTTGCTTGATTTTTTCATTTCATTAGTAGTGTAATTATTTTTTTTCGATATATTAACCGATTTTTTTAGGACTTTTGTATACATTTTGTAGTGAGTTTTTAGTATGTCATTATTTGTTTGATTAATGAGAATCCGCAGCAGCCGTTTATGTTTACAAGATCGTTTTAAACCTCGTGTGAGCCAGTTTTTATCAGTTTTGTTTTTAATTTTTATGGATTTTACCGGTATATATGTGTCAAGTTTGTCTTGTAAGATGTCATGAAATTTATTGTAATTGGTTTGTTTGTTTGTTTGTTTATAAAGCTTTATTGTACACAAGAAAGAACACAGATACAAATCAGAAAAGTAAACATACAACGGCGGACTTATCCCGTATAGGGATCTCTTCCAGTCAACCGGCCAGTAATTGAGAGGAATGTTTACTTATTAAGCGTTTGGGGTAGAAGTAGTACAATTTAAATTTACAGAAAGGTACTGCACAAAAAAAAATATATACAGGTATGTAAACTACACAAATACAACTAAGATAAACTTACATATAAGAATACATATATATATATATATATAAATACATAAAATAAACTATTTAAAATAAAAAGTAATTAGCTCGAAGTAACTTAGGATTCCGAAAAGAAATTTAAAATTTTATTCTTAATTTTTATAATTTAATCTAATTGGTATTTATGTCATATTCATTTTTAATAATGTCATCCCAGTTAATTTTTGCGATCGCCAGTTTAAATTGAGTTATGTTTTTTTCCGTATATAGCCTTTTTTGAGTGTGGTAATTTTTGCACGTTTGTGGTTTAATTGTGGCTGTTTTGTTTGTTAGAGTTGTGTATAACACGCCATGGTGGTCGCAAAAACCAAAATCTTCGACATGAACATTATGATTGTTATTTTTATTCGTGTATACTAGGTCGATGCAAGTACTTGACGTTTTTGTCACCCTTGTTGGTTTGTTAACTAGTCGGTGAAGGTTACGCGTTAGCATTAATTGGTTGAGGTTTATTGAGTGTTTTGTGGTCTTTAACATATCTATATTAAAATCTCCGCCTATTATTATATGTTTTTTACAGTCTTTATATTTCAGTTTGTTTAGTATATTATTTATGGTTTTAAAGAAATTCTCAATTTGCCTGTCTTGCCTATAAATATTAATTAATATAATGTTATATTCCGGTAATTCAATTCCGCAGCATTCTGTTACTCCTTGTATGGACAGTTCAGCGATGTCTGTCCTTTCCATGTATTCTATACCGCTGCGTAGCAGAATCGCCACTCCTCCCCCTTCTTGGTTGCATCGATGGAATATAGCTGCGAACTCGTAGCCGCGTATGTTTATGAGATTTAATTGGTTCTCTGATATCCATGTCTCGGACACGCAGATAGCATGTATTTGCTTATCGTGCGTAGCAATAAATGACTCCAGTGTATGGGATTTGTTTTTTTAGGCTTTGCATATTTTGAAACATTATATTAATTTCAGTTCCGGAATGTCTGTTGTGAGTGTGTTCCACTGTGGACTCGAAACGTATGGCTAGTGTTTCTATCTGCAAGATCTTGTGTGGTGTTCAATAGTGTATCCGTGTTGTGTTGCAATGTATCGTCGTGTGTTCTCTGCGATATAGTGAGTTTCTTACTATGTATTGTACCTTCATGTATGGGTGTGTTATACTCCTTGCCGTTTATTATGAGTTTATTATCCCTAATTACTGCATGTTGCCCTTCCTGCCTAGCTTTGTATAATAACTGTCTCAGTTGTTTTCTTGCTCGTAACGATTGTTCGTCCATAACTTTGGATATATACATTCCTGTATGCCTAAAGTATTGCGTGTTTTGAAAAATATACTTCGTCATTCGTTTACTGATAAGTTCGATAATAATCGGTCGTTTGGGTCCTTTTTTGCCTATCCTTCTAATGTCTTCTATATAGCCTGTCAGGTTTATATTAAGAGTATTGTAGAAAATATTAACTATTTCGTCATGTAGGTCGTACTCTGTCTCCCTGTATCGTTCTTCAAGTCCATATAACACAATTTTTTTATCAGTATCTAATTCTTTTGTGTATGTGTGCGGTGGTGATGGTAATGTTTGTACTTGTGTGCTATGCATGGTTTTTTGTAATTCATTTTCCAAATTTTTTAATTCCTGTCGTAATGTTTGTTTTTCTAGTTCAAGGTTTTCTATCTGTTTTTCCACTGTCGTAACTTTATTCAAAAACTGTTCCTGTTTGTTTTCTAATTTACTAATATGTTGCTTTGTCTCTTGTCTAAGGTTATTTATGGCAGCGGATATTTCTGTTTGTATTGCGCTGGTGAGGTTGTTAAGCAGTGTAATTTGAATAATTTCTAATTTAGAATCTAATAGGCTACTGAATCGGTCATAGGTAATTGTGTCCGTGTTTATGTTGGTTTCTTTAATGTGTTCATTGTTGTGGGTTGTAGCATGGTTGCTAAGATCGGTTAGGTGTTCTGTGTTTCCCGTGAAATTTTGATCGTCATGCAAAAGGTCGTCTACTGACATAATTGTTTCGTTCAGTGGATTCATTTGTGTACATTTTACAGGGGTATCATCATCACGTTTTCTGTGTGTTATATTAGAGCATGATGGGCAGCGCCATTTACATTTTAGGTCGTTCCTATTAGCCATGAAGTAGGCAGATGTTATGTTTAAACACTGATAATGATAGTTACTTCTACATCCGTTGCAACTAAGCATCTCGCCGGGGTATTTAATGGGTTGGTTGCAGTTTGCTGAGCAATGCATGTCTGTGTTTCTGAGTTAATGTCGGTAGATAATTTGTAATTGTGGTCGTCCGTTACCTTGGTGTGAGCAGTGTAGTATAGTGGATTTGCTCGGAGTGTGAGCGAGACGTCAATGTCGCAGCTTGATGGCCGATGCGTTGTTGACGAGCTTTTTGGTTTAAGAAATTATTTTCACTTATACACTAAAAGTACTCAAGCTTGTCACTATCACTTTTACGTTTATCGTTTATTGTCACTTTAATTTTAGTTCTACTCGGATTAAGTCAAGTATTTTTCGCTTCTGCTTAAGATATTAGATTTATATATTAGAGCGTACGTACGTGCGGTTACGCGCGATACTCAACATATATATAATTGTAAAGTGAGACCTTCACCTTCGGTTGGATTGTCTAGGGCCAATAAATTCATTCTAACACCACACTCAGTACAAGAACCCTTTATCGTCAAGTAAGGTTCTCCGACATTTTCGTTTACTTTCGGGTTTTTAAATGTATAGCAGCACGGCAACTTATGTTCCCGCCATAACTGTTCTTGAAGAACATCGGTCCAGCCCACTCGCAGGACTCTGTAATCTCGACCTTTGTAGCACACGTCACGAGGGCGGATACTATTCCAGTTGTCGCTTGACAAAGTAATGGTTGTTCGAAGTGGTGGCAACACATCGCGGGATGTGTTTAATGACCAGTTTGAGTTACAACTGCGATCCATTCCGAGATCTGATTCATCAAGTTTTTGCTCAATGCCATGCTCGCTTCGAAGCATATCCTGAATTTTGTGGTCGTTCCGAGAGATATATAAATAGATGTGCTTTATTGACATACTGTTCCCAAGTTTTTTTGACGCGTCATTCCAAACATTATTTGATAGAGATTTTAGCATTCCAGCATCATCGAAAAACTCCAAATCTTTCACTGCATCAAAAATCACTTTCACCTGAAATTTAGGCGCGCGCGGCATTTTCTACTTTCTACTTCACGCGGTCAATTCGAAAAAAGCCTATAAATTGAAAACTGCTTAGCCGAATTGCACAGTAAATGTGTCAAACGACGCGGATTGATAAAAGCTATGTATTTAAATACTAAAACTGAGGTATCGCTATTGAAAAAGAGAAAGTTATGGTACAAAAACAGATTTTTCTACAAATCAAATTGGCTGAAGGCACTGTATCTCAGCGATTATAGTGATTCTCGCGTCAAAAAGGTGCAAGAAGACGGAGGGATATGCTAATAACTATTTAAAATTATAATTGAAGCAGATGGGAAACAGAAAAAAACAAACAGGTGAATTTTAAAAATAATTGAAACGTCAATGTAAACGTAAGACAAAAGTGGCGATTTTAATAGGAAAACGGATTAGACCTAGGGCGGAAACAATGAAAAGGACTACAAAATGTATAATATGTTATTTTAAAAGATATGTGGGAGCAAATATTCGTTGAAGTTAGTATGGGAAGTGTTTAGGTAGGTAAACTCGGTATGACCGTTAAAATCGAAAAAAGCCTATAAATTGAAAACTGCTTAGCCGAATTGCACAGTAAATGTGTCAAACGACGCGGATTGATAAAAGCTATGTATTTAAATACTAAAACTGAGGTATCGCTATTGAAAAAGAGAAAGTTATGGTACAAAAACAGATTTTTCTACAAATCAAATTGGCTGAAGGCACTGTATCTAAGCGATTATTGTGATTCTCGCGTCAAAAAGGTGCTTAGTTAAAAAATACTTAGTTCTACTTATAGGTATATCGAGATCAGCTTCACTTGATTTGAATTATTTTTAGTTCGATGCATGTAATCTTCAAAGAACTGTGTGCTGTGTGCAGCCAATGGAAATGTCGTTTTTGCTTTTATATAATATCATCGTAATATAAATAAAAATAAATAAAAATGCAGACCTTTGCTCATCAGTGGGACAGTAGGTACCTAAGGTTAATTTAAAATATAATATTTATATATATATATATATATATATATATATATATACAATGTCCTTTTTAATTAAGTACAAATATTTTAAGGTGTGATTCAGTCCATCCTTTCGAACAAGATTTCCCAATAAATGTATATCGAAATACGAAAAAAAATTGTAGGTTCTCGTACATATCACCGTAGTCACGTGATATCATTCATTAGAAAAGAAAATGAAAATTTTTATTTCTTTATTTTGATATACCTACATTTATTAGGAAAAGTTGTTCGAAATGATGGACTGAATCACCCCTTAAAATATTTGTACCTACTTAATTAAAAAGGACATTGTATGTATATATACTAGTGATCTAGTATAGCCTGTGGTTCGATTTATTACGGGTAGGAATGTCCCTTTCACATTGTAGAACACAATACAACTAAAATGATACCTATCTACTTTTTTTTAAATTTATTCACCATATTTCCGTATCATATTCAAAGTTCTTTGGAATTTGATAAAGTTCGATAGGTACGTAACGTAGTCGTACGATGCCACTGACTTACTCAGGTGTGTGAATGTGTTCGCCACCGGTCGTTCCGGGCGCGACCTCGCGACGCGGCACTACTTATATCCAAACTTCTGCTTTAGGTAGGTACACGGGGTAGGTAAGTACGTGTTGACCCGCAACATGTTGAGACCTGTGCTCGTATATCAGGTGTTAGGGTGTTACGGTTGCGGACGTTACGATTTACCTAACATCTCCAGCTATTATAATCGTCACTTAGTATTTCGGATAAAGTTAGGTATTACAATACAATATAAACCATATTTCGATGTTTTTATGACATGCATGATAAGATACTAAGTACCTTTAGTTCGTACGGCGTGTGCCTTTTTCAATGATATCTTATCTTATCTTATACCTTTAAACGAGCAATTCTTGTATCTTATTCTTATACCTTTAAACGAGCAATTCTTGTATGTATGTATATATATTTATTTATACATTTCTGTGATCTCAAAAACGGCTAACGATTTTGCTGAAAATTTGTATATGGGGGTTTTCGGGGGTAAATAATCGATCTAGATTAATTTTATGTTTGGGAAAACGCGTGTTTTCGAGTTTTCATGCGTTTTTCTTTCCACGCAGAATATGGTCGCTAATTTCGTCGCGCCGCGACCGCCTTGATTTAGCTCAGTGGTTAATAATAGCGACCGCTAGAAAGAGTGTTACGGGTTCGAATCCCACTCGGTGACTTACTTTTGTTTTTTTTTATGTTTAAGTTTATATATTTTTTTTTTATTTTGCATTGTTTTTAGACAAGTTTAAAAAAAATAGTTAATGTTTGAGATGTAACCGAGCTAAGCTCGGTCGCCCAGGTACTATATATATATTTATTTATAAATTTCTGTGATCTCGAAAACGGCTCTAACGATTTCGCAGAAAATTTTTATATGGGGGTTTTCGGGGGTAAACAATCGATCTAGATTAGTTTTATGTTTGGGAAAACGCGTGTTTTCGAGTTTTCATGCGTTTTTCTTTCCACGCAGAATATGGTCGCTAATTTCGTCGCGCCGCGATCGCTTTGATTTAGCTCAGCGGTTAAGGATAGCGACCGCTAGATAGAGTATTACGGGTTCGAATCCCACTCGGTGACTTACTTTTGTTTTTTTTTATGTTTAAGTTTATATATATTTTTTTATTTTGCATTGTTTTTAGACAAATTAAAAAAAAAAAAAGTTAATGTTTGAGATGTAACCGAGCAAAGCTCGGTCGCCCAGGTACTTTGTTCTAGAAACAAAATGCAGCGCAAAATGATACGAATACGATTTTGTTTGTACACAGTGTACGTAGTATATTTTACTCTGAGGTACATTATTACAAGATATTATAATAGGTAGGTATCATTTGTATAATCTATTCTTACGGACGAGTTAGTACCTACGCTTTATAGTAAAGACGGTGCTGCCATCAATATAATCCCACATAAAACCTTAAAGCACACAAAGTGCCATCTAGTGACATAATTAAAAACCAAAAATTGTGCTTTTAGACAAATATTTCTGAATTTCGTGAAATAGACAAAGAAATTGCTTTAAAAATATCTATTGCAGCTCATAAAAATCATATTTAATAAGTTAGAGTATTACTTTGTTCAAATAATGGTAATAAAAGATTTTAATGTTTTCCGTGGTTTTAATCGATACCTACTGCGCCATCTAGTGAGGACGGAACGGTAATAATTACGTTTATATGGCAATGGGTAGGCGTGGTTTAGGCATAAGATCCTGAGTATCTATGATAATACACATTTTGGCCATTGTTAATGCTGTCCTACGTACGTAACCCGTAATCGCGCCATACCTACAAGGGGTAGGTAGCCGCGCGCGCCGCACGAGGGGTGTTAAAATTAACAGATTCGGATGCAGGACAGCGACGCGTCGATCATTTATGTTATAAAATATCAAATTTAAAAACGTGTTTGAAGTAAGTGCCATTTATGAAACGCAGAGTCACAATAACGAATGTTTTTTTCCATACAAAAAACCGTGCGTTTAGTGACTTCGCATTTCAAAAAATGACACCACTAACCATTCATAATATATAACTTCAAAAATATCTAGGTAGGTAAGTAAGCATTTCTCATCTTTCATGCACATTATGATAATTAATGAATCGTACTGCGTAAAAAATTGCAAAATTATATTAAGTACCTACCTACCTTCTTACAAAAAAAAGAACCTCTTGCAATGTGATAGGTATGTAGGTACTCATAAGAAATCTGAATACGTATAACTTTATTTACCAGGCGGTTTATCTTTTTTTTGTCGGGGAAAGTGAAAAAGAGTATGGAAATCTAATAGGTAGGTACTTAGTTCTACTTATAGGTATATCGAGATCAGCTTCACTTGATTTGAATTATTTTTAGTTCGATGCATGTAATCTTCAAAGAACTGTGTGCTGTGTGCAGCCAATGGAAATGTCGTTTTTGCTTTTATATAATATCATCGTAATATAAATAAAAATAAAAATAAATAAAAATGCAGACCTTTGCTCATCAGTGGGACAGTAGGTACCTAAGGTTAATTTAAAATATAATATTTATATATATATATATATATATATATATATATATATATATATACAATGTCCTTTTTAATTAAGTACAAATATTTTAAGGTGTGATTCAGTCCATCCTTTCGAACAAGATTTCCCAATAAATGTATATCGAAATACGAAAAAAAATTGTAGGTTCTCGTACATATCACCGTAGTCACGTGATATCATTCATTAGAAAAGAAAATGAAAATTTTTATTTCTTTATTTTGATATACCTACATTTATTAGGAAAAGTTGTTCGAAATGATGGACTGAATCACCCCTTAAAATATTTGTACCTACTTAATTAAAAAGGACATTGTATGTATATATACTAGTGATCTAGTATAGCCTGTGGTTCGATTTATTACGGGTAGGAATGTCCCTTTCACATTGTAGAACACAATACAACTAAAATGATACCTATCTACTTTTTTTTAAATTTATTCACCATATTTCCGTATCATATTCAAAGTTCTTTGGAATTTGATAAAGTTCGATAGGTACGTAACGTAGTCGTACGATGCCACTGACTTACTCAGGTGTGTGAATGTGTTCGCCACCGGTCGTTCCGGGCGCGACCTCGCGACGCGGCACTACTTATATCCAAACTTCTGCTTTAGGTAGGTACACGGGGTAGGTAAGTACGTGTTGACCCGCAACATGTTGAGACCTGTGCTCGTATATCAGGTGTTAGGGTGTTACGGTTGCGGACGTTACGATTTACCTAACATCTCCAGCTATTATAATCGTCACTTAGTATTTCGGATAAAGTTAGGTATTACAATACAATATAAACCATATTTCGATGTTTTTATGACATGCATGATAAGATACTAAGTACCTTTAGTTCGTACGGCGTGTGCCTTTTTCAATGATATCTTATCTTATCTTATACCTTTAAACGAGCAATTCTTGTATCTTATTCTTATACCTTTAAACGAGCAATTCTTGTATGTATGTATATATATTTATTTATACATTTCTGTGATCTCAAAAACGGCTAACGATTTTGCTGAAAATTTGTATATGGGGGTTTTCGGGGGTAAATAATCGATCTAGATTAATTTTATGTTTGGGAAAACGCGTGTTTTAGAGTTTTCATGCGTTTTTCTTTCCACGCAGAATATGGTCGCTAATTTCGTCGCGCCGCGACCGCCTTGATTTAGCTCAGTGGTTAATAATAGCGACCGCTAGAAAGAGTGTTACGGGTTCGAATCCCACTCGGTGACTTACTTTTGTTTTTTTTTATGTTTAAGTTTATATATTTTTTTTTTATTTTGCATTGTTTTTAGACAAGTTTAAAAAAAAATAGTTAATGTTTGAGATGTAACCGAGCTAAGCTCGGTCGCCCAGGTACTATATATATATTTATTTATAAATTTCTGTGATCTCGAAAACGGCTCTAACGATTTCGCAGAAAATTTTTATATGGGGGTTTTCGGGGGTAAACAATCGATCTAGATTAGTTTTATGTTTGGGAAAACGCGTGTTTTCGAGTTTTCATGCGTTTTTCTTTCCACGCAGAATATGGTCGCTAATTTCGTCGCGCCGCGATCGCTTTGATTTAGCTCAGCGGTTAAGGATAGCGACCGCTAGATAGAGTATTACGGGTTCGAATCCCACTCGGTGACTTACTTTTGTTTTTTTTTATGTTTAAGTTTATATATATTTTTTTATTTTGCATTGTTTTTAGACAAATTAAAAAAAAAAAAAGTTAATGTTTGAGATGTAACCGAGCAAAGCTCGGTCGCCCAGGTACTTTGTTCTAGAAACAAAATGCAGCGCAAAATGATACGAATACGATTTTGTTTGTACACAGTGTACGTAGTATATTTTACTCTGAGGTACATTATTACAAGATATTATAATAGGTAGGTATCATTTGTATAATCTATTCTTACGGACGAGTTAGTACCTACGCTTTATAGTAAAGACGGTGCTGCCATCAATATAATCCCACATAAAACCTTAAAGCACACAAAGTGCCATCTAGTGACATAATTAAAAACCAAAAATTGTGCTTTTAGACAAATATTTCTGAATTTCGTGAAATAGACAAAGAAATTGCTTTAAAAATATCTATTGCAGCTCATAAAAATCATATTTAATAAGTTAGAGTATTACTTTGTTCAAATAATGGTAATAAAAGATTTTAATGTTTTCCGTGGTTTTAATCGATACCTACTGCGCCATCTAGTGAGGACGGAAGGGTAATAATTACGTTTATATGGCGATGGGTAGGCGTGGTTTAGGCATAAGATCCTGAGTATCTATGATAATACACATTTTGGCCATTGTTAATGCTGTCCTACGTACGTAACCCGTAATCGCGCCATACCTACAAGGGGTAGGTAGCCGCGCGCGCCGCACGAGGGGTGTTAAAATTAACAGATTCGGATGCAGGACAGCGACGCGTCGATCATTTATGTTATAAAATATCAAATTTAAAAACGTGTTTGAAGTAAGTGCCATTTATGAAACGCAGAGTCACAATAACGAATGTTTTTTTCCATACAAAAAACCGTGCGTTTAGTGACTTCGCATTTCAAAAAATGACACCACTAACCATTCATAATATATAACTTCAAAAATATCTAGGTAGGTAAGTAAGCATTTCTCATCTTTCATGCACATTATGATAATTAATGAATCGTACTGCGTAAAAAATTGCAAAATTATATTAAGTACCTACCTACCTTCTTACAAAAAAAAGAACCTCTTGCAATGTGATAGGTATGTAGGTACTCATAAGAAATCTGAATACGTATAACTTTATTTACCAGGCGGTTTATCTTTTTTTTGTCGGGGAAAGTGAAAAAGAGTATGGAAATCTAATAGGTAGGTACTTAGTTCTACTTATAGGTATATCGAGATCAGCTTCACTTGATTTGAATTATTTTTAGTTCGATGCATGTAATCTTCAAAGAACTGTGTGCTGTGTGCAGCCAATGGAAATGTCGTTTTTGCTTTTATATAATATCATCGTAATATAAATAAAAATAAAAATAAATAAAAATGCAGACCTTTGCTCATCAGTGGGACAGTAGGTACCTAAGGTTAATTTAAAATATAATATTTATATATATATATATATATATATATATATATATATATATATATATATATATATATATATATATATATATACAATGTCCTTTTTAATTAAGTACAAATATTTTAAGGTGTGATTCAGTCCATCCTTTCGAACAAGATTTCCCAATAAATGTATATCGAAATACGAAAAAAAATTGTAGGTTCTCGTACATATCACCGTAGTCACGTGATATCATTCATTAGAAAAGAAAATGAAAATTTTTATTTCTTTATTTTGATATACCTACATTTATTAGGAAAAGTTGTTCGAAATGATGGACTGAATCACCCCTTAAAATATTTGTACCTACTTAATTAAAAAGGACATTGTATGTATATATACTAGTGATCTAGTATAGCCTGTGGTTCGATTTATTACGGGTAGGAATGTCCCTTTCACATTGTAGAACACAATACAACTAAAATGATACCTATCTACTTTTTTTTAAATTTATTCACCATATTTCCGTATCATATTCAAAGTTCTTTGGAATTTGATAAAGTTCGATAGGTACGTAACGTAGTCGTACGATGCCACTGACTTACTCAGGTGTGTGAATGTGTTCGCCACCGGTCGTTCCGGGCGCGACCTCGCGACGCGGCACTACTTATATCCAAACTTCTGCTTTAGGTAGGTACACGGGGTAGGTAAGTACGTGTTGACCCGCAACATGTTGAGACCTGTGCTCGTATATCAGGTGTTAGGGTGTTACGGTTGCGGACGTTACGATTTACCTAACATCTCCAGCTATTATAATCGTCACTTAGTATTTCGGATAAAGTTAGGTATTACAATACAATATAAACCATATTTCGATGTTTTTATGACATGCATGATAAGATACTAAGTACCTTTAGTTCGTACGGCGTGTGCCTTTTTCAATGATATCTTATCTTATCTTATACCTTTAAACGAGCAATTCTTGTATCTTATTCTTATACCTTTAAACGAGCAATTCTTGTATGTATGTATATATATTTATTTATACATTTCTGTGATCTCAAAAACGGCTAACGATTTTGCTGAAAATTTGTATATGGGGGTTTTCGGGGGTAAATAATCGATCTAGATTAATTTTATGTTTGGGAAAACGCGTGTTTTAGAGTTTTCATGCGTTTTTCTTTCCACGCAGAATATGGTCGCTAATTTCGTCGCGCCGCGATCGTTTTTATTTAGCTCAGCGGTTAAGGATAGCGACCGCTAGATAGAGTGTTACGGGTTCGAATCCCACTCGGTGACTTACTTTTGTTTTTTTTATGTTTAAGTTTATATATATTTTTTTATTTTGCATTGTTTTTAGACAAATTAAAAAAAAAAAGTTAATGTTTGAGATGTAACCGAGCAAAGCTCGGTCGCCCAGGTACTTTGTTCTAGAAACAAAATGCAGCGCAAAATGATACGAATACGATTTTGTTTGTACACAGTGTACGTAGTATATTTTACTCTGAGGTACATTATTACAAGATATTATAATAGGTAGGTATCATTTGTATAATCTATTCTTACGGACGAGTTAGTACCTACGCTTTATAGTAAAGACGGTGCTGCCATCAATATAATCCCACATAAAACCTTAAAGCACACAAAGTGCCATCTAGTGACATAATTAAAAACCAAAAATTGTGCTTTTAGACAAATATTTCTGAATTTCGTGAAATAGACAAAGAAATTGCTTTAAAAATATCTATTGCAGCTCATAAAAATCATATTTAATAAGTTAGAGTATTACTTTGTTCAAATAATGGTAATAAAAGATTTTAATGTTTTCCGTGGTTTTAATCGATACCTACTGCGCCATCTAGTGAGGACGGAAGGGTAATAATTACGTTTATATGGCGATGGGTAGGCGTGCCCTAGGTCTAATCCGTTTTCCTATTAAAATCGCCACTTTTGTCTTACGTTTACATTGACGTTTCAATTATTTTTAAAATTCAGCTGTTTGTTTTTTTCTGTTTCCCATCTGCTTCAATTATAATTTTAAATAGTCATTAGCATATCCCTCCGTCTTCTTGCACCTTTTTGACGCGAGAATCACAATAATCGCTTAGATACAGTGCCTTCAGCCAATTTGATTTGTAGAAAAATCTGTTTTTGTACCATAACTTTCTCTTTTTCAATAGCGATACCTCAGTTTTAGTATTTAAATACATAGCTTTTATCAATCCGCGTCGTTTGACACATTTACTGTGCAATTCGGCTAAGCAGTTTTCAATTTATAGGCTTTTTTCGAATTGACCGCGTGAAGTAGAAAGTAGAAAATGCCGCGCGCGCCTAAATTTCAGGTGAAAGTGATTTTTGATGCAGTGAAAGATTTGGAGTTTTTCGATGATGCTGGAATGCTAAAATCTCTATCAAATAATGTTTGGAATGACGCGTCAAAAAAACTTGGGAACAGTATGTCAATAAAGCACATCTATTTATATATCTCTCGGAACGACCACAAAATTCAGGATATGCTTCGAAGCGAGCATGGCATTGAGCAAAAACTTGATGAATCAGATCTCGGAATGGATCGCAGTTGTAACTCAAACTGGTCATTAAACACATCCCGCGATGTGTTGCCACCACTTCGAACAACCATTACTTTGTCAAGCGACAACTGGAATAGTATCCGCCCTCGTGACGTGTGCTACAAAGGTCGAGATTACAGAGTCCTGCGAGTGGGCTGGACCGATGTTCTTCAAGAACAGTTATGGCGGGAACATAAGTTGCCGTGCTGCTATACATTTAAAAACCCGAAAGTAAACGAAAATGTCGGAGAACCTTACTTGACGATTAAGGGTTCTTGTACTGAGTGTGGTGTTAGAATGAATTTATTGGCCCTAGACAATCCAACCGAAGGTGAAGGTCTCACTTTACATATACCAACTAGTGACACTAAGAATATTGTTCACACAAAGAAGCGCCAACTGCGAGGAGCAAAGAGAAAATGTGTCGCTAAAGAAGTTACTGCCCAGTCCACGTATGCTTGGCGCAGAGAAAAGGCTGATAAACTGATGGATTTTGGCGACAAAGTTCCCGCGCATTTGTATAGCGAAGATGTTTTACGCAAGGCGAAGCAAACAGAAGCCGATCGTGAACTAGGGCTTCGTAAAGGAGTTGATCTCATAGAATCGGTGCGAGAATTAAAATATCGGCCTGAATTTGTAGGAACCGTTCGAGAGATTGGTTCAGACAAATTCTTCGCTATGTACTGGAGTCAGGAACAATCTTTCCTGTATAAGAAGCACTGCAGAGACCAGAAAAACATTGGAAGCCTCAGTATAGACGCGACTGGTTCGGTTATAAGAAAAATTCCCAAACCAGATGGGTCGAGTTCCACTGTTTATCTATATCAGGGTGTAATTCCGTTTGGTAAGAAAATCCTGCCAGTTGTTCAGATGGTTTCCGAAAAACACGACACGAACATCTTAACTTACTGGTTACGTGAATGGTTGCGATCCGGCGTGCCAGTACCTGAAGAGGTTGTAAGCGATTATTCGCTTGCACTTTTAAACGCTCTATGTTTGGCGTTCGAAATAATTGACCTCAACACATACACCAATAGATGTTTCGCGTTGACTAAAGAAAGCAATGTTGTTTGGAGGCCCCGATGTCGCTTAAGGATCGACATTGCGCATCTCATTAAGCTTGTAACTCGTTGGAAGTGTTTTGGCAATACGCATGGGCGGGTTAAAGAGTTCTTTCTCAGATGCACTGGATTTATTGCCAAGTCCACTACGTTCGAGCAGTTTGAAAGTTTCATACGTGACACCCTGACCGTAGCTTATTCAGAGACCGAGGACATAGATTTGAGTAACGGCTGCTTCGAAGCTCAAGCACGGTTGATCAGAAAAATTAAAGCCGTGAACGAACGAGCATTTGTAGAAGAGATTGATGAAATGATTAAATCTAAAATCGATCCTGAATATTTCGGCGACTCCGAAGATGATGCGACAGTCAAACTGGACCTCGAAGCTGCCGATTTTGATGTGACTGGGAGCTTGAGTGATTTTCTGAAAAACCTCGAAGATAGTTGCAATAGTAACACGACAACGGGAGATCGACCAAATCCGTATTGGTGTCCGGGCTTCGCACGTGGTCTTCTGAGAATATGCAAGCACTTCACTCTCTGGACATCTGTACTGGCAGCTGATGGTTCCACTGCAACTTCAGCACGAAGTGAGGAATATTTCCGTGAGTTGAAAACACTGACACTAAAAGGTGACCGCAACCTTCGAGCGGATAAGTTTTTGATAAAGCATATGCGTTCAATTTCTGGTGCCGTGAAATTGCTTAATGCTGATTACGAGTCCTCAACCGAAACAACAGACAAAAATTCAAGATTTGACGCGTTCTCGGAATTTGAAGTACCGTCGAAGCTTAACGTGTGCTCAATGCTCCACGAGAGCTCAAAATTGGAAAGAACGTCGGAAATCGAAGATAGTTCAAACTTTTATGAGAGGTCGAAAGAGGACCAGGTCTCTGAACTCGGCGAGACTTCGAAGTCCGACGAGGGCTTGAAGCTCAACGAGAGCTCGAAGTTAGACTACAGCGCGAACCACGACGATAGCTCGCTGCTCAATGATCGTACTGAGAGCTCAAAACTTGTGAAAATCTCATTGCTCGGCGAACACGATTCAGCATCAGTGCATGAGGCTGAGACGAGTACTGAAAGCTTTAGGGAGACGTACCCATTCTTAAATGAAGAAGAAAACTGGGGTGGCAAGAATTTGAACAAAGGCCGTTGCACGGGGTGGCATCGAAAAATCATTAAAGCGCCAGGGGAAAAGTCAAGCAGATAAACCGCCAAAACGCGAAAAAAATTTGACTCCTTGTCCAGACGTAACAAGTGTCCTTGAACGACCAAAATCAAACTGTAATCTACCGTTGCTGAAAAACGGACAAGTGCTGGGGCCAGTCCGCGTCGAAAAGCAACACGTAACTTTTTATAATACGTGTGCTTTCGACGCACTCGCCCAATCGATTTTAACGGCGTATAGAGATTGGTCTAATTACCATAATTATATAGAAAAGTCAAAAAATATTTTTTACGATTTCATAAAAATGTTATCGAAATCCGGAACAACGGCGCGCACGTACAACAGACGATCAACGCTACTAGTAGATAAGTTTCCGCAAAATAATAATAGAATAGATTGTCATTCGAATGTCGGAAACTTAATAAGATATATGTTTTTGAGCGACGAGACGTCCTACCAAATTTTGACACAATGTCACGCCTGTAATCACCACGTCGCCGAAAATCACCCGGTGATTGAAGTGGACGTGAAACCTTTCTATGTAGACGGTATGCAGATTTTGGAAAAGTCGGTTACTGAGAAAGTTCTGGATGCACGTTTGAAAAAATGCATGCGGTGCGGGAATAAAAAGGTAACCTCGGAAGTGTCTTTGGGACCGCACTTCTTCATGGACATTGAGTGCTTACAGTTGTTTACCCTAGCTGCAAATATGGGGTACAAAAACTGGTCAGGGGTATTTACAATATCCCAAATCCCTGCGAGACTTGTAATACAGCAAACGGAGTACAGACTAGTTTCTGTATTGGAGTACGTTGGCGCATCGGATCCAAAATGTGTTGGGCACTATGTGGCGTACATCCGCCGAATAACCGGGCGATGGGAAGTACACAACGACCTAAGTGTCGATAACAAACCAATCCTCGCCACATCGAGAGCACTTTCACAGCAAAGGAAACTGTCGCTGCTGATGTATGTCAAGCAGTCGTGAATAGAGAGTAATTTTTAGAAAAAAATATAAAAAAACATCACTAAAGAAATAACTTTTTTGAACGAATACATTTTTCAAATTACGAGAGAAAAGCCAAAAAACCAACGAAAAATGAAATAGGAAAAAAACAGTCAAGAAAAAAAAACACAAAGAAAAAAATCAAAAAAATAAGTACTTAATAATAATAGTTTTTTTTAGTTATTACACCATAAACCAATCAAGAAAAAAAATACGAAAACGAATAAAACAGTCGACAATTTTTTTTTAATTTGATATAAATACTTAATAAAAACAGTTTATTCAGCAATTACACCTTAAAACAATTAAGAAAATAACAAAATACATAAATAAACAGTTAAGAAAAAAATCCAGAAAAAAAATAAAAAAAAATCACGAAAAAAATAATAAAAATAATTAAAAAAATACTTAATTACCTACATAGTTTATTCATTAATTATACCATTAAAGAATCAAGAAAATAAAAAAAATAACAAAATACGAATATAAAAACAATCAAAAAACAAATCAAAAATCAAGATAATAAATACTTAATAAAAATAGTTTATTCAGTAATTAGACCTTAAAACAATCAAGAAAATAAAAAAAGGAATATATACAAATAATTATCAAACTGAAACTAGATTCAACCTAGTCCACGGCGTTAGTTTTGGGTGAGGCACAATTTTTTTTATTGAGAGTTCAAAATTCAAAAATTCTAATTCAAATGTTTATTCAGAAATTAGACTTTTACACATCACTAAGTAAAGTCACGAGAGTGGGTTGGGGGATAGGAAACTACAATCATATGGAAAAGTGCCTTTATTATCAACTCAAGTGTGTACTCACGATTGACAGCATACTAGTCCTCTTCCCTTGCGTATCACTGCACTGCTACGTACGCGTAAATATCATTTCGCTGTTACGCGCGCAGAAACGTCACAGCACTGTCCTGCGCGTGGAAACGTCACTTCACTGTCACGCGCGGAAACGTCATTTCACTGTCACTCGCGTATTTTTACTGCACTGAACACTTTAGTTCTACACTTCACTTTTACTTTATTTTCTTTCTTTTCCTTATTCCTTTTTCGGATTTTAATTCCAAGCTTTTCAAATTTAATTTAAATTTAAAGAAAAGCTACTGATACCGGTGCTTTGCAACGACCACTGCTGAGAAGAATCGCTAAAAGAAATTCATTTTCCCATTATTGGTCGCCCACTCGCCAGAAGGGCTCTGTCATATTATTATTATTATTATTTTGGCTTTTTTAAATGAAATGTTGATAACTTAATACATTATAACATATTGTCGCGAACGAGATAGATGTAGAATATTCGCGAGTAAGAACTTTGCTGGCGAGATAGATTTGGAATGTTCGCGAGTGGAATCATGCAAGCGAAACTAGGCCTTATATTCTTACAGCATAAAGGCTAGAGTTCTTTGAATGGTCGTCGGCTTAGTCGCACTCACACATACATACCGGCGTCTCGATGTTTCCCGTCAATCGAAATACATTCGTCAAGTAATGAGAATATTCGAGAAAAGTGTAGACCTCTGTATCGGCGCATATAAAAAGGCGATCGAGTGCGCGTCCCGCCAGTTCAGTACGAGCTACGAAAGCGATAACTTCGAAGCGAACCGAAGCGAAGGAAACCTACCTCAGTGCGATAAGTGGAAGTACCTGCGACTACTTTGGCGAGATACCTGGACCTCAGCTGCTACGCGACTTGGACTTGGACATCAGGAAGACCATCTTCACGTGTCAACCTTTGGGTTCCGTAGTGAATAAAAAACCCTCATACGAACTTTGGCGTTTTACTCCAAATATCGAACCCAGTTTCGTAACATTTGGTGTCGGAAGTGGATTTGGAGATGCCAGTTCTACCGAGAGAAGAAGAGGATACCACCAGGGAGGGCGTCAGGACCAGGGCCCAGCGTGCCATGGAGGCTCAAGGGGGCATGGCTCTGGCCACGCCTACTGAACCTCAAGCCACGCCCACTGACCCTGAGGCCACGCCTACCGCCTATCAGGCCACGCCCACTGGACAACAAGCTCCGCCTACTGGAGCTCAAGCCACGCCCACCAGTCATCAGGCCACGCCTACTGGACCTCAAGCCACGCCCACCATTCGTCAAGCCCCGCCCACTGGACCTCAAGCCACGCCCACCAGACGTCTAGCTCCACCCACTGGCCCCGCCCACCTTGGCCAGACCACGCCCACTGACCACGCCCACCAAACAGTGCCACGTTCATTGGAGACACCAATCGATCCAAGTAACTTAATGACCATATTACAACAAATGCAGAGACAGATACAAGAAACAATTCGGCAAGAGCAAAAAGCGAGCACACAACAACTTCAACGTATAGAAGAGACACAAGATTTACCATTTGCGCGCTTGAGTGAGCAACAGCAAATAGTCTTGGGAAATTTCTGCAAACTCAATCAATTGGTGGAGCAGATCCGTAATGATGTAGACGTTGTCGAAAACCGTGTAACTGATTTGGAAAACAAGGTGGAAAATAGAGTTACCTTTTTGGAAAAAAAAGTATTGCGTCTAGAGACAGTAGGAACCCCAAGTATATCTGGCTGTGAAACTAAGGGGCCAAGTGTAAAAGTGCCATCTTATGACGGTACCACATCTTGGGCCGCATACAAACAACAATTCCAGACCGTCGCTAGTTTAAACGGTTGGACCGATGAACAGATTCATACAGCCCTTACTGTTGCTCTGAAAGGCTCAGCCCTATCAGTCCTGGAGGCACTGCCTAGCTCTGGAAGCACCTTTAAAGAATTGATGGAGGCGTTAGAAGCCAGGTATGGGGAACGTCATCTCGAACACGTTTTTCGAGCCCAGCTGCGTGAAAGAGTTCAGCGCCCAGGAGAAGGACTTCAACAGTGGGCATTGGAAATAGAAAAACTAGTGCGTAAAGCCTACTCGTCTGTTGACTCCAAAATGGTCGACACAAACATCCTACAAGCTTTTATTGCTGAAATAAGAGATGTTGAGGTAAGGGCTGCGGTGGGGACTCAACATCACGCGTCCCTAAAAGATGCCTTGGCACATGCTCTAGAGTACGAAGCTTTAAGGCAGGACATGCGCACACATAAGTTGCGAGAAGTCACGGAAGACATAAAGGCAATCAAGAGCCCGCCAAAGAAGACCAATAGCTCTGCGCCTACTTGCTACAGGTGTGGTGAAAGAGGACATTTGCGGCTCTCTTGTCCAGAAAAGCAGGAATTAACCAAATTAAGGGAAGAGCTGAAGGAAATTACGAAAAGGCAGGAGTCCTCGTTTCCTGCAAGAAACCAGGGAAACGAGTAACAGCCAGGACTAAGGGGCGGGTACTGGCTGGCGCAGAGAAAGCCCCAGCAATTGTCATCTCACAAGTAAGCAATAGGAGCAGTTTGACGATATGCGGACAAGTGAATAGGACAGATTGCAAATTGACCATAGACACCGGAGCCTCCAGAACAATAATCAACCCACATCTGGTGAAAGCTGCGATGAAATACAAGAATGTCGATTGTCGGCTTCTGTCTGCCTCTGGCCAGCCAATACCTGTCCTAGGAGAGACGACAGTGACAATATACGTGGGAGATTCACCATACACGCATGATGTCATTGTGGCTGAAATTATGGATGAGTGTATATTGGGCCTAGATTTCATGAAGAAATACAATTGTAAAATCGATGTCGCAAATGGAGTTTTCAAGTGTGGTAATGAGGAAATTTTCATCCTTGGAGGCCCCACCGGAAAAGTGACTTGTTTAAACAAAATCGTCGTACCTGGTCGAACACAAGCACAAATAATGGTGAAACTGCCATCACCTAAAACACACAAGCCAACTAGATGCGTTCTTATTGAGGATACATCAAACAAGCCAACTCAAAGATTCCTGACAGCAAGAACATTAGTCACTGGAAAGGATACTGCAGTAGTGAGAATAGTCAATCTAGAGGACCATGAGATCATCTTAAATGAAGGCGATGTTGTTGGAAGATGCGAGGAAGTTGTCTGGATGAAAAAGTGCCAATTAACACCAAACTCAGATGCATCTAAAAACTCCAGTTGTTCTACAGTTTACGACCTTCTAAAAGATTGCAAAAGCAACCTAACTTATTCACAGAGCTTGAAGGCAAAGAAGTTGCTGCTGGATTTTGCTGACATTTTCTCTTCCAAGGAAGGTGATCTAGGAAGAACTTCGCTAGTTCAGCACAGAATTGATACTGGAAGCGAAAGACCTATACGTCAGCGAGCTAGAAGAATTCCATATGCTAAGGAAAAGGAAGTACAAGATCTGCTGGAGGACATGAAAAGAAATAAAATCATTGAACCGTCTGCAAGTCCATGGTGCTCCCCGGTTGTTTTAGTTAAGAAGAAAGATGGCAGCACACGATTTTGTGTCGACTATAGACGACTGAACGACGTCACAAAGAAGGACAGCTACCCATTACCAAGAATTGATGACACATTGGACACCCTTAGCGGTATGCAGTGGTTTTCAACCCTAGACTTGAAATCTGGTTACTGGCAGGTGGAAATTCATTCTAAGGATAAAGAAAAGACAGCATTCTCAACAGGAAAAGGTTTATGGCAGTTCAATGTTATGCCTTTTGGATTATGCAACGCCCCCGCCACTTTTGAAAGACTTATGGAGTGTGTACTAGCAGGATTAGTAGGAGACGCCTGCCTAGTTTATCTGGATGACGTCATCGTCATGGGTCGAGACTTTGAAGATCATCTACGGAATGTGGAGCAAGTCTTGATAAAGATACGGGGTGCCAACTTAAAACTAAATCCAAAGAAATGCAGTCTATTCAGAAACAAAGTGGATTATCTCGGACACGTTATCACCAGCGAGGGCATCCAAACTGATCCTGATAAAGTTGCAGCTGTGAAAAACTGGCCTACCCCCAAAGACAAGACAGAAGTACGAGCATTTATGGGATTATGCTCTTACTATAGGCGATTTGTAAAGGGATTTTCTGAAATCGCTAAACCACTGCATCGTCTGACAGAAGACAAACAGCCTTTTAAATGGGATGATACCTGTGAAAATGCCTTTCTCAAACTAAAAGATTGCCTTTGCAATACTCCAATCTTGGGATACCCGCAAGCTAATGGCGAATTCATCGTTGACACAGACGCTAGCAACACAGCGATCGGAGGGGTACTATCTCAAAAACAGGGTGAAAATGAAATAGTAATTGGATATTTCAGTAAATCTTTGTCAAGGCCTGAAAGGAATTATTGTGTTACAAGAAAAGAACTCTTGGCCGTTGTAAAGACGCTGCAACACTTCAACAAATATCTCATTGGTAGACAGTTCAAACTTCGCACAGACCATGCTGCTTTGAAATGGCTGTTACAATTTAAAAATCCGGAAGGTCAAGTTGCACGCTGGATTGAACAACTCCAAGAATTTGACTTTGTTACTGAGCACCGTAGTGGAAAGGCCCATGGAAATGCTGATGCACTCTCAAGAAGACCATGTGTGGAAGACTGCAAGCATTGCGTTAAACAAGAGACAAAGGAGCTTATGGTTAACATCACAAGGACAATCCCCACAGGGCAATGGGACGACGACAACTTTAGAGAAGCCCAGGAAGACGATGAAGATATAAGGCTCATCATCGCATGGAAAGAACGTTGTGCTGACAAACCTAGATGGGCAGAAGTTGCACCTACGAGCCCCACCACCAAAGCTTATTGGGCTCAATGGGACAGTTTTATCCTGCAGAATGGAATACTTTACCGTAAATGGGAGAAACCAAACGGCAAAGAGTTTCACCTACAGGTTGTTGCTCCAAGAGACAGAGTGAAAGACGTTCTCCGTGAAGTACATGATGGTGTAACAGGTGGACATCTAGGCGTTAAAAGAACGTTAACAAAGACTCGGGAACGATTTTACTGGCTGAATTGTCGGGAAGATGTTCAGGATTGGTGCCGCAAATGTACAACTTGTGCAGCCGTGAAAGGCCCGTCAACAAGAACTCGAGGAAGTCTACAGCTGTACAATGTCGGCGCGCCCTGGGAACGGATTGCAGTAGACATTGCCGGACCATTCCCGGTAACTGAATCAGGAAATAAGTACTTCATGGTTGTCATGGACTATTTTAGCAAGTGGCCAGAAGTATTTGCTATACCTAACCAAGAAGCTTCAACAGTAGCCTCCAAGTTGGTTGAGGAAGTAATCTGCCGGTTTGGTGTACCACTAGAAATCCACTCAGATCAAGGAAGAAACTTCGAGTCGCAACTATTTCAAGAAATCTGCAAACTATTGGGGATGCATAAAACAAGGACCACTCCATATCACCCTCAGTCTGATGGCATGGTGGAGAGATTTAACCAGACTCTGGAAAGACATTTAGCAAAACTGGTTGACAAACATCAGAAAGACTGGGACAAGTACATACCGCTTTTCCTCCTGGCTTATAGGACATCAGAGCACGAAAGCACAAAACTAACCCCAGCTCAGGTGAATTTCGGCAGAGAACTTAGGTTACCTGTGGATCTACTAACGGGGAGGCCACCAGAAGACCCAAGCACTGTGCCAGACTACGTCTTCGATCTTCGAGAGCGAATATGGAACATCCATGACTTAGTTCGCGAAAACGGTTTACAAGCAAGTGAAAACATGAAAACTAGATATTATGGTATGTGTAGTATGGCTTCATAACCCGATTCGCCGGAAAGGAAAATCACCGAAATTACAAACGAGATGGGAAGGTCCATACAAAATCATTACGCGAATAAACGACGTGACTTATCGGATCCAACGTCAACCAAGAGGGGCACTCAAAGTGGTGCACATAGACCGTCTAGCACGTTATCATGGCAGCAATAGTGACGCTCGGGACACGCGTCTTTAAGAAGGGGGCAGTGTCGCGAACGAGATAGATGTAGAATATTCGCGAGTAAGAACTTTGCTGGCGAGATAGATTTGGAATGTTCGCGAGTGGAATCATGCAAGCGAAACTAGGCCTTATATTCTTACAGCATAAAGGCTAGAGTTCTTTGAATGGTCGTCGGCTTAGTCGCACTCACACATACATACCGGCGTCTCGATGTTTCCCGTCAATCGAAATACATTCGTCAAGTAATGAGAATATTCGAGAAAAGTGTAGACCTCTGTATCGGCGCATATAAAAAGGCGATCGAGTGCGCGTCCCGCCAGTTCAGTACGAGCTACGAAAGCGATAACTTCGAAGCGAACCGAAGCGAAGGAAACCTACCTCAGTGCGATAAGTGGAAGTACCTGCGACTACTTTGGCGAGATACCTGGACCTCAGCTGCTACGCGACTTGGACTTGGACATCAGGAAGACCATCTTCACGTGTCAACCTTTGGGTTCCGTAGTGAATAAAAAACCCTCATACGAACTTTGGCGTTTTACTCCAAATATCGAACCCAGTTTCGTAACAATATCATGCTTGCGAACGAGTTAAAAAACATAAATCAGAAATACTACGTAGTCGAAACAAGCGAAGACGAACTGACCAGTCCGTCCAAGCAGAACCCGTCCACGAGTTGAGACACGGATCTGAACAACTTTTTCCAAGGAACATATGTCAAAATATAAAAAAAATATCGGTCAACTTCAACTTGTATAGGAGGCCAAGAATACTTTTTTATATTTCGATACGTGTTCCATGGGGAAATTTGTTCAGTATCATGGATCGATTTCATCCTTAAAATAGTTTCAGTATATTTCGTTACACGTTACATAGTACGCATTATTGTAACACGTAATGTAAATTCTACTCATTGACGAGTAAAAGTGCCTGTAAAGGCCTAATTAGGAATACTAAATAAACATTGTAATTTCTTTTTTTTTGAATTTATTAAATAAAACTTTTTTAACATATGTGATTTTAAATGAGGTTTAATAGAGGTAATTACCCCATAAGGTACAAACGAAACCTTTGGTGGACAAACGATGGCGGATCTAGCCCCGAAAAAAGGCCAAAAAACCGGTTCTCAGTTTTAAAAATTCCGCTAATTCTGAACCTTTTGTGGCACAAACGAAACTTGTGGTGGTACAAACGGGTACAAACGATGGCGAATCTAACCCCGCTAGCAGATTTTAATTGTCTTGAAAAATGGCCAAAAACCGGTTTCCACTTTTAAAAGTTCCGCTAATTCTGAACCCCTTGAGGTACAAACGAAACTTTTGGTGGTACAAACGTCTACAAACGATGGCCAATCTAACCCCGCTTGCACATTTTGATTATCTCGAAAAATGGCCAAAATACCGATTCCCAGTTTTATAAATTTCGCTAATTCTGAACCCCTTGAGGTACAAACGAAACTTTTGGTGGTACAAACGATCGCGAATCTAACACCGCTTGCAGGTTTTGATTATCTCGAAAAACGGCAAAAAACCGGTTCTCAGTTTTAAAAATTTCGCTAATTGTGAACCCCTTGAGGTACAAACGAAACTTGCGATGGTACAAACGGGTACAAACGATGGCGAATCTAACCCCACTTGCAGGTTTTGATTTTCTGGAAAATTGGCAAAAAACCGGTTCTCCGTTTTAAAAAAATTCGCTTATTCTGAACCCCTTGAGGTACAAACGAAACTTTTGGTGGTACAAACGTCTACAAACGACGGCGAATCTAACCCCGATTGCACATTTTGATTATCTCGAAAAATGGCCAAAATACCGGTTCCCAGTTTTAAAAATTCCGCTGATTCGAAACCCCTTGAGGTACAAACTAAACTTTTGGTGGTACAAACGTCTACAAACCATGGCGAATCTAACCCCGCTTGCACATTTTGATTATCTCGAAAAATGGCCAAATACCGGTTCCCAGTATTAAAAATTCCGCTGATTCGAAACCCCTTGAGGTACAAACGAAACTTTTGGTGGTACAAACGTCTACAAACGATGACGAATCTAACCCCGCTTGCACATTTTGATTATCTCAAAAAATGGCCAAAATACCGGATCCCAGTTTTAAAAATTCCGCTGATTCAAAACCCCTTGAGGTACAAACGAAACTTTTGGTGGTACAAACGTCTACAAACGATGGCGAATCTAACCCCGCTTGCACATTTTGATTATCTCGAAAAATGGCCAAAATACCGGTTCCCAGTATTAAAAATTCCGCTGATTCGAAACCCCTTGAGGTACAAACGAAAATTTTGGTGGTACAAACGTCTAGAAACGATGGCGAATCTAACCCCTTTTGCATATTTTGATTATCTCGAAAAATGGCCAAAATACCGGTTCCCAGTTTCAAAAATTCCGCTAATTCGAAACCCCTTGAGGTACAAACGAAACTTTTGGTGGTACAAACGTCTACAAACGATGGCGAATCTAACCCCGCTTGCACATTTTGATTATCTTGAAAATGGCCAAAATACCGGTTCCCAGTTTTAAAAATTCCGCTGATTCGAAACCCCTTGAGGTACAAACGATACTTTTGGTCGTACAAACGTCTACAAACGATGGCAAATCTAACCCCGCTTCCAGATTTTAATTATCTCGAAAAATGGCCGAAATACCGGTTCCCAGTTTTAAAAATTCCGCTAATTCGAAACCCCTTGAGGTACAAACGAAACTTTTGGTGGTACGAACGTCTACAAACGATGGCGAATCTAACCCCGCTTGCACATTTTGATTATCTCGAAAAATGGCCAAAATACCGGTTCCCAGTTTTATAAATTTCGCTAATTCTGAACCCCTTGAAGTACAAACGAAACTTTTGGTGGTACAAACGGGTACAAACGATCGCGAATCTAACACCGCTTGCAGGTTTTGATTATCTCGAAAAATGGCCAAAATACCGGTTCCCAGTTTAAAAAAATTCCGCTGATTCGAAACCCCTTGAGATACAAACGAAACTTTTGGTGGTACAAACGGGTACAAACGATGGTGAATCTAACCCCGCTCGCAGATTTTTAGTGTTTTGAAAAATGGCCAAAAAACCGATTCCCTGTTTTATAAATTTCGCTAATTCTGAACCTTTTGTGGCACAAACAAACTTGTGGTGGTACAAACGGGTACAAACGATGGCGAATCTAACCCCGCTTGCAAATTTTAATTATCTCGAAAAATGGCCAAAATATCTGTTCCCAGTTTTAAAAATTCCGCTAATTCGAAACCCCTTGAGGAACAAACGAAACTTTTGGTGGTACAAACGTCTACAAACGACGGCGAATCTAACCCCGCTTGCAGATTTTAATTATCTCGAAAAAAGGCCAAAATACCGGTTCCCAGTTTAAAAAATTCCGTTCATTCTTAACCCCTTGAGGTACAAACGAAACTTTTGGTGGTACAAACGTCTACAAACGATGGCGAATCTAACCCCGCTTGCACATTTTGATTATCTCGAAAAATGGCCAAAATACCGGTTCCCAGTATTAAAAATTCCGCTGATTCGAAACCCCTTGAAGTACAAACAAAACTTTTGGTGGTACAAACGTCTACAAACGATGACGAATCTAACCCCGCTTGCACATTTTGATTATCTCAAAAAATGGCCAAAATACCGGTTCCCAGTTTTAAAAATTCCGCTGATTCGAAACCCCTTGAGGTACAAACGAAACTTTTGGTGGTACAAACGTCTAAAAACGATCGCGAATCTAACCCCGCTTGCACATTTTGATTATCTCGAAAAATGGCCAAAATACCGGTTCCCAGTATTAAAAATTCCGCTGATTCGAAACCCCTTGAGGTACAAACGAATCTTTTGGTGGTACAAACGTCTACAAACGATGACGAATCTAACCCCGCTTATACATTTTGATTATCTCAAAAAATGGCCAAAATACCGGTTCCCAGTTTTAAAAATTCCGCTGATTCGAAACCCCTTGAGGTACAAACGAAACTTTTGGTGGTACAAACGGGTACAAACGATCGCGAATCTAACACCGCTTGCAGGTTTTAATTATCTCGAAAAATGGCCAAAAAACCGGTTCTCAGTTTTAAAAATCCGTTCATTCTAAACCCCTTGAGGTACAAACGAAACTTTTGGTGGTACAAACGAGTACAAACGATGGCAAATTTAACCCCACTTGCAGATTTTAATTATCTCGAAAATTGCCCAAAAACCCGGTTTTTAGTTTAAAAATTCTGTTCCCAGTTTTAAAAATTCCGTTCATTCTAAACCCCTTGAGGTACAAACGAATATTTTGGTGGTACAAACGGGTACAAACGATGGCAAATCTAACCCCGCTCGCAAATTTTGATTATCTCGAAATTTTGTATTTTGCACCCCCCGTACGTACATACATACCTTTAGGGTTTGAGAGATACCAAAACTATAAGGTACAAACGAAAAAAATTTGGTACAAACAAATACATACGGAGGAAAAACATATACATATGAAAAAAGATCGATTTCTCAAAGTCGGGTTCTATGTATATTGCAACCCCCTGTATTTATTAACCCCTTAAGATACAAACAACAAAACAAATGGTACAAACGAGTACATACGTAGTGCAAACGTATACAATTGAAAACAAATCGATTCCTCATAGTCGGGTTCTGCGTATATTGCACCCCCGATATCTCCCAACCCCTATAGGTACAAACGAAAAAAAAGTTGGTACAAACCAGTTCATACAGAGTACAAACGTATACAATTGAAAAAAAACTGTTTCCTTTAAGTCGGGTTCTGCATATTTTGCACCCCCGATATCTCCCAACCCCTTTAGGTACAAACGAAAAAAAAGTTGGTACAAACGAGTACGTACCGGGTGCAAACGTATGCGTTTAGAAAAAATAAAAAAAATTTAAGTCGGGTTCCAGGTTCACATAGGTGTCATTAGTACACTGAATACATACCACATTGGTGACATCAGTGTTAAGTTTTAATTCTTCTTCTCCAATATGAGTAAAGACAATCCTTCGACAAATATGATAGGGCTTGTCTTTTTCTTAGTAAAGAGCTAAATTCTTGTCTGTGGAGCAACCATTGCCTTTCATCTCATAGGGCTTGTTGTTGTTGCTAGCTGAAATCAACATATCTCCCACAAAGCATTAATTATATGTAAGCTTTAACCAGGAATCATCCACGCTAACAAATTAAAAGATTACCTTTATGTATAAGTAATGTTCACTTCCTGAATGTTACATAAAACTTCAGAAATATGAGACCTAAAACTTCAGACGAGATTTTCATCACCGTTAGTTGTATTATAAAAGTATAACTAACTGTATGACAATACGACAAAAACAAGTCTTTTGATTTCACTTCCATAACACTGATCTTTATGTAGATAGAGTAGGTACTGTAAGAAGTAGGTACCCTATGTGTAATAAGCAATTATGAGCAGTGTCACTATTTATTTTGTTTAATGCTGAATTGGTATATGATACATGTTGTATTATTAACTCAATTACCGTTATGTTATCGATTACAAACTGTATAAACAAACTGAGTAATAAATACGTACAAACTGCAGTTGCGGGCGTAGATTACCAATCTCGCTTCTGACTTGTTGGAATCTCCTGGTCGTCTGGGTAACACTCACTTCTTCATTAGGGTACTTTTAAATAAAACCGGGAAGCTCCTTTAAATCTTGTATATTCTGTTAAATATTTACAATCCATAAAATAGAATACGCTTCACTCTTCATGTCCGACAAGCGCGCACGGCAATGGCAATATCTAATATCTTGACACTGACAGCGTGGCCGGTGTTACCATTTTTCTCACATTAAAGACCCTTTTTGGGTTGCCAGTATTTATAAAATTATGGGAGATTTCTGGAAATGCTAACAAGATGAACATACATACATGCATAGAAAAATTTAAATAAGGTTAGGTAAATAATCACTACTGTTGTAATTGATACAGATTATTTCTGATTTTCTTAAAAAAATATATACCCATCATCATAATCATGAATGTTTTTTTTTTTTTTGTAAATATTAAACTCTTATATTATTTATTATATTAACCAATTATTAATTTGTGTATTTTAGTAAATTAACGATGGAGATTTCTGTGCGCCTCCGGGAGGTTATATATATATTTTTTTTTTTGTTAAAGCCTGTAATGTATTGTAAATTAACGTTATATGAAAAGAGTATTTGGACAAGTGATAATTATATAAAAGAAGATTATAACAAATTAACGTTATATAAAAAGAGCATTTGGACAAGTGGTAATTATATAAGATGAACATTAAACTAAACGTTATTAGAGCACTTGATGGTTATATGATATGAAATATTAGGTGAAGTGAAATCAGGTAGTAAGTTTTTATATAAATTGAAAATTATATAATTTGAACGTTATTGCAATTGAAGTGAAATTATCTGTTATTATAACATATATTTGTGGGAGCCAGGGTGGCTTTTACGCGGTACCAAAAAAAATAAACAGCGTGACGATAAGATGAGCTGATCCGCCTCCTCGCGCTGATCCATGCATTACAACCACATGTGTAAAATGAAATACTCTGGCCCACACAGATGTTCTGTGTCCACCTGGGCTTATCGTCAGGCTGAAACAAACAGTCATTGTAATAAATCAGATCACCAATCTATTACAATAATCACAATGAAATGAGTCATGTCCAAGTCACAGCAAAGTACACAAACGGGTTGTGCACAGTATGGCGGCTCAAACAAGACTGAGTATTTTATCGACTGAGCGACGCTTTTATACACCGTTCAAAATAAGGCAATAGTGGGGATATTAACCGCAGCTGTTGTTTACTATAGGCAGGTACAATTTTGTTATGTAAAATAATAAAATATCAACACAAATATATATTTTTATAGGTAAATAAATATTTTTCTCCCACATGGCCATTCTGACGAGCAGCCAACATTAAGCAGGCTCGCGAACAATTTTAAACAATTTAAATCTTAAAGATAATCAACAAAGTATATAAAATAGAATTTGATTCATTCGTACCTCGGTAAAAGATGCCAGTTGTAACAAATCATGGGCAATTTAAAGCACCGGGTTTTTCGGCTCATGACTTAGTGTTTGCATCTTTTAAACTTCGACCACCTAAACGGAGACACAAAGTCATGATGTTGCGCAGCTATGCGAAAATTAATGAGGAAGCTTTTTTGACTGATTTTGCTCAAACGGACTGGGAAACTATTTTGAGGATGTCTGACGTGGATTTGAAGGTAGCTGCCTTTAATTCTGCTCTCCTAGCTATTTTTGATAAACATGCACCTCTCCACCCGGTCAGAGTGAAACATTTCCCAGCCCCGTGGTTAACTCCAGAAATAAAGCAGTTAATGGTTAGAAGAGATAGGGCTAAGTTGAAATGGCGGCAAAATCCTTCAGCTTCCAACCGGGACAGCTATATCGCACTGCGTAACTTCTGTAATAAGAACTGTCGTGATGCCAGGCGAAAACACGTACACAATAATGTGGACAATTGCCCTCCCAATAAACTGTGGAAATTTCTCAAGGGTTTAGGTGTTGGTAAACAGAATGTGGGCTTTGATCAACAATTTGATCTTAATGCACTGAACCGGCACTTCTGCACTCCTCCAGTCAGTCTATCTCCGAACACCAGGCTGGCTTCTCGGACTAGATTGTTGAGAAAGGCTCCTCCTGTTGGTCCTGTATTTACCATTGACAAAATAACAGACGAGGAGGTTGTTAAAATCATTCGTTCCATTAAAACCAGGGCAATTGGAAATGACGATATATCTCTAGAAATGATAAAACCAATAGCAGCCTTAATTGCCCCCGTTGTTACTGATATTATTAATTGCTCCTTGGACACTGGTGTCTTTCCTAGTGCGTGGAAGTTAGGGCATATTATTCCCCTACCGAAACTATCCAATCCTTCTTCTCCTTCTCACTTTCGTCCCATATCTATCAGTTACATACCTGGCACGGCATATAAATTGATGAAATATTCTCGCCTCGGTAGTGATGCCCACTGGGCGCGGCGATAAAAGCCATCATTATATAGCACACAACCAGCCTGGATAAGACTACGAGAATGCCAAACAATGATTGACTAAAGAAGGATCAAATCACATGATCATATAATTACAAATCACATAGCAGAGGTCAAATAACTTGACCCATAAGTACGATATTTTAATCAATTATTTTTAATATTCATATCATATCAATAAGTAATATAATCCAAAACTAAAAACAAAATGATTTTTTTTTATCTGCCCAAAAATAAGCAAGTCATAAGGTTCTAAAATCTGATGGAAGGGGAAACCGTCAAATGACCGGAAAAGGACACACGTACCGCGCTCCTGACATGACCGCCATTGGTGTGGCGCGTACGTAAGACATTCTCCATCACATTTCCACTTTCATATTCAAATCAAGATTCAATTGAAACTTCAATTTTTAAATTCGAATTAAGTACTTCTTCATTTATTTACCAATTTTCTTGTTTTATTTTTTTGTTAAAAAATATTTCTTTTTAGTCGTATTTTGTAATTATTGTATTATATAAATATTAATCCCACCTGCTAGATGGTCAGACGACCTGCGCAATGTTGCAGGAAGGCGCTGGATGCAGGCCGCTTCCGATCGGTCGTTTTGGAAATCCTTTGGGGAGGCCTATGTCCAGCAGTCGACTTCCTGTGGCTGATATGATGATGATGATGATAAATATTAATTAAAAACAAACGAAATATAACAACCTATTATATGAAATAATTCAAATTAAATAACTTGTATCATCAATTAACAAATGCACAAGTGAGCGTTGGCCAGGCGCCCCTAGATGCCTTTGAAAATTGATAATAATAAACTTTATCATTCAAGGACTCTTTAATTATTTTTTATTTTTATTTTACGGGGATACTAATCGTTACTTATCGTGAGAAACGTACAATTTATTACCGGTAACGTATAGTCATATAGTTTATCGTTTATTTAATTAATAACTCGTGGAACCCGAACATTACATCAAGTTTATTTATTGTTGGTAAATTTCATTTCACCAAAACCACTACACAAAATTTATATTGAATTCACAATTAGATCAACGTTTAATGTTAATATGTGAATAGATAATACATTGTTCATTATATAATTCAAATTTAATTTTTAGAATGTCAGAACTCCAAAGTAATGTCAAGTTGTATATTCATTATGTACCGAATTATGACATTAGTGAGTACACAAACCTTTTAGATGGAACCGCGCCAAGCTGAAGCCAGATTCTTCAGTCTTTAAGGTAGTCATCGGTTCCACAACAAGCTCTTTCACAGAGCACCTTCTTTACATGAAAACTTAGCTATAAGTACCCATTCGACGCCAACAACTGTGCAACGAAACAAAATAAGGACCAACAAGAGATATTACAAGTATTCCACGAGAACAAAAATATATTTGAATTGAATTGGATTGAATTAAAGGAACAATTTTTGCCTTCGTCTTATCAAAGGATTTTTTTTCAATTATTGTGAAGTAATTTGTCTGAACTCATTGACCACTTAACAAGTTTATATTATTAATTTTAATAAATTTTGATGTAAATAAGTACTGAATAAAAATAATTATATAAACACATAAAATTTTCTTTAAAACTAAAATAAAGATTAAAAAACTACTTTTTATTTGATTTTTGATATTGACATATTATGCATGAAATTTAGTTCAGTAGTATTATTTTTAACTATGTTCATCATCATCATCATCATCAGTCCTAGCCATGGTCCCATTTCATTTGGGGTCGGCTCTCCATATCTTCTCGCGCCAGTTTTCCCTATTATAAATCATGTCAGGGGTTACCCCCATCGTCCTCATATCTTTCTTAATGGTACTGGACCAAGTCGTGAGGGGGCGTCCTCTGCCTCTCCGTCCTTCGACTATATTAATCACTTTCTTCGTCATGTGGTCATCATCCCTGCGCATTACATGACCGTACCACCGGAGTCTGCTTTCTCGCATCTTGTCTTGAAAGCCGGCCACTTTAAAAGACCCACGGATGTGCCTGTTCCTAACCTTATCCCGCAACGTCACGCCACCCGCCCATCTAAGCATCCGCATTTCCGCACAGTGCATTTTTTGCTCTTCTTGGCATCGCATTGGCCAGCACTCTATTTTTAACTATGTTCAATTAATTAATTAAATTGATTGACATTTACCCATTATATTTGCAATAATCTATGAGTTGATATGATTAGAACATCAACATACTTAAGATCTGTATGTATTATGATTTTTAGTTAACAAATAAATGTTTGATCTTTTAATCTTTTGGGAATAGAACAAGACAAGACATGATTTCGTCCAATTTAAACGTCATCTATCCTTTTGTCAATTGTCCAAAATGACGTTGATACGGAATTGCTACCAAACATCATCAAATCATTAAAAGTAAAGAAATCTAGTTTTATACAGACATGGCTTATTACGCCTTGATTGGCGTTTCTGACAGTACACCCGTCCTTGGGCGTTGTATCTGAGATTGAAATAAAACATAAAAAATACACCGTTCGGCTATTCTATTTCCTTAAGTTTTGTTCTGCTAAAAAGAAGAGTGATTACGTCTCTACTACTTTACATAGTTTATTAATAACTGTCAGCTATTAGGAGGCAATATTTGCTATCATTATATGTTTTAAATCAAAGTATACAAAATGAAATTAAATGTTATCCGTTGCATTGTCATTTACTGCTAGCTATCTATAGCATAAACCTATTTCAATCAATGTATTACCTAGGATTACTGAGATCCTGTATTATTGAGCTAAATTAATTATTTTCAAAAGAGAATCATTTGAACAGATTTAAATCTACTACAGTTGTACATCTGGAATCGCATTCATGACTGGACTTCTCCGCTGGGATCCCGAGTCAGACGGTGACTCTATGACCTACGCTACTAGGCAAGATCTGACTATATTACCCAATAGTGCCGCTTACCGCTTACACACGGAATTTTCAAGGAGACGACACCTATTTCTATTAAGCTATGGCTAAGGAATAATGGTACAGTCTCCGACTACTGAATCGATCAACAGTTTCAATCATCAATATCGTCTTTTTTTTTAACAATCTCAATAGGTACTTGGCCCCAGGCATCTTCTTATTACAGTCATGAATGGTTACGGGTACGCCTGTTAACAAATGACCTCAAAACATATCAGTCTACATCAAGAACTTCGGTTATTTGAAATGGAATTTTTTTATTTGTTTAATTAACGAAAATGATAAAATTACTTAGTTTTCATGATGTCTAAAAATTAAAATGATTTGATTTGATTTATAGTAATTATTGAGTCAGAAGAGATAATCAAACTGTATTTACAGCCTTCTGGGCACTCTTCCGCAGGGGAAGGATTTAAGGGATATTTTTTATTTGTAATTGTATAGGTACGTTTATAAGTGTTGATTTATATTATTTATTTTGCAAAAATCAATCTTTATTTTTCAAAATAGCAATACTAAAGCAATCAAGTTGCTGTCTTTATTTAGTTGCAACGCCCAGTTGTCTCGTTCATTCCGTTACCGACTGTGCTAGGCGTCAGACGTATACACTTCCAAGTTAAAGTGAAAATAATATAATTTCATAGTTCACCGGATAAATAGTAGTTTAATTTTAGCCCATACCGAGTTGTTATTCCAACAGGTTATGGACCCAGTTTACGCAAAAGTCATTTTAAATATCTAACTAAGAAAAATATCTTGATTCGCAAATTTAAAACCGTTACTCGTGCTTTACGATGGATTTAAAAAAAAAGAAATCGGAACCATTTGATGGCAAGAAATACAGCTTTTCGAAATGTAGGCTACGGGAACTAAAATGTATTGGAAGTGAATAATACTGTTACTAAGTGAATTGAGTGTGTGTTACTTTGTGATTTTAACGTGCGTTACTAAGTGAAATAAATGTGTTAGACATGTGTGATTAAATCTTTGTGATAGTAATCCAGTTATACAATTTGCGAAAGAATAGCTCAGCGATGGGTATTTTGCACAATTCGGAAACTCTTTACGAACGTTAGAGTATCGATCGAATAGTCCGGTCAATAAAGAAAAAACTGTCGAAAAAATTCCTACAGTCTAAATTTATTATTCTAAATGTTTTTGTGATGTTTTTAGATAGCCCTGTATAGCTTTAGTCTCATTTCTCGAGAAGCATTTTGAAATAGGGGGGGAAATATGCTTAACGGCCTCGCTCGTATAAAAAAAAATCTACAGTAGAGATTAATGTACACTATCAATTAATAAGACATCACTATCCTATAAATAAAAGTTCTCCAGTTTTTGATAGGAGATTCCATTCATAAAAAAAAATTAGGATTTCTATAAAAAGTTTGTACTTACAAAATCATACAAATGGTGACAATTTGGGAATACGATCACAAAATAGTCTTGAATGTGTCTGTAACTTTTCACCAGGGTGACTTATACAAAACCAATTAATTAACGAACATCCTTCGTTTCTTTCATTGCTTTTGTATCGAGAATAAATTGTACACCGAATATTTTATCTGTAAATTTGTATGAACCAATAAATATCAAAATATCACACAATTATACGAAAAGGATTTTTTAATAATCGCTAATTTACCTTTAAAATGTAATAACATCAGTCTATACGCGTGACCTTGATTGCGCTGCTCTTGCTTCCCAGTCCCGATGCAGTGTTTGAAAAGGACATAGGCGCGCACCGGTCTCTTGGTCTTTTCATTTGTTTATTTTCATGTCACCGCTCATTTATTTACAACTAGCTGATGCCCGCGACTTCGTTAGCGTGAACTTTATGACTCTGGCGTATTAATACATACAATACAAACTAATGTAAGATACAAGAAAATATAAAAATTGTTAGAAACAATTTTTTTATTATTATTAAAAGTGTGTTCCCACGTGAAATTTATAGAGGTCGTAGAGCAAGAGATTATTTGAAGCAAAGATTAAATATATTTTTTATACAATATAACTGATAAAATTAATTATAAGTGATGAGATGTTATTCGTATCAGAAGTGAAAGTGGAATGAGTCAAAAATGATGAGCAAGGAATGTCTGGAATTTAAAAATTGAATTTAGGAATGAAATTTGAAAATAGTGAAATGATAGAAAGGGGGTGGACAAGAACAGGAAGAATGGTACTTATTGTAACATCGCTACACCGCGCCTACAAACACAATTTTTTACTATTTTAATACGTGTATAGATTTTGACGCGTTAAGAAAGTGAAAATTTGCTGGGTCGAAAACAGTACCGTGTGGTTAATATGGACCGTGATATACATTGCATTATTTGTAATTCACCATTAAGTGAAGAAAAGTCAGTTACAGTTACACATTAATAGCAACATTTTACATGCAAATTAAATTAAAGTATAATAAAGTTAATTACCTTTTTCTAAGCCTATATAATGAAAGAGGCAACCGCGTTTCCGGTTCTAGTACTAGTCATAAATACATACATAGACTTCAGGTCTAGGTACACCATCAGTGTAATTTGTCCCTATATATTTATTTATTATTTATTTATTTAAATACCAGATAAGCTATCTGGTAAATATTTTGTGTTTCTAGAAATATTATGTTGAGGTTTCTAGAAAAACCGTTCCCCGATTATCAAATCATGTAATTTTATTTTGACAGATGTTTTACTAACAATTATTTTAATTTCTAGAAGTATTAAGTGTTATTATTGCACAAAAACAACTTGACCACGGTGAGTAGATAAGGTTCGTTAGGTTGTGACCAAAACACAAGCGACCGAGTGACTTAAGCTTAGGGCGAAAGTAACACAGACACAAAAACAATTTTGCCGTGGAGTGTAGGTTACATTTGTTAGATTTCCTCTGACCAAAAAATGACCGATCGAGCGACGCGAGCGGGCGACTCAAGCTTAGGGCGATAGTAACACAGACACAAAAACAACTTTGCCGTGGAGAGTAAGTTAGGTTTGCTGGGTTTCCTGAGACCAAAACATGAGCGAGCGAGCGACTCAAGCTTAGAGCGAAAGTAACATAGACAAAAACAACTTTGCTGTGGAGTGTAGGTATATTAAAATGTCATTCTTCTCTTATTACTTTCATAATATAAAAATCATATTTTTAGAAAATAAATTATCTAGTGGTAATAGCTGCGGTTTAACGTTAAGTTAGAATTTAAAACATATAGCTTCAAAAAATAACAACTATTTTGTTTCAGCAATTTGTCAATTGCATTTTCGGTCAAATGAAAATATAGAAAGTAAAAAAATTAGGAAACGTTTTCAGTATATTGAAATTCGTCCAAAACCTATTCGCCTTCATGATAGGTAATCCGCTTTGATTATATAGTCCCTAGATAGAGCGCGGCAGTGCAATTTGCGTCCAAAAAAATATCAGCCAACTGTTGGCCTCTAAATCGCCCGTCGCCGCTCAGTGTCAAATTTGACGCTAAGCGATAAGCACATATTACTCACTGGGTTTCGGGTGTAAAATAATGCCTTAAAATGCCGAGTTGTGTAATAAAAGTATGCCGCAATTATAAAGGACGATTAGTAATAACCCAAAAAGTCCGCTACCATCAATAAGTAATCCAAATTCTCTCATATTTAAAATAAATATTTCGTCTAATAAAATTAAAATTTTTACAAACGCTATCTTGACAGATTTTTAATGTTGCCAGTGTTGTAAAAATTCCCAAAAAAGTAATATGATGGGGAGTCATATACATAAGTAAATGAAAATATTTAACAATTTTTTCATTATTACAAGCTTTTATATATTGCCTTGTTAGTTAGGTACTATATTAGTAAAGGTCAAATCTTTTAATCTGAATTTGACTCATTTTCCAGTGTCCGATTGAACTGAAATTTGAGATACACCTTTAGTTCTGATAACAATGCAATTAAGTACATTTGTTAATAATTCAAAATGGCTTCCGCAACAAAATGGCGGATTACATATTTAAGTAAAATACATCTGATAAGGATATCAAGAACAAGAGACAATAATAGAAAGTAATAATGAAAAAAGACAGACTAAAATACGACAGGGAGTGAGGCAGGGTTGCCCACTTTCAGCAGCAATATCTCAAATCAAAGACAAAGATATAGGAGGAGTTAGTATTAATGGAGAAAAGATACATTTTATAAAATTTGCAGATGACATAGCAGCCCTTGGAAGCAGTTCACAACAGTTAGAAAAGCTAATAGAAGCAATGAACAATATTTTTAAAGAACATAAATTGAGTATAAACATAAATAAAACCAAGTCTTTAATTGTCTCAAAGTCAGGTCCAGTAATTAAAAATATCCAACTTAATAATAAAACAATAGACCAAGTTCAAAGTTTTAAATATTTAGGAACTATTATCAACGAAGAGGCAAGATGCTTAGAAGATATTAAGAAGAGGATTGCTATTGCAAAAAGTACATTTAAGAGTAAAAAATATATATTTTGTTCTGGCATTAAAGAAAGTTTACGTAAAAGATTTATTAAAACATTTATATGAAGCACTGCTTTGTATGGATGTGAAACGTGGACGATGACCAAAAAAGATAGAGATAGATTAGAAGCATTTGAAATGTGGTGCTGGAGGAGAATGAAAAAAATAAGTTGGACAGAAAAAATTACAAATGAGAAGGTACTAGAGGATGTGAGAGAGAAAAGACAAATAATACAAATTATAGAAAATAGAAGAGGGAAAATGTTCGGTCATCTACTACGCCACGATGCGTTTTTTAAAATAATAATGGAAGGAAAAATAGAAGGAAAGAGAGGAGTAGGAAAACCCAGAAGAAAATTTATAGACCAAATAAAAGAAAAATTAAACGTGAAAACATATAAAGAGGTTAAGAACTTAGCGGAAGGAAGAGAGACATGGAAAGCAGTCCACCGACAAGAGCCCAGCTCTTAAATATAAGAAAAAGAAGAAGGATATCAAATGAAGGGACTTGAAGAGTAAATCATTGAACATTTCATTTCTATTACTTTCATAAGACTCGTCAATTCTTTGAAATTGTAAATAAATGATAAACTAATTGTTATACGTTCATAATTCATATTAAAAAAATCAATTCAATATATATTACTTTGCTATTTGAGTCGGTAGGTTAGGTTTGTTAGTTAGCTTGTGACGTGACCGAATTATTAAAATAAGCGGCCAAGTGCGAGTCGGACTCGCCCATGAAGGGTTCCGTAGTAGCAAATAACATAATATAAAATTCTTGTAGTATGTTTTTTTTTAATTTTTATATTTGGGTTGATTTAATGAAAGGTAAATTACCGTTGATTTATGACGTATTAAAAAAAAAACTACTTACTAGATATCGTTCAAACCAATTTTCGCTGGTAGTTTTTATGGTAATAAACATCATATATTTTTTTTAGTTTTATAATTCCCTTATTTTAGAAGTTACGGGGGGACACACTTTTTTCCACTTTGGATGTGTCTGCCGCGCAAAGTATTCGGTTTAGAAAAAAATGATATTAAAAACCTCAATATCATTTTTGAAGACCTATCCATAGATACCCCACACGTATGGGTTTGATAAAAAATAAATTTTTGAGTTTCAGTTCTAAGTATGGGGAACCCCCATTTTTTTATTATTTTTTCTATTTTTGTGTCAAAACCTTAATGCGGTTCACATAATACATCTTCTTACCAAGTTTCAACAGTATAGGTCTTATAGTTTCTGAAAAAAGTGGCTGTGACATACGGACGGACAGACAGACAGACAGACATGACGAATCTATAAGGGTTCCGTTTTTGCCATTTGGCTACGGAACCCTAAAAATACAAATAGAAGTACCTAGTAGTGCTATTCAAAAGCAACCCCAGACGCCACAACAATCAACAATAATTCACAATACCACATACTGCCAGTTCCCACGTAAGATATATTAGTGCACCTTTTAGTGACTATTTATTGAAGGTTATTCAGTAATAACATCAAATATAATTTTGTAAATAATATATTTAAAGCTAACCAGTTTCAAATTCATCAAACGAAATCACCCTTCACATTTTACCCTTTTTATTGGGAGTTTTTCATACGCTGATAACCCAACGCATGCACACAGCGACAGATTCGCGAGTGTTAGATAACGTAATTACGTTAGCTTGTGTGCGTGTCGTGCACACGAGGATAAAAAAGTTGGCCTGTTTTGTTTCAGTGAATTGCAGGGCGACACTCTATCTAGGTACTATATAATCAAAGGTAATCCGCTACGCGACACTAGCGAACGCCACCTAGACAGTTGGGTTTTGTAATCCAGTTTGTTCGTCATTGGATCGTCTTTTGTGACACTAGGTAGGTTTTTATACACATTTTATTTGCAGTTAAATGTTGCTGTTTAACTCACTGTACCGTTATTTGAAGTTTATATCATTTTATTGAGAGACGTATTTATTATCGCCTGGTAGTGCTTAGTTACGTTAATGTGATTATACTTAGAAAGTAAGCAGGTTAGGACCAGCGATAAAAAAATAATCCAATAGGCAGCTCATGTAGATCGACATATTCATGTTCTAATGTAATAAAAGTAGGTAGCGATTAATTTGACAAAATTAATTATAACGATAAACAGACAGTAACATAATGTCTTATTTGGTGGATAAACGTAGTCTTTCAGTTTTGTTTGTATACTTATGCGATGATGATAAAAATATAAGAAGAGCTAGTATTTTTAGATATATCACGTTCGGGAAATTCAGTATTCTCTTTTTTCTCGGGGGTTAAAACTAGGCGTGACACAGGGAGATGCCAAATCTTCAAAAAAAATTACATCTGCTCTGGAAGATGCCTTCAAGCTCCTGGAATGGGAAGGACTGGATTCGATTCGCCGACGATATCGACGATGTCATGACACTCATGGCAGGGGTTAAGTCTTCTATCGATAGACTTAATTACGAAGCTTAGTCCTTAATTTTCCGGCTATAAAACTTATTGAATAAAAATAAAATTTAGAAAAAAATGTCAAAAATCATTTATCTTTTGATATTTGTATCACTTGATGATTGTCACTTTTTTTCTATTTCTTTCGATTTCTTAAAAGGTAAATGTTTACGTCAGATCATTTACTTACAGCTAAGTTTACTGCCGCTTCCTCAGCGCAAGTACAGAATAAGCAGTAACAAACTGTACTGCAGCATTTTCTCAAAAAACGGCAACTTACAATTAATTATGCGGAAGTGATATTAAAATTAGATATGTGGAATTGTGGACTAAGAATACATTGTTGTGTCATAATTAGAGATCGGATATTCCAGTACATATTTACCTAAACTTCGAAGTAGTACGTAACATACAGTGGATAATACCACCTCTCGAAGTTATATGCACTGGAATATCCGCTCTCTGGTCATAATTATTTATTAAGCATGATGTCAAGTTTAAAATTAATGTCAATTGTAAATTCAGTACTTAAACATGTACAGAATGTACTTTAAATTATGACATTTGTGAATGTACAAATACAAACCTTTAAGATGGCCCCGCGCCAAGCTTAAGCCAGACATTTTTGTCTCTAAGTTAATCATTGGTTCCGGCCTTATCACAAAATACTTTCTATACATAAGCTTTAAATTTTCCATCTGGTATATCAAGAACCGATTCTGACAATTTAATAAACTTCATACAGTTTCCCTTAAACGACAGAAAACAATTATAAATAAATAAATATCTTTTAATATTTTGTATACGACATGATTGCTATAAGACACAATAATTACAGACATCACAATACAAATCTTTTACAACCATCTCTTTCGTCGGGATGTATACAATTATTTTGACATTAAATCTATCAATATGCTTGCTCCTTCTATGTAGAATGTAATTGGTGGCAAGCTGAATAACAGATTGATTATCACAATACAATACAATTTTACTACTTGTCGTCGTCATTAAAAATTTCTAAACGAAAGCTTGCAGGAACACCGCTTCTCTGCTTGCTTCGCTCAAACTATAATACTCCGCCTCGGTGTACGAAAGCGATATACACGTCTGTTTAAAGCTGCCCCAAGATATCGAATTGGCACCATATTTTAACACATAACCTGTGTATGACTTTCGATCAATATCGGAAGCCCAGTTCGCATCAGAATATCCGTCAAGAATAGGATTTTGATTCGTGACTTTGTATAACTAAACATTAATCTTTAGCATTCTAAAACCTTATGTAGTATGTTTAGTTAATACTTTTAAATCTAGTAGAATTCAGTATGAAAAGTGTTAAATTTACTTTAATATCACACGGCAAACAAAATGTCAGGGCGAGTAGTTACACAAAGGTACATTAAACTACCTGAAAGATATCACAAAAGAAACGATAGATACAAATGTTTTCTAAAAATGGCCAGCATTGCATAGTACTCCAACGAAATAAACCGGAGAAAAAAATAATGCTTCAAAGCACTTACGGTTTAACTACGTGAATATTTAATTTGCTATGTACCTCAAATTACAGTTGCATATAACTTACTGTCTCGAATGGATTCAAAAACGCCAATGACGCACAAACTGGGTTACAAGACCCAACTGCCTAGGTGGCGCTAGCATCACGTAGCGGGGAGCGTGCATAGTGGGGAGCGGAAGCGGTAGATGGCGTGGACTTAGACCGGAAGTCATAACTACTAGAAACAGAAATGGCTGCCTCTCATCATACAGACTTGAGATAAAAGAGATTTTTTTACATCACATTTTTTGTCTGTATATCATCATAATTTGTCCGTTTTTATATAAGCAGTGTAACAAAAGTTGTAATATTAATCATACTCTATCGAACGGTATACTCTTAGGGTTCCGTAGTAAACAAAGAATCCCTTATAGTTTCGCCATGTCTGTTTGTGTGTCTGTCTGTCCGCGGTTTTACTCAGCGGCTATAAGTACTTGAGAGCTGTAATTTGGTATGGGCATATATTACAAATCATGGCAAAAAAGTCGAAAAGTAAAACATTGAAAAAAAATTTTTTTAGTAACTCTCGTAAAATTGAAGTGAGAGTGAATTATTTTCTTCTTGGCTAACCCATCGTGTGGGGTATTATTATATAGGTCTTTTAAAAATATTGCAAAACTTGTGAACATAGTTTTTTGATTTAGGGGTCCGTTTCTCGTTATATAATGGACAAGTGAAAAAATTCACAAGATATAGTGTATATAACGAAATTTAAAGGAAAACTGATACTGTCTTCAAGCGGTTATGCATCTTATATCACTTGACATAAAGCTTGTTTTGAAATGACGCGTCGCTTCCGATGCCATGCCATGCCAATCGAATGTAGCGCGGCCCATAGGTTCTAGTGGAACTACCTAACCTACACGACGCGCTTGATTCGCCGCGCTAATTCGTAGTATGGTTTTTATTTTATTACAGGAATTCCTCATAATATTTATTGGAGATTTTTTTTATATTCGAATCAAAGCTTTATGGTTTGTAAGAATATTAATAAACCTTGACTGTAGAATTAATGCGTCAGCATAAAAAATCGTTAAATATTAATTTAAAAAAAACTACTGATGTCACCCCCTTGAAAATTTAGGATAGTGAGCATTACAATAATATAATAATAATAACTAAAAATCACAATTACCGTATTTTTTATGTTTGAACAGGATTTTTTTTAAATATTTTATTTTGCAAAATATATTTCCTCTTCTTATTTAGGAGAGATTTCTTAAATCTAGCTTTTATTATTATTGAGTAAACATATGATGTAAAATCTCCCGTGTAGAAATTATTGTTCGAAAGATATAACAATATGAGTATAAAAATGGCATTAAAACCTGTAACTTACAGTTGGAATAGCATATTCTAAGATATTTCGAAACAATCTCTACTGTAGGTTTTATTGTGAAATTCTCATACAACCGAAAATTCACAGCCCCGACTAAATAGGCTGTTTGCTGGTGTTATTGATAAAACTAGATGTATAAATAGTGATAAACGCTTAAATCTGAATGAAAGACGTCACATGGCGTTACGTCACGGTTCACGTGTTGGTTAAATGTACTCAATAGTGAAATTACAATAAAGACGGTGAAATCAGTTGTGAAGTGGTGATATATTCGACATATTCGTCTGGGGCGATATGAGCTCAGGGTGGGGCATAGGGACCCAATCTTGTTCACCATTGTCTTGGGATCCAAACCCCGAAGAGGATTTCGAGATCAAGCTGGACGAGGTCGTCCGAAAGCCGTCCGACCAATATATGCACAGTAAGTGATAGATATTAAGTTTGCCAGCTTTTGAAATTTAATGTAATTCATTCATATATTTTAAGCTTAGGTTATAATTAGGTTAGAAGGTTCCCTACACCTTATCTAGGGTGGTAGCAGACTGCGTAGGTTTGTTTGTGTGTTTGTTTGTTGCCGGTGGGATTGCCGGACTCGTGCAACATACCGTAATCTTAGCTTTCTGCCTACATATACCTACTCGTTAATGTGTCAAACTTTAGATGATGACATCGTTAGTTCTTAGTTTCTTACTTAAATTCATTTTGCGGTGGCTGGTAAATATACTTACTTATCTGGAAAATAATAATCTCAAATCTCAGTCTCTCAAATCTTAATTTAATTATCATTTATGCACATATAAACGTTTATTTTAATGTGTTTAATTTAATTTTTTTGATAATGGAACTGGTCAGACTGTTGAGTTGCATTTGTCCCATTATTAAGTTCAATGGAACTAGTGGGACAAATAAGTTGCACTTGTTCCATGGAACAAAAACGCAATGGTACTAGTGGGAATCATCCTAACAAACCAGAACTTTTCTTTTAGTTATTAAAAAACGAAGAATGGTCAGTAGATAATATAGGCGTCAGGATTTCAAACTTTTAATTTTTTTTATGAAAAAGTGGAGGGTTTTTGTATTGGGAAATAATTTCCCAGTGTTCATTACTGCAAGACAAAATATCAAGAAGTGGAAACATACTTAGTTCTTACCATCTGGTCGTAATTTTCATAATATGCTTTTCACCCGGTTCTGCTTTAGAATTATCGAAAAATCTGTTATGTCAATAATTTATGCTGTTAGCCCATAGTGTTAAAAATGAAATTGGGACAATGTTTTACCTACAAAAATCAATACATATAATAAAACAGTAGGAAATAATAAGATTAAAATTGAAAGTAAAAATATCATGAACCTAATGTTAAAGTTCTAGTAGTAAAGTTTAGTAAAATTAGGAAAATCAATATTTATTTAATAAACAAATTGTTATATTTTATTGTTATATGTACAATTTTTTATAATTCCTTGAAGCAGGAACAAACAATGAGAAATAATTTCCCACATAGGTAATCAAAACAAAAAAAAAATACAACAATCCTAAATGCTTTTGGTAAGGAAAATTAGTCTATAGTTTACAATAGTATTGAATATCTGCACAAATGCACTGATCTGATTTTTTTATAATAATTTGAGTAAAGAGACCACGTACCTACCTATTTTCGAAAAAAAATGGTCTATTGGTGACTTTGACGAGTTTGAAGTTGACATTTGACATTTATGGCCGCATGAAACGTCATAATGAAAAGTGTTGCCACTTATCCGATTAAAAATGTATGTAATTTTTATTTACCTACCGGAACTACCTGCTTTTGACGACCGAAATCGAGACAGAATTTCGGAATTGAAACCGAATCCTTTTTACAAGTATCTTGTTTTGAGGGAAAAATAAAGAAAACATATAGATTATCATAACGTTTTCTAATAGAAAAAGACTAATTTATTTATAATATAATTATTTTTATTATTATGAATAAATGAGTTTACAAGATTTATTTATTAGTCTTTATTTATTTTTATTTTTAAATTACATAATAATCTAATATCACATAAAGTATAGTTGCTAATTATACCAATTATATTAAAATAATAAACAAAACAGAATAAATCACTTTAATCTTTAAAAATCTAACTTCTAAACTTAATTCGTTATTTTATATGAAACTTTCGTAAATAAAACTATGTATTATTTAAAAAAAAATAGAAGCTAAACGCTACATTATAATCAAATTGAACGGTCTTACAAAGGGATTTTTGTCTTAGTCGAAATAAAAACCTTCGCATTAAAGGAAAATTCAATCAGTCACGTTATTGGTCTTTTTTCTTATGTCAAGTGTTGTGCGAGTCCGTGGAATTATATGTACGTCTATGTCTATTCGTCCATAGTCAGTTTGTCGGCAAAGAGGCTGGACGCCCGGACACTAATCACAATCATAAGAATGCTTTGCCGAAACTTGACCGGAACCGAAACCGAACGTTTCGGATTCGGTTGTTGTTTCGGCAGGTGTGCCGCCGACACCGAAACTAAACCGAAACCCCTATTTTGACCAAATTCGACTGAATCGGAAACCGAAACCAAACTTTCGGTCGGACACTACTGGAAATATAAACAATGTTAGTAAAATGGAGGAAGTGGGAAGTATCTTTCCAGTATCTTATTAAGGGAACTGCAAACTTAATATTTCTTTGCCAACAAATGATGTAATTAGGTTACGTCATGTTATCATGAAACCGAATTATTCGGTAGCCATTTAAAATCGTTACCAACTTACCATTATTATGCATGGGTTTTCTGACACTGGGAGTAACCGAGATATGGGGTTCTTGATTTCACAGTTCGGGGTGAACCACTTTAGCTATCGTCATGGTCAGTAACAAGTTAAAAAGGTACAAGTTCAAACTGCTTCGAACGCATCCAATAATTTGTTACGGTAATCCTACGGTATCCTTGGGCTCCGTCTACTTAGAGCCGCAAAAACCACATGCTTTGTCTGCCTCATTAGGGATAAAGGCGTGATAGTATGTATGTAGGTTTCCTTATCAGAACTAATTGACACATTATAGCGGGGACTATGGATGACCCAATGCGAACCTCTTTGCCTTCAACCCGACGATCCACGCGTTTGCGAAGAGCACCCCAAGTGCTAAGTCTATAATTTGTCTATAAAAAGTAGTTGATAGTTTGGTAAAAAAGAGATTGTATAAAAGAAGATAATTTGTATAACATACAGTTGCTAGGAATAAAATAATTTTACACGCGTAGTGCGAGACTTTCATTCATTATATTATAGTGGGCGACGCCGTCGATATTGAAAAAGGCTTTGCCGCCCGCTATAAAAATTGGCGCCAAACGTTAGGGCACGGACAAATCCTAGTGTTTTCGTGAATCTAGAACTTTTCCCGTATAACCTAAGTGTTACCTGAAAGTGTTTTGAACATTTTGTGAACTTGTGAACTGTGTGTGTTTTTTCCGCCGCGCGTCGTTTGTTCACGTTGATCGTCTTTTTTTTTGTCTACGACGGTCGTATACCGTTTTGTACCGTGGACATTGGAAGATTATAGGACTGTTTTTCCATGGATTTGTGACAGTTTTGGAACCTTCGCACTGTTTGTTCCACGAAGACGTGTGCTTTAATAGGTCTGGGAAACGTAATTTTCCATTTCCCTGTTTTCCCACCTTTGTGACAGTGCCGGAACTTATAAGACTGTCCGTCTCACAAATTCGTTCAGTTCTACTGTTGGCGATAGAAAATTTCTGTTTGTTTACGCAAACATATAGTCTTCCTAATCTTACCGTTCCTTCCGTGTTTCGTGACAGTTTTATGTCAAACTGTTTGTTCCGCAAAACTCGTGTTGGACTTTAACTTTGGAACATTTCGTGTTGTACCTACGTACTATCTCTAGTGACTGTGTACCAGTTTGTTCCGCGATTGAGACTGTTTGAACTCTAGTACGTGTAGATACCCTGTTTGTTAAACTGTTTAGTTGGACTTAGTGATTTAGCGTTTGCGCGCTGTGGTGTAAGTGTAGCGTACCTACCTACCTAGACTGTGTTAGTGCTTTAAGACGTTTCGTGTAAATAGTTCCGACATGGTGCTTACGAGATCGCGCGCCGCGAGCCCGGCTGCCACCGGCGCCTCCCCTAATGAGGCGGCGTCGTCGTCGGCGCCGGAACTACCGCAACCGCTCGCGCCTGCACCGGAACTACAGCAGCCGGTCGCACCCGCGCCAGTCCCTTTCATCACCAAACAGTTGGCAATGCTGTTAAGTCGGGTAACTAAAGAAGACGCAAACGTGAGTACTCGCTTGCATGGTAATTTCGCAACATGTACAGCCCGCTTTGATGGCGACAAAAGTAGTAACGTCGAAGCGTTCATTGACGCTGTAGAAGTTTACAAGGACTGTATTGGCGTCCGCGGCCTGAGTATGTTGCTGACGGATATTGCCGCGACGTGGTGGCAGGGTGTAAAGGATCACACCACCACTTGGACAGACGCGCTCCAGGCACTCAAGCAAACTTTCGGCCCGAGACTCCCACCTCATAAACTATATCGTAAACTCTTTGAAAGGGAGCAGCGAGACAACGAGGCTACGGATCTTTTTGTTTGCCATTTGAGAGCGCTGTTCGCCCAGCTACCACCTCACTCTCTGTCAGAGACCGTGCAGCTTGATATGACCTACGGCTTGCTGCACCGCCGTATAAGGGAGAAAGTCCCACTAACAGATTTTGCAAGCTTCCCAGAATTAATTACTATGGCCCGTCGAGTAGAGGATATCCTAGATGAAAGTCGGTTTTTTTTTTAACGGAGGAAAGATCCCTGTTACGGATACCCTTCAGCCTGCGGGGGAGGCTGTCGGGTTATGTGGGACTCCACGCCAGAGTGACGTGCCTACCCACTAAAAAACCTCCGGAGTTCCACCTTAACCGCCTTTGCCGGGGACACGGGAAAGGAAATACAACCGCGAACCCCGGCGCGGCTGGCCGCCGAAGCAGCCCCTCCTCGGGGGCGTCTGAGCGCCCCCCCACTCACCAAGTAGGCGCGTCCGGAACTCACGGACGCGCCGTACCTCCTCGGCCCAGTTGAGAGGCGGCGAACTCCCACGCAGTTCACCGCCTGTGGGCCCATGGGAGCCAGATAAACCGGCTCCCAGCGGCGGAGAAGATGTGAGGCTCCGCCGCTTACCTCTCGCCGCAAACGCGGTGCGGCACCACTCGGCCGCGGAGGACAGGGAGAGCGGCAACGTAGCACCGACACTCCCTGACCTCCGCGACCGATCATCAACCACAGCCACGGCGGCGTGGCCCCGCCTGAAGCGCCGGGAGAGCAATGAAACATTCCCCTCCCGGCAGCCCCACCCCGGGTGGGGGGAGAACTTCCCACTCCCCCACCGCCCCATTGGGCGCATCCCAGCAGGCTCAAGGCCGAAGCCCAGCCCGCGGGAGCGCCCCTCCCCGGGTGGGGGGAGATCTTCAAACTCCCCCGCCGCCCCAATGTGGGCGCTCACTGCTGGCGCAAACCGCAGGAGCGCCCCCTCGCGGGTTTCTCTTGGCTTCCCCGTGGCTTCACGGCACCACGGGTACTGAGCCCCCCCGGTACGACAAACCGGGAACCCATCGGGGGGGAGATGAAAGTCGACCTACCTCAACTGGAAGCGTTAAGACGCCACCGGCTTTGACAAAGACAACGTCCGCCTCCTCTTCGTCCACTTCTAAAAAAGCAGCCGCTGCAACTAACAGCAAAACTCGTCTGCGCTGTAATTATTGCAAACAGTTTGGGCATCTGAAGGACGCGTGCCTACGTTTAACTAAGATAAAGAAAGATCAGGAATCGGAGCCGCGTGAGCCTAACATAACGTGTTTCGGTGTGGCGCGCCCGGCGTCATAAGGTCTAATTGTACCACGTGTAAACAAAAGACAGTTGATAAGGTACCGACAGCGTCATTTGATACTGTGTCAAGTGTGAGCTTAGACTCTAGAGTGCGACTTGTTTTAGAAATTAAAGTGTATGGTAAAATAGGAAATGTGTTAGTAGACACAGGTGCTAAACAATGCATAGGTAGCGTTAGTCTTAGGGCCCATCTGGCCGAGCATAACCATGCTTTTGAAAATGTATATACAGAGCTAAAGTTTGCTGATGGTCGGGTGGTTGCGCAAATTGTCGAAAGGACGCAAGTTAAGGTTGAGGTTCGCGGTGTGTCGCCCGGAGCAACAGAAAGTTTGTTGGGAATGAATTTTATACAGGACGCTGGCATGATATTAGACTTTGTTCGCGGTGTTTGGTTTATTAAAAACGATATGACCCCTCAGCCAATCGTATATGAGGGACAAGGTCAGTTGCATAAGCCACTTAGTTGTTCGTCTGTGGGCCTTCGTGAGGACGAAGGTAGCCACTTGGGTATAGACGAACGTCAGCGACTGTCTGACCTCCTGAATGTCAATGAAGACATTTTTGCTGCAGGGGGAGGACCGACCAAGTTCGCTGTTCATCGTATAGATACTGGTGATGCTAAACCCATTACAAGCCCGCCTTATCGAGTGACTCCTGCTAAGAAGGAAATGATTAAGGCAGAGATAGAAAAAATGTTAGAAGACGATGTCATTGAGGACGCCGAGTCGGAGTGGGTTTCTCCCGTGATTCTGGTACCAAAGAAGAATGGGGAAGTACGCTTTTGTGTCGAGTACCGGAAATTGAACAGCGTCACTCGCAATGACAAGTACCCACTACCAGTTATTGATGACCTGTTGCACAGCGTTAAGGTAGGGTGTGTGATGTCTACCATTGATTTAAAAGCCGGCTACTGGCAAATAGCCGTCGCGCCGGAGGATAGACCCAAAACTGCGTTCACCACGCCTTATGGAACCTTTCAGTTTCGTCGTATGCCGTTTGGCTTAAAGAACGCCCCGGCAACTTTTCAGCGTTTGATCGACCGGATGAGGTCTGGGCTTAAAGATGTCTGCGTAATGGCTTATTTGGATGACTTGTTGATAATATCATCAGACTTTAGTCAACATCTAAAGGATCTTCAGCAAGTTTTCGACCGTCTACGGCTATTTGGTCTAAGAACCAATAGAGCCAAGTGCGTTTTTGCTAGAAAAGAGGTCACTTACCTGGGCCACGTCGTAACTACGCAAGGCATCAAGCCAGATTCCAAGAAGGTCGAAGCTGTCTTGAAGATGTTGCCACCGACGAACTTGAAAGAGCTAAAGACGTTTCTCCAAACGTGCTCGTGGTTTCGAAAATTTATACCACATTTTTCTGAGGTTGCTCGACCTCTGACAGATCTTACTAAAAAGAACAGTCGTTGGCAGTGGGAGGAGTCTCAACAGAAATCGTTTGAGGAACTCAAGTTACGGCTCTCGACAACCCCTTTACTCCGTCAACCCAGTTTTGATGAGCCATTTGTCCTGAGGACAGATGCGAGCGCGTATGCTTTAGGAGCAGTGCTTATGCAGGGCGCTACTCCTCAGGAAGAACAGCCGATTGAATACGCCAGCAGGCTGTTGACTTCCGCTGAGAAAAATTATACAACAACCGAGCGAGAAGCCTTGGCGGTGGTTTGGGCTTTAGATAAATTCCGTGGTTACCTAGAAGGTGTAAAGGTACGCGTTGCTACTGACCACCAGCCTTTGAAGTGGCTTCTGGGGTTAAAAACTCCAAGTGGACGACTTGCTCGGTGGGCTATGAAGGTACAATCATATGACCTGGATATAGATTACACTCCAGGCAAGGTCAATGTTATTGCCGACACTTTGAGCCGTCCAGTGTGTACCGGTAACGAAGAGCAGGTAACTGAAACCCATGATACCTGTCCTGTCGTGATTGACCTACCTCAATGGGCCCCGGAGGACATGGGGAACTCACAGTTAAATGATCCAGATCTAACCCAAATCATTAATGATTTTGAAAATACCCAAAATCCGGAGGTCGCGTTGCGTTGGACAGATAAGAGGGTATTATATCTATCTTTCCCAGGGGGTTCTTTATAGGTGTGACCCAGACGGCGAGTCTGAAGAGCCACAGTTGGTTATTCCAGAGTCTTTGAAGGCAAAGCTTATGAAAGAGTTACATGACGCGCCTACTGCAGGGGCCCTACTCCAAAAACATACACCGTATTTACGGGCGTACGAAAGGCACGGGTCGACACCGGTGCCTTCGTTTACACTCCATAAAGTCGGGCCGTACAACACGGATCCCATACGAGCCCGTAAACTACGCGCATCGACACCAGTGATGTAACTTTTTGCTAAAGTTACCGGTATTGTATCGGTACTTTCGAAAACAATAAATTTATCTTAATTAGATAATAAACATGAGAATCTTACTTTTTTTCTTACAAAAGAAGCCAATCTGCACCTAAAAGTGTTATTATAATAAGAAAAAGTAATTGATTTCACTATTGTCAGATCGTTAAGAAGACTCGATATCCCAGACGCCATGATCATTAAAAGTCAAGTTCCACAGACATGTCAACTTCAAAAATGACATTCGTGTGTAATTGACATCAAATAACAAATACATATCCATCCCCTATTTGTTTATTACATTTCTATCAGTTTTATAAAAACTTCTCCAGTTTTATTTCGAAAAGCAGCTATTGGTACCAAATCAAAAAGCAAATTTTGAGCCACAAGGATGAGAATGTCGCGAGAACCAGGCCGAAAACCCAGTAAATGAGCGCTACGACAAAACGTTTGTGTTAGATGGTTAGCTGCTCCGATTGCTTCTATAAAACGACGGCAAGGCTTCTATAGCCCAAGACTCGAGACGTGAAAAGCCGAAATAACTTGTTTTCATAGCCTGGAGAAATGAAGAATGAAAATAAAGAATGTATTTCATATGCAACATTTTATTGTACTTATACAAATATATAATTGTTGTGGAAGTGTAGTGTATTTTTATAAAGCAAATTAAGTTTCAATGCCTGAATTTCTTGTAAGTTACATACTCTAAATTGTAACAATAACCTACCAAAGCACCTAATAAAAACACAATCATGTGCAATTGGCTATGAAGGTACAATCATATGACCTGGATATAGATTACACTCCAGGCAAGGTCAATGTTATTGCCGACACTTTAAGCTGTCCAGTGTGTACCGGTAACGAAGAGCAGGTAACTGAAACCCATGATACCTGTCCTGTCGTGATTGACCTGCCTCAATGGGCCCCGGAGGACATGCGGAACTCACAGTTAAATGATCCAGATTTAACCCAAATCATTAATGATTTTGAAAATACCCAAAATCCGGAGGTAAGTAAAGTAAAATAAAAAGTATATTTATTTTTCTCCATTAATCTTAAACAGAAATAAAGACTACTTAAAGAATACAAATTAATTTAAGTAATGCTATAGATTAAAGGAGACTGGAGCCTGAAGAAGGCTGAGCCTGTGTCACAGTACTCCAGTGCTCCTTCACCCGTACACTTGATGTGTTTTACACTAAATATCACATCCACAACTTATCCACTAGAAATTTAAATGTAGGTAGATGTGGGTTTTGCATAGTTGTATGCATATGCATTGCCATAACAATTGGGTATTTTCCTAAGCCAATAATAAATTATTTTGTACTGATAACAAAATAAGGTCGCAATGCGTTGGACAGATAGAGGGTATTATCTTTCCCAGGGGGTTCTTTATAGGTGTGACCAAGACGGCGAGTCTGAAGAGCCACAGTTGGTTATTTCAGAGTCTTTGAAGGCAAAGCTTATGAAAGAGTTACATGACGCGCCTACTGCAGGTCATTTGGGCCTAGAGCGAACTTTGCGAAAGATCAAAGAACGGTATTATTTTAAGAACATGAGGAATTTTGTAGCTCAATATCTTAAGTCATGCGACCTCTGCCAAAAGTACAAGAGTACCAATTTGAAACTTCCGGGTTTGTTGCAAGATGGATCTTCCTGGTCGAGGATACCGCCAGTAGATGGGTGGAGTTATTTGCTCTCCGTAATGCTACTGCAGAAACTTGCGCAAAGGTGCTCATTGAGGAAGTTTTCCTACGTTACGGATTACCCAGGAGCGTAATCTCAGTTAACGGTACGCAATTTGTATCGGCCGTGATGCAAAAGGTTATGCTAGTTTTTGGCGTACATCAGGCTCTAATACCGGTGTGCCATCCAGAGGCAAATCCCGCGGAAAGAAAGAACCGCGAGCTTAATAAAATTCTTGCAATGTAGGAACGGAACATCGGTCATGGCCAGAAAAGATATCTGCTGTCCGTTTTGCTCTGAATAGTGCCTACAATGAAGGGACTGGTCAGACTGCTGCTTATATAACTTTTGCGCGAGAGATGCGTTCGCCTTTAGCTGTAAGCACTGATATTCGAGGAATAGTTTCCCAGCAGAATTTTGTTCCCCAAATCACACCTTATTTGGAGCGTTTTGCTCAGACTCTCGTGGAGGTCCATGAGCGTACATTTAGCTAGTAATGCAGCGCGTGATTTTACTGGTAAATTCGCACCCAAACTAGAGGGACCATATCGCGTTTTCCAAATTGTAAGCCCAACGTCATATGTTATTGTTGATAGTACGGGTGTGGTAAAAGGGAAATATCATGCTAGTGCCTTGAAACCTTATGTAGGGCCGGCACCGGTGACTGTTCACCAGCGCCGCCGAGGCCGTCCAGCCAAGCCACGGTCGGGTCGACCTCGTGACTTGGAGGGGGAGGATATAGCGGGGACTATGGATGACCCAATGCGAACCTCTTTGCCTTCAACCCGACGATCCACGCGTGCGCGAAAAGCACCCCAAGTGCTAAGTCTATAATTTGTCTATAAAAAGTAGTTGATGGTTTGGTAAAAAAGAGATTGTGAACTCGCGCGCGGGAAATCTAATTTAATTAATAAAAATTGTTATGTAATGATTGTATAAAAGAAGGTAATTTGTATAACACACAGTTGCTAGGAATAAAATAATTTTACACGCGTAGTGCGAGACTTTTATTCATTATATTATAGTGGGCGACGCCGTCGATATTGGAAAAGGCTTTGCCGCCCGCTATAACATAAGTATAAAATATTTGTGACGGATGAGGTTTTTCTTTTTTCAATAGAGTTATGGATGATTCATGTAACAAAGGGTTCTAGGAAGTTGCAAATCTATTTGGGCGAAGCCAAACAAGCGTAATTTTTGGCAAGAAGTTTGAGTTATGAATCGCACCAACAAACGATTTAGTAATTCATAATTAATTTTCTGTTGCTGTTTATGCTATATGTATGTATTTATGTACGTACATACAATACATCAGAAATTCTACAACTAATTTTTTGTGCCCAATCTCAAAAAATATGCTTGCTTGGCTACACTTTAGTCGAATAGCTCATGACCGTTTATTTAATATACGAAATGAGAGCAGAAGCGAAAGGTGACAAAACGTATCTGTCATCACAACGTGATCACTTTTTATACCCAATTTTAAATATATTGTATAATGGATTATTTTTTTAACAGAGCTGCTTTAAAACATTCGATGGCTGGAAGATGTCTGTACAAGGCAAGCGGCTCTGCAAGGCGGGTAACTACCGCGCAGGCGTGCTCTTGTTGGAGGCGGCCCTCCAAGCTGGCGCTACAAACAATCCAACCAAGATCGCCATGTACGACCTGATGGGAGTTGCATACTTTAACCTGAAAGAATACAAAAAGGCGTGGTGCTGCCATTCACTAGAGCTGACGACTGCTAAGTAAGGGCTCTAACATATAAGTAACAGTATGCCAGCGAGACATCTCGGCGTGCGGCGTTTCTGCTTTAGGCCCGTCACATACATACGGAATTCCGTTTCGGAATCCGAAAATTCCGAATCAGGATTCAGAACGCAGCAAATCCATACAAATCAATTACTGTACCACACACATACGGCAGCATTCCGTACGGTTTTTATTTCCATTCGGAATTTTGAGTGAAGGTCTGTGCGTTCGGAATCCCGAAACGAAACATCTTGTTTACACAAGACAATATTTACGGCATCGCAATTTTAATACTTACCAGGAGTTACAAATAGACAATCGGTTTGGGTCTGTATTTGTACGCCAGGTATGGATCCAAGGCATCCAAGGATAAGAACAAAGAAAATAATATATAAAAGACTCGCACCCACAGCCGTGAAATAATTAAAAAATAAACCCTTGCCCTCACTACCCCGCGCGGGGTGTGTTTTCACGTAGTAATTATATTCTCTTTGATGTTTTCCATCGGCTTCGTAAAGCAGAAACATTGTGTAATGTGCAGAGGTACGCTACTTTGTTTGCATGTGTTTGTGTAATGTTTCTAGTTCTATCTATACAACAGCGCTTGCACTATTCAACCAATCGGATGTACATCGCCGAAAACCAAGATTATTCTTTTTAAATGCTGTATACAACGTGTATACCCGTAATAAATTGAACCACGGGCTATACTAGACCACTAAAAGTATGATGATAATAAAATTACAGTTGTAGGGTAGTTGTGAAAATAAATCAATCAGCCACCATTCATACATGTATTGTGTGATATAAAGGAGCATACACAATTATTATTGTAAGAGATTATGAAAATTACAACCAACCAATGTAAACGTTTATTGGTTGTAATTTTCATAATCATGTGGCCTGAGCTACTTTAAAGGTTCGGAATGGACTACGTAAAGGCAATACTACTCTGTAACCTATGAACTGAGCTGCTTCCGAAAGATTACTCAAGGCGCTTGTATCAGTATGGCTGCTGCTAGCTAAGTGAAATATGGAAGGCGCGGGCCGCGCGGTTGGTCTTATATAGGCGGCCCGTGCGTGGTGCCGTGGCCGTGTGCAAACTACGTCATTGCGTGTCATCATCGTGCGAGCGGAGCAGGCAGATATGTGAAAGGGAAAGTAATCGAGTTTGTGCGCTGGTGTGTTGTTCTCGTTACACAGTAAATAATAATAAAAAAATCGACAGTCCCATACAAATTGTCCGGTCGGCTGCACACTTTCGAATGGAAATGCTGACTTTTTAAAAGTTTTTAACTGTTATTTCAATATTATTATACTACTAGCTGTTGCCCGCGACTTCGTCTGCGTGGACTTTAGTTTATAAGAATCGTTATTTTGATATTTTCAATAAAACCGGTCAAGTGCATATCAGGTCACACGCAGTGAAGGGTTCCGTATTTGTGAATGTCGATTTAGAATAAAATTAAAGAGTTCATCATCATCTCAGCCCTTATTCCGTCCACTGCTGAGCATAGACCTGTCTTCGTCGACACATCTCAGTCCTGTGCTGCTCACATCCAGGTGTAACCCGCGACATTGATTATTTCGTCAACCCATCGCATGGGCTCCGTCGGGCCAGTTGCCCTGCCCAGTTTTACTTTAAGTTCATGACCGTTGAAAAATTACAGCTTCTTGGTTCTAATTATCTCTAAGTAAAACCACGGACAGAGAGACAGACAGAAATGGCAAAACTATAAGGGTTCCTTGTTTACTACGATCACACATTATCTCTAGTCACAGTCTAAGTCGATCGGAATTTTGACATTGTAAACTACATGTAAACTTACACTGTTACCGAATGTTACTGCTACGCCGTGGGTCTCTCTAAAACGAAATACTTATGCAATAGGTAGTGACTTTGCTAATATTTAATTCATCTTCCGTCTTTTGGCGTGAGTTCCCACAGCACTAATCTGTTGTAGCTCTCTGCAGCGGACTGCTGCCACCGTCTATACGTATCTCCCCCTCTTTCCCGCCCTCCCGATGTGGCGGTGCAATGGTAAGCCTTGTTAAATATGTCTTTCGCTAGGCGGGAGATAAAAGTCGAGAAATACGCATTTCTACTTTGAGTCCCGACAGATGACGGCGTTCCTCAAGTAACCTTAAACATAGATTTTCTTAAGATCGCCTTAATCATGAGCCGCGTCCGAAGCTGGAAGCGAGCGGAAAGTACTGGATAGAGCTTCCCCCGGGCCATCTTCACTATCGTCACCATTCTATTGATGTGGACTTTCAAGCTGAGGCATCTGCCAAACTTAAGATACCTCTAGGTATTTTACGTGCCAGTATCTCGGCACAATTTACCAGTAGAGCTTCAAGGATGGCAGGAAGTTAGTGTTCTCTGAGATCAATGTCTGCTTAGTGTTCACTAATAACCTCCGTTTGAAGAGCTTCTCGGGTAGGGCGTCCTATTCGGCTGTTTGGAGGTTATTTGCGGCGTACTTTCAGTTCAAACGAACTGGAAAATGACCATTACCTATCTTTCGTTCCTCAAGGAAGGAGGTCACAATACTGAGTAGTCTTGGTATTACCGCTTTTGCCAAGTCAGTGTGCTAAATTTTGCTCCAAAGATCTGGTACGGCGACTGCTTATCAGCGGCTTTAGCTGAGCTAACTTGAGGTACTCTCTCAGTTATCGAGAGGAGTCTGAGTGGCCTGGTACATCGGACTTCAATTTTATCCGCTAGGGTAAAGACGCGTGTTGACACAAATGCTCCTTTCAACCTAGAGGACCGTATTTGTGGCGCGACGGAATCCCGTTCCCATCGCCCGACTGGCCCACTTCATAGAGGCAGATTTATGGAGGAGGATTTTACGCGAGAAAAATCCCTTCGGTTCGGACACCTTGCCAGTAACGGGAGACCGGTAAGGTTATGTGGCGTTTACCACTAAAAACTCCGGGGTAAGGGCTAAAAGCCCCGGCGTGGCTACCACTATGGTGGTCCATGACTCGCTCACAGCACCCTATGCTTTAGTCAGAGGACATCCCCTGTGCCTAACCTAACCTATTAAGTACTTCGTATTTTGATTCCTTTTTCCATTTTCGCGCCCACAATCATGCTAAGAATCGCCGTTTGGTGGCGTTGGGTCTTGCGGCCCTAGGCTCTGTGTATTTTTAATAGCGCCATTTATTGGTGACCAAAAAAACTAATAAAAAAACTCCGAAAACATCGAAATAGTAAATTTTTAGGGTTCCGTATTCCGAATACGAATACTAAGACTCCGCTATCCGTCCTTCCGTCCGTCTGTCACCAAGCTGTATCTCATGAACCGTGATAGCCAGACAGTTGAAATTTTCAAGGATGATGTATTTCTCTTGCCGATATAATAACTAAAAATAGAGTAAAATAAATATTTAATTGAGGCTCCCGTACAACAAACTTGATTTTTTATAGATAATGGGACGGAACCCTTTGTGCGCGAGTCCGACTCTCACTTGGCCGGTTATTAACTTTATTATTTCATAAAAACCGTATATAAAATTAACAAAAGTTTTAGCCAATGCTACCGTACAGTTTATTTCATAGCAAATTTTCGAACAAAAATCTTTGACGTGATTCTTTAAATTGATATAACTTTTTTATTTATCAACGGATTTCAATGAAACAACCACTAAATTTTAAGTGAAACTTATCAAAATACATAATTGAAAATCGCAACCGAAGTTGTTCAGCCGTTTCTGAGATAAGCGTGCACAAACACAGTTTTTCGAACAAAAATGGTTGACGTGATTCTTTAAAATTGATGTAACTTTTTTATTTATGAACGGATTTAAATGAAACAAACACTAAATTTTAAGTGAAGCTTATCACAATATTTCAGTGAAAACCGCAAACGAATTAGTTTAGCCGTTTCTCAGATTAGCATGCACAAACGCACAGACAGACAAACAGACAAACAGATAAACCGACAAACAGACAAACAGACAAAAATTCTAAAAATCATTGTTTTGTGTTCTATTGCGTTGGTAAAAGCCCCAAAAAATATTTTTACTCATTTATCTTCCATGTTCAGACAGCGATCGGTTACGATTTCATTATATGTATTGATATGGTCTAGCGTAGGCCGTGGTTCAATTTATTATGTTTATGTCCCTTCCACATTGTATAACCCTTATTATATGAATTAACCGATTACCGGTTTCACAAATCAATCGGTAACCGTTTATACAAATTACCTTTATGAATCAGTTTCCGATCCCTGCTCGTGGCTTTGTGACAGCAGTGAAGGTCGCCAACCAGGGTCTCTGGCAAACTGTTGCACTTCTGCTTCTATAGATATAAGTATATTATGCTTCTATATTGAACTGCCTCTGTGGTGGTGGTGTAGTGGTTAGAGCGTTCGGCTCATACCCGGAGGTTGCGGGTTCTCGATTCCCGGCTGGGGCAACGACTTTGTGCCGTTGTCGTATTTGGTTAGGACATTGTAGGCTGATCACCTTATTATCTGATAAGTAAGATGATCCGCGCTTCGGAGGGCACGTTAAGCCGTCGGCCCCGGTCACTGTCTTTGGCAATGGTCGTTACCTAAAACCATGTTTAAAAACTCTGACACTAGTGTTAGTCACTAACACGATAAGAAGAATTGGACTTACTGTACTGTAGTTGATAAGATGACGGCAAATGCTAACATATGGCGTACAAACAGGTGATTTTTTTAAGATGAGGGCAGGCGCGGATCCAGTTCAAATTGAAATATGGTTGTTTTGTCAAGATACGTAGACAACATTTCGTATTTCCCGTGGGCAAAAAACTTGGCGGCATATTTTAGCGTGATGTCGCAAGTCTGTTACGTTGTAGGCATGCCCACCGTGCCCGCTATTCTAGACACGAACGAGCAACGAAGAATGAAAATTAAAAAATAATACAGTCTAGTGGCCTCAGAATTCAAAAAATGACGACGCCTGTGTTTTATAGATTTTATAACAAAATTCTTTTGCTAGACTACATCTCTGTGATTTTCCTATTTCATTTTCAATCAAGTAATTTAAGTCCTACTGTTTTTCGACGAGATGGAAGATTATATTTCTCATGTTTTTTAATTATATTTACAGGATAATGAAAGACTTGCCGGATATAATAAAAGCAATGGGCAACATTGGGAACACACTGAAAATGTTGCGATTGTTCCCGCAGGCTATATCGTATCACAAGAGCGAATTGGCGTTATCCAGGAGTATGAAGAACAAAATGGGTGAAGTGCGAGCCTTGTACAACGTGGCCAATGCGTGCAGAGCCCTGGCCATGCACACTCAGAAAAACCTGATCAATTTGAATAAGAAGGACAGTAAATCTCTAAATTAGGTACTCAACTGTCTTAAGTCAGTTGGTTAGCATTCTAAAGGTATATTATGGTTTTTCTGGTATATTAACTTTCCTCAAAAAATATTTTTCATGTTTCGACATATTTATGTTTCTCAGGAAAAGTTATTCAGTATCATGGACTGAATACACCCTTAAAATTGTTTCAGTAGACCTTATATACTATAGCTATTAATTTACATTTTTTACCGTCCAAACTCATTTTTTCATAAATTTATTAAACGTACTTACCACACGCGATTTTTACTGTTTTTAACCTCCGATAAAAAGAGGGGTGTTATAAGTTTAACGCTAATGTCTGTCTGTGGTATCGCTGCATAGTAGCGCCCGCACGAATAGATCAATTTCGATGCGGTTTTATTCTACTATTTAATTCCTTCGCGTACCACTAGATGGCGCATTAACATATGAAACTTGAAAATCAGGAGTATTTTTAATTTGCCTGGCAAATAAACTTGTATTATAATATTGTCGCGAACGAGATAGATGTAGAATATTCGCGAGTAAGAACTCTGCTGGCGAGATAGATTTGGAATGTTCGCGAGTGGAATCATGCAAGCGAAACTAGGCCTTATATTCTTACAGCATAAAGGCTAGAGTTCTTTGAATGGTCGTCGGCTTAGTCGCACTCACACATACATACCGGCGTCTCGATGTTTTCCGTCAATCGAAATACATTCGTCAAGTAATGAGAATATTCGAGAAAAGTGTAGACCTCTGTATCGGCGCATATAAAAAGGCGATCGAGTGCGCGTCCCGCCAGTTCAGTACGAGCTACGAAAGCGATAACTTCGAAGCGAACCGAAGCGAAGGAAACCTACCTCAGTGCGATAAGTGGAAGTACCTGCGACTACTTTGGCGAGATACCTGGACCTCAGCTGCTACGCGACTTGGACTTGGACATCAGGAAGACCATCTTCACGTGTCAACCTTTGGGTTCCGTAGTGAATAAAAAAACCCTCATACGAACTTTGGCGTTTTACTCCAAATCTCGAACCCAGTTTCGTAACATTTGGTGTCGGAAGTGGATTTGGAGATGCCAGTTCTACCGAGAGAAGAAGAGGATACCACCAGGGAGGGCGTCAGGACCAGGGCCCAGCGTGCCATGGAGGCTCAAGGGGGCGTGGCTCTGGCCACGCCTACTGAACCTCATGCCACGCCCACTGACCCTGAGGCCACGCCCACCGCCCATCAGGCCCCACCACCCACTGGACAACAAGCTCCGCCTACTGGAGCTCAAGCCACGCCCACCAGTCATCAAGCCACGCCTACTGGACCTCAAGCCACGCCCACCATTCGTCAAGCCCCGACCACTGGACCTCAAGCCACGCCCACCAGACGTCTAGCTCCACCCACTGGCCCCGCCCACCTTGGCCAGACCACGCCCACTGACCACGCCCACCAAACAGTGCCACGTTCATTGGAGACACCAATCGATCCAAGTAACTTAATGACCATATTACAACAAATGCAGAGACAGATACAAGAAACAATTCGGCAAGAGCAAAAAGCGAGCACACAACAACTTCAACGTATAGAAGAGACACAAGATTTACGATTTGCGCGCTTGAGTGAGCAACAGCAAATAGTCTTGGGAAATTTCTGCAAACTCAATCAATTGGTGGAGCAGATCCGTAATGATGTAGACGTTGTCGAAAACCGTGTAACTGATTTGGAAAACAAGGTGGAAAATAGAGTTACCTTTTTGGAAAAAAAAGTATTGCGTCTAGAGACAGTAGGAACCCCAAGTACATCCGGCTGTGAAACTAAGGGGCCAAGTGTAAAAGTGCCATCTTATGACGGTACCACATCTTGGGCCGCATACAAACAACAATTCCAGACCGTCGCTAGTTTAAACGGTTGGACCGATGAACAGAGCCATACAGCCCTTACTGTTGCTCTGAAAGGCTCAGCCCTATCAGTCCTGGAGGCACTGCCTAGCTCTGGAAGCACGTTTAAAGAATTGATGGAGGCGTTAGAAGCCAGGTATGGGGAACGTCATCTCGAACACGTTTTTCGAGCCCAGCTGCGTGAAAGAGTTCAGCGCCCAGGAGAAGGACTTCAACAGTGGGCATTGGAAATAGAAAAACTAGTGCGTAAAGCCTACTCGTCTGTTGACTCCAAAATGGTCGACACAAACATCCTACAAGCTTTTATTGCTGGAATAAGAAATGTTGAGGTAAGGGCTGCGGTGGGGACTCAACATCACGCGTCCCTAAAAGATGCCTTGGCACATGCTCTAGAGTACGAAGCTTTAAGGCAGGACATGCGCACACATAAGTTGCAAGAAGTCACGGAAGACGTAAAGGCAATCAAGAGCCCGCCAAAGAAGACCAATAGCTCTGCGCCTACTTGCTACAGGTGTGGTGAAAGAGGACATTTGCGGCTCTCTTGTCCAGAAAAGCAGGAATTAACCAAATTAAGGGAAGAGCTGAAGGAAATTACGAAAAGGCAGGAGTCCTCGTTTCCTGCAAGAAACCAGGGAAACGAGTAACAGCCAGGACTAAGGGGCGGGTACTGGCTGGCGCAGAGAAAGCCCCAGCAATTGTCATCTCACAAGTAAGCAATAGGAGCAGTTTGACGATATGCGGACAAGTGAATAGGACAGATTGCAAATTGACCATAGACACCGGAGCCTCCAGAACAATAATCAACCCACATCTGGTGAAAGCTGCGATGAAATACAAGAACGTCGATTGTCGGCTTCTGTCTGCCTCTGGCCAGCCAATACCTGTCCTAGGAGAGACGACAGTGACAATATACGTGGGAGATTCACCATACACGCATGATGTCATTGTGGCTGAAATTGTGGATGAGTGTATATTGGGCCTAGATTTCATGAAGAAATACAATTGTAAAATCGATGTCGCAAATGGAGTTTTCAAGTGTGGTAATGAGGAAATTTTCATCCTTGGAGGCCCCACCGGAAAAGTGACTTGTTTAAACAAAATCGTCGTACCTGGTCGAACACAAGCACAAATAATGGTGAAACTGCCATCACCTAAAACACACAAGCCAACTAGATGCGTTCTTATTGAGGATACATCAAACAAGCCAACTCAAAGATTCCTGACAGCAAGAACATTAGTCACTGGAAAGGATACTGCAGTAGTGAGAATAGTCAATCTAGAGGACCATGAGATCATCTTAAATGAAGGCGATGTTGTTGGAAGATGCGAGGAAGTTGCCTGGATGAAAAAGTGCCTATTAACACCAAACTCAGATGCATCTAAAAACTCCAGTTGTTCTACAGTTTACGACCTTCTAAAAGATTGCAAAAGCAACCTAACTTATTCACAGAGCTTGAAGGCAAAGAAGTTGCTGCTGGATTTTGCTGACATTTTCTCTTCCAAGGAAGGTGATCTAGGAAGAACTTCGCTAGTTCAGCACAGAATTGATACTGGAAGCGAAAGACCTATACGTCAGCGAGCTAGAAGAATTCCATATGCTAAGGAAAAGGAAGTACAAGATCTGCTGGAGGACATGAAAAGAAATAAAATCATCGAACCGTCTGCAAGTCCATGGTGCTCCCCGGTTGTTTTAGTTAAGAAGAAAGATGGCAGCACACGATTTTGTGTCGACTATAGACGACTGAACGACGTCACAACGAAGGACAGCTACCCATTACCAAGAATTGATGACACATTGGATACCCTTAGCGGTATGCAGTGGTTTTCAACCCTAGACTTGAAATCTGGTTACTGGCAGGTGGAAATTCATTCTAAGGATAAAGAAAAGACAGCATTCTCAACAGGAAAAGGTTTATGGCAGTTTAATGTTATGCCTTTTGGATTATGCAACGCCCCCGCCACTTTTGAAAGACTTATGGAGTGTGTACTAGCAGGATTAGTAGGAGACGCCTGCCTAGTTTATCTGGATGACGTCATCATCATGGGTCGAGACTTTGAAGATCATCTACGGAATCTCGAGCAAGTCTTGATAAAGATACGGGGTGCCAAATTAAAACTAAATCCAAAGAAATGCAGTCTATTCAGAAACAAAGTGAATTATCTCGGACACGTTGTCACCAGCGAGGGCATCCAAACTGATCCTGATAAAGTTGCAGCTGTGAAAAACTGGCCTACCCCCAAAGACAAGACGGAAGTACGAGCATTTATGGGATTATGCTCTTACTATAGGCGATTTGTAAAGGGATTTTCTGAAATCGCTAAACCACTGCATCGTCTGACAGAAGACAAACAGCCTTTTAAATGGGATGATACCTGTGAAAATGCTTTTCTCAAACTAAAAGATTGCCTTTGCAATACTCCAATCTTGGGATACCCGCAAGCTAATGGCGAATTCATCGTTGACACAGACGCTAGCAACACAGCGATCGGAGGGGTACTATCTCAAAAACAGGGTGAAAATGAAATAGTAATTGGATATTTTAGTAAATCTTTGTCAAGGCCTGAAAGGAATTATTGTGTTACAAGAAGAGAACTCTTGGCCGTTGTAAAGACACTGCAACACTTCAACAAATATCTCATTGGTAGACAGTTCAAACTTCGCACAGACCATGCTGCTTTGAAATGGCTGTTACAATTTAAAAATCCGGAAGGCCAAGTTGCACGTTGGATTGAATAACTCCAAGAATTTGACTTTGTTACTGAGCACCGTAGTGGAAAGGCCCATGGAAATGCTGATGCACTCTCAAGAAGACCATGTGTGGAAGACTGCAAGCATTGCGTTAAACAAGAGACAAAGGAGCTTATGGTTAACATCACAAGGACAATCCCCACAGGGCAATGGGACGATGACAACTTTAGAGAAGCCCAGGAAGACGATGAAGATATAAGGCTCATCATCGCATGGAAAGAACGTTGTGCTGACAAACCTAGATGGGCAGAAGTTGCACCTACGAGCCCCACCACCAAAGCTTATTGGGCTCAATGGGACAGTTTTATCCTGCAGAATGGAATACTTTACCGTAAATGGGAGAAACCAAACGGCAAAGAGTTTCACCTACAGGTTGTTGTTCCAAGAGACAGAGTGAAAGACGTTCTCCGTGAAGTACATGATGGTGTAACAGGTGGACATCTAGGCGTTAAAAGAACGTTAACAAAGATTCGGGAACGATTTTACTGGCTGAATTGTCGGGAAGATGTTCAGGATTGGTGCCGCAAATGTACAACTTGTGCAGCCGTGAAAGGCCCGTCAACAAGAACTCGAGGAAGTCTACAGCTGTACAATGTCGGCGCGCCCTGGGAACGGATTGCAGTAGACATTGCCGGACCATTCCCCGTAACTGAATCAGGAAATAAGTACTTCATGGTTGTCATGGACTATTTTAGCAAGTGGCCAGAAGTATTTGCTATACCTAACCAAGAAGCTTCAACAGTAGCCTCCAAGTTGGTTGAGGAAGTAATCTGCCGGTTTGGTGTACCACTAGAAATCCACTCAGATCAAGGAAGAAACTTCGAGTCGCAACTATTTCAAGAAATCTGCAAACTATTGGGGATGCATAAAACAAGGACCACTCCATATCACCCTCAGTCTGATGGCATGGTGGAGAGATTTAACCAGACTCTGGAAAGACATTTAGCAAAACTGGTTGACAAACATCAGAAAGACTGGGACAAGTACATACCGCTTTTCCTCCTGGCTTATAGGACATCAGAGCACGAAAGCACAAAACTGACCCCAGCTCAGGTGAATTTCGGCAGAGAACTTAGGTTACCTGTGGATCTACTAACGGGGAGGCCACCAGAAGACCCATGCACTGTGCCAGACTACGTCTTCGATCTTCGAGAGCGAATATGGAACATCCATGACTTAGTTCGCGAAAACGGTTTACAAGCAAGTGAAAACATGAAAACTAGATATTATGGTATGTGTAGTATGGCTTCATAACCCGATTCGCCGGAAAGGAAAATCACCGAAATTACAAACGAGATGGGAAGGTCCATACAAAATCATTACGCGAATAAACGACGTGACTTATCGGATCCAACGTCAACCAAGAGGGGCACTCAAAGTGGTGCACATAGACCGTCTAGCACGTTATCATGGCAGCAATAGTGACGCTCGGGACGCGCGTCTTTAAGAAGGGGGCAGTGTCGCGAACGAGATAGATGTAGAATATTCGCGAGTAAGAACTTTGCTGGCGAGATAGATTTGGAATGTTCGCGAGTGGAATCATGCAAGCGAAACTAGGCCTTATATTCTTACAGCATAAAGGCTAGAGTTCTTTGAATGGTCGTCGGCTTAGTCGCACTCACACATACATACCGGCGTCTCGATGTTTCCCGTCAATCGAAATACATTCGTCAAGTAATGAGAATATTCGAGAAAAGTGTAGACCTCTGTATCGGCGCATATAAAAAGGCGATCGAGTGCGCGTCCCGCCAGTTCAGTACGAGCTACGAAAGCGATAACTTCGAAGCGAACCGAAGCGAAGGAAACCTACCTCAGTGCGATAAGTGGAAGTACCTGCGACTACTTTGGCGAGATACCTGGACCTCAGCTGCTACGCGACTTGGACTTGGACATCAGGAAGACCATCTTCACGTGCCAACCTTTGGGTTCCGTAGTGAATAAAAAAACCCTCATACGAACTTTGGCGTTTTACTCCAAATCTCGAACCCAGTTTCGTAACAATATGTATTGATTACAGTAATGGTGTCTACCAAAGAATCTAATGCATGCAGGGACTTTTTTAAATTTGAATGTCATGACTTTTGATTGAAGTTCTATTAGTGTTAAACTTCTGTACTTTGTATCATATGTACCTATAGTGGATTGAAAAGGATGCCAAATAATTAAATTCCACCCTGTTCATAATGTAACGGTTTGCTCTAAATGTACTTTTTACTATTCAATTCAGTCTCTAAAGGTTGTCTAAAGCATTCTATGGTCTAAACGTCAAAATGAACATCGTCTATAGGATTTGATGTTTATTAAGAAATAGCACAGTAAATAGGTAGACTTTGTATTTTTCATATGGCATGTCGTGACTTCAATAAAATAAATAAATTAATATGTTTCTTGGAATTAAATATCGCTGCTATTATCATAATGGATATCAAAATGGATTTATTATAATAAGTCATTAGCAATTTTTAGTTACTTTTTAAATAAGTAATCATATAGACATAGGTCATATCATAAGTAATCAATGACGAGTGACAGTATGTTGTAAAGTTGTCTTTTTGCATGTGATGTTCGCCTATCGTCAATGTAAATACGTTTTGATAACAATGAAGCCATAATTTAAGAAAAGAACAATGACTTTCCAAAAGAAGAAAAAGAAGATGTAATTAGGTACCTACTATATATTATGTAAAAAATAAAAATTAAAAACAAAAAAAATTGATGTCGTCTACGGGCAAGGCCATGACTTGAATAAATAAATACAGGAAGCAAATTTCTTTCTTTTCTTTAAATACTCTATATCATCATCATCATCATTCATAATTTCAGCCGCATAACGTCCACTGCTGGACATAGGCCTTTCCCAAATACTGTATCATTAAAACAGAAATACCCATTATTTAATAAATACCTTGTTTTATTAAATCATGGTTAACTAATTGAGGCGTGTCTTCTGCGCTTGTTTTTTTGAAACATTACTCAGAAAACACGAACCATTATTTTTCATTTCTCATACTCGGAAAGTAGTGTTGTTTTGATCTGATTTTTGGGTGGAAAATGCTGCTTCCCTCCGTAGAGGGGGAAAAACTCTTACTTATTACTTCTCACCTAAGGGCCGGAATAAACTTAAATAAGCGGCCAAGTGCGAGTCGGACTCGCCCATGAAGGGTTCCGTAGCAGCAAGTAACATAACATAAGTCTTGTAGTAAGTATGTTTTTTTTGCACACTGCACACACACACACTCACACACACATTATACCACTCCATATCAGGAACCCCAAAAATTAGTGTGTTTTTTTCTTTTCTTGTGTGAAAATCTTAATGCGGTTCGCAGAATACATCTACTTTACCAAGTTTCAACAGTATATTTCTTATAGTTGTGGAAAAATTCTGTGAACTGCATTAAGATTTTCACACAGGAATAGAAAAAAAAACAGTATATTTTGGTGCTTTCCCATACTTAATACTTTATTACTTTTAGAAACTCAATTTTTTTTCCATCAAACCCGTACGTGTTGTGTATTTATAGACAGGTCTTCAAAATTGATATTGAGGTTTCTAATATCATTTTTTTTCTAAACTGAATAGTTCGCGCGAGAGACACTTCCAAAGTGGTAAAATTCCTTTTAACTTCTAAAATAAGTGAATGACCAAACTTAAAAAAAATATATGATGTTCATTACCATGCAAATTGGTTTGAACGAGATCTAGTTAGTAGTTTTTTTTATACGACTTACTAGATCTCGTACAAACCAATTTTCGGTTAAAACTAAATCTAGAAAAAATCGGTGGGTAAAAGTTACAACGAGCTACATAGGTGCCTCAATGAAAAATAGCACTCGCAGTATGAAACAAACGAAAGAGTGCTTTGTAATTGCCCATAACTGCCCTACATAACAAATTTTAATACAGCCTTTTGACCTACGAAAATTATTTAACATAATATAACAAAAATTAATTGTCACGAGAGTGGGTTGGGGCAAAGACAATATATTACAAGTATAGATTGCTACTCACTTACGTTGAATCTGTACCTACTGAGAATTGTTGGTTATATGTTTCCATAAAAATTCCGTAACAATAAAGTGTCGCTGCAGTCGTAACTTGAATACCATACGAGTTAGTTTATATCCAGCAGCTATAGATGGCACCACTTTCTCCATAACTACATACGAATAATATTCGTAGACGTCTACACACACGCACCGACTATTATAATCTTGTAGGTACAGGTAGCGGCATGAAACTCTAGCGCTGACCGAAATTGCGCAGTAGTCAAAAATTAGTACTGTACCCGTGCGCAGTATCCCCTCCACATTTCACTCAGCGCTAAACTTACGTGCCGCTACTTGTAGGCAAGTAAAAAAGAACACATTAAGGCTGGAGTTCACCAACAGTTTGTTAACTGTTGACGGGCCGTCAAAGTGATTTAACAGTCCGTTATAGTTTGACAGTGTTCACCAAGACCTAAACGGCGATAACGTTCGGTTAATCAGCCGTTAAGTTAATGGAGCTTTACTTCGTCGATTATCTCTTGATTTCGCCTGATTTAACAGTGATGTTGTCAGTAGTCACTTGAATATAGGTTAGATCGGAGCTTGGACATACAGTATCTTATCAAAATAAATATTTTATAATAAACACCGCAGTTGATTTTATTTTCGGAAACGATTATCTCTAGATTTGCATTGGGTTTGGTGGATGGAAATTGGGGAAACCCTTATTTTATTGGAATTCATAGCAAGAAAAACACAAAGCTAGAAAGATAAATATTATAATACAACTACAAGTAAGTAAATACTACTCCATTATCACCAATTAAATCAATTGATTTTAGCACTGAGATTTTATGACCCCGGTGATCACCAAATATCTATGGGAGACTCTAGTGTTATCATGGTACTACTGCTCAAAGTTACTGCAGCAGTAGCCTCTTTCTGTCACCGAGATACATAAAGTTTCCACAGGCATCCACTGAAACGAACGAACGAAACGTTGCAGCATCAGTTTTCTCATTTTCCACTGTATTCCTATATTTGAACACCATTTCCGATAGTATCCTTTTCTCATCATCAGGTCTTTATTGTCTCTACTGCAGGAGCGCGACCCTCACTGTACTACTAGAGCCATATTTGGTCAGAGTAGCCAGAAGATTTGGTCTACTCTCTCCTCGCTGACCAGACGGGTTGAAGCGCGGTTTCATGTTTATAAGCTTTGTTCAGCTTGAAATTCGTCGCTTTTTACGACATACTGACTTGAAGTGGTCCCATTCTACTCTGCCGGAAACCACACGGCATAACATCTTTTTCTCATCAGGGGTGAAATTGTTGTTATTCTTCTTTATTGTTTATTTTGGGAAATATTGTGAAAATTACATAAAATGGAAAGCATTTTATGTAATTTTCACAATATTTCCCAAAATAAACAATAAAGAAAATAAAATACCACGCTACCTACTTTGACATTTGACTGACACCAATAATGACAACAGAATTATGTTATCAGTACAGAGCTGCTATTTTTCAAACGCGGAGTCACTAAACGAACGATTTTTTGTATGGAAAAATCATTCGTTTAGGTAACTCCGCGTTTCAAAAATAGCACTTCAGTTCATTATTTCGGTAAAAAGGTTCAATTACGTAATCGATGTTTTATTTTGCCTGGTGAACACTCGTTTTCATAACGGCCGTTTAAACAGGCGTTACAATTTGATGGTCCGTTTACGGAATCGACTCTTTAGATAAAGTCGGTGAACTCCAGCCTTAGCCATTACGTGTTCGAAACTAATCAAAAGTCCGCAAGTTCAAATCCCCTCAATGGCTAAAAATTGAAAATTTTATACGTTTTTCTATTAATTTTAGTGTTAAAGTATAAACAGAAATTTCGCGCACATGGTACTAAGCCGGATTGGCGAAGCGGTTAACGCAGTCGAAATAGTTTAATCTAGGATTAAGGACTCGCACCCCCCCGATGTGGTTCCCATCTTGTCGCGATGGGGGGGCTCAGTACCTGCGGTTGCCTCGACCGCAGGGAACCTAAGAGGAACCCATTGCCCGGGTTGAGGCTTAGGCCTCCCCGGGCCCGGCGGAGGCCATTCCTGGCAGGAATGGCCTGGCTGTGAGGGAAGGGGGTGACAACGACCCCCCTTCCATCACAGCCGTAGTAGGGGTCGCGGGGGAAGAGGTGTGTCGTTGCCGCTCGCCCTATCCTCCGCGACCAATCGCGGCCGTGGCGCTTGGCACGGCATCGGTGGGGCCGCAGGGGAAGAGGAGTGTCGGTGTTACGTTGCCGCTCTCCCTATCCCCTGCGGCCGGCTGTGTGGGCCCCGGTCGCCGACAGGTTGACTGGGGCAGGGCCTGCTTTCGCAGGCCCCAAATTATGAGGGCTGGTTGGACGGTGGAAACGGAATTCGGAGTGGAAGGCAGGCGCGTGTACGTGTCAGCGCGCCTGTCCTTTGACCAAGAGGCCAAGGCGGCGGTTGCTCCGGCCCCTCTGATTCAACAGAGGGTGCCGTGAGGCCGTTGGCGAGCCGGGGCCGCTTAAGTAGCGGCCGGCCGCGCCGGGGCTGTGGAGCATGAAGAAGCACACGGTCCCGGCCGATAGCGGCTGAGAAGTGACACCGCGGAGTTTTTAGTGGTAACACCACATAACCTTACCGGTGTCCTGTAACCGGTAAGGTATCCGAAGGGATTTTCTCCGCGTCAAAAAAAAAAAAAAGGATTAAGGACTCGCAGGTTCAAGTCCCACTTCATTGCGAAAAAGTTAAATATAATAATGTTTTTTATTTTATTTTATTTTGGAATAACATTAAATGACACTACATTTTCAAGTTTTGCACACGAGAAGTTAGTTATATTATAGTACTCTATGGCCATAGCGTTCGAGACAAAATACAATATCTAATAGACCACTAACAAAACATCTTTATCTAGTGGCTCCAGATCCTTTGAAGTTTATCGGTCATAAGTTTTCAGATAAAAAAGCTGCGTCACTAAAAAATCTTATGACATTTTTGAATATTTTTCGAAATTATTCAATCCCCATTTTTCCGCCATTATGAAATTTTTTAACTAATGGCTTTAAAAAATTTTACGTGATTTTAATATGAAGCTGAAGCAGAGAGTAAACATTGTTAATTTTATTATTAATGCTGTAGGTTACAATAAATAGATTAACACAGCAAAACCTTTTTTCCGACTATACTAAAAGGACTGTTCAATCCAAATCGTAATTCAAATAACTTGCACGGGTCAAAGTTTAGGCGTAATCCGCGCGTAACATCAAAAATATACCTACTCATTGCGTTGTGACCTTGCGATCTAGGCCGCGCTTTGTACTGCTTAAAGCCGCGCTACATTGGATTGACATGGCATGGCATCGGAAGCGACGCGTCATTTCAAAACAAGCTTTATATCAAGTGATATAAGATGCATAACCGACCGAGGGCGTCTTTCCGCGGGAGTGCGCGGCAGGCCGCGGCTGGCCGCCGGCCGGCTCTCCGCGTTCAAGCGGTTATGCATCTTATATCACTTGACATAAAGCTTGTTTTGAAATGACGCGTCGCTTCCGATGCCATGCCATGCCAATCCAGTGTAGCGCGGCCCTTATATACCCTCAAATACGGTTTTGTACCGTGCCTCAAAATGTCCCAAACTCAAATCACTAATTTTCTATCGCCTTCCATCTCACTCATTTTGTATCCCGTATTTTATTTTCCATTTAGTCTAGATTTATCTAGAAAAACTTCAAAAACACTAATACGGGATCGTGATATGAACCTGGAGTCTCTCGATTTACAGCCCAACGTCAAGACCACTAGGCCAATCTTGTTCTGACGGAAATGGTTAAATTTCCCTTTATATGAATTCTTTTAAGTTTGAATTTGTGACGTTGACATTGTCATTTATCGTCATAAGCGACAATAGTAATTTTTGCCATGGATTATTAAAATATTTTGAAATTTCTTAGTATTTGTATATTATGATAGTTATATATGCATGAAATGACATTCACAGAATAATAATTACAGGAATTGCGCCATCTAGTGACATGTGTGGTACTATTTCGTGGTCATGTGAGGTTTGCTTTGACGGTTCTAATTTTTACGATAAATATTGACAAAATAATTGAGATTAATACCGGTAGCGACATCTAGTTAGTTAAGGAAAAACTATCCTTTTTGGTACACTTTGACATATGGAGGATGTCCATCTATATGTAGTAATCTTTGATCTATGGTATTGGTCCTTCCTTTGATTGCTTTAAGGCGGGTCTCCTGCGCCAGAATTTTCGAAACATGAAACAAAAACAAAACAAAAATATTATTTTTCATACACTAACCGGCTCCTGCGAATAATTTCAGTTTTGAATGAAACATTTTTAAACGTTACCTAGTGTTTATATTCTGGTTAACTTCATCATGAGGTGCTACTTTTCAAACGCGGAGTCACTAAACCACAGAATACATACTAGTACTTACGTAACTAAACCTACGGTTTTTTGTATGGAAAAACCATTCGTTTAGGTGACTCCGAGTTTCAAAAATGACACTTAAGATACCTAATAATATTTATTTCTGATTACTGTTATCATTTCTGCCTGACGAAGAACTTGAAGATGTGTTCTGCGTTTTATCCACTGACCTCCATTAGTGCGGGAAGTAGTGTCATAAGGTGCAAATTTTGGTATCGGAAGAATTCACTTGGCACACATGTAATATACGTAAAGTTAAGCTAATTTAGCCCGGTAGCCATCCCCCACCCCCTGGGGGGTAGATAGGGGGGGCATTCGAAGTTACTCGCCGCCGCGCTTCAGAAAAAAAATCATATCAGCTTCTATTTACCTAACACCTCAAGTGTGGTATCATTTTCTGATAAATCAGGCATGAGGAATTCAATTTTGAGTACAATTTCACATTTCACAAGATTAATAGTAAAAAAAGGGAAAATATTGACGAAAATATTAAAATCGGATAGCATTTTTTTTATTTTAACTGATTAATTTTACCAGAATACCTGTATTTTGTGCAACAAAAAATACTAAGTTAAAGAATATTTATCTAGCTTTTAAAAAATATATACTTTGTTTTATATAGCTGTCATACATCTATCTGAAAAAAAAAACGAACATGGCACGCAGCGGTGCCTAGGAACTAATCCAACCGTCTCGTCTCACGTAATTTGTTGCAAGTATTAAGTTGTTTTTTAATTCAAAATGTATAAAATACATTCTTTACTTAATTATAGACTGTCGCTTATGGTCTAATGTATCAATAGTAGTATTTTTATATTTATATTAGTTAATTTTTTCATAAAATTTTCCACCACATTGTCATAATTCGGTACATTTAAATAGTTTTCTTATACAGTTGCACCTAACACTGCACCGTGACTTGCACTTGCACTTGCACCGAATCAGTGGTTCACGACAAGCGGTAGCAGCCATTGGTGCAGTAGTCCACTTCGGTTTCCAATTATTTAGTTCAATTTCCTATCCCTAATCCGCCGGACTGGAACGATTTTGAATCTGCCCCATACGTGTAATAGAAGGGGTGGAGTTAAATAAAACGTCAGTGCTTTGGAGCGGTCAAAACAATACTGTTTAATCTTATTTTCTCTACACTATTTGTTTACATTATATAGTAGCCGCCGCTATCACGGCCTTCCTGCGAAATGCTTCGCTCTCGAAGCGTTACATAATTATAACATAATTATAACTCAGACACTACTACAACTCTAATATCTAAATCTAATCCAATGTCTATATTACTCAGGCACAAGGCTATCTACTAAACACAATAAAAAAGTCACAAAAATAATATCGATAATTGTGAAACATAATTAACAATTGAGAGTAATCAAATTGATCTCTTCTTTTAAAATCTTAAAACTATCACTATATTATAGTATTTACAATTTTTTAAAAAATAAACACACACATTATAATAAATCATTTTTTTTATAGCGCTTTTTTTTATTAGGAAGTACTTCCACTTTTGTTATCTTATTCTATAAAGTTCAAATATCTATTTTATACTAAGATCAGATCACATCAAACAAGCATTTCATATCTACCTTAACACTAATAAAAACTAATTTTTAAAACTACGTAGGTATAACATAAGTAGATAGACATTGATTTTGTCACGTTCTATCTTATTGTACCTGTAAACAGAAAGATTTTGTAGAAAACAAAAAATAGTTATCAGTATTTCGATTGGGGAATCGAACCCCTTTTTTTTTTACTTTTGCCCACTCGAAAAGTCAAAGCCCTTCTAAGTGTTCTTTTTTATATTGTTCACCAGCTGTGTTTGGTATTGTTTTCTTTTTTTCAACTGTGAAGCGGTACTTATGTTTTTGTGAAAAGAATATTTTGTTTGTGTATTTTATCTTTATTCGGCGATCCCAGCTCATTTACAGTAGCGCAAAGTAGGAACTACTAACTTTACACTATAGTAAATAGCTTACGCCAGGGGCCTTACTCCATAATGTTATCGACGACAGTCGTCCGTCATACGAGCAGTTCAAGGCAATCCATAACACATACGCGATGACGTCGTCGATCGCTTTAGAACGGACTAAAGACGGGACTAAACTACTTTGACAGATAAATAGCTTAAACGGTACTCTATAGAGTCAAAATGTCAACTTGACAGCACGTGAGTCGACCGAAAATGCCCCCCGTCCCACCCCGCATCTTACCCCGCCAATGTCAACTCCGTCGTCGCGGCGATACGGCTTTGGGCTCTTATTGGCTAGTTAGAACGCGATGACGTCGTCGATCGCTTTCGAACGGACTAAAGACGGGACTAAACTACTTTGACAGATTAATAGCGTAAACGGTACTCGATAAGAGTCAAAATGTCAACTTGACAGCACGTAAGTCGACCGAAAATGCCCCCCGTCCCACCCCGCATCATACCCCGCCAACGTCAACTCTTTTAGTTACGGACCTCGTCGCGCCGATATGGGTTTGGGCTCTTATTGGTTAGTTCAGAGGTCTATAGTCGGCATATCCATCGAACAGCTGTGAACGTACTCGTAGTGATTAATATTCTCTTTGAGCTGTGGCTATATTTAGTATACCTTAGCCCCCTTAGCAAGTTTTATGGTCCTACCTAGCTCAATCAGTGTGATTTCTTACTATAGGTAAATAACCTAAGTAGCAGTTACTTAAATGATTGTATCTTTATCGAACAATAATAATTGTTCGAGGACATAACCATAACCTAACCTAAAGGATGCTCCGGAACTTCAAGAGGTCTCAAAGGTAAGCAATTTGTGAATTTTGTTTATTAAAAAAAGTATATATACCTATATGCCTACTTAGCCTCATACCTAAATTGCCTCATAAAATTTTCTATATTTTTACAGATATTAATTATTGCTCTTGCATTTTATGCAAGGGCCGTTACCAGAAGGATGTGGATGTGGCAAAGGTTGCCATCATGGCGCAGCAGTCAGCACGCTATGGTGAAAATAGCAATGCTTTTATTTGGCAATAATATGGAGGATATAAATCATCTGGGCCGAGAATATTACTAGGTATGTAAGCACTACGCTTTTTATCACTACATACTGACTTTGTTGACATCACACTTGGAATGGGCGTGAGCCATCATGGCTGTAGCTGAAATTACAGATGTGAAGTTGGATTAAATGTCAAAAATATTTAAATTGATGAATACATGTACTGTTTGCTATCTAGCTAGTGGTACAAAAATATTCACTGACTAGGGGTTAATTCTAATAAACATTATTATAATCATTTTGAATGACTTTTTTCACCTCCATTCCACCAAAAAGCAAAAAGTGGCCTTTGGCTCTTATGATAGCCTATGGCTCTGTCACCCCTGTTATTTCAGTTGTACAGAACTTGTGGCTGGTCCAGCGGGTTCCGTGGCATATTTCTGCACTGATGCTGAACTTTCTTGTAATTATGGTTAAATTGAGCATTTTGAACTGAATGAGATGTGCCGAGCTGTGAAAATGACAGAGTACATCACATTAAAATCTTAAAGAATTTACTCTCTTAAACAGGATAATCTGATATATTGGTATACAATTATTTCAGGTTCTCAAGATGAGACACGTGGTGATGAAATAGTGTACAACAATTTGTCTAAAATGATGAATAGTACCATGCCCGGTGTGAAGATATTTATACCACCTCATTCCTCTACAGGAAGAATATAGGTAACAGAATGAACAGGAAGAAGAGCAACAACCAGCCAGAATCTGACTGTTATCATCCATAATCCATCCTTTTTGATTACGTTGTGCCTTATTTATTACTTACTGGTTTTTACCATTTCATATTATGGACTTTAAATAAAACAATATATTATAAAATAGTTTTGTTTTTCATTTACCAAAGAAGCCACTTTTAACGTCAAAGTACATTTTGTTCATGATAAGTTATTTCTCTGCTAGGTTTGAAACTATTTATAAATGTATATACATTAAATAAAAAAGAATCATTAATCAACGGGCTACATTGTTCTGCAGATCTGACAGAAAGAACCATACAATAAACCTAGGTACCTAGGTTAGTAGGTAATGTTAAGTAAACATTATGTACAGACAAAGCATTATGTGTTTTGTGACTTGAAAGTAGACCGAGCCCAATGCCAAAAAACTTAAAGACCACTTTTAGCATTGTGGTGGGCGAGAAGGTGGCAAAAGGAATCAAATCGAGTCTCGGTCTATATTGCCGTCGTTGTATCCATCGAACAAAACGAAGTAAAGCTTTGGAGACACCAATATTAACAGAGCTGCTCAGTTTTGTCGTAGGTAGCTCATTTACTGGGTTTTCGGCCTGGTTCTTGCGACATTCCCATCCTTGGGGCTCAAAATTTGCTTTTTGGTTTGGTAACAGCTGCCTTTCGAAAAAAAAAACTGGTTTAACTGAACTTTTTATAGAACAGATACATACATACATACTATCACGTCTTTATCCCTAATGGGGCAGACAGAGCATTTTGGGTCTTGCGGCTCTATGCAGAGCCTAGGGCCGCAAGACTCAAAAGCCACTTTTAGCGTCATGGTGGGCGAGAAGATGGAAAAGAAATCATTACAGTGACGGATTGCTAGCCGCATCGCCTGTTAAAATGATTCGCATTTTTGCCCATTCCCTCGATCGGCTTTTACGATCTGCGCGGGAAGAGAAGCAGCTGGTACATTCTAAGTTTTTTCGTTTCTCCCAGACCAGCATGGGAGATAGAACAGATAGAAATTTAATAAACAATTAGATTTAGGTTAGGTATTTGTTGTTTGATGTTATTTACACACGAATGTCATGTTTGAAGTTGACATGTCTGTGGAACTTCACTTTTAATGATCATGGCGTCTGGGATATTGAGTCGTACTGATTTTACAATAATAAAATCAATTATATTTTCTTATTATAATAACACTTTTAGGTTCAGATTGGCTTCACTTGTAAGAAAAAAAAGTAAGATTCTCATATATATTAGCCAATCAAGATAAATTTATTGTTTTCGAAAGTACCGATATAGTACCGATAAATTTAGCAAAAAGTTTCACACCACCGGTCTCGAATAGTCTCGATGCGTATCCGTATTGTACGGAACGACTGTACGGAGTAGCATGAGGTACCGGTGTCGATCCGTGCCTTTAGTACGCCCGTAGATACGGCGTATGTTTTTAGAGAGGGGCCGTCGCGGCGATACGGCTTTGGGCTCTTATTGGCTAGTTCGGAGGTCTAATCGTATATCTATAGATCTATAGGTCGGCAGCTAGTCGGCAGTAGAGGTTTTAGGGTAGGGCGCGGTTGGGCGACCGCCCAGGGCGCCGGATATAAAAGGACGCTACGAAAGTATATCCCTCCCCTCGTTCATTGATCGAGGTCTACTTACTTTTTATAAATTATTATTTCAATAGGTATATTTTATTGTGGATATCTAAAAGTGTTCCACCGTAACATCCGAACCAATTATCCAATTTTGACAAATGAGATGTCTATCGATTCTTGTTTCTGTCCGGGTGACAAAGTCTACAATTAGTATGCAATAAATATAACGAATTCGACACACAATAATTTCAAGGCAATTTCTTTTTGTTTTTATTTCAAGTCGTGTATCAAATGAAAGGTATCTTAATTAGCACATTTCAATAATATATATTGTTAGCTGCAAATGGCTTCCGTAGTTGGGTATTAGCTTTTAAAACGTAGGTAAATCTTGTTTCGAATGGGTTGGAATTGCAGTTAGGTAGGGGGCACCGCACCGTAGTAATTTCGCCCAGGGCGCTGGTAGGGCTAGAACCGGCACTGCTAGTCGACAAAATAAAAATAAAAATGACTTTGACTTTGCATATCAGCTTGTGGCTTGTCTATATTTACTTAGTACCTAGCTCAATCAGTGTGATTTCTTACTATATAACTATTTACCTAAGTATTTAGCAGTTACTTAAATGATTGTATCTTTAATGAACAATAATAATTGTTCGAGGACATAACCATAACCTAACCTAAAGGATGCTCCGGAACTTCAAGAGGTAAGCGATTTGTAAATTTTGTTTATATATAAAGTATATATACCTATATGCCTACTTAGCCTCATACCTGAATTGCCTCATAAAATTTTCTATATTTTTACAGATATTAATTATTGCTCTTGCATTTTATGCAAGGGCCGTTACCAGAAGGATGTGGATGTGGCAAAGGTTGCCATCATGGCGCAGCAGTCAGCACGCTATGGCGAGAAGAGCCATGCTTTTATTTGGCAATAATATATAGGGATTAATAAATATATAGGGACAAGTTGCACTGATTGAGCTAGCCCCAAAGTAAGTTCGAGACTTGTGTTACGGGATACTAACTCAATGATACTATATTTTATAACAAGTACACATATAGATAAACATCCAAGACCCAGGACAATTTGAAAAAGGCCATTTTCCAACTTGCCCTGACCGGGGATCAAACCCGGGACCTCTGGGTGGCTGACTAGCATGGAGACCACTACACCACGGAGGTCGTCAAAAGCATATAAATCATCTGGTACCTCGTTATTCTCAGTTGAACTAGTAGTTCTTTACACTTAGTGCCCTCCAGCAGATTTTACTCTCTTAACCCCTACGCTCATAGCAGGATCATCATCATTTCAGCCGCATAACATCCACTGCTGGACATAGGCCTCTCCCAAAGATTTCCAAAATGATCAATCTAGAGCGGCTTGCATCCAGAGCCTTCCAGCGACCTTGGTTAGGTCGTCAGATATAGCAGGATAATCTTATATAATGGTATAAAATTATTTCAGGTATTCAAGAAGAGACATGTAGTGATGACATAGTGTTATAAAAATTTGTCTAAAATAATGAATGGTACCATGCCCGGTGCGAAGATCTTAATACCACCTCATTTCTCTACAGGAAGTATTATATAGGTAACAGAATCAACTGCGGAAGAAGAGCAACAACCAGCCAAGATCTGACTGATATCATCCATACAGTGATATGAGAGTCATTCTTTTTGATTATATTGTGGCTTATTTATTATCTACTTACTGGTTTTTACCATTTCAAATTATGGACATTAAATAAAACAATATATTTATAGTTTTGTTTTTCATTCATCAAAGAAGCCACTTTTAACACAATTGTCCATGTTGTTCATGATTAGTTATTTCACTGCTAGGTTTAAAACTATATGTAAATGTTTATAAATAAAATAAAAGAGAATCATTATTCAACAGCCTACATTGTTCTGCAGATCTAACAGAAAGAACCATACAGTAAACCTAGGTACCTACCTACACAACATTATGTACAGACAAAGCATTTTGTCTTTGTGGCTCGAAAGTAGACAGAGCCCAATATCACAAAACTCAAAGGCCACTTTTAGCATTGTGGTGGGAGAGAAGGTGGCAAAAGGAATCAAAATAGTAATATACATAGGCACATTGCATGTAAACTGATTCAGTTTCTACCATTCTATCGATTGGTTTTTATGGTCTTAGCTAGAAAAGAAGCAGCTAGTACATTCCTAGTTTTTTCCTTTCTTCGACCAGCATGGAGGAGCAAACTTTTACAACAAACTAAAAAGAACCTCTACAAAGAAATACTCAAAACATTGAACACCATACACCACTCACACAAATTTCAACTAAGTGCACTTCTTATAATTATTATTAGGTAAGCAATGCATCCAATTGCACATGATTGTGTTTTTATTAGAACATAGAACATAGAACCGCAAGACCTAAAATGCTCTGTCTGCCCCATTAGGGATAAAGACGTGATAGTATGTATGTATGTATGTGTTTTTATTAGGTGCTTTGGTAGGTTATTGTTACAATTTAGAGTATGTAACTTACAAGAAATTCAGGCATTGAAACTTAATTTGCTTTATAAAAATACACAACACTTCCACAATAATTATATATTTGTATAAGTACAATAAAATGTTGCATATGAAATACATTCTTTATTTTCATTCTTCATTTCTCCAGGCTATGTAAACGAGTTATTTCGGCTTTTCACGTCTCGAGTCTTGGTCTATAGAAGCCTTGCCGTCGTTTTATTAGAAGCAATCGGAGCAGCTATCCATCTAACACAAACGTTTTGTCGTAGCGCTCATTTACTGGGTTTTCGGCCTGGTTCTCGCGACATTCTCATCCTTGTGGCTCAAAATTTGCTTTTTGATTTGGTACCAATAGCTGCTTTTCGAAATAAAACTGGAGAAGTTTTTATAAAACTGATAGAAATATAATAAACAAATAGGGATATTTATTTGTTGTTTGATGTTAATTATACACGAATGTCATTTTTGAAGTTGACATTTTTTTTTTTTTAAATTAATTTACGGCTCTGGATACTGGTCCTTTAGAGCCAATCTTTATTTATCTCTTCTTTATTCCTAATCCTAAACCCTTAACTATATAATCAAAGGTTGGTATAGGTCCTTTGATTGCTTCACGGGAGCTTCTGGCGACAAATCTATACGAGTCCACTGGTTTTCATAGCCGATTGAGTGGCGGACGGCGCCCAAAGACGCCCACCGCATCCGCAAATAAATATCACTACAACCGCACTATGACTGTCCACTTTAAACATTTCACATATTGTCCATGAGAATGAGCATTTATAACACCAAACTACACCAATTTCATATTATAAAGTCCACTAAAATCAATTTGCAAAACAATTTAAAGCAAACTCCAACTGGACCCCTTGACCTTGAACTTGACTTTTAATGATCATGGCATTCATGGCGTCTGGGATATCGAGTCTTAACGATCTGACAATAGTGAAATCAATTACTTTTTCTTATTATAATAACACTTTTAGGTGCAGATTGGCTTCTTTTGTAAGAAAAAAAGTAAGATTCTCATGTTTATTATCTAATTAAGATAAATTTATTGTTTTCGAAAGTACCGATACAATACCGGTAACTTTAGCAAAAAGTTACATCACTGGTGTCGTTTACGGGCTCGTATGGGATCCGTGTTGTACGGCCCGACTTTATGGAGTGTAAACGAAGGCACCGATGTCGACCCGTGCCTTTAGTACGCCCGTAAATACGGTGTATGTTTTTGGAGTAGGGCCCCAGTTAACATTATTTTGGCGGTCCCAGCACACTTACAGATAAGTTGCTACGCCGAAGACATTTTGTATTTTGTAAGTTTGGCAATCCTGGCACACTTATTTTACATAAGTTGCTTATGCCCAAAACATTTTATTATTTTTGATAGCCTATCACGGCCTCTTTTTTTTTGATTTTACTCTTTGTCCAATCCTCGCTTACTTATCGAGTAAGTAGCTCGGCTGACTTATTATTTATAGCGATCCATGCGCACTTTTTTTTTAAAAGCCGCTTACGCCATGTTTCACTTCTGTTGTATTTATAATCATTTGGAATCAACAATCGCAGTGGCATTTTCTGCAATTTCTCGATTCCAAAGTCTGATTCTGTCTTTAGGCACAATTTGGAAAGTTTTTTTTGTCGTATTTTTAACTTTATACCTATCGTTAGGTAAACATTTTTCAATTGTATATGGTCCATTATATCTCGGGTCTAATTTTCCCAGACGTGTTCGCTGACGTTGTACATAAACAACATCACCTTCTCTCAATTGTAAATTATTACGTCTCGTTCTGTCAAATCTTTGTTTAGTTTTTAAAGCATAATTCCTCAACCGTTCTTCTGCAGTTTTTCTCAGTTCTTGAATATCTATATTTGATTCGATTTCTGGAAGTCCACTATTTAATTGTCGTATAGCCGGTACTTCCGTACGTACTCCAGTGAGTAGTTCTATAGGAGTACAACCAATACTCTTCTGAACTGTAGTATTCAAAGTGAGTTGTATTTTGCTAACAGTGCTCGTCCATCCTGCTCCGCGACTCACTTCGCAAGCAAGTAAATTTAATACGGTAGCCACATATCGCTCTGCTTGCCCATTAGCTCGTTTTAAGAGTTCTTTTGTTTGTCGGCTAGAAAAGTTTGTTCCTTTATCTGTTATAATTCGTTTAGTAGTACCAAACAAACTGAGTTGTGGTTCTAGGGCTCTCACTAGCTCTGTTCCGGTTAGATTTTCCAAAGGTACTAATATTATAAATTTAGTGTAGGCATCCACCAACAATAACAGGTACCTATAGCGATCTCCGACTGTTCCAAATGGCCCCGTACAATCTGCATGTACAGTATGAAAAGGTATTGGTAGTTTTTCAATAGGATGCAAAAATCCTTGTTTAGGCCCACTGGGTCGCTTAGCTGATAAACAAATGATACAGTGACCGACGTATTTTTTTTTACGAATTGTGTCATTCCAGGAAACCAGTATTTTGTTCGCATTGATTCAAGAGTCTTATCTACTCCTATATGGCATTGTTCATCATGAAACGTTTTTGTCAAATTAAATCGTGCTGCTGAAGGCACGTAATATTTCAGTGTTCTTTCTTGGTTTTCCTGAAATATTCTCATTAGTATACCATTTTGCATTATGTACTCCTTTAAACTATCGGGATTTTCTTCAATTCTTCTTTTTATCTCAATTACTTCTCGGTCTTGCTTTTGAGTTGCTTCCAACCATGTAACTTGATCATTCACTAATACTTCTTCGGTATGGTTTTGTGATGGATTTCTGCTAAAAAAATCTACGTGTTTTATACAACTTCCTTTTCTATATTCAATTTTAAAATTGAAATCTTGAATATATAACCACCATCTGGCAACACGTGGTAACAAATGGCGTTTAGTTGAAGTTAACTTCACAGCGTTACAGTCTGTAATCAATTTGAACTCTATTCCCAATAAATACACACGAAAGTGTTTTAGAGCATTCACTATTGCCAACGTCTCTAACTCATAGCTATGATACTTAGACTCTTCCAATGAAGCTCGTTTGCTATGACACAACACGAAGATCTTTGTTATGCCTTTCAAGTAATATTGCACCATATCCCAAGCTACTAGCTTCTGCCTTACCTTTTCCCATTTTATTTGGGGTCGGCGCAGTATGTCTTATCCCTCCATATTCCCCTATTCCCCGTCATTCCTTCTTCCACCCCAACTATACTCATATCATGCTTAATGCACTCCATCCATCTTTTCTTTGGTCTTCCTCTTCCTTTACGTCCATTTACCTTCATATTTAGTGTCTTTTGCGTTACATGTTCTCTTTCTCTTCGCATAACGTGTCCAAACCAAGCCAATCTGTTACTTCTTACCTTGTCTGTTATCGGTGCAATCTTCAAGCTACCTCTTATGTACACGTTTCTCACCTTATCCTTCCGCGTCACTCCGCACATCCATCTCAACATCCTCATTTCCGCAGAATGGAGCCTTTTTTCGTCCTGCACTTTTGTGGCCCAGCATTCTGAACCATATAACATGACCGGTCGTATAACGGATTTATATATTTTCCCCTTAAGTTTTAACGGTATTTTTGGGTCACACGTTGTGCTAGTCACTTCCCGCCACTTCTGCCAACTTGCATTGACCCGACGCTTTACCTCTCTGTCTATTTCTCCGTCGTTTTGAAGTAACGAGCCCAGATACTTGAAATCGGAGCAAACTGGTACTTTATCATTATCAATGGTAAGGGCTACTTCCCCAGAAACTCCGCCGAAATCGCAGAACAGGTACTCGGTTTTGGTTCTGCTAATTTTAAGGCCCCTAGTTTCCAGGGCGTGCCGCCACATATCTAACTTACTCTGCAACACCGCACCCTCCTCCTCTATCAGTACAATGTCGTCTGCAAAAAGCATACACCAGGGTGCCTCTTCCTGTAGGTCCGATGTCAGAGCATCTATTACTAGCAGGAAGAGGTAAGGGCTCAACGCTGAACCCTGGTGCAAGCCAACTGTTACTCCAAAGCCATCTGTTATTCCGGCGACTGATTTTATTTTCGTGACAGGATTGCTGTACATAGCGTGGACCGCATTTATATATTTAACAGGAACTCCCTTCTTTTTCATTGCCCACCACAAAACTTTTCGCGGCACCCTATCATAAGCTTTTTCAAGGTCAACGAACGTCATGTGCAGGTTCTTGTGTGCACGTCTGTACTTTTCCACTAACTGTCGCAAGGCGAATATGGCGTCCGTTGTACCTCTTCCAGGCATGAAACCGAACTGATGTTCTGTTATATCGGTCTCCATCCTCATTCTTTTTTCTACAACTTTTTCCCATATTTTCATAGTGTGTGATATTAACTTTATTCCTCTATAACCATCCCAAGCTACTAGCGTCAGTATGTAATTCAGTTTCTCGCTCTGGATCATAAACAACTAACAGAGGACGTGAAGACAGCTTTTCAATTAAATATTGTCGGGCTCCTTCACATTCCTGTGTCCAATTAAAGGTTGTGTCCTTTCGCAATAAGTTTGTTATACATGCTGTTTTTGTAGCAAATTCCGGTACGTATTTACGAAAATAACCTGCCAGCCCCATTAACTGTCTGACTTGTTTAAGATTTTGAGGAATTGGAGCACTTTTCAGAGCCTGAATTTTAGTTTCTCCCGTTCGGATACCTGCTTCAGAAACTATTCTTCCTAAATATTCAATTTCAGTTTGTAAAAATTTACACTTCTTCAGGTTTAGTGTAAATCCTGCATCATCTAATGCTTTTAACACTACACGAAGTCTTTCCAAACCTTCTTCTGGATTTATCGATGGGATGATGACGTCATCAATATAAACAAGGGCTATAGAGTTTTTCAAAGGTCCTAAAGCATTATTTACAGCTCTTTGAAAAGTACTCGGTCCATTGCACAATCCAAAGGGTACTCTCAGCCATTCATAGTGACCTTCAGACGTGACGAAAGCAGTTTTTTCCACGGATTTTGTCTCTTTTTCAATTGGAATTCCGTGGAAACCAGATGCCATATCAAGTGTGCTAAAATAACGAGCTTTTCCCAATCTATCCAACTGATCATCAATTAATGGCAACGGATATCTGTCTTTTATAGTTATCTTATTCAAAGCGCGATAATCTACACACAATCTGTCACTTGCATCTTTTTTTCTCACAAGTATAACTGGTGACGCATACGGTGAAGTGGATTCTTGAATGATGTTATTATTCAAAAGTTCGGTCACAATCGCTCTTACTTTTTCTTGCTCAGAGAAAGACATTCGATATGGGTGGTAAACAATGGGTTCATTTGTTGTCGTCCGTATATTCATGACGGCAGTCTTTATTTCTCGTATGTTATTGTTTAAAGCGATAAGACTCGAATGTTTATTTAACAATTTCCGAATCTCGACTTGTATGTAACTTGGGACTTTATTTAACGAATTGGTTATGAAGTCCTCAATGTTATAAACACTTTCAGTACTTTGAACTATATCCCGCCTTTTAACTATTGTGCCGCTCAATGTTGTTATGAACATGATATCATTTGTGGTTATAGCGTCTCTACCAAGAATAGCCTCATAGCATATTTCTTTGTCTTGAACTATATGAAAAGTTGCCTCTAAACTAATATTTTCCAACTGCAAGATGACATCTATTTTCGCATTTGAAATCAGAATTGTATCAAAAAGTCCAGAAATGTGAATCATAAATGGTTGCCAATGGGCCTTTACAGATCGTGCCACAGTATCCCTTATTAATGAACACGACGCTCCGCTGTCAATTAATACATGAACAAGTATACCATTAATTATAACAGGTGTTGTACATACCTTGTCATTGCTGTTTACATCTTTGCCAGCAGACAGTTTTTGTCCTTTGTCAACTCTCTGCTTTGTCCAACAATCCTCGGCCATATGTCCAGTCTTGAAACAAAATGTACATTTGTTTTGCTTCTTCCTGTTTACTTGTGTATCAATTTCTGTAACAGCCGGTATATTTTGGGGTAATTTGTGTACACTAGTACGACAATCACGTTGCAAATGACCCATTCGATTACAGCGGTGACAACGCTTATATTCGGTATTCGGTCTGTATTTCTTGGATGTAGTTGGAAACAATTCTCTGTCAGTATCTATATTATCAGCAAATGCAGAACGTTTAATGTTATTTGGTGAGATTGGTATATATCGGGATAATTTTTCAAATAGCCCACTTACAGTTTCTGCGCTACTAGCAATTGATTTTGCATGCGGATCTGAACGAAATTGTAATCGTAATTGCTTTAATATCCTATGTTTCTTTGCCGCATAAATAGAAACAGTAGAGTACTGTTCACTTGTCATATTTGCCGCCTTTTTGAAATCACGACAAAGATCTCGACACTTTGGAAATGTTATTTGAAGATCTTTCGGCCAGGTTCTCTTTACTGGTGTCCATTCTTTGTACAAGTCACGTGCTGGTCCGGCTAAAAATGGTACACATCGAGCAATTGTTTCCACGTCGTCCTATTTGTGCTTCAAGACCAGGGCATCTACTTCTGCACTCCATTCCTTAGCTTCAATCGATCCAACACTCGGGTTAAAAGTTGGCAACGCTATCGCCTTACTGGTGCTCGTGTAAGTTATTATTTCACTATTCAACTCACTCTCGTTTTCACTTAATATCAATTCATTGTTTTTTTTTTTTGTTTAATTGTCCACTTTTATTTTTATTTTTAACTATTTTATTACTCATTTTCATGTAGATGTAGGTTCTTAAATTTACGCGTATAATTTACGCGAACTACGATCCCACTTCTGATAATAGAAGGGGTGGAGTTAAATAAAACGTCAGTGCTTTGGAGCGGTCAAAACAATACTGTTTAATCTTATTTTCTCTACACTATTTGTTTACATTATGATATACATAGGGCTGTGACTCAGTAGCCGCCGCTATCACGTGCACCCCATGGTAAACAGCTCTTAGAAGATGCTGCCGAAAATTCTCTGGCTGTCGGTCTTTTTTTAGAGAACAGCTCCCTCCTGCACTCATTTAGCTATGTGCACTGACTGGACTTGAAATGAAAATCAGGTAAATACAATACAATTTTATTTTGTGCTCATTTATCATACATCGTTACAAATTTTTAAATAATTCGGTTAGATTATCGTTATGATTTTTTTTTTAAATAATTTGTTTAGAGTTTTCGACGTCTCTGTCAGTGAGCATATTAAATTCACTAGTTGCTGACGAAAAAGTATTCCATGCTTTATAAGTGCTGCTAAGAACAGGTACACGCTGTTCGTAGCTGCAGCGATCGTTGAAAAAATAACATGGACCCCTGTAACGACGAAGAAGCTGAATGCTGATACGAAAATAACGGTGCATGTAGGCTAAAAACTAAGATTACAATATGTTGCACGGGTCCGGCAATCCAACCGGCAACAAACAAACACACAAACAAACCTACGCAGTTCTGCTACCACCCTAATTATAACCTAAGCCTAAACTAGAGAAATTAATTTCTTTTAATTACTGGAGAGGAATAAAATATATTAAACTTACAGTTAGTACGGCCTTCATCTAGCTTGATCTCGAAGTCCTCTTCGGGGTTTGGCGACGGCCTTGGGTCCCTCCACGGGCCCCAAGACAGTGGTGAACAAATTGGGTCCCTAAGCACGTCCCTGAGCTCTGTCGCCCCAGACGAATATGTCGAAATATATCACCACTTCACAATAGATTTCACCGTCTTTATTTCAATTTCACTGAGGTACATATAACCAAACACGCGAATTGTGACGTAACTCCATGTGACGTCTTTCATAACGATTTAAGTGTTTATCACTATTTATACATCTAGTTTTACAAATATCACCAACAACAGTCTATTTTAGATTCAGTTCACATAAATACTTCCGTTCTAAACGGGCAATGGGTTAAAACAATGAGTCCATGATTATGCAAAAACACGTTCTTCAAACACTTGACAAATACACTGTCTTTACGTATACACAGTAATTGATTTATGGCGTCATGCCTCACAAACGATAAATAAAACAATGGGACTTTCAAACAAACGATAATTAGTTAATCAGCGATAAGCCACCATGACTTCCCATACGCTTTTACAAACGACAAAAACACATGGCGTCGGGATTCCGTGATTTCGAGAACTGAAAGAGGTTATTTCCTGAGCGGGCGAACACGACCCGCGCTCGGCCGCGCGCCCACGGATGGATTATCGCTAAATCGATAAATCTTGCCCGTGTTTGTGGAGATCACACGCAGATGTCGCAAGTCTCCTAACAATAAGTACTTTTATTCAAAACAGTGCATGTTGCTGACGAAGCATGGAATAGTTTACCATCAGCAACTAGTGAATTAATACTGACGACCTCCGTGGCGTAGTGGTCTACATGCTAGTCCGCCACCCAGAGGTCCCGGGTTCGATTCCCGGTCAGGGCAAGTTGGAAAATGGCCTTAATAAAATACGTTGGTTGGCGGTTAGCAATAGACAACTTTATTTCCTTTTTAATGCAGTGGCACATAGACAATACAGAGTACATTGTTTACACTTGAAGATAATAGATGGCGTTAGGTGTATAATTTAATAACATTTTGATAACTTTCTAACACCCCCACTTTATCAAAATATTGGATTTTCCCATAACACAATTATCCAAAATAATGAAACCACTTTACAAAACAATTACTCTGCAATATATAACACAATATATATTACTATACAATAACTTTATCTTGTTTTATATATAATACCAAGTGCATCCATGAATTTATAATGCTTAACTCCTGGAAGACCTTTAGTCAATAAGTCAGCGGGCATATCAGCTGTTGACAAGTACCTTGCCTCTACTAATTCATTTCTTAAAACATCTTTAATGTGTAGGTCACAGTTCCTAATCACTATAACGCCAACTATGTGTCTGTTCACTCCACTAACTGTGACCTAACATTCAGAGTCTCAGAAGGTCTTTAAATCAAAGATAAGTTCCAGGACGACGAGTATATTTCAATGATCACAAACACGGACAGTCAATAAACAATTTACACAGGAATACGATCTACACTATGTACTAAGTGTTACACGAGTTAACGAGGAGACGGGCGGGTGACGACTAGCGTCAGAATGCCTGCCAGCCCGCTGCGATACAAATAGCTGACTTGACAATGTGTCCCTACAAATGAAATGGTATCGCATATCAATATGTTTAGAACGTTTGTGAGATTGATAATTATTTGCCAACTTCAATGGACTTTGACTGTCATTGTATATTATAATTTTACGACAGAAACCTAATATTTCTAGCTCTAGCCTTTGTAAATAAATTGCTTCACGAGAAGCTTCCGAAAGAGCCATATATTCACTTTCACAACTGCTTAAAGCTACGGTTCTTTGCTTTTTGCTTTCCCATGAAATTGCAGCACCTGATTTCATAAAACAAAAACCAGTGTATGAGCGTCTGTCTGTGGCATCACTAGCCCAGTCCGCATCTACATATCCTATCAGTTCTGCATTTTCTTTGGAATATTTTAAACAATAGGCTTTCGTTTGTGACAGATATTTTAAAATCCGTTTAGCATAATTCCAGTGGACATAAGAATAACAATTATTAAATTGACTTAAATAGCTCACCGAAAAAGCAATATCTGGACGAGTTAAAACAGCCAAATACATCAAACTACCAATCAATTTTTGGTAAGGCAGTTTTGAATCACATGAATTAGACTTTTCCACATTCAATTTACATTCTATAGGAGTTTCAGCAGAGTTACAATGAGACATATCAAATTTGTTCAATAACTGTTCAATATAATGCTCCTGATCTACTGTAATTACACCTGCTCTTTTATCAATGTTAATTTTCATGCCTAAATACTGTTTAACTTGACCTAGATTTTTTATTTTAAATTTCTGACTCAAAGTTTGTATCAAGCTATCAGATTCACTTTTACAATTTGAAAATATTAAAAAATCATCAACATAAATATCTACAATAGTTTTCTTATTATTATTATGACTTTTAATAAAAACACAGGATTCTAACTTGCTTTTACTATATCCTAAATTACACAATGATTCCTAAACTCTTTGATACCAAGCAAGTGATGACTGTTTCAAGCCATAAACAGCCTTTTTTAATTTCGGCGTAATCTTCCCAGCAGTGGTCGTTCCGAAACGCTAGTAGTTTTTAGCTTCTGCACAAAAAAAAATATTTAAAAAAAATGACCTTCATTAAGAGATAAATTTATCCTACATTGAATAAAAATTTTTGACTTTGACTTTGACTTTAATTTCAAAACTTTATTTGAATTGTTTGAAGGAAAACCTTCAGGCAAATGCATAAATATGTTTTCTTTTAGGTAACCATTAAGAAAAGCTGTTGTGACATCTAAGTGAGTGATATCCATGTCTAGCTGTACACTAATAGCAAACAATAATCGAAGCGTTGAATGTCTAATTACAGGGGAGAAGGTTTCTTGATAGTCCACACCAGCCTTCTGTGTAAAACCCTTAGCCACAAGCCTCGCACGGTATCTCACTTTATTGTCAATGTCAATCTTTTTTCTTAAGACCCACTTGCACTGCACTACACTCGCGTTACTGGGAGTGTCAACCACTTCCCACACTTGATTGTCTCGGAACGACTGCAGCTCCTCTGCCATCGCCTGCAACCACTGTTGTCTCTCAGGACCGCTGATAGCCTCTGCATATGTCAACCCGTCTTCTCCTGTAGCTGTAGGACACATGTTAGCAAAGCCATACCTTTCAGGCTTCCTCCTTTGCCGTTTTTCAGCAATTTCCACTGGAAATGGTTAATAGGATCTGCTCGTGTTGTTTCAGAAGTTTCTTCTATACTCTGTGGAACTGTACTAGCCTGTGCAGTGTTCAAACTTTCTCCACATGCTTCCGACTGTATATTTTCATCTTCAACATCTAAATAATCCGATTTACTGGAACTAGACTCGTTCAGAGGTTCTGATTTCATCACAGATTCCTCTACAGCATCCCCTACTGAATCTGTGCTCTCTATGGAAATAGTGACTGTATCTGGGTGCTTTTTCTTCTCTTGTATCACAACATCTCTACTTGTAGAAACCTGGTTTCGTACAGGGTCATAAATTCTATACCCTTTGACATTTTCACTATAACCAACAAGTATGTGTTTCTTGGATTTTTTATCCCACTTCGTCCTTCTTTCTTTGGGTATGTGTACCATTACTGGACTTCCAAATACACGCAAATGTTGTAAATTTGGTTTTCTGTTAAACCACGTCTCATATGGGTCTTTTCAACACCAGAAGCTGCTGATCTATTTTTCAAATACACTGCAGTATTGGCAGCTTCCGCCCAAAACTTTTTGTCCAAATCAGCTTCAAAAAGTAAGCATCTTGCTCTCTCAACGATCGTGCGATTTGACCGTTTACTGAGACCGTTTTGTTCTTTTGTGTATGGGTTACTTTTCTGATCTATGATGCCTTCACGCTTCAAGAAATCTTCAAAATCATTGCTACAGTACTCGCACCCATTGTCTGTCCGCAAAATTTTGATTCTTTTGTTCTGATAGTTCTCTACCATTGACTTAAATTCTTTAAAGCATTTCAATGTTTCACTTTTTGCTTTTAAAAAATATATGAAGGTCATTCTGCTGAAGTCATCGATAAACAATAGAAAATATCTTGCACCACCGATTGATTTACACTCCATGGGTCCACAAATATCTGAATGTATAATCTGTAGAATTTCTGTGGCTCGCGTACCCGTGGAAAATGGTAATCTTGACTGCTTGCCTTCACAACAAACATCACAGCTTGACTTGCCCAACACAAATGTGTCTGGATAATACATTCCATCAACTAAACCTTGTTTCATTTTGTTCATATCAGTACTATTCAAGTGTCCAAGCCGCCTGTGCCATGTCTGACCATCCACTGTAGACGATGTCAACAAACAACTTTCAGTTTGCAAGATCAATTTATAAACACCATCAATTAATTCTGCTTGGGCAACCAGATCACCTAGTTTGTTTCTAATGATGCATCGGCCAGGTTCGAATACAACACTGTTTCCATTTTTTATTAGTTCACTCACTGATAATAGGTTAGTAGTGAGACTCGGCACACACAACACATTCTTCACTGTGATTTCGTAGTTGTAACTTGTCGTGACTTCTACATCACCCGAACACAATACAGGTACTTTCGTTTCGTTTGCAACTATAATTTCTGGTAAAATTGACGAAGATAACCTATTCTTCAACCAACTTTCGTTTGCTGTCATATGCATACTAGCACCCGAATCAATATACCAATCTCTTTTATTGAAGTTTCCACTGAGAAAAACAACATTGAAAGCGTTAGTCTGTTTCTTCTTCTCTGTTTTTTCATTTAAAATTGGACATTGATTACGATAATGACCGGTCTGCTTGCATTTGTAACATGTTATTGTTTTTGACGTAGTTTTGATATTTGAGTTTGACATATTCTGAGCATAGAGATTCGATGACGGTCCGCCATGTGTGCTATTGCTGCCAACTTTACTCAGTTTCTTTTTCTGCCAACTTCGTGCAATTAATGCTGAGTTGCCGCTTCCCTCCATTTCAACGGTTTCTACATTTTCCATATCCAACAACTTTGTTTTTATGGAATCTGCCGTGATCGTGACGTGATGATCCCGGAATGCTCAATTGCCATTATCATTGGCATAAACTTTTCTGGTAAACCGGCTAGTAACAATGATCCGACCCAATCGTCATTAATGATGAACCCGGTGCCACTTAGTCGTTGCGAAGTTTCTACTATTTGTGTCACATAACTAGTCATATTCTCACAGTTATCTAGTCTGATGGATATTAAATGACGAAGCAAAGTAATCCTCCTCGAAAATCCTGAATCGTCGAACAAGTTTCTCAATTTTGTCCACAATTCCTTCGTGGTCTTTGTCTCCTTTATGTGCACGAATAACGACGCATCTATCGTCAAAATCAATTTAGCTCGCGCTTTGGCATCTGCCGCTTCTTGTGCTTCCACTTCTTGCTTCAGGAACTTGTCAGCGCCTTCAAGTACCAGCAAATTTTCAACTGCGAACGCCCAATCGTCGTAGTTTTCGCGACCCTTGAGCTTCGGTACGTTCGACAAAAAATTGGTAGTCATCTTGGATAACACACGCGATCAAAACTTAACAATAACTATTTTAATTACAATTTTAATTTTAAAATTTGGGTGAGGCCCATAACCTAATAAAAAACGTTGGTTGGCGGTTAGCAATAGACAACTTTATTTCCTTTTTAATGCAGTGGCACATAGACAATACAGAGTACATTGTTTACACTTGAAGATAATTAGATGGCGTTAGGTGTATAATTTAATAACATTTTGATAACTTTCTAACAGGCCTTTTTCAAATTGTCCTGGGTCTTGGATGTTTATCTATATATGTATTTGTTATAAAATATAGTATCTTTGAGTTAGTATCCCATAACACAAGTCTCGAACTTACTTTGGGGCTAGCTCAATCAGTGTAATTTGTCCCTAAAAAATATATATATATATATGCTCGCTTACAGAGACGTAGAAAACTCTAACCAAATTATTTAAAATATTGTCATAACTATGTATGATAAAAATGATAAATGAGCACAAAATAAAATTGTATCTACGTGGTTATAAATGACAGGTATATAGCTGTATTTTATTTTGACCAAAATAATACTGCAATACCTATTTACCTGATTTTCATTTTAGGTCCAGTCAGTGCACATCGCTAAACGAGTGCAGGAGGGAGCGGTTCGCTAAAAAAAATCGACAGCTAGAGATTTTTTGTCAGCATTTTCTACGAGACACTGAACTGCGCTCCAGGACCGAAATTGTCGATGTGGGTGTCAAAACGGCAAAACTGAAGTGGGAGTGGCCCGGACATGTTTGTCGTATAAGACCGGAAAGATGGGCAAGAAAGGCGACGTCATAGGTTCCAGAAGGACGCCGGCGTAGGGGAAAGCCGAGGAAAAGATGGAGGGACGATATTGAAAGCTACATGAGTGGATGGTAGCAAGCTGCCTTGGATCGTGAATCACGGAAGCATGAAGGGGAGGCCTTTGCCCGACAATGGGACACTATATAGGCTATTAAAAAAAATAACAAAATCTTCTTCGAGCTGTTTACCATGGGGTGCACGTATGGGGCTGATTCAAAATCGTTCCAGTCCGGCGGATAAATGATAGAAAATTGGACTAAATAATTGGAAACCGAAGTGGACTACTGCACTAGTGGCTGCTACCGCTTGTTGTGAACTGATTCGGTGCAAGTGCAAGTCACGGTGCAGTGTTAGGTGTAACTGTCTAAGAAAACTATTAAAATGTACCGAATTATGACAATGTGGTGGTAAATGTTATGAACAAATGAACTAATATAAATATAAAAATACGACTATTGATACATAAAGTATGTATTCTATATATTTTGAAATAAAAAACAACTTAATACTTGCAACAAATTATGTGAGACGAGACGGTTGGATTAGTTCCTAGGCGCCGCCGCGTGCCATGTTCGATTTTTTTTCAGATAGATGTATGACAGCTATTTATAACAAAGTATATATTGTTTAAAGCTAGATAAATATTCTTTAACATAGTATTTTTTGTTGCACAAAATACAGGTATTCTGGTAAAATAAATCAATTAAAATAAAAAAAATGCGATCCGATTTTAATATTTTCGTCAATATTTTCCCTTTTTTACTATTAATCTTTACATTAAATGTGAAATTGTACTCAAAATTGAATTCCTCATGTCTGATTTATCAGAAAATGATACCACACTTGAGGTGTTAGGTAAATAGAAGCTGATATAATTTTTTTTCTGAAGCGCGGCGGCGAGTAACTTCGAATGCCCCCCCTACCTACCCCCCAGGGGGTGGGGGATGGCTACCGGGCTAAATGAGCTTAACTTTACGTATATTACATGTGTGCCAAGTGAATTCTTCCGATTTCAAAATTTGCACCTTCCATACATTGGCTGACACTACTTCCCGCACTACATATATACATGAGGTCAGTGGTTTTATCAATGAGGCGTTTTCCAGTAAAAAAAATTAGGTTATGTAACACGTTGCACATTTATAGTATGGAACTTTTGAGACTGTAAAATGACAGTTCTGTTGCAGTTGTAAAAAAAAATGTCATGGCATAGGACATGAACTGCTATAGCCGTTGCCTGCAATAGACGTTCTGTCACCCCTGCACAGTAAGTGGTTGTTATAAGAAGCAACACAACGGCTATGACAGCCGGGCCGCTAAACTATTATCATTTAAATCATGTACGGGTCCAGAATAGACTCGTCAGATGTGTCCGTTCATGTTTTGAGTGCCTCTCTGACGATCTTTTAGAAGATTCGTCTTGAACAACCTCCGACTAAAAAGATTTTGCAATTTTTAACTTGCTGCCTTTGATAATTTAAAGCTTGCTGCCTATTTACTGAAAGTTGAGGATTTTCCTAAGGGATTTTCACGGCAGGAATCTTAAAATTTGTCGGCAGTTTTTTTTCGTGAGAAACTTTCATAGACATCTGTTAAGAATAAAGTTTAATTCAACATTAAAACTACTTTAAGCCATTGTAAGGCAACAAACAGTACCCGCAGTAAGAATTAATGTTTCTTGTTCCGAGTTAGAATTCATGTTTTTTTTTTTGTTTTGATACAAATAGGCAGTACTTTACTTACGCCTCACAGCCCGGCCAATCGAAAACTGAAGAGTCGGAGTGACGCCAGTGAATGGGGAAATCTAGCCTAAAACCATTTGGATTGACGCTACAGTTTTGCCCAGCTTTAAATTAAGTTTTTAGAAACTATTTAATATCTAGACTTTACTGGCAACATTACACTGTTATATATCAATCAAAATTGTTGCGCGACTTGCGCGCCAAATAATATTAAAATTGAAATGACACAAACATGAAGTTAGTCTCATTACCTACGCAATTGCGCAGCTCTCAAATCAAAATACAAATGTCAAGAGTTATTGTATTGTATGTTATTGATTGTTGCCCAGTCATACTATATAGTCAGGTTGTTGGTGTTGGAACTGCTCCTTGTACGTCCTGTCACGCCTATTTACCGCCTAAGATAGTGATTGTGTCAAGTTACTAGGTAGGTAGTGAAAGATATAAATATGTCTGAAAATGCGAGCGCGCAAACTGATGCACCGGTGCAAGAGATTTTCAGCAAGATTCAAAAGTATCATGGCAATGGGAGCAAGTGAAATACTTGACTGCATAAGTGCACAGACTGATCCATCAATACCCCAAGCAAACCAGACAACCGAGACCAACGATACAAGGAACAATGGTCCGCACACTTGTACCCAGGTTGGTAATTAAATTAACAACCTATGATTGCATTGCATCATTTCAGTAGAATAGGGCCAATCCAAGATCTCCCGTGGGTGTCGTAGAAGGCGACTTAGGGAATACAAGCTAAACAACGCTTACAAACATCAATGAGACCTCTCCAACCCCTCTGGCCAGCGTGGAGAGTGTAGGCCAAGACCTCTGGCAGCTTTGGCCAAGTTTGGCTTGGGTAGTACAGAGAGGGACGTGCTCCTGCCGTGGAGACAAAAAGACCTGATAATGATTGCATCTTATTTATTCAATTATGACTGTATTTTATACAATGTGAAAAGGACATACTCGTAATAAAGCGAACCACAGCTGGCTATAAGTACTAGACCACTATAGTTGAATTAAATTAAATACCAGCCAAAAACTAAAAAAAGAAACATCATTTCCATACAAAAGTCAAATGTCTATTCTTTTTTGTTTTTCTGCTGTTATTTTATAATCATTATAGCCTGTGGTTAGATTTATTACGGGTATATATATATCCCTTTAACATTGTATACTATACTTACCAGGTACATTATATGAATTTAAAAGAAAATCAATAATTTTTACAGCTGACATTTTATCTTCTCTCTTAGGTAAGTAAATGGAGAACTATTTTAGTTAAACAAAAGCTAATATATATTGTAGTTTATGTATTTTATTTATTATATTATTTATAGATGTAGTTTGTTTTGGATATATATAAGTTTATGTATTATACGTATGAATATATGTTTATTTTTGTAATATATATAAGTTATTCCGATATGTACACTTTGACTTCTACCCGTTATGCCCATTTATTGTATCCTTTCGCTGATATTTGGTTGACTGGAAGAGATCCCATTATGGGATAAGTCCGCCTTTGTACCTACAAATTTTATGGTTTGTTATTGTTCCTATGTTTGTAATGTTTATGTACAATAAAGATATATACAACAACAACAACAACAACAGCTAATAATTCTTTTTGGACAATTTGGGAAAAATTTGATGAAGGGATGGTAGTTACAGAATTCAAAGCCCTCTTATATCAGAGGATGGGTTTCCAATGGGAAATAATGTCATATGACATTATTTTTTATTAGGCCCAGATCGTGTTTTGGTGCGGGAAATAAAAGCTTGGATAGATTTTGAATCTAATAAATTAGATTCATAATTTATCAAAAATTGTTAGTTTCTTTGAGTCTGTTAACATAATCTATTGCCATTAAAAAATAAAATCGATTTTCGAAAAATGGGACAAGTGGTAAATATTTGTATTTCCAGTAACTGATAAAGGGTAAGTACCTGGGCGACCAGCTTTGCTCGGTTACATCTCAAACATTAACTACATTTTTTCAACCTGTCTAAAAACAATAAAAATTAAAAAAATATATATATAAACTTTAACCCAAAAAAAAACAAAAGTAAGTCACCGAGTGGGATTCGAACCCGTAATACTCTTTCTAGCGGTCCGCGTTGACCGTTGTGCCAGACGGATAGAGCCCAATTGGACGAAATTAGCGACCATATTCTCTGTGGAAAGAAAAACGGGTGCGTATTGCTTGATATAATTCTTCTTCTTCTTGGCGTGTCGATGGTCAACCCGTTTTCTTTTATATTCTATCAGCCCAATATTGAGCTACTCTGATGGCGTCGTCAGTAGCCACATATAAGTCGTCCAGGGTGCAGGAAGTAGGGCACCCGGGGCAGGAAAGCAGGTGCGCCATAGTTTGTGGGGAGAAGCCACACTCGCACACGTTTTGAGAGCTATCAGTTATCTTCCACCTGGACAAAAGCTCTCCACATCGACCTACTTGGGTACGCAGCCTATTGAGCGATTTCCAAGCAGGCCAGGGCAAATCATGTCCTGGTGGCAGTTCCTCTTTTGGTAAAATAAAATTGGGTACAGTGTGGCCCCTTTCCCAGAGTTTTATCCTGACTTCTCTGATATCACAGTCCAGGGACTTTGTGCTTTGCAAGAAACTATGGCGGCTTTTTAGTCTTTTAGGGGCTGGTTCATGCTGGTAGAGTGGATGTCGGGAATCTAACTCCTGCTTTCCTCGTTCAGCGGCACAGGTAGCCTCTCTGCGGACACAAGGTGGGGCCACGCCAGCAAGCGGATATAACATGTCAAGCGGAGTTGGCATCAAACAACCAGTTATTATCCGGCATGTTTCATTGAGTGCTACATCCACCTGCCGGGCGTGGCATGATCTACTCCATACTGGGCAGGCATATTCACCTGCCGTGAAGCAGAGGGCCAAGCCAGTTGTGCGCAAAGCACTGGGAGCAGCACCCCATCTGGAGGTGGTGAGGCGGTAGAGCAAGTTGTTTCTTGAACAGATGATATAATTACATTTTAATAACGTTCATAAGATATAATGTCAATTTGACATAATCATTATGGTATATATTTTTAATAGCTATAATATTCATTAATATTTTATTATAAAAAGCATAAAATCATTATTATAACGTTTATGTACACTAAATATCACCTGTTATACAACTTGTGCGGTATAACAGGCCAAAAAGTATATCATTCAAAAACTGTATTGTTGAAAAGAGATATCATTTAAAACATATACCTATCAAAATCATATTGTTTAGAAGATATATGACTTAAAAACCATACCATCTAAAAAGTATAGAAGGCAGACAGAAAAAACCATTTACTCGATTATTCGTTATTGACAAACTCAGTCTATCGTTATTTCTTTTCATATTTTATGTATTTTATCGAAATAACGTAACATCAAAGTTTTGTTACCCATAATTTTGTTTCCACGTTAGTTTTAGTTTACAAAATAGTTGAAACATTTAAAACGAGTGCTAAGACAGTTCTATCCATTTTCCTAGGTTAGGGCAATCCTATAGGTTAGGTTATGTTAGAACTGCGACCAACACACGCACGAGCCGAGCGAGCGAAGCGAGCGTGCCGCGGCAGCGGCCGGCGAGTGCTAAGACACTTCTATCCATTTTCCTAGGTTAGGGCAATCCTATAGGTTAGGTTATGTTAGAACTGCGACCAACACACGCACGAGCCGAGTGAGCGAAGTGAGTTATTATGTGTACCGTTACATATTGAAACATGTTTTTATGAACAGTTTTATCGATAAATTAATATTTTATATGAAATGTTAGTTCGATATATCGTTAAATAAAGAAAACCATTTTAAAATATGTATATTTTTAAAATGTTGTTATTATAATATGAAACTGCGATGATAAACTATTCGTTTTATTAAGAAAATAAGCGGCCAAGTGCGAGTCGGACTCGCCCATGAAGGGTTCCGTAGTAGCAAATAACATAATATAAAAGTCTTGCAGTATGTTTTTTTTTTAATTTTTATATTTGAGTTAATTAAATGAAAGGTAAATTACCGTTTATGATTTATGACGTATTAAAAAAAAACTACTAACTAGATATCGTTCAAACTAATTTTCGCTGGTAGTTTTTATGGTAATGAACATCATATATTTTTTTTTAGTTTTATAATTCCCTTATTTTAGAAGTTACGGGGGGGACACACACTTTTTTCCACTTTGGAGGTGTCTCCCGCGCAAAGTATTCGGTTTAGAAAAAAATGTTATTAGAAACCTGAATATCATTTTTGAAGACCTATCCATAGATACCCCACACGTATGGTTTTGATAAAAAATAAATTTTTGAGTTTCAGTTCTAAGTATGGGGAACCCCCAAATTTTTTTGTTTTTCTTTTATTTTTGTGTCAAAACCTTAATGCGGTTCACATAATACATCTTCTTACCAAGTTTCAACAGTATAGGTCTTATAGTTTCGGAAAAAAGTGGCTGTAACATACGGACGGACAGACAGACAGACATGACGAATCTATAAGGGTCCCGTTTTTGCCATTTGGCTACGGAACCCTAAAAATGTATTAAAAATCGTGGAATAGTTTTCTGGGAAATTAAATTCGATGTCAAAAAAATCTGTATTTTAATAGACACCCATTTTTTATATATTAGCCATATATAAAAAATAAGTGCGTATAACAAACGAAAATTTGAGGAACGAAATCGTCTATCAATGTTAATACGTACATTATGTGATTGCGACATATTAATGTATTATTTTCAGCCCACCTGCACTGGCTTATTGTAATAAAATTATTCGCAACATACTGCCAGGCGCTATATCAAAAGTTTGTTATATCTAATGATAATTATGTATTAAGAATCTTCTGTTAATCGATTCATATACGTAATAATTATTATGTTTAATAATATATCTATAGAAAGTTTATTATACGTAACGACCAATAGATTTCGAGAAGTTTATACGACTTGTTGGCGCTTGGAGGCTTGAATGAAGCAGCGATTTTGGTAATTATTTGGTTTTATTACTAAATTATACAAATTGCGAAATGTTTCGTTGTGCGTGAAGTTACAAGATGGAGATCGGAAAAAAACGTGGTATTTTTTGCGGAAAAGGATGACACGTGACCCGTCGCTGCATGCCGATGTCTCAAACGAGCGCGTTCGCGGTTGGCTGAGGTGTTGTCGTCGACTCGCCATTGGTCGCCGAGTGATGGCACGGCGCCTCGTTGGTTGGTTTGAAATCGTCAAGAGCGAAGCGTTGACATGCTCCCGGCCTTGGAAGCTGTAGCTTTCAAAGTACTGGTAATGATGGAGAGATGTGTACACGTTGACTAAGCTTCATCAATAGGAAGTGGGCAGATCTTCGAAAAGGCTCGACGTATGGTGCCGTTCTCTGTGCGAATGTCGGCCACACGCGAGATGCCGTCCTTTCCGGGATGCGTCTTCACGATCCGTCCAAGGCTCCATCTCAAAGGCGGTTGTTTATCGTCTTTGATGAGAACAAGAGTGTCTTCCTTTAGGTCGCCCTGATGCTGCTGCCACTTGCATCTGGTCTGCAACTCGGAGACATATTCCTTTGCCCATCGTGACCAAAAGTGCTGTCTGATCTGCTCCACTCTCTGGTACCTTGTCAGTCGATGGACAGGTACATCTTCCATGTCGGCTGTCATGGGTGCAGTCAGAGGGCGACCAACCAAAAAATGGGAAGGAGTGAGAGGAAGAAAGTCATTTGGGTCAGTAGACAAGGGAGTCAAGGGCCTGGAGTTTAGGATAGCTTCAACTTGCGATAATACAGTGCTAAACTCCTCGAACGTTAAGTGTGCATTACCTATTACGCGCCGCAAATGATATTTACAGCTTTTAACGCTCGATTCCCACAATCCTCCGAAATGGCTAGCATAATGAGGAATCATTTTGAACCTTATGTTAACCGACGCAGCGTACTCCTTAATATCACCCGAACATGCATCCAAAAACTTACCAAATTCGTTCATTAAACCTACGAAATTTTTTCCATTATCGGAAAATATCTCGGACGGCTTGCCGCGTCGCGAGATAAAGCGCTTAAGAGCTAACAAATAACCATCAGACGAAAGGTCGCTGACCAATTCCAAATGTACAGCACGTGTGACGAAGCATACAAATACACAGATGTACGCCTTATGTAGCTGCGACCCTCGACCCTTACGATCTAATACGAGCATAGGTCCACAATAATCGCAACCGCAGCGCATAAAAGCAAAACCTGGTTCTAAACGCTCTCGCGGGAGGTTATCCATTATAGGTTGAACCGTAGTCGCGCGTAGGCGCGCGCATTTAACACATGAATGCACAATACGCCTTGCAAGAGAGCGGCCACCAATAGGCCACCACGTCTCACGCAATGTGAACAGAAGCAGCTGCGGTGCTGCATGCATTGTGTGCTTATGCTCGTTGCGAAACAACAAAACTGCAAAGTAATGTTTAGCTGATATTAAAATAGGAAATTTCTTATTGTATGAAAAGTTGGGACAGTCTTGAATGCGACCTCCAACACGTATAATATAATCCTTATCTAAAAATAAATTTAACTTAGATAAATGCGCATCTCTTTTCATTTTTTGTTTGCGTATTAGCGAGTCGTATACGTGAGCAAACGACTCACGTTGACATATGCGCGCTAATGTCAACTCAGATTCTTGAAGTTCGTCTACGGTAAAAAGACCTAAACGTTTATTAGTTTTATTCTTAAGATTATATGTAAAGCGAAGCACATATGCCATGCTACGCTTCATACGATTAAACTGTGAATACCTTTCGAATGGAAACCAATTGTCACTTTTGGCTGTCACACAATTCAAATTTTTACTTATCCTAATTTCTGGTAAGTCAGAAGGTGACTCACGATATGCTTTTAATGTAGGGATTTTAAACTCAGAACTATGCAAAAACTTAGGGCCTTGCCACCATAGTGTCGAATCAATAAGTTTATCCAGATGTTCACCTCTAGAGACCAGATCAGCTGGGTTCTCCTTGCCTTGTACATGACGCCAAGGATGATCTTTAGTTAACTCATGAATTTCAGCAGTTCTGTTCTGGACAAAAGTCTTGAGTAGATTCGGCGGCATTCCCAACCAACCCAACACGATGGTAGAATCTGTCCAAAACACAACCTTTGATAATGTAGATCTTAGAGATTCGATAATTTTTTGGAACAATCTGGCACCTACTAACGCTGCGCATAATTCCAATTTCGGAACTGTGGTTGCTTTCGCCGAAGCTAATTTTCCTTTAGAACATAACAGCCGCACGGTGACAGTTGATTCGTTATCAATGGCGCGTAGGTACGCGCATGCACCGTACGCTATTTGCGAAGCGTCACTAAAAATTTGTAATTCCAAAAGGCTAGGGCTATCGCAAGCTACAAAACGTGGAATATGTAAACTGTCGAGCTGTGGTAAAAGGTTGATAAACTGAACCCAAGTTCGTGCCACGTCGTTAGGAACGGGTTCATCCCAGTCAAGCTTTAAAAGCCAACATTTTTGCATGAGGGACTTGGCAATAGTTATAACAGGACTTAATAATCCTAAAGGATCGTATATCTGCGCTGTACCTGACAGAATAACACGCTTAGTAATAGTTTCCGAAATTGACTTAACTCTTGTGTGAAAGTTTAAAGTGTCAGATTTATTATTCCAGCCCAACCCTAATGTTTTATTTTGTGCGTCAACGCCCAATGCAAATTCCTTTGTAAAATCGTGAATATCACTAGGGCTGGCACGGTCAAAATTAAAAACCCACTTGCGTAAAACGAAACATCCTGACTTTAAAACCTTATCAGTTTCCTGACATAAATTTAACAATTCCTGTTTACTGTTCGCACTGCAAATGTAATCATCCACGTAAAAATCTTCATTTATGCTGCGTGCTACCTCCGGAATTTTACATTCTTGTGCTAATTGTTTTAAACACCTGCAGCTAAGAAAGGCCGAAGAGGCTACCCCATAAGTTACTGTATTTAATTGGTACACCCCTAGCGGTTGGGAAGGGTCCTCCCGCCATAAAATCAGCTGCAAGTCGCGTTGATTTTCGTCTAACAAAACCTGTCGGTACATCCGAGCTATATCTGCACAGGCTACATATTTGTTTTCTCGAAATCTTAACAAAATAGAAATCAAATCACCTTGAATGGCTTCACCAATCATTTGCAACGAATTTAGTGACAACCCTGAAGTCGATGCCATGCTAGCATCGAAAACAACCCTCAATTTTGTAGTGACAGCGTGCTCCCTGAATACGCCATGGTGTGCCAAAAAATAGTGCGGAGTACCGTAGGCATCGATACGACTCATGTGACCTAATTCGAGGTATTCATTCATAAAATCTACATACATTTTCTTGTAAGCAGGGTTGCGCTGTAAGCGCTTTTCTAATGCGTAAAACCGACGCTCGGCCTGAGTGCGCGTCTCGCCTAATGCGGTTGGCGATGCCTTAAACGGGATTCGAACCTTGAACCGACCGTCCGTAAGCCGAGTCGTTGTTAAGAGAAAAGAATCTTCGCACAACTGCTCTTCAAGACTGCGGGTATTGTCTGATCGAGCAGGCAATTCTTCTATTTCCCAGAATTTGCGTAAAGTGTCATTTACCTTATCCTCACATGCGTGCGTATAATTGCAAGGAACATAAATCATGTTAGCGTTACATTGCGCGTATGACGGAATCGCACCGGAAACCACCCATCCTAATTGCGTGTTTTGGAGAAATGGCCCACATGGTAGACGAATTTTACCGTCTGTTAATAATTCCCAAAATAGATCCGCACCCACTAATAAATCAATCGGCTGATTTAAAAAGAAGTTTGGATCAGCAAGCGTAATATTACAAGGAATATTTAACATCGTAACGTCTAAATTGACTGTAGGTAAATTTGTAGTGATTTGTGGTAGAACTAAACACTGTATGCGCGTAGTGAAGTTCTCATGAATCGATTTCAATTGTAAGTTACACATTTGCGTGCAATGTGTAATTGAGTTTCCTACACCTAAAATTTTAGTGGACTGTATACATTGCGTGTTTAATTTATCACACAACGACTGCGTGATGAATGACCGTTCACTACCACTGTCAAGAACAGCTCGAGCTCTGTGATATGTACCAGTGTGCGTGTTTAATAACTCCACGACAGCCGTTGATAACAAAACAGATTGTTGCGTTTGTACCTTAGAAGAATGCGTGTCGTCAAGAACACGTTCGTACGCCTGCAGCGCATGTGTGTGTGTGCTGTCACCTTGTGTGTGAGCAGCAGGAACAGCTGATCGCCCGTCTGCTGTGACGAGCGTCGCTGCGCGCGATGCATGCTCCTGTGTAATCACATCACAAAGCAGAGAATTATGTTTTTTATCACACTTGCGACAGGGCCCAAACGTGCACTTATCAACCGAGTGACCTGTGCGCAGACAATTGATGCATTTCACAAACTGAAACCGCCCCTGAGTATCTAAATTAAGAAATCTTTGACATGAATATAGGTTATGTGAAGCATTGCACATTGGACAAACAAATCTGCGTTCCCTTTGTTTTGAAACTTATTGTTTCATAGAAACATTACAATGTATTTTTGAAGCAGATTGTGAATTATTGTTTTGTTTTCTATGTTCGCTTGAATTAAAACCAGTTTTGGAATGCGTTACTGTCAAAGTTTCTAAAATTTCTGCACGATTTCTCAAAAATTGCAATAAATCATCCAATTTTATCTTATTCTTGAGGTTCTCACTAGAATTATTGGGCAAGACGCGTTTGTACTTCTTCCATTCTCGCTCTGTGGCAGGATCCAACTTGGAAACGATAATAAAAATTATAAGCGTGTCCCAATATTCAGTGGGCTCCCCAAGAAGCTTCAGGGCTCTCATATTTTTTAATACATTGTCAATAAGCTTTCGCAATAGAACCGATGATTTTTTATTAAGCGATGGCAAGGAAAATATTGATTTTATATGATTATGCACTAAAAGTTTGCTATTTTCAAATCTATTTAACAATAATTCCCATGCCACCTCATAATTATTAGCGGAAAACTCAATAGATTCTATGACAGAACTAGCACTGCCCTTAAGCGCTGACTTCAGATAATGAAATTTCTGTATTGGTGAAATTAATGTGCAATTATGTACCAGACTCGAGAAGCTGTCTCTAAAATGGAGCCAATTTTCCAGTTCTCCATGAAATTCTGGAATAGAAACGATCGGAAGACGGATAGATTTGAGATTGGACGTGCAAGCTGTACATTTGGCATCATCAGCCACCGTTTCTTTCTTGTCCAAGCTGGAATCGATCAAACATTCTGCATATGCTAAAATGGCATAATACTCTTGCTCGAATTCCTCGCGAGATTCAAGTTATATTTGGATCTGTGTCTCATCTACGAGGTCTTCGATTTGAGTTTGTATGCGATTGAAATCGGCCAGTAACATATGCGAGCCTGTTATTCTCAATTTCAACTCGGCATGCTGTGTTGAAGACAACTTAGCACTTTCACTAAATGAATTTATGTATTTTTTAAAAAGAGTAAGGCGACCTTTGACGGATGCACGTTTTTTCTTTAAATCTTTTATTTTAATGGCCAGGCTACCATCCGATTTTGATTCCACACTTTCGCCAGCCATAGTGAAGTAGTGGTACTTACGGTTAACCCTAAAACAATGCGGTGCCTAAGCAAGATGCAGGCAGCTTGAAGACAGCTCGAAATCTTTGCGTGCGTAGCAGGTATTTACAGCGAAATAGCACGCCCACGACGCGCAATTAGGTATGCATACTCAAAGCACTGGAATTCAGAAAGAGCACAGTATTACACAAGCGAAAAGACAGGGGTTAGAAGGATATTTTGGCTGGTACACCTCACCTTCTGCAACGCATGATGCGACGTTGGGTTTCTATGTTTTTTAAATATTTGTTAAATATGCACTATTATTGATGGGCCATGAGTGAAAATTTGCGTGATTTATGAAATGGCGTCGGCGGCGCGCATTCTTCTTATTTTCTTAGTAGCTGCTTTTTAGCATCCAGCGTCATCCGTATAATCCATAGTAGTGGTTCCCATCCTGGGTCGATTGGACCAGATTCATGTTGGCGCTTGGAGGCTTGAATGAAGCAGCGATTTTGGTAATTATTTGGTTTTATTACTAAATTATACAAATTGCGAAATGTTTCGTTGTGCGTGAAGTTACAAGATGGAGATCGGAAAAAAACGTGGTATTTTTTGCGGAAAAGGATGACACGTGACCCGTCGCTGCATGCCGATGTCTCAAACGAGCGCGTTCGCGGTTGGCTGAGGTGTTGTCGTCGACTCGCCATTGGTCGCCGAGTGATGGCACGGCGCCTCGTTGGTTGGTTTGAAATCGTCAAGAGCGAAGCGTTGACACGACTTTAAATGTATACGAAAGGTTTGTTAAATGGAATAATTATTATTTAAACGATTTTATGGGTTTGAAAAGTATGATTTACGATTTTTATCTTAATTGATAATTATACCAACCAAAATTATATATTTCTTTGGTATTTATTCAAAATAATATATATTTTGTTGTTCTATCTTATATTACTTACCCAAGAAAAACGCATGAAAACTCGAAAACACGCGTTTTCACAAACATCAGACTGGTCTAGATCGATTGTTTACCCCCGAAAACCATCATATACCAAATTTCAGCGAAATTGTTAGAGCCGTTTCTGAGATCACAGAAATTTATAAATAAATATACAAGAATGGCTCGTTTAAAGGTAAAAGATTAAGTAACCAATTCCCTTATCCAACAAACCCAACAAACGGATGATTCCCACTAGTACCATTGCGTTTTTGTTCCATGGAACAAGTGCAACTCATTTGTCCGACTAGTTCCATTGAACTTAATAATGGGACAAATGCAACTCAACAGTCTCACTAGTTCCATTATCAAAAAAATTAAATTAAACACATTAAAATAAACGTTTATATGTGCATAAATGACAATTAAATTACTCTATTGATTCCCTAGTAATTTATTCAGATATTTTTTTTTGATTTAGATTGAGATTTGAGATTATTCTTATATTTCCAGAATATATTTACCAGTCACCGCAAAATGAACTAAAGTTGGAACTATCCATGCCATCATCTAAAGTTTGACACATTAACAAGTAGGTATATCTTTCCAGTAGCCGACTGTCGCCGACTATCTCGAGACGGTCGCCGACAGTTTGTAACAGCAGAAGTGGCAGCCGCTTATGATCGCGCGATGGTCGCCGAACGAAAAGATTTGCCTATACGAAAGTCGTCATCTGTAGCCAGCTGTCATCATTTGTCGCCAACTGTGGTAGACTATCGTCGCCTGTCTCTTATTATCGTTGACAGTCGCCAACTGTCGTCGCCTCTTGCCTATTGTGGATATCTGTCGTTACCTGTAGCCAGCTGTCGACATCTGTCGCCGACTGTCGTCGCCTTTTGTTGCCTGTCACCTGTTATCGCTGACAGTTGCCGACTGTAGTCGACTGCCGCTTGATGCCTTCGATCGTCGTAGCCTGTTACCGACTTTCATCGATAGTAGGCGACAGGCGACGACAATCATCGACATTCGTTGCATGTCAACGATATTCAGAAGCAGTCCCGACATTCGGCAACAGTCTGCAACTGTAGGCGATCATAGTCGGCAACTGTCAGTGAAAGTCGGTGGCATTGGGTAGCCGGCGACGGCGACGGCGGCAGCGACGGTAGTTGGCGACAGGCGACGACTTTCGTATAGGCATATCTTTTCATTCGGCGTTTGTCGCGCGATAGGTAATGAGCGACTGTCACTTCTGTTACAAACTGTCGGCGACCGGCTCGAGACAGTCGGCGACAGTTGGCTAATGAAAAGTTTTGAATAAAAGTACTTATTGTTAGGAGACTAGCGCCATCTGCGTGTGATCTCCACAAACACGGTCAAGATTTATCGATTCAGCGAAAATCGATCGGTAGACGCCGCGTCGCATCACTAGGTCGGATGCGCGGTGTAGCTGTCAGTTCTAGAAATCACACAACGCAGGCGGCCGGCGTTGATTGTTTTTTGTAAAAGACGTATGTCGTGGAGATTTATCGCTAATTAACTAATTATAGTTTGAGTGCCCAATTCGTTTGTCTATTGTTTGAGAGGCATGACGCCCTAAATTAATTACTGTGTATTGTCAAGTGTTTGAACAACGTGCCCATTACATAATCATAGACTTATTGGTTTTAACCTATTGCCCGTTTAGAACGGATGTATTTATGTGAACTGATTCTAAAATTAGTCCGGTCAATAAAGAAAAAACTATCGACAAATTCCTACAGTCTAAATTTATTATTCTAAATGTTTTTGTGATGTTTTTAGATAGCCCTGTATAGCTTTAGTCTCATTTCTCGAGAAGCATTTTGAAATAGGGGGGGAAATATGCTTAACGGCCTCGCTCGTATAAAAAAAAATCTACAGTAGAGATTAATGTACACTATCAATTAATAAGACATCACTATCCTATAAATAAAAGTTCTCCAGTTTTTGATAAGAGATTCCATTCATAAAAAAAAATTAGGTTTTCTATAAAAAGTTTGTACTTACAAAATCATACAAATGGTGACAATTTGGGAATACGATCACAAAATAGTCTTGAATGTGTCTGTAACTTTTCACCAGGGTGACTTATACGAAACCAATTAATTAACGAACATCCTTCGTTTCTTTCATTGCTTTTGTATCGAGAATAAATTGTACACCGAATATTTTATCTGTAAATTTGTATGAACCAATAAATATCAAAATATCACACAATTATACGAAAAGGATTTTTTAATAATCGCTAATTTACCTTTAAAATGTAATAACATCAGTCTATACGCGTGACCTTGATTGCGCTGCTCTTGCTTCCCAGTCCCGATGCAGTGTTTGAAAAGGACATAGGCGCGCACCGGTCTCTTGGTCTTTTCATTTGTTTATTTTCATGTCACCGCTCATTTATTTACAACTAGCTGATGCCCGCGACTTCGTTAGCGTGAACTTTATGACTCTGGCGTATTAATACATACAATACAAACTAATGTAAGATACAAGAAAATATAAAAATTGTTAGAAACAATTTTTTTATTATTATTAAAAGTGTGTTCCCACGTGAAATTTATAGAGGTCGTAGAGCAAGAGATTATTTGAAGCAAAGATTAAATATATTTTTTATACAATATAACTGATAAAATTAATTATAAGTGATGAGATGTTATTCGTATCAGAAGTGAAAGTGGAATGAGTCAAAAATGATGAGCAAGGAATGTCTGGAATTTAAAAATTAAAATTGAGGAATGAAATTTGAAAATAGTGAAATGATAGAAAGGGGGTGGACAAGAACAGGAAGAATGGTACTTATTGTAACATCGCTACACCGCGCCTACAGACACAATTTTTTACTATTTTAATACGTGTATAGATTTTGACGCGTTAAGAAAGTGAAAATTTGCTGGGTCGAAAACAGTACCGTGTGGTTAATATGGACCGTAATATACATTGCATTATTTGTAATTCACCATTAAGTGAAGAAAAGTCAGTTACAGTTACACATTAATAGCAACATTTTACATGCTAATTAAATTAAAGTATAATAAAGTTAATTACCTTATTCTAAGCCTATATAATGAAAGAGGTAACCGCGTTTCCGGTTCTAGTACTAGTCATAAATACATACATAGACTTCAGGTCTAGGTACACCATCAGTGTAATTTGTCCCTATATATTTATTTATTATTTATTTATTTAAATACCAGATAGCTTCTTTTAAATATTTTGTGTTTCTAGAAATATTATGTTGAGGTTTCTAGAAAAACCGTTCCCCGATTATCAAATCATGTAATTTTATTTTGACAGATGTTTTACTAACAATTATTTTAATTTCTAGAAGTATTAAGTGTTATTATTGCACAAAAACAACTTGACCACGGTGAGTAGGTAAGGTTCGTTAGGTTGTGACCAAAACACAAGCGAACGAGTGACTTAAGCTTAGGGCGAAAGTAACACAGACACAAAAACAATTTTGCCGTGGAGTGTAGGTTACATTTGTTAGATTTCCTCTGACCAAAAAATGACCGATCGAGCGACGCGAGCGGGCGACTCAAGCTTAGGGCGATAGTAACACAGACACAAAAACAACTTTGCCGTGGAGAGTAAGTTAGGTTTGCTGGGTTTCCTGAGACCAAAACATGAGCGAGCGAGCGACTCAAGCTTAGAGCGAAAGTAACATAGACAAAAACAACTTTGCCGTGGAGTGTAGGTATATTAAAATGTCATTCTTCTCTTATTCCTTTCATAATATAAAAATCATATTTTTAGAAAATAAAATTTCTAGTGGTAATAGCTGCGGTTTAACGTTAAGTTAGAATTTAAAACATATAGCTTCAAAAAATAACAACTATTTTGTTTCAGCAATTTGTCAATTGCATTTTCGGTCAAATGAAAATATAGAAAGTAAAAAAATTAGGAAACGTTTTCAGTATATTGAAATTCGTCCAAAACCTATTCGCCTTCATGATAGGTAATCCGCTTTGATTATATAGTCCCTAGATAGAGCGCGGCAGTGCAATTTGCGTCCAAAAAAATATCAGCCAACTGTTGGCCTCTAAATCGCCCGTCGCCGCTCAGTGTCAAATTTGACGCTAAGCGATAAGCACATATTACTCACTGGGTTTCGGGTGTAAAATAATGCCTTAAAATGCCGAGTTGTGTAATAAAAGTATGCCGCAATTATAAAGGACGATTTGTGATAACCCAAAAAGTCCGCTACCATCAATAAGTAATCCAAATTCTCTCATATTTAAAATAAATATTTCGTCTAATAAAATTAAAATTTTTACAAACGCTATCTTGACAGATTTTTAATGTTGCCAGTGTTGTAAAAATTCCCAAAAAAAGTAATATGATGGGGAGTCATATACATAAGTAAATGAAAATATTTAACATTTTTTTCATTATTACAAGCTTTTATATATTGCCTTGTTAGTTAGGTACTATATTAGTAAAGGTCAAATCTTTTAATCTGAATTTGACTCATTTTCCAGTGTCCGATTGAACTGAAATTTGAGATACACCTTTAGTTCTGATAACAATGCAATTAAGTACATTTGTTAATAATTCAAAATGGCTTCCGCAACAAAATGGCGGATTACATATTTAAGTAAAATACATCTGATAAGGATATCAAGAACAAGAGACAATAATAGAAAGTAATAATGAAAAAAGACAGACTAAAATACGACAGGGAGTGAGGCAGGGTTGCCCACTTTCAGCAGCAATATCTCAAATCAAAGACAAAGATATAGGAGGAGTTAGTATTAATGGAGAAAAGATACATTTTATAAAATTTGCAGATGACATAGCAGCCCTTGGAAGCAGTTCACAACAGTTAGAAAAGTTAATAGAAGCAATGAACAATATTTTTAAAGAACATAAATTGAGTATAAACATAAATAAAACCAAGTCTTTAATTGTCTCAAAGTCAGGTCCAGTAATTAAAAATATCCAACTTAATAATAAAACAATAGACCAAGTTCAAAGTTTTAAATATTTAGGAACTATTATCAACGAAGAGGCAAGATGCTTAGAAGATATTAAGAAGAGGATTGCTATTGCAAAAAGTACATTTAAGAGTAAAAAATATATATTTTGTTCTGGCATTAAAGAAAGTTTACGTAAAAGATTTATTAAAACATTTATATGGAGCACTGCTTTGTATGGATGTGAAACGTGGACGATGACCAAAAAAGATAGAGATAGATTAGAAGCATTTGAAATGTGGTGCTGGAGGAGAATGAAAAAAATAAGTTGGACAGAAAAAATTACAAATGAGAAGGTACTAGAGGATGTGAGAGAGAAAAGACAAATAATACAAATTATAGAAAATAGAAGAGGGAAAATGTTCGGTCATCTACTACGCCACGATGCGTTTTTTAAAATAATAATGGAAGGAAAAATAGAAGGAAAGAGAGGAGTAGGAAAACCCAGAAGAAAATTTATAGACCAAATAAAAGAAAAATTAAACGTGAAAACATATAAAGAGGTTAAGAACTTAGCGGAAGGAAGAGAGACATGGAAAGCACTCCACCGACAAGAGCCCAGCTCTTAAATATAAGAAGAAGAAGAAGGATATCAAATGAAGGGACTTGAAGAGTAAATCATTGAACATTTCATTTCTATTACTTTCATAAGACTCGTCAATTCTTTGAAATTGTAAATAAATGATAAACTAATTGTTATACGTTCATAATTCATATTAAAAAAATCAATTCAATATATATTACTTTGCTATTTGAGTCGGTAGGTTAGGTTTGTTAATTAGCTTGTGACGTGACCGAATTATTAAAATAAGCGGCCAAGTGCGAGTCGGACTCGCCCATGAAGGGTTCCGTAGTAGCAAATAACATAATATAAAATTCTTGTAGTATGTTTTTTTTTAATTTTTATATTTGGGTTGATTGAATGAAAGGTAAATTACCGTTTATGATTTATGACGTATTAAAAAAAAACTACTTACTAGATATCGTTCAAACCAATTTTCGCTGGTAGTTTTTATGGTAATATACATCATATATTTTTTTTAGTTTTATAATTCCCTTATTTTAGAAGTTACGGGGGGACACACTTTTTTCCACTTTGGATGTGTCTGCCGCGCAAAGTATTCGGTTTAGAAAAAAATGATATTAGAAACCTCAATATCATTTTTGAAGACCTATCCATAGATACCCCACACGTATGGGTTTGATAAAAAATAAATTTTTGAGTTTCAGTTCTAAGTATGGGGAACCCCCATTTTTTTATTATTTTTTCTATTTTTGTGTCAAAACCTTAATGCGGTTCACATAATACATCTTCTTACCAAGTTTCAACAGTATAGGTCTTATAGTTTCTGAAAAAAGTGGCTGTGACATACGGACGGACAGACAGACAGACAGACATGACGAATCTATAAGGGTTCCGTTTTTGCCATTTGGCTACGGAACCCTAAAAATACAAATAGAAGTACCTAGTAGTGCTATTCAAAAGCAACCCCAGACGCCACAACAATCAACAATAATTCACAATACCACATACTGCCAGTTCCCACGTAAGATATATTAGTGCACCTTTTAGTGACTATTTATTGAAGGTTATTCAGTAATAACATCAAATATAATTTTGTAAATAATATATTTAAAGCTAACCAGTTTCAAATTCATCAAACGAAATCACCCTTCACATTTTACCCTTTTTATTGGGAGTTTTTCATACGCTGATAACCCAACGCATGCACACAGCGACAGATTCGCGAGTGTTAGATAACGTAATTACGTTAGCTTGTGTGCGTGTCGTGCACACGAGGATAAAAAAGTTGGCCTGTTTTGTTTCAGTGAATTGCAGGGCGACACTCTATCTAGGTACTATATAATCAAAGGTAATCCGCTACGCGACACTAGCGAACGCCACCTAGACAGTTGGGTTTTGTAATCCAGTTTGTTCGTCATTGGATCGTCTTTTGTGACACTAGGTAGGTTTTTATACACATTTTATTTGCAGTTAAATGTTGCTGTTTAACTCACTGTACCGTTATTTGAAGTTTATATCATTTTATTGAGAGACGTATTTATTATCGCCTGGTAGTGCTTAGTTACGTTAATGTGATTATACTTAGAAAGTAAGCAGGTTAGGACCAGCGATAAAAAAAAAATCCAATAGGCAGCTCATGTAGATCGACATATTCATGTTCTAATGTAATAAAAGTAGGTAGCGATTAATTTGACAAAATTAATTATAACGATAAACAGACAGTAACATAATGTCTTATTTGGTGGATAAACGTAGTCTTTCAGTTTTGTTTGTATACTTATGCGATGATGATAAAAATATAAGAAGAGCTAGTATTTTTAGATATATCACGTTCGGGAAATTCAGTATTCTCTTTTTTCTCGGGGGTTAAAACTAGGCGTGACACAGGGAGATGCCAAATCTTCAAAAAAATTTACATCTGCTCTGGAAGATGCCTTCAAGCTCCTGGAATGGGAAGGACTAGATTCGATTCGCCGACGATATCGACGATGTCATGACACTCATGGCATGGGTTAAGTCTTCTATCGATAGACTTAATAACGAAGCTTAGTCCTTAATTTTCCGGCTATAAAACTTATTGAATAAAAATAAAATTTAGAAAAAAATGTCAAAAATCATTTATCTTTTGATATTTGTATCACTTGATGATTGTCACTTTTTTTCTATTTCTTTCGATTTCTTAAAAGGTAAATGTTTACGTCAGATCATTTACTTACAGCTAAGTTTACTGCCGCTTCCTCAGCGCAAGTACAGAATAAGCAGTAACAAACTGTACTGCAGCATTTTCTCAAAAAACGGCAACTTACAATTAATTATGTGGAAGTGATATTAAAATTAGATATGTGGAATTGTGGACTAAGAATACATTGTTGTGTCATAATTAGAGATCGGATATTCCAGTACATATTTACCTAAACTTCGAAGTAGTACGTAACATACAGTGGATAATACCACCTCTCGAAGTTATATGCACTGGAATATCCGCTCTCTGGTCATAATTATTTATTAAGCATGATGTCAAGTTTAAAATTAATGTCAATTGTAAATTCAGTACTTAAACATGTACAGAATGTACTTTAAATTATGACATTTGTGAATGTACAAATACAAACCTTTAAGATGGCCCCGCGCCAAGCTTAAGCCAGACATTTTTGTCTCTAAGTTAATCATTGGTTCCGGCCTTATCACAAAATACTTTCTATACATAAGCTTTAAATTTTCCATCTGGTATATCAAGAACCGATTCTGACAATTTAATAAACTTCATACAGTTTCCCTTAAACGACAGAAAACAATTATAAATAAATAAATATCTTTTAATATTTTGTATACGACATGATTGCTATAAGACACAATAATTACAGACATCACAATAGAAAAAATAGATACAAATCTTTTACAACCATCTCTTTCGTCGGGATGTATACAATTATTTTGAAATTAAATCTATCAATATGCTTGCTCCTTTTATGTAGAATGTAATTGGTGGCAAGCTGAATAACAGATTGATTATCACAATACAATACAATTTTACTACTTGTCGTCGTCATTAAAAATTTCTAAACGAAAGCTTGCAGGAACACCGCTTCTCTGCTTGCTTCGCTCAAACTATAATACTCCGCCTCGGTGTACGAAAGCGATATACACGTCTGTTTAAAGCTGCCCCAAGATATCGAATTGGCACCATATTTTAACACATAACCTGTGTATGACTTTCGATCAATATCGGAAGCCCAGTTCGCATCAGAATATCCGTCAAGAATAGGATTTTGATTCGTGACTTTGTATAACTAAACATTAATCTTTAGCATTCTAAAACCTTATGTAGTATGTTTAGTTAATACTTTTAAATCTAGTAGAATTCAGTATGAAAAGTGTTAAATTTACTTTAATATCACACGGCAAACAAAATGTCAGGGCGAGTAGTTACACAAAGGTACATTAAACTACCTGAAAGATATCACAAAAGAAACGATAGATACAAATGTTTTCTAAAAATGGCCAGCATTGCATAGTACTCCAACGAAATAAACCGGAGAAAAAAATAATGCTTCAAAGCACTTACGGTTTAACTACGTGAATATTTAATTTGCTATGTACCTCAAATTACAGTTGCATATAACTTACTGTCTCGAATGGATTCAAAAACGCCAATGACGCACAAACTGGGTTACAAGACCCAACTGCCTAGGTGGCGCTAGCGTAGCGGGGAGCGTGCATAGTGGGGAGCGGAAGCGGTAGATGGCGTGGACTTAGACCGGAAGTCATAACTACTAGAAACAGAAATGGCTGCCTCTCATCATACAGACTTGAGATAAAAGAGATTTTTTTACATCACATTTTTTGTCTGTATATCATCATAATTTGTCCGTTTTTATATAAGCAGTGTAACAAAAGTTGTAATATTAATCATACTCTATCGAACGGTATACTCTTAGGGTTCCGTAGTAAACAAAGAATCCCTTATAGTTTCGCCATGTCTGTTTGTGTGTCTGTCTGTCCGCGGTTTTACTCAGCGGCTATAAGTACTTGAGAGCTGTAATTTGGTATGGGCATATATTACAAATCATGGCAAAAAAGTCGAAAAGTAAAACATTGAAAAAAAATTTTTTTAGTAACTCTCGTAAAATTGAAGTGAGAGTGAATTATTTTCTTCTTGGCTAACCCATCGTGTGGGGTATTATTATATAGGTCTTTTAAAAATATTGCAAAACTTATGAACATAGTTTTTTGATTTAGGGGTCCGTTTCTCGTTATATAATGGACAAGTGAAAAAATTCACAAGATATAGTGTATATAACGAAATTTAAAGGAAAACTGATACTGTCTTCAAGCGGTTATGCATCTTATATCACTTGACATAAAGCTTGTTTTGAAATGACGCGTCGCGTCCGATGCCATGCCAGGCCAATCGAATGTAGCGCGGCCCATAGGTTCTAGTGGAACTACCTAACCTACACGACGCGCTTGATTCGCCGCGCTAATTCGTAGTATGGTTTTTATTTTATTACAGGAATTCCTCATAATATTTATTGGAGATTTTTTTTATATTCGAATCAAAGCTTTATGGTTTGTAAGAATATTAATAAACCTTGACTGTAGAATTAATGCGTCAGCATAAAAAATCGTTAAATATTAATTTAAAAAAAACTACTGATGTCACCCCCTTGAAAATTTAGGATAGTGAGCATTACAATAATATAATAATAATAACTAAAAATCACAATTACCGTATTTTTTTATGTTTGAACAGGATTTTTTTTAAATATTTTATTTTGCAAAATATATTTCCTCTTCTTATTTAGGAGAGATTTCTTAAATCTAGCTTTTATTATTATTGAGTAAACATATGATGTAAAATCTCCCGTGTAGAAATTATTGTTCGAAAGATATAACAATATGAGTATAAAAATGGCATTAAAACCTGTAACTTACAGTTGGAATAGCATATTCTAAGATATTTCGAAACAATCTCTACTGTAGGTTTTATTGTGAAATTCTCATACAACCGAAAATTCACAGCCCCGACTAAATAGGCTGTTTGCTGGTGTTATTGATAAAACTAGATGTATAAATAGTGATAAACGCTTAAATCTGAATGAAAGACGTCACATGGCGTTACGTCACGGTTCACGTGTTGGTTAAATGTACTCAATAGTGAAATTACAATAAAGACGGTGAAATCAGTTGTGAAGTGGTGATATATTCGACATATTCGTCTGGGGCGATATGAGCTCAGGGTGGGGCATAGGGACCCAATCTTGTTCACCATTGTCTTGGGATCCAAACCCCGAAGAGGATTTCGAGATCAAGCTGGACGAGGTCGTCCGAAAGCCGTCCGACCAATATATGCACAGTAAGTGATAGATATTAAGTTTGCCAGCTTTTGAAATTTAATGTAATTCATTCATATATTTTAAGCTTAGGTTATAATTAGGTTAGAAGGTTCCCTACACCTTATCTAGGGTGGTAGCAGACTGCGTAGGTTTGTTTGTGTGTTTGTTTGTTGCCGGTGGGATTGCCGGACTCGTGCAACATACCGTAATCTTAGCTTTCTGCCTACATATACCTACTCGTTAATGTGTCAAACTTTAGATGATGACATCGTTAGTTCTTAGTTTCTTACTTAAATTCATTTTGCGGTGGCTGGTAAATATACTTACTTATCTGGAAAATAATAATCTCAAATCTCAGTCTCTCAAATCTTAATTTAATTATCATTTATGCACATATAAACGTTTATTTTAATGTGTTTAATTTAATTTTTTTGATAATGGAACTGGTCAGACTGTTGAGTTGCATTTGTCCCATTATTAAGTTCAATGGAACTAGTGGGACAAATGAGTTGCACTTGTTCCATGGAACAAAAACGCAATGGTACTAGTGGGAATCATCCTAACAAACCAGAACTTTTCTTTTAGTTATTAAAAAACGAAGAATGGTCAGTAGATAATATAGGCGTCAGGATTTCAAACTTTTAATTTTTTTTATGAAAAAGTGGAGGGTTTTTGTATTGGGAAATAATTTCCCAGTGTTCATTACTGCAAGACAAAATATCAAGAAGTGGAAACATACTTAGTTCTTACCATCTGGTCGTAATTGTCATAATATGCTTTTCACCCGGTTCTGCTTTAGAATTATCGAAAAATCTGTTATGTCAATAATTTATGCTGTTAGCCCATAGTGTTAAAAATGAAATTGGGACAATGTTTTACCTACAAAAATCAATACATATAATAAAACAGTAGGAAATAATAAGATTAAAATTGAAAGTAAAAATATCATGAACCTAATGTTAAAGTTCTAGTAGTAAAGTTTAGTAAAATTAGGAAAATCAATATTTATTTAATAAACAAATTGTTATATTTTATTGTTATATGTACAATTTTTTATAATTCCTTGAAGCAGGAACAAACAATGAGAAATAATTTCCCACATAGGTAATCAAAACAAAAAAAAAATACAACAATCCTAAATGCTTTTGGTAAGGAAAATTAGTCTATAGTTTACAATAGTATTGAATATCTGCACAAATGCACTGATCTGATTTTTTTAAAATAATTTGAGTTAAGAGACCACGTACCTACCTATTTTCGAAAAAAAATGGTCTATTGGTGACTTTGACGAGTTTGAAGTTGACATTTATGGCCGCATGAAACGTCATAATGAAAAGTGTTGCCACTTATCCGATTAAAAATGTATGTAATATTTTTTATTTACCTACCGGAACTACCTGCTTTTGACGACCGAAATCGAGACAGAATTTCGGAATTGAAACCGAATCCTTTTTACAAGTATCTTGTTTTGAGGGAAAAATAAAGAAAACATATAGATTATCATAACGTTTTCTAATAGAAAAAGACTAATTTATTTATAATATAATTAATTTTATTATTATGAATAAATGAGTTTACAAGATTTATTTATTAGTCTTTATTTATTTTTATTTTTAAATTACATAATAATCTAATATCACATAAAGTATAGTTGCTAATTATACCAATTATATTAAAATAATAAACAAAATAGAATAAATCACTTTAATCTTTAAAAATCTAACTTCTAAACTTAATTCGATATTTTATATAAAACTTTCGTAAATAAAACTATGTATTATTTAAAAAAAAAATTGAAGCTAAACGCTACATTATAATCAAATTGAACGGTCTTACAAAGGGATTTTTGTCTTAGTCGAAATAAAAACCTTCGCATTAAAGGAAAATTCAATCAGTCACGTTATTGGTCTTTTTTCTTATGTCAAGTGTTGTGCGAGTCCGTGGAATTATATGTACGTCTATGTCTATTCGTCCATAGTCAGTTTTTCGGCAAAGAGGCTGGACGCCCGGACACTAATCACAATCATAAGAATGCTTTGCCGAAACTTGACCGGAACCGAAACCGAACGTTTCGGATTCGGTCGTTGTTTCGGCAGGTGTGCCGCCGACACCGAAACTAAACCGAAACCCCTATTTTGACCAAATTCGACTGAATCGGAAACCGAAACCAAACTTTCGGTCGGACACTACTGGAAATATAAACAATGTTAGTAAAATGGAGGAAGTGGGAAGTATCTTTCCAGTATCTTATTAAGGGAACTGCAAACTTAATATTTCTTTGCCAACAAATGATGTAATTAGGTTACGTCATGTTATCATGAAACCGAATTATTCGGTAGCCATTTAAAATCGTTACCAACTTACCATTATTATGCATGGGTTTTCTGACACTGGGAGTAACCGAGATATGGGGTTCTTGATTGCACAGTTCGGGGTGAACCACTTTAGCTATCGTCATGGTCAGTAACAAGTTAAAAAGGTACAAGTTCAAACTGCTTCGAACGCATCCAATAATTTGTTACGGTAATCCTACGGTATCCTTGGGCTCCGTCTACTTAGAGCCGCAAAAACCACATGCTTTGTCTGCCTCATTAGGGATAAAGGCGTGATAGTATGTATGTAGGTTTCCTTATCAGAACTAATTGACACATTATAGCGGGGACTATGGATGACCCAATGCGAACCTCTTTGCCTTCAACCCGACGATCCACGCGTTTGCGAAGAGCACCCCAAGTGCTAAGTCTATAATTTGTCTATAAAAAGTAGTTGATGGTTTGGTAAAAAAGAGATTGTATAAAAGAAGATAATTTGTATAACATACAGTTGCTAGGAATAAAATAATTTTACACGCGTAGTGCGAGACTTTCATTCATTATATTATAGTGGGCGACGCCGTCGATATTGAAAAAGGCTTTGCCGCCCGCTATAAAAATTGGCGCCAAACGTAAGGGCACGGACAAATCCTAGTGTTTTCGTGAATCTAGAACTTTTCCCGTATAACCTAAGTGTTACCTGAAAGTGTTTTGAACATTTTGTGAACTTGTGAACTGTGTGTGTTTTTTCCGCCGCGCGTCGTTTGTTCACGTTGATCGTCTTTTTTTTTTGTCTACGACGGTCGTATACCGTTTTGTACCGTGGACATTGGAAGATTATAGGACTGTTTTTCCATGGATTTGTGACAGTTTTGGAACCTTCGCACTGTTTGTTCCACGAAGACGTGTGCTTTAATAGGTCTGGGAAACGTAATTTTCCATTTCCCTGTTTTCCCACCTTCGTGACAGTGCCGGAACTTATAAGACTGTCCGTCTCACAAATTCGTTCAGTTCTACTGTTGGCGATAGAAAATTTCTGTTTGTTTACGCAAACATATAGTCTTCCTAATCTTACCGTTCCTTCCGTGTTTCGTGACAGTTTTATGTCAAACTGTTTGTTCCGCAAAACCCGTGTTGGACTTTAACTTTGGAACATTTCGTGTTGTACCTACGTACTATCTCTAGTGACTGTGTACCAGTTTGTTCCGCGATTGAGACTGTTTGAACTCTAGTACGTGTAGATACCCTGTTTGTTAAACTGTTTAGTTGGACTTAGTGATTTAGCGTTTGCGCGCTGTGGTGTAAGTGTAGCGTACCTACCTACCTAGACTGTGTTAGTGCTTTAAGACGTTTCGTGTAAATAGTTCCGACATGGTGCTTACGAGATCGCGCGCCGCGAGCCCGGCTGCCACCGGCGCCTCCCCTAATGAGGCGGCGTCTTCGTCGGCGCCATATACCCATCAGCCTGCGGGGGAGGCTGTCGGGTTATGTGGGACTCCACGCCAGAGTGACGTGCCTACCCACTAAAAAACCTCCGGAGTTCCACCTTAACCGCCTTTGCCGGGGACACGGGAAAGGAAATACAACCGCGAACCCCGGCGCGGCTGGCCGCCGAAGCAGCCCCTCCTCGGGGGCGTCTGAGCGCCCCCCCACTCACCAAGTAGGCGCGTCCGGAACTCACGGACGCGCCGTACCTCCTCGGCCCAGTTGAGAGGCGGCGAACTCCCACGCAGTTCACCGCCTGTGGGCCCATGGGAGCCAGATAAACCGGCTCCCAGCGGCGGAGAAGATGTGAGGCTCCGTCGCTTACCTCTCGCCGCAAACGCGGTGCGGCACCACTCGGCCGCGGAGGACAGGGAGAGCGGCAACGTAGCACCGACACTCCCTGACCTCCGCGACCGATCATCAACCACAGCCACGGCGGTGTGGCCCCGCCTGAAGCGCCGGGAGAGCAATGAAACATTCCCCTCCCGGCAGCCCCACCCCGGGTGGGGGGAGAACTTCCCACTCCCCCACCGCCCCATTGGGCGCATCCCAGCAGGCTCAAGGCCGAAGCCGAGCCCGCGGGAGCGCCCCTCCCCGGGTGGGGGGAGATCTTCAAACTCCCCCGCCGCCCCAATGTGGGCGCTCACTGCTGGCGCAAACCGCAGGAGCGCCCCCTCGCGGGTTCCTCTTGGCTTCCCCGTGGCTTCACGGCACCACGGGTACTGAGCCCCCCCGGTACGACAAACCGGGAACCCATCGGGGGGGAGATGAAAGTCGACCTACCTCAACTGGAAGCGTTAAGACGCCACCGGCTTTGACAAAGACAACGTCCGCCTCCTCTTCGTCCACTTCTAAAAAAGCAGCCGCTGCAACTAACAGCAAAACTCGTCTGCGCTGTAATTATTGCAAACAGTTTGGGCCTCTGAAGGACGCGTGCCTACGTTTAACTAAGATAAAGAAAGATCAGGAATCGGAGCCGCGTGAGCCTAACATAACGTGTTTCGGTGTGGCGCGCCCGGCGTCATAAGGTCTAATTGTACCACGTGTAAACAAAAGACAGTTGATAAGGTACCGACAGCGTCATTTCATACTGTGTCAAGTGTGAGCTTAGACTCTAGAGTGCGACTTGTTTTAGAAATTAAAGTGTATGGTAAAATAGTAAATGTGTTAGTAGACACAGGTGCTAAACAATGCATAGGTAGCGTTAGTCTTAGGGCCCATCTGGCCGAGCATAACCATGCTTTTGAAAATGTATATACAGAGCTAAAGTTTGCTGATGGTCGGGTGGTTGCGCAAATTGTCGAAAGGACGCAAGTTAAGGTTGAGGTTCACGGTGTGTCGCCCGGAGCAACAGAAAGTTTGTTGGGAATGAATTTTATACAGGACGCTGGCATGATATTAGACTTTGTTCGCGGTGTTTGGTTTATTAAAAACGATATGACCCCTCAGCCAATCGTATATGAGGGACAAGGTCAGTTGCATAAGCCACTTAGTTGTTCGTCTGTGGGCCTTCGTGAGGACGAAGGTAGCCACTTGGGTATAGACGAACGTCAGCGACTGTCTGACCTCCTGAATGTCAATGAAGACATTTTTGCTGCAGGGGGAGGACCGACCAAGTTCGCTGTTCATCGTATAGATACTGGTGATGCTAAACCCATTACAAGCCCGCCTTATCGAGTGACTCCTGCTAAGAAGGAAATGATTAAGGCAGAGATAGAAAAAATGTTAGAAGACGATGTCATTGAGGACGCCGAGTCGGAGTGGGTTTCTCCCGTGATTCTGGTACCAAAGAAGAATGGGGAAGTACGCTTTTGTGTCGACTACCGGAAATTGAACAGCGTCACTCGCAATGACAAGTACCCACTACCAGTTATTGATGACCTGTTGCACAGCGTTAAGGTAGGTTGTGTGATGTCTACCATTGATTTAAAAGCCGGCTACTGGCAAATAGCCGTCGCGCCGGAGGATAGACCCAAAACTGCGTTCACCACGCCTTATGGAACCTTTCAGTTTCGTCGTATGCCGTTTGGCTTAAAGAACGCCCCGGCAACTTTTCAGCGTTTGATCGACCGGATGAGGTCTGGGCTTAAAGATGTCTGCGTAATGGCTTATTTGGATGACTTGTTGATAATATCATCAGACTTTAGTCAACATCTAAAAGATCTTCAGCAAGTTTTCGACCGTCTACGGCTATTTGGTCTAAGAACCAATAGAGCCAAGTGCGTTTTTGCTAGAAAAGAGGTCACTTACCTGGGCCACGTCGTAACTACGCAAGGCATCAAGCCAGATTCCAAGAAGGTCGAAGCTGTCTTGAAGATGTTGCCACCGACGAACTTGAAAGAGCTAAAGACGTTTCTCCAAATGTGCTCGTGGTTTCGAAAATTTATACCACATTTTTCTGAGGTTGCTCGACCTCTGACAGATCTTACTAAAAAGAACAGTCGTTGGCAGTGGGAGGAGTCTCAACAGAAATCGTTTGAGGAACTCAAGTTACGGCTCTCGACAACCCCTTTACTCCGTCAACCCAGTTTTGATGAGCCATTTGTCCTGAGGACAGATGCGAGCGCGTATGCTTTAGGAGCAGTGCTTATGCAGGGCGCTACTCCTCAGGAAAAACAGCCGATTGAATACGCCAGCAGGCTGTTGACTTCCGCTGAGAAAAATTATACAACAACCGAGCGAGAAGCCTTGGCGGTGGTTTGGGCTTTAGATAAATTCCGTGGTTACCTAGAAGGTGTAAAGGTACGCGTTGCTACTGACCACCAGCCTTTGAAGTGGCTTCTGGGGTTAAAAACTCCAAGTGGACGACTTGCTCGGTGGGCTATGAAGGTACAATCATATGACCTGGATATAGATTACACTCCAGGCAAGGTCAATGTTATTGCCGACACTTTGAGCCGTCCAGTGTGTACCGGTAACGAAGAGCAGGTAACTGAAACCCATGATACCTGTCCTGTCGTGATTGACCTGCCTCAATGGGCCCCGGAGGACATGGGGAACTCACAGTTAAATGATCCAGATCTAACCCAAATCATTAATGATTTTGAAAATACCCAAAATCCGGAGGTCGCGTTGCGTTGGACAGATAAGAGGGTATTATATCTATCTTTCCCAGGGGGTTCTTTATAGGTGTGACCCAGACGGCGAGTCTGAAGAGCCACAGTTGGTTATTCCAGAGTCTTTGAAGGCAAAGCTTATGAAAGAGTTACATGACGCGCCTACTGCAGGGGCCCTACTCCAAAAACATACACCGTATTTACGGGCGTACGAAAGGCACGGGTCGACACCGGTGCCTTCGTTTACACTCCATAAAGTCGGGCCGTACAACACGGATCCCATACGAGCCCGTAAACTACGCGCATCGACACCAGTGATGTAACTTTTTGCTAAAGTTACCGGTATTGTATCGGTACTTTCGAAAACAATAAATTTATCTTAATTAGATAATAAACATGAGAATCTTACTTTTTTTCTTACAAAAGAAGCCAATCTGCACCTAAAAGTGTTATTATAATAAGAAAAAGTAATTGATTTCACTATTGTCAGATCGTTAAGAAGACTCGATATCCCAGACGCCATGATCATTAAAAGTCAAGTTCCACAGACATGTCAACTTCAAAAATGACATTCGTGTGTAATTGACATCAAATAACAAATACATATCCATCCCCTATTTGTTTATTACATTTCTATCAGTTTTATAAAAACTTCTCCAGTTTTATTTCGAAAAGCAGCTATTGGTACCAAATCAAAAAGCAAATTTTGAGCCACAAGGATGAGAATGTCGCGAGAACCAGGCCGAAAACCCAGTAAATGAGCGCTACGACAAAACGTTTGTGTTAGATGGTTAGCTGCTCCGATTGCTTCTATAAAACGACGGCAAGGCTTCTATAGCCCAAGACTCGAGACGTGAAAAGCCGAAATAACTTGTTTTCATAGCCTGGAGAAATGAAGAATGAAAATAAAGAATGTATTTCATATGCAACATTTTATTGTACTTATACAAATATATAATTGTTGTGGAAGTGTAGTGTATTTTTATAAAGCAAATTAAGTTTCAATGCCTGAATTTCTTGTAAGTTACATACTCTAAATTGTAACAATAACCTACCAAAGCACCTAATAAAAACACAATCATGTGCAATTGGCTATGAAGGTACAATCATATGACCTGGATATAGATTACACTCCAGGCAAGGTCAATGTTATTGCCGACACTTTAAGCTGTCCAGTGTGTACCGGTAACGAAGAGCAGGTAACTGAAACCCATGATACCTGTCCTGTCGTGATTGACCTGCCTCAATGGGCCCCGGAGGACATGCGGAACTCACAGTTAAATGATCCAGATTTAACCCAAATCATTAATGATTTTGAAAATACCCAAAATCCGGAGGTAAGTAAAGTAAAATAAAAAGTATATTTATTTTTCTCCATTAATCTTAAACAGAAATAAAGACTACTTAAAGAATACAAATTAATTTAAGTAATGCTATAGATTAAAGGAGACTGGAGCCTGAAGAAGGCTGAGCCTGTGTCACAGTACTCCAGTGCTCCTTCACCCGTACACTTGATGTGTTTTACACTAAATATCACATCCACAACTTATCCACTAGAAATTTAAATGTAGGTAGATGTGGGTTTTGCATAGTTGTATGCATATGCATTGCCATAACAATTGGGTATTTTCCTAAGCCAATAATAAATTATTTTGTACTGATAACAAAATAAGGTCGCAATGCGTTGGACAGATAGAGGGTATTATCTTTCCCAGGGGGTTCTTTATAGGTGTGACCAAGACGGCGAGTCTGAAGAGCCACAGTTGGTTATTTCAGAGTCTTTGAAGGCAAAGCTTATGAAAGAGTTACATGACGCGCCTACTGCAGGTCATTTGGGCCTAGAGCGAACTTTGCGAAAGATCAAAGAACGGTATTATTTTAAGAACATGAGGAATTTTGTAGCTCAATATCTTAAGTCATGCGACCTCTGCCAAAAGTACAAGAGTACCAATTTGAAACTTCCGGGTTTGTTGCAAGATGGATCTTCCTGGTCGAGGATACCGCCAGTAGATGGGTGGAGTTATTTGCTCTCCGTAATGCTACTGCAGAAACTTGCGCAAAGGTGCTCATTGAGGAAGTTTTCCTACGTTACGGATTACCCAGGAGCGTAATCTCAGTTAACGGTACGCAATTTGTATCGGCCGTGATGCAAAAGGTTATGCTAGTTTTTGGCGTACATCAGGCTCTAATACCGGTGTGCCATCCAGAGGCAAATCCCGCGGAAAGAAAGAACCGCGAGCTTAATAAAATTCTTGCAATGTAGGAACGGAACATCGGTCATGGCCAGAAAAGATATCTGCTGTCCGTTTTGCTCTGAATAGTGCCTACAATGAAGGGACTGGTCAGACTGCTGCTTATATAACTTTTGCGCGAGAGATGCGTTCGCCTTTAGCTGTAAGCACTGATATTCGAGGAATAGTTTCCCAGCAGAATTTTGTTCCCCAAATCACACCTTATTTGGAGCGTTTTGCTCAGACTCTCGTGGAGGTCCATGAGCGTACATTTAGCTAGTAATGCAGCGCGTGATTTTACTGGTAAATTCGCACCCAAACTAGAGGGACCATATCGCGTTTTCCAAATTGTAAGCCCAACGTCATATGTTATTGTTGATAGTACGGGTGTGGTAAAAGGGAAATATCATGCTAGTGCCTTGAAACCTTATGTAGGGCCGGCACCGGTGACTGTTCACCAGCGCCGCCGAGGCCGTCCAGCCAAGCCACGGTCGGGTCGACCTCGTGACTTGGAGGGGAAGGATATAGCGGGGACTATGGATGACCCAATGCGAACCTCTTTGCCTTCAACCCGACGATCCACGCGTGCGCGAAAAGCACCCCAAGTGCTAAGTCTATAATTTGTCTATAAAAAGTAGTTGATGGTTTGGTAAAAAAGAGATTGTGAACTCGCGCGCGGGAAATCTAATTTAATTAATAAAAATTGTTATGTAATGATTGTATAAAAGAAGGTAATTTGTATAACACACAGTTGCTAGGAATAAAATAATTTTACACGCGTAGTGCGAGACTTTTATTCATTATATTATAGTGGGCGACGCCGTCGATATTGGAAAAGGCTTTGCCGCCCGCTATTACATAAGTATAAAATATTTGTGACGGATGAGGTTTTTCTTTTTTCAATAGAGTTATGGATGATTCATGTAACAAAGGGTTCTAGGAAGTTGCAAATCTATTTGGGCGAAGCCAAACAAGCGTAATTTTTGGAAAGAAGTTTGAGTTATGAATCGCACCAACAAACGATTTAGTAATTCATAATTAATTTTCTGTTGCTGTTTATGCTATATGTATGTATTTATGTACGTACATACAATACATCAGAAATTCTACAACTAATTTTTTGTGCCCAATCTCAAAAAATATGCTTGCTTGGCTACACTTTAGTCGAATAGCTCATGACCGTTTATTTAATATACGAAATGAGAGCAGAAGCGAAAGGTGACAAAACGTATCTGTCATCACAACGTGATCACTTTTTATACCCAATTTTAAATATATTGTATAATGGATTATTTTTTTAACAGAGCTGCTTTAAAACATTCGATGGCTGGAAGATGTCTGTACAAGGCAAGCGGCTCTGCAAGGCGGGTAACTACCGCGCAGGCGTGCTCTTGTTGGAGGCGGCCCTCCAAGCTGGCGCTACAAACAATCCAACCAAGATCGCCATGTACGACCTGATGGGAGTTGCATACTTTAACCTGAAAGAATACAAAAAGGCGTGGTGCTGCCATTCACTAGAGCTGACGACTGCTAAGTAAGGGCTCTAACATATAAGTAACAGTATGCCAGCGACACATCTCGGCGTGCGGCGTTTCTGCTTTAGGCCCGTCACATACATACGGAATTCCGTTTCGGAATCCGAAAATTCCGAATCAGGATTCAGAACGCAGCAAATCCATACAAATCAATTACTGTACCACACACATACGGCAGCATTCCGTACGGTTTTTATTTCCATTCGGAATTTTGAGTGAAGGTCTGTGCGTTCGGAATCCCGAAACGAAACATCTTGTTTACACAAGACAATATTTACGGCATCGCAATTTTAATACTTACCAGGAGTTACAAATAGACAATCGGTTTGGGTCTGTATTTGTACGCCAGGTATGGATCCAAGGCATCCAAGGATAAGAACAAAGAAAATAATATATAAAAGACTCGCACCCACAGCCGTGAAATAATTAAAAAATAAACCCTTGCCCTCACTACCCCGCGCGGGGTGTGTTTTCACGTAGTAATTATATTCTCTTTGATGTTTTCCATCGGCTTCGTAAAGCAGAAACATTGTGTAATGTGCAGAGGTACGCTACTTTGTTTGCATGTGTTTGTGTAATGTTTCTAGTTCTATCTATACAACAGCGCTTGCACTATTCAACCAATCGGATGTACATCGCCGAAAACCAAGATTATTCTTTTTAAATGCTGTATACAACGTGTATACCCGTAATAAATTGAACCACGGGCTATACTAGACCACTAAAAGTATGATGATAATAAAATTACAGTTGTAGGGTAGTTGTGAAAATAAATCAATCAGCCACCATTCATACATGTATTGTGTGATATAAAGGAGCATACACAATTATTATTGTAAGAGATTATGAAAATTACAACCAACCAATGTAAACGTTTATTGGTTGTAATTTTCATAATCATGTGGCCTAAGCTACTTTAAAGGTTCGGAATGGACTACGTAAAGGCAATACTACTCTGTAACCTATGAACTGAGCTGCTTCCGAAAGATTACTCAAGGCGCTTGTATCAGTATGGCTGCTGCTAGCTAAGTGAAATATGGAAGGCGCGGGCCGCGCGGTTGGTCTTATATAGGCGGCCCGTGCGCGGTGCCGTGGCCGTGTGCAAACTACGTCATTGCGTGTCATCATCGTGCGAGCGGAGCAGGCAGATATGTGAAAGGGAAAGTAATCGAGTTTGTGCGCTGGTGTGTTGTTCTCGTTACACAGTAAATAATAATAAAAAAATCGACAGTCCCATACAAATTGTCCGGTCGGCTGCACACTTTCGAATGGAAATGCTGACTTTTTAAAAGTTTTTAACTGTTATTTCAATATTATTATACTACTAGCTGTTGCCCGCGACTTCGTCTGCGTGGACTTTAGTTTATAAGAATCGTTATTTTGATATTTTCAATAAAACCGGTCAAGTGCATATCAGGTCACACGCAGTGAAGGGTTCCGTATTTGTGAATGTCGATTTAGAATAAAATTAAAGAGTTCATCATCATCTCAGCCCTTATTCCGTCCACTGCTGAGCATAGACCTGTCTTCGTCGACACATCTCAGTCCTGTGCTGCTCACATCCAGGTGTAACCCGCGACATTGATTATTTCGTCAACCCATCGCATGGGCTCCGTCGGGCCAGTTGCCCTGCCCAGTTTTACTTTAAGTTCATGACCGTTGAAAAATTACAGCTTCTTGGTTCTAATTATCTCTAAGTAAAACCACGGACAGAGAGACAGACAGAAATGGCAAAACTATAAGGGTTCCTTGTTTACTACGATCACACATTATCTCTAGTCACAGTCTAAGTCGATCGGAATTTTGACATTGTAAACTACATGTAAACTTACACTGTTACCGAATTTTACTGCTACGCCGTGGGTCTCTCTAAAACGAAATACTTATGCAATAGGTAGTGACTTTGCTAATATTTAATTCATCTTCCGTCTTTTGGCGTGAGTTCCCACAGCACTAATCTGTTGTAGCTCTCTGCAGCGGACTGCTGCCACCGTCTATACGTATCTCCCCCTCTTTCCCGCCCTCCCGATGTGGCGGTGCAATGGTAAGCCTTGTTAAATATGTCTTTCGCTAGGCGGGAGATAAAAGTCGAGAAATACGCATTTCTACTTTGAGTCCCGACAGATGACGGCGTTCCTCAAGTAACCTTAAACATAGATTTTCTTAAGATCGCCTTAATCATGAGCCGCGTCCGAAGCTGGAAGCGAGCGGAAAGTACTGGATAGAGCTTCCCCCGGGCCATCTTCACTATCGTCACCATTCTATTGATGTGGACTTTCAAGCTGAGGCATCTGCCAAACTTAAGATACCTCTAGGTATTTTACGTGCCAGTATCTCGGCACAATTTACCAGTAGAGCTTCAAGGATGGCAGGAAGTTAGTGTTCTCTGAGATCAATGTCTGCTTAGTGTTCACTAATAACCTCCGTTTGAAGAGCTTCTCGGGTAGGGCGTCCTATTCGGCTGTTTGGAGGTTATTTGCGGCGTACTTTCAGTTCAAACGAACTGGAAAATGACCATTACCTATCTTTCGTTCCTCAAGGAAGGAGGTCACAATACTGAGTAGTCTTGGTATTACCGCTTTTGCCAAGTCAGTGTGCTAAATTTTGCTCCAAAGATCTGGTACGGCGACTGCTTATCAGCGGCTTTGGCTGAGCTAACTTGAGGTACTCTCTCAGTTATCGAGAGGAGTCTGAGTGGCCTGGTACATCGGACTTCAATTTTATCCGCTAGGGTAAAGACGCGTGTTGACACAAATGCTCCTTTCAACCTAGAGGACCGTATTTGTGGCGCGACGGAATCCCGTTCCCATCGCCCGACTGGCCCACTTCATAGAGGCAGATTTATGGAGGAGGATTTTACGCGAGAAAAATCCCTTCGGTTCGGACACCTTGCCAGTAACGGGAGACCGGTAAGGTTATGTGGCGTTTACCACTAAAAACTCCGGGGTAAGGGCTAAAAGCCCCGGCGTGGCTACCACTATGGTGGTCCATGACTCGCTCACAGCACCCTATGCTTTAGTCAGAGGACATCCCCTGTGCCTAACCTAACCTATTAAGTACTTCGTATTTTGATTCCTTTTTCCATTTTCGCGCCCACAATCATGCTAAGAATCGCCGTTTGGTGGCGTTGGGTCTTGCGGCCCTAGGCTCTGTGTATTTTTAATAGCGCCATTTATTGGTGACCAAAAAAACTAATAAAAAAACTCCGAAAACATCGAAATAGTAAATTTTTAGGGTTCCGTATTCCGAATACGAATACTAAGACTCCGCTATCCGTCCTTCCGTCCATCTGTCACCAAGCTGTATCTCATGAACCGTGATAGCCAGACAGTTGAAATTTTCAAGGATGATGTATTTCTCTTGCCGATATAATAACTAAAAATAGAGTAAAATAAATATTTAATTGAGGCTCCCGTACAACAAACTTGATTTTTTATAGATAATGGGACGGAACCCTTTGTGCGCGAGTCCGACTCTCACTTGGCCGGTTATTAACTTTATTATTTCATAAAAACCGTATATAAAATTAACAAAAGTTTTAGCCAATGCTACCGTACAGTTTATTTCATAGCAAATTTTCGAACAAAAATCTTTGACGTGATTCTTTAAATTGATATAACTTTTTTATTTATCAACGGATTTCAATGAAACAACCACTAAATTTTAAGTGAAACTTATCAAAATACATAATTGAAAATCGCAACCGAAGTTGTTCAGCCGTTTCTGAGATAAGCGTGCACAAACACAGTTTTTCGAACAAAAATGGTTGACGTGATTCTTTAAAATTGATGTAACTTTTTTATTTATGAACGGATTTAAATGAAACAAACACTAAATTTTAAGTGAAGCTTATCACAATATTTCAGTGAAAACCGCAAACGAATTAGTTTAGCCGTTTCTCAGATTAGCGTGCACAAACGCACAGACAGACAAACAGACAAAAATTCTAAAAATCATTGTTTTGTGTTCTATTGCGTTGGTAAAAGCCCCAAAAAATATTTTTACTCATTTATCTTCCATGTTCAGACAGCGATCGGTTACGATTTCATTATATGTATTGATATGGTCTAGCGTAGGCCGTGGTTCAATTTATTATGTTTATGTCCCTTCCACATTGTATAACCCTTATTATATGAATTAACCGATTACCGGTTTCACAAATCAATCGGTAACCGTTTATACAAATTACCTTTATGAATCAGTTTCCGATCCCTGCTCGTGGCTTTGTGACAGCAGTGAAGGTCGCCAACCAGGGTCTCTGGCAAACTGTTGCACTTCTGCTTCTATAGATATAAGTATATTATGCTTCTATATTGAACTGCCTCTGTGGTGGTGGTGTAGTGGTTAGAGCGTTCGGCTCATACCCGGAGGTTGCGGGTTCTCGATTCCCGGCGGGGGCAACGACTTTGTGCCGTTGTCGTATTTGGTTAGGACATTGTAGGCTGATCACCTGATTATCTGATAAGTAAGATGATCCGCGCTTCGGAGGGCACGTTAAGCCGTCGGCCCCGGTCACTGTCTTTGGCAATGGTCGTTACCTAAAACCATGTTTAAAAACTCTGACACTAGTGTTAGTCACTAACACGATAAGAAGAATTGGACTTACTGTACTGTAGTTGATAAGATGACGGCAAATGCTAACATATGGCGTACAAACAGGTGATTTTTTTAAGATGAGGGCAGGCGCGGATCCAGTTCAAATTGAAATATGGTTGTTTTGTCAAGATACGTAGACAACATTTCGTATTTCCCGTGGGCAAAAAACTTGGCGGCATATTTTAGCGTGATGTCGCAAGTCTGTTACGTTGTAGGCATGCCCACCGTGCCCGCTATTCTAGACACGAACGAGCAACAAAGAATGAAAATTAAAAAATAATACAGTCTAGTGGCCTCAGAATTCAAAAAATGACGACGCCTGTGTTTTATAGATTTTATAACAAAATTCTTTTGCTAGACTACATCTCTGTGATTTTCCTATTTCATTTTCAATCAAGTAATTTAAGTCCTACTGTTTTTCGACGAGATGAAAGATTATATTTCTCATGTTTTTTAATTATATTCACAGGATAATGAAAGACTTGCCGGATATAATAAAAGCAATGGGCAACATTGGGAACACACTGAAAATGTTGGGATTGTTCTCGCAGGCTATATCGTATCACAAGAGCGAATTGGCGTTATCCAGGAGTATGAAGAACAAAATGGGTGAAGTGCGAGCCTTGTACAACGTGGCCAATGCGTGCAGAGCCCTGGCCATGCACACTCAGAAAAACCTGATCAATTTGAATAAGAAGGACAGTAAATCTCTAAATTAGGTACTCAACTGTCTTAAGTCAGTTGGTTAGCATTCTAAAGGTATATTATGGTTTTTCTGGTATATTAACTTTCCTCAAAAAATATTTTTCATGTTTCGACATATTTATGTTTCTCAGGAAAAGTTATTCAGTATCATGGACTGAATACACCCTTAAAATTGTTTCAGTAGACCTTATATACTATAGCTATTAATTTACATTTTTTACCGTCCAAACTCATTTTTTCATAAATTTACTAAACGTACTTACCACACGCGATTTTTACTGTTTTTAACCTCCGATAAAAAGAGGGGTGTTATAAGTTTAACGCTAATGTCTGTCTGTGGTATCGCTGCATAGTAGCGCCCGCACGAATAGATCAATTTCGATGCGGTTTTATTCTACTATTTAATTCCTTCGCGTACCACTAGATGGCGCATTAACATATGAAACTTGAAAATCAGGAGTATTTTTAATTTGCCTGGCAAATAAACTTGTATTATAATATTGTCGCGAACGAGATAGATGTAGAATATTCGCGAGTAAGAACTCTGCTGGCGAGATAGATTTGGAATGTTCGCGAGTGGAATCATGCAAGCGAAACTAGGCCTTATATTCTTACAGCATAAAGGCTAGAGTTCTTTGAATGGTCGTCGGCTTAGTCGCACTCACACATACATACCGGCGTCTCGATGTTTCCCGTCAATCGAAATACATTCGTCAAGTAATGAGAATATTCGAGAAAAGTGTAGACCTCTGTATCGGCGCATATAAAAAGGCGATCGAGTGCGCGTCCCGCCAGTTCAGTACGAGCTACGAAAGCGATAACTTCGAAGCGAACCGAAGCGAAGGAAACCTACCTCAGTGCGATAAGTGGAAGTACCTGCGACTACTTTGGCGAGATACCTGGACCTCAGCTGCTACGCGACTTGGACTTGGACATCAGGAAGACCATCTTCACGTGTCAACCTTTGGGTTCCGTAGTGAATAAAAAAACCCTCATACAAACTTTGGCGTTTTACTCCAAATCTCGAACCCAGTTTCGTAACATTTGGTGTCGGAAGTGGATTTGGAGATGCCAGTTCTACCGAGAGAAGAAGAGGATACCACCAGGGAGGGCGTCAGGACCAGGGCCCAGCGTGCCATGGAGGCTCAAGGGGGCGTGGCTCTGGCCACGCCTACTGAACCTCATGCCACGCCCACTGACCCTGAGGCCACGCCCACCGCCCATCAGGCCCCACCACCCACTGGACAACAAGCTCCGCCTACTGGAGCTCAAGCCACGCCCACCAGTCATCAAGCCACGCCTACTGGACCTCAAGCCACGCCCACCATTCGTCAAGCCCCGCCCACTGGACCTCAAGCCACGCCCACCAGACGTCTAGCTCCACCCACTGGCCCCGCCCACCTTGGCCAGACCACGCCCACTGACCACGCCCACCAAACAGTGCCACGTTCATTGGAGACACCAATCGATCCAAGTAACTTAATGACCATATTACAACAAATGCAGAGACAGATACAAGAAACAATTCGGCAAGAGCAAAAAGCGAGCACACAACAACTTCAACGTATAGAAGAGACACAAGATTTACGATTTGCGCGCTTGAGTGAGCAACAGCAAATAGTCTTGGGAAATTTCTGCAAACTCAATCAATTGGTGGAGCAGATCCGTAATGATGTAGACGTTGTCGAAAACCGTGTAACTGATTTGGAAAACAAGGTGGAAAATAGAGTTACCTTTTTGGAAAAAAAAGTATTGCGTCTAGAGACAGTAGGAACCCCAAGTACATCCGGCTGTGAAACTAAGGGGCCAAGTGTAAAAGTGCCATCTTATGACGGTACCACATCTTGGGCCGCATACAAACAACAATTCCAGACCGTCGCTAGTTTAAACGGTTGGACCGATGAACAGAGCCATACAGCCCTTACTGTTGCTCTGAAAGGCTCAGCCCTATCAGTCCTGGAGGCACTGCCTAGCTCTGGAAGCACCTTTAAAGAATTGATGGAGGCGTTAGAAGCCAGGTATGGGGAACGTCATCTCGAACACGTTTTTCGAGCCCAGCTGCGTGAAAGAGTTCAGCGCCCAGGAGAAGGACTTCAACAGTGGGCATTGGAAATAGAAAAACTAGTGCGTAAAGCCTACTCGTCTGTTGACTCCAAAATGGTCGACACAAACATCCTACAAGCTTTTATTGCTGGAATAAGAAATGTTGAGGTAAGGGCTGCGGTGGGGACTCAACATCACGCGTCCCTAAAAGATGCCTTGGCACATGCTCTAGAGTACGAAGCTTTAAGGCAGGACATGCGCACACATAAGTTGCAAGAAGTCACGGAAGACGTAAAGGCAATCAAGAGCCCGCCAAAGAAGACCAATAGCTCTGCGCCTACTTGCTACAGGTGTGGTGAAAGAGGACATTTGCGGCTCTCTTGTCCAGAAAAGCAGGAATTAACCAAATTAAGGGAAGAGCTGAAGGAAATTACGAAAAGGCAGGAGTCCTCGTTTCCTGCAAGAAACCAGGGAAACGAGTAACAGCCAGGACTAAGGGGCGGGTACTGGCTGGCGCAGAGAAAGCCCCAGCAATTGTCATCTCACAAGTAAGCAATAGGAGCAGTTTGACGATATGCGGACAAGTGAATAGGACAGATTGCAAATTGACCATAGACACCGGAGCCTCCAGAACAATAATCAACCCACATCTGGTGAAAGCTGCGATGAAATACAAGAACGTCGATTGTCGGCTTCTGTCTGCCTCTGGCCAGCCAATACCTGTCCTAGGAGAGACGACAGTGACAATATACGTGGGAGATTCACCATACACGCATGATGTCATTGTGGCTGAAATTGTGGATGAGTGTATATTGGGCCTAGATTTCATGAAGAAATACAATTGTAAAATCGATGTCGCAAATGGAGTTTTCAAGTGTGGTAATGAGGAAATTTTCATCCTTGGAGGCCCCACCGGAAAAGTGACTTGTTTAAACAAAATCGTCGTACCTGGTCGAACACAAGCACAAATAATGGTGAAACTGCCATCACCTAAAACACACAAGCCAACTAGATGCGTTCTTATTGAGGATACATCAAACAAGCCAACTCAAAGATTCCTGACAGCAAGAACATTAGTCACTGGAAAGGATACTGCAGTAGTGAGAATAGTCAATCTAGAGGACCATGAGATCATCTTAAATGAAGGCGATGTTGTTGGAAGATGCGAGGAAGTTGCCTGGATGAAAAAGTGCCTATTAACACCAAACTCAGATGCATCTAAAAACTCCAGTTGTTCTACAGTTTACGACCTTCTAAAAGATTGCAAAAGCAACCTAACTTATTCACAGAGCTTGAAGGCAAAGAAGTTGCTGCTGGATTTTGCTGACATTTTCTCTTCCAAGGAAGGTGATCTAGGAAGAACTTCGCTAGTTCAGCACAGAATTGATACTGGAAGCGAAAGACCTATACGTCAGCGAGCTAGAAGAATTCCATATGCTAAGGAAAAGGAAGTACAAGATCTGCTGGAGGACATGAAAAGAAATAAAATCATCGAACCGTCTGCAAGTCCATGGTGCTCCCCGGTTGTTTTAGTTAAGAAGAAAGATGGCAGCACACGATTTTGTGTCGACTATAGACGACTGAACGACGTCACAACGAAGGACAGCTACCCATTACCAAGAATTGATGACACATTGGATACCCTTAGCGGTATGCAGTGGTTTTCAACCCTAGACTTGAAATCTGGTTACTGGCAGGTGGAAATTCATTCTAAGGATAAAGAAAAGACAGCATTCTCAACAGGAAAAGGTTTATGGCAGTTTAATGTTATGCCTTTTGGATTATGCAACGCCCCCGCCACTTTTGAAAGACTTATGGAGTGTGTACTAGCAGGATTAGTAGGAGACGCCTGCCTAGTTTATCTGGATGACGTCATCATCATGGGTCGAGACTTTGAAGATCATCTACGGAATCTCGAGCAAGTCTTGATAAAGATACGGGGTGCCAAATTAAAACTAAATCCAAAGAAATGCAGTCTATTCAGAAACAAAGTGAATTATCTCGGACACGTTGTCACCAGCGAGGGCATCCAAACTGATCCTGATAAAGTTGCAGCTGTGAAAAACTGGCCTACCCCCAAAGACAAGACGGAAGTACGAGCATTTATGGGATTATGCTCTTACTATAGGCGATTTGTAAAGGGATTTTCTGAAATCGCTAAACCACTGCATCGTCTGACAGAAGACAAACAGCCTTTTAAATGGGATGATACCTGTGAAAATGCTTTTCTCAAACTAAAAGATTGCCTTTGCAATACTCCAATCTTGGGATACCCGCAAGCTAATGGCGAATTCATCGTTGACACAGACGCTAGCAACACAGCGATCGGAGGGGTACTATCTCAAAAACAGGGTGAAAATGAAATAGTAATTGGATATTTTAGTAAATCTTTGTCAAGGCCTGAAAGGAATTATTGTGTTACAAGAAGAGAACTCTTGGCCGTTGTAAAGACACTGCAACACTTCAACAAATATCTCATTGGTAGACAGTTCAAACTTCGCACAGACCATGCTGCTTTGAAATGGCTGTTACAATTTAAAAATCCGGAAGGCCAAGTTGCACGTTGGATTGAATAACTCCAAGAATTTGACTTTGTTACTGAGCACCGTAGTGGAAAGGCCCATGGAAATGCTGATGCACTCTCAAGAAGACCATGTGTGGAAGACTGCAAGCATTGCGTTAAACAAGAGACAAAGGAGCTTATGGTTAACATCACAAGGACAATCCCCACAGGGCAATGGGACGATGACAACTTTAGAGAAGCCCAGGAAGACGATGAAGATATAAGGCTCATCATCGCATGGAAAGAACGTTGTGCTGACAAACCTAGATGGGCAGAAGTTGCACCTACGAGCCCCACCACCAAAGCTTATTGGGCTCAATGGGACAGTTTTATCCTGCAGAATGGAATACTTTACCGTAAATGGGAGAAACCAAACGGCAAAGAGTTTCACCTACAGGTTGTTGTTCCAAGAGACAGAGTGAAAGACGTTCTCCGTGAAGTACATGATGGTGTAACAGGTGGACATCTAGGCGTTAAAAGAACGTTAACAAAGATTCGGGAACGATTTTACTGGCTGAATTGTCGGGAAGATGTTCAGGATTGGTGCCGCAAATGTACAACTTGTGCAGCCGTGAAAGGCCCGTCAACAAGAACTCGAGGAAGTCTACAGCTGTACAATGTCGGCGCGCCCTGGGAACGGATTGCAGTAGACATTGCCGGACCATTCCCCGTAACTGAATCAGGAAATAAGTACTTCATGGTTGTCATGGACTATTTTAGCAAGTGGCCAGAAGTATTTGCTATACCTAACCAAGAAGCTTCAACAGTAGCCTCCAAGTTGGTTGAGGAAGTAATCTGCCGGTTTGGTGTACCACTAGAAATCCACTCAGATCAAGGAAGAAACTTCGAGTCGCAACTATTTCAAGAAATCTGCAAACTATTGGGGATGCATAAAACAAGGACCACTCCATATCACCCTCAGTCTGATGGCATGGTGGAGAGATTTAACCAGACTCTGGAAAGACATTTAGCAAAACTGGTTGACAAACATCAGAAAGACTGGGACAAGTACATACCGCTTTTCCTCCTGGCTTATAGGACATCAGAGCACGAAAGCACAAAACTGACCCCAGCTCAGGTGAATTTCGGCAGAGAACTTAGGTTACCTGTGGATCTACTAACGGGGAGGCCACCAGAAGACCCATGCACTGTGCCAGACTACGTCTTCGATCTTCGAGAGCGAATATGGAACATCCATGACTTAGTTCGCGAAAACGGTTTACAAGCAAGTGAAAACATGAAAACTAGATATGACCGAAGAGCGAACTCACGTGGCTTTGAAGAAGGAGTCTTAGTATGGCTTCATAACCCGATTCGCCGGAAAGGAAAATCACCGAAATTACAAACGAGATGGGAAGGTCCATACAAAATCATTACGCGAATAAACGACGTGACTTATCGGATCCAACGTCAACCAAGAGGGGCACTCAAAGTGGTGCACATAGACCGTCTAGCACGTTATCATGGCAGCAATAGTGACGCTCGGGACGCGCGTCTTTAAGAAGGGGGCAGTGTCGCGAACGAGATAGATGTAGAATATTCGCGAGTAAGAACTCTGCTGGCGAGATAGATTTGGAATGTTCGCGAGTGGAATCATGCAAGCGAAACTAGGCCTTATATTCTTACAGCATAAAGGCTAGAGTTCTTTGAATGGTCGTCGGCTTAGTAGTCGCACTCACACATACATACCGGCGTCTCGATGTTTCCCGTCAATCGAAATACATTCGTCAAGTAATGAGAATATTCGAGAAAAGTGTAGACCTCTGTATCGGCGCATATAAAAAGGCGATCGAGTGCGCGTCCCGCCAGTTCAGTACGAGCTACGAAAGCGATAACTTCGAAGCGAACCGAAGCGAAGGAAACCTACCTCAGTGCGATAAGTGGAAGTACCTGCGACTACTTTGGCGAGATACCTGGACCTCAGCTGCTACGCGACTTGGACTTGGACATCAGGAAGACCATCTTCACGTGCCAACCTTTGGGTTCCGTAGTGAATAAAAAAACCCTCATACGAACTTTGGCGTTTTACTCCAAATCTCGAACCCAGTTTCGTAACAATATGTATTGATTACAGTAATGGTGTCTACCAAAGAATCTAATGCATGCAGGGACTTTTTTAAATTTGAATGTCATGACTTTTGATTGAAGTTCTATTAGTGTTAAACTACTGTACTTTGTATCATATGTACCTATAGTGGATTGAAAAGGATGCCAAATAATTAAATTCCACCCTGTTCATAATGTAACGGTTTGCTCTAAATGTACTTTTTACTATTCAATTCAGTCTCTAAAGGTTGTCTAAAGCATTCTATGGTCTAAACGTCAAAACGAACATCGTCTATAGGATTTGATGTTTATTAAGAAATAGCACAGTAAATAGGTAGACTTTGTATTTTTCATATGGCATGTCGTGACTTCAATAAAATAAATAAATTAATATGTTTCTTGGAATTAAATATCGCTGCTATTATCATAATGGATATCAAAATGGATTTATTATAATAAGTCATTAGCAATTTTTAGTTACTTTTTAAATAAGTAATCATATAGACATAGGTCATATCATAAGTAATCAATGACGAGTGACAGTATGTTGTAAAGTTGCCTTTTTGCATGTGATGTTCGCCTATCGTCAATGTAAATACGTTTTGATAACAATGAAGCCATAATCTAAGAAAAGAACAATGACTTTCCAAAAGAAGAAAAAGAAGATGTAATTAGGTACCTACTATATATTATGTAAAAAATAAAAATTAGAAACAAAAAAAATTGATGTCGTCTACGGGCAAGGCCATGACTTGAATAAATAAATACAGGAAGCAAATTTCTTTCTTTTCTTTAAATACTCTATCATCATCATCATCATTCATAATTTCAGCCGCATAACGTCCACTGCTGGACATAGGCCTCTCCCAAATACTGTATCATTAAAACAGAAATACCCATTATTTAATAAATACCTTGTTTTATTAAATCATGGTTAACTAATTGAGGCGTGTCTTCTGCGCTTGTTTTTTTGAAACATTACTCAGAAAACACGAACCATTATTTTTCATTTCTCATACTCGGAAAGTAGTGTTGTTTTGATCTGATTTTTGGGTGGAAAATGCTGCTTCCCTCCGTAGAGGGGGAAAAACTCTTACTTATTACTTCTCACCTAAGGGCCGGAATAAACTTAAATAAGCGGCCAAGTGCGAGTCGGACTCGCCCATGAAGGGTTCCGTAGCAGCAAGTAACATAACATAAGTCTTGTAGTAAGTATGTTTTTTTTGCACACTGCACACACACACACTCACACACACATTATTCCACTCCATATCAGGAACCCCAAAAATTAGTGTGTTTTTTTCTTTTCTTGTGTGAAAATCTTAATGCGGTTCGCAGAATACATCTACTTTACCAAGTTTCAACAGTATATTTCTTATAGTTGTGGAAAAATTCTGTGAACTGCATTAAGATTTTCACACAGGAATAGAAAAAAAAACAGTATATTTTGGTGCTTTCCCATACTTAATACTTTATTACTTTTAGAAACTCAATTTTTTTTTCCATCAAACCCGTACGTGTTGTGTATTTATAGACAGGTCTTCAAAATTGATATTGAGGTTTCTAATATCATTTTTTTTTCTAAACTGAATAGTTCGCGCGAGAGACACTTCCAAAGTGGTAAAATTCCTTTTAACTTCTAAAATAAGTGAATGACCAAACTTAAAAAAAATATATGATGTTCATTACCATGCAAATTGGTTTGAACGAGATCTAGTTAGTAGTTTTTTTTATACGACTTACTAGATCTCGTACAAACCAATTTTCGGTTAAAACTAAATCTATAGTGCAGGAAGTAGTGTCACCCAATGTATGGATGGTGCAAATTTTGGTATCGGAAGAATTCACTTGGTACAGATGTAATATACGTAAAGTTAAGCTAATTTAGCCCGGTAGCCATCCCCCACCCCCTGGGGGGTAGGCAGGGGGGGCATTCAAAGTTACTCGCCGCCGCGCTTCAGAAAAAAAATCATATCAGCTTCTATTTACCTAACACCTCGAGTATGGTGTCATTTTCTGATAAATCGGGGATGAGGAATTCAATTTTAAGAACAATTTTACATTTAATGTATAGGTTAATAGTAAAAAAAGGAAAATATTGACGAAAATATCAAAATCGGATCGCAGTTTTTTTTATTTTAACAGATTTATTTTGCCAGAAACCCGAAATTTCGTGTTTAAAAAAATATTAACTTAAAGCATATTTATCGAGCTTTAAAAAAATATATATACTTTATTATATATAGCTGTCATACATCTATCTGAAAAAAATCGGACTTGGCACGCGGCGGTGCCTAGAAAAATTTTCAATCGTCTCATCTCACATAATTTGTTGCAAGTATTAAGTTGTTTTTTTATGAAAAATATATAGAATACATACTTAACTTAATTATTGACTGTCGCTTATGGTCCTAGATATCAATAATAGTTTTTTATATTTATATTCGTAAATTTTTTCATTCAAATTTTCCACCACAGTGGTATAATTCGGTACATTTTAATAGTTTTCTTAAGACAGTTGCACCTAACACTGCACCCTGACTTGCACTTGCACCGAATCAGTTCACGACAAGCGGTAGCAGCCACTTTGGTTTCCAATCATTTGATTCCATTTCCTATCCCCAATCCCCCCGGACTGGAAGGATTTGGAATCGGCACCATCGCTCGGCCCCAAACGTGCACTGCACACCATGCTAAACAGCTCTTATGATGCCGAAAATTCTCTAGCTGTCAGCCTTTTTTAGAGAAAATCTCCCTCCTGCACTCGTTTAACGATGTGCACTACACACTGGACCTAAAATGAAAATTGGGTAAGTAGGTATTGCATTATTTTGATTAATATAAAATACAGTTATATGCTCACTTATTATACATCGTTATGATAAATTTTTGAATAATTTGGTTACAGTTTTCTACGTGTCTGTCAGCGAGCATATTAAATACATTAGTTGCTGATGGAAAAGTATTTTATGCTTCAAAAGGAGCTGCTAAGAACAGTCATACGACTGTTCCTAGCAGCAGCGATCGTTGTAAAAATAACATCGACCCCTGTAACCACGAAGCTGAATGCTCATACGAGAATAATTGTGCATGTTGATGACGAAGCATGGAATACTTTTCCATCAGCAACTAATGTATTTAATATGTTCAATAACAGAGACATAGAAAACTCTGACCAAATTATTCAAAATTTGTCATAACAATGTATGATATTACTTCTTACTTCCCTCGAGGACAATTTTTCGCAATTAGGCCCGAATTTGCCGGTTCCGTTTTGCGTCATGGTTTCCGGATGTTCTAGGAACTTTTTTCTTATTACTCCGGGAGGAGATAGCTCGCAGTTTCTGCAGCCTCCATGCATGCTCTGCAACGAGGACTGTTACTTAAACCTAGGGTGAAAAGGTGTTTGTTTAGTGCACAATGACCAGTAATAATGTTAATAATAGGGCGTAGGTTCCTCCTCGGCAGTGCTAACAGACGTCGGGATAAACGTCTGTCTCATTGGGGCAGCGCCTCCTTAGCCTGCCAAGACTGAGCCAGTTCTTCGCCAATACGACTCTTGATCAAGGAGAGAACCTGCGTGAAGGGAATCGGGGCCATCGGAAGGGGTCTCTCCGGTGTCAGCTCGTCCGCTGCATCGTTACCCAGTGAGTAACGATGTATGATAAGTAAGCATGATAGCTGTATTTTATTTTAACCAAAATAATAATGGAATACCTACTTACCGGATTTTCGTTTTAGATCCAGTCAGTGCATATCGTTAAACAAGTGCAGGAGGGAGATATTCTCTAAAAAAGACTGACAGCTAGAGAATTTTCGGCATCATAAGAGCTGTTTAGCATGGTGTGCAGTGCACGTTTGGGGCCAAGCGATGGTGCCGATTCCAAATCCTCCCAGTCCGGCGGATTGGGGATAGGAAATGGAATCAAATAATTGGAAACCAAAGTGGACTACTGCACCAGTGGCTGCTACCGCTTGTTGTGACCTGATTCGGTGCAAGTGCAAGTCAGGGTGCAGTGTTAGGTGCAACTGTCTAAGAAAACTATTAAAATGTACCGAATTATAAAACTGTGGTGGAAAATTTGAATGAAAAAAATTACAAATATAAATATAAAATACTATTATTGATATATAAGACCATAAGCGACAGTCAATAATTAAGTTAAGTATGTATTCTTTATATTTTTCATAAAAAACAACTTAATACTTGCAACAAATTATGTGAGCTGAGACGATTGAAAAAGTTTCTAGGCACCGCCGCGTGCCATGTCCGATTTTTTTCAGATAGATGTGTGACAACTATATATAATAAAGTATATATTTTTTAAAAGCTAGATAAATATTCTTTAAGTAAATATTTTTTTAAACACAAAATTCCGGGTTTCTGGCAAAATAAATCTGTTAAAATAAAAAAAACTGCGATCCGATTTTGATATTTTCGTCAATATTTTCCTTTTTTTACTATTAACCTATACATTAAATGTAAAATTGTACTCAAAATTGAATTCCTCATCCACGATTTATCAGAAAATGACACCATACTCGAGGTGTTAGGTAAATAGAAGCTGATATGATTTTTTTTCTGAAGCGCGGCGGCGAGTAACTTTGAATGCCCCCCCTGCCTACCCCCCAGGGGGTGGGGGATGGCTACCGGGCTAAATTAGCTTAACTTTACGTATATTACATATGTGCTAAGTGAATTCTTCCGATACCAAAATTTGCACCTTATGACACTACTTCCCGCACTACTAGAAAAAATCGGTGGGTAAAAGTTACAACGAGCTACATAGGTGCCTCAATGAAAAATAGCACTCGCAGTATGAAACAAACGAAAGAGTGCTTTGTAATTGCCCATAACTGCCCTACATAACAAATTTTAATACAGCCTTTTGACCTACGAAAATTATTTAACATAATATAACAAAAATTAATTGTCACGAGAGTGGGTTGGGGCAAAGACAATATATTACAAGTATAGATTGCTACTCACTTACGTTGAATCTGTACCTCAACAAATTTGGCTTATATCTAGATGGCGCTACTGAGAATTGTTGGTTATAGGTTTCCATAAAAATTCCGTAACAATAAAGTGTCGCTGCAGTCGTAACTTGAATACCATACGAGTTAGTTTATATCCAGCAGCTATAGATGGCACCACTTTCTCCATAACTACATACGAATAATATTCGTAGACGTCTACACACACGCACCGACTATTATAATCTTGTAGGTACAGGTAGCGGCATGAAACTCTAGCGCTGACCGAAATTGCGCAGTAGTCAAAAATTAGTACTGTACCCGTGCGCAGTATCCCCTCCACATTTCACTCAGCGCTAAACTTACGTGCCGCTACTTGTAGGCAAGTAAAAAAGAACACATTAAGGCTGGAGTTCACCAACAGTTTGTTAACTGTTGACGGGCCGTCAAAGTGATTTAACAGTCCGTTATAGTTTGACAGTGTTCACCAAGACCTAAACGGCGATAACGTTCGGTTAATCAGCCGTTAAGTTAATGGAGCTTTACTTCGTCGATTATCTCTTGATTTCGCCTGATTTAACAGTGATGTTGTCAGTAGTCACTTGAATATAGGTTAGATCGGAGCTTGGACATACAGTATCTTATCAAAATAAATATTTTATAATAAACACCGCAGTTGATTTTATTTTCGGAAACGATTATCTCTAGATTTGCATTGGGTTTGGTGGATGGAAATTGGGGAAACCCTTATTTTATTGGAATTCATAGCAAGAAAAACACAAAGCTAGAAAGATAAATATTATAATACAACTACAAGTAAGTAAATACTACTCCATTATCACCAATTAAATCAATTGATTTTAGCACTGAGATTTTATGACCCCGGTGATCACCAAATATCTATGGGAGACTCTAGTGTTATCATGGTACTACTGCTCAAAGTTACTGCAGCAGTAGCCTCTTTCTGTCACCGAGATACATAAAGTTTCCACAGGCATCCACTGAAACGAACGAACGAAACGTTGCAGCATCAGTTTTCTCATTTTCCACTGTATTCCTATATTTGAACACCATTTCCGATAGTATCCTTTTCTCATCATCAGGTCTTTATTGTCTCTACTGCAGGAGCGCGACCCTCACTGTACTACTAGAGCCATATTTGGTCAGAGTAGCCAGAAGATTTGGTCTACTCTCTCCTCGCTGACCAGACGGGTTGAAGCGCGGTTTCATGTTTATAAGCTTTGTTCAGCTTGAAATTCGTCGCTTTTTACGACATACTGACTTGAAGTGGTCCCATTCTACTCTGCCGGAAACCACACGGCATAACATCTTTTTCTCATCAGGGGTGAAATTGTTGTTATTCTTCTTTATTGTTTATTTTGGGAAATATTGTGAAAATTACATAAAATGCTTTCCATTTCATGTAATTTTCATAGGAAAGCATTTTATGTAATTTTCACAATATTTCCCAAAATAAACAATAAAGAAAATAAAATACCACGCTACCTACTTTGACATTTGACTGACACCAATAATGACAACAGAATTATGTTATCAGTACAGAGCTGCTATTTTTCAAACGCGGAGTCACTAAACGAACGATTTTTTGTATGGAAAAATCATTCGTTTAGGTAACTCCGCGTTTCAAAAATAGCACTTCAGTTCATTATTTCGGTAAAAAGGTTCAATTACGTAATCGATGTTTTATTTTGCCTGGTGAACACTCGTTTTCATAACGGCCGTTTAAACAGGCGTTACAATTTGATGGTCCGTTTACGGAATCGACTCTTTAGATAAAGTCGGTGAACTCCAGCCTTAGCCATTACGTGTTCGAAACTAATCAAAAGTCCGCAAGTTCAAATCCCCTCAATGGCTAAAAATTGAAAATTTTATACGTTTTTCTATTAATTTTAGTGTTAAAGTATAAACAGAAATTTCGCGCACATGGTACTAAGCCGGATTGGCGAAGCGGTTAACGCAGTCGAAATAGTTTAATCTAGGATTAAGGACTCGCACCCCCCCGATGTGGTTCCCATCTTGTCGCGATGGGGGGGCTCAGTACCTGCGGTTGCCTCGACCGCAGGGAACCTAAGAGGAACCCATTGCCCGGGTTGAGGCTTAGGCCTCCCCGGGCCCGGCGGAGGCCATTCCTGGCAGGAATGGCCTGGCTGTGAGGGAAGGGGGTGACAACGACCCCCCTTCCATCACAGCCGTAGTAGGGGTCGCGGGGGAAGAGGTGTGTCGTTGCCGCTCGCCCTATCCTCCGCGACCAATCGCGGCCGTGGCGCTTGGCACGGCATCGGTGGGGCCGCAGGGGAAGAGGAGTGTCGGTGTTACGTTGCCGCTCTCCCTATCCCCTGCGGCCGGCTGTGTGGGCCCCGGTCGCCGACAGGTTGACTGGGGCAGGGCCTGCTTTCGCAGGCCCCAAATTATGAGGGCTGGTTGGACGGTGGAAACGGAATTCGGAGTGGAAGGCAGGCGCGTGTACGTGTCAGCGCGCCTGTCCTTTGGCCAAGAGGCCAAGGCGGCGGTTGCTCCGGCCCCTCTGATTCAACAGAGGGTGCCGTGAGGCCGTTGGCGAGCCGGGGCCGCTTAAGTAGCGGCCGGCCGCGCCGGGGCTGTGGAGCATGAAGAAGCACACGGTCCCGGCCGATAGCGGCTGAGAAGTGACACCGCGGAGTTTTTAGTGGTAACACCACATAACCTTACCGGTGTCCTGTAACCGGTAAGGTATCCGAAGGGATTTTCTCCGCGTCAAAAAAAAAAAAAAAAGGATTAAGGACTCGCAGGTTCAAGTCCCACTTCATTGCGAAAAAGTTAAATATATTAATGTTTTTTATTTTATTTTATTTTGGAATAACATTAAATGACACTACATTTTCAAGTTTTGCACACGAGAAGTTAGTTATATTATAGTACTCTATGGCCATAGCGTTCGAGACAAAATACAATATCTAATAGACCACTAACAAAACATCTTTATCTAGTGGCTCCAGATCCTTTGAAGTTTATCGGTCATAAGTTTTCAGATAAAAAAGCTGCGTCACTAAAAAATCTTATGACATTTTTGAATATTTTTCGAAATTATTCAATCCCCATTTTTCCGCCATTATGAAATTTTTTAACTAATGGCTTTAAAAAATTTTACGTGATTTTAATATGAAGCTGAAGCAGAGAGTAAACATTGTTAATTTTATTATTAATGCTGTAGGTTACAATAAATAGATTAACACAGCAAAACCTTTTTTCCGACTATACTAAAAGGACTGTTCAATCCAAATCGTAATTCAAATAACTTGCACGGGTCAAAGTTTAGGCGTAATCCGCGCGTAACATCAAAAATATACCTACTCATTGCGTTGTGACCTTGCGATCTAGGCCGCGCTTTGTACTGCTTAAAGCCGCGCTACATTGGATTGACATGGCATGGCATCGGAAGCGACGCGTCATTTCAAAACAAGCTTTATATCAAGTGATATAAGATGCATAACCGACCGAGGGCGTCTTTCCGCGGGAGTGCGCGGCAGGCCGCGGCTGGCCGCCGGCCGGCTCTCCGCGTTCAAGCGGTTATGCATCTTATATCACTTGACATAAAGCTTGTTTTGAAATGACGCGTCGCTTCCGATGCCATGCCATGCCAATCCAGTGTAGCGCGGCCCTTATATACCCTCAAATACGGTTTTGTACCGTGCCTCAAAATGTCCCAAACTCAAATCACTAATTTTCTATCGCCTTCCATCTCACTCATTTTCTATCCCGTATTTTATTTTCCATTTAGTCTAGATTTATCTAGAAAAACTTCAAAAACACTAATACGGGATCGTGATATGAACCTGGAGTCTCTCGATTTACAGCCCAACGTCAAGACCACTAGGCCAATCTTGTTCTGACGGAAATGGTTAAATTTCCCTTTATATGAATTCTTTTAAGTTTGAATTTGTGACGTTGACATTGTCATTTATCGTCATAAGCGACAATAGTAATTTTTGCCATGGATTATTAAAATATTTTGAAATTTCTTAGCATTTGTATATTATGATAGTTATATATGCATGAAATGACATTCACAGAATAATAATTACAGGAATTGCGCCATCTAGTGACATGTGTGGTACTATTTCGTGGTCATGTGAGGTTTGCTTTGACGGTTCTAATTTTTACGATAAATATTGACAAAATAATTGAGATTAATACCGGTAGCGACATCTAGTTAGTTAAGGAAAAACTATCCTTTTTGGTACACTTTGACATATGGAGGATGTCCATCTATATGTAGTAATCTTTGATCTATGGTATTGGTCCTTCCTTTGATTGCTTTAAGGCGGGTCTCCTGCGCCAGAATTTTCGAAACATGAAACAAAAACAAAACAAAAATATTATTTTTCATACACTAACCGGCTCCTGCGAATAATTTCAGTTTTGAATGAAACATTTTTAAACGTTACCTAGTGTTTATATTCTGGTTAACTTCATCATGAGGTGCTACTTTTCAAACGCGGAGTCACTAAACCACAGAATACATACTAGTACTTACGTAACTAAACCTACGGTTTTTTGTATGGAAAAACCATTCGTTTAGGTGACTCCGAGTTTCAAAAATGACACTTAAGATACATAATAATATTTATTTCTGATTACTGTTATCATTTCTGCCTGACGAAGAACTTGAAGATGTGCTCTGCGTTTTATCCACTGACCTCCATTAGTGCGGGAAGTAGTGTCATAAGGTGCAAATTTTGGTATCGGAAGAATTCACTTGGCACACATGTAATATACGTAAAGTTAAGCTAATTTAGCCCGGTAGCCATCCCCCACCCCCTGGGGGGTAGATAGGGGGGGCATTCGAAGTTACTCGCCGCCGCGCTTCAGAAAAAAAATCATATCAGCTTCTATTTACCTAACACCTCAAGTGTGGTATCATTTTCTGATAAATCAGGCATGAGGAATTCAATTTTGAGTACAATTTCACATTTCACAAGATTAATAGTAAAAAAAGGGAAAATATTGACGAAAATATTAAAATCGGATAGCATTTTTTTTTATTTTAACTGATTAATTTTACCAGAATACCTGTATTTTGTGCAACAAAAAATACTAAGTTAAAGAATATTTATCTAGCTTTTAAAAAATATATACTTTGTTTTATATAGCTGTCATACATCTATCTGAAAAAAAAAACGAACATGGCACGCAGCGGTGCCTAGGAACTAATCCAACCGTCTCGTCTCACGTAATTTGTTGCAAGTATTAAGTTGTTTTTTAATTCAAAATGTATAAAATACATTCTTTACTTAATTATAGACTGTCGCTTATGGTCTAATGTATCAATAGTAGTATTTTTATATTTATATTAGTTAATTTTTTCATAAAATTTTCCACCACATTGTCATAATTCGGTACATTTAAATAGTTTTCTTATACAGTTGCACCTAACACTGCACCGTGACTTGCACTTGCACTTGCACCGAATCAGTGGTTCACGACAAGCGGTAGCAGCCATTGGTGCAGTAGTCCACTTCGGTTTCCAATTATTTAGTTCAATTTCCTATCCCTAATCCGCCGGACTGGAACGATTTTGAATCTGCCCCATACGTGTAATAGAAGGGGTGGAGTTAAATAAAACGTCAGTGCTTTGGAGCGGTCAAAACAATACTGTTTAATCTTATTTTCTCTACACTATTTGTTTACATTATGATATACATAGGGCTGTGACTCAGTAGCCGCCGCTATCACGGCCTTCCTGCGAAATGCTTCGCTCTCGAAGCGTTACATAATTATAACATAATTATAACTCAGACACTACTACAACTCTAATATCTAAATCTAATCCAATGTCTATATTACTCAGGCACAAGGCTATCTACTAAACACAATAAAAAAGTCACAAAAATAATATCGATAATTGTGAAACATAATTAACAATTGAGAGTAATCAAATTGATCTCTTCTTTTAAAATCTTAAAACTATCACTATATTATAGTATTTACAATTTTTAAAAAAATAAACACACACATTATAATAAAACATTTTTTTTATAGCGCTTTTTTTTATTAGGAAGTACTTCCACTTTTGTTATCTTATTCTATAAAGTTCAAATATCTATTTTATACTAAGATCAGATCACATCAAACAAGCATTTCATATCTACCTTAACACTAATAAAAACTAATTTTTAAAACTACGTAGGTATAACATAAGTAGATAGCATTGATTTTGTCACGTTCTATCTTATTGTACCTGTAAACAGAAAGATTTTGTAGAAAACAAAAAATAGTTATCAGTATTTCGATTGGGGAATCGAACCCCTTTTTTTTTACTTTTGCCCACTCGAAAAGTCAAAGCCCTTCTAAGTGTTCTTTTTTATATTGTTCACCAGCTGTGTTTGGTATTGTTTTCTTTTTTTCAACTGTGAAGCGGTACTTATGTTTTTGTGAAAAGAATATTTTGTTTGTGTATTTTATCTTTATTCGGCGATCCCAGCTCATTTACAGTAGCGCAAAGTAGGAACTACTAACTTTACACTATAGTAAATAGCTTACGCCAGTTAACATTATTTTGGCGGTCCCAGCACACTTACAGATAAGTTGCTACGCCGAAGACATTTTGTATTTTGTAAGTTTGGCAATCCTGGCACACTTATTTTACATAAGTTGCTTATGCCCAAGACATTTTATTATTTTTGATAGCCTATCACGGCCTCTTTTTTTTTGATTTTACTCTTTGTCCAATCCTCGCTTACTTATCGAGTAAGTAGCTCGGCTGACTTATTATTTATAGCGATCCATGCGCACTTTTTTTTTAAAAGCCGCTTACGCCATGTTTCACTTCTGTTGTATTTATAATCATTTGGAATCAACAATCGCAGTGGCATTTTCTGCAATTTCTCGATTCCAAAGTCTGATTCTGTCTTTAGGCACAATTTGGAAAGTTTTTTTTGTCGTATTTTTAACTTTATACCTATCGTTAGGTAAACATTTTTCAATTGTATATGGTCCATTATATCTCGGGTCTAATTTTCCCAGACGTGTTCGCTGACGTTGTACATAAACAACATCACCTTCTCTCAATTGTAAATTATTACGTCTCGTTCTGTCAAATCTTTGTTTAGTTTTAAAAGCATAATTCCTCAACCGTTCTTCTGCAGTTTTTCTCAGTTCTTGAATATCTATATTTGATTCGATTTCTGGAAGTCTACTATTTAATTGTCGTATAGCCGGTACTTCCGTACGTACTCCAGTGAGTAGTTCTATAGGAGTACAACCAATACTCTTCTGAACTGTAGTATTCAAAGTGAGTTGTATTTTGCCAACAGTGCTCGTCCATCCTGCTCCGCGACTCACTTCGCAAGCAAGTAAATTTAATACGGTAGCCACATATCGCTCTGCTTGCCCATTAGCTCGTTTTAAGAGTTCTTTTGTTTGTCGGCTAGAAAAGTTTGTTCCTTTATCTGTTATAATTCGTTTAGTAGTACCAAACAAACTGAGTTGTGGTTCTAGGGCTCTCACTAGCTCTGTTCCGGTTAGATTTTCCAAAGGTACTAATATTATAAATTTAGTGTAGGCATCCACCAACAATAACAGGTACCTATAGCGATCTCCGACTGTTCCAAATGGCCCCGTACAATCTGCATGTACAGTATGAAAAGGTATTGGTAGTTTTTCAATAGGATGCAAAAATCCTTGTTTAGGCCCACTGGGTCGCTTCGCTGATAAACAAATGATACAGTGACCGACGTATTTTTTTTTACGAATTGTGTCATTCCAGGAAACCAGTATTTTGTTCGCATTGATTCAAGAGTCTTATCTACTCCTATATGGCATTGTTCATCATGAAACGTTTTTGTCAAATTCGTGCTGCTGAAGGCACGTAATATTTCAGTGTTCTTTCTTGGTTTTCCTGAAATATTCTCATTAGTATACCATTTTGCATTATGTACTCCTTTAAACTATCGGGATTTTCTTCAATTCTTCTTTTTATCTCAATTACTTCTCGGTCTTGCTTTTGAGTTGCTTCCAACCATGTAACTTGATCATTCACTAATACTTCTTCGGTATGGTTTTGTGATGGATTTCTGCTAAAAAAATCTACGTGTTTTATACAACTTCCTTTTCTATATTCAATTTTAAAATTGAAATCTTGAATATATAACCACCATCTGGCAACACGTGGTAACAAATGGCGTTTAGTTGAAGTTAACTTCACAGCGTTACAGTCTGTAATCAATTTGAACTCTATTCCCAATAAATACACACGAAAGTGTTTTAGAGCATTCACTATTGCCAACGTCTCTAACTCATAGCTATGATACTTAGACTCTTCCAATGAAGCTCGTTTGCTATGACACAACACGAAGATCTTTGTTATGCCTTTCAAGTAATATTGCACCATATCCCAAGCTACTAGCGTCAGTATGTAATTCAGTTTCTCGCTCTGGATCATAAACAACTAACAGAGGACGTGAAGACAGCTTTTCAATTAAATATTGTCGGGCTCCTTCACATTCCTGTGTCCAATTAAAGGTTGTGTCCTTTCGCAATAAGTTTGTTATACATGCTGTTTTTGTAGCAAATTCCGGTACGTATTTACGAAAATAACCTGCCAGCCCCATTAACTGTCTGACTTGTTTAAGATTTTGAGGAATTGGAGCACTTTTCAGAGCCTGAATTTTAGTTTCTCCCGTTCGGATACCTGCTTCAGAAACTATTCTTCCTAAATATTCAATTTCAGTTTGTAAAAATTTACACTTCTTCAGGTTTAGTGTAAATCCTGCATCATCTAATGCTTTTAACACTACACGAAGTCTTTCCAAACCTTCTTCTGGATTTATCGATGGGATGATGACGTCATCAATATAAACAAGGGCTATAGAGTTTTTCAAAGGTCCTAAAGCATTATTTACAGCTCTTTGAAAAGTACTCGGTCCATTGCACAATCCAAAGGGTACTCTCAGCCATTCATAGTGACCTTCAGACGTGACGAAAGCAGTTTTTTCCACGGATTTTGTCTCTTTTTCAATTGGAATTCCGTGGAAACCAGATGCCATATCAAGTGTGCTAAAATAACGAGCTTTTCCCAATCTATCCAACTGATCATCAATTAATGGCAACGGATATCTGTCTTTTATAGTTATCTTATTCAAAGCGCGATAATCTACACACAATCTGTCACTTGCATCTTTTTTTCTCACAAGTATAACTGGTGACGCATACGGTGAAGTGGATTCTTGAATGATGTTATTATTCAAAAGTTCGGTCACAATCGCTCTTACTTTTTCTTGCTCAGAGAAAGACATTCGATATGGGTGGTAAACAATGGGTTCGTTTGTTGTCGTCCGTATATTCATGACGGCAATCTTTATTTCTCGTATGTTATTGTTTAAAGCGATAAGACTCGAATGTTTATTTAACAATTTCCGAAGCTCGACTTGTATGTAACTTGGGACTTTATTTAACGAATTGGTTATGAAGTCCTCAATGTTATAAACACTTTCAGTACTTTGAACTATATCCCGCCTTTTAACTATTGTGCCGCTCAATGTTGTTATGAACATGATATCATTTGTGGTTATAGCGTCTCTACCAAGAATAGCCTCATAGCATATTTCTTTGTCTTGAACTATATGAAAAGTTGCCTCTAAACTAATATTTTCCAACTGCAAGATGACATCTATTTTCGCATTTGAAATCAGAATTGTATCAAAAAGTCCAGAAATGTGAATCATAAATGGTTGCCAATGGGCCTTTACAGATCGTGCCACAGTATCCCTTATTAATGAACACGACGCTCCGCTGTCAATTAATACATGAACAAGTATACCATTAATTATAACAGGTGTTGTACATACCTTGTCATTGCTGTTTACATCTTTGCCAGCAGACCGTTTTTGTCCTTTGTCAACTCTCTGCTTTGTCCAACAATCCTCGGCCATATGTCCAGTCTTGAAACAAAATGTACATTTGTTTTGCTTCTTCCTGTTTACTTGTGTATCAATTTCTGTAACAGCTGGTATATTTTGGGGTAATTTGTGTACACTAGTACGACAATCACGTTGCAAATGACCCATTCGATTACAGCGGTGACAACGCTTATATTCGGTATTCGGTCTGTATTTCTTGGATGTAGTTGGTAACAATTCTCTGTCAGTATCTATATTATCAGCAAATGCAGAACGTTTAATGTTATTTGGTGAGATTGGTATATATCGGGATAATTTTTCAAATAGCCCACTTACAGTTTCTGCGCTACTAGCAATTGATTTTGCATGCGGATCTGAACGAAATTGTAATCGTAATTGCTTTAATATCCTATGTTTCTTTGCCGCATAAATAGAAACAGTAGAGTACTGTTCACTTGTCATATTTGCCGCCTTTTTGAAATCACGACAAAGATCTCGACACTTTGGAAATGTTATTTGAAGATCTTTCGGCCAGGTTCTCTTTACTGGTGTCCATTCTTTGTACAAGTCACGTGCTGGTCCGGCTAAAAATGGTACACATCGAGCAATTGTTTCCACGTCGTCCCATTTGTGCTTCAAGACCAGGGCATCTACTTCTGCACTCCATTCCTTAGCTTCAATCGATCCAACACTCGGGTTAAAAGTTGGCAACGCTATCGCCTTACTGGTGCTCGTGTAAGTTATTATTTCACTATTCAACTCACTCTCGTTTTCACTTAATATCAATTCATTGTTTTTTTTTTTTTGTTTAATTGTCCACTTTTATTTTTATTTTTAACTATTTTATTACTCATTTTCATGTAGATGTAGGTTCTTAAATTTACGCGTATAATTTACGCGAACTACGATCCCACTTCTGATAATAGAAGGGGTGGAGTTAAATAAAACGTCAGTGCTTTGGAGCGGTCAAAACAATACTGTTTAATCTTATTTTCTCTACACTATTTGTTTACATTATGATATACATAGGGCTGTGACTCAGTAGCCGCCGCTATCACGTGCACCCCATGGTAAACAGCTCTTAGAAGATGCTGCCGAAAATTCTCTGGCTGTCGGTCTTTTTTTAGAGAACAGCTCCCTCCTGCACTCATTTAGCTATGTGCACTGACTGGACTTGAAATGAAAATCAGGTAAATACAATACAATTTTATTTTGTGCTCATTTATCATACATCGTTACAAATTTTTAAATAATTCGGTTAGATTATCGTTATGATTTTTTTTTTAAATAATTTGTTTAGAGTTTTCGACGTCTCTGTCAGTGAGCATATTAAATTCACTAGTTGCTGACGAAAAAGTATTCCATGCTTTATAAGTGCTGCTAAGAACAGGTACACGCTGTTCGTAGCTGCAGCGATCGTTGAAAAAATAACATGGACCCCTGTAACGACGAAGAAGCTGAATGCTGATACGAAAATAACGGTGCATGTAGGCTAAAAACTAAGATTACAATATGTTGCACGGGTCCGGCAATCCAACCGGCAACAAACAAACACACAAACAAACCTACGCAGTTCTGCTACCACCCTAATTATAACCTAAGCCTAAACTAGAGAAATTAATTTCTTTTAATTACTGGAGAGGAATAAAATATATTAAACTTACAGTTAGTACGGCCTTCATCTAGCTTGATCTCGAAGTCCTCTTCGGGGTTTGGCGACGGCCTTGGGTCCCTCCACGGGCCCCAAGACAGTGGTGAACAAATTGGGTCCCTAAGCACCTCCCTGAGCTCTGTCGCCCCAGACGAATATGTCGAAATATATCACCACTTCACAATAGATTTCACCGTCTTTATTTTAATTTCACTGAGGTACATATAACCAAACACGCGAATTGTGACGTAACTCCATGTGACGTCTTTCATAACGATTTAAGTGTTTATCACTATTTATACATCTAGTTTTACAAATATCACCAACAACAGTCTATTTTAGATTCAGTTCACATAAATACTTCCGTTCTAAACGGGCAATGGGTTAAAACAATGAGTCCATGATTATGCAAAAACACGTTCTTCAAACACTTGACAAATACACTGTCTTTACGTATACACAGTAATTGATTTATGGCGTCATGCCTCACAAACGATAAATAAAACAATGGGACTTTCAAACAAACGATAATTAGTTAATCAGCGATAAGCCACCATGACTTCCCATACGCTTTTACAAACGACAAAAACACATGGCGTCGGGATTCCGTGATTTCGAGAACTGAAAGAGGTTATTTCCTGAGCGGGCGAACACGACCCGCGCTCGGCCGCGCGCCCACGGATGGATTATCGCTAAATCGATAAATCTTGCCCGTGTTTGTGGAGATCACACGCAGATGTCGCAAGTCTCCTAACAATAAGTACTTTTATTCAAAACAGTGCATGTTGCTGACGAAGCATGGAATAGTTTACCATCAGCAACTAGTGAATTAATACTGACGACCTCCGTGGCGTAGTGGTCTACATGCTAGTCCGCCACCCAGAGGTCCCGGGTTCGACTCCCGGTCAGGGCAAGTTGGAAAATGGCCTTAATAAAATACGTTGGTTGGCGGTTAGCAATAGACAACTTTATTTCCTTTTTAATGCAGTGGCACATAGACAATACAGAGTACATTGTTTACACTTGAAGATAATAGATGGCGTTAGGTTTATAATTTAATAACATTTTGATAACTTTCTAACACCCCCACTTTATCAAAATATTGGATTTTCCCATAACACAATTATCCAAAATAATGAAACCACTTTACAAAACAATTACTCTGCAATATATAACACAATATATATTACTATACAATAACTTTATCTTGTTTTATATATAATACCAAGTGCATCCATGAATTTATAATGCTTAACTCCTGGAAGACCTTTAGTCAATAAGTCAGCGGGCATATCAGCTGTTGACAAGTACCTTGCCTCTACTAATTCATTTCTTAAAACATCTTTAATGTGTAGGTCACAGTTCCTAATCACTATAACGCCAACTATGTGTCTGTTCACTCCACTAACTGTGACCTAACATTCAGAGTCTCAGAAGGTCTTTAAATCAAAGATAAGTTCCAGGACGACGAGTATATTTCAATGATCACAAACACGGACAGTCAATAAACAATTTACACAGGAATACGATCTACACTATGTACTAAGTGTTACACGAGTTAACGAGGAGACGGGCGGGTGACGACTAGCGTCAGAATGCCTGCCAGCCCGCTGCGATACAAATAGCTGACTTGACAATGTGTCCCTACATAACATCCCCCAAATTTTTCGGGAGACATCCAAAAAAAAAATTATTTCCAAACATCATTCAAGGTTATAACTCTGTAACTTATAAAACTCAATAACATGTTACAATCGCCCGGCCAACGTGAAGCTATGCGCTGACTCAACTCGGCGCTCGAAACCTGAGCTTCCGTTCGCTCGCCGGACAATACCTCGAAGCGATTGCAACATATTATTGTACAATAAACATGTAAGTACCTAATCTGAATCTAAATTTAGAGTTTTATGTTTTGAAAAATCTTTTACATTTATACTGTTAACTTCAAATCGCAAACATAAAAAAGTACATTAATTATGCGTATTGAAAACGTATAATCAGACGTTACTTATTCTTTGAAAAAAACAAAAAAGTTATACATATCAACAATTGTTATACACATCAATATCTCTGTTTGTGAAATTACTTATATATTATGTTTTTACTTGCACCAATAAACTATATCATTTCCAAAACACTGTTTTATTTTGACTGTCTACTCATACATATCACTAACTTCATTCACACAACAACATTTTCTCTTACACATACATTTTCCATGGGGAGGATTTTAAACTTTAATTTTACATTGAAACAAAATTTGAATCTCTCTATTTTAGCGCTGCTTCGCCTCCAGGCTGCTGACTATGACATCGTTACAACTAAAAGTACAGTGTGCGTTTCGACAAACGTTACAATAAAAATACAGTGTGCGCCTTGACAAACATAACATTAAATTTGACTTTCTATAAAAATTACTACCTACATAGCTGAAACCTTGGCATCCTAACAACATAGTCGAATCTACACCCGAATGAGACAACGTAGTGGCGTTTTATCAGCTCTTATTACATTGTTCAATCGCTGGTTCTGACTCTTGATGCCCAAAAATATTTCTTGGCTGCAAAATTACCACCATGCGTCTGTACTGCTGGTCTGAACTTCTTGCTCCTTTGACGAAAATGCCTCGTTGTCGTCACAGCTTCCGACTTGTCAACTTCATAGCACTGGGTACCCACACAGTACATCTGAATGCCTTTTCTGCTACACTAACGCAGTTGTCGCTTCTTAGCGCTGCTCGAAGACTAATCATTACCATATGCCTCTCGTCGACCTATGCAGACTTGTCTCTCAGCCTGCCATTATAGCTGCTCTCGTAGCCTCTATGCCAGCGTTCCCTTGCGCGTGGTACTCATTAGTTTTAACGAAATAGATTTCTTGCTCTTTATCGACATCTGTATATATGTCGTTGTTTTCTTCTAGTTGATTTCTAGGCGCAACGCAAGTTTTGAAATTTCTCCTTTATAATTTTTTATGTGTCAACCGGAACATTTTCTAACCAATTCTTGTATTTTTCTTCAATTTCCCTATAATGACGTACTGATCTCGATGGAACCGACGCTGAAGTCTAAACCTACGTGCTGCTCTTGGCTTGCTCCGCCAGGTACTACAGGTTGGTCCATGTTTCGTTTCTAACAAAATTTTGAAATGCTTCTTATTTCGTGCTGCCGACTGTACTTTTGAGTCGGAATGTTTTCATATGCGTCCTCCCCCAAGGACGAAGTGAGTCGCCACCCTTGTTGTGCCCGCCCCTCTGTATTGGCGTTTTCTTTTCTTCTGCGTCTTCTGTAAGGGTCACCACTGTACGGGGTCACCACTGTACGTGATCACGTCGGGGTCACTGTAGGTCACCACTGTACGTGATCACGTCGGGGTCACCGTAGGTCACTGTTCCTAATTACTATAACGCCAACTATGTGTCTGTTCACTCCACTAACTGTGACCTAACATTCAGAGTCTCAGAAGGTCTTTAAATCAAAGATAAGTTCCAGGACGACGAGTATATTTCAATGATCACAAACACGGACAGTCAATAAACAATTTACACAGGAATACGATCTACACTATGTACTAAGTGTTACACGAGTTAACGAGGAGACGGGCGGGTGACGACTAGCGTCAGAATGCCTGCCAGCCCGCTGCGATACAAATAGCTGACTTGACAATGTGTCCCTACAAATGAAATGGGATCGCACATCAATATGTTTAGAACGTTTGTGAGATTGATAATTATTTGCCAACTTCAATGCACTTTGACTGTCATTGTATATTATAATTTTACGACAGAAACCTAATATTTCTAGCTCTAGCCTTTGTAAATAAATTGCTTCACGAGAAGCTTCCGAAAGAGCCATATATTCACTTTCACAACTGCTTAAAGCTACGGTTCTTTGCTTTTTGCTTTCCCATGAAATTGCAGCACCTGATTTCATAAAACAAAAACCAGTGTATGAGCGTCTGTCTGTGGCATCACTAGCCCAGTCCGCATCTACATATCCTATCAGTTCTGCATTTTCTTTGGAATATTTTAAACAATAGGCTTTCGTTTGTGACAGATATTTTAAAATCCGTTTAGCATAATTCCAGTGGACATAAGAATAACAATTATTAAATTGACTTAAATAGCTCACCGAAAAAGCAATATCTGGACGAGTTAAAACAGCCAAATACATCAAACTACCAATCAATTTTTGGTAAGGCAGTTTTGAATCACATGAATTAGACTTTTCCACATTCAATTTACATTCTATAGGAGTTTCAGCAGAGTTACAATGAGACATATCAAATTTGTTCAATAACTGTTCAATATAATGCTCCTGATCTACTGTAATTACACCTGCTCTTTTATCAATGTTAATTTTCATGCCTAAATACTGTTTAACTTGACCTAGATTTTTTATTTTGAATTTCTGACTCAAAGTTTGTATCAAGCTATCAGATTCACTTTTACAATTTGAAAATATTAAAAAATCATCAACATAAATACCTACAATAGTTTTCTTATTATTATTATGACTTTTAATAAAAACACAGGATTCTAACTTGCTTTTACTATATCCTAAATTACACAATGATTCCTAAACTCTTTGATACCAAGCAAGTGATGACTGTTTCAAGCCATAAACAGCCTTTTTTAATTTCGGCGTAATCTTCCCAGCAGTGGTCGTTCCGAAACGCTAGTAGTTTTTAGCTTCTGCACAAAAAAAAATATTTAAAAAAAATGACCTTCATTAAGAGATAAATTTATCCTACATTGAATAAAAATTTTTGACTTTGACTTTGACTTTGACTTTAATTTCAAAACTTTATTTGAATTGTTTGAAGGAAAACCTTCAGGCAAATGCATAAATATGTTTTCTTTTAGGTAACCATTAAGAAAAGCTGTTGTGACATCTAAGTGAGTGATATCCATGTCTAGCTGTACACTAATAGCAAACAATAATCGAAGCGTTGAATGTCTAATTACAGGGGAGAAGGTTTCTTGATAGTCCACACCAGCCTTCTGTGTAAAACCCTTAGCCACAAGCCTCGCACGGTATCTCACTTTATTGTCAATGTCAATCTTTTTTCTTAAGACCCACTTGCACTGCACTACACTCGCGTTACTGGGAGTGTCAACCACTTCCCACACTTGATTGTCTCGGAACGACTGCAGCTCCTCTGCCATCGCCTGCAACCACTGTTGTCTATCAGGACCGCTGATAGCCTCTGCATATGTCAACCCGTCTTCTCCTGTAGCTGTAGGACACATGTTAGCAAAGCCATACCTTTCAGGCTTCCTCCTTTGCCGTTTTTCAGCAATTTCCACTGGAAATGGTTAATAGGATCTGCTCGTGTTGTTTCAGAAGTTTCTTCTATACTCTGTGGAACTGTACTAGCCTGTGCAGTGTTCAAACTTTCTCCACATGCTTCCGACTGTATATTTTCATCTTCAACATCTAAATAATCCGATTTACTGGAACTAGACTCGTTCAGAGGTTCTGATTTCATCACAGATTCCTCTACAGCATCCCCTACTGAATCTGTGCTCTCTATGGAAATAGTGACTGTATCTGGGTGCTTTTTCTTCTCTTGTATCACAACATCTCTACTTGTAGAAACCTGGTTTCGTACAGGGTCATAAATTCTATACCCTTTGACATTTTCACTATAACCAACAAGTATGTGTTTCTTGGATTTTTTATCCCACTTCGTCCTTCTTTCTTTGGGTATGTGTACCATTACTGGACTTCCAAATACACGCAAATGTTGTAAATTTGGTTTTCTGTTAAACCACGTCTCATATGGGTCTTTTCAACACCAGAAGCTGCTGATCTATTTTTCAAATACACTGCAGTATTGGCAGCTTCCGCCCAAAACTTTTTGTCCAAATCAGCTTCAAAAAGTAAGCATCTTGCTCTCTCAACGATCGTGCGATTTGACCGTTTACTGAGACCGTTTTGTTCTTTTGTGTATGGGTTACTTTTCTGATGTATGATGCCTTCACGCTTCAAGAAATCTTCAAAATCATTGCTACAGTACTCGCACCCATTGTCTGTCCGCAAAATTTTGATTCTTTTGTTCTGATAGTTCTCTACCATTGACTTAAATTCTTTAAAGCATTTCAATGTTTCACTTTTTGCTTTTAAAAAATATATGAAGGTCATTCTGCTGAAGTCATCGATAAACAATAGAAAATATCTTGCACCACCGATTGATTTACACTCCATGGGTCCACAAATATCTGAATGTATAATCTGTAGAATTTCTGTGGCTCGCGTACCCGTGGAAAATGGTAATCTTGACTGCTTGCCTTCACAACAAACATCACAGCTTGACTTGCCCAACACAAATGTGTCTGGATAATACATTCCATCAACTAAACCTTGTTTCATTTTGTTCATATCAGTACTATTCAAGTGTCCAAGCCGCCTGTGCCATGTCTGACCATCCACTGTAGACGATGTCAACAAAAAACTTTCAGTTTGCAAGATCAATTTATAAACACCATCAATTAATTCTGCTTGGGCAACCAGATCACCTAGTTTGTTTCTAATGATGCATCGGCCAGGTTCGAATACAACACTGTTTCCATTTTTTATTAGTTCACTCACTGATAATAGGTTAGTAGTGAGACTCGGCACACACAACACATTCTTCACTGTGATTTCGTAGTTGTAACTTGTCGTGACTTCTACATCACCCGAACACAATACAGGTACTTTCGTTTCGTTTGCAACTTTAATTTCTGGTAAAATTGACGAAGATAACCTATTCTTCAACCAACTTTCGTTTGCTGTCATATGCATACTAGCACCCGAATCAATATACCAATCTCTTTTATTGAAGTTTCCACTGAGAAAAACAACACTAAAAGCGTTAGTCTGTTTCTTCTTCTCTGTTTTTTCATTTAAAATTGGACATTGATTACGATAATGACCGGTCTGCTTGCATTTGTAACATGTTATTGTTTTTGACGTAGTTTTGATATTTGAGTTTGACATATTCTGAGCATAGAGATTCGATGACGGTCCGCCATGTGTGCTATTGCTGCCAACTTTACTCAGTTTCTTTTTCTGCCAACTTCGTGCAATTAATGCTGAGTTGCCGCTTCCCTCCATTTCAACGGTTTCTACATTTTCCATATCCAACAACTTTGTTTTTATGGAATCTGCCGTGATCGTGACGTGATGATCCCGGAATGCTCAATTGCCATTATCATTGGCATAAACTTTTCTGGTAAACCGGCTAGTAACAATGATCCGACCCAATCGTCATTAATGATGAACCCGGTGCCACTTAGTCGTTGCGAAGTTTCTACTATTTGTGTCACATAACTAGTCATATTCTCACAGTTATCTAGTCTGATGGATATTAAATGACGAAGCAAAGTAATCCTCCTCGAAAATCCTGAATCGTCGAACAAGTTTCTCAATTTTGTCCACAATTCCTTCGTGGTCTTTGTCTCCTTTATGTGCACGAATAACGACGCATCTATCGTCAAAATCAATTTAGCTCGCGCTTTGGCATCTGCCGCTTCTTGTGCTTCCACTTCTTGCTTCAGGAACTTGTCAGCGCCTTCAAGTACCAGCAAATTTTCAACTGCGAACGCCCAATCGTCGTAGTTTTCGCGACCCTTGAGCTTCGGTACGTTCGACAAAAAATTGGTAGTCATCTTGGATAACACACGCGATCAAAACTTAACAATAACTATTTTAATTACAATTTTAATTTTAAAATTTGGGTGAGGCCCATAACCTAATAAAAAACGTTGGTTGGCGGTTAGCAATAGACAACTTTATTTCCTTTTTAATGCAGTGGCACATAGACAATACAGAGTACATTGTTTACACTTGAAGATAATTAGATGGCGTTAGGTGTATAATTTAATAACATTTTGATAACTTTCTAACAGGCCTTTTTCAAATTGTCCTGGGTCTTGGATGTTTATCTATATATGTATTTGTTATAAAATATAGTATCTTTGAGTTAGTATCCCATAACACAAGTCTCGAACTTACTTTGGGGCTAGCTCAATCAGTGTAATTTGTCCCTAAAAAATATATATATATATATGCTCGCTTACAGAGACGTAGAAAACTCTAACCAAATTATTTAAAATATTGTCATAACTATGTATGATAAAAATGATAAATGAGCACAAAATAAAATTGTATCTACGTGGTTATAAATGACAGGTATATAGCTGTATTTTATTTTGACCAAAATAATACTGCAATACCTATTTACCTGATTTTCATTTTAGGTCCAGTCAGTGCACATCGCTAAACGAGTGCAGGAGGGAGCGGTTCGCTAAAAAAAATCGACAGCTAGAGATTTTTTGTCAGCATTTTCTACGAGACACTGAACTGCGCTCCAGGACCGAAATTGTCGATGTGGGTGTCAAAACGGCAAAACTGAAGTGGGAGTGGCCCGGACATGTTTGTCGTATAAGACCGGAAAGATGGGCAAGAAAGGCGACGTCATAGGTTCCAGAAGGACGCCGGCGTAGGGGAAAGCCGAGGAAAAGATGGAGGGACGATATTGAAAGCTACATGAGTGGATGGTAGCAAGCTGCCTTGGATCGTGAATCACGGAAGCATGAAGGGGAGGCCTTTGCCCGACAATGGGACACTATATAGGCTATTAAAAAAAATAACAAAATCTTCTTCGAGCTGTTTACCATGGGGTGCACGTATGGGGCTGATTCAAAATCGTTCCAGTCCGGCGGATAAATGATAGAAAATTGGACTAAATAATTGGAAACCGAAGTGGACTACTGCACTAGTGGCTGCTACCGCTTGTTGTGAACTGATTCGGTGCAAGTGCAAGTCACGGTGCAGTGTTAGGTGTAACTGTCTAAGAAAACTATTAAAATGTACCGAATTATGACAATGTGGTGGTAAATGTTATGAACAAATGAACTAATATAAATATAAAAATACGACTATTGATACATAAAGTATGTATTCTATATATTTTGAAATAAAAAACAACTTAATACTTGCAACAAATTATGTGAGACGAGACGGTTGGATTAGTTCCTAGGCGCCGCCGCGTGCCATGTTCGATTTTTTTTCAGATAGATGTATGACAGCTATTTATAACAAAGTATATATTGTTTAAAGCTAGATAAATATTCTTTAACATAGTATTTTTTGTTGCACAAAATACAGGTATTCTGGTAAAATAAATCAATTAAAATAAAAAAAATGCGATCCGATTTTAATATTTTCGTCAATATTTTCCCTTTTTTACTATTAATCTTTACATTAAATGTGAAATTGTACTCAAAATTGAATTCCTCATGTCTGATTTATCAGAAAATGATACCACACTTGAGGTGTTAGGTAAATAGAAGCTGATATAATTTTTTTTCTGAAGCGCGGCGGCGAGTAACTTCGAATGCCCCCCCTACCTACCCCCCAGGGGGTGGGGGATGGCTACCGGGCTAAATGAGCTTAACTTTACGTATATTACATGTGTGCCAAGTGAATTCTTCCGATACCAAAATTTGCACCTTCCATACATTGGCTGACACTACTTCCCGCACTACATATATACATGAGGTCAGTGGTTTTATCAATGAGGCGTTTTCCAGTAAAAAAAATTAGGTTATGTAACACGTTGCACATTTATAGTATGGAACTTTTGAGACTGTAAAATGACAGTTCTGTTGCAGTTGTAAAAAAAAATGTCATGGCATAGGACATGAACTGCTATAGCCGTTGCCTGCAATAGACGTTCTGTCACCCCTGCACAGTAAGTGGTTGTTATAAGAAGCAACACAACGGCTATGACAGCCGGGCCGCTAAACTATTATCATTTAAATCATGTACGGGTCCAGAATAGACTCGTCAGATGTGTCCGTTCATGTTTTGAGTGCCTCTCTGACGATCTTTTAGAAGATTCGTCTTGAACAACCTCCGACTAAAAAGATTTTGCAATTTTTAACTTGCTGCCTTTGATAATTTAAAGCTTGCTGCCTATTTACTGAAAGTTGAGGATTTTCCTAAGGGATTTTCACGGCAGGAATCTTAAAATTTGTCGGCAGTTTTTTTTCGTGAGAAACTTTCATAGACATCTGTTAAGAATAAAGTTTAATTCAACATTAAAACTACTTTAAGCCATTGTAAGGCAACAAACAGTACCCGCAGTAAGAATTAATGTTTCTTGTTCCGAGTTAGAATTCATGTTTTTTTTTTGTTTTGATACAAATAGGCAGTACTTTACTTACGCCTCACAGCCCGGCCAATCGAAAACTGAAGAGTCGGAGTGACGCCAGTGAATGGGGAAATCTAGCCTAAAACCATTTGGATTGACGCTACAGTTTTGCCCAGCTTTAAATTAAGTTTTTAGAAACTATTTAATATCTAGACTTTACTGGCAACATTACACTGTTATATATCAATCAAAATTGTTGCGCGACTTGCGCGCCAAATAATATTAAAATTGAAATGACACAAACATGAAGTTAGTCTCATTACCTACGCAATTGCGCAGCTCTCAAATCAAAATACAAATGTCAAGAGTTATTGTATTGTATGTTATTGATTGTTGCCCAGTCATACTATATAGTCAGGTTGTTGGTGTTGGAACTGCTCCTTGTACGTCCTGTCACGCCTATTTACCGCCTAAGATAGTGATTGTGTCAAGTTACTAGGTAGGTAGTGAAAGATATAAATATGTCTGAAAATGCGAGCGCGCAAACTGATGCACCGGTGCAAGAGATTTTCAGCAAGATTCAAAAGTATCATGGCAATGGGAGCAAGTGAAATACTTGACTGCATAAGTGCACAGACTGATCCATCAATACCCCAAGCAAACCAGACAACCGAGACCAACGATACAAGGAACAATGGTCCGCACACTTGTACCCAGGTTGGTAATTAAATTAACAACCTATGATTGCATTGCATCATTTCAGTAGAATAGGGCCAATCCAAGATCTCCCGTGGGTGTCGTAGAAGGCGACTTAGGGAATACAAGCTAAACAACGCTTACAAACATCAATGAGACCTCTCCAACCCCTCTGGCCAGCGTGGAGAGTGTAGGCCAAGACCTCTGGCAGCTTTGGCCAAGTTTGGCTTGGGTAGTACAGAGAGGGACGTGCTCCTGCCGTGGAGACAAAAAGACCTGATAATGATTGCATCTTATTTATTCAATTATGACTGTATTTTATACAATGTGAAAAGGACATACTCGTAATAAAGCGAACCACAGCTGGCTATAAGTACTAGACCACTATAGTTGAATTAAATTAAATACCAGCCAAAAACTAAAAAAAGAAACATCATTTCCATACAAAAGTCAAATGTCTATTCTTTTTTGTTTTTCTGCTGTTATTTTATAATCATTATAGCCTGTGGTTAGATTTATTACGGGTATATATATATTGTTACGAAACTGGGTTCGAGATTTGGAGTAAAACGCCAAAGTTCGTATGAGGGTTTTTATTCACTACGGAACCCAAAAGTTGACACGTGAAGATGGTCTTCCTGATGTCCAAGTCCAAGTCGCGTAGCAGCTGAGGTCCAGGTATCTCGCCAAAGTAGTCGCAGGTACTTCCACTTATCACGCTGAGGTAGGTTTCCTTCGCTTCGGTTCGCTTCGAAGTTATCGCTTTCGTAGCTCGTACTGAACTGGCGGGACGCGCACTCGATCGCCTTTTTATATGCGCCGATACAGAAGTCTACACTTTTCTCGAATATTCGCCTCACTTGACGAATGTATTTCGATTGACGGGAAACATCGAGACGCCGGTATGTATGTGTGAGTGCGACTAAGCCGGCGACCATTCAAAGAACTTTAGCCTTTATGCTGTAAGAATATAAGGCCTAGTTTCGCTTGCATTATCCTGACGTCTTTCTATACGATTCCACTCGCGAACATTCCGAGTCTATCTCGCCAGCAGAGAATACTCGCGAATATTCTACATCTATCTCGTTCGCGACACTGCCCCCTTCTTAAAGACGCGCGTCCCGAGCGTCACTATTGCTGCCATGATAACGTGCTAGACGGTCTATGTGCACCACTTTGAGTGCCCCTCTTGGTTGACGTTGGATCCGATAGGTCACGTCGTTTATTCGCGTAATGATCTTGTATGGGCCTTCCCATCTCGTTTGTAATTTCGGTGATTTTCCTTTCCGGCGAATCGGGTTATGAAGCCATACTAAGACTCCTTCTTCAAAGCCACGTGAGTTCGCTCTTCGGTCATATCTAGTCTTCATGTTTTCACTTGCTTGTAAACCATTTTCGCGAACTAAGTCATAGATGTTCCATATTCGCTCTCGAAGATCGAAGACGTAGTCTGGCACAGTACATGGGTCTTCTGGTGGCCTCCCTGTTAGGAGATCCACAGGTAATTTAAGTTCTCTGCCGAAATTCACCTGAGCTGGGGTAAGTTTTGTGCTTTCATGCTCCGATGTCCTATAAGCCAGGAGAAAAAGCGGTATGTATTTGTCCCAGTCTTTCTGATGTTTGTCAACCAGTTTCGCTAGATGTCTCTCCAGAGTCTGGTTAAATCTCTCCACCATGCCATCAGACTGAGGGTGATATGGAGTGGTCCTCGTTTTATGAATCCCCAGAAGTTTGCAGATTTCTTGAAATAGTTGCGACTCGAAGTTTCTTCCTTGATCTGAGTGGATTTCTAGTGGTACACCAAACCGGCAGATTACTTCCTCAACCAACTTGGAGGCTACTGTCGAAGCTTCTTGGTTAGGTATAGCGAATACTTCCGGCCACTTGCTAAAATAGTCCATGACAACCATGAAGTACTTATTTCCTGATTCAGTTACGGGGAATGGTCCGGCAATGTCTACTGCAATCCGTTCCCAGGGCGCACCGACATTGTAAAGCTGTAGACATCCTCGAGTTCTTGTTGACGGGCCTTTTACGGCTGCACAAGTTGTACATTTGCGGCACCAATCCTGAACATCATCCCGACAATTCAGCCAGTAAAACCGTTCCCGAATCTTTGTTAACGTTCTCTTAACGCCTAGATGTCCACCTGTTACACCATCATGTACTTCACGGAGAACGTCTTTCACTCTGTCTCTTGGAACAACAACCTGTAGGTGAAACTCTTTGCCGTTTGGTTTCTCCCATTTACGGTAAAGTATTCCATTCTGCAGGATAAAACTGTCCCATTGAGCCCAATACGCTTTGGTGGTGGGGCTCGTAGGTGCAACTTCTGCCCATCTAGGTTTATCAGCACTACGTTCTTTCCATGCGATGATGAGCCTTATATCTTCATCATCTTCCTGGGCTTCTCTAAAGTTGTCATCGTTCCATTGCCCTGTAGGGATTGTTCTTGTGATGTTAACCGTAAGCTCCTTTGTCTCTTGTTTAACGCAATGCTTGCAGTCTTCCGCACATGGTCTTCTTGAGAGTGCATCAGCATTTCCATGGGCCTTTCCACTACGGTGCTCAGTAACAAAGTCAAATTCTTGGAGTTGTTCAATCCAACGTGCAACTTGGCCTTCCGGATTTTTAAATTGTAACAGCCATTTTAAAGCAGCATGGTCTGTGCGAAGTTTGAACTGTCTACCAATGAGATATTTGTTGAAGTGTTGCAGCGTCTTCACAACGGCCAAGAGTTCCCTTCTTGTAACACAATAATTCCTTTCAGGTCTAGACAAAGATTTACTGAAATATCCAATTACTATTTCATTTTCACCCTGTTTTTGAGATAGTACCCCTCCGATCGCTGTGTTGCTAGCGTCTGTGTCAACGATGAATTCGCCATTAGCTTGCGGGTATCCCAAGATTGGAGTATTGCAAAGGCATTCTTTTAGTTTAAGAAAAGCATTTTCACAGGTATCATCCCATTTAAAAGGCTGTTTTTCTTCTGTCAGACGATGCAGTGGTTTAGCGATTTCAGAAAATCCCTTTACAAATCGCCTGTAGTAAGAGCATAATCCCATAAATGCCCGTACTTCTGTCTTGTCTTTGGGTGTAGGCCAGTTTTTCACTGCTGCAACTTTATCAGGATCAGTTTGGATGCCCTCGCTGGTGATAACGTGTCCGAGATAATTCACTTTGTTTCTGAATAGACTGCATTTCTTTGGATTTAGTTTTAAGTTGGCACCCCGTATCTTTATCAAGACTTGCTCCAGATTCCGTAGATGATCTTCAAAGTCTCGACCCATGATGATGACGTCATCCAGATAAACTAGGCAGGCGTCTCCTACTAATCCTGCTAGTACACACTCCATAAGTCTTTCAAAAGTGGCGGGGGCGTTGCATAATCCAAAAGGCATAACATTGAACTGCCATAAACCTTTTCCTGTTGAGAATGCTGTCTTTTCTTTATCCTTTGAATGAATTTCCACCTGCCAGTAACCAGATTTCAAGTCTAGGGTTGAAAACCACTGCATTCCGCTAAGGGTGTCCAATGTGTCATCAATTCTTGGTAATGGGTAGCTGTCCTTCTTTGTGATGTCGTTCAGTCGTCTATAGTCGACACAAAATCGTGTGCTGCCGTCTTTCTTCTTAACTAAAACAACCGGGGAGCACCATGGACTTGCAGACGGTTCGATGATCTTATTTCTTTTCATGTCCTCCAGCAGATCTTGTACTTCCTTTTCCTTAGCATATGGAATTCTTCTCGCTCGCTGACGTATAGGTCTTTCGCTTCCAGTATCAATTCTGTGCTGAACTAGCGAAGTTCTTCCTAGATCACCCTCCTTGGAAGAGAAAATGTCAGCAAAATCCAGCAGCAACTTCTTTGCCTTCAAGCTCTGTGAATAAGTTAGGTTGCTTTTGCAATCTTTTAGAAGGTCGTAAACTGTAGAACAACTGGAGTTTTTAGATGCATCTGAGTTTGTTGTTAATTGGCACTTTTTCATCCAGACAACTTCCTCGCATCTTCCAACAACATCGCCTTCATTTAAGATGATCTCATGGTCCTCTAGATTGACTATTCTTACTACTGCAGTATCCTTTCCAGTGACTAATGTTCTTGCTGTCAGGAATCTTTGAGTTGGCTTGTTTGATGTATCCTCAATAAGAACGCATCTAGAAGGCTTGTGTGTTTTAGGTGATGGCAGTTTCACCACTATTTGTGCTTGTGTTCGACCAGGTACGACGATTTTGTTTAAACAAGTCACTTTTCCGGTGGGGCCTCCAAGGATGAAAATTTCCTCATTACCACACTTGAAAACTCCATTTGCGACATCGATTTTACAATTGTATTTCTTCATGAAATCTAGACCCAATATACACTCATCCATAATTTCAGCCACAATGACATCATGCGTGTATGGTGCATCTCCCACGTATATTGTCACTGTCGTCTCTCCTAGGACAGGTATTGGCTGGCCAGAGGCAGACAGAAGCCGACAGTCAACTTTCTTGTATTTCATCGCAGCTTTCACCAGATGTGGGTTGATTATTGTTCTGGAGGCTCCGGTGTCTATGGTCAATTTGCAATCTGTCCTATTCACTTGTCCGCATATCATCAAACTGCTCCTATTGCTTACTTGTGAGATGACAATTGCTGGGGCTTTCTCTGCGCCAGCCAGTACCCGCCCCTTAGTCCTGGCTGTTACTCGTTTCCCTGGTTTCTTGCAGGAAACGAGGACTCCTGCCTTTTCGTAATTTCCTTCAGCTCTTCCCTTAATTTGGTTAATTCCTGCTTTTCTGGACAAGAGAGCCGCAAATGTCCTCTTTCACCACACCTGTAGCAAGTAGGCGCAGAGCTATTGGTCTTCTTTGGCGGGCTCTTGATTGCCTTTACGTCTTCCGTGACTTCTCGCAACTTATGTGTGCGCATGTCCTGCCTTAAAGCTTCGTACTCTAGAGCATGTGCCAAGGCATCATTCAGTGACGCGTGATGTTGAGTCCCCACTGCAGCCCTTACCTCCACATCTCTTATTCCAGCAATAAAAGCTTGTAGAATATTTGTGTCGACCATTTTGGAGTCAACAGACGAGTAGGCTTTACGCACTAGTTTTTCTATTTCCAATGCCCACTGTTGAAGTCCTTCTCCTGGGCGCTGAACTCTTTCACGCAGCTGGGCTCGAAAAACGTGTTCGAGATGACGTTCCCCATACCTGGCTTCTAATGCCTCCATCAATTCTTTAAAGGTGCTTCCAGAGCTAGGCAGTGCCTCCAGGACTGATAGAGCTGAGCCTTTCAGAGCAACAGTAAGAGCTGTATGGCTCTGTTCATCGGTCCAACCGTTTAAACCAGCGACGGTCTGGAATTGCTGTTTATATGCGGCCCAAGATGTGGTACCGTCATAAGATGGCACTTTTACTTTTGGCCCCTTCGGTTCACAGCCGGATGTACTTGGCATTCCTACTGTCTCTAGACGCAATACTTTCTTTTGGAGACCGGCGAAATTAGTTTCCAAATCGGTTACTCTATTTTCCACCTTGTTTTCCAGATCAGTCACACGGTTTTCAACAACGTCTACATCATTACGGATCTGCTCCACTGATTGGTTGAGTTTGCAGAAATTTCCCAAGACTATTTGCTGTTGCTCACTCAAGCGTGCAAATCTTAAATCTAGTGTCTCTTCTATACGTTGAAGTTGTGCTTGTTGTTCTTGCCGAATTAGTTCTAATAGGTGCATTAAACTATTTGAATCGCTTGGCGTCTCTTGTGAACGTGGCACTGTTTGGTGGGCGTGGTCAGTGGGCGTGGACTGGCCACGGTGGGCGGGGCCAGTGGGTGGAGCTTGTCTGGTGGGTGTGGCTTGAGGTCCAGTGGGCGGGGCTTGACGAATGGTGGGCGTGGCTTGAGGTCCAGTAGGCGGGGCTTGATGTCCAGTGGGCGGAGCCTGATGGGCGGTGGGCGTGGCCTGATAGGCGGTGGGCGTGGCCTGATAGGCGGTAGGCGTGGCCTGATAGGCGGTAGGCGTGGCCTCAGGGTCAGTGGGCGTGGCTTGAGGTTCAGTAGGCGTGGCCTGAGCCACGCCCCCTTGAGCCTCCATGGCACGCTGAGCCCTGGTCCTGACGCCCTCCCTGGTGGTATCCTCTTCTTCTCTTGGTAGAACTGGCATCTCCAAATCCACTTCCGACACCAAATGTTACGAAACTGGGTTCGAGATTTGGAGTAAAACGCCAAAGTTCGTATGAGGGTTTTTATTCACTACGGAACCCAAAAGTTGACACGTGAAGATGGTCTTCCTGATGTCCAAGTCCAAGTCGCGTAGCAGCTGAGGTCCAGGTATCTCGCCAAAGTAGTCGCAGGTACTTCCACTTATCACGCTGAGGTAGGTTTCCTTCGCTTCGGTTCGCTTCGAAGTTATCGCTTTCGTAGCTCGTACTGAACTGGCGGGACGCGCACTCGATCGCCTTTTTATATGCGCCGATACAGAAGTCTACACTTTTCTCGAATATTCGCCTCACTTGACGAATGTATTTCGATTGACGGGAAACATCGAGACGCCGGTATGTATGTGTGAGTGCGACTAAGCCGGCGACCATTCAAAGAACTTTAGCCTTTATGCTGTAAGAATATAAGGCCTAGTTTCGCTTGCATTATCCTGACGTCTTTCTATACGATTCCACTCGCGAACATTCCGAGTCTATCTCGCCAGCAGAGAATACTCGCGAATATTCTACATCTATCTCGTTCGCGACAATATCCCTTTAACATTGTATACTATACTTACCAGGTACATTATATGAATTTAAAAGAAAATCAATAATTTTTACAGCTGACATTTTATCTTCTCTCTTAGGTAAGTAAATGGAGAACTATTTTAGTTAAACAAAAGCTAATATATATTGTAGTTTATGTATTTTATTTATTATATTATTTATAGATGTAGTTTGTTTTGGATATATATAAGTTTATGTATTATACGTATGAATATATGTTTATTTTTGTAATATATATAAGTTATTCCGATATGTACACTTTGACTTCTACCCGTTATGCCCATTTATTGTATCCTTTCGCTGATATTTGGTTGACTGGAAGAGATCCCATTATGGGATAAGTCCGCCTTTGTACCTACAAATTTTATGGTTTGTTATTGTTCCTATGTTTGTAATGTTTATGTACAATAAAGATATATACAACAACAACAACAACAACAGCTAATAATTCTTTTTGGACAATTTGGGAAAAATTTGATGAAGGGATGGTAGTTACAGAATTCAAAGCCCTCTTATATCAGAGGATGGGTTTCCAATGGGAAATAATGTCATATGACATTATTTTTTATTAGGCCCAGATCGTGTTTTGGTGCGGGAAATAAAAGCTTGGATAGATTTTGAATCTAATAAATTAGATTCATAATTTATCAAAAATTGTTAGTTTCTTTGAGTCTGTTAACATAATCTATTGCCATTAAAAAATAAAATCGATTTTCGAAAAATGGGACAAGTGGTAAATATTTGTATTTCCAGTAACTGATAAAGGGTAAGTACCTGGGCGACCAGCTTTGCTCGGTTACATCTCAAACATTAACTACATTTTTTCAACCTGTCTAAAAACAATAAAAATTAAAAAAATATATATATAAACTTTAACCCAAAAAAAAACAAAAGTAAGTCACCGAGTGGGATTCGAACCCGTAATACTCTTTCTAGCGGTCCGCGTTGACCGTTGTGCCAGACGGATAGAGCCCAATTGGACGAAATTAGCGACCATATTCTCTGTGGAAAGAAAAACGGGTGCGTATTGCTTGATATAATTCTTCTTCTTCTTGGCGTGTCGATGGTCAACCCGTTTTCTTTTATATTCTATCAGCCCAATATTGAGCTACTCTGATGGCGTCGTCAGTAGCCACATATAAGTCGTCCAGGGTGCAGGAAGTAGGGCACCCGGGGCAGGAAAGCAGGTGCGCCATAGTTTGTGGGGAGAAGCCACACTCGCACACGTTTTGAGAGCTATCAGTTATCTTCCACCTGGACAAAAGCTCTCCACATCGACCTACTTGGGTACGCAGCCTATTGAGCGATTTCCAAGCAGGCCAGGGCAAATCATGTCCTGGTGGCAGTTCCTCTTTTGGTAAAATAAAATTGGGTACAGTGTGGCCCCTTTCCCAGAGTTTTATCCTGACTTCTCTGATATCACAGTCCAGGGACTTTGTGCTTTGCAAGAAACTATGGCGGCTTTTTAGTCTTTTAGGGGCTGGTTCATGCTGGTAGAGTGGATGTCGGGAATCTAACTCCTGCTTTCCTCGTTCAGCGGCACAGGTAGCCTCTCTGCGGACACAAGGTGGGGCCACGCCAGCAAGCGGATATAACATGTCAAGCGGAGTTGGCATCAAACAACCAGTTATTATCCGGCATGTTTCATTGAGTGCTACATCCACCTGCCGGGCGTGGCATGATCTACTCCATACTGGGCAGGCATATTCACCTGCCGTGAAGCAGAGGGCCAAGCCAGTTGTTCGCAAAGCACTGGGAGCAGCACCCCATCTGGAGGTGGTGAGGCGGTAGAGCAAGTTGTTTCTTGAACAGATGATATAATTACATTTTAATAACGTTCATAAGATATAATGTCAATTTGACATAATCATTATGGTATATATTTTTAATAGCTATAATATTCATTAATATTTTATTATAAAAAGCATAAAATCATTATTATAACGTTTATGTACACTAAATATCACCTGTTATACAACTTGTGCGGTATAACAGGCCAAAAAGTATATCATTCAAAAACTGTATTGTTGAAAAGAGATATCATTTAAAACATATACCTATCAAAATCATATTGTTTAGAAGATATATGACTTAAAAACCATACCATCTAAAAAGTATAGAAGGCAGACAGAAAAAACCATTTACTCGATTATTCGTTATTGACAAACTCAGTCTATCGTTATTTCTTTTCATATTTTATGTATTTTATCGAAATAACGTAACATCAAAGTTTTGTTACCCATAATTTTGTTTCCACGTTAGTTTTAGTTTACAAAATAGTTGAAACATTTAAAACGAGTGCTAAGACAGTTCTATCCATTTTCCTAGGTTAGGGCAATCCTATAGGTTAGGTTATGTTAGAACTGCGACCAACACACGCACGAGCCGAGCGAGCGAAGCGAGCGTGCCGCGGCAGCGGCCGGCGAGTGCTAAGACACTTCTATCCATTTTCCTAGGTTAGGGCAATCCTATAGGTTAGGTTATGTTAGAACTGCGACCAACACACGCACGAGCCGAGTGAGCGAAGTGAGTTATTATGTGTACCGTTACATATTGAAACATGTTTTTATGAACAGTTTTATCGATAAATTAATATTTTATATGAAATGTTAGTTCGATATATCGTTAAATAAAGAAAACCATTTTAAAATATGTATATTTTTAAAATGTTGTTATTATAATATGAAACTGCGATGATAAACTATTCGTTTTATTAAGAAAATAAGCGGCCAAGTGCGAGTCGGACTCGCCCATGAAGGGTTCCGTAGTAGCAAATAACATAATATAAAAGTCTTGCAGTATGTTTTTTTTTTAATTTTTATATTTGAGTTAATTAAATGAAAGGTAAATTACCGTTTATGATTTATGACGTATTAAAAAAAAACTACTAACTAGATATCGTTCAAACTAATTTTCGCTGGTAGTTTTTATGGTAATGAACATCATATATTTTTTTTTAGTTTTATAATTCCCTTATTTTAGAAGTTACGGGGGGGACACACACTTTTTTCCACTTTGGAGGTGTCTCCCGCGCAAAGTATTCGGTTTAGAAAAAAATGTTATTAGAAACCTGAATATCATTTTTGAAGACCTATCCATAGATACCCCACACGTATGGTTTTGATAAAAAATAAATTTTTGAGTTTCAGTTCTAAGTATGGGGAACCCCCAAATTTTTTTGTTTTTCTTTTATTTTTGTGTCAAAACCTTAATGCGGTTCACATAATACATCTTCTTACCAAGTTTCAACAGTATAGGTCTTATAGTTTCGGAAAAAAGTGGCTGTAACATACGGACGGACAGACAGACAGACATGACGAATCTATAAGGGTCCCGTTTTTGCCATTTGGCTACGGAACCCTAAAAATGTATTAAAAATCGTGGAATAGTTTTCTGGGAAATTAAATTCGATGTCAAAAAAATCTGTATTTTAATAGACACCCATTTTTTATATATTAGCCATATATAAAAAATAAGTGCGTATAACAAACGAAAATTTGAGGAACGAAATCGTCTATCAATGTTAATACGTACATTATGTGATTGCGACATATTAATGTATTATTTTCAGCCCACCTGCACTGGCTTATTGTAATAAAATTATTCGCAACATACTGCCAGGCGCTATATCAAAAGTTTGTTATATCTAATGATAATTATGTATTAAGAATCTTCTGTTAATCGATTCATATACGTAATAATTATTATGTTTAATAATATATCTATAGAAAGTTTATTATACGTAACGACCAATAGATTTCGAGAAGTTTATACGACTTGTTGGCGCTTGGAGGCTTGAATGAAGCAGCGATTTTGGTAATTATTTGGTTTTATTACTAAATTATACAAATTGCGAAATGTTTCGTTGTGCGTGAAGTTACAAGATGGAGATCGGAAAAAAACGTGGTATTTTTTGCGGAAAAGGATGACACGTGACCCGTCGCTGCATGCCGATGTCTCAAACGAGCGCGTTCGCGGTTGGCTGAGGTGTTGTCGTCGACTCGCCATTGGTCGCCGAGTGATGGCACGGCGCCTCGTTGGTTGGTTTGAAATCGTCAAGAGCGAAGCGTTGACATGCTCCCGGCCTTGGAAGCTGTAGCTTTCAAAGTACTGGTAATGATGGAGAGATGTGTACACGTTGACTAAGCTTCATCAATAGGAAGTGGGCAGATCTTCGAAAAGGCTCGACGTATGGTGCCGTTCTCTGTGCGAATGTCGGCCACACGCGAGATGCCGTCCTTTCCGGGATGCGTCTTCACGATCCGTCCAAGGCTCCATCTCAAAGGCGGTTGTTTATCGTCTTTGATGAGAACAAGAGTGTCTTCCTTTAGGTCGCCCTGATGCTGCTGCCACTTGCATCTGGTCTGCAACTCGGAGACATATTCCTTTGCCCATCGTGACCAAAAGTGCTGTCTGATCTGCTCCACTCTCTGGTACCTTGTCAGTCGATGGACAGGTACATCTTCCATGTCGGCTGTCATGGGTGCAGTCAGAGGGCGACCAACCAAAAAATGGGAAGGAGTGAGAGGAAGAAAGTCATTTGGGTCAGTAGACAAGGGAGTCAAGGGCCTGGAGTTTAGGATAGCTTCAACTTGCGATAATACAGTGCTAAACTCCTCGAACGTTAAGTGTGCATTACCTATTACGCGCCGCAAATGATATTTACAGCTTTTAACGCTCGATTCCCACAATCCTCCGAAATGGCTAGCATAATGAGGAATCATTTTGAACCTTATGTTAACCGACGCAGCGTACTCCTTAATATCACCCGAACATGCATCCAAAAACTTACCAAATTCGTTCATTAAACCTACGAAATTTTTTCCATTATCGGAAAATATCTCGGACGGCTTGCCGCGTCGCGAGATAAAGCGCTTAAGAGCTAACAAATAACCATCAGACGAAAGGTCGCTGACCAATTCCAAATGTACAGCACGTGTGACGAAGCATACAAATACACAGATGTACGCCTTATGTAGCTGCGACCCTCGACCCTTACGATCTAATACGAGCATAGGTCCACAATAATCGCAACCGCAGCGCATAAAAGCAAAACCTGGTTCTAAACGCTCTCGCGGGAGGTTATCCATTATAGGTTGAACCGTAGTCGCGCGTAGGCGCGCGCATTTAACACATGAATGCACAATACGCCTTGCAAGAGAGCGGCCACCAATAGGCCACCACGTCTCACGCAATGTGAACAGAAGCAGCTGCGGTGCTGCATGCATTGTGTGCTTATGCTCGTTGCGAAACAACAAAACTGCAAAGTAATGTTTAGCTGATATTAAAATAGGAAATTTCTTATTGTATGAAAAGTTGGGACAGTCTTGAATGCGACCTCCAACACGTATAATATAATCCTTATCTAAAAATAAATTTAACTTAGATAAATGCGCATCTCTTTTCATTTTTTGTTTGCGTATTAGCGAGTCGTATACGTGAGCAAACGACTCACGTTGACATATGCGCGCTAATGTCAACTCAGATTCTTGAAGTTCGTCTACGGTAAAAAGACCTAAACGTTTATTAGTTTTATTCTTAAGATTATATGTAAAGCGAAGCACATATGCCATGCTACGCTTCATACGATTAAACTGTGAATACCTTTCGAATGGAAACCAATTGTCACTTTTGGCTGTCACACAATTCAAATTTTTACTTATCCTAATTTCTGGTAAGTCAGAAGGTGACTCACGATATGCTTTTAATGTAGGGATTTTAAACTCAGAACTATGCAAAAACTTAGGGCCTTGCCACCATAGTGTCGAATCAATAAGTTTATCCAGATGTTCACCTCTAGAGACCAGATCAGCTGGGTTCTCCTTGCCTTGTACATGACGCCAAGGATGATCTTTAGTTAACTCATGAATTTCAGCAGTTCTGTTCTGGACAAAAGTCTTGAGTAGATTCGGCGGCATTCCCAACCAACCCAACACGATGGTAGAATCTGTCCAAAACACAACCTTTGATAATGTAGATCTTAGAGATTCGATAATTTTTTGGAACAATCTGGCACCTACTAACGCTGCGCATAATTCCAATTTCGGAACTGTGGTTGCTTTCGCCGAAGCTAATTTTTCCTTTAGAACATAACAGCCGCACGGTGACAGTTGATTCGTTATCAATGGCGCGTAGGTACGCGCATGCACCGTACGCTATTTGCGAAGCGTCACTAAAAATTTGTAATTCCAAAAGGCTAGGGCTATCGCAAGCTACAAAACGTGGAATATGTAAACTGTCGAGCTGTGGTAAAAGGTTGATAAACTGAACCCAAGTTCGTGCCACGTCGTTAGGAACGGGTTCATCCCAGTCAAGCTTTAAAAGCCAACATTTTTGCATGAGGGACTTGGCAATAGTTATAACAGGACTTAATAATCCTAAAGGATCGTATATCTGCGCTGTACCTGACAGAATAACACGCTTAGTAATAGTTTCCGAAATTGACTTAACTCTTGTGTGAAAGTTTAAAGTGTCAGATTTATTATTCCAGCCCAACCCTAATGTTTTATTTTGTGCGTCAACGCCCAATGCAAATTCCTTTGTAAAATCGTGAATATCACTAGGGCTGGCACGGTCAAAATTAAAAACCCACTTGCGTAAAACGAAACATCCTGACTTTAAAACCTTATCAGTTTCCTGACATAAATTTAACAATTCCTGTTTACTGTTCGCACTGCAAATGTAATCATCCACGTAAAAATCTTCATTTATGCTGCGTGCTACCTCCGGAATTTTACATTCTTGTGCTAATTGTTTTAAACACCTGCAGCTAAGAAAGGCCGAAGAGGCTACCCCATAAGTTACTGTATTTAATTGGTACACCCCTAGCGGTTGGGAAGGGTCCTCCCGCCATAAAATCAGCTGCAAGTCGCGTTGATTTTCGTCTAACAAAACCTGTCGGTACATCCGAGCTATATCTGCACAGGCTACATATTTGTTTTCTCGAAATCTTAACAAAATAGAAATCAAATCACCTTGAATGGCTTCACCAATCATTTGCAACGAATTTAGTGACAACCCTGAAGTCGATGCCATGCTAGCATCGAAAACAACCCTCAATTTTGTAGTGACAGCGTGCTCCCTGAATACGCCATGGTGTGCCAAAAAATAGTGCGGAGTACCGTAGGCATCGATACGACTCATGTGACCTAATTCGAGGTATTCATTCATAAAATCTACATACATTTTCTTGTAAGCAGGGTTGCGCTGTAAGCGCTTTTCTAATGCGTAAAACCGACGCTCGGCCTGAGTGCGCGTCTCGCCTAATGCGGTTGGCGATGCCTTAAACGGGATTCGAACCTTGAACCGACCGTCCGTAAGCCGAGTCGTTGTTAAGAGAAAAGAATCTTCGCACAACTGCTCTTCAAGACTGCGGGTATTGTCTGATCGAGCAGGCAATTCTTCTATTTCCCAGAATTTGCGTAAAGTGTCATTTACCTTATCCTCACATGCGTGCGTATAATTGCAAGGAACATAAATCATGTTAGCGTTACATTGCGCGTATGACGGAATCGCACCGGAAACCACCCATCCTAATTGCGTGTTTTGGAGAAATGGCCCACATGGTAGACGAATTTTACCGTCTGTTAATAATTCCCAAAATAGATCCGCACCCACTAATAAATCAATCGGCTGATTTAAAAAGAAGTTTGGATCAGCAAGCGTAATATTACAAGGAATATTTAACATCGTAACGTCTAAATTGACTGTAGGTAAATTTGTAGTGATTTGTGGTAGAACTAAACACTGTATGCGCGTAGTGAAGTTCTCGTGAATCGATTTCAATTGTAAGTTACACATTTGCGTGCAATGTGTAATTGAGTTTCCTACACCTAAAATTTTAGTGGACTGTATACATTGCGTGTTTAATTTATCACACAACGACTGCGTGATGAATGACCGTTCACTACCACTGTCAAGAACAGCTCGAGCTCTGTGATATGTACCAGTGTGCGTGTTTAATAACTCCACGACAGCCGTTGATAACAAAACAGATTGTTGCGTTTGTACCTTAGAAGAATGCGTGTCGTCAAGAACACGTTCGTACGCCTGCAGCGCATGTGTGTGTGTGCTGTCACCTTGTGTGTGAGCAGCAGGAACAGCTGATCGCCCGTCTGCTGTGACGAGCGTCGCTGCGCGCGATGCATGCTCCTGTGTAATCACATCACAAAGCAGAGAATTATGTTTTTTATCACACTTGCGACAGGGCCCAAACGTGCACTTATCAACCGAGTGACCTGTGCGCAGACAATTGATGCATTTCACAAACTGAAACCGCCCCTGAGTATCTAAATTAAGAAATCTTTGACATGAATATAGGTTATGTGAAGCATTGCACATTGGACAAACAAATCTGCGTTCCCTTTGTTTTGAAACTTATTGTTTCATAGAAACATTACAATGTATTTTTGAAGCAGATTGTGAATTATTGTTTTGTTTTCTATGTTCGCTTGAATTAAAACCAGTTTTGGAATGCGTTACTGTCAAAGTTTCTAAAATTTCTGCACGATTTCTCAAAAATTGCAATAAATCATCCAATTTTATCTTATTCTTGAGGTTCTCACTAGAATTATTGGGCAAGACGCGTTTGTACTTCTTCCATTCTCGCTCTGTGGCAGGATCCAACTTGGAAACGATAATAAAAATTATAAGCGTGTCCCAATATTCAGTGGGCTCCCCAAGAAGCTTCAGGGCTCTCATATTTTTTAATACATTGTCAATAAGCTTTCGCAATAGAACCGATGATTTTTTATTAAGCGATGGCAAGGAAAATATTGATTTTATATGATTATGCACTAAAAGTTTGCTATTTTCAAATCTATTTAACAATAATTCCCATGCCACCTCATAATTATTAGCGGAAAACTCAATAGATTCTATGACAGAACTAGCACTGCCCTTAAGCGCTGACTTCAGATAATGAAATTTCTGTATTGGTGAAATTAATGTGCAATTATGTACCAGACTCGAGAAGCTGTCTCTAAAATGGAGCCAATTTTCCAGTTCTCCATGAAATTCTGGAATAGAAACGATCGGAAGACGGATAGATTTGAGATTGGACGTGCAAGCTGTACATTTGGCATCATCAGCCACCGTTTCTTTCTTGTCCAAGCTGGAATCGATCAAACATTCTGCATATGCTAAAATGGCATAATACTCTTGCTCGAATTCCTCGCGAGATTCAAGTTATATTTGGATCTGTGTCTCATCTACGAGGTCTTCGATTTGAGTTTGTATGCGATTGAAATCGGCCAGTAACATATGCGAGCCTGTTATTCTCAATTTCAACTCGGCATGCTGTGTTGAAGACAACTTAGCACTTTCACTAAATGAATTTATGTATTTTTTAAAAAGAGTAAGGCGACCTTTGACGGATGCACGTTTTTTCTTTAAATCTTTTATTTTAATGGCCAGGCTACCATCCGATTTTGATTCCACACTTTCGCCAGCCATAGTGAAGTAGTGGTACTTACGGTTAACCCTAAAACAATGCGGTGCCTAAGCAAGATGCAGGCAGCTTGAAGACAGCTCGAAATCTTTGCGTGCGTAGCAGGTATTTACAGCGAAATAGCACGCCCACGACGCGCAATTAGGTATGCATACTCAAAGCACTGGAATTCAGAAAGAGCACAGTATTACACAAGCGAAAAGACAGGGGTTAGAAGGATATTTTGGCTGGTACACCTCACCTTCTGCAACGCATGATGCGACGTTGGGTTTCTATGTTTTTTAAATATTTGTTAAATATGCACTATTATTGATGGGCCATGAGTGAAAATTTGCGTGATTTATGAAATGGCGTCGGCGGCGCGCATTCTTCTTATTTTCTTAGTAGCTGCTTTTTAGCATCCAGCGTCATCCGTATAATCCATAGTAGTGGTTCCCATCCTGGGTCGATTGGACCAGATTCATGTTGGCGCTTGGAGGCTTGAATGAAGCAGCGATTTTGGTAATTATTTGGTTTTATTACTAAATTATACAAATTGCGAAATGTTTCGTTGTGCGTGAAGTTACAAGATGGAGATCGGAAAAAAACGTGGTATTTTTTGCGGAAAAGGATGACACGTGACCCGTCGCTGCATGCCGATGTCTCAAACGAGCGCGTTCGCGGTTGGCTGAGGTGTTGTCGTCGACTCGCCATTGGTCGCCGAGTGATGGCACGGCGCCTCGTTGGTTGGTTTGAAATCGTCAAGAGCGAAGCGTTGACACGACTTTAAATGTATACGAAAGGTTTGTTAAATGGAATAATTATTATTTAAACGATTTTATGGGTTTGAAAAGTATGATTTACGATTTTTATCTTAATTGATAATTATACCAACCAAAATTATATATTTCTTTGGTATTTATTCAAAATAATATATATTTTGTTGTTCTATCTTATATTACTTACCCAAGAAAAACGCATGAAAACTCGAAAACACGCGTTTTCACAAACATCAGACTGGTCTAGATCGATTGTTTACCCCCGAAAACCATCATATACCAAATTTCAGCGAAATTGTTAGAGCCGTTTCTGAGATCACAGAAATTTATAAATAAATATACAAGAATGGCTCGTTTAAAGGTAAAAGATTAAGTAACCAATTCCCTTATCCAACAAACCCAACAAACGGATGATTCCCACTAGTACCATTGCGTTTTTGTTCCATGGAACAAGTGCAACTCATTTGTCCGACTAGTTCCATTGAACTTAATAATGGGACAAATGCAACTCAACAGTCTCACTAGTTCCATTATCAAAAAAATTAAATTAAACACATTAAAATAAACGTTTATATGTGCATAAATGACAATTAAATTACTCTATTGATTCCCTAGTAATTTATTCAGATATTTTTTTTTGATTTAGATTGAGATTTGAGATTATTCTTATATTTCCAGAATATATTTACCAGTCACCGCAAAATGAACTAAAGTTGGAACTATCCATGCCATCATCTAAAGTTTGACACATTAACAAGTAGGTATATCTTTCCAGTAGCCGACTGTCGCCGACTATCTCGAGACGGTCGCCGACAGTTTGTAACAGCAGAAGTGGCAGCCGCTTATGATCGCGCGATGGTCGCCGAACGAAAAGATTTGCCTATACGAAAGTCGTCATCTGTAGCCAGCTGTCATCATTTGTCGCCAACTGTGGTAGACTATCGTCGCCTGTCTCTTATTATCGTTGACAGTCGCCAACTGTCGTCGCCTCTTGCCTATTGTGGATATCTGTCGTTACCTGTAGCCAGCTGTCGACATCTGTCGCCGACTGTCGTCGCCTTTTGTTGCCTGTCACCTGTTATCGCTGACAGTTGCCGACTGTAGTCGACTGCCGCTTGATGCCTTCGATCGTCGTAGCCTGTTACCGACTTTCATCGATAGTAGGCGACAGGCGACGACAATCATCGACATTCGTTGCATGTCAACGATATTCAGAAGCAGTCCCGACATTCGGCAACAGTCTGCAACTGTAGGCGATCATAGTCGGCAACTGTCAGTGAAAGTCGGTGGCATTGGGTAGCCGGCGACGGCGACGGCGGCAGCGACGGTAGTTGGCGACAGGCGACGACTTTCGTATAGGCATATCTTTTCATTCGGCGTTTGTCGCGCGATAGGTAATGAGCGACTGTCACTTCTGTTACAAACTGTCGGCGACCGGCTCGAGACAGTCGGCGACAGTTGGCTAATGAAAAGTTTTGAATAAAAGTACTTATTGTTAGGAGACTAGCGCCATCTGCGTGTGATCTCCACAAACACGGTCAAGATTTATCGATTCAGCGAAAATCGATCGGTAGACGCCGCGTCGCATCACTAGGTCGGATGCGCGGTGTAGCTGTCAGTTCTAGAAATCACACAACGCAGGCGGCCGGCGTTGATTGTTTTTTGTAAAAGACGTATGTCGTGGAGATTTATCGCTAATTAACTAATTATAGTTTGAGTGCCCAATTCGTTTGTCTATTGTTTGAGAGGCATGACGCCCTAAATTAATTACTGTGTATTGTCAAGTGTTTGAACAACGTGCCCATTACATAATCATAGACTTATTGGTTTTAACCTATTGCCCGTTTAGAACGGATGTATTTATGTGAACTGATTCTAAAATTAGTCCGGTCAATAAAGAAAAAACTATCGACAAATTCCTACAGTCTAAATTTATTATTCTAAATGTTTTTGTGATGTTTTTAGATAGCCCTGTATAGCTTTAGTCTCATTTCTCGAGAAGCATTTTGAAATAGGGGGGGAAATATGCTTAACGGCCTCGCTCGTATAAAAAAAAATCTACAGTAGAGATTAATGTACACTATCAATTAATAAGACATCACTATCCTATAAATAAAAGTTCTCCAGTTTTTGATAAGAGATTCCATTCATAAAAAAAAATTAGGTTTTCTATAAAAAGTTTGTACTTACAAAATCATACAAATGGTGACAATTTGGGAATACGATCACAAAATAGTCTTGAATGTGTCTGTAACTTTTCACCAGGGTGACTTATACGAAACCAATTAATTAACGAACATCCTTCGTTTCTTTCATTGCTTTTGTATCGAGAATAAATTGTACACCGAATATTTTATCTGTAAATTTGTATGAACCAATAAATATCAAAATATCACACAATTATACGAAAAGGATTTTTTAATAATCGCTAATTTACCTTTAAAATGTAATAACATCAGTCTATACGCGTGACCTTGATTGCGCTGCTCTTGCTTCCCAGTCCCGATGCAGTGTTTGAAAAGGACATAGGCGCGCACCGGTCTCTTGGTCTTTTCATTTGTTTATTTTCATGTCACCGCTCATTTATTTACAACTAGCTGATGCCCGCGACTTCGTTAGCGTGAACTTTATGACTCTGGCGTATTAATACATACAATACAAACTAATGTAAGATACAAGAAAATATAAAAATTGTTAGAAACAATTTTTTTATTATATTACCCACGTGAAATTTATAGAGGTCGTAGAGCAAGAGATTATTTGAAGCAAAGATTAAATATATTTTTTATACAATATAACTGATAAAATTAATTATAAGTGATGAGATGTTATTCGTATCAGAAGTGAAAGTGGAATGAGTCAAAAATGATGAGCAAGGAATGTCTGGAATTTAAAAATTAAAATTGAGGAATGAAATTTGAAAATAGTGAAATGATAGAAAGGGGGTGGACAAGAACAGGAAGAATGGTACTTATTGTAACATCGCTACACCGCGCCTACAGACACAATTTTTTACTATTTTAATACGTGTATAGATTTTGACGCGTTAAGAAAGTGAAAATTTGCTGGGTCGAAAACAGTACCGTGTGGTTAATATGGACCGTAATATACATTGCATTATTTGTAATTCACCATTAAGTGAAGAAAAGTCAGTTACAGTTACACATTAATAGCAACATTTTACATGCTAATTAAATTAAAGTATAATAAAGTTAATTACCTTATTCTAAGCCTATATAATGAAAGAGGTAACCGCGTTTCCGGTTCTAGTACTAGTCATAAATACATACATAGACTTCAGGTCTAGGTACACCATCAGTGTAATTTGTCCCTATATATTTATTTATTATTTATTTATTTAAATACCAGATAGCTTCTTTTAAATATTTTGTGTTTCTAGAAATATTATGTTGAGGTTTCTAGAAAAACCGTTCCCCGATTATCAAATCATGTAATTTTATTTTGACAGATGTTTTACTAACAATTATTTTAATTTCTAGAAGTATTAAGTGTTATTATTGCACAAAAACAACTTGACCACGGTGAGTAGGTAAGGTTCGTTAGGTTGTGACCAAAACACAAGCGAACGAGTGACTTAAGCTTAGGGCGAAAGTAACACAGACACAAAAACAATTTTGCCGTGGAGTGTAGGTTACATTTGTTAGATTTCCTCTGACCAAAAAATGACCGATCGAGCGACGCGAGCGGGCGACTCAAGCTTAGGGCGATAGTAACACAGACACAAAAACAACTTTGCCGTGGAGAGTAAGTTAGGTTTGCTGGGTTTCCTGAGACCAAAACATGAGCGAGCGAGCGACTCAAGCTTAGAGCGAAAGTAACATAGACAAAAACAACTTTGCCGTGGAGTGTAGGTATATTAAAATGTCATTCTTCTCTTATTCCTTTCATAATATAAAAATCATATTTTTAGAAAATAAAATTTCTAGTGGTAATAGCTGCGGTTTAACGTTAAGTTAGAATTTAAAACATATAGCTTCAAAAAATAACAACTATTTTGTTTCAGCAATTTGTCAATTGCATTTTCGGTCAAATGAAAATATAGAAAGTAAAAAAATTAGGAAACGTTTTCAGTATATTGAAATTCGTCCAAAACCTATTCGCCTTCATGATAGGTAATCCGCTTTGATTATATAGTCCCTAGATAGAGCGCGGCAGTGCAATTTGCGTCCAAAAAAATATCAGCCAACTGTTGGCCTCTAAATCGCCCGTCGCCGCTCAGTGTCAAATTTGACGCTAAGCGATAAGCACATATTACTCACTGGGTTTCGGGTGTAAAATAATGCCTTAAAATGCCGAGTTGTGTAATAAAAGTATGCCGCAATTATAAAGGACGATTTGTGATAACCCAAAAAGTCCGCTACCATCAATAAGTAATCCAAATTCTCTCATATTTAAAATAAATATTTCGTCTAATAAAATTAAAATTTTTACAAACGCTATCTTGACAGATTTTTAATGTTGCCAGTGTTGTAAAAATTCCCAAAAAAAGTAATATGATGGGGAGTCATATACATAAGTAAATGAAAATATTTAACATTTTTTTCATTATTACAAGCTTTTATATATTGCCTTGTTAGTTAGGTACTATATTAGTAAAGGTCAAATCTTTTAATCTGAATTTGACTCATTTTCCAGTGTCCGATTGAACTGAAATTTGAGATACACCTTTAGTTCTGATAACAATGCAATTAAGTACATTTGTTAATAATTCAAAATGGCTTCCGCAACAAAATGGCGGATTACATATTTAAGTAAAATACATCTGATAAGGATATCAAGAACAAGAGACAATAATAGAAAGTAATAATGAAAAAAGACAGACTAAAATACGACAGGGAGTGAGGCAGGGTTGCCCACTTTCAGCAGCAATATCTCAAATCAAAGACAAAGATATAGGAGGAGTTAGTATTAATGGAGAAAAGATACATTTTATAAAATTTGCAGATGACATAGCAGCCCTTGGAAGCAGTTCACAACAGTTAGAAAAGTTAATAGAAGCAATGAACAATATTTTTAAAGAACATAAATTGAGTATAAACATAAATAAAACCAAGTCTTTAATTGTCTCAAAGTCAGGTCCAGTAATTAAAAATATCCAACTTAATAATAAAACAATAGACCAAGTTCAAAGTTTTAAATATTTAGGAACTATTATCAACGAAGAGGCAAGATGCTTAGAAGATATTAAGAAGAGGATTGCTATTGCAAAAAGTACATTTAAGAGTAAAAAATATATATTTTGTTCTGGCATTAAAGAAAGTTTACGTAAAAGATTTATTAAAACATTTATATGGAGCACTGCTTTGTATGGATGTGAAACGTGGACGATGACCAAAAAAGATAGAGATAGATTAGAAGCATTTGAAATGTGGTGCTGGAGGAGAATGAAAAAAATAAGTTGGACAGAAAAAATTACAAATGAGAAGGTACTAGAGGATGTGAGAGAGAAAAGACAAATAATACAAATTATAGAAAATAGAAGAGGGAAAATGTTCGGTCATCTACTACGCCACGATGCGTTTTTTAAAATAATAATGGAAGGAAAAATAGAAGGAAAGAGAGGAGTAGGAAAACCCAGAAGAAAATTTATAGACCAAATAAAAGAAAAATTAAACGTGAAAACATATAAAGAGGTTAAGAACTTAGCGGAAGGAAGAGAGACATGGAAAGCACTCCACCGACAAGAGCCCAGCTCTTAAATATAAGAAGAAGAAGAAGGATATCAAATGAAGGGACTTGAAGAGTAAATCATTGAACATTTCATTTCTATTACTTTCATAAGACTCGTCAATTCTTTGAAATTGTAAATAAATGATAAACTAATTGTTATACGTTCATAATTCATATTAAAAAAATCAATTCAATATATATTACTTTGCTATTTGAGTCGGTAGGTTAGGTTTGTTAATTAGCTTGTGACGTGACCGAATTATTAAAATAAGCGGCCAAGTGCGAGTCGGACTCGCCCATGAAGGGTTCCGTAGTAGCAAATAACATAATATAAAATTCTTGTAGTATGTTTTTTTTTAATTTTTATATTTGGGTTGATTGAATGAAAGGTAAATTACCGTTTATGATTTATGACGTATTAAAAAAAAACTACTTACTAGATATCGTTCAAACCAATTTTCGCTGGTAGTTTTTATGGTAATATACATCATATATTTTTTTTAGTTTTATAATTCCCTTATTTTAGAAGTTACGGGGGGACACACTTTTTTCCACTTTGGATGTGTCTGCCGCGCAAAGTATTCGGTTTAGAAAAAAATGATATTAGAAACCTCAATATCATTTTTGAAGACCTATCCATAGATACCCCACACGTATGGGTTTGATAAAAAATAAATTTTTGAGTTTCAGTTCTAAGTATGGGGAACCCCCATTTTTTTATTATTTTTTCTATTTTTGTGTCAAAACCTTAATGCGGTTCATATAATACATCTTCTTACCAAGTTTCAACAGTATAGGTCTTATAGTTTCTGAAAAAAGTGGCTGTGACATACGGACGGACAGACAGACAGACAGACATGACGAATCTATAAGGGTTCCGTTTTTGCCATTTGGCTACGGAACCCTAAAAATACAAATAGAAGTACCTAGTAGTGCTATTCAAAAGCAACCCCAGACGCCACAACAATCAACAATAATTCACAATACCACATACTGCCAGTTCCCACGTAAGATATATTAGTGCACCTTTTAGTGACTATTTATTGAAGGTTATTCAGTAATAACATCAAATATAATTTTGTAAATAATATATTTAAAGCTAACCAGTTTCAAATTCATCAAACGAAATCACCCTTCACATTTTACCCTTTTTATTGGGAGTTTTTCATACGCTGATAACCCAACGCATGCACACAGCGACAGATTCGCGAGTGTTAGATAACGTAATTACGTTAGCTTGTGTGCGTGTCGTGCACACGAGGATAAAAAAGTTGGCCTGTTTTGTTTCAGTGAATTGCAGGGCGACACTCTATCTAGGTACTATATAATCAAAGGTAATCCGCTACGCGACACTAGCGAACGCCACCTAGACAGTTGGGTTTTGTAATCCAGTTTGTTCGTCATTGGATCGTCTTTTGTGACACTAGGTAGGTTTTTATACACATTTTATTTGCAGTTAAATGTTGCTGTTTAACTCACTGTACCGTTATTTGAAGTTTATATCATTTTATTGAGAGACGTATTTATTATCGCCTGGTAGTGCTTAGTTACGTTAATGTGATTATACTTAGAAAGTAAGCAGGTTAGGACCAGCGATAAAAAAAAAATCCAATAGGCAGCTCATGTAGATCGACATATTCATGTTCTAATGTAATAAAAGTAGGTAGCGATTAATTTGACAAAATTAATTATAACGATAAACAGACAGTAACATAATGTCTTATTTGGTGGATAAACGTAGTCTTTCAGTTTTGTTTGTATACTTATGCGATGATGATAAAAATATAAGAAGAGCTAGTATTTTTAGATATATCACGTTCGGGAAATTCAGTATTCTCTTTTTTCTCGGGGGTTAAAACTAGGCGTGACACAGGGAGATGCCAAATCTTCAAAAAAATTTACATCTGCTCTGGAAGATGCCTTCAAGCTCCTGGAATGGGAAGGACTAGATTCGATTCGCCGACGATATCGACGATGTCATGACACTCATGGCATGGGTTAAGTCTTCTATCGATAGACTTAATTACGAAGCTTAGTCCTTAATTTTCCGGCTATAAAACTTATTGAATAAAAATAAAATTTAGAAAAAAATGTCAAAAATCATTTATCTTTTGATATTTGTATCACTTGATGATTGTCACTTTTTTTCTATTTCTTTCGATTTCTTAAAAGGTAAATGTTTACGTCAGATCATTTACTTACAGCTAAGTTTACTGCCGCTTCCTCAGCGCAAGTACAGAATAAGCAGTAACAAACTGTACTGCAGCATTTTCTCAAAAAACGGCAACTTACAATTAATTATGTGGAAGTGATATTAAAATTAGATATGTGGAATTGTGGACTAAGAATACATTGTTGTGTCATAATTAGAGATCGGATATTCCAGTACATATTTACCTAAACTTCGAAGTAGTACGTAACATACAGTGGATAATACCACCTCTCGAAGTTATATGCACTGGAATATCCGCTCTCTGGTCATAATTATTTATTAAGCATGATGTCAAGTTTAAAATTAATGTCAATTGTAAATTCAGTACTTAAACATGTACAGAATGTACTTTAAATTATGACATTTGTGAATGTACAAATACAAACCTTTAAGATGGCCCCGCGCCAAGCTTAAGCCAGACATTTTTGTCTCTAAGTTAATCATTGGTTCCGGCCTTATCACAAAATACTTTCTATACATAAGCTTTAAATTTTCCATCTGGTATATCAAGAACCGATTCTGACAATTTAATAAACTTCATACAGTTTCCCTTAAACGACAGAAAACAATTATAAATAAATAAATATCTTTTAATATTTTGTATACGACATGATTGCTATAAGACACAATAATTACAGACATCACAATAGAAAAAATAGATACAAATCTTTTACAACCATCTCTTTCGTCGGGATGTATACAATTATTTTGAAATTAAATCTATCAATATGCTTGCTCCTTTTATGTAGAATGTAATTGGTGGCAAGCTGAATAACAGATTGATTATCACAATACAATACAATTTTACTACTTGTCGTCGTCATTAAAAATTTCTAAACGAAAGCTTGCAGGAACACCGCTTCTCTGCTTGCTTCGCTCAAACTATAATACTCCGCCTCGGTGTACGAAAGCGATATACACGTCTGTTTAAAGCTGCCCCAAGATATCGAATTGGCACCATATTTTAACACATAACCTGTGTATGACTTTCGATCAATATCGGAAGCCCAGTTCGCATCAGAATATCCGTCAAGAATAGGATTTTGATTCGTGACTTTGTATAACTAAACATTAATCTTTAGCATTCTAAAACCTTATGTAGTATGTTTAGTTAATACTTTTAAATCTAGTAGAATTCAGTATGAAAAGTGTTAAATTTACTTTAATATCACACGGCAAACAAAATGTCAGGGCGAGTAGTTACACAAAGGTACATTAAACTACCTGAAAGATATCACAAAAGAAACGATAGATACAAATGTTTTCTAAAAATGGCCAGCATTGCATAGTACTCCAACGAAATAAACCGGAGAAAAAAATAATGCTTCAAAGCACTTACGGTTTAACTACGTGAATATTTAATTTGCTATGTACCTCAAATTACAGTTGCATATAACTTACTGTCTCGAATGGATTCAAAAACGCCAATGACGCACAAACTGGGTTACAAGACCCAACTGCCTAGGTGGCGCTAGCGTAGCGGGGAGCGTGCATAGTGGGGAGCGGAAGCGGTAGATGGCGTGGACTTAGACCGGAAGTCATAACTACTAGAAACAGAAATGGCTGCCTCTCATCATACAGACTTGAGATAAAAGAGATTTTTTTACATCACATTTTTTGTCTGTATATCATCATAATTTGTCCGTTTTTATATAAGCAGTGTAACAAAAGTTGTAATATTAATCATACTCTATCGAACGGTATACTCTTAGGGTTCCGTAGTAAACAAAGAATCCCTTATAGTTTCGCCATGTCTGTTTGTGTGTCTGTCTGTCCGCGGTTTTACTCAGCGGCTATAAGTACTTGAGAGCTGTAATTTGGTATGGGCATATATTACAAATCATGGCAAAAAAGTCGAAAAGTAAAACATTGAAAAAAAATTTTTTTAGTAACTCTCGTAAAATTGAAGTGAGAGTGAATTATTTTCTTCTTGGCTAACCCATCGTGTGGGGTATTATTATATAGGTCTTTTAAAAATATTGCAAAACTTATGAACATAGTTTTTTGATTTAGGGGTCCGTTTCTCGTTATATAATGGACAAGTGAAAAAATTCACAAGATATAGTGTATATAACGAAATTTAAAGGAAAACTGATACTGTCTTCAAGCGGTTATGCATCTTATATCACTGGACATAAAGCTTGTTTTGAAATGACGCGTCGCGTCCGATGCCATGCCAGGCCAATCGAATGTAGCGCGGCCCATAGGTTCTAGTGGAACTACCTAACCTACACGACGCGCTTGATTCGCCGCGCTAATTCGTAGTATGGTTTTTATTTTATTACAGGAATTCCTCATAATATTTATTGGAGATTTTTTTTATATTCGAATCAAAGCTTTATGGTTTGTAAGAATATTAATAAACCTTGACTGTAGAATTAATGCGTCAGCATAAAAAATCGTTAAATATTAATTTAAAAAAAACTACTGATGTCACCCCCTTGAAAATTTAGGATAGTGAGCATTACAATAATATAATAATAATAACTAAAAATCACAATTACCGTATTTTTTTATGTTTGAACAGGATTTTTTTTAAATATTTTATTTTGCAAAATATATTTCCTCTTCTTATTTAGGAGAGATTTCTTAAATCTAGCTTTTATTATTATTGAGTAAACATATGATGTAAAATCTCCCGTGTAGAAATTATTGTTCGAAAGATATAACAATATGAGTATAAAAATGGCATTAAAACCTGTAACTTACAGTTGGAATAGCATATTCTAAGATATTTCGAAACAATCTCTACTGTAGGTTTTATTGTGAAATTCTCATACAACCGAAAATTCACAGCCCCGACTAAATAGGCTGTTTGCTGGTGTTATTGATAAAACTAGATGTATAAATAGTGATAAACGCTTAAATCTGAATGAAAGACGTCACATGGCGTTACGTCACGGTTCACGTGTTGGTTAAATGTACTCAATAGTGAAATTACAATAAAGACGGTGAAATCAGTTGTGAAGTGGTGATATATTCGACATATTCGTCTGGGGCGATATGAGCTCAGGGTGGGGCATAGGGACCCAATCTTGTTCACCATTGTCTTGGGATCCAAACCCCGAAGAGGATTTCGAGATCAAGCTGGACGAGGTCGTCCGAAAGCCGTCCGACCAATATATGCACAGTAAGTGATAGATATTAAGTTTGCCAGCTTTTGAAATTTAATGTAATTCATTCATATATTTTAAGCTTAGGTTATAATTAGGTTAGAAGGTTCCCTACACCTTATCTAGGGTGGTAGCAGACTGCGTAGGTTTGTTTGTGTGTTTGTTTGTTGCCGGTGGGATTGCCGGACTCGTGCAACATACCGTAATCTTAGCTTTCTGCCTACATATACCTACTCGTTAATGTGTCAAACTTTAGATGATGACATCGTTAGTTCTTAGTTTCTTACTTAAATTCATTTTGCGGTGGCTGGTAAATATACTTACTTATCTGGAAAATAATAATCTCAAATCTCAGTCTCTCAAATCTTAATTTAATTATCATTTATGCACATATAAACGTTTATTTTAATGTGTTTAATTTAATTTTTTTGATAATGGAACTGGTCAGACTGTTGAGTTGCATTTGTCCCATTATTAAGTTCAATGGAACTAGTGGGACAAATGAGTTGCACTTGTTCCATGGAACAAAAACGCAATGGTACTAGTGGGAATCATCCTAACAAACCAGAACTTTTCTTTTAGTTATTAAAAAACGAAGAATGGTCAGTAGATAATATAGGCGTCAGGATTTCAAACTTTTAATTTTTTTTATGAAAAAGTGGAGGGTTTTTGTATTGGGAAATAATTTCCCAGTGTTCATTACTGCAAGACAAAATATCAAGAAGTGGAAACATACTTAGTTCTTACCATCTGGTCGTAATTGTCATAATATGCTTTTCACCCGGTTCTGCTTTAGAATTATCGAAAAATCTGTTATGTCAATAATTTATGCTGTTAGCCCATAGTGTTAAAAATGAAATTGGGACAATGTTTTACCTACAAAAATCAATACATATAATAAAACAGTAGGAAATAATAAGATTAAAATTGAAAGTAAAAATATCATGAACCTAATGTTAAAGTTCTAGTAGTAAAGTTTAGTAAAATTAGGAAAATCAATATTTATTTAATAAACAAATTGTTATATTTTATTGTTATATGTACAATTTTTTATAATTCCTTGAAGCAGGAACAAACAATGAGAAATAATTTCCCACATAGGTAATCAAAACAAAAAAAAAATACAACAATCCTAAATGCTTTTGGTAAGGAAAATTAGTCTATAGTTTACAATAGTATTGAATATCTGCACAAATGCACTGATCTGATTTTTTTATAATAATTTGAGTTAAGAGACCACGTACCTACCTATTTTCGAAAAAAAATGGTCTATTGGTGACTTTGACGAGTTTGAAGTTGACATTTATGGCCGCATGAAACGTCATAATGAAAAGTGTTGCCACTTATCCGATTAAAAATGTATGTAATATTTTTTATTTACCTACCGGAACTACCTGCTTTTGACGACCGAAATCGAGACAGAATTTCGGAATTGAAACCGAATCCTTTTTACAAGTATCTTGTTTTGAGGGAAAAATAAAGAAAACATATAGATTATCATAACGTTTTCTAATAGAAAAAGACTAATTTATTTATAATATAATTAATTTTATTATTATGAATAAATGAGTTTACAAGATTTATTTATTAGTCTTTATTTATTTTTATTTTTAAATTACATAATAATCTAATATCACATAAAGTATAGTTGCTAATTATACCAATTATATTAAAATAATAAACAAAATAGAATAAATCACTTTAATCTTTAAAAATCTAACTTCTAAACTTAATTCGATATTTTATATAAAACTTTCGTAAATAAAACTATGTATTATTTAAAAAAAAATTGAAGCTAAACGCTACATTATAATCAAATTGAACGGTCTTACAAAGGGATTTTTGTCTTAGTCGAAATAAAAACCTTCGCATTAAAGGAAAATTCAATCAGTCACGTTATTGGTCTTTTTTCTTATGTCAAGTGTTGTGCGAGTCCGTGGAATTATATGTACGTCTATGTCTATTCGTCCATAGTCAGTTTTTCGGCAAAGAGGCTGGACGCCCGGACACTAATCACAATCATAAGAATGCTTTGCCGAAACTTGACCGGAACCGAAACCGAACGTTTCGGATTCGGTCGTTGTTTCGGCAGGTGTGCCGCCGACACCGAAACTAAACCGAAACCCCTATTTTGACCAAATTCGACTGAATCGGAAACCGAAACCAAACTTTCGGTCGGACACTACTGGAAATATAAACAATGTTAGTAAAATGGAGGAAGTGGGAAGTATCTTTCCAGTATCTTATTAAGGGAACTGCAAACTTAATATTTCTTTGCCAACAAATGATGTAATTAGGTTACGTCATGTTATCATGAAACCGAATTATTCGGTAGCCATTTAAAATCGTTACCAACTTACCATTATTATGCATGGGTTTTCTGACACTGGGAGTAACCGAGATATGGGGTTCTTGATTGCACAGTTCGGGGTGAACCACTTTAGCTATCGTCATGGTCAGTAACAAGTTAAAAAGGTACAAGTTCAAACTGCTTCGAACGCATCCAATAATTTGTTACGGTAATCCTACGGTATCCTTGGGCTCCGTCTACTTAGAGCCGCAAAAACCACATGCTTTGTCTGCCTCATTAGGGATAAAGGCGTGATAGTATGTATGTAGGTTTCCTTATCAGAACTAATTGACACATTATAGCGGGGACTATGGATGACCCAATGCGAACCTCTTTGCCTTCAACCCGACGATCCACGCGTTTGCGAAGAGCACCCCAAGTGCTAAGTCTATAATTTGTCTATAAAAAGTAGTTGATGGTTTGGTAAAAAAGAGATTGTATAAAAGAAGATAATTTGTATAACATACAGTTGCTAGGAATAAAATAATTTTACACGCGTAGTGCGAGACTTTCATTCATTATATTATAGTGGGCGACGCCGTCGATATTGAAAAAGGCTTTGCCGCCCGCTATAAAAATTGGCGCCAAACGTAAGGGCACGGACAAATCCTAGTGTTTTCGTGAATCTAGAACTTTTCCCGTATAACCTAAGTGTTACCTGAAAGTGTTTTGAACATTTTGTGAACTTGTGAACTGTGTGTGTTTTTTCCGCCGCGCGTCGTTTGTTCACGTTGATCGTCTTTTTTTTTTGTCTACGACGGTCGTATACCGTTTTGTACCGTGGACATTGGAAGATTATAGGACTGTTTTTCCATGGATTTGTGACAGTTTTGGAACCTTCGCACTGTTTGTTCCACGAAGACGTGTGCTTTAATAGGTCTGGGAAACGTAATTTTCCATTTCCCTGTTTTCCCACCTTCGTGACAGTGCCGGAACTTATAAGACTGTCCGTCTCACAAATTCGTTCAGTTCTACTGTTGGCGATAGAAAATTTCTGTTTGTTTACGCAAACATATAGTCTTCCTAATCTTACCGTTCCTTCCGTGTTTCGTGACAGTTTTATGTCAAACTGTTTGTTCCGCAAAACCCGTGTTGGACTTTAACTTTGGAACATTTCGTGTTGTACCTACGTACTATCTCTAGTGACTGTGTACCAGTTTGTTCCGCGATTGAGACTGTTTGAACTCTAGTACGTGTAGATACCCTGTTTGTTAAACTGTTTAGTTGGACTTAGTGATTTAGCGTTTGCGCGCTGTGGTGTAAGTGTAGCGTACCTACCTACCTAGACTGTGTTAGTGCTTTAAGACGTTTCGTGTAAATAGTTCCGACATGGTGCTTACGAGATCGCGCGCCGCGAGCCCGGCTGCCACCGGCGCCTCCCCTAATGAGGCGGCGTCTTCGTCGGCGCCATATACCCATCAGCCTGCGGGGGAGGCTGTCGGGTTATGTGGGACTCCACGCCAGAGTGACGTGCCTACCCACTAAAAAACCTCCGGAGTTCCACCTTAACCGCCTTTGCCGGGGACACGGGAAAGGAAATACAACCGCGAACCCCGGCGCGGCTGGCCGCCGAAGCAGCCCCTCCTCGGGGGCGTCTGAGCGCCCCCCCACTCACCAAGTAGGCGCGTCCGGAACTCACGGACGCGCCGTACCTCCTCGGCCCAGTTGAGAGGCGGCGAACTCCCACGCAGTTCACCGCCTGTGGGCCCATGGGAGCCAGATAAACCGGCTCCCAGCGGCGGAGAAGATGTGAGGCTCCGCCGCTTACCTCTCGCCGCAAACGCGGTGCGGCACCACTCGGCCGCGGAGGACAGGGAGAGCGGCAACGTAGCACCGACACTCCCTGACCTCCGCGACCGATCATCAACCACAGCCACGGCGGTGTGGCCCCGCCTGAAGCGCCGGGAGAGCAATGAAACATTCCCCTCCCGGCAGCCCCACCCCGGGTGGGGGGAGAACTTCCCACTCCCCCACCGCCCCATTGGGCGCATCCCAGCAGGCTCAAGGCCGAAGCCGAGCCCGCGGGAGCGCCCCTCCCCGGGTGGGGGGAGATCTTCAAACTCGCCCCCTCGCGGGTTTCTCTTGGCTTCCCCGTGGCTTCACGGCACCACGGGTACTGAGCCCCCCCGGTACGACAAACCGGGAACCCATCGGGGGGGAGATGAAAGTCGACCTACCTCAACTGGAAGCGTTAAGACGCCACCGGCTTTGACAAAGACAACGTCCGCCTCCTCTTCGTCCACTTCTAAAAAAGCAGCCGCTGCAACTAACAGCAAAACTCGTCTGCGCTGTAATTATTGCAAACAGTTTGGGCATCTGAAGGACGCGTGCCTACGTTTAACTAAGATAAAGAAAGATCAGGAATCGGAGCCGCGTGAGCCTAACATAACGTGTTTCGGTGTGGCGCGCCCGGCGTCATAAGGTCTAATTGTACCACGTGTAAACAAAAGACAGTTGATAAGGTACCGACAGCGTCATTTCATACTGTGTCAAGTGTGAGCTTAGACTCTAGAGTGCGACTTGTTTTAGAAATTAAAGTGTATGGTAAAATAGGAAATGTGTTAGTAGACACAGGTGCTAAACAATGCATAGGTAGCGTTAGTCTTAGGGCCCATCTGGCCGAGCATAACCATGCTTTTGAAAATGTATATACAGAGCTAAAGTTTGCTGATGGTCGGGTGGTTGCGCAAATTGTCGAAAGGACGCAAGTTAAGGTTGAGGTTCGCGGTGTGTCGCCCGGAGCAACAGAAAGTTTGTTGGGAATGAATTTTATACAGGACGCTGGCATGATATTAGACTTTGTTCGCGGTGTTTGGTTTATTAAAAACGATATGACCCCTCAGCCAATCGTATATGAGGGACAAGGTCAGTTGCATAAGCCACTTAGTTGTTCGTCTGTGAGCCTTCGTGAGGACGAAGGTAGCCACTTGGGTATAGACGAACGTCAGCGACTGTCTGACCTCCTGAATGTCAATGAAGACATTTTTGCTGCAGGGGGAGGACCGACCAAGTTCGCTGTTCATCGTATAGATACTGGTGATGCTAAACCCATTACAAGCCCGCCTTATCGAGTGACTCCTGCTAAGAAGGAAATGATTAAGGCAGAGATTGAAAAAATGTTAGAAGACGATGTCATTGAGGACGCCGAGTCGGAGTGGGTTTCTCCCGTGATTCTGGTACCAAAGAAGAATGGGGAAGTACGCTTTTGTGTCGACTACCGGAAATTGAACAGCGTCACTCGCAATGACAAGTACCCACTACCAGTTATTGATGACCTGTTGCACAGCGTTAAGGTAGGGTGTGTGATCCCCCCCGATGGGTTCCCGGTTTGTCGTACCGGGGGGGCTCAGTACCCGTGGTGCCGTGGAGCCACGGGGAAGCCAAGAGGAACCTGCGAGGGGGCGCTCCTGCGGTTTGCGCCAGCAGTGAGCGCCCACATTGGGGCGGCGGGGGAGTGGGAAGATCTCCCCCCACCCGGGGAGGGGCGCTCCCGCGGGCTCGGCTTCGGCCTTGAGCCTGCTGGGATGCGCCCAATGGGGCGGCGGGGGAGTGGGAAGTTCTCCCCCCACCCGGGGTGGGGCTGCCGGGAGGGGAATGTTTCATTGCTCTCCCGGCGCTTCAGGCGGGGCCACACCGCCGTGGCTGTGGTTGATGATCAGTCGCGGAGGTCAGGGAGTGTCGGTGCTACGTTGCCGCTCTCCCTGTCCTCCGCGGCCGAGTGGTGCCGCACCGCGTTTGCGGCGAGAGGTAAGCGGCGGAGCCTCACATCTTCTCCGCCGCTGGGAGCCGGTTTATCTGGCTCCCATGGGCCCACAGGCGGTGGACTGCGTGGGAGTTCGCCGCCTCTCAACTGGGCCGAGGAGGTACGGCGCGTCCGTGAGTTCCGGACGTGCCTACTTGGTGAGTGGGGGGGCGCTCAGACGCCCCCGAGGAGGGGCTGCTTCGGCGGCCAGCCGCGCCGGGGTTCGCGGTTGTATTTCCTTTCCCGTGTCCCCGGCAAAGGCGGTTAAGGTGGAACTCCGGAGGTTTTTTAGTGGGTAGGCACGTCACTCTGGCGTGGAGTCCCACATAACTCGACAGCCTCCCCCGCAGGCTGATGGGTATCCGTAACAGGGATCTTTCCTCCGTTAAAAAAAAAAAAAAAAAAAAAAAAAAAAAGGGTGTGTGATGTCTACCATTGATTTAAAAGCCGGCTACTGGCAAATAGCCGTCGCGCCGGAGGATAGACCCAAAACTGCGTTCACCACGCCTTATGGAACCTTTCAGTTTCGTCGTATGCCGTTTGGCTTAAAGAACGCCCCGGCAACTTTTCAGCGTTTGATCGACCGGATGAGGTCTGGGCTTAAAGATGTCTGCGTAATGGCTTATTTGGATGACTTGTTGATAATATCATCAGACTTTAGTCAACATCTAAAGGATCTTCAGCAAGTTTTCGACCGTCTACGGCTATTTGGTCTAAGAACCAATAGAGCCAAGTGCGTTTTTGCTAGAAAAGAGGTCACTTACCTGGGCCACGTCGTAACTACGCAAGGCATCAAGCCAGATTCCAAGAAGGTCGAAGCTGTCTTGAAGATGTTGCCACCGACGAACTTGAAAGAGCTAAAGACGTTTCTCCAAACGTGCTCGTGGTTTCGAAAATTTATACCACATTTTTCTGAGGTTGCTCGACCTCTGACAGATCTTACTAAAAAGAACAGTCGTTGGCAGTGGGAGGAGTCTCAACAGAAATCGTTTGAGGAACTCAAGTTACGGCTCTCGACAACCCCTTTACTCCGTCAACCCAGTTTTGATGAGCCATTTGTCCTGAGGACAGATGCGAGCGCGTATGCTTTAGGAGCAGTGCTTATGCAGGGCGCTACTCCTCAGGAAGAACAGCCGATTGAATACGCCAGCAGGCTGTTGACTTCCGCTGAGAAAAATTATACAACAACCGAGCGAGAAGCCTTGGCGGTGGTTTGGGCTTTAGATAAATTCCGTGGTTACCTAGAAGGTGTAAAGGTACGCGTTGCTACTGACCACCAGCCTTTGAAGTGGCTTCTGGGGTTAAAAACTCCAAGTGGACGACTTGCTCGGTGGGCTATGAAGGTACAATCATATGACCTGGATATAGATTACACTCCAGGCAAGGTCAATGTTATTGCCGACACTTTGAGCCGTCCAGTGTGTACCGGTAACGAAGAGCAGGTAACTGAAACCCATGATACCTGTCCTGTCGTGATTGACCTACCTCAATGGGCCCCGGAGGACATGGGGAACTCACAGTTAAATGATCCAGATCTAACCCAAATCATTAATGATTTTGAAAATACCCAAAATCCGGAGGTCGCGTTGCGTTGGACAGATAAGAGGGTATTATATCTATCTTTCCCAGGGGGTTCTTTATAGGTGTGACCCAGACGGCGAGTCTGAAGAGCCACAGTTGGTTATTCCAGAGTCTTTGAAGGCAAAGCTTATGAAAGAGTTACATGACGCGCCTACTGCAGGGGCCCTACTCCAAAAACATACACCGTATTTACGGGCGTACGAAAGGCACGGGCCGACACCGGTGCCTTCGTTTACACTCCATAAAGTCGGGCCGTACAACACGGATCCCATACGAGCCCGTAAACTACGCGCATCGACACCAGTGATGTAACTTTTTGCTAAAGTTACCGGTATTGTATCGGTACTTTCGAAAACAATAAATTTATCTTAATTAGATAATAAACATGAGAATCTTACTTTTTTTCTTACAAAAGAAGCCAATCTGCACCTAAAAGTGTTATTATAATAAGAAAAAGTAATTGATTTCACTATTGTCAGATCGTTAAGAAGACTCGATATCCCAGACGCCATGATCATTAAAAGTCAAGTTCCACAGACATGTCAACTTCAAAAATGACATTCGTGTGTAATTGACATCAAATAACAAATACATATCCATCCCCTATTTGTTTATTACATTTCTATCAGTTTTATAAAAACTTCTCCAGTTTTATTTCGAAAAGCAGCTATTGGTACCAAATCAAAAAGCAAATTTTGAGCCACAAGGATGAGAATGTCGCGAGAACCAGGCCGAAAACCCAGTAAATGTACGACAAAACGTTTGTGTTAGATGGTTAGCTGCTCCGATTGCTTCTATAAAACGACGGCAAGGCTTCTATAGCCCAAGACTCGAGACGTGAAAAGCCGAAATAACTTGTTTACATAGCCTGGAGAAATGAAGAATGAAAATAAAGAATGTATTTCATATGCAACATTTTATTGTACTTATACAAATATATAATTGTTGTGGAAGTGTAGTGTATTTTTATAAAGCAAATTAAGTTTCAATGCCTGAATTTCTTGTAAGTTACATACTCTAAATTGTAACAATAACCTACCAAAGCACCTAATAAAAACACAATCATGTGCAATTGGCTATGAAGGTACAATCATATGACCTGGATATAGATTACACTCCAGGCAAGGTCAATGTTATTGCCGACACTTTAAGCTGTCCAGTGTGTACCGGTAACGAAGAGCAGGTAACTGAAACCCATGATACCTGTCCTGTCGTGATTGACCTGCCTCAATGGGCCCCGGAGGATATGCGGAACTCACAGTTAAATGATCCAGATTTAACCCAAATCATTAATGATTTTGAAAATACCCAAAATCCGGAGGTAAGTAAAGTAAAATAAAAAGTATATTTATTTTTCTCCATTAATCTTAAACAGAAATAAAGACTACTTAAAGAATACAAATTAATTTAAGTAATGCTATAGATTAAAGGAGACTGGAGCCTGAAGAAGGCTGAGCCTGTGTCACAGTACTCCAGTGCTCCTTCACCCGTACACTTGATGTGTTTTACACTAAATATCACATCCACAACTTATCCACTAGAAATTTAAATGTAGGTAGATGTGGGTTTTGCATAGTTGTATGCATATGCATTGCCATAACAATTGGGTATTTTCCTAAGCCAATAATAAATTATTTTGTACTGATAACAAAATAAGGTCGCAATGCGTTGGACAGATAGAGGGTATTATCTTTCCCAGGGGGTTCTTTATAGGTGTGACCAAGACGGCGAGTCTGAAGAGCCACAGTTGGTTATTTCAGAGTCTTTGAAGGCAAAGCTTATGAAAGAGTTACATGACGCGCCTACTGCAGGTCATTTGGGCCTAGAGCGAACTTTGCGAAAGATCAAAGAACGATATTATTTTAAGAACATGAGGAATTTTGTAGCTCAATATCTTAAGTCATGCGACCTCTGCCAAAAGTACAAGAGTACCAATTTGAAACTTGCGGGTTTGTTGCAAGATGGATCTTCCTGGTCGAGGATACCGCCAGTAGATGGGTGGAGTTATTTGCTCTCCGTAATGCTACTGCAGAAACTTGCGCAAAGGTGCTCATTGAGGAAGTTTTCCTACGTTACGGATTACCCAGGAGCGTAATCTCAGTTAACGGTACGCAATTTGTATCGGCCGTGATGCAAAAGGTTATGCTAGTTTTTGGCGTACATCAGGCTCTAATACCGGTGTGCCATCCAGAGGCAAATCCCGCGGAAAGAAAGAACCGCGAGCTTAAGAAAATTCTTGCAATGTAGGAACGGAACATCGGTCATGGCCAGAAAAGATATCTGCTGTCCGTTTTGCTCTGAATAGTGCCTACAATGAAGGGACTGGTCAGACTGCTGCTTATATAACTTTTGCGCGAGAGATGCGTTCGCCTTTAGCTGTAAGCACTGATATTCGAGGAATAGTTTCCCAGCAGAATTTTGTTCCCCAAATCACACCTTATTTGGAGCGTTTTGCTCAGACTCTCGTGGAGGTCCATGAGCGTACATTTAGCTAGTAATGCAGCGCGTGATTTTACTGGTAAATTCGCACCCAAACTAGAGGGACCATATCGCGTTTTCCAAATTGTAAGCCCAACGTCATATGTTATTGTTGATAGTACGGGTGTGGTAAAAGGGAAATATCATGCTAGTGCCTTGAAACCTTATGTAGGGCCGGCACCGGTGACTGTTCACCAGCGCCGCCGAGGCCGTCCAGCCAAGCCACGGTCGGGTCGACCTCGTGACTTGGAGGGGGAGGATATAGCGGGGACTATGGATGACCCAATGCGAACCTCTTTGCCTTCAACCCGACGATCCACGCGTGCGCGAAAAGCACCCCAAGTGCTAAGTCTATAATTTGTCTATAAAAAGTAGTTGATGGTTTGGTAAAAAAGAGATTGTGAACTCGCGCGCGGGAAATCTAATTTAATTAATAAAAATTGTTATGTAATGATTGTATAAAAGAAGGTAATTTGTATAACACACAGTTGCTAGGAATAAAATAATTTTACACGCGTAGTGCGAGACTTTTATTCATTATATTATAGTGGGCGACGCCGTCGATATTGGAAAAGGCTTTGCCGCCCGCTATAACATAAGTATAAAATATTTGTGACGGATGAGGTTTTTCTTTTTTCAATAGAGTTATGGATGATTCATGTAACAAAGGGTTCTAGGAAGTTGCAAATCTATTTGGGCGAAGCCAAACAAGCGTAATTTTTGGCAAGAAGTTTGAGTTATGAATCGCACCAACAAACGATTTAGTAATTCATAATTAATTTTCTGTTGCTGTTTATGCTATATGTATGTATTTATGTACGTACATACAATACATCAGAAATTCTACAACTAATTTTTTGTGCCCAATCTCAAAAAATATGCTTGCTTGGCTACACTTTAGTCGAATAGCTCATATCATGACCGTTTATTTAATATACGAAATGAGAGCAGAAGCGAAAGGTGACAAAACGTATCTGTCATCACAACGTGATCACTTTTTATACCCAATTTTAAATATATTGTATAATGGATTATTTTTTTAACAGAGCTGCTTTAAAACATTCGATAGCTGGAAGATGTCTGTACAAAGCAAGCGGCTCTGCAAGGCGGGTAACTACCGCGCAGGCGTGCTCTTGTTGGAGGCGGCCCTCCAAGCTGGCGCTACAAACAATCCAACCAAGATCGCCATGTACGACCTGATGGGAGTTGCATACTTTAACCTGAAAGAATACAAAAAGGCGTGGTGCTGCCATTCACTAGAGCTGACGACTGCTAAGTAAGGGCTCTAACATATAAGTAACAGTATGCCAGCGAGACATCTCGGCGTGCGGCGTTTCTGCTTTAGGCCCGTCACATACATACGGAATTCCGTTTCGGAATCCGAAAATTCCGAATCAGGATTCAGAACGCAGCAAATCCATACAAATCAATTACTGTACCACACACATACGGCAGCATTCCGTACGGTTTTTATTTCCATTCGGAATTTTGAGTGAAGGTCTGTGCGTTCGGAATCCCGAAACGAAACATCTTGTTTACACAAGACAATATTTACGGCATCGCAATTTTAATACTTACCAGGAGTTACAAATAGACAATCGGTTTGGGTCTGTATTTGTACGCCAGGTATGGATCCAAGGCATCCAAGGATAAGAACAAAGAAAATAATATATAAAAGACTCGCACCCACAGCCGTGAAATAATTAAAAAATAAACCCTTGCCCTCACTACCCCGCGCGGGGTGTGTTTTCACGTAGTAATTATATTCTCTTTGATGTTTTCCATCGGCTTCGTAAAGCAGAAACATTGTGTAATGTGCAGAGGTACGCTACTTTGTTTGCATGTGTTTGTGTAATGTTTCTAGTTCTATCTATACAACAGCGCTTGCACTATTCAACCAATCGGATGTACATCGCCGAAAACCAAGATTATTCTTTTTAAATGCTGTATACAACGTGTATACCCGTAATAAATTGAACCACGGGCTATACTAGACCACTAAAAGTATGATGATAATAAAATTACAGTTGTAGGGTAGTTGTGAAAATAAATCAATCAGCCACCATTCATACATGTATTGTGTGATATAAAGGAGCATACACAATTATTATTGTAAGAGATTATGAAAATTACAACCAACCAATGTAAACGTTTATTGGTTGTAATTTTCATAATCATGTGGCCTAAGCTACTTTAAAGGTTCGGAATGGACTACGTAAAGGCAATACTACTCTGTAACCTATGAACTGAGCTGCTTCCGAAAGATTACTCAAGGCGCTTGTATCAGTATGGCTGCTGCTAGCTAAGTGAAATATGGAAGGCGCGGGCCGCGCGGTTGGTCTTATATAGGCGGCCCGTGCGCGGTGCCGTGGCCGTGTGCAAACTACGTCATTGCGTGTCATCATCGTGCGAGCGGAGCAGGCAGATATGTGAAAGGGAAAGTAATCGAGTTTGTGCGCTGGTGTGTTGTTCTCGTTACACAGTAAATAATAATAAAAAAATCGACAGTCCCATACAAATTGTCCGGTCGGCTGCACACTTTCGAATGGAAATGCTGACTTTTTAAAAGTTTTTAACTGTTATTTCAATATTATTATACTACTAGCTGTTGCCCGCGACTTCGTCTGCGTGGACTTTAGTTTATAAGAATCGTTATTTTGATATTTTCAATAAAACCGGTCAAGTGCATATCAGGTCACACGCAGTGAAGGGTTCCGTATTTGTGAATGTCGATTTAGAATAAAATTAAAGAGTTCATCATCATCTCAGCCCTTATTCCGTCCACTGCTGAGCATAGACCTGTCTTCGTCGACACATCTCAGTCCTGTGCTGCTCACATCCAGGTGTAACCCGCGACATTGATTATTTCGTCAACCCATCGCATGGGCTCCGTCGGGCCAGTTGCCCTGCCCAGTTTTACTTTAAGTTCATGACCGTTGAAAAATTACAGCTTCTTGGTTCTAATTATCTCTAAGTAAAACCACGGACAGAGAGACAGACAGAAATGGCAAAACTATAAGGGTTCCTTGTTTACTACGATCACACATTATCTCTAGTCACAGTCTAAGTCGATCGGAATTTTGACATTGTAAACTACATGTAAACTTACACTGTTACCGAATGTTACTGCTACGCCGTGGGTCTCTCTAAAACGAAATACTTATGCAATAGGTAGTGACTTTGCTAATATTTAATTCATCTTCCGTCTTTTGGCGTGAGTTCCCACAGCACTAATCTGTTGTAGCTCTCTGCAGCGGACTGCTGCCACCGTCTATACGTATCTCCCCCTCTTTCCCGCCCTCCCGATGTGGCGGTGCAATGGTAAGCCTTGTTAAATATGTCTTTCGCTAGGCGGGAGATAAAAGTCGAGAAATACGCATTTCTACTTTGAGTCCCGACAGATGACGGCGTTCCTCAAGTAACCTTAAACATAGATTTTCTTAAGATCGCCTTAATCATGAGCCGCGTCCGAAGCTGGAAGCGAGCGGAAAGTACTGGATAGAGCTTCCCCCGGGCCATCTTCACTATCGTCACCATTCTATTGATGTGGACTTTCAAGCTGAGGCATCTGCCAAACTTAAGATACCTCTAGGTATTTTACGTGCCAGTATCTCGGCACAATTTACCAGTAGAGCTTCAAGGATGGCAGGAAGTTAGTGTTCTCTGAGATCAATGTCTGCTTAGTGTTTACTAATAACCTCCGTTTGAAGAGCTTCTCGGGTAGGGCGTCCTATTCGGCTGTTTGGAGGTTATTTGCGGCGTACTTTCAGTTCAAACGAACTGGAAAATGACCATTACCTATCTTTCGTTCCTCAAGGAAGGAGGTCACAATACTGAGTAGTCTTGGTATTACCGCTTTTGCCAAGTCAGTGTGCTAAATTTTGCTCCAAAGATCTGGTACGGCGACTGCTTATCAGCGGCTTTGGCTGAGCTAACTTGAGGTACTCTCTCAGTTATCGAGAGGAGTCTGAGTGGCCTGGTACATCGGACTTCAATTTTTATCCGCTAGGGTAAAGACGCGTGTTGACACAAATGCTCCTTTCAACCTAGAGGACCGTATTTGTGGCGCGACGGAATCCCGTTCCCATCGCCCGACTGGCCCACTTCATGGAGGCAGATTTATGGAGGAGGATTTTACGCGAGAAAAATCCCTTCGGTTCGGACACCTTGCCAGTAACGGGAGACCGGTAAGGTTATGTGGCGTTTACCACTAAAAACTCCGGGGTAAGGGCTAAAAGCCCCGGCGTGGCTACCACTATGGTGGTCCATGACTCGCTCACAGCACCCTATGCTTTAGTCAGAGGACATCCCCTGTGCCTAACCTAACCTATTAAGTACTTCGTATTTTGATTCCTTTTTCCATTTTCGCGCCCACAATCATGCTAAGAATCGCCGTTTGGTGGCGTTGGGTCTTGCGGCCCTAGGCTCTGTGTATTTTTAATAGCGCCATTTATTGGTGACCAAAAAAACTAATAAAAAAACTCCGAAAACATCGAAATAGTAAATTTTTAGGGTTCCGTATTCCGAATACGAATACTAAGACTCCGCTATCCGTCCTTCCGTCCATCTGTCACCAAGCTGTATCTCATGAACCGTGATAGCCAGACAGTTGAAATTTTCAAGGATGATGTATTTCTCTTGCCGATATAATAACTAAAAATAGAGTAAAATAAATATTTAATTGAGGCTCCCGTACAACAAACTTGATTTTTTATAGATAATGGGACGGAACCCTTTGTGCGCGAGTCCGACTCTCACTTGGCCGGTTATCAACTTTATTATTTCATAAAAACCGTATATAAAATTAACAAAAGTTTTAGCCAATGCTACCGTACAGTTTATTTCATAGCAAATTTTCGAACAAAAATCTTTGACGTGATTCTTTAAATTGATATAACTTTTTTATTTATCAACGGATTTCAATGAAACAACCACTAAATTTTAAGTGAAACTTATCAAAATACATTATTGAAAATCGCAACCGAAGTTGTTCAGCCGTTTCTGAGATAAGCGTGCACAAACACAGTTTTTCGAACAAAAATGGTTGACGTGATTCTTTAAAATTGATGTAACTTTTTTATTTATGAACGGATTTAAATGAAACAAACACTAAATTTTAAGTGAAGCTTATCACAATATTTCAGTGAAAACCGCAAACGAATTAGTTTAGCCGTTTCTCAGATTAGCGTGCACAAACGCACAGACAGACAAACAGACAAAAATTCTAAAAATCATTGTTTTGTGTTCTATTGCGTTGGTAAAAGCCCCAAAAAATATTTTTACTCATTTATCTTCCATGTTCAGACAGCGATCGGTTACGATTTCATTATATGTATTGATATGGTCTAGCGTAGGCCGTGGTTCAATTTATTATGTTTATGTCCCTTCCACATTGTATAACCCTTATTATATGAATTAACCGATTACCGGTTTCACAAATCAATCGGTAACCGTTTATACAAATTACCTTTATGAATCAGTTTCCGATCCCTGCTCGTGGCTTTGTGACAGCAGTGAAGGTCGCCAACCAGGGTCTCTGGCAAACTGTTGCACTTCTGCTTCTATAGATATAAGTATATTATGCTTCTATATTGAACTGCCTCTGTGGTGGTGGTGTAGTGGTTAGAGCGTTCGGCTCATACCCGGAGGTTGCGGGTTCTCGATTCCCGGCGGGGGCAACGACTTTGTGCCGTTGTCGTATTTGGTTAGGACATTGTAGGCTGATCACCTGATTATCTGATAAGTAAGATGATCCGCGCTTCGGAGGGCACGTTAAGCCGTCGGCCCCGGTCACTGTCTTTGGCAATGGTCGTTACCTAAAACCATGTTTAAAAACTCTGACACTAGTGTTAGTCACTAACACGATAAGAAGAATTGGACTTACTGTACTGTAGTTGATAAGATGACGGCAAATGCTAACATATGGCGTACAAACAGGTGATTTTTTTAAGATGAGGGCAGGCGCGGATCCAGTTCAAATTGAAATATGGTTGTTTTGTCAAGATACGTAGACAACATTTCGTATTTCCCGTGGGCAAAAAACTTGGCGGCATATTTTAGCGTGATGTCGCAAGTCTGTTACGTTGTAGGCATGCCCACCGTGCCCGCTATTCTAGACACGAACGAGCAACAAAGAATGAAAATTAAAAAATAATACAGTCTAGTGGCCTCAGAATTCAAAAAATGACGACGCCTGTGTTTTATAGATTTTATAACAAAATTCTTTTGCTAGACTACATCTCTGTGATTTTCCTATTTCATTTTCAATCAAGTAATTTAAGTCCTACTGTTTTTCGACGAGATGGAAGATTATATTTCTCATGTTTTTTAATTATATTCACAGGATAATGAAAGACTTGCCGGATATAATAAAAGCAATGGGCAACATTGGGAACACACTGAAAATGTTGGGATTGTTCTCGCAGGCTATATCGTATCACAAGAGCGAATTGGCGTTATCCAGGAGTATGAAGAACAAAATGGGTGAAGTGCGAGCCTTGTACAACGTGGCCAATGCGTGCAGAGCCCTGGCCATGCACACTCAGAAAAACCTGATCAATTTGAATAAGAAGGACAGTAAATCTCTAAATTAGGTACTCAACTGTCTTAAGTCAGTTGGTTAGCATTCTAAAGGTATATTATGGTTTTTCTGGTATATTAACTTTCCTCAAAAAATATTTTTCATGTTTCGACATATTTATGTTTCTCAGGAAAAGTTATTCAGTATCATGGACTGAATACACCCTTAAAATTGTTTCAGTAGACCTTATATACTATAGCTATTAATTTACATTTTTTACCGTCCAAACTCATTTTTTCATAAATTTATTAAACGTACTTACCACACGCGATTTTTACTGTTTTTAACCTCCGATAAAAAGAGGGGTGTTATAAGTTTAACGCTAATGTCTGTCTGTGGTATCGCTGCATAGTAGCGCCCGCACGAATAGATCAATTTCGATGCGGTTTTATTCTACTATTTAATTCCTTCGCGTACCACTAGATGGCGCATTAACATATGAAACTTGAAAATCAGGAGTATTTTTAATTTGCCTGGCAAATAAACTTGTATTATAATATTGTCGCGAACGAGATAGATGTAGAATATTCGCGAGTAAGAACTCTGCTGGCGAGATAGATTTGGAATGTTCGCGAGTGGAATCATGCAAGCGAAACTAGGCCTTATATTCTTACAGCATAAAGGCTAGAGTTCTTTGAATGGTCGTCGGCTTAGTCGCACTCACACATACATACCGGCGTCTCGATGTTTCCCGTCAATCGAAATACATTCGTCAAGTAATGAGAATATTCGAGAAAAGTGTAGACCTCTGTATCGGCGCATATAAAAAGGCGATCGAGTGCGCGTCCCGCCAGTTCAGTACGAGCTACGAAAGCGATAACTTCGAAGCGAACCGAAGCGAAGGAAACCTACCTCAGTGCGATAAGTGGAAGTACCTGCGACTACTTTGGCGAGATACCTGGACCTCAGCTGCTACGCGACTTGGACTTGGACATCAGGAAGACCATCTTCACGTGTCAACCTTTGGGTTCCGTAGTGAATAAAAAAACCCTCATACAAACTTTGGCGTTTTACTCCAAATCTCGAACCCAGTTTCGTAACATTTGGTGTCGGAAGTGGATTTGGAGATGCCAGTTCTACCGAGAGAAGAAGAGGATACCACCAGGGAGGGCGTCAGGACCAGGGCCCAGCGTGCCATGGAGGCTCAAGGGGGCGTGGCTCTGGCCACGCCTACTGAACCTCATGCCACGCCCACTGACCCTGAGGCCACGCCCACCGCCCATCAGGCCCCACCACCCACTGGACAACAAGCTCCGCCTACTGGAGCTCAAGCCACGCCCACCAGTCATCAAGCCACGCCTACTGGACCTCAAGCCACGCCCACCATTCGTCAAGCCCCGCCCACTGGACCTCAAGCCACGCCCACCAGACGTCTAGCTCCACCCACTGGCCCCGCCCACCTTGGCCAGACCACGCCCACTGACCACGCCCACCAAACAGTGCCACGTTCATTGGAGACACCAATCGATCCAAGTAACTTAATGACCATATTACAACAAATGCAGAGACAGATACAAGAAACAATTCGGCAAGAGCAAAAAGCGAGCACACAACAACTTCAACGTATAGAAGAGACACAAGATTTACGATTTGCGCGCTTGAGTGAGCAACAGCAAATAGTCTTGGGAAATTTCTGCAAACTCAATCAATTGGTGGAGCAGATCCGTAATGATGTAGACGTTGTCGAAAACCGTGTAACTGATTTGGAAAACAAGGTGGAAAATAGAGTTACCTTTTTGGAAAAAAAAGTATTGCGTCTAGAGACAGTAGGAACCCCAAGTACATCCGGCTGTGAAACTAAGGGGCCAAGTGTAAAAGTGCCATCTTATGACGGTACCACATCTTGGGCCGCATACAAACAACAATTCCAGACCGTCGCTAGTTTAAACGGTTGGACCGATGAACAGAGCCATACAGCCCTTACTGTTGCTCTGAAAGGCTCAGCCCTATCAGTCCTGGAGGCACTGCCTAGCTCTGGAAGCACCTTTAAAGAATTGATGGAGGCGTTAGAAGCCAGGTATGGGGAACGTCATCTCGAACACGTTTTTCGAGCCCAGCTGCGTGAAAGAGTTCAGCGCCCAGGAGAAGGACTTCAACAGTGGGCATTGGAAATAGAAAAACTAGTGCGTAAAGCCTACTCGTCTGTTGACTCCAAAATGGTCGACACAAACATCCTACAAGCTTTTATTGCTGGAATAAGAAATGTTGAGGTAAGGGCTGCGGTGGGGACTCAACATCACGCGTCCCTAAAAGATGCCTTGGCACATGCTCTAGAGTACGAAGCTTTAAGGCAGGACATGCGCACACATAAGTTGCAAGAAGTCACGGAAGACGTAAAGGCAATCAAGAGCCCGCCAAAGAAGACCAATAGCTCTGCGCCTACTTGCTACAGGTGTGGTGAAAGAGGACATTTGCGGCTCTCTTGTCCAGAAAAGCAGGAATTAACCAAATTAAGGGAAGAGCTGAAGGAAATTACGAAAAGGCAGGAGTCCTCGTTTCCTGCAAGAAACCAGGGAAACGAGTAACAGCCAGGACTAAGGGGCGGGTACTGGCTGGCGCAGAGAAAGCCCCAGCAATTGTCATCTCACAAGTAAGCAATAGGAGCAGTTTGACGATATGCGGACAAGTGAATAGGACAGATTGCAAATTGACCATAGACACCGGAGCCTCCAGAACAATAATCAACCCACATCTGGTGAAAGCTGCGATGAAATACAAGAACGTCGATTGTCGGCTTCTGTCTGCCTCTGGCCAGCCAATACCTGTCCTAGGAGAGACGACAGTGACAATATACGTGGGAGATTCACCATACACGCATGATGTCATTGTGGCTGAAATTGTGGATGAGTGTATATTGGGCCTAGATTTCATGAAGAAATACAATTGTAAAATCGATGTCGCAAATGGAGTTTTCAAGTGTGGTAATGAGGAAATTTTCATCCTTGGAGGCCCCACCGGAAAAGTGACTTGTTTAAACAAAATCGTCGTACCTGGTCGAACACAAGCACAAATAATGGTGAAACTGCCATCACCTAAAACACACAAGCCAACTAGATGCGTTCTTATTGAGGATACATCAAACAAGCCAACTCAAAGATTCCTGACAGCAAGAACATTAGTCACTGGAAAGGATACTGCAGTAGTGAGAATAGTCAATCTAGAGGACCATGAGATCATCTTAAATGAAGGCGATGTTGTTGGAAGATGCGAGGAAGTTGCCTGGATGAAAAAGTGCCTATTAACACCAAACTCAGATGCATCTAAAAACTCCAGTTATTCTACAGTTTACGACCTTCTAAAAGATTGCAAAAGCAACCTAACTTATTCACAGACCTTGAAGGCAAAGAAGTTGCTGCTGGATTTTGCTGACATTTTCTCTTCCAAGGAAGGTGATCTAGGAAGAACTTCGCTAGTTCAGCACAGAATTGATACTGGAAGCGAAAGACCTATACGTCAGCGAGCTAGAAGAATTCCATATGCTAAGGAAAAGGAAGTACAAGATCTGCTGGAGGACATGAAAAGAAATAAAATCATCGAACCGTCTGCAAGTCCATGGTGCTCCCCGGTTGTTTTAGTTAAGAAGAAAGATGGCAGCACACGATTTTGTGTCGACTATAGACGACTGAACGACGTCACAAAGAAGGACAGCTACCCATTACCAAGAATTGATGACACATTGGATACCCTTAGCGGTATGCAGTGGTTTTCAACCCTAGACCTAGACTTGAAATCTGGTTACTGGCAGGTGGAAATTCATTCTAAGGATAAAGAAAAGACAGCATTCTCAACAGGAAAAGGTTTATGGCAGTTTAATGTTATGCCTTTTGGATTATGCAACGCCCCCGCCACTTTTGAAAGACTTATGGAGTGTGTACTAGCAGGATTAGTAGGAGACGCCTGCCTAGTTTATCTGGATGACGTCATCATCATGGGTCGAGACTTTGAAGATCATCTACGGAATCTCGAGCAAGTCTTGATAAAGATACGGGGTGCCAAATTAAAACTAAATCCAAAGAAATGCAGTCTATTCAGAAACAAAGTGAATTATCTCGGACACGTTATCACCAGCGAGGGCATCCAAACTGATCCTGATAAAGTTGCAGCTGTGAAAAACTGGCCTACCCCCAAAGACAAGACGGAAGTACGAGCATTTATGGGATTATGCTCTTACTATAGGCGATTTGTAAAGGGATTTTCTGAAATCGCTAAACCACTGCATCGTCTGACAGAAGACAAACAGCCTTTTAAATGGGATGATACCTGTGAAAATGCTTTTCTCAAACTAAAAGATTGCCTTTGCAATACTCCAATCTTGGGATACCCGCAAGCTAATGGCGAATTCATCGTTGACACAGACGCTAGCAACACAGCGATCGGAGGGGTACTATCTCAAAAACAGGGTGAAAATGAAATAGTAATTGGATATTTTAGTAAATCTTTGTCAAGGCCTGAAAGGAATTATTGTGTTACAAGAAGAGAACTCTTGGCCGTTGTAAAGACGCTGCAACACTTCAACAAATATCTCATTGGTAGACAGTTCAAACTTCGCACAGACCATGCTGCTTTGAAATGGCTGTTACAATTTAAAAATCCGGAAGGCCAAGTTGCACGTTGGATTGAACAACTCCAAGAATTTGACTTTGTTACTGAGCACCGTAGTGGAAAGGCCCATGGAAATGCTGATGCACTCTCAAGAAGACCATGTGTGGAAGACTGCAAGCATTGCGTTAAACAAGAGACAAAGGAGCTTATGGTTAACATCACAAGGACAATCCCCACAGGGCAATGGGACGATGACAACTTTAGAGAAGCCCAGGAAGACGATGAAGATATAAGGCTCATCATCGCATGGAAAGAACGTTGTGCTGACAAACCTAGATGGGCAGAAGTTGCACCTACGAGCCCCACCACCAAAGCTTATTGGGCTCAATGGGACAGTTTTATCCTGCAGAATGGAATACTTTACCGTAAATGGGAGAAACCAAACGGCAAAGAGTTTCACCTACAGGTTGTTGTTCCAAGAGACAGAGTGAAAGACGTTCTCCGTGAAGTACATGATGGTGTAACAGGTGGACATCTAGGCGTTAAAAGAACGTTAACAAAGATTCGGGAACGATTTTACTGGCTGAATTGTCGGGAAGATGTTCAGGATTGGTGCCGCAAATGTACAACTTGTGCAGCCGTGAAAGGCCTGTCAACAAGAACTCGAGGAAGTCTACAGCTGTACAATGTCGGCGCGCCCTGGGAACGGATGCAGTAGACATTGCCGGACCATTCCCCATAACTGAATCAGGAAATAAGTACTTCATGGTTGTCATGGACTATTTTAGCAAGTGGCCAGAAGTATTTGCTATACCTAACCAAGAAGCTTCAACAGTAGCCTCCAAGTTGGTTGAGGAAGTAATCTGCCGGTTTGGTGTACCACTAGAAATCCACTCAGATCAAGGAAGAAACTTCGAGTCGCAACTATTTCAAGAAATCTGCAAACTATTGGGGATGCATAAAACAAGGACCACTCCATATCACCCTCAGTCTGATGGCATGGTGGAGAGATTTAACCAGACTCTGGAAAGACATTTAGCAAAACTGGTTGACAAACATCAGAAAGACTGGGACAAGTACATACCGCTTTTCCTCCTGGCTTATAGGACATCAGAGCACGAAAGCACAAAACTGACCCCAGCTCAGGTGAATTTCGGCAGAGAACTTAGGTTACCTGTGGATCTACTAACGGGGAGGCCACCAGAAGACCCATGCACTGTGCCAGACTACGTCTTCGATCTTCGAGAGCGAATATGGAACATCCATGACTTAGTTCGCGAAAACGGTTTACAAGCAAGTGAAAACATGAAAACTAGATATGACCGAAGAGCGAACTCACGTGGCTTTGAAGAAGGAGTCTTAGTATGGCTTCATAACCCGATTCGCCGGAAAGGAAAATCACCGAAATTACAAACGAGATGGGAAGGTCCATACAAAATCATTACGCGAATAAACGACGTGACTTATCGGATCCAACGTCAACCAAGAGGGGCACTCAAAGTGGTGCACATAGACCGTCTAGCACGTTATCATGGCAGCAATAGTGACGCTCGGGACGCGCGTCTTTAAGAAGGGGGCAGTGTCGCGAACGAGATAGATGTAGAATATTCGCGAGTAAGAACTCTGCTGGCGAGATAGATTTGGAATGTTCGCGAGTGGAATCATGCAAGCGAAACTAGGCCTTATATTCTTACAGCATAAAGGCTAGAGTTCTTTGAATGGTCGTCGGCTTAGTAGTCGCACTCACACATACATACCGGCGTCTCGATGTTTCCCGTCAATCGAAATACATTCGTCAAGTAATGAGAATATTCGAGAAAAGTGTAGACCTCTGTATCGGCGCATATAAAAAGGCGATCGAGTGCGCGTCCCGCCAGTTCAGTACGAGCTACGAAAGCGATAACTTCGAAGCGAACCGAAGCGAAGGAAACCTACCTCAGTGCGATAAGTGGAAGTACCTGCGACTACTTTGACGAGATACCTGGACCTCAGCTGCTACGCGACTTGGACTTGGACATCAGGAAGACCATCTTCACGTGCCAACCTTTGGGTTCCGTAGTGAATAAAAAAACCCTCATACGAACTTTGGCGTTTTACTCCAAATCTCGAACCCAGTTTCGTAACAATATGTATTGATTACAGTAATGGTGTCTACCAAAGAATCTAATGCATGCAGGGACTTTTTTAAATTTGAATGTCATGACTTTTGATTGAAGTTCTATTAGTGTTAAACTACTGTACTTTGTATCATATGTACCTATAGTGGATTGAAAAGGATGCCAAATAATTAAATTCCACCCTGTTCATAATGTAACGGTTTGCTCTAAATGTACTTTTTACTATTCAATTCAGTCTCTAAAGGTTGTCTAAAGCATTCTATGGTCTAAACGTCAAAACGAACATCGTCTATAGGATTTGATGTTTATTAAGAAATAGCACAGTAAATAGGTAGACTTTGTATTTTTCATATGGCATGTCGTGACTTCAATAAAATAAATAAATTAATATGTTTCTTGGAATTAAATATCGCTGCTATTATCATAATGGATATCAAAATGGATTTATTATAATAAGTCATTAGCAATTTTTAGTTACTTTTTAAATAAGTAATCATATAGACATAGGTCATATCATAAGTAATCAATGACGAGTGACAGTATGTTGTAAAGTTGTCTTTTTGCATGTGATGTTCGCCTATCGTCAATGTAAATACGTTTTGATAACAATGAAGCCATAATCTAAGAAAAGAACAATGACTTTCCAAAAGAAGAAAAAGAAGATGTAATTAGGTACCTACTATATATTATGTAAAAAATAAAAATTAAAAACAAAAAAAATTGATGTCGTCTACGGGCAAGGCCATGACTTGAATAAATAAATACAGGAAGCAAATTTCTTTCTTTTCTTTAAATACTCTATCATCATCATCATCATTCATAATTTCAGCCGCATAACGTCCACTGCTGGACATAGGCCTCTCCCAAATACTGTATCATTAAAACAGAAATACCCATTATTTAATAAATACCTTGTTTTAATAAATCATGGTTAACTAATTGAGGCGTGTCTTCTGCGCTTGTTTTTTTGAAACATTACTCAGAAAACACGAACCATTATTTTTCATTTCTCATACTCGGAAAGTAGTGTTGTTTTGATCTGATTTTTGGGTGGAAAATGCTGCTTCCCTCCGTAGAGGGGGAAAAACTCTTACTTATTACTTCTCACCTAAGGGCCGGAATAAACTTAAATAAGCGGCCAAGTGCGAGTCGGACTCGCCCATGAAGGGTTCCGTAGCAGCAAGTAACATAACATAAGTCTTGTAGTAAGTATGTTTTTTTTGCACACTGCACACACACACACTCACACACACATTATTCCACTCCATATCAGGAACCCCAAAAATTAGTGTGTTTTTTTCTTTTCTTGTGTGAAAATCTTAATGCGGTTCGCAGAATACATCTACTTTACCAAGTTTCAACAGTATATTTCTTATAGTTGTGGAAAAATTCTGTGAACTGCATTAAGATTTTCACACAGGAATGGAAAAAAAAACGGTATATTTTGGTGCTTTCCCATACTTAATACTTTATTACTTTTAGAAACTCAATTTTTTTTTCCATCAAACCCGTACGTGTTGTGTATTTATAGACAGGTCTTCAAAATTGATATTGAGGTTTCTAATATCATTTTTTTTTCTAAACTGAATAGTTCGCGCGAGAGACACTTCCAAAGTGGTAAAATTCCTTTTAACTTCTAAAATAAGTGAATGACCAAACTTAAAAAAAATATATGATGTTCATTACCATGCAAATTGGTTTGAACGAGATCTAGTTAGTAGTTTTTTTTATACGACTTACTAGATCTCGTACAAACCAATTTTCGGTTAAAACTAAATCTATAGTGCAGGAAGTAGTGTCACCCAATGTATGGATGGTGCAAATTTTGGTATCGGAAGAATTCACTTGGTACAGATGTAATATACGTAAAGTTAAGCTAATTTAGCCCGGTAGCCATCCCCCACCCCCTGGGGGGTAGGCAGGGGGGGCATTCAAAGTTACTCGCCGCCGCGCTTCAGAAAAAAAATCATATCAGCTTCTATTTACCTAACACCTCGAGTATGGTGTCATTTTCTGATAAATCGGGGATGAGGAATTCAATTTTAAGAACAATTTTACATTTAATGTATAGGTTAATAGTAAAAAAAGGAAAATATTGACGAAAATATCAAAATCGGATCGCAGTTTTTTTTATTTTAACAGATTTATTTTGCCAGAAACCCGAAATTTCGTGTTTAAAAAAATATTAACTTAAAGCATATTTATCGAGCTTTAAAAAAATATATATACTTTATTATATATAGCTGTCATACATCTATCTGAAAAAAATCGGACTTGGCACGCGGCGGTGCCTAGAAAAATTTTCAATCGTCTCATCTCACATAATTTGTTGCAAGTATTAAGTTGTTTTTTTATGAAAAATATATAGAATACATACTTAACTTAATTATTGACTGTCGCTTATGGTCCTAGATATCAATAATAGTTTTTTATATTTATATTCGTAAATTTTTTCATTCAAATTTTCCACCACAGTGGTATAATTCGGTACATTTTAATAGTTTTCTTAAGACAGTTGCACCTAACACTGCACCCTGACTTGCACTTGCACCGAATCAGTTCACGACAAGCGGTAGCAGCCACTTTGGTTTCCAATCATTTGATTCCATTTCCTATCCCCAATCCCCCCGGACTGGAAGGATTTGGAATCGGCACCATCGCTCGGCCCCAAACGTGCACTGCACACCATGCTAAACAGCTCTTATGATGCCGAAAATTCTCTAGCTGTCAGCCTTTTTTAGAGAAAATCTCCCTCCTGCACTCGTTTAACGATGTGCACTACACACTGGACCTAAAATGAAAATTGGGTAAGTAGGTATTGCATTATTTTGATTAATATAAAATACAGTTATATGCTCACTTATTATACATCGTTATGATAAATTTTTGAATAATTTGGTTACAGTTTTCTACGTGTCTGTCAGCGAGCATATTAAATACATTAGTTGCTGATGGAAAAGTATTTTATGCTTCAAAAGGAGCTGCTAAGAACAGTCATACGACTGTTCCTAGCAGCAGCGATCGTTGTAAAAATAACATCGACCCCTGTAACCACGAAGCTGAATGCTCATACGAGAATAATTGTGCATGTTGATGACGAAGCATGGAATACTTTTCCATCAGCAACTAATGTATTTAATATGTTCAATAACAGAGACATAGAAAACTCTGACCAAATTATTCAAAATTTGTCATAACAATGTATGATATTACTTCTTACTTCCCTCGAGGACAATTTTTCGCAATTAGGCCCGAATTTGCCGGTTCCGTTTTGCGTCATGGTTTCCGGATGTTCTAGGAACTTTTTTCTTATTACTCCGGGAGGAGATAGCTCGCAGTTTCTGCAGCCTCCATGCATGCTCTGCAACGAGGACTGTTACTTAAACCTAGGGTGAAAAGGTGTTTGTTTAGTGCACAATGACCAGTAATAATGTTAATAATAGGGCGTAGGTTCCTCCTCGGCAGTGCTAACAGACGTCGGGATAAACGTCTGTCTCATTGGGGCAGCGCCTCCTTAGCCTGCCAAGACTGAGCCAGTTCTTCGCCAATACGACTCTTGATCAAGGAGAGAACCTGCGTGAAGGGAATCGGGGCCATCGGAAGGGGTCTCTCCGGTGTCAGCTCGTCCGCTGCATCGTTACCCAGTGAGTAACGATGTATGATAAGTAAGCATGATAGCTGTATTTTATTTTAACCAAAATAATAATGGAATACCTACTTACCGGATTTTCGTTTTAGATCCAGTCAGTGCATATCGTTAAACAAGTGCAGGAGGGAGATATTCTCTAAAAAAGACTGACAGCTAGAGAATTTTCGGCATCATAAGAGCTGTTTAGCATGGTGTGCAGTGCACGTTTGGGGCCAAGCGATGGTGCCGATTCCAAATCCTCCCAGTCCGGCGGATTGGGGATAGGAAATGGAATCAAATAATTGGAAACCAAAGTGGACTACTGCACCAGTGGCTGCTACCGCTTGTTGTGACCTGATTCGGTGCAAGTGCAAGTCAGGGTGCAGTGTTAGGTGCAACTGTCTAAGAAAACTATTAAAATGTACCGAATTATAAAACTGTGGTGGAAAATTTGAATGAAAAAAATTACAAATATAAATATAAAATACTATTATTGATATATAAGACCATAAGCGACAGTCAATAATTAAGTTAAGTATGTATTCTTTATATTTTTCATAAAAAACAACTTAATACTTGCAACAAATTATGTGAGCTGAGACGATTGAAAAAGTTTCTAGGCACCGCCGCGTGCCATGTCCGATTTTTTTCAGATAGATGTGTGACAACTATATATAATAAAGTATATATTTTTTAAAAGCTAGATAAATATTCTTTAAGTAAATATTTTTTTAAACACAAAATTCCGGGTTTCTGGCAAAATAAATCTGTTAAAATAAAAAAAACTGCGATCCGATTTTGATATTTTCGTCAATATTTTCCTTTTTTTACTATTAACCTATACATTAAATGTAAAATTGTACTCAAAATTGAATTCCTCATCCACGATTTATCAGAAAATGACACCATACTCGAGGTGTTAGGTAAATAGAAGCTGATATGATTTTTTTTCTGAAGCGCGGCGGCGAGTAACTTTGAATGCCCCCCCTGCCTACCCCCCAGGGGGTGGGGGATGGCTACCGGGCTAAATTAGCTTAACTTTACGTATATTACATATGTGCTAAGTGAATTCTTCCGATACCAAAATTTGCACCTTATGACACTACTTCCCGCACTACTAGAAAAAATCGGTGGGTAAAAGTTACAACGAGCTACATAGGTGCCTCAATGAAAAATAGCACTCGCAGTATGAAACAAACGAAAGAGTGCTTTGTAATTGCCCATAACTGCCCTACATAACAAATTTTAATACAGCCTTTTGACCTACGAAAATTATTTAACATAATATAACAAAAATTAATTGTCACGAGAGTGGGTTGGGGCAAAGACAATATATTACAAGTATAGATTGCTACTCACTTACGTTGAATCTGTACCTCAACAAATTTGGCTTATATCTAGATGGCGCTACTGAGAATTGTTGGTTATAGGTTTCCATAAAAATTCCGTAACAATAAAGTGTCGCTGCAGTCGTAACTTGAATACCATACGAGTTAGTTTATATCCAGCAGCTATAGATGGCACCACTTTCTCCATAACTACATACGAATAATATTCGTAGACGTCTACACACACGCACCGACTATTATAATCTTGTAGGTACAGGTAGCGGCATGAAACTCTAGCGCTGACCGAAATTGCGCAGTAGTCAAAAATTAGTACTGTACCCGTGCGCAGTATCCCCTCCACATTTCACTCAGCGCTAAACTTACGTGCCGCTACTTGTAGGCAAGTAAAAAAGAACACATTAAGGCTGGAGTTCACCAACAGTTTGTTAACTGTTGACGGGCCGTCAAAGTGATTTAACAGTCCGTTATAGTTTGACAGTGTTCACCAAGACCTAAACGGCGATAACGTTCGGTTAATCAGCCGTTAAGTTAATGGAGCTTTACTTCGTCGATTATCTCTTGATTTCGCCTGATTTAACAGTGATGTTGTCAGTAGTCACTTGAATATAGGTTAGATCGGAGCTTGGACATACAGTATCTTATCAAAATAAATATTTTATAATAAACACCGCAGTTGATTTTATTTTCGGAAACGATTATCTCTAGATTTGCATTGGGTTTGGTGGATGGAAATTGGGGAAACCCTTATTTTATTGGAATTCATAGCAAGAAAAACACAAAGCTAGAAAGATAAATATTATAATACAACTACAAGTAATTAAATACTACTCCATTATCACCAATTAAATCAATTGATTTTAGCACTGAGATTTTATGACCCCGGTGATCACCAAATATCTATGGGAGACTCTAGTGTTATCATGGTACTACTGCTCAAAGTTACTGCAGCAGTAGCCTCTTTCTGTCACCGAGATACATAAAGTTTCCACAGGCATCCACTGAAACGAACGAACGAAACGTTGCAGCATCAGTTTTCTCATTTTCCACTGTATTCCTATATTTGAACACCATTTCCGATAGTATCCTTTTCTCATCATCAGGTCTTTATTGTCTCTACTGCAGGAGCGCGACCCTCACTGTACTACTAGAGCCATATTTGGTCAGAGTAGCCAGAAGATTTGGTCTACTCTCTCCTCGCTGACCAGACGGGTTGAAGCGCGGTTTCATGTTTATAAGCTTTGTTCAGCTTGAAATTCGTCGCTTTTTACGACATACTGACTTGAAGTGGTCCCATTCTACTCTGCCGGAAACCACACGGCATAACATCTTTTTCTCATCAGGGGTGAAATTGTTGTTATTCTTCTTTATTGTTTATTTTGGGAAATATTGTGAAAATTACATAAAATGGAAAGCATTTTATGTAATTTTCACAATATTTCCCAAAATAAACAATAAAGAAAATAAAATACCACGCTACCTACTTTGACATTTGACTGACACCAATAATGACAACAGAATTATGTTATCAGTACAGAGCTGCTATTTTTCAAACGCGGAGTCACTAAACGAACGATTTTTTGTATGGAAAAATCATTCGTTTAGGTAACTCCGCGTTTCAAAAATAGCACTTCAGTTCATTATTTCGGTAAAAAGGTTCAATTACGTAATCGATGTTTTATTTTGCCTGGTGAACACTCGTTTTCATAACGGCCGTTTAAACAGGCGTTACAATTTGATGGTCCGTTTACGGAATCGACTCTTTAGATAAAGTCGGTGAACTCCAGCCTTAGCCATTACGTGTTCGAAACTAATCAAAAGTCCGCAAGTTCAAATCCCCTCAATGGCTAAAAATTGAAAATTTTATACGTTTTTCTATTAATTTTAGTGTTAAAGTATAAACAGAAATTTCGCGCACATGGTACTAAGCCGGATTGGCGAAGCGGTTAACGCAGTCGAAATAGTTTAATCTAGGATTAAGGACTCGCACCCCCCCGATGTGGTTCCCATCTTGTCGCGATGGGGGGGCTCAGTACCTGCGGTTGCCTCGACCGCAGGGAACCTAAGAGGAACCCATTGCCCGGGTTGAGGCTTAGGCCTCCCCGGGCCCGGCGGAGGCCATTCCTGGCAGGAATGGCCTGGCTGTGAGGGAAGGGGGTGACAACGACCCCCCTTCCATCACAGCCGTAGTAGGGGTCGCGGGGGAAGAGGTGTGTCGTTGCCGCTCGCCCTATCCTCCGCGACCAATCGCGGCCGTGGCGCTTGGCACGGCATCGGTGGGGCCGCAGGGGAAGAGGAGTGTCGGTGTTACGTTGCCGCTCTCCCTATCCCCTGCGGCCGGCTGTGTGGGCCCCGGTCGCCGACAGGTTGACTGGGGCAGGGCCTGCTTTCGCAGGCCCCAAATTATGAGGGCTGGTTGGACGGTGGAAACGGAATTCGGAGTGGAAGGCAGGCGCGTGTACGTGTCAGCGCGCCTGTCCTTTGGCCAAGAGGCCAAGGCGGCGGTTGCTCCGGCCCCTCTGATTCAACAGAGGGTGCCGTGAGGCCGTTGGCGAGCCGGGGCCGCTTAAGTAGCGGCCGGCCGCGCCGGGGCTGTGGAGCATGAAGAAGCACACGGTCCCGGCCGATAGCGGCTGAGAAGTGACACCGCGGAGTTTTTAGTGGTAACACCACATAACCTTACCGGTGTCCTGTAACCGGTAAGGTATCCGAAGGGATTTTCTCCGCGTCAAAAAAAAAAAAAAAAGGATTAAGGACTCGCAGGTTCAAGTCCCACTTCATTGCGAAAAAGTTAAATATAATAATGTTTTTTATTTTATTTTATTTTGGAATAACATTAAATGACACTACATTTTCAAGTTTTGCACACGAGAAGTTAGTTATATTATAGTACTCTATGGCCATAGCGTTCGAGACAAAATACAATATCTAATAGACCACTAACAAAACATCTTTATCTAGTGGCTCCAGATCCTTTGAAGTTTATCGGTCATAAGTTTTCAGATAAAAAAGCTGCGTCACTAAAAAATCTTATGACATTTTTGAATATTTTTCGAAATTATTCAATCCCCATTTTTCCGCCATTATGAAATTTTTTAACTAATGGCTTTAAAAAATTTTACGTGATTTTAATATGAAGCTGAAGCAGAGAGTAAACATTGTTAATTTTATTATTAATGCTGTAGGTTACAATAAATAGATTAACACAGCAAAACCTTTTTTCCGACTATACTAAAAGGACTGTTCAATCCAAATCGTAATTCAAATAACTTGCACGGGTCAAAGTTTAGGCGTAATCCGCGCGTAACATCAAAAATATACCTACTCATTGCGTTGTGACCTTGCGATCTAGGCCGCGCTTTGTACTGCTTAAAGCCGCGCTACATTGGATTGACATGGCATGGCATCGGAAGCGACGCGTCATTTCAAAACAAGCTTTATATCAAGTGATATAAGATGCATAACCGACCGAGGGCGTCTTTCCGCGGGAGTGCGCGGCAGGCCGCGGCTGGCCGCCGGCCGGCTCTCCGCGTTCAAGCGGTTATGCATCTTATATCACTTGACATAAAGCTTGTTTTGAAATGACGCGTCGCTTCCGATGCCATGCCATGCCAATCCAGTGTAGCGCGGCCCTTATATACCCTCAAATACGGTTTTGTACCGTGCCTCAAAATGTCCCAAACTCAAATCACTAATTTTCTATCGCCTTCCATCTCACTCATTTTCTATCCCGTATTTTATTTTCCATTTAGTCTAGATTTATCTAGAAAAACTTCAAAAACACTAATACGGGATCGTGATATGAACCTGGAGTCTCTCGATTTACAGCCCAACGTCAAGACCACTAGGCCAATCTTGTTCTGACGGAAATGGTTAAATTTCCCTTTATATGAATTCTTTTAAGTTTGAATTTGTGACGTTGACATTGTCATTTATCGTCATAAGCGACAATAGTAATTTTTGCCATGGATTATTAAAATATTTTGAAATTTCTTAGCATTTGTATATTATGATAGTTATATATGCATGAAATGACATTCACAGAATAATAATTACAGGAATTGCGCCATCTAGTGACATGTGTGGTACTATTTCGTGGTCATGTGAGGTTTGCTTTGACGGTTCTAATTTTTACGATAAATATTGACAAAATAATTGAGATTAATACCGGTAGCGACATCTAGTTAGTTAAGGAAAAACTATCCTTTTTGGTACACTTTGACATATGGAGGATGTCCATCTATATGTAGTAATCTTTGATCTATGGTATTGGTCCTTCCTTTGATTGCTTTAAGGCGGGTCTCCTGCGCCAGAATTTTCGAAACATGAAACAAAAACAAAACAAAAATATTATTTTTCATACACTAACCGGCTCCTGCGAATAATTTCAGTTTTGAATGAAACATTTTTAAACGTTACCTAGTGTTTATATTCTGGTTAACTTCATCATGAGGTGCTACTTTTCAAACGCGGAGTCACTAAACCACAGAATACATACTAGTACTTACGTAACTAAACCTACGGTTTTTTGTATGGAAAAACCATTCGTTTAGGTGACTCCGAGTTTCAAAAATGACACTTAAGATACCTAATAATATTTATTTCTGATTACTGTTATCATTTCTGCCTGACGAAGAACTTGAAGATGTGCTCTGCGTTTTATCCACTGACCTCCATTAGTGCGGGAAGTAGTGTCATAAGGTGCAAATTTTGGTATCGGAAGAATTCACTTGGCACACATGTAATATACGTAAAGTTAAGCTAATTTAGCCCGGTAGCCATCCCCCACCCCCTGGGGGGTAGATAGGGGGGGCATTCGAAGTTACTCGCCGCCGCGCTTCAGAAAAAAAATCATATCAGCTTCTATTTACCTAACACCTCAAGTGTGGTATCATTTTCTGATAAATCAGGCATGAGGAATTCAATTTTGAGTACAATTTCACATTTCACAAGATTAATAGTAAAAAAAGGGAAAATATTGACGAAAATATTAAAATCGGATAGCATTTTTTTTATTTTAACTGATTAATTTTACCAGAATACCTGTATTTTGTGCAACAAAAAATACTAAGTTAAAGAATATTTATCTAGCTTTTAAAAAATATATACTTTGTTTTATATAGCTGTCATACATCTATCTGAAAAAAAAAACGAACATGGCACGCAGCGGTGCCTAGGAACTAATCCAACCGTCTCGTCTCACGTAATTTGTTGCAAGTATTAAGTTGTTTTTTAATTCAAAATGTATAAAATACATTCTTTACTTAATTATAGACTGTCGCTTATGGTCTAATGTATCAATAGTAGTATTTTTATATTTATATTAGTTAATTTTTTCATAAAATTTTCCACCACATTGTCATAATTCGGTACATTTAAATAGTTTTCTTATACAGTTGCACCTAACACTGCACCGTGACTTGCACTTGCACTTGCACCGAATCAGTGGTTCACGACAAGCGGTAGCAGCCATTGGTGCAGTAGTCCACTTCGGTTTCCAATTATTTAGTTCAATTTCCTATCCCTAATCCGCCGGACTGGAACGATTTTGAATCTGCCCCATACGTGTAATAGAAGGGGTGGAGTTAAATAAAACGTCAGTGCTTTGGAGCGGTCAAAACAATACTGTTTAATCTTATTTTCTCTACACTATTTGTTTACATTATGATATACATAGGGCTGTGACTCAGTAGCCGCCGCTATCACGGCCTTCCTGCGAAATGCTTCGCTCTCGAAGCGTTACATAATTATAACATAATTATAACTCAGACACTACTACAACTCTAATATCTAAATCTAATCCAATGTCTATATTACTCAGGCACAAGGCTATCTACTAAACACAATAAAAAAGTCACAAAAATAATATCGATAATTGTGAAACATAATTAACAATTGAGAGTAATCAAATTGATCTCTTCTTTTAAAATCTTAAAACTATCACTATATTATAGTATTTACAATTTTTAAAAAAATAAACACACACATTATAATAAAACATTTTTTTTATAGCGCTTTTTTTTATTAGGAAGTACTTCCACTTTTGTTATCTTATTCTATAAAGTTCAAATATCTATTTTATACTAAGATCAGATCACATCAAACAAGCATTTCATATCTACCTTAACACTAATAAAAACTAATTTTTAAAACTACGTAGGTATAACATAAGTAGATAGCATTGATTTTGTCACGTTCTATCTTATTGTACCTGTAAACAGAAAGATTTTGTAGAAAACAAAAAATAGTTATCAGTATTTCGATTGGGGAATCGAACCCCTTTTTTTTTACTTTTGCCCACTCGAAAAGTCAAAGCCCTTCTAAGTGTTCTTTTTTATATTGTTCACCAGCTGTGTTTGGTATTGTTTTCTTTTTTTCAACTGTGAAGCGGTACTTATGTTTTTGTGAAAAGAATATTTTGTTTGTGTATTTTATCTTTATTCGGCGATCCCAGCTCATTTACAGTAGCGCAAAGTAGGAACTACTAACTTTACACTATAGTAAATAGCTTACGCCAGTTAACATTATTTTGGCGGTCCCAGCACACTTACAGATAAGTTGCTACGCCGAAGACATTTTGTATTTTGTAAGTTTGGCAATCCTGGCACACTTATTTTACATAAGTTGCTTATGCCCAAGACATTTTATTATTTTTGATAGCCTATCACGGCCTCTTTTTTTTTGATTTTACTCTTTGTCCAATCCTCGCTTACTTATCGAGTAAGTAGCTCGGCTGACTTATTATTTATAGCGATCCATGCGCACTTTTTTTTTAAAAGCCGCTTACGCCATGTTTCACTTCTGTTGTATTTATAATCATTTGGAATCAACAATCGCAGTGGCATTTTCTGCAATTTCTCGATTCCAAAGTCTGATTCTGTCTTTAGGCACAATTTGGAAAGTTTTTTTTGTCGTATTTTTAACTTTATACCTATCGTTAGGTAAACATTTTTCAATTGTATATGGTCCATTATATCTCGGGTCTAATTTTCCCAGACGTGTTCGCTGACGTTGTACATAAACAACATCACCTTCTCTCAATTGTAAATTATTACGTCTCGTTCTGTCAAATCTTTGTTTAGTTTTAAAAGCATAATTCCTCAACCGTTCTTCTGCAGTTTTTCTCAGTTCTTGAATATCTATATTTGATTCGATTTCTGGAAGTCTACTATTTAATTGTCGTATAGCCGGTACTTCCGTACGTACTCCAGTGAGTAGTTCTATAGGAGTACAACCAATACTCTTCTGAACTGTAGTATTCAAAGTGAGTTGTATTTTGCCAACAGTGCTCGTCCATCCTGCTCCGCGACTCACTTCGCAAGCAAGTAAATTTAATACGGTAGCCACATATCGCTCTGCTTGCCCATTAGCTCGTTTTAAGAGTTCTTTTGTTTGTCGGCTAGAAAAGTTTGTTCCTTTATCTGTTATAATTCGTTTAGTAGTACCAAACAAACTGAGTTGTGGTTCTAGGGCTCTCACTAGCTCTGTTCCGGTTAGATTTTCCAAAGGTACTAATATTATAAATTTAGTGTAGGCATCCACCAACAATAACAGGTACCTATAGCGATCTCCGACTGTTCCAAATGGCCCCGTACAATCTGCATGTACAGTATGAAAAGGTATTGGTAGTTTTTCAATAGGATGCAAAAATCCTTGTTTAGGCCCACTGGGTCGCTTCGCTGATAAACAAATGATACAGTGACCGACGTATTTTTTTTTACGAATTGTGTCATTCCAGGAAACCAGTATTTTGTTCGCATTGATTCAAGAGTCTTATCTACTCCTATATGGCATTGTTCATCATGAAACGTTTTTGTCAAATTCGTGCTGCTGAAGGCACGTAATATTTCAGTGTTCTTTCTTGGTTTTCCTGAAATATTCTCATTAGTATACCATTTTGCATTATGTACTCCTTTAAACTATCGGGATTTTCTTCAATTCTTCTTTTTATCTCAATTACTTCTCGGTCTTGCTTTTGAGTTGCTTCCAACCATGTAACTTGATCATTCACTAATACTTCTTCGGTATGGTTTTGTGATGGATTTCTGCTAAAAAAATCTACGTGTTTTATACAACTTCCTTTTCTATATTCAATTTTAAAATTGAAATCTTGAATATATAACCACCATCTGGCAACACGTGGTAACAAATGGCGTTTAGTTGAAGTTAACTTCACAGCGTTACAGTCTGTAATCAATTTGAACTCTATTCCCAATAAATACACACGAAAGTGTTTTAGAGCATTCACTATTGCCAACGTCTCTAACTCATAGCTATGATACTTAGACTCTTCCAATGAAGCTCGTTTGCTATGACACAACACGAAGATCTTTGTTATGCCTTTCAAGTAATATTGCACCATATCCCAAGCTACTAGCGTCAGTATGTAATTCAGTTTCTCGCTCTGGATCATAAACAACTAACAGAGGACGTGAAGACAGCTTTTCAATTAAATATTGTCGGGCTCCTTCACATTCCTGTGTCCAATTAAAGGTTGTGTCCTTTCGCAATAAGTTTGTTATACATGCTGTTTTTGTAGCAAATTCCGGTACGTATTTACGAAAATAACCTGCCAGCCCCATTAACTGTCTGACTTGTTTAAGATTTTGAGGAATTGGAGCACTTTTCAGAGCCTGAATTTTAGTTTCTCCCGTTCGGATACCTGCTTCAGAAACTATTCTTCCTAAATATTCAATTTCAGTTTGTAAAAATTTACACTTCTTCAGGTTTAGTGTAAATCCTGCATCATCTAATGCTTTTAACACTACACGAAGTCTTTCCAAACCTTCTTCTGGATTTATCGATGGGATGATGACGTCATCAATATAAACAAGGGCTATAGAGTTTTTCAAAGGTCCTAAAGCATTATTTACAGCTCTTTGAAAAGTACTCGGTCCATTGCACAATCCAAAGGGTACTCTCAGCCATTCATAGTGACCTTCAGACGTGACGAAAGCAGTTTTTTCCACGGATTTTGTCTCTTTTTCAATTGGAATTCCGTGGAAACCAGATGCCATATCAAGTGTGCTAAAATAACGAGCTTTTCCCAATCTATCCAACTGATCATCAATTAATGGCAACGGATATCTGTCTTTTATAGTTATCTTATTCAAAGCGCGATAATCTACACACAATCTGTCACTTGCATCTTTTTTTCTCACAAGTATAACTGGTGACGCATACGGTGAAGTGGATTCTTGAATGATGTTATTATTCAAAAGTTCGGTCACAATCGCTCTTACTTTTTCTTGCTCAGAGAAAGACATTCGATATGGGTGGTAAACAATGGGTTCGTTTGTTGTCGTCCGTATATTCATGACGGCAGTCTTTATTTCTCGTATGTTATTGTTTAAAGCGATAAGACTCGAATGTTTATTTAACAATTTCCGAAGCTCGACTTGTATGTAACTTGGGACTTTATTTAACGAATTGGTTATGAAGTCCTCAATGTTATAAACACTTTCAGTACTTTGAACTATATCCCGCCTTTTAACTATTGTGCCGCTCAATGTTGTTATGAACATGATATCATTTGTGGTTATAGCGTCTCTACCAAGAATAGCCTCATAGCATATTTCTTTGTCTTGAACTATATGAAAAGTTGCCTCTAAACTAATATTTTCCAACTGCAAGATGACATCTATTTTCGCATTTGAAATCAGAATTGTATCAAAAAGTCCAGAAATGTGAATCATAAATGGTTGCCAATGGGCCTTTACAGATCGTGCCACAGTATCCCTTATTAATGAACACGACGCTCCGCTGTCAATTAATACATGAACAAGTATACCATTAATTATAACAGGTGTTGTACATACCTTGTCATTGCTGTTTACATCTTTGCCAGCAGACCGTTTTTGTCCTTTGTCAACTCTCTGCTTTGTCCAACAATCCTCGGCCATATGTCCAGTCTTGAAACAAAATGTACATTTGTTTTGCTTCTTCCTGTTTACTTGTGTATCAATTTCTGTAACAGCTGGTATATTTTGGGGTAATTTGTGTACACTAGTACGACAATCACGTTGCAAATGACCCATTCGATTACAGCGGTGACAACGCTTATATTCGGTATTCGGTCTGTATTTCTTGGATGTAGTTGGTAACAATTCTCTGTCAGTATCTATATTATCAGCAAATGCAGAACGTTTAATGTTATTTGGTGAGATTGGTATATATCGGGATAATTTTTCAAATAGCCCACTTACAGTTTCTGCGCTACTAGCAATTGATTTTGCATGCGGATCTGAACGAAATTGTAATCGTAATTGCTTTAATATCCTATGTTTCTTTGCCGCATAAATAGAAACAGTAGAGTACTGTTCACTTGTCATATTTGCCGCCTTTTTGAAATCACGACAAAGATCTCGACACTTTGGAAATGTTATTTGAAGATCTTTCGGCCAGGTTCTCTTTACTGGTGTCCATTCTTTGTACAAGTCACGTGCTGGTCCGGCTAAAAATGGTACACATCGAGCAATTGTTTCCACGTCGTCCCATTTGTGCTTCAAGACCAGGGCATCTACTTCTGCACTCCATTCCTTAGCTTCAATCGATCCAACACTCGGGTTAAAAGTTGGCAACGCTATCGCCTTACTGGTGCTCGTGTAAGTTATTATTTCACTATTCAACTCACTCTCGTTTTCACTTAATATCAATTCATTGTTTTTTTTTTTTGTTTAATTGTCCACTTTTATTTTTATTTTTAACTATTTTATTACTCATTTTCATGTAGATGTAGGTTCTTAAATTTACGCGTATAATTTACGCGAACTACGATCCCACTTCTGATAATAGAAGGGGTGGAGTTAAATAAAACGTCAGTGCTTTGGAGCGGTCAAAACAATACTGTTTAATCTTATTTTCTCTACACTATTTGTTTACATTATGATATACATAGGGCTGTGACTCAGTAGCCGCCGCTATCACGTGCACCCCATGGTAAACAGCTCTTAGAAGATGCTGCCGAAAATTCTCTGGCTGTCGGTCTTTTTTTAGAGAACAGCTCCCTCCTGCACTCATTTAGCTATGTGCACTGACTGGACTTGAAATGAAAATCAGGTAAATACAATACAATTTTATTTTGTGCTCATTTATCATACATCGTTACAAATTTTTAAATAATTCGGTTAGATTATCGTTATGATTTTTTTTTTAAATAATTTGTTTAGAGTTTTCGACGTCTCTGTCAGTGAGCATATTAAATTCACTAGTTGCTGACGAAAAAGTATTCCATGCTTTATAAGTGCTGCTAAGAACAGGTACACGCTGTTCGTAGCTGCAGCGATCGTTGAAAAAATAACATGGACCCCTGTAACGACGAAGAAGCTGAATGCTGATACGAAAATAACGGTGCATGTAGGCTAAAAACTAAGATTACAATATGTTGCACGGGTCCGGCAATCCAACCGGCAACAAACAAACACACAAACAAACCTACGCAGTTCTGCTACCACCCTAATTATAACCTAAGCCTAAACTAGAGAAATTAATTTCTTTTAATTACTGGAGAGGAATAAAATATATTAAACTTACAGTTAGTACGGCCTTCATCTAGCTTGATCTCGAAGTCCTCTTCGGGGTTTGGCGACGGCCTTGGGTCCCTCCACGGGCCCCAAGACAGTGGTGAACAAATTGGGTCCCTAAGCACCTCCCTGAGCTCTGTCGCCCCAGACGAATATGTCGAAATATATCACCACTTCACAATAGATTTCACCGTCTTTATTTTAATTTCACTGAGGTACATATAACCAAACACGCGAATTGTGACGTAACTCCATGTGACGTCTTTCATAACGATTTAAGTGTTTATCACTATTTATACATCTAGTTTTACAAATATCACCAACAACAGTCTATTTTAGATTCAGTTCACATAAATACTTCCGTTCTAAACGGGCAATGGGTTAAAACAATGAGTCCATGATTATGCAAAAACACGTTCTTCAAACACTTGACAAATACACTGTCTTTACGTATACACAGTAATTGATTTATGGCGTCATGCCTCACAAACGATAAATAAAACAATGGGACTTTCAAACAAACGATAATTAGTTAATCAGCGATAAGCCACCATGACTTCCCATACGCTTTTACAAACGACAAAAACACATGGCGTCGGGATTCCGTGATTTCGAGAACTGAAAGAGGTTATTTCCTGAGCGGGCGAACACGACCCGCGCTCGGCCGCGCGCCCACGGATGGATTATCGCTAAATCGATAAATCTTGCCCGTGTTTGTGGAGATCACACGCAGATGTCGCAAGTCTCCTAACAATAAGTACTTTTATTCAAAACAGTGCATGTTGCTGACGAAGCATGGAATAGTTTACCATCAGCAACTAGTGAATTAATACTGACGACCTCCGTGGCGTAGTGGTCTACATGCTAGTCCGCCACCCAGAGGTCCCGGGTTCGACTCCCGGTCAGGGCAAGTTGGAAAATGGCCTTAATAAAATACGTTGGTTGGCGGTTAGCAATAGACAACTTTATTTCCTTTTTAATGCAGTGGCACATAGACAATACAGAGTACATTGTTTACACTTGAAGATAATAGATGGCGTTAGGTTTATAATTTAATAACATTTTGATAACTTTCTAACACCCCCACTTTATCAAAATATTGGATTTTCCCATAACACAATTATCCAAAATAATGAAACCACTTTACAAAACAATTACTCTGCAATATATAACACAATATATATTACTATACAATAACTTTATCTTGTTTTATATATAATACCAAGTGCATCCATGAATTTATAATGCTTAACTCCTGGAAGACCTTTAGTCAATAAGTCAGCGGGCATATCAGCTGTTGACAAGTACCTTGCCTCTACTAATTCATTTCTTAAAACATCTTTAATGTGTAGGTCACAGTTCCTAATCACTATAACGCCAACTATGTGTCTGTTCACTCCACTAACTGTGACCTAACATTCAGAGTCTCAGAAGGTCTTTAAATCAAAGATAAGTTCCAGGACGACGAGTATATTTCAATGATCACAAACACGGACAGTCAATAAACAATTTACACAGGAATACGATCTACACTATGTACTAAGTGTTACACGAGTTAACGAGGAGACGGGCGGGTGACGACTAGCGTCAGAATGCCTGCCAGCCCGCTGCGATACAAATAGCTGACTTGACAATGTGTCCCTACATAACATCCCCCCAAATTTTTCGGGAGACATCCAAAAAAAAAATTATTTCCAAACATCATTCAAGGTTATAACTCTGTAACTTATAAAACTCAATAACATGTTACAATCGCCCGGCCAACGTGAAGCTATGCGCTGACTCAACTCGGCGCTCGAAACCTGAGCTTCCGTTCGCTCGCCGGACAATACCTCGAAGCGATTGCAACATATTATTGTACAATAAACATGTAAGTACCTAATCTGAATCTAAATTTAGAGTTTTATGTTTTGAAAAATCTTTTACATTTATACTGTTAACTTCAAATCGCAAACATAAAAAAGTACATTAATTATGCGTATTGAAAACGTATAATCAGACGTTACTTATTCTTTGAAAAAAACAAAAAAGTTATACATATCAACAATTGTTATACACATCAATATCTCTGTTTGTGAAATTACTTATATATTATGTTTTTACTTGCACCAATAAACTATATCATTTCCAAAACACTGTTTTATTTTGACTGTCTACTCATACATATCACTAACTTCATTCACACAACAACATTTTCTCTTACACATACATTTTCCATGGGGAGGATTTTAAACTTTAATTTTACATTGAAACAAAATTTGAATCTCTCTATTTTAGCGCTGCTTCGCCTCCAGGCTGCTGACTATGACATCGTTACAACTAAAAGTACAGTGTGCGTTTCGACAAACGTTACAATAAAAATACAGTGTGCGCCTTGACAAACATAACATTAAATTTGACTTTCTATAAAAAATACTACCTACATAGCTGAAACCTTGGCATCCTAACAACATAGTCGAATCTACACCCGAATGAGACAACGTAGTGGCGTTTTATCAGCTCTCATTACATTGTTCAATCGCTGGTTCTGACTCTTGATGCCCAAAAATATTTCTTGGCTGCAAAATTACCACCATGCGTCTGTACTGCTGGTCTGAACTTCTTGCTCCTTTGACGAAAATGCCTCGTTGTCGTCACAGCTTCCGACTTGTCAACTTCATAGCACTGGGTACCCACACAGTACATCTGAATGCCTTTTCTGCTACACTAACGCAGTTGTCGCTTCTTAGCGCTGCTCGAAGACTAATCATTACCATATGCCTCTCGTCGACCTATGCAGACTTGTCTCTCAGCCTGCCATTATAGCTGCTCTCGTAGCCTCTATGCCAGCGTTCCCTTGCGCGTGGTACTCATTAGTTTTAACGAAATAGATTTCTTGCTCTTTATCGACATCTGTATATATGTCGTTGTTTTCTTCTAGTTGATTTCTAGGCGCAACGCAAGTTTTGAAATTTCTCCTTTATAATTTTTTATGTGTCAACCGGAACATTTTCTAACCAATTCTTGTATTTTTCTTCAATTTCCCTATAATGACGTACTGATCTCGATGGAACCGACGCTGAAGTCTAAACCTACGTGCTGCTCTTGGCTTGCTCCGCCAGGTACTACAGGTTGGTCCATGTTTCGTTTCTAACAAAATTTTGAAATGCTTCTTATTTCGTGCTGCCGACTGTACTTTTGAGTCGGAATGTTTTCATATGCGTCCTCCCCCAAGGACGAAGTGAGTCGCCACCCTTGTTGTGCCCGCCCCTCTGTATTGGCGTTTTCTTTTCTTCTGCGTCTTCTGTAAGGGTCACCACTGTACGGGGTCACCACTGTACGTGATCACGTCGGGGTCACTGTAGGTCACCACTGTACGTGATCACGTCGGGGTCACCGTAGGTCACTGTTCCTAATTACTATAACGCCAACTATGTGTCTGTTCACTCCACTAACTGTGACCTAACATTCAGAGTCTCAGAAGGTCTTTAAATCAAAGATAAGTTCCAGGACGACGAGTATATTTCAATGATCACAAACACGGACAGTCAATAAACAATTTACACAGGAATACGATCTACACTATGTACTAAGTGTTACACGAGTTAACGAGGAGACGGGCGGGTGACGACTAGCGTCAGAATGCCTGCCAGCCCGCTGCGATACAAATAGCTGACTTGACAATGTGTCCCTACAAATGAAATGGGATCGCACATCAATATGTTTAGAACGTTTGTGAGATTGATAATTATTTGCCAACTTCAATGCACTTTGACTGTCATTGTATATTATAATTTTACGACAGAAACCTAATATTTCTAGCTCTAGCCTTTGTAAATAAATTGCTTCACGAGAAGCTTCCGAAAGAGCCATATATTCACTTTCACAACTGCTTAAAGCTACGGTTCTTTGCTTTTTGCTTTCCCATGAAATTGCAGCACCTGATTTCATAAAACAAAAACCAGTGTATGAGCGTCTGTCTGTGGCATCACTAGCCCAGTCCGCATCTACATATCCTATCAGTTCTGCATTTTCTTTGGAATATTTTAAACAATAGGCTTTCGTTTGTGACAGATATTTTAAAATCCGTTTAGCATAATTCCAGTGGACATAAGAATAACAATTATTAAATTGACTTAAATAGCTCACCGAAAAAGCAATATCTGGACGAGTTAAAACAGCCAAATACATCAAACTACCAATCAATTTTTGGTAAGGCAGTTTTGAATCACATGAATTAGACTTTTCCACATTCAATTTACATTCTATAGGAGTTTCAGCAGAGTTACAATGAGACATATCAAATTTGTTCAATAACTGTTCAATATAATGCTCCTGATCTACTGTAATTACACCTGCTCTTTTATCAATGTTAATTTTCATGCCTAAATACTGTTTAACTTGACCTAGATTTTTTATTTTGAATTTCTGACTCAAAGTTTGTATCAAGCTATCAGATTCACTTTTACAATTTGAAAATATTAAAAAATCATCAACATAAATACCTACAATAGTTTTCTTATTATTATTATGACTTTTAATAAAAACACAGGATTCTAACTTGCTTTTACTATATCCTAAATTACACAATGATTCCTAAACTCTTTGATACCAAGCAAGTGATGACTGTTTCAAGCCATAAACAGCCTTTTTTAATTTCGGCGTAATCTTCCCAGCAGTGGTCGTTCCGAAACGCTAGTAGTTTTTAGCTTCTGCACAAAAAAAAATATTTAAAAAAAATGACCTTCATTAAGAGATAAATTTATCCTACATTGAATAAAAATTTTTGACTTTGACTTTGACTTTGACTTTAATTTCAAAACTTTATTTGAATTGTTTGAAGGAAAACCTTCAGGCAAATGCATAAATATGTTTTCTTTTAGGTAACCATTAAGAAAAGCTGTTGTGACATCTAAGTGAGTGATATCCATGTCTAGCTGTACACTAATAGCAAACAATAATCGAAGCGTTGAATGTCTAATTACAGGGGAGAAGGTTTCTTGATAGTCCACACCAGCCTTCTGTGTAAAACCCTTAGCCACAAGCCTCGCACGGTATCTCACTTTATTGTCAATGTCAATCTTTTTTCTTAAGACCCACTTGCACTGCACTACACTCGCGTTACTGGGAGTGTCAACCACTTCCCACACTTGATTGTCTCGGAACGACTGCAGCTCCTCTGCCATCGCCTGCAACCACTGTTGTCTATCAGGACCGCTGATAGCCTCTGCATATGTCAACCCGTCTTCTCCTGTAGCTGTAGGACACATGTTAGCAAAGCCATACCTTTCAGGCTTCCTCCTTTGCCGTTTTTCAGCAATTTCCACTGGAAATGGTTAATAGGATCTGCTCGTGTTGTTTCAGAAGTTTCTTCTATACTCTGTGGAACTGTACTAGCCTGTGCAGTGTTCAAACTTTCTCCACATGCTTCCGACTGTATATTTTCATCTTCAACATCTAAATAATCCGATTTACTGGAACTAGACTCGTTCAGAGGTTCTGATTTCATCACAGATTCCTCTACAGCATCCCCTACTGAATCTGTGCTCTCTATGGAAATAGTGACTGTATCTGGGTGCTTTTTCTTCTCTTGTATCACAACATCTCTACTTGTAGAAACCTGGTTTCGTACAGGGTCATAAATTCTATACCCTTTGACATTTTCACTATAACCAACAAGTATGTGTTTCTTGGATTTTTTATCCCACTTCGTCCTTCTTTCTTTGGGTATGTGTACCATTACTGGACTTCCAAATACACGCAAATGTTGTAAATTTGGTTTTCTGTTAAACCACGTCTCATATGGGTCTTTTCAACACCAGAAGCTGCTGATCTATTTTTCAAATACACTGCAGTATTGGCAGCTTCCGCCCAAAACTTTTTGTCCAAATCAGCTTCAAAAAGTAAGCATCTTGCTCTCTCAACGATCGTGCGATTTGACCGTTTACTGAGACCGTTTTGTTCTTTTGTGTATGGGTTACTTTTCTGATGTATGATGCCTTCACGCTTCAAGAAATCTTCAAAATCATTGCTACAGTACTCGCACCCATTGTCTGTCCGCAAAATTTTGATTCTTTTGTTCTGATAGTTCTCTACCATTGACTTAAATTCTTTAAAGCATTTCAATGTTTCACTTTTTGCTTTTAAAAAATATATGAAGGTCATTCTGCTGAAGTCATCGATAAACAATAGAAAATATCTTGCACCACCGATTGATTTACACTCCATGGGTCCACAAATATCTGAATGTATAATCTGTAGAATTTCTGTGGCTCGCGTACCCGTGGAAAATGGTAATCTTGACTGCTTGCCTTCACAACAAACATCACAGCTTGACTTGCCCAACACAAATGTGTCTGGATAATACATTCCATCAACTAAACCTTGTTTCATTTTGTTCATATCAGTACTATTCAAGTGTCCAAGCCGCCTGTGCCATGTCTGACCATCCACTGTAGACGATGTCAACAAAAAACTTTCAGTTTGCAAGATCAATTTATAAACACCATCAATTAATTCTGCTTGGGCAACCAGATCACCTAGTTTGTTTCTAATGATGCATCGGCCAGGTTCGAATACAACACTGTTTCCATTTTTTATTAGTTCACTCACTGATAATAGGTTAGTAGTGAGACTCGGCACACACAACACATTCTTCACTGTGATTTCGTAGTTGTAACTTGTCGTGACTTCTACATCACCCGAACACAATACAGGTACTTTCGTTTCGTTTGCAACTTTAATTTCTGGTAAAATTGACGAAGATAACCTATTCTTCAACCAACTTTCGTTTGCTGTCATATGCATACTAGCACCCGAATCAATATACCAATCTCTTTTATTGAAGTTTCCACTGAGAAAAACAACACTAAAAGCGTTAGTCTGTTTCTTCTTCTCTGTTTTTTCATTTAAAATTGGACATTGATTACGATAATGACCGGTCTGCTTGCATTTGTAACATGTTATTGTTTTTGACGTAGTTTTGATATTTGAGTTTGACATATTCTGAGCATAGAGATTCGATGACGGTCCGCCATGTGTGCTATTGCTGCCAACTTTACTCAGTTTCTTTTTCTGCCAACTTCGTGCAATTAATGCTGAGTTGCCGCTTCCCTCCATTTCAACGGTTTCTACATTTTCCATATCCAACAACTTTGTTTTTATGGAATCTGCCGTGATCGTGACGTGATGATCCCGGAATGCTCAATTGCCATTATCATTGGCATAAACTTTTCTGGTAAACCGGCTAGTAACAATGATCCGACCCAATCGTCATTAATGATGAACCCGGTGCCACTTAGTCGTTGCGAAGTTTCTACTATTTGTGTCACATAACTAGTCATATTCTCACAGTTATCTAGTCTGATGGATATTAAATGACGAAGCAAAGTAATCCTCCTCGAAAATCCTGAATCGTCGAACAAGTTTCTCAATTTTGTCCACAATTCCTTCGTGGTCTTTGTCTCCTTTATGTGCACGAATAACGACGCATCTATCGTCAAAATCAATTTAGCTCGCGCTTTGGCATCTGCCGCTTCTTGTGCTTCCACTTCTTGCTTCAGGAACTTGTCAGCGCCTTCAAGTACCAGCAAATTTTCAACTGCGAACGCCCAATCGTCGTAGTTTTCGCGACCCTTGAGCTTCGGTACGTTCGACAAAAAATTGGTAGTCATCTTGGATAACACACGCGATCAAAACTTAACAATAACTATTTTAATTACAATTTTAATTTTAAAATTTGGGTGAGGCCCATAACCTAATAAAAAACGTTGGTTGGCGGTTAGCAATAGACAACTTTATTTCCTTTTTAATGCAGTGGCACATAGACAATACAGAGTACATTGTTTACACTTGAAGATAATTAGATGGCGTTAGGTGTATAATTTAATAACATTTTGATAACTTTCTAACAGGCCTTTTTCAAATTGTCCTGGGTCTTGGATGTTTATCTATATATGTATTTGTTATAAAATATAGTATCTTTGAGTTAGTATCCCATAACACAAGTCTCGAACTTACTTTGGGGCTAGCTCAATCAGTGTAATTTGTCCCTAAAAAAGATATATATATATATGCTCGCTTACAGAGACGTAGAAAACTCTAACCAAATTATTTAAAATATTGTCATAACTATGTATGATAAAAATGATAAATGAGCACAAAATAAAATTGTATCTACGTGGTTATAAATGACAGGTATATAGCTGTATTTTATTTTGACCAAAATAATACTGCAATACCTATTTACCTGATTTTCATTTTAGGTCCAGTCAGTGCACATCGCTAAACGAGTGCAGGAGGGAGCGGTTCGCTAAAAAAAATCGACAGCTAGAGATTTTTTGTCAGCATTTTCTACGAGACACTGAACTGCGCTCCAGGACCGAAATTGTCGATGTGGGTGTCAAAACGGCAAAACTGAAGTGGGAGTGGCCCGGACATGTTTGTCGTATAAGACCGGAAAGATGGGCAAGAAAGGCGACGTCATAGGTTCCAGAAGGACGCCGGCGTAGGGGAAAGCCGAGGAAAAGATGGAGGGACGATATTGAAAGCTACATGAGTGGATGGTAGCAAGCTGCCTTGGATCGTGAATCACGGAAGCATGAAGGGGAGGCCTTTGCCCGACAATGGGACACTATATAGGCTATTAAAAAAAATAACAAAATCTTCTTCGAGCTGTTTACCATGGGGTGCACGTATGGGGCTGATTCAAAATCGTTCCAGTCCGGCGGATAAATGATAGAAAATTGGACTAAATAATTGGAAACCGAAGTGGACTACTGCACTAGTGGCTGCTACCGCTTGTTGTGAACTGATTCGGTGCAAGTGCAAGTCACGGTGCAGTGTTAGGTGTAACTGTCTAAGAAAACTATTAAAATGTACCGAATTATGACAATGTGGTGGTAAATGTTATGAACAAATGAACTAATATAAATATAAAAATACGACTATTGATACATAAAGTATGTATTCTATATATTTTGAAATAAAAAACAACTTAATACTTGCAACAAATTATGTGAGACGAGACGGTTGGATTAGTTCCTAGGCGCCGCCGCGTGCCATGTTCGATTTTTTTTCAGATAGATGTATGACAGCTATTTATAACAAAGTATATATTGTTTAAAGCTAGATAAATATTCTTTAACATAGTATTTTTTGTTGCACAAAATACAGGTATTCTGGTAAAATAAATCAATTAAAATAAAAAAAATGCGATCCGATTTTAATATTTTCGTCAATATTTTCCCTTTTTTACTATTAATCTTTACATTAAATGTGAAATTGTACTCAAAATTGAATTCCTCATGTCTGATTTATCAGAAAATGATACCACACTTGAGGTGTTAGGTAAATAGAAGCTGATATAATTTTTTTTCTGAAGCGCGGCGGCGAGTAACTTCGAATGCCCCCCCTACCTACCCCCCAGGGGGTGGGGGATGGCTACCGGGCTAAATGAGCTTAACTTTACGTATATTACATGTGTGCCAAGTGAATTCTTCCGATACCAAAATTTGCACCTTCCATACATTGGCTGACACTACTTCCCGCACTACATATATACATGAGGTCAGTGGTTTTATCAATGAGGCGTTTTCCAGTAAAAAAAATTAGGTTATGTAACACGTTGCACATTTATAGTATGGAACTTTTGAGACTGTAAAATGACAGTTCTGTTGCAGTTGTAAAAAAAAATGTCATGGCATAGGACATGAACTGCTATAGCCGTTGCCTGCAATAGACGTTCTGTCACCCCTGCACAGTAAGTGGTTGTTATAAGAAGCAACACAACGGCTATGACAGCCGGGCCGCTAAACTATTATCATTTAAATCATGTACGGGTCCAGAATAGACTCGTCAGATGTGTCCGTTCATGTTTTGAGTGCCTCTCTGACGATCTTTTAGAAGATTCGTCTTGAACAACCTCCGACTAAAAAGATTTTGCAATTTTTAACTTGCTGCCTTTGATAATTTAAAGCTTGCTGCCTATTTACTGAAAGTTGAGGATTTTCCTAAGGGATTTTCACGGCAGGAATCTTAAAATTTGTCGGCAGTTTTTTTTCGTGAGAAACTTTCATAGACATCTGTTAAGAATAAAGTTTAATTCAACATTAAAACTACTTTAAGCCATTGTAAGGCAACAAACAGTACCCGCAGTAAGAATTAATGTTTCTTGTTCCGAGTTAGAATTCATGTTTTTTTTTTGTTTTGATACAAATAGGCAGTACTTTACTTACGCCTCACAGCCCGGCCAATCGAAAACTGAAGAGTCGGAGTGACGCCAGTGAATGGGGAAATCTAGCCTAAAACCATTTGGATTGACGCTACAGTTTTGCCCAGCTTTAAATTAAGTTTTTAGAAACTATTTAATATCTAGACTTTACTGGCAACATTACACTGTTATATATCAATCAAAATTGTTGCGCGACTTGCGCGCCAAATAATATTAAAATTGAAATGACACAAACATGAAGTTAGTCTCATTACCTACGCAATTGCGCAGCTCTCAAATCAAAATACAAATGTCAAGAGTTATTGTATTGTATGTTATTGATTGTTGCCCAGTCATACTATATAGTCAGGTTGTTGGTGTTGGAACTGCTCCTTGTACGTCCTGTCACGCCTATTTACCGCCTAAGATAGTGATTGTGTCAAGTTACTAGGTAGGTAGTGAAAGATATAAATATGTCTGAAAATGCGAGCGCGCAAACTGATGCACCGGTGCAAGAGATTTTCAGCAAGATTCAAAAGTATCATGGCAATGGGAGCAAGTGAAATACTTGACTGCATAAGTGCACAGACTGATCCATCAATACCCCAAGCAAACCAGACAACCGAGACCAACGATACAAGGAACAATGGTCCGCACACTTGTACCCAGGTTGGTAATTAAATTAACAACCTATGATTGCATTGCATCATTTCAGTAGAATAGGGCCAATCCAAGATCTCCCGTGGGTGTCGTAGAAGGCGACTTAGGGAATACAAGCTAAACAACGCTTACAAACATCAATGAGACCTCTCCAACCCCTCTGGCCAGCGTGGAGAGTGTAGGCCAAGACCTCTGGCAGCTTTGGCCAAGTTTGGCTTGGGTAGTACAGAGAGGGACGTGCTCCTGCCGTGGAGACAAAAAGACCTGATAATGATTGCATCTTATTTATTCAATTATGACTGTATTTTATACAATGTGAAAAGGACATACTCGTAATAAAGCGAACCACAGCTGGCTATAAGTACTAGACCACTATAGTTGAATTAAATTAAATACCAGCCAAAAACTAAAAAAAGAAACATCATTTCCATACAAAAGTCAAATGTCTATTCTTTTTTGTTTTTCTGCTGTTATTTTATAATCATTATAGCCTGTGGTTAGATTTATTACGGGTATATATATATCCCTTTAACATTGTATACTATACTTACCAGGTACATTATATGAATTTAAAAGAAAATCAATAATTTTTACAGCTGACATTTTATCTTCTCTCTTAGGTAAGTAAATGGAGAACTATTTTAGTTAAACAAAAGCTAATATATATTGTAGTTTATGTATTTTATTTATTATATTATTTATAGATGTAGTTTGTTTTGGATATATATAAGTTTATGTATTATACGTATGAATATATGTTTATTTTTGTAATATATATAAGTTATTCCGATATGTACACTTTGACTTCTACCCGTTATGCCCATTTATTGTATCCTTTCGCTGATATTTGGTTGACTGGAAGAGATCCCATTATGGGATAAGTCCGCCTTTGTACCTACAAATTTTATGGTTTGTTATTGTTCCTATGTTTGTAATGTTTATGTACAATAAAGATATATACAACAACAACAACAACAACAGCTAATAATTCTTTTTGGACAATTTGGGAAAAATTTGATGAAGGGATGGTAGTTACAGAATTCAAAGCCCTCTTATATCAGAGGATGGGTTTCCAATGGGAAATAATGTCATATGACATTATTTTTTATTAGGCCCAGATCGTGTTTTGGTGCGGGAAATAAAAGCTTGGATAGATTTTGAATCTAATAAATTAGATTCATAATTTATCAAAAATTGTTAGTTTCTTTGAGTCTGTTAACATAATCTATTGCCATTAAAAAATAAAATCGATTTTCGAAAAATGGGACAAGTGGTAAATATTTGTATTTCCAGTAACTGATAAAGGGTAAGTACCTGGGCGACCAGCTTTGCTCGGTTACATCTCAAACATTAACTACATTTTTTCAACCTGTCTAAAAACAATAAAAATTAAAAAAATATATATATAAACTTTAACCCAAAAAAAAACAAAAGTAAGTCACCGAGTGGGATTCGAACCCGTAATACTCTTTCTAGCGGTCCGCGTTGACCGTTGTGCCAGACGGATAGAGCCCAATTGGACGAAATTAGCGACCATATTCTCTGTGGAAAGAAAAACGGGTGCGTATTGCTTGATATAATTCTTCTTCTTCTTGGCGTGTCGATGGTCAACCCGTTTTCTTTTATATTCTATCAGCCCAATATTGAGCTACTCTGATGGCGTCGTCAGTAGCCACATATAAGTCGTCCAGGGTGCAGGAAGTAGGGCACCCGGGGCAGGAAAGCAGGTGCGCCATAGTTTGTGGGGAGAAGCCACACTCGCACACGTTTTGAGAGCTATCAGTTATCTTCCACCTGGACAAAAGCTCTCCACATCGACCTACTTGGGTACGCAGCCTATTGAGCGATTTCCAAGCAGGCCAGGGCAAATCATGTCCTGGTGGCAGTTCCTCTTTTGGTAAAATAAAATTGGGTACAGTGTGGCCCCTTTCCCAGAGTTTTATCCTGACTTCTCTGATATCACAGTCCAGGGACTTTGTGCTTTGCAAGAAACTATGGCGGCTTTTTAGTCTTTTAGGGGCTGGTTCATGCTGGTAGAGTGGATGTCGGGAATCTAACTCCTGCTTTCCTCGTTCAGCGGCACAGGTAGCCTCTCTGCGGACACAAGGTGGGGCCACGCCAGCAAGCGGATATAACATGTCAAGCGGAGTTGGCATCAAACAACCAGTTATTATCCGGCATGTTTCATTGAGTGCTACATCCACCTGCCGGGCGTGGCATGATCTACTCCATACTGGGCAGGCATATTCACCTGCCGTGAAGCAGAGGGCCAAGCCAGTTGTGCGCAAAGCACTGGGAGCAGCACCCCATCTGGAGGTGGTGAGGCGGTAGAGCAAGTTGTTTCTTGAACAGATGATATAATTACATTTTAATAACGTTCATAAGATATAATGTCAATTTGACATAATCATTATGGTATATATTTTTAATAGCTATAATATTCATTAATATTTTATTATAAAAAGCATAAAATCATTATTATAACGTTTATGTACACTAAATTTCACCTGTTATACAACTTGTGCGGTATAACAGGCCAAAAAGTATATCATTCAAAAATTATTTTTTATTGATTTTTCTTTATTGACATTGAATTTACTCGATTATTCTTTATTGACAAACTCAGTCTATCGTTATTTCTTTTCATATTTTATGTATTTTATCGAAATAACGTAACATCAAAGTTTTGTTACCCATAATTTTGTTTCCACGTTAGTTTTAGTTTACAAAATAGTTGAAACATTTAAAACGAGTGCTAAGACAGTTCTATCCATTTTCCTAGGTTAGGGCAATTCTATAGGTTAGGTTATGTTAGAACTGCGACCAACACACGCACGAGCCGAGCGAGCGAAGCGAGCGTGCTGCGGTAGCGGCCGGCGAGTGCTAAGACACTTCTATCCATTTTCCTAGGTTAGGGCAATCCTATAGGTTAGGTTATGTTAGAACTGCGACCAACACACGCACGAGCCGAGCAAGCGAAGCGAGCGTACCGCGGCAGCGGCCGGCGAGTGCTAAGACACTTCTATCCATTTTCCTAGGTTAGGGCAATCCTATAGGTTAGGTTATGTTAGAACTGCGACCAACACACGCACGAGCCGAGCGAGCGAAGCGAGCGTGCCGCGGTAGCGGCCGGCGAGTGCTAAGACACTTCTATCCATTTTCCTAGGTTAGGGCAATCCTATAGGTTAGGTTATGTTAGAACTGCGACCAACACACGCACGAGCCGAGTGAGCGAAGTGAGTTATTATGTGTACCGTTACATATTGAAACATGTTTTTATGAACAGTTTTATCGATAAATTAATATTTTATATGAAATGTTAGTTCGATATATCGTTAAATAAAGAAAACCATTTTAAAATATGTATATTTTTAAAATGTTGTTATTATAATATGAAACTGCGATGATAAACTATTCGTTTTATTAAGAAAATAAGCGGCCAAGTGCGAGTCGGACTCGCCCATGAAGGGTTCCGTAGTAGCAAATAACATAATATAAAAGTCTTGCAGTATGTTTTTTTTTTAATTTTTATATTTGAGTTAATTAAATGAAAGGTAAATTACCGTTTATGATTTATGACGTATTAAAAAAAAACTACTAACTAGATATCGTTCAAATTAATTTTCGCTGGTAGTTTTTATGGTAATGAACATCATATATTTTTTTTTAGTTTTATAATTCCCTTATTTTAGAAGTTACGGGGGGGACACACACTTTTTTCCACTTTGGAGGTGTCTCCCGCGCAAAGTATTCGGTTTAGAAAAAAATGTTATTAGAAACCTGAATATCATTTTTGAAGACCTATCCATAGATACCCCACACGTATGGTTTTGATAAAAAATAAATTTTTGAGTTTCAGTTCTAAGTATGGGGAACCCCCAAAATTTTTTGTTTTTCTTTTATTTTTGTGTCAAAACCTTAATGCGGTTCACATAATACATCTTCTTACCAAGTTTCAACAGTATAGGTCTTATAGTTTCGGAAAAAAGTGGCTGTGACATACGGACGGACAGACAGACAGACATGACGAATCTATAAGGGTCCCGTTTTTGCCATTTGGCTACGGAACCCTAAAAATGTATTAAAAATCGTGGAATAGTTTTCAGGGAAATTAAATTCGATGTCAAAAAAATCTGTATTCTAATAGACACCCATTTTTTATATATTAGCCATATATAAAAAATAAGTGCGTATAACAAACGAAAATTTGAGGAACGAAATCGTCTATCAATGTTAATACGTACATTATGTGATTGCGACATATTAATGTATTATTTTCAGCCCACCTGCACTGGCTTATTGTAATAAAATTATTCGCAACATACTGCCAGGCGCTATATCAAAAGTTTGTTATATCTAATGATAATTATGTATTAAGAATCTTCTGTTAATCGATTCATATACGTAATAATTATTATGTTTAATAATATATCTATAGAAAGTTTATTATACGTAACGACCAATAGATTTCGAGAAGTTTATACGACTTGTTGGCGCTTGGAGGCTTGAATGAAGCAGCGATTTTGGTAATTATTTGGTTTTATTACTAAATTATACAAATTGCGAAATGTTTCGTTGTGCGTGAAGTTACAAGATGGAGATCGGAAAAAAACGTGGTATTTTTTGCGGAAAAGGATGACACGTGACCCGTCGCTGCATGCCGATGTCTCAAACGAGCGCGTTCGCGGTTGGCTGAGGTGTTGTCGTCGACTCGCCATTGGTCGCCGAGTGATGGCACGGCGCCTCGTTGGTTGGTTTGAAATCGTCAAGAGCGAAGCGTTGACATGCTCCCGGCCTTGGAAGCTGTAGCTTTCAAAGTACTGGTAATGATGGAGAGATGTGTACACGTTGACTAAGCTTCATCAATAGGAAGTGGGCAGATCTTCGAAAAGGCTCGACGTATGGTGCCGTTCTCTGTGCGAATGTCGGCCACACGCGAGATGCCGTCCTTTCCGGGATGCGTCTTCACGATCCGTCCAAGGCTCCATCTCAAAGGCGGTTGTTTATCGTCTTTGATGAGAACAAGAGTGTCTTCCTTTAGGTCGCCCTGATGCTGCTGCCACTTGCATCTGGTCTGCAACTCGGAGACATATTCCTTTGCCCATCGTGACCAAAAGTGCTGTCTGATCTGCTCCACTCTCTGGTACCTTGTCAGTCGATGGACAGGTACATCTTCCATGTCGGCTGTCATGGGTGCAGTCAGAGGGCGACCAACCAAAAAATGGGAAGGAGTGAGAGGAAGAAAGTCATTTGGGTCAGTAGACAAGGGAGTCAAGGGCCTGGAGTTTAGGATAGCTTCAACTTGCGATAATACAGTGCTAAACTCCTCGAACGTTAAGTGTGCATTACCTATATTACGCGCCGCAAATGATATTTACAGCTTTTAACGCTCGATTCCCACAATCCTCCGAAATGGCTAGCATAATGAGGAATCATTTTGAACCTTATGTTAACCGACGCAGCGTACTCCTTAATATCACCCGAACATGCATCCAAAAACTTACCAAATTCGTTCATTAAACCTACGAAATTTTTTCCATTATCGGAAAATATCTCGGACGGCTTGCCGCGTCGCGAGATAAAGCGCTTAAGAGCTAACAAATAACCATCAGACGAAAGGTCGCTGACCAATTCCAAATGTACAGCACGTGTGACGAAGCATACAAATACACAGATGTACGCCTTATGTAGCTGCGACCCTCGACCCTTACGATCTAATACGAGCATAGGTCCACAATAATCGCAACCGCAGCGCATAAAAGCAAAACCTGGTTCTAAACGCTCTCGCGGGAGGTTATCCATTATAGGTTGAACCGTAGTCGCGCGTAGGCGCGCGCATTTAACACATGAATGCACAATACGCCTTGCAAGAGAGCGGCCACCAATAGGCCACCACGTCTCACGCAATGTGAACAGAAGCAGCTGCGGTGCTGCATGCATTGTGTGCTTATGCTCGTTGCGAAACAACAAAACTGCAAAGTAATGTTTAGCTGATATTAAAATAGGAAATTTCTTATTGTATGAAAAGTTGGGACAGTCTTGAATGCGACCTCCAACACGTATAATATAATCCTTATCTAAAAATAAATTTAACTTAGATAAATGCGCATCTCTTTTCATTTTTTGTTTGCGTATTAGCGAGTCGTATACGTGAGCAAACGACTCACGTTGACATATGCGCGCTAATGTCAACTCAGATTCTTGAAGTTCGTCTACGGTAAAAAGACCTAAACGTTTATTAGTTTTATTCTTAAGATTATATGTAAAGCGAAGCACATATGCCATGCTACGCTTCATACGATTAAACTGTGAATACCTTTCGAATGGAAACCAATTGTCACTTTTGGCTGTCACACAATTCAAATTTTTACTTATCCTAATTTCTGGTAAGTCAGAAGGTGACTCACGATATGCTTTTAATGTAGGGATTTTAAACTCAGAACTATGCAAAAACTTAGGGCCTTGCCACCATAGTGTCGAATCAATAAGTTTATCCAGATGTTCACCTCTAGAGACCAGATCAGCTGGGTTCTCCTTGCCTTGTACATGACGCCAAGGATGATCTTTAGTTAACTCATGAATTTCAGCAGTTCTGTTCTGGACAAAAGTCTTGAGTAGATTCGGCGGCATTCCCAACCAACCCAACACGATAGTAGAATCTGTCCAAAACACAACCTTTGATAATGTAGATCTTAGAGATTCGATAATTTTTTGGAACAATCTGGCACCTACTAACGCTGCGCATAATTCCAATTTCGGAACTGTGGTTGCTTTCGCCGAAGCTAATTTTCCTTTAGAACATAACAGCCGCACGGTGACAGTTGATTCGTTATCAATGGCGCGTAGGTACGCGCATGCACCGTACGCTATTTGCGAAGCGTCACTAAAAATTTGTAATTCCAAAAGGCTAGGGCTATCGCAAGCTACAAAACGTGGAATATGTAAACTGTCGAGCTGTGGTAAAAGGTTGATAAACTGAACCCAAGTTCGTGCCACGTCGTTAGGAACGGGTTCATCCCAGTCAAGCTTTAAAAGCCAACATTTTTGCATGAGGGACTTGGCAATAGTTATAACAGGACTTAATAATCCTAAAGGATCGTATATCTGCGCTGTACCTGACAGAATAACACGCTTAGTAATAGTTTCCGAAATTGACTTAACTCTTGTGTGAAAGTTTAAAGTGTCAGATTTATTATTCCAGCCCAACCCTAATGTTTTATTTTGTGCGTCAACGCCCAATGCAAATTCCTTTGTAAAATCGTGAATATCACTAGGGCTGGCACGGTCAAAATTAAAAACCCACTTGCGTAAAACGAAACATCCTGACTTTAAAACCTTATCAGTTTCCTGACATAAATTTAACAATTCCTGTTTACTGTTCGCACTGCAAATGTAATCATCCACGTAAAAATCTTCATTTATGCTGCGTGCTACCTCCGGAATTTTACATTCTTGTGCTAATTGTTTTAAACACCTGCAGCTAAGAAAGGCCGAAGAGGCTACCCCATAAGTTACTGTATTTAATTGGTACACCCCTAGCGGTTGGGAAGGGTCCTCCCGCCATAAAATCAGCTGCAAGTCGCGTTGATTTTCGTCTAACAAAACCTGTCGGTACATCCGAGCTATATCTGCACAGGCTACATATTTGTTTTCTCGAAATCTTAACAAAATAGAAATCAAATCACCTTGAATGGCTTCACCAATCATTTGCAACGAATTTAGTGACAACCCTGAAGTCGATGCCATGCTAGCATCGAAAACAACCCTCAATTTTGTAGTGACAGCGTGCTCCCTGAATACGCCATGGTGTGCCAAAAAATAGTGCGGAGTACCGTAGGCATCGATACGACTCATGTGACCTAATTCGAGGTATTCATTCATAAAATCTACATACATTTTCTTGTAAGCAGGGTTGCGCTGTAAGCGCTTTTCTAATGCGTAAAACCGACGCTCGGCCTGAGTGCGCGTCTCGCCTAATGCGGTTGGCGATGCCTTAAACGGGATTCGAACCTTGAACCGACCGTCCGTAAGCCGAGTCGTTGTTAAGAGAAAAGAATCTTCGCACAACTGCTCTTCAAGACTGCGGGTATTGTCTGATCGAGCAGGCAATTCTTCTATTTCCCAGAATTTGCGTAAAGTGTCATTTACCTTATCCTCACATGCGTGCGTATAATTGCAAGGAACATAAATCATGTTAGCGTTACATTGCGCGTATGACGGAATCGCACCGGAAACCACCCATCCTAATTGCGTGTTTTGGAGAAATGGCCCACATGGTAGACGAATTTTACCGTCTGTTAATAATTCCCAAAATAGATCCGCACCCACTAATAAATCAATCGGCTGATTTAAAAAGAAGTTTGGATCAGCAAGCGTAATATTACAAGGAATATTTAACATCGTAACGTCTAAATTGACTGTAGGTAAATTTGTAGTGATTTGTGGTAGAACTAAACACTGTATGCGCGTAGTGAAGTTCTCATGAATCGATTTCAATTGTAAGTTACACATTTGCGTGCAATGTGTAATTGAGTTTCCTACACCTAAAATTTTAGTGGACTGTATACATTGCGTGTTTAATTTATCACACAACGACTGCGTGATGAATGACCGTTCACTACCACTGTCAAGAACAGCTCGAGCTCTGTGATATGTACCAGTGTGCGTGTTTAATAACTCCACGACAGCCGTTGATAACAAAACAGATTGTTGCGTTTGTACCTTAGAAGAATGCGTGTCGTCAAGAACACGTTCGTACGCCTGCAGCGCATGTGTGTGTGTGCTGTCACCTTGTGTGTGAGCAGCAGGAACAGCTGATCGCCCGTCTGCTGTGACGAGCGTCGCTGCGCGCGATGCATGCTCCTGTGTAATCACATCACAAAGCAGAGAATTATGTTTTTTATCACACTTGCGACAGGGCCCAAACGTGCACTTATCAACCGAGTGACCTGTGCGCAGACAATTGATGCATTTCACAAACTGAAACCGCCCCTGAGTATCTAAATTAAGAAATCTTTGACATGAATATAGGTTATGTGAAGCATTGCACATTGGACAAACAAATCTGCGTTCCCTTTGTTTTGAAACTTATTGTTTCATAGAAACATTACAATGTATTTTTGAAGCAGATTGTGAATTATTGTTTTGTTTTCTATGTTCGCTTGAATTAAAACCAGTTTTGGAATGCGTTACTGTCAAAGTTTCTAAAATTTCTGCACGATTTCTCAAAAATTGCAATAAATCATCCAATTTTATCTTATTCTTGAGGTTCTCACTAGAATTATTGGGCAAGACGCGTTTGTACTTCTTCCATTCTCGCTCTGTGGCAGGATCCAACTTGGAAACGATAATAAAAATTATAAGCGTGTCCCAATATTCAGTGGGCTCCCCAAGAAGCTTCAGGGCTCTCATATTTTTTAATACATTGTCAATAAGCTTTCGCAATAGAACCGATGATTCTTTATTAAGCGATGGCAAGGAAAATATTGATTTTATATGATTATGCACTAAAAGTTTGCTATTTTCAAATCTATTTAACAATAATTCCCATGCCACCTCATAATTATTAGCGGAAAACTCAATAGATTCTATGACAGAACTAGCACTGCCCTTAAGCGCTGACTTCAGATAATGAAATTTCTGTATTGGTGAAATTAATGTGCAATTATGTACCAGACTCGAGAAGCTGTCTCTAAAATGGAGCCAATTTTCCAGTTCTCCATGAAATTCTGGAATAGAAACGATCGGAAGACGGATAGATTTGAGATTGGACGTGCAAGCTGTACATTTGGCATCATCAGCCACCGTTTCTTTCTTGTCCAAGCTGGAATCGATCAAACATTCTGCATATGCTAAAATGGCATAATACTCTTGCTCGAATTCCTCGCGAGATTCAAGTTATATTTGGATCTGTGTCTCATCTACGAGGTCTTCGATTTGAGTTTGTATGCGATTGAAATCGGCCAGTAACATATGCGAGCCTGTTATTCTCAATTTCAACTCGGCATGCTGTGTTGAAGACAACTTAGCACTTTCACTAAATGAATTTATGTATTTTTTAAAAAGAGTAAGGCGACCTTTGACGGATGCACGTTTTTTCTTTAAATCTTTTATTTTAATGGCCAGGCTACCATCCGATTTTGATTCCACACTTTCGCCAGCCATAGTGAAGTAGTGGTACTTACGGTTAACCCTAAAACAATGCGGTGCCTAAGCAAGATGCAGGCAGCTTGAAGACAGCTCGAAATCTTTGCGTGCGTAGCAGGTATTTACAGCGAAATAGCACGCCCACGACGCGCAATTAGGTATGCATACTCAAAGCACTGGAATTCAGAAAGAGCACAGTATTACACAAGCGAAAAGACAGGGGTTAGAAGGATATTTTGGCTGGTACACCTCACCTTCTGCAACGCATGATGCGACGTTGGGTTTCTATGTTTTTTAAATATTTGTTAAATATGCACTATTATTGATGGGCCATGAGTGAAAATTTGCGTGATTTATGAAATGGCGTCGGCGGCGCGCATTCTTCTTATTTTCTTAGTAGCTGCTTTTTAGCATCCAGCGTCATCCGTATAATCCATAGTAGTGGTTCCCATCCTGGGTCGATTGGACCAGATTCATGTTGGCGCTTGGAGGCTTGAATGAAGCAGCGATTTTGGTAATTATTTGGTTTTATTACTAAATTATACAAATTGCGAAATGTTTCGTTGTGCGTGAAGTTACAAGATGGAGATCGGAAAAAAACGTGGTATTTTTTGCGGAAAAGGATGACACGTGACCCGTCGCTGCATGCCGATGTCTCAAACGAGCGCGTTCGCGGTTGGCTGAGGTGTTGTCGTCGACTCGCCATTGGTCGCCGAGTGATGGCACGGCGCCTCGTTGGTTGGTTTGAAATCGTCAAGAGCGAAGCGTTGACACGACTTTAAATGTATACGAAAGGTTTGTTAAATGGAATAATTATTATTTAAACGATTTTATGGGTTTGAAAAGTATGATTTACGATTTTTATCTTAATTGATAATTATACCAACCAAAATTATATATTTCTTTGGTATTTATTCAAAATAATATATATTTTGTTGTTCTATCTTATATTACTTACCCAAGAAAAACGCATGAAAACTCGAAAACACGCGTTTTCACAAACATCAGACTGGTCTAGATCGATTGTTTACCCCCGAAAACCGTCATATACCAAATTTCAGCGAAATTGTTAGAGCCGTTTCTGAGATCACAGAAATTTATAAATAAATATACAAGAATGGCTCGTTTAAAGGTAAAAGATTAAGTAACCAATTCCCTTATCCAACAAACCCAACAAACGGATGATTCCCACTAGTACCATTGCGTTTTTGTTCCATGGAACAAGTGCAACTCATTTGTCCGACTAGTTCCATTGAACTTAATAATGGGACAAATGCAACTCAACAGTCTCACTAGTTCCATTATCAAAAAAATTAAATTAAACACATTAAAATAAACGTTTATATGTGCATAAATGACAATTAAATTACTCTATTGATTCCCTAGTAATTTATTCAGATATTTTTTTTTGATTTAGATTGAGATTTGAGATTATTCTTATATTTCCAGAATATATTTACCAGTCACCGCAAAATGAACTAAAGTTGGAACTATCCATGCCATCATCTAAAGTTTGACACATTAACAAGTAGGTATATCTTTCCAGTAGCCGACTGTCGCCGACTATCTCGAGACGGTCGCCGACAGTTTGTAACAGCAGAAGTGGCAGCCGCTTATGATCGCGCGATGGTCGCCGAACGAAAAGATTTGCCTATACGAAAGTCGTCATCTGTAGCCAGCTGTCATCATTTGTCGCCAACTGTGGTAGACTATCGTCGCCTGTCTCTTATTATCGTTGACAGTCGCCAACTGTCGTCGCCTCTTGCCTATTGTGGATATCTGTCGTTACCTGTAGCCAGCTGTCGACATCTGTCGCCGACTGTCGTCGCCTTTTGTTGCCTGTCACCTGTTATCGCTGACAGTTGCCGACTGTAGTCGACTGCCGCTTGATGCCTTCGATCGTCGTAGCCTGTTACCGACTTTCATCGATAGTAGGCGACAGGCGACGACAATCATCGACATTCGTTGCATGTCAACGATATTCAGAAGCAGTCCCGACATTCGGCAACAGTCTGCAACTGTAGGCGATCATAGTCGGCAACTGTCAGTGAAAGTCGGTGGCATTGGGTAGCCGGCGACGGCGACGGCGGCAGCGACGGTAGTTGGCGACAGGCGACGACTTTCGTATAGGCATATCTTTTCATTCGGCGTTTGTCGCGCGATAGGTAATGAGCGACTGTCACTTCTGTTACAAACTGTCGGCGACCGGCTCGAGACAGTCGGCGACAGTTGGCTAATGAAAAGTTTTGAATAAAAGTACTTATTGTTAGGAGACTAGCGCCATCTGCGTGTGATCTCCACAAACACGGTCAAGATTTATCGATTCAGCGAAAATCGATCGGTAGACGCCGCGTCGCATCACTAGGTCGGATGCGCGGTGTAGCTGTCAGTTCTAGAAATCACACAACGCAGGCGGCCGGCGTTGATTGTTTTTTGTAAAAGACGTATGTCGTGGAGATTTATCGCTAATTAACTAATTATAGTTTGAGTGCCCAATTCGTTTGTCTATTGTTTGAGAGGCATGACGCCCTAAATTAATTACTGTGTATTGTCAAGTGTTTGAACAACGTGCCCATTACATAATCATAGACTTATTGGTTTTAACCTATTGCCCGTTTAGAACGGATGTATTTATGTGAACTGATTCTAAAATTAGTCCGGTCAATAAAGAAAAAACTATCGACAAATTCCTACAGTCTAAATTTATTATTCTAAATGTTTTTGTGATGTTTTTAGATAGCCCTGTATAGCTTTAGTCTCATTTCTCGAGAAGCATTTTGAAATAGGGGGGGAAATATGCTTAACGGCCTCGCTCGTATAAAAAAAAATCTACAGTAGAGATTAATGTACACTATCAATTAATAAGACATCACTATCCTATAAATAAAAGTTCTCCAGTTTTTGATAAGAGATTCCATTCATAAAAAAAAATTAGGTTTTCTATAAAAAGTTTGTACTTACAAAATCATACAAATGGTGACAATTTGGGAATACGATCACAAAATAGTCTTGAATGTGTCTGTAACTTTTCACCAGGGTGACTTATACGAAACCAATTAATTAACGAACATCCTTCGTTTCTTTCATTGCTTTTGTATCGAGAATAAATTGTACACCGAATATTTTATCTGTAAATTTGTATGAACCAATAAATATCAAAATATCACACAATTATACGAAAAGGATTTTTTAATAATCGCTAATTTACCTTTAAAATGTAATAACATCAGTCTATACGCGTGACCTTGATTGCGCTGCTCTTGCTTCCCAGTCCCGATGCAGTGTTTGAAAAGGACATAGGCGCGCACCGGTCTCTTGGTCTTTTCATTTGTTTATTTTCATGTCACCGCTCATTTATTTACAACTAGCTGATGCCCGCGACTTCGTTAGCGTGAACTTTATGACTCTGGCGTATTAATACATACAATACAAACTAATGTAAGATACAAGAAAATATAAAAATTGTTAGAAACAATTTTTTTATTATTATTAAAAGTGTGTTCCCACGTGAAATTTATAGAGGTCGTAGAGCAAGAGATTATTTGAAGCAAAGATTAAATATATTTTTTATACAATATAACTGATAAAATTAATTATAAGTGATGAGATGTTATTCGTATCAGAAGTGAAAGTGGAATGAGTCAAAAATGATGAGCAAGGAATGTCTGGAATTTAAAAATTAAAATTTAGGAATGAAATTTGAAAATAGTGAAATGATAGAAAGGGGGTGGACAAGAACAGGAAGAATGGTACTTATTGTAACATCGCTACACCGCGCCTACAGACACATTTTTTTACTATTTTAATACGTGTATAGATTTTGACGCGTTAAGAAAGTGAAAATTTGCTGGGTCGAAAACAGTACCGTGTGGTTAATATGGACCGTAATATACATTGAATTATTTGTAATTCACCATTAAGTGAAGAAAAGTCAGTTACAGTTACACATTAATAGCAACATTTTACATGCAAATTAAATTAAAGTATAATAAAGTTAATTACCTTATTCTAAGCCTATATAATGAAAGAGGTAACCGCGTTTCCGGTTCTAGTACTAGTCATAAATACATACATAGACTTCAGGTCTAGGTACACCATCAGTGTAATTTGTCCCTATATATTTATTTATTATTTATTTATTCAAATACCAGATAGCTTCTTTTAAATATTTTGTGTTTCTAGAAATATTATGTTGAGGTTTCTAGAAAAACCGTTCCCCGATTATCAAATCATGTAATTTTATTTTGACAGATGTTTTACTAACAATTATTTTAATTTCTAGAAGTATTAAGTGTTATTATTGCACAAAAACAACTTGACCACGGTGAGTAGGTAAGGTTCGTTAGGTTGTGACCAAAACACAAGCGAACGAGTGACTTAAGCTTAGGGCGAAAGTAACACAGACACAAAAACAATTTTGCCGTGGAGTGTAGGTTACATTTGTTAGATTTCCTCTGACCAAAAAATGACCGATCGAGCGACGCGAGCGGGCGACTCAAGCTTAGGGCGATAGTAACACAGACACAAAAACAACTTTGCCGTGGAGAGTAAGTTAGGTCTGCTGGGTTTCCTGAGACCAAAACATGAGCGAGCGAGCGACTCAAGCTTAGAGCGAAAGTAACATAGACAAAAACAACTTTGCCGTGGAGTGTAGGTATATTAAAATGTCATTCTTCTCTTATTCCTTTCATAATATAAAAATCATATTTTTAGAAAATAAAATTTCTAGTGGTAATAGCTGCGGTTTAACGTTAAGTTAGAATTTAAAACATATAGCTTCAAAAAATAACAACTATTTTGTTTCAGCAATTTGTCAATTGCATTTTCGGTCAAATGAAAATATAGAAAGTAAAAAAATTAGGAAACGTTTTCAGTATATTGAAATTCGTCCAAAACCTATTCGCCTTCATGATAGGTAATCCGCTTTGATTATATAGTCCCTAGATAGAGCGCGGCAGTGCAATTTGCGTCCAAAAAAATATCAGCCAACTGTTGGCCTCTAAATCGCCCGTCGCCGCTCAGTGTCAAATTTGACGCTAAGCGATAAGCACATATTACTCACTGGGTTTCGGGTGTAAAATAATGCCTTAAAATGCCGAGTTGTGTAATAAAAGTATGCCGCAATTATAAAGGACGATTTGTGATAACCCAAAAAGTCCGCTACCATCAATAAGTAATCCAAATTCTCTCATATTTAAAATAAATATTTCGTCTAATAAAATTAAAATTTTTACAAACGCTATCTTGACAGATTTTTAATGTTGCCAGTGTTGTAAAAATTCCCAAAAAAAGTAATATGATGGGGAGTCATATACATAAGTAAATGAAAATATTTAACATTTTTTTCATTATTACAAGCTTTTATATATTGCCTTGTTAGTTAGGTACTATATTAGTAAAGGTCAAATCTTTTAATCTGAATTTGACTCATTTTCCAGTGTCCGATTGAACTGAAATTTGAGATACACCTTTAGTTCTGATAACAATGCAATTAAGTACATTTGTTAATAATTCAAAATGGCTTCCGCAACAAAATGGCGGATTACATATTTAAGTAAAATACATCTGATAAGGATATCAAGAACAAGAGACAATAATAGAAAGTAATAATGAAAAAAGACAGACTAAAATACGACAGGGAGTGAGGCAGGGTTGCCCACTTTCAGCAGCAATATCTCAAATCAAAGACAAAGATATAGGAGGAGTTAGTATTAATGGAGAAAAGATACATTTTATAAAATTTGCAGATGACATAGCAGCCCTTGGAAGCAGTTCACAACAGTTAGAAAAGTTAATAGAAGCAATGAACAATATTTTTAAAGAACATAAATTGAGTATAAACATAAATAAAACCAAGTCTTTAATTGTCTCAAAGTCAGGTCCAGTAATTAAAAATATCCAACTTAATAATAAAACAATAGACCAAGTTCAAAGTTTTAAATATTTAGGAACTATTATCAACGAAGAGGCAAGATGCTTAGAAGATATTAAGAAGAGGATTGCTATTGCAAAAAGTACATTTAAGAGTAAAAAATATATATTTTGTTCTGGCATTAAAGAAAGTTTACGTAAAAGATTTATTAAAACATTTATATGGAGCACTGCTTTGTATGGATGTGAAACGTGGACGATGACCAAAAAAGATAGAGATAGATTAGAAGCATTTGAAATGTGGTGCTGGAGGAGAATGAAAAAAATAAGTTGGACAGAAAAAATTACAAATGAGAAGGTACTAGAGGATGTGAGAGAGAAAAGACAAATAATACAAATTATAGAAAATAGAAGAGGGAAAATGTTCGGTCATCTACTACGCCACGATGCGTTTTTTAAAATAATAATGGAAGGAAAAATAGAAGGAAAGAGAGGAGTAGGAAAACCCAGAAGAAAATTTATAGACCAAATAAAAGAAAAATTAAACGTGAAAACATATAAAGAGGTTAAGAACTTAGCGGAAGGAAGAGAGACATGGAAAGCACTCCACCGACAAGAGCCCAGCTCTTAAATATAAGAAGAAGAAGAAGGATATCAAATGAAGGGACTTGAAGAGTAAATCATTGAACATTTCATTTCTATTACTTTCATAAGACTCGTCAATTCTTTGAAATTGTAAATAAATGATAAACTAATTGTTATACGTTCATAATTCATATTAAAAAAATCAATTCAATATATATTACTTTGCTATTTGAGTCGGTAGGTTAGGTTTGTTAATTAGCTTGTGACGTGACCGAATTATTAAAATAAGCGGCCAAGTGCGAGTCGGACTCGCCCATGAAGGGTTCCGTAGTAGCAAATAACATAATATAAAATTCTTGTAGTATGTTTTTTTTTAATTTTTATATTTGGGTTGATTGAATGAAAGGTAAATTACCGTTTATGATTTATGACGTATTAAAAAAAAACTACTTACTAGATATCGTTCAAACCAATTTTCGCTGGTAGTTTTTATGGTAATATACATCATATATTTTTTTTAGTTTTATAATTCCCTTATTTTAGAAGTTACGGGGGGACACACTTTTTTCCACTTTGGATGTGTCTGCCGCGCAAAGTATTCGGTTTAGAAAAAAATGATATTAGAAACCTCAATATCATTTTTGAAGACCTATCCATAGATACCCCCACACGTATGGGTTTGATAAAAAATAAATTTTTGAGTTTCAGTTCTAAGTATGGGGAACCCCCATTTTTTTATTATTTTTTCTATTTTTGTGTCAAAACCTTAATGCGGTTCACATAATACATCTTCTTACCAAGTTTCAACAGTATAGGTCTTATAGTTTCTGAAAAAAGTGGCTGTGACATACGGACGGACAGACAGACAGACAGACATGACGAATCTATAAGGGTTCCGTTTTTGCCATTTGGCTACGGAACCCTAAAAATACAAATAGAAGTACCTAGTAGTGCTATTCAAAAGCAACCCCAGACGCCACAACAATCAACAATAATTCACAATACCACATACTGCCAGTTCCCACGTAAAATATATTTTAGTGCACCTTTTAGTGACTATTTATTGAAGGTTATTCAGTAATAACATCAAATATAATTTTGTAAATAATATATTTAAAGCTAACTAGTTTCAAATTCATCAAACGAAATCACCCTTCACATTTTACCCTTTTTATTGGGAGTTTTTCATACGCTGATAACCCAACGCATGCACACAGCGACAGATTCGCGAGTGTTAGATAACGTAATTACGTTAGCTTGTGTGCGTGTCGTGCACACGAGGATAAAAAAGTTGGCCTGTTTTGTTTCAGTGAATTGCAGGGCGACACTCTATCTAGGTACTATATAATCAAAGGTAATCCGCTACGCGACACTAGCGAACGCCACCTAGACAGTTGGGTTTTGTAATCCAGTTTGTTCGTCATTGGATCGTCTTTTGTGACACTAGGTAGGTTTTTATACACATTTTATTTGCAGTTAAATGTTGCTGTTTAACTCACTGTACCGTTATTTGAAGTTTATATCATTTTATTGAGAGACGTATTTATTATCGCCTGGTAGTGCTTAGTTACGTTAATGTGATTATACTTAGAAAGTAAGCAGGTTAGGACCAGCGATAAAAAAAAAATCCAATAGGCAGCTCATGTAGATCGACATATTCATGTTCTAATGTAATAAAAGTAGGTAGCGATTAATTTGACAAAATTAATTATAACGATAAACAGACAGTAACATAATGTCTTATTTGGTGGATAAACGTAGTCTTTCAGTTTTGTTTGTATACTTATGCGATGATGATAAAAATATAAGAAGAGCTAGTATTTTTAGATATATCACGTTCGGGAAATTCAGTATTCTCTTTTTTCTCGGGGGTTAAAACTAGGCGTGACACAGGGAGATGCCAAATCTTCAAAAAAATTTACATCTGCTCTGGAAGATGCCTTCAAGCTCCTGGAATGGGAAGGACTAGATTCGATTCGCCGACGATATCGACGATGTCATGACACTCATGGCAGGGGTTAAGTCTTCTATCGATAGACTTAATTACGAAGCTTAGTCCTTAATTTTCCGGCTATAAAACTTATTGAATAAAAATAAAATTTAGAAAAAAATGTCAAAAATCATTTATCTTTTGATATTTGTATCACTTGATGATTGTCACTTTTTTTCTATTTCTTTCGATTTCTTAAAAGGTAAATGTTTACGTCAGATCATTTACTTACAGCTAAGTTTACTGCCGCTTCCTCAGCGCAAGTACAGAATAAGCAGTAACAAACTGTACTGCAGCATTTTCTCAAAAAACGGCAACTTACAATTAATTATGTGGAAGTGATATTAAAATTAGATATGTGGAATTGTGGACTAAGAATACATTGTTGTGTCATAATTAGAGATCGGATATTCCAGTACATATTTACCTAAACTTCGAAGTAGTACGTAACATACAGTGGATAATACCACCTCTCGAAGTTATATGCACTGGAATATCCGCTCTCTGGTCATAATTATTTATTAAGCATGATGTCAAGTTTAAAATTAATGTCAATTGTAAATTCAGTACTTAAACATGTACAGAATGTACTTTAAATTATGACATTTGTGAATGTACAAATACAAACCTTTAAGATGGCCCCGCGCCAAGCTTAAGCCAGACATTTTTGTCTCTAAGTTAATCATTGGTTCCGGCCTTATCACAAAATACTTTCTATACATAAGCTTTAAATTTTCCATCTGGTATATCAAGAACCGATTCTGACAATTTAATAAACTTCATACATTTTCCCTTAAACGACAGAAAACAATTATAAATAAATAAATATCTTTTAATATTTTGTATACGACATGATTGCTATAAGACACAATAATTACAGACATCACAATACAAATCTTTTACAACCATCTCTTTCGTCGGGATGTATACAATTATTTTGACATTAAATCTATCAATATGCTTGCTCCTTCTATGTAGAATGTAATTGGTGGCAAGCTGAATAACAGATTGATTATCACAATACAATACAATTTTACTACTTGTCGTCGTCATTAAAAATTTCTAAACGAAAGCTTGCAGGAACACCGCTTCTCTGCTTGCTTCGCTCAAACTATAATACTCCGCCTCGGTGTACGAAAGCGATATACACGTCTGTTTAAAGCTGCCCCAAGATATCGAATTGGCACCATATTTTAACACATAACCTGTGTATGACTTTCGATCAATATCGGAAGCCCAGTTCGCATCAGAATATCCGTCAAGAATAGGATTTTGATTCGTGACTTTGTATAACTAAACATTAATCTTTAGCATTCTAAAACCTTATGTAGTATGTTTAGTTAATACTTTTAAATCTAGTAGAATTCAGTATGAAAAGTGTTAAATTTACTTTAATATCACACGGCAAACAAAATGTCAGGGCGAGTAGTTACACAAAGGTACATTAAACTACCTGAAAGATATCACAAAAGAAACGATAGATACAAATGTTTTCTAAAAATGGCCAGCATTGCATAGTACTCCAACGAAATAAACCGGAGAAAAAAATAATGCTTCAAAGCACTTACGGTTTAACTACGTGAATATTTAATTTGCTATGTACCTCAAATTACAGTTGCATATAACTTACTGTCTCGAATGGATTCAAAAACGCCAATGACGCACAAACTGGGTTACAAGACCCAACTGCCTAGGTGGCGCTAGCATCACGTAGCGGGGAGCGTGCATAGTGGGGAGCGGAAGCGGTAGATGGCGTGGACTTAGACCGGAAGTCATAACTACTAGAAACAGAAATGGCTGCCTCTCATCATACAGACTTGAGATAAAAGAGATTTTTTTACATCACATTTTTTGTCTGTATATCATCATAATTTGTCCGTTTTTATATAAGCAGTGTAACAAAAGTTGTAATATTAATCATACTCTATCGAACGGTATACTCTTAGGGTTCCGTAGTAAACAAAGAATCCCTTATAGTTTCGCCATGTCTGTTTGTGTGTCTGTCTGTCCGCGGTTTTACTCAGCGGCTATAAGTACTTGAGAGCTGTAATTTGGTATGGGCATATATTACAAATCATGGCAAAAAAGTCGAAAAGTAAAACATTGAAAAAAAATTTTTTTAGTAACTCTCGTAAAATTGAAGTGAGAGTGAATTATTTTCTTCTTGGCTAACCCATCGTGTGGGGTATTATTATATAGGTCTTTTAAAAATATTGCAAAACTTATAAACATAGTTTTTTGATTTAGGGGTCCGTTTCTCGTTATATAATGGACAAGTGAAAAAATTCACAAGATATAGTGTATATAACGAAATTTAAAGGAAAACTGATACTGTCTTCAAGCGGTTATGCATCTTATATCACTTGACATAAAGCTTGTTTTGAAATGACGCGTCGCTTCCGATGCCATGCCAGGCCAATCGAATGTAGCGCGGCCCATAGGTTCTAGTGGAACTACCTAACCTACACGACGCGCTTGATTCGCCGCGCTAATTCGTAGTATGGTTTTTATTTTATTACAGGAATTCCTCATAATATTTATTGGAGATTTTTTTTATATTCGAATCAAAGCTTTATGGTTTGTAAGAATATTAATAAACCTTGACTGTAGAATTAATGCGTCAGCATAAAAAATCGTTAAATATTAATTTAAAAAAAACTACTGATGTCACCCCCTTGAAAATTTAGGATAGTGAGCATTACAATAATATAATAATAATAACTAAAAATCACAATTACCGTATTTTTTATGTTTGAACAGGATTTTTTTTAAATATTTTATTTTGCAAAATATATTTCCTCTTCTTATTTAGGAGAGATTTCTTAAATCTAGCTTTTATTATTATTGAGTAAACATATGATGTAAAATCTCCCGTGTAGAAATTATTGTTCGAAAGATATAACAATATGAGTATAAAAATGGCATTAAAACCTGTAACTTACAGTTGGAATAGCATATTCTAAGATATTTCGAAACAATCTCTACTGTAGGTTTTATTGTGAAATTCTCATACAACCGAAAATTCACAGCCCCGACTAAATAGGCTGTTTGCTGGTGTTATTGATAAAACTAGATGTATAAATAGTGATAAACGCTTAAATCTGAATGAAAGACGTCACATGGCGTTACGTCACGGTTCACGTGTTGGTTAAATGTACTCAATAGTGAAATTACAATAAAGACGGTGAAATCAGTTGTGAAGTGGTGATATATTCGACATATTCGTCTGGGGCGATATGAGCTCAGGGTGGGGCATAGGGACCCAATCTTGTTCACCATTGTCTTGGGATCCAAACCCCGAAGAGGATTTCGAGATCAAGCTGGACGAGGTCGTCCGAAAGCCGTCCGACCAATATATGCACAGTAAGTGATAGATATTAAGTTTGCCAGCTTTTGAAATTTAATGTAATTCATTCATATATTTTAAGCTTAGGTTATAATTAGGTTAGAAGGTTCCCTACACCTTATCTAGGGTGGTAGCAGACTGCGTAGGTTTGTTTGTGTGTTTGTTTGTTGCCGGTGGGATTGCCGGACTCTTGCAACATACCGTAATCTTAGCTTTCTGCCTACATATACCTACTCGTTAATGTGTCAAACTTTAGATGATGACATCGTTAGTTCTTAGTTTCTTACTTAAATTCATTTTGCGGTGGCTGGTAAATATACTTACTTATCTGGAAAATAATAATCTCAAATCTCAGTCTCTCAAATCTTAATTTAATTATCATTTATGCACATATAAACGTTTATTTTAATGTGTTTAATTTAATTTTTTTGATAATGGAACTGGTCAGACTGTTGAGTTGCATTTGTCCCATTATTAAGTTCAATGGAACTAGTGGGACAAATGAGTTGCACTTGTTCCATGGAACAAAAACGCAATGGTACTAGTGGGAATCATCCTAACAAACCAGAACTTTTCTTTTAGTTATTAAAAAACGAAGAATGGTCAGTAGATAATATAGGCGTCAGGATTTCAAACTTTTAATTTTTTTTATGAAAAAGTGGAGGGTTTTTGTATTGGGAAATAATTTCCCAGTGTTCATTACTGCAAGACAAAATATCAAGAAGTGGAAACATACTTAGTTCTTACCATCTGGTCGTAATTTTCATAATATGCTTTTCACCCGGTTCTGCTTTAGAATTATCGAAAAATCTGTTATGTCAATAATTTATGCTGTTAGCCCATAGTGTTAAAAATGAAATTGGGACAATGTTTTACCTACAAAAATCAATACATATAATAAAACAGTAGGAAATAATAAGATTAAAATTGAAAGTAAAAATATCATGAACCTAATGTTAAAGTTCTAGTAGTAAAGTTTAGTAAAATTAGGAAAATCAATATTTATTTAATAAACAAATTGTTATATTTTATTGTTATATGTACAATTTTTTATAATTCCTTGAAGCAGGAACAAACAATGAGAAATAATTTCCCACATAGGTAATCAAAACAAAAAAAAAATACAACAATCCTAAATGCTTTTGGTAAGGAAAATTAGTCTATAGTTTACAATAGTATTGAATATCTGCACAAATGCACTGATCTGATTTTTTTATAATAATTTGAGTTAAGAGACCACGTACCTACCTATTTTCGAAAAAAAATGGTCTATTGGTGACTTTGACGAGTTTGAAGTTGACATTTGACATTTATGGCCGCATGAAACGTCATAATGAAAAGTGTTGCCACTTATCCGATTAAAAATGTATGTAATATTTTTTATTTACCTACCGGAACTACCTGCTTTTGACGACCGAAATCGAGACAGAATTTCGGAATTGAAACCGAATCCTTTTTACAAGTATCTTGTTTTGAGGGAAAAATAAAGAAAACATATAGATTATCATAACGTTTTCTAATAGAAAAAGACTAATTTATTTATAATATAATTAATTTTATTATTATGAATAAATGAGTTTACAAGATTTATTTATTAGTCTTTATTTATTTTTATTTTTAAATTACATAATAATCTAATATCACATAAAGTATAGTTGCTAATTATACCAATTATATTAAAATAATAAACAAAATAGAATAAATCACTTTAATCTTTAAAAATCTAACTTCTAAACTTAATTCGATATTTTATATAAAACTTTCGTAAATAAAACTATGTATTATTTAAAAAAAAATAGAAGCTAAACGCTACATTATAATCAAATTGAACGGTCTTACAAAGGGATTTTTGTCTTAGTCGAAATAAAAACCTTCGCATTAAAGGAAAATTCAATCAGTCACGTTATTGGTCTTTTTTCTTATGTCAAGTGTTGTGCGAGTCCGTGGAATTATATGTACGTCTATGTCTATTCGTCCATAGTCAGTTTTTCGGCAAAGAGGCTGGACGCCCGGACACTAATCACAATCATAAGAATGCTTTGCCGAAACTTGACCGGAACCGAAACCGAACGTTTCGGATTCGGTCGTTGTTTCGGCAGGTGTGCCGCCGACACCGAAACTAAACCGAAACCCCTATTTTGACCAAATACGACTGAATCGGAAACCGAAACCAAACTTTCGGTCGGACACTACTGGAAATATAAACAATGTTAGTAAAATGGAGGAAGTGGGAAGTATCTTTCCAGTATCTTATTAAGGGAACTGCAAACTTAATATTTCTTTGCCAACAAATGATGTAATTAGGTTACGTCATGTTATCATGAAACCGAATTATTCGGTAGCCATTTAAAATCGTTACCAACTTACCATTATTATGCATGGGTTTTCTGACACTGGGAGTAACCGAGATATGGGGTTCTTGATTTCACAGTTCGGGGTGAACCACTTTAGCTATCGTTATGGTCAGTAACAAGTTAAAAAGGTACAAGTTCAAACTGCTTCGAACGCATCCAATAATTTGTTACGGTAATCCTACGGTATCCTTGGGCTCCGTCTACTTAGAGCCGCAAAAACCACATGCTTTGTCTGCCTCATTAGGGATAAAGGCGTGATAGTATGTATGTAGGTTTCCTTATCAGAACTAATTGACACATTATAGCGGGGACTATGGATGACCCAATGCGAACCTCTTTGCCTTCAACCCGACGATCCACGCGTTTGCGAAGAGCACCCCAAGTGCTAAGTCAAAAGGCTTTTTTCGGCGGGTAGCAGTAAATCTGTCAAAACGTAATTTTAAAGTGCTCTGTATAATTAATTCATTAAAAATACAATTACTTACTTTGAAGTAATTTATTTATGTTAAAATCATTGTGAAGTAATTTACCTGCTGGCATATCCTTTGAACATCTCCTTTAAACATGGATTCACTAGAAAAATCAATGGCACATATGATGGAGCTTTTTAATACCAAGATGGCGGAATTTGAAAAGGATCTGCAAGAAGCCACTACAACACCTAACATCACAACACTATCCAATGACTTTACTGCATTCAAATCCTTTGTTGCCACTGTGATGCGTGACTTTCACCGTGAGTTTGAGTTGTTGAATCGGCGGCAGAGTCAACTTGACACACAACTGGATCAGTGTGAAATGAGAGGGCGCAGGAACATCCTTCTACTTCATGGCATTGCTGAGAAGGCGAAGGAGAATGTTGCATCGGTGGTAACACAATTAGCAGCGGATAAGTTGAACATGCCGAGCTTCAATGAGGGTGACATTTGCCGTGCCCATCGTCTAGGTCAGTCGGTGCGTCAAAAGCCCAGACCAATTCTGCTTGAATTTGTCAGTTTGGCTACAAAAGACAAGTTCTGGGCATTCAAGACAAATCTGAAAGGCACCGGCGTCACTCTCTCGGAGTTCCTCACCAAGCGGCGACATGAGGCATTTTTGGCAGCGCGTGAAAAGTTCGGCGTTAACAAATGTTGGACGAAGGATGGGTGTATATACATCATCGGTCCGGACGGAGCGAGGCACCGCATCTATTCAAGTGCAGAGGTTGACCAACTGCATATTTCTTCATCGGCCGCTCAATCCGAGCGAAACACCGACAGCGGCGACAACAATAGCACTGCTCCAGCGCCGAAGACAAATACGGCAGCGGCCCCGGCGGGCCGCCCGAAGCGTAGCTGTAAAAAGTGACCGTTCCCATATTGCTTTCCGGTTTTGCCACTGTCTGGTTTCAGACAACGCCATGTTTTATATAAATTATGTCATACCCTTCTAAATATTCACTTTTTTAAACTTTTACAGTGGGTACCGAACACTTAACCACAAAATAAATATCAGCATAAATAATCACTTTGAAACTTACGAAGGCTGTCACTGTCATGTTGTATTAGCTGTCAGTGTCATTTTTACTGATACAGAAATCAAAGTGTGGAGGGCCTTTGATGCTTTGTTATTAAATTGTCCTTTTTGTTTTTTAATAAGTACTTAGCTAATAATTTTCTTATGTGTCAGAATTCTTTATTTTATTCACCAAAATTCTTCTTTTTTTTTATATATTCATTTTTTTCTACTAATCTATGAATTTCCTCCCATTACCGCCGGCGGGTGGATAAGATCTGTCTAGCAATTTAAATAATTTGAATGGTTAGATAATAGGTCAGTTACCTACATAGTGTTATTTTTATTATTATTATATTATTTATATATTATTATTATTATTATTGTTTATATACTACGATTATAAATATTTATGTAAGATGAATACTGAACTTGATGACAGTTTTAAATCGTTATCGTCATCTGATGACAGCTTTCACTCTATTCCTACATTGGGCGAAACTCTTAGTAGTACGTTTTCTGCATTCCCTAAGTGCTTTAATGCAGTGCACATAAATGCGCAGAGTATTCCAGCACATTACCCCGATCTATTAACGAGCTGTGACAATAACCTGATACATGCTATATTTATCTCTGAGTCTTGGTTAAACCCTTGCCTACCTTCTACTTTATACTCGTTACCTGGCTTCCAGCTCATTCGAAATGATCGTACTGGTAAAGGAGGTGGAGGTGTTGCCATCTATCTTCGTTCACATATTCCTTTCAATATTGTTTGTGCTTCTCAAACTGCTAATCCTTCACATGAAGCGGAGTATCTTTTCATAGAGGTCATCCTCAGTCATACTCGCGTTCTTTTAGGTGTCTTTTATAGCCCCTCTGAAACAATTAACTATTTCTCTACCCTTGAAACCCTTTTAGAAGACATTGCACCTTCATGTAATCAAGTTATATTAATGGGTGATTTCAATACGTGTCTCCTTAAGAATGATAATCGCACTTCTGCCTTATTATCTCTTGTTGAAGCATGCAACTTGTCTGTTCTTCCACTTCAAGCAACACACCATTTTCCTGGTTGCAACCCATCTCTTCTAGATCTTGTCCTGGTTTCCTCAACTGATCTCGTCGCTACTCATGGGCAATACAACGCCGATATGTTCTCCTTTCATGACCTTATATTTCTGTCTTATAAACTTCGTCCCCCAAAAGCGCGATCCAAAATACTTATGCAACGAAATTTTGGTTCAATGAATGTTGAACTTCTTAGAGAAGATGCAAAAAACTGTGACTGGGATGTCATAGCGGACCTTGCTTCTGTTGATGAGCAGGTTGAGCAGTTTAATAAAATAATTATCGAACTTTATGATAAGCACGCTCCCGTTCGCCCTATCAGAGTGAAGCATTTCCCAGCACCTTGGCTTAATGATGATGTTAGAGCTGCTATCCATGTAAAAAATTGCTGGAAGTCAAAATTTAAATCTGATCCAGAGAGATATAGAGATAAATATATTGAGGCACGCAATAATAGCAATAGGAAGTGTAGAGATGCACGACGCCGCCATATTCATCAATCAGTGGAGAATGGAGATCCAGCCAAAGTGTGGAAATTTCTAAAGTCACTTGGAGTTGGTAAAAATAATGTTAGTTCCTCCAAAAATTTCGATATTAATCTCCTTAACAACCATTTTTCTGCTTCAAATAAATTTGGTGGCAATGACAAGGCAAATACGTTAAACCACCTTTCTTCACTACCAACTCCTGACTATTCACCTTTCTCATTTAGTCAGGTGACTGATAGTGATGTTCAGAAATGTTTGTTATCAGTATCTTCCAACGCAGTCGGAGCTGATGATATTAGTCGTAATATGATCTTGCCTATCCTAGACATCCTTCTCCCCATCATCACTATTATTATGAACAATTCCCTATCCAGTGGTACCTTTCCTTCCGCATGGAAAGATGCCAATATTACTCCCATTCCTAAAAAATCTAATCCGGCATCGCTTTCAGATTTCCGCCCTATTTCCATACTCCCTTTCCTTTCTAAAATCCTAGAACGATTGGTTCAAATGCAACTTAATTCCTTTCTTAATAAAAACAATCTCCTCAATCCATTCCAATCCGGGTTCCGGGAAGGTCATAGTACGACTACCGCATTAGTGAAAATCACAGATGATATCCGTCATGGGATGGACGATTCGAAAGTTACGGTTGTGGGTCTTCTTGACTTTAGCAACGCCTTCAATACTGTGGATTTCGATGTTCTCCTAGGTCTGATGCGCTCTCTGAACATATCTCCTTCAGTCATTAACTGGTTTCATTCCTATCTACATGGTCGCCGGCAGCGAGTGCGCATTGAGAATGATTTTTCTTCCTGGTGCCACACGTCTTCCGGTGTACCACAAGGTGGTGTGCTATCCCCAATGCTATTCGCACTATTTATAAACTCTATAACTCTTCAGCTCCGCACTTCCTATCATCTATATGCAGATGATCTGCAAATTTACAGTCACGCAACATTGAATGATCTGCCTAATATTATTGGCACAATTAATAGTGATCTGTCTCTAATATCTAACTGGAGCAAAGCCCATGGACTTATAGTAAATCCTGCCAAAACGCAAGCTATAATAATAGGAAGTCGATGGTATATTTCTCGAATAGATTGGCAGTCCTTACCACCTATTGTCTTTGAAGGTGTCAAAGTAGACTATGGCGAAAAAGTGAAAAATCTTGGGGTAGTATTAGACAGAAATTTATCGTGGATTCCGCAAATTGCGGAAGTTAGTCGGAAGGTATTTGCCTCCGCTGCATCTCTCAGAAGACTCAGAAATTTCTTACCTGTTGCAACTAAAATTTTAAAATTTCGCTTGCACAATCATTACTTCTTCCTATCCTAGATTACGCCGACTCTTGCTATCTCAACATCACGGAGGAGCAATTGGATAAGCTTGAGCGCCTTCAAAACTTTTGTATCAGGTTCATATTTGGACTACGCAAATATGACCACATTTCCATCTACCGTGCGCAACTTAAGTGGCTCCCAATCCGACTTCGACGTAACTATCACGTTCTTTCACTCTTATACTCCGTACTTTTTATTCCAACTTCTCCTCCCTACTTAAAGGAGCGTTTTACTTTTCTCCATCAGGACAATAATCGCCCCACGCGCAGCATCAATGCTTTGCGTCTAAAAATTCCTTCTCATTCGACCGGATTCTATTCCAAATCCTTTACAGTACAAGCTGTCTACCTTTGGAATGCTCTTCCTCTTGAAGTTCGTACTGCTCAGAGTAAAACCATTTTTAAAAATCGCCTTTTTAAATATTACCTGTCGTTATAATCAGTTATGTTCAGTGTTACTAATAATGTATTTATATAAGTATTTTATGTATTATTTATATGTATGTGTATATAATAATTTTATGTATCGCATAGGTATGTTTTATTTATATTTACATATGTATTATATGTTTATGTATTATTAATATGTAAGTAAATTAACTATAGGTATAATTACTGCGCCCACCTAATTTCAAATTATTATTTTTCCTCCACCCAAAGGTTGGCTGGAAGAGATTGCATTTATAGCGATAAGTCCGCCTTTGTGCCTATATTGTTTCTTGTTGTTGTTGTAATTTTTTATGTTTATCATGGTGCAATAAAGTTAATTTGTATTGTATTGTATTGTAAGTCTATAATTTGTCTATAAAAAGTAGTTGATGGTTTGGTAAAAAAGAGATTGTATAAAAGAAGATAATTTGTATAACATACAGTTGCTAGGAATAAAATAATTTTACACGCGTAGTGCGAGACTTTCATTCATTATATTATAGTGGGCGACGCCGTCGATATTGAAAAAGGCTTTGCCGCCCGCTATAAAAATTGGCGCCAAACGTTAGGGCACGGACAAATCCTAGTGTTTTCGTGAATCTAGAACTTTTCCCGTATAACCTAAGTGTTACCTGAAAGTGTTTTGAACATTTTGTGAACTTGTGAACTGTGTGTGTTTTTTCCGCCGCGCGTCGTTTGTTCACGTTGATCGTCTTTTTTTTTTGTCTACGACGGTCGTATACCGTTTTGTACCGTGGACATTGGAAGATTATAGGACTGTTTTTCCATGGATTTGTGACAGTTTTGGAACCTTCGCACTGTTTGTTCCACGAAGACGTGTGCTTTAATAGGTCTGGGAAACGTAATTTTCCATTTCCCTGTTTTCCCACCTTTGTGACAGTGCCGGAACTTATAAGACTGTCCGTCTCACAAATTCGTTCAGTTCTACTGTTGGCGATAGAAAATTTCTGTTTGTTTACGCAAACATATAGTCTTCCTAATCTTACCGTTCCTTCCGTGTTTCGTGACAGTTTTATGTCAAACTGTTTGTTCCGCAAAACCCGTGTTGGACTTTAACTTTGGAACATTTCGTGTTGTACCTACGTACTATCTCTAGTGACTGTGTACCAGTTTGTTCCGCGATTGAGACTGTTTGAACTCTAGTACGTGTAGATACCCTGTTTGTTAAACTGTTTAGTTGGACTTAGTGATTTAGCGTTTGCGCGCTGTGGTGTAAGTGTAGCGTACCTACCTACCTAGACTGTGTTAGTGCTTTAAGACGTTTCGTGTAAATAGTTCCGACATGGTGCTTACGAGATCGCGCGCCGCGAGCCCGGCTGCCACCGGCGCCTCCCCTAATGAGGCGGCGTCGTCGTCGGCGCCGGAACTACCGCAACCGCTCGCGCCTGCACCGGAACTACAGCAGCCGGTCGCACCCGCGCCAGTCCCTTTCATCACCAAACAGTTGGCAATGCTGTTAAGTCGGGTAACTAAAGAAGACGCAAACGTGAGTACTCGCTTGCATGGTAATTTCGCAACATGTACAGCCCGCTTTGATGGCGACAAAAGTAGTAACGTCGAAGCGTTCATTGACGCTGTAGAAGTTTACAAGGACTGTATTGGCGTCCGCGGCCTGAGTATGTTGCTGACGGATATTGCCGCGACGTGGTGGCAGGGTGTAAAGGATCACACCACCACTTGGACAGACGCGCTCCAGGCACTCAAGCAAACTTTCGGCCCGAGACTCCCACCTCATAAACTATATCGTAAACTCTTTGAAAGGGAGCAGCGAGACAACGAGGCTACGGATCTTTTTGTTTGCCATTTGAGAGCGCTGTTCGCCCAGCTACCACCTCACTCTCTGTCAGAGACCGTGCAGCTTGATATGACCTACGGCTTGCTGCACCGCCGTATAAGGGAGAAAGTCCCACTAACAGATTTTGCAAGCTTCCCAGAATTAATTACTATGGCCCGTCGAGTAGAGGATATCCTAGATGAAAGTCGGTTTTTTTTTTAACGGAGGAAAGATCCCTGTTACGGATACCCTTCAGCCTGCGGGGGAGGCTGTCGGGTTATGTGGGACTCCACGCCAGAGTGACGTGCCTACCCACTAAAAAACCTCCGGAGTTCCACCTTAACCGCCTTTGCCGGGGACACGGGAAAGGAAATACAACCGCGAACCCCGGCGCGGCTGGCCGCCGAAGCAGCCCCTCCTCGGGGGCGTCTGAGCGCCCCCCCACTCACCAAGTAGGCGCGTCCGGAACTCACGGACGCGCCGTACCTCCTCGGCCCAGTTGAGAGGCGGCGAACTCCCACGCAGTTCACCGCCTGTGGGCCCATGGGAGCCAGATAAACCGGCTCCCAGCGGCGGAGAAGATGTGAGGCTCCGCCGCTTACCTCTCGCCGCAAACGCGGTGCGGCACCACTCGGCCGCGGAGGACAGGGAGAGCGGCAACGTAGCACCGACACTCCCTGACCTCCGCGACCGATCATCAACCACAGCCACGGCGGCGTGGCCCCGCCTGAAGCGCCGGGAGAGCAATGAAACATTCCCCTCCCGGCAGCCCCACCCCGGGTGGGGGGAGAACTTCCCACTCCCCCACCGCCCCATTGGGCGCATCCCAGCAGGCTCAAGGCCGAAGCCGAGCCCGCGGGAGCGCCCCTCCCCGGGTGGGGGGAGATCTTCAAACTCCCCCGCCGCCCCAATGTGGGCGCTCACTGCTGGCGCAAACCGCAGGAGCGCCCCCTCGCGGGTTCCTCTTGGCTTCCCCGTGGCTTCACGGCACCACGGGTACTGAGCCCCCCCGGTACGACAAACCGGGAACCCATCGGGGGGGAGATGAAAGTCGACCTACCTCAACTGGAAGCGTTAAGACGCCACCGGCTTTGACAAAGACAACGTCCGCCTCCTCTTCGTCCACTTCTAAAAAAGCAGCCGCTGCAACTAACAGCAAAACTCGTCTGCGCTGTAATTATTGCAAACAGTTTGGGCATCTGAAGGACGCGTGCCTACGTTTAACTAAGATAAAGAAAGATCAGGAATCGGAGCCGCGTGAGCCTAACATAACGTGTTTCGGTGTGGCGCGCCCGGCGTCATAAGGTCTAATTGTACCACGTGTAAACAAAAGACAGTTGATAAGGTACCGACAGCGTCATTTGATACTGTGTCAAGTGTGAGCTTAGACTCTAGAGTGCGACTTGTTTTAGAAATTAAAGTGTATGGTAAAATAGGAAATGTGTTAGTAGACACAGGTGCTAAACAATGCATAGGTAGCGTTAGTCTTAGGGCCCATCTGGCCGAGCATAACCATGCTTTTGAAAATGTATATACAGAGCTAAAGTTTGCTGATGGTCGGGTGGTTGCGCAAATTGTCGAAAGGACGCAAGTTAAGGTTGAGGTTCGCGGTGTGTCGCCCGGAGCAACAGAAAGTTTGTTGGGAATGAATTTTATACAGGACGCTGGCATGATATTAGACTTTGTTCGCGGTGTTTGGTTTATTAAAAACGATATGACCCCTCAGCCAATCGTATATGAGGGACAAGGTCAGTTGCATAAGCCACTTAGTTGTTCGTCTGTGGGCCTTCGTGAGGACGAAGGTAGCCACTTGGGTATAGACGAACGTCAGCGACTGTCTGACCTCCTGAATGTCAATGAAGACATTTTTGCTGCAGGGGGAGGACCGACCAAGTTCGCTGTTCATCGTATAGATACTGGTGATGCTAAACCCATTACAAGCCCGCCTTATCGAGTGACTCCTGCTAAGAAGGAAATGATTAAGGCAGAGATAGAAAAAATGTTAGAAGACGATGTCATTGAGGACGCCGAGTCGGAGTGGGTTTCTCCCGTGATTCTGGTACCAAAGAAGAATGGGGAAGTACGCTTTTGTGTCGAGTACCGGAAATTGAACAGCGTCACTCGCAATGACAAGTACCCACTACCAGTTATTGATGACCTGTTGCACAGCGTTAAGGTAGGGTGTGTGTGTGATGTCACCCCCCCGATGTGGTTCCCATCTTGTCGCGATGGGGGGGCTCAGTACCTGCGGTTGCCTCGGCCGCAGGGAAGCTAAGAGGAACCCATTGCCCGGGTTGAGGCTTAGGCCTCCCCGGGCCCGGCGGAGGCCATTCCTGGCTGGAATGGCCTGGCTGTGAGGGAAGGGGGTGACTACGACCCCCCTTCCATCACAGCCGTAGTAGGGGTCGCGGGGGAAGAGGTGTGCCGGTGTGTCGTTGCCGCTCGCCCTATCCTCCGCGACCAAGCGCGGCCGTGGCGCTTGGCACGGCATCGGTGGGGCCGCAGGGGAAGAGGAGTGTCGGTGTTACGTTGCCGCTCTCCCTATCCCCTGCGGCCGGCTGTGTGGGCCCCGGTCGCCGTCAGGTTGACTGGGGCAGGGCCTGCTTTCGCAGGCCCCAAATTATGAGGGCTGGTTGGACGGTGGAAACGGGATTCCATCGTCCAACGGACAGCCCTCCGGAGTGGAAGGCAGGCGCGTGTACGTGTCAGCGCGCCTGTCCTTGGGCCAAGAGGCCAAAGCGGCGGTTGCTCCGGCCCCTCTGATTCAGCAGAGGGTGCCGTGAGGCCGTTGGCGAGCCGGGGCCGCTTAAGTAGCGGCCGGCCGCGCCGGGGCTGTGGAGCATGAAGAAGCACACGGTCCCGGCCGATAGCGGCTGAGAGGTGACACCGCGGAGTTTTTAGTGGTAACACCACATAACCTTACCGGTGTCCCGTAACCGGTAAGGTATCCGAAGGGATTTTCTCCGCGTCAAAAAAAAAAAAAAAAAAAAAGGGTGTGTGATGTCTACCATTGATTTAAAAGCCGGCTACTGGCAAATAGCCGTCGCGCCGGAGGATAGACCCAAAACTGCGTTCACCACGCCTTATGGAACCTTTCAGTTTCGTCGTATGCCGTTTGGCTTAAAGAACGCCCCGGCAACTTTTCAGCGTTTGATCGACCGGATGAGGTCTGGGCTTAAAGATGTCTGCGTAATGGCTTATTTGGATGACTTGTTGATAATATCATCAGACTTTAGTCAACATCTAAAGGATCTTCAGCAAGTTTTCGACCGTCTACGGCTATTTGGTCTAAGAACCAATAGAGCCAAGTGCGTTTTTGCTAGAAAAGAGGTCACTTACCTGGGCCACGTCGTAACTACGCAAGGCATCAAGCCAGATTCCAAGAAGGTCGAAGCTGTCTTGAAGATGTTGCCACCGACGAACTTGAAAGAGCTAAAGACGTTTCTCCAAACGTGCTCGTGGTTTCGAAAATTTATACCACATTTTTCTGAGGTTGCTCGACCTCTGACAGATCTTACTAAAAAGAACAGTCGTTGGCAGTGGGAGGAGTCTCAACAGAAATCGTTTGAGGAACTCAAGTTACGGCTCTCGACAACCCCTTTACTCCGTCAACCCAGTTTTGATGAGCCATTTGTCCTGAGGACAGATGCGAGCGCGTATGCTTTAGGAGCAGTGCTTATGCAGGGCGCTACTCCTCAGGAAGAACAGCCGATTGAATACGCCAGCAGGCTGTTGACTTCCGCTGAGAAAAATTATACAACAACCGAGCGAGAAGCCTTGGCGGTGGTTTGGGCTTTAGATAAATTCCGTGGTTACCTAGAAGGTGTAAAGGTACGCGTTGCTACTGACCACCAGCCTTTGAAGTGGCTTCTGGGGTTAAAAACTCCAAGTGGACGACTTGCTCGGTGGGCTATGAAGGTACAATCATATGACCTGGATATAGATTACACTCCAGGCAAGGTCAATGTTATTGCCGACACTTTGAGCCGTCCAGTGTGTACCGGTAACGAAGAGCAGGTAACTGAAACCCATGATACCTGTCCTGTCGTGATTGACCTACCTCAATGGGCCCCGGAGGACATGGGGAACTCACAGTTAAATGATCCAGATCTAACCCAAATCATTAATGATTTTGAAAATACCCAAAATCCGGAGGTCGCGTTGCGTTGGACAGATAAGAGGGTATTATATCTATCTTTCCCAGGGGGTTCTTTATAGGTGTGACCCAGACGGCGAGTCTGAAGAGCCACAGTTGGTTATTCCAGAGTCTTTGAAGGCAAAGCTTATGAAAGAGTTACATGACGCGCCTACTGCAGGGGCCCTACTCCAAAAACATACACCGTATTTACGGGCGTACGAAAGGCACGGGTCGACACCGGTGCCTTCGTTTACACTCCATAAAGTCGGGCCGTACAACACGGATCCCATACGAGCCCGTAAACTACGCGCATCGACACCAGTGATGTAACTTTTTGCTAAAGTTACCGGTATTGTATCGGTACTTTCGAAAACAATAAATTTATCTTAATTAGATAATAAACATGAGAATCTTACTTTTTTTCTTACAAAAGAAGCCAATCTGCACCTAAAAGTGTTATTATAATAAGAAAAAGTAATTGATTTCACTATTGTCAGATCGTTAAGAAGACTCGATATCCCAGACGCCATGATCATTAAAAGTCAAGTTCCACAGACATGTCAACTTCAAAAATGACATTCGTGTGTAATTGACATCAAATAACAAATACATATCCATCCCCTATTTGTTTATTACATTTCTATCAGTTTTATAAAAACTTCTCCAGTTTTATTTCGAAAAGCAGCTATTGGTACCAAATCAAAAAGCAAATTTTGAGCCACAAGGATGAGAATGTCGCGAGAACCAGGCCGAAAACCCAGTAAATGTACGACAAAACGTTTGTGTTAGATGGTTAGCTGCTCCGATTGCTTCTATAAAACGACGGCAAGGCTTCTATAGCCCAAGACTCGAGACGTGAAAAGCCGAAATAACTTGTTTACATAGCCTGGAGAAATGAAGAATGAAAATAAAGAATGTATTTCATATGCAACATTTTATTGTACTTATACAAATATATAATTGTTGTGGAAGTGTAGTGTATTTTTATAAAGCAAATTAAGTTTCAATGCCTGAATTTCTTGTAAGTTACATACTCTAAATTGTAACAATAACCTACCAAAGCACCTAATAAAAACACAATCATGTGCAATTGGCTATGAAGGTACAATCATATGACCTGGATATAGATTACACTCCAGGCAAGGTCAATGTTATTGCCGACACTTTAAGCTGTCCAGTGTGTACCGGTAACGAAGAGCAGGTAACTGAAACCCATGATACCTGTCCTGTCGTGATTGACCTGCCTCAATGGGCCCCGGAGGATATGCGGAACTCACAGTTAAATGATCCAGATTTAACCCAAATCATTAATGATTTTGAAAATACCCAAAATCCGGAGGTAAGTAAAGTAAAATAAAAAGTATATTTATTTTTCTCCATTAATCTTAAACAGAAATAAAGACTACTTAAAGAATACAAATTAATTTAAGTAATGCTATAGATTAAAGGAGACTGGAGCCTGAAGAAGGCTGAGCCTGTGTCACAGTACTCCAGTGCTCCTTCACCCGTACACTTGATGTGTTTTACACTAAATATCACATCCACAACTTATCCACTAGAAATTTAAATGTAGGTAGATGTGGGTTTTGCATAGTTGTATGCATATGCATTGCCATAACAATTGGGTATTTTCCTAAGCCAATAATAAATTATTTTGTACTGATAACAAAATAAGGTCGCAATGCGTTGGACAGATAGAGGGTATTATCTTTCCCAGGGGGTTCTTTATAGGTGTGACCAAGACGGCGAGTCTGAAGAGCCACAGTTGGTTATTTCAGAGTCTTTGAAGGCAAAGCTTATGAAAGAGTTACATGACGCGCCTACTGCAGGTCATTTGGGCCTAGAGCGAACTTTGCGAAAGATCAAAGAACGATATTATTTTAAGAACATGAGGAATTTTGTAGCTCAATATCTTAAGTCATGCGACCTCTGCCAAAAGTACAAGAGTACCAATTTGAAACTTGCGGGTTTGTTGCAAGATGGATCTTCCTGGTCGAGGATACCGCCAGTAGATGGGTGGAGTTATTTGCTCTCCGTAATGCTACTGCAGAAACTTGCGCAAAGGTGCTCATTGAGGAAGTTTTCCTACGTTACGGATTACCCAGGAGCGTAATCTCAGTTAACGGTACGCAATTTGTATCGGCCGTGATGCAAAAGGTTATGCTAGTTTTTGGCGTACATCAGGCTCTAATACCGGTGTGCCATCCAGAGACAAATCCCGCGGAAAGAAAGAACCGCGAGCTTAAGAAAATTCTTGCAATGTAGGAACGGAACATCGGTCATGGCCAGAAAAGATATCTGCTGTCCGTTTTGCTCTGAATAGTGCCTACAATGAAGGGACTGGTCAGACTGCTGCTTATATAACTTTTGCGCGAGAGATGCGTTCGCCTTTAGCTGTAAGCACTGATATTCGAGGAATAGTTTCCCAGCAGAATTTTGTTCCCCAAATCACACCTTATTTGGAGCGTTTTGCTCAGACTCTCGTGGAGGTCCATGAGCGTACATTTAGCTAGTAATGCAGCGCGTGATTTTACTGGTAAATTCGCACCCAAACTAGAGGGACCATATCGCGTTTTCCAAATTGTAAGCCCAACGTCATATGTTATTGTTGATAGTACGGGTGTGGTAAAAGGGAAATATCATGCTAGTGCCTTGAAACCTTATGTAGGGCCGGCACCGGTGACTGTTCACCAGCGCCGCCGAGGCCGTCCAGCCAAGCCACGGTCGGGTCGACCTCGTGACTTGGAGGGGGAGGATATAGCGGGGACTATGGATGACCCAATGCGAACCTCTTTGCCTTCAACCCGACGATCCACGCGTGCGCGAAAAGCACCCCAAGTGCTAAGTCTATAATTTGTCTATAAAAAGTAGTTGATGGTTTGGTAAAAAAGAGATTGTGAACTCGCGCGCGGGAAATCTAATTTAATTAATAAAAATTGTTATGTAATGATTGTATAAAAGAAGGTAATTTGTATAACACACAGTTGCTAGGAATAAAATAATTTTACACGCGTAGTGCGAGACTTTTATTCATTATATTATAGTGGGCGACGCCGTCGATATTGGAAAAGGCTTTGCCGCCCGCTATAACATAAGTATAAAATATTTGTGACGGATGAGGTTTTTCTTTTTTCAATAGAGTTATGGATGATTCATGTAACAAAGGGTTCTAGGAAGTTGCAAATCTATTTGGGCGAAGCCAAACAAGCGTAATTTTTGGCAAGAAGTTTGAGTTATGAATCGCACCAACAAACGATTTAGTAATTCATAATTAATTTTCTGTTGCTGTTTATGCTATATGTATGTATTTATGTACGTACATACAATACATCAGAAATTCTACAACTAATTTTTTGTGCCCAATCTCAAAAAATATGCTTGCTTGGCTACACTTTAGTCGAATAGCTCATATCATGACCGTTTATTTAATATACGAAATGAGAGCAGAAGCGAAAGGTGACAAAACGTATCTGTCATCACAACGTGATCACTTTTTATACCCAATTTTAAATATATTGTATAATGGATTATTTTTTTAACAGAGCTGCTTTAAAACATTCGATAGCTGGAAGATGTCTGTACAAAGCAAGCGGCTCTGCAAGGCGGGTAACTACCGCGCAGGCGTGCTCTTGTTGGAGGCGGCCCTCCAAGCTGGCGCTACAAACAATCCAACCAAGATCGCCATGTACGACCTGATGGGAGTTGCATACTTTAACCTGAAAGAATACAAAAAGGCGTGGTGCTGCCATTCACTAGAGCTGACGACTGCTAAGTAAGGGCTCTAACATATAAGTAACAGTATGCCAGCGAGACATCTCGGCGTGCGGCGTTTCTGCTTTAGGCCCGTCACATACATACGGAATTCCGTTTCGGAATCCGAAAATTCCGAATCAGGATTCAGAACGCAGCAAATCCATACAAATCAATTACTGTACCACACACATACGGCAGCATTCCGTACGGTTTTTATTTCCATTCGGAATTTTGAGTGAAGGTCTGTGCGTTCGGAATCCCGAAACGAAACATCTTGTTTACACAAGACAATATTTACGGCATCGCAATTTTAATACTTACCAGGAGTTACAAATAGACAATCGGTTTGGGTCTGTATTTGTACGCCAGGTATGGATCCAAGGCATCCAAGGATAAGAACAAAGAAAATAATATATAAAAGACTCGCACCCACAGCCGTGAAATAATTAAAAAATAAACCCTTGCCCTCACTACCCCGCGCGGGGTGTGTTTTCACGTAGTAATTATATTCTCTTTGATGTTTTCCATCGGCTTCGTAAAGCAGAAACATTGTGTAATGTGCAGAGGTACGCTACTTTGTTTGCATGTGTTTGTGTAATGTTTCTAGTTCTATCTATACAACAGCGCTTGCACTATTCAACCAATCGGATGTACATCGCCGAAAACCAAGATTATTCTTTTTAAATGCTGTATACAACGTGTATACCCGTAATAAATTGAACCACGGGCTATACTAGACCACTAAAAGTATGATGATAATAAAATTACAGTTGTAGGGTAGTTGTGAAAATAAATCAATCAGCCACCATTCATACATGTATTGTGTGATATAAAGGAGCATACACAATTATTATTGTAAGAGATTATGAAAATTACAACCAACCAATGTAAACGTTTATTGGTTGTAATTTTCATAATCATGTGGCCTAAGCTACTTTAAAGGTTCGGAATGGACTACGTAAAGGCAATACTACTCTGTAACCTATGAACTGAGCTGCTTCCGAAAGATTACTCAAGGCGCTTGTATCAGTATGGCTGCTGCTAGCTAAGTGAAATATGGAAGGCGCGGGCCGCGCGGTTGGTCTTATATAGGCGGCCCGTGCGCGGTGCCGTGGCCGTGTGCAAACTACGTCATTGCGTGTCATCATCGTGCGAGCGGAGCAGGCAGATATGTGAAAGGGAAAGTAATCGAGTTTGTGCGCTGGTGTGTTGTTCTCGTTACACAGTAAATAATAATAAAAAAATCGACAGTCCCATACAAATTGTCCGGTCGGCTGCACACTTTCGAATGGAAATGCTGACTTTTTAAAAGTTTTTAACTGTTATTTCAATATTATTATACTACTAGCTGTTGCCCGCGACTTCGTCTGCGTGGACTTTAGTTTATAAGAATCGTTATTTTGATATTTTCAATAAAACCGGTCAAGTGCATATCAGGTCACACGCAGTGAAGGGTTCCGTATTTGTGAATGTCGATTTAGAATAAAATTAAAGAGTTCATCATCATCTCAGCCCTTATTCCGTCCACTGCTGAGCATAGACCTGTCTTCGTCGACACATCTCAGTCCTGTGCTGCTCACATCCAGGTGTAACCCGCGACATTGATTATTTCGTCAACCCATCGCATGGGCTCCGTCGGGCCAGTTGCCCTGCCCAGTTTTACTTTAAGTTCATGACCGTTGAAAAATTACAGCTTCTTGGTTCTAATTATCTCTAAGTAAAACCACGGACAGAGAGACAGACAGAAATGGCAAAACTATAAGGGTTCCTTGTTTACTACGATCACACATTATCTCTAGTCACAGTCTAAGTCGATCGGAATTTTGACATTGTAAACTACATGTAAACTTACACTGTTACCGAATGTTACTGCTACGCCGTGGGTCTCTCTAAAACGAAATACTTATGCAATAGGTAGTGACTTTGCTAATATTTAATTCATCTTCCGTCTTTTGGCGTGAGTTCCCACAGCACTAATCTGTTGTAGCTCTCTGCAGCGGACTGCTGCCACCGTCTATACGTATCTCCCCCTCTTTCCCGCCCTCCCGATGTGGCGGTGCAATGGTAAGCCTTGTTAAATATGTCTTTCGCTAGGCGGGAGATAAAAGTCGAGAAATACGCATTTCTACTTTGAGTCCCGACAGATGACGGCGTTCCTCAAGTAACCTTAAACATAGATTTTCTTAAGATCGCCTTAATCATGAGCCGCGTCCGAAGCTGGAAGCGAGCGGAAAGTACTGGATAGAGCTTCCCCCGGGCCATCTTCACTATCGTCACCATTCTATTGATGTGGACTTTCAAGCTGAGGCATCTGCCAAACTTAAGATACCTCTAGGTATTTTACGTGCCAGTATCTCGGCACAATTTACCAGTAGAGCTTCAAGGATGGCAGGAAGTTAGTGTTCTCTGAGATCAATGTCTGCTTAGTGTTTACTAATAACCTCCGTTTGAAGAGCTTCTCGGGTAGGGCGTCCTATTCGGCTGTTTGGAGGTTATTTGCGGCGTACTTTCAGTTCAAACGAACTGGAAAATGACCATTACCTATCTTTCGTTCCTCAAGGAAGGAGGTCACAATACTGAGTAGTCTTGGTATTACCGCTTTTGCCAAGTCAGTGTGCTAAATTTTGCTCCAAAGATCTGGTACGGCGACTGCTTATCAGCGGCTTTGGCTGAGCTAACTTGAGGTACTCTCTCAGTTATCGAGAGGAGTCTGAGTGGCCTGGTACATCGGACTTCAATTTTTATCCGCTAGGGTAAAGACGCGTGTTGACACAAATGCTCCTTTCAACCTAGAGGACCGTATTTGTGGCGCGACGGAATCCCGTTCCCATCGCCCGACTGGCCCACTTCATGGAGGCAGATTTATGGAGGAGGATTTTACGCGAGAAAAATCCCTTCGGTTCGGACACCTTGCCAGTAACGGGAGACCGGTAAGGTTATGTGGCGTTTACCACTAAAAACTCCGGGGTAAGGGCTAAAAGCCCCGGCGTGGCTACCACTATGGTGGTCCATGACTCGCTCACAGCACCCTATGCTTTAGTCAGAGGACATCCCCTGTGCCTAACCTAACCTATTAAGTACTTCGTATTTTGATTCCTTTTTCCATTTTCGCGCCCACAATCATGCTAAGAATCGCCGTTTGGTGGCGTTGGGTCTTGCGGCCCTAGGCTCTGTGTATTTTTAATAGCGCCATTTATTGGTGACCAAAAAAACTAATAAAAAAACTCCGAAAACATCGAAATAGTAAATTTTTAGGGTTCCGTATTCCGAATACGAATACTAAGACTCCGCTATCCGTCCTTCCGTCCATCTGTCACCAAGCTGTATCTCATGAACCGTGATAGCCAGACAGTTGAAATTTTCAAGGATGATGTATTTCTCTTGCCGATATAATAACTAAAAATAGAGTAAAATAAATATTTAATTGAGGCTCCCGTACAACAAACTTGATTTTTTATAGATAATGGGACGGAACCCTTTGTGCGCGAGTCCGACTCTCACTTGGCCGGTTATCAACTTTATTATTTCATAAAAACCGTATATAAAATTAACAAAAGTTTTAGCCAATGCTACCGTACAGTTTATTTCATAGCAAATTTTCGAACAAAAATCTTTGACGTGATTCTTTAAATTGATATAACTTTTTTATTTATCAACGGATTTCAATGAAACAACCACTAAATTTTAAGTGAAACTTATCAAAATACATTATTGAAAATCGCAACCGAAGTTGTTCAGCCGTTTCTGAGATAAGCGTGCACAAACACAGTTTTTCGAACAAAAATGGTTGACGTGATTCTTTAAAATTGATGTAACTTTTTTATTTATGAACGGATTTAAATGAAACAAACACTAAATTTTAAGTGAAGCTTATCACAATATTTCAGTGAAAACCGCAAACGAATTAGTTTAGCCGTTTCTCAGATTAGCGTGCACAAACGCACAGACAGACAAACAGACAAAAATTCTAAAAATCATTGTTTTGTGTTCTATTGCGTTGGTAAAAGCCCCAAAAAATATTTTTACTCATTTATCTTCCATGTTCAGACAGCGATCGGTTACGATTTCATTATATGTATTGATATGGTCTAGCGTAGGCCGTGGTTCAATTTATTATGTTTATGTCCCTTCCACATTGTATAACCCTTATTATATGAATTAACCGATTACCGGTTTCACAAATCAATCGGTAACCGTTTATACAAATTACCTTTATGAATCAGTTTCCGATCCCTGCTCGTGGCTTTGTGACAGCAGTGAAGGTCGCCAACCAGGGTCTCTGGCAAACTGTTGCACTTCTGCTTCTATAGATATAAGTATATTATGCTTCTATATTGAACTGCCTCTGTGGTGGTGGTGTAGTGGTTAGAGCGTTCGGCTCATACCCGGAGGTTGCGGGTTCTCGATTCCCGGCGGGGGCAACGACTTTGTGCCGTTGTCGTATTTGGTTAGGACATTGTAGGCTGATCACCTGATTATCTGATAAGTAAGATGATCCGCGCTTCGGAGGGCACGTTAAGCCGTCGGCCCCGGTCACTGTCTTTGGCAATGGTCGTTACCTAAAACCATGTTTAAAAACTCTGACACTAGTGTTAGTCACTAACACGATAAGAAGAATTGGACTTACTGTACTGTAGTTGATAAGATGACGGCAAATGCTAACATATGGCGTACAAACAGGTGATTTTTTTAAGATGAGGGCAGGCGCGGATCCAGTTCAAATTGAAATATGGTTGTTTTGTCAAGATACGTAGACAACATTTCGTATTTCCCGTGGGCAAAAAACTTGGCGGCATATTTTAGCGTGATGTCGCAAGTCTGTTACGTTGTAGGCATGCCCACCGTGCCCGCTATTCTAGACACGAACGAGCAACAAAGAATGAAAATTAAAAAATAATACAGTCTAGTGGCCTCAGAATTCAAAAAATGACGACGCCTGTGTTTTATAGATTTTATAACAAAATTCTTTTGCTAGACTACATCTCTGTGATTTTCCTATTTCATTTTCAATCAAGTAATTTAAGTCCTACTGTTTTTCGACGAGATGGAAGATTATATTTCTCATGTTTTTTAATTATATTCACAGGATAATGAAAGACTTGCCGGATATAATAAAAGCAATGGGCAACATTGGGAACACACTGAAAATGTTGGGATTGTTCTCGCAGGCTATATCGTATCACAAGAGCGAATTGGCGTTATCCAGGAGTATGAAGAACAAAATGGGTGAAGTGCGAGCCTTGTACAACGTGGCCAATGCGTGCAGAGCCCTGGCCATGCACACTCAGAAAAACCTGATCAATTTGAATAAGAAGGACAGTAAATCTCTAAATTAGGTACTCAACTGTCTTAAGTCAGTTGGTTAGCATTCTAAAGGTATATTATGGTTTTTCTGGTATATTAACTTTCCTCAAAAAATATTTTTCATGTTTCGACATATTTATGTTTCTCAGGAAAAGTTATTCAGTATCATGGACTGAATACACCCTTAAAATTGTTTCAGTAGACCTTATATACTATAGCTATTAATTTACATTTTTTACCGTCCAAACTCATTTTTTCATAAATTTATTAAACGTACTTACCACACGCGATTTTTACTGTTTTTAACCTCCGATAAAAAGAGGGGTGTTATAAGTTTAACGCTAATGTCTGTCTGTGGTATCGCTGCATAGTAGCGCCCGCACGAATAGATCAATTTCGATGCGGTTTTATTCTACTATTTAATTCCTTCGCGTACCACTAGATGGCGCATTAACATATGAAACTTGAAAATCAGGAGTATTTTTAATTTGCCTGGCAAATAAACTTGTATTATAATATTGTCGCGAACGAGATAGATGTAGAATATTCGCGAGTAAGAACTCTGCTGGCGAGATAGATTTGGAATGTTCGCGAGTGGAATCATGCAAGCGAAACTAGGCCTTATATTCTTACAGCATAAAGGCTAGAGTTCTTTGAATGGTCGTCGGCTTAGTCGCACTCACACATACATACCGGCGTCTCGATGTTTCCCGTCAATCGAAATACATTCGTCAAGTAATGAGAATATTCGAGAAAAGTGTAGACCTCTGTATCGGCGCATATAAAAAGGCGATCGAGTGCGCGTCCCGCCAGTTCAGTACGAGCTACGAAAGCGATAACTTCGAAGCGAACCGAAGCGAAGGAAACCTACCTCAGTGCGATAAGTGGAAGTACCTGCGACTACTTTGGCGAGATACCTGGACCTCAGCTGCTACGCGACTTGGACTTGGACATCAGGAAGACCATCTTCACGTGTCAACCTTTGGGTTCCGTAGTGAATAAAAAAACCCTCATACAAACTTTGGCGTTTTACTCCAAATCTCGAACCCAGTTTCGTAACATTTGGTGTCGGAAGTGGATTTGGAGATGCCAGTTCTACCGAGAGAAGAAGAGGATACCACCAGGGAGGGCGTCAGGACCAGGGCCCAGCGTGCCATGGAGGCTCAAGGGGGCGTGGCTCTGGCCACGCCTACTGAACCTCATGCCACGCCCACTGACCCTGAGGCCACGCCCACCGCCCATCAGGCCCCACCACCCACTGGACAACAAGCTCCGCCTACTGGAGCTCAAGCCACGCCCACCAGTCATCAAGCCACGCCTACTGGACCTCAAGCCACGCCCACCATTCGTCAAGCCCCGCCCACTGGACCTCAAGCCACGCCCACCAGACGTCTAGCTCCACCCACTGGCCCCGCCCACCTTGACCAGACCACGCCCACTGACCACGCCCACCAAACAGTGCCACGTTCATTGGAGACACCAATCGATCCAAGTAACTTAATGACCATATTACAACAAATGCAGAGACAGATACAAGAAACAATTCGGCAAGAGCAAAAAGCGAGCACACAACAACTTCAACGTATAGAAGAGACACAAGATTTACGATTTGCGCGCTTGAGTGAGCAACAGCAAATAGTCTTGGGAAATTTCTGCAAACTCAATCAATTGGTGGAGCAGATCCGTAATGATGTAGACGTTGTCGAAAACCGTGTAACTGATTTGGAAAACAAGGTGGAAAATAGAGTTACCTTTTTGGAAAAAAAAGTATTGCGTCTAGAGACAGTAGGAACCCCAAGTACATCCGGCTGTGAAACTAAGGGGCCAAGTGTAAAAGTGCCATCTTATGACGGTACCACATCTTGGGCCGCATACAAACAACAATTCCAGACCGTCGCTAGTTTAAACGGTTGGACCGATGAACAGAGCCATACAGCCCTTACTGTTGCTCTGAAAGGCTCAGCCCTATCAGTCCTGGAGGCACTGCCTAGCTCTGGAAGCACCTTTAAAGAATTGATGGAGGCGTTAGAAGCCAGGTATGGGGAACGTCATCTCGAACACGTTTTTCGAGCCCAGCTGCGTGAAAGAGTTCAGCGCCCAGGAGAAGGACTTCAACAGTGGGCATTGGAAATAGAAAAACTAGTGCGTAAAGCCTACTCGTCTGTTGACTCCAAAATGGTCGACACAAACATCCTACAAGCTTTTATTGCTGGAATAAGAAATGTTGAGGTAAGGGCTGCGGTGGGGACTCAACATCACGCGTCCCTAAAAGATGCCTTGGCACATGCTCTAGAGTACGAAGCTTTAAGGCAGGACATGCGCACACATAAGTTGCAAGAAGTCACGGAAGACGTAAAGGCAATCAAGAGCCCGCCAAAGAAGACCAATAGCTCTGCGCCTACTTGCTACAGGTGTGGTGAAAGAGGACATTTGCGGCTCTCTTGTCCAGAAAAGCAGGAATTAACCAAATTAAGGGAAGAGCTGAAGGAAATTACGAAAAGGCAGGAGTCCTCGTTTCCTGCAAGAAACCAGGGAAACGAGTAACAGCCAGGACTAAGGGGCGGGTACTGGCTGGCGCAGAGAAAGCCCCAGCAATTGTCATCTCACAAGTAAGCAATAGGAGCAGTTTGACGATATGCGGACAAGTGAATAGGACAGATTGCAAATTGACCATAGACACCGGAGCCTCCAGAACAATAATCAACCCACATCTGGTGAAAGCTGCGATGAAATACAAGAACGTCGATTGTCGGCTTCTGTCTGCCTCTGGCCAGCCAATACCTGTCCTAGGAGAGACGACAGTGACAATATACGTGGGAGATTCACCATACACGCATGATGTCATTGTGGCTGAAATTGTGGATGAGTGTATATTGGGCCTAGATTTCATGAAGAAATACAATTGTAAAATCGATGTCGCAAATGGAGTTTTCAAGTGTGGTAATGAGGAAATTTTCATCCTTGGAGGCCCCACCGGAAAAGTGACTTGTTTAAACAAAATCGTCGTACCTGGTCGAACACAAGCACAAATAATGGTGAAACTGCCATCACCTAAAACACACAAGCCAACTAGATGCGTTCTTATTGAGGATACATCAAACAAGCCAACTCAAAGATTCCTGACAGCAAGAACATTAGTCACTGGAAAGGATACTGCAGTAGTGAGAATAGTCAATCTAGAGGACCATGAGATCATCTTAAATGAAGGCGATGTTGTTGGAAGATGCGAGGAAGTTGCCTGGATGAAAAAGTGCCTATTAACACCAAACTCAGATGCATCTAAAAACTCCAGTTATTCTACAGTTTACGACCTTCTAAAAGATTGCAAAAGCAACCTAACTTATTCACAGACCTTGAAGGCAAAGAAGTTGCTGCTGGATTTTGCTGACATTTTCTCTTCCAAGGAAGGTGATCTAGGAAGAACTTCGCTAGTTCAGCACAGAATTGATACTGGAAGCGAAAGACCTATACGTCAGCGAGCTAGAAGAATTCCATATGCTAAGGAAAAGGAAGTACAAGATCTGCTGGAGGACATGAAAAGAAATAAAATCATCGAACCGTCTGCAAGTCCATGGTGCTCCCCGGTTGTTTTAGTTAAGAAGAAAGATGGCAGCACACGATTTTGTGTCGACTATAGACGACTGAACGACGTCACAAAGAAGGACAGCTACCCATTACCAAGAATTGATGACACATTGGATACCCTTAGCGGTATGCAGTGGTTTTCAACCCTAGACTTGAAATCTGGTTACTGGCAGGTGGAAATTCATTCTAAGGATAAAGAAAAGACAGCATTCTCAACAGGAAAAGGTTTATGGCAGTTTAATGTTATGCCTTTTGGATTATGCAACGCCCCCGCCACTTTTGAAAGACTTATGGAGTGTGTACTAGCAGGATTAGTAGGAGACGCCTGCCTAGTTTATCTGGATGACGTCATCATCATGGGTCGAGACTTTGAAGATCATCTACGGAATCTCGAGCAAGTCTTGATAAAGATACGGGGTGCCAAATTAAAACTAAATCCAAAGAAATGCAGTCTATTCAGAAACAAAGTGAATTATCTCGGACACGTTATCACCAGCGAGGGCATCCAAACTGATCCTGATAAAGTTGCAGCTGTGAAAAACTGGCCTACCCCCAAAGACAAGACGGAAGTACGAGCATTTATGGGATTATGCTCTTACTATAGGCGATTTGTAAAGGGATTTTCTGAAATCGCTAAACCACTGCATCGTCTGACAGAAGACAAACAGCCTTTTAAATGGGATGATACCTGTGAAAATGCTTTTCTCAAACTAAAAGATTGCCTTTGCAATACTCCAATCTTGGGATACCCGCAAGCTAATGGCGAATTCATCGTTGACACAGACGCTAGCAACACAGCGATCGGAGGGGTACTATCTCAAAAACAGGGTGAAAATGAAATAGTAATTGGATATTTTAGTAAATCTTTGTCAAGGCCTGAAAGGAATTATTGTGTTACAAGAAGAGAACTCTTGGCCGTTGTAAAGACGCTGCAACACTTCAACAAATATCTCATTGGTAGACAGTTCAAACTTCGCACAGACCATGCTGCTTTGAAATGGCTGTTACAATTTAAAAATCCGGAAGGCCAAGTTGCACGTTGGATTGAACAACTCCAAGAATTTGACTTTGTTACTGAGCACCGTAGTGGAAAGGCCCATGGAAATGCTGATGCACTCTCAAGAAGACCATGTGTGGAAGACTGCAAGCATTGCGTTAAACAAGAGACAAAGGAGCTTATGGTTAACATCACAAGGACAATCCCCACAGGGCAATGGGACGATGACAACTTTAGAGAAGCCCAGGAAGACGATGAAGATATAAGGCTCATCATCGCATGGAAAGAACGTTGTGCTGACAAACCTAGATGGGCAGAAGTTGCACCTACGAGCCCCACCACCAAAGCTTATTGGGCTCAATGGGACAGTTTTATCCTGCAGAATGGAATACTTTACCGTAAATGGGAGAAACCAAACGGCAAAGAGTTTCACCTACAGGTTGTTGTTCCAAGAGACAGAGTGAAAGACGTTCTCCGTGAAGTACATGATGGTGTAACAGGTGGACATCTAGGCGTTAAAAGAACGTTAACAAAGATTCGGGAACGATTTTACTGGCTGAATTGTCGGGAAGATGTTCAGGATTGGTGCCGCAAATGTACAACTTGTGCAGCCGTGAAAGGCCTGTCAACAAGAACTCGAGGAAGTCTACAGCTGTACAATGTCGGCGCGCCCTGGGAACGGATTGCAGTAGACATTGCCGGACCATTCCCCATAACTGAATCAGGAAATAAGTACTTCATGGTTGTCATGGACTATTTTAGCAAGTGGCCAGAAGTATTTGCTATACCTAACCAAGAAGCTTCAACAGTAGCCTCCAAGTTGGTTGAGGAAGTAATCTGCCGGTTTGGTGTACCACTAGAAATCCACTCAGATCAAGGAAGAAACTTCGAGTCGCAACTATTTCAAGAAATCTGCAAACTATTGGGGATGCATAAAACAAGGACCACTCCATATCACCCTCAGTCTGATGGCATGGTGGAGAGATTTAACCAGACTCTGGAAAGACATTTAGCAAAACTGGTTGACAAACATCAGAAAGACTGGGACAAGTACATACCGCTTTTCCTCCTGGCTTATAGGACATCAGAGCACGAAAGCACAAAACTGACCCCAGCTCAGGTGAATTTCGGCAGAGAACTTAGGTTACCTGTGGATCTACTAACGGGGAGGCCACCAGAAGACCCATGCACTGTGCCAGACTACGTCTTCGATCTTCGAGAGCGAATATGGAACATCCATGACTTAGTTCGCGAAAACGGTTTACAAGCAAGTGAAAACATGAAAACTAGATATGACCGAAGAGCGAACTCACGTGGCTTTGAAGAAGGAGTCTTAGTATGGCTTCATAACCCGATTCGCCGGAAAGGAAAATCACCGAAATTACAAACGAGATGGGAAGGTCCATACAAAATCATTACGCGAATAAACGACGTGACTTATCGGATCCAACGTCAACCAAGAGGGGCACTCAAAGTGGTGCACATAGACCGTCTAGCACGTTATCATGGCAGCAATAGTGACGCTCGGGACGCGCGTCTTTAAGAAGGGGGCAGTGTCGCGAACGAGATAGATGTAGAATATTCGCGAGTAAGAACTCTGCTGGCGAGATAGATTTGGAATGTTCGCGAGTGGAATCATGCAAGCGAAACTAGGCCTTATATTCTTACAGCATAAAGGCTAGAGTTCTTTGAATGGTCGTCGGCTTAGTAGTCGCACTCACACATACATACCGGCGTCTCGATGTTTCCCGTCAATCGAAATACATTCGTCAAGTAATGAGAATATTCGAGAAAAGTGTAGACCTCTGTATCGGCGCATATAAAAAGGCGATCGAGTGCGCGTCCCGCCAGTTCAGTACGAGCTACGAAAGCGATAACTTCGAAGCGAACCGAAGCGAAGGAAACCTACCTCAGTGCGATAAGTGGAAGTACCTGCGACTACTTTGACGAGATACCTGGACCTCAGCTGCTACGCGACTTGGACTTGGACATCAGGAAGACCATCTTCACGTGCCAACCTTTGGGTTCCGTAGTGAATAAAAAAACCCTCATACGAACTTTGGCGTTTTACTCCAAATCTCGAACCCAGTTTCGTAACAATATGTATTGATTACAGTAATGGTGTCTACCAAAGAATCTAATGCATGCAGGGACTTTTTTAAATTTGAATGTCATGACTTTTGATTGAAGTTCTATTAGTGTTAAACTACTGTACTTTGTATCATATGTACCTATAGTGGATTGAAAAGGATGCCAAATAATTAAATTCCACCCTGTTCATAATGTAACGGTTTGCTCTAAATGTACTTTTTACTATTCAATTCAGTCTCTAAAGGTTGTCTAAAGCATTCTATGGTCTAAACGTCAAAACGAACATCGTCTATAGGATTTGATGTTTATTAAGAAATAGCACAGTAAATAGGTAGACTTTGTATTTTTCATATGGCATGTCGTGACTTCAATAAAATAAATAAATTAATATGTTTCTTGGAATTAAATATCGCTGCTATTATCATAATGGATATCAAAATGGATTTATTATAATAAGTCATTAGCAATTTTTAGTTACTTTTTAAATAAGTAATCATATAGACATAGGTCATATCATAAGTAATCAATGACGAGTGACAGTATGTTGTAAAGTTGTCTTTTTGCATGTGATGTTCGCCTATCGTCAATGTAAATACGTTTTGATAACAATGAAGCCATAATCTAAGAAAAGAACAATGACTTTCCAAAAGAAGAAAAAGAAGATGTAATTAGGTACCTACTATATATTATGTAAAAAATAAAAATTAAAAACAAAAAAAATTGATGTCGTCTACGGGCAAGGCCATGACTTGAATAAATAAATACAGGAAGCAAATTTCTTTCTTTTCTTTAAATACTCTATCATCATCATCATCATTCATAATTTCAGCCGCATAACGTCCACTGCTGGACATAGGCCTCTCCCAAATACTGTATCATTAAAACAGAAATACCCATTATTTAATAAATACCTTGTTTTAATAAATCATGGTTAACTAATTGAGGCGTGTCTTCTGCGCTTGTTTTTTTGAAACATTACTCAGAAAACACGAACCATTATTTTTCATTTCTCATACTCGGAAAGTAGTGTTGTTTTGATCTGATTTTTGGGTGGAAAATGCTGCTTCCCTCCGTAGAGGGGGAAAAACTCTTACTTATTACTTCTCACCTAAGGGCCGGAATAAACTTAAATAAGCGGCCAAGTGCGAGTCGGACTCGCCCATGAAGGGTTCCGTAGCAGCAAGTAACATAACATAAGTCTTGTAGTAAGTATGTTTTTTTTGCACACTGCACACACACACACTCACACACACATTATTCCACTCCATATCAGGAACCCCAAAAATTAGTGTGTTTTTTTCTTTTCTTGTGTGAAAATCTTAATGCGGTTCGCAGAATACATCTACTTTACCAAGTTTCAACAGTATATTTCTTATAGTTGTGGAAAAATTCTGTGAACTGCATTAAGATTTTCACACAGGAATAGAAAAAAAAACAGTATATTTTGGTGCTTTCCCATACTTAATACTTTATTACTTTTAGAAACTCAATTTTTTTTTCCATCAAACCCGTACGTGTTGTGTATTTATAGACAGGTCTTCAAAATTGATATTGAGGTTTCTAATATCATTTTTTTTTCTAAACTGAATAGTTCGCGCGAGAGACACTTCCAAAGTGGTAAAATTCCTTTTAACTTCTAAAATAAGTGAATGACCAAACTTAAAAAAAATATATGATGTTCATTACCATGCAAATTGGTTTGAACGAGATCTAGTTAGTAGTTTTTTTTATACGACTTACTAGATCTCGTACAAACCAATTTTCGGTTAAAACTAAATCTAGAAAAAATCGGTGGGTAAAAGTTACAACGAGCTACATAGGTGCCTCAATGAAAAATAGCACTCGCAGTATGAAACAAACGAAAGAGTGCTTTGTAATTGCCCATAACTGCCCTACATAACAAATTTTAATACAGCCTTTTGACCTACGAAAATTATTTAACATAATATAACAAAAATTAATTGTCACGAGAGTGGGTTGGGGCAAAGACAATATATTACAAGTATAGATTGCTACTCACTTACGTTGAATCTGTACCTCAACAAATTTGGCTTATATCTAGATGGCGCTACTGAGAATTGTTGGTTATAGGTTTCCATAAAAATTCCGTAACAATAAAGTGTCGCTGCAGTCGTAACTTGAATACCATACGAGTTAGTTTATATCCAGCAGCTATAGATGGCACCACTTTCTCCATAACTACATACGAATAATATTCGTAGACGTCTACACACACGCACCGACTATTATAATCTTGTAGGTACAGGTAGCGGCATGAAACTCTAGCGCTGACCGAAATTGCGCAGTAGTCAAAAATTAGTACTGTACCCGTGCGCAGTATCCCCTCCACATTTCACTCAGCGCTAAACTTACGTGCCGCTACTTGTAGGCAAGTAAAAAAGAACACATTAAGGCTGGAGTTCACCAACAGTTTGTTAACTGTTGACGGGCCGTCAAAGTGATTTAACAGTCCGTTATAGTTTGACAGTGTTCACCAAGACCTAAACGGCGATAACGTTCGGTTAATCAGCCGTTAAGTTAATGGAGCTTTACTTCGTCGATTATCTCTTGATTTCGCCTGATTTAACAGTGATGTTGTCAGTAGTCACTTGAATATAGGTTAGATCGGAGCTTGGACATACAGTATCTTATCAAAATAAATATTTTATAATAAACACCGCAGTTGATTTTATTTTCGGAAACGATTATCTCTAGATTTGCATTGGGTTTGGTGGATGGAAATTGGGGAAACCCTTATTTTATTGGAATTCATAGCAAGAAAAACACAAAGCTAGAAAGATAAATATTATAATACAACTACAAGTAATTAAATACTACTCCATTATCACCAATTAAATCAATTGATTTTAGCACTGAGATTTTATGACCCCGGTGATCACCAAATATCTATGGGAGACTCTAGTGTTATCATGGTACTACTGCTCAAAGTTACTGCAGCAGTAGCCTCTTTCTGTCACCGAGATACATAAAGTTTCCACAGGCATCCACTGAAACGAACGAACGAAACGTTGCAGCATCAGTTTTCTCATTTTCCACTGTATTCCTATATTTGAACACCATTTCCGATAGTATCCTTTTCTCATCATCAGGTCTTTATTGTCTCTACTGCAGGAGCGCGACCCTCACTGTACTACTAGAGCCATATTTGGTCAGAGTAGCCAGAAGATTTGGTCTACTCTCTCCTCGCTGACCAGACGGGTTGAAGCGCGGTTTCATGTTTATAAGCTTTGTTCAGCTTGAAATTCGTCGCTTTTTACGACATACTGACTTGAAGTGGTCCCATTCTACTCTGCCGGAAACCACACGGCATAACATCTTTTTCTCATCAGGGGTGAAATTGTTGTTATTCTTCTTTATTGTTTATTTTGGGAAATATTGTGAAAATTACATAAAATGGAAAGCATTTTATGTAATTTTCACAATATTTCCCAAAATAAACAATAAAGAAAATAAAATACCACGCTACCTACTTTGACATTTGACTGACACCAATAATGACAACAGAATTATGTTATCAGTACAGAGCTGCTATTTTTCAAACGCGGAGTCACTAAACGAACGATTTTTTGTATGGAAAAATCATTCGTTTAGGTAACTCCGCGTTTCAAAAATAGCACTTCAGTTCATTATTTCGGTAAAAAGGTTCAATTACGTAATCGATGTTTTATTTTGCCTGGTGAACACTCGTTTTCATAACGGCCGTTTAAACAGGCGTTACAATTTGATGGTCCGTTTACGGAATCGACTCTTTAGATAAAGTCGGTGAACTCCAGCCTTAGCCATTACGTGTTCGAAACTAATCAAAAGTCCGCAAGTTCAAATCCCCTCAATGGCTAAAAATTGAAAATTTTATACGTTTTTCTATTAATTTTAGTGTTAAAGTATAAACAGAAATTTCGCGCACATGGTACTAAGCCGGATTGGCGAAGCGGTTAACGCAGTCGAAATAGTTTAATCTAGGATTAAGGACTCGCACCCCCCCGATGTGGTTCCCATCTTGTCGCGATGGGGGGGCTCAGTACCTGCGGTTGCCTCGACCGCAGGGAACCTAAGAGGAACCCATTGCCCGGGTTGAGGCTTAGGCCTCCCCGGGCCCGGCGGAGGCCATTCCTGGCAGGAATGGCCTGGCTGTGAGGGAAGGGGGTGACAACGACCCCCCTTCCATCACAGCCGTAGTAGGGGTCGCGGGGGAAGAGGTGTGTCGTTGCCGCTCGCCCTATCCTCCGCGACCAATCGCGGCCGTGGCGCTTGGCACGGCATCGGTGGGGCCGCAGGGGAAGAGGAGTGTCGGTGTTACGTTGCCGCTCTCCCTATCCCCTGCGGCCGGCTGTGTGGGCCCCGGTCGCCGACAGGTTGACTGGGGCAGGGCCTGCTTTCGCAGGCCCCAAATTATGAGGGCTGGTTGGACGGTGGAAACGGAATTCGGAGTGGAAGGCAGGCGCGTGTACGTGTCAGCGCGCCTGTCCTTTGGCCAAGAGGCCAAGGCGGCGGTTGCTCCGGCCCCTCTGATTCAACAGAGGGTGCCGTGAGGCCGTTGGCGAGCCGGGGCCGCTTAAGTAGCGGCCGGCCGCGCCGGGGCTGTGGAGCATGAAGAAGCACACGGTCCCGGCCGATAGCGGCTGAGAAGTGACACCGCGGAGTTTTTAGTGGTAACACCACATAACCTTACCGGTGTCCTGTAACCGGTAAGGTATCCGAAGGGATTTTCTCCGCGTCAAAAAAAAAAAAAAAAAGGATTAAGGACTCGCAGGTTCAAGTCCCACTTCATTGCGAAAAAGTTAAATATATTAATGTTTTTTATTTTATTTTATTTTGGAATAACATTAAATGACACTACATTTTCAAGTTTTGCACACGAGAAGTTAGTTATATTATAGTACTCTATGGCCATAGCGTTCGAGACAAAATACAATATCTAATAGACCACTAACAAAACATCTTTATCTAGTGGCTCCAGATCCTTTGAAGTTTATCGGTCATAAGTTTTCAGATAAAAAAGCTGCGTCACTAAAAAATCTTATGACATTTTTGAATATTTTTCGAAATTATTCAATCCCCATTTTTCCGCCATTATGAAATTTTTTAACTAATGGCTTTAAAAAATTTTACGTGATTTTAATATGAAGCTGAAGCAGAGAGTAAACATTGTTAATTTTATTATTAATGCTGTAGGTTACAATAAATAGATTAACACAGCAAAACCTTTTTTCCGACTATACTAAAAGGACTGTTCAATCCAAATCGTAATTCAAATAACTTGCACGGGTCAAAGTTTAGGCGTAATCCGCGCGTAACATCAAAAATATACCTACTCATTGCGTTGTGACCTTGCGATCTAGGCCGCGCTTTGTACTGCTTAAAGCCGCGCTACATTGGATTGACATGGCATGGCATCGGAAGCGACGCGTCATTTCAAAACAAGCTTTATATCAAGTGATATAAGATGCATAACCGACCGAGGGCGTCTTTCCGCGGGAGTGCGCGGCAGGCCGCGGCTGGCCGCCGGCCGGCTCTCCGCGTTCAAGCGGTTATGCATCTTATATCACTTGACATAAAGCTTGTTTTGAAATGACGCGTCGCTTCCGATGCCATGCCATGCCAATCCAGTGTAGCGCGGCCCTTATATACCCTCAAATACGGTTTTGTACCGTGCCTCAAAATGTCCCAAACTCAAATCACTAATTTTCTATCGCCTTCCATCTCACTCATTTTCTATCCCGTATTTTATTTTCCATTTAGTCTAGATTTATCTAGAAAAACTTCAAAAACACTAATACGGGATCGTGATATGAACCTGGAGTCTCTCGATTTACAGCCCAACGTCAAGACCACTAGGCCAATCTTGTTCTGACGGAAATGGTTAAATTTCCCTTTATATGAATTCTTTTAAGTTTGAATTTGTGACGTTGACATTGTCATTTATCGTCATAAGCGACAATAGTAATTTTTGCCATGGATTATTAAAATATTTTGAAATTTCTTAGCATTTGTATATTATGATAGTTATATATGCATGAAATGACATTCACAGAATAATAATTACAGGAATTGCGCCATCTAGTGACATGTGTGGTACTATTTCGTGGTCATGTGAGGTTTGCTTTGACGGTTCTAATTTTTACGATAAATATTGACAAAATAATTGAGATTAATACCGGTAGCGACATCTAGTTAGTTAAGGAAAAACTATCCTTTTTGGTACACTTTGACATATGGAGGATGTCCATCTATATGTAGTAATCTTTGATCTATGGTATTGGTCCTTCCTTTGATTGCTTTAAGGCGGGTCTCCTGCGCCAGAATTTTCGAAACATGAAACAAAAACAAAACAAAAATATTATTTTTCATACACTAACCGGCTCCTGCGAATAATTTCAGTTTTGAATGAAACATTTTTAAACGTTACCTAGTGTTTATATTCTGGTTAACTTCATCATGAGGTGCTACTTTTCAAACGCGGAGTCACTAAACCACAGAATACATACTAGTACTTACGTAACTAAACCTACGGTTTTTTGTATGGAAAAACCATTCGTTTAGGTGACTCCGAGTTTCAAAAATGACACTTAAGATACCTAATAATATTTATTTCTGATTACTGTTATCATTTCTGCCTGACGAAGAACTTGAAGATGTGTTCTGCGTTTTATCCACTGACCTCCATTAGTGCGGGAAGTAGTGTCATAAGGTGCAAATTTTGGTATCGGAAGAATTCACTTGGCACACATGTAATATACGTAAAGTTAAGCTAATTTAGCCCGGTAGCCATCCCCCACCCCCTGGGGGGTAGATAGGGGGGGCATTCGAAGTTACTCGCCGCCGCGCTTCAGAAAAAAAATCATATCAGCTTCTATTTACCTAACACCTCAAGTGTGGTATCATTTTCTGATAAATCAGGCATGAGGAATTCAATTTTGAGTACAATTTCACATTTCACAAGATTAATAGTAAAAAAAGGGAAAATATTGACGAAAATATTAAAATCGGATAGCATTTTTTTTATTTTAACTGATTAATTTTACCAGAATACCTGTATTTTGTGCAACAAAAAATACTAAGTTAAAGAATATTTATCTAGCTTTTAAAAAATATATACTTTGTTTTATATAGCTGTCATACATCTATCTGAAAAAAAAAACGAACATGGCACGCAGCGGTGCCTAGGAACTAATCCAACCGTCTCGTCTCACGTAATTTGTTGCAAGTATTAAGTTGTTTTTTAATTCAAAATGTATAAAATACATTCTTTACTTAATTATAGACTGTCGCTTATGGTCTAATGTATCAATAGTAGTATTTTTATATTTATATTAGTTAATTTTTTCATAAAATTTTCCACCACATTGTCATAATTCGGTACATTTAAATAGTTTTCTTATACAGTTGCACCTAACACTGCACCGTGACTTGCACTTGCACTTGCACCGAATCAGTGGTTCACGACAAGCGGTAGCAGCCATTGGTGCAGTAGTCCACTTCGGTTTCCAATTATTTAGTTCAATTTCCTATCCCTAATCCGCCGGACTGGAACGATTTTGAATCTGCCCCATACGTGTAATAGAAGGGGTGGAGTTAAATAAAACGTCAGTGCTTTGGAGCGGTCAAAACAATACTGTTTAATCTTATTTTCTCTACACTATTTGTTTACATTATGATATACATAGGGCTGTGACTCAGTAGCCGCCGCTATCACGGCCTTCCTGCGAAATGCTTCGCTCTCGAAGCGTTACATAATTATAACATAATTATAACTCAGACACTACTACAACTCTAATATCTAAATCTAATCCAATGTCTATATTACTCAGGCACAAGGCTATCTACTAAACACAATAAAAAAGTCACAAAAATAATATCGATAATTGTGAAACATAATTAACAATTGAGAGTAATCAAATTGATCTCTTCTTTTAAAATCTTAAAACTATCACTATATTATAGTATTTACAATTTTTAAAAAAATAAACACACACATTATAATAAAACATTTTTTTTATAGCGCTTTTTTTTATTAGGAAGTACTTCCACTTTTGTTATCTTATTCTATAAAGTTCAAATATCTATTTTATACTAAGATCAGATCACATCAAACAAGCATTTCATATCTACCTTAACACTAATAAAAACTAATTTTTAAAACTACGTAGGTATAACATAAGTAGATAGACATTGATTTTGTCACGTTCTATCTTATTGTACCTGTAAACAGAAAGATTTTGTAGAAAACAAAAAATAGTTATCAGTATTTCGATTGGGGAATCGAACCCCTTTTTTTTTACTTTTGCCCACTCGAAAAGTCAAAGCCCTTCTAAGTGTTCTTTTTTATATTGTTCACCAGCTGTGTTTGGTATTGTTTTCTTTTTTTCAACTGTGAAGCGGTACTTATGTTTTTGTGAAAAGAATATTTTGTTTGTGTATTTTATCTTTATTCGGCGATCCCAGCTCATTTACAGTAGCGCAAAGTAGGAACTACTAACTTTACACTATAGTAAATAGCTTACGCCAGTTAACATTATTTTGGCGGTCCCAGCACACTTACAGATAAGTTGCTACGCCGAAGACATTTTGTATTTTGTAAGTTTGGCAATCCTGGCACACTTATTTTACATAAGTTGCTTATGCCCAAGACATTTTATTATTTTTGATAGCCTATCACGGCCTCTTTTTTTTTGATTTTACTCTTTGTCCAATCCTCGCTTACTTATCGAGTAAGTAGCTCGGCTGACTTATTATTTATAGCGATCCATGCGCACTTTTTTTTTAAAAGCCGCTTACGCCATGTTTCACTTCTGTTGTATTTATAATCATTTGGAATCAACAATCGCAGTGGCATTTTCTGCAATTTCTCGATTCCAAAGTCTGATTCTGTCTTTAGGCACAATTTGGAAAGTTTTTTTTGTCGTATTTTTAACTTTATACCTATCGTTAGGTAAACATTTTTCAATTGTATATGGTCCATTATATCTCGGGTCTAATTTTCCCAGACGTGTTCGCTGACGTTGTACATAAACAACATCACCTTCTCTCAATTGTAAATTATTACGTCTCGTTCTGTCAAATCTTTGTTTAGTTTTAAAAGCATAATTCCTCAACCGTTCTTCTGCAGTTTTTCTCAGTTCTTGAATATCTATATTTGATTCGATTTCTGGAAGTCCACTATTTAATTGTCGTATAGCCGGTACTTCCGTACGTACTCCAGTGAGTAGTTCTATAGGAGTACAACCAATACTCTTCTGAACTGTAGTATTCAAAGTGAGTTGTATTTTGCTAACAGTGCTCGTCCATCCTGCTCCGCGACTCACTTCGCAAGCAAGTAAATTTAATACGGTAGCCACATATCGCTCTGCTTGCCCATTAGCTCGTTTTAAGAGTTCTTTTGTTTGTCGGCTAGAAAAGTTTGTTCCTTTATCTGTTATAATTCGTTTAGTAGTACCAAACAAACTGAGTTGTGGTTCTAGGGCTCTCACTAGCTCTGTTCCGGTTAGATTTTCCAAAGGTACTAATATTATAAATTTAGTGTAGGCATCCACCAACAATAACAGGTACCTATAGCGATCTCCGACTGTTCCAAATGGCCCCGTACAATCTGCATGTACAGTATGAAAAGGTATTGGTAGTTTTTCAATAGGATGCAAAAATCCTTGTTTAGGCCCACTGGGTCGCTTCGCTGATAAACAAATGATACAGTGACCGACGTATTTTTTTTTACGAATTGTGTCATTCCAGGAAACCAGTATTTTGTTCGCATTGATTCAAGAGTCTTATCTACTCCTATATGGCATTGTTCATCATGAAACGTTTTTGTCAAATTCGTGCTGCTGAAGGCACGTAATATTTCAGTGTTCTTTCTTGGTTTTCCTGAAATATTCTCATTAGTATACCATTTTGCATTATGTACTCCTTTAAACTATCGGGATTTTCTTCAATTCTTCTTTTTATCTCAATTACTTCTCGGTCTTGCTTTTGAGTTGCTTCCAACCATGTAACTTGATCATTCACTAATACTTCTTCGGTATGGTTTTGTGATGGATTTCTGCTAAAAAAATCTACGTGTTTTATACAACTTCCTTTTCTATATTCAATTTTAAAATTGAAATCTTGAATATATAACCACCATCTGGCAACACGTGGTAACAAATGGCGTTTAGTTGAAGTTAACTTCACAGCGTTACAGTCTGTAATCAATTTGAACTCTATTCCCAATAAATACACACGAAAGTGTTTTAGAGCATTCACTATTGCCAACGTCTCTAACTCATAGCTATGATACTTAGACTCTTCCAATGAAGCTCGTTTGCTATGACACAACACGAAGATCTTTGTTATGCCTTTCAAGTAATATTGCACCATATCCCAAGCTACTAGCGTCAGTATGTAATTCAGTTTCTCGCTCTGGATCATAAACAACTAACAGAGGACGTGAAGACAGCTTTTCAATTAAATATTGTCGGGCTCCTTCACATTCCTGTGTCCAATTAAAGGTTGTGTCCTTTCGCAATAAGTTTGTTATACATGCTGTTTTTGTAGCAAATTCCGGTACGTATTTACGAAAATAACCTGCCAGCCCCATTAACTGTCTGACTTGTTTAAGATTTTGAGGAATTGGAGCACTTTTCAGAGCCTGAATTTTAGTTTCTCCCGTTCGGATACCTGCTTCAGAAACTATTCTTCCTAAATATTCAATTTCAGTTTGTAAAAATTTACACTTCTTCAGGTTTAGTGTAAATCCTGCATCATCTAATGCTTTTAACACTACACGAAGTCTTTCCAAACCTTCTTCTGGATTTATCGATGGGATGATGACGTCATCAATATAAACAAGGGCTATAGAGTTTTTCAAAGGTCCTAAAGCATTATTTACAGCTCTTTGAAAAGTACTCGGTCCATTGCACAATCCAAAGGGTACTCTCAGCCATTCATAGTGACCTTCAGACGTGACGAAAGCAGTTTTTTCCACGGATTTTGTCTCTTTTTCAATTGGAATTCCGTGGAAACCAGATGCCATATCAAGTGTGCTAAAATAACGAGCTTTTCCCAATCTATCCAACTGATCATCAATTAATGGCAACGGATATCTGTCTTTTATAGTTATCTTATTCAAAGCGCGATAATCTACACACAATCTGTCACTTGCATCTTTTTTTCTCACAAGTATAACTGGTGACGCATACGGTGAAGTGGATTCTTGAATGATGTTATTATTCAAAAGTTCGGTCACAATCGCTCTTACTTTTTCTTGCTCAGAGAAAGACATTCGATATGGGTGGTAAACAATGGGTTCGTTTGTTGTCGTCCGTATATTCATGACGGCAATCTTTATTTCTCGTATGTTATTGTTTAAAGCGATAAGACTCGAATGTTTATTTAACAATTTCCGAAGCTCGACTTGTATGTAACTTGGGACTTTATTTAACGAATTGGTTATGAAGTCCTCAATGTTATAAACACTTTCAGTACTTTGAACTATATCCCGCCTTTTAACTATTGTGCCGCTCAATGTTGTTATGAACATGATATCATTTGTGGTTATAGCGTCTCTACCAAGAATAGCCTCATAGCATATTTCTTTGTCTTGAACTATATGAAAAGTTGCCTCTAAACTAATATTTTCCAACTGCAAGATGACATCTATTTTCGCATTTGAAATCAGAATTGTATCAGAAAGTCCAGAAATGTGAATCATAAATGGTTGCCAATGGGCCTTTACAGATCGTGCCACAGTATCCCTTATTAATGAACACGACGCTCCGCTGTCAATTAATACAGGAACAAGTATACCATTAATTATAACAGGTGTTGTACATACCTTGTCATTGCTGTTTACATCTTTGCCAGCAGACCGTTTTTGTCCTTTGTCAACTCTCTGCTTTGTCCAACAATCCTCGGCCATATGTCCAGTCTTGAAACAAAATGTACATTTGTTTTGCTTCTTCCTGTTTACTTGTGTATCAATTTCTGTAACAGCTGGTATATTTTGGGGTAATTTGTGTACACTAGTACGACAATCACGTTGCAAATGACCCATTCGATTACAGCGGTGACAACGCTTATATTCGGTATTCGGTCTGTATTTCTTGGATGTAGTTGGTAACAATTCTCTGTCAGTATCTATATTATCAGCAAATGCAGAACGTTTAATGTTATTTGGTGAGATTGGTATATATCGGGATAATTTTTCAAATAGCCCACTTACAGTTTCTGCGCTACTAGCAATTGATTTTGCATGCGGATCTGAACGAAATTGTAATCGTAATTGCTTTAATATCCTATGTTTCTTTGCCGCATAAATAGAAACAGTAGAGTACTGTTCACTTGTCATATTTGCCGCCTTTTTGAAATCACGACAAAGATCTCGACACTTTGGAAATGTTATTTGAAGATCTTTCGGCCAGGTTCTCTTTACTGGTGTCCATTCTTTGTACAAGTCACGTGCTGGTCCGGCTAAAAATGGTACACATCGAGCAATTGTTTCCACGTCGTCCCATTTGTGCTTCAAGACCAGGGCATCTACTTCTGCACTCCATTCCTTAGCTTCAATCGATCCAACACTCGGGTTAAAAGTTGGCAACGCTATCGCCTTACTGGTGCTCGTGTAAGTTATTATTTCACTATTCAACTCACTCTCGTTTTCACTTAATATCAATTCATTGTTTTTTTTTTTTGTTTAATTGTCCACTTTTATTTTTATTTTTAACTATTTTATTACTCATTTTCATGTAGATGTAGGTTCTTAAATTTACGCGTATAATTTACGCGAACTACGATCCCACTTCTGATAATAGAAGGGGTGGAGTTAAATAAAACGTCAGTGCTTTGGAGCGGTCAAAACAATACTGTTTAATCTTATTTTCTCTACACTATTTGTTTACATTATGATATACATAGGGCTGTGACTCAGTAGCCGCCGCTATCACGTGCACCCCATGGTAAACAGCTCTTAGAAGATGCTGCCGAAAATTCTCTGGCTGTCGGTCTTTTTTTAGAGAACAGCTCCCTCCTGCACTCATTTAGCTATGTGCACTGACTGGACTTGAAATGAAAATCAGGTAAATACAATACAATTTTATTTTGTGCTCATTTATCATACATCGTTACAAATTTTTAAATAATTCGGTTAGATTATCGTTATGATTTTTTTTTTAAATAATTTGTTTAGAGTTTTCGACGTCTCTGTCAGTGAGCATATTAAATTCACTAGTTGCTGACGAAAAAGTATTCCATGCTTTATAAGTGCTGCTAAGAACAGGTACACGCTGTTCGTAGCTGCAGCGATCGTTGAAAAAATAACATGGACCCCTGTAACGACGAAGAAGCTGAATGCTGATACGAAAATAACGGTGCATGTAGGCTAAAAACTAAGATTACAATATGTTGCACGGGTCCGGCAATCCAACCGGCAACAAACAAACACACAAACAAACCTACGCAGTTCTGCTACCACCCTAATTATAACCTAAGCCTAAACTAGAGAAATTAATTTCTTTTAATTACTGGAGAGGAATAAAATATATTAAACTTACAGTTAGTACGGCCTTCATCTAGCTTGATCTCGAAGTCCTCTTCGGGGTTTGGCGACGGCCTTGGGTCCCTCCACGGGCCCCAAGACAGTGGTGAACAAATTGGGTCCCTAAGCACCTCCCTGAGCTCTGTCGCCCCAGACGAATATGTCGAAATATATCACCACTTCACAATAGATTTCACCGTCTTTATTTTAATTTCACTGAGGTACATATAACCAAACACGCGAATTGTGACGTAACTCCATGTGACGTCTTTCATAACGATTTAAGTGTTTATCACTATTTATACATCTAGTTTTACAAATATCACCAACAACAGTCTATTTTAGATTCAGTTCACATAAATACTTCCGTTCTAAACGGGCAATGGGTTAAAACAATAAGTCCATGATTATGCAAAAACACGTTCTTCAAACACTTGACAAATACACTGTCTTTACGTATACACAGTAATTGATTTATGGCGTCATGCCTCACAAACGATAAATAAAACAATGGGACTTTCAAACAAACGATAATTAGTTAATCAGCGATAAGCCACCATGACTTCCCATACGCTTTTACAAACGACAAAAACACATGGCGTCGGGATTCCGTGATTTCGAGAACTGAAAGAGGTTATTTCCTGAGCGGGCGAACACGACCCGCGCTCGGCCGCGCGCCCACGGATGGATTATCGCTAAATCGATAAATCTTGCCCGTGTTTGTGGAGATCACACGCAGATGTCGCAAGTCTCCTAACAATAAGTACTTTTATTCAAAACAGTGCATGTTGCTGACGAAGCATGGAATAGTTTACCATCAGCAACTAGTGAATTAATACTGACGACCTCCGTGGCGTAGTGGTCTACATGCTAGTCCGCCACCCAGAGGTCCCGGGTTCGACTCCCGGTCAGGGCAAGTTGGAAAATGGCCTTAATAAAATACGTTGGTTGGCGGTTAGCAATAGACAACTTTATTTCCTTTTTAATGCAGTGGCACATAGACAATACAGAGTACATTGTTTACACTTGAAGATAATAGATGGCGTTAGGTTTATAATTTAATAACATTTTGATAACTTTCTAACACCCCCACTTTATCAAAATATTGGATTTTCCCATAACACAATTATCCAAAATAATGAAACCACTTTACAAAACAATTACTCTGCAATATATAACACAATATATATTACTATACAATAACTTTATCTTGTTTTATATATAATACCAAGTGCATCCATGAATTTATAATGCTACTCCTGGAAGACCTTTAGTCAATAAGTCAGCGGGCATATCAGCTGTTGACAAGTACCTTGCCTCTACTAATTCATTTCTTAAAACATCTTTAATGTGTAGGTCACAGTTCCTAATCACTATAACGCCAACTATGTGTCTGTTCACTCCACTAACTGTGACCTAACATTCAGAGTCTCAGAAGGTCTTTAAATCAAAGATAAGTTCCAGGACGACGAGTATATTTCAATGATCACAAACACGGACAGTCAATAAACAATTTACACAGGAATACGATCTACACTATGTACTAAGTGTTACACGAGTTAACGAGGAGACGGGCGGGTGACGACTAGCGTCAGAATGCCTGCCAGCCCGCTGCGATACAAATAGCTGACTTGACAATGTGTCCCTACATAACATCCCCCCAAATTTTTCGGGAGACATCCAAAAAAAAAATTATTTCCAAACATCATTCAAGGTTATAACTCTGTAACTTATAAAACTCAATAACATGTTACAATCGCCCGGCCAACGTGAAGCTATGCGCTGACTCAACTCGGCGCTCGAAACCTGAGCTTCCGTTCGCTCGCCGGACAATACCTCGAAGCGATTGCAACATATTATTGTACAATAAACATGTAAGTACCTAATCTGAATCTAAATTTAGAGTTTTATGTTTTGAAAAATCTTTTACATTTATACTGTTAACTTCAAATCGCAAACATAAAAAAGTACATTAATTATGCGTATTGAAAACGTATAATCAGACGTTACTTATTCTTTGAAAAAAACAAAAAAGTTATACATATCAACAATTGTTATACACATCAATATCTCTGTTTGTGAAATTACTTATATATTATGTTTTTACTTGCACCAATAAACTATATCATTTCCAAAACACTGTTTTATTTTGACTGTCTACTCATACATATCACTAACTTCATTCACACAACAACATTTTCTCTTACACATACATTTTCCATGGGGAGGATTTTAAACTTTAATTTTACATTGAAACAAAATTTGAATCTCTCTATTTTAGCGCTGCTTCGCCTCCAGGCTGCTGACTATGACATCGTTACAACTAAAAGTACAGTGTGCGTTTCGACAAACGTTACAATAAAAATACAGTGTGCGCCTTGACAAACATAACATTAAATTTGACTTTCTATAAAAATTACTACCTACATAGCTGAAACCTTGGCATCCTAACAACATAGTCGAATCTACACCCGAATGAGACAACGTAGTGGCGTTTTATCAGCTCTCATTACATTGTTCAATCGCTGGTTCTGACTCTTGATGCCCAAAAATATTTCTTGGCTGCAAAATTACCACCATGCGTCTGTACTGCTGGTCTGAACTTCTTGCTCCTTTGACGAAAATGCCTCGTTGTCGTCACAGCTTCCGACTTGTCAACTTCATAGCACTGGGTACCCACACAGTACATCTGAATGCCTTTTCTGCTACACTAACGCAGTTGTCGCTTCTTAGCGCTGCTCGAAGACTAATCATTACCATATGCCTCTCGTCGACCTATGCAGACTTGTCTCTCAGCCTGCCATTATAGCTGCTCTCGTAGCCTCTATGCCAGCGTTCCCTTGCGCGTGGTACTCATTAGTTTTAACGAAATAGATTTCTTGCTCTTTATCGACATCTGTATATATGTCGTTGTTTTCCTCTAGTTGATTTCTAGGCGCAACGCAAGTTTTGAAATTTCTCCTTTATAATTTTTTATGTGTCAACCGGAACATTTTCTAACCAATTCTTGTATTTTTCTTCAATTTCCCTATAATGACGTACTGATCTCGATGGAACCGACGCTGAAGTCTAAACCTACGTGCTGCTCTTGGCTTGCTCCGCCAGGTACTACAGGTTGGTCCATGTTTCGTTTCTAACAAAATTTTGAAATGCTTCTTATTTCGTGCTGCCGACTGTACTTTTGAGTCGGAATGTTTTCATATGCGTCCTCCCCCAAGGACGAAGTGAGTCGCCACCCTTGTTGTGCCCGCCCCTCTGTATTGGCGTTTTCTTTTCTTCTGCGTCTTCTGTAAGGGTCACCACTGTACGGGGTCACCACTGTACGTGATCACGTCGGGGTCACTGTAGGTCACCACTGTACGTGATCACGTCGGGGTCACCGTAGGTCACTGTTCCTAATTACTATAACGCCAACTATGTGTCTGTTCACTCCACTAACTGTGACCTAACATTCAGAGTCTCAGAAGGTCTTTAAATCAAAGATAAGTTCCAGGACGACGAGTATATTTCAATGATCACAAACACGGACAGTCAATAAACAATTTACACAGGAATACGATCTACACTATGTACTAAGTGTTACACGAGTTAACGAGGAGACGGGCGGGTGACGACTAGCGTCAGAATGCCTGCCAGCCCGCTGCGATACAAATAGCTGACTTGACAATGTGTCCCTACAAATGAAATGGGATCGCACATCAATATGTTTAGAACGTTTGTGAGATTGATAATTATTTGCCAACTTCAATGCACTTTGACTGTCATTGTATATTATAATTTTACGACAGAAACCTAATATTTCTAGCTCTAGCCTTTGTAAATAAATTGCTTCACGAGAAGCTTCCGAAAGAGCCATATATTCACTTTCACAACTGCTTAAAGCTACGGTTCTTTGCTTTTTGCTTTCCCATGAAATTGCAGCACCTGATTTCATAAAACAAAAACCAGTGTATGAGCGTCTGTCTGTGGCATCACTAGCCCAGTCCGCATCTACATATCCTATCAGTTCTGCATTTTCTTTGGAATATTTTAAACAATAGGCTTTCGTTTGTGACAGATATTTTAAAATCCGTTTAGCATAATTCCAGTGGACATAAGAATAACAATTATTAAATTGACTTAAATAGCTCACCGAAAAAGCAATATCTGGACGAGTTAAAACAGCCAAATACATCAAACTACCAATCAATTTTTGGTAAGGCAGTTTTGAATCACATGAATTAGACTTTTCCACATTCAATTTACATTCTATAGGAGTTTCAGCAGAGTTACAATGAGACATATCAAATTTGTTCAATAACTGTTCAATATAATGCTCCTGATCTACTGTAATTACACCTGCTCTTTTATCAATGTTAATTTTCATGCCTAAATACTGTTTAACTTGACCTAGATTTTTTATTTTGAATTTCTGACTCAAAGTTTGTATCAAGCTATCAGATTCACTTTTACAATTTGAAAATATTAAAAAATCATCAACATAAATACCTACAATAGTTTTCTTATTATTATTATGACTTTTAATAAAAACACAGGATTCTAACTTGCTTTTACTATATCCTAAATTACACAATGATTCCTAAACTCTTTGATACCAAGCAAGTGATGACTGTTTCAAGCCATAAACAGCCTTTTTTAATTTCGGCGTAATCTTCCCAGCAGTGGTCGTTCCGAAACGCTAGTAGTTTTTAGCTTCTGCACAAAAAAAAATATTTAAAAAAAATGACCTTCATTAAGAGATAAATTTATCCTACATTGAATAAAAATTTTTGACTTTGACTTTGACTTTAATTTCAAAACTTTATTTGAATTGTTTGAAGGAAAACCTTCAGGCAAATGCATAAATATGTTTTCTTTTAGGTAACCATTAAGAAAAGCTGTTGTGACATCTAAGTGAGTGATATCCATGTCTAGCTGTACACTAATAGCAAACAATAATCGAAGCGTTGAATGTCTAATTACAGGGGAGAAGGTTTCTTGATAGTCCACACCAGCCTTCTGTGTAAAACCCTTAGCCACAAGCCTCGCACGGTATCTCACTTTATTGTCAATGTCAATCTTTTTTCTTAAGACCCACTTGCACTGCACTACACTCGCGTTACTGGGAGTGTCAACCACTTCCCACACTTGATTGTCTCGGAACGACTGCAGCTCCTCTGCCATCGCCTGCAACCACTGTTGTCTCTCAGGACCGCTGATAGCCTCTGCATATGTCAACCCGTCTTCTCCTGTAGCTGTAGGACACATGTTAGCAAAGCCATACCTTTCAGGCTTCCTCCTTTGCCGTTTTTCAGCAATTTCCACTGGAAATGGTTAATAGGATCTGCTCGTGTTGTTTCAGAAGTTTCTTCTATACTCTGTGGAACTGTACTAGCCTGTGCAGTGTTCAAACTTTCTCCACATGCTTCCGACTGTATATTTTCATCTTCAACATCTAAATAATCCGATTTACTGGAACTAGACTCGTTCAGAGGTTCTGATTTCATCACAGATTCCTCTACAGCATCCCCTACTGAATCTGTGCTCTCTATGGAAATAGTGACTGTATCTGGGTGCTTTTTCTTCTCTTGTATCACAACATCTCTACTTGTAGAAACCTGGTTTCGTACAGGGTCATAAATTCTATACCCTTTGACATTTTCACTATAACCAACAAGTATGTGTTTCTTGGATTTTTTATCCCACTTCGTCCTTCTTTCTTTGGGTATGTGTACCATTACTGGACTTCCAAATACACGCAAATGTTGTAAATTTGGTTTTCTGTTAAACCACGTCTCATATGGGTCTTTTCAACACCAGAAGCTGCTGATCTATTTTTCAAATACACTGCAGTATTGGCAGCTTCCGCCCAAAACTTTTTGTCCAAATCAGCTTCAAAAAGTAAGCATCTTGCTCTCTCAACGATCGTGCGATTTGACCGTTTACTGAGACCGTTTTGTTCTTTTGTGTATGGGTTACTTTTCTGATGTATGATGCCTTCACGCTTCAAGAAATCTTCAAAATCATTGCTACAGTACTCGCACCCATTGTCTGTCCGCAAAATTTTGATTCTTTTGTTCTGATAGTTCTCTACCATTGACTTAAATTCTTTAAAGCATTTCAATGTTTCACTTTTTGCTTTTAAAAAATATATGAAGGTCATTCTGCTGAAGTCATCGATAAACAATAGAAAATATCTTGCACCACCGATTGATTTACACTCCATGGGTCCACAAATATCTGAATGTATAATCTGTAGAATTTCTGTGGCTCGCGTACCCGTGGAAAATGGTAATCTTGACTGCTTGCCTTCACAACAAACATCACAGCTTGACTTGCCCAACACAAATGTGTCTGGATAATACATTCCATCAACTAAACCTTGTTTCATTTTGTTCATATCAGTACTATTCAAGTGTCCAAGCCGCCTGTGCCATGTCTGACCATCCACTGTAGACGATGTCAACAAAAAACTTTCAGTTTGCAAGATCAATTTATAAACACCATCAATTAATTCTGCTTGGGCAACCAGATCACCTAGTTTGTTTCTAATGATGCATCGGCCAGGTTCGAATACAACACTGTTTCCATTTTTTATTAGTTCACTCACTGATAATAGGTTAGTAGTGAGACTCGGCACACACAACACATTCTTCACTGTGATTTCGTAGTTGTAACTTGTCGTGACTTCTACATCACCCGAACACAATACAGGTACTTTCGTTTCGTTTGCAACTATAATTTCTGGTAAAATTGACGAAGATAACCTATTCTTCAACCAACTTTCGTTTGCTGTCATATGCATACTAGCACCCGAATCAATATACCAATCTCTTTTATTGAAGTTTCCACTGAGAAAAACAACACTAAAAGCGTTAGTCTGTTTCTTCTTCTCTGTTTTTTCATTTAAAATTGGACATTGATTACGATAATGACCGGTCTGCTTGCATTTGTAACATGTTATTGTTTTTGACGTAGTTTTGATATTTGAGTTTGACATATTCTGAGCATAGAGATTCGATGACGGTCCGCCATGTGTGCTATTGCTGCCAACTTTACTCAGTTTCTTTTTCTGCCAACTTCGTGCAATTAATGCTGAGTTGCCGCTTCCCTCCATTTCAACGGTTTCTACATTTTCCATATCCAACAACTTTGTTTTTATGGAATCTGCCGTGATCGTGACGTGATGATCCCGGAATGCTCAATTGCCATTATCATTGGCATAAACTTTTCTGGTAAACCGGCTAGTAACAATGATCCGACCCAATCGTCATTAATGATGAACCCGGTGCCACTTAGTCGTTGCGAAGTTTCTACTATTTGTGTCACATAACTAGTCATATTCTCACAGTTATCTAGTCTGATGGATATTAAATGACGAAGCAAAGTAATCCTCCTCGAAAATCCTGAATCGTCGAACAAGTTTCTTAATTTTGTCCACAATTCCTTCGTGGTCTTTGTCTCCTTTATGTGCACGAATAACGACGCATCTATCGTCAAAATCAATTTAGGTCGCGCTTTGGCATCTGCCGCTTCTTGTGCTTCCACTTCTTGCTTCAGGAACTTGTCAGCGCCTTCAAGTACCAGCAAATTTTCAACTGCGAACGCCCAATCGTCGTAGTTTTCGCGACCCTTGAGCTTCGGTACGTTCGACAAAAAATTGGTAGTCATCTTGGATAACACACGCGATCAAAACTTAACAATAACTATTTTAATTACAATTTTAATTTTAAAATTTGGGTGAGGCCCATAACCTAATAAAATACGTTGGTTGGCGGTTAGCAATAGACAACTTTATTTCCTTTTTAATGCAGTGGCACATAGACAATACAGAGTACATTGTTTACACTTGAAGATAATTAGATGGCGTTAGGTGTATAATTTAATAACATTTTGATAACTTTCTAACAGGCCTTTTTCAAATTGTCCTGGGTCTTGGATGTTTATCTATATATGTATTTGTTATAAAATATAGTATCTTTGAGTTAGTATCCCATAACACAAGTCTCGAACTTACTTTGGGCAAAGATAATATAATTTTTAACGTAACAGATACCCAACGCCATAGAAACGATTGGAGAGCCCGTAAGCACGCAAAACGGGAGTTGCAGGGCGGCCTCTCAGAGATGGCAGCACACACGACTAGCCAAAATGATGACGAAGAAAGTGTTGAATATACTTTTAAAAAATATATTGCACTTCATATAAGTCTTATTTAACTAATTAGAGTATTACTTTATTTAAATAATAGTTATAAAAGATTTTTATGTTTTAATTTTTACCTTAAAGCGCCATCTAGTTACAAGGAAAAGAAATAATAATGTTTATATGACGATGGGTAGGCATGCTTTGGGGCTAGCTCAATCAGTGTAATTTGTCCCTAAAAAAAAAAATATATATATGCTCGCTTACAGAGACGTAGAAAACTCTAACCAAATTATTTAAAATATTGTCATAACTATGTATGATAAAAATGATAAATGAGCACAAAATAAAATTGTATCTACGTGGTTATAAATGACAGGTATATAGCTGTATTTTATTTTGACCAAAATAATACTGCAATACCTATTTACCTGATTTTCATTTTAGGTCCAGTCAGTGCACATCGCTAAACGAGTGCAGGAGGGAGCGGTTCGCTAAAAAAAATCGACAGCTAGAGATTTTTTGTCAGCATTTTCTACGAGACACTGAACTGCGCTCCAGGACCGAAATTATCGATGTGGGTGTCAAAACGGCAAAACTGAAGTGGGAGTGGCCCGGACATGTTTGTCGTATAAGACCGGAAAGATGGGCAAGAAAGGCGACGTCATAGGTTCCAGAAGGACGCCGGCGTAGGGGAAAGCCGAGGAAAAGATGGAGGGACGATATTGAAAGCTACATGAGTGGATGGTAGCAAGCTGCCTTGGATCGTGAATCACGGAAGCATGAAGGGGAGGCCTTTGCCCGACAATGGGACACTATATAGGCTATTAAAAAAAATAACAAAATCTTCTTCGAGCTGTTTACCATGGGGTGCACGTATGGGGCTGATTCAAAATCGTTCCAGTCCGGCGGATAAATGATAGAAAATTGGACTAAATAATTGGAAACCGAAGTGGACTACTGCACTAGTGGCTGCTACCGCTTGTTGTGAACTGATTCGGTGCAAGTGCAAGTCACGGTGCAGTGTTAGGTGTAACTGTCTAAGAAAACTATTAAAATGTACCGAATTATGACAATGTGGTGGTAAATGTTATGAACAAATGAACTAATATAAATATAAAAATACGACTATTGATACATAAAGTATGTATTCTATATATTTTGAAATAAAAAACAACTTAATACTTGCAACAAATTATGTGAGACGAGACGGTTGGATTAGTTCCTAGGCGCCGCCGCGTGCCATGTTCGATTTTTTTTCAGATATATGTATGACAGCTATTTATAACAAAGTATATATTGTTTAAAGCTAGATAAATATTCTTTAACATAGTATTTTTGTTGCACAAAATACAGGTATTCTGGTAAAATAAATCAATTAAAATAAAAAAAATGCGATCCGATTTTAATATTTTCGTCAATATTTTCCCTTTTTTACTATTAATCTTTACATTAAATGTGAAATTATACTCAAAATTGAATTCCTCATGTCTGATTTATCAGAAAATGATACCACACTTGAGGTGTTAGGTAAATAGAAGCTGATATAAATTTTTTTCTGAAGCGCGGCGGCGAGTAACTTCGAATGCCCCCCCTACCTACCCCCCAGGGGGTGGGGGATGGCTACCGGGCTAAATGAGCTTAACTTTACGTATATTACATGTGTGCCAAGTGAATTCTTCCGATACCAAAATTTGCACCTTCCATACATTGGCTGACACTACTTCCCGCACTACATATATACATGAGGTCAGTGGTTTTATCAATGAGGCGTTTTCCAGTAAAAAAAATTAGGTTATGTAACACGTTGCACATTTATAGTATGGAACTTTTGAGACTGTAAAATGACAGTTCTGTTGCAGTTGTAAAAAAAAATGTCATGGCATAGGACATGAACTGCTATAGCCGTTGCCTGCAATAGACGTTCTGTCACCCCTGCACAGTAAGTGGTTGTTATAAGAAGCAACACAACGGCTATGACAGCCGGGCCGCTAAACTATTATCTTTAAATCATGTACGGGTCCAGAATAGACTCGTCAGATGGTCCGTTCATGTTTTGAGTGCCTCTCTGACGATCTTTTAGAAGATTCGTCTTGAACAACCTCCGAATAAAAAGATTTTGCAATTTTTAACTTGCTGCCTTTGATAATTTAAAGCTTGCTGCCTATTTACTGAAAGTTGAGGATTTTCCTAAGGGATTTTCACGGCAGGAATCTTAAAATTTGTCAGCAGTTTTTTTTCGTGAGAAACTTTCATAGACATCTGTTAAGAATAAAGTTTAATTCAACATTAAAACTACTTTAAGCCATTGTAAGGCAACAAACAGTACCCGCAGTAAGAATTAATGTTTCTTGTTCCGAGTTAGAATTCATGTTTTTTTTTTGTTTTGATACAAATAGGCAGTACTTTACTTACGCCTCACAGCCCGGCCAATCGAAAACTGAAGAGTCGGAGTGACGCCAGTGAATGGGGAAATCTAGCCTAAAACCATTTGGATTGACGCTACAGTTTTGCCCAGCTTTAAATTAAGTTTTTAGAAACTATTTAATATCTAGACTTTACTGGCAACATTACACTGTTATATATCAATCAAAATTGTTGCGCGACTTGCGCGCCAAATAATATTAAAATTGAAATGACACAAACATGAAGTTAGTCTCATTGCCTACGCAATTGCGCAGCTCTCAAATCAAAATACAAATGTCAAGAGTTATTGTATTGTATGTTATTGATTGTTGCCCAGTCATACTATATAGTCAGGTTGTTGGTGTTGGAACTGCTCCTTGTACGTCCTGTCACGCCTATTTACCGCCTAAGATAGTGATTGTGTCAAGTTACTAGGTAGGTAGTGAAAGATATAAATATGTCTGAAAATGCGAGCGCGCAAACTGATGCACCGGTGCAAGAGATTTTCAGCAAGATTCAAAAGTATCATGGCAATGGGAGCAAGTGAAATACTTGACTGCATAAGTGCACAGACTGATCCATCAATACCCCAAGCAAACCAGACAACCGAGACCAACGATACAAGGAACAATGGTCCGCACACTTGTACCCAGGTTGGTAATTAAATTAACAACCTATGATTGCATTGCATCATTGCAGTAGAATAGGGCCAATCCAAGATCTCCCGTGGGTGTCGTAGAAGGCGACTTAGGGAATACAAGCTAAACAACGCTTACAAACATCAATGAGACCTCCCCTCTGGCCAGCGTGGAGAGTGTAGGCCAAGACCTCTGGCAGCTTTGGCCAAGTTTGGCTTGGGTAGTACAGAGAGGGACGTGCTCCTGCCGTGGAGACAAAAAGACCTGATAATGATTGCATCTTATTTATTCAATTATGACTGTATTTTATACAATGTGAAAAGGACATACTCGTAATAAAGCGAACCACAGCTGGCTATAAGTACTAGACCACTATAGTTGAATTAAATTAAATACCAGCCAAAAACTAAAAAAAGAAACATCATTTCCATACAAAAGTCAAATGTCTATTCTTTTTTGTTTTTCTGCTGTTATTTTATAATCATTATAGCCTGTGGTTAGATTTATTACGGGTATATATATATCCCTTTAACATTGTATACTATACTTACCAGGTACATTATATGAATTTAAAAGAAAATCAATAATTTTTACAGCTGACATTTTATCTTCTCTCTTAGGTAAGTAAATGGAGAACTATTTTAGTTAAACAAAAGCTAATATATATTGTAGTTTATGTATTTTATTTATTATATTATTTATAGATGTAGTTTGTTTTGGATATATATAAGTTTATGTATTATACGTATGAATATATGTTTATTTTTGTAATATATATAAGTTATTCCGATATGTACACTTTGACTTCTACCCGTTATGCCCATTTATTGTATCCTTTCGCTGATATTTGGTTGACTGGAAGAGATCCCATTATGGGATAAGTCCGCCTTTGTACCTACAAATTTTATGGTTTGTTATTGTTCCTATGTTTGTAATGTTTATGTACAATAAAGATATATACAACAACAACAACAACAACAGCTAATAATTCTTTTTGGACAATTTGGGAAAAATTTGATGAAGGGATGGTAGTTACAGAATTCAAAGCCCTCTTATATCAGAGGATGGGTTTCCAATGGGAAATAATGTCATATGACATTATTTTTTATTAGGCCCAGATCGTGTTTTGGTGCGGGAAATAAAAGCTTGGATAGATTTTGAATCTAATAATTTAGATTCATAATTTATCAAAAATTGTTATTTTCTTTGAGTCTGTTAACATAATCTATTGCCATTAAAAAATAAAATTGATTTTCGAAAAATGGGACAAGTGGTAAATATTTGTATTTTCAGTAACTGATAAAGGGTAAGTACCTGGGCGACCAGCTCTGCTCGGTTACATCTCAAACATTAACTACATTTTTTCAACCTGTCTAAAAACAATAAAAATTAAAAAAATATATATATAAACTTTAACCCAAAAAAAAACAAAAGTAAAGTAAGTAAGTGGCAGTTCCTCTTTTGGTAAAATAAAATTGGGTACAGTGTGGCCCCTTTCCCAGAGTTTTATCCTGACTTCTCTGATATCACAGTCCAGGGACTTTGTGCTTTGCAAGAAACTATGGCGGCTTTTTAGTCTTTTAGGGGCTGGTTCATGCTGGTAGAGTGGATGTCGGGAATCTAACTCCTGCTTTCCTCGTTCAGCGGCACAGGTAGCCTCTCTGCGGACACAAGGTGGGGCCACGCCAGCAAGCGGATATAACATGTCAAGCGGAGTTGGCATCAAACAACCAGTTATTATCCGGCATGTTTCATTGAGTGCTACATCCACCTGCCGGGCGTGGCATGATCTACTCCATACTGGGCAGGCATATTCACCTGCCGTGAAGCAGAGGGCCAAGCCAGTTGTGCGCAAAGCACTGGGAGCAGCACCCCATCTGGAGGTGGTGAGGCGGTAGAGCAAGTTGTTTCTTGAACAGATGATATAATTACATTTTAATAACGGTCATAAGATATAATGTCAATTTGACATAATCATTATGGTATATATTTTTAATAGCTATAATATTCATTAATATTTTATTATAAAAACTACACTAAATATCACCTGTTATACAACTTGTGCGGTATACAGGCCAAAAAGTATATCATTCAAAAACTGTATTGTTGAAAAGAGATATCATTTAAAACATATACCTATCAAAATCATATTGTTTAGAAGATATATGACTTAAAAACCATACCATCTAAAAAGTATAGAAGGCAGACAGAAAAAACCATTTACTCGATTATTCGTTATTGACAAACTCAGTCTATCGTTATTTCTTTTCATATTTTATGTATTTTATCGAAATAACGTAACATCAAAGTTTTGTTACCCATAATTTTGTTTCCACGTTAGTTTTAGTTTACAAAATAGTTGAAACATTTAAAACGAGTGCTAAGACAGTTCTATCCATTTTCCTAGGTTAGGGCAATCCTATAGGTTAGGTTATGTTAGAACTGCGACCAACACACGCACGAGCCGAGCGAGCGAAGCGAGCGTGCCGCGGTAGCGGCCGGCGAGTGCTAAGACACTTCTATCCATTTTCCTAGGTTAGGGCAATCCTATAGGTTAGGTTATGTTAGAACTGCGACCAACACACGCACGAGCCGAGTGAGCGAAGTGAGTTATTATGTGTACCGTTACATATTGAAACATGTTTTTATGAACAGTTTTATCGATAAATTAATATTTTATATGAAATGTTAGTTCGATATATCGTTAAATAAAGAAAACCATTTTAAAATATGTATATTTTTAAAATGTTGTTATTATAATATGAAACTGCGATGATAAACTATTCGTTTTATTAAGAAAATAAGCGGCCAAGTGCGAGTCGGACTCGCCCATGAAGGGTTCCGTAGTAGCAAATAACATAATATAAAAGTCTTGCAGTATGTTTTTTTTTTTAATTTTTATATTTGAGTTAATTAAATGAAAGGTAAATTACCGTTTATGATTTATGACGTATTAAAAAAAAACTACTAACTAGATATCGTTCAAACTAATTTTCGCTGGTAGTTTTTATGGTAATGAACATCATATATTTTTTTTTAGTTTTATAATTCCCTTATTTTAGAAGTTACGGGGGGGACACACACTTTTTTCCACTTTGGAGGTGTCTCCCGCGCAAAGTATTCGGTTTAGAAAAAAATGTTATTAGAAACCTGAATATCATTTTTGAAACCTATCCATAGATACCCCACACGTATGGTTTTGATAAAAAATAAATTTTTGAGTTTCAGTTCTAAGTATGGGGAACCCCCAAAATTTTTTGTTTTTCTTTTATTTTTGTGTCAAAACCTTAATGCGGTTCACATAATACATCTTCTTACCAAGTTTCAACAGTATAGGTCTTATAGTTTCGGAAAAAAGTGGCTGTGACATACGGACGGACAGACAGACAGACATGACGAATCTATAAGGGTCCCGTTTTTGCCATTTGGCTACGGAACCCTAAAAATGTATTAAAAATCGTGGAATAGTTTTCAGGGAAATTAAATTCGATGTCAAAAAAATCTGTATTCTAATAGACACCCATTTTTTATATATTAGCCATATATAAAAAATAAGTGCGTATAACAAACGAAAATTTGAGGAACGAAATCGTCTATCAATGTTAATACGTACATTATGTGATTGCGACATATTAATGTATTATTTTCAGCCCACCTGCACTGGCTTATTGTAATAAAATTATTCGCAACATACTGCCAGGCGCTATATCAAAAGTTTGTTATATCTAATGATAATTATGTATTAAGAATCTTCTGTTAATCGATTCATATACGTAATAATTATTATGTTTAATAATATATCTATAGAAAGTTTATTATACGTAACGACCAATAGATTTCGAGAAGTTTATACGACTTGTTGGCGCTTGGAGGCTTGAATGAAGCAGCGATTTTGGTAATTATTTGGTTTTATTACTAAATTATACAAATTGCGAAATGTTTCGTTGTGCGTGAAGTTACAAGATGGAGATCGGAAAAAAACGTGGTATTTTTTGCGGAAAAGGATGACACGTGACCCGTCGCTGCATGCCGATGTCTCAAACGAGCGCGTTCGCGGTTGGCTGAGGTGTTGTCGTCGACTCGCCATTGGTCGCCGAGTGATGGCACGGCGCCTCGTTGGTTGGTTTGAAATCGTCAAGAGCGAAGCGTTGACATGCTCCCGGCCTTGGAAGCTGTAGCTTTCAAAGTACTGGTAATGATGGAGAGATGTGTACACGTTGACTAAGCTTCATCAATAGGAAGTGGGCAGATCTTCGAAAAGGCTCGACGTATGGTGCCGTTCTCTGTGCGAATGTCGGCCACACGCGAGATGCCGTCCTTTCCGGGATGCGTCTTCACGATCCGTCCAAGGCTCCATCTCAAAGGCGGTTGTTTATCGTCTTTGATGAGAACAAGAGTGTCTTCCTTTAGGTCGCCCTGATGCTGCTGCCACTTGCATCTGGTCTGCAACTCGGAGACATATTCCTTTGCCCATCGTGACCAAAAGTGCTGTCTGATCTGCTCCACTCTCTGGTACCTTGTCAGTCGATGGACAGGTACATCTTCCATGTCGGCTGTCATGGGTGCAGTCAGAGGGCGACCAACCAAAAAATGGGAAGGAGTGAGAGGAAGAAAGTCATTTGGGTCAGTAGACAAGGGAGTCAAGGGCCTGGAGTTTAGGATAGCTTCAACTTGCGATAATACAGTGCTAAACTCCTCGAACGTTAAGTGTGCATTACCTATATTACGCGCCGCAAATGATATTTACAGCTTTTAACGCTCGATTCCCACAATCCTCCGAAATGGCTAGCATAATGAGGAATCATTTTGAACCTTATGTTAACCGACGCAGCGTACTCCTTAATATCACCCGAACATGCATCCAAAAACTTACCAAATTCGTTCATTAAACCTACGAAATTTTTTCCATTATCGGAAAATATCTCGGACGGCTTGCCGCGTCGCGAGATAAAGCGCTTAAGAGCTAACAAATAACCATCAGACGAAAGGTCGCTGACCAATTCCAAATGTACAGCACGTGTGACGAAGCATACAAATACACAGATGTACGCCTTATGTAGCTGCGACCCTCGACCCTTACGATCTAATACGAGCATAGGTCCACAATAATCGCAACCGCAGCGCATAAAAGCAAAACCTGGTTCTAAACGCTCTCGCGGGAGGTTATCCATTATAGGTTGAACCGTAGTCGCGCGTAGGCGCGCGCATTTAACACATGAATGCACAATACGCCTTGCAAGAGAGCGGCCACCAATAGGCCACCACGTCTCACGCAATGTGAACAGAAGCAGCTGCGGTGCTGCATGCATTGTGTGCTTATGCTCGTTGCGAAACAACAAAACTGCAAAGTAATGTTTAGCTGATATTAAAATAGGAAATTTCTTATTGTATGAAAAGTTGGGACAGTCTTGAATGCGACCTCCAACACGTATAATATAATCCTTATCTAAAAATAAATTTAACTTAGATAAATGCGCATCTCTTTTCATTTTTTGTTTGCGTATTAGCGAGTCGTATACGTGAGCAAACGACTCACGTTGACATATGCGCGCTAATGTCAACTCAGATTCTTGAAGTTCGTCTACGGTAAAAAGACCTAAACGTTTATTAGTTTTATTCTTAAGATTATATGTAAAGCGAAGCACATATGCCATGCTACGCTTCATACGATTAAACTGTGAATACCTTTCGAATGGAAACCAATTGTCACTTTTGGCTGTCACACAATTCAAATTTTTACTTATCCTAATTTCTGGTAAGTCAGAAGGTGACTCACGATATGCTTTTAATGTAGGGATTTTAAACTCAGAACTATGCAAAAACTTAGGGCCTTGCCACCATAGTGTCGAATCAATAAGTTTATCCAGATGTTCACCTCTAGAGACCAGATCAGCTGGGTTCTCCTTGCCTTGTACATGACGCCAAGGATGATCTTTAGTTAACTCATGAATTTCAGCAGTTCTGTTCTGGACAAAAGTCTTGAGTAGATTCGGCGGCATTCCCAACCAACCCAACACGATGGTAGAATCTGTCCAAAACACAACCTTTGATAATGTAGATCTTAGAGATTCGATAATTTTTTGGAACAATCTGGCACCTACTAACGCTGCGCATAATTCCAATTTCGGAACTGTGGTTGCTTTCGCCGAAGCTAATTTTCCTTTAGAACATAACAGCCGCACGGTGACAGTTGATTCGTTATCAATGGCGCGTAGGTACGCGCATGCACCGTACGCTATTTGCGAAGCGTCACTAAAAATTTGTAATTCCAAAAGGCTAGGGCTATCGCAAGCTACAAAACGTGGAATATGTAAACTGTCGAGCTGTGGTAAAAGGTTGATAAACTGAACCCAAGTTCGTGCCACGTCGTTAGGAACGGGTTCATCCCAGTCAAGCTTTAAAAGCCAACATTTTTGCATGAGGGACTTGGCAATAGTTATAACAGGACTTAATAATCCTAAAGGATCGTATATCTGCGCTGTACCTGACAGAATAACACGCTTAGTAATAGTTTCCGAAATTGACTTAACTCTTGTGTGAAAGTTTAAAGTGTCAGATTTATTATTCCAGCCCAACCCTAATGTTTTATTTTGTGCGTCAACGCCCAATGCAAATTCCTTTGTAAAATCGTGAATATCACTAGGGCTGGCACGGTCAAAATTAAAAACCCACTTGCGTAAAACGAAACATCCTGACTTTAAAACCTTATCAGTTTCCTGACATAAATTTAACAATTCCTGTTTACTGTTCGCACTGCAAATGTAATCATCCACGTAAAAATCTTCATTTATGCTGCGTGCTACCTCCGGAATTTTACATTCTTGTGCTAATTGTTTTAAACACCTGCAGCTAAGAAAGGCCGAAGAGGCTACCCCATAAGTTACTGTATTTAATTGGTACACCCCTAGCGGTTGGGAAGGGTCCTCCCGCCATAAAATCAGCTGCAAGTCGCGTTGATTTTCGTCTAACAAAACCTGTCGGTACATCCGAGCTATATCTGCACAGGCTACATATTTGTTTTCTCGAAATCTTAACAAAATAGAAATCAAATCACCTTGAATGGCTTCACCAATCATTTGCAACGAATTTAGTGACAACCCTGAAGTCGATGCCATGCTAGCATCGAAAACAACCCTCAATTTTGTAGTGACAGCGTGCTCCCTGAATACGCCATGGTGTGCCAAAAAATAGTGCGGAGTACCGTAGGCATCGATACGACTCATGTGACCTAATTCGAGGTATTCATTCATAAAATCTACATACATTTTCTTGTAAGCAGGGTTGCGCTGTAAGCGCTTTTCTAATGCGTAAAACCGACGCTCGGCCTGAGTGCGCGTCTCGCCTAATGCGGTTGGCGATGCCTTAAACGGGATTCGAACCTTGAACCGACCGTCCGTAAGCCGAGTCGTTGTTAAGAGAAAAGAATCTTCGCACAACTGCTCTTCAAGACTGCGGGTATTGTCTGATCGAGCAGGCAATTCTTCTATTTCCCAGAATTTGCGTAAAGTGTCATTTACCTTATCCTCACATGCGTGCGTATAATTGCAAGGAACATAAATCATGTTAGCGTTACATTGCGCGTATGACGGAATCGCACCGGAAACCACCCATCCTAATTGCGTGTTTTGGAGAAATGGCCCACATGGTAGACGAATTTTACCGTCTGTTAATAATTCCCAAAATAGATCCGCACCCACTAATAAATCAATCGGCTGATTTAAAAAGAAGTTTGGATCAGCAAGCGTAATATTACAAGGAATATTTAACATCGTAACGTCTAAATTGACTGTAGGTAAATTTGTAGTGATTTGTGGTAGAACTAAACACTGTATGCGCGTAGTGAAGTTCTCATGAATCGATTTCAATTGTAAGTTACACATTTGCGTGCAATGTGTAATTGAGTTTCCTACACCTAAAATTTTAGTGGACTGTATACATTGCGTGTTTAATTTATCACACAACGACTGCGTGATGAATGACCGTTCACTACCACTGTCAAGAACAGCTCGAGCTCTGTGATATGTACCAGTGTGCGTGTTTAATAACTCCACGACAGCCGTTGATAACAAAACAGATTGTTGCGTTTGTACCTTAGAAGAATGCGTGTCGTCAAGAACACGTTCGTACGCCTGCAGCGCATGTGTGTGTGTGCTGTCACCTTGTGTGTGAGCAGCAGGAACAGCTGATCGCCCGTCTGCTGTGACGAGCGTCGCTGCGCGCGATGCATGCTCCTGTGTAATCACATCACAAAGCAGAGAATTATGTTTTTTATCACACTTGCGACAGGGCCCAAACGTGCACTTATCAACCGAGTGACCTGTGCGCAGACAATTGATGCATTTCACAAACTGAAACCGCCCCTGAGTATCTAAATTAAGAAATCTTTGACATGAATATAGGTTATGTGAAGCATTGCACATTGGACAAACAAATCTGCGTTCCCTTTGTTTTGAAACTTATTGTTTCATAGAAACATTACAATGTATTTTTGAAGCAGATTGTGAATTATTGTTTTGTTTTCTATGTTCGCTTGAATTAAAACCAGTTTTGGAATGCGTTACTGTCAAAGTTTCTAAAATTTCTGCACGATTTCTCAAAAATTGCAATAAATCATCCAATTTTATCTTATTCTTGAGGTTCTCACTAGAATTATTGGGCAAGACGCGTTTGTACTTCTTCCATTCTCGCTCTGTGGCAGGATCCAACTTGGAAACGATAATAAAAATTATAAGCGTGTCCCAATATTCAGTGGGCTCCCCAAGAAGCTTCAGGGCTCTCATATTTTTTAATACATTGTCAATAAGCTTTCGCAATAGAACCGATGATTCTTTATTAAGCGATGGCAAGGAAAATATTGATTTTATATGATTATGCACTAAAAGTTTGCTATTTTCAAATCTATTTAACAATAATTCCCATGCCACCTCATAATTATTAGCGGAAAACTCAATAGATTCTATGACAGAACTAGCACTGCCCTTAAGCGCTGACTTCAGATAATGAAATTTCTGTATTGGTGAAATTAATGTGCAATTATGTACCAGACTCGAGAAGCTGTCTCTAAAATGGAGCCAATTTTCCAGTTCTCCATGAAATTCTGGAATAGAAACGATCGGAAGACGGATAGATTTGAGATTGGACGTGCAAGCTGTACATTTGGCATCATCAGCCACCGTTTCTTTCTTGTCCAAGCTGGAATCGATCAAACATTCTGCATATGCTAAAATGGCATAATACTCTTGCTCGAATTCCTCGCGAGATTCAAGTTATATTTGGATCTGTGTCTCATCTACGAGGTCTTCGATTTGAGTTTGTATGCGATTGAAATCGGCCAGTAACATATGCGAGCCTGTTATTCTCAATTTCAACTCGGCATGCTGTGTTGAAGACAACTTAGCACTTTCACTAAATGAATTTATGTATTTTTTAAAAAGAGTAAGGCGACCTTTGACGGATGCACGTTTTTTCTTTAAATCTTTTATTTTAATGGCCAGGCTACCATCCGATTTTGATTCCACACTTTCGCCAGCCATAGTGAAGTAGTGGTACTTACGGTTAACCCTAAAACAATGCGGTGCCTAAGCAAGATGCAGGCAGCTTGAAGACAGCTCGAAATCTTTGCGTGCGTAGCAGGTATTTACAGCGAAATAGCACGCCCACGACGCGCAATTAGGTATGCATACTCAAAGCACTGGAATTCAGAAAGAGCACAGTATTACACAAGCGAAAAGACAGGGGTTAGAAGGATATTTTGGCTGGTACACCTCACCTTCTGCAACGCATGATGCGACGTTGGGTTTCTATGTTTTTTAAATATTTGTTAAATATGCACTATTATTGATGGGCCATGAGTGAAAATTTGCGTGATTTATGAAATGGCGTCGGCGGCGCGCATTCTTCTTATTTTCTTAGTAGCTGCTTTTTAGCATCCAGCGTCATCCGTATAATCCATAGTAGTGGTTCCCATCCTGGGTCGATTGGACCAGATTCATGTTGGCGCTTGGAGGCTTGAATGAAGCAGCGATTTTGGTAATTATTTGGTTTTATTACTAAATTATACAAATTGCGAAATGTTTCGTTGTGCGTGAAGTTACAAGATGGAGATCGGAAAAAAACGTGGTATTTTTTGCGGAAAAGGATGACACGTGACCCGTCGCTGCATGCCGATGTCTCAAACGAGCGCGTTCGCGGTTGGCTGAGGTGTTGTCGTCGACTCGCCATTGGTCGCCGAGTGATGGCACGGCGCCTCGTTGGTTGGTTTGAAATCGTCAAGAGCGAAGCGTTGACACGACTTTAAATGTATACGAAAGGTTTGTTAAATGGAATAATTATTATTTAAACGATTTTATGGGTTTGAAAAGTATGATTTACGATTTTTATCTTAATTGATAATTATACCAACCAAAATTATATATTTCTTTGGTATTTATTCAAAATAATATATATTTTGTTGTTCTATCTTATATTACTTACCCAAGAAAAACGCATGAAAACTCGAAAACACGCGTTTTCACAAACATCAGACTGGTCTAGATCGATTGTTTACCCCCGAAAACCGTCATATACCAAATTTCAGCGAAATTGTTAGAGCCGTTTCTGAGATCACAGAAATTTATAAATAAATATACAAGAATGGCTCGTTTAAAGGTAAAAGATTAAGTAACCAATTCCCTTATCCAACAAACCCAACAAACGGATGATTCCCACTAGTACCATTGCGTTTTTGTTCCATGGAACAAGTGCAACTCATTTGTCCGACTAGTTCCATTGAACTTAATAATGGGACAAATGCAACTCAACAGTCTCACTAGTTCCATTATCAAAAAAATTAAATTAAACACATTAAAATAAACGTTTATATGTGCATAAATGACAATTAAATTACTCTATTGATTCCCTAGTAATTTATTCAGATATTTTTTTTTGATTTAGATTGAGATTTGAGATTATTCTTATATTTCCAGAATATATTTACCAGTCACCGCAAAATGAACTAAAGTTGGAACTATCCATGCCATCATCTAAAGTTTGACACATTAACAAGTAGGTATATCTTTCCAGTAGCCGACTGTCGCCGACTATCTCGAGACGGTCGCCGACAGTTTGTAACAGCAGAAGTGGCAGCCGCTTATGATCGCGCGATGGTCGCCGAACGAAAAGATTTGCCTATACGAAAGTCGTCATCTGTAGCCAGCTGTCATCATTTGTCGCCAACTGTGGTAGACTATCGTCGCCTGTCTCTTATTATCGTTGACAGTCGCCAACTGTCGTCGCCTCTTGCCTATTGTGGATATCTGTCGTTACCTGTAGCCAGCTGTCGACATCTGTCGCCGACTGTCGTCGCCTTTTGTTGCCTGTCACCTGTTATCGCTGACAGTTGCCGACTGTAGTCGACTGCCGCTTGATGCCTTCGATCGTCGTAGCCTGTTACCGACTTTCATCGATAGTAGGCGACAGGCGACGACAATCATCGACATTCGTTGCATGTCAACGATATTCAGAAGCAGTCCCGACATTCGGCAACAGTCTGCAACTGTAGGCGATCATAGTCGGCAACTGTCAGTGAAAGTCGGTGGCATTGGGTAGCCGGCGACGGCGACGGCGGCAGCGACGGTAGTTGGCGACAGGCGACGACTTTCGTATAGGCATATCTTTTCATTCGGCGTTTGTCGCGCGATAGGTAATGAGCGACTGTCACTTCTGTTACAAACTGTCGGCGACCGGCTCGAGACAGTCGGCGACAGTTGGCTAATGAAAAGTTTTGAATAAAAGTACTTATTGTTAGGAGACTAGCGCCATCTGCGTGTGATCTCCACAAACACGGTCAAGATTTATCGATTCAGCGAAAATCGATCGGTAGACGCCGCGTCGCATCACTAGGTCGGATGCGCGGTGTAGCTGTCAGTTCTAGAAATCACACAACGCAGGCGGCCGGCGTTGATTGTTTTTTGTAAAAGACGTATGTCGTGGAGATTTATCGCTAATTAACTAATTATAGTTTGAGTGCCCAATTCGTTTGTCTATTGTTTGAGAGGCATGACGCCCTAAATTAATTACTGTGTATTGTCAAGTGTTTGAACAACGTGCCCATTACATAATCATAGACTTATTGGTTTTAACCTATTGCCCGTTTAGAACGGATGTATTTATGTGAACTGATTCTAAAATTAGTCCGGTCAATAAAGAAAAAACTATCGACAAATTCCTACAGTCTAAATTTATTATTCTAAATGTTTTTGTGATGTTTTTAGATAGCCCTGTATAGCTTTAGTCTCATTTCTCGAGAAGCATTTTGAAATAGGGGGGGAAATATGCTTAACGGCCTCGCTCGTATAAAAAAAAATCTACAGTAGAGATTAATGTACACTATCAATTAATAAGACATCACTATCCTATAAATAAAAGTTCTCCAGTTTTTGATAAGAGATTCCATTCATAAAAAAAAATTAGGTTTTCTATAAAAAGTTTGTACTTACAAAATCATACAAATGGTGACAATTTGGGAATACGATCACAAAATAGTCTTGAATGTGTCTGTAACTTTTCACCAGGGTGACTTATACGAAACCAATTAATTAACGAACATCCTTCGTTTCTTTCATTGCTTTTGTATCGAGAATAAATTGTACACCGAATATTTTATCTGTAAATTTGTATGAACCAATAAATATCAAAATATCACACAATTATACGAAAAGGATTTTTTAATAATCGCTAATTTACCTTTAAAATGTAATAACATCAGTCTATACGCGTGACCTTGATTGCGCTGCTCTTGCTTCCCAGTCCCGATGCAGTGTTTGAAAAGGACATAGGCGCGCACCGGTCTCTTGGTCTTTTCATTTGTTTATTTTCATGTCACCGCTCATTTATTTACAACTAGCTGATGCCCGCGACTTCGTTAGCGTGAACTTTATGACTCTGGCGTATTAATACATACAATACAAACTAATGTAAGATACAAGAAAATATAAAAATTGTTAGAAACAATTTTTTTATTATTATTAAAAGTGTGTTCCCACGTGAAATTTATAGAGGTCGTAGAGCAAGAGATTATTTGAAGCAAAGATTAAATATATTTTTTATACAATATAACTGATAAAATTAATTATAAGTGATGAGATGTTATTCGTATCAGAAGTGAAAGTGGAATGAGTCAAAAATGATGAGCAAGGAATGTCTGGAATTTAAAAATTAAAATTTAGGAATGAAATTTGAAAATAGTGAAATGATAGAAAGGGGGTGGACAAGAACAGGAAGAATGGTACTTATTGTAACATCGCTACACCGCGCCTACAGACACATTTTTTTACTATTTTAATACGTGTATAGATTTTGACGCGTTAAGAAAGTGAAAATTTGCTGGGTCGAAAACAGTACCGTGTGGTTAATATGGACCGTAATATACATTGAATTATTTGTAATTCACCATTAAGTGAAGAAAAGTCAGTTACAGTTACACATTAATAGCAACATTTTACATGCAAATTAAATTAAAGTATAATAAAGTTAATTACCTTATTCTAAGCCTATATAATGAAAGAGGTAACCGCGTTTCCGGTTCTAGTACTAGTCATAAATACATACATAGACTTCAGGTCTAGGTACACCATCAGTGTAATTTGTCCCTATATATTTATTTATTATTTATTTATTCAAATACCAGATAGCTTCTTTTAAATATTTTGTGTTTCTAGAAATATTATGTTGAGGTTTCTAGAAAAACCGTTCCCCGATTATCAAATCATGTAATTTTATTTTGACAGATGTTTTACTAACAATTATTTTAATTTCTAGAAGTATTAAGTGTTATTATTGCACAAAAACAACTTGACCACGGTGAGTAGGTAAGGTTCGTTAGGTTGTGACCAAAACACAAGCGAACGAGTGACTTAAGCTTAGGGCGAAAGTAACACAGACACAAAAACAATTTTGCCGTGGAGTGTAGGTTACATTTGTTAGATTTCCTCTGACCAAAAAATGACCGATCGAGCGACGCGAGCGGGCGACTCAAGCTTAGGGCGATAGTAACACAGACACAAAAACAACTTTGCCGTGGAGAGTAAGTTAGGTCTGCTGGGTTTCCTGAGACCAAAACATGAGCGAGCGAGCGACTCAAGCTTAGAGCGAAAGTAACATAGACAAAAACAACTTTGCCGTGGAGTGTAGGTATATTAAAATGTCATTCTTCTCTTATTCCTTTCATAATATAAAAATCATATTTTTAGAAAATAAAATTTCTAGTGGTAATAGCTGCGGTTTAACGTTAAGTTAGAATTTAAAACATATAGCTTCAAAAAATAACAACTATTTTGTTTCAGCAATTTGTCAATTGCATTTTCGGTCAAATGAAAATATAGAAAGTAAAAAAATTAGGAAACGTTTTCAGTATATTGAAATTCGTCCAAAACCTATTCGCCTTCATGATAGGTAATCCGCTTTGATTATATAGTCCCTAGATAGAGCGCGGCAGTGCAATTTGCGTCCAAAAAAATATCAGCCAACTGTTGGCCTCTAAATCGCCCGTCGCCGCTCAGTGTCAAATTTGACGCTAAGCGATAAGCACATATTACTCACTGGGTTTCGGGTGTAAAATAATGCCTTAAAATGCCGAGTTGTGTAATAAAAGTATGCCGCAATTATAAAGGACGATTTGTGATAACCCAAAAAGTCCGCTACCATCAATAAGTAATCCAAATTCTCTCATATTTAAAATAAATATTTCGTCTAATAAAATTAAAATTTTTACAAACGCTATCTTGACAGATTTTTAATGTTGCCAGTGTTGTAAAAATTCCCAAAAAAAGTAATATGATGGGGAGTCATATACATAAGTAAATGAAAATATTTAACATTTTTTTCATTATTACAAGCTTTTATATATTGCCTTGTTAGTTAGGTACTATATTAGTAAAGGTCAAATCTTTTAATCTGAATTTGACTCATTTTCCAGTGTCCGATTGAACTGAAATTTGAGATACACCTTTAGTTCTGATAACAATGCAATTAAGTACATTTGTTAATAATTCAAAATGGCTTCCGCAACAAAATGGCGGATTACATATTTAAGTAAAATACATCTGATAAGGATATCAAGAACAAGAGACAATAATAGAAAGTAATAATGAAAAAAGACAGACTAAAATACGACAGGGAGTGAGGCAGGGTTGCCCACTTTCAGCAGCAATATCTCAAATCAAAGACAAAGATATAGGAGGAGTTAGTATTAATGGAGAAAAGATACATTTTATAAAATTTGCAGATGACATAGCAGCCCTTGGAAGCAGTTCACAACAGTTAGAAAAGTTAATAGAAGCAATGAACAATATTTTTAAAGAACATAAATTGAGTATAAACATAAATAAAACCAAGTCTTTAATTGTCTCAAAGTCAGGTCCAGTAATTAAAAATATCCAACTTAATAATAAAACAATAGACCAAGTTCAAAGTTTTAAATATTTAGGAACTATTATCAACGAAGAGGCAAGATGCTTAGAAGATATTAAGAAGAGGATTGCTATTGCAAAAAGTACATTTAAGAGTAAAAAATATATATTTTGTTCTGGCATTAAAGAAAGTTTACGTAAAAGATTTATTAAAACATTTATATGGAGCACTGCTTTGTATGGATGTGAAACGTGGACGATGACCAAAAAAGATAGAGATAGATTAGAAGCATTTGAAATGTGGTGCTGGAGGAGAATGAAAAAAATAAGTTGGACAGAAAAAATTACAAATGAGAAGGTACTAGAGGATGTGAGAGAGAAAAGACAAATAATACAAATTATAGAAAATAGAAGAGGGAAAATGTTCGGTCATCTACTACGCCACGATGCGTTTTTTAAAATAATAATGGAAGGAAAAATAGAAGGAAAGAGAGGAGTAGGAAAACCCAGAAGAAAATTTATAGACCAAATAAAAGAAAAATTAAACGTGAAAACATATAAAGAGGTTAAGAACTTAGCGGAAGGAAGAGAGACATGGAAAGCACTCCACCGACAAGAGCCCAGCTCTTAAATATAAGAAGAAGAAGAAGGATATCAAATGAAGGGACTTGAAGAGTAAATCATTGAACATTTCATTTCTATTACTTTCATAAGACTCGTCAATTCTTTGAAATTGTAAATAAATGATAAACTAATTGTTATACGTTCATAATTCATATTAAAAAAATCAATTCAATATATATTACTTTGCTATTTGAGTCGGTAGGTTAGGTTTGTTAATTAGCTTGTGACGTGACCGAATTATTAAAATAAGCGGCCAAGTGCGAGTCGGACTCGCCCATGAAGGGTTCCGTAGTAGCAAATAACATAATATAAAATTCTTGTAGTATGTTTTTTTTTAATTTTTATATTTGGGTTGATTGAATGAAAGGTAAATTACCGTTTATGATTTATGACGTATTAAAAAAAAACTACTTACTAGATATCGTTCAAACCAATTTTCGCTGGTAGTTTTTATGGTAATATACATCATATATTTTTTTTAGTTTTATAATTCCCTTATTTTAGAAGTTACGGGGGGACACACTTTTTTCCACTTTGGATGTGTCTGCCGCGCAAAGTATTCGGTTTAGAAAAAAATGATATTAGAAACCTCAATATCATTTTTGAAGACCTATCCATAGATACCCCCACACGTATGGGTTTGATAAAAAATAAATTTTTGAGTTTCAGTTCTAAGTATGGGGAACCCCCATTTTTTTATTATTTTTTCTATTTTTGTGTCAAAACCTTAATGCGGTTCACATAATACATCTTCTTACCAAGTTTCAACAGTATAGGTCTTATAGTTTCTGAAAAAAGTGGCTGTGACATACGGACGGACAGACAGACAGACAGACATGACGAATCTATAAGGGTTCCGTTTTTGCCATTTGGCTACGGAACCCTAAAAATACAAATAGAAGTACCTAGTAGTGCTATTCAAAAGCAACCCCAGACGCCACAACAATCAACAATAATTCACAATACCACATACTGCCAGTTCCCACGTAAGATATATTAGTGCACCTTTTAGTGACTATTTATTGAAGGTTATTCAGTAATAACATCAAATATAATTTTGTAAATAATATATTTAAAGCTAACTAGTTTCAAATTCATCAAACGAAATCACCCTTCACATTTTACCCTTTTTATTGGGAGTTTTTCATACGCTGATAACCCAACGCATGCACACAGCGACAGATTCGCGAGTGTTAGATAACGTAATTACGTTAGCTTGTGTGCGTGTCGTGCACACGAGGATAAAAAAGTTGGCCTGTTTTGTTTCAGTGAATTGCAGGGCGACACTCTATCTAGGTACTATATAATCAAAGGTAATCCGCTACGCGACACTAGCGAACGCCACCTAGACAGTTGGGTTTTGTAATCCAGTTTGTTCGTCATTGGATCGTCTTTTGTGACACTAGGTAGGTTTTTATACACATTTTATTTGCAGTTAAATGTTGCTGTTTAACTCACTGTACCGTTATTTGAAGTTTATATCATTTTATTGAGAGACGTATTTATTATCGCCTGGTAGTGCTTAGTTACGTTAATGTGATTATACTTAGAAAGTAAGCAGGTTAGGACCAGCGATAAAAAAAAAATCCAATAGGCAGCTCATGTAGATCGACATATTCATGTTCTAATGTAATAAAAGTAGGTAGCGATTAATTTGACAAAATTAATTATAACGATAAACAGACAGTAACATAATGTCTTATTTGGTGGATAAACGTAGTCTTTCAGTTTTGTTTGTATACTTATGCGATGATGATAAAAATATAAGAAGAGCTAGTATTTTTAGATATATCACGTTCGGGAAATTCAGTATTCTCTTTTTTCTCGGGGGTTAAAACTAGGCGTGACACAGGGAGATGCCAAATCTTCAAAAAAATTTACATCTGCTCTGGAAGATGCCTTCAAGCTCCTGGAATGGGAAGGACTAGATTCGATTCGCCGACGATATCGACGATGTCATGACACTCATGGCAGGGGTTAAGTCTTCTATCGATAGACTTAATTACGAAGCTTAGTCCTTAATTTTCCGGCTATAAAACTTATTGAATAAAAATAAAATTTAGAAAAAAATGTCAAAAATCATTTATCTTTTGATATTTGTATCACTTGATGATTGTCACTTTTTTTCTATTTCTTTCGATTTCTTAAAAGGTAAATGTTTACGTCAGATCATTTACTTACAGCTAAGTTTACTGCCGCTTCCTCAGCGCAAGTACAGAATAAGCAGTAACAAACTGTACTGCAGCATTTTCTCAAAAAACGGCAACTTACAATTAATTATGTGGAAGTGATATTAAAATTAGATATGTGGAATTGTGGACTAAGAATACATTGTTGTGTCATAATTAGAGATCGGATATTCCAGTACATATTTACCTAAACTTCGAAGTAGTACGTAACATACAGTGGATAATACCACCTCTCGAAGTTATATGCACTGGAATATCCGCTCTCTGGTCATAATTATTTATTAAGCATGATGTCAAGTTTAAAATTAATGTCAATTGTAAATTCAGTACTTAAACATGTACAGAATGTACTTTAAATTATGACATTTGTGAATGTACAAATACAAACCTTTAAGATGGCCCCGCGCCAAGCTTAAGCCAGACATTTTTGTCTCTAAGTTAATCATTGGTTCCGGCCTTATCACAAAATACTTTCTATACATAAGCTTTAAATTTTCCATCTGGTATATCAAGAACCGATTCTGACAATTTAATAAACTTCATACATTTTCCCTTAAACGACAGAAAACAATTATAAATAAATAAATATCTTTTAATATTTTGTATACGACATGATTGCTATAAGACACAATAATTACAGACATCACAATACAAATCTTTTACAACCATCTCTTTCGTCGGGATGTATACAATTATTTTGACATTAAATCTATCAATATGCTTGCTCCTTCTATGTAGAATGTAATTGGTGGCAAGCTGAATAACAGATTGATTATCACAATACAATACAATTTTACTACTTGTCGTCGTCATTAAAAATTTCTAAACGAAAGCTTGCAGGAACACCGCTTCTCTGCTTGCTTCGCTCAAACTATAATACTCCGCCTCGGTGTACGAAAGCGATATACACGTCTGTTTAAAGCTGCCCCAAGATATCGAATTGGCACCATATTTTAACACATAACCTGTGTATGACTTTCGATCAATATCGGAAGCCCAGTTCGCATCAGAATATCCGTCAAGAATAGGATTTTGATTCGTGACTTTGTATAACTAAACATTAATCTTTAGCATTCTAAAACCTTATGTAGTATGTTTAGTTAATACTTTTAAATCTAGTAGAATTCAGTATGAAAAGTGTTAAATTTACTTTAATATCACACGGCAAACAAAATGTCAGGGCGAGTAGTTACACAAAGGTACATTAAACTACCTGAAAGATATCACAAAAGAAACGATAGATACAAATGTTTTCTAAAAATGGCCAGCATTGCATAGTACTCCAACGAAATAAACCGGAGAAAAAAATAATGCTTCAAAGCACTTACGGTTTAACTACGTGAATATTTAATTTGCTATGTACCTCAAATTACAGTTGCATATAACTTACTGTCTCGAATGGATTCAAAAACGCCAATGACGCACAAACTGGGTTACAAGACCCAACTGCCTAGGTGGCGCTAGCATCACGTAGCGGGGAGCGTGCATAGTGGGGAGCGGAAGCGGTAGATGGCGTGGACTTAGACCGGAAGTCATAACTACTAGAAACAGAAATGGCTGCCTCTCATCATACAGACTTGAGATAAAAGAGATTTTTTTACATCACATTTTTTGTCTGTATATCATCATAATTTGTCCGTTTTTATATAAGCAGTGTAACAAAAGTTGTAATATTAATCATACTCTATCGAACGGTATACTCTTAGGGTTCCGTAGTAAACAAAGAATCCCTTATAGTTTCGCCATGTCTGTTTGTGTGTCTGTCTGTCCGCGGTTTTACTCAGCGGCTATAAGTACTTGAGAGCTGTAATTTGGTATGGGCATATATTACAAATCATGGCAAAAAAGTCGAAAAGTAAAACATTGAAAAAAAATTTTTTTAGTAACTCTCGTAAAATTGAAGTGAGAGTGAATTATTTTCTTCTTGGCTAACCCATCGTGTGGGGTATTATTATATAGGTCTTTTAAAAATATTGCAAAACTTATGAACATAGTTTTTTGATTTAGGGGTCCGTTTCTCGTTATATAATGGACAAGTGAAAAAATTCACAAGATATAGTGTATATAACGAAATTTAAAGGAAAACTGATACTGTCTTCAAGCGGTTATGCATCTTATATCACTTGACATAAAGCTTGTTTTGAAATGACGCGTCGCTTCCGATGCCATGCCAGGCCAATCGAATGTAGCGCGGCCCATAGGTTCTAGTGGAACTACCTAACCTACACGACGCGCTTGATTCGCCGCGCTAATTCGTAGTATGGTTTTTATTTTATTACAGGAATTCCTCATAATATTTATTGGAGATTTTTTTTATATTCGAATCAAAGATTTATGGTTTGTAAGAATATTAATAAACCTTGACTGTAGAATTAATGCGTCAGCATAAAAAATCGTTAAATATTAATTTAAAAAAAACTACTGATGTCACCCCCTTGAAAATTTAGGATAGTGAGCATTACAATAATATAATAATAATAACTAAAAATCACAATTACCGTATTTTTTATGTTTGAACAGGATTTTTTTTAAATATTTTATTTTGCAAAATATATTTCCTCTTCTTATTTAGGAGAGATTTCTTAAATCTAGCTTTTATTATTATTGAGTAAACATATGATGTAAAATCTCCCGTGTAGAAATTATTGTTCGAAAGATATAACAATATGAGTATAAAAATGGCATTAAAACCTGTAACTTACAGTTGGAATAGCATATTCTAAGATATTTCGAAACAATCTCTACTGTAGGTTTTATTGTGAAATTCTCATACAACCGAAAATTCACAGCCCCGACTAAATAGGCTGTTTGCTGGTGTTATTGATAAAACTAGATGTATAAATAGTGATAAACGCTTAAATCTGAATGAAAGACGTCACATGGCGTTACGTCACGGTTCACGTGTTGGTTAAATGTACTCAATAGTGAAATTACAATAAAGACGGTGAAATCAGTTGTGAAGTGGTGATATATTCGACATATTCGTCTGGGGCGATATGAGCTCAGGGTGGGGCATAGGGACCCAATCTTGTTCACCATTGTCTTGGGATCCAAACCCCGAAGAGGATTTCGAGATCAAGCTGGACGAGGTCGTCCGAAAGCCGTCCGACCAATATATGCACAGTAAGTGATAGATATTAAGTTTGCCAGCTTTTGAAATTTAATGTAATTCATTCATATATTTTAAGCTTAGGTTATAATTAGGTTAGAAGGTTCCCTACACCTTATCTAGGGTGGTAGCAGACTGCGTAGGTTTGTTTGTGTGTTTGTTTGTTGCCGGTGGGATTGCCGGACTCGTGCAACATACCGTAATCTTAGCTTTCTGCCTACATATACCTACTCGTTAATGTGTCAAACTTTAGATGATGACATCGTTAGTTCTTAGTTTCTTACTTAAATTCATTTTGCGGTGGCTGGTAAATATACTTACTTATCTGGAAAATAATAATCTCAAATCTCAGTCTCTCAAATCTTAATTTAATTATCATTTATGCACATATAAACGTTTATTTTAATGTGTTTAATTTAATTTTTTTGATAATGGAACTGGTCAGACTGTTGAGTTGCATTTGTCCCATTATTAAGTTCAATGGAACTAGTGGGACAAATGAGTTGCACTTGTTCCATGGAACAAAAACGCAATGGTACTAGTGGGAATCATCCTAACAAACCAGAACTTTTCTTTTAGTTATTAAAAAACGAAGAATGGTCAGTAGATAATATAGGCGTCAGGATTTCAAACTTTTAATTTTTTTTATGAAAAAGTGGAGGGTTTTTGTATTGGGAAATAATTTCCCAGTGTTCATTACTGCAAGACAAAATATCAAGAAGTGGAAACATACTTAGTTCTTACCATCTGGTCGTAATTGTCATAATATGCTTTTCACCCGGTTCTGCTTTAGAATTATCGAAAAATCTGTTATGTCAATAATTTATGCTGTTAGCCCATAGTGTTAAAAATGAAATTGGGACAATGTTTTACCTACAAAAATCAATACATATAATAAAACAGTAGGAAATAATAAGATTAAAATTGAAAGTAAAAATATCATGAACCTAATGTTAAAGTTCTAGTAGTAAAGTTTAGTAAAATTAGGAAAATCAATATTTATTTAATAAACAAATTGTTATATTTTATTGTTATATGTACAATTTTTTATAATTCCTTGAAGCAGGAACAAACAATGAGAAATAATTTCCCACATAGGTAATCAAAACAAAAAAAAAATACAACAATCCTAAATGCTTTTGGTAAGGAAAATTAGTCTATAGTTTACAATAGTATTGAATATCTGCACAAATGCACTGATCTGATTTTTTTATAATAATTTGAGTTAAGAGACCACGTACCTACCTATTTTCGAAAAAAAATGGTCTATTGGTGACTTTGACGAGTTTGAAGTTGACATTTGACATTTATGGCCGCATGAAACGTCATAATGAAAAGTGTTGCCACTTATCCGATTAAAAATGTATGTAATATTTTTTATTTACCTACCGGAACTACCTGCTTTTGACGACCGAAATCGAGACAGAATTTCGGAATTGAAACCGAATCCTTTTTACAAGTATCTTGTTTTGAGGGAAAAATAAAGAAAACATATAGATTATCATAACGTTTTCTAATAGAAAAAGACTAATTTATTTATAATATAATTAATTTTATTATTATGAATAAATGAGTTTACAAGATTTATTTATTAGTCTTTATTTATTTTTATTTTTAAATTACATAATAATCTAATATCACATAAAGTATAGTTGCTAATTATACCAATTATATTAAAATAATAAACAAAATAGAATAAATCACTTTAATCTTTAAAAATCTAACTTCTAAACTTAATTCGATATTTTATATAAAACTTTCGTAAATAAAACTATGTATTATTTAAAAAAAAAATAGAAGCTAAACGCTACATTATAATCAAATTGAACGGTCTTACAAAGGGATTTTTGTCTTAGTCGAAATAAAAACCTTCGCATTAAAGGAAAATTCAATCAGTCACGTTATTGGTCTTTTTTCTTATGTCAAGTGTTGTGCGAGTCCGTGGAATTATATGTACGTCTATGTCTATTCGTCCATAGTCAGTTTTTCGGCAAAGAGGCTGGACGCCCGGACACTAATCACAATCATAAGAATGCTTTGCCGAAACTTGACCGGAACCGAAACCGAACGTTTCGGATTCGGTCGTTGTTTCGGCAGGTGTGCCGCCGACACCGAAACTAAACCGAAACCCCTATTTTGACCAAATTCGACTGAATCGGAAACCGAAACCAAACTTTCGGTCGGACACTACTGGAAATATAAACAATGTTAGTAAAATGGAGGAAGTGGGAAGTATCTTTCCAGTATCTTATTAAGGGAACTGCAAACTTAATATTTCTTTGCCAACAAATGATGTAATTAGGTTACGTCATGTTATCATGAAACCGAATTATTCGGTAGCCATTTAAAATCGTTACCAACTTACCATTATTATGCATGGGTTTTCTGACACTGGGAGTAACCGAGATATGGGGTTCTTGATTGCACAGTTCGGGGTGAACCACTTTAGCTATCGTCATGGTCAGTAACAAGTTAAAAAGGTACAAGTTCAAACTGCTTCGAACGCATCCAATAATTTGTTACGGTAATCCTACGGTATCCTTGGGCTCCGTCTACTTAGAGCCGCAAAAACCACATGCTTTGTCTGCCTCATTAGGGATAAAGGCGTGATAGTATGTATGTAGGTTTCCTTATCAGAACTAATTGACACATTATAGCGGGGACTATGGATGACCCAATGCGAACCTCTTTGCCTTCAACCCGACGATCCACGCGTTTGCGAAGAGCACCCCAAGTGCTAAGTCTATAATTTGTCTATAAAAAGTAGTTGATGGTTTGGTAAAAAAGAGATTGTATAAAAGAAGATAATTTGTATAACATACAGTTGCTAGGAATAAAATAATTTTACACGCGTAGTGCGAGACTTTCATTCATTATATTATAGTGGGCGACGCCGTCGATATTGAAAAAGGCTTTGCCGCCCGCTATAAAAATTGGCGCCAAACGTAAGGGCACGGACAAATCCTAGTGTTTTCGTGAATCTAGAACTTTTCCCGTATAACCTAAGTGTTACCTGAAAGTGTTTTGAACATTTTGTGAACTTGTGAACTGTGTGTGTTTTTTCCGCCGCGCGTCGTTTGTTCACGTTGATCGTCTTTTTTTTTTGTCTACGACGGTCGTATACCGTTTTGTACCGTGGACATTGGAAGATTATAGGACTGTTTTTCCATGGATTTGTGACAGTTTTGGAACCTTCGCACTGTTTGTTCCACGAAGACGTGTGCTTTAATAGGTCTGGGAAACGTAATTTTCCATTTCCCTGTTTTCCCACCTTCGTGACAGTGCCGGAACTTATAAGACTGTCCGTCTCACAAATTCGTTCAGTTCTACTGTTGGCGATAGAAAATTTCTGTTTGTTTACGCAAACATATAGTCTTCCTAATCTTACCGTTCCTTCCGTGTTTCGTGACAGTTTTATGTCAAACTGTTTGTTCCGCAAAACCCGTGTTGGACTTTAACTTTGGAACATTTCGTGTTGTACCTACGTACTATCTCTAGTGACTGTGTACCAGTTTGTTCCGCGATTGAGACTGTTTGAACTCTAGTACGTGTAGATACCCTGTTTGTTAAACTGTTTAGTTGGACTTAGTGATTTAGCGTTTGCGCGCTGTGGTGTAAGTGTAGCGTACCTACCTACCTAGACTGTGTTAGTGCTTTAAGACGTTTCGTGTAAATAGTTCCGACATGGTGCTTACGAGATCGCGCGCCGCGAGCCCGGCTGCCACCGGCGCCTCCCCTAATGAGGCGGCGTCTTCGTCGGCGCCATATACCCATCAGCCTGCGGGGGAGGCTGTCGGGTTATGTGGGACTCCACGCCAGAGTGACGTGCCTACCCACTAAAAAACCTCCGGAGTTCCACCTTAACCGCCTTTGCCGGGGACACGGGAAAGGAAATACAACCGCGAACCCCGGCGCGGCTGGCCGCCGAAGCAGCCCCTCCTCGGGGGCGTCTGAGCGCCCCCCCACTCACCAAGTAGGCGCGTCCGGAACTCACGGACGCGCCGTACCTCCTCGGCCCAGTTGAGAGGCGGCGAACTCCCACGCAGTTCACCGCCTGTGGGCCCATGGGAGCCAGATAAACCGGCTCCCAGCGGCGGAGAAGATGTGAGGCTCCGCCGCTTACCTCTCGCCGCAAACGCGGTGCGGCACCACTCGGCCGCGGAGGACAGGGAGAGCGGCAACGTAGCACCGACACTCCCTGACCTCCGCGACCGATCATCAACCACAGCCACGGCGGTGTGGCCCCGCCTGAAGCGCCGGGAGAGCAATGAAACATTCCCCTCCCGGCAGCCCCACCCCGGGTGGGGGGAGAACTTCCCACTCCCCCACCGCCCCATTGGGCGCATCCCAGCAGGCTCAAGGCCGAAGCCGAGCCCGCGGGAGCGCCCCTCCCCGGGTGGGGGGAGATCTTCAAACTCGCCCCCTCGCGGGTTTCTCTTGGCTTCCCCGTGGCTTCACGGCACCACGGGTACTGAGCCCCCCCGGTACGACAAACCGGGAACCCATCGGGGGGGAGATGAAAGTCGACCTACCTCAACTGGAAGCGTTAAGACGCCACCGGCTTTGACAAAGACAACGTCCGCCTCCTCTTCGTCCACTTCTAAAAAAGCAGCCGCTGCAACTAACAGCAAAACTCGTCTGCGCTGTAATTATTGCAAACAGTTTGGGCATCTGAAGGACGCGTGCCTACGTTTAACTAAGATAAAGAAAGATCAGGAATCGGAGCCGCGTGAGCCTAACATAACGTGTTTCGGTGTGGCGCGCCCGGCGTCATAAGGTCTAATTGTACCACGTGTAAACAAAAGACAGTTGATAAGGTACCGACAGCGTCATTTCATACTGTGTCAAGTGTGAGCTTAGACTCTAGAGTGCGACTTGTTTTAGAAATTAAAGTGTATGGTAAAATAGGAAATGTGTTAGTAGACACAGGTGCTAAACAATGCATAGGTAGCGTTAGTCTTAGGGCCCATCTGGCCGAGCATAACCATGCTTTTGAAAATGTATATACAGAGCTAAAGTTTGCTGATGGTCGGGTGGTTGCGCAAATTGTCGAAAGGACGCAAGTTAAGGTTGAGGTTCGCGGTGTGTCGCCCGGAGCAACAGAAAGTTTGTTGGGAATGAATTTTATACAGGACGCTGGCATGATATTAGACTTTGTTCGCGGTGTTTGGTTTATTAAAAACGATATGACCCCTCAGCCAATCGTATATGAGGGACAAGGTCAGTTGCATAAGCCACTTAGTTGTTCGTCTGTGAGCCTTCGTGAGGACGAAGGTAGCCACTTGGGTATAGACGAACGTCAGCGACTGTCTGACCTCCTGAATGTCAATGAAGACATTTTTGCTGCAGGGGGAGGACCGACCAAGTTCGCTGTTCATCGTATAGATACTGGTGATGCTAAACCCATTACAAGCCCGCCTTATCGAGTGACTCCTGCTAAGAAGGAAATGATTAAGGCAGAGATTGAAAAAATGTTAGAAGACGATGTCATTGAGGACGCCGAGTCGGAGTGGGTTTCTCCCGTGATTCTGGTACCAAAGAAGAATGGGGAAGTACGCTTTTGTGTCGACTACCGGAAATTGAACAGCGTCACTCGCAATGACAAGTACCCACTACCAGTTATTGATGACCTGTTGCACAGCGTTAAGGTAGGGTGTGTGATCCCCCCCGATGGGTTCCCGGTTTGTCGTACCGGGGGGGCTCAGTACCCGTGGTGCCGTGGAGCCACGGGGAAGCCAAGAGGAACCTGCGAGGGGGCGCTCCTGCGGTTTGCGCCAGCAGTGAGCGCCCACATTGGGGCGGCGGGGGAGTGGGAAGATCTCCCCCCACCCGGGGAGGGGCGCTCCCGCGGGCTCGGCTTCGGCCTTGAGCCTGCTGGGATGCGCCCAATGGGGCGGCGGGGGAGTGGGAAGTTCTCCCCCCACCCGGGGTGGGGCTGCCGGGAGGGGAATGTTTCATTGCTCTCCCGGCGCTTCAGGCGGGGCCACACCGCCGTGGCTGTGGTTGATGATCAGTCGCGGAGGTCAGGGAGTGTCGGTGCTACGTTGCCGCTCTCCCTGTCCTCCGCGGCCGAGTGGTGCCGCACCGCGTTTGCGGCGAGAGGTAAGCGGCGGAGCCTCACATCTTCTCCGCCGCTGGGAGCCGGTTTATCTGGCTCCCATGGGCCCACAGGCGGTGGACTGCGTGGGAGTTCGCCGCCTCTCAACTGGGCCGAGGAGGTACGGCGCGTCCGTGAGTTCCGGACGTGCCTACTTGGTGAGTGGGGGGGCGCTCAGACGCCCCCGAGGAGGGGCTGCTTCGGCGGCCAGCCGCGCCGGGGTTCGCGGTTGTATTTCCTTTCCCGTGTCCCCGGCAAAGGCGGTTAAGGTGGAACTCCGGAGGTTTTTTAGTGGGTAGGCACGTCACTCTGGCGTGGAGTCCCACATAACTCGACAGCCTCCCCCGCAGGCTGATGGGTATCCGTAACAGGGATCTTTCCTCCGTTAAAAAAAAAAAAAAAAAAAAAAAAGGGTGTGTGATGTCTACCATTGATTTAAAAGCCGGCTACTGGCAAATAGCCGTCGCGCCGGAGGATAGACCCAAAACTGCGTTCACCACGCCTTATGGAACCTTTCAGTTTCGTCGTATGCCGTTTGGCTTAAAGAACGCCCCGGCAACTTTTCAGCGTTTGATCGACCGGATGAGGTCTGGGCTTAAAGATGTCTGCGTAATGGCTTATTTGGATGACTTGTTGATAATATCATCAGACTTTAGTCAACATCTAAAGGATCTTCAGCAAGTTTTCGACCGTCTACGGCTATTTGGTCTAAGAACCAATAGAGCCAAGTGCGTTTTTGCTAGAAAAGAGGTCACTTACCTGGGCCACGTCGTAACTACGCAAGGCATCAAGCCAGATTCCAAGAAGGTCGAAGCTGTCTTGAAGATGTTGCCACCGACGAACTTGAAAGAGCTAAAGACGTTTCTCCAAACGTGCTCGTGGTTTCGAAAATTTATACCACATTTTTCTGAGGTTGCTCGACCTCTGACAGATCTTACTAAAAAGAACAGTCGTTGGCAGTGGGAGGAGTCTCAACAGAAATCGTTTGAGGAACTCAAGTTACGGCTCTCGACAACCCCTTTACTCCGTCAACCCAGTTTTGATGAGCCATTTGTCCTGAGGACAGATGCGAGCGCGTATGCTTTAGGAGCAGTGCTTATGCAGGGCGCTACTCCTCAGGAAGAACAGCCGATTGAATACGCCAGCAGGCTGTTGACTTCCGCTGAGAAAAATTATACAACAACCGAGCGAGAAGCCTTGGCGGTGGTTTGGGCTTTAGATAAATTCCGAGGTTACCTAGAAGGTGTAAAGGTACGCGTTGCTACTGACCACCAGCCTTTGAAGTGGCTTCTGGGGTTAAAAACTCCAAGTGGACGACTTGCTCGGTGGGCTATGAAGGTACAATCATATGACCTGGATATAGATTACACTCCAGGCAAGGTCAATGTTATTGCCGACACTTTGAGCCGTCCAGTGTGTACCGGTAACGAAGAGCAGGTAACTGAAACCCATGATACCTGTCCTGTCGTGATTGACCTACCTCAATGGGCCCCGGAGGACATGGGGAACTCACAGTTAAATGATCCAGATCTAACCCAAATCATTAATGATTTTGAAAATACCCAAAATCCGGAGGTCGCGTTGCGTTGGACAGATAAGAGGGTATTATATCTATCTTTCCCAGGGGGTTCTTTATAGGTGTGACCCAGACGGCGAGTCTGAAGAGCCACAGTTGGTTATTCCAGAGTCTTTGAAGGCAAAGCTTATGAAAGAGTTACATGACGCGCCTACTGCAGGGGCCCTACTCCAAAAACATACACCGTATTTACGGGCGTACGAAAGGCACGGGTCGACACCGGTGCCTTCGTTTACACTCCATAAAGTCGGGCCGTACAACACGGATCCCATACGAGCCCGTAAACTACGCGCATCGACACCAGTGATGTAACTTTTTGCTAAAGTTACCGGTATTGTATCGGTACTTTCGAAAACAATAAATTTATCTTAATTAGATAATAAACATGAGAATCTTACTTTTTTTCTTACAAAAGAAGCCAATCTGCACCTAAAAGTGTTATTATAATAAGAAAAAGTAATTGATTTCACTATTGTCAGATCGTTAAGAAGACTCGATATCCCAGACGCCATGATCATTAAAAGTCAAGTTCCACAGACATGTCAACTTCAAAAATGACATTCGTGTGTAATTGACATCAAATAACAAATACATATCCATCCCCTATTTGTTTATTACATTTCTATCAGTTTTATAAAAACTTCTCCAGTTTTATTTCGAAAAGCAGCTATTGGTACCAAATCAAAAAGCAAATTTTGAGCCACAAGGATGAGAATGTCGCGAGAACCAGACCGAAAACCCAGTAAATGAGCGCTACGACAAAACGTTTGTGTTAGATGGTTAGCTGCTCCGATTGCTTCTATAAAACGACGGCAAGGCTTCTATAGCCCAAGACTCGAGACGTGAAAAGCCGAAATAACTTGTTTACATAGCCTGGAGAAATGAAGAATGAAAATAAAGAATGTATTTCATATGCAACATTTTATTGTACTTATACAAATATATAATTGTTGTGGAAGTGTAGTGTATTTTTATAAAGCAAATTAAGTTTCAATGCCTGAATTTCTTGTAAGTTACATACTCTAAATTGTAACAATAACCTACCAAAGCACCTAATAAAAACACAATCATGTGCAATTGGATGCATTGCTTACATAATAATAATTATAAGAAGTGCACTTAGTTTAAATTTGTGTGAGTGGTGTATGGTGTTCAATGTTTTGAGTATTTCTTTGTAGAGGTTCTTTTTAGTTTGTTGTAAAAGTTTGCTCCTCCATGCTGGTCGAAGAAAGGAAAAAACTAGGAATGTACCAGCTGCTTCTTTTCTAGCTAAGACCATAAAAACCAATCGATAGAATGGTAGAAACTGAATCAGTTTACATGCAATGTGCCTATGTATATTACTATTTTGATTCCTTTTGCCACCTTCTCGCCCACCACAATGCTAAAAGTGGCCTTTGAGTTTTGTGATATTGGGCTCTGTCTACTTTCGAGCCACAAAGACAAAATGCTTTGTCTGTACATAATGTTATGTAGGTAGGTACCTAGGTTTACTGTATGGTTCTTTCTGTTAGATCTGCAGAACAATGTAGGCTGTTGAATAATGATTCTCTTTTATTTTATTTATAAACATTTATATATAGTTTTAAACCTAGCAGTGAAATAACTAATCATGAACAACATGGACAATTCTGTTAAAAGTGGCTTCTTTGATGAATGAAAAACAAAACTATAAATATATTGTTTTATTTAATGTCCATAATTTGAAATGGGAAAAACCAGTAAGTAGATAATAAATAAGCCACAATATAATCAAAAAGAATGAATTACTGTATGGATGATATCAGTCAGATCTTGGCTGGTTGTTGCTCTTCTTACGCAGTTGATTCTGTTACCTATATAATACTTCCTGTAGAGAAATGAGGTGGTATTAAGATCTTCGCACCGGGCATGGTACCATTCATTATTTTAGACAAATTGTTATAACACTATGTCATCACTACATGTCTCTTCTTGAATACCTGAAATAATTTTATACCATTATATGACATTATCCTGCTATATCCGACGACCTAACCAAGGTCGCTGGAAGGCTCTGGATGCAAGCCGCTCTAGATTGGTCATTTTGGAAATCTTTGGGAGAGGCCTATGTCCAGCAGTGGACGTTATGCGTCTGAAATGATGATGATCCTGCTATGAGCGTAGGGGTTAAGAGAGTAAAATCTGCTGGAGGGCACTAAGTGTAAAGTACTAATAGTTCAACTGAGAATAACGAGGTACCGGATGATTTATATGCTTTTGACGACCTCCGTGGCGTAGTGGTCTCCATGCTAGTCCGCCACCCAGAGGTCCCGGGTTTGATCCCCGGTCAGGGCAAGTTGGAAAATGGCCTTTTTCAAATTGTCCTGGGTCTTGGATGTTTATCTATATATGTACTTGTTATAAAATATAGTATCATTGAGTTAGTATCCCGTAACACAAGTCTCGAACTTACTTTGGGGCTAGCTCAATCAGTGCAACTTGTCCCTATATATTTATTAATCCCTATATATTATTGCCAAATAAAAGCATGGCTCTTCTCGCCATAGCGTGCTGACTGCTGCGCCATGATGGCAACCTTTGCCACATCCACATCCTTCTGGTAACGGCCCTTGCATAAAATGCAAGAGCAATAATTAATATCTGTAAAAATATAGAAAATTTTATGAGGCAATTTAGGTATGAGGCTAAGTAGGCATATAGGTATATATACTTTTTATATAAACAAAATTTACAAATTGCTTACCTTTGAAACCTCTTGAAGTTCCGGAGCATCCTTTAGGTTATGGTTATGTCCTCGAACAATTATTATTGTTCGATAAAGATACAATCATTTAAGTAACTGCTACTTAGGTTATTTACCTATAGTAAGAAATCACACTGATTGAGCTAGGTAGGACCATTAAACTTGCTAAGGGGTACTAAATATAGCCACAGCTCAAAGAGAATATTAATCACTACGAGTACGTTCACAGCTGTTCGATGGATATGCCGACTAGATATAATTAGACCTCCGAACTAACCAATAAGAGCCCAAACCCATATCGGCGCGACGAGGTCCGTAACTAAAAGAGTTGACGTTGGCGGGGTATGATGCGGGGTGGGACGGGGGGCATTTTCGGTCGACTTACGTGCTGTCAAGTTGACATTTTGACTCTTATCGAGTACCGTTTACGCTATTAATCTGTCAAAGTAGTTAAGTCCCGTCTTTAGTCCGATCGAAAGCGATCGACGACGTCATCGCGATCTAACTAGCCAATAAGAGCCCAAAGCCGTATCGCCGCGACGACGTTCGTCACTAAGAGTTGACATTGGCGGGGTATGATGCGGGGTGGGACGGGGGGCATTTTCGGTCGACTCACGTGCTGTCAAGTTGACATTTTGTCTTTAATCGAGTACCGTTTAAGCTATTTATCTGTCAAAGTAGTTTAGTCCCGTCTTTAGTCCGTTCTAAAGCGATCGACGACGTCATCGCGTATGTGTTATGGATTGCCTTGAACTGCTCGTATGACGGACGACTGTCGTCGATAGCATTATGGAGTAAGGCCCCTGGTCATTTGGGCCTAGAGCGAACTTTGCGAAAGATCAAAGAACGATATTACTTTAAGAACATGAGGAACTTTGTAGCTCAATATCTTAAGTCATGCGACCTCTGCCAAAAGTACAAGAGTACCAATTTGAAACCTGCGGGTTTGTTGCAAACCCCAGTTCCTCAACAACGTTTTGAGGTCTTGGCAATAGATCTATTCGGACCTCTTCCAGAAGATGACAATGGAGAAAGATGGATCTTCCTGGTCGAGGATACCGCTAGAAGATGGGTGGAGTTATTTGCTCTCCGTGATGCTACTGCAGAAACTTGCGCAAAGGTGCTCATTGAGGAAGTTTTCCTACGTTACGGATTACCCAGGAGGGTAATCTCAGTTAACGGTACGCAATTTGTATCGGCCGTGATGCAAAAGGTTATGCTAGTTTTTGGCGTACATCAGGCTCTAATACCGGTGTACCATCCAGAGGCCAATCCCGCGGAAAGGAAGAACCGCGAGCTTAAGAAAATTCTTGCAATGTTAGTAGGAACGGAACATCGGTCATGGCCATAAAAGATATTTGCTGTCCGTTTTGCTCTGAATAGTGCCTACAATGAAGGGACTGGTCAGACTGCTGCTTATATAACTTTTGCGCGAGAGATGCGTTCGCCTTTAGCTGTAAGCACTGATATTCGAGGAATAGTTTCCCAGCAGAATTTTGTTCCCCAAATCACTTCTTATTTGGAGCGTATTGCTCAGACTCTCGTGGAGGTCCATTAGCGTATTGAGTCCCAACAAGATGTGCGTAAAGCTGTCGCTGACCAAGCACGGAGGCAGACAGTTGCCTTTAAAGAAGGGGATTTAGTATTAGTAGATGCACATTTAGCTAGTAATGCAGCGCGTGGTTTTTTCTGGTAAATTCGCACCCCAACTAGAGGGACCATATCGCGTTTCCCAAATTGTAAGCCCAACGTCATATGTTATTGTTGATAGTACGGGTGTGTCAAAAGGGAAATATCATGCTAGTGCCTTGAAACCTTATGTAGGGCCGGCACCGGTGACTGTTCACCAGCGCCGCCGAGGCCGTCCAGCCAAGCCACGGTCGGGTCGACCTCGTGACTTGGAGGGGGAGGATATAGCGGGGACTATGGATGACCCAATGCGAACCTCTTTGCCTTCAACCCGACGATCCACGCGTGCGCGAAGAGCACCCCAAGTGCTAAGTCTATAATTTGTCTATAAAAAGTATTTGATGGTTTGGTAAAAAAGAGATTGTGAACTCGCGCGCGGGAAATCTAATTTAATTAATAAAAGTTGTTATGTAATAATTGTATAAAAGAAGATAATTTGTATAACACACAGTTGCTAGAAATAAAATAATTTTACACGCGTAGTCTTCTTCTTATCGTGTGTGTTAGTGACTAACACTAGTGTCAGAGTTTTTAAACCGCCTTAAAGGCCTCTGACATGGTTTTAGGTAACGACCAATGTCAAAGACCGACGCCGACCGATGCCGGGACCGACGGCTTAACGTGCCCTCCGAAGCACGGATCATGTTACTTATCAGACAATCAGGTGATCAGCCTGCAATGTCCTAACCAAACTAGGACAACAACGCAGTCATTGCCCCCGCCGGAAATCGAACCCGCGACCTCCGGGTATGAGCCGAACGCTCTAACCACTACACCACGGAGGCAGTTACACACGCGTAGTGCGAGACTTTTATTCATTATATTATAGTGAGCGACGCCGTCGATATTGGAAAAGGCTTTGCCGCCCGCTATAACATAAGTATAAAATATTTGTGACGGATGAGGTTTTTCTTTTTTCAATAGAGTGATAGATGATTCATGTAACAAAGGGTTCTAGGAAGTTGCAAATCTATTTGGGCGAAGCCAAACAAGCGTAATTTTTGGCAAGAAGTTTGAGTTATGAATCGCACCAACAAACGATTTAGTAATTCATAATTAATTTTCTGTTTCTGTTTATGCTATATGTATGTATTTATGTACGTACATACAATACATCAGAAATTCTACAACTAATTTTTTGTGCCCAATCTTAAGAAATATGCTTGCTTGGCTACACTTTAGTCGAATAGCTCATGACCGTTTATTTAATATACGAAATGAGAGCAGAAGCGAAAGGTGACAAAACGTATCTGTCATCACAACATGATCACTTTCTATACCCAATTTTAAATATATTGTATAATGGATTATTTTTTTAACAGAGCTGCTTTGAAACATTCGATGGCTGGAAGATGTCTGTACAAGGCAAGCGGCTCTGCAAGGCACCCGCCCTAAAAACTACCGCGCAGGCGTGCTCTTGTTGGAGGCGGCCCTCCAAGCTGGCGCTACAATTCAACCAAGATCGCCATGTACGACCTGATGGGAGTTGCATACTTTAACCTGAAAGAATACAAAAAGGCGTGGTGCTGCCATTTACTAGACTAACTACTAGAGCTAACGACTGCTAAGTAAGGGCTCTAACATATAAGTAACAGTATGCCAGCGACACATCTCGGCGTGCGGCGTTTCTGCTTTAGGCCCGTCACATACATACGGAATTCCGTTTCGGAATCCGAAAATTCCGGATCAGGATTCAGAACGCAGCAAATCCATACAAATCAATTACTGTACCACACACATACGGCAGCATTCCGTACGGTTTTTATTTCCATTCGGAATTTTGAGTGAAGGTCTGTGCGTTCGGAATCCCGAAACGAAACATCTTGTTTACACAAGACAATATTTACGGGATTGCAATTTTAATACTTACCAGGAGTTACAAATAGACAATCGGTTTGGGTCTGTATTTGTACGCCAGGTATGGATCCAAGGCATCCAAGGATAGGAACAAAGAAAATAATATATAAAAGACTCGCACCCACAGCCGTAAAATAATTAAAAAATAAACCCTTGCCCTCACTACCCCGCGCAGGGAATGTTTTTACGTAGTAATTATATTCTCTTTGATGTTTTTCATCGGCTTCGTAAAGCAGAAACATTGTGTAATGTGTAGAGGTACGCTACTTTGTTTGCATGTTTTTGTGTAATGTTTCTAGTTCTATCTATATTGTTACGAAACTGGGTTCGAGATTTGGAGTAAAACGCCAAAGTTCGTATGAGGGTTTTTTTTTATTCACTACGGAACCCAAAGGTTGACACGTGAAGATGGTCTTCCTGATGTCCAAGTCCAAGTCGCGTAGCAGCTGAGGTCCAGGTATCTCGCCAAAGTAGTCGCAGGTACTTCCACTTATCGCACTGAGGTAGGTTTCCTTCGCTTCGGTTCGCTTCGAAGTTATCGCTTTCGTAGCTCGTACTGAACTGGCGGGACGCGCACTCGGTCGCCTTTTTATATGCGCCGATACAGAGGTCTACACTTTTCTCGAATATTCTCATTACTTGACGAATGTATTTCGATTGACGGGAAACATCGAGACGCCGGTATGTATGTGTGAGTGCGACTAAGCCGACGACCATTCAAAGAACTCTAGCCTTTATGCGGTAAGAATATAAGGCCTAGTTTCGCTTGCATGATTCCACTCGCGAACATTCCAAGTCTATCTCGCCAGCAGAGTTCTTACTCGCGAATATTCTACATCTATCTCGTTCGCGACACTGCCCCCTTCTTAAAGACGCGCGTCCCGAGCGTCACTATTGCTGCCATGATAACGTGCTAGACGGTCTATGTGCACCACTTTGAGTGCCCCTCTTGGTTGACGTTGGATCCGATAGGTCACGTCGTTTATTCGCGTTATGATCTTGTATGGGCCTTCCCATCTCGTTTGTAATTTCGGTGATTTTCCTTTCCGGCGAATCGGGTTATGAAGCCATACTAAGACTCCTTCTTCAAAGCCACGTGAGTTCGCTCTTCGGTCATATCTAGTCTTCATGTTTTCACTTGCTTGTCAACCATTTTCGCGAACTAAGTCATAGATGTTCCATATTCGCTCTCGAAGATCGAAGACGTATTCTGGCACAGTACATGGGTCTTTGGTGGCCTCCCCGTTAGTAGATCCACAGGTAATCTAAGTTCTCTGCCGAAATTCACCTGAGCTGGGGTAAGTTTTGTGCTTTCATGCTCCGATGTCCTATAAGCCAAGAGGAAAAGTGGTATGTACTTGTCCCAGTCTTTCTGATGTTTGTCAACCAGTTTCGCTAAATGTCTTTCCAAAGTCTGGTTAAATCTCTCCACCATGCCATCAGACTGAGGGTGATATGGAGTGGTTCTCGTTTTATGCATCCCCAATAGTTTGCAGATTTCTTGAAATAGTTGCGACTCGAAGTTTCTTCCTTGATCTGAGTGGATTTCTAGTGGTACACCAAACCGGCAGATTACTTCCTCAACCAACTTGGAGGCTACTGTCGAAGCTTCTTGGTTAGGTATAGCGAACACTTCCGGCCACTTGCTAAAATAGTCCATGACAACCATAAAGTACTTATTTCCTGATTCAGTTACGGGGAATGGTCCGGCAATGTCTACTGCAATCCGTTCCCAGGGCGCGCCGACATTGTACAGCTGTAGATTTCCTCGAGTTCTTGTTGACGGGCCTTTCACGGCTGCACAAGTTGTACATTTGCGACACCAATCCTGAACATCTTCCCGACAATTCAGCCAGTAAAACCGTTCCCGAATCTTTGTTAACGTTCTCTTAACGCCTAGATGTCCACCTGTTACCCCATCATTTACTTCACGGAGAACGTCTTTCACTCTGTCTCTTGGAACAACAACCTGTAGGTGAAACTCTTTGCCGTTTGGTTTCTCCCATTTACGGTAAAGTATTCCATTCTGCAGGATAAAACTGTCCCATTGAGCCCAATAAGCTTTGGTGGTGGGGCTCGTAGGTGCAACTTCTACCCATCTAGGTTTATCAGCACTTCGTTTTTTCCATGCGATGATGAGCCTTATATCTTCATCGTCTTCTTGGGCTTCTCTTAAGTTGTCATCGTCCCATTGCCCTGTAGGGATTGTTCTTGTGATGTTAACTGTAAGCTCCTTTGTCTCTTGTTTAACGCAATGCTTGCAGTCTTCCACACATGGTCTTCTTGAGAGTGCATCAGCATTTCCATGGGCCTTTCCACTACGGTGCTCAGTAACAAAGTCAAATTCTTGGAGTTGTTCAATCCAACGTGCAACTTGGCCTTCCGGATTTTTAAATTGTAACAGCCATTTCAAAGCAGCATGGTCTGTGCGAAGTTTGAACTGTCTACCAATGAGATATTTGTTGAAGTGTTGCAGCGTCTTCACAACGGCCAAGAGTTCTCTTCTTGTTACACAATAATTCCTTTCAGGCCTTGACAAAGATTTGCTGAAATATCCAATTACTATTTCATTTTCACCTTGTTTTTGAGATAGTACCCCTCCGATCGCTGTGTTGCTAGCGTCTGTGTCAACGATGAATTCGCCACTAGCTTGCGGGTATCCCAAGATTGGAGTATTGCAAAGGCATTCTTTTAGTTTGAGAAAGGCATTTTCACAGGTATCATCCCATTTAAAAGGCTGTTTGTCTTCTGTCAGACGATGCAGTGGTTTAGCGATTTCAGAAAATCCCTTTACAAATCGCCTGTAGTAAGAGCATAATCCCATAAATGCTCGTACTTCTGTCTTGTCTTTGGGGGTAGGCCAGTTTTTCACAGCTGCAACTTTATCTGGATCAGTTTGGATGCTCTCGCTGGTGATAACGTGTCCGAGATAATTCACTTTGTTTCTGAATAGACTGCATTTCTTTGGATTTAGTTTTAAGTTGGCACCCCGTATCTTTATCAAGACTTGCTCCAGATTCCGTAGATGATCTTCAAAGTCTCGACCCATGATGATGACGTCATCCAGATAAACTAGGCAGGCGTCCCCTACTAATCCTGCTAGTACACACTCCATAAGTCTTTCAAAAGTGGCGGGGGCGTTGCATAATCCAAAAGGCATAACACTGAACTGCCATAAACCTTTTCCTGTTGAGAATGCTGTCTTTTCTTTATCCTAAGAGTGAATTTCCACCTGCCAGTAACCAGATTTCAAGTCTAGGGTTGAAAACCATTGCATTCCGCTTAGGGTGTCCAATGTGTCATCAATTCTTGGTAATGGGTAGCTGTCCTTCTTTGTGACGTCGTTCAGTCGTCTATAGTCGACACAAAATCGTGTGCTGCCGTCTTTCTTCTTAACTAAAACAACCGGGGAGCACCATGGACTTGCAGACGGTTCGATGATTTTATTTCTTTTCATGTCCTCCAGCAGATCTTGTACTTCCTTTTCCTTAGCATATGGAATTCTTCTCGCTCGCTGACGTATAGGTCTTTCGCTTCCAGTATCAATTCTGTGCTAAACTAGCGAAGTTCTTCCTAGATCGCCTTCCTTGGAAGAGAAAATGTCAGCAAAATCCAGCAGCAACTTCTTTGCCTTCAAGCTCTGTGAATAAGTTAGGTTGCTTTTGCAATCTTTTAGAAGGTCGTAAACTGTAGAACAACTGGAGTTTTTAGATGCATCTGAGTTTGGTGTTAATTGGCACTTTTTCATCCAGACAACTTCCTCGCATCTTCCAACAACATCGCCTTCATTTAAGATGATCTCATGGTCCTCTAGATTGACTATTCTGACTACTGCAGTATCCTTTCCAGTGACTAATGTTCTTGCTGTCAGGAATCTTTGAGTTGGCTTGTTTAATGTATCCTCAATCAGAACGCATCTGGTTGGCTTGTGTGTTTTAGGTGACGGCAGTTTCACCATTATTTGTGCTTGTGTTCGACCAGGTACGACGATTTTGTTTAAGCAAGTCACTTTTCCGGTGGGGCCTCCAAGGATGAAAATTTCCTCATTACCACACTTGAAAACTCCATTTGCGACATCGATTTTACAATTGTATTTCTTCATGAAATCTAGGCCCAATATACACTCATCCATAATTTCAGCCACAATGACATCATGCGTGTATGGTGAATCTCCCACGTATATTGTCACTGTCGTCTCTCCTAGGACAGGTATTCGATTAGGCACTCGTCTTCGATTAGGCGAGCCGATCTAACGCGTCTAATCATTAAAAATAAAATAGATATTCATTTTAAAATCCGTGACCTAGAACTACCTAAGCACAAAACTGCTGTATAGTAACAGGTGTTATTACTTATATGAAGTGAATTTCATAAGCGATTCTAAGACTATGTTTTAAAAGAGTGAGAAATAGAAGGATATGGACAGTCCCTTCAACCGCAGCGCGCTGACGCGCCGCAGCCCCCCGCCCACGCCCGTGCGCTCACCCCCACAACCAGAACCCAGGAGAAAACAGGAGCAGGATGAGGCCACAGCAATCATATCTACTCCGGAAATTCAGAACTGGATGACACAAATTGAGCAGTGCCTGAATGAGGTTTGTACTATTTCGACAGAAGGCAAGTTAAATTCAGAACAAAAACTGCGTATTCACAATTTATGCCGAAAAGTGGGACATGGAACATCGCAAATGGCCGTACATTATCAGTCTCTGAAGCAGAAAGCAATTCTGAATCATTCCAACATCCAAGATCTTATGGAAAAACAGGACCTCACGCGACAACTTCAAGACCTTCGACAAACCATCAAGGAGTCCACTAAACCTACCTCGGGAGCAGTGTCCTTCGCCGATATGGTTAAGAAAGGTGAACAGAAATTTGTACAGCCGACCAATACAAGCTCTGTGGCTATTTATCCCTGTGACAAGTTGAAATCCAGCGAAGAGACGAAAGCCCTTGTGCAGAAGATTATTAAGCCGGAAGAAATGAAGTTGCATGTGAGAGGATTACGCAAAACTAAGAACGGTGGTGTTATTATCAGCACCGACACCAAGGCTGACATAGAGAAGCTTAAACAGTCGCCGCATCTCACGACCTCTGGCCTTACTGTGGATGAGCCGTATAAACGCAAGCCAAGAATCGTTGTCATCGGAGTGCCCTCGGTTATGCAGGAAATAGAAGTCTTTAATTGCATTTACCATCAAAACCTAGCCGACGACCCTCAAGGCATCTCTCTTGATACTTTTTTGACCTCTATTAAGCTCAGTCATAAATCGGGAAAGAAGGACTCCCAGTCATGCAACTACATCATTGAAGTTACGGCACAAATACGCAAGGCCATTATAACCAAGGACAGAGTGTTTGTGAATTGGTCGTCCTGTCCTGTGAGGGATTTCACCTTGGTAACTAGGTGTTACAAATGTCAGCAGTACGGACATGCGGCCAAGACATGCAGAGCTGACACCGTCACTTGCGGTCATTGTGGGGCACTGGGTCACACAGTAAAAGAGTGTACGAAAACTGCTGAGCCGCCAAAATGTGCAACATGCCTGCACTACAAAAAACCGTGCAGTCACAAAACTGGTGACCCCGATTGTCCAGCTAAAATTATGGCCGAAAAAAGGTTTATAGACTCCATAGACTATTAATGTGCCAAATAATACCATTCTTTTAGATTTTTATTATGTAATTTTTCTTTATATAGAATACATTATGCAAAACTTAGTTTTACTTTTAGATTTTTTTATTTTATTTTTTATACATTCTCCATTTATAATTGATATATTGTTATTATTTTTATTTTATTTTTTCCCTGTTGACTTGTTCGATTTATAAGTTTTTATGTTGATGGCGAGTCCTGGTGACCCGTAACACAGGTTCTTCGGAAACCTATCATAGGCACCGGTTCTCCACATCTTTTATTGTTTTTAAATACGAGTACAAATATGTTCATTATGATTACCTTTTAAGTTACAATAAGTTTATTTTTGTGGAGGAAAATAAATATACATTATTATTATTATTATTATTATAGGTATTGGCTGGCCAGAGGCAGACAGAAGCCGACAATCGACGTTCTTGTATTTCATCGCAGCTTTCACCAGATGTGGGTTGATTATTGTTCTGGAGGCTCCGGTGTCTATGGTCAATTTGCAACCTGTCCTATTCACTTGTCCGCATATCGTCAAACTGCTCCTATTGCTTACTTGTGAGATGACAATTGCTGGGGCTTCCTCTGCGCCGGCCAGTACCCGCCCCTTAGTCCTGGCTGTTACTCGTTTCCCTGGTTTCTTGCAGGAAACGAAGACTCCTGCCTTTTCGTAATTTCCTTCAGCTCCTCTCTTAATTTGGTTATTTCCTGCTTTTCTGGACAAGAGAGCCGCAAATGTCCTCTTTCACCACACCTGTAGCAAGTAGGCGCAGAGCTATTGGTCTTCTTTGGCGGGCTCTTGATTGCCTTTACGTCTTCCGTGACTTCTCGCAACTTATGTGTGCGCATGTCCTGCCTTAAAGCTTCGTACTCCAGAGCATGTGCCAAGGCATCTTTCAGTGACGCGTGATGATGAGTCCCCACTGCAGCCCTTACCTCCACATCTCTTATTCCAGCAATAAAAGCTTGTAGAATGTTTGTGTCGACCATTTTGGAGTCAACAGACGAGTAGGCTTTACGCACTAGTTTTTCTATTTCCAATGCCCACTGTTGAAGTCCTTCTCCTGGGCGCTGAACTCTTTCACGCAGCTGGGCTCGAAAAACGTGTTCGAGATGACGTTCTCCATACCTGGCCTCTAACGCCTCCATCAATTCTTTAAAGGTGCTCCCAGAGCTAGGCAGTGCCTCTAGGACTGATAGTGCTGAGCCTTTCAGAGCAACAGTAAGGGCTGTATGGCTCTGTTCATCGGTCCAACCGTTTAAACTAGCGACGGTCTGGAATTGTTGTTTGTATGCGGCCCAAGATGTGGTACCGTCATAAGATGGCACTTTTACTTTTGGCCCCTTAGTTTCACAGCCGGATGTACTTGGCGTTCCTATTGTCTCTAGACGCAATACTTTCTTTTGGAGACCGGCGAAATAAGTTTCCAAATCGGTTACTCTATTTTCCACCTTGTTTTCCAGATCAGTCATACGATTTTCGACAACGTCGACATCATTACGGATCTGCTCCACTGACTGGTTGAGTTTGCAGAAATTTCCCAAGACTATTTGCTGTTGCTCACTCAAGCGTGCAAATCGTAAATCTTGTGTCTCTTCTATACGTTGAAGTCGTTGTTGAATTAACTCTAATATGTGCACTAAGTTATTTGAATCGTTCGGCGTGGTCTGGCCAAGGTGGGTGGAGCCAGTGGGTGGAGCTAGATGTCTGGTGGGCGTGGCTTGAGGTCCAGTGGGCGTGGCTTGATGACTGGTTGGCGTGGCTTGAGGTCCAGTAGGCGGGGCTTGACGAATGGTGGGCGTAGTTTGAGGTCCAGTGGGCGTGGTTTGATGACTGGTGGGCGTAGCTTGAGGTCCAGTGGGCGGAGCCTGATGGGCGGTGGGCGTGGCCTGATAGGCGGTAGGCGTGGCCTCAGGGTCAGCGGGCGTGGCTTGAGGTTCAGTAGGCGTGGCCTGAGCCACGCCCCCTTGAGCCTCCATGGCACGCTGGGCCCTGGTCCTGACACCCTCCCTGTTGGTATCCTCTTCTTCTCTCGGTAGAACTGGCATCTCCAAATCCACTTCCGACACCAAATGTTACGAAACTGGGTTCGAGATTTGGAGTAAAACGCCAAAGTTCGTATGAGGGTTTTTTTTTATTCACTACGGAACCCAAAGTTTGACACGTGAAGATGGTCTTCCTGATGTCCAAGACCAAGTCGCGTAGCAGCTGAGGTCCAGGTATCTCGCCAAAGTAGTCGCAGGTACTTCCACTTATCGCACTGAGGTAGGTTTCCTTCGCTTCGGTTCGCTTCGAAGTTATCGCTTTCGTAGCTCGTACTGAACTGGCGGGACGCGCACTCGGTCGCCTTTTTATATGCGCCGATACAGAGGTCTACACTTTTCTCGAATATTCTCATTACTTGACGAATGTATTTCGATTGACGGGAAACATCGAGACGCCGGTATGTATGTGTGAGTGCGACTAAGCCGACGACCATTCAAAGAACTCTAGCCTTTATGCTGTAATAATATAAGGCCTAGTTTCGCTTGCATGATTCCACTCGCGAACATTCCAAGTCTATCTCGCCAGCAGAGTTCTTACTCGCGAATATTCTACATCTATCTCGTTCGCGACAATATTATTCTATCTATATATTAGTATTAGTAGTTCTATCTATATATATTTATTTTAAAATAAACTTATATTTAAAAAAATACTGTAAGTAATATAAACCTGTTAACTATAATTTTGCAATAGAAAATTGTTAATTGCCGTCTTTATTTGTAGTTTACGCGTGCAAATGTACCTAATTAACTCCTTTAACCATTTACTTCACGACCTCTGTGGCAATGTGGCATATTGGTTAACGCTAGGTCGCCATTCCGAGGTTCTGGGTTCTATAGGTATTAGGTACCCGGCAAGGCATGTTCGAAAATGGCCTTTATCAAAATATATATTTATTATAAAATATAGTATCGCTGTGTTAGTATCGCATAATACAAGTGAAAACTTAATTTGGGGCTAGCTCAAACAGTATATACGTATTTCGTGTGTGTAAGTGGCCAACACTGGTGTTAGATTTCCCTGAAGGCATCTGACGTGGCTTCAGGACTGCCATCAATGCGGATTAGCATGCTTTCCGATGCCCACTGTCCGACACCACAGATGATATATCAGTGCGATTTGACCTAATTTAGTTTAAAAAATATCAGTAAAATATTTATTTACTTTTTCTTTAATTTTCAGAGCCCAAGTGAAAGCTTACAGTAAAAGTATAGCGACAAGTAATCTTCTAAGAATTTTGAAAGATGTACATGGTTTAGATGATCCACAAAAATCAAACACTTTGAGCATCAAAGAGTTTTTTTCTTCGAAAACTCCGCGAACTCCGCGATCTTCGAAAATCAGTGGGAGAAACGAAAAGTGGTCGCTGTCTCGAGATTTAGCTCTTTGGTTTGCAAGATCACTTATGTCCTTTGATACTGTGGACAATGATGCAATGAAAGATTTTCTTAAGAAATATAATGTCATTGTTTCGGACACAGGCTTGCCATCGAGGTATAATATAGCACGAGAAGGATTGGACGATGTTTATAACAGTATGCTAGCGTACATAAAAGCTTTTATTTCGAAACAAAGTCCTCGTTTCGGTGCCTTGACGACTGACTTGTGGACTGATCAGTTCAGACGGCGTAACTATATCACGTGCACGTACCATTTCATTTCAGAAGACATGACTCTTATTAAATTCACCCTGGCTACAAATCAAGTCACCAAGAGGCACACTGGTGAAACAATCCGTGACGAAATACTGAAGGTCTTGCATTATTTTGGATTGGAAACAAAGGTGATTCATTTAGTAACTGATGCAGGCGCTAATATAAAACGAGCAGCTAACTTATCAGGATTCAAAATCATCTTTGTCTTGGTCATGCTCTTCATAATTTGGTTAACGTGGACGGCATTGAGAACACCAAAGATATAGATAAAATTTTGAAAAAAATGCAAGAGGATTGTTAAGTGTGTTCGATACAAGTTCGTGTGTTTTTGTCTGCTTTTGTGATTGGTTTTTGTGTGATGCAATAAAGTATATTAAATTGTACTGTATTTTACAGGGCACCTCGCGTTGAAGCTGTTGCATCTGCGGAACAGCAAGATCTACTTTCTTGTATTAAAGAAATTGACGAACATTTGGAAGATGACGACTCGAATGATTCTGAATCTGAAGCAGAAACGAGTGAAATAGATGAAAGAGCTTCAAGTTCAAGTTCCAGACTACCACCTCCCCCCATAATTAAGACAAGCACAAGCACAAGATGGCACAGTATTTTAATGATGCTTGAAAGCATATCCAATAATGCAAATCGTCACGCCATAAATGCAATTCTCCGTGAAATAGGACGCGACTCTCTTGTATTACACGATAACGAATATATGACCATAGAGGCTCTGATAAAGTTTCTTGTAAATTTTAAGAAAATTGTTGAGATCCTTACTTCAGAAACTCAATCAACAATGAATCTGGCTCTAGTTTTTCGTTCAGAAATAAAACGATTACTTGAAGAAGCGAAAGACGATGAGCCTATCGCAATAACCAGACTCAAGAATAACATGTTGAAAGGTCTTTCACTTAGATTTCCCCAAACCGATGTAGTTATTGCGGCAGCCTTGCTAGATTGTCGTTTCCACGATATAAATGAAATCAATGACTACATGCAAACAAAAGAATTCACTAAGGTCTCATTTTTATCATCAATGGTCAGATCTCGTCTAGAAACAGAAGATTTTCCTGAAAAACAAGAGGCTGACTGCCCTATAGATGGGCCGAGTTCTAATAGTTCTGCAAACTTCCTACTGGACTTGGCGCGAACACATAGCGCCACACGCCATGATTCCTCCGATAGTGCGGTAGAAATGGAATGCTGGAAATATTTTAGTACGGCAACTCCGGAGGATTTGAAAGCATACAGAGGAGACTTGCTTCAGTATTGGAAAGATAGGAGAACTTCTATGCCATTATTATTTACTCTTGCCCGCTCTATCTTGAACATACCAGCCACCAGTACACCCAGTGAGAGAGTCTTTTCAACAGCAGGACTTGTAATAACGGCAAAACGTTCACGTCTCAATCCTTTATGTGTTAACAAAATAGTATTTGTTCAATAACAATATCTAACAAAATATAAACAGGTAGTACTTAAACATCTTGTTAGTAGTAATCAATCATAATTATCTGCATAGTTTTAATGTAACTGTTAATTGTAAGTAAATAATACATACCTTTTATAAATGCTCTTGCAGGAGAGTCACAGATGAAACATCTTATATTTACTTTTATTCTTTTTTCAAATTGTTCCAAATATAAATCATTGTCAAGTAATTGTATCATCTTCTCCACAAAATCATTTAAAAATGCATTTAAATCTTTTGGCTTGCCTTTTCTACAATAAATACCAATAATAAATGGGTCTTGTTTGGGTATTTCAAAAATGTTACAAAGTATGGGCCAGAACTCTTCATTAGAACTTTTATATATAGGAAGGCCATCAAAATTAAAATTTAAAGATATTTTTTCTGGCATTTCATTAGCAGCCCAAGAAAACAGGATTTTTTTCAAAGGAACAATAACACCATTATGCCAATATTTTCACACTGAAAAAAAGAAACAACAAAACTAGTTCAGTTATTTGGCTTTTAACCAAAAATCAGTAAGTCGTGATTAAAGTTTGTTTAAATTAACAAATATGGGTCGTCTATGAAACACAGAACTGATTGTCTTATTTACATATGTGTTACATAAAACCAAAGCTTTATCAATTAGTAACCATAGTAATAATAATCAAACCGATGTAGTTGTGTATGACGAAAGCACTTTGATTAACATGTGCTAAATTCATTGATTACATGTTACTAAAACCACCACCACGATGACTGAACAAACTAAACAAACTCAACCAAGACCTCGAAATCATCCACCACTAACACTAGGCCAACTAACTACTCCTGCACTTAGCATAATATCGGTAAACATTGAGGGTTTTTCAGACACTAAGGCAGAAATCTTATCACAGCTTTGCCACTCACAACCTTGCGACATCCTTTGCGTCCAGGAAACACATCGCGACCTTTTATCTGCCACGTCCAACGGTCCTTGGTATGACTCTAATTTGTGAAATACCTCATCCAAAATATGGAAGTGCCGTGTTCGCTAAACCAAACATCGCTATCACTTCTGTTTCTGCAAATTCCTTACATTCCATAGAAATCATCACAATAGATACCGGAAAATGTATAATCACCTCCGTTTACAAACCGCCAGGCCAACCTTTCCATTTTCCCCCCACAACAAATTTTAATGACCGTCCTTTTAGAATAATTGTAGGTGATTTTAATAGCCACAGCACAACGTGGGGCTACAGCAAAAGCAACCCCGACGGAGAAGCGGTAGAACGTTGGGCTGAAGCTAATAACCTACACTTAATTCACAACAGTAAACTACCGCATTCATTTCACAGCTGCAGATGGAGAAGAGGTTACAATCCGGATTTGATCTTCGTGTCAGATAACTTAAAATCATTAAGCACAAAAACAGTCCACTCTGCAATACCTAACACAGACCAATCGCTTGCCACCTACACAGTGTTGTAAGACCCAACTGCGTACCATTTAGACGCCGCTTTAACTTTAGGAAGGCAGATTGGAAACGATATGCAAAGTCACTAGATGATAAAATTAGAGAACTGGAACTTGAACCTGTTGCCGAAAATTACGAAAAATTTGTCGAGCTTATGAAATCCACCTCGCGTCAATGCATACCTAGAGGATGCCGTACCCAATACATCCCAGGTCTAAGGGAAGATTCTGTTGAATTATTAAAACAGTATCAAGAACTCTATGAGGCCGACCCCTTTGATAGCACCACAATAGAAACTGGGGAGTTACTAACTTCCCTGATCAAAAAATCTCGATCGGAACAATGGATGGAGACTGTCACGGGGATCGATATGATTCACAACAGTAAAAAGGCATGGCTAACGCTCAGGAAACTCACAGGTGAGCCCCCTCCACCATCTAACCCGGGTGTTGTCACTGCTAAACAAGTGGCACACCAACTTCTAGTGAATGGCAAAGCCCCCAGTAAGGTGTCAAAATCGCCTAAGATGGGTTCATGGGCTGGCGAGGTAAATCAAATCTGCCATCCATTTCAGTTGACTGACGTTACTGAGTGCTTAAAAGTACTCAAAAACGGAAAGGCCCCTGGAGTAGATGATATAACAACTGAACAGATAAAAAATCTAGGCCCAGCGTCAATATCTTGGCTATGTTCTTTTTTTAACCACTGCTACTCGAACACACGTATACCAAAACTCTGGAGACAAGCTAAGGTAATAGCTCTTCTAAAACCTGGCAAACCTTCAGAGGATCCTAAAAGCTACCGACCAATATCCCTCCTCTGTCACACCTTTAAGATTTTTTAACGCCTCCTTCTTAACCAGCTGACACCTTTTGTTGACAATAAGCTTATCCCACAACAAGCTGGTTTCCGGCCAGGCAAGTCTTGTACAAGGCAGGTTCTTAACCTCACGGAGTATATTGAGGACGGATATGAAGCAAACAAAATTACGGGAGTGGTGTTTGTGGACTTGTCTGCGGCATATGACACGGTTAACACTAGGATACTCTTATCCAAAGTGCTTTCCCTGACTGGCGATCAAAATTTAGTTAAAATGCTTCGTGAGCTGCTGCAAAACCGTCGTTTTCATGTCCACCTCCATGGTACGAAAAGTAGATGGCGTGTCCAGAAAAACGGATTGCCACAGGGGAGCGTCTTGGCTCCTACACTATTTAACATTTACACCAACGACCAGCCCTGCCCACCTGGAACTAAAAGCTTCTTATATGCGGATGACCTGGCCCTGGCAACACAGGCCTCTAAGTTTGAAGTAGTAGAAGAGATTCTCTCCTCTGCCCTGGAACACCTAGGGACCTACTACAAGAAAAGTGCTCTGAGGCCAAACCCAACCAAAACCCAATCATGTGCGTTCCACCTCAATAATAAACTGGCTTGGGAACCGCTCAACATAACATGGCAAGGTGTTAGCATTGAGTATTCTGGAAGCCCGGAGTACCTCGGTGTTACTCTCGATCGCACTCTAAGTTATAAAAAACACTGTCACAACATGAAGTCCAAAGTCACTGCTAGAAATAACATCCTACGACGCCTAACCACAACATCATGGGGAGCAGCTCCAAACGTCATGCGCACTAGCGGTTTGTCCTTGTGTTTCTCAGCCGGGGAATACGCAAGCCCTGTTTGGAACCGGTCGACACACGCAAATCAGGTTGACATCGCTCTGAACGAGACCTGTAGAGCTATAACTGGTTGTTTAAAACCAACTCGAATTGAAATGCTGTACCCTCTGGCAGGCATAGCTCCACCCCACGTACGCAGAGAAGCAGCGTGCTCGATCGAAAAATCAAAACAAGAGACGGACAAACGGCACCTTCTATATAACTGTCCACCAAAACCTGCCTCTAGACTTATAAGCCGAAATAGCTTTATGCTCAATACCAAGGCAATTAGCCCTTTAACTTCGGATTCTTTCAAGTTAAGTCTTTGGGAAAATAGTTGTGCTCCACCTCCGGGGATCATTGCTCCTGCAAAGTCACTGCCCTCAGGCCACGACCAGCCATGGTCTGTCTGGAAGTTACTCAACAGACTGAGGACCCAAGTGGGACGATGCAGGAGTAATATACAAAAATGGGGTTTTACCAACAGAGCAAACTACAACCCACAATGTCAGTGCGGCCAACCGAGGCAGACAATGCCGCACCTTCTCCGTTGTCCCTCATGTCCTGCTTCATGTTCAGTGGCCGACTTGATGCAGTGCACAGACAATGCTGTTGCTGTGGCCTCCTACTGGTCGGGAATAATTTGATTTGGAATATTCAGTCACCGACACGACGAAGAAGAAGACTAAAACCACGCTTTACTAGCAAACACTTATTTTTGTCATCTTTGAACAGTCATCTTGGCTACTGACAGTCAATAAAGATTGACTATTTTAAGTCTCATGTTTTGAAACAAATAACCATTTTGTTGTTTACATAGAACCAACCACAAATTTAGTAATCTGTAATAAACCTATTTATTAGACATAACATAAACGTTATCAAAAGACTACCATATTTTGGTTAAATGGAATCAAACATTTATGTGTAAACGCAGCCTAACTACCTCCGCTCCCCCGCCACGCCTCGCACCACACACACGTCCCACGCCGCCACCTTCATTCACTCGCTCGACCGACCTCACTCGATTCGTTGCGTTGTTTGTCGATCGCAGTACGCGCGCGCATTTTCTTTAATATTTTTATTACCTACTAGTTGGCGTCAACGTATGGGCCTTTTTAGTGTGTGCCCACAAAGTTTGTGTTGTTCATTTCAAAACGACTACCCTGGCTCGTTTACCAGTTTTACCACTAACAAGAGCTAATGCCATAATGGCCGCCACGCCGCCCGACCCTTTAGAAGACTATATGCGTGAATGGGGCTTGGAGATTTATATTTCTAAATTCAAAGGTATGGAACATTTATAATAATAATGTATTTTATTTAATACATAAACTGAATCAGTACTTAGATCGAAACCTAAAACTTACACATTTCCCCGTTTGAATCTACCTAGGTACCTACTTACTTCTAACATAAATGAGCTCCTTTTATGTAGGTACTTATGTTTTTTTTCCAGAACAAGCCATAGATTTGGAAACTCTCTAAATGTTATCGGAAAACGATATCAAGGAACTTATTCCTGTGATAGGACACAGGGCTAAATTAAATAGCCAAATCAAAATGTTGAAGGACCTAACTACGCTTAGTTGCCAAGATACCATCACCATGGAATTGGTAAGTTCATCTTGCGTAGTTTACATGGAAAGGAGTAGGTGCCTAGATAGGTGGGTACATCTTGCTTGCAAGTTTTGGTGCGAATATAGGAAACTCATGACTCATGTTTCGTGAGTACCTAATATGTCGCCATTTTGATGACTATTAGAGACAGCTTATGAAAGATAGACTGATATTCAGTTATAAAGTATGCATGTATGTATGTTCACGCTAAATCTGTTATTACGTTTCTTAATCAGCAGGATGCATTACGTGCAGATGGTGGTGAATTTGACTAAATAATAGTGATGAGCCATTTACACCCACCCTCCTGCAGAAAAATAAAACAAAAACTTGTATTTATCATCAGTTGTGTATTTATAGATATCTGAAAACTAGCCAGCTCAGCCAAGTGAGCAGTACGACAGTATCATACCGTTAGATATAGACTGTGAAATAGCACAGCAAACCCAAGACGTACAAGTACAAGACACTACCATCTTCCGGGACACAACTTGTGTAAGTTTTTAGCACATTTATATTATATCTCCATCGGCTTCTTTGTGAACATCAGAATGGCTGGTTGATGGCCTGTGATGCCCAGCGTTGTGAACCCATATTTCAGTATCTTTTCAGCACATTAATATCCAAATGATTTGAAAAAAATTATGTCCAGCCTGATACTTTACATGATAGTCTAGCTAGGATTGTAACAAAAAGTATTGACAACGATAATATTTTTCAATGGTCTAGAATTACTCGCTAGGTTCTATTTTGGCTATATCTTTAATCTAAGTGTGAGCAATTTATATGTGAGGTTAAGATTGGTAATGAGAACACAAAATTGTGATACATGTATGTTTGTTTTGGTATAAAATAAAATTAACTATTTTGATTTGTATACTAGTTGGTGCAATTTATATTTATAACATAATCTTTTTTTCCCCTTTGTACTGATTTGTACCCAGCAGTACTAATAAGTATTTATCAGCACAAGATGAAAAAGCACTCTTATTAAATTATTAATTATTTATTTCAGGAACTGTACAAAATTTTGACTTCATGTAATGCAAGTCTCTCTTGCTAAAACAAAGGGATGGTCTCTTAAGTAACGCCGATCGAAGAAGACTATGTAATTTAATTATTTCCAATGAGTTAAAAAATGACCCACAAACAAAAATTAGTAGCGCAAGACTGTATTCATTGGCATATCAAATACCTAAAAAAATTTTAAAGGAAAATTCCTCAGTATATTTTATACCATACACAAGCATCTCTCCTATGCAAAAAGTGTCTGCAAAGGGCAAACTATTAGATTGCTACCGTCAGCGTCGAAGAGAATTTATAAAGTCAGGAGTAGAATACTCAAAGCGACGCAGGCTGCAGCATCGAGTTCAGAGTCTGGGTCGCCTCGCCCATCCTACAGCAATATTCAGGAAGCTGTTGATCAACTCCAAGAATCATCAACAGAAGATGTTAATGAAAAATTATTATGTTTAAACAATTGTTGTGATCACTGGGCCACAGTTGAACAGTACTGGCAAGATACAACCAAACAAAGGTTGACTGAATTGGCAACTGATATAACGGTAGATGAATATATTCGAAAATATAAAGCTCTCAACCAGCCAGGCGGTATACATTTGGTATGTCCAAACTTATTTGAAAACTGGCAAATAATACGGTCCTCTTTAATTAATCATGCAAAAAAAAAAACAAGACAATGCTTTAAAGGAAATTTTGAATAACATAGAAAATGATGGTAAGTTCACTAAGTACACCATCAATTTTTATATATATAGCCTATTATTATTGTGTGTATATATATATATATGTCGGCGAGTTCAATATAATCCCCTTTATTATAGTTAGTATAGGTTTAGTTGTGCAAACAGAAAGTTGTTTACTTCAAAACATAACTGTTATAATTTCAAATGTTTCGACAAGTATAAAAGCGGTCGCCGTAGCGACGAGCGCCCCAGTCTTGTGCGGACCGCCTTACTGTGAACATCTCCTTTGTGTAGTGTGCTGTGGGCTTGGCCATAACTTCTTTAATTGTGATTGTTGTAATAGATGAGGATTTGGTAAACCGATTTATTACAATGATAGTTGTTTCAGCTAGACGATAAGCCCAGGTGGACACAGATTCAATAACTGTGTGGGCCAGGGGTATTCAGACACATGTGGTTGGAATCCATGATACAGCGCGAGGTGGAGCGCTGTATTTATCGTCACACTTTTAGTGAGTTCGGCGCAGGTCATCTCCTGCTCCGTCATCAGAAGTTGGATCTGAATCTTTTGCCCACTTGAGTGAATCCATGGGAGAATAGGGGTAAAGTGTTCGACAGGGTCCAAAGAGCGTGATTATAATTAGTCCGTCTTTTAAATTGTCCAGAGATGATGGACCCGTATTTTCAGTTTGCCACAGGAGTAAAAATTCACAAGGATACGGAGCGTCAAGGTTCTTGAGTGAGGGCTTGCGGAGTCACAGTAAGGGTGAACCAGACTTCCGGCAGTCTCGAATAATGTGGTCTATGTCTTATTCAGGCGCGCCACATCCGCAAGCTGGGGAGTCAATCCAGTCGCACCGGAATTCAAACCATCTAGTTCGTCCCCATCCAGTTCTCATTCTGTGGAGCTGGCATCTGCGTGGGAGAAAGAACCCTGAGAGTTTTTCAGTGGGGTTGATGGTTGTATCCACATAGGTGGATTCAAATTCTATTCTTTTTGATGGTAAAGTGGTTTTTCAACAGTCAATCCTATAGAGCTGGTGTCGTGACTTCAGTCTTAGCCTTTTTAATAGTTTTTGGATGGAGTTTAGCAGTGCAATGTGTCGATAACTTTTGGGGTCATTGACGGCTCTGGTTTTAGTATCGCAACCCATCCTGTGTTGCATATGGTCTTGTGACAAATGGTCTGTGTGACAACCGTCTGTTCGACAAGCGTCTGTGTGACAAGCGTCTGTGTGACAAACGTCTGTGTGACAAACGTCTGTGTGACAAGCGTCTGTGTGGCAAAGCGTCTGTGTGACAAAGCGTCTGTGTGACAAGCGTCTGTGTGACAAGCGTCTGTGTGACAAGCGTCTGTGTGACAAACGTCTGTGTGACAAACGTCTGTGTGACAAACGTCTGTGTGACAAACGTCTGTGTGACAAAGCGTCTGTGTGACAAAGCGTCTGTGTGACAAAGCGTCTGTGTGACAAGCGTCTGTGTGACAAGCGTCTGTGTGACAAACGTCTGTGTGACAAACGTCTGTGTGACAAACGTCTGTGTGACAAACGTCTGTGTGACAAACCGTCTCTGTGACAAAGCGTCTGTGTGACAAGCGTCTGTGTGACAAACGTCTGTGTGACAAGCGTCTGTCTGTCAACCGTCTGTCTGTCAACCGTCTGTGTGACAAGTCTATCTGAATGTCAGCCGGTCTGTGTGACAACCTTTAGCGTCAGTAATGGTGCTAACGAGAGTGAAGCGATCAGTGTAAAGATACCTAACGTGTGTTTAGTTTCAGCTACTTCTGCAAAGTTGCTAAAGTGCTAACAAGTGAACCATAACTGCTGGCCACGTATTGCGGCCGAGTTGGAGTCAGCGGCAGTGCCGCAGGCGCTAGAGATTCCTGGTGAAGTGAGGTGAAGTGAAAAAGCGAGTTGATATCGTGTGTATTTCTGTGTCGTAACCTTATCTGCTGAGTCGCAAAGATAACCTGGTGAGTTTTTATATTTTTTTCGATTTAAGAGTAGAGCAGAAAGCAATTTATTTCAAAAACCTTTGGTTTTAAAACATAAAGTAGAATAATGTCTAGTCTTTTGACCACTATGCAAGCAAAAAATAATTATGATTTCGCTATTTTAAATAAGAACGTGTATTATCTGCTAAGCTTAGTGACTTGATCTTATCGTCATGAGTTGATAGATGAGCTTAACATCACTGAAGGTGGCATAAGTCACTGTTAGTCGGAGCTGGCAGTGGCGCCAATTAGTATCCTAACAAAAAGTCTAGTTTGAGTATTTTAAATTATAATTATTAGCGTCTTATAAGCTTACGTGTGAATACTGGTGTAAAATGATAGTTATTAGGTACGTTACGTACTTCATTATTCGTAAAGTTGGAGAGATAAGTTCTCCTAGCCTTTGCCTAGTATTGGACTTAAGATAAGCTAAATATTATAATAACTTTTATAAAGATTATTATGAGATAATGACCAGGGTGATGATGATGATATTGGTAATGAAGAGATAGTGATGACGATGAAGATATTATTGATAAAGAGGTAGTGATGATGAAGAGGTGACGGCGAGCCTACCATGATGATGATCATGGTGATGATTTTATTTAAAAGGACCCTTCACCGTTTACTATGTGAGTAATAATATTTTACCATTAATTTATTATTTACTGTGTTTTAGGTTAACTGAAGTAACTTGAGTAAATTTTAATCTGGATAGTTAAAGTCGAGTAAATATTGTGATATTGTAGCCAAATTCAAAAAATATCGTACTGATAAGCAATGTTATTTTATTGTTAGGAAGTCCGTAGCAAAAAGATTAAGTTGCAAACGCTTTAACTGTATTCTAGCCACGCTTTAGTGTAACAAAAGTACTGTAAACGTTTGTTTTTGTTGACAGTTGGGTATTTTCCTGAGCCAAGGATGAATTATTTTGTGGTGTTGGCGGGGTAAAGTGTCGCAAAGTAGTGTCGCTTGCCTTGGAACGTATCCATTTTAGCGTAGTTTTGGATTTATTATTGCGGAAGGGCTGATGGTAAAAGCGTCGTTTGGCTCCGGGGATCTGTGTCGTCATCTGCCTGTATTTCATACAAAGTCCCAGTGCAGTCGAAGTGCAAACAGTGGAAACTGTTTGTTTTTACGTTTGGAGGAGGGTGTCTGATTTGACTTATTGGAAAATAGCGTATATTATCTACCCAGTTGAAGTTTATTTTCACTTCTTCTTCTTATCGTGACGGTGGCTTGAATTTTTAATTTTGTTCTTCGAAAACGTTGCCACTTTTACGCTTCCCTCCGAGGCAGAGTATAGGTCTAGCACGGTACAGCTGGTAGGGCATAGAGGTGATCTAATGATCTAATCGTCATGTCCACAATCGCCCTGTACTTCTGCTTGGTCTATCGGCCTACTTCAGTTCGGAGGCAATTCAAGCACCTCCAAGTAGCCCATGGCAGTTTATGACCTGGCGGTAGCGCCTCTGATGGTTGGATGTAATCGGGGGGTGCAGCATACTGTTCGCACCACATTCTAAACCTAGATAATTCCGGTTGTTCTTACGTATAACTACTTGAATCATTATGACGATTTTTCACCTGTTCAATTATTTGAAAAATCGAGATGCTTTCCGGGCATGAAACTCAAAGCAAATACACAAGTGTTTCCGTGATAGGTTGAGAAGGATGCGGGAGCCAGAGAAGCTCATTAGGAAGACCGATAGCATAGCAGAAGGCTTTATTGCCATAGGTAGAGTGATGAATTGCATTGTTTGTTTTGTTGTGACCGTACTAGAGTTGACCCGTAGTCCGTGAGTGGGCAGTATGCGGTCGGCTCTTGTGGAGGTCGAGTTTCTGGATGAAATTATAAGGTCAAGTGGACCTGGTGATCACAGGTGGTAATACGCGTTATAGTGTGAGGACAACGATGGCAATTCTGATCTCCGATGATTTTGAGCTAATAATTAATGTTTTGTTAATATGTCTTGGTGATCTCTTCTGAGTTCTGACTCAATTAATAATTACTGTATCTTTTTTTCTAACATTGTGAAAATGTAGAATTTTTATTAGTTTTGACTCAATTTAATTGTCATAACTGGTAAAGGGAACATGTGATTAATAAAAACTTTTAACATGTGATCGCTGAATATTGACATGAAGTTTTTAGTATCCGATTCAATGTAAAGATTTATCGATGTTTATTGCTTGTTTTGAGTTTATTATAGATTGTTTAAACCATTATAAAAGGTTAATTATTGCAGAAAATAAATAAATACAGTACACAATAATTAATTTCACTAAAAACTAATTTAACCTACCTAAATTAAAATAATAAAACAAGAACTAAAATATAACAACCCAACAAAAAAAAAACTATTTAAGAAAAACATTATATTAAATAAATAAAATAGACCCTACATCACCACGATCGCAGGGCAGGGTAACTAAGATACGGGCAGCATTGCCTCGTTGTATAGCAAGACTTCTAACAGAAACAGAAATTAACTAAAGCTTCGTTTTGGTCAGGTTTGGCCGAACGGTGTATCTTTATGCTTTGTGTTGATCTTAAATATGAAACCCGAGGACGGGTTTACTGTCAAGATGGCAGTGTCAACGAGTTAAAAATTGATTCTTTTGAATTGATTCATGAATTTTGTTGATTCGAATGATTGAATACGTAAGCAATGCGCAAAAAATCCCTTAGTCATGATTTCTTTATAATTATTCCTGTACGAATATTGGCTGAAGGACAAACAAAAGACCGGTTCAGAAAAGTAGTATTGTGGCACTCTGGAGTAGAATTTTGGCGAGTTTAAATTTTGTTATAATTTTGTGAGGCGCTTATTGTCGAGCTAGATCAGAATCATTTTATGGTTATTTCTAACTATGCTACTTACTAGTTTAAATTATTATTGAAAGCGCGTACGAGGGCGTACGCATGTCAGGTTGGCCGTGTCGGCGAGTTCAATATAATCCCCTTTATTATAGTTAGTATAGGTTTAGTTGTGCAAACAGAAAGTTGTTTACTTCAAAACATAACTGTTATAATTTCAAATGTTTCGACAAGTATAAAAGCGGTCGCCGTAGCGACGAGCGCCCCAGTCTTGTGCGGACCGCCTTACTGTGAACATCTCCTTTGTGTAGTGTGCTGTGGGCTTGGCCATAACTTCTTTAATTGTGATTGTTGTAATAGATGAGGATTTGGTAAACCGATTTATTACAATGATAGTTGTTTCAGCTAGACGATAAGCCCAGGTGGACACAGATTCAATAACTGTGTGGGCCAGGGGTATTCAGACACATGTGGTTGGAATCCATGATACAGCGCGAGGTGGAGCGCTGTATTTATCGTCACACTTTTAGTGAGTTCGGCGCAGGTCATCTCCTGCTCCGTCATATATATATATACAATAATATATATATATATATATATATATATATATATATATATATATATATATATATATATTAGGGTGTCCCAAAAAAATCGAAGTATTTTTTTTCCAACGCATACCCTCTTATTATGTTTGAATGGTGCCCAAACACTTGTAAACGAAATTTTACGTACTTAGAACGATAGGAACCCGTGCCGACTTGCATCGACACTTGTTCGTTCAGCCGTTCGTTCTTGTTCATTACGGCGCGCCGTAGTGACTTGTTGAAGTGCTTGCAATTACTCGTTTGTTTTATTAGTAAACGCATTATTTTCGTTCAGTCAAGATGTCAGTAGAATTTCGCAGTTCTAAAAAAGGAATATTTTTAATAGGGGATGTAAAACATCAAATAACTGGCTCTAAATTACCGTCTAATGGACAAGTATTGGCAGTTCTATTCTACAATATTCGTGAAGTGAAATTAAGTGGCAATGAGAGCGCGAATTATATAGATTATATAGAATTATATAGATTTATTATAGATTATTACTAGGTATTTTTTACCACTTTAAAAGTGGTTTCGCCGGAAAGCATGACATCACCATCATGACATCATCATTTCCACTCAATTATCAATATTATTTTCAGATACTGAGGAAATTCTGGATGCAGTTGGTTTTATGACTTTGCCTTTCCTGATGACATCCTCAATTATAAAAAAAGATAAAGCAAAAAAGCAATGGAGACCTTCTAAATATGAAGTTCTAGAAAGTTTTATTTGCCACCTGAAAAGTGCAGCGGAAATCGAAGAAACTGTACAGCGACGTAAAATGAAACTGCAGGAGCTAGGGATGACTCTTCAACCTTTCATTGTTGTGGTTGGGCCTAGTCTTAAAACGATTTCTGCAAGGTACATAATACTTAACAATTTGAGATACGAGTATGAATTGCCCTCCATATTGAAATCAGTGGATGCCTGCTTTAAACTTATATTCTCATTGAATGCTGAATATCCTGCGGAGAGTAAACATGTATGGCAATTCATTCAAAAAGTACTTTACAAAATGACTACTAAATTTGACAAGATTTTTACAACAGTACGTACTCTGGCTTCTGACCTTGAATTAGTTATTTGAACACAAGTTAAATGTTGACACAGTTCTTTAAATATGATTACTTGTTTTTTATGTTTCAACAAATTTGTAGACGTTAGAAAATTGGTCAATCACTTTACAATAGCTCACAATGAACATAAATTTACAGTTTATCACTGTATAGATGATGGCTGTGACCGATCGTGTAATTTGAGAAATACATTTTGTAAACATGTGAATAAATTTCATCTGTCACAAAAAAAAAATTACCTTCTAATTCAAATATTTTATCACCACAGGCAAGTGCCTGTCCTGATTTAACAAGCCTACCAAGTACATCTCAAACAGTTCAGACAGAACCACAATGTAAACCCTCTACTGATCTTGCGAATTATTTATATATATTTATAACATAAAAGTTCTATGTATCTCTGCTCACATTCAATGTAATCACTAACAATTTTTGACATATCCTGAATCTAAAACCACTATTATTATATAAACTCAACTCAACATACTTTTAGTTCGCAACACCCTGTCAGGGTTCATGTACTTATTAACCTACTAACCATGTAATGTATGAGTGCATGTAAGCGAAGATAAAGAAATAAAGAAGAAATAAAGAATTCTTTAAATCAAGTAAGACAAGGAGTCTCAGCTGTTTCAAATACATCATACTCTGATAGTAATAATGTACAATTATTTTTGTCTTCTCTGTACGCAAACCCTTTGTTGCCTAGAAAAATTGTTCAGGATATAGTTGAAGGTGTCAATAAGTATGTTTGTGGTGCCACATCTTCTAACATAAGAAATATTTTTGAGAATATATATCAGTCTACAGCTGTTAATAATATAGAATTAGTAAAACAAAAGGTGCTGTCAGCCATCTATGCCCCATTAAAAACATTAAATTCTGAACACACCCGCCTACAATATTTTAAAAACGTCGGATCTTATATAGCGCCAAACGAAATAGTTATCGGTCAAAGAAAAACGACTATAACTAATCGCGGTGTAGTAAAAGCCGTTACAATAGAATGTACACAGCAGTTTATCTAACTTAGGAAAGTTCTTCAAAAATATTTTTAATTAGATGGAGTGTTAAAAGAAACATTAGACTACATAAATACTTTGAGAAATGAAAATAATAATGTTACCAATTTTATACAGGGTGCATTTTGGACAAAATTTATGATGAAGTTCAAAGACAAACTAGTATTTCCGTTATTTTTATTTTTTGACGATTACGAAAGTGGTAATGTACTAGGGAGCCATTCTGGGATCCATAAGTTGGGAGCTGTGTACATTTCTGTAGGTTGCGTACCTCCAGAAAGAGCTTCTACTTTGACCAACATTTTTTTAGCACTACTATTTCATTCTTCTGATAGAGTGGCATTTGGCAACAACATTATATTCAAACCATTAATTGATGAACTAAATTTTCTATTTGAAACTGGAGTTGAAATTACTGTTCCTACATATCAAGGTCAATTATATTTTGCTTTAGCTTTAATAGTCGGTGACAACCTTGGAATTCATTCAATTATAGGTTTTAATTAATCGTTTTCCTCTAATCATCCTTGTCGAATTTGCAACGTTACAAAAGACACTATGAAAACTCAGTGCTTTGAAGAAACACATTTGCTTCGTACTGATAATGAGTATCTTGCACAAGTCGAAACAAATAATCCTAGCAATACAGGTATAAAAGAAAAGTGTGTTTGGTTATCTGTTAAACATTTCAGTTTATTTAATCAAGTAGGAGTAGACATAATGCACGATATACTTGAGGGAGTTGCAAAATATATCATGTCTTTCCTTATCAATACATATAATAAAATCGTAACCGATTGCTGTCTGTACATGGTAGATAAATGAGTAAAAATATTTTTGGGGGCTTTTACCAACGCAATAGAACACAAAACAATGATTTTTAGAATTTTTGTCTGTTTGTCGGTTTGTCTGTTTGTCTGTGCGTTTGTGCACGCTAATCTGAGAAACGGCTGAACCGATTCGTTTGCGGTTTTCATCGAAATATTGTGATAAGTTTCACTTAAAATTTAGTGTTTGTTTTATTTAAATCCGTTCATAAATGAAAAAGTTAAATCAATTTTTAAGAATCACGTCAAACATTTTTGTTCGAAAAACTGTGTTTGTAGACGCTAATCTCAGAAACGGCTGAACAACTTCGGTTGCGATTTTCATTTATGTATTTAAATAAGTTTCACTTAAAATGTAGTGGTTGTTTCATTAAAATCCGTTGATAAATAAAAAAGTTATATCAATTTAAAGAATCACGTCAAAGATTTTTGTTCGAAAATTAGCTATGAAATAAACTGTACAGTAGCATTGGCTAAAACTTTTGTCAATTTTATATTAAGGTTTTTATAAAATAATAAAGGTTATTACCGGCCAAGTGAAGGTCGGGCTCGCGCACAAAGGGCTCCGTCCCGTTATCTATAAAAAATCACGTTTGTTGTACGGGAGCCTCAATTAAATATTTATTTTACTCTATTTTTAGTTGTTATATCGGCAAGAGAATTACATCATTATGAAAATTTCAACTGTCTAGCTATCACGGTTCATGAGAAACAGCCCGGTGACAGACAGGCAGACGGACGGAAGGACGGACAGCGGAGTCTTAGTAACAGGGTCCCGATTTTAGCCATCGGGTACGGAATACGGAACCCTAAAATTTACTATTTTGATGTTTTCGGAGTGTTTTTATTAGTTTTTTTTTTGGTCACCGATAGATGGCGCTGTTAAAAATACACAGAACCTAGGGCCACAAGACCCAACGCCACGAAACGGCCATTTTTAGCATGATTGTGGGCGCGAAAATGGAAAACGGAATCAAAATAGGAAGTATTAGGTTAGGCTCAGGGAATGTCCTCTGACTAAAGCATAGGGTGCAGTGAGCGAGTCACAGACCACCATAGCGGTCGCCGCGCCGGGGCTGGCCCATAGTGTCTGAGAGGTAACACCGCGGAGTTTTTAGTGGTAAACGCCACATAACCATACCGGTCTCCCGTTACTGGCAAGGTGTCCGAAGGGATTTTTCCCGCGCAAAAGAGGCGCAACTGCTGCCTCCATGACGTGGGCCAGTCGGGCGATGGGAACGGGATTCCGTCGCTCCACAAATACGGTCCTCTAGGTTGAAAGGAGCATTTGTGTCAACACGCGTCTTTACCCTAGCGGATAAAATTGAAGGCCGATGTACCACCGCGCAGGCCACTCAGACTCCTCTCGATAACTGAGAGAGTACCTCGAATGAGCTCAGCCGAAGCCGCTGATAAGCGGTCGCCGTATACCAGGTCTTTGGAGCAAGATTTAGCACACGGCCTTGGCAAAAGCGGTAACGCCGTTATGTCACCATGAGTTTTTTTGTGAGTGAGAGCCATAACCGTCCGATTTCCTGTGGCCGAAAGGCACCTTTTCCTCACGTAAGAAGAAAGGTTAGGGAAAAAAGGTTAGGTTAAATTTAGGTTAGGCACTGCAATAAAAATGTGTGGAACACCCATACCAAGACTACTTAGTATTGTGACCTCCTTCCCTGAGGAACGAAAGATCATGGTCATTTTTCAGTTCTCCAAACCTCTAAACAGCCGTATAGGACGCCCTACCCGAGAAACTCTTCAAACGGAGGTTCTTAGTGAACACTAAGCAGACATTGATCTCAGAGAACACTAACTTCCTTCCATCCTTGAATCTTTACTGGTAAAATGTGCCGAGACACTGGCACGTCAAATACCTGGAGGTATCTAAAGTTTGGCAGATGCCTCAGCTTGAAAGTCCACATCAATAGAATGGTGACGATAGTGAAGATGGCCCGGGGGAAGGTCTATCCAGTACTTTCCTCTCGCTTCCAGCTACGGACGCGGCTCATGATTAAGGCGATCTTAAGAAAACCTATGTTTAAGGTTACTTAAGGAACGCCGTCATCCGTCGGGACTTAAAGTAGAAATGCTTATTTCTCGACTTTCATCTCCCGCTTAGCGAAAGACATGTTTGACAAGGCTTACCATTGCACCGCCACATCGGGAGGGTGGGGGAGAGGGGGTGATACGTATAGACGGTGGCAGCAGTTCGCTGCAGAGAGCTACAACAGATTAGTGATGTGGAAACTGACGCCAAAAGACGGAAGATGAATGAAATATTAGCAAAGTCACTACGTATTGCATAAATATTTTGTATTAGAGAGACCCACGGCGTAGCAGTAACATTCGGTAACAGTGTAAGTTTACATGTAGTTTACAGTCCATGCTGGCAGAACCATGATGGCAGAAGGGCCGTCGAAATATCTGGCAAAAAACGATATTAATAGTCAAAATTCCGATCGACTTAGACTGTGACTAGAGATAATGTGTGATCGTAGTAAAGAAGGAACCCTTATAGTTTCGCCATTTCTGTCTGTCTCTCTGTCCGTGGTTTTACTTAGAGATAATTAGTACCAAGAAGCTGTAATTTGGTAACGGTCATGAACTTACAGTAGCACTAGGCAGGGCAACTGGCCTGACGGTGCCCATGCGATGGGTTGACGAAATAATCAAAGTCGCGGGTTACACCTGGATGTGAGCAGCACAGGACCGAGATGTGTCGACGAAGACATGTCTATGCTCAGCAGTGGACGGAAGAAGGGCTGAGATGATGATGAAATCTTTAGTTTTAATTCTAAGTCGAAATTCACAACTACGGAACACTTCACTGCGCGTGACCTGATATGCACTTGACCGGTTTTATTAAAATATCAAAATAAAGATTCTTATAAACTAAAGTCCACGCTGACGAAGTCGCGGGCAACAGCTAGTAATAAAATATGTACGACATTTAAAATACTGTTGGCAATCCAACATGTAGTTCTATTATTTTTAATCTGTAAAATTATGCTGGCAACACTCTGTTCAATTGTAGTCAGTTGCCATGTAGACTTCCGCAAGCAAAGTATAAATTTCTGTCTCCGAACTATCTGTGCTACGGTGTATGTGACATTGTGTGTGTAATAAAGAACGTTTAAGTAGTGCTCGGACTATTATTCGGACCAGCCCATTCAGCATACCCCACAGTCCACTGCATATCACTGGGCACTTTCTTTCATGGTCCTTCGAAAGGAGTTTCCGCCCCGAGTGCTACACGCGAAGGCAAGCCAAAGTTATCGCCGTCGATCGAAGCATAGAAGAGGCAGAAGGAAGAATAGAAAACAATTCTTAATATCAAGATCATTTAGCCGTCATCAAGAAGAAAAATAGTGGTAATTAGAAGTGCAAAATTCGTCAAATCATCATATCGGAAGACGCTGTTTCCGACATCCATTTCCGCCATAATTTGATAGCTCGCTAAGCTGTCATTCGTCGATTTAAATTTGTGCGCCCATTTTTGCGCGACGAACATCATCCAACAACAGTGAAGAAAATTGAAGCGCTTGTCCAGCTCGTCCTCCAGTTGGCTGCAAGAAAAGTTCGCGATATCGCCGCAGCGTTCCGTGGCGCTGATTACTACGCGCAGCTTGAATTCCGCGCGTCCAAACTGCGTTCCCATTGGCCGCGTCCTGCGAGTGGCTGATCTGCGAGTGCGCCACGCCATTCTTCCCGGCTTCCGGCTCGGCTTCTCGTTTTTTCTTTCCACTGACTGTTCTGTTGTGCGTGCGCCATTTGAGTTGCCTCCATTTTGTATTGCAAAGATTTTTCAGTTCATAGATAGTGTATTATTGTAACAGTGTTTCTTAGCAGTAAATTGTACAAAATAAGCGACAACCATTTCGGAATCGGACAAAACATCTTTGTCTGCGCTCATCCGAAAGAGAAATGCTTTGAAAGGTGCGTTGACAAAACATTTTCTTTATTTTTCTGACTTTCAAAAAGTAGACGTCAGTAGTGAAGCCCTTCTTGTTAAAGAGGAGCGTTTGCGAGTAACCTTTGAAAAATTCGACGCTATAAATCTCGAAATTTGTTCCGTAGACCCGGATGCTGGTGACTACGAAGTCGAAGAAAAATACTTGAATGTTATTACGAGTATCAAAAAACTTATGTCAAAAGCACCTCCAACGCAGTTCTCTAAGAGTTGCAAACTGCCATCTCTGTCAGTGCCTACCTTTACTGGTAAGTACTCGGAGTTTAGGACTTTCATTAATTTGTTTGACGCCTTGATTGATAAGAACAATGCACTAGAAAATGTACAAAAGCTGTTCTACCTGCGCAATTTCTTACAAAATGAGCCACTAGACCTTATTAAAAACCTTCCATTAGTGTCAGAAAGTTACTGTGAGGCAAGGTCAATTTTTGATGAACGTTACAATAATTCCTATAAAATTACAAATGATCACATTTCTTTATTGTTAGACATGCAACCTATTCACAAGTCAACTGCTTGTAACATACGTCAATTTCTATCTACGATCAAGCAGCAGTTGGCTGCTATTAAAAATTTAGGCCATGATATTAGTACATGGGACCCTATTATTATGTGCATTCTGACACGAAAGTTGGATATTATATGTAGTCGTGAATTCCAATTATCCTGTGACAAAGACCCAACTGTCGAATCTTTAATCAATTTTTTAGATAGAAGAGCACTTGCACTTACAATCTTCATCAAGCGCCAAGACTGCTAACATGGCAGTCATGAAGACGCCTGCAACTTCAACGCCACCGGCCTGCATATTGTGTAAGTCATCTCACAAGCTTTTTACTTGTCAACAGTTCAAAGAAAAGTCACCTGAGGAACGGCTCAAGTTTGTTATAGATAACAATTTATGTCAAGTTTGCCTTAACAAACACACTAAGAAATGTCGATTTTTCTTCAAGTGTGATAAGTGCAAACAAAAGCATAACACCTTAGTCCATCAGGATAAGGGACAATTACCAGTAACTTTGTTTTTGAAATCTAGCTCAGAGCAAGTTCTTCTGCCTACAGCCCGAGTAAAAATTGTGGCAAGTGATGGTAGAATTTTTCATGTCAAAGCGCTGCTTGACAGTGGTTTACAAGTAAATTTTATTTCTAATGAATTAGTGGAACTACTGAAGTTGAAAACTAAGAAAATACTGACACCGGTATTAGGCATTGGCAGCACAACGAGTCATATAACTGAAAGTGTCAATTTGCAGCTGCATTCTCTCACCAAAGACTTCAAGCTCTCGGTCACATGCTACGTTATGGACAAAATCACATCAATGTTACCTCAAACCAAGATTGAAACCGATAAGCTTCATCTCCCAGTAGGCATCCCATTAGCAGACAAAGACTTCAATATACCTAGCAGTATACATGTCTTACTTGGTGCCGATGTGTTCTTCCAGGTGCTGTTACCGCCTGAGCATCGTGGTAAACACGGCTTGGAGCAGGTTCAGTGCAGCCCCAACACATCTGCATCACTACCGCTTCTTCGCACTCAATTTGGATATGTCATTGCAGGTTCTGTGCCTACACACTTACAATCACAACCGGTAACTTTATTTTGTAAAAAATGTGATAATGCCTTAAATGACACTCTTTGTCAGTTCTGGAAAACAGAGAATGTTCCTGAATTTTTTGCTGAAAGTTTGCCAGAGCATGAAGCATGTGAGAAACTATTTTCTGACACAGTTTGTTTAGACACTCAGAAAAATAAATTTGAGGTTGCTTTACCACTCAAACTACCACTAGAGTCGGTCAATCACACTCTTGGGCATTCATATAATTTAGCTCTGAAAAGATTTTATAATTTAGAGGTTAGGTTTCAAAAAGATTCTCAACTGTTTAAGCTTTATAGTGAATTTATTCATGACTATATAGAGCAAGGCCATGGCACAGTCATCGATATCAGTCAGTATGATCTCTCTTCGGATGCTGTTTATTTTTTAGCTCACCATCCCATTCTCAGACTTGACAAAAAGACAACCAAGTGTCGGGTGGTATTTGATGGGTCAATGAAAACTAGTACCAAAACTTCACTGAATTACTTGCAACTAAATGGTCCTATAGTCCAAAAGGAATTAGTTGATATTTTATTGTTGTTTAGAGTTGACAAATTTATTTTTGTAACAGATATAAAAAACATGTTTAGACAAATTTCATTGGATCCTAAATATAGATCAGTGTTAAATATCCTTTGGAGGAACAGCCCCAAGGATGACATCCAATGCATTCAGCTAAATACAGTAACATATGGGCTCAAAAGTTCATCATATTTAGCTACACGTTGTTTGAAGGAATTAGCGGATAGGTATAAGAAAGAATATCCATTAGCCGCCTTTATTATTGAAAATTCCATGTATATTGATGATGCCCTGGTTTCACAAGGTACCCCAGAGCTTTTAATTGAATCAAAAAGGCAACTTTGAGCTTTTAGAAATTGGTGGCTTCTTTTTGCATAAATGGTACTCAAACTGCCCTCAATTATTAAAAGATATTCCTATTTCTTATCAGCAGTTTGAAGACATAGAATTAGAAAAGAATAACCTTAGTTTTAAAACTCTTGGTGTTAACTATAACACTAGCATCGATTCATTCATGCTCTATCACCCAATTTCAACTCTGCCATGCCTGTTTCTAAGCGCGAAATACTAAGCTTTATTGGTAAATTCTATGACCCATTGGGTTTAGCAGGCCCAGTTGTGGTAAAGGCTAAGGTTATAATGCAAAAGCTTTGGAAGGCGCAGATTGCTTGGGATGAACGACCAGCTGATGACTTACTTGATCAATGGCGTGAGTTTTATAACTGCTTGCTGTCCATGCAGCCAATTGCAACACCACGATATGTGAATTCAAGCACCGCACGCTCTATTCAGATTATAGGTTTTGCTGATGCTGCCACTTGTTCCGCACATGGTTGCTGCATTTATCTGAGAGTTGTTGATCAGGCAGGTAATGTAAAAGTATCCTTACTCGGATCAAAGTCACGTGTCAACCCCTCAAATAAATGTCTAACTACACCTAGACTTGAACTAAATGCCGCGGTACTGCTTGCAAAATTGGCCGCTAGAGTGCATAACACCTTGCAGCTTAAGATGAACATTGATAAAGTCATTTTGTATTCAGATTCTCAAATAGCTTTAGCTTGGATTAAGACTGACATAACTAAGCTTGACACTTATGTGGCAAACAGAGTAAGGACAATTTCACAACTCACACATTCTTATGTATGGTCTTACGTAAGCTCTGAAGAGAACCCTGCAGACTGCCTAAGCAGAGGTATTTTTCCTAGTGAGCTGCCTAATCATCCTTTGTGGTGGCGAGGCCCAGGTTTTATTTCCACTTGTGACTATGATATAGACAATGTGCCTATTTCTTTTAATCCACCCCAGGTTGAGGTTAGCCCCGTGTCTTCAAGTGCAATGCTCTGTACAGTCTCAAATGATCAGGTAGCAAATGTAGACAACGATCAGGTACTTTGTTTAGATTTTCTAAATAAATATTCTAATATTAATAAAATGCAACGTATATTAGCATATATTCAACGTTTTGTTCAGAATGCGAATAATAAAGGTGTCAAAAACAGCTCAAAATATTTGTCAAGTAAGGAATTGAATGATTCATTGTTGTTAATCATTAAGTATGAACAGCAAATACATCTTAAGGATGACATTCATGATTTAAAATGTAAAAATAAAATTGTAAAAGGTAATTTAAAGCCACTTTGGCCATTTATTGATGACAGAGGTTTAGTTAGGGTTGGTGGACGTTTAGAAAATTCATCGGTTCCATATTCTCAGAAACACTCAGTTGTTCTGCCTCGAGATTCTCGTATTACACAGTTAATAATTGAAAGCGAGCATATTAAAAGTCTCCATGCTGGGCCAAGACTACTTCTGTCAACAATAAATCAGAAATTTTGGATTTTACATGGTGTTAGAGAAATCAAGAAGGTTATTCACAAGTGTGTGATATGTTTTAAGTTAAAAGCTGCTGCAGCTAAGCAATTGATGGGCTCCCTGCCGCATGACAGGGTAAATGTAGTATGTCGCACATATCAAAAGGTCGCTTTGGACTTTGCAGGCCCAATTTTAATTAAGCAGTCTAGAATTAGAAAGGCTCTACAATCAAAGGCATATGTCTGTGTGTTTGTATGTTTTGCCACTAAGGCAATACATTTGGAATTAGCGTCTAATTTACAGACAGACACGTTCCTGGCTTGCTTGAAAAGGTTCATTGCACGCAGAGGGCTGCCCACTGACATATACTGTGATAACGCTTCCACCTTTAAATGTGCTAACAGTCAGTTACATGAATTGTACAAATTACAGAATTCTAAAGATCATCAACAAGAAATTCATACTTTTTCATCTCAAAACAAAATTGTATTCCATTTTTTGCCTTGTTATAGCCCTACCTTTGCAGGTTTGGCCGAAGCCGGAGTCAAAAGTATGAAATTCCATTTAAAGCGAGTAGTGCAAAAGGCTTTGTTGACATATGAAGAATTAAATACCGTTCTGTGTCAGATAGAGGCGATATTAAATAGTAGGCCGCTTATGCCATTGTCTACAGATGTAAATGATTTTTCATGTCTTACACCAGGTCATTTTATTATAGGGTCTCCCTTGAATAGTTACCCAGAGCCTAATGTGTCAGATACTCATACTAATAATTTGAAATTTTTGAAGTTGTGTAGTAGCATTAGAAATTCGTTTTGGAAGGTCTGGAGTAAGAGTTATTTAAATATGTTACAGTCACGTCCTAAATGGCGAGACCCACAAGCTAATGTAAAGGTAGGCACGTTAGTGATACTTAAGGAAATTGACACTGCACCTTTGTACTGGCCATTGGCTAGGGTCATAAAGGTTTACCCTGGATCTGACAACAAGGTTAGAGTAGTTGAAGTTAGAACTTCAAATGGCAGAACTCATAAAAGAGTAATTGTGAAAGTTTGTGTTTTACCCATTGAACCTGGTAGTGATGTATGATGTTTTTATGTTTTATTTTGGTAAACTTTGTTAATGTTAATCTTTTTAATATTTTTTTTTGGTCTATGTTGTTGCTATTTCCAATACTTAAGGTAGCAATTTGTAATTGTGATGTGCATAATTACTGTAAGTTTTTTTATATAACAACATATTGAAATCTCGTTTTCAATTTATCTCTTTGTCATTGCTGTTGTTTTCATGTACTTAGTAATGATACATAACAATAATAATGGTATTACTGTTACTTTGCCATAGATTTATTGAGTTAAGCCAACTTGACTTAATATTGTGTGTTGTTATTGTATAACAATTTAAAAATAAATTCGTTTTTATCTATATGTCAGGCTGTGTCTAGAAATAAGGTTACGATGTATGGCTAGATCTTTTCATCCATAAATTTGTATGTAATACCAAACTTCTTATAGGCTGGCAGTATGTTGGCAATCCAACATGTAGTTCTATTATTTTTAATCTGTCAAATTATGTTGGCAACACTCTGTTCAATTGTAGTCAGTTGCCATCTAGACTTCCGCAAGCAAAGTATAAATTTCTGTCTCCAAACTATCTGTGCTACGGTGTATGTGACATTGTGTGTGCAATAAAGAACGTTTAAGTAGTGCTCGGACTATTATTCGGACCAACCCATTCAGCATACCCCACAGTCCACTGCATATCACTGGGCACTTTCTTTCAAATACTTTACATTAGAAACTCTAAGCAGTAGAATAGAAAATTTTGACTATGGGCCTGATAGTTCTAGTAAACCATGTGTACTAAGTATGGAATATATTTCTAAAGGAAATATTCGGCTCTCTGCTTCTGAAATGTTATCATTTTTGCGATACTTTGGTCTTATTATAGGCGACTTCATACCAACTAGCGATGATTATTGGCAACTGTACATAGTATTGCGCAAAATCGTTGACCTGTTGATGTCCACTGTAATCAATGAAAACAGTTGTCAATTGTTACAATATTTAGTGTCTGAATTAAACGAACTCTATATAACACTTACATGTCAACCATTAAAACCTAAATTTCATTTTCTGACTCATTACCATAATATGTTATTAAAATTTGGACCTTTATGTAATATTTGGTGAATGCGTTATCAAGCAAAACACAGGGTGTCTAAAATATCTGCTCGAGCTTCGTTTACTCGTCGCAACATTACGAAGTCACTTGCAATAAAACATCATCCTCTCCCCCCTGGATATTGAACGAAGTTAGACGTGCCAATATTATTTTTCATTTTAATTTATATTAATTTCGAAATTAAATTACGCTTGTAAAATTTTGCAAAGTACCAGTATCGCAGGACTGCGCAAGAGTTTCGCAAACAGTGCTCAGTGACAAGGACCCCAAGTAGTGTGAGTGAAGTAAATATATTTAATACTGCCGCTGCACCACTTCTGGCGCGACAAAACTCCTCCCTCCTTTTCATTGAACTACACCACTGGTTGCGTTGTGTTCACGCCCACCAGCGCAGGAGTCGCTTCTAAGTGGGTGGGGTACATTAGTTATCTCACTCATCCATCACTACCTGTTTTTTGCATTTAATGCACCGGTCGCCTTTTTTCACTGCGTAAAAATAAAAGAAGTTTGCGCTAGTAATGTTCCGCTCGCCCGCCGAAAAACAAAGTCCTGTCTATGGATCCGCCCCCGATGTGAGCCAACTTATTGGGAGTCCTGCAGGAGATACTGTAACACTCCGTTCTAGCAAACGGCGTCGTCAGTGTGATTGTGATTTGAGTTATGAGTCTAAATTGGACAAATTTATCAATACACTGACAGAATGGAAAAATATTACTGACGAAAAATTATCAGACATAAAATCATGGAAAAATATTACTGACGAAAAATTATCAGACATAAAATCGTCAATTACAAATATTCAGCACCAAAATAACGAAATAATTGCAGTTAATGCGGAGATTGAAAAATCAATCGACAACTTATCTCTGAAGTACGAAGATTTGCGTACCCAATTATCTTCTTTTCAAATAAAATCGAATGAGTGCCTAGAACGCGTCTCAAAAATTGAAACACACTGTGAAGAAATTGATCGTGCCTCGCGAATTTCCTGCCTCGAGCTGCGTAACATTCCGCACTTATCAACCTCCTCCCAAGAAGACCTGCTTAAAATAGCCACTACTACATTTAAGGAGCTGTCAATAGATTTATTGTTTACAGACGTGTTTGACATTCGCCATCTCCCTACAAAGTCAGAAAACAAGACAATTCTCATTTCCCTGAACTCTGTTACGAGTATCACCAAAAATAAGCTATTGTCTGCGTATAGAAATTACAATAAATCTAACCCCAACAATAGACTCAACTCTGGTGTATTTGGTCCGGGTGCACCCAAGCAACCCATCTATATTGCCGAGCATCTAACCCCTAAGGCTCGACGTCTTCACTACTTGGCCCGGGGATTCGCAAGTGAGGCGCAGTATAAACACTGCTGGACATCGAATGGGAGGGTTCTGCTCAGAAAGGACGATAATACTAAATATATCGTCATAACATCAGAAGAACAACTCGCTGCCTTAATGAATAATTGCTAATTGCTATCTATTTTTTCTTGTATTTTAATTTAAGTCTAATTAATACTTGAACAAAGAATACATGTCTACAAGTATACTGGCACTCTAGTTAATTAAACATTTGATGTTTATAAACAGGTAAAACTGTAATAATCCTCAAATTTCACATGTAAACCTACTCATAAAAGATTTTACAGATACTTTTATAGAACTAGAACTCGTGGATGTTTGGGAATATACCCAGGTTTATTATCCTTTCGGCCCGGGCTATGGTTTATTTTCTTTTAGAGTCCTAACTGTATACCTACTTATAGATAAAAGTATGGAATTACTATAGTTTGTGTTTTACTTTTAGATATGCTTGCTTTTATATATTTTTATTTTCTTTTCTTTTTTTATTACACGCACTGCTAACTATTAATGGATTAAAACTTTAAATTGTAAATGTAAACACGCATACTGAGCTGGGAGCCATAACACAAGGAAACTTACTTTGGTGCTAGCTCGGTGTGGGTGATTTTGTCTTTATTATTTATAAATTATAAGTGCTAATTTTTGTACTAACTACTCTGCCGCGTCGTCGCGCTTGTGTGCCTGGATAATTCTTTTTTCAAATTGCATTAAATTATAAACAAACGGAATATTTATTTTGACAGACATATATATCCTTCCCTGTGCTGACAATATTTGTAAAATAGTATTTTTATCTATTTCAACTTGAGACTTACATTCTCGTACCTGTGAGTTAAACCTATTGGGCATTATAAAAATGAACGGAAACAGTGATCTACTTAATAATATTGACAACATTTCGGTTGCCACTTCTTGCATGTGCGATGCTCAGGAAGTCCGTCCAAGACTCCCATCACATAATAATTCTCTTAATATAATAACACAAAATATTCGCAGCCTATCTGCTAATTACCCTGATTTTCTTGTCTTACTAAATGAACTCAACGTCAAACCCGACATTATTGTGCTAACCGAATGTTGGCTAGAATGCAACCCAAATATACCATTGATGGATATTCGTATTCTGTTTCTTCTCTACCTGCTAATAAGAACGATGGTGTACTGGTCTATTACAACAGTTCACTTACCGGAATCACTGTAATCGAACCTCAAATCGTCGACGCTAGCTGTCTCTTATTTAAAATAAATACTGAAACAGCCATATTGGGAATACATCGGCCATGTGCGTTTAAGAATTACACGAATTTTACACAATCTTTAGATACCACACTTTCAATGCTAAAGGTCTTTAAAAACATAATAATCATCGGAGATATTAACATTAATATCTCTCCTAATTCCGCTGATGATGAAAGTGACATTTATTTAAATATGCTGGCACATCATGGTCTGCTTCCGACTCATACTTTCCCCACAAGAGGCCCAAACTGTCTCGATCATGCTATGTTAAGATCCTCCATCCCAGCCTTTTCCTTTGTTATTGAAACAACCATTACTGATCACCACACTGTCTTACTATCTTTAGATAATAACAAAATCTCTAGACCGCGTCCTCCCTCCAAACGGATCGATTACAATAGCCTAAATACCTCTCTTCAAAAGACAGATTTTTCTCCTATCCTTAAATACACTAATCCTGAATTGGCAACTAACTATCTTATTTCCACAGTCCAATCTTTGATCTCACAACACACTTATACTAATAGTCTACCCCGCCGCCGTAGAATAAAGCCGTGGATCACGCCCGGCTTACTTAGGTGCATCCGAAATAGAGATCGCCTTTATAGAAAATTAAAAAGAACTCCAGACAATGAAGTCATTCGCATAACGTACAAGAGATACTGTTCTTTTTGTAACAAGTTACTTAAATTCGTGAAAAGGTGTTACGAAAAAGATTTAATAAACAAAGCTGGTGGTGACTCTAAAGCTCTTTGGAGCGCCATTAAAAGCGTGACAGACTCTTCAAAACCCCCTTCTACTTCCACGGAACTATTGTCTATTATGCCCACACCCAGTGAATCACTGGATAATGTCAATTCTTTCTTTGCTTGTGCCGGAAAAAATCTTGCTAATGATATTGTAAAAACCCGCTCCCCCAATCTCCATGCATCCTCTTCTACTTCTTTTATCAATACATCAACCATTGAATCCCCCACTCATTCCCCATGTCAATTTTTTGCTCTATTAGATGCCACACATAAAGAAGTTGAAACCATTATTGATTCCCTCAAAGCAAACCGTGCTGTCGGGTGGGATAATATATCAATGTCTCTAATCAAAAACCATAAGAATATATTCATTCCTTTACTTACCCATATCTATAACCTCTCTATGTCATCTGGTATTTTTCCAACTGCGTTTAAGAAAGCACTAGTCCATCCCATCTTTAAAAAGGGCGAACGAAATTGTCCTTATAACTACCGCCCCATATCGATTCTAACAGCTTTCTCAAAAATCCTAGAGCGTCTCATCAACAATCGACTTATCTCATTTCTTGAGTCGCGCTCCATTCTATTCTCTAATCAACATGGCTTCCGAAGTGGGAAATCCACCAACAGTGCTGTTCAAGAACTTACAGACTATATTGTTCATAAACTGGATGCGGGGCACAAGTGTCTGGCCATTTTTCTTGACCTGGCCAAAGCCTTTGATACAGTCTCAATAGAGATTCTTCTTACCAAGCTGGAAACTATTGGCATAAGGGGGATCCAACTTGAACTGTTTCGAAGCTATTTCACTGACCGTGTACAATCTGTAGTGGTGGATGGTGAAAAGAGCTCCGAGTTGCCGATTTACTACGGGGTTCCCCAGGGTAGTATACTGGGACCTACCCTCTTTTTGATCTATATTAATGATCTCTTCAATCTCCCTATCCCCAACTGTAGGATCATCTCCTATGCCGACGATACAGCTCTCCTTTTCTCAGCAAAAACTTGGGAAAGTGCTTATCAGCACGCGCAGCATGGTTTCGATATTGTTTCTAACTGGCTTCGTCTTAACCTTCTTTCTCTCAACGTGCAAAAAACTCAGTTAGTTAATTTTTCAATTTATAACCTAGTTGAACAAAATAAAATCTTATCTAAATTATGTATTGTTGCACACTCTCATTCTAATTCTTTTGCCTCGTCCTGCTCTTGTCCTACCCTGTCCCCCTCTGATAAAGTAACATATTTAGGAATAATTATTGACAAAAATCTGAATTTCAGAGAACATATAAATGTCACTGCTGGGAGAATCCGTAGGTTAATGTACATTTTCAAGCGCTTAAGGCATGTTGCCGAACCTTGTGTCTTGAGAATGGTGTATTTTGCTCTTGGACAGTCTTTACTAACATACTGTGTCTCTGCTTGGGGCGGTGCTTGCAAGACCATAATAATAAAAGTCGAACGAGCTCAAAGAGCCCTTCTCAAGGAATGTACGTTTAAACCCTTTCTTTTTCCTACGAGTGAATTATACCAATACTGCGAGGTTCTCTCTGTGCGTCAGCTATACATTTTAAATTCCATCCTGCAACAGCATAAAATTACCCCATATAACCCTAACTCTCATAAACGGAACCATCTCGTAGCTACCTTCGCCTTTTTCAAAAAGGAATTTTCGCACCGCTTCTTCTGTTTTATGGGTCCGTTTTTATATAACACATTCCAGGCCAAACTTAAGATCTTATCCCTATCAAATTACTCATGTAAAAAACTTTTGTTTAAATATCTCCTTACACTCAACTACACTGAAACCGAAAATTTACTCTTTATACCTAAATAATCTACTATTAAGATACTGAATTTACAATTCTTCGAAATATGGGCTTATCTGGGCACATCTAGAATAACTACTAACAATATTTTATATTAAGTTAAATTTTCTTATCTATGTTTTTTGTATTCACATAGCAATGTAAGTCATAAAGTCATAACCAAAGGTGAGAGCACTGGAGAACTGTGACACAGGCCTTGCCTTTATCAGTCTCCAGTCTCCATAAATCGGTGATGGCAACATTCATACATGTTCTTATTTTTTGTACATACCCTGTGCGATTTTTTTGGAGAAAATAAATGTTTTTTTACCTTTACCTTTACCTATCAATTGCAATTAAATTACATTTTGATTAGAGGTACATTAGATGCTACAGTTTCCGTAAGTCCTTCTAAAAGGCTTCAGTAAAACAAATATAATGATGTCATAAACTGACTGAATTTACCTCTAGGCAGTTCACTAAGTAATGTGACTTGGGCTATAGTAAAAGGTACAAAATACAAGCTTGGGTCCGTCTTAGTCCGTGATGAATTTGCTGAATTTACTTTTATGGTCATTAAAAGTATATTTATTTATAATACTACTTCAGTTATTTTTGAGTGTACATTATTAAATACGATAAGTTTTGATGATCACTTACATTGTTTTGAAGTACAAAAATCCGAGAGAGAGCGCACAGTGTACACTTTTCAGGATGCCTTAATATCACACGTACTTTGTCATTTAAATGTTAGTTCAAGTGGCCTAAATTATGTAACTCCTCGGATATCACTTTAGAATTAATGTTAATATATATAGTTCTAATTTAAAATAATTAATCCCGATCCTTTTTACTGGTAATCGGGTAGATAGATACGGCTTCCATTAGGAATGCAGTAATACATTCCTAATGGGAGCCATATCAGATATTATTCATAACTATATTAACCAATCAGCTGATTGACTTAGAATGACACAAAGTTTTTTTGATGTGGTTCCCGTGGGGGCAATTGTTCCATATGGGTTAATTAAATGGGATAGTCCTAGCATAGGCGCCTTCGTGTTTGGGTTGTACAGTTTTTTTTACTATTTTTAATGTTAAAACTTTTGTATTCTAAATATAATGTGCTTCGGTCTGCGGTCCACGTCGCCATTTGAAAATCAATATTTAAATTTAACGATAGTAATTAGTTTTGAATTTGTTCTTACGATGCATAAAATGTATGGTAAAATATCGTCGCTGGGTATAGTTGCTAAAAATGGCCACTTTTTCAAGTGGCGCTAGTAAACCGTAGACCGAGGCCTTAAGGCGAGGTTATAGCGAAAGTGGCGCCCTCACTCAAAATAAATTATTTTTGGAAAAACTGAGATGTTAATTCAAATTCTGTCAAATAAAAATCTAAATACTCCTTTAAAGTATTTATTGCAATATAATATATCATATAAGCGGCAACCGTCTTGCTCTAAAATTCATTAATGTTAAAAACGGCCACTTTTGGCATAAACGCTAACTAAGGCTTGACGGTTGCTGCTTAGACAATATTTTATATTGCAATAAATGCTTTAAAAGATTATCTAGATTTTTACTTGACAGAATTTGAAATAACATCTCCGTTTTTTCAAAAATAATTTAGTTCGCGGCGCCACTGTCGCTATAACCTCGCCTTAAGAGGATACCGCCGCGATAGTAGCGACCTCAATGAAAATAAATTATTTTTGGGAAAACGAAGATATTATTTTCAATTCTTTCTGAAAAAGTCTTACATTATGTTTTAAACTATTTATTTAAGTATAATTTAAGTCTTTATGTGCATTTTTGCTAAAAGTGGCCACATTTGGCGAAAACGCATTGCAAAGCTAGACGACAGTTGATGAGACGTTAAATTATACTTAAATAAATAGTTTAAAACATAATGTAAGACTTCCTCAGACAAAATTAAAAATAATATCTTTGTTTTCTCATAAATAATTTATTTTCAATGAGGTCGCTACTATCGGGGTGGTATCATTTTATGTATTTTAGCAATAGATCTAGTAATAAGATAATTATTATATTACACTTTGATATTTACCTATAAGTTAACTAATAAGTGCGTATGTATGGTCCACGGTAGACTTGGTAAACCGATCGTAACTTCATTAAAATTAAGTCCCAATCTGGTAGATTCAATTCATTCTGAACGGCCATTCAGGATAATCTGTAGCCGCTGTCAGGTTCCGATTCGAAGAGTGCTCAGTTTAGATTTTGTTTCGATTATGGTAATCACGTTAAACAATACCAAGATTGGTGCACATCAGAATAGCGCATGTAAGTCTCCAAAATCGTCATGCTGCATGACGAAACGAATGTGCTAGCAGTGCTTCGAATTTTACGCACATTTAGTACACTGCTAGCACTTTCGTTTCGTCATGCAGCATGACGATTTTGGAGACTTACATGCGCTATTCTGATGTACATTGCGATTGGCCTCAAGGTCGTAGCTTAAACTTTATCGATTGCCGTGCTTAATGCACTATGAGCACTTGCCCAGGTAATGATGATATACCTACTAAGTTGATTTTAATTGACTCTACCACAGGCCAGTATGTAAAAAATTACTTTTTTTTTTTATTTATTAGACTAACATATTACAAAAATAGATACAACAGAACATTATAAGACATTTACATAAACCACTGAGGTTTGTAGTGAAATGTTAGAAGTTATTCTACGTACAATGTAAATTCTAAAACACAATCATATCTTACTTACTAATAGATATAACAAATACCTACCCACTTAAAATATTATTGATATATATTATGATATTACAATGTAATTATTTTAGCTGGGCAACCACGTCAAAAATTAAAGGTTAGTTTATTAATGTTTTCCAAAAAGTATCTTTTTAATTTAAATTTAATGTTTTTTTCGGAAAGTTGTTTCTTTATGTCACCTGGCAATGAGTTGATTAATCGCGGTACCTGATAACGCGCTGTTCTCTTTCCATAGACGTTGTTTGCGCGCTCCGTGCACAACTGGTTTTGAGCGATGGCGCGCGTGAATACAGCATGTTCAATTTTAGTTTGCAACTCGTTGTTAAAGAAGTTCTGTTTTAATAAAGCAAATTTAACGTTTAACTGAATTGGTAAGACTCCACAGTATTTAAAAAGGCCTAGCTCATTGTCTTGGTACTTTAACTTTATTTTATTAGATACAATTGTTTTTAATATTTTTAACTGTAATCTATACACGTTATCTAGATGGGTGTTATATGTCCTCCCATAGCTACTTAGGCCATATATGACATGAGATTCTGCTAGCGACTTAAAAAGTAAAAGTTTGACACTATAAGGAATTCGGTTTCTAAGAATATGCATGTTTGCTAGAAAATGTCTAAGTTTATTACATACGTAATGTATATGGAGTTTCCAATTGAGCCTATTATCAATGATGAGCCCAAGGTAAGTATGAGAATCGACAAGTTCTATAGGTGGACAACACTACAAGTACCTGTAGCCGCTGTGCTGTGCAAACAAGCGTGCTCATGTGCTGTTCAGTTTTTATTATCTATAAAGGACCTTATGTACGGCGATCTTATGTGAAGTAATTTGGTTTTATTTGTATTGAGTACAAGGCCGTTATCGTGACACCACTTGCATATAGCATTAAAATCCGCTTGCAGGTACTCGTAGGCTTTCTCTGGATTGAGATCGCTGATCACTAAGCACGTATCAAACACGTCAGCAAACTGGTAGCAGGTACACTTTGTGACGCAGTTGCTCATGTCATTTATGTACGAGAGGAAGTGTAATGGGCCAGCCACCGAGCCCTGCGCTGTGCCTTCAGTAACGTCTACAGGTTTGCTAAGTTTATCAGAAATTTTTACAACAAAGGAACGGTTACTGAGATAATTTTTATTCCAACTTAGCAAAGGGCCGCGGACGCCACACGTGTCGAGCTTAGTTACGAGAATATTATGGCCAAGAGTATCAAATGCACGAGAAAAGTCTATGCAAAGTACCAAAACATGTTTTTTTTCATTCAACGCCGAATTGACTTCATCAGTGAACTTTGAGAGAACTTCTTCCGTACCCTTTCCCTGCTGAAAACCAAATTGGTTTTCGTATAATATGTTATTGTCTCTATAGTAATTGTGTATTTGATTACAGATATATTTTTCTACAATTTTGTCAATGCTAGAGAGAAGCGTGATCTGGCGATAATTGCTATAGTCATTAGTTTTACCTTTCTTGGCAATAGGTCTTACGCATCCTTTTTTTAATTCATTTGGGTAAATACCAGATTGTACGCTCGCATTGATTAGATTAGCTAATGCCAATGACACACCGCTCCCTACCATTTTAATATCCGAGACTCGAATACCGTCTATGCCCGGGGCTTTTTTGGAGTTTAACTTTTTAATAATTTTACTTATTTTACTACTTGTTGCTTTTTGGTAGTAAATACTCGAATCAGCTGGTTTAATATATGTGTTAATGTCCATTATGGCACTATTGCAGGTCGTATTATTATTGACAGATTTATTAAATTCATTAGCAAAGTTATTGGCAATATTCTCCACAGTAACACCCTGAGACTGAAAAGCTTTAATTACCGCTTCATCTACAGATACTGAAATACGGCCAAGCATTTGATTAACAATTTGATATAATTTTTTAAAGTTTTTATTATTATCTTTTATTTTATTAATATAATAGGAATTTCTATGATATTCTAGGAGTTTATGAACTTTGTTACGTGTTTTGTTGTATTCTAATCTTATTTCAGCGTTATGAGGATTTTTTTTCCATAAGTGAAAAAGTTTATTGCGTTTCTCACACAGCCTATTAATATTATTGTTCATCCAGGGCACCCTATATAGTTTACAGTCTTTCTTATATTTCACATTCCTAGTAACTAAATTACGAGCGTTATTAAAAGAACTACAAATGAAATTGTATATTTGATTAGGACAACTCATATTATTGGTTTCCAACCAATTCACTTTTTTTAATTCCTTAGACAACAACTTATAATCAACGTAAGTTTTGTGAACATCCTGTGTTCGCTGCATTTGCAAGTCATCGCTTACGCAGGAGAACAGTATTGCACGGTGGTCTGCTAGTACGACGTCGATAGCTGCCGAGTACGGATCTAATGTGGGGAATCTACAAAACGCGTGATCGATACATGATTTTGTTACAATGTTTAATCTTTTTTCAATTCTAGTATAATCAGTGATTCCACACATCAGTCCGCGCTCGTTCAGTGTTTCTACGTACGAATCTGAAATGGTTGAAATGGTTTTTAGGTCTATATTTGTATCGCCGATTAAAAGTGTGTTTTGTTGAGTGTCAAAACTCGAGATGTAGGTACCCAGCTCGCTAATAAACAACCTTTTGTGAACATTGGAAGATGATGGCGGCCTGTAAACTGCACACACAACTATCTCCTGATGACTTGTTTTTAAAGAACCTGTTAAATTTTCAAATGTGAAGCTATTATAAGTGATGGGTGTGAATTTTAAATATTTTTTTGTATATATAATTATACCTCCACCCTTTTTGTTTACACGAAGTTGTGAGTGCATGTTATAGTCCGGTATGTTATATAACTGTACAATATTATTGGATATGCCAGCCTCTGAGACAACGATCATGTCTAATGGAAATGAACACTGATGAATAAGTTGTAACAATTTAGGAAAGTTTTTAATCATTGATCGAATATTAATATGCAAACAGGAAAAGGATAAACTTTTTTTACTAGGCAGTTGTTGAAAGAAATGATTAATGGATATGCAATTAAAAAATTCCGTAGGTTTTAATGATTCCATACAAGGGACAAAAATAGTTTAATTAGATATAAGTATATATATATACACAAAGCTCGGTTACATATAATTCACTTATCAATCTGTTCAATGTCTTGAACAGATCGAATGTAAATAATTTTACTATCATTTGTTTTACGTACACATACTTTTCCCTCCTTTATCCATATAAACTTAAATGAACTGCCTAGTTTTTGTTTAGTGTTATACTTACTTCAATATGAAGATCAATGAATAATATATTTTTTTAAATACACCGTATTTTATTTCTTTACCATTAGTTAGGTTATACTAGTAACAAAAATAAATTGCTGCGTGTAACAAAAGTACTAGGTACCATATAACAAAACAAGTACAGCTAAATCAAGTAAATATATCTGTTATTCATAATCAAATAGTTTGGTTGTGCATAGTCCAGTAGTTTGATAAAATCAACAAAACACTTTAGCTAACATTAGCATAACCGAACATTTACAGCAACATTAGTTATGGTTATATGTAAAATGAGAATATGGTTGTGCGTAGTCTAGCAGTTCAGTTATAATCAACAAAACAGTTTAGTCAAACTAAACGAAAATTTCAGTTGTAACTATGCAAAACGTTAGCTTGTGCATAGTCCAGTAGTTTGATAAAATCAACAAAACACTTTAGCTAACATTAGCATAACCGAACATTTACAGCAACATTAGTTATGGTTATATGTAAAATGAGAATATGGTTGTGCGTAGTCTAGCAGTTCAGTTATAATCAACAAAACAGTTTAGTCAAACTAAACGAAAATTTCAGTTGTAACTATGCAAAACGTTAGCTTGTGCATAGTCCAGTAGTTTGATAAAATCAACAAAACACTTTAGCTAACATTAGCACAACCGAACATTTACAGCAACATTAGTTATGGTTATATGTAAAATGAGAATATGGTTGTGCGTAGTCTAGCAGTTCAGTTATAATCAACAAAACAGTTTAGCCAAACTAAACGAACATTTCAGTTGTAACTAGGCAAAACGTTAGCTTGATGCGTTACTGAAGTCCAGTTTAGCTATAAACAAACATGTTAGTTAGAACTAGACATTACTGTTTTAACATATATAACTAAACAGTTCGGTTCTACATTATAACCAAACTGCTTTTGGTTACATGTAACGCTAGTTTTGTGGTCATCCATTTTATGTTACAAGTAAACGAAAGTTTAGCTACGTACAACAATATATTTTTTTCAGTGTAGGTGTTCTCAATAAAGTCCGTGGGTCATTAGGTAAAATGTTAGGTATTCTTACATTTATAATTTTTAACAATTCTGAAAGCGCTACTTGAGTGATGTTGAATTTAACAGCCCACTTTTGAAGTTCATTTCGAAAATTAATATTTTTGACAAAATCAATGTGTCTAGGTGTTCTCAATAAAGTCCGTGGGTCATTAGGTAAAATGTTAGGTATTCTTACATTTATAATTTTTAACAATTCTGAAAGCGCTACTTGAGTGATGTTGAATTTAACAGCCCACTTTTGAAGTTCATTTCGAAAATTATTATTTTTGACAAAATCGGTACTATCAGTTTCTTCATCTCAACTAGACTGATAGCCACAGTCAATGTTAAACGAAGTTATGTCGTCACCTAAGGAAGCTTCTTCAATTAATTCTGTTTGAACCTCCTCAAAACCACGGTAAGGTATTTCAGACACCACAGTACTGTTTTGGGAAGCTACGGAACCCACATCATTTTCTACTTGTATTTTATTGCTAAGGTCTTTAAACCTAACACACTGTTTCAAATGACTATTCAATATTTTAGAATACTTCTTCTTAATTTTTTGTCGTATATTTCCCTGCTTCTTTATTAATTTCCAAGTTTTTGTTCTATTCATAATGACCGAAGATTTTAAGTCAAAATGGACGACAACGAATTCTAGTCAAAGAATTTAAAACAGCTCCTGTACCACTCAAAGCATTATAGTAACGCTATAAACGTATTACTCATAGTCTTTAGTAATTAAAACCACTACTATAGCCGGTTTCGCAGTACAAATACTATATTATCCTCAAATATAGCAGCTTTAGCGCTACTACAGAGTTAATTTTCTCTACTGTAGATAATGACGCTACAAGAGTGGTGATAAACTCTATAAATAGCATCCTATAGCTCTTTCCAAACACTCATACCTTTCAAAACATCATTTATACCTCTACTAGTGTAATAGGAATGTTCACAACTCTGTTTTCCCTCTATTACCTGTAGAATAACGGAACAAGATACCATTGTAACTGCGTTAGTGTAAATGATTACGACTGCATGGCCACTGTATCACATACCTGTAAAATGGAGACCTTTAGAATACGATGCTCTACAGGCTAAGGAGTTGGTTGTACCTTTTAAACAACAATTGTATCGCTAACAAGATCTACAAAGGCTGTAGAAGCAGCTTGTGTGCTAGTTGGGATGTGTTACTTAGATGAGTTGCAGAAGGTGTGAATAGCAGAGTCAAAAGAGACTACAAAACATTTCGCCAGGAATATTTTAACCGAGCTGGAACTCATTTAATAAAAGATTTTAAAATAGCAACAGCTCTGTTAAATGCATTCGCTATTTAATTTACTGACTCAGTCCATGCTGATTAAATTGTAAGCATTGTTAATGATAGGCTGTTTCTTAGCAATATCTTAGCTGATATTATTGTTGAGCAAAACTTGCACCAGCGAAATACAATTTTTGATATGATTTTTAAAGCAGATATAACTTTTCCACAATTAACAATGGAAAACTTGATGGATACAAGATGATACCTTTCCAAGGAACATGTGGTTTGAAGCAGTACTATCCAGGAAAGCCCAACCCTGTTGGGTTGAAAGCCTTCTTACTTGCGACGCTAGACGGACTTGTCTATAATTACCACATTTATCAAGGCCACAAGACATATCCAGATCTTGAAGACTCATCATAAAAGAGTAAGTTAAATGCGCACATTTTTGTATAATGCATGTGGGATTGAGCCGATTTGTAATAAGTGTGTTAATTTTAGTTTAGATTTATGGAAGTTAAAGAAATGAATACCCCGCAGAGCATCCCAGTCGAACCGAGCCGAGCACTCATTGACATAAGTATCATTATCATCATCATGTCTTTTTAACACATTTCAGGCTAAGAATTAATATGGGTCTGTAAATCGGTTTTTTTTTATAACGTTTTAGACCTCGCATTGGAGGATCAGGTGAACTACGGTAAGTCACTGACATTAGTGTTCAAAAAATAGGAACATTGACTGAAGGAAGACCAGGCGACAAGCGGTGACCGTCGCCGACTCGTGTCGCGGGCATACTGTTTCTGGTCTGACCCCTCAAATGGATTATGTCCTGTTTATGTAAGTTAGGGTAAGAATGAATCGGGAAAATATCGGATGATTAGAATACGGGTGTGGATAGATATTTTTGGTTAATTAGATAGATTGATAAAAAGTATGGTAGTTTTTTTCTCTGATTAACAGCACATTAAAACGTGACGTCACGATCAACTACAATTTTTAACCAAAGGTGACGTAAATCACCCTTGCGCATTTCATTTTTCGTGTTCAACTGACGACACCGGTCACTTGCACAAGCTGAAGGATCTCAAAAGCAAAGATTCACAGTGGAACCTATAGATACAGTCGAAGACCTGGAAAATTGTGATAAAAAACTGTCGGACTCTTTGATATATGAAAATTTACTGCAAAATTATTCTATTTTGTGCTCTGTAGCAGAAGGGAGTAGATATTATTGTGTATACAGATTATTAGATTCCCTCTTTTCGAAAAAATCTTATGCGAGTGTTCGTGGAGTGAAGGCAGTCGTGGTCGAGATGTTAAAATTGGATAAAAGCGCTACAAAAATATCATTAATATTGTAAATATACAATACAAAATAACGAAAAATCTTTAAAGTCAGTTTTGAGAAATGCGCTGAAAAGGAAAGACACAAAAATTATTCGAAAATTCAGCAAAAAAAGCAAAAAGATCCAAAAACCAAAAAAGAATGAAGAAAATAAAATAAGATGACAAAGTAAATGCAAAAAATGAAGTCGACGAAAATAAGGTATTGGATAAGTGAATCCAGCCCGGACAGTGAAGGCAGGCCTAGCACAAGCAATAACGACCAACGTGACAGCGAAATTCATAAAATTAAAACCAAGTGCTTTTGGTGAAGTTTTGACGAGTTATGAAGTGCTTATGCGGTTAAAAGAAGCAGAGGAAAGTAAAAATACTAGAAAATTTTAAAAAGTAAAGAGACTAGCATGAAAGAAATTGAAAAGATTTTGGAAAAAAGTAATAAGAAAATTGATCATGCAAAAAAGCATACATAAAAAAATATTAAGAAAGAAGGCGACAGCAATAAAAAGAGTAAAAAAGTAAAAAAAAAAAGAAAGGAAATTAGGAAAGAATTTGAAGATAGTACCAGTAAAAGTGAGATAAATATGAGTGTTCACTCTGACTCAGACATTGCTGACATGCTTTCTGAAAGATCTTTTGACATAGAAAATGAAGAAAATCAACTTATTGTTTCTCATGATGATATTATTGAACACAACTTGCATTCTAATAATGAATTTCATCAAATCGACTTTTCTCATGATGATATTATTGAACACAACTTGCATTCTAATAATGAATTTCATCAAATCGACTTTTCTCATGATGATATTATTGAACACAACTTGCATTCTAATAATGAATTTCATCAAATCGACTATCTGTCAGTAGATTCAGGTGCAGGACCTAGCGGAGCAGTTGTTGAAGTTCATGTCACCAACTACAGTGTTAATGACACTGTTCTTGTTAGATACCTTTTCAAAAAGAGAGTAGAATACTTTGTCGTTTGAGTGAGTTATCAAAAGAACGGATTTTATATAATTAAATGTAATTTGGAATGATGAATGTTAAAAAAAAAACAATATATTATATGTTGTTTTTTTTTTCACATTTCTCGAAGGCAGTACTAGTATTTATTTTGTGCTTCAGGTCCTGTCAGTTCAGAGCCAAAAATACTGTGAGGGTTTTTGAAAAATCACTGTATACAAACTATTACAGTTTATTTCTCAAAAAATTTACATAAGAATTTCTACAGATAGTCATAAGTACATTGTATCTCAATGCACTATTTCTTAACTCGCATAATAACTTACATAACTTATATGTATATGAAGTAGTCTCCGAAAGAACCTCAAGGCAAATTGAAAAAGTAGTCGCCGAGCAGTCTCTTGACACAGATGTACACCAAACCCTAGAAGGAATCAACAATATATACGCGATACAACTACAAATTATGGAAAATCAAGGCAAAATCATGAAAAAACTTGCAGAAGTTTCTGTGCAAGTTGAAGAATTAAGAAATGATAAGCAGCCATCAACTGTAACACTATTAGGTCAGGCTAAGGGTATGAAAGTGGAATCCTTCATGATAAAGGCGATTAATGACATTAGCAACTTAGAAAAACTAGAACTGGATCTCTCAAATAAAGAAACATTTGAAAAACTCAAGCAACGCATTTGTATGTTCTGTAATATCTGAAAACGGCATTAACTGTGCTTACAGGTTGCTGGATGTACTGTTTACGAAGGATTTTTTGTGCCGATGTTCTTGAACTGGAGGTAGTCGTAATGCAGCTGATGTGAAAACTGGGTTTAACGCGTTCAAACCATGGTTAACTCCTGGGATTCAACTTATACGATGGAACATAATGAAAATTTCTTTAAAGTGGTATTGAGGAATGCGTTAAAACGAAAGAATATGAAGAATATTCGATCTTCTACGATGAAAATAGAGTGAAGCGTAAGAATGATAAAAATAATGGGAATGGTAATGATAAAAATCTGTATAATAACCATCAAAAAGGTATAAACCAAACTGGAGAAGAAATGGATGATGAAGAATCCCTGTGTTAAGCTAAGTTTGTTTAAACTTACATTGTTTTTTGTTAAAGTTGCTCGAACGCAAGAATTTTGAGGTATTTCACTTAGAGCATCCGTCTGAAGAGCACCTATATGCCTTAATCCAATTTTGGAAATACCAATGACGGGAATACCAGCAGAAGATTCTTCGAAACCCGAAATTAGCCTCAGAAACAACTGGCATCAATTATGAGCCATTAACAGACTAAAATTCTTACTAGAAGCAATTTCAAGCGGGTACCAAATTGATCCAGTGAAATATGAAAGATATGTTTTAGAAACTGCTCTTCATTATGTCAGTCTGTATGATTGGCATCCTATGACGCCAACAATGCACAAGATTTTATTCTATGGCGAAGAAAGCATCATCAAGTATAGAAATTGTTTTTACAATTATCATCACGAATAGAACATGTTTGTTATATGTAAGTGCCGCAATATGGTTTTTAGATTGTGGTTGTTGTAAGTCTTTTTTCCGTTAACTGTGTCCTTACTTTTGCTAAAGCTTTTGTAAAATTGTTAATGCAAAAGGGCAGTCATGGTTTTCAGGGTGGGATCGAAAAAACCCCGTGTGATTCCGCCCTTGTACCTCAATGGAAAACGCCTGAATTTGGTATCCAAATTAAAGTACCTAGGGCATATTCTCACCGATGATTTATCTGATGATGAGGATATTTCGAGGGAAAGAAGGGCATTGTCGGTCCGATGTAATATGGTGGCCCGCAGGTTTTCAAAATGTACAAAAGAGGTAAAAATTACTCTTTTTAAGGCATATTGCTAGTCTTTTTACACCTGTAGTCTGGTTTAGATATACGCAGAGGGCCTACAACATACTTCGTATACAATACAATAATGCTGTCAGGATGCTGACAGGGCTCCCGCGATTCTGTAGCGCATCAGCAATGTTTGCTCAGGCCCGTTCTGATGATTTCTATGCTATATTACGCAGAAGAACTGCTTTCTTGAGGCGCAGAACAGCGTTCTGAAAGACATTACTGATAAGCCGGATTGTCCAATCCAGTGGCACAGGACGCGTATGCACTGTGACGTGGTTGGTGTCCCCGGCGGTGTGCACACCAGATATTTAAATTAGTTAATTAATTGTGCATTTTTGTAATTTTTATCAATATATTTGAATCTTACTTAATTTTGAATAAATGTATGAACGCACTACTAACACTAGACTAAGTTTTGTTTTTTTACTAACAAATATATGGTTGAATATTGGTCGAAATAAATGATTTCTTATATTATTATATACTATGCATAAAGTTCATTTCAAAATTTTCTTATCATAAAATTTTGTATAGTGCACTAGTATACATTCTGTTTCCAGGAAACCTTAGAAGTATGTTTTTTTTTAATTATTTTTCTAATACATCTTGAACACCTATAAACATAATATATAAAGTTCAGCATCCTGCTACAACATTTCTTGTCTTGCCAAATTAAGGGTTCAATATTTTGATGTACAACTTGACGATGACGAAGTTAACATGGGATGGGGAGGTAAAGAAATACTAGCACTTTGCAAAACGATTAGAAGCAAGGCTTGTGTGGTTTACTTCGATAATTTATTTAGTCCTTATAGCTGGTCCAAATATTGCGAGAAAAGTATGGCAATTTTAGTTAGGGCACTATTCGTGCTAAACGCTTGAAGATGTCAACATTTGTAGCCAGATGTCAAGACATTAGTGAAGAAAGGGCGTGACGTATCATCCCAATTAGTTTGTAATGACAAATGGAATTATAACAAGTGTGTGACACTTTAAGTTATAAGATGCCGAAATCTAAACAAGTAAAAGTTTTAGATTGCCAGATAATCAAAACCACAGATAACACGATTCAGCCCATTGTTTCATTTGATGACAACAGTTAATCAAATGAAACTTAAAACTATTTATAAAACTGATATTCCTAAAGTAAAAATAAAAAAGGGTAACTGACAGCCATGCCGAAGTTTCAACTTACAAAGAAGCATTCGAACGAATGCAAATAGAAAAAGAGAAGAAATTAATCGATAAACAAAACAAAAAAAAAAAACTACAGGAGATTAAGAAAAATGAAAAAAAGAAACCATTTGAAAGAAAAAAGACACAAGAATAGACAAAAAGTCAAAAGTAATTAACCCTTAACCACTGATATAGGTCTGATAGACTCCCATTCGAAAAACAAACGTTTTCTATTTCGCTCTAATGAACGACAGAGGTTCGTGCGCTTGAGTACCTTCTATTCGTTCAGTGAGCAACGTACTGCAAAAAAGTGAGGAGACTGCGCGCGCGTTTTAAGGTATTTATCGATGTTTTATTTTTAATGTAGGTCTGAGAGACCTCTATCAGTAATTACGTAACTATTTCGAGATTTGTGTTTTTACTTTCTAGGATGGATTCAGAGCAACCAGGTACTTTACGGTCCTTGCGGACACGTGTAAGAAAAGTGTCTGACTCGGAAATAGCTTTTACTTTAGAAGATTAGATTTTAAACGAAGAAGATGATCCATTCAGTGACTATTCAGATATTGATGAAAACTTTGTAGCTGAAACTTTAGACAGTGATACTAATTCTGAGTGTAATACATACAGTAAATAATGTACTGTATGTGACTATAAAAAGAAGAGAAAGACGCAATATGTATGTGTTTCAAGCAAGTTAGCCATATGTTTACTGTGCTCAAAACCAATATGTGTAATTAACCACTCTAGTTTTCGATATGATTACAGAAAACAACATAAATTAGGTTAAAAATGAAAGAATTTAAAAAAAATATAAAGTTTGTGTTGATGTTAGTAAAAATTTAATTATTGATATTTTTTTACAGGCTACTAAAGTAAAAAAGTGCCATTTAAGTAATAACTGAAAGAAAGTTCCCATAAATAATTATTTTTGTTAACTTTTTTGTTATTTTTATATTTAAATATTAGATTGTGAATAGTAAAACATAACAACAAAACTTCTTTTGAAAAAAAAACACTTTTTAATTTTTTAATAGTTTTTTTACTATGGGAGTCTCCCAGACCTGTATCAGTGTTAGTGTTACAAAATCGAGTATCAGTGCTTGAGGGTTAAGAAGTCTCGTCAAAGAAATTTTTTTCAAGAAACAGGAATACGAATTAGACACGGATTTTTCTTAATCATTGTATCTCTTAGTGAGAAAGAAACAGAAAAGACTATGGAAAGTTTTTACGAACGCATTATTCTCGACCAGAACTTGGAATCAGAATGTGAGGATAATCTTGTCGATATTGACTTCAAAAATCATTTTACAAATGGTGATGTCGTTTTCGCTACTTCTACAGTACATCTTAAGAGTTGCCTTTTTATTCCAAACTAAATTCCACGAAGAGAATTTATTTTTGCCAATTCTTCTTCCGATTATGAACCAGCCTGGAAATACTTTGCGCTATTAGGATTTATGAAGGATAAGTATATGCCTTTAGAGGCCGAATCAAACTTAGATGAAGGAGGCAGGGAAGTAATAGTCGATTACGGAGACAATGATGACAATATATTCGTTGTTTTTTTGTAATGATCATCAATATTAACTTCTTCTATTCGTACATTGTCACCAATTGAACCTACTACCTCAAAATTCTAAAAGAAAGCGACAAAATATACAGGATATTCGAGCAGACTACTAAGAGATTAAGAGAAAAAAACTAAAAATATTAGAAAACGATGTCTCTAAAAACGCAGCAGTTGAAAATGAAAACACCTCTGATGTTTACACTCATTTCTCATGAAGAGAGCTACACTCATTTCTTTATATTATTCATAGACCATTCCAAGCTATGACAGTTGAAAAAAGTACTAAAAAACAAAAACATATCTAGGCCCATTGCCGAAGGGCATGTATGAAGAGATTGATGAGTTTAGATGAAGCAAAAGAGGTTTGTCAGGATCGTAGCAAGTGTAGGTCCATAGTCGCTGCCTACCCGTGTGGTAAACAGGCATGATATTATATATGTATGTATTACTTGAATATGGGTTTCAAATCTGGAACCCATACTTCCAAAAGGATATGATCTGTTACAGAGTATCCAACGAAGAGCGACCAAGATACCTCAAGCTCTACGTCCTACGGTGAATGTCCTATGAAGGCAGACTCCATGCACTGCGCCTCACTACACTTCAAGAAAGAAGTCTCCGTGATGACCTCATTGATACATACAAAATCCTGACATTTCAACTTGCCTGACATACAAAACATATACAATGGCTATTATTCGGTATAAATTCAGTTCTAAGTTATCACGGTTAAATAATATTATTTTTTGAAAAAGAAGTTATCTAAGCAGAAATACCTTTAAATGCATATCACGAGAAAGCACTAGAGAAAAAAGAAACTACGGAAGAAGCTAACCAGGTGAAAATTATAAGTAATGAAAATCTATCGGGAATTACCATCAAAAGAAAGTAAAATTAAATAAGTGCAAAAAAATATGCGCAAATGCACATTATTTGAACACTGCTAGAGAGGATACAACCAATAAAAATCAACCTAGCACAAGCGGTATCCGTGCTGTTGTGGCACGACGGCCGTCATACTTTAAAAATGATGATGAGATACTGAAAGTTTTAATGGATGAGGAATTGAGGACGAAGACAATTAATTGGACTAATAAAATAATTCGAAAAAAGAGATTATTCGTAAAAAATACTATCTTTAAATATTTTGTACTTGATACTTCTTACATCTTATGAATGAAAGACTGATTGATCTCGTAATTTTAGGCAAACACCTTATCTTTTATTAACTAGTTTTTTAAAAACCAAGAACAAACCGAGAACTATCTGAGCTTTGAGTTATTTTTAATAAATTGTTACTACTTACATTTGTTTCAATACGTTACCCATTATTATTTCAGAAAGTTAATGTCTTAGGTATTTATTTTTTTGTTTTTACTTTAATTTTTACAGTAAGTATAATATATATATTTTACAGTAAGTATAATATATATTTTAACAGTAAGGTCAGACGTTCAACACATGAACTGGTCTTTTTCCCGAGGAAGCGTTGTTGGATGTCTACTGTTCCTCATTTACATCAACGACCTACCAAAAATCATGGACCATACGTGCGTTTTATTTGCTGACGATGTATCAATACTGATCCCTTATTCCAAACCTGACAACTTAATCTCCCATGCTGGTCTGGGATAAACGAAAAAACTTAGAATGTACCAGCTGCTTCTCTTCCCGCGCAGATCGTAAAAGCCGATCGAAGGAATGGGCAAAAATGCGAATCATTTTAACAGACGATGCGGCTAGCAACCCGTCACTGTATTGATTGCTTTTTCATCTTCTCGCCCACCATGACGCTAAAAGTGGCTTTTGGGTCTTGCGGCCCTAGGCTCTGCATAGAGCTGCAAGACCCAAAATGCTCTGTCTGCCCCATTAGGGATAAAGACGTGATAGTATGTATGTATGACAACTTAAGAGTCCCCCGACCCTAGACTTCTCCATACAAACGTAGTCTACGTTTAATTTTGAAACCACATGTCAGATTCCGGTAAAAATTGGTAATGTAAAGAAATTGCAATTATCTAGAGTTATAACTGGTTTCCTATAGTAAAATTATGAACTGGAAAGAAAATATAACGATTTAGAAGTTTCCTATACTAATGGTCAAAAATTATATAAAACACTATATTCTATTTCAAGTTCATATTTTTACTGTAGGAAACTAGTTATAAACCTGGATAATTGCAATATCTTTGAAATTACAAAATTTTGCCCAAATCGGACATGTCGTTTTGAAATAAAACGTAGACTACGTTTGTATGGAAAGTTGTATTTTGGTCTTGGGTCGGGGGACCCTTAAATCAGATATTAACCCAAATAATTGACTCAACTGTATCGTGGCTATCCGATCATAACCTAGAAATTAATTAAAAAAAAAACTAAAATAATTGAATTTCGACCTTATCAAAAATCTCCCTTAAATATAGACTATACTTATGACAATAAAAAGCTTGAAAGTGTCGACACATTTCAACTACTTGGTATTGGACACAAGCGTTAACTGGAAAGCCCACATTGACAAAGTTGCAACTAAATTAAAATCATTTACTTACGCACTAAGAGAACTAAAAAAAACTACGGACATAAAAACTGCGATAACCGCTTATTATGCGTATGCATACTCGTGACTTACGTACGGAGTAATTCTCTGGGGAAATAGTACCGATGCAGAAAGACTATTAATCCTACAGAAAAAATGCATACGGATAATTAAAAATATAAAAGGGACAGAAACTTGCCAACCATATTTTAAAGACCTAGAAATATTAACTTTGCCCCGTATTTACATTTTAGAAGCATGCAAATTTGAACGCCAATATCCCCAATTTTACACAAAAAAAGAAGACTTACCAAGACGATACCCCACTCGGCAAAAAAATAAACTAGTTACACCCGCTTCCAGGCTAGAACTTTTTAAGTCTGGCCCCGCTAGCTATGACGATAAAAATTTACAATGCCCTACCCGAAAACCTAAGGAATGAAGAAAAAAATTCTCAATTTATAAAGAAGTTGGAAATTAATTTTAGTAAATAAAACGTATTACAGATTGGACGAGTATTTTAACGATAAAAAATTTAATTGAAATTGACATTATATACTATACCCAATAAACATTAACACTACTTTTATAAGTTGACAATAATTTACTAATAATAAATAACTAACAATCTGCTGACAACTACAAAAAAAATACTTTTTAATTATATTTTATCATTTAAATTTATAAATTAACTGCATGTCATAAAACTCGCTTGCCGTTCCACTTTCTGGTTGCGATACCCGATAGGGTTCATAGTGTACCTAATTTAAGACAGTGACTTTTAGTAGTTAGAACTGATGTACATTATGACATGCAATAAATAATTTTAGTTGAATTGAATTAAATCCTTATTTTGCTATTCTTATAATATGACACAGGTACATATATGTCAAATTGGCTTATTCGCAAAACATTTTAATATTAAATTACTTCTTTTAAATCATTTAAAAAAATATAAGAAATAATATTTTGATTCGCAATGGGTTCAATGAAAACAAAGTTATGTTCATGTAGTAACTAATATCTAATGTGTGTAGGTTACTAACAGTATTGATTTTTTTAATCAAAATTTTGTATAATTAGATTTTTTTATTTGCAATACTTAAGTAAATTTAAGTACTAAACTTATGATTAATAAATGATGTTGCTTTGAGAATCGTAATTTTATTCTAAGTCCCTGTCGCGACATTTTGCGAAAGAGGCATTGTGCGAAAGAGACATTCTGCGAAAGAGACGTTCTGCGAAAGAGACATTCTGCGAAAGAGACGTTCTGCGAAAGAGACATTATGAGAAAGAGACGTTTTACGACTAGGGGACATTTTGCGAAAGAGACGTTTTGCGAATAAGCCGTCAAATTGATTACCTCTTTTTTTGAAGCCAGTTTAAAAGTGGGAGCCCTGACGTTTATTTCTATTTACCCCATATGACGTTTCTTATGACCCCATCAAGGAGATGAATAGAAACGAACCATATTTTTTTAAATAACTACAAAAAAGATTTAAAAAAATGGTTTTGTACCCTCAAAAGCATTCTATGAACCAAGAGACATCAGATGCATGTATTTAATAATTATCCATTTTGCTAGCCGTTACATAAATAATAATTGGCCAAGTGCGTGTCGGGCCACGCGCAGTGAAGGGTTCCGTAGTTGCAAATGCCAACTTTGAGTTCATGCCACAAAAACGTCTAAGTATCTATTGAATTTGTACGAAATTTTCCTTTTCGAGTACATTTTATAAGTTGATCGCCTATAACTTTTTCATTTGTTAACCCTACTTAGCTCTGATAGTTTTCCTATAAACTACATTATATATACTATAGCTGTGATTTTTTTCACGTGTCCATATATAACCGTTTAGCAGATAGATGGGGGGGACACGTGACTTAAACAAAAAATTTCACTTTTAACCTAAATATTTCAGACACGGCCCCCTTAATCGAAATATGGTGTTCCCAAACTCACAATATTTTTGAAAGACCTATTTAACGATACCCCACACAATGTGTTCGTAGAGTAAAAAATATTGACTTCCTCTTTACTTGTATGGCAGCTACCCTAAAAAAAAATTTGTTTCCATATTTTATTTTACGACTTTTTCGCCATGACTGATATACATATTCATGCCAAATTACAGCTTTCTAGTACTTATAGTTTCTGAGTAGGACCGCGGACAGACAGACAGACAGACATAGCGAAACTATAAGTGTTCCTTGTTTACTACGGAACCCTAAAAACGTTGTTAAAGTCCAAAACCATTTCTATTTACCCCATTTTACGATACTACTATATTTGTATTTGTGTTCTTTCTTATGTACAATAAATCTTTATAAACAAACAAACAAACAAACTAAATCACTATAGTAAAATTAAAATACCAGTCAAAAAACAAAACCAAAATCTAGATTCCCATACAATTTATCCAGGTTGATGAGTTTAGATGAAGAAAAAGAGGTTTGTCAGGATCGTAGCAAGTGGAGGTCCATAGTCTCTGCCTACCCCTGTGGTAAAAAGGCATGATATTATGTATGTATGTATTACTTGAATAAGGCTTTCAAATCTGGAGCCCATACTTCCAAAAAGATATGATATGTTAGAGAGTACCGTAAAATGTGGTAAATAGGGATCAAAGGTTGAATAGGGATAAAACCAAGAAAGTTTTCAACACCAAAAATTAATTGCAAGCAATTTGCTATTTATGTTGTATTTTTTTAGAAGTATAAGTAGATTATTTGAAGTTTATATGGCAACTCTGAAATATCTGTCAAATTAATCAGAAACTGTCAAAAACTACATTTGAAGTCGCTCCTCCGTACGCTGGTTTTTGACTGTGTCCTTAACTAAATTTTAATTTAATTTAATATTTAAGTTTTGATAGTACCATAAGTAATTTTATGACAAAAACAAAGTTTGAATGTTCGTGCACATCATACATTATACGTAAGCCTTCATTCGTTTTATTTATTGTAATTTTCAATGTATTAAAAATAAACCTGAAATTACAATGATTTAGAGGAGAATGGGGATGTCCTATGTACGAATAGAAATGAAAAGGAGGTCAATAGGGATGGGAACAGGTTGAATAGGGACGATATAAGTGTGAATAGGTACAGAGGTGTAGGGCTGCCACTACCTACTTAATTATAACGTCTTTTCAGTTTTTGTAGGAACATTCATGTATGTAGTTACCCGTATGTTGTAAGTATACTACCTACAAAGATGTTATTTTAGCCATACCTAACTAACAAAATATGTTTAAAAGTATGTAACTAGTGTATCCCACTATCATAATAATTTTATAAATATGCGAAAGTTTGTGAGTATGGATGTTTTTTTTTACCTAGAAAAATAGGTACTGAATGGATTTTGTTGCAACTTTACAATAATGTAGCTTAGCACAGTAATGTACCTATTCTCTCTACTTGTATTATTACTTTACTTGATTATTTCCTCTTTCAGGTACCTATAATGCCTCGTGTCTATACTTCAAAATCTTCAAAACCTTATAAGAAATATGATCCCCTTATATTAAATTCGGCTATATTAGCATATCAAACTGGAAATGAATCTATTGTCGAGGTAGCACAAAAATTTAATATAAGTAAATCTGTATTACACCGACATGCTACACTTACTATGAAATGTCAGGGTGGACAAAAGGCATTAGCAGATGAGGTCGAAAAATATATTATTAAATATATTAATGTTTGTTCCGAGTGGGGCTATCCTCTTGACACATACGACCTAAGAATAATTATTAAAGGCTACCTAGATAGAATGGGACTTAACATAAAGAAATTTAAAAACAACTTACCGGGTGTGGGGTTTACTGAAAGTTTCCTAAAAAGACACAGTAAAGATATATCCGAGCGAGTAAGTCAGAACATAAAAAGATCGAGGGCAGCGGTATCTCCGGAAATTATAGAGCAATATTTTGAAAAACTCGAGCGTTCCTTGCAGGGGGTTGATTTGGCTAATATAGTCAACTACGACGAATCGAACATCCCGGCAAAAAAAAGGTTCTGACTAAGAGAGGGGCTAAATATCCCGAAAGAGTCATGAACCACACTAAGTCTTCTACGTCACTAATGATGGCTGTAGCTGCCAATGGTACTCTTTTACCATGTTATGTGGTTTATAAAGCTGCACACCTTTATAATACGTGGACAACAAATGGACCCCCAAACTGTAGATACAACCGCACTAATTTAGGATGGTTTGATGGTGACACTTTTGAAGATTGGGTGGAGACTGTTGCCATACCATACTTCAATAATAAAGCTGACAAAAATATTTTAATTGGTGATAACCTTTCGTAACACTTGTCCATAGAACTAATTCGTAAATGTCGAGAAGTAGACATCAATTTTATGTTTCTTCCACCCAACTCAACACATCTAACCCAGCCCCTGGATGTTGCGTTTTTTAGGCCAGTCAAAATTGCATGGCGTGATATTTTATTTACTTGGAAAAAGACTGAAGGACGAATCTTGCCAACAATACCCAAAAATGTATTTCCAAAACTGCTACAAGAAAATGCTAGATAAGATGGAACCAAATATTAAACAAAACATCCTATCAGGATTCGCAAAAGCAGGAATAAGCCCTTTAAATAAAGAAAAAGTATTGAATAGATTGCCAGGACATGTCACGAGAAATGAATTTGGTGCGGAAGAAAAAGAGGCCATAGATGAATCGGTCTTAAACTTGCTGAAAGAAATGCGCTATGGACCACAAAAATTCAAGACCTATTAATAAAATGAAGAAATTAAATGTCAAGCCAGGAAGAAGTGTAGAAGACAGTACAGGTTATATAGACAGCGAGATTTCGAATTCAGAAATAACACCACAACCAAATATAAGTAGAAAAGGAAAAGGTATAGGAAAAAAATCAAAAAAAGATAGTAATAACATTATAGAAGTTTAAAAGACTGAAGAAAGTATGGAAATAGACAAGATGACAATAATAATGGATAATGAAATACCATTTATGGAGGACAAAGTTATATACACTGATTTAAATACATATGATGAGGAAATAATGTCTGATAATACTATGCAAGAACAAAAGATAGAATCAATAGTAGAAATAAACCTATTACATGAAGATAAAGTATTAAGCTTGACTGAACATGACACGAGAAACGGATTTGGTGCGACAGAAAAAGAAGCTATACATGAACCTGTTTTGACCTTGCAGAAAGATAGCTATGGGTCAAAAAAATCAAGATCTGGTGAAATGAAGAAATTAAATGTTAAGGCAGGCAGAGGTGCAGAAGACAGAACAAAAATAAGTAGAAAAGGAAAGGGTATTGGGAAAAAATCTAGAAAAGAAAATGTTAGCAATTATATTTTAGCAGCGAAAAAATCTGAAGAAAGTTTTGAAATAGATAAGATGCCAATAATAATGGCTGATGAAATACCGATTATGGACGACAATGTTATATACAATGATTTAACGACATTTGATAAAGATAAAGTTTTAGATAATACTGTACGAGAACAAAAGACGGGAGCACAACGTGAAAAAATGTCTAAAAAAAGAATTTCTGAAGGTAAAATAATAAAAGTCTTATCTACCGAAGTGATATCCAAACCAAGTACAAGTGGCCTCAGAAGACAAAGTTATTATAAAAATGACGACGAAATATTTCGAGATTTAATGGATGAAGATATATAAGATATTTTTTTTTTTTAATTTCCTATTATTTCATACCTACAGAAAAAAAAATGATCTCATTTTTTATTATTTGTTGATTTGTGTTAAAAAATCATTGAATAACATTTCTTTGTAAGATTTTGTTTTTGATTCTTTTTAAATTTTTTTATTGATTCATACCAAAAAAGGTGATCTCATTTCCTTAACTGTTTGCTAAAAATATTTTTATTTTTCTATAAGTGTTATCTTACCATAAAACCATCGATAGGATAGGTCCTTTATGTAGGTCAAACCTATTGAGAAAGTGATGGCACTCATTGCTTACGCATGCTTATTAGTATAGATATCTATTATTATTAGAGTTATCAGATTAGATAACATCATTACTGTTAAAATGTTTAAAAACAAATGTAACTGATAGACTGATTTAGGTTAAGATACAAAACATAGTTGTGAATTTAGTTATTTCTCATATTATTTTATGTCTATGTCAATAAAAGTTAATACATAAAAATCTAAATTTTTAATTTATATCACCTTTTTTTCTGTGGTTTCAAGCTACTGGGACGAGCTACACTAACACGACTACATCAAAATTTGTAGTATTGATGTTCGGATAGAAAATAAAACATAACACTGTCTTTTTCGGGCAGTCGAGTAAATAAAAGTGCCAACCCTAACAAAATTCCCCATTCATACTACTCTCGTACCTATTAACCCCGATTCCGGGTGAATAGGGATTTCAATTTGTTTTTGATTTTATTTCCAAATCCAAATGTTAATTAGGATATTTTATTCAGATTTAGAAAGATATAGCATAGACTCAAAAATCTGTATCCTTTTACAGCAGTGGTTCCCAAAGTGGGCGATAACGCCCCCTTGTGGGCGCTGCAGGTCTCAAGGGGGGCGGTAAGAGACCCAGAAAGAAAATGTTTTTTTTTTTTGCTAGGAGCTTTATTTAGCTAGGAGGCCTCTTAAACAACGACTGCAAGAGCTCTCGACTCTCAACAACAACTTGTGAACATCAACTAATATGAATTAAAAGATTGCTCAAACTCGGTTCTATATTTCTCTCCGCGTAGTTGATATATCTGTCCTATTTTATTGAATATAGAAAAAATGAAAATCACCTATGTGAACCTGGAACCCGACTTGATTTTTTTTTATTTTTTCTAAACGCATACGTTTGCACCCGGTATGTACTCGTTTGTACCAACTTTTTTTTCGTTTGTACCTAAAGGGGTTGGAAGATATCGGGGGTGCAAAATATGCAGAACCCGACTTAGAGGAAACAGTTTTTTTTCAATTGTATACGTTTGTACTCTGTATGAACTTGTTTGTACCAATTTTTTTTTCGTTTGTACCTATAGGGGTTGGGAGATATCGGGGGTGCAATATACGCAGAACCCGACTATGAGGAATCGATTTTTTTTCAATTGTATACGTTTGCACTACGTATGTACTCGTTTGTACCATTTTTTTGTTGTTTGTATCTTAAGGGGTTAATAAATACAGGGGGTTGCAATATACATAGAACCCGACTTTGAAAAATCGATCTTTTTTCATATGTTTATGTTTTTCCTCCGTATGTATTTGTTTGTACCAAATTTTTTTTCGTTTGTACCTTATAGGTTTGGGTATCTCTCAAACCCTAAAGGTATGTATGTACGTACGGGGGGTGCAAACTACAAAATTTCGAGATAATCAAAATCTGCGAGCGTGGTTAGATTCGCCATCGTTTGGAGCCGTTTGTACCACCAATAGTTTCGTTTGCACCTCAAGGAGTTCAGAAATAGGGGAATTTTGAAAACTGAAAACCGGTTTTTTGGCCATTTCTCGAGATAATCAAAATCTGCAAGCGGGGTTAGATTCGCCATCGTTTGTACCCGTTTGTACCACCAAAAGTTTCGTTTGTACCTCAAGGGGTTCAGAATTAGCGGAATTTTTAAAACTGAGAATCGGTTTTTTGGCCATTTTTCGAGATAATCAAAATCTGCAAGCGGGGTTAGATTCGCGATCGTTTGTACCCGTTTGTCCCACCAAAAGTTTCGTTTGTACCTCAAGGGGTTCAGAATAAGCAGAATTTTTTAAACTGGGAACCGGTTTTTTGGCCATTTTTCAAAACACTTCAAATCTGCGAGTGGGGTTAGATTCGCCGTCGTTTTAAGACGTTTGTACCACCAAGAGTTTCGTTTATACCTCAAGGGGTTCAGAATTAGCGGAATTTTTAACTGAAAACCGGGTCTTTGGGCAATTTTCGAGATAATTAAAATCTGCAAACGGGGTTAGATTCGCCATCGTTTGTAGACGTTTGTACCACCAAAAGTTTCGTTTGTACCTCAAGGGGTTCAGAATAAGCGGAATTTTTAAAACTGAAAACCGGGTTTTTGGGCAATTTTCGAGATAATTAAAATCTGCAAACGGGGTTAGATTCGCCATCGTTTGTAGACGTTTGTACCACCAAAAGTTTCGTTTGTACCTCAAGGGGTTCAGAATTAGCGGAATTTTTAAACTGAAAACCGGGTTTTTGGGCAATTCTCCAGATAATTGAAATCTGCAAACGGGGTTAGATTCGCCGTCGTTTGTACCCGTTTGTACCACCTAAAGTTTCGTTTGTACCTCAAGGGGTTCAGAATTAGCGAAATGTTTAAACTGAAAACCGGGTTTTTGGGCAATTTTCGAGATAATTAAAATCTGCAAACGGGGTTAGATTCGCCATCGTTTGTAGACGATTGTACCACCAAAAGTTTCGATTGTACCTCAAGGGGTTCAGAATTAGCGGAATTTTGAAACTGAAAACCGGGTTTTTGAGCAATTCTCGAGATAATTGAAATCTGCAAACGGGGTTAGATTCGCCGTCGTTTGTACCCGTTTGTATCCTCAAAAGTTTCGTTTGTACCTCAAGGGGTTCAGAATTAGCGGAATTTTTAAACTGAAAACCGGGTTTTTGGGCAATTCTCAAGACAATTGAAATCTGCAAACGGGGTTAGATTCGCCATCGTTTGTAGACGTTTGTACCACCAAAAGTTTCGTTTGTACCTCAAGGGGTTCTGAATTTGCGGATTTTTTTTAAACTGAGAACCGGTTTTTTGCCAATTTGCCAGAAAATCAAAACCTGCAAGTGGGGTTAGATTCGCCATCGTTTGTAGACGTTTGTACCACCAAAAGTTTCGTTTGCACCTCAAGGGGTTCAGAATTTGCGGAGTTTTTTAAAACTGAAAACCGGTTTTTTGGCAATTTTCCAGAAAATCAAAACCTGCAAGTGGGGTTAGATTCGCCATCGTTTGTAGACGTTTGTACCATTGCAAGTTTCGTTTGTACCTCAAGGGGTTCTGAATTAGCGAAATTTTTAAAACTGGAAACCGGTTTTTTGGCCATTTTTCAAAACACTTAAAATCTGCGAGTGGGTTTAAATTCGCCATCGTTTGTACCCGTTTGTACCATCAAAAGTTTCGTTTGTACCTCAAGGGGTTTAGAATTAGCGGAATTTTTAAAACTGGGAACCGGTATTTTGGCCATTTTTCGAGATAATTAAAATCTGCAAGCGGGGATAGATTCGCCGTCGTTTGTAGACGTTTGTACCACCAAGAGTTTCGTTTGTACCTCAAGGGGTTCAGAATTAGCGGAATTTTTAAACTGAAAACCGGGTTTTTGGGCAATTTTCGAGATAATTTAAATCTGCAAACGGGGTTAGATTCGCCATCGTTTGTAGACGTTTGTACCACCAAAAGTTTCGTTTGTACCTCAAGGGGTTCAGAATTAGCGGAATTTTTAAACTGAAAACCGGGTTTTTGGGCAATTCTCGAGATAATTGAAATCTGCAAACGGGGTTAGATTCGCCGTCGTTTGTACACGTTTGTACCACCAAAAGTTTCGTTTGTACCCCAAGGGGTTCAGAATTAGCGGAATTTTTAAACTGAAAACCGGGTTTCTGGGCAATTCTCGAGATAATTGAAATCTGCAAACGGGGTTAGATTCGCCATCGTTTGTAGACGTTGTACCACCAAAAGTTTCGTTTGTACCTCAAGGGGTTCAGAATAAGCGGAATTTTTTAAACTGGGAACCGGTTTTTTGGCTATTTTTCAAAGCACTTAAAATCTGCGAGTGGGGTTAGATTCGCAGTCGTTTTTAGACGTTTGTACCACCAAGAGTTTCGTTTGTACCTAAAAGGGTTCAGAATTAGCGGAATTTTTAAACTGAACACCGGGTTTGTGGGCAATTTTCGAGATAATTAAAATCTGCAAACGGGGTTAGATTCGCCATCGTTTGTAGACGTTTGTACCACAAAAAGTTTCGTTTGTACCTCAAGGGGTTCAGAATTAGCGAAATGTTTTAACTGAAAACCGGGTTTTTGGGCAATTCTCGAGATAATTGAAATCTGCAAACGGGGTTAGATTCGCCGTCGTTTGTACCCGTTTGTATCCTCAAAAGTTTCGTTTGTACCTCAAGGGGTTCAGAATTAGCGGAATTTTTAAACTGAAAACCGGGTTTTTGGGCAATTCTCGAGATAATTGAAATCTGCAAACGGGGTTAGATTCGCCATCGTTTGTAGACGTTTGTACCACCAAAAGTTTCGTTTGTACCTCAAGGGGTTCAGAATTAGCGAAATTTTTCAAACTGGGAACCGGTTTTTTGGCCATTTTTTGAGATAATTAAAATCTGCAAGCGGGGTTAGATTTGCCGTCGTTTGTAGACGTTTGTACCACCAAGAGTTTCGTTTGTACCTCAAGGGGTTCAGAACTAGCGGAATTTTTAAACTGAAAACCGGGTTTTTGGGCAATTTTCGAGATAATTAAAATCTGCAAGCGGGGTTAGATTCGCCATCGTTTGTAGACGTTTGTACTACCAAAAGTTTCCTTTGTACCTCAAGGGGTTCAGAATAAGCGGAATTTTTTAAACTGAGAACCGGTATTTTGGGCAATTTTCGAGATAATCAAAATCTGCAAGCAGGGTTAGATTCGCCATCGCTTGTAGACGTTTGTACCACCAAAAGTTTCGTTTGTACCGCAAGGAGTTCAGAAATAGCGGAATTTTTAAAACTGAGAACCGGTTTTTGGGCAATTCTCGAGATAATTGAAATCTGCAAACGGGGTTAGATTTGCCATCGCTTGTAGACGTTTGTACCACGAAAAGTTTCCTTTGTACCTCAAGGGGTTCAGAATTAGCGAAAATTTAAAACTGAGAACCGGCTTTTTGGTCGTTTTTTCGAGATATTAAAATTTTGCAAGCAGGGTTAGATTCGCCATCGTTTGTATCCGTTTGTACCACCAAAAGTTTCGTTTGTACCTCAAGGGGTTTAGAATTAGCGGAGTTTTTAAAACGGGTAACAGGTATTTTGGCCATTTTTCGAGATAATTAAAATCTGCAAGCGGGGTTAGATTCGCCGTCGTTTGTAGACGTTTGTACCACCAAGAGTTTCGTTTTTACCTCAAGGTGTTCAGAATTAGCGGAATTTTTAAACTGAAAACCGGGTTTTTGGGCAGTTTTCGAGATAATTAAAATCTGCAAACAGGGTTAGATTCGCCATCGTTTGTACCCGTTTGTACCACCAAAAGTTTCGTTTGTACCTCAAGGGGTTTAGAATTAGCGGAGTTTTTAAAACGGGTAACAGGTATTTTGGCCATTTTTCAAGATAATTAAAATCTGCAAGCGGGGTTAGATTCGCCGTCGTTTGTAGACGTTTGTACCACCAAGAGTTTCGTTTGTACCTCAAGGGGTCAGAATAAGCGGAATTTTTGAAACTGAAAACCGGGTTTTTGGGCAATTTTCGATATAATTAAAATCTGCAAACGGGGTTAGATTCGCCATCGTTTGTAAACGTTTGTACCACCAAAAGTTTCGTTTGTACCTCAAGAGGTTCAGAATTAGCGAAATTTTTAAAACTGGGAACCGGTTTTTTGGCCATTTTTCAATACACTTAAAATCTACGAGTGGGGTTAGATTTGCCATCGTTTGTACTCGTTTGTACCACCAAAAGATTCGTTTGCAGATTTTAATTATCTCGAAAATTGCCCAAAAACCCGGTTTTCAGTTTTAAAAATTCTGCTTTTTCTGAACCCCTTAAGGTAACGAATCTTTTGGTGGTACAAAAGTCTATAAGCGATGGCGAATCTTACCCTGCTTGCGGATTTTGATTATCTCGTAAATATCCCAAAATACCGGTTTTCAGTTTAAAAAATTCCGCTTATTCTGAACCCCTTGAGAAACAAACGAAACTTTTGGTGGTACAAACGTCTACAATTGACGACGAATCTAACCCCACTCGCAGATTTTAAGTGTTTTGAAAAATGGCCAAAAAACCGGTTCCCAGTTTAAAAAATTCCGCTTATTCTGAACCCCTTGAGGTACAAACGAAACTTTTGGTGTTACAAACGTCTACAAACGATGGCGAATCTAACCCCGATTGCAGATTTCAATTATCTCGAGAATTGCCCAAAAACCCGGTTTTCAGTTTAAAAATTCCGCTTATTCTGAACCCCTTGAGGTACAAACAAAACTTTTGGTGGTACAAACGGGTACAAATGAGGGCGAATCTAACCCCGTTTGCAGATTTCAATTATCTCGAGAATTGCCCAAAAACCCGGTTTTCAGTTTAAAAATTCCGCTAATTCTAAACCCCTTGAGGTACAAACGAAACTTTTGGTGGTACAAACGTCTACAAGCGCTGGCGAATCTAACCCCGTTTGCAGATTTCAATTATATCGAGAATTGCCCAAAATACCGGTTCTCAGTTTAAAAAATTCCGCTTATTCTGAACCCCTTGAGGTACAAACGAAACTCTTGGTGGTACAAACGTCTACAAACGACGGCGAATCTAACCCCGCTTGCAGATTTTAATTATCTCGAAAAATGGCCAAAATACCGGTTCCCAGTTTTAAAAATTCCGCTAATTTTAAACCCCTTGAGGTACAAACGAAACTTTTGGTGGTATAAACGTCTACAAACGACGGCGAATCTAACCCTGCTTGCAAAATTTTAATATCTCGAAAAATGATCAAAAAACCGGTTCCCAGTTTTAAAAATTCCGCTAATTCTGAACTCCTTGAGGTACAAACGAAACTTTTGGTGGTACAAACGTCTACAAGCGATGGCGAATCTAACCCTGCTTGCAGATTTTGATTATCTAGAAAATTGCCCAAAATACCGGTTCTCAGTTTAAAAAATTCCGCTAATTCCGAACCTCTTGAGGTACAAACGAAACTTTTGGTGGTACAAACGTCTACAAACGATGGCGAATCTAACCCTGTTTGCAGATTTTGATTTTCTGGAAAATTGGCAAAAAACCGGTTCTCATATTTAAAAAATTCCGCTTATTCTGAACCCCTTGAGGTACAAACGAAACTTTTGGTGGTACAAACGTCGACAAACGATGGCGAATCTAACCCCGCTTGCAGATTTTAATTATCTGGAAAAATGGCCAAAATACCTGTTCCCAGTTTTAAAAATTCCGTTCATTCTAAATCCCTTGAGGTACAAACGAAACTTTTGGTGGTACAAACGGGTACAAACGATGGCGAATCTAACCCCACTTGCAGGTTTTGATTTTCTAGAAAATTGGCAAAAAACAGGTTCTCAGTTGTAAAAAAATTCCGCTTATTCTGAACCCCTTGAGGTACAAACGAAACTTTTGGTGGTACAAACGGGTACAAACGATGGCGAATCTAACCCCGCTCGCAGATTTGGATTATCTGGAAAATTGGCAAAAAACCGGTTCTCAGTTTTTAAAATTCCGCTAATTCTGAACCCCTTGAAACAACAAACGAAACTTTTGGTGGTACAAACGAGTACAAACGATGGCGAATCTAACCCCGCTCGCAGATTTGGATTATCTGGAAAATTGGCAAAAAACCGGTTCTCAGTTTTTAAAATTCCGCTAATTCTGAACCCCTTGAGGTACAAACGAACATTTTGGGTGGGACAAACGGGTACAAACGATGCCAAATCTAACCCTGCTTGCAGATTTTAATTATCTCGAGAAATGGCCAAAAAACCGGTTTTCAGTTTTAAAAATTCCCCTATTTCTGAACTCCTTGGGGTGCAAACGAAACTATTGGTGGTACAAACGGGTACAAACGATGGCGAATCTAACCCCGCTCGCAGATTTTGATTATCTCGAAATTTTGTATTTTGCACCCCCCGTACGTACATACATACCTTTAGGGTTTGAGAGATACCCAAACCTATAAGGTACAAACGAAAAAAAATTTGGTACAAACAAATACATACGGAGGAAAAACATATACATATGAAAAAAGATCGATTTCTCAAAGTCGGGTTGTATGTATATTACAACCCCCTGTATTTATTAACCCCTTAAGATACAAACAACAAAAAAATGGTACAAACGAGTACATACGTAGTGCAAACGTATACAATTGAAAAAAAATCGATTCCTCATAGTCGGGTTCTGCGTATATTGCACCCCTGATATCTCCCAACCCCTATAGGTACAAACGAAAAAAAATTTGGTACGAACAAGTTCATACAGAGTACAAACGTATACAATTGAAAAAAAACTGTTTGCTCTAAGTCGGGTTCTGCATATTTTGCACCCCCGATATCTCCCAACCCCTTTAGGTACAAACGAAAAAAAAGTTGGTACAAACGAGTACGTACCGGGTGCAAACGTATGCGTTTAGAAAAAATAAAAAAAAATCAAGTCGGGTTCCAGGTTCACATAGGTATGAAAATTATGTCAATCGGTCGCTCCGTTTCGTAATGAAAGTAGACACAAACAAACAAATAAAAAGGCAACAGACACACTTTCGCATTTTAATAGTTATTAGTACTCGTAGATATCTATCATGTTTTAACAAGTTTTTGTTAAATAACCCGAATTGTGCATTCCTGTATCAGTTGGCTGGTTTTTAAATAGGTGAAAAAATGGGGGCGCTAAAAAAATATTTATTCTCAAAGTGGGCAGTAGACAAAATAAGTTTGGGAACCACTGTTTTACAGTAACATTTCTTTTGAAAAAGCGTCTAAAATTCGTAGTGAAGTTAAGTTTCGTCCCTATTCACCCCATTTTACGGTATCCAACGAAGAGCGAGCAAGATACCTCAAGCTCTACGTCCTACGTTGAATGTCCTATGAAGATAGACTCCATGCACTGCGCCTCACTACACTTCAAGAAAGAAGTCTCCGTGGTGACCTTTTTGAAACATACAAAATTCTGACGTAACAACTTGCCTGATATACAAAACATATACAATGGCATTACTAAATAATGGGCTATATGGGAAAAGTCTGCCGTTGTATGTTTACTTTTCTGATTTTTGTTCTTTTTTTGTACAATAAATCTTTATAAACAAACAAATGAACTAAATCACTATACTAAAATGAAATTACAATGACAGTCAAAAAAGAAAACCAAAATCTACATTCCGATACAATTGTATCGAAATGTAGATTTTGGTTTTCTTTTTTGCCCAAATGGCTGCACACTTTTGAATGAAAGTGCCAAATTTTTTTTGGTTTTTGACTTTTATTTTAATTTAATTATTCCATAGTGATCTTGTTTAGCCCGTGGTTTGATTTATTACGGGTATGTCCCTTCCACTATGTACAATTTGAAGACAACACTTAAAACCAACACAAGGCCATCACAATCAAATAAGCCTTGAACAGTCCAAAACTAACACTGCACATCACTTTTTGAGCAACCGAGTGGTTAACAGTTGGAATAGACTGCCACATCTATGTACTGCTTTAAAAATAAACTGGACAATTGGCTACGCACAAACAAAGTGACTCTTAAACAATTTTAGTGGATAATTATAAAACAAAAAAAATCCAAAATGCTCTCAACTCGAAATGTGTCACAACTGATACCCACCTCCCTCTAGTTTTATACCACCTTCAGAAGAACTTCCCCCAGATCATGAACTCCCATGGTCCACATGGAAGAGCAGAAACCGCCTCCGAACTGAGGTAGGTCGATGCAGGCATAATTTGGCCCGTTGGTTACATTATTGCATCTGCAACACAGTGTCAGTGTGAGCATAGTGACCAAACTATGTCACTACTCCTTTCTTGCCTATCGTACCCCATCAGCTGCACTAAACATGACCTTTATGAGGCCTCGGACAACATTTTAAGAATGGCATCTTTCTGGAGGGAAAAAATTTAATTGTTTGAGCAAACGACATGAAAAGAAGAAGAGGATAATTCAACATTTTGTGAATATGTGAAGTGATTAACGAAATTCAAATATGTCTGAAATAGACAAGTTAAGTAAAAAGTAAAAAGTAGTTTATTTCCTCCATACAATCATACAAAATAAAAGAAAGAAAGAAAAAAAAATACATTTTTGGGGTGGCTACATGCAGATTGGAGGAGGCTGGAGCCTGTTGAAGGTAGAAACCTGTGTTACAGAGCTCCAGTGCTCTCCCACTGTGGCAGCCAGGCACCAATAACACACACATCGCATAAGGATTCCCCCATGTTTGCGATGAGTGATATACAAATATACGTAAATTATAAATTATAAATAATCATAGCACAGCGAAAAAACTTAAACTTAGGTACTTAAAATAACAGCAGCGAAAAAGAACAGAACAATTGAGGATATCCGTGGTTAGCGTATTAGATACATGGAAGGAGTAAGCGTTCGGTATTATCATAGTCCAGAGACTGGAGATACTTAGAAATGGTAATTTTACAGTAGTATTTGGTCATATGCACGATTTTTAATTTGGAATGGAGATTGTTGTATAGGAATGGTCCTAAGAAACATGAGAAGTGATGCGAGAAATGAGTATTAAACTTAGAAGAGGTAGCTACAAGACAATTACGTTTATTAAAGTTGGGATTATATGGGGTTATTTTGTGTTGATGCAAGGTAGTGTATAAAATATGAAGTTGTCGAACCGATAGGACGTCACAGTATTGATATAGCTCATGTGTGGGGAAGAGAAAAGGTTTGAAGCTCCTAGTTTAGAACCTAATTAATAAACAAAAAGCACCAAACAAACAAGGAGATGCAGTTTCCGGAATAGTACCTAGTATTACATAAAAGTAAAAAAAAACTCATGGTGGGATAAGGTGAGGATGAAGAATGACATCATCATCATCTCAACAAATATCCACGACGAACCAATTCACAAATGTTTACTAAACAAATTTAAACTACTATAATGGTAGAATTAAGATTTTTACCTCTGAAATTTTTAAAAATTAAGTATTTTTACCAATAAAAAATATAACAAAATATAAAAATTACCTAACACCAAATCGAACTATACGCTTAGGCCGGTACCCTCAGACCCCAGATGCTTCAGCCCCAGCACAGATTACTTAAGAATCTGGAAGACAAGTTGAGAAATAAGAAGTGCATTTGCCCCAAACACACCAGCATCTTTCGTTATTTTCACGAAGAGCAAGCAAAGTTTAGACAACCGTAACCGCTACCCTAGGTAGATTAACGCCATTTTTCTTTTTTCTAATAAAAACATTGCGTAAAGAAAGTTTTCCTAATTGAGAATAATGTAAAGCATGGATACAAAGTTTCTCTTTCTAATTTCTAGTTCCAAATGTTCCGATCACAACACAAACACAAATTGTAGGGCATGTTCCATGTGACAGCCAGGTGAGCCAGGCCATGAGATGAGGCCAGGCCTGGACTCTTTCTTTCTACTTCTTTTATTAGATTTAAATTATGGCTCCATCCACGAGCTCTATCGTAATCAAAACGAAGATTTTGCCAGCCAAGACTTACATTAAAAAAGTACTCTCTGTGGTTATACATTTTTTGGCCAGGCTCAGCCAGCTGACAGCTGTCTGTCAATCATGCTGTCAATAAACTCAAGAAGCGGTGTTGCCATCGGCCAAATCGATGCGGTCCCGCCGCGCGCGCCATCTTACACAAAAGATAAAATTGCCGTATTTCAGAAAAAAATACCGTGCCGGGTTTTTAATTTTGTTTTTGTACTAATAAACTCCGTTTGATTAGGTATTTAAATAAATGTACCTAAACAATCTTGCCATGTCTTTTTATTAAAATATACACTTTATAAATTAATAACATTGCAAATTACAAAGTAATTATGTAATTTAAAATTCATAACTTAGTTAATTTGTAATTTGCAAAGGTATTGATTTATAAAGTGTATATTTCAATAAAAAGACATGTTTACATTTATTTAAATACCTAACCAAACGGAGTATAGTAAGTAGGTTTATTTTAAATATATTGTTTATTATAATTATTCCTATTAAGATTTTTTTTCTTTACAAACCAATGAAATAAAATAACACGAGTTAAGCAAGTGAAACTTCGGTTTACTTCGGCTTATGAAAACATAACTAGATACTGCTCTGTGTTTGCTTTTCTTATATTTCTTAGGAGTTAATGGACCCGTGCCTGTGACCTGTGACATCTTGATCTTCTTCCGAAGACATGTTATTCACACGTAATCGGACACTGCACTGGGTAAATAATGTTTTAAAAGTAACAAATACTACGAACAAAATATTTCGATTACAGACTAATTATGGATAATTAAATAGGGATAGTTCGAGAACATGCGGTAAAAACGGCGTTCATCTCATTCAACCTAAGACTGTGCAATTTCCAGCAAAATATAGTCACGGCACTGCAGAAAGGAGAATGTTACCAATTATATAATGTTGGGCTTGTACGGTACACAAAATGCAGGGTAGTACCGTCGACCATGCCGTTGTATACTTGGGCTCAAAGCTCTTTGCCGCTGGTCAAGCATATGTGGCCTTAAGTAGGGTGAAATCATTAGAAGGGCTCCTCATTGAAGAGCCGGACTGTTCAAAATTAACTGGCAAATTACCTTGCAATAATGATGCGTTGAATGAGATGAACAGACTTAGGAACTTATCAGGTGAAAACTAAAAAGCATAAAATAAAATTAAGGTAAAAAACCTTTTTAAAAACAAGCTTTTATTTAAATGCGCTAAAAATAAAAAAAATAACTTTTACACTAAAACTTTTACTGTTAACTTATAACGTCATTTCAAATTTAACACATTTGACACAATTTATATGTTATAAAAGCTTGTCGCGGGATTTAAGTACACGTATTTACTTGCTGCCTATTAAAATTTTAAAACTAAAAAATAAATACGAGTACTCAAATCTCGAGACAAGCATCTACATTGTATCAAATGTGTTAAATTTGAAATGACGTTATAAGTTAACAGTAAAAGTTTTAGTGTAAAAGTTAATTTTTTTTTCATTTAAATAAAAGATTGTTTTTAAAAAGGTTTTTTTTTTACCTTAATTTTATTAGGGCTTCTGTTGTAACGCCATTACATCCTGGACTCTTATTTATATTTTGAGATGTCGCAATGCAGATTGTATTTCTCCGTCTGTAAAAGGAGAAATTAAGTTAGGGCAGGTATTTAATGGAGGTATGCTTATTTGTCAAATCGAATCCACACTTGTTTCCCAAATTCATTGAAACCAGAATGAGGACAAATAACGTAAGGTCCCAATACGAACATGTGTTGGTAACGGGCGGATTCCATACTGCTTTGACGAAAAATAATGTAATTAGTATGGCTCCCATTATTTACAATAAATTACCAGATAATTTTAAGACTTTAGATCATAGGACATTTAAAAATAAATTAAAATTACTATTGACTAAGAAATGTTTCTACAGTGTAAAAGACTATTTAAAAGACAACTTGATTTAATTTTTTATTTTTTTATTATTATTATTGATTTAGAATTTTATAATGTTATTTAATTACTCATTTAATTTGATTTATAATTATTGTTTTGCCTATAAATTTGACCTTAACTTATATTTATTGTATGTCCATCAAGGGCAGGTCACAGTGGCACATGTATATATTTTAAGATCCTTTTGTAACCTGTGTTTCCACAATAAAGATGTTTTGATTTGATTTGATTTGATTTATAGGATCCTCTGGTAATTTAGATCGGTCTGAATATAATTCTTTTTTGGTAGATATTTCTGTTATTTATACTCTTTTACTCCACTAAATAGTTTGACAACCGCTTCGCAACTGAAAGATATTCTGGAAAGCGTCATGGAAAGCGAATGCCAGGCGAAGTATTCTACCACATACATTTACATGGTAGAGAGAGAGTATCATGGCACGAATATTAGCAAACATAGCCGAACAAAAATTCGAATAATGAACCGCAATGTGAAATGCCACCACCAAAAATCGACAAGCGGCGGGTTCGGGTATTTGCGTATTCATCTTGTTCGGAAAAAGCGGCGATCAAAGACGAATAGAGGTGCTATTTTTAAAACGCGGAGTCACTAAACGTTAAATTAAAAAAAAAAACATGGGAAAATCATTCGTTTAGGTGCCTCCGCGTTTTAAAAATAGCACTTCAGAGCCACTCCACTTCACATCATCATAATTGCACGAATACAACGATACGTAAACACGAATAACCATAGACATAGTATTCGAATAACCATGTGAGGTGCCAGAAAACGAGGATTTTGGTCGCTATCTGCTAGAATCTGAATATTCCGTACGTGTATTTCCAGCCTTACTTTTATTACGACTGTCAATTGTCAATCTCAAGACGAGTTACTCGACTCGAAACACGATTCATGGTATCAAGCATTAATCGAGCACAAAATATACAGAAGGTAGTAGAGTGATGTCAGACGTACCAACTTCTTGGTATACATACTAGTTTTTAGTGTCACGTTATCACGTACCATGTACCAAGGCTACTCAGTCCTTGTATGAAAAAATGCCAAGATTGGCCGTTGACAGGCGACTCAAGTGTCACTGTCACTGTCACAGTTTTTAGTATCCGTTTAGACCCTGGACTACGGGTATTGTTAATTTATATAACTTTGTTCGCATTTGCATTTGCAGTTCATACATTTACAAACCAAGGCCCAAGGTGCCGTTGTTATATAAATGAAAGAAAACGAATTGCACCCCCCCCCAATTTTAGATTTTCCGGTGTTCTAAATAGCCAACCACTACTGGCAACACTGAGAGCGGAGCACAGGCGACGGCGTACGGCGTACTAGTTTAGTTTCCCGTCTCGAATACCAGCTTTCAGCATATGTATCGATCGAGCATGGTAGTTGGAACCTACAGTTAGTTACAAAACAGTGTTGATAAGTCGAGTACCTACTGAAACAAACAAAGATTCAAAAACGGGACGGGTACACTCAGGCGTCTCAGGGTTCACTATTGTTCAAGCAAACTAATCACAAGAAATCCTAAGCACAAGATTCGTGGGTGCCGGCTCGAGTGTTTGTGGTTTTTCTCATGGTATAATTTCTGTTATACCATATTGCTATATAAATGTGACAGCATCAGTGGTTGATCAGTGGTTTCAGCTCTGACGAAGATCACGAAGATGTAGCGCGTCTCAGGATTCGAGCTGTTTCGGCGACAGTAAAAAGCAGAAAGCTGAAAAATTTAGGGAGACCGATTGTCATGGTATCATTGTAACGCTTGAAGTGCCTTTTGCTTTTCTTGGACTGCGTAAGTACCTACCTGTCATAACAAAGATGTTTTCGTTTTAGTTTCATAAGTATTGCTTCCTTATCACCGATTTTCAACTCGTAGACAAACCTTACAAAAAGAAGTAGAATTTTTGGAATCGGCCCTTGATTTACATCTGAGGTAACAAACACAAAAATACTACCTCCTTTTTTAAATCGGTCGACCTTCTTACTTTTCCCACGAGGACAACTTACTTTCCGCAATTAGGCCCGAATTTTCCGGTCCCATTTTGCGTGGGGAGCTGACGCCTTAGTTCTCGATCCAGCCCAGCTCCTGCAGGAAGCTTAGAACGCCTGCTGGCGCTCTGCAGGCTTCCGCCATGGTTTCCGGGTGTTCTAGTTTAACTTTAACCTTTTGACTGCCAGGTTTTCTTGCGAAAAAAAGGCACTAGTGCCAGAATTTGTAGCAAATATGCATCTGCAGCGCTTGGGGCATTGGTATAGCTGGTTGTATTCATGCAAATGTAGGGGTAATGGGTTAAGAACTCTGTGTTACTTACTAGCTGCACCTCGCGGGGTTATAATAAAAGTAATAAAGCCTTTTATTTCTGAGCTTTTTCAATGGTTTTGGTATCTGTTATGTGTGGTGTTTCATATAATGTCCCGCAGCTCGGTGTGCCTTTGGGCATAGGCCTCCTCCAGCTCTCTCCACTGTGCTTTATCTATCCTCTGCCACTCTAGTCCAGTATGGCCCTAATGTTATGCAGATGTTGTCCTTCCAATGCGTGATTGGGTGGCCCTGTTTTCTGGTCCCATTCCTGGGATACCTCGCGGGGTTACTTAAAGTAGCCTATGTGTTAATCCAGGGTGTCAGCTTCCTGCATACCAAATTTTATCAAAATTGTTCCAGCTATTTGCGCGTGAAGAAGTAACAAACGCACATTCAATACACCTTTAAATATTAGTAGGATTGGTTTTAAACTGTCACGCTCTGAACACATAAATTAATGCATATCTCCTATCTGTTTCCATCTATTGCGGTAGATGTGATCTGCCATTCTTTTTCAAACTGTGTAAGGTCGACCGCCCATCTCTTTCTTGGTTGGTCTTCCTCTCTTGCTTCTAGTAGTTAATTATGATTTATTTATTTGTATTTTTCAATTACAATTTTTCTAAGTGTGGGTTTTCATTGCTGCTTTTGCCATTGTGTTTTATCTTTGATTCAAGAAGATTTTTGGTAGTGCGGGAAGTAGTGTCACCCAATGTATGGAAGGTGCAATTTTGGTATCGGAAGAATTCACTTGGCACAGATGTAATATACGTAAAGTTAAGCTAATTTAGCCCGTTAGCCATCCCCCACCCCCTGGGGGGTAGGTAGGGGGGGCATTCGAAGTTACTCGCCGCCGAGCTTCAGAAAAAAAATCATATCACCTTCTATTTACCTACCACCTCAAGTGTGGTATCATTTTCTGATAAATAAGGCATGAGGTACAATTTCACATTTAATGTAAAGATTAACAGTAAAAAAGGGAAAATATTGACAAAAATATTAAAATCGGATCGCATTTTTTTTTCATTTTAAACTGATTTATTTTACCAGAATACCTGTATTTTGTGCAACAAAAAATACTATGTTAAAGAATATTTATCTAGCTTTTAAAAAATATATACTTTGTTATATATAGCTGTCATACATCTATCTGAAAAAAAATCGAACATGGCACGCGGCGGCGCCTAGGAACTAATCCAACCGTCTCGTCTCACATAATTTGTTGCAAGTATTAAGTTGTTTTTTAATTCAAAATATATAGAATACATACTTTACTTAATTATTAACTTTCGCTTATGGTCTGATGTATCAATAGTCGTATTTTTATATTTATATTAGTTAATTTTTTCATAACATTTTCCACCACATTGTCATAATTCGGTACATTTTAATATTTTTCTTAGACAGTTACACCTAACACTGCATCGTGACTTGCACTTGCACCGGATCAGTTCACAACAAGCGGTAGCAGCCACTGGTGCAGTAGTCCACTTTGGTTTCCAATTATTTAGTCCAATTTTCTGTCCCTAATCCGCCGGACTGGAACGATTTTGAATCAGCTCATACGTGCACCCCATGGTAAACAGCTCGAAGAAGATTTTGTTTTATTTTTTTTAATAGCCTATATAGTGTCCCATTGTCGGGCAAAGGCCTCACCTTCATGCTTCCGCGGTTCACGATCTAAGGTAGCTTGCTACCATCCACTCATATAGCTTTCAATATCGTCCCTCTATCTTTTCCTTGGCTTTCCCCTACGCCGGCGTCCTTCTGGAACCTATAACGTCGCCTTTCTTGCCCATCTTTCCGGTCTTATACGACAAACATGTCCGGGCCACTCGCACTTCAGTTTTGCCGTTTTGACACCTACATCGACAATTTCGGTCCTAGAGCGCAGTTCAGTGTCTCGTAGAAGATGCTGCCAAAAAATCTCTGGCTGTCGGTTTATTTTTAGAGAACAGCTCCCTCCTACACTCGTTTAGCGATGTGCACTGACTGGACCTCAAATGAAAATCAGGTAAATAGGTATTGCAGTATTATTTTGGTCAAAATAAAATACAGCTATGTACCTGTCATTTATAACCACGTAGATATAATTTTATTTTGTGCTCATTTATCAATTTTATCATACATCGTTATGACAATATTTTAAATAATTTGGTTAGAGTTTTCTACGTCTCTGTTAGCGAGCATATTACGAGTAATTCATTAGTTGCTGATGGTAAAGTATTCCATGCTTCGTCAGCAACATGCACCATTATTTTTGTATCAGCATTCAGCTTCTTCGTCGTGAAAAAATAACATGGACCCCTGCCATGTTATTTTTTCAACGATCGCTGCAACTAAGAACAGCGTGTACCTGTTCTTAGCAGCGCTTATAAAACATGGAATACTTTTTCATCAGCAACTAGTGAATTTAATATGCTCACTGACAGAGACGTCGAAAACTCTAACCAAATTATTTAAAAAAAAATCATAACGATACTCTAACCAAATAATTAAAAAATTTGTAACGATTTATGATGTATGTACAAAATAAAATTGTATCTACGTGGGTTATATTATAAATGACATGTATATATAGCTGTATTTTTTTTGACCAAAATAATACTGCAATACCTATTTACTTACCTGATTTTCATTTCAGGTCCAGTCAGTGCACATCGCTAAACGAGTGCAGGAGGGAACTGTTCTCTAAAACAAGACCGACAGCCAGAGAATTTTCGGCAGCATCTACTAAGAGCTGTTTACCATGGGGTGCACGTATGGGGCAGATTCAAAATCTAGTCCGGCGGATTAGGGATAGGAAATTGAACTAAATAATTGGAAACCGAAGTGGACTACTGTACCAGTGGCTGCTACCGCTTGTCGTGAAACCACTGATTCGGTGCAAGTGCAAGTCACGGTGCAGTGTTAGGTGCAACTGTATAAGAAAACTATTAAAATGTACCGAATTCTGACAATGTGGTGGAAAATGTTATGAAAAAATGAACTAATATAAATATAAAAATACTACTATTGATACATTAGACCATAAGCGACAGTCTTAAATTAAGTAAAGAATGTATTCTATACATTTTGAATTAAAAAACAACTTAATACTTGCAACAAATTACGTGAGACGAAACGGTTGGATTAGTTCCTAGGCACCGCCGCGTGCCATGTTGGATTTTTTTTTCAGATAGATGTATGACAGCTAAATATAACAAAGTATATATTTTTTAAAAGCTAGACAAATATTCTTTAACATAGTATTTTTTGTTGCACAAAATACAGGTATTCTGGTAAAATAAATCAGTTAAAATAAAAATAAATGTGATCCGATTTTAATATTTTCGTCAATATTTTCCCTTTTTTACTATTAATATTTACATTAAATGTAAAATTGTATTCAAATTTTAATTCCTCATGCCTGATTTATCAGAAAATGATACTACACTTGAGGTGTTAGGTAAATAGAAGCTGATGTGATTTTTTTCTGAAGCGCGGCGGCGAGTAACTTCGAATGCCCCCGGGATGTGGGGATGGCTACCGGGCTAAATTAGCTTAACTTTACGTATATTACATCTGTGCCAAGTGAATTCTTCCGATACCAAAATTTGCACCTTATGACACTACTTCCCGCACTATGGCGGGCTAGGGAGCAAAGGAATAGATATTAACTTTAGAATTATCTTTTCCTATACCAGGTAGCTACCTTACTCTTTAGTTTTTTTTTTAAATTTGTATAATATATTATACCAAGGGTTCAGTTCACTTGGTGTGACTATGCCAGCCTCATGGGGGACTTTGACTAAGTATTATCTAACTTCTGTGCACCATTACAGCTAGCAGGAAAAAGTAGATGGCTTTTGCCATGTGCGACAGTGGATTGCTTAACATTGTGTTTAACCATTGTACATTGGTAGTCCAGCTAAAACTGATCACGTAGGGCGTTATACTGGTCACATTCCAGCAATACATGAATCAAGTCCTCTTACCACAGTGATTGCATAAGTTTGAGTGGGTTAATTGTAAAAGGAAAAGCAAAATGGTGTAAAATTGTTTCTGAGAGGGAGACCACAGACGATATGCGGCGAGGGCATAAGCAATGTGGCAGGAAAGACTTGGCACAGAATTACATGAGATTGAAAGGAGTGGAAGAGGCTGGAGGAGACCTTTGCCGAAGAGCAATCAGACCTGCAAAAAAGAGGAAAACTGAATAGGATCTCTCAAAAACTCATATCTGAAAAACTAGCAAGAGTCAGGTTTTTATTATAGAAAACCCTGACTCTAGTTTTCATTTGTAAGCTCACTGTTGTGTTTTTCATGTCTGTGAGTGGCCAACACGGGTGTCAGATTTTTCAAGCTGCCTAAAGGCATCTGATCTGACATAGCTTGATGATTGCCCTAAAATGATGACAGCCTTGGCCGGTGGCTTTATGTGCCTTTGGAAGCACGTAGGAGCTTGAGACATTTTAATGCCAGTTATGGTAAACCAGTGTGGAGAATGTAGGCAAAAGTCCTCTGGCTGCTCTAGCGAAGTATGGCTCTGGTAGTACAGAGAGGATCATGCTCCTGCAGTGGAGACAAAAAGACCTGTCGATGATAGCATCCTATCCAAGTGCACACCACGGCTGGTGTCACTTAACTTGTGAAAGCTTTACTAAAGCATACTCCAGGGCCACTAAGCTCCCTACTTATTGGTTAAATGTTTTTTCAAAATTAAATAATGAATATGCTGAACCTAATCTTTGTTTCTTTTACAGATGTTGATATCAAAGGAATTGGAAAATAAAGGTCACTGAGATGTATAAGGGGACACTGGAGTTCGACCCTAATAAACTTGCTGCTATCTTCTTCAAAGCATGTCTGAATGGCGATTTTATATGATTGTGGACCAGTGTGTGGCCACACCTACTCCCCTGTCGTTAGTAGAGTTTAAGATGTCTATTGTACAAGCTACTTAAAAAGCCATTATTAACAACTAATTTGCTTAAAGAGAAAACCCGCTGATCGCAAATGAAAACAGAAGAAAAAACATGGATGAAAAAAAAAGATGATGGAAACGGAAATCAAGGTTGCTATTACGAAAACGAGAAATTATACCAAGACTGAACAGTGTACAAGTTTCAGAAGTCCATAGCATTTGCCGGAACATTCTTAATGAGTCTTAACATATTCATCAATTAAGGGTATTTACTTGGTTGCATCTTCAGCAGTAATGCTTCAGAGCCTGGGGTCTGCTACCTAACCAAGGAGTTTTGACGAGGTTACTGTTTTTTCCACCGAACAACTGCCATGTGACCTTCACAACCTATAGGGTCAATAAACCAGAACAAATCCTTGGGTAGTTAGATGATCAAACGCTTGATGGTGTTCGGAACCCACAGTTTATATGTGCCCTCTGAAACACGGAATCATCTTTCTTTTTGGGTAATCGGGCGATTCAAGCCTGGAAACAAATTTTCACAAAGTTTACTTCCCAGTAGGATCTTTTATGTATTTATTTATTAGCCTTTAACTGTGGTTGGCGTGTCTTGGGACCAAGACAAAGGCCTCCTCTAGCTTCTTCCAAGCCTCTCAATGGGCCCCCAATCTTTTTTATATCATCAGACCAACGCTTCTTTTGTCTTCCCTTTTTCCGTTTGCTTTGAAATCTTGGTGTTTATTCCGTTAAATCCTCATTCTTAAGACCTCCCGGATCTAAATGAGTCAAACATTGAAGTAACATATGTATATTTCTTTTTTAAACAACAGCTGCAGACAAAAGATAAAACATTATTACAAAAAGGGAATGATGTTGGTTACCTCATTTAAATGGAGATTCTAACTCTTGGAAGATTTTGACTTTTGAGGTTGTACATTTTTGCTGCACACTACTAGATTGACTGCTACTAGATTTGAGGGCGATGTGTAATGTTTGTTCCTGTAGTTACTTGTTTGCATGACACGCTGTGTGAGCGAGCGGCGATGCGGTCTACGTCGGCAGCTAATGGTGCAGCTGTTAGCACGGTGTGGCAGTGCGGCAGCTGCCGCGGAGACTGTGTCGCTTGCGAGCTCATGTAGCAGATTGCGATCTCTTGTTTGAATGTCTACAACTTGTGCGGGTTGAGCAAAGGAGTTTGAACCGGTCAAGACCCAGATGGCATTATATGATGCGGCATCCATTGTTTTATTATTTTGTCTTTTATGGCGGATCTCAATAGGTTAATTAACATACTAAAGTAACTTTGTAGAGTTGTATCATAGAGATTGTTCCAGTAGTATTGTTTTTTTTAAATATCTGTCTTAAGTATAACTTGTTAATAACCCTCAGCACTCTTCAGGTAAACAAGAAGATTCATATCAATTGGAATATTTCAAGGTTGTGCATCAAAGAGGTTGCACACTGCAATGCAAGATTTGATCTCAAGATTTGAGGGCGATGTGTAATGTTTGTTCCTGCAGTTAGTTGGTTGCATGACACGCTGTGTAAGCGAGCGGCGATGCGGTCTACGTCGGCAGCTAATGTCGCAGCTGTTAGCGCGGTGTGGCAGTGTGGCAGCTGCCGCGGAGACTGTGTTGCTTGCGAGCTCATGCAGCAGATTGCGATCTCTTTTGTATGTCTACAACCTGTGCGGTTTGAGCAAAGGAGTTTAGAAAGGGTCATTTTCCTGTTAAATTTATATAAAATAGTATTCTAAGTCATTAAATATGACAAATATTAAATGCAATAAACGTTTTTAAAGGATATTCAATACTTAGTCACTTTTTTGCTAGTTGTGTGTGCTGCCATCTCTCTGTGCTTACCCTACAACTCAGTATTGCCTACTTACGGGCCCTCCAATAGAGAATGGCGTTGGATATCTGTTATGTTCGTAATTATATTTGGCTGTAGTATTGTCTTCGCAATATCTATCTACACCTAGAAGAAGAGTATATTTAAATAAATACTAGTTTGTATTACTTCCTAAAAATAACCTTCGATACCCTTCAGGTAGAGCATTCCTATCAAAGAGCTTGCCCATCGCATTGCAAGATTTGAGGGCGATATGTAAATATCTGTTCCTGCAGTTAGTTGGTTGCATGACACGCTGTGTGAGCGAGCGGCGATGCGGTCTACGTCGCCAGCTAATGTCGCAGCTGTAAGCGCGGTGTGGCAGTGCGGCAGCTGCCGTGGAGACTGTGTTGCTTGCGAGCTCATGCAGTAGATTGCGATCTCTTGTTTGTATATAAACAACTCGTGTGTCAAACAAGAAATTCGAAGAAAGTATATTTAAATCAATAACTACCGGTTATGTCTACAACCTGTGCGGGTTGAGCAAAGAAGTTTTAATTAATATACAAAAGTTACTATGTGGGGTTGTGGATGCTCCTGTGTCAGCTATGCTGGCTTGCGTACGCGCAGGACCTCGTTGGTTGCTTGTGTGCATAGTGTTTATTTGGGTTGAGCAAAAGAGGTTTAGTAACATACAAAAGTAACTTTTTAAGGTTTTGCAGCAGATTGCGATCTCTTGTTTGTATATAAACAACTCGTGTGTCAAACAAAAAATTCGAAGAAAGTATATTTAAATCAATAACTACCGGTTTTTGTTATAAAAAAATTTGATAATCTTCTGGTAGACTAGAATCTCAAGAATCGATCATTGAAACTTTAGGTGTTTTTGCTTTTTTGGTAGATGCGCATGTGTCAGCTAGTTGCGTACGCGCAAGCAAAGACAATATATTACTTTACAAGTATAGATTGCTAATCACGTACATTGAATCTGTACCTCAACAAATTTGGCTTATATCTAGATGGCGCTACTGAGAATTGTTGGTTATAGGTTTCCGTAAAAATTCCGTAACAATAAAGTGTCGCTGCAGTCGTAACTTGAATACCATACGAGTTAGTTTATATCCAGCAGCTATAGATGGCACCACTTTCTCCATAACTACATACGAATAATATTTGTAGACGTCTACACACACGCACCGACTATTATAATCTTGTAGGTACAGGTAGCACGAGCACGAAACTCTAGCGCTGACCGAAATTGCGCAGTAGTCAAAAATTAGTACTGTACCCGTGCGCAGTATCCCCTCCACATTTCACTCAGCGCTAAACTTACGTGCCGCTACTTGTAGGCAAGTACAAAAAAACACATTTAGCCATAGCCATTACGTGTTCGAAACTAATCAAAAGTCCGCAAGTTCAAATCCCCTCAATGGCTAAATATTGAAAATTTTATACGTTTTTCTATTAATTTTAGTGTTTAAGTATAAACAGAAATTTTGCGCACATGGTACTAAGCCGGATTGGCGAAGCGGTTAACGCAGTCGAATTAGTTCAATCTAGTATTTAGGAATCGCAGGTTCAAGTCCCACTTCATTGCGAAAAAATTAAATATATTAATGTTTTTTATTTTATTTTATTTTGGAATAACATTATATGACACTACATTTTCAAGTTTTGCACACGAGATGTTGGTTATATTATAGTACTCTATGGCCATAGCGTTCGAGACAAAATAGAATATCTAATAGACCACTAACAAAACATCTTTATCTAGTGGCTCTGCTCTGCGAGCTGGTAGACCTCTCGAGGCTGACTTTACATAGTACCCTCCAACTCCTGATCCTTTGAAGTTTATTGGTTATAAGTTTTCAGATAAAAAAACTGCGTCACTAAAAAATCTTATGACATTTTTGAATATTTTTCTAAATTATTGAAATGTTAATTCTCCCATGCTGGTCTGGGAGAAATAAAAAAAATAGAATGTACCAGCTGCTTCTCATCCCACGCAGATCGTAAAAGCCGATCGAGGGAATGGGCAAAAATGCAAATCATGTTAACAGGCGATGCGGCTAGCAACCCATCACTGTATTGATTGCTTTTCCATCTTCTCGCCCACCATGACGCTAAAAGTGGCTTTTGAGTCTTGCAGCCCTGGGCTCTGCATAGGACCGCAAGACCCAAAATGCTCTGTCTGCCCCATTAGGGATAAAGACGTGATAGTATGTATGTATGTTTGTTTTATTTAAGTTTTCAATCTCCATTTTTCCGCTATTATGAAATTTTTAAACTAACTGCTTCAAAATTTTTTACGTGACTTTAAAATGAAGCTGAAACAGAGAGTAGACATTGTTAATTTAATTATTAATGCTGTAGGTTACAATAAATAGATTAACACAGCAAAACCTTTTTTCCGACTATACCAAAAGGACTGTTCAATCCAAATCGTAATTCAAATAACTTGCACGGGTCAACGTTTAGGCGTAATCGGAGCCTATCTCCCTCCGCGCGTAACATCGAAAATATACCTACTCATTGCGTTGCGACCTTGCGACCTAGGCCGCGTCTTGTACTGCTTAGGGCCGCGCTACATTGGATTGACATGGCATGGCATCGGAAGCGACGCGTCATTTCAAAACAAGCTTTATGTCAAGTGATATGAGATGCAGTACCTGGGCGACCGGGCTTTGCTCGGTTACATCTCAAACATTAACAAAAAAATTTTAAACTTGTCTAAAAACAATGCAAAATAAAAAAAAATATATAAACTTAAACATAGAAAAAAAAAACAAAAGTAAGTCACCGAGTGGGATTCGAACCCGTAACACTCTTTCTAGCGGTCGGTATCTTTAACCGCTGAGCTAAAAACAAGGCGGACGGCGCGACGAAATTAGCGACCATATTCTGCGTGGAAAGAAAAACGCATGAAAACTCAAAAACACGCGTTTTCCCAAACATAAAACTAATCTAGATCGATTGTTTACCCCCGAAAACCCCCATATACAAATTTTCTGCGAAATCGTTAGAGCCGTTTTCGAGATCACAGAAATTTATAAATAAATAAATATATATATGTATATATATATATGTACACAAGAATTGCTCGTTTAAAGGTATAAGATAACCGACCGAGGGTGTCTTTCCGCGGGAGAGCGCGGCAGGCCGCGGCTGGCCGCCGGCCGGCTCTCCGCGTTCAAGCGGTTATGCATCATATATCACTTGACATAAAGCTTGTTTTGAAATGACGCGTCGCTTCCGATGCCATGCCATGCCAATCCAGTGTAGTGCGGCCCTTATATACCCTCAAATACGGTTTTGTACCGTGCCTCAAAATGTTCCAAACTCAAATCACTAATTTTCTATCGCCTTCCATCTCACTCATTTTCTATCCCGTATTTTATTTTCCATTTAGTCTAGATTTATCTAGAAAAACTTCAAAAACACTAATACGGGATCGTGATTTGAACCTGGAGTCTCTCGATTTACAGCCCAACGCCAAGACCACTAGGCCAATCTTGTTCTGACAGAAGGGGTGAAATTTCCCTTAATATGAATTCTTTTTAGTTTGAATTTGTGATGTTGACATTGTCATTTATCGTCATAAGCGACAATAGTAATTTTTGCCATGGATTATTAAAATATTTTGAAATTTCTTAGCATTTGTATATTATGATAGTTATATGCATGAAATGACATTCACAGAATAATAATTACAGGAATTGCGCCATCTAGTGACATGTGTGGTACTATTTCGTGGTCATACGAGGTTTGCTTTGATGGTTCTAATTTTTACGATAAATATTGACAAAATAATTGAGATTAATACCAGTAGCGACATCTAGTTAGTTAAGGAAAAACTATCCTTTTTGGTACACTTTGACATATGGAGGATGTCCATCTAGTAATAATCTTTGATCTGTGGCGCAAGACACTCGTACGCGTGTCGCGCCTCGTTGGCTGCTTGTGCAGAGTGCGTCGCTGTATGATTTTCCGTCTTAAATACCTGTTTGGTGTTGTTTTTAAAGTAAACCTATGTTGTCCCACTGCTTTGCAAAGGTCTCTCATTTCGGGTTTCTTTCGTTTTGTGAAATACCAGGGTTCAAATTTGGAAATGGTTCGAAATGGGGATAGAATTTGTCTTTCAAGGAAAGCCAAATGGATATTTGTATCATGTCAATTGTCAATTTTTAAGATTAGGGAGATAAAAAATACTAATATAAACAAAACAAAAATTGTAATTCTTAACAAAACTGGTTGTATTCCTTCTGAAAAGTTCTTGTTATATAAATGGGTTTCGTCGACTTCTACAATGTCTTTTGCCCCTAACGTCTCCCTGTAAGTGGGCTTTGGTCACTTCACATACCTCCCTCACCTACCTTACTTTTTTCAAAAAGTGTGCTACCTTTTTTTAAAAACTGTTTTTGAGGGGCGAAATAATTCCTACTTTATTTTTCAAAAAGTGTGTTTTTTAGTGGTTATATAATTTCTACCTTACTTTTTACAAAAAGTGTGTTTTTTAGCCGCGACGCCGGTCACGCCACCTCGCATTCATGAGAGAAAAGCAAACAAAAAAAAAGCAACAGCCACATAACATTTCCCTGTCGTGGGCTTCGGCCACTTCACATACCTCTGTCATGTAATGATATAACCGAATCGCAGTTTTTTTTTGTAACACTGACGTCGCTTGCGGCCTGCGTCACTCTGTCCCTCCTAAAAAAATGCATTATAAGGCGGAGTGTCGATAATATAGATACCTTACTTTTTTCAAATTGTCTTTTTTAGGGACGATATAATTCCTACTTTACTTTTTTTAAACAGTGTGCTTCCATACTCTTCTTAAAGTGTGTTTTTTAGGGGTGAAATAATTCTTACTTTATTTTTTTCAAAAAGTGTGTTTTTAGGGGTGATATAATTCCTACCTTACTTTTTTCAAAAAGTGTGTTTTTAGCCGCGACGCCGGCCACGCCACCTGTACCCAAATTTATAGGACGCCCGCAGAGAGAGCGGTAGAGGCAGCAAAAGCTTGGTTTGGCTGCCTCTACCGCTCTCAGTAGTATTAATGTACGCCTCGTAATTCCAAATGTTGAAATTACGGGCGTACACTAATTGCCTTGCATTCATGAGAGAAAAAAAGCAAACAAAAAAAAAAAAAAAAACCAACAACCATTGCAACATAACATCTCCCTGTCGTGGGCTTCGGCCACTTCACATACCTCCCTTATGTAATGATAGAACTGAACTCAGCTTTTTTGTAACACCAACGTCGCTGGCGACTTGCGTCACTCTGTCCCTCCTAAAAAAAGCATTATAAGGCGGAGTGTCGATAATATAGATACCTTACTTTTTCAAAGTGTCTTTTTAGAGGCGTAATAATTCCTACCTTACTTTTATCAAAAAGTGTGCTACCTTTTTTCAAAAACTGTGTTGTTTAGGGGCGAAATAATTCCTAAAAAAACAATATGTTTCGGAAAACAATATGTTCCATTCGACTCTCCTTAGTGCGTTCTAAAAGCACCCGCATTTAAAATGGAAATGTTAAGTAAACGTTTAAAGAGTTTCTGGCTCCATTTTGAGCACCTTTTTCTTCGTTTTTGTATTGTGGTACGTGGATATTAAAGGGGAATGCCAGCCGTCCATAGAAACTTAGGCCCTCAGTGCACACTTATAGAAGTTTAACCAAAATAACAAGTATTTAATAGACTATTATAAGACAAAAGGAAGGTTAAAGAAAAAGTTGGGGTTCAATTTTTATAAATTATTTTATTTTATATAAAAATATAATAATTTTAACCACATGAGTGCTTCAAACATTGAAAATATGACTTAAACTATTTATGGCCACATAGTAGGGATTTATTGCCCCTATAACCTGTAGAGATAGAATAGAAAACTACACACTTTGTTGTACTTTTCTATTCTAAGTCATATACGATTAAAATATCGTCCAGAAATTGAGCTGGAGGATTTATGTTAGGTTGATGCCGTGCCCATCCTAAATACCACATAACAGTCATTACGTGGGCACAGCATACAACAGTTCGACGGCCAACAACGCAGCTGCAACAATACTCAGTTATAGCTCTACGACCAGTATCACTGCGACTAAACACAATGTACACATAATACACTTTACGACTGACATGTCGACTAGAAATCTTTGCTCTAATTAAACAACTGTCTGGCGCAAAGTAACTTGGATCTAACGTCCTATTTCTCTCTCTATACACCTCTATTTGGTAACATCCATCAGACCTTATGTGTTCTCCATAGTATGAGCGGGCTTGTTTCAGTTGATAGGTCCCACAGGCTATTAATATAAGTTCTTCGTAAGAAAGAATTGGAAAGTCTCTAAGATTTTCCGAATTAACATTTATATTAATGAAGTCTGCCCTAGCTCTATTTAAATTGTGCTCTTTTACATAGTCCGAAAGATCATTGTTTCGATTCATATTTGCATTCACTATTTGTAATATTTGCGCAGCATCTTCCCTGTCTTTTATTTTTGTGTGGAACTTGTTTACAAGTGCAGCAGCCACAGTAAAATCAACCATAAGGTGCTTAGAAGCTCTATTAAAAAAGTTCTGCCGAAATAATTTAAAAGCCGTTTTAAAAATGCCATTTACGGCTTCAACTACCCAGCGACATAAGGTAACTGCTCTTGACTGGTTTGCCTGAATGGAAGTCAGTTGTTGTTCACCAGCTTCTGGAGACAATGGTACATGGACACTGTAATTGCAACTTCGCAGTAATGGCAAGGAGTCTCTAAATCCCCTATCTAAAATAAAAACATCACCAGGCTGAAAAAATTGTCTATATGGACTGGTATCTCGTCCAAACTCTTTATGAATAATATCGGTGTCTGTTGTTGTTGCAGGATAGGGGCCAAGAATATCTACTATGTAACCATCACAGCACACCAACAGAAATGGTTTCACCAAGTTACGGTATTTGTGTAAAGAATATGATTTCTTTTGGTACAGGTAGTTTGAGCTCTTCTCTACATAAATGTATGTCCCATCGGCAATAATAATTGGTGTCCTATCTGGTCCTCCATATGGCCATTTGGAATTAATAAATTCCGTCGAGATATTTCTTGTCTTGAAATATTATTTAATCCAATATTTCTTGGCACAAAGTCTTCGTATAATATTTCTCTAGCCGTTTTCATATAGCTCTCTAGTATGCTTCTTGGAACCCGCAATAGAGCTGACATCCTCTCATCGCTATCACCAGTTCTTAGCTTCATTAAATAAGCAGCTAGTGCAAAAGCACCTCTATGTTCATTGTTCAGTCTGGGAACTTCGGAAAGAATTTGTGCAAACTGTTCCTCTGAAAAGCCTAAATAATAATGTACAATATAGTCTGGTAGAATTTGGATGTTGTCAAAATCCAAATGCAATAACATATTATCCTTCAATAATGAAACAAGTTCTTCAATTTGCTCAGCAGTAAAATTCTTGATAGGATTTATTATTGATTGTAGAAGTAAATGCCATGAATTACTTCTTAAATGAAATAGACAAATTCTACAATCAGGAGGCACATAAAAATTATAATCACAAAGTAAGTTCACTCGCAGAGTAGATGGAACCAAAAGTCGTTCAACCTCATTGCAGCCAGGGAAGAAACATTGCCTTTGAGTATTTGGTGCTCTAATGTAATTAGGCAGAAAAGTATCACCAGTTGTATGTGTGCTTTCTTGATTAGATCTTGAGGGTGTGTGTTGTTCATCAAGAGATTCCTCTGAACGAACACTTGAAGCAGGTGGTTCTTCCGTAGAATGTAAACGTGAGGCTGCTCTGTCTGTCCTCCGCCAACAGTTGTGGCACAAAAGAGCTGATGTTGGCAACTGCAAAATAGAATCTAAATGTAGAAAAACTGTTATACATAGCTGCGAGTTTTTTTTTATAAATCTGTTTACTGAAATACATCAAAACATAGTCAGTTCTTTGGATTCATGTACTCTATTTTAATATTCAAAATATTAATTTATATGTGACAATATCTAAACAAATAAATAAATATTTTCTCACCTCACGTGGTGCAATCTGATGAATAATCATATCTCTTATGCGATTTTCACGTGGAGAATCAGTTCTTAGCCTGTGTGATCTTTGTCTCAACAGAGAACGACCACAACAGATGCACACTTGAGAATGACCAACATGTGCTTGGTTGGATTGCTGGCGTATCTGATTCCATGCTAAGGTCCAGCATGAATGACATACCACATTTTCACTCGAAACTTGTACCTGAAATAAAGCTTTAGTTTTATTTCATAATATAAGTACACTATTCTCAATTTCATTGTATTACTACCAGCAATCAACACCGAAAATAATTATTGTTTACCTGCTGCGGTTCAACCCAACGTTGAAAAATATTTCTCACTTCTGCTATTTCTAACACATGTCTTCGCATTCTCGAAACATTAATCCCACAATTCACACATCGGATTTGTGTATCTGATTGTTGTGGTGGTAAACTTGGTCCAGGAAGATTGCCGGGGTCGTCGGTTGTGGCTAGCATCAAATCAGGATCATTGCTGGGGTCGTCGTGAAAAGAAGGAGCGGAATCCATGTTCAGGCCGTGGTCGTCGTTTATAGAAGGGTTGTCCGAGTCCATTGATTAATATCCAAGTCGTATAAAATAAAATAAAAAACAAATAAGAAACAAAGTAAGTAGGTAAGTATCGCAAGCGCAACGAAACGAATGATTTTGACAATGACAGATTACAAGTCTAAGTGTTGCCATTTCATTAACCTACACGAATCGATTTAGAAGATTTTGGAATCGATTCTTAATTTTTACTATACAAACTAATCAACACAGACTAGTATTATTCCATGTAAGAAAAAAAAAATATTTACAAAAATAGAAACTAAAACATATAAAGCCGGGTCCACGTCTGATCTTCACGCCGTATCCGTATCTCCGTCGCGTGTCGTGACGTGATCGCGTATCATCAAGTGTGGACACCCATTTCGAGCATATCGTATCTCTCACCGCGTCTGCCACTATCATGCTAAAAATCTATCATCAAGTTCACGTCTGAACTTGAATCGTGTAGGTAAGTAGGTACCTATCGGCATTGTGAAGGTATGCCCTTTGATGATCGGGCAAAAACCACCTTGAGATTGATCGCGGCTTATCACGTATCAATTGACATAGTCGTACCATGATACGGTATCAAAATGCGTTCACACTAGATCATTCTGCCGATCGATACGAGGTCAAGACACGCCTCGTATCAACTCTGATGATACGAGTATATGATATAGTATCCAAATGATCGCGTATCATTTGCGTCCACACTAGATCAAATGATACGCGACGGAGATACGGATACGGTATGAAGATCAGATGGACCCGGCGTAAAATATAAACTGCGATTTAAAAAATCAAACTCATTTTAGTATAATATTTATTTTTACAATCGATTAACTGCAGTTATAAATCTATACAAAATAAGTTATCTGCAATGGCAACTCTGTTTTGTAAAAACGGAAACTGCACAACTACATAAATGTTTAATTATTTTTTTTAATGAGGAAAATAATACCAAGTTGTACAGTTTAATAAGTAGTACCATAAAATTAAGACGAATATTTTAAGTTTTTATGTAAAAACAGATTTACTGTGCACGTCTGGGCCGTAAGTCGGCATTGTCCTTTACTTTCTTATTGTCGAAGTAACCCATTACCACCACGTCGTCGCCCGAATGACGAGCGACGAATTGGCCAGCATGCAATTTGCATTGCGTTATAAGTTGCGGCACGTGCTGTCGGTTTGATCGTAAGGATCCTACGACGTCGGTTTTGTTCCTTTAACACGTTCAGCGCCAGGTGTATAAGTCCTTATACACCCAAGTGCAACTCTCACAGGCCAGTGTATAACTGGTTATACGCCTGGAGTGGGCAACTTCAAAGGCCAGTGTATCAGTGAATATACACCGCACAGAACATTTTGTATGGCAGCTTTGTAGCCCTGGCCCTCACAAATCGTTTAGTGTATGTGGGATATGGAAATGTGGTATAGTGTTGGAGTAATGTTTTTTTTTTTTCAAATGAAACAGTTGAAAGTTAGAGTTTCATATAATTATTTATTTATCTATTGTTTGGTATTTTAACAATTTTTTAGCTTATAAAATATTATTTTAGTGAACTTATATACCACAAAAAAGGCTTACTTAGTAATTATTTTTAAAAAAATCTTCATTATGTGTACTTTCAATTATATACTTCTTACCAATCGGACTTCTTTTTTCGATAATAATCAGACTTTTTATTTCTTTTTCATAATAATCCACATTGTTATCATAATAATCCACTTTCTTTTTCTATTTACTGTGGACTTCGTTGAAGCAGGGCCTGCAGTAAAAAAATTTACATATAGAGCAAATAGTTGTTACTTGTGCAGCAAACTTTCTTTGGCCAGGTTGAGCCTTGCCCTTTTTGCCACACTTTGTGTAACAATTTTTGCACCTTCCTCTCTTCAGTTTCGGAGGAGTTCCAATCAGATTGTCTACTAATAAGTGATGCGTATTTCTGGGAGTTGGCGTTGCTGGTGGCTCAGGAATATTGGCATATTTCATGAGCATTGCGTCAATGACTTTTTCCCTGAAGGTAGTGATCGTCATTTTGGGCTTTCGCGAATATTCGCTGTATAAAGAGTAAGCTTTGACGATTGTTGTTCCCCACACTAGTTCAATCATGAGTTTTCTGTACCACTTAGTACAGCGGCGCAGTGCCGAACCGTATGACGCCATTTGGTCGCTGATGTCAATGGACGATTTACCTCCATTGTAATTAATTATAGCAGCGGGTTTCAAAACAGCAGGCCTCCTCTTCGTTTTTACTATCTTCACTTCCTTTGCTGAGTGTTTTGTTGATAGAACAGAAACGTATCTTCGGTCTTTCCACTTTGTAACTCCGATCTTACCTTTTTTTTTTCTCCATTCCAATTAATTCTCCTTTCTTCAATTTGGTTCTGACAAAATCTGGTGGCAAATGTTTCCTATTCATTCTCAGTGTTCCAACCAGGGCAGTTTTTCTTCTGCGTAGTCGGTACGCCAGTGGAATGCTTGTATAATAGTTGTCTGTATAGATAGTCCTTCCTTTATCAAGCAGTTTATCAGCTAAATCCGTAACCACTTTTTCAGATACATCTTTTTCTTTGGTCTTTGACTTTCCACAGTACACGATTATGTTCCACGTATAACCCTTATCAGTACACAACTTGAATAATTTGATCCCGTATTTATGTTTCTTATTTGGGATATACTGTCGGAAAATCAATCGTCCGCGCCAGGGTATGAGACTCTCATCTATGCAGATTTTCTCCCCTGGTGTGTAAACTGATTGATAGTTTTTTATAAGCATTTCCAAAACATTTTTTATTTTGACCAAACGATCATCAACTGATGATTGTTCATTGTCTGAAAAGTGTACGAACTTGAGTATCAACTCAAACCTATTCCGAGGCATTATTTTGCGAGCCAAGGGCAGGTCATACAACTTGTGTTTCCGCCAGTAATCTCAAATGCACGGCAATTGTACCAGGCCCATCCATCCTAGTAGAGCGAGAAATCTGTACATTTCAGGAACGTCTATCGGTTTCCAAGAATCTAGCCTTGATTTTTCCTTTACATCAAGACCTTCTTTAGTCAGTTCCTGTGTGGCATATAGATTAGTCTCATGCACCATAACTTCAATGATTTCTCGTGTAAGGAGCATCTCGTAAAAGTCAAGGGGTTCACCATCTCTTTCATACCTGCATCACCTTCAAACTCGTCAAATTCAAGAGGTCCTGTAGTGTACGAGGGTCGTTCAATAAATACTTAGCCTACAAAAAGTAAACGAAAATTTTGGAAAAGTGGCAATTTATTTTTCAACATAGTCTCCTTTTAGTTCGATACACTTAGCCCAGCGATGCTCCAACTTTTTTAACCCGTCCGAAAAATAGTTTTTGTCAAACTCTGCAAAATAGGCCTCCGTGGCGGCGATGACCTCCTCATTTGATCCATATCTATTCCCGGCGAGTGATTTTTTCAGATTAGGAAACAGAAAGAAGTCACAAGGGGCCAAATCTGGAGAATACGGTGGATGGGGCAGCAATTCGTAGCGTAATTCGACCAATTTGGCCATGGCAACGGCAGACGTGTGAACCGGTGCGTTGTCGTGGTGAAACAGCACTTTTTTCTTCGCCAGATGGGGTCGTTTTTTCTTTAATTCGGCGTCGAATCGGCCCAATAAATCGGCATAGTAAAGCCCTGTAATTGTTTTACCCTTCTCGAGGTAATCGATGTAGATCACACCTTGTGAATCCCAGAAAACGGTGGCCATAACTTTTCCGGCAGATTTTACAGTTTTCGCCTTCTTTGGAGCACGTTCCCCGGTCTGGATCCATTGTTTTGATTGCTCCTTGGTCTCTGGTGTGTACCAGTGGATCCAAGTTTCATCGACGGTCACAAAACGACGCAAAAACTCCGCTGGATTCCGCTTAAACAGAGCCAAACACGTCTCCGATGTGGTCTCACGGTTGCGCTTGTTTTCCGGTGTGAGTAAACGCGGCACCCATCGCGCCGACAGCTTTCTCATGCCGAGTTCCTCGTGAAGAATATGATGCACTGTTCCTTCTGAAATGCCTACAGTCTCAGCTAGCTCCCGAACCTTCAATCGGCGATCTGCCAATACGAGATCATGGATTTTTTTAATGTTTTCCTCCGTAGCAGCTGTTTTCGGTGCACCTGGACGTGGTTCATCAAAAACCGACGTACGGCCACGTGCAAACTCGTTGAACCAATTCTTGATGGTGGCCATCGATGGAGAAGAGTCACCGTACACAGCATCCAAGCGCTCTTTGATTTCGATGCGCGTTTTCCCTTCCAAAAATAGAAATCGAATTACCGAACGATATTGCTCTTTTTCCATTTTTGTAAAACCGATCGACACGTTCGCTTCCTTAAGTTGTCAAATTAAAACAAATGAAGGGATTGGAATGAAAATTTGAAAAAAGAATTAAAAAAGAATGTGCTACACTGTGGTAAAACTCTTTTGAAACTACAGCGCCCTCTGGCGATGAGGCTAGGTACTTATTGAATGCCCCTCGTACCACTACATATTCACTATCACTATGTCACTGGCTCACCTTCACACCAAGACACGTCCGCTCTGTACGACATCCACTCTGAGACTGAGCGATCAGACTGCCGCACAACCTACTTATATAACGTACATCTGACGTTTAGCTCTAGCTACTTGTGTGAGTGAGACAGCGTATTTGTATCTATTCATAGACACAAACACTACATCCCTTCCTTATCAATATTTTTGTAATGAGAAGATTTACGAAATATATTTAAATTAAAACTAGATTATCTTATAACCCACGAATCGTATCTTAAATTAAATCTCCGGCCTCATTGAATAAGAATATTGATAGATTCAGATATAGCTTTTACACTACTATGAACTCAGCTTTTTCACTTTGTCACTCTCCGTCTATCCTCTCCCATTTTTTTTTTAAAGTGCATTCGAACTAAAAAGCAATGACTCAAAATAACCAATAATTAAACTTCTTTTACCTTTGTAGACTTAATCGGTCAGGTTTGACTGCCAGTGCCAATCTCTACTGTATTTCCTGCTTTAATTCATATTTAAAGCTTAAAAATAACTTAATACTTGTATATTGACACCCTAAAAGTTGTCTCAAAACATACATATGGTAGGGTGTACGCAACTATTAAATTTCAAGGTCAAAGGTCACAAAAATCGGTTTTTTGCGCTTTTTTTGTAAATATCTCATTTCCTATGGGTTTTTTGCTATTTGTATTTATTATCAATATTGTAGAATACAAAATTCTCTACAAATTTTGTTTGAAAAATTTTTTCATACGGTGAACCGTTTTCGAAATAGAGGGCGGAGAGCGCGCGGTCACAGCATCACTTCAGGTCAACCGGTGCCTCCGGTCAAAAACGCGCCATATATAGTTAATGAACTATCGATAAATCAATGATTATAAATATTTGTCAATTTTTATTAACTATTATATTATATTTTATCATTTTTTCCTAACCTATCCACTTTTTATTCAGTATTAATTTATTTAACAACACTTACCTGCCCATGTAATTGCAGAATTGTTAATGAAAATATAGGAATTATATTTGAATTTAAACCTAATTAATATTAATAACTTCTTACATGATAAAAAAAAACAAATAAATTATGAATTTATCTTTTTATTAAAAAATATCATTCAATACATTTATTTTTATTAAAAGTAAAAAAATGGAATAAAGGGTACAAAACCTACAATTTATAATTTTAATCATCTTCTTCCTCTTCATCGTCGTCTTCCGGCTGCTGGTAAATTTTAAACTGGTCTTCATTATCGTCTTCAACGACATTTCTCTCAAGTTCTTCCATGATTTCGGGGTCAAAAGTTCCATCTTCGTTAATGTCGCTCTGATATGGTAGAGCATTGAGACAAGCTTGCCCATTACATTGGCCACAAGCTAAAGAGCATTGCAAGCTCGCTTTCCTGCATCCGCATCGCGAACCACAACCACTCTTGCAGTTGCAGAAAATTGTATTTAGCAAATGTTCTGGAGCAGGTGGTAAAATTGTCATGATAGGCTCCAGAAAATCGTTTCGCATTGCCCAACCCCATACCTGGGGTTCCAAATCATGCCCTAACCAAGTTTGAACTTGATAATATACACGTTCGAAATGTTGATGAGCAGCTGCACTTGTTGGTGGAATATTTGAAAGCTGCACAGGTTTATTAAGTTTTGTAGACTTGACGTAATGCATATAACGAAGATGATCGAGACTTTTCACAGATTCCGGAGCATTATAGACTGCCAATAAGGTTTGAGTTCCACTCTCTAATAATCTCTGGGCCGAACAATTTTCTTCCTCAAATGCTGCAGCTAGTTCATCCAAATTTGTCAGTTTCTCAAAAACTTTTAAAAATGATTTTTTTCCCTTTTTAAAAAGCGCAGAAGTTGTGTCACATCCACTTAATGCGTGCAGAAATAAAATATGTGTTTTGGAATGAGGATAATTATCAAAACTTTTAGTCGAGTATATCTCCGTTTTTACATTTCCTTTCCCAACTTTTTTAAAGAAAATTTCTTGTTCGTAAGACAGTGTACGCCCAATTAAAATGACGAGTAAATCAATATCTTGTCCTATTATAACTGCAGTTTTTTCAGACTTTGATTCTTCAATTGCAGTTTCAACAATAAGAAAATCCGCATCATCTCTGGCTTGTTTAGTAGTAATATTTGCAGCCTGTAATTTTTCAATTAACATATTAATGAGCCTATCTTTGTTATTTCGATTTGATAAGAATTTTTCTTGAGTAACTGGTACAACTATTGTTTCATCGAAACAGACTTCATACGTTTTTGAAAGTGCAGCAGTTCTTCTCTGCTGCTCCATAGCTTTTACGTTCTTACTGTAGTCTGAATATCCGTCAAATACAACAATTATTTTGGAACTGTAATGCCTTTGTAAATAATTTATGTATTTATCAAAAATAATAGAAAAAGTATCTTCTCTGCTCCATACAACATGATGAAGAAAAAATCCGCCATCAATAATGAACGTCACATTATTTTCATTGAGAACAAAATCAATTGGGCTCATATTGTCATACAATGACGATTTTGTTGTTTTTCTCATGCCATCATTTTCAAATAGAGCTGTTGGATACGGACTCAATTCATATTGAAGATATTCTTCAAGATTACTTTCAAATTGTTTGCTGACAGTAATTCTTTGAAAGAGTAATAATGGATCCACTGCAACTTTACAATCATTTATTTTTACAGATTTATTAACACTGGAAAGCGGCATTCCTTTTTCGGAACGTTTCAACTTTATTTCATTAAATGATAAGCCGGTGATCTTCTTCATAGACTCTAATCCAATTTTGTAAGCTCTGTGGCAGTTAATTTGCTCATTTCCAACAATTCCAGAAGCTATCGATATTAACTGCGTAGTATTTGGAAAAGGATCATGGAGTTTAAACCAATCAAATAGTATATTTACGTCAGCATTGTCTTTTTTCACTCTTGAGTCTCTGGAATCTACGTGTTGCTCGGTCGACTCCAAGGAGATATTACAGAAATTCTCCATTTCCTCACAAATAGTATTTGTGGCGTACATAGCATATATCCATTTACACAAAACACTTTCTTTCGTACTTCGACCACGAGATACTCCTCCTTCGGTTTTCATGGATTTCATGAGACTTTGTTCGATGACCATATCTGTCCATGTACCTGAATTATATTTTTCTGTTCGTTTCACCGTGAAAAATTCATTTCTGAAATTCTCATAAGTTTGCTCATCCATAGTTTTTTCCAGCTTGAGCATATCTTGCAGATACAGGTGGGCTGATTTTGCATATAAGAAGTGACCACTGGCGTGAAAATATGGCAGCATTCTGCGCACTGCATCAAGGTGTTCTTGGAAAAGCCCAAGTCTTTCAGCGCGAACAAAATCAAGTGCTATTGTAACAATTTCGAAATATTGCACCCACAATTGTGCTGTTGGACCTCGAGCTTTCAAATCATCCAGTTTGTCCAGAAATGTTGAAAGAAAAATGTTTGAGTTATCCATACATTCTTCTACGTTTGAGTAGGATACATTTCGAGAAGTGATTTGCTGTATTAACTCATCCAACGTACCATCTTCAATCTTCATGTCTTCAAAAATGATCTTTGATAATGCAAGTCGTACCAATATATGGCCTCTGATGCTTCTTGAGTAAGCGTGACCGCTCAGCATCTTGTCAACAGAATTCGGTGCGTATATTTTATTACCAAGAGCTTCCTTAAGGCCACTTCCGTCCATTATGTATCCTATGCTTCCAAGAAAAGACATGAGCATATGGAATCCTCCTAATTTCACAACGACTTTACATAAGTTTGAGCTAGAATCTGACGCAGCTACCATTTCACGTGCTTTAGAGTAGAGAGGTTGATCAAAAGTAATTACACACGTTTTTTGTCCGTGTGACTTGGCAATATCGAGAGCGCAAAGTAAAGTTGTGTAAATTGTGTTTACATTACTGGCAGGATGATCGATAAAAGGAAGAAACATAACCTGAGATGTTGAAAAATTCTTTTCATTTTTAGTGAGCTGCTCAAGATAACCGTTTCACCCTGGCAACGATGCAATATCCCTCCATTTTCCGTATAACCACAAAAAATCAGTTCCGTTGATTGTTTTTTTTGTTAGTGCTCGACTGTCATGCAGATTTTCAACTTGAACTTTACTATATCCAGGTACGACTGGTTTATCGTAAACTTGTAAAGATACATGTGATATGGCTGCCAACTCTTTCGCTTTTGGTTTGGTTGTACATTTTTGTATCCGTTCATCGTAGAGAACAGCATTTTTTGGAGTTACTATCTTAATAATCCTCATAACATGAAGAGTATTGTTACCATCAAGAGTCTGGTATCGGCATTGTCTCCAACATATTGTACAAGTGCACCTGACTCTGATGATAAAATACGAGGCTGTGGGTGATAAACTGCTGAAACTTCATACTGTACTGTATTACTATAAGAAGCTGCAAATCCCAAACTAGATAAAATATCCAATAGTCTTTTAGATCCATATCTTCTGTGAAGAAATACAGAAAGGCTCAAAAGTAACTGTGATGAAAAAGAACGTTCCCGTATGGCAGCCATAATTGCATGGCTTATTGAAGTACATTTTGTTTTTAAATGATCTACTTGTCCTTTCCTGTTTTTGATGACTTCTTCTAAGAAATGCAATACATACATACTAGGAGGTGGATAAGATTTAGTTTCAACTATAGATGTTCGGATATCTTCTCTAATAATTGCTGCTGCAGCTTCTAAAATTCTTAGCCTTTCTGCTTCAGGATCTATTTTTTTACTTTCGTACCAAGCTTTTGATTGAATATTAGCTTGTGCATCACAGAAAGAAATGATCGTGAAAGCTCCAACTTTCTTCGTAATTACGATATCGGTTAAGTACTTTTGTTGTAGTCTTGTAATGATAGTTTTATCATCTGGCATATACCCTGTCAAGACATCTTTAAGCTCTTTTAGTGTGAATTGAGAATCATTATTATTTTCGATGTAATTGGCTTGTCAAGTAATTTTCAAAAAGATCTGATTCGCAATCCTTTTCGAGGAATAGCCTCTAGGAGAAGATTTCTCAAATCAGATTTTAAAATAAGGTCTTACCTATTTAGATATTTGCAAAAAACCCATTGACCTTTATTTTCAAGCAAGGTCAAGCTTATTTGAGGAAGTGATGTCACGATGAAGATTTTTTGAGTAAAGTTGGCAATTTCCACTTTCAGTGCTGTACTGAAGTGCCATTTTTGAAACGCGATGTCACCTAAATTACTGGTTTTTTCCATACAAAAACCGTTCGTTTAGTGACTCCACGTTTCAAAAATGGCACCCCTGTATTATATGTCACTGTCACTGTCATCTACCAACACAACAATTTGACAACAACAAACATACAGACGGTAATTTAAACAGTACACATTGACAGTTGACAGATGTCATTGTTTTATTAGCGCTAAATTTAAACTTCGATTGCAGTGTGTCGTCACTTCCGGTGTTTTGTTTAAAATTATATAAAAAAATCCTGATAAAACGTAGAATTTTTATAATCAAATTACTTTCTTAAAATTGTCTATATTTTCGATTAAAGGCACTTTTAACACTTTCATATTTCTTAGTTGACAAGCTAATTGAAAATCTCTAACATAGCTTCTGTAACTTTATTATCTTGACGAGGTTTCTCAAGAGGCGATGATGATGATGATTTATTTGAAAAGTTTGTAAAGCAAGCAGCATGGTACTTCGCTTCAGCAGCGATCAAATCATACTGTAAAATTATACGACTTTTCACCAATTCTCCGAAATCATCCCCACGTTCTTCTGCTTTTTTGATAACAGTATCTTTGAACTCAAGAGTACTCACATTTTTTATCTTCCGCCTGTATTTTTCTCTTTTCTTTTTCTCTGCAGCCTCATCAGCAACTTTGCCACAAAATAAACATTGATTCTTAAAATCAAACACTTAACCTCGTTTTTTACGGAGTACTAATGGAGAAGTTATAGTTTCTCCTTCTTATTGTTTCCGTTTTGCTGCTTGGATACAGTTTTTACTAATGTAAACACTTCGGCACTTTTCATGCACTTTAACAGAGGTTACTGATTTTAAATAATCAATTTTTCCGTCGTTTCGTTCGACACTTGCAGTTCGTAGAGATTTCATACCGCGCACTACTTCAATAAGCGATTCACTTCCCGAATCTGACTTATTACATAGAAAACACAAATCAGCCATAGTTTTTGAAATTGTACGTCCTTAGTTTACCAAGATATGACTATGGGTCTCATAAGAAAGCTCAAGGTCGCTCAACGCGCTATGGAGAGGGCTATGCTCGGTGTTTCCCTACGTGATCGGATCAGAAATGAGGAAATCCGTAGGAGAACAAAAGTCACTGACATAGCCAAGCGGATTAGCTCGTTGAAGTGGCAGTGGGCGGGACACATAGCGCGACGAACCGATGGCCGATGGGGCAAAAATGTTCTTGAATGGCGACCGCGTACTGGCAAGCGAAGCGTAGGGCACCCACCTACCAGGTGGTCAGATGACCTGACCAGGGTCGCTGGAAAGCGCTGGATGCAGGCCGCTCTTGATCGGTCATTTTGGGAATCTTTGGGGGAGGCCTATGTCCAGCAGTGGACGTTATGCGGCTGAAATGATGATGAAAAATGAGTTTACCAAGATACGATTCAAACTGAAACAAAGAGAAGACAGTCGTAACTATACATCTTGAACATCTGTCCCTACTGGCTATAAATAGAAAGGTCCGTCGTGTATAATAGGGGCCCGTATAATTCCCAGGTATAATTTTTGACGTAGTGGAAGGATTTTTAAAATTTACAGATTTTAAAGAAGATGCCCTTAATTATTTTCTATTTAAAATGTCATTAGTGTTAATGGGAATATAATTATATTATGATTTAAGTTTTTCCCTTAATTATTTTTTAATTTTAGGAAACGGTGATCAGTATTATTGAATAGATATAGATTTAAGGCATGAAGAAAATGATAAAATATAATATAATAGTTAATAAAAATTTATAATCATTGATTTATCGATAGTTCATCAACTATATATGGCGCGTTTTTGACCGGAGGCACCGGTTGACCTGAAGTGATGCTGTGACCGCGCGCTCTCCGCCCTCTATCTCGAAAACGGTTCACCGTATGAAAAATTTTTTCAAACAAAATTTGTAGAGAATTTTGTATTCTACAATATCGATAATAAATACAAATAGCAAAAAACCCATAGGAAATGAGATATTTACAAAAAAAGCGCAAAAAACCGATTTTTGTGACCTTTGACCTTGAAATTTAATAGTTGCGTAAACCCTACCATATGTAGGTTTTGAGACAACTTTTAGGGTGTCAATATACAAGTATTTACAGACTTACAGCTGGGTATCTCGAATTCCGAGGTAAACTTACTATAATGACTGGACTAACTCCATTTCTCTTATTGTGCACTCCGTGATATATAACCTGGTAGTCATTTCCTATATCTTTGGATTTGGAACCTTTCCATTTAGTTAGTAGTAGTACAGATATTAATACGCCTTTTGTGTAAGATTTTACTAAGCTCTTGGCTCCTCCCTGTGAGAGTCCCTAGGTTCCATGTTGCCAATCTTATTCTGTTTATGCGCAAATGCGAATTTTGGTTCTTGTCAAAAAGTTCGTCGCTTGTGGGGGACGCCCTAGCATTTTGCTTCTTTTTCTTCTTTGTATCTTTCGCATTTGCGATAAGGGGTACGGCCTAGTATTATTGCCCATTTCCATTTATTTAACTTTTCATGTGAGGAGAAACTTGTTTTGGCTTAAGTTTTTACGGCCGGCTGCCTGACGCCAAGGCAGTAACTCTCCTGGAGAGCTAGGGCGCCGCCTTTGGATCATGATCTCATCCGCCGCCATCCCTACTACACCGCCCTGCCTGGCGTTGTAGCTCCAGTGCAGCCTGGTACCTCAATATGCGAGGGCAGCCTGCCACTGGACTTTTGCCTCTTCCGCCTGCTCCGCCGTACTGATGTCCATCATCTCCGCCTTCGCAGCCGTTGAGGTCTTCGCCCGTAACCCTGGGCAGGGGGCTACGTTATACCCCGTAGCACTGGGTCCTCGCCCGAACTCCGCCACTCATTCACCCCGGCCTACTGAGGTGATGGGTGCCCACCCCCGCGACTGGGACGCGCCGGACGAGAATTGCCCAAGTGGGAGATAGAGAAGGTAACTCTACCTCCCCAGGGGCCGGGTTAGTGGGTGTGTTTGAAAACCACACCCAGAATTTGAAGGTCTATTTCAATTTTTAATATTCATTTACGGTTAAACAATTTTGTTTTACATCACCTGGACCGTATTCTCAGTCACTTACTTATTTAGCAAGCATTCAACTCATAGCACGAGCCCCGCAACAATAGCAGGGGGCTTATTAAGATTGTCGTCAAATTTAATAAAAAAAAACAGTTCTCTCCGTCCCATTTCGCTCAGCATCATTTTTAGCTGTTACATACCTTATGTATGTTATTGAAACGGAGGTCGAGTTCTACCCATATAATATTTGTTCGGGTCATTAAAAGGAGGCATGTGCGCAGGCGGCATCGGAGCGTTCATAGACGGCTTCATTACGTCATTTTTGCTTGTGCTGGGTCCCATCATATAATAGTTATTTTCGCTAAATGGCGGCATACCCGGTGCAGGCTGTATAGGGGCACTGATCGGTTTTATCATTGATTCGCCGCCACCGTTGCTTGTACTGGGACCAGAAGGATATTGGAAAGGATGGTTATGCATCGGTCGATAGGTCTGCATAAACTGAGGCGGCATGGAAGTCATCGGAGCGGGTGTAGAAACTACACTAGTAGTTTGGAAGTTATGTGACGCCGAAATGGACGCAGGCGGAGCCATGCTCAATGATTCCGACATGTTCAAGTCGAGGTCTACATTCAATAGTCGCTCTAAGCCGTGAGACATATTCCTATTTGAGTTCAGACCACCGTCGACTTCCTTCAAAATGTCTGTGAGTTTTCTCAAGACATTATTATTTTTTGCAACAAAATCTTTCTTCTCCTTAATGTTACTAGATATTAATGCCCGTATCAATGGGTTGTCCAATGATAGGTAATTAGATACACTGCTGGAAGCCTCGGCATGTGGCGCGCCTAGACAGCAGACAGCAACTATATTTGTAATTTCTTTTTTCTTTTCCTCGTATTTCAATACAGTTACTGCTTTATCCGCAATTTTTTCGGATAATTTAGTTCTGAGCTCCCACCGTGGACAGTATTCGCAGCTCGAATCGCTATTTGCCTTCCTTTGTACTTTGCTAGGTCCGGCTTCAGTTTCTAAATGGTCAGAAATAGACCTCTTCACAGCATTATGTACATTTGGAAACAGCGTTGGTGGTGGCTTACTAGTATCTAGAATTTGTGGATTTGAGTTTTGATGGCATGCCGACGAAGTTGAGGGTTTGGGAGGTGAACCTTCGTGCTGGTCGGGCGCCCTCTTCACTCCATTCCTGACTTGAGGGAACAGTGGTGGTGGAGGTCTGCTTGTATCTATGTTTTCTATTGTTGGGTACACTGCAGGCGGGGGAGGACCAGCAGAAAATATTTGTGATGGCGGAGAGGGTTCTTTTGGAGGTGGCGGCGGAGGTGGTGGCGGCTGCAGAAACCAACGCGGCGCCGGTTGGTACATAGGGTTCATCATTTGTGTGGGCGGCATCTGATTGTCAAGAGGGGGCGGCGGAGGCTTGTTTGTGAACGGATCTTCATATTTCCGGGACATGTTCGCGGTAGCGGCATGCATTTGGTTATGTCGCTTAACAAGGTCAGGTGGAAATTCACCTTCTTCTCTAAACAAATTTTCTTCTTCTCTAGTCGCGTGTAAAAACGTACAATTCGGTCTCTTACACCCTGTTGAATTCTGGTAATCGTGACAAAATTGTAAAATATTTAACATAGTCTGTTTGTCACATTTATGTAAAAATTTACAGTGAATTTTGGTGCATTTGCCCCAAACATAGTCACGACAAACATTGTTCTTTTTTACTTTCCGAAGATTGTGCGTTATTACCACTCAACGATGGCTGTCCGCCATTTTGTTTACACTCTTCATTGTTTGGATTCATGAACGCCGCAGTTACCTCCGCCAAACAACAGTCTGTCTTCCGTCACTCCGAACTTTAACACGTCATAACAGTCAATAATTTTAATATAGATACCTTCCTTTTTTCAAAAAGTGTGTTTTTAGGGGCGATATAATTCCGACCTTACTGTGTTTTTTAGTGGTGGTATAATTTCTACCTTACATTTTTCAAAAAGTGTGTTTTTTAGCCGCGACGCCGGCCACGCCACCTGTACCCCAATTTATAGGACGCCCGCTGTTCCACAGCCATTGGCATGTGGCAACGGGGCAATCTAATTCTTCAGGAGGCAGCAAAACCATGCTTTTGCTGCCTCTACTGCCCTCTCTAGTATTAATGTACACCGCATAATTCCAAATGTTGAAATTACGGGCGTACACTAATTGTCTCGCATTCATTAGAGAAAAGCAAACAAAAAAAAAAAAAACAAAAGCAACAGCCATTGCAACATAACATCTCCCTGTCGTGGGCTTCGGCCACTTCTCATACCTCTGTCATGTAATGATATAACTGTATTGGGCCATTCCAAAGTGACGGGTGGGACATTCTAACTCCTTTTTGCTCAAACTCCAATTAATATCTCTGACTAGCAATGAGCAATCTGTATCTAAATAATAACAGTATGAAGCCAGATTCTAGTTTTAAAAGAAACCATTAAAATAAAATCTTGATCTATATAATAAACCCAGGAAATCGATTTTCTTTCGTGTGACGGGTGGGACACCGATGACACCCCCTTGTCTGAATGGATGGCTTCACTTTAGAAATTAAGACAAACCATTAATATTTTGTTAACGAGTTTTTTAATATGTTGTTAATAAAATATGAAGGTCACATTTTATATGTAAAGAACCTATAATATATTTACAAATATTCAAAATAATGCCAAAGTCAAAGTCAAATTCATTTATTTATCTTTGGATATTTGTATCACTTAATAATTGTCACTTTTTTTCCTTTCGATTTCTTATAAGGTAAATGTTGACGTCAGATCATTTACTTATAGCTAAGTTTACTGCCGCTTCCAAAGCGCAAGTACAGAAGAAACGGTAACAAACTGTACTGCAGCATGTTCTCCAATAACGTCAACTTACAATTATACTGGTATTAAAATTAGATATGTGGACTGAGAATACATTGTTATGTCATAATTATTAATTAAGCATGATGTCAAGTTTAAAATTAATGTCAATTTGTAAATTTTGTACTAATACATGTACAGAATGTTCTTAAATTATGACATTTGTGAATGTACAAATACTAACCTTTAAGAGGGACCCGCGCCAAGCTCAAGCCAGACATTTTTGTCTCTAAGGTAATCATCGGTTCCGTAATAAGCTTTATCACAGAGTACTTTCTTAACATAAACTTTAAATTTGCTATCTGGCATACTAAGAACCGATTCTGGAAATTTATTATAAAACTTTATACAGTTTCCCATAAACGACTTACTAACTGTTTTCAGCCTATAGAACGGAGTAAATAAATCATTTATATAACGTAAGTTTCTATCCGTAAAATCACCCACTTTATTAAACAAGGCAATATTTTTCCTTACATACATTATATTTTCAAATATGTACTGGGATGGTACAGTAAGTATATCAATTTTCTTAAAAAAATCTCTTAGGGAGTCTCTTGATCCTAAACCGTAAATAAAACGAATTGCCCTTTTTTGCAAAATAAAAATAGTCTGTATATCAGCTGCACTCCCCCATAGAAGAATCCCATAAGACATCAGACTATGAAAGTAACTAAAGTAAACTAGTCTAGCAGTTGCCACATCTGTCAATTGTCTGATTCTCCTAATAGCGTAAGCCGCTGAGCTAAGGCTATTAGCGAGTTTAGAGATATGGGCACCCCATTGAAGTTTTGTATCTATTGTGATTCCCAAGAAAGTAGTATTTTCAACGAGATCTAATTTTTGACCGTTCAGTAGCACATCAACATTGGCTTGCCTCACGTTAGGAAGACTAAATCTAATGCATTGGGTCTTGTTTGCATTCAACATAAGGTTATTGGCTGAAAACCAGTTAGAAATGGCCGTCAAGGTGTTATTCACCGAAGTAGCATCTTCGCTATGACGGTCTATTTCAAAAATAAGAGACGTGTCATCGGCGAACAACACAATGCCAGCCTGTTTCTCAACCGCGTAAGGCAAATCATTGACGTACACTAAGAAGAGGAACGGTCCCAGGATAGAACCTTGAGGTACTCACATTTTAACAAGAGATCCGTTTGACTTTATGCCATTTATGTCAACAGTCTGAAGCCTATCCGTTAAATATGATTGAATGAGGTTGTTGGCGGCAGCCTCGTATAATCCTCTTCCCCTTGTCGACTGGATTTTCGGGATAAATTTAGGTGCAAATAATGCGTACACCAACCAAAAGAAGAAATCGTTGATTTTTATAAGAAGAAAATATTTATTAAAATAATAGTAACTAAAACAAATCGTTTAAAAACAAATCGTGTAGATTCCTTTGTTCGTCCTTTTCGAATCTCAAAGTCCGTGACGCATCATAAACGGCGGTCCTCTCGCTTTTTAATTTTATGACGTCACTGCCGTGCGTTTACGAAGCGAGGTCTTCTAAGAGCATTTGCGGAGATGGCTTTATCGCGGTTGTATTCTTAACATGCCCCCAGCCTTGGAAGCCTCCGGTTCCAATGAGAGGCATACATTGACATTAATCGTTCTTTGCTGGAGAATCCGCTTGTGTCGGAAGAGGGCAGATCTTGGAGAATGCACGTCGTATGATGCCCGTCGCTGTTTGTATGTCAGCGACGCGTGAAACACCGTCTCTTCCAGGATATGTACGAACAACGCGCCCCATTCGCCATTTTAGAGGTGGAGCGTTGTCCTCTTTAATTAGAACGACACTGTTTGGTTGAATATCCTCCGAGTTCATCTTCCACTTTGTCCGAGTTTGCAGTTCAGAGATGTATTCTTTTGACCAGCGTTGCCAAAAATGCTGGCGTAATTGTTCGACTCGTTGATATCGTCCCAGCCTAGCAGTCGTCTCGGTCGTTAGGTCTTCGCAAGCAGGTGCCGTTAGCGGTCGGCCAATGAGGAAATGAGCGGGAGTAAGGGGTGTAAAATCGTTGGGATCTGGAGACAAAGGAGATATGGGACGGGAGTTCAGGACAGCCTCGATCTGTACTAAAACTGTGCTAAACTCTTCGAAAGTTAAATGAGCGTTACCTACTACTCGCCTGAGATGATGCTTGCAAGATTTGACACCAGCCTCCCATAATCCCCCAAAATGGGCTGCTCTTGGAGGAATGAATTTGAAGGAAATTCCATCGTTAGCTGCAAAATCTACGATATTTTTTACATTAATATCGGTTAGTGGCAAAGGAAATTCTTTTTCTGCTCCCACAAAGTTTCTTCCATTATCTGAGAAGATTTCAAGAGGTTTACCGCGACGAGAGACGAACCGTTTTAAAGCTAATAAGTAGTCATCGCTGGATAATCCACTTACGAGCTCCAAGTGAATAGCACGCGTAACAAAACAAACAAAAAGACAAATATATCCTTTCACTAATATAGAACCCCGGCCTTTGCGATTAAGAATTTGCACGGGTCCACAATAATCAACCCCACATCGGTAATAAGGAAATATAGCATCCAACCTTTCTGATGGTAGGTTTCCCATGATTGGAGTTAAAGTCATTCCCTTCATACGAGTACATTTTACACAGTCCTTGATCACTACTTTAGCCAAATTTCTGCCACCTAAAGGCCACCAATACTCGCGAATTTGAGCTAATAGTAGCTGAGGTCCAGCATGAAGCAATTTTATGTGCTCACAAGCAAATAAGAGTTTTGTAAACCGATGCTTACAACACAACAAAACAGGATGCTTCTTATCGAAATTGAAATTGCTTGCATTACACAACCTACCGCCGACTCTTAGTATTTTATGCTCATCTAAAAACACGTTCAAACCAGATATTCTATTTTTTTCTTTACTATCAATATTCGAAAATGATTTATTTAAAAGTAATTTAGATAAAACGTTGGGAAATGATTGCTTCTGAGCTAATCTCACAAGCATTTGTTGTGACGATAATAATTCTTCAGGCATTAATGTACCTGTTTTCCGATCGTCCTTAGCATTTTTATTAATCTGTGCATTAAAAATAAAACGTAAAATGTACGCACCTACTCGTTTTAATTTGATGAATGAAGAGAATCGATTAAAATCTATAAATTCTTTAGAGTTTACAGACGCAAGTGCAATGGCTTTTGCTTTTAGTTCCGGTAAATCGGTTTCGGAACACCGGTCATTTACATTAACATCCCAAGTCGAATTGTGTTCATATAAAAAGGACGGGCCGTTCCACCAAAGCGAAGAATCTTTCAGTGCCTCCATGTAAAGGCCCCTTGAAACAAGATCTGCAGGATTATCTGAACCTTTTACATGTAACCACTTAATTTCAGGAGTTAATTCTTTTATTAAGGTTACGCGATTTTGCACAAAAGTATTCAATAAATGGGGAGACAAACGTAACCAACCGAGAACTATTGTGGAATCAGTCCATAAGAAAACGTTATCAAATTTTAAGCGGAGAGATTCTATAATGTGTTTATATAGCTTTGCTCCTGCATGAGCTCCGCAAAGTTCGAGCCTCGCTATAGTGCCACGTTGTAATGGTGATACTTTGCTTTTAGCGCACAGAAGTCTTACTGAAATTGCTGACTGGTTATTGTAAGACCGAATATATGCACACGCGCCATACGCATTTTCAGAAGCGTCCGTAAATATATGCAGCTCTTTAATTTGGGTATGTTCTCCTAAAACGTACCTTGGGATTTTAATTTTGTTAAGATACTGTAACGTATTTATAAAACGATTCCAACTCTCTACAATTTCGTCACCCACCTGGTCATCCCATCCTAGTTTCTCGAGCCATAATTTCTGAAGCAATATTTTAAACAATATAACTGCTGGAGCTAGGAGACCCAAAGGATCATAGATTTGTGATATTATTGATAACATTATACGTTTTGTCAGTTTAGCATCTGTGAAATCGACTTTTGTAGAAAAATATAATTCGTCACTGTCGTTTTGCCAACCGAGACCTAACGTTTTGTTTTGTGTGTGTTCACCTATAGATAATTCCTTGGAAATGACTTCAGAAACATCAAAATTTAAGGTCCATTTCCGCAGAGGAAAACAACCCGATTTAAGAACTTCTCTAGTTTTATCGCAAATTTGTAGAAGTTCCTGTTTATCATCTTTTCCGGTGATTAAATCATCAACGTAAAAGTCCTCTCTAATCACTTGAGCAATCTCATCATCACCACATTCTTGAGCCAGCTGTCGTAGACAACGCATACTCAAAAATGGTGCTGATACAGTTCCGTATGAGACAGTGTTCAAACAGTAAATTTGTATAGGATCCGAGCTGTTTTCTCTCCAAAGAATCAACTGCAACATTCTTTGATCTGGTTGAATATTAATTTGACGAAAAAACTTTTCTATGTCAGCGCATGCCACATATTTATACTGTCGAAAACGAAGCAATATAGAAAAAATCTCATTTTGCAATTTGGGTCCAGGTAACTGAATCTGATTTAATGACTTATTCGAACTCGTTACCGCGCTAGCATCAAAAACTACTCGAAGCTTAGTAGTGCTGCTGCTTTCTCGAAAAACTCCATGATGAGGCACAAAATAACAAACAGGACCAAAAGTAGTCAATTTACTCATATGACCTAATTGGTAATATTCGCGTAGAAAATCTGAGTACATACTTTTATGTTCAGGAAATTTATTTAATTTCTTTTCTAATAACAAGAAACGAGATTCTGCCATTTTGTATGAATCTCCAAGTACGTTTGGTGACTCCCTGAGTGGCATACGAACTGAAAAACGTCCATTTTTGTCACGGCTAGTAGACTTCAAAAATATGTCTTCACATTTAAGTTCCTCATCCGTCATAATAATTCGCTTTGGTATTTCCTCTAACTCCCAAAATCGTTTTAATTGATCATCAATCGTAAAATTACAATGGACATCTTTTACCCGATGACCCCTTGTGTAAAGTGGCCCAGATATTAACCAGCCTAGTTTTGTATTTTGCAAAACCGGTCCGTTTACTAGTTTCATAGTACCTATTTCTAATAATTCCCAAAATTTATCACTACCAATCAGTATGTCTATTTCACCAGGTATATAAAAGGTCGGATCTGCTAGCATAACACTGTCAGGTATACATACACTTGAGACATCCAGTTTTGTTGCGGGCAAACTAGATGTTATGCAAGGTAATACAAAGCAATTGACATGCATTTTATAATCGTTTATTTTCGAATGAATTATTAAGTCGCATGACTTATTGCATTGCGTGATTGATTGTCCCACGCCTGAGACACGAACAGTGGACTGTAATAATGTGACGTTTAATAATTTGGTTACTCTTTCGGATATGAAACAATGTTGACTTCCATTGTCTAGAAGTGCACGAAAGGTGTGCATTTTGTTATTGATATCGCTTACATGAATAAGTGCCGTAGACAGTAAAACCTGTTCCGTGAGTATATGGGTCGGCTGCGGTGCGCCGGCGGCGGCAGGAGCGCAGTGATGACTCATTTGCATATCACTTGTTGACACTGAATGAAGTGTTGTGGCTGCTTGCGTTGGTGACTGCGCCGTCGCGTTATTTTGCACTGAAATCTCATTACTGTATTCACTTGAGTTCGTATGAAGTAGACTATTATGTTTGCGTTGACATGTCATACAATTACCAAAGAAACAATCGTTTATAGAATGACCAGTACGCAAGCAGTTACGACACAGACCTTTTTCATCAGTGAATTTAATTCTGTCGTTTATTGGCAAGTTAAGGAATGAAACACAGGTGTATAGTGCGTGATTAGCGCCACACATAACACACACAACGGAGCGTGGGGATTTTGGTTTAGTGTGAGTTGTTGACGCGTAACTCTGAGTATGTGAAGTGTGTGACTGTTTTTTATTTCCAAAATCGCTAGAATTACTGTGTTTTGGTCTAGTGACACTGTTAGCGTTCACCATATCCAACATATCAGCTCGGTTTCTCAGAAACGTAAGTAAATCACTTAACTTAGTGCTGGTTTTAGTAGAAATTGTACTTTTATGAGATTCCCATTCGCGTTCCGTAGCCGGGTCGAGTTTTGAGACTAATAAAAATATAATGAGCGTATCCCAAGACTCAGTCGGTTCGTTTAATGTTTGTAATGCACGTAGGTTTCTAGAAACGGTGTCGATTAGTGTGCGAATTAAACTAGGTGATTCTCTGTTTAACTGTTGCATTGTAAACAACGCTTTAACGTGGTTGTGAACCAATAACCTATGGTTATGGAATCTTTCTACAAGAAGCTCCCATGCATGATCGTAATTGGAAGCTGTGAACTCCAAAGAGCTTATGACTTGAAGGGCAGTTCCTGTCAAAGATGATTTTAAATAATGAAATTTATGGATAGGATCAAGGTCTGTGCGATTGTGTATCATAGATAAGTAGGAATTCATGAACTCCAGCCAGGAATCGTAACCACCATCAAAAATGTTGAGTTTCACTTGTGGAAGTTTAAAAATAGATTTGACTACACCAGGCGATGAATTTGTCACTGGGGTGCTTACTTCCTCCTCAATTAAGCATTGTGCAGTGGCTAAATAACCGTAGAATTGTTCCTCAAAATCTTCCCTATATTCGAGTTGACACTTATCGTCATCAACGATTAGTCCCTCAATTTCGCACTGAACCTCATTGAATTTTTGAAAAATCTCGGTAGCTGATTGCATTCGCAACCGTAACTCAGCCTTTTCTTTTTTACTAATAACCTGATCCTGATATTTAGACACAAATTTAATAAACAGAGTTAACCTAGTCTTTACACTGGCTCTTCGTTTTTTAAGCTCGGTCAGCTGTTCTAATTCTCTAATTGGGGACGGAACCCTTAACTGTCCACCCTCCTTGTTAGCCATTTTGGGGAATTATATGAGATGATAAGTCTACTTACAAGCTGAATCTCGTCCTGGCACGTAGTAGATATTGATATAATGACACCGATTGTATGCTGAAAAGCCAAAATCAAAGAACGATATTAGTACAGAGATCGATTTGGAAGGGAAAGATAAGGATATAGGCCTGACCGTGATCGTTGTGCTGGTTTTGAAGCGAAGATCCGGCTCGAAGGACCAATATGTTGGCGGCAGCCTCGTATAATCCTCTTCCCCTTGTCGACTGGATTTTCGGGATAAATTTAGGTGCAAATAATGCGTACACCAACCAAAAGAAGAAATCGTTGATTTTTATAAGAAGAAAATATTTATTAAAATAATAGTAACTAAAACAAATCGTTTAAAAACAAATCGTGTAGATTCCTTTGTTCGTCCTTTTCGAATCTCAAAGTCCGTGACGCATCATAAACGGCGGTCCTCTCGCTTTTTAATTTTATGACGTCACTGCCGTGCGTTTACGAAGCGAGGTCTTCTAAGAGCATTTGCGGAGATGGCTTTATCGCGGTTGTATTCTTAACAGAGGTTTATTGATTTATCGTCAAAACCGTACTGACGGAATTTGAGCAAAAGTGTTGGATGATCTACGCAGTCAAACGCTTTTGAGAGATCGCAAAAAGAACCGATTGCATCGTTCTTGTTTTCCCATGCGTTGTAAATTTGAGTAACGAGCGCTACCCCCGCATCAGTGGTCGATTTCCCTCCAGTAAAACCAAACTGCTGGCTATGAAAAAGGTTATGGGTGATAAAGTGATGTTGCATTTGATTAAGCATTATCTTTTCAAACACTTTGCTCAAAACTGGAAGAATCGATATAGGTCTATAATTGCCAGGATCTGTTCTTACCCCCTTTTTAAATAAAGGAATCAATTTACTGCATTTCATTAAATTTGGAAAAATACCTTCATCAATGCATTCATTAAAAATAAAAGCTAGGTCTGCAGCAATGATATTTATAATGTGGCTTACTACACTAACGGACATACCCCAGTGGTCTTCCGATTTTTTAAAATTTAACTGTTTAAATGCATCAACTATATCTTTGGGGGTAATATGTTTAAATTGAAACTTATGATTACATTGAGCTACATTATCTTTAAGTAAGGCTTCAGCATGTTGATGACTTGAATTGGTATTTTCAGTAAGTTCCAAGGGAATATTAGTGAAAAAATTATCGAGTACATTTACTATATCATTAGGGTTGGTAATATTTTTACCGGCACATTTGATTTCACGAATATTTTCTCTCGCTCTAGTTTTACCGGTTTCTTTATTAATAACATTCCATGTCTCTTTAATTTTATTTGGTGCATTATTGATTTTTCTACTAATGTAGATAGCTTTAGCATTTTTGCAAACTTTTTTAAATAATTTAGAATATTTTTTAACATACTCAACAAAGTTAGGGTTAAAATTAAATTGTTTTTGGGCATATAAATCAAATAATTTTCTTCTACTTATATAAATACCTTTAGTTGCCCATTCATTAAACTTTAACCTACCATTAACATTAACTTTTTTCTGTTCCAATGTTTCTGAATATTCTTTAGACACTGTACTAAATAATTTATTGTAGTGATCATCAGGATTACTTCCTGTGTATATGACTGAACATAACTTATTTTCTAAATTCTTTTTGAGCTTATGAATTTTTTTTGAAGTAATAGGCCTACACATGATTTTATCTTCTTTCAAGCAGCGGGTGGACTCCTTGACAAAAGAAACAAATACACCCATATGGTCAGATGGCAACTTGTTAATTACAGATTTCTTAAAATAATTTATATTGGTAAAGAAATTGTCCAGACACGTGGCCGATGTAGCAGAGATTCTAGTAGGTTCAAAAAAAAAACGTTTTCTAGGTCATAACATTTAAAGAGGTTTAAAAATTGTGTACTCCTTGGATTCTGCACTAGAATATCAACATTGAAGTCACCACAAATAATTAATTTTTTTTTACTAATTGAAGCTAACTTTAGCACCTGATCCATTACTTTCAAAAATCCCCTAAAATCGCTATCTGGTGGACTGTATACGCATACAATTAAATGATGGTCTAGCTCGGCACAGGCCACCTCACAACAGCGGTCAACAGAAAGTCTAACTATGTCCTTCCGCTCCTTGCCACGGAATCCATTTTTTGTAACTATTATAGAACCGCCTCGAGTAGTAGACTTTCTGTTAAAGCAGCTAACAATGTCGTAGTTGTTTAGGCTGAACATCATCTCACTCTCACATAGCCAATGCTCAGTCAAACACAAGATATCTACATCTAATTCTTCTAATACTAGTTCAACTAGTAGTTCTTTGCTGGAAAGGCCTTGTATGTTTTGATGAATTATTCTTAGTTCTTGTGACCTTTCCGTTGTCTGGATGTGCAGTTTAAATCTGCCGTCAAATCTACAGAATTACTATTACAATTTTCTGGTAACTCGGTAGATATTTTACAACTAGTAGTTTGTTTACAATGTAAACTCGTCCAAAACTTAATAGTATAAGCTACCAATGTAGCAATTTTTAATTTATAGTATTTAGATAGGTATATATTACCCTTTGTCACAAAACATTCACTTATAAAATTGTTAGTGTCAAAAAACACTAATTTGTCATCATGACGACATGTCAAGTTATGTAATAAAGTATTAAGGCAGTGAATGTTTTTATTGATTGATGGAGGCTGGCAACTCAAATATGGAAACGCACATATTATTATTTTACATACATTAAGTTTACTTAAAGTCTCTACACATTGAATTATATCTTTCTTTCTTAATTTACTACTGTTACCTACGAGCAATACAATGGTGGAATTACAGTTAAAATTTGATAATTTTATTTTCTCTATCAACTGGGGAAAGCTTGTGTTAGGTAAGCAATAATTAATACAAGAATGTTCAATGTTTTCATAAAACATTGAACCCATATTGCAACCTACACTGTCAGAAAACACCAATGTATTAGCTGGGGTGTCTATGGAGTCCACAACATCAGACACGGACAAACTACTGCCACAAGGAGAGAGCTCTGGTGAGGAAATATTGACTATAGGCTGGTTGAACTGCCCGTAGGCACATTGTTGGACTAATGAGTCAAGAGTATCTTGATTGTACCTGCTGTCAGTAATCAATTTCTCCACAGTCAGCATGTGCTCAGTATTTTGTTTCCGTTGGAGGTCATACTTGCTAAATAATTTTGAATAATCCTCCTGTAACTTACTTATATACGATTCAAGTCTGATTTTGTTGACCTCATATGACTCTTGATTTTCCGCCAATTTTTTATTACATTATTCTAACTCTGATTGCAATTTACAATTCAAGGAACTAGATTTGATTAAACATGATTTTCTAAGATTAGTTTTTAGTTTTAAGTTGGTTTTCTTTATTCTTTTTGAAATCCTCAAGTGTTTTTTAATTTTATTGTGACTAATTTTACATTTTGATGCATCTGAGTCAATATTAAAGGATGAAGTCTCACTAGTGAGATCAATCACTGAGGCTTTTTATAGTGTGTGACGGGGGGGACAGCAATTTGTGACGGATGGGACGAGTAACCTTAGACAACATAATAGTTCTGGAATAAAACGCACATAACTGTTTAGACATGTAATTTATTATATTTTGAATGAAAAATCTATTTAAGTAAATAACAATTAATGAAAAGTCAACCTAATAACATGCTAATGAACGAAATCTCTATTTATTTCTGTAATGCAAAAGGTGAAGATTTTTTTTCTCGACTACCCAGTCGTGTGGGGTATCGTTGAATAGGTCTTTTAAAAATATTGTAAGTTGTAAACATCATTTTTCAATTTAGGGATCCGTTTCTAAAATATTTGGTTTTATAGTGCAAAATTTTGTTGGAGTCAAGTGGCTTTATTTTCCCCTCCTTTATCTGCTAAACGGTTATATATATTGAAACGTAAAGAAAATTTCAGCAGTAGTATATATATAACGAAATTTAAAGGACAACCATCAGAGTTAAGTAGGGTTTAAAAATTAAAAACCTATAGGCATATACAAAAACAAATTTAATAGAAAATTTGTTTTTAGAAATTTTTAGTGGCGTGAACTCAAAGTCGGCATTCGCAACTACGGAACCTTACACTGCGCGTGGCTAATTATTTTACATTAGCTTACAATTTTTTACTAGACTTTATTTTTCTCTCTGCCGGATTCATGTTCTAAAAAGAAATAATACCAAACCAAAATAAGCCCTATAAAAGCAAACTGGCAAACATGTACATGCATGTACATAAAAAAAACATAATAATATAAGGGATTGTTATAAATATAAAGCTCCCATGCTGGTCTGGGAGAAATGAAAAAAATTTAGAATGTACCAGCTGCTTCTCTTCCCGCGCAGATCGTAAAAGCCGATCGAGGGAATGGGTAAAAATGCGAATCATATTAACAGGCGATGCGGCTAGCAACCCATCACTGTATTGATTGCTTTTCCATCTTCTCGACCACCATGACACTAAAAGTGGCTTTTTGGTCTTGCGGCCCTGGGCTGTGCATAGAGCCGCAAGACCCAAAACGCTCTGTCTGCCCCATTAGGGATAAAGACGTGATAGTATGTATGTATGTATTGTTATAAACCTATTTCCAAAATTAATAAATAAATAAATGAACAAGTATAACACTTTAAAAACACGAATCCATAAAAATATTATTTGGTCCCACCCGTCACAGTGACGGGTGGGACATCCATTCAAATCTCAATATTTCCGTACATATTCACTTGTTCAATATGCTTTTGAGCCAAAACCGTTACCCTTGGCATAATTGTTACTATTGCAAAGCCGAAAAACAACAAGTTAGATATTTTAAGGCTAGGATAAAAGAAACCATGTTTTGCAGTGACGGGTGGGACACGATGTAAGCATATCGTCTAACTCTCACAACTTTTCACGATAAATATTCTCATGCAATAACTTACCACCGTTTTAAACTCCCTAAATTGTATTTTCTTTCATGATAATCACTTTTTACAATAGTTCAATAAATGGCAGCGAAAAGTATTGCGAACTTAAAGGAAAAATATGCTAACAAATACAACCACACTATGGCAGAGTTCACAAACAATAAAAATTACGAAAATCGTACAATTGCGAAAGTAAATAGTCGATTCCTGTTGAATTAGTTTATTGGCTTTACTTTAGTCACAGATTCAAGCACAAATTCTGTAAAAAAAATTTTTGATCTGGGGTGTCATGTTCGCTGGAATACCCCTATTGCAGTTTTTTTTGTAACACCGAGGTCGCTTGCGGCCTGCGTCACTCTGTCACTACTAAAAAAAATGCATTATAAGGCAGAGTGTTGATAGTATAGATGCCTTACTTTTTAAAAAAGTGTGTTTTAGGTGCGATATAATTCAGACCTTACTTTTTAAGTGTATTTTTTTGTCGCGACGCCGGCCAGCCGGCCACGCCACCTGTAGCCCAATTTATAGGACGCCCGGTGTTCCACAGCCATTGGCATGTGGCAACGAGGCAATCTGCTTCTTCAGGAGGCAGCAAAACTAAGCTTTTGCTGCCTCTACTGCCCCATCTAGTATTAATGTACGCCGCGTAATTCCAAATGTTGAAATTACGGGCATTCACTAATTGTCTTGCTTGCATTCATGAGAAAAAAAAGCAAACAAAAAAAAAAAAAACAAAAGCAACAACCATTGCAACATAACATCTCCCTGTCGTGGGCTTCGGCTACTTTACATACCTTCCTCATGTAATGATATAACTGAATCGCAGTTTTTTTTTAACACCAACGTCGCTTGAGGCCTGCGTCACTCTGTCCCTCCTAAAAAAATGCATTATAAGGCGGAGTATCGATAATATATACCTTACTTTTTTATAAAAGTGTGTTTTTAGGGGCTATATAATTCCGACCTTACTTTTTTCAAAAAGTGTCTTTTTTAGGGGCGATATAATTCCTACCTTACTTTTTTTAAAAGTGTGCTACCTTTTTTCAAAAACTGTGTTTTTTACGGGCGAAATAATTCCTACTTTATTTTTTCAAAAAGTGTGTTTTTTAGTGGTGATATAATTTCTACCTTACTTTTTTCGATAAGTGTGTTTTTTAGCTGCGACGCCGGCCACGCCACCTGTACCCCAATTTAAAGGACGTCCGCTGTTCCACAGCCATTGGCATGTGGCAACGGGGCAATCAGATTCTTCAGGAGGCAGCAAAACCATGCTTTTGCTGCCTCTACTGCCCTCTCTAGGATTAATGTACGCCGCATAATTCCAAATCTTAAAATTACGGGCGTACACTAATTGCTTTGCATTCATAATGAGAAAAAAAGCAAACAAAAACAACAATATTAACAAAAATAATAGCAACAATAACTACAACAGAAACAATGACATAAACAGTAATAGGAAGAAAGATAAGAAACAAGAGACAAGATGAAAAATATATTTTAAAGACAAACCAAAAACAAGAAAAAGAAATAAAGTATAATATATGAAACGAAAAGAAGAAAATGTAAACTATCAAATGAAATTAAACGTATAAACAGCGGACAAGTTCCAGAAGGCACTTGGCGTTAGTACGTATTTGATAGCAAATTCGTAAATTTATATAAAATTTTCAATAGAATATGTAAAGTCGAGTAACACCATAACGAGAACCGCGAAAGAATTCAGGACTTAGAATTTTTTTCGAGGGTGGTGATGTTATGATGCCCCCTTTTTTATGCCACGGGTGGATAGATAGGGCATATGCAGCAACGTTTGTTATTTTTATTTTATTGATTATAAAGATATAATTATCCTACGATAATAAAGATTTATTTGAATTGAATTTGATTCTTTAAACCACAGAACTGTTCTTTTTCTTTCAATTGAAAACCAGCCATGCTGCTGAGCGAAACATTGATGGGGCCTCTTACTCAGCCAAATTCTTAACATCGATATCAGGCAAGTATTTGCTTGTTTTTTTTTTTCAGCAATTACATGAATCATTTATCATAGATCTCGTTATAGAATCTACATTTATGGATGCTGTATGTGGGAACATGGACAGAGTATCCTCGTGAATATGATTTTTCCACAGGGTTATTTTTTCTGTAAAAGCTTTGTTTTATCTGAGGACGTTAACACATTCTCATTTCGGCCCTGCATACTCGAATTTAAATTTGTTCAGATGTTCGAACGTTCAACATACATCGTCTCTTAGTAGATTAACAAACTCTGATGTCTCCGAAGTGAGAAATATCAACTTCTCTTCCTCCAGTTCATACACACGTTACAAAATAAAGGGCCAAATATTTTTCGCGAAGCAGCAGGACTAAAAAAAAAGAAGAAATTATTTAAGGTACTTTATTTTCGAAAGTACAAAAGTTACAAAATTAAAAATTATAATTAAAATTACGAACAATGTGAACTGATCGATATTAGATACGAAGTGAAGTCGCGGCGGCGTCATCGGTGCTCGGTAGAGCGCGGTCAGCAAATTCCGCCAGCCATCGGAAATGTTGAAATGCGGCCGAAGTCACGTTGGCCGCCCCATGATGTCTTGTCAGCATTAGCTTTATATACGACTAGCTGATGCCCGCGACTTCGTTCACGTGGACTTTATGTCTTTGGCATATAAATATGCTCATCAGGCTGAAAAACTTTTGCTAATGCGACATTTTATATTTCTAACAGTTTAACTGGACCATTATGTTTTTGCATCAGGTGTTCCAGATCTTTGATTTTTATACCTCAACAATAAAAATTTATTAGGCTGAACAACTTTTGCTAAGACGACATTTTTATATTTCTTATTATAGTTTAGCTGGACCATTTTGGTTCTGCATCATGTGTTCCATTTTCCAAAATCAATTATAGCCTATATGTTGATAAAAAAGTTTCATTTGAATCCGTCCAATATTTTCAGAGATTAGCGTGTACAAACAGACAGATTTTTTATTTTATATCTTACTATATTACAGTCTCTATCGCCCCATTTTTTTTTTGTAATACATTCAATGTTAAGATACATTTTTTTACAGTTTTGTTATACGTAGAGACCATTATGTTTCTGAATCAAGTGATCCAGACTTCGATTTTTATACCTCAACAAAAAATGCTCATCAGGCTGAAAAACTTTTGCTAAGGCGTCCTTTTTATATTTCTTATAATTTGGTTCGACCATTATGGTCCTACATCATGTGTTCCAGATCTTCGATTTTTATATCTCAACAAAAAATGCTCATCAGGCTGAACTACTTTGGCTAAGGCGTCATTTTATATTTCTTATAGTTTAGCTGGACCAATATGGTTCTGCATCAGGTGTTCCAGGTCTTCGATTTTTATAATTCAACAAAAAATGCTCAGCAGGCTAAATAACTTTTGCTAAGGCGTCATTTTTATATTTCTTGTAGTTAAGCTGAACCATTAAGTTTTTGCACCAGGTGTTCCAGATCTTCGATTTTTATATCTCAACAAAAAATGTTCATCAGGCTGAACTACTTTTGCTAAGGCGTCATTTATATATTTCTTATAGTTTAACTGGACCATTAAGGATTTGCATCAGGTGTTCCATTTTCCAAAATCAATTATAGCCTATACGTTGCTCAGGCTTAACAGCTACATAACAAAAAAAGTTTTATTCGAATCCGTCCAGTATTTCCGGAGATTGGCGTGTACTAACAGACAAACAATCGCCCATAGAAAAATTGTTTAAACTTTAAATGATGATAACTTTTTTATCTGATATCAGATTTTGATGAAACAAAGCCTATATGTTGCTCAGGGATGAGCTTAATCTTTTAGTGAAAACCGCGTAAAAAATCTGTTCAGTAGTTTTAAAGATTAGCGAGTACATACAGACAGACAGACAAAAAAATCAAAAAAATACTCTTTTCTTATCGCCTACACCCATTTTTTGTTATTTTTATCAAATGTACAGACACGCGGTTCCTACTGTTTTATTATATGTATTGATGAATTGTAACTCGGTCAAGTATGCAGTACCATGTGCAAAGTTGATGATGGGTCAGCGGATTCCTATAGGGCTGTCTACTTAACAGGCCTGTAAACAAGGACGGGTTGATGTTGAAATTGATTAAATAAGCTATGGATTAGGGCATGCAGAACCGGAGCCGGTTCCAGATTTTTGGTACCTGGTTCCGGGACACCGGGAACCGGTTCCGCAGGTTTCAACCAAAAAATCTTTTTTTTTGAATTGAGAGTTAATAATGTTTTAAGAGGTATAAAATAAAAAAGGTTGGGTAATTTAATGAAACAGACATTTATTTGCTCAATCTTAGTATTCTTAATCTCTCTAAATCACAGTAGGTAGTTAGGAACTTAATAAATCAGTCTTAAATAACTAAATAGTTAAAAATCAACTTGCAAAAATAAAATCATATAATTTTTTTTCTCATATTATCTATGCTCGGTACTCTGCTACTTTTATTAAAAAAACCTTACATAAAAAACAAGTCAGAAGTTGTTCCATCATCCATCAGTATGAGATGCCCTTTTTCCAGATAATAGGACCGTAAAAAGCTAATCACGTCTAAGCTCCGGTCACTTAAAGACCTGCGAAAGCGATTGCAGATGTAACCTGCTGAGGAGAAAATTCGTTCTGGCTCCACGCTAGTCAGCGGTATGGCTCTCAATAAATTGTAGGCCAGCGTCAGATTCTTTTCACTACTACTGGTAACGTTAGGATTTTCAGGAATGAAATCGCCGAGAATTTCTTTCTTTGAAATTTATTTTGTACAAGTCGCACATCCAATTACCCTCTACCGTAACTTTCATAAACCAAAATTAAAATTATAAACTAGTAACATTGGAATTAATTCGCATACAGCCAAACATCTTATATTGAAATTGAATCTCCAACAACTACCACCATTTTCGAACAGTGTCATTTTTTATTTTGACAGTAGTAATCCGGAGGTCCTGGGTTCGATCCCCAGCCAGGGCAAGTTGGAAAATGGCCTTTTTCACATTGTCCTGGGTCTTGGATGTTTATCTATAAGGTCAGGTGGGGTAAGAGAAACATAGTTTACTGGTTTGTAAATTTTCTGGCCTTCAGCTATGAAATTTATACATCTAGTTTGATATCAATATATAAATACTTTCGCTCTTGAACTAAACTAACATTTTTTTGAACACATAACTGGATACATGTTATAATTAGGGCACAATTTGGCAACAAAGCCAAGTCTTCTAAACGTTCCTCTTTCCCGAGATTTGGGGTAAGAGGAACAACTCGATATTTTTAAGTAATAACTCAAGTTTGAAAATGTTTTTACGTCATTTTTAACGGATTTTTTTGAGTTAATGAAATGAAACCTTGCCTCATTCAAAATAAGGTCTTATTTAGGATGACAGCGAACAAAAACGAAATTTGGGGTAAGAGGAACATATAGGTAAGTCCAGAGGTCCTAAACATTTTCTGCCATTTAGTGAACCAGTAGGTAGGTATATAAAAATTTGAATATATTTATGCCAAAAACAGATTTATATTGTCAAAAATTCTTTAATTAAAATTTTAAATTATAAACAAAACAGAAACTTCTAACACTTGAACACATTAAGAACCTATGTATTACAGGGTTGTTTTTGGACCCCCCGCCAAATTTAAACAGGTTGTTCGGACCATGAAACTAAACAACTTTTTCATAGAAACATGGGTCGAAAATGAAAAAAAAAAATTCGGCCCTCCCATAGAAAACTGCTCGATCACGTAGCCGGTTTTGTATGGGAGGCCAGATTTTTTTTTCTACTTTTCGACGCATGTTTTTTTGGAAAATTCGTTTAGTTTCTTGGTCTAAACCACTTATTTAAATTTGGCGGGGGTCCAAAAACAACCCTGTATAACATCTTTGTTATAATTATAAGTCTCTTGGCTTACATTCAGTCTTAAATCTTTGCTATAATTATTAAAAACAAACACATAAAAATCGCTAATACTTAAGTAAAACTTAGAAAACGTTGAAACTTTTAAAAGACATTTTAAAAATTATTTGGCCTCTACGGCCAATAACAGGCTTAGGCAATTTAGCAACAATATCCTCTTGATGCTTCACCTCAGATATATCTTCCAAAGCAGGATAAGTGAATACTGTCTGGTCATCCTTTTTAGTCGGTGTCTTTCTTACATATTGGACAACTGGAACACCGTCTTTTGTGATGCGAAGCACTACTCCAACGTAATATTTTACAGATCGTTTTGTACAAAATTTCACCAGAAGCCAATCGTTTTGAATAACATTTAAATTTAGGACTTCTGTTTTTTGCGTGTTTTCTTGTTCTTCTTTACTGTCATCCTCCATTTTCATAACTCGCATCCGTGTTTTTTTATTTGTTTTCTTTTCATCCGTCTGCTTATTTATTTCATAGATCTCTTTTTCTTCTTCTTCTTCATTATCTTGCAAACAAAGGTTTTTGCAATACTGTTCAAAGTTTTCGTCATCTTCGCTTTCATCCCTAATTTCCATCTCTATTTCACTTTCGCTGGATGATTCAGCTAGTACTCTTGCCTTTTTATTCTTAGAAATTTTCTGTTTTCTCTCTTTTTTAATAAACGTCGTTGTTTTAGACTGTGAATTAGATTTTTGCTTTATTTCTTGTTTTGTTTTTGTCTTGGACTTCTTCTCTTCCTTTTGCTTCAATTTTTCAGCCTTTTCTAATTCCATTTGCTTACATCTTTTGTAAACATCGTCATGCGTAATTACTTCTGCGCCAGGGGCAATTCTTTTTCTTTTCATCTTCTTACTTGTGCCTGCTTTTATATGCATGAGTAATAAATCTTCAAACGTGACCGTTCGGTTCTCAAGAATTTGTATCTTTGGATTTGGATTTTCTGTTTCAGGTAAATTTTTTGAACAACCTGCTAAATCAGTCCAGTTTTGCCGTCTTTGTTGAGGCTGACTGTGTTCCTGATGTATACAGGTATTAATCCTTGCCAAAGTGATGTTAATTAACATATCTGGAATTGAACGTCTAATGGGATGACTGTTCTGTTGATCTTGTCCTACAGGACATATTTCGGAAGACTTCGTTTTATCGTCGACAAAATTGTTCCCAGGTGACATTGTTTGTTGTTTCCACTCTTGCAAAAGCAATTGATTAAATTTCGATTCTGGAACAACCTCTTTGTTAATTGGGTAAATGCCCGCTTTTTTAAACCCAGCTGCACATACATTAGGATCCATTGCACTCCAAATCTGACCAAGAATTTTCGCGAACTCTTTCTTTGGCAGTGTCTTACCAATGTTTGATCGTTGCCATTTGACCAAAGCTGCGTCCCATTTATCCTTAAAAGGTTTATTTACAGCCAAATCTAACGGCTGCAACACATGGCTGGTATGAGGAGGAATCTTCATAATTGTTATCTGTGCTGCTCGGGCCTTCTCAATAATATTAATTCCCACATGGGTGGAGTGCCCGTCGAATATTAAAAGTATTGGCCTCTTTTGTCCTACAGTTACCAGAAAAACTTTTTCAAACCATGCCTCAAAAACAGCTGTCTCCATCCACCCATTAGCCGTTGCGGCATACGCTGTTCCTGGATACAATAAAATACAAATATTAGTTATTGCACATATGAATATTTTAAAATTTGATATGATTAGAATTTTTTGTAAACTTGACTTTTTTTATGAACTACTCTCTGCTCCTACTTTGTATTTAGGTAGACTGGTAGATAATGCTTAGGCATTAAGTCCGCCATTGTACATTTATTTGTGCATGAAGTTAAATAAATAAGGTAAATAAATAGTTTGTAAATAAATAAGGTAGATATGTTACCTGGGTACCCTTCTTGTGACGTCCACTCGTCCCATACGTTTTTACCCTTGTATATAATTAACGGGGGAGTTTTTTCGCCAAGAGCATTACATCCCAGCAAGACGGTAGTATTGTCCTTTCCAGGAGATGATATTGTTCTTGTGGAAGTAAATCCTTTTAGTCCAACCACCTTTGCCTTTGAGGGGTCTTTGCTAAAGCTTGTCTCATCAACATTCCATATATGGGATGGTTTATCGCCAAGATTTAGTTCATTGACTGTTTTTTCGAGTAAATCAAAATACGGATTAATCACATTAGGCCTGCACGCAGTTTTTCGAGCATACTCAACCGGCTGCGGTTTCTTCACAGATATATTATGTCGTTTCTTAAACAAAAGAAACCAGTCTTCTCCAGGAATTCCGTTTTTGAACGGATTATTCATAGTTTTCGCTGTCACATATTGTCCCACAGTGTCCATCAATTCCTTTCTAGTCAATCCCAAACCCCATTTCTCCATTACATGCAAATTTTCAACAAGGTTTTTTTCTATATCTTGCGATAAAACCGAATCCCTCCCCAAAGTATCTGATTTCATACCTTTACGCTCATAAAACCGGTTGATAATTGTCGCTCTTGGTATACCATAATGTTTAGAGGCTTGATAACCTGACAAGGCGCCACTTTTAACGGCCCGAACTGCTTCTAATAGTTTTTCTTTCGGGTAAGAACTTCGATCGGTCTTTCTTACGTAAGTTCGAGGCATTTTGCTTTATCTGAAACAAATAAATAGGTACCCAAACCATGACTAATTACGTAACGTGTTTTATATGTAAGCAGACTTAAAAATGTTTGCTACCCCTGGAATCGGGAAAGAGGAACATATGTTTCTCTTAACCTGGTATGGCCGTTCCTCTTTCCCGCCTTGCCATTTTGAAGGTTATGTTTTTGATGACATCGAGAAAGCACTTAAATCACATGCTACAATCAATATTATACGTGTAAAATAAAGATTCGACACAATAATTACACTTACCATAGCAGTCAACCGCAAAACAGGCGTTTTTATTATTAAAATAAACTCAATTATGGAACGCCGCACTATGGAAAATGGTCGAACAAGCGCATATCAAAAATGATTTTTGCGAATATCATAATTAGGCTATCTTGGTAGTTTTATTAGGTTATCTAATAGTCAAACTATAACATCCATTAGGATATTTTTCTCTTAATGCATGATATTATTTTTTATTCTTAGGCAAAAGTACATAGAAAACGGAAGTGCCAAATCCAATCTTTGCGCATACATGTTTTGAAACGATATTGTGAATAAACTATTTAGCATATATATGCGATATTATATATTTTTAGAAAGTATATTTTATGTTTATTACCATACAGCTTTTTGATTTTCAAAATAGTAACAAATTTTTCAGTAATTACTTAAAAAGTGACATTCCTTATTTTTCACGTAGTTTTTTTTTGGTCGAAAGTTTTCTATGTTACCCACGTCTCCCCACGCGCTACTTTTTGTGTAAATTAATAGTCTAACTATTCATAAACAGAAGACCAAAGTATCAGCTGCGGGTTTTTGCGGTTTTAGAAGATATGAGAAAAAATGTGATAAAGGTCGGAGCAGGAAAATCTAGTTTTCCACTTTCCGGTGAACAATGAGACTTATAGGGTATTTCTTAATAAGAATGGGATCTCATAAAATTTGCACGTTTTGCGTGAAAATATACTATTGTAATATAGGTACCCATCGATATTGTAAAATGGGTATATAAGGGGGGGCAAACATTTATGCAACCATCAATATCGGTGTAACTTCAAGTGAAGTAAAACTTATCTATACCTGTAATTTCCGCAGAGAGAAGTGTTAAAAGTCTTCCTTCAGCTGTACCAAACGCTTTTGTACACATCAGACCCATATATAACAAGTTTAAGAAAAACACACGTAAGAAATGTAAAGGATCTTGAAGAGGAGGCACTAAGTCTTTTAAAAAGTGCCACCTATAAATGAACTCACATGTACTGATCCCGATTTTTAAGATAAATAAGTTAATAATAATATGGATATTCGTTATTAGTTACGTATTTAGCTAAAGATAGCTAGTCCCTAATGTCAGACAACGAATATGCATACTTTGAATCCAGGTTAGGTATTAGAGACTATATATTATTTATATAGATTTTTTTAATGTTCATTCTTTTTAGGGTTCCGTACCCAAAGGGTCAGAACGGGACCCTATTACTAAGACTTCGTTGTCTGTCCGTCTGTCCGTCTGTCTGTCATTAGGCTGTATCTCAAGAACCGTGATAAGTAGACAGTTGAAATTTTTACAACTTATGTATTTCTGTTGCCGCTATAACAACAAATACTAAAAACGAACTAAAATAAATATTTAATGGGGGCTCCCATACAACAAACGCATTTTTTCATAGCTAATGGTACGGAACCCTTAGTGCGCGAATCCGATTCGCACTTGGCCGGTTATTTTTTTTGTTTCGCGTGTTTGTTAACAATGTTTAGTAATTTAAACCATTTTAGTCTTTATTGACTTAAATGTCAATTAAAATAATTTTTTTAATATTTTTTTTGAGATTTTTAATTTTTATGCTCGTTATATGATAATTAAAAACATATAAATATATAATAAAACACTAAAAATTATACTTCATTCAAATCTCCAAACCATTCTGCATATGTATACCAAATTTCATCACAATACAAAAAAAAATCATGAAGTTACAGATTTTTGATCCGCGAACGGCCTAAATTTTCCATAGTGCGCCGGTAGGTCTCGGTTTTGTAGTTTGACAACTGATTTTTTTTTCTCTTTTTTACCGGCTCATTTGACGTGTAGCAGCGCCATCTATCCAAAAATATTTGAACTATGCCTAATACTGTTTTATCGACGTAGTAACCATAGAGCTAGGCATTGTAGTTTTCTTTAAACTAGCTACTGTTCCTCTTCCCCCACCGTCCCTCTTACCCCACCTGACCTTATATGTATTTGTTTATAAAATATAGTATCTTTGAGTTAGTATCTCATGACACAAGTCTCGAACTTACTTTGGGGCTAGCTCAATCAGTGTAATTTGTCTCTATATATTTATTATTATTTATTTATTTATTATTAAAGCAATTGCCGTGTTCTTGTTGATGTCCAGTAATACTTTTTTCGGCTGTAGCTGTAAAAAATTCTAAATTAAGCTCTTCCTTTTTTGTCGTTGGCAGTGCTGGGTCGAGAGTAATGTTGTCTTTAGCTTCATTTTCCAGATCATCTCTGCGTCGTTGAATACTGTTAATAGTTTCACCAGAAGTGGGCATAGGAAATCATAAAATAGTTAAAAGGTTTTTTTAGACATTGATACAAATCAAATTTTTAATTATCACCATATTTAGTTTTAAACAATTTATTTCAAATGAGGGCGCCACTTCTGCTACCACTTCGTCTTAACAGCCATTCATCCAAAAATTTACTTTGGCGCTAAAGATGATTTTTCGTAATTAAATTTTTCTGTATTTTTACTTTTTTAATTCCTGTTTTCCAAGAACAACCGTATCTATTAAACGTTTCATCAAGTTTCGATATCGTTTCACGTTACGGTTATGGGCTTCGAAATTAATCCCAATTGCCAGAACCGACAACCCAGGACAGACTCTCCTGGCGCCGTAGAGTGAGGAGACCCGACCCCAAATAACGGGACCAGGGATGGACAAAGAAGAAGAATTTATATTAAAGGAACAAAACCGACGTCGTAGGATCCTTACGATCAAACCGACAGCACGTGCCGCAACTTATAACGCAATGCAGCAAGGTGCTCAAAATGGAGCCAGAAACTATTTAAGCGTTTATAAATATTTCCATTTTAAATGCGCGGGTGCTTATAGAACGCACCAAGGAGAGCCGAATGGAGCACATTGTTTTCCGGATTCAGCTGGTCGACCAAATTTTAAGACGACCTGGGCAAAGTGCCTCGACCCCGCCAGGCTTCAGGAACCGCACAAACTATACCTGGTGCTGTAGCTCAGTGGCATTTGCCATCAACGGTGTTAAAACGGAGAGCAGATGGCAGGACGAGTCGCCGACGTTGCACACAGTGCTCGAAACAAACTGTTATTGAGTGCACGTTGTGCAACGTAGGCCTCTGTCTCGACCTGTTCTTTAGGTCATACCACCTAGATAAGTTTTCAACCTAAAACTTACTTCTTCCTACTAGTCCTTCTCTTCCATTCCTTTCTACAACTCTTCTTATCCTCATCTAATTCTTTTTCTCTTTTTGAAACTTATCTAGCTGGTATGACCTGGGACACTAACTTTCAGTTTAAAACACCTTTGCGTTTGACGTCAGGTCTGAAAGGGTTAACTGATGGCAGAAGCCAGGCTCATAACCAATCCGGTGGTAACCGCCGTGGGTAAGACCAAAAGAGGGGATACGATAATATGGTGGATCGAGAGACAAGGAAGAACTGGGCATTCGAGCCCCCACCATTTGAACCTAAGCAAGATTATCGTCCCAGAAATGCAAATAGGAGCATATGACACATATATTGTATTTTATCATATTGTATTATATTATATCATATTGTATTAATATGGGTCTATATTATTATTATTATATCCCGTCATCGCTCTCTCTAATGCGCGTATGCATATGATTATTGCTAATTATTGTAATATCTTGTAATAAATATATTTAAGAGTCGAGATCAGTGTAATTTGACTTGCCAATTATTGTGTGTTTTTGTGTAGTATTTTTATGTTTTCTCGAATCGTAAGGTTTTTTTGCTTCTTTTTGTTCCTTGTCGTCGCTTAGGTAAAAATTGCTGCTTTAGTGCAAATTGAGTGTTATCTTACAGATTACTTGCTCAGTGAGTCAATTTGTTTTTTTTTATATTATCATCATCAATCATCATCAATACATATAATAAAATCGTAACCGATCGCTGTCTGTACATGGAAGATAAATGAGTAAAAATATTTTTTGGGGCTTTTACCAACGCAATAGAACACAAAACAATGATTTTTAGAATTTTTGTCTGTTTGTCTGCACTGAAAAAACTGTTGGGCTATATATTACAAAAAATTATGCTACTGGTTACCTAAAAATAGTGACAGCATAACTACTGTCACCAGTAACAAAACCCAATTATGTAATTTTCTAACATAACATGTTTATTTAATAATAACCAACTGTACTTGTAACATATAGCAAAACTATTTTGTATTATTCAAGTCTATTGAAAGTTGTTAGCAGCACAATAATTTTATTCGGAATAACCACATCGTTTGTTATTCACTGTAAAACAATTTGGTTAAATATAGCTAAATTTTTTGTAGGTTTATGCTAACTATTGTGATAAATTTTAATAAAACATTTTGTTACTATTAAAGATAGTATTTACTTATTAATAGCTTAAGCTGTTTATATACTAGTAACCAATCTTTTGAGTAAGCAAAACCTCTCGGAGGAGTTATATGTTACCTAACTCTTTTGTTATTTTTAACTACTCTGTTACGTTACTTTAGGGGTATTAAAGGTTCAAATTTTAACCAAAATTATTATAAACCGCGACCCGGTCATTAAAATCCCAGAAACCCTAACTCCAGCCGTTGATACTTAACAATAAAGATCAAAATCTCAACAAAAGAACAATTTGCATTCAAAATAAACAATATCTGAGCATCATATATTTCTTAGGGAAAGATTATTAAATATCTACGACAGAAGGAAACCAGAGTTTTTAAGATTTTATGGACCGTAAGCGACGCGAAGTGTAAACAGTCTAGTATAAGTTACTAGCACCGAATGAAGTATCTACTTTGACTAAAGAGAGACACAAATTAATTCTGACAAGACTGGCTTTTACAATAACTTTGGTTAACAGACATAATAATTAAAACAATCAGATATAATTAACAAAGTTAGGTTTATTATTAAAACAACTCACAATTATCATCATATTATCATAATCAACCTTCGACAGCACGGTTCTTGATATGCCAGAGAAGGCTTATTATAGGTCCGATGACTACCTTAACCTTTTGTGTGTGGCTATAACGACTCCCGGTACTATTGTGTCTGGTGTTGTCAACACCCAAAAGGTTAAAGACAAAAAAGTCTGGCTTGAGCTTGGCGCGGGTCTCGCAATTGTCATAATTTTGTACAAATTAAATCTACAATTTGACATTATTTTAAAATTTTGACATTCTAAAAATTAATTTAAATTACGATATGATGTAACAAGCAATGTATTCTCTGTCCACACTAACTTTAAGTAATTATTTATTTGTTTGAACTGCACTGCAGCATTTACTCCAAGGACGTCACTTGGAGAAAATGCTGCAGTGCAGTTTGTTACCGCTTCTTCTGCAGTAGCGCTTTGGAAGCGGTAGTAAACTTAGCTGTACGTAACCATTTGACATCAACAATTGTGCAACAAAATAATAACGATGGGTATATCCCATTTGCCACCACTGAGGGCGACCACCACTGGTGGCAGACGGGACAATTTTTATGTACACGAAAACATTAAACTAATAATAATAACCACGTAAATTATAGCGGTGGTTATTGTAAAAGTTAGAGATTTCCATTTGTAAATGGTCCCAGGTCACTTAAGAATTATAACAATACTAAACAAAAATGAATAATTAAAATTAAAGCTTTATTTCTACATATAAAAGCCTATTTTTTGTATTTCTAACCATTTTTTTAAATGTATATTTTGCCGCCAGTAGCAACAAATGGGAATGTAAACGAACAAATTCTTATTCGTCACCACTGGAGGCGAATGGGAATCGAAACCAGAGTTTGTTCTATTCGCCACTACTGGGACCAAATAAGACTGTGAATGATTGGCGATTGCCATTCGCCACCAGTGGGGGCGTCATGAGTGGTGGCATCTGGCTCACGTGTACATAAAAATTGTCCCGTCTGCCACCAGTGGTGGTCGCCCCCAGTGGTGGCAAATGGGATATACCCATGACGATTATGAAGAGATATTATAAATATCCTATGATAATAAAGATATATTTGAATTGAATTGAGCAATGTACATTTCAGATATTTCTGTTAGGTTATAACTGCACTCGCTGTGTGACATACAAATTACCATTACGAGCAATACTGATGTGATTAGGTACATGCGATAATATAGACTCATAAAACACATGTACTGTTTTTAATACTTCTGGATATTCTACTTGAAAACAATTCAAATGATAATCAAAATCAACCGTCGACAACAGTGTACATTCAAAAATAATTCTGGTTTCATTATACATTATCACTTTACAAACAGTCATAAAAATAAAATCATCAAAATTATTATAGTCCCCACCAATATCACGAATAAGAATAGTTCCGGGTTTATACAGTGTACCTTTTATTTTTACCCATGAAACTGTTACCAAGGATAATTCAGAGTCTAGGTTTAAACTACTTATAACATTATTGCGTTCCTGTATCGAAATTCGCTTCGTTACACCAATAGAATATGAAGGACTTAATGAACCTTTTAAAAATATTTCGTTTAGCTGCAATTGATGCTTAGTAGCAAGTGTTAAAGTGAGATTGCGTCGATTAAATGAAGCCCGAGCTGACATTTTTGATAGCCTGTGCTTAGCTTCAAAGCGCATACTCCAGCAATGTATAAGTGGTCCAAATTTCATCATCATGGAATGGTAGTGGACAAGGAAATGAAATTTAGGTTTAAGATTCTCATTTTTTTATTTTTTTTATTTCTAATTTCCGTCCTGTCTTGTCTTGTCATGTTTATTTATTCCAAATAATATCGAAAATCGAGAAATAATATTTTATGTAAGTAAAATTGAGATATGGAAACCTCCCTTCAGAGATATACTGTGACACAAACCTTTCTTTGAGGGTATAAGCAACAAAAAAGTGTGACAAAGATTGCATTATTTTGTCAGCTATTAACCGAGTAACAGGCGGCGGTTAAGTAACTTGTCCACAGGCTATCACAAGCCTGGAGGAAGGAAATGGCCTCCAAAAGTGTGAATGTGGTGCCTTGGGAAAGTGCTACAGTTATATCCCAACTCTCTTAAATGAAATGTCGGAAAATAATGGATGCGATTTTGTATGCGACCCGGCTAACCCCCGGCGCTCGCGGGTACCCGGGCCCGCGGGTGTGAAATCTGCTACCGAAGACTGCTCAGGGGCGAGCGACCAGGCACCTTTGTCAGTAAATGTTACTGGAAGTACCAGCAGTGGTAAAAAACTTGTACAACAAGCTTTTCATCCCAGCTTATTCCTTCCCAGACCTAGAACTGCATCTGTGGAAAGCAATCCAGCACATACTTCTCCCCTACCACAAAGGGACGAAACTGAAAATCTAGAAGTTGAAGATCCTCCACAGAGCCAGGAGAACACCACACCCATTCCTCCTCCATGGCAAAAAATACCACCATCTAGAAACACCAAAAGGAAGAAAGTATGTCAGACCCCATCACCAGATCCTGTCAAAACAGCAAATCAATTTAGTGGACTGCCCATTGACCTCACTGAGGGTGAGACCAAAATTCAGGTTAAAAAACCTAACAAACCCCCTCCAATATTACTATATGGGGTAGAAGATGTAAATCAACTTACTGAGCTCTTGGAAACTGTAGCAGAAAGAAGCCAGTTCACCTACAAGATTATTAATAGAAATCAACTGCGGATCAGCAGTGCTAATGTAGATATTTATAAAAATCTGATTACACTAGTCCGAGAAAAAGGCCTTATTGGTCATACATTCAACAGAAAGGACACTAGGAACTTTAGAATAGTTATAAGAAATTTGCACCCATCGACTTCATGTAACAAAATAAAGGAAGAGATAGAAGCCACAGGCAATCAAGTTGTAGGTGAGATCATAAACGCTAAATTCGGCCCTGAAAAGATAGCAACCTCAACATTCTTTGTTAATCTGGCTCCTGGACCAAACAATAAAGCAGCTAAACTTCTGAAGTTCATTTGCAATCAGTCTGTTGTAATAGAAGACCCGAAAAAAAGGACATCCATTGTACAATGCCAAAGATGTCAACAGTATGGACACTCCAAAAACTACTGTATGAGACCATATCGCTGCGTTAAGTGTGGAAAATCCCACAAAACCTCAGAATGTGATAAACGTGACCGCAATACTCCTGCACTGTGCGCACTCTGCAGTGGACCCCATCCCGCAAATTACAAGGGATGTGAAGTGTACAAAGAAATACTAGCCCGCAAAATGAAAAGATATACTGACAGAAACGAAAGAAATACAAGAACAGAACACCGAATAGACAAATCCAGTGAATATGAAATACAGAAAGCTACGAGAGACTATATGAAATTATACAAACCTGTAACTGAAAGCAGAAAAGACAATCGACCTTCCAACGAGAGCAAGACATATGCTGAAACAACAAAACAAAACACTACAAGAACTGAAAAACTTAACACTAATAACTCAGAAGAAACCTCAACTAAAGTAACACTTGAATACATACTCCTAAAACAAAGTGAAAAATTTGACCTTATCCTACAACAAATGAGTACTCTGATGAGTCTCATAGCTAAACTTGTCGAAAAGCTTTCCCCGTGATTACACTGCGACTAGCGACTCTCAACATATGTGGCTTGCAGTCTAGTAAACATGAAGCTGAACTGTTTATGAATGAACACAAACTAGACATACTACTTATCTCAGAAGCCCATTGTACCAATAATTCTCACCTACACTTCAAAGATTACCTTTGCTACTATACCCAACACCCAGATGGGACAGCACACGCCGGGTCAGCTATTATTGTGAAAAGGACTGTAAAACATCATCTAATGCCTTAGTATAAAACAGATCATATACAAGCAACGACTATTGCCGTAGAAGACCAAATAGGCTATCTCAACATATCAGCAATCTATTGCCCTCCAAGGCATTCAATAAGCGACTCAATGTTTTTAAATTTCTTCAGCACTCTGGGAAATCGATTCATTGTGGGCGGAGACTGGAACGCAAAACACACATATTGGGGATCTAGACTTACTTCCCCTCGGGGCAGACAACTCAAATCGGCAATGAGTACTAATAACAGCTTTGCTCTGACCACAGCGGAACCTACACACTGGCCAAGCCAGGCAAACAGGCTACCCGATTTGATAGACTTCTTCATTGCCAAAGGTCTAACCAGAGAATACTTTAAAGTGGAGTCTTGCTATGATAGCTCATCTGGCCACACACCAGTACTGCTCACAGTGAGCTCATGTCTGATAGAAACCACAGAACCCATGACTCTTTATAACAAAAATACTGACTGGGACTCCTTTAGAGATTATATTACAGAGAACATCAAAATGAAGGTTGCTCTTAAGACAGCTGAAGATATAGACAGTGCGACTGAACACATAACAAGACTGATCCAGGAGTCATGCTGGTTAAACACACCACCTAAAACAAAATCAGTCAAACCTATTGATTATCCACTTCAGATTAAAAATGAAGTGTTGGAAAAAAGAAGACTGCGAAGAGTTTGGCACTTGAGCAGACTGGATGAAAATAGACTCAATTTCCACAGAGCATGTCGAAAGCTGAAAGACTCACTAAGCGAGTGGCACAACAACACCCTACACAGCTGGAATCCCTAACTCCAACTGCAAACACCAACTACTCATTGTGGAAGTTTACAAAAAACTACGACAGACCTCAACAAGCGGTGCCACCGCTTAGAAAGGAAAATGGTTGGGCAAGAACAACCCAAGAAAAAGCAGACACCTTTGCGGAACATCTATCTAAGGTTTTCTGCCCTAATCCGTCAACTGATAATGAGTCTGAACTGGAGGTGGAAAAGCTCCTCTCACAAGACTATCAAATGTCACCGCCACCCCCTCCAGCTACAGTTCGTGAAGTTTGGAGAGTTATCAGAAACCTTAAAGACAAAAAAGCTCCGGGGTTCGATCTTATTACAAAGGAGATATTAAGGCAACTGCCGAAAAAGGCTGTGGTGTTCCTAACAACATTGTTTAACGGTATTCTGAGAGTACAACATTTTCCACTGCTATGGAAGGTATCACAAATCCTTATGATACATAAACCCGGCAAACCAATACATGAAGTATCCTCTTACAGACCCATAAGTTTGCTCCCAATACTGTTAAAGGTTTTTGAAAAGCTTCTGCTCAATAGACTTAAACCTATTCTCGAAAAAGACAACATTATTCCAGCGCATCAGTTTGGGTTTAGATCTCAACACTCCACTGTAGAACAGGTCCACAGAGTTTGCGACAGAATAAGGAAAAGTTTAGAAGAGAAAGAGTATTGCTCCCCAGCATTCCTGGACATACATCAAGCGTTTGATCGCGTATGGCATAAAGGCTTATTGTACAAAATTAAGATAAATATCCCGCACAGTTTTGTGGAATTACTGAAGTCTTATATCTCAGATCGGCTGTTCCAAGTAAAAGTAGCTGACTCAACATCAAAGTTGCATGAAATCAGAGCTGGAGTCCCACAGGGTTCCGTGTTAGGCCCGGTTCTGTATACCCTCTATACAGCTGACTTACCGGTAGAGGATGATATGACCACTGCCACATATGCTGATGATACTGCAATCTTGGCCAGCAATGCAGATCCCGTAGTCGCATCGCAGATGCTGCAGCGAGGACTTGATGGCATATCTAAATGGCTTCAAAAATGGAGAATAAAGGCTAGCGCAACTAAGTCGGTACATGTCACCTTTACCCTGCGCAAGGAGGACTGTCCACCGGTTAAACTTGACAACACAACCCTGTCACATCAAGAAAACGTTAAATACCTAGGGCTGCACCTTGACAGGCGGCTAACATGGAAAAACCACGTAAAGAACAAAAGAGAGGAATTGAATAATAGGTCAAAAAATCTACACTGGCTGATTGGACGTAACAGCGTATTGTCTATCGACAACAAACTTCTGATATACAAAGCAATCCTCAAGCCGATATGGACATACGGCATACAGCTCTGGGGAAGTTGTAGCAATTCCAACATATCAATTTTGCAGAGAATGCAGAATGTAATCCTGAGAACAATATCTGCTGTGCCTTGGCCGGTTACTAACGCTGAAATAAGTCAAGAATTACAGATGAACACAGTTAAGGAAGAAATAATAAAGATGTCTGATATATATAAGGGGAAACTGGAGGTCCACCCTAATGAACTGGCTGCCGGGCTGACAACACGCTCTTATCAGAAGAGACTCAAAAGGAAAGACATATTGTTCCTGAATGATGAGTAGAGGATCTCGCTGGAGGACCCACTCAAAAAGCGATAACAATCACCAACAAATTTGCTTAAAGCGAAACACCGCTGATCGCAAATAAAAAACAGAAGAAAAAAAAAAAAAAAAGATTCTCATTGGAAAAATTCGTATAAAGTTCATTAAGTTCAGCTACTAAAAACTGCAACAAACTACATCTTTCCTTGGTAATGGCAGTACACATTAACAGATCAACTATTTGTTTCAAGGTTATATAGAGTGTCCAGTAAGTATCATCAGTTGGGACAAAATCTCCAACAAGTAAATTGAAATATCGAATAAATGTTAACATTTCAGATGCTGATAACCGAATATTATTCTTAAAAACATGCTGTTCACTTAATTGAAAAGGTTTACTTGAGCTGTCTGGTCCATAATCGAACTGATCAATTCTGTCATTTAAAATTTTTAGCGAAAAATATTTTAAATCACGAGTATATTTTATGAGAAGAAAACACATGACATATTTAGCCACACCTTCAAGAATATCGTGCATTATATCAACGCCGACTTGTTTAAAAAGACTAAAGTTGTTAACAGATAACCATATGCATTTTTCTTTCACGCCTGTATCAGCTGGACTGTTAAGTTGTAATTGAGCATTATAATTTTCAATATTTCGTAGCAAATTTTCCTCTTCAAATAACTGGTTTTTTAGAGTTTCTTTTGAAACATTACATATCCGACAGGGGTAGTTACATGAAAATGATTCATTAAAACCAGTAATAGAGTGTAGTCCCAGATTATCTCCAATAATTAAGCCTAACCTAAAATAAAGTTTACCTTGAAATTCTGGGACATTTATGTCTACTCCTTTTTCTGATAAAAAATTTAATTCTTCTATTAAAGGTTGAAATATAACATTATTTCCAAAATCATTTCTGTCAGTGGAATAAAACAACAGTGCCAAAAATATGTTATTTAGTGAAGAGGTTCGGTCTGGAGGTAAACAAGCAACTGAAATATAGACAGCGCCTAATTTGTGCACCCCTGAATGACTACCAAGGACATTTCCAGTTTCATAGTCGTCAAAGTACAAAAACAAAGGAAATACTAATTTACCATCACTATTTTTTCTGACTGTATTAATCCAGAAACTGCCTTGTATAAAATTTTGCAATAACGTATCGTTTAAATTATTAATATATTCTAAAGTTTCCTTCATGACATTATTAAGTGAGAAAAATTTTTGTAAAACTAATCGAAGAGGAACAAACTGCTCAGTACATTTTATGGATTTAGATTTTATAATACCCTGCTCCTTCACATTACACATTCTTTGACCGATTACCACTTCCTTTGGCGGAATATATGTTCCTAATGTCTGTAAATGTTTGAGCCTTTTAAATTCAGTATCAAGGTCATTAATTGGTGATTTTACAACTGATAACAGTTTTTTTTAAAAATGATTTACATCTTTACCTTGTTCGACAGTTTTAACAATTTCCGAGAATACACTTTCTATATTAGAGCTTAAACTACTACACATGTATTTATGCAGACCTTAGACGACATCTTGAACTATCTTTCTGGGCATCAATGGATTCCCATATAGTGAAGATATAAAATTCACTAAAGAATAGTTTTCTAAAGGCACTTGAGGAAAAGATTGGACAAGTTGTTCTGAAGTTACTGGGGCTGTAACACATGAACTAGGATCGGAAGTTTTCAAAGTAGTTGTATCATTGCTAGTATGATGCTGTTCGGGCAAAGTATTATGATGTTTGTGAAGATGTTTTTGATAACTATTTCTCAAACGAAATGAACGAAAACAACCATTATTTATACAATGATACACAGTAAAATTATGTCCACCATGGAATAAGGAAAAGTGTTTAAAAAGATCTGCAACATTACTTAGATCCTTGTAACACAAAAAACAACGCAACATTTTAAAAGAAACAGTTTGTCCAGGCCTATTTAATCAATGTCCTTAATTCCGAGTTCGCTCATAAGAGTATTTACGGTGGTAAAAACCTTGTCGTAATTTGTTTTTATTTTAAAAATTCCTCTCTGAATAAATTGCCATACATGGCAAGACTCTTTGGGATACTCAGCATTAAGGACAAATATCACCTTTAAACAAGCCTCCACAGCTTTCACTATGGACGGCATCTCATAATGCATATGATTAACAATAATATACCTCGCCGTGATGGATGTTTTGGATGTTCCAACAGTCATTATAAATGGTTGCAGCTGAAGACTCATACTCATGAGCTTATCACGTCTTCTTGTGATTGTTTCTGCAATTTCGGCTGGACTGTTAACATGTGTAATAAAACCATCTAACACTTCTTGTTTTGAAGGTCGCCATTGCTTTTTCGTTGTTGTTTTTGTTGACGTCACATTTAATGTGCTCATCAGAAATGGCAGACTGGTCAAAGCAACTATATCTAGTGCTTCTTCATTATATTCTGCAAAATAAAATTTGAATCAAGTAGTTGTAATAATCTCGTTTGTAAAAGTACAATTTTATATTCATTATTTTATTAATCTATTTAATTTATATAAAACAACGAAAAGAAATAAAGATTTAAATAAAATCAATTATCACTTGATTGTAAATTAGCAAAAAACTTTATTACTCAAAATACCTATTATATTCAACTAGCTGTAACCGCGAGTTTCGCTCCCCGTGAGTATTTCGGGATAAAGAGTACCCTATGTCCTTCCCCGAGTCTTAAACTATATCCATACCAAATTTCATCTAAATCGGTTCAGTAGTTTAAGCATGAAAAGGTAACAAACAAACAAACAAATATACAAACTCGCTTTCGCATTTATAATAATGTATGTAATATAATATAGAATATAATATTTATATATATTATATTATAGGCAGTAGGATTAAATAAAAACTTGTTCCATAATAACTAAACAGCTAAAATCCCCGGGAACCTAGCTTTCAATAAAAAAAAACTGCATCCAAAGCAGTCGATTATATTTGGACTATGATCACATAGACAGACACACAGATATATGCATCCATAGATGACACGTCATCATCAGAGGTTGAAAACAGAAGTAAATACCTATGCTTACCATCAGTATCACTTAGCAACCCTTTTATCTTTGCCATTTCAATGACTTTGGGCCTTATTAATAACCAATTTTCATCAAATTTCCCAGACTTTGAAAACATTTTGTTGAAATCTTTCAATATCTGTAAAATATAACAAAGTATGATTATGTAATGAATATATTCAAATAATTATGTACAGGTAAGGCCCAATGCAAACGACAGACTATCCGTGACGCACTTTTTAGTCTGTGAAAATAGAACCCATGCAATATGCAGTAACGCACACGACGAGCGCCGGACTTTTTGCAAGTCGTATGCTTTATTCTGTCGTCTGCGTTGTGCCTAATGCTTTACAAGACAACAAACAATTGAGGAAAGTAGTATAAAAACTTTGTAACCTACCAAATATATTCCGCCTTGATGATTTACAGCTGTATATTTATAGAAATATTCATCAATTGTCATATCTTTATTTGCTAGATCGCTTAATCTTTTTTTTGTAGTGAGTTCCCAATTCAATTCTACCGTGCTCCAAGGATCAGAGTTATTTTGAAGCCATGTTAATTTGTCTTCAACATCAGTGTCACTTATATTTTCTTTCAGGTGGCTTATCGCCTCTCGTGCTCTGCTTGTGCTAGGGCGTGGGGAATCAGGCCCACTAGAATAGTTAGATGATGTTGATGAACATCTTTTCTCCTTTAATTTAATAACACCCGACTTGATGAAGCCCCTTCTGAATTGTCTGTAATGATCGAGCAGTTTTCCTTTTGCAGAAACTTTCTGTAGTGGGCTAAAGCTTGCAAAAGGTATAAAATATACAGATGAACTTTCTTTTTTAAATATTTTACTAATTTCATAAGCCAGCTGATAAAACCGTGAACTAGAAATTTTTTTTTCTGGATCATTTTTCAACTCGTGTTCTATTATAATGTGGCACAACCTTCTCCGAGCTGCATTACTCAACAGACCCTTTTCTTCATACTGCAGCAGAAGTCCTTTGCCTTCATTACAAGAATTCAGGATCTTATACACATCCTAAAATACATAACATTAATATATATTTAATTTACCATATAAGTGTTTTGCAAAAATTACTGTAACAAGCTTTTATTATAAACCTATTAATTCTGTAAAGTGCTTATCAAAACAAAAGAGATGAGCCCAAACACGATGGAGTTATCTTGTTTAGTTTAGGAGTTCCTATAGCCACCTTCAGTCTCCATCAGCAGATCAGTTCCTTGTCAGCATAAGATTGCATTGTCACGCAATATACATACATGCCGTGTGGTTTCTGGCAGAGTAGAATATGGGCCAATCCAAGTCCTCCCGTGGATGTCGTAGCAAGCGACTTAGGAAATGCAAGCTAAACAAAGCTTATTAACATCAATGAGACCTCTCCAACCCGTCTGGCCAGTGTGGGGAGTGTAGGCCAAGTCCTCTGGGTGCTCTGGCTAAGTATGGCTCCGGTAGTACAGAGAGGGTTGTGCTCCTGCAGTGGAGACCAAAAGACCTGATGATAATACATACAAGTGTATGCAAAATTTCAGCTCAATCAATTCAATTCCGGGGCCCCGGAAATTTGTGAAATTTAGCTTGCAAAATTTCATTCAAACACATAAGCATAAATCTTTTTCAAGTTTGTAACACAAATAAAAAAAACTTACACCATGTTCTGGAACTCCAATAGTCTCTGTCACCGGTTCAGTGACATCTCTCTGGAGTGTATGTTCTGTAATACACAGCATTGCATCATCTAATGTTATATATGTCTGAAAACAATGGGAAATGTGATTTAAAGCAATAATGTAAACCTGAAAGGTAAAGGTTATTGACACGTTATTTACATCAATACAATGTAGGTACCTAAATTAAATAATTCAGAAATAATATGCGAATATAATTTTTTTAGGTACTTACAGAGGCCTCTCTTTCTTGGTTTGTTTTTGTAAAAGCATTCGCCATTATTTCTTTTAGTATATTAATTTGTACGGCAAGTTTAGCCCGGTGACCTATAACAGGCACTAATTCTTTGATGTCTGTGTCTGACAACATTTGTAGAGTCTCCAAATCAATGGCATGTTCTAGAAATAATACAAACATACATATTAAAAAGTAAGATGTTTTGTTTTCTGACTTGAGGACTGGATAATTTTATTTCTCTTTTATAATGGGCTGAGAAAGACATAAAACAACAGTTAAAAACATTTAAAGTAATAATTGGGATATCTAGGTGGGTATCAACTTATCTTCCTAGCCCCAGTGCCGATTGCATCCGCAGCTTTCACTGTGGAGCCCAGAGTCGGCTATAGATCATGGTTCCAGATTCGACAGGTCTAGTTTTATTACACTGGAGAGATTAACCTATGTAACAGGGGAGGCCTTACGGAACCATGATTACAAATTCAGACAAATGTTCGAATTTGTAAGTTTCCTCACGATGTTTTCCTTCACCGGAAGCAAGTAAAAAGAACAGAGAAGATGAGTGCCGCACGTGAGGGTCGAACTTGCGCCACACAGTACACCGCGCAGCGTATCAAATAGAGCCTAATCTTTATGCGGGAAATAGCAATTTACAGCCCCAAGAGCCAAGTCAGTCACACGACAAGCAACAGCTTGGTTTTCCTATGGCCCTCTCGCATCGCATGGCCGGGTGGCGGCGGCGCAGGCGACAACGCTTATAACAAAATGTACCTACCTACTTACCGTCCTGACTCAGCATTAGATATACAAAGTATTATAATATAATTGTACTTACCGTTGAACTTATCAATGTATATTTCAAGGCCCCAAGATTTAAGATAGTCCGCGATGGTAAATTTTTCGGGTGCCTCCTCTGATGGTTCCATGTTCCAATGTTTCAATTTCGCAACTCTTTCGCTTAGCATATACATAAAATTTGAACTTGAAGAGATAATTAACACATCAATCTTTAATGAGTAGGTAATTGCTAATTCTTTTCTTTCTTGTCTTGATAAAACAACACAACATGGGGCGCTGCGCGGAAAGCGAATGCAACAGGAATGAACATGAATGCCAGAGCGGGCGGGCGGGGCGCGCGAGGGTGCGCGGTAGCCGCGGTAGGGTAGCAAACCGTTTCGTTCATACGCAACATTTGTTTGTGTAAATAATAACTTCTAAATTGCTGTTAAATAACAAATGCTATATGTTGCAATTAACATAAAATAAAGTAAAACAATTGTGTTGCTGGCTACAAAACAGTTGTGTTAATAATTAAGAACAGTTTATTTACTTATAATCTATATAATTGTGTTGAGAACTACCAGATCCATTATTGGTAATCATTAACTTAACAGTTTTGAAAAGAATAGCATAACATAAATAGCTTAACTCGTTTTATTAGGTGTAACTCAAGCGTATTGCTTGCATTTTAACTGATTTTGCTTACGAGTAAACTCAGTTATGCTATATACACAATAGCAAAACTGTTTTTGTTAATTAGTTTTTTCAGTGTGTTTGTCGGTTTATCTGTTTGTCTGTTTGTCTGTGCGTTTGTGCACGCTAATCTGAGAAACGGCTAAACTAATTCGTTTGCGGTTTTCACTGAAATATTGTGATAAGCTTCACTTAAAATTTAGTGTTTGTTTCATTTAAATCCGTTCATAAATAAAAAAGTTACATCAATTTTAAAGAATCACGTCAACCATTTTTGTTCGAAAAACTGTGTTTGTGTATGTTTATCTCAGAAACGGCTAAACAACTTCGGTTGGGATTTTAAATTATGTATTTTGATAAGTTTCACTTAAAATTTAGTGGTTGTTTCATTGAAATCCGTTGATAAATAAAAAAGTTATATCAATTTAAAGAATCACGTCAAAGATTTTTGTTCGAAAATTTGCTATGAAATAAATTGTACGGTAGCATTGGCTAAAACTTTTGTTAATTTTATATACGGTTTTTATGAAATAATAAAGTTAATAACCGGCCAAGTGAGAGTCGGACTCGCGCACAAAGGGTTCCGTCCCATTATCTATAAAAAATCAAGTTTGTTGTACGGGAGCCTCAATTAAACATTTATTTTACTCTATTTTTAGTTATTATATCGGCAAGAGAAATACATCATCCTTGAAAATTTCAACTGTCTGGCTATCACGGTTTATGAGATACAGCTTTGTGACAGACGGACGGAAGGACGGATAGCGGAGTCTTAGTAACAAGGTCCCGATTTTAGCCTTCGGGTACGGAATACGGAACCCTAAAAATTTACTATTTCGATGTTTTCGGAGTTTTTTTATTAGTTTTTTTTGGTCACCAATAAATGGCGCTGTTAAAAATAAACAGAGCCTAGGGCCGCAAGACCCAACGCCACCAAACGGCGATTCTTAGCATGATTGTGGGCGCGAAAATGGAAAAAGGAATCAAAATAGGAAGTACTTAATAGGTTAGGTTAGGCACAGGGGATGTCCTCTGACTAAAGCATAGGGTGCTGTGAGCGAGTCATGGACCACCATAGTGGTAGCCGCGCCGGGGCTTTTAGCCCTTACCCCGGAGTTTTTAGTGGTAAACGCCACATAACCTTACCGGTCTCCCGTTACTGGCAAGGTGTCCGAACCGAAGGGATTTTTCCCGCGTAAAATCCTCCTCCATAAATCTGCCTCCATGAAGTGGGCCAGTCGGGCGATGGGAACGGGATTCCGTCGCGCCACAAATACGGTCCTCTAGGTTGAAAGGAGCATTTGTGTCAACACGCGTCTTTACCCTAGCGGATAAAATTGAAGTCCGATGTACCAGGCCACTCAGACTCCTCTCGATAACTGAGAGAGTACCTCAAGTTAGCTCAGCCAAAGCCGCTGATAAGCAGTCGCCGTACCAGATCTTTGGAGCGAAATTGAGCACACTGACTTGGCAAAAGCGGTAAGGCCGTTATCACCATGACATTTTTTGTGGGTAAAAACCTTAACCGTCCGATTTCCTGTGGCCAAAAGGCACCTTTTCCTCACGTAAGAAGAAAGGTTAGGGAAAAAATGTTAGGTTAAAATTTAAGTTAGGCACTGCAATAAAAATGTGTGGAACACCCATACCAAGACTACTCAGTATTGTGACCTCCTTCCTTGAGGAACGAAAGATAGGTAATAATCATTTTCCAGTTCGTTTGAAGTGAAAGTACGCCGCAAATAACCTCCAAACAGCCGAATAGGACGCCCTACCCGAGAAGCTCTTCAAACGGAGGTTATTAGTGAACACTAAGCAGACATTGATCTCAGAGAACACTAACTTCCTGCCATCCTTGAAGCTCTACTGGTAAAATGTGCCGAGATACTGGCACGTAAAATACCTAGAGGTATCTTAAGTTTGGCAGATGCCTCAGCTTGAAAGTCCACATCAATAGAATGGTGACGATAGTGAAGATGGCCCGGGGGAAGCTCTATCCAGTACTTTCCGCTCGCTTCCAGCTTCGGACGCGGCTCATGATTAAGGCGATCTTAAGAAAATCTATGTTTAAGGTTACTTGAGGAACGCCGTCATCTGTCGGGACTCAAAGTAGAAATGCGTATTTCTCGACTTTTATCTCCCGCCTAGCGAAAGACATATTTGACAAGGCTTACCATTGCACCGCCACATCGGGAGGGCGGGAAAGAGGGGAAGATACGTATAGACGGTGGCAGCAGTCCGCTGCAGAGAGCTACAACAGATTAGTGCTGTGGGAACTCACGCCAAAAGACGGAAGATGAATTAAATATTAGCAAAGTCACTACCTATTGCATAAGTATTTCGTTTTAGAGAGACCCACGGCGTAGCAGTAACATTCGGTAACAGTGTAAGTTTACATGTAGTTTACAATGTCAAAATTCCGATCGACTTAGACTGTGACTAGAGATAATGTGTGATCGTAGTAAACAAGGAACCCTTATAGTTTTGCCATTTCTGTCTGTCTCTCTGTCCGTGGTTTTACTTAGAGATAATTAGAACCAAGAAGCTGTAATTTGGCAACGGTCATGAACTTAAAGTAAAACTGGGCAGGGCAACTGGCTCGACGGAGCCCATGCGATGGGTTGACGAAATAATCAATGTCGCGGGTTACACCTGGATGTGAGCAGCACAGGACTGAGATGTGTCGACGAAGACAGGTCTATGCTCAGCAGTGGACGGAATAAGGGCTGAGATGATGATGAACTCTTTAGTTTTTATTCTAAATCGACATTCACAAATACGGAACCCTTCACTGCGTGTGACCTGATATGCACTTGACCGGTTTTATTGAAAATATCAAAATAACGATTCTTATAAACGAAAGTCCACGCAGACGAAGTCGCGGGCAACAGCTAGTTTGAAAATAAAAAAACATGTCATCAACATGGGAAGAGCTCGTCTTGATGTAAAAATAGATTACAGTCGTAAGGATGGATTCTTTAAACATTTCCATAGTACGTTATATGATAATTATAATTGATTAACCGGCAGTTGCAAATTAAACAAGTTGTATTGCTTCCCTGTCTGATGTTTTCCGATACAAGCAGCGCTTGGAATCGAGCTGAATTTTCTGACATCAATAATATAACGAACTCAGCTAGAAAACATGTACAAAGTGAGAAACATTTACGCAGTTTTTTATTATTACACGACTTTGGTAATAGTAGAATCGAGACATTTTTCGGCAATAATTTCGAAGCCCATAACCGTTACGTGGAACGTAATCGAAACTTGATGAAACGTTTAATAGATACGGTTGTTCTTGGAAAACAGGAATTTAAAAAGTAAAAATACAGAAAAATTTAATTACGAAAAATCATCCTTAGCGCCAAAGTACATTTTTAGATGAATGGCTGTTAAGACGAAGTGGTAGCAGAAGTGGCGCCCTCATTTGAAATAAATTGTTTAAAACTAAATATGGTGATAATTAAAAATTTGATTTGTATAAATGTCTAAAAAGACCTTTTAACTATTTTATGATTTCCTATGCCCACTTCTATTTGAAACTATTGACAGTATTCAGCGACGCAGAGATGATCTGGAAAATGAAGCTAAAGACAACATTACTCTCGACCCAGCACTGCCAACGACAAAAAAGGAAGAGCTTAATTTGGAAATTTTTACAGCTACAGCCGAAAAAAGTATTACTGGACATCAACAAAAACACGGCAATTGCTTTATAAAAATGACGCCTTAGCAAAAGCCGACGCACCATCTACCCGATCCTCAATTGGGTAACGCGCCATCTCGTTTGTAGCTGTTCCCCGACAAGCGTTACGTACCGTACCATATTTGCTCTCGGGAATTGCATAGGCGACTGGAAATAGGCAACCTGTAAATCTAGATTTAAGACAGTGTAGGCTAAGTCTAGGTTAAGCTCTGATATGCAAAACCTGTAAATAAATCATTGTAACCGTTGGTATAGTTGGTTTCAAATACACCCATCCCGGTAGGTTACCTCATTAGGACCTCCAGACCCTTGTCATACCAGGGTGGTAACAGGGGTCTGCTCAATTTATGTTGATGACAGCGTCCAGGGGTTCGATTCCCCGAAAACGCTTCATCACAACTGTAAATCTATTCATAGCAACTTTGAGTTCGAAACAGATGTAGTTATCATGACAAAATTAATCAACCAACTACCCAGCAACACTTTTTCCAAACCAACATGGTCTTACCTAAACTACATAGCTTTAGCAGACCCAGAATTTCATCTTAGCAGGCCAGTTGATTTACTCCTGGGCGCAGATGTTTACGATTTGATTTTGTTAGAAAGTATATGTAGAGAAGGCCTTAATGTACCGATAACACAGAATACGCGCTTAGGGTGGATTTTAACTGGCAACGTGAAGTCTTTGCAATGCAATGTCGTTCTTAACAACATAGAGGACATTCAAAAATTTTGGGAAATAGAGGATATCAGTAGCGAATCACCAGAGTCTTTGGAAAATCTAAAATGCATCGAATATTACAAATCAATAACTAGAAGATGTGAAGATGGCCATTACGGAGTTCGTTTACCTATGAAACAGAATTTTGCCGAAAAGTTATAGAAATCAAAAACAAAAGCAATTGCCCAATTCTTATCATTAGAACAAAAATTTCCTAAACGTGAAATTATGGGAAAACAATACAAATTATTTATGGAAGAATATCGAGCGCTCGATCATATGATTCCCGCGACAAGCAATTCGATTCCCGAGTATTATGACACACATCACGCCGTTCAAGGTGAAACAGTAAATCCGAAATTTAGAGTAGTTTTTAATACATCAAATAAAACTTCTTCGTCATACAGTTTTAATGATTTAATGCAGTTTTTCCCAAAGTGGGCGATAACGCCCCCTTGTGGGCGCTGCAGGTCTCAAGGGGGGGCGGTAAGAGACCCAGAAAGAAAATGTTTTTTTTTTTTTGCTAGGAGCTTTATTTAGCTAGGAGGCCTCTTAAACAACGACTGCAAGAGCTTTCGACTCTCAACAACAACTTGTGAACATCAACTAATATGAATTGAAAGATTGCTCAAACTCGGTTCTATTTTTCTCTCCGCGTAGTTCATATATCTGTCCTATTTTATTGAATATAGAAAAAATGAAAATCATGTAAATCGGTCGCTCCGTTTCGTAATGAAAGTAGACACAAACAAACAAATAAAAAGGCAACAGACACACTTTCGCATTTTAATAGTTATTAGTACTCGTAGATATCTATCATGTTTTAACAAGTTTTTGTTAAATAACCCGAATTGTGCATTCCTGTATCAGTTGGCTGGTTCATTGAATACTTTTTCGGACTTGTTGAGTACGATTGGGCGTCGTCGTCGAGATAAATGAGTTTATGCATGTTTGTTTTATTCCTGTCGGTGCGTGCTGCTTAAGCATTCCTATATAAACAATGTAATATTTATTTTATTTTCATTTGTGGTTTCGCGCGCAATAGATGAGCAGTACTTACTAGGGTGGATCATTTTTTAAAATTTTAGATATCTTATACAGATGGGTGTGGATTTGATGCCAAATAGGATAGTGATAACGTAAAAAATATTTAAAAAAATATCAAATATTAGGAAATGCCTCCACAACGCTTCTAAAAACTAAAAAATAATATTTTTTTGTTACTTTTTATTTTAATTTTTTTAAATAATTTAAACACTCAAAATTTATTACAGTTATGGGAATATTAAAGAAAAAGGTGTGTTTTATACTAATAACATGAAATAACCCAAAATAAACGTAAACCAAAACTTCTGGAAAATTATTTAAAAAAATGAAAATGTACTAAATTTGCTAAAATTTAAATTATTTTTACTCTCAAGTTAAGGCATGATTTTCACTATTTTTCATGCAATTTTTTATGAATCCATCCCTTCGTAGTGGTCCACACACTAAAGCAGATGCTTAAGTTATCAATTTCACGCATCTTTAGATAGCTTGAATGTGGTATGGTACTCCAGGACCAATTTATCAATTTCAGTGAATCCAGAAGACAACGTGAGTTGACGATTGTTTTAAATAAATGATTAGCACCTGGATACCTGATGATTTAGACTTATTAGTAAACAACATATACTGACAAAACGAACTTTATTAATATACTTAAATACTTAAAATCTTTAGAAGGATTTTCTGGAAATAATCTAAGGATACGATTTGCAGTAGTAAGTCATTATGAATGTACAATTTGGCCTCGATTACTTCTAGATAAATTTTTATCACAAAAAAGTTTCTGATCTGTTCTTAAATCATCTGCATAAGAAATAACCGGTAAATTATATCTCACTGATGAAAATTGCAACACTGGAAGTGCTTTTCTGATTACTCCTGTAAAACTTCTTGGTCTTGTTGTAGTCCCGTCCAAATGATCGAACGAGTGGCGAAGTAAGAGCTCATTGTCGTGCAATTGGCACACTAACCACTGAAGAGTACGATCTCAGCACTTTAATCTCCAAATAATGCCAGTATACCGATTAGACAGCAATCAATACTGGTTTTATTGATCGCAGTCTAATCACAACCAAAGTTTTTCAAGTGAATCTGCTTTTGTTACAAAAATGAAAGTATTTTCAGTAAATTCTTGATTTCTTCATTCCGGAGTCGGTCAACTCTATTCCTGTCGATGATGTTGGATGTGTCTGTTTCGGTTATCATTCTCACAACAAATAAAACATAACAACTTTTACGTTGGCAAAACATTATGTGCATGTAATTAGCGTGCAATGCCGATTTAAGTACAATTGTATATTGGACAAGTAAATGAACTCTACTTAATAAAACTTATTACTTATAAATAGTTAAACTTACAACTCACAAATTATGAACACATTAATTCAAAATTTTATACCACTGAGTCTTGGGACTAAAGCTAATATTTTGTAGCGTCAACGCAAAGTTTTAGAGATCTACCACTTTAATTTTTATCGCAACGTTACCAGTTTTTTTTCATCTTTAGTTCTAAAAAGTAAGAATAATATTTAAATTATACTAATAATTGCTATTTATCACTATATATAATAATAAATAATAATCTATGATGTACCTTAATTCAATTTTTTTTTTATAAATTCAATTGCTTTGTGGAGGCATTTACTGACATCAAATATTTTTTTCATTATTTTTCCCGGAAACCTCTTTATATATGGCATTAAAATTGGACCCATCGTTTTCAGAAACTTGGATTTTTTTCTTCCCCATACATTGAGCGATCCACCCTAGTACTTACGCCTCCTCTACACTACTCGCGAAGTTGAACGTATTTCTCAAAGCAAAACAATGTCGGAAGTAAAAAAGAAGAGACGGCAATACTGTGCGGAATATATTAAATTCGGATTTATTGAAAATCCCACAAACCCATCGTCGCCTTTGTGTCTTCTATGTCTAAAAACATTTTCGAATGAAGCAATGAAGCCTTCAAGGCTGCAAGATCATTTGAATAAAATGCATCCAGATAAGAAAGACAAGAATGTAGCATATTTTCAAGACCTAGAGAAGAAGCATAATACTCAGCCAAGTGTAGCAAAACTATTTTCGGCGGCTGCTAAGCAAGATGACGACGGACTTCGAGCTTCGTACAATATCTCTTTGTTAATTGCTCAAAAAGGCAAACCACATAACATCGGAGAAGAGTTAATATTGCCAGCAATAAATGAAGTAATAACTACTGTGCTTCATAAACCGACCGCAGATATTATCCGAAATATTCCTTTGAGTAATAATTCTGTGCAAAGACGAATTGATGAAATGGCTGAAAACATTGAAGAATCATTGTGCGATCACCTGAGGACAAGTCAATTCTCAATTCAGCTCGATGAGTCCACTTTACCAACTAATGAAGCATTGTTGTTGTCTTACGTGAGGTTAATTAAAGATGAGAAAATATGTGAAGAACTATTATTTGCTAGAAATTTAGAGACCGATACAAAAGGGGAAACTATATTCAATACATTGGAAAAGTTTTGCGATGAGAAAGAGATTCCTTTGAAAAATATTATTTCAGTTGCTACAGATGGCGCTCCGGCTATGACAGGGTGCCATAAAGGCTTCATAGCGTACTTACAAAATAAAATTCCAGATGTCCTTGGTGTACATTGCGTTATTCATAGACAACATTTAGTTGCTAGAAACTTAAGTGAAAAACTATTTCAATCACTGCAATATGTTATCAAAGCAGTCAATAAAATCCGCAAAAGCTCTTTGAATGATAGACTATTTCATCAGCTTTGTGTTACTAATGACGAGGATTTCAACCGTTTGTTGTTTCATACTGAAGTTCGTTGGCTATCAAGAGGCAATTGTCTGACTCGATTTTACAACCTGTTTGACTCTGTTATAGAGTTCTTGGAAACTAAAGATACAGAATTGCACGTCAAGCTCATAACATCAAAGAATGATATAGCTTACATGACAGACCTGTATAAATTGTTCAACGACATGAATCTCTAACTGCAAGGCGATAAACTAAATTTAATTAAAACAAAAAACGTCGTTGCTGCTTTCGCAGCCAAACTGCTTCTACACAAAAAGAATCTGGGCAGACGTGAGTTTCACAATTTTCCAAATTTATCAGTATCATGCAGTAACGACGAATTGTTTGCCTACTGCCAACATTTGGAAAACCTCCACATTGACTTCACCGAACGATACCAGGACATTTTGATCTTGGAAATACCAGACTGGGTGTTGGATCCGTTTTCAAATGTCAACACAGCAATGTCACCTCAGCTGGAAGAAGAACTTATAGAATTGACAACAAACGAGGGAACAAAAATCTAGTTCAAAAATGGTTACCAAGAATTTTGTAAATTTAATTACTAAAGAAAATTACAATAAATTATATTAGGTAAATGAAATGACGACAACGATCAAAGTTGGATACGAAGTGCGTAGATACGAGGGCGCGGCCGTGGTGCGATGACCGATGCATTCTGCACTGTCAGCTCCTTGCGTCCGAGGTTGATATAATCGACATGCATTGAGGTTATTGCTCCTTGGCGATATTCATATGGTATGAATGTGTAACACCTTCCCCGTAGACAAGCAACTAATTGAGATTTTTTTTCGAAAACTTAGTTGCGATGGGATCTGATTTTCCTGGATGATGGATGGAGATCTCTGAATAGATTTCATCTCTAGGGTTCGTTTTACTGCTCTCAACTACTGAAGTCATCTTTATTGGTGTGTCTTTCGTAATGCCTTTCTGAGTATAATATCTTCTAATGAAAAAGATGCTAAGGGTTGTAGCTCCACTCCGCGCGTTACTAGCGTGCAGGTTTTCTAAGTTGATGGAGTTCAGTCTTATTGGGTCGCGAGATAAGGCTTGACAAGTTGTTTGAATTTTCGTAGGCTTCGGAAGGCTGATGACGTAATGCTTGTTATCAAGACGTTCTAGAGCTTCTTGAGTAAGGTTAACTGAGGTATATTTGCACGTAGTGTCGATCTTCTGCGCGATAATTAGTTGTTGGATGCAATCCTCATGATCTCGAGGCTGGTAGTTATCCTTCTTCTCACAGAGATACCACTTGCTGGTCTTCGGACATTCTGTCTCTATGTACATGAATTATTGCGTGTGTATTGCTATGTAGGGAAAGGCCGGAATGATAATCTCATGATTTTTGTTAGGAAGGAATAGATAATTTGTAAAGGAAATAGGTATTAGGAGTGACAATCGGTAATTTAAATACGATTACTTTACTGTAGTACGATCCTAGCTTGATTACGTCATAATACTCTCTAGGACTTATCTCTATCTCTAATAAGCTATCCTTTTTATAAAGGTTATATAATCAAAGGGTTTTATTATTTAGCTGGGGACGTATAGAACTTAACTGGGACTTAACTAACTCTATTTAAGACCTTATAACTTTAATATCAATACATTGAAAAAAAAACAAATGGTAGTGCGAAATGATTTTAGCACCTAACTTAAAAGGGAGAATGCCAGGACCATCTTCTAGGCTTTCAAGTGTTATTTCTTGCGCTTGAGTTGCCAGGGGCAGGAACACCAGTAGAAGTATCCTGTGACAACCGTGTTGCATTAGGAACGCGTTTGAGGCGCGACTTAGCTACAGGGCCTCGTTTTTTCTTTGTATATATGTGTATGGGAAGGTTCGCTAAGACGGTATCATGCGTGTATCGTGGTGCTAACTTCTGACGGCTTGCCATGGGATTTTTAATGAACACAGATTGTTCGGGATTATACTCTTGTTCTGGTTCGCGGTTCTTATTATGGTTATTAATTATGTCTGTACGGGTATTAAGAGATATTTCATTTATTAATCTGTAGACTTTACTCATTTTAGCGCGGTGGTCTTGAGTATATTGTTGCAATAAGTGTTGCGATAAATCAATGTCAAAAGGGTCGCGGGGATTAAAATGTCCAGTTATAACTTCTAGGGGTCTACATTTTGTAAAAGAATGGAATGAACTATTATAACCCAGTATAGCGTAACGTACTAGGTTTATAATAGGTTCACTACGTCGTTGTATTTTAAGTATGCGTAAGTGTTCCAGTAAAGTAGAGTGAACACGTTCTACCATGCCGTTTTCGTTAGGGGTGTGAGCTGATATTTTATTATGGTGGATGTTATGTAATCGGGTAAACTCCGAGAATATTTGGTTGGTAAACTCAGTGCCTCGGTCAGAAACTATTATTGAAGGTACACCATGGTGGGTGCAGTACTTCAATAAAGCCTGTACTACACTGATAGCGGTACTATCTCTCAAGTGATATGCTTGCGCATATTTAGAGAACGCATCTCAGCCGTTCACACGGAACTATTCATAGTCGAAGATCACACCGTTCACACGGTACGGTACGGAACGGTATTCATAGTCGAAGCAATCATTGTAATTAACTTCGCGAGTTTTAAAATAATTACTTGGAGGAGGATTGCCAGATTTGCGCCAATCATGTCCGCTAGGCGGTAAGGGCTTACTTGCGAAGTGACTAACGCCGCTCATAGGTCTAGGTCCTTGTTGAATAGGGGTGAAAGATGTGTTAGGGGGTATTTTAAATGCGTTGCTCTGTGATTTGAAATTCGGTGGCAAGGCCCGAAACATTTGTTGAGTCCGCGATGGGCCATGCATATGGTGTTGGGATTGGTAATAGTTTGGTCTCCATTGCTGAGGGGGTTGATTGAATATTTGTGGTGGTTGCATACGAGAAGAGCCAGGCATGTTAAAAGTGAATGGTCTAACTTGTTGCATGAAAGAATTTGGTCTAGGCTGTAAGTTTGAATTTAACATACCTTGCACATGTAATTTCCTATCGGGCAACTTCTCATTACGTTGTTGCAAATATAAGGTATTTGTCTCTTCTTGTACGAATTCTAAGGCCTGCTCTATAGATGTGGGACGCATGCACCTAATACGCGCGCCAAGAGGATCGCGTAACCCGCGTAAAAATGATTGTAGTGTTAATTTCCTGTAAAGTTGTCTTTTAGCTTCGACGGTGGTAGGTAAATTATCATGCAGTGCTACATACGTCATGATAGTGCTGAACACATTTTGTCAGCGTTCGTAAAATTCCTGGGGTGTATTTTGATCTTGAGTTAACAAGGAAAGGTCATTGTACAGCGCGGTCTCATCGCGCTGGTCGGCAAAATTATTAATTAACGAGTTACGTATGCCACTCCAATCACTCGGAATACCATTTGAATTTATTAAGCGTGCGGCTGATCCAGTAATTTTGTTTAAGATTCCATTAAGCAAAGCTTGGTTCTCTAACTCAAATCCTGGATTAGTATTAACATGTCTTAAAACTAACTGATCACACAAATTAATAAATCTTGTAAGAACATTAGGGTTCCCATCGAAATCTGGGACTAGCCATAATGATTTATAAATAACGTCTAGAGAATCCCTCTGTGAGCTAGGGCTGGTGGTTGTGGAGCCATATTATAACTAAAACTTCCACCTTCTTCGTCACTCATCTGCCTATTTAAATCTAATCTAGCTTGTCTAACCGACCTAGGGTTGGGATATCCCGATTGCCTGGGACGGAAAATCTTGGAAAAGTAAAAGGACTATTACAAAGGATAAGCACACACAAGAAAATTCAAGTGTACTTACAGATTCATTTGGTATCTCTTTCTGTATCGATGTCTTGATACGCCTCAGCTGCTGATCGTAATATATATTCGTCTCCTTGATGGAGGCTTAGGAGCACAAACAGCGACTATGTGGAGCCAACAGGACGATTTGTGTTCCTGGTAAGCGCCGCGTACTGCTTCAAGGATCCTACCGACTGCGCCAGATAACTACGGTGACAGCCGAGGATTCAAGAAAACCCAAATTTTAAATCTCTTAATTTAATTACTCAAGAAAATTACAATAAATTATATTAGGTAAATGAAATGACGACAACGATCAAAGTTGGATACGAAGTGCGTAGATACGAGGGCGCGGCCGTGGTGCGATGACCGATGCATTCTGCACTGTCAGCTCCTTGCGTCCGAGGTTGATATAATCGACATGCATTGAGGTTATTGCTCCTTGGCGATATTTGTATGAATGTGTAACACACGCCTAAGCTGGTAGACAACACATCGGGAAATCAAGAAGAGTTTAACTTCAAGAATGAACAGCAGACCAAGACTCTGGGCCTCTGTTGGAACCCCCAAGAGGACACATTCACCTTTCAATCAAAGTTTGACACGGCATCCAAATCATCAACTATCACTAAGAGAAAACTACTATCAGAGATATCAAAATTGTACGACCCACTCGGCTGGTTATCGCCCTTATCAACAAAACTCAAAATAATTTTCCAAAAAATATGGCGGTTTAATCTACAGTGGGATGATCAAATTCCTAGCGATATCTACAGTGAGTGGGAGAAAATCAGAGATGATATACATGTTATGAATTTATTAAAATTGCCAAGGTGGATACAAACAATAGAAAATAAGAGTTTCGAATTACACGGATTTTCTGACGCATCGGAGAAAGCCTACGCATGCGTCATTTACTCTCGCGTTATCAAGGAGTCATCAATATCATTAGTGGTCAGGCGAACAAGGCTCGTGCCAAAAAATCAAGCAATTTCTTTACCAAAATTAGAGTTGAGTGGCGTACTCCTACTAGCAAAACTTATGAAAAAGGTCAAACAATGCCTTAGCAATTACGACGTTCAAGCATATGGTTGGGTCGACTCAATGGTCGTATTGGGTTGGCTGAACGGTGACCCAACTAGATGCAAAACATTTTTGGCCAACAGGGTCAGTGAAATCACGCGAACAATGCCCGCGGAAACCTGGCATTATGTTAAGTCAGAGGAGAACCCCGCTGACTGCGCGAGCCGCGGCCTTACGGCTTCGCAATTGAAAAATCATACTTTGTGGTGGCGAGGACCGAGCTGGCTCCCGTCCTTTATCAAAAAGCAAGAGCAAGAGCAGTATACAACTGATCAAGAAATTAAAAGCAAAAAGCAAGCAAATGTCATTACGCAACAACCGGATGATAATATCATTATGGACTTGTTATCAAGATGCAGTTCATTTAACAAAGCTGTCAGAATCGTAGCATGGATATTAAGATTCAAAAGCAAAGCAAGCAAAAGCAAAGTAAATTACAAAAGCACAGAAAGCAAAGCATATAACAAATATTTATCATTATCAGAACTCAAGCAAGCAAAAACATTAATTATCAAAAACGTTCAGCAATTATCATTTAATCAAGAAATATCAGACTTACGCAATGGAAAAAGCATTTATTCCAAAAGCAAACTATGTGAGTTACACCCGTTTCTGGACGAGGACGGGCTACTCGGAGTCGGCGGTCGCCTGCGACATGCAAACCTCGACCCTGACATGCAGCATCCTTTAATCATTCCGAGCAACAGTCGCCTCTCCGACCTCTTGATTGATCAAGCACATGATCTTACATATCACGGGGGAGCGCGACTAACATCAGCATACTTACGCAAAAAGTACTGGATCATAAGTGGCAACAGGGCCACCAAAAAGAGGTTACGTCGTTGTGTCATATGTAGAAGACATGACCCTAGCAAGCATAGTCAGATTATGGGAGATCTTCCCAGCGCGAGGACTAACCCCTCGAAGCCATTGTATCATACATCAGTGGACTTCACAGGTCACTTATTTATCAAAGCAAACGTAGGCAGGGGCATCAAAACGATCAAAAGCTACATTGCCGTCTTTACCTGCATGGTAACAAAAGCTGTGCATTTAGAAGTCGTATCAGACCTGACAAGTTCAGCATTCTTGGCAGCATTGCGAAGGATGTCCGCACGCCGGGGAACACCGCGTCAAGTCTATTGTGACAACGACACGAACTTCGTAGGAGCCGACAAGGCACTTCAACAAGTATATCAGGAAATACTTACCAATTTAGGCGATGACTTTCAAGCAGAAGTAGCCAGCATGGCTATCTCATTTCACTTCAACGTCCCCTCGTGGCTCTCAGCAAATGGACTTTGTGAGGCGGCGGTAAAGAGCCTTAAACGTCACTTAAAACGAGTCATCGGTGAGCATAAACTAACATTTGAAGAGCTTAGTACCCTGTGCGCACAAATAGAAGCATGCCTTAACGCAAGGCCGCTATTTCCAATGACAGAAGACTCGGACGACATAAATTATTTGACACCTTTTTATCCCTTCGACTGTCGACATAGCAGACACAATAGTAAAACAATACATTAGACGCCGACATTTAAAGGGTTATTTTCTATCAAGCGGCCCTGTCTTAACATTATATGACACGGAAAATGATTTGCGCACCCGATGGTATTTAACTCAAAAAATATTCCGGGACAACTGGAAGAGGTGGCAAAATGAATATTTAACAACAATATCAAATCGCAGCAAATGGTGCCACCCGCAACCAAATATCACCCTTAACGACATAGTTATCATACACGACAGTAGTATAATATTGGGAGTTATAAATCACTTCTGTTCATTCAGACACGCACTTCGTGCTTGCCTTCACTCACAGCAGTGATTTATAACCCAATATTATGTGTCTAGAGAGTTTCCAAAGTAAAGCATTCACAGGATCAGATTGTTGCAAATGTATATAAATTGTAACTTACAAATGAATAATGTTCAGTCATAAACAGTCTTACTAATGAAAAGGATGAAATTCGTTAAACAATCTCAAACTTTACAACTGAGCCGAGTATGTCCAGAAGAAAAAGTAGATGTTTCCCGCCATGGAGACCTTCTACCTAATACTATTCGGTGCGGTCCCTCGAATTGTAGGAAAACTAATGTAATCATAGGTCTTCTGTTACATGAAAATGGTTTACGTTTTAAAAACGTTTATCTTTACTCAAAAACATTGTATCAGCCGAAATATGTGTTTTTAGAAAATGTTCTTAAGTTAGTGCCAGATGTTTCGTTTGCAAAATATAAGGATAATGAACTTGTTTTAAGCCCTCACGATGCGAAACCACACTCCATAATAATATTTGATGACGTTGCATGTGAGAACCAGTCCAATGTGAGACATAATTTCGCAATGGGTAGACATAAATTTATCGACTGTTTTTACTTGAATCAAACATATAGTAAGATACTTAAACAGTTAGTAAGAGACAATGCAAATCTTTTAATATTATTCAAACAGGATGATGTAAACCTCCATCATGTATTGTATATGATGAACACGTTAATACCGACATGTCGTGGTCTGAGTTTCGAGAAATGTGTTCAAAAGTATGGAGCGAACTCTATAACTATTTGGTAATTAGTAAAGATAGTAAAAAGAACGAAGGCTGTTACAGGAAGAATTTCGATACTTTTATCTCGTTCGACGAGAAAAAAAATACGAGCATATAGGAAGATTTATTTGAAAAACTTCTTCAGTCGAACTATAACCGTTTATATCAAATAACGTATATTCATCAAGCTTAAAATGGAAAAAGAGTTAAAGACTAAGATAGTTAAAATAGCAGAAGCTGTTAAAAAGAAAATCAAAGATATGAAAACTACGGACTCCTACAATGAAAATGTTTTAAATACAGTTTTTCGGCCTGTTACTGACCCGATGCAACAGTTGATTAAGGATGTAAACCATCCAATTAAATCAAAAGAAAAGGATGACGTTACGAAAAATTATTTTGTTAAAGAGCAAATTCCATCGCCTGAATCGCAATTTAACAAAACTCTTATGAACCAAATTTCCTCACAAAATTATTCTGAAGATGATTCTGATGAAAATAATGTTTAGAAAAATCGGGAGACTCAAACAATACAAATACCAGTAACATATCGTATAAAAGCATTGAGTCAATACCTAGCCCTAGTCAAAATACTTCGTCCTGGTCACTTTCCTCTGAAATATTTAAAGATGTGCCATTCGGCGTTAGACGAGAACGAGGTAAATTAATATTGGGTTCAGCACGTGTGCTTATAAATGATCAAATTATATCTGTAGCAGGATGTGATTATCAAGTAACGCCAGGATTGCGGGAATTATTGTTGAAAAAGGTACCTAATTTGGAGGTGGTGACTGAAAAATGACTGTCAAGAATATAAGAGCATGTTAATAGACACAAATGCTCACCGACGAGACTTTGATCCCACTAAACCAATTAAATCTAATAAAGGGCGGAGGTACTTGCACATCATTAAACCACTTTTTAGATTGCGAAAGCCTTCAACATCTTCTGTCAGTAATGCTGATGATATTAGCTCAGGAGAGGGTTTGATACTTAAAAAGAAGTTTAAAAAAAATACTGATTACATCTACTGGGATGACCCTAATGAATTAGTAGAAAGGTTGAAGTTATTAATAACATCTAAAGATGCTGGAAACACTGGTCTGGATAATGAAATAATTTCAATCATAGAAGAACTACGTGAAAATGGTAGTATAATTAATAACAGCACATCCTATTAAATCATTTATTATTTCACTGCGATCGACTTCAGTACAAAGAATGTTGATAAATTTGGCCACCATGTTCATAAAAGACTTCGTTTGTCAGAAATACTACATTGTTCAACTAATCACCTTGCTAGATCGGAAACCGGTGATTTTGATTTACAATCATCTCGATTGAGAGGAGTTCAAGATCCTGTAGCACATGATGATGCGGTGAACAAAAAATATGTTGATAAAAAGATCACTGATGAAATTACTGCTTTTGTTAATACAATAAAAGGGGATGTAAAAAATAATCTCATTCAGTTTGAAAAAAAGTTTTATACTAAAGACTACATTGATAAAATTATTAAACAAAATGGAAAAACACCAAGTGGTAAATGAAATTCACAGATCGGCACGCAGAAATTTTGATCGTCGTAATGTGATCTATCTTGAAAGGGATAGACTACTTATGGCAAGCTGACCTGGCTGATTTTCAATCATTAAAAAAGTATAATTGTAGTGTACCTCTAACAGATTCACTATCACTATGACTGGTTCACCTTTACACCAAGACACGTCCGCTCTGTACGACATCTACTGTTAGACTGCGCGATCCGACTGCCGCACAACGTACTTATATAACGTACAACTGACGTTCTACCCTCATATGTTTCTATTTATAGACACAGAACACTACATCCCTTCCTTACAATTTTTTTTTAAATGAAATTACAATTACGGAGTATGTTCCAATTATAACTAGGTTATCTTATAACCCACGATTCAATTAAATCTGCAACCTAATTGAGTAAGAATATTGATCGATTCAGATATTTATGAACTAAGTTTTTCGTTCTCCCTCTATCCTTCCCCATTAATTTTTTTTTTATTTTTTTTTCTAAATTTAAATTCAAACTAACAAGCAATGACTCATAACTCATAACCAATAATATTTATTTTCCTTTCGTAGACTAAATCGGTCGAGTTTGACTGCCAGTGTCAATCTCTAATGTAATTCCTGCCTTTGCTAACTGAGAAAGCTATCTACTAACTGAGAAAGCTAAAATAAAAGGAACGCTTATATTAGTTAAAAATATCTTGACAAAATAGTGTTTTTACTATATATTTTTCCGAATTTCATTTAACTTGTAATATGACTGATGACAAAGCAGACTAATTAATTTTATTCGAATTGAGTAATTCTAAACCTTTAAGGCTCGAAGTAAATTGGGATTTTAACTGCCATTTGACCAGCTTACTTGATTTTCCAAAGGCCCCAAAGTGAGGAAAATAGTCTATTGTGAATGTACGTAAGGATCCACGAATAAGACTATTCGGGTGGAATACCCGTCTTAGGGTCATGGTCACTTGTTCGCGTAAAAATACATAAACAGCCATCCGAGAGCAGTGTAACCTGTGTAACTTGCTTACTATTGAGCGAACGGTATAAAAATATTTTACCTATTCTTCTTCCTTTTCCAACACTGTCAGAAAATGGATCACTGTCAAAAGTCTGCTTATATCGGCCGTCATAAGATATCTAACGAATTCTTGACTCTTGTTATGCATAACTATAAAGTTGTTTCAAAATAACCAACAATCTTAGCGGTCACTTTATATAATTGTATTCTACAATACAAGTTAACACTGAAAACACGCACTTTTAACTTTCACTTTCTTTCACTCATCACTTACTTTTATATTTTTAAAGAGAATATGTAATGAACTACTTAACAATTTACTCAATATTCTAAAACCACATCACTAAATGAAAACTATGCCAAAATTAAGCAAATGAAATAATAATCAAAACCAATAGTATAGAAACACAAGAACTTTTACATTAAATATGTTCTTGCTTGTTAAAATTTCATTTTCTAATTTGCCGTTAAAATATCAATTTGCATCTTCCTATGTTTCGAGTTGGTGATAATCCTCGAATTTCTGCTATATCTACGTCTGCAAAAGTCTGCTTAGTTTTATAAGAATGTTCATGCATGAATTGCTCAATCTTTCTTACCACTGTTGTTGTTTGATCCTTGACTCTCCAGTGGGATTTGAATCCCGGGCTGCTCACGCAATTTAATGCGCGCTTATATAGCCAATTCAATGATTTTCTTATAAAATAATTTAATATAGAGGGGCGATACTATAATTTATAACAAATACTTATATGCAATGACCTCTTACATGTGTCAGCACCGTGGCGGCCAACTACCTCGGCCGCATTATCGGCTCGGCAGCCGCAGCTGCAGAGGATGCAGCCGAGAGAAACCGGGCTAAGTATGCGGCTTTGGAGCCGTATTATTGCTTGGTCCTAGTGGCGGTAGAAACGATGGGCTGCTCGGGTGCTGATGATAAGCGCCTGATCGGCGAGATAGGGCACAGAATTGTAGAGAAGACTGGTGACTCCCGCTCAGGCTCGCCTCTCGCGCAATGGACGGCCATTGCAATCCTGCGTGGCAGTGCTGCCAGCGTATTTGCGCGGGAAACGACAAAGGCGGTTTATATGACAGATTTTTGTGTGTACTTTGATATAGTTTTGACAGTGCTTACATAGATAAACATACAAGACCTAGGACAGTTTAAAAAGCCCATTTTCCAACTTGCCCTGATCGGGGATCGAACCCGGGACCTCTGGGTGGTGGATTAGCATGGTGACCACTACGCCACGGAGGTCGTCATTCTTGATCTCGCACATTTTAATGTGGGCTTACGGCCTTACCCAATTTAATGATTTTCTTGGCCTCGCACAATCCAATGCATGCCCAAACTGACAAAAGGTTAAACGGCATGACACAACAACCTTTCTTGTTCCAGATTCTTCAGATTTTATGTTTGGAGCTAGAAAATATATTTCCAGTGCCCTTATCCATTTCTCCCATTTAGCGCCTACCGACACTGATCACTGTCAGGGTCGAAATGCTCGAGGTTTGGAAGTGTCGTGACTTGAGCCATGGGCTGATGTGCAAATTGTACAATTAAATCCACATTTGCGCAAGCTTACATTGCCTTTCAGTCCAATTAATATTATCTGAGCTGACCTTTCATATTGACCATAAATAAATGCTCATATGGACTTTCATATTGTCCTTTAACATAGATCATATCACTCACTCGTACTAGCTATCATATTGCAATATGTAAGGTCTATCACACAACTATTTGACATAGCTATCATATTGCCATGTCTCATCATTAGCTATCATATTGCCCCATGTCATAGCTATCATATTGCTATACATGTGTCATCGTAAGCAATCATATTGCTGTTGTTATCGGCTATCATAGTGCCATGTCTCATCATTAGCTATCATATTGCCCCATGTCATAGCTATCATATTGCTATGCATGTGTCAACATAAGCAATCATATTGCTGTTGTTATTGGCTATCATGTAAGCACATAGTTAGATCCCTTCTGCTTTCGTGGCACTACTTCGACACAGAGCTATTTTTAAAAATTGTAAAGTAAGCTTAACTATTAATTTAAAACATTTATATTAAGTAAATAACTATATTTATTGAGTGTACCAGTTATTTGAAGCATCTCACGTGTTCCTAATTAGTTATAAAAAGGAATTGGCTATTAGTTTGAGTGTCAGTTATTATTATCTGCAATTCTTCTAAACCTAATTGACGGTACATTTTAACAAAATTGGAATTTCAAACTGGCCACCACAGGACAGGCATGTTGCCTATTGTGGGGCCAACAGTGTAACTTTTGTGTACATTAAGGAGTCAAATAAATTTCATTTCATTTCAAATTCATTTCATTTCAAATCATATTGCCATATAACATAGCTATCATTTTTCTAATAAATCATACTTAAGTAGGCTATCATATTGCCATTGACCACAGGTTATCGTATTGCTTATTTCGTATACTACCTCAGTACCGGTAAGTGTATACTTATACAATAGAGAATATGCACGCATTATTTTTTATTTGCTTAATAAAAGCCTTATTAACCGCAGTAAACAAATATAAAAGAATTTATAAAATATCTTAATCAGCGACGAACCTGTGATACTTTAAAGTTTCAATTAGAGAGAGAAGTCCAATATTGACTGGTGACGTCATAAATACATTTGCTATAGAAAATAGCGTATTTTGCGAGTGAGATAGACATATTTTCGTAAACTCGCGTTTTTCCACCAATTTTTATTCTGTTTTCAGTGTTAGTTAGTACTTTCGAATATTTACGGATAAACTGGTTCGATAACACACATTTTTTCATGCATATTCCCTACTATGGTTTCTCTCCTTTAATTTAATTTTTTTTTTTTCACACCGCTACAACGTCAAAGACAAAGAGGCAACCCAATCGAGGCCTAGAAAAGTCTAATAGGATATTATGATGTACCCTATTTGCAAGACGTATTACAATTTTCTTACAATAACGATTGAGAGGACCTTAGCTGTAATTGTATCGTGTGAAATCAAAAGAAATATCAATTCATAATTTTCTCTCTAATCATGTGATTGCAGACTGGAACCAGAGAATGTTGTTAACTGCATCTTTAGTGAACAGCTTTAAAAATACACAGAAACCAGATCAGCTTAATAAACTGCTTGTATGTTTTAAAGCAAATAAAAATAATAACCCTCATCAAGAAAATCAAAGCCGACTCACAGAGTGTGAGCCTCAAGGCCCTGACAAAAAGCACCCATAAATTATACTCATTGACTCCAGCGACTGGTGACCTTCCGTCACAACATTGCACTCCGGATCTGAACGTACAACTGACGTTCTACCCTCATATGTTTCTATTTATAGACACAGAACACTACAATAATAATGGATACACTTACATTTTAACTGTCATTGATGGTTTCTCAAAATATGCTTCGATGATTCCTTTAAAAAATAAATCAAAAAAAGAAGTTGTTAACGCATTTACTCAAATTATAAGGGAAAGTGGACGTATTCCTAAAAATCTACAAACTGACAGAGGTACAGAGTTTTATAATGATGAATTTGAAAGACAAATGCATTTAATGAAGATTAACCACTATTCATCGTTTTCAACCAAAAAAAGCTTCAATTGTAGAAAGATTAATCAGAACATTGAAGATTAAATTGTACAAATGTTTTAGTTATAATGGTAACTATAAATGGGTATGAAAAACTTTGAATAAAGTTTTGTTCTCATATAATAATCAGAAACATAGCGTCACGAAAATTAAACCAAAAGACGTAAATGCAAAAAATGAAAACCTAGTAAACCATAACATTAAAAAATTCCAAGAGAAACAATGTAAATCAATCAAAAATAAATTTAAAATAGGTGATCACGTTAGAATAAGTAAATACAAGAGTAGTTTTGCAAAAGATTTCACGCCTAATTGGTCTACAGAAATTTTCACAAATAAAACGGTTAATAATACTAAACCAGTTACATATTTAATACAAGATCAACGAAAACAAAATATATTAGTTTCATTTTATCAAGAAGAGTTAAAAAAAGCAAAGTATTCAAATATATACTTAATTGAAAAAATTATAAGGAAAAAAGGTAATAATTAGTTCGTCAAATGGTTAGGACTTCCTGATGAAGAAAACAGTTGGATAGATAGAAATTCTATTGTGTCATAATTCATATAAGTGTTAGCATCTTATATTTTGCTCATTATATAACAAGAAATGAAAGGAGGTGGACTTATCAATAATTTGATGAATAATATCCCGTTTGAGCTTCACTTACCAGGTTACAATTATTGTGGACCAGGCACTAGGTTAAAAGAAAGGTTATCGAGAGGTGATAAATGCGTATTATCATGTAAATGACTACTTATCATCATCTGAGAAAAATTCTTGGAAATAGTTGTCTGCAAATTGTAATTGTATAATTTAAATGTATAGCTTAAGTGTAAATCTGTATTGTAATTGTAACATAGCCCATCAGGCTGGGTAGGGACCAATACTGAACTGGGTTTCTTTCGGCGTAATCTTCCCAGCAGTGGTCGTTCCGAAACGCTAGTAGTTTTTAGCTTCTGCACTAAAAAAAAATATTTAAAAAAAATGACCTTCAATAAGAGATAAATTTATCCTACATTGAATAAAAATTTTTGACTTTTGACTTTATTAACCAATTAGACGAAGCTTGTAAATACCACGATATTGCAAACAACAATCCTGAACTCTCCGTACGTCATAAAGCAGATTTACAGCTGATGAAAATGACTAAAACGCGATTACAATCTAAAGACGCTGGCAAAGGAGAAAAGTTGGAATCGTGGATAGTTAAGGCCATACCCAAATTTTCCGGGGTCCAGTGGCGCCGCCATTTAAAATAAATCATTTAAAAGGAAACGGAGATATCATTTAAAATTGTGTCTTGGTCAAGTTCTAGATACCCATTCAAAGTATTTTTTAAACTACTTTTTGTAGTTTAAAGTGAGAACGTGAAGCTTTTCTACGCACATTTGCGAAAAACGGCCACTTTTAGCTAATGTGCGTAGAAAAGCTTCACGTTCGCACTTTAAATTATAAACAGTAGTTCATAAAATAGTTTTAAGGGTTATCTAGGGCTTGACCAGACACAATTTTGAATAATATCTCCGTTTGCTTTTAAATGATTTATTTCAAATGGCGGCGCCACTGGACCCCGGAAAATTTGGGTATGGCCTTAACAAGGTTATGAAAGCAAAATTAAAATCAGGTGCTGGGATAAAAAAAATTAAAACCATTGTGTCAAAAATACGTTCACAAATAAATAAACTGAAATCAAAGGATAGCAAAACTGCTATTAAATATGCTTGTGAAGCAGCAAAAAAATTGTTTCCTAAGACATGTCACGTTTGAAAATCTCGTATCATCATCATCGTAACGTATCATGAACTCGATTATTTTCGTTGATGTTCAAGGATTCAAGGTTTGCTATAATAAATTTATAATCAAAGAGTTTGCGTTAGCTACTGAGGAGTTCACTCAAGTTTTTTTAATTAAACCTCCATACGCATATACTACATTATGTAGGGAAGAAAAGAAGACGACCGTTCACGTGTCAAGTCCGTTATTTTGATCTGGATTAATTTCAGTCCTTTCTCTTGTTTGCTAATAACAAAGGACTTCGGCAAGAGTTTAGTCCTTTTTCTAGAGACATCTCGTTTTCACTTTTATTGTTTATCACGCGCTTGTGCAGCAAACATCTCTTGACACTCTTGAGTTGGATTTTCATAAGGGTCCTGAGCATACTGCGAAAACATAATGCTGGAGGTGTCTTCCCTCATCTGCGAAAAAGGAAAAATTAAAGTGATTCATTGAAGTTGCAAGTTCTAAATATTTATAAATTTGAATATGTTTTACTTACTTTATAATATTGTAGTTGCAGTAGTATATAGTAGTGGGCAGCTGTCACCGCAATTACTTGTGAAGTGATAAATAGATTTAAGAGGTCGCATATTAAATTTGACAAATTTAACTCAACTTTGCGTCGTGTTTTTGAGAAAAGTACAGGATTATCATTAAATTTATTTATATATTATGAAAGATAGTATCATATTATTAAGTATGAGTGAACCATTTTGCCTATAAACTTGCTTGTTTTAGTATAATTCACCGGAATCCAACGTGCGTTTTGCCAAATTTCGCAAAACGCGTCGCGGGGCTTTCGAGATTTTCAAATGATTTAATCATTAACACCCGGTAAAAAAAATAGACAAAATAGCTGAATAAGTATTTTCTGACATGAGTGAAGCTTTTTTCATTGTTTTATATAAATTCACAAGGAAAAAAAATTAACAAATCGCGTAATTTTCACCGAAATCGATGTAAATGAAGTAGCTTGTATTTGTGTTCTGAGCTCCTATTTTAGAAAAATAAAAATACCGTAACAAATGCCATTTCATGTTCTTTTTTAATATGTAAAACATATCATACTTTATTCTTTTAAACAGTGTAAAAAAATAAAATCACATCACTTAAAAAATTATTTAAATAGGATGCGGTTTACTCCCCGACGGCAGTCCGCGCGCAGCGCTTACAGCGAGAGGACGTAGTCATTGAGCCATGACGTGCGTGAACCATAGAGCGACTGATAGGATTTGATCGTTGGAAAACTTGATTATTTATAGTAATTTATTTGTGTCTGTCGTACTGTCGTAAATATAATGGGCAAACGAGCTAAAAATAGAACGTTTGGTAATGTGAAATGGAAAAAGAAATACTATGGTGCCACTAATTCTGCAAAAGGCAAAAAGGCAGCTTAAGTAAGTCACTATACAAGATGTCTGTCAGTTTAGTGTCTAGACTGGACCTGATTTTCCAATTAAAACTGAAATTATTAGATGAGACGATTAGTTTTCAACCGACTTCAAAAAAAGGAGGAGGTTATCAATTCGACGTGTATATATAAATATATTTTTTGTGTATGTTACCTCATAACTCCGTCAAATATGAATCAATTTCAAAAATATATGTCTCGTTTTTAAGAATGCAAGGTTGGTCCCATGTAATTTTTTTTAAGATCGCATGAAAGTTCTTAGCGCTGGAGAACGAAATTCCTCAACAGACAACTGCAGCTCAAATATTTATAATACATTCGCAAGCTCATATTACTTTCTAATATAAACCGATTCTAATGATTCAATGTTTGTTTAGAAGAATCGCTTATAAGATTAAATTCTTATAATTTGAATGAAGATCTGATGAAGGGTTTTGGATCTGGGGAATAAAACTCCGGAAAGAAAGACAGCAAGTTATTTGCAAAAAGTGCAAAGTTTTTGATTTGTGGTTTTTAGGGTTCCGTAGCCAAATGGCAAGAAACGGAACCCTTATGGATTCGTCATGTCTGTCTGTCTGTCCGTCCGTATGTCACATCCGTTTTTCCATCCGAAACTATAGGAACTATACTCTTGAAACTTGGTAAGTAGATGTATTCTGTGAACCGAGTTAAGATTTTTACACAAAAATAGAAAACAAAAACAATAAATTTTGGGTTTTCCATACTTAGAACTTAAACTCAAAAATTTATTTTCATCAAACCCATACGTGTGGTCTTATGGATAGGTCTTCAAAAATGATATTGAGAGTTCAATTTTTTTTTTCTAAACTGAATAGTTTGCGCGAGAGACAAGTGGTAGAATGTGTGTATTATGTGATTATTCTATAAACTTCTAGAACAATTCACATTATTTTAGAATTTGCTAATTCTTCTGGAATTCTCTACTTCTAGTAGCTTCGTGACACTATTTTTCATCATTGTCATTCTGCCAAATTTCATCGAAATCCGTTTATATGTTGGAAAATATTTGTTTTGAGCGCGCAAGGTTTAAAATGATAGTCAGATTTGCGTGCTAACATGAGGTTTTTCTGAAATAATTTTAACCGTCAATCTTTCTGAATTTCGGTTGTAGAAATTCTGCCTTCCAGAAATTCTGTTGGACTGCCATACGAGCGCATTTTATTCAGTCACTATCCAACTTTTATAGCAGATGTTTGTGTAGTGCGATGGAACCGTTGAATTTTTTTGTATTTACGAAGCATATTTAGAAGACAAAGAAGAAGATAATGGCAGAAAAAGATGCTGGGTAAATCCACTCAATAGTGAAAGACTGATGCTTGGACAGTTCAACACTTTATATGAACGTTTATGTGCAAATCCAGATATATTTGAAAAGTACTATCATTTGCCATTACATGTTTTTCAAGAATTATTACAACTCGTAAAACCTTTTATTACTAAATCAAACACAAACATGAGACTAGCCATCTGTCCGGAGGAAAGACTAATAATTACACTCAAGTAAGTTTTTAATTTTTTTTATTAATATTTATTTAAAAGTTAAACAAAAATTGTATAACAAAACTTGATGCTGTTTATTATGTTTCATCAAATGTATTTGTAATATTAGATGGATTGTATTGATTGGTTTCATTATATTCATGTGTGGAGTATCCTCTGTTGACTGGTGACGGGATGTATTGATTGCTGTTGTGTGAATCATAAAAAGGTGATGAAAATTGAGGCCAGTTTCTTTGGGTGGGCTGATCTGCTATTTGATACTTCACTTTATTTAAAGCTTTCATCATTTCCATACGGAATTTGAAATTTTGTCTCTCTGTCATTTTTGACATCTCCGGCAAAAAAGATAATAAAAAATGACGATTAGGGTCATCGTCATTCCTATTTAAATTATTGAGAAGAGATTCTTGGAATGGTGTCATTAGGTTTTTATTTTTTGTTCGGGACATAGATGGTTGCGATGACATTGTCTGCTTTGATGTCGACGGCAGGTTCCGTTGTGCAGATGTTTCCATTGACGCTGGCTGTGATGAAAGCGGTTGAGTTAGATTTTGTGATGATGTAGACTCGGATTGATCATAAATGTTTTCTTCATTATTATCATTACCAGTTAAATTACTGTCATTATCCGTGTTTTAAGGAGTAGCTACATTTGAAGATGAGCTTCTCGACTCTTTGTTTACATTTAAAAACTGCAACAAATGAAAATATGGACATGACTTTTTCTTCTTCGCTGCACTACCACTTCTTTCTTCATTTGCTTTTTTCTTTTCACGCATATAATAGTCTCTTGCTGTTTTCCATTTCTTCTGCAGAAAGTTCACTGAAAAATAAAAATTGTATGTAACTGTTTATTATATTGGAATATTTTTAACTGTGTATATTATTTTAACTACTTATGTATTATGTAGGTATATTATTTTATTTAATTTTTTTTAGTAATTTATATTATCTTTTTTTTTCAGGTATCTTGCTAAAGGCGTTGATTTAAATACGATAAGCGAAGACTTTTTAATAGGGCGCTCTACAGCTAGTGATATTATCAAGCAAACTTGTATACAAATTTGGAACGTACTTCAGCCACATGAAATGCCAGATCCAAATGAATGCATCTGGAGTAGAAATGCCGAGGTTTTCTATAAAAAAACCAATTTCCCGAATTGCGTTGGAGCCGTTGATGGTAAACACATCAGAATCAAATCACCTTCACACAGTGGCTCAAATTATTTTAATTATAAAAAATTCTTTTCCATCGTACTGATGGCTGTGGCGGATGCAAACTGTTGTTTTACAGCGATCAATGTTGGTGATTATGGAAAAGAATCAGATAACTCTGTTTTTAGAAAGTCTGAATTGGGTAAAAAGTTTTACAGAAATGATTTAAAATTACCGGTAGACAGAAGTTTACCCAATTATATTGAGAACCCCCAACCTTATGTTTTTGTTGGAGATGAGGCGTTTGGTTTACATATAAATATGATGCGTCCATATCCAAACAGAAACCTCGACAAAGAGAAACGTATTTTCAATTATCGTCTTAGTAGAGCACGTCGATGTGTGGAATGTGCTTTTGGCATATTGACAAATAAATGGAGGGTACTTCATTCACCAATACAAGTTAACCCTGACTTTGCCATTCATATAGTTAAAGCTACATGTATTTTGCACAATTTCGTGCGAAGAAGAGTTAGGGCTAACTTTGACGACGAGTTTCTACACTGTCAACAACGATCAACTCGACCAATTTCAACTAGAACGAGGCCATCGAATTCTGCGACAGCCGTCAGAGATTTTTTTTAAAATTACTTTGTCAGTGAAGTAGGAGCGATACCCTGGCAAGAGAGAATGAATTCAGTTTTCTGAATTTTACTATCAATCAGTTAAGTTATAGGTTATAATAAAAATATTATGTCACTTTGTCTTGTACTTTTGCGATAGTTACACATTGTAAATCAAACTTTTAATTTACAAAATTTGATGTCATTATTAAATTACCTAATGTTACTAACACTAGATTTAAGTACTCTGTTTACTAACAAAATATGTATGAGTCCTGTTGCTCGAAATAAAGTTTACAATAATAATATCAAAAAATAATTATCAATTTAGTATTAATAAAATTTAATGTAAAAACATGAGAGGACTTGTCGGGACTTGTCAAATCCCACTCCATCGTCCATTATCCGTTCATTTTTAGTACCTAATATAAATTTTCGACTTCTAAGTTTACGCCCGAACAAATTACATACATACATATAGGGCAAGTTAAATAAAAGCTTGTAAAAATAAATATAGTAATAAATAAATAGATACTTACTTTTATTATTTTTGTCTTCGTTGCTCAATGTATTCCAATCATCGAAACAATTCTCGGCGACCTCTTGCCATGCCCTCTGTTTTAAAAACTTAATCACTAAACGCTTTCTCCAATAAGTTCCATAGACATGGCCGTTGTTCAATTTCAATGATCATTTTTTCGGTATCCAGCATTTTGTGAATAGAAACGCGTGTCGGCTCTTACGCAATATATACCTGACTGACGCTTTGCTTGGCCCGTGTCGCCCTCCCGCGCCCCGCGGACTCAATTCGGTCCGAATAATGCGTGTGAGTCGGCAGATAACTCATTTTGCGTTGCCGTATGAATCAAATAGGACTTTTGTATGAAACCGAATGCAGCAGAATTTCTGTTATCGAAATTCTGCGACTCACTACTCACAAAATTACGCTCGTTTGGCCTCACCCTAATACCTAATAGTAGTTACGCCGCGTGAGCTCGATTAACTCTGCCAGGCCGGCCAGGTGGTGGTACTACTAATTGATCTCGCGTTTTACGAGTTTTAGTCAAAATTTTTGGTTTCTGAATTTTTATTTTAACTAGCTATTTAGGTCTTACTAACGATCCTTATGAAGTGGCCTTCGGCTCCAAAACCATTAAATAATCACCATGTAGAGAGTAATACGGAGTAATCTGGCTTACAATTAATGATAAATAATACTTTGCACTACCTAATTTGTTAAAACTTGCCTTATTTAAGTTTCTATAGACACTAAATAATGTGCGTGCTCAACTCTGCTAATATAGAATAGAAGTCTCCATTATTATCACCTTCACGATTTATCATATTATTTTATCATAATATTTTTTACTTACGCGTAATTCAAAGCACTCAAGGATTTAATATTTATATATTATTACTCGCATTTAAATTAAAATAGCATTTACTATGTAATAAAACTTTTACCAAAATTTGAATAATATCTGTTAGTTTATACCAGTTAGTAAGTTAGTTAAAATCTTTATTGCACCAAAACATAATGTACCACCAGTATATTTAACCAAAAAACATCAACGATCAAGAATGTCGCCGAGCGCACTATACCGCGCTTTACGTCGCCTACGTAACTCTTGTGTGTGTGAGCGGCATGTCGTTGTGTGCGTGCGCTCACTGCCGGCGTAAAATACCTAAATAGGCCGAAAGCAAAAAGATTATTAGGCCTCTTAAGTATTTATAATTTCAGCAAAATGCAAAGCAAATATAGATTTTGCTTACGAAACTGTCCGAACATGTTAACTAATTGACCTAAATTGAACACGTGTCGGAGTATATTGCTTCACATGTATTGCAATAATAATTAAAATATGAAATAAAACGAATTATTTTAAATCTGCACTCATTTATTATAAATATATTTACATAAGTTTATAACCATTTTAAACTCTTAAAATTAACAATGTTTAGTTAGCATGATAATTAAGTACATTTTAAGAGATAGATATTATGTTCTTTTTACATTACAATTAGAGTTACAATGTTTCACCAAACAAATTAAAATTATATATAAATTAAAAGTCAATATTTTTATGACCCCATGAAATTGTCGAGATTTTATCTTTGCAGATAAAACGTTTATCATCAGTATTTGATAGCGCTACTTTATTCGTTGATTGTGTGAAAATTTCATGTTTAATTGATTTAAATAAAATATTTTTCTTATGAATAATTGTATCGTTAAGTAAAACGTTGTGGTAGTCCTGTAATGATAAGTCATGTACCACTGGTTTTTTAACACCTTTAGCTTTTTTTATTAAGGAATTGTCTGATCTAACACAATACATCTTGGACCGTAATCCTACGAAATCTTTTAAAATATCTCCTTGTAATTCATCTCTGAAATATCCTGGTATTTTTTTGTTTAAATTGGGTAACTTGTATATATTGTTCACATCATAATTACTAGTATCGAAATAATCAAGAAAATTTTGTGCTAAATCCTGATAAAAATCTTCGGTAGTTATTTGATAAATAAAGCTTGTCAGTATCTGTATAACACAGTTGAACACTATCCCCGTAAAATGGTTTTATGACTGAGTAGTGAAAATTGTACATATGACTTTTAGATAGTTCGAGTACTGTAAAACCTATGTAGATAGGTTTATCTAAAATTATTTTTTCAGGCTTCATTTGAATTGCAACAAGATTTGACGAGAATATTGCAGCACTATGGTAATTAGGTCGAGCTATGAACCGATTAGCTGTGATCACTTTTTTAGTTTTGTTAGTATTATCACACCAACGTTTTACTAGTTTTACATTAACTCGATGCTCATTATCTTCTAAGGTTTTCCCAAATACTGAATTATTTAATAACTTAAAAAGATCTTGTTGAAATGGTGTTGTAGCCTTTTTTCTAAGCTCTGTGTTCAATTCAATATATTTTCGTAAGAATTGACTTTGTCTAAAGGTGACGCGATGGACTTTTTTTAGGATTAACCCATTTGTTAAGCACATTTTTAGATGCACATAATGAATTACATAAAAATGTTTGGAGTACAGGTTCGGTATTAGTTTACTGGTTTTTCCACCGGGTGGTATAAATTTTTGCGCACAAAATGGATAATCATTATGCCAGCAGTGTAATTTCTTAGGGTACAACAAATCCACCTCAAGGATAAAACCAAATTCAGCATCGTCTGATACCTCTAAAATATTCAAACTTTCGATTCCTGAGGAATCTAAAAATCTGAAATCTGATGTGGGTAGTGTTTGGCACATGCTGTGATTATACAAGTTATTACAATCAATATATACTAAATATGTATCAGGTTTAGATTTATCATAAGAATCCATGTACTTATTATTCGCTTTTGCGTATCTTTTAGAGCATAAACAAATGCCTCCTCTAATCCCGCACTAACAAATTTATAAGCTACTAAGCTTATAAATTTGTAAGCCACTTATGAGTTCTAGCTTGATTCCAGTTTTAAACAGCATTGCGTCGAATGATAGACTAGGCGCTGTTAAATAGAAGGCTGGATCCAGCTTATTATTAAATTTACATACTGTTCGGAAATTTTCAAAAATATCTGTTAATAGTAATACATCAGTTTTAAGATAAAGATCGGTGTATTCTCCCATATTACGAATCCCGAAAGTTGACCAAACTTTTTGCGCATGTGCATAGTCTATATCAGAAATGTCTTCGTTAGATATAGAATTAAAAAATCTTTTTTTAGAAGGAAGACGATTGTACAAGTATGACTCCTAATCGCACATAAAATCATAAGGGTATATTCCTTTGCGAATTAATAAACGAAGTTGTTCCTTGTCAGTAAAATATTTACTGATATACTTAAAATCAGTTTCGTCTAAGCCTTTAGCTAATTTTTCTAGACTAGTCCCTAAAAATTTGAAAGAGTCTACAAATCTCGCTTGAGCATATTGATTGTCACCAATTTTGAAAAATTTTGTGAACGAAGTATAGTTTTCTTTATTTTTAGGAATAACTTTTAATGACCCATTGGTTTCCCCTAGTTCTTTTATAAATAGATGACAGCCATAGCCCGATAAATTATGGAAAAATATTGGAACTAACTTTGGAACGCTATATCTTAAGTTACAGTACTGGTGTGCCGCACCGCGATAACGTCTGGGGAGGTGACAATGGTCTCGAACTTTATCAAATAGTAAAGGTTTATCACAAATATGACAATGAGTGGCATTCTCATACGCGTTGTCATCATTTTCAGTATAAGTAATAGGTTTTTCTTTGTTCAATATTTTATACAAATTCGCAATATCGTCTAATAGATATTTAATAAATTTTATCACACAATCAGGTCCTCGATATTGAACAAACTTATTCAAATTGCTATCAAATGAAGAGACAATATGATAAGCAAATGCTGACGGAATATGTAGCTGTCTATAAGTAGTAAAACTAGTCAACGGACTAGGTTCACATCCATGAACTGGTTTTAAAATTGTTTCGAAGTCCGCGTAAATTACGAATGGTACGTCCTGCTTGCGTTCGAAATGTGAAAATTGTAAAAAAGTACCTGTATCAGGCAAAACTGTAGCAACACCACAACATGAATGATTAACTAATTCATCTTCCCTCGAAAAAAATAAAAGGCAATCGTCACAAAAATAAAGTTTTCCGTGGTGTTTAGTTAACTGATTACGAACAAGACGTGATTGTGAATTACCATTTTTTTCAAGTAAAAGTAAATTAATCCTTACCTTTCGTTTAAATTGTGATCTGTAAATAGGACCAACAACAGTTAAGTTATTATCACTTAATGAGAAAATATTTACACTTATATTAGGATTATTAATTTCAAATAAATTAATGTCTGCAAAGGTAACAGGAAAACTCAAATTATTAATATTCAAAATCTGAAAATGAGGATAAGAAGAAACGCGTGTAGGATTCTTTTGTGTGGGTCAAAGTGCTGCTGTTATGCACCATAAAAAATAATAATTGTCATTGTTTTTTAAATTAAGACATCCTTTTTTCTTTTTCAAAACGAGTGGTAAGTCAATATAGCTCGATCCGTTCAAAGGATCGTATCTATTGATATTTATCATAAATTATTTATAAAAGTCCAACCACTATCCCTCTCTTCAAACTCTGGAATCTTTTTTATAATTACATCTTTAGCACTGATAAATAAATGATCAAAATTAAAATTACTATGCAATAAAAATTTTTTAGTGATAAATGATTTAGTGTAGTTTCGAAAAAATTACCGTTCATTGAAGAAACTCGGGATGATCCGGATATTTTGTATAATAAAATGTTCGGTGTGATTGAATCAGAATTTAATAATAATTTTCCACTTAAGAAGGGAAAGAAACGTAATCGGAAAAAGTTTAGCGAATGGGCTACCACAGGGATTCATATTAGTAGGAATAGGCTATATGAATTATTAGCTATGAAAGCTTATAACCAAACACCTAATTTCATTAATTATGTTAGAACTTACTCAAAGCTTTTTAAAAAAGTATGCTTATGCGCGAAATCATTATACACCAGGAAAGCTATTCTAGATTCTAAAGATAAAATAAAGACAACCTGGAATATTATTAACACTGAAACTGGAAAAAACAAGCAACGAGTAAATAAAATTGAGTTAAACATTAACAATAAGGTTCTAGACACTAGTGAATATGTCGCACAATACTTTGAGAACTTCTTCACAAACATTCCCCTAAATACAACTGCCCCACTAATGTCCTCATCTAGGAAATCAAAAAAGCTATTAACCAATTGCGTACCTAAATGTAAAGATAGGCTAATATTCAAATACGTCACACCTAAAAATATCATTGATACTTTTAAAAGCTTGAATAATAAAAAAACTGGTGATTTGTGGGACATTTCTGTATCCGTTATAAGTAATATTATAGATGTAATTGCGCCTTACTTAGCTTCCATATTTAATAAATGTGTAGACGCGGGATCTTTCCCGGACATGATGAAGTTAAGTAAGGTTATCCCTCTATTTAAGACTGGTGACAGAAATGATCCAACAAATTACCGTCCCATTTCTATTCTGCCAGCACTGAGCAAAATATTCGAAAAGATAATTTTTAACCAATTATTAGATTTTTTCAACAAAAATAGTCAGTTCCATGGTGATCAGTATGGATTTACTAAGGGTCGATCAACAACGGATGCAGGTGTTGCACTTTTACAAAATATCTATGATGCTTGGGAGTGTTGTCAGAATGCAATTGGTGTCTTTTGTGACCTCTCCAAAGCCTTTGATTGTGTAGACCACAAAACCCTTCTATCCAAACTTGAGCACTACGGAATAAAAGGAAAGGCTCTTGAATTGATTAAATCCTATTTGAGTAGCCGAATTCAAAAAGTTAGTGTAAATAAAGTAAAATCTGAAGGATCAACCGTAGTGATGGGTGTGCCCCAGGGTTCTATCTTAGGTCCTTTGTTGTTCCTGATCTATATTAATGATTTACCATATTATGTAAAAGATTGTAAGGCTGTACTTTTTGCTGATGACACTTCCCTTGTTTTCAGCATAGATAGGAAAACTGACACCTCTGATAAGATGAATAATATATTGTCGTAAGTGTTGGATTGGTTTACAGCAAATAATTTAGTATTAAATGCAAAAAAAAACGAAATGTGTAAAGTTCTGCTTACCGAATGTTACAAAAGTTCCAACACGATTATTTATTGATAAGGAAGCAGTAGATATGGTTGATAACACAACATTTTTGGGAATAACGCTTGATTCAGGGTTGCAATGGGGTGCCCATATTCAAAAATTAGCTGGAAAACTTAGCTCTGCGGCCTATGCGGTTAGAAGAATTAGGCAAATGACTGACGTTGATACAGCGCGTTTGGTATATTTTGGGTACTTCCACAGTGTTGTCCTATGGAATATTGCTATGGGGTAACGCTGCAGATATAAATACCATATTTGTTTTACAAAAACGCGCTATCAGATTTATATATAAATTAGGTGCTAGAGAGTCTTTGAGGGAGCTATTTAAAGACATAAATATTTTGACCCTCCCTTCGCAATTCATCTATGCGAACATTATGTACGTGCGTCAGAATATACACTCATTTAAGAGAAATTGTGATATTCATAGTATTAACACGAGAAATAAAAATAAATTAGCCATCACTGTGACGTTGTGATTATTTTGAAAGAAACAATATTTAAAAAGACCAAACTCTTTAATTTAATTTTTAACAATTATACAATGAGTGCCGAAAGTAGTCACAGGTAAGGGTCGTAGGTTCACAGCCACGAGATTCGTTGTTCCAGAAGAGATTTCCAAAAGTACTCAGCTTTGAAGCAGCCCGGCGTCCAGTCGTGGTCGAAAGAGGACGAGGCTCCTCACGCCTCCGTATTTATATGGGCCGCGCGGGGTGGAAAGCGGGGTAAGGAGGGAAGCACAGGTGCGGACCTCGTGACACACCCCCCTCGTTGGGACAGAATTTTCCTGCCGGAAGATTCGGCTTCATCTGCTCGCTGGCTGAAGCTGGCAGGATACGACGGGGTTGCGGACTCTGGAGACCCAGGAGGAGCAGGACAGCTAAAATTTAGAGAAAAGGAATGAGTAATATTCTAGGTATTGCAGTTAGGTTACCTGGAAAGTTAGAAATACATTATACGAGCCGAGCCGAGTCACCTCACAGAGCAATTTTATTTTTTTATTTTATTTTTAGCACCAGAAATAATAATTAAAATATAGCGTGAAACGTTAGATGCGATGCGATATGAAACAACAATGTAAAGCGATCATTATAGTTATCTAATAACAAGTGTGCGTGAACAGCTGTGGTATGCACAACCGGTAAGCCAAGGTCAAGAACCGGTCGTAGCTTGCAAGTGTCAATGCATTCAATAGCGAAAGAAATAGGTGAACACAATATCGCCAGTAAATAGAATTCAGTTAAGATATTATAAAGACAATTCGAACCTGTATACTTGATTCAAGCGAGAGACTTTTTTACCACTAAACCATAGGGTACAAGAAAAAAAATGTTATACATTGGTTATAGAAGATAGTATTTCATTTGTTTAAATTTTGATAATATTTTGATAATTATTCTTTATAATTTATCTGTTTTATATCTTAAATATGCCATTCGCCCAGTGGCTTACCAGACATGTCTGAAAGTTTATACACCAAAGGAGATTTTTTTGATACTATTTTGCATTTTATAAATTTAGGGGCCAATTTTTTTGAAAAATATTTGTCTTTATCGCTTAAATAAAATGTTCGCTTCCAAACAATATCGCCAACACTGAATTCTGCCGGCTTACGGCGAAGATTATAAGACTGGCAGTTACGCTCGTGGGCCGATAACAAGGATGCATGTACTTTGTCGAAGATAGAAGACAAGTGACCAAGGGACTCCGCATAACAGTCACGTGGTTCGTGAATTAAGTTCGGATCAGAATCTAGATAGTGTGAACCGCAGGTTATCAATTCGCTACCAAAAACAAGAAAAGAGGGCGTGTAGCCTGTGACTTCGCTTACCGCACAATTGATGGCGAATTGGATTTTAGGTACTAGCGTATCCCACACTCTGTGATCGTTTTCAATGAATGCAGAGATAGCTGTAGTTATAGTTTTGTAATAACGTTCAACCGTATTAACGTGAGGCGTATAAAATGGAGTATAGTGTGTGTTCGGAACTTAATATTTAGATAACAAGTTTTTAAATTGGGCACCAGTGAATTGTTTACCGTTATCTACTATGACAGTAGAAGAAATGCCGTGAACCAAGAAAACATTATCTTCGAGTATTTTTGTTATTATTTCTGCTGTGGCACGTTTCATAGGGAAAAGCAAACAATACTTGGAGAAACAACAACAGACAACGAAAATATAGTTATTTTGTTTTCTTGTAGGCGGAAGGGGTCCAATTAGATCGATACTTATCGTTTGAAACGGCCTAAGACAAGACTTTGGTCCGCCCATATGACCGAAAGTAGAGTGAGTTTGATGTTTATGAGCGATACAATCATCGCAAGAATTGACGGCCTTAACCACGTCTGCATACATACCTGGCCAATAGTAGTTAAGGGCCAAAGGCTTGTATGTTTTAGAGATGTCCATGTGACCAGCTGTGGGCAACGAATGGTTTTGCCTTATTAACTCCGATCTCTCTTCGGATGGAACAACCTCTTTCCATTGAAACCTAGTAAGAGGGTTAAGACTTTTTTTAAAACGATATAATTTATTATTAAGGACCTGATAGTCGATAAAAGAGGCAGGAGACTGTGAACAACCCTTATAGATATTAAGATACCATGAATCATTAGTAGAAATGACATTCCCATCTATTGTGTTGCATTGCGTAGGCATGACAGGAGAACGGGAAAGGAAGTCTGGCACAACGTTATTGGTTCCTCGACGATGCTTTATTTCGAAATTATAGGAAGAAAGACGGACTCCACATCTAGCCAGTCGACCCGTAGGATTGTTGAGTTTGATAAACCACTTGAGAGCAGCGTGATCAGTGTACACAATAAATTTCTTGCCATTTTCTACATAGCAACGCCAGTGTTCAATAGCTGACAGAACAGCAAGCGCCTCGCGCTCTGTAGCACTATAATTTCTTTCTTGGTCCGTAAGGGATTTGCTGTAGAAGGCTATAACTCTTTCTTTCCCCTCCAAGACCTGACATAGAACAGCTCCGATACCAAAGTCACTACTATCCGCGTGAATTTCAAATGGTTGTGTGTAATCTGGACAAGATAGTACCAGCGAAGAAGACAAACAATCCTTTAATTTATTGAAAGCTGCGTCAGCCTCTCGCGACCAATTGAACGCAGGAGAGTTTTTACCGTTAGAGGTTAGTTTATTCAAGGGAGATGCCAGCGCACTGAAGTTAGGTATAAACCTTCTATACCACGACGCAGCGCCTAGAAAGCGACGGACCTCCTTTTTGTTAGTAGGAGTGGGGTAGTTTTTTATCGATTCTACCTTTTCGGGATCGGCATGAAGGCCTTCCGAATCCACTACATAACCCAGGTATTTTAATTTAGTGCTGAAAAAGTTACATTTGTCGAGATTTATAGTGAGGTTCGCATATTTTAATTTTTCTAGTATTTTTGACAATAGTGTAATATGGCTATCAAACGAATCTGAGACACAAATTACGTCGTCGATATAACAAAAAACCCTGTTTTCAAATTCTGGACCGTAAAACAAAATATCTGCAAGACGCTGCTGGGTGGCTGGAGCGTTAGTTAATCCAAAAGCCATAGATTTAAAATGAAATTTACCACGCGTAGGAATATAAAATGACGTTTTGCAACGATCCTCTTTTTTTATCAAAGTTTGCCAAAAACATTTTGAAATGTCTAAACTAGATATGTATTTAGCATCTCTTAAGTTATCCAAAATCTCAGCAATATAGGGTAAACTATAAGCATCTTTTTTTGTTATAGAATTTAATTTCCGACTATCCAGACAAAAACGCAGTTCGCCATTTTTTTTAGGGGTCAAGATCACTGGATTAGACCAAGGGCTCTCGGAAGGTTCAATCACGTCTTCTTTAAGCATTTGGTCGACATGTTTTACCAAAATGCGCTGTTTCTCTAGAGACATGCGATAGTAACGCTGCCGAATCGGTGGGTGATCACCTGTATCTATCGAATGAGTAATGAGAGAGGTACGGCCGAGACCGCGTTTCTGATAAGAAATATCGATAAATTGAGAAATAATGTTGTTGGCGGTAGTTCTTTGATCGTCAGTTAAATTATCAAATGAAATTAATTTACTAACGGTGTCCTTCTGTACTACCGAGGTTCCAGATTCGTGATTATTTTGAGGTGAGACGGTTTCCAAATTAGCCGGAAACAGACCAAAACTTCTCCAAAAATCCATACCCAGAATCAAGGGATTTTTGATGCCAGGAACGATATGGGTAACAAGAGAAACAGTTTTATTTTGAAATTGGAATGGAATTACCACTGAGCCGAGTGAAGAATATTGCTCGCCACCAGCGGTGGTAAAAACCAAGGGCTTAGAACCACTTAATTCCAACTGTTTCAAGAAAAGAAGATGAGAATTATTACCAAGTATAGTAGCGCAAGACCCAGAATCAAGTAAGCCAATGGTGTTTTTTTTATTTACTACTACAGGGATATAGGGAGGTTGTGTGTTTGTATTTACGATTGAAGAAAGTTTATGGCAATTAAAGAAATTGGATACGTGATGTAGCCAATTGTGCCACTCAGTTTTACTAGTTCGACTTTTTATTTTGGACTTTCCCCAATCGGAACTTACAAGTTTTTTGAAGGTTTATTGTTTTTATTACAGTTTGTACAATTAGAGACTTTAAAACCTTTCAAACCACATTTAAAGCAAATAAGAAAACGAGGCTGAGTGCAAGATGATAAATTGTGCGAGTCATTTCTACATCTAAGGCAGAATTGTTTATTATTAGTAGTATTAGCAACGGCATTAATTTGACGATCCTTAGAAAAATTGTTAGAAGAAGCCGGACTGGAATTTTTAAAATAATTTCGATTTCGGAAAAAGTTTTTATTATTATAAGTTTTATTTACGATGGCGGAATCGGAATCAACGTAAGCCAGTTCAGGAGCCAAAGTACTAGAAGTAACCTTAGGTGGTTCAGAAAAATCATTACTACGACTTTGATATTGTTCGAACTTTCTGCAAATGCTAACCAACGAAGAAATATCCGAAACCACCCCAGTCAGAAGGCAATTAGTGTAACAAGGCCTAATGTTATTTAACAAGATGTTCAATTTGACAGACTCGCTGACAGGCTCATCCAAACGGGAAAATAATCCTTGCATTTTTGCTATATATAAGGTTATGTTCTCTTTCTCGCCCTGAGAACGAAGTCTTATTTCCGCCATTAGTTTATCGTCGTAATTATGCGGACTGAAATCACGCTTAAGTAATTTACAAAGATCGTCCCAAGTATCAACGCTGTCTTTAATAGAACGATACCAATGGAGTGCATCGTCTGAAAATATCTCAAAAGCGAAAGAAAAGATTTTGCTGTCTGGAATGCTTCTACAAGACATAAATTCGTTAACTTTTTGAATAAAGGCGCGCACACACGATTTGCCGTTATATTTAAATTTACCGAGTTCAGAAAATAGTTTACGATCGTAGGTTAATGCATCAAAGAATTTTTCATCAGAGTTCTGTGACTCGACTCCGCTCGATACTACAGGTTTAGAAGAAGTTAAGGACGAGAGAATTTCGGAAATGGAATGAAACTCGTTCCAGACCGAATTAAATTTTTGTGTATCACTAATTGAGGTGATGTCAATGCGTGATAACCTGTGAAAAACGTGGCTGACAATAGATTCAGTTCTAGAGTAAAGATTTTTATCAAATTTAGATTGCAAGGCTTTCGCGTTGTTTTTCACTCGTATTAAGGAATTATTTACCTCGGAAATATCCTCTTCGACCGTAAAACATGATTCTAAAATGTCCTCTGAAGGAGAACTAGATGAAAGTTTGGTAATTAATTTACGTAACTCCTCCACAGTACACTTTGAGGGGTCACCACCTCTTATTTCTACCTCATATTCGAGTTCCGATTTATTTAATAAAGTAAATTTTATGGTATAGGCCATAGTGACCAAAAAAAAATGTGTGGAGCAGCTACGAAACCAGAAAAATTATGTGGAGCGAAAAGAAAAAAAAATTATTTGATTCCGTCCAAAAGGGTTTAACAGCAAGGATATTATTACGTGAGATTAATTAAGTTAAAGTGGGATATGATATACCACGCTGCACGAACGCAAAAGCACGTGGACGGACGATAGCACCGCGTGAACAAAGGAATTAGATATGTTATATAATTATGCACTGCGCTGCACTGGGTACGGAATGAAAACACCAAAAAAAAATAACAAACACTAGTACATACCCTTTTGAACGAAATAAAGCACTCAAAACACAGTTATAAAATTTAGAAGATCAACGAATCTCGTGGTAACTCCTCTGTTGTGGCGCCACTGTGACGTTGTGATTATTCTGAAAGAAACAATATTTAAAAAGACTAAACTCTTTAATTTTTTTTTAACAATTATACAATGAGTGCCGAAAGTAGTCACAGGTAAGGGTCGTAGGTTCACAGCCACGAGATTCATTGTTCCAGAAGAGATTTCCAAAAGTACTCAGCTTCGAAGCAGCCCGGCGTCCAGTCGTGGTCGAAAGAGGACGAGGCTCCTCACGCCTCCGTATTTATATGGGCCGCGCGGGGTGGAGAGCGGGGTAAGGAGGGAAGCACAGGTGCGGACCTCGTGACTTCACAGCTTTGCGGTTAGAGAAAACAAAAAAATCTTTTGTAGGTCTCGGCTTGCGCTTCTATAATAAAATTCCAGATGATATAGTAGCATTACCATTATCTAAGTTTAAGACAGCCGTTAAAAATCATTTATTACAAAATGCGTATTATCATGTAAATGACTACTTATCATCATCTGAGAAAAATTCTTGGAAATAGTTGTCTGCAAATTGTAATTGTATAATTTAAATGTATAGCTTAAGTGTAAATCTGTATTGTAATTGTAACATAGCCCATCAGGCTGGGTAGGGACCAATACTGAACTGGGTTTCTTTCGGCGTAATCTTCCCAGCAGTGGTCGTTCCGAAACGCTAGTAGTTTTTAGCTTTTGCACTAAAATAATATTTAAAAAATGACCTTCAATAAGAGATAAATTTATCCTACATTGAATAAAAAATTTTGACTTTTACTTTGACTTTTGAGTGGATTGTTCATTATTTTTATATAAGAGAAAATTGCAAAAAAAATCAAAATCGACTTTTACGTTAATATGATTATTTAAAGCCCTATATAAAAGCCCTATTCTTTTAATGAATCCCTAACGCTAAGCAGAAATACCTCTGGTAAACTTTGCTCAAATTCATCTTTAGCAACTATCCTATAAGATGATATACGTTCATGAAATGCATCAATCATCAATCTCGGCTATCCCGTCTACCACTACTCTCAAAGAACGACTTTTATGAGTTTTACTTCGCAAATGACCTGTCCAGCTAGTATTTCTCTCCTGAAGTGAGCAGGCTTCACAATAAGGCATGATGTATAAAAATCTAATGAATGAAGTATAATAAATTGAATGTATATTTAAAGTAAATGAGTGTTTATATAAAAAGTAAACAATAAAAATCAAATAAAATTGTAAACAGTTATAATATAACTACTTTGCTACAGAAGGTTCTGCTTGTTGGAAAAGCACGCTAACATCTTTAACGAAACGCTGCAGAATCTTCCAGTGGGGTGAATCTTCCTCTAGAAGACAGTTGAGACGAAGCAATGCTTTCTTCCACCGATCTTTAGGGTTAGCAGACTCTGCGTCACAGCGATGGTAGATTTTCAGCTCGACGAAGAAGCTTCCATCAGTGCGAGCACTCTGAGCACTATGGCGGCCATCTTGGATTTTGAAAAAAAATAAAAAACAAATGATGCTCGTCAAATTGCTTACAACCCCCTACATTTTGGAAAGAAAATCACACCCCTAACCCCAACCGTCTTCGCAGGCCATACCCCTTCCACATCAGGTTTCCGCAGATCCTCAAATGTCAGATTTTTCTGGTACTCACTGGAGCACCCTCTATAGGGGAGCGGAGGGGGTTACCGTACACCTAATGTAAGCTCATGAAAATTAATTCGCTGGAAATATGACGTCACATATTGTGATTGACATATGATAAACACAGGCGGCTGGTCTGGGCAGAGCGCAGTCTAGGGTTCGCCGTCAAGACTGACACATGTTATTGTAATTAGCGGCCTAGTTGTAGTGTCTAGTTAAAAGTATATGTATGTGAAGATACAGAAATACACGTGTAAAGAAGAACACCATCTTTTATTGGTATGATGAGATGCTATTGGCGGATGCCCATTTACAATTCAGAAGTGGGATTTCAGATTTCATGCCTACTGCCTTTTTTCGGTCAGGCTTGATGGTAAAGTATTATCGACATTTGTCCAACTAGGTGAGGTGAGTTTTTTATTTTATTCATATATTTTTATGATGTTATTTTTCATAACGTGTGTGGTTCTTGCCTACCGTGCATGGTTTCCGAACAAAGCACAGTTGTCTTTGTTCGGTTCTGATGACTAAGTATTATGTGTTCGTGGTAATGTTTACGGTGTCGCACCCTGGAGCCACGAGGGTGAAGAGGATAGCGAATTGTTACTATAAACATTTGCGGGGCCCGGGAAGGTGCAGGAAGGTTTAACATAAACAATGACGCGTATGTCGCAGGAATTTGGTTTGTATAAACAAATAGGCTAGAAACACCGGGGGCCTCAAACCACAACTATTCTCTAATCGGCTTTGGTGCAAATAAGAGTGCCTTACATTTTGCGCCAGCTTAAAGTTTGATTAAAATATAATTCAAAATTAAGTACTATAGAACCTCATTCATTGCTTAACTTTTAGTGTTGTGAAAAAAGTGATAATAATATTACTGGTATGTACCAAAATATATATTTTTATATATATATTTATTCTTTAAAAGTCCTAAGTTTTTTTTTTGTTACTTATATAGTTGACATGAATGAGAGAAAAGGGTTACTTTGTGCAAGATGGTGTAAGAATTTCGCGCACTGCAGTTCTGTTTTTATTTTTGTAGTTCTCCTTTGGAAATAATAACTAATAGGTTCGCTAATTAAAAATATAAAAAGTGAATATGAAGAAATATGTGTCAAAATATAGGTACGCTTTACTTTCTCAATCCTTAACGGGCCAGTCAGTGCCTTAAGTTTAAAAGCAACCTTTAACTTTTGGTGTATGGAGCATCTAAATTACCTTGTTTACTATTTTTGTTATCAAAATAATACAAGTCTTGAGCGACTGCAATGTGAAGCCAGCCTTATTAGATGACTTATAGTATTGCTTAACTATTTTGTTCAGTATAACTTTATTGGAATAAGTAAGTAGGTTGAACAAAGATTTTACTTATTTTCGAAATGTAAAACATAGTCAAGTCAAAGTCAAAGTCAAATTCATTTATTTATCTTTGGATATTTGTATCACTTGATAATTGTCACTTTTTAATAGTGAAATGGAAATTTAGTGAAATGGAAGAGCATTTTATGATTATGTTTATCTGTGTGAAGCAGATAATTTAATGAAAGATTAAATTAAATTATAGGGCCTATACATCGTTCAAATCTGAAACCTCTAATAGGTACCTCATGTGGTGGTGAATTTACATGTTCTTATTATGTATTCGTATAAACTTCAGATCATGAACGAGTCAGCTAGTCGTCGAAGTCGGTCCAAGAACCGACGTCGAAGGACTACGACGCCTGCTATTGTAAGAGAGCGCAGTGCCGAAAAGCCGAGACGAAGGAGACGTCTCAGCCGCTCACGCAGCCGAAGTCACCGACGGCGTGTGTGCAGCAGCACTAGTCGCAGTCGTCGTAATGAGCGCACTTCGAAACGTTTTCGCATCGACCACGAGTTGGAGGCTACTCAGGGACGAGTCAAGTCATTAAAAAATAAGTTTTCGGACGAACGAGTACGTGTTGCAGATACCCCCCATCGTGCGAGATCGTCTGTAGAGGCTCGAGTCAGAAGTTGCAGTCGTAGTTGCCACGACCAAGTGCCTACCAACGATGACCAGCAGGCTAACGAGGTGGCTGATGAGGGCCAAGCCGAGCAACGTGACAACACGGGACAGTTTAAAAGGTCACGTAGTCTTTCCATATCTAAGCTTATTGACGTTATGAGTAGTCTAAAGGGCGTTTTTTCGTCACAACCATTAACACATAGCACACCAACAACACCACGCATCGATCATAAAAATATACTGCCGGAATTAAACCCAATAAATAAAAATCAGCGTATTGATTTGTGGCTTAGAAAAATTAATGAATGTGCTTCATTATATGGTTGGGATGATAAAACCACCATCCATTTTGCATTGCCCAAACTACAAGGTCTAGCCAAGATGTGGTACGAAAGTTTAGACACTATTTTGTTTTCTTGGGAAGAATGGCAAAGTAAACTCATACGTGCTTTTCCACATGAAATGAATTATGGCCAGATGTTGGAGGTCATGTTGAAAAGAAAATCTAGATTCAATGAACCAATCGAAAATTACTTTTATGAAAAACTAGCGTTAATAAATCAATGTGAAATCACTGAAAAACGCGCCGTGGAATGCATCATACACGGCATCAGCGATAGGACACTAAAATCTGGAGCCCTTGCAATGCGTTGTACACATCCGGATCAGCTGTTGCAATATCTTTTAAGTAGTAAAGAATCCATCCAAAGTAACAATATAACAGAAAAGTTAAATTTTAATAAGAAACGTTTTAATAACAATTTTCCAAATACTTCAGGTGTCAGAACAGAACAATCGAGTTGTTTTAATTGTAAAGAACGTGGTCATGGTTTTTTGCACTGTCCCAAACCTCTTATTAAATGCACACGATGCTCGCGTGTAGGAAACACGGTTGAAAAATGTAATAAAAAAATAGAAGATAAAACAAATCATATTGTGCCAAAGACATTGTGTATTGATACTATAGACAAAATTATAGATTCTCATCCGAATACAAAGTTTATTAAGAAAGTAGAAATCAACAATAAAATAGTCGAAGCATTTATTGATTTTGGAAGTGATGTCACTTTAATAAAAGAATCAACTGTCAAAGAGTTAGGATTGACGCATAATAATTCTCCATCACTAATGAAGGGGTTCGGGAACAGCATGGTGCAGTCGTTGGGAGAATTAAAATTGAGTATAGTTGTTGACGAAGTTTGTGCTCAGGTGATAAGTAAAGTTGTTAACGACAAATTTTTAGAAAAAGCTTTATTAATAGGCCAGTCTTACACGGAACAATCGCATATTTTGGTTTACAAGGACGCAAATAAATTACGATTCTGCAATATCAATAAAGAAATGCCAATGTTAGACTTTGAAGAACCTATTACGTCATTGCTTAAGGTTAAAACGCGCGGCGTTGCGGGTATACCTAACAAACAATATTTTATAAGTGGGGGGCTATATGAATGTAAAGAAGGAAATATTAATTTATTAGTAATTCCTTATTCTGGTTCATGTTTGTTCTCAAATGACACCGTATTATGCAGAGCGACAAAAATGGAACATGTAAACAGAGTCAAAGTTTCGGAAGTATATTTAACAACAGAAAGTGAATTTGATTCGAGTAACGTTCATATAAATGAAAACGTGTCTGACGAAATTAAGCAGAGATTATTTCAAATATTAGAAAAATATAAAAACTGTTTTGCATCATCACTTCAAGAACTTGGGTGCACAAATAGAGCCGAAATGAATATAGAACTAAATAGTCAACGTCCTGTTGTTTATCGCCCTTATCGATTGTCGCACCACGAGCGGGAAAAAGTTCGTTCAATGATAGGTGACATGATTGATGCCGGTATAGTTAGGGAATCTACCTCGGAATACGCTAGTCCCATTATACTCGTACGAAAGAAAGACGGCAATTTGCGAATGTGTGTAGATTATAGAATGCTTAATTCAGTTACTAATAAAGAAAGATATCCCATGCCAATCATAGAGGATGAAATAGCTCGTCTGTCGGGACAGACTTGTTTCATTTCACTTGATTTATCATCTGGCTACTATCAAGTACCTATTGCTGAAGGCAGCAAACACCTTACCTCTTTTGTAACACCAGATGGCCAGTATGAATTTAATCGCATGCCATTTGGTTTGGCGAATGCACCCGCTGTTTTTCAACGAATGATGAATTCTATTTTGGGGTCTGCTCGTTTTAACAAAGCAACCGTTTACATAGATGACGTACTTATATTTGCAAAAGGCCCAGAAGAGTGTCTAGATTGATTAGAGGAAATTATGAAAATCATTAATAATGCTAACCTTACTTTAAATCTTTCAAAATGCGTTTTCTTGCGAGACAAAATAGACTATCTTGGTTATGAAATAAGTGCTGCAGGTTTAAAGCCAGGCGAGAAGAAAATCTTAAGTGTCATGGAATTTCCTAAGCCTGAAAACGTTCATAACGTGAGACAATTTCTTGGTTTAGCTAGTTATTTTAGAAAGTTTATAAAAAATTTTGCTCAGATAGCGTCTCCACTTAGCAACCTGCTAAAAAAAGATGCTGTGTGGAAATGGAGTGAATGTCAACAAAAAGCTTTTGAAGATCTAAAAGCGAAATTAATTACGAGACCTATACTTGCAATTTTCAACCCAAATGCAGAAACAGAATTACACACAGATGCAAGTAGAATTGGCATAGGGGGAATATTGTTACAACGTACAAAAGTAGAAGACACTTTTCAACCAGTAGCATTTTTTAGCAGACAGACTTTTCCGGAAGAAAAAAACTTCCATTCTTATGAATTAGAAACACTGGCAGTAGTATGTTCCTTGCGAAAATTTCGTGTTTATTTATTAGGAAAAGAATTTAAAATAATTACAGATTGTAGTGCTCTCCGTTCCACGTTTTCTAAACGCGATCTTATTCCAAGAATAGCAAGATGGTGGCTGTTGTTACTGATGTATATGCAGCCTGGATTACACCGGGAATCGGGATACTACGGGAGCACAGTAAAAATACGTCCGTTCGCTAACTGAGTTTATTCGGAGACAAAAGTACCTTACAATCAAAATTATCAATTGAGTGAGTTCTACCCACGTACATCACACCCTTCCACTTAATTATAACTAAATATTTAATACTAATAACATAAAATTTTGTTACATATATATTTATAGTCGTAACCTTTTTCACTTTACCCAATAACTAATCAATCTCAAGACCATATCTGACAGGTGGCTTTCTAATACGAGGTGGTTCTCGTCCGGAAGGAAGGTTCACGAATGGGGTTGCTGTAGGTGATATAGAAGTTGAAGTGGCAACCCGGTCTTCCCGTACCCCCGCTCCCTCGCCCACACTTGCAGTGTTACTGGCTCTATCTGGTACTACCCCGTCCTCCCGTCTCACATTTTCCTCACTTTGAGCCGCCATTCCTCTACCACTATCGGTTGAAGTAGCTGGTACGTTTAATGTGGTAACTTGATCTATATGTCTTTTAACGGGTGGACCTTCTTCCCTACCAATCAAATAATGCCGTGATCCTAATTTTTGTTCTACTGTACCTATTAACCACTTGTTTTGCCCGGAATAATTTCGTGCTTTTACTTTATCGCCTACACAAAGTTCTCTGAATTTACCTCCGGCGTTACTAATTTGCTTTTGTTGCATTTTATGAACCCTATCACCTGTTTGTCTGTCACCTTTTAAAAGATCCAATCGTGATCTTAGACTCCTACGCTGTAACAACATCGCTGGTGACGCGCCTGTGGTGCTATGTTCCACATTACGGTAGGCCATCAAGTATGACTGTAGCGCTTCGTCTATATCACATCTATCGCGTATGGCTTTTTTTACAGCGCGCTTACAAAGTTTGACAGCGCCCTCTGCCGCTCCATTTGATGAAGGATGATATACCGCAGAAAAAGTAATAATTATGCCGTTATTGTTCATAAAATCAGCATACTCTTTACTAGAAAATGGGGGGCCATTATCTGAAACAATTTGTCGGGGTAGTCCGAACCGTGCAAATATTTCACGCAGTTTTTTAATTACTTCACTAGCCGTCGTTTTAATCATTCTAAAAACTTCTATCCATTTTGTGGTTGAGTCTATTACGACAAAAAATGTGTGTCCATGGAAAGGCCCCAAAAAATCGACATGTAACCTAGTCCAAGGTTCCTGAGCATAAGGCCATGTCTGTGGGGGTACCCGAGGTGGGGCGACCCCCTCCGCTACACACGTCAAACATTCCTTACAAACTCTCTCTATATCTGAATCGATACCTGGCCACCAAACTACGCTTCGAGCTACACTTTTCATTTTTACAATCCCTAAGTGCCCAACATGCATTTCCTTTAACAATATTTTTCGCAAGCTGCTAGGTATCACCAGTCTGTAACCCCAAACTACACAGCCCATGTCTAAATACAATTCATTTTTTCGCATAAAATATGGCTGGAGTTCTGTATCTGTACACTTATCCGGCCAACCAGATTGTATATACATAACCACCTTTTTTATTACATTATCTTTACCTAATTCTTTTTCAACCTCTTTTCTAGTGATTGGTAAAAAATCTTGAATGAAATTCATATATGTAGCCCCTAAATGAACGTTAGGCTCTGACCCTACTGGTAAACGAGATAATGCATCCGCGGCGTTTCTATCACTACGCACATACTCTATATCATAATGATAACCCGCCAAAATAACAGCCCACCGTTGCATGCGGCTTGCAGCCATAACTGGTATGCCCGTTTTATCACCAAAAATAGTTACCAGTGGCTTATGATCCGTTCTTAAAGTAAATTTACGGCCGTAAAGATATTGATGAAACTTCCTAACGCCGTAGATAATAGCCAACGCCTCGCGTTCTATTTGCGAATAAGCCTTTTCAGCCGCATTGAGTGCCCGCGATGCATACGCTACGGGCCGCTCCCCCTGCGGCGTCATGTGTGAGATGACCGCGCCGACCCCCACACTGCTCGCGTCCGTCGTCAACCCCAGCGGCAACTCTGCCGAGTAGTGAGCTAATACGTCGCTGGAAACCAACATTTTTTTTATTTTTTTAAAAGCGATGTCTCTGTTCGTTCCATTCATACCTAACCTCTTTCCGTAGCAATTCATACAATGGTGCTAAAATAGTACTAACGTTAGGAATAAACTTAGCATAGTACATCACTAACCCGAGGAACGACCGCAGCTCAGTGATGTTAGTAGGAACTGCTGCTTTTTTTATAGCTTCGACCTTGTCTGGGCATGTGTGGACTCCTTCCTTACTGATTATAAAACCTAAGTAACTAACAGACTCCGCAAAAAAAGTACATTTATCTTTTTTAACTTTTAATCCATAATTTTTTAGTCTAGAAAATACCTCTTCCAGCGTAGCTAAATACTCTGTGTCATTTAGCCCCGTAATTATAACGTCATCTAAAAACACCCCCACCCTAGGCAAGTCTCCAAAAAGTTGTTCTAATCTCCTTTGAAAAATACCAGGACTAGATGCTAAACCATATATTAATCTGTTATACATAAATAGACCCTTGTGTGTATTTATTACCGTATATTCCTTGGAATCATCCAATTCAAACTGGGCATACGCCTGGGATAAATCAATTTTCGAAAACTTTTCACCCCCATGCAATTTTGTCAATAGATCTTCCACTCTAGGTAAAGGAAAACGGTCCACCTCTAAACATTTATTTAAAGTGAGTTTGAAATCACCACATATACGTATCGTACCATCTTTCTTCATTACCGGCACGATAGGCGTGGCCCAGTCGGACGCGGTGACGGGCGTGAGGATGCCGTCGCGCACCATCTGGTCGAGGGCGCGCTCCACGGGCTCGCGCAGCGCGTAGGCGAGCGGCCGCGCGCGCAGGAACCTCGGGCGCGCATCCGCCTTTAGTCGAAAGCCAACCTTGCCACCCGTGAACCTTCCCAAGCCGTCCTCGAACACCTTACAGTATCTGGAACTAAATTCCGTAAAATTAAAACCAGAACTTTTTACATTATGACAGTTGCCGTATGGTATACTAATTTAACTCTTCTAACCATTCCCTGCCTAATAAATTTGTTTTGCCACTCTCAATAATAAATAAATCTAAGCGCTTACACTGATTCTCATATTTTACCAATGGCCTAATCTTACCCACGGGCTGGATAATTTCCCCAGTATAATATCGTAATTTCAAATTACTACTTATTATTTCACATGACGGAAATAAATATTTATAACAGTCGTAGCTAATACACGATATTGCACTTCCTGTATCTATCTCCATCGTCAGCACCTTACTATCGATAGAAATGTCAATAGTGTATGGTACAAACTTTTTTAAATTATGCAGTTCTATACAAAAACTATTTACCTCTTCACTCATGCTGTCCTCACTGTCTGATCTCACCCTTTCTTCTGCCATGTTATACATTTTATACGGTTCCCCCTTAAGTTGAGGACACATCCTCTTCAGGTGCCCCTCTCTGTTACAAACTCGGCACACATAACATCTGAATTTGCAAGAAGCTATATCATGCTGACCGCCGCATCCGTTACACTTTTTTACATTCGACGTAAATGATGGCGAGTATCTGCTGATCACCCTTTTACCGCTATCCGCTCCGCCTTTACCGCTTGTACCAGCCTCCGTCCGCTCATCTCTCGCGTTATCAGAAATAAAATGTCCGCGCGAAGAATTAGCGCGATGGTCCCGGTTGCGGCCCGCTGATCTCAACTGGTTAACTGATGTTGTTGGTAGCCCGTCACCCTTCCTAGTTCTGGTACGGTCTTCAACCAACGCCGCATCCGTTTCTGCCGTTTCCATAGCCACAGCAAGCTTGAACGCTTTTTGTAAGGTAATATCGTCCTCCTCCGCGAACAACCTCTGTCTTATAGATTCGTTCCTAAGGCCACACACGAATTGGTCTCGAATGTTCTCCGTCAAACTGCCCGCCTCAAACTTGCAGTTCTTTGACAATTTTTTTAACTCAGCCAAATATTCAGTGACGGCTTCTTCTCCCTTTTGCACCCGTTGCCTGAACCGGAATCTCTCTGCTAACAAACTTGGTCTTGGTTGTAAATGTGCTTGCATGACCTTCACAAGGTCACTGAACGACTTCGTAGCCGGTTTGTGCGGTGTACACAAATTCACCATTAATTCGTACGCCTCATTCCCAATCACAGTAATTAGGGTGGCCACTTTCACTGCTTCCTTCACATCGTTAGCTATAAAATACTGTTCTAAACGTTCAACATACGAGTCCCAACTGTCCTTGGTGATATCAAAAGGTCCGATTTTACCGATCGACATTTTTGTTTTCTACAATAATTTCTGTCACAAATCGTTGTAGTTCCGACGCGCACACGTACGTCCAATTTGTCTCGTCGCCACTGATGTATATGCAGCCTGGATTACACCGGGAATCGGGATACTACGGGAGCACAGTAAAAATACGTCCGTTCGCTAACTGAGTTTATTCGGAGACAAAAGTACCTTACAATCAAAATTATCAATTGAGTGAGTTCTACCCACGTACATCACAGTTACAAGAGTTGAAAGGTAATAAATTGTTCCGTTATATAAATGGTGACAAGAAAAATATTCGTTGGGTGGTGCCAAAGGGCGCAAGGTGGCAAGTAAGTCGTATGAATCATGACGATATCGGACATTTTGGAGTGGAAAAGACTCTTGATAGAATAAAGAAAACCTATTGGTTTCCTAAAATTTCAAAATTTGTAAAAAAGTATGTCAATTCCTGTATTGAATGTGCATATGCGAAAAATAATACCAATTCTAATAAGGGCCTCCTTCACCCAATCGATAAAATTGGAATTCCATTCCATACCTTACATGCTGATCATCTTGGTCCATTTGTCAAGTCCAAAAGAGGATTTACTTATTTATTAGTAGTGGTTGACGGATTTACAAAATTTTGTTTTCTCAAACCAGTCAGAAACACACACAGTCAGAATACGATCAAAGCCCTTGAAGATATTTTTTGTACTTTTAGAACTCCAAATCGTCTTATTAGTGATAGAGGTAGCTGTTTTACCTCGAAAGTCTTTAAACAATTCTGTTTTGATAATGGAATAAAACATGTACTCAACGCCGTGGCTAGGCCGAGATCAAATGGTCAAGTAGAACGATATAATAGGACAGTGTTAGATTCGCTAAGAGCAATGGCAGTAAAATATGGAGAAAAGAATTGGGACAGTCATTTAGGCACCGTTCAATGGGGAATGAATAATACTCTCCACAAAACTATAGGGAAAACACCCTCCGAAGTATTGTTTGGCACTGTTCTTAATAGTGAAAAGAAGCCTATCTTAAATACAGTCGTAGATGAAACGCGAGAAATTTGTGATGTTTCAACCTTACGTTCGCAGGCGAAAGATAAAACAGATAAAGAGCAAGTTAAACAAAAATTGAATTATGATAAAAACAAGAAACCTGGATATGTTTATGCTTTGGATGACCTTGTTAAAATAACAAAAACATGTTTTAACAATGACGGGAAAAGCAAAAAACTTATGCCAGTTTTCATAGGACCTTACCGAGTCTCTAAAGTGTTAGGTAGAGATAGATATAAAGTTACAGCTATACCTGGTTTGATGAGCACACAAACCAAACGACCAACAACTGTTGCTGCAGACCGTATGAAACCATGGATTCATAAAGATGCACTAGGTGTTAATATTGATGTCGATGATGATCATTTCTCCGATGAGGATGATTGACGGAATAAATGATAGAAAAAAAAAAAAAAAAGTTTATTTGATATTTGCTTAATCAAGAACATGTTCATACAAGTATGTTATGTATTGTTTCAGATCAAGCACGGAATCGATTGGTCGTGCCTTGATTCACCAATCACAAGTCAAATTGATTGTCTTGTGAACTTCAATGTGTGCTATCAAAATTAACAGATCGTTTGAAGCACCGTATTATGAAATACAGTAAGCTGATCCTCTTATATTTAATAGAAAAGTATTATAAGAAGCACGGAATCGATTGGTCGTGCCTTGATTTACTTGCATCACACGTCAAATCGATTGTCTTGTGAACTCAAAATCTGTGCCTTCAAAATTAACTGATCGTTTGAAGCACGGTAGGTGTGCATCGAGCACATCTAGATAGTTTTCATGAAATAAATCGAGTGAATTACGAAATAAATAGATTGTTTTCAGAATATCATTCTGTGCCTTCAAAATTAACTGATCGTTTGAAGCACCGAAATTTCTTAATGAAGTTGTGTGCATCGAGCACACATAGACAGTTTCGTTAGTTCAAACTTTTAAATGAAAAGATAAGTTAGACTTTTAAGATTCTGTGCCATTAATTAAAAGATCATTTAGAGTACATAACATTATGTTCAATTGTTATCTATGTTTAAAGAATATTTAATACTAGCAGTCCATCCCGGCTTCGCCCGTGGTACATACATAGCCTATGTCACTCAGGGATAACATACCTATCCAACAGTGAAAGAATTTTTAAAATCGATCCAGTAGTTTCGGAGCCTATTCAATACAATCAAACAAACAAACAAACAAACAAACAAATCTTTCCTCTTTATAATATTAGTGTAGATAATAGTATACACGAATATTGATTTTTATTGTGAAATATTTGTTACTGTTAGTAGAATGTTTAATATTACTATTTTTTCTAATTTAATGCCTATTTTATTTAATAATAGACTAGCACATTAAATAAAAACGTGACTAAACTGCAGAATAACAGAAATTTCGTTTTGTATGCGTAATATCTCACTATATTTCAAATGCAACGTGAAATGTTTTATAATTATGCTTTCGCTAATATAGTTCTTGTTTATATATTACGATTATTGTAAAAGTTGAGGTAGCTATTTTATTAAAATGTTTCACTGCATTCAATACTAACTTCATATTATTATTTTCTATATCAAACAACGAATTTAATTTCATTGTCATGCATATTGTCAAATATACAAAATTAGTTTAAATAAAAATAAAAAATTGTGTTGTCTTTTTGGGAAAATTATGTTTTTTTTTATTTTTTTTTTAAATTCTAACAGCGCTATTGTATTTTATTACATTTTCTTAGTCTTTTTTAATCTGACTCAATATAAAGATCTTCTGAAAAAGTGAATGCATCTAGAAATAATACTACTTTGGTATATTGTAAATTTGTAACATTATAATTTTATACTGGACTTAAATGTTGTTAGTATATAATTTTAGTTCTGCCGTTTAAAACGTTAAATATTAAAAAATTACTGTTATGATGAATGCACTTTGCTTAAACCGCCGATTGTAAGCTATTAGAGTTTGCCACTGGCGCCGTGTGCAGGGACGCACACGCTGTCAGGATGGACGATTGTAAGCTCATGAAAATTAATTCGCTGGAAATATGACGTCACATATTGTGATTGACATATGATAAACACAGGCGGCTGGTCTGGGCAGAGCGCAGTCTAGGGTTCGCCGTCAAGACTGACACATGTTATTGTAATTAGCGGCCTAGTTGTAGTGTCTAGTTAAAAGTATATGTATGTGAAGATACAGAAATACACGTGTAAAGAAGAACACCATCTTTTATTGGTATGATGAGATGCTATTGGCGGATGCCTATTTACACTAACAAAGAACTTATGTTACTCAATAATTAACAGAGATATAACATTTAATCCAAGCGTGTTCTTTAGAAAAAATAGTGAACTATTCAATGTTCAAACTAAAAATTAAACCCGATACTTGGAAGTATAACATTTATTAAGTTAAAAAAAAAGTTGAAAGTACGGTATCACCTTACACCTGCGGGTGATACCGTATGGTGTTGATACACTCATGAATTGGTACTTAGGTGCAACAAAATCCACATATGTAAACCTCAGGTACATCTTTGTCGCTGCACAATGCGTGAACCCATTGCCCGCACATTATGCAACGATACCAGAGCTCTTTGTCTATGCCGAATTCTCCACAAATCAGACAAAGCTCGTTTGTAACACCCGTTTCTCCTTCTGCATAAAATATATCATCATTGTCATCGCTATCGCCAAGCTTCAGAGACTCATCGTCAGAGCTCGAGCTATTTAAAATTTTCCTCTTGGTTGACAGCTTTCTTTTCTCTTTAATTTTCTTTACTTCTGCAGTATTCTTCCTCTTTAAATTTGATTTCTTTTTCAGTTTTTCTTTCATTTTTTCTGTTTTCATAGTTTTTAACGTTTTCTTTATTTCTAAGTCTACTTTCACGGGCGTTGATGTCAGGATTTGGGAATGTTGTTTTCGGCTTTTCCCTTTTCCTTTTCCCTTTTCCGTATTTTTATTTTGAGATCCTTCGTTCTGAGGTAGGGAATAGTCCAAACATTTAATAAATGGAACCAAGTTTTCTTCATCATCAATAATGGAAACACAGGGCATCGAAGTTCCACTAGTTGAGGGCATTGGCTCATCAGTGGGGGCCTCCTTTCTAGGTATTTCCTGTCGAGCCGCCTGTGTAGGCGTCTCTTCTGTAGTCATTTCCTGTCGAGCCTCCTGTGTAGGCGTATCTTCTGTAGTCCCAGCGTATAGATCCTTGAATTTGTCAGGATTGACAGGCCAAATTCCAGCAGCTGCAAATCCATTGACTGCTTTTTCTGGAGTGGCAGTTCGCAAATATGCTTTGCTGAAAAGAGGTGCTATGTCATGAGGCGCGAGTTTTTCATAATTGTTAGTTTTCATGTACAGATCACACTCTTTGTTATATTGATGCTTCAGTGGTCCGAAAAATGTCAGATCAAGTGGCTGAGTTCGGTGAGACGTATGAGGCGGCAGTGAAATCATCACCACGCCATTTTTACGGCAAAATTCGTAGATATCCAGCGAGATGTGGCTCGAATGATTGTCCAAAATCAGCAGTACACCGTCATCTACAGTTGGCTTAGTGTGAGCAACAAAGTGCTTCAGCCAATCCAAAAAAAGCTATTCAGTCATCCATCCCGATTTTGAGCACCGGTACATTGAAGCAGGGGGACCACCTCTTTCCAAAGCAGATGCCATACGAAGCCGTGGGAAAATGAATAACGGTGGAATGAAATGGCCTGTAGCGCTCATACTGCAACAGACTGTCACGTTCTTGCCCCGTTCCCAACTTGTAGCAGCGCCAACTTGTTTCTGACCTTTGGGCGCAAGTATCTTGCCTGGCTTATGGACAGTGGTAAACCCTGTTTCGTCAACATTGTATATTCTGTTCGGGGGAAACGAATATTTTTCAAGTAAGGTGATCAAGTTACTGAAAAACAGTTCCATTTCAGACTGGTTGAAAGCAGTGATTCTGCTTACACTAGTTGCTTCAGGTACCCTGATGCTTACGTCTGGGTTAGGAATCCATAAAACCAATCTTTTCCGGCTTCTCTCTTTTCTGGGTTAAATGGGTGTCGAATTTTATTTATCTCAGCATACCGATAAACAACTCTTCGTAGTGTTGCTGGTGTTAACCCATAAAACTTTTTAGCCATATTAATCAGATCAGTTCGGATCTCCGCTTCTTGTTCGGAAGTAAACACAGGCTTCCCACCCAGTCTTGGTCTATAATCTGAGCCCTTTTTCACGTGATCGTGGAAAGTCATGACTGGAACCCCATATTTTTCAGCCGTCTTACGTAATTTGCCTCCAGCTTTTATCTCTTCTAAAGCCAGCCTCATTTTGCGAGGAGACCAGGCAAGTTTCTTCCCACGTGGCATCTGAAAGAAAGATTATTTTTGCTTAATAATAAATTAATTAAAATTGAATAATATTATATCAAATGAAAAAATCACTTGCGGTTAATACCGTACTTGCGGCTGATACCGTACAAAAGTGTACGAACGCACCCGACGCCGCCATTTTGTAAAAAATATTTAATAACAAATAACTACTTATCATTTTTAAATGAAAAATAATGCAAATAGGGGTATAAATCAATATCGTAACACGTAGTTAAATAAATAATACAATACATTATAAAATATAGTACTTACTGCGTAAATAATTCACCTCACTTTTAATAAAAAATGGTGCGAAAATGTGACACATATTCTGCTCGCGAAAGCTGTGGCGTCACTGGCGTGAGCGGCGGGGGCTGACATCGCCCATCATCTCGCGGCCTCTAGACAAGGACAGACTTATTCTCTCGTCACTCGCTCACTGTCAAATGCGATGTACGGTATCGCCCGCTGTACGGAATGTGCCGCCGTTCCCCTACGACCATACATCAACCTAAACCCCACCAACCCCGCAACAGGGCAAACAACTATGTCAATCAGTCAGTGAGTGGTATTGTAGGTTTATATATTATACTAGCTTTTCGGGCGCTGCGCGGGCTGCAAGCAGCCCGCGATTCATCGTGGGGCTGTTAAGGTATGCTGAGACATGTTTCCAGTTCAGAAAATGGGTAAGTTTGTATGAGGAGAAATGGTCCTTGTATGGCGGCCATCTTGGATTTAAAACAAATCAAAAAACAAATGACGCTCGTCAAATTGCTCACAACCCCCTACATTTTGGAAAAAAAATCACGCCCCCAACCCCAACCGTCTTCGCAGGCCGTACCCCTTCCACATCAGGTTTCCGCAGATCCTCAAATGTCAGATTTTTCTGGTACTCACTGGAGCACCCTCTATACGACCGCACATCAACCTAAACCCCACCAACCCCGCAACAGGGCAAACAACTATGTCAATCAGTCAGTCAGTGAGTGGTAATGTAGGTTTATATATTATAATATAATTATAATATACTAGCTTTTTGGGCGCTGCGCGGGCTGCAAGCAGCCCGCGGTTCATCGTGGGGCTGTTGAGATAGGCTAAGATATGTTTCCAGTTCAGAAAATGGGTAAGTTTGTATGGAGGACAATTGTCGTTGTATGGCGGCCATCTTGAATTTTGAAAAAAATAAAAAAACTAATGACGGTCGTCAAATTGCTCACAACCCCCTACATTTCGAAAAAAAAATCACACCCCTAACCCCAACCGTTTTCGCAGGCCGTACCCCTTCCACATCAGGTTTCTGCAAATCCTCAAATGTCAGATTTTTCTGGTACTCACTGGAGCACCCTCTATACGACTACACATCAAACTAAACCCCACCAACCCCGCAACAGGGCAAACAACTATGTCAATCAGTCAGTCAGTGAGTGGTAATGTAGGTTTATATATTATATATACTAGCTTTTCGGGCGCTGCGCGGGCTGCAAGCAGCCCGCGGTCTTTCGTGCGGCTATTAAAGTTTGCTAAAATATGTTTCCAGTTCAGAAAATGGGTAAGTTTGTATGGAGGAAAATTGTCCTTGTATGGCGGCCATCTTGAATTTTGAAAAAAATTAAAAAACAAATGACGGTCGTCAAATTGCTTACAACCCCCTACATTATGGAAAAAAATCACACCCCTAACCCCAACCGTCTTCGCAGGCCGTACCCCTTCCACATCAGATTTCCGCATATCCTCAAATGTCAGATTTTTCTGGTACTCACTGGAGCACCCTCTATACGACCGCACATCAACCTAAACCCCACCAACCCCGCAACAGGGCAAACAACTATGTCAGTCAGTCAGTCAGTGGTAATGTAGGTTTATATATTATAATATATAAATATAAATTATAACTAGTGTTTTGGGTGCTGCGCGTGCTGCAAGCAGCACGCGGTTTTTCGTGCGGCGGTTGTTGGCTAAGAAATGTTTCCAGTTCAAAAAATGGGTGAAAACTGCAGTCAGTGGAGAAAACATGAAAAAATGTGTGGGCGGCCATCTTGGATCCAAAATTTGAATGCAGTTTCGAGTTCCTTGAGGTGCTTTACCCCCACATGCAAAATTTCAGACCCCTACGAAGTCCCAGTGAGACGTTATGAACGAAATATATTTCATTTTCTAAAATTCAGACGCCATCTTGGATTTAAAAAAAAAACAAATTTGGATTTTTCTGCTCAAAACACATATAGGTTTTGATTTTCAGCCAAATCGCAAGCATTTGACTTTTGGCGGCCATCTTGGATTTCCAAAAATTAAAAAAAAACCCGGCGCTTACTGGATTGGCTCGGGCTTCGCCCTCGCCCGCAGCTCGCCCTTCGGGCTCGCGTCACTCGGCCTGCGGCCTCGTGATGGGGGGAAATTACATGGGGGAAGGGGAGGAGGGGGAGGAGGAGGGGGGTGAAAAGGGGGGCTCGGCCTTCGGCCTCGCCACGGAGCTCGCCCTTCGGGCTCGCGAGCCGGCTTCGCCCTCGTTCATCGGCCTCGGGCTGCGCCAAGTTACTTGGGGGGGCCGTTTGTATGAAATTTGTATGGGGGGAATTTTTTTTTTATGAAAATTAAAAAAAAATACTAGCTCTGGTAATTGATCAGGTACTCCTTTCATTTTGTCTATGGGGTCAAATCTCTAGGTCCAACCGTTTAGCCAGGCCGTACCCCTTCCACATCAGGTTTCTGCAAATCCTCAAATGTCAGATTTTTCTGGTACTCGACCTCCTCACCCCTGTACGTTCCACTATAAACCATCACCCCTACTATTTGGCAACCGGTCAAACAACTATGTCAATCAGTCAGTCAGTCAGTGGTAAGTGTAGCTATATATAATATAACTAGTGTTTCGGGTGCTGCGCGTGCTGCAAGCAGCACGCGGTTTTTCGTGCGACGGTTGTTGGCTAAGAAATGTTTCCAGTTCAAAAAATGGGTGAAAACTGCAGTCAGTTGAGAAAACATGAAAAAATGTGAGGGCGGCCATCTTGGATCCAAAATCTGAACGCAGTTTCGAGTTCCTCGAGGTGTTTTACCGCAACATGCAAAATTTCAGACCCCTACGTAGTCCCAGTGAGACGTTATGAACGAAATAAATTTCATTTTCTAAAATTCAGACGCCATCTTGGATTCCAAAAAAAAATTCAAATTTGGATTTTTCTGCTCAAAAAACATATAGATATTGATTTTCAGCCAAATCGCAAGCATTTAACTTTCGGCGGCAATCTTGGATTTCCAAAATTAAAAAAAACCCGGCGCTTACTGGATTGGCTCGGGCTTCGCCCTCGCCCGCAGCTCGCCCTTCGGGCTCGCATCACTCGGCCTGCGGCCTCGTGATGGGGTGACATTACATGGGGGAGAGGGAGGAGGGGGGAGGGGGAGGGGGATGAGGAGGGGGGTAAAAAGGGGGCTCGGCCTTCGGCCTCGCCACGGAGCTCGCCCTACGGGCTCGCGAGCCGGCTTCGCACTCGGCCTTCGGCCTCGGGCTGCGCCAAGTTACTTGGGGGGGCCGTTTGTATGAAATTTGTATGGGGGGAATTTTTTTTTATGAAAATTAAAAAAAAAATACTGGCTCTGGTAATTGATCAGGTACCCCTTTCATTTTGTCTATGAGGTCAAATCTCCAGGTCCAACCGTTTAGCCAGGCCGTACCCCTTCCACATCAGGTTTCTGCAAATCCTCAAATGTCAGATTTTCTGGTACTCGACCCCCTCACCCCTGTACGTTCCACCATAAACCATCACCCCTACTATTTGGCAACCGGTCAAACAACTATGTCAATCAGTCAGTCAGTCAGTGGTAAGTGTAGCTATATATAATATAACTAGTTTTTTGGGCGCTGCGCGCGCTGCAAGCAGCCCGCGGTCTTTCGTGCGGCTGTTGAGGTAGGGTAAGACATGTTTCCAGTTCAGAAAATGGGTAAAAACTGCAGTCAGTATGGGAAACATCAAAATATGAGTGGGGGCGGCCATCTTAAATCTAAAATTTGATTCCAGTTTCGAGTTTCGCGGGGTGCTTTACCCCCACATGCAAAATTTCAGACCACTACGAAGTCCCAGTGAGACGTTATAAACGAAATAAATTCAATTTTCTAAAATCCAGACGCCATCTTGGATTCCAAAAAAAATATTGAATTTAGGTTTTTGGGGTCAAATTACATATAGATATCGATTTTCAGCCAAATCGTAAGCAGTTGACTTTCGGCGGCCATCTTGGATTTCCTAAAACAAAAAGACGTTGCGCTTGGTGATAGTGGCTCGGGCTTCGCCCTCGCCCGCAGCTCGCCCTTCGGGCTCGCATCACTCGGCCTGCGGCCTCGTGATAATTACTTGTAGGGGGGGGGTCAAAGGGGGGGGGGAGGGTGGCTCGGGCTTCGCCCTCGCCCGAAGCTCGGCCTGCGGCCTCGCGGTGGAGGGCTTTGCTTTTGGTCTTTGGCCTCTGGCTGCGCCAAGTTACTTGGGGGGCCGTTTGTATGAATTTTGTATGGCGGGGAATTGTCCATGTATGGCGGCCATCTTGGATTTTGAAAAAAATAAAAAAACAAATGACGCTCGTCAAATTGCTCACAACCCCCTACATTTTGGAAAAAAAAACACGCCCCCAACCCCAACCGTCTTCGCAGGCCGTACCCCTTCCACATCAGGTTTCTGCAGATCCTCAAATGTCAGATTTTTCTGGTACTCACTGGAGCACCCTCTATACGACCGCTCATCAACCTAAACCCCACCAACCCCGCAACAGGGCAAACAACCATGTCCATCAGTGAGTCAGTGAGTGGTAATGTAGGTTTATATATTATAATATAACTAGCTTTTCGGGCGCTGCGCGGGCTGCAAGCAGCCCGCGGTTTTTCGTGCGGCTGTTAAGGTAGGCTTAATAACATGTCCAGTTGAGAAAATGGGTAAAAACTGAAGTCAGTAAAGGAAACATCATAATATGTGTGGGGGCGGCCATCTTGGATCCAAAATCTGATTCCAGTTCCGAGTTTCATGGGGTGCTTTACCCCCATGTACAAATTTGCAGACCCCAACAAAGTCTCAGTAAGACGTTATGAACGAAATAAGTTAAATTTTCTGAAATCCAGACGCCATCTTGAATTCTAAAAAAAATATTAAATTTGGATTTTTGGTCTCAAACTACATATAGATATCGATTTTTAGCCAAATCGCAAGCATTTGACTTTTGGCGGCCATCTTGGATTTACAAAAATTTAAAAAATTTGACTGCGCTTGGGGAAGTGGCTCGGGCTTCGCCCTCGCCCACAGCTCGCCCTTCGGGCTCGCGTCACTCGGCCTCCGGCCTCGTGAAAATTACTTCCGGGGGAAGGGGGGGGCTGTGGGAGTGGCTCCGGCTTCGCCCTCGCCCGCAGCTCGCCCTCCGGGCTCGCATCACTCGGCCTCAGGCCTCGTGAATATTACTTAGGGGGGATCCAAGAGGAAGGGGGGAGTGGCTCGGGCTTCGCCCTCGCCCGCAGCTCGGCCTGCGGCCTCGCGGGGGTGGCCTTTGCTTTTGGCCTCTGGCTGCGCCTAGTTACTTGGAGTGGCAGTTTGTATGAAATTTGTGTAGAGGAAAATTGTGCATGTATGGCGGCCATCTTGAATTTTGAAAAAAATAAAAAAACATATGATTCTCGTCAAATTGCTTGCAACCCCCTACATTTTGGAAAAAAAATCACGCCCCTAACCCCAACCGTTTTCGCAGGCCGTAACCCTTCCACTTCAGGTTTCCGCAGATCCTCAAATGTCAGATTTTTCTGGTACTCCATTTAGCACCTTCTATACAACCATACATCAACCTAAACCCCACCAACCCCGCAACAGGGCAAACAACTATGTCAATGAGTCAGTCAGTAAGTGAGTGGTAATGTAGGTTTATATATTATAACTAGCTTTTCAGGCGCGGCGCGGGCTGCAAGCAGCCCGCGGTCTTTCGTGAAGCTATTGAAGTAGGTTGAAATATGTTTCCAGTTTAGAAAATGGGTAAGTTTGTATGCAGGAAAATTGTCCTTGTATGGCGGCCATCTTAAATTTCGAAAAAAATAAAAAAACAAAAGATGCTCTTCAAATTGCTCACACACCCCTACATTTTGGAAAAAAAATCACGCCCCTAACCCCAACCGTTTTTGCAGCCCGTACCCCTTCTACATCAGGTTTCCGCAAATCCTCAAATGTCAGATTTTTCTGTTACTCCATTTAGCACCCTCTATACGACCACATATCAACCTAAACCCCACCAACCCCGCAACAGGGCAAACAACTATGTCAATGAGTCAGTCAGTGAGTGAGTGGTATTGTAGGTTTATATATTATCCCTTCGAATGTCGGCATAGCAGACACAATAGTAAAACAATACATCAGACGCCCGCTCCGGGCGTCCGACAGTTAAAGGGTTATAATATAACTAGCTTTTCGGGCGCTGCGCGGGCTGCAAGCAGCCCGCGGTTCATCGTGGGGCTGTTGAGGTAGGCTGAGATATGTTTCCAGTTCAGAAAATGGGTAACTTTGTATGGAGGAAAATTGTCCTTGTATGGCGGCCATCTTGAATTTTGAAGAAAATAAAAAAATAAATGACGTTCGTCAAATTGCTTACAACCCCCTACATTTTGGTAAAAAAGTCACACCCCTAACCCTAACCGTTTTCGCAGGCCGTACCACTTCCACATCAGGTTTCTGCAAATCCTCAAATGTCAGATTTTTCTGGTACTCACTGGAGCACCTTCTATACGATTCTACATCAACCTAAACCCCACAAACCCCGCAACAGGGCAAACAACTATGTCAATCAGTCAGTGAGTCAGTGGTATTGTAGGTTTATATATTATAATATAACTAGCTTTTCGGGCGCTGCAAGCAGCCCGCGGTTTTTCGTGCGGCTGTTGATGTGGGCTAAAAAACATGTCCAGTTGAGAAAATGGGTAAAAACTGCAGACAGTAAAGGAAACATCAAAATATGTGTGGGGGCGGCCATCTTGGATCTAAAATTTGATTCCAGTTCCGAGTTCCGCGGGGTGCTTTACCCCCACATGCAAAATTTCAGACCCCTACGAAGTCCCAGTGAGACGTTATGAACGAAAAAAGTGAAATTTTCTAAAATCCAGGCGCCATCTTGAATTCCAAAAAAAATATTAAATTTGGATTTTTGGGCTCAAACTTCATATAGATATCGATTTTCAGCCAAATCGCAAGCAGTTGACTTTCGGCGGCCATATTGGATTTTCAAAAATAAAAAAAAATTGGACTGCGCTTGGGGAAGTGGCTCGGGCTTCGCCCTCGCCCGCAGCTCGCCCTACGGGCTCGCGACACTCGGCCTCCGGCCTCGTGAAAATTACTTACGGGGGGGGGGGGGGGGGGGAAAGGGGGGGGGGGCTGTGCGAGTGGCTCGGGCTTCGCCCTCGCCCGCAGCTCGCCCTTCGGGCTCGCATCGCTCGGCCTCCGGCCTCGTGAAGATTACTTAGGGGGGATCCAAGGGGGAGGGGGAAGTGGCTCGGGCTTCGCCCTCGCCCGCAGCTCGGCCTGCGGCCTCGCGGGGGTGGCCTTCGCTTTTGGTTTTTGGCCTCTGGCTGCGCCTAGTTACTTGGGGTGGCCGTTTGTATGAAATTTGTATGGAGGAAAATTGTCCTTGTATGGCGGCCATCTTGAATTTTGAAAAAAATAAAAAAACAAGAGACGGTCGTCAAATTGCTTGCAACCCCCTACATTTTGGAAAAACAATCACACCCCTAACCCCAATCGTCTTTGCAGGCCGTACCCCTTCCACATCAGATTTCTGCAGATCCTCAAATGTCAGATTTTTCTGGTACTCACTGGAGCACCCTCTTTACAACCATGCATCAACCTTAACCCCACCTACCCCGCAACAGGGCAAACAACTCTGTCAGTGAGTGAGTGGTAATGTAGGTTTATATATTATAATATAATATAACTAGTGTTTCGGGTGCTGCGCGTGCTGCACGCAGCACGCGGTTTTTCGTGCAGCTGTTGAGGAAGGCTAAAGAACATGTCCAGTTGAGAAAATGGGTAAGACTTGCAGTCTGTTGAGGAAACATGAAAAAATGTGTGGGTGGCCATCTTGGATCCAAAATCTGATTGCAGTTTCGAGTTCCACGGGGTGCTTTACTCTAGTAAAGCAAATTTCAGACCCCTAGGAAGTCCCAGTGAGACGATACTAACGAAATAATTTTAATTTTCTAAAATCCAGACGCCATCTTGGATTCCAAAAAAAAAATTTAAATTTGGATTTTTCGGCTCAAAATACATATAGATATTGATTTTCAGCCAAATCGCAAGCATTTGACTTTCGGCGGCCATCTTGGATTTCCAAAAATTTTAAAAATTTGACTGCCCTTGGTGAAGTGGCTCGGGCTTCGCCCTCGCCCGCAGCTCGCCCTTCGGGCTCGCATCACTCGCCCTACGGCCTCGTGAAAGTTACTTGGGGGGGGGGGGGGGGGGATGTCAAAAAGGGGGGGAGGGGAGCTCGGCCTTTGGCCTCGCTCCGCAGCTCGGCCTGCGGCCTCGCAAGGGGGCTCCGCCTTCGGCCTTCGGCCTCAGGCTACGCCTAGTTGCTTTTGGGGTGCCATTTGTATGAAATTTATATGGAGGGGAATTGCCCTTGTATGGCGGCCATCTTGGATTTTGGAAAAAATCAAAAAACAAATGGCAGTCGTCAAATTGCTTACAACCCCCTACATTTTGGAAAAAAAATCACACCCCTAACCCCAACCGTTTTCGCAGGCCGTACCCCTTCCACATCAGGATCTGGTGATCTTCAACTTTTCGGATTTTTCTGGTTGGTTTCAAAACACCCTGTACACGATGGTATAACATTTGTGACACCTGTCAGTCGGGAACAGGTCAAACAATTATGTCAATCAGTGAGTCAGTGGTAAGTGTAGCTATATATAATATAATATAACTAGCTTTTCGGGCGCTGCGCGGGCTGCAAGCAGCCCGCGGTTTTTCGTGCGGCTGTTGAGGTTGCCTTAATAACATGTCCAGTTGAGAAACTGGGTAAAAGCTGAAGTCAGTAAAGGAAACATCATAATATGTGTGGGGGCGGCCATCTTGGATCCAAAATCTGATTCCAGTTCCGAGTTTCACGGGGTGCTTTAACCCCATGTACAAATTTGCAGACCCCTACAAAGTCCCAGTAAGACGTTATGAACGAAATAAGTTAAATTTTCTGAAATCCAGACGCCACCTTGGATTCCAAAAAAAAACTTAAATTTGGATTTTTGGGCTCAAACTACATATAGATATCGATTTTCAGCCAAATCGCAAGCAGTTGACTTCTGGCGGCCATCTTGGATTTTCAAAAATTAAAAAAATTTGACTGCGCTTGGGGAAGTGGCTCGGGCTTCGCCCTCGCCCACAGCTCGCCCTTCGGGCTCGCGTCACTCGGCCTCCGGCCTCGTGAATATTACTTCCGGGGGAGGGAGGGGAAGGGGGGGGGGCTGTGAGAGTGGCTCGGGCTTCGCCCTCGCCCGCAGCTCGCCCTGCGGGCTCGCATCACTCGGCCTCCGGCCTCGTGAAAATTACTTAGGGGGGGGGATCCAAGAGGAAGGGGGGAGTGGCTCGGGCTTCGCCCTCGCCCGCAGTTCGGCCTGCGGCCTCGCGGGGGTGGCCTTTGCTTTTGGCCTCTGGCTGCGCCTAGTTACTTGGAGTGGCCGTTTGTATGAAATTTGTATAGACGAAAATTGTGCATGTATGGTGGCCATCTTGGATTTTGAAAAAAATAAAAAAACAAATGACTCTCGTCAAATTGCTTACAACCCCCTACATTTTGAAAAAAAAATCACGCCCCTAACCCCAACCGTTTTCGCAGGCCGTACCCCTTCCACATCAGGTTTCTGCAGATCTTCAAATGTCAGATTTTTCTGGTACTCACTGGAGCACCCTCTATACGACCGCACATCAACCTAAACCCCACCAACCCGGCAACAGGGTAAACAACTCTGTCAGTGAGTCAGTGGTAATGTAGGTTTATATATTATAACTAGCTTTTCGGGCGCTGCGCGGGCTGCAAGCAGCCCGCGATTTATCGTGGGGCTGTTGAGTTAGGCTAAGATATGTTTCCAGTTCAGAAAATGGGTAAGTTTGTATGGAGGAAAATTGACCTTGTATAGCGGCCATCTTGGATTTTGAAAAAAATAAAAAAACAAATGACGCTCGTTAAATTGCTTACAACCCCCTACATTTTGAAAAAAAAATCACGCCCCTAACCCCAACCATTTTCGCAGGCCGTACCCCTTCTACATCAGGTTTCTGCAAATCCTCAAATGTCAGATTTTTCTGGTACTCACTGGAGCACCCTCTATACGACCACACATCAACCTAAACCCCACCAACCCCGCAACAGGGCAAACAACTATGTCAATCAGTCAGTGAGTGAGTGGTATTGTAGGTTTATATATTATAATATAACTAGCTTTTCGGGCGCTGCGCGGGCTGCAAGCAGCCCGCGGTTTATCGTGCGGCTATTGAGGTAGGCTAAAATATGTTTCCAGTTCAGAAAATGGGTAAATTTGTATGGGGAGAAATTGTCCTTGTATGGCGGCCATCTTGGATTTTGAAAAAAAGAAAAAAACAAGTGACGGTCGTCAAATTGCTTGCAACCCCCTACATTTTGGAAAAAAAATCACACCCCTAACCCCAACCGTCTTCGCAGGCCGTACCCCTTCCACATCAGATTTCCGCAGATCCTCAAATGTTAGATTTTTCTGGTAATCACTGGAGCACCCTCTATACGACCGCACATCTACCTAAACCCCACCAACCCCGCAACAAGGCAAACAACTATGTCAGTGAGTGAGTGGTATTGTAGGTTTATATATTATAATATAACTAGCTTTTCGGGCGCTGCGCGGGCTGCAAGCAGCCCGCGGTCTTTCGTGCGTGCAGTTCAGAAAACGGGTAAGTTTGTATTGAGGAAAATTGTCCTTGTATGGCGGCCATCTTGGATTTTAGAAAAAATTAAAAAACAAATGACTGTCTTCAAATTGCTTACAACCTTCTACATTTTGGAAAAAAAATCACACACCTAACCCTAACCGTTTTCGCAGGCCGTACCCCTTCCACATCAGGTTTCTGCAAATCTTCAAATGTCAGATTTTTCTGGTACTCCATTTAGCACCCTCTATACAACCATACATCAACCTAAACCCTACCAACCCCGCAACAGGACAAACAACTATGTCAATGAGTCAGTCAGTGAGTGGTAATGTAGGTTTATATATTATATTATAATATAACTAGCTTTTCGGGCGCTGCGCGGGCTGCAAGCAGCCCGCGGTTCATCGTGGGGCTGTTGAGGTAGGCTAAGATATGTTTCCAGTTCAGAAAATGGGTAAGTTTGTATGGAGGAAAATTGTCCTTGTATGGCGGCCATCTTGGATTTTGTAAAAAATCAAAAAACAAATGACGCTCGTCAAATTGCTTGCAACCCCCTACATTTTGAAAAAAAAATCACGCCCCCAACCCCAACCGTCTTCGCAGGCCGTACCCCTTCCACATCAGGTTTCCGCAGATCCTCAAATGTCAGATTTTTCTGGTACTCACTGGCGCACCCTCTATACGACCGCACATCAACCTAAACCCCACCAACCCCGCAACAGGGCAAACAACTCTGTCAGTGAGTGAGTGAGTGAGTCAGTGGTAATGTAGGTTTATATATTATAATATAACTAGCTTTTCGGGCGCTGCGCGGGCTGCAAGCAGCCCGCGGTTCATCGTGAGGCTGTTGAGTTAAGCTAAGATATGTTTCCAGTTCAGAAAATGAGTAAGTTTGTATGGAGAAAAATTGTCCCTCTATGGCGGCCATCTTTAATTTTGAAAAAAATCAAAAAACAAATGACGCTCGTCAAATTGCTTACAACCATCCACATTCTGGAAAATAAAACACGCCCCTAACCCCAACCGTTTTTGCAGGCCGTACCCCTTCCACATCAGGTTTCTGCAAATCCTCAAATGTCAGATTTTTCTGGTACTCACTGGCGCACCCTCTATACGACCGCACATCAACCTAAACCCCACCAACCCCGCAACAGGGCAAACAACTCTGTCAGTGAGTGAGTGAGTGAGTGGTAATGTAGGTTTATATATTATAATATAACTAGCTGTTCGGGCGTTGCGCGGGCTGCAAGCAGCCCGCGTTCTTTCGTGCGGCTGTTGAGGTAGGGTAAGACATGTTTCCAGTTCAGAAAATGGGTAAAAATTGCAGTCAGTAAAGGAAACATCATAATATGTGTGGGGGCGGCCATCTTGGATCCAAAATCGGAATGCAGTTTCGAGTTCCGCGGGGTGCTTTACCCCCACATGCAAAATTTCAGACCCCTACGAAGTCCCAGTGAGACGTTATAAAAGAAATAATTTTAATTTTCTAAAGTCCAGACGCCATCTTGGATTCCAAAAAAAATATTAAATTTGGGTTTTTGGGGTCAAATTACATATAGATATTGATTTTCAGCCAAATCGCAAGCAGTTGACTTTCGGCGGCCATCTTGGATTTCCAAAAAAAAAAGACGCTGCGCTTTGTGATAGTGGCTCGGGCTTCGCCCTCGCCCGCAGCTCGCCCTTCGGGCTCGCATCACTCGGCCTGCGGCCTCGTGAAAATTACTTGTAAGGGGGGGGTGTCAAAGGGGAGGGGGGGGGGGGAGCTCGGGCTTCGCCCTCGCCCGCAGCTCGGCCTACGGCCTCGCGTGGGTGGCCTTTGCTTTTGGCTTTTGGCCTCTGGCCGCGCCTAATTAGTTAGGATGGCCGTTTGTTTGAAATTTGTATGGAGGAAAATTGTCCATGTATGGCTGCCATCTTGGATTTTGAAAAAAAAAAAAAAAATGACGCTCGTCAAATTGCTCACAACCCCCTACATTATGGAAAAAAAATCACGCCCCCAACCCCAACCGTCTTCGCAGGCCGTACCCCTTCCACATCAGGTTTCTGCAAATCCTCAAATGTCAGATTTTTCTGGTACTCACTGGAGCACCCTCTATACGACCGCACATCAACCTTAACCCCACCAACCCCGCAACAGGTCAAACAACTATGTCAATCAGTGAGTGAGTCAGTGGTAATGTAGGTTTATATATTATAATATAACTAGCTTTTCGGGCGCTGCGCGGGCTGCAAGCAGCCCGCGGTTCATCGTGAGGCTGTTGAGTTAAGCTAAGATATGTTTCCAGTTCAGAAAATGAGTAAGTTTGTATGGAGAAAAATTGTCCCTCTATGGCGGCCATCTTTAATTTTGAAAAAAATCAAAAAACAAATGACGCTCGTCAAATTGCTTACAACCATCCACATTCTGGAAAATAAAACACGCCCCTAACCCCAACCGTTTTTGCAGGCCGTACCCCTTCCACATCAGGTTTCTGCAAATCCTCAAATGTCAGATTTTTCTGGTACTCACTGGCGCACCCTCTATACGACCGCACATCAACCTAAACCCCACCAACCCCGCAACAGGGCAAACAACTCTGTCAGTGAGTGAGTGAGTGAGTCAGTGGTAATGTAGGTTTATATATTATAACTAGCTTTTCGGGCGCTGCGCGGGCTGCAAGCAGCCCGCGGTTTTTCGTGGAGCTGTTGAGGTAGGCTTAAATATGTTTCCAGTTCAGAAAATGGGTAAGTTTGTATGGGGAGAAATTGTCCATGTATGGCGGCCATCTTGGATTTTGAAAAAAATCAAAAAACAAATGATGGTCGTCAAATTGCTTATAATCTTCTACATTATGGAAAAAAAATCACGCCCCCAACACTAACCGTTTTTACAGGCCGTACCCCTTCCACATCAGGTTTCAGCAGATCCTCAAATGTCAGATTTTTCTGGTACTCCATTTGGCACCCTCTATACAACCGCACATCAATCTAAACCCCACCAACCCCGCAACAGGGCAAACAACTATGTCAATGAGTCAGTCAGTGAGTGGTAATGTAGGTTTATATATTATAATATATAACTAGTGTTTTGGGTGTTGCGCGTGCTGCAAGCAGCACGCGATTTTTCGTGCGGCGGTTGTTGGCTAAGAAATGTTTCCAGTTCAAAAAATGGGTGAAAACTGCAGTCAGTTGAGAAAACATGAAAAAATGTGTGGGCGGCCATCTTGGATCCAAAATCTGAATTCAGTTTCGAGTTCCTTGAGGTGTTTTACCCCCACATGCAAAATTTCAGACCCCTACGAAGTCCCAGTGAGACGTTATGGACGAAATAAATTTCATTTTCTAAAATTCAGACGCCATCTTGGATTCCAAAAAAAAATTCAAATTTGGATTTTTCTGCTCAAAAAACATATAGATATTGATTTTCAGCCAAATCGCAAGCATTTGACTTTCGGCGGCCATCTTGGATTTCCAAAAATTAAAAAAAACCCGGCTCTTACGAGAGTGGCTCGGGCTTCGCCCTCGCCCGCAGCTCGCCTTTCGGGCTCGCGTCACTCGGCCTGCGGCCTCGTGATGTGGGGAAATTACTTGAGGGAGGGGAAGGGGGAGGGGGGGGGGGGTGAAGGGGGGGCTCGGCCTTCGGCCTCGCCACGGAGCTCGCGCTCCGGGCTCGCGAGCCGGCTTCGCCTTCGGCCTTCGGCCTCGGGCTGCGCCAAGTTACTTAGGGGGGCCGTTTGTATTAAATTTGTATGGGGGGATTTTTTTTTTTATGAAAATTAAAAAAAAAATACTGGCTCTGGTAATTGATCAGGTAGCCCTTTCATTTTATCTATGGGGTCAAATCTCCAGGTCCAACCGTTTAGCCAGGCCGTACCCCTTCCACATCAGGTTTCTGCAAATCCTCAAATGTCAGATTTTTCTGGTACTCGACTTCCTCACCCCTATACGTTCCATCATAAACCATCACCCCTACTATTTGGCAACCGGTCAAACAACTATGTCAATCAGTGAGTGAGTCAGTGGTAAGTGTAGCTATATATAATATAACTAGCTTTTCGGGCGCTGCGCGGGCTGCAAGCAGCCCGCGGTTCATCGTGGGGCTGTTGAGGTAGGCTAAGATATGTTTCCAGTTCAGAAAATGGGTAAGTTTGTATGGAGGAAAATTGTCCTTGTATGGCGGCCATCTTGGATTTTGAAAAAAATAAAAAAACAAATGACTCTTGTCAAATTGCTTACAACCCCCCACATTTTGGAAAAAAAATCACGCCCCTAACCCTAACCGTTTTCGCAGGCCGTACCCCTTCCACATCAGATTTCCGCAAATCCTCAAATCTCAGATTTTTCTGGTACTCACTGGAGCACCCTCTATACGACCGCACATCAACCTAAACCCCACCAACCCCGCAACAGGGCAAACAACTATGTCAATCAGTGAGTGAGTCAGTCAGTGGTAATGTAGGTTTATATATTATAATATAACTAGTGTTTCGGGTGCTGCGCGTGCTGCACGCAGCACGCGATTTTTCGTGCATCTATTGAGGTAGGCTAAGAAAAGTTTCCAGTTTAGAAAATGGGTAAAAACTGCAGTCAGTTGAAGAAACATGAAAAATGTGTGGGCGGCCATCTTGGATCCAAAATCTGAATGCAGTTTCAAATTTCGCGGGATAATTTACCCTAGTAGAGAAAATTTCAGACCCTTATGAAGTCCCAGTGAGACGTTATGAACGAAATAAGTTTCATTTTCGAAAATACAGACGCCATCTTGGATTCCAAAAAAATAATTAAATTTGGATTTTCCGACCCAAAATACATATAGATATTGATTTTCAGCCAAATCGCAAGCAGTTCATTTTCGCTCGCCATCTTGGATTTCCAAAAATAAAATAAAAATGCGACGCTTACTGTAGTGGCTCGGGCTTCGCCCTCGCCCGCAGCTCGCCCTTCGGGCTCGCATCACTCGGCCTGCGGCCTCGTGAAGATTACTTGAGGGAGGGAGGGGGGGGGGTGAAAGGGGAGGAGAGGGGCTCGGCCTTCGGCCTCGCCACGGAGCTCGCCCTACGGGCTCGCCTCGCTCGGCCTCTGGCCTCGCGAGCTGGCTTCGCCCTCGGCCGAAGTTTGTATGAAATTTGTATGGAGGGGAATTGTCCATGTATGGCGGCCATCTTGAATTTTGAAAATAATCTAAAAACAATTGACGCTCGTCAAATTGCCCATGACCCCCTACATTTTAGAAAAAAAATCACGACCCCAACCCCAACCGTTTTCGCAGGCCGTACCCCTTCCACATCAGGTTTCCGCAGATCCTCAAATGTCAGATTTTTCTGGTACTCACTGGAGCACCCTCTATACGACCATACATCAACCAAAACCCCACCAACCCTGCAACAGGGCAAACAACTATGTCAATCAGTCAGTGGTAAGAGCAGCTTTATATAATATAAATAACTAGCTTTTCGGGCGCTGCGCGGGCTGCAAGCAGCCCGCGGTCTTTCGTGGAGCTGTTGGGGTGGGCTAAATAACATGTCCAGTTAAGAAAATGGGTAAGGTTGTATGGGGGACAATTGTCCTTGTATGGCGGCCATCTTGAATTTTGAAAAAAATAAAAAAACAAATGACCGTCGTCAAATTGCTTATAATCTTCTACATGATGGAAAAAAAATCACGTCCCTAACCCCAACCGTTTTTGCAGGCCGTACCCCTTCCACATCAGGTTTCCGCAGATCCTCAAATGTCAGATTTTTCTGGTACTCACTGGAGCACCCTCTATACGACCGCACATCAATCTAAACCCCACCGACCCCGCAACAGGGCAAACAACTATGTCAATCAGTGATGAGTCAGTGGTAATGTAGGTTTATATATATATAACTAGCTTTTCGGGCGCTGCGCGGGCTGCAAGCAGCCCGCGGTTTTTCGTGCAGCTGTTGAGGTGGGCTAAATAACATGTCCAGTTGAGAAAATGGGTAAAAACTGCAGTCAATAAGGAATACATGACAAAATGTGTGGGCGGCCATCTTGAATCCAAAATCTGATAGCAGTTTTGAGTTCCGCAGGGTGCTTTAACCCCATGTACAAAATTTCAGACCCGTACGAAGGCCCAGTGAGACGTTATGAACGAAATAAGTTTAATTTTTTAAAATCCAGGCGCCATCTTGGATTCAAAAAAAATTGTCAAATTCGGATTTTTCGGCTCAAAATACATTCGGATATCGATTTTCAGCCAAATCGGAGGCAGTTGACTTTCGGCGGCCATCTTAGATTTAAAAAATATAAAAAAAAAATGCGCGTTACTTTTGTAAGTGGCTCGGGCTTCGCCCTCGCCCGCAGCTCGCCCTTCGGGCTCGCATCACTCGGCCTGCGGCCTCGTTAAAATTACTTGGGGGGGAGGGGTGGTCAAAGGTGGGGGGGGGGGAGCTCGGGCTTTGCCCTCGCTCCGCAGCTCGGCCTGCGGCCTCGCGGTGGGGCTTCTCCTTCGGCCTTCGGCCTCAGGTTGCGCCAAGTTACTTGGAATGTTTGTATGAAATTTGTATGGAGGGAAATTGTCCATGTATGGCGGCCATCTTGATTTTCGAAAAAAAACAAAAAACAAATGACGGTCGTCAAATTGCTTATAATCTTCTACATTATGGAAAAAAATCACACCCCCAACCCCAACGGTTTTTGCAGGCCGTACCCCTTCCACATCAGGTTTCTGCAAATCCTCAAATGTCAGATTTTTCTGGTACTCACTGGAGCACCCTCTATACGACCGCACATCAACCTAAGCCCAACCTACCCCGCAACAGGGCAAACAACTATGTCAATCAGTCAGTGAGTCAGTGGTATTGTAGGTTTATATATTATAATAATATAACTAGTGTTTCGGGTGCTGCGCGTGCTGCACGCAGCACGCGGTTTTTCGTGCAGCTGTTGAGGAAGGCTAAAGAACATGTCCAGTTGAGAAAATGGGTAAGAATCGCAGTCTGTTGAGGAAACATGAAAAAATGTGTGGGCGGCCATCTTGGATCCAAAATCTGATTGCAGTTTCGAGTTCCACGGGGTGCTTTACTCTAGTAAAGCAAATTTCAGATCCCTATGAAGTCCCAGTGAGACGATACTAACGAAATAATTTTAATTTTCTAAAATCCAGACGCCATCTTGGATTCCAAAAACAAAATTTAAATTTGGATTTTTTGGCCCAAAATACATATAGATATTGATTTTCAGCCCAATCGCAAGCATTTGACTTTCGGCGGCCATCTTGGATTTCCAAAAAAAAAAAAAACGCAATGCTTGGTGGGAGTGGCTCGGGCTTCGCCCTCGCCCGCAGCTCGCCCTTCGGGCTCGCATCACTCGGCCTACGGCCTCGTGAAAATTACTTGGAGGGGGGGGGGGGGTCGAAAAGGGGGGGAGGGGAGCTCGGCCTTTGGCCTCGCTCCGCAGCTCGGCCTGCGGCCTCGCAAGGGGGCTCCGCCTTCGGCCTTCGGCCTCAGGCTGCGTCAAGTTACTTTGGGGGGGCCGTATGTATGAAATTTGTATGAAGAACAATTGTCCTTGTATGGCGGCCATCTTGAATTTCGAAAAAAATCAAAAAACAAATGACAGTCGTCAAAATGCTTACAACCCCCTACATTTTGGGAAAAAAATCACGCCCCTAACCCCAACCGTTTTCGCAGGCCGTACCCCTTCCACATCAGGATCTGGTGATCTTCAAGGTTTCGGATTTTTCTGGTTGGTTTCAAAACACCCTGTACACGATGGTATAACATTTGTGACACCTGTCAGTCGGGAACAGGTCAAACAATTATGTCAATCAGTCAGTCAGTGGTAAGTGTAGCTATATATAATATAATTATAACTAGCTTTTCGGGCGTTGCGCGGGCTGCAAGCAGCCCGCGGTCTTTCGTGCGGCTGTTGAGGTAGGCTAAAATATGTTTTCAGTTTAGAAAATGGGTAAGTTTGTATGGAGGAACTTTGTCCTTGTACGACGGCCATCTTAGATTTAAAAAAAAATAAAAAAACAAATGACGGTCGTCAAATTGCTTATAATCTTCTACATTATGGAAAAAAAATCACGCTCCTAACCTAAACCGTTTTTGCAGGCCGTACCCCTTCCACATCAGGTTTCCACAGATCCTCAAATGTCAGATTTTTCTGGTACTCCATTTAGCACCCTCTATACAACCGCACATCAACCTAAACCCCACCAACCCCGCAACAGGGCAAACAACTATGTCAATGAGTCAGTCAGTGAGTGAGTGTTAATGTAGGTTTATATATTATAATATAACTAGCTTTCCGGGCGCTGCGCGGGCTGCAAGCAGCCCGCGGTCGTTCGTAAGGCTGTTGAGGTAGGCTTAAATATGTTTCCAGTTCAGAAAATGGGTAAGTTTGTATGGAGAAAAATTGTCCTTGTATGGCGGCCATCTTGGATTTTGAAAAAATTTAAAAAACAAATGACGGTCGTCAAATTGCTTATAATATTCTACATTATGGAAAAAAAAATCACGCCCCTAACCTTAACCGTTTTTGCAGGCCGTACCCCTTCCACATCAGGTTTCCGCAGATCCTCAAATGTCAGATTTTTCTGGTACTCACCGAAGCACCCTCTATACGACCGTACATCAACCTAAACCCCACCAACCCCGCAACAGGGCAAACAACTCTGTCAGTGAGTGAGTCAGTCAGTGGTATTGTAGGTTTATATATTATAACTAGCTTTTCGGGCGCTGCGCGGGCTGCAAGCAGCCCGCGGTCTTTCGTGCGGCTGTTCAGGTAGGCTGAAATATATTTCCAGTTCAGAAACTGGGTAAGTTTGTGTAGAGAGAAATTGTCCTTGTATGGCGGCCATCTTAGATTTTGAAAAAAAAATAAAAAACAAATGACGGTCGTCAAATTGCTTACAATGCCCTACATTTTGAAAAAAAAATCACGCCCCTAACCCCAACCGTTTTCGCAGGCCGTACCCCTTCCACATCAGGTTTCTGCAGATCTTCAAATGTCAGATTTTTCTGTTACTCCATTTAGCACCCTCTATACAACCGCTTATCAACCTAAACCCCACCAACCCCGCAACAGGGCAAACAACTATGTCAATGATTCAGTCAGTCAGTCAGTCAGTGGTAATGTAGGTTTATATATTATAATATAATATAAATAACCAGCCTTTCGGGCACTGCGCGGGCTGCAAGCAGCCCGCGGTTCATCGTGGGGCTGTTAAGGTAGGCTAAAATATGTTTCCAGTTCAGAAAATGGGTAAGTTTGTATGGAGGAAAATTGTCCTTGTATGGCGGCCATCTTGGATTTTGAAAAAAATAAAAAAACAAATGACGCTCCTCAAATTGCTTATAATCTTCTACATTATGGAAAAAAAATCACGTCCCTAACCTCAACCGTTTTTGAAGACCGTAGCCCTTCCACATTAGGTTTCCGCAGATCCTCAAATGACAGATTTTTCTGGTACTCACTGGAGCACCCTCAATACGACCACACATCAACCGAAACCCCACCAAACCCGCAACAGGGCAAACAACTATGTCAATCAGTGAGTGAGTGAGTGGTATTGTAGGTTTATATATTATAACTAGCTTTTCGGGCGCTGCGCGGGCTGCAAGCAGCCCGCGTTCTTACGTGCGGCTGTTGAGGTAGGCTAAAATATGTTTCCAGTTCAGAAAATAGGTAAGTTTGTATGGCGGCAAATTGTCCATGTATGGCGGCCATCTTGGATTTTGAAAAAATTAAAAAAACAAATGACGCTCGTCAAATTGCTTACAACCTCCTACATTTTGGAAAAAAAATCACGCCCCTAACCCTAACCGTTTTTGCAGGCCGTACCCCTTCCACATCAGGTTTCTGCAGATCTTGAAATGTCAGATTTTTCTGGTAGTCACTGGAGCACCCTCTATACAACCGCACATCAACCTAAACCCCACCAACCCCGCAACAGGGCAAACAGCTCTGTCAGTGAGTCAGTCAGTGGTAATGTAGGTTTATATATTATAATATAATAATATAATTATAACTAGCTTTTCGGGTGCTGCGCGGGCTGCAAGCAGCCCACGATATGTCGACGAGAACGCGCGCCACAATTTCACTTAATTGAGCATTTTCTGTGTGAATTTTTATAAACTTAAAAATAATGTTTTTATCATTTTAAATTATATTTTATTCAAAGTGCTGGACACTCACCCACAAGGAAGTCGTCAGACGACCAAAGTCGCTGGAAGGCGCTGGATTCAGGCCACTCTAGATCGGTCATTTCGAAAATCCTTGGAAGAGGGCAGTGTCCACTGTGGACGTTATGCGGCTGAAAGTCATTTAATGATTAAATATAAACTTTATTCTGGCCCATTCTACAACCCATATTTTTAGCAGATATTTGAAATTAGCGACTTAAGAATTTGAAAAATAAATTTTACAGCAGAGTTATCATCAACTCGTAAACGAAATTACAACGTATGAACTCCAGCTTTTCAGTATTCTTTGTATGAAACTTCCTACAGCAATGCACACTATTCGGATTATGTTTTGAATAAAAGTACATATTGTTGGGGAAGACTAGCGCCATCTGCGTGTGATCTCGCGAAACACGGGCAAGAATTATCGATTTAGCGATATTCCGTCTACGGGCGCCCCGCCGAGCGCGGATTGTCTTTGCCCGGCCAGAAAAAATAATCTTTGTCTATGGGCCGCGCCAATCTGGCGTCGCCATCTTGTTCTTGTTCGGCCGTTCCTTCGCGAGCCATAAGCGATGCTCGTGCAATCTTGTTTTTGTTATAAAAGCGTATCATTCGTGGAGAAGTGTCGCTAAATTAACTAATTATTGCTTGTTGAATTGTTTGTTAATTGCTGGAAAGGCGTGGAGCCGAAATTGTTCGCTGTGCGTAGAAGTAACGGTATATGTGTCGAGGTTGGAAAACGTGTATATTAAAATCGCCTGATTAGAACGGAAGTTTTGTAAATTGACTTTTAAACGTTTGTAAAACCTATTGTGCGTGGATGCACATAAATAAAAACTAGACGTATAAAGGTGATATGTGTTTAAATCGGAGCGAGTGACATCGCCATGTACCGCTGTTAGGTTATGTACCTAAGCTTGAAGTGTCAAGAATGGTGTTATAATACGACGTATTCGTTTGGGGAACTTGAGCTCAAGTGGGTGCCTACGGACCCATTTTCTTCACCACTGACTTGGATCCCGTGGAGGGACCCAAATCGCCGCCAACCCTGAAGAGGACTTCGGGCTCGACGAATAAGCCAGGCGAGGCCGCCTGAAGACACTATAGACACTGTAAGTGATATTCCATACTGTGATTTTTAATAATTAACCTTCCATCAAAGTTGCAGTATTAGGTAATTCAGAGTAATTCGCTTGGAGTTTTAGATTTAAGTTATAATTAGGTTAGGAGGTTCCCTGGACCTTATTTAGGGTGGTAGCAGACTGCGTAGGTTGTTTGTGTGTTTGTTTGTTTCCGGTGGGATTGCCGGACTTATAAAAACAACGTAATCTTAGCTATCTGCGCCAACAAAAAGTTCGTAAAGTTCGTTTCGTGAGATCGTTACGTAACCGTCTCACCTCGGGACCAGCTCACGATCCGCTTTGCGGGTCGGTCGTCTTGCGGTCTAAAGGGAGAAACTGATTGACCAGAGCGGGTGGCGAGCGGAAAGCGTCGCCTAGGCGTAGCCGAATCGAAGTTCCGAAGCTACGGTGTCAGTCCGTTTACGAGTTGATAAGTCTGCTACGACGTAGTTTGTTACTTACACTTTCACATCTGTGTCGCATGAGCAGGCAGAACTGGTCACAAGCAGTGAAGCGGTAGTAAAAAGTAGTTTAAGAGCACAACCTATAACCGAAAAGTCACAGTTGCTATCACCGCTAGGCCCAACTTCCTCTAAGGTTTCAGAATAATCTGACTACTCTTTGCTCCCGGCGAAGGAATACATCAAGAGAGACGCTGTGTATTGTTTTACTAGGTGACTGTTTCCATTGAGCCATTTCAGATGCCTTATAGGCAGCTCGTAAAATCTGATACAAACGTTACCTATTTACTCGATAAAAATACAGGGTGTCCAGCGGCAAATTTCAAAGTTTGAAAAATTGTAAAAAAAAAACTACATCTCTGACACAAGGTTGGTTTATTTAAGATAATAAACAGAAAGTGCGGTATTTATTTTTTAAATATTACATTCTCCAAATAACGGCCATCGAGTCTGACGCACTCTTCGAGTCTTGAACGCATGTTTTCGAAAACACGTTTACAAAGTGACTGGGGAATCTTGCTGATTTCGGCTCGAATATTTTCTTTAAGTTGTGTCACAGTGGTCGGGTTTGTTTTGTATACAATAGATTTTAAGTAACCCCATAAGAAAAAGTCACATGGACTTAAATCTGTGACCTAGGTGGCCATGGTATGGTACCGTTTCGGGATATGTTTTTTTCAGGAAATAACTCCCGCACTGTATTCATGGACACATTAGCAGTATGAGCGGTAGCCCCGTCCTGCTGAAACCACGTGTTTCTGTTAAAAGATGCACTATTCTCTAGTTCCAGCTTAAAAAAATTACGTATTATCTCGGCATATCTCTCTGAATTCACAGTAACAGTTTGGCCACGTTGATTTTCAAAGAAATAAGGCCCTATGATGGCAGATGCTGACATTGCACACCAGACTGTCACTTTAGGTTTATGTAAAGGCTCTTGATGCATTTGTCTTGGGTTATGCATATCCCAATAACGAAAATTTTGCTTATTTACATAGCCTCCGATGTGAAAGTGGGCTTCATCACTAAAGAATATGTTGCCCAAACGATTAGCAGTAGCAAATCTCAACAACATCATCTCCGCATACGATTTTCTTAATGCAAAGTCCGAATCATGTAAATCTTGCACGATCTGAATTTTATAAGGGTGGAACTTCAGTTTTTTTCGCATTATCACCTGTAAAGTCGATTTGCTGATTCCTAATATGGATGCACGTGCACGAAGTGATAAACGCGGATTTTCAGTCACAGAAACCATGACGCGTTTAACATTTTCATCCGTCGCTACCGTCGGTGTAGGTCCCGGTCTGAGTTTATTTAATGTGGATCCTGTAGCCCTGAACTTCGCTACCCATGACTGGATAAGGTTGACCGATGGTCCATCACGTACACGACGTATACCATATCGATTGTTAAATCGACGGCGTGCTTCAGTGAGCGAAAACCCACTCGAAATGTACGCTTCGACAGCAAAAGCGCGGTGCTCTCCACTCCACTGTTCCATGGCTACTAAAATCACCGCACCGCTTGCGCTCGCAATGATGCCCCCCGCGCCCCTCTCACACGTTGCGTTCAGAAACTACGTTTATTTAAAATTTGAAATCTGCCGCTGGACACCCTGCACATTATAAGGCTTAACTTGACCCAGGCACTTGTACTACCCATCATTGATTATGCTGATGTGTGTTTTCTGGACATAACTGAGGAACAGCTTGACAAGCTAGATCGCCTACTCAACAACTGCATTCGATTTATTTTCTGTCTGCGTAAATACGACCATATCTCAGAATACCGTTCTCAGCTTAAATGGCTCACCATTCGTCAACGCAGGAATCTACATTTACTATGTCAGCTTTATAATGTGCTTAATGACCCTCTTTCTCCAGATTATCTTAAGACAAGTTTCAAACTTTTAAGTTCTACTCATGAGCGAGTCCTGCGTTCGTCCAACAATTTGACATTAGAAATTCCTTCCCACCGTACTGGTTTTTTCTCTAAATCGTTCGCCGTAACGGCAGTAAGACTCTGGAACGCGCTTCCTGATACCATGAAGACAGCCACTAGTCGTGCTAGTTTTAAAACTTCGCTGTTTAAGCATTTGCTTGCCGAGTCCAATTAAGTGTGAAATTGCTGCAATAGTAGTTTAAGTAATATTTATGTATTTTTCTAGTGTTATACGTATATATTATATAAATTGTATATATTAATATTTATAGTATATTATTATTTTTTGTTTGGTTATATGCACCAAATATGTATTTATTTTAGTAAGTAGTGTACAGTAGTTTATGTTATGTAGTAATTTTAATATTTATTGAATTGCCCTATTCCACTCCCTTTTACTTATCCCATTATTTTACACCCACCTAAAATTCTCTAACAACCCAAAGGTTGGCTGTTAGATAATGCTTTTAGCATTAAGTCCGCCTATTGTGCCATACAATTTGTATTTTGTACAATAAAGGTTAAATAAATAAAAAACATACATACATACATACTATCACGTCTTTATCCCTAATGGGGCAGACAGAGCATTTTGGGTCTTGCGGTTCTATGCAGAGCCCAGGGCCGCAAGACCCAAAAGCCACTTTTAGCGTCATGGTGGGCGAGAAGATGGAAAAGCAATCAATACAGTGATGGGTTGCTAGCCGCATCGCCTGTTAACATGATTTGCATTTTTGCCCATTCCCTCGATCGGCTTTTACGATCTGCGTGGGAAGAGAAGCAGCTGGTACATTCTAAGTTTTTTCATTTCTCCCAGACCAGCATGGGATAAATAAAAAAATAAATAAAAATAACTCACATCGGAACGGAAGCTGCGGCGGTCAACCTTCTTAACTTTTAAACCAAAGTAACATTTATTTCTATCTATGAAGTTCATAGAATAGCTTGAAAATAAACTCAGCCACTGGACACCGCTGCTGGAAGTCGCGAGCAGTCGCGAGGGTTTTGTTTTTTTCAAGCTTTACTACATACTGTGTATTGTGCAAATGGAAATAAAGATTATTATGATTTGACAGTGAAAGTATGGTGTCAGCCGCTGCCATTCCGGTGTGAGTTCAGCCTTACTCGTATATCCTGCAAATTGTAGTTGACTTTGTCTTTATGTACTTTTAGTTTTAACTCCTCTCACGTTGAATTGTACATGTGATAGCTGCAGCTCTGTTGATATTCCAACGGACGTAGGCACACTGCGTCCTATGAGAATATATTGTAATATTACATTCCTTATAATCATCTAGTTTTGTTTAAAGGTTCTCGCGACTATTCCGCGACCAAAAACACGCTTACTTATTTAATCACTTCTTCAACTCAACTTTAAAACCTCTGTGGCTTGTAAATATCATGCCAGGCTGGTGATCCCGAGTTCGATCACCGGTCTGGTCAAGATAGAAAAGATTCAGATTGCCTTGGGTCTGGGATGTTCAACTATATACCCATGTATTTGTCACATTATTACATATCTATAGTAACGTCGACTTAGTAAATAGCCAATAAAACAAGCCTCTTACTTACTTTGGGGTTAGCACAATCTGTGTAATTTGTCCGTATATTTAATTTTATTACCTCTTTATTCAATTTTGACAATCCATTTCATTAAAAATAAAATTGGTGCTTGTGATCACTCCTGTTCAAACCTGAACTAACCGAACTGTCCGAACTGAGCATCACATAACTTAGAATTTTGAATCTTTAATCTTTAGAGTCAGTTCAGATAGAGGAAAAATGTTCGCGCGGGCTCGAACCTCATCTAGCCGCCATTCACACAGAGAGCAAAAATGCGCTTCGTGACTGTGCGATATCGAAAGAATGCTCGAGACCGTTCACCGATGTTGCTAACCTTATTATTGGTTTACGATTATCACCGTTCGATGTGATTATTGCGCTTTTAGCAGAGAAGGAATAAGAACATATAAATAAAGAAAAGAAAAGGCGTCTGGACATACCACGTATGGTAAGAACTAATAATTTAAAATACAGAGGAACTCTATTTTATGACTATTATAAAATATATAATAAAAAAATTAAATGTTACCAAATGTGTTACGCCCACACATTAAAACAATTTATTATGTGGAAGATAAATTATTTAAACAATTGTTTAACTATTTCAGTTGAAGAGCGAATGACTAAGGGCTTGATGTGAGTAAAACAACACACTTGACTTGACACATTGATTAAACAATCATATCTTTGTACCAAACATATCAATATTTCTTGAAAAAAAAGCTACGAATTCCCCAACAATACACGAAAAATTTAGCAGCAACACTAAAGGCGGTGGTGGCGGCGCGTGCCCCATAGAACTTCCGCCGAAGAAAGGCCGCTAGGACGCGCACGAGTCACGCGACCGAGTTGCGAGCATTGCGCCAGATGCCGCTTGAAGCCTGCGTCGATAATCATTCAGTTTTATACTTTAAGTAATGGTAATAAGGTTGTAATTTTAATGGAACTCGTAAATTCCGCGAGGATTTTTCCGATCTGTCTTCTTCTTCTTCTTCTCGTGTGTGTTAGTGACTAACACTTGTGTCAGAGTTTTTAAACCGCCTTAAAGGCCTCTGACATGGTTTTAGGTAACGACCAATGTCAAAGACAGTGACCGGGACCGACGGCTTAACGTGCCCTCCGAAGCACGGATCATTTTACTTATCGGACAATCAGGTGATCAGCCTACAATGTCCTAACCAAACTAGGACAACAACACAAAGTCGTTGCCCCCGCCGGGAATCGAACCCGCGACCTCCGGTTATGAGCCGAACGCTCTAACCATTACACCACGGAGGCAGGAGTAATAAGCTAATTAAACAATTTATTATGCCATTATTGTAACGTAAATGTAACTTACACTTCAAATTGTGACTTTGTATTCCTCAATGGCGAGCCAAGGACGGTTTTTTTTCTTTCGACTTTTTTTCTTCGCCTGGCAACATTAGGCGCCACATCTACTTTGTACTATTATGCCGAAATAATTGTGAAAACAGTTCGAAATCCTTGCGAAATCCAGCTCACAAGTGAGAATTAACGTCAAAAGACATTGTATAAAAAACTAGTTAAACAGTGATAGGTTACTGTGAAAATCTCAGTGCGTTGTTGACTTGTTGACGTCGGCATAACCTCAAAAGCCGGTGCTATCACAAACATGTTTTTTGAGATCCCAAGTGCATTGCATACAACTAGCCTTATTCCTCAGTACATATCCTTATAACTTTATGCTCATTTCGTCCTTAAATGGGATCGCTTTTGCCGTATCCTCCGTCCCCGATTTTTACGCCGTATGACAATGAAGTGTAATGGCTGTCTAATTTCTACTGATAAAAACAATATAGTACGTAAAAGCAACTCTTGCGCTGCTGTTTATTGTTGTTCCTGCCTAAATATCTCGAGTGCGGATGCCAATAAGCTCCCGAAGAAGCAGATTCCAAGTCAAAAATGTCCAGCCTGCGTAAATGTCACGAAGCGCCGTCCGCCAACAAATGACAATACGCCGATTCGCTCATGCAATGACGCCTCCAAGGATCCTGACTGTTTCCTGGATAATAGTCACACTGCTACCGGGTCCTGTATCCTAGAATCGGGACAATTAACCTTGGATAGCATCAGTAGTCTCCTGGATGCAAAGCTTTCCTTGTCGTCGCCTCTGATGATTGATCTTCGTCAAGCTCTTAAGGAGGACGTAAACTCTATGATTTCTGCTCAAATAGCAACAGCTGTAAGAGCTTTGAAAGATGACTTCACCAAAACTACTGATTTCTTATGTGATGAACAAGCATCTATCAAGAATATTATTACAGAAAAAAATGAGTCAATTTTGCAACTTCAAAACGACAAGTCCCTATTGGAAAAAGACCTGCATAACTTGCAGAGCGGTTTGGCTACCATAGAAAAAAGCTCCAGAGACCGGAACATTGAGCTACAGGCCGTGCCAGAAAAACATAAGGAGAATGTGATCACCTTGTTTAAGAATATATGTGCAGTGCTGCAGGCTGACGTGGCAGACAGTGAGATACATGGCTGTCGTCGAGTTGCCAAGCTGGACCCCACGTCGAAGCGCCCAAGAAACATTATTGTCACCCTGTCTTCCATGCGAATTCGTGATATAATCCTCTCTGCTGCATACCGCTACAACAAGGCACACCCGAAGGAAATGCTTAACTCCTCGCACGCAGGGCTGACTGGTGAAACTTGCCGTATATCCGTCTGAGCATCTCTCTCCGCAGTGCAAACTCTTGCACTCTGTAACTAGAAAGTTCTGCAGGGATAACGCTTACAAATATGTTTGGGTTAGGTATGGTACTATATATATAAGAAAAGATGATAGTTCAAAGGCTCTCCGGATCAGAGATCAGGAGGCATTGGATAAGCTAATAACTTGATTATACCTGTTTCTGTTTTGAATTATTTTTGATGTAAATACATCAGGGATCGGGAGGCATTGGATAAGCTGATAACTTGATTTTACCAAATTGTTTTTTTTTACTTGGAATTATCTTTGATATAGGTACTTGGATCACTTCATATTCCACAATGGTTAAGATTTATTACCAAAATGCAAATAGACTACGTTCTAAAACTAAAGAGTTGTATTTAGGTGCTCTTAACCACAGCTATGATATTATTTGTTTAGTAGAAACTAATTTTAATGCGAGTGTCTTTGATGGAGAATTTTTAGACCACCGTTATAACATATTCCGAAGGGACCGAGTTGATACAAGTATAGTAAAAACTGATGGGGGAGGTGTACTATTGGCTGTAAAGAAAAATTTTAGTGTAACCCGCAGGACAGACTGGGAGACCAAATATGAGGACCTGTGGTTGAGCGTTAAACACTTATTTTATACTTAACATTTGTACTTGTTACTTGCCTGGTTACTTGACGAGATGTCCTCTTTCTACATGAATTGTCATAATATAATTTTAAATTCTGACTCTAAAAATAATTTCTTATTAATTGGAGACTTTAACACACCATCTTTAACGTGGACTAAGTCAAGCGATTCATGCAATTATGAATGTAGCGACCCACAGGACTCTAGAGGCGTGATGTTGGTCGATACGATGGCATTGTGTGAGTTAAAACAATTTAATAATATTCCTAATCAAAATAATAGATACCTTGACTTAGGTAGATCCACATCATCCTGCACTTGATATTACAGTAACCAATACAATTTCACATTTTGTGAGACCGAATAATGTGTCACGTTTTAACTATTATAAGTGTAACTATGACAAGGTAAAGTCCGAATTAAGTAAAGTTGCTTGGCCTGATCTTTTTTCTTCCCCAGATATAAACTCTAACATAGACTCTTTTTACAATGTTTTACTACATATAATAGATAGGCATACGCCTAAAACATCATCAAAATCTGATAGTTATCCTACATGGTACAACAATGCACTTAAACATTGTATGCGAGAAAAAAATAAATTTCACTCCCTTTTCAAAAAGTACCAAAATCCTAGGGATCATGACACTTTCTCAATGCTTCGAAAAAAAAAGTAAAACTCTTATTGATTTTTGTTATTTTTTATTTTATTTTATTGATTCATGTACACTTGAAAAATTTACAAATAAAACCTTATAAAAGTAAACTTAGTACATAGGTGCTACTTATTCCTAAAGAAATTTCTTCCAGTAGACCCGCGAGAGGAAATGGGAAGGAAGAGGTAATTGGCGTGTACAATACAAAAGTAAATACCTATACAAAATACATAAATAAATTTAAAAAAAGAACATACCTACATAAACATACGTAAAATAAACTTACATAAATACTCATATATACTTATACATATTTACATATACACTTAATAAATACGTATGATAATATTTCTAAATATTATGATCAGGATGATAAAGACAGATAGTAATCTTTTACTCGTTTCTTAAACGTCATTATTGTTTTAGAATCGCGAATTGTTATAAAAAATACTTAAATTCAGTCGAGGACTCTCTACAAAAGGACATCAAATCTTTCTGGCGCTTTGTAAATAACAGAAAAGGCATTAATAGTATCCCCAATACCATGACTTACAATGGCAAAACAGCCAGCAGTGGAAATGGTATTAGCGAGTTATTTTCTGAATATTTTGGATCAGTTTTTTCAACGAGTGCCCCAACTACAAATAAGGACACTTCAAATATAGTCGTGTCACACGACAATGTTTTGTCAACAGTAAGATTAACTTGTAATGAAGTATTAAAGAAACTTAAACTACTTGATACCAGTAAAGGAGCTGGTCCTGATGGTATTCCCCCACTGTTTTGCAGGAACTTTGCCAAGGAGTTGAGCGAGTCATTAACAATTTTATTTAATATGTCTCTTAGTACTGGTATTTTTCCTGCGGAATGGAAGCAAGCATATATACTTCCTATTTATAAAAAAGGAGATAAATCTAAATGCGAAAACTATAGACCAATCAGCATTCTTTCTTGTATAGCAAAACTTTTTGAATCCCTTACTTATGATATTTTATATAACCATCTTAAACAGTCTTTAACTGAGAAACAGCATGGATTTGTTAAAAATAGGTCAACAGTAAGTAACTTGCTAGAATATAAGAACTATATATGCTCTGTTTTTGCATATCGTGGCCAAGTAGATTCTGTATATACCGATTTTACATCAGCATTTGATAAAGTAGACCATAACATACTTTGCTCGACACTCACTTCTTATGGAGTTCATGGGGACCTGCACAGATGGGTTTGCTCTTACCTAAGTAATCGTAGCCAATTAGTAACAGGTTTTATTTCCTCTTCTGTGCCCGTCTCCTCTGGTGTCCCTCAGGGCTCCCATCTGGGGCCTCTTCTTTTTAACATTTATATTAATGACCTGGCAGACCAACTAAAACGTCCTTTCTTGCTATACGCCGATGATCTAAAAATCTTTATGAAAATTGAAAATAACATTGACTGTCTTCGACTTCAGCGCGATCTGGATACTATATCCAAGTGGTGTGTTAATAATAACATGTACCTTAGCATTGCCAAATGTTCTGTTATATTTTCACCAGGAAGAAAAATAAAATTGTCTTTGACTACAAACTTCAAGGCCAGATTTATTATTTTAGACATGCGATTCAATCGCATGTCTAAAATAAGAGACCTGGGCATTATATTCGATGAAGAGCTTTCGTTCAGACCGCATTATGAATATATCGTTGCAAGAAGCAATCAGCTCCTAGGTTTTGTTTTTAGAACTACTCATTTATTTAGAAAGCCTAGATCATTATTATATATTTTCTTTGCACTCATACGCAGTCTGCTCGAGTATGGTAGCTCTATTTGGTCTCCCTTTTATAAAATACATATTAATAGATTGGAAAGTGTGCAAAATAAATGTTTGAAAATATTAGCATACAGACTCAACATTAGCAGAAATCTTGATAATTACCAGCAAAGGTTAACAGAATTTAATGTGATGTCTCTTGAAAACAGGAGAAAGATTTAGGATCTTATGATTTTATATAAAGTACTACATTCACTCATTGATTCGCCAGCTTTATTGACAACTTTATCATTCAATACTAATCATAGAACACGAAATCCTAATATTTTTCTATTACAGGTATGTAGAAGTAATACTTCTTACTATAACCCCTTAACCAGAATGTGTAGATGTTACAACAAGCACTCTTCGAAGGATCATAGCGTGGATATATTCGGCTCGAAGCAACTCGTATTTAAAAAAATGTTATTTAATAAACTAGCTGATGCCCGCGACTTCGTCTGCGTGGACTTTAGGACTCCGGCATATGAGTATGGTCATCAGGCTGAAAAACTTTTGCTAATTCGTCATTAATGTATATTTCTAACAGTTTAGCTGGACCATTATATTTTTGCATCAGGTGTTCCAGATCTTCGAGTTTTATACCTCAACAATAAAAGTTCATCAGGCTGAATAACTTTTGCTGAGACGTCTTTTTTATATTTCTTATTATAGTTGAGCTGGACCTATATGGTTCTGTATCATGTGTTCCATTTTCCAAAATCAATTATAGCCTATATTTTGAAAAAAAAAAGTTTCATTCAAATCCGTCCAATATTTCCGGAGATAAGCGTATACAAACAGACAGATTTTTTATTTTATTTTTTACTATATTACAGTCTCCATCGCCCCATTTTTTTAAATATATTTAATGTACAGATACATTTTTTTACTGTTTTATTATACGTAGAGACCATTATGTTACTCCATTATAAATCAAGTGTTCCAGACTTCGATTTTTATACCTCAACAAAAAATGCTCATCAGGCTGAACTACTTTTCCTAAGGCGTCATTTTATATTTCTTATAGTTTAGCTGAACCATTATGGTTCTGCATCAGGTGATCCAGGTCTTCGATTTTTATAATTCAACAAAAACTGTTCAGCAAGCTAAACAACTTTTGCTAAGGCGTCATTTTTATATTTCTTGTTGTTAAGCTGAACCATTAAGTTTTTGCATCAGGAGTTCCAGATCTTCGATTTTTATATCTCAACAAAAAAATTTCATCAGGCTGAACTACTTTTGCTAAGTCGTCCTTTTTATATTTCTTATAATTTAGCTAGACCATTATGGTTCTACATCATGTGTTCCAGATCTTCGATTTTTATATCTTAACCAAAAATGCTCATCAGGCTGAACTACTTCTGCTAAGGCGTCATTTAATATTTCTTATAGTTTAGCTGGACCATTATGGTTCTGCATCAGGTGTTCCAGATCTTTGATTTTTATAACTCAACAAAAAGTGCTCAGCGGGCTAAACAACTTTTGCTAAGGCGTCATTTTTATATTTCTTGTCGTTTAACTGGACCATTAAGGCTCTGCATCAGGTGTTCCATTTTCCAAAATCAATTATAGCCTATATGTTGCTCAGGCTTAACAGACAGACAGACAAAAAAAATCCAAAAAATCTTTTTTGTGTTCTCTTTTTTTATCGCCCACATCCATTTTTTTTAATTTTTATCAATTGTACAGACACGCGGTTCCTACTGTTTTATTATATATATTGATACTCAGACAAAATTAACATTGTCACGTGAGTCGTGGCAATATTATGTCCAACATATTGTAAACTTATTAGTAGGTAGGTATTTACTCCAGTTTTATTATTCTTATTTTAATAACAATCAGCCTTATTAAAGGCTGGCTTTTTTGCTGCGTTTAGGCCGCTGTCCGGCCGAATAAAGTTGACATTTTCAGATGAGACAGTGGCATGTTATTATTTGTCAACTTGATTTGGTCGGATAGTGGCTTAGGCCTAGTAGCGGGTTAGTCCGTTTTGGATGATATCTGTTTTTCTTAGTCCAACTGGATATTGGCTGGGATTGCGCATACTGGGTCTTTGATGGTCGTTTTGTATGCGCTGCTGTTCTGTTATAATCAACATGATTGGTCACTGCGCAGGTCTGGGACTCAGTGTGGTGCACGCCTGGCTATTCAAATATATTTTAAGTAGTACTTTTTCATGTATTTAAAATAAGTAGGTCTTTATAATAATACTAATGATGCAACTGTAAACACATATAATTGGAGTAGGTGAAAGTGGGGGAATTACGAACACCTAAGGGAACACTTGAATAAAAAAGCGAAATATAATCACGGAGTTTCTTTTATTATTAAAACAGGAAGTTTACTTATCAGTCTTAACGAATTCAGAAAACAACAGTTAAATTTTTGTTAAATGTAACAATATGAAAAAAAAACAAAACCCTTAGTTAAAAAAAAAGCCGAACACCAAGTGGAGTAATTACGACTTAACATTAATAACGGCAGTGATCACATTTATAACCCAACGATGTTGATTGCCCATCAGTACAATTCTCATGAGCCCAGTTTTTACACTCGTAACACATAATCCAGTCTTCAACAGGGGGATCTATATATTTTTCTGTACAAAAGACACAATAGTAGTCTTTTTCCTCTTCGCCTTTTTCTTTTTCTTTCGTATTTTGAATAGCGTCACTAAAATCTACAATATTCTTACATACATACATACATACTATCACGTCTTTATCCCTAATGGGGCAGACAGAGCATTTTGGGTCTTGCGGTTCTATGCAGAGCCCAAGGCCGCAAGACCCAAAAGCCACTTTTAGCGTAATGGTGGGCGAGAAGATGGAAAAGCAATCAATACAGTGATGGGTTGCTAGCCGCATCGCCTGTTAACATGATTTGCATTTTTTGCCCATTCCCTCGATCGGCTTTTACGATCTGCGTGGGAAGAAAAGCAGCTGGTACATTCTAAGTTTTTTTTTATTTCTCCCAGACCAGCATGGGAGATATTACAATATTCTTGAAATTCTTTAACACTCTTTTAGTATTTTTGATTGAAGGTTTCTTATCACTACATTTCAGTCTTTTTATTTGAGATCCTTTTTGTAGCTTATATTCTGGAATTTTCTTGATGTCTTCTGCTTTAGCTCTTTTTCTGTTTTCCTTTTCTTCTAACTGTTCTTTTATAGGCGTGCTCGTAAGAATAGTTGACCTTTTTTTCTTCATATTGCGTTTTGATACTTTTGGAGAAATAATAGGCAATTCAACGATGTCGGATAGGGAAACTGTATGCGTATTGTATTTTCGCTTTGTGAATTATCAGGACCTGTATCGGAAGCCGGAACATCAAGATCTCCAATTTGGGCTACGGCACTTTGTCTTATATCAGCATCCTTGGAAGCATCATAACCTTGCTGAATGTCGGTTGCTTGGTTATTTGAAGTTGCTTGTGTAGTATTTTTAGACATATATGGCTCAATAACATCAAACTCAATGGGGCGGAATGGATATATTCCTGCAGATCTAAATCCACTGGCAGCTTTTTCAAGGTTGCTGCAACGGTTAAAAGCTCGTGTAAATAATTCTACTTTTTCAAATTCTGTGATGTTCTGACCAAATCTATCTGCCATATAATTGTCACATTCTTGATTATATGCAGTTTTGATGGGGCCAAAATATGTTAAATCCAAGGGTTGGAGTTAGTGTGAGGTATGTGGTGGTAAAGTTAGCATAATTACACCATGTTCTCTGCAGAGTGAGAATGCATCAAGACTTATATGACTCTCATGATTGTCTAAGATGAGCAAAACGAGATCTGCCTTTGAAGGTTTCGCAAACACAATAAAATGATGAAGCCAATCAACAAATAGCCTTTCATTTATCCATCTAGAGTCAGATACAGTCGCAATCATGTTTGGATTACTCCCTTTAAGTAACAGAGGATTCATACGCTTTCTTTTAAATATAAAAAAAGGAGGAATGTACTGACTGTAGATATACCTGTCTCGTCTACATTAAAGATTTTGTCAGGTTGAATATGATGTTTGTCTTGTATGGCCTTCAAATTATCATAAAAAACTTTAACTTCAGTTCCATTGAACGCAGTGATACGATTCAGTAAAGTTGCCTCAGGTGTCCTCAGTGATATGCTGGGATGTCTTTTCATAAAACTGTATACCAGTCTTTCCCAGCTAGACGTTTAACTCGGTCAAAATTGTGTGAAAGGTTATTTTTCTCTGCATATTGGTAGGCGATTTGGCGAATTTTTTTTATTGTTAAGCCATAATAGAGTTTACTACACTTTATTATGTAATCAACAAGTTGCGTTTCCTGCTCGTCTGTAAATAATGGCTTTCGGCCAGTCTTTGGCTGTTTTATAACAGCTTTTTTTAGGTGATCAAATATGGTTGTTTTGGGAACATTGTAAGTTTCTGCCGATGCTGAGTTTTTTGACTTTTACATCATCTATAGCCTTTTTAAGATCTTCGAGATTATACTTCGTTTCGGTTTTTCTTTTGTAATTCCGAGGCATCTAAAACAATAATAACAAAGAAATTAACGGGGAAAGAAAAAAAGGACGGGGTAATGGCGAACGTTCGTGATTGCCCGAAATGGAGTGTTCGCTTTTGCCCCACTGGATCGAAAACAAAAAAAATGGAAAAAAAAAGATAGGTTATACTCCTTTTGCCCATTGCGTCATTCTTATTCAGCTGATTAATATGTGATAATTTCACTACGCAAAAGTTAATTTACATTTGTTGATAAAAAACAAAGTAACATAAACTTGAATTCACCAAAAAATTACATCAAAATCATGCGAAATATCGAAAAATGCATACCTTGATAAGTACGTGCGTCCGCGTCGTGTTGTTGACCGGCACTACCGGTGGCGTGATCTCTAAAATGGCAGCAAGTAAAATATGGCTATCTCTTTCTAACACATTAGAATCATTGAATTCGGGATTACCCCGCGTTCGCGTTTTCCCCACTCTCCCCTACAACGCAGATCAAAATGTACAATATTTATAACTTTGTTACTTCTAAACATGTATTGGTTGTAATCTGTTTGTGTTTCTAATAAATAAATAAATAAATACACACGTGAGATACGTCAACGGGACGTCGGCGGAGGTTTTTAAAAAATGCGATTAATACAGGAAACCTATAACTAATGATCAGCGATTGATCAGAACTTACTTCTAATGATCAGTGATTGATCAGCAAGGAGTCACCACGACACGGACGTGTGGTTCCCGATCGAACTCTCGACTTGCTCTGGTGTTCCAAGACGTTCCCAGGATGACCGCACAATGCAGGTGGCTTCGTGTCAGCAGTTTCCATGACGTGATTCACGTATTCTTCTTAAAGGTTTCGCAATGTGTGTTCTTTCCGTGGGAATGTTTGGTATATGGATAGGGCTAAGAGCCCGTAACACCTCCCCCCTTAGCAGAGCAACTATTTGCCAATGTTAATGCTTACCATGGCTATGTTGCATCGACGATTAGATATGGCCTTATTTTCTGGGGGAATGCAACAGGAAAAGAAGAAGCATTCAAAGCACAGAAGAAGTGCATTCGTTCATTGTGTGGAATACATGCTAGAGATTCATGTGTACCACATTTTAAAAAACTAAAAATATTAACATTGCCAGATATGTATATATATGAACTAGCTCTTTTTGTGAGATTAAATATACATCGTTTCCAATTCCTCAGTTCCACTCGCATCAACGACAGAATTTGGCCGATGACACACAAGACATCTACGTTTGGTGCAAGTGTGTTTGGCATGGCTTCTATAGTATATAACAAGGTCCCAAAAAAAATTAGGAACTTAAGTTTAAATTTATTTAAGAGTCAACTTATGGAACTATTAATTGACAAATGTTATTTATTTTTATTTTATTTTATCAAACTTTATTGTTCCAAAGTACAAATATACTTTTAACAAATGGCGGACTTAATGCTAAGAGCATTTTCTCCCAGTCAACCATAGGGATAAACAGAAAAAACGATGCGGCACAAAAAGCAATACAATATACTTACACATATCAAATAATACTATATAACTACATTATATACCTATGATATATACCAATATATATCTTCTTACATATATACAATACATACATACACATTTACTTATAATAACATATACCTAAATAGTTGAGAAGTGAAGAAGTAAATAATAATGACTTTATGAAGAAAGGGAGTTCAAGAGGTGAGCGTAAACTTTTCTTTTAAACGAGAATTTGGTGGAAACTTCTCTTATGTCAACGGGTAAAGCATTCCAGAGCCGTGAGGCTTGAAGAGAAAAAGAGTTAGACATAAAATTTGTTCGGAAAAGGGGGATAAAGAGCTGACGTGTCTCATTAGAACGAAGTTGACGATCGTGTGTGTCTGACAGATAATTAAATTTACATTTTAGATATTCAGGGTAATCAGGATTTGAAAGAATTGAAAAAAGAGTACACAGTAATCGAAGTTCCCTGCGTTGGCGAATAGGAAGCCAATTAAGTTCAGAACGAAAGGAAGACACATGATCATATTTTCGAAGACAGAAGATAAAACGAATGCAGTTATTAAGGAGTCGATCAAGTTTATTCAAAAGATCTACATTGAGGTCGGGAAAACACACATCAGTATAGTCAAAGATAGGCAAAATTAAAGACTGGACAAGTAAGATCTTTGTCTTGACGGGTAAAAAATTCCTAAGACGATTTAATTGTTGAAGACTTAGAGTGATGTTTTGACTAATTGCAGCTATGTGAGTGGTCCAGCTAAGGGTGGAGTCAATTTGTAACCCAAGATTATTGACGGAGTTGCAATAAGGAATAATATTGTTATTAAAGGTTACTGCTTGGATTGATTTGGTGTCAATTTGACACAGGCCACGGAAAGGGTGCACCCGATGGCATTGGTGGATGTCCTAAAAATAGATGTGATAAGTTTGTTGCAAATGGAAGAGACGTAACGAAAATTGACAACTTTGTTGACTGTGCAAGAGTCAATTGCAAAAGTATTGATGTGATTCCAATTGATGATACGTATGTCCCTGAAATACAAAATATAGCAGATGCATCGACTGTTCGTCTTTTCAAAGGGACTTTTAAAATACACCAAATTTCCTGGAGCAAGACAGAGCCTAATATACTTCACGCAAGAAGGTTGAGCTGTATCGAATGCCCCAATGACATTGAGTGTAGTCATATTGAAATTGGTCAAATTCCAGTTCATGATATGCACTTATCTGAAACTCCATCACATTCCATTCATTCATCAAAATTCATCTCCTCTTATAATGACAAAAAGACGTCTAAGAATCGCTATTGATGACGAAAAATCACCATGCCCATCAAAAAAAATAACAAACAGTCGATGCATCTGCTATATTTTGTATTTCAGGGACATACGTATCATCAATTGGAATCACATCAATACTTTTGCAATTGACTCTTGCACAGTCAACAAAGTTGTCAATTTTCGTTACGTCTCTTCCATTTGCAACAATTTTATCACATCTATTTTTTAGACATCCACCAATGCCATCGGGTGCACCCTTTCCGTGGCCTGTTTCGGTAAAATGCCACGTAATTGTTTCCGCATTTGAAATTTTACTTATGTAATTTACAATCATAAAAAACATCGTTTTATTCCGGTATTGAGTTGACGGTCCATCACTTAATATGTGTAAGGCTTTCAAAGACGGAGTAAATGATTTTATTTTTTCTATTACAGGTTTTAAGTGAGCGCAAATGAGAACGGGATCGTGTCGCAAATTTTCAGAAACTGTGCAGATATTTTTTGTTTGTATTGTATTTTGTGGTGGCTGGAATTTGGTAAAATAATAAACGCAAGTATGCAAAGAAAGTTGACCTTTAGAGCCACCAAAATGGGCTGATTGAATTTCTGTTTCATATTTATATCCATAATTTTCAGAAAAATCAATATGTAATAATCCATCAGAGGGAGTAAGATTTTGTTTTATTAATCGAATAGCTTTAAATTGGTTAGTTATATTTGCAAGATGTTGCAAAAATATGGATAAGTTTGATTTAAAAATGTTGGTGAGCAACTTTTGAGATGTTTTTAGTGTTTCTTTTAGAGTTTTCTTACATTGTTTCTCCTGACCCTTAACCACCACTGTAACATTTTTAGTAACCCACCTCTGATAAATAATTGTATCATTATTATTAACCAAATTGAAATGCACAGTTTTTTCAGAGCATTGCGTACATTTGCGTTCTAAACAAGAAACATTAAGGACATTGTTGCAACACAGGGATTTGGCAACGTCGGTAGCAGTAGAATACGATAGAACCTTCGCATGATAAAGAGCTTCCGTTATGTAATCATTATTACAATGAATAGAGCATAAGCAGGTATTTCTTCTTGCTGCTTTTGGAAATATCACCCAAAAAGGACGATGTCGGCGAAAAGTCTCATAGCTAATATTCAAGCCAGTCTGAGTTACAAATTTCTTATTCAGATTAAGTAATGTATCATTTAAAAGTCTTATTTGTCTCTTTTCGACGCGTTATTGTTTCTTTCTTGCCAGCAGTTAGCCTGCTATTCTCATCTTCAACTAAAAATTCGTGAATTTTTTGTTTTATATTCACTTTATCAGTGTTTCTTACAGCTTTCTTTCTTTTAAGCCTTAAAAATCTCATTCTATATTAAGCTAATTTATTTTCTAACTAGCTGTTGCCCGCGACTTCGTCAGCGTGGACTTTAGTTTATAAGAATCGTTATTTTGATATTTTTAATAAAACCGGTCAAGTGCATATCAGGTCACGCGCAGTGAAGTGTTCCGTAGTTGTGAATTTCGACTTAGAATTAAAACTAAAGATTTCATCATCATCTCAGCCCTTCTTCCGTCCACTGCTGAGCATAGACATGTCTTCGTCGACACATCTCGGTCCTGTGCTGCTTACATCCAGGTGTAACCCGCGACTTTGATTATTTCGTCAACCCATCGCATGGGCTCCGTCAGGCCAGTTGCCCTGCCTAGTGCTACTGTAAGTTCATGACCGTTGCCAAATTACAGCTTCTTGGTACTAATTATCTCTAAGTAAAACCACGGACAGAGAGACAGACAGAAATGGTGAAACTATAAGGGTTCCTTGTTTACTACGATCACACATCTCTAGTCACAGTCTAAGTCGATCGGAATTTTGACTATTAATATCGTGTTTTGCCAGATATTTCGACGGCCCTTCTGCCATCATGGTTCTGCCAGCATGGACTGTAAACTACATGTAAACTTACACTGTTACCGAATGTTACTGCTACGCCGTGGGTCTCTCTAATACGAAATACTTATGCAATACGTAGTGACTTTGCTAATATTTCATTCATCTTCCGTCTTTTGGCGTCAGTTTCCACATCACTAATCTGTTGTAGCTCTCTGCAGCGAACTGCTGCCACCGTCTATACGTATCACCCCCTCTCCCCCGCCCTCCCGATGTGGCGGTGCAATGGTAAGCCTTGTCAAATATGTCTTTCGCTAAGCGGGAGATGAAAGTCGAGAAATAAGCATTTCTACTTTAAGTCCCGACGGATGACGGCGTTCCTCAAGTTACCTTAAACATAGGTTTTCTTAAGATCGCCTTAATTATGAGCCGCGTCCGTAGCTGGAAGCGAGAGGAAAGTACTGGATAGACCTTCCCCCGGGCCATTTTCACTATCGCCACCATTCTATTGATGTGGACTTTCAAGCTGAGGCATCTGCCAAACTTTAGATACCTCCATGTATTTGACGTGCCAGTGTCTCGGCACATTTTACCAGTAGAGATTCAAGGATGGTAGGATGTTAGTGTTCTCTGAGATCAATGTCTGCTTAGTGTTCACTAAGAACCTCCGTTTGAAGAGTTTCTCGGGTAGGGCGTCCTATACGGCTGTTTAGAGGTTTGGAGAACTGGAAAATGACCATGATCTTTCGTTCCTCAGGGAAGGAGGTCACAATACTAAGTAGTCTTGGTATGGGTGTTCCACACGTTTTTATTGCAGTGCCTAACCTAAATTTAACCTAACCTTTTTTCCCTAACCTTTCTTCTTACGTGAGGAAAAGGTGCCTTTCGCCCACAGGAAATCGGACGGTTATGGCTCTCACCCACAAAAAAACTCATGGTGACATAACGGCGTTACAGGCCGTGTGCTAAATCTTGCTCCAAAGACCTGGTATACGGCGACCGCTTATCAGCGGCTTCGGCTGAGCTCATTCGAGGTACTCTCTCAGTTATCGAGAGGAGTCTGAGTGGCCTGCGCGGTGGTACATCGGCCTTCAATTTTATCCGCTAGGGTAAAGACGCGTGTTGACACAAATGCTCCTTTCAACCTAGAGGACCGTATTTGTGGAGCGACGGAATCCCGTTCCCATCGCCCGACTGGCCCACGTCATGGAGGCAGCAGTTGCGCCTCTTTTGCGCGGGAAAAATTCCTTCGGACACCTTGCCAGTAACGGGAGACCGGTATGGTTATGTGGCGTTTACCACTAAAAACTCCGCGGTGTCACCTCTCAGCCACTCTGGGCCAGCCCCGGTACGGCGACCGCTATGGCGGTCCGTGACTCGCTCACTGCACCCTATGCTTTAGTCAGAGGACATCCCCTGCGCCTAACCTAATACTTCCTATTTTGATTCCTTTTTCCATTTTCACGCCCACAATCATGCTAAAAATGGCCGTTTCATGGCGTTGGGTCTTGCGGCCCTAGATTCTGTGTATTTTTAACAGCGCCATCTATCGGTGACCAAAAAAAAACTAATAAAAACACTCCGAAAAAATCAAAATAGTAAATTTTAGGGTTCCGTATTCCGTACCCGAAGGCTAAAATCGGGACCCTGTTACTAAGACTCCGCTGTCCGTCTTTCCGTCCGTCTGCCTGTCTGTCACCAGGCTGTTTCTTATGAACCGTGATAGCTAGACAGTTGAAATTTTCATAGATGATGTATTTCTCTTGCCAATATAACAACTAAAAATAGAGTAAAATAAATATTTAATTGAGGCTCCCGTACAACAAACGTGATTTTTTATAGATAACGGGACGGAGCCCTTTGTGCGCGAGCCCGACTCTCACTTGGCCGGTTATTAACTTTATTATTTTATAAAAACCGTAATATAAAATTGACAAAAGTTTTAGCCAATGCTACTGTACAGTTTATTTCATAGCAAATTTTCTTTAAATTGATATAACTTTTTTATTTATCAACGTATTTCAATGAAACAACCACTACATTTTAAGTGAAACTTATTTAAATACATAAATGAAAATCGCAACCGAAGTTGTTCAGCCATTTCTGAGATAAGCGCTACAAACACACTTTTTCGAACAAAAATGTTTGACGTGATTCTTTAAAATTGATATAACTTTTTCATTTATGAACGGATTTAAATAAAACAAACACTAAATTTTAAGTGAAACTTATCACAATATTTCAATGAAAACCGCAAACGAATCGGTTCAGCCGTTTCTCAGATTAGCGTGCACAAACGCACAGACAAACAGACAAACCGACAAACAGACAAAAATTCTAAAAATCATTGTTTTGTGTTCTATTGCGTTAGTAAAAGCCCCCAAAAATATTTTTACTCATTTATCTTCCATGTACAGACAGCGATCGGTTACGATTTTATTATATGTATTGATGATTGATGATTGATCAATCTGTTATTAAGTAATTTTTCTATGATTTTAGATATTGCAGGTAAGACTGATATTGGTCTATAATTACTTATATCCCCTCCTTTGTAAACTGGCGTAATTATCGATCGTTTAAGAAGATTAGGAAAAATACCATGTTTGAAGCAGAGATTGGCCAAATGTGCAATAATGGGTATAATTTCATTTTTAACATATTTTAGATACTTGGTAGAAACATTATCCCAGCCAGCAGCGCTATCAGACTTAAGGCTCATCAAAATATTGTTAACCTCATCTAGGTCAGTTTCTAAAAGAACGAACGACTGTGGTTGAGATGGTATCTCGTTTAGAAATGCTGTTTGGTCTTTGTTTTTTCGAGAAATGATTTTCATTGATTGCATTCGCAGCTTCTACAGGTGTCGGTTTTGAGTTTATTAATTCTGTATTTTGTTTTTTATTTTTATTTGTGTTTGTTATATTTTTTATATTCTTCCATAGTAATTTATTGTTTTTTGTAGATTTTGCAATTAGTTCCCTTTCATATTTCCTTTTTAATTTTTTAATTAAATTATTGCTATAGTTTCTATATCGTGTGTAAGTAATTTTCTTTGTTTCATTATATGGATCATTTTTTAAGTTTCTTTGTAATCTATTGCGATTGTTAATGCATCGTAGAATGCCAGAAGTAATCCACGGCTTTATATTTCGTTTGCTTTGAGGTATCTGTCTAATATTGCTATTAAATTTAATGGAATTGCTTAGTTTTTCAATTAGACATTCGGTTACTAAAACTGGGTCATCACAAAAGAGTATTTCAGACAAATGTTGATCCTGTAGATACTTTAAGGCCTTATTGAAGTCAATGGTTGTAGTAGATTTAGACACAGTTTCTGTATGTTTTTGTTTAGAAAAGGCTAAAAATATTGAGAAGTAATCAGTGACAGTGCTATGTAAGATAGCGACAAATGCAGAGGTTCTTTTTTTGTTTAACTTTAACATAAAATGATCCAGACAGTTATTGTCTCTAGTCGGCAACGTATGTCCTGGTAGTATACCAAACATTCATAAACCATTTAGGTAGTTTATTCTATTGTTATATTCATGTTTTTTTTCCTTATCTCTAGCTATTAGATTAATATTAATGTCTCCGGTAATAATTATATTTTTTTGTGTTTTTAAAGTCTCTAGGTGTGAATTTAACGAATTTAAAAATTTTATCTGCACATTTATTAGATGGGGAGCGGTAAATGCTTAAAACAATGTTGTTAAGAATTTGTACTTGTAGCATATATATTATTTTTTTTTAATTTGTACTTGTAGCATATGTATGTAATACTATTATTAATTCTGTGCTTGTAGACAAGATGCTTCAGAGAGTTTAATTTCTTTAACATTACATTTGAGTGTATTTTTTACGTAAACCACCACCCCGTCATTCTGGTTTAACTGAAAAGTGGTTGCAAAGCTTTGGTAATTTGTAAGTTGAGGCAAAGGCTTATCAGTGGTCAGTCGGCACTCAGTAAGGACTGTTAAATCTGTATCAAACGAAAGAGAGCTTAAATTTACCACGAAGTCATCAAAGTTGCAATATATACTTCTTATATTCTGGGTCATCACAGTAAAATCGTTTTTGTTTAACCGTATGTGTTTTGATAAATCGCAATAGTTACATTCGATATTCCTTGCTATAGTTATATTGTCTATATCATTTAAAGTTTGTGTCATATCATCCATTATCTAATGTAAAGGTATAGATGCAGCGGAAACATGAAGGTGTTATATGAAGTAGATCGACATTTTTGGGAATGATAACATAATTAATTAAGGCCATACCCAAATTTTCCAGGGTCCAGTGGCGCCGCCATTTAAAATAAATCATTTAAAAGGAAACGGAGATATCATTTAAAATTGTGTCTTGGTCAAGTTCTAGATACCCATTCAAAGTATTTTTTAAACTACTTTTTGTAGTTTAAAGTGAGAACGTGAAGCTTTTCGACGCACATTTGCGAAAAACGGCCACTTTTGGCTAATGTGCGTAGAAAAGCTTCACGTTCTCACTTTAAACTATAAACAGTAGTTCATAAAATAGTTTTAAGGGTTATCTAGGGCTTGATCAAGACACAATTTTAAATGATATCTCCGTTTCCTTACAAATGATTTATTTCAAATGGCGGCGCCACTGGACCCCGGAAAATTTGGGTATGGCCTTAATAAGTGTAGTCTACTTTCAATAAAATTTAAATAGGTCAACTGATCAATTCGGAATTGAGGAAAACATATGTAGCTTTTGATATAATAGAGAATGAGTACAAAAATGGCAATGTATGTAGTATTAGAATAATTAAGTGTATGTTTAGTAACAATTAAATTTAAGATATTTGCATTAAAAAAATAATAAAAAAGTATTGTTCTAATACATGCAGAAAAACAATTATAAAAAGTATTTGACATATCCAAGAATAGTCATTTTTCATTATTAATTATGTCTTGAACTTGTAATTCACTCTTAATTGGAATGATAGGCGAGTTTTAATTTTTTTTGATGTACACTTTCCCATACGCCGTCCAACAGAATTTAAAAGAGTTGTTCTTGACTAGGTCACGTGCAAGAAAATACAGACGGGCTGCTTTTGCTGTCAGTTGCTCCGTAACAAACACCGGAGTGTCCTCTTGTGTCTTCAGTCCAAGATGTTTCGCACACAATTTGGTTTTTTGTTTTATATTAAATGCCTTACATAACTTTAGGACTTCATTTTTCAAGATGGTTGACGAGGTCTCAGTAATTATTGGCGGATTTTTTATGCCCTCCTTCTTTCCACGTACTCTGAAAACGTCCTTTAGTCTTCCTTTTTCAATTGGGAACCAATTGTCCGTGTGAGATTTAAGACCATGTCAACTAGGTCCTCTTTTGACTCGTTGGGTTTCTTTGGTACATTTTTAATTTCTAAATTACTCTTTCTAACATCTATCTGCATATTTTCTATTTTTTCTTCTACAATAGCTATATGTTTTTTGTCTTCCTTTCTCTCTTCCTGTAATTGATTTATTGTTTTTTTTTAATTCTTCATTTTGGGCGGTTAAATAGGCTATTGAGCTCTCTATATTACAACTTGACCGTTGGATCTCCTTCCAGGTGGCATTGTTTTTTTCTAGCTCTTTTTGTTGTTTAGCCATAAGAGAAGAAATAAAATTCTTCATATCTTCTTTCAGTTCGGTTATATCCAACAGTGAGTCTTCTTGTCTTTTTCTTTTGTTTCACAGTGATACAAATTGTTCCCCACCCGTGGACAGGTTTGGATCTGACTGGAACTGCGTTGTGGTTAAGAGATTCGACGATGTCGCCGGAGAGGACGGTGGAGTGCGCTGCACACTCATAGTATCAGGTACTAGGGCACCAAAGGCGAACAAGAGGTGTTTAGTCAAAAGAGTGTTATTTTTCAAACAGGGGTCTAGTTTACTGGTCGTCGATCGACGGGTCTCGTAAGCTTATGCTTTCCGTCAAATATAAGTTAAGCTCCGTCGTCCGACCCAATCAGATAGAGGTCTTGTTATCTGGACGTTGATCGACGAGTCCCGTAAGCTTGTGCTTTCCGTCAAATGTAACTTGAGCTCCGAAGCCCAGCGTATTGATAATATGTTTATCCTTTTTTATTTAGTAAGGATGTAATTAGCATTCGCTACAATTGTCTCTTTCTGATTTAAGAGCAGCTTATTAAAGTTGTATATCTGTGCACGTACTCACACAACTGCGCGTCTAATCTTTTGTCTTGGTATGGGCGTTGCACGAACTCTGACACCTCCTTAAACTTGCTGCACTCCTATTATTGTTTTATATTATTATTGTCTCCAAAATTAAAATAATATTTATGTTAAAAATTGACAAGAAATATTCTGTGACACGTCTATACACCTCAGATGTCCGGGGGGAAGAGGAGGATTTACAATGATTATCAACGTTTCGTCGTAAAACACCTATGTTACTTTCTATTGAGACAATAAAAGCATAGTTGCAACATGTAGCCTATACCTAGTATCTGAGAGAAAATCGGCGTCGACAGACTAAAATTTTCGGCCGGAACTTTGTTAGAGCTTTAATAATGTATCAATCTGATTGGCCTGTTACATACATTCTTACTGCATTCTAATATGACTTAAGTATAGATAAAGTTGAAGATATACTATATTTTTATTATAAATTAACATTCGCGTGGCATTCGCTTTTGTATTAGCATTTGCTGCATGTGAAATGCACACATTCGCTTCTAGAAATATGCATTCGCATTCCTACAGAATTAAGATTATACTAAGCCATCGAAATACTCGGACCATATAACAGCTTTGCATCTTTTCTAGATACAGGGTGATTATCAACCTACTAGCTATATACAATAGTATAAAGTACTCTTCAAGTTCAAGTACCTTGTTTCATTATAAAAACCAAAGATATCAGCCGACAAAATTCAATCTAGTATAGGTACCAAAAATGTCACCCCCTAACGGCTGAGCATAAAATAGGTACGGATGTGGACTAAATTTTTTTTTTATCTCAGTATGTTTTATCAAAGAGATTATCAAATGATGAAGATAAAAAGTATGGTACCAAAAATTATAAAAAATTACGAAGATACAGCGAACGATTTTTACCAGATGGTGACATAATCGCCCCCATCCCGAAAATTCGATGCGCTGTGTCTTTGTGAATTTTGTTAATCGAAAAAATATGGATTATATTTTTGAATAATCTAGTTGACAAAATAAATTAAATTACAAATTTTTCACTCCGTTCACATGCCTATTAAATAAGTAGATATAGTAGAATTAAACATTTAGTAGAAATTCCGAAGAAAGAAATGTGTTAAACATTTTATTTTTTCTTTGGTTTGGTGTTATGTTGGTAATTCTGATTCTATAATTCAATATAGCTAGTGGGATCAAAATTATTCTGTATACTCTCGTCATCATTATTGTTACCGACGGAAACCAGTGCGGTATTTTCTCCGAGTTCCTTTGCTCAGCTGGTAGCACGGTGGACTGCAGGTCGTGCACAATGAAAACACTTTTCTCTCTTCACTTGTTTATTCCACTAGGCTCACAATGACACTGAAGTACAAATCACATTGATCCTGCCTTATATTTATACATTCGAGCCACAAAAAATCTCAAACTAAAAGAGGGTAGGTGTGCCTAGATATATCCCCTCCACTTTACAATGTCGGTTACCTCACAAGGGGCGTAGCCATGGAAATCCCCAAAATTACCAAGACCTATTACAAATTCGTAAGGAAATTCCATGACCAACCACCTTAGAATACCTATTTACCTCACGTTTAGCACTATATACCTGTGCTAGACGCTACAATTTGTACCAGGGAAATAAATGTTACACCCAGTTCATAACTCATTTACTCAATATAAGTCCATATACAACAGGTAGATATATCTAGGCACCCTATATTTACATCTATTTATCCTATATATACCTAGGTACGCTAAAAAGCCCTAACTTAACCATATGGGAAAAAATATCTTTATTTAATTTGCTTATCTATTTACAATATACATATAGCTAGCTATTCTGTCCGCAACAATTATCATAGCAGCCAGTTTACTGGTCATAAAATTTTTTAAGCATATCTTAATATTTTCAATGATTTCTAAAGCGAACAATTTGTAGCAACCCATGGAATTCTATGGAATATAATTAAGAGTAAACACTAGTAGCCATTTTTACCTACAAAACATTCTCGACTGTTTTCTCTTTGGTTTATGACTCTAGATTTTTTTAAACACCTTCGACCAATATCATCTCTCACTGAGTCTGTGCGTTTTAATATATTTTATTGTTTTTTAGTGCTAGCTTTACGTTAATTAAACGGCGCAATATATACTTATAGGCCGCAAACAGACGCTTTTAAACACACAGTAAAAACCCCAGAACAATACGCGTTAAAATCGAAACGGTAGGTACGACAAATACCATTTGTCGTACCGTTTCGATTTTGAGAAGTTTTGGAAGAGAAAACAGACGAGAAAAAAACCTTGACTTGTAAGAATTTGATCTCCGAGTTATATTCAGTTCCACCCTCGCCATCACGAAATACACATGTACTTAACAATTCTTAAATAAAAAACGGATTGTTCATAAAATATAATCGATAAATGTTTGCAACACTGTACGATTACATGTTTTATTTAAATGGAGTAGGACCACTAGTGCCTCATTATCGCCTTAATGAGTCTAATAAAAACTTACCGTTCCAAGGTCTTGTCCGCCACTGTCCCGGAACTTTGTTTTCGACGACGGTTGTGTACTAAGCTGATAAATTTTTCCAACCATGGGTTCTTGTTGCTTCTTAACATCTTTTATTGGGTTCATATACTCCAGGGATTGTTTGAGCATAGTTATGACTTGTGCTGGAGTGGGGCCTTCTTTCCTCTGGAGAATATTATCTGTTTTAAATTTAAAAACAAAAAATAAAGATACCAAGAACACCAATAAGAAAAACGACACCACCAAGAAATTACACAGAAAACATGTTAATTTCATGTTTTCAAATTGTTGGTGTTATCTTATGTTACGAACTGTTAGGTTTTTTGCTGTAACCTCAAAAAATTTACTTAATCACAAAATTCTGATTTGTTGGTCGTTACAATTGATAAGTGTAAGTTTTACATATAACTTTCAACTTATATAGTAAGTACTTTATTATTTGTCTAAAATCTCTAAAAGTCTCTACGAGTCCACGCCTGCCTGGAATTTCACAGCCTGGGTATAACACGTAAACCCGTCTTATATCAGTCCCAGTAGTATTAACTTCTTCGATTCCTTTATAGAAGCACTATATGTAATATTTAATGTATTTATATGTACAACTTCACTGTCCAATGTGACTCACAAGGAACTTTTGGAATAAGTTCAGGAGTCACGGGTGACTCATTTCCCGATACTTTTTGGCAAGATTTTTCGTCATGAGCGTGGCTCAATAGACTAATAAAAATTACGTGAACGTATAGCAAAAACCCTAAACTTTCATGTACAAAAATTCTTTTGTTATGGACAAATAAAAACATGCGTAAATATGGTTATTATTATGGATTATTTAGTATGAAATAAAACAATATTAAAAACATAGAAAACGTTTTATTGGGTTTTTAATATATAAACTAAAAAATAAAATTATGATGATAGAAACTGATGATGAAAGATAAATTACTCACAATGTTTTTCATTGTAACAATCCAAACAAAACGCTTTTTTACAAGCTTTACACTCAGTGTGCACTTGTTTGGCTTTTCGAGCCAGCTGATTCAAACTTTTTAGTTTGGAATAGCAACCAGTACATCTCTTTCGAACTAATTTATTGGTTATAGCATTACGCGGAATTTCCTGAAGACTGTGACTAGACGAAATTGAAGATCTTGAAGGTAGAGAGAGCGAAGGTCTTGGAGGCACGTTAGGTTCCGTAGTTGTTGCTGCTGGCCCGAGAAAATATCTAACTAATTGTTCCTGAACTTGCAAGACAGATAATGTAGGTCTTTCTGCCGCTAATTCATTGTATATGCATCTGGCATTTATAACAGCAACTTGAAACAGTAGATCTATAGCAATTTTTTTGTACCAGGTTAGGCTTTTGCGTAATGGCGAATGAAATGATGCAAGTTGGTCTGAAATGTCTATTCCTTTTTTAGCCTCATTATAATCTATTATAACGTCAGGTTTAGTGACGTCGCCTCTCTTTGTAGACACCTTTGACATACTATCTCCATGACAAGTCGAAATCATAAGTACGTCGCGTTTATCGCGCCATTTCAGAACAGTATACAGATTGTCTTTTTGCATGGCTATTTGCTTTCCTCTTTTTAGGTTTTTCTTAACCACTTCCTCTGGAAAATTTTTTTTGTTCTTGCGTAAAGTTCCGCAGAGGTCCGTTTTTCGTTCCTTTAGATATGTTGAGGTTAGAGGAAGGCTGGTATAATAATTATCGGCGACAATAAGACGACCGTCATTCAGGAGCGGTGCAACTAATTGAATCACAGTTGAACCAGGTTTTTATCAAGTCCTGGTAATTGCTCCGATACCCCGGAATAAATCTGATAAGACCATGTATAGCTATTTACAGTACAAGCTTTGTAGCTTCATACCATAACGATCGGTCTTGGCGGGATTGTACGTTCTAATAATTAGTCTTCCGTGAAACTTTACCATGGACTCATCAACTACTATAACATCGTTAGGTAAATACAGGCTGCGAAAATTATCTACAATCCTGTGTATTAGAGGATCAATCTTATGGGTTCGTTGTTCTCCAATAACACCTATCTCAACTTCAGTGAAATGCCAGCATCTAAGTATTGTACTAAATCTTGTTATATGTCATATTTATTCTATGCATTAGCGGATTATAGTAAAGTACATCCAATTTCCAATAATGTTCAATCGAGGGCTTGGGATTTAGTCCCATATATATTATTACGCCAAAAAAGATTTTCATCTCCTCTCTGCTTACATCTTTCCACCTTGTCATCCTGCTAAATTGTGAAGTGCGTATTTGTTTCAGTAAATCTGCATAATTATTAGTATGAATCACCATCTCGTCAATCAAGTCATCGGGGACAAAATATTCATAAATTTTGATCAAAGAAACTTGTCCATCGTCTGTAATGGCGTCCATATTTTGCACCCCATAATTTCCTGTAAATGTTTCCCTACCTATCGGCAAAAAATCCGATTTCCATTCTGAATAAGGTACGTCAGATGAAGATGAACCTCCTGGAGTCGGTGATGGTGATGGTACTGCCCTAGAAGTACTTGCTATGAAGTCCGCAATTACCTCAGTATCCTCGCTCTCTTCGTCGTCTTCATTGGGTTGATATTCATCATCACTGCCACAGCTGAAGGGGTCTTCATCGGAATTTGAAGCTTCCAAATACCGCTCAATTTCCTCCGTTGTATAAGTTTTTTTAGACATTTTTAGCGATTATATAAACTTTTATGAAATTATAACCTCAATTAGCAATCTCAAATCATAAGCAAATGTTTTGTGTTTTTTTTTATTATTATTTTAGTACCGTCCTTTAATCGAAATAAACTCATTTGTCATTAATTCTACTGTCTATGGCTATGCGCACATATGACTCATTGAACTTACGAGAAAAAAAACATCACCCTACGACCATGAGCATATATGAGCAATTAAAAAAAAATTGAAAACAGTTTTTTTTTTCACAAATATATTTTTTAATGATAATGTTACTATTATTTAGCCTAACCAAAGAAAAAAAAATATGAACGTGGAGATATCGTAAATTGTATTGTATGGGGACAGTGAAGTTGTTAAGTTGTATAATGTAAAGTTAAAGAAACATGAACACAGCTATCACTTTCACTTATAATTATTATAAATTATTATTTAATAATTTTATAGAAATTAATTATCACTTTTTTTTATTTAAAATAATTTCAGACTTTATCTCAGCAGTATTATTGGATTAGGCAGTGATGATATTGCGCGACTCCTCTGGTTCAGAACATCCTTCATCCTGAAACAAAAATAAAGCACTATCTACTATTTTTGGTTCTAACAATACCACAATAATTAACTTACGTACTTCACTCTGAAAACACGGTTCATAATTAAAAAACATTTCCTTCTGAATTTTCTTTATCCTACTTTTTATGCGGGGTTGGCACAGCGTGTGAGTTTTTTTCATTTTGTTTTATCTCCAGTCAACTCGTCCGTCACTCCCTTCTTACACATATCCTTCTTTACACCTTCCATTCAAAGTTTCTTTGGTTTCCTTCATTTCGATGTCTATTGATATATTTGACATACATGTTCTGAACATGCTCTTCACATTCCATACCAGCCTAACTTATAATTCCTTAATTATTTTGCTATAAATATGTAGGTACTTTTACAGTTTCTCTTCTATTTCCTAGTCAAAAAAACAAAAGTCAAAAAAATTATTCAATGTAGGAAAAAAATTATCTCTTATTGAAGGTCATTTTTTAAAATATTATTTTAGTGCAAAAGCTAAAAACTACTAGCGTTTCGGAACGACCACTGCTGGGAAGATGACGCCGAAAGAAACCCAGTTCAGTATGGTTCCTACCCAGCTTTTATAATTGTGTTACAATTACAATGCAGATTTACACTTAAGCTTTAATACATTTAAATTATACAATTACAATTCGCAGTCAACTATTTCCAAGAATTTTGCTCAAAAAATGATAAATGGTCATTTACATTATAATACGCATTTTAATAAATGATTTTTAATAATTTGTCTTAAACTTACATAATGGTAACGCTACTATATTATCTGGAATTTTATTATAGAGGCGCAAGCCGAGATCCACAAAAGATTTTTTTGTTTTCTCTAACCGAAAAGCTGGGATAGCTAATTTGTTTTTATTTCTTAATACTATGAATACCTCCTGATCTTGTCTTTTTGCCTTACACCACACACACACCTCAACATACGCATATCCGCAGCGTGCAACCTTCTTTCATCTGCTGCTTTGGTGGGCCAAGTCTCAAAGTCGTATATCAATAGTCTCGCTCGGTCCATAGCTACTCATAAAAATCACAGTCACCAACTTGTACATTGATAAGCACGGTTTTAAGTAAGTTTGTACCTACAATAAATATGCGTCGCACCTGATATAAGACACTGACTGGCTAACATATAATATGTATAGATATATCCAATCAAAAACATTAACATGCACAAAAATGCGCAAGTCTCGCAACGCAGTTCTTCTACCGTAAAAAAATGTTAAATGTTATGTAAACCAAGTCGATTAATTTAGTACCTACCTATTTAATATAAAGTTATCATATTACTTTGTCATAAATTGATACCTTCTTCACTAACATTTTATAGTAACTATAAAATAATACAATTTTAATGAATAGAGTGACTATATCAATCGCACGCAGCAACATAATCTACAAATAAATATAAATAGTCATCCATATAGATACTTTAAAACTAATAAAAGCATGAAGCGTAACTTAAGATTATAGATTTTGTTTTATCTACATTTTTTTTTGACCGACTTTCAAAAAGTAGGAGGTTATCAATTCATCGTGATCCTTGTTTTATGTATGTACACCGATTATTCGAAGACGCCTTTGGACCGATTCAGAAAATTCTTTTTATTTCAATGGGTTTACTTGAGATGTGGTCCCAAATTTTTTTATCAAAATCGGTTGTGTAGTTTGAGGGTGAAGTGAGTTTTTAGTTCTGTAAAATTATGCTTTTATTGCAAAGTCACTCTATTTATAAAAAAATATGTAATCCAGCAGGAGTGTCGAAAGGGTCAGAAAAGTATTATTGTAATTAGTCCAATTTTTAGATTATCCAAAACTTATTACATATTACATATATAAACATATTTTTCAGTTTACCAAAAATATGTAATAATTTTTAGAGTTCCGGATTTTTACTCAGAAAAATCGTACCTGGCCGTGACGTCATGCGAAATTGAAATTTACTGTATCTTTGTAATTTTTTGTTTGCCCATAAGAAATAAAAAATAAGTGTACAATATTTTTTTAATAAATCTAACCGATTGGCTACAAACATTTTCCCTTCGACATGCCTATTATATTGTTTTCTGTGGCGTACATAATAGAGCAAAGATTGAGGGCCTATCGCTTAGGAGGTTCTGGGATTGAGCTCCGGCCATGTCAAGTTGACGTCATTGGATCTTATACTCGTTTTCATAATTGTTTATTAGGTAGTTACTTAAGGGCTTAATTAATGTATGTGATTAGAAAAAATTGCTCGGCGGCGGTGTTGCGAAAACATGCGGAGCTGTTGGTTCCAAGACGGAATTGTTATTGTCAAGACCCCAGATGACAAGAGACATAAAATTTATACGGAGGAAGAGGTGAAGTCCTTGATCGAGAAGTTTCCACGTGCATCAGGGACTGCCTCCACGTCGTAGTTTCTGCAGTTCAAGGCCTGTGATTGTCCAGGCCAAAGTCAATATGGTGTGTCTCTGTACTTTCTTTTTATTTATCTTGTTTTTCCTTAGAGTAGTGGCGTGTGTTCGTTTTTTCTTTAGCCAACTGTACTTTCTGTTTCTTCTTTCTTGGATCTTAAAATTACCTTCAAATTTCTTTATCATATTTTCTTATTTTGTAATTTTGTCACGGGGTAGGTAGAAAGTGTGACCATCTCAAAAATGGCGAATCTGCCACACACGGACCCAAAAATCTGCCAAAATCTGCCACACTCGAAATGAAGTAAAAACAAAGATTATTGAAAACTCAATCAAGGAAGGTTGTAAGAATATGAACCCTATGACTTGTCACTTACAGCCCACAATCAAATGACAATACCTATGTATGAACAGATCCCCGTGTAATCTGGGCTGGATATCAAACAAAGGCATACGTTGCCAGATTGTGAAATAATTTTCTACTAAATATTTTTACATTTACCTTATTTAAATTTTTTATTACTTATTTATAATGTTATGTAATTTAAAATTAGCATGATTTTCATTAAAACCTTTGAAATCTGCCAAAATCTGCCACATTTGTAAATCGTCAGCATAATATGCCTGTTACGCCTATTACGGCTATTTAGTTAAAAATGTTATGCATGTACCTATATCGGACAAGCCTTATAAAGGATGTGCATGTAAAAATGAATTTAGTTCGCAATAAACCCAGTCAGAGCAAGACGCGTGCTATTTTACTTAAAATTCCACAAAAGAAAGGGCCAATCTGAACCTTATGGCCCGAACATATGGTCGACATCGAGCCGCATAGTGCAATATTACCTGCGAAGAGAAGACACCTGCGTGAACAATACCGAGCCGCATTCCAGTGATAAGAACCATTATAAAGGAGACAACACATTGTACATTAAAATTAATTCAAGATTTAGTGTCAAAATTTGTAACTATTGAAAATGAGTTTATCAACTGAAGAATTACTTAATTTATTGGAAGAAAATGCTAATGTGTTGAGAAAAGCTCATACTAACTTAAGGAAATGCCCTCGTCAACGGCTTACTAAAGGATACATAGAAGCTAGACTGAAATCGATGAATGAAGACTGGCAGTTGTTCAAATCACATCATGAGGCACTTGTCAAGGCTGTTCCTAAGGATCAACGACTTAGCTTACCTTACTTTAACACTGAGCAATATTACTTAGTAGAAGAATTATATCTCGGTACTGAAGGAGATTTAAAGGATATGTTGATGACATTCACGCAGTCGAAGGAAACTCATCTTGCAAAACAAGCTACAGTCCCCCAAGTGAAGCTCCCGTGGATTAAGATACCTACATTTTCTGGACAGTACCAGGATTGGCCAACGTTCAACGATTTATTTAGAACTCTTATCCAAAACAACACAGCATTGACAAAGGATCAGAAGCTTCATTTTCTGAAGACAAGCATAGCTGGTGAAGCCGAAGCGCTGCTAAAGCATATCAACGTTACAGAGGACAACTACGAACAATCATGGGAGATCCTAAGTCAAAGGTATGGAAATAAACGTTTAATTGTTAACACATCTCCTCCAAAGACTGTTCAATTTAAAGAAACTCACTACTCCAGTGGCAAATCAAATCAAAACCCTAGTAGACACAACCGCAGAGTGCTTGAGTAGTTTTACGACGTTAGGAGTCTCTACAGAGTCGTGGGATCCGCTGATAATACACATGGTCACCCAAAAACTGGACCTAGAAACACGAAAACTTTGGGAGGACCACGCCTATAGCCCAGACATTGACAGTTTATCCACTTGGACAGAACTAAAGAGCTTTTTAGAGGCTAAATTTCGCACTTTGGAGTTGATGGCACCTATGTCTTCATCTACAACGAAAGAGAGTAAACCATTCAAAGAGAAATCATTCCATGTCTCCTCACCAACGCCAGCTAAAGCTTGCATCGTATGTAATGAAGACCACAAGATTTATCAATGCAAAGAATTCTCCAAGCTTGGTATTGAAGACAGAAGTAAAATAGCAAAAGAGAAGAATTTATGTTTTAAGTGTCTTGTTCCTGGACATTCTGCTCGGAAATGTCGCACAAGGGTGTTATGTCAAGAATATCATAGACGCCACAACACGCTTCTTCACCAGGCGACACCGCAGAATGAAGATCAAGAAGAAAACGAACCCATTCAAGTTAGCACTACTATATCTTCACATAACGTAAACACGAAGTCCAGAAACTTACTTGCAACAGCCTTGATTCCTGTAAGAAATGGTAACAATCGAACGATTTTACTGCGAGGCCTTAATAGACCAAGGGTCACAAGCTAATTTTATTACTAAGAGGGCGACGCAATTCTAAGAATGAAGAGAAAAGCAGCTCGAGGAACTATTACCGGAGTAGGATCAACACAAGCAGAGGTTTATCAAGAGGTTCATTTCACACTTCTGTCAAGATATGATGACAAGTTCCTGCTTCCCGTGAAGGCCTACGTTTTGCCGACACGCTTGACCTCGAAGCTCCCAAGCAAGTCGTTCGTAAAACAATTACACGCCTGGCCTCATTTGGCTAATCTTACCCTGGCAGACCCCAGTTTCAATCAACCAGGGAGGATAGATTTATTTCTAGGCGTCGGAGTGTATGCTCAAATCCTAAGAAACAATTTCGTCAGAGGACCTCCAGACACACCATGTGCTCAAGAAACAAGTTTCGGGTGGATACTCTTTGGCCAAATTAGCAGCTGCACTCCAGAGGAAGAAATTACAGTCATGCACCATCAAATAGACGAAGATGACATGTTATACAAGTTGTGGGAATAGACAACAACGAAAGAAAGAAATTAACTAAGGAAGAAGAAATATGTGACAAATTATACGAAGACACATATAAAAGAAACAACAAAGGAAGATATGTAGTGAAATTGCCATTTAAAATAGAACCATCAAGGGCAATACAAGGAAACACAAGAGAAATAGCAAGAAAGAGACTACAGCCACAAGAAAAACCTCTAGAAAGAAACGATGAGCTAAAAACAGAAAACAAAGTCATGGAAGAATATATAAAATTACAACATATGGAAGAAGTCCCCGAAAGTGAAATAAACAAGGCTTCTGTTTATCTACCTCATCACGCTGTAGTAAAGGAATCAAGTGATACCACAAAGGTTAGGGTGGTTTTTAATGCCTCATCACCAGATTCCAATCAAGTCACATTGAATAACGATTTGATGGTTGGCCCACAGCTACAAGAAGACATGAGATCATTGGTAATGAGATTCCGCTTAAAGAAAGTCGCATACGTATCGGACATTCAGAAAATGTATCGCCAGATACTCGTCACCCGAGTTAAACAGACACCCTTCATGTATTTCTAAAATACCACATGGACCCCCACATGGACCCCCAGTGCCACATAAATGGACAGGTACCAGATGCCTTACCAGAAGCCCTGCTGAAGACCACCAGGATCTTATAAACAAACAATAACTTCTAATGCAACTCGTTGTCTCCCACAGAGGTGATTGAAATAACGCCAGACACACCACCACCCCGAAGATATGTTTATTATATAAGACGTACTTTGCTTTGTATAGACGCATTATTACTCTACTCGCCATCCGCGGCGGTACTCTGTATAATCTTTTAATTAATTAAATGTGTGAATAAAGTTTACATTTTTTTTCGGAAAACTCCGTCGCTGAAAGTTAACTGGCGCCCAACGTGGGGCGTCATCGCGAAATTCGCGTTCCGTGAACTCTGCATCGCAGAAGAATTCGCAGTCTTTCAAGACGAAGGTGACGCCACTGAAGAACCCCAAATTTGTTAGCTGCCGACGTGATGTTTCTCCGAATCGTCGCGACGCTCATACTGTAAGTGTTCGCCAATTTTTTGTTTCTGTTTCCCAAAATCCAGGGCCTTTCCTTTTCCTACAATATCCAAATTGTCGGATTTCTACTTCTTCTTTAAAGTAATAATAATAAGTATATATTTTTTCTATTTATTGGACATTTAATTTTCTTTCTTTTTTTTATAATGGCAGTAGAAAACGTATATGTAGATATTGGTCAAAGTCTGCACGCCATACCAATATATAATGGCGACTCTGACAGACTGTACCCATTTTTAAACGTGGCAAAGCAATTTATAGATACGCACGGTAATTCACCTAGAATTATTGAACATGTACTATCACGGCTGAGAGATAAAGCAGCTGATGTAGTCTGTATGGTGATACATTCCTATAATTGGGATACTATAAAGCACACCTTAATAAGTCGCTGTGGCGATGGAAAAACCATCGACTTATACAAACACGAAATTTTAAATATGAATCTTGTAAATGGTGACTTTACTGATATGATTCTGAAGTTGGATAGAAAATTATTTGCAATGGAATCCATGCTAATTGATCTAAATGGTTGTGAACATGCCAGATTTGCTATTGAAATTTATAAGCAGGATGCAAAAACTGCTCTTTTAAGACATTTACCATCGTTTATTCAAACACAAGTAATTACTTTGAACTATCACTCCCTATGTACACATATACAGCAACTTTGTGCGCATAATTTATTAAGCAGAAATAGCAGTAACCACCACTTTAAAACCGGTAAAATTCAACATGGTATGCGATCCCCTCAAAACAATTACCCTTTGCATCGAGCTCAGGGGTATACACCTACGCCATATCCTCATAATCAGCGATTCGCGCAATCGCCACGTCACACGTACCCGCCACGTCCGCAATCTATAATGCGTCAACAATGGCAAAGAAATGAGCAACAGCGGCATCAAAATTACGCAAATCATAATAATAATAACAACTATTTTAACAACAACCGTAATCATTTAAATCGGAATAACAACTATTTTAACAATATTAATAATCACGTAAATCGGGACAATACGCAATTAGCAGACCGTGACGTAACCATGCGTACAGCCAATCGGTCCTCCAATAGTCGGGGTCCCATGATAAATTTAGGAAGAGGCATGGTAGCACAGGAATTATTCAATCAAGACAATCCTCAGCATGAGGAAAATGAAAGTGAGGATTTTCACGAGGAAAACCCATCGTGTATACCAACGTGATATTATTAAATAACGTAACTTTTTCCGATCTACCATATGTAGTAGAATCGCACTACGGTTTAAAAATATTAATTGATACGGGTTCAAGTCGATCTTTTATTACAAATAAAGTTCATAAAAAGTTATTTCCAGACCAGGAATATGTACCTGAGATATTTACTGTTAGGACGGCACATCAAACGACTACACATAAAGGGGTAGTTAAAACGCCATTCTGGCAAAAAGTATTTGAGCCAGGTACAGAAAAAATGACCTTTTATGTGTTTGATTTTAGTGAAAAATACGATGTTTTAATAGGAATGGATTTATTAAAATTAATGAGAGCTGAGATACAAATTCATGAAAACAAACTAAGGACGCCTCATAAAATAATTGATTTAAATTATACGGATAAGCCCAGAACTAACAACTTAAATGAATTACTTGAAGAATATAAAGACATATTTTCGAGCGACGTATCGTCTAGTTGTACACCCGATGTCGTTCACGAAATAAAACTCACCTCTAACGAACCAATTTATCAACGCGCCTACCGGTTACCACAAATACAAAGAGAGGAAGTCAAACGACAAGTAGATGAGATGTTAGCCAACGGGATAATTAGGCATAGCGATTCCCCGTGGTCAAGCCCCGTCCATTTAGTACCAAAAAAATTTGATAAAGATGGCATCCAAAAATACAGGTTGGTTATTGACTATCGCAAACTAAACGAGCAAACGCGAAGCGACAAATTTCCTTTACCAATAATTGAAGATATATTTTCTCAATTAAATGGCAATAAATATTTTCCACACTTGATTTAACAAGTGGGTATCATCAAATTAGAATGCACCCTAACAGTATTGAGTGTACTAGCTTCGCGACATTGGACAGACACTATGAATTTTTGCGCATGCTTGAAGCATGCTTGCATTTGGCTTGAAGAACGCGCCAAGTACTTTTCAAAGAATGATGAATTCTGTACTAAAAGAACATATAGGGAAAATCTGCATGGTATATTTAGATGATATGATAGTATACGCGGAAAATAAGGAAAAACACCTAGAAAATCTAAAACTCATATTCGAAACATTAAGAAAAGCAAACCTCAAAGTCTCTCTGTGTAAGAGCGAGTTTTTCAAAACGGAGGTAAAGTTCTTAGGCCACGTATTAGGTAAAGACGGACTTAAACCAGATCCAAAAAAAATCGAAGCTATTAATAAATTTCCTATACCTAAAACAATCAAAGAAATAAAATCCTTTCTAGGAATGGTAGGTTATTACCGAAAATTCATTAAAAATATGAGTCAGATTACGCGCCCTCTGACCGAATGCACAAAAAAGAATGCTAGTATAAAACATACCACAGAATTTATTTCTGCCTTCGAAAAATGTAAAACACTTTTAATAAATGCACCCATATTAAAATTTCCTGACTATAATAAATTATTTGTAGTAACCACTGACGCTAGCGATAAAGCGTTAGGGGCCGTCATAAGCCAAGAAGACCACCCTGTGGCCTACGTATCACGAACGTTATCGGAAACGGAAAGAAAATATAATACCACCGAAAAAGAATTATTAGGTATTATATGGGCATTGCAACAATTCCGGCCATATTTATACGGTAGGAAATTCGTGATAGAAACGGATCACCAACCACTTACTTGGTTATGTAAATTAAAAGAACCTAATGCAAAATTAACTAGATGGTGACTGAAGCTTATGAAATACGACTTTGAAATAAAACACAAGAGACTGAAGCTTATGAAATACGACTTTGAAATAAAACACAAAAAGGGATGCGTTAATCACGTAGCCGATGCTCTCTCTCGAATTCAAATCAATTTAACAGAAAGCGAAATAGTAGAAACCGGAAGTGAATCTGATAACGCGACTGTCCATAGTAACGCGGATGATAACGAGTCAGGTATACCTATAAAAAGCGAACATCCTAGTGGAAAAATGAATAGGATTTTTATTAAGCTAGGAATAGAGTCGGAACATAGAAAAATTAACCGCGACCATTATCTTACGTTGAGCGATAGTAGTATGGGTGAAGAATTTTTAGAATTTGCCTTAAAATATTTAGACAAAAATAAATATGCTATTGTTTGCCCTGACGAAGACCTGTTTCAAATCATCTCTGAAGTATACCGTACCAAACTGAATAAATCAACTTTAAAATTAATCAGATACACAAAAATATTAAAAGAACCAACAACGATCGAAGAACAAATGGAAATAATCATAAATACACACAAGGAAAACAACAGACATCTAGGCATCACTGCTATGATAGAACTAATTAAAAGAAATTATTATTGGGAACAAATGAAGAAAATGGTACGCAAGTACGTAGAAAGTTGCGAAACGTGTCATCGTGCAAAATATAATAGACACCCTATCACGGCCCCGTTAGAACGAACATCAACTCCTCTGAAACCAATGGAGGAATGGATGATAGATATATTCTTCTTTAAAAACCATAAATTCCTTACAATAATTGACAAGTTTTCTAAATACGCGTTATGTAAAATATTACAAACTGTTAATTCAATCGATATTTGCAATGCACTTATCGATGTATTTAGCACAATCGGCACTCCTAAATTAATTATTGCAGACGGTGAAAAAGGAATCTCATCGCTCACTACGCAAGAGCTTTTGAAACAGTATAAAATTAATTGTCACATAACTACTCCAAAACATTCCACCTCTAAAGCGGAGGTTGAACGTTTTCATTCTACTTTAATTGAAATCTTAAGACTACAAACAGAAAGTAATCCTAACTTGTCAATAGAAAATATAATTTCGTTATCGATGTTAGCATATAATAATTCCCCACATAGTACGACGAAGTTTACCCCTTTTGAAGTACATTTTGAAATTAGAATATGAACCATCTCAGCATTTATTAGTAACGGAATACGTGTCTAGACATAGAGAATTAATGACAAAGGTATATACACAAATATATAACGATATAGATTTACTTAAAAATAAGATTCAGCAAAGAAACTCCGAATCTGACTTAAATATGCCTAAAATAGGTCAAATGATATACGTAAAAAACACAGAACGTGGGAAAAATAAAAATAAATACATAGGTCCTTTCAAAGTATTAGCGATAGAACCACGTAACACAATTGTATATCAACGTAGAAATTCGAAATTAAAAACCCACGTTAATGAAATAAAAATTGCAGGTACAGTGTCGGATTCGCAAGAGGAACCGTCTACTTCGAGCAACTCAAAAACAACCAACATTTTGCAATAACCAGTCTGGGAAACGCCAAAGTGAGAGCAGGAGAATGGAAAATAATTCACGTACTAAACTTAGAAGCCATCGTAAAACAACAAGAATTGGCAAAACAAAATTTTTACTCGTTAAATAAAAAATCGGAAGAAAACGATATCTCCTATACGTCGATCAACAAAATCACTTACCTATTTGACGAAATAATAAGTCATATCGACTTAAACAAACGCATCAAGAGAGGTTTAATTAATGGTTTGGGCTCTATAATAAAATCTATCACAGGAAACGCCGATAATGATGACATTGAACGTTTAACAAGAGAAATCAATCAGAATCGTCATATCTTAAAAGAGCAGATCTCTCTAACTGCCTCTATTTTAGATGATTTTCACAAACAACTATTCAACCTCACGGAAAATCAGAAAAGATTCAACGATATTGTAAATAAAATAGCGGGCAAGATAAATGCCTTCTTGCTTTACGCTGACTTAGTATATCATGTAGAAACATTAAATAATTTACTAGAAAGACTGTCCACAGCGATAACATTTGCCCAACACGGCATGTATCATCATTCGATTATTAAACATGATGTGCTTTTAGATTCGATAAAATTTATACCTAAGGGTCAGTTAATCACTGACAACTTATTAATGCTAAGTAGTTATTTAAGTGTCAAATTGCATAAACTAGAAAATCATTATTACTTTATAATTACTTTGCCTTTAGTAGAGGAAGTAAAATATGAATATTTGGATATTACCCCAATTATCCAACCCTTAAATGATACCCTTTGTACTTATCCCATCTCCCAACGGAGACAATTATTGCGACATGATAAAGTATTTGAGGCAACAGACTGCACTAATAACGACGAGTATATATGCACTAAGAAGGCAATCAAGTTATCATCATGCGAAGAGAATATATTACAACTAGAAGAAGAAAACTGTAAACTTTCAACAATTCAATGCCCTGCAAACATGTGGACGAAAATCAGCAATAATATATACCTCGTCTATACGACGGCAGCCGAAAGAGTCGAAATAGAATGCAGAGATGGAGTAAAGCAAACAAAAATCAAAGGATCTTCCCTTATAAAGAACGAAAATTGTCGTGTCACGTTCCAAGAACATACAATGGAATCAGTTGAAACACCTGAAGAAATTCTGCGGATTACGGAACAACTGCCACCTATCCAGTTTAGCAACAATGAGAATCAAATGGAACAGCAACTACAACAGTTAAGAAACCTTAAAATACCCGAAGGTAACGCTAACACAAGTTTTCCTTACATCATTGTCTTATATATCACATCAATAATACTAAGTCTATACCTGGGAACAAAAGCTTTCAAGAGGTTCCAATTACAACGCACAAAGAGACGTGACACATATCAGAGGAATGACGATATTGAGTTGACCACTGAACCAGCTCACCTTGAAACTTCACCTTCAATACCCCCTCGTCGTGAAGGGATATTTCCAGTCCCAGGGGAGAGGAGTTAAACAGACACCCTTCATGTATTTCTAAAATACCACATGGACCCCCACATGGACCCCCAGTGCCACATAAATGGACAGGTACCAGATGCCTTACCAGAAGCCCTGCTGAAGACCACCAGGATCTTATAAACAAACAATAACTTCTAATGCAACTCGTTGTCTCCCACAGAGGTGATTGAAATAACGCCAGACACACCACCACCCCGAAGATATGTTTATTATATAAGACGTACTTTGCTTTGTATAGACGCATTATTACTCTACTTGCCATCCGCGGCGGTACTCTGTATAATCTTTTAATTAATTAAATGTGTGAATAAAGTTTACATTTTTTTTCGGAAAACTCCGTCGCTGAAAGTTAACTCCCGTGAAGACGCCGATTACCAGAGAATACCTTGGCGTAAAGACACTAAAAATCCAATCAAAGATTATCGACTGCTTACCGTGACCTTTGGGACTGCGTCGGCACCCTATCTGGCAATTAAGACACTACAACAAGTAGCAATCGACGAAGGCAGTGCATATCCTGAAGCTGCTGAAACAATCAAGTCAGATTTCTGGATGGACGATCTGATGTCTGGACAAGATACCGTAGAGAAGGCTATAGAAGTAGCCCACAATATTGCAGCTATACTAAAAAAAGGAGGCTTTATATTACAAAAATGGTCTTCAAATAGTGCGGAATTTCTGAAAGAATTCAACCCGGTAGAGATAAGTTCACTCGTGAAAGTTGATTTACATGGTGGTGTAGTCCGCACCCTGGGTCTATCCTGGAATCTTGATGAAGATAAGCTGAAATATAATACTAACTTACCCCCACTTGCTAAAAAAGTGACGAAAAGAAGCATTCTGGCTGAAATACATCATATTTTTGATCCATTGGGCTGGTTGTCCCCTGCACTGCTTCCTGCAAAGTTACTACTGCAAAGGCTATGGCTGGAACATGTTACCTAGGATGTAACGCTGAAACCTGAAATAAAAGAAGAATGGTTAGAAATTAGACACAGCTTAGAAAATATCAATGAAGTGGAAATAGATCGATGGTTACACACAACAAAGGAGAACTTACCTGATGTTACTATACACGGTTTTTGTGATGCCTCCATGAAAGCTTATGGTGCCGTAGCCTATCTCAGACTGAAGACTAAAGAAGGAAAATACAGAACAGAATTGATAGCAGCACGTACTCGTGTTGCCCCGATTAAACCCCTTACCTTACCAAGACTAGAACTAAGTGGGGCAGTTCTATTATCGAAACTCTTAAAACACGTTAGTGAAGCTATGCACATACCGGTATCTCAAGTTTTCGCATGGACAGATTCCACGATTGTGTTGTCCTGGCTTCGTGGTGATCCTAATAGATGGCAAACCTTTGTCATTAATCGAGTTGTAACTACCCTTGACAACATGAAAGAAATGGTTTCACGTGATCTCACAAGATAACCCTGCAGACATGGCTTCGCGAGGAATGAAGTTAGCAGAATTCAATCAAAACCAGCTTTGGTGGCATGGCCCAGCTTGGTTGATACAAGAAAAAATTGAGATGCGACAAGTTGAAGATGAAGAAGTAGACCTGGAAAAAAGAAAAGAAGTTAATGTTAACACGAAAATACTAAAGGAAAAAACTGAAAAGGAAACATTACTTACTCAATTTGAAGAGTTTAATGATTTAACGGAACTAGTGAAGACCATCAGCATCTGTAAGAGATTCTTTCGATTAAATAAATGTAAAGATATCACTTCAAGTAAAGTACTAACAACAAGTGAATTAAACGAAAGCTTAGGAGATTACGTTAGAATAGTGCAAAATGACGAATTCCTCAACGAAATTAGTAATTTGAAAGAAGGAAAGTCTATAGAAAAGAAAAGCAGTGTAAAGAATTTGAATCCCTTCCTGGATGACAAAAATATCCTCAGAGTTGGAGGTCGGCTACGTCACGCTGATATCCCTGAAACCCGCAAACATCCGATGATATTAAGTAGTAAGAATCATTTAGCAAGACTGATTGTTTTAGATGCACACAAGAGAACACTACATGGTGGAGTTCAACTTACCATGAATTACGTACGATCTCGTTTTTGGATTACTAGACTCAAGACCTTGGTGTCGTCTACTATACATCAGTGTCTTATTTGTGCAAGACAGAGACCCATAACTCGCAATCAAATGATAAGTGATCTTCCCAAAGAAAGAGTTTCTCCTGCACGCCCTTTTTATAATTCGGGGTTAGATTTTGCTGGACCTCTCCAAATGTTACGTTCCAAAGGCCGAGGCAGCAAATGTGATAAAGGCTACATCTGCATTTTTATATGCATGTCCACTAAAGCAGTTCACCTCAAACTCGTTGGTGATTTGACTACAGATTCCTTTTTGGGGGCCTTTAAACGTTTTGTGGCAAGAAGAGGTAGATGCGGACATATTTGGAGCGATAGAGGTACAAACTTCGTAGGTGCGAGTAAAGAATTACAAGAGATGTGGAACGATACTAAGCTTGAAATGCCCGAAAATCTGGTGAATATGTTAACCGAAGACGGAACCCAATAGCATTTCAACCCCCCCTACAGCACAAACTTTGGAGGGTTATAGGAGGCTGGGGTAAAGTCAATAAAACACCACTTAAGGCGGATCCTAAGTACAAACCTAACCTTTAAAGAAATGACAACTACCTTATGTCAAATAGACGCGTGCCTTAACTCGAGGCCACTATGCCCTTTGGACGACTCTGACACAGAAAATCTATAAATACTTACTCCAGGCCATTTCCTAATAGGAGAAGCACCCATTAACGTACCTGATCCTAACTTAAAGGACGTAAATTGGAATCGCCTATCAAAATGGCAACACACTCAAAGATTAGTAAAAGACTTTTGCACAAGTGGCAAATGGAGTATTTATCACGACTGCAACAACGGCCTAAGTGGTTGAGTCGCAAACAAGAATTCCAAATTGGAGATATTGTCTTGATAAAAGAAGAAAATCTTCCTCCTTGCAAGTGGGCATTGGGGCGTATCACGGATAAACATCCAGGAGAAGACAATCTGTGTCGCGTTTATAGTTTAAAAACTGGTGGTAAAATAGTTAAACGTTCAGTGTCGAAACTTTGTGAACTTCCTATAAACAAAAATAAACCAAGTGAGGAGTGACTTTTCAAAATGGCTTATTTCTGTATGATCATTTTTTTCAGGAACAAGAAAAATACAAAAACTTTTCATACATGAACATTTTTAGTAACAAACTTTTATGTACATAATCTAGGTAGGTTAATAGATCGTTCCACAGTGTATATATTTTTTTAATACTCTAAATTATGAGTTATTATAATATGATTTAAGGAAATAAGCCATTTAGTCGCAAACTCCAAGAAATAAGATGTTTTGTTTCAGCATTCCTTAGAAATAAGCCATTTTGTTTCGGCACTCCTAGAAATAAGCTATTTTGAAAAGGATGGTCTAGCAAAAAAAAAATATCTTGTTTTCTAAAAACTTTTATTAAAATCTGAAAATCACACGCGGACTTCTCCTACATCCTCTTCATTGCAGTCACAATCATATTGGTGTTCCTCAGCTGATTCCTCCGTCACATGTAACAAAATATTTTTGTACCATTGAAGTTCAGGCAAGGCAGTCCATTCTTCCCCAAATTGTTTTTCAAGTAAATTTATTACATCTTTTTTCTTTTTTTCTGAAACTGGCTGCGGAATAGATTCTGCAACATCAATAGTTAGTGGAATACGTTTACCCCGTTTCAATAATGTCTGCCAAGGATCATTTCCATCAAATCTATAATATTGGGAAGCTTTTATTTCACAACCGATAGTCTTCTGTCTTTTAACAGTTTTTTTTATCCAGACTCTTTTTATTTTTTGCAATCCCTCCACATTTTAAAAATTTTCCTTTAAATCCTTTATTTCAAGCAGTTGCCAATCATTTCCTAATAACCTTACATTGCCATGGTTTTTGAAGATATCATGCTAACCATCTTTGGTGGTGATCACTGGTATTTTTCTTAGTTCTTTTACCAGTCGTCCAAAAACACGATCTGCGGGCAAAAAACTATGACCACGCACTGGAAAAAATAAATGTATTTCCTTCACTTGAGCAGGTGATTTTGAGTAAAGCCATTGCATTAGTGAATGTATGATATGATTATTTTTATTTTGGCCTCCGCAGCCATCACAAAATAAACGTATAGTATCAACATTATTGTCAATGTTCATGGAGGATAGATAATCATATACAGCTGTTCCTATTTCTGTTGGCCCGCGCTTGGCAATGGTTTCATCCCAAGTATAAAACCAAGGATCTTTTGAATGTAAAGGTACAACACAAAAATTATAAAGACTTATTTGCCTAAAATAAAAGGCATCTTGAATAGGCGTTTTTGGAAGTGTTTGTACCTGTTGAAGATCAAAACAAAGTGAAACGGAGTTTGGAGGATTATCTTTCATGTGAGTATAAAATGCCTGGGCCCTTATCTTATGTACCCGAAGTTCTACCATTAATTTTTGCTTTTTTTTACTGTCTCCTTCATTTTTAATTCTATTTCCCCACAGCACACACACATTGCAAGCATCAGAGGATGGCGCAGAAAATCCCACATTAAACTCTTCATAAAATATTTTATAAAACATGGTTTTTTTTACTTGCAAGTTTGAGGCGACAGAAGAATTATACAACTCCCTTAGTTTCTTACAGTTTAAATCACGAGACAGATATATTCTTTTCGATTTTTGTCTGTTGTGGTGGTTTTCTCTTGCTGGCAGACATTTAATGAAATTCCTCAGTGATTCCTTTTTATCAATAGATTTGTATGACTTACGGTCCCCACCACGCTTTTCTTTAGGAATATTTCCTCTGACTGTAGTTCTATTGATTATATTAAGCCTCTTTTCATTGACACTAAAAACTGCAATGAACATTTTCTTACACACAGTCTTAATTTTATTTTTCTTACAAAATAAGTTGTAACTGCAGCTTACAGTTCTCTTTCTCATATTATTTGATGGTTTGGTTTTATCCTGTGGTTCATACGAATGTAATAATCTACAAAGATAGGTATCTTGATCAATTTTGGACGTGTTAGCATAAAACGCATTACGGTTTTTTAGAACTTGGCGCGTGGTGAAAGAACTACATTTATATTTACTGCCCTCTTTGTGCTGACATGGAATCCTGAATTCTAAACCCAAAGGATTCTTATCAATGTACCTGAAGCAATAATAAATTTAATAAATTAAATAGGTATCTAGTAGGATTAAATTACAATTCAAACGAGTGCCGTTCATACATTGCTGAAAACTACTTACGATTTTCTTGTTCGACTGTTTTGTCCTGATTTCCTTTTTCTGGTGCCTGAATTTAACTCCTCTACGGTCTTATCTGCCATTATGCACCGTTATTTACTCTGAATTAATCTGATCAGCAACAAAATGAACAAAAACACCAACGACACGAGAAAATATTTTTCACCTTGACACTCAGCTCAGCCTTGACATGCATGACAGAACTGAGTTGACAGCAATGTGACACATGACGTTTAATATTTTTTTAATTGGCCGTAGTCAAATATAAAGTGTTGCCAATGTATAAAAATATATTTGCGGATCCACTTCCAGATCTAAAGCAATCTTTCCACCCTCCAAAATAACCTGTGATACCCAGCTTAGAAATAAGCCTTTTTGATACGTATTAACAAAATTTCCCTACATAATGTTCTAGAAATGAGCCATTTTGAAAAATACTCCTGTCATAATTAGTAGGGCCGAGAATTAACGTAAATTAAGCTATTTTGTTGCGGAAAGCATTATTCATGGCCATTTTTCTTCGAGATTTAAGTACTTTAGAACCGGACACTTCACGTCATACGATGTGAGTGTTCACAAAGTCCCGATTGGCATAAAAAAAAAGAAGTAAAGTTGGGAACCCGAAATAAGCCGTTTTGAAAAGTTACTCCTCAAGTGTCAAGTGTATTAAAAATGAAAGGTTAAAAAAAAATTGACATGTGTACAAAAATTGTCATGTGTAAAAAAATATATGTCATGTGTAAAAAATATATATATATATATCAAATGTCAAGTTCATAATTTTTTAAAAGTGTATATATTTCATTTAGAATCCATCTTAGAATTTCATAGAAGAAAACATAAAATGTAAAATTTTAATCAGGTTCGTACATTATGCTAGCTCCTTAATGATGTTTACGACTAACGAGTGCATTTCTTAGAAATATTTATTTGCATCGATACTTTTGTATAGATACATAAATGTCACTGATGTTGAGTTTTGTTAATGAAATGATGGTAGTAATGAAATGTTAATCATTTAACGATGCAACTGAATTATTATGTTGTATTTTAGGCATTTTATCCTAATTTGACTCGTACTTTTGTACGATCTAAGTCGTAAATTTAGGAAATATTTATGAATTTTATGTTAGGTTTGTCATAGTGATGTATTATTAAAAACTTCGTTTTTAGGGTGGCGGCATGTTACGCCTATTACGGCTATTTAGTTAAAAATGTTATGCATGTACCTATATCGGACAAGCCTTATAAACGATGTGCATGTAAAAATTAATTTAGTTCGCAATAAACCCAGTCAGAGCAAGACGCATGCTATTTTACTTAAAATCCCACAAAAGAAAGGGCCAATCTGAACCTTATGGCCCGAACAATGCCACAGCTTAAATTTTGGATCCAAATCTGCCAAAATGGCAGAAATCTGCCACAAATGGTCACACTGGTAGAAAAATGTTGACATCGTAAAGTTTTGACACTGACAGATAGTTTTCTTTTTTTTTTTTTACAACCCTGGATACTAAATTTTTTTACATTTGTCATAAGTCATAATGTTGTTACGTACGTTTTACAAAGGTAGTTATTTGTTACTTAATATATTATGATATTAGTCTTGCACTGACTTGAACACACGCTAGGTAGGTACGTTAATGTTTTATTTTTCTTTCTTCCACTAAAATTCAATATACTTTGTATGTAGCTACTTATAATGTTATGTGTATGTGTGTAATATTGGTTGACTGGTGGGTGGTGCCGCGCATTGAAATCAAATCGGAATTATTCAAAGTCACAAAATTAAGATTCTAGGAATATCTATATAAGTGCATATATTTATTAAGTATATATTCTATTATTATATTGTATTCTATTCGATTGTATGTCTGATAGTGAGTCATATCATATCACACCGGTGATGAAGAATATTACTCTTGTGATGAAAGTGTGAACGCCTCCTATGTTTCGCTCGGCGATTATGTCAATAACTGCTTCTCGAGTCACTCTACTCATCTTAACATATGCCACATAAACGCCCAAAGCCTTCGGGCTCATTACTCAGAGTTCGTGGACGTATTCGCTGAGGCTAACGTTCATGCCATTTTAATTTCCGAAACGTGGTTGAAACCGGAGCTTTTGTCAACTTCCTATCCATTACCTGGTTTTATACTCATAAGAAATGACCCTATGGATAAAGGTGGCGGTGGTGTTGCCATATACCTCTGGTCGGAAATTAATTACAAAATCTTAAATACTCCTTCTGGCTAATACTCGGCTTCAGCGGAATTTATTTTCCTCGAAATTCAGGTTAGGGGTTCCAAGGCTGTCCTCGGTGTTGTCTATTGTCCCCCATCTACTAATTATTTTTCAGACCTTGAAATTGCTCTAGACACATTTGGGTCTGAGTGCACACATCAAATAATTTTAGGTGACATTAATACAAATCTTAATGATGCAGGCGATTTGTCTCGGTCTCAGAAACTAAATCATATCCTGGATTCTGCTGATCTGAAGGTCTTGCCACTAAATGCCACTCACACAAATACCAATACTGAGGACACCTGGCTGGATCTAATCATTGCTTCATCTGTGGACCATGTTGTCTCACACGGCCAATATCCAGCTCCATGTTTTTCTAGACATGATCTCATCCATTGCTCGTATAATCTCAAACCCCCTAAAATAGTACCCAAAACTATGCATCTCCGTAGTTTTGCCAGAATGGATGTAAACAAACTTAAAACCGATGCTGCCAAAATGGGGCGGGACAGAATATGGGCTGTCGCAACTGTAGATGAAAAAATTGATATTTTTAATCAGCTTTTAACTAACTTGTATGACCAGCACGCTCCTATTAGAAAAGTTAGAATTAAAAGGCCTCCAGCTCCTTGGATAACACGTGGTGTTAGGATGGCCATGCGTAGAAGGGACAAAGCATTTCGGAAGTTTAGGAAGGAGCGGTCTGATGATAACTGGGTTTTGTTTAAGGTTGCGAGAAACCGGTGTAACAGCATGATGCGAGACGCTAAACGCCGTTTAATCTCTGATACTATCTCCTCATCTTCAGCTGCTGATATCTGGAAGTTCTTAGGAACCCTGGGTATGGGCAATTCAAATAACATAGACATCCCTTCTTCGATTACGTTAGACGATATCAATAAACATTTCTCCACATCTACTCCATTGGATCGCCTAACAAAATTGAATACAATATCTTCCATTCAATCTCTCCCAAGTCTCAACATTCCGCAATTTTAATTTATTCCAGTCAGTCAGGAGGAGGTTAAAAAAATATTCTTGGCAATAAAAACCAGGGCTGTTGGTTGTGACCAAGTAAATCATCGCATGATAGAAAATATATTAGATATTATTTTACCAGTCATTACCCACATTATAAATTACTCACTGTCAACATCCCAATTTCCTTTCCTTTGGCGTAAAGCCTATATTCGCCCTCTTCCCAAAATCTCTAATCCTTCCCTTCCCAGCCATTTTCGTCCCATCTCAATTCTGCCGCTCTTGTCCAAGATTCTCGAGGCTTGCGCTCACAGACAACTCACCTCATTTTTCCATAACAATGATCTGTTGAATCCGTTTCAATCTGGCTTTGGGACTGGGCATAGCACTGTATCTGCTTTACTTAAAGTGACCGACGATATTAGAGCCGGTATGGAGGATACTAAACTCACTGTGCTGGGTTTAGTGGACTTTTCGAATGCCTTTAACCCTTCGAATGTCGGCATAGCAGACACAATAGTAAAACAATACATCAGACGCCCGCTCCGGGCGTCCGACAGTTAAAGGGTTAATACCGTCGACCATGACATCCTCTTGGCAATCCTATCCCATCATTCCATTTCACCTGAGGTAGTAAATTAGTTTTCTTCTTATCTTCGAGGTCGTCAGCAGTCAGTTCGTCTCGACGAACGTACTTCCAATTGGAGTAACATTGATACTGGCGTACCACAAGGCGGGATTCTTTCTCCATTACTGTTTTCAATCTTTATAGATTTTATCACAAAAGAACTTCAGTGCTCGTATCATCTTTACGCCGACGATTTGCAACTTTATACTCAGACGGAAGTCGACCAGGTAGACAGCGCCGTAGAAAGAATAAATGCTGATTTAAGGGCGATAGGTGACTGGTCCCGGCGATTTGGAATAACAGTTAACCCCAACAAATGTCAAGGGATACTGATCGGCAGCTCACGTCTTTTAAGTCGTATTGACAATGGCACCATATCACCAGTATTGTATGAAAACTCCATCATTCCATTTAGTTATAGCGTGAAAGACCTTGGCCTACACATAGTTTCTACTTTCGCCTGGAATGTGCAGGTTTCTGAGACTTCTCGTAGGATCACATGGATTGCGCTCCCTTTACAAACTGAAAAATTTTCTTCGTATTAATATAAAAACTATGCTTATTCAAACTCTTATTCTTCCTATTCTGGACTATGGTGATGTGTGTTACTCGGATTTGAATTGTGACCTCCTAAATAAACTCGATAGACTTCAAAATAACTGTCTTCGATTTATATATAGCCTTCGTAAGTACGACCATGTGTCTGCTTACCGTACGCAACTAAAATGGTTGCTTATACGTCAGCGTCGCCAGTTGCATATTCTCACAACTCTCTTTTCCATTGTTTTTGACCCTAAAACTCCGTCATATCTCAAATCAAAATTCACTTTTCTTCGTGATACTCATTTAAAAAATCTTCGCTCTTCTAGCAGCAACATGGGTATTGAAGGAGCAATAGAAGCCATGCTTTACTGCCCTGAGGCACCATAGGGTTTGCTGTTGATCTCGAAGGTGCAACAATTCGGCGAGTGAGGCGTCGAAATATGTAATGACGGTAAAACATTAATGAAAGGTATGCGAGTTAATAATTTTTTTGTTTTAAATTTTGTGGTGTCTGCGAATGTCTGCCACCCGGTTTTCCAAGTGTATATGTTGTCTCTAATAAATATAAATTATGCCATCATTGCAGCGCCTAAGCCACGCGAAAAATATTTTTTTTTTCGAGTTGATAACTAATAAAATGGTAGATGACATTGATCAAATCAAAAGTGGTACCGAGTGACAATATATTATGTGGGGCTGTATATATGGGAAACAGAGTAGACTACCATTCAATCAGACTAAAGACAAAAGATATATTGAACGACTATTATGTGTTATACAGTTCGATGTGTGTGGCCCAATCACTTTTTCAAAATCAACAAAAAATATTTTGTTTGGCCTGACCAATTTACTCATTACTGTATTAAGTAACTATTAACAAAAAAAAAAAAGGTCTGATGTTTTCTCTGGTCTGAAAACGAAGCTAATTAAATTAAAAATTTATTTATTTATATTGTGATAACAGTGGGGAGTATTTATCCACTGAAATAAAAATTGTGTTGAAACGGGAAGTACTTACCACTTATTAGTTTCAAAGATGCCACAGTTAAATGGCGTTGCAAAAAAAATATATATTAAGATCTAATACTGGGAAAGCTCGTTCTATGGTCAATGGTGCAAGTCTAAAAAAGGTATTTCGGCTGAGGCTGTTTTAACTGCTGTTTACTTAATTAATTTAACATGCTTTTATAAAAATACCGTTTGAAATGAGCTATAATATATATATATATTTATTTGTAGAAATTCCGAAGAAAAAAATGTGTTAAACATTTTATTTTTTCTTTGGTTTGGTGTTATGTTGGTAATTCTGATTCTATAATTCAATATAGCTAGTGGGATCAAAATTATTCTGTATACTCTCGTCATCATTATTGTTACCGACGGAAACCAGTGCGGTATTTTCTCCGAGTTCCTTTGCTCAGCTGGTAGCACGGTGGACTGCAGGTCGTGCACAATGAAAACACTTTTCTCTCTTCACTTGTTTATTCCACTAGGCTCACAATGACACTGAAGTACAAATCACATTGATCCTGCCTTATATTTATACATTCGAGCCACAAAAAATCTCAAACTAAAAGAGGGTAGGTGTGCCTAGATATATCCCCTCCACTTTACAATGTCGGTTACCTCACAAGGGGCGTAGCCATGGAAATCCCCAAAATTACCAAGACCTATTACAAATTCGTAAGGAAATTCCATGAACAACCACCTTAGAATACCTATTTACCTCACGTTTAGCACTATATACCTGTGCTAGACGCTACAATTTGTACCAGGGAAATAAATGTTACACCCAGTTCATAACTCATTTACTCAATATAAGTCCATATACAACAGGTAGATATATCTAGGCACCCTATATTTACATCTATTTATCCTATATATACCTAGGTACACCTGCGGTCAGTTCTGCATGGATATTTCCATAACAAAATCGATTGCGCCGATTTGCGCCACGCCCTCTTTAAAAACTTGTTTGTTTGTTTATAAAGCTTTATTGTACACAAGAAAGAACACAGATACAAATCAGAAAAGTAAACATACAACGGCGGACTTATCCCGTATAGGGATCTCTTCCAGTCAACCGGCCAGTAATTGAGAGGAATGTTTACTTATTAAGCGTTTGGGGTAGAAGTAGTACAATTTAAATTTACAGAAAGGTACTGCACAAAAAAAAATATATACAGGTATGTAAACTACACAAATACAACTAAGATAAACTTACATATAAGAATACATATATATATATATATATATATAAATACATAAAATAAACTATTTAAAATAAAAAGTAATTAGCTCGAAGTAACTTAGGATTCCGAAAAGAAATTTAAAATTTTATTCTTAAAGGAGCCCAAGGACGATGCCATTTTAGTATCTGAAGGGAGCGAATTCCAAAGGTGTGCTGCCATCACAGAGAAAGATTTAGAGTAAGACTGCGAAGAATGAGGAGGTATATATAAGAGAATATTATCAGCTGAGCGAAGGCGGATGTCGATTTGCCGAAAGGAAAATTTATCACGAAGGTAATTAGGACAGGCAGGATTGAAGAAAACTTATGTATTGGTTTGGTTTAGATACCATAGATGGCGCTAGTTGGATTGGAAATAAGAAAATAAATAATTTACATGGCTCATTCAAGTCTCGTTCTTTGCTAGTTATTATATTATCACAAATTCTCCTATTACAATTAAAAACCTTATTGCAGAGAAACGACAGATAGCTAGGATTCGAACTCGGTAGCATAAAATTTGTCTTATGTTTCAATACCACTAACCATTAGACCAATGCGTATCTATGCAGAGGATTAAAATTACCCTACTGTTTATCCTGTTGTAGTTATTTATGAAGGTTGATATTGTAAGCGACTAAAATAAAAACTCAAAAGAATTGAAGGTAGTTTACCATTGATTTATAAAAATGATATCTTTGTTAAATCATAACGTTCTATACTTTCTTTGAGTAAGTTCAGTTACGATTGCGTTAAACGAGTTTTAATTATTTATTTTAATATGAGTTCGTGTTTGAATATTGATATGGCTACGAGGGCCCAAATAATAGCTTTGCCTAAGCAAGGCCTTAATTATTCTGAAATTTCTAGAGAAACTGGCTTAAACGTAAGTATAAAAAAATTATTGAATTCACTTTCTGTTATTTACTTTACTACGCATGGCCATTGAAACATAAAAAGAAAACATATATTCCTTTTTTAGATAAAGACTGTCACTTTATGGATAAAACGGTTTTAAGAGGAGGGTTCGTTGGAACACCGCAGTAGATCCGGCAGAAGACCCCATATTAGCTCAGACCAGCGTGAACTTATGGTGCAAGGTTATGAGGAAAATGGCTTTATCCCAACCAGATATTACGCAGGATTGTTTAACACATCTTTACGAACGGTGCGTCGTGCTCTCCATAGTGAAGGTCTGCATTATTGGCGACATGCTATTAAGCCATTGCTAACCGAAACCCATAAAAGAGCGCGATTAGAGTTCGCTTTGGAATATAGAAATTTCGACTGGAGTAACGTCATATTCAGTGATGAGAAGACTTAAATCTAGCCAACACGGGCGAGTTACGCTGTAGCATAGGAATAATACGCGTTATAATAGTGATCACGTTGTGCTTAACTGTGAATCTGGTCGTATAACAGTAAACATGTGGGGGATATGGGGGGTATGGATGAGTGCCACAGGCCCAGGAGAACTAACTTTAGTACCCAGTCGAGCAAATAGTGTAAATTATTTAGACGTGCTGAAAGAATCGATCAAAATGGCGGTTATACAGGTTATTAGCTGAGACCGGGATAGCTATATATTGTGTTTAAAATGAGCGTAAGTAGGATATTTTTTTTTTGTAATAGCAAAATGTTATTATACTAAGTGATTTTTATTATTTTCTGCATTTTTACAAATGTTTATATTGTCTTTTATTCTTTATGGTAGCTACAACCCGGTCTCAAAATTGTTATTGATTTGAGGTTTAGCTTCAATCTCTTCCTCGATTGGGAACGAATACTTAATCTATAAACCTTAAAATCATATTATATTAAATCATTTAGTCAATATATATATCTGCAAAACGAATTTTTGTAATAAACTATACTACACTAACTCTAAATATAAGTAGGCAAAACATTTATAAAACTTATGTTGTGTATTTAGCGAAAGGTTATAAGTTAAATTGTATTCATTATAAGACTATAATATTACTAATGTTGTTTTATTTCTTATCTACCTACACGAAAGTTGCAATTGTAAACGTTAATCAGTAAGAAAAATATTTGTTGATGTTTCCATTTTACCAAATAAAAAAATATTAACATATTTTTTATATTATAAAAAATTATATAAAATATAAAACAATTAATTATTATATTATTTCTTTTTTTTAAAATTAAGCCTTACTTGGGATTCGAACCGCTGCCAATCGGCTCATACGTCAACAATGCGCCACTAGCTCATCTATCTGTTTTCAACTTTAGTGAAAATAAGATCTACTAGTAAATGAAAGGATAACTTGTCATTTTTTTTTGTGAACAGTGCCATCTAGTTTTATTCTGAGGCTCCTAATGCAAAACCTCACAGAAAAGTAAACCTTATGCTTTCCATGCAGAACTGATCAGAAGAAAATTTTCCATAGCAGCAAAATTCCATAGCAGCAAAAAAATTGAGCAGGGTTTCAACGCCAACTGAGTGGATTATATCTTAAGATGGCGCTAGTATTTCTTAAAAAAAAAAAACAATAAGCTATGTTTTATCGAAAATATATTTTATTTTTTGCTATAGTTACTATTTTATTTCATGTCATCACAAATTATCTTAAGCTAATTAAAAATCATATTTTGCAGATGCACGTTGAGCTGAGCACCTGAGCTTTTGTTATTTTTAATTTGTGAATACGCCATCTAGTTTAAATTCTGTGAGTCCAGGTGCAAACCCTCACAGAAAAATAGCTAGCTATTCTGTCCGCAACAATTATCATAGCAGCCAGTTTACTGGTCATAAAAAATTTTAAGCATATCTTAATATTTTCAATGATTTCTAAAGCGAACAATTTGTAGCAACCCATGGAAATCTATGGAATATAATTAAGAGTAAACACTAGTAGCCATTTTTACCTACAAAACATTCTCGACTGTTTTATCTTTGGTTTATGACTCTAGATTTTTTTAAACACCTTCGATCAATATCATCTCTCACTGAGTCTGTGCGTTTTAATATATTTTAATGTTTTTTAGTGCTAGCTTTACGTTAATTAAACGGCGCAATATATACTTATAGGCCGCAAACAGACGCTTTTAAACACACAGTAAAAACCCCAGAACAATACGCGTTAAAATCGAAACGGTAGGTACGACAAATACCATTTGTCGTACCGTTTCGATTTTGTAAAGTTTTGGACGAGGAAACAGTCGAGAAAAAAACCTTGACTTGTAAGAATTTGATCTCCGAGTTATATTCAGTTCCACCCTCGCCATCACGAAATACACATGTACTTAACAATTCTTAAATAAAAAACGGATTGTTCATAAAATATAATCGATAAATGTTTGCAACACTGTACGATTACATGTTTTATTTAAATGGAGTAGGACCACTAGTGCCTCATTATCGCCTTAATGAGTCTAATAAAAACTTACCGTTCCAAGGTCTTGTCCGCCACTGTCCCGGAACTTTGTTTTCGACGACGGTTGTGTACTAAGCTGATAAATTTTTTCAACCATGGGTTCTTGTTGCTTCTTAACATCTTTTATTGGGTTCATATACTCCAGGGATTGTTTGAGCATAGTTATGACTTGTGCTGGAGTGGGGCCTTCTTTCCTCTGGAGAATATTATCTGTTTTAAATTTAAAAACAAAAAATAAAGATACCAAGAACACCAATAAGAAAAACGACACCACCAAGAAATTACACAGAAAACATGTTAATTTCATGTTTTCAAATTGTTGGTGTTATCTTATGTTACGAACTGTTAGGTTTTTTGCTGTAACCTCAAAAAATTTACTTAATCACAAAATTCTGATTTGTTGGTCGTTACAATTGATAAGTGAAAGTTTTACATATAACTCTCAACTTATATAGTAAGTACTTTATTATTTGTCTAAAATCTCTAAAAGTCTCTACGAGTCCACGCCTGCCTGGAATTTCACAGCCTGGGTATAACACGTAAACCCGTCTTATATCAGTCCCAGTAGTATTAACTTCTTCGATTCCTTTATAGAAGCACTATATGTAATATTTAATGTATTTATATGTACAACTTCACTGTCCAATGTGACTCACAAGGAACTTTTGGAATAAGTTCAGGAGTCACGGGTGACTCATTTCCCGATACTTTTTGGCAAGATTTTTCGTCATGAGCGTGGCGCAATAGACTAATAAAAACTACGTGAACGTATAGCAAAAACCCTAAACTTTCATGTACAAAAATTTGTTTTCGCAATTTTTTAAAATTTCTTTTGTTATGGACAAATAAAAACATGCGTAAATATGGTTATTATTATGGATTATTTAGTATGAAATAAAACAATATTAAAAACATAGAAAACGTTTTATTGGGTTTTTAATATATAAACTAAATAATAAAATTATGATGAAAGAAACTGATGATGAAAGATAAATTACTCACAATGTTTTTCATTGTAACAATCCAAACAAAACGCTTTTTTACAAGCTTTACACTCAGTGTGCACTTGTTTGGCTTTTCGAGCCAGCTGATTCAAACTTTTTAGTTTGGAATAGCAACCAGTACATCTCTTTCGAACTAATTTATTGGTTATAGCATTACGCGGAATTTCCTGAAGACTGTGACTAGACGAAATTGAAGATCTTGAAGGTAGAGAGAGCGAAGGTCTTGGAGGCACGTTAGGTTCCGTAGTTGTTGCTGCTGGCCCGAGAAAATATCTAACTAATTGTTCCTGAACTTGCAAGACAGATAATGTAGGTCTTTCTGCCGCTAATTCATTGTATATGCATCTGGCATTTATAACAGCAACTTGAAACAGTAGATCTATAGCAATTTTTTTGTACCAGGTTAGGCTTTTGCGTAATGGCGAATGAAATGATGCAAGTTGGTCTGAAATGTCTATTCCTTTTTTAGCCTCATTATAATCTATTATAACGTCAGGTTTAGTGACGTCGCCTCTCTTTGTAGACACCTTTGACATACTATCTCCATGACAAGTCAAAATCATAAGTACGTCGCGTTTATCGCACCATTTCAGAACAGTATACAGATTGTCTTTTTGCATGGCTATTTGCTTTCCTCTTTTTAGGTTTTTCTTAACCACTTCCTCTGGAAGATTTTTTTTGTTCTTGCGTAAAGTTCCGCAGAGGTCCGTTTTTCGTTCCTTTAGATATGTTGAGGTTAGAGGAAGGCTGGTATAATAATTATCGGCGACAATAAGACGACCGTCATTCAGGAGCGGTGCAACTAATTGAATCACAGTTGAACCAGGTTTTTATCAAGTCCTGGTAATTGCTCCGATACCCCGGAATAAATCTGATAAGACCATGTATAGCTATTTACAGTACAAGCTTTGTAGCTTCATACCATAACGATCGGTCTTGGCGGGATTGTACGTTCTAATAATTAGTCTTCCGTGAAACTTTACCATGGACTCATCAACTACTATAACATCGTTAGGTAAATACAGGCTGCGAAAATTATCTACAATCCTGTGTATTAGAGGATCAATCTTATGGGTTCGTTGTTCTCCAATAACACCTTTTTTTTTTTTTTTTTTTGACGCGGAGAAAATCCCTTCGGATACCTTACCGGTTACGGGACACCGGTAAGGTTATGTGGTGTTACCACTAAAAACTCCGCGGTGTCACCTCTCAGCCGCTATCGGCCGGGACCGTGTGCTTCTTCATGCTCCACAGCCCCGGCGCGGCCGGCCGCTACTTAAGCGGCCCCGGCTCGCCAACGGCCTCACGGCACCCTCTGCTGAATCAGAGGGGCCGGAGTAACCGCCGCCTTGGCCTCTTGGCCCAAGGACAGACGCGCTGACACGCACACGCGCCTGCCTTCCACTCCGGAGGGCTGTCCGTTGGACGATGGAATCCCGTTTCCACCGTCCAACCAGCCCTCATAATTTGGGGCCTGCGGAAGCAGGCCCTGCCCCAGTCCACCTGACGGCGACCGGGGCCCACACAGCCGGCCGCAGGGGATAGGGAGAGCGGCAACGTAACACCGACACTCCTCTTCCCCTGCGGCCCCACCGATGCCGTGCCAAGCGCCACGGCCGCGCTTGGTCGCGGAGGATAGGGCGAGCGGCAACGAAACACCGACACTCCTCTTCCCCCGCGACCCCTACCACGGCTGTGATGGTAGGGAGGTCGTCGTCACCCCCTTCCCTCACAGCCAGGCCATTCCCGCCAGGAATGGCCTCCGCCGGGCCCGGGGAGGCCTAAGCCTCAACCCGGGCAACGGGTTCCTCTTAGCTTCCCTGCGGCCGAGGCAACCGCAGGTACTGAGCCCCCTCATCGCGACAAGATGGGAACCACATCGGGGGGGAGTTTCTCCAATAACACCTATCTCAACTTCAGTGAAATGCCAGCATCTAAGTATTGTACTAAATCTTGTTATATGTCATATTTATTCTATGCATTAGCGGATTATAGTAAAGTACATCCAATTTCCAATAATGTTCAATCGAGGGCTTGGGATTTAGTCCCATATATATTATTACGCCAAAAAAGATTTTCATCTCCTCTCTGCTTACATCTTTCCACCTTGTCATCCTGCTAAATTGTGAAGTGCGTATTTGTTTCAGTAAATCTGCATAATTATTAGTATGAATCACCATCTCGTCAATCAAGTCATCGGGGACAAAATATTCATAAATTTTGATCAAAGAAACTTGTCCATCGTCTGTAATGGCGTCCATATTTTGCACCCCATAATTTCCTGTAAATGTTTCCCTACCTATCGGCAAAAAATCCGATTTCCATTCTGAATAAGGTACGTCAGATGAAGATGAACCTCCTGGAGTCGGTGATGGTGATGGTACTGCCCTAGAAGTACTTGCTATGAAGTCCGCAATTACCTCAGTATCCTCGCTCTCTTCGTCGTCTTCATTGGGTTGATATTCATCATCACTGCCACAGCTGAAGGGGTCTTCATCGGAATTTGAAGCTTCCAAATACCGCTCAATTTCCTCCGTTGTATAAGTTTTTTTTAGACATTTTTAGCGATTATATAAACTTTTATGAAATTATAACCTCAATTAGCAATCTCAAATCATAAGCAAATGTTTTGTGTTTTTTTTTATTATTATTTTAGTACCGTCCTGTAATCGAAATAAACTCATTTGTCATTAATTCTACTGTCTATGGCTATGCGCACATATGACTCATTGAACTTACGAGAAAAAAAACATCACCCTACGACCATGAGCATATATGAGCAATTAAAAAAAAATTGAAAACAGATTTTTTTTTTCACAAATATATTTTTTAATGATAATGTTACTATTATTTAGCCTAACCGAAGAAAAAAAAATATGAACGTGGAGAAGTCGTAAATTGTATTGTATGGGGACAGTGAAGTTGTTAAATTGTATAATGTAAAGTTAAAGAAACATGAACACAGCTATCACTTTCACTTATAATTATTAGAAATTATTATTTAATAATTTTATAGAAATTAATTATCACTTTTTTTTATTTAAAATAATTTCAGACTTTATCTCAGCAGTATTATTGGATTAGGCAGTGATGATATTGCGCTACTCCTCTGGTTCAGAACATCCTTCATCCTGAAACAAAAATAAAGCACTATCTACTATTTTTGGTTCTAACAATACCACAATAATTAACTTACGTACTTCACTCTGAAAACACGGTTCATAATTAAAAAACATTTCCTTCTGAATTTTCTTTATCCTACTTTTTATGCGGGGTTGGCACAGCGTGTGAGTTTTTTTCATTTTGTTTTATCTCCAGTCAACTCGTCCGTCACTCCCTTCTTACACATATCCTTCTTTACACCTTCCATTCAAAGTTTCTTTGGTTTCCTTCATTTCGATGTCTATTGATATATTTGACATACATGTTCTGAACATGCTCTTCACATTCCATACCAGCCTAACTTATAATTCCTTAATTATTTTGTTATAAATATGTAGGTACTTTTACAGTTTCTCTTCTATTTCCTAGTCAAAAAAACAAAAGTCAAAAAAATTATTCAATGTAGGAAAAAAATTATCTCTTATTGAAGGTCATTTTTTAAAATATTATTTTAGTGCAAAAGCTAAAAACTACTAGCGTTTCGGAACGACCACTGCTGGGAAGATGACGCCGAAAGAAACCCAGTTCAGTATGGTTCCTACCCAGCTTTTATAATTGTGTTACAATTACAATGCAGATTTATACTTAAGCTTTAATACATTTAAATTATACAATTACAATTCGCAGTCAACTATTTCCAAGAATTTTGCTCAAAAAATGATAAATGGTCATTTACATTATAATACGCATTTTAATAAATGATTTTTAATAATTTGTCTTAAACTTACATAATGGTAACGCTACTATATTATCTGGAATTTTATTATAGAGGCGCAAGCCGAGATCCACAAAAGATTTTTTTGTTTTCTCTAACCGAAAAGCTGGGATAGCTAATTTGTTTTTATTTCTTAATACTATGAATACCTCCTGATCTTGTCTTTTTGCCTTACACCACACACACACCTCAACATACGCATATCCGCAGCGTGCAACCTTCTTTCATCTGCTGCTTTGGTGGGCCAAGTCTCAAAGTCGTATATCAATAGTCTCGCTCGGTCCATAGCTACTCATAAAAATCACAGTCACCAACTTGTACATTGATAAGCACGGTTTTAAGTAAGTTTGTACCTACAATAAATATGCGTCGCACCTGATATAAGACACTGACTGGCTAACATATAATATGTATAGATATATCCAATCAAAAACATTAACATGCACAAAAATGCGCAAGTCTCGCAACGCAGTTCTTCTACCGTAAAAAAATGTTAAATGTTATGTAAACCAAGTCGATTAATTTAGTACCTACCTATTTAATATAAAGTTATCATATTACTTTGTCATAAATTGATACCTTCTTCACTAACATTTTATAGTAACTATAAAATAATACAATTTTAATGAATAGAGTGACTATATCAATCGCACGCAGCAACATAATCTACAAATAAATATAAATAGTCATCCATATAGATACTTTAAAACTAATAAAAGCATGAAGCGTAACTTAAGATTATAGATTTTGTTTTATCTACATTTTTTTTTGACCGACTTTCAAAAAGTAGGAGGTTATCAATTCATCGTGATCCTTGTTTTATGTATGTACACCGATTATTCGAAGACGCCTTTGGACCGATTCAGAAAATTCTTTTTATTTCAATGGGTTTACTTGAGATGTGGTCCCAAATTTTTTTATCAAAATCGGTTGTGTAGTTTGAGGGTGAAGTGAGTTTTTAGTTCTGTAAAATTATGCTTTTATTGCAAAGTCACTCTATTTATAAAAAAATATGTAATCCAGCAGGAGTGTCGAAAGGGTCAGAAAAGTATTATTGTAATTAGTCCAATTTTTAGATTATCCAAAACTTATTACATATTACATATATAAACATATTTTTCAGTTTACCAAAAATATGTAATAATTTTTAGAGTTCCGGATTTTTACTCAGCGGTGACGTCGCTAGCCCCTACGGGCTAGCGACGTCACCACTGAGTAAAAATCGTACCTGGCCGTGACGTCATGCGAAATTGAAATTTACTGTATCTTTGTAATTTTTTGTTTGCCCAGAGGAAATAAAAAATAAGTGTACAATATTTTTTTAATAAATCTAACCGATTGGCTACAAACATTTTCCCTTCGACATGCCTATTATATTGTTTTCTGTGGCGTACATAATAGAGCAAAGATTTAGGGCCTATCGCTTAGGAGGTTCTGGGATTGAGCTCCGGCCATGTCAAGTTGACGTCATTGGATCTTATACTCGTTTTCATAATTGTTTATTAGGTAGTTACTTAAGGGCTTAATTAATGTATGTGATTAGAAAAAATTGCTCGGCGGCGGTGTTGCGAAAACATGCGGAGCTGTTGGTTCCAAGACGGAATTGTTATTGTCAAGACCCCAGATGACAAGAGACATAAAATTTATACGGAGGAAGAGGTGAAGTCCTTGATCGAGAAGTTTCCACGTGCATCAGGGACTGCCTCCACGTCGTAGTTTCTGCAGTTCAAGGCCTGTGATTGTCCAGGCCAAAGTCAATATGGTGTGTCTCTGTACTTTCTTTTTATTTATCTTGTTTTTCCTTAGAGTAGTGGCGTGTGTTCGTTTTTTCTTTAGCCAACTGTACTTTCTGTTTCTTCTTTCTTGGATCTTAAAATTACCTTCAAATTTCTTTATCATATTTTCTTATTTTGTAATTTTGTCACGGGGTAGGTAGAAAGTGTGACCATCTCAAAAATGGCGAATCTGCCACACACGGACCCAAAAATCTGCCAAAATCTGCCACACTCGAAATGAAGTAAAAACAAAGATTATTGAAAACTCAATCAAGGAAGGTTGTAAGAATATGAACCCTATGACTTGTCACTTACAGCCCACAATCAAATGACAATACCTATGTATGAACAGATCCCCGTGTAATCTGGGCTGGATATCAAACAAAGGCATACGTTGCCAGATTGTGAAATAATTTTCTACTAAATATTTTTACATTTACCTTATTTAAATTTTTTATTACTTATTTATAATGTTATGTAATTTAAAATTAGCATGATTTTCATTAAAACCTTTGAAATCTGCCAAAATCTGCCACATTTGTAAATCGTCAGCATAATATGCCTGTTACGCCTATTACGGCTATTTAGTTAAAAATGTTATGCATGTACCTATATCGGACAAGCCATATAAAGGATGTGCATGTAAAAATGAATTTAGTTCGCAATTAACCCAGTCAGAGCAAGACGCGTGCTATTTTACTTAAAATTCCACAAAAGAAAGGGCCAATCTGAACCTTATGGCCCGAACATATGGTCGACATCGAGCCGCATAGTGCAATATTACCTGCGAAGAGAAGACACCTGCGTGAACAATACCGAGCCGCATTCCAGTGATAAGAACCATTATAAAGGAGACAACACATTGTACATTAAAATTAATTCAAGATTTAGTGTCAAAATTTGTAACTATTGAAAATGAGTTTATCAACTGAAGAATTACTTAATTTATTGGAAGAAAATGCTAATGTGTTGAGAAAAGCTCATACTAACTTAAGGAAATGCCCTCGTCAACGGCTTACTAAAGGATACATAGAAGCTAGACTGAAATCGATGAATGAAGACTGGCAGTTGTTCAAATCACATCATGAGGCACTTGTCAAGGCTGTTCCTAAGGATCAACGACTTAGCTTACCTTACTTTAACACTGAGCAATATTACTTAGTAGAAGAATTATATCTCGGTACTGAAGGAGATTTAAAGGATATGTTGATGACATTCACGCAGTCGAAGGAAACTCATCTTGCAGAACAAGCTACAGTCCCCCAAGTGAAGCTCCCGTGGATTAAGATACCTACATTTTCTGGACAGTACCAGGATTGGCCAACGTTCAACGATTTATTTAGAACTCTTATCCACAACAACACAGCATTGACAAAGGATCAGAAGCTTCATTTTCTGAAGACAAGCATAGCTGGTGAAGCCGAAGCGCTGCTAAAGCATATCAACGTTACAGAGGACAACTACGAACAATCATGGGAGATCCTAAGTCAAAGGTATGGAAATAAACGATTAATTGTTAACACATCTCCTCCAAAGACTGTTCAATTTAAAGAAACTCACTACTCCAGTGGCAAATCAAATCAAAACCCTAGTAGACACAACCGCAGAGTGCTTGAATAGTTTTACGACGTTAGGAGTCTCTACAGAGTCGTGGGATCCGCTGATAATACACATGGTCACCCAAAAACTGGACCTAGAAACACGAAAACTTTGGGAGGACCACGCCTATAGCCCAGACATTGACAGTTTATCCACTTGGACAGAACTAAAGAGCTTTTTAGAGGCTAAATTTCGCACTTTGGAGTTGATGGCACCTATGTCTTCATCTACAACGAGAGAGAGTAAACCAGTCAAAGAGAAGAATTTATGTTTTAAGTGTCTTGTTCCTGGACATTCTGCTCGGAAATGTCGCACAAGGGTGTTATGTCGAGAATGTCATAGACGCCACAACACGCTTCTTCACCAGGCGACACCGCAGAATGAAGATCAAGAAGAAAATGAACCCATTCAAGTTAGCACTACTATATCTTCACATAACGTAAACACGAAGTCCAGAAACTTACTTGCAACAGCCTTGATTCCTGTAAGAAATGGTAACAATCGAACGATTTTACTGCGAGGCCTTAATAGACCAAGGGTCACAAGCTAATTTTATTACTAAGAGGGCGACGCAATTCTAAGAATGAAGAGAAAAGCAGCTCGAGGAACTATTACCGGAGTAGGATCAACACAGGCAGAGGTTTATCAAGAGGTTCATTTCACACTTCTGTCAAGATATGATGACAAGTTCCTGCTTCCCGTGAAGGCCTACGTTTTGCCGACACGCTTGACCTCGAAGCTCCCAAGCAAGTCGTTCGTAAAACAATTACACGCCTGGCCTCATTTGGCTAATCTTACCCTGGCAGACCCCAGTTTCAATCAACCAGGGAGAATAGATTTATTGCTAGGCGTCGGAGTGTATGCTCAAATCCTAAGAAACAATTTCGTCAGAGGACCTCCAGACACACCATGTGCTCAAGAAACAAGTTTCGGGTGGATACTCTTTGGCCAAATTAGCAGCTGCACTCCAGAGGAAGAAATTACAGTCATGCACCATCAAATAGACGAAGATGACATGTTATACAAGTTGTGGGAATAGACAACAACGAAAGAAAGAAATTACCTAAGGAAGAAGAAATATGTGAAAAATTATACGAAGACACATATAAAAGAAACAACAAAGGAAGATATGTAGTGAAATTGCCATTTAAAATAGAACCACCAAGGGCAATACAAGGAAACACAAGAGAAATAGCAAGAAAGAGACTACAGCCACAAGAAAAACCTCTAGAAAGAAACGATGAGCTAAAAACAGAAAACAAAGTCATGGAAGAATATATAAAATTACAACATATGGAAGAAGTCCCCGAAAGTGAAATAAACAAGGCTTCTGTTTATCTACCTCATCACGCTGTAGTAAAGGAATCAAGTGATACCACAAAGGTTAGGGTGGTTTTTAATGCCTCATCACCAGATTCCAATCAAGTCACATTGAATAACGATTTGATGGTTGGCCCACAGCTACAAGAAGACATGAGATCATTGGTAATGAGATTCCGCTTAAAGAAAGTCGCATACGTATCGGACATTCAGAAAATGTATCGCCAGATACTCGTCACCCGAGTTAAACAGACACCCTTCATGTATTTCTAAAATACCACATGGACCCCCACATGGACCCCCAGTGCCACATAAATGGACAGGTACCAGATGCCTTACCAGAAGCCCTGCTGAAGACCACCAGGATCTTATAAACAAACAATAACTTCTAATGCAACTCGTTGTCTCCCACAGAGGTGATTGAAATAACGCCAGACACACCACCACCCCGAAGATATGTTTATTATATAAGACGTACTTTGCTTTGTATAGACGCATTATTACTCTACTCGCCATCCGCGGCGGTACTCTGTATAATCTTTTAATTAATTAAATGTGTGAATAAAGTTTACATTTTTTTTCGGAAAACTCCGTCGCTGAAAGTTAACTGGCGCCCAACGTGGGGCGTCATCGCGAAATTCGCGTTCCGTGAACTCTGCATCGCAGAAGAATTCGCAGTCTTTCAAGACGAAGGTGACGCCACTGAAGAACCCCAAATTTGTTAGCTGCCGACGTGATGTTTCTCCGAATCGTCGCGACGCTCATACTGTAAGTGTTCGCCAATTTTTTGTTTCTGTTTCCCAAAATCCAGGGCCTTTCCTTTTCCTACAATATCCAAATTGTCGGATTTCTACTTCTTCTTTAAAGTAATAATAATAATAAGTATATATTTTTTCTATTTATTGGACATTTAATTTTCTTTCTTTTTTTTATAATGGCAGTAGAAAACGTATATGTAGATATTGGTCAAAGTCTGCACGCCATACCAATATATAATGGCGACTCTGACAGACTGTACCCATTTTTAAACGTGGCAAAGCAATTTATAGATACGCACGGTAATTCACCTAGAATTATTGAACATGTACTATCACGGCTGAGAGATAAAGCAGCTGATGTAGTCTGTATGGTGATACATTCCTATAATTGGGATACTATAAAGCACACCTTAATAAGTCGCTGTGGCGATGGAAAAACCATCGACTTATACAAACACGAAATTTTAAATATGAATCTTGTAAATGGTGACTTTACTGATATGATTCTGAAGTTGGATAGAAAATTATTTGCAATGGAATCCATGCTAATTGATCTAAATGGTTGTGAACATGCCAGATTTGCTATTGAAATTTATAAGCAGGATGCAAAAACTGCTCTTTTAAGACATTTACCATCGTTTATTCAAACACAAGTAATTACTTTGAACTATCACTCCCTATGTACACATATACAGCAACTTTGTGCGCATAATTTATTAAGCAGAAATAGCAGTAACCACCACTTTAAAACCGGTAAAATTCAACATGGTATGCGATCCCCTCAAAACAATTACCCTTTGCATCGAGCTCAGGGGTATACACCTACGCCATATCCTCATAATCAGCGATTCGCGCAATCGCCACGTCACACGTACCCGCCACGTCCGCAATCTATAATGCGTCAACAATGGCAAAGAAATGAGCAACAGCGGCATCAAAATTACGCAAATCATAATAATAATAACAACTATTTTAACAACAACCGTAATCATTTAAATCGGAATAACAACTATTTTAACAATATTAATAATCACGTAAATCGGGACAATACGCAATTAGCAGACCGTGACGTAACCATGCGTACAGCCAATCGGTCCTCCAATAGTCGGGGTCCCATGATAAATTTAGGAAGAGGCATGGTAGCACAGGAATTATTCAATCAAGACAATCCTCAGCATGAGGAAAATGAAAGTGAGGATTTTCACGAGGAAAACCCATCGTGTATACCAACGTGATATTATTAAATAACGTAACTTTTTCCGATCTACCATATGTAGTAGAATCGCACTACGGTTTAAAAATATTAATTGATACGGGTTCAAGTCGATCTTTTATTACAAATAAAGTTCATAAAAAGTTATTTCCAGACCAGGAATATGTACCTGAGATATTTACTGTTAGGACGGCACATCAAACGACTACACATAAAGGGGTAGTTAAAACGCCATTCTGGCAAAAAGTATTTGGGCCAGGTACAGAAAAAATGACCTTTTATGTGTTTGATTTTAGTGAAAAATACGATGTTTTAATAGGAATGGATTTATTAAAATTAATAAGAGCTGAGATACAAATTCATGAAAACAAACTAAGGACGCCTCATAAAATAATTGATTTAAATTATACGGATAAGCCCAGAACTAACAACTTAAATGAATTACTTGAAGAATATAAAGACATATTTTCGAGCGACGTATCGTCTAGTTGTACACCCGATGTCGTTCACGAAATAAAACTCACCTCTAACGAACCAATTTATCAACGCGCCTACCGGTTACCACAAATACAAAGAGAGGAAGTCAAACGACAAGTAGATGAGATGTTAGCCAACGGGATAATTAGGCATAGCGATTCCCCGTGGTCAAGCCCCGTCCATTTAGTACCAAAAAAATTTGATAAAGATGGCATCCAAAAATACAGGTTGGTTATTGACTATCGCAAACTAAACGAGCAAACGCGAAGCGACAAATTTCCTTTACCAATAATTGAAGATATATTTTCTCAATTAAATGGCAATAAATATTTTTCCACACTTGATTTAACAAGTGGGTATCATCAAATTAGAATGCACCCTAACAGTATTGAGTGTACTAGCTTCGCGACATTGGACAGACACTATGAATTTTTGCGCATGCTTGAAGCATGCTTGCATTTGGCTTGAAGAACGCGCCAAGTACTTTTCAAAGAATGATGAATTCTGTACTAAAAGAACATATAGGGAAAATCTGCATGGTATATTTAGATGATATGATAGTATACGCGGAAAATAAGGAAAAACACCTAGAAAATCTAAAACTCATATTCGAAACATTAAGAAAAGCAAACCTCAAAGTCTCTCTGTGTAAGAGCGAGTTTTTCAAAACGGAGGTAAAGTTCTTAGGCCACGTATTAGGTAAAGACGGACTTAAACCAGATCCAAAAAAAATCGAAGCTATTAATAAATTTCCTATACCTAAAACAATCAAAGAAATAAAATCCTTTCTAGGAATGGTAGGTTATTACCGAAAATTCATTAAAAATATGAGTCAGATTACGCGCCCTCTGACCGAATGCACAAAAAAGAATGCTAGTATAAAACATACCACAGAATTTATTTCTGCCTTCGAAAAATGTAAAACACTTTTAATAAATGCACCCATATTAAAATTTCCTGACTATAATAAATTATTTGTAGTAACCACTGACGCTAGCGATAAAGCGTTAGGGGCCGTCATAAGCCAAGAAGACCACCCTGTGGCCTACGTATCACGAACGTTATCGGAAACGGAAAGAAAATATAATACCACCGAAAAAGAATTATTAGGTATTATATGGGCATTGCAACAATTCCGGCCATATTTATACGGTAGGAAATTCGTGATAGAAACGGATCACCAACCACTTACTTGGTTATGTAAATTAAAAGAACCTAATGCAAAATTAACTAGATGGAGACTGAAGCTTATGAAATACGACTTTGAAATAAAACACAAAAAGGGATGCGTTAATCACGTAGCCGATGCTCTCTCTCGAATTCAAATCAATTTAACAGAAAGCGAAATAGTAGAAACCGGAAGTGAATCTGATAACGCGACTGTCCATAGTAACGCGGATGATAACGAGTCAGGTATACCTATAAAAAGCGAACATCCTAGTGGAAAAATGAATAGGATTTTTATTAAGCTAGGAATAGAGTCGGAACATAGAAAAATTAACCGCGACCATTATCTTACGTTGAGCGATAGTAGTATGGGTGAAGAATTTTTAGAATTTGCCTTAAAATATTTAGACAAAAATAAATATGCTATTGTTTGCCCTGACGAAGACCTGTTTCAAATCATCTCTGAAGTATACCGTACCAAACTGAATAAATCAACTTTAAAATTAATCAGATACACAAAAATATTAAAAGAACCAACAACGATCGAAGAACAAATGGAAATAATCATAAATACACACAAGGAAAACAACAGACATCTAGGCATCACTGCTATGATAGAAATAATTAAAAGAAATTATTATTGGGAACAAATGAAGAAAATGGTACGCAAGTACCGTGGTTTGGGGTGAATAGAAACGTTTTCAACTTTCAAATAAGAATTTGAACATGTTTTAACATAAATGTACTGTTAAAATTGTTTAAGACTTATGAGTTATGATTGATTAAATAGTTTTCTGCTGTAAAAAATCCTTTTTTTTTGGTAATAATCAGGATATCTTTAAAAATGCAAGCATTTTCTATTCACCCGCGATACGGGGGAATAGAATCGACAAAGGGGTGAATCGTAAATTATGCTAGGGTTGTCAAAACTTCCTACTAATAAATAAATAAATAAATATATACGGACAAATCACACTGATTGAGCTAGCCCCAAAGTAAGTTCGAAACTTGTGTTACCTATCATTATAATACGAGTAGGTATAACTTACACACCAGTTAGCAGGGTTGGCATGATTAAAACAAGTTTTAAACAATGTATTAAACATTAAGAAAATAAACAAGTTTAAAACTAGTTTACATCTATATATAAAAGAAAGTCGTGTTAGTTACACCACTTATAACTCAAAAACACTTAACTGATTTCGCTGAAAATTTGTGAGGAGGTAGAACCAGGAAAAAGACATAGGGCACTTAAAAAAAAATGGCAGGACGAAGTCGCCGGGACAGCTAGTAGTAAATAAAATTAAATAGTTATTCAGGCTTCTAAAATGGTTGATATGAAACCAGTTGAATCTATGGTCTTCATGTTATTTATGTAAGTATTGTATATGTTACAAATGTTTTGTTTGCTTTAGGCTCAGGAATTAAACAACATAAGTTTGAGTAACTAATTTATTTAATTAAACATCTAGGTGATTCCCCGCCAATGAAGTCCCGCTAGGAAAGTTCCTATGTCGGCCTCGAAAGGAAGTAATTCCTCTGTGGGTATTTCCCTAAATACAAAGCGCTTCTGCTACTATTCCCCTAATATAAATGGGCTTCCCCCGATTAACAAATTTAAAACATACAGAGCGAATGTACTGACTGATTAGAGATACGCATGACAACATAAAATAAACTTTTATCCATTGATAGATTTTTGTATATATGAATTATTTAACGCATTTGAAAGTATTTAGTCTGGAAATGAATAATTAAAGGCCTAATTGATAATAAAATTAAGGGCAATACCGAAAATAAAAAACAAAATACAAATAAAACACCAAATGTTTTGTTTTATAAAATTTAATAAAAACCGTCTTTTTTCCAATTAGTTAGTGACATAAAATATTAAAATTATATAAATTCTAACAAAAATAAAACAATTTACGTGATATTCCCGGGCATTATGACACCTTATCTATCGTAGGTAGGTATTATGAAATCAAAATTTTGTACCCAGGTCTAAGAAAAAATCTTGTTATGTGACAAAAGTATGGTAACGAAATCTGTCATACAATTAAACGATAGCCAAATTCAATACCTATAAAGCATAGGTTCGCGTGGTAGGTTCATAATACCGACCTATCTAATATTTAACAAGAAATAAACAAAAAATTGACCAGATGTACAAAGATACAGACAAGTATAGAAAAGTGTAGGTAATAATTATTAAACATTATCGTCTAGTAAGTCTTTTAGGATAGCCTTGTCATCTTTGTAATATTTCTTTGGCTTTGAAATTTTCAAAATCTTTATAGGCTCTGTGGGACAAATTTTTTTATACTTATCAACATGAAAAATTTTTTTGTTACACTCAATAAAGTTTTTGTTTTCTAAAATTTTTATTTTTTCTTCTTTTTTATTATCCATCAAAGAGCTATTTGGAAAAAGATTAGTATCATCCCATTCTAAATTAATTTCAGGTAGCATGTCTTCAATTTCTACTTCTTTTCCACATTCCAAATCGTCCTCGAAGTAAACAGGCATATTCAAAATAGTGTTTTCAATATCTTCATTAGTATTCTTGTCAGCTTGTACATCGCTATCTAACTTGACACTATTGTTTTCAGTAACTTTTGTTTTTTTTCCTATCCCTTTTCCTTTTCTTCCTGGTATATTTTTTTCTACCTTCTCTGTCGTTTCTTGCAGTGGTATGTTCTTTTTATCCTTATTATTTTGATTTCTAAGCTTTTTTGATGTACTACTTGGACCAGCTATTGGTTCGGAGTCTACATAATCATCATCAGTAGATTCGCCTTGTACACTCTTTCCTGCAACCACTTCAACTTTACGCTTACGTTTATTATCTTTCGCGCCCATCGTTCCATATCGCATTTCACTTAATAAATTTAAAACAGATTCATCTACAGCTTCCTTATATCTATCTGTATCTTTAATTTCTGTGGGTAATCTATTCAATACCTGTGAGGGGTCCAGCGGATATATTCCAGTCTTTTGGAATCCTGCTCTTAAGTTAGATGCAGCGTTGTCCTGAATGTTTTCCATCAAAGTTTTTAATAACTTAGGGAAGCAACCTTTGGGTACACTATTCTCGTTGCTACCATCACATTTTTTCCATTTTAGCAGTATTTTTCGCCATGCTACTTTCAAGGGCTTAAAAAACGCCACATCAAGTGGCTGTGTCAAGTGGGTCGAATTACTGGGTAAAAAAACAAAATGAATGTTTTTCTCTTTACACAATCTTATCATTTCTACAGACAAATGCGATGATAAGTTATCGCCTATTAATAGTTTTTTCCCTTCCTTGTTTTCAAAAAATGGGATGACTATGGTCTGCACCCAATCTTCAAAAACCACTCCGTCAAACCAGCCGGAAGCAGTGCGATTGTATCTTGCCCCTCTTGGACCGTGGGAAATCCACGTATTATATAAATGTTGAGCTTTGTACACCACATAAGGCGGCAACAAATGTCCATCTGCTGACCCAGCCATCATTATTGAGATACTTGCTTTTGAATGGTTCATGATGCGCTCTGGATATTTTGTGCCACGTTTTGTCAATATTTTCCTACGCCCAGGATCATCGGCAAGATTGGTTTCGTCGTAATTGACGATATTGCCAGGTGGCACGTCGGTCAAAGACTTTTGAAGCTCTTCAAAGTAATTCTTAATTACTTCTGCAGACACTGCCGCTCTCGATCTTTTGACATTTTGGCATATCCTTTGCGAAATCTTATCTTTGTGCCTATGTAGAAATGACTGAATGAAGTCAGGACCTGGAAGATTATTTTTAAACCTCTTGTGGTTGATGCCCAATTTGTCCAGGTACATTTTAATAATGTATCGTAGATCCAGTGAATCGAGTGGATAGCCCCAATCGGCACAAATATTTATATACTGTATCAAATAATTTTCAGTTTCTAGTGAAAGAGCCCTCTGTCCACCTTGAGATTTTAAGACCCCTTTGCTATGACGATATAATACGGAGGTATGTATATTATATTTTGTAGCAACATTTTTTAAAGATCCGTTACCCGATAAATACTCGTCTACTGCTTCTTGTATGATATTGATGTCATACCTTTTATATTGTTTTGCACCTGGTTCTGGTTTGTAGACGCGCGGCATTTTCTATAAAAATCTGTAAAAGGTGAAACATACAATCAAGTGAGTCAATAAAATAAAATGGTAAAAGCTTGAAAAGATTATTGACAACCCTAGCCATAAGAATTCTAATCACCCCATTCGCATAACTATTCTCCCCTCAGGCACTTCTATTCCACCGTATGCCATTTCTTTTACCCCCTAACTTCATTTCTAATCACCCCCCAGGCATTACCTAGTCACCCCAGACACTTTATATTATTTTTGGTAACAATAAAATAAAAATTATTAAAAGAATTAATTGATAATAAAGCTTTACCTGTAGTTTTTACAATGGTGCAATAACTGGTTTATCGAGAAATTCCGTATCCGGCACTAGTTTTTGTCAAAATACCATAAAATAACTAATTTTAATTCACAGTAAATCTAAGGTACCGTTGAGAGTTCACTTTGACAGTTAATTTTCCGCAATTCGAAACAACTTCACGTAAATTTTTGGTGTTGCCATGCCAAAGAAAGTATTCCCATATGAGAAAAATGTAAGTGCTGCTAATTTCATGTAACAGTGTGGGCATAATACAGAAAAAAACAAAGTTCCGTTTTTCTATCTATTCCCCCCGGCAATTCTATTCCCCCCAAATTACGGTACGTAGAAAGTTGCGAAACGTGTCATCGTGCAAAATATAATAGACACCCTATCACGGCCCCGTTAGAACGAACATCAACTCCTCTGAAACCAATGGAGGAATGGATGATAGATATATTCTTCTTTAAAAACCATAAATTCCTTACAATAATTGACAAGTTTTCTAAATACGCGTTATGTAAAATATTACAAACTGTTAATTCAATCGATATTTGCAATGCACTTATCGATGTATTTAGCACAATCGGCACTCCTAAATTAATTATTGCAGACGGTGAAAAAGGAATCTCATCGCTCACTACGCAAGAGCTTTTGAAACAGTATAAAATTAATTGTCACATAACTACTCCAAAACATTCCACCTCTAAAGCGGAGGTTGAACGTTTTCATTCTACTTTAATTGAAATCTTAAGACTACAAACAGAAAGTAATCCTAACTTGTCAATAGAAAATATAATTTCGTTATCGATGTTAGCATATAATAATTCCCCACATAGTACGACGAAGTTTACCCCTTTTGAAGTACATTTTGAAATTAGAATATGAACCATCTCAGCATTTATTAGTAACGGAATACGTGTCTAGACATAGAGAATTAATGACAAAGGTATATACACAAATATATAACGATATAGATTTACTTAAAAATAAGATTCAGCAAAGAAACTCCGAATCTGACTTAAATATGCCTAAAATAGGTCAAATGATATACGTAAAAAACACAGAACGTGGGAAAAATAAAAATAAATACATAGGTCCTTTCAAAGTATTAGCGATAGAACCACGTAACACAATTGTATATCAACGTAGAAATTCGAAATTAAAAACCCACGTTAATGAAATAAAAATTGCAGGTACAGTGTCGGATTCGCAAGAGGAACCGTCTACTTCGAGCAACTCAAAAACAACCAACATTTTGCAATAACCAGTCTGGGAAACGCCAAAGTGAGAGCAGGAGAATGGAAAATAATTCACGTACTAAACTTAGAAGCCATCGTAAAACAACAAGAATTGGCAAAACAAAATTTTTACTCGTTAAATAAAAAATCGGAAGAAAACGATATCTCCTATACGTCGATCAACAAAATCACTTACCTATTTGACGAAATAATAAGTCATATCGACTTAAACAAACGCATCAAGAGAGGTTTAATTAATGGTTTGGGCTCTATAATAAAATCTATCACAGGAAACGCCGATAATGATGACATTGAACGTTTAACAAGAGAAATCAATCAGAATCGTCATATCTTAAAAGAGCAGATCTCTCTAACTGCCTCTATTTTAGATGATTTTCACAAACAACTATTCAACCTCACGGAAAATCAGAAAAGATTCAACGATATTGTAAATAAAATAGCGGGCAAGATAAATGCCTTCTTGCTTTACGCTGACTTAGTATATCATGTAGAAACATTAAATAATTTACTAGAAAGACTGTCCACAGCGATAACATTTGCCCAACACGGCATGTATCATCATTCGATTATTAAACATGATGTGCTTTTAGATTCGATAAAATTTATACCTAAGGGTCAGCTAATCACTGACAACTTATTAATGCTAAGTAGTTATTTAAGTGTCAAATTGCATAAACTAGAAAATCATTATTACTTTATAATTACTTTGCCTTTAGTAGAGGAAGTAAAATATGAATATTTGGATATTACCCCAATTATCCAACCCTTAAATGATACCCTTTGTACTTATCCCATCTCCCAACGGAGACAATTATTGCGACATGATAAAGTATTTGAGGCAACAGACTGCACTAATAACGACGAGTATATATGCACTAAGAAGGCAATCAAGTTATCATCATGCGAAGAGAATATATTACAACTAGAAGAAGAAAACTGTAAACTTTCAACAATTCAATGCCCTGCAAACATGTGGACGAAAATCAGCAATAATATATACCTCGTCTATACGACGGCAGCCGAAAGAGTCGAAATAGAATGCAGAGATGGAGTAAAGCAAACAAAAATCAAAGGATCTTCCCTTATAAAGAACGAAAATTGTCGTGTCACGTTCCAAGAACATACAATGGAATCAGTTGAAACACCTGAAGAAATTCTGCGGATTACGGAACAACTGCCACCTATCCAGTTTAGCAACAATGAGAATCAAATGGAACAGCAACTACAACAGTTAAGAAACCTTAAAATACCCGAAGGTAACGCTAACACAAGTTTTCCTTACATCATTGTCTTATATATCACATCAATAATACTAAGTCTATACCTGGGAACAAAAGCTTTCAAGAGGTTCCAATTACAACGCACAAAGAGACGTGACACATATCAGAGGAATGACGATATTGAGTTGACCACTGAACCAGCTCACCTTGAAACTTCACCTTCAATACCCCCTCGTCGTGAAGGGATATTTCCAGTCCCAGGGGAGAGGAGTTAAACAGACACCCTTCATGTATTTCTAAAATACCACATGGACCCCCACATGGACCCCCAGTGCCACATAAATGGACAGGTACCAGATGCCTTACCAGAAGCCCTGCTGAAGACCACCAGGATCTTATAAACAAACAATAACTTCTAATGCAACTCGTTGTCTCCCACAGAGGTGATTGAAATAACGCCAGACACACCACCACCCCGAAGATATGTTTATTATATAAGACGTACTTTGCTTTGTATAGACGCATTATTACTCTACTTGCCATCCGCGGCGGTACTCTGTATAATCTTTTAATTAATTAAATGTGTGAATAAAGTTTACATTTTTTTTCGGAAAACTCCGTCGCTGAAAGTTAACTCCCGTGAAGACGCCGATTACCAGAGAATACCTTGGCGTAAAGACACTAAAAATCCAATCAAAGATTATCGACTGCTTACCGTGACCTTTGGGACTGCGTCGGCACCCTATCTGGCAATTAAGACACTACAACAAGTAGCAATCGACGAAGGCAGTGCATATCCTGAAGCTGCTGAAACAATCAAGTCAGATTTCTGGATGGACGATCTGATGTCTGGACAAGATACCGTAGAGAAGGCTATAGAAGTAGCCCACAATATTGCAGCTATACTAAAAAAAGGAGGCTTTATATTACAAAAATGGTCTTCAAATAGTGCGGAATTTCTGAAAGAATTCAACCCGGTAGAGATAAGTTCACTCGTGAAAGTTGATTTACATGGTGGTGTAGTCCGCACCCTGGGTCTATCCTGGAATCTTGATGAAGATAAGCTGAAATATAATACTAACTTACCCCCACTTGCTAAAAAAGTGACGAAAAGAAGCATTCTGGCTGAAATACATCATATTTTTGATCCATTGGGCTGGTTGTCCCCTGCACTGCTTCCTGCAAAGTTACTACTGCAAAGGCTATGGCTGGAACATGTTACCTAGGATGTAACGCTGAAACCTGAAATAAAAGAAGAATGGTTAGAAATTAGACACAGCTTAGAAAATATCAATGAAGTGGAAATAGATCGATGGTTACACACAACAAAGGAGAACTTACCTGATGTTACTATACACGGTTTTTGTGATGCCTCCATGAAAGCTTATGGTGCCGTAGCCTATCTCAGACTGAAGACTAAAGAAGGAAAATACAGAACAGAATTGATAGCAGCACGTACTCGTGTTGCCCCGATTAAACCCCTTACCTTACCAAGACTAGAACTAAGTGGGGCAGTTCTATTATCGAAACTCTTAAAACACGTTAGTGAAGCTATGCACATACCGGTATCTCAAGTTTTCGCATGGACAGATTCCACGATTGTGTTGTCCTGGCTTCGTGGTGATCCTAATAGATGGCAAACCTTTGTCATTAATCGAGTTGTAACTACCCTTGACAACATGAAAGAAATGGTTTCACGTGATCTCACAAGATAACCCTGCAGACATGGCTTCGCGAGGAATGAAGTTAGCAGAATTCAATCAAAACCAGCTTTGGTGGCATGGCCCAGCTTGGTTGATACAAGAAAAAATTGAGATGCGACAAGTTGAAGATGAAGAAGTAGACCTGGAAAAAAGAAAAGAAGTTAATGTTAACACGAAAATACTAAAGGAAAAAACTGAAAAGGAAACATTACTTACTCAATTTGAAGAGTTTAATGATTTAACGGAACTAGTGAAGACCATCAGCATCTGTAAGAGATTCTTTCGATTAAATAAATGTAAAGATATCACTTCAAGTAAAGTACTAACAACAAGTGAATTAAACGAAAGCTTAGGAGATTACGTTAGAATAGTGCAAAATGACGAATTCCTCAACGAAATTAGTAATTTGAAAGAAGGAAAGTCTATAGAAAAGAAAAGCAGTGTAAAGAATTTGAATCCCTTCCTGGATGACAAAAATATCCTCAGAGTTGGAGGTCGGCTACGTCACGCTGATATCCCTGAAACCCGCAAACATCCGATGATATTAAGTAGTAAGAATCATTTAGCAAGACTGATTGTTTTAGATGCACACAAGAGAACACTACATGGTGGAGTTCAACTTACCATGAATTACGTACGATCTCGTTTTTGGATTACTAGACTCAAGACCTTGGTGTCGTCTACTATACATCAGTGTCTTATTTGTGCAAGACAGAGACCCATAACTCGCAATCAAATGATAAGTGATCTTCCCAAAGAAAGAGTTTCTCCTGCACGCCCTTTTTATAATTCGGGGTTAGATTTTGCTGGACCTCTCCAAATGTTACGTTCCAAAGGCCGAGGCAGCAAATGTGATAAAGGCTACATCTGCATTTTTATATGCATGTCCACTAAAGCAGTTCACCTCAAACTCGTTGGTGATTTGACTACAGATTCCTTTTTGGGGGCCTTTAAACGTTTTGTGGCAAGAAGAGGTAGATGCGGACATATTTGGAGCGATAGAGGTACAAACTTCGTAGGTGCGAGTAAAGAATTACAAGAGATGTGGAACGATACTAAGCTTGAAATGCCCGAAAATCTGGTGAATATGTTAACCGAAGACGGAACCCAATAGCATTTCAACCCCCCCTACAGCACAAACTTTGGAGGGTTATAGGAGGCTGGGGTAAAGTCAATAAAACACCACTTAAGGCGGATCCTAAGTACAAACCTAACCTTTAAAGAAATGACAACTACCTTATGTCAAATAGACGCGTGCCTTAACTCGAGGCCACTATGCCCTTTGGACGACTCTGACACAGAAAATCTATAAATACTTACTCCAGGCCATTTCCTAATAGGAGAAGCACCCATTAACGTACCTGATCCTAACTTAAAGGACGTAAATTGGAATCGCCTATCAAAATGGCAACACACTCAAAGATTAGTAAAAGACTTTTGCACAAGTGGCAAATGGAGTATTTATCACGACTGCAACAACGGCCTAAGTGGTTGAGTCGCAAACAAGAATTCCAAATTGGAGATATTGTCTTGATAAAAGAAGAAAATCTTCCTCCTTGCAAGTGGGCATTGGGGCGTATCACGGATAAACATCCAGGAGAAGACAATCTGTGTCGCGTTTATAGTTTAAAAACTGGTGGTAAAATAGTTAAACGTTCAGTGTCGAAACTTTGTGAACTTCCTATAAACAAAAATAAACCAAGTGAGGAGTGACTTTTCAAAATGGCTTATTTCTGTATGATCATTTTTTTCAGGAACAAGAAAAATACAAAAACTTTTCATACATGAACATTTTTAGTAACAAACTTTTATGTACATAATCTAGGTAGGTTAATAGATCGTTCCACAGTGTATATATTTTTTTAATACTCTAAATTATGAGTTATTATAATATGATTTAAGGAAATAAGCCATTTAGTCGCAAACTCCAAGAAATAAGATGTTTTGTTTCAGCATTCCTTAGAAATAAGCCATTTTGTTTCGGCACTCCTAGAAATAAGCTATTTTGAAAAGGATGGTCTAGCAAAAAAAAAATATCTTGTTTTTTAAAAACTTTTATTAAAATCTGAAAATCACACGCGGACTTCTCCTACATCCTCTTCATTGCAGTCACAATCATATTGGTGTTCCTCAGCTGATTCCTCCGTCACATGTAACAAAATATTTTTGTACCATTGAAGTTCAGGCAAGGCAGTCCATTCTTCCCCAAATTGTTTTTTAAGTAAATTTAATACATCTTTTTTCTTTTTTTCTGAAACTGGCTGCGGAATAGATTCTGCAACATCAATAGTTAGTGGAATACGTTTACCCCGTTTCAATAATGTCTGCCAAGGATCATTTCCATCAAATCTATAATATTGGGAAGCTTTTATTTCACAACCGATAGTCTTCTGTCTTTTAACAGTTTTTTTTTATCCAGACTCTTTTTATTTTTTGCAATCCCTCCACATTTTAAAATTTTTCCTTTAAATCCTTTATTTCAAGCAGTTGCCAATCATTTCCTAATAACCTTACATTGCCATGGTTTTTGAAGATATCATGCTAACCATCTTTGGTGGTGATCACTGGTATTTTTCTTAGTTCTTTTACCAGTCGTCCAAAAACACGATCTGCGGGCAAAAAACTATGACCACGCACTGGAAAAAATAAATGTATTTCCTTCACTTGAGCAGGTGATTTTGAGTAAAGCCATTGCATTAGTGAATGTATGATATGATTATTTTTATTTTGGCCTCCGCAGCCATCACAAAATAAACGTATAGTATCAACATTATTGTCAATGTTCATGGAGGATAGATAATCATATACAGCTGTTCCTATTTCTGTTGGCCCGCGCTTGGCAATGGTTTCATCCCAAGTATAAAACCAAGGATCTTTTGAATGTAAAGGTACAACACAAAAATTATAAAGACTTATTTGCCTAAAATAAAAGGCATCTTGAATAGGCGTTTTTGGAAGTGTTTGTACCTGTTGAAGATCAAAACAAAGTGAAACGGAGTTTGGAGGATTATCTTTCATGTGAGTATAAAATGCCTGGGCCCTTATCTTATGTACCCGAAGTTCTACCATTAATTTTTGCTTTTTTTTACTGTCTCCTTCATTTTTAATTCTATTTCCCCACAGCACACACACATTGCAAGCATCAGAGGATGGCGCAGAAAATCCCACATTAAACTCTTCATAAAATATTTTATAAAACATGGTTTTTTTTACTTGCAAGTTTGAGGCGACAGAAGAATTATACAACTCCCTTAGTTTCTTACAGTTTAAATCACTAGACAGATATATTCTTTTCGATTTTTGTCTGTTGTGGTGGCTTTCTCTTGCTGGCAGACATTTAATGAAATTCCTCAGTGATTCCTTTTTATCAATAGATTTGTATGACTTACGGTCCCCACCACGCTTTTCTTTAGGAATATTTCCTCTGACTGTAGTTCTATTGATTATATTAAGCCTCTTTTCATTGACACTAAAAACTGCAATGAACATTTTCTTACACACAGTCTTAATTTTATTTTTCTTACAAAATAAGTTGTAACTGCAGCTTACAGTTCTCTTTCTCATATTATTTGATGGTTTGGTTTTATCCTGTGGTTCATACGAATGTAATAATCTACAAAGATAGGTATCTTGATCAATTTTGGACGTGTTAGCATAAAACGCATTACGGTTTTTTAGAACTTGGCGCGTGGTGAAAGAACTACATTTATATTTACTGCCCTCTTTGTGCTGACATGGAATCCTGAATTCTGAACCCAAAGGATTCTTATCAATGTACCTGAAGCAATAATAAATTTAATAAATTAAATAGGTATCTAGTAGGATTAAATTACAATTCAAACGAGTGCCGTTCATACATTGCTGAAAACTACTTACGATTTTCTTGTTCGACTGTTTTGTCCTGATTTCCTTTTTCTGGTGCCTGAATTTAACTCCTCTACGGTCTTATCTGCCACTAGCACCGTTATTTACTCTGAATTAATCTGATCAGCAACAAAATGAACAAAAACACCAACGACACGAGAAAATATTTTTCACCTTGACACTCAGCTCAGCCTTGACATGCATGACAGAACTGAGTTGACAGCAATGTGACACATGACGTTTAATATTTTTTTAATTGGCCGTAGTCAAATATAAAGTGTTGCCAATGTATAAAAATATATTTGCGGATCCACTTCCAGATCTAAAGCAATCTTTCCACCCTCCAAAATAACCTGTGATACCCAGCTTAGAAATAAGCCTTTTTGATACGTATTAACAAAATTTCCCTACATAATGTTCTAGAAATGAGCCATTTTGAAAAATACTCCTGTCATAATTAGTAGGGCCGAGAATTAACGTAAATTAAGCTATTTTGTTGCGGAAAGCATTATTCATGGCCATTTTTCTTCGAGATTTAAGTACTTTAGAACCGGACACTTCACGTCATACGATGTGAGTGTTCACAAAGTCCCGATTGGCATAAAAAAAAGAAGTAAAGTTGGGAACCCGAAATAAGCCGTTTTGAAAAGTTACTCCTCAAGTGTCAAGTGTAATAAAAATGAAAGGTTAAAAAAAAATTGACATGTGTAGAAAAATTGTCATGTGTAAAAAAATATATGTCATGTGTAAAAAATATATATACATATATATATCAAATGTCAAGTTCATAATTTTTTAAAAGTATTTCATTTAGAATCCATCTTAGAATTTCATAGAAGAAAACATAAAATGTAAAATTTTAATCAGGTTCGTACATTATGCTAGCTCCTTAATGATGTTTACGACTAACGAGTGCATTTCTTGGAAATATTTATTTGCATCGATACTTTTGCATAGATACTTAGATGTCACTGATGTTGAGTTTTGTTGATGAAATGATGGTAGTAATGAAATGTTAATCATTTAACGATGCAACTGAATTATTATGTTGTATTTTAGGCATGCATTTTATCCTAATTTGACTCGTACTTTTGTACGATCTAAGTTGTAAATTTAGGAAATATTTATGAATTTTATGTTAGGTTTGTCATAGTGATGTATTATTAAAAACTTCGTTTTTAGGGTGGCGGCATGTTACGCCTATTACGGCTATTTAGTTAAAAATGTTATGCATGTACCTATATCGGACAAGCCTTATAAACGATGTGCATGTAAAAATTAATTTAGTTCGCAATAAACCCAGTCAGAGCAAGACGCATGCTATTTTACTTAAAATCCCACAAAAGAAAGGGCCAATCTGAACCTTATGGCCCGAACAATGCCACAGCTTAAATTTTGGATCCAAATCTGCCAAAATGGCAGAAATCTGCCACAAATGGTCACACTGGTAGAAAAATGTTGACATCGTAAAGTTTTGACACTGACAGATAGTTTTCTTTTTTTTTTACAACCCTGGATACTAAATTTTTTTACATTTGTCATAAGTCATAATGTTGTTACGTACGTTTTACAAAGGTAGTTATTTGTTACTTAATATATTATGATATTAGTCTTGCACTGACTTGAACATACGCTAGGTAGGTACGTTAATGTTTTATTTTTCTTTCTTCTACTAAAATTCAATATACTTTGTATGTAGCTACTTATAATGTTATGTGTATGTGTGTAATATTGGTTGACTGGTGGGTGGTGCCGCGCATTGAAATCAAATCGGAATTATTCAAAGTCACAAAATTAAGATTCTAGGAATATCTATATAAGTGCATATATTTATTAAGTATATATTTTATTATTATATTGTATTCTATTCGATTGTATGTCTGATAGTGAGTCATATCATATCACACCGGTGATGAAGAATATTACTCTTGTGATGAAAGTGTGAACGCCTCCTATGTTTCGCTCGGCGATTATGTCAATAACTGCTTCTCGAGTCACTCTACTCATCTTAACATATGCCACATAAACGCCCAAAGCCTTCGGGCTTATTACTCAGAGTTCGTGGACGTATTCGCTGAGGCTAACGTTCATGCCATTTTAATTTCCGAAACGTGGTTGAAACCGGAGCTTTTGTCAACTTCCTATCCATTACCTGGTTTTATACTCATAAGAAATGACCCTATGGATAAAGGTGGCGGTGGTGTTGCCATATACCTCTGGTCGGAAATTAATTACAAAATCTTAAATACTCCTTCTGGCTAATACTCGGCTTCAGCGGAATTTATTTTCCTCGAAATTCAGGTTAGGGGTTCCAAGGCTGTCCTCGGTGTTGTCTATTGTCCCCCATCTACTAATTATTTTTCAGACCTTGAAATTGCTCTAGACACATTTGGGTCTGAGTGCACACATCAAATAATTTTAGGTGACATTAATACAAATCTTAATGATGCAGGCGATTTGTCTCGGTCTCAGAAACTAAATCATATCCTGGATTCTGCTGATCTGAAGGTCTTGCCACTAAATGCCACTCACACAAATACCAATACTGAGGACACCTGGCTGGATCTAATCATTGCTTCATCTGTGGACCATGTTGTCTCACACGGCCAATATCCAGCTCCATGTTTTTCTAGACATGATCTCATCCATTGCTCGTATAATCTCAAACCCCCTAAAATAGTACCCAAAACTATGCATCTCCGTAGTTTTGCCAGAATGAATGTAAACAAACTTAAAACCGATGCTGCCAAAATGGGGCGGGACAGAATATGGGCTGTCGCAACTGTAGATGAAAAAATTGATATTTTTAATCAGCTTTTAACTAACTTGTATGACCAGCACGCTCCTATTAGAAAAGTTAGAATTAAAAGGCCTCCAGCTCCTTGGATAACACGTGGTGTTAGGATGGCCATGCGTAGAAGGGACAAAGCATTTCGGAAGTTTAGGAAGGAGCGGTCTGATGATAACTGGGCTTTGTTTAAGGTTGCGAGAAACCGGTGTAACAGCATGATGCGAGACGCTAAACGCCGTTTAATCTCTGATACTATCTCCTCATCTTCAGCTGCTGATATCTGGAAGTTCTTAGGAACCCTGGGTATGGGCAATTCAAATAACATAGACATCCCTTCTTCGATTACGTTAGACGATATCAATAAACATTTCTCCACATCTACTCCATTGGATCGCCTAACAAAATTGAATACAATATCTTCCATTCAATCTCTCCCAAGTCTCAACATTCCGCAATTTTAATTTATTCCAGTCAGTCAGGAGGAGGTTAAAAAAATATTCTTGGCAATAAAAACCAGGGCTGTTGGTTGTGACCAAGTAAATCATCGCATGATAGAAAATATATTAGATATTATTTTACCAGTCATTACCCACATTATAAATTACTCACTGTCAACATCCCAATTTCCTTTCCTTTGGCGTAAAGCCTATATTCGCCCTCTTCCCAAAATCTCTAATCCTTCCCTTCCCAGCCATTTTCGTCCCATCTCAATTCTGCCGCTCTTGTCCAAGATTCTCGAGGCTTGCGCTCACAGACAACTCACCTCATTTTTCCATAACAATGATCTGTTGAATCCGTTTCAATCTGGCTTTGGGACTGGGCATAGCACTGTATCTGCTTTACTTAAAGTGACCGACGATATTAGAGCCGGTATGGAGGATACTAAACTCACTGTGCTGGGTTTAGTGGACTTTTCGAATGCCTTTAATACCGTCGACCATGACATCCTCTTGGCAATCCTATCCCATCATTCCGTTTCACCTGAGGTAGTAAATTAGTTTTCTTCTTATCTTCGAGGTCGTCAGCAGTCAGTTCGTCTCGACGAACGTACTTCCAATTGGAGTAACATTGATACTGGCGTACCACAAGGCGGGATTCTTTCTCCATTACTGTTTTCAATCTTTATAGATTTTATCACAAAAGAACTTCAGTGCTCGTATCATCTTTACGCCGACGATTTGCAACTTTATACTCAGACGGAAGTCGACCAGGTAGACAGCGCCGTAGAAAGAATAAATGCTGATTTAAGGGCGATAGGTGACTGGTCCCGGCGATTTGGAATAACAGTTAACCCCAACAAATGTCAAGGGATACTGATCGGCAGCTCACGTCTTTTAAGTCGTATTGACAATGGCACCATATCACCAGTATTGTATGAAAACTCCATCATTCCATTTAGTTATAGCGTGAAAGACCTTGGCCTACACATAGTTTCTACTTTCGCCTGGAATGTGCAGGTTTCTGAGACTTCTCGTAGGATCACATGGATTGCGCTCCCTTTACAAACTGAAAAATTTTCTTCGTATTAATATAAAAACTATGCTTATTCAAACTCTTATTCTTCCTATTCTGGACTATGGTGATGTGTGTTACTCGGATTTGAATTGTGACCTCCTAAATAAACTCGATAGACTTCAAAATAACTGTCTTCGATTTATATATAGCCTTCGTAAGTACGACCATGTGTCTGCTTACCGTACGCAACTAAAATGGTTGCTTATACGTCAGCGTCGCCAGTTGCATATTCTCACAACTCTCTTTTCCATTCTTTTTGACCCTAAAACTCCGTCATATCTCAAATCAAAATTCACTTTTCTTCGTGATACTCATTTAAAAAATCTTCGCTCTTCTAGCAGCAACATGGGTATTGAAGGAGCAATAGAAGCCATGCTTTACTGCCCTGAGGCACCATAGGATTTGCTGTTGATCTCGAAGGTGCAACAATTCGGCGAGTGAGGCGTCGAAATATGTAATGACGGTAAAACATTAATGAAAGGTATGCGAGTTAATAATTTTTTTGTTTTAAATTTTGTGGTGTCTGCGAATGTCTGCCACCCGGTTTTCCAAGTGTATATGTTGTCTCTAATAAATATAAATTATGCCATCATTGCAGCGCCTAAGCCACGCGAAAAATATTTTTTTTTTCGAGTTGATAACTAATAAAATGGTAGATGACATTGATCAAATCAAAAGTGGTACCGAGTGACAATATATTATGTGGGGCTGTATATATGGGAAACAGAGTAGACTACCATTCAATCAGACTAAAGACAAAAGATATATTGAACGACTATTATGTGTTATACAGTTCGATGTGTGTGGCCCAATCACTTTTTCAAAATCAACAAAAAATATTTTGTTTGGCCTGACCAATTTACTCATTACTGTATTAAGTAACTATTAACAAAAAAAAAAAGGTCTGATGTTTTCTCTGGTCTGAAAACGAAGCTAATTAAATTAAAAATTTATTTATTTATATTGTGATAACAGTGGGGAGTATTTATCCACTGAAATAAAAATTGTGTTGAAACGGGAAGTACTTACCACTTATTAGTTTCAAAGATGCCACAGTTAAATGGCGTTGCAAAAAAAATATATATTAAGATCTAATACTGGGAAAGCTCGTTCTATGGTCAATGGTGCAAGTCTAAAAAAGGTATTTCGGCTGAGGCTGTTTTAACTGCTGTTTACTTAATTAATTTAACATGCTTTAATAAAAATACCGTTTGAAATGAGCTATAATATATATATATATTTATTTGTAGAAATTCCGAAGAAAAAAATGTGTTAAACATTTTATTTTTTCTTTGGTTTGGTGTTATGTTGGTAATTCTGATTCTATAATTCAATATAGCTAGTGGGATCAAAATTATTCTGTATACTCTCGTCATCATTATTGTTACCGACGGAAACCAGTGCGGTATTTTCTCCGAGTTCCTTTGCTCAGCTGGTAGCACGGTGGACTGCAGGTCGTGCACAATGAAAACACTTTTCTCTCTTCACTTGTTTATTCCACTAGGCTCACAATGACACTGAAGTACAAATCACATTGATCCTGCCTTATATTTATACATTCGAGCCACAAAAAATCTCAAACTAAAAGAGGGTAGGTGTGCCTAGATATATCCCCTCCACTTTACAATGTCGGTTACCTCACAAGGGGCGTAGCCATGGAAATCCCCAAAATTACCAAGACCTATTACAAATTCGTAAGGAAATTCCATGACCAACCACCTTAGAATACCTATTTACCTCACGTTTAGCACTATATACCTGTGCTAGACGCTACAATTTGTACCAGGGAAATAAATGTTACACCCAGTTCATAACTCATTTACTCAATATAAGTCCATATACAACAGGTAGATATATCTAGGCACCCTATATTTACATCTATTTATCCTATATATACCTAGGTACACCTGCGGTCAGTTCTGCATGGATATTTCCATAACAAAATCGATTGCGCCGATTTGCGCCACGCCCTCTTTAAAAACTTGTTTGTTTGTTTATAAAGCTTTATTGTACACAAGAAAGAACACAGATACAAATCAGAAAAGTAAACATACAACGGCGGACTTATCCCGTATAGGGATCTCTTCCAGTCAACCGGCCAGTAATTGAGAGGAATGTTTACTTATTAAGCGTTTGGGGTAGAAGTAGTACAATTTAAATTTACAGAAAGGTACTGCACAAAAAAAAATATATACAGGTATGTAAACTACACAAATACAACTAAGATAAACTTACATATAAGAATACATATATATATATATATATATAAATACATAAAATAAACTATTTAAAATAAAAAGTAATTAGCTCGAAGTAACTTAGGATTCCGAAAAGAAATTTAAAATTTTATTCTTAAAGGAGCCCAAGGACGATGCCATTTTAGTATCTGAAGGGAGCGAATTCCAAAGGTGTGCTGCCATCACAGAGAAAGATTTAGAGTAAGACTGCGAAGAATGAGGAGGTATATATAAGAGAATATTATCAGCTGAGCGAAGGCGGATGTCGATTTGCCGAAAGGAAAATTTATCACGAAGGTAATTAGGACAGGCAGGATTGAAGAAAACTTATGTATTGGTTTGGTTTAGATACCATAGATGGCGCTAGTTGGATTGGAAATAAGAAAATAAATAATTTACATGGCTCATTCAAGTCTCGTTCTTTGCTAGTTATTATATTATCACAAATTCTCCTATTACAATTAAAAACCTTATTGCAGAGAAACGACAGATAGCTAGGATTCGAACTCGGTAGCATAAAATTTGTCTTATGTTTCAATACCACTAACCATTAGACCAATGCGTATCTATGCAGAGGATTAAAATTACCCTACTGTTTATCCTGTTGTAGTTATTTATGAAGGTTGATATTGTAAGCGACTAAAATAAAAACTCAAAAGAATTGAAGGTAGTTTACCATTGATTTATAAAAATGATATCTTTGTTAAATCATAACGTTCTATACTTTCTTTGAGTAAGTTCAGTTACGATTGCGTTAAACGAGTTTTAATTATTTATTTTAATATGAGTTCGTGTTTGAATATTGATATGGCTACGAGGGCCCAAATAATAGCTTTGCCTAAGCAAGGCCTTAATTATTCTGAAATTTCTAGAGAAACTGGCTTAAACGTAAGTATAAAAAAATTATTGAATTCACTTTCTGTTATTTACTTTACTACGCATGGCCATTGAAACATAAAAATAAAACATATATTCCTTTTTTAGATAAAGACTGTCACTTTATGGATAAAACGGTTTTAAGAGGAGGGTTCGTTGGAACACCGCAGTAGATCCGGCAGAAGACCCCATATTAGCTCAGACCAGCGTGAACTTATGGTGCAAGGTTATGAGGAAAATGGCTTTATCCCAACCAGATATTACGCAGGATTGTTTAACACATCTTTACGAACGGTGCGTCGTGCTCTCCATAGTGAAGGTCTGCATTATTGGCGACATGCTATTAAGCCATTGCTAACCGAAACCCATAAAAGAGCGCGATTAGAGTTCGCTTTGGAATATAGAAATTTCGACTGGAGTAACGTCATATTCAGTGATGAGAAGACTTAAATCTAGCCAACACGGGCGAGTTACGCTGTAGCATAGGAATAATACGCGTTATAATAGTGATCACGTTGTGCTTAACTGTGAATCTGGTCGTATAACAGTAAACATGTGGGGGATATGGGGGGTATGGATGAGTGCCACAGGCCCAGGAGAACTAACTTTAGTACCCAGTCGAGCAAATAGTGTAAATTATTTAGACGTGCTGAAAGAATCGATCAAAATGGCGGTTATACAGGTTATTAGCTGAGACCGGGATAGCTATATATTGTGTTTAAAATGAGCGTAAGTAGGATATATTTTTTTTGTAATAGCAAAATGTTATTATACTAAGTGATTTTTATTATTTTCTGCATTTTTACAAATGTTTATATTGTCTTTTATTCTTTATGGTAGCTACAACCCGGTCTCAAAATTGTTATTGATTTGAGGTTTAGCTTCAATCTCTTCCTCGATTGGGAACGAATACTTAATCTATAAACCTTAAAATCATATTATATTAAATCATTTAGTCAATATATATATCTGCAAAACGAATTTTTGTAATAAACTATACTACACTAACTCTAAATATAAGTAGGCAAAACATTTATAAAACTTATGTTGTGTATTTAGCGAAAGGTTATAAGTTAAATTGTATTCATTATAAGACTATAATATTACTAATGTTGTTTTATTTCTTATCTACCTACACGAAAGTTGCAATTGTAAACGTTAATCAGTAAGAAAAATATTTGTTGATGTTTCCATTTTACCAAATAAAAAAATATTAACATATTTTTTATATTATAAAAAATTATATAAAATATAAAACAATTAATTATTATATTATTTCTTTTTTTTAAAATTAAGCCTTACTTGGGATTCGAACCGCTGCCAATCGGCTCATACGTCAACAATGCGCCACTAGCTCATCTATCTGTTTTCAACTTTAGTGAAAATAAGATCTACTAGTAAATGAAAGGATAACTTGTCATTTTTTTTTTGTGAACAGTGCCATCTAGTTTTATTCTGAGGCTCCTAATGCAAAACCTCACAGAAAAGTAAACCTTATGCTTTCCATGCAGAACTGATCAGAAGAAAATTTTCCATAGCAGCAAAATTCCATAGCAGCAAAAAAATTGAGCAGGGTTTCAACGCCAACTGAGTGGATTATATCTTAAGATGGCGCTAGTATTTCTTAAAAAAAAAAAACAATAAGCTATGTTTTATCGAAAATATATTTTATTTTTTGCTATAGTTACTATTTTATTTCATGTCATCACAAATTATCTTAAGCTAATTAAAAATCATATTTTGCAGATGCACGTTGAGCTGAGCACCTGAGCTTTTGTTATTTTTAATTTGTGAATACGCCATCTAGTTTAAATTCTGTGAATCCAGGTGCAAACCCTCACAGAAAAATCGACTTTATGGTATCCATGCAAAAAAGACCGTGATAGTACGCTAAAAAGCCCTAACTTAACCATATGGGAAAAAATATCTTTATTTAATTTGCTTATCTATTTACAATATACATATAGCTAGCTATTCTGTCCGCAACAATTATCATAGCAGCCAGTTTACTGGTCATAAAAAATTTTAAGCATATCTTAATATTTTCAATGATTTCTAAAGCGAACAATTTGTAGCAACCCATGGAAATCTATGGAATATAATTAAGAGTAAACACTAGTAGCCATTTTTACCTACAAAACATTCTCGACTGTTTTATCTTTGGTTTATGACTCTAGATTTTTTTAAACACCTTCGATCAATATCATCTCTCACTGAGTCTGTGCGTTTTAATATATTTTAATGTTTTTTAGTGCTAGCTTTACGTTAATTAAACGGCGCAATATATACTTATAGGCCGCAAACAGACGCTTTTAAACACACAGTAAAAACCCCAGAACAATACGCGTTAAAATCGAAACGGTAGGTACGACAAATACCATTTGTCGTACCGTTTCGATTTTGTGAAGTTTTGGACGAGGAAACAGTCGAGAAAAAAACCTTGACTTGTAAGAATTTGATCTCCGAGTTATATTCAGTTCCACCCTCGCCATCACGAAATACACATGTACTTAACAATTCTTAAATAAAAAACGGATTGTTCATAAAATATAATCGATAAATGTTTGCAACACTGTACGATTACATGTTTTATTTAAATGGAGTAGGACCACTAGTGCCTCATTATCGCCTTAATGAGTCTAATAAAAACTTACCGTTCCAAGGTCTTGTCCGCCACTGTCCCGGAACTTTGTTTTCGACGACGGTTGTGTACTAAGCTGATAAATTTTTTCAACCATGGGTTCTTGTTGCTTCTTAACATCTTTTATTGGGTTCATATACTCCAGGGATTGTTTGAGCATAGTTATGACTTGTGCTGGAGTGGGGCCTTCTTTCCTCTGGAGAATATTATCTGTTTTAAATTTAAAAACAAAAAATAAAGATACCAAGAACACCAATAAGAAAAACGACACCACCAAGAAATTACACAGAAAACATGTTAATTTCATGTTTTCAAATTGTTGGTGTTATCTTATGTTACGAACTGTTAGGTTTTTTGCTGTAACCTCAAAAAATTTACTTAATCACAAAATTCTGATTTGTTGGTCGTTACAATTGATAAGTGAAAGTTTTACATATAACTCTCAACTTATATAGTAAGTACTTTATTATTTGTCTAAAATCTCTAAAAGTCTCTACGAGTCCACGCCTGCCTGGAATTTCACAGCCTGGGTATAACACGTAAACCCGTCTTATATCAGTCCCAGTAGTATTAACTTCTTCGATTCCTTTATAGAAGCACTATATGTAATATTTAATGTATTTATATGTACAACTTCACTGTCCAATGTGACTCACAAGGAACTTTTGGAATAAGTTCAGGAGTCACGGGTGACTCATTTCCCGATACTTTTTGGCAAGATTTTTCGTCATGAGCGTGGCGCAATAGACTAATAAAAACTACGTGAACGTATAGCAAAAACCCTAAACTTTCATGTACAAAAATTTGTTTTCGCAATTTTTTAAAATTTCTTTTGTTATGGACAAATAAAAACATGCGTAAATATGGTTATTATTATGGATTATTTAGTATGAAATAAAACAATATTAAAAACATAGAAAACGTTTTATTGGGTTTTTAATATATAAACTAAATAATAAAATTATGATGAAAGAAACTGATGATGAAAGATAAATTACTCACAATGTTTTTCATTGTAACAATCCAAACAAAACGCTTTTTTACAAGCTTTACACTCAGTGTGCACTTGTTTGGCTTTTCGAGCCAGCTGATTCAAACTTTTTAGTTTGGAATAGCAACCAGTACATCTCTTTCGAACTAATTTATTGGTTATAGCATTACGCGGAATTTCCTGAAGACTGTGACTAGACGAAATTGAAGATCTTGAAGGTAGAGAGAGCGAAGGTCTTGGAGGCACGTTAGGTTCCGTAGTTGTTGCTGCTGGCCCGAGAAAATATCTAACTAATTGTTCCTGAACTTGCAAGACAGATAATGTAGGTCTTTCTGCCGCTAATTCATTGTATATGCATCTGGCATTTATAACAGCAACTTGAAACAGTAGATCTATAGCAATTTTTTTGTACCAGGTTAGGCTTTTGCGTAATGGCGAATGAAATGATGCAAGTTGGTCTGAAATGTCTATTCCTTTTTTAGCCTCATTATAATCTATTATAACGTCAGGTTTAGTGACGTCGCCTCTCTTTGTAGACACCTTTGACATACTATCTCCATGACAAGTCAAAATCATAAGTACGTCGCGTTTATCGCACCATTTCAGAACAGTATACAGATTGTCTTTTTGCATGGCTATTTGCTTTCCTCTTTTTAGGTTTTTCTTAACCACTTCCTCTGGAAGATTTTTTTTGTTCTTGCGTAAAGTTCCGCAGAGGTCCGTTTTTCGTTCCTTTAGATATGTTGAGGTTAGAGGAAGGCTGGTATAATAATTATCGGCGACAATAAGACAACTACTATAACATCGTTAGGTAAATACAGGCTGCGAAAATTATCTACAATCCTGTGTATTAGAGGATCAATCTTATGGGTTCGTTGTTCTCCAATAACACCTTTTTTTTTTTTTTTTTTTGACGCGGAGAAAATCCCTTCGGATACCTTACCGGTTACGGGACACCGGTAAGGTTATGTGGTGTTACCACTAAAAACTCCGCGGTGTCACCTCTCAGCCGCTATCGGCCGGGACCGTGTGCTTCTTCATGCTCCACAGCCCCGGCGCGGCCGGCCGCTACTTAAGCGGCCCCGGCTCGCCAACGGCCTCACGGCACCCTCTGCTGAATCAGAGGGGCCGGAGTAACCGCCGCCTTGGCCTCTTGGCCCAAGGACAGACGCGCTGACACGCACACGCGCCTGCCTTCCACTCCGGAGGGCTGTCCGTTGGACGATGGAATCCCGTTTCCACCGTCCAACCAGCCCTCATAATTTGGGGCCTGCGGAAGCAGGCCCTGCCCCAGTCCACCTGACGGCGACCGGGGCCCACACAGCCGGCCGCAGGGGATAGGGAGAGCGGCAACGTAACACCGACACTCCTCTTCCCCTGCGGCCCCACCGATGCCGTGCCAAGCGCCACGGCCGCGCTTGGTCGCGGAGGATAGGGCGAGCGGCAACGAAACACCGACACTCCTCTTCCCCCGCGACCCCTACCACGGCTGTGATGGTAGGGAGGTCGTCGTCACCCCCTTCCCTCACAGCCAGGCCATTCCCGCCAGGAATGGCCTCCGCCGGGCCCGGGGAGGCCTAAGCCTCAACCCGGGCAACGGGTTCCTCTTAGCTTCCCTGCGGCCGAGGCAACCGCAGGTACTGAGCCCCCTCATCGCGACAAGATGGGAACCACATCGGGGGGGAGTTTCTCCAATAACACCTATCTCAACTTCAGTGAAATGCCAGCATCTAAGTATTGTACTAAATCTTGTTATATGTCATATTTATTCTATGCATTAGCGGATTATAGTAAAGTACATCCAATTTCCAATAATGTTCAATCGAGGGCTTGGGATTTAGTCCCATATATATTATTACGCCAAAAAAGATTTTCATCTCCTCTCTGCTTACATCTTTCCACCTTGTCATCCTGCTAAATTGTGAAGTGCGTATTTGTTTCAGTAAATCTGCATAATTATTAGTATGAATCACCATCTCGTCAATCAAGTCATCGGGGACAAAATATTCATAAATTTTGATCAAAGAAACTTGTCCATCGTCTGTAATGGCGTCCATATTTTGCACCCCATAATTTCCTGTAAATGTTTCCCTACCTATCGGCAAAAAATCCGATTTCCATTCTGAATAAGGTACGTCAGATGAAGATGAACCTCCTGGAGTCGGTGATGGTGATGGTACTGCCCTAGAAGTACTTGCTATGAAGTCCGTAATTACCTCAGTATCCTCGCTCTCTTCGTCGTCTTCATTGGGTTGATATTCATCATCACTGCCACAGCTGAAGGGGTCTTCATCGGAATTTGAAGCTTCCAAATACCGCTCAATTTCCTCCGTTGTATAAGTTTTTTTTAGACATTTTTAGCGATTATATAAACTTTTATGAAATTATAACCTCAATTAGCAATCTCAAATCATAAGCAAATGTTTTGTGTTTTTTTTTATTATTATTTTAGTACCGTCCTGTAATCGAAATAAACTCATTTGTCATTAATTCTACTGTCTATGGCTATGCGCACATATGACTCATTGAACTTACGAGAAAAAAAACATCACCCTACGACCATGAGCATATATGAGCAATTAAAAAAAAATTGAAAACAGATTTTTTTTTTCACAAATATATTTTTTAATGATAATGTTACTATTATTTAGCCTAACCGAAGAAAAAAAAATATGAACGTGGAGAAGTCGTAAATTGTATTGTATGGGGACAGTGAAGTTGTTAAATTGTATAATGTAAAGTTAAAGAAACATGAACACAGCTATCACTTTCACTTATAATTATTAGAAATTATTATTTAATAATTTTATAGAAATTAATTATCACTTTTTTTTATTTAAAATAATTTCAGACTTTATCTCAGCAGTATTATTGGATTAGGCAGTGATGATATTGCGCTACTCCTCTGGTTCAGAACATCCTTCATCCTGAAACAAAAATAAAGCACTATCTACTATTTTTGGTTCTAACAATACCACAATAATTAACTTACGTACTTCACTCTGAAAACACGGTTCATAATTAAAAAACATTTCCTTCTGAATTTTCTTTATCCTACTTTTTATGCGGGGTTGGCACAGCGTGTGAGTTTTTTTCATTTTGTTTTATCTCCAGTCAACTCGTCCGTCACTCCCTTCTTACACATATCCTTCTTTACACCTTCCATTCAAAGTTTCTTTGGTTTCCTTCATTTCGATGTCTATTGATATATTTGACATACATGTTCTGAACATGCTCTTCACATTCCATACCAGCCTAACTTATAATTCCTTAATTATTTTGTTATAAATATGTAGGTACTTTTACAGTTTCTCTTCTATTTCCTAGTCAAAAAAACAAAAGTCAAAAAAATTATTCAATGTAGGAAAAAAATTATCTCTTATTGAAGGTCATTTTTTTAAATATTATTTTAGTGCAAAAGCTAAAAACTACTAGCGTTTCGGAACGACCACTGCTGGGAAGATGACGCCGAAAGAAACCCAGTTCAGTATGGTTCCTACCCAGCTTTTATAATTGTGTTACAATTACAATGCAGATTTACACTTAAGCTTTAATACATTTAAATTATACAATTACAATTCGCAGTCAACTATTTCCAAGAATTTTGCTCAAAAAATGATAAATGGTCATTTACATTATAATACGCATTTTAATAAATGATTTTTAATAATTTGTCTTAAACTTACATAATGGTAACGCTACTATATTATCTGGAATTTTATTATAGAGGCGCAAGCCGAGATCCACAAAAGATTTTTTTGTTTTCTCTAACCGAAAAGCTGGGATAGCTAATTTGTTTTTATTTCTTAATACTATGAATACCTCCTGATCTTGTCTTTTTGCCTTACACCACACACACACCTCAACATACGCATATCCGCAGCGTGCAACCTTCTTTCATCTGCTGCTTTGGTGGGCCAAGTCTCGAAGTCGTATATCAATAGTCTCGCTCGGTCCATAGCTACTCATGAAAATCACAGTCACCAACTTGTACATTGATAAGCACGGTTTTAAGTAAGTTTGTACCTACAATAAATATGCGTCGCACCTGATATAAGACACTGACTGGCTAACATATAATATGTATAGATATATCCAATCAAAAACATTAACATGCACAAAAATGCGCAAGTCTCGCAACGCAGTTCTTCTACCGTAAAAAAATGTTAAATTTTATGTAAACCAAGTCGATTAATTTAGTACCTACCTATTTAATATAAAGTTATCATATTACTTTGTCATAAATTGATACCTTCTTCACTAACATTTTATAGTAACTATAAAATAATACAATTTTAATGAATAGAGTGACTATATCAATCGCACGCAGCAACATAATCTACAAATAAATATAAATAGTCATCCATATAGATACTTTAAAACTAATAAAAGCATGAAGCGTAACTTAAGATTATAGATTTTGTTTTATCTACATTTTTTTTTGACCGACTTTCAAAAAGTAGGAGGTTATCAATTCATCGTGATCCTTGTTTTATGTATGTACACCGATTATTCGAAGACGCCTTTGGACCGATTCAGAAAATTCTTTTTATTTCAATGGGTTTACTTGAGATGTGGTCCCAAATTTTTTTATCAAAATCGGTTGTGTAGTTTGAGGGTGAAGTGAGTTTTTAGTTCTGTAAAATTATGCTTTTATTGCAAAGTCACTCTATTTATAAAAAAATATGTAATCCAGCAGGAGTGTCGAAAGGGTCAGAAAAGTATTATTGTAATTAGTCCAATTTTTAGATTATCCAAAACTTATTACATATTACATATATAAACATATTTTTCAGTTTACCAAAAATATGTAATAATTTTTAGAGTTCCGGATTTTTACTCAGCGGTGACGTCGCTAGCCCCTACGGGCTAGCGACGTCACCACTGAGTAAAAATCGTACCTGGCCGTGACGTCATGCGAAATTGAAATTTACTGTATCTTTGTAATTTTTTGTTTGCCCAGAGGAAATAAAAAATAAGTGTACAATATTTTTTTAATAAATCTAACCGATTGGCTACAAACATTTTCCCTTCGACATGCCTATTATATTGTTTTCTGTGGCGTACATAATAGAGCAAAGATTTAGGGCCTATCGCTTAGGAGGTTCTGGGATTGAGCTCCGGCCATGTCAAGTTGACGTCATTGGATCTTATACTCGTTTTCATAATTGTTTATTAGGTAGTTACTTAAGGGCTTAATTAATGTATGTGATTAGAAAAAATTGCTCGGCGGCGGTGTTGCGAAAACATGCGGAGCTGTTGGTTCCAAGACGGAATTGTTATTGTCAAGACCCCAGATGACAAGAGACATAAAATTTATACGGAGGAAGAGGTGAAGTCCTTGATCGAGAAGTTTCCACGTGCATCAGGGACTGCCTCCACGTCGTAGTTTCTGCAGTTCAAGGCCTGTGATTGTCCAGGCCAAAGTCAATATGGTGTGTCTCTGTACTTTCTTTTTATTTATCTTGTTTTTCCTTAGAGTAGTGGCGTGTGTTCGTTTTTTCTTTAGCCAACTGTACTTTCTGTTTCTTCTTTCTTGGATCTTAAAATTACCTTCAAATTTCTTTATCATATTTTCTTATTTTGTAATTTTGTCACGGGGTAGGTAGAAAGTGTGACCATCTCAAAAATGGCGAATCTGCCACACACGGACCCAAAAATCTGCCAAAATCTGCCACACTCGAAATGAAGTAAAAACAAAGATTATTGAAAACTCAATCAAGGAAGGTTGTAAGAATATGAACCCTATGACTTGTCACTTACAGCCCACAATCAAATGACAATACCTATGTATGAACAGATCCCCGTGTAATCTGGGCTGGATATCAAACAAAGGCATACGTTGCCAGATTGTGAAATAATTTTCTACTAAATATTTTTACATTTACCTTATTTAAATTTTTTATTACTTATTTATAATGTTATGTAATTTAAAATTAGCATGATTTTCATTAAAACCTTTGAAATCTGCCAAAATCTGCCACATTTGTAAATCGTCAGCATAATATGCCTGTTACGCCTATTACGGCTATTTAGTTAAAAATGTTATGCATGTACCTATATCGGACAAGCCTTATAAAGGATGTGCATGTAAAAATGAATTTAGTTCGCAATAAACCCAGTCAGAGCAAGACGCGTGCTATTTTACTTAAAATTCCACAAAAGAAAGGGCCAATCTGAACCTTATGGCCCGAACATATGGTCGACATCGAGCCGCATAGTGCAATATTACCTGCGAAGAGAAGACACCTGCGTGAACAATACCGAGCCGCATTCCAGTGATAAGAACCATTATAAAGGAGACAACACATTGTACATTAAAATTAATTCAAGATTTAGTGTCAAAATTTGTAACTATTGAAAATGAGTTTATCAACTGAAGAATTACTTAATTTATTGGAAGAAAATGCTAATGTGTTGAGAAAAGCTCATACTAACTTAAGGAAATGCCCTCGTCAACGGCTTACTAAAGGATACATAGAAGCTAGACTGAAATCGATGAATGAAGACTGGCAGTTGTTCAAATCACATCATGAGGCACTTGTCAAGGCTGTTCCTAAGGATCAACGACTTAGCTTACCTTACTTTAACACTGAGCAATATTACTTAGTAGAAGAATTATATCTCGGTACTGAAGGAGATTTAAAGGATATGTTGATGACATTCACGCAGTCGAAGGAAACTCATCTTGCAGAACAAGCTACAGTCCCCCAAGTGAAGCTCCCGTGGATTAAGATACCTACATTTTCTGGACAGTACCAGGATTGGCCAACGTTCAACGATTTATTTAGAACTCTTATCCACAACAACACAGCATTGACAAAGGATCAGAAGCTTCATTTTCTGAAGACAAGCATAGCTGGTGAAGCCGAAGCGCTGCTAAAGCATATCAACGTTACAGAGGACAACTACGAACAATCATGGGAGATCCTAAGTCAAAGGTATGGAAATAAACGATTAATTGTTAACACATCTCCTCCAAAGACTGTTCAATTTAAAGAAACTCACTACTCCAGTGGCAAATCAAATCAAAACCCTAGTAGACACAACCGCAGAGTGCTTGAATAGTTTTACGACGTTAGGAGTCTCTACAGAGTCGTGGGATCCGCTGATAATACACATGGTCACCCAAAAACTGGACCTAGAAACACGAAAACTTTGGGAGGACCACGCCTATAGCCCAGACATTGACAGTTTATCCACTTGGACAGAACTAAAGAGCTTTTTAGAGGCTAAATTTCGCACTTTGGAGTTGATGGCACCTATGTCTTCATCTACAACGAGAGAGAGTAAACCAGTCAAAGAGAAATCATTCCATGTCTCCTCACCAACGCCAGCTAAAGCTTGCATCGTATGTAATGAAGACCACAAGATTTATCAATGCAAAGAATTCTCCAAGCTTGGTATTGAAGACAGAAGTAAAATAGCAAAAGAGAAGAATTTATGTTTTAAGTGTCTTGTTCCTGGACATTCTGCTCGGAAATGTCGCACAAGGGTGTTATGTCGAGAATGTCATAGACGCCACAACACGCTTCTTCACCAGGCGACACCGCAGAATGAAGATCAAGAAGAAAACGAACCCATTCAAGTTAGCACTACTATATCTTCACATAACGTAAACACGAAGTCCAGAAACTTACTTGCAACAGCCTTGATTCCTGTAAGAAATGGTAACAATCGAACGATTTTACTGCGAGGCCTTAATAGACCAAGGGTCACAAGCTAATTTTATTACTAAGAGGGCGACGCAATTCTAAGAATGAAGAGAAAAGCAGCTCGAGGAACTATTACCGGAGTAGGATCAACACAAGCAGAGGTTTATCAAGAGGTTCATTTCACACTTCTGTCAAGATATGATGACAAGTTCCTGCTTCCCGTGAAGGCCTACGTTTTGCCGACACGCTTGACCTCGAAGCTCCCAAGCAAGTCGTTCGTAAAACAATTACACGCCTGGCCTCATTTGGCTAATCTTACCCTGGCAGACCCCAGTTTCAATCAACCAGGGAGGATAGATTTATTGCTAGGCGTCGGAGTGTATGCTCAAATCCTAAGAAACAATTTCGTCAGAGGACCTCCAGACACACCATGTGCTCAAGAAACAAGTTTCGGGTGGATACTCTTTGGCCAAATTAGCAGCTGCACTCCAGAGGAAGACATTACAGTCATGCACCATCAAATAGACGAAGATGACATGTTATACAAGTTGTGGGAATAGACAACAACGAAAGAAAGAAATTACCTAAGGAAGAAGAAATATGTGAAAAATTATACGAAGACACATATAAAAGAAACAACAAAGGAAGATATGTAGTGAAATTGCCATTTAAAATAGAACCACCAAGGGCAATACAAGGAAACACAAGAGAAATAGCAAGAAAGAGACTACAGCCACAAGAAAAACCTCTAGAAAGAAACGATGAGCTAAAAACAGAAAACAAAGTCATGGAAGAATATATAAAATTACAACATATGGAAGAAGTCCCCGAAAGTGAAATAAACAAGGCTTCTGTTTATCTACCTCATCACGCTGTAGTAAAGGAATCAAGTGATACCACAAAGGTTAGGGTGGTTTTTAATGCCTCATCACCAGATTCCAATCAAGTCACATTGAATAACGATTTGATGGTTGGCCCACAGCTACAAGAAGACATGAGATCATTGGTAATGAGATTCCGCTTAAAGAAAGTCGCATACGTATCGGACATTCAGAAAATGTATCGCCAGATACTCGTCACCCGAGTTAAACAGACACCCTTCATGTATTTCTAAAATACCACATGGACCCCCACATGGACCCCCAGTGCCACATAAATGGACAGGTACCAGATGCCTTACCAGAAGCCCTGCTGAAGACCACCAGGATCTTATAAACAAACAATAACTTCTAATGCAACTCGTTGTCTCCCACAGAGGTGATTGAAATAACGCCAGACACACCACCACCCCGAAGATATGTTTATTATATAAGACGTACTTTGCTTTGTATAGACGCATTATTACTCTACTCGCCATCCGCGGCGGTACTCTGTATAATCTTTTAATTAATTAAATGTGTGAATAAAGTTTACATTTTTTTTCGGAAAACTCCGTCGCTGAAAGTTAACTGGCGCCCAACGTGGGGCGTCATCGCGAAATTCGCGTTCCGTGAACTCTGCATCGCAGAAGAATTCGCAGTCTTTCAAGACGAAGGTGACGCCACTGAAGAACCCCAAATTTGTTAGCTGCCGACGTGATGTTTCTCCGAATCGTCGCGACGCTCATACTGTAAGTGTTCGCCAATTTTTTGTTTCTGTTTCCCAAAATCCAGGGCCTTTCCTTTTCCTACAATATCCAAATTGTCGGATTTCTACTTCTTCTTTAAAGTAATAATAATAAGTATATATTTTTTCTATTTATTGGACATTTAATTTTCTTTCTTTTTTTTATAATGGCAGTAGAAAACGTATATGTAGATATTGGTCAAAGTCTGCACGCCATACCAATATATAATGGCGACTCTGACAGACTGTACCCATTTTTAAACGTGGCAAAGCAATTTATAGATACGCACGGTAATTCACCTAGAATTATTGAACATGTACTATCACGGCTGAGAGATAAAGCAGCTGATGTAGTCTGTATGGTGATACATTCCTATAATTGGGATACTATAAAGCACACCTTAATAAGTCGCTGTGGCGATGGAAAAACCATCGACTTATACAAACACGAAATTTTAAATATGAATCTTGTAAATGGTGACTTTACTGATATGATTCTGAAGTTGGATAGAAAATTATTTGCAATGGAATCCATGCTAATTGATCTAAATGGTTGTGAACATGCCAGATTTGCTATTGAAATTTATAAGCAGGATGCAAAAACTGCTCTTTTAAGACATTTACCATCGTTTATTCAAACACAAGTAATTACTTTGAACTATCACTCCCTATGTACACATATACAGCAACTTTGTGCGCATAATTTATTAAGCAGAAATAGCAGTAACCACCACTTTAAAACCGGTAAAATTCAACATGGTATGCGATCCCCTCAAAACAATTACCCTTTGCATCGAGCTCAGGGGTATACACCTACGCCATAGCCTCATAATCAGCGATTCGCGCAATCGCCACGTCACACGTACCCGCCACGTCCGCAATCTATAATGCGTCAACAATGGCAAAGAAATGAGCAACAGCGGCATCAAAATTACGCAAATCATAATAATAATAACAACTATTTTAACAACAACCGTAATCATTTAAATCGGAATAACAACTATTTTAACAATATTAATAATCACGTAAATCGGGACAATACGCAATTAGCAGACCGTGACGTAACCATGCGTACAGCCAATCGGTCCTCCAATAGTCGGGGTCCCATGATAAATTTAGGAAGAGGCATGGTAGCACAGGAATTATTCAATCAAGACAATCCTCAGCATGAGGAAAATGAAAGTGAGGATTTTCACGAGGAAAACCCATCGTGTATACCAACGTGATATTATTAAATAACGTAACTTTTTCCGATCTACCATATGTAGTAGAATCGCACTACGGTTTAAAAATATTAATTGATACGGGTTCAAGTCGATCTTTTATTACAAATAAAGTTCATAAAAAGTTATTTCCAGACCAGGAATATGTACCTGAGATATTTACTGTTAGGACGGCACATCAAACGACTACACATAAAGGGGTAGTTAAAACGCCATTCTGGCAAAAAGTATTTGGGCCAGGTACAGAAAAAATGACCTTTTATGTGTTTGATTTTAGTGAAAAATACGATGTTTTAATAGGAATGGATTTATTAAAATTAATAAGAGCTGAGATACAAATTCATGAAAACAAACTAAGGACGCCTCATAAAATAATTGATTTAAATTATACGGATAAGCCCAGAACTAACAACTTAAATGAATTACTTGAAGAATATAAAGACATATTTTCGAGCGACGTATCGTCTAGTTGTACACCCGATGTCGTTCACGAAATAAAACTCACCTCTAACGAACCAATTTATCAACGCGCCTACCGGTTACCACAAATACAAAGAGAGGAAGTCAAACGACAAGTAGATGAGATGTTAGCCAACGGGATAATTAGGCATAGCGATTCCCCGTGGTCAAGCCCCGTCCATTTAGTACCAAAAAAATTTGATAAAGATGGCATCCAAAAATACAGGTTGGTTATTGACTATCGCAAACTAAACGAGCAAACGCGAAGCGACAAATTTCCTTTACCAATAATTGAAGATATATTTTCTCAATTAAATGGCAATAAATATTTTTCCACACTTGATTTAACAAGTGGGTATCATCAAATTAGAATGCACCCTAACAGTATTGAGTGTACTAGCTTCGCGACATTGGACAGACACTATGAATTTTTGCGCATGCTTGAAGCATGCTTGCATTTGGCTTGAAGAACGCGCCAAGTACTTTTCAAAGAATGATGAATTCTGTACTAAAAGAACATATAGGGAAAATCTGCATGGTATATTTAGATGATATGATAGTATACGCGGAAAATAAGGAAAAACACCTAGAAAATCTAAAACTCATATTCGAAACATTAAGAAAAGCAAACCTCAAAGTCTCTCTGTGTAAGAGCGAGTTTTTCAAAACGGAGGTAAAGTTCTTAGGCCACGTATTAGGTAAAGACGGACTTAAACCAGATCCAAAAAAAATCGAAGCTATTAATAAATTTCCTATACCTAAAACAATCAAAGAAATAAAATCCTTTCTAGGAATGGTAGGTTATTACCGAAAATTCATTAAAAATATGAGTCAGATTACGCGCCCTCTGACCGAATGCACAAAAAAGAATGCTAGTATAAAACATACCACAGAATTTATTTCTGCCTTCGAAAAATGTAAAACACTTTTAATAAATGCACCCATATTAAAATTTCCTGACTATAATAAATTATTTGTAGTAACCACTGACGCTAGCGATAAAGCGTTAGGGGCCGTCATAAGCCAAGAAGACCACCCTGTGGCCTACGTATCACGAACGTTATCGGAAACGGAAAGAAAATATAATACCACCGAAAAAGAATTATTAGGTATTATATGGGCATTGCAACAATTCCGGCCATATTTATACGGTAGGAAATTCGTGATAGAAACGGATCACCAACCACTTACTTGGTTATGTAAATTAAAAGAACCTAATGCAAAATTAACTAGATGGAGACTGAAGCTTATGAAATACGACTTTGAAATAAAACACAAAAAGGGATGCGTTAATCACGTAGCCGATGCTCTCTCTCGAATTCAAATCAATTTAACAGAAAGCGAAATAGTAGAAACCGGAAGTGAATCTGATAACGCGACTGTCCATAGTAACGCGGATGATAACGAGTCAGGTATACCTATAAAAAGCGAACATCCTAGTGGAAAAATGAATAGGATTTTTATTAAGCTAGGAATAGAGTCGGAACATAGAAAAATTAACCGCGACCATTATCTTACGTTGAGCGATAGTAGTATGGGTGAAGAATTTTTAGAATTTGCCTTAAAATATTTAGACAAAAATAAATATGCTATTGTTTGCCCTGACGAAGACCTGTTTCAAATCATCTCTGAAGTATACCGTACCAAACTGAATAAATCAACTTTAAAATTAATCAGATACACAAAAATATTAAAAGAACCAACAACGATCGAAGAACAAATGGAAATAATCATAAATACACACAAGGAAAACAACAGACATCTAGGCATCACTGCTATGATAGAACTAATTAAAAGAAATTATTATTGGGAACAAATGAAGAAAATGGTACGCAAGTCCGTAGAAAGTTGCGAAACGTGTCATCGTGCAAAATATAATAGACACCCTATCACGGCCCCGTTAGAACGAACATCAACTCCTCTGAAACCAATGGAGGAATGGATGATAGATATATTCTTCTTTAAAAACCATAAATTCCTTACAATAATTGACAAGTTTTCTAAATACGCGTTATGTAAAATATTACAAACTGTTAATTCAATCGATATTTGCAATGCACTTATCGATGTATTTAGCACAATCGGCACTCCTAAATTAATTATTGCAGACGGTGAAAAAGGAATCTCATCGCTCACTACGCAAGAGCTTTTGAAACAGTATAAAATTAATTGTCACATAACTACTCCAAAACATTCCACCTCTAAAGCGGACGTTGAACGTTTTCATTCTACTTTAATTGAAATCTTAAGACTGCAAACAGAAAGTAATCCTAACTTGTCAATAGAAAATATAATTTCGTTATCGATGTTAGCATATAATAATTCCCCACATAGTACGACGAAGTTTACCCCTTTTGAAGTACATTTTGAAATTAGAATATGAACCATCTCAGCATTTATTAGTAACGGAATACGTGTCTAGACATAGAGAATTAATGACAAAGGTATATACACAAATATATAACGATATAGATTTACTTAAAAATAAGATTCAGCAAAGAAACTCCGAATCTGACTTAAATATGCCTAAAATAGGTCAAATGATATACGTAAAAAACACAGAACGTGGGAAAAATAAAAATAAATACATAGGTCCTTTCAAAGTATTAGCGATAGAACCACGTAACACAATTGTATATCAACGTAGAAATTCGAAATTAAAAACCCACGTTAATGAAATAAAAATTGCAGGTACAGTGTCGGATTCGCAAGAGGAACCGTCTACTTCGAGCAACTAAAAAACAACCAACATTTTGCAATAACCAGTCTGGGAAACGCCAAAGTGAGAGCAGGAGAATGGAAAATAATTCACGTACTAAACTTAGAAGCCATCGTAAAACAACAAGAATTGGCAAAACAAAATTTTTACTCGTTAAATAAAAAATCGGAAGAAAACGATATCTCCTATACGTCGATCAACAAAATCACTTACCTATTAGAACAAAATGACGAAATAATAAGTCATATCGACTTAAACAAACGCATCAAGAGAGGTTTAATTAATGGTTTGGGCTCTATAATAAAATCTATCACAGGAAACGCCGATAATGATGACATTGAACGTTTAACAAGAGAAATCAATCAGAATCGTCATATCTTAAAAGAGCAGATCTCTCTAACTGCCTCTATTTTAGATGATTTTCACAAACAACTATTCAACCTCACGGAAAATCAGAAAAGATTCAACGATATTGTAAATAAAATAGCGGGCAAGATAAATGCCTTCTTGCTTTACGCTGACTTAGTATATCATGTAGAAACATTAAATAATTTACTAGAAAGACTGTCCACAGCGATAACATTTGCCCAACACGGCATGTATCATCATTCGATTATTAAACATGATGTGCTTTTAGATTCGATAAAATTTATACCTAAGGGTCAGTTAATCACTGACAACTTATTAATGCTAAGTAGTTATTTAAGTGTCAAATTGCATAAACTAGAAAATCATTATTACTTTATAATTACTTTGCCTTTAGTAGAGGAAGTAAAATATGAATATTTGGATATTACCCCAATTATCCAACCCTTAAATGATACCCTTTGTACTTATCCCATCTCCCAACGGAGACAATTATTGCGACATGATAAAGTATTTGAGGCAACAGACTGCACTAATAACGACGAGTATATATGCACTAAGAAGGCAATCAAGTTATCATCATGCGAAGAGAATATATTACAACTAGAAGAAGAAAACTGTAAACTTTCAACAATTCAATGCCCTGCAAACATGTGGACGAAAATCAGCAATAATATATACCTCGTCTATACGACGGCAGCCGAAAGAGTCGAAATAGAATGCAGAGATGGAGTAAAGCAAACAAAAATCAAAGGATCTTCCCTTATAAAGAACGAAAATTGTCGTGTCACGTTCCAAGAACATACAATGGAATCAGTTGAAACACCTGAAGAAATTCTGCGGATTACGGAACAACTGCCACCTATCCAGTTTAGCAACAATGAGAATCAAATGGAACAGCAACTACAACAGTTAAGAAACCTTAAAATACCTGAAGGTAACGCTAACACAAGTTTTCCTTACATCATTGTCTTATATATCACATCAATAATACTAAGTCTATACCTGGGAACAAAAGCTTTCAAGAGGTTCCAATTACAACGCACAAAGAGACGTGACACATATCAGAGGAATGACGATATTGAGTTGACCATTGAACCAGCTCACCTTGAAACTTCACCTTCAATACCCCCTCGTCGTGAAGGGATATTTCCAGTTCCAGGGGAGAGGAGTTAAACAGACACCCTTCATGTATTTCTAAAATACCACATGGACCCCCACATGGACCCCCAGTGCCACATAAATGGACAGGTACCAGATGCCTTACCAGAAGCCCTGCTGAAGACCACCAGGATCTTATAAACAAACAATAACTTCTAATGCAACTCGTTGTCTCCCACAGAGGTGATTGAAATAACGCCAGACACACCACCACCCCGAAGATATGTTTATTATATAAGACGTACTTTGCTTTGTATAGACGCATTATTACTCTACTTGCCATCCGCGGCGGTACTCTGTATAATCTTTTAATTAATTAAATGTGTGAATAAAGTTTACATTTTTTTTCGGAAAACTCCGTCGCTGAAAGTTAACTCCCGTGAAGACGCCGATTACCAGAGAATACTTTGGCGTAAAGACACTAAAAATCCAATCAAAGATTATCGACTGCTTACCGTGACCTTTGGGACTGCGTCGGCACCCTATCTGGCAATTAAGACACTACAACAAGTAGCAATCGACGAAGGCAGTGCATATTCTGAAGCTGCTGAAACAATCAAGTCAGATTTCTGGATGGACGATCTGATGTCTGGACAAGATACCGTAGAGAAGGCTATAGAAGTAGCCCACAATATTGCAGCTATACTAAAAAAAGGAGGCTTTATATTACAAAAATGGTCTTCAAATAGTGCGGAATTTCTGAAAGAATTCAACCCGGTAGAGATAAGTTCACTCGTGAAAGTTGATTTACATGGTGGTGTAGTCCGCACCCTGGGTCTATCCTGGAATCTTGATGAAGATAAGCTGAAATATAATACTAACTTACCCCCACTTGCTAAAAAAGTGACGAAAAGAAGCATTCTGGCTGAAATACATCATATTTTTGATCCATTGGGCTGGTTGTCCCCTGCACTGCTTCCTGCAAAGTTACTACTGCAAAGGCTATGGCTGGAACATGTTACCTAGGATGTAACGCTGAAACCTGAAATAAAAGAAGAATGGTTAGAAATTAGACACAGCTTAGAAAATATCAATGAAGTGGAAATAGATCGATGGTTACACACAACAAAGGAGAACTTACCTGATGTTACTATACACGGTTTTTGTGATGCCTCCATGAAAGCTTATGGTGCCGTAGCCTATCTCAGACTGAAGACTAAAGAAGGAAAATACAGAACAGAATTGATAGCAGCACGTACTCGTGTTGCCCCGATTAAACCCCTTACCTTACCAAGACTAGAACTAAGTGGGGCAGTTCTATTATCGAAACTCTTAAAACACGTTAGTGAAGCTATGCACATACCGGTATCTCAAGTTTTCGCATGGACAGATTCCACGATTGTGTTGTCCTGGCTTCGTGGTGATCCTAATAGATGGCAAACCTTTGTCATTAATCGAGTTGTAACTACCCTTGACAACATGAAAGAAATGGTTTCACGTGATCTCACAAGATAACCCTGCAGACATGGCTTCGCGAGGAATGAAGTTAGCAGAATTCAATCAAAACCAGCTTTGGTGGCATGGCCCAGCTTGGTTGATACAAGAAAAAATTGAGATGCGACAAGTTGAAGATGAAGAAGTAGACCTGGAAAAAAGAAAAGAAGTTAATGTTAACACGAAAATACTAAAGGAAAAAACTGAAAAGGAAACATTACTTACTCAATTTGAAGAGTTTAATGATTTAACGGAACTAGTGAAGACCATCAGCATCTGTAAGAGATTCTTACGATTAAATAAATGTAAAGATATCACTTCAAGTAAAGTACTAACAACAAGTGAATTAAACGAAAGCTTAGGAGATTACGTTAGAATAGTGCAAAATGACGAATTCCTCAACGAAATTAGTAATTTGAAAGAAGGAAAGTCTATAGAAAAGAAAAGCAGTTGTGATGAAGTCCTCGGGTGCTTCCCTCCTCACCCCGCTCTCCACCCCGCGCGCCCATATAAATACGGAGGCGCGAGGACCTTCGTCCTCTTTCGACCGACTGGACGCCAGGCTGCTTCAAAGCTGAGTACTTTTGGAAATCTCTTCTGGAACAACGAATCTCGTGGCTGTGAACCTACGACCCTTACCTGTGACTTCTTTCTCATTGTATAATTGTTAAAAATTAATTAAAGAGTTTGGTCTTTTCAAATATTGTTTCTTTCAAAATAATCACTACGTCACAGTGGCGCCCAACGTGGGGCGTATAAAATGGGGTATAGTGTGTGTTCGGAACTTTATATTTAGATAATAAGTTTTTAAATTGGGCACTAAATTTATAAAATGCAAAATAGTATCAAAAAAATCTCCTTTGGTGTATAAACTTTCAGACATGTCTGGTAAGCCACTGGGCGAATGGCATATTAAAGATATAAAACAAATAAATTATAAAGAATAATTATCAAAATATAATCAAAATTTAAACTAATTAAATACTATCTTCTATAACCAATGTATAACATTTTTTTTTTTTCTTGTACCCTATGGTTTAGTGGTAAAAAAGTCTCTCGCTTGAATCAAGTATACAGGTTCGAATTGTCTTTATAACATTGTGTGTTCACCTATTCGCTATCGAACGCATTGACACTTGCAAGCTACGACCGGTTCTTGACCTTGGCTTACCGGTTGTGCATACCACAGCTGTTCACGCACACTTGTTAATAGATAACTATAATGATCGCTTCACATTGTTATTTCATATCGCATCGCATCTAACGTTTCGCGCTATATTTTAATCATTGTTTCTGGTGCTAAAAATAAAATAAAAAAAAATAAAAATAAAATTGCTCTGTGAGGTGACTCGGCTCGGCTCGTATAATGTATTTCTAACTTTTCAGGTAACCTAACTGCGATACCTAGAATGTTACTCATTCCTTTTTCTATAAATTTCAGCTGTCCTGCTCCTCCTGGGTCTCCAGAGTCCGCAGCCCCGTCGTATCCTGCCAGCTTCAGCCAGCGAGCAGACGAAGCCGAATTTTCCGGCAGGAAAATTCTGTCCCAACGAGGGGGGTGTGTGATGAAGTCCTCGGGTGCTTCCCTCCTCACCCCGCTCTCCACCCCGCGCGCCCATATAAATACGGAGGCGCGAGGACCTTCGTCCTCTTTCGACCGACTGGACGCCAGGCTGCTTCAAAGCTGAGTACTTTTGGAAATCTCTTCTGGAACAACGAATCTCGTGGCTGTGAACCTACGACCCTTACCTGTGACTTCTTTCTCATTGTATAATTGTTAAAAATTAATTAAAGAGTTTGGTCTTTTCAAATATTGTTTCTTTCAAAATAATCACTACGTCACACAGTGTAAAGAATTTGAATCCCTTCCTGGATGACAAAAATATCCTCAGAGTTGGAGGTCGGCTACGTCACGCTGATATCCCTGAAATCCGCAAACATCCGATGATATTAAGTAGTAAGAATCATTTAGCAAGACTGATTGTTTTAGATGCACACAAGAGAACACTACATGGTGGAGTTCAACTTACCATGAATTACGTACGATCTCGTTTTTGGATTACTAGACTCAAGACCTTGGTGTCGTCTACTATACATCAGTGTCTTATTTGTGCAAGACAGAGACCCATAACTCGCAATCAAATGATAAGTGATCTTCCCAAAGAAAGAGTTTCTCCTGCACGCCCTTTTTATAATTCGGGGTTAGATTTTGCTGGACCTCTCCAAATGTTACGTTCCAAAGGCCGAGGCAGCAAATGTGATAAAGGCTACATCTGCATTTTTATATGCATGTCCACTAAAGCAGTTCACCTCAAACTCGTTGGTGATTTGACTACAGATTCCTTTTTGGGGGCCTTTAAACGTTTTGTGGCAAGAAGAGGTAGATGCGGACATATTTGGAGCGATAGAGGTACAAACTTCGTAGGTGCGAGTAAAGAATTACAAGAGATGTGGAACGATACTAAGCTTGAAATGCCCGAAAATCTGGTGAATATGTTAACCGAAGACGGAACCCAATAGCATTTCAACCCCCCCTACAGCCCAAACTTTGGAGGGTTATAGGAGGCTGGGGTAAAGTCAATAAAACACCACTTAAGGCGGATCCTAAGTACAAACCTAACCTTTGAAGAAATGACAACTACCTTATGTCAAATAGACGCGTGCCTTAACTCGAGGCCACTATGCCCTTTGGACGACTCTGACACAGAAAATCTATAAATACTTACTCCAGGCCATTTCCTAATAGGAGAAGCACCCATTAACGTACCTGATCCTAACTTAAAGGACGTAAATTGGAATCGCCTATCAAAATGGCAACACACTCAAAGATTAGTAAAAGACTTTTGCACAAGTGGCAAATGGAGTATTTATCACGACTGCAACAACGGCCTAAGTGGTTGAGTCGCAAACAAGAATTCCAAATTGGAGATATTGTCTTGATAAAAGAAGAAAATCTTCCTCCTTGCAAGTGGGCATTGGGGCGTATCACGGATAAACATCCAGGAGAAGACAATCTGTGTCGCGTTTATAGTTTAAAAACTGGTGGTAAAATAGTTAAACGTTCAGTGTCGAAACTTTGTGAACTTCCTATAAACAATAATGAAACCAAGTGAGGAGTGACTTTTCAAAATGGCTTATTTCTGTATGATCATTTTTTTCAGGAACAAGAAAAATACAAAAACTTTTCATACATGAACATTTTTAGTAACAAACTTTTATGTACATAATCTAGGTAGGTTAATAGATCGTTCCACAGTGTATATATTTTTTTAATACTCTAAATTATGAGTTATTATAATATGATTTAAGGAAATAAGCCATTTAGTCGCAAACTCCAAGAAATAAGATGTTTTGTTTCAGCATTCCTTAGAAATAAGCCATTTTGTTTCGGCACTCCTAGAAATAAGCTATTTTGAAAAGGATGGTCTAGCAAAAAAAAAATATCTTGTTTTCTAAAAACTTTTATTAAAATCTGAAAATCACACGCGGACTTCTCCTACATCCTCTTCATTGCAGTCACAATCATATTGGTGTTCCTCAGCTGATTCCTCCGTCACATGTAACAAAATATTTTTGTACCATTGAAGTTCAGGCAAGGCAGTCCATTCTTCCCCAAATTGTTTTTCAAGTAAATTTAATACATCTTTTTTCTTTTTTTCTGAAACTGGCTGCGGAATAGATTCTGCAACATCAATAGTTAGTGGAATACGTTTACCCCGTTTCAATAATGTCTGCCAAGGATCATTTCCATCAAATCTATAATATTGGGAAGCTTTTATTTCACAACCGATAGTCTTCTGTCTTTTAACAGTTTTTTTTTATCCAGACTCTTTTTATTTTTTGCAATCCCTCCACATTTTAAAATTTTTCCTTTAAATCCTTTATTTCAAGCAGTTGCCAATCATTTCCTAATAACCTTACATTGCCATGGTTTTTGAAGATATCATGCTAACCATCTTTGGTGGTGATCACTGGTATTTTTCTTAGTTCTTTTACCAGTCGTCCAAAAACACGATCTGCGGGCAAAAAACTATGACCACGCACTGGAAAAAATAAATGTATTTCCTTCACTTGAGCAGGTGATTTTGAGTAAAGCCATTGCATTAGTGAATGTATGATATGATTATTTTTATTTTGGCCTCCGCAGCCATCACAAAATAAACGTATAGTATCAACATTATTGTCAATGTTCATGGAGGATAGATAATCATATACAGCTGTTCCTATTTCTGTTGGCCCGCGCTTGGCAATGGTTTCATCCCAAGTATAAAACCAAGGATCTTTTGAATGTATGTACAACACAAAAATTATAAAGACTTATTTGCCTAAAATAAAAGGCATCTTGAATAGGCGTTTTTGGAAGTGTTTGTACCTGTTGAAGATCAAAACAAAGTGAAACGGAGTTTGGAGGATTATCTTTCATGTGAGTATAAAATACCTGGGCCCTTATCTTATGTACCCGAAGTTCTACCATTAATTTTTGCTTTTTTTTACTGTCTCCTTCATTTTTAATTCTATTTCCCCACAGCACACACACATTGCAAGCATCAGAGGATGGCGCAGAAAATCCCACATTAAACTCTTCATAAAATATTTTATAAAACATGGTTTTTTTTACTTGCAAGTTTGAGGCGACAGAAGAATTATACAACTCCCTTAGTTTCTTACAGTTTAAATCACTAGACAGATATATTCTTTTCGATTTTTGTCTGTTGTGGTGGCTTTCTCTTGCTGGCAGACATTTAATGAAATTCCTCAGTGATTCCTTTTTATCAATAGATTTGTATGACTTACGGTCCCCACCACGCTTTTCTTTAGGAATATTTCCTCTGACTGTAGTTCTATTGATTATATTAAGCCTCTTTTCATTGACACTAAAAACTGCAATGAACATTTTCTTACACACAGTCTTAATTTTATTTTTCATACAAAATAAGTTGTAACTGCAGCTTACAGTTCTCTTTCTCATATTATTTGATGGTTTGGTTTTATCCTGTGGTTCATACGAATGTAATAATCTACAAAGATAGGTATCTTGATCAATTTTGGACGTGTTAGCATAAAACGCATTACGGTTTTTTAGAACTTGGCGCGTGGTGAAAGAACTACATTTATATTTACTGCCCTCTTTGTGCTGACATGGAATCCTGAATTCTGAACCCAAAGGATTCTTATCAATGTACCTGAAGCAATAATAAATTTAATAAATTAAATAGGTATCTAGTAGGATTAAATTACAATTCAAACGAGTGCCGTTCATACATTGCTGAAAACTACTTACGATTTTCTTGTTCGACTGTTTTGTCCTGATTTCCTTTTTCTGGTGCCTGAATTTAACTCCTCTACGGTCTTATCTGCCACTAGCACCGTTATTTACTCTGAATTAATCTGATCAGCAACAAAATGAACAAAAACACCAACGACACGAGAAAATATTTTTCACCTTGACACTCAGCTCAGCCTTGACATGCATGACAGAACTGAGTTGACAGCAATGTGACACATGACGTTTAATATTTTTTTAATTGGCCGTAGTCAAATATAAAGTGTTGCCAATGTATAAAAATATATTTGCGGATCCACTTCCAGATCTAAAGCAATCTTTCCACCCTCCAAAATAACCTGTGATACCCAGCTTAGAAATAAGCCTTTTTGATACGTATTAACAAAATTTCCCTACATAATGTTCTAGAAATGAGCCATTTTGAAAAATACTCCTGTCATAATTAGTAGGGCCGAGAATTAACGTAAATTAAGCTATTTTGTTGCGGAAAGCATTATTCATGGCCATTTTTCTTCGAGATTTAAGTACTTTAGAACCGGACACTTCACGTCATACGATGTGAGTGTTCACAAAGTCCCGATTGGCATAAAAAAAAGAAGTAAAGTTGGGAACCCGAAATAAGCCGTTTTGAAAAGTTACTCCTCAAGTGTCAAGTGTAATAAAAATGAAAGGTTAAAAAAAAATTGACATGTGTAGAAAAATTGTCATGTGTAAAAAAATATATGTCATGTGTAAAATATATATATATATATATATCAAATGTCAAGTTCATAATTTTTTAAAAGTGTATATATTTCATTTAGAATCCATCTTAGAATTTCATAGAAGAAAACATAAAATGTAAAATTTTAATCAGGTTCGTACATTATGCTAGCTCCTTAATGATGTTTACGACTAACGAGTGCATTTCTTGGAAATATTTATTTGCATCGATACTTTTGCATAGATACTTAGATGTCACTGATGTTGAGTTTTGTTGATGAAATGATGGTAGTAATGAAATGTTAATCATTTAACGATGCAACTGAATTATTATGTTGTATTTTAGGCATGCATTTTATCCTAATTTGACTCGTACTTTTGTACGATCTAAGTTGTAAATTTAGGAAATATTTATGAATTTTATGTTAGGTTTGTCATAGTGATGTATTATTAAAAACTTCGTTTTTAGGGTGGCGGCATGTTACGCCTATTACGGCTATTTAGTTAAAAATGTTATGCATGTACCTATATCGGACAAGCCTTATAAACGATGTGCATGTAAAAATTAATTTAGTTCGCAATAAACCCAGTCAGAGCAAGACGCATGCTATTTTACTTAAAATCCCACAAAAGAAAGGGCCAATCTGAACCTTATGGCCCGAACAATGCCACAGCTTAAATTTTGGATCCAAATCTGCCAAAATGGCAGAAATCTGCCACAAATGGTCACACTGGTAGAAAAATGTTGACATCGTAAAGTTTTGACACTGACAGATAGTTTTCTTTTTTTTTTACAACCCTGGATACTAAATTTTTTTACATTTGTCATAAGTCATAATGTTGTTACGTACGTTTTACAAAGGTAGTTATTTGTTACTTAATATATTATGATATTAGTCTTGAACTGACTTGAACACACGCTAGGTAGGTACGTTAATGTTTTATTTTTCTTTCTTCCACTAAAATTCAATATACTTTGTATGTAGCTACTTATAATGTTATGTGTATGTGTGTAATATTGGTTGACTGGTGGGTGGTGCCGCGCATTGAAATCAAATCGGAATTATTCAAAGTCACAAAATTAAGATTCTAGGAATATCTATATAAGTGCATATATTTATTAAGTATATATTTTATTATTATATTGTATTCTATTCGATTGTATGTCTGATAGTGAGTCATATCATATCACACCGGTGATGAAGAATATTACTCTTGTGATGAAAGTGTGAACGCCTCCTATGTTTCGCTCGGCGATTATGTCAATAACTGCTTCTCGAGTCACTCTACTCATCTTAACATATGCCACATAAACGCCCAAAGCCTTCGGGCTCATTACTCAGAGTTCGTGGACGTATTCGCTGAGGCTAACGTTCATGCCATTTTAATTTCCGAAACGTGGTTGAAACCGGAGCTTTTGTCAACTTCCTATCCATTACCTGGTTTTATACTCATAAGAAATGACCCTATGGATAAAGGTGGCGTTGGTGTTGCCATATACCTCTGGTCGGAAATTAATTACAAAATCTTAAATACTCCTTCTGGCTAATACTCGGCTTCAGCGGAATTTATTTTCCTCGAAATTCAGGTTAGGGGTTCCAAGGCTGTCCTCGGTGTTGTCTATTGTCCCCCATCTACTAATTATTTTTCAGACCTTGAAATTGCTCTAGACACATTTGGGTCTGAGTGCACACATCAAATAATTTTAGGTGACATTAATACAAATCTTAATGATGCAGGCGATTTGTCTCGGTCTCAGAAACTAAATCATATCCTGGATTCTGCTGATCTGAAGGTCTTGCCACTAAATGCCACTCACACAAATACCAATACTGAGGACACCTGGCTGGATCTAATCATTGCTTCATCTGTGGACCATGTTGTCTCACACGGCCAATATCCAGCTCCATGTTTTTCTAGACATGATCTCATCCATTGCTCGTATAATCTCAAACCCCCTAAAATAGTACCCAAAACTATGCATCTCCGTAGTTTTGCCAGAATGGATGTAAACAAACTTAAAACCGATGCTGCCAAAATGGGGCGGGACAGAATATGGGCTGTCGCAACTGTAGATGAAAAAATTGATATTTTTAATCAGCTTTTAACTAACTTGTATGACCAGCACGCTCCTATTAGAAAAGTTAGAATTAAAAGGCCTCCAGCTCCTTGGATAACACGTGGTGTTAGGATGGCCATGCGTAGAAGGGACAAAGCATTTCGGAAGTTTAGGAAGGAGCGGTCTGATGATAACTGGGCTTTGTTTAAGGTTGCGAGAAACCGGTGTAACAGCATGATGCGAGACGCTAAACGCCGTTTAATCTCTGATACTATCTCCTTATCTTCAGCTGCTGATATCTGGAAGTTCTTAGGAACCCTGGGTATGGGCAATTCAAATAACATAGACATCCCTTCTTCGATTACGTTAGACGATATCAATAAACATTTCTCCACATCTACTCCATTGGATCGCCTAACAAAATTGAATACAATATCTTCCATTCAATCTCTCCCAAGTCTCAACATTCCGCAATTTTAATTTATTCCAGTCAGTCAGGAGGAGGTTAAAAAAATATTCTTGGCAATAAAAACCAGGGCTGTTGGTTGTGACCAAGTAAATCATCGCATGATAGAAAATATATTAGATATTATTTTACCAGTCATTACCCACATTATAAATTACTCACTGTCAACATCCCAATTTCCTTTCCTTTGGCGTAAAGCCTATATTCGCCCTCTTCCCAAAATCTCTAATCCTTCCCTTCCCAGCCATTTTCGTCCCATCTCAATTCTGCCGCTCTTGTCCAAGATTCTCGAGGCTTGCGCTCACAGACAACTCACCTCATTTTTCCATAACAATGATCTGTTGAATCCGTTTCAATCTGGCTTTGGGACTGGGCATAGCACTGTATCTGCTTTACTTAAAGTGACCGACGATATTAGAGCCGGTATGGAGGATACTAAACTCACTGTGCTGGGTTTAGTGGACTTTTCGAATGCCTTTAATACCGTCGACCATGACATCCTCTTGGCAATCCTATCCCATCATTCCGTTTCACCTGAGGTAGTAAATTAGTTTTCTTCTTATCTTCGAGGTCGTCAGCAGTCAGTTCGTCTCGACGAACGTACTTCCAACTGGAGTAACATTGATACTGGCGTACCACAAGGCGGGATTCTTTCTCCATTACTGTTTTCAATCTTTATAGATTTTATCACAAAAGAACTTCAGTGCTCGTATCATCTTTACGCCGACGATTTGCAACTTTATACTCAGACGGAAGTCGACCAGGTAGACAGCGCCGTAGAAAGAATAAATGCTGATTTAAGGGCGATAGGTGACTGGTCCCGGCGATTTGGAATAACAGTTAACCCCAACAAATGTCAAGGGATACTGATCGGCAGCTCACGTCTTTTAAGTCGTATTGACAATGGCACCATATCACCAGTATTGTATGAAAACTCCATCATTCCATTTAGTTATAGCGTGAAAGACCTTGGCCTACACATAGTTTCTACTTTCGCCTGGAATGTGCAGGTTTCTGAGACTTCTCGTAGGATCACATGGATTGCGCTCCCTTTACAAACTGAAAAATTTTCTTCGTATTAATATAAAAACTATGCTTATTCAAACTCTTATTCTTCCTATTCTGGACTATGGTGATGTGTGTTACTCGGATTTGAATTGTGACCTCCTAAATAAACTCGATAGACTTCAAAATAACTGTCTTCGATTTATATATAGCCTTCGTAAGTACGACCATGTGTCTGCTTACCGTACGCAACTAAAATGGTTGCTTATACGTCAGCGTCGCCAGTTGCATATTCTCACAACTCTCTTTTCCATTGTTTTTGACCCTAAAACTCCGTCATATCTCAAATCAAAATTCACTTTTCTTCGTGATACTCATTTAAAAAATCTTCGCTCTTCTAGCAGCAACATGGGTATTGAAGGAGCAATAGAAGCCATGCTTTACTGCCCTGAGGCACCATAGGGTTTGCTGTTGATCTCGAAGGTGCAACAATTCGGCGAGTGAGGCGTCGAAATATGTAATGACGGTAAAACATTAATGAAAGGTATGCGAGTTAATAATTTTTTTGTTTTAAATTTTGTGGTGTCTGCGAATGTCTGCCACCCGGTTTTCCAAGTGTATATGTTGTCTCTAATAAATATAAATTATGCCATCATTGCAGCGCCTAAGCCACGCGAAAAATATATTTTTTTTCGAGTTGATAACTAATAAAATGGTAGATGACATTGATCAAATCAAAAGTGGTACCGAGTGACAATATATTATGTGGGGCTGTATATATGGGAAACAGAGTAGACTACCATTCAATCAGACTAAAGACAAAAGATATATTGAACGACTATTATGTGTTATACAGTTCGATGTGTGTGGCCCAATCACTTTTTCAAAATCAACAAAAAATATTTTGTTTGGCCTGACCAATTTACTCATTACTGTATTAAGTAACTATTAACAAAAAAAAAAAAGGTCTGATGTTTTCTCTGGTCTGAAAACGAAGCTAATTAAATTAAAAATTTATTTATTTATATTGTGATAACAGTGGGGAGTATTTATCCACTGAAATAAAAATTGTGTTGAAACGGGAAGTACTTACCACTTATTAGTTTCAAAGATGCCACAGTTAAATGGCGTTGCAAAAAAATATATATTAAGATCTAATACTGGGAAAGCTCGTTCTATGGTCAATGGTGCAAGTCTAAAAAAGGTATTTCGGCTGAGGCTGTTTTAACTGCTGTTTACTTAATTAATTTAACATGCTTTAATAAAAATACCGTTTGAAATGAGCTATAATATATATATATATTTATTTGTAGAAATTCCGAAGAAAAAAATGTGTTAAACATTTTATTTTTTCTTTGGTTTGGTGTTATGTTGGTAATTCTGATTCTATAATTCAATATAGCTAGTGGGATCAAAATTATTCTGTATACTCTCGTCATCATTATTGTTACCGACGGAAACCAGTGCGGTATTTTCTCCGAGTTCCTTTGCTCAGCTGGTAGCACGGTGGACTGCAGGTCGTGCACAATGAAAACACTTTTCTCTCTTCACTTGTTTATTCCACTAGGCTCACAATGACACTGAAGTACAAATCACATTGATCCTGCCTTATATTTATACATTCGAGCCACAAAAAATCTCAAACTAAAAGAGGGTAGGTGTGCCTAGATATATCCCCTCCACTTTACAATGTCGGTTACCTCACAAGGGGCGTAGCCATGGAAATCCCCAAAATTACCAAGACCTATTACAAATTCGTAAGGAAATTCCATGAACAACCACCTTAGAATACCTATTTACCTCACGTTTAGCACTATATACCTGTGCTAGACGCTACAATTTGTACCAGGGAAATAAATGTTACACCCAGTTCATAACTCATTTACTCAATATAAGTCCATATACAACAGGTAGATATATCTAGGCACCCTATATTTACATTTATTTATCCTATATATACCTAGGTACACCTGCGGTCAGTTCTGCATGGATATTTCCATAACAAAATCGATTGCGCCGATTTGCGCCACGCCCTCTTTAAAAACTTGTTTGTTTGTTTGTTTGTTTATAAAGCTTTATTGTACACAAGAAAGAACACAGATACAAATCAGAAAAGTAAACATACAACGGCGGACTTATCCCGTATAGGGATCTCTTCCAGTCAACCGGCCAGTAATTGAGAGGAATGTTTACTTATTAAGCGTTTGGGGTAGAAGTAGTACAATTTAAATTTACAGAAAGGTACTGCACAAAAAAAAATATATACAGGTATGTAAACTACACAAATACAACTAAGATAAACTTACATATAAGAATACATATATATATATATATATAAATACATAAAATAAACTATTTAAAATAAAAAGTAATTAGCTCGAAGTAACTTAGGATTCCGAAAAGAAATTTAAAATTTTATTCTTAAAGGAGCCCAAGGACGATGCCATTTTAGTATCTGAAGGGAGCGAATTCCAAAGGTGTGCTGCCATCACAGAGAAAGATTTAGAGTAAGACTGCGAAGAATGAGGAGGTATATATAAGAGAATATTATCAGCTGAGCGAAGGCGGATGTCGATTTGCCGAAAGGAAAATTTATCACGAAGGTAATTAGGACAGGCAGGATTGAAGAAAACTTATGTATTGGTTTGGTTTAGATACCATAGATGGCGCTAGTTGGATTGGAAATAAGAAAATAAATAATTTACATGGCTCATTCAAGTCTCGTTCTTTGCTAGTTATTATATTATCACAAATTCTCCTATTACAATTAAAAACCTTATTGCAGAGAAACGACAGATAGCTAGGATTCGAACTCGGTAGCATAAAATTTGTCTTATGTTTCAATACCACTAACCATTAGACCAATGCGTATCTATGCAGAGGATTAAAATTACCCTACTGTTTATCCTGTTGTAGTTATTTATGAAGGTTGATATTGTAAGCGACTAAAATAAAAACTCAAAAGAATTGAAGGTAGTTTACCATTGATTTATAAAAATGATATCTTTGTTAAATCATAACGTTCTATACTTTCTTTGAGTAAGTTCAGTTACGATTGCGTTAAACGAGTTTTAATTATTTATTTTAATATGAGTTCGTGTTTGAATATTGATATGGCTACGAGGGCCCAAATAATAGCTTTGCCTAAGCAAGGCCTTAATTATTCTGAAATTTCTAGAGAAACTGGCTTAAACGTAAGTATAAAAAAATTATTGAATTCACTTTCTGTTATTTACTTTACTACGCATGGCCATTGAAACATAAAAAGAAAACATATATTCCTTTTTTAGATAAAGACTGTCACTTTATGGATAAAACGGTTTTAAGAGGAGGGTTCGTTGGAACACCGCAGTAGATCCGGCAGAAGACCCCATATTAGCTCAGACCAGCGTGAACTTATGGTGCAAGGTTATGAGGAAAATGGCTTTATCCCAACCAGATATTACGCAGGATTGTTTAACACATCTTTACGAACGGTGCGTCGTGCTCTCCATAGTGAAGGTCTGCATTATTGGCGACATGCTATTAAGCCATTGCTAACCGAAACCCATAAAAGAGCGCGATTAGAGTTCGCTTTGGAATATAGAAATTTCGACTGGAGTAACGTCATATTCAGTGATGAGAAGACTTAAATCTAGCCAACACGGGCGAGTTACGCTGTAGCATAGGAATAATACGCGTTATAATAGTGATCACGTTGTGCTTAACTGTGAATCTGGTCGTATAACAGTAAACATGTGGGGGATATGGGGGGTATGGATGAGTGCCACAGGCCCAGGAGAACTAACTTTAGTACCCAGTCGAGCAAATAGTGTAAATTATTTAGACGTGCTGAAAGAATCGATCAAAATGGCGGTTATACAGGTTATTAGCTGAGACCGGGATAGCTATATATTGTGTTTAAAATGAGCGTAAGTAGGATATTTTTTTTTTTGTAATAGCAAAATGTTATTATACTAAGTGATTTTTATTATTTTCTGCATTTTTACAAATGTTTATATTGTCTTTTATTCTTTATGGTAGCTACAACCCGGTCTCAAAATTGTTATTGATTTGAGGTTTAGCTTCAATCTCTTCCTCGATTGGGAACGAATACTTAATCTATAAACCTTAAAATCATATTATATTAAATCATTTAGTCAATATATATATCTGCAAAACGAATTTTTGTAATAAACTATACTACACTAACTCTAAATATAAGTAGGCAAAACATTTATAAAACTTATGTTGTGTATTTAGCGAAAGGTTATAAGTTAAATTGTATTCATTATAAGACTATAATATTACTAATGTTGTTTTATTTCTTATCTACCTACACGAAAGTTGCAATTGTAAACGTTAATCAGTAAGAAAAATATTTGTTGATGTTTCCATTTTACCAAATAAAAAAATATTAACATATTTTTTATATTATAAAAAATTATATAAAATATAAAACAATTAATTATTATATTATTTCTTTTTTTTAAAATTAAGCCTTACTTGGGATTCGAACCGCTGCCAATCGGCTCATACGTCAACAATGCGCCACTAGCTCATCTATCTGTTTTCAACTTTAGTGAAAATAAGATCTACTAGTAAATGAAAGGATAACTTGTCATTTTTTTTTGTGAACAGTGCCATCTAGTTTTATTCTGAGGCTCCTAATGCAAAACCTCACAGAAAAGTAAACCTTATGCTTTCCATGCAGAACTGATCAGAAGAAAATTTTCCATAGCAGCAAAATTCCATAGCAGCAAAAAAATTGAGCAGGGTTTCAACGCCAACTGAGTGGATTATATCTTAAGATGGCGCTAGTATTTCTTAAAAAAAAAAAACAATAAGCTATGTTTTATCGAAAATATATTTTATTTTTTGCTATAGTTACTATTTTATTTCATGTCATCACAAATTATCTTAAGCTAATTAAAAATCATATTTTGCAGATGCACGTTGAGCTGAGCACCTGAGCTTTTGTTATTTTTAATTTGTGAATACGCCATCTAGTTTAAATTCTGTGAGTCCAGGTGCAAACCCTCACAGAAAAATAGCTAGCTATTCTGTCCGCAACAATTATCATAGCAGCCAGTTTACTGGTCATAAAAAATTTTAAGCATATCTTAATATTTTCAATGATTTCTAAAGCGAACAATTTGTAGCAACCCATGGAAATCTATGGAATATAATTAAGAGTAAACACTAGTAGCCATTTTTACCTACAAAACATTCTCGACTGTTTTATCTTTGGTTTATGACTCTAGATTTTTTTAAACACCTTCGATCAATATCATCTCTCACTGAGTCTGTGCGTTTTAATATATTTTAATGTTTTTTAGTGCTAGCTTTACGTTAATTAAACGGCGCAATATATACTTATAGGCCGCAAACAGACGCTTTTAAACACACAGTAAAAACCCCAGAACAATACGCGTTAAAATCGAAACGGTAGGTACGACAAATACCATTTGTCGTACCGTTTCGATTTTGTAAAGTTTTGGACGAGGAAACAGTCGAGAAAAAAACCTTGACTTGTAAGAATTTGATCTCCGAGTTATATTCAGTTCCACCCTCGCCATCACGAAATACACATGTACTTAACAATTCTTAAATAAAAAACGGATTGTTCATAAAATATAATCGATAAATGTTTGCAACACTGTACGATTACATGTTTTATTTAAATGGAGTAGGACCACTAGTGCCTCATTATCGCCTTAATGAGTCTAATAAAAACTTACCGTTCCAAGGTCTTGTCCGCCACTGTCCCGGAACTTTGTTTTCGACGACGGTTGTGTACTAAGCTGATAAATTTTTTCAACCATGGGTTCTTGTTGCTTCTTAACATCTTTTATTGGGTTCATATACTCCAGGGATTGTTTGAGCATAGTTATGACTTGTGCTGGAGTGGGGCCTTCTTTCCTCTGGAGAATATTATCTGTTTTAAATTTAAAAACAAAAAATAAAGATACCAAGAACACCAATAAGAAAAACGACACCACCAAGAAATTACACAGAAAACATGTTAATTTCATGTTTTCAAATTGTTGGTGTTATCTTATGTTACGAACTGTTAGGTTTTTTGCTGTAACCTCAAAAAATTTACTTAATCACAAAATTCTGATTTGTTGGTCGTTACAATTGATAAGTGAAAGTTTTACATATAACTCTCAACTTATATAGTAAGTACTTTATTATTTGTCTAAAATCTCTAAAAGTCTCTACGAGTCCACGCCTGCCTGGAATTTCACAGCCTGGGTATAACACGTAAACCCGTCTTATATCAGTCCCAGTAGTATTAACTTCTTCGATTCCTTTATAGAAGCACTATATGTAATATTTAATGTATTTATATGTACAACTTCACTGTCCAATGTGACTCACAAGGAACTTTTGGAATAAGTTCAGGAGTCACGGGTGACTCATTTCCCGATACTTTTTGGCAAGATTTTTCGTCATGAGCGTGGCGCAATAGACTAATAAAAACTACGTGAACGTATAGCAAAAACCCTAAACTTTCATGTACAAAAATTTGTTTTCGCAATTTTTTAAAATTTCTTTTGTTATGGACAAATAAAAACATGCGTAAATATGGTTATTATTATGGATTATTTAGTATGAAATAAAACAATATTAAAAACATAGAAAACGTTTTATTGGGTTTTTAATATATAAACTAAATAATAAAATTATGATGAAAGAAACTGATGATGAAAGATAAATTACTCACAATGTTTTTCATTGTAACAATCCAAACAAAACGCTTTTTTACAAGCTTTACACTCAGTGTGCACTTGTTTGGCTTTTCGAGCCAGCTGATTCAAACTTTTTAGTTTGGAATAGCAACCAGTACATCTCTTTCGAACTAATTTATTGGTTATAGCATTACGCGGAATTTCCTGAAGACTGTGACTAGACGAAATTGAAGATCTTGAAGGTAGAGAGAGCGAAGGTCTTGGAGGCACGTTAGGTTCCGTAGTTGTTGCTGCTGGCCCGAGAAAATATCTAACTAATTGTTCCTGAACTTGCAAGACAGATAATGTAGGTCTTTCTGCCGCTAATTCATTGTATATGCATCTGGCATTTATAACAGCAACTTGAAACAGTAGATCTATAGCAATTTTTTTGTACCAGGTTAGGCTTTTGCGTAATGGCGAATGAAATGATGCAAGTTGGTCTGAAATGTCTATTCCTTTTTTAGCCTCATTATAATCTATTATAACGTCAGGTTTAGTGACGTCGCCTCTCTTTGTAGACACCTTTGACATACTATCTCCATGACAAGTCAAAATCATAAGTACGTCGCGTTTATCGCACCATTTCAGAACAGTATACAGATTGTCTTTTTGCATGGCTATTTGCTTTCCTCTTTTTAGGTTTTTCTTAACCACTTCCTCTGGAAGATTTTTTTTGTTCTTGCGTAAAGTTCCGCAGAGGTCCGTTTTTCGTTCCTTTAGATATGTTGAGGTTAGAGGAAGGCTGGTATAATAATTATCGGCGACAATAAGACGACCGTCATTCAGGAGCGGTGCAACTAATTGAATCACAGTTGAACCAGGTTTTTATCAAGTCCTGGTAATTGCTCCGATACCCCGGAATAAATCTGATAAGACCATGTATAGCTATTTACAGTACAAGCTTTGTAGCTTCATACCATAACGATCGGTCTTGGCGGGATTGTACGTTCTAATAATTAGTCTTCCGTGAAACTTTACCATGGACTCATCAACTACTATAACATCGTTAGGTAAATACAGGCTGCGAAAATTATCTACAATCCTGTGTATTAGAGGATCAATCTTATGGGTTCGTTGTTCTCCAATAACACCTTTTTTTTTTTTTTTTTTTGACGCGGAGAAAATCCCTTCGGATACCTTACCGGTTACGGGACACCGGTAAGGTTATGTGGTGTTACCACTAAAAACTCCGCGGTGTCACCTCTCAGCCGCTATCGGCCGGGACCGTGTGCTTCTTCATGCTCCACAGCCCCGGCGCGGCCGGCCGCTACTTAAGCGGCCCCGGCTCGCCAACGGCCTCACGGCACCCTCTGCTGAATCAGAGGGGCCGGAGTAACCGCCGCCTTGGCCTCTTGGCCCAAGGACAGACGCGCTGACACGCACACGCGCCTGCCTTCCACTCCGGAGGGCTGTCCGTTGGACGATGGAATCCCGTTTCCACCGTCCAACCAGCCCTCATAATTTGGGGCCTGCGGAAGCAGGCCCTGCCCCAGTCCACCTGACGGCGACCGGGGCCCACACAGCCGGCCGCAGGGGATAGGGAGAGCGGCAACGTAACACCGACACTCCTCTTCCCCTGCGGCCCCACCGATGCCGTGCCAAGCGCCACGGCCGCGCTTGGTCGCGGAGGATAGGGCGAGCGGCAACGAAACACCGACACTCCTCTTCCCCCGCGACCCCTACCACGGCTGTGATGGTAGGGAGGTCGTCGTCACCCCCTTCCCTCACAGCCAGGCCATTCCCGCCAGGAATGGCCTCCGCCGGGCCCGGGGAGGCCTAAGCCTCAACCCGGGCAACGGGTTCCTCTTAGCTTCCCTGCGGCCGAGGCAACCGCAGGTACTGAGCCCCCTCATCGCGACAAGATGGGAACCACATCGGGGGGGAGTTTCTCCAATAACACCTATCTCAACTTCAGTGAAATGCCAGCATCTAAGTATTGTACTAAATCTTGTTATATGTCATATTTATTCTATGCATTAGCGGATTATAGTAAAGTACATCCAATTTCCAATAATGTTCAATCGAGGGCTTGGGATTTAGTCCCATATATATTATTACGCCAAAAAAGATTTTCATCTCCTCTCTGCTTACATCTTTCCACCTTGTCATCCTGCTAAATTGTGAAGTGCGTATTTGTTTCAGTAAATCTGCATAATTATTAGTATGAATCACCATCTCGTCAATCAAGTCATCGGGGACAAAATATTCATAAATTTTGATCAAAGAAACTTGTCCATCGTCTGTAATGGCGTCCATATTTTGCACCCCATAATTTCCTGTAAATGTTTCCCTACCTATCGGCAAAAAATCCGATTTCCATTCTGAATAAGGTACGTCAGATGAAGATGAACCTCCTGGAGTCGGTGATGGTGATGGTACTGCCCTAGAAGTACTTGCTATGAAGTCCGCAATTACCTCAGTATCCTCGCTCTCTTCGTCGTCTTCATTGGGTTGATATTCATCATCACTGCCACAGCTGAAGGGGTCTTCATCGGAATTTGAAGCTTCCAAATACCGCTCAATTTCCTCCGTTGTATAAGTTTTTTTTAGACATTTTTAGCGATTATATAAACTTTTATGAAATTATAACCTCAATTAGCAATCTCAAATCATAAGCAAATGTTTTGTGTTTTTTTTTATTATTATTTTAGTACCGTCCTGTAATCGAAATAAACTCATTTGTCATTAATTCTACTGTCTATGGCTATGCGCACATATGACTCATTGAACTTACGAGAAAAAAAACATCACCCTACGACCATGAGCATATATGAGCAATTAAAAAAAAATTGAAAACAGATTTTTTTTTTCACAAATATATTTTTTAATGATAATGTTACTATTATTTAGCCTAACCGAAGAAAAAAAAATATGAACGTGGAGAAGTCGTAAATTGTATTGTATGGGGACAGTGAAGTTGTTAAATTGTATAATGTAAAGTTAAAGAAACATGAACACAGCTATCACTTTCACTTATAATTATTAGAAATTATTATTTAATAATTTTATAGAAATTAATTATCACTTTTTTTTATTTAAAATAATTTCAGACTTTATCTCAGCAGTATTATTGGATTAGGCAGTGATGATATTGCGCTACTCCTCTGGTTCAGAACATCCTTCATCCTGAAACAAAAATAAAGCACTATCTACTATTTTTGGTTCTAACAATACCACAATAATTAACTTACGTACTTCACTCTGAAAACACGGTTCATAATTAAAAAACATTTCCTTCTGAATTTTCTTTATCCTACTTTTTATGCGGGGTTGGCACAGCGTGTGAGTTTTTTTCATTTTGTTTTATCTCCAGTCAACTCGTCCGTCACTCCCTTCTTACACATATCCTTCTTTACACCTTCCATTCAAAGTTTCTTTGGTTTCCTTCATTTCGATGTCTATTGATATATTTGACATACATGTTCTGAACATGCTCTTCACATTCCATACCAGCCTAACTTATAATTCCTTAATTATTTTGTTATAAATATGTAGGTACTTTTACAGTTTCTCTTCTATTTCCTAGTCAAAAAAACAAAAGTCAAAAAAATTATTCAATGTAGGAAAAAAATTATCTCTTATTGAAGGTCATTTTTTAAAATATTATTTTAGTGCAAAAGCTAAAAACTACTAGCGTTTCGGAACGACCACTGCTGGGAAGATGACGCCGAAAGAAACCCAGTTCAGTATGGTTCCTACCCAGCTTTTATAATTGTGTTACAATTACAATGCAGATTTATACTTAAGCTTTAATACATTTAAATTATACAATTACAATTCGCAGTCAACTATTTCCAAGAATTTTGCTCAAAAAATGATAAATGGTCATTTACATTATAATACGCATTTTAATAAATGATTTTTAATAATTTGTCTTAAACTTACATAATGGTAACGCTACTATATTATCTGGAATTTTATTATAGAGGCGCAAGCCGAGATCCACAAAAGATTTTTTTGTTTTCTCTAACCGAAAAGCTGGGATAGCTAATTTGTTTTTATTTCTTAATACTATGAATACCTCCTGATCTTGTCTTTTTGCCTTACACCACACACACACCTCAACATACGCATATCCGCAGCGTGCAACCTTCTTTCATCTGCTGCTTTGGTGGGCCAAGTCTCGAAGTCGTATATCAATAGTCTCGCTCGGTCCATAGCTACTCATGAAAATCACAGTCACCAACTTGTACATTGATAAGCACGGTTTTAAGTAAGTTTGTACCTACAATAAATATGCGTCGCACCTGATATAAGACACTGACTGGCTAACATATAATATGTATAGATATATCCAATCAAAAACATTAACATGCACAAAAATGCGCAAGTCTCGCAACGCAGTTCTTCTACCGTAAAAAAATGTTAAATGTTATGTAAACCAAGTCGATTAATTTAGTACCTACCTATTTAATATAAAGTTATCATATTACTTTGTCATAAATTGATACCTTCTTCACTAACATTTTATAGTAACTATAAAATAATACAATTTTAATGAATAGAGTGACTATATCAATCGCACGCAGCAACATAATCTACAAATAAATATAAATAGTCATCCATATAGATACTTTAAAACTAATAAAAGCATGAAGCGTAACTTAAGATTATAGATTTTGTTTTATCTACATTTTTTTTTGACCGACTTTCAAAAAGTAGGAGGTTATCAATTCATCGTGATCCTTGTTTTATGTATGTACACCGATTATTCGAAGACGCCTTTGGACCGATTCAGAAAATTCTTTTTATTTCAATGGGTTTACTTGAGATGTGGTCCCAAATTTTTTTATCAAAATCGGTTGTGTAGTTTGAGGGTGAAGTGAGTTTTTAGTTCTGTAAAATTATGCTTTTATTGCAAAGTCACTCTATTTATAAAAAAATATGTAATCCAGCAGGAGTGTCGAAAGGGTCAGAAAAGTATTATTGTAATTAGTCCAATTTTTAGATTATCCAAAACTTATTACATATTACATATATAAACATATTTTTCAGTTTACCAAAAATATGTAATAATTTTTAGAGTTCCGGATTTTTACTCAGCGGTGACGTCGCTAGCCCCTACGGGCTAGCGACGTCACCACTGAGTAAAAATCGTACCTGGCCGTGACGTCATGCGAAATTGAAATTTACTGTATCTTTGTAATTTTTTGTTTGCCCAGAGGAAATAAAAAATAAGTGTACAATATTTTTTTAATAAATCTAACCGATTGGCTACAAACATTTTCCCTTCGACATGCCTATTATATTGTTTTCTGTGGCGTACATAATAGAGCAAAGATTTAGGGCCTATCGCTTAGGAGGTTCTGGGATTGAGCTCCGGCCATGTCAAGTTGACGTCATTGGATCTTATACTCGTTTTCATAATTGTTTATTAGGTAGTTACTTAAGGGCTTAATTAATGTATGTGATTAGAAAAAATTGCTCGGCGGCGGTGTTGCGAAAACATGCGGAGCTGTTGGTTCCAAGACGGAATTGTTATTGTCAAGACCCCAGATGACAAGAGACATAAAATTTATACGGAGGAAGAGGTGAAGTCCTTGATCGAGAAGTTTCCACGTGCATCAGGGACTGCCTCCACGTCGTAGTTTCTGCAGTTCAAGGCCTGTGATTGTCCAGGCCAAAGTCAATATGGTGTGTCTCTGTACTTTCTTTTTATTTATCTTGTTTTTCCTTAGAGTAGTGGCGTGTGTTCGTTTTTTCTTTAGCCAACTGTACTTTCTGTTTCTTCTTTCTTGGATCTTAAAATTACCTTCAAATTTCTTTATCATATTTTCTTATTTTGTAATTTTGTCACGGGGTAGGTAGAAAGTGTGACCATCTCAAAAATGGCGAATCTGCCACACACGGACCCAAAAATCTGCCAAAATCTGCCACACTCGAAATGAAGTAAAAACAAAGATTATTGAAAACTCAATCAAGGAAGGTTGTAAGAATATGAACCCTATGACTTGTCACTTACAGCCCACAATCAAATGACAATACCTATGTATGAACAGATCCCCGTGTAATCTGGGCTGGATATCAAACAAAGGCATACGTTGCCAGATTGTGAAATAATTTTCTACTAAATATTTTTACATTTACCTTATTTAAATTTTTTATTACTTATTTATAATGTTATGTAATTTAAAATTAGCATGATTTTCATTAAAACCTTTGAAATCTGCCAAAATCTGCCACATTTGTAAATCGTCAGCATAATATGCCTGTTACGCCTATTACGGCTATTTAGTTAAAAATGTTATGCATGTACCTATATCGGACAAGCCATATAAAGGATGTGCATGTAAAAATGAATTTAGTTCGCAATTAACCCAGTCAGAGCAAGACGCGTGCTATTTTACTTAAAATTCCACAAAAGAAAGGGCCAATCTGAACCTTATGGCCCGAACATATGGTCGACATCGAGCCGCATAGTGCAATATTACCTGCGAAGAGAAGACACCTGCGTGAACAATACCGAGCCGCATTCCAGTGATAAGAACCATTATAAAGGAGACAACACATTGTACATTAAAATTAATTCAAGATTTAGTGTCAAAATTTGTAACTATTGAAAATGAGTTTATCAACTGAAGAATTACTTAATTTATTGGAAGAAAATGCTAATGTGTTGAGAAAAGCTCATACTAACTTAAGGAAATGCCCTCGTCAACGGCTTACTAAAGGATACATAGAAGCTAGACTGAAATCGATGAATGAAGACTGGCAGTTGTTCAAATCACATCATGAGGCACTTGTCAAGGCTGTTCCTAAGGATCAACGACTTAGCTTACCTTACTTTAACACTGAGCAATATTACTTAGTAGAAGAATTATATCTCGGTACTGAAGGAGATTTAAAGGATATGTTGATGACATTCACGCAGTCGAAGGAAACTCATCTTGCAGAACAAGCTACAGTCCCCCAAGTGAAGCTCCCGTGGATTAAGATACCTACATTTTCTGGACAGTACCAGGATTGGCCAACGTTCAACGATTTATTTAGAACTCTTATCCACAACAACACAGCATTGACAAAGGATCAGAAGCTTCATTTTCTGAAGACAAGCATAGCTGGTGAAGCCGAAGCGCTGCTAAAGCATATCAACGTTACAGAGGACAACTACGAACAATCATGGGAGATCCTAAGTCAAAGGTATGGAAATAAACGATTAATTGTTAACACATCTCCTCCAAAGACTGTTCAATTTAAAGAAACTCACTACTCCAGTGGCAAATCAAATCAAAACCCTAGTAGACACAACCGCAGAGTGCTTGAATAGTTTTACGACGTTAGGAGTCTCTACAGAGTCGTGGGATCCGCTGATAATACACATGGTCACCCAAAAACTGGACCTAGAAACACGAAAACTTTGGGAGGACCACGCCTATAGCCCAGACATTGACAGTTTATCCACTTGGACAGAACTAAAGAGCTTTTTAGAGGCTAAATTTCGCACTTTGGAGTTGATGGCACCTATGTCTTCATCTACAACGAGAGAGAGTAAACCAGTCAAAGAGAAGAATTTATGTTTTAAGTGTCTTGTTCCTGGACATTCTGCTCGGAAATGTCGCACAAGGGTGTTATGTCGAGAATGTCATAGACGCCACAACACGCTTCTTCACCAGGCGACACCGCAGAATGAAGATCAAGAAGAAAATGAACCCATTCAAGTTAGCACTACTATATCTTCACATAACGTAAACACGAAGTCCAGAAACTTACTTGCAACAGCCTTGATTCCTGTAAGAAATGGTAACAATCGAACGATTTTACTGCGAGGCCTTAATAGACCAAGGGTCACAAGCTAATTTTATTACTAAGAGGGCGACGCAATTCTAAGAATGAAGAGAAAAGCAGCTCGAGGAACTATTACCGGAGTAGGATCAACACAGGCAGAGGTTTATCAAGAGGTTCATTTCACACTTCTGTCAAGATATGATGACAAGTTCCTGCTTCCCGTGAAGGCCTACGTTTTGCCGACACGCTTGACCTCGAAGCTCCCAAGCAAGTCGTTCGTAAAACAATTACACGCCTGGCCTCATTTGGCTAATCTTACCCTGGCAGACCCCAGTTTCAATCAACCAGGGAGAATAGATTTATTGCTAGGCGTCGGAGTGTATGCTCAAATCCTAAGAAACAATTTCGTCAGAGGACCTCCAGACACACCATGTGCTCAAGAAACAAGTTTCGGGTGGATACTCTTTGGCCAAATTAGCAGCTGCACTCCAGAGGAAGAAATTACAGTCATGCACCATCAAATAGACGAAGATGACATGTTATACAAGTTGTGGGAATAGACAACAACGAAAGAAAGAAATTACCTAAGGAAGAAGAAATATGTGAAAAATTATACGAAGACACATATAAAAGAAACAACAAAGGAAGATATGTAGTGAAATTGCCATTTAAAATAGAACCACCAAGGGCAATACAAGGAAACACAAGAGAAATAGCAAGAAAGAGACTACAGCCACAAGAAAAACCTCTAGAAAGAAACGATGAGCTAAAAACAGAAAACAAAGTCATGGAAGAATATATAAAATTACAACATATGGAAGAAGTCCCCGAAAGTGAAATAAACAAGGCTTCTGTTTATCTACCTCATCACGCTGTAGTAAAGGAATCAAGTGATACCACAAAGGTTAGGGTGGTTTTTAATGCCTCATCACCAGATTCCAATCAAGTCACATTGAATAACGATTTGATGGTTGGCCCACAGCTACAAGAAGACATGAGATCATTGGTAATGAGATTCCGCTTAAAGAAAGTCGCATACGTATCGGACATTCAGAAAATGTATCGCCAGATACTCGTCACCCGAGTTAAACAGACACCCTTCATGTATTTCTAAAATACCACATGGACCCCCACATGGACCCCCAGTGCCACATAAATGGACAGGTACCAGATGCCTTACCAGAAGCCCTGCTGAAGACCACCAGGATCTTATAAACAAACAATAACTTCTAATGCAACTCGTTGTCTCCCACAGAGGTGATTGAAATAACGCCAGACACACCACCACCCCGAAGATATGTTTATTATATAAGACGTACTTTGCTTTGTATAGACGCATTATTACTCTACTCGCCATCCGCGGCGGTACTCTGTATAATCTTTTAATTAATTAAATGTGTGAATAAAGTTTACATTTTTTTTCGGAAAACTCCGTCGCTGAAAGTTAACTGGCGCCCAACGTGGGGCGTCATCGCGAAATTCGCGTTCCGTGAACTCTGCATCGCAGAAGAATTCGCAGTCTTTCAAGACGAAGGTGACGCCACTGAAGAACCCCAAATTTGTTAGCTGCCGACGTGATGTTTCTCCGAATCGTCGCGACGCTCATACTGTAAGTGTTCGCCAATTTTTTGTTTCTGTTTCCCAAAATCCAGGGCCTTTCCTTTTCCTACAATATCCAAATTGTCGGATTTCTACTTCTTCTTTAAAGTAATAATAATAAGTATATATTTTTTCTATTTATTGGACATTTAATTTTCTTTCTTTTTTTTATAATGGCAGTAGAAAACGTATATGTAGATATTGGTCAAAGTCTGCACGCCATACCAATATATAATGGCGACTCTGACAGACTGTACCCATTTTTAAACGTGGCAAAGCAATTTATAGATACGCACGGTAATTCACCTAGAATTATTGAACATGTACTATCACGGCTGAGAGATAAAGCAGCTGATGTAGTCTGTATGGTGATACATTCCTATAATTGGGATACTATAAAGCACACCTTAATAAGTCGCTGTGGCGATGGAAAAACCATCGACTTATACAAACACGAAATTTTAAATATGAATCTTGTAAATGGTGACTTTACTGATATGATTCTGAAGTTGGATAGAAAATTATTTGCAATGGAATCCATGCTAATTGATCTAAATGGTTGTGAACATGCCAGATTTGCTATTGAAATTTATAAGCAGGATGCAAAAACTGCTCTTTTAAGACATTTACCATCGTTTATTCAAACACAAGTAATTACTTTGAACTATCACTCCCTATGTACACATATACAGCAACTTTGTGCGCATAATTTATTAAGCAGAAATAGCAGTAACCACCACTTTAAAACCGGTAAAATTCAACATGGTATGCGATCCCCTCAAAACAATTACCCTTTGCATCGAGCTCAGGGGTATACACCTACGCCATATCCTCATAATCAGCGATTCGCGCAATCGCCACGTCACACGTACCCGCCACGTCCGCAATCTATAATGCGTCAACAATGGCAAAGAAATGAGCAACAGCGGCATCAAAATTACGCAAATCATAATAATAATAACAACTATTTTAACAACAACCGTAATCATTTAAATCGGAATAACAACTATTTTAACAATATTAATAATCACGTAAATCGGGACAATACGCAATTAGCAGACCGTGACGTAACCATGCGTACAGCCAATCGGTCCTCCAATAGTCGGGGTCCCATGATAAATTTAGGAAGAGGCATGGTAGCACAGGAATTATTCAATCAAGACAATCCTCAGCATGAGGAAAATGAAAGTGAGGATTTTCACGAGGAAAACCCATCGTGTATACCAACGTGATATTATTAAATAACGTAACTTTTTCCGATCTACCATATGTAGTAGAATCGCACTACGGTTTAAAAATATTAATTGATACGGGTTCAAGTCGATCTTTTATTACAAATAAAGTTCATAAAAAGTTATTTCCAGACCAGGAATATGTACCTGAGATATTTACTGTTAGGACGGCACATCAAACGACTACACATAAAGGGGTAGTTAAAACGCCATTCTGGCAAAAAGTATTTGGGCCAGGTACAGAAAAAATGACCTTTTATGTGTTTGATTTTAGTGAAAAATACGATGTTTTAATAGGAATGGATTTATTAAAATTAATAAGAGCTGAGATACAAATTCATGAAAACAAACTAAGGACGCCTCATAAAATAATTGATTTAAATTATACGGATAAGCCCAGAACTAACAACTTAAATGAATTACTTGAAGAATATAAAGACATATTTTCGAGCGACGTATCGTCTAGTTGTACACCCGATGTCGTTCACGAAATAAAACTCACCTCTAACGAACCAATTTATCAACGCGCCTACCGGTTACCACAAATACAAAGAGAGGAAGTCAAACGACAAGTAGATGAGATGTTAGCCAACGGGATAATTAGGCATAGCGATTCCCCGTGGTCAAGCCCCGTCCATTTAGTACCAAAAAAATTTGATAAAGATGGCATCCAAAAATACAGGTTGGTTATTGACTATCGCAAACTAAACGAGCAAACGCGAAGCGACAAATTTCCTTTACCAATAATTGAAGATATATTTTCTCAATTAAATGGCAATAAATATTTTTCCACACTTGATTTAACAAGTGGGTATCATCAAATTAGAATGCACCCTAACAGTATTGAGTGTACTAGCTTCGCGACATTGGACAGACACTATGAATTTTTGCGCATGCTTGAAGCATGCTTGCATTTGGCTTGAAGAACGCGCCAAGTACTTTTCAAAGAATGATGAATTCTGTACTAAAAGAACATATAGGGAAAATCTGCATGGTATATTTAGATGATATGATAGTATACGCGGAAAATAAGGAAAAACACCTAGAAAATCTAAAACTCATATTCGAAACATTAAGAAAAGCAAACCTCAAAGTCTCTCTGTGTAAGAGCGAGTTTTTCAAAACGGAGGTAAAGTTCTTAGGCCACGTATTAGGTAAAGACGGACTTAAACCAGATCCAAAAAAAATCGAAGCTATTAATAAATTTCCTATACCTAAAACAATCAAAGAAATAAAATCCTTTCTAGGAATGGTAGGTTATTACCGAAAATTCATTAAAAATATGAGTCAGATTACGCGCCCTCTGACCGAATGCACAAAAAAGAATGCTAGTATAAAACATACCACAGAATTTATTTCTGCCTTCGAAAAATGTAAAACACTTTTAATAAATGCACCCATATTAAAATTTCCTGACTATAATAAATTATTTGTAGTAACCACTGACGCTAGCGATAAAGCGTTAGGGGCCGTCATAAGCCAAGAAGACCACCCTGTGGCCTACGTATCACGAACGTTATCGGAAACGGAAAGAAAATATAATACCACCGAAAAAGAATTATTAGGTATTATATGGGCATTGCAACAATTCCGGCCATATTTATACGGTAGGAAATTCGTGATAGAAACGGATCACCAACCACTTACTTGGTTATGTAAATTAAAAGAACCTAATGCAAAATTAACTAGATGGAGACTGAAGCTTATGAAATACGACTTTGAAATAAAACACAAAAAGGGATGCGTTAATCACGTAGCCGATGCTCTCTCTCGAATTCAAATCAATTTAACAGAAAGCGAAATAGTAGAAACCGGAAGTGAATCTGATAACGCGACTGTCCATAGTAACGCGGATGATAACGAGTCAGGTATACCTATAAAAAGCGAACATCCTAGTGGAAAAATGAATAGGATTTTTATTAAGCTAGGAATAGAGTCGGAACATAGAAAAATTAACCGCGACCATTATCTTACGTTGAGCGATAGTAGTATGGGTGAAGAATTTTTAGAATTTGCCTTAAAATATTTAGACAAAAATAAATATGCTATTGTTTGCCCTGACGAAGACCTGTTTCAAATCATCTCTGAAGTATACCGTACCAAACTGAATAAATCAACTTTAAAATTAATCAGATACACAAAAATATTAAAAGAACCAACAACGATCGAAGAACAAATGGAAATAATCATAAATACACACAAGGAAAACAACAGACATCTAGGCATCACTGCTATGATAGAAATAATTAAAAGAAATTATTATTGGGAACAAATGAAGAAAATGGTACGCAAGTACGTAGAAAGTTGCGAAACGTGTCATCGTGCAAAATATAATAGACACCCTATCACGGCCCCGTTAGAACGAACATCAACTCCTCTGAAACCAATGGAGGAATGGATGATAGATATATTCTTCTTTAAAAACCATAAATTCCTTACAATAATTGACAAGTTTTCTAAATACGCGTTATGTAAAATATTACAAACTGTTAATTCAATCGATATTTGCAATGCACTTATCGATGTATTTAGCACAATCGGCACTCCTAAATTAATTATTGCAGACGGTGAAAAAGGAATCTCATCGCTCACTACGCAAGAGCTTTTGAAACAGTATAAAATTAATTGTCACATAACTACTCCAAAACATTCCACCTCTAAAGCGGAGGTTGAACGTTTTCATTCTACTTTAATTGAAATCTTAAGACTACAAACAGAAAGTAATCCTAACTTGTCAATAGAAAATATAATTTCGTTATCGATGTTAGCATATAATAATTCCCCACATAGTACGACGAAGTTTACCCCTTTTGAAGTACATTTTGAAATTAGAATATGAACCATCTCAGCATTTATTAGTAACGGAATACGTGTCTAGACATAGAGAATTAATGACAAAGGTATATACACAAATATATAACGATATAGATTTACTTAAAAATAAGATTCAGCAAAGAAACTCCGAATCTGACTTAAATATGCCTAAAATAGGTCAAATGATATACGTAAAAAACACAGAACGTGGGAAAAATAAAAATAAATACATAGGTCCTTTCAAAGTATTAGCGATAGAACCACGTAACACAATTGTATATCAACGTAGAAATTCGAAATTAAAAACCCACGTTAATGAAATAAAAATTGCAGGTACAGTGTCGGATTCGCAAGAGGAACCGTCTACTTCGAGCAACTCAAAAACAACCAACATTTTGCAATAACCAGTCTGGGAAACGCCAAAGTGAGAGCAGGAGAATGGAAAATAATTCACGTACTAAACTTAGAAGCCATCGTAAAACAACAAGAATTGGCAAAACAAAATTTTTACTCGTTAAATAAAAAATCGGAAGAAAACGATATCTCCTATACGTCGATCAACAAAATCACTTACCTATTTGACGAAATAATAAGTCATATCGACTTAAACAAACGCATCAAGAGAGGTTTAATTAATGGTTTGGGCTCTATAATAAAATCTATCACAGGAAACGCCGATAATGATGACATTGAACGTTTAACAAGAGAAATCAATCAGAATCGTCATATCTTAAAAGAGCAGATCTCTCTAACTGCCTCTATTTTAGATGATTTTCACAAACAACTATTCAACCTCACGGAAAATCAGAAAAGATTCAACGATATTGTAAATAAAATAGCGGGCAAGATAAATGCCTTCTTGCTTTACGCTGACTTAGTATATCATGTAGAAACATTAAATAATTTACTAGAAAGACTGTCCACAGCGATAACATTTGCCCAACACGGCATGTATCATCATTCGATTATTAAACATGATGTGCTTTTAGATTCGATAAAATTTATACCTAAGGGTCAGCTAATCACTGACAACTTATTAATGCTAAGTAGTTATTTAAGTGTCAAATTGCATAAACTAGAAAATCATTATTACTTTATAATTACTTTGCCTTTAGTAGAGGAAGTAAAATATGAATATTTGGATATTACCCCAATTATCCAACCCTTAAATGATACCCTTTGTACTTATCCCATCTCCCAACGGAGACAATTATTGCGACATGATAAAGTATTTGAGGCAACAGACTGCACTAATAACGACGAGTATATATGCACTAAGAAGGCAATCAAGTTATCATCATGCGAAGAGAATATATTACAACTAGAAGAAGAAAACTGTAAACTTTCAACAATTCAATGCCCTGCAAACATGTGGACGAAAATCAGCAATAATATATACCTCGTCTATACGACGGCAGCCGAAAGAGTCGAAATAGAATGCAGAGATGGAGTAAAGCAAACAAAAATCAAAGGATCTTCCCTTATAAAGAACGAAAATTGTCGTGTCACGTTCCAAGAACATACAATGGAATCAGTTGAAACACCTGAAGAAATTCTGCGGATTACGGAACAACTGCCACCTATCCAGTTTAGCAACAATGAGAATCAAATGGAACAGCAACTACAACAGTTAAGAAACCTTAAAATACCCGAAGGTAACGCTAACACAAGTTTTCCTTACATCATTGTCTTATATATCACATCAATAATACTAAGTCTATACCTGGGAACAAAAGCTTTCAAGAGGTTCCAATTACAACGCACAAAGAGACGTGACACATATCAGAGGAATGACGATATTGAGTTGACCACTGAACCAGCTCACCTTGAAACTTCACCTTCAATACCCCCTCGTCGTGAAGGGATATTTCCAGTCCCAGGGGAGAGGAGTTAAACAGACACCCTTCATGTATTTCTAAAATACCACATGGACCCCCACATGGACCCCCAGTGCCACATAAATGGACAGGTACCAGATGCCTTACCAGAAGCCCTGCTGAAGACCACCAGGATCTTATAAACAAACAATAACTTCTAATGCAACTCGTTGTCTCCCACAGAGGTGATTGAAATAACGCCAGACACACCACCACCCCGAAGATATGTTTATTATATAAGACGTACTTTGCTTTGTATAGACGCATTATTACTCTACTTGCCATCCGCGGCGGTACTCTGTATAATCTTTTAATTAATTAAATGTGTGAATAAAGTTTACATTTTTTTTCGGAAAACTCCGTCGCTGAAAGTTAACTCCCGTGAAGACGCCGATTACCAGAGAATACCTTGGCGTAAAGACACTAAAAATCCAATCAAAGATTATCGACTGCTTACCGTGACCTTTGGGACTGCGTCGGCACCCTATCTGGCAATTAAGACACTACAACAAGTAGCAATCGACGAAGGCAGTGCATATCCTGAAGCTGCTGAAACAATCAAGTCAGATTTCTGGATGGACGATCTGATGTCTGGACAAGATACCGTAGAGAAGGCTATAGAAGTAGCCCACAATATTGCAGCTATACTAAAAAAAGGAGGCTTTATATTACAAAAATGGTCTTCAAATAGTGCGGAATTTCTGAAAGAATTCAACCCGGTAGAGATAAGTTCACTCGTGAAAGTTGATTTACATGGTGGTGTAGTCCGCACCCTGGGTCTATCCTGGAATCTTGATGAAGATAAGCTGAAATATAATACTAACTTACCCCCACTTGCTAAAAAAGTGACGAAAAGAAGCATTCTGGCTGAAATACATCATATTTTTGATCCATTGGGCTGGTTGTCCCCTGCACTGCTTCCTGCAAAGTTACTACTGCAAAGGCTATGGCTGGAACATGTTACCTAGGATGTAACGCTGAAACCTGAAATAAAAGAAGAATGGTTAGAAATTAGACACAGCTTAGAAAATATCAATGAAGTGGAAATAGATCGATGGTTACACACAACAAAGGAGAACTTACCTGATGTTACTATACACGGTTTTTGTGATGCCTCCATGAAAGCTTATGGTGCCGTAGCCTATCTCAGACTGAAGACTAAAGAAGGAAAATACAGAACAGAATTGATAGCAGCACGTACTCGTGTTGCCCCGATTAAACCCCTTACCTTACCAAGACTAGAACTAAGTGGGGCAGTTCTATTATCGAAACTCTTAAAACACGTTAGTGAAGCTATGCACATACCGGTATCTCAAGTTTTCGCATGGACAGATTCCACGATTGTGTTGTCCTGGCTTCGTGGTGATCCTAATAGATGGCAAACCTTTGTCATTAATCGAGTTGTAACTACCCTTGACAACATGAAAGAAATGGTTTCACGTGATCTCACAAGATAACCCTGCAGACATGGCTTCGCGAGGAATGAAGTTAGCAGAATTCAATCAAAACCAGCTTTGGTGGCATGGCCCAGCTTGGTTGATACAAGAAAAAATTGAGATGCGACAAGTTGAAGATGAAGAAGTAGACCTGGAAAAAAGAAAAGAAGTTAATGTTAACACGAAAATACTAAAGGAAAAAACTGAAAAGGAAACATTACTTACTCAATTTGAAGAGTTTAATGATTTAACGGAACTAGTGAAGACCATCAGCATCTGTAAGAGATTCTTTCGATTAAATAAATGTAAAGATATCACTTCAAGTAAAGTACTAACAACAAGTGAATTAAACGAAAGCTTAGGAGATTACGTTAGAATAGTGCAAAATGACGAATTCCTCAACGAAATTAGTAATTTGAAAGAAGGAAAGTCTATAGAAAAGAAAAGCAGTGTAAAGAATTTGAATCCCTTCCTGGATGACAAAAATATCCTCAGAGTTGGAGGTCGGCTACGTCACGCTGATATCCCTGAAACCCGCAAACATCCGATGATATTAAGTAGTAAGAATCATTTAGCAAGACTGATTGTTTTAGATGCACACAAGAGAACACTACATGGTGGAGTTCAACTTACCATGAATTACGTACGATCTCGTTTTTGGATTACTAGACTCAAGACCTTGGTGTCGTCTACTATACATCAGTGTCTTATTTGTGCAAGACAGAGACCCATAACTCGCAATCAAATGATAAGTGATCTTCCCAAAGAAAGAGTTTCTCCTGCACGCCCTTTTTATAATTCGGGGTTAGATTTTGCTGGACCTCTCCAAATGTTACGTTCCAAAGGCCGAGGCAGCAAATGTGATAAAGGCTACATCTGCATTTTTATATGCATGTCCACTAAAGCAGTTCACCTCAAACTCGTTGGTGATTTGACTACAGATTCCTTTTTGGGGGCCTTTAAACGTTTTGTGGCAAGAAGAGGTAGATGCGGACATATTTGGAGCGATAGAGGTACAAACTTCGTAGGTGCGAGTAAAGAATTACAAGAGATGTGGAACGATACTAAGCTTGAAATGCCCGAAAATCTGGTGAATATGTTAACCGAAGACGGAACCCAATAGCATTTCAACCCCCCCTACAGCACAAACTTTGGAGGGTTATAGGAGGCTGGGGTAAAGTCAATAAAACACCACTTAAGGCGGATCCTAAGTACAAACCTAACCTTTAAAGAAATGACAACTACCTTATGTCAAATAGACGCGTGCCTTAACTCGAGGCCACTATGCCCTTTGGACGACTCTGACACAGAAAATCTATAAATACTTACTCCAGGCCATTTCCTAATAGGAGAAGCACCCATTAACGTACCTGATCCTAACTTAAAGGACGTAAATTGGAATCGCCTATCAAAATGGCAACACACTCAAAGATTAGTAAAAGACTTTTGCACAAGTGGCAAATGGAGTATTTATCACGACTGCAACAACGGCCTAAGTGGTTGAGTCGCAAACAAGAATTCCAAATTGGAGATATTGTCTTGATAAAAGAAGAAAATCTTCCTCCTTGCAAGTGGGCATTGGGGCGTATCACGGATAAACATCCAGGAGAAGACAATCTGTGTCGCGTTTATAGTTTAAAAACTGGTGGTAAAATAGTTAAACGTTCAGTGTCGAAACTTTGTGAACTTCCTATAAACAAAAATAAACCAAGTGAGGAGTGACTTTTCAAAATGGCTTATTTCTGTATGATCATTTTTTTCAGGAACAAGAAAAATACAAAAACTTTTCATACATGAACATTTTTAGTAACAAACTTTTATGTACATAATCTAGGTAGGTTAATAGATCGTTCCACAGTGTATATATTTTTTTAATACTCTAAATTATGAGTTATTATAATATGATTTAAGGAAATAAGCCATTTAGTCGCAAACTCCAAGAAATAAGATGTTTTGTTTCAGCATTCCTTAGAAATAAGCCATTTTGTTTCGGCACTCCTAGAAATAAGCTATTTTGAAAAGGATGGTCTAGCAAAAAAAAAATATCTTGTTTTTTAAAAACTTTTATTAAAATCTGAAAATCACACGCGGACTTCTCCTACATCCTCTTCATTGCAGTCACAATCATATTGGTGTTCCTCAGCTGATTCCTCCGTCACATGTAACAAAATATTTTTGTACCATTGAAGTTCAGGCAAGGCAGTCCATTCTTCCCCAAATTGTTTTTTAAGTAAATTTAATACATCTTTTTTCTTTTTTTCTGAAACTGGCTGCGGAATAGATTCTGCAACATCAATAGTTAGTGGAATACGTTTACCCCGTTTCAATAATGTCTGCCAAGGATCATTTCCATCAAATCTATAATATTGGGAAGCTTTTATTTCACAACCGATAGTCTTCTGTCTTTTAACAGTTTTTTTTTATCCAGACTCTTTTTATTTTTTGCAATCCCTCCACATTTTAAAATTTTTCCTTTAAATCCTTTATTTCAAGCAGTTGCCAATCATTTCCTAATAACCTTACATTGCCATGGTTTTTGAAGATATCATGCTAACCATCTTTGGTGGTGATCACTGGTATTTTTCTTAGTTCTTTTACCAGTCGTCCAAAAACACGATCTGCGGGCAAAAAACTATGACCACGCACTGGAAAAAATAAATGTATTTCCTTCACTTGAGCAGGTGATTTTGAGTAAAGCCATTGCATTAGTGAATGTATGATATGATTATTTTTATTTTGGCCTCCGCAGCCATCACAAAATAAACGTATAGTATCAACATTATTGTCAATGTTCATGGAGGATAGATAATCATATACAGCTGTTCCTATTTCTGTTGGCCCGCGCTTGGCAATGGTTTCATCCCAAGTATAAAACCAAGGATCTTTTGAATGTAAAGGTACAACACAAAAATTATAAAGACTTATTTGCCTAAAATAAAAGGCATCTTGAATAGGCGTTTTTGGAAGTGTTTGTACCTGTTGAAGATCAAAACAAAGTGAAACGGAGTTTGGAGGATTATCTTTCATGTGAGTATAAAATGCCTGGGCCCTTATCTTATGTACCCGAAGTTCTACCATTAATTTTTGCTTTTTTTTACTGTCTCCTTCATTTTTAATTCTATTTCCCCACAGCACACACACATTGCAAGCATCAGAGGATGGCGCAGAAAATCCCACATTAAACTCTTCATAAAATATTTTATAAAACATGGTTTTTTTTACTTGCAAGTTTGAGGCGACAGAAGAATTATACAACTCCCTTAGTTTCTTACAGTTTAAATCACTAGACAGATATATTCTTTTCGATTTTTGTCTGTTGTGGTGGCTTTCTCTTGCTGGCAGACATTTAATGAAATTCCTCAGTGATTCCTTTTTATCAATAGATTTGTATGACTTACGGTCCCCACCACGCTTTTCTTTAGGAATATTTCCTCTGACTGTAGTTCTATTGATTATATTAAGCCTCTTTTCATTGACACTAAAAACTGCAATGAACATTTTCTTACACACAGTCTTAATTTTATTTTTCTTACAAAATAAGTTGTAACTGCAGCTTACAGTTCTCTTTCTCATATTATTTGATGGTTTGGTTTTATCCTGTGGTTCATACGAATGTAATAATCTACAAAGATAGGTATCTTGATCAATTTTGGACGTGTTAGCATAAAACGCATTACGGTTTTTTAGAACTTGGCGCGTGGTGAAAGAACTACATTTATATTTACTGCCCTCTTTGTGCTGACATGGAATCCTGAATTCTGAACCCAAAGGATTCTTATCAATGTACCTGAAGCAATAATAAATTTAATAAATTAAATAGGTATCTAGTAGGATTAAATTACAATTCAAACGAGTGCCGTTCATACATTGCTGAAAACTACTTACGATTTTCTTGTTCGACTGTTTTGTCCTGATTTCCTTTTTCTGGTGCCTGAATTTAACTCCTCTACGGTCTTATCTGCCACTAGCACCGTTATTTACTCTGAATTAATCTGATCAGCAACAAAATGAACAAAAACACCAACGACACGAGAAAATATTTTTCACCTTGACACTCAGCTCAGCCTTGACATGCATGACAGAACTGAGTTGACAGCAATGTGACACATGACGTTTAATATTTTTTTAATTGGCCGTAGTCAAATATAAAGTGTTGCCAATGTATAAAAATATATTTGCGGATCCACTTCCAGATCTAAAGCAATCTTTCCACCCTCCAAAATAACCTGTGATACCCAGCTTAGAAATAAGCCTTTTTGATACGTATTAACAAAATTTCCCTACATAATGTTCTAGAAATGAGCCATTTTGAAAAATACTCCTGTCATAATTAGTAGGGCCGAGAATTAACGTAAATTAAGCTATTTTGTTGCGGAAAGCATTATTCATGGCCATTTTTCTTCGAGATTTAAGTACTTTAGAACCGGACACTTCACGTCATACGATGTGAGTGTTCACAAAGTCCCGATTGGCATAAAAAAAGAAGTAAAGTTGGGAACCCGAAATAAGCCGTTTTGAAAAGTTACTCCTCAAGTGTCAAGTGTAATAAAAATGAAAGGTTAAAAAAAAATTGACATGTGTAGAAAAATTGTCATGTGTAAAAAAATATATGTCATGTGTAAAAAATATATATACATATATATATCAAATGTCAAGTTCATAATTTTTTAAAAGTATTTCATTTAGAATCCATCTTAGAATTTCATAGAAGAAAACATAAAATGTAAAATTTTAATCAGGTTCGTACATTATGCTAGCTCCTTAATGATGTTTACGACTAACGAGTGCATTTCTTGGAAATATTTATTTGCATCGATACTTTTGCATAGATACTTAGATGTCACTGATGTTGAGTTTTGTTGATGAAATGATGGTAGTAATGAAATGTTAATCATTTAACGATGCAACTGAATTATTATGTTGTATTTTAGGCATGCATTTTATCCTAATTTGACTCGTACTTTTGTACGATCTAAGTTGTAAATTTAGGAAATATTTATGAATTTTATGTTAGGTTTGTCATAGTGATGTATTATTAAAAACTTCGTTTTTAGGGTGGCGGCATGTTACGCCTATTACGGCTATTTAGTTAAAAATGTTATGCATGTACCTATATCGGACAAGCCTTATAAACGATGTGCATGTAAAAATTAATTTAGTTCGCAATAAACCCAGTCAGAGCAAGACGCATGCTATTTTACTTAAAATCCCACAAAAGAAAGGGCCAATCTGAACCTTATGGCCCGAACAATGCCACAGCTTAAATTTTGGATCCAAATCTGCCAAAATGGCAGAAATCTGCCACAAATGGTCACACTGGTAGAAAAATGTTGACATCGTAAAGTTTTGACACTGACAGATAGTTTTCTTTTTTTTTTACAACCCTGGATACTAAATTTTTTTACATTTGTCATAAGTCATAATGTTGTTACGTACGTTTTACAAAGGTAGTTATTTGTTACTTAATATATTATGATATTAGTCTTGCACTGACTTGAACATACGCTAGGTAGGTACGTTAATGTTTTATTTTTCTTTCTTCCACTAAAATTCAATATACTTTGTATGTAGCTACTTATAATGTTATGTGTATGTGTGTAATATTGGTTGACTGGTGGGTGGTGCCGCGCATTGAAATCAAATCGGAATTATTCAAAGTCACAAAATTAAGATTCTAGGAATATCTATATAAGTGCATATATTTATTAAGTATATATTTTATTATTATATTGTATTCTATTCGATTGTATGTCTGATAGTGAGTCATATCATATCACACCGGTGATGAAGAATATTACTCTTGTGATGAAAGTGTGAACGCCTCCTATGTTTCGCTCGGCGATTATGTCAATAACTGCTTCTCGAGTCACTCTACTCATCTTAACATATGCCACATAAACGCCCAAAGCCTTCGGGCTTATTACTCAGAGTTCGTGGACGTATTCGCTGAGGCTAACGTTCATGCCATTTTAATTTCCGAAACGTGGTTGAAACCGGAGCTTTTGTCAACTTCCTATCCATTACCTGGTTTTATACTCATAAGAAATGACCCTATGGATAAAGGTGGCGGTGGTGTTGCCATATACCTCTGGTCGGAAATTAATTACAAAATCTTAAATACTCCTTCTGGCTAATACTCGGCTTCAGCGGAATTTATTTTCCTCGAAATTCAGGTTAGGGGTTCCAAGGCTGTCCTCGGTGTTGTCTATTGTCCCCCATCTACTAATTATTTTTCAGACCTTGAAATTGCTCTAGACACATTTGGGTCTGAGTGCACACATCAAATAATTTTAGGTGACATTAATACAAATCTTAATGATGCAGGCGATTTGTCTCGGTCTCAGAAACTAAATCATATCCTGGATTCTGCTGATCTGAAGGTCTTGCCACTAAATGCCACTCACACAAATACCAATACTGAGGACACCTGGCTGGATCTAATCATTGCTTCATCTGTGGACCATGTTGTCTCACACGGCCAATATCCAGCTCCATGTTTTTCTAGACATGATCTCATCCATTGCTCGTATAATCTCAAACCCCCTAAAATAGTACCCAAAACTATGCATCTCCGTAGTTTTGCCAGAATGAATGTAAACAAACTTAAAACCGATGCTGCCAAAATGGGGCGGGACAGAATATGGGCTGTCGCAACTGTAGATGAAAAAATTGATATTTTTAATCAGCTTTTAACTAACTTGTATGACCAGCACGCTCCTATTAGAAAAGTTAGAATTAAAAGGCCTCCAGCTCCTTGGATAACACGTGGTGTTAGGATGGCCATGCGTAGAAGGGACAAAGCATTTCGGAAGTTTAGGAAGGAGCGGTCTGATGATAACTGGGCTTTGTTTAAGGTTGCGAGAAACCGGTGTAACAGCATGATGCGAGACGCTAAACGCCGTTTAATCTCTGATACTATCTCCTCATCTTCAGCTGCTGATATCTGGAAGTTCTTAGGAACCCTGGGTATGGGCAATTCAAATAACATAGACATCCCTTCTTCGATTACGTTAGACGATATCAATAAACATTTCTCCACATCTACTCCATTGGATCGCCTAACAAAATTGAATACAATATCTTCCATTCAATCTCTCCCAAGTCTCAACATTCCGCAATTTTAATTTATTCCAGTCAGTCAGGAGGAGGTTAAAAAAATATTCTTGGCAATAAAAACCAGGGCTGTTGGTTGTGACCAAGTAAATCATCGCATGATAGAAAATATATTAGATATTATTTTACCAGTCATTACCCACATTATAAATTACTCACTGTCAACATCCCAATTTCCTTTCCTTTGGCGTAAAGCCTATATTCGCCCTCTTCCCAAAATCTCTAATCCTTCCCTTCCCAGCCATTTTCGTCCCATCTCAATTCTGCCGCTCTTGTCCAAGATTCTCGAGGCTTGCGCTCACAGACAACTCACCTCATTTTTCCATAACAATGATCTGTTGAATCCGTTTCAATCTGGCTTTGGGACTGGGCATAGCACTGTATCTGCTTTACTTAAAGTGACCGACGATATTAGAGCCGGTATGGAGGATACTAAACTCACTGTGCTGGGTTTAGTGGACTTTTCGAATGCCTTTAATACCGTCGACCATGACATCCTCTTGGCAATCCTATCCCATCATTCCGTTTCACCTGAGGTAGTAAATTAGTTTTCTTCTTATCTTCGAGGTCGTCAGCAGTCAGTTCGTCTCGACGAACGTACTTCCAATTGGAGTAACATTGATACTGGCGTACCACAAGGCGGGATTCTTTCTCCATTACTGTTTTCAATCTTTATAGATTTTATCACAAAAGAACTTCAGTGCTCGTATCATCTTTACGCCGACGATTTGCAACTTTATACTCAGACGGAAGTCGACCAGGTAGACAGCGCCGTAGAAAGAATAAATGCTGATTTAAGGGCGATAGGTGACTGGTCCCGGCGATTTGGAATAACAGTTAACCCCAACAAATGTCAAGGGATACTGATCGGCAGCTCACGTCTTTTAAGTCGTATTGACAATGGCACCATATCACCAGTATTGTATGAAAACTCCATCATTCCATTTAGTTATAGCGTGAAAGACCTTGGCCTACACATAGTTTCTACTTTCGCCTGGAATGTGCAGGTTTCTGAGACTTCTCGTAGGATCACATGGATTGCGCTCCCTTTACAAACTGAAAAATTTTCTTCGTATTAATATAAAAACTATGCTTATTCAAACTCTTATTCTTCCTATTCTGGACTATGGTGATGTGTGTTACTCGGATTTGAATTGTGACCTCCTAAATAAACTCGATAGACTTCAAAATAACTGTCTTCGATTTATATATAGCCTTCGTAAGTACGACCATGTGTCTGCTTACCGTACGCAACTAAAATGGTTGCTTATACGTCAGCGTCGCCAGTTGCATATTCTCACAACTCTCTTTTCCATTCTTTTTGACCCTAAAACTCCGTCATATCTCAAATCAAAATTCACTTTTCTTCGTGATACTCATTTAAAAAATCTTCGCTCTTCTAGCAGCAACATGGGTATTGAAGGAGCAATAGAAGCCATGCTTTACTGCCCTGAGGCACCATAGGATTTGCTGTTGATCTCGAAGGTGCAACAATTCGGCGAGTGAGGCGTCGAAATATGTAATGACGGTAAAACATTAATGAAAGGTATGCGAGTTAATAATTTTTTTGTTTTAAATTTTGTGGTGTCTGCGAATGTCTGCCACCCGGTTTTCCAAGTGTATATGTTGTCTCTAATAAATATAAATTATGCCATCATTGCAGCGCCTAAGCCACGCGAAAAATATTTTTTTTTTCGAGTTGATAACTAATAAAATGGTAGATGACATTGATCAAATCAAAAGTGGTACCGAGTGACAATATATTATGTGGGGCTGTATATATGGGAAACAGAGTAGACTACCATTCAATCAGACTAAAGACAAAAGATATATTGAACGACTATTATGTGTTATACAGTTCGATGTGTGTGGCCCAATCACTTTTTCAAAATCAACAAAAAATATTTTGTTTGGCCTGACCAATTTACTCATTACTGTATTAACTATTAACAAAAAAAAAAAGGTCTGATGTTTTCTCTGGTCTGAAAACGAAGCTAATTAAATTAAAAATTTATTTATTTATATTGTGATAACAGTGGGGAGTATTTATCCACTGAAATAAAAATTGTGTTGAAACGGGAAGTACTTACCACTTATTAGTTTCAAAGATGCCACAGTTAAATGGCGTTGCAAAAAAAATATATATTAAGATCTAATACTGGGAAAGCTCGTTCTATGGTCAATGGTGCAAGTCTAAAAAAGGTATTTCGGCTGAGGCTGTTTTAACTGCTGTTTACTTAATTAATTTAACATGCTTTAATAAAAATACCGTTTGAAATGAGCTATAATATATATATATATTTATTTGTAGAAATTCCGAAGAAAAAAATGTGTTAAACATTTTATTTTTTCTTTGGTTTGGTGTTATGTTGGTAATTCTGATTCTATAATTCAATATAGCTAGTGGGATCAAAATTATTCTGTATACTCTCGTCATCATTATTGTTACCGACGGAAACCAGTGCGGTATTTTCTCCGAGTTCCTTTGCTCAGCTGGTAGCACGGTGGACTGCAGGTCGTGCACAATGAAAACACTTTTCTCTCTTCACTTGTTTATTCCACTAGGCTCACAATGACACTGAAGTACAAATCACATTGATCCTGCCTTATATTTATACATTCGAGCCACAAAAAATCTCAAACTAAAAGAGGGTAGGTGTGCCTAGATATATCCCCTCCACTTTACAATGTCGGTTACCTCACAAGGGGCGTAGCCATGGAAATCCCCAAAATTACCAAGACCTATTACAAATTCGTAAGGAAATTCCATGACCAACCACCTTAGAATACCTATTTACCTCACGTTTAGCACTATATACCTGTGCTAGACGCTACAATTTGTACCAGGGAAATAAATGTTACACCCAGTTCATAACTCATTTACTCAATATAAGTCCATATACAACAGGTAGATATATCTAGGCACCCTATATTTACATCTATTTATCCTATATATACCTAGGTACACCTGCGGTCAGTTCTGCATGGATATTTCCATAACAAAATCGATTGCGCCGATTTGCGCCACGCCCTCTTTAAAAACTTGTTTGTTTGTTTGTTTGTTTATAAAGCTTTATTGTACACAAGAAAGAACACAGATACAAATCAGAAAAGTAAACATACAACGGCGGACTTATCCCGTATAGGGATCTCTTCCAGTCAACCGGCCAGTAATTGAGAGGAATGTTTACTTATTAAGCGTTTGGGGTAGAAGTAGTACAATTTAAATTTACAGAAAGGTACTGCACAAAAAAAAATATATACAGGTATGTAAACTACACAAATACAACTAAGATAAACTTACATATAAGAATACATATATATATATATATATATATATATATATATATATATATATATAAATACATAAAATAAACTATTTAAAATAAAAAGTAATTAGCTCGAAGTAACTTAGGATTCCGAAAAGAAATTTAAAATTTTATTCTTAAAGGAGCCCAAGGACGATGCCATTTTAGTATCTGAAGGGAGCGAATTCCAAAGGTGTGCTGCCATCACAGAGAAAGATTTAGAGTAAGACTGCGAAGAATGAGGAGGTATATATAAGAGAATATTATCAGCTGAGCGAAGGCGGATGTCGATTTGCCGAAAGGAAAATTTATCACGAAGGTAATTAGGACAGGCAGGATTGAAGAAAACTTATGTATTGGTTTGGTTTAGATACCATAGATGGCGCTAGTTGGATTGGAAATAAGAAAATAAATAATTTACATGGCTCATTCAAGTCTCGTTCTTTGCTAGTTATTATATTATCACAAATTCTCCTATTACAATTAAAAACCTTATTGCAGAGAAACGACAGATAGCTAGGATTCGAACTCGGTAGCATAAAATTTGTCTTATGTTTCAATACCACTAACCATTAGACCAATGCGTATCTATGCAGAGGATTAAAATTACCCTACTGTTTATCCTGTTGTAGTTATTTATGAAGGTTGATATTGTAAGCGACTAAAATAAAAACTCAAAAGAATTGAAGGTAGTTTACCATTGATTTATAAAAATGATATCTTTGTTAAATCATAACGTTCTATACTTTCTTTGAGTAAGTTCAGTTACGATTGCGTTAAACGAGTTTTAATTATTTATTTTAATATGAGTTCGTGTTTGAATATTGATATGGCTACGAGGGCCCAAATAATAGCTTTGCCTAAGCAAGGCCTTAATTATTCTGAAATTTCTAGAGAAACTGGCTTAAACGTAAGTATAAAAAAATTATTGAATTCACTTTCTGTTATTTACTTTACTACGCATGGCCATTGAAACATAAAAATAAAACATATATTCCTTTTTTAGATAAAGACTGTCACTTTATGGATAAAACGGTTTTAAGAGGAGGGTTCGTTGGAACACCGCAGTAGATCCGGCAGAAGACCCCATATTAGCTCAGACCAGCGTGAACTTATGGTGCAAGGTTATGAGGAAAATGGCTTTATCCCAACCAGATATTACGCAGGATTGTTTAACACATCTTTACGAACGGTGCGTCGTGCTCTCCATAGTGAAGGTCTGCATTATTGGCGACATGCTATTAAGCCATTGCTAACCGAAACCCATAAAAGAGCGCGATTAGAGTTCGCTTTGGAATATAGAAATTTCGACTGGAGTAACGTCATATTCAGTGATGAGAAGACTTAAATCTAGCCAACACGGGCGAGTTACGCTGTAGCATAGGAATAATACGCGTTATAATAGTGATCACGTTGTGCTTAACTGTGAATCTGGTCGTATAACAGTAAACATGTGGGGGATATGGGGGGTATGGATGAGTGCCACAGGCCCAGGAGAACTAACTTTAGTACCCAGTCGAGCAAATAGTGTAAATTATTTAGACGTGCTGAAAGAATCGATCAAAATGGCGGTTATACAGGTTATTAGCTGAGACCGGGATAGCTATATATTGTGTTTAAAATGAGCGTAAGTAGGATATATTTTTTTTGTAATAGCAAAATGTTATTATACTAAGTGATTTTTATTATTTTCTGCATTTTTACAAATGTTTATATTGTCTTTTATTCTTTATGGTAGCTACAACCCGGTCTCAAAATTGTTATTGATTTGAGGTTTAGCTTCAATCTCTTCCTCGATTGGGAACGAATACTTAATCTATAAACCTTAAAATCATATTATATTAAATCATTTAGTCAATATATATATCTGCAAAACGAATTTTTGTAATAAACTATACTACACTAACTCTAAATATAAGTAGGCAAAACATTTATAAAACTTATGTTGTGTATTTAGCGAAAGGTTATAAGTTAAATTGTATTCATTATAAGACTATAATATTACTAATGTTGTTTTATTTCTTATCTACCTACACGAAAGTTGCAATTGTAAACGTTAATCAGTAAGAAAAATATTTGTTGATGTTTCCATTTTACCAAATAAAAAAATATTAACATATTTTTTATATTATAAAAAATTATATAAAATATAAAACAATTAATTATTATATTATTTCTTTTTTTTTAAATTAAGCCTTACTTGGGATTCGAACCGCTGCCAATCGGCTCATACGTCAACAATGCGCCACTAGCTCATCTATCTGTTTTCAACTTTAGTGAAAATAAGATCTACTAGTAAATGAAAGGATAACTTGTCATTTTTTTTTTGTGAACAGTGCCATCTAGTTTTATTCTGAGGCTCCTAATGCAAAACCTCACAGAAAAGTAAACCTTATGCTTTCCATGCAGAACTGATCAGAAGAAAATTTTCCATAGCAGCAAAATTCCATAGCAGCAAAAAAATTGAGCAGGGTTTCAACGCCAACTGAGTGGATTATATCTTAAGATGGCGCTAGTATTTCTTAAAAAAAAAAAAACAATAAGCTATGTTTTATCGAAAATATATTTTATTTTTTGCTATAGTTACTATTTTATTTCATGTCATCACAAATTATCTTAAGCTAATTAAAAATCATATTTTGCAGATGCACGTTGAGCTGAGCACCTGAGCTTTTGTTATTTTTAATTTGTGAATACGCCATCTAGTTTAAATTCTGTGAGTCCAGGTGCAAACCCTCACAGAAAAATCGACTTTATGGTATCCATGCAAAAAAGACCGTGATAGTACGCTAAAAAGCCCTAACTTAACCATATGGGAAAAAATATCTTTATTTAATTTGCTTATCTATTTACAATATACATATAGCTAGCTATTCTGTCCGCAACAATTATCATAGCAGCCAGTTTACTGGTCATAAAAAATTTTAAGCATATCTTAATATTTTCAATGATTTCTAAAGCGAACAATTTGTAGCAACCCATGGAAATCTATGGAATATAATTAAGAGTAAACACTAGTAGCCATTTTTACCTACAAAACATTCTCGACTGTTTTATCTTTGGTTTATGACTCTAGATTTTTTTAAACACCTTCGATCAATATCATCTCTCACTGAGTCTGTGCGTTTTAATATATTTTAATGTTTTTTAGTGCTAGCTTTACGTTAATTAAACGGCGCAATATATACTTATAGGCCGCAAACAGACGCTTTTAAACACACAGTAAAAACCCCAGAACAATACGCGTTAAAATCGAAACGGTAGGTACGACAAATACCATTTGTCGTACCGTTTCGATTTTGTGAAGTTTTGGACGAGGAAACAGTCGAGAAAAAAACCTTGACTTGTAAGAATTTGATCTCCGAGTTATATTCAGTTCCACCCTCGCCATCACGAAATACACATGTACTTAACAATTCTTAAATAAAAAACGGATTGTTCATAAAATATAATCGATAAATGTTTGCAACACTGTACGATTACATGTTTTATTTAAATGGAGTAGGACCACTAGTGCCTCATTATCGCCTTAATGAGTCTAATAAAAACTTACCGTTCCAAGGTCTTGTCCGCCACTGTCCCGGAACTTTGTTTTCGACGACGGTTGTGTACTAAGCTGATAAATTTTTTCAACCATGGGTTCTTGTTGCTTCTTAACATCTTTTATTGGGTTCATATACTCCAGGGATTGTTTGAGCATAGTTATGACTTGTGCTGGAGTGGGGCCTTCTTTCCTCTGGAGAATATTATCTGTTTTAAATTTAAAAACAAAAAATAAAGATACCAAGAACACCAATAAGAAAAACGACACCACCAAGAAATTACACAGAAAACATGTTAATTTCATGTTTTCAAATTGTTGGTGTTATCTTATGTTACGAACTGTTAGGTTTTTTGCTGTAACCTCAAAAAATTTACTTAATCACAAAATTCTGATTTGTTGGTCGTTACAATTGATAAGTGAAAGTTTTACATATAACTCTCAACTTATATAGTAAGTACTTTATTATTTGTCTAAAATCTCTAAAAGTCTCTACGAGTCCACGCCTGCCTGGAATTTCACAGCCTGGGTATAACACGTAAACCCGTCTTATATCAGTCCCAGTAGTATTAACTTCTTCGATTCCTTTATAGAAGCACTATATGTAATATTTAATGTATTTATATGTACAACTTCACTGTCCAATGTGACTCACAAGGAACTTTTGGAATAAGTTCAGGAGTCACGGGTGACTCATTTCCCGATACTTTTTGGCAAGATTTTTCGTCATGAGCGTGGCGCAATAGACTAATAAAAACTACGTGAACGTATAGCAAAAACCCTAAACTTTCATGTACAAAAATTTGTTTTCGCAATTTTTTAAAATTTCTTTTGTTATGGACAAATAAAAACATGCGTAAATATGGTTATTATTATGGATTATTTAGTATGAAATAAAACAATATTAAAAACATAGAAAACGTTTTATTGGGTTTTTAATATATAAACTAAATAATAAAATTATGATGAAAGAAACTGATGATGAAAGATAAATTACTCACAATGTTTTTCATTGTAACAATCCAAACAAAACGCTTTTTTACAAGCTTTACACTCAGTGTGCACTTGTTTGGCTTTTCGAGCCAGCTGATTCAAACTTTTTAGTTTGGAATAGCAACCAGTACATCTCTTTCGAACTAATTTATTGGTTATAGCATTACGCGGAATTTCCTGAAGACTGTGACTAGACGAAATTGAAGATCTTGAAGGTAGAGAGAGCGAAGGTCTTGGAGGCACGTTAGGTTCCGTAGTTGTTGCTGCTGGCCCGAGAAAATATCTAACTAATTGTTCCTGAACTTGCAAGACAGATAATGTAGGTCTTTCTGCCGCTAATTCATTGTATATGCATCTGGCATTTATAACAGCAACTTGAAACAGTAGATCTATAGCAATTTTTTTGTACCAGGTTAGGCTTTTGCGTAATGGCGAATGAAATGATGCAAGTTGGTCTGAAATGTCTATTCCTTTTTTAGCCTCATTATAATCTATTATAACGTCAGGTTTAGTGACGTCGCCTCTCTTTGTAGACACCTTTGACATACTATCTCCATGACAAGTCAAAATCATAAGTACGTCGCGTTTATCGCACCATTTCAGAACAGTATACAGATTGTCTTTTTGCATGGCTATTTGCTTTCCTCTTTTTAGGTTTTTCTTAACCACTTCCTCTGGAAGATTTTTTTTGTTCTTGCGTAAAGTTCCGCAGAGGTCCGTTTTTCGTTCCTTTAGATATGTTGAGGTTAGAGGAAGGCTGGTATAATAATTATCGGCGACAATAAGACGACCGTCATTCAGGAGCGGTGCAACTAATTGAATCACAGTTGAACCAGGTTTTTATCAAGTCCTGGTAATTGCTCCGATACCCCGGAATAAATCTGATAAGACCATGTATAGCTATTTACAGTACAAGCTTTGTAGCTTCATACCATAACGATCGGTCTTGGCGGGATTGTACGTTCTAATAATTAGTCTTCCGTGAAACTTTACCATGGACTCATCAACTACTATAACATCGTTAGGTAAATACAGGCTGCGAAAATTATCTACAATCCTGTGTATTAGAGGATCAATCTTATGGGTTCGTTGTTCTCCAATAACACCTTTTTTTTTTTTTTTTTTGACGCGGAGAAAATCCCTTCGGATACCTTACCGGTTACGGGACACCGGTAAGGTTATGTGGTGTTACCACTAAAAACTCCGCGGTGTCACCTCTCAGCCGCTATCGGCCGGGACCGTGTGCTTCTTCATGCTCCACAGCCCCGGCGCGGCCGGCCGCTACTTAAGCGGCCCCGGCTCGCCAACGGCCTCACGGCACCCTCTGCTGAATCAGAGGGGCCGGAGTAACCGCCGCCTTGGCCTCTTGGCCCAAGGACAGACGCGCTGACACGCACACGCGCCTGCCTTCCACTCCGGAGGGCTGTCCGTTGGACGATGGAATCCCGTTTCCACCGTCCAACCAGCCCTCATAATTTGGGGCCTGCGGAAGCAGGCCCTGCCCCAGTCCACCTGACGGCGACCGGGGCCCACACAGCCGGCCGCAGGGGATAGGGAGAGCGGCAACGTAACACCGACACTCCTCTTCCCCTGCGGCCCCACCGATGCCGTGCCAAGCGCCACGGCCGCGCTTGGTCGCGGAGGATAGGGCGAGCGGCAACGAAACACCGACACTCCTCTTCCCCCGCGACCCCTACCACGGCTGTGATGGTAGGGAGGTCGTCGTCACCCCCTTCCCTCACAGCCAGGCCATTCCCGCCAGGAATGGCCTCCGCCGGGCCCGGGGAGGCCTAAGCCTCAACCCGGGCAACGGGTTCCTCTTAGCTTCCCTGCGGCCGAGGCAACCGCAGGTACTGAGCCCCCTCATCGCGACAAGATGGGAACCACATCGGGGGGGAGTTTCTCCAATAACACCTATCTCAACTTCAGTGAAATGCCAGCATCTAAGTATTGTACTAAATCTTGTTATATGTCATATTTATTCTATGCATTAGCGGATTATAGTAAAGTACATCCAATTTCCAATAATGTTCAATCGAGGGCTTGGGATTTAGTCCCATATATATTATTACGCCAAAAAAGATTTTCATCTCCTCTCTGCTTACATCTTTCCACCTTGTCATCCTGCTAAATTGTGAAGTGCGTATTTGTTTCAGTAAATCTGCATAATTATTAGTATGAATCACCATCTCGTCAATCAAGTCATCGGGGACAAAATATTCATAAATTTTGATCAAAGAAACTTGTCCATCGTCTGTAATGGCGTCCATATTTTGCACCCCATAATTTCCTGTAAATGTTTCCCTACCTATCGGCAAAAAATCCGATTTCCATTCTGAATAAGGTACGTCAGATGAAGATGAACCTCCTGGAGTCGGTGATGGTGATGGTACTGCCCTAGAAGTACTTGCTATGAAGTCCGCAATTACCTCAGTATCCTCGCTCTCTTCGTCGTCTTCATTGGGTTGATATTCATCATCACTGCCACAGCTGAAGGGGTCTTCATCGGAATTTGAAGCTTCCAAATACCGCTCAATTTCCTCCGTTGTATAAGTTTTTTTTAGACATTTTTAGCGATTATATAAACTTTTATGAAATTATAACCTCAATTAGCAATCTCAAATCATAAGCAAATGTTTTGTGTTTTTTTTTATTATTATTTTAGTACCGTCCTGTAATCGAAATAAACTCATTTGTCATTAATTCTACTGTCTATGGCTATGCGCACATATGACTCATTGAACTTACGAGAAAAAAAACATCACCCTACGACCATGAGCATATATGAGCAATTAAAAAAAAATTGAAAACAGATTTTTTTTTTCACAAATATATTTTTTAATGATAATGTTACTATTATTTAGCCTAACCGAAGAAAAAAAAATATGAACGTGGAGAAGTCGTAAATTGTATTGTATGGGGACAGTGAAGTTGTTAAATTGTATAATGTAAAGTTAAAGAAACATGAACACAGCTATCACTTTCACTTATAATTATTAGAAATTATTATTTAATAATTTTATAGAAATTAATTATCACTTTTTTTTATTTAAAATAATTTCAGACTTTATCTCAGCAGTATTATTGGATTAGGCAGTGATGATATTGCGCTACTCCTCTGGTTCAGAACATCCTTCATCCTGAAACAAAAATAAAGCACTATCTACTATTTTTGGTTCTAACAATACCACAATAATTAACTTACGTACTTCACTCTGAAAACACGGTTCATAATTAAAAAACATTTCCTTCTGAATTTTCTTTATCCTACTTTTTATGCGGGGTTGGCACAGCGTGTGAGTTTTTTTCATTTTGTTTTATCTCCAGTCAACTCGTCCGTCACTCCCTTCTTACACATATCCTTCTTTACACCTTCCATTCAAAGTTTCTTTGGTTTCCTTCATTTCGATGTCTATTGATATATTTGACATACATGTTCTGAACATGCTCTTCACATTCCATACCAGCCTAACTTATAATTCCTTAATTATTTTGTTATAAATATGTAGGTACTTTTACAGTTTCTCTTCTATTTCCTAGTCAAAAAAACAAAAGTCAAAAAAATTATTCAATGTAGGAAAAAAATTATCTCTTATTGAAGGTCATTTTTTAAAATATTATTTTAGTGCAAAAGCTAAAAACTACTAGCGTTTCGGAACGACCACTGCTGGGAAGATGACGCCGAAAGAAACCCAGTTCAGTATGGTTCCTACCCAGCTTTTATAATTGTGTTACAATTACAATGCAGATTTATACTTAAGCTTTAATACATTTAAATTATACAATTACAATTCGCAGTCAACTATTTCCAAGAATTTTGCTCAAAAAATGATAAATGGTCATTTACATTATAATACGCATTTTAATAAATGATTTTTAATAATTTGTCTTAAACTTACATAATGGTAACGCTACTATATTATCTGGAATTTTATTATAGAGGCGCAAGCCGAGATCCACAAAAGATTTTTTTGTTTTCTCTAACCGAAAAGCTGGGATAGCTAATTTGTTTTTATTTCTTAATACTATGAATACCTCCTGATCTTGTCTTTTTGCCTTACACCACACACACACCTCAACATACGCATATCCGCAGCGTGCAACCTTCTTTCATCTGCTGCTTTGGTGGGCCAAGTCTCGAAGTCGTATATCAATAGTCTCGCTCGGTCCATAGCTACTCATGAAAATCACAGTCACCAACTTGTACATTGATAAGCACGGTTTTAAGTAAGTTTGTACCTACAATAAATATGCGTCGCACCTGATATAAGACACTGACTGGCTAACATATAATATGTATAGATATATCCAATCAAAAACATTAACATGCACAAAAATGCGCAAGTCTCGCAACGCAGTTCTTCTACCGTAAAAAAATGTTAAATGTTATGTAAACCAAGTCGATTAATTTAGTACCTACCTATTTAATATAAAGTTATCATATTACTTTGTCATAAATTGATACCTTCTTCACTAACATTTTATAGTAACTATAAAATAATACAATTTTAATGAATAGAGTGACTATATCAATCGCACGCAGCAACATAATCTACAAATAAATATAAATAGTCATCCATATAGATACTTTAAAACTAATAAAAGCATGAAGCGTAACTTAAGATTATAGATTTTGTTTTATCTACATTTTTTTTTGACCGACTTTCAAAAAGTAGGAGGTTATCAATTCATCGTGATCCTTGTTTTATGTATGTACACCGATTATTCGAAGACGCCTTTGGACCGATTCAGAAAATTCTTTTTATTTCAATGGGTTTACTTGAGATGTGGTCCCAAATTTTTTTATCAAAATCGGTTGTGTAGTTTGAGGGTGAAGTGAGTTTTTAGTTCTGTAAAATTATGCTTTTATTGCAAAGTCACTCTATTTATAAAAAAATATGTAATCCAGCAGGAGTGTCGAAAGGGTCAGAAAAGTATTATTGTAATTAGTCCAATTTTTAGATTATCCAAAACTTATTACATATTACATATATAAACATATTTTTCAGTTTACCAAAAATATGTAATAATTTTTAGAGTTCCGGATTTTTACTCAGCGGTGACGTCGCTAGCCCCTACGGGCTAGCGACGTCACCACTGAGTAAAAATCGTACCTGGCCGTGACGTCATGCGAAATTGAAATTTACTGTATCTTTGTAATTTTTTGTTTGCCCAGAGGAAATAAAAAATAAGTGTACAATATTTTTTTAATAAATCTAACCGATTGGCTACAAACATTTTCCCTTCGACATGCCTATTATATTGTTTTCTGTGGCGTACATAATAGAGCAAAGATTTAGGGCCTATCGCTTAGGAGGTTCTGGGATTGAGCTCCGGCCATGTCAAGTTGACGTCATTGGATCTTATACTCGTTTTCATAATTGTTTATTAGGTAGTTACTTAAGGGCTTAATTAATGTATGTGATTAGAAAAAATTGCTCGGCGGCGGTGTTGCGAAAACATGCGGAGCTGTTGGTTCCAAGACGGAATTGTTATTGTCAAGACCCCAGATGACAAGAGACATAAAATTTATACGGAGGAAGAGGTGAAGTCCTTGATCGAGAAGTTTCCACGTGCATCAGGGACTGCCTCCACGTCGTAGTTTCTGCAGTTCAAGGCCTGTGATTGTCCAGGCCAAAGTCAATATGGTGTGTCTCTGTACTTTCTTTTTATTTATCTTGTTTTTCCTTAGAGTAGTGGCGTGTGTTCGTTTTTTCTTTAGCCAACTGTACTTTCTGTTTCTTCTTTCTTGGATCTTAAAATTACCTTCAAATTTCTTTATCATATTTTCTTATTTTGTAATTTTGTCACGGGGTAGGTAGAAAGTGTGACCATCTCAAAAATGGCGAATCTGCCACACACGGACCCAAAAATCTGCCAAAATCTGCCACACTCGAAATGAAGTAAAAACAAAGATTATTGAAAACTCAATCAAGGAAGGTTGTAAGAATATGAACCCTATGACTTGTCACTTACAGCCCACAATCAAATGACAATACCTATGTATGAACAGATCCCCGTGTAATCTGGGCTGGATATCAAACAAAGGCATACGTTGCCAGATTGTGAAATAATTTTCTACTAAATATTTTTACATTTACCTTATTTAAATTTTTTATTACTTATTTATAATGTTATGTAATTTAAAATTAGCATGATTTTCATTAAAACCTTTGAAATCTGCCAAAATCTGCCACATTTGTAAATCGTCAGCATAATATGCCTGTTACGCCTATTACGGCTATTTAGTTAAAAATGTTATGCATGTACCTATATCGGACAAGCCATATAAAGGATGTGCATGTAAAAATGAATTTAGTTCGCAATTAACCCAGTCAGAGCAAGACGCGTGCTATTTTACTTAAAATTCCACAAAAGAAAGGGCCAATCTGAACCTTATGGCCCGAACATATGGTCGACATCGAGCCGCATAGTGCAATATTACCTGCGAAGAGAAGACACCTGCGTGAACAATACCGAGCCGCATTCCAGTGATAAGAACCATTATAAAGGAGACAACACATTGTACATTAAAATTAATTCAAGATTTAGTGTCAAAATTTGTAACTATTGAAAATGAGTTTATCAACTGAAGAATTACTTAATTTATTGGAAGAAAATGCTAATGTGTTGAGAAAAGCTCATACTAACTTAAGGAAATGCCCTCGTCAACGGCTTACTAAAGGATACATAGAAGCTAGACTGAAATCGATGAATGAAGACTGGCAGTTGTTCAAATCACATCATGAGGCACTTGTCAAGGCTGTTCCTAAGGATCAACGACTTAGCTTACCTTACTTTAACACTGAGCAATATTACTTAGTAGAAGAATTATATCTCGGTACTGAAGGAGATTTAAAGGATATTTTGATGACATTCACGCAGTCGAAGGAAACTCATCTTGCAGAACAAGCTACAGTCCCCCAAGTGAAGCTCCCGTGGATTAAGATACCTACATTTTCTGGACAGTACCAGGATTGGCCAACGTTCAACGATTTATTTAGAACTCTTATCCACAACAACACAGCATTGACAAAGGATCAGAAGCTTCATTTTCTGAAGACAAGCATAGCTGGTGAAGCCGAAGCGCTGCTAAAGCATATCAACGTTACAGAGGACAACTACGAACAATCATGGGAGATCCTAAGTCAAAGGTATGGAAATAAACGATTAATTGTTAACACATCTCCTCCAAAGACTGTTCAATTTAAAGAAACTCACTACTCCAGTGGCAAATCAAATCAAAACCCTAGTAGACACAACCGCAGAGTGCTTGAATAGTTTTACGACGTTAGGAGTCTCTACAGAGTCGTGGGATCCGCTGATAATACACATGGTCACCCAAAAACTGGACCTAGAAACACGAAAACTTTGGGAGGACCACGCCTATAGCCCAGACATTGACAGTTTATCCACTTGGACAGAACTAAAGAGCTTTTTAGAGGCTAAATTTCGCACTTTGGAGTTGATGGCACCTATGTCTTCATCTACAACGAGAGAGAGTAAACCAGTCAAAGAGAAGAATTTATGTTTTAAGTGTCTTGTTCCTGGACATTCTGCTCGGAAATGTCGCACAAGGGTGTTATGTCGAGAATGTCATAGACGCCACAACACGCTTCTTCACCAGGCGACACCGCAGAATGAAGATCAAGAAGAAAATGAACCCATTCAAGTTAGCACTACTATATCTTCACATAACGTAAACACGAAGTCCAGAAACTTACTTGCAACAGCCTTGATTCCTGTAAGAAATGGTAACAATCGAACGATTTTACTGCGAGGCCTTAATAGACCAAGGGTCACAAGCTAATTTTATTACTAAGAGGGCGACGCAATTCTAAGAATGAAGAGAAAAGCAGCTCGAGGAACTATTACCGGAGTAGGATCAACACAGGCAGAGGTTTATCAAGAGGTTCATTTCACACTTCTGTCAAGATATGATGACAAGTTCCTGCTTCCCGTGAAGGCCTACGTTTTGCCGACACGCTTGACCTCGAAGCTCCCAAGCAAGTCGTTCGTAAAACAATTACACGCCTGGCCTCATTTGGCTAATCTTACCCTGGCAGACCCCAGTTTCAATCAACCAGGGAGAATAGATTTATTGCTAGGCGTCGGAGTGTATGCTCAAATCCTAAGAAACAATTTCGTCAGAGGACCTCCAGACACACCATGTGCTCAAGAAACAAGTTTCGGGTGGATACTCTTTGGCCAAATTAGCAGCTGCACTCCAGAGGAAGAAATTACAGTCATGCACCATCAAATAGACGAAGATGACATGTTATACAAGTTGTGGGAATAGACAACAACGAAAGAAAGAAATTACCTAAGGAAGAAGAAATATGTGAAAAATTATACGAAGACACATATAAAAGAAACAACAAAGGAAGATATGTAGTGAAATTGCCATTTAAAATAGAACCACCAAGGGCAATACAAGGAAACACAAGAGAAATAGCAAGAAAGAGACTACAGCCACAAGAAAAACCTCTAGAAAGAAACGATGAGCTAAAAACAGAAAACAAAGTCATGGAAGAATATATAAAATTACAACATATGGAAGAAGTCCCCGAAAGTGAAATAAACAAGGCTTCTGTTTATCTACCTCATCACGCTGTAGTAAAGGAATCAAGTGATACCACAAAGGTTAGGGTGGTTTTTAATGCCTCATCACCAGATTCCAATCAAGTCACATTGAATAACGATTTGATGGTTGGCCCACAGCTACAAGAAGACATGAGATCATTGGTAATGAGATTCCGCTTAAAGAAAGTCGCATACGTATCGGACATTCAGAAAATGTATCGCCAGATACTCGTCACCCGAGTTAAACAGACACCCTTCATGTATTTCTAAAATACCACATGGACCCCCACATGGACCCCCAGTGCCACATAAATGGACAGGTACCAGATGCCTTACCAGAAGCCCTGCTGAAGACCACCAGGATCTTATAAACAAACAATAACTTCTAATGCAACTCGTTGTCTCCCACAGAGGTGATTGAAATAACGCCAGACACACCACCACCCCGAAGATATGTTTATTATATAAGACGTACTTTGCTTTGTATAGACGCATTATTACTCTACTCGCCATCCGCGGCGTTACTCTGTATAATCTTTTAATTAATTAAATGTGTGAATAAAGTTTACATTTTTTTTCGGAAAACTCCGTCGCTGAAAGTTAACTGGCGCCCAACGTGGGGCGTCATCGCGAAATTCGCGTTCCGTGAACTCTGCATCGCAGAAGAATTCGCAGTCTTTCAAGACGAAGGTGACGCCACTGAAGAACCCCAAATTTGTTAGCTGCCGACGTGATGTTTCTCCGAATCGTCGCGACGCTCATACTGTAAGTGTTCGCCAATTTTTTGTTTCTGTTTCCCAAAATCCAGGGCCTTTCCTTTTCCTACAATATCCAAATTGTCGGATTTCTACTTCTTCTTTAAAGTAATAATAATAAGTATATATTTTTTCTATTTATTGGACATTTAATTTTCTTTCTTTTTTTTATAATGGCAGTAGAAAACGTATATGTAGATATTGGTCAAAGTCTGCACGCCATACCAATATATAATGGCGACTCTGACAGACTGTACCCATTTTTAAACGTGGCAAAGCAATTTATAGATACGCACGGTAATTCACCTAGAATTATTGAACATGTACTATCACGGCTGAGAGATAAAGCAGCTGATGTAGTCTGTATGGTGATACATTCCTATAATTGGGATACTATAAAGCACACCTTAATAAGTCGCTGTGGCGATGGAAAAACCATCGACTTATACAAACACGAAATTTTAAATATGAATCTTGTAAATGGTGACTTTACTGATATGATTCTGAAGTTGGATAGAAAATTATTTGCAATGGAATCCATGCTAATTGATCTAAATGGTTGTGAACATGCCAGATTTGCTATTGAAATTTATAAGCAGGATGCAAAAACTGCTCTTTTAAGACATTTACCATCGTTTATTCAAACACAAGTAATTACTTTGAACTATCACTCCCTATGTACACATATACAGCAACTTTGTGCGCATAATTTATTAAGCAGAAATAGCAGTAACCACCACTTTAAAACCGGTAAAATTCAACATGGTATGCGATCCCCTCAAAACAATTACCCTTTGCATCGAGCTCAGGGGTATACACCTACGCCATATCCTCATAATCAGCGATTCGCGCAATCGCCACGTCACACGTACCCGCCACGTCCGCAATCTATAATGCGTCAACAATGGCAAAGAAATGAGCAACAGCGGCATCAAAATTACGCAAATCATAATAATAATAACAACTATTTTAACAACAACCGTAATCATTTAAATCGGAATAACAACTATTTTAACAATATTAATAATCACGTAAATCGGGACAATACGCAATTAGCAGACCGTGACGTAACCATGCGTACAGCCAATCGGTCCTCCAATAGTCGGGGTCCCATGATAAATTTAGGAAGAGGCATGGTAGCACAGGAATTATTCAATCAAGACAATCCTCAGCATGAGGAAAATGAAAGTGAGGATTTTCACGAGGAAAACCCATCGTGTATACCAACGTGATATTATTAAATAACGTAACTTTTTCCGATCTACCATATGTAGTAGAATCGCACTACGGTTTAAAAATATTAATTGATACGGGTTCAAGTCGATCTTTTATTACAAATAAAGTTCATAAAAAGTTATTTCCAGACCAGGAATATGTACCTGAGATATTTACTGTTAGGACGGCACATCAAACGACTACACATAAAGGGGTAGTTAAAACGCCATTCTGGCAAAAAGTATTTGGGCCAGGTACAGAAAAAATGACCTTTTATGTGTTTGATTTTAGTGAAAAATACGATGTTTTAATAGGAATGGATTTATTAAAATTAATGAGAGCTGAGATACAAATTCATGAAAACAAACTAAGGACGCCTCATAAAATAATTGATTTAAATTATACGGATAAGCCCAGAACTAACAACTTAAATGAATTACTTGAAGAATATAAAGACATATTTTCGAGCGACGTATCGTCTAGTTGTACACCCGATGTCGTTCACGAAATAAAACTCACCTCTAACGAACCAATTTATCAACGCGCCTACCGGTTACCACAAATACAAAGAGAGGAAGTCAAACGACAAGTAGATGAGATGTTAGCCAACGGGATAATTAGGCATAGCGATTCCCCGTGGTCAAGCCCCGTCCATTTAGTACCAAAAAAATTTGATAAAGATGGCATCCAAAAATACAGGTTGGTTATTGACTATCGCAAACTAAACGAGCAAACGCGAAGCGACAAATTTCCTTTACCAATAATTGAAGATATATTTTCTCAATTAAATGGCAATCAATATTTTTCCACACTTGATTTAACAAGTGGGTATCATCAAATTAGAATGCACCCTAACAGTATTGAGTGTACTAGCTTCGCGACATTGGACAGACACTATGAATTTTTGCGCATGCTTGAAGCATGCTTGCATTTGGCTTGAAGAACGCGCCAAGTACTTTTCAAAGAATGATGAATTCTGTACTAAAAGAACATATAGGGAAAATCTGCATGGTATATTTAGATGATATGATAGTATACGCGGAAAATAAGGAAAAACACCTAGAAAATCTAAAACTCATATTCGAAACATTAAGAAAAGCAAACCTCAAAGTCTCTCTGTGTAAGAGCGAGTTTTTCAAAACGGAGGTAAAGTTCTTAGGCCACGTATTAGGTAAAGACGGACTTAAACCAGATCCAAAAAAAATCGAAGCTATTAATAAATTTCCTATACCTAAAACAATCAAAGAAATAAAATCCTTTCTAGGAATGGTAGGTTATTACCGAAAATTCATTAAAAATATGAGTCAGATTACGCGCCCTCTGACCGAATGCACAAAAAAGAATGCTAGTATAAAACATACCACAGAATTTATTTCTGCCTTCGAAAAATGTAAAACACTTTTAATAAATGCACCCATATTAAAATTTCCTGACTATAATAAATTATTTGTAGTAACCACTGACGCTAGCGATAAAGCGTTAGGGGCCGTCATAAGCCAAGAAGACCACCCTGTGGCCTACGTATCACGAACGTTATCGGAAACGGAAAGAAAATATAATACCACCGAAAAAGAATTATTAGGTATTATATGGGCATTGCAACAATTCCGGCCATATTTATACGGTAGGAAATTCGTGATAGAAACGGATCACCAACCACTTACTTGGTTATGTAAATTAAAAGAACCTAATGCAAAATTAACTAGATGGAGACTGAAGCTTATGAAATACGACTTTGAAATAAAACACAAAAAGGGATGCGTTAATCACGTAGCCGATGCTCTCTCTCGAATTCAAATCAATTTAACAGAAAGCGAAATAGTAGAAACCGGAAGTGAATCTGATAACGCGACTGTCCATAGTAACGCGGATGATAACGAGTCAGGTATACCTATAAAAAGCGAACATCCTAGTGGAAAAATGAATAGGATTTTTATTAAGCTAGGAATAGAGTCGGAACATAGAAAAATTAACCGCGACCATTATCTTACGTTGAGCGATAGTAGTATGGGTGAAGAATTTTTAGAATTTGCCTTAAAATATTTAGACAAAAATAAATATGCTATTGTTTGCCCTGACGAAGACCTGTTTCAAATCATCTCTGAAGTATACCGTACCAAACTGAATAAATCAACTTTAAAATTAATCAGATACACAAAAATATTAAAAGAACCAACAACGATCGAAGAACAAATGGAAATAATCATAAATACACACAAGGAAAACAACAGACATCTAGGCATCACTGCTATGATAGAAATAATTAAAAGAAATTATTATTGGGAACAAATGAAGAAAATGGTACCGTTAAATGCTGCAACATTGCCTGGATTTTGACGTTTTTGATAAATAATTTAAAAAAAAAGAAGAAAATCTTATAGTCATTTTTTATACAATGCAAGATTGGACCTTATACCACGTACACAAGGTCGAAAATTAGTTTAAAACGCATTAATCTATCTAAAATGAGCATTGTAACATGCAGGTAAAGTTGTTGTTGAAAACAGCAACTTTGCCTAGCGATGTATTTCTATATTGTGATACTTTTGAAAACCATACCCCTCAGTCTCAATACCTCGGATTCATAAGGTCCCTTATTAATTAGTAGCGTTTCATAACTACGTCAATATATATTTTTAAGAAAGGTAGGCAAAGTTATGTAAGCTTCCCTCATGTTTACACACAAAAATGACGAGTGTCACAGGGCTGTCACAAATTACGCCCACTCGTTTGGAATGTAGTGAACTTATGGTACTTGGCTTCCTACTCGCTCGGCCTATAAGCTCTGAACTGGATGGACCAAGAAATTTAAAAGATATAGGGAATCTATCTTTCTTCAATCTGTTCGTAAAATTTGCCGAAATAGCGCTTTGTTTTCTAAATATTAATAAAAAAACACGAAAATCGGGCTGCGCGAAGCGAAATATTTTATTTTGATTTGCGATATTCGACCTTGCTTGTATGGGTGATGTCATAGGCGTTATATTGGTCCTTAAAAATGTTTACGGGTAGGTATATTCTTGTTTATACAAGAAGTGAAATAAACGAAAGTCGTTATTAAAACACAATTTTGGAGATATTTTCATTAAATGACAGTTTTTATAAACATATACCTATCAATCTTTTTTCAGCAATACAGTAGGTAACATTGTATTTACCTAGGTAGGTACTCTAAAAATTACAATAGGTTGAGTAATGACACTTAGAATCTTATAGGAACTATAAATGCTAAACAATAATTTTCAAAATGTAAAAAATTTAAAAATCTATATGGAAAAAAAACTACAAATAGGCAGTCTTACGCCGTAAAAACAGAGTAAATAAACTAGAAGAGGCTATTTTAGTCAAAATTTCTATGTAGTCAGTTAGATTATGAAAAAATATTGGACACGTATTTTTTCTTTTGTCAATCAAACAAAAAATGATGAAGATAGGTATAGCCCGTTAAAGTTGCGCGTGACGTCACTAAGACCCTAAGACTAAGTGTGCGCTAAGATTAAGTGTCTTAGTGACATTACGCGCAACCTTAACGGGCTATATCTTCATCATTTTTTGTTTGATTGACAAAAGATGATGAATGAATGAATGAAATTTATTTATAATCTAACGACGGACTTAATAGAATTTTTGACTAAAATAGCCTATTGTCCTACTTTATAGAGGTACAAAACAAACACATAGGTAGGTCTGAGTTTAACATACCTATCTACCTACGCAAAAATTAATATAAGTAATAAAAAACTTTTAAAAATAATTTTTGTCATCGTCTTCATGGCAAAGTACGTATTCTTCAGGTTTATCAGAAATTTTACGAATTTCAATAGTTTTAACAATTGAAACTTCTGTTACCGTATCTCTGTCGTTCTTCCTGGACCTTTTAAATTTCAGTTGGCCTTTATTCCGGAATGTGGTATAATATGATATATTGTAAGAATTATCATCATTACAGGCTGTTACCACGCCAATGTAATATTTCCACGTCTTGTTTTTATAATATCGGACCAAAACATAATCGTTAACAAAATATTTTGAAGACTCCTGTGCATTATGTGGTATATTAGATGTTGGAATACAATCTATTTCAGTATTTCTTAGTAAATCTATATTTGATTCATCTGTACTAATTCTAAACTTTTGTTTAATTTCATCATTTTCCTCTTGTGGCACTCTATCTACATTGTCAGTTTCAATCAATTCTATGTCTACTTTATTTTCAGCAATTTCAATGTTTTGTTTCGTTTTAACGATTGTATTTCTCTTTATATCTTTGTCGTCATCACTCAGCATAATTTTTTCCAGTGGTTCTTCCGTGACTTGTTTAATATTTTTTTCATCTTCACAATTTGTTTCAGACAGACTCCACGGATCTTCATAAAATGCTACGTCTAACAAATCGGAGTCACTATGAATACTTATCAAATCACTTACAGAAGTCGTCGAAGAACTCCTTCTTATTTTATTTTTTTTGAGATTCTTTTTGCCAATCTTCTTTTTTCTTTTCACTAACTTTTTCTTCTTTTGGGTCTTAATATTTCCATCGAAGTTAGAAGTATTTCTCTTTTCTTCGTCGGTACTTAAGTTACCATGAACATTTACATTAATGACGACATCATTTGATAGGCAATTAGTTGGAGATCGATTCGAAGTCGTATCATCGAACAGATCATTATTTCCTGTAAATGCTATATTTTCTTTGTCCAATCTTACAGACGATAAAAGTTTTACCTTAGGAAGATCGCTTGTAATGTCGTCTAAATCGATAGATGTGACATTTTTTGTCCGTTTTTTAGTAACTTTCACCTTGCGAGACATTTTTTCAGCCTCTTCAGTAGACACTGATTTTCCTGCTGCGATTTCAAGTTTTTGATTTTTTTCTTTGTTCAATGGCTTACCTTGTCTATTGATCTGCAAATATTCTAAAAGGGTGGTATCAAATGTTTGTTGTTTTTCTTTAGTGACTTCAGGGATTTTATCGATGACTTTAGAGGGATTAAAAGGGTAAATCCCTGCGGCTGCAAATCCACTTTTGATGTTGTTTTCACTGTTCATAGATATTTTTTGCATAAGTTCGTTTAACAATTCTGGAAAATGGCATTTATTAATTGCGCAAACATTAGCATTTGAAAGCTTATAACGAAGCAAAATTTGCCTCCATTCTCTTTTCATCGGGCCAAAAAAAGCCAAATCTAGGGGCTGAGTAAGATGAGTAGCATTTCGAGGCAGAAAAACAAATCGTATGTTATGTTCTTGACATAACTTTATAGTGTTCACGCTAATGTGTGACGATAAATTATCTCCTATGACGAGTTTAGGGCCAGCTAAACTAGCTGCCCAGGGTAAAACCATAGATTCAAACCAATTATCAAACATTGTCATATCGAACCATCCGGACGACGTTCTGTTGTATCGCGCATTTGGAGGTCCATTACGACACCATCGAGTCCATAAATGTTCGGACTTATACACCACATAAGGTGGTAAACAATGACCGTTTGCTGTTACAGCGAACATTATAGAAATTGAAGTTTTCGTTGAATTAATGACGCGTTCGGGATGTTTGGTACCTCGTTTGAATATAGCTTTACTGGCACCAGGGTCATCACTGAGGTTCGTCTCATCAAAGTTCAGTATATTACTAGGAGGAATATTTTCGAGTGACGTTTCTAGGTTTTTGTAAAAGTCAATCATCTCTGGGACCGATTTTGCAGCGCGACACCGCTTAATGTTTTGTGTTGCACGTTGACTAAATTTATGGCGTTCGAGAAAAGTGCGCGCCCATCTCTCCCCAGGTAATTTACCACCAAAAACATTAGACCTGTCATTACTTTCCAAATAATTATGTACAACAATTCGCAAGTCAAGCAAGGTTAGTGGGCAACCGAACTCGGCGGCGACGTTGATTACACCAGCTATATGTTTTTCTTCAACTTCTGTAAGATTCGTCGGCCGCCCGACAGATTTTTCATGAAGATTTTTACATCTGTTCAAAATTGTTCGCCTGGGGATTCCAAACTGCTTCTCTGCCTCATATGACGAAAGTTTTTTACATCTCACTAAGTCGATTGCTACATTTAGCATTTCTTGTGAATAATTCGCATACGATCTTGCTCCAGGCTTTCTTCTATCTTTACCCATCTTCGAAACCTGTTCAGACACCAAAATATCTAAATAAATATAACATGAACTATTTTTTTTAACAATGAAAAATTTCAGCCAAATTTGTTAATTTTTTTTACACAAACAAAGCACAACTCTCTTTTGCGAATGGAATACCAAAATGTGACAATAGGTTTCTTTCATTATCTTCAATATCTAAGTAGGTACGCAATATTAGTAATTACAACCGTACCTATTCCATAAAAATGTTCATATCACTTACAAATATAAAAAAATAATGACTATTAACTGTACCTACGCAAATAACACCAGTCCCAAGTTCATATCAACAAAACCACAACTGGCTTCGAGTTGCGTTAAAAGGTGACAACCCTAAACCTAGGCAATGTTTTGATTATTTTTGCGAAAACCTGCTACTACATTGCCTGGCTTGATTTGGTAGTCTTAAATGTGTTTTAGATTAAAACAAATATTCAAAGGAACGAAACAAGCATATTTGATTTGCTATATTACTTTCTGATTAGTAAAATCTGCATCAAAATACTCACAAAACAAATTTCTTCCACAGGCCTCAAGAAACACGTGCACTTTGGCAGACATTGAACTGTCACTGACTTTTTATTTTTTAATTTCTAGACATGACACCTAATTAGTGTTGCCATATTCGATGTCGACTTTCCTCACAGTGGTATCATAGACAATAAAGTCGTAATAGAACGATAATAATCATTTTTTTTTTTAAATCGGCAATGTTGTGGCCTTTGGGCAATGTTGCAGCATTCTACGGTACGCAAGTACGTAGAAAGTTGCGAAACGTGTCATCGTGCAAAATATAATAGACACCCTATCACGGCCCCGTTAGAACGAACATCAACTCCTCTGAAACCAATGGAGGAATGGATGATAGATATATTCTTCTTTAAAAACCATAAATTCCTTACAATAATTGACAAGTTTTCTAAATACGCGTTATGTAAAATATTACAAACTGTTAATTCAATCGATATTTGCAATGCACTTATCGATGTATTTAGCACAATCGGCACTCCTAAATTAATTATTGCAGACGGTGAAAAAGGAATCTCATCGCTCACTACGCAAGAGCTTTTGAAACAGTATAAAATTAATTGTCACATAACTACTCCAAAACATTCCACCTCTAAAGCGGAGGTTGAACGTTTTCATTCTACTTTAATTGAAATCTTAAGACTACAAACAGAAAGTAATCCTAACTTGTCAATAGAAAATATAATTTCGTTATCGATGTTAGCATATAATAATTCCCCACATAGTACGACGAAGTTTACCCCTTTTGAAGTACATTTTGAAATTAGAATATGAACCATCTCAGCATTTATTAGTAACGGAATACGTGTCTAGACATAGAGAATTAATGACAAAGGTATATACACAAATATATAACGATATAGATTTACTTAAAAATAAGATTCAGCAAAGAAACTCCGAATCTGACTTAAATATGCCTAAAATAGGTCAAATGATATACGTAAAAAACACAGAACGTGGGAAAAATAAAAATAAATACATAGGTCCTTTCAAAGTATTAGCGATAGAACCACGTAACACAATTGTATATCAACGTAGAAATTCGAAATTAAAAACCCACGTTAATGAAATAAAAATTGCAGGTACAGTGTCGGATTCGCAAGAGGAACCGTCTACTTCGAGCAACTCAAAAACAACCAACATTTTGCAATAACCAGTCTGGGAAACGCCAAAGTGAGAGCAGGAGAATGGAAAATAATTCACGTACTAAACTTAGAAGCCATCGTAAAACAACAAGAATTGGCAAAACAAAATTTTTACTCGTTAAATAAAAAATCGGAAGAAAACGATATCTCCTATACGTCGATCAACAAAATCACTTACCTATTTGACGAAATAATAAGTCATATCGACTTAAACAAACGCATCAAGAGAGGTTTAATTAATGGTTTGGGCTCTATAATAAAATCTATCACAGGAAACGCCGATAATGATGACATTGAACGTTTAACAAGAGAAATCAATCAGAATCGTCATATCTTAAAAGAGCAGATCTCTCTAACTGCCTCTATTTTAGATGATTTTCACAAACAACTATTCAACCTCACGGAAAATCAGAAAAGATTCAACGATATTGTAAATAAAATAGCGGGCAAGATAAATGCCTTCTTGCTTTACGCTGACTTAGTATATCATGTAGAAACATTAAATAATTTACTAGAAAGACTGTCCACAGCGATAACATTTGCCCAACACGGCATGTATCATCATTCGATTATTAAACATGATGTGCTTTTAGATTCGATAAAATTTATACCTAAGGGTCAGCTAATCACTGACAACTTATTAATGCTAAGTAGTTATTTAAGTGTCAAATTGCATAAACTAGAAAATCATTATTACTTTATAATTACTTTGCCTTTAGTAGAGGAAGTAAAATATGAATATTTGGATATTACCCCAATTATCCAACCCTTAAATGATACCCTTTGTACTTATCCCATCTCCCAACGGAGACAATTATTGCGACATGATAAAGTATTTGAGGCAACAGACTGCACTAATAACGACGAGTATATATGCACTAAGAAGGCAATCAAGTTATCATCATGCGAAGAGAATATATTACAACTAGAAGAAGAAAACTGTAAACTTTCAACAATTCAATGCCCTGCAAATATGTGGACGAAAATCAGCAATAATATATACCTCGTCTATACGACGGCAGCCGAAAGAGTCGAAATAGAATGCAGAGATGGAGTAAAGCAAACAAAAATCAAAGGATCTTCCCTTATAAAGAACGAAAATTGTCGTGTCACGTTCCAAGAACATACAATGGAATCAGTTGAAACACCTGAAGAAATTCTGCGGATTACGGAACAACTGCCACCTATCCAGTTTAGCAACAATGAGAATCAAATGGAACAGCAACTACAACAGTTAAGAAACCTTAAAATACCCGAAGGTAACGCTAACACAAGTTTTCCTTACATCATTGTCTTATATATCACATCAATAATACTAAGTCTATACCTGGGAACAAAAGCTTTCAAGAGGTTCCAATTACAACGCACAAAGAGACGTGACACATATCAGAGGAATGACGATATTGAGTTGACCACTGAACCAGCTCACCTTGAAACTTCACCTTCAATACCCCCTCGTCGTGAAGGGATATTTCCAGTCCCAGGGGAGAGGAGTTAAACAGACACCCTTCATGTATTTCTAAAATACCACATGGACCCCCACATGGACCCCCAGTGCCACATAAATGGACAGGTACCAGATGCCTTACCAGAAGCCCTGCTGAAGACCACCAGGATCTTATAAACAAACAATAACTTCTAATGCAACTCGTTGTCTCCCACAGAGGTGATTGAAATAACGCCAGACACACCACCACCCCGAAGATATGTTTATTATATAAGACGTACTTTGCTTTGTATAGACGCATTATTACTCTACTTGCCATCCGCGGCGGTACTCTGTATAATCTTTTAATTAATTAAATGTGTGAATAAAGTTTACATTTTTTTTCGGAAAACTCCGTCGCTGAAAGTTAACTCCCGTGAAGACGCCGATTACCAGAGAATACCTTGGCGTAAAGACACTAAAAATCCAATCAAAGATTATCGACTGCTTACCGTGACCTTTGGGACTGCGTCGGCACCCTATCTGGCAATTAAGACACTACAACAAGTAGCAATCGACGAAGGCAGTGCATATCCTGAAGCTGCTGAAACAATCAAGTCAGATTTCTGGATGGACGATCTGATGTCTGGACAAGATACCGTAGAGAAGGCTATAGAAGTAGCCCACAATATTGCAGCTATACTAAAAAAAGGAGGCTTTATATTACAAAAATGGTCTTCAAATAGTGCGGAATTTCTGAAAGAATTCAACCCGGTAGAGATAAGTTCACTCGTGAAAGTTGATTTACATGGTGGTGTAGTCCGCACCCTGGGTCTATCCTGGAATCTTGATGAAGATAAGCTGAAATATAATACTAACTTACCCCCACTTGCTAAAAAAGTGACGAAAAGAAGCATTCTGGCTGAAATACATCATATTTTTGATCCATTGGGCTGGTTGTCCCCTGCACTGCTTCCTGCAAAGTTACTACTGCAAAGGCTATGGCTGGAACATGTTACCTAGGATGTAACGCTGAAACCTGAAATAAAAGAAGAATGGTTAGAAATTAGACACAGCTTAGAAAATATCAATGAAGTGGAAATAGATCGATGGTTACACACAACAAAGGAGAACTTACCTGATGTTACTATACACGGTTTTTGTGATGCCTCCATGAAAGCTTATGGTGCCGTAGCCTATCTCAGACTGAAGACTAAAGAAGGAAAATACAGAACAGAATTGATAGCAGCACGTACTCGTGTTGCCCCGATTAAACCCCTTACCTTACCAAGACTAGAACTAAGTGGGGCAGTTCTATTATCGAAACTCTTAAAACACGTTAGTGAAGCTATGCACATACCGGTATCTCAAGTTTTCGCATGGACAGATTCCACGATTGTGTTGTCCTGGCTTCGTGGTGATCCTAATAGATGGCAAACCTTTGTCATTAATCGAGTTGTAACTACCCTTGACAACATGAAAGAAATGGTTTCACGTGATCTCACAAGATAACCCTGCAGACATGGCTTCGCGAGGAATGAAGTTAGCAGAATTCAATCAAAACCAGCTTTGGTGGCATGGCCCAGCTTGGTTGATACAAGAAAAAATTGAGATGCGACAAGTTGAAGATGAAGAAGTAGACCTGGAAAAAAGAAAAGAAGTTAATGTTAACACGAAAATACTAAAGGAAAAAACTGAAAAGGAAACATTACTTACTCAATTTGAAGAGTTTAATGATTTAACGGAACTAGTGAAGACCATCAGCATCTGTAAGAGATTCTTTCGATTAAATAAATGTAAAGATATCACTTCAAGTAAAGTACTAACAACAAGTGAATTAAACGAAAGCTTAGGAGATTACGTTAGAATAGTGCAAAATGACGAATTCCTCAACGAAATTAGTAATTTGAAAGAAGGAAAGTCTATAGAAAAGAAAAGCAGTGTAAAGAATTTGAATCCCTTCCTGGATGACAAAAATATCCTCAGAGTTGGAGGTCGGCTACGTCACGCTGATATCCCTGAAACCCGCAAACATCCGATGATATTAAGTAGTAAGAATCATTTAGCAAGACTGATTGTTTTAGATGCACACAAGAGAACACTACATGGTGGAGTTCAACTTACCATGAATTACGTACGATCTCGTTTTTGGATTACTAGACTCAAGACCTTGGTGTCGTCTACTATACATCAGTGTCTTATTTGTGCAAGACAGAGACCCATAACTCGCAATCAAATGATAAGTGATCTTCCCAAAGAAAGAGTTTCTCCTGCACGCCCTTTTTATAATTCGGGGTTAGATTTTGCTGGACCTCTCCAAATGTTACGTTCCAAAGGCCGAGGCAGCAAATGTGATAAAGGCTACATCTGCATTTTTATATGCATGTCCACTAAAGCAGTTCACCTCAAACTCGTTGGTGATTTGACTACAGATTCCTTTTTGGGGGCCTTTAAACGTTTTGTGGCAAGAAGAGGTAGATGCGGACATATTTGGAGCGATAGAGGTACAAACTTCGTAGGTGCGAGTAAAGAATTACAAGAGATGTGGAACGATACTAAGCTTGAAATGCCCGAAAATCTGGTGAATATGTTAACCGAAGACGGAACCCAATAGCATTTCAACCCCCCCTACAGCACAAACTTTGGAGGGTTATAGGAGGCTGGGGTAAAGTCAATAAAACACCACTTAAGGCGGATCCTAAGTACAAACCTAACCTTTAAAGAAATGACAACTACCTTATGTCAAATAGACGCGTGCCTTAACTCGAGGCCACTATGCCCTTTGGACGACTCTGACACAGAAAATCTATAAATACTTACTCCAGGCCATTTCCTAATAGGAGAAGCACCCATTAACGTACCTGATCCTAACTTAAAGGACGTAAATTGGAATCGCCTATCAAAATGGCAACACACTCAAAGATTAGTAAAAGACTTTTGCACAAGTGGCAAATGGAGTATTTATCACGACTGCAACAACGGCCTAAGTGGTTGAGTCGCAAACAAGAATTCCAAATTGGAGATATTGTCTTGATAAAAGAAGAAAATCTTCCTCCTTGCAAGTGGGCATTGGGGCGTATCACGGATAAACATCCAGGAGAAGACAATCTGTGTCGCGTTTATAGTTTAAAAACTGGTGGTAAAATAGTTAAACGTTCAGTGTCGAAACTTTGTGAACTTCCTATAAACAAAAATAAACCAAGTGAGGAGTGACTTTTCAAAATGGCTTATTTCTGTATGATCATTTTTTTCAGGAACAAGAAAAATACAAAAACTTTTCATACATGAACATTTTTAGTAACAAACTTTTATGTACATAATCTAGGTAGGTTAATAGATCGTTCCACAGTGTATATATTTTTTTAATACTCTAAATTATGAGTTATTATAATATGATTTAAGGAAATAAGCCATTTAGTCGCAAACTCCAAGAAATAAGATGTTTTGTTTCAGCATTCCTTAGAAATAAGCCATTTTGTTTCGGCACTCCTAGAAATAAGCTATTTTGAAAAGGATGGTCTAGCAAAAAAAAAAAATCTTGTTTTTTAAAAACTTTTATTAAAATCTGAAAATCACACGCGGACTTCTCCTACATCCTCTTCATTGCAGTCACAATCATATTGGTGTTCCTCAGCTGATTCCTCCGTCACATGTAACAAAATATTTTTGTACCATTGAAGTTCAGGCAAGGCAGTCCATTCTTCCCCAAATTGTTTTTTAAGTAAATTTAATACATCTTTTTTCTTTTTTTCTGAAACTGGCTGCGGAATAGATTCTGCAACATCAATAGTTAGTGGAATACGTTTACCCCGTTTCAATAATGTCTGCCAAGGATCATTTCCATCAAATCTATAATATTGGGAAGCTTTTATTTCACAACCGATAGTCTTCTGTCTTTTAACAGTTTTTTTTTATCCAGACTCTTTTTATTTTTTGCAATCCCTCCACATTTTAAAATTTTTCCTTTAAATCCTTTATTTCAAGCAGTTGCCAATCATTTCCTAATAACCTTACATTGCCATGGTTTTTGAAGATATCATGCTAACCATCTTTGGTGGTGATCACTGGTATTTTTCTTAGTTCTTTTACCAGTCGTCCAAAAACACGATCTGCGGGCAAAAAACTATGACCACGCACTGGAAAAAATAAATGTATTTCCTTCACTTGAGCAGGTGATTTTGAGTAAAGCCATTGCATTAGTGAATGTATGATATGATTATTTTTATTTTGGCCTCCGCAGCCATCACAAAATAAACGTATAGTATCAACATTATTGTCAATGTTCATGGAGGATAGATAATCATATACAGCTGTTCCTATTTCTGTTGGCCCGCGCTTGGCAATGGTTTCATCCCAAGTATAAAACCAAGGATCTTTTGAATGTAAAGGTACAACACAAAAATTATAAAGACTTATTTGCCTAAAATAAAAGGCATCTTGAATAGGCGTTTTTGGAAGTGTTTGTACCTGTTGAAGATCAAAACAAAGTGAAACGGAGTTTGGAGGATTATCTTTCATGTGAGTATAAAATGCCTGGGCCCTTATCTTATGTACCCGAAGTTCTACCATTAATTTTTGCTTTTTTTTACTGTCTCCTTCATTTTTAATTCTATTTCCCCACAGCACACACACATTGCAAGCATCAGAGGATGGCGCAGAAAATCCCACATTAAACTCTTCATAAAATATTTTATAAAACATGGTTTTTTTTACTTGCAAGTTTGAGGCGACAGAAGAATTATACAACTCCCTTAGTTTCTTACAGTTTAAATCACTAGACAGATATATTCTTTTCGATTTTTGTCTGTTGTGGTGGCTTTCTCTTGCTGGCAGACATTTAATGAAATTCCTCAGTGATTCCTTTTTATCAATAGATTTGTATGACTTACGGTCCCCACCACGCTTTTCTTTAGGAATATTTCCTCTGACTGTAGTTCTATTGATTATATTAAGCCTCTTTTCATTGACACTAAAAACTGCAATGAACATTTTCTTACACACAGTCTTAATTTTATTTTTCTTACAAAATAAGTTGTAACTGCAGCTTACAGTTCTCTTTCTTATATTATTTGATGGTTTGGTTTTATCCTGTGGTTCATACGAATGTAATAATCTACAAAGATAGGTATCTTGATCAATTTTGGACGTGTTAGCATAAAACGCATTACGGTTTTTTAGAACTTGGCGCGTGGTGAAAGAACTACATTTATATTTACTGCCCTCTTTGTGCTGACATGGAATCCTGAATTCTGAACCCAAAGGATTCTTATCAATGTACCTGAAGCAATAATAAATTTAATAAATTAAATAGGTATCTAGTAGGATTAAATTACAATTCAAACGAGTGCCGTTCATACATTGCTGAAAACTACTTACGATTTTCTTGTTCGACTGTTTTGTCCTGATTTCCTTTTTCTGGTGCCTGAATTTAACTCCTCTACGGTCTTATCTGCCACTAGCACCGTTATTTACTCTGAATTAATCTGATCAGCAACAAAATGAACAAAAACACCAACGACACGAGAAAATATTTTTCACCTTGACACTCAGCTCAGCCTTGACATGCATGACAGAACTGAGTTGACAGCAATGTGACACATGACGTTTAATATTTTTTTAATTGGCCGTAGTCAAATATAAAGTGTTGCCAATGTATAAAAATATATTTGCGGATCCACTTCCAGATCTAAAGCAATCTTTCCACCCTCCAAAATAACCTGTGATACCCAGCTTAGAAATAAGCCTTTTTGATACGTATTAACAAAATTTCCCTACATAATGTTCTAGAAATGAGCCATTTTGAAAAATACTCCTGTCATAATTAGTAGGGCCGAGAATTAACGTAAATTAAGCTATTTTGTTGCGGAAAGCATTATTCATGGCCATTTTTCTTCGAGATTTAAGTACTTTAGAACCGGACACTTCACGTCATACGATGTGAGTGTTCACAAAGTCCCGATTGGCATAAAAAAAAGAAGTAAAGTTGGGAACCCGAAATAAGCCGTTTTGAAAAGTTACTCCTCAAGTGTCAAGTGTAATAAAAATGAAAGGTTAAAAAAAAATTGACATGTGTAGAAAAATTGTCATGTGTAAAAAAATATATGTCATGTGTAAAAAATATATATACATATATATATCAAATGTCAAGTTCATAATTTTTTAAAAGTATTTCATTTAGAATCCATCTTAGAATTTCATAGAAGAAAACATAAAATGTAAAATTTTAATCAGGTTCGTACATTATGCTAGCTCCTTAATGATGTTTACGACTAACGAGTGCATTTCTTGGAAATATTTATTTGCATCGATACTTTTGCATAGATACTTAGATGTCACTGATGTTGAGTTTTGTTGATGAAATGATGGTAGTAATGAAATGTTAATCATTTAACGATGCAACTGAATTATTATGTTGTATTTTAGGCATGCATTTTATCCTAATTTGACTCGTACTTTTGTACGATCTAAGTTGTAAATTTAGGAAATATTTATGAATTTTATGTTAGGTTTGTCATAGTGATGTATTATTAAAAACTTCGTTTTTAGGGTGGCGGCATGTTACGCCTATTACGGCTATTTAGTTAAAAATGTTATGCATGTACCTATATCGGACAAGCCTTATAAACGATGTGCATGTAAAAATTAATTTAGTTCGCAATAAACCCAGTCAGAGCAAGACGCATGCTATTTTACTTAAAATCCCACAAAAGAAAGGGCCAATCTGAACCTTATGGCCCGAACAATGCCACAGCTTAAATTTTGGATCCAAATCTGCCAAAATGGCAGAAATCTGCCACAAATGGTCACACTGGTAGAAAAATGTTGACATCGTAAAGTTTTGACACTGACAGATAGTTTTCTTTTTTTTTTACAACCCTGGATACTAAATTTTTTTACATTTGTCATAAGTCATAATGTTGTTACGTACGTTTTACAAAGGTAGTTATTTGTTACTTAATATATTATGATATTAGTCTTGCACTGACTTGAACATACGCTAGGTAGGTACGTTAATGTTTTATTTTTCTTTCTTCCACTAAAATTCAATATACTTTGTATGTAGCTACTTATAATGTTATGTGTATGTGTGTAATATTGGTTGACTGGTGGGTGGTGCCGCGCATTGAAATCAAATCGGAATTATTCAAAGTCACAAAATTAAGATTCTAGGAATATCTATATAAGTGCATATATTTATTAAGTATATATTTTATTATTATATTGTATTCTATTCGATTGTATGTCTGATAGTGAGTCATATCATATCACACCGGTGATGAAGAATATTACTCTTGTGATGAAAGTGTGAACGCCTCCTATGTTTCGCTCGGCGATTATGTCAATAACTGCTTCTCGAGTCACTCTACTCATCTTAACATATGCCACATAAACGCCCAAAGCCTTCGGGCTTATTACTCAGAGTTCGTGGACGTATTCGCTGAGGCTAACGTTCATGCCATTTTAATTTCCGAAACGTGGTTGAAACCGGAGCTTTTGTCAACTTCCTATCCATTACCTGGTTTTATACTCATAAGAAATGACCCTATGGATAAAGGTGGCGGTGGTGTTGCCATATACCTCTGGTCGGAAATTAATTACAAAATCTTAAATACTCCTTCTGGCTAATACTCGGCTTCAGCGGAATTTATTTTCCTCGAAATTCAGGTTAGGGGTTCCAAGGCTGTCCTCGGTGTTGTCTATTGTCCCCCATCTACTAATTATTTTTCAGACCTTGAAATTGCTCTAGACACATTTGGGTCTGAGTGCACACATCAAATAATTTTAGGTGACATTAATACAAATCTTAATGATGCAGGCGATTTGTCTCGGTCTCAGAAACTAAATCATATCCTGGATTCTGCTGATCTGAAGGTCTTGCCACTAAATGCCACTCACACAAATACCAATACTGAGGACACCTGGCTGGATCTAATCATTGCTTCATCTGTGGACCATGTTGTCTCACACGGCCAATATCCAGCTCCATGTTTTTCTAGACATGATCTCATCCATTGCTCGTATAATCTCAAACCCCCTAAAATAGTACCCAAAACTATGCATCTCCGTAGTTTTGCCAGAATGAATGTAAACAAACTTAAAACCGATGCTGCCAAAATGGGGCGGGACAGAATATGGGCTGTCGCAACTGTAGATGAAAAAATTGATATTTTTAATCAGCTTTTAACTAACTTGTATGACCAGCACGCTCCTATTAGAAAAGTTAGAATTAAAAGGCCTCCAGCTCCTTGGATAACACGTGGTGTTAGGATGGCCATGCGTAGAAGGGACAAAGCATTTCGGAAGTTTAGGAAGGAGCGGTCTGATGATAACTGGGCTTTGTTTAAGGTTGCGAGAAACCGGTGTAACAGCATGATGCGAGACGCTAAACGCCGTTTAATCTCTGATACTATCTCCTCATCTTCAGCTGCTGATATCTGGAAGTTCTTAGGAACCCTGGGTATGGGCAATTCAAATAACATAGACATCCCTTCTTCGATTACGTTAGACGATATCAATAAACATTTCTCCACATCTACTCCATTGGATCGCCTAACAAAATTGAATACAATATCTTCCATTCAATCTCTCCCAAGTCTCAACATTCCGCAATTTTAATTTATTCCAGTCAGTCAGGAGGAGGTTAAAAAAATATTCTTGGCAATAAAAACCAGGGCTGTTGGTTGTGACCAAGTAAATCATCGCATGATAGAAAATATATTAGATATTATTTTACCAGTCATTACCCACATTATAAATTACTCACTGTCAACATCCCAATTTCCTTTCCTTTGGCGTAAAGCCTATATTCGCCCTCTTCCCAAAATCTCTAATCCTTCCCTTCCCAGCCATTTTCGTCCCATCTCAATTCTGCCGCTCTTGTCCAAGATTCTCGAGGCTTGCGCTCACAGACAACTCACCTCATTTTTCCATAACAATGATCTGTTGAATCCGTTTCAATCTGGCTTTGGGACTGGGCATAGCACTGTATCTGCTTTACTTAAAGTGACCGACGATATTAGAGCCGGTATGGAGGATACTAAACTCACTGTGCTGGGTTTAGTGGACTTTTCGAATGCCTTTAATACCGTCGACCATGACATCCTCTTGGCAATCCTATCCCATCATTCCGTTTCACCTGAGGTAGTAAATTAGTTTTCTTCTTATCTTCGAGGTCGTCAGCAGTCAGTTCGTCTCGACGAACGTACTTCCAATTGGAGTAACATTGATACTGGCGTACCACAAGGCGGGATTCTTTCTCCATTACTGTTTTCAATCTTTATAGATTTTATCACAAAAGAACTTCAGTGCTCGTATCATCTTTACGCCGACGATTTGCAACTTTATACTCAGACGGAAGTCGACCAGGTAGACAGCGCCGTAGAAAGAATAAATGCTGATTTAAGGGCGATAGGTGACTGGTCCCGGCGATTTGGAATAACAGTTAACCCCAACAAATGTCAAGGGATACTGATCGGCAGCTCACGTCTTTTAAGTCGTATTGACAATGGCACCATATCACCAGTATTGTATGAAAACTCCATCATTCCATTTAGTTATAGCGTGAAAGACCTTGGCCTACACATAGTTTCTACTTTCGCCTGGAATGTGCAGGTTTCTGAGACTTCTCGTAGGATCACATGGATTGCGCTCCCTTTACAAACTGAAAAATTTTCTTCGTATTAATATAAAAACTATGCTTATTCAAACTCTTATTCTTCCTATTCTGGACTATGGTGATGTGTGTTACTCGGATTTGAATTGTGACCTCCTAAATAAACTCGATAGACTTCAAAATAACTGTCTTCGATTTATATATAGCCTTCGTAAGTACGACCATGTGTCTGCTTACCGTACGCAACTAAAATGGTTGCTTATACGTCAGCGTCGCCAGTTGCATATTCTCACAACTCTCTTTTCCATTCTTTTTGACCCTAAAACTCCGTCATATCTCAAATCAAAATTCACTTTTCTTCGTGATACTCATTTAAAAAATCTTCGCTCTTCTAGCAGCAACATGGGTATTGAAGGAGCAATAGAAGCCATGCTTTACTGCCCTGAGGCACCATAGGATTTGCTGTTGATCTCGAAGGTGCAACAATTCGGCGAGTGAGGCGTCGAAATATGTAATGACGGTAAAACATTAATGAAAGGTATGCGAGTTAATAATTTTTTTGTTTTAAATTTTGTGGTGTCTGCGAATGTCTGCCACCCGGTTTTCCAAGTGTATATGTTGTCTCTAATAAATATAAATTATGCCATCATTGCAGCGCCTAAGCCACGCGAAAAATATTTTTTTTTTCGAGTTGATAACTAATAAAATGGTAGATGACATTGATCAAATCAAAAGTGGTACCGAGTGACAATATATTATGTGGGGCTGTATATATGGGAAACAGAGTAGACTACCATTCAATCAGACTAAAGACAAAAGATATATTGAACGACTATTATGTGTTATACAGTTCGATGTGTGTGGCCCAATCACTTTTTCAAAATCAACAAAAAATATTTTGTTTGGCCTGACCAATTTACTCATTACTGTATTAAGTAACTATTAACAAAAAAAAAAAGGTCTGATGTTTTCTCTGGTCTGAAAACGAAGCTAATTAAATTAAAAATTTATTTATTTATATTGTGATAACAGTGGGGAGTATTTATCCACTGAAATAAAAATTGTGTTGAAACGGGAAGTACTTACCACTTATTAGTTTCAAAGATGCCACAGTTAAATGGCGTTGCAAAAAAAATATATATTAAGATCTAATACTGGGAAAGCTCGTTCTATGGTCAATGGTGCAAGTCTAAAAAAGGTATTTCGGCTGAGGCTGTTTTAACTGCTGTTTACTTAATTAATTTAACATGCTTTAATAAAAATACCGTTTGAAATGAGCTATAATATATATATATATTTATTTGTAGAAATTCCGAAGAAAAAAATGTGTTAAACATTTTATTTTTTCTTTGGTTTGGTGTTATGTTGGTAATTCTGATTCTATAATTCAATATAGCTAGTGGGATCAAAATTATTCTGTATACTCTCGTCATCATTATTGTTACCGACGGAAACCAGTGCGGTATTTTCTCCGAGTTCCTTTGCTCAGCTGGTAGCACGGTGGACTGCAGGTCGTGCACAATGAAAACACTTTTCTCTCTTCACTTGTTTATTCTACTAGGCTCACAATGACACTGAAGTACAAATCACATTGATCCTGCCTTATATTTATACATTCGAGCCACAAAAAATCTCAAACTAAAAGAGGGTAGGTGTGCCTAGATATATCCCCTCCACTTTACAATGTCGGTTACCTCACAAGGGGCGTAGCCATGGAAATCCCCAAAATTACCAAGACCTATTACAAATTCGTAAGGAAATTCCATGACCAACCACCTTAGAATACCTATTTACCTCACGTTTAGCACTATATACCTGTGCTAGACGCTACAATTTGTACCAGGGAAATAAATGTTACACCCAGTTCATAACTCATTTACTCAATATAAGTCCATATACAACAGGTAGATATATCTAGGCACCCTATATTTACATCTATTTATCCTATATATACCTAGGTACACCTGCGGTCAGTTCTGCATGGATATTTCCATAACAAAATCGATTGCGCCGATTTGCGCCACGCCCTCTTTAAAAACTTGTTTGTTTGTTTGTTTGTTTATAAAGCTTTATTGTACACAAGAAAGAACACAGATACAAATCAGAAAAGTAAACATACAACGGCGGACTTATCCCGTATAGGGATCTCTTCCAGTCAACCGGCCAGTAATTGAGAGGAATGTTTACTTATTAAGCGTTTGGGGTAGAAGTAGTACAATTTAAATTTACAGAAAGGTACTGCACAAAAAAAAATATATACAGGTATGTAAACTACACAAATACAACTAAGATAAACTTACATATAAGAATACATATATATATATATATATAAATACATAAAATAAACTATTTAAAATAAAAAGTAATTAGCTCGAAGTAACTTAGGATTCCGAAAAGAAATTTAAAATTTTATTCTTAAAGGAGCCCAAGGACGATGCCATTTTAGTATCTGAAGGGAGCGAATTCCAAAGGTGTGCTGCCATCACAGAGAAAGATTTAGAGTAAGACTGCGAAGAATGAGGAGGTATATATAAGAGAATATTATCAGCTGAGCGAAGGCGGATGTCGATTTGCCGAAAGGAAAATTTATCACGAAGGTAATTAGGACAGGCAGGATTGAAGAAAACTTATGTATTGGTTTGGTTTAGATACCATAGATGGCGCTAGTTGGATTGGAAATAAGAAAATAAATAATTTACATGGCTCATTCAAGTCTCGTTCTTTGCTAGTTATTATATTATCACAAATTCTCCTATTACAATTAAAAACCTTATTGCAGAGAAACGACAGATAGCTAGGATTCGAACTCGGTAGCATAAAATTTGTCTTATGTTTCAATACCACTAACCATTAGACCAATGCGTATCTATGCAGAGGATTAAAATTACCCTACTGTTTATCCTGTTGTAGTTATTTATGAAGGTTGATATTGTAAGCGACTAAAATAAAAACTCAAAAGAATTGAAGGTAGTTTACCATTGATTTATAAAAATGATATCTTTGTTAAATCATAACGTTCTATACTTTCTTTGAGTAAGTTCAGTTACGATTGCGTTAAACGAGTTTTAATTATTTATTTTAATATGAGTTCGTGTTTGAATATTGATATGGCTACGAGGGCCCAAATAATAGCTTTGCCTAAGCAAGGCCTTAATTATTCTGAAATTTCTAGAGAAACTGGCTTAAACGTAAGTATAAAAAAATTATTGAATTCACTTTCTGTTATTTACTTTACTACGCATGGCCATTGAAACATAAAAATAAAACATATATTCCTTTTTTAGATAAAGACTGTCACTTTATGGATAAAACGGTTTTAAGAGGAGGGTTCGTTGGAACACCGCAGTAGATCCGGCAGAAGACCCCATATTAGCTCAGACCAGCGTGAACTTATGGTGCAAGGTTATGAGGAAAATGGCTTTATCCCAACCAGATATTACGCAGGATTGTTTAACACATCTTTACGAACGGTGCGTCGTGCTCTCCATAGTGAAGGTCTGCATTATTGGCGACATGCTATTAAGCCATTGCTAACCGAAACCCATAAAAGAGCGCGATTAGAGTTCGCTTTGGAATATAGAAATTTCGACTGGAGTAACGTCATATTCAGTGATGAGAAGACTTAAATCTAGCCAACACGGGCGAGTTACGCTGTAGCATAGGAATAATACGCGTTATAATAGTGATCACGTTGTGCTTAACTGTGAATCTGGTCGTATAACAGTAAACATGTGGGGGATATGGGGGGTATGGATGAGTGCCACAGGCCCAGGAGAACTAACTTTAGTACCCAGTCGAGCAAATAGTGTAAATTATTTAGACGTGCTGAAAGAATCGATCAAAATGGCGGTTATACAGGTTATTAGCTGAGACCGGGATAGCTATATATTGTGTTTAAAATGAGCGTAAGTAGGATATTTTTTTTTTGTAATAGCAAAATGTTATTATACTAAGTGATTTTTATTATTTTCTGCATTTTTACAAATGTTTATATTGTCTTTTATTCTTTATGGTAGCTACAACCCGGTCTCAAAATTGTTATTGATTTGAGGTTTAGCTTCAATCTCTTCCTCGATTGGGAACGAATACTTAATCTATAAACCTTAAAATCATATTATATTAAATCATTTAGTCAATATATATATCTGCAAAACGAATTTTTGTAATAAACTATACTACACTAACTCTAAATATAAGTAGGCAAAACATTTATAAAACTTATGTTGTGTATTTAGCGAAAGGTTATAAGTTAAATTGTATTCATTATAAGACTATAATATTACTAATGTTGTTTTATTTCTTATCTACCTACACGAAAGTTGCAATTGTAAACGTTAATCAGTAAGAAAAATATTTGTTGATGTTTCCATTTTACCAAATAAAAAAATATTAACATATTTTTTATATTATAAAAAATTATATAAAATATAAAACAATTAATTATTATATTATTTCTTTTTTTTAAAATTAAGCCTTACTTGGGATTCGAACCGCTGCCAATCGGCTCATACGTCAACAATGCGCCACTAGCTCATCTATCTGTTTTCAACTTTAGTGAAAATAAGATCTACTAGTAAATGAAAGGATAACTTGTCATTTTTTTTTTGTGAACAGTGCCATCTAGTTTTATTCTGAGGCTCCTAATGCAAAACCTCACAGAAAAGTAAACCTTATGCTTTCCATGCAGAACTGATCAGAAGAAAATTTTCCATAGCAGCAAAATTCCATAGCAGCAAAAAAATTGAGCAGGGTTTCAACGCCAACTGAGTGGATTATATCTTAAGATGGCGCTAGTATTTCTTAAAAAAAAAAAACAATAAGCTATGTTTTATCGAAAATATATTTTATTTTTTGCTATAGTTACTATTTTATTTCATGTCATCACAAATTATCTTAAGCTAATTAAAAATCATATTTTGCAGATGCACGTTGAGCTGAGCACCTGAGCTTTTGTTATTTTTAATTTGTGAATACGCCATCTAGTTTAAATTCTGTGAGTCCAGGTGCAAACCCTCACAGAAAAATCGACTTTATGGTATCCATGCAAAAAAGACCGTGATAGTACGCTAAAAAGCCCTAACTTAACCATATGGGAAAAAATATCTTTATTTAATTTGCTTATCTATTTACAATATACATATAGCTAGCTATTCTGTCCGCAACAATTATCATAGCAGCCAGTTTACTGGTCATAAAAAATTTTAAGCATATCTTAATATTTTCAATGATTTCTAAAGCGAACAATTTGTAGCAACCCATGGAAATCTATGGAATATAATTAAGAGTAAACACTAGTAGCCATTTTTACCTACAAAACATTCTCGACTGTTTTATCTTTGGTTTATGACTCTAGATTTTTTTAAACACCTTCGATCAATATCATCTCTCACTGAGTCTGTGCGTTTTAATATATTTTAATGTTTTTTAGTGCTAGCTTTACGTTAATTAAACGGCGCAATATATACTTATAGGCCGCAAACAGACGCTTTTAAACACACAGTAAAAACCCCAGAACAATACGCGTTAAAATCGAAACGGTAGGTACGACAAATACCATTTGTCGTACCGTTTCGATTTTGTGAAGTTTTGGACGAGGAAACAGTCGAGAAAAAAACCTTGACTTGTAAGAATTTGATCTCCGAGTTATATTCAGTTCCACCCTCGCCATCACGAAATACACATGTACTTAACAATTCTTAAATAAAAAACGGATTGTTCATAAAATATAATCGATAAATGTTTGCAACACTGTACGATTACATGTTTTATTTAAATGGAGTAGGACCACTAGTGCCTCATTATCGCCTTAATGAGTCTAATAAAAACTTACCGTTCCAAGGTCTTGTCCGCCACTGTCCCGGAACTTTGTTTTCGACGACGGTTGTGTACTAAGCTGATAAATTTTTTCAACCATGGGTTCTTGTTGCTTCTTAACATCTTTTATTGGGTTCATATACTCCAGGGATTGTTTGAGCATAGTTATGACTTGTGCTGGAGTGGGGCCTTCTTTCCTCTGGAGAATATTATCTGTTTTAAATTTAAAAACAAAAAATAAAGATACCAAGAACACCAATAAGAAAAACGACACCACCAAGAAATTACACAGAAAACATGTTAATTTCATGTTTTCAAATTGTTGGTGTTATCTTATGTTACGAACTGTTAGGTTTTTTGCTGTAACCTCAAAAAATTTACTTAATCACAAAATTCTGATTTGTTGGTCGTTACAATTGATAAGTGAAAGTTTTACATATAACTCTCAACTTATATAGTAAGTACTTTATTATTTGTCTAAAATCTCTAAAAGTCTCTACGAGTCCACGCCTGCCTGGAATTTCACAGCCTGGGTATAACACGTAAACCCGTCTTATATCAGTCCCAGTAGTATTAACTTCTTCGATTCCTTTATAGAAGCACTATATGTAATATTTAATGTATTTATATGTACAACTTCACTGTCCAATGTGACTCACAAGGAACTTTTGGAATAAGTTCAGGAGTCACGGGTGACTCATTTCCCGATACTTTTTGGCAAGATTTTTCGTCATGAGCGTGGCGCAATAGACTAATAAAAACTACGTGAACGTATAGCAAAAACCCTAAACTTTCATGTACAAAAATTTGTTTTCGCAATTTTTTAAAATTTCTTTTGTTATGGACAAATAAAAACATGCGTAAATATGGTTATTATTATGGATTATTTAGTATGAAATAAAACAATATTAAAAACATAGAAAACGTTTTATTGGGTTTTTAATATATAAACTAAATAATAAAATTATGATGAAAGAAACTGATGATGAAAGATAAATTACTCACAATGTTTTTCATTGTAACAATCCAAACAAAACGCTTTTTTACAAGCTTTACACTCAGTGTGCACTTGTTTGGCTTTTCGAGCCAGCTGATTCAAACTTTTTAGTTTGGAATAGCAACCAGTACATCTCTTTCGAACTAATTTATTGGTTATAGCATTACGCGGAATTTCCTGAAGACTGTGACTAGACGAAATTGAAGATCTTGAAGGTAGAGAGAGCGAAGGTCTTGGAGGCACGTTAGGTTCCGTAGTTGTTGCTGCTGGCCCGAGAAAATATCTAACTAATTGTTCCTGAACTTGCAAGACAGATAATGTAGGTCTTTCTGCCGCTAATTCATTGTATATGCATCTGGCATTTATAACAGCAACTTGAAACAGTAGATCTATAGCAATTTTTTTGTACCAGGTTAGGCTTTTGCGTAATGGCGAATGAAATGATGCAAGTTGGTCTGAAATGTCTATTCCTTTTTTAGCCTCATTATAATCTATTATAACGTCAGGTTTAGTGACGTCGCCTCTCTTTGTAGACACCTTTGACATACTATCTCCATGACAAGTCAAAATCATAAGTACGTCGCGTTTATCGCACCATTTCAGAACAGTATACAGATTGTCTTTTTGCATGGCTATTTGCTTTCCTCTTTTTAGGTTTTTCTTAACCACTTCCTCTGGAAGATTTTTTTTGTTCTTGCGTAAAGTTCCGCAGAGGTCCGTTTTTCGTTCCTTTAGATATGTTGAGGTTAGAGGAAGGCTGGTATAATAATTATCGGCGACAATAAGACGACCGTCATTCAGGAGCGGTGCAACTAATTGAATCACAGTTGAACCAGGTTTTTATCAAGTCCTGGTAATTGCTCCGATACCCCGGAATAAATCTGATAAGACCATGTATAGCTATTTACAGTACAAGCTTTGTAGCTTCATACCATAACGATCGGTCTTGGCGGGATTGTACGTTCTAATAATTAGTCTTCCGTGAAACTTTACCATGGACTCATCAACTACTATAACATCGTTAGGTAAATACAGGCTGCGAAAATTATCTACAATCCTGTGTATTAGAGGATCAATCTTATGGGTTCGTTGTTCTCCAATAACACTTTTTTTTTTTTTTTTTTTGACGCGGAGAAAATCCCTTCGGATACCTTACCGGTTACGGGACACCGGTAAGGTTATGTGGTGTTACCACTAAAAACTCCGCGGTGTCACCTCTCAGCCGCTATCGGCCGGGACCGTGTGCTTCTTCATGCTCCACAGCCCCGGCGCGGCCGGCCGCTACTTAAGCGGCCCCGGCTCGCCAACGGCCTCACGGCACCCTCTGCTGAATCAGAGGGGCCGGAGTAACCGCCGCCTTGGCCTCTTGGCCCAAGGACAGACGCGCTGACACGCACACGCGCCTGCCTTCCACTCCGGAGGGCTGTCCGTTGGACGATGGAATCCCGTTTCCACCGTCCAACCAGCCCTCATAATTTGGGGCCTGCGGAAGCAGGCCCTGCCCCAGTCCACCTGACGGCGACCGGGGCCCACACAGCCGGCCGCAGGGGATAGGGAGAGCGGCAACGTAACACCGACACTCCTCTTCCCCTGCGGCCCCACCGATGCCGTGCCAAGCGCCACGGCCGCGCTTGGTCGCGGAGGATAGGGCGAGCGGCAACGAAACACCGACACTCCTCTTCCCCCGCGACCCCTACCACGGCTGTGATGGTAGGGAGGTCGTCGTCACCCCCTTCCCTCACAGCCAGGCCATTCCCGCCAGGAATGGCCTCCGCCGGGCCCGGGGAGGCCTAAGCCTCAACCCGGGCAACGGGTTCCTCTTAGCTTCCCTGCGGCCGAGGCAACCGCAGGTACTGAGCCCCCTCATCGCGACAAGATGGGAACCACATCGGGGGGGAGTTTCTCCAATAACACCTATCTCAACTTCAGTGAAATGCCAGCATCTAAGTATTGTACTAAATCTTGTTATATGTCATATTTATTCTATGCATTAGCGGATTATAGTAAAGTACATCCAATTTCCAATAATGTTCAATCGAGGGCTTGGGATTTAGTCCCATATATATTATTACGCCAAAAAAGATTTTCATCTCCTCTCTGCTTACATCTTTCCACCTTGTCATCCTGCTAAATTGTGAAGTGCGTATTTGTTTCAGTAAATCTGCATAATTATTAGTATGAATCACCATCTCGTCAATCAAGTCATCGGGGACAAAATATTCATAAATTTTGATCAAAGAAACTTGTCCATCGTCTGTAATGGCGTCCATATTTTGCACCCCATAATTTCCTGTAAATGTTTCCCTACCTATCGGCAAAAAATCCGATTTCCATTCTGAATAAGGTACGTCAGATGAAGATGAACCTCCTGGAGTCGGTGATGGTGATGGTACTGCCCTAGAAGTACTTGCTATGAAGTCCGCAATTACCTCAGTATCCTCGCTCTCTTCGTCGTCTTCATTGGGTTGATATTCATCATCACTGCCACAGCTGAAGGGGTCTTCATCGGAATTTGAAGCTTCCAAATACCGCTCAATTTCCTCCGTTGTATAAGTTTTTTTTAGACATTTTTAGCGATTATATAAACTTTTATGAAATTATAACCTCAATTAGCAATCTCAAATCATAAGCAAATGTTTTGTGTTTTTTTTTATTATTATTTTAGTACCGTCCTGTAATCGAAATAAACTCATTTGTCATTAATTCTACTGTCTATGGCTATGCGCACATATGACTCATTGAACTTACGAGAAAAAAAACATCACCCTACGACCATGAGCATATATGAGCAATTAAAAAAAAATTGAAAACAGATTTTTTTTTTCACAAATATATTTTTTAATGATAATGTTACTATTATTTAGCCTAACCGAAGAAAAAAAAATATGAACGTGGAGAAGTCGTAAATTGTATTGTATGGGGACAGTGAAGTTGTTAAATTGTATAATGTAAAGTTAAAGAAACATGAACACAGCTATCACTTTCACTTATAATTATTAGAAATTATTATTTAATAATTTTATAGAAATTAATTATCACTTTTTTTTATTTAAAATAATTTCAGACTTTATCTCAGCAGTATTATTGGATTAGGCAGTGATGATATTGCGCTACTCCTCTGGTTCAGAACATCCTTCATCCTGAAACAAAAATAAAGCACTATCTACTATTTTTGGTTCTAACAATACCACAATAATTAACTTACGTACTTCACTCTGAAAACACGGTTCATAATTAAAAAACATTTCCTTCTGAATTTTCTTTATCCTACTTTTTATGCGGGGTTGGCACAGCGTGTGAGTTTTTTTCATTTTGTTTTATCTCCAGTCAACTCGTCCGTCACTCCCTTCTTACACATATCCTTCTTTACACCTTCCATTCAAAGTTTCTTTGGTTTCCTTCATTTCGATGTCTATTGATATATTTGACATACATGTTCTGAACATGCTCTTCACATTCCATACCAGCCTAACTTATAATTCCTTAATTATTTTGTTATAAATATGTAGGTACTTTTACAGTTTCTCTTCTATTTCCTAGTCAAAAAAACAAAAGTCAAAAAAATTATTCAATGTAGGAAAAAAATTATCTCTTATTGAAGGTCATTTTTTAAAATATTATTTTAGTGCAAAAGCTAAAAACTACTAGCGTTTCGGAACGACCACTGCTGGGAAGATGACGCCGAAAGAAACCCAGTTCAGTATGGTTCCTACCCAGCTTTTATAATTGTGTTACAATTACAATGCAGATTTATACTTAAGCTTTAATACATTTAAATTATACAATTACAATTCGCAGTCAACTATTTCCAAGAATTTTGCTCAAAAAATGATAAATGGTCATTTACATTATAATACGCATTTTAATAAATGATTTTTAATAATTTGTCTTAAACTTACATAATGGTAACGCTACTATATTATCTGGAATTTTATTATAGAGGCGCAAGCCGAGATCCACAAAAGATTTTTTTGTTTTCTCTAACCGAAAAGCTGGGATAGCTAATTTGTTTTTATTTCTTAATACTATGAATACCTCCTGATCTTGTCTTTTTGCCTTACACCACACACACACCTCAACATACGCATATCCGCAGCGTGCAACCTTCTTTCATCTGCTGCTTTGGTGGGCCAAGTCTCAAAGTCGTATATCAATAGTCTCGCTCGGTCCATAGCTACTCATAAAAATCACAGTCACCAACTTGTACATTGATAAGCACGGTTTTAAGTAAGTTTGTACCTACAATAAATATGCGTCGCACCTGATATAAGACACTGACTGGCTAACATATAATATGTATAGATATATCCAATCAAAAACATTAACATGCACAAAAATGCGCAAGTCTCGCAACGCAGTTCTTCTACCGTAAAAAAATGTTAAATGTTATGTAAACCAAGTCGATTAATTTAGTACCTACCTATTTAATATAAAGTTATCATATTACTTTGTCATAAATTGATACCTTCTTCACTAACATTTTATAGTAACTATAAAATAATACAATTTTAATGAATAGAGTGACTATATCAATCGCACGCAGCAACATAATCTACAAATAAATATAAATAGTCATCCATATAGATACTTTAAAACTAATAAAAGCATGAAGCGTAACTTAAGATTATAGATTTTGTTTTATCTACATTTTTTTTTGACCGACTTTCAAAAAGTAGGAGGTTATCAATTCATCGTGATCCTTGTTTTATGTATGTACACCGATTATTCGAAGACGCCTTTGGACCGATTCAGAAAATTCTTTTTATTTCAATGGGTTTACTTGAGATGTGGTCCCAAATTTTTTTATCAAAATCGGTTGTGTAGTTTGAGGGTGAAGTGAGTTTTTAGTTCTGTAAAATTATGCTTTTATTGCAAAGTCACTCTATTTATAAAAAAATATGTAATCCAGCAGGAGTGTCGAAAGGGTCAGAAAAGTATTATTGTAATTAGTCCAATTTTTAGATTATCCAAAACTTATTACATATTACATATATAAACATATTTTTCAGTTTACCAAAAATATGTAATAATTTTTAGAGTTCCGGATTTTTACTCAGCGGTGACGTCGCTAGCCCCTACGGGCTAGCGACGTCACCACTGAGTAAAAATCGTACCTGGCCGTGACGTCATGCGAAATTGAAATTTACTGTATCTTTGTAATTTTTTGTTTGCCCAGAGGAAATAAAAAATAAGTGTACAATATTTTTTTAATAAATCTAACCGATTGGCTACAAACATTTTCCCTTCGACATGCCTATTATATTGTTTTCTGTGGCGTACATAATAGAGCAAAGATTTAGGGCCTATCGCTTAGGAGGTTCTGGGATTGAGCTCCGGCCATGTCAAGTTGACGTCATTGGATCTTATACTCGTTTTCATAATTGTTTATTAGGTAGTTACTTAAGGGCTTAATTAATGTATGTGATTAGAAAAAATTGCTCGGCGGCGGTGTTGCGAAAACATGCGGAGCTGTTGGTTCCAAGACGGAATTGTTATTGTCAAGACCCCAGATGACAAGAGACATAAAATTTATACGGAGGAAGAGGTGAAGTCCTTGATCGAGAAGTTTCCACGTGCATCAGGGACTGCCTCCACGTCGTAGTTTCTGCAGTTCAAGGCCTGTGATTGTCCAGGCCAAAGTCAATATGGTGTGTCTCTGTACTTTCTTTTTATTTATCTTGTTTTTCCTTAGAGTAGTGGCGTGTGTTCGTTTTTTCTTTAGCCAACTGTACTTTCTGTTTCTTCTTTCTTGGATCTTAAAATTACCTTCAAATTTCTTTATCATATTTTCTTATTTTGTAATTTTGTCACGGGGTAGGTAGAAAGTGTGACCATCTCAAAAATGGCGAATCTGCCACACACGGACCCAAAAATCTGCCAAAATCTGCCACACTCGAAATGAAGTAAAAACAAAGATTATTGAAAACTCAATCAAGGAAGGTTGTAAGAATATGAACCCTATGACTTGTCACTTACAGCCCACAATCAAATGACAATACCTATGTATGAACAGATCCCCGTGTAATCTGGGCTGGATATCAAACAAAGGCATACGTTGCCAGATTGTGAAATAATTTTCTACTAAATATTTTTACATTTACCTTATTTAAATTTTTTATTACTTATTTATAATGTTATGTAATTTAAAATTAGCATGATTTTCATTAAAACCTTTGAAATCTGCCAAAATCTGCCACATTTGTAAATCGTCAGCATAATATGCCTGTTACGCCTATTACGGCTATTTAGTTAAAAATGTTATGCATGTACCTATATCGGACAAGCCATATAAAGGATGTGCATGTAAAAATGAATTTAGTTCGCAATTAACCCAGTCAGAGCAAGACGCGTGCTATTTTACTTAAAATTCCACAAAAGAAAGGGCCAATCTGAACCTTATGGCCCGAACATATGGTCGACATCGAGCCGCATAGTGCAATATTACCTGCGAAGAGAAGACACCTGCGTGAACAATACCGAGCCGCATTCCAGTGATAAGAACCATTATAAAGGAGACAACACATTGTACATTAAAATTAATTCAAGATTTAGTGTCAAAATTTGTAACTATTGAAAATGAGTTTATCAACTGAAGAATTACTTAATTTATTGGAAGAAAATGCTAATGTGTTGAGAAAAGCTCATACTAACTTAAGGAAATGCCCTCGTCAACGGCTTACTAAAGGATACATAGAAGCTAGACTGAAATCGATGAATGAAGACTGGCAGTTGTTCAAATCACATCATGAGGCACTTGTCAAGGCTGTTCCTAAGGATCAACGACTTAGCTTACCTTACTTTAACACTGAGCAATATTACTTAGTAGAAGAATTATATCTCGGTACTGAAGGAGATTTAAAGGATATGTTGATGACATTCACGCAGTCGAAGGAAACTCATCTTGCAGAACAAGCTACAGTCCCCCAAGTGAAGCTCCCGTGGATTAAGATACCTACATTTTCTGGACAGTACCAGGATTGGCCAACGTTCAACGATTTATTTAGAACTCTTATCCACAACAACACAGCATTGACAAAGGATCAGAAGCTTCATTTTCTGAAGACAAGCATAGCTGGTGAAGCCGAAGCGCTGCTAAAGCATATCAACGTTACAGAGGACAACTACGAACAATCATGGGAGATCCTAAGTCAAAGGTATGGAAATAAACGATTAATTGTTAACACATCTCCTCCAAAGACTGTTCAATTTAAAGAAACTCACTACTCCAGTGGCAAATCAAATCAAAACCCTAGTAGACACAACCGCAGAGTGCTTGAATAGTTTTACGACGTTAGGAGTCTCTACAGAGTCGTGGGATCCGCTGATAATACACATGGTCACCCAAAAACTGGACCTAGAAACACGAAAACTTTGGGAGGACCACGCCTATAGCCCAGACATTGACAGTTTATCCACTTGGACAGAACTAAAGAGCTTTTTAGAGGCTAAATTTCGCACTTTGGAGTTGATGGCACCTATGTCTTCATCTACAACGAGAGAGAGTAAACCAGTCAAAGAGAAGAATTTATGTTTTAAGTGTCTTGTTCCTGGACATTCTGCTCGGAAATGTCGCACAAGGGTGTTATGTCGAGAATGTCATAGACGCCACAACACGCTTCTTCACCAGGCGACACCGCAGAATGAAGATCAAGAAGAAAATGAACCCATTCAAGTTAGCACTACTATATCTTCACATAACGTAAACACGAAGTCCAGAAACTTACTTGCAACAGCCTTGATTCCTGTAAGAAATGGTAACAATCGAACGATTTTACTGCGAGGCCTTAATAGACCAAGGGTCACAAGCTAATTTTATTACTAAGAGGGCGACGCAATTCTAAGAATGAAGAGAAAAGCAGCTCGAGGAACTATTACCGGAGTAGGATCAACACAGGCAGAGGTTTATCAAGAGGTTCATTTCACACTTCTGTCAAGATATGATGACAAGTTCCTGCTTCCCGTGAAGGCCTACGTTTTGCCGACACGCTTGACCTCGAAGCTCCCAAGCAAGTCGTTCGTAAAACAATTACACGCCTGGCCTCATTTGGCTAATCTTACCCTGGCAGACCCCAGTTTCAATCAACCAGGGAGAATAGATTTATTGCTAGGCGTCGGAGTGTATGCTCAAATCCTAAGAAACAATTTCGTCAGAGGACCTCCAGACACACCATGTGCTCAAGAAACAAGTTTCGGGTGGATACTCTTTGGCCAAATTAGCAGCTGCACTCCAGAGGAAGAAATTACAGTCATGCACCATCAAATAGACGAAGATGACATGTTATACAAGTTGTGGGAATAGACAACAACGAAAGAAAGAAATTACCTAAGGAAGAAGAAATATGTGAAAAATTATACGAAGACACATATAAAAGAAACAACAAAGGAAGATATGTAGTGAAATTGCCATTTAAAATAGAACCACCAAGGGCAATACAAGGAAACACAAGAGAAATAGCAAGAAAGAGACTACAGCCACAAGAAAAACCTCTAGAAAGAAACGATGAGCTAAAAACAGAAAACAAAGTCATGGAAGAATATATAAAATTACAACATATGGAAGAAGTCCCCGAAAGTGAAATAAACAAGGCTTCTGTTTATCTACCTCATCACGCTGTAGTAAAGGAATCAAGTGATACCACAAAGGTTAGGGTGGTTTTTAATGCCTCATCACCAGATTCCAATCAAGTCACATTGAATAACGATTTGATGGTTGGCCCACAGCTACAAGAAGACATGAGATCATTGGTAATGAGATTCCGCTTAAAGAAAGTCGCATACGTATCGGACATTCAGAAAATGTATCGCCAGATACTCGTCACCCGAGTTAAACAGACACCCTTCATGTATTTCTAAAATACCACATGGACCCCCACATGGACCCCCAGTGCCACATAAATGGACAGGTACCAGATGCCTTACCAGAAGCCCTGCTGAAGACCACCAGGATCTTATAAACAAACAATAACTTCTAATGCAACTCGTTGTCTCCCACAGAGGTGATTGAAATAACGCCAGACACACCACCACCCCGAAGATATGTTTATTATATAAGACGTACTTTGCTTTGTATAGACGCATTATTACTCTACTCGCCATCCGCGGCGGTACTCTGTATAATCTTTTAATTAATTAAATGTGTGAATAAAGTTTACATTTTTTTTCGGAAAACTCCGTCGCTGAAAGTTAACTGGCGCCCAACGTGGGGCGTCATCGCGAAATTCGCGTTCCGTGAACTCTGCATCGCAGAAGAATTCGCAGTCTTTCAAGACGAAGGTGACGCCACTGAAGAACCCCAAATTTGTTAGCTGCCGACGTGATGTTTCTCCGAATCGTCGCGACGCTCATACTGTAAGTGTTCGCCAATTTTTTGTTTCTGTTTCCCAAAATCCAGGGCCTTTCCTTTTCCTACAATATCCAAATTGTCGGATTTCTACTTCTTCTTTAAAGTAATAATAATAATAAGTATATATTTTTTCTATTTATTGGACATTTAATTTTCTTTCTTTTTTTTATAATGGCAGTAGAAAACGTATATGTAGATATTGGTCAAAGTCTGCACGCCATACCAATATATAATGGCGACTCTGACAGACTGTACCCATTTTTAAACGTGGCAAAGCAATTTATAGATACGCACGGTAATTCACCTAGAATTATTGAACATGTACTATCACGGCTGAGAGATAAAGCAGCTGATGTAGTCTGTATGGTGATACATTCCTATAATTGGGATACTATAAAGCACACCTTAATAAGTCGCTGTGGCGATGGAAAAACCATCGACTTATACAAACACGAAATTTTAAATATGAATCTTGTAAATGGTGACTTTACTGATATGATTCTGAAGTTGGATAGAAAATTATTTGCAATGGAATCCATGCTAATTGATCTAAATGGTTGTGAACATGCCAGATTTGCTATTGAAATTTATAAGCAGGATGCAAAAACTGCTCTTTTAAGACATTTACCATCGTTTATTCAAACACAAGTAATTACTTTGAACTATCACTCCCTATGTACACATATACAGCAACTTTGTGCGCATAATTTATTAAGCAGAAATAGCAGTAACCACCACTTTAAAACCGGTAAAATTCAACATGGTATGCGATCCCCTCAAAACAATTACCCTTTGCATCGAGCTCAGGGGTATACACCTACGCCATATCCTCATAATCAGCGATTCGCGCAATCGCCACGTCACACGTACCCGCCACGTCCGCAATCTATAATGCGTCAACAATGGCAAAGAAATGAGCAACAGCGGCATCAAAATTACGCAAATCATAATAATAATAACAACTATTTTAACAACAACCGTAATCATTTAAATCGGAATAACAACTATTTTAACAATATTAATAATCACGTAAATCGGGACAATACGCAATTAGCAGACCGTGACGTAACCATGCGTACAGCCAATCGGTCCTCCAATAGTCGGGGTCCCATGATAAATTTAGGAAGAGGCATGGTAGCACAGGAATTATTCAATCAAGACAATCCTCAGCATGAGGAAAATGAAAGTGAGGATTTTCACGAGGAAAACCCATCGTGTATACCAACGTGATATTATTAAATAACGTAACTTTTTCCGATCTACCATATGTAGTAGAATCGCACTACGGTTTAAAAATATTAATTGATACGGGTTCAAGTCGATCTTTTATTACAAATAAAGTTCATAAAAAGTTATTTCCAGACCAGGAATATGTACCTGAGATATTTACTGTTAGGACGGCACATCAAACGACTACACATAAAGGGGTAGTTAAAACGCCATTCTGGCAAAAAGTATTTGGGCCAGGTACAGAAAAAATGACCTTTTATGTGTTTGATTTTAGTGAAAAATACGATGTTTTAATAGGAATGGATTTATTAAAATTAATAAGAGCTGAGATACAAATTCATGAAAACAAACTAAGGACGCCTCATAAAATAATTGATTTAAATTATACGGATAAGCCCAGAACTAACAACTTAAATGAATTACTTGAAGAATATAAAGACATATTTTCGAGCGACGTATCGTCTAGTTGTACACCCGATGTCGTTCACGAAATAAAACTCACCTCTAACGAACCAATTTATCAACGCGCCTACCGGTTACCACAAATACAAAGAGAGGAAGTCAAACGACAAGTAGATGAGATGTTAGCCAACGGGATAATTAGGCATAGCGATTCCCCGTGGTCAAGCCCCGTCCATTTAGTACCAAAAAAATTTGATAAAGATGGCATCCAAAAATACAGGTTGGTTATTGACTATCGCAAACTAAACGAGCAAACGCGAAGCGACAAATTTCCTTTACCAATAATTGAAGATATATTTTCTCAATTAAATGGCAATAAATATTTTTCCACACTTGATTTAACAAGTGGGTATCATCAAATTAGAATGCACCCTAACAGTATTGAGTGTACTAGCTTCGCGACATTGGACAGACACTATGAATTTTTGCGCATGCTTGAAGCATGCTTGCATTTGGCTTGAAGAACGCGCCAAGTACTTTTCAAAGAATGATGAATTCTGTACTAAAAGAACATATAGGGAAAATCTGCATGGTATATTTAGATGATATGATAGTATACGCGGAAAATAAGGAAAAACACCTAGAAAATCTAAAACTCATATTCGAAACATTAAGAAAAGCAAACCTCAAAGTCTCTCTGTGTAAGAGCGAGTTTTTCAAAACGGAGGTAAAGTTCTTAGGCCACGTATTAGGTAAAGACGGACTTAAACCAGATCCAAAAAAAATCGAAGCTATTAATAAATTTCCTATACCTAAAACAATCAAAGAAATAAAATCCTTTCTAGGAATGGTAGGTTATTACCGAAAATTCATTAAAAATATGAGTCAGATTACGCGCCCTCTGACCGAATGCACAAAAAAGAATGCTAGTATAAAACATACCACAGAATTTATTTCTGCCTTCGAAAAATGTAAAACACTTTTAATAAATGCACCCATATTAAAATTTCCTGACTATAATAAATTATTTGTAGTAACCACTGACGCTAGCGATAAAGCGTTAGGGGCCGTCATAAGCCAAGAAGACCACCCTGTGGCCTACGTATCACGAACGTTATCGGAAACGGAAAGAAAATATAATACCACCGAAAAAGAATTATTAGGTATTATATGGGCATTGCAACAATTCCGGCCATATTTATACGGTAGGAAATTCGTGATAGAAACGGATCACCAACCACTTACTTGGTTATGTAAATTAAAAGAACCTAATGCAAAATTAACTAGATGGAGACTGAAGCTTATGAAATACGACTTTGAAATAAAACACAAAAAGGGATGCGTTAATCACGTAGCCGATGCTCTCTCTCGAATTCAAATCAATTTAACAGAAAGCGAAATAGTAGAAACCGGAAGTGAATCTGATAACGCGACTGTCCATAGTAACGCGGATGATAACGAGTCAGGTATACCTATAAAAAGCGAACATCCTAGTGGAAAAATGAATAGGATTTTTATTAAGCTAGGAATAGAGTCGGAACATAGAAAAATTAACCGCGACCATTATCTTACGTTGAGCGATAGTAGTATGGGTGAAGAATTTTTAGAATTTGCCTTAAAATATTTAGACAAAAATAAATATGCTATTGTTTGCCCTGACGAAGACCTGTTTCAAATCATCTCTGAAGTATACCGTACCAAACTGAATAAATCAACTTTAAAATTAATCAGATACACAAAAATATTAAAAGAACCAACAACGATCGAAGAACAAATGGAAATAATCATAAATACACACAAGGAAAACAACAGACATCTAGGCATCACTGCTATGATAGAAATAATTAAAAGAAATTATTATTGGGAACAAATGAAGAAAATGGTACGCAAGTACCGTGGTTTGGGGTGAATAGAAACGTTTTCAACTTTCAAATAAGAATTTGAACATGTTTTAACATAAATGTACTGTTAAAATTGTTTAAGACTTATGAGTTATGATTGATTAAATAGTTTTCTGCTGTAAAAAATCCTTTTTTTTTGGTAATAATCAGGATATCTTTAAAAATGCAAGCATTTTCTATTCACCCGCGATACGGGGGAATAGAATCGACAAAGGGGTGAATCGTAAATTATGCTAGGGTTGTCAAAACTTCCTACTAATAAATAAATAAATAAATATATACGGACAAATCACACTGATTGAGCTAGCCCCAAAGTAAGTTCGAAACTTGTGTTACCTATCATTATAATACGAGTAGGTATAACTTACACACCAGTTAGCAGGGTTGGCATGATTAAAACAAGTTTTAAACAATGTATTAAACATTAAGAAAATAAACAAGTTTAAAACTAGTTTACATCTATATATAAAAGAAAGTCGTGTTAGTTACACCACTTATAACTCAAAAACACTTAACTGATTTCGCTGAAAATTTGTGAGGAGGTAGAACCAGGAAAAAGACATAGGGCACTTAAAAAAAAATGGCAGGACGAAGTCGCCGGGACAGCTAGTAGTAAATAAAATTAAATAGTTATTCAGGCTTCTAAAATGGTTGATATGAAACCAGTTGAATCTATGGTCTTCATGTTATTTATGTAAGTATTGTATATGTTACAAATGTTTTGTTTGCTTTAGGCTCAGGAATTAAACAACATAAGTTTGAGTAACTAATTTATTTAATTAAACATCTAGGTGATTCCCCGCCAATGAAGTCCCGCTAGGAAAGTTCCTATGTCGGCCTCGAAAGGAAGTAATTCCTCTGTGGGTATTTCCCTAAATACAAAGCGCTTCTGCTACTATTCCCCTAATATAAATGGGCTTCCCCCGATTAACAAATTTAAAACATACAGAGCGAATGTACTGACTGATTAGAGATACGCATGACAACATAAAATAAACTTTTATCCATTGATAGATTTTTGTATATATGAATTATTTAACGCATTTGAAAGTATTTAGTCTGGAAATGAATAATTAAAGGCCTAATTGATAATAAAATTAAGGGCAATACCGAAAATAAAAAACAAAATACAAATAAAACACCAAATGTTTTGTTTTATAAAATTTAATAAAAACCGTCTTTTTTCCAATTAGTTAGTGACATAAAATATTAAAATTATATAAATTCTAACAAAAATAAAACAATTTACGTGATATTCCCGGGCATTATGACACCTTATCTATCGTAGGTAGGTATTATGAAATCAAAATTTTGTACCCAGGTCTAAGAAAAAATCTTGTTATGTGACAAAAGTATGGTAACGAAATCTGTCATACAATTAAACGATAGCCAAATTCAATACCTATAAAGCATAGGTTCGCGTGGTAGGTTCATAATACCGACCTATCTAATATTTAACAAGAAATAAACAAAAAATTGACCAGATGTACAAAGATACAGACAAGTATAGAAAAGTGTAGGTAATAATTATTAAACATTATCGTCTAGTAAGTCTTTTAGGATAGCCTTGTCATCTTTGTAATATTTCTTTGGCTTTGAAATTTTCAAAATCTTTATAGGCTCTGTGGGACAAATTTTTTTATACTTATCAACATGAAAAATTTTTTTGTTACACTCAATAAAGTTTTTGTTTTCTAAAATTTTTATTTTTTCTTCTTTTTTATTATCCATCAAAGAGCTATTTGGAAAAAGATTAGTATCATCCCATTCTAAATTAATTTCAGGTAGCATGTCTTCAATTTCTACTTCTTTTCCACATTCCAAATCGTCCTCGAAGTAAACAGGCATATTCAAAATAGTGTTTTCAATATCTTCATTAGTATTCTTGTCAGCTTGTACATCGCTATCTAACTTGACACTATTGTTTTCAGTAACTTTTGTTTTTTTTCCTATCCCTTTTCCTTTTCTTCCTGGTATATTTTTTTCTACCTTCTCTGTCGTTTCTTGCAGTGGTATGTTCTTTTTATCCTTATTATTTTGATTTCTAAGCTTTTTTGATGTACTACTTGGACCAGCTATTGGTTCGGAGTCTACATAATCATCATCAGTAGATTCGCCTTGTACACTCTTTCCTGCAACCACTTCAACTTTACGCTTACGTTTATTATCTTTCGCGCCCATCGTTCCATATCGCATTTCACTTAATAAATTTAAAACAGATTCATCTACAGCTTCCTTATATCTATCTGTATCTTTAATTTCTGTGGGTAATCTATTCAATACCTGTGAGGGGTCCAGCGGATATATTCCAGTCTTTTGGAATCCTGCTCTTAAGTTAGATGCAGCGTTGTCCTGAATGTTTTCCATCAAAGTTTTTAATAACTTAGGGAAGCAACCTTTGGGTACACTATTCTCGTTGCTACCATCACATTTTTTCCATTTTAGCAGTATTTTTCGCCATGCTACTTTCAAGGGCTTAAAAAACGCCACATCAAGTGGCTGTGTCAAGTGGGTCGAATTACTGGGTAAAAAAACAAAATGAATGTTTTTCTCTTTACACAATCTTATCATTTCTACAGACAAATGCGATGATAAGTTATCGCCTATTAATAGTTTTTTCCCTTCCTTGTTTTCAAAAAATGGGATGACTATGGTCTGCACCCAATCTTCAAAAACCACTCCGTCAAACCAGCCGGAAGCAGTGCGATTGTATCTTGCCCCTCTTGGACCGTGGGAAATCCACGTATTATATAAATGTTGAGCTTTGTACACCACATAAGGCGGCAACAAATGTCCATCTGCTGACCCAGCCATCATTATTGAGATACTTGCTTTTGAATGGTTCATGATGCGCTCTGGATATTTTGTGCCACGTTTTGTCAATATTTTCCTACGCCCAGGATCATCGGCAAGATTGGTTTCGTCGTAATTGACGATATTGCCAGGTGGCACGTCGGTCAAAGACTTTTGAAGCTCTTCAAAGTAATTCTTAATTACTTCTGCAGACACTGCCGCTCTCGATCTTTTGACATTTTGGCATATCCTTTGCGAAATCTTATCTTTGTGCCTATGTAGAAATGACTGAATGAAGTCAGGACCTGGAAGATTATTTTTAAACCTCTTGTGGTTGATGCCCAATTTGTCCAGGTACATTTTAATAATGTATCGTAGATCCAGTGAATCGAGTGGATAGCCCCAATCGGCACAAATATTTATATACTGTATCAAATAATTTTCAGTTTCTAGTGAAAGAGCCCTCTGTCCACCTTGAGATTTTAAGACCCCTTTGCTATGACGATATAATACGGAGGTATGTATATTATATTTTGTAGCAACATTTTTTAAAGATCCGTTACCCGATAAATACTCGTCTACTGCTTCTTGTATGATATTGATGTCATACCTTTTATATTGTTTTGCACCTGGTTCTGGTTTGTAGACGCGCGGCATTTTCTATAAAAATCTGTAAAAGGTGAAACATACAATCAAGTGAGTCAATAAAATAAAATGGTAAAAGCTTGAAAAGATTATTGACAACCCTAGCCATAAGAATTCTAATCACCCCATTCGCATAACTATTCTCCCCTCAGGCACTTCTATTCCACCGTATGCCATTTCTTTTACCCCCTAACTTCATTTCTAATCACCCCCCAGGCATTACCTAGTCACCCCAGACACTTTATATTATTTTTGGTAACAATAAAATAAAAATTATTAAAAGAATTAATTGATAATAAAGCTTTACCTGTAGTTTTTACAATGGTGCAATAACTGGTTTATCGAGAAATTCCGTATCCGGCACTAGTTTTTGTCAAAATACCATAAAATAACTAATTTTAATTCACAGTAAATCTAAGGTACCGTTGAGAGTTCACTTTGACAGTTAATTTTCCGCAATTCGAAACAACTTCACGTAAATTTTTGGTGTTGCCATGCCAAAGAAAGTATTCCCATATGAGAAAAATGTAAGTGCTGCTAATTTCATGTAACAGTGTGGGCATAATACAGAAAAAAACAAAGTTCCGTTTTTCTATCTATTCCCCCCGGCAATTCTATTCCCCCCAAATTACGGTACGTAGAAAGTTGCGAAACGTGTCATCGTGCAAAATATAATAGACACCCTATCACGGCCCCGTTAGAACGAACATCAACTCCTCTGAAACCAATGGAGGAATGGATGATAGATATATTCTTCTTTAAAAACCATAAATTCCTTACAATAATTGACAAGTTTTCTAAATACGCGTTATGTAAAATATTACAAACTGTTAATTCAATCGATATTTGCAATGCACTTATCGATGTATTTAGCACAATCGGCACTCCTAAATTAATTATTGCAGACGGTGAAAAAGGAATCTCATCGCTCACTACGCAAGAGCTTTTGAAACAGTATAAAATTAATTGTCACATAACTACTCCAAAACATTCCACCTCTAAAGCGGAGGTTGAACGTTTTCATTCTACTTTAATTGAAATCTTAAGACTACAAACAGAAAGTAATCCTAACTTGTCAATAGAAAATATAATTTCGTTATCGATGTTAGCATATAATAATTCCCCACATAGTACGACGAAGTTTACCCCTTTTGAAGTACATTTTGAAATTAGAATATGAACCATCTCAGCATTTATTAGTAACGGAATACGTGTCTAGACATAGAGAATTAATGACAAAGGTATATACACAAATATATAACGATATAGATTTACTTAAAAATAAGATTCAGCAAAGAAACTCCGAATCTGACTTAAATATGCCTAAAATAGGTCAAATGATATACGTAAAAAACACAGAACGTGGGAAAAATAAAAATAAATACATAGGTCCTTTCAAAGTATTAGCGATAGAACCACGTAACACAATTGTATATCAACGTAGAAATTCGAAATTAAAAACCCACGTTAATGAAATAAAAATTGCAGGTACAGTGTCGGATTCGCAAGAGGAACCGTCTACTTCGAGCAACTCAAAAACAACCAACATTTTGCAATAACCAGTCTGGGAAACGCCAAAGTGAGAGCAGGAGAATGGAAAATAATTCACGTACTAAACTTAGAAGCCATCGTAAAACAACAAGAATTGGCAAAACAAAATTTTTACTCGTTAAATAAAAAATCGGAAGAAAACGATATCTCCTATACGTCGATCAACAAAATCACTTACCTATTTGACGAAATAATAAGTCATATCGACTTAAACAAACGCATCAAGAGAGGTTTAATTAATGGTTTGGGCTCTATAATAAAATCTATCACAGGAAACGCCGATAATGATGACATTGAACGTTTAACAAGAGAAATCAATCAGAATCGTCATATCTTAAAAGAGCAGATCTCTCTAACTGCCTCTATTTTAGATGATTTTCACAAACAACTATTCAACCTCACGGAAAATCAGAAAAGATTCAACGATATTGTAAATAAAATAGCGGGCAAGATAAATGCCTTCTTGCTTTACGCTGACTTAGTATATCATGTAGAAACATTAAATAATTTACTAGAAAGACTGTCCACAGCGATAACATTTGCCCAACACGGCATGTATCATCATTCGATTATTAAACATGATGTGCTTTTAGATTCGATAAAATTTATACCTAAGGGTCAGCTAATCACTGACAACTTATTAATGCTAAGTAGTTATTTAAGTGTCAAATTGCATAAACTAGAAAATCATTATTACTTTATAATTACTTTGCCTTTAGTAGAGGAAGTAAAATATGAATATTTGGATATTACCCCAATTATCCAACCCTTAAATGATACCCTTTGTACTTATCCCATCTCCCAACGGAGACAATTATTGCGACATGATAAAGTATTTGAGGCAACAGACTGCACTAATAACGACGAGTATATATGCACTAAGAAGGCAATCAAGTTATCATCATGCGAAGAGAATATATTACAACTAGAAGAAGAAAACTGTAAACTTTCAACAATTCAATGCCCTGCAAACATGTGGACGAAAATCAGCAATAATATATACCTCGTCTATACGACGGCAGCCGAAAGAGTCGAAATAGAATGCAGAGATGGAGTAAAGCAAACAAAAATCAAAGGATCTTCCCTTATAAAGAACGAAAATTGTCGTGTCACGTTCCAAGAACATACAATGGAATCAGTTGAAACACCTGAAGAAATTCTGCGGATTACGGAACAACTGCCACCTATCCAGTTTAGCAACAATGAGAATCAAATGGAACAGCAACTACAACAGTTAAGAAACCTTAAAATACCCGAAGGTAACGCTAACACAAGTTTTCCTTACATCATTGTCTTATATATCACATCAATAATACTAAGTCTATACCTGGGAACAAAAGCTTTCAAGAGGTTCCAATTACAACGCACAAAGAGACGTGACACATATCAGAGGAATGACGATATTGAGTTGACCACTGAACCAGCTCACCTTGAAACTTCACCTTCAATACCCCCTCGTCGTGAAGGGATATTTCCAGTCCCAGGGGAGAGGAGTTAAACAGACACCCTTCATGTATTTCTAAAATACCACATGGACCCCCACATGGACCCCCAGTGCCACATAAATGGACAGGTACCAGATGCCTTACCAGAAGCCCTGCTGAAGACCACCAGGATCTTATAAACAAACAATAACTTCTAATGCAACTCGTTGTCTCCCACAGAGGTGATTGAAATAACGCCAGACACACCACCACCCCGAAGATATGTTTATTATATAAGACGTACTTTGCTTTGTATAGACGCATTATTACTCTACTTGCCATCCGCGGCGGTACTCTGTATAATCTTTTAATTAATTAAATGTGTGAATAAAGTTTACATTTTTTTTCGGAAAACTCCGTCGCTGAAAGTTAACTCCCGTGAAGACGCCGATTACCAGAGAATACCTTGGCGTAAAGACACTAAAAATCCAATCAAAGATTATCGACTGCTTACCGTGACCTTTGGGACTGCGTCGGCACCCTATCTGGCAATTAAGACACTACAACAAGTAGCAATCGACGAAGGCAGTGCATATCCTGAAGCTGCTGAAACAATCAAGTCAGATTTCTGGATGGACGATCTGATGTCTGGACAAGATACCGTAGAGAAGGCTATAGAAGTAGCCCACAATATTGCAGCTATACTAAAAAAAGGAGGCTTTATATTACAAAAATGGTCTTCAAATAGTGCGGAATTTCTGAAAGAATTCAACCCGGTAGAGATAAGTTCACTCGTGAAAGTTGATTTACATGGTGGTGTAGTCCGCACCCTGGGTCTATCCTGGAATCTTGATGAAGATAAGCTGAAATATAATACTAACTTACCCCCACTTGCTAAAAAAGTGACGAAAAGAAGCATTCTGGCTGAAATACATCATATTTTTGATCCATTGGGCTGGTTGTCCCCTGCACTGCTTCCTGCAAAGTTACTACTGCAAAGGCTATGGCTGGAACATGTTACCTAGGATGTAACGCTGAAACCTGAAATAAAAGAAGAATGGTTAGAAATTAGACACAGCTTAGAAAATATCAATGAAGTGGAAATAGATCGATGGTTACACACAACAAAGGAGAACTTACCTGATGTTACTATACACGGTTTTTGTGATGCCTCCATGAAAGCTTATGGTGCCGTAGCCTATCTCAGACTGAAGACTAAAGAAGGAAAATACAGAACAGAATTGATAGCAGCACGTACTCGTGTTGCCCCGATTAAACCCCTTACCTTACCAAGACTAGAACTAAGTGGGGCAGTTCTATTATCGAAACTCTTAAAACACGTTAGTGAAGCTATGCACATACCGGTATCTCAAGTTTTCGCATGGACAGATTCCACGATTGTGTTGTCCTGGCTTCGTGGTGATCCTAATAGATGGCAAACCTTTGTCATTAATCGAGTTGTAACTACCCTTGACAACATGAAAGAAATGGTTTCACGTGATCTCACAAGATAACCCTGCAGACATGGCTTCGCGAGGAATGAAGTTAGCAGAATTCAATCAAAACCAGCTTTGGTGGCATGGCCCAGCTTGGTTGATACAAGAAAAAATTGAGATGCGACAAGTTGAAGATGAAGAAGTAGACCTGGAAAAAAGAAAAGAAGTTAATGTTAACACGAAAATACTAAAGGAAAAAACTGAAAAGGAAACATTACTTACTCAATTTGAAGAGTTTAATGATTTAACGGAACTAGTGAAGACCATCAGCATCTGTAAGAGATTCTTTCGATTAAATAAATGTAAAGATATCACTTCAAGTAAAGTACTAACAACAAGTGAATTAAACGAAAGCTTAGGAGATTACGTTAGAATAGTGCAAAATGACGAATTCCTCAACGAAATTAGTAATTTGAAAGAAGGAAAGTCTATAGAAAAGAAAAGCAGTGTAAAGAATTTGAATCCCTTCCTGGATGACAAAAATATCCTCAGAGTTGGAGGTCGGCTACGTCACGCTGATATCCCTGAAACCCGCAAACATCCGATGATATTAAGTAGTAAGAATCATTTAGCAAGACTGATTGTTTTAGATGCACACAAGAGAACACTACATGGTGGAGTTCAACTTACCATGAATTACGTACGATCTCGTTTTTGGATTACTAGACTCAAGACCTTGGTGTCGTCTACTATACATCAGTGTCTTATTTGTGCAAGACAGAGACCCATAACTCGCAATCAAATGATAAGTGATCTTCCCAAAGAAAGAGTTTCTCCTGCACGCCCTTTTTATAATTCGGGGTTAGATTTTGCTGGACCTCTCCAAATGTTACGTTCCAAAGGCCGAGGCAGCAAATGTGATAAAGGCTACATCTGCATTTTTATATGCATGTCCACTAAAGCAGTTCACCTCAAACTCGTTGGTGATTTGACTACAGATTCCTTTTTGGGGGCCTTTAAACGTTTTGTGGCAAGAAGAGGTAGATGCGGACATATTTGGAGCGATAGAGGTACAAACTTCGTAGGTGCGAGTAAAGAATTACAAGAGATGTGGAACGATACTAAGCTTGAAATGCCCGAAAATCTGGTGAATATGTTAACCGAAGACGGAACCCAATAGCATTTCAACCCCCCCTACAGCACAAACTTTGGAGGGTTATAGGAGGCTGGGGTAAAGTCAATAAAACACCACTTAAGGCGGATCCTAAGTACAAACCTAACCTTTAAAGAAATGACAACTACCTTATGTCAAATAGACGCGTGCCTTAACTCGAGGCCACTATGCCCTTTGGACGACTCTGACACAGAAAATCTATAAATACTTACTCCAGGCCATTTCCTAATAGGAGAAGCACCCATTAACGTACCTGATCCTAACTTAAAGGACGTAAATTGGAATCGCCTATCAAAATGGCAACACACTCAAAGATTAGTAAAAGACTTTTGCACAAGTGGCAAATGGAGTATTTATCACGACTGCAACAACGGCCTAAGTGGTTGAGTCGCAAACAAGAATTCCAAATTGGAGATATTGTCTTGATAAAAGAAGAAAATCTTCCTCCTTGCAAGTGGGCATTGGGGCGTATCACGGATAAACATCCAGGAGAAGACAATCTGTGTCGCGTTTATAGTTTAAAAACTGGTGGTAAAATAGTTAAACGTTCAGTGTCGAAACTTTGTGAACTTCCTATAAACAAAAATAAACCAAGTGAGGAGTGACTTTTCAAAATGGCTTATTTCTGTATGATCATTTTTTTCAGGAACAAGAAAAATACAAAAACTTTTCATACATGAACATTTTTAGTAACAAACTTTTATGTACATAATCTAGGTAGGTTAATAGATCGTTCCACAGTGTATATATTTTTTTAATACTCTAAATTATGAGTTATTATAATATGATTTAAGGAAATAAGCCATTTAGTCGCAAACTCCAAGAAATAAGATGTTTTGTTTCAGCATTCCTTAGAAATAAGCCATTTTGTTTCGGCACTCCTAGAAATAAGCTATTTTGAAAAGGATGGTCTAGCAAAAAAAAAATATCTTGTTTTTTAAAAACTTTTATTAAAATCTGAAAATCACACGCGGACTTCTCCTACATCCTCTTCATTGCAGTCACAATCATATTGGTGTTCCTCAGCTGATTCCTCCGTCACATGTAACAAAATATTTTTGTACCATTGAAGTTCAGGCAAGGCAGTCCATTCTTCCCCAAATTGTTTTTTAAGTAAATTTAATACATCTTTTTTCTTTTTTTCTGAAACTGGCTGCGGAATAGATTCTGCAACATCAATAGTTAGTGGAATACGTTTACCCCGTTTCAATAATGTCTGCCAAGGATCATTTCCATCAAATCTATAATATTGGGAAGCTTTTATTTCACAACCGATAGTCTTCTGTCTTTTAACAGTTTTTTTTTATCCAGACTCTTTTTATTTTTTGCAATCCCTCCACATTTTAAAATTTTTCCTTTAAATCCTTTATTTCAAGCAGTTGCCAATCATTTCCTAATAACCTTACATTGCCATGGTTTTTGAAGATATCATGCTAACCATCTTTGGTGGTGATCACTGGTATTTTTCTTAGTTCTTTTACCAGTCGTCCAAAAACACGATCTGCGGGCAAAAAACTATGACCACGCACTGGAAAAAATAAATGTATTTCCTTCACTTGAGCAGGTGATTTTGAGTAAAGCCATTGCATTAGTGAATGTATGATATGATTATTTTTATTTTGGCCTCCGCAGCCATCACAAAATAAACGTATAGTATCAACATTATTGTCAATGTTCATGGAGGATAGATAATCATATACAGCTGTTCCTATTTCTGTTGGCCCGCGCTTGGCAATGGTTTCATCCCAAGTATAAAACCAAGGATCTTTTGAATGTAAAGGTACAACACAAAAATTATAAAGACTTATTTGCCTAAAATAAAAGGCATCTTGAATAGGCGTTTTTGGAAGTGTTTGTACCTGTTGAAGATCAAAACAAAGTGAAACGGAGTTTGGAGGATTATCTTTCATGTGAGTATAAAATGCCTGGGCCCTTATCTTATGTACCCGAAGTTCTACCATTAATTTTTGCTTTTTTTTACTGTCTCCTTCATTTTTAATTCTATTTCCCCACAGCACACACACATTGCAAGCATCAGAGGATGGCGCAGAAAATCCCACATTAAACTCTTCATAAAATATTTTATAAAACATGGTTTTTTTTACTTGCAAGTTTGAGGCGACAGAAGAATTATACAACTCCCTTAGTTTCTTACAGTTTAAATCACTAGACAGATATATTCTTTTCGATTTTTGTCTGTTGTGGTGGCTTTCTCTTGCTGGCAGACATTTAATGAAATTCCTCAGTGATTCCTTTTTATCAATAGATTTGTATGACTTACGGTCCCCACCACGCTTTTCTTTAGGAATATTTCCTCTGACTGTAGTTCTATTGATTATATTAAGCCTCTTTTCATTGACACTAAAAACTGCAATGAACATTTTCTTACACACAGTCTTAATTTTATTTTTCTTACAAAATAAGTTGTAACTGCAGCTTACAGTTCTCTTTCTCATATTATTTGATGGTTTGGTTTTATCCTGTGGTTCATACGAATGTAATAATCTACAAAGATAGGTATCTTGATCAATTTTGGACGTGTTAGCATAAAACGCATTACGGTTTTTTAGAACTTGGCGCGTGGTGAAAGAACTACATTTATATTTACTGCCCTCTTTGTGCTGACATGGAATCCTGAATTCTGAACCCAAAGGATTCTTATCAATGTACCTGAAGCAATAATAAATTTAATAAATTAAATAGGTATCTAGTAGGATTAAATTACAATTCAAACGAGTGCCGTTCATACATTGCTGAAAACTACTTACGATTTTCTTGTTCGACTGTTTTGTCCTGATTTCCTTTTTCTGGTGCCTGAATTTAACTCCTCTACGGTCTTATCTGCCACTAGCACCGTTATTTACTCTGAATTAATCTGATCAGCAACAAAATGAACAAAAACACCAACGACACGAGAAAATATTTTTCACCTTGACACTCAGCTCAGCCTTGACATGCATGACAGAACTGAGTTGACAGCAATGTGACACATGACGTTTAATATTTTTTTAATTGGCCGTAGTCAAATATAAAGTGTTGCCAATGTATAAAAATATATTTGCGGATCCACTTCCAGATCTAAAGCAATCTTTCCACCCTCCAAAATAACCTGTGATACCCAGCTTAGAAATAAGCCTTTTTGATACGTATTAACAAAATTTCCCTACATAATGTTCTAGAAATGAGCCATTTTGAAAAATACTCCTGTCATAATTAGTAGGGCCGAGAATTAACGTAAATTAAGCTATTTTGTTGCGGAAAGCATTATTCATGGCCATTTTTCTTCGAGATTTAAGTACTTTAGAACCGGACACTTCACGTCATACGATGTGAGTGTTCACAAAGTCCCGATTGGCATAAAAAAAAGAAGTAAAGTTGGGAACCCGAAATAAGCCGTTTTGAAAAGTTACTCCTCAAGTGTCAAGTGTAATAAAAATGAAAGGTTAAAAAAAAATTGACATGTGTAGAAAAATTGTCATGTGTAAAAAAATATATGTCATGTGTAAAAAATATATATACATATATATATCAAATGTCAAGTTCATAATTTTTTAAAAGTATTTCATTTAGAATCCATCTTAGAATTTCATAGAAGAAAACATAAAATGTAAAATTTTAATCAGGTTCGTACATTATGCTAGCTCCTTAATGATGTTTACGACTAACGAGTGCATTTCTTGGAAATATTTATTTGCATCGATACTTTTGCATAGATACTTAGATGTCACTGATGTTGAGTTTTGTTGATGAAATGATGGTAGTAATGAAATGTTAATCATTTAACGATGCAACTGAATTATTATGTTGTATTTTAGGCATGCATTTTATCCTAATTTGACTCGTACTTTTGTACGATCTAAGTTGTAAATTTAGGAAATATTTATGAATTTTATGTTAGGTTTGTCATAGTGATGTATTATTAAAAACTTCGTTTTTAGGGTGGCGGCATGTTACGCCTATTACGGCTATTTAGTTAAAAATGTTATGCATGTACCTATATCGGACAAGCCTTATAAACGATGTGCATGTAAAAATTAATTTAGTTCGCAATAAACCCAGTCAGAGCAAGACGCATGCTATTTTACTTAAAATCCCACAAAAGAAAGGGCCAATCTGAACCTTATGGCCCGAACAATGCCACAGCTTAAATTTTGGATCCAAATCTGCCAAAATGGCAGAAATCTGCCACAAATGGTCACACTGGTAGAAAAATGTTGACATCGTAAAGTTTTGACACTGACAGATAGTTTTCTTTTTTTTTTACAACCCTGGATACTAAATTTTTTTACATTTGTCATAAGTCATAATGTTGTTACGTACGTTTTACAAAGGTAGTTATTTGTTACTTAATATATTATGATATTAGTCTTGCACTGACTTGAACATACGCTAGGTAGGTACGTTAATGTTTTATTTTTCTTTCTTCTACTAAAATTCAATATACTTTGTATGTAGCTACTTATAATGTTATGTGTATGTGTGTAATATTGGTTGACTGGTGGGTGGTGCCGCGCATTGAAATCAAATCGGAATTATTCAAAGTCACAAAATTAAGATTCTAGGAATATCTATATAAGTGCATATATTTATTAAGTATATATTTTATTATTATATTGTATTCTATTCGATTGTATGTCTGATAGTGAGTCATATCATATCACACCGGTGATGAAGAATATTACTCTTGTGATGAAAGTGTGAACGCCTCCTATGTTTCGCTCGGCGATTATGTCAATAACTGCTTCTCGAGTCACTCTACTCATCTTAACATATGCCACATAAACGCCCAAAGCCTTCGGGCTTATTACTCAGAGTTCGTGGACGTATTCGCTGAGGCTAACGTTCATGCCATTTTAATTTCCGAAACGTGGTTGAAACCGGAGCTTTTGTCAACTTCCTATCCATTACCTGGTTTTATACTCATAAGAAATGACCCTATGGATAAAGGTGGCGGTGGTGTTGCCATATACCTCTGGTCGGAAATTAATTACAAAATCTTAAATACTCCTTCTGGCTAATACTCGGCTTCAGCGGAATTTATTTTCCTCGAAATTCAGGTTAGGGGTTCCAAGGCTGTCCTCGGTGTTGTCTATTGTCCCCCATCTACTAATTATTTTTCAGACCTTGAAATTGCTCTAGACACATTTGGGTCTGAGTGCACACATCAAATAATTTTAGGTGACATTAATACAAATCTTAATGATGCAGGCGATTTGTCTCGGTCTCAGAAACTAAATCATATCCTGGATTCTGCTGATCTGAAGGTCTTGCCACTAAATGCCACTCACACAAATACCAATACTGAGGACACCTGGCTGGATCTAATCATTGCTTCATCTGTGGACCATGTTGTCTCACACGGCCAATATCCAGCTCCATGTTTTTCTAGACATGATCTCATCCATTGCTCGTATAATCTCAAACCCCCTAAAATAGTACCCAAAACTATGCATCTCCGTAGTTTTGCCAGAATGAATGTAAACAAACTTAAAACCGATGCTGCCAAAATGGGGCGGGACAGAATATGGGCTGTCGCAACTGTAGATGAAAAAATTGATATTTTTAATCAGCTTTTAACTAACTTGTATGACCAGCACGCTCCTATTAGAAAAGTTAGAATTAAAAGGCCTCCAGCTCCTTGGATAACACGTGGTGTTAGGATGGCCATGCGTAGAAGGGACAAAGCATTTCGGAAGTTTAGGAAGGAGCGGTCTGATGATAACTGGGCTTTGTTTAAGGTTGCGAGAAACCGGTGTAACAGCATGATGCGAGACGCTAAACGCCGTTTAATCTCTGATACTATCTCCTCATCTTCAGCTGCTGATATCTGGAAGTTCTTAGGAACCCTGGGTATGGGCAATTCAAATAACATAGACATCCCTTCTTCGATTACGTTAGACGATATCAATAAACATTTCTCCACATCTACTCCATTGGATCGCCTAACAAAATTGAATACAATATCTTCCATTCAATCTCTCCCAAGTCTCAACATTCCGCAATTTTAATTTATTCCAGTCAGTCAGGAGGAGGTTAAAAAAATATTCTTGGCAATAAAAACCAGGGCTGTTGGTTGTGACCAAGTAAATCATCGCATGATAGAAAATATATTAGATATTATTTTACCAGTCATTACCCACATTATAAATTACTCACTGTCAACATCCCAATTTCCTTTCCTTTGGCGTAAAGCCTATATTCGCCCTCTTCCCAAAATCTCTAATCCTTCCCTTCCCAGCCATTTTCGTCCCATCTCAATTCTGCCGCTCTTGTCCAAGATTCTCGAGGCTTGCGCTCACAGACAACTCACCTCATTTTTCCATAACAATGATCTGTTGAATCCGTTTCAATCTGGCTTTGGGACTGGGCATAGCACTGTATCTGCTTTACTTAAAGTGACCGACGATATTAGAGCCGGTATGGAGGATACTAAACTCACTGTGCTGGGTTTAGTGGACTTTTCGAATGCCTTTAATACCGTCGACCATGACATCCTCTTGGCAATCCTATCCCATCATTCCGTTTCACCTGAGGTAGTAAATTAGTTTTCTTCTTATCTTCGAGGTCGTCAGCAGTCAGTTCGTCTCGACGAACGTACTTCCAATTGGAGTAACATTGATACTGGCGTACCACAAGGCGGGATTCTTTCTCCATTACTGTTTTCAATCTTTATAGATTTTATCACAAAAGAACTTCAGTGCTCGTATCATCTTTACGCCGACGATTTGCAACTTTATACTCAGACGGAAGTCGACCAGGTAGACAGCGCCGTAGAAAGAATAAATGCTGATTTAAGGGCGATAGGTGACTGGTCCCGGCGATTTGGAATAACAGTTAACCCCAACAAATGTCAAGGGATACTGATCGGCAGCTCACGTCTTTTAAGTCGTATTGACAATGGCACCATATCACCAGTATTGTATGAAAACTCCATCATTCCATTTAGTTATAGCGTGAAAGACCTTGGCCTACACATAGTTTCTACTTTCGCCTGGAATGTGCAGGTTTCTGAGACTTCTCGTAGGATCACATGGATTGCGCTCCCTTTACAAACTGAAAAATTTTCTTCGTATTAATATAAAAACTATGCTTATTCAAACTCTTATTCTTCCTATTCTGGACTATGGTGATGTGTGTTACTCGGATTTGAATTGTGACCTCCTAAATAAACTCGATAGACTTCAAAATAACTGTCTTCGATTTATATATAGCCTTCGTAAGTACGACCATGTGTCTGCTTACCGTACGCAACTAAAATGGTTGCTTATACGTCAGCGTCGCCAGTTGCATATTCTCACAACTCTCTTTTCCATTCTTTTTGACCCTAAAACTCCGTCATATCTCAAATCAAAATTCACTTTTCTTCGTGATACTCATTTAAAAAATCTTCGCTCTTCTAGCAGCAACATGGGTATTGAAGGAGCAATAGAAGCCATGCTTTACTGCCCTGAGGCACCATAGGATTTGCTGTTGATCTCGAAGGTGCAACAATTCGGCGAGTGAGGCGTCGAAATATGTAATGACGGTAAAACATTAATGAAAGGTATGCGAGTTAATAATTTTTTTGTTTTAAATTTTGTGGTGTCTGCGAATGTCTGCCACCCGGTTTTCCAAGTGTATATGTTGTCTCTAATAAATATAAATTATGCCATCATTGCAGCGCCTAAGCCACGCGAAAAATATTTTTTTTTTCGAGTTGATAACTAATAAAATGGTAGATGACATTGATCAAATCAAAAGTGGTACCGAGTGACAATATATTATGTGGGGCTGTATATATGGGAAACAGAGTAGACTACCATTCAATCAGACTAAAGACAAAAGATATATTGAACGACTATTATGTGTTATACAGTTCGATGTGTGTGGCCCAATCACTTTTTCAAAATCAACAAAAAATATTTTGTTTGGCCTGACCAATTTACTCATTACTGTATTAAGTAACTATTAACAAAAAAAAAAAGGTCTGATGTTTTCTCTGGTCTGAAAACGAAGCTAATTAAATTAAAAATTTATTTATTTATATTGTGATAACAGTGGGGAGTATTTATCCACTGAAATAAAAATTGTGTTGAAACGGGAAGTACTTACCACTTATTAGTTTCAAAGATGCCACAGTTAAATGGCGTTGCAAAAAAAATATATATTAAGATCTAATACTGGGAAAGCTCGTTCTATGGTCAATGGTGCAAGTCTAAAAAAGGTATTTCGGCTGAGGCTGTTTTAACTGCTGTTTACTTAATTAATTTAACATGCTTTAATAAAAATACCGTTTGAAATGAGCTATAATATATATATATATTTATTTGTAGAAATTCCGAAGAAAAAAATGTGTTAAACATTTTATTTTTTCTTTGGTTTGGTGTTATGTTGGTAATTCTGATTCTATAATTCAATATAGCTAGTGGGATCAAAATTATTCTGTATACTCTCGTCATCATTATTGTTACCGACGGAAACCAGTGCGGTATTTTCTCCGAGTTCCTTTGCTCAGCTGGTAGCACGGTGGACTGCAGGTCGTGCACAATGAAAACACTTTTCTCTCTTCACTTGTTTATTCCACTAGGCTCACAATGACACTGAAGTACAAATCACATTGATCCTGCCTTATATTTATACATTCGAGCCACAAAAAATCTCAAACTAAAAGAGGGTAGGTGTGCCTAGATATATCCCCTCCACTTTACAATGTCGGTTACCTCACAAGGGGCGTAGCCATGGAAATCCCCAAAATTACCAAGACCTATTACAAATTCGTAAGGAAATTCCATGACCAACCACCTTAGAATACCTATTTACCTCACGTTTAGCACTATATACCTGTGCTAGACGCTACAATTTGTACCAGGGAAATAAATGTTACACCCAGTTCATAACTCATTTACTCAATATAAGTCCATATACAACAGGTAGATATATCTAGGCACCCTATATTTACATCTATTTATCCTATATATACCTAGGTACACCTGCGGTCAGTTCTGCATGGATATTTCCATAACAAAATCGATTGCGCCGATTTGCGCCACGCCCTCTTTAAAAACTTGTTTGTTTGTTTATAAAGCTTTATTGTACACAAGAAAGAACACAGATACAAATCAGAAAAGTAAACATACAACGGCGGACTTATCCCGTATAGGGATCTCTTCCAGTCAACCGGCCAGTAATTGAGAGGAATGTTTACTTATTAAGCGTTTGGGGTAGAAGTAGTACAATTTAAATTTACAGAAAGGTACTGCACAAAAAAAAATATATACAGGTATGTAAACTACACAAATACAACTAAGATAAACTTACATATAAGAATACATATATATATATATATATATAAATACATAAAATAAACTATTTAAAATAAAAAGTAATTAGCTCGAAGTAACTTAGGATTCCGAAAAGAAATTTAAAATTTTATTCTTAAAGGAGCCCAAGGACGATGCCATTTTAGTATCTGAAGGGAGCGAATTCCAAAGGTGTGCTGCCATCACAGAGAAAGATTTAGAGTAAGACTGCGAAGAATGAGGAGGTATATATAAGAGAATATTATCAGCTGAGCGAAGGCGGATGTCGATTTGCCGAAAGGAAAATTTATCACGAAGGTAATTAGGACAGGCAGGATTGAAGAAAACTTATGTATTGGTTTGGTTTAGATACCATAGATGGCGCTAGTTGGATTGGAAATAAGAAAATAAATAATTTACATGGCTCATTCAAGTCTCGTTCTTTGCTAGTTATTATATTATCACAAATTCTCCTATTACAATTAAAAACCTTATTGCAGAGAAACGACAGATAGCTAGGATTCGAACTCGGTAGCATAAAATTTGTCTTATGTTTCAATACCACTAACCATTAGACCAATGCGTATCTATGCAGAGGATTAAAATTACCCTACTGTTTATCCTGTTGTAGTTATTTATGAAGGTTGATATTGTAAGCGACTAAAATAAAAACTCAAAAGAATTGAAGGTAGTTTACCATTGATTTATAAAAATGATATCTTTGTTAAATCATAACGTTCTATACTTTCTTTGAGTAAGTTCAGTTACGATTGCGTTAAACGAGTTTTAATTATTTATTTTAATATGAGTTCGTGTTTGAATATTGATATGGCTACGAGGGCCCAAATAATAGCTTTGCCTAAGCAAGGCCTTAATTATTCTGAAATTTCTAGAGAAACTGGCTTAAACGTAAGTATAAAAAAATTATTGAATTCACTTTCTGTTATTTACTTTACTACGCATGGCCATTGAAACATAAAAATAAAACATATATTCCTTTTTTAGATAAAGACTGTCACTTTATGGATAAAACGGTTTTAAGAGGAGGGTTCGTTGGAACACCGCAGTAGATCCGGCAGAAGACCCCATATTAGCTCAGACCAGCGTGAACTTATGGTGCAAGGTTATGAGGAAAATGGCTTTATCCCAACCAGATATTACGCAGGATTGTTTAACACATCTTTACGAACGGTGCGTCGTGCTCTCCATAGTGAAGGTCTGCATTATTGGCGACATGCTATTAAGCCATTGCTAACCGAAACCCATAAAAGAGCGCGATTAGAGTTCGCTTTGGAATATAGAAATTTCGACTGGAGTAACGTCATATTCAGTGATGAGAAGACTTAAATCTAGCCAACACGGGCGAGTTACGCTGTAGCATAGGAATAATACGCGTTATAATAGTGATCACGTTGTGCTTAACTGTGAATCTGGTCGTATAACAGTAAACATGTGGGGGATATGGGGGGTATGGATGAGTGCCACAGGCCCAGGAGAACTAACTTTAGTACCCAGTCGAGCAAATAGTGTAAATTATTTAGACGTGCTGAAAGAATCGATCAAAATGGCGGTTATACAGGTTATTAGCTGAGACCGGGATAGCTATATATTGTGTTTAAAATGAGCGTAAGTAGGATATATTTTTTTTGTAATAGCAAAATGTTATTATACTAAGTGATTTTTATTATTTTCTGCATTTTTACAAATGTTTATATTGTCTTTTATTCTTTATGGTAGCTACAACCCGGTCTCAAAATTGTTATTGATTTGAGGTTTAGCTTCAATCTCTTCCTCGATTGGGAACGAATACTTAATCTATAAACCTTAAAATCATATTATATTAAATCATTTAGTCAATATATATATCTGCAAAACGAATTTTTGTAATAAACTATACTACACTAACTCTAAATATAAGTAGGCAAAACATTTATAAAACTTATGTTGTGTATTTAGCGAAAGGTTATAAGTTAAATTGTATTCATTATAAGACTATAATATTACTAATGTTGTTTTATTTCTTATCTACCTACACGAAAGTTGCAATTGTAAACGTTAATCAGTAAGAAAAATATTTGTTGATGTTTCCATTTTACCAAATAAAAAAATATTAACATATTTTTTATATTATAAAAAATTATATAAAATATAAAACAATTAATTATTATATTATTTCTTTTTTTTAAAATTAAGCCTTACTTGGGATTCGAACCGCTGCCAATCGGCTCATACGTCAACAATGCGCCACTAGCTCATCTATCTGTTTTCAACTTTAGTGAAAATAAGATCTACTAGTAAATGAAAGGATAACTTGTCATTTTTTTTTTGTGAACAGTGCCATCTAGTTTTATTCTGAGGCTCCTAATGCAAAACCTCACAGAAAAGTAAACCTTATGCTTTCCATGCAGAACTGATCAGAAGAAAATTTTCCATAGCAGCAAAATTCCATAGCAGCAAAAAAATTGAGCAGGGTTTCAACGCCAACTGAGTGGATTATATCTTAAGATGGCGCTAGTATTTCTTAAAAAAAAAAAACAATAAGCTATGTTTTATCGAAAATATATTTTATTTTTTGCTATAGTTACTATTTTATTTCATGTCATCACAAATTATCTTAAGCTAATTAAAAATCATATTTTGCAGATGCACGTTGAGCTGAGCACCTGAGCTTTTGTTATTTTTAATTTGTGAATACGCCATCTAGTTTAAATTCTGTGAATCCAGGTGCAAACCCTCACAGAAAAATCGACTTTATGGTATCCATGCAAAAAAGACCGTGATAGTACGCTAAAAAGCCCTAACTTAACCATATGGGAAAAAATATCTTTATTTAATTTGCTTATCTATTTACAATATACATATAGCTAGCTATTCTGTCCGCAACAATTATCATAGCAGCCAGTTTACTGGTCATAAAAAATTTTAAGCATATCTTAATATTTTCAATGATTTCTAAAGCGAACAATTTGTAGCAACCCATGGAAATCTATGGAATATAATTAAGAGTAAACACTAGTAGCCATTTTTACCTACAAAACATTCTCGACTGTTTTATCTTTGGTTTATGACTCTAGATTTTTTTAAACACCTTCGATCAATATCATCTCTCACTGAGTCTGTGCGTTTTAATATATTTTAATGTTTTTTAGTGCTAGCTTTACGTTAATTAAACGGCGCAATATATACTTATAGGCCGCAAACAGACGCTTTTAAACACACAGTAAAAACCCCAGAACAATACGCGTTAAAATCGAAACGGTAGGTACGACAAATACCATTTGTCGTACCGTTTCGATTTTGTGAAGTTTTGGACGAGGAAACAGTCGAGAAAAAAACCTTGACTTGTAAGAATTTGATCTCCGAGTTATATTCAGTTCCACCCTCGCCATCACGAAATACACATGTACTTAACAATTCTTAAATAAAAAACGGATTGTTCATAAAATATAATCGATAAATGTTTGCAACACTGTACGATTACATGTTTTATTTAAATGGAGTAGGACCACTAGTGCCTCATTATCGCCTTAATGAGTCTAATAAAAACTTACCGTTCCAAGGTCTTGTCCGCCACTGTCCCGGAACTTTGTTTTCGACGACGGTTGTGTACTAAGCTGATAAATTTTTTCAACCATGGGTTCTTGTTGCTTCTTAACATCTTTTATTGGGTTCATATACTCCAGGGATTGTTTGAGCATAGTTATGACTTGTGCTGGAGTGGGGCCTTCTTTCCTCTGGAGAATATTATCTGTTTTAAATTTAAAAACAAAAAATAAAGATACCAAGAACACCAATAAGAAAAACGACACCACCAAGAAATTACACAGAAAACATGTTAATTTCATGTTTTCAAATTGTTGGTGTTATCTTATGTTACGAACTGTTAGGTTTTTTGCTGTAACCTCAAAAAATTTACTTAATCACAAAATTCTGATTTGTTGGTCGTTACAATTGATAAGTGAAAGTTTTACATATAACTCTCAACTTATATAGTAAGTACTTTATTATTTGTCTAAAATCTCTAAAAGTCTCTACGAGTCCACGCCTGCCTGGAATTTCACAGCCTGGGTATAACACGTAAACCCGTCTTATATCAGTCCCAGTAGTATTAACTTCTTCGATTCCTTTATAGAAGCACTATATGTAATATTTAATGTATTTATATGTACAACTTCACTGTCCAATGTGACTCACAAGGAACTTTTGGAATAAGTTCAGGAGTCACGGGTGACTCATTTCCCGATACTTTTTGGCAAGATTTTTCGTCATGAGCGTGGCGCAATAGACTAATAAAAACTACGTGAACGTATAGCAAAAACCCTAAACTTTCATGTACAAAAATTTGTTTTCGCAATTTTTTAAAATTTCTTTTGTTATGGACAAATAAAAACATGCGTAAATATGGTTATTATTATGGATTATTTAGTATGAAATAAAACAATATTAAAAACATAGAAAACGTTTTATTGGGTTTTTAATATATAAACTAAATAATAAAATTATGATGAAAGAAACTGATGATGAAAGATAAATTACTCACAATGTTTTTCATTGTAACAATCCAAACAAAACGCTTTTTTACAAGCTTTACACTCAGTGTGCACTTGTTTGGCTTTTCGAGCCAGCTGATTCAAACTTTTTAGTTTGGAATAGCAACCAGTACATCTCTTTCGAACTAATTTATTGGTTATAGCATTACGCGGAATTTCCTGAAGACTGTGACTAGACGAAATTGAAGATCTTGAAGGTAGAGAGAGCGAAGGTCTTGGAGGCACGTTAGGTTCCGTAGTTGTTGCTGCTGGCCCGAGAAAATATCTAACTAATTGTTCCTGAACTTGCAAGACAGATAATGTAGGTCTTTCTGCCGCTAATTCATTGTATATGCATCTGGCATTTATAACAGCAACTTGAAACAGTAGATCTATAGCAATTTTTTTGTACCAGGTTAGGCTTTTGCGTAATGGCGAATGAAATGATGCAAGTTGGTCTGAAATGTCTATTCCTTTTTTAGCCTCATTATAATCTATTATAACGTCAGGTTTAGTGACGTCGCCTCTCTTTGTAGACACCTTTGACATACTATCTCCATGACAAGTCAAAATCATAAGTACGTCGCGTTTATCGCACCATTTCAGAACAGTATACAGATTGTCTTTTTGCATGGCTATTTGCTTTCCTCTTTTTAGGTTTTTCTTAACCACTTCCTCTGGAAGATTTTTTTTGTTCTTGCGTAAAGTTCCGCAGAGGTCCGTTTTTCGTTCCTTTAGATATGTTGAGGTTAGAGGAAGGCTGGTATAATAATTATCGGCGACAATAAGACAACTACTATAACATCGTTAGGTAAATACAGGCTGCGAAAATTATCTACAATCCTGTGTATTAGAGGATCAATCTTATGGGTTCGTTGTTCTCCAATAACACCTTTTTTTTTTTTTTTTTTTGACGCGGAGAAAATCCCTTCGGATACCTTACCGGTTACGGGACACCGGTAAGGTTATGTGGTGTTACCACTAAAAACTCCGCGGTGTCACCTCTCAGCCGCTATCGGCCGGGACCGTGTGCTTCTTCATGCTCCACAGCCCCGGCGCGGCCGGCCGCTACTTAAGCGGCCCCGGCTCGCCAACGGCCTCACGGCACCCTCTGCTGAATCAGAGGGGCCGGAGTAACCGCCGCCTTGGCCTCTTGGCCCAAGGACAGACGCGCTGACACGCACACGCGCCTGCCTTCCACTCCGGAGGGCTGTCCGTTGGACGATGGAATCCCGTTTCCACCGTCCAACCAGCCCTCATAATTTGGGGCCTGCGGAAGCAGGCCCTGCCCCAGTCCACCTGACGGCGACCGGGGCCCACACAGCCGGCCGCAGGGGATAGGGAGAGCGGCAACGTAACACCGACACTCCTCTTCCCCTGCGGCCCCACCGATGCCGTGCCAAGCGCCACGGCCGCGCTTGGTCGCGGAGGATAGGGCGAGCGGCAACGAAACACCGACACTCCTCTTCCCCCGCGACCCCTACCACGGCTGTGATGGTAGGGAGGTCGTCGTCACCCCCTTCCCTCACAGCCAGGCCATTCCCGCCAGGAATGGCCTCCGCCGGGCCCGGGGAGGCCTAAGCCTCAACCCGGGCAACGGGTTCCTCTTAGCTTCCCTGCGGCCGAGGCAACCGCAGGTACTGAGCCCCCTCATCGCGACAAGATGGGAACCACATCGGGGGGGAGTTTCTCCAATAACACCTATCTCAACTTCAGTGAAATGCCAGCATCTAAGTATTGTACTAAATCTTGTTATATGTCATATTTATTCTATGCATTAGCGGATTATAGTAAAGTACATCCAATTTCCAATAATGTTCAATCGAGGGCTTGGGATTTAGTCCCATATATATTATTACGCCAAAAAAGATTTTCATCTCCTCTCTGCTTACATCTTTCCACCTTGTCATCCTGCTAAATTGTGAAGTGCGTATTTGTTTCAGTAAATCTGCATAATTATTAGTATGAATCACCATCTCGTCAATCAAGTCATCGGGGACAAAATATTCATAAATTTTGATCAAAGAAACTTGTCCATCGTCTGTAATGGCGTCCATATTTTGCACCCCATAATTTCCTGTAAATGTTTCCCTACCTATCGGCAAAAAATCCGATTTCCATTCTGAATAAGGTACGTCAGATGAAGATGAACCTCCTGGAGTCGGTGATGGTGATGGTACTGCCCTAGAAGTACTTGCTATGAAGTCCGTAATTACCTCAGTATCCTCGCTCTCTTCGTCGTCTTCATTGGGTTGATATTCATCATCACTGCCACAGCTGAAGGGGTCTTCATCGGAATTTGAAGCTTCCAAATACCGCTCAATTTCCTCCGTTGTATAAGTTTTTTTTAGACATTTTTAGCGATTATATAAACTTTTATGAAATTATAACCTCAATTAGCAATCTCAAATCATAAGCAAATGTTTTGTGTTTTTTTTTATTATTATTTTAGTACCGTCCTGTAATCGAAATAAACTCATTTGTCATTAATTCTACTGTCTATGGCTATGCGCACATATGACTCATTGAACTTACGAGAAAAAAAACATCACCCTACGACCATGAGCATATATGAGCAATTAAAAAAAAATTGAAAACAGATTTTTTTTTTCACAAATATATTTTTTAATGATAATGTTACTATTATTTAGCCTAACCGAAGAAAAAAAAATATGAACGTGGAGAAGTCGTAAATTGTATTGTATGGGGACAGTGAAGTTGTTAAATTGTATAATGTAAAGTTAAAGAAACATGAACACAGCTATCACTTTCACTTATAATTATTAGAAATTATTATTTAATAATTTTATAGAAATTAATTATCACTTTTTTTTATTTAAAATAATTTCAGACTTTATCTCAGCAGTATTATTGGATTAGGCAGTGATGATATTGCGCTACTCCTCTGGTTCAGAACATCCTTCATCCTGAAACAAAAATAAAGCACTATCTACTATTTTTGGTTCTAACAATACCACAATAATTAACTTACGTACTTCACTCTGAAAACACGGTTCATAATTAAAAAACATTTCCTTCTGAATTTTCTTTATCCTACTTTTTATGCGGGGTTGGCACAGCGTGTGAGTTTTTTTCATTTTGTTTTATCTCCAGTCAACTCGTCCGTCACTCCCTTCTTACACATATCCTTCTTTACACCTTCCATTCAAAGTTTCTTTGGTTTCCTTCATTTCGATGTCTATTGATATATTTGACATACATGTTCTGAACATGCTCTTCACATTCCATACCAGCCTAACTTATAATTCCTTAATTATTTTGTTATAAATATGTAGGTACTTTTACAGTTTCTCTTCTATTTCCTAGTCAAAAAAACAAAAGTCAAAAAAATTATTCAATGTAGGAAAAAAATTATCTCTTATTGAAGGTCATTTTTTTAAATATTATTTTAGTGCAAAAGCTAAAAACTACTAGCGTTTCGGAACGACCACTGCTGGGAAGATGACGCCGAAAGAAACCCAGTTCAGTATGGTTCCTACCCAGCTTTTATAATTGTGTTACAATTACAATGCAGATTTACACTTAAGCTTTAATACATTTAAATTATACAATTACAATTCGCAGTCAACTATTTCCAAGAATTTTGCTCAAAAAATGATAAATGGTCATTTACATTATAATACGCATTTTAATAAATGATTTTTAATAATTTGTCTTAAACTTACATAATGGTAACGCTACTATATTATCTGGAATTTTATTATAGAGGCGCAAGCCGAGATCCACAAAAGATTTTTTTGTTTTCTCTAACCGAAAAGCTGGGATAGCTAATTTGTTTTTATTTCTTAATACTATGAATACCTCCTGATCTTGTCTTTTTGCCTTACACCACACACACACCTCAACATACGCATATCCGCAGCGTGCAACCTTCTTTCATCTGCTGCTTTGGTGGGCCAAGTCTCGAAGTCGTATATCAATAGTCTCGCTCGGTCCATAGCTACTCATGAAAATCACAGTCACCAACTTGTACATTGATAAGCACGGTTTTAAGTAAGTTTGTACCTACAATAAATATGCGTCGCACCTGATATAAGACACTGACTGGCTAACATATAATATGTATAGATATATCCAATCAAAAACATTAACATGCACAAAAATGCGCAAGTCTCGCAACGCAGTTCTTCTACCGTAAAAAAATGTTAAATTTTATGTAAACCAAGTCGATTAATTTAGTACCTACCTATTTAATATAAAGTTATCATATTACTTTGTCATAAATTGATACCTTCTTCACTAACATTTTATAGTAACTATAAAATAATACAATTTTAATGAATAGAGTGACTATATCAATCGCACGCAGCAACATAATCTACAAATAAATATAAATAGTCATCCATATAGATACTTTAAAACTAATAAAAGCATGAAGCGTAACTTAAGATTATAGATTTTGTTTTATCTACATTTTTTTTTGACCGACTTTCAAAAAGTAGGAGGTTATCAATTCATCGTGATCCTTGTTTTATGTATGTACACCGATTATTCGAAGACGCCTTTGGACCGATTCAGAAAATTCTTTTTATTTCAATGGGTTTACTTGAGATGTGGTCCCAAATTTTTTTATCAAAATCGGTTGTGTAGTTTGAGGGTGAAGTGAGTTTTTAGTTCTGTAAAATTATGCTTTTATTGCAAAGTCACTCTATTTATAAAAAAATATGTAATCCAGCAGGAGTGTCGAAAGGGTCAGAAAAGTATTATTGTAATTAGTCCAATTTTTAGATTATCCAAAACTTATTACATATTACATATATAAACATATTTTTCAGTTTACCAAAAATATGTAATAATTTTTAGAGTTCCGGATTTTTACTCAGCGGTGACGTCGCTAGCCCCTACGGGCTAGCGACGTCACCACTGAGTAAAAATCGTACCTGGCCGTGACGTCATGCGAAATTGAAATTTACTGTATCTTTGTAATTTTTTGTTTGCCCAGAGGAAATAAAAAATAAGTGTACAATATTTTTTTAATAAATCTAACCGATTGGCTACAAACATTTTCCCTTCGACATGCCTATTATATTGTTTTCTGTGGCGTACATAATAGAGCAAAGATTTAGGGCCTATCGCTTAGGAGGTTCTGGGATTGAGCTCCGGCCATGTCAAGTTGACGTCATTGGATCTTATACTCGTTTTCATAATTGTTTATTAGGTAGTTACTTAAGGGCTTAATTAATGTATGTGATTAGAAAAAATTGCTCGGCGGCGGTGTTGCGAAAACATGCGGAGCTGTTGGTTCCAAGACGGAATTGTTATTGTCAAGACCCCAGATGACAAGAGACATAAAATTTATACGGAGGAAGAGGTGAAGTCCTTGATCGAGAAGTTTCCACGTGCATCAGGGACTGCCTCCACGTCGTAGTTTCTGCAGTTCAAGGCCTGTGATTGTCCAGGCCAAAGTCAATATGGTGTGTCTCTGTACTTTCTTTTTATTTATCTTGTTTTTCCTTAGAGTAGTGGCGTGTGTTCGTTTTTTCTTTAGCCAACTGTACTTTCTGTTTCTTCTTTCTTGGATCTTAAAATTACCTTCAAATTTCTTTATCATATTTTCTTATTTTGTAATTTTGTCACGGGGTAGGTAGAAAGTGTGACCATCTCAAAAATGGCGAATCTGCCACACACGGACCCAAAAATCTGCCAAAATCTGCCACACTCGAAATGAAGTAAAAACAAAGATTATTGAAAACTCAATCAAGGAAGGTTGTAAGAATATGAACCCTATGACTTGTCACTTACAGCCCACAATCAAATGACAATACCTATGTATGAACAGATCCCCGTGTAATCTGGGCTGGATATCAAACAAAGGCATACGTTGCCAGATTGTGAAATAATTTTCTACTAAATATTTTTACATTTACCTTATTTAAATTTTTTATTACTTATTTATAATGTTATGTAATTTAAAATTAGCATGATTTTCATTAAAACCTTTGAAATCTGCCAAAATCTGCCACATTTGTAAATCGTCAGCATAATATGCCTGTTACGCCTATTACGGCTATTTAGTTAAAAATGTTATGCATGTACCTATATCGGACAAGCCTTATAAAGGATGTGCATGTAAAAATGAATTTAGTTCGCAATAAACCCAGTCAGAGCAAGACGCGTGCTATTTTACTTAAAATTCCACAAAAGAAAGGGCCAATCTGAACCTTATGGCCCGAACATATGGTCGACATCGAGCCGCATAGTGCAATATTACCTGCGAAGAGAAGACACCTGCGTGAACAATACCGAGCCGCATTCCAGTGATAAGAACCATTATAAAGGAGACAACACATTGTACATTAAAATTAATTCAAGATTTAGTGTCAAAATTTGTAACTATTGAAAATGAGTTTATCAACTGAAGAATTACTTAATTTATTGGAAGAAAATGCTAATGTGTTGAGAAAAGCTCATACTAACTTAAGGAAATGCCCTCGTCAACGGCTTACTAAAGGATACATAGAAGCTAGACTGAAATCGATGAATGAAGACTGGCAGTTGTTCAAATCACATCATGAGGCACTTGTCAAGGCTGTTCCTAAGGATCAACGACTTAGCTTACCTTACTTTAACACTGAGCAATATTACTTAGTAGAAGAATTATATCTCGGTACTGAAGGAGATTTAAAGGATATGTTGATGACATTCACGCAGTCGAAGGAAACTCATCTTGCAGAACAAGCTACAGTCCCCCAAGTGAAGCTCCCGTGGATTAAGATACCTACATTTTCTGGACAGTACCAGGATTGGCCAACGTTCAACGATTTATTTAGAACTCTTATCCACAACAACACAGCATTGACAAAGGATCAGAAGCTTCATTTTCTGAAGACAAGCATAGCTGGTGAAGCCGAAGCGCTGCTAAAGCATATCAACGTTACAGAGGACAACTACGAACAATCATGGGAGATCCTAAGTCAAAGGTATGGAAATAAACGATTAATTGTTAACACATCTCCTCCAAAGACTGTTCAATTTAAAGAAACTCACTACTCCAGTGGCAAATCAAATCAAAACCCTAGTAGACACAACCGCAGAGTGCTTGAATAGTTTTACGACGTTAGGAGTCTCTACAGAGTCGTGGGATCCGCTGATAATACACATGGTCACCCAAAAACTGGACCTAGAAACACGAAAACTTTGGGAGGACCACGCCTATAGCCCAGACATTGACAGTTTATCCACTTGGACAGAACTAAAGAGCTTTTTAGAGGCTAAATTTCGCACTTTGGAGTTGATGGCACCTATGTCTTCATCTACAACGAGAGAGAGTAAACCAGTCAAAGAGAAATCATTCCATGTCTCCTCACCAACGCCAGCTAAAGCTTGCATCGTATGTAATGAAGACCACAAGATTTATCAATGCAAAGAATTCTCCAAGCTTGGTATTGAAGACAGAAGTAAAATAGCAAAAGAGAAGAATTTATGTTTTAAGTGTCTTGTTCCTGGACATTCTGCTCGGAAATGTCGCACAAGGGTGTTATGTCGAGAATGTCATAGACGCCACAACACGCTTCTTCACCAGGCGACACCGCAGAATGAAGATCAAGAAGAAAACGAACCCATTCAAGTTAGCACTACTATATCTTCACATAACGTAAACACGAAGTCCAGAAACTTACTTGCAACAGCCTTGATTCCTGTAAGAAATGGTAACAATCGAACGATTTTACTGCGAGGCCTTAATAGACCAAGGGTCACAAGCTAATTTTATTACTAAGAGGGCGACGCAATTCTAAGAATGAAGAGAAAAGCAGCTCGAGGAACTATTACCGGAGTAGGATCAACACAAGCAGAGGTTTATCAAGAGGTTCATTTCACACTTCTGTCAAGATATGATGACAAGTTCCTGCTTCCCGTGAAGGCCTACGTTTTGCCGACACGCTTGACCTCGAAGCTCCCAAGCAAGTCGTTCGTAAAACAATTACACGCCTGGCCTCATTTGGCTAATCTTACCCTGGCAGACCCCAGTTTCAATCAACCAGGGAGGATAGATTTATTGCTAGGCGTCGGAGTGTATGCTCAAATCCTAAGAAACAATTTCGTCAGAGGACCTCCAGACACACCATGTGCTCAAGAAACAAGTTTCGGGTGGATACTCTTTGGCCAAATTAGCAGCTGCACTCCAGAGGAAGACATTACAGTCATGCACCATCAAATAGACGAAGATGACATGTTATACAAGTTGTGGGAATAGACAACAACGAAAGAAAGAAATTACCTAAGGAAGAAGAAATATGTGAAAAATTATACGAAGACACATATAAAAGAAACAACAAAGGAAGATATGTAGTGAAATTGCCATTTAAAATAGAACCACCAAGGGCAATACAAGGAAACACAAGAGAAATAGCAAGAAAGAGACTACAGCCACAAGAAAAACCTCTAGAAAGAAACGATGAGCTAAAAACAGAAAACAAAGTCATGGAAGAATATATAAAATTACAACATATGGAAGAAGTCCCCGAAAGTGAAATAAACAAGGCTTCTGTTTATCTACCTCATCACGCTGTAGTAAAGGAATCAAGTGATACCACAAAGGTTAGGGTGGTTTTTAATGCCTCATCACCAGATTCCAATCAAGTCACATTGAATAACGATTTGATGGTTGGCCCACAGCTACAAGAAGACATGAGATCATTGGTAATGAGATTCCGCTTAAAGAAAGTCGCATACGTATCGGACATTCAGAAAATGTATCGCCAGATACTCGTCACCCGAGTTAAACAGACACCCTTCATGTATTTCTAAAATACCACATGGACCCCCACATGGACCCCCAGTGCCACATAAATGGACAGGTACCAGATGCCTTACCAGAAGCCCTGCTGAAGACCACCAGGATCTTATAAACAAACAATAACTTCTAATGCAACTCGTTGTCTCCCACAGAGGTGATTGAAATAACGCCAGACACACCACCACCCCGAAGATATGTTTATTATATAAGACGTACTTTGCTTTGTATAGACGCATTATTACTCTACTCGCCATCCGCGGCGGTACTCTGTATAATCTTTTAATTAATTAAATGTGTGAATAAAGTTTACATTTTTTTTCGGAAAACTCCGTCGCTGAAAGTTAACTGGCGCCCAACGTGGGGCGTCATCGCGAAATTCGCGTTCCGTGAACTCTGCATCGCAGAAGAATTCGCAGTCTTTCAAGACGAAGGTGACGCCACTGAAGAACCCCAAATTTGTTAGCTGCCGACGTGATGTTTCTCCGAATCGTCGCGACGCTCATACTGTAAGTGTTCGCCAATTTTTTGTTTCTGTTTCCCAAAATCCAGGGCCTTTCCTTTTCCTACAATATCCAAATTGTCGGATTTCTACTTCTTCTTTAAAGTAATAATAATAAGTATATATTTTTTCTATTTATTGGACATTTAATTTTCTTTCTTTTTTTTATAATGGCAGTAGAAAACGTATATGTAGATATTGGTCAAAGTCTGCACGCCATACCAATATATAATGGCGACTCTGACAGACTGTACCCATTTTTAAACGTGGCAAAGCAATTTATAGATACGCACGGTAATTCACCTAGAATTATTGAACATGTACTATCACGGCTGAGAGATAAAGCAGCTGATGTAGTCTGTATGGTGATACATTCCTATAATTGGGATACTATAAAGCACACCTTAATAAGTCGCTGTGGCGATGGAAAAACCATCGACTTATACAAACACGAAATTTTAAATATGAATCTTGTAAATGGTGACTTTACTGATATGATTCTGAAGTTGGATAGAAAATTATTTGCAATGGAATCCATGCTAATTGATCTAAATGGTTGTGAACATGCCAGATTTGCTATTGAAATTTATAAGCAGGATGCAAAAACTGCTCTTTTAAGACATTTACCATCGTTTATTCAAACACAAGTAATTACTTTGAACTATCACTCCCTATGTACACATATACAGCAACTTTGTGCGCATAATTTATTAAGCAGAAATAGCAGTAACCACCACTTTAAAACCGGTAAAATTCAACATGGTATGCGATCCCCTCAAAACAATTACCCTTTGCATCGAGCTCAGGGGTATACACCTACGCCATAGCCTCATAATCAGCGATTCGCGCAATCGCCACGTCACACGTACCCGCCACGTCCGCAATCTATAATGCGTCAACAATGGCAAAGAAATGAGCAACAGCGGCATCAAAATTACGCAAATCATAATAATAATAACAACTATTTTAACAACAACCGTAATCATTTAAATCGGAATAACAACTATTTTAACAATATTAATAATCACGTAAATCGGGACAATACGCAATTAGCAGACCGTGACGTAACCATGCGTACAGCCAATCGGTCCTCCAATAGTCGGGGTCCCATGATAAATTTAGGAAGAGGCATGGTAGCACAGGAATTATTCAATCAAGACAATCCTCAGCATGAGGAAAATGAAAGTGAGGATTTTCACGAGGAAAACCCATCGTGTATACCAACGTGATATTATTAAATAACGTAACTTTTTCCGATCTACCATATGTAGTAGAATCGCACTACGGTTTAAAAATATTAATTGATACGGGTTCAAGTCGATCTTTTATTACAAATAAAGTTCATAAAAAGTTATTTCCAGACCAGGAATATGTACCTGAGATATTTACTGTTAGGACGGCACATCAAACGACTACACATAAAGGGGTAGTTAAAACGCCATTCTGGCAAAAAGTATTTGGGCCAGGTACAGAAAAAATGACCTTTTATGTGTTTGATTTTAGTGAAAAATACGATGTTTTAATAGGAATGGATTTATTAAAATTAATAAGAGCTGAGATACAAATTCATGAAAACAAACTAAGGACGCCTCATAAAATAATTGATTTAAATTATACGGATAAGCCCAGAACTAACAACTTAAATGAATTACTTGAAGAATATAAAGACATATTTTCGAGCGACGTATCGTCTAGTTGTACACCCGATGTCGTTCACGAAATAAAACTCACCTCTAACGAACCAATTTATCAACGCGCCTACCGGTTACCACAAATACAAAGAGAGGAAGTCAAACGACAAGTAGATGAGATGTTAGCCAACGGGATAATTAGGCATAGCGATTCCCCGTGGTCAAGCCCCGTCCATTTAGTACCAAAAAAATTTGATAAAGATGGCATCCAAAAATACAGGTTGGTTATTGACTATCGCAAACTAAACGAGCAAACGCGAAGCGACAAATTTCCTTTACCAATAATTGAAGATATATTTTCTCAATTAAATGGCAATAAATATTTTTCCACACTTGATTTAACAAGTGGGTATCATCAAATTAGAATGCACCCTAACAGTATTGAGTGTACTAGCTTCGCGACATTGGACAGACACTATGAATTTTTGCGCATGCTTGAAGCATGCTTGCATTTGGCTTGAAGAACGCGCCAAGTACTTTTCAAAGAATGATGAATTCTGTACTAAAAGAACATATAGGGAAAATCTGCATGGTATATTTAGATGATATGATAGTATACGCGGAAAATAAGGAAAAACACCTAGAAAATCTAAAACTCATATTCGAAACATTAAGAAAAGCAAACCTCAAAGTCTCTCTGTGTAAGAGCGAGTTTTTCAAAACGGAGGTAAAGTTCTTAGGCCACGTATTAGGTAAAGACGGACTTAAACCAGATCCAAAAAAAATCGAAGCTATTAATAAATTTCCTATACCTAAAACAATCAAAGAAATAAAATCCTTTCTAGGAATGGTAGGTTATTACCGAAAATTCATTAAAAATATGAGTCAGATTACGCGCCCTCTGACCGAATGCACAAAAAAGAATGCTAGTATAAAACATACCACAGAATTTATTTCTGCCTTCGAAAAATGTAAAACACTTTTAATAAATGCACCCATATTAAAATTTCCTGACTATAATAAATTATTTGTAGTAACCACTGACGCTAGCGATAAAGCGTTAGGGGCCGTCATAAGCCAAGAAGACCACCCTGTGGCCTACGTATCACGAACGTTATCGGAAACGGAAAGAAAATATAATACCACCGAAAAAGAATTATTAGGTATTATATGGGCATTGCAACAATTCCGGCCATATTTATACGGTAGGAAATTCGTGATAGAAACGGATCACCAACCACTTACTTGGTTATGTAAATTAAAAGAACCTAATGCAAAATTAACTAGATGGAGACTGAAGCTTATGAAATACGACTTTGAAATAAAACACAAAAAGGGATGCGTTAATCACGTAGCCGATGCTCTCTCTCGAATTCAAATCAATTTAACAGAAAGCGAAATAGTAGAAACCGGAAGTGAATCTGATAACGCGACTGTCCATAGTAACGCGGATGATAACGAGTCAGGTATACCTATAAAAAGCGAACATCCTAGTGGAAAAATGAATAGGATTTTTATTAAGCTAGGAATAGAGTCGGAACATAGAAAAATTAACCGCGACCATTATCTTACGTTGAGCGATAGTAGTATGGGTGAAGAATTTTTAGAATTTGCCTTAAAATATTTAGACAAAAATAAATATGCTATTGTTTGCCCTGACGAAGACCTGTTTCAAATCATCTCTGAAGTATACCGTACCAAACTGAATAAATCAACTTTAAAATTAATCAGATACACAAAAATATTAAAAGAACCAACAACGATCGAAGAACAAATGGAAATAATCATAAATACACACAAGGAAAACAACAGACATCTAGGCATCACTGCTATGATAGAACTAATTAAAAGAAATTATTATTGGGAACAAATGAAGAAAATGGTACGCAAGTCCGTAGAAAGTTGCGAAACGTGTCATCGTGCAAAATATAATAGACACCCTATCACGGCCCCGTTAGAACGAACATCAACTCCTCTGAAACCAATGGAGGAATGGATGATAGATATATTCTTCTTTAAAAACCATAAATTCCTTACAATAATTGACAAGTTTTCTAAATACGCGTTATGTAAAATATTACAAACTGTTAATTCAATCGATATTTGCAATGCACTTATCGATGTATTTAGCACAATCGGCACTCCTAAATTAATTATTGCAGACGGTGAAAAAGGAATCTCATCGCTCACTACGCAAGAGCTTTTGAAACAGTATAAAATTAATTGTCACATAACTACTCCAAAACATTCCACCTCTAAAGCGGACGTTGAACGTTTTCATTCTACTTTAATTGAAATCTTAAGACTGCAAACAGAAAGTAATCCTAACTTGTCAATAGAAAATATAATTTCGTTATCGATGTTAGCATATAATAATTCCCCACATAGTACGACGAAGTTTACCCCTTTTGAAGTACATTTTGAAATTAGAATATGAACCATCTCAGCATTTATTAGTAACGGAATACGTGTCTAGACATAGAGAATTAATGACAAAGGTATATACACAAATATATAACGATATAGATTTACTTAAAAATAAGATTCAGCAAAGAAACTCCGAATCTGACTTAAATATGCCTAAAATAGGTCAAATGATATACGTAAAAAACACAGAACGTGGGAAAAATAAAAATAAATACATAGGTCCTTTCAAAGTATTAGCGATAGAACCACGTAACACAATTGTATATCAACGTAGAAATTCGAAATTAAAAACCCACGTTAATGAAATAAAAATTGCAGGTACAGTGTCGGATTCGCAAGAGGAACCGTCTACTTCGAGCAACTAAAAAACAACCAACATTTTGCAATAACCAGTCTGGGAAACGCCAAAGTGAGAGCAGGAGAATGGAAAATAATTCACGTACTAAACTTAGAAGCCATCGTAAAACAACAAGAATTGGCAAAACAAAATTTTTACTCGTTAAATAAAAAATCGGAAGAAAACGATATCTCCTATACGTCGATCAACAAAATCACTTACCTATTAGAACAAAATGACGAAATAATAAGTCATATCGACTTAAACAAACGCATCAAGAGAGGTTTAATTAATGGTTTGGGCTCTATAATAAAATCTATCACAGGAAACGCCGATAATGATGACATTGAACGTTTAACAAGAGAAATCAATCAGAATCGTCATATCTTAAAAGAGCAGATCTCTCTAACTGCCTCTATTTTAGATGATTTTCACAAACAACTATTCAACCTCACGGAAAATCAGAAAAGATTCAACGATATTGTAAATAAAATAGCGGGCAAGATAAATGCCTTCTTGCTTTACGCTGACTTAGTATATCATGTAGAAACATTAAATAATTTACTAGAAAGACTGTCCACAGCGATAACATTTGCCCAACACGGCATGTATCATCATTCGATTATTAAACATGATGTGCTTTTAGATTCGATAAAATTTATACCTAAGGGTCAGTTAATCACTGACAACTTATTAATGCTAAGTAGTTATTTAAGTGTCAAATTGCATAAACTAGAAAATCATTATTACTTTATAATTACTTTGCCTTTAGTAGAGGAAGTAAAATATGAATATTTGGATATTACCCCAATTATCCAACCCTTAAATGATACCCTTTGTACTTATCCCATCTCCCAACGGAGACAATTATTGCGACATGATAAAGTATTTGAGGCAACAGACTGCACTAATAACGACGAGTATATATGCACTAAGAAGGCAATCAAGTTATCATCATGCGAAGAGAATATATTACAACTAGAAGAAGAAAACTGTAAACTTTCAACAATTCAATGCCCTGCAAACATGTGGACGAAAATCAGCAATAATATATACCTCGTCTATACGACGGCAGCCGAAAGAGTCGAAATAGAATGCAGAGATGGAGTAAAGCAAACAAAAATCAAAGGATCTTCCCTTATAAAGAACGAAAATTGTCGTGTCACGTTCCAAGAACATACAATGGAATCAGTTGAAACACCTGAAGAAATTCTGCGGATTACGGAACAACTGCCACCTATCCAGTTTAGCAACAATGAGAATCAAATGGAACAGCAACTACAACAGTTAAGAAACCTTAAAATACCTGAAGGTAACGCTAACACAAGTTTTCCTTACATCATTGTCTTATATATCACATCAATAATACTAAGTCTATACCTGGGAACAAAAGCTTTCAAGAGGTTCCAATTACAACGCACAAAGAGACGTGACACATATCAGAGGAATGACGATATTGAGTTGACCATTGAACCAGCTCACCTTGAAACTTCACCTTCAATACCCCCTCGTCGTGAAGGGATATTTCCAGTTCCAGGGGAGAGGAGTTAAACAGACACCCTTCATGTATTTCTAAAATACCACATGGACCCCCACATGGACCCCCAGTGCCACATAAATGGACAGGTACCAGATGCCTTACCAGAAGCCCTGCTGAAGACCACCAGGATCTTATAAACAAACAATAACTTCTAATGCAACTCGTTGTCTCCCACAGAGGTGATTGAAATAACGCCAGACACACCACCACCCCGAAGATATGTTTATTATATAAGACGTACTTTGCTTTGTATAGACGCATTATTACTCTACTTGCCATCCGCGGCGGTACTCTGTATAATCTTTTAATTAATTAAATGTGTGAATAAAGTTTACATTTTTTTTCGGAAAACTCCGTCGCTGAAAGTTAACTCCCGTGAAGACGCCGATTACCAGAGAATACTTTGGCGTAAAGACACTAAAAATCCAATCAAAGATTATCGACTGCTTACCGTGACCTTTGGGACTGCGTCGGCACCCTATCTGGCAATTAAGACACTACAACAAGTAGCAATCGACGAAGGCAGTGCATATTCTGAAGCTGCTGAAACAATCAAGTCAGATTTCTGGATGGACGATCTGATGTCTGGACAAGATACCGTAGAGAAGGCTATAGAAGTAGCCCACAATATTGCAGCTATACTAAAAAAAGGAGGCTTTATATTACAAAAATGGTCTTCAAATAGTGCGGAATTTCTGAAAGAATTCAACCCGGTAGAGATAAGTTCACTCGTGAAAGTTGATTTACATGGTGGTGTAGTCCGCACCCTGGGTCTATCCTGGAATCTTGATGAAGATAAGCTGAAATATAATACTAACTTACCCCCACTTGCTAAAAAAGTGACGAAAAGAAGCATTCTGGCTGAAATACATCATATTTTTGATCCATTGGGCTGGTTGTCCCCTGCACTGCTTCCTGCAAAGTTACTACTGCAAAGGCTATGGCTGGAACATGTTACCTAGGATGTAACGCTGAAACCTGAAATAAAAGAAGAATGGTTAGAAATTAGACACAGCTTAGAAAATATCAATGAAGTGGAAATAGATCGATGGTTACACACAACAAAGGAGAACTTACCTGATGTTACTATACACGGTTTTTGTGATGCCTCCATGAAAGCTTATGGTGCCGTAGCCTATCTCAGACTGAAGACTAAAGAAGGAAAATACAGAACAGAATTGATAGCAGCACGTACTCGTGTTGCCCCGATTAAACCCCTTACCTTACCAAGACTAGAACTAAGTGGGGCAGTTCTATTATCGAAACTCTTAAAACACGTTAGTGAAGCTATGCACATACCGGTATCTCAAGTTTTCGCATGGACAGATTCCACGATTGTGTTGTCCTGGCTTCGTGGTGATCCTAATAGATGGCAAACCTTTGTCATTAATCGAGTTGTAACTACCCTTGACAACATGAAAGAAATGGTTTCACGTGATCTCACAAGATAACCCTGCAGACATGGCTTCGCGAGGAATGAAGTTAGCAGAATTCAATCAAAACCAGCTTTGGTGGCATGGCCCAGCTTGGTTGATACAAGAAAAAATTGAGATGCGACAAGTTGAAGATGAAGAAGTAGACCTGGAAAAAAGAAAAGAAGTTAATGTTAACACGAAAATACTAAAGGAAAAAACTGAAAAGGAAACATTACTTACTCAATTTGAAGAGTTTAATGATTTAACGGAACTAGTGAAGACCATCAGCATCTGTAAGAGATTCTTACGATTAAATAAATGTAAAGATATCACTTCAAGTAAAGTACTAACAACAAGTGAATTAAACGAAAGCTTAGGAGATTACGTTAGAATAGTGCAAAATGACGAATTCCTCAACGAAATTAGTAATTTGAAAGAAGGAAAGTCTATAGAAAAGAAAAGCAGTTGTGATGAAGTCCTCGGGTGCTTCCCTCCTCACCCCGCTCTCCACCCCGCGCGCCCATATAAATACGGAGGCGCGAGGACCTTCGTCCTCTTTCGACCGACTGGACGCCAGGCTGCTTCAAAGCTGAGTACTTTTGGAAATCTCTTCTGGAACAACGAATCTCGTGGCTGTGAACCTACGACCCTTACCTGTGACTTCTTTCTCATTGTATAATTGTTAAAAATTAATTAAAGAGTTTGGTCTTTTCAAATATTGTTTCTTTCAAAATAATCACTACGTCACAGTGGCGCCCAACGTGGGGCGTATAAAATGGGGTATAGTGTGTGTTCGGAACTTTATATTTAGATAATAAGTTTTTAAATTGGGCACTAAATTTATAAAATGCAAAATAGTATCAAAAAAATCTCCTTTGGTGTATAAACTTTCAGACATGTCTGGTAAGCCACTGGGCGAATGGCATATTAAAGATATAAAACAAATAAATTATAAAGAATAATTATCAAAATATAATCAAAATTTAAACTAATTAAATACTATCTTCTATAACCAATGTATAACATTTTTTTTTTTTCTTGTACCCTATGGTTTAGTGGTAAAAAAGTCTCTCGCTTGAATCAAGTATACAGGTTCGAATTGTCTTTATAACATTGTGTGTTCACCTATTCGCTATCGAACGCATTGACACTTGCAAGCTACGACCGGTTCTTGACCTTGGCTTACCGGTTGTGCATACCACAGCTGTTCACGCACACTTGTTAATAGATAACTATAATGATCGCTTCACATTGTTATTTCATATCGCATCGCATCTAACGTTTCGCGCTATATTTTAATCATTGTTTCTGGTGCTAAAAATAAAATAAAAAAAAATAAAAATAAAATTGCTCTGTGAGGTGACTCGGCTCGGCTCGTATAATGTATTTCTAACTTTTCAGGTAACCTAACTGCGATACCTAGAATGTTACTCATTCCTTTTTCTATAAATTTCAGCTGTCCTGCTCCTCCTGGGTCTCCAGAGTCCGCAGCCCCGTCGTATCCTGCCAGCTTCAGCCAGCGAGCAGACGAAGCCGAATTTTCCGGCAGGAAAATTCTGTCCCAACGAGGGGGGTGTGTGATGAAGTCCTCGGGTGCTTCCCTCCTCACCCCGCTCTCCACCCCGCGCGCCCATATAAATACGGAGGCGCGAGGACCTTCGTCCTCTTTCGACCGACTGGACGCCAGGCTGCTTCAAAGCTGAGTACTTTTGGAAATCTCTTCTGGAACAACGAATCTCGTGGCTGTGAACCTACGACCCTTACCTGTGACTTCTTTCTCATTGTATAATTGTTAAAAATTAATTAAAGAGTTTGGTCTTTTCAAATATTGTTTCTTTCAAAATAATCACTACGTCACACAGTGTAAAGAATTTGAATCCCTTCCTGGATGACAAAAATATCCTCAGAGTTGGAGGTCGGCTACGTCACGCTGATATCCCTGAAATCCGCAAACATCCGATGATATTAAGTAGTAAGAATCATTTAGCAAGACTGATTGTTTTAGATGCACACAAGAGAACACTACATGGTGGAGTTCAACTTACCATGAATTACGTACGATCTCGTTTTTGGATTACTAGACTCAAGACCTTGGTGTCGTCTACTATACATCAGTGTCTTATTTGTGCAAGACAGAGACCCATAACTCGCAATCAAATGATAAGTGATCTTCCCAAAGAAAGAGTTTCTCCTGCACGCCCTTTTTATAATTCGGGGTTAGATTTTGCTGGACCTCTCCAAATGTTACGTTCCAAAGGCCGAGGCAGCAAATGTGATAAAGGCTACATCTGCATTTTTATATGCATGTCCACTAAAGCAGTTCACCTCAAACTCGTTGGTGATTTGACTACAGATTCCTTTTTGGGGGCCTTTAAACGTTTTGTGGCAAGAAGAGGTAGATGCGGACATATTTGGAGCGATAGAGGTACAAACTTCGTAGGTGCGAGTAAAGAATTACAAGAGATGTGGAACGATACTAAGCTTGAAATGCCCGAAAATCTGGTGAATATGTTAACCGAAGACGGAACCCAATAGCATTTCAACCCCCCCTACAGCCCAAACTTTGGAGGGTTATAGGAGGCTGGGGTAAAGTCAATAAAACACCACTTAAGGCGGATCCTAAGTACAAACCTAACCTTTGAAGAAATGACAACTACCTTATGTCAAATAGACGCGTGCCTTAACTCGAGGCCACTATGCCCTTTGGACGACTCTGACACAGAAAATCTATAAATACTTACTCCAGGCCATTTCCTAATAGGAGAAGCACCCATTAACGTACCTGATCCTAACTTAAAGGACGTAAATTGGAATCGCCTATCAAAATGGCAACACACTCAAAGATTAGTAAAAGACTTTTGCACAAGTGGCAAATGGAGTATTTATCACGACTGCAACAACGGCCTAAGTGGTTGAGTCGCAAACAAGAATTCCAAATTGGAGATATTGTCTTGATAAAAGAAGAAAATCTTCCTCCTTGCAAGTGGGCATTGGGGCGTATCACGGATAAACATCCAGGAGAAGACAATCTGTGTCGCGTTTATAGTTTAAAAACTGGTGGTAAAATAGTTAAACGTTCAGTGTCGAAACTTTGTGAACTTCCTATAAACAATAATGAAACCAAGTGAGGAGTGACTTTTCAAAATGGCTTATTTCTGTATGATCATTTTTTTCAGGAACAAGAAAAATACAAAAACTTTTCATACATGAACATTTTTAGTAACAAACTTTTATGTACATAATCTAGGTAGGTTAATAGATCGTTCCACAGTGTATATATTTTTTTAATACTCTAAATTATGAGTTATTATAATATGATTTAAGGAAATAAGCCATTTAGTCGCAAACTCCAAGAAATAAGATGTTTTGTTTCAGCATTCCTTAGAAATAAGCCATTTTGTTTCGGCACTCCTAGAAATAAGCTATTTTGAAAAGGATGGTCTAGCAAAAAAAAAATATCTTGTTTTCTAAAAACTTTTATTAAAATCTGAAAATCACACGCGGACTTCTCCTACATCCTCTTCATTGCAGTCACAATCATATTGGTGTTCCTCAGCTGATTCCTCCGTCACATGTAACAAAATATTTTTGTACCATTGAAGTTCAGGCAAGGCAGTCCATTCTTCCCCAAATTGTTTTTCAAGTAAATTTAATACATCTTTTTTCTTTTTTTCTGAAACTGGCTGCGGAATAGATTCTGCAACATCAATAGTTAGTGGAATACGTTTACCCCGTTTCAATAATGTCTGCCAAGGATCATTTCCATCAAATCTATAATATTGGGAAGCTTTTATTTCACAACCGATAGTCTTCTGTCTTTTAACAGTTTTTTTTTATCCAGACTCTTTTTATTTTTTGCAATCCCTCCACATTTTAAAATTTTTCCTTTAAATCCTTTATTTCAAGCAGTTGCCAATCATTTCCTAATAACCTTACATTGCCATGGTTTTTGAAGATATCATGCTAACCATCTTTGGTGGTGATCACTGGTATTTTTCTTAGTTCTTTTACCAGTCGTCCAAAAACACGATCTGCGGGCAAAAAACTATGACCACGCACTGGAAAAAATAAATGTATTTCCTTCACTTGAGCAGGTGATTTTGAGTAAAGCCATTGCATTAGTGAATGTATGATATGATTATTTTTATTTTGGCCTCCGCAGCCATCACAAAATAAACGTATAGTATCAACATTATTGTCAATGTTCATGGAGGATAGATAATCATATACAGCTGTTCCTATTTCTGTTGGCCCGCGCTTGGCAATGGTTTCATCCCAAGTATAAAACCAAGGATCTTTTGAATGTATGTACAACACAAAAATTATAAAGACTTATTTGCCTAAAATAAAAGGCATCTTGAATAGGCGTTTTTGGAAGTGTTTGTACCTGTTGAAGATCAAAACAAAGTGAAACGGAGTTTGGAGGATTATCTTTCATGTGAGTATAAAATACCTGGGCCCTTATCTTATGTACCCGAAGTTCTACCATTAATTTTTGCTTTTTTTTACTGTCTCCTTCATTTTTAATTCTATTTCCCCACAGCACACACACATTGCAAGCATCAGAGGATGGCGCAGAAAATCCCACATTAAACTCTTCATAAAATATTTTATAAAACATGGTTTTTTTTACTTGCAAGTTTGAGGCGACAGAAGAATTATACAACTCCCTTAGTTTCTTACAGTTTAAATCACTAGACAGATATATTCTTTTCGATTTTTGTCTGTTGTGGTGGCTTTCTCTTGCTGGCAGACATTTAATGAAATTCCTCAGTGATTCCTTTTTATCAATAGATTTGTATGACTTACGGTCCCCACCACGCTTTTCTTTAGGAATATTTCCTCTGACTGTAGTTCTATTGATTATATTAAGCCTCTTTTCATTGACACTAAAAACTGCAATGAACATTTTCTTACACACAGTCTTAATTTTATTTTTCATACAAAATAAGTTGTAACTGCAGCTTACAGTTCTCTTTCTCATATTATTTGATGGTTTGGTTTTATCCTGTGGTTCATACGAATGTAATAATCTACAAAGATAGGTATCTTGATCAATTTTGGACGTGTTAGCATAAAACGCATTACGGTTTTTTAGAACTTGGCGCGTGGTGAAAGAACTACATTTATATTTACTGCCCTCTTTGTGCTGACATGGAATCCTGAATTCTGAACCCAAAGGATTCTTATCAATGTACCTGAAGCAATAATAAATTTAATAAATTAAATAGGTATCTAGTAGGATTAAATTACAATTCAAACGAGTGCCGTTCATACATTGCTGAAAACTACTTACGATTTTCTTGTTCGACTGTTTTGTCCTGATTTCCTTTTTCTGGTGCCTGAATTTAACTCCTCTACGGTCTTATCTGCCACTAGCACCGTTATTTACTCTGAATTAATCTGATCAGCAACAAAATGAACAAAAACACCAACGACACGAGAAAATATTTTTCACCTTGACACTCAGCTCAGCCTTGACATGCATGACAGAACTGAGTTGACAGCAATGTGACACATGACGTTTAATATTTTTTTAATTGGCCGTAGTCAAATATAAAGTGTTGCCAATGTATAAAAATATATTTGCGGATCCACTTCCAGATCTAAAGCAATCTTTCCACCCTCCAAAATAACCTGTGATACCCAGCTTAGAAATAAGCCTTTTTGATACGTATTAACAAAATTTCCCTACATAATGTTCTAGAAATGAGCCATTTTGAAAAATACTCCTGTCATAATTAGTAGGGCCGAGAATTAACGTAAATTAAGCTATTTTGTTGCGGAAAGCATTATTCATGGCCATTTTTCTTCGAGATTTAAGTACTTTAGAACCGGACACTTCACGTCATACGATGTGAGTGTTCACAAAGTCCCGATTGGCATAAAAAAAAGAAGTAAAGTTGGGAACCCGAAATAAGCCGTTTTGAAAAGTTACTCCTCAAGTGTCAAGTGTAATAAAAATGAAAGGTTAAAAAAAAATTGACATGTGTAGAAAAATTGTCATGTGTAAAAAAATATATGTCATGTGTAAAATATATATATATATATATATCAAATGTCAAGTTCATAATTTTTTAAAAGTGTATATATTTCATTTAGAATCCATCTTAGAATTTCATAGAAGAAAACATAAAATGTAAAATTTTAATCAGGTTCGTACATTATGCTAGCTCCTTAATGATGTTTACGACTAACGAGTGCATTTCTTGGAAATATTTATTTGCATCGATACTTTTGCATAGATACTTAGATGTCACTGATGTTGAGTTTTGTTGATGAAATGATGGTAGTAATGAAATGTTAATCATTTAACGATGCAACTGAATTATTATGTTGTATTTTAGGCATGCATTTTATCCTAATTTGACTCGTACTTTTGTACGATCTAAGTTGTAAATTTAGGAAATATTTATGAATTTTATGTTAGGTTTGTCATAGTGATGTATTATTAAAAACTTCGTTTTTAGGGTGGCGGCATGTTACGCCTATTACGGCTATTTAGTTAAAAATGTTATGCATGTACCTATATCGGACAAGCCTTATAAACGATGTGCATGTAAAAATTAATTTAGTTCGCAATAAACCCAGTCAGAGCAAGACGCATGCTATTTTACTTAAAATCCCACAAAAGAAAGGGCCAATCTGAACCTTATGGCCCGAACAATGCCACAGCTTAAATTTTGGATCCAAATCTGCCAAAATGGCAGAAATCTGCCACAAATGGTCACACTGGTAGAAAAATGTTGACATCGTAAAGTTTTGACACTGACAGATAGTTTTCTTTTTTTTTTACAACCCTGGATACTAAATTTTTTTACATTTGTCATAAGTCATAATGTTGTTACGTACGTTTTACAAAGGTAGTTATTTGTTACTTAATATATTATGATATTAGTCTTGAACTGACTTGAACACACGCTAGGTAGGTACGTTAATGTTTTATTTTTCTTTCTTCCACTAAAATTCAATATACTTTGTATGTAGCTACTTATAATGTTATGTGTATGTGTGTAATATTGGTTGACTGGTGGGTGGTGCCGCGCATTGAAATCAAATCGGAATTATTCAAAGTCACAAAATTAAGATTCTAGGAATATCTATATAAGTGCATATATTTATTAAGTATATATTTTATTATTATATTGTATTCTATTCGATTGTATGTCTGATAGTGAGTCATATCATATCACACCGGTGATGAAGAATATTACTCTTGTGATGAAAGTGTGAACGCCTCCTATGTTTCGCTCGGCGATTATGTCAATAACTGCTTCTCGAGTCACTCTACTCATCTTAACATATGCCACATAAACGCCCAAAGCCTTCGGGCTCATTACTCAGAGTTCGTGGACGTATTCGCTGAGGCTAACGTTCATGCCATTTTAATTTCCGAAACGTGGTTGAAACCGGAGCTTTTGTCAACTTCCTATCCATTACCTGGTTTTATACTCATAAGAAATGACCCTATGGATAAAGGTGGCGTTGGTGTTGCCATATACCTCTGGTCGGAAATTAATTACAAAATCTTAAATACTCCTTCTGGCTAATACTCGGCTTCAGCGGAATTTATTTTCCTCGAAATTCAGGTTAGGGGTTCCAAGGCTGTCCTCGGTGTTGTCTATTGTCCCCCATCTACTAATTATTTTTCAGACCTTGAAATTGCTCTAGACACATTTGGGTCTGAGTGCACACATCAAATAATTTTAGGTGACATTAATACAAATCTTAATGATGCAGGCGATTTGTCTCGGTCTCAGAAACTAAATCATATCCTGGATTCTGCTGATCTGAAGGTCTTGCCACTAAATGCCACTCACACAAATACCAATACTGAGGACACCTGGCTGGATCTAATCATTGCTTCATCTGTGGACCATGTTGTCTCACACGGCCAATATCCAGCTCCATGTTTTTCTAGACATGATCTCATCCATTGCTCGTATAATCTCAAACCCCCTAAAATAGTACCCAAAACTATGCATCTCCGTAGTTTTGCCAGAATGGATGTAAACAAACTTAAAACCGATGCTGCCAAAATGGGGCGGGACAGAATATGGGCTGTCGCAACTGTAGATGAAAAAATTGATATTTTTAATCAGCTTTTAACTAACTTGTATGACCAGCACGCTCCTATTAGAAAAGTTAGAATTAAAAGGCCTCCAGCTCCTTGGATAACACGTGGTGTTAGGATGGCCATGCGTAGAAGGGACAAAGCATTTCGGAAGTTTAGGAAGGAGCGGTCTGATGATAACTGGGCTTTGTTTAAGGTTGCGAGAAACCGGTGTAACAGCATGATGCGAGACGCTAAACGCCGTTTAATCTCTGATACTATCTCCTTATCTTCAGCTGCTGATATCTGGAAGTTCTTAGGAACCCTGGGTATGGGCAATTCAAATAACATAGACATCCCTTCTTCGATTACGTTAGACGATATCAATAAACATTTCTCCACATCTACTCCATTGGATCGCCTAACAAAATTGAATACAATATCTTCCATTCAATCTCTCCCAAGTCTCAACATTCCGCAATTTTAATTTATTCCAGTCAGTCAGGAGGAGGTTAAAAAAATATTCTTGGCAATAAAAACCAGGGCTGTTGGTTGTGACCAAGTAAATCATCGCATGATAGAAAATATATTAGATATTATTTTACCAGTCATTACCCACATTATAAATTACTCACTGTCAACATCCCAATTTCCTTTCCTTTGGCGTAAAGCCTATATTCGCCCTCTTCCCAAAATCTCTAATCCTTCCCTTCCCAGCCATTTTCGTCCCATCTCAATTCTGCCGCTCTTGTCCAAGATTCTCGAGGCTTGCGCTCACAGACAACTCACCTCATTTTTCCATAACAATGATCTGTTGAATCCGTTTCAATCTGGCTTTGGGACTGGGCATAGCACTGTATCTGCTTTACTTAAAGTGACCGACGATATTAGAGCCGGTATGGAGGATACTAAACTCACTGTGCTGGGTTTAGTGGACTTTTCGAATGCCTTTAATACCGTCGACCATGACATCCTCTTGGCAATCCTATCCCATCATTCCGTTTCACCTGAGGTAGTAAATTAGTTTTCTTCTTATCTTCGAGGTCGTCAGCAGTCAGTTCGTCTCGACGAACGTACTTCCAACTGGAGTAACATTGATACTGGCGTACCACAAGGCGGGATTCTTTCTCCATTACTGTTTTCAATCTTTATAGATTTTATCACAAAAGAACTTCAGTGCTCGTATCATCTTTACGCCGACGATTTGCAACTTTATACTCAGACGGAAGTCGACCAGGTAGACAGCGCCGTAGAAAGAATAAATGCTGATTTAAGGGCGATAGGTGACTGGTCCCGGCGATTTGGAATAACAGTTAACCCCAACAAATGTCAAGGGATACTGATCGGCAGCTCACGTCTTTTAAGTCGTATTGACAATGGCACCATATCACCAGTATTGTATGAAAACTCCATCATTCCATTTAGTTATAGCGTGAAAGACCTTGGCCTACACATAGTTTCTACTTTCGCCTGGAATGTGCAGGTTTCTGAGACTTCTCGTAGGATCACATGGATTGCGCTCCCTTTACAAACTGAAAAATTTTCTTCGTATTAATATAAAAACTATGCTTATTCAAACTCTTATTCTTCCTATTCTGGACTATGGTGATGTGTGTTACTCGGATTTGAATTGTGACCTCCTAAATAAACTCGATAGACTTCAAAATAACTGTCTTCGATTTATATATAGCCTTCGTAAGTACGACCATGTGTCTGCTTACCGTACGCAACTAAAATGGTTGCTTATACGTCAGCGTCGCCAGTTGCATATTCTCACAACTCTCTTTTCCATTGTTTTTGACCCTAAAACTCCGTCATATCTCAAATCAAAATTCACTTTTCTTCGTGATACTCATTTAAAAAATCTTCGCTCTTCTAGCAGCAACATGGGTATTGAAGGAGCAATAGAAGCCATGCTTTACTGCCCTGAGGCACCATAGGGTTTGCTGTTGATCTCGAAGGTGCAACAATTCGGCGAGTGAGGCGTCGAAATATGTAATGACGGTAAAACATTAATGAAAGGTATGCGAGTTAATAATTTTTTTGTTTTAAATTTTGTGGTGTCTGCGAATGTCTGCCACCCGGTTTTCCAAGTGTATATGTTGTCTCTAATAAATATAAATTATGCCATCATTGCAGCGCCTAAGCCACGCGAAAAATATATTTTTTTTCGAGTTGATAACTAATAAAATGGTAGATGACATTGATCAAATCAAAAGTGGTACCGAGTGACAATATATTATGTGGGGCTGTATATATGGGAAACAGAGTAGACTACCATTCAATCAGACTAAAGACAAAAGATATATTGAACGACTATTATGTGTTATACAGTTCGATGTGTGTGGCCCAATCACTTTTTCAAAATCAACAAAAAATATTTTGTTTGGCCTGACCAATTTACTCATTACTGTATTAAGTAACTATTAACAAAAAAAAAAAAGGTCTGATGTTTTCTCTGGTCTGAAAACGAAGCTAATTAAATTAAAAATTTATTTATTTATATTGTGATAACAGTGGGGAGTATTTATCCACTGAAATAAAAATTGTGTTGAAACGGGAAGTACTTACCACTTATTAGTTTCAAAGATGCCACAGTTAAATGGCGTTGCAAAAAAATATATATTAAGATCTAATACTGGGAAAGCTCGTTCTATGGTCAATGGTGCAAGTCTAAAAAAGGTATTTCGGCTGAGGCTGTTTTAACTGCTGTTTACTTAATTAATTTAACATGCTTTAATAAAAATACCGTTTGAAATGAGCTATAATATATATATATATTTATTTGTAGAAATTCCGAAGAAAAAAATGTGTTAAACATTTTATTTTTTCTTTGGTTTGGTGTTATGTTGGTAATTCTGATTCTATAATTCAATATAGCTAGTGGGATCAAAATTATTCTGTATACTCTCGTCATCATTATTGTTACCGACGGAAACCAGTGCGGTATTTTCTCCGAGTTCCTTTGCTCAGCTGGTAGCACGGTGGACTGCAGGTCGTGCACAATGAAAACACTTTTCTCTCTTCACTTGTTTATTCCACTAGGCTCACAATGACACTGAAGTACAAATCACATTGATCCTGCCTTATATTTATACATTCGAGCCACAAAAAATCTCAAACTAAAAGAGGGTAGGTGTGCCTAGATATATCCCCTCCACTTTACAATGTCGGTTACCTCACAAGGGGCGTAGCCATGGAAATCCCCAAAATTACCAAGACCTATTACAAATTCGTAAGGAAATTCCATGAACAACCACCTTAGAATACCTATTTACCTCACGTTTAGCACTATATACCTGTGCTAGACGCTACAATTTGTACCAGGGAAATAAATGTTACACCCAGTTCATAACTCATTTACTCAATATAAGTCCATATACAACAGGTAGATATATCTAGGCACCCTATATTTACATTTATTTATCCTATATATACCTAGGTACACCTGCGGTCAGTTCTGCATGGATATTTCCATAACAAAATCGATTGCGCCGATTTGCGCCACGCCCTCTTTAAAAACTTGTTTGTTTGTTTGTTTGTTTATAAAGCTTTATTGTACACAAGAAAGAACACAGATACAAATCAGAAAAGTAAACATACAACGGCGGACTTATCCCGTATAGGGATCTCTTCCAGTCAACCGGCCAGTAATTGAGAGGAATGTTTACTTATTAAGCGTTTGGGGTAGAAGTAGTACAATTTAAATTTACAGAAAGGTACTGCACAAAAAAAAATATATACAGGTATGTAAACTACACAAATACAACTAAGATAAACTTACATATAAGAATACATATATATATATATATATAAATACATAAAATAAACTATTTAAAATAAAAAGTAATTAGCTCGAAGTAACTTAGGATTCCGAAAAGAAATTTAAAATTTTATTCTTAAAGGAGCCCAAGGACGATGCCATTTTAGTATCTGAAGGGAGCGAATTCCAAAGGTGTGCTGCCATCACAGAGAAAGATTTAGAGTAAGACTGCGAAGAATGAGGAGGTATATATAAGAGAATATTATCAGCTGAGCGAAGGCGGATGTCGATTTGCCGAAAGGAAAATTTATCACGAAGGTAATTAGGACAGGCAGGATTGAAGAAAACTTATGTATTGGTTTGGTTTAGATACCATAGATGGCGCTAGTTGGATTGGAAATAAGAAAATAAATAATTTACATGGCTCATTCAAGTCTCGTTCTTTGCTAGTTATTATATTATCACAAATTCTCCTATTACAATTAAAAACCTTATTGCAGAGAAACGACAGATAGCTAGGATTCGAACTCGGTAGCATAAAATTTGTCTTATGTTTCAATACCACTAACCATTAGACCAATGCGTATCTATGCAGAGGATTAAAATTACCCTACTGTTTATCCTGTTGTAGTTATTTATGAAGGTTGATATTGTAAGCGACTAAAATAAAAACTCAAAAGAATTGAAGGTAGTTTACCATTGATTTATAAAAATGATATCTTTGTTAAATCATAACGTTCTATACTTTCTTTGAGTAAGTTCAGTTACGATTGCGTTAAACGAGTTTTAATTATTTATTTTAATATGAGTTCGTGTTTGAATATTGATATGGCTACGAGGGCCCAAATAATAGCTTTGCCTAAGCAAGGCCTTAATTATTCTGAAATTTCTAGAGAAACTGGCTTAAACGTAAGTATAAAAAAATTATTGAATTCACTTTCTGTTATTTACTTTACTACGCATGGCCATTGAAACATAAAAAGAAAACATATATTCCTTTTTTAGATAAAGACTGTCACTTTATGGATAAAACGGTTTTAAGAGGAGGGTTCGTTGGAACACCGCAGTAGATCCGGCAGAAGACCCCATATTAGCTCAGACCAGCGTGAACTTATGGTGCAAGGTTATGAGGAAAATGGCTTTATCCCAACCAGATATTACGCAGGATTGTTTAACACATCTTTACGAACGGTGCGTCGTGCTCTCCATAGTGAAGGTCTGCATTATTGGCGACATGCTATTAAGCCATTGCTAACCGAAACCCATAAAAGAGCGCGATTAGAGTTCGCTTTGGAATATAGAAATTTCGACTGGAGTAACGTCATATTCAGTGATGAGAAGACTTAAATCTAGCCAACACGGGCGAGTTACGCTGTAGCATAGGAATAATACGCGTTATAATAGTGATCACGTTGTGCTTAACTGTGAATCTGGTCGTATAACAGTAAACATGTGGGGGATATGGGGGGTATGGATGAGTGCCACAGGCCCAGGAGAACTAACTTTAGTACCCAGTCGAGCAAATAGTGTAAATTATTTAGACGTGCTGAAAGAATCGATCAAAATGGCGGTTATACAGGTTATTAGCTGAGACCGGGATAGCTATATATTGTGTTTAAAATGAGCGTAAGTAGGATATTTTTTTTTTTGTAATAGCAAAATGTTATTATACTAAGTGATTTTTATTATTTTCTGCATTTTTACAAATGTTTATATTGTCTTTTATTCTTTATGGTAGCTACAACCCGGTCTCAAAATTGTTATTGATTTGAGGTTTAGCTTCAATCTCTTCCTCGATTGGGAACGAATACTTAATCTATAAACCTTAAAATCATATTATATTAAATCATTTAGTCAATATATATATCTGCAAAACGAATTTTTGTAATAAACTATACTACACTAACTCTAAATATAAGTAGGCAAAACATTTATAAAACTTATGTTGTGTATTTAGCGAAAGGTTATAAGTTAAATTGTATTCATTATAAGACTATAATATTACTAATGTTGTTTTATTTCTTATCTACCTACACGAAAGTTGCAATTGTAAACGTTAATCAGTAAGAAAAATATTTGTTGATGTTTCCATTTTACCAAATAAAAAAATATTAACATATTTTTTATATTATAAAAAATTATATAAAATATAAAACAATTAATTATTATATTATTTCTTTTTTTTAAAATTAAGCCTTACTTGGGATTCGAACCGCTGCCAATCGGCTCATACGTCAACAATGCGCCACTAGCTCATCTATCTGTTTTCAACTTTAGTGAAAATAAGATCTACTAGTAAATGAAAGGATAACTTGTCATTTTTTTTTGTGAACAGTGCCATCTAGTTTTATTCTGAGGCTCCTAATGCAAAACCTCACAGAAAAGTAAACCTTATGCTTTCCATGCAGAACTGATCAGAAGAAAATTTTCCATAGCAGCAAAATTCCATAGCAGCAAAAAAATTGAGCAGGGTTTCAACGCCAACTGAGTGGATTATATCTTAAGATGGCGCTAGTATTTCTTAAAAAAAAAAAACAATAAGCTATGTTTTATCGAAAATATATTTTATTTTTTGCTATAGTTACTATTTTATTTCATGTCATCACAAATTATCTTAAGCTAATTAAAAATCATATTTTGCAGATGCACGTTGAGCTGAGCACCTGAGCTTTTGTTATTTTTAATTTGTGAATACGCCATCTAGTTTAAATTCTGTGAGTCCAGGTGCAAACCCTCACAGAAAAATAGCTAGCTATTCTGTCCGCAACAATTATCATAGCAGCCAGTTTACTGGTCATAAAAAATTTTAAGCATATCTTAATATTTTCAATGATTTCTAAAGCGAACAATTTGTAGCAACCCATGGAAATCTATGGAATATAATTAAGAGTAAACACTAGTAGCCATTTTTACCTACAAAACATTCTCGACTGTTTTATCTTTGGTTTATGACTCTAGATTTTTTTAAACACCTTCGATCAATATCATCTCTCACTGAGTCTGTGCGTTTTAATATATTTTAATGTTTTTTAGTGCTAGCTTTACGTTAATTAAACGGCGCAATATATACTTATAGGCCGCAAACAGACGCTTTTAAACACACAGTAAAAACCCCAGAACAATACGCGTTAAAATCGAAACGGTAGGTACGACAAATACCATTTGTCGTACCGTTTCGATTTTGTAAAGTTTTGGACGAGGAAACAGTCGAGAAAAAAACCTTGACTTGTAAGAATTTGATCTCCGAGTTATATTCAGTTCCACCCTCGCCATCACGAAATACACATGTACTTAACAATTCTTAAATAAAAAACGGATTGTTCATAAAATATAATCGATAAATGTTTGCAACACTGTACGATTACATGTTTTATTTAAATGGAGTAGGACCACTAGTGCCTCATTATCGCCTTAATGAGTCTAATAAAAACTTACCGTTCCAAGGTCTTGTCCGCCACTGTCCCGGAACTTTGTTTTCGACGACGGTTGTGTACTAAGCTGATAAATTTTTTCAACCATGGGTTCTTGTTGCTTCTTAACATCTTTTATTGGGTTCATATACTCCAGGGATTGTTTGAGCATAGTTATGACTTGTGCTGGAGTGGGGCCTTCTTTCCTCTGGAGAATATTATCTGTTTTAAATTTAAAAACAAAAAATAAAGATACCAAGAACACCAATAAGAAAAACGACACCACCAAGAAATTACACAGAAAACATGTTAATTTCATGTTTTCAAATTGTTGGTGTTATCTTATGTTACGAACTGTTAGGTTTTTTGCTGTAACCTCAAAAAATTTACTTAATCACAAAATTCTGATTTGTTGGTCGTTACAATTGATAAGTGAAAGTTTTACATATAACTCTCAACTTATATAGTAAGTACTTTATTATTTGTCTAAAATCTCTAAAAGTCTCTACGAGTCCACGCCTGCCTGGAATTTCACAGCCTGGGTATAACACGTAAACCCGTCTTATATCAGTCCCAGTAGTATTAACTTCTTCGATTCCTTTATAGAAGCACTATATGTAATATTTAATGTATTTATATGTACAACTTCACTGTCCAATGTGACTCACAAGGAACTTTTGGAATAAGTTCAGGAGTCACGGGTGACTCATTTCCCGATACTTTTTGGCAAGATTTTTCGTCATGAGCGTGGCGCAATAGACTAATAAAAACTACGTGAACGTATAGCAAAAACCCTAAACTTTCATGTACAAAAATTTGTTTTCGCAATTTTTTAAAATTTCTTTTGTTATGGACAAATAAAAACATGCGTAAATATGGTTATTATTATGGATTATTTAGTATGAAATAAAACAATATTAAAAACATAGAAAACGTTTTATTGGGTTTTTAATATATAAACTAAATAATAAAATTATGATGAAAGAAACTGATGATGAAAGATAAATTACTCACAATGTTTTTCATTGTAACAATCCAAACAAAACGCTTTTTTACAAGCTTTACACTCAGTGTGCACTTGTTTGGCTTTTCGAGCCAGCTGATTCAAACTTTTTAGTTTGGAATAGCAACCAGTACATCTCTTTCGAACTAATTTATTGGTTATAGCATTACGCGGAATTTCCTGAAGACTGTGACTAGACGAAATTGAAGATCTTGAAGGTAGAGAGAGCGAAGGTCTTGGAGGCACGTTAGGTTCCGTAGTTGTTGCTGCTGGCCCGAGAAAATATCTAACTAATTGTTCCTGAACTTGCAAGACAGATAATGTAGGTCTTTCTGCCGCTAATTCATTGTATATGCATCTGGCATTTATAACAGCAACTTGAAACAGTAGATCTATAGCAATTTTTTTGTACCAGGTTAGGCTTTTGCGTAATGGCGAATGAAATGATGCAAGTTGGTCTGAAATGTCTATTCCTTTTTTAGCCTCATTATAATCTATTATAACGTCAGGTTTAGTGACGTCGCCTCTCTTTGTAGACACCTTTGACATACTATCTCCATGACAAGTCAAAATCATAAGTACGTCGCGTTTATCGCACCATTTCAGAACAGTATACAGATTGTCTTTTTGCATGGCTATTTGCTTTCCTCTTTTTAGGTTTTTCTTAACCACTTCCTCTGGAAGATTTTTTTTGTTCTTGCGTAAAGTTCCGCAGAGGTCCGTTTTTCGTTCCTTTAGATATGTTGAGGTTAGAGGAAGGCTGGTATAATAATTATCGGCGACAATAAGACGACCGTCATTCAGGAGCGGTGCAACTAATTGAATCACAGTTGAACCAGGTTTTTATCAAGTCCTGGTAATTGCTCCGATACCCCGGAATAAATCTGATAAGACCATGTATAGCTATTTACAGTACAAGCTTTGTAGCTTCATACCATAACGATCGGTCTTGGCGGGATTGTACGTTCTAATAATTAGTCTTCCGTGAAACTTTACCATGGACTCATCAACTACTATAACATCGTTAGGTAAATACAGGCTGCGAAAATTATCTACAATCCTGTGTATTAGAGGATCAATCTTATGGGTTCGTTGTTCTCCAATAACACCTTTTTTTTTTTTTTTTTTTGACGCGGAGAAAATCCCTTCGGATACCTTACCGGTTACGGGACACCGGTAAGGTTATGTGGTGTTACCACTAAAAACTCCGCGGTGTCACCTCTCAGCCGCTATCGGCCGGGACCGTGTGCTTCTTCATGCTCCACAGCCCCGGCGCGGCCGGCCGCTACTTAAGCGGCCCCGGCTCGCCAACGGCCTCACGGCACCCTCTGCTGAATCAGAGGGGCCGGAGTAACCGCCGCCTTGGCCTCTTGGCCCAAGGACAGACGCGCTGACACGCACACGCGCCTGCCTTCCACTCCGGAGGGCTGTCCGTTGGACGATGGAATCCCGTTTCCACCGTCCAACCAGCCCTCATAATTTGGGGCCTGCGGAAGCAGGCCCTGCCCCAGTCCACCTGACGGCGACCGGGGCCCACACAGCCGGCCGCAGGGGATAGGGAGAGCGGCAACGTAACACCGACACTCCTCTTCCCCTGCGGCCCCACCGATGCCGTGCCAAGCGCCACGGCCGCGCTTGGTCGCGGAGGATAGGGCGAGCGGCAACGAAACACCGACACTCCTCTTCCCCCGCGACCCCTACCACGGCTGTGATGGTAGGGAGGTCGTCGTCACCCCCTTCCCTCACAGCCAGGCCATTCCCGCCAGGAATGGCCTCCGCCGGGCCCGGGGAGGCCTAAGCCTCAACCCGGGCAACGGGTTCCTCTTAGCTTCCCTGCGGCCGAGGCAACCGCAGGTACTGAGCCCCCTCATCGCGACAAGATGGGAACCACATCGGGGGGGAGTTTCTCCAATAACACCTATCTCAACTTCAGTGAAATGCCAGCATCTAAGTATTGTACTAAATCTTGTTATATGTCATATTTATTCTATGCATTAGCGGATTATAGTAAAGTACATCCAATTTCCAATAATGTTCAATCGAGGGCTTGGGATTTAGTCCCATATATATTATTACGCCAAAAAAGATTTTCATCTCCTCTCTGCTTACATCTTTCCACCTTGTCATCCTGCTAAATTGTGAAGTGCGTATTTGTTTCAGTAAATCTGCATAATTATTAGTATGAATCACCATCTCGTCAATCAAGTCATCGGGGACAAAATATTCATAAATTTTGATCAAAGAAACTTGTCCATCGTCTGTAATGGCGTCCATATTTTGCACCCCATAATTTCCTGTAAATGTTTCCCTACCTATCGGCAAAAAATCCGATTTCCATTCTGAATAAGGTACGTCAGATGAAGATGAACCTCCTGGAGTCGGTGATGGTGATGGTACTGCCCTAGAAGTACTTGCTATGAAGTCCGCAATTACCTCAGTATCCTCGCTCTCTTCGTCGTCTTCATTGGGTTGATATTCATCATCACTGCCACAGCTGAAGGGGTCTTCATCGGAATTTGAAGCTTCCAAATACCGCTCAATTTCCTCCGTTGTATAAGTTTTTTTTAGACATTTTTAGCGATTATATAAACTTTTATGAAATTATAACCTCAATTAGCAATCTCAAATCATAAGCAAATGTTTTGTGTTTTTTTTTATTATTATTTTAGTACCGTCCTGTAATCGAAATAAACTCATTTGTCATTAATTCTACTGTCTATGGCTATGCGCACATATGACTCATTGAACTTACGAGAAAAAAAACATCACCCTACGACCATGAGCATATATGAGCAATTAAAAAAAAATTGAAAACAGATTTTTTTTTTCACAAATATATTTTTTAATGATAATGTTACTATTATTTAGCCTAACCGAAGAAAAAAAAATATGAACGTGGAGAAGTCGTAAATTGTATTGTATGGGGACAGTGAAGTTGTTAAATTGTATAATGTAAAGTTAAAGAAACATGAACACAGCTATCACTTTCACTTATAATTATTAGAAATTATTATTTAATAATTTTATAGAAATTAATTATCACTTTTTTTTATTTAAAATAATTTCAGACTTTATCTCAGCAGTATTATTGGATTAGGCAGTGATGATATTGCGCTACTCCTCTGGTTCAGAACATCCTTCATCCTGAAACAAAAATAAAGCACTATCTACTATTTTTGGTTCTAACAATACCACAATAATTAACTTACGTACTTCACTCTGAAAACACGGTTCATAATTAAAAAACATTTCCTTCTGAATTTTCTTTATCCTACTTTTTATGCGGGGTTGGCACAGCGTGTGAGTTTTTTTCATTTTGTTTTATCTCCAGTCAACTCGTCCGTCACTCCCTTCTTACACATATCCTTCTTTACACCTTCCATTCAAAGTTTCTTTGGTTTCCTTCATTTCGATGTCTATTGATATATTTGACATACATGTTCTGAACATGCTCTTCACATTCCATACCAGCCTAACTTATAATTCCTTAATTATTTTGTTATAAATATGTAGGTACTTTTACAGTTTCTCTTCTATTTCCTAGTCAAAAAAACAAAAGTCAAAAAAATTATTCAATGTAGGAAAAAAATTATCTCTTATTGAAGGTCATTTTTTAAAATATTATTTTAGTGCAAAAGCTAAAAACTACTAGCGTTTCGGAACGACCACTGCTGGGAAGATGACGCCGAAAGAAACCCAGTTCAGTATGGTTCCTACCCAGCTTTTATAATTGTGTTACAATTACAATGCAGATTTATACTTAAGCTTTAATACATTTAAATTATACAATTACAATTCGCAGTCAACTATTTCCAAGAATTTTGCTCAAAAAATGATAAATGGTCATTTACATTATAATACGCATTTTAATAAATGATTTTTAATAATTTGTCTTAAACTTACATAATGGTAACGCTACTATATTATCTGGAATTTTATTATAGAGGCGCAAGCCGAGATCCACAAAAGATTTTTTTGTTTTCTCTAACCGAAAAGCTGGGATAGCTAATTTGTTTTTATTTCTTAATACTATGAATACCTCCTGATCTTGTCTTTTTGCCTTACACCACACACACACCTCAACATACGCATATCCGCAGCGTGCAACCTTCTTTCATCTGCTGCTTTGGTGGGCCAAGTCTCGAAGTCGTATATCAATAGTCTCGCTCGGTCCATAGCTACTCATGAAAATCACAGTCACCAACTTGTACATTGATAAGCACGGTTTTAAGTAAGTTTGTACCTACAATAAATATGCGTCGCACCTGATATAAGACACTGACTGGCTAACATATAATATGTATAGATATATCCAATCAAAAACATTAACATGCACAAAAATGCGCAAGTCTCGCAACGCAGTTCTTCTACCGTAAAAAAATGTTAAATGTTATGTAAACCAAGTCGATTAATTTAGTACCTACCTATTTAATATAAAGTTATCATATTACTTTGTCATAAATTGATACCTTCTTCACTAACATTTTATAGTAACTATAAAATAATACAATTTTAATGAATAGAGTGACTATATCAATCGCACGCAGCAACATAATCTACAAATAAATATAAATAGTCATCCATATAGATACTTTAAAACTAATAAAAGCATGAAGCGTAACTTAAGATTATAGATTTTGTTTTATCTACATTTTTTTTTGACCGACTTTCAAAAAGTAGGAGGTTATCAATTCATCGTGATCCTTGTTTTATGTATGTACACCGATTATTCGAAGACGCCTTTGGACCGATTCAGAAAATTCTTTTTATTTCAATGGGTTTACTTGAGATGTGGTCCCAAATTTTTTTATCAAAATCGGTTGTGTAGTTTGAGGGTGAAGTGAGTTTTTAGTTCTGTAAAATTATGCTTTTATTGCAAAGTCACTCTATTTATAAAAAAATATGTAATCCAGCAGGAGTGTCGAAAGGGTCAGAAAAGTATTATTGTAATTAGTCCAATTTTTAGATTATCCAAAACTTATTACATATTACATATATAAACATATTTTTCAGTTTACCAAAAATATGTAATAATTTTTAGAGTTCCGGATTTTTACTCAGCGGTGACGTCGCTAGCCCCTACGGGCTAGCGACGTCACCACTGAGTAAAAATCGTACCTGGCCGTGACGTCATGCGAAATTGAAATTTACTGTATCTTTGTAATTTTTTGTTTGCCCAGAGGAAATAAAAAATAAGTGTACAATATTTTTTTAATAAATCTAACCGATTGGCTACAAACATTTTCCCTTCGACATGCCTATTATATTGTTTTCTGTGGCGTACATAATAGAGCAAAGATTTAGGGCCTATCGCTTAGGAGGTTCTGGGATTGAGCTCCGGCCATGTCAAGTTGACGTCATTGGATCTTATACTCGTTTTCATAATTGTTTATTAGGTAGTTACTTAAGGGCTTAATTAATGTATGTGATTAGAAAAAATTGCTCGGCGGCGGTGTTGCGAAAACATGCGGAGCTGTTGGTTCCAAGACGGAATTGTTATTGTCAAGACCCCAGATGACAAGAGACATAAAATTTATACGGAGGAAGAGGTGAAGTCCTTGATCGAGAAGTTTCCACGTGCATCAGGGACTGCCTCCACGTCGTAGTTTCTGCAGTTCAAGGCCTGTGATTGTCCAGGCCAAAGTCAATATGGTGTGTCTCTGTACTTTCTTTTTATTTATCTTGTTTTTCCTTAGAGTAGTGGCGTGTGTTCGTTTTTTCTTTAGCCAACTGTACTTTCTGTTTCTTCTTTCTTGGATCTTAAAATTACCTTCAAATTTCTTTATCATATTTTCTTATTTTGTAATTTTGTCACGGGGTAGGTAGAAAGTGTGACCATCTCAAAAATGGCGAATCTGCCACACACGGACCCAAAAATCTGCCAAAATCTGCCACACTCGAAATGAAGTAAAAACAAAGATTATTGAAAACTCAATCAAGGAAGGTTGTAAGAATATGAACCCTATGACTTGTCACTTACAGCCCACAATCAAATGACAATACCTATGTATGAACAGATCCCCGTGTAATCTGGGCTGGATATCAAACAAAGGCATACGTTGCCAGATTGTGAAATAATTTTCTACTAAATATTTTTACATTTACCTTATTTAAATTTTTTATTACTTATTTATAATGTTATGTAATTTAAAATTAGCATGATTTTCATTAAAACCTTTGAAATCTGCCAAAATCTGCCACATTTGTAAATCGTCAGCATAATATGCCTGTTACGCCTATTACGGCTATTTAGTTAAAAATGTTATGCATGTACCTATATCGGACAAGCCATATAAAGGATGTGCATGTAAAAATGAATTTAGTTCGCAATTAACCCAGTCAGAGCAAGACGCGTGCTATTTTACTTAAAATTCCACAAAAGAAAGGGCCAATCTGAACCTTATGGCCCGAACATATGGTCGACATCGAGCCGCATAGTGCAATATTACCTGCGAAGAGAAGACACCTGCGTGAACAATACCGAGCCGCATTCCAGTGATAAGAACCATTATAAAGGAGACAACACATTGTACATTAAAATTAATTCAAGATTTAGTGTCAAAATTTGTAACTATTGAAAATGAGTTTATCAACTGAAGAATTACTTAATTTATTGGAAGAAAATGCTAATGTGTTGAGAAAAGCTCATACTAACTTAAGGAAATGCCCTCGTCAACGGCTTACTAAAGGATACATAGAAGCTAGACTGAAATCGATGAATGAAGACTGGCAGTTGTTCAAATCACATCATGAGGCACTTGTCAAGGCTGTTCCTAAGGATCAACGACTTAGCTTACCTTACTTTAACACTGAGCAATATTACTTAGTAGAAGAATTATATCTCGGTACTGAAGGAGATTTAAAGGATATGTTGATGACATTCACGCAGTCGAAGGAAACTCATCTTGCAGAACAAGCTACAGTCCCCCAAGTGAAGCTCCCGTGGATTAAGATACCTACATTTTCTGGACAGTACCAGGATTGGCCAACGTTCAACGATTTATTTAGAACTCTTATCCACAACAACACAGCATTGACAAAGGATCAGAAGCTTCATTTTCTGAAGACAAGCATAGCTGGTGAAGCCGAAGCGCTGCTAAAGCATATCAACGTTACAGAGGACAACTACGAACAATCATGGGAGATCCTAAGTCAAAGGTATGGAAATAAACGATTAATTGTTAACACATCTCCTCCAAAGACTGTTCAATTTAAAGAAACTCACTACTCCAGTGGCAAATCAAATCAAAACCCTAGTAGACACAACCGCAGAGTGCTTGAATAGTTTTACGACGTTAGGAGTCTCTACAGAGTCGTGGGATCCGCTGATAATACACATGGTCACCCAAAAACTGGACCTAGAAACACGAAAACTTTGGGAGGACCACGCCTATAGCCCAGACATTGACAGTTTATCCACTTGGACAGAACTAAAGAGCTTTTTAGAGGCTAAATTTCGCACTTTGGAGTTGATGGCACCTATGTCTTCATCTACAACGAGAGAGAGTAAACCAGTCAAAGAGAAGAATTTATGTTTTAAGTGTCTTGTTCCTGGACATTCTGCTCGGAAATGTCGCACAAGGGTGTTATGTCGAGAATGTCATAGACGCCACAACACGCTTCTTCACCAGGCGACACCGCAGAATGAAGATCAAGAAGAAAATGAACCCATTCAAGTTAGCACTACTATATCTTCACATAACGTAAACACGAAGTCCAGAAACTTACTTGCAACAGCCTTGATTCCTGTAAGAAATGGTAACAATCGAACGATTTTACTGCGAGGCCTTAATAGACCAAGGGTCACAAGCTAATTTTATTACTAAGAGGGCGACGCAATTCTAAGAATGAAGAGAAAAGCAGCTCGAGGAACTATTACCGGAGTAGGATCAACACAGGCAGAGGTTTATCAAGAGGTTCATTTCACACTTCTGTCAAGATATGATGACAAGTTCCTGCTTCCCGTGAAGGCCTACGTTTTGCCGACACGCTTGACCTCGAAGCTCCCAAGCAAGTCGTTCGTAAAACAATTACACGCCTGGCCTCATTTGGCTAATCTTACCCTGGCAGACCCCAGTTTCAATCAACCAGGGAGAATAGATTTATTGCTAGGCGTCGGAGTGTATGCTCAAATCCTAAGAAACAATTTCGTCAGAGGACCTCCAGACACACCATGTGCTCAAGAAACAAGTTTCGGGTGGATACTCTTTGGCCAAATTAGCAGCTGCACTCCAGAGGAAGAAATTACAGTCATGCACCATCAAATAGACGAAGATGACATGTTATACAAGTTGTGGGAATAGACAACAACGAAAGAAAGAAATTACCTAAGGAAGAAGAAATATGTGAAAAATTATACGAAGACACATATAAAAGAAACAACAAAGGAAGATATGTAGTGAAATTGCCATTTAAAATAGAACCACCAAGGGCAATACAAGGAAACACAAGAGAAATAGCAAGAAAGAGACTACAGCCACAAGAAAAACCTCTAGAAAGAAACGATGAGCTAAAAACAGAAAACAAAGTCATGGAAGAATATATAAAATTACAACATATGGAAGAAGTCCCCGAAAGTGAAATAAACAAGGCTTCTGTTTATCTACCTCATCACGCTGTAGTAAAGGAATCAAGTGATACCACAAAGGTTAGGGTGGTTTTTAATGCCTCATCACCAGATTCCAATCAAGTCACATTGAATAACGATTTGATGGTTGGCCCACAGCTACAAGAAGACATGAGATCATTGGTAATGAGATTCCGCTTAAAGAAAGTCGCATACGTATCGGACATTCAGAAAATGTATCGCCAGATACTCGTCACCCGAGTTAAACAGACACCCTTCATGTATTTCTAAAATACCACATGGACCCCCACATGGACCCCCAGTGCCACATAAATGGACAGGTACCAGATGCCTTACCAGAAGCCCTGCTGAAGACCACCAGGATCTTATAAACAAACAATAACTTCTAATGCAACTCGTTGTCTCCCACAGAGGTGATTGAAATAACGCCAGACACACCACCACCCCGAAGATATGTTTATTATATAAGACGTACTTTGCTTTGTATAGACGCATTATTACTCTACTCGCCATCCGCGGCGGTACTCTGTATAATCTTTTAATTAATTAAATGTGTGAATAAAGTTTACATTTTTTTTCGGAAAACTCCGTCGCTGAAAGTTAACTGGCGCCCAACGTGGGGCGTCATCGCGAAATTCGCGTTCCGTGAACTCTGCATCGCAGAAGAATTCGCAGTCTTTCAAGACGAAGGTGACGCCACTGAAGAACCCCAAATTTGTTAGCTGCCGACGTGATGTTTCTCCGAATCGTCGCGACGCTCATACTGTAAGTGTTCGCCAATTTTTTGTTTCTGTTTCCCAAAATCCAGGGCCTTTCCTTTTCCTACAATATCCAAATTGTCGGATTTCTACTTCTTCTTTAAAGTAATAATAATAAGTATATATTTTTTCTATTTATTGGACATTTAATTTTCTTTCTTTTTTTTATAATGGCAGTAGAAAACGTATATGTAGATATTGGTCAAAGTCTGCACGCCATACCAATATATAATGGCGACTCTGACAGACTGTACCCATTTTTAAACGTGGCAAAGCAATTTATAGATACGCACGGTAATTCACCTAGAATTATTGAACATGTACTATCACGGCTGAGAGATAAAGCAGCTGATGTAGTCTGTATGGTGATACATTCCTATAATTGGGATACTATAAAGCACACCTTAATAAGTCGCTGTGGCGATGGAAAAACCATCGACTTATACAAACACGAAATTTTAAATATGAATCTTGTAAATGGTGACTTTACTGATATGATTCTGAAGTTGGATAGAAAATTATTTGCAATGGAATCCATGCTAATTGATCTAAATGGTTGTGAACATGCCAGATTTGCTATTGAAATTTATAAGCAGGATGCAAAAACTGCTCTTTTAAGACATTTACCATCGTTTATTCAAACACAAGTAATTACTTTGAACTATCACTCCCTATGTACACATATACAGCAACTTTGTGCGCATAATTTATTAAGCAGAAATAGCAGTAACCACCACTTTAAAACCGGTAAAATTCAACATGGTATGCGATCCCCTCAAAACAATTACCCTTTGCATCGAGCTCAGGGGTATACACCTACGCCATATCCTCATAATCAGCGATTCGCGCAATCGCCACGTCACACGTACCCGCCACGTCCGCAATCTATAATGCGTCAACAATGGCAAAGAAATGAGCAACAGCGGCATCAAAATTACGCAAATCATAATAATAATAACAACTATTTTAACAACAACCGTAATCATTTAAATCGGAATAACAACTATTTTAACAATATTAATAATCACGTAAATCGGGACAATACGCAATTAGCAGACCGTGACGTAACCATGCGTACAGCCAATCGGTCCTCCAATAGTCGGGGTCCCATGATAAATTTAGGAAGAGGCATGGTAGCACAGGAATTATTCAATCAAGACAATCCTCAGCATGAGGAAAATGAAAGTGAGGATTTTCACGAGGAAAACCCATCGTGTATACCAACGTGATATTATTAAATAACGTAACTTTTTCCGATCTACCATATGTAGTAGAATCGCACTACGGTTTAAAAATATTAATTGATACGGGTTCAAGTCGATCTTTTATTACAAATAAAGTTCATAAAAAGTTATTTCCAGACCAGGAATATGTACCTGAGATATTTACTGTTAGGACGGCACATCAAACGACTACACATAAAGGGGTAGTTAAAACGCCATTCTGGCAAAAAGTATTTGGGCCAGGTACAGAAAAAATGACCTTTTATGTGTTTGATTTTAGTGAAAAATACGATGTTTTAATAGGAATGGATTTATTAAAATTAATAAGAGCTGAGATACAAATTCATGAAAACAAACTAAGGACGCCTCATAAAATAATTGATTTAAATTATACGGATAAGCCCAGAACTAACAACTTAAATGAATTACTTGAAGAATATAAAGACATATTTTCGAGCGACGTATCGTCTAGTTGTACACCCGATGTCGTTCACGAAATAAAACTCACCTCTAACGAACCAATTTATCAACGCGCCTACCGGTTACCACAAATACAAAGAGAGGAAGTCAAACGACAAGTAGATGAGATGTTAGCCAACGGGATAATTAGGCATAGCGATTCCCCGTGGTCAAGCCCCGTCCATTTAGTACCAAAAAAATTTGATAAAGATGGCATCCAAAAATACAGGTTGGTTATTGACTATCGCAAACTAAACGAGCAAACGCGAAGCGACAAATTTCCTTTACCAATAATTGAAGATATATTTTCTCAATTAAATGGCAATAAATATTTTTCCACACTTGATTTAACAAGTGGGTATCATCAAATTAGAATGCACCCTAACAGTATTGAGTGTACTAGCTTCGCGACATTGGACAGACACTATGAATTTTTGCGCATGCTTGAAGCATGCTTGCATTTGGCTTGAAGAACGCGCCAAGTACTTTTCAAAGAATGATGAATTCTGTACTAAAAGAACATATAGGGAAAATCTGCATGGTATATTTAGATGATATGATAGTATACGCGGAAAATAAGGAAAAACACCTAGAAAATCTAAAACTCATATTCGAAACATTAAGAAAAGCAAACCTCAAAGTCTCTCTGTGTAAGAGCGAGTTTTTCAAAACGGAGGTAAAGTTCTTAGGCCACGTATTAGGTAAAGACGGACTTAAACCAGATCCAAAAAAAATCGAAGCTATTAATAAATTTCCTATACCTAAAACAATCAAAGAAATAAAATCCTTTCTAGGAATGGTAGGTTATTACCGAAAATTCATTAAAAATATGAGTCAGATTACGCGCCCTCTGACCGAATGCACAAAAAAGAATGCTAGTATAAAACATACCACAGAATTTATTTCTGCCTTCGAAAAATGTAAAACACTTTTAATAAATGCACCCATATTAAAATTTCCTGACTATAATAAATTATTTGTAGTAACCACTGACGCTAGCGATAAAGCGTTAGGGGCCGTCATAAGCCAAGAAGACCACCCTGTGGCCTACGTATCACGAACGTTATCGGAAACGGAAAGAAAATATAATACCACCGAAAAAGAATTATTAGGTATTATATGGGCATTGCAACAATTCCGGCCATATTTATACGGTAGGAAATTCGTGATAGAAACGGATCACCAACCACTTACTTGGTTATGTAAATTAAAAGAACCTAATGCAAAATTAACTAGATGGAGACTGAAGCTTATGAAATACGACTTTGAAATAAAACACAAAAAGGGATGCGTTAATCACGTAGCCGATGCTCTCTCTCGAATTCAAATCAATTTAACAGAAAGCGAAATAGTAGAAACCGGAAGTGAATCTGATAACGCGACTGTCCATAGTAACGCGGATGATAACGAGTCAGGTATACCTATAAAAAGCGAACATCCTAGTGGAAAAATGAATAGGATTTTTATTAAGCTAGGAATAGAGTCGGAACATAGAAAAATTAACCGCGACCATTATCTTACGTTGAGCGATAGTAGTATGGGTGAAGAATTTTTAGAATTTGCCTTAAAATATTTAGACAAAAATAAATATGCTATTGTTTGCCCTGACGAAGACCTGTTTCAAATCATCTCTGAAGTATACCGTACCAAACTGAATAAATCAACTTTAAAATTAATCAGATACACAAAAATATTAAAAGAACCAACAACGATCGAAGAACAAATGGAAATAATCATAAATACACACAAGGAAAACAACAGACATCTAGGCATCACTGCTATGATAGAAATAATTAAAAGAAATTATTATTGGGAACAAATGAAGAAAATGGTACGCAAGTACGTAGAAAGTTGCGAAACGTGTCATCGTGCAAAATATAATAGACACCCTATCACGGCCCCGTTAGAACGAACATCAACTCCTCTGAAACCAATGGAGGAATGGATGATAGATATATTCTTCTTTAAAAACCATAAATTCCTTACAATAATTGACAAGTTTTCTAAATACGCGTTATGTAAAATATTACAAACTGTTAATTCAATCGATATTTGCAATGCACTTATCGATGTATTTAGCACAATCGGCACTCCTAAATTAATTATTGCAGACGGTGAAAAAGGAATCTCATCGCTCACTACGCAAGAGCTTTTGAAACAGTATAAAATTAATTGTCACATAACTACTCCAAAACATTCCACCTCTAAAGCGGAGGTTGAACGTTTTCATTCTACTTTAATTGAAATCTTAAGACTACAAACAGAAAGTAATCCTAACTTGTCAATAGAAAATATAATTTCGTTATCGATGTTAGCATATAATAATTCCCCACATAGTACGACGAAGTTTACCCCTTTTGAAGTACATTTTGAAATTAGAATATGAACCATCTCAGCATTTATTAGTAACGGAATACGTGTCTAGACATAGAGAATTAATGACAAAGGTATATACACAAATATATAACGATATAGATTTACTTAAAAATAAGATTCAGCAAAGAAACTCCGAATCTGACTTAAATATGCCTAAAATAGGTCAAATGATATACGTAAAAAACACAGAACGTGGGAAAAATAAAAATAAATACATAGGTCCTTTCAAAGTATTAGCGATAGAACCACGTAACACAATTGTATATCAACGTAGAAATTCGAAATTAAAAACCCACGTTAATGAAATAAAAATTGCAGGTACAGTGTCGGATTCGCAAGAGGAACCGTCTACTTCGAGCAACTCAAAAACAACCAACATTTTGCAATAACCAGTCTGGGAAACGCCAAAGTGAGAGCAGGAGAATGGAAAATAATTCACGTACTAAACTTAGAAGCCATCGTAAAACAACAAGAATTGGCAAAACAAAATTTTTACTCGTTAAATAAAAAATCGGAAGAAAACGATATCTCCTATACGTCGATCAACAAAATCACTTACCTATTTGACGAAATAATAAGTCATATCGACTTAAACAAACGCATCAAGAGAGGTTTAATTAATGGTTTGGGCTCTATAATAAAATCTATCACAGGAAACGCCGATAATGATGACATTGAACGTTTAACAAGAGAAATCAATCAGAATCGTCATATCTTAAAAGAGCAGATCTCTCTAACTGCCTCTATTTTAGATGATTTTCACAAACAACTATTCAACCTCACGGAAAATCAGAAAAGATTCAACGATATTGTAAATAAAATAGCGGGCAAGATAAATGCCTTCTTGCTTTACGCTGACTTAGTATATCATGTAGAAACATTAAATAATTTACTAGAAAGACTGTCCACAGCGATAACATTTGCCCAACACGGCATGTATCATCATTCGATTATTAAACATGATGTGCTTTTAGATTCGATAAAATTTATACCTAAGGGTCAGCTAATCACTGACAACTTATTAATGCTAAGTAGTTATTTAAGTGTCAAATTGCATAAACTAGAAAATCATTATTACTTTATAATTACTTTGCCTTTAGTAGAGGAAGTAAAATATGAATATTTGGATATTACCCCAATTATCCAACCCTTAAATGATACCCTTTGTACTTATCCCATCTCCCAACGGAGACAATTATTGCGACATGATAAAGTATTTGAGGCAACAGACTGCACTAATAACGACGAGTATATATGCACTAAGAAGGCAATCAAGTTATCATCATGCGAAGAGAATATATTACAACTAGAAGAAGAAAACTGTAAACTTTCAACAATTCAATGCCCTGCAAACATGTGGACGAAAATCAGCAATAATATATACCTCGTCTATACGACGGCAGCCGAAAGAGTCGAAATAGAATGCAGAGATGGAGTAAAGCAAACAAAAATCAAAGGATCTTCCCTTATAAAGAACGAAAATTGTCGTGTCACGTTCCAAGAACATACAATGGAATCAGTTGAAACACCTGAAGAAATTCTGCGGATTACGGAACAACTGCCACCTATCCAGTTTAGCAACAATGAGAATCAAATGGAACAGCAACTACAACAGTTAAGAAACCTTAAAATACCCGAAGGTAACGCTAACACAAGTTTTCCTTACATCATTGTCTTATATATCACATCAATAATACTAAGTCTATACCTGGGAACAAAAGCTTTCAAGAGGTTCCAATTACAACGCACAAAGAGACGTGACACATATCAGAGGAATGACGATATTGAGTTGACCACTGAACCAGCTCACCTTGAAACTTCACCTTCAATACCCCCTCGTCGTGAAGGGATATTTCCAGTCCCAGGGGAGAGGAGTTAAACAGACACCCTTCATGTATTTCTAAAATACCACATGGACCCCCACATGGACCCCCAGTGCCACATAAATGGACAGGTACCAGATGCCTTACCAGAAGCCCTGCTGAAGACCACCAGGATCTTATAAACAAACAATAACTTCTAATGCAACTCGTTGTCTCCCACAGAGGTGATTGAAATAACGCCAGACACACCACCACCCCGAAGATATGTTTATTATATAAGACGTACTTTGCTTTGTATAGACGCATTATTACTCTACTTGCCATCCGCGGCGGTACTCTGTATAATCTTTTAATTAATTAAATGTGTGAATAAAGTTTACATTTTTTTTCGGAAAACTCCGTCGCTGAAAGTTAACTCCCGTGAAGACGCCGATTACCAGAGAATACCTTGGCGTAAAGACACTAAAAATCCAATCAAAGATTATCGACTGCTTACCGTGACCTTTGGGACTGCGTCGGCACCCTATCTGGCAATTAAGACACTACAACAAGTAGCAATCGACGAAGGCAGTGCATATCCTGAAGCTGCTGAAACAATCAAGTCAGATTTCTGGATGGACGATCTGATGTCTGGACAAGATACCGTAGAGAAGGCTATAGAAGTAGCCCACAATATTGCAGCTATACTAAAAAAAGGAGGCTTTATATTACAAAAATGGTCTTCAAATAGTGCGGAATTTCTGAAAGAATTCAACCCGGTAGAGATAAGTTCACTCGTGAAAGTTGATTTACATGGTGGTGTAGTCCGCACCCTGGGTCTATCCTGGAATCTTGATGAAGATAAGCTGAAATATAATACTAACTTACCCCCACTTGCTAAAAAAGTGACGAAAAGAAGCATTCTGGCTGAAATACATCATATTTTTGATCCATTGGGCTGGTTGTCCCCTGCACTGCTTCCTGCAAAGTTACTACTGCAAAGGCTATGGCTGGAACATGTTACCTAGGATGTAACGCTGAAACCTGAAATAAAAGAAGAATGGTTAGAAATTAGACACAGCTTAGAAAATATCAATGAAGTGGAAATAGATCGATGGTTACACACAACAAAGGAGAACTTACCTGATGTTACTATACACGGTTTTTGTGATGCCTCCATGAAAGCTTATGGTGCCGTAGCCTATCTCAGACTGAAGACTAAAGAAGGAAAATACAGAACAGAATTGATAGCAGCACGTACTCGTGTTGCCCCGATTAAACCCCTTACCTTACCAAGACTAGAACTAAGTGGGGCAGTTCTATTATCGAAACTCTTAAAACACGTTAGTGAAGCTATGCACATACCGGTATCTCAAGTTTTCGCATGGACAGATTCCACGATTGTGTTGTCCTGGCTTCGTGGTGATCCTAATAGATGGCAAACCTTTGTCATTAATCGAGTTGTAACTACCCTTGACAACATGAAAGAAATGGTTTCACGTGATCTCACAAGATAACCCTGCAGACATGGCTTCGCGAGGAATGAAGTTAGCAGAATTCAATCAAAACCAGCTTTGGTGGCATGGCCCAGCTTGGTTGATACAAGAAAAAATTGAGATGCGACAAGTTGAAGATGAAGAAGTAGACCTGGAAAAAAGAAAAGAAGTTAATGTTAACACGAAAATACTAAAGGAAAAAACTGAAAAGGAAACATTACTTACTCAATTTGAAGAGTTTAATGATTTAACGGAACTAGTGAAGACCATCAGCATCTGTAAGAGATTCTTTCGATTAAATAAATGTAAAGATATCACTTCAAGTAAAGTACTAACAACAAGTGAATTAAACGAAAGCTTAGGAGATTACGTTAGAATAGTGCAAAATGACGAATTCCTCAACGAAATTAGTAATTTGAAAGAAGGAAAGTCTATAGAAAAGAAAAGCAGTGTAAAGAATTTGAATCCCTTCCTGGATGACAAAAATATCCTCAGAGTTGGAGGTCGGCTACGTCACGCTGATATCCCTGAAACCCGCAAACATCCGATGATATTAAGTAGTAAGAATCATTTAGCAAGACTGATTGTTTTAGATGCACACAAGAGAACACTACATGGTGGAGTTCAACTTACCATGAATTACGTACGATCTCGTTTTTGGATTACTAGACTCAAGACCTTGGTGTCGTCTACTATACATCAGTGTCTTATTTGTGCAAGACAGAGACCCATAACTCGCAATCAAATGATAAGTGATCTTCCCAAAGAAAGAGTTTCTCCTGCACGCCCTTTTTATAATTCGGGGTTAGATTTTGCTGGACCTCTCCAAATGTTACGTTCCAAAGGCCGAGGCAGCAAATGTGATAAAGGCTACATCTGCATTTTTATATGCATGTCCACTAAAGCAGTTCACCTCAAACTCGTTGGTGATTTGACTACAGATTCCTTTTTGGGGGCCTTTAAACGTTTTGTGGCAAGAAGAGGTAGATGCGGACATATTTGGAGCGATAGAGGTACAAACTTCGTAGGTGCGAGTAAAGAATTACAAGAGATGTGGAACGATACTAAGCTTGAAATGCCCGAAAATCTGGTGAATATGTTAACCGAAGACGGAACCCAATAGCATTTCAACCCCCCCTACAGCACAAACTTTGGAGGGTTATAGGAGGCTGGGGTAAAGTCAATAAAACACCACTTAAGGCGGATCCTAAGTACAAACCTAACCTTTAAAGAAATGACAACTACCTTATGTCAAATAGACGCGTGCCTTAACTCGAGGCCACTATGCCCTTTGGACGACTCTGACACAGAAAATCTATAAATACTTACTCCAGGCCATTTCCTAATAGGAGAAGCACCCATTAACGTACCTGATCCTAACTTAAAGGACGTAAATTGGAATCGCCTATCAAAATGGCAACACACTCAAAGATTAGTAAAAGACTTTTGCACAAGTGGCAAATGGAGTATTTATCACGACTGCAACAACGGCCTAAGTGGTTGAGTCGCAAACAAGAATTCCAAATTGGAGATATTGTCTTGATAAAAGAAGAAAATCTTCCTCCTTGCAAGTGGGCATTGGGGCGTATCACGGATAAACATCCAGGAGAAGACAATCTGTGTCGCGTTTATAGTTTAAAAACTGGTGGTAAAATAGTTAAACGTTCAGTGTCGAAACTTTGTGAACTTCCTATAAACAAAAATAAACCAAGTGAGGAGTGACTTTTCAAAATGGCTTATTTCTGTATGATCATTTTTTTCAGGAACAAGAAAAATACAAAAACTTTTCATACATGAACATTTTTAGTAACAAACTTTTATGTACATAATCTAGGTAGGTTAATAGATCGTTCCACAGTGTATATATTTTTTTAATACTCTAAATTATGAGTTATTATAATATGATTTAAGGAAATAAGCCATTTAGTCGCAAACTCCAAGAAATAAGATGTTTTGTTTCAGCATTCCTTAGAAATAAGCCATTTTGTTTCGGCACTCCTAGAAATAAGCTATTTTGAAAAGGATGGTCTAGCAAAAAAAAAATATCTTGTTTTTTAAAAACTTTTATTAAAATCTGAAAATCACACGCGGACTTCTCCTACATCCTCTTCATTGCAGTCACAATCATATTGGTGTTCCTCAGCTGATTCCTCCGTCACATGTAACAAAATATTTTTGTACCATTGAAGTTCAGGCAAGGCAGTCCATTCTTCCCCAAATTGTTTTTTAAGTAAATTTAATACATCTTTTTTCTTTTTTTCTGAAACTGGCTGCGGAATAGATTCTGCAACATCAATAGTTAGTGGAATACGTTTACCCCGTTTCAATAATGTCTGCCAAGGATCATTTCCATCAAATCTATAATATTGGGAAGCTTTTATTTCACAACCGATAGTCTTCTGTCTTTTAACAGTTTTTTTTTATCCAGACTCTTTTTATTTTTTGCAATCCCTCCACATTTTAAAATTTTTCCTTTAAATCCTTTATTTCAAGCAGTTGCCAATCATTTCCTAATAACCTTACATTGCCATGGTTTTTGAAGATATCATGCTAACCATCTTTGGTGGTGATCACTGGTATTTTTCTTAGTTCTTTTACCAGTCGTCCAAAAACACGATCTGCGGGCAAAAAACTATGACCACGCACTGGAAAAAATAAATGTATTTCCTTCACTTGAGCAGGTGATTTTGAGTAAAGCCATTGCATTAGTGAATGTATGATATGATTATTTTTATTTTGGCCTCCGCAGCCATCACAAAATAAACGTATAGTATCAACATTATTGTCAATGTTCATGGAGGATAGATAATCATATACAGCTGTTCCTATTTCTGTTGGCCCGCGCTTGGCAATGGTTTCATCCCAAGTATAAAACCAAGGATCTTTTGAATGTAAAGGTACAACACAAAAATTATAAAGACTTATTTGCCTAAAATAAAAGGCATCTTGAATAGGCGTTTTTGGAAGTGTTTGTACCTGTTGAAGATCAAAACAAAGTGAAACGGAGTTTGGAGGATTATCTTTCATGTGAGTATAAAATGCCTGGGCCCTTATCTTATGTACCCGAAGTTCTACCATTAATTTTTGCTTTTTTTTACTGTCTCCTTCATTTTTAATTCTATTTCCCCACAGCACACACACATTGCAAGCATCAGAGGATGGCGCAGAAAATCCCACATTAAACTCTTCATAAAATATTTTATAAAACATGGTTTTTTTTACTTGCAAGTTTGAGGCGACAGAAGAATTATACAACTCCCTTAGTTTCTTACAGTTTAAATCACTAGACAGATATATTCTTTTCGATTTTTGTCTGTTGTGGTGGCTTTCTCTTGCTGGCAGACATTTAATGAAATTCCTCAGTGATTCCTTTTTATCAATAGATTTGTATGACTTACGGTCCCCACCACGCTTTTCTTTAGGAATATTTCCTCTGACTGTAGTTCTATTGATTATATTAAGCCTCTTTTCATTGACACTAAAAACTGCAATGAACATTTTCTTACACACAGTCTTAATTTTATTTTTCTTACAAAATAAGTTGTAACTGCAGCTTACAGTTCTCTTTCTCATATTATTTGATGGTTTGGTTTTATCCTGTGGTTCATACGAATGTAATAATCTACAAAGATAGGTATCTTGATCAATTTTGGACGTGTTAGCATAAAACGCATTACGGTTTTTTAGAACTTGGCGCGTGGTGAAAGAACTACATTTATATTTACTGCCCTCTTTGTGCTGACATGGAATCCTGAATTCTGAACCCAAAGGATTCTTATCAATGTACCTGAAGCAATAATAAATTTAATAAATTAAATAGGTATCTAGTAGGATTAAATTACAATTCAAACGAGTGCCGTTCATACATTGCTGAAAACTACTTACGATTTTCTTGTTCGACTGTTTTGTCCTGATTTCCTTTTTCTGGTGCCTGAATTTAACTCCTCTACGGTCTTATCTGCCACTAGCACCGTTATTTACTCTGAATTAATCTGATCAGCAACAAAATGAACAAAAACACCAACGACACGAGAAAATATTTTTCACCTTGACACTCAGCTCAGCCTTGACATGCATGACAGAACTGAGTTGACAGCAATGTGACACATGACGTTTAATATTTTTTTAATTGGCCGTAGTCAAATATAAAGTGTTGCCAATGTATAAAAATATATTTGCGGATCCACTTCCAGATCTAAAGCAATCTTTCCACCCTCCAAAATAACCTGTGATACCCAGCTTAGAAATAAGCCTTTTTGATACGTATTAACAAAATTTCCCTACATAATGTTCTAGAAATGAGCCATTTTGAAAAATACTCCTGTCATAATTAGTAGGGCCGAGAATTAACGTAAATTAAGCTATTTTGTTGCGGAAAGCATTATTCATGGCCATTTTTCTTCGAGATTTAAGTACTTTAGAACCGGACACTTCACGTCATACGATGTGAGTGTTCACAAAGTCCCGATTGGCATAAAAAAAGAAGTAAAGTTGGGAACCCGAAATAAGCCGTTTTGAAAAGTTACTCCTCAAGTGTCAAGTGTAATAAAAATGAAAGGTTAAAAAAAAATTGACATGTGTAGAAAAATTGTCATGTGTAAAAAAATATATGTCATGTGTAAAAAATATATATACATATATATATCAAATGTCAAGTTCATAATTTTTTAAAAGTATTTCATTTAGAATCCATCTTAGAATTTCATAGAAGAAAACATAAAATGTAAAATTTTAATCAGGTTCGTACATTATGCTAGCTCCTTAATGATGTTTACGACTAACGAGTGCATTTCTTGGAAATATTTATTTGCATCGATACTTTTGCATAGATACTTAGATGTCACTGATGTTGAGTTTTGTTGATGAAATGATGGTAGTAATGAAATGTTAATCATTTAACGATGCAACTGAATTATTATGTTGTATTTTAGGCATGCATTTTATCCTAATTTGACTCGTACTTTTGTACGATCTAAGTTGTAAATTTAGGAAATATTTATGAATTTTATGTTAGGTTTGTCATAGTGATGTATTATTAAAAACTTCGTTTTTAGGGTGGCGGCATGTTACGCCTATTACGGCTATTTAGTTAAAAATGTTATGCATGTACCTATATCGGACAAGCCTTATAAACGATGTGCATGTAAAAATTAATTTAGTTCGCAATAAACCCAGTCAGAGCAAGACGCATGCTATTTTACTTAAAATCCCACAAAAGAAAGGGCCAATCTGAACCTTATGGCCCGAACAATGCCACAGCTTAAATTTTGGATCCAAATCTGCCAAAATGGCAGAAATCTGCCACAAATGGTCACACTGGTAGAAAAATGTTGACATCGTAAAGTTTTGACACTGACAGATAGTTTTCTTTTTTTTTTACAACCCTGGATACTAAATTTTTTTACATTTGTCATAAGTCATAATGTTGTTACGTACGTTTTACAAAGGTAGTTATTTGTTACTTAATATATTATGATATTAGTCTTGCACTGACTTGAACATACGCTAGGTAGGTACGTTAATGTTTTATTTTTCTTTCTTCCACTAAAATTCAATATACTTTGTATGTAGCTACTTATAATGTTATGTGTATGTGTGTAATATTGGTTGACTGGTGGGTGGTGCCGCGCATTGAAATCAAATCGGAATTATTCAAAGTCACAAAATTAAGATTCTAGGAATATCTATATAAGTGCATATATTTATTAAGTATATATTTTATTATTATATTGTATTCTATTCGATTGTATGTCTGATAGTGAGTCATATCATATCACACCGGTGATGAAGAATATTACTCTTGTGATGAAAGTGTGAACGCCTCCTATGTTTCGCTCGGCGATTATGTCAATAACTGCTTCTCGAGTCACTCTACTCATCTTAACATATGCCACATAAACGCCCAAAGCCTTCGGGCTTATTACTCAGAGTTCGTGGACGTATTCGCTGAGGCTAACGTTCATGCCATTTTAATTTCCGAAACGTGGTTGAAACCGGAGCTTTTGTCAACTTCCTATCCATTACCTGGTTTTATACTCATAAGAAATGACCCTATGGATAAAGGTGGCGGTGGTGTTGCCATATACCTCTGGTCGGAAATTAATTACAAAATCTTAAATACTCCTTCTGGCTAATACTCGGCTTCAGCGGAATTTATTTTCCTCGAAATTCAGGTTAGGGGTTCCAAGGCTGTCCTCGGTGTTGTCTATTGTCCCCCATCTACTAATTATTTTTCAGACCTTGAAATTGCTCTAGACACATTTGGGTCTGAGTGCACACATCAAATAATTTTAGGTGACATTAATACAAATCTTAATGATGCAGGCGATTTGTCTCGGTCTCAGAAACTAAATCATATCCTGGATTCTGCTGATCTGAAGGTCTTGCCACTAAATGCCACTCACACAAATACCAATACTGAGGACACCTGGCTGGATCTAATCATTGCTTCATCTGTGGACCATGTTGTCTCACACGGCCAATATCCAGCTCCATGTTTTTCTAGACATGATCTCATCCATTGCTCGTATAATCTCAAACCCCCTAAAATAGTACCCAAAACTATGCATCTCCGTAGTTTTGCCAGAATGAATGTAAACAAACTTAAAACCGATGCTGCCAAAATGGGGCGGGACAGAATATGGGCTGTCGCAACTGTAGATGAAAAAATTGATATTTTTAATCAGCTTTTAACTAACTTGTATGACCAGCACGCTCCTATTAGAAAAGTTAGAATTAAAAGGCCTCCAGCTCCTTGGATAACACGTGGTGTTAGGATGGCCATGCGTAGAAGGGACAAAGCATTTCGGAAGTTTAGGAAGGAGCGGTCTGATGATAACTGGGCTTTGTTTAAGGTTGCGAGAAACCGGTGTAACAGCATGATGCGAGACGCTAAACGCCGTTTAATCTCTGATACTATCTCCTCATCTTCAGCTGCTGATATCTGGAAGTTCTTAGGAACCCTGGGTATGGGCAATTCAAATAACATAGACATCCCTTCTTCGATTACGTTAGACGATATCAATAAACATTTCTCCACATCTACTCCATTGGATCGCCTAACAAAATTGAATACAATATCTTCCATTCAATCTCTCCCAAGTCTCAACATTCCGCAATTTTAATTTATTCCAGTCAGTCAGGAGGAGGTTAAAAAAATATTCTTGGCAATAAAAACCAGGGCTGTTGGTTGTGACCAAGTAAATCATCGCATGATAGAAAATATATTAGATATTATTTTACCAGTCATTACCCACATTATAAATTACTCACTGTCAACATCCCAATTTCCTTTCCTTTGGCGTAAAGCCTATATTCGCCCTCTTCCCAAAATCTCTAATCCTTCCCTTCCCAGCCATTTTCGTCCCATCTCAATTCTGCCGCTCTTGTCCAAGATTCTCGAGGCTTGCGCTCACAGACAACTCACCTCATTTTTCCATAACAATGATCTGTTGAATCCGTTTCAATCTGGCTTTGGGACTGGGCATAGCACTGTATCTGCTTTACTTAAAGTGACCGACGATATTAGAGCCGGTATGGAGGATACTAAACTCACTGTGCTGGGTTTAGTGGACTTTTCGAATGCCTTTAATACCGTCGACCATGACATCCTCTTGGCAATCCTATCCCATCATTCCGTTTCACCTGAGGTAGTAAATTAGTTTTCTTCTTATCTTCGAGGTCGTCAGCAGTCAGTTCGTCTCGACGAACGTACTTCCAATTGGAGTAACATTGATACTGGCGTACCACAAGGCGGGATTCTTTCTCCATTACTGTTTTCAATCTTTATAGATTTTATCACAAAAGAACTTCAGTGCTCGTATCATCTTTACGCCGACGATTTGCAACTTTATACTCAGACGGAAGTCGACCAGGTAGACAGCGCCGTAGAAAGAATAAATGCTGATTTAAGGGCGATAGGTGACTGGTCCCGGCGATTTGGAATAACAGTTAACCCCAACAAATGTCAAGGGATACTGATCGGCAGCTCACGTCTTTTAAGTCGTATTGACAATGGCACCATATCACCAGTATTGTATGAAAACTCCATCATTCCATTTAGTTATAGCGTGAAAGACCTTGGCCTACACATAGTTTCTACTTTCGCCTGGAATGTGCAGGTTTCTGAGACTTCTCGTAGGATCACATGGATTGCGCTCCCTTTACAAACTGAAAAATTTTCTTCGTATTAATATAAAAACTATGCTTATTCAAACTCTTATTCTTCCTATTCTGGACTATGGTGATGTGTGTTACTCGGATTTGAATTGTGACCTCCTAAATAAACTCGATAGACTTCAAAATAACTGTCTTCGATTTATATATAGCCTTCGTAAGTACGACCATGTGTCTGCTTACCGTACGCAACTAAAATGGTTGCTTATACGTCAGCGTCGCCAGTTGCATATTCTCACAACTCTCTTTTCCATTCTTTTTGACCCTAAAACTCCGTCATATCTCAAATCAAAATTCACTTTTCTTCGTGATACTCATTTAAAAAATCTTCGCTCTTCTAGCAGCAACATGGGTATTGAAGGAGCAATAGAAGCCATGCTTTACTGCCCTGAGGCACCATAGGATTTGCTGTTGATCTCGAAGGTGCAACAATTCGGCGAGTGAGGCGTCGAAATATGTAATGACGGTAAAACATTAATGAAAGGTATGCGAGTTAATAATTTTTTTGTTTTAAATTTTGTGGTGTCTGCGAATGTCTGCCACCCGGTTTTCCAAGTGTATATGTTGTCTCTAATAAATATAAATTATGCCATCATTGCAGCGCCTAAGCCACGCGAAAAATATTTTTTTTTTCGAGTTGATAACTAATAAAATGGTAGATGACATTGATCAAATCAAAAGTGGTACCGAGTGACAATATATTATGTGGGGCTGTATATATGGGAAACAGAGTAGACTACCATTCAATCAGACTAAAGACAAAAGATATATTGAACGACTATTATGTGTTATACAGTTCGATGTGTGTGGCCCAATCACTTTTTCAAAATCAACAAAAAATATTTTGTTTGGCCTGACCAATTTACTCATTACTGTATTAACTATTAACAAAAAAAAAAAGGTCTGATGTTTTCTCTGGTCTGAAAACGAAGCTAATTAAATTAAAAATTTATTTATTTATATTGTGATAACAGTGGGGAGTATTTATCCACTGAAATAAAAATTGTGTTGAAACGGGAAGTACTTACCACTTATTAGTTTCAAAGATGCCACAGTTAAATGGCGTTGCAAAAAAAATATATATTAAGATCTAATACTGGGAAAGCTCGTTCTATGGTCAATGGTGCAAGTCTAAAAAAGGTATTTCGGCTGAGGCTGTTTTAACTGCTGTTTACTTAATTAATTTAACATGCTTTAATAAAAATACCGTTTGAAATGAGCTATAATATATATATATATTTATTTGTAGAAATTCCGAAGAAAAAAATGTGTTAAACATTTTATTTTTTCTTTGGTTTGGTGTTATGTTGGTAATTCTGATTCTATAATTCAATATAGCTAGTGGGATCAAAATTATTCTGTATACTCTCGTCATCATTATTGTTACCGACGGAAACCAGTGCGGTATTTTCTCCGAGTTCCTTTGCTCAGCTGGTAGCACGGTGGACTGCAGGTCGTGCACAATGAAAACACTTTTCTCTCTTCACTTGTTTATTCCACTAGGCTCACAATGACACTGAAGTACAAATCACATTGATCCTGCCTTATATTTATACATTCGAGCCACAAAAAATCTCAAACTAAAAGAGGGTAGGTGTGCCTAGATATATCCCCTCCACTTTACAATGTCGGTTACCTCACAAGGGGCGTAGCCATGGAAATCCCCAAAATTACCAAGACCTATTACAAATTCGTAAGGAAATTCCATGACCAACCACCTTAGAATACCTATTTACCTCACGTTTAGCACTATATACCTGTGCTAGACGCTACAATTTGTACCAGGGAAATAAATGTTACACCCAGTTCATAACTCATTTACTCAATATAAGTCCATATACAACAGGTAGATATATCTAGGCACCCTATATTTACATCTATTTATCCTATATATACCTAGGTACACCTGCGGTCAGTTCTGCATGGATATTTCCATAACAAAATCGATTGCGCCGATTTGCGCCACGCCCTCTTTAAAAACTTGTTTGTTTGTTTGTTTGTTTATAAAGCTTTATTGTACACAAGAAAGAACACAGATACAAATCAGAAAAGTAAACATACAACGGCGGACTTATCCCGTATAGGGATCTCTTCCAGTCAACCGGCCAGTAATTGAGAGGAATGTTTACTTATTAAGCGTTTGGGGTAGAAGTAGTACAATTTAAATTTACAGAAAGGTACTGCACAAAAAAAAATATATACAGGTATGTAAACTACACAAATACAACTAAGATAAACTTACATATAAGAATACATATATATATATATATATATATATATATATATATATATATATATAAATACATAAAATAAACTATTTAAAATAAAAAGTAATTAGCTCGAAGTAACTTAGGATTCCGAAAAGAAATTTAAAATTTTATTCTTAAAGGAGCCCAAGGACGATGCCATTTTAGTATCTGAAGGGAGCGAATTCCAAAGGTGTGCTGCCATCACAGAGAAAGATTTAGAGTAAGACTGCGAAGAATGAGGAGGTATATATAAGAGAATATTATCAGCTGAGCGAAGGCGGATGTCGATTTGCCGAAAGGAAAATTTATCACGAAGGTAATTAGGACAGGCAGGATTGAAGAAAACTTATGTATTGGTTTGGTTTAGATACCATAGATGGCGCTAGTTGGATTGGAAATAAGAAAATAAATAATTTACATGGCTCATTCAAGTCTCGTTCTTTGCTAGTTATTATATTATCACAAATTCTCCTATTACAATTAAAAACCTTATTGCAGAGAAACGACAGATAGCTAGGATTCGAACTCGGTAGCATAAAATTTGTCTTATGTTTCAATACCACTAACCATTAGACCAATGCGTATCTATGCAGAGGATTAAAATTACCCTACTGTTTATCCTGTTGTAGTTATTTATGAAGGTTGATATTGTAAGCGACTAAAATAAAAACTCAAAAGAATTGAAGGTAGTTTACCATTGATTTATAAAAATGATATCTTTGTTAAATCATAACGTTCTATACTTTCTTTGAGTAAGTTCAGTTACGATTGCGTTAAACGAGTTTTAATTATTTATTTTAATATGAGTTCGTGTTTGAATATTGATATGGCTACGAGGGCCCAAATAATAGCTTTGCCTAAGCAAGGCCTTAATTATTCTGAAATTTCTAGAGAAACTGGCTTAAACGTAAGTATAAAAAAATTATTGAATTCACTTTCTGTTATTTACTTTACTACGCATGGCCATTGAAACATAAAAATAAAACATATATTCCTTTTTTAGATAAAGACTGTCACTTTATGGATAAAACGGTTTTAAGAGGAGGGTTCGTTGGAACACCGCAGTAGATCCGGCAGAAGACCCCATATTAGCTCAGACCAGCGTGAACTTATGGTGCAAGGTTATGAGGAAAATGGCTTTATCCCAACCAGATATTACGCAGGATTGTTTAACACATCTTTACGAACGGTGCGTCGTGCTCTCCATAGTGAAGGTCTGCATTATTGGCGACATGCTATTAAGCCATTGCTAACCGAAACCCATAAAAGAGCGCGATTAGAGTTCGCTTTGGAATATAGAAATTTCGACTGGAGTAACGTCATATTCAGTGATGAGAAGACTTAAATCTAGCCAACACGGGCGAGTTACGCTGTAGCATAGGAATAATACGCGTTATAATAGTGATCACGTTGTGCTTAACTGTGAATCTGGTCGTATAACAGTAAACATGTGGGGGATATGGGGGGTATGGATGAGTGCCACAGGCCCAGGAGAACTAACTTTAGTACCCAGTCGAGCAAATAGTGTAAATTATTTAGACGTGCTGAAAGAATCGATCAAAATGGCGGTTATACAGGTTATTAGCTGAGACCGGGATAGCTATATATTGTGTTTAAAATGAGCGTAAGTAGGATATATTTTTTTTGTAATAGCAAAATGTTATTATACTAAGTGATTTTTATTATTTTCTGCATTTTTACAAATGTTTATATTGTCTTTTATTCTTTATGGTAGCTACAACCCGGTCTCAAAATTGTTATTGATTTGAGGTTTAGCTTCAATCTCTTCCTCGATTGGGAACGAATACTTAATCTATAAACCTTAAAATCATATTATATTAAATCATTTAGTCAATATATATATCTGCAAAACGAATTTTTGTAATAAACTATACTACACTAACTCTAAATATAAGTAGGCAAAACATTTATAAAACTTATGTTGTGTATTTAGCGAAAGGTTATAAGTTAAATTGTATTCATTATAAGACTATAATATTACTAATGTTGTTTTATTTCTTATCTACCTACACGAAAGTTGCAATTGTAAACGTTAATCAGTAAGAAAAATATTTGTTGATGTTTCCATTTTACCAAATAAAAAAATATTAACATATTTTTTATATTATAAAAAATTATATAAAATATAAAACAATTAATTATTATATTATTTCTTTTTTTTTAAATTAAGCCTTACTTGGGATTCGAACCGCTGCCAATCGGCTCATACGTCAACAATGCGCCACTAGCTCATCTATCTGTTTTCAACTTTAGTGAAAATAAGATCTACTAGTAAATGAAAGGATAACTTGTCATTTTTTTTTTGTGAACAGTGCCATCTAGTTTTATTCTGAGGCTCCTAATGCAAAACCTCACAGAAAAGTAAACCTTATGCTTTCCATGCAGAACTGATCAGAAGAAAATTTTCCATAGCAGCAAAATTCCATAGCAGCAAAAAAATTGAGCAGGGTTTCAACGCCAACTGAGTGGATTATATCTTAAGATGGCGCTAGTATTTCTTAAAAAAAAAAAAACAATAAGCTATGTTTTATCGAAAATATATTTTATTTTTTGCTATAGTTACTATTTTATTTCATGTCATCACAAATTATCTTAAGCTAATTAAAAATCATATTTTGCAGATGCACGTTGAGCTGAGCACCTGAGCTTTTGTTATTTTTAATTTGTGAATACGCCATCTAGTTTAAATTCTGTGAGTCCAGGTGCAAACCCTCACAGAAAAATCGACTTTATGGTATCCATGCAAAAAAGACCGTGATAGTACGCTAAAAAGCCCTAACTTAACCATATGGGAAAAAATATCTTTATTTAATTTGCTTATCTATTTACAATATACATATAGCTAGCTATTCTGTCCGCAACAATTATCATAGCAGCCAGTTTACTGGTCATAAAAAATTTTAAGCATATCTTAATATTTTCAATGATTTCTAAAGCGAACAATTTGTAGCAACCCATGGAAATCTATGGAATATAATTAAGAGTAAACACTAGTAGCCATTTTTACCTACAAAACATTCTCGACTGTTTTATCTTTGGTTTATGACTCTAGATTTTTTTAAACACCTTCGATCAATATCATCTCTCACTGAGTCTGTGCGTTTTAATATATTTTAATGTTTTTTAGTGCTAGCTTTACGTTAATTAAACGGCGCAATATATACTTATAGGCCGCAAACAGACGCTTTTAAACACACAGTAAAAACCCCAGAACAATACGCGTTAAAATCGAAACGGTAGGTACGACAAATACCATTTGTCGTACCGTTTCGATTTTGTGAAGTTTTGGACGAGGAAACAGTCGAGAAAAAAACCTTGACTTGTAAGAATTTGATCTCCGAGTTATATTCAGTTCCACCCTCGCCATCACGAAATACACATGTACTTAACAATTCTTAAATAAAAAACGGATTGTTCATAAAATATAATCGATAAATGTTTGCAACACTGTACGATTACATGTTTTATTTAAATGGAGTAGGACCACTAGTGCCTCATTATCGCCTTAATGAGTCTAATAAAAACTTACCGTTCCAAGGTCTTGTCCGCCACTGTCCCGGAACTTTGTTTTCGACGACGGTTGTGTACTAAGCTGATAAATTTTTTCAACCATGGGTTCTTGTTGCTTCTTAACATCTTTTATTGGGTTCATATACTCCAGGGATTGTTTGAGCATAGTTATGACTTGTGCTGGAGTGGGGCCTTCTTTCCTCTGGAGAATATTATCTGTTTTAAATTTAAAAACAAAAAATAAAGATACCAAGAACACCAATAAGAAAAACGACACCACCAAGAAATTACACAGAAAACATGTTAATTTCATGTTTTCAAATTGTTGGTGTTATCTTATGTTACGAACTGTTAGGTTTTTTGCTGTAACCTCAAAAAATTTACTTAATCACAAAATTCTGATTTGTTGGTCGTTACAATTGATAAGTGAAAGTTTTACATATAACTCTCAACTTATATAGTAAGTACTTTATTATTTGTCTAAAATCTCTAAAAGTCTCTACGAGTCCACGCCTGCCTGGAATTTCACAGCCTGGGTATAACACGTAAACCCGTCTTATATCAGTCCCAGTAGTATTAACTTCTTCGATTCCTTTATAGAAGCACTATATGTAATATTTAATGTATTTATATGTACAACTTCACTGTCCAATGTGACTCACAAGGAACTTTTGGAATAAGTTCAGGAGTCACGGGTGACTCATTTCCCGATACTTTTTGGCAAGATTTTTCGTCATGAGCGTGGCGCAATAGACTAATAAAAACTACGTGAACGTATAGCAAAAACCCTAAACTTTCATGTACAAAAATTTGTTTTCGCAATTTTTTAAAATTTCTTTTGTTATGGACAAATAAAAACATGCGTAAATATGGTTATTATTATGGATTATTTAGTATGAAATAAAACAATATTAAAAACATAGAAAACGTTTTATTGGGTTTTTAATATATAAACTAAATAATAAAATTATGATGAAAGAAACTGATGATGAAAGATAAATTACTCACAATGTTTTTCATTGTAACAATCCAAACAAAACGCTTTTTTACAAGCTTTACACTCAGTGTGCACTTGTTTGGCTTTTCGAGCCAGCTGATTCAAACTTTTTAGTTTGGAATAGCAACCAGTACATCTCTTTCGAACTAATTTATTGGTTATAGCATTACGCGGAATTTCCTGAAGACTGTGACTAGACGAAATTGAAGATCTTGAAGGTAGAGAGAGCGAAGGTCTTGGAGGCACGTTAGGTTCCGTAGTTGTTGCTGCTGGCCCGAGAAAATATCTAACTAATTGTTCCTGAACTTGCAAGACAGATAATGTAGGTCTTTCTGCCGCTAATTCATTGTATATGCATCTGGCATTTATAACAGCAACTTGAAACAGTAGATCTATAGCAATTTTTTTGTACCAGGTTAGGCTTTTGCGTAATGGCGAATGAAATGATGCAAGTTGGTCTGAAATGTCTATTCCTTTTTTAGCCTCATTATAATCTATTATAACGTCAGGTTTAGTGACGTCGCCTCTCTTTGTAGACACCTTTGACATACTATCTCCATGACAAGTCAAAATCATAAGTACGTCGCGTTTATCGCACCATTTCAGAACAGTATACAGATTGTCTTTTTGCATGGCTATTTGCTTTCCTCTTTTTAGGTTTTTCTTAACCACTTCCTCTGGAAGATTTTTTTTGTTCTTGCGTAAAGTTCCGCAGAGGTCCGTTTTTCGTTCCTTTAGATATGTTGAGGTTAGAGGAAGGCTGGTATAATAATTATCGGCGACAATAAGACGACCGTCATTCAGGAGCGGTGCAACTAATTGAATCACAGTTGAACCAGGTTTTTATCAAGTCCTGGTAATTGCTCCGATACCCCGGAATAAATCTGATAAGACCATGTATAGCTATTTACAGTACAAGCTTTGTAGCTTCATACCATAACGATCGGTCTTGGCGGGATTGTACGTTCTAATAATTAGTCTTCCGTGAAACTTTACCATGGACTCATCAACTACTATAACATCGTTAGGTAAATACAGGCTGCGAAAATTATCTACAATCCTGTGTATTAGAGGATCAATCTTATGGGTTCGTTGTTCTCCAATAACACCTTTTTTTTTTTTTTTTTTGACGCGGAGAAAATCCCTTCGGATACCTTACCGGTTACGGGACACCGGTAAGGTTATGTGGTGTTACCACTAAAAACTCCGCGGTGTCACCTCTCAGCCGCTATCGGCCGGGACCGTGTGCTTCTTCATGCTCCACAGCCCCGGCGCGGCCGGCCGCTACTTAAGCGGCCCCGGCTCGCCAACGGCCTCACGGCACCCTCTGCTGAATCAGAGGGGCCGGAGTAACCGCCGCCTTGGCCTCTTGGCCCAAGGACAGACGCGCTGACACGCACACGCGCCTGCCTTCCACTCCGGAGGGCTGTCCGTTGGACGATGGAATCCCGTTTCCACCGTCCAACCAGCCCTCATAATTTGGGGCCTGCGGAAGCAGGCCCTGCCCCAGTCCACCTGACGGCGACCGGGGCCCACACAGCCGGCCGCAGGGGATAGGGAGAGCGGCAACGTAACACCGACACTCCTCTTCCCCTGCGGCCCCACCGATGCCGTGCCAAGCGCCACGGCCGCGCTTGGTCGCGGAGGATAGGGCGAGCGGCAACGAAACACCGACACTCCTCTTCCCCCGCGACCCCTACCACGGCTGTGATGGTAGGGAGGTCGTCGTCACCCCCTTCCCTCACAGCCAGGCCATTCCCGCCAGGAATGGCCTCCGCCGGGCCCGGGGAGGCCTAAGCCTCAACCCGGGCAACGGGTTCCTCTTAGCTTCCCTGCGGCCGAGGCAACCGCAGGTACTGAGCCCCCTCATCGCGACAAGATGGGAACCACATCGGGGGGGAGTTTCTCCAATAACACCTATCTCAACTTCAGTGAAATGCCAGCATCTAAGTATTGTACTAAATCTTGTTATATGTCATATTTATTCTATGCATTAGCGGATTATAGTAAAGTACATCCAATTTCCAATAATGTTCAATCGAGGGCTTGGGATTTAGTCCCATATATATTATTACGCCAAAAAAGATTTTCATCTCCTCTCTGCTTACATCTTTCCACCTTGTCATCCTGCTAAATTGTGAAGTGCGTATTTGTTTCAGTAAATCTGCATAATTATTAGTATGAATCACCATCTCGTCAATCAAGTCATCGGGGACAAAATATTCATAAATTTTGATCAAAGAAACTTGTCCATCGTCTGTAATGGCGTCCATATTTTGCACCCCATAATTTCCTGTAAATGTTTCCCTACCTATCGGCAAAAAATCCGATTTCCATTCTGAATAAGGTACGTCAGATGAAGATGAACCTCCTGGAGTCGGTGATGGTGATGGTACTGCCCTAGAAGTACTTGCTATGAAGTCCGCAATTACCTCAGTATCCTCGCTCTCTTCGTCGTCTTCATTGGGTTGATATTCATCATCACTGCCACAGCTGAAGGGGTCTTCATCGGAATTTGAAGCTTCCAAATACCGCTCAATTTCCTCCGTTGTATAAGTTTTTTTTAGACATTTTTAGCGATTATATAAACTTTTATGAAATTATAACCTCAATTAGCAATCTCAAATCATAAGCAAATGTTTTGTGTTTTTTTTTATTATTATTTTAGTACCGTCCTGTAATCGAAATAAACTCATTTGTCATTAATTCTACTGTCTATGGCTATGCGCACATATGACTCATTGAACTTACGAGAAAAAAAACATCACCCTACGACCATGAGCATATATGAGCAATTAAAAAAAAATTGAAAACAGATTTTTTTTTTCACAAATATATTTTTTAATGATAATGTTACTATTATTTAGCCTAACCGAAGAAAAAAAAATATGAACGTGGAGAAGTCGTAAATTGTATTGTATGGGGACAGTGAAGTTGTTAAATTGTATAATGTAAAGTTAAAGAAACATGAACACAGCTATCACTTTCACTTATAATTATTAGAAATTATTATTTAATAATTTTATAGAAATTAATTATCACTTTTTTTTATTTAAAATAATTTCAGACTTTATCTCAGCAGTATTATTGGATTAGGCAGTGATGATATTGCGCTACTCCTCTGGTTCAGAACATCCTTCATCCTGAAACAAAAATAAAGCACTATCTACTATTTTTGGTTCTAACAATACCACAATAATTAACTTACGTACTTCACTCTGAAAACACGGTTCATAATTAAAAAACATTTCCTTCTGAATTTTCTTTATCCTACTTTTTATGCGGGGTTGGCACAGCGTGTGAGTTTTTTTCATTTTGTTTTATCTCCAGTCAACTCGTCCGTCACTCCCTTCTTACACATATCCTTCTTTACACCTTCCATTCAAAGTTTCTTTGGTTTCCTTCATTTCGATGTCTATTGATATATTTGACATACATGTTCTGAACATGCTCTTCACATTCCATACCAGCCTAACTTATAATTCCTTAATTATTTTGTTATAAATATGTAGGTACTTTTACAGTTTCTCTTCTATTTCCTAGTCAAAAAAACAAAAGTCAAAAAAATTATTCAATGTAGGAAAAAAATTATCTCTTATTGAAGGTCATTTTTTAAAATATTATTTTAGTGCAAAAGCTAAAAACTACTAGCGTTTCGGAACGACCACTGCTGGGAAGATGACGCCGAAAGAAACCCAGTTCAGTATGGTTCCTACCCAGCTTTTATAATTGTGTTACAATTACAATGCAGATTTATACTTAAGCTTTAATACATTTAAATTATACAATTACAATTCGCAGTCAACTATTTCCAAGAATTTTGCTCAAAAAATGATAAATGGTCATTTACATTATAATACGCATTTTAATAAATGATTTTTAATAATTTGTCTTAAACTTACATAATGGTAACGCTACTATATTATCTGGAATTTTATTATAGAGGCGCAAGCCGAGATCCACAAAAGATTTTTTTGTTTTCTCTAACCGAAAAGCTGGGATAGCTAATTTGTTTTTATTTCTTAATACTATGAATACCTCCTGATCTTGTCTTTTTGCCTTACACCACACACACACCTCAACATACGCATATCCGCAGCGTGCAACCTTCTTTCATCTGCTGCTTTGGTGGGCCAAGTCTCGAAGTCGTATATCAATAGTCTCGCTCGGTCCATAGCTACTCATGAAAATCACAGTCACCAACTTGTACATTGATAAGCACGGTTTTAAGTAAGTTTGTACCTACAATAAATATGCGTCGCACCTGATATAAGACACTGACTGGCTAACATATAATATGTATAGATATATCCAATCAAAAACATTAACATGCACAAAAATGCGCAAGTCTCGCAACGCAGTTCTTCTACCGTAAAAAAATGTTAAATGTTATGTAAACCAAGTCGATTAATTTAGTACCTACCTATTTAATATAAAGTTATCATATTACTTTGTCATAAATTGATACCTTCTTCACTAACATTTTATAGTAACTATAAAATAATACAATTTTAATGAATAGAGTGACTATATCAATCGCACGCAGCAACATAATCTACAAATAAATATAAATAGTCATCCATATAGATACTTTAAAACTAATAAAAGCATGAAGCGTAACTTAAGATTATAGATTTTGTTTTATCTACATTTTTTTTTGACCGACTTTCAAAAAGTAGGAGGTTATCAATTCATCGTGATCCTTGTTTTATGTATGTACACCGATTATTCGAAGACGCCTTTGGACCGATTCAGAAAATTCTTTTTATTTCAATGGGTTTACTTGAGATGTGGTCCCAAATTTTTTTATCAAAATCGGTTGTGTAGTTTGAGGGTGAAGTGAGTTTTTAGTTCTGTAAAATTATGCTTTTATTGCAAAGTCACTCTATTTATAAAAAAATATGTAATCCAGCAGGAGTGTCGAAAGGGTCAGAAAAGTATTATTGTAATTAGTCCAATTTTTAGATTATCCAAAACTTATTACATATTACATATATAAACATATTTTTCAGTTTACCAAAAATATGTAATAATTTTTAGAGTTCCGGATTTTTACTCAGCGGTGACGTCGCTAGCCCCTACGGGCTAGCGACGTCACCACTGAGTAAAAATCGTACCTGGCCGTGACGTCATGCGAAATTGAAATTTACTGTATCTTTGTAATTTTTTGTTTGCCCAGAGGAAATAAAAAATAAGTGTACAATATTTTTTTAATAAATCTAACCGATTGGCTACAAACATTTTCCCTTCGACATGCCTATTATATTGTTTTCTGTGGCGTACATAATAGAGCAAAGATTTAGGGCCTATCGCTTAGGAGGTTCTGGGATTGAGCTCCGGCCATGTCAAGTTGACGTCATTGGATCTTATACTCGTTTTCATAATTGTTTATTAGGTAGTTACTTAAGGGCTTAATTAATGTATGTGATTAGAAAAAATTGCTCGGCGGCGGTGTTGCGAAAACATGCGGAGCTGTTGGTTCCAAGACGGAATTGTTATTGTCAAGACCCCAGATGACAAGAGACATAAAATTTATACGGAGGAAGAGGTGAAGTCCTTGATCGAGAAGTTTCCACGTGCATCAGGGACTGCCTCCACGTCGTAGTTTCTGCAGTTCAAGGCCTGTGATTGTCCAGGCCAAAGTCAATATGGTGTGTCTCTGTACTTTCTTTTTATTTATCTTGTTTTTCCTTAGAGTAGTGGCGTGTGTTCGTTTTTTCTTTAGCCAACTGTACTTTCTGTTTCTTCTTTCTTGGATCTTAAAATTACCTTCAAATTTCTTTATCATATTTTCTTATTTTGTAATTTTGTCACGGGGTAGGTAGAAAGTGTGACCATCTCAAAAATGGCGAATCTGCCACACACGGACCCAAAAATCTGCCAAAATCTGCCACACTCGAAATGAAGTAAAAACAAAGATTATTGAAAACTCAATCAAGGAAGGTTGTAAGAATATGAACCCTATGACTTGTCACTTACAGCCCACAATCAAATGACAATACCTATGTATGAACAGATCCCCGTGTAATCTGGGCTGGATATCAAACAAAGGCATACGTTGCCAGATTGTGAAATAATTTTCTACTAAATATTTTTACATTTACCTTATTTAAATTTTTTATTACTTATTTATAATGTTATGTAATTTAAAATTAGCATGATTTTCATTAAAACCTTTGAAATCTGCCAAAATCTGCCACATTTGTAAATCGTCAGCATAATATGCCTGTTACGCCTATTACGGCTATTTAGTTAAAAATGTTATGCATGTACCTATATCGGACAAGCCATATAAAGGATGTGCATGTAAAAATGAATTTAGTTCGCAATTAACCCAGTCAGAGCAAGACGCGTGCTATTTTACTTAAAATTCCACAAAAGAAAGGGCCAATCTGAACCTTATGGCCCGAACATATGGTCGACATCGAGCCGCATAGTGCAATATTACCTGCGAAGAGAAGACACCTGCGTGAACAATACCGAGCCGCATTCCAGTGATAAGAACCATTATAAAGGAGACAACACATTGTACATTAAAATTAATTCAAGATTTAGTGTCAAAATTTGTAACTATTGAAAATGAGTTTATCAACTGAAGAATTACTTAATTTATTGGAAGAAAATGCTAATGTGTTGAGAAAAGCTCATACTAACTTAAGGAAATGCCCTCGTCAACGGCTTACTAAAGGATACATAGAAGCTAGACTGAAATCGATGAATGAAGACTGGCAGTTGTTCAAATCACATCATGAGGCACTTGTCAAGGCTGTTCCTAAGGATCAACGACTTAGCTTACCTTACTTTAACACTGAGCAATATTACTTAGTAGAAGAATTATATCTCGGTACTGAAGGAGATTTAAAGGATATTTTGATGACATTCACGCAGTCGAAGGAAACTCATCTTGCAGAACAAGCTACAGTCCCCCAAGTGAAGCTCCCGTGGATTAAGATACCTACATTTTCTGGACAGTACCAGGATTGGCCAACGTTCAACGATTTATTTAGAACTCTTATCCACAACAACACAGCATTGACAAAGGATCAGAAGCTTCATTTTCTGAAGACAAGCATAGCTGGTGAAGCCGAAGCGCTGCTAAAGCATATCAACGTTACAGAGGACAACTACGAACAATCATGGGAGATCCTAAGTCAAAGGTATGGAAATAAACGATTAATTGTTAACACATCTCCTCCAAAGACTGTTCAATTTAAAGAAACTCACTACTCCAGTGGCAAATCAAATCAAAACCCTAGTAGACACAACCGCAGAGTGCTTGAATAGTTTTACGACGTTAGGAGTCTCTACAGAGTCGTGGGATCCGCTGATAATACACATGGTCACCCAAAAACTGGACCTAGAAACACGAAAACTTTGGGAGGACCACGCCTATAGCCCAGACATTGACAGTTTATCCACTTGGACAGAACTAAAGAGCTTTTTAGAGGCTAAATTTCGCACTTTGGAGTTGATGGCACCTATGTCTTCATCTACAACGAGAGAGAGTAAACCAGTCAAAGAGAAGAATTTATGTTTTAAGTGTCTTGTTCCTGGACATTCTGCTCGGAAATGTCGCACAAGGGTGTTATGTCGAGAATGTCATAGACGCCACAACACGCTTCTTCACCAGGCGACACCGCAGAATGAAGATCAAGAAGAAAATGAACCCATTCAAGTTAGCACTACTATATCTTCACATAACGTAAACACGAAGTCCAGAAACTTACTTGCAACAGCCTTGATTCCTGTAAGAAATGGTAACAATCGAACGATTTTACTGCGAGGCCTTAATAGACCAAGGGTCACAAGCTAATTTTATTACTAAGAGGGCGACGCAATTCTAAGAATGAAGAGAAAAGCAGCTCGAGGAACTATTACCGGAGTAGGATCAACACAGGCAGAGGTTTATCAAGAGGTTCATTTCACACTTCTGTCAAGATATGATGACAAGTTCCTGCTTCCCGTGAAGGCCTACGTTTTGCCGACACGCTTGACCTCGAAGCTCCCAAGCAAGTCGTTCGTAAAACAATTACACGCCTGGCCTCATTTGGCTAATCTTACCCTGGCAGACCCCAGTTTCAATCAACCAGGGAGAATAGATTTATTGCTAGGCGTCGGAGTGTATGCTCAAATCCTAAGAAACAATTTCGTCAGAGGACCTCCAGACACACCATGTGCTCAAGAAACAAGTTTCGGGTGGATACTCTTTGGCCAAATTAGCAGCTGCACTCCAGAGGAAGAAATTACAGTCATGCACCATCAAATAGACGAAGATGACATGTTATACAAGTTGTGGGAATAGACAACAACGAAAGAAAGAAATTACCTAAGGAAGAAGAAATATGTGAAAAATTATACGAAGACACATATAAAAGAAACAACAAAGGAAGATATGTAGTGAAATTGCCATTTAAAATAGAACCACCAAGGGCAATACAAGGAAACACAAGAGAAATAGCAAGAAAGAGACTACAGCCACAAGAAAAACCTCTAGAAAGAAACGATGAGCTAAAAACAGAAAACAAAGTCATGGAAGAATATATAAAATTACAACATATGGAAGAAGTCCCCGAAAGTGAAATAAACAAGGCTTCTGTTTATCTACCTCATCACGCTGTAGTAAAGGAATCAAGTGATACCACAAAGGTTAGGGTGGTTTTTAATGCCTCATCACCAGATTCCAATCAAGTCACATTGAATAACGATTTGATGGTTGGCCCACAGCTACAAGAAGACATGAGATCATTGGTAATGAGATTCCGCTTAAAGAAAGTCGCATACGTATCGGACATTCAGAAAATGTATCGCCAGATACTCGTCACCCGAGTTAAACAGACACCCTTCATGTATTTCTAAAATACCACATGGACCCCCACATGGACCCCCAGTGCCACATAAATGGACAGGTACCAGATGCCTTACCAGAAGCCCTGCTGAAGACCACCAGGATCTTATAAACAAACAATAACTTCTAATGCAACTCGTTGTCTCCCACAGAGGTGATTGAAATAACGCCAGACACACCACCACCCCGAAGATATGTTTATTATATAAGACGTACTTTGCTTTGTATAGACGCATTATTACTCTACTCGCCATCCGCGGCGTTACTCTGTATAATCTTTTAATTAATTAAATGTGTGAATAAAGTTTACATTTTTTTTCGGAAAACTCCGTCGCTGAAAGTTAACTGGCGCCCAACGTGGGGCGTCATCGCGAAATTCGCGTTCCGTGAACTCTGCATCGCAGAAGAATTCGCAGTCTTTCAAGACGAAGGTGACGCCACTGAAGAACCCCAAATTTGTTAGCTGCCGACGTGATGTTTCTCCGAATCGTCGCGACGCTCATACTGTAAGTGTTCGCCAATTTTTTGTTTCTGTTTCCCAAAATCCAGGGCCTTTCCTTTTCCTACAATATCCAAATTGTCGGATTTCTACTTCTTCTTTAAAGTAATAATAATAAGTATATATTTTTTCTATTTATTGGACATTTAATTTTCTTTCTTTTTTTTATAATGGCAGTAGAAAACGTATATGTAGATATTGGTCAAAGTCTGCACGCCATACCAATATATAATGGCGACTCTGACAGACTGTACCCATTTTTAAACGTGGCAAAGCAATTTATAGATACGCACGGTAATTCACCTAGAATTATTGAACATGTACTATCACGGCTGAGAGATAAAGCAGCTGATGTAGTCTGTATGGTGATACATTCCTATAATTGGGATACTATAAAGCACACCTTAATAAGTCGCTGTGGCGATGGAAAAACCATCGACTTATACAAACACGAAATTTTAAATATGAATCTTGTAAATGGTGACTTTACTGATATGATTCTGAAGTTGGATAGAAAATTATTTGCAATGGAATCCATGCTAATTGATCTAAATGGTTGTGAACATGCCAGATTTGCTATTGAAATTTATAAGCAGGATGCAAAAACTGCTCTTTTAAGACATTTACCATCGTTTATTCAAACACAAGTAATTACTTTGAACTATCACTCCCTATGTACACATATACAGCAACTTTGTGCGCATAATTTATTAAGCAGAAATAGCAGTAACCACCACTTTAAAACCGGTAAAATTCAACATGGTATGCGATCCCCTCAAAACAATTACCCTTTGCATCGAGCTCAGGGGTATACACCTACGCCATATCCTCATAATCAGCGATTCGCGCAATCGCCACGTCACACGTACCCGCCACGTCCGCAATCTATAATGCGTCAACAATGGCAAAGAAATGAGCAACAGCGGCATCAAAATTACGCAAATCATAATAATAATAACAACTATTTTAACAACAACCGTAATCATTTAAATCGGAATAACAACTATTTTAACAATATTAATAATCACGTAAATCGGGACAATACGCAATTAGCAGACCGTGACGTAACCATGCGTACAGCCAATCGGTCCTCCAATAGTCGGGGTCCCATGATAAATTTAGGAAGAGGCATGGTAGCACAGGAATTATTCAATCAAGACAATCCTCAGCATGAGGAAAATGAAAGTGAGGATTTTCACGAGGAAAACCCATCGTGTATACCAACGTGATATTATTAAATAACGTAACTTTTTCCGATCTACCATATGTAGTAGAATCGCACTACGGTTTAAAAATATTAATTGATACGGGTTCAAGTCGATCTTTTATTACAAATAAAGTTCATAAAAAGTTATTTCCAGACCAGGAATATGTACCTGAGATATTTACTGTTAGGACGGCACATCAAACGACTACACATAAAGGGGTAGTTAAAACGCCATTCTGGCAAAAAGTATTTGGGCCAGGTACAGAAAAAATGACCTTTTATGTGTTTGATTTTAGTGAAAAATACGATGTTTTAATAGGAATGGATTTATTAAAATTAATGAGAGCTGAGATACAAATTCATGAAAACAAACTAAGGACGCCTCATAAAATAATTGATTTAAATTATACGGATAAGCCCAGAACTAACAACTTAAATGAATTACTTGAAGAATATAAAGACATATTTTCGAGCGACGTATCGTCTAGTTGTACACCCGATGTCGTTCACGAAATAAAACTCACCTCTAACGAACCAATTTATCAACGCGCCTACCGGTTACCACAAATACAAAGAGAGGAAGTCAAACGACAAGTAGATGAGATGTTAGCCAACGGGATAATTAGGCATAGCGATTCCCCGTGGTCAAGCCCCGTCCATTTAGTACCAAAAAAATTTGATAAAGATGGCATCCAAAAATACAGGTTGGTTATTGACTATCGCAAACTAAACGAGCAAACGCGAAGCGACAAATTTCCTTTACCAATAATTGAAGATATATTTTCTCAATTAAATGGCAATCAATATTTTTCCACACTTGATTTAACAAGTGGGTATCATCAAATTAGAATGCACCCTAACAGTATTGAGTGTACTAGCTTCGCGACATTGGACAGACACTATGAATTTTTGCGCATGCTTGAAGCATGCTTGCATTTGGCTTGAAGAACGCGCCAAGTACTTTTCAAAGAATGATGAATTCTGTACTAAAAGAACATATAGGGAAAATCTGCATGGTATATTTAGATGATATGATAGTATACGCGGAAAATAAGGAAAAACACCTAGAAAATCTAAAACTCATATTCGAAACATTAAGAAAAGCAAACCTCAAAGTCTCTCTGTGTAAGAGCGAGTTTTTCAAAACGGAGGTAAAGTTCTTAGGCCACGTATTAGGTAAAGACGGACTTAAACCAGATCCAAAAAAAATCGAAGCTATTAATAAATTTCCTATACCTAAAACAATCAAAGAAATAAAATCCTTTCTAGGAATGGTAGGTTATTACCGAAAATTCATTAAAAATATGAGTCAGATTACGCGCCCTCTGACCGAATGCACAAAAAAGAATGCTAGTATAAAACATACCACAGAATTTATTTCTGCCTTCGAAAAATGTAAAACACTTTTAATAAATGCACCCATATTAAAATTTCCTGACTATAATAAATTATTTGTAGTAACCACTGACGCTAGCGATAAAGCGTTAGGGGCCGTCATAAGCCAAGAAGACCACCCTGTGGCCTACGTATCACGAACGTTATCGGAAACGGAAAGAAAATATAATACCACCGAAAAAGAATTATTAGGTATTATATGGGCATTGCAACAATTCCGGCCATATTTATACGGTAGGAAATTCGTGATAGAAACGGATCACCAACCACTTACTTGGTTATGTAAATTAAAAGAACCTAATGCAAAATTAACTAGATGGAGACTGAAGCTTATGAAATACGACTTTGAAATAAAACACAAAAAGGGATGCGTTAATCACGTAGCCGATGCTCTCTCTCGAATTCAAATCAATTTAACAGAAAGCGAAATAGTAGAAACCGGAAGTGAATCTGATAACGCGACTGTCCATAGTAACGCGGATGATAACGAGTCAGGTATACCTATAAAAAGCGAACATCCTAGTGGAAAAATGAATAGGATTTTTATTAAGCTAGGAATAGAGTCGGAACATAGAAAAATTAACCGCGACCATTATCTTACGTTGAGCGATAGTAGTATGGGTGAAGAATTTTTAGAATTTGCCTTAAAATATTTAGACAAAAATAAATATGCTATTGTTTGCCCTGACGAAGACCTGTTTCAAATCATCTCTGAAGTATACCGTACCAAACTGAATAAATCAACTTTAAAATTAATCAGATACACAAAAATATTAAAAGAACCAACAACGATCGAAGAACAAATGGAAATAATCATAAATACACACAAGGAAAACAACAGACATCTAGGCATCACTGCTATGATAGAAATAATTAAAAGAAATTATTATTGGGAACAAATGAAGAAAATGGTACCGTTAAATGCTGCAACATTGCCTGGATTTTGACGTTTTTGATAAATAATTTAAAAAAAAAGAAGAAAATCTTATAGTCATTTTTTATACAATGCAAGATTGGACCTTATACCACGTACACAAGGTCGAAAATTAGTTTAAAACGCATTAATCTATCTAAAATGAGCATTGTAACATGCAGGTAAAGTTGTTGTTGAAAACAGCAACTTTGCCTAGCGATGTATTTCTATATTGTGATACTTTTGAAAACCATACCCCTCAGTCTCAATACCTCGGATTCATAAGGTCCCTTATTAATTAGTAGCGTTTCATAACTACGTCAATATATATTTTTAAGAAAGGTAGGCAAAGTTATGTAAGCTTCCCTCATGTTTACACACAAAAATGACGAGTGTCACAGGGCTGTCACAAATTACGCCCACTCGTTTGGAATGTAGTGAACTTATGGTACTTGGCTTCCTACTCGCTCGGCCTATAAGCTCTGAACTGGATGGACCAAGAAATTTAAAAGATATAGGGAATCTATCTTTCTTCAATCTGTTCGTAAAATTTGCCGAAATAGCGCTTTGTTTTCTAAATATTAATAAAAAAACACGAAAATCGGGCTGCGCGAAGCGAAATATTTTATTTTGATTTGCGATATTCGACCTTGCTTGTATGGGTGATGTCATAGGCGTTATATTGGTCCTTAAAAATGTTTACGGGTAGGTATATTCTTGTTTATACAAGAAGTGAAATAAACGAAAGTCGTTATTAAAACACAATTTTGGAGATATTTTCATTAAATGACAGTTTTTATAAACATATACCTATCAATCTTTTTTCAGCAATACAGTAGGTAACATTGTATTTACCTAGGTAGGTACTCTAAAAATTACAATAGGTTGAGTAATGACACTTAGAATCTTATAGGAACTATAAATGCTAAACAATAATTTTCAAAATGTAAAAAATTTAAAAATCTATATGGAAAAAAAACTACAAATAGGCAGTCTTACGCCGTAAAAACAGAGTAAATAAACTAGAAGAGGCTATTTTAGTCAAAATTTCTATGTAGTCAGTTAGATTATGAAAAAATATTGGACACGTATTTTTTCTTTTGTCAATCAAACAAAAAATGATGAAGATAGGTATAGCCCGTTAAAGTTGCGCGTGACGTCACTAAGACCCTAAGACTAAGTGTGCGCTAAGATTAAGTGTCTTAGTGACATTACGCGCAACCTTAACGGGCTATATCTTCATCATTTTTTGTTTGATTGACAAAAGATGATGAATGAATGAATGAAATTTATTTATAATCTAACGACGGACTTAATAGAATTTTTGACTAAAATAGCCTATTGTCCTACTTTATAGAGGTACAAAACAAACACATAGGTAGGTCTGAGTTTAACATACCTATCTACCTACGCAAAAATTAATATAAGTAATAAAAAACTTTTAAAAATAATTTTTGTCATCGTCTTCATGGCAAAGTACGTATTCTTCAGGTTTATCAGAAATTTTACGAATTTCAATAGTTTTAACAATTGAAACTTCTGTTACCGTATCTCTGTCGTTCTTCCTGGACCTTTTAAATTTCAGTTGGCCTTTATTCCGGAATGTGGTATAATATGATATATTGTAAGAATTATCATCATTACAGGCTGTTACCACGCCAATGTAATATTTCCACGTCTTGTTTTTATAATATCGGACCAAAACATAATCGTTAACAAAATATTTTGAAGACTCCTGTGCATTATGTGGTATATTAGATGTTGGAATACAATCTATTTCAGTATTTCTTAGTAAATCTATATTTGATTCATCTGTACTAATTCTAAACTTTTGTTTAATTTCATCATTTTCCTCTTGTGGCACTCTATCTACATTGTCAGTTTCAATCAATTCTATGTCTACTTTATTTTCAGCAATTTCAATGTTTTGTTTCGTTTTAACGATTGTATTTCTCTTTATATCTTTGTCGTCATCACTCAGCATAATTTTTTCCAGTGGTTCTTCCGTGACTTGTTTAATATTTTTTTCATCTTCACAATTTGTTTCAGACAGACTCCACGGATCTTCATAAAATGCTACGTCTAACAAATCGGAGTCACTATGAATACTTATCAAATCACTTACAGAAGTCGTCGAAGAACTCCTTCTTATTTTATTTTTTTTGAGATTCTTTTTGCCAATCTTCTTTTTTCTTTTCACTAACTTTTTCTTCTTTTGGGTCTTAATATTTCCATCGAAGTTAGAAGTATTTCTCTTTTCTTCGTCGGTACTTAAGTTACCATGAACATTTACATTAATGACGACATCATTTGATAGGCAATTAGTTGGAGATCGATTCGAAGTCGTATCATCGAACAGATCATTATTTCCTGTAAATGCTATATTTTCTTTGTCCAATCTTACAGACGATAAAAGTTTTACCTTAGGAAGATCGCTTGTAATGTCGTCTAAATCGATAGATGTGACATTTTTTGTCCGTTTTTTAGTAACTTTCACCTTGCGAGACATTTTTTCAGCCTCTTCAGTAGACACTGATTTTCCTGCTGCGATTTCAAGTTTTTGATTTTTTTCTTTGTTCAATGGCTTACCTTGTCTATTGATCTGCAAATATTCTAAAAGGGTGGTATCAAATGTTTGTTGTTTTTCTTTAGTGACTTCAGGGATTTTATCGATGACTTTAGAGGGATTAAAAGGGTAAATCCCTGCGGCTGCAAATCCACTTTTGATGTTGTTTTCACTGTTCATAGATATTTTTTGCATAAGTTCGTTTAACAATTCTGGAAAATGGCATTTATTAATTGCGCAAACATTAGCATTTGAAAGCTTATAACGAAGCAAAATTTGCCTCCATTCTCTTTTCATCGGGCCAAAAAAAGCCAAATCTAGGGGCTGAGTAAGATGAGTAGCATTTCGAGGCAGAAAAACAAATCGTATGTTATGTTCTTGACATAACTTTATAGTGTTCACGCTAATGTGTGACGATAAATTATCTCCTATGACGAGTTTAGGGCCAGCTAAACTAGCTGCCCAGGGTAAAACCATAGATTCAAACCAATTATCAAACATTGTCATATCGAACCATCCGGACGACGTTCTGTTGTATCGCGCATTTGGAGGTCCATTACGACACCATCGAGTCCATAAATGTTCGGACTTATACACCACATAAGGTGGTAAACAATGACCGTTTGCTGTTACAGCGAACATTATAGAAATTGAAGTTTTCGTTGAATTAATGACGCGTTCGGGATGTTTGGTACCTCGTTTGAATATAGCTTTACTGGCACCAGGGTCATCACTGAGGTTCGTCTCATCAAAGTTCAGTATATTACTAGGAGGAATATTTTCGAGTGACGTTTCTAGGTTTTTGTAAAAGTCAATCATCTCTGGGACCGATTTTGCAGCGCGACACCGCTTAATGTTTTGTGTTGCACGTTGACTAAATTTATGGCGTTCGAGAAAAGTGCGCGCCCATCTCTCCCCAGGTAATTTACCACCAAAAACATTAGACCTGTCATTACTTTCCAAATAATTATGTACAACAATTCGCAAGTCAAGCAAGGTTAGTGGGCAACCGAACTCGGCGGCGACGTTGATTACACCAGCTATATGTTTTTCTTCAACTTCTGTAAGATTCGTCGGCCGCCCGACAGATTTTTCATGAAGATTTTTACATCTGTTCAAAATTGTTCGCCTGGGGATTCCAAACTGCTTCTCTGCCTCATATGACGAAAGTTTTTTACATCTCACTAAGTCGATTGCTACATTTAGCATTTCTTGTGAATAATTCGCATACGATCTTGCTCCAGGCTTTCTTCTATCTTTACCCATCTTCGAAACCTGTTCAGACACCAAAATATCTAAATAAATATAACATGAACTATTTTTTTTAACAATGAAAAATTTCAGCCAAATTTGTTAATTTTTTTTACACAAACAAAGCACAACTCTCTTTTGCGAATGGAATACCAAAATGTGACAATAGGTTTCTTTCATTATCTTCAATATCTAAGTAGGTACGCAATATTAGTAATTACAACCGTACCTATTCCATAAAAATGTTCATATCACTTACAAATATAAAAAAATAATGACTATTAACTGTACCTACGCAAATAACACCAGTCCCAAGTTCATATCAACAAAACCACAACTGGCTTCGAGTTGCGTTAAAAGGTGACAACCCTAAACCTAGGCAATGTTTTGATTATTTTTGCGAAAACCTGCTACTACATTGCCTGGCTTGATTTGGTAGTCTTAAATGTGTTTTAGATTAAAACAAATATTCAAAGGAACGAAACAAGCATATTTGATTTGCTATATTACTTTCTGATTAGTAAAATCTGCATCAAAATACTCACAAAACAAATTTCTTCCACAGGCCTCAAGAAACACGTGCACTTTGGCAGACATTGAACTGTCACTGACTTTTTATTTTTTAATTTCTAGACATGACACCTAATTAGTGTTGCCATATTCGATGTCGACTTTCCTCACAGTGGTATCATAGACAATAAAGTCGTAATAGAACGATAATAATCATTTTTTTTTTTAAATCGGCAATGTTGTGGCCTTTGGGCAATGTTGCAGCATTCTACGGTACGCAAGTACGTAGAAAGTTGCGAAACGTGTCATCGTGCAAAATATAATAGACACCCTATCACGGCCCCGTTAGAACGAACATCAACTCCTCTGAAACCAATGGAGGAATGGATGATAGATATATTCTTCTTTAAAAACCATAAATTCCTTACAATAATTGACAAGTTTTCTAAATACGCGTTATGTAAAATATTACAAACTGTTAATTCAATCGATATTTGCAATGCACTTATCGATGTATTTAGCACAATCGGCACTCCTAAATTAATTATTGCAGACGGTGAAAAAGGAATCTCATCGCTCACTACGCAAGAGCTTTTGAAACAGTATAAAATTAATTGTCACATAACTACTCCAAAACATTCCACCTCTAAAGCGGAGGTTGAACGTTTTCATTCTACTTTAATTGAAATCTTAAGACTACAAACAGAAAGTAATCCTAACTTGTCAATAGAAAATATAATTTCGTTATCGATGTTAGCATATAATAATTCCCCACATAGTACGACGAAGTTTACCCCTTTTGAAGTACATTTTGAAATTAGAATATGAACCATCTCAGCATTTATTAGTAACGGAATACGTGTCTAGACATAGAGAATTAATGACAAAGGTATATACACAAATATATAACGATATAGATTTACTTAAAAATAAGATTCAGCAAAGAAACTCCGAATCTGACTTAAATATGCCTAAAATAGGTCAAATGATATACGTAAAAAACACAGAACGTGGGAAAAATAAAAATAAATACATAGGTCCTTTCAAAGTATTAGCGATAGAACCACGTAACACAATTGTATATCAACGTAGAAATTCGAAATTAAAAACCCACGTTAATGAAATAAAAATTGCAGGTACAGTGTCGGATTCGCAAGAGGAACCGTCTACTTCGAGCAACTCAAAAACAACCAACATTTTGCAATAACCAGTCTGGGAAACGCCAAAGTGAGAGCAGGAGAATGGAAAATAATTCACGTACTAAACTTAGAAGCCATCGTAAAACAACAAGAATTGGCAAAACAAAATTTTTACTCGTTAAATAAAAAATCGGAAGAAAACGATATCTCCTATACGTCGATCAACAAAATCACTTACCTATTTGACGAAATAATAAGTCATATCGACTTAAACAAACGCATCAAGAGAGGTTTAATTAATGGTTTGGGCTCTATAATAAAATCTATCACAGGAAACGCCGATAATGATGACATTGAACGTTTAACAAGAGAAATCAATCAGAATCGTCATATCTTAAAAGAGCAGATCTCTCTAACTGCCTCTATTTTAGATGATTTTCACAAACAACTATTCAACCTCACGGAAAATCAGAAAAGATTCAACGATATTGTAAATAAAATAGCGGGCAAGATAAATGCCTTCTTGCTTTACGCTGACTTAGTATATCATGTAGAAACATTAAATAATTTACTAGAAAGACTGTCCACAGCGATAACATTTGCCCAACACGGCATGTATCATCATTCGATTATTAAACATGATGTGCTTTTAGATTCGATAAAATTTATACCTAAGGGTCAGCTAATCACTGACAACTTATTAATGCTAAGTAGTTATTTAAGTGTCAAATTGCATAAACTAGAAAATCATTATTACTTTATAATTACTTTGCCTTTAGTAGAGGAAGTAAAATATGAATATTTGGATATTACCCCAATTATCCAACCCTTAAATGATACCCTTTGTACTTATCCCATCTCCCAACGGAGACAATTATTGCGACATGATAAAGTATTTGAGGCAACAGACTGCACTAATAACGACGAGTATATATGCACTAAGAAGGCAATCAAGTTATCATCATGCGAAGAGAATATATTACAACTAGAAGAAGAAAACTGTAAACTTTCAACAATTCAATGCCCTGCAAATATGTGGACGAAAATCAGCAATAATATATACCTCGTCTATACGACGGCAGCCGAAAGAGTCGAAATAGAATGCAGAGATGGAGTAAAGCAAACAAAAATCAAAGGATCTTCCCTTATAAAGAACGAAAATTGTCGTGTCACGTTCCAAGAACATACAATGGAATCAGTTGAAACACCTGAAGAAATTCTGCGGATTACGGAACAACTGCCACCTATCCAGTTTAGCAACAATGAGAATCAAATGGAACAGCAACTACAACAGTTAAGAAACCTTAAAATACCCGAAGGTAACGCTAACACAAGTTTTCCTTACATCATTGTCTTATATATCACATCAATAATACTAAGTCTATACCTGGGAACAAAAGCTTTCAAGAGGTTCCAATTACAACGCACAAAGAGACGTGACACATATCAGAGGAATGACGATATTGAGTTGACCACTGAACCAGCTCACCTTGAAACTTCACCTTCAATACCCCCTCGTCGTGAAGGGATATTTCCAGTCCCAGGGGAGAGGAGTTAAACAGACACCCTTCATGTATTTCTAAAATACCACATGGACCCCCACATGGACCCCCAGTGCCACATAAATGGACAGGTACCAGATGCCTTACCAGAAGCCCTGCTGAAGACCACCAGGATCTTATAAACAAACAATAACTTCTAATGCAACTCGTTGTCTCCCACAGAGGTGATTGAAATAACGCCAGACACACCACCACCCCGAAGATATGTTTATTATATAAGACGTACTTTGCTTTGTATAGACGCATTATTACTCTACTTGCCATCCGCGGCGGTACTCTGTATAATCTTTTAATTAATTAAATGTGTGAATAAAGTTTACATTTTTTTTCGGAAAACTCCGTCGCTGAAAGTTAACTCCCGTGAAGACGCCGATTACCAGAGAATACCTTGGCGTAAAGACACTAAAAATCCAATCAAAGATTATCGACTGCTTACCGTGACCTTTGGGACTGCGTCGGCACCCTATCTGGCAATTAAGACACTACAACAAGTAGCAATCGACGAAGGCAGTGCATATCCTGAAGCTGCTGAAACAATCAAGTCAGATTTCTGGATGGACGATCTGATGTCTGGACAAGATACCGTAGAGAAGGCTATAGAAGTAGCCCACAATATTGCAGCTATACTAAAAAAAGGAGGCTTTATATTACAAAAATGGTCTTCAAATAGTGCGGAATTTCTGAAAGAATTCAACCCGGTAGAGATAAGTTCACTCGTGAAAGTTGATTTACATGGTGGTGTAGTCCGCACCCTGGGTCTATCCTGGAATCTTGATGAAGATAAGCTGAAATATAATACTAACTTACCCCCACTTGCTAAAAAAGTGACGAAAAGAAGCATTCTGGCTGAAATACATCATATTTTTGATCCATTGGGCTGGTTGTCCCCTGCACTGCTTCCTGCAAAGTTACTACTGCAAAGGCTATGGCTGGAACATGTTACCTAGGATGTAACGCTGAAACCTGAAATAAAAGAAGAATGGTTAGAAATTAGACACAGCTTAGAAAATATCAATGAAGTGGAAATAGATCGATGGTTACACACAACAAAGGAGAACTTACCTGATGTTACTATACACGGTTTTTGTGATGCCTCCATGAAAGCTTATGGTGCCGTAGCCTATCTCAGACTGAAGACTAAAGAAGGAAAATACAGAACAGAATTGATAGCAGCACGTACTCGTGTTGCCCCGATTAAACCCCTTACCTTACCAAGACTAGAACTAAGTGGGGCAGTTCTATTATCGAAACTCTTAAAACACGTTAGTGAAGCTATGCACATACCGGTATCTCAAGTTTTCGCATGGACAGATTCCACGATTGTGTTGTCCTGGCTTCGTGGTGATCCTAATAGATGGCAAACCTTTGTCATTAATCGAGTTGTAACTACCCTTGACAACATGAAAGAAATGGTTTCACGTGATCTCACAAGATAACCCTGCAGACATGGCTTCGCGAGGAATGAAGTTAGCAGAATTCAATCAAAACCAGCTTTGGTGGCATGGCCCAGCTTGGTTGATACAAGAAAAAATTGAGATGCGACAAGTTGAAGATGAAGAAGTAGACCTGGAAAAAAGAAAAGAAGTTAATGTTAACACGAAAATACTAAAGGAAAAAACTGAAAAGGAAACATTACTTACTCAATTTGAAGAGTTTAATGATTTAACGGAACTAGTGAAGACCATCAGCATCTGTAAGAGATTCTTTCGATTAAATAAATGTAAAGATATCACTTCAAGTAAAGTACTAACAACAAGTGAATTAAACGAAAGCTTAGGAGATTACGTTAGAATAGTGCAAAATGACGAATTCCTCAACGAAATTAGTAATTTGAAAGAAGGAAAGTCTATAGAAAAGAAAAGCAGTGTAAAGAATTTGAATCCCTTCCTGGATGACAAAAATATCCTCAGAGTTGGAGGTCGGCTACGTCACGCTGATATCCCTGAAACCCGCAAACATCCGATGATATTAAGTAGTAAGAATCATTTAGCAAGACTGATTGTTTTAGATGCACACAAGAGAACACTACATGGTGGAGTTCAACTTACCATGAATTACGTACGATCTCGTTTTTGGATTACTAGACTCAAGACCTTGGTGTCGTCTACTATACATCAGTGTCTTATTTGTGCAAGACAGAGACCCATAACTCGCAATCAAATGATAAGTGATCTTCCCAAAGAAAGAGTTTCTCCTGCACGCCCTTTTTATAATTCGGGGTTAGATTTTGCTGGACCTCTCCAAATGTTACGTTCCAAAGGCCGAGGCAGCAAATGTGATAAAGGCTACATCTGCATTTTTATATGCATGTCCACTAAAGCAGTTCACCTCAAACTCGTTGGTGATTTGACTACAGATTCCTTTTTGGGGGCCTTTAAACGTTTTGTGGCAAGAAGAGGTAGATGCGGACATATTTGGAGCGATAGAGGTACAAACTTCGTAGGTGCGAGTAAAGAATTACAAGAGATGTGGAACGATACTAAGCTTGAAATGCCCGAAAATCTGGTGAATATGTTAACCGAAGACGGAACCCAATAGCATTTCAACCCCCCCTACAGCACAAACTTTGGAGGGTTATAGGAGGCTGGGGTAAAGTCAATAAAACACCACTTAAGGCGGATCCTAAGTACAAACCTAACCTTTAAAGAAATGACAACTACCTTATGTCAAATAGACGCGTGCCTTAACTCGAGGCCACTATGCCCTTTGGACGACTCTGACACAGAAAATCTATAAATACTTACTCCAGGCCATTTCCTAATAGGAGAAGCACCCATTAACGTACCTGATCCTAACTTAAAGGACGTAAATTGGAATCGCCTATCAAAATGGCAACACACTCAAAGATTAGTAAAAGACTTTTGCACAAGTGGCAAATGGAGTATTTATCACGACTGCAACAACGGCCTAAGTGGTTGAGTCGCAAACAAGAATTCCAAATTGGAGATATTGTCTTGATAAAAGAAGAAAATCTTCCTCCTTGCAAGTGGGCATTGGGGCGTATCACGGATAAACATCCAGGAGAAGACAATCTGTGTCGCGTTTATAGTTTAAAAACTGGTGGTAAAATAGTTAAACGTTCAGTGTCGAAACTTTGTGAACTTCCTATAAACAAAAATAAACCAAGTGAGGAGTGACTTTTCAAAATGGCTTATTTCTGTATGATCATTTTTTTCAGGAACAAGAAAAATACAAAAACTTTTCATACATGAACATTTTTAGTAACAAACTTTTATGTACATAATCTAGGTAGGTTAATAGATCGTTCCACAGTGTATATATTTTTTTAATACTCTAAATTATGAGTTATTATAATATGATTTAAGGAAATAAGCCATTTAGTCGCAAACTCCAAGAAATAAGATGTTTTGTTTCAGCATTCCTTAGAAATAAGCCATTTTGTTTCGGCACTCCTAGAAATAAGCTATTTTGAAAAGGATGGTCTAGCAAAAAAAAAAAATCTTGTTTTTTAAAAACTTTTATTAAAATCTGAAAATCACACGCGGACTTCTCCTACATCCTCTTCATTGCAGTCACAATCATATTGGTGTTCCTCAGCTGATTCCTCCGTCACATGTAACAAAATATTTTTGTACCATTGAAGTTCAGGCAAGGCAGTCCATTCTTCCCCAAATTGTTTTTTAAGTAAATTTAATACATCTTTTTTCTTTTTTTCTGAAACTGGCTGCGGAATAGATTCTGCAACATCAATAGTTAGTGGAATACGTTTACCCCGTTTCAATAATGTCTGCCAAGGATCATTTCCATCAAATCTATAATATTGGGAAGCTTTTATTTCACAACCGATAGTCTTCTGTCTTTTAACAGTTTTTTTTTATCCAGACTCTTTTTATTTTTTGCAATCCCTCCACATTTTAAAATTTTTCCTTTAAATCCTTTATTTCAAGCAGTTGCCAATCATTTCCTAATAACCTTACATTGCCATGGTTTTTGAAGATATCATGCTAACCATCTTTGGTGGTGATCACTGGTATTTTTCTTAGTTCTTTTACCAGTCGTCCAAAAACACGATCTGCGGGCAAAAAACTATGACCACGCACTGGAAAAAATAAATGTATTTCCTTCACTTGAGCAGGTGATTTTGAGTAAAGCCATTGCATTAGTGAATGTATGATATGATTATTTTTATTTTGGCCTCCGCAGCCATCACAAAATAAACGTATAGTATCAACATTATTGTCAATGTTCATGGAGGATAGATAATCATATACAGCTGTTCCTATTTCTGTTGGCCCGCGCTTGGCAATGGTTTCATCCCAAGTATAAAACCAAGGATCTTTTGAATGTAAAGGTACAACACAAAAATTATAAAGACTTATTTGCCTAAAATAAAAGGCATCTTGAATAGGCGTTTTTGGAAGTGTTTGTACCTGTTGAAGATCAAAACAAAGTGAAACGGAGTTTGGAGGATTATCTTTCATGTGAGTATAAAATGCCTGGGCCCTTATCTTATGTACCCGAAGTTCTACCATTAATTTTTGCTTTTTTTTACTGTCTCCTTCATTTTTAATTCTATTTCCCCACAGCACACACACATTGCAAGCATCAGAGGATGGCGCAGAAAATCCCACATTAAACTCTTCATAAAATATTTTATAAAACATGGTTTTTTTTACTTGCAAGTTTGAGGCGACAGAAGAATTATACAACTCCCTTAGTTTCTTACAGTTTAAATCACTAGACAGATATATTCTTTTCGATTTTTGTCTGTTGTGGTGGCTTTCTCTTGCTGGCAGACATTTAATGAAATTCCTCAGTGATTCCTTTTTATCAATAGATTTGTATGACTTACGGTCCCCACCACGCTTTTCTTTAGGAATATTTCCTCTGACTGTAGTTCTATTGATTATATTAAGCCTCTTTTCATTGACACTAAAAACTGCAATGAACATTTTCTTACACACAGTCTTAATTTTATTTTTCTTACAAAATAAGTTGTAACTGCAGCTTACAGTTCTCTTTCTTATATTATTTGATGGTTTGGTTTTATCCTGTGGTTCATACGAATGTAATAATCTACAAAGATAGGTATCTTGATCAATTTTGGACGTGTTAGCATAAAACGCATTACGGTTTTTTAGAACTTGGCGCGTGGTGAAAGAACTACATTTATATTTACTGCCCTCTTTGTGCTGACATGGAATCCTGAATTCTGAACCCAAAGGATTCTTATCAATGTACCTGAAGCAATAATAAATTTAATAAATTAAATAGGTATCTAGTAGGATTAAATTACAATTCAAACGAGTGCCGTTCATACATTGCTGAAAACTACTTACGATTTTCTTGTTCGACTGTTTTGTCCTGATTTCCTTTTTCTGGTGCCTGAATTTAACTCCTCTACGGTCTTATCTGCCACTAGCACCGTTATTTACTCTGAATTAATCTGATCAGCAACAAAATGAACAAAAACACCAACGACACGAGAAAATATTTTTCACCTTGACACTCAGCTCAGCCTTGACATGCATGACAGAACTGAGTTGACAGCAATGTGACACATGACGTTTAATATTTTTTTAATTGGCCGTAGTCAAATATAAAGTGTTGCCAATGTATAAAAATATATTTGCGGATCCACTTCCAGATCTAAAGCAATCTTTCCACCCTCCAAAATAACCTGTGATACCCAGCTTAGAAATAAGCCTTTTTGATACGTATTAACAAAATTTCCCTACATAATGTTCTAGAAATGAGCCATTTTGAAAAATACTCCTGTCATAATTAGTAGGGCCGAGAATTAACGTAAATTAAGCTATTTTGTTGCGGAAAGCATTATTCATGGCCATTTTTCTTCGAGATTTAAGTACTTTAGAACCGGACACTTCACGTCATACGATGTGAGTGTTCACAAAGTCCCGATTGGCATAAAAAAAAGAAGTAAAGTTGGGAACCCGAAATAAGCCGTTTTGAAAAGTTACTCCTCAAGTGTCAAGTGTAATAAAAATGAAAGGTTAAAAAAAAATTGACATGTGTAGAAAAATTGTCATGTGTAAAAAAATATATGTCATGTGTAAAAAATATATATACATATATATATCAAATGTCAAGTTCATAATTTTTTAAAAGTATTTCATTTAGAATCCATCTTAGAATTTCATAGAAGAAAACATAAAATGTAAAATTTTAATCAGGTTCGTACATTATGCTAGCTCCTTAATGATGTTTACGACTAACGAGTGCATTTCTTGGAAATATTTATTTGCATCGATACTTTTGCATAGATACTTAGATGTCACTGATGTTGAGTTTTGTTGATGAAATGATGGTAGTAATGAAATGTTAATCATTTAACGATGCAACTGAATTATTATGTTGTATTTTAGGCATGCATTTTATCCTAATTTGACTCGTACTTTTGTACGATCTAAGTTGTAAATTTAGGAAATATTTATGAATTTTATGTTAGGTTTGTCATAGTGATGTATTATTAAAAACTTCGTTTTTAGGGTGGCGGCATGTTACGCCTATTACGGCTATTTAGTTAAAAATGTTATGCATGTACCTATATCGGACAAGCCTTATAAACGATGTGCATGTAAAAATTAATTTAGTTCGCAATAAACCCAGTCAGAGCAAGACGCATGCTATTTTACTTAAAATCCCACAAAAGAAAGGGCCAATCTGAACCTTATGGCCCGAACAATGCCACAGCTTAAATTTTGGATCCAAATCTGCCAAAATGGCAGAAATCTGCCACAAATGGTCACACTGGTAGAAAAATGTTGACATCGTAAAGTTTTGACACTGACAGATAGTTTTCTTTTTTTTTTACAACCCTGGATACTAAATTTTTTTACATTTGTCATAAGTCATAATGTTGTTACGTACGTTTTACAAAGGTAGTTATTTGTTACTTAATATATTATGATATTAGTCTTGCACTGACTTGAACATACGCTAGGTAGGTACGTTAATGTTTTATTTTTCTTTCTTCCACTAAAATTCAATATACTTTGTATGTAGCTACTTATAATGTTATGTGTATGTGTGTAATATTGGTTGACTGGTGGGTGGTGCCGCGCATTGAAATCAAATCGGAATTATTCAAAGTCACAAAATTAAGATTCTAGGAATATCTATATAAGTGCATATATTTATTAAGTATATATTTTATTATTATATTGTATTCTATTCGATTGTATGTCTGATAGTGAGTCATATCATATCACACCGGTGATGAAGAATATTACTCTTGTGATGAAAGTGTGAACGCCTCCTATGTTTCGCTCGGCGATTATGTCAATAACTGCTTCTCGAGTCACTCTACTCATCTTAACATATGCCACATAAACGCCCAAAGCCTTCGGGCTTATTACTCAGAGTTCGTGGACGTATTCGCTGAGGCTAACGTTCATGCCATTTTAATTTCCGAAACGTGGTTGAAACCGGAGCTTTTGTCAACTTCCTATCCATTACCTGGTTTTATACTCATAAGAAATGACCCTATGGATAAAGGTGGCGGTGGTGTTGCCATATACCTCTGGTCGGAAATTAATTACAAAATCTTAAATACTCCTTCTGGCTAATACTCGGCTTCAGCGGAATTTATTTTCCTCGAAATTCAGGTTAGGGGTTCCAAGGCTGTCCTCGGTGTTGTCTATTGTCCCCCATCTACTAATTATTTTTCAGACCTTGAAATTGCTCTAGACACATTTGGGTCTGAGTGCACACATCAAATAATTTTAGGTGACATTAATACAAATCTTAATGATGCAGGCGATTTGTCTCGGTCTCAGAAACTAAATCATATCCTGGATTCTGCTGATCTGAAGGTCTTGCCACTAAATGCCACTCACACAAATACCAATACTGAGGACACCTGGCTGGATCTAATCATTGCTTCATCTGTGGACCATGTTGTCTCACACGGCCAATATCCAGCTCCATGTTTTTCTAGACATGATCTCATCCATTGCTCGTATAATCTCAAACCCCCTAAAATAGTACCCAAAACTATGCATCTCCGTAGTTTTGCCAGAATGAATGTAAACAAACTTAAAACCGATGCTGCCAAAATGGGGCGGGACAGAATATGGGCTGTCGCAACTGTAGATGAAAAAATTGATATTTTTAATCAGCTTTTAACTAACTTGTATGACCAGCACGCTCCTATTAGAAAAGTTAGAATTAAAAGGCCTCCAGCTCCTTGGATAACACGTGGTGTTAGGATGGCCATGCGTAGAAGGGACAAAGCATTTCGGAAGTTTAGGAAGGAGCGGTCTGATGATAACTGGGCTTTGTTTAAGGTTGCGAGAAACCGGTGTAACAGCATGATGCGAGACGCTAAACGCCGTTTAATCTCTGATACTATCTCCTCATCTTCAGCTGCTGATATCTGGAAGTTCTTAGGAACCCTGGGTATGGGCAATTCAAATAACATAGACATCCCTTCTTCGATTACGTTAGACGATATCAATAAACATTTCTCCACATCTACTCCATTGGATCGCCTAACAAAATTGAATACAATATCTTCCATTCAATCTCTCCCAAGTCTCAACATTCCGCAATTTTAATTTATTCCAGTCAGTCAGGAGGAGGTTAAAAAAATATTCTTGGCAATAAAAACCAGGGCTGTTGGTTGTGACCAAGTAAATCATCGCATGATAGAAAATATATTAGATATTATTTTACCAGTCATTACCCACATTATAAATTACTCACTGTCAACATCCCAATTTCCTTTCCTTTGGCGTAAAGCCTATATTCGCCCTCTTCCCAAAATCTCTAATCCTTCCCTTCCCAGCCATTTTCGTCCCATCTCAATTCTGCCGCTCTTGTCCAAGATTCTCGAGGCTTGCGCTCACAGACAACTCACCTCATTTTTCCATAACAATGATCTGTTGAATCCGTTTCAATCTGGCTTTGGGACTGGGCATAGCACTGTATCTGCTTTACTTAAAGTGACCGACGATATTAGAGCCGGTATGGAGGATACTAAACTCACTGTGCTGGGTTTAGTGGACTTTTCGAATGCCTTTAATACCGTCGACCATGACATCCTCTTGGCAATCCTATCCCATCATTCCGTTTCACCTGAGGTAGTAAATTAGTTTTCTTCTTATCTTCGAGGTCGTCAGCAGTCAGTTCGTCTCGACGAACGTACTTCCAATTGGAGTAACATTGATACTGGCGTACCACAAGGCGGGATTCTTTCTCCATTACTGTTTTCAATCTTTATAGATTTTATCACAAAAGAACTTCAGTGCTCGTATCATCTTTACGCCGACGATTTGCAACTTTATACTCAGACGGAAGTCGACCAGGTAGACAGCGCCGTAGAAAGAATAAATGCTGATTTAAGGGCGATAGGTGACTGGTCCCGGCGATTTGGAATAACAGTTAACCCCAACAAATGTCAAGGGATACTGATCGGCAGCTCACGTCTTTTAAGTCGTATTGACAATGGCACCATATCACCAGTATTGTATGAAAACTCCATCATTCCATTTAGTTATAGCGTGAAAGACCTTGGCCTACACATAGTTTCTACTTTCGCCTGGAATGTGCAGGTTTCTGAGACTTCTCGTAGGATCACATGGATTGCGCTCCCTTTACAAACTGAAAAATTTTCTTCGTATTAATATAAAAACTATGCTTATTCAAACTCTTATTCTTCCTATTCTGGACTATGGTGATGTGTGTTACTCGGATTTGAATTGTGACCTCCTAAATAAACTCGATAGACTTCAAAATAACTGTCTTCGATTTATATATAGCCTTCGTAAGTACGACCATGTGTCTGCTTACCGTACGCAACTAAAATGGTTGCTTATACGTCAGCGTCGCCAGTTGCATATTCTCACAACTCTCTTTTCCATTCTTTTTGACCCTAAAACTCCGTCATATCTCAAATCAAAATTCACTTTTCTTCGTGATACTCATTTAAAAAATCTTCGCTCTTCTAGCAGCAACATGGGTATTGAAGGAGCAATAGAAGCCATGCTTTACTGCCCTGAGGCACCATAGGATTTGCTGTTGATCTCGAAGGTGCAACAATTCGGCGAGTGAGGCGTCGAAATATGTAATGACGGTAAAACATTAATGAAAGGTATGCGAGTTAATAATTTTTTTGTTTTAAATTTTGTGGTGTCTGCGAATGTCTGCCACCCGGTTTTCCAAGTGTATATGTTGTCTCTAATAAATATAAATTATGCCATCATTGCAGCGCCTAAGCCACGCGAAAAATATTTTTTTTTTCGAGTTGATAACTAATAAAATGGTAGATGACATTGATCAAATCAAAAGTGGTACCGAGTGACAATATATTATGTGGGGCTGTATATATGGGAAACAGAGTAGACTACCATTCAATCAGACTAAAGACAAAAGATATATTGAACGACTATTATGTGTTATACAGTTCGATGTGTGTGGCCCAATCACTTTTTCAAAATCAACAAAAAATATTTTGTTTGGCCTGACCAATTTACTCATTACTGTATTAAGTAACTATTAACAAAAAAAAAAAGGTCTGATGTTTTCTCTGGTCTGAAAACGAAGCTAATTAAATTAAAAATTTATTTATTTATATTGTGATAACAGTGGGGAGTATTTATCCACTGAAATAAAAATTGTGTTGAAACGGGAAGTACTTACCACTTATTAGTTTCAAAGATGCCACAGTTAAATGGCGTTGCAAAAAAAATATATATTAAGATCTAATACTGGGAAAGCTCGTTCTATGGTCAATGGTGCAAGTCTAAAAAAGGTATTTCGGCTGAGGCTGTTTTAACTGCTGTTTACTTAATTAATTTAACATGCTTTAATAAAAATACCGTTTGAAATGAGCTATAATATATATATATATTTATTTGTAGAAATTCCGAAGAAAAAAATGTGTTAAACATTTTATTTTTTCTTTGGTTTGGTGTTATGTTGGTAATTCTGATTCTATAATTCAATATAGCTAGTGGGATCAAAATTATTCTGTATACTCTCGTCATCATTATTGTTACCGACGGAAACCAGTGCGGTATTTTCTCCGAGTTCCTTTGCTCAGCTGGTAGCACGGTGGACTGCAGGTCGTGCACAATGAAAACACTTTTCTCTCTTCACTTGTTTATTCTACTAGGCTCACAATGACACTGAAGTACAAATCACATTGATCCTGCCTTATATTTATACATTCGAGCCACAAAAAATCTCAAACTAAAAGAGGGTAGGTGTGCCTAGATATATCCCCTCCACTTTACAATGTCGGTTACCTCACAAGGGGCGTAGCCATGGAAATCCCCAAAATTACCAAGACCTATTACAAATTCGTAAGGAAATTCCATGACCAACCACCTTAGAATACCTATTTACCTCACGTTTAGCACTATATACCTGTGCTAGACGCTACAATTTGTACCAGGGAAATAAATGTTACACCCAGTTCATAACTCATTTACTCAATATAAGTCCATATACAACAGGTAGATATATCTAGGCACCCTATATTTACATCTATTTATCCTATATATACCTAGGTACACCTGCGGTCAGTTCTGCATGGATATTTCCATAACAAAATCGATTGCGCCGATTTGCGCCACGCCCTCTTTAAAAACTTGTTTGTTTGTTTGTTTGTTTATAAAGCTTTATTGTACACAAGAAAGAACACAGATACAAATCAGAAAAGTAAACATACAACGGCGGACTTATCCCGTATAGGGATCTCTTCCAGTCAACCGGCCAGTAATTGAGAGGAATGTTTACTTATTAAGCGTTTGGGGTAGAAGTAGTACAATTTAAATTTACAGAAAGGTACTGCACAAAAAAAAATATATACAGGTATGTAAACTACACAAATACAACTAAGATAAACTTACATATAAGAATACATATATATATATATATATAAATACATAAAATAAACTATTTAAAATAAAAAGTAATTAGCTCGAAGTAACTTAGGATTCCGAAAAGAAATTTAAAATTTTATTCTTAAAGGAGCCCAAGGACGATGCCATTTTAGTATCTGAAGGGAGCGAATTCCAAAGGTGTGCTGCCATCACAGAGAAAGATTTAGAGTAAGACTGCGAAGAATGAGGAGGTATATATAAGAGAATATTATCAGCTGAGCGAAGGCGGATGTCGATTTGCCGAAAGGAAAATTTATCACGAAGGTAATTAGGACAGGCAGGATTGAAGAAAACTTATGTATTGGTTTGGTTTAGATACCATAGATGGCGCTAGTTGGATTGGAAATAAGAAAATAAATAATTTACATGGCTCATTCAAGTCTCGTTCTTTGCTAGTTATTATATTATCACAAATTCTCCTATTACAATTAAAAACCTTATTGCAGAGAAACGACAGATAGCTAGGATTCGAACTCGGTAGCATAAAATTTGTCTTATGTTTCAATACCACTAACCATTAGACCAATGCGTATCTATGCAGAGGATTAAAATTACCCTACTGTTTATCCTGTTGTAGTTATTTATGAAGGTTGATATTGTAAGCGACTAAAATAAAAACTCAAAAGAATTGAAGGTAGTTTACCATTGATTTATAAAAATGATATCTTTGTTAAATCATAACGTTCTATACTTTCTTTGAGTAAGTTCAGTTACGATTGCGTTAAACGAGTTTTAATTATTTATTTTAATATGAGTTCGTGTTTGAATATTGATATGGCTACGAGGGCCCAAATAATAGCTTTGCCTAAGCAAGGCCTTAATTATTCTGAAATTTCTAGAGAAACTGGCTTAAACGTAAGTATAAAAAAATTATTGAATTCACTTTCTGTTATTTACTTTACTACGCATGGCCATTGAAACATAAAAATAAAACATATATTCCTTTTTTAGATAAAGACTGTCACTTTATGGATAAAACGGTTTTAAGAGGAGGGTTCGTTGGAACACCGCAGTAGATCCGGCAGAAGACCCCATATTAGCTCAGACCAGCGTGAACTTATGGTGCAAGGTTATGAGGAAAATGGCTTTATCCCAACCAGATATTACGCAGGATTGTTTAACACATCTTTACGAACGGTGCGTCGTGCTCTCCATAGTGAAGGTCTGCATTATTGGCGACATGCTATTAAGCCATTGCTAACCGAAACCCATAAAAGAGCGCGATTAGAGTTCGCTTTGGAATATAGAAATTTCGACTGGAGTAACGTCATATTCAGTGATGAGAAGACTTAAATCTAGCCAACACGGGCGAGTTACGCTGTAGCATAGGAATAATACGCGTTATAATAGTGATCACGTTGTGCTTAACTGTGAATCTGGTCGTATAACAGTAAACATGTGGGGGATATGGGGGGTATGGATGAGTGCCACAGGCCCAGGAGAACTAACTTTAGTACCCAGTCGAGCAAATAGTGTAAATTATTTAGACGTGCTGAAAGAATCGATCAAAATGGCGGTTATACAGGTTATTAGCTGAGACCGGGATAGCTATATATTGTGTTTAAAATGAGCGTAAGTAGGATATTTTTTTTTTGTAATAGCAAAATGTTATTATACTAAGTGATTTTTATTATTTTCTGCATTTTTACAAATGTTTATATTGTCTTTTATTCTTTATGGTAGCTACAACCCGGTCTCAAAATTGTTATTGATTTGAGGTTTAGCTTCAATCTCTTCCTCGATTGGGAACGAATACTTAATCTATAAACCTTAAAATCATATTATATTAAATCATTTAGTCAATATATATATCTGCAAAACGAATTTTTGTAATAAACTATACTACACTAACTCTAAATATAAGTAGGCAAAACATTTATAAAACTTATGTTGTGTATTTAGCGAAAGGTTATAAGTTAAATTGTATTCATTATAAGACTATAATATTACTAATGTTGTTTTATTTCTTATCTACCTACACGAAAGTTGCAATTGTAAACGTTAATCAGTAAGAAAAATATTTGTTGATGTTTCCATTTTACCAAATAAAAAAATATTAACATATTTTTTATATTATAAAAAATTATATAAAATATAAAACAATTAATTATTATATTATTTCTTTTTTTTAAAATTAAGCCTTACTTGGGATTCGAACCGCTGCCAATCGGCTCATACGTCAACAATGCGCCACTAGCTCATCTATCTGTTTTCAACTTTAGTGAAAATAAGATCTACTAGTAAATGAAAGGATAACTTGTCATTTTTTTTTTGTGAACAGTGCCATCTAGTTTTATTCTGAGGCTCCTAATGCAAAACCTCACAGAAAAGTAAACCTTATGCTTTCCATGCAGAACTGATCAGAAGAAAATTTTCCATAGCAGCAAAATTCCATAGCAGCAAAAAAATTGAGCAGGGTTTCAACGCCAACTGAGTGGATTATATCTTAAGATGGCGCTAGTATTTCTTAAAAAAAAAAAACAATAAGCTATGTTTTATCGAAAATATATTTTATTTTTTGCTATAGTTACTATTTTATTTCATGTCATCACAAATTATCTTAAGCTAATTAAAAATCATATTTTGCAGATGCACGTTGAGCTGAGCACCTGAGCTTTTGTTATTTTTAATTTGTGAATACGCCATCTAGTTTAAATTCTGTGAGTCCAGGTGCAAACCCTCACAGAAAAATCGACTTTATGGTATCCATGCAAAAAAGACCGTGATAGTACGCTAAAAAGCCCTAACTTAACCATATGGGAAAAAATATCTTTATTTAATTTGCTTATCTATTTACAATATACATATAGCTAGCTATTCTGTCCGCAACAATTATCATAGCAGCCAGTTTACTGGTCATAAAAAATTTTAAGCATATCTTAATATTTTCAATGATTTCTAAAGCGAACAATTTGTAGCAACCCATGGAAATCTATGGAATATAATTAAGAGTAAACACTAGTAGCCATTTTTACCTACAAAACATTCTCGACTGTTTTATCTTTGGTTTATGACTCTAGATTTTTTTAAACACCTTCGATCAATATCATCTCTCACTGAGTCTGTGCGTTTTAATATATTTTAATGTTTTTTAGTGCTAGCTTTACGTTAATTAAACGGCGCAATATATACTTATAGGCCGCAAACAGACGCTTTTAAACACACAGTAAAAACCCCAGAACAATACGCGTTAAAATCGAAACGGTAGGTACGACAAATACCATTTGTCGTACCGTTTCGATTTTGTGAAGTTTTGGACGAGGAAACAGTCGAGAAAAAAACCTTGACTTGTAAGAATTTGATCTCCGAGTTATATTCAGTTCCACCCTCGCCATCACGAAATACACATGTACTTAACAATTCTTAAATAAAAAACGGATTGTTCATAAAATATAATCGATAAATGTTTGCAACACTGTACGATTACATGTTTTATTTAAATGGAGTAGGACCACTAGTGCCTCATTATCGCCTTAATGAGTCTAATAAAAACTTACCGTTCCAAGGTCTTGTCCGCCACTGTCCCGGAACTTTGTTTTCGACGACGGTTGTGTACTAAGCTGATAAATTTTTTCAACCATGGGTTCTTGTTGCTTCTTAACATCTTTTATTGGGTTCATATACTCCAGGGATTGTTTGAGCATAGTTATGACTTGTGCTGGAGTGGGGCCTTCTTTCCTCTGGAGAATATTATCTGTTTTAAATTTAAAAACAAAAAATAAAGATACCAAGAACACCAATAAGAAAAACGACACCACCAAGAAATTACACAGAAAACATGTTAATTTCATGTTTTCAAATTGTTGGTGTTATCTTATGTTACGAACTGTTAGGTTTTTTGCTGTAACCTCAAAAAATTTACTTAATCACAAAATTCTGATTTGTTGGTCGTTACAATTGATAAGTGAAAGTTTTACATATAACTCTCAACTTATATAGTAAGTACTTTATTATTTGTCTAAAATCTCTAAAAGTCTCTACGAGTCCACGCCTGCCTGGAATTTCACAGCCTGGGTATAACACGTAAACCCGTCTTATATCAGTCCCAGTAGTATTAACTTCTTCGATTCCTTTATAGAAGCACTATATGTAATATTTAATGTATTTATATGTACAACTTCACTGTCCAATGTGACTCACAAGGAACTTTTGGAATAAGTTCAGGAGTCACGGGTGACTCATTTCCCGATACTTTTTGGCAAGATTTTTCGTCATGAGCGTGGCGCAATAGACTAATAAAAACTACGTGAACGTATAGCAAAAACCCTAAACTTTCATGTACAAAAATTTGTTTTCGCAATTTTTTAAAATTTCTTTTGTTATGGACAAATAAAAACATGCGTAAATATGGTTATTATTATGGATTATTTAGTATGAAATAAAACAATATTAAAAACATAGAAAACGTTTTATTGGGTTTTTAATATATAAACTAAATAATAAAATTATGATGAAAGAAACTGATGATGAAAGATAAATTACTCACAATGTTTTTCATTGTAACAATCCAAACAAAACGCTTTTTTACAAGCTTTACACTCAGTGTGCACTTGTTTGGCTTTTCGAGCCAGCTGATTCAAACTTTTTAGTTTGGAATAGCAACCAGTACATCTCTTTCGAACTAATTTATTGGTTATAGCATTACGCGGAATTTCCTGAAGACTGTGACTAGACGAAATTGAAGATCTTGAAGGTAGAGAGAGCGAAGGTCTTGGAGGCACGTTAGGTTCCGTAGTTGTTGCTGCTGGCCCGAGAAAATATCTAACTAATTGTTCCTGAACTTGCAAGACAGATAATGTAGGTCTTTCTGCCGCTAATTCATTGTATATGCATCTGGCATTTATAACAGCAACTTGAAACAGTAGATCTATAGCAATTTTTTTGTACCAGGTTAGGCTTTTGCGTAATGGCGAATGAAATGATGCAAGTTGGTCTGAAATGTCTATTCCTTTTTTAGCCTCATTATAATCTATTATAACGTCAGGTTTAGTGACGTCGCCTCTCTTTGTAGACACCTTTGACATACTATCTCCATGACAAGTCAAAATCATAAGTACGTCGCGTTTATCGCACCATTTCAGAACAGTATACAGATTGTCTTTTTGCATGGCTATTTGCTTTCCTCTTTTTAGGTTTTTCTTAACCACTTCCTCTGGAAGATTTTTTTTGTTCTTGCGTAAAGTTCCGCAGAGGTCCGTTTTTCGTTCCTTTAGATATGTTGAGGTTAGAGGAAGGCTGGTATAATAATTATCGGCGACAATAAGACGACCGTCATTCAGGAGCGGTGCAACTAATTGAATCACAGTTGAACCAGGTTTTTATCAAGTCCTGGTAATTGCTCCGATACCCCGGAATAAATCTGATAAGACCATGTATAGCTATTTACAGTACAAGCTTTGTAGCTTCATACCATAACGATCGGTCTTGGCGGGATTGTACGTTCTAATAATTAGTCTTCCGTGAAACTTTACCATGGACTCATCAACTACTATAACATCGTTAGGTAAATACAGGCTGCGAAAATTATCTACAATCCTGTGTATTAGAGGATCAATCTTATGGGTTCGTTGTTCTCCAATAACACTTTTTTTTTTTTTTTTTTGACGCGGAGAAAATCCCTTCGGATACCTTACCGGTTACGGGACACCGGTAAGGTTATGTGGTGTTACCACTAAAAACTCCGCGGTGTCACCTCTCAGCCGCTATCGGCCGGGACCGTGTGCTTCTTCATGCTCCACAGCCCCGGCGCGGCCGGCCGCTACTTAAGCGGCCCCGGCTCGCCAACGGCCTCACGGCACCCTCTGCTGAATCAGAGGGGCCGGAGTAACCGCCGCCTTGGCCTCTTGGCCCAAGGACAGACGCGCTGACACGCACACGCGCCTGCCTTCCACTCCGGAGGGCTGTCCGTTGGACGATGGAATCCCGTTTCCACCGTCCAACCAGCCCTCATAATTTGGGGCCTGCGGAAGCAGGCCCTGCCCCAGTCCACCTGACGGCGACCGGGGCCCACACAGCCGGCCGCAGGGGATAGGGAGAGCGGCAACGTAACACCGACACTCCTCTTCCCCTGCGGCCCCACCGATGCCGTGCCAAGCGCCACGGCCGCGCTTGGTCGCGGAGGATAGGGCGAGCGGCAACGAAACACCGACACTCCTCTTCCCCCGCGACCCCTACCACGGCTGTGATGGTAGGGAGGTCGTCGTCACCCCCTTCCCTCACAGCCAGGCCATTCCCGCCAGGAATGGCCTCCGCCGGGCCCGGGGAGGCCTAAGCCTCAACCCGGGCAACGGGTTCCTCTTAGCTTCCCTGCGGCCGAGGCAACCGCAGGTACTGAGCCCCCTCATCGCGACAAGATGGGAACCACATCGGGGGGGAGTTTCTCCAATAACACCTATCTCAACTTCAGTGAAATGCCAGCATCTAAGTATTGTACTAAATCTTGTTATATGTCATATTTATTCTATGCATTAGCGGATTATAGTAAAGTACATCCAATTTCCAATAATGTTCAATCGAGGGCTTGGGATTTAGTCCCATATATATTATTACGCCAAAAAAGATTTTCATCTCCTCTCTGCTTACATCTTTCCACCTTGTCATCCTGCTAAATTGTGAAGTGCGTATTTGTTTCAGTAAATCTGCATAATTATTAGTATGAATCACCATCTCGTCAATCAAGTCATCGGGGACAAAATATTCATAAATTTTGATCAAAGAAACTTGTCCATCGTCTGTAATGGCGTCCATATTTTGCACCCCATAATTTCCTGTAAATGTTTCCCTACCTATCGGCAAAAAATCCGATTTCCATTCTGAATAAGGTACGTCAGATGAAGATGAACCTCCTGGAGTCGGTGATGGTGATGGTACTGCCCTAGAAGTACTTGCTATGAAGTCCGCAATTACCTCAGTATCCTCGCTCTCTTCGTCGTCTTCATTGGGTTGATATTCATCATCACTGCCACAGCTGAAGGGGTCTTCATCGGAATTTGAAGCTTCCAAATACCGCTCAATTTCCTCCGTTGTATAAGTTTTTTTTAGACATTTTTAGCGATTATATAAACTTTTATGAAATTATAACCTCAATTAGCAATCTCAAATCATAAGCAAATGTTTTGTGTTTTTTTTTATTATTATTTTAGTACCGTCCTGTAATCGAAATAAACTCATTTGTCATTAATTCTACTGTCTATGGCTATGCGCACATATGACTCATTGAACTTACGAGAAAAAAAACATCACCCTACGACCATGAGCATATATGAGCAATTAAAAAAAAATTGAAAACAGATTTTTTTTTTCACAAATATATTTTTTAATGATAATGTTACTATTATTTAGCCTAACCGAAGAAAAAAAAATATGAACGTGGAGAAGTCGTAAATTGTATTGTATGGGGACAGTGAAGTTGTTAAATTGTATAATGTAAAGTTAAAGAAACATGAACACAGCTATCACTTTCACTTATAATTATTAGAAATTATTATTTAATAATTTTATAGAAATTAATTATCACTTTTTTTTATTTAAAATAATTTCAGACTTTATCTCAGCAGTATTATTGGATTAGGCAGTGATGATATTGCGCTACTCCTCTGGTTCAGAACATCCTTCATCCTGAAACAAAAATAAAGCACTATCTACTATTTTTGGTTCTAACAATACCACAATAATTAACTTACGTACTTCACTCTGAAAACACGGTTCATAATTAAAAAACATTTCCTTCTGAATTTTCTTTATCCTACTTTTTATGCGGGGTTGGCACAGCGTGTGAGTTTTTTTCATTTTGTTTTATCTCCAGTCAACTCGTCCGTCACTCCCTTCTTACACATATCCTTCTTTACACCTTCCATTCAAAGTTTCTTTGGTTTCCTTCATTTCGATGTCTATTGATATATTTGACATACATGTTCTGAACATGCTCTTCACATTCCATACCAGCCTAACTTATAATTCCTTAATTATTTTGTTATAAATATGTAGGTACTTTTACAGTTTCTCTTCTATTTCCTAGTCAAAAAAACAAAAGTCAAAAAAATTATTCAATGTAGGAAAAAAATTATCTCTTATTGAAGGTCATTTTTTTAAATATTATTTTAGTGCAAAAGCTAAAAACTACTAGCGTTTCGGAACGACCACTGCTGGGAAGATGACGCCGAAAGAAACCCAGTTCAGTATGGTTCCTACCCAGCTTTTATAATTGTGTTACAATTACAATGCAGATTTACACTTAAGCTTTAATACATTTAAATTATACAATTACAATTCGCAGTCAACTATTTCCAAGAATTTTGCTCAAAAAATGATAAATGGTCATTTACATTATAATACGCATTTTAATAAATGATTTTTAATAATTTGTCTTAAACTTACATAATGGTAACGCTACTATATTATCTGGAATTTTATTATAGAGGCGCAAGCCGAGATCCACAAAAGATTTTTTTGTTTTCTCTAACCGAAAAGCTGGGATAGCTAATTTGTTTTTATTTCTTAATACTATGAATACCTCCTGATCTTGTCTTTTTGCCTTACACCACACACACACCTCAACATACGCATATCCGCAGCGTGCAACCTTCTTTCATCTGCTGCTTTGGTGGGCCAAGTCTCGAAGTCGTATATCAATAGTCTCGCTCGGTCCATAGCTACTCATGAAAATCACAGTCACCAACTTGTACATTGATAAGCACGGTTTTAAGTAAGTTTGTACCTACAATAAATATGCGTCGCACCTGATATAAGACACTGACTGGCTAACATATAATATGTATAGATATATCCAATCAAAAACATTAACATGCACAAAAATGCGCAAGTCTCGCAACGCAGTTCTTCTACCGTAAAAAAATGTTAAATTTTATGTAAACCAAGTCGATTAATTTAGTACCTACCTATTTAATATAAAGTTATCATATTACTTTGTCATAAATTGATACCTTCTTCACTAACATTTTATAGTAACTATAAAATAATACAATTTTAATGAATAGAGTGACTATATCAATCGCACGCAGCAACATAATCTACAAATAAATATAAATAGTCATCCATATAGATATTTTAAAACTAATAAAAGCATGAAGCGTAACTTAAGATTATAGATTTTGTTTTATCTACATTTTTTTTTGACCGACTTTCAAAAAGTAGGAGGTTATCAATTCATCGTGATCCTTGTTTTATGTATGTACACCGATTATTCGAAGACGCCTTTGGACCGATTCAGAAAATTCTTTTTATTTCAATGGGTTTACTTGAGATGTGGTCCCAAATTTTTTTATCAAAATCGGTTGTGTAGTTTGAGGGTGAAGTGAGTTTTTAGTTCTGTAAAATTATGCTTTTATTGCAAAGTCACTCTATTTATAAAAAAATATGTAATCCAGCAGGAGTGTCGAAAGGGTCAGAAAAGTATTATTGTAATTAGTCCAATTTTTAGATTATCCAAAACTTATTACATATTACATATATAAACATATTTTTCAGTTTACCAAAAATATGTAATAATTTTTAGAGTTCCGGATTTTTACTCAGCGGTGACGTCGCTAGCCCCTACGGGCTAGCGACGTCACCACTGAGTAAAAATCGTACCTGGCCGTGACGTCATGCGAAATTGAAATTTACTGTATCTTTGTAATTTTTTGTTTGCCCAGAGGAAATAAAAAATAAGTGTACAATATTTTTTTAATAAATCTAACCGATTGGCTACAAACATTTTCCCTTCGACATGCCTATTATATTGTTTTCTGTGGCGTACATAATAGAGCAAAGATTTAGGGCCTATCGCTTAGGAGGTTCTGGGATTGAGCTCCGGCCATGTCAAGTTGACGTCATTGGATCTTATACTCGTTTTCATAATTGTTTATTAGGTAGTTACTTAAGGGCTTAATTAATGTATGTGATTAGAAAAAATTGCTCGGCGGCGGTGTTGCGAAAACATGCGGAGCTGTTGGTTCCAAGACGGAATTGTTATTGTCAAGACCCCAGATGACAAGAGACATAAAATTTATACGGAGGAAGAGGTGAAGTCCTTGATCGAGAAGTTTCCACGTGCATCAGGGACTGCCTCCACGTCGTAGTTTCTGCAGTTCAAGGCCTGTGATTGTCCAGGCCAAAGTCAATATGGTGTGTCTCTGTACTTTCTTTTTATTTATCTTGTTTTTCCTTAGAGTAGTGGCGTGTGTTCGTTTTTTCTTTAGCCAACTGTACTTTCTGTTTCTTCTTTCTTGGATCTTAAAATTACCTTCAAATTTCTTTATCATATTTTCTTATTTTGTAATTTTGTCACGGGGTAGGTAGAAAGTGTGACCATCTCAAAAATGGCGAATCTGCCACACACGGACCCAAAAATCTGCCAAAATCTGCCACACTCGAAATGAAGTAAAAACAAAGATTATTGAAAACTCAATCAAGGAAGGTTGTAAGAATATGAACCCTATGACTTGTCACTTACAGCCCACAATCAAATGACAATACCTATGTATGAACAGATCCCCGTGTAATCTGGGCTGGATATCAAACAAAGGCATACGTTGCCAGATTGTGAAATAATTTTCTACTAAATATTTTTACATTTACCTTATTTAAATTTTTTATTACTTATTTATAATGTTATGTAATTTAAAATTAGCATGATTTTCATTAAAACCTTTGAAATCTGCCAAAATCTGCCACATTTGTAAATCGTCAGCATAATATGCCTGTTACGCCTATTACGGCTATTTAGTTAAAAATGTTATGCATGTACCTATATCGGACAAGCCATATAAAGGATGTGCATGTAAAAATGAATTTAGTTCGCAATTAACCCAGTCAGAGCAAGACGCGTGCTATTTTACTTAAAATTCCACAAAAGAAAGGGCCAATCTGAACCTTATGGCCCGAACATATGGTCGACATCGAGCCGCATAGTGCAATATTACCTGCGAAGAGAAGACACCTGCGTGAACAATACCGAGCCGCATTCCAGTGATAAGAACCATTATAAAGGAGACAACACATTGTACATTAAAATTAATTCAAGATTTAGTGTCAAAATTTGTAACTATTGAAAATGAGTTTATCAACTGAAGAATTACTTAATTTATTGGAAGAAAATGCTAATGTGTTGAGAAAAGCTCATACTAACTTAAGGAAATGCCCTCGTCAACGGCTTACTAAAGGATACATAGAAGCTAGACTGAAATCGATGAATGAAGACTGGCAGTTGTTCAAATCACATCATGAGGCACTTGTCAAGGCTGTTCCTAAGGATCAACGACTTAGCTTACCTTACTTTAACACTGAGCAATATTACTTAGTAGAAGAATTATATCTCGGTACTGAAGGAGATTTAAAGGATATTTTGATGACATTCACGCAGTCGAAGGAAACTCATCTTGCAGAACAAGCTACAGTCCCCCAAGTGAAGCTCCCGTGGATTAAGATACCTACATTTTCTGGACAGTACCAGGATTGGCCAACGTTCAACGATTTATTTAGAACTCTTATCCACAACAACACAGCATTGACAAAGGATCAGAAGCTTCATTTTCTGAAGACAAGCATAGCTGGTGAAGCCGAAGCGCTGCTAAAGCATATCAACGTTACAGAGGACAACTACGAACAATCATGGGAGATCCTAAGTCAAAGGTATGGAAATAAACGATTAATTGTTAACACATCTCCTCCAAAGACTGTTCAATTTAAAGAAACTCACTACTCCAGTGGCAAATCAAATCAAAACCCTAGTAGACACAACCGCAGAGTGCTTGAATAGTTTTACGACGTTAGGAGTCTCTACAGAGTCGTGGGATCCGCTGATAATACACATGGTCACCCAAAAACTGGACCTAGAAACACGAAAACTTTGGGAGGACCACGCCTATAGCCCAGACATTGACAGTTTATCCACTTGGACAGAACTAAAGAGCTTTTTAGAGGCTAAATTTCGCACTTTGGAGTTGATGGCACCTATGTCTTCATCTACAACGAGAGAGAGTAAACCAGTCAAAGAGAAGAATTTATGTTTTAAGTGTCTTGTTCCTGGACATTCTGCTCGGAAATGTCGCACAAGGGTGTTATGTCGAGAATGTCATAGACGCCACAACACGCTTCTTCACCAGGCGACACCGCAGAATGAAGATCAAGAAGAAAATGAACCCATTCAAGTTAGCACTACTATATCTTCACATAACGTAAACACGAAGTCCAGAAACTTACTTGCAACAGCCTTGATTCCTGTAAGAAATGGTAACAATCGAACGATTTTACTGCGAGGCCTTAATAGACCAAGGGTCACAAGCTAATTTTATTACTAAGAGGGCGACGCAATTCTAAGAATGAAGAGAAAAGCAGCTCGAGGAACTATTACCGGAGTAGGATCAACACAGGCAGAGGTTTATCAAGAGGTTCATTTCACACTTCTGTCAAGATATGATGACAAGTTCCTGCTTCCCGTGAAGGCCTACGTTTTGCCGACACGCTTGACCTCGAAGCTCCCAAGCAAGTCGTTCGTAAAACAATTACACGCCTGGCCTCATTTGGCTAATCTTACCCTGGCAGACCCCAGTTTCAATCAACCAGGGAGAATAGATTTATTGCTAGGCGTCGGAGTGTATGCTCAAATCCTAAGAAACAATTTCGTCAGAGGACCTCCAGACACACCATGTGCTCAAGAAACAAGTTTCGGGTGGATACTCTTTGGCCAAATTAGCAGCTGCACTCCAGAGGAAGAAATTACAGTCATGCACCATCAAATAGACGAAGATGACATGTTATACAAGTTGTGGGAATAGACAACAACGAAAGAAAGAAATTACCTAAGGAAGAAGAAATATGTGAAAAATTATACGAAGACACATATAAAAGAAACAACAAAGGAAGATATGTAGTGAAATTGCCATTTAAAATAGAACCACCAAGGGCAATACAAGGAAACACAAGAGAAATAGCAAGAAAGAGACTACAGCCACAAGAAAAACCTCTAGAAAGAAACGATGAGCTAAAAACAGAAAACAAAGTCATGGAAGAATATATAAAATTACAACATATGGAAGAAGTCCCCGAAAGTGAAATAAACAAGGCTTCTGTTTATCTACCTCATCACGCTGTAGTAAAGGAATCAAGTGATACCACAAAGGTTAGGGTGGTTTTTAATGCCTCATCACCAGATTCCAATCAAGTCACATTGAATAACGATTTGATGGTTGGCCCACAGCTACAAGAAGACATGAGATCATTGGTAATGAGATTCCGCTTAAAGAAAGTCGCATACGTATCGGACATTCAGAAAATGTATCGCCAGATACTCGTCACCCGAGTTAAACAGACACCCTTCATGTATTTCTAAAATACCACATGGACCCCCACATGGACCCCCAGTGCCACATAAATGGACAGGTACCAGATGCCTTACCAGAAGCCCTGCTGAAGACCACCAGGATCTTATAAACAAACAATAACTTCTAATGCAACTCGTTGTCTCCCACAGAGGTGATTGAAATAACGCCAGACACACCACCACCCCGAAGATATGTTTATTATATAAGACGTACTTTGCTTTGTATAGACGCATTATTACTCTACTCGCCATCCGCGGCGGTACTCTGTATAATCTTTTAATTAATTAAATGTGTGAATAAAGTTTACATTTTTTTTCGGAAAACTCCGTCGCTGAAAGTTAACTGGCGCCCAACGTGGGGCGTCATCGCGAAATTCGCGTTCCGTGAACTCTGCATCGCAGAAGAATTCGCAGTCTTTCAAGACGAAGGTGACGCCACTGAAGAACCCCAAATTTGTTAGCTGCCGACGTGATGTTTCTCCGAATCGTCGCGACGCTCATACTGTAAGTGTTCGCCAATTTTTTGTTTCTGTTTCCCAAAATCCAGGGCCTTTCCTTTTCCTACAATATCCAAATTGTCGGATTTCTACTTCTTCTTTAAAGTAATAATAATAAGTATATATTTTTTCTATTTATTGGACATTTAATTTTCTTTCTTTTTTTTATAATGGCAGTAGAAAACGTATATGTAGATATTGGTCAAAGTCTGCACGCCATACCAATATATAATGGCGACTCTGACAGACTGTACCCATTTTTAAACGTGGCAAAGCAATTTATAGATACGCACGGTAATTCACCTAGAATTATTGAACATGTACTATCACGGCTGAGAGATAAAGCAGCTGATGTAGTCTGTATGGTGATACATTCCTATAATTGGGATACTATAAAGCACACCTTAATAAGTCGCTGTGGCGATGGAAAAACCATCGACTTATACAAACACGAAATTTTAAATATGAATCTTGTAAATGGTGACTTTACTGATATGATTCTGAAGTTGGATAGAAAATTATTTGCAATGGAATCCATGCTAATTGATCTAAATGGTTGTGAACATGCCAGATTTGCTATTGAAATTTATAAGCAGGATGCAAAAACTGCTCTTTTAAGACATTTACCATCGTTTATTCAAACACAAGTAATTACTTTGAACTATCACTCCCTATGTACACATATACAGCAACTTTGTGCGCATAATTTATTAAGCAGAAATAGCAGTAACCACCACTTTAAAACCGGTAAAATTCAACATGGTATGCGATCCCCTCAAAACAATTACCCTTTGCATCGAGCTCAGGGGTATACACCTACGCCATATCCTCATAATCAGCGATTCGCGCAATCGCCACGTCACACGTACCCGCCACGTCCGCAATCTATAATGCGTCAACAATGGCAAAGAAATGAGCAACAGCGGCATCAAAATTACGCAAATCATAATAATAATAACAACTATTTTAACAACAACCGTAATCATTTAAATCGGAATAACAACTATTTTAACAATATTAATAATCACGTAAATCGGGACAATACGCAATTAGCAGACCGTGACGTAACCATGCGTACAGCCAATCGGTCCTCCAATAGTCGGGGTCCCATGATAAATTTAGGAAGAGGCATGGTAGCACAGGAATTATTCAATCAAGACAATCCTCAGCATGAGGAAAATGAAAGTGAGGATTTTCACGAGGAAAACCCATCGTGTATACCAACGTGATATTATTAAATAACGTAACTTTTTCCGATCTACCATATGTAGTAGAATCGCACTACGGTTTAAAAATATTAATTGATACGGGTTCAAGTCGATCTTTTATTACAAATAAAGTTCATAAAAAGTTATTTCCAGACCAGGAATATGTACCTGAGATATTTACTGTTAGGACGGCACATCAAACGACTACACATAAAGGGGTAGTTAAAACGCCATTCTGGCAAAAAGTATTTGGGCCAGGTACAGAAAAAATGACCTTTTATGTGTTTGATTTTAGTGAAAAATACGATGTTTTAATAGGAATGGATTTATTAAAATTAATAAGAGCTGAGATACAAATTCATGAAAACAAACTAAGGACGCCTCATAAAATAATTGATTTAAATTATACGGATAAGCCCAGAACTAACAACTTAAATGAATTACTTGAAGAATATAAAGACATATTTTCGAGCGACGTATCGTCTAGTTGTACACCCGATGTCGTTCACGAAATAAAACTCACCTCTAACGAACCAATTTATCAACGCGCCTACCGGTTACCACAAATACAAAGAGAGGAAGTCAAACGACAAGTAGATGAGATGTTAGCCAACGGGATAATTAGGCATAGCGATTCCCCGTGGTCAAGCCCCGTCCATTTAGTACCAAAAAAATTTGATAAAGATGGCATCCAAAAATACAGGTTGGTTATTGACTATCGCAAACTAAACGAGCAAACGCGAAGCGACAAATTTCCTTTACCAATAATTGAAGATATATTTTCTCAATTAAATGGCAATAAATATTTTTCCACACTTGATTTAACAAGTGGGTATCATCAAATTAGAATGCACCCTAACAGTATTGAGTGTACTAGCTTCGCGACATTGGACAGACACTATGAATTTTTGCGCATGCTTGAAGCATGCTTGCATTTGGCTTGAAGAACGCGCCAAGTACTTTTCAAAGAATGATGAATTCTGTACTAAAAGAACATATAGGGAAAATCTGCATGGTATATTTAGATGATATGATAGTATACGCGGAAAATAAGGAAAAACACCTAGAAAATCTAAAACTCATATTCGAAACATTAAGAAAAGCAAACCTCAAAGTCTCTCTGTGTAAGAGCGAGTTTTTCAAAACGGAGGTAAAGTTCTTAGGCCACGTATTAGGTAAAGACGGACTTAAACCAGATCCAAAAAAAATCGAAGCTATTAATAAATTTCCTATACCTAAAACAATCAAAGAAATAAAATCCTTTCTAGGAATGGTAGGTTATTACCGAAAATTCATTAAAAATATGAGTCAGATTACGCGCCCTCTGACCGAATGCACAAAAAAGAATGCTAGTATAAAACATACCACAGAATTTATTTCTGCCTTCGAAAAATGTAAAACACTTTTAATAAATGCACCCATATTAAAATTTCCTGACTATAATAAATTATTTGTAGTAACCACTGACGCTAGCGATAAAGCGTTAGGGGCCGTCATAAGCCAAGAAGACCACCCTGTGGCCTACGTATCACGAACGTTATCGGAAACGGAAAGAAAATATAATACCACCGAAAAAGAATTATTAGGTATTATATGGGCATTGCAACAATTCCGGCCATATTTATACGGTAGGAAATTCGTGATAGAAACGGATCACCAACCACTTACTTGGTTATGTAAATTAAAAGAACCTAATGCAAAATTAACTAGATGGAGACTGAAGCTTATGAAATACGACTTTGAAATAAAACACAAAAAGGGATGCGTTAATCACGTAGCCGATGCTCTCTCTCGAATTCAAATCAATTTAACAGAAAGCGAAATAGTAGAAACCGGAAGTGAATCTGATAACGCGACTGTCCATAGTAACGCGGATGATAACGAGTCAGGTATACCTATAAAAAGCGAACATCCTAGTGGAAAAATGAATAGGATTTTTATTAAGCTAGGAATAGAGTCGGAACATAGAAAAATTAACCGCGACCATTATCTTACGTTGAGCGATAGTAGTATGGGTGAAGAATTTTTAGAATTTGCCTTAAAATATTTAGACAAAAATAAATATGCTATTGTTTGCCCTGACGAAGACCTGTTTCAAATCATCTCTGAAGTATACCGTACCAAACTGAATAAATCAACTTTAAAATTAATCAGATACACAAAAATATTAAAAGAACCAACAACGATCGAAGAACAAATGGAAATAATCATAAATACACACAAGGAAAACAACAGACATCTAGGCATCACTGCTATGATAGAACTAATTAAAAGAAATTATTATTGGGAACAAATGAAGAAAATGGTACGCAAGTCCGTAGAAAGTTGCGAAACGTGTCATCGTGCAAAATATAATAGACACCCTATCACGGCCCCGTTAGAACGAACATCAACTCCTCTGAAACCAATGGAGGAATGGATGATAGATATATTCTTCTTTAAAAACCATAAATTCCTTACAATAATTGACAAGTTTTCTAAATACGCGTTATGTAAAATATTACAAACTGTTAATTCAATCGATATTTGCAATGCACTTATCGATGTATTTAGCACAATCGGCACTCCTAAATTAATTATTGCAGACGGTGAAAAAGGAATCTCATCGCTCACTACGCAAGAGCTTTTGAAACAGTATAAAATTAATTGTCACATAACTACTCCAAAACATTCCACCTCTAAAGCGGACGTTGAACGTTTTCATTCTACTTTAATTGAAATCTTAAGACTGCAAACAGAAAGTAATCCTAACTTGTCAATAGAAAATATAATTTCGTTATCGATGTTAGCATATAATAATTCCCCACATAGTACGACGAAGTTTACCCCTTTTGAAGTACATTTTGAAATTAGAATATGAACCATCTCAGCATTTATTAGTAACGGAATACGTGTCTAGACATAGAGAATTAATGACAAAGGTATATACACAAATATATAACGATATAGATTTACTTAAAAATAAGATTCAGCAAAGAAACTCCGAATCTGACTTAAATATGCCTAAAATAGGTCAAATGATATACGTAAAAAACACAGAACGTGGGAAAAATAAAAATAAATACATAGGTCCTTTCAAAGTATTAGCGATAGAACCACGTAACACAATTGTATATCAACGTAGAAATTCGAAATTAAAAACCCACGTTAATGAAATAAAAATTGCAGGTACAGTGTCGGATTCGCAAGAGGAACCGTCTACTTCGAGCAACTAAAAAACAACCAACATTTTGCAATAACCAGTCTGGGAAACGCCAAAGTGAGAGCAGGAGAATGGAAAATAATTCACGTACTAAACTTAGAAGCCATCGTAAAACAACAAGAATTGGCAAAACAAAATTTTTACTCGTTAAATAAAAAATCGGAAGAAAACGATATCTCCTATACGTCGATCAACAAAATCACTTACCTATTAGAACAAAATGACGAAATAATAAGTCATATCGACTTAAACAAACGCATCAAGAGAGGTTTAATTAATGGTTTGGGCTCTATAATAAAATCTATCACAGGAAACGCCGATAATGATGACATTGAACGTTTAACAAGAGAAATCAATCAGAATCGTCATATCTTAAAAGAGCAGATCTCTCTAACTGCCTCTATTTTAGATGATTTTCACAAACAACTATTCAACCTCACGGAAAATCAGAAAAGATTCAACGATATTGTAAATAAAATAGCGGGCAAGATAAATGCCTTCTTGCTTTACGCTGACTTAGTATATCATGTAGAAACATTAAATAATTTACTAGAAAGACTGTCCACAGCGATAACATTTGCCCAACACGGCATGTATCATCATTCGATTATTAAACATGATGTGCTTTTAGATTCGATAAAATTTATACCTAAGGGTCAGTTAATCACTGACAACTTATTAATGCTAAGTAGTTATTTAAGTGTCAAATTGCATAAACTAGAAAATCATTATTACTTTATAATTACTTTGCCTTTAGTAGAGGAAGTAAAATATGAATATTTGGATATTACCCCAATTATCCAACCCTTAAATGATACCCTTTGTACTTATCCCATCTCCCAACGGAGACAATTATTGCGACATGATAAAGTATTTGAGGCAACAGACTGCACTAATAACGACGAGTATATATGCACTAAGAAGGCAATCAAGTTATCATCATGCGAAGAGAATATATTACAACTAGAAGAAGAAAACTGTAAACTTTCAACAATTCAATGCCCTGCAAACATGTGGACGAAAATCAGCAATAATATATACCTCGTCTATACGACGGCAGCCGAAAGAGTCGAAATAGAATGCAGAGATGGAGTAAAGCAAACAAAAATCAAAGGATCTTCCCTTATAAAGAACGAAAATTGTCGTGTCACGTTCCAAGAACATACAATGGAATCAGTTGAAACACCTGAAGAAATTCTGCGGATTACGGAACAACTGCCACCTATCCAGTTTAGCAACAATGAGAATCAAATGGAACAGCAACTACAACAGTTAAGAAACCTTAAAATACCTGAAGGTAACGCTAACACAAGTTTTCCTTACATCATTGTCTTATATATCACATCAATAATACTAAGTCTATACCTGGGAACAAAAGCTTTCAAGAGGTTCCAATTACAACGCACAAAGAGACGTGACACATATCAGAGGAATGACGATATTGAGTTGACCATTGAACCAGCTCACCTTGAAACTTCACCTTCAATACCCCCTCGTCGTGAAGGGATATTTCCAGTTCCAGGGGAGAGGAGTTAAACAGACACCCTTCATGTATTTCTAAAATACCACATGGACCCCCACATGGACCCCCAGTGCCACATAAATGGACAGGTACCAGATGCCTTACCAGAAGCCCTGCTGAAGACCACCAGGATCTTATAAACAAACAATAACTTCTAATGCAACTCGTTGTCTCCCACAGAGGTGATTGAAATAACGCCAGACACACCACCACCCCGAAGATATGTTTATTATATAAGACGTACTTTGCTTTGTATAGACGCATTATTACTCTACTTGCCATCCGCGGCGGTACTCTGTATAATCTTTTAATTAATTAAATGTGTGAATAAAGTTTACATTTTTTTTCGGAAAACTCCGTCGCTGAAAGTTAACTCCCGTGAAGACGCCGATTACCAGAGAATACTTTGGCGTAAAGACACTAAAAATCCAATCAAAGATTATCGACTGCTTACCGTGACCTTTGGGACTGCGTCGGCACCCTATCTGGCAATTAAGACACTACAACAAGTAGCAATCGACGAAGGCAGTGCATATTCTGAAGCTGCTGAAACAATCAAGTCAGATTTCTGGATGGACGATCTGATGTCTGGACAAGATACCGTAGAGAAGGCTATAGAAGTAGCCCACAATATTGCAGCTATACTAAAAAAAGGAGGCTTTATATTACAAAAATGGTCTTCAAATAGTGCGGAATTTCTGAAAGAATTCAACCCGGTAGAGATAAGTTCACTCGTGAAAGTTGATTTACATGGTGGTGTAGTCCGCACCCTGGGTCTATCCTGGAATCTTGATGAAGATAAGCTGAAATATAATACTAACTTACCCCCACTTGCTAAAAAAGTGACGAAAAGAAGCATTCTGGCTGAAATACATCATATTTTTGATCCATTGGGCTGGTTGTCCCCTGCACTGCTTCCTGCAAAGTTACTACTGCAAAGGCTATGGCTGGAACATGTTACCTAGGATGTAACGCTGAAACCTGAAATAAAAGAAGAATGGTTAGAAATTAGACACAGCTTAGAAAATATCAATGAAGTGGAAATAGATCGATGGTTACACACAACAAAGGAGAACTTACCTGATGTTACTATACACGGTTTTTGTGATGCCTCCATGAAAGCTTATGGTGCCGTAGCCTATCTCAGACTGAAGACTAAAGAAGGAAAATACAGAACAGAATTGATAGCAGCACGTACTCGTGTTGCCCCGATTAAACCCCTTACCTTACCAAGACTAGAACTAAGTGGGGCAGTTCTATTATCGAAACTCTTAAAACACGTTAGTGAAGCTATGCACATACCGGTATCTCAAGTTTTCGCATGGACAGATTCCACGATTGTGTTGTCCTGGCTTCGTGGTGATCCTAATAGATGGCAAACCTTTGTCATTAATCGAGTTGTAACTACCCTTGACAACATGAAAGAAATGGTTTCACGTGATCTCACAAGATAACCCTGCAGACATGGCTTCGCGAGGAATGAAGTTAGCAGAATTCAATCAAAACCAGCTTTGGTGGCATGGCCCAGCTTGGTTGATACAAGAAAAAATTGAGATGCGACAAGTTGAAGATGAAGAAGTAGACCTGGAAAAAAGAAAAGAAGTTAATGTTAACACGAAAATACTAAAGGAAAAAACTGAAAAGGAAACATTACTTACTCAATTTGAAGAGTTTAATGATTTAACGGAACTAGTGAAGACCATCAGCATCTGTAAGAGATTCTTACGATTAAATAAATGTAAAGATATCACTTCAAGTAAAGTACTAACAACAAGTGAATTAAACGAAAGCTTAGGAGATTACGTTAGAATAGTGCAAAATGACGAATTCCTCAACGAAATTAGTAATTTGAAAGAAGGAAAGTCTATAGAAAAGAAAAGCAGTGTAAAGAATTTGAATCCCTTCCTGGATGACAAAAATATCCTCAGAGTTGGAGGTCGGCTACGTCACGCTGATATCCCTGAAATCCGCAAACATCCGATGATATTAAGTAGTAAGAATCATTTAGCAAGACTGATTGTTTTAGATGCACACAAGAGAACACTACATGGTGGAGTTCAACTTACCATGAATTACGTACGATCTCGTTTTTGGATTACTAGACTCAAGACCTTGGTGTCGTCTACTATACATCAGTGTCTTATTTGTGCAAGACAGAGACCCATAACTCGCAATCAAATGATAAGTGATCTTCCCAAAGAAAGAGTTTCTCCTGCACGCCCTTTTTATAATTCGGGGTTAGATTTTGCTGGACCTCTCCAAATGTTACGTTCCAAAGGCCGAGGCAGCAAATGTGATAAAGGCTACATCTGCATTTTTATATGCATGTCCACTAAAGCAGTTCACCTCAAACTCGTTGGTGATTTGACTACAGATTCCTTTTTGGGGGCCTTTAAACGTTTTGTGGCAAGAAGAGGTAGATGCGGACATATTTGGAGCGATAGAGGTACAAACTTCGTAGGTGCGAGTAAAGAATTACAAGAGATGTGGAACGATACTAAGCTTGAAATGCCCGAAAATCTGGTGAATATGTTAACCGAAGACGGAACCCAATAGCATTTCAACCCCCCCTACAGCCCAAACTTTGGAGGGTTATAGGAGGCTGGGGTAAAGTCAATAAAACACCACTTAAGGCGGATCCTAAGTACAAACCTAACCTTTGAAGAAATGACAACTACCTTATGTCAAATAGACGCGTGCCTTAACTCGAGGCCACTATGCCCTTTGGACGACTCTGACACAGAAAATCTATAAATACTTACTCCAGGCCATTTCCTAATAGGAGAAGCACCCATTAACGTACCTGATCCTAACTTAAAGGACGTAAATTGGAATCGCCTATCAAAATGGCAACACACTCAAAGATTAGTAAAAGACTTTTGCACAAGTGGCAAATGGAGTATTTATCACGACTGCAACAACGGCCTAAGTGGTTGAGTCGCAAACAAGAATTCCAAATTGGAGATATTGTCTTGATAAAAGAAGAAAATCTTCCTCCTTGCAAGTGGGCATTGGGGCGTATCACGGATAAACATCCAGGAGAAGACAATCTGTGTCGCGTTTATAGTTTAAAAACTGGTGGTAAAATAGTTAAACGTTCAGTGTCGAAACTTTGTGAACTTCCTATAAACAATAATGAAACCAAGTGAGGAGTGACTTTTCAAAATGGCTTATTTCTGTATGATCATTTTTTTCAGGAACAAGAAAAATACAAAAACTTTTCATACATGAACATTTTTAGTAACAAACTTTTATGTACATAATCTAGGTAGGTTAATAGATCGTTCCACAGTGTATATATTTTTTTAATACTCTAAATTATGAGTTATTATAATATGATTTAAGGAAATAAGCCATTTAGTCGCAAACTCCAAGAAATAAGATGTTTTGTTTCAGCATTCCTTAGAAATAAGCCATTTTGTTTCGGCACTCCTAGAAATAAGCTATTTTGAAAAGGATGGTCTAGCAAAAAAAAAATATCTTGTTTTCTAAAAACTTTTATTAAAATCTGAAAATCACACGCGGACTTCTCCTACATCCTCTTCATTGCAGTCACAATCATATTGGTGTTCCTCAGCTGATTCCTCCGTCACATGTAACAAAATATTTTTGTACCATTGAAGTTCAGGCAAGGCAGTCCATTCTTCCCCAAATTGTATAATAGCCAATATAAAACCAAGAGACAGCTGTGTACCTTATTTTAAAAAATACAAAATCCTAACTTTACCGAGCATTTATATTCTAGAAGCATGTAAATTTGTCCGTAAATATCCACACTTTTACGCAAAAAGAAAAGATTTACCTACTAAATATAACCTCAGACATCAGAATAGATTACAGCTGCCAACTTCCCACCTCAAACTTCATTCATCTAGCCCTCTAGCAATGTCCATAAAGCTCTATAATAAACTCCCAGAAACCATTAAATCTATAGAAAAAGATAAAATATTTTTTAAAAACATTAAAGAAGTGCTAGCTAACAAATGTTATTATTCTATAAATGAATATTTAGACGACAAAGATAAATTCAATTAGAAATAGTTACAAAAATAATAATAAAATAGATGTTACAAAAAATATATTTAATATAATACAAAAAAATAAATAATCTTTTTAATATAATAATTACAATTCAATAAATAAATACGATGACATATTCTAATATACTTATACGAGCCATATAATATAATAAAATATAAAAGAAAACAAACAATATTTTTTAAATAGCACAACAACAGCAATTAAATTAATACGATTACTATTTTCGAAATATATATACGAAAAGCTACCAAATAGATATGATATTTTATTAACTTAAAAATAAATAATTATAAATATTACATAATTTTGCATGAGAATACATTAATTTACTTATTCCTTTTTAAATATCCCTTCTCTCATTGCAGCGCCCGTCAGGGCCCTTAATTGATCCTATTATATAATCAAAGACCTGTATTACATTAAGGAAGCAATAAATGATTGAGTATTGAGTATTGAGTATTGAGTATTGTTTTTCAAGTAAATTTAATACATCTTTTTTCTTTTTTTCTGAAACTGGCTGCGGAATAGATTCTGCAACATCAATAGTTAGTGGAATACGTTTACCCCGTTTCAATAATGTCTGCCAAGGATCATTTCCATCAAATCTATAATATTGGGAAGCTTTTATTTCACAACCGATAGTCTTCTGTCTTTTAACAGTTTTTTTTTATCCAGACTCTTTTTATTTTTTGCAATCCCTCCACATTTTAAAATTTTTCCTTTAAATCCTTTATTTCAAGCAGTTGCCAATCATTTCCTAATAACCTTACATTGCCATGGTTTTTGAAGATATCATGCTAACCATCTTTGGTGGTGATCACTGGTATTTTTCTTAGTTCTTTTACCAGTCGTCCAAAAACACGATCTGCGGGCAAAAAACTATGACCACGCACTGGAAAAAATAAATGTATTTCCTTCACTTGAGCAGGTGATTTTGAGTAAAGCCATTGCATTAGTGAATGTATGATATGATTATTTTTATTTTGGCCTCCGCAGCCATCACAAAATAAACGTATAGTATCAACATTATTGTCAATGTTCATGGAGGATAGATAATCATATACAGCTGTTCCTATTTCTGTTGGCCCGCGCTTGGCAATGGTTTCATCCCAAGTATAAAACCAAGGATCTTTTGAATGTATGTACAACACAAAAATTATAAAGACTTATTTGCCTAAAATAAAAGGCATCTTGAATAGGCGTTTTTGGAAGTGTTTGTACCTGTTGAAGATCAAAACAAAGTGAAACGGAGTTTGGAGGATTATCTTTCATGTGAGTATAAAATACCTGGGCCCTTATCTTATGTACCCGAAGTTCTACCATTAATTTTTGCTTTTTTTTACTGTCTCCTTCATTTTTAATTCTATTTCCCCACAGCACACACACATTGCAAGCATCAGAGGATGGCGCAGAAAATCCCACATTAAACTCTTCATAAAATATTTTATAAAACATGGTTTTTTTTACTTGCAAGTTTGAGGCGACAGAAGAATTATACAACTCCCTTAGTTTCTTACAGTTTAAATCACTAGACAGATATATTCTTTTCGATTTTTGTCTGTTGTGGTGGCTTTCTCTTGCTGGCAGACATTTAATGAAATTCCTCAGTGATTCCTTTTTATCAATAGATTTGTATGACTTACGGTCCCCACCACGCTTTTCTTTAGGAATATTTCCTCTGACTGTAGTTCTATTGATTATATTAAGCCTCTTTTCATTGACACTAAAAACTGCAATGAACATTTTCTTACACACAGTCTTAATTTTATTTTTCATACAAAATAAGTTGTAACTGCAGCTTACAGTTCTCTTTCTCATATTATTTGATGGTTTGGTTTTATCCTGTGGTTCATACGAATGTAATAATCTACAAAGATAGGTATCTTGATCAATTTTGGACGTGTTAGCATAAAACGCATTACGGTTTTTTAGAACTTGGCGCGTGGTGAAAGAACTACATTTATATTTACTGCCCTCTTTGTGCTGACATGGAATCCTGAATTCTGAACCCAAAGGATTCTTATCAATGTACCTGAAGCAATAATAAATTTAATAAATTAAATAGGTATCTAGTAGGATTAAATTACAATTCAAACGAGTGCCGTTCATACATTGCTGAAAACTACTTACGATTTTCTTGTTCGACTGTTTTGTCCTGATTTCCTTTTTCTGGTGCCTGAATTTAACTCCTCTACGGTCTTATCTGCCACTAGCACCGTTATTTACTCTGAATTAATCTGATCAGCAACAAAATGAACAAAAACACCAACGACACGAGAAAATATTTTTCACCTTGACACTCAGCTCAGCCTTGACATGCATGACAGAACTGAGTTGACAGCAATGTGACACATGACGTTTAATATTTTTTTAATTGGCCGTAGTCAAATATAAAGTGTTGCCAATGTATAAAAATATATTTGCGGATCCACTTCCAGATCTAAAGCAATCTTTCCACCCTCCAAAATAACCTGTGATACCCAGCTTAGAAATAAGCCTTTTTGATACGTATTAACAAAATTTCCCTACATAATGTTCTAGAAATGAGCCATTTTGAAAAATACTCCTGTCATAATTAGTAGGGCCGAGAATTAACGTAAATTAAGCTATTTTGTTGCGGAAAGCATTATTCATGGCCATTTTTCTTCGAGATTTAAGTACTTTAGAACCGGACACTTCACGTCATACGATGTGAGTGTTCACAAAGTCCCGATTGGCATAAAAAAAAGAAGTAAAGTTGGGAACCCGAAATAAGCCGTTTTGAAAAGTTACTCCTCAAGTGTCAAGTGTAATAAAAATGAAAGGTTAAAAAAAAATTGACATGTGTAGAAAAATTGTCATGTGTAAAAAAATATATGTCATGTGTAAAATATATATATATATATATATCAAATGTCAAGTTCATAATTTTTTAAAAGTGTATATATTTCATTTAGAATCCATCTTAGAATTTCATAGAAGAAAACATAAAATGTAAAATTTTAATCAGGTTCGTACATTATGCTAGCTCCTTAATGATGTTTACGACTAACGAGTGCATTTCTTGGAAATATTTATTTGCATCGATACTTTTGCATAGATACTTAGATGTCACTGATGTTGAGTTTTGTTGATGAAATGATGGTAGTAATGAAATGTTAATCATTTAACGATGCAACTGAATTATTATGTTGTATTTTAGGCATGCATTTTATCCTAATTTGACTCGTACTTTTGTACGATCTAAGTTGTAAATTTAGGAAATATTTATGAATTTTATGTTAGGTTTGTCATAGTGATGTATTATTAAAAACTTCGTTTTTAGGGTGGCGGCATGTTACGCCTATTACGGCTATTTAGTTAAAAATGTTATGCATGTACCTATATCGGACAAGCCTTATAAACGATGTGCATGTAAAAATTAATTTAGTTCGCAATAAACCCAGTCAGAGCAAGACGCATGCTATTTTACTTAAAATCCCACAAAAGAAAGGGCCAATCTGAACCTTATGGCCCGAACAATGCCACAGCTTAAATTTTGGATCCAAATCTGCCAAAATGGCAGAAATCTGCCACAAATGGTCACACTGGTAGAAAAATGTTGACATCGTAAAGTTTTGACACTGACAGATAGTTTTCTTTTTTTTTTACAACCCTGGATACTAAATTTTTTTACATTTGTCATAAGTCATAATGTTGTTACGTACGTTTTACAAAGGTAGTTATTTGTTACTTAATATATTATGATATTAGTCTTGAACTGACTTGAACACACGCTAGGTAGGTACGTTAATGTTTTATTTTTCTTTCTTCCACTAAAATTCAATATACTTTGTATGTAGCTACTTATAATGTTATGTGTATGTGTGTAATATTGGTTGACTGGTGGGTGGTGCCGCGCATTGAAATCAAATCGGAATTATTCAAAGTCACAAAATTAAGATTCTAGGAATATCTATATAAGTGCATATATTTATTAAGTATATATTTTATTATTATATTGTATTCTATTCGATTGTATGTCTGATAGTGAGTCATATCATATCACACCGGTGATGAAGAATATTACTCTTGTGATGAAAGTGTGAACGCCTCCTATGTTTCGCTCGGCGATTATGTCAATAACTGCTTCTCGAGTCACTCTACTCATCTTAACATATGCCACATAAACGCCCAAAGCCTTCGGGCTCATTACTCAGAGTTCGTGGACGTATTCGCTGAGGCTAACGTTCATGCCATTTTAATTTCCGAAACGTGGTTGAAACCGGAGCTTTTGTCAACTTCCTATCCATTACCTGGTTTTATACTCATAAGAAATGACCCTATGGATAAAGGTGGCGTTGGTGTTGCCATATACCTCTGGTCGGAAATTAATTACAAAATCTTAAATACTCCTTCTGGCTAATACTCGGCTTCAGCGGAATTTATTTTCCTCGAAATTCAGGTTAGGGGTTCCAAGGCTGTCCTCGGTGTTGTCTATTGTCCCCCATCTACTAATTATTTTTCAGACCTTGAAATTGCTCTAGACACATTTGGGTCTGAGTGCACACATCAAATAATTTTAGGTGACATTAATACAAATCTTAATGATGCAGGCGATTTGTCTCGGTCTCAGAAACTAAATCATATCCTGGATTCTGCTGATCTGAAGGTCTTGCCACTAAATGCCACTCACACAAATACCAATACTGAGGACACCTGGCTGGATCTAATCATTGCTTCATCTGTGGACCATGTTGTCTCACACGGCCAATATCCAGCTCCATGTTTTTCTAGACATGATCTCATCCATTGCTCGTATAATCTCAAACCCCCTAAAATAGTACCCAAAACTATGCATCTCCGTAGTTTTGCCAGAATGGATGTAAACAAACTTAAAACCGATGCTGCCAAAATGGGGCGGGACAGAATATGGGCTGTCGCAACTGTAGATGAAAAAATTGATATTTTTAATCAGCTTTTAACTAACTTGTATGACCAGCACGCTCCTATTAGAAAAGTTAGAATTAAAAGGCCTCCAGCTCCTTGGATAACACGTGGTGTTAGGATGGCCATGCGTAGAAGGGACAAAGCATTTCGGAAGTTTAGGAAGGAGCGGTCTGATGATAACTGGGCTTTGTTTAAGGTTGCGAGAAACCGGTGTAACAGCATGATGCGAGACGCTAAACGCCGTTTAATCTCTGATACTATCTCCTTATCTTCAGCTGCTGATATCTGGAAGTTCTTAGGAACCCTGGGTATGGGCAATTCAAATAACATAGACATCCCTTCTTCGATTACGTTAGACGATATCAATAAACATTTCTCCACATCTACTCCATTGGATCGCCTAACAAAATTGAATACAATATCTTCCATTCAATCTCTCCCAAGTCTCAACATTCCGCAATTTTAATTTATTCCAGTCAGTCAGGAGGAGGTTAAAAAAATATTCTTGGCAATAAAAACCAGGGCTGTTGGTTGTGACCAAGTAAATCATCGCATGATAGAAAATATATTAGATATTATTTTACCAGTCATTACCCACATTATAAATTACTCACTGTCAACATCCCAATTTCCTTTCCTTTGGCGTAAAGCCTATATTCGCCCTCTTCCCAAAATCTCTAATCCTTCCCTTCCCAGCCATTTTCGTCCCATCTCAATTCTGCCGCTCTTGTCCAAGATTCTCGAGGCTTGCGCTCACAGACAACTCACCTCATTTTTCCATAACAATGATCTGTTGAATCCGTTTCAATCTGGCTTTGGGACTGGGCATAGCACTGTATCTGCTTTACTTAAAGTGACCGACGATATTAGAGCCGGTATGGAGGATACTAAACTCACTGTGCTGGGTTTAGTGGACTTTTCGAATGCCTTTAATACCGTCGACCATGACATCCTCTTGGCAATCCTATCCCATCATTCCGTTTCACCTGAGGTAGTAAATTAGTTTTCTTCTTATCTTCGAGGTCGTCAGCAGTCAGTTCGTCTCGACGAACGTACTTCCAACTGGAGTAACATTGATACTGGCGTACCACAAGGCGGGATTCTTTCTCCATTACTGTTTTCAATCTTTATAGATTTTATCACAAAAGAACTTCAGTGCTCGTATCATCTTTACGCCGACGATTTGCAACTTTATACTCAGACGGAAGTCGACCAGGTAGACAGCGCCGTAGAAAGAATAAATGCTGATTTAAGGGCGATAGGTGACTGGTCCCGGCGATTTGGAATAACAGTTAACCCCAACAAATGTCAAGGGATACTGATCGGCAGCTCACGTCTTTTAAGTCGTATTGACAATGGCACCATATCACCAGTATTGTATGAAAACTCCATCATTCCATTTAGTTATAGCGTGAAAGACCTTGGCCTACACATAGTTTCTACTTTCGCCTGGAATGTGCAGGTTTCTGAGACTTCTCGTAGGATCACATGGATTGCGCTCCCTTTACAAACTGAAAAATTTTCTTCGTATTAATATAAAAACTATGCTTATTCAAACTCTTATTCTTCCTATTCTGGACTATGGTGATGTGTGTTACTCGGATTTGAATTGTGACCTCCTAAATAAACTCGATAGACTTCAAAATAACTGTCTTCGATTTATATATAGCCTTCGTAAGTACGACCATGTGTCTGCTTACCGTACGCAACTAAAATGGTTGCTTATACGTCAGCGTCGCCAGTTGCATATTCTCACAACTCTCTTTTCCATTGTTTTTGACCCTAAAACTCCGTCATATCTCAAATCAAAATTCACTTTTCTTCGTGATACTCATTTAAAAAATCTTCGCTCTTCTAGCAGCAACATGGGTATTGAAGGAGCAATAGAAGCCATGCTTTACTGCCCTGAGGCACCATAGGGTTTGCTGTTGATCTCGAAGGTGCAACAATTCGGCGAGTGAGGCGTCGAAATATGTAATGACGGTAAAACATTAATGAAAGGTATGCGAGTTAATAATTTTTTTGTTTTAAATTTTGTGGTGTCTGCGAATGTCTGCCACCCGGTTTTCCAAGTGTATATGTTGTCTCTAATAAATATAAATTATGCCATCATTGCAGCGCCTAAGCCACGCGAAAAATATATTTTTTTTCGAGTTGATAACTAATAAAATGGTAGATGACATTGATCAAATCAAAAGTGGTACCGAGTGACAATATATTATGTGGGGCTGTATATATGGGAAACAGAGTAGACTACCATTCAATCAGACTAAAGACAAAAGATATATTGAACGACTATTATGTGTTATACAGTTCGATGTGTGTGGCCCAATCACTTTTTCAAAATCAACAAAAAATATTTTGTTTGGCCTGACCAATTTACTCATTACTGTATTAAGTAACTATTAACAAAAAAAAAAAAGGTCTGATGTTTTCTCTGGTCTGAAAACGAAGCTAATTAAATTAAAAATTTATTTATTTATATTGTGATAACAGTGGGGAGTATTTATCCACTGAAATAAAAATTGTGTTGAAACGGGAAGTACTTACCACTTATTAGTTTCAAAGATGCCACAGTTAAATGGCGTTGCAAAAAAATATATATTAAGATCTAATACTGGGAAAGCTCGTTCTATGGTCAATGGTGCAAGTCTAAAAAAGGTATTTCGGCTGAGGCTGTTTTAACTGCTGTTTACTTAATTAATTTAACATGCTTTAATAAAAATACCGTTTGAAATGAGCTATAATATATATATATATTTATTTGTAGAAATTCCGAAGAAAAAAATGTGTTAAACATTTTATTTTTTCTTTGGTTTGGTGTTATGTTGGTAATTCTGATTCTATAATTCAATATAGCTAGTGGGATCAAAATTATTCTGTATACTCTCGTCATCATTATTGTTACCGACGGAAACCAGTGCGGTATTTTCTCCGAGTTCCTTTGCTCAGCTGGTAGCACGGTGGACTGCAGGTCGTGCACAATGAAAACACTTTTCTCTCTTCACTTGTTTATTCCACTAGGCTCACAATGACACTGAAGTACAAATCACATTGATCCTGCCTTATATTTATACATTCGAGCCACAAAAAATCTCAAACTAAAAGAGGGTAGGTGTGCCTAGATATATCCCCTCCACTTTACAATGTCGGTTACCTCACAAGGGGCGTAGCCATGGAAATCCCCAAAATTACCAAGACCTATTACAAATTCGTAAGGAAATTCCATGAACAACCACCTTAGAATACCTATTTACCTCACGTTTAGCACTATATACCTGTGCTAGACGCTACAATTTGTACCAGGGAAATAAATGTTACACCCAGTTCATAACTCATTTACTCAATATAAGTCCATATACAACAGGTAGATATATCTAGGCACCCTATATTTACATTTATTTATCCTATATATACCTAGGTACACCTGCGGTCAGTTCTGCATGGATATTTCCATAACAAAATCGATTGCGCCGATTTGCGCCACGCCCTCTTTAAAAACTTGTTTGTTTGTTTGTTTGTTTATAAAGCTTTATTGTACACAAGAAAGAACACAGATACAAATCAGAAAAGTAAACATACAACGGCGGACTTATCCCGTATAGGGATCTCTTCCAGTCAACCGGCCAGTAATTGAGAGGAATGTTTACTTATTAAGCGTTTGGGGTAGAAGTAGTACAATTTAAATTTACAGAAAGGTACTGCACAAAAAAAAATATATACAGGTATGTAAACTACACAAATACAACTAAGATAAACTTACATATAAGAATACATATATATATATATATATAAATACATAAAATAAACTATTTAAAATAAAAAGTAATTAGCTCGAAGTAACTTAGGATTCCGAAAAGAAATTTAAAATTTTATTCTTAAAGGAGCCCAAGGACGATGCCATTTTAGTATCTGAAGGGAGCGAATTCCAAAGGTGTGCTGCCATCACAGAGAAAGATTTAGAGTAAGACTGCGAAGAATGAGGAGGTATATATAAGAGAATATTATCAGCTGAGCGAAGGCGGATGTCGATTTGCCGAAAGGAAAATTTATCACGAAGGTAATTAGGACAGGCAGGATTGAAGAAAACTTATGTATTGGTTTGGTTTAGATACCATAGATGGCGCTAGTTGGATTGGAAATAAGAAAATAAATAATTTACATGGCTCATTCAAGTCTCGTTCTTTGCTAGTTATTATATTATCACAAATTCTCCTATTACAATTAAAAACCTTATTGCAGAGAAACGACAGATAGCTAGGATTCGAACTCGGTAGCATAAAATTTGTCTTATGTTTCAATACCACTAACCATTAGACCAATGCGTATCTATGCAGAGGATTAAAATTACCCTACTGTTTATCCTGTTGTAGTTATTTATGAAGGTTGATATTGTAAGCGACTAAAATAAAAACTCAAAAGAATTGAAGGTAGTTTACCATTGATTTATAAAAATGATATCTTTGTTAAATCATAACGTTCTATACTTTCTTTGAGTAAGTTCAGTTACGATTGCGTTAAACGAGTTTTAATTATTTATTTTAATATGAGTTCGTGTTTGAATATTGATATGGCTACGAGGGCCCAAATAATAGCTTTGCCTAAGCAAGGCCTTAATTATTCTGAAATTTCTAGAGAAACTGGCTTAAACGTAAGTATAAAAAAATTATTGAATTCACTTTCTGTTATTTACTTTACTACGCATGGCCATTGAAACATAAAAAGAAAACATATATTCCTTTTTTAGATAAAGACTGTCACTTTATGGATAAAACGGTTTTAAGAGGAGGGTTCGTTGGAACACCGCAGTAGATCCGGCAGAAGACCCCATATTAGCTCAGACCAGCGTGAACTTATGGTGCAAGGTTATGAGGAAAATGGCTTTATCCCAACCAGATATTACGCAGGATTGTTTAACACATCTTTACGAACGGTGCGTCGTGCTCTCCATAGTGAAGGTCTGCATTATTGGCGACATGCTATTAAGCCATTGCTAACCGAAACCCATAAAAGAGCGCGATTAGAGTTCGCTTTGGAATATAGAAATTTCGACTGGAGTAACGTCATATTCAGTGATGAGAAGACTTAAATCTAGCCAACACGGGCGAGTTACGCTGTAGCATAGGAATAATACGCGTTATAATAGTGATCACGTTGTGCTTAACTGTGAATCTGGTCGTATAACAGTAAACATGTGGGGGATATGGGGGGTATGGATGAGTGCCACAGGCCCAGGAGAACTAACTTTAGTACCCAGTCGAGCAAATAGTGTAAATTATTTAGACGTGCTGAAAGAATCGATCAAAATGGCGGTTATACAGGTTATTAGCTGAGACCGGGATAGCTATATATTGTGTTTAAAATGAGCGTAAGTAGGATATTTTTTTTTTTGTAATAGCAAAATGTTATTATACTAAGTGATTTTTATTATTTTCTGCATTTTTACAAATGTTTATATTGTCTTTTATTCTTTATGGTAGCTACAACCCGGTCTCAAAATTGTTATTGATTTGAGGTTTAGCTTCAATCTCTTCCTCGATTGGGAACGAATACTTAATCTATAAACCTTAAAATCATATTATATTAAATCATTTAGTCAATATATATATCTGCAAAACGAATTTTTGTAATAAACTATACTACACTAACTCTAAATATAAGTAGGCAAAACATTTATAAAACTTATGTTGTGTATTTAGCGAAAGGTTATAAGTTAAATTGTATTCATTATAAGACTATAATATTACTAATGTTGTTTTATTTCTTATCTACCTACACGAAAGTTGCAATTGTAAACGTTAATCAGTAAGAAAAATATTTGTTGATGTTTCCATTTTACCAAATAAAAAAATATTAACATATTTTTTATATTATAAAAAATTATATAAAATATAAAACAATTAATTATTATATTATTTCTTTTTTTTAAAATTAAGCCTTACTTGGGATTCGAACCGCTGCCAATCGGCTCATACGTCAACAATGCGCCACTAGCTCATCTATCTGTTTTCAACTTTAGTGAAAATAAGATCTACTAGTAAATGAAAGGATAACTTGTCATTTTTTTTTGTGAACAGTGCCATCTAGTTTTATTCTGAGGCTCCTAATGCAAAACCTCACAGAAAAGTAAACCTTATGCTTTCCATGCAGAACTGATCAGAAGAAAATTTTCCATAGCAGCAAAATTCCATAGCAGCAAAAAAATTGAGCAGGGTTTCAACGCCAACTGAGTGGATTATATCTTAAGATGGCGCTAGTATTTCTTAAAAAAAAAAAACAATAAGCTATGTTTTATCGAAAATATATTTTATTTTTTGCTATAGTTACTATTTTATTTCATGTCATCACAAATTATCTTAAGCTAATTAAAAATCATATTTTGCAGATGCACGTTGAGCTGAGCACCTGAGCTTTTGTTATTTTTAATTTGTGAATACGCCATCTAGTTTAAATTCTGTGAGTCCAGGTGCAAACCCTCACAGAAAAATAGCTAGCTATTCTGTCCGCAACAATTATCATAGCAGCCAGTTTACTGGTCATAAAAAATTTTAAGCATATCTTAATATTTTCAATGATTTCTAAAGCGAACAATTTGTAGCAACCCATGGAAATCTATGGAATATAATTAAGAGTAAACACTAGTAGCCATTTTTACCTACAAAACATTCTCGACTGTTTTATCTTTGGTTTATGACTCTAGATTTTTTTAAACACCTTCGATCAATATCATCTCTCACTGAGTCTGTGCGTTTTAATATATTTTAATGTTTTTTAGTGCTAGCTTTACGTTAATTAAACGGCGCAATATATACTTATAGGCCGCAAACAGACGCTTTTAAACACACAGTAAAAACCCCAGAACAATACGCGTTAAAATCGAAACGGTAGGTACGACAAATACCATTTGTCGTACCGTTTCGATTTTGTAAAGTTTTGGACGAGGAAACAGTCGAGAAAAAAACCTTGACTTGTAAGAATTTGATCTCCGAGTTATATTCAGTTCCACCCTCGCCATCACGAAATACACATGTACTTAACAATTCTTAAATAAAAAACGGATTGTTCATAAAATATAATCGATAAATGTTTGCAACACTGTACGATTACATGTTTTATTTAAATGGAGTAGGACCACTAGTGCCTCATTATCGCCTTAATGAGTCTAATAAAAACTTACCGTTCCAAGGTCTTGTCCGCCACTGTCCCGGAACTTTGTTTTCGACGACGGTTGTGTACTAAGCTGATAAATTTTTTCAACCATGGGTTCTTGTTGCTTCTTAACATCTTTTATTGGGTTCATATACTCCAGGGATTGTTTGAGCATAGTTATGACTTGTGCTGGAGTGGGGCCTTCTTTCCTCTGGAGAATATTATCTGTTTTAAATTTAAAAACAAAAAATAAAGATACCAAGAACACCAATAAGAAAAACGACACCACCAAGAAATTACACAGAAAACATGTTAATTTCATGTTTTCAAATTGTTGGTGTTATCTTATGTTACGAACTGTTAGGTTTTTTGCTGTAACCTCAAAAAATTTACTTAATCACAAAATTCTGATTTGTTGGTCGTTACAATTGATAAGTGAAAGTTTTACATATAACTCTCAACTTATATAGTAAGTACTTTATTATTTGTCTAAAATCTCTAAAAGTCTCTACGAGTCCACGCCTGCCTGGAATTTCACAGCCTGGGTATAACACGTAAACCCGTCTTATATCAGTCCCAGTAGTATTAACTTCTTCGATTCCTTTATAGAAGCACTATATGTAATATTTAATGTATTTATATGTACAACTTCACTGTCCAATGTGACTCACAAGGAACTTTTGGAATAAGTTCAGGAGTCACGGGTGACTCATTTCCCGATACTTTTTGGCAAGATTTTTCGTCATGAGCGTGGCGCAATAGACTAATAAAAACTACGTGAACGTATAGCAAAAACCCTAAACTTTCATGTACAAAAATTTGTTTTCGCAATTTTTTAAAATTTCTTTTGTTATGGACAAATAAAAACATGCGTAAATATGGTTATTATTATGGATTATTTAGTATGAAATAAAACAATATTAAAAACATAGAAAACGTTTTATTGGGTTTTTAATATATAAACTAAATAATAAAATTATGATGAAAGAAACTGATGATGAAAGATAAATTACTCACAATGTTTTTCATTGTAACAATCCAAACAAAACGCTTTTTTACAAGCTTTACACTCAGTGTGCACTTGTTTGGCTTTTCGAGCCAGCTGATTCAAACTTTTTAGTTTGGAATAGCAACCAGTACATCTCTTTCGAACTAATTTATTGGTTATAGCATTACGCGGAATTTCCTGAAGACTGTGACTAGACGAAATTGAAGATCTTGAAGGTAGAGAGAGCGAAGGTCTTGGAGGCACGTTAGGTTCCGTAGTTGTTGCTGCTGGCCCGAGAAAATATCTAACTAATTGTTCCTGAACTTGCAAGACAGATAATGTAGGTCTTTCTGCCGCTAATTCATTGTATATGCATCTGGCATTTATAACAGCAACTTGAAACAGTAGATCTATAGCAATTTTTTTGTACCAGGTTAGGCTTTTGCGTAATGGCGAATGAAATGATGCAAGTTGGTCTGAAATGTCTATTCCTTTTTTAGCCTCATTATAATCTATTATAACGTCAGGTTTAGTGACGTCGCCTCTCTTTGTAGACACCTTTGACATACTATCTCCATGACAAGTCAAAATCATAAGTACGTCGCGTTTATCGCACCATTTCAGAACAGTATACAGATTGTCTTTTTGCATGGCTATTTGCTTTCCTCTTTTTAGGTTTTTCTTAACCACTTCCTCTGGAAGATTTTTTTTGTTCTTGCGTAAAGTTCCGCAGAGGTCCGTTTTTCGTTCCTTTAGATATGTTGAGGTTAGAGGAAGGCTGGTATAATAATTATCGGCGACAATAAGACGACCGTCATTCAGGAGCGGTGCAACTAATTGAATCACAGTTGAACCAGGTTTTTATCAAGTCCTGGTAATTGCTCCGATACCCCGGAATAAATCTGATAAGACCATGTATAGCTATTTACAGTACAAGCTTTGTAGCTTCATACCATAACGATCGGTCTTGGCGGGATTGTACGTTCTAATAATTAGTCTTCCGTGAAACTTTACCATGGACTCATCAACTACTATAACATCGTTAGGTAAATACAGGCTGCGAAAATTATCTACAATCCTGTGTATTAGAGGATCAATCTTATGGGTTCGTTGTTCTCCAATAACACCTTTTTTTTTTTTTTTTTTGACGCGGAGAAAATCCCTTCGGATACCTTACCGGTTACGGGACACCGGTAAGGTTATGTGGTGTTACCACTAAAAACTCCGCGGTGTCACCTCTCAGCCGCTATCGGCCGGGACCGTGTGCTTCTTCATGCTCCACAGCCCCGGCGCGGCCGGCCGCTACTTAAGCGGCCCCGGCTCGCCAACGGCCTCACGGCACCCTCTGCTGAATCAGAGGGGCCGGAGTAACCGCCGCCTTGGCCTCTTGGCCCAAGGACAGACGCGCTGACACGCACACGCGCCTGCCTTCCACTCCGGAGGGCTGTCCGTTGGACGATGGAATCCCGTTTCCACCGTCCAACCAGCCCTCATAATTTGGGGCCTGCGGAAGCAGGCCCTGCCCCAGTCCACCTGACGGCGACCGGGGCCCACACAGCCGGCCGCAGGGGATAGGGAGAGCGGCAACGTAACACCGACACTCCTCTTCCCCTGCGGCCCCACCGATGCCGTGCCAAGCGCCACGGCCGCGCTTGGTCGCGGAGGATAGGGCGAGCGGCAACGAAACACCGACACTCCTCTTCCCCCGCGACCCCTACCACGGCTGTGATGGTAGGGAGGTCGTCGTCACCCCCTTCCCTCACAGCCAGGCCATTCCCGCCAGGAATGGCCTCCGCCGGGCCCGGGGAGGCCTAAGCCTCAACCCGGGCAACGGGTTCCTCTTAGCTTCCCTGCGGCCGAGGCAACCGCAGGTACTGAGCCCCCTCATCGCGACAAGATGGGAACCACATCGGGGGGGAGTTTCTCCAATAACACCTATCTCAACTTCAGTGAAATGCCAGCATCTAAGTATTGTACTAAATCTTGTTATATGTCATATTTATTCTATGCATTAGCGGATTATAGTAAAGTACATCCAATTTCCAATAATGTTCAATCGAGGGCTTGGGATTTAGTCCCATATATATTATTACGCCAAAAAAGATTTTCATCTCCTCTCTGCTTACATCTTTCCACCTTGTCATCCTGCTAAATTGTGAAGTGCGTATTTGTTTCAGTAAATCTGCATAATTATTAGTATGAATCACCATCTCGTCAATCAAGTCATCGGGGACAAAATATTCATAAATTTTGATCAAAGAAACTTGTCCATCGTCTGTAATGGCGTCCATATTTTGCACCCCATAATTTCCTGTAAATGTTTCCCTACCTATCGGCAAAAAATCCGATTTCCATTCTGAATAAGGTACGTCAGATGAAGATGAACCTCCTGGAGTCGGTGATGGTGATGGTACTGCCCTAGAAGTACTTGCTATGAAGTCCGCAATTACCTCAGTATCCTCGCTCTCTTCGTCGTCTTCATTGGGTTGATATTCATCATCACTGCCACAGCTGAAGGGGTCTTCATCGGAATTTGAAGCTTCCAAATACCGCTCAATTTCCTCCGTTGTATAAGTTTTTTTTAGACATTTTTAGCGATTATATAAACTTTTATGAAATTATAACCTCAATTAGCAATCTCAAATCATAAGCAAATGTTTTGTGTTTTTTTTTATTATTATTTTAGTACCGTCCTGTAATCGAAATAAACTCATTTGTCATTAATTCTACTGTCTATGGCTATGCGCACATATGACTCATTGAACTTACGAGAAAAAAAACATCACCCTACGACCATGAGCATATATGAGCAATTAAAAAAAAATTGAAAACAGATTTTTTTTTTCACAAATATATTTTTTAATGATAATGTTACTATTATTTAGCCTAACCGAAGAAAAAAAAATATGAACGTGGAGAAGTCGTAAATTGTATTGTATGGGGACAGTGAAGTTGTTAAATTGTATAATGTAAAGTTAAAGAAACATGAACACAGCTATCACTTTCACTTATAATTATTAGAAATTATTATTTAATAATTTTATAGAAATTAATTATCACTTTTTTTTATTTAAAATAATTTCAGACTTTATCTCAGCAGTATTATTGGATTAGGCAGTGATGATATTGCGCTACTCCTCTGGTTCAGAACATCCTTCATCCTGAAACAAAAATAAAGCACTATCTACTATTTTTGGTTCTAACAATACCACAATAATTAACTTACGTACTTCACTCTGAAAACACGGTTCATAATTAAAAAACATTTCCTTCTGAATTTTCTTTATCCTACTTTTTATGCGGGGTTGGCACAGCGTGTGAGTTTTTTTCATTTTGTTTTATCTCCAGTCAACTCGTCCGTCACTCCCTTCTTACACATATCCTTCTTTACACCTTCCATTCAAAGTTTCTTTGGTTTCCTTCATTTCGATGTCTATTGATATATTTGACATACATGTTCTGAACATGCTCTTCACATTCCATACCAGCCTAACTTATAATTCCTTAATTATTTTGTTATAAATATGTAGGTACTTTTACAGTTTCTCTTCTATTTCCTAGTCAAAAAAACAAAAGTCAAAAAAATTATTCAATGTAGGAAAAAAATTATCTCTTATTGAAGGTCATTTTTTAAAATATTATTTTAGTGCAAAAGCTAAAAACTACTAGCGTTTCGGAACGACCACTGCTGGGAAGATGACGCCGAAAGAAACCCAGTTCAGTATGGTTCCTACCCAGCTTTTATAATTGTGTTACAATTACAATGCAGATTTACACTTAAGCTTTAATACAGTTAAATTATACAATTACAATTCGCAGTCAACTATTTCCAAGAATTTTGCTCAAAAAATGATAAATGGTCATTTACATTATAATACGCATTTTAATAAATGATTTTTAATAATTTGTCTTAAACTTACATAATGGTAACGCTACTATATTATCTGGAATTTTATTATAGAGGCGCAAGCCGAGATCCACAAAAGATTTTTTTGTTTTCTCTAACCGAAAAGCTGGGATAGCTAATTTGTTTTTATTTCTTAATACTATGAATACCTCCTGATCTTGTCTTTTTGCCTTACACCACACACACACCTCAACATACGCATATCCGCAGCGTGCAACCTTCTTTCATCTGCTGCTTTGGTGGGCCAAGTCTCGAAGTCGTATATCAATAGTCTCGCTCGGTCCATAGCTACTCATGAAAATCACAGTCACCAACTTGTACATTGATAAGCACGGTTTTAAGTAAGTTTGTACCTACAATAAATATGCGTCGCACCTGATATAAGACACTGACTGGCTAACATATAATATGTATAGATATATCCAATCAAAAACATTAACATGCACAAAAATGCGCAAGTCTCGCAACGCAGTTCTTCTACCGTAAAAAAATGTTAAATGTTATGTAAACCAAGTCGATTAATTTAGTACCTACCTATTTAATATAAAGTTATCATATTACTTTGTCATAAATTGATACCTTCTTCACTAACATTTTATAGTAACTATAAAATAATACAATTTTAATGAATAGAGTGACTATATCAATCGCACGCAGCAACATAATCTACAAATAAATATAAATAGTCATCCATATAGATACTTTAAAACTAATAAAAGCATGAAGCGTAACTTAAGATTATAGATTTTGTTTTATCTACATTTTTTTTTGACCGACTTTCAAAAAGTAGGAGGTTATCAATTCATCGTGATCCTTGTTTTATGTATGTACACCGATTATTCGAAGACGCCTTTGGACCGATTCAGAAAATTCTTTTTATTTCAATGGGTTTACTTGAGATGTGGTCCCAAATTTTTTTATCAAAATCGGTTGTGTAGTTTGAGGGTGAAGTGAGTTTTTAGTTCTGTAAAATTATGCTTTTATTGCAAAGTCACTCTATTTATAAAAAAATATGTAATCCAGCAGGAGTGTCGAAAGGGTCAGAAAAGTATTATTGTAATTAGTCCAATTTTTAGATTATCCAAAACTTATTACATATTACATATATAAACATATTTTTCAGTTTACCAAAAATATGTAATAATTTTTAGAGTTCCGGATTTTTACTCAGCGGTGACGTCGCTAGCCCCTACGGGCTAGCGACGTCACCACTGAGTAAAAATCGTACCTGGCCGTGACGTCATGCGAAATTGAAATTTACTGTATCTTTGTAATTTTTTGTTTGCCCAGAGGAAATAAAAAATAAGTGTACAATATTTTTTTAATAAATCTAACCGATTGGCTACAAACATTTTCCCTTCGACATGCCTATTATATTGTTTTCTGTGGCGTACATAATAGAGCAAAGATTTAGGGCCTATCGCTTAGGAGGTTCTGGGATTGAGCTCCGGCCATGTCAAGTTGACGTCATTGGATCTTATACTCGTTTTCATAATTGTTTATTAGGTAGTTACTTAAGGGCTTAATTAATGTATGTGATTAGAAAAAATTGCTCGGCGGCGGTGTTGCGAAAACATGCGGAGCTGTTGGTTCCAAGACGGAATTGTTATTGTCAAGACCCCAGATGACAAGAGACATAAAATTTATACGGAGGAAGAGGTGAAGTCCTTGATCGAGAAGTTTCCACGTGCATCAGGGACTGCCTCCACGTCGTAGTTTCTGCAGTTCAAGGCCTGTGATTGTCCAGGCCAAAGTCAATATGGTGTGTCTCTGTACTTTCTTTTTATTTATCTTGTTTTTCCTTAGAGTAGTGGCGTGTGTTCGTTTTTTCTTTAGCCAACTGTACTTTCTGTTTCTTCTTTCTTGGATCTTAAAATTACCTTCAAATTTCTTTATCATATTTTCTTATTTTGTAATTTTGTCACGGGGTAGGTAGAAAGTGTGACCATCTCAAAATGGCGAATCTGCCACACACGGACCCAAAAATCTGCCAAAATCTGCCACACTCGAAATGAAGTAAAAACAAAGATTATTGAAAACTCAATCAAGGAAGGTTGTAAGAATATGAACCCTATGACTTGTCACTTACAGCCCACAATCAAATGACAATACCTATGTATGAACAGATCCCCGTGTAATCTGGGCTGGATATCAAACAAAGGCATACGTTGCCAGATTGTGAAATAATTTTCTACTAAATATTTTTACATTTACCTTATTTAAATTTTTTATTACTTATTTATAATGTTATGTAATTTAAAATTAGCATGATTTTCATTAAAACCTTTGAAATCTGCCAAAATCTGCCACATTTGTAAATCGTCAGCATAATATGCCTGTTACGCCTATTACGGCTATTTAGTTAAAAATGTTATGCATGTACCTATATCGGACAAGCCATATAAAGGATGTGCATGTAAAAATGAATTTAGTTCGCAATTAACCCAGTCAGAGCAAGACGCGTGCTATTTTACTTAAAATTCCACAAAAGAAAGGGCCAATCTGAACCTTATGGCCCGAACATATGGTCGACATCGAGCCGCATAGTGCAATATTACCTGCGAAGAGAAGACACCTGCGTGAACAATACCGAGCCGCATTCCAGTGATAAGAACCATTATAAAGGAGACAACACATTGTACATTAAAATTAATTCAAGATTTAGTGTCAAAATTTGTAACTATTGAAAATGAGTTTATCAACTGAAGAATTACTTAATTTATTGGAAGAAAATGCTAATGTGTTGAGAAAAGCTCATACTAACTTAAGGAAATGCCCTCGTCAACGGCTTACTAAAGGATACATAGAAGCTAGACTGAAATCGATGAATGAAGACTGGCAGTTGTTCAAATCACATCATGAGGCACTTGTCAAGGCTGTTCCTAAGGATCAACGACTTAGCTTACCTTACTTTAACACTGAGCAATATTACTTAGTAGAAGAATTATATCTCGGTACTGAAGGAGATTTAAAGGATATTTTGATGACATTCACGCAGTCGAAGGAAACTCATCTTGCAGAACAAGCTACAGTCCCCCAAGTGAAGCTCCCGTGGATTAAGATACCTACATTTTCTGGACAGTACCAGGATTGGCCAACGTTCAACGATTTATTTAGAACTCTTATCCACAACAACACAGCATTGACAAAGGATCAGAAGCTTCATTTTCTGAAGACAAGCATAGCTGGTGAAGCCGAAGCGCTGCTAAAGCATATCAACGTTACAGAGGACAACTACGAACAATCATGGGAGATCCTAAGTCAAAGGTATGGAAATAAACGATTAATTGTTAACACATCTCCTCCAAAGACTGTTCAATTTAAAGAAACTCACTACTCCAGTGGCAAATCAAATCAAAACCCTAGTAGACACAACCGCAGAGTGCTTGAATAGTTTTACGACGTTAGGAGTCTCTACAGAGTCGTGGGATCCGCTGATAATACACATGGTCACCCAAAAACTGGACCTAGAAACACGAAAACTTTGGGAGGACCACGCCTATAGCCCAGACATTGACAGTTTATCCACTTGGACAGAACTAAAGAGCTTTTTAGAGGCTAAATTTCGCACTTTGGAGTTGATGGCACCTATGTCTTCATCTACAACGAGAGAGAGTAAACCAGTCAAAGAGAAGAATTTATGTTTTAAGTGTCTTGTTCCTGGACATTCTGCTCGGAAATGTCGCACAAGGGTGTTATGTCGAGAATGTCATAGACGCCACAACACGCTTCTTCACCAGGCGACACCGCAGAATGAAGATCAAGAAGAAAATGAACCCATTCAAGTTAGCACTACTATATCTTCACATAACGTAAACACGAAGTCCAGAAACTTACTTGCAACAGCCTTGATTCCTGTAAGAAATGGTAACAATCGAACGATTTTACTGCGAGGCCTTAATAGACCAAGGGTCACAAGCTAATTTTATTACTAAGAGGGCGACGCAATTCTAAGAATGAAGAGAAAAGCAGCTCGAGGAACTATTACCGGAGTAGGATCAACACAGGCAGAGGTTTATCAAGAGGTTCATTTCACACTTCTGTCAAGATATGATGACAAGTTCCTGCTTCCCGTGAAGGCCTACGTTTTGCCGACACGCTTGACCTCGAAGCTCCCAAGCAAGTCGTTCGTAAAACAATTACACGCCTGGCCTCATTTGGCTAATCTTACCCTGGCAGACCCCAGTTTCAATCAACCAGGGAGAATAGATTTATTGCTAGGCGTCGGAGTGTATGCTCAAATCCTAAGAAACAATTTCGTCAGAGGACCTCCAGACACACCATGTGCTCAAGAAACAAGTTTCGGGTGGATACTCTTTGGCCAAATTAGCAGCTGCACTCCAGAGGAAGAAATTACAGTCATGCACCATCAAATAGACGAAGATGACATGTTATACAAGTTGTGGGAATAGACAACAACGAAAGAAAGAAATTACCTAAGGAAGAAGAAATATGTGAAAAATTATACGAAGACACATATAAAAGAAACAACAAAGGAAGATATGTAGTGAAATTGCCATTTAAAATAGAACCACCAAGGGCAATACAAGGAAACACAAGAGAAATAGCAAGAAAGAGACTACAGCCACAAGAAAAACCTCTAGAAAGAAACGATGAGCTAAAAACAGAAAACAAAGTCATGGAAGAATATATAAAATTACAACATATGGAAGAAGTCCCCGAAAGTGAAATAAACAAGGCTTCTGTTTATCTACCTCATCACGCTGTAGTAAAGGAATCAAGTGATACCACAAAGGTTAGGGTGGTTTTTAATGCCTCATCACCAGATTCCAATCAAGTCACATTGAATAACGATTTGATGGTTGGCCCACAGCTACAAGAAGACATGAGATCATTGGTAATGAGATTCCGCTTAAAGAAAGTCGCATACGTATCGGACATTCAGAAAATGTATCGCCAGATACTCGTCACCCGAGTTAAACAGACACCCTTCATGTATTTCTAAAATACCACATGGACCCCCACATGGACCCCCAGTGCCACATAAATGGACAGGTACCAGATGCCTTACCAGAAGCCCTGCTGAAGACCACCAGGATCTTATAAACAAACAATAACTTCTAATGCAACTCGTTGTCTCCCACAGAGGTGATTGAAATAACGCCAGACACACCACCACCCCGAAGATATGTTTATTATATAAGACGTACTTTGCTTTGTATAGACGCATTATTACTCTACTCGCCATCCGCGGCGGTACTCTGTATAATCTTTTAATTAATTAAATGTGTGAATAAAGTTTACATTTTTTTTCGGAAAACTCCGTCGCTGAAAGTTAACTGGCGCCCAACGTGGGGCGTCATCGCGAAATTCGCGTTCCGTGAACTCTGCATCGCAGAAGAATTCGCAGTCTTTCAAGACGAAGGTGACGCCACTGAAGAACCCCAAATTTGTTAGCTGCCGACGTGATGTTTCTCCGAATCGTCGCGACGCTCATACTGTAAGTGTTCGCCAATTTTTTGTTTCTGTTTCCCAAAATCCAGGGCCTTTCCTTTTCCTACAATATCCAAATTGTCGGATTTCTACTTCTTCTTTAAAGTAATAATAATAAGTATATATTTTTTCTATTTATTGGACATTTAATTTTCTTTCTTTTTTTTATAATGGCAGTAGAAAACGTATATGTAGATATTGGTCAAAGTCTGCACGCCATACCAATATATAATGGCGACTCTGACAGACTGTACCCATTTTTAAACGTGGCAAAGCAATTTATAGATACGCACGGTAATTCACCTAGAATTATTGAACATGTACTATCACGGCTGAGAGATAAAGCAGCTGATGTAGTCTGTATGGTGATACATTCCTATAATTGGGATACTATAAAGCACACCTTAATAAGTCGCTGTGGCGATGGAAAAACCATCGACTTATACAAACACGAAATTTTAAATATGAATCTTGTAAATGGTGACTTTACTGATATGATTCTGAAGTTGGATAGAAAATTATTTGCAATGGAATCCATGCTAATTGATCTAAATGGTTGTGAACATGCCAGATTTGCTATTGAAATTTATAAGCAGGATGCAAAAACTGCTCTTTTAAGACATTTACCATCGTTTATTCAAACACAAGTAATTACTTTGAACTATCACTCCCTATGTACACATATACAGCAACTTTGTGCGCATAATTTATTAAGCAGAAATAGCAGTAACCACCACTTTAAAACCGGTAAAATTCAACATGGTATGCGATCCCCTCAAAACAATTACCCTTTGCATCGAGCTCAGGGGTATACACCTACGCCATATCCTCATAATCAGCGATTCGCGCAATCGCCACGTCACACGTACCCGCCACGTCCGCAATCTATAATGCGTCAACAATGGCAAAGAAATGAGCAACAGCGGCATCAAAATTACGCAAATCATAATAATAATAACAACTATTTTAACAACAACCGTAATCATTTAAATCGGAATAACAACTATTTTAACAATATTAATAATCACGTAAATCGGGACAATACGCAATTAGCAGACCGTGACGTAACCATGCGTACAGCCAATCGGTCCTCCAATAGTCGGGGTCCCATGATAAATTTAGGAAGAGGCATGGTAGCACAGGAATTATTCAATCAAGACAATCCTCAGCATGAGGAAAATGAAAGTGAGGATTTTCACGAGGAAAACCCATCGTGTATACCAACGTGATATTATTAAATAACGTAACTTTTTCCGATCTACCATATGTAGTAGAATCGCACTACGGTTTAAAAATATTAATTGATACGGGTTCAAGTCGATCTTTTATTACAAATAAAGTTCATAAAAAGTTATTTCCAGACCAGGAATATGTACCTGAGATATTTACTGTTAGGACGGCACATCAAACGACTACACATAAAGGGGTAGTTAAAACGCCATTCTGGCAAAAAGTATTTGGGCCAGGTACAGAAAAAATGACCTTTTATGTGTTTGATTTTAGTGAAAAATACGATGTTTTAATAGGAATGGATTTATTAAAATTAATGAGAGCTGAGATACAAATTCATGAAAACAAACTAAGGACGCCTCATAAAATAATTGATTTAAATTATACGGATAAGCCCAGAACTAACAACTTAAATGAATTACTTGAAGAATATAAAGACATATTTTCGAGCGACGTATCGTCTAGTTGTACACCCGATGTCGTTCACGAAATAAAACTCACCTCTAACGAACCAATTTATCAACGCGCCTACCGGTTACCACAAATACAAAGAGAGGAAGTCAAACGACAAGTAGATGAGATGTTAGCCAACGGGATAATTAGGCATAGCGATTCCCCGTGGTCAAGCCCCGTCCATTTAGTACCAAAAAAATTTGATAAAGATGGCATCCAAAAATACAGGTTGGTTATTGACTATCGCAAACTAAACGAGCAAACGCGAAGCGACAAATTTCCTTTACCAATAATTGAAGATATATTTTCTCAATTAAATGGCAATCAATATTTTTCCACACTTGATTTAACAAGTGGGTATCATCAAATTAGAATGCACCCTAACAGTATTGAGTGTACTAGCTTCGCGACATTGGACAGACACTATGAATTTTTGCGCATGCTTGAAGCATGCTTGCATTTGGCTTGAAGAACGCGCCAAGTACTTTTCAAAGAATGATGAATTCTGTACTAAAAGAACATATAGGGAAAATCTGCATGGTATATTTAGATGATATGATAGTATACGCGGAAAATAAGGAAAAACACCTAGAAAATCTAAAACTCATATTCGAAACATTAAGAAAAGCAAACCTCAAAGTCTCTCTGTGTAAGAGCGAGTTTTTCAAAACGGAGGTAAAGTTCTTAGGCCACGTATTAGGTAAAGACGGACTTAAACCAGATCCAAAAAAAATCGAAGCTATTAATAAATTTCCTATACCTAAAACAATCAAAGAAATAAAATCCTTTCTAGGAATGGTAGGTTATTACCGAAAATTCATTAAAAATATGAGTCAGATTACGCGCCCTCTGACCGAATGCACAAAAAAGAATGCTAGTATAAAACATACCACAGAATTTATTTCTGCCTTCGAAAAATGTAAAACACTTTTAATAAATGCACCCATATTAAAATTTCCTGACTATAATAAATTATTTGTAGTAACCACTGACGCTAGCGATAAAGCGTTAGGGGCCGTCATAAGCCAAGAAGACCACCCTGTGGCCTACGTATCACGAACGTTATCGGAAACGGAAAGAAAATATAATACCACCGAAAAAGAATTATTAGGTATTATATGGGCATTGCAACAATTCCGGCCATATTTATACGGTAGGAAATTCGTGATAGAAACGGATCACCAACCACTTACTTGGTTATGTAAATTAAAAGAACCTAATGCAAAATTAACTAGATGGAGACTGAAGCTTATGAAATACGACTTTGAAATAAAACACAAAAAGGGATGCGTTAATCACGTAGCCGATGCTCTCTCTCGAATTCAAATCAATTTAACAGAAAGCGAAATAGTAGAAACCGGAAGTGAATCTGATAACGCGACTGTCCATAGTAACGCGGATGATAACGAGTCAGGTATACCTATAAAAAGCGAACATCCTAGTGGAAAAATGAATAGGATTTTTATTAAGCTAGGAATAGAGTCGGAACATAGAAAAATTAACCGCGACCATTATCTTACGTTGAGCGATAGTAGTATGGGTGAAGAATTTTTAGAATTTGCCTTAAAATATTTAGACAAAAATAAATATGCTATTGTTTGCCCTGACGAAGACCTGTTTCAAATCATCTCTGAAGTATACCGTACCAAACTGAATAAATCAACTTTAAAATTAATCAGATACACAAAAATATTAAAAGAACCAACAACGATCGAAGAACAAATGGAAATAATCATAAATACACACAAGGAAAACAACAGACATCTAGGCATCACTGCTATGATAGAAATAATTAAAAGAAATTATTATTGGGAACAAATGAAGAAAATGGTACCGTTAAATGCTGCAACATTGCCTGGATTTTGACGTTTTTGATAAATAATTTAAAAAAAAAGAAGAAAATCTTATAGTCATTTTTTATACAATGCAAGATTGGACCTTATACCACGTACACAAGGTCGAAAATTAGTTTAAAACGCATTAATCTATCTAAAATGAGCATTGTAACATGCAGGTAAAGTTGTTGTTGAAAACAGCAACTTTGCCTAGCGATGTATTTCTATATTGTGATACTTTTGAAAACCATACCCCTCAGTCTCAATACCTCGGATTCATAAGGTCCCTTATTAATTAGTAGCGTTTCATAACTACGTCAATATATATTTTTAAGAAAGGTAGGCAAAGTTATGTAAGCTTCCCTCATGTTTACACACAAAAATGACGAGTGTCACAGGGCTGTCACAAATTACGCCCACTCGTTTGGAATGTAGTGAACTTATGGTACTTGGCTTCCTACTCGCTCGGCCTATAAGCTCTGAACTGGATGGACCAAGAAATTTAAAAGATATAGGGAATCTATCTTTCTTCAATCTGTTCGTAAAATTTGCCGAAATAGCGCTTTGTTTTCTAAATATTAATAAAAAAACACGAAAATCGGGCTGCGCGAAGCGAAATATTTTATTTTGATTTGCGATATTCGACCTTGCTTGTATGGGTGATGTCATAGGCGTTATATTGGTCCTTAAAAATGTTTACGGGTAGGTATATTCTTGTTTATACAAGAAGTGAAATAAACGAAAGTCGTTATTAAAACACAATTTTGGAGATATTTTCATTAAATGACAGTTTTTATAAACATATACCTATCAATCTTTTTTCAGCAATACAGTAGGTAACATTGTATTTACCTAGGTAGGTACTCTAAAAATTACAATAGGTTGAGTAATGACACTTAGAATCTTATAGGAACTATAAATGCTAAACAATAATTTTCAAAATGTAAAAAATTTAAAAATCTATATGGAAAAAAAACTACAAATAGGCAGTCTTACGCCGTAAAAACAGAGTAAATAAACTAGAAGAGGCTATTTTAGTCAAAATTTCTATGTAGTCAGTTAGATTATGAAAAAATATTGGACACGTATTTTTTCTTTTGTCAATCAAACAAAAAATGATGAAGATAGGTATAGCCCGTTAAAGTTGCGCGTGACGTCACTAAGACCCTAAGACTAAGTGTGCGCTAAGATTAAGTGTCTTAGTGACATTACGCGCAACCTTAACGGGCTATATCTTCATCATTTTTTGTTTGATTGACAAAAGATGATGAATGAATGAATGAAATTTATTTATAATCTAACGACGGACTTAATAGAATTTTTGACTAAAATAGCCTATTGTCCTACTTTATAGAGGTACAAAACAAACACATAGGTAGGTCTGAGTTTAACATACCTATCTACCTACGCAAAAATTAATATAAGTAATAAAAAACTTTTAAAAATAATTTTTGTCATCGTCTTCATGGCAAAGTACGTATTCTTCAGGTTTATCAGAAATTTTACGAATTTCAATAGTTTTAACAATTGAAACTTCTGTTACCGTATCTCTGTCGTTCTTCCTGGACCTTTTAAATTTCAGTTGGCCTTTATTCCGGAATGTGGTATAATATGATATATTGTAAGAATTATCATCATTACAGGCTGTTACCACGCCAATGTAATATTTCCACGTCTTGTTTTTATAATATCGGACCAAAACATAATCGTTAACAAAATATTTTGAAGACTCCTGTGCATTATGTGGTATATTAGATGTTGGAATACAATCTATTTCAGTATTTCTTAGTAAATCTATATTTGATTCATCTGTACTAATTCTAAACTTTTGTTTAATTTCATCATTTTCCTCTTGTGGCACTCTATCTACATTGTCAGTTTCAATCAATTCTATGTCTACTTTATTTTCAGCAATTTCAATGTTTTGTTTCGTTTTAACGATTGTATTTCTCTTTATATCTTTGTCGTCATCACTCAGCATAATTTTTTCCAGTGGTTCTTCCGTGACTTGTTTAATATTTTTTTCATCTTCACAATTTGTTTCAGACAGACTCCACGGATCTTCATAAAATGCTACGTCTAACAAATCGGAGTCACTATGAATACTTATCAAATCACTTACAGAAGTCGTCGAAGAACTCCTTCTTATTTTATTTTTTTTGAGATTCTTTTTGCCAATCTTCTTTTTTCTTTTCACTAACTTTTTCTTCTTTTGGGTCTTAATATTTCCATCGAAGTTAGAAGTATTTCTCTTTTCTTCGTCGGTACTTAAGTTACCATGAACATTTACATTAATGACGACATCATTTGATAGGCAATTAGTTGGAGATCGATTCGAAGTCGTATCATCGAACAGATCATTATTTCCTGTAAATGCTATATTTTCTTTGTCCAATCTTACAGACGATAAAAGTTTTACCTTAGGAAGATCGCTTGTAATGTCGTCTAAATCGATAGATGTGACATTTTTTGTCCGTTTTTTAGTAACTTTCACCTTGCGAGACATTTTTTCAGCCTCTTCAGTAGACACTGATTTTCCTGCTGCGATTTCAAGTTTTTGATTTTTTTCTTTGTTCAATGGCTTACCTTGTCTATTGATCTGCAAATATTCTAAAAGGGTGGTATCAAATGTTTGTTGTTTTTCTTTAGTGACTTCAGGGATTTTATCGATGACTTTAGAGGGATTAAAAGGGTAAATCCCTGCGGCTGCAAATCCACTTTTGATGTTGTTTTCACTGTTCATAGATATTTTTTGCATAAGTTCGTTTAACAATTCTGGAAAATGGCATTTATTAATTGCGCAAACATTAGCATTTGAAAGCTTATAACGAAGCAAAATTTGCCTCCATTCTCTTTTCATCGGGCCAAAAAAAGCCAAATCTAGGGGCTGAGTAAGATGAGTAGCATTTCGAGGCAGAAAAACAAATCGTATGTTATGTTCTTGACATAACTTTATAGTGTTCACGCTAATGTGTGACGATAAATTATCTCCTATGACGAGTTTAGGGCCAGCTAAACTAGCTGCCCAGGGTAAAACCATAGATTCAAACCAATTATCAAACATTGTCATATCGAACCATCCGGACGACGTTCTGTTGTATCGCGCATTTGGAGGTCCATTACGACACCATCGAGTCCATAAATGTTCGGACTTATACACCACATAAGGTGGTAAACAATGACCGTTTGCTGTTACAGCGAACATTATAGAAATTGAAGTTTTCGTTGAATTAATGACGCGTTCGGGATGTTTGGTACCTCGTTTGAATATAGCTTTACTGGCACCAGGGTCATCACTGAGGTTCGTCTCATCAAAGTTCAGTATATTACTAGGAGGAATATTTTCGAGTGACGTTTCTAGGTTTTTGTAAAAGTCAATCATCTCTGGGACCGATTTTGCAGCGCGACACCGCTTAATGTTTTGTGTTGCACGTTGACTAAATTTATGGCGTTCGAGAAAAGTGCGCGCCCATCTCTCCCCAGGTAATTTACCACCAAAAACATTAGACCTGTCATTACTTTCCAAATAATTATGTACAACAATTCGCAAGTCAAGCAAGGTTAGTGGGCAACCGAACTCGGCGGCGACGTTGATTACACCAGCTATATGTTTTTCTTCAACTTCTGTAAGATTCGTCGGCCGCCCGACAGATTTTTCATGAAGATTTTTACATCTGTTCAAAATTGTTCGCCTGGGGATTCCAAACTGCTTCTCTGCCTCATATGACGAAAGTTTTTTACATCTCACTAAGTCGATTGCTACATTTAGCATTTCTTGTGAATAATTCGCATACGATCTTGCTCCAGGCTTTCTTCTATCTTTACCCATCTTCGAAACCTGTTCAGACACCAAAATATCTAAATAAATATAACATGAACTATTTTTTTTAACAATGAAAAATTTCAGCCAAATTTGTTAATTTTTTTTACACAAACAAAGCACAACTCTCTTTTGCGAATGGAATACCAAAATGTGACAATAGGTTTCTTTCATTATCTTCAATATCTAAGTAGGTACGCAATATTAGTAATTACAACCGTACCTATTCCATAAAAATGTTCATATCACTTACAAATATAAAAAAATAATGACTATTAACTGTACCTACGCAAATAACACCAGTCCCAAGTTCATATCAACAAAACCACAACTGGCTTCGAGTTGCGTTAAAAGGTGACAACCCTAAACCTAGGCAATGTTTTGATTATTTTTGCGAAAACCTGCTACTACATTGCCTGGCTTGATTTGGTAGTCTTAAATGTGTTTTAGATTAAAACAAATATTCAAAGGAACGAAACAAGCATATTTGATTTGCTATATTACTTTCTGATTAGTAAAATCTGCATCAAAATACTCACAAAACAAATTTCTTCCACAGGCCTCAAGAAACACGTGCACTTTGGCAGACATTGAACTGTCACTGACTTTTTATTTTTTAATTTCTAGACATGACACCTAATTAGTGTTGCCATATTCGATGTCGACTTTCCTCACAGTGGTATCATAGACAATAAAGTCGTAATAGAACGATAATAATCATTTTTTTTTTTAAATCGGCAATGTTGTGGCCTTTGGGCAATGTTGCAGCATTCTACGGTACGCAAGTACGTAGAAAGTTGCGAAACGTGTCATCGTGCAAAATATAATAGACACCCTATCACGGCCCCGTTAGAACGAACATCAACTCCTCTGAAACCAATGGAGGAATGGATGATAGATATATTCTTCTTTAAAAACCATAAATTCCTTACAATAATTGACAAGTTTTCTAAATACGCGTTATGTAAAATATTACAAACTGTTAATTCAATCGATATTTGCAATGCACTTATCGATGTATTTAGCACAATCGGCACTCCTAAATTAATTATTGCAGACGGTGAAAAAGGAATCTCATCGCTCACTACGCAAGAGCTTTTGAAACAGTATAAAATTAATTGTCACATAACTACTCCAAAACATTCCACCTCTAAAGCGGAGGTTGAACGTTTTCATTCTACTTTAATTGAAATCTTAAGACTACAAACAGAAAGTAATCCTAACTTGTCAATAGAAAATATAATTTCGTTATCGATGTTAGCATATAATAATTCCCCACATAGTACGACGAAGTTTACCCCTTTTGAAGTACATTTTGAAATTAGAATATGAACCATCTCAGCATTTATTAGTAACGGAATACGTGTCTAGACATAGAGAATTAATGACAAAGGTATATACACAAATATATAACGATATAGATTTACTTAAAAATAAGATTCAGCAAAGAAACTCCGAATCTGACTTAAATATGCCTAAAATAGGTCAAATGATATACGTAAAAAACACAGAACGTGGGAAAAATAAAAATAAATACATAGGTCCTTTCAAAGTATTAGCGATAGAACCACGTAACACAATTGTATATCAACGTAGAAATTCGAAATTAAAAACCCACGTTAATGAAATAAAAATTGCAGGTACAGTGTCGGATTCGCAAGAGGAACCGTCTACTTCGAGCAACTCAAAAACAACCAACATTTTGCAATAACCAGTCTGGGAAACGCCAAAGTGAGAGCAGGAGAATGGAAAATAATTCACGTACTAAACTTAGAAGCCATCGTAAAACAACAAGAATTGGCAAAACAAAATTTTTACTCGTTAAATAAAAAATCGGAAGAAAACGATATCTCCTATACGTCGATCAACAAAATCACTTACCTATTTGACGAAATAATAAGTCATATCGACTTAAACAAACGCATCAAGAGAGGTTTAATTAATGGTTTGGGCTCTATAATAAAATCTATCACAGGAAACGCCGATAATGATGACATTGAACGTTTAACAAGAGAAATCAATCAGAATCGTCATATCTTAAAAGAGCAGATCTCTCTAACTGCCTCTATTTTAGATGATTTTCACAAACAACTATTCAACCTCACGGAAAATCAGAAAAGATTCAACGATATTGTAAATAAAATAGCGGGCAAGATAAATGCCTTCTTGCTTTACGCTGACTTAGTATATCATGTAGAAACATTAAATAATTTACTAGAAAGACTGTCCACAGCGATAACATTTGCCCAACACGGCATGTATCATCATTCGATTATTAAACATGATGTGCTTTTAGATTCGATAAAATTTATACCTAAGGGTCAGCTAATCACTGACAACTTATTAATGCTAAGTAGTTATTTAAGTGTCAAATTGCATAAACTAGAAAATCATTATTACTTTATAATTACTTTGCCTTTAGTAGAGGAAGTAAAATATGAATATTTGGATATTACCCCAATAATCCAACCCTTAAATGATACCCTTTGTACTTATCCCATCTCCCAACGGAGACAATTATTGCGACATGATAAAGTATTTGAGGCAACAGACTGCACTAATAACGACGAGTATATATGCACTAAGAAGGCAATCAAGTTATCATCATGCGAAGAGAATATATTACAACTAGAAGAAGAAAACTGTAAACTTTCAACAATTCAATGCCCTGCAAACATGTGGACGAAAATCAGCAATAATATATACCTCGTCTATACGACGGCAGCCGAAAGAGTCGAAATAGAATGCAGAGATGGAGTAAAGCAAACAAAAATCAAAGGATCTTCCCTTATAAAGAACGAAAATTGTCGTGTCACGTTCCAAGAACATACAATGGAATCAGTTGAAACACCTGAAGAAATTCTGCGGATTACGGAACAACTGCCACCTATCCAGTTTAGCAACAATGAGAATCAAATGGAACAGCAACTACAACAGTTAAGAAACCTTAAAATACCCGAAGGTAACGCTAACACAAGTTTTCCTTACATCATTGTCTTATATATCACATCAATAATACTAAGTCTATACCTGGGAACAAAAGCTTTCAAGAGGTTCCAATTACAACGCACAAAGAGACGTGACACATATCAGAGGAATGACGATATTGAGTTGACCACTGAACCAGCTCACCTTGAAACTTCACCTTCAATACCCCCTCGTCGTGAAGGGATATTTCCAGTCCCAGGGGAGAGGAGTTAAACAGACACCCTTCATGTATTTCTAAAATACCACATGGACCCCCACATGGACCCCCAGTGCCACATAAATGGACAGGTACCAGAAGCCTTACCAGAAGCCCTGCTGAAGACCACCAGGATCTTATAAACAAACAATAACTTCTAATGCAACTCGTTGTCTCCCACAGAGGTGATTGAAATAACGCCAGACACACCACCACCCCGAAGATATGTTTATTATATAAGACGTACTTTGCTTTGTATAGACGCATTATTACTCTACTTGCCATCCGCGGCGGTACTCTGTATAATCTTTTAATTAATTAAATGTGTGAATAAAGTTTACATTTTTTTTCGGAAAACTCCGTCGCTGAAAGTTAACTCCCGTGAAGACGCCGATTACCAGAGAATACCTTGGCGTAAAGACACTAAAAATCCAATCAAAGATTATCGACTGCTTACCGTGACCTTTGGGACTGCGTCGGCACCCTATCTGGCAATTAAGACACTACAACAAGTAGCAATCGACGAAGGCAGTGCATATCCTGAAGCTGCTGAAACAATCAAGTCAGATTTCTGGATGGACGATCTGATGTCTGGACAAGATACCGTAGAGAAGGCTATAGAAGTAGCCCACAATATTGCAGCTATACTAAAAAAAGGAGGCTTTATATTACAAAAATGGTCTTCAAATAGTGCGGAATTTCTGAAAGAATTCAACCCGGTAGAGATAAGTTCACTCGTGAAAGTTGATTTACATGGTGGTGTAGTCCGCACCCTGGGTCTATCCTGGAATCTTGATGAAGATAAGCTGAAATATAATACTAACTTACCCCCACTTGCTAAAAAAGTGACGAAAAGAAGCATTCTGGCTGAAATACATCATATTTTTGATCCATTGGGCTGGTTGTCCCCTGCACTGCTTCCTGCAAAGTTACTACTGCAAAGGCTATGGCTGGAACATGTTACCTAGGATGTAACGCTGAAACCTGAAATAAAAGAAGAATGGTTAGAAATTAGACACAGCTTAGAAAATATCAATGAAGTGGAAATAGATCGATGGTTACACACAACAAAGGAGAACTTACCTGATGTTACTATACACGGTTTTTGTGATGCCTCCATGAAAGCTTATGGTGCCGTAGCCTATCTCAGACTGAAGACTAAAGAAGGAAAATACAGAACAGAATTGATAGCAGCACGTACTCGTGTTGCCCCGATTAAACCCCTTACCTTACCAAGACTAGAACTAAGTGGGGCAGTTCTATTATCGAAACTCTTAAAACACGTTAGTGAAGCTATGCACATACCGGTATCTCAAGTTTTCGCATGGACAGATTCCACGATTGTGTTGTCCTGGCTTCGTGGTGATCCTAATAGATGGCAAACCTTTGTCATTAATCGAGTTGTAACTACCCTTGACAACATGAAAGAAATGGTTTCACGTGATCTCACAAGATAACCCTGCAGACATGGCTTCGCGAGGAATGAAGTTAGCAGAATTCAATCAAAACCAGCTTTGGTGGCATGGCCCAGCTTGGTTGATACAAGAAAAAATTGAGATGCGACAAGTTGAAGATGAAGAAGTAGACCTGGAAAAAAGAAAAGAAGTTAATGTTAACACGAAAATACTAAAGGAAAAAACTGAAAAGGAAACATTACTTACTCAATTTGAAGAGTTTAATGATTTAACGGAACTAGTGAAGACCATCAGCATCTGTAAGAGATTCTTTCGATTAAATAAATGTAAAGATATCACTTCAAGTAAAGTACTAACAACAAGTGAATTAAACGAAAGCTTAGGAGATTACGTTAGAATAGTGCAAAATGACGAATTCCTCAACGAAATTAGTAATTTGAAAGAAGGAAAGTCTATAGAAAAGAAAAGCAGTGTAAAGAATTTGAATCCCTTCCTGGATGACAAAAATATCCTCAGAGTTGGAGGTCGGCTACGTCACGCTGATATCCCTGAAACCCGCAAACATCCGATGATATTAAGTAGTAAGAATCATTTAGCAAGACTGATTGTTTTAGATGCACACAAGAGAACACTACATGGTGGAGTTCAACTTACCATGAATTACGTACGATCTCGTTTTTGGATTACTAGACTCAAGACCTTGGTGTCGTCTACTATACATCAGTGTCTTATTTGTGCAAGACAGAGACCCATAACTCGCAATCAAATGATAAGTGATCTTCCCAAAGAAAGAGTTTCTCCTGCACGCCCTTTTTATAATTCGGGGTTAGATTTTGCTGGACCTCTCCAAATGTTACGTTCCAAAGGCCGAGGCAGCAAATGTGATAAAGGCTACATCTGCATTTTTATATGCATGTCCACTAAAGCAGTTCACCTCAAACTCGTTGGTGATTTGACTACAGATTCCTTTTTGGGGGCCTTTAAACGTTTTGTGGCAAGAAGAGGTAGATGCGGACATATTTGGAGCGATAGAGGTACAAACTTCGTAGGTGCGAGTAAAGAATTACAAGAGATGTGGAACGATACTAAGCTTGAAATGCCCGAAAATCTGGTGAATATGTTAACCGAAGACGGAACCCAATAGCATTTCAACCCCCCCTACAGCACAAACTTTGGAGGGTTATAGGAGGCTGGGGTAAAGTCAATAAAACACCACTTAAGGCGGATCCTAAGTACAAACCTAACCTTTAAAGAAATGACAACTACCTTATGTCAAATAGACGCGTGCCTTAACTCGAGGCCACTATGCCCTTTGGACGACTCTGACACAGAAAATCTATAAATACTTACTCCAGGCCATTTCCTAATAGGAGAAGCACCCATTAACGTACCTGATCCTAACTTAAAGGACGTAAATTGGAATCGCCTATCAAAATGGCAACACACTCAAAGATTAGTAAAAGACTTTTGCACAAGTGGCAAATGGAGTATTTATCACGACTGCAACAACGGCCTAAGTGGTTGAGTCGCAAACAAGAATTCCAAATTGGAGATATTGTCTTGATAAAAGAAGAAAATCTTCCTCCTTGCAAGTGGGCATTGGGGCGTATCACGGATAAACATCCAGGAGAAGACAATCTGTGTCGCGTTTATAGTTTAAAAACTGGTGGTAAAATAGTTAAACGTTCAGTGTCGAAACTTTGTGAACTTCCTATAAACAAAAATAAACCAAGTGAGGAGTGACTTTTCAAAATGGCTTATTTCTGTATGATCATTTTTTTCAGGAACAAGAAAAATACAAAAACTTTTCATACATGAACATTTTTAGTAACAAACTTTTATGTACATAATCTAGGTAGGTTAATAGATCGTTCCACAGTGTATATATTTTTTTAATACTCTAAATTATGAGTTATTATAATATGATTTAAGGAAATAAGCCATTTAGTCGCAAACTCCAAGAAATAAGATGTTTTGTTTCAGCATTCCTTAGAAATAAGCCATTTTGTTTCGGCACTCCTAGAAATAAGCTATTTTGAAAAGGATGGTCTAGCAAAAAAAAAATATCTTGTTTTTTAAAAACTTTTATTAAAATCTGAAAATCACACGCGGACTTCTCCTACATCCTCTTCATTGCAGTCACAATCATATTGGTGTTCCTCAGCTGATTCCTCCGTCACATGTAACAAAATATTTTTGTACCATTGAAGTTCAGGCAAGGCAGTCCATTCTTCCCCAAATTGTTTTTTAAGTAAATTTAATACATCTTTTTTCTTTTTTTCTGAAACTGGCTGCGGAATAGATTCTGCAACATCAATAGTTAGTGGAATACGTTTACCCCGTTTCAATAATGTCTGCCAAGGATCATTTCCATCAAATCTATAATATTGGGAAGCTTTTATTTCACAACCGATAGTCTTCTGTCTTTTAACAGTTTTTTTTTATCCAGACTCTTTTTATTTTTTGCAATCCCTCCACATTTTAAAATTTTTCCTTTAAATCCTTTATTTCAAGCAGTTGCCAATCATTTCCTAATAACCTTACATTGCCATGGTTTTTGAAGATATCATGCTAACCATCTTTGGTGGTGATCACTGGTATTTTTCTTAGTTCTTTTACCAGTCGTCCAAAAACACGATCTGCGGGCAAAAAACTATGACCACGCACTGGAAAAAATAAATGTATTTCCTTCACTTGAGCAGGTGATTTTGAGTAAAGCCATTGCATTAGTGAATGTATGATATGATTATTTTTATTTTGGCCTCCGCAGCCATCACAAAATAAACGTATAGTATCAACATTATTGTCAATGTTCATGGAGGATAGATAATCATATACAGCTGTTCCTATTTCTGTTGGCCCGCGCTTGGCAATGGTTTCATCCCAAGTATAAAACCAAGGATCTTTTGAATGTAAAGGTACAACACAAAAATTATAAAGACTTATTTGCCTAAAATAAAAGGCATCTTGAATAGGCGTTTTTGGAAGTGTTTGTACCTGTTGAAGATCAAAACAAAGTGAAACGGAGTTTGGAGGATTATCTTTCATGTGAGTATAAAATGCCTGGGCCCTTATCTTATGTACCCGAAGTTCTACCATTAATTTTTGCTTTTTTTTACTGTCTCCTTCATTTTTAATTCTATTTCCCCACAGCACACACACATTGCAAGCATCAGAGGATGGCGCAGAAAATCCCACATTAAACTCTTCATAAAATATTTTATAAAACATGGTTTTTTTTACTTGCAAGTTTGAGGCGACAGAAGAATTATACAACTCCCTTAGTTTCTTACAGTTTAAATCACTAGACAGATATATTCTTTTCGATTTTTGTCTGTTGTGGTGGCTTTCTCTTGCTGGCAGACATTTAATGAAATTCCTCAGTGATTCCTTTTTATCAATAGATTTGTATGACTTACGGTCCCCACCACGCTTTTCTTTAGGAATATTTCCTCTGACTGTAGTTCTATTGATTATATTAAGCCTCTTTTCATTGACACTAAAAACTGCAATGAACATTTTCTTACACACAGTCTTAATTTTATTTTTCTTACAAAATAAGTTGTAACTGCAGCTTACAGTTCTCTTTCTCATATTATTTGATGGTTTGGTTTTATCCTGTGGTTCATACGAATGTAATAATCTACAAAGATAGGTATCTTGATCAATTTTGGACGTGTTAGCATAAAACGCATTACGGTTTTTTAGAACTTGGCGCGTGGTGAAAGAACTACATTTATATTTACTGCCCTCTTTGTGCTGACATGGAATCCTGAATTCTGAACCCAAAGGATTCTTATCAATGTACCTGAAGCAATAATAAATTTAATAAATTAAATAGGTATCTAGTAGGATTAAATTACAATTCAAACGAGTGCCGTTCATACATTGCTGAAAACTACTTACGATTTTCTTGTTCGACTGTTTTGTCCTGATTTCCTTTTTCTGGTGCCTGAATTTAACTCCTCTACGGTCTTATCTGCCACTAGCACCGTTATTTACTCTGAATTAATCTGATCAGCAACAAAATGAACAAAAACACCAACGACACGAGAAAATATTTTTCACCTTGACACTCAGCTCAGCCTTGACATGCATGACAGAACTGAGTTGACAGCAATGTGACACATGACGTTTAATATTTTTTTAATTGGCCGTAGTCAAATATAAAGTGTTGCCAATGTATAAAAATATATTTGCGGATCCACTTCCAGATCTAAAGCAATCTTTCCACCCTCCAAAATAACCTGTGATACCCAGCTTAGAAATAAGCCTTTTTGATACGTATTAACAAAATTTCCCTACATAATGTTCTAGAAATGAGCCATTTTGAAAAATACTCCTGTCATAATTAGTAGGGCCGAGAATTAACGTAAATTAAGCTATTTTGTTGCGGAAAGCATTATTCATGGCCATTTTTCTTCGAGATTTAAGTACTTTAGAACCGGACACTTCACGTCATACGATGTGAGTGTTCACAAAGTCCCGATTGGCATAAAAAAAAGAAGTAAAGTTGGGAACCCGAAATAAGCCGTTTTGAAAAGTTACTCCTCAAGTGTCAAGTGTAATAAAAATGAAAGGTTAAAAAAAAATTGACATGTGTAGAAAAATTGTCATGTGTAAAAAAATATATGTCATGTGTAAAAAATATATATACATATATATATCAAATGTCAAGTTCATAATTTTTTAAAAGTATTTCATTTAGAATCCATCTTAGAATTTCATAGAAGAAAACATAAAATGTAAAATTTTAATCAGGTTCGTACATTATGCTAGCTCCTTAATGATGTTTACGACTAACGAGTGCATTTCTTGGAAATATTTATTTGCATCGATACTTTTGCATAGATACTTAGATGTCACTGATGTTGAGTTTTGTTAATGAAATGATGGTAGTAATGAAATGTTAATCATTTAACGATGCAACTGAATTATTATGTTGTATTTTAGGCATGCATTTTATCCTAATTTGACTCGTACTTTTGTACGATCTAAGTTGTAAATTTAGGAAATATTTATGAATTTTATGTTAGGTTTGTCATAGTGATGTATTATTAAAAACTTCGTTTTTAGGGTGGCGGCATGTTACGCCTATTACGGCTATTTAGTTAAAAATGTTATGCATGTACCTATATCGGACAAGCCTTATAAACGATGTGCATGTAAAAATTAATTTAGTTCGCAATAAACCCAGTCAGAGCAAGACGCATGCTATTTTACTTAAAATCCCACAAAAGAAAGGGCCAATCTGAACCTTATGGCCCGAACAATGCCACAGCTTAAATTTTGGATCCAAATCTGCCAAAATGGCAGAAATCTGCCACAAATGGTCACACTGGTAGAAAAATGTTGACATCGTAAAGTTTTGACACTGACAGATAGTTTTCTTTTTTTTTTACAACCCTGGATACTAAATTTTTTTACATTTGTCATAAGTCATAATGTTGTTACGTACGTTTTACAAAGGTAGTTATTTGTTACTTAATATATTATGATATTAGTCTTGCACTGACTTGAACATACGCTAGGTAGGTACGTTAATGTTTTATTTTTCTTTCTTCCACTAAAATTCAATATACTTTGTATGTAGCTACTTATAATGTTATGTGTATGTGTGTAATATTGGTTGACTGGTGGGTGGTGCCGCGCATTGAAATCAAATCGGAATTATTCAAAGTCACAAAATTAAGATTCTAGGAATATCTATATAAGTGCATATATTTATTAAGTATATATTTTATTATTATATTGTATTCTATTCGATTGTATGTCTGATAGTGAGTCATATCATATCACACCGGTGATGAAGAATATTACTCTTGTGATGAAAGTGTGAACGCCTCCTATGTTTCGCTCGGCGATTATGTCAATAACTGCTTCTCGAGTCACTCTACTCATCTTAACATATGCCACATAAACGCCCAAAGCCTTCGGGCTTATTACTCAGAGTTCGTGGACGTATTCGCTGAGGCTAACGTTCATGCCATTTTAATTTCCGAAACGTGGTTGAAACCGGAGCTTTTGTCAACTTCCTATCCATTACCTGGTTTTATACTCATAAGAAATTACCCTATGGATAAAGGTGGCGGTGGTGTTGCCATATACCTCTGGTCGGAAATTAATTACAAAATCTTAAATACTCCTTCTGGCTAATACTCGGCTTCAGCGGAATTTATTTTCCTCGAAATTCAGGTTAGGGGTTCCAAGGCTGTCCTCGGTGTTGTCTATTGTCCCCCATCTACTAATTATTTTTCAGACCTTGAAATTGCTCTAGACACATTTGGGTCTGAGTGCACACATCAAATAATTTTAGGTGACATTAATACAAATCTTAATGATGCAGGCGATTTGTCTCGGTCTCAGAAACTAAATCATATCCTGGATTCTGCTGATCTGAAGGTCTTGCCACTAAATGCCACTCACACAAATACCAATACTGAGGACACCTGGCTGGATCTAATCATTGCTTCATCTGTGGACCATGTTGTCTCACACGGCCAATATCCAGCTCCATGTTTTTCTAGACATGATCTCATCCATTGCTCGTATAATCTCAAACCCCCTAAAATAGTACCCAAAACTATGCATCTCCGTAGTTTTGCCAGAATGAATGTAAACAAACTTAAAACCGATGCTGCCAAAATGGGGCGGGACAGAATATGGGCTGTCGCAACTGTAGATGAAAAAATTGATATTTTTAATCAGCTTTTAACTAACTTGTATGACCAGCACGCTCCTATTAGAAAAGTTAGAATTAAAAGGCCTCCAGCTCCTTGGATAACACGTGGTGTTAGGATGGCCATGCGTAGAAGGGACAAAGCATTTCGGAAGTTTAGGAAGGAGCGGTCTGATGATAACTGGGCTTTGTTTAAGGTTGCGAGAAACCGGTGTAACAGCATGATGCGAGACGCTAAACGCCGTTTAATCTCTGATACTATCTCCTCATCTTCAGCTGCTGATATCTGGAAGTTCTTAGGAACCCTGGGTATGGGCAATTCAAATAACATAGACATCCCTTCTTCGATTACGTTAGACGATATCAATAAACATTTCTCCACATCTACTCCATTGGATCGCCTAACAAAATTGAATACAATATCTTCCATTCAATCTCTCCCAAGTCTCAACATTCCGCAATTTTAATTTATTCCAGTCAGTCAGGAGGAGGTTAAAAAAATATTCTTGGCAATAAAAACCAGGGCTGTTGGTTGTGACCAAGTAAATCATCGCATGATAGAAAATATATTAGATATTATTTTACCAGTCATTACCCACATTATAAATTACTCACTGTCAACATCCCAATTTCCTTTCCTTTGGCGTAAAGCCTATATTCGCCCTCTTCCCAAAATCTCTAATCCTTCCCTTCCCAGCCATTTTCGTCCCATCTCAATTCTGCCGCTCTTGTCCAAGATTCTCGAGGCTTGCGCTCACAGACAACTCACCTCATTTTTCCATAACAATGATCTGTTGAATCCGTTTCAATCTGGCTTTGGGACTGGGCATAGCACTGTATCTGCTTTACTTAAAGTGACCGACGATATTAGAGCCGGTATGGAGGATACTAAACTCACTGTGCTGGGTTTAGTGGACTTTTCGAATGCCTTTAATACCGTCGACCATGACATCCTCTTGGCAATCCTATCCCATCATTCCGTTTCACCTGAGGTAGTAAATTAGTTTTCTTCTTATCTTCGAGGTCGTCAGCAGTCAGTTCGTCTCGACGAACGTACTTCCAATTGGAGTAACATTGATACTGGCGTACCACAAGGCGGGATTCTTTCTCCATTACTGTTTTCAATCTTTATAGATTTTATCACAAAAGAACTTCAGTGCTCGTATCATCTTTACGCCGACGATTTGCAACTTTATACTCAGACGGAAGTCGACCAGGTAGACAGCGCCGTAGAAAGAATAAATGCTGATTTAAGGGCGATAGGTGACTGGTCCCGGCGATTTGGAATAACAGTTAACCCCAACAAATGTCAAGGGATACTGATCGGCAGCTCACGTCTTTTAAGTCGTATTGACAATGGCACCATATCACCAGTATTGTATGAAAACTCCATCATTCCATTTAGTTATAGCGTGAAAGACCTTGGCCTACACATAGTTTCTACTTTCGCCTGGAATGTGCAGGTTTCTGAGACTTCTCGTAGGATCACATGGATTGCGCTCCCTTTACAAACTGAAAAATTTTCTTCGTATTAATATAAAAACTATGCTTATTCAAACTCTTATTCTTCCTATTCTGGACTATGGTGATGTGTGTTACTCGGATTTGAATTGTGACCTCCTAAATAAACTCGATAGACTTCAAAATAACTGTCTTCGATTTATATATAGCCTTCGTAAGTACGACCATGTGTCTGCTTACCGTACGCAACTAAAATGGTTGCTTATACGTCAGCGTCGCCAGTTGCATATTCTCACAACTCTCTTTTCCATTCTTTTTGACCCTAAAACTCCGTCATATCTCAAATCAAAATTCACTTTTCTTCGTGATACTCATTTAAAAAATCTTCGCTCTTCTAGCAGCAACATGGGTATTGAAGGAGCAATAGAAGCCATGCTTTACTGCCCTGAGGCACCATAGGATTTGCTGTTGATCTCGAAGGTGCAACAATTCGGCGAGTGAGGCGTCGAAATATGTAATGACGGTAAAACATTAATGAAAGGTATGCGAGTTAATAATTTTTTTGTTTTAAATTTTGTGGTGTCTGCGAATGTCTGCCACCCGGTTTTCCAAGTGTATATGTTGTCTCTAATAAATATAAATTATGCCATCATTGCAGCGCCTAAGCCACGCGAAAAATATTTTTTTTTTCGAGTTGATAACTAATAAAATGGTAGATGACATTGATCAAATCAAAAGTGGTACCGAGTGACAATATATTATGTGGGGCTGTATATATGGGAAACAGAGTAGACTACCATTCAATCAGACTAAAGACAAAAGATATATTGAACGACTATTATGTGTTATACAGTTCGATGTGTGTGGCCCAATCACTTTTTCAAAATCAACAAAAAATATTTTGTTTGGCCTGACCAATTTACTCATTACTGTATTAAGTAACTATTAACAAAAAAAAAAAAGGTCTGATGTTTTCTCTGGTCTGAAAACGAAGCTAATTAAATTAAAAATTTATTTATTTATATTGTGATAACAGTGGGGAGTATTTATCCACTGAAATAAAAATTGTGTTGAAACGGGAAGTACTTACCACTTATTAGTTTCAAAGATGCCACAGTTAAATGGCGTTGCAAAAAAAATATATATTAAGATCTAATACTGGGAAAGCTCGTTCTATGGTCAATGGTGCAAGTCTAAAAAAGGTATTTCGGCTGAGGCTGTTTTAACTGCTGTTTACTTAATTAATTTAACATGCTTTAATAAAAATACCGTTTGAAATGAGCTATAATATATATATATATTTATTTGTAGAAATTCCGAAGAAAAAAATGTGTTAAACATTTTATTTTTTCTTTGGTTTGGTGTTATGTTGGTAATTCTGATTCTATAATTCAATATAGCTAGTGGGATCAAAATTATTCTGTATACTCTCGTCATCATTATTGTTACCGACGGAAACCAGTGCGGTATTTTCTCCGAGTTCCTTTGCTCAGCTGGTAGCACGGTGGACTGCAGGTCGTGCACAATGAAAACACTTTTCTCTCTTCACTTGTTTATTCCACTAGGCTCACAATGACACTGAAGTACAAATCACATTGATCCTGCCTTATATTTATACATTCGAGCCACAAAAAATCTCAAACTAAAAGAGGGTAGGTGTGCCTAGATATATCCCCTCCACTTTACAATGTCGGTTACCTCACAAGGGGCGTAGCCATGGAAATCCCCAAAATTACCAAGACCTATTACAAATTCGTAAGGAAATTCCATGACCAACCACCTTAGAATACCTATTTACCTCACGTTTAGCACTATATACCTGTGCTAGACGCTACAATTTGTACCAGGGAAATAAATGTTACACCCAGTTCATAACTCATTTACTCAATATAAGTCCATATACAACAGGTAGATATATCTAGGCACCCTATATTTACATCTATTTATCCTATATATACCTAGGTACACCTGCGGTCAGTTCTGCATGGATATTTCCATAACAAAATCGATTGCGCCGATTTGCGCCACGCCCTCTTTAAAAACTTATGTATTGGTTTGGTTTAGATACCATAGATGGCGCTAGTTGGATTGGAAATAAGAAAATAAATAATTTACATGGCTCATTCAAGTCTCGTTCTTTGCTAGTTATTATATTATCACAAATTCTCCTATTAAAATTAAAAACCTTATTGCAGAGAAACGACAGCTAGCTAGGATTCGAACTCGGTAGCATAAAATTTGTCTTATGTTTCAATACCACTAACCATTAGACCAATACGTATCTATGCAGAGGATTAAAATTACCCTACTGTTTATCCTGTTGTAGTTATTTATGAAGGTTGATATTGTAAGCGACTAAAATAAAAACTCAAAAGAATTGAAGGTAGTTTACCATTGATTTATAAAAATGATATCTGGGTGGATCCTACAAAATTGGTTCTCACCAATCTACCGTCGATTTTCATATGAAATTTTCGTTTTTCTTAATTAATTTTTATTGCATATTATGTGAATTGGTTTATATTATCAAGGTAAAAAAGTCTTACTTGTGTTTTATTTGCATTTAAAAAAATAAATTAAAAAAACTACGCAAAACGTCATTCAGACGTTTGAAGCCAAGCGATCTCCTTGGCAACATATAATAACAAAAAAAAAAAAACTATAAGAAAGAGAAAATAATTAAAAAAAAAAACTTTAAATAGATGAATGTCTCATTCATTTTTTTGACATAATAATATATAAAAATTAATATTTAAGAAAATAAATGAGTTCAAAGTTTTGTCACTGTAAACCCGTCATTCAGTTCACGATGACAATTCGACATTTGAACGTCTCCAGTTCATGTTTGCTTGTGTCGAGACGCGTCGAAACCCCATGGAACACCCGCCCACCGGCCGGCGTTGATTTGCCGCCCGTAGTCAGTGGGAGAAAGACGTGTCTTATTGCTATTTCGTCGACCAAGTTTCGTTCGCAGTGTTTTGTCACACCTTTGCGTCATTCAGCAAAGTGCGTGTAATTTCAAAAGGATCAACCGTAAATAAATTCGAATTTATGCATATGGTAGACCCTGGTGGTCAACGATAATTGTGTGTAGTTTTACTCTTTATACACACAATATATTCTTATTACGTTAAAATTAGATATTTCGTAATGACATTATCGTGAACGTAATGACAAAATATTGTGTGATAATATAAGTTCCTGTTAATCGTAGACTATTTACTATTAAACAAACAAGATTTTTTCATACTCATGTGTACTGTATATACTAGCTGCGCCCGCGACATCGTTCTTGTGACGTATTTCGTATTCCTTAGGAATCAGATATTTCTCTTCAATTAATTGCATATTAAATGTTGACCTCATCATTTAGCTACCAACATCCCATATATCATAAAAATCTGCCATAAATATAGTTTTTAAGTGATGGGTGAAAAAACATACATATAGACAGACAAAATGTAAAAAAGATATTAAATATATTTAATGGTACAAACAAAGGTTAATAGTAAGTATATTTGTACTGTATATTTTAAGTTTGAATTATTCTTGTTATGCAGCTGAAATGATGATGATGATGATGGGTAAAAAAATAAGTCAAGGTTGAAATTTAGAACTTTATTTGTTTATTTTTCATTTAACTCGGTGATCTCCTGATGAGACTAATAAAAAAAAATGATATTCTGATTACTCAATCTTAATTGTAATATTAAGTAATAAACCAAGTACTGATGTTACTTTGTCTTTTAATTAGTATAACTAATTCTTATGAAGAAAATAAGACCAACACGTATAAATGTCATTACGCTCCTTTAGACGTCATTACGTTCACGACAATTTACATACATTTTTTTATTACTCAAAATCTATAACGGATAACAAGGTCCAACTACTTGTAAAAAGTTGTTAGTAAGTTATACTATAGAATGTATGCCAAAAGCTTGATATTAGAGAGAAATTCCTGTGGAAGATAAAAAATGCATCAAATTAAATCAATTTGTAGGATCCACCCATCTTTGTTAAATCATAACGTTCTATACTTTCTTTGAGTAAGTTCAGTTACGATTGCGTTAAACGAGTTTTAATTATTTATTTTAATATGAGTTCGTGTTTGAATATTGATATGGCTACGAGGGCCCAAATAATAGCTTTGCCTAAGCAAGGCCTTAATTATTCTGAAATTTCTAGAGAAACTGGCTTAAACGTAAGTATAAAAAAATTATTGAATTCACTTTCTGTTATTTACTTTACTACGCATGGCCATTGAAACATAAAAATAAAACATATATTCCTTATTTAGATAAAGACTGTCACTTTATGGATAAAACGGTTTTACGAGGAGGGTTCGTTGGAACACCGCAGTAGATCCGGCAGAAGACCCCATATTAGCTCAGACCAGCGTGAACTTATGGTGCAAGGTTATGAGGAAAATGGCTTTATCCCAACCAGATATTACGCAGGATTGTTTAACACATCTTTACGAACGGTGCGTCGTGCTCTCCATAGTGAAGGTCTGCATTATTGGCGACATGCTATTAAGCCATTGCTAACCGAAACCCATAAAAGAGCGCGATTAGAGTTCGCTTTGGAATATAGAAATTTCGACTGGAGTAACGTCATATTCAGTGATGAGAAGACTTAAATCTAGCCAACACGGGCGAGTTACGCTGTAGCATAGGAATAATACGCGTTATAATAGTGATCACGTTGTGCTTAACTGTGAATCTGGTCGTATAACAGTAAACATGTGGGGGATATGGGGGGTATGGATGAGTGCCACAGGCCCAGGAGAACTAACTTTAGTACCCAGTCGAGCAAATAGTGTAAATTATTTAGACGTGCTGAAAGAATCGATCAAAATGGCGGTTATACAGGTTATTAGCTGAGACCGGGATAGCTATATATTGTGTTTAAAATGAGCGTAAGTAGGATATATTTTTTTTGTAATAGCAAAATGTTATTATACTAAGTGATTTTTATTATTTTCTGCATTTTTACAAATGTTTATATTGTCTTTTATTCTTTATGGTAGCTACAACCCGGTCTCAAAATTGTTATTGATTTGAGGTTTAGCTTCAATCTCTTCCTCGATTGGGAACGAATACTTAATCTATAAACCTTAAAATCATATTATATCAAATCATTTAGTCAATATATATATCTGCAAAACGAATTTTTGTAATAAACTATACTACACTAACTCTAAATATAAGTAGGCAAAACATTTATAAAACTTATGTTGTGTATTTAGCGAAAGGTTATAAGTTAAATTGTATTCATTATAAGACTATAATATTACTAATGTTGTTTTATTTCTTATCTACCTACACGAAAGTTGCAATTGTAAACGTTAATCAGTAAGAAAAATATTTGTTGATGTTTCCATTTTACCAAATAAAAAAATATTAACATATTTTTTATATTATAAAAAATTATATAAAATATAAAACAATTAATTATTATATTATTTCTTTTTTTTAAAATTAAGCCTTACTTGGGATTCGAACCGCTGCCAATCGGCTCATACGTCAAAAATGCGCCACTAGCTCATCTATCTGTTTTCAACTTTAGTGAAAATAAGATCTACTAGTAAATGAAAGGATAACTTGTCATTTTTTTTTGTGAACAGTGCCATCTAGTTTTATTCTGAGGCTCCTAATGCAAAACCTCACAGAAAAGTAAACCTTATGCTTTCCATGCAGAACTGATCAGAAGAAAATTTTCCATAGCAGCAAAATTCCATAGCAGCAAAAAAATTGAGCAGGGTTTCAACGCCAACTGAGTGAATTATATCTTAAGATGGCGCTAGTATTTCTTAAAAAAAAAAACAATAAGCTATGTTTTATCGAAAATTTATTTTATTTTTTGCTATAGTTACTATTTTATTTCATGTCATCACAAATTATCTTAAGCCAATTAAAAATCATATTTTGCAGATGCACGTTGAGCTAAGCACCTGAGCTTTTGTTATTTTTAATTTGTGAATACGCCATCTAGTTTAAATTCTGTGAGTCCAGGTGCAAACCCTCACAGAAAAATCGACTTTATGGTATCCATGCAAAAAAGACCGTGATAGTACGCTAAAAAGCCCTAACTTAACCATATGGGAAAAAATATCTTTATTTAATTTGCTTATCTATTTACAATATACATATAGCTAGCTATTTTGTCCGCAACAATTATCATAGCAGCCAGTTTACTGGTCATAAAAAATTTTAAGCATATCTTAATATTTTCAATGATTTCTAAAGCGAACAATTTGTAGCAACCCATGGAAATCTATGGAATATAATTAAGAGTAAACACTAGTAGCCATTTTTACCTACAAAACATTCTCGACTGTTTTATCTTTGGTTTATGACTCTAGATTTTTTTAAACACCTTCGATCAATATCATCTCTCACTGAGTCTGTGCGTTTTAATATATTTTAATGTTTTTTAGTGCTAGCTTTAGGTTAATTAAACGGCGCAATATATACTTATAGGCCGCAAACAGACGCTTTTAAACACACAGTAAAAACCCCAGAACAATACGCGTTAAAATCGAAACGGTAGGTACGACAAATACCATTTGTCGTACCGTTTCGATTTTGTGAAGTTTTGGAAGAGGAAACAGTCGAGAAAAAAACCTTGACTTGTAAGAATTTGATCTCCGAGTTATATTCAGTTCCACCCTCGCCATCACGAAATACACATGTACTTAACAATTCTTAAATAAAAAACGAATTGTTCATAAAATATAATCGATAAATGTTTGCAACACTGTACGATTACATGTTTTATTTAAATGGAGTAGGACCACTAGTGCCTCATTATCGCCTTAATGAGTCTAATAAAAACTTACCGTTCCAAGGTCTTGTCCGCCACTGTCCCGGAACTTTGTTTTCGACGACGGTTGTGTACTAAGCTGATAAATTTTTTCAACCATGGGTTCTTGTTGCTTCTTAACATCTTTTATTGGGTTCATATACTCCAGGGATTGTTTGAGCATAGTTATGACTTGTGCTGGAGTGGGGCCTTCTTTCCTCTGGAGAATATTATCTGTTTTAAATTTAAAAACAAAAAATAAAGATACCAAGAACACCAATAAGAAAAACGACACCACCAAGAAATTACACAGAAAACATGTTAATTTCATGTTTTCAAATTGTTGGTGTTATCTTATGTTACGAACTGTTAGGTTTTTTGCTGTAACCTCAAAAAATTTACTTAATCACAAAATTCTGATTTGTTGGTCGTTACAATTGATAAGTGAAAGTTTTACATATAACTCTCAACTTATATAGTAAGTACTTTATTATTTGTCTAAAATCTCTAAAAGTCTCTACGAGTCCACGCCTGCCTGGAATTTCACAGCCTGGGTATAACACGTAAACCCGTCTTATATCAGTCCCAGTAGTATTAACTTCTTCGATTCCTTTATAGAAGCACTATATGTAATATTTAATGTATTTATATGTACAACTTCACTGTCCAATGTGACTCACAAGGAACTTTTGGAATAAGTTCAGGAGTCACGGGTGACTCATTTCCCGATACTTTTTGGCAAGATTTTTCGTCATGAGCGTGGCTCAATAGACTAATAAAAACTACGTGAACGTGTAGCAAAAACCCTAAACTTTCATGTACAAAAATTTGTTTTCGCAATTTTTTAAAATTTCTTTTGTTATGGACAAATAAAAACATGCGTAAATATGGTTATTATTATGGATTATTTAGTATGAAATAAAACAATATTAAAAACATAGAAAACGTTTTATTGGGTTTTTAATATATAAACTAAATAATAAAATTATGATGAAAGAAACTGATGATGAAAGATAAATTACTCACAATGTTTTTCATTGTAACAATCCAAACAAAACGCTTTTTTACAAGCTTTACACTCAGTGTGCACTTGTTTGGCTTTTCGAGCCAGCTGATTCAAACTTTTTAGTTTGGAATAGCAACCAGTACATCTCTTTCGAACTAATTTATTGGTTATAGCATTACGCGGAATTTCCTGAAGACTGTGACTAGACGAAATTGAAGATCTTGAAGGTAGAGAGAGCGAAGGTCTTGGAGGCACGTTAGGTTCCGTAGTTGTTGCTGCTGGCCCGAGAAAATATCTAACTAATTGTTCCTGAACTTGCAAGACAGATAATGTAGGTCTTTCTGCCGCTAATTCATTGTATATGCATCTGGCATTTATAACAGCAACTTGAAACAGTAGATCTATAGCAATTTTTTTGTACCAGGTTAGGCTTTTGCGTAATGGCGAATGAAATGATGCAAGTTGGTCTGAAATGTCTATTCCTTTTTAAGCCTCATTATAATCTATTATAACGTCAGGTTTAGTGACGTCGCCTCTCTTTGTAGACACCTTTGACATACTATCTCCATGACAAGTCGAAATCATAAGTACGTCGCGTTTATCGCACCATTTCAGAACAGTATACAGATTGTCTTTTTGCATGGCTATTTGCTTTCCTCTTTTTAGGTTTTTCTTAACCACTTCCTCTGGAAGATTTTTTTTGTTCTTGCGTAAAGTTCCGCAGAGGTCCGTTTTTCGTTCCTTTAGATATGTTGAGGTTAGAGGAAGGCTGGTATAATAATTATCGGCGACAATAAGACGACCGTCATTCAGGAGCGGTGCAACTAATTGAATCACAGTTGAACCAGGTTTTTATCAAGTCCTGGTAATTGCTCCGATACCCCGGAATAAATCTGATAAGACCATGTATAGCTATTTACAGTACAAGCTTTGTAGCTTCATACCATAACGATCGGTCTTGGCGGGATTGTACGTTCTAATAATTAGTCTTCCGTGAAACTTTACCATGGACTCATCAACTACTATAACATCGTTAGGTAAATACAGGCTGCGAAAATTATCTACAATCCTGTGTATTAGAGGATCAATCTTATGGGTTCGTTGTTCTCCAATAACACCTATCTCAACTTCAGTGAAATGCCAGCATCTAAGTATTGTACTAAATCTTGTTATATGTCATATTTATTCTATGCATTAGCGGATTATAGTAAAGTACATCCAATTTCCAATAATGTTCAATCGAGGGCTTGGGATTTAGTCCCATATATATTATTACGCCAAAAAAGATTTTCATCTCCTCTCTGCTTACATCTTTCCACCTTGTCATCCTGCTAAATTGTGAAGTGCGTATTTGTTTCAGTAAATCTGCATAATTATTAGTATGAATCACCATCTCGTCAATCAAGTCATCGGGGACAAAATATTCATAAATTTTGATCAAAGAAACTTGTCCATCGTCTGTAATGGCGTCCATATTTTGCACCCCATAATTTCCTGTAAATGTTTCCCTACCTATCGGCAAAAAATCCGATTTCCATTCTGAATAAGGTACGTCAGATGAAGATGAACCTCCTGGAGTCGGTGATGGTGATGGTACTGCCCTAGAAGTACTTGCTATGAAGTCCGCAATTACCTCAGTATCCTCGCTCTCTTCGTCGTCTTCATTGGGTTGATATTCATCATCACTGCCACAGCTGAAGGGGTCTTCATCGGAATTTGAAGCTTCCAAATACCGCTCAATTTCCTCCGTTGTATAAGTTTTTTTTAGACATTTTTAGCGATTATATAAACTTTTATGAAATTATAACCTCAATTAGCAATCTCAAATCATAAGCAAATGTTTTGTGTTTTTTTTTATTATTATTTTAGTACCGTCCTGTAATCGAAATAAACTCATTTGTCATTAATTCTACTGTCTATGGCTATGCGCACATATGACTCATTGAACTTACGAGAAAAAAAACATCACCCTACGACCATGAGCATATATGAGCAATTAAAAAAAAATTGAAAACAGATTTTTTTTTCACAAATATATTTTTTAATGATAATGTTACTATTATTTAGCCTAACCGAAGAAAAAAAAATATGAACGTGGAGAAGTCGTAAATTGTATTGTATGGGGACAGTGAAGTTGTTAAGTTGTATAATGTAAAGTTAAAGAAACATGAACACAGCTATCACTTTCACTTATAATTATTAGAAATTATTATTTAATAATTTTATAGAAATTAATTATCACTTTTTTTTATTTAAAATAATTTCAGACTTTATCTCAGCAGTATTATTGGATTAGGCAGTGATGATATTGCGCTACTCCTCTGGTTCAGAACATCCTTCATCCTGAAACAAAAATAAAGCACTATCTACTATTTTTGGTTCTAACAATACCACAATAATTAACTTACGTACTTCACTCTGAAAACACGGTTCATAATTAAAAAACATTTCCTTCTGAATTTTCTTTATCCTACTTTTTATGCGGGGTTGGCACAGCGTGTGAGTTTTTTTCATTTTGTTTTATCTCCAGTCAACTCGTCCGTCACTCCCTTCTTACACATATCCTTCTTTACACCTTCCATTCAAAGTTTCTTTGGTTTCCTTCATTTCGATGTCTATTGATATATTTGACATACATGTTCTGAACATGCTCTTCACATTCCATACCAGCCTAACTTATAATTCCTTAATTATTTTGTTATAAATATGTAGGTACTTTTACAGTTTCTCTTCTATTTCCTAGTCAAAAAAACAAAAGTCAAAAAAATTATTCAATGTAGGAAAAAAATTATCTCTTATTGAAGGTCATTTTTTAAAATATTATTTTAGTGCAAAAGCTAAAAACTACTAGCGTTTCGGAACGACCACTGCTGGGAAGATGACGCCGAAAGAAACCCAGTTCAGTATGGTTCCTACCCAGCTTTTATAATTGTGTTACAATTACAATGCAGATTTACACTTAAGCTTTAATACAGTTAAATTATACAATTACAATTCGCAGTCAACTATTTCCAAGAATTTTGCTCAAAAAATGATAAATGGTCATTTACATTATAATACGCATTTTAATAAATGATTTTTAATAATTTGTCTTAAACTTACATAATGGTAACGCTACTATATTATCTGGAATTTTATTATAGAGGCGCAAGCCGAGATCCACAAAAGATTTTTTTGTTTTCTCTAACCGAAAAGCTGGGATAGCTAATTTGTTTTTATTTCTTAATACTATGAATACCTCCTGATCTTGTCTTTTTGCCTTACACCACACACACACCTCAACATACGCATATCCGCAGCGTGCAACCTTCTTTCATCTGCTGCTTTGGTGGGCCAAGTCTCGAAGTCGTATATCAATAGTCTCGCTCGGTCCATAGCTACTCATGAAAATCACAGTCACCAACTTGTACATTGATAAGCACGGTTTTAAGTAAGTTTGTACCTACAATAAATATGCGTCGCACCTGATATAAGACACTGACTGGCTAACATATAATATGTATAGATATATCCAATCAAAAACATTAACATGCACAAAAATGCGCAAGTCTCGCAACGCAGTTCTTCTACCGTAAAAAAATGTTAAATGTTATGTAAACCAAGTCGATTAATTTAGTACCTACCTATTTAATATAAAGTTATCATATTACTTTGTCATAAATTGATACCTTCTTCACTAACATTTTATAGTAACTATAAAATAATACAATTTTAATGAATAGAGTGACTATATCAATCGCACGCAGCAACATAATCTACAAATAAATATAAATAGTCATCCATATAGATACTTTAAAACTAATAAAAGCATGAAGCGTAACTTAAGATTATAGATTTTGTTTTATCTACATTTTTTTTTGACCGACTTTCAAAAAGTAGGAGGTTATCAATTCATCGTGATCCTTGTTTTATGTATGTACACCGATTATTCGAAGACGCCTTTGGACCGATTCAGAAAATTCTTTTTATTTCAATGGGTTTACTTGAGATGTGGTCCCAAATTTTTTTATCAAAATCGGTTGTGTAGTTTGAGGGTGAAGTGAGTTTTTAGTTCTGTAAAATTATGCTTTTATTGCAAAGTCACTCTATTTATAAAAAAATATGTAATCCAGCAGGAGTGTCGAAAGGGTCAGAAAAGTATTATTGTAATTAGTCCAATTTTTAGATTATCCAAAACTTATTACATATTACATATATAAACATATTTTTCAGTTTACCAAAAATATGTAATAATTTTTAGAGTTCCGGATTTTTACTCAGCGGTGACGTCGCTAGCCCCTACGGGCTAGCGACGTCACCACTGAGTAAAAATCGTACCTGGCCGTGACGTCATGCGAAATTGAAATTTACTGTATCTTTGTAATTTTTTGTTTGCCCAGAGGAAATAAAAAATAAGTGTACAATATTTTTTTAATAAATCTAACCGATTGGCTACAAACATTTTCCCTTCGACATGCCTATTATATTGTTTTCTGTGGCGTACATAATAGAGCAAAGATTTAGGGCCTATCGCTTAGGAGGTTCTGGGATTGAGCTCCGGCCATGTCAAGTTGACGTCATTGGATCTTATACTCGTTTTCATAATTGTTTATTAGGTAGTTACTTAAGGGCTTAATTAATGTATGTGATTAGAAAAAATTCTCGGCGGCGGTGTTGCGAAAACATGCGGAGCTGTTGGTTCCAAGACGGAATTGTTATTGTCAAGACCCCAGATGACAAGAGACATAAAATTTATACGGAGGAAGAGGTGAAGTCCTTGATCGAGAAGTTTCCACGTGCATCAGGGACTGCCTCCACGTCGTAGTTTCTGCAGTTCAAGGCCTGTAATTGTCCAGGCCAAAGTCAATATGGTGTGTCTCTGTACTTTCTTTTTATTTATCTTGTTTTTCCTTAGAGTAGTGGCGTGTGTTCGTTTTTTCTTTAGCCAACTGTACTTTCTGTTTCTTCTTTCTTGGATCTTAAAATTACCTTCAAATTTCTTTATCATATTTTCTTATTTTGTAATTTTGTCACGGGGTAGGTAGAAAGTGTGACCATCTCAAAAATGGCGAATCTGCCACACACGGACCCAAAAATCTGCCAAAATCTGCCACACTCGAAATGAAGTAAAAACAAAGATTATTGAAAACTCAATCAAGGAAGGTTGTAAGAATATGAACCCTATGACTTGTCACTTACAGCCCACAATCAAATGACAATACCTATGTATGAACAGATCCCCGTGTAATCTGGGCTGGATATCAAACAAAGGCATACGTTGCCAGATTGTGAAATAATTTTCTACTAAATATTTTTACATTTACCTTATTTAAATTTTTTATTACTTATTTATAATGTTATGTAATTTAAAATTAGCATGATTTTCATTAAAACCTTTGAAATCTGCCAAAATCTGCCACATTTGTAAATCGTCAGCATAATATGCCTGTTACGCCTATTACGGCTATTTAGTTAAAAATGTTATGCATGTACCTATATCGGACAAGCCTTATAAAGGATGTGCATGTAAAAATGAATTTAGTTCGCAATAAACCCAGTCAGAGCAAGACGCGTGCTATTTTACTTAAAATTCCACAAAAGAAAGGGCCAATCTGAACCTTATGGCCCGAACATATGGTCGACATCGAGCCGCATAGTGCAATATTACCTGCGAAGAGAAGACACCTGCGTGAACAATACCGAGCCGCATTCCAGTGATAAGAACCATTATAAAGGAGACAACACATTGTACATTAAAATTAATTCAAGATTTAGTGTCAAAATTTGTAACTATTGAAAATGAGTTTATCAACTGAAGAATTACTTAATTTATTGGAAGAAAATGCTAATGTGTTGAGAAAAGCTCATACTAACTTAAGGAAATGCCCTCGTCAACGGCTTACTAAAGGATACATAGAAGCTAGACTGAAATCGATGAATGAAGACTGGCAGTTGTTCAAATCACATCATGAGGCACTTGTCAAGGCTGTTCCTAAGGATCAACGACTTAGCTTACCTTACTTTAACACTGAGCAATATTACTTAGTAGAAGAATTATATCTCGGTACTGAAGGAGATTTAAAGGATATTTTGATGACATTCACGCAGTCGAAGGAAACTCATCTTGCAGAACAAGCTACAGTCCCCCAAGTGAAGCTCCCGTGGATTAAGATACCTACATTTTCTGGACAGTACCAGGATTGGCCAACGTTCAACGATTTATTTAGAACTCTTATCCACAACAACACAGCATTGACAAAGGATCAGAAGCTTCATTTTCTGAAGACAAGCATAGCTGGTGAAGCCGAAGCGCTGCTAAAGCATATCAACGTTACAGAGGACAACTACGAACAATCATGGGAGATCCTAAGTCAAAGGTATGGAAATAAACGATTAATTGTTAACACATCTCCTCCAAAGACTGTTCAATTTAAAGAAACTCACTACTCCAGTGGCAAATCAAATCAAAACCCTAGTAGACACAACCGCAGAGTGCTTGAATAGTTTTACGACGTTAGGAGTCTCTACAGAGTCGTGGGATCCGCTGATAATACACATGGTCACCCAAAAACTGGACCTAGAAACACGAAAACTTTGGGAGGACCACGCCTATAGCCCAGACATTGACAGTTTATCCACTTGGACAGAACTAAAGAGCTTTTTAGAGGCTAAATTTCGCACTTTGGAGTTGATGGCACCTATGTCTTCATCTACAACGAGAGAGAGTAAACCAGTCAAAGAGAAGAATTTATGTTTTAAGTGTCTTGTTCCTGGACATTCTGCTCGGAAATGTCGCACAAGGGTGTTATGTCGAGAATGTCATAGACGCCACAACACGCTTCTTCACCAGGCGACACCGCAGAATGAAGATCAAGAAGAAAATGAACCCATTCAAGTTAGCACTACTATATCTTCACATAACGTAAACACGAAGTCCAGAAACTTACTTGCAACAGCCTTGATTCCTGTAAGAAATGGTAACAATCGAACGATTTTACTGCGAGGCCTTAATAGACCAAGGGTCACAAGCTAATTTTATTACTAAGAGGGCGACGCAATTCTAAGAATGAAGAGAAAAGCAGCTCGAGGAACTATTACCGGAGTAGGATCAACACAGGCAGAGGTTTATCAAGAGGTTCATTTCACACTTCTGTCAAGATATGATGACAAGTTCCTGCTTCCCGTGAAGGCCTACGTTTTGCCGACACGCTTGACCTCGAAGCTCCCAAGCAAGTCGTTCGTAAAACAATTACACGCCTGGCCTCATTTGGCTAATCTTACCCTGGCAGACCCCAGTTTCAATCAACCAGGGAGAATAGATTTATTGCTAGGCGTCGGAGTGTATGCTCAAATCCTAAGAAACAATTTCGTCAGAGGACCTCCAGACACACCATGTGCTCAAGAAACAAGTTTCGGGTGGATACTCTTTGGCCAAATTAGCAGCTGCACTCCAGAGGAAGAAATTACAGTCATGCACCATCAAATAGACGAAGATGACATGTTATACAAGTTGTGGGAATAGACAACAACGAAAGAAAGAAATTACCTAAGGAAGAAGAAATATGTGAAAAATTATACGAAGACACATATAAAAGAAACAACAAAGGAAGATATGTAGTGAAATTGCCATTTAAAATAGAACCACCAAGGGCAATACAAGGAAACACAAGAGAAATAGCAAGAAAGAGACTACAGCCACAAGAAAAACCTCTAGAAAGAAACGATGAGCTAAAAACAGAAAACAAAGTCATGGAAGAATATATAAAATTACAACATATGGAAGAAGTCCCCGAAAGTGAAATAAACAAGGCTTCTGTTTATCTACCTCATCACGCTGTAGTAAAGGAATCAAGTGATACCACAAAGGTTAGGGTGGTTTTTAATGCCTCATCACCAGATTCCAATCAAGTCACATTGAATAACGATTTGATGGTTGGCCCACAGCTACAAGAAGACATGAGATCATTGGTAATGAGATTCCGCTTAAAGAAAGTCGCATACGTATCGGACATTCAGAAAATGTATCGCCAGATACTCGTCACCCGAGTTAAACAGACACCCTTCATGTATTTCTAAAATACCACATGGACCCCCACATGGACCCCCAGTGCCACATAAATGGACAGGTACCAGATGCCTTACCAGAAGCCCTGCTGAAGACCACCAGGATCTTATAAACAAACAATAACTTCTAATGCAACTCGTTGTCTCCCACAGAGGTGATTGAAATAACGCCAGACACACCACCACCCCGAAGATATGTTTATTATATAAGACGTACTTTGCTTTGTATAGACGCATTATTACTCTACTCGCCATCCGCGGCGGTACTCTGTATAATCTTTTAATTAATTAAATGTGTGAATAAAGTTTACATTTTTTTTCGGAAAACTCCGTCGCTGAAAGTTAACTGGCGCCCAACGTGGGGCGTCATCGCGAAATTCGCGTTCCGTGAACTCTGCATCGCAGAAGAATTCGCAGTCTTTCAAGACGAAGGTGACGCCACTGAAGAACCCCAAATTTGTTAGCTGCCGACGTGATGTTTCTCCGAATCGTCGCGACGCTCATACTGTAAGTGTTCGCCAATTTTTTGTTTCTGTTTCCCAAAATCCAGGGCCTTTCCTTTTCCTACAATATCCAAATTGTCGGATTTCTACTTCTTCTTTAAAGTAATAATAATAAGTATATATTTTTTCTATTTATTGGACATTTAATTTTCTTTCTTTTTTTTATAATGGCAGTAGAAAACGTATATGTAGATATTGGTCAAAGTCTGCACGCCATACCAATATATAATGGCGACTCTGACAGACTGTACCCATTTTTAAACGTGGCAAAGCAATTTATAGATACGCACGGTAATTCACCTAGAATTATTGAACATGTACTATCACGGCTGAGAGATAAAGCAGCTGATGTAGTCTGTATGGTGATACATTCCTATAATTGGGATACTATAAAGCACACCTTAATAAGTCGCTGTGGCGATGGAAAAACCATCGACTTATACAAACACGAAATTTTAAATATGAATCTTGTAAATGGTGACTTTACTGATATGATTCTGAAGTTGGATAGAAAATTATTTGCAATGGAATCCATGCTAATTGATCTAAATGGTTGTGAACATGCCAGATTTGCTATTGAAATTTATAAGCAGGATGCAAAAACTGCTCTTTTAAGACATTTACCATCGTTTATTCAAACACAAGTAATTACTTTGAACTATCACTCCCTATGTACACATATACAGCAACTTTGTGCGCATAATTTATTAAGCAGAAATAGCAGTAACCACCACTTTAAAACCGGTAAAATTCAACATGGTATGCGATCCCCTCAAAACAATTACCCTTTGCATCGAGCTCAGGGGTATACACCTACGCCATATCCTCATAATCAGCGATTCGCGCAATCGCCACGTCACACGTACCCGCCACGTCCGCAATCTATAATGCGTCAACAATGGCAAAGAAATGAGCAACAGCGGCATCAAAATTACGCAAATCATAATAATAATAACAACTATTTTAACAACAACCGTAATCATTTAAATCGGAATAACAACTATTTTAACAATATTAATAATCACGTAAATCGGGACAATACGCAATTAGCAGACCGTGACGTAACCATGCGTACAGCCAATCGGTCCTCCAATAGTCGGGGTCCCATGATAAATTTAGGAAGAGGCATGGTAGCACAGGAATTATTCAATCAAGACAATCCTCAGCATGAGGAAAATGAAAGTGAGGATTTTCACGAGGAAAACCCATCGTGTATACCAACGTGATATTATTAAATAACGTAACTTTTTCCGATCTACCATATGTAGTAGAATCGCACTACGGTTTAAAAATATTAATTGATACGGGTTCAAGTCGATCTTTTATTACAAATAAAGTTCATAAAAAGTTATTTCCAGACCAGGAATATGTACCTGAGATATTTACTGTTAGGACGGCACATCAAACGACTACACATAAAGGGGTAGTTAAAACGCCATTCTGGCAAAAAGTATTTGGGCCAGGTACAGAAAAAATGACCTTTTATGTGTTTGATTTTAGTGAAAAATACGATGTTTTAATAGGAATGGATTTATTAAAATTAATGAGAGCTGAGATACAAATTCATGAAAACAAACTAAGGACGCCTCATAAAATAATTGATTTAAATTATACGGATAAGCCCAGAACTAACAACTTAAATGAATTACTTGAAGAATATAAAGACATATTTTCGAGCGACGTATCGTCTAGTTGTACACCCGATGTCGTTCACGAAATAAAACTCACCTCTAACGAACCAATTTATCAACGCGCCTACCGGTTACCACAAATACAAAGAGAGGAAGTCAAACGACAAGTAGATGAGATGTTAGCCAACGGGATAATTAGGCATAGCGATTCCCCGTGGTCAAGCCCCGTCCATTTAGTACCAAAAAAATTTGATAAAGATGGCATCCAAAAATACAGGTTGGTTATTGACTATCGCAAACTAAACGAGCAAACGCGAAGCGACAAATTTCCTTTACCAATAATTGAAGATATATTTTCTCAATTAAATGGCAATAAATATTTTTCCACACTTGATTTAACAAGTGGGTATCATCAAATTAGAATGCACCCTAACAGTATTGAGTGTACTAGCTTCGCGACATTGGACAGACACTATGAATTTTTGCGCATGCTTGAAGCATGCTTGCATTTGGCTTGAAGAACGCGCCAAGTACTTTTCAAAGAATGATGAATTCTGTACTAAAAGAACATATAGGGAAAATCTGCATGGTATATTTAGATGATATGATAGTATACGCGGAAAATAAGGAAAAACACCTAGAAAATCTAAAACTCATATTCGAAACATTAAGAAAAGCAAACCTCAAAGTCTCTCTGTGTAAGAGCGAGTTTTTCAAAACGGAGGTAAAGTTCTTAGGCCACGTATTAGGTAAAGACGGACTTAAACCAGATCCAAAAAAAATCGAAGCTATTAATAAATTTCCTATACCTAAAACAATCAAAGAAATAAAATCCTTTCTAGGAATGGTAGGTTATTACCGAAAATTCATTAAAAATATGAGTCAGATTACGCGCCCTCTGACCGAATGCACAAAAAAGAATGCTAGTATAAAACATACCACAGAATTTATTTCTGCCTTCGAAAAATGTAAAACACTTTTAATAAATGCACCCATATTAAAATTTCCTGACTATAATAAATTATTTGTAGTAACCACTGACGCTAGCGATAAAGCGTTAGGGGCCGTCATAAGCCAAGAAGACCACCCTGTGGCCTACGTATCACGAACGTTATCGGAAACGGAAAGAAAATATAATACCACCGAAAAAGAATTATTAGGTATTATATGGGCATTGCAACAATTCCGGCCATATTTATACGGTAGGAAATTCGTGATAGAAACGGATCACCAACCACTTACTTGGTTATGTAAATTAAAAGAACCTAATGCAAAATTAACTAGATGGAGACTGAAGCTTATGAAATACGACTTTGAAATAAAACACAAAAAGGGATGCGTTAATCACGTAGCCGATGCTCTCTCTCGAATTCAAATCAATTTAACAGAAAGCGAAATAGTAGAAACCGGAAGTGAATCTGATAACGCGACTGTCCATAGTAACGCGGATGATAACGAGTCAGGTATACCTATAAAAAGCGAACATCCTAGTGGAAAAATGAATAGGATTTTTATTAAGCTAGGAATAGAGTCGGAACATAGAAAAATTAACCGCGACCATTATCTTACGTTGAGCGATAGTAGTATGGGTGAAGAATTTTTAGAATTTGCCTTAAAATATTTAGACAAAAATAAATATGCTATTGTTTGCCCTGACGAAGACCTGTTTCAAATCATCTCTGAAGTATACCGTACCAAACTGAATAAATCAACTTTAAAATTAATCAGATACACAAAAATATTAAAAGAACCAACAACGATCGAAGAACAAATGGAAATAATCATAAATACGCACAAGGAAAACAACAGACATCTAGGCATCACTGCTATGATAGAACTAATTAAAAGAAATTATTATTGGGAACAAATGAAGAAAATGGTACGCAAGTCCGTAGAAAGTTGCGAAACGTGTCATCGTGCAAAATATAATAGACACCCTATCACGGCCCCGTTAGAACGAACATCAACTCCTCTGAAACCAATGGAGGAATGGATGATAGATATATTCTTCTTTAAAAACCATAAATTCCTTACAATAATTGACAAGTTTTCTAAATACGCGTTATGTAAAATATTACAAACTGTTAATTCAATCGATATTTGCAATGCACTTATCGATGTATTTAGCACAATCGGCACTCCTAAATTAATTATTGCAGACGGTGAAAAAGGAATCTCATCGCTCACTACGCAAGAGCTTTTGAAACAGTATAAAATTAATTGTCACATAACTACTCCAAAACATTCCACCTCTAAAGCGGACGTTGAACGTTTTCATTCTACTTTAATTGAAATCTTAAGACTGCAAACAGAAAGTAATCCTAACTTGTCAATAGAAAATATAATTTCGTTATCGATGTTAGCATATAATAATTCCCCACATAGTACGACGAAGTTTACCCCTTTTGAAGTACATTTTGAAATTAGAATATGAACCATCTCAGCATTTATTAGTAACGGAATACGTGTCTAGACATAGAGAATTAATGACAAAGGTATATACACAAATATATAACGATATAGATTTACTTAAAAATAAGATTCAGCAAAGAAACTCCGAATCTGACTTAAATATGCCTAAAATAGGTCAAATGATATACGTAAAAAACACAGAACGTGGGAAAAATAAAAATAAATACATAGGTCCTTTCAAAGTATTAGCGATAGAACCACGTAACACAATTGTATATCAACGTAGAAATTCGAAATTAAAAACCCACGTTAATGAAATAAAAATTGCAGGTACAGTGTCGGATTCGCAAGAGGAACCGTCTACTTCGAGCAACTAAAAAACAACCAACATTTTGCAATAACCAGTCTGGGAAACGCCAAAGTGAGAGCAGGAGAATGGAAAATAATTCACGTACTAAACTTAGAAGCCATCGTAAAACAACAAGAATTGGCAAAACAAAATTTTTACTCGTTAAATAAAAAATCGGAAGAAAACGATATCTCCTATACGTCGATCAACAAAATCACTTACCTATTAGAACAAAATGACGAAATAATAAGTCATATCGACTTAAACAAACGCATCAAGAGAGGTTTAATTAATGGTTTGGGCTCTATAATAAAATCTTTCACAGGAAACGCCGATAATGATGACATTGAACGTTTAACAAGAGAAATCAATCAGAATCGTCATATCTTAAAAGAGCAGATCTCTCTAACTGCCTCTATTTTAGATGATTTTCACAAACAACTATTCAACCTCACGGAAAATCGGGTAAGTAATATAAGACAGAACAACAATATATATATTATTTTGAATAAATACCAACGAAATGTATAATTTTGGTCGGTATAATTATCAATAAAGATAAAAATCATAAATCATACTTTTCTAACCCATAAAATCGTTTAAATAATAATTATTTAACCTAACAAACCTTTCGTATACATTTAAAGTCGTATAAAATTCTCGAAATCTATTTACGTTACGTATAATAAACTTTCTATAGATATATTATTAAGCATAATAATCATTGCGTATATGAATCGATTAGTAGAAGATTCTTTATATATAATCATCATTAGATATAACAAACTTTTGATATAGCGCCTGGCAGTATGTTGCGGATAATTTTATTAAGACAAGCCAATGCAGGAGGGTTGAAAATAATATATTAATATGTCGCAATCACATAATGTAATTACTGATTACGTATTAACATTAATAGATAATTTCCTTCCTCAAATTTTCGTTTGTTAGCCATAAATAAAAAATAAGTGCGAAACGTTTAAAAGTACGAAATAGTGTTATTTGTGAATGGTTACTCTTACAATGAAAATATACAAAACAATAATAAGTGAAATTAAATCTATATCATACATATAATAAAACAGTAAAAAAGTGTCTGTACATTAGATATATTTCAAAAAAAATATTAGGTCGAAGGAGATATAGTAATGGAGTAAGAATTTTAAAAAAAGTCTGTCTGTTTGTCTATGTGTCGGTTTCTCTGTTATTACACGCTAATCTCCGGAAATGCTGGACGGATTCAAATTAAACTTTTTTAGTTATATAGCTGTAAGCCTGGGCAACATACAGGGTATAAATAATTTTGGAAGAACACCTGATGCAGAACTATACTGGTCTAGCTAAACTATAAGAGATATAAAAATGGTGCCTTAGTAAAAGTTGTTTAGCTTGATGAGCATTTTCAAGAGACATAAAGTCCACGCGAGCGAAGTCGCGGACTTCGGTTCGTTAAAAATAAGTTAGTTATTTTTTTATTTCATACCTTGGGCCTGGGGCGAAAAATTTGGTTACACATTCAAAATGTGCGCGCATTTTGTATGTGTAACCAAATTTTTCATACCTTGGGGCTTGGGCGGAAAATTTGGTTACACGTACAAAATGCGCGCGCATTTTGTACGTGTAACCAAATTTTGCATACCTTGGGGCTTGGGCGGAAAATTTTGGTTACACATACAAAATGCGCGCGCATTTTGTATGTGTAACCAAAATTTTCATACCTTGAGGCTTGGGTAAAATTGTTTTCATAGCTTGGCTATTGGCAAGATGTTTTTGTTAATAAAAAAATTGGTCAGTTTTTGTAGCCTTTATGATATGACTTCTTTTTTTACTATTTTCTAGTCAGATTTTTTTACTAATTTAATCGTTTACTGACAAATAAACTTTGCACCTTTATGAACCTATCCTATACCTTGAGTTTTTTTAAAAAGAAAATTAAAGTTAATGAGATTTCCCAAATTTGAATTATTTTCGTCTGCCTGTCTATACTTTTTAGATGGTATGGTTTTTAAGTCATATATCTTCTAAACAATATGATTTTGATAGTTATATGTTTTGAATGATATGTCTTTTCAACAATATACTTTTTGAATGATATACTTTTTGTCCTGTATACCGCACAAGTTGTATAACAGGTGATGTTTAGTGTACATAAACGTTATATAAATGATTTTATGCTTTTTAAAATGAAAATGTAATAAATATTATAGCTATTAAAAATATATACCTTAATGATTATGTCAAATTAACATTATATCTTATGAACGGTATTAAAATGTAAATATATAAAATGTAATTATATCAAGCAATACGCACCCCGGAAAATCAGAAAAGATTCAACGATATTGTAAATAAAATAGCGGGCAAGATAAATGCCTTCTTGCTTTACGCTGACTTAGTATATCATGTAGAAACATTAAATAATTTACTAGAAAGACTGTCCACAGCGATAACATTTGCCCAACACGGCATGTATCATCATTCGATTATTAAACATGATGTGCTTTTAGATTCGATAAAATTTATACCTAAGGGTCAGTTAATCACTGACAACTTATTAATGCTAAGTAGTTATTTAAGTGTCAAATTGCATAAACTAGAAAATCATTATTACTTTATAATTACTTTGCCTTTAGTAGAGGAAGTAAAATATGAATATTTGGATATTACCCCAATTATCCAACCCTTAAATGATACCCTTTGTACTTATCCCATCTCCCAACGGAGACAATTATTGCAACATGATAAAGTATTTGAGGCAACAGACTGCACTAATAACGACGAGTATATATGCACTAAGAAGGCAATCAAGTTATCATCATGCGAAGAGAATATATTACAACTATAAGAAGAAAACTGTAAACTTTCAACAATTCAATGCCCTGCAAACATGTGGACGAAAATCAGCAATAATATATACCTCGTCTATACGACGGCAGCCGAAAGAGTCGAAATAGAATGCAGAGATGGAGTAAAGCAAACAAAAATCAAAGGATCTTCCCTTATAAAGAACGAAAATTGTCGTGTCACGTTCCAAGAACATACAATGGAATCAGTTGAAACACCTGAAGAAATTCTGCGGATTACGGAACAACTGCCACCTATCCAGTTTAGCAACAATGAGAATCAAATGGAACAGCAACTACAACAGTTAAGAAACCTTAAAATACCCGAAGGTAACGCTAACACAAGTTTTCCTTACATCATTGTCTTATATATCACATCAATAATACTAAGTCTATACCTGGGAACAAAAGCTTTCAAGAGGTTCCAATTACAACGCACAAAGAGACGTGACACATATCAGAGGAATGACGATATTGAGTTGACCACTGAACCAGCTCACCTTGAAACTTCACCTTCAATACCCCCTTGTCGTGAAGGGATATTTCCAGTTCCAGGGGAGAGGAGTTAAACAGACACCCTTCATGTATTTCTAAAATACCACATGGACCCCCAGTGCCACATAAATGGACAGGTACCAGATGCCTTACCAGAAGCCCTGCTGAAGACCACCAGGATCTTATAAACAAACAATAACTTCTAATGCAACTCGTTGTCTCCCACAGAGGTGATTGAAATAACGCCAGACACACCACCACCCCGAAGATATGTTTATTATATAAGACGTACTTTGCTTTGTATAGACGCATTATTACTCTACTTGCCATCCGCGGCGGTACTCTGTATAATCTTTTAATTAATTAAATGTGTGAATAAAGTTTACATTTTTTTTCGGAAAACTCCGTCGCTGAAAGTTAACTCCCGTGAAGACGCCGATTACCAGAGAATACCTTGGCGTAAAGACACTAAAAATCCAATCAAAGATTATCGACTGCTTACCGTGACCTTTGGGACTGCGTCGGCACCCTATCTGGCAATTAAGACACTACAACAAGTAGCAATCGACGAAGGCAGTGCATATCCTGAAGCTGCTGAAACAATCAAGTCAGATTTCTGGATGGACGATCTGATGTCTGGACAAGATACCGTAGAGAAGGCTATAGAAGTAGCCTACAATATTGCAGCTATACTAAAAAAAGGAGGCTTTATATTACAAAAATGGTCTTCAAATAGTGCGGAATTTCTGAAAGAATTCAACCCGGTAGAGATAAGTTCACTCGTGAAAGTTGATTTACATGGTGGTGTAGTCCGCACCCTGGGTCTATCCTGGAATCTTGATGAAGATAAGCTGAAATATAATACTAACTTACCCCCACTTGCTAAAAAAGTGACGAAAAGAAGCATTCTGGCTGAAATACATCATATTTTTGATCCATTGGGCTGGTTGTCCCCTGCACTGCTTCCTGCAAAGTTACTACTGCAAAGGCTATGGCTGGAACATGTTACCTAGGATGTAACGCTGAAACCTGAAATAAAAGAAGAATGGTTAGAAATTAGACACAGCTTAGAAAATATCAATGAAGTGGAAATAGATCGATGGTTACACACAACAAAGGAGAACTTACCTGATGTTACTATACACGGTTTTTGTGATGCCTCCATGAAAGCTTATGGTGCCGTAGCCTATCTCAGACTGAAGACTAAAGAAGGAAAATACAGAACAGAATTGATAGCAGCACGTACTCGTGTTGCCCCGATTAAACCCCTTACCTTACCAAGACTAGAACTAAGTGGGGCAGTTCTATTATCGAAACTCTTAAAACACGTTAGTGAAGCTATGCACATACCGGTATCTCAAGTTTTCGCATGGACAGATTCCACGATTGTGTTGTCCTGGCTTCGTGGTGATCCTAATAGATGGCAAACCTTTGTCATTAATCGAGTTGTAACTACCCTTGACAACATGAAAGAAATGGTTTCACGTGATCTCACAAGATAACCCTGCAGACATGGCTTCGCGAGGAATGAAGTTAGCAGAATTCAATCAAAACCAGCTTTGGTGGCATGGCCCAGCTTGGTTGATACAAGAAAAAATTGAGATGCGACAAGTTGAAGATGAAGAAGTAGACCTGGAAAAAAGAAAAGAAGTTAATGTTAACACGAAAATACTAAAGGAAAAAACTGAAAAGGAAACATTACTTACTCAATTTGAAGAGTTTAATGATTTAACGGAACTAGTGAAGACCATCAGCATCTGTAAGAGATTCTTTCGATTAAATAAATGTAAAGATATCACTTCAAGTAAAGTACTAACAACAAGTGAATTAAACGAAAGCTTAGGAGATTACGTTAGAATAGTGCAAAATGACGAATTCCTCAACGAAATTAGTAATTTGAAAGAAGGAAAGTCTATAGAAAAGAAAAGCAGTGTAAAGAATTTGAATCCCTTCCTGGATGACAAAAATATCCTCAGAGTTGGAGGTCGGCTACGTCACGCTGATATCCCTGAAACCCGCAAACATCCGATGATATTAAGTAGTAAGAATCATTTAGCAAGACTGATTGTTTTAGATGCACACAAGAGAACACTACATGGTGGAGTTCAACTTACCATGAATTACGTACGATCTCGTTTTTGGATTACTAGACTCAAGACCTTGGTGTCGTCTACTATACATCAGTGTCTTATTTGTGCAAGACAGAGACCCATAACTCGCAATCAAATGATAAGTGATCTTCCCAAAGAAAGAGTTTCTCCTGCACGCCCTTTTTATAATTCGGGGTTAGATTTTGCTGGACCTCTCCAAATGTTACGTTCCAAAGGCCGAGGCAGCAAATGTGATAAAGGCTACATCTGCATTTTTATATGCATGTCCACTAAAGCAGTTCACCTCAAACTCGTTGGTGATTTGACTACAGATTCCTTTTTGGGGGCCTTTAAACGTTTTGTGGCAAGAAGAGGTAGATGCGGACATATTTGGAGCGATAGAGGTACAAACTTCGTAGGTGCGAGTAAAGAATTACAAGAGATGTGGAACGATACTAAGCTTGAAATGCCCGAAAATCTGGTGAATATGTTAACCGAAGACGGAACCCAATAGCATTTCAACCCCCCCTACAGCCCAAACTTTGGAGGGTTATAGGAGGCTGGGGTAAAGTCAATAAAACACCACTTAAGGCGGATCCTAAGTACAAACCTAACCTTTGAAGAAATGACAACTACCTTATGTCAAATAGACGCGTGCCTTAACTCGAGGCCACTATGCCCTTTGGACGACTCTGACACAGAAAATCTATAAATACTTACTCCAGGCCATTTCCTAATAGGAGAAGCACCCATTAACGTACCTGATCCTAACTTAAAGGACGTAAATTGGAATCGCCTATCAAAATGGCAACACACTCAAAGATTAGTAAAAGACTTTTGCACAAGTGGCAAATGGAGTATTTATCACGACTGCAACAACGGTCTAAGTGGTTGAGTCGCAAACAAGAATTCCAAATTGGAGATATTGTCTTGATAAAAGAAGAAATTCTTCCTCCTTGCAAGTGGGCATTGGGGCGTATCACGGATAAACATCCAGGAGAAGACAATCTGTGTCGCGTTTATAGTTTAAAAACTGGTGGTAAAATAGTTAAACGTTCAGTGTCGAAACTTTGTGAACTTCCTATAAACAATAATGAAACCAAGTGAGGAGTGACTTTTCAAAATGGCTTATTGCTGTATGATCATTTTTTTCAGGAACAAGAAAAATACAAAAACTTTTCATACATGAACATTTTTAGTAACAAACTTTTATGTACATAATCTAGGTAGGTTAATAGATCGTTCCACAGTGTATATATTTTTTTAATACTCTAAATTATGAGTTATTATAATATGATTTAAGGAAATAAGCCATTTAGTCGCAAACTCCAAGAAATAAGATGTTTTGTTTCAGCATTCCTTAGAAATAAGCCATTTTGTTTCGGCACTCCTAGAAATAAGCTATTTTGAAAAGGATGGTCTAGCAAAAAAAAAATATCTTGTTTTCTAAAAACTTTTATTAAAATCTGAAAATCACACGCGGACTTCTCCTACATCCTCTTCATTGCAGTCACAATCATATTGGTGTTCCTCAGCTGATTCCTCCGTCACATGTAACAAAATATTTTTGTACCATTGAAGTTCAGGCAAGGCAGTCCATTCTTCCCCAAATTGTTTTTCAAGTAAATTTAATACATCTTTTTTCTTTTTTTCTGAAACTGGCTGCGGAATAGATTCTGCAACATCAATAGTTAGTGGAATACGTTTACCCCGTTTCAATAATGTCTGCCAAGGATCATTTCCATCAAATCTATAATATTGGGAAGCTTTTATTTCACAACCGATAGTCTTCTGTCTTTTAACAGTTTTTTTTTATCCAGACACTTTTTATTTTTTGCAATCCCTCCACATTTTAAAATTTTTCCTTTAAATCCTTTATTTCAAGCAGTTGCCAATCATTTCCTAATAACCTTACATTGCCATGGTTTTTGAAGATATCATGCTAACCATCTTTGGTGGTGATCACTGGTATTTTTCTTAGTTCTTTTACCAGTCGTCCAAAAACACGATCTGCGGGCAAAAAACTATGACCACGCACTGGAAAAAATAAATGTATTTCCTTCACTTGAGCAGGTGATTTTGAGTAAAGCCATTGCATTAGTGAATGTATGATATGATTATTTTTATTTTGGCCTCCGCAGCCATCACAAAATAAACGTATAGTATCAACATTATTGTCAATGTTCATGGAGGATAGATAATCATATACAGCTGTTCCTATTTCTGTTGGCCCGCGCTTGGCAATGGTTTCATCCCAAGTATAAAACCAAGGATCTTTTGAATGTAAAGGTACAACACAAAAATTATAAAGACTTATTTGCCTAAAATAAAAGGCATCTTGAATAGGCGTTTTTGGAAGTGTTTGTACCTGTTGAAGATCAAAACAAAGTGAAACGGAGTTTGGAGGATTATCTTTCATGTGAGTATAAAATGCCTGGGCCCTTATCTTATGTACCCGAAGTTCTACCATTAATTTTTGCTTTTTTTTACTGTCTCCTTCATTTTTAATTCTATTTCCCCACAGCACACACACATTGCAAGCATCAGAGGATGGCGCAGAAAATCCCACATTAAACTCTTCATAAAATATTTTATAAAACATGTTTTTTTTTACTTGCAAGTTTGAGGCGACAAAAGAATTATACAACTCCCTTAGTTTCTTACAGTTTAAATCACTAGACAGATATATTCTTTTCGATTTTTGTCTGTTGTGGTGGCTTTCTCTTGCTGGCAGACATTTAATGAAATTCCTCAGTGATTCCTTTTTATCAATAGATTTGTATGACTTACGGTCCCCACCACGCTTTTCTTTAGGAATATTTCCTCTGACTGTAGTTCTATTGATTATATTAAGCCTCTTTTCATTGACACTAAAAACTGCAATGAACATTTTCTTACACACAGTCTTAATTTTATTTTTCTTACAAAATAAGTTGTAACTGCAGCTTACAGTTCTCTTTCTCATATTATTTGATGGTTTGGTTTTATCCTGTGGTTCATACGAATGTAATAATCTACAAAGATAGGTATCTTGATCAATTTTGGACGTGTTAGCATAAAACGCATTACGGTTTTTTAGAACTTGGCGCGTGGTGAAAGAACTACATTTATATTTACTGCCCTCTTTGTGCTGACATGGAATCCTGAATTCTGAACCCAAAGGATTCTTATCAATGTACCTGAAGCAATAATAAATTTAATAAATTAAATAGGTATCTAGTAGGATTAAATTACAATTCAAACGAGTGCCGTTCATACATTGCTGAAAACTACTTACGATTTTCTTGTTCGACTGTTTTGTCCTGATTTCCTTTTTCTGGTGCCTGAATTTAACTCCTCTACGGTCTTATCTGCCACTAGCACCGTTATTTACTCTGAATTAATCTGATCAGCAACAAAATGAACAAAAACACCAACGACACGAGAAAATATTTTTCACCTTGACACTCAGCTCAGCCTTGACATGCATGACAGAACTGAGTTGACAGCAATGTGACACATGACGTTTAATATTTTTTTAATTGGCCGTAGTCAAATATAAAGTGTTGCCAATGTATAAAAATATATTTGCGGATCCACTTCCAGATCTAAAGCAATCTTTCCACCCTCCAAAATAACCTGTGATACCCAGCTTAGAAATAAGCCTTTTTGATACGTATTAACAAAATTTCCCTACATAATGTTCTAGAAATGAGCCATTTTGAAAAATACTCCTGTCATAATTAGTAGGGCCGAGAATTAACGTAAATTAAGCTATTTTGTTGCGGAAAGCATTATTCATGGCCATTTTTCTTCGAGATTTAAGTACTTTAGAACCGGACACTTCACGTCATACGATGTGAGTGTTCACAAAGTCCCGATTGGCATAAAAAAAAGAAGTAAAGTTGGGAACCCGAAATAAGCCGTTTTGAAAAGTTACTCCTCAAGTGTCAAGTGTAATAAAAATGAAAGGTTAAAAAAAAATTGACATGTGTAGAAAAATTGTCATGTGTAAAAAAATATATGTCATGTGTAAAATATATATATATATATATATATCAAATGTCAAGTTCATAATTTTTTAAAAGTGTATATATTTCATTTAGAATCCATCTTAGAATTTCATAGAAGAAAACATAAAATGTAAAATTTTAATCAGGTTCGTACATTATGCTAGCTCCTTAATGATGTTTACGACTAACGAGTGCATTTCTTGGAAATATTTATTTGCATCGATACTTTTGCATAGATACTTAGATGTCACTGATGTTGAGTTTTGTTGATGAAATGATGGTAGTAATGAAATGTTAATCATTTAACGATGCAACTGAATTATTATGTTGTATTTTAGGCATGCATTTTATCCTAATTTGACTCGTACTTTTGTACGATCTAAGTTGTAAATTTAGGAAATATTTATGAATTTTATGTTAGGTTTGTCATAGTGATGTATTATTAAAAACTTCGTTTTTAGGGTGGCGGCATGTTACGCCTATTACGGCTATTTAGTTAAAAATGTTATGCATGTACCTATATCGGACAAGCCTTATAAACGATGTGCATGTAAAAATTAATTTAGTTCGCAATAAACCCAGTCAGAGCAAGACGCATGCTATTTTACTTAAAATCCCACAAAAGAAAGGGCCAATCTGAACCTTATGGCCCGAACAATGCCACAGCTTAAATTTTGGATCCAAATCTGCCAAAATGGCAGAAATCTGCCACAAATGGTCACACTGGTAGAAAAATGTTGACATCGTAAAGTTTTGACACTGACAGATAGTTTTCTTTTTTTTTTACAACCCTGGATACTAAATTTTTTTACATTTGTCATAAGTCATAATGTTGTTACGTACGTTTTACAAAGGTAGTTATTTGTTACTTAATATATTATGATATTAGTCTTGAACTGACTTGAACACACGCTAGGTAGGTACGTTAATGTTTTATTTTTCTTTCTTCCACTAAAATTCAATATACTTTGTATGTAGCTACTTATAATGTTATGTGTATGTGTGTAATATTGGTTGACTGGTGGGTGGTGCCGCGCATTGAAATCAAATCGGAATTATTCAAAGTCACAAAATTAAGATTCTAGGAATATCTATATAAGTGCATATATTTATTAAGTATATATTTTATTATTATATTGTATTCTATTCGATTGTATGTCTGATAGTGAGTCATATCATATCACACCGGTGATGAAGAATATTACTCTTGTGATGAAAGTGTGAACGCCTCCTATGTTTCGCTCGGCGATTATGTCAATAACTGCTTCTCGAGTCACTCTACTCATCTTAACATATGCCACATAAACGCCCAAAGCCTTCGGGCTCATTACTCAGAGTTCGTGGACGTATTCGCTGAGGCTAACGTTCATGCCATTTTAATTTCCGAAACGTGGTTGAAACCGGAGCTTTTGTCAACTTCCTATCCATTACCTGGTTTTATACTCATTAGAAATGACCCTATGGATAAAGGTGTGCTGATCTGAAGGTCTTGCCACTAAATGCCACTCACACAAATACCAATACTGAGGACACCTGGCTGGATCTAATCATTGCTTCATCTGTGGACCATGTTGTCTCACACGGCCAATATCCAGCTCCATGTTTTTCTAGACATGATCTCATCCATTGCTCGTATAATCTCAAACCCCCTAAAATAGTACCCAAAACTATGCATCTCCGTAGTTTTGCCAGAATGGATGTAAACAAACTTAAAACCGATGCTGCCAAAATGGGGCGGGACAGAATATGGGCTGTCGCAACTGTAGATGAAAAAATTGATATTTTTAATCAGCTTTTAACTAACTTGTATGACCAGCACGCTCCTATTAGAAAAGTTAGAATTAAAAGGCCTCCAGCTCCTTGGATAACACGTGGTGTTAGGATGGCCATGCGTAGAAGGGACAAAGCATTTCGGAAGTTTAGGAAGGAGCGGTCTGATGATAACTGGGCTTTGTTTAAGGTTGCGAGAAACCGGTGTAACAGCATGATGCGAGACGCTAAACGCCGTTTAATCTCTGATACTATCTCCTCATCTTCAGCTGCTGATATCTGGAAGTTCTTAGGAACCCTGGGTATGGGCAATTCAAATAACATAGACATCCCTTCTTCGATTACGTTAGACGATATCAATAAACATTTCTCCACATCTACTCCATTGGATCGCCTAACAAAATTGAATACAATATCTTCCATTCAATCTCTCCCAAGTCTCAACATTCCGCAATTTTAATTTATTCCAGTCAGTCAGGAGGAGGTTAAAAAAATATTCTTGGCAATAAAAACCAGGGCTGTTGGTTGTGACCAAGTAAATCATCGCATGATAGAAAATATATTAGATATTATTTTACCAGTCATTACCCACATTATAAATTACTCACTGTCAACATCCCAATTTCCTTTCCTTTGGCGTAAAGCCTATATTCGCCCTCTTCCCAAAATCTCTAATCCTTCCCTTCCCAGCCATTTTCGTCCCATCTCAATTCTGCCGCTCTTGTCCAAGATTCTCGAGGCTTGCGCTCACAGACAACTCACCTCATTTTTCCATAACAATGATCTGTTGAATCCGTTTCAATCTGGCTTTGGGACTGGGCATAGCACTGTATCTGCTTTACTTAAAGTGACCGACGATATTAGAGCCGGTATGGAGGATACTAAACTCACTGTGCTGGGTTTAGTGGACTTTTCGAATGCCTTTAATACCGTCGACCATGACATCCTCTTGGCAATCCTATCCCATCATTCCATTTCACCTGAGGTAGTAAATTAGTTTTCTTCTTATCTTCGAGGTCGTCAGCAGTCAGTTCGTCTCGACGAACGTACTTCCAATTGGAGTAACATTGATACTGGCGTACCACAAGGCGGGATTCTTTCTCCATTACTGTTTTCAATCTTTATAGATTTTATCACAAAAGAACTTCAGTGCTCGTATCATCTTTACGCCGACGATTTGTAACTTTATACTCAGACGGAAGTCGACCAGGTAGACAGCACCGTAGAAAGAATAAATGCTGATTTAAGGGCGATAGGTGACTGGTCCCGGCGATTTGGAGTAACAGTTAACCCCAACAAATGTCAAGGAATCCTGATCGGCAGCTCACGTCTTTTAAGTCGTATTGACAATGGCACCATATCACCAGTATTGTATGAAAACTCCATCATTCCATTTAGTTATAGCGTGAAAGACCTTGGCCTACACATAGTTTCTACTTTCGCCTGGAATGTGCAGGTTTCTGAGACTTCTCGTAGGATCACATGGATTGCGCTCCCTTTACAAACTGAAAAATTTTCTTCGTATTAATATAAAAACTATGCTTATTCAAACTCTTATTCTTCCTATTCTGGACTATGGTGATGTGTGTTACTCGGATTTGAATTGTGACCTCCTAAATAAACTCGATAGACTTCAAAATAACTGTCTTCGATTCATATATAGCCTTCATAAGTACGACCATGTGTCTGCTTACCGTACGCAACTAAAATGGTTGCTTATACGTCAGCGTCGCCAGTTGCATATTCTCACAACTCTCTTTTCCATTCTTTTTGACCCTAAAACTCCGTCATATCTCAAATCAAAATTCACTTTTCTTCGTGATACTTACTCATTTAAAAAATCTTCGCTCTTCTAGCAGCAACATGGGTATTGAAGGAGCAATAGAAGCCATGCTTTACTGCCCTGAGGCACCATAGGGTTTGCTGTTGATCTCGAAGGTGCAACAATTCGGCGAGTGAGGCGTCGAAATATGTAATGACGGTAAAACATTAATGAAAGGTATGCGAGTTAATAATTTTTTTGTTTTAAATTTTGTGGTGTCTGCGAATGTCTGCCACCCGGTTTTCCAAGTGTATATGTTGTCTCTAATAAATATAAATTATGCCATCATTGCAGCGCCTAAGCCACGCGAAAAATATATTTTTTTTCGAGTTGATAACTAATAAAATGGTAGATGACATTGATCAAATCAAAAGTGGTACCGAGTGACAATATATTATGTGGGGCTGTATATATGGGAAACAGAGTAGACTACCATTCAATCAGACTAAAGACAAAAGATATATTGAACGACTATTATGTGTTATACAGTTCGATGTGTGTGGCCCAATCACTTTTTCAAAATCAACAAAAAATATTTTGTTTGGCCTGACCAATTTACTCATTACTGTATTAAGTAACTATTAACAAAAAAAAAAGGTCTGATGTTTTCTCTGGTCTGAAAACGAAGCTAATTAAATTAAAAATTTGTTTATTTATATTGTGATAACAGTGGGGAGTATTTATCCACTGAAATAAAAATTGTGTTGAAACGGGAAGTACTTACCACTTATTAGTTTCAAAGATGCCACAGTTAAATAGCGTTGCAAAAAAAAAAAATATATTAAGGCCATACCCAAATTTTCCGGGGTCCAGTGGCGCCGCCATTTGAAATAAATCATTTAAAAGGAAACGGAGATATCATTCAAAATTGTGTCTATATATAATATATATATATATATATATATATATATATATATATATATATATATATATATATTATAATATATATATATATATATATATATTAAAGGTTTTTGGTTTAACGGTTTATGTGCACGATAAAACGAGTAGGTAAAACAAAATTTAGTTAGGAATCCAAATTACGAAAGGTTTGGAACTGTCAGGTACGGCATTGTGGTAAAGACAATCCGGGCCTGTATGGCACTCTGAAGAGGATAGCCGAAATTCTCATGATAGTGTTAACTTTCTCGGAAATTCTGGAATATAGTCTCTTAATAACTGACAGATCTAAAATCAGATATGCTCTATAAATCTGATGATTATTAACTGAGAGATTTAAAATTAGATATTCTTTATAAATCTGATGATTATTAACAGAGACATCTAAAATCAGATATGCTTTATAAATCTGATGATTATTAACTAAGAAATCTAAAGTCAGATATACCCTATAAATCTGATGATTATTAACTGAGAGATTTAAAATCAGATATTCTTTATAAATCTGATGATTATTAACTGAGAGATCTAAAATCAGATATGACCTATAAATCTGATGATTATTAACTTACAGATCTAACATTAGATATGCTCTATAAATCTGATGATAATTGACTAAGAAATCTAAAATCAGATATGCCCTATAAATCTGATGATTATGAGAGTTCTCATAGGTTTAGTTCGCAAAATGAACCACGACATAATAAAATTGGAATAACCAAGAGCTAAAGCTTGTGATAATTCATTAGTGGTTACAGATACTAAAAGAACAGGTATTGTTCAAACTTGAAGGAGTAATAGGCTTGAAGGTCGTCCCCTATTTCGTGTAGGAAAAATGATCACCTTATCTGTGCTTAACCAACCTTGTGTAAAACGAGAAATAAGAAAACTCGAGATGATAGAGTTCAGTAGGAAAGCGCGATAAGTATTAATTAAATTTTCTTTTGACAAATAATTCAGAGAATATAGTACCAAATCAATGCAAGGATTTTCACTGTTGATTCTTAATGATGAATTTGGAGACCCTTTACAATATTGGACTTATACCTAGAGGTTACTTTAAAAAAAATATCTAATAGACTATAATGAAACCTTTGCACCTGTTGTAAGAATAACTAGGTGATTTTAGATTTATAATTAGTTTTGCTGATCAACATTACTTTTTAGTCCACCATATGGATGTCAAATCCTAAAGGGGAACTAAAGGAAATTGACATGAAAATTTCAAGGGCGTGTCAAGCAAAAATAATTGATTTTGTAAACTGAATAAAGCATATGTGTTGACTATTGAAGCAGGCTGTTAGGTGCTGGCTTGCAGTTTTTGAGCAGTCATTTAAAAAAAGGCCTTCAGAATTCATTAGTTGATAGATACTAAAAGATTTCAAATTGTTTCTTGGTATTAAAATTACTTGATATGATAATGAAATAATGTTAGAACAAAATTCAATTCTAACTAAATTTATAATGCAGGATTTCAATCCTGTAAATACTCCGTTAGAAAATTAATTGTGAAGCATTAAATTCTGATTCAATATATAATGCTCAATGTCGTAATTTAAAAGGCTCTCCTAAAACTGATTTAGTTGTAAGTTAATATAATAATCAGGTATTCAAATAAAAATAAAAAAGATAATATGGTAATGTATTATAGTGTAATAATGTGTAATAATAATAATATAATAATAATTCCTTTATTTCAGGCAATAGCATTGTACTTACAAATTTTGTGCAATGCCAGAGACCCATATTATAAATACCTTATATTATAACTAACATACATACTATATATAATTACTATCCTAATTTACACGTAGTGTCGGTGACGTGTGACGCACGGTATCGTCGGGCAGCCGACCTCGGAACCTCCGAAATACGACACCCTGCGGCCAGAAGTCCTCCTTCATGAAGGTGGTGTCAGATGATGCGTCGGCACTCTCACCACATATGAATTAAAATTCGCTTTGTGGCGAGACTGCAGCCGTTCAACCCTCAAGGTGAAGTTAGACTTCTTTCGGACGTAGTCCACGACCTCCTCTACCCTCGTAGACCAGTGCAGACGGGACACGTACAGCTGCGTCGATGGTACGGCAGGACGCAGCGGAGAGTCCGGTCCGGGCGGTGCGGTTCCGCAGTTGTTGCGGCTCACGGGCTTCCTCCTCTTCCTTTCCACCTTGACGAAGCCCTCTTCATCGCGCTGGTTCCTCTCGGGACCCGGTGGTGGCAACGGCTTGGTAGGAGCTGGCTTACGCCGTCTCCCTGTTGGCCCCTGTGCCAAAGGCCGCGTTGTGATCGCGGCGGGTGTGGCGGCGGGCGCGGGCGCAGCGGCAGCCTCGGCATAGGCCCGCGGCCGCGGCGGCACAACCGGGCTCGACGTCACCGGGGCGGGTGCGTAATGATGTGATAATGTTTAATAGTGCTTAGGTAAGACTGTTAAAAGGCACAGTTGACTTAAAGTTAAGTTGTTAAAGGTGACTATAACAATATACTATATTTATTCTGATTGGCTCGGAAATAGTAAAAATGACAGAAAAAGTACAACTGGGTATTTCTTTCAATTATTTAAGCATTGTTTAGTAACCTGGAGTACAAAGAAACAACTGTCAGACTGGTGCTAGTACATAGCGTTGTATGAAGCCTGGTGGTTTGTTTTTAGCCAAAAGTATATATTTTGATATCGATACACCCATAATAATACTCGTATATGTAGACTATGTATGTATAAGCATATTGCAAATAATTCAACTGATGATAAACGCACTAAACATATAGATATTAAATATGTATCTAATGAAATAAAATTACATTCCCACAGGTATACTTCTGGGAGATGCACTGACGAAGACGTAACCATTACCTGCCTGTGATGAGGTGGAACATGGGTTCACAATAATGTATTTTTTAAAGTACATATTGATTTTGTTATTGATTAATTATATACATAGATATATAAGTGACATTTTGAAAATGATATACTAATTAATTAAATTGGTTAATGAAACTAATGTAATGAATGAAATGATCTGATTAGATTTTACTGGGTTCTCCTAATCCTCGCAACAAATGTTGGATCATTATTTTGTGATTCCCCAGATAAACTTGGAAGTTATGTATGCTCTGCATAGGGACTTTTTTTATTATATAAAAGATAAATTTTTGAGGGGGCGTGTTGATTTATATTATTTAATTTGCAAAAATCAATCTTTATTTTTCAATATGGCAATACTAAAGCAATCAAGTTGCTGTCTTTATTTAGTTGCAACGCCCAGTTGTCTCGTTCATTCCGTTAACGACTGTGCTAGGCGTCAGACGTATACACTTCCAAGTAAAAGTGAAATAATATAATTTCATAGTTCACCGGATAAACAGTAGTTTAATTTAGCCCATACCGAATTGTTATTCCAACATTATACCTCAACAATAAAAGTTCATCAGGCTGAATAACTTTTGCTAAAACGTCATTTTTATATTTCTTATTATAGTTTAGCTGGACCATTATGGTTCTGTATCATGTGTTCCATGTTGTTCGCTATCAGTCTCTATATTCGATATGCTTATCCTTATTAAGCGTCTTCCTTTTTTTGTTTTTTTAACAATATGTGAGTTTAATATTCCAGCATTAGTTTCGGACAACCTTTTCTTCGTTTTTTTATTCATCTGCTTCTTTGGGGTTTGAGTTGAAGCATCTTCGTGAGTTTTCAAAAACTGTTCTTGAAATTTAAGATAGCCTTCCAAATCTTGTCCGCACGAAAGAAGCGGGTCATCAAGCGGTGGTGGTGAGTAAAAATGATATTGCAGAGGGCTGATAGAGCGTCCAGTAGGTAGCGAATTTGAATTCTGAAACAAAGTAAATATATATTTTAAATCACTCCAAATCATTCTTTGATGCGATGAATAGTACCTATATATGCATACATTTTATCATCATCAATCATCAATACATATAATAAAATCGTAACCGATCGCTGTCTGTACATGGAAGATAAATGAGTAAAAATATTTTTGGGGGCTTTTACCAACGCAATAGAACACAAAACAATGATTTTTAGAATTTTTGTTTGTTTGTCGGTTTGTCGGTTTGTCTGTTTGTCTGTTTGTCTGTGCGTTTGTGCACGCTAATCTGAGAAACGGCTGAACTGATTCGTTTGCGGTTTTCACTGAAATGTTGTGATAAGCTTCACTTAAAATAAAGTGTTTGTTTCATTTAAATCCGTTCATAAATAAAAAAGTTATATCAATTTTAAAGAATCACGTCAACCATTTTTGTTCGAAAAACTGTGTTTGTGCACGCTAATCTCAGAAACGGCTGAACAACTTCGGTTGCGATTTTCAATTATGTATTTTGATAAGTTTCACTTAAAATTTAGTGGTTGTTTCAATGAAATCCGTTGATAAATAAAAAAGTTATATCAATTTAAAGAATCACGTCAAAGATTTTTGTTCGAAAATTTGCTATGAAATAAACTGTACGGTAGCATTAGCTAAAACTTTTGTTAATTTTATATACGGTTTTTATAAAATAATAAAGTTAATAACCGGCCAAGTGAGAGTCGGACTCGCGCACAAAGGGTTCCGTTCCATTATCTATAAAAAATCAAGTTTGTTGTACGAGAGCCTCAATTAAATATTTATTTTACTCTATTTTTAGTTGTTATATCGGCAAGAGAAATACATCAACCTTGGAACATTTCAACTGTCTGGCTATCACGGTTCATGAGATACAGCTTGGTGACAGACGGACGGAAGGACGGATAGCGGAGTCTTAGTAACAAGGTCCCGATTTTAGCCTTCGGGTACGGAATACGGAACCCTAAAAATTACTATTTTGATGTTTTCGGAGTTTTTTTATTAGTTTTTTTTGGTCACCGATAAATGGCGCTGTTAAAAATACAAAGAGCCTAGGGCCGCAAGACCCAACGCCACCAAACGGCGATTCTTAGCATGATTGTGGGCGCGAAAATGGAAAAAGGAATCAAAATAGGAAGTACTTAATAGGTTAGGTTAGGCACAGGGGATGTCCTCTGACTAAAGCATAGGGTGCTGTGAGCGAGTCACGGACCGCCATAGTGGTAGCCGCGCCGGGGCTTTTAGCCCTTACCCCGGAGTTTTTAGTGGTTAACGCCACATAACCTTACCGGTCTCCCGTTACTGGCAAGGTGTCCGAACCGAAGGGATTTTTCCCGCGTAAAATCCTCCTCCATAAATCTGCCTCCACTACGTGGGCCAGTCGGGCGATGGGAACGGAATTCCGTCGCGCCACAAATACGGTCCTCTAGGTTGAAGGGAGCATTTGTGTCAACACGCGTCTTTACCCTAGCGGATAAAATTGAAGGCCGATGTACCAGGCCACTCAGACTCCTCTCGATAACTGAGAGAGTACCTCGAGTGAGCTCAGCCAAAGCCGCTGATAAGCAGTCGCCGTACCAGGTCTTTGGAGCAAGATTTAGCACACTGACTTGGCAAAAGCGGTAACGCCGTTATCACCATGAGATTTTTCGTGGGTGAAAACCGTCAGATTTCCTGTGGCCAAAAGGCACCTTTTCCTCACGTAAGAAGAAAGGTTAGGGAAAAAATGTTAGGTTAAAATTTAAGTTAGGCACTGCAATAAAAATATGTGGAACACACATACCAAGACTACTCAGTATTGTGACCTCCTTCCCTGAGGAACGAAAGATAGTAATGGTCATTATCCAGTTCGTTTGAACTGAAAGTACGCCGCAAATAACCTCCAAACAGCCGTATAGGACGCCCTACCCGAGAAGCTCTACAAACGGAGGTTATAAGTGAACACTAAGCAGACATTGATCTCAGAGAACACTAACTTCCTGCCATCCTTGAAGCTCTACTGGTAAAATGTGCCGAGATACTAACACGTCAAATACCTAGAGGTATCTTAAGTTTGGCAGATGCCTCAGCTTGAAAGTCTACATCAATAGAATGGTGACGATAGTGAAGATGGCCCGGGGGAAGCTCTATCCAGTACACTCCTCTCGCTTCCAGCTTCGGACGCGGCTTATGATTAAGGTGATCTTAAGAAAACCTATGTTTAAGGTCACTTGAGGAACGCCGTCATCTGTCGGGACTCAAAGTAGAAATGCGTATTTCTCGACTTTTATCTCCCGCCTAGCGAAAGACATATTTGACTAGGCTTACCATTGCACCGCCACATCGGGAGGGCGGGGAAGAGGGGGAGATACGTATAGACGGTGGCAGCAGTAGAGAGAGCTACTACATCCGCTGCAGAGAGCTACAACAGATTAGTGCTGTGGGAACTCACGCCAAAAGACGGAAGATGAATTAAATTTTTTCGTTTCTCCCATGCTGGTCTGGGAGAAACGAAAAAACTTAGAATGTACCAGATGCCTCTCTTCCCGCGCAGATCGTAAAAGCCGATCGAGGGAATGGGCAAAAAATGCGAATCATTTTAACAGGCGATACGGCTAGCAACCCGTCACTGTATTGATTGCTTTACCATCTTCTCGCCCACCATGACGCTAAAAGTGGCTTTTGAGTCTTGTGGCCCTAGGCTCTGCATAGAGCCGCAAGACCCAAAATGCTCTGTCTGCCCCATTAGGGATAAAGACGTGATAGTATGTATGTATGTATGTATGTATGAATTAAATATTACCAAAGTCACTACCTATTGCATAAGTATTTCGTTTTAGAGAGACCCACGGCGTAGCAGTAACATTCGGTAACAGTGTAAGTTTACATGTAGTTTTCAATGTCGAAATTCCGATCGACTTAGACTGTGACTAGAGATAATGTGTGATCGTAGTAAACAGGGAACCCTTACAGTCTTATTATAAAACGGAGACTAACTCTGTTACTAGGTTTAAACCATTATCCGACCAAATCAAGTTGACATTTCCAGATGAGACAGTGGCATATTACTAGATATCAACGTGATTTGGTCGGATAATGGTTAAAACCTAGTAACAAAGTTAGTCTGCGTTTTATAATAAGACAGTTATAGTTTTGCCATTTCTGTCTGTCTCTCTGTCCGTGGTTTTACTTAGAAATAATTAGAACCAAGAGGCTGTAATTTGGCAACGGTCATGAACTTAAAGTAAAACTGGGCAGGGCAACTGGCCCGACGGAGCCCATGAGATGGGTTGACGAAATAATCAAAGTCGCGGGTAACACCTGGATGTGAGCAGCACAGGACTGAGATGTGTCGACGAAGACAGGTCTATGCTCAGCAGTGGACGGAATAAGGGCTGAGATGATGATGAACTCTTTAGTTTTAATTCTAAATCGACATTCACAAATACGGAACCCTTCACTGCGTGTGACCTGATATGCACTTGACCGGTTTTATTGAAAATATCAAAATAACGATTCTTATAAACTAAAGTCCACGCAGACGAAGTCGCGGGCAACAGCTAGTTCATTTAAATATAAATATAAGTATTAAAAAAAGTTATTTGCAAGATCTCGTTTAAACCAATTTTCGCTGGTAGTTTGCATGGTAATGAACATCATATATATTTTTTAGTTTTATCATTCTCTTATTTTAGAAATTACAGGGGGGGACACATTTTTCCACTTTGGAAGTGACTCTCGCGCAAACTATTCAGTTTAGAAAAAAAATGATATAAGAAATCTCAATATCATTTTTGAAGACCTATCTATAGATACCCCACACGTATGGGTTTGATGAAAAATAAATTTTTGAGTTTCAGTTCTAAGTAAAGGGAACCAAAATTTATGTTTTTTTTCTACTTTTGTGTAAAAATCTTAATGCGGTTCACAGAATGCATCTACTTACTAAGTTTCAACAGTATAGTTCTTATAGTTTCGGAAAAAAGTGGCTGTGACATACAGATGGACAGACAGACAGACAGACATGACGAATCTATAAGGGTCCCATTTTTGCCATTTGGCTATGGAACCCTAAAAACGTTAAAAGGAACTATGAAGAAAATCTTAACTAAATTATATACTCCATTAATTTATAAGTTTCGTTTTTTTATACTTGTAAGTTGGCTAACAAGCATACCTACGGTCCACCTGATGGACCGCTGTTGCCGTAGCCTATGAATGTTTGCAACACCAGAATGTACCAGCTGCTTCTATTCCCGCGCAGGCCGTAATAGCTGGCAAAGAGTTCAAACGATCTCAGTAACCATGTCAATAGGCGATACCGCTTAGCAACCCGTCACTAATTTGATTCCGTCTTCTGCATATATGCCTACCAAAATGCTAAATATAGCTTTAGGAATTATCTATAACCTTGGGCACTGTCTTCCCCGCTAGGCATAAAGACGTGGTAGTATGTACGTATGTCAATCTTCCATGCTGTTCTGGAAGCGAAATAAAAACATAGAATGTACCAGCTGCTTATCTTTCCGGGCAGGTCGTAAAAGTCGATCAAGGGATATAGCGCCGTACAACCTTTGCCAATTTTTCCTAACCTAGGGTTGCTTTTAGTTTACCTTTTGGCTTGCAAAAAGTAACCTTGGCAAATCACCTAGTTTAGGATTAGCGGACCCCGGATTCTGAAACGTTACCGCTGAAAATGCAACCGGAAATACACTAAGATAAGAAGAAGAAGGATTTACGTATATATCACACTGTATGCATGCGAAGAATATTGGTGTAACAAAAAGTATTGTTTTTCTGTTAAAACGGGGTTAGACTCGCAGCAAATATAATAACCGAAACAAGTTGCTTCATGTATCTGAACATTTTCCACATGAAGAGACTTACTTTTATCAGAATATTCCCTAAGTAGACTTTCAAAGTCACCATAGATCACTATAGGTATTCTTAAACATCTTTCATAATTAGAAAAACTTGTTTTACTACCTTCCTCGGGAAGAACAGTTTGTACTCTTGCACAGTTATGCTTTGCCAACTTTTCTTCAGCATTGAAATACATAAAACATTCATCACAAAGATATATTTTTGATTTATGTTTGGTTAATTGATTATATAAAAGCTTTTCAATATCTTTAATTAAACAGAAATGACTTTTACCATTTTGACTCAAAAATAATAAATTTACATGCTCAATTTGACGCTTTCGAGTTTTGTATAGAGGACCAGTAACTCTTTCATATTTGTCTAATCCATAAACATTAACACTTACATGATTATGTTTTTCAAACCATTTTATGTCTACGAAGCTGGGGGGAAATGACATTCCTGATATGTTAAATAAATTAGAGTAATGGGGATATGAAGAGACTCTATCGGCATTTAACTTTGAAGGATAAACATCTGCTATTATACTCCATAGAAATCAGTGATTATCATTGTTTCTAATGTTTAGACAAGACTTCGTGCATTGAACTTTTTTAGGAAGAGGTATGTATGAACCTGCTTTTAAAGGATTGAATTTAGCGATGTTGAGTTCTAAGTGACTTATGGAGTGTATAGTCCAACCTGACTCTGCTTGCTCAAATTCTGAACATTTGCACAGTAAAAGGTTTGAAAAGTCTTGATATAGTTGTAAAGTGTCAGTGCTTTGAAATACCATCGAATACTTTGTGTTAAAAGATTTCATAGAAAGAGTCGTCTTTTGGTAAAGTATATTTAATGAAAATTTCTAAATTAACTTTCAACGATTGATGTTTTTTCAAATTGAGATTCACTAACCCATTGACAACGTGAGATATGTCAAGTAAAAATTGATCAGGAATAAGGTACTCACGTTCAGGATTTATTCTGTAACTGACAATTCTGTTTTTAAAGGCTGTTGCTATAATTTGAACATTACTAAATTCAGTGCAAAGCAAACAATTAGCTTTGTGAATGTTACTTTTCCTATGAGATGATAATCGTGAAACAAAGATTTGACATTCCTGACAGAAAACCATTTTATAAAAGAAAAGATGTTTAAAAATGTGTGATCAAATTGTGCAAGTTAACAATTAGGAGATTATATAAGTCTATAGATTTTAATATAAATTTAAAAAATCCGTTTCAAAAATGTGCAAATATCATATGATAAGGAAATATATTTATGAAAAGTGTATAGGAATAAAATCTTTATTATGAATTATAACGATTACCAAAAAGCATTATTAAATGCTAAACAAACTTAATTTGAGGGATACAGAATTGGGCGAGCTACTTTAAACTGATCTCTCGCAATAGCTACAGCTTTCGAGACCGACCGCCACAGAGGCGAGTTCTCCTGCACACTCGTTTTTAGGTTTATAAGAGCTAACTTACTCCTATCGCGGTCAGTCAACAAAACTTTTTCTATTTCTTTTGCGTTGTAGATACGCAGTTCTATGTAGTACTCACCGCCTAACATGGGATCGCTTTGATAAGAAGTGCCTGCAGAGGAGCGACGAATAAGGAAGTTTTTCAGGTTCGATGCACGTATCGGCTAATTTTTTCGCGGTTTTCAGCGAAAAATGCGTCAAGATATGCAAAAGAAAGAGAGAAAGTAGGTACAGCAGTTAGATTAAGGTTTAGGAGCAGTAGTAGAAGTAAAAACTGATTTTTAGTGAAAAATTAAGTAAAAAATCGTCTAAGTACAAAAATGGCAAAAAACTGCGAGAAAATAGACGAAATTTTTACCAGTGATAGACGGGTTTTTATCCAATTAATACTTCAGTATTTCTTCGTAATAATAATTTATTTTAGTGAAACATAAATTCACTCAATTCCATAAACACAACAAATAATTCGCAACTCAATAGACGTCCTCACCCGAGGAAGGCACAAGATCGAATGACTCGTTGCGCACGTGCCGCCCGTTTATATAGGAGCGAGTAAACAACAACCGGAAATAGCACGTGCGCTCAGATTAACAATATTTTATACTTAATATCTAATATTTTAAAGTAATTGACTATAAAATTAACTAATAAATTATTAATCAAATTTATAATTATTTTAAGTGCTTACAGTCGGCCTTTCCTGACACATTTTCCGTCTCGGAAAATATTGTTATCAATTACTTAATCAATCTATAGCCAATTACTCACGCTCTGTTCAAGTACAGAGAATATACACAAACAATACTTGTACTGATACTGAATTTATTGTTGTGGCCTCTTCAATCCACAGCCAATACGTATAATACATAGCACTATCAACTATCAGATATATTGTTGTGGCCTCTTCAATCCACAGCCAATATATTACCTGACATAATCAATTATCAAGCATATTGTTGTGGCCTCTTCAATCCACAGCCAATATAATACCTAGCACAATCAACTAATAAGTATATATTGTTGTGGCCTCTTCAATCCACAGCCAATAATTATCTTCTTTTTAAAATTATATAAAAAAAATAATCGACTATTTGTATCATTATTAATTTGTGCAGTATTATAATTTACATTTATTATTGTATCTATTTAATATAAAAAAATAAATTCTACATGCAGCTCAATCAAAGAGTGTAAAACTAATTGTTTTAGGTACCGTCATCGTTACCAGAGGAATCAGAATCTGTCTCGTTTCTCTGAAATACCGTCCAAGGATGGATTTTGTCTACAGAAAATGTTCCCGTAAATTTTCGGTTACTTTTACGTGATAATGGAGTATCTTCAATAATATATCGATCATTATCTAGAACTTCTACAATACGATAGGGCCCTCTTAATTTGGGTATTAATTTTTTGCTACCACCTGAGTAAGGAATCTCTCTTTCTACCCTAACTAGTTCTCCTACTTTATATGACACGACCTTTCTACGACTATCAAATCGAGCCTTTTGCTTTTCCTGATCATGTTTTACATGTTTAACTATATCTTTTCTTATTTTATCTAAGTTTGACTCAGTACTATTAACATCAATAGTACTATCGCAATCATCGTTTATACTAAGTTGTAGTATAGCATCCGAGGTACCAATTAAATTTAAACCAAATAAAGCTTGAGCTGGGGTTTTACCCGTTCCCTTGCTTACAGTATTATTTAAACCCCATTGTATCTCTGATAAGTACTTATCCCAGGGGTTTTCAGGTTTATTATAAGTTGTAGCAGTTAAGGCAGCTAAAATGGTGCGATTAAATCGTTCTACCTGACCATTTGCACGGGGGGTAGCTACCGAATTTAATATGTGTTTAATTCCAAGAGATTCTAAATATTTCTTAAAGCTTTTGCAGTAAAGGACGTGCCCCTATCTGAGACTACACGTTTAGGAACACTAAAAGTATGGAAATAATTTTTTAATGCATTAATAGAAGTTGCAAGTTTTAGTACTTTTAACGGGTACTAAAATAACAAATTTTGTAAAGGCCTCAACTATAACCAATATATAAGTATTCTTTCTCTTACTGCGAACAAATGGTCCTAAATGGTCTATGTGTAAAGTGTGAAATGGAAAATCATGTTTTTCAATGGGATGTAATTGACCAGCCTTTTTTCCTGAGGGGACTTTAGCATATGCACATTCCAAGCATGACAGTACGTATTTATTTATGAAGCGCCTCATTTTGGCAAACCAATAGCTACTTTTTATCTTTTCGTAAGTCTTATCAAAACTAAAATGACCAATGTCATCGTGATTTGCTTTCATCACTTGCCATCTGACACCCTTGGGGACAACCCAACGGTCACCCTCTTCAGTTTTTCTATATAATAAACCCTTTTTAACTACAAAATTACGTTTTAATTCGACAATATCGTTATTGGCATTGTCATTTAAAATATTAATAATCCTTTGTAGTTCTGAGTCACTTTATTGTACAGTGCGAATCCAGTTAGTATCAATTTGTCTTACATGAATCTCGCTGTCCTTAATAGGATTACGGCTGAGAGCATCAACATGGGACATAGTCATGCCTGGTTTGTACACTATACTAAAATCAAATTCCTGTATAATATTCCACCATCTAGCTACTCGAGATATTATATCCCTCTTTTCAAATGTAGCCCTAAGTGAATTAGAGTCTGTAACTATAGTAAAATGTATTCCTATTAAATAGACCCTAAATCGTTTTAAAGAGGATACCACTGCTAAGGTCTCTAGATCATATGATGTGAATTTTGCCTCTTCTGGGGAAGTTTGTTTACTGTAATAAGCTACAGCGTTAAATGGTGAACTTTTATCTGGGCGTTGGACTAGTATACCTGCTATTCCCATCTTAGAAGCATCCGTATGAAGTTGTGTTTCATACTTGGGATTATAAAACGCAAGTATTGGACGCTTTATTAATTCTCGCTTTAAAGTAACAAACGCTTCGTCCTCCAAGTCACCCCACTGCCACTGGGAATTTTTCTTTAATAAATTAGTTAAAGGCCTTGCAATGCTGGAAAAATTTCTAATAAATTTTCTGAAGAAACTAGCTAGTCCTAAAAACTGTCTAGTTTTATGCTGGTCCGTAGGTGTTGGAAATTGTTCTACACATTCTATTTTCTTTTTACCCGGTTGTATTCCCATAGCATTAACTTCGAAACCCAGATAATCAATTGATTGTTTTAAGAAATTACATTTTGATAAATTGAGAGTAATGCCAGAGGAGCGAAAAAGTTCCAAAATGTCATGCAAAATTTGTAATCCCTCTTCAATAGATTTCGAAGGTATAATAACATCGTCCATATAAGCAAAAGCTTCTTTAAATCTAGCATTTCCCAAAATGTTATTAATAGTCTTTTGGAATGTGGATGGTGCATTGACGAGACCAAAGGGCAAGCGCTTAAATTCATAATGCCCATCCGGAGTTATAAAGGCAGTGAGATGTCTAGAGGACTCAGACATAGGAATTTGGTAATATCCTGATGCGAGATCTAAAGTGGTGTAATACTTGTGACCTGCCAAGTTATCTAATTGATCATCGATACGCGGTAGAGGGTAATGTTCCTTGATAGTTTTCTTATTTAGTGCTCGAAAATCAACGCACAGTCGATAATCGCCAGTTTTCTTCTTAAAAAGAATAATTGGAGACGCATAGTCTGATGAAGACTGTTGAATAATATCAGCATCTTCTAAATCTTTTATCATATTTCGAACAACTTCTCTTTCGGAATACGCTAATCGATAAGGTCTATAGACTACAGGACTATAATCATTTAATTGTATATTCATTTCCGACTCATTAATACATCCTAATTCTTTAATAGAAAAAGCAAAACAGTCTCGGTATTTATTAAGCAATTCAAGCAACTCTTTTTTGTGACAGGGCTTGATCTCATTTTGAACATTAACCATATTAGGTTCGATGACTGAAATTTCTTGGTTAATAGGGCATTTTTCTATTTTGTTGACATCTAAGACGAGGACATCGTTCAAGGGAAGGGCTCTAAGTAGTAAAGTGCCCATATCTAAATTAAATCCCTGAGGAACCAAACCTTTAATCAAAATTCTACCTCGTCCTTTTGTTAAGTTAATGACGCATTGCAGTATTTCGTAAGACTTCTCACTGTGTAAACTAAGACTGGGTTCAATAAATAAATCACCACAGTACATCGGAAAAGAATATACTTCAATTTCGGTGTATCCCTGTACAGTTACGTTAGTCGATACTAATAAGTCAATAGTGTTTGTAAATTTACTGGTAATTTTCAGGCTGTCGTGAGTTTTATAAACGATTACGTGCTCTTGTTCTGTGAATGTTTGGCCAATAAGAAGAGGAACCTTAAGAAATCGATCAGGAACAATGATAAGCTCAACTTGTGCTATGACTGTATCAATTTGAATGTTAACGTTACATTTCCCTATGCAACTAACAATACTTTCCCCAAATCCTCTTAGAATGGGTAATTCAGAGACTGACCATGTCGTTAATAAATTTTTAGCAAATGATTCTTGTAACATAGTGCACTGGCTACCAAAATCTATAAAACACTTTAGAGAATGCCCGTTAATATTTGCTATTTTGAAATATTTTGTTTCTATATCTAATTCTTTTGATATACGCATAACAGTCTTACTTTCTTGTTTATTTTTGCAATCTGCCTGTAAATGTCCTATTTTATGGCACGAGTCACACCGTTTGATTGGCTGCTTACATTTGTAAAAACCATGACCTTCTTGGCCACAATTAAAACATTTAAGTAATTTAGAATCAGAAGCCCCTTGTGTTGGTTTTACAAATTTTGAATGCCTACCATCAGAGGTACCTGGCTGCGAGAGCTGATTTGGTTTATCAGATTTTCGAAATGTTTTAACATTTCTCAAATAAACCAATAACCTGTCTGGCTCAGTAAACCGTGCAGCTTCAGCACTAGTTCTCACTGATTTATCCTCAATACCAAATAGAATGCAATCGATTGCATTTTTACCTGTTATGTTGCATCTATTTAATAAAACGGTTTTATCATAGAAATACTCTTCTAAGGAATCGCCAAATCGAGCTCTGCAGGCATCTCCGTTAATAGATTCCCATAATTTTCATCGCTAGGAAAGGCTGTGCGTAATTTTTCTTGCCATTCAGCCCAAGAAAACAATAAACTAGACAGACCCTGGTACCACTTCTGAGCTAACCCGACCAGTTTAGGAAGCGCATAATGAATAGTTTGTTTTTCAGTCCATTTGTAAATCTGAGCACATTCGTTTACTTTAAGTATCCACATTTCAATGGTCTGATTACGCTTAGAAGGGTCAAACTCGGGCACTACATTTAAAGTTGGAAACCGTTCTCTATCGTCGTCTCTTTTAAAAGTCTGTATAAGCTCCTTGAATGCAGTAACAATAGCGTCTGAACTTGAATTGGTTTGAGAAGATGGAGTACTCACAGTAGATACGATGTCTTCTTTGGATGCAGCAGTAGACTCGTGGCCGCACTGACGGGCTGCAGCTGTAGACTCGGGGCTGCGCTGACTTGCTGCAGCTGTAGCCTCGTTGCCCCGAGGAGTGGCCGCAGTTGTAGACTTGTGGCTGCGACGACTTCGCCGCGTGGAGCTCGAACGATGCCGTCGTTTGCTCCGCTTTGATTGGCTTCGGTGATCTCTTTGCTGGTTCGAAGAGTCGGATTCGCTGTCCGACTCATGTCTCCTTTTATGTTTCCTCTTATCTTTGCCCATGATAGCTGAAAAATAAAATTGATTCAAACAGTAGGTGTCCTTAAATAATCGGACGACAAATGGGAAAAAGAATTAGCAAAATAATAACAACCTGTAGGTTTTAAGTAGGTCTTAAGGCGTGTAGCCTTTGATTAAAAATGTTTTAAAAACACGGAAATACTTTTTGCATGAAATGAATATAGATTATTATAAATTAAATTAAATATATAGGAACAAATTACACAGATTGAGCTAGCCCCAAAGTAAGTTCAAGACTTGTGATACGGGATACTAACTCAACGATACTATATTTTATAACAAATACATATATAGAAAAACATCCAAGACCCAGGACTATTTGAAAAAGGCAATTTTTCATCTTGCCCTGGCTGGGGATCGAACCCAGGACCTCCGGATTGGTGGTCTAGCGTGTTGACCATAACGCCACGGAGGTAGGAGATCGGTACACACATAACAGATCAGCATCAAGATTCGTGTAAAATTTCAGTTTCAGCTTGATAGACTAGTACCATAAAACACAGTGGTACAGATAAAACTACACAAAAACTTAAAAAAATAAAAATAAAATAAACTATTAAAAATTAATTAAATAATGTGAGAAATACAATATAAAAAAAAAAAAAACGTACCTTAGTGGAGCGCAGAGTCGTTTTAATCAAGGAGTTACAGCCTTGAAAAGATCTCGCTTCTGATCTGATAGACGGGTTTTTATCCAATTAATACTTCAGTATTTCTTCGTAATAATAATTTATTTTAGTGAAACATAAATTCACTCAATTCCATAAACACAACAAATAATTCGCAACTCAATAGACGTCCTCACCCGAGGAAGGCACAAGATCGAATGACTCGTTGCGCACGTGCCGCCCGTTTATATAGGAGCGAGTAAACAACAACCGGAAATAGCACGTGCGCTCAGATTAACAATATTTTATACTTAATATCTAATATTTTAAAGTACTTGACTATAAAATTAACTAATAAATTATTAATCAAATTTATAATTATTTTAAGTGCTTACACCAGAATGTATACTAGAAACCTATTTAACTATGCAGAACGAAATAATAGCAATAGGATCAAGATTCGGGAGCAAATATTTCGTTGGGGGTCGAGTTGTCGGGGTTGAGTTGTCGGAGGTCGAGTTGTCGGGGGTCGAGTTGTCGGGGTTGAGTTGTCGGAGGTCGAGTTATCAGGGTTGAGTTGTCGGAGGTCGAGTTGTCGGGGGTCGAGTTTTCGGGGTTGAGTTGTCGGGGTTGAGTTGTCGGTGGTTGAGTTGTCGGGGGTCGAGTTGTCGGGGTTGAGTTGTCGGAGTTGAATTGTCGGGGTTGAATCGTCATGGGGTTGAGTTTTCTTGGGGTCGAGTTGACAGGGATAAGTTGTCGGGGTTAAGTTGTCTTGGGGTTGAACTGTCGTGATACCGTCCGTGTTTGTGATCATTGAAATATACTCGTCGTCCTGGAACTTATCTTTGATTTATAAAGACCTTCTGAGACTCTGAATGTTAGGTCACAGTTAGTGGAGTGAACAAACATATTTGGCATTACAGTGATTAGGAACAGTGACCTACAAGCTTTTTCATGTTTTTTACTCTGAGCATGATATAGTAGGCTCTTTTTATGCGGAACTAAGGATACATGACAGTATTTGCAGTATGCATTAATTTCTCCAGCAGGATCCGGAGCAATCCAATCTAAAAAAAAAACAGGTTTAACATAAACTAGCAAATTTTCCCCATATTTGGGTAAATCTCATTTACTTGGTAACACTGAGCTGAGACCGAATGTGAAATTATGATTGAATATGTAAATAATGTCGTTTTATTTGTGTATGTGTGAGAGATTACCTACTAAATAGTTTAGATTACGAAACTGTCTGCTGTACCTTCTTCTAGTTCTTATTTTTAACATGATATAACAATGCAATACGACACTTATTGGAATCTATTACACGATTACTAGGTAATAATGAAAGAATACGAAAATAAATATGACATGAATTGCACCTCTTATAGCACATACCTTTCAATAAAGGGTTTGTTTGTTTGTTTATAAAGCTTTATTGTACACAAGAAAGAACACAGATACAAATCAGAAAAGTAAACATACAACGGCGGACTTATCCCGTATAGGGATCTCTTCCAGTCAACCGGCCAGTAATTGAGAGGAATGTTTACTTATTAAGCGTTTGGGGTAGAAGTAGTACAATTTAAATTTACAGAAAGGTACTGCACAAAAAAAATATATACAGGTATGTAAACTACACAAATACAACTAAGATAAACTTACATATAAGAATACATACATATATATATATATATATATATATATATAAATACATAAAATAAACTATTTAAAATAAAAAGTAATTAGCTCGAAGTAACTTAGGATTCCGAAAAGAAATTTAAAATTTTATTCTTAAAGGAGCCCAAGGACGATGCCATTTTAGTATCTAAAGGGAGCGAATTCCAAAGGTGTGCTGCCATCACAGAGAAAGATTTAGAGTAAGACTGCGAAGAATGAGGAGGTATATATAAGAGAATATTATCAGCTGAGCGAAGGCGGATGTCGATTTGCCGAAAGGAAAATTTATCACGAAGGTAATTAGGACAGGCAGGATTGAAGAGAGCATTGAAAAGAAGAGAGAGAATGTGGTAGTTACGACGAATTCGGATTGGGAACCAGTTCAGTTTATCACGGTATTCAGATATATGGTCGAACTTTCGTAAGCTATAAACATACCTGATGCAGACGTTTTGCAGGCGTTCCAATTTATCTAATAGTTCCTCGGTAGGATCCAAATACGCGACATCAGCATAATCTAAAATAGGAATCAAGAGTGAGCGGGCTAACATTGCTTTTGTATTTGTAGGCAGAAAATGTTGTAGTCTTCTCAGGGAGTGAAGAGCAATAAATAACTTCCGACTCACTTCGTTGATTTGAGGAGCCCAACACAGGGTTTCGTCAAGCGTTATTCCTAGGTTTTTTACAGTCGATGTGAAAGGAATGATGTTACCGTCAAACTGAATGCTGGGTAAAGTGGAGTTGTGGACTTTGCTGATGAAATAGGGACTGCCGATAATAATTGCCTGGGATTTGTCTGCGTTGACCGTAAGCCCGAAACTATGGGACCAATTTGCTATAGCAGCAAGGTCAGAATTAATTACGCTGATAGCGTGATGAAGATTGTCGAAAGGGGCGGCTGCATAGATTTGCAGGTCATCTGCATATAAGTGACAGGAAGAAGTAAGAAGAGAAGTAATACTGTCTATAAAAATAGAGAACAGAACCGGGGAAAGTACTCCTCCTTGAGGAACGCCCGCAGCAAGTTCACACCAGTCAGACTTATGCCGATCGATCTTTACCAACTGCTGGCGACCCTGTAAGTAGGAGCTGAACCAAGTAAAAGAGGATTCAGAGAAATTTAGTATTCTAAGAAAACCGAGCAGGATATCAAAATCAACTGCATTGAAGGCATTAGAAAAATCTAGAAGAGTCAGTACAGTCAGCTGTTGATTCTCGATATTATAGCGTATGTCGTCTGTGATCTTGACTAGCGCAGTTGTGGTGCTATGTCCAGCTCTAAAGCCAGACTGATATGGACTTAAAATGTTGTTCTTTGTGAGATGTTCCATTAACTGCTGCTGCACGTAGTGCTCTAAGATCTTTGAAAGTAAGGGAAGAATGGAAATTGGACGAAAGTGGGAGGGTAAGGATGGATTTGGTTTCTTTGGAAGAGGAATAACATGTGCAAGTTTCCAGGCAGAGGGAAAAACTCCTGTAGTTATGGAACAATTTAATATGTCAGCTAATTGAAAGGAAATGAGATGAACAATGGGCTTTATCATTTCAAGAGATATATCATCATTACCAACCGCATTTGACTTAAGCTTGCCAATAATATCGACCACCTCGCCTGCAGAAATTTCCTCAAGGTTAAAAGTGGGACAATTAATAACAGGTTTATTGGCAAGATCAGCTAGCGTTCTCTGTTTAATTAAAGCTGTAAGATTTTTAGGAGGAGCGCAAAAATGCTTATTAAGTTGGTTAATATCCGTGTCAAATTCAGCATTGCACGCCTGCTTACCCACTCCAACACCTTTCAGAAACCTCCAAAGCTTGTGCGGAGGACAGTTCTCTATATTGTCATAAATATGTTTACGTCTCGCTTCTCTGCATCGCTTGTTACATATATTGCGTAAGCGAACAAAGTTTTCACGATTCAACACTGAAGGATATCGACGCAACTTAATTCTGGCTTTGTCCCTTTTGGCCATCATTTTACGGATATCAGGAGTCAACCAGGGGGCAGGATAGTGCTTTACACGAACCTGTTGGATTGGAGCATACTTGTCATAAATAGAAAGGAGTAAAGTGTTGAAAGCAGCTACTTTAGAATCCACGTCAGGTGCCAAAAGCAGCAAATCCCAATCAACCCCTCGAAGCTCAGTTGTAAACGCGTTCCAATCTATAGCACCAAAATTACGACGCAATACATATTTATGACGAAGCTTTGGTGTTCGCAACTTAAATGAGGCATACACTAAATCGTGCGCTGAAAAACATGGCGCATGATATTGACCGTGTGTAGAACAGAGATCCGGAGAAGACGCTATAATCAAGTCAAGTAACGAAGGTGGACCGTTATGGGGGAAATGGGAGGGACCTAAAGGCAAGACATAGAGATTAAGGGAGTGAAGAAGAGAAAGGAGGGATTTGGAGCGTGAGTCATCTTTTATAAGATACGTGTTGAAGTCTCCCATAACTATTACATGGTCATATTGGGCTCGATATTCAATGAGGAGTGATTCAAAAGAATTAAAGTAGTTAATGTTTGAGGAAGGGCTGTAGTACACACCTAGGAGGAATTTATCGTGATGAAGATTGATTTCAAGAAAAAGATGTTCAGGGGCATTAGGAGCAGGATTGGATTGATTAAGAATTTGAGCAGAAATATCACTGCGAAGATAGATAGCTACACCACCTCCACCAACAACTCTAGTTTTCCCATTATTTGTTACGGTGTAGGAGCGATCGCTTCTAAAAAGGCGATAACCAGGTAGTGGATACAATGTAGAGGGTAGAGAGGGTTTGAGAAAGCTTTCAGATACTAAAATAGCCTGAATATTAGTTGATTCAAAAGTTGTTATGAGATCATTGTAATGCGCAGGTATGCTTTGGGCATTAATATGCGCTACGTTAAAATTCTTTTGAAATTTAGAGAAGGTGATCTTTAAATTATCATTCAACGAGCCATTTTGAGAAATATCATCATCGTCATCACTATAGGCACTAAATAAGCTGCAAGAGGAAGAAGAGAATGAAAAATATTCAAGATCCGAGTTATCTCTAAGTACATCTGACATTGAGCTAAACTAATAAACTACAAATAAATTTAAAATATATATAATAATAATTAATATAGATATATAAATATATACAATATAGGTATAAAAGGGTTAATTTGCACAAAATCTATAGAGTAACCAAATACCCTTCAAGTACCGGCCAGCAACAATGAAGTCTAGTTTGTACACACATAATAATACATACACATGAGAACACATGAACAAGAGAGGATCACAATACAAAGAAGAATGTGAAGCAGGTCGAACAGTAGGTAAATACGGTGGATATGAAAGAGCATACTGAGGGTAATTTATAACACAAAGGTATAAAACATAAAACGCGTTAATACAAAGAAATCCAAAATAAGACCGCCCCTCAAGCACAGACAGTGTGTAAAAAAAAAAAAAAAAACTAAAAAAAAAACTAAATATTTTTGTGCATGTTCACGTGCGGTCGATGACTATCTATAACAAAACGCACACAAACTGTCATATTGACATTGACACAAGTCAAATTACAAATCCCGGTTTGTTGATTGTTGATGTTGTACTTATTTAATTACTGTCATCGTAACAATTTGGAAAAAAAACTTAAAATACCGCACTTTATAATTTGTAAAAATGATAAAAACCACCCCCAGAAGCTGCTGTGTTCTTACCCACACACAAATTCGAAAGTAATTAAGGTTCAACAAGAATAATTCGAACATAACCTAAACGGACACTGATACAGGTTTCCTCAGGGTGAAGGGCTTATTTCTTGTATGCAGTCCTGGTGCTGCGCTGCTGCCTGGTCGGCCGGCTTATTTGCTCATCAACAATCGCAGTATCTGACTTTTGTGGAAACTCAGCCAATACTTCTCGCAGATCTGCCATTGTAGTGATCTTACGTTTCACGCCATTTGCGCATACCACCACAATCTTCCCGTCACCAGTCCAGCATCCCCTGTTGGGTCCGTTTCCTATTGGTGGCAATATTTTTGTTTATATTTAACGGTTTCAGGGGGCATATTTTCACAATAAAACTTCTTTTGTTTCGGTCAAACAAAACAACAGAACGACGACGACGCGTATAAAGCAAAGATGGCGGCATGCATTGCATGTAAAAACCGGTTTTTCTCTGTGCCCGCACACGATATCTCGCTTCCGCGTACACAAACCTTCGAGTGTGAAAGAGAAAACAGATTCTTTTGCTAGCGGAAGAGAAAATCGCAACAAGTTAGGTGCGTTCAGAAACACGTATTCAATCAATCACCGAAACTTGCATGGATTTTTAAACTTTCTCTAAAAATTCCCTATAATATATTTTATTATGCCCTGAAAAATGCCCTTAATAATTTTGTACACTAAAAAATACCCTAAACAAGTTAAATTGCCCTAAATTTAGGGTAAAATACCCTAAGGTGGGGACACTGTCTCTGCTATTGTTCTCTAACTAAAAAGAGAATTACTGTGGCCAAGCATCAGTTAAAAAAAGGGTAAACTTGGTGACCACGTGCGAGGTTATTGATTCTCCAAAGTACGTCAGCTATGTAATTGAATATCCCATATCTAGAAATTAATAATTCCTCTTTGAATATTGCACATCGTAAGTACGAATTTAAGAAGTCAGCGTCGTGTAAGACGTCTTTTAATAATGTCTTTTCAGTTCATTCAGCGTTAATAAGATACACCTTAAATATTTTTAGGGAGTCTACAACAGCCAGTTTTAAGCCAACTACGATATTTTAAATTGTTCTTTACGAAAGGTGACGCGACCGACTGAGACGTGTAAATAGGTCGTAATCTCGTCTTGCTGATGCTGCATTATATAATACCTCCTAAGCCCAACTTGCTCTCTCACATCTGTGTGTAATTTAGTTTGTCTGCTGACAAGTTTATCTTTAAAAAAAAATTATGTTTCTTGTTGCGAGGTGCCCCCAGACCACTTGATCCTTTTTTTTTTTGTTATGGTTGTATACGTCTATCTAATTCTGCGAAACCTTTTTGTATTTGTTTTTGAAAGTGGGAGGCTAGCCTAGTGAAGTAACAGACTTCGTGGACATTTCTATGACTTATTGAGAAGCACTGTCTCTTTTCAATTACCCTGGTCTGATTTATTTGGTTACATACACATTAATTTTAGCATTGATAAATAATAATAACCAACCGCATCCAGTTCCTTTGTTTTCTGTTGTAATAATATCCTATCAGGATTCATGTTGTACTCATCTAAGAATCTCACTCATGTAATCTAATACAATACCCATATGCAATATAAAAAGCAATAAATACATTGAAACTGAGAGTCTCTGCCGATATTTCGCCTTCCATATCTTGGTTTTAAGTTTGAAAACGAGCATTTCTTGAGGTTGCCCTATATAGACCGGCGCCCGCCAATAGATTTAAACTTGTTTGTCAACAATTCGACTCAGTCCAACTAAGAGATAGACCGCGATAATCGCATTGAGCTGAAAGCTGTAAGGTCACAGAAAGGAAAATATAATAACATGACTGTGCTGTCTGAGATATTCGTGTTGCGTCTCAACGAGTAACGTCGCTGCACTATGTGATAAGGTGACGTTGTGTCTCAACGAGTAACGTCACTAAGCTGTGTGATACGGTGATGTTGTGTCGCAAAGAGTATCGTCGCTACGCTATGTCATACGGTGCTGCTATGCCTCAATGAGTAACGTGGCTAGACTGTGTAATACGGTGACGGTGTGTCTCAACGAGTAATATGGCTACGCTGTGTTATACGGTGATCTATATCTCAACGAGTAACGTAGCTACCCTGTGTGATACGGTGATGCTGTGTCTCAACGAGTTACGTGGCTACACTGTGTGATACGGTGATGCTATTTCTCAACGAGTAACGTGGCTACGCTGTGTGATACGGTGATGCTATTTCTCAATGAGTAACGTGCAAACGCTGTGTGATACCTTGCTACTGTGCCTCAATAAGTGACGTAGCTGCGCTGTATGATATGACTACAGAAATAAAAATTAAATGACATGATTAGGCTTTGTGGTACGGTCACGTCTCATCTCGAAATGCGGGTATGTTGTGTGATACGACAGCAGAAAGATAACATGACTTCGCCGTGTGCTTTGTAATACACAGAAAAATAAGATAAAATATCATGATTAAGCTGTGTGTCATTTTCTTATGCTGCGGCTATGCTGCGTGAAACGGCAGTATAACGAAAAATCGGTAATATAAACTCCCAAAACCTACAACTATAAGTACCTAAACTTAAATGTAAATTTCCATTATTAATTCTACTGATTTTCTGGATTAGAATTCGTCAGATTATAGTTAAAGTGCTCGCAAACTCTAAATTGATCAATATTAATTAACAGTTGGTTTCGGGAATCGTAGTTTTCGGGCAAGCAGGTGATTAGCCCACTGTGTCCTAGTCTGCTGGCGGGGCTGCCACCTCTGAGTTGAAGCGCGTTGCTAAAGACAGAACGAGATGGAAAAGTACTGTAGCGGCCCTCTGCCCCACCCAGGGGACATAGGACAATAAGTAAGTAAGTAATTAACAGTTATCATATGTCACAAGTTCTAAAATCTGGATGTGGTTCGTTAATGACGGGCAAATTTATGGGATGCGCAACTTACTAGAAAAATAACACTCGTGATAAATTTACTGCCGAGACCTATTTTTTTAATTTCCAGCGAGCGCCGAGTATACCGTCATCCCGGGGCGCCTGTAGCCGGACTACCTGGAATTGGAACTCAAGTACCAGATGGAGGCATTGCCGCCGCAAGGACGCGTCGCTGTTAGGATGGCCGAATGTTACGGGCCTTAATAAATAATAATTTAATTATATTATCATTAGACATATCTAGTAATTGTAATGTAATTAGATAATTGGTTATTAGTTCTTTAGTCTTACAAGACTCAGGGGCGGGCCTTAATTAGCTCACCCAATAAGTTTTGACAGGGGCGGGGCTTATGCCCTCTCCACGTATCGTTGTACTGTCGGGTTTTTAATGCGAGGACTTCATTCTCGCCTGCGATCTTGTATAAGCTAGCGACATATTGTAATAAACTCAATTATTCGATATTCGTGGTTTATTCTACGCCCACCTACAGCGAACCTCGTAAGACGTCCTTTTTATATTTCTTATAATTTAGCTGGACCATTTGATCCTACATCATGTGTCCAGATCTTCGATTTTTATATCTCAACAAAAAATGCTCATCAGGCTGAACTACTTTGGCTAAGGCGTCATTTTATATTTCTTATAGTTTTGCTGGACCATTATGTTTCTGCATCAGGTGCTCTAGATCTTTGATTTTTATAACTCAACAAAAAATGCTCAGCGGGCTAAACAACTTTTGCTAAGGCGTCATTTTCATATTTCTTGTCGTTAAGCTGGACCACTAAGTTTTTGCATCAGGTGTTCTAGATCTTCGATTTTTATATCTCAACAAAAAATGAAGTTTAACTGGACCATTAAGGATCTGCATCAGGTGTTCCATTTTCTAAAATCATTTATAGCCTATATGTTGCTTAGGCTTAACAGCTATATAACAAAAAAGTTTCATTCGAATCCGTCCAGTATGTCCTGAGATTGGCGTGTACTAACAAACAAACAATCGCCCACAGAAAAATTATCTTTAAACTTTAAATGATGATAACTTTTTTATCTGACATCAGATTTCGATGAAACAAAGCCTATATGTTGCTCAGGGATGAGCTTAATCTTTTAGTGAAAACCGCGTAAAAATCTGTTCAGAAGTTTTAAAGATTAGCGAGTACATACAGACAGACAAACAGACAAAAAGACAGACAGACAAAAAAATCCAAAAAATCTTTTTTGTATTCTGTTACTCTTTTCTTATCGCCCACATCCATTTTTTGTAATTTTTATCAAATGTACAGACACGCGGTTCCTACTGTTTTATTATATGTATTGATTACAACGACAACGATTCAGGACAACACCATAGATGGCGTCGAGTTCCATTCCTAAAAACCATACATTACCAGTTTTAATAGAAGCGATGAAATCCGCATACCAATCAACCAACAAGATTTTGTACGTCTTACCTTCAGCGAGTACACTTTACTTAGAAGGTGCAATCAGTGTTAAAAAAGGTGACTTAAGAAAATGTGTTAAATGTTCACTTTACCAATAACCCTTTACCTTAACTCTTTCAAGACACCCGTTATGAGCTTAATGGTGTTGAAATAGATAAAATAAAAAATGCAGGTATTACTACCACTATGAAATCATTAATATCTATGAATCTATCTAAAATGCAGGCGCTCTCTACGGGTTTGTTAAGAATGACACGTGATGGACTCATTTGAATTAAAACTAAGTCATCGGACAATATGCTTATACTGTGAAAATATGGATTAGCAATCAAGTTTTCAGCACAAATTGCTTTTTTTTGTTTTATTATTATCATCGAACCATTGATTTACTAATTTGACATCAATACTTTTTTCATTATTTTCTAGAGTCTTGCCAAAAATACTATTGTTAAGAAGCTTAAAAAAATTTTGCTCAAACTCTGACTCTGCTTTTTGCCGTAACTGTGTGTTAAGATCAATGTATTGCTTTAAAAATGCACTTTGTTTAAATTCAATTGCACGATGAATCCTCCTTAGTATCAAACCATGCTGTAAACATTTCTTCAAATGTAAATAATGAATTACATATCGGTATTTATCATACAGAATTGATATTATTTTTTTATTTGTACCGCTGGGAGGTATAAATTTTTCCGTACAAAATGGAAAGTCATTGTGAACAGCATGTAATGTAACAGAAAAGATACAGTCAACTTCTAGAATATACCCCTTTTCTGCGGTATCACTTATGTGAGCCAAGTGCAATTGTAAATCATTTATTTCTTCTGTATTCATAAATCTAAAATCTGAACATGGTAGATATGACACATGCTATGTCCATATAAATTATTGCTATCTAAATACTTTTGGACTGGAAACGTCATAAGACTAAATATTTATGATTTGCTTTGACATGTCTTTAAACACACATACAGACACCTCCACGTATACCTTCTTGTATCATTCTAAACATTTCAACATCGTTTAGTAGTTCTAATTTCACCTTTGTTTTTAAAATAAATAAATAAATAAACATACATCAGTAAGTACTTAAGTAGGTACGTTTTTTATATCAAGTAGCTAGTAGGTACCCACTTTGTGGTCCCCTTTTGTAATCATTACTAGATCGTTAAAGTATGTTAATGACTGGAAAAAAAATTCGCAATACAGTAAAATATCCACCTTATAAGTAAATGTTAGTAAATTATTTAAATAGGGGTAAGACTGTCAACTGATCTTAGTTTTAAAAAAATGTTAAAGCTTACAGTGACTCTTTTGTAATGATGTTTGTATTCATGTTTAGAGGAATAAATCATTTATTTATTATTTAAAAGCATTGCATCGAACGAAAGTGCAGGTGAAGTTAAGTACCATATGCAATCAAGGTCATAGTGTTTTTTGCAAGCTTCTCTAAAACTCTCAAAGACGTCTGTTAGTAATAAAACGTCTGTTTTAAGATATATATCTGTACATATACCCATATTTTGAATATTGAACATTGACCAAACTGCCTGAGCGTGTTCATAGTCTTCGTCAGTGATATGTTCGTCAGTAATAGAGTTATAAAAATTACTTTTAGATGGTAAACTCGTTTCTTCATAGCATTCCCACTGAGACATATAATCATAAGGATATATTCCTTTACGTATAAGCAGATTAAATTTTTTCTCATTAGTGAAATAATAGCTCTTCAAATGTTTAAAATCTTCTTTTTTCATAGTCTTTACCAAATTACTCAAACTAGTTCCTAGAAACTTGAACGAATCAATGAATCGAATCTCCCTGACTTCATTATCGAAAACAGGAATGAATTTTTAAAAGAAATATAGTTTTCTTTCGTTTTAGCTATTACTTTAATGGTACCAGGGGCTTTACTCAATTATTTTATGAAAAGGTGAGAATCGTATCCGGATAAGTTGTGAAATAGAATCGGCAAAAACGTCGGTTTCTTGTATTGCAAGTTACAATCCAAAGTCGCCAAAGTCTGATATATCAGACAAATAAATCTTACCAATTTAACTCCATTTTTTCTTATCGTCATAGTACCTGACGACATATGCATAAAATTTTCAGACAGTTTATACTTTAGTTAATCAAAAATAACAATTTCACAATGTATTATAATGTTATTTCTCCCATGCTGGTCTGGGAGAAATGAAAAAACTTAGAATGTACCAGCTGCTTCTCTTCCCGCGCAGATCGTAAAAGCCGATCGAGGGAATGGGCAAAAATGCGAATCATGTTAACAGGCGATGCGGCTAGCAACCCATCACTGTATTGATTGCTTTTCCATCTTCTTGCCCACCATGACGCTAAAAGTGGCTTTTGGGTCTTGCGGCCCTGGGCTCTGTATAGAACCGCAAGACCCAAAATGCTCTGTCTGCCCCATTAGGGATAAAGACGTGATAGTGTGTATGTATGTTATAATGTTATTTTAATAAAAAATTATTAAAAACAAAACCATGTTTATTAGTTAAATCCAAGTTTTACCACAGAAAATGCATTTATTTTCGAATGATATTTTGCATCGAATCCAGTAAATTGCATGGTATGTCACAACACTATAGCGACACGATCATGCATCAGTCTCGTACGCCAACGTCTGATATATCAGACACGGAAGTGACGTCAGAGGCGATAGATGTTTCTAGAAATATTTATTTTGTGCTGTACAATGAGGGTAGGAGATATCGATAAATTATGGAAGTACCCTGCAAAATCATGTTATTTACTGGGTTATCATCTTTGCGTTGCTGTGTTGATTTATTATTATTGTTAATTAATATTTATTGAAATATGACCACTGCAGAGGAGTTGATAAGGATTTTAGAAGGAACTGATGATGTTGAATTTGAAAGTGATGAAGTGTTCTTACATAATCAACAGATAAGTTATTAAAAATTATAATACTATTAGAAGAAAAGTAATAATTTTCAAAAAAATATTCGTTGCGTGTACTTACATAAGAGCGCCGCACCCTTGAACGGGTCTCATTTGCACAGCGGCGCTCGAGTTCGAAGGACGTTCTGGTGACGTACTTGTTTTTGTCATTTTTATTTGAATTTCCTGATTTCTGTGGTGTTGTAAATTCTATAGCTGCTTTGTTCCTATTTTTCGAAGTGTAATTGGTATGTCGGATAGTAATAGAAACAACCGTATTGCTCCGAAGCTGGTTTATTACTCGGGTCAGATACCCACAGTTACTAGCAAATCATACATAAGGTATTTACATACAGAACATCTCCCTCCACCGTTAATTTGGAAACCTGTAACAATGATTAGGTACAATAAAATATCCAAAAGGTAACAAAACAATATATACTAAAATTAAATATAGGTAAGTGCATGTCTACATATACTCGTAAATTTTACTATTATTTATAGGTTTTCGTACTCTTTTAGAACGCCCACATAGTACTTCGTCGTTCAGATTACTATTAGTACTACCTTCTGTTGGTACTGTCTCTGAAACAACTACAGACTCTGTTGGTCGAGGCTCATCCTCCACCAATTCGCAGGCCTCCGCCCACTCCTCGTTATTATCATCATTACTCTCGGACATATTCTCCGGGTCGGTCACCACCGGCACATCTACCTCTCTTTGACCGGAGGTCACGGTAGGACTGGAATATTGACTGGACCGCGACGGCAACGCCACTAGCGGCGGCGGTGTCGTAGGAAGCTGAGGAGCGAGCGATGGCCGCTGAGGCGATGGTACATCTACCATTTCGCCCATACAATTTCGCCTACTTTAAATTGCCTATTCGGTTTTAATGTTTTCGTTTCATTATACACACTATCATCACTTTTATTATTTTGTGGCAGAATAAGATCCAGTCTGCATCTCAGACTGCGGCCTAACATTAGTTCAGCCGGCGGTAAACCTGTAGCACAATGAACAGTATTCCTATAACTAAACAGAAAACTCTGCAATTTCTCTATAATTTTTTTTTTGACAAACATTTTCCGATAATATGCACTTTAACATTTTTTTACAAGTCTTTACAGAGCTTTCTGCTTGTCCGTTACTAGCCGGATGGTAAATGGGCGATATTAGGTATTTGGTACCATTCATTCGGCAAAAAATATGAAATTCCGCAGAGTTTATTTTTGCATCATTATCAGATACAATAACATTAGGCACGCCAAATCTGCAAAACATTTCTTTTAACTTTTGAATAAGCGCAATCGTAGAAGTGCCACGTTCCATATAAATACATTCCAACCATTTGGAGTACGCATCTACGACAATTAAATATATCACCTGTCCTAAAGACATGTAGTCTATGTGAATGTCCCGGGGGGCGCGGCCAAGGCGCGGGGGGCGCGCTCGCCGGCGCACTGCGTACGGCCGCACAAGCTGCGCACGCGCCGACCCATCGCTCAATATCGGCGTCGATCCCGGGCCACCACATTCTACTACGAGCCGAACTTTTGGTTTTTACTACACCGAAATGAGCCGAATGAAGTTCATTTAACATCCTTTCTCTAAAAACAGCCGGAATAATTATCCTATGTCCGCGAAATAAACAGCCGTCGATCACCTCTAAATCTGCCTTACAATTGAAAAAAGGCGCAATTTGTTTACATCTTATTTTCCTAGGCCAGCCATTGTTCATGTACTTAACAACAGTCTGTAATACTTTGTCCCCGTCGATAGCATGTTTTAAATCTTTGAACATAACCGGTTCTACAGTCTCCTCTAAAAATAGAAAATACCTAGAACTAGCGTCCTGCTTGATTTCATTAGCCGATGACACTGACAAGGGTGACCTAGAAAAATAATCTGCAACCTCATTATTTTTTCCGTTTATGTACTTAGGTATATAGTTATATGCACCCAATATTATGGCGTATCTTTGTAGACGTAAAGCCGCCGTCACCGAGACCCCTTTGTTTTTATCGAAAATAGATAACAAGGGCCTATGGTCAGGCCTCCGTCACTCGATCAAGATCGCTCAAAATGTACCTACCGGCTAGCCGTGTTTTCTAACGCCCAAGTGGCAAAGGGGCGCCGCACTCCGGCCTGTGGAGTCGCGTGCATGAGACTTGCTTACTGCGTATTGTTTGTTTACAATATAAACAAGCGTTATATTTAACAATGTCAAGACATTATTATGCGGTATTCCAATGTCAAAATCAAAGAACCAATAAAGAATTGACGTTTTACACATTGCCAAAATACGAGGAAAATGTTTTTTTTTTTCGTTAAAAAGTAGGTAGTCGTATAGAATAGGATTTGATACTGTCTAGTCCAATTAGATTATTTTGTAGGTATGAAATGTGACTGTCCTACGGAACGTCGAAAGTTTAACATCAATGTACTGTTGTTGTTTTTCGTGTGTGTAAGTGGCCAACACTGGTTTCAGATTTTTCAGGCTGCCTAAAGGCATCTGACATAGCTTAACGGCTGCCATACAATATGACAGCCTGGACCAATGGCTTATACGTGCCTTCCGAAGCACAGAGGAGCTCAATTTTTATGCCACTTGTGGTCATCCATCTAAGTGCAGACCACGCCCGATGCCGCTTTACATGCGAAAGTGCTGCGGGCCACCGAGCTCCTCTAGTAAAGTATATAACAACGATTTACGTGAACTAGAAAGTATGCTATAGCGAATTACTCAATATCGCATGTTTCTCATTGCGATGTACGGTACATCCACAGCTTATGAAGTTTCTATGAAAATCACACGCTCTTATTACGTCACAACTTTTGAAGTCAAATCATCAATTCAATTCAATTCAAATATATCTTTATTATCATCAAATATATTTTTATTATCAATCAAATATCATCTATAGATCCTTTTTAATAAAAATTCATTTCATAAATATGTGTCACGTTCATTTTTGTATTTCACAACATTGAGTCAACCCTAAGGTAATCTCACAACGGCCGACGTCATCGCCCGCTGTGCACTTAAAACGCTCCGTTGAGTCAAAGCAGTTAAGCTCATATTTCCTCGCGTCGCTTGACAGCTAGAAAGTTTAGTTAATTAAAGCGTAGGTATTTGGCGTTTGTAGGGAAGTGATGTATCTGTTACGTAGTAACTTATTAGTAATCTGTGCTATGGTCGGTTTTCAATATAAAAGGTTCGCGACGGCCATAAACGTATTGATGAAAATGTCTAACTCCGAAAATAATAGCCGTCGCCTCTTTTTGAATTTGACTTTAGTTCTTTTCGCTAGCTGATAAGGAGCGGGAAGCGTAGGCTATCGGCCGCTCGCGCCCGTCGGCGTCCTGGTGCGCCAGCACGGCGCCGAGCCCCGCGGGGCCCGCGTCCACGGTCAGCACGAGCGGGGCCGAGGGGTCGTAGTGCGCCAGCACTCGATCGCTAGCCAAAATGCCTTTTACATTCTGGAATGCTTTTTCCTGACTCTCGCCCCAATGCCAGTCTGCGCCTGCGCGCAGTAATTCGTGTAAAGGATTTAATATTGCCGACGCATTCGGAATGAAATTCCTGTAATAATTAACCACCCCCAGAAACCGCTTAACCCCTAACACGTCTGTGGGCGCCGGTGCACCAAGAATAGCTTCTACTTTAGTAGGGCAAGTCCTTAAGCCGTTCTTATCAATGTCATAACCTAAATATGTTACGCTCTCTTCAAAAAAACAACATTTATCTTTCTGTAGCTGTAACCCTGCCTTTTGTAATCTACTCAAAACTTCCCGTAATCTAGACAAATGTACTTGTTTACTGGGTCCCGTTATACATATATCGTCCAGCCATATACTTACTCCTTCTACACCCGCCAACAAGGTTTCCATCGCCCTTTGGAAGATGGCAGGTGCGCATGATAGTCCATAGACTAAACGCGTATAAGAGAAAAGGCCCTTATGCGTATTTATTGTACACAGCTTTTGGGATGATTTAGATAAAACAAACTGATTATAAGCATTACTTAAATCTAATTTTGAGTAATGCTCCCCCCCCGCCTATCCTAGAGAAAACTTCTTCTATTCGCGGTAAGGGGTACTTATCAATTTCTAAATCCTTATTCAAGGTACACAGAACGCCATAATTAGCTGTGCAAGTCACACTACTAAAACATTAGTGTGCATATTGACACTGTGTAACTAAAGAATCACTGGCCTATCAATACAATAATCAGGTTTACATCTATACACACACCTGCGTACTTAGGAGGTTATGAATCACGGCAACCAAATAGTAATTGATAATTTTGCAATGACCTGCAGTAGCATCGTTGGCTCAGTGGTTAAGGCAGTTACTATCGAAATCTGATGCAAAAGTCTCATGGTTCGAATCTCACTAAAGTTAACATTGTTTTTGTTGTTTTCATATTTTAAAATAACATAAATATTAACATGAAGTTGCCAGCTTGTTACTAAGAATTATATATGGAACTACGCGACATTCGAACAGTTTAAACTACCCACCAATATTTTTTTTGTCTAACTCGTTGAAGTTTGGGGTAATTTTATGTTCTATGCGTTCATTTGTGCTATCTGCTTGCAAGTGACCATACCATTACCTATTGTTTTGTGATTATTGTTTCTTTGTGGCGTTCGGACACCTTTTTTTAAATCGCAATGTATCGCTCTCATCTGAATGCGATTAAACGAACGAATATTATACGAACAAAATGTTCCAATAAGTGAGATTGCTCGACGTTTAATGATATCGGTAAGTTATTATTACCTACATAATTAATGTATCTTATTTTTAGTGAAATTATTTTGTGATACAGATATATTATTGATTACTTATAATATTATTAAATACAAATAATAGAACATTAAACTAAGTATATACTATGTAATTTAATACATTTCTGTATATATGACGACCTCCGTGGCGTTAACCGCCAATCCGAAGGTCCTGGGTTCGATCCTCAGGGCAAGTTGGAAAATGGCCTTTTTAAATTATCCTGGGTCTTGGGACCTTATTTATATGTGTATTTATATGTGCATTTATTATAAAACATTGTATCGTTGAGTTAGTATCCAATAGCACAAGTCTTTAAACTTACTTTGGGGCTCAATAGTTCAATCAGAGTGACTTGACTTATATATATATATTTATATGCAAGTTAAACTAGATTTTATTATCTACCTCACTATAAAATTATCTTTATACATATTAATTAGTAATTTGCCATAGCTGCGTAAAAAAAACTACTTATATAATCGTAATTTATTTAAGTATATAGTCATTTTAATTATATATTAAAGCATATATTATGTTGCTTAAATAGATATATAGATATATAATGTATAATAAAAGTAATAAACTTAACATGTAATAATTTCTTCCACAGAGGACCACAGTTCAATTATGGGTGCATCGATATGCAGACACAGGCAATTTGGATCGGATGCCGCCTGGTCCAAAAGGAGTCATATATTCAGATGCTACCCAGCGTCATCGTGACATCGTTGCAGCACATGAGTTGGATCCTTTCAAGACCACCCGCTCAACGGCAACTGCTGAGGGAGTGTCTCTGCAAACGGTGAGAAGACATTTGCGTGCTGGTGGACTCAGATGTCGTCGACCGGCAAAAATAAAATTATTATCTGATGCACACAAGCGAGAGAGGATAAGATTCACCGAAGAGTATCGTAACTTCGACTGGATAAATAATATTGTAATATTTACCGACGAAAAATGTTTTAAATCTGACAAGGATGGACGTAAAATATTATGGCGAAAAACAGGTGAACGGTATAATATTAAAAATGTAATTCCTTGTCGTTCCAGTGGCCGCATAACTTTAGGGTTTTGGGGTTGGATGTCGGCAATGGGCCCGGGTGAAATAGTGGAAGTAGGGGGTCGCAATACCAGTCAAGGTTACTTGGACATTTTGCAAAATGTAATGTATTTCTTTTATTTATTTCTTTATACTTTAATTATATAATTTAGATATCTTATCTGTTAAAAAAAAAGTGAAATTGTGAGAGATGTTTATTGTTATAAGAAGTTTAATTTAACTTCAAGTAACATGTTTATTCTTTCACTCGGGTTTTTTTAATGAAACGGTTCGCCTACTATTACGTCCACCCTTGTCCAAATTAAAAGTTAATCTAAGAGATGCATTCCGTTTTCACATATTTTGGTAAAAAATTGTCTTTCATCATTAATAAATTACATATAACTGATATTAACGGATTTATTATGTAAAATAGCATTTAACCTATCTTATCTTCATAAACCTCGGAAGACCAGCGTTGTGGCTCTCGTCACAACATTATGCTGAGAGGAGGCCTTTTTGATACAAGCACAAATATGCCCATAAATACATTTAGAATGTTTTTTTTTATTGTCGTGAACTCAGTGTATTTGTGTCATGTCAAATTAACCATTTTTCTTTCTTGATAAGATATTTTTTTTAAACTTTGTTATAATAAAGTCGGTGGATGAGTAATAAAAAAACAATATTCAATAAAACAATTTCTTGCATATTTCATTTCTCATGTTCCTCGATGGTATTGATTTTATGACTTACTGGGTAAGGGTTGTCATACAGTCGACAGGTAATTATTCCGACTGGGTCTCAATATTTCGAAACACAACATTTTGACTACTCATTGCTTCCAAAGAACATGTATACCTGTTATTCGAGTAGCATTAGTTGGACAGAACTTATTTCGACAACACTATAAACTTAAGAAAAATTATAAAACAAAATCTTTAATAGCCCCCCGCCTTCACGAATCGAACCCTTGACTGCTTAACTTTAGTTCGATGCGTAGACCGTTGCGCCATTCGCCCGATTACGTAGTTAACGAATTTGTTGTTTACACTTGACGCTTGACGTGACTATAGTATGAGACAATTTGTTTGTGTGGGTATATTTACTTGCACGCAACTATGAAAGATGATCTGATTACTGGTCAAATCTTTGTAGTGTGAGTGATCTTGGCACGCACACAAATAAAAGGGGTGCACAGCAAATTATGGCGTTGTGTGTACATGAAAAATCTCCGGCTATTTTTAATTTACCATTCTCTTTTAATACAGGGACAATGGATGTAGCGTAGTCTGAATAACTAACCGGTTTTAAAATACCTAAACTCACGAGTCTGTCCAGTTCAGCGCTTACCTTGTCTTTTAGAGCGAAAGGTACGGTACGTGGCTTGAAAAATTTAGGCGATGCACATTCTTTCAGCTTTAGATGTACTTCAAACCTATTAAAACACCCTAGTTCATCCTTCCAAAGGTCCTGGAACTGTATTAAAAGAAGTGGCAACTCTTCGAAGCTTTTATTCATACGAATCATGAAGTTCTCGCTAGCAAAATAAATCTTAAATTTAGCCATAAAGTCACGGCTGAAAGAGGGGGTCCACCGTTTTCCAAAACATAAATTTTAATATCATGACTTGATTTTGAATATTTTACGTTCGCTATAAAATACCCCATAGGCGTGATTTTATGTCCATTGTAAAGACACATGTTTAAATCGCTCTTTAATAATTTTTGGTTATAAAAATGCTGCAAATATAATTTATTTGAAATAACAGAACTGCCAGATCCCGTGTCCAGCTCCATACGAATGTCTACATTATTCACTATTACCGATAATTTAATAGGCTTATTGTCAACATACCTCAGGTTGTATAGTTCACACTCACTGCAATCCTCATGAACCACTTCTTCCGAACCAATATTATGCACATTTGACTTTTTAGCCGCACACATTTTTTTTTAGGTGGCCCTTTTGTCCACAAGCCAGACACTTGTAGTTCTTAAACCTACCCGCTAACCTAACCCGCACACTGCGCACCGGTCTTCGCCCTGGTCGTGCCTGAGGGCGCGCGCTGAGCTGCCGCCGGCCGCGGTAGCCCCGGCCGCGCTGCCGCCGCCGCCTCCCGCGCGGCGGCGCTCGCCCGCGTAGTACACCGGCTCCTCCTTAATGTTAGGGGCTGCCGGTCCCGCGCTGCCCGCCTGCCGCGCACACGCCGCTGCCTGCGCAATTTCCAGCGCTTTCGCAAAACTCATTTTTTTTTCATCTGCCTCAAAGAGACGGTCGCGCACATGTCCTGTTCCGAAACCTATCACAAAACGATCACGCAGCAACATATCCAACTCTGCACCAAAATCGCAATATACCGCTAGCCCACTTAGCCGCGCAGCCCAATCTTCGATGCTCTCACCGTCTGATTTGATTGCGTTGTAGAACTTCGCTCTGTCCGCTAAGGTCGACCGTTTTGGTGAAAAATGACCGTTGAGTAACTTCACCAGCGCGCTATAACTAGTTTCCTCGAGCTTATTCGGATGCACGAGGTTCCGAACTAAACGGTAGGATTCATCCGACAAATTTGTTAACAACACTGCACTTTGGTTTGCTTCCGAAATATTACTTAATAAACTGCGTTAATTTTCCGTAAAAAACTTCCCATTCATGGATTTTGTGATCAAAAACGCTTAAATTTCCTATATAATTTGCCATTTTCGATATCGCGGGTAGACTGTTCGCCTCGTCGCCAATTGGTATGTCGGATAGTAATAGAAACAACCGTATTGCTCCAAAGCTGATTTATTACTCGGGTCAGATACCCACAGTTACTAGCGAATCATACATAAGGTATTTACATACAGAACAGTAATAAACGCGTTAAAACTTGTCGTTTTGTATTTTTTAAATTAAATTAATTCGTCCCTGCTAAAATCAGAAGTTGGATTAATTACCAATAGGCGTGTCCTAGATTGCTCTGCCTACTTATTTGGTTGAATACGGAACAAACCAGCTATTTATTTTTGAACGTGATAAAATTTAACTTGTGCTTATTTTCTAACGTGTGTTCTTGGTACATTAATTATTCATTATGTCAGATAAATCGAAACATACACATTGAAAACGGAGTAAATCGCATCGTCGCGATCGTGAATCCAGGTCGCATTCTCGTTCTAGGTCGCTTGATTTAATGCAACAAACCCTAGGTACAATCCTTACAAGATTAAATAATATCGAAAGAGCACAAAATAGTTCTGAAAATAATGATTGTGTTCATAGTGGTGTTGAGTGTACCACGATTACAACAAATAACGCAGCAGTTTTGTCCAGTGTACCCTAGTGTTCATTAGATAGACCGATGACCCCATCTCTAGAGGTGCATCGTTCGAGCGTGAACGACGATTCGAATAATAATCAATCTACCCACATGTCAGATTCATGTGTCTCTAACGTGAATTACAACAATAGCAATGAAAATTATTCATGTAATCTGCCAGGTAGGGAATCTTCGTCGTCGATTCGAGCTATAGCAGAAGCTATCCGTGCCATTAATCCGGTTCGCTCGCATAACTACTACGTTTCTAACTTTGATCCCGCGATCCATAATTTTGAAGTATGGTGTGAGGAGGTTGAGCGTGCTAAATCTGACAATTCTTGGAATGATCCCGAGTGCTTATCACGCGTAGCAGGGTGTCTTAAGGGCGATGCCAAAGTCTGGTTAAATGAGTGGGTGATTAATGATAGGGTCTGGCCTAATTTTAAATGAGAATTTAGTGCATTTTGCCCGAATAGGTTAGATCATGCCAGTATCCTGTTTGAAGTGATGAACACATCGTCCGACAAATACATTACTTAGGCGGAATATACGCGTCGTTCGTTATTTAAACTGCGCATTGTAAAAGGGCTAAGAACGAATTGATAACACATATAGTGATACGGGATATAACGGATGCCCAGATTAAGGCTGCAGCTACCAACGCTAACCTTACTCCAGAAACACTAATCCCTTTTCTTGCTATCTATGTTAAGCCCGCTCAGCGTAAAGATTTACGTGTAAATCCAAACCTACCGCCTAAAAAACGCCCGTTGTTCAGTAACGATCAAAATCCGTCTAGTATTAAGTGCTTTACGTGTGGTGAACTAGGCCATAAAAAGAATAATTGTTTTAAGAAACCTAGAACAGATGCTACGTCTGAAGTAAAATCGCGACCAGTGTGTTCTTTTTGCAAAAAACCAGGACACACGGAGGAACATTGTTTTGCTAAGAGTAGATCGGGAAATGATAATAAGAAAAGAGTTAATCTTTGCTCAGATCGCAGTAATGCTTCAAATTGTTCAGATATAACAAGCGCCGTCGTGCAGAGGACTTCCGTCGATGTGCTAATAGATAGTGGAGCGCTTAATGTTTCTTTGATTTCATCAGACATTTTGAAATACTTTTCTTGCCACTTAAAGCCCATCTGTTGCACATTGAAGGGAATTGGTTTTAAGGAAATAGTCGCAAATTCATGCGTGACGCTCACTATTGAGTTCTGTAAAATTTCTATTGAAGTTGATTTAGTCGTAGTTCCTGCTAATTTTATGCCGGTACCAATTATCATAGGCACCGATGTTCTCAATAGAGATGGCGTTACGTATGTTCGTACAAAACATGGTCAATATCTTACTCGATCATAAGAAAGCGATAAACGTGTCAATTCCGTTAGTTCTGTTGATCATTCAGAATTCAATACCCCACTTATAGGCGACGATCGTGACGCTTTGATCGCCAACCTTTGATCGCTTTGATGACCAAAAATTCATCGAATCTGGTGACATCCTTGTCTATATCGATGACGTTCTCATAATGAGTCATACAGTGGAGGAAGGTATCGAGTTGTTGCGTAAGGTACTAAAAACTTTAACTGATGCCGGGTTTTCCATAAATCTGCGAAAGTACTCCTTTTTAACTACGGAGATAGAGTACCTAGGCCGTGTAGTCAGCAAGGGTCAGGTAAAGCCGAGCCCTCGGAAGGTCGAGGCTCTTAAAAATTCTCCTTGCCCGGAAAATGTGTAACAAGTTCGACAGTTTTTAGGTTTAGCGGGTTATTTTAGGCGCTACATTAAAAACTATGCCTCAAAAACTGCATGCATTGCTCGTCTTACTAAAAAGAACGTAAAATTTGAATGGGGCGTTGAGCAGGAAAACACTCGCCAAGAACTTGTTTCACTATTGACCAGCGCACCAATTCTTTCCATCTTTGATCCGAACCGAAAAACGGAAGTTCATACTGATGCCAGTAGCATAGGATATGGGGCGATTTTAATTCAAATTGACCCTGAGGGAATGAAGCATGTAATCGGCTACTTTAGTAGAGCGACCCAGGGTGCCGAAAGTAAGTATCACTCTTACGAGCTGGAGACTTTGGCGGTAGTAAAAGCATTGCAGCATTATAGACACTATTTAGTGGGCATTGAGTTTAAACTAGTACCAGATTGTAATGCTCTAAAGTCTACAGAACCGAAGAGAGATCTGCTACCGAGGGTTTCCCGCTGGTGGGTCTATCTTCAAGATTTTCACTTTAATATTGAGTACCGTAAGGGCTCAATGATGTCCCACGCCGATTATTTGAGTCTGAACTGAACCCCGTCAGGTCTGTCAATCACATTGACAAACCGCGAAACTGGGCCCAAATAGCACAGGACGCAGATAGTGAGACTCAAGCGCTATTAGAAAAGTTGCGTGATGGTCAACTGGACTCACAGAGGTACGTGCACAAAAATGATTTACTGTATTACCGCTATTCCTCGGTAGGAGAAGATTCTCGCTTGTTGTGCTACGTATCTAAGGGTCATAGATTTAGTCTTCTACGTATTTTCCATGACGAACACCAACATATTGGTTTCGACAAAACCCTAGACCTGATACTTAAACATTTTTGGTTTCCTGGGCTTCGCCAATTCGTAGTTAAGTACGTTGCCCACTGTCTTGTCTGTATTTCATGCAAACGCGTGCCAAGAGCTCTGCATCAACCAATCACGTCATGGGATAAGCCCGACCTGCCCTTCAGTACTATTCATGCGGATGTTTTGGGCCCTCTGCCAGTATCAAACGGTTATAAGTTTATTCTCGTCATTGTTGACTCATTCACAAAGTACTGTTTGTTGTATCCGCTAAATAAACAAGATGCCAATGAGCTTAAACGAGTAATGATGTCAGCTATTTCTCTATTCGGCACCCCTAAGCTTCTAGTGACAGATCGTGGACGTATGTTCGAATCCGCGAACTTCGTTAACTGGATGACCACGTTAGGCTGTGACATCCACTATATCACTCCCGAAATGCATCATGCAAACGGACAAGCTGAGAGGTATATCCGTACTGTTCTAAACATGGTACGAATAGAGGCTAATCACAAACGTACTTTATGGTCCGATTCACTTTGGAAACTTCAATTAGTTCTTAACACTACCAAACAAAAAACGACACAGGTGTCGGCATTAAATTTAATGATTAGGACTGATGCTACTACTCCTATTCTAAGAGCACTCGTTCGTGATATAGCTGTAGATGACTCTCATCGTAATCGGGAAGCTAGACGGGAGCTATGTAGGAATAGAGCCAAGGAGTTACTCAAGCGTAACCAAGAGCAGCAGGATTCGTATGTGAATCAAAGGCGGCAGCCTCCACGCACTTTTAACATTGGTGATAGCGTTTTCGTCATAAAATACTCCCAGTCAACAGGCAAGCTAGATCCTGTCATGCGGGGACCTTATAAGGTACTTAAGGTTCTACCCAGTAATCGCTACGAGTTGAAGCTGATAAGCGGTGCCTATGGGAAAACTACTCAGGCAGCTGCTGAGTTTATGGTTCCATGGCGTGGAGAATGGTGCCCCGATACTTGCGCTGCATTCTTTGAACGTAAGTGTTTTGCTAGTGTTCACTGTCACGTGTAGCCTATTTCGGTCGTGTTCCTTAATCGATGCTTGAAGATTTAGTTAAATTCTTCTTCTTTTTAATTATTTTCCAGTCAACTATGAAATGAAATGAAATGAAATTTTTTATTTGCATAAGTGACGTACAATATAGGTGTTATAAGTACAAATTTTGGAATCGTACACTTGCTATTTCCAGCATGCAAAATATTAATATGTTTTTACAACAAACGATATAGTACCTAGTCAAATAAATGCCAAGATAATACAATACAGTGTCAGTTATAAATATAAATATATGTTTACTCGTATAGAGAATTCAATTTGGTTCTAAATATTCATTGATATTATAAAAACATTTTTCAACGAGCCAATCATGTAATTTCTTTTTAAAAAGTCTAGTAGGTAGGGCTTTGAACTCATCAGGTACTCTGTTAAAAATTTTTACGCACATAGTACCGCAGCCTTTAGAGCATATGAAAGTTCTACTAGAAGGCAGGAGCAGGCGATCTGGATATCTACAACTGAAACTACAAAGATCGCCTCGCTTTCTGAACAGGTGCTTATTATTTATGACAAAAACACAGATTTCGTATATGTATAGGCCTGAAAGAGTTAAGAGTTTGAGTTTTTTGAAAAGTGATTTACAACTTGTTTTAGGAGGGACGTTACACATTGCTCTAACGCAATTTTTCTGTACTAAAAATAGCCTGTTTATTTCTACCGAATTTCCCCACAACAGGATGCCGTATCTTAAATTCGAGGCAACGTATCCGTGATAAGCCTGAAGAGCTGTTTTTTGGTTTGCTACTGCAGTAAGACGTCCTAAAACGTATACAAAACGATTCAATTTTGAGCACAGTTTATCTACATGTTGCTTCCATGTACAACACTTATCCAATGTTATACCGAGAAACTCTGCATTTTTAACTACGTCAATTTGTTCCTTGTTAAGGGTTAGTGACAGTGGCAGTCCGCTGCCACCTTGACTATGAAATTGCAGGTATTTAGTTTTTGATCTGTTAACCTTTAGGTTATTTAGTTCAAGCCATTGCACAATATCCGATATAGCCTGGTTTATATCCTTATTATATGTCTCTTTGTTAGAGCATGATACTATTAAGGCTACATCATCCGCGAAGAGTGAACATTCGTGCTGTGTGACATTTGGTAGGTCGTTGATGTAGAGCAGAAAGAGAAGTGGACCCAGTACGCTACCTTGCGGCACGCCATATTTAGAAACTAGTTTATCCGATTTGTACAATACCTCTTTGTTTTTTTGATCCAGTTTTGCAATTTCTACATACTGAGTTCGTTCTGTTAAATACGATCTTAACCAGTCTAGCGGTTTTCCACGAATACCATACACCTCACATCTGCTCAACAATATTTTGTGACAGACTAAATCGAATGCTTTTGACATATCAAATAGCGTAACAGTGGTCGGGTTTCTTTTATTAATGTTTTCCGTTATTTTATTTATAAGGTTATATGCTGCTAAGGTTGTAGATTTTCCTTTTTGGAAACCATTTTGCTGAGGGCATAGTATATTGTTTTTGTCGAGAAAAGATGAAATACGATTGTGCATAATTTTTTCGAATATTTTTGAGAATATAGGGATTAGAGCTATTTGTCTGTAATTTGTAATACAATTTTTATCGCCTTTTTTGTAGATAGGTTTAATAATTGATTTTTTTAGACGTTTTGGGAATACTCCCTGGGAAAAAGATAAATTTATAATATGAGTAAGTACTGGGGCGATAGTAGGGGCACATCTTTTTAAAATATTAGTTGTTATATGATCGTATCCTGCTGAGGGCGTATTATTTAGTGATATGATAGTTTTCTGTACTTCGTAACTGTCAGTAGGAAGTACAAACATACTGTGTTGATTAGGATTATTTTTATATCGTGCTTTATTTGTAATATTATTACTATGATTTATATTATTGCTATTTTTATTATTATCTTTATTTATTGATGTATAGTAATTATTAAATATATTTGCAATGGCCTTAGTATCATTGATTATTTCCCCATTATGAACTATTTTTTCTATATTTGATCTGTTATTGATATTATTATTGGATTCTTTTTTAATTAATTTCCAAGATGCCCGACAAATATTTTTTGCATTATTTATAAATCGCATATTATTTAATTTCTTGGAAACTGTGACACACTTTTTAAAAACAGAGTTGTATTTCTTGTAACGCATTTTTGCTGCTAGTGTTTTATTGACATAATATTGATATCTGAATTTTCGTTTCATAATAGAAGATATCTTTACGCCTTTGGTAATCCATGTGGAACGCTTTGGTGAATTTGTTTTTTTAATTTGTATCAGAGGGAAACATTGATCAAATAGGAAAGTAAAAAAGTCATGAAATTCATCAAATGCTTCATTTGCGTCATTCTTAGCATAAACTTCAGACCAAGACAGACTTTTTAAATAATTACAAAACTTTCGTATGTTATCATTATTGAAATCTCTCCTTTTTATAAAGTATTGCTGAGGACTATTACTAGTCCAATTAGGTGAAATAAACATGACAAAGTTTAGCTTACTCGAAAGACTAACTTTACCCCCCTACGTCGATGGGGATCACGGGGCGATGGGTTGCGCTTGTGCAGTTGAACATTAGGATTGAGAGTGGGCTTATGTAATGATTTCTTGGACACCTTTGTCTATGTATATGGGTACGCGATTCAGAGATGCCTCTGCCCAGGGTAAGCGATTCAGCGATGCCTCTGCCCAGTGTCTTATAAAGGGTACGCGATTCAGAGATGCTTCTGCCCAGGGTAAGCGATTCAGCGATGCCTCTGCCCAGAGTCTTATAAAAGGGTACGCGATTCAGGGATGCCTCTGCCCAGGGTAAGCGATTCAGCGATGCCTCTGCCCAGAGTCTTATATAAGGGTACGCGATTCAGGGATGCCTCTGACCAGGGTAAGAGATTCAGCGATGCCTCTGCCCAGAGTCTTATATAAGGGTACGCGATTCAGGGATGCCTCTGCCCAGGGTAAGCGATTCAGCGATGCCTCTGCCCAGGTTTTTATTTGAGGGTACGCGATTCAGAGATGCCTCTGCCCATTATTATTAGTAATGGAGGACGCTCCAATTTCAGATTAGTACCTGTAATTACATATGTCATGACTTAGGTACCTGGATAAATTTAATTTCAATTAATAAGTAAATTGTGAGAATTACAATAAGAAAATATAACGCAATAGCTTCAGCCTGTGAGAGTATATCTGAATGAGTTATGATCGAAGGCCACAAATGGGACGTATGCAAAGAATGTTTGATAAACAAACGTTATCAAATGTCTTACATAATGTCCGTACATTCCAGATAACGATGACTCAACCGATGGGGCACCGCAACCACCCGAGGATTCTGCGGGTCCTGAGGATGCACCTGGGCCATCAACGTGTAACTGCACAGCCTTGCCGACAGAATCGTCGGTGCCTTGTCAAGATACGGTCCGGGACGAACCGAGGCCAGGAGAAGCCGTATTAGAAGAGTAATAATTTTCAAAAAAATATTTGTTGCGTGTACCTATATAAGAGCGCCGCACCCTTGAACGGGTCTTATTTGCACAGCGGCGCTCGAGTTCGAAGGACGTTCTGGTGACGTACTTGTTTTTGTCATTTTTATTTGAATTTCCTGATTTCTGTGGTGTTGTAAATTCTATAGCTGATTTTTTCCTATTTTTCGAAGTGTAATAAACGCGTTTAAACTTGTCGTTTTGTATTTTTTAAATTAAATTAATTCGTCCCTGCTAAAAATACAATATAGTGTTCTCAATCTTAATCTAGTGTAGTTACTCTGCTCTGATACAATATAGTCTTTGTAATTTTTTTTTTTTTAGAGGAATATTGAAATCAATACCTATATAGATGTATTACCTTTAGAAAAAAAAAAACTTACCTATCAAATTTATTATTATTTTTTATTTCGTGTTACTAAAAATATTAGTATTTTATGAGTAATTTACAACTATTGTTTCAGGGATAAGATGACGAATTTAATTGGTGGGCAGGAGCACCGCCGCCTCCTGTTATCGATGAGTTCGATGATTTTACGTCAGGAATATCACCAAGTTTAATATCAAAGGCTTCGTCTGAACTGGACATCTTTGAACATTTTGTCAATTTAGAACTCATTGAACATATTGTTAAATGTACTAATCAGTACCATCAACGTCTAGTGAGAACTATTCAATTGAAAACGTACTCAAGATTACACCAATGGAGTGACGTCACAGTACAAGACATATATATATATTTAAGTGTTACCATGTTAATGACAAGAAATTCACATTTATCTATCGAAGAACATTGGTAGACGGACATTCTATTAAGTGCTCCTATATTAGAAAGTTAATGACTCGCAACAGATTGCATGATTTTAGGTATGCTCAGTTTCCATGATCTGACAGCGCCAGAATCAACGTCTGATTTAAGACTAACTAAGATAGAATTTATTATACAACTAGCTGTTGCCCGCGACTTCGTCTGCGTGGACTTTAGTTTATAAGAATCGTTATTTTGATATTTTCAATAAAACCGGTCAAGTGCATATCAGGTCACACGCAGTGAAGGGTTCCGTATTTGTGAATGTCGATTTAGAATAAAAACTAAAGAGTTCATCATCATCTCAGCCCTTATTCCGTCCACTGCTGAGCATAGACCTGTCTTCGTCGACACATCTCAGTCCTGTGCTGCTCACATCCAGGTGTAACCCGCGACATTGATTATTTCGTCAACCCATCGCATGGGCTCCGTCGGGTCAGTTGCCCTGCCCAGTTTTACTTTAAGTTCATGACCGTTGCCAAATTACAGCTTCTTGGTTCTAATTATCTCTAAGTAAAACCACGGACAGAGAGACAGACAGAAATGGCAAAACTATAAGGGTTTCTTGTTTACTACGATCACACATTATCTCTAGTCACAGTCTAAGTCGATCGGAATTTTGACATTGTAAACTACATGTAAACTTACACTGTTACCGAATGTTACTGCTACGCCGTGGGTCTCTCTAAAACGAAATACTTATGCAATAGGTAGTGACTTTGCTAATATTTAATTCATCTTCCGTCTTTTGGCGTGAGTTCCCACAGCACTAATCTGTTGTAGTTCTCTGCAGCGGACTGCTGCCACCGTCTATACGTATCTCCCCCTCTTTCACGCCCTCCCGATGTGGCGGTGCAATGGTAAGCCTTGTCAAATATGTCTTTCGCTAGGCAGGAGATAAAAGTCGAGAAATACGCATTTCTACTTTGAGTCCCGACAGATGACGGCGTTCCTCAAGTAACCTTAAACATAGATTTTCTTAAGATCGCCTTAATCATGAGCCGCGTCCGAAGCTGGAAGCGAGCGGAAAGTACTGGATAGAGCTTCCCCCGGGCCATCTTCACTATCGTCACCATTCTATTGATGTGGACTTTCAAGCTGAGGCATCTGCCAAACTTAAGATACCTCTAGGTATTTTACGTGCCAGTATCTCGGCACATTTTACCAGTAGAGCTTCAAGGATGGCAGGAAGTTAGTGTTCTCTGAGATCAATGTCTGCTTAGTGTTCACTAATAACCTCCGTTTGAAGAGCTTCTCGGGTAGGGCGTCCTATTCGGCTGTTTGGAGGTTATTTGCGGCGTACTTTCAGTTCAAACGAACTGGAAAATGACCATTACCTATCTTTCGTTCCTCAAGGAAGGAGGTCACAATACTGAGTAGTCTTGGTATGGGTGTTCCACACATTTTTATTGCAGTGCCTAACTTAAATTTTAACCTAACATTTTTTCCCTAACCTTTCTTCTTACGTGAGGAAAAGGTGCCTTTTGGCCACAGGAAATCGGACGGTTAAGGTTTTTACCCACAAAAAATGTCATGGTGATAACGGCCTTACCGCTTTTGCCAAGTCAGTGTGCTATATTTTGCTCCAAAGACCTGGTACGGCGACTGCTTATCAGCGGCTTTGGCTGAGCTAACTTGAGGTACTCTCTCAGTTATCGAGAGGAGTCTGAGTGGCCTGGTACATCGGACTTCAATTTTATCCGCTAGGGTAAAGACGCGTGTTGACACAAATGCTCCCTTCAACCTAGAGGACCGTATTTGTGGCGCGACGGAATCCCGTTCCCATCGCCCGACTGGCCCACTTCATGGAGGCAGATTTATGGAGGAGGATTTTACGCGGGAAAAATCCCTTCGGTTCGGACACCTTGCCAGTAACGGGAGACCGGTAAGGTTATGTGGCGTTTACCACTAAAAACTCCGGGGTAAGGGCTAAAAGCCCCGGCGCGGCTACCACTATGGTGGTCCATGACTCGCTCACAGCACCCTATGCTTTAGTCAGAGGACATCCCCTGTGCCTAACCTAACCTATTAAGTACTTCCTATTTTGATTCCTTTTTCCGTTTTCGCGCCCACAATCATGCTAAGAATCGCCGTTTGGTGGCGTTGGGTCTTGCGGCCCTAGGCTCTGTGTATTTTTAACAGCGCCATTTATTGGTGACCAAAAAAAACTAATAAAAACACTCCGAAAACATCGAAATAGTAAATTTTTAGGGTTCCGTATTCCGTACCCGAAGGCTAAAATCGGGACCTTGTTACTAAGACTCCGCTATCCGTCCTTCCGTCCGTCTGTCACCAAGCTGTATCTCATGAACCGTGATAGCCAGACAGTTGAAATTTTCAAGGATGATGTATTTCTATTGCCGATATAATAACTAAAAATAGAGTAAAATAAATATTTTATTGAGGCTCCCGTACAACAAACTTGATTTTTTATAGATAATGGGACGGAACCCTTTGTGCGCGAGTCCGACTCTCACTTGGCCGGTTATTAACTTTATTATTTTATAAAAACCGTATATAAAATTGACAAAAGTTTTAGCCAATGCTACCGTACAGTTTATTTCATAGCAAATTTTCGAACAAAAATGTTTGACGTGATTCTTTAAATTGATATACGAGTAACTTTTTTATTTATCAACGGATTTCAATGAAACAACCACTAAATTTTAAGTGAAACTTATCAAAATACATAATTGAAAATCGCAACCGAAGTTGTTCAGCCGTTTCTGAGATAAGCGTGCACAAACACAGTTTTTCGAACAAAAATGGTTGACGTGATTCTTTAAAATTGATGTAACTTTTTTATTTATGAACGGATTAAAATGAAACAAACACTAAATTTTAAGTGAAGCTTATCACAATATTTCAGTGAAAACCGCAAACGAATTAGTTTAGCCCTTTCTCAGATTAGCGTGCACAAACGCACAGACAAACAGACAAACAGATAAACCGACAAACAGACAAACAGACAAAAATTCTAAAAATCATTGTTTTGTGTTCTATTGCGTTGGTAAAAGCCCCAAAAAATATTTTTACTCATTTATCTTCCATGTACAGACAGCGATCGGTTACGATTTTATTATATGTATATATTATATGTATATATATATATATATATATATATATATATATATATATATATATATGTATTGACATGCACGTAGATTGTATAAAGAATCATTGATTCCTCACAAGAATTTGTGTATCGATGAAAGCATCGTCCCTTTTAAATGGCGTCTTGTTTTCAAGCAATATATGCCCAGAAAACGAAATAGATTTGGGATTAAGCTTTTTGTACTATGTGATATTGAAACTGGATGCATAGTAGACTTATAGTATATTGTGGTGCAACCACTGATGTTGCGGTTATTCCGGAATTGGGCAAAAGTGGGTCTGTCGTAATTAAACTCCTTGAAGACTATTTTGATTGTAACAGGTGCTTATATGTTGACAACTGGTACAGTAGTCCTTCGCTGTTTAAGTATTTAAAAAATAAAAAAACTTACGCATGTGGCACGGCTAAAGTATCCAGGCGTGGTATGCCAAAATTAAAAAAAATTAGGAAAGGCGAAGTGGATTCCTATTACTGTAGCTCGCTTATGGCATTAAAATAGAAAGACAAAAAAGATGTTATAATGTTAAGTACAATTCACGACTGTAAAATTGTGCCATCTGAAAAAATCAATCACGTTACCGGTCTACCGAAAATGAAGCCTGAGTGTGTGATCGATTACAGTAAAAATATGGGATCAGTTGAGAGAACAGATATGATGATAAGCTCATTAACGATCAGGAGAAAAACTGTAAAATGGCACAAAAAGCTGGGATTCCATACATATTTTCGACATGCATTTATTAAATTCCTTTTTTATTTACAACGCCTTAAGCATGACAAACAGTGCTGCCAACTTAGCGCTTTTCGCGCCAGATCTAGCGCTTTTTTTGTCTCGAAGCGCGTTTTAGCGCCTAGCGCTAAATCTAGCGCTCTTTTTAATTATAAAAAACTATATTTCTTATCGAGCTTATATTGAAAGAGTATTCAGCACAATGAATATCATTAAAAATAAGTTGCGAAATTCCTTAGGCTTAGATACTATAAATGCCATCTTACATGTGCGTTATGGACTTTTATTTAAAAGAAGTTACTGCGTAAATTATAAGTTGCCTTGCGACGTCTTGTGACAATATCATCGACTGATAAGTACAAATTCAAAACAAAACTAGACCACAATCAACCTTCTACTTCGGCAGGAATAAATATAAATGAAGACGTAATACCAGAATCCGATGATGATGAAGATTTAACCCTGATAGATTCTTAAGTCAAAAATATTGTTTCCATAAATCATTGATTTCATTATAAAAAATATTGATTTTACGTATATTATTTGTTTCATTTCATGCTATCATAAAATTTATTTTATCTGTGGGGCAATTATTTTGTAAGTTGTCGATGATCGGCAACGCAAATCGAAAACTCGATTAATACTCGAACTGAATGAGGTTAATTTGATAATCTCTTGATTCGATACACAAATATATTATTTTAATTTATTTCGAATCAATAAATTAATAAATTTCCCATATTGGTTGGCGCGAAATATAGCGCTTTTTAATAAAAAGCCATTTTAGCGCTTTTTAGCGCTTTTTTACAGCGCTGACAGCGCGTTTTCGCTAAGACTAGTTGGCAGCACTGATGACAAAACATGATTTAGCGCAATTCCAGTTGAATGTGATACGGCAACTCATAAGCAAACATAAACCGGCACCTGATGTATTGAGCATTATACCGCATACTTCACAACGACAAAGTCTTAATAGTAACCCTTTACGTTTACTTACAGCCGCGGCTGTAAAGCATATGCCAAAACTCATTCCGGATAGAAAATGTCAACGGTGCAAAGTTTGCACTAAAAACAACATCAGATCCCAGACTCGGTATTACTGTGCAGAATGCAACATTTATTTATGTGTAGATCCCTGTTGTAGAGTGTATCATGAAACGAAGGATTTATAAAACTTATAAGGATTTGGAAAATACCTACCTGTAGGGTATAAAATATTAGATGGCTAATTCCACGAAACCCATGTAGTTTCATCCATTAAAATTTGGTCAGCTAATACTTTTACACTCTGTATGATGGATACCTACTCACCTAATTGTGTTATTATTTTTTGTTATACTTACCTAAGTAACGAAAGAGATAAAAATAAGATTTTTGATTAATAATATTTTTTATTTTACCACGACCAATCAAAAATAAATGTAATTATGTTTCCTATTTTCTCAAAAAATAGTATCATAATTACTTTCCTACACTACATCTCAAGTGAATAGATTATGTATTCCAAATCATAATTTTTAAACAAACCTTTTATCCTATTTATCAAAAATAGCATATTAAGATTTGTACTGACTGCAATGATAACGTAGAATAACTTATTGTCACCTGCCAGATGCCAAAAAACATATTGTTGTACAATAAAGATTTTTCTTATCACACTGAAACCGCGTCCCAGCGTGTTTTGTGGGCGCGCATGTATATTTGTCCTGAAAGCGGCCAAAAGTCAAATCGTTGTCAGTTTGACTTTTGCAGTTTTTAGTACAAATCCACCTGCGTGCCCACGAAACGCGGAGGAACGCGGTTTTAGTGTGATGAGCGCCTTATGAGTAAGTAGGCTGAATCTTTAAAACATGTCAAAAAGAAGCATTAAAATAATCAATAATCAAAATATCTATTTACACAGCTAAAAGTAGAGCTACTTATTATGATGAGTATTGTCGTTTATCAAACTGAATTATTGTTTTTCAGTCTCGGATACTTCTATGTTGTGAGTATTTTCATTTAAAAGCGTCCGTAAAAAATTTAAAATTTTGACGTAACAACGTGAACGCATTCAAGGTTGGATATATTTTAATTACTTGTTGAATAAACGTGTTCAGGAATGAACGTACTTCATTAAAAGAAAATTGTGTTCAAAATTGAATGTACTTTATTAAAAGAAATTTGCACTACGCGTGTGTCCGCGACGGCGTCTGTCGGTCAGTGGAGTGGCGGTGGGGGCGGCGCAGGCGCCGGCCCGGCCGCTGCTTGCTCCCCCCTCGCTTCGTCTCTCCTCCACCCGGTGGCCACGGCGTATGAATGCGTGAACATCCTCCGGGGCGTTGAAAGCCATAGCTTTCAAAAGTTTTGTGAGTCTGGTGATGGTCTAATCTCCTCCTGGTCATCTTCTTCAAGCCCATTTGTTGGTAAGAGGCACATCTTGTTGGCAGCCCTCCGTATAGTGCCTTTTGAAGTTGTTACTTCAGCAACTCTGTTGACACCATCCGTGCCAGGAAATAGACGGCTCACTCTGCCCATCCTCCATTGAAGGGGCGGTAGGTTGTCTTCCTTCAGCAGAACCACGTCCCCGCGCGCGAGCTCGCGCTGCGGGTAACGCCACTTCGTGCGCTGCTGCAGCTCGCAGATGTACTCCCGGCTCCATCGATCCCAAAAGTGTTGGCGAATCCTCTCAATGAGCTCGTATCTGTTGGGTCTCTTTACATTTATAGGAATCGTGGGAATAGATGTCAGCGGTCTCCCGATCAGGAAGTGGCCTGGGGTCAGAGGAGATGGATCAGTACAATTGGACGAGAGAGGAGACAGCGGGCGTGAATTTAGGATAGCCTCAATTTGTGTAAACAACGTCGCTAACTCCTCAAACGTCAAAGCAGCATTTCCAGCTACGCGTTTTAAATGAAATTTAGCCGAGCGTATCCCAGCTTCAAAAATTCCCCCAAAAGTAGGCGAGTAGGGCGGCGAATACATGAATTTTATTCCCTCATGACTAGCATATTCATATACAGACCGACGGCTGGATCTCAATAGTCTACCTAATTCATTGCAAGCACCAACAAAGTTCCTGCCGTTGTCGCAATATATTTCATAAGGTTTACCTCGTCGTGATATAAACCTGCGGAGGCATAAAATAAAAGCTTGGGAACTTAAATCGCTAACTAACTCTAAGTGAACGGCTTTCGTACTTAGGCATACAAATAAGCACAAATAACATTTTGTAATTCGGTTGCCCCGGCCTTTTCGGCTGCATATCATGTATGGTCCTGCAAAGTCAGCTCCACACGAGTAAAATGGGAAGGTAGCATTAGTCCGTACCTCAGGTAGGTGCCCCATTATGGGTTGCATAGTAACAGCGCGTAGCCTTGTGCAGGTGACACATCGTCGCGCCACTTGCCGCGCCAAACACCTACCACCGACTGGCCAGTATCGGTCGCGAACGGATGCTAATAATAATTGTTGACCTGCGTGAAATAGCCGTATATGCTCATTGACCATTATAAGTTTAGTAAACTGATGTTTCGAGTCTAACAGAATGGGGTGTTTTTTATCAAAATCAAATTTAGAATTATTTAATCGACCGCCCACACGAATTATTTTATTTGAATCAATAAATGGTGTTAACTGTAATAATTTATTCCTTTTTGGCAAAATTTTACCTTGTTCGAGTAATTTAATTTCATTAGAAAACGATTGAATTTGACTTAATCTTACTAAAAACATTAATGCATTATCTAACTCTGCAACACTCAATGGACCTGATAGCCTTTGTTTATTACGTTGAATATTATTTGCGAAGCGCAATACAAACGCAAAACTTCTTATTAATTTTAAATACGTAGAAAACTTATTGAAATCAATTAGTGATGACTCACTGGAAATTGCTTGTTCGGAAGACACTAATAACGAGTTAACTTTAATATCTGGTAAATTTACGGTTGAATATAAATGCTGCGGCCATTCAGACTGTTCCATTTTAAGGAAAGAAGGACCCTCCCACCACAAAGTAGAGGACTCTAGAGCCTGAGGATCGACCCCCCGCGAAGCAAGGTCAGCTGGGTTCATATTGGTAGGTACGTGCCTAAATTGAAAATCATGCGCTAATTCGTTAATCTCGTTAACTCTATTACAAACAAACATTTTTAAATTTTTGACATCAGTCTTCAACCAACCGAGAACAACTGTTGAATCGGTCCAAATAATTTTTTCTTTAATGTGAACACGTAAAGATTTTAGCACTTTGTGACATAAGTTAGCTCCCAGCAAATTACCTAACAATTCCAAACGTGGGGTCGTAGTCGGCTTTATGGGGGCTACTCTAGCCTTGGCGCACAACAGGTTAACTGTGACTTGATTGTTTTTATCTACAGAACGTAAATAACAACAGGCTGCGAAAGCATCATTCGATGCGTCGACAAAGCAATGCAATTCTATCGAGACTGGGTTGTCACAAAGTACATTTCTTTTGATTCTAATGTTCGATATTAGATGCAAGTTATTTATAAAATTGTACCAAATACCTAAAAGTTTTTGTGGTATAGGTTCTTCCCAACTCAACTTAGCTATCCATAATTTTTGCAGAAATATTTTCGCTTTAATAATACATGCACAAATCAATCCGAGAGGGTCAAAGATTTTGCACGTCATAGATATGACAGACCTTTTTGTAGGCACTTGAGATAATTCAACATTAGCTGAAAATTGAATTTTATCGAATTTAGGACAATACCTTAAACCTAAAACGCTCGACTCCTTAGTTAAATCGACTAAATCGGTTATCGAGTCGTCACTATCAAATGCTTGGGAACAGTTAGTTCGAATTTTTCTTAAAGGCAGACAAGCTGAATCTAATACTTTCTTTACGTTTTTATATATGTATTTCAGATCCCTCTCTGTCTCTGCTCCTGTATTTAAATCGTCTATATAAAAATCACTCCTAATTACTTTGGCTACGACCTCATCCGCACACTCATTTGCTAATTGTAACAAGCACCTAGTACTCAAAAATGGAGCAGAGGCCATGCCGTATGTAACGGTGTTTAACTGCAACACACGTAAATTATCAGTATCTCCACTAACATTAGACTTGAGTTGTGTTTTCGGGGAAAGCGGATCTCGCCAAAGAACTAACTGGAGATGACGCTGAGATGGATGCAAGATGATTTGCCTGTACATCTTCTCCAGGTCTCCTAGAAGAACATACCGATGGCAGCGGAAACGCAATAAAATCGAAAATAAATCGCTTTGGACGACTGCGCCGACGGCTTGAATGTCGTTTACCGACTTACCTGACGACGTTTTAGCCGATCCGTCAAAAACAACGCGCAATCGCGTCGTTTCACTACTTTCCCGTATGACACAATGATGTGGAAGATAGTATCCAAAATGTGGTTTTTCTACTTCACTTAAATGACCCATCGCCTGGTACTCCTCTATAAATTTACAATAGGGTTCCTTTAATTCTGTATTCTTATTTAATTTATTTTCAATGTTTACGAACCGCCTTAAAGCTAAATTGAAAGATGCGCCGAGATTACTTTCGGGCTCTTTCAATGGCATCATAACACAGAACCTACCATTTTCTAATCGAGTCGTATTTTCTAAAAAATGATTTTCACAGAATTGTTCTTCTAAAGATAATGTTTTCGTGTCTGAAGGCAGTTCTTCAATCTCCCAAAACTTCTTTAGGGAATTATTTAAATCATTTTCACTTACTTGATTGAAAAAACACTGGACCTTAGACTTAGACCTACTAAATCCCACCGGGCCCGCGATCAACCAACCCAGCTGGGAATTTTGCAGTGTAGGCATATTAACACCTAACTTAATTTGGTTCGTTCCTATGATAGACCAAAACACGTCTGCCCCTAGAAGAATATCCACACTTGATGGCTCGAAAAATCTAGGATCTGCCAATTGAATATTCTCAGGGATGCCTAACTCACATACATTTATTTCAGTGCTGGGCAAAACACCTGTAATAGTCGGCACCACTAAACACGATACTTGAATAGTGAATGAAGTAAAACACGACTTTAAGTTTATTTTACAACTGCCAGAAATGTTAGTCTTAATATTGTTTAGACCGCATACATTTATATTTTCATTTTGCATACAGAACCCTAATTTATTTCGCATCTTTTCTGTTAAAAATGAGGACTGAGAACCAGTATCCAAAAGAGCCCTAGCAATAACACTGTTATTGTTATTTGTATTGATAATTTCTACTTGCGCCGTGCACAATAGCGTGTGAGTCATCGTCACCGCTGATAACGAAACCTGTCCGAGCGAGGTGTTATTGTTACTAGTAGATGCGCTCAGCGCAGCTTGATCGGGATTCGATGCCGAGCTGTCCTTACTTTGTTTATGAAGCAAAGTATTGTGCTTTCCTCTACACACCTGACATGAACCTTTCAATCGACACTGAAAATTATTATGACCACTACGTAAACATTTTGTGCACAGCTTATGTTTTGAAACTTCACTAACCTTATCATCGTAACTTAATTTCTTAAACTTGGCACATTCATAGACATGATGGCTTTGGTTACAAACAACACATAAAAGTTTTGAATTGCTACGATCTGCGGCAGTGAAAAAAGATCGTACGGATTTGTTCGGATTACCGTTCTGTTTATAATCATTTTTATCAGACCTATTATAGTACGTAGTTTCCAAAACGTCCGCGCGGCTACGTAAAAATGAATAATAATCATCTAAAGTTGGTAAATCCGACAGGTCATTTTTATGCTCCTCCCACTTTCTACTCGTAGTGGTATCTAGCTTGGCTGAGACTATAAATATTATTAATACATCCCACTGCTGGGTTGGAAGGCCCAGAGAGTGTAAAGATCTTAAATTTTTCGAAATATGATCAATTAGAAATCTTAGCGCCTTAAAAGATTCTTTTGTAATGGGATCTATATTTAATAATGCCTTCAAATGATTATTTATCAAAATATTCTTATTATTATAACGTTCACATAAAGTTTGCCATGCATTTTTATAATTATCGGCTGAGAACTCAAATGATCTTATCACTACAGCGGCACTACCTTCTAAACTAGACCTTAAATAATGAAATTTATTGATCAACGGCACGGAATCATTTTTATTTACGAGGGCATCAAAAGTGTCTCGGTACTCCAGCCATTTTAAATAATTTCCATCATAAGATGGTAAAGAAATGGTCGGAAGTTTAATAGAATTTGAATGCGAGCACTGACTTTCGCCGGAAACACTTCCATTACCCTTAGGAGAAATCTCTGTATTACTTGATTCTAATAAAACCTGAGCCGTGGAAAGAACAGAATAGAACTGTGACTCAATAGTTTCCCTCTCAGTCAACTGTTCATCAAGACAAGCGGAAAGTAATTCAATATCCGATTGCAATTCCGAAAATTCGGCCAATAAATCTTGAATTTTATCTATACGAAGCGATAGTTCCTTTATTTGACTAACCGTTAACTTTCCAGCACCCACTTGATTTAAAACATTAACGTAATCTTTAAACTTCGTCAATCTCCCTTTAATTATGCTACGCTTTTTATTTAATTCCTTTAAATCTTTTCCTTCCATGGCAAAAGCTTAAATCAACAAAACAAAAAACAGTGATTGAGATATGCAATGAATAAAGTGTATAAAGAGATACCTTAGATAACAATCCAAACCCGTTAACGGCTGGACTTTGACCCAACCGTCGCTGCACTTTGCCCTCACCGGCCGTCGGCGCGCCGCGAGCGCAGGTACCAACAGCAGGACTCGGACGTCTCACACTTCGTTAGTGCAAGTATTTGAATATGCAGTATGACCTGGAATCATCGGCAATAAAGCATGAAAAACTATACTTTATAACAGTGGTAGGAAGGGAGGCGAGTAGCACAGAAACGATTAATGCCCTTTGAAAGTGCTATATTAAGCTAAATAAAGAAGAATGAAACCATATAATTGGTTTATTTATGTATTTATTTTATATTAGCGAAAAAAAGAATGCGAAATGAATCACAAAAATATTTTTTAAATGTAGGTAGGTATAGTGAATACTTTAAAGCTTGCGCAGTAGCCGAACGAAATAAATAGTGAAAGAAGAATGTATGCAGTACTTAAATAAAATAAAAGAAATAACTGCTTTTAAACTAAACGTTTTCGGAGCGCTAAATGCTTTTAAATAATTTCACGAAGTAGGCAGCAAGCGAAACGCTAGAAAAATTGGCTTACGCAAAAACCAAAATGACAAAATAGGTACGCTATTAGCTAGAACACTACTTCAACACTTTTAGAGCGCAACTGTTTACACAAAGAAAGGTGGAAAAAGAGTGGATAAATGAAAGGATATACCAACTTCCCTCGGGATAACACTCCAGACGTCCAGATATCCTCCCTCAGGTAACTTTTGAACCTGCTCTCCTCAACTAACGGGTGCGAAGGCAGCATACGCGGCAATCCAATCCAAATCCTTTGTCTTCTTTTCCGTTGATATTTCGAATAACGGTCATCCGTTGGTATTCGAATTATGCAAATTCGGCGTTGCTGGCAGCTTGGCAGCAACGTTTCTTCACGGTCGCCAAATGTTCAGGAATGAACGTACTTCATTAAAAGAAAATTGTGTTCAAAATTGAATGTACTTTATTAAAAGAAATTTGCACTACGCGTGTGTCCGCGACGGCGTCTGTCGGTCAGTGGAGTGGCGGTGGGGGCGGCGCAGGCGCCGGCCCGGCCGCTGCTTGCTCCCCCCTCGCTTCGTCTCTCCTCCACCCGGTGGCCACGGCGTATGAATGCGTGAACAAACGACAAAAATGTTCATTCCTGTTATCGGTTGCACTAAGTGATGCACATTCTGCACATGATTTCACAGTCACTTGCGGTGGGTCCTCTTTTACTAGCTCAGGAAGCATTTTTGCCAAAAAATTTTGAACCCTTTCTTGTAAAACAGATTTGAGGAAAACCGTTTGAGTTGCATCTTCATCGCTGTCTGAAAGCTCATTCCTAACTCGTTTGTTATCTGGAAAATTGGACATGCATTTAGAAATTACTTATTATTTATTTAGCATATGCTTTCCATCAGAGATATTAATTTCGTGTAAATAGTGCTTTAAGCGAGGTCATCATTAAAGGAAGTGATTGTATTGCTGCATGAAAACATATTTCTCTGTCGTTACGTAACTTTACATTATTTCACTACAAAAAGTAATTGAAAATCATACCTCTTCGAAATACAGAGTAAAAGCACAGAATTAATAATAGTATTACATAGTAAAAGCTTACCTTTAGCCATGGCAATTGAAAGTAAAACAAAATTGAGACGACGAAACGAAAAATTACACTTTCAGATGATTCAAGTTAGTCATGTAGGTAGGCAGGTCATGTAGTGTAGGGTAAGATTTTACAACATGGAATCGTTTTTTGTCTTTAAAATAAATATAATCTGATTTAAGATTATAAGATATTAATACGATCATCAGAACTAGTAAAATAATTATTGTCTTCATCATTTTATTAATTTATTAATTATATCAATAAGTTAAAAGTAAATCTTTCGTAAGGTATCGAAGTTTATGACCGGAAGTTGATACATCACTAACACTCGCTAAAAACTCATATTAAGCGTACGCCACTGTCTGATATATCAGACACGTAGTGATGGAATTAATATCATCATTACTTGTGCGTTTTTTCACTGTATTAATACGCTACTGAGATTTCAATACATATAAAATGTTTCAAGGAGTAAACAATTATAAAATAAAACCCATGAACTTAAAAAATAACTATACCGTAAAGTGGGGTTATTTGGTACAAAATTTATCGAAAAAGTTATATTGTAACGAAGTATGTACATCTAATCCTATTTTGATATTTGTTTTTGACAGATTCTACAGTGATATACCAGCGGCTAGCACTGCCAGCCCTATATGGATTAAAATACCAAAGATATTTATTTTTAAAAGTGCTGTTCCAATTATCGCAAAATGGGGATTTTTTGGAATTTGATACAGATTGTTCTTTTGTTTCAAAAGATTTTGGAGACTTTTAATTTGAGCAAGTTAAGCGATATTCGAAATTACAATACGGTAAATGACCTTTTAAACTAATAGGAGCTCTTGTTCTTTTACCATGTAATTCGATTGAGCGGGGCCACGCGAGCCAGACCTTAAACACTAGTGGCAATGCTTTATCTGTTCAATGTACCCCACGAATTTATTAACAAAATCCAATGTACCTCCACCATTTGGAAAAAAATTAAAAAAAATATTTTTATCCGTCCAGCGGGGCCCTCGGTTGTATTACACTAGAAATACCTAAAACTAATTTAGATCGTAACTTGATCCAATGTACTTCTCGATTTATGTATCAATCCTTAGGAATCGTTAGCAGTTTAGGAGATATTCAGAAAAAAACTTTTGTCCGTCCAGCGGGGCCCTTTGTAATTTGAATCCATACATGCAGAAAAAGCTAGCCATTGTTACGTGTTACCAATGTACTCTCCAATGTATTCATAAATATACCTACAAGTGTTTATTTTGAACGTATTTTATACTAGCTGTTGCCCGCGACTTCGTCTGCGTGGACTTTACTTTATAAAAATCGTTATTTTGATATTTTCAATAAAACCGGTCAAGTAACACGCACAATATCAGGTCACACGCAGTGAAGGGTTCCGTATTTGTGAATGTCGATTTAGAATTAAAACTAAAGAGTTCATCATCATCTCAGCCCTTATTCCATCCACTGCTGAGCATAGACCTGTCTTCGTTGACACATCTCAGTCCTGTGCTGCTCACATCCAGGTGTAACCCGCGACTTTGATTATTTCGTCAACCCATCGCATGGGCTCCGTCGCGCCAGTTGCCCTGCCCAGTTTTGCTTTAAGTTCATGACCGTTGCCAAATTACAGCTTCTTGGTTCTAATTATCTCTAAGTAAAACCACGGACAGAGAGACAGACAGAAATGGCAAAACTATAAGGGTTCCTTGTTTACTACGATCACACATTATCTCTAGTCACAGTCTAAGTCGATCGGAATTTTGACATTGTAAACTACATGTAAACTTACACTGTTACCGAATGTTACTGCTACGCCGTGGGTCTCTCTAAAACGAAATACTTATGCAATAGGTAGCTTATTGAAATTGAAGCAAATTTAGCCCGGTAGCCATCACCCACCCCCTGGGGGGTAGGCATTCGAAGTTACTCAATTTCAATTTCAATTTCAATTTATTTATTGCTTTTCACATTATACATATATTAGATTACACTACACAGTCACTTCTTAGGTTAGTAGGTACAACATGAACCCTGTTAGGGCATTGCAACAGAAAATAACGGAACGGCATGCGGATTATTTCTTAGTATATATCAAATTCAATGTTAAAATTATTATGATTAAAAATGTAATTTCTTTTTATTGATGTCTTAAAATTTAATTTAATTTTGGTCATATTTTTTATTTTATTTAATGTGTCGATACTATACTATAATATTTAATAACGTCCAAATGTTGTTTTAATTTAAATGTCAATTATATTAAATGTCAATGCAGATTATGTTATTCGTCATTATCATTTATTGTATATTTTGTCAAATCTTTATCATTAAAAAACTCGTCCAATGTATAATAATTTTTATCTATAAGCAGGGCTTTTAATCTTTTAATAAAAATTGAATTCTTCTCCTCTGCTCTAAGCAGGTCTGGGAGGGCATTATAGACTTTAATTGTCATTGCAAGCGGCCCAGAATTAAATATTTCTAAATTACGAGTGTTATTCGGCCTCGCTAACATATTCTTCTTCCTTGTGGGATAGCGTCGCGGTAAATCGTCTTTTTTCGTGTAATATTGGGGATATTTTCTCATAAATTTACTAGTTTCTAAAATGTATATGCATGGCAATGTCAGTATTTTTAAATTTTTAAAATATGGCCTACAGCTTTCTCTGTCTTTAATATTTTCTATGATACGTATGCATTTCTTTTGAAGAATTAGCAATCTATTCGCGTCGGTACTATTTCCCCAGAGTATAACCCCATATGTAAGCCACGAATATGCATATGCATAGTAAGCTGTTATCGCCGTTTTGTTATTCGTGGATTTTTTGAGTTCCCGAAGTGCGTATGTAAATGTTTGTAATTTGTTTACTATTTTGTCAACGTGATCTTTCCAATTCATATTTGTGTCTAGTACCATTCCCAGTAATTGAAAGGATTTGACAGTCTCGATATCTTTTCCATTATAGCTAAATTTTATATTTAAAGATTCTTTTTGATGTGGTCTAAATTCAATTATTTTCGTTTTATTAAAATTTATTTCTAGATTATGATCAGTTAACCACGATGTTACTTTGTCCATATTTTCGGTAAGCATATTGTTTAAATTATAAGGTTTTGAGTAAGGTATCAGTAGTGATACGTCGTCCGCGAACAGTACACATGTCTGAGTCATTGTTTTAGGTAAGTCATTGATGTAGATGAGGAATAATAAACATCCGATAACGCTCCCTTGGGGAATCGAACATTTCACACATTCTACATCTGATCTTTCTGTTGTAATCGTCCTATTGTCGTAGTACGTTACTCGCCGCCGCGCTTCAGAAAAAAAATCAAATCAGCTTCTATTTACCTAACACCTCAACTGTGGTATCATTTTCTGATAAACCAAGCATGAGGAATTCAATTTTAAGTACAATTTTATATTTAATGTAAAAATTAATAGTAAAAAAGAGAAAATATTAAAATCGGATCGCATTTTTATTTTATTTTACCAAATTATTTTATCAGAAATCCTGTATTTTGTGCAACAAAAAATATTATCTTAAAGAATATTTATCTAGCTTTTAAAAAATATATACTTTATTATATACTAGCTGTTACCCGCAACTTCGTCAGCGTGGACTTTAGTTTATAAGAATCGTTGTTTTGATATTTTCAATAAAACCGGTCAAGTGCATATCAGGTCACGCGCAGTGAAGGGTTCCGTAGTTGTGAATGCTGACTTGGAATTAAAACTAAAGAGTTCATCATCATTTCAGCCCTACTTCCGTCCACTGCTGAGCATGGACCTATCTTCGTCGACACATCTCGGTCCTGTGCTGCTCTCATCCAGGTGTGACCCGCGACTTTGATTATTACGTCAACTCATCGCATGGGCTCTGGCGGGCCAGTTGCCCTGCCCAGTTTTGCTTAAAGTTCATGACCGTTGCCAAATTACAGCTTTTTGATACTAATTGTCTCTAAGTAAAACCAAGGACAAAGAGACAAACAGAAATGGCAAAACTATAAGGGTTCCTTTTTTCGTAGTAAACATATTATCTCTAGTCACAGTCTAAGTCGATCGGAATTTTGACATTGTAAACTATATGTAAACTTACACTGTTACCGAATGTTACTGCTATGCCGTGGTTCTCTCAAAAACGGAATACTTATGCAATGTATAGTGACTTTGCTAATACTTCATTCATCTTCCGTCTTTTGGCGAGAGTTCCCACAGCACTGATCTGTTGTAGCTCTCTACAGCGGACTGCTGCCACCGTCTATACGTATCTCCCCCTCTCCCCAGTTCTCCCGATGTGGCGGTGCAATGGTAAGCCTTGTCAAACATGTCTTTCGCTAGGCGGGAGATGAAAGTCAAGAAATAAGTATTTCTACTTTAAGTCCCGACGGATGACTTCTTAAGATCGCCTTAATAATGAGCCGCGTCCGTAGTTGAAGGCGAGAGAAAAGTACTGGATAGAGCTTCCCCCGGGCCATCTTCACTATCGTCACCATTCTCAAGCTGAGGCATCTGCCAAACTTTAGATACCTCTAGGTATTTGACGTGCGAGTGCCTCGGCACATTTTCCCAGTAGAGCTGCAAGGATGGCAGGAAGTTAGTATTCTCTGAGATCAATGTCTGCTTAGTGTTCACTTAGAACCTCCGTTTGAAGAGCTTCTCGGGCAGGACGTCCTATACGGTTGTTTGGAGGTTACCTATTTGCGGCGTACTTTGAGTTCAAACGCATTGGAAAATGACCATGATCTTTCGTTCCTCAGGGAAGGAGAGGCCACAATCCTGAGCAGTCTTGGTATGGGTGTTACACACATTTTTATTGCAGTCTCTAACCTAAAACCTTAACTTAAACTTTTTTCTTCGTGAGTGCCTTTCGGCCACAGGAAATCGGACGGTTATGCTTCTCACCCACTAAAAAACTCACGGTGACAACGGCGTTACCGCTTTTGCTAAGTGCGTATGCTAAATCTCGCTCCAAAGACCTGGCACGGCGGCCGCTTATCAGCGGCTCTCAGTTATCGAGAGGAGTCTGAGTGGCCTGTGCGGTGGAACGTCGGCTTTCAATTTTATCTGCTAGGGTAAAGACGCGTGTTGACACAAATTCTCCTTTCAACCTGGGGGACCGTATTTGTGGAACGACGGAATCCCGTTTCCATCGCCCAACTGGCCCACGTTATGGAGGCAGCAGTTGCATGCCACAGGCACGCCTCCTGCGCCTTTTTACGCGGGAAAAATCCCTTCGGGCACCTTACCAGTAACGGGATACCGGGAAGGTTATGTGGCGTTTAACACTAAAAACTCCGCGGTGTCACCTCTCAGCCACTATGGGCCAGCCCTGGCGCGGCGACCACTATGGCGATCAGTGACTCGCTCACGGCACCCCATGCTTTAGTCAGAGGTCAACCCATGCGCCTATCTTATCCTGTTAAGTAGTACCTATTTTGATTCCTTTTTCCACCTTCTCGCCCACAATCGTGCTAAGAATGGCCGTTTGTCAGCGTTGGGTCTTGCCCTAGGCTCTGTGTATTTTGAACAGCGCCATCTATTGGTGACCAAAAAAAAACTAATAAATAAGAACACTCCGAAAACATCAAAATTGTAAATTTTGAAGGTTCCGTATTCCGTACCCAAAAGCTAAAAACGGGACCCTGTTACTAAAAGTCCGCTGCCTGCCCTTCAGTCCGTCTGTCTGTCTGTCACCAGGCTGTATCTCATAAACCGTGATAGCTAGACAGTTGAAATTTTCACAGATGATGTATTTCTCTTGCCGCTATAACAACTAAAAACAGAGTAAAATAAATATTTAATTGAGGCTCCCGTACAACAAACGTGATTTTTTATAGATAATGGGATGGAATGGAACCCTTTGTGCGCGAGGCCGACTCTCACTTGGCCGGTTATTAACTTTATTATTTTAGATAAACCATAACATAAAATTGACAAAAGTTTTAGCCAATGCAACCAAACAATTTTTCGAACAAAAATGTTTGACGTGATTCTTTAAATTGATATAACTTTTTTATTTATAAATGGATTTCAATGAAACAAACACTGAATTTTAAGGAAAACTTATCAAAATACATTAATGAAAATTGCAACCGAAGCTGTTTAGCCGTTTATGAGATAAGCATGCACAAACGCAGTTTTACGAACAAAAATGTTTGACGTGATTCTTTAAAATTGATATAACTTTTTTATTTATTAACGGATTTAAATGAAACAAACACTAAATTTTAAGTGAAGCTTATCACAATATTTTAGTGAAAACCGCAACTGAATCGGTTCAGCCATTTTTCAGATTAGCGTGCACAAACGCACAGAGAAACAGACAAAGAGACAAACCGACAAACAGACAAACAGACAAACAGACAAAAAATCTAAAAATCATTGTTTTGTGTTCTTTTGCGTTAGTTAAAGCCCCCAAAAGTATTTTTTCTCATTTATCTTCCATGTACAGACAGCGATGGGTTACGATTTTATTATATGTATTGATAGCTGTCATACATCTATCTGACAAAAAAATCGAACATGGCAGGCGGCGATGCCTAGGAACTAATCCAACCGTCTCGTCTCACATAATTTGTTGCAAGTAATAAGTTGTTTTTTAATTTAAAATATATATTAAATATGATAATGAAAGGGGGGGCTCGGCCTTCGGCCTCGCCACGGTGCTCGCCCTTTGGGCTCGCGAGCCGGCTTCACCCTCGGCCTTCGGCCTCGGGCTGCGCTCAGTTACTTGGAGGGCCCTTTGTATGAAATTTGTATGGGGGAATTTTTTTTTATGAAAATTAAAAAAAAAATACTGGCTCTGGTAATTGATCAGGTTCCCCTTTCATTTTGTCTATGGGGTCGAATCTCCAGGTCCAACCGTTTAGCCAGGCCGTACCCCTTCCACGTCAGGTTTCTGCAAATCCTCAAATGTCAGATTTTTCTGGTACTCGACCCCCTCACCCCTATACGTTGCACCATAAACCATCACCCTTACTATTTCGCAACCGGTCAAACAACTATGTCAATCAGTCAGTGAGTCAGTGGTAAGTGTAGCTATATATAATATAAATAACTAGCTTTTCGGGCGCTGCGCGGGCTGCAAGCAGCCCGCGGTCTTTCGTGCGGCTGTTGAGGTAGGCTGAAATATATTTCCAGTTCAGAAAATGGGTAAGTTTATATGGGGAGAAATTGTCATTATATTTTTTTATTTATTTAACCTTTATTGTACAAAATACAAATTGTATGGCACAATAGGCGGACTTAATGCTAAAAGCATTATCTAACAGCCAACTTATTGTTAGAGAATTTTAGGTGGGTGTAAAATAATGGGATAAGTAAAAGGGAGTGGAATAGGGTAATTCAATAAATATTAAAATTACTACATAACATAAACTACTGTACACTACTTACTAAAATAAATACATATTTGGTGCATATAACCAAACAAAAAATAATAATATACTATAAATATTAATATATACAATTTATATAATATATACGTATACCACTAGAAAAATACATAAATATTACTTAAACTACTATTGCAGCAATTTCACACTTAATTGGACTCGGCAAGCAAATGCTTAAACAGCGAAGTTTTAAAACTAGCACGACTAGTGGCTGTCTTCATGGTATCAGGAAGCGCGTTCCAGAGTCTTACTGCCGTTACGGCGAACGATTTAGAGAAAAAACCAGTACGGTGGGAAGGAATTTCTAATGTCAAATTGTTGGACGAACGCAGGACTCGCTCATGAGTAGAACTTAAAAGTTTGAAACTTGTCTTAAGATAATCTGGAGAAAGAGGGTCATTAAGCACATTATAAAGCTGACATAGTAAATGTAGATTCCTGCGTTGACGGATGGTGAGCCATTTAAGCTGAGAACGGTATTCTGAGATATGGTCGTATTTACGCAAACAGAAAATAAATCGAATGCAGTTGTTGAGTAGGCGATCTAGCTTGTCAAGCTGTTCCTCAGTTATGTCCAGAAAACACACATCAGCATAATCAATGATGGGTAGTACAAGTGCCTGGGTCAACATAATTTTAGTTTTAATCGGAAGAAAATTCTTAAGGCGTTGCAGATAATGAAGTGTCGCAAACACTTTTCGGCTTATTTCTGTAATATGGTACTTCCAATTGAGATTTGAATCGATATAAAGACCAAGGTCTTTAACATCTGGACTAAAGGGAATCATAGTGCCATTGTATATGACTTGCTGAGTAGTGTTCAAGTCAAGTTTGTTAATTTGTATAGTGCTCCCCACTACTATGACCTGGCATTTTTTTGCATTAACGTTTAAGCCGAAATTGTTTGACCAATCCATAATACGGGTTAAGTTATCATTTATAAGAGATATTGCTGTATCAATATTATCAACATTTGTTTGTGTATAAAGCTGCAAATCATCAGCGTAAAAATGATAAGAACATGTGAGGTAGTGTGATAGGATATTTATAAAAATAGAAAATAAAATAGGAGACAAAATACCGCCCTGCGGAACACCAGCCTCTAGGTCGCACCAGTCAGATGTATCCTGACCAATACAAACCTGTTGCCGACGACCGCGAAGATAGCTGGAAAACCACTCTATCACTGGAGGAGAAACGTTGCAACTGGAGAGGATAGCTAGTAGGATGTCAATATCAACTGTGTTGAAAGCGTTACTAAAATCAACCAGGGCTATAACTGTTACTTGCGTATTTTCCATCCCAGCCCTAATATCATCAGTAACTCTAAGCAAAGCAGTTGTAGTACTATGGCCAGGCCTAAAGCCCGACTGATAGGTGTTGAGCAGATTATGATCAAGCAAATGTTTGATAAGCTGACTAAACACAGAAGCTTCCAATATTTTTGATAGGAAAGGAAGGATTGAGATTGGACGAATATCATTCAGTCGGATGGGGTCTGGGATCTTAGGAAGGGGGCGTACATGTGCAATAAGCCATAAGGAAGGAAAGCAGTGTTCCGAGAGACTGTAATTAATTATGTGCGTGATTACAGGAAGTACAAAGCAAAGGATAGAGATTAACATCACGCGACTAATTTGATCAGACCCAACGGCATTAGAAGTAATGGAAAGGATAATTTTACAAACGTTCTCCTCAGTAACTGGGGTAAACTCAAGTGACCTACCGTCAGGGACAGGCAATGCAAGTATGGATGCGATAGTAACATCTTTAGTAAGATTATTTAGTAGAGGAACTGTTGTAAAATGTTTATTGAGATCATTTAAGGGAAAAGGTAGTTTAAACGATTCTTTCTGTACTTTGCCTATGCCCTGAGAATTAAGAAATTTCCAGAGATTAGCTGGTGAGACATTTACTATATTTTCTGTGAAGTATTGGCGTTTTGCATTTCTACACATCTGATTGCACCGATTTCTTGCAACCTTATACAAAGACCAGTTTTCATCTGTGCGTTCCCGTTTAAACCTGCGGAATGCAAAATTTCTGCGTTTCATGGCTATACGGACACCTGTTGTAATCCAGGGGGCTGGCGGGCGTCGTACTTTAATGGCTCTGACCGGAGCGTGAATGTCGTACAGCGATATTATTGTATTATTAAATAGAGAGACTTTTTCATCAACTGTACTCGCTAAGAAGACAGGAGACCAATCAATTTTAGCCGCGTCAGATATGAGAGCATCATTATTTATTTTAGAATAACAACGCAGATGTAAAATGGAGGGTTTAATTTTTGGAACTTTAATTTTGTACGAAATGAAGAGAAGATCATGATGAGAAAATGCGGGAGCAGGTGTTTGACCATAAGTGGCTACATTGTTCACGTTAGAGGTTATTATCAAGTCAAGCAAAGTAGGACCGAAATCAGTGAAATGAGTGGGCCCAGACGGGAGAATCGAAAAGTTAACTGACTTGACAATATTTAATAATTGAGAAGATCGAGAATCGTCTTTGAGCAGACAAGTATTAAAGTCACCAAGGACCAGATGATGTGCGTAATCTGAACAAACCGATTCAAGGAGAGGTTCAAAGGTAGAAAAATAATTCACCTTAGACGACGGAGAGTAGAATACCCCGAGAACGGCTTTTACTGCTTTTATTGTTACTTCCAGTAGAATGTATTCCATACTGCCTGTGTATTCTGGAGGGGACATTGACAGAATTTTATAGCTGAAGCCGCTCCGTAGGTAAATTGCAACTCCACCACCAGCCGCTCCAACTCGGTCGTTTCGTACAAGAACGAAACCAGGGAGAGAGTAACTAGTGGATGACAAGCTGGGTTTTAGCCAGGTTTCTGACACGAGTATTGCTCCTAAGTGAACAGACGAAAATGTCTCTAAAAAATCTGTGTAGTGACCCGCAATACTCTGCGCGTTGATATGGCATACATTGAAATTTTGTGCATAATCATTAAAGGTATTATTAACAAATGTTCCTAGAGTGTCTACTGAGCCACAAGAAGCAAAACTAGAGTTCAGCGAGGTTCTTGCTGAGCAAAAGGAGTCATCAGAATTATCAATACTAATTTCTTGCTGCATAAAATATATACTTAAATAAATGCCTATTAATATAATACCTACCTACGTAATAAATACCGTTTATAAATAAAGTAAATTTTGATTTCTATTTCTAAATCAATAATCTATATAACCTGCCGGCTGGACTGAACTTAAAAAACAAATGTTATAAACTACACTTAACAAAGAAAAAAAAAACGGCACTAGTGTTCACTCCAAGTAGGCGAACTAAACATAAAATACATCACTACTATATTGGCTGTTAAACTACTCTGAACATTCTGCAAAAACAAAACAAAAAAAAAAAAGATGACTTTTGACTTTGACAGTTTGGTGGTTTAGTTAATCTGACTTTAAAAAATAAAACACATCACTCTTCACATGAGACGATACCTACCTACCTAATCGTTTAAGTTATTAATTTTACTATGTACCACCCATATTTTAAATTTAATTGTAATAAAAGTGTTTTAAAAGTGCAATGCCAAAAAGTACCTACATGTTAGCACGATTACCTACTCGGAAATGAATCACGCAAAGCAAAATACACTACGAGAACAATAAAAAGACCAAAGACGTCTGTCCATTATGGCTTGCCTGCCTTCGCCTGGGCCTGCCGCCTTGTCAGAATCTTATTTTCTTGTTGGGTGGCTGTCTTGTTCTCCTGGGCATTGCCAGCCGGGCAAGATACTGACGCTGTCTCTGAAGCCGGGGACTTAACCTTTAAGGCAGCTAGCTCACTAGCATTCGTTATTTTTACACGGTCACCGCTTGGAGGTTTAATGTAGATGACACCGTCTAGGGTTCAACACCGCCTCATCCCGAAATGAGCGCGAGCTCCCACGAAGACTTTTTGCCGGCTGCGTGTTAAAAACTCAGATACACTTACAGAGGTGCCTTTAAGTGCAGACTTTTTGCTCCAGACCAAAGATTTTCCCTCCGGTGTTTGAAATCTCACAAGTACAGGCCGTACACGATCAGCTTTTATGGCTCCCAAACGATGACAAGCTTTAATTTGAATGCTGCAGTTTGAAATAGAAAGTTTGTCATGGATAATATTATTTATAACTGCGATGATGTTTTCTTCAGAAGCCTCAGGGATGCCATTAAATAATAAAACCTTACGTCTGCTTCGCATTTCTATTGCGTCAATCCTGCTGCTGAGGTCACCTATCTGTTGCTGCAGTAGTTGGAACAGTGTATGCACCAAAGTCCTAAAATCATAGTATTCCCTTTGCAACTGACCGATGTCTGCTTGAGGGGTGGAAGTCAGTCGCTTCTCAAAATCAGCCATACGACCTGCAATGGACAACTCCAGTTTCCTCTGCGTCGCTTGAACCTGCTCCAGCTGTGAATTCCCTCCGGTGTCCATTATGTGTTTGTGTGCAGTAAATGAGAGTGATAAGGTGATAGTCCAGAATGGCAGGTTAGAACTGTTTTTATATTAACACTGCATAAATTAGGTCTCAAATATTACGAAATGAATTTATATTTTATAGTAAAAATTATTTTATTTACTATTAAAATTTAATTATTAAATAGGTCAGCTGTTTTATGTGTGTAAATATTTCAACTACCCACACGAAAAAAAAAAGCGGCCATCTTGGATTTTGAAAAAAAATTAAAAACAAATGACGGTCGTCAAACTGCTTAAAACCTCCTACATTTTGAAAAAAAAATCGCACCCCTAACCCCAACCGTTTTTGCAGGCCGTACCCCTTCCACATCAGGTTTTTGCAAATCCACAAATGTCAGATTTTTCTGGTACTCACTGGAGCACCCTCTATACGACCCTATATCAACCTAAACCCCACCAACCCCGCAACAGGGCAAACAACTATGTCAATCAGTCAGTCAGTGAGTGGTAATGTAGGTTTATATATTATAATATAATTATAATTATAACTAGCTTTTCGGGCGCTGCGCGGGCTGCAAGCAGCCCGCGGTCTTTCGTGCGGCTGTTGAAGTAGACTAAACTATGTTTCCAGTTCAGAAAATGGGTAAGTTTGTATGGAGGAAATTTGTCCTTGTATGGCGGCCATCTTGGATTTTGAAAAAAATCAAAAAACAAATGACGCTCGTCAAATTGCTTATAATCTTCTACATAATGGAAAAAAAAACACACCCCTAACCCCAACCGTTTTTGCAGGCCGTACCCCTTCCACATCAGGTTTCTGCAGATCCTCAAATGTCAGATTTTTCTGGTACTCACTGGAGCACCCTCTATACGACCCTATATCAACCTAAACCCCACCAACCCCGCAACAGGGCAAACAACTATGTCAATCAGTCAGTGAGTCAGTGGTATTGTAGGTTTATATATTATAATATAATATAATTATAATATAATATAACTAGCTTTTCGGGCGCTGCGCGGGCTGCAAGCAGCCCGCGGTCTTTCGTGCGGCTGTTGAGGTAGGCTGAAATATGTTTCCAGTTCATAAAATGGGTAAGTTTGTATGGAGGAAAATTGTCCTTGTATGGCGGACATCTTGGATTTTGAAAAAAAAAAAAAACAAATGACGATCGTCAAATTGCTTACAACCCCTACAATTTGGATAAAAAATCACGCCTCTAACCCTAACCGTTTTTGCAGGCCGTACCCCTTCCACATCAGGTTTCTGCAGATCTTCAAATGTCAGATTTTTCTGGTACTCACTGGAGCACCCTCTATACGACCACACATCAACCCAAACCCCACCAACCCCGCAACAGGGCAAACAACTATGTCAATCAGTGAGTCAGTCAGTGGTATTGTAGGTTTATATATTATAACTAGCTTTTCGGGCGCTGCGCGGGCTGCAAGCAGCCCGCGGTCTTTCGTGCTTGCAGTTCAGAAAACGGGTAAGTTTGTGTTGAGGAAAATTGTCCTTGTAGGGCGGCCATCTTGGATTTAAAAAAAAAATTAAAAAACAAATGACTGTCGTCAAATTGCTTACAACCTTCTACATTTTGGAAAAAAAATCACACACATAACCCTAACCGTTTTCGCAGGCCGTACCCCTTCCACATCAGGTTTCTGCAAATCTTCAAATGTCAGATTTTTCTGGTACTCCATTTAGCACCCTCTATACAACCATACATCAACCTAAACCCTACCAACCTCGCAACAGGGCAAACAACTATGTCAATGAGTCAGTCAGTGAGTGGTAATGTAGGTTTATATATTATAATATAATAATATAATATAACTAGCTTTTCCGGCGCTGCGCGGGCTGCAAGCAGCCCGCGGTCTTTCGTGGAGCTGTTGGGGTGGGCTAAATAACATGTCCAGTTGAGAAAATGGGTAAGGTTGTATGGAGGACAATTGTCCTTGTATGGCGGCCATCTTGAATTTTGAAAAAAGTAAAAAAACAAATGACGCTCGTCAAATTGCTTACAACCCGCTACATTTTGGAAAAAAAATAACGCTCCTAACCCCAACAGTCTTTGCAGGCCGTACCCCTTCTACATCAGGTTTCTGCAGATCTTCAAATCTCAGATTTTTCTGGTACTCACTGGAGCACCCTCTATACGACCACACATCAACCTAAACCCCACCGACCCCGCAACAGGGCAAACAACTATGTCAATCAGTGAGTCAGTCAGTGGTATTGTAGGTTTATATATTATAATATAACTAGCTTTTCGGGCGCTGCGCGGGCTGCAAGCAGCCCGCGGTCTTTCGTGCGGCTGTTGAGGTAGGCTGAAATATGTTTCTAGTTCAGAAAATGGGTAAGTTTGTATGGAGGAAATTTGTCCTTGTATGGCGGCCATCTTGGATTTTGAAAAAATCAAAAAATAAAAGACGGTCGTCAAATTGCTTATAATCTTCTACATTATGGAAAAAAATTCACGCCCCTAACCTTAACCGTTTTTGCAGGCCATACCCCTTCCACATCAGGTTTCCGCAGATCCTCAAATGTCAGATTTTTCTGGTACTCACTGGTGCACCCTCTATACGACCACACATCAACCTAAACCCCACCAACCCCGCAACAGGGCAAACAACCATGTCAATCAGTGAGTGAGTGAGTCAGTAGTAATGTAGGTTTATATATTATAATATAATATAACTAGCTTTTCGGGCGCTGCGCGGGCTGCAAGCAGCCCGCGGTTTTACGTGGAGCTATTGGGGTTGGCTAAATAACATGTCCAGTTGAGAAAATGGGTAAGGTTGTATGGAGGAAAATTGTCCTTGTATGGCGGCCATCTTGGATTTTGAAAAAAAACAAAAAACAAATGACGGTCGTCAAATTGCTTATAATCTTCTACATTATGGAAAAAAAATCACGCCCCTAACCTTAACCGTTTTTGCAGGCCATTCCCCTTCCACATCAGGTTTCTGCAGATCTTCAAATGTCAGATTTTTCTGGTACTCACTGGAGCACCCTCTATACGACCACACATCAACCTAAACCCCACCAACCCCGCAACAGGGCAAACAACTATGTCAATCAGTGAGTCAGTGGTATTGTAGGTTTATATATTATAATATAATAATATAATATAACTAGCTTTTCGGGCGCTGCGCGGGCTGCAAGCAGCCCGCGGTTTTTTGTGCGGCTGTTGAGGTTGCCTTAATCACATGTCCAGTTGAGAAAATGGGTAAAAACTGAAGTCAGTAAAGGAAACATCATAATATGTGTGGGGGCGGCCATCTTGGATCCAAAATCTGATTCCAGTTCCGAGTTTCACGGGGTCCTTTACCCCCATGTACAAATTTGCAGACCCCTACAAAGTCCCAGTAAGACGTTATGAACGAAATAAGTTAAATTTTCTGAAATTCAGACGCCATCTTGGATTCCAAAAAAAATATTAAATTTGGATTTTTGGGCTCAAACTACATATAGATATCGATTTTCAGCCAAATCGCAAGCAGTTGACATTTGGCGGCCATCTTAGATTTTCAAAAATTAAAAAAATTTTACTGCGCTTGGGGAAGTGGCTCGGGCTTCGCCCTCGCCCACAGCTCGCCCTTCGGGCTCGCGTCACTCGGCCTCCGGCCTGGTGAAAATTACTTCCGGGGGAGGAAGGGGGAAGGGGGGGGCTGTGAGAGTGGCTCGGGCTTTGCCCTCGCCCGCAGCTCGGCCTGCGGCCTCGCGGGGGTGGCCTTTGCTTTTGGCCTCTGGCTGCGCCTAGTTACTTGGAGTGGCCGTTTGTATGTAATTTGTATAGAGAAAAATTGTGCATGTATGACGGCCATCTTGGATTTTGAAAAAAATAAAAAAACAAATGACTCTCGTCAGATTGCTTACAACTGTCTACATTTTGGAAAAAAAATCACGCCCCTAATCCCAACCGTTTTCGCAGGCCGTACCCCTTCCACATCAGGTTTCTGCAGATCTTCAAATGTCAGATTTTTCTGGTACTCACTGGAGCACCCTCTATACGACCGCACATCAACCTAAACCCCACCAACCCGGCAACAGGGTAAACAACTCTGTCAGTGAGTGAGTGGTATTGTAGGTTTATATATTATAATATAACTAGCTTTTCGGGCGCTGCGCGGGCTGCAAGCAGCCCGCGGTTTATCGTGCGGCTGTTGAGGTAGGCTAAGATATGTTTCCAGTTCAGAAAATGGGTATAGTTGTATGTAGGAAAATTGTCCATGTATAGCGGCCATCTTGGATTTTGAAAAAAATCAAAAAACAAATGACGGTCGTCAAATTGCATATAATCTTCTACATTTTGGAAAAAAAATCACGCCCCTAACCCTAACCGTTTTCGCAGGCCGTACCCCTTCTACATCAGGTTTCCGCAGATCCTCAAATGTCAGATTTTTCTGGTACTCCGTTTAGCACCCTCTATACGACCACTTATCAACCTAAACCCCACCAACCCCGCAACAGGGCAAACAACTATGTCAATGAGTCAGTCAGTGAGTGGTAATGTAGGTTTATATATTATAATATAACTAGCTTTTCGGGCGCTGCGCGGGCTGCAAGCAGCCCGCGGTTTTTCGTACACCTATTGAGGCAGGCTAAATAACATATACAGTTAAGAAGATGGGTAAAAACTGCAGTCAATAAAAAAAAACATCAAAATATTGTGTGGGGGCGGCCATCTTGAATCTAAAATCTGATTCCAGTTCCGAGTTCCGCGGGGTGCTTTTCCCCCATGTATAAAATTTCAGACCCCTACGAAGTCCCAGTGAGACGTTATAAACGAAATAAGTTAAATTTTCTAAAATCTAGACGCCATCTTGGATTCCAAAAAAAATATTAAATTTGGATTTTTGGGCTCAAACTACATATAGATATCGATTTTCAGCCAAATCGCAAGCAGTTCACTTTCGGCGGCCATCTTGGATTTTCAAAAATTAAGAAAATTTTACTGCGCTTGGGGAAGTGGCTCGGGCATCGCCCTCGCCCGCTGCTCGCCCTTCGGGCTCGCATCGCTCGGCCTCCGGCCTCGTGAAGATTACTTAGGGGGGGATCCAAGGGGGAGGGGGGAGTGGCTCGGGCTTCGCCCTCGCCCGCAGCTCGGCCTGGGGCCTCGCGGGGGTGGCCTTTGCTTTTAGCTTTTGGCCTCTGGCTGCGCCTATAGTTACTTGGGGTGGCCGTTTGTATGAAAATTGTCCATGTATGGCGGCCATCTTGGATTTTGAAAAAAAATAAAAAACAAATGACGGTCTTCAAATTGCTTACAACCCCCTACATTTTGGAAAAAAAATCACGCCCCTAACCCCAACCGTTTTCGCAGGCCGTACCCCTTCCACATCAGGTTTCTGCAGATCCTCAAATGTCAGATTTTTCTGGTACTCACTGGAGCACCCTCTATACGACCGCACATCAACCTAAACCCCACCAACCCCGCAACAGGGCAAACAACTATGTCAATCAGTCAGTCAGTCAGTGAGTGGTAATGTAGGTTTATATATTATAACTAGCTTTTCGGGCGCTGCGCGGGCTGCAAGCAGCCCGCGGTTCATCGTGGGGCTGTTGAGGTAGGCAAATATTTGTTTCCAGTTCAGAAAATGGGTAAGTTTGTATGGAGGAAAATTGTCCTTGTATGGCGGCCATCTTAAATTTTGAAAAAAATAAAAAAACAAATGACGGTCGTCAAATTGCTTATAATCTTCTACATTATGAAAAAAAAATAACGCCCCTAACCTTAACCGTTTTTGCAGGCCATACCCCTTCCACATCAGGTTTCCGCATATCCTCAAATGTCAGATTTTTCTGGTACTCACTGGAGCACCCTCTATACGTTCACACATCAACCTAAACCCCACCAACCCCGCAACAGGGCAAACAACTATGTCAATCAGTGAGTCAGTCAGTCAGTGGTAATGTAGGTTTATATATTATAACTAGCTTTCCGGGCGCTGCGCGGGCTGCAAGCAGCCCGCGGTTCATCGTGGGGCTGTTGAGATAGGCTAAGATATGTTTCCAGTTCAGAAAATGGGTAAGTTTGTATGGAGGACAATTGTCGTTGTATGGCGGCCATATTGAATTTTGAAAAAAATAAAAAAACAAATGACGGTCGTCAAATTGCTTACAACCCCCTACATTTTGGAAAAAAAATCACACCCCTAACCCTAACCGTTTTCGCAGGCCGTACCCCTTCCACATCAGGTTTCTGCAAATCCTCAAATGTCAGATTTTTCTGGTACTCACTGGAGCACCCTCTATACGACCACACATCAACCTAAACCCCACCAACCCCGCAACAGGGCAAACAACTATGTCAATCAGTCAGTCAGTGAGTGAGTGGTAATGTAGGTTTATATATTATAATATAATATAATATAACTAGCTTTTCGGGCGCTGCGCGGGCTGCAAGCAGCCCGCGGTTTTTCGTGCGGCTGTTGAGGTGGGCTAAATAACATGTCCAGTTGAGAAAATGGGTCAAAATTGCAGTCAGTAAAGGAAACATCAAAATATGTGTGGGGGCGGCCATCTTGGATCCAAAATCTGATTCCAGTTCCGAGTTCCGCGGGGTGCTTTACCCCCACGTCCTAAATTTCAGACCTCTACGGAGTCCTAGTGAGACGTAATGAACGAAATAAGTTAAATTTTCTTAAATCCAGACGCCATCTTGGATTCCAAAAAAAACTTTAAATTTGGATTTTTGGGATCAAAATACATATAGATATCGATTTTCAGCCAAATCGGAGGCAGATGACTTTCGGCGGCCATCTTGGATTGTTAAAAAAAAACGACGCGGGGCTTGGTGGAAGTGGCTCGGGCTTCGCCCTCGCCCGCAGCTCGCCCTACGGGCTCGCATCACTCGGCCTTCGGCCTCGTGAGAATTACTTGGGGGGGGGAAGGGTGGTCAAAGGTGGGGGGGGAGCTCGGGCTTCGCCCTCGCTCCGCAGCTCGGCCTGCGGCCTCGCGATGGGGCTTCACCTTCGGCCTCCGGCCTCAGGCTGCGCTTACTTGGATTGTTTGTATGAAATTTGTATGGAGGGAAATTGTCTATATATGGCGGCCATCTTGAATTTCGAAAAAAAACAAAAAACAAATGACGGTCGTCAAATTGCTTATAATCTTCTACATTATGGAAAAAAAATCACACCCCTAACCCCAACCGTTTTTGCAGGCCGTACCCCTTCCACATCAGGTTTCCGCAGATCCTCAAATGTCAGATTTTTTTGGTACTCACTGGAGCACCCTCTATACGACCACACATCAACCTAAACCCCTCCCACCCTGCAACAGGGCAAACAATTATGTCAGTCAGTCAGTGGTATTGTAGGTTTATATATTATAATATAACTAGCTTTTCGGGCGCTGCGCGGGCTGCAAGCAGCCCGCGGTTTATCGTGGGGCTGTTGAGGTAGGCTAAAATATGTGTCCATTTCAGAAAATGGGTAATTTTGTATGGAGGAAAATTATCCTTGTATGGCGGCCATCTTGGATTTTGAAAAAAATTAAAAAACAAATGACGCTCGTCAAATTGCTTACAACCCCCCACATTCTGAAAAAAAAGTCACGCCCCTAACCCTAACCGTTTTTGCAGGCCGTACCCCTTCCACATCAGGTTTCTGCAAATCCTCAAATGTCAGATTTTTCTGGTACTCACTGGAGCATCCTCTATACGACCCTACATCAACCTAAACCCCACCAACCCCGCAACAGGGCAAACAACTATGTCAATCAGTCAGTGAGTCAGTCAGTGGTAATGTAGGTTTATATATTATAATATAATATAACTAGCTTTTCGGGCGCTGGGCGGGCTGCAAGCAGCCCGCGGTTCATCATGGGGCTGTTGAGGTAGGCTAAGATATGTTTCCAGTTCAGAAAATGGGTAAGTTTGTATGGAGGACAATTGTCGTTGTATGGCGGCCATCTTGAATTTTGAAAAAAATAAAAAAACAAATGACGGTCGTCAAATTGCTTACAACCCCCTACATTTTGAAAAAAAAATCACAACCCTAACCCTAACCGTTTTCGCAGGCCGTACCCCTTCCACATCAGGTTTCTGCAAATCCTCAAATGTCAGATTTTTCTGGTACTCACTGGAGCACCCTCTATACGACCACACATCAACCTAAACCCCACCAACCCCGCAACAGGGCAAACAACTCTGTCAGTGAGTCAGTCAGTGGTAATGTAGGTTTATATATTATAATATAACTAGCTTTTCGGGCGCTGCGCGGGCTGCAAGCAGCCCGCGGTTTATAGTGCGGCTGTTGAGGTAGGCTAAAAAATGTTTCCAGTTTAGAAAATGGGTAAAAACTGCAGTAAGTAAAGGAAACATCAAAATATGTGTGGAGGCGGCCATCTTGGATCCAAAATCTGAATCCAGTTTCGAGTTCCGCGGGGTGCTTTACTCCCACATGCAAAATTTCAGACCCCTACAAAGTCCCAGTGAGACGTTATGAACGAAAAAAGTGAAATTTTCTAAAATCCAGACGCCATCTTGAATTCCAAAAAAAAATTAGTTTTGGATTTTTGGGCTCAAACTATATATAGATATCGATTTTCAGCCAAGTCGCAAGCAGTTGACTTTCGGCGGACATCTTGGATTTTCAAAAATTAAAAAAAATTGGACTGCGCTTGAGGAAGTGGCTCGGGCTTCGCCGTCGCCCGCAGCTCGCCCTACGGGTTCGCATCGCTCGGCCTCCGGCCTCGTGAAGATTACTTACGGGGAGGGGGGGGGGGGGGGGAGGGGGGGGCTGTGGGAGTGGCTCGGGCTTCGCCCTCGCCCGCAGCTCGCCCTTCGGGCTCGCATCGCTCGGCCTCCGGCCTCGTGAAGATTACTTAGGGGGGGTCCAAGGGGGAGGGGGGAGTGGCTCGGGCTTCGCCCTCGCCCGCAGCTCGGCTTGCGGCCTCGCAGGGGTGGCCTTTGCCTTTGGTTTTTGGCCTCTGGCTGCGCCTAGTTACTTGGGGTGGCCGTTTGTATGAAATTTGTATGGAGGAAAATTGTCCTTGTATGGCGGCCATCTTGAATTTTGAAAAAAATAAAAAAACAAGTGACGGTCGTCAAATTGCTTGCAACCCCCTACATTTTGGAAAAAAAATCACACCCCTAACCCCAACCGTCTTCGCAGGCCGTACCCCTTCCACATCAGATTTCCGCAGATCCTCAAATGTCAGATTTTTCTGGTACTCACTGGAGCATCCTCTATACGACCGCACATCAACCCAAACCCCATCAACCCCGCAACAGGGCAAACAACTATGTCAGTCAGTCAGTGGTAATGTAGGTTTATATATTATAATATAACTAGCTTTTCGGGCGCTGCGCGGGCTGCAAGCAGCCCGCGGTTTTTCGTGCGGCTGTTGAAGTAGGCTAAGAAATGTTTCCAGTTCAAAAAATGGGTAAGGTTGTATGGAGAGAAATTGTCCATGTATGGCGGCCATCTTGGATTTTGAAAAAATTCAAAAAACAAATGACGCTCGTCAAATTGCTTACAACCTTCTACATTTTGAAAAAAAAATCACGCCCCTAACCCTTCCCGTTTTTGCAGGCCGTACCCCTTCCACATCAGGTTTCTGCAGATCCTCAAATGTCAGATTTTTCTGGTACTCCATTTCGCACCCTCTATACAACCGCACATCAATCTAAACCCCACCAACCCCGCAACAGGGCAAACAACTATGTCAATCAGTCAGTGAGTCAGTCAGTGGTAATGTAGGTTTATATATTTATTATATTATAATATAACTAGCTTTTCGGGCGCTGCGCGGGCTGCAAGCAGCCCGCGGTCTTTTGTGCGGCTGTTGAGGTAGGGTAAGTCATGTTTCCAGTTCAGAAAATGGGTAAAAATTGCAGTCAGTAAAGGAAACATCATAATATGTGTGGCGGCCATCTTGGATCCAAAATCGGAATGCAGTTTCGAGTTCCGCGGGGTGCTTTACCCCCACATGCAAAATTTCAGACCCCTACGAAGTCCCAGTGAGACGTTATAAAAGAAATAAGTTTAATTTTCTAAAATCCAGACGCCATCTTGGATTCCAAAAAAAAAGTTGAATTTGGATTTTTGGGGTCAAAACACATTTAAATATCGATTTTCAGCCAAATCAGAGGCAGTTGACTTTCGGCGGCGATCTTGGATGTCCAAAATTTAAAAAAAAAAGCGGCGCTTGTGGAAGTGGCCACAGCTCGCCCTACGGGCTCGCATCACTCGGCCTACGGCCTCGTGAAAATTACTTGGAGGGGGGGGGGGGTCAAGGGGGGGGAGAGTGGCTCGGGCTTCGCCCTCGCCCGCAGCTCGGCCTGCGGCCTCGCGGTGGAGGGCTTTGCTTTTGGTCTTTGGCCTCTGGCTGCGCCAAGTTACTTGGGGGCCCGTTTGTATGAAATTTGTATGGAGGAAAATTGTCCATGTATGGCGGCCATCTTGAATTTTGAAAAAAAACAAAAAACAAATTACGCTCGTCAAATTGCTCACAACCCCCTACATTTTGGAAAAAAAACCACGCCTCCAACCCCAACCGTTTTTGCAGGCCGTACCCCTTCCACATCAGGTTTCCGCAAATCCTCAAATGTCAGATTTTTCTGGTACTCACTGGAGCACCCTCTATACGACCACACATCAACCTAAACCCCACCAACCCGGCAACAGGGCAAACAACTATGTCAGTGAGTCAGTGAGTGGTAATGTAGGTTTATATATTATAACTAGTGTTTCGGGTGCTGCGCGTGCTGCACGCAGCACGCGGTTTTTCGTGCAGCTGTTGAGGAAGGCTAAAGAACATGTCCAGTTGAGAAAATGGGTAAGACTTGCAGTCTGTTGAGGAACATGAAAAAATGTGTGGGTGGCCATCTTGGATCCAAAATCTGATTGCAGTTTCGAGTTCCACGGGGTGCTTTACTCTAGTAAAGCAAATTTCAGACCCCTAGGAAGTCCCAGTGAGACGATACTAACGAAATAATTTTAATTTTCTAAAATCCAGACGCCATCTTGGATTCCAAAAAAAAATTTAAATTTGGATTTTTCGGCTCAAAATACATATAGATATTGATTTTCAGCCAAATCGCAAGCATTTGACTTTCGGCGGCCATCTTGGATTTCCAAAAATTAAAAAAATTTGACTGCGCTTGGGGAAGTGGCTCGGGCTTCGCCCTCGCCCGCAGCTCGCCCTTCGGGCTCGCATCACTCGGCCTACGGCCTCGTGAAAGTTACTTGGGGGGGGGGGGATGTCAAAAAGGGGGGGAGGGAACTCCGCCTTCGGCCTTCGGCCTCAGGCTACGCCTAGTTGCTTTAGGGGTGCCATTTGTATGAAATTTATATGGAGGGGAATTGCCCTTGTATGGCGGCCATCTTGGATTTTGGAAAAAATCAAAAAACAAATGGCAGTCGTCAAATTGCTTACAACCCCCTACATTTTGGAAAAAAAATCACACCCCTAACCCCAACCGTTTTCGCAGGCCGTACCCCTTCCACATCAGGATCTGGTGATCTTCAACTTTTCGGATTTTTCTGGTTGGTTTCAAAACACCCTGTACACGATGGTATAACATTTGTGACACCTGTCAGTCGGGAACAGGTCAAACAATTATGTCAATCAGTCAGTCAGTGGTAAGTGTAGCTATATATAATATAATATAATATAACTAGCTTTTCGGGCGCTGCGCGGGCTGCAAGCAGCCCGCGGTTTTTCGTGCGGCTGTTGAGGTTGCCTTAATCACATGTCCAGTTGAGAAAATGGGTAAAAACTGAAGTCAGTAAAGGAAACATCATAATATGTGTGGGGGCGGCCATCTTGGATCCAAAATCTGATTCCAGTTCCGAGTTTCACGGGGTCCTTTACCCCCATGTACAAATTTACAGACCCCTACAAAGTCCCAGTAAGACGTTATGAACGAAATAAGTTAAATTTTCTGAAATTCAGACGCCATCTTGGATTCCAAAAAAAATATTAAATTTGGATTTTTGGGCTCAAACTACATATAGATATCGATTTTCAGCCAAATCGCAAGCAGTTGACATTTGGCGGCCATCTTAGATTTTCAAAAATTAAAAAAATTTGACTGCGCTTGGGGAAGTGGCTCGGGCTTCGCCCTCGCCCACAGCTCGCCCTTCGGGCTCGCGTCACTCGGCCTCCGGCCTGGTGAAAATTACTTCCGGGGGAGGAAGGGGGAAGGGGGGGGGGGCTGTGAGAGTGGCTCGGGCTTTGCCCTCGCCCGCAGCTCGGCCTGCGGCCTCGCGGGGGTGGCCTTTGCTTTTGGCCTCTGGCTGCGCCTAGTTACTTGGAGTGGCCGTTTGTATGAAATTTGTATAGAGAAAAATTGTGCATGTATGACGGCCATCTTGGATTTTGAAAAAAATATTAAAACAAATGACTCTCGTCAAATTGCTTACAACCCCCTACATTTTGGAAAAAAAATCACGCCCCTAATCCCAACCGTTTTCGCAGGCCGTACCCCTTCCACATCAGGTTTCTGCAGATCTTCAAATGTCAGATTTTTCTGGTACTCACTGGAGCACCCTCTATACGACCGCACATCAACCTAAACCCCACCAACCCGGCAACAGAGTAAACAACTCTGTCAGTGAGTGAGTGGTATTGTAGGTTTATATATTATAATATAACTAGCTTTTCGGGCGCTGCGCGGGCTGCAAGCAGCCCGCGGACTTTCGTGCGGCTGTTGAGGTAGGGTAAGACATGTTTCCAGTTCAGAAAATGGGGAAATTTGTATGGAGGAAAATTGTCCTTGTATGGCGGCCATCTTGGATTTTGAAAAAAATCAAAAAACAAATGACGCTCGTCAAATTGCTCACAATTCCCTACATTTCTGAAAAAAAATCACGCCCCTAACCCTAACCGTTTTCGCAGGCCGTACCCCTTCCACATCAGCTTTCCGCAAATCCTCAAATGTCAGATTTTTCTGGTACTCACTGGAGCACCCTCTGTACGACCACACATCAACCTAAACCCCACCAACCCCGCAACAGGGCAAACAACTATGTCAATCAGTGAGTGAGTCAGTCAGTGGTAATGTAGGTTTATATATTAATAACTAGCTATTCGGGCGCTGCGCGGGCTGCAAGCAGCCCGCGGTTCATCTTGGGGCTGATGAGGTAGGCTAAGATATGTTTCCAATTCAGAAAATGGGTAAGTTTGTATGGAGGAAAATTGTCCTTGTATGGCGGCCATCTTGGATTTTGAAAAAAATCAAAAAACAAATGACGCTCGTCAAATTGCTTAACACACCCTACATTTTGAAAAAAATATCACGCCCCTAACCCTAACCGTTTTTGCAGGCCGTACCCCTTCCACATCAGGTTTCTGCAGATCTTCAAATGTCAGATTTTTCTGGTACTCACTGGAACACCCTCTGTACGACCACACATCAACCTAAACCCCACCAACCCCGCAACAGGGCAAACAACTATGTCAATCAGTCAGTGAGTCAGTCAGTGGTAATGTAGGTTTATATATTATAATATAACTAGCTTTTCGGGCGCTGCGCGGGCTGCAAGCAGCCCGCGGTTCATCGTGGGGCTGTTGAGGTAGGCTAAGATATGTTTCCAGTTCAGAAAATGGGTAAGTTTGTATGGAGGAAAATTGTCCTTGTATGGCGGCCATCTTGGATTTTGAAAAAAAATAAAAAACAAATGACGATCGTCAAATTGCTTACAACCCCTACATTTTGGAAAAAAAAACACACCCCTAACCCTAACCGTTTTCGCAGGCCGTACCCCTTCCACATCAGGTTTCTGCAGATCTTCAAATGTCAGATTTTTCTGGTACTCACTGGAGCACCCTCTATACGACCACACATCAACCTAAACCCCACCAACCCCGCAACAGGGCAAACAACTATGTCAATCAGTGAGTGAGTGGTATTGTAGGTTTATATATTATAATATAATATAACTAGCTTTTCGGGCGCTGCGCGGGCTGCAAGCAGCCCGCGGCTTATCGTGCGGCTGTTTTGGTAGGCTAAAATATGTTTCCAGTTCAGAAAATGGGTAAGTTTGTATGGGGAGAAATTGTCCTTGTATGGCGGCCATCTTGGATTTTGAAAAAAAATAAAAAACAAATGACGGTCGTCAAATTGCTTGCAACCCCCTACATTTTGGAAAAAAAATCACGCCCCTAACCCCAACCGTCTTTGCAGGCCGTACCCCTTCCACATCAGGTTTCTGCAGATCCTCAAATGTCAGATTTTTCTGGTACTCACTGGAGCACCCTCTATACAACCACACATCAACTTAAACCCCTCCTACCCGGCAACAGGGCAAACAACTATGTCAGTGAGTGAGTGAGTGGTAATGTAGGTTTATATATATAATATACTAGCTTTTCGGGCGCTGCGCGGGCTGCAAGCAGCCCGCGGTTTATCGTGCGGCTGTTGAGGTAGGCTAAGATACGTTTCCAGTTCAGAAAATGGGTAAGTTTGTATGGAGGAAAATTGTCCTTGTATGGCGGCCATCTTGGATTTTGAAAAAAATAAAAAAACAAATGACGCTCGTCAAATTGCTTACAACCCCCTACATTTTGGAAAAAAAATCACGCCCCCAACCCCAACCGTCTTCGCAGGCCGTACCCCTTCCACATCAGGTTTCCGCAGATCCTCAAATGTCAGATTTTTCTGGTACTCACTGGAGCACCCTCTATACGACCTCACATCAACCTAAACCCCACCAACCCCGCAACAGGTCAAACAACTATGTCAATCAGTCAGTCAGTGGTAAGTGTAGCTATATATAATATAACTAGCTTTTCGGGCGCTGCGCGGGCTGCAAGCAGCCCGCGGTTCATCGTGGGGCTGTTGAGATAGGCTAAGATATGTTTCCAGTTCAGAAAATGGGTAAGTTTGTATGGAGGACAATTGTCGTTGTATGGCGGCCATCTTGAATTTTGCAAAAAATAAAAAAACAAAAGACGGTCGTCAAATTGCTTACAACCCCCTACATTTTGAAAAAAAAATCACACCCCTAACCCTAACCGTTTTCGCAGGCCGTACCCCTTCCACATCAGGTTTCTGCAAATCCTCAAATGTCAGATTTTTCTGGTACTCACTGGAGCACCCTCTATACGACCGCACATCAACCTAAACCCCACCAACCCCGCAACAGGGCAAACAACTATGTCAATCAGTGAGTGAGTCAGTCAGTGGTAATGTAGGTTTATATATATAATATAATATTATAATATAACTAGCTTTTCGGGCGCTGCGCGGGCTGCAAGCAGCCCGCGGTTTTTCGTGCGGCTGTTAAGGTGGGCTAAATAATATGTCCAGTTGAGAAAATGGGTAAAAACTGCAGTCAGTAAAGGAAACATCATAATATGTGTGGAGGCGGCCATGGGTTGTATATTGTACTTTAACTATTTCTGTTTATAAATGAAAAACAATGAACATGAATCATGTGTGATCCATGGGGAACCTGCTAATTAAAATTAAGATACTTGGACTTCCTTGCCAGTTAGTAAAAACTTGTCTGATGCCAACATATAATTTTATTTTCATTTTTATGATTTGAAAGTTATTGATTAATAATTGATAGACATTTTTTTATCAGTAGAGGTGTAAGGTATCATAATAAGGAATCAGATACCTTTTTAAAAAAAAATCTGGGAAAGGAAACCCATTTCAAAATATTAAAAGCTTTAAATTTTTTTTTAAAATTCTAATCGTATATACAAATACGCATACGACAAACTTAGAAAAATGCCGGACAATAACCATAAATTTACTGATCAATAACTATACAGCTAGAGTTGGACCGTCTACTAGCTCTAAAATCTGAAATAAGCAAAACTCAATGACATTCCTTTGTACTGTTGTTGATTGTAAGAATGAGTGTCTTTGGCTTAGACTACTTGCACCTTCAGTTATTCGTAGGCGTAGGTGTAACACCGGGCCTGATTTCCCGTCTCAGTGCGGCCACAACTGTGTGTGGCGTGCTTTTGGCTTGGGGGTGTAAGTGGTCGATGAAATCGCTGGTTGGAGGCGATGAGTTTTGTGTGAGATGGATATTGGAGGGAGATATCCATGTGTTTGTTGCTGGATGGAGGCAACAGATATGAAGTTAGAGCACTGTACACTCGTGTGATATTGAGATAAATTTGTAATGTACTAACAGTATTGGAGATTTAAGTTTTGCTTAGTGATGGTTTCGTTATTTCCTTGGTTTAACACAAAACAAAATGTTATTTATTAATGGCGATATAATTAGCAATAGTGTTTATGCTTGACCTTGTGGTCAGAGGGGCGTAGTAAAAATCAAATATTGCAGCCGAATTTAGTATTTTCGAGAAAATCTTACAGAGACGTTGCACTTATGTGATAAGCAATACCTTTTTTATTGATAGGAAGTCTATACCAAACAGGTTAGGTTAAAATGCGTTATCAATGTTCTTACCGCTATAGCTGTAGTACAAAACCACTGTAATGCCATTTTTCAAGTTTATTTTAGTCGTCAATATTAGATACCCAGTGGAAATGTAGTTTCTCGTATTTCACTTTAGAAATTTCTTTAAAGATTAGTATACTTTCCTTGCGTTAAACTCAAAGCGAACAAACAGTGTACCTATTGATAGACTTAAAAGATGTGTCTACACCCAGCGGGATCACCTGTCTGGCAGACTGATAACTGATGCAGATAATTAGATCTGGATATGTTCTACTAAATTATGCTGAAAATTGAATTTGTTCCGTATTAAAAACGGAAATATTAACTTTTCTAACTTACCTCCAGCCAGCGAGATATTTACCAAAACGTTACGTCCGATGAAATTTAAATTGGTATTAACTTTTAGATCTGTGGTTGTTATGTTCACTAAAACAAAAACCATTCTTCTAACGTCTTTACTTCAGCCACAATCAAGCTGCAAAGAAACCTCCAGCCAGCGGACTTTTCCTCATAATCACATTATTTTTGTAACTTTTACACTAAATTAATAAAATATAAACTATTTACAACTATTATTTTACTTAAATTACCTATTCGCACATCTGCCTCAAAATTATTAAATTAAAAATACCTATACAATTTGAAATCTATTATGTGGGTAGACTACAAAAAAGTCTACAAATTCAAGGTGTTTACGAGTAGGGTAGGTTATTATTATATATATTATTTATTGGTAGGTTATTATTATATATTATATTTATATATATTAACAGCTGCTAATATAAATTTTCTCAAATCGATTGGATTGCTAAAATGAGTATGTTAAATATAACCAGCCCACCTGTTCATGACAACTCCATAGACAGTATAGAAATTCATTCATACAAACCGTACATAACTACTTTCAATAGAAATGATGAAATTCGGATACCTATAAACCAACAAGATTTATATGTGCTTCCACGTGCAAGTACCTTGTATGTTGAAGCCGTAGTCAATGTTATCAAAGGTGAGAGCAGGGAAGCAGTTCCAGTAGTACAGTTTACAAACAACCCTCTTCTATTTCTTTTTCAAGATATAAGATATGAATTAAACGGTGTTGAAATCGACAAAGTAAAGAATGCTGGCATAACTTCAACTATAAAAGCACTGGTATCTATGAACGAAGCTGAGTCGAAGGTATCCAAAGTGTGAGGTTGGGATATTAACGGTTTTAAAAATGAAATTGGAGGTAATTTTGCTGCTTCAGTACCTCTCAGAAACATATTAGGTTTTGCAGAAGATTATAAAAAAATTATTGTCAATTGCAAACATGAGCTTGTTTTGCTACGAAGTAATACTAACCTCAATGCTCTAAAGCTAAACACTGGTGAAGAGGTTGCAAGTATTGATATAAAAAAGATTGTATGGCGCATGCCTCACGTTAAATTATCTGATAGAGAAAGAATTAATTTACTCAAAATACTCGAAAAAGACAGACCAGTTCAATTAGTGTTTAGAAACTGGGATCTTTATGAGTACCCTTTGTTACCAAAGACTACAAAACACACCTGGGCAATTAAAACTTCATCGCAAATTGAGAAACCTAGATACGTTATTTTAGGTTTACAAACAAACAGAAAAAACAATGGGATGAACGATATGTCACGGTTCGATCACTGCGATATTCGAGACGTTAAAGTTCTTTTAAACTCTACATATTACCCGTACGAAAGTTACAATACCAACTTTGCAAAACATAACTATGCACTAATATACGAGCAATATGCAAATTTTCAGCAGTCTTATTATAACCGCCCATGTAACTCGTTGTTGACTGCTCAAGAGTTTAAAAATATTGCATCATTATTCGTGATAGATTGTTCTAGACAGAACGATAATATCAAATCGGGGCCGGTAATCAACATTCGTCTTGAACTAGAGTGCAACAAAGAGATACCTGATCAGACAACAGCATATTGTCTCATTTTGAATGACTGTATAGTAGAATATAGACCTCTGAGCAACATTGTTCGTAAAATATCATGAACTCGATTATTTTCGTTGATGTTCAAGGATTCAAGGATTGCTATAATAAATTTATTATTAAAGAGTTTGCATTGTCTACTGTGGAGTTCACTCAAGTTTTTTTAATTAAACCTCCATATGCATTTACTACATTATCGTCGAAAGAAAAGAAGACCGTTCGATACCTTGAGCGACAAAGAGGGGTCCTCTGGAATTCTGGACACGTAGATATCAGGGAATTCCAAAGAATCATTATACCAATGATGCGAAACAAAACTATTATCATAAAAGGACTCGAAAAACAGAAATGGATTAAGGAATTGTGTGATGATTGTGATTTGATAGATATAGAAGACAGAGGAAGTCCAAATTTTTTGACTTTATATAAAACTTATTGCAAAAATGAATGTACTTTCAATTGTCTAAGTCATAAGAACTTTTGTGCCCTAAAAAATGCTATTTACATCGGCCTTCAATTTTATCCGCTAGGGTAAAGACGCGTGTTGACACAAATGCTCCTTTCAACCTAGAGGACCGTATTTGTGGAGCGACGGAATCCCGTTCCCATCGCCCGACTGGCCCACGTCATGGAGGCAGCAGTTGCGCCTCTTTTGCGCGGGAAGAATCCCTTCGGACACCTTGCCAGTAACGGGAGACCGGTATGGTTATGTGGCGTTTACCACTAAAAACTCCGCGGTGTCACCTCTCAGCCACTCTGGGCCAGCCCCGGCGCGGCGACCGCTATGGCGGTCCGTGACTCGCTCACTGCACCCTATGCTTTAGTCAGAGGACATCCCCTGCGCTTAACCTAATACTTCCTATTTTGATTCCTTTTTCCATTTTCGCGCCCACAATCATGCTAAAAATGGGCGTTTCATGGCGTTGGGTCTTGCAGCCCTAGATTCTGTGTATTTTTAACAGCGCCATCTATCGGTGACCAAAAAAAAAACTAATAAAAACACTCCGAAAAAATCAAAATAGTAAATTTTAGGGTTCCGTATTCCGTACCCGAAGGCTAAAATCGGGACCCTGTTACTAAGACTCCGCTGTCCGTCTTTCCGTCCGTCTGCCTGTCTGTCACCAGGCTGTTTCTCATGAACCGTGATAGCTAGACAGTTGAAATTTTCATAGATGATGTATTTCTCTTGCCGATATAACAACTAAAAATAGAGTAAAATAAATAATTTAATTGAGGCTCCCGTACAACAAACGTGATTTTTTATAGATAACGAGACCGAGCCCTTTGTGCGCGAGCCCGACTCTCACTTGGCCGGTTATTAACTTTATTATTTTATAAAAACCGTAATATAAAATTGACAAAAGTTTTAGCCAATGCTACTGTACAGTTTATTTCATAGCAAATTTTCTTTAAATTGATATAACTTTTTTATTTATCAACGGATTTCAATGAAACAACCACTACATTTTAAGTGAAACTTATTTAAATACATTAATGAAAATCGCAACCGAAGTTGTTCAGCCGTTTCTGAGAGAAACACACTTTTTCGAACAAAAATGTTTGACGTGATTCTTTAAAGTTGATATAACTTTTTCATTTATGAACGGATTTAAATAAAACAAACACTAAATTTTAAGTGAAACTTATCACAATATTTCAATGAAAACCGCAAACGAATCGGTTCAGCCGTTTCTCAGATTAGCGTGCACAAACGCACAGACAAACAGACAAACCGACAAACAGACAAAAATTCTAAAAATCATTGTTTTGTGTTCTATTGCGTTGGTAAAAGCCCCCAAAAATATTTTTACTCGTTTATCTTCCATGTACAGACAGCGATCGGTTACGATTTTATTATATGTATTATTATTATATGTATATGTATTGATTGATTCACTACGTACATTTAAAAACATGTGTACGACATGGTTTGCTGCTTAAAAAAATTCACGGCGTTATAAAATTTAAACAAAGTCCATTCTTAAAACAGTATATTGATTGAAATACAAAATTACGTCAAAGAGCCAAGTCAGTATTCGAACAAGATTTTTTTAAATTATTAAATAATAGTGTGTTTGGAAAAACATTAGAAGATCCAGAAAAAAGGGTTAACGTTCATTTAGTTCATAAGTGGACTGACACTAGAAATAAAACAAAAAAAATATACACAGCTGAACAACTAATATCAAGATCAAATTTTCATAGTTGCACTATTTTTGGGGAAAATTTTGTAGCTGTACAAATGAAACCGGAGTCAGTTATTTTAGATAAACCTATTTACATAGGATTTACTGTTTTGGAAATTTCTAAACATCATATGAATGACTTTCACTATTCTATTGTTAAACCATACTACGGTAACAATTTGAGACTTTGTTACACAGATACTGATAGTTTCTTATATTCAATTGAGACAAGAGATATATATAAAGATATAAAATTGTATTTTCATCCATACTTTGATACAAGTAATTATATCGAAAATAATCAGTACAATATTGTACGTCAAAATAAAAAAGTACCGGGGAAATTTAAAGATGAGTTTGGGGGGCAATTAATTTTAGAATTTGTGGGTTTGAGGTAGAAACTATATTGCGTTAAAACAGAAGATAAAGAAATAAAAAAAGCTAAGGGTGTGAAAAAATCTGAAATTAAAAACATTCATTTTAAAGATTATAACGAAGTGTTATTGTTTAACAAGTCCTTAAGAAAAAAGAATATAGTATTTAAATCTCTTAAACACGAACTTTTCACGCAAGCAATTGACAAAGTTGCATTATCTTTAAATGATGACAAACGTGTTATATTGCAAGATAGAACTAGTACTTTATCCTGGGGACATAAGTCTAGTTTGTTCTGAATACCCTAATTATTGTATCGTAATTACAAAGAAAAGGCTGGCTTGAAAATTGTAGATAAGTGTTTTATTTGGTTGTGTATAATGGTTTAGGATATAATAGTGTAATATTAAATAAAATGTAAAAAGATTTTTTTAAATAAATATTATATGTAATAAATCATTATCTTGTTTTATTTACTCATAAATCACCAGAAAAACATCCGATAGGAATTCTGCATACTATATTTTCATTTACATATATGACGGAGCAGTGTGACGATAAATACAGCGCTCCGCCTCGCGCTGTATCATGGATTCCAACCATATGTGTCTGAATACCCCTGGCCCACACAGTTATTGAATCTGTGTCCACCTGGGCTTATCGTCTTGCTGAAACAACTATCATTGTAATAAATCGGTTTACCAAATCCTCATCTATTACAACAATCACAATTAAAGAAGTTATGGCCAAGCCCACAGCACACTACACAAAGGAGATGTTCACAGTACGGCGGTCCGCACAAGATTGAGCCGCTCGTCGCTAGGGCGACCGCTTTTATACTTGTTGCAACATTTGAAAATGTAGCAGTTATGTTTTGTAGTAAACAACTTCCTGTTTGCACATCGAAAACAATAATAAATGGGATTATCTCGAACTCGCCGATACGGCCAACCTGACATGCGTACGCCCTCGTACGCGCTCTCAATAGTAATTTAAACTAGTAAGTAGCATCAGGCCTGTCTCACTCCGCGGTAGGTATTAAAAACGCAAGTACGTACGGCGGCCATGCCAGCGTAGCTAATCAGTGCGCCAGAAAAGGTAAGCGTTACGCGATAGAAAGAGATGGATTGTCTAAGTGAATATAACTGTAAGTTATTAGCGTTGTGCGATCTGAATTGAACTTAATTGTATCGTAGCGAGAGTCTCTATTCCTTTAATTGATTTTTCAGAGTGAATCTTCTGTACTTGTACTATTATGTATTCTATTGTAGCATGGTTAGAAATAACCATAAAATAATTCTGATCTATCTCGGCAATAAGCGTCCCACAAAACTATAACAAAATTTCAACTCGCAAAAATTCTACTCCAGAAGAGTGCCTTGCAAAACTACTTTTCTGAACCGGTCTTTTATTTGTTCTTCAGCCAAGATCTATACCCCTTTAAACGTCGTCATAGCAGACACAATAGTAAAACAATACATCAGACGCACGGTCCGGGCGTCCAACATTTAAAGGGATACAGGAATAATTATAAAGAAATCATAACTAAGGGATTTTTCGCACAATGCTTACGTATTCAATCATTCAAATCAACAAAATTCATGGATCAATTTAAAGGAATCAATTTTTAACTCGCCGACACTGCCATCTTGACAGTAACACCCGTCCTCGGGTTTCATATTTAAGATCAACACAAAGCACAAATGGTACACCGTTCGGCCAAACCCGATCAAAACAAAGCTTTAGTAATTTTTTTTTAGAAGTCTTGCTGTATGACGAGGCAATGCCGCCAGTCTCTTAGGTATATGTTTTATTTTTATATTTTTTAGTTAGTTATATTTTAGTTCATACTTTTAACATTTTAATTTAGGTAGGTTATTTAGTTTTTAGTTAAATTAATTATTGTGTACTGTTTATTTATTTATTTTTCGCTATAAATAACCATCTTTATTAGATGACTTAATTGGATTAAACGATCTAAAATATAATAAACTCAAAACAAAAAATGAACATCGATAAATCTTTAAAATCAAATTGGATACTAATAACTTCATGTCTATGTGCAGCGATCACATGTTAAGGAACGCAGCCAGCCTTCCTGCTAGTTAAAGTTGTTATTAATCATATGTTCTCTTTACCAGTCATGAAAGTTAAATTGAATCAAAACGAATAGAACTTCTAAATTTTAACGATGTTTAGAAAAAAAGATACAGTTATTATTAATTCAGTTAGGAGAGATCACCAAGACATAACAATAACAAAATTGCCATCGTTAGCCTCACACTAATACGTGTATTACCACCTGTGATTACCAGGTCCACCTGACCTTATGATTTCCTCCAGAAACTCGACCTCCACAAGAGCCGACCGCATACTGCACACTCACGGACTACGGGTCAACTCTAGTACGGTCACAACAAAACAAACAATGCAATTCATTACTCTACCTATGGCAATAAAGCCTTCGGCTATGCTATCGGTCTTTCTAATGAGCTTCTCTGGCTTCCGCATCCTTCTCAACCTATCATGAAAACACTTGTGTATTTGCTTTGAGTTTCATGCCCGGAAAGCATCTCGATTTTTCAAATAATTGAATAGGTGAAAAATCGTCATAATGATTCAAGTACTTATACGTAAGAACAACCGGAATCATCCAGGTTTAGAATGTGGTGCGAATAGTATGCTCCACCCCCCGAATATATCAAATCAGAGGCGCTACTGCCAGGTCATAAACTGCCATGGGCTACTTGGAGGTGCTTGAATTGCCTCCGAACTGAAGTAGGCCGATGTAAACATAATCTGGCGCGCTGGTGCCAAATAGACCAAGCAGAAGCACAGGGCGATTGTGGTCATGACGATTAGATCATTAGATCACCTCTATGCCCTACCAGCTAAACCGTGCTTGACCTATACTATGCCTCGGAGGAAAGCGTAAAAGTGGCAACGTTCTCGAAGAACAAAATTTAAAATTCAAGCCAACGACACGATAAGAAGAAGAAGTGAAAATAAATGTCAACTGGGTAGATAATATACGCTACTTTCCAACAAGTCAAATCAGACACCTTCCTCCAAACGTCAAAAAAAACAGTTTCCACTGTTTGCACATAGACTGCACTGGGACTTTGTATGAAATACAGGCAGATGACGACACAGATCCTCGGAGCCAAACAACGCTTTCACCATCAGCCCTTTCGCAATAATAAATCCAAAACTACGCTAAAATGGATAAGTTCAAAAACAAATGACACCACCCTGCGACGCTTAACCCCGCCAACAGCTCAAAATAATTCATCCCTGGCTCAGGAAAACACGCAACTGTCAACAAAAACAAATGTTTACAGTACTTTTGTTACACTAAAGCGTGGCTAGAAAATAGTTAAAGCTTAATCTTTTTTCTACGGACTTCATAACAATAAAAATAACATTGCTTATCAGTACGATATTCTTGAACTTGGCTATAATATCACAATATTTACTCGACTTTAATTATCCAGATTAAAACGTACTCAAGTAACGGGACTTTACTTCAGTTAACCTAAAACACAGTAAATAACAAAATTAATGGTAAAATATTATTACTTACACAGTAAATAGTGAAGGGTCCTTTTAAATAAAGTCATCACCATGATCATCATCATGGTAGGCTCGCCGTACTATTAATCACCTCTTCATCAATAATATCTTCATCGTCATCACTGTCTCTTCATTATCAATATCATCATCATCACCCTGGTCATTATCTCATTATAATCTTTATGAAAGTAATCATCATATTTAGCTATCTTAAGTCCAATATGAGGCAAAGGCTTGGAGAAATGATCTCTCCAACTTTACGAATAATGAAGTACGTAACGTACCTAATAACTATCATTTTACACCAGTATTCACACGTAAGCTTATAAGACGCTAAAAATTATAATTTAAAATACTCAAACAAGACTATTTGCTAGGATACTAACTGGCGCCTCTGCCAGCTCCGACTAACAGTGACTTATGCCACCTCTAGTGATGTTAAGCTCATCTATTAACTCATGATGATAAGATTAACTTACTAAGCTTAGCAGATAATACACGTTCTTATTAAAAATAGCGAAATCATACTTATTTTCTGCTTGCATAGTGGTCAAAAGACTAGACATTATTCTACTTTATGTTTTAAAACTAAAGGTTTGAAATAAATTGCTCTCTGCTCTACTCTTAAATCGAAAAAAATATAAAAACTCACCAGGTTATCTTTGCGATTCAGCAGATAAGGTTACGACACACAAATTCACTTCACCTCACTTCATCAGGAATCTCCAGCGCCTGCGGCACTGCCGCTGACTCCAACTCGGCCGCAATACGTGGCCAGCAGTTATGGTTCACTTGTTAGCACGTTAGCACCTTTGCAGAAGTAGCTGAAACTGAACACACGTTAAGTATCTTTGCACTGATCGCTTCACTCTCGTTAGCACCATTACTAGCGCTAAAAGTTGTCACACAGGCCGACTGTCATTCAGACAGACTTGTCACACAGACGGTTGACAGACACGGTTGACAGACAGACGCTTGTCACACAGACGCTTGTCACACAGACGCTTTGTCACACAGACGCTTTGTCACACAGACGCTTTGTCACACAGACGTTTGTCACACAGACGTTTGTCACACAGACGTTTGTCACACAGACGTTTGTCACACAGACGTTTGTCACACAGACGCTTGTCACACAGACGCTTGTCACACAGACGCTTGTCACACAGACGCTTGTCACACAGACGCTTGTCACACAGACGCTTGTCACACAGACGCTTGTCACACAGACGCTTGTCACACAGACGCTTGTCACACAGACGCTTGTCACACAGACGCTTGTCACACAGACGCTTGTCACACAGACGCTTGTCACACAGACGCTTGTCACACAGACGCTTGTCACACAGACGTTTGTCACACAGACGCTTGTCACACAGACGCTTGTCACACAGACGCTTGTCACACAGACGCTTGTCACACAGACGCTTGTCACACAGACGCTTGTCACACAGACGCTTGTCACACAGACGCTTGTCACACAGACGCTTGTCACACAGACGCTTGTCACACAGACGCTTGTCACACAGACGCTTGTCACACAGACGCTTGTCACACAGACGCTTGTCACACAGACGCTTGTCACACAGACGCTTGTCACACAGACGCTTGTCACACAGACGCTTGTCACACAGACGGTGGTCACACAGACCATTTGTCACACAGACCATATGCAACACAGGATGGGTTGCGATACTAAAACCAGAGCCTGTCAATGACCCCAAAAGTTATCGACACATTGCACTGCTAAACTCCATCCACAAACTATTAAAAAGGCTAAGACTGAAGTCAAGACACCAACTCTATAAGATTGACTGTTGAAAAACCACTTTACCATCAAAAATAATAGAATTTGAATCCACCTATGTGGATACAACCAATAACCCCACTGAAAAACTATCAGGGTTCTCTTTCCCACGCAGAGAATTGTGTCAGCTCCACAGACTGAGAACTGGATGGGGACGAACTAGATCGTTTGAATTCCGGTGCGACTGGATTGACTCCCCAGCTTGCGGATGTGGCGCTCCTGAATAGGACATGGACCACATTATTCGAGACTGCCGGAAGACTGGTTCACCCTGCAAAAAGACGCAATACAATAGATACGGATTAACGACTGTAATAACAGCCATACTATTATTAAATAAATGGACAGGTTCCTGTTTTTCAGAATAGGCATGACGAATGGAAAAACACTTTCGGTCCATCGGTTAGACCATCAAACAACATTGTGGTTTGTACTCACACTCTTTCCTTTCTCCGAGAAACCAAAAATGGCAAAGATACAGCGCATTGAAATTTTGCGTGACGACACACTCAAGCACGATTATTACCTAAGTGTGACTCCGCAAGCCCCCACTCCGGAACCTTGACGCTCCGTATCCCTGTGAATTTTTACCCCTCTGGCAAACTGAAAATACGGGTCCATCATTTTTGGACAATTCAAAAGACGGACCAATTATAATCACACTCTTCGGACCCTGTCGGTCTCTTCACCCCTATTCTCCCATGGATTCAGTCAAGTGGGCAAAAGATTCAGATCCAACTTCTGATGACGGAGCAGGAGATGACCTACGCCGAACTCACTAAAAGTGTGACGATAAATACAGCGCTCCGCCTCGCGCTGTATCATGGATTCCAACCATATGTGTCTGAATATCCCTGGCCCACACAGTTATTGAATCTGTGTCCACCTGGGCTTATCGTCTTGCTGAAACAACTATCATTGTAATAAATCGGTTTACCAAATCCTCATCTATTACAACAATCACAATTAAAGAAGTTATGGCCAAGCCCACAGCACACTACACAAAGGAGATGTTCACAGTACGGCGGTCCGCACAAGACTGAGCCGCTCGTCGTTAGGGCGACCGCTTTTATACTTGTTGCAACATTTGAAAATGTAGCAGTTATGTTTTGTAGTAAACAACTTTCTTTGTTTTTTTATTATTCATAAACTTAAAATATACTCGTATTACAAATAAAAGTTTTTCTCTCGTATTACAAAAAAGAGCTTAATTATATGAAGAACTTTTGTGCCCTAAAAAATGCTATTTGTATAAAGAAATAGTACTTAGAAAATATTTAATTTTGTAATGCATGTTGTTTAAAATAAATACATAATATTATATAATTAAGCTCTTTTTTGTAATACGAGAGAAAAATTTTATTTGTAATACGAGTATATTTTAAGTTTATGAATAATAAAAAAACAAGATTTTATACCGTTTTTTATTTCTTAGTTAATAAATTTTACGGTAAAATACAAAATAACAATTGTTATTAACAAAATATTTATTTTAATTTATATCATTTATATGAATACATATAACTAAAGTATCACAAAATTAAGTAACAATATAAAATTAACACTACTCACATTTTTAAGTTATTATTCTGAGATATACTAAGATATAAACTATTTATATTTAACACCCATATTTTTATTATTTACATTACTATTCAATTTATTGATTTCTTTAACTAAACCTTAAATAACAATAATTAGAGTTACACGAAATAATAATTAATTTATATACTTATATAGATTTCCTTAAACTATAACATACATATTTTACAATCAAAAGTTATCACTAGTTAGCTTTTTACTAATTTTACTAATAACGTTTTTCGTAAGGTCCATTATTTCATCAAAAGTATCACTCAACACATATTGCGCACTAAGTATAACGTTTTCGGTACCATCACTGCACTACGATGAAGAATATGATGTACTAGCTTCGTTTTCCAAATCCATCACCTGAATTTTTATCATTCTTATGCCTTTCTTCGCTTTGCTGATAACAAAAGAGGAGGATGATATTCCACTTTTCTTTTTTGCAGCTTCTTTCTTTTCTTCTATTTTCTTTAGCTCTGCAATTCGATTTCTCAATCCTTGAAAGCATTCTTCATCGGGATCTTGAGCGTATTGCGAACACAATATGCAATTAGTTTTTTGTGAGTCCAACATGATCTGTAAAGAACAAAATATAAAAGTAACAAACATTATATTTTGACATACATTATCATTTATGAATAATATGTCTACTTACATTCAGTTATAAATTTGATGCACTGGCAATGAATCGATGTAGTAGATGATGTATAGCAGGTTGGCTGTCCAATATACAAATGAAAAATCTTTATAGTTAACATGAGTCTTTTATAAATTAAAAGTGATTGTATTGCAAAACATAGTGTTTCTCGCACACATAAATAATCAGGAATAGACTTGTCCGTACACGACCTCCACCTTGTAACTAGCAGGTATATCAATACAGTAGCTATCATATTTCATATGCGGCTCAGTAGTATTCTAATTTTACGTATTTAATTTGACAACCTCTGTGGCATTACGGTTACCATGCTCGCCCGCCACTCAGAGGTTCTGGGTTCGATTCCCAGCCAAGGCATTATGTAGGATGGTATTTTTCAAATTCCTTGGGTCTTGGATGCTATCTAGTTTTAAGCATCATATATACATCACAAATTTTTCATCACAAAAAACATTCTATATTTATTCCATTCATATATATTTGGTGCCATGAATTCATTTTTTTTTTACAAATTATTATATATGTAAATGAAAATATAGTATGCAGAATTCCTATCGGATGTTTTTCTGGTGATTTATGAGTAAATAAAACAAGATAATGATTTATTACATATAATATTTATTTAAAAAAATCTTTTTACATTTTATTTAATATTACACTATTATATCCTAAACCATTATACACAACCAAATAAAACACTTATCTACAATTTTCAAGCCAGCCTTTTCTTTGTAATTACGATACAATAATTAGGGTATTCAGAACAAACTAGACTTATGTCCCCAGGATAAAGTACTAGTTCTATCTTGCAATATAACACGTTTGTCATCATTTAAAGATAATGCAACTTTGTCAATTGCTTGCGTGAAAAGTTCGTGTTTAAGAGATTTAAATACTATATTCTTTTTTCTTAAGGACTTGTTAAACAATAACACTTCGTTATAATCTTTAAAATGAATGTTTTTAATTTCAGATTTTTTCACACCCTTAGCTTTTTTTATTTCTTTATCTTCTGTTTTAACGCAATATAGTTTCTACCTCAAACCCACAAATTCTAAAATTAATTGCCCCCCAAACTCATCTTTAAATTTCCCCGGTACTTTTTTATTTTGACGTACAATATTGTACTGATTATTTTCGATATAATTACTTGTATCAAAGTATGGATGAAAATACAATTTTATATCTTTATATATATCTCTTGTCTCAATTGAATATAAGAAACTATCAGTATCTGTGTAACAAAGTCTCAAATTGTTACCGTAGTATGGTTTAACAATAGAATAGTGAAAGTCATTCATATGATGTTTAGAAATTTCCAAAACAGTAAATCCTATGTAAATAGGTTTATCTAAAATAACTGACTCCGGTTTCATTTGTACAGCTACAAAATTTTCCCCAAAAATAGTGCAACTATGAAAATTTGATCTTGATATTAGTTGTTCAGCTGTGTATATTTTTTTTGTTTTATTTCTAGTGTCAGTCCACTTATGAACTAAATGAACGTTAACCCTTTTTTCTGGATCTTCTAATGTTTTTCCAAACACACTATTATTTAATAATTTAAAAAAATCTTGTTCGAATACTGACTTGGCTCTTTGACGTAATTTTGTATTTCAATCAATATACTGTTTTAAGAATGGACTTTGTTTAAATTTTATAACGCCGTGAATTTTTTTAAGCAGCAAACCATGTCGTACACATGTTTTTAAATGTACGTAGTGAATCAATCAATACATATACATATAATAATAATACATATAATAAAATCGTAACCGATCGCTGTCTGTACATGGAAGATAAACGAGTAAAAATATTTTTGGGGGCTTTTACCAACGCAATAGAACACAAAACAATGATTTTTAGAATTTTTGTCTGTTTGTCGGTTTGTCTGTTTGTCTGTGCGTTTGTGCACGCTAATCTGAGAAACGGCTGAACCGATTCGTTTGCGGTTTTCATTGAAATATTGTGATAAGTTGTTTTATTTAAATCCGTTCATAAATGAAAAAGTTATATCAATTTTAAAGAATCAAGTTAAACATTTTTGTTCGAAAAAGTGTGTTTCTCTCAGAAACGGCTGAACAACTTCGGTTGCGATTTTCATTAATGTATTTAAATAAGTTTCACTTAAAATGAAGTGGTTGTTTCATTGAAATCCGTTGATAAATAAAAAAGTTATATCAATTTAAAGAAAATTTGCTATGAAATAAACTGTACAGTAGCATTGGCTAAAACTTTTGTCAATTTTATGTTACGGTTTTTATAAAATAATAAAGTTAATAACCGGCCAAGTGAGAGTCGGGCTCGCGCACAAAGGGCTCCGTCCCGTTATCTATAAAAAATCACGTTTGTTGTACGGGAGCCTCAATTAAATTATTTATTTTACTCTATTTTTAGTTGTTATATCGGCAAGAGAAATACATCATCTATGAAAATTTCAACTGTCTAGCTATCACGGTTCATGAGAAACAGCCTGGTGACAGACAGGCAGATGGACGGAAAGACGGACAGCGGAGTCTTAGTAACAGGGTCCCGATTTTAGCCTTCGGGTACGGAATACGGAACCTTAAAATTTACTATTTTGATTTTTTCAGAGTGTTTTTATTAGTTTTTTTTGGTCACCGATAGATGGCGCTGTTGAAAATACACAGAATCTAGGGCCGCAAGACCCAACGCCATGAAACGCCCATTTTTAGCATGATTGTGGGCACGAAAATGGAAAAAGGAATCAAAATAGGAAGTATTAGGTTAGGCGCAGGGGATGTCCTCTGACTAAAGCATAGGGTGCAGTGAGCGAGTCACGGACCGCCATAGCGGTCGCCGCGCCGGGGCTGGCCCAGAGTGGCTGAGAGGTGACACCGCGGAGTTTTTAGTGGTAAACGCCACATAACCATACCGGTCTCCCGTTACTGGCAAGGTGTCCGAAGGGATTCTTCCCGCGCAAAAGAGGCGCAACTGCTGCCTCCATGACGTGGGCCAGTCGGGCGATGGGAACGGGATTCCGTCGCTCCACAAATACGGTCCTCTAGGTTGAAAGGAGCATTTGTGTCAACACGCGTCTTTACCCTAGCGGATAAAATTGAAGGCCGATGTACCACCGCGCAGGCCACTCAGACTCCTCTCGATAACTGAGAGAGTACCTCGAATGAGCTCAGCCGAAGCCGCTGATAAGCGGTCGCCGTATACCAGGTCTTTGGAGCAAGATTTAGCACACGGCCTTGGCAAAAGCGGTAACGCCGTTATGTCACCATGAGTTTTTTTGTGGGTGAGAGCCATAACCGTCCGATTTCCTGTGGGCGAAAGGCACCTTTTCCTCACGTAAGAAGAAAGGTTAGGGAAAAAAGGTTAGGTTAAATTTAGGTTAGGCACTGCAATAAAAATGTGTGGAACACCCATACCAAGACTACTTAGTATTGTGACCTCCTTCCCTGAGGAACGAAAGATCATGGTCATTTTCCAGTTCTCCAAACTTCTTAACAGCCGTATAGGACGCCCTACCCGAGAAACTCTTCAAACGGAGGTTCTTAGTGAACACTAAGCAGACATTGATCTCAGAGAACACTAACTTCCTACCATCCTTGAATCTCTACTGGTAAAATGTGCCGAGACACTGGCACGTCAAATACCTGGAGGTATCTAAAGTTTGGCAGATGCCTCAGCTTGAAAGTCCACATCCATAGAATGGTGACGATAGTGAAAATGGGGGGAGGGTCTATCCAGTACTTTCCTCTCGCTTCCAGCTACGGACGCGGCTCATGATTAAGGCGATCTTAAGAAAACCTATGTTTAAGGTAACTTGAGGAACGCCGTCATCCGTCGGGACTTAAAGTAGAAATGCTTATTTCTCGACTTTCATCTCCCGCTTAGCGAAAGACATGTTTGACAAGGCTTACCATTGTACCGCCACATCGGGAGGGCGGGGGAGAGGGGGTGATACGTATAGACGGTGGCAGCAGTTCGCTGCAGAGAGCTACAGCAGATTAGTGATGTGGAAACTGACGCCAAAAGAGGGAAGATGAATGAAATATTAGCAAAGTCACTACGTATTGCATAAGTATTTCGTATTAGAGAGACCCACGGCGTAGCAGTAACATTCGGTAACAGTGTAAGTTTACATGTAGTTTACAGTCCATGCTGGCAGAACCATGATGGCAGAAGGGCCGTCGAAATATCTGGCAAAAAACGATATTAATAGTCAAAATTCCGATCGACTTAGACTGTGACTAGAGATAATGTGTGATCGTAGTAAACAAGGAACCCTTATAGTTTCACCATTTCTGTCTGTCTCTCTGTCCGTGGTTTTACTTAGAGATAATTAGTACCAAGAAGCTGTAATTTGGCAACGGTCATGAACTTACAGTAGCACTAGGCAGGGCAACTGGCCTGACGGAGCCCATGCGATGGGTTGACGAAATAATCAAAGTCGCGGGTTACACCTGGATGTGAGCAGCACAGGACCGAGATGTGTCGACGAAGACATGTCTATGCTCAGCAGTGGACGGAAGAAGGGCTGAGATGATGATGAAATCTTTAGTTTTAATTCTAAGTCGAAATTCACAACTACGGAACACTTCACTGCGCGTGACCTGATATGCACTTGACCGGTTTTATTAAAAATATCAAAATAACGATTCTTATAAACTAAAGTCCACGCTGACGAAGTCGCGGGCAACAGCTAGTAACGTAATAAAATTTGTCATACAAATTGGGAATAAGCTTTGGAATTTTGGACCCAGGCGGTGCAAATTTTTCCGCACAAAATGGTAGGTCATTATGCAAGTCGTGTAGTCGTTCTGGGTATTCTAAGTCTACTTCCAAAATATATCCATATTCTGAATCATCAGGTATATCGAGGAAATTAAGTTTTGCTATATCTGTTTGGTTTATCAACTCAAAATTTGATTATGGCATATAAGAGCACATGGCATAACCAGACAAATTATTGCAATCAATGTATAGTAATTACTTATCAGGTTCAGTTGCATTATAATAAGGTAAATACTTGTTGTTAGCCTTAGCATATCTATTTGAACATAAACAGATTCCACCTCGAATTCCTTTTTGGATCATACGTATAATTTCTAGGTTATCTATAAGTTGAAGTTTTGCTTATGTTATGAGTAACATTGCGTCGAAAGAAAGAGACGGCGCGGTCATTTAAAAACAAGGGTCGAGCCTGTAAAACTTTTTACAAGTTCGACGAAAGTTTTCAAATATATCTGCTAGTAAAATAACATTTGTTTTGAGATACAAATCGGTATATTCACCCAGATCCTTTAAATAAAATGTTTCCCATACTACTTGTGCGTGACAGTAATCGGATTCTGAAACATTTTCATCGGTTAAATGGCTATAGAAACAGTGACGCGGTGGCAAACTATTTTCTTTATATGAATTCCAACTTGTCATATATTCGTAAGGATATACACCTTTTCTTCTCAGAAGATCAAAATGCTTTTTTCTGAAAAAAGATTGATAAGTGTATAAAGTCATTGTCATTTAAGTTTGCTGCAAGCTTTTCCAAGCTAGTACCTAAACACTTAAACGAGTCAACAAAACGTACTGCTAAATATTCCTTATAACCGGTATTAAAAAAAATTGTAAAATATATATAGTTCTCTTTGTTTTTTGCAATTACTTTTATTTTGCCAGGCATATCTCCTAACTGTCGAATAAACAAATGGCAGTCGTATCCAGACAGATTATGGAAAAATACTGGAACCAATTTTGGTATACCGTATTGTAGGTTACAGTAAGAATGAACTGCGCCACGATATCGCCCAGTCATATGACAATGATCTTTGACTTTGTCATCTAGTAGCAACTGTTCACAGAGGAAACAGTGTGTTGACTTGTCGAAATGTTCCTGCTCCTCCCGTGACAATAATGTCATAGGAACTGAGTGTTTTAAGATCTTATGTATTTGTTTTATGGCTTTACCAAGAAGATCTAGAAATTTTTCAACACAATCTTGTCCGCGGTAAGAAACATATTTATTGCGAGAGCTGTCAAATGCACACACAATATAGTATGCAAATGCAGCTGGTACATGTTTTTAAAATATTTGTACATTTTGAATTATGCTGGTTATTTTTTGATTCAGGTTCTAATAAAGATTCAAAATCAGCATATATAACAAATGGCATATCTTGCATTCTTTCGAAATGTTTAAACTGAATTACAGTTCCCTGTTCCGGTAATACAGTCCGAACCCCACTACAGATATGACCATTAAATTTTTCTTGGTTATTAAAGAAAATCATACACTCATCACAAAAGAATATTTTGCCATGATGTTTTGTTAGTTGAGGTCTAAGTAATTTACTTAAATTTTTTATTTAACAATAATGTTTAAATCGCCCCTTTTCTAACAGTAATAGATTAATATCCCTTCAAATGTCGGACGCCCCGAGCGGGCGTCTGATGTATTGTTTTACTATTGTGTCTGCTATGCCGACATTTGAAGGGATATGATGTTTTCTTTTATGGTTAGTTTTATAAACAGGACCAACAATATTGTTTGTGTATCCCAAGCTATATACGTTAACACTAATAAGATGATTATTTTTCTTAAAAAATGTTGATGTCCGAGATTCCTACGGGAAAGGTCATATTCTTTGTATTAAGAGGGGTATGAGGGGTAAGAAGATGTTCGATGATGATTATTTTTAGCAGGAAACAAAGCCGCCATTATACTCCATAAAAAACAGAAGGAATCATTATTTTGTATATTTATACACGCGCGTTTCTCAATTTTATATTTCTCGGCAATTCAATAAAGCGCCCCCCTCTTAAAGGACTGTATTTGTTAATATTTACTTCTAAGTACAAATTACGCAAGAATGTCCAACCACTATCCCGTTCTTGAAATTCGTAAACTTTATTAATAATAGTGTAAATTACTTTAGAAAACATTTGTTTAAAATCATAATTATTGTGTAATATAACGTTTTCAGTAGCGAAAGATTTTATTTCGCTAGTTAGGTTCGAAGCCAAATTAAATTCGGAAAACAACTCGAAGTTAACTTTTATAGAACGATAAGAGGCTTGCCTCGCCGCTATCAGTTGTTTCAAGCGCGACTTTAAACTTTGTAAAAATTCGGCTGGCGGTGCGACAGCGACAGCACTCTCACTACTGTCATTACTCGTATGAGCAACCTTCGGCCACTCCCTATATAAAGCAATCCGATTTCTGAATGCCGTACCTATCTTTTGTATACCATCACAAACTTCGACAGAATTATTATTTTTGTGTGTATTACCACAGGTATGGCACTTCATACAAACGGAGCAGCATATATACCTAGTACTACTACAAACAAAACAATCCGTCCGTGCACACGTCAAATGTGTGAGTTAAACAATCAGGGTCGCCACCACAGAATTTGTTGCTTAGCTTACCTGTTTTTATCATTCGGAAATATATAAAATTTTCGTTATTTATTGTTTTCCGTGGATAAACAATGATAATGTGCGCAGTTTCTCACCATTATAATTCAAAAATCCTAAGTGACTCGCGTAATGTCAACGTGCGACTACCAATAACCCTGTTTTACTGCCACTTACACCTCACAATAACGGGGGAAGGGTTGCGGGGACACCAGATTGCGGGGGACGGTGCGAGTTTCCGTTCTGTATGTAATACTATTATGAATTCTGTGGTATTACTTCTAAGATGGGCAGAAAATGCGCTACTCTTTACAGATATGTCGCAAACCGTGCAATAGACTGTTTTATTAACCATGTCTGTAGTGCGGGTAACAAATGAACGAGATTAATCTGAAAAGTGCTAACCGCTATTTATGAAAAAGTAGAGAAATTACGAAACGAATGATAAAAATAATGTGGGAGAGTTTTTAAAAGTAAAATTTCAACTAGTTTAAACCTAAGCACGATTGGATAAAGAAGGTGTAAAACAAAAATAAAAAAAAGTTAGAATAATGCTTTGGTTTCAACCCAAATATAAAATTTCAAAGATTAGAAAAGGCTGGTTTGAAAATTAAACTAGATGTAATAATTACTTATTATAACATACTTATAACCTTTATTACAGAGTAATTATACTCTTTTATTGTATTGACTTTAAGAAAATTAAATTAGTTGACATGTCAGGTCAACATACCTAAAAATGTAAAAGCTAGATAATGTATATAAGTAAACAAAAACAGCAGATAAAACAATAATCAGTTCTTTATTATTATTAGTAATAGGTCCCTAATTTTAGTTTTATCAATTTTATATCTTAGATTTATAAGTATAGATTTTCAGTCAAAACCCAATTTTATTTTTTCTTGTTAGAAAAGAAAATACCCTCTTCTTTGAATGAGGGTTTTTTTTGCTTTATAAATTCTTTCAAGACCACTAGTTGATCGGCATCGGAACAGGTCTGATACTTTAAAGATAAAACTGCATGTTCCCACCGATCTTTTGGGTTCACACTCAAAATATCTGCAGTGTTATAAATTTTAAGTTCTACAAACACGTCTCCAGCTAGGGCAGCGGTGCGACGCAAGACACCATCGGCGACTCTCCTTGTCAGCACTGACTGCAACGCCTGCTTCTTAATAGATTTCTGCTGGGATACCGCTTCGTCTTCGTCTTCACTTTCAAACCACCCGTTGGATTTCGTTGGTTTTTTATTCGGAGCCTTCCTCTTCGGGGGTGGCTTGGAGACTGGTTTATATCTGAAAAATGATAATGATTAATTAAATAAAATTATATGTAGTTATAATTGCAGTTATTTTTAATCACTAACATAGAATAGGGCGATTAAGATAGGTTTGAATTGACAAAAGTCCAAATAAACTCAGAAACTATGAACTGATTTGAAAACAAGAATTATAATTTTAAAAACAAAGAAGACATCTGCTTTCGAAATTTTATAGCCTATGTTACACAATTTTCACAACAAATTTATGTCAAACCGTCCTACTGTTTGGGCCGTAGAGCCCGCCAATGAAATGAACATACATACATACTTATACTCGAAAAAACATTACCTCATTCTGAAACGGTTGGGTAAAAAACTTTTACTTCTAGAAAACAATCTTATCCAAATTTAACATAGATTGCATATAAATATTTTTACAAATAATTCAATTCTCTGTCCACAAATGAGACAGAATAGTAAAACAAATTGAAATGTTCAAAAATGAATTCATGGGGTTGGACACAGAACCTGATAAGGTTAGTAAATATAACAAGATGCTATGAAATTAATTAAACTAGCAAGATTTGGTTACAGACTGACAACGGGACAGGTGATGTAAAAATAAAAGCTAGTATATAATATAATAATAAATCAAATAATTTGAGAAAAGTAATGGATAGTACATACTTTTTAGGGGTAACTTCCTCGTCAGAATGAATATAGTCTTCAGAATAATGTTTCTTGGCTCTCTTGGTACCGTTTGAGGTGATCCTGAAAAAAGCAAATTATAATTGTAAGTCGAAATAATTTATAACCACAGTAAAGTTAAGAAATCCTCGTGAACAAAGCTTAATTTGTAATATTAATTTTGTTACTACTCCTGTAAACTAATCATAACAATTAATTGAATACTAGTTTGAAACGTTTTATTAATATCAAAAAGAAACACATACCTTACGTCAGAAGAAGTAGTTCCCTCTGCTTCTGAGTCAGCAAACTCTTCTATAAATTGTTTTTTTGCTCCCTTGGTGCTGCGCTTAGCGGTGTAATATTCAGAGTCCGACCTGCAAGTAATTTGTACTTAATTAATTACGAAGACAGAAATATAACATTGTTTGTTTTGTTTTTCGTGTGTAAGTGACCAACACTGGTGTCAGATTTTTCAAAGCTGCCTAAAGGCATCTGACGAAACTTGACGACTGCCATACAATGATGACAGCCGGAACCAATGGCTTATACGTGCCTTCCGAAGCACGGAGGAGCTCGAGAAATTTTTATGCTACTTTTGGTCACCCATCCAAGTGCGGACCACAACCATTGACGCTTTATTTGCAAAAGTGCTAGCAATGCGCACTCCCGCCGGACCACCGAGCTCCTCCTAATACAACATTAAGATTTATTCATGTTATCACAGTTTAGACAAAAATATTCAAACTTACGAACATGATTTGACGTGCGAAGATCTTCGTGGTGATAACAAAGTTTCAGCTGGTTGACGACGAGCAGAGAGGCCTCGTAGATCAGTTGTACACTTGTAGAGCTTGGACAGAGCTTGGCCAAGACGCAAATTGCAAAGATTATTTGGGGTTCTTCACGATTGTCAATGTATTTATACGTAAATTAAGCTTCATCATCAGTATTTTGCAGGTATTATAAACCTTTAGTTTTGTAAAGGAAACTTACTTTTTGTTATATGTAATAATTTAAATTTATTGAATATGAAGAATCAACAGGTGTGCAACCTCTGCTTTGCAAATGTAAGCATATTTAGTGCATATTAAGTAATATTTAATAAAGACATTAATTAATTCACTGTAACATAATACTTCAAACACACCGATTTACCGCCAAAGAAATAAAAGCAGAAGCCGATGAATAAGGCTAATTTCACATTTTAATTTCGCAAGACGAAAACTTTCATACAATTATTACACCACAACCCAAAAAATGATTGTAATGTGTTTAGAGTACATGTAAGTATGTATATGAGTTTTTTTAGTTCCGCAACGACTTCTAAATGGGTGAATGGTTTTGGGCGAATCTCTATCGCTAGAATCTCTATATTACTCGAGTAAAATAAGCTATATCTTTTTTTTTTTAGATTGACAGCGAAAATCTGAACTAGACTAATCTCCCTCGAAAAATGTAACAAATTATATCAATAGGCGATGCGGCTAGCAACCCGTCGTATTTTAATTCCAGTTTCCACCCTACATCCATAAACATCCATAAACATGGTCTTCAGAAGTATTCATTTATTTTTCTTTAATTAAATTAACTTACTTACTTACTTACTACTTAATTAAATTAAGTAACTCATATATATTTAAACTGATTATGTATAACATGATGCTGTGTTGAGTGCAATGAGCAAGCAGCCTTATGAATAAACTTCTTCATTAACAGAATGAATACATGACTACATTAATATCGCACTCATATTACGAGTAAGCGTGTGACCGTAATATTGCTTAGACGACTAAATACTTACTGTCAGAGGCGGATTAAACGTGGAGAGTGCCCTAGCCAAACAACTCATAGGTGCCCACATTTTTTTACTTAATCTGAAAGAACTAGGAATCGTCACACGAGACGAGTGCACACAATTCAACACAATTTCAAGTAAGGAAACATCTAAAAAACGTTTGTAAAGAATTAATATGCACAGTAGAAGTACTCAAAGCACGCGGCAATTATGCGTCATTTAAGATCGGAACTCCGGCAAGATTAGCAGAAGCTGTTATGGAAGCAAAAAATTGGGCGGCTGATATTTGCATCAAGCCGTGGAGGCAGAGCTTTCGGAGGAGCAGAGGAAAGAACGAAATACCAACGTAAGCGGGATGCACCTAAATCTACGAGTGAAGTAAGGAGAGGCACACAGAACATCCAAAGTAAAGCAAAAAGGATTACAGAAATACATTATCAGAATGTCCAAGGATTGAGAACAAAAACATCGAGAGTGTTCGCATTCATCCAAGCATCGGGGTCCGATCTTTTTGTGCTTACAGAAACGGGGTGTAATGTCTCAATCGAAGATGCCGAATTCGTACCACCGGGCTATCACATAGTACGCTGCGACAGAGCGGATGGCCGAAAATAGGGCGGAGCGTGTATAGTGGCCACTCCTCGATACGAACTACGACAGATACCAATTCCGGACAACATTGACGTGGAAAGGCATTCTTTTGAAATAGTAGCAGCATCAGTATTTTCAGGAAACAGATTTTTATTTGTGTGTTGCGCGGTATACATACCACCGAATAGTAAAACAGATGAATATATGATAATGTTTAATATAATAGAGAAAATATGTGCAAATTTTAACAACAATATGATAGTATTAGGAGATTTTAACTTGTATTCAGCAAATGTAGAGACCCTTAATTATTATGAGTACGTATTAACATTTTGTGAGTTCAGTCAAAGCAATAGCATACCGAACTGCAACAACAGGTAGCTCGACCTAGTGTTGAAAGGAGGCGGGGTGAGCGGCAAGGTTACCGTTGTCGAGTCGGATGGTTTACAACCAGTAGATAAGCACCATCCACCACTCGCAATATGGATCACAGCGGAATACACCACACAAGCAGTCGAAGAAACAGGTAGGAAAGACCAAGTAAGTTCAGCACAGGCTAGTAAATGGAACTTTCGTAAAGCAGACATGCACCGTTTGTACAACTTATTGGAAAACTTAGACTGGAGTGAACTGTATATGATAACAAACCCAGAAGAGGCGGTACAGCATTTCTGCATACAAATTAATAAGGTCATAGGAGAGTGTGCTCCTACTAAAAGTCCAGCAAAAAGTGGAACAGAGTATAAATATCCAGAATGGTATACGAGACAAATAATATCCGACATACAACGGAAGCATAAGTGTCACAAACGCTATAAAAAAAGTAAGTTGGAGAACGACTATAAGGAATTCTCACGTTATAGAGCTAAAGTGAAAGAGGCAATACAACAGGCTCATAACCAACATAGAGACTGGTTACAAAGTAACATGGAAAGAGATCCTAAAGCGTTTTGGCATTTTGTTAAATCAAAAAGAGGTAGCGTTACCAAACAGAAGCTAATTAAAGAAGGGCGAATTCTATCTGAAAAGGAATGTGTAGTTGAATTTGCGGAGTTTTTCAGTTCGGTGTATAAGACAGAGCCGGCTAAGCTAGATGTCGCAGCAGCAAGCGCCTCGGCGCCGGCCGGAACGGCGCGCGTGCAGGTGCACCAACTAGATATGGCGGAAGTGAAACAAGCCCTGGTAAAAATGAAGCCGAAGCAGTCTCCGGGACCAGATGGTATTCCGCCATTCATTTTGAAAGACTGCCGAGAGGTCCTGGCAGCACCGCTCCTCTACATATTTAATACGTGCCTAGAGAGAGAAAAATTCCCGGAGCAATGGAAATTAACTAGAGTGGTCCCGGTGCCGAAAGGACGAGGGGGGACAAATGCGTGTGACCACAGACCAGCAGCAATATTGTGTGCACCAGCTAAGATCCTGGAATCAGCCATAAATATCTCGGTGTACTCACAAGTAAAGGCGCATATGTCGGACGCACAGCATGGATTCAGACCAGAACGAAGCACAACAAGTAATCTGCTTAAGTTGATGATGCAGCTAGCACCGTCGGTAGATTCGGGGGCCCAAGTGGATGTGGCCTATTTCGACTATCAAAAGGCGTTCGACACAGTAGACAATGACACATTACTCATGAGCTTGGCAGAGGCGGGCTGTACGCCGAAAACACTATCTTTCTTCGCCAGCTACTTAAAGGATAGGCGACAATACGTGGACTGAGCTGGCCAGCAATCTGAGCCATACTTTACAAGGTGTAACGTAAATACACGTTATGTTGTGTTAAATAAATATTTATCTATATAAAACTTAAAATGTAATAATAATTAACTAACTTAAATAACCTTAATAATATGTATAAAGAATATTTACAACTTAAACTAATTAAATAAAAACCTTAAAACTAAAAACAATAAAATCTTAAACTCAATGGAATTATTCTATTGACTTATATTCCTGACTGTACCGGGCCAACTGGTTCTATTGTTTGCGTCGCCGAGCCTGCGCCGGCGACATTGAATGACCGCTGGCCGGCGCGGCCATCTCAGTCTGCGCAAAAGTCACTTAGCGGCTGCACGTACTGCTCCGCGTCCCAAGCTAACCACGTCCGCACGTCTTTGTGGATAGTTCTAGCAGTGACAGTGATTTGCGATATAGTAAGATTAGATTGAGTAAATCTGCCTGCCTGGTCGGTGATAGACCCTTACCAATATATATATAATCCACCGCGCCCGGGAAGTAACGCTGCCAAAGCAAATTTGACGGGCCCTACTACGCCCACGACCTTCATTCGTCCTTTTCGTTTCATTTTTAAATAAATTTGTAAGTGGACTCCGCTGGTTTCATTTTAAAACCCGAGCAAGCTACAAAGGTCAGGAGTAAATCAAGGGAGTAATTTAGGACCCCTTGAATTCAATCTACTCATTAATAACTTGCCAGAAGTAGTATCCGAGTCAACTTGCCTTCTTTTTGCAGATGACCTTAAACTAGTGAAGGAAATAAGAGATCCATCAGACAGTGAGAAACTGCAAATGGATATAAACAGGGTGGTGGAATGGAGCCACAGAAACGGGCTCAACTTTAATGTTTCGAAGTGCTCGGTAATATCATTCACCCGAGCTAGGCAGCATTACGTACACCCTTATCATATTAATAACGAACCGCTGCAGAGAGTAACGGAAACAAACGATCTTGGTGTTCACTTCACTAGTGATCTAAATTTCCGGGAACATGTCGTAAAGGCTTGCAAGAAAGCTTACCGGAATTTAGGGTTTGTTATGCGTCAGACTCGAGAATTCACGAATCTTAATGCAGTGAGAGCATTATATGATGCACTGGTGAGAAGCCACCTAGAGAGCAATGCGTGTATTTGGGCACCACACGAAGCGAAGTACAAGTTGATGGTAGAACGGATACAAAACAAATTTACAAGATTTGTGTACCTCAAATTGTACGGAGTGTATCCGTTTTATCCATTAATGTACCCAACGTTGTTTGTATTGGGGATGGTGGGGTATAATTTACTCGAAGTGAGACGGAGTCTGAACTTGGCGACATACCTGTTTAAAGTATGGAGGGGACGTCTCTACAACCCAGATGTTTTGGGATGGATGGCGCTGTGCGTGCCGAACCGGTACGTTTGGCGACGACATCAGACACATATGTTCGCAATACCCCGCGGTCGTACGAATTTGATGAAAAAGGCGCCACTCACAAGAACTTTGAAAACGCTGAACGAGGTCGCCAATAAGATCGATATGAACTGTTGCTCCTTGACTGAGCTCACAAGGGCCACACTATATGTGTTATGTTATAAATAATTAAATAGATGTAGCTAAATGATGTAAATATAAACTGTACGCTATTGCATTAGGATAAGCCTGTAATAATAGTGTATACACATGTATTGAAAATAAACAAATAAACAAATAAAATAATATTGTGCGTTAGTCTTCAGCTACCGCCCTTCGCTAAGGAGGATTTCTGGCCGAAGGGTGTCATGTTCCGACGATATCGTGGACGGTTACCTGACACCAGTACAAAGTGCATTGCATCACAATGACAATAAATAGTGTTTAATTTTTTAGTTTATATGTATGTTACGTATGTATAAATATGGGCCAATAATATATTTGTACGTTTTGTTTGCCTGCAAAAAACGAATTTATTTATTTCTTATTATTAGTCGTATTGATTGTATCTTACCAACTTCTACTATGAAATCAAGGAAAAACATGCGATTAGTTTTCACCTAACTTAAAATAATAATTAAGAATTCAATAGTTTTGTATAGAAACGAATAGATATACTTATCTGAAGCATAAATTCTTGTTAGGTCAACTCTAAAATGTTGGAGACGCCCCTGCGTAACTTCGTGCCCTGGGCACGTGCTTAGTTTGCTTTAGGGATAATACGCCTCAATCGAAAGCCTTCTTTAAAATATACATTTGATTGTATAGTGTCGTACTTCTGTTACATAAAAATCTTCGCAGTGTAAGTTTTGTTAAAATTTTGCCACAAAGTTAAGTTAATCCTTTGTAGCCTTTGTAATGGAATAATCACTTTTCTAGATGCTATCATCAATCTACAGGCAACGTAAAATATCCTAAATTGTTGCGAGAAGTTCCTAAGCATCGACCACTGGGCATGTTTTGATTTTTTAAGATTAGTATGCTCCAAAACCACCGCGATGGAATCGTTTCCAAGTGCCAACAGCCTTAATGGTCACCGGCACGAGCAAACGGCTTGGAGAACGTATTTCCTAAGCACTGGTCAATACCAACGCGATGGAATAATCGTTTCCAAGTGCCAACAGCCTTAAGGTCACCGGCACGAGCAAACGGCTTGGAGAACGTATTTCCTAAGCACTGGTCAATGGATCTTTCAAAAAATCAACATCCCATAATCGCACTGCAACGGTTCTAATCGTTCCATCCATGGAATCACCAGCCTTGATGATTTGCATGAGCAATCGGCCTAGATCATAGTGAGCGTTCCTATGCATTGGTCACCTGATGTGAACTAGTACTTGGCTAAAATATTTAACAATGCCGCATACACGTGCGTCATTAAAATATGTGAAAAAACTTCCAAAGTGGTGCGTGTGTGTCTAGTGGTGTTGTGTTGTGGATCGAGTTGAACGAATATTGGGGTATAAATATTGGTAAATTCTTAAAGTTGGTAGTGGATATACCTAGTAGAGTGGAAATTTGATTCGGGTAAAATACTGGTGAGTTGACATGATTTCATATAATTTTTAACTACTCCCATGCATCGTTATAGCTAAGTTTATAATGCAGAAACTATGGGCTAACAAATGCGCATGGGATGAAGAAGTCTCACCTGAGATTTTTGAATCATGGTCTTCATTTGCAAAATCTTTACCATTTCTTAACAACTTAAAAATACCTGGGTGGGTCCTTCAAGATTCATCTCAGTTAACAGAAATTCATATTTTTACAGATGCTTCAGAAAACGCTTACGGTGTATGTGCTTACATTAGGTCAATCTCATATTCAGGGAAAGTACACGTTCAGCTCTTAATTTCTAAAAATAAAATTGCTCCTATGTCTAAGCTCGTGACCGTTCCCCGTCTAGAATTATGTGGAGCGCTCTAAGGTGCTAGACTTTATAAAAAGGTGCTAGACTCTCTTAAACTAAAGATCGACATGAGTCGATTTTGGTGCGACTCCACTATAGTCTTAGGATGGTTGTCGACACCTTCCAACCAACTCAAACAGTTTGTGCGTAACAGAGTAAACGAGGTCCAAGAAATTACTGGTACTTGTACATGGGGTTATGGGCCTTCCAAAGAGAACCCGGCGGACTTAGTTTCCCGCGGGGTGAAGGCTGATCATATCAGCAACTTATCGTTGTGAGGGTCAGGTTCATCTTACTTAAGAAAGGATGAACGTGACTGGCCGAAATTCCCCAATAACACATCGAAACACGACCTTCCCGATCTCACTTCTTGCTTAGTTATTCACGACAGTAAAAATGATAAAGAAACAGACAATATATTTACACATTTAATTAAAAAATATTCTAAATTTACACACTTACAAAGGGTCATAGCCTATTTACAAAGATTTATACACAACTGTAAAAATAAAATAAATAAAAATACAAATCATCTTTCATGTGGATGTTTATATATGTATTTGTTATAAAATATAGTATCGTTGAATTAGTATCCCATAACACAAGTCTCGAACTTACTTTGGGGCTAGCTGAATCAGTGTTTTTGACCCTATATATTTATTTATTTATTTATGTGAAGAATTGAGTAATTCACATAACCTTATCATACGTGTAGCTCAACAGGAAATGTTCCCTGATGAATACAATATTATTAAATCAAACACCTCACTGCCAAAAAAAAAATAGATTAATTTCACTTGCTCCATTCTTAGATTCTAATGGTATCATGCGTGTCGGTCGTAGGCTCAAGAATTTTCTTTATAGTCATGACATTAAGCATCCAATTCTTCTTTGTGCAAAACATCATATAGCAAAAATCTTATTTCATATGTATCATCTTAATTTATTTCATGCTGGACCACAGCTTCTGTTGTCTACCATACGTCAGACATATTGGCCTTTGGGAGGCAAGAATTTAGCGAAATTTGTAACAAAAAATTGCTTAAAATATTTTCGATTCAAGACTTCTACTGTTCAACCTATTATGGGACAACTGCCTCAATCTAGGACAGAGTTGATATTCCCATTCCTTAATTGTTTTGCCGATTATGCAACCCAAGTGATGGTTGCTAACCGCGGAGGTAGAGGATGCAAACTTAATAAGGTGTATATTTGTATTATTGTTTGCTCCGCGACTAAAGCTTTGCATCTGGAGCTCGTTACAGACCTTACCAAAGAGACTTATTTAGCTGCTCTTAAACGTTTCATTGCTCGTAGGGGAAAACCTCAAACAATCACATCGGATAACGGCACAAATTTTGTCGGTGCAAGTAATGATTGCAACGCCTTTTAGTTGAGTGCAATGTTGCAGCTGACAATGAACAAGAAGGCGTAAAATTTATCTTTGTTCCCGTGTTCACGCCCCATTTTAATGGCTTGGCTGAGGCATCGGTTCGTGCTACCAAGCACCACCTTAGAAGGTTACTTCAACTTACTAACTTCACTTATGAGGAAACGTCTACATGCCTGACACAAGTAGAAGCAATTCTAAATTCACGCCCCCTTACCTCATTAAGTTCAGATCCCTTCGACTTTTGTCCCTTAACTCCTGCTCACTTCCTGATTGGACGGCCACTGTTGTCGATTCCACATCCAGAAGTAACAGAGAGAAACATTTCAAGTCTCGAGAGATTCAAGAGAATAGAACTCATAAGGCAGCATTTTTGGCAAAGATTTAGCACAGAATATGTCTCTCTACTCCAACAAAGAACTAAGTGGCATACCTCAAACGACAGTCTTCAAGTAGAATCCTTAGTTCTTTTAAAGGTCTTCCACCGTTGCTTTGGTCACTAGGACGGGTGATCAAGGTCTATCCGGGCAATGACCATATCTCTCGGGTTGCCGACATTAGGACGAAAAGTGGAACCATACGAAGGGCCTTTAACAACATCTGCACACTTCCAGGCTCACCTGATGTTTGAAGATCCAGTAGACCAGCCTCTTCAACGCGGGGAGTATGTCGAGGCGATTTCGCCCCACCAGCGGAGGAGCTGCGAGGTCCGGGGGCTGAGGAAGCGCCGGACGCAGGCCCTCCCAGCAGCCGACCACACTAAACTTCCCTACTATTCAAGACCACCAAGGACTTGTTGGGCTTGTGTTATTTTGTATTTTACGGCGACGTAATAAACCAGCCCTTGAGTAATACAGTCCACTCTTATTTAACATCCCCTAGGACCCCCACAGAGCTAAGCAGGGTTAACAAATTAAAAAGTTATAGGCGATCAACTTCGGAAAGAATATTTCATACAAGTTCAATAGATACTTAGACGTTTTAGACGTTTTTAGTGGCAGAAACTCAAAGTTGGCATTTACAACTACGGAACCCTACACTGCGCGTGGCCCGACACGCACTTGGCCAATTATTTCCTTATTATTGGTTATTCGTAGAATATCTTTGACTATCATAAGTCGCGGTTTGTCTAACTTTAATTTTTTTATAGTACTTGCAAGTAACTTTAAGTATTTATAACATACACCATTTTTAATTATAAGTAATTCTGAAACTTTTAATTCACAACAAAGCTCCTATAAATTTCTCGCTAACTCCTCTGGGGACGATAACGATATGCCACTAGAACTACAAGTTGTCAATTGTTTAGTTTGTGCTCTAGGGAGGACTGATACTACATCTTTAGATAGATTTTTCAAGTCGTTACAAGTCAATGGGAGACTGCTTAAAGCATCTGCAGCTGCATTTTGCCGATCCGGAACATGTTCTATTTCAAAATCGTATTCTTCTAAGTAGAGGCGAAACTTTGTCCGTCTACTAGAAGGATCTGTCTGAGAAAATAAATAAATAAGAGGTTTGTGGTCAGTTATAATTTTGAACTTTCTGCCATATAAGTATGGTCGAAAATGCCTAATTGCCCACACAATAGCCAATAGTTCTAAATCTATAACAGGGTATCTTGTTTCAGCGGGTTTCAAACTTCTACTAGCGTACGCGACAACCCTATCGTTACTATTAGATAAAATTGCACCTAATCCTACTTTTGAAGGGTCTGTCTGTAACTTAAAAATATTATTTTCTGAAAAATCAGGATATTGTAAAACGGGTGGATTTATTAATGCAGACTTTAATTTGTTAAATGTACCATCGCAATCAGCTGACCAATTAAACACAGCATTTTTCTTACATAACTTATTCGAAGGATAAGAAATGTCAGCGAAGTGTGAAATAAAACGTCTGTAATAGTTAGCGAAGGCAAAGAACCTTCTCACTTCGTCAACATTAGTAGGTGTCGGATAACTCTGCAATGTAGTTATCTTGCTTGGGTCGGGAAAAATGCCGTGATTAGTTATTTTATGACCTAAGTTTATCATTTCAGTTCTCAAAAATTCGCACTTTAAAGGGTTTAACTTCAGGTTTACTTTTTAGATTAGGTCTCGACAAATTTGGTAACGATAAGGGATATGGCTGACTCTGGTTTTATAGAATAAAGAGCACTTCTCTGATGCTAAATATGTTGGTCTGCTTGCGTAAAGTGGTTGCGTTACTTAGATATGGCGCCTGAAAAGTTGGTTATCATGACCAAAAAAAAAATTATAAGGTAAATAGCTGACTCTGGTTTTACAGGATGAAGAGCATGTTTCTGATGCCAAATATGTCGGTCTGCCTGCGTGAAGTAGTTGCGTTACTTAGATATGGCGCCTGAAAAGTTGATTATCGTGACCAAAAAAAAATGATAAGGTAAATGGCTGACTCTTGTTTCACAGGATGAAGAGCACCTCTCTGGTGCTAAATATGTCAATCTGCCTGCGTGAAATGGTTGCGTTACTTAGATATGTCGCTTGAAAAGTTGGTTATCGTGAACAAAAGAAAAAAATTATAACGTAAATAGCTGACTCTAGTGTCACAGAAAAAAGAGTACCTCTCTGACACAAAGTTTGTCGGTCTGCCAGCGTGAAATGGTTGTGTTGTGAAACTCAGATATGATGCCTGAAAAGTTGGTTATTGTGATGAAAAAATAATGATAAGGTAAATGGCTGACTTTGGTTTCACAGGGTGAAGAGCACTTCTCTTATTCTAAATATGTGTTGCAACTAGCAACACAAAGTTATAGTCTATGATATTAAGTAATTTTGTCTGATACTTTTTTAGTTGGTAATACTGTATACGATGTAAGGATCTCTCTCTCTACGGCGCTTGCCTGGAATAAACGCATCGTTCGTCCTAAAAGCCAGCATTTTTAATTCGCCCCAGCGACAGACCTTAGAACGCCAGAAACAGCCAGAATTACAGTCCACAAATAAACATTGGTCCTTCGAGCCGGATGGTTTTGTCAGTTTGCTGTGGGTCTAGGCAAAGGACGCAAGATAAGGCATTTACTAAGTAAGAAATTTTGGTAGCCATTTGCAGTTTACAGTAGTCGTGTCCACGACGCCGCGTTGCCGCTCGGTGCTTCTGCACAGAACCCGCGCAGCATATTCGCGGGCGCAGGACGCCGCAAGTGCGAGCGAGAACACATCAGCGCAACATCGGTGAGATAACGCAAGTGCGAGTGAGAACACATCGGTGGGAGAACGCAAGCGAGAGCAAGAACACATTGGTTGAAGTACTCGAGTGCGAGCGAGACAACGACGCATCGCCGCCGCATAGCCAAAGCGGAAGTAGCGTGAGCAGGAAGGCATCCATCTCGGCAGGAGATCTTTACACGGGAGCAACAAGGACAGCAAGGGACGCCACAAGCAATCAAGACTGGACTTCCGGTAGCCGGTTGCGTCGCGTGAGTCGCGTCGCAAGAAGATTGGCAACGCCGCATCTACTGCTGTTTACTTGTGCCACGCCACTCCGGAGTCGTTTGTTTTCAATTATTCGCTCTATAATTACTTCCATTCCAAGTTTTCTTTCGTTTCCCACTGTTTATAAAGTGTATCGTCTACATTAGTAAATAAGTTGGACAGTGAAAGTTTTGTGAATACTTACGTAAAGAAAAACGTGTCAAAGATGGAGGCTGAGCTCAAGAAAAAATTGGCCACACGGAGTTACATAAAAGGTACTATTACTAGAGTGTTAAACTTCGCAGAAAAGGAGACTATTTCGCAATATTCCCGCGACTATTCAGTTGCAAAAAGGCAACGCCTTGTAGGAGCATTTGACAGTTATGAAAAAATCTCACAAGAGATTCTTTTCCTCGATCCCTTAGATAAAGAGGGCATAAAGGGAGTCGAGGAAAACTTTCTAATAGCATTAGCAGCGTTCAATGCTGAAATCAAAAGTCGGCCTTCTTCAGATCAGTCCTCATCTTCATCAGTTACTTTAACTAAAAAGTTGCCACCAGTTTCCATTGAAAAATTTAGAGGTGAGCATACAGAATATATTCCATTTATAAATATATTTAAGTCTATGATACATAACGACAATTCTCTGGATGTAGTCCAAAAATTGTATTATCTCAGATCATATCTGCAAGGAGAACCATTTGATCTCATAAAAAATCTTCCAATTTCAGCTGAAAGTTACGATATTGCATTAAATATATTACAGAACCGATATGAGAATAAGCATAGGATTATTTCGGAACACATTTGTAAGTTATTGGACTTAAAACCAATAGTCAGGTCAACTACGAGTAACCTTAGGGAATTTGTGTCAGCTGTCAGGCAACAGCTTGCAGCCATTAAGAACCAAGAACCTGATAGTGTGCATTGGGATGCTATATTATTGTGTATCTTTCTACGCAAATTAGATAACTACACTGCAAAGGCGTATCAGTTGGAGCGGAACCTCAGCGCAAACCCCAAGATTGAAGACTTTCTCAAGTACATCGAGAATAGGGCTAGTGCCCTGGAGAGTGTCGAGCCAGGAAAGCCGGCACACCCAGGTATACCTGCAAGCAAGGTAGCAGCCCACGTCATGACGGGAAAGCAGATGAACTGTCGATACTGTAAGTGTTCTTCGCATAAAATATTTAATTGCAAAAAATTTGTACTTTTACCTGTGGAAGAAAGAATATCATTTGTTAACAACAACAACATGTGTAAAACTTGTCTAGGTTCACATCAAGGAAAATGTAGATACCATTTTCGCTGTACTGCATGCAAAGCAAGTAATAATACACTCTTGCATCAGGACACACAAGTATCTACACAACCTGTCACATTAACTTCCAGTTTTAATAATCATGTACTTCTTCCCACAGCAAGAATAAAAGTATTTGCACGAGACGGTACAGAGTACCATATCAAGGCGATCCTCGACTCTGGTTCCCAAGTTAACTTTTTAACGTCTAGGGTTTGTCAATTATTAGGTCTTAAACCTCAACAGAGTAACACAAATATAATTGGTATCACCAACAATGTTAGCAAAGTTAAGGCCTGTGTACCAGTAGAAATTCATTCTCTAAAAACTCCATTTAAAACCACATTGACTTGTCACATTTAATGAGCCAAGTGAAATACATATGCTGATTGGTGCGGACGTGTTTTTTCAGGCATTGCTGCCAGGCCAGCCAACGAGCCTGAGCCTGCCAAGCCAGCCTGTGACCCTGAGCCGGCCAACGCAGCCGCTAAGCTGCGAGCAGCCACTCCAGGTGACCCAGTCATCGGACAGCAAGGATGTGCAAGTGCAGCCTAAAATTTATTTTCTCAATACCGTTTTTGGGTACATAGTATCAGGTAACTTACCTCCAATTTCATGTGATAATGTCTGCAATAAGGTAGTATTAAAATGCGAGTTAGACGCTGGTACAACAGAGTTAAGTAATACTATTGAGCAGTTTTGGGCTACTGAAAAAATCCCTGAAGTTTTTAATGAAAACTCATCTGAGCAAGAACTCTGTGACGAAATATTTAAGTCTACTGTTAGGTTAGAGAACAAGCGATTTCAAGTTGCCTTAAAATTACCATTGTCTGATGTCAATGATACTCTTGGGGATTCATTTCTTTTTGCATATAAGAGATATTTAAATTTAGAGAGAAGATTGCATAGTAATCCTGAATTATTTTCAGAATATAAAAAAATTATTCATGAGTATTTGTCACTCAATCATGGTCATTACGTCGATATTGAATTATATGACTTAGGTTAGCTTGTTTAAAGCTGTCAATTTTTTGCCTCACCATGCAGTGATAAACGAAAACAGCAAAACGACAAGACTTCGTACTGTTTTTGATGGTTCCATGAAAGTTTCTATAAATGATCTACAATTAAATGGTCCAAAAACCCAGAGACTTATTTGACATCATATTATTATTTCGCTTAGGTAAATTCACTTTTACAACTGATATAAAGATGATGTTTCGCAACAAAGGGCTTGATCCCGAATACTCATCGCTTCAAAATATTCTCTGGAGAGATAAACCCAGAGAAACAATCAAATGTATTAGGCTAGAGACAGTAACATATGGTCTTAAATCCTCTAGTTATTTAGCCACACGTTGTCTACAGGAGCTAGCAATAAGATTCGGACATTTGTATCCTCTAGCTTCAGATATTATAAAAAATTGTAGTTATGTAGACGATGTTATCTATTCTGACAATAATTTGGAATCTATTATTGAAGCAAAAGACCAGTTATGTAAATTATTAGAGTTAGGTGGCTTTCAATTATATCAATGGACGTTCAATAATAAGACTATACTGTCTGACGTTCCATCAGAGAAGCTTCACTGTAGTAACTTAAAAGAATTGCAAAAAGATGACAGTAACATGAAAGCATTAGGTTTGCAAATAAATATAAAGGAAGATAGTTTCATTATATCATCTCCAGAGCAGTATGATTTAAAAGATGTTACAAAAAGAAAAATTCTTAGCTACATAGGCAAGATTTATGATCCCATGGGTTTTGTCAGTCCTATTGTAGTCACTGCCAAAAGTATCATGCAAAAGTTGTGGTTAACCAAGACAAATTGGAATGATAGCCCTTCTTCTGAACTGGTTAAGCAATGGCTGCAATTCACCGATAATTTAAATAGTATGACACCCATGTCCTTAGATAGAAATATTGATATTACTGAATTGCATACGGTACAACTAATTGGATTTGCCGACGCTTCAAGCGAAACTGCATATGGATGCTGCTTATATTTGCGTGTTATAGATGGGTCAGGGTCGGCACGGATGCATTTGCTCTGTTCAAAGTCGCGCATAAATCCAGCACAAAAGAAAGCTTTGACTGTGCCCAGACTTGAACTGAATGCTGTGATTTTGCTTTCAAAATTAGTCACTGAGGTTTATGATACTTTAAGACTTAAAATTAACATTCAAAATGTCTATTTATACAGTGATTCACAGATAGTTCTTGCCTGGCTCAAGAAAGAAATAACATCATTACAGCCTTACGTCGCGAACAGAGTGAATGTCATTCGTCAAAATACCGATAGATGGCAGTGGCTGTACGTTAACACCGCTGACAACCCGGCTGACCTTATAAGTAGGGGCGTGCAGCCAGGTGAGCTAAGTGACAATGCTCTCTGGTGGTTTGGTCCACAGTTTTTGCAAGATGGTAAATATGAATTTGCTTGTGGTGAAATAAACTTGCCGCACGAGCTACCCGAGTTGAAACCCTGCTTAACACTCTCCAGCAGCATGGTGTGCCAAATTTCAGAACCACTAAAGTATGTTTATGATCGCTTGCTTGAATTTTCAAATATTCATAAAATTGTTAGGACTTTTGCATACATATTGAGATATTTGAACAATATAAACAAAAATAAAATCAAGTACTCAGGTTTCTTACAAGCTTCAGAATTGAATAATGCCTTATTACTAATTATTAGATACGAACAAAGAAAACATTTTCAGCATGAAATTAACTCTGTGACGCAAGGCAAACGTTTAGAAGGGAAAATGGCTAATTTGCACCCTTTCCTTGATGACTTGGGGCTTCTGCGTGTGGGCGGAAGGCTCCATCACGCTGATATCGCTTATGCACAAAAACATCCCATACTATTACCAAAAGGTTCTCATATCACCACATTACTTATTAGGAGTGAGCACGAAAGGTTACTACATGCAGGGCCTAGGCTTATTCTCGCTAATTTAAACCAAAAATATTGGGTTATAAACGGAATACAAGAAGTTAAGAAAATAACTTACAAATGTGTGACTTGTTTCAGACAGAAGGCCACCGTGGCCAAACAGCTGATGGGCTCCTTGCCTCTTGGCCGCGTAACAGCGACTAGCAGGGCATATGAAAGAATTGGAGTTGATTTCTGTGGGCCTGTCCAAGTAAAACTTTCACGTATTAGACGTTCAGTTATAGGGAAAGGATATATATTAGTATGTGTGTGCTTCACAACGAAGGCGGTTCACTTAGAACTGGCTTCCGATCTCACCACAGACACCTTTCTGGCATGTCTTAGACGCTTAATAGCGAGAAGAGGGCTGCCCACAGAAATTCACTGTGATAATGCTAGCACATTCAAATGCGCAGGGAGCCAGTTAGCTGAGCTTTATGAACTGCACTCCTCACAGAGCCACCAGACAAAGGTTTATGAATTTGCTGCACAGAAAGCGATAAAGTTCAGTTTTATTCCAAAATATGCACCTACATTTGGAGGTCTCTGGGAGGCGGCAGTAAAAAGCACGAAATATCATTTGAAAAGAGTTATTCAAAATAATGTATTGACATATGAACAACTTTCTACTGTGCTTACAGAAATAGAAGCAGTACTCAATTCGAGACCACTGCTCCCATTAAGTTCTGATCCTGATGATTATTGTTATCTGACTCCAGGTCATTTTATTATAGGTAGTGCACTTACTATGTATCCAGAACAGAATGTGTCTGAAATTCGTGAAAATAGGCTTAAGTTTTGGCAATTATGTACTCGGTTGAAACAAAACTTTTGGAAAGTTTGGCACAAATATTATTTAAATGTTTTACAAAATAGACCTAAGTGGAAGCATGATCAATGTAATGTGAAATTAGGTAGTTTGGTTATCTTAAAGGAAGATAATATCCCTTCCATGTCATGGCCAATGGCCAGGATTGTAAAATTGTTTACAGGCCATGATGGCCACGTTAGAGCTGTAGAAGTTAAGACTCCTAACAACAAAACTCATGTGCGCGCTATTCATAAAATATGTGTCCTGCCCATAGAATAAGTTATCCATTTAGTGCTATACTTATTGCTACTTATTTAGTATTATGTACTCACACATCTGTTAACTTATATCTTGTGATTTTATTCATTACATGTGTTATGAATGATAGTTTGTTTCTTAGGGTTTTTAGCACCATCTCAAGATTATATCGTAGAGTTAAGAACAAATCTGTCAATTTTATTGTTATTTTAAAGTTTGGGCTCATCTTGTAATTGTATAAAGGGTTATCAAAGGGTTCCAGTAACTTAGGTATTTCGGCTTTTCATTAAAGGTCCTCATTACAATTAAATTAATGTTAGCTTCGCTATTTGCTGAGGCAGCATGTTGCAGCTAGCAACACAAAGTTATAGTCTATGATATTAAGTTATTTTGTCTGATACTTTTTTAGTTGGTAATACTGTATACGATGTAAGGATCTCTCTCTCTACTGCGCTTGCCTGGAATAAACGCATCGTTCGTCCTAAAAGCCAGCATTTTTAATTCACCCCAGCGACAGACCTTAGAACGCCAGAAACAGCCAGAATTACAGTCCACAAATAAACAATATGTCAGTCTGGCTGTGTGAAGTGATTGCGTTACTTAGATACAGTAGCGTGCATTTCATACAAACACATGAATTTGTCTACACTGTGTCACCCTAATATTGATGCCGTAGTTCACAAATGTACTAACTACAAAATTTTCGATTTTTACTTTTTTAGTGCCAGATAAATTAACTCTTTCTACCAAAAACTTAGTGTTATAGTTGTACTTTTTAAGATTTTTAAGCTATTGCATAGCTTCTATCGCGGGCCTTGAGCGCGGGGACCGAATCCAGAAATTCCGTAACGAAAAAACCTCACGCTTCCCACTCCGCCTACCATGTAGGTTGCCGCTTCGTCTCCGTCGTCCGTTTGCGACGTTGCCGTCCTTCCTTGTAAAAATTCACCGACCGAACGGAACCACCTTAATGCAATAGCTTTACCGCGGCAGTCCCCGAGTGCCACACGTCTTTTTTATTTTTATAAATTTAATCTTCAAGTATTGTAACTGATTACAACAACATTTCAAAGTCTGGCGTATCATACGCATTTAGAACATTTGCAAATGTGTTAAAGTTATGCAAGTGCATAATTTGTTACCGATTATTTGAAGGTGCCTTAACCGATTTGATAAATTCTTTTTTTTTAAAGGGCATTCGTTTCCGATAGTCCCATAGAAATTTTATCGAAATCGGCTGTGTACTTTGGGGGTGAAGTGTTTTTTAATGTTAAAAATTATTTGCCTGTTAACATAATGAGGTTTAGTGCACAAATGTACTAAAGTTTATTTAACTATTTTTGGAATTAGATAACTATATCACAATTTTTGGATATAATGCAGTCAAAAGACTAGACTCTTGAATAGACGTGAAATTATGTAATTATTTTTGTGCTGTTCAGGACTAAACTTTAGAAAACCTTCAAAATGAAATGCTCTTCTGTAAAGTTGACAAAACTATTGTAAGTACAATTGTGAACTACGGCATGTATATATAATATCGGATACTAACAATAGATGTGTTTTGCTCGATAGGCAGCCGTAATTTTACTTTTGGTCACGATAACATACTTTTCAGGCGCCGCCATACCCATATCTAAGTAACACTAGCACTTCACGTAGGCAGACCGACAAAACAAACAAGACTTCACCGACAAATTTTGTATCAGAGAGGTATTCTTTGTTCTGTGACACCAGAGTCAGCTATTTACGTTACTATTTTTTTCTTTTGTTCACGATAACCAACTTTTCAAGCGACATATCTAAGTAACGCAACTACTTCACGCAGGCAGACCAACATATTTAGCATCAGAGAGGTGCTCTTCATACTGTGAAAACAGAATCAGCCATTTACCTTATAAAATTTTTTTTTTTTTGTCAAAGTAACTTAATTTTCAGGCACCCTATCTAAGCAGCACAACCACTTCACGCAGGCAGATCGACATATGTAGCATCAGAGCGGTGCTCTGCATTCTGTAAAACCAGAGTCAGCCATTTGTATTACCATTTTTTTGGTCACGACAACCAACATTTCAGGCATCATATCTAAGTTACGTAACCATTTCACGTAGGCAGACTGACATATTTAGCACTAGCTGATGCCCGCGACTTCGTTCGCGTCGACTTTATGACTCCGGCGTATAAATATGCTCATCAGGCTGAACAACTTTTGCTAATGCGTCATTAATGTATATTTCTAACAGTTTAGCTGGACCATTATGTTTCTGAATCAGGTGTGGCAGACCTTCGATTTTTATACCTTAACAAAAGATGCTCATCAGGCTGAACAACTTTTGCTAAGGCGTTATTTTTATATTTTTTAATTATAGTTTAGCTGGATCATTATGGTTCTGCATCATGTGTTCCAGATCTTCGAGTTTTATAACTTAACAAAAAATGTTAATCAGGCTAAACAACTTTTGCTAAGGCGTAATTTTTATATTTCTTGTAGTTTAGCTGGACCATTATGTTTTTGCATCAGGTGTTCCAGATCTTCGATTTTCATACCTCAACAAAAAATGTTCATCAGGCTGAACTACTTTTGCTAAGACGTGATTTTTATATTTCTTATAGTTTAGCTGGACCGTTAAGGTTCTGCATCAGGTGTTCTATTTTTCAAAATCAATTATAGCTTATATGTTGATAAAAAAGTTTCATTCGAATCCGTTTAATATTTCTGGAGATTATCGTGTACAAACAGACAAACAGACAGACAGACCGATTTTTTATTTCTTACTATATTACAGTCTCCATCGCCCCAATTTATTTTTGAAATATATTCAATGTACAGATAATTTTTTTTGCCGTTTTATTATACGTATAGACCATTATGTTTCTGACTTAAGTGTTCCAGACTCAAGACCTTCGATTTTCATACCTCAACAAAAATTTCTTATCAAGCTGAACCACTTTTGCTAAGGCGTCCTTTTTTATATTTCTTATAATTAAGCTGGACTATTATGATTCTGCATCATGTGTTCCAGATCTTCGATTTTTATATCTCAACAAAAAATGCTCATTAGGCTGAACTACTTTGGCTAAGGCGTCATTTTATATTTCTTATAGTTTAGCCGGACCATTACGGTTCTGCTTCAGTTGTTCCAGGACTTCGATTTTTATAATTCAACAAATAATGCTTAGCAGGCTAAACAACTTTTGCTAAGGCGTAATTTTTATATTTCTTGTAGTTAAGGTGGACCATTAAGGTTCTGCTTCAGGTATTCCATTTTCCAAAATCAATTTAAGCCTATATGTTGCTCAGGCTTAACAGCTATAAAACAAAAAAAAATATTCGAATCCGTCCAATATTTTTGAAGATTAGCGTGTACTAACTGTTAGCAATATTATGCTTTAATGAAACTATTATATGGAATTACTCGTTGTAAGTATTTATTCACAGACACACACGATACGTCACAGGTACATAAGTAGGTATCTCAGGTAACACGTCTTATCTGGAAGCCTCGCTAGGCGGCTCTGGGGACGAATCTAGCCCGGGCCCCATTGTAGGCACCGTGACCTTTAGCCTCCTATGATCTTCTAATACCGCAGATAACACGGCCATACTGACGACAGCTTCGCCCTCGAAACTCAAAGCTCAAGCACCACACCTTAAGTATCTGAAACGTGAGGGAGGGGGTTACGGTCCTTCCAGCATCTGCCTGACTCAAAGTCAGATATAGCTGTAACGTGAAGAAGGGGGTTACGGTCCTTCTGCACCTGCCAGACATTAATTCTGAACTGTGAGAGAGGGTTGATAGACCTCTAACACCTGCCGACGCTATGTCGAAACTGTCAAGGTGGGTTGATAGCCCACCGACAACCGTCTGACCAGAAATCAGAACCTGTGAGAGAGGGTTGATAGCCCTCTATCACCTGCCGACGCTATGTCGAAACTGTCAAGGCGGGTTGATATCCCACCGACACCTGTCTGACCAGGAGTCAGAAACTGTGAGAGAGGGTTGATAGACCTCTAGCACCTGCCGACACAATGTCGAAACTTTCAAGCTGGGTTGATAGCCCACCGACATGTGGCTGATATAATATAGAAAACGTGAGAGAGGGTTGATAGCCCTCTAACATCTGTCGACACACAGTCGACACCGTGAAGGTGGGTTGATAGCCCACCGACACCTGCCTGACTATAACTTAGAAAAACGTGAAAGAGGGTTGATAGCCCTCTAACACCTGTCGACACACCGTCGACACCGTGAAAGTGGGTTGATAGCCCACCAACACCTGCCTGACTATAACTTAGAAAAACGTGAAAGAGGGTTGATAGCCCTCTAACAGCTATCGACACACCGTCGACACCGTGAAGGTGGGTTGATAGCCCACCAACACCTGCCTGACTATAACTTAGTAAAACGTGAAAGAGGGTTTTTTTTTTTTTCATTTATTAATTTGGACCACAAACAAGTTCACAGTAAAATATAAGTTACAAGAAATTAAAACTAATTACTATAACAATGAACTCAGCGATGTTGGCCACGACTTAAATCAAAGGTATGCAAATTGTGGATCAATACATCAAAGCAGAACATACAGAAATGCAACGTATAAGTGCGAAATTGTACAAAAATTCGAAGTGCGCTTATTCATTTTACACACATATATATATATATATATATATATATATATATGTATATGTATATATATATATATATGTATATATATATATATATATATTTATAACCCGTAACCGTTTCGACGTCCCATACAGACGTAAATGCATTTAAAATAGCGTCCACCTGCTTTTTGCGTCCCATATACGGTCGCCAGATCGATTTCAATCGCCAAACCACTCCTCGTGGCCTAAAGTACCACAAGGATTAATTATTTAAAAAAAAATTGGACTCCATTTTGGAACCACTCTACACAAACTTGTATTTTCATTAGTTCTTGATTATTCCACTTCAATGGAGCAGCGCTGTAGTTGCGCAATATACCGTTGGCAACAATGTAATGAATGAATACGACCAGTGAGATTGTTATGACTAATGACTAATAAGAATTCGGCTTATCTACTTCCTGGCATGGCTACACAGTGACCTTTGCCTAGTACAAAATGAAATGCATTACTTACATCTAACACTGATTTTAAGTTTTAACTCAATATATAAGGTCTAACAAAATATACTGAAACCATTTTAAGGGTGAATTCAGTGCATGATACTGAACAACTTACCTCAAGGAACACGTATCAAAATATGATAAGTAATGTTTGGCCTACCATACAAGTTGACCGATCAGCTGATCCAAGTGTAAAGAAAGACAAAAATCATTTTCCATATTTCGACATATGTTTCTTCGAGAAAGTTGTTTACTATCACAGACTGAAGTCGCCCTTAAAAAAGTTTCAGTATATTTTGTTACACCTTATATAGTCGACACTCTGAACATATAGTTCAACGTAATATTCGACGTCCGTCAGTATTATGGAATATCTTGTCTTCTTCTTCTTCTTCTTATCGAGTGTGTTAGTGACTAACACTAGTGTCAGAGTTTTTAAACCGCCTTAAAGGCCTCTGACATGGTTTTAGGTAACGACCAATGTCAAAGACAGTGACCGGGACCGACGGCTTAACGTGCCCTCCGAAGCACGGATCATCTTACTTATCAGACAATCAGGTGATCAGCCTGCAATGTCCTAACCAAACCAGGACAACAACACAAAGTCGTTGCCCCCGCCGGAAATCGAACCCGCGACCTCCGAGTATGAGCCGAACGCTCTAACCACTACACCAAAGAGGCTGTAAATGTAATATCTTGTACAAGACGATTTACTCTATAATACTCACGGGCACGATACATAAAAACAACTAAGCTGAAAAGAATACGTGTTATCATTTAATAATAAAAAGTTAACAAACTTGGAATATTAGTGTTCAGTGGTCTTTACATTTAAATAATTGGCCAAGTGCGTGTCGGGCCACGCGCAGTGTAGGGTTCCGTAGTTGCAAATGCCAAGTTTGAGTTCATGCCACTAAAACGTCTAAGTATCTATTGAATTGGTACGAAATTTTCCTTTTCGAGTACGTTTTATAAGTTGATCGCCTATAACTTTTTAATTTGTTAACCCTACTTAGCTCTGATAGTTTTCCTATAAACTACATTATATATACTATAGCTGTGTTTTTTTTCACGTGTCCATATATAACCGTTTAGCAGATAGATGGGGGGACACGTGACTTTAACAAAAAAATTCACTTTAACCTAAATATTTCAGACACGGATCCCTAAATCGAAATAGGTGTTCCCAAGCTCACAATATTTTTGAAAGACCTATTTAACGATACTCCACACAATGTGTTTGTAGAGAAAAAAAATATTGACTTCCTCTTTACTTGTAAGGCAGCTACCCTAAAAAAAAAATATTTCCATATTTTATTTTACGACTTTTTCGCCATAACTGATATACATATCCATGCCAAATTACAGCTTTCTAGTACTTATAGTTTCTGAGTAGGACCGCGGATGGACAGACAGACAGACAGACAGACAGACATGGCGAAACTATAAGGGTTCCTTGTTTACTACGGAACCCTAAAAAAGGACAAAAAGTTTGACTTCTTAATTTGTTTTTGATTTGGCAGTATTTATTTTTAACCCCCAATAAAAAAGAGGTATGTTATAAGATTGACGTGTGTGTTTGTTTTGACTGTATTTTTTTGTATGTATGTGACAACTCCATCATTAATGAATTGATTTTAAAAAATCTTTTTGCATTTGATAAAGTACGCTTTCAATTCAGTTTATATAATATTTCATCAAAACCGGTTTATAAGTTTTGCAGTAGTTGATTGTTATATCTTTAGGATAGCATAATTATATTTGAAAGCTACACTTACTCAGCTATACTTTTTTTATATTGATGGATCAGGGGCTAATTAAAATTTTCAGTTTCCATAAAAGATAAACATAGAATGTGCCAGCTGCTTTTCTTCCCGCGCAGTACGTAAAATATATATGAGAGCACGGGTGAAGAACTAAGGAATATTTTTAATAGGCGATGCGGCTAGCAACCCAAAAACAAGATCAAATAGTGATATTTGATCCCATTTTTTTACCTAAATGCCCACAAACTTGCTGAATGTGGCCTTTGGGTTTTGTACCCCAGGGCTTTGTCTACACTGTAAGGTGTAAATCCGTGATAGTATGTATGTATGTTACTTCGTCACTTTTGGTGTTCCGTACCCAAAGGGTAAAACCAGGACACTATTACTAAAATTTCACTGTCCGTCTTTAAGTCTGTCACCAGACGGTATCTCAAGAGAGTTTGTATGTTTACATATTATGTACTTCTTTTGCTACTATGACAACAAATACAAAAACCAGTATAAAATATTTAAGGCGGGCTCCCATACAAGAAAAAATATTTTTGCCGTTATTTGCTCGTTAATCGCATGGAACCCTTCCTGCGTGAACTCGACTTGCTCATAGCCGGTTTTTAGGGTTCCGTAGTAAACAAGGAACCCTTATAGTTTCGCCATGTCTGTCTGTCTGTCCGTCCGCGGTCCTACTCAAAAAACTATAAGTACTAGAAAGCTGTAATTTGGCATAGATATGTATATTAATCATGGCAAAAAAGTCGTAAAATAAAATATGAAAAAAAAATTTTTTTAGGTTAGCTGCCATACAAGTAAAGAGGTAGTCAATATTTTTTTTTTGACAAACACATTGTCTGGAATTTCGTTAAATAGGTCTTTTAAAAACATTGTGAGCAACACCATTTTTCGATTTAGGGATCCGTTTTTGAAATATTTGGGTTTAAAGTGCAAATTTTTGTTGGAGGCAAGTGGGGACACTTGCCTCCAACATCCACCCCTCTATCTGCTAAATGGTTATATATGGCCACGTGAAAAAATTCACAGCTATAGTATATATAATGTAGTTTAAAGGAAAACTATCAGAGCTAAGTAGGGTATACAAATTAAAAAGTAATAGGTGATCAACTTATAAAATGTACTCGGAAAAAGAAATTTCATACAAATTTAATAGATACTTAGTTTTAAACGTTTTTAGTGGCATAAACTCAAAGTTGGCATTCGAAACTACGGAGCCCTACACTGCGCGTGGCCCGAAACGCACTTGGCCAATTATTTAAAGCTAAATTCAAATATTTTTCTACACTTACGTAAAAGCACAGACACAGATTAGTTCCAATAAAATGTTATCAAAATAGTTTTTAGTAGTTTTCTGGGCACGATTCAATATTTTATTGCTACAAACTTCGCACATGATCGATACATTGCATAAGATCAGTCCGTCCAGTTTGATCATTTTTTCAGTTCCTTACACATTTTGTAAGTAGGTTTTGTCTTATTTCTAGTTTATCCGTTTGAACAGCCAGGCGACAACTGTCTTTACATACGGTTATTGATAATAGCTGCAAGTGATCCCAGGATGGTTAATTATTTAGACGTGGATAAATTTTTAACGCGATCGGATTATGAACAGTAGTTAAGTAATAATTTTCTTAGGCCTTGGGACATCTTACTTTCACAACCACAACATTTAGTCATTAATGTAAACTTTGATCATTATGTACTAATTTTACTTAAACAGTCATGGTTTTGGTGCAGTAACTGTACCTATGTAGTGTATGACCATTACCTAAAAGATGAGTGCGAATATTGCCATCAAATAAGCTAGGTATTTATTGTTATGTCTCAGATATTTTTTCTAATCTGTAAATATTAAAAACAGCGATGCCTAATGTGTAGTTATCTTTCCAGTAACATATCGTATTAACTTTTCATTTAATTTATTATTATTTTTAAATCAAGTACCTATTACAAGAAAGTATAATTCGAGAAGCAAATAAGCGGCTAAGTGCATATCGGACTCGCACAGCAAGTAACATAATATAAAATTCTTATAGTATGTTTTTTGAAGTGAAAACTTCTTTAGCGGCGTTGTGCACTTTTTTTGGAATGGGTAAAAAATGTTAAACTCGCGTCAGGACACGTGACCTGATCGAAAATTCGTAAGACGGATGGAGAGTAGACAGCTGGCGCGGCGTAGGAGAGGGAGTATCCCCCTCTCTTTCTACGGCGCGGCGAAAATGTATGCCTGCGCCTGCTGTTTCGTATATCAAAAATGCACAACGTTAATATTCAAGTTTTCACTTCTGCCGGCACTCCCAGAGTGCAACCCGTCGTTTTTTTTTATAATTTTATATTTGAGTTGATTAAATGAAAATTAAACTACGGTTTACGATTTATGACGTATTAAAAAAAGTTATTTGCAAGATCTCGTTCAAACCAATTTTTGCTGGTAGTTTGCATGGTAATGAACATCATATATATTTTTTAGTTTTATCATTCTCTTATTTTAGAAATTACAGGGGGGGGACACATTTTTCAACTTTGGAAGTGACTCTCGCGCAAACTATTCAGTTTAGAAAAAAAATGATATAAGAAATCTCAATATCATTTTTGAAGACCTATCTATAGATACCCCACACGTATGGGTTTGATGAAAAATAAAATTTTGAGTTTCAGTTCTAAGTAAACCCCCCAAAATGTATGTTTTTTTTCTACTTTTGTGTAAAAATCTTAATGCCGTTCACAGAATGCATCTACTTACTAAGTTTCAACAGTATAGTTCTTATAGTTTCGGAAAAAAGTGACTGTGACATACAGATGGGCAGACAGACAGACAGACAGACATGACGAATCTATAAGGGTCCCATTTTTGTCATTTGGCTACGGAACCCTAAAAACGTTAAAAGGAATAACGTTTTTAGGGTTCCGTAGCCAAATATTTTATACTGGTTTTTGTATTTGTTGTCATAGTAGCAAAAGAAGTACATTATATGTAAACATACAAACTCTCTTGAGATACCGTCTGGTGACAGACTTAAAGACGGACAGTGAAATTTTAGTAATAGTGTCCTGGTTTTACCCTTTGGGTACGGAACACCAAAAGTGACGAAGTAACATACATACATACTATCACGGATTTACACCTTACAGTGTAGACAAAGCCCTGGGGTACAAAACCCAAAGGCCACATTCAGCAAGTTTGTGGGCATTTAGGTAAAAAAATGGGATCAAATATCACTATTTGATCTTGTTTTTGGGTTGCTAGCCGCATCGCCTATTAAAAATATTCCTTAGTTCTTCACCCGTTCTCTCATATATTTTTTACGTACTGCGCGGGAAGAAAAGCAGCTGGCACATTCTATTCTATTCTAAGTTTCAACAGTAGTTCTTATAGTTTCGGAAAAAAGTGGCTGTGACATACAGATGGGCAGACAGACAGACAGACAGACATGACGAATCTATAAGGGTCCCATTTTTGCCATTTGGCTACGAAACCTTAAAAACGTTATTCCTTTTAACGTTTTTAGGGTTCCGTAGCCAAATGGCAAAAATGGGATAAAGAAAATCTTAACTAAATTATATACTCCATTAATTTATAAGTTTCGTTTTTTCATACTTGTAAGTTGGCCAACAAGCATACCTACGGTCCACCTTATGGACCGCTGTTGCCGTAGCCTATGAATGTTTGCAACACCAGAATGTACCAGGTGCTTCTTTTCCCGCGCAGGCCGTAATAGCTGGCAAAGAGTTCAAACGATCTTAGTAACCATGTCAATAGGCGATATCGCTTAGCAACCCGTCACTAATTTGATTTCGTCTTCTGCATATATGTCTACCAAAGTGCTAAATATAGCTTTAGGAATTACCTATAACCTTGGGCACTGTCTTCCCCGCTAGGCATAAAGACGTGGTAGTATGTACGTATGTCAATCTTCCATGCTGTTCTGGAAGCGAAATAAAAACATAGAATGTACCAGCTGCTTATCTTTCCGGGCAGGTCGTAAAAGTCGATCAAGGTATATAGCGCCGTACAACCTTTGCCAATTTTTCCTAACCTAGGGTTGCTTTTAGTTTACCTTTTGGCTTGCAAAAAGTAACCTCGTCAAATCACCTAGTTTAGGATTAGCGGACCCCGGATTCTGAAACGTTACCGCTGAAAATGCAACCGGAAATACACTAAGATAAGAAAAAGAAGTATTTACGTATATATCACACTGTATGCGTGGGAAGAATATTGGTGTAACAAAAAGTATTGTTTTTCTGTTAAAATTTGGTGTACGTACGTAGAAACCTATTGCGTTAAAGTTATATAAATAACCGGCTAAGTGCGAGTCGGACTCGCGCACGAAGGGTTCGGTACCATTATCTATAAATATCAAGTTTTTTGTATTGGAGAATTATATATTATTAAAGTAAAAATACAACTGAGTATTTTGATATATTATTTCAAGTGCCTACCTGTTGCCATTATTGTTATCGAGAAAAAAACGGGCAAAAAATCGCTTTTAATTTATAAACTTTTATACAGCCTGATGACAGACAGACGGGCAGATGGACAGACAGCGAAGTCTCAGTAATAGGGTCCCGTTTTTACCCTTTGGGTACGGAACCCTAAAAAGTAAGAAAGACAGACAGCGGAACCCTCTGATTACAGAATCCTAATCATTACAAAGTATTTTAGCTAAAGCACACAAAATCAGCTATAGTTTCATACAAATAATATTTAATGTATAAAAAAACTAGCCGTCTGCCCGTGACTTCGTCAGCACAAACATTATCATGCCTTTGTACAGAGAGCGATCAGTTATGATTTTATTATATGTATTGATATATATACAGTACATTTTGCAACGTTTCAAAACGATACGTAACAAAGTATGAACATAATGGACGTCATGTGCGTGGAATTTGGGAGAATGGCTGAAATATACAGCGACGCCCAGTGAGAGTTGATTTGAATGTGGGTTCTAATGGGTGCCAGGCTAAACATAAATTGAATATTGGTAAATATAGTGTTTTTTGTAGTTATAAATACAAAACCTAATATTGTATACGATTACAAAGCAATATACGCAAAGATATGAAGACAAAAGCTATTGGAACACATGGACGCAATACTGATGGAAATAAGAAAGACGCCAAAACATAACTGGGATTTAAATATATATATATATATATATATATATATATATATATGTATATGTATATATATATATATGTATATATATATATATATATACATATATATATATATATGTAGATTAAATATATATATTGATTAACAAAGAGGGAAGTGCTATAAACATTTTATGGTATAAACTTTTAGAGTCTAGTGCAGTTCCAGTTTAACAATTGAAAGGCTGTACATGATAAATATTGTTAAGATTAATAGAGAATGTGCACGTATTTTTTTTATTTGCTCAATAAAATCATTAATAACCACAATAAACATATGTGAAATAATTTACAAAATGTCTTAACCAGCGACGGATATGTGATACTTTAAAGTTTCAATTAGAAAGAGAAGTCTAATACGTCAAAGTCTATATCATCTATACATATGCCACAAAAAATAACGCTTTTGCAAGTGAGATAGACATTGGAGGCGCACGATCAAAATGACCAGTACGCTGGCGGTATGCGATAAGCAAATCGTTTAGGGCTAGTTCGCGATGCGGATTCTAAACCCAAAAAAAAACACCCAGCGAGAATACAGTTGGACATAAGAACGATGACAGATTTCTGGACCGTGTCTATTACAGCAAAAAACAAAGCCACTAACCTGCGTGTCCAGCGGTGGGAAGGAAAGATGGCGCTTTCGTGGTCCACTTGCTCAGACAGTCTCTGAATACGGCGACAGCCCCTGTTTGTTTGGGGTCGGAGAAAGCACACTGCACCACAGTTTTAGGATTGTCCACACTTAAGCACAGCTAATGAGTCTCAGACAAGCGATAGTTATTAAGAAATCCGATTCAAACTTGAGGTAATGTCGGCGCCACGTTGTGTTATAAATTTTACTATGCACGCGCGGAATTGGACTCCACCCAATTGATTAGTTGCGAAGTTGAAAGAAGATGCGATAGGCGATCGATCCGTATAAGTTTGTTGACACTATGCGAGTGAACAACTACGGAATCGTTGCGAGACAAGGCAAATGCGAAAAGAACATGCGTAGCGCGCGGCGAACAAAATGCGACTGCCGACGATGCATCGGACGAAGGACGCCGGAGTTGGCATCCCTAGCGGCCTCTCGCGAGAGGAAGTGACTTAGTATTTTAACCGCAATAAACACAGCCAAAAATAAGTCAAATTTGTCTATGTCCACAAACAAGCGTAACCAGACATATTTTAGTAAAACCCTATATCTCGTTCATTTTTCTACCAATTTATCTTCTATTTTCACTGTTAGTACTTAACTTTTAAATATTTTTAAATATTTATGGATAAACTGGTTAGATAACACATATATTCCCTATTACTAAATTGTGAGTCAGTGGGCCTGAAATAGAGGCGTCACCAACATATTAAACCTGTAAATAATACAGATATTGACGGCGCCATCTTAACTTCTTTTTTTATTGCAATATGGCGAGGACCACTTACTCATTTGCTAACTCTTAAAAAATACAACAATCAATTATTGGTTTCAAAAAGAGTGTCAAAGACACCTTTCTTATATGAGGCATACTTTAGACTAAATATGTCTAAGTGTTGAAAACAATTTGTTATATGACATAGCCACGCGATGAAAAGGGCGCCTGGAACCAGCATTAGTGCGATTGGTTCCAGTCCAAAATAAGTCATGAGTACTGGAAGGTCGCAAATTGGATCTAAATGGAACTTTAAAACTCAACTCATTGACCAGCTCCACACAGTCGTATCGATTATGGATTATGTCATACAACAACATCGCTTCAAGCTGTGTTCTTCTTGATTTTAAGTCTAGAAGCTTATATTCTTTAAGCAGTTCATCATAAGTCAGGCGATTTCTACCACACCTAAACTGCATACATCTCAAGAATTTTTTTTGAACCATCTCTAGTTCGTCCACATACTTTTGATAGAAAGGATTCCAGATCGCAACCGCATGCTCCATTTGAGATCTCACAAGAGATTTATACAAGCAGAGATACGTGGAAGGTTGCTTGAACAACACAGATGACCGCATGACAAACCCGTACATTCTGAACGCTTTATTGGTTATACTTTCAATATGTAAATCTAAATGTAGCTTAGAATCAAGAACTATACCAAGGACTCTGAAGGTCACAGCACACTTATCAACTCGTAAACGGAACGTAAACGTATCAACTCGAGCAGCTCAGTATTCTTTGTATGAAACTTCCTACTGCAACGCACACTATTCGGATTCGTAACGTAAACGCCTCGCCTCGGGACCAGCTCACGAACAGCTTTGCTGGTCGGTCAACTAGCGGTCCCCGCGCTTGCGGCTCGTCGTCCGCGCGCTTACGCCTCTCCGTATGCGAGCTGACGTCTTTCCGTTTCCTCACACCCGCGTTTTATTTATTTGTAGATAATCAAAAATTTATGGCTATGATTGCCAACTCGCATATTGTGAACCGAGACATAACCGTGCGCTACACTTTACGTTTAAAATGATCTAGTGCCAGCCAGACCAGAGCGGCCGGCGAGCGGTAAGCGCGGCGTCGCCCAGCCGTAGTCGAGTCGACGTACCGAAGCTGTGCCTGTTTGGTTACGTGCCTACGTCAGGTTGACGCCTGGTTGAACGCGCGGCGAAAGGCGATACGGTGTCGATCCCTTTCCGAGTTGATAAGTGTGCTGAGACCTTGACTTTGGTATCTCTCCTGAGAGCCGAACCACCAATGGAATAGGGAAAATTACTGATTTGCTTTTTCTTCGAAAAAGTAATAATTTTACATTTATCTATGCTGAGTTCTAGCTTATTTTTATCGCAATATAAATAAAAACTATTTAAATCTTCTTGTAACACAAGTTCCGCTATTCGCACATAGATGGCGTTACGGGTATCAATATTGATATTGTATCGATCAATTAGTAGTTACCCCACTCAACACTAGATGTCGCCTCATTGTTTACATATAAAATTAAAACTCGCTATGGAGATTTTTGTACAAATAATGACTTGGTTTATGGTTTTAGATCGAATCGAGGTACACTAGACGTAGGTGTGAACGTATTACACGGGCCCCTACTATAGTGTAAAATTTCTACTGGTTGACGAAGTTGGACGGCTGGTAGTTTTTGAACGTATGCACGGTCAGCTGCTTGCCGCCCGTTTCCGAAGCTTTTCCTTGCATTGCTGTAAAATCGAAAGTATTTGGAAAAATATATCACTGCAGTAAAAATTCACCGTTTTTACATTCTACTCCGCTTCCGCTACTCCTGCTGTTACATCTGGCTACCCAACGTGCGGCGGAAAATTGGAAAATCTGGAGTTGCGGCCGAAACCACACCGAGAAGCGAGGAAAATAGCGAATATGACGTCAGTAAATATGTCGCCGGAGCAACTTAGGGAGATGGTGACGTCTATCACGTCAGCCACAGTTAACGCTCTTCAGTCCCGTCCCAGTGCTTCAGCTTCATTCACAAACGCTACTTTTAGTTTTGACGGCACTCGTCAGTCAGAACGCGTGGAAGAATTTCTAACCACCGCTTCTATTTTCAAAAAGGTGCAACGTATGTCTGACAATGATTCGTTGCAATCACTGCCATTAATACTAAAAGGTGAAGCAATGACTTGGTGGCAAGGTGAAAAGAACAACATTAAGTCCTGGGCTGATTTTGAAAATCGTTTACGTCACGCCTTTGCGCCTAAGAAGCCTGGTTACTTAATTTTTCAAGAAATTTTTAGCTACAGACAGCCAGTCGATATGCTTACAGAATCCTTCGTGGCTAAAAATCGCGCGCTTTTGTCACAACTTCCCTCCCCACCTCTCGCCGAAGTACATCAGTTAAACATTGTATATGGATTACTGAACCGGTGCATTCGGGAAAAGGTACCGAGAGAATTGATTTCATCTTTTGATGAACTGTTGGAAGCAGCGCGTGGAGCTGAACAACTCTTGACTGAAAAATTCAACGCTACTGGAGCTGCTGAACCTCCGAAGAAAATACGATGCCTTTTCTGCAGAGTTGTTGGACATACTATTGAACAATGTCGCAAGCGTATGAAAGTAGAACAACAACAGGCACTTCAACGCAGTAAGGCGACTGAGACAGCTACAACACAGGCACCTTCACCCTCCAGCCCGATTTTCTCATGCTATGGATGTGGGACTCCTGGTGTCGTCAGAAGCAAATGTCCTAAGTGCAAAGCTGCAAATCAAACTCAACCGAAGAATGAGAGAATGGCCTTCTGTGCACTGAATGTCGAGACTGATGCTCGTCTCAGACCTGTGATAGGGATAGGTATTTATAACATAGTAGGCACCGCATATGTTGATACTTGCGCTAAATGCAGCGTAGCATCCTATGAATTATACAATTTACTTGAGAGGCAAGGATGCCGCTTTGAAAAAAATTTTGTAGACGTGACTCTAGCAGACGGAGTAAAGAGAAAGAGGGACGTACTCACCACAAAAGTACCAGTGAGCCTGTGCGGTCGAGTAATACCCACTACCTTCGTCATCATGCCAGAAGCCAAAAACAGTAAAACTTTGCTAGGTGTCGGATTCATACAAGATGCGCAAATCATTCTGGATGTGCCTCAGTTAACATGGCACTTCATTGATCAGCCGAGAATAGTCTATGATCTCATGGAAGAGACGGTCGATGGAATGTCCATGGCAACAGTGGAGTGTGTTGCCTCACCGGAAGTAGCTGTGACAGCACCACTACAGGATCCGAGAGTAGCTGTTCAGAACTCAAATTCTCCGAAAACAGGTAGCCTTCCACCGTATAGATTGATACCCATCGAAGGCATCGAGAGTCCATGCAAGCGACCGCGAATTCTATTTGACGGATACTGCCCTCAGTTCGCAGACTATATGTACGCCGACGCAAGGGATGCCATCGAGTCTGCCGAGGTAACCCTGTCACCAAAAGAGACCTCACTTTTTCCCGACTTTGGTGGTAACAATGTGAACATAGGTGCTATCTCATTCGACTCTGTCAACTGCGGAGCTTTGCATACAGACGAAAAGGAACGTCTAGTAACACTACTAAGAGAAAACCAAGAGGTATTCGAGCCGAATAGAGTTCCAACAAATCTAGCAGAACACTGCATTGAAACTGGAAACCACAGCCCAATATCAGTGCCACCATATCGTTTATCGTCTCCACGCCGTGCTATCTTACAACAGGAAATCAGTAAAATGTTAGAGCAGGATGTCATTGAACCCTGTTCCTCACCTTGGTCAGCACCTGTGGTGATGGTACCCAAGAAAGATGGGTCGATTAGGGTATGCATAGACTATCGCAAGTTGAATGCCATCACTGTGCCAGACATGTATCCTATGCCCAGAATTGATGATCTGCTTCACGAAGCTAAGCCAACGCCACATATGTCAACGCTAGATTTACGCGCCGGATACTGGCAGGTGAAAGTTCGCGAGGCAGACCAGGACAAAACAGCTTTTATCACGCCTACAGGAATTTACCGTTTTAAAAGAATGCCGTTTGGACTTCGGAACGCCCCCGCAACATTCCAAAGGCTGATTGACAGGGTAAAGGTCAGCGCTTCAGACGTAAAAATGTTTGCGTATCTTGATGACCTCATAATTTTATCAGAAACCTACAAAGGCCATATATCAGACCTAGATAAAGTACTGAAGATACTAAACAAAAATAACCTAGCTGTTAATCTAGCCAAGTGTCGTTTCTGTTGTTCAACTATCAAATACCTCGGGCATTACATTACCCCAGAGGGTCTACAAGTGGATCCGGAAAAGATATCGGCTATAGCAGAACAAGCACCGCCGATAAACATTAAACACCTGTTATCATTCCTTCAAACCTGTTCGTGGTACCGAAGGTTCATAGCTAACTTTTCCAAGATTAGTGAACCCTTGACACGCCTTACTAAGAAAGGAGTGATATGGAAATGGGATAGTGAACAGCAACCTCAAGCTGTCTCACCACTGCACCCATTCTGAGGCAAGCGGATGCGAGCAAGCCCTACATTATTAAAACAGATGCGAGCAGTTACGCACTAGGAGCAGTTTTGGTGCAGGGGGAGGGTGAAGACGAACACCCGGTAGAGTATGCGAGTCGGCTGCTCATCCCTGCAGAACGTAACTACAATACCACCGAACGAGAGGCACTCGCTGTAGTGTGGGCTTTAACAAAGTTCAGAGGATACATTGAAGGAGTTCCTGTCACGGTAGTGACTGATCACCAAGCTTTGAAATGGCTAATGGGTTTGAAAACATCAACAGGGAGACTTGCTCGTTGGGCGCTATTGATTCAGTCATTTGATATAACAGTGAAGTATATTCCTGGTCGTACCAATGTGGTCGCCGATGCGCTTTCACGCCCAAGCTGTAACGTGAATTCGAAGACTGCATGTGAACTTTGTAGCATTACCGTCGATATGCCTGTCAAAAGTCCAGCCAGCGTACGCAGCGAGCAATTGAAGGATGAGCATATTCTAAAGGTTATACAAGCGCTTGAGTCAGAAGGTAGTGAAAATGCTATTTATTGGAGTGGCAAAGGTTACATCATGAACAATGGTCTCCTATATAGATATACCTCTGATGATACTGGAGAGGAAGCCCAATTAGTTGTACCACAGCATGAATGGGCTAACATATTGGCCGCCTATCATGATGACCCCCTTGCAGGGCACTACGGAGCTGAGAAAACCTATCAGCGTATCGCACGTAGGTATTACTGGAAGGGTATGAGACGATACATAGAAGCTTATGTCAAAATTGCCTGAAATGTCAGCGATTTAAGCCCACAAATTTGAAACCAGCGGGACTGTTACAAACAACGACCATTAACCAGCGTTTTGAGGTCATTTGATTTATTTGGACCCTTACCCACTACTGCAATGGGAAAAAACTGGATAATGATAGTCGAAGATATAGCAACCGGATGGGTGGAACTCTTCGCACTTAAAGTAGCTAATGCCGAGACATGTGCCAACCTACTAATTGATGAAGTATTCCTGCGCTATGGTGTACCAAGACGAATTCATAGTGACAATGGCCCGTACCTAATAAAGAATGTATTGGGAGCCAATTCATACGCCTTGGCAAAACCTGATGATCCTGATACCCAAGTTGGCGTATATCATACTTCAGCTCTCACTCATTATCATGGTGATAATAGTTGTCTGCCGTCACCTGTGAAACCCATAAAAAAAAGTGGGCGACCACGTAAAATTATTTAAAAGAATAAAAAAAACAACACTTTCAACTTCATGTCACTTATGCTGATTCTCTCGCCGGGACGTCTTCGGAATCAGAGGTCCCCCTCTGTAACACAAGTTCCGCTATTCGCACATAGATGGCGTTACGGGTATCAATATTGATATTGTATCGATCAATTAGTAGTTACCCCACTCAACACTAGATGTCGCCTCATTGTTTACATATAAAATTAAAACTCGCTATGGAGATTTTTGTACAAATAATGACTTGGTTTATGGTTTTATATCGAATCGAGGTACACCAGACGTAGGTGTGAACGTATTACACGGGCCCCTACTATAGTGTAAAATTTCTACTGGTTGACGAAGTTGGACGGCTGGTAGTTTTTGAACGTATGCACGGTCAGCTGCTTGCCGCCCGTTTCCGAAGCTTTTCCTTGCATTGCTGTAAAATCGAAAGTATTTGGAAAAATATATCACTGCAGTAAAAATTCACCGTTTTTACATTCTACTCCGCTTCCGCTACTCCTGCTGTTACATTCTTGAAATTTGATATGGTCGTTATAATTTTCAATAGTTGTATAAATTTTAAGATCATCTGCATATAACAGAAAATTACAGTGCTTGAAGCAGTAACCTACATCATTAATGAAAAGAACAAATAATAACGGCCCTAGAATTGATTCCTGGGGAACCCCAGAAGTAACAGATACAGCTTCGGACTCATAAGCGTTGATTACCACTTTTTGGCTTCGGTTCGTGATGTAAGATTTAAACCCACGCCACAAATTTCCCCTGATGCCATTGTAAGCTATTTTTTCAAGAAGAATTTTATGGTCTACTCTATTGAAAGCCCTACGATAGTCAGTATAGGCACTATCTACCTGGATATTCGCGTCTAAACTCTTAAATAAATACGTTATGTATACCAGCATATTAGTAACAGTGGAGCGGTGCTTGACAAAACCATGCTGTTGTTCACATATATTACCATGTATGCTGGAATACACAGCATCATGAACTAGATTTTTATATACCCTCGAGATAATGGGTAATATGGATATTGGTCTAAAGTTTTGTACATCCTTTTTCGAACCACCTTTATGAATAGGATGTATCCTCGCAGTTTTCCAAATTTTAGGAAAAATTCCTTCTTGTAAACATTTATTGAAGAGGATACAAAGTGGTTCATCAATAGCCTCTGCCGTATGTTTGAGAAAATATGCATCAATACCATCCACTCCTGCACTCTTTGAAGTATCCAAAGATTGTAAAACTTTTCGAACATCATCTTTTTTAATTATTAATTCAGAGATACAAGCGTCGGAATCATTATTTTCATCTAACTCAATATCATCAATATCAAAACTATCTGGTACTGATGATGGCTCAAATACTGATTGGAAATAATTCGGAAAAAGAGTACAGATATCAGCTGGAGTATTTGCAATTTCATTATTATTGTGAACTGTATTGGGTATGCCAGAGTTACTTTTCCTATTTTTTATATATGACCAAAAGGCTTTAGAATTTGTTTTAAGTTTTTGTTCTAAACTATTAACGTAATTATAATAACAGCGGTCCGATGCTTCTTTAAATTTCTTACGATAAATGGAATAGATATTATAATTTGATTCATTATTAAACTTTTTCATGCGAATCCATAACCTATTTTTCTTTTCATATAAATGGATTAATTCAGGGGTTAACCGACAGGGATATGAAGATGGTTTTATTATTTTGGTAGGTATGCAATTTTTTATAATATTAAATATTTCTTCATAAAAGCAATCTACTGCATCTTCAGCCTTTAAAACAGATAATAATTCAGGCCAGTTTTTTGCCTTTATTTCCTTACGCACCTTCTCAAAGTCTGCATTCCTGTAGCAGTATTTCAGGCGCGAATTTCGCGGCAAACATGTGGAGCTAGAGGTAACAGGAAGCAAAACATGAAAGGGGGGGGTGATCATCATGTACAAGAACTAACAAAGAGTGTCCAGCAACGGGAGAAAGGCTACAGTTAATGTTATTAGTCAAGAAAAGATCCAAAATGTTGTTAGATTTATTTAAGATTGAGTTTAATTGATGGCAGTTGTGTTATGAAATAAAATTAGCTAAGCAAGAATGTTTCATATTTATCTGTGAATTTAATATCGGCTGGAGATGTAACCCTAAACGTTTCCATTTAAGTTTAGGCAAATTAAAATCCCCCACAATAAAAAAGTCTGACGAGTTGAAATGTAGATAGTTACTTAATTTTTTTTAGTATCAAGTCGTAAGCATCAAACTTTTGCTGTGGCGGAATATAAACTGCCGCTAACAAATTAATACGATTAGCCACATGTACATTAAAAATTAGGTAATCAACAAGTGGTGGAATATCCGAGTTACCGTAGGGTTGCGCGGGGGGCGGGGAGTCGGTGCAGTCCGTGGCGATGAGCGTGCGCAATACAGCGACCAGCACTCCGCCGCCGTCCTTGCGCGCAGTAATTGCGCGATCCCGGTCGGAGCGAAACACCTGATACCTGTTATCTACGAATTCACTGTCCAGTATGTCCTACTGCTAATATTTTATTTTTCAACTAACCCAACTTATCCTATCAATTTTGCTATAAACATTATTTCCAACTCACTATCAACTCACTATTTTGAACTTGCTATCTATACTCGCTGTGTTTGGAACGACGTAATGGCAGTAATCATCTAGTAGAGGACCCAGTTGTGTTTCATAGTAACGCAAATTCTAACATAACACGTTCAGCACTTATTCTTCTCATTAGTACGTCTACCTAAACTATAAGTACGTTTATTTAAATTTTATTAAATAATTATATTTATACGTAATTTTGGTATCAAATCAAAGTTTATCTAAACTACAAGAAAGTTTATTTAAATTCTAATAACATCATTTTGTAACCCAGTTAATGTTTACCTAAACTACAAGAACATTTATCTAAATCCTATTAAATAATTGAATTTATATTTATCCATAGTTTTGTAACATAGTTAACGTTTATCTAAATCCTATTACATCACTCTCTCACTCAACTCACTATCAACTCACTATTTTGAACTTGCTATCTATACTCGCTGTGTTTGGAACGACGTAATGGCAGTAATCATCTAGTAGAGGACCCAGTTGTGTTTCATAGTAACGCAAATTCTAACATAACACGTTCAGCACTTATTCTTCTCATTAGTACGTCTACCTAAACTATAAGTACGTTTATTTAAATTTTATTAAATAATTATATTTATACGTAATTTTGGTATCAAATCAAAGTTTATCTAAACTACAAGAAAGTTTATTTAAATTCTAATAACATCATTTTGTAACCCAGTTAATGTTTACCTAAACTACAAGAACATTTATCTAAATCCTATTAAATAATTGAATTTATATTTATCCATAGTTTTGTAACATAGTTAACGTTTATCTAAATCCTATTACATAATTGAAATTATATTTATCCATAATTTTGTAAAATTTCTTTAAAGTTTATACGACAAATACGTTTCTTTAAAGTTTATTAAATAATTGAATTTATGCATAATTTTGTAACCTAATTAAAGTTGACCTAGAGTATGTTCTGTTCTACATATGAGCATATAGTTTACGTTAGTATATTCATTAGAAGCTCAGTTTTCTAGATTGTGGCCCCCCGTAGGGGAAGTTACAGCACCTCCACCGCTGAACTTAGTAGACCTCGACTCCAGACTGGACAGTCTTCCTGCCTTGGGACCAATATGCTCAAACATTTATACCATGATTTAAATGTAATAAGCCTGATACAGACAAGAGAGAGTTAAAGAGGGGCAAGATAATCTTGCAACAGATTCAGCTGCTTCGGAACCTGCATCTTCACAATATTCCGGGGTCTGAGCAGAAAATATTACTTTTAAATCTTCAAATCAACTGAATCCCTAATTGCTAAAAGAGCATACTATAAAAATATGATCCAGTTTGTCTTGTCAGTCATAATAGGTCAGTTAAATATGACTTGTACATACCAAAACTACTTTTATTGAGGTTTCTTTTAATCTCCATTATTAAGGTTTTAATTCCTATAATAGTTTTCACGGGAATTAGGTTTTAACTCCTAGAATTTTGTTCATACGAGAAAATATATTTAAGTTTAATGAAAGTAAGGATTTTAGTTAAGTAAATGGTAAATATATAAAACATTAAATTTTTAAAGTTAAATTTAAATAAATGAAAGGTATTTCAAATCACTCTAGAAATCCCACTCCAAAGAATAGACTTAATTTAAAATTACATAATTAAAGTAACATTAAGACTTAATTTTTCTCAACAAACTTTTATTATTATTATAGATTTGCTTTAATGCAGTTGCCCTGCCCAGTTTTGCTTAAAGTTCATGACCGTTGCCAAATTACAGCTTTTTGATACTAATTGTCTCTAAGTAAAACCAAGGACAAAGAGACAAACAGAAATGGCAAAACTATAAGGGTTCCTTTTTTCGTAGTAAACATATTATCTCTAGTCACAGTCTAAGTCGATCGGAATTTTGACATTCTAAACTATATGTAAACTTACACTGTTACCGAATGTTACTGCTATGCCGTGGTTCTCTCAAAAACTGAATACTTATGCAATGTATAGTGACTTTGCTAATACTTCATTCATCTTCCGTCTTTTGGCGAGAGTTCCCACAGCACTGATCTGTTGTAGCTCTCTACAGCGGACTGCTGCCACCGTCTATACGTATCTCCCCCTCTCCCCAGTTCTCCCGATGTGGCGGTGCAATGGTAAGCCTTGTCAAACATGTCTTTCGCTAGGCGGGAGATGAAAGTCAAGAAATAAGTATTTCTACTTTAAGTCCCGACGGATGACTTCTTAAGATCGCCTTAATAATGAGCCGCGTCCGTAGTTGAAGGCGAGAGAAAAGTACTGGATAGAGCTTCCCCCGGGCCATCTTCACTATCGTCACCATTCTCAAGCTGAGGCATCTGCCAAACTTTAGATACCTCTAGGTATTTGACGTGCGAGTGCCTCGGCACATTTTCCCAGTAGAGCTGCAAGGATGGCAGGAAGTTAGTATTCTCTGAGATCAATGTCTGCTTAGTGTTCACTTAGAACCTCCGTTTGAAGAGCTTCTCGGGCAGGACGTCCTATACGGTTGTTTGGAGGTTACCTATTTGCGGCGTACTTTGAGTTCAAACGCATTGGAAAATTACCATGATCTTTCGTTCCTCAGGGAAGGAGAGGCCACAATCCTGAGCAGTCTTGGTATGGGTGTTACACACATTTTTATTGCAGTCTCTAACCTAAAACCTTAACTTAAACTTTTTTCTTCGTGAGTGCCTTTCGGCCACAGGAAATCGGACGGTTATGCTTCTCACCCACTAAAAAACTCACGGTGACAACGGCGTTACCGCTTTTGCTAAGTGCGTATGCTAAATCTCGCTCCAAAGACCTGGCACGGCGGCCGCTTATCAGCGGCTCTCAGTTATCGAGAGGAGTCTGAGTGGCCTGTGCGGTGGAACGTCGGCTTTCAATTTTATCTGCTAGGGTAAAGACGCGTGTTGACACAAATTCTCCTTTCAACCTGGGGGACCGTATTTGTGGAACGACGGAATCCCGTTTCCATGGCCCACGTTATGGAGGCAGCAGTTGCATGCCACAGGCACGCCTCCTGCGCCTTTTTACGCGGGAAAAATCCCTTCGGGCACCTTACCAGTAACGGGATACCGGGAAGGTTATGTGGCGTTTAACACTAAAAACTCCGCGGTGTCACCTCTCAGCCACTATGGGCCAGCCCTGGCGCGGCGACCACTATGGCGATCAGTGACTCGCTCACGGCACCCCATGCTTTAGTCAGAGGTCAACCCATGCGCCTATCTTATCCTGTTAAGTAGTACCTATTTTGATTCCTTTTTCCACCTTCTCGCCCACAATCGTGCTAAGAATGGCCGTTTGTCAGCGTTGGGTCTTGCCCTAGGCTCTGTGTATTTTGAACAGCGCCATCTATTGGTGACCAAAAAAAAACTAATAAATAAGAACACTCCGAAAACATCAAAATTGTAAATTTTGAAGGTTCCGTATTCCGTACCCAAAAGCTAAAAACGGGACCCTGTTACTAAAAGTCCGCTGCCTGCCCTTCAGTCCGTCTGTCTGTCTGTCACCAGGCTGTATCTCATAAACCGTGATAGCTAGACAGTTGAAATTTTCACAGATGATGTATTTCTCTTGCCGCTATAACAACTAAAAACAGAGTAAAATAAATATTTAATTGAGGCTCCCGTACAACAAACGTGATTTTTTATAGATAATGGGATGGAATGGAACCCTTTGTGCGCGAGGCCGACTCTCACTTGGCCGGTTATTAACTTTATTATTTTAGATAAACCATAACATAAAATTGACAAAAGTTTTAGCCAATGCAACCAAACAATTTTTCGAACAAAAATGTTTGACGTGATTCTTTAAATTGATATAACTTTTTTATTTATAAATGGATTTCAATGAAACAAACACTGAATTTTAAGGAAAACTTATCAAAATACATAAATGAAAATTGCAACCGAAGCTGTTTAGCCGTTTATGAGATAAGCATGCACAAACGCAGTTTTACGAACAAAAATGTTTGACGTGATTCTTTAAAATTGATATAACTTTTTTATTTATTAACGGATTTAAATGAAACAAACACTAAATTTTAAGTGAAGCTTATCACAATATTTTAGTGAAAACCACAACTGAATCGGTTCAGCCATTTTTCAGATTAGCGTGCACAAACGCACAGACAAACAGACAAACAGACAAACCGACAAACAGACAAACAGACAAAAAATCTAAAAATCATTGTTTTGTGTTCTATTGCGTTAGTTAAAGCCCCCAAAAGTATTTTTTCTCATTTATCTTCCATGTACAGACAGCGATGGGTTACGATTTTATTATATGTATGTATTGACTAGGAAATAATTTTAAAGAAATAAGTCCTGTTTTCTCTGAATAAACTATTTAAGCACAAATAAAGGAATGGCCTTTCTTACACGTATGTATTTAGAAGTTAAACCTAAGCTGAATTGCAACTAAAATTAAATATAAGTAATTAAACATTTAAATTGATGTTAAAATTTAAATCAGATTTTAGTCAAAGACTTCACAACAAATCACCAATCTATTGAACAAATTTATCTTCGTCATAAATAAAAGAAAGTTGAAATGTAAAAGTCAATCCTACATAATTACCTATACCTATCTCCATTTCTATTCTCCTATTGATTTCCTAATTTCCTATACAGAATACGATGCTAATGTGTTCAGTTACTTTCCAATCTAACAAAGTGTGTGTTTCTAAAATGATCCCCGGTGTAAGGAATGATTTCCTAACATGGATATTTTCCGGTGTAAGAAAATATCCGCCTAGAGCTAAGCTAGAGTTTTGAGAGAGCCTCTCTCGCTCTAATCTAAAGCTGCCTATCTAAGAAAATCCCGCCTACAAATGCCTATTTACAAATCCTACTCTGGTGTGTGTTGAATATGACTAAAAGTCATATTCCCTAGCTGCTATAAATTCGGAGCTGGTCTGGGTTGACCCTTCTACCTATAGCCCGTCGAGTTCTGAATTAAATCTCATAGGGATTGGGAGATTCCAAACAGCCTAACTACACAATCTAAAGGGACCACATTTGCGTCTGTTCTCCTTGATTCTAAAGTGGATTAACAATCACACGCCTTTCGGATCGTCGGCTCTTTAGCGTCAAGGAAACATTATAACAACTGTGGGTAGCTAACAAGGCTAATAAATTAAGCCCGCCAAATTCGCTACAAATCTGGCTATTTTACCTAAAGTCTCTATTCCTTTGGAGATCCCTCCATTTCTGTAGGCCAAAGGAACAGAAACTAACGAAGGTTTGACCATTAAAGCCCCAAACTGACACAAAACTCAAACTATAAAACCAAATATAAATTAACAACAAATCTTTAGACACCGAAAAATAAAATAGAACGAACAATGAATTATTATAAATTCATTGAACGAACCAATTCATCCTCCAAAATCAAAAGACCATCACTAAACTGAATTTACACTTAAATTGTTAATTAACACTATACAAAAAACTAATTTCTGCAATTTTACACTAAAATGATTTATTAAATTATTATAATTTACTTGGGACAAACTAATTAATTTTTAAAATTTACTAAACTTTAATTTCAGAATATTTTTACCACATATTCCTAATTAAAGTTATAATCAAGGGACCGCGGGATAATTAAACGACCTATACTGTCAAACCAACGTATTCCCCACACAAAACACTATTTTTTCAAGACTTCTTCGTTTCTTGAGTTAAAATAAAACTTGACATAATTAACCAGAAGCTCGAAGCGCCAATGATCCCGTTTCCTCCCTCCAAGAATCCTTTAAAGGGACGCTAGTCCAAACATAAACCACGCCCTTTTTCTTGAAATCGGCCAATGGTAATCGTCCTGCGTCCGAGTTCCATTTTTTACCTGCGTCTACGACTGACGCTATCCCAAAATTTCACCACGTTTTTATTTGCAACGGATAAACAGTGTATATTTTAATTAATATAAAATTAAAAAATGATGCATTCGTTTTGCACACAATATATAAATATGAAGTAGGTATGTTATGATTTTAAAAGCATTCTATGAAGAATAGAATGACATAATAGGAGTAAATTGTGTATAAATTTATCTCACGTTTTGTAAGACAAAATAAGTCCAAAACAGACTGATCCTGACTTATATAAAACTCATAGTTTATTCCAGTTCTTATTCTCTACTGAGAATTGAATTCAGGCTATTTAGATTTTGTCTATGACCTAGGTCACAGATCTTCAATTGGTGTGTTCAACTTTCATAAACTGAGAAGTGCGTCAGGTCAAAAACGTCTGGTCAAGATAGACTTGATTAACATGATATACAAATTGTTGATATTTTCACCATATTGAAAATCGAATTCAGATGAATATAGAAAATATTCACAGATAATTCCATACGTCATACATTATGGAACAAAACTCATAACTATCATCTGAAATTCGAGTCAAATGGTGGCGTGGTATTAAAATAAATAGGTATGTACCCAATAATTACCACGAGAAATTCCATTCTCACGGATTTTTTAAATGCTTACTTGTAAAAGTATGCAAGTCATAAAGTATAGAAATTTATTACATTTTTTTGTTGATTTTTAGCGCTGTACTCAGAATTTTAGCCAAGTGTTCAAAATGGTTTATAAGTAAAAGCAATATTTATGATTTAGAAAGAGAAACCAATATATGTTGAAGCGAGACAATATCTCAGCTTGCATCTCAACCCATTCCGACTAAATTAAACCATCTCTTACACCAATAGAGACCAAAATTCAATTTCAGACTAATAGTTTTTTACTAATTCAGCCAATATGCACACAAAGAAAGTCTATTCGTTAGTGGATAAATGAACGTTTCTCATGATTGTAATACCGGATTTACACATGCGTGTTCGCTATTCGCCTCGTCATTCGACGAAACATTCCACGAACTATTCGTGTACGAATGCCGACGCGAACTGCTGTTTACACATTCGTGTGTTGATTCATTATGAGATTCGCACACGAATATGGAGGACGTGGACATAATGGCGGCATGCACGCTACATTTACAATTATGTCTTCTACCCGGGTATTAACCCACGCTTAGGTATATACCTGTATGTGGTGGGTAGATTGGGATGTTTATTTAAAACCAGCCGAAGCCCGCGACTTCGTTCGCGTAGACTTTATGACTTCGGAAAATGCTCATCAGTCTGAATAACTTTTGCTACGATGTCATTTTTAGGGTTCCGTACCCAAAGGGTAAAAAAGGGACTCTTCTACGAAGACTTCGCTGTCTGTCCGTCTGTCTGTCATCAGGCTGTATCTCAAGAACCGCGATAGCTAGACAGTTGAAATTTTCACAAATAATGTATTTCTGTTGCCGCTATAACAACAAATACTAAAAACAAAATAAAATAAATATTTAAGCTTTTAGCTTATTTGGGGCTCCCACACAACGCGATTTTTTAAAGATAATGGTACGGAACCCTTAGTGCGCAAATTCGATTCGCACTTGGCCGGTTTTATATGTATACTGTATAGACTAGTGGACTTTATCCGTGTTATTATAAAACGCAGACTAGCTGTACCCGCGGGCTTCGCTCCCCGTGGGGATTTCGTGATAAAGAGTACATTATGTCCTTCCCCAAGTCTCAAATTATATCTATACCAAATTTGTTCTATATCAGTTCAGTAGTAGCGTGAAGAGATAACAAACAAATATACAAACTCACTTTCGCATTTATAATATTAGTAGGATATAAATTTAGTGAGAGTCCTCTAATTATATGTAGAAATCTATCAAAAGGTCATTTAATGTATAAAACAATGAATATATCTAAAAGAGAAAATAACAAAGATTAAAATCACTGATGCTATAAGTATTTATTAAATATAGAGATATCATCTTATTTGATGTCTGATTGCCTATTTTAACATATAATTAGGTCTACACACATTTGCCCACAAAAAATGTTAACTTAGACCTTTCAATTCGTATGTTTCCATACAAGTCATACAACTACATATACGTCCTGTTGGGTCGGGCGCTAGCTGCCAACTGCCGGCAGGCGAAAGTGTAAACAGCCAGTTCGTGTTCGCTATTCGTGTCCTTTGATTCGCGTCCGAAAAACCGCCCTCAACGCGAACTCGCGAATCGCGAGGCGAATCACGAGGCGAATAACGAACTGACTGTTTACACATGCTAGTTCGTTATTCGCCTCGTCATTCGCCTCGCGATTCGCGCGAATGTGTAAACGCGGCATAAAACAGAATCACTTAGGCAAACATGGGTCAGCCAAACAATTTTTTAAATATTTATTACCTCCATCAAAACGAGTACCTGGTATAAACAAACCCTCATTGATAAGAACTTTTACCGACTAAGGCATGAATCATGTTACATTATTGATTTGAAATGAGTATCGCATGAAGTTGGTATACATTTATAAATATTTGAGAATGATATAACAAGAACGTAAATTTGCGAATCGTCACAGCCATGAAGGCTGATAGTCCTCTAACACCTGTCGACACTGTGGAGGTGGATTGATAGCCCACCGACACCTGTCAGGCCAAAGTCAGAAAACGTGTAGGAAGGTTGATAGCCTTCCGACACCTGCCAGACCGAAGTCAGAGTTCGTGAAGGAAAGTTGATAGCCTTCCGACACCTGCCAGACCAAAGTCTGAAATCGTGAAGGAAGGTTGATAGCCTTCCGACACCTGCCAGACCGAAGTCTGAAATCGTGAAGGAAGGTTGATAGCCTTTCGACACCTGCCAGACCGAAGTCTGAAATCGTGGAGGAAGGTGGATAGCCTTCCGACACCTGCCAGACCGAAGTCAGAGTTCGTGAAGGAAGGTTGATAGCCTTCCGACACCTGCCAGACCGAAGTCAGAGTTCGTGAAGAAAGGTTGATAGCCTTTCGACACCTGCCAGACCGAAGTCTGAAATCGTGAAGGAAGGTTGATAGCCTTCCGACACCTGCCAGACCGAAGTCAGAGTTCACGAAGGAAGGTTGATAGCCTTTCGACACCTGCCAGACCAAAATCATAAATCTTCTTAGGTGGCCAATTCCAAATATTTTTACACATGTTTATCACATTTTAATACACTTCGGAATTGGCTCTTGTTATTCTTATACCCCGGCTTTCTTTACTAATATACATCAAACTTTGTGGTACGGGGATTTCAGATATCTCATAACATTAAAACGAGTAATTTGCTCACTTTGGTCTGAAACTTGCTTTTGTGACCCTTGAGATCTTACCTTTGCCCAGACTAGGTGAGATACTTCGCCAAATGCTTTGCAGATAACTTCCACTTTAGGGTCGGCTACTCATTTGCGAAATATGATCTGAGGCTTCTTAGAGCATTACTGTTAGGGTCTGCCACCTTGACAAAGCATTAACCGCTAAGGTCTGCCGCTCTACAGTGAACTATTATGGATGTTCTCACACTTCAGAGCCTTGCACACATTTGGGACTGCCTCATAATAGAGATTGTTTACTGAATGTGTATCACACACCTTCTTAGATTCCACCTCTTATCAGAGATGCACAGAATATTCTCAATATTCTCAATCATCAGTGCTTTATGCAGTCTGTCAGTTCTTCATAAATTTTACTTCTAGAGCGTCAATCTATCTGAGAGCGCATACTAGGTTACTGCTTCCCATTATTGATCATGAAATACAGGCGCTCTGTCTTGTGTTGAGTCAGCCTCACATGAGAGGGTCTGCCAGTGTTGTTTGTTTTACTTACATTCCTCATTTTAGATATGTAAAAATTCACCAACACTGCCTTTGAACTCAAATTCTAATCTGATTTTGTGTGCTTATGTCTCTCATATGTTAGACATTTACTAATTCTATAGAGTGTAAGTGACTCTTGTACTACATTTTATTCCATCTGCTGTACTGCACAGAACCATTCATGTTCTCACATAGGTATTTTCTTCAAGCTCCCCGCTTACACATAATCTCAGATTGACACATGAAATGAAAGGTCATTTCAGCAGATCACATATAATTTTCGGGGTGGGTCTTCAACAGAGCGTCATTCATTATCTTCGAAACACTTTACAGTTTTTTTTTACGCATTGAGCAATCTCAATATTTTTTTTAAGCTGCCTGTGTGCATTTGATCTTATTTCACGATTGCCATAATGTGCTGATTCTCAGGACCTATATATTTTATACCCTTCGGGACATTAAGTTCTTACTAGTGTTCACTAATCCAAGTGCGGGTCAAGCCCTGTGCTGCTTAACATGCGTAATCGCTAGTTACGAGTACTTCCGCCTGGGTCATCGAAACCCTCACACTTATATTGAACTCCTGCCACACCATTGACAGCAGTAATTCTTAGCAGCTTCTTCTAGGTCCTGAAAGCAAATGATCATTATTAAGATATTTTTAATCTGTGAAGTCTATAATTCTTGTAATTTAGTCTATAGCAATTCTCTATGTCTTAATGTCAAACATTGGCTATTAAAAAAAATGGAGGGACTACTTGAGTTGATTTGTCAGAAATAATACATAGTATATATGGCGCGGAATAAGTTCTTAAAAATTATATTGTAAAAGAGAATCGTCATTCGAGTTAATAGTAATTGTATTTTTATCAAGTGATTAAACACGAGTGTGGAATGATCTGTCAGTATTTCATTGGATTGCCCTTGAGAAAACCCAACATGGATATTATAGTGAGGAATGGAAACAATGGCGCGGCCTAATATTGGCTTCGCTTTCAATCAGAAGTGGAACAAGAATACCAATGCCAAACCTGATACCGATATAACGCAAGTATATTCTGAATTCCTGCCTGATCAGTGAGTTATTTCTTTTAATGGTTAACTCGTACAGTTCGGTGATGGGAAGTTTATGTGATGAATGGTGTAAATAACTCATTAAACGTCGTTTCGTATATGATACGATTACCTACCCTAATGACCTACGTGATCTCGTTATTACTTTATTAATGTGTAGTGTGATTGTTAACAAGTGATGGTCGACTAAGCCTTGTATGAGATTTGTAGTACCTATGTCATCAGTAAAATATTATAAACTGCGTTTCGGTACATACCTGAGAAAGTTTTACTATACTTACCTAATGTGGTATTGTTATATGCAAATATTTGGCGGATTAGTAGTTCAGAGGTAAATGCAAAAAAAAAAATTTGAATGTATAGGTACAGACAGTACTATTTCTGTAGACACTTAACTTTTGTTTTTACTGCGGTATAGGTATATGATTATTATTTATTAGTGAACATCTTGTCATTGTTCTTGGAATTTACCATGAGTTTAGGTGTTAGCTGTAATATGGGTGAATTTTTAAAAACAAATTATTTTTTACTACTGATTTACAAGTTAATAAGTTTTACATATAATTTTTCATGTGTGTTTGTTTATAATCCTACTATTCTGGTTAAGCAGTTACTTGTATTTTAATTAAATTAGGAAGTTGTTAACTCTGTAGTCTCAAAGAATTTCTTAGTCAGGCAACGGTGAATTTCCTAAACATCAACAATGTTACCATAGGACTTTTTCAAGCTATGGTAGTTACCTCATCCGCTCATAGTTACTGTAATTTGTGCAATAAAAATATATATATATATATAAACCTTAGTATAAGGAATATCAGTATAAACAGTCAAAGGTTTTATTTAGATATAAGGGCACTATAGTAAGTAGAATATGTTGCATGTTACTCAATTTCTTCAATCAATAATTGATTCTAATTTAAAAAGGAATCAACAAATTAAAAGTTTTTGTAAAAGAAGTAGTAATTCAACCAATGTCCTTTATAGACTATCAAATTAAATAGATACTGATGCACTAATAACAGCATACTAGGGCCTAGTGGAATCAGTCCAGTAGAGATGGTACACTACATACACTGATAAAGATTCAGCTTTTAAAATGCAATAGCACGGTATTCAAGCAATGTTCTGTCTCCAAAATACAGAAAGGTAATAATGTACGACTGTAAAAATAAATAAATAAAATTAAAACCAAATTTAACTGTAATAAGTTAGTATATGTGTAATGGATAAAGCAATATTTATGAAAACTAATTCTCAACTGTGTCCTAGTTTATCTGATGTAGTAAAAAGAAAGAGTTATGTGCCTTATTGCACAAGAAATAGAATAGAAATAGAAATAGAAAAAACTTTATTCGGCGATGAATTGTGCACTTGCAAACATTTGTAACTGAACACTGAAAGATATACGAGCTTAACATTAACTAAAACTATTAAAACCATCTTATCACTGAAGGTGATGTCCGCTCAGCATAGGGTGCTGGTCGCCGGTTGCGGCAAGCAACAGCACTGGTCTTCCATAGAACCAAAATTTTACAAACAGGGTCGACCTTGTGAATTGTGCAATTGTGCATAGTGTTAATGCGAGAAATATATATTTAGAATACACAGTTGAAATATGGTGTAAATTAGGATAGTGTATAAATGAAAAAAAAAAAAAACAGTAAATATATAGTATCATGCAAAATGTGAAAATTAATAGTAAAGACAACAGAGTACTATATGTATGGCACCAAAGATTGAAACAATTATAAAGAAATAAATGTAATTTTGTTTAAGAAAATAATTATGTCATGTTGATTCATATCATAATATTTGAGAACTGAGCGCAGATATATAATAGAGAACCAAAAGAAGAAAATAAAAAGGTTGGTACAACACAGAGGGTCATGTTCCAGCGGGATGATGATGAAATGTTATTTTAGTGCTAAAGATTATTTGTTTTCATATGATAAATTGTAATGACTTATTTACTTAATAGTATACCTTTAATATTAGTATAAGGTTAAGGATGAGATGTACACTTTATTATTGGGTACCCACTGTAGATAAATTTGGTAGATAGGAGGTTGGTAACTGGATGCTCTTAAATTAATTTGGCATCACAAACTTGGCATAATCTTCTTTATACGAATATTTTGCGGCATAAAAAAAAATTAATTACATAATAGGTATATATTTTGTTGTTTGGACGAATGTTTACATGTCTGAATAATATATGGGAGAATTTTGTTAAGGAGAATTAGACTTTTGCCAAAATTTAATTTTGTCTACAATTAATTACTCTGAATTAATCATGTAAGCTAGGTTATAGTTGTGCAGTGAAGAGGCAGAAGTTTGTTTATAGATTATGAAAGGTATGCCAAAAGCTGATTTTAAATGTGAACTGTCTGAGATATGGATAATGGTTTCACTTTTATTTATTATGGATGTGAAATTTGTGCCATCCACTGTAATGCATTATAATAATATTATAACGTAAAAAGTTCTGCTAAAATGGGTAGGTCCTTTTATAAATTAATAGTGACTTAAAAAATATATATATATACACCTGTGATTGTACAAATTCACTAGATGGAACGAAATCTAAATATTTTGATGGTGACGGTACCTACAATTAAAAATCTTATTTTATCTAGAAACTAACTAGAAACTTAAAAGCCCCTAGTCCTAAAAGTATCCTAATTTAAAAAGACAAGAAATGGGAAATGAAAGTTAAAAGCCCCTAGTCCTAAAGGTACTCTAATTTAGAAGGACAAGAAATAGGAAATACTTAAGAGTTAATTGAGTATCAGCAATAAGTAAAGTCTGTTATAATGATAACTGTCTAAAGTCTGTTGTAATGATGACATAAGTAATTTTGAATTAATTAAATATGTGAGATTAGAAGACGGAATGTTGTAGGGTGTTTAGTTCTTAATATAAATGATAGATTTATTAGTATGAGTACATGTGCATTATTGTCCATGCCGTTTTGAGAAACAGATTTTTTCTTGTATTTAGAAAATAAATATTTTAAAGCAAACCGATAGATTTGTATAGCAAAGTTTTAAGGATCTTTAGCTGAATCAGTGTCAAATGACACTTCTAAAATTTTTAAGTCCCGAATAATTTGTTTTAATTGTGGAAAAAAGGACATAATAGCACTGAATGTATAAAACCTGAAGAAGTGATATACATAACTGTTGGAGAGTAACACAGTGTAAAAGATTGTAAGTTTGGTAAAAATTGTGCTGTTATAAATTCATATGGCAATAGCTATGACTTCAATGGTAGTTTGTCTAAGACTGATATAATATATGAGCGAATATTTAACATTATAACACATTGATTTAAATCTATCTTTATATAAAAGAAGAAATTTGCCTGGCTGACATATTGACTAATCGATCAATGCACAGCTGAAAACACTGGGTAAATTTTACACAAACATTCCTTAAAGACAATGTTCACTGGAACTTTCGGAATCCACCTCTAAATGATGCCGGGTAAAATGTATGATTTTTGAAGTTATAAATGTAAAATGTATAGTATGTGCTTAAAGTTGAGATAGAAGTTATCTTTATGTTTTAATAATGTAAACTATGGGGTGAAAATAGGGGAAAGAAATTGAATCAGATAAGAACTGTCTTTGATCTTGCCCAACTATTTACAGTTTTCAGACAGTTATTCAAATGTCTTGGCTCTGTATTGAATAAAAAAAAAGTGTTGGTTTATATTTTATAATGTTTGTATAATGTAAATGTTACCTATCATCATATGAGCCACAGGAGGGCCGCTGCTGGACATAGACCTTTTCAATGGTTTTCCAAAACAAATAATAATAATTATTCAATTTGAAATCAAATTGGTTTATATAAATATTTATTCACCAATACCTACGGAGATTATTTTGCTGTTAAGTTAATGATATTAATTATATGAATACAACTGACCTAAAGGTGTACATATGGTGTGTTTATGTCGTATGTTGAATGTCAATAAAAAAAAGGGGTCTGTTATAAATATATATCATAATGTTTATTAATTAGGTGAAGCTTTTCTCCAATCCTGCCTACTATTAAGTATCTGGTGGATAGAAGTAGTCTGACGAACAATAATTTCAACTTGTTATGAATTGCTATTTTGTGTTTTATATTCATACATGTAAGAAGACTAAAACAAGATATTAACGAAGGAGTGACTGACGGCATAACGTGCTTTTGGATGCACGGAGAAATTCGCAATTGAAACTTTAAAGCAATTTCATATCACATCTCTCTCATAATACAGAAGATATTCTGCATTCTGAATTTTACAGTATACGTGCGTATATTAGCGAATATTTTGATAGAACCATAAAGTTGGAATAAGTGCTTATGTAGATATCAATCAAAATGTAACTCACAAAATAAAAATAAATGTTTCTGATACTGGTGATATTAGCTAAATATGCAACAGAAGGTGCAGAAATAATAGGAAAAAAGAAATCCTTATTTTGGTTAAGAATGAAAACGTAAGATACCTATTATTGCTCGTGCAAGGTGCGTACGATGGGGTTGATGTGATCTGTCGCAAAACGCATTGCTTGCAGTGAAAAGAAGTGGAAACTTTGTGGGTTCTATGCCTATTTCTGTCATAGAAACGTATGGAAATAAATGCTGGTAGAAGAAGCCAATGCAAATCGTGTTATGAACAGTTTAATTTGTTGTTTTGTTGGTTGGTATAGTGGGGTTTAATAAATTTTGCACTGTGATTTTTAGTTTTATTATTCTGTCTGAGCTTTCAAAGCTTGCTCTAGGTGATCTGCACATAGCCAATATTATATATTTTATTAAGTATGTATAAATATGTAGAATCTGATATGATAACAAACTGAAGATACATTTTGACAAAATTTTAAAACTTGGTTTATGTTTCTTATTGATTATATATGAGTTAAAAGTATGATTTGTACAAAATACATTGTTAGCCCGAGCGTGGCGAGTACCTATTAGTAGTGTGGTATGGTCATACATGTAAAATTCTATAATAGAAGTTATTTGTGGCGCTATTAATAATCTTTGATCATTTAAGTTACGTATTTTAAATGTTTAACTTCGATTTGAGCCCTCCGTATTTTTAGAGAAAGTTATACAGATTGAAATAATGTAAAATGATGTTTATTGTTAGCCCGACGTGGCGTAACCCTCGGTGTTTAAAAATTATTTTTAATGCATATATTATTTATTCCTGTGTATCTTCTAATAAAAAAATATACAGATGTAGTGTTAACTAACAGAAGAGTACCTATTTTTGATGCCCGCAGTGGCGTATTGTGAAAGAAAAAAAAAAGACGTGTGGCACTCGGGGACTGCCGCGGTAAAGCTATTGCAAACAAGGAAGGACGGCAACGTCGCAAACGGACGACGGAGACGAAGCGGCAACCTACATGGTAGGTGGAGTGGGGAGAGCGTGAGGTTTTTTCGTTACGGAATTTTTGGATTCGGTCCCCGCGCTCAAGGCCCGCGATAGAAGCTATGCAATAGCTTAAAAGTTATAGTACTTCTATGAAATTTTATTTATTGATAGCCCTTAGTGGCGTAGCCCCTGGTGGCGTTAGCCCGTGGTGGCGTTAGCCCGTGGTGGCGTTAGCCCTTGGTGGCGTTAGCCCTCGGTGGCGTAGAAGTACTTTTGTGATATATTATTTATTGTTAGCCCTTAGTGGCGTTAGCCCTCAGTGGCGTTAGCCCTCAGTGGCGTGGTCTTCATGGCTGAAGTTTCTCTACACTGAGGGCGCCTTACGATGATGTCGAAGAAGCTGCTGTTGCTGATAAAGCCGGCGGAACAACGACAGGACCGTGACTCTCCAGACGTGGCAGGCGCCATGTCTGGCAGGATTTTCCTGTCGTGGCGGTCGAGGATACCACGCTGCTGCTACAGTAGCGATAGCTCTAGTGGCTCTTGCTTTCAGCGGTGTTAACAATTATTTGTGATCTCAGTTAATTAATTTGTATTTTGTGAAATAATTAAGATATTGCACCAGTCTTGAACAAGTACACTTAATGGATGTTTTCATGCTAAAAATTATTTTAAAACCAAAATGTTAATTGATAAATAATTGTTTATTTATGTCAAAGTAAAGTAATGAAAGTAGCTATTTAAGATTTGTGACAAAGAAACTGTCATGTTAAAAAATTATTTATTTTTGTCAGTAATTTACAATTTTTTTCTTTTTTTTTCACGCGAGGACGCGTGCTTGGTCAGTAATGGCCGAATGAAAGCAAATGATCATTATTAAGATATTTTTATTCTGTGAAGTCTATAATTCTTGTAATTTAGTCTATGGCAATCCTCTATGTCATAATGTCAAACATTGGCTAATAATAAAAAATGGAGAGGGACTACTTGAGTTGATCTGTCAGAAATAATACATCAATACAAATAATAAAACAGTAGGAACCGCGTGTCTGTACATTTGATAAAAATTACAAAAAATGGATGTGGGCGATAAAAAAAGAGTAACAGAACACAAAAAAGATTTTTTGGATTTTTTTGTCTGTCTGTCTGTCTGTATGTACTCGCTAGTCTTTAAAACTCTTCTTCTTATATTTAAGAGCTGGGCTCTTGTCGGTGGAGTGCTTTCCATGTCTCTCTTCCTTCCGCTAAGGGCTTAACCTCTTTATATGTTTTCACGTTTATTTTTCTTTTATTTGGTCTATAAATTTTCTTCTGGGTTTTCCTACTCCTCTCTTTCCTTCTATTTTTCCTTCCATTATTATTTTAAAGAACGCATCGTGGCGTAGTAGATGACCGAACATTTTCCCTCTTCTATTTTCTATAATTTGTATTATTTGTCTTTTCTCTCTCACATCCTCTAGTACCTTCTCATTTGTAATTTTTTCTGTCCAACTTATTTTTTTCATTCTCCTCCAGCACCACATTTCAAATGCTTCTAATCTATCTCTATCGTTTTTGGTCATCGTCCACGTTTCACATCCATACAAAGCAGTGCTCCATATAAATGTTTTAATAAATCTTTTACGTAAATATATATTTTTTACTCTTAAATGCACTTTTTGCAATAGCAATCCTCTTCTTAATATCTTCTGAGCATCTTGCCTCTTCGTTGATAATAGTTCCTAAATATTTAAAACTTTGAACTTGGTCTATTGTTTTATTATTAAGTTGGATATTTATAATTACTGGACCTGATTTTGAGACAATTAAGGACTTGGTTTTATTTATGTTTATACTCAATTTATGTTCTTTAAAAATATTTATTAAAAATATTGTTCATTGCTTCTATTAACTTTTCTAACTGTTGTGAACTGCTTCCAAGGGCTGCTATGTCATCTGCAAATCTTATATAATGTATCTTTTCCCCATTAATACTAACTCCTCCTATATCTTGGTCTTTAATTTGAGATATTGCTGCTTCTATAAATAGATTGAATATCAGTGGAGAAAGTGGGCAACCCTGCCTCACTCCCTGTCGTATTTTAGCCTGTCTTTTTTCATTACATACATACATACTATCACGTCTTTATCCCTACTGGGGCAGACAGAGCATTTTTGGGTCTTGCGGCTCTATGCAGAACCTAGGGCCGCAAGACTCAAAAGCCACTTTTAGCGTCATGGTGGGCGAAAAGATGGAAAAGCAATCAATACAGTGACGGGTTGCTAGCCGCATCGCCTGTTAAAATGATTCGCATTTTTGCCCATTCCCTTGATCGGCTTTTACGATCTGCGCAGGAAGAGAAGCAGCTGGTACATTCTAAGTTTTTTTGTTTCTCCCAGACCAGCATGGGAGCATCTTTTTTCATTATTACTTTCTATTTTTGTCTCTTGTTCTTGATACAGTTCTTTGATTATTCTCCTGTCTCTGTAGTCTATGCCAGCATTCTTAAGCGCCTTCATCATTAGTTTCCAATTTACTTTATCGAACGCTTTCTCTAAATCTATAAACGCAATATGTCTTTCTAAACCAAGTTCCAATCTTCTTTCTATTATAATTCTAAGTGCTAAAACTGCTTCTCGAGTGCCTTTGTTTTTGCGAAAACCATATTGGTCGTTGCCTACTATATTTTCTACTTTAGGTCGGATTCTATATTGTATTATTTTTATCAATATTTTTGATGCTTGTGTAATTAAACTAATCGTTCTATATTCTTCACATCTTTTCGTATTTGGTTTTTTTGGTATCGTAACGGTTCTACTTATTTTAAAATCATTTGGTATTTTTCCTATTTTATATATTTCTTGTATTAATTTAAATATCTCGTCTATGAGTGTGTGACATTTAATATATTTAATAAGTTCTTTTTGTATTCCATCCACTGCAGCGGCCTTGTTATTTTGTAAACTGTTGAGTGCAAATTCAAATTCTTCTCGCGTTATTTCAGGCCCAATTTTTTAAAACTTTAAAACTACTGAACAGATTTTTACGCGGTTTTCAATAAAAGATTAAGCTCATCCCTGAGCAACATATAGGCTTTGTTTCATCGGAATCTGTTGTCAGATAAAAAAGTTATCATCATTTAAAGTTTAAAATTAAATTTTCTATGGGCGATTGTTTATCTGTTAGTACACGCCAATCTCAGGAAATACTGGACGGATTCGAATGAAACTTTTTTTGTTATGTAGCTGTAAAATTAAGCCTGAGCAACATATAAAATAAAAATAGATAATGGAACACCTGATGCAGTGCCTTAATAGTCCAGTTAAACTTTAAGAAATATATAAATGACGCCTTAGCAAAAGTAGTTTAGCCTGATGAACATTTTCTGTTGAGATATAAAAATCGAAGATCTAGAAAACCTGATGCAAAAACTTAATGGTCCAGCTTAACGACAAGAAATATGAAAATGACGCCTTAGCAAAAGTTGTTTAGCCCGCTGAGCATTTTTTGTTGAGTTATAAAAATCAAAGATCTGGAACACCTGATGCAGAACCATAATGGACCAGCTAAACTATAAGAAATATAAAATGACGCCTTAGCCAAAGTAGTTCAGCCTGATGAGCATTTTTTGTTAAGATATAAAAATCGAAGATCTGGAACACATGATGTAGGACCATAATGGTCCAGCTAAATTATAAGAAATATAAAAAGGACGCCTTAGCAAAAGTAGTAACTGCCTCCGTGGTGTAGTGGTTAGAGCGTTCGGCTCATACCCGGAGGTCGCGGGTTCGATTCCCGGCGGGGACAACGACTTTGTGTTGTTCTAGTTTAGTTAGGACATTGCAGGCTGATCACCTGATTGTCTGATAAGTAAGATGATCCGTGCTTCGGAGGGCACATTAAGCTGTCGGTCCCGGTCACTGTCTTTGACATTGGTTGTTACCTAAAACCATGTCAGAGGCCTTTAAGGCGGTTTAAAAACTCTGACACTAGTGTTAGTCACTAACACACACGATAAGAATAAGAAGCAAAAGTAGTTCAGCCTGATAAAATTTTTTGTTGAGATATAAAAATTGAAAATCTGGAACACCTGATGCAAAACTTAATGATTTAGCTTAACTTTAAGAAATATAAAATGACACCTTAGCAAAAGTAGTTCAGCCTGATGAACATTTTTTGTTGAGATATAAAAATCGAAGATCTGGAACACCTGATGCAAAAACTTAATGGTTCAGCTTAACTACAAGAAATATAAAAATGACGCCTTAGCAAAAGTTGTTTAGCCTGCTCAGCATTTTTTGTTGAATTATAAATATCGAAGACCTGGATCACCTGATGCAGAACCATAATGGTCCAGCTAAACTATAAGAAATATAAAATGACGCCTTAGCCAAAGTCGTTCAGCCTGATGAGCATTTTTTGTTGAGGTATAAAAATCGAAGTCTATTACACCTGATCCAGAAACATAATGGTCTCTACGTATAATAAACCAGTAAAAATGTATCTGTAAATTGAATATACAATGTCCCTTTTAATTAAGTACAAATATTTTAAGAGCTGATTCAGTCCATCATTCCTAACAACTATTCCCAATAAATGTATATCGAAATACGAAAAAAAAAATTCATTTTCCATAGTAACGATATCACGTGACTGCTTCGATTTGTATGAGAACCTAAAATTTTTTTTTCGTATTTCGATATACATTCATTTGGAAAATTTGTTCAAAATGATGGACTGAACCACCCCTTAAAATATTTGTACTTAATTAAAAAGGACATTTTATATTTTTTAAAAAATTGGGGCAATGGAGACTGTAATATAGTAAAAAATAAAATAAAAAATATGTCTGTTTGTACACGCTAATCTCCGAAAATATTGGACGGATTTGAATGAAACTTTTTGATCAACATATAGGCTATAATTGATTTTGTAAAATGGAACACATGATACAGAAACATAATGGTCCAGCTAAACTATAATAAGAAATATGAAAATGACGTCTTAGCAAAAGTTATTCAGCCTGATGAACTTTTATTGTTGAGGTATAAAACTCGAAGATCTGGAACACCTGATGCAAAAATATAATGGTCCAGCTAAACTGTTAGAAATATAATGACGAATTAGCAAAGGTTTTTCAGCCTGATGACCATATTTATATGCCGGAGTCCTAAAGTCCACGCGAAAGAAGTCGCGGGCATCAGCTAGTAGCATATATGGCGCGGAATAAGTTCTTGAAAAATTATATTGTAAAAGAGAAACGTCATTCGAGTTAATAGTAATTGTATTTTTATCAAGTGATTAAACACGAGTGTGGAATGATCTGTCAGTATTTCATTGGATTGCCCTGGAGAAAACCCAACATGGATATTATAGTGAGGAATGGAAACAATGGCGCGGCCTAATATTGGCTTCGCATTCAGTCCGTAGCTACTTATCATCGCAAATAGGTACTTATAAAATCTTCTGCCACTACTTTTTTTTAGTAGCAAGTATTTCTTAAAACTATTCCAAATTTGCAGGTTGCCAAAAGACAACTTAAAAGATTTGTCAGAAACTGATCTAACTGATTAGACAATACATAGACATTACAGTAGGTACTTGACACTTTCAACTTGTGATTTTCATAGTGGCTTCTTGCAAGACTTGCATAATTTGCTACTGATCCATTATATTTGTACTAATGTAATTTCTGTTGCACTAAAAGTATTTCAAAAGACTTCTAAAACAATCTAGATCTGGACATACTTTTTTTTCACTCACATCTGAATTTCATGACGACTCGCGTCATCAAATTCAAATGATAACTAACGTGTCGATATCTCGTCTCCATTTTTTAGAGAGCATTACACATACTATACTGACATAACTTATTTTTGTATCAATTTATTGTAATTGTAACAAGTTGAGAGCCTTTACATGTGACGTATCTAATATCCACCTTAGCGTGGTCAATATTTATCTCACAGGTCATGTCTTAAACGATCACAGGATAATATTGCTTTTTAACCATAGACTTAAGAAAAGAAATAGATCCTTCTTGTAATCTTTACTATTCATCTTCTCTTTGCTCTGTCAGAAATCTATAACAGATTTTCCGTTTTCGACATCTTCAAAAATTATTATATTCCAACAACTTTAATCTTTTCAAATAAATATCTATTTCATTGTCATTTGCTATTTCACTTTTTTTTCCAAGATAAATAAAACTGTCGTTTTCTTTTACCAAGCAAATTTGTTTACCAAGATTTTAATTTTTGACCATAACACCTTTTTCTCTCAATATTTTCAACACGAGTGACCCAAACTTTTATATTTTAGCATACTGAGCTTCATAACTTGAACAACAAGTCTGTTTATTAACATCGAATAATAACATTAAATTATAAGTTAGCCGACTTTTGTTTATAGAAACATTCCTCCGTGGCATCGGCGACAATCATGGTCATAGTAATGTTTACATTGTATTAGAGTCAGAGGCCCTGATTACCTGCGTTGTAATCGCCTCACACGTAGAGTTGAAATTGGGCTTACACATACCCATATTCTGGGCCTGTACTGAAGAACAAGCGCCCTTTGTTTGTCACAACGGCTGAATGTGTATGTTACGCCGGACGGTAACTGATAAGGCGTCGACATGTCGTGATCGTGATTGTTGGGAATGATGACTTTAAGTTTTAATGATATTCATACAACTGATTTGATCCTCATTTTCTTTTGTTCTTTCCCAAAAGCTTTCCAGTGTTAAAACTATCGGTTTGCCAGTTACCAAATCAATGGCATAGTGGGAAATTATACTCAAGGAAGAGAAATATTTTACATCAAATGTAGAATAGTCATAACACATCCATTGCCAACTTAGAGGTCGTAGGTACTTGAGCAAGCATCCACTTTACATTTAACACAAAGGAATTTTACACTTTTAATCAACATCCACTGTAGTAAAAGGAATTACGATTTAGCCAGTTTGAGTTAATGAGAACTTCTTTTCCAAATAATTGTTTTAAATAACCAAAAAAACAATTCAAGTCATACCTGCATTTTAAATCTTCATTATTTTCACAGAAAATTAGGATTATCATCTACCAAAAACTACTTCTTGGTTGTCCATCATCATCATCATCATTTTATCCACAAAGCATATTCAAACAGAAGCATCTAGCTTTTCTTGTAACTTTGTTCAGATGATCGTCTGATCACTTATAGCAGGTGGGTGTCCGACAAACGTTTGTCGATTTGTACGGCTATTAGTCCTGCCCACTGCCGCTTTAATGATATAGTTTGTAGATCTATGTTCACATATGCTTCACATCACTGGTAGTCTGGTACCCTTCTTAATAGGAATAAAACCTAGTTCCTTACTTGCATTTTTCAATGCCGACGTACTTTTTGTTAGGAACACATATCCAGTTCAATTCACATTATCCAAAAAGTATTGTCATAAAATCACTTTTAACTTTCACATCACTCTCACATTTTAACGATGTAAAGTCCTCTTCGGTTTAGCGTGTTTGGGAAACTATCCTGTAGTGTTCTGTGTCTATAAATACATGGTATAATAAAACGAGTATTCTCTTCCCGAGATGGAACTTGACTACGTCACAAAGTGTTGCCACTGATTGTTCTTTTCAGTAAATTTAAGGGCTTTCTCAATTAGATCATGAATATTAAATAAAACATTAAGTAACTTAGCTATTTAGTATCACGCAATTCTCGCGTGATTCATCAATTCAATATTTTATAAATTGATATTATGGATTATTAATTCGAAATTGGTATATGAAGTTCAAAAATGCATAACGCTCGGGTAATTCAATTTCACACAGTGGCAACATATCAAGCTGATGACGTAGTCAAGTTCCACCTACGTCATCAGCTGTCACGGGAAGAGAATACCTTATTTTATTATACCAAGTATAAATAGATTTAGCTGATTAATAATTATTTATTTAAAAAAAAATACAAAATAACAAACAAATTAGCAATTATCTTAATTTCAAAAATTTAAATGGAAAATTTAAGTAACACTAGTGTGAACGTCCGTTCGACCCAAGATGCGCAGCGTAACAGGGCCCAAGCGCCGGTCCGCACGTCTGAAGCCATCTCCCACTCTCTGCCGCCAAGTCGATGACGCGGCTAGGCTCCGCCCACCTCAGGATCTTTCTCAGCTAATTCGGCCGTTCCTGACAGCGGCGCGTCCTCGCCCGCTTCCTCATCAACCGGACATGGTGATGTCTCAGCTTGGACCTCGGTGACCTCCTCGGTATTGGAATCAGCAGCTATAGGACCACCGTCAATACCGTCTTCAATCTCATCATCGTGACCTACAAACAAAGTTAACCTGTCGTCTGCGCAAAATACCAGACACAATAGTAAAACAATGCATGTCAGACAGATTCTGCTCTGTTGCCAGATGAGAGGTTAACGGCATTAGCACACAGTAAAATTTAAACTTCCACCCCTAAAAATAGTGAGGAATAGAAATAAATGTTTATCGTGCAAATAGAGCCCTCGGGTTATTTACAGATTCTTAGTAGCAGATAATTTACAAGATACCTATTTTTGGTTTGTCTTTGCAAACCATGTACACAATTAAATATTAGCAGAGCCCTCAGGTTGCTAAGCATAGATCCCGCAGGATATATACACGACACAATTAAATACTAGCAGAGCTCTCAGGTTGCTAGGCATAGAGCCCGCAGGCCACTAAGTGCAGAGCCCTCAGGATACACACAACACAACTGATCGATCAGTGTCCAATTCAAAACTCTCTTTAGCCTTGAACCAGACCTGGCAGAGCCCTCAGGATGCCACCCATAGTAATGTGATATGCAGCGCTACACATCACATCACCGCACCACCGCAGAGCCCTCAGGCTGCGGGACTACGAGAACAGAGCCCTCAGGATGTTCTATAGCGCAGAGCCCTCAGGATGCGCTCAACATGTGACAAACCATACTCACAGTCGAAAAATGCCATACACACGTCGGGGGTCCATTCGCCTCGCTAGAGCGTCATATACTCTGCGGCAGCTTGAGTTCTTTTGCCATATGAGCCAGATACTAATTTGAGCTCATATCGACCATTTGGCAATACTTTCGTCACGATATAGGGACCACGCATACCGGAATCCATCTTGCTAGTGGCTTGACTGGATTTATGAACGAATACGACGTCGTTAAGTTCATACGGCTTATGCGACTTGCGACGCTCATTAACTCGCGCATCTTGTTTGTCACGATTTTTGTCCAGCAGCTCGCTAGCACGTTGCCGGGCAAGCTCTCTCAAGGACTCGCGATTAGGGCTAGTTCCCTCCATCGCAACGTCACGAATCACGGATCGAATAACGGGCGTCACACCTTCACTGCCAATTAACAAAACCATAGGCGAATATTGAGTTGATTTTTGTTTAGTAATGTTCAGGGTGAGCTGCAATTTCCAAATAATGCCAGACCAACTTTCACGGCGAAAATTCGCCTCCACACAAATCATATTCATAACTGTTCGACAGTACCGCTCAACCTGACCATTACTTTGGTGCATCTCTGGAGTGATGAAATGAATTTCACTCCCCAATTCTTTTATCCAATTGCAAAACGAAGAGCTTTCGTACATACGCCCTCTATCGGCTACTATTAACCGAGGAGTGCCAAACAAGGATATTACATTCTCAAATGCACGTTTCAACTCGCAACTATCTTGTTTAGAAATTGGATACAAGAGACAAAACTTAGAAAATGCATCCACAATTAATATTACAAACTTGTAACCGTTTGACTTGGGAAGAGGTCCCAAAACGTCAGTATGCAAAGTATCAAACGGAGCCGATGGCTTTTGCCATGACTCAATAGGCTGCAAAGGCTGGCGTGGAACCTTTTTATGGGTCAAACAAACTACACAATGCTGGATATATTTTCTTACAAAATTCCTTAAACCGGGAAACCAAAAGTGTTTCAGAATTAAGTCAGTAGTTTTCTCTATCCCCATATGTTGATGTTCGTCATGAAATATGCGTAACAAACTAAGTCGGTGGCCCTTTGGAACAAAACATAATAAACGAGATTGCTCTCCAGCTACATCGAGCTTATAATACAAGGTGTATTTGTGTTTAACATAACGTGTTCCGTCCAGCTCACCATTGCTCAATTTTTGGAGTAATGAGTGAGTTTCCTCGTCAGCGAGCTGCGCTATCTGTGCCCAATTATGTGGCCTTTGTACTTCGCATATGTTTATTGCATTTCGACTTAAATAGTCGGCATGAGATAACGCAGTTCCCTTACGGTACTCTAATTCAAAATCAAAATCCTGTAGATACATCCACCAACGAGCGATTCTTGGAAGTAGATCTTTCTTTCGCTGAGTAAGTTTCAAAGCATTGCAATCCGTAATAACCTTAAATTTATTGCCAATTAGGTTATGTCTAAAGTGTTGCAATGCTTTGACAACGGCCAACGTTTCTAACTCATATGAGTGATAACGCGGTTCCGCTCCCTGGGTCACCTTGCTAAAATAGGCAATAGGTCGCTTACGACCATTGCTGTCAGTTTGGAGTAGTACGGCTCCATAACCCCGAGATGACGCATCAGTGTGCACTTCCGTAGGTAAAGATGGGTCATATATGGCTAGCACGGGTTCGCTCACTAAACGACTTATAATATCTTTGTGAACTTGTTCGTGCTCATCGGTTCATCGGAACTGCACACCTTTGCGCAATAGGTTTGAAATACAAGCCGTTTTAACAGAATAACCACTTATGTAACGGCGAAAATTCCCAGCGAGACCAAGAAACTGTCTCACCTCCTTAACGTTACCAGGTACCCGAGCCTCCACCAGCGCTTGAATTTTAACCGTACTCGGCTTAACCTGACCGTAACTAATCGTACGTCCTAAATATTCAACCTCATTTGCAAGGAAAGTACATTTCTTTAGGTTAATTGAAAAGCCTGCACTGGTTAAAGTCTGAAGTACCTCCCGGAGGTTCTGCAAACCCTCTTCAATAGTCTCGCTTGGTATTAAAACATCGTCGATATAGACCAGAGCTTTACCACTTTCAATAAAAGGACGCAACGTGTTGGTGATTATCCGCTGATAAACAACTGGCGCGTTGGCAAGGCCATAAGGCATTTTCAAATACTCGTAATGCGCCTCGCAAGTTACAAACCCCGTAAGAGGGATGGAATCGTCGTCTAAACGTATTTGATGGAAGCCTGTGGCCATGTCAAGGCTCGCAAAATACTTTGCCTTGCCTAGGCGGTCAATATGATCCTCGATAAGAGGCAAGGGAAAGCGATCCTTTACTGTGTTCGCATTTAATGCACGAAAATCTACGCACATCCTATCACTGCCGTCTTTCTTTTTTACCAACAAGATAGGGCTAGAAAACTCGGACTCGGACTCCCTAATTATCCCCTTATCTAACAAATCCTTAATAATTTCTCTTACACGTAACTTTTCATGATGAGACATTTTATAAGGCCTGTACACTATAGGAGTGTCGTTGTGCAATCGAATGTGCATTGAGCCGGTAGTGACGGTTGTAGTTGCTGTGCCAGCAACAAGAAAGTCACTAAACTCACTAATTATATTCAATAATCGTTCCTTGTCACTACCCTCAACCCCAGTCTTAATAGTATGTTCGTGCACGCTCGACTCCACAGCGAAAACATTGTTTAACTGCGATAGGCGTTGAACTCCACGTGACCTTGTATAGACAATGCCATCTCGATTAAGTACATCTGTACCTAATATTACAAACGTGGTTAAGTACTTATCAGGCACTACATGAAAATCTACCTCTATTATTATTTCGGGAAACTCGACAGTAAGTGTAGTAAGGAAACTTGATTCAATTTCTTGACTTCCAATACCACGCAATAAGCAAAATAACGGTTTTTGAGTGCACTGAAAATGTTTAACCACTGATTCCGCAATCAAAGAAAGTTGAGACCCACTATCTATAAGTATGTCCACGGGCACGCCCTGAATCACTGCAGTCGAAATATAATTTTTCCTATATTGGTCTGATGTATCACGGCAAAAGTTAACATTAGGTTTACCGCGGGATTCAGCACGTTGTTTAGCAAAACAGTTCTCTAATTTATGCCCCACCTTTTTACAATAAGCACACTGGTCCGAATTTGATGGTAATGCACTCGAATTAAACGAAGTAGAGGGTACTTCGATCTTATTAACTGATTCACCAATTTTTTTACGTTTAGGGCACTCATATTGCTTATGTCCAAAACTAGCACAAGAAAAACACTTTGATTTTACTTCCGAATATACCCTCTTCTTCGATTTATTATCTTTACTGGAAACGTCACGAAACTTAGCAGAAACGGGACTTTTAGGCTTTATGTAGATTGACAGAAAACTAACTATATCACCAGGTAATAAATTCGCATTTGTGGCCGCAGCGCGTATTTGCGGGTCCACAATGCCACGTATTATAATAGCAGAAATTAACTCTTCGCTTAACCCATACACAATACGTAAACGCAACAACGAACGCCTAGCATACTCGGCATAAGTAGGATAATGGTTGGAATCGGTTTTCATCACTTCAAATAATATATTCGCAATATCTAACCTGCGAGGACACAATGCTTGAAATTCACGTTTAAAATTGGACCAGGAGCGATCGTTATTCGTCCACTCCGCGAGCCACACACGGGCATCACCCTTTAAACAGTGGCCTATACGTGCTAAACATTCACGCTCGTCCCATCGATTAATACTGCGAACGTGATCAACTTCGTTACACCACACTTTAAAATCATGCAAAGATGGGTCAAAGTTGGAAATATAAATTTGGTTAGATCTCACCGGGTTTATAGCGTTGATCGCAGTAACCAGCTTATCCGTCACCTCGCTCATGACAGCTTCCGCACTTGAAAACGCAGAACTCGCAGGCGCAGAAGCCGCGGCGCTCGGAGCTCGAGACGGCAACGGCGCCAGCGCGGCGCCAGCTTTGGGCAGCGGCGGCGTCAGTGAGCGATTCGCAGACGGCTCGCGCGTGCATGGCAACAGGGCTGGCATGTCGCATGGCAACACGCTAGCCTCGGTAGTAACTCGGTTCCGAGAGCTATCTTCTAAAGCATTTAAACGAGTAATTATGGTTTGGAGCTGTTGTTCCAAGCCAGAGACGGAAGAACGTCCACTCTTACGCGATTTACGTTTAGGTTCCGACATGATAACTCAAAACAAAATGATTTATAAAAAGCACTAAGTATTATCGAACGTTATTTTTCATTTGCAGCAAAATTATTTAAAAGAATGGCCAGAAAGTGGTTTGTTCTATCCCATTTCTGAATTTAGCTGATTAATAATTATTTATTTAAAAAAAAAATACAAAATAACAAACAAATTAGCAATTATCTTAATTTTAAAAATTTAAATGGAAAATCTAAGTAACACTAGTGTGAACGTCCGTTCGACCCAAGATGCGCAGCGTAACAGGGCGCAAGCGCCGGCCCGCACGTCTGAAGCCATCTCCCACTCTCTACCCCCGCTAAGTCGATGACGCGGCTAGGCTCCGCCCACCTCAGGATCTTTCTCAGCTAATTATAGATACATATGCTAGTAGTAATATTTATGGGAAGGCTGTATCACAGTCATATTCTGATGGAACCTCTCCGTTTCACTCCGCTGTCCGTTCCATCAGAATATGTGATACAGCCTTCCCAAAAATATTACTTAAATTTCAAATCAACAATAATAAAAACTTACAATGAAATCCACGTCGTTGCCATTTTCGTTGCACTTAATTTCAAAATATTGTTTAAAGGTATATATGAGAGCAAAAGGAATATTTATGCGCAATTTTTTGTTAATTATGAACATGACGAAGACCACACGCGAAATCAATTACTTATGGGCTAGACTAGCTAGCTAACGCTCGGTGTTACAATGCGTGACGATGTAGGAATACCCATGTTCTAGACCAGCTAGAAAAAGATTACTTGGGCTTAAAATATACAGGACATAGGTACTTTCGCAAACATTGATTACGCTGTAAAATGATCACCACGACATCTTCCCAAGTTCCGGGACCAGCCGGACGCTGTGATAAACCACCATGGAAAGCTTCTGCTTCGTTATTTATTTAACGATGCAGAAATAGACATGTCCTAGACCAGCTAGGTAAAGATAATTTTGAGCATAAAATATTGTAAGCTACAGTTACTTTCGCAAACATTGATTACGCTGTAAAATGATCACCACGACATCTTCCCAAGTTCCGGGACCAGCCGGACGCTGTGATAAACCACCATGGAAAGCTTCTGCTTCGTTATTTGTTTAACGATGCAGAAATAGACGTGTCCTAGACCAGCTAGGTAAAGATAATTTTGAGCATAAAATATTGTAAGCTACAGTTACTTTCGCAAACATTGATTACGCTGTAAAATGATCACCATGACATCTTCCCAAGTTCCGGGACCAGCCGGACGCTGTGATAAACCGCCATGGAAAGCTTCTGCTTCGTTATTTGTTTAACGATGCAGAAATAGACGTGTCCTAGTCCAGCTAGGTAAAGATAATTTTGAGCATAAAATATGTAAGCTATAGGTACCTACTTTCGCAAAGTCCACACTATCACCATGGCATCTTCCTGAGTCTCGATCCAGCCGAACAATATCATCATCATAGAATGACCACAGAAAGCTCTTACACCGTTAAAACAGTAACCGAACTCCATAAAAATATAATTTCCGATAACTTTCTTCACATTAAGCTAAGTAAATTTTCTATTACTTATCTAAAAATTCCTTTTACTTTCATATCAAAAAAGTTTCACAAATTCACATCAAACTGGCACACCGCACTTCAAAGATATGTTTTAAAATACTACTATTAGTATTAGGGCAGAAAAAAGGTTAATCGATTATACAATCGATTGCATGGGTTGACAGTTACTCGATAATGATGATATAAATATTATAAAAATATGTATAGTTAAAACATGTGATCCTACTGAAAAAAATATATTAGTAATAATACCTAAATTTTTATATATAATATAGGGTCTAACCAAATATACTGAAACTATTTTAAGGGTGAATTTAGTCCATGATACTGAACAATTTTTTCCCAAGGAACATAATTCCGAAACATGAAAAATATTTTTTGGCTTTCAATATGAACTCGGATCAACTGATCAGTAAACTTGTATGGATGACCAAAATTTATTTTTCATATTTCGATATCTATTCCTTGGAGAAAGTTGAACAGTGTCATGGACTGAATTCACCCTTAAAATAGTTTCAGTATATTTTGTTTGTAAGGTTTTCCATATTTGAAATAGAAAAATAACTTTAAAGTTAAAAAAAAGACATTCAGTTGTTTAACGGACAACGTTGCATTTTTGAATATCGGGCGGTTACGAAATATTGGTGGGGGATTCGAATGAACAAAACGGGCTTACTCGTGCCAGCCAGGGGCAGTGGGTGCAAAATTTCAAGCAGTAACAATCAAGTGAAATCTGTGTCAGTCTGAGTAAAGTTGCGTGAATTGATCTAGTGGTTTTTAGTTTAAAGTAAATTACTTTCGATCTAAGGCATTGTGTTAAAATTGAGGACCGAATAAAAATTATAAGAATTGGTGTTGGTGTTTTCCTATACTTCAGAAGTGGTAAGTACACGCCAAAATTATAATAATTTTACAAGCAAATAATTTTTAATGCATGACATTTTTATTTTACTTTTCTTATTTTTTGAGTCATACGTGTTGAAGGTGTGTGCGTATAGATATTAAGCGTTCGGTCAGGGTACTCCCTGATAATGCTTGTATCTAGAGGGTACAGAAATATGGTATTTGGTCAGGGCACTCCCTGATATTACCTATTTCTGGAATTTTGGTTCCTAATTTTAATACGTATGATTCTATTCTCTTGTTTTACCCACTGTTTCTGTTCAAGATACATGATTTTTAATGCATGACATTTTTATTTTATATTTCTTATTTTTTGAGTCATACGTGTTGAAGGTGTGTGCGTATAGATATTAAGCGTTCGGTCAGGGTACTCCCTGATAATGCTTGTATCTAGAGGGTACAGAAATATGGTATTTGGTCAGGGCACTCCCTGATATTACCTATTTCTGGAATATTGGTTCCTAATTTTAATACGTATGATTCTACTCTCTTGTTTTACCCACTGTTTCTGTTCAAGATACATGATTTTTAATGCATGACATTTTTATTTTATATTTCTTATTTTTTGAGTCATACGTGTTGAAGGTGTGTGCGTATAGATATTAAGCGTTCGGTCAGGGTACTCCCTGATAATGCTTGTATCTAGAGGGTACAGAAATATGGTATTTGGTCAGGGCACTCCCTGATATTACCTATTTCTGGAATATTTGTTCCCAATTTTAATACGTATGATTCTATTCTCTTGTTTTGCACACTGTTTCTGTTCAAGATACATGACCTTTCAAGTGTTTGGTCAGGGTACTCCCTGATAGCACTTGGATAGTTGATACGGCAATACAGTATTTGGTCAGGGCACTCCCTGATAATACGTATTACTGGATAAAAATAATAAAAAAAAAAACAATTTCAAGTTTTGAACACAGACTGCTGGTAAAACTTTTGCTATAAATTTACGCTTTATATGTGCTAAAAATGTGTGTAGATGCTAAGTACTCGGTCAAAGTGATTTCCGATATTGCTTTGTATACCGTAAAATCCGGAGATAAAAAAAAAACAGCACGTGCTTCTTATTCTTCTTATCATGTGAGTTAGTGACTAGCACTAGTGTCAGAATTTTTAAGCCGCCTTGAAGGCCTCAGACATGGTTCTGGGTAACGATCTGTGTCAGGGACGGTGGCCGGGACCGACGGCTTGGCGTGCCCTCCGTAGCACGGATCATAAAGCACGTGCTAAGTCTGCATAACTTGTTACAGATTTCCTTTGTGCATAATATATTCGTATACCTATATAGATACGTATTCGTAAATCGTAGTATATGTACGGGTACTATGTTTTCAATAAGAAAATACTTTAAAACTGTCGCTGTGTCTCATGATTTTCTTTTTCTTATACCAACATGGAAGTACATCAACAGTATTTTAAATAAAAATATGTATAAGCATGCTTTATTTTCCCTAGTAATGGCAATCAGTTAAATACATATTCTAATACTGCTTTTGTTTCTTTTGAGCTCGTTCATCATGGATGGAAACAATGACAATCGTCGGCTAGCAACCCCAAATTTAAGTCGCGTTGCTGAGACCATACGACGCAGTCGCTCTCGTGAAGTATATCGCCGAGACGACCATTATGGAAGCCGAAGTCGCACTAGAAGCCGAAGTCGTAGTCTGCGAGATCAAGAGCGTGAATTACTACGAACGCGCGATCATCTTCGAAATTTAGAAGAAGATATCCAACGAGAACGTATCCAGCGTGAGTCCAGGAGTCTCCATCGTAGCCAGGGAAGTTTGTCACGACGCGACAATGAACGACGGAGATCTTGTCCTCGGGAGGAGGCTGTGTTGCGTGGTCAACCCGTTCCAGAGGATTCGATGCAGAGGGGGAACTCCACCACACAAAGGTCACGTAGTCCAGTTTTTTCTTGCAAAGATGTAATGAATCTTTTAGAATCGTTAAAAGGTGGCTTGTCAACTCAGCCAGATACTAAAGGCGCTCTTTCTACAAAATCCATAGATCATAAAAATATGATACCAGATTTTAATCCTTCTGAGAAAAATCAACGCGTTGATGTATGGCTTCGCAAGGTCAACGAATGCGCCTCAGTATATGGATGGGATGAAAAGACCACAATACATTTTGCTATGCAAAAATTGCAAGGCTTGGCCAAAACCTGGTACGAAGGTTTAAATTCGATTATGTATAATTGGCAAGAATGGCAACAAAAAATATCTGATGCGTTTCCTTTTGATCAGAACTATGGCCAAGCCTTGAAAGAGATGTTGAAGAGAAAGACCAGGTTTAATGAGCCCATTGAAGTTTACTACTACGAAAAATTAGCTTTGTTAAATAATTGCGAAATTTTTGGCAAACATGCAGTTGACTGTATCATTCACGGTATAAATGACAGAACCATGAAGTCTAGTGCTCTTGCCCTTCGTTGCTCAGACCCTGATCAGTTATTAAGGTTTCTCATGAGTAATAAGGACTCTTCCTTAAATACTGATAAGTCTCAATTTAGGAATAAATACATGAGTGATAAATCAGCCTCAAACTCTTCAAAATTTAAACTTCCTAGAACTTTTCAAGGACCATTATTTTGTTTCAATTGTAAAGAAACAGGGCATATTCATAACGATTGTCCCAAACCATTGCTGAAGTGTCAACATTGCAATAAAATCGGACACAAAAGCGAAAAGTAAGACTGACAAACGTTCTGATATGCCCAAAACAATGTGTATTTTAAAGTCTGAAGCCAATGCCAAATATATTAAAGATATCACTGTTAATAACTTGCCTTTTAAGGCTTTCATTGATTTCGGCAGCGAAAGCACTCTTATTAAAGAATCCATGGCCATAGCCCTAAATTTACGTCATGATAATGTTCCTATTACCATGAAAGGATTTGGCAATAAAGTAGTACAATCCTTGGGATCAGTTTCAGCAAAGATAGTCATAGATGGAGTCTTTGGAACAGTCACTTGTAACGTGGTAAAAAATGAGCTTTTGGACACACCAATATTGGTAGGACAAAATTTTACAGAGCTACCATACATTGTCGTGACAAAGGGGCCTGAAAAACTGGAATTTCACGACATCAAAGATGAGGTTAGTGCATCTGATTTTTGTAATGATGATACCTCTATTAAGATTAGGTGTGCTCAAGATGTGGTACTTCACGGCTCTGCGATGATGAGAGCATACGCTGAAATTGATTACAATGGTGATGTATTCTTAATAAATAAAATTTTAGGAAGACCCCCACGGCAATTTATCATTGGAGGTGGCTTACATCAAGTTGATAACGGTAAGTTATACGTTCTAATTACACCGTGTGCTGCACAATGCCTCCTACCCGAAGATTTACTTCTCTCTAGGGCTGAAATAGTAAAAAGGGTAAAAAGGGTGGCATTGTCGACTGATAATGCCTTAACTGAAACCTGCAATGACATCGATGAACAAAAGGTTACCATCGGTGACGCCGCTTCACCAGCCGATAAGCAGAGACTTCTAGACCTATTGAGTAAGTATAAACATTGTTTTGCCTCTAGTTTGCATGATCTGGGCTGTACCAATGTTACAGAGATGAGTATTGAGCTAAAGAGCCAACAACCCGTATTTTACAGACCCTATAGACTATCTCACCACGAACGTGACCATGTTCGAGGAATGATAAGTGAAATGATGGACGCTGGCGTGATTCGCGAATCAAATTCTGAATATGCGAGTCCCATAATACTGGTTCGAAAGAAAGATGGTAAGTTTAGAATGTGTGTAGACTACAGGATGTTAAATTCTATCACCGTAAAGGAGAGGTATCCTATGCCGATCATCGAAGATGAGATCTGTAGACTTTCGGGACAGGCGTGCTTCATCACTTTGGACCTGGCATCCGGTTATTATCAGGTACCTATTTCAGAGAAAAGCAAACGCTTTACATCATTTGTCACACCGGATGGGCAATACGAATACAACCGCATGCCGTTCGGTTTGGCGAATGCCCCCGCCGTCTTTCAGAGGATGATCAACAAAATTCTCGGTGCGGCTCGTTTCGAAAAGGCCACTGCGTACATCGATGATGTTCTGATTTTCGGTAAGAATTCAACTGAATGCCTTGATAGGCTAGAAGAGGTGCTGAAGATGCTCGAGGACGCTAATCTGACGCTTAACTTATCAAAATGTGCATTTCTTCAAAGTAGAATAGATTACTTGGGATATGAGATTAGTGTCGATGGAGTTAGGCCTGGCGAAAAGAAAATTCAAAGTGTGGTCAATTTTCCAACACCCCATAACGTCCACTCTGTTCGACAGTTTCTTGGCTTAGCAAGTTATTTTCGAAAATTTGTTTTTAATTTTGCTGCGCCTCTTACATCCTTGCTGAAGAAGAATGTCGAGTGGAAGTGGACTAATGAGCAAGAAACTGCATTTAATGAACTGAAGGAACGTCTAGTTAACAGACCTATTTTGGCTATATACAATCCTAATGCCCAAACTGAGCTGCACACTGATGCAAGCCGACAAGGAATAGGAGGTATTTTAATGCAGAGAATTGATGAGGATGGTCCCTTTCACCCGGTAATTTTTTACAGCCGACAAACTTCGCCAGAGGAGAAAAACTTCCATGCCTATGAGCTGGAGACGTTAGCAGTTGTCTGTTGTTTAAGAAAGTTTAGAACTTACCTTTTAGGTCGGGATTTTAAAATAGTGACAGATTGTAGTGCCTTACGGTCCACTTTCTTGAAGAGAGACTTAATACCACGGGTAGCTAGGTGGTGGATTTCCCTTCAGGAATTTAACTGCACCATAGAATAGAGAGCCGGATCTAAAATGGCACACGTCGATGCGCTGTCGCGGAATCCTGACCCAGCGAGTGAAATCGCATGCAGCGACAATTCAGACTCCGGACAAACATTAGCTGTTCTGAATATAAAAGAAGAAGATTGGTTACTTACCTTGCAATTGGGAGATTCCGAGTTAAAGCGGATACGAGATGTACTAGAAAATAACCTGGACCCAGAAGGCCTCCAATACATTCAGGACAATTACGTTGTTAAAGATAATAGGGTATATCGTTGTATCGATGGTGACAAAAATAATTTAAAATGGGTCGTCCCAAAGGGAGCTAGGTGGCAATTATGTAGGCTAAATCATGATGACATAGGTCATTTTGGTATTGAGAAAACTTTAGATAGATTAAAGAAAAATTACTGGTTTCCTAAGATGAATCGTTTTGTTTCAAAATATGTAAACGCTTGTATACAATGTGCATATGCTAAGAATAATTCAGGCAAACGGGAAGGTTTGTTGCACACCATAGAAAAAGTAGAGATTCCTTTCCATACCGTTCACATTGATCACTTAGGGCCCTTTGTAAAGTCAAAGAGAGGGCATTCTTACATACTAGTTGTTGCAGACAGTTTTAGTAAGTTTGTTTTTATCAAACCAGTACGCAGCACAAAGACTCAACACGCGATCCCCATCCTGGATGAAATATTCTATACCTTTCGCCATCCGGATCGTTTGGTAAGTGACAGGGGAACCTGTTTTACCTCTCATACTTTCAGAAGGTATTGTCTTGACAAGGGCATCAAGCATGTACTTAATGCAGCAGCCAGTCCACGTGCCAACGGCCAGGTAGAAAGGTATAACAGAACTATTCTTGATTCACTTAAAGCACAGAACATGAATGAACACGAAAAGGATTGGGACATCCAGCTAGGTAAAATTCAGTGGGGACTAAACAATACACTCCAAAAGACGACAGGTAAGACTCCTTCAGAGGTCATGTTTGGTTCTACTATCAATAGCGAATCGAGTCCCATTATGAATGAAGTTGTCGAACATCATCCTGACGGTAACGATATGGAGACGATTAGGGCAGAGGCTAAAAGTTGTATGAAACAAGAACAGGTAAAGCAAAAAAAGTACTATGACCAGGGAAGGAAACCAGCTCATGTATATGCCGAAGGTGACTTGGTAAAAATAACCAAAGTTGCTTTTGATAATGACGGTTTAAGTAAAAAGTTGCAACCAAAGTTCATCGGGCCCTATCGTGTAGCAAAAGTTCTAGGCAACGACAGATACAAAGTTTCACCCATTGCAGGGTTCAGTAGTACCAAAAGTAGACATAGTACAACGGTAGCATCAGATCGTATGCGTCCATGGATACATATTGCAGCCTTAGAAATCGATAATAGTTCTGATGAAAGTGAATCCCACTTATGTTGATGTTTATATAATACGCTCACCTATATAATTATTTCAGATCCACTGGAGCTAAGCTTGGATATCTGCGAAAAATACAAGATGTACAGTTGTGCACAGCTGAGTGGCTGACCAATAAATGTGCAATTGTGCACCAGGGCTGAGTGGCTCTAGTAAATGTGCAATTGTGCACCAGGGCTGAGTGGCTCTAGTAAATGTGCAATTGTGCACCAAGGCTATGAGATTGTTTAATAATAGTGCAATTGTGCACCAGGGCTGAGTGGCTCTAGTAAATGTGCAATTGTGCACCAAGGCTATGAGATTCTTTAATAATAGTGCAATTGTGCACCAGGGCTGAGTGGCTCTAGTAAATGTGCAATTGTGCACCAAGGCTATGAGATTCTTTAATAATAGTGCAATTGTGCACCAGGGCTGAGTGGCTCTCTAAATAACTGTGCAATTGTGCACTAGGGCTAAGTGGTCTTCTAACAAATGTGCAATTGTGCACTAGAAATTAGTTATATCAGTTATTATGTAAAATTGGGTTGTTAAGATAATATACTCTAGAAATATGGATACATAATTAGGCAGATTTCATGATTTTGTTTAACGTAATTAAATATTTTATTTAACAATAAAACTGAAACTATTTTGCTTTGATGATTTATATATAAAGATTAATTAAAGATTGAGTTTTGTTTTTTTTACTATTGGTATATTAGTTACGTTTAATTTTGTCTAGTATAAACATATTAGTGACTTATTGACTAATGTATGTAATCATTAAAACTTAAATTATTTTTGTTTTATAATTTATATCTAAAGATGAATTAAAAATTAAGTAGTTTCTTTACTTTTAAGATATCCAGACATGTATTAATTTTGTTGTTTATATCTTGATTGCTCATTAATAATAGTATCGTTAATGTAACACAAATTTATTAGGAAAAGTTTTTGTCTTAACTGTTATATAGATGTTATTATTATTTATTTGTTCTTTTTTCTCTTCCCTTGACTGGCCGAGTGTAAGGTTGTCACTTGACGCGTGTACGTGGAACGCACACGTTGTCAGTATGGCCGAGTGTAAGGTTTTCCATATTTGAAATAGAAAAATAACTTTAAAGTTAAAAAAAAGACATTCAGTTGTTTAACGGACAACGTTGCATTTTTGAATATCGGGCGGTTACGAAATATTGGTGGGGGATTCGAATGAACAAAACGGGCTTACTCGTGCCAGCCAGGGGCAGTGGGTGCAAAATTTCAAGCAGTAACAATCAAGTGAAATCTGTGTCAGTCTGAGTAAAGTTGCGTGAATTGATCTAGTGGTTTTTAGTTTAAAGTAAATTACTTTCGATCTAAGGCATTGTGTTAAAATTGAGGACCGAATAAAAATTATAAGAATTGGTGTTGGTGTTTTCTTATATGTTAGACCTTATATAATCAGTAAGAATAGCGTAAGTAGGTTCCTAATTTATTAAAACTGATCTGGCGAAAAGTAATGATGAATACAATTCAACATACCTATCATTTTATTAAATAATTATATAATATCTATTATTAGGTAGATCGAGTAATCGTGTCTTTATCGAGTTGGCACTCGATCATTCACGTTGTGACATGCACTACACTAGTGTACTGCATCAGCTAAAATTTGTTCCCACCACATTATGCATGACGTAATGTGGATATCAAATGAATTGCTTTGCTTATCATATAGTTTATGATAATAACAAAATCATACGGCTTTGCTCGCCTTATTTTTATGTAGTAAGGTAAGTAGAAAGGGGTTTATTTTTCAACATGTTCAATTTTCTTATATGTACTCTTAAAACATTATATAAATGTATTCGTAAATTTTAGTCGGTATATCAAAAGTCGGAGTGGGCTAATGGTTAGTTAGTACATCTGCTATGTGGTAGGTGATGGGTTCGATTCCCGTATATGATATTATTGATATCATAAGTCTTCATATGTATAAAAAAGTGCACAATTTCTCAAGTTCTATGTAAGTATGTAGTATTATTTACAAAATAATTTAGGATTAAAGCCCTTAGTAACTAAACTTTAATATAAAAATCAACAATACGACTTTTTGATTAAATTTGAACAGACATTCATACACCTCACATATATAACCTCTTTTTTATGAACACAGTTGAAAATAAAGACAACATAGAAGTAGAGATGTGTAACAAAGTCTCTTAACTAATTAATAATGAAAATTAAGTAAATGCTATTGTTTGTCTTCTTCAGTTTTATTTGTATAATGTAAAGTATATCATCTAAATTATTAACATTTAACTTAATTATTCAAATATTTATACTCGTGATATTACTTAAGTGTATTAAAACTAAATATTTATAAATACTAAACATGTACTAAACTTTAAAATATAATAAATTTAAAAACAAGTGTCTACAAAAAACTTAAATAATACTAATGCAACCAATAAATAAGTCAAAAATATCTAAAGATTACAAACCCTTCCCTTACTAATCCTACTTTCTACTAATATTATAAACGCGAAAGTTTGTAAGTATGTTTGTTTGTTACTCTTACAATAATATAGCTTATACATCAGAATAACACATAGGCTACAATTTATAAAGGTATTGTGTGATCTTGCGCAGACGAAGTCGCGGGCACCAGCTAGTTTGAATGATGAAGTTTGTTTGGGTACAAATAAGAAGTAACGGAAATAGGCGGAATCAAATTGTTTTAATAAGAGTTATTGGTACACAGTTGTTAGTGACACATCTAGAACAACGTTATTTGATGATTTATAATTCAATGCTCGCTTCAGTCGGCTTACCGACAAAGGAAATTTATTTTCACACTAATATGGAAATTAAGCGCTGACTATGTAATACATAGATGTGTGGGTGCGTTTTAACACTTGTGTATTATAAAATCAATATGTGTATTAATATATAACATCGAATTAAAAATAATTTATTTCATAATTTTTGATTCACGCGCTGAGTTGAGTACTTAGCTACGTCATCCATCAACCTGCTATTGCTGGACTAAGTTTCATCAATACTACAGTGTTCTTCTACATACCAAGATTAAATTCAAGTGCTACGCAATAATGTACGTAAGTATTTATATTTTGACTTAAAATTTATAACCAATGTTTTCTATGTATCAGATAGTTTAAAAATGTATTACAATAAACCTCCTATCTGGTTATAAACTTTTACACAGATATGGTGTTAAAATTTACTTTATTTCAGGTCTGAATCAGAGTACTACCAGGCGGAGGCAAAGCACGCTAAGAAGTTGCGCAAGAGAACAGCAGCGGAGTCATTATTGGACTCAGACAGCGAGGAGGAAGTTACACGGTAATATAATTATTTTATACAATAATTATACTAACTTTTATATGTGTGAAATAAAACTATTTTTATATTATATGTACGCTACACATCAGCTAACAACTTTTTTTTTTTTTTTTAGCAGAGAACCAAAGAAATCAACAAAACCTGCGCGTAAAAATTCAAGCAAGGCTAAGAAGGAGCCCGAGCCAGAAAAGAAAAAAAGGTAAGCCAACATTATCTTATTCGAGGCTAGCGGACTAGTCTACATTTCTACAATATGGCGATCACCAATTTTAAGATCTTGAGTTTAAAATTTTACGTGAGGTTTTTGTTTGGTTTTTCGTATGTGTGAGTGGCCAACGATGGTGTCAGATTTTTCAGGATGTCTAAAGACATCTGACATAGATTGACGACTAGTGTACAATAATGACAGCCGGGACCAGCTGCATATACATAAGCAATGCCTTTATTTAATTACTCTACATTTTTTGGACATTTATTTTTAGCAGTTTAACGTTTTATTTAAATATTAGATTATTTGTATCACTAAATTAAAACTTATTAAAAAAATAGATAATAATAACTTAATGAAACTTATAAAATAACTTAAATTTAGAAATAAAATTGTTCTTGCGGCATGATGTCAAAAACCCCGACAGCAAACCTGCGCTGAATAGCTATAGAAGTAAAGTTTGCTCAAAGTTTAATGTTTTATTTCAGGTCAGGAGCATCGTCTTCTGCTGCATTTAACGATCTGTTTGGGGAGCAGTGGGAAGAAAGCAGTCCACAGCCACAGCCCCTGTACTCCAGCCTGAGCCGTTACCTTCCAACGGGGACAATTCGTACGACGCAAGTCTTAGACGGGGAGTTCTATATAGAACTTAGGGTATTTGATGCGGGAGCTATCCGTGAGCTCCCGTTTGCTAAACGATACGAAGAGGTGCAAGCAATTCTTCGCCTCCAATTGTCTCATAAAGACCCTCAATGGGCGCTTGTAAAACAACTCTTTAAGGAAGGATAAAAGAAGTTCGATAAAGAGGGTGTATTTTACTTAAAAGAAAAAAAATAACCTATTGACGATCATCTTTTTTCCTTCTTTTAAATTTGTTTAGTTAAGGTTAATTTCTTTTTTATACTTATGATTTAAATAAGTATTTTTTTTTTCCTTCTGTTTTATTTGTTGTAGTTACAGTTTAATTTTTTATACTTATAATTTTAATAAGTTTAATAAACTTTTTTAATATGAAGATAAATTAAGTATTATTCAATAGTTTAAAAATAAATCTTTAATTAAACCTGAACATATTTTGACAACCTCTTAAATTTAAAGTCTTATACCTACCACAGACATATTTGATAACCTCCTTGTTTGTTTATAAAATGGGTAATAACACAATTTATTGTTCCGTTTGTGATAAATCGATACCTAATAGATCATTTTCAGGACACTTACGTAGTATTTTACATAAAAACAATACTTCCATCCATTTAAATACTAATATTGAACAAATTAATTCTGCCTTTAAAAAACGCATAGTCTCTTATCGTATTAAATGTGATCGAAATGAGGAGGAGGATATTACAAACGCTTGCATTACTTCAAGTTCAAAGTATCTCACCGCGTCAGCGTTGCATTTGCAAGAATTATTAAATACTGCTTTGTGTAATCATGTAAATGTCAAAGTAAATTTTGAATTATTTATGAAAGTAATTTTGCCTAAGGATGATACTGTCGAAATTAAGTCGTTCACAACAAAAAATATGATATTACATAAATCCTATAATTTTTCTGAATTATTACAGAAACTTATTGATATATTTTCCAGCAAAATTGAGGAGTTTCAAGAGAAAGGCAGTGGGTGGTCTATATTAGATATTGTTTATTTCGAAGTAAATATCAATAAGTATAACCCCTTACAGGGTTCTAGTTTTATAAAGTTACCAAGTAATCTTCTGTCTAAAAAAGCATGCTTGAATATTAAAAACAATGAAATCTAGTATAATTATAATGTATATCACTAACATTTAAATATTTCACTAATTCTTTGGGTGGTTTTAAGTTACCAAAACTATCGAAATATTCACAATAATCACGTAATGTGGATATCAAATGAATTGCTTTGCTTAACGAATAAATAATAAAGTACCGGGATTATTCAAGGACGAACTCGGTGGAAATATTTTATTAGAATTTGTTGGTTTAAGATCAGAATTATATAGTATTAAAACAAAAACAACAGAGACTAAAAAAGCAAAGGGTGTAAAAAAGTCAGTTGCAAAAAAATTAAAGTTTAGTGATTATATCAACGTTTTGAATACCGGTAAGGAAATACGAAAAACAAACATTCTGTTCAAATCTATAAAACATACAATATTCACCCAAGAGCAGAATAAAATAGCGCTCTCTCGAAATGATGATAAGCGATTTATTCTTAAAGATAATATAACAACAAAATCTTGGGGTCATTACTCGATTACCGTGTAACCAGAAGGTTAATCAAATATGTCTGTTTAAACTGTTGTACTGTTGAAAATAATCTAGACATTGTATTGTTATAAAATTTAAGTATAGCAAATAATTATATTAATAGATATAGCTGTTAACTTATTTACTTAATTATAATATTGTTAAAAATAAATGTGAATAATAAACTACTGTTTTTAATTTAAAGCTCTCTTCAAACCCAATCTTCGCACTAAGATGTAAAGGAGGTAGTGGAAAGTACTGAAAAAAAGCGTAAGAGTTCTTACATTGAATTCTGTATACTATATTTTCATTTCCATATATAATAATTTGTAAAAAAGAATGAATTCATGGCATCAAATATATATGAATGGAATAAATATAGAATTTTTTTTTTGTGATGAAAAATTTGTGATGCATATATGATACTTAAAACTAGATAACATCCAAGACCCAAGGAATTTGAAAAATACCATACTACATAATGCCTTGGCTGGGAATCGAACCCAGAACCTCTGAGTGGCGGGCGAGCATGGTAACCGTAACGCCACAGAGGTTGTCGAATGAAATACGTATAATTAGAATACTACTGAGCCGCATATGAAATATGATAGCTACTGTATTGATATACCTGCTAGTTACAAGGTGGAGGTCGTGTACGGACATGTCTATTCCTGTTTATTTAGGTGTGCGAGGAACGCTATGTTTTGCAATACAATCACTTTTAATTTATAAAAGACTCATGTTGACTATAAAGATTTTTCATTTGTATATTGGACAGCCAACCCGCGATACATCATCTACTACATCGATTCATTGCCAGTGCATCAAATTTGTAACTGAATGTAAGTAGACATATTTTTCATAAATGATAATGTATGTCAAAATATAATGTTTGTTACTTGTTATTTAATTTATATTTTTGTTCTTTACAGATCATGTTGGACTCACAAGAAACCAATTGCATATTGTGCTCGCAATACGCTCAAGATCCTGATGAAGAATGCTTTCAAGGATTGAGAAATCGAATTGCAGAGCTAAAGAAAATAGAAGAAAAGAAAGAAGCTGCAAAAAAAAGTGGAATATCATCCTCCTCTTTTGTTATCAGCAAAGCGAAGAAAGGCATAAGGATGATAAAAATTCAGGTGATGAATTTGGAAAACGAAGCTAGTACGTCATATTCTTCATCGCAGTGCAGTGATGGTACCGAAAACGTTATACTTAGTGCGCAATATGTGTTGAGTGATACTTTTGATGAAATAATGGACCTTACGGAAAACGTTATTAGTAAAATTAGTAAAAAGCTAACTAGTGATAACTTTTGATTGCATAATATGTATGTTATAGTTTAAGGAAATCTAAATAAGTATATAAACTAATTATTATTAGTTTTAGATTTAAATTAAATTATTTTATTTAGTGTAACTCTAATTATTGTTATATAAGGTTTAGTTAAAGAAATCAATAAATTAAATAGTAATGTAAATAATAAAAATATGGGTGTTAAATATAAATAGTTTATATCTTAGTATATCTCAGAATAATAACTTAAATATGTGAGTAGTGTTAATTTTATAATGTTACTTAATTATGTGATACTTTAGTTATATGTATTCATAAAAATGATATAAATTAAAATAAATATTTTGTTAATAATAATTGTTATTATGTATTTTACTGTAAAATTTATTAACTAAGTAATAAAAAACGGTATAAAATTATCTTGTTTTTTTATTGTTCATAAACTTAAAATATACTCGTATTACAAATAAAATTTATAAAAATACACTATTCTATCATATTTTACATAAAAAAACATTCTTAAAGAACTTAATTATATAATATTATATATTTATTTAAACAACATGCATTACAAAATTAAATATTTTCTAAGTACCATTTCTTTATACAAATAGCATTTTTTAGGGCACAAAAGTTCTTATGACTTAGACAATTGAAAGTACATTCATTTTTGCAATAAGTTTTATATAAAGTCAAAAAATTTGGACTTCCTCTGTCTTCTATATCTATCAAATCACAATCATCACACATTTTCTTAATCCATTTCTGTTTTTCGAGTCCTTTCATGACAATAGTTTTGTTTCGCATCATTGGTATAATGATTCTTTGGAATTCCCTGAAATCTATGTGTCCAGAATTTCAGAGGACCCCTCTCTGTCGCTCAAGGTATCGAACGGTCTTCTTTTCTTTCGAAGATAATGTAGTAAATGCATATGGAGGTTTAATTAAAAAAACTTGAGTGAACTCCACAGTAGACAAAGCAAATTCTTTAATAATAAATTTATTATAGCAATCCTTGAATCCTTGAACATCAACGAAAATAATCGAGTTCATGATATTTTACGAACAATGTTGCTCAGAGGTCTATATTCTACTATACAGTCATTCAAAATGAGACAATATGCTGTTGTCTGATCAGGTATCTCTTTGTTGCACTCTAGTTCAAGACGGATGTTGATTACCGGCCCTGATTTGATATTATCGTTCTGTCTAGAACAATCTATCACGAATAACGGTGCAATATTTTTAAACTCTTGAGCAGTCAACAACGAGTTGCATGGGCGGTTATAATAAGACTGCTGAAAATTTGCATATTGCTTGTATATTAGTGCATAGTTATGTTTTGCAAAGTTGGTATTGTAACTTTCGTACGGGTAATATGTAGAGTTTAAAAAAACTTTAACGTCTCGAATATCGCAGTGATCGAACCGTGACATATCGTTCATCCCATTGTTTTTTCTGTTTGTTTGTAAACCTAAAATAACATATCTAGGTTTCTCAATTTGCGATGAAGTTTTAATTGCCCAGGTGTGTTTTGTAGTCTTTGGTAACAAAGGGTACTCATAAAGATCCCAGTTTCTAAACACTAATTGAACTGGTCTGTCTTTTTCGAGTATTTTGAGTAAATTAATTCTTTCTCTATCAGATACTTTAACGTGAGGCATGCGCCATACAATCTTTTTTATATCAATACTTGCAACCTCTTCACCAGTGTTTAGCTTTAGAGCATTGAGGTTAGTATTACTTCGTAGCAAAACAAGCTCATGTTTGCAATTGACAATATTTTTTTTATAATCTTCTGCAAAACCTAATATGTTTCTGAGAGGTACTGAAGCAGCAAAATGACCTCCAATTTCATTTTTAAAACCGTTAATATCCCAACCCCACACTTTGGATACCTTCGACTCAGGTTCGTTCATAGATACCAGTGCTTTAATAGTTGAAGTTACGCCAGCATTCTTTACTTTGTCGATTTCAACACCGTTTAATTCATATCTTATATCTTGAAAAAGAAATAGAAGAGGGTTGTTTGTAAACTGTACTACTGGAACTGCTTCCCTGCTCTCACCTTTGATAACATTGACTACGGCTTCAACATACAAGGTACTTGCACATGGAAGCACATATAAATCTTGTTGGTTTATAGGTATCCGAATTTCATCATTTCTATTGAAAGTAGTTATGTACGGTTTGTATGAATGAATTTCTATACTATCTATGGAGTTGTCATAAACAGGTGGGCTAGTTATATTTAAAATACTCATTTTAGCAATCCAATCGATTTGAGAAAATTTATATTAGCAGCTGTTAATTTCTTTTTTTTATCACGAGTATGTGTGATCTTCTTGATTGCTCGATGGGTACTAATCTTTTGAAAAGATAGAGTTGTGTATTTATTGTAGTCGATCATATTTTCTTTAAATGTAAGTACAATTGTACTTCCTCTCCGCGAAAATTTATTAAATTGTTTTTTATGTCCAATATTCTGATATTTATACTATTTACCGTGCTTCTGTTCACCGGAAAATATATGGTATTTTTTTGGAATTTCTATTATTCGGTAGCCAGGAGGGACATTCAAAGCGAATTCATGAATTATATGACTTGATTTTCCATTAATGTAGGAACCTTCAGTAATATCACATTCAACCCGTAGCACAGTTGTAGATAGAATGTTCACTGGCAGTGGGGACATAAACCATTTATCTTTCTTGAGAAAAGTTTTACCGTAACCTAGTAAAGGTCCAATAGAATTTGGTTTTTCAAAATGAATATCTTTAGAGCAGAATATCGAGAGCCTCAATGTGTTATTGTTGCACAATAACTTGAAAACACAATTGTTTACTTTTGATTGTAAGAACTCACTGATGTCTTGGAGTTCATAAGCTCCCTCAGGAATTTCAACCACTTCATCCACACCATAATAAAATTTATTATTAGTTTTTGTAATATTTGGTATAGAATTAAATGTAGATAAGTGTAAAAGAGAGCACTCATATTGACCATCTAGTTCCAATGGGGGGGAATAATTCGTTGTTAGTACTGAGCTGTTTCCAGTTATGGACAGAGTGAAAGACATTTTTAGAATGATGTTTTATTTAAACGTAATAATTATTATATACTATATTTACACCAAAAGTCTTGCAAAAATTTTATACACAAATGGCCGCAATTTACAGTATCAAAGTTTTGAAATCTAGTATAATTATAATGTATATCACTAACATTTAAATATTTCACTAATTCTTTGGGTGGTTTTAAGTTACCAAAACTATCGAAATATTCACAATAATCATTTATTTTAGCATAGGCTACCCAGTGAGTTCCATTATTATTATAACTGTTAAGTTTAATATACCACACTCTATGGGTTGTGGTTTACATGGCAATCTATCTCTCATATACACACCTCGAAAATATGGAATATTTTCAGTGTATTTAATAATATCGATATTCGAAAGAGCACGATTGGGTAGCCTGTTCATTAGTTTTTTGTAGATTTCAAAAATAACCCGCTTCCTTTTTTATATGGTTTAAGATAAAATCCTTTTCCTATCGCAATAGCCTCCATGGTTTTGTTATGACGTTCAGATTCACGTAAATTCTGTTGAGCGGTTTTACAATCATTTATGGTTTTAGCTGTACCAGCAGCACCTCCTGCTAAAGCGCCTAGTGCTGATAAACCCGCAAAAATTGGTATCAAAGGTAAAATCCCTCCTGTTTTAGGGATTGGTATTATTCTCGGTAAACGAACGTGACTTGTCCTAGGAATCAATTTTTTTTGCTGCTTCACAAGCATATTTAATAGCAGTTTTGTTATCCTTTGATTTCAGTTTCTTTATATGTGAACGTATTTTTGACACAATGGTTTTAAAAATTTTTATCCCAGCACCTGATTTTAATTTTGCTTTCATAACTTTGTTAACTATCCACGATGCCAACTTTTCACCTTTGCTAGCGTCTTTAGAATGTAATCGCTTCTTGGCCATTTTCATCAGTTGTAAATCTGCTTTATGACGTACGGAGAGTTCCGGATTGTTGTATGCAATATCGTGGTATTTACAAGCTTCGTCTAATTGGTTAATACCTTTATCACCTCTCGATAACCTTTCTTGTAACCTAGTGCCTGGTCCACAATAGTTGTAACCTGGCAAGTGAAGCTCAAACGGAATATTGTTTATCAAATTATTGACAAGTCCACCTCCTTTCATTTCTTGTTCTAAAATGAGCAAAATATAAGATGCTAACACTTATATTATGTATTATGATACAATAGAATTTCTATCTATCCAACAGTTTTCTTCGTCAGAAAGTCCTAACCATTTGACAAACAATTTATTGTTTTTCTTTCTTAAAATTTTTTCAATTAAGTATATATTTGGATACTTGGCTTTTTGTAACTCTTCTTGATAAAATGAACCCAAAATATTTTGTTTTCGTTGATCTTGTATTAAATATGTTACTGGTTTAGTATTATTAACCGTTTTAATTGTGAAAATTTCTGTAGACCAATTAGGTGTAAAACCTTTTGCAAAACTACTCTTGTATTTACTTATTCTAACGTGGTCACCTATTCTAAATTTATTTTTGATTAATTTACATCGTTTCTCTTGGAATTTTTTAATGTTATGGTTAACTAGGTCTTCAGTTTTTGTATTTACATCTACCGGTTTAAAATTAGTGACGCTATGTTTTTGATTGTTATATGAAAACAAAACGTCGTTCAAAGTTTTTCCTATCCATTTATAGTTACCATTATAACTGAAATGTTTATACAATTTAATCTTTAATGTTTTGATTAGTCTTTCTACAATTGAAGCTTTTTTTGTTGAATACGATGAATAGTGGTTAATTTTCATTAACAGCATTTGTCTTTTAAATTCATCGTTATAAAACTCTGTCCCTCTATCAGTTTGTAGATTTTTAGGGATACGTCCACTTTCCCTTATAATTTGAGTAAATGCATTAACAACCTCTTTCTTTGATTTAGTTTTTAAAGGAATCATCCAAGCATATTTTTAGAAACCATCAATGACAGTTAAAATGTAAGCGTATCCACTATTATACTTTTTTATAGATTGAAAATCAGCCAGATCCGCTTGCCATAAGTCGTCTATTCCTTTCAAGATCACATTGCGACGATCAAAATTTCTGCGTGCCGATCTATGAATTTCATTTACCACTTGGTGTTTTGCCATTTTGTAGTTCAATTATTTTATCGATGTAGTCTTTCGTATAAAACTTTTTTTCGAACTGAATAAGATTGTTTCTCACATCCTTTTTTATTGTCTTTATAAAAGCATTAATTTCATCAGCTATCTTTTTATCTACATATTTTTTGTTCACCGCATCGTCATTTGCCACAGGTTCTGGAACTCCTCTCAATCGAGATGATTGTAAATCAAAATCCCCTTTTTCCGATCTAATTAGGTGATTTGTCGAACAATTTAGTATTTCCGACAAACGTAGTCTTTTATGAACATGGTGTCCGAATTTGTCTACATTCATTTTGAATCGAAGTCGGTCACCGAGGAGTAATAAATGATCTTAATTGAAGGTGAAGTTGTTAATTTATAGTACCGCTTTCACGCAGTTCTTCTATAATTGAAATTATTTCGTTATCAAGACCAGTGTTGCCTGCATCTTTAGATGCTATTAATAATTTCAGTCTTTCAACTAATTCATTAGGATCATCCCAGTAAATGTAGTCAGTATTTTTTTTAAACTTCTTTCTTAGAATCATGCCTTCTCCTTCGGCTATATCCTCAGTATTACTGACAGAAGACGTAGAAGGCTTACGTAATTTAAAAAGTGGTTTAATAATGTGTAAATACTTTCGTCCTTTGTTAGATTTAATTGGTTTACTGGGATCGAAATCTCGTCGATGTGCGTTTGTAGCAATTAACATTGCTTTGTATTCTTGACTATCATGTTCGGTAACTAGTTCTAAATTAGGAACTTTTTTGAACAACAGCTCTATAATTCCTGGTGTTATTTCATAATCACGACCTGCTATATGTATATTTTGGTTATTTATATCAACACGTGATGTGCCCATCATTAGTTTACTCCTTTCTCTTCTAACTCCAAAAGGAACATCATCAAATATTTCTGAAGAAAGTGACCAAGATGAAGTATTTTGACTAGGACTAGGCATCGAATCAACAGTTTTAAACGATGTATAGCTGTTATTAATATTATTCTCTCCCGAGTCTCCCGAATCATCAAAACCAATATCTTCATCAGAATCGTTTTCAGAATATTCTTTGGAAATATTGTTTGAAAGGTTCATCTTAAGAGTTTTGTTGAAATTTGATTCGGGTGATACAGTTCGCCTTTTTATGCAAGGTTTAGTCAAGATATCATCTTCAGATTCTTTTGATAGAATTTGATTATGTTTATCTTTTATCAACTCACGTAATGGATCAGATACAGGTTTAAGAATCGTATTGAAAACATTGTCGTTGTAGGATTCCATAGTTCTCATATCTTTAATTTTCTTTTTAACAGCTTCTGCAACTTTAACTATCTGAGCCTTTAACTCTTTTTCCATTTTGAATAAGTACGTTATACGCCTGATAAAGTAATAGTTAAACTGAATTAGTTTTTTAATGAAACATTCTTATATGCTTATATATGACTCTCAAACAACACAAAAGTATCGAAATTCTTTCGGTAACCGCCTCCATTCTTTGCACAATCCTTATTTATTACTAAAAAGTTATAGGGTTCGCTCCATATTTTTGAACACATTTCTCGAAATTGAGACCACGACATATCAGTATTTACATGTTCGTCATATACATGGCGGAGGTTCACATCATCCTGTTTAAATAATATCAAAAGATTTGCGTTATCTCTTATTAGTTGTTTCGGAATCTTACTGTACGTTTGATTCAAGTAAAAACAATCGATAAATTTATGTCTTCCCATTGCGAAGTAATCCCTCATATTGGATTGATTCTCACATGCAACGTCATCAAAAATAATAATGGAGTATGGTTTTGCATCATGAGGGCTAAGAATAAGTTCATTGTCTTTATATTTCGCAAATGACACATCTGGCACTAAATTAAGAATATTTTCTAAATACACATATTTGGGTTGATATAATGTTTTTGAATAAAGATAAATGTTTTTAAAACGTAATCCATTTTCATGTAAAAGAAGACCTATAATTACATTAGTTTTCCCACAATTAGAAGGACCGCAAATAATACAGCGGATAGTATTAGGTAGCAGGTCTCCATGGCGGGAAATAAGTACCTCTTCATCTGGACATGCTCTGCTCAGTTGTAAAGTTTGCGATTGTTTAACGAATTTCATTGTTTTAATTACGAAGGCTGATAAAGAGTGAATGTTATTCATTTGTAAAGTTATGATTTATATACATGGATGGAACGAACAGTGGAGTGAAACGGAGCAATTCCATCAGAATATTGTGATACAATGTGACTCTGTAAACTTAATAATATTGAGGATCCTGGATAACTATCGTGAATGAAGGCTCGTACATTCTGCGCGAGCCTGAATGTAGGAAAGTGACTCGGATTTCATTGTAAGTTTTTATTATTGTTGATTTGAAATTTAAGTAATATTTTTGGGAAGGCTGTATCACATATTCTGATGGAACGGACAGCGGAGTGAAACGGAGAGGTTCCATCAGAATATGACTGTGATACAGCCTTCCCATAAATATTACTACTTATGCTGTCCCACTCACAAGAGCAGCGAGGGTAGAACGTCAGTTGTACGTTATATAAGTACGTTGTGCGGCAGTCGGATCGCTCAGTCTAACAGTAGATGTCGTACAGAGCGGACGTGTCTTGGTGTAAAGGTGAGCCAGTGTCATAGTGATAGTGAATGTGTTAGTGGTACACTACATAATGGCGACGAGAAAATGATGCGAAGCCACACGGTTAGCTATTTTTCCATTTTATGAGCTGGAGTATTTAATGTAAATGCTCAAAAGCAAATAGAATTTTAAATCAAAAGTAAATGCTGCATACTGAATGTTAAAAAAATATATTTGTGAGAGGAAAAAAAATAACAAGGAAAGAGGAAGTGTCAGTTAGCATTTACCATATTAGGTAATGGCTATACTTAATTGCAAAATAAAAGTTTGTTTAATAAGTTAATGGACTACTGTGCTTTGTCCATCACATTAATGAGCTGGAAATTATAATTTGTTAGTTAATGTTGATCATCAAAAGTATATAATTAATATTGACTTAAAATATTGACAATTCTCAGATTATATATTTTTAAGATTAATACCTTAGGGAGACTTGGTAACCTAAAATAAAGGCTTTATGCGTAGCTTGGGCACCAGTCTTTCACAAGTGTCAGAGTAAAGAAAAAAAAGTTAAGTCAAAAAAAAAACATATATCTTTGTTGATTACCTAGTGTTTTTGCGAAAGAAATAAGAAACTTTTTTAATAGGGTAATATAATTAATCACCCTAGAATTTCAGAGGAAAAACGTAACGGAAAAAAATTACCAGTCGTATATGACGTTAATTATTACGCGATTACTATTGAAATATATTATTCAAATAGCTATTGTTTTCCGATGTACATGGATTAAGTGAAATAAATGGAGGATTATATTATTTTTCCGTATGAAATGAGAGGTGCTGAATTTACGGAAGAAAGGTGGAGTATGAAGTTCCTTCATTATCATTATAGTTACGTGGTGAAACTCTTTTATAAGGTATTTTGTTTTAATCCTAGACAGGCAAAACTTTTAAACCTAAGTGTTATCAGATCCGGAGTGCAATGCTGTGAGGGAAGGTTACACCAGTAGCTGGAGTCAATGAGTATAAGTTGTGGGTGCTTTCTGTCAGGGCCGGGATGCTCACACTCTGAGTCGGCTGTGATTTACCTGATGAGGGTTATATTTTTATTTGCTTTAAAACATACTCGTACTAGCAATTTATTAAGCTGATCTGGTTTCTATACAGTGTATTTTTAAAGCTGTTCACTAAATATGCAGTTAACAACATTCTCTGGTTCCAGTCAGCAACCACATGATTAGAGAGAAAATTATAAATTGATATTTCTTTTGATTTCACACGCTACAATTTCAGCTAATGTCCTCTCAATCGTTATTGTAAGAAATTGTAATAGGTCTTGCAAATAGGGTACATCATAATATCCTATTAGACTTTTGTAGGCCTCGATTGGGTTGCCTCTTTCTTTGTCTTTGACATTGTAGCGGTGTGAAAAAATTTTTTAAAAAAGGAGAGAAACCATAGTAGGGAATATGCATGAAAAAAATATGAGTTATCAAACCAGTTTATCCGTAAATATTCGAAAGTACTAACTAACACTGAAAACAGAATAAAAATTGGTGGAAAAACGAACGAAATATAGCGAAAAACGAACGAAATATAGAATCTAAAACAGACTATGTACATTCAACGTTTAAACTTTATTCACTGAAAACCTGGGCTGAGATAATTGATGTCCCTTCCAGCAGCGTCGAGCTTACATCTTTGTATTTACATCACTCGATACTCGAAGTAGTTAGTGACTCGTGGAACCAATAGTTTTGTTTTTATTATTCAAGTGAGGGTATTACACTGAATTGTGTTAACTAAGCGAGTTACATATTTTAAATTATTTTAACTATGAATCAATGTACGTGAATCTGTGCGCGCATACCGAATGTGATAATGTTGTTGTAATAAATTTATTGTATTGTTCTCATGTGAAGTGAATTTGTAATTCTTAATGAGAATAAATATCGGTCAGGGGTGCCATTCCTAAATTACCAGTCCGGTAGTTTAATGGATATGACATACGGGTACGCGGAATCGGCCTCCCGAGCTGCTATGGACTCACTCCTTTTGTCTTCCGAGTCAGTAGTATCCCTTAACCTTTTGTCCTATTCCAATCCCAATTAATCCTGTCCTTATATATTCATATCTCTTTATATGTTACTTTCTCCCTGCCTTTTTTTTTTTTTTTTCCATGCCAATCCAAGGTCTGCCGTGCCGAGGGATGCGTGGCTAGGGGCGAGCCTAGTCTGGAGCGTGCTATTTTACCCTGGGGTCGGGCGCCCCCAGAACAAGGCTAGCCTTCGCCTGACAAGGGGCTCTGTCAGGTGCGACCGAATAGATCCCCATTACTCGTGGGAACGCAATGATTCAGAAACATTTAAGCAATCAGTATGGCGGCGACGCGGTTCGCAACCCGTCACGTCCCGTTTCCCGCAGGTGCGAAAAGCGGTCTTTGGACAGCCGCTTGGCTACTTTGAATGTAAGAGGAGGAATGAATGGTAAAATAGATGAGGTATATCAGATGATGAGTGAAAGAAAGATTGACGTACTGTGTGTAAATGAGACGAAACGGAAAGGATGCGGAACCACTAAGAGTGGTTCATTCACGGCATATTGGTCAGGAGTACCAGAAACCGCCAAAGGCTGTCAAGGAGTTGGCCTCATCCTTTCCAAAAGAATGACAGACTGTGTGAGTGAGTATGAATTCGTAAGTTCAAGACTTGTCTGGATTAGAATGAAAGTTGGGTTGAATCGAATATTTATATTGGGAGCGTATGCGCCTACAGAAGGTAAGTCTAAAAGAAATAAAGAAGAAAGAAAGGAATTTTGGGATAGTGTGAATGATGTTTTGAGTGGTTGCAAAGACAATGAGAAGATAGTTATGCTAGGTGATTTTAATGGATGGGTTGGTATTAAGCGAGATGGTTATGAAAAGGTATTGGGTTTGTTTGGCGATGAAAGGGAAAATGAAAATGGGAAAAGTTTGCTTGAGGTATGTCTGCAAAAGAATCTTTGTGTGACAAACACTATGTTTGATCACAAAAAGATTCACATGTACACAAGGGAGGAAAACGGAGTGAAGAGTATGATTGATTTTATAATAGTGGACGAAAGAATGAAAAAGAATGTGATTGATACAAGGTCTTACCGTGGAGTAGGGATTTCTACAGATCATTATTTGGTAATCTGTAAAACTAGAAACATTTTTAAAAAATGGCGAAATTTTATATCTAACCCCTCCAACAGGTTGGAACGGATAAAAGTTGAGAAATTACAAGAGGAAGATGCAAAAAAGAGATATAAATCAATACTAATAGAAAAATTTAAAGGAATAGAGAACGAATGTGAGATAGAAAACGTGTGGACAGTATTAAAAAAGGGAATGATTGACACCGCTATTGATGTATGTGGTATGACAAAAAGAAGAAAAGGCAAGGATGTGGTAAATGTATGGTGGGACAAGGAAGTACAAGACGCTGTAAAAAAGAAGAAGAAAGCATGGAAGGATTGGTTATCAATACGAGCTGATCGAAGAAATCAGAATGCAAGGGATAGTGATGTATTTGCAGCAAAGCAAGAATATAAGAGGATGAATGTGATTGTGAAAGAGATAGTAAAAGAGAAGAAAAAAGAACAAAAGGATGATTTTGATATAAGGTTGTCTCAAGACTTTAAAAGTAATATTAAATATTTTTGGAAGAGCGTTAAAACAGCTAGAGGTAAAAATACGACCTCTGAGTTAAACAAGATCAGAGACAAGAATGGAAGATTATTAGTTGGGTTACAGAGTGTAGTAGATAGATGGAAGGAATATTTTGAAGGATTGTTTGAAAAAGATGAAATGAGAGTACCGGAGCCTGAAAATGACTCACAAGAGAGTGATATGCAAAATTATGATGAGGAAATAAGTATGGATGAAGTAGTGAAAGCATTAAATAGTATGAAAATGGGAAAAGCTGGAGGGTATGATAGGATTACTGTCGAAATGCTGAAGGCTGGACAGGGCATAGTAGCAAGTCAGTTGTGTCACCTTTTCAATCTTTGTTTTAAAAACTGTGTGGTGCCAAAAGATTGGTGCAATGCGGTAATTGTACCGCTGTATAAAGGAAAAGGTTCACAGCAAGACTGTAAAAACTACCGAGGCATTAGTCTTCTCAGCGTTGTCGGCAAATTGTATGCAAAGGTCTTGATAGAAAGGGTGGTGAAAAATACCGAAGAGAAGTTATGGGATGTACAAGCGGGATTTAGAAAGGGTATGGGATGCACGGATCAGGTCTTTTCTTTAAGATGCATTTTAGAGAAGCTTTTGGCCAAAGGTCGAAAAGTCTATTGCATCTTCGTAGATTTAGAAAAGGCCTATGACAGAGTGGTGAGAAATGAACTGTGGTCAACATTGTCTGCGTATGGGCTGAGCAGCCATCTGATCCGAGCACTGAAATCTCTTTATAGGAATTCCAGTGCTTGTGTCAGAATTGACGGCGAATACACAGACTGGTTTAACATCGAAAAAGGTGTTAGACAGGGATGTGTAGCGTCGCCTTGGCTGTTCAACTTATTCATGAACAGTTGTTTGACAGATTTGAAAGATGATGAATGTGGTGTCAGAATGGATGAGTTATTAATCAAATGCCTTCTCTATGCCGATGACCAAGTAATACTTGCGGACTCAGAGGAGGAATTACAGAAGATGATAGCTGTTACGAATGATGCATTAGAGAAAAAGGGTATGAAAGTTAATGTCAGTAAAACCAAAGTTATGGTTTTTGAAAAGGACGATAGTGCAACAGAATGCAATATTTTAATAAATGGGGTGAAAGTTGAGCAAGTGAAAGAGTTTGTATACTTGGGATGTATGTTTACAAAAGATGGTAAGCACGAGGGTGATGTTGAAAAAAGAGTGAATGCGGGTAACCAAGTGAATGGAGCGTTACATTCCTTTATGAGCAGTAGGAAGGTATCAGACAAGGCACGTCTCGCTGTTCATAAAGGAGTACTGATACCTACTTTAATGTACGGTAGTGAGAGTTGGGTATGGCAGAGAAAGCATGAAAGTAGAATAAATGCAGTTGAAATGCGAGCGTTGAGGAGTATGTGTGGTGTTACTTTGAAAGATCGAATACGAAATGATGCCATAAGGGAGCGGTGTGGAATAAAAGAGGATGTTGTGACAAAAATAGAGAAAGGGATGTTAAGATGGTTTGGGCATATAGAAAGGATGGATGAAAAGAGATTGACGAAAAATATTTATACGACAAATGTGAAGGGAACAGTAGGAAAAGGTCGGCCTCGGCGAACTTTCTGCGACCAAATTGCAGACGTTCTAAAAAAAGGAGAGGTAAAAAGTACCCGTAACCGAAGGGCATGTATGAAGAGATTGATGAGTTTAGATGAAGCAAAAGAGGTTTGTCAGGATCGTAGCAAGTGGAGGTCCATAGTCTCTGCCTACCCCTGCGGGAAACAGGCGTGATATTATGTATGTATGTATGTAATAAATATCTTAAACCTAAGTTTACGAAAATATGTATATCTCACTCGCAAAATACGCTATTTTCTATAGCAAATGTATTGATGATATGTATTTATGACGTCACAAGTCCATATCGGACTTCTCTCTCTAATTGAAAGTTTAAAGTTTCACAGGTTCGTCGCTGATTAAGATATTTTATAAATTCTTTCATATTTGTTTACTGTGGTTAATAAGGATTTTATTAAGCAAATAAAAAAAATGCGTGCATAATATCTATGGTATAAGTATACACTTACCGGTAATGAGGTAGTATACGAAATAAGCAATACGATAACCTGTGGTCAATGGCAATATGATAGCCTACTTAGGTATGATTTATTAGAAAAATGATAGCTATGTTATATGGCAATATGATAGCCGATAACCACAGCAATATGATTGCTTATGATGGCACATGCATAGCAATATGATAGCTATGACATGGGGCAATATGATAGCTATTGATGAGACATGGCAATATGATAGCCGATAACAACAGCAATATGATTGCTTATGATGGCACATGTATAGCAATATGATAGCTATGACATGGGGCAATATAATAGCTAATGATGAGACATGGCAATATGATAGCTATGTCAAATAGTTGTGTGATAGACCTTACATATTGCAATGTGATAGCTAGTACGAATAAGTGATATGATCTATGTTAAAGGACAATATGAAAGTCCATATGAGCATTTATTTATGGTCGATATGTGTTGAAATAACAACTCGGTATGGGCTAAAATTAAACTACTATTTATCCGGTGAACTATGAAATTATATTATTTTCATTTTTACTTGGAAGTGTATACGTCTGACACCTAGCACAGTCTGTAACGGAATGAACGAGACAACTGGGCGTTGGGCAGTGTGGGTGGCCCGGGTTGCCATGAAAATTGTTTTTACCTATACCTAAGCAAAGCATCCATCTCGCCTCCGCCTCCCCATTTTTGATTTTTATGATCAGATGTATTCTAGATTATTCTTATATACCCACTTCTAAAGAAAAAATAACACATGATGAACTCCTCTTGTTCCTCTTTAAATCATTTTACGTACCTAATAAAGTAATAGACTCATATTATTTGCAGCATGAAGGAATAATAATGTAGGTACCTAGGTATATAAATTGAGTATGCGGACGTTGCATTATCGTAAAGTTTTAAACTATTATACATTTGACATCCTGTGGACGTCAAACGACATATATCGTAAAACTTTTAGAATTAAGTAACGTCCGTATATGTACTTTATGATCAGATGTATTCTAGACTATTCTTATATACCCACTTCTAAAGAAAAAATATCACATGATCAACTCCTCTTGTTCCTCTTTAAATCATTTTATGTACCTAATAAAGTAATGGACTCATATTATTTGCAGCATGAAAAAATAATAATGTAGGTACCTAGGTATATAAATTTAGTAGGCGGACGTTGCATTATCGTAAAGTTTCAAACTATAATACATTTGACATCCTGTGGACGTCAAACGACATATATCGTGAAACTTTTAGAATTAAGTAACGTCCGTATATGTACATATGTGTCTAAACACCTGTTGAGGAGCCCGATGGCCCAATTGGTGTGGCGCATTGAAAGCGCTTACGCATGTTAAGCAACACCGGGTGTGGTCCCTACTTGGATAGACAGACGGACAGAAGGACAGAAGGACAGAAGGACAGAAGGACAGAAGGACAGAAGGACAGACGGACAGACGGACAGACGGACAGACAGACAGACGGACAGACGGACAGACGGACAGACGGACAGACGGACAGACGGACAGACGGACAGACGGACAGACGGACAGACGGACAGACGGACAGACGGACAGACGGACAGACGGACAGACGGACAGACGGACAGACGGACAGACGGACAGACGGACAGACGGACAGACGGACACACGGACAGACAGACCCTACCAGATGGACCACAAGTGGCATATGAATTTCTCGAGCTCCTCCGTGCTTCGGAAGGCACGTTAAGCTGGTGATCCCGGCTATCATCATTAGCCGGCTGGCAGTCATTAAACCATGACAGATGCCTTGAGGCAGCTTGAAAACTCTGTCACCAGTGTTGACCACTTACACGCACGAAATAGTAGGTGGTAGTACTAATAATTGTAAATTTAACAAAATATTAATTTGAAGTCTGATAAACTATAAACAACATAAAAAAAACAACAAACAATCCATACTAATATTATAAATGTGAATGTAAATCTGTCTGTTACGCTTTCAAGCTTAAACCACTGAACCGATTTATATGAAATTTGACATAGTGATAGATATAAGTACACAGGGTACTTTTTATAAAAAAAGAACTTCCCGAGAGATCGACATTGATACAGGCGGAGCCGCGGTCGAAAGCTGGTTTAACAAATAACTAGCTTTTGTCCGCGGCTCCACCCGCGTTTTTGTTGATCCTTGGGAACAGTATATTTTTAAGGAATAAAATGTCTTTTGTCGTGTTCTTGACAACGTGTGTGCAAAATTGTATGATGATCGGTTCAGTAGTAAAAGCGTAAAGACGTAACAAACAAACAAATACATTCACTCATACAATCATATCATTTGCACGTTATACGGATGTCACACTCATTTTATAAAGGCGAAAGTTGGTGTGTGTGTGTGTGTGTGTGTGTGTGTGTGTGTGTGTGTGTATGATCTTTAATAAATATAAAACTTGGCAAAATATTACTTTCAAACATGAATATAGAAGTTTTAAAAAATATTACTACGTATACTAGGTAGTGTAGGTATATTGCAGAGCTTAGCACGAGCCGGACTGCCGCGGTGAAGCGACCGACGTACATCGTAGGTACCTACTGTAGGTACTACTGAGTGCGGCGCATCACGGTCGTCTGGATTAGAAATATGCACGAAACCCATTTTAGTTTTACCTATTTTAATAAAATCGGGTGCATTATTATTTGTAATTAACTAGTTAATATTAATTAATGAGTTAAGATTGAGCATGTTTTAGAATTACTTATACTAAATTAACGATACCTATTATTAATTACTCGAATGAAACTTTTATTTCACAGAGGCCCAGACACTTTCCGCCCGTCATATCATTAGCCAATACCAGTACTGATGAATCATTTATGGATACTACTGATAATGAGAAGAACAGAGATGAAACTTATGTGCCATTTCAATATAACGACACTGAAAATAGTTCATATTTATCCGACAATTTTTCGGTTTCTTTCAATGATATGTCTAACTGCACTAAAGATTTGGCTTCTGAAAATATTTTAATGGAAGATAACAACGATGATACACATTTGATAGACCAAGTTGGTAGTACTGTCACCATTGCAGAATCTGAACATATTCTTGTTGAAAACAGTGACAATTCAATAATAGAAAATTCTGACAATTCTAATATGTTGTCTCATAACTATAAATATATTTCGGCAAGTGAAAGCGAAGAATCATATATAACAAAAAATCATACCGTTACTAGCCCAACATTACTACCATGTCAGACCATTGTCCATTCAAATGTATTGGATACAGACAATCAATCTCAGTACCAAGAATTGCTTCCACCAATTCAAAGTGTAGACTCGTATGATAACAAAAATCATACCGTAACAAGCCAATCTTTATCGCCAACAAAGTCAAGTTATACTGCTGATATTGATGGTTCCAATTCTTATGAGAATCATACCTCTGACAAATCACAGTTCGATGATAGTGACCAAGATGAAACATACAATCCTCCATCTGCTGACTCGTTCAGTAAAAGTAGCTATACAGAAGAAGAACAAGAAGAAGATATCTTTACAAACACTACGAGTAAATCACGACCCGATACACAATTAAGTGGAGACACAAAAATATATCAGGTGAGTTCTGCTTTCTTCTACTACTTATATTTTGTTTGGTTTTATTCTGTTTGGTTTATTCTTCCAAAATCCGAACTAATATTATAAATGCGAAAGTGAGTTTGTTTATTTGTTTGTTACCTCTTTACGCTTTATCTTCTGTACCGATCAACATGAAATTTTGCATACACATTGTCTGGGCCATGGAAAAGGACAGGGTATATTTCATCCCAGAAAAATGAACTGTTCCCGAGGGGTCAACGTTCACGCGGGCAGAGCCGTGGGCATAAACTGTTCTGTTATATTTTTAACTTTCATCTATTATTTCTACACTAACGAATATTTTATCGTACTATTCAGTTTTCTTTAATTCTTATGATTTGTTAGAACTTAAATGTATCATTCAAGTAAACATCAGTTCTAACAAATATATACTCTAATACTATGAGAAGTAGAAGCTAATATAAATCAATTACTCGAAACAAAAAATACGACTAAAGAACTATATAAATAGACTACGTAAATAAAATTATACAGCATATGTTACCTGTGATATTATCACAATACAATGTCCCTTTTAATTAAGTAAAAATATTTTAACAGGTGATTCAGTCCATCATTTCTAACAACTATTTCCAATAAATGTATATCGAAATACGAAAACAAAATTTTCCTTTTCCTTAGTAATGATATCACGTGACTACATCGATTTGTATGAAAACTTAATTTTTTTTCTCGTATTTCGATATGCATTCATTAGGAAAATTTGTTCAACATGATGGACTGAACCACCTCTTAAAATATTTGTACTTAATTAAAAAGGACATTGTATATTGGCATCTGACTCGTCGAAATCGGTTCGGTAGTTTATGCACTTTGGTTGAAATTACTTACATACATACACTGCCAGAATTATTACCCTTCTTAAGAAGTCTTCGGGTAAGACATGAGGTTAATAAATAAGAGAGAATATTATGACTAAAATAGCTTCTTCCAAGCTGGTCTGGGAGAAATAGAAAAACATAGAATGTGCCAGCCGCTTCTCTTCCTGGGCAGACCGTAAAAGTTGATCGAGAGAACGGGAAGCAACGTTGGAAGCCCAAAAAGCCGAAATGACTGCGTTCCCCAACCCGCCTGCCAAGCGTGGTTAGTATGGCAAAACCCCATCAATGACGAAAATCATTGGTGGAGATCCATGTCTAGCAGTAGACTAATTATGGCTATAATGATGATGATGATTATGAATAAATTATTAATTTTACTTTATCTTTTACAGGAAGTCATGAGAAATATGGATAGTATTAAAGAAACAATGAGTACTGAATCCGAAAAAGGAAATAAAAGAATAAGAACAAAAGATTATTGCTATTTTTGTGAAACAGAAGTTTTAAATTTTGCGAGACACATTGCTCGAAATCACACTATGGAAGTTGAGGTACAAAAAATACTTTCATATCCTAAGAAAAGTTTTACTCGAAAAAATCTTATGACTAACTTACGTAAAAGAGGTAACTATATTAAAAACATAACAAACTGCGACAAACCAACGAAAAAAAGTAATATTCCAAATATTGAGTACTTACCTTGTGAAAATTGTTTGGGTTTTTACTCAAAAAAACAACTGTGGAAACACAAAAAGAGATGTCAACCGTTGTCTGATACTACTAATACTCAAGTTAATGCTCAAAATTTTATGCTGCGTTATCTGGATGTAGATCAAAAGCTTAAAAATGAGGTATTCCCAAAAATGAGACCGGACAAAATATCTCTAGAGGCGAAGAAAGACTCACTGATTTGTGCGTTCGGCGCTCAATATATGCGGATCCATCGTGAAAAGCATTTTATCAATGTTACATCCCGTAAAATGCGGGAATTGTCTAAATTATTAATAGAATTAAAAAAGCTTAAACCTACTATTAAGAATTTAATGGATTCATTGAAACCTCAAAACTATGATGTGATAGTAACTGCAACCAAAAAAGTATCTCGTTACGATGAACGAACAGATCGCTATGGTGCTCCTACATACGCAATGAACATTAGTACAAGCCTAAAGCAGTGCTGTAATATTGCAATGATGACGATCTTGAAATCAGACAGCAGTGTAAAAACTGCTGTAGCTGAAGCTGATCTTAAGACACTCATTCATCTCATAGATTCAAATTGGAAGTTTGATGTGTCAAGTCAGGCAAATAGTGACTTAAACTTAAAAAAATGGAATAAAATAACGGTTGTGCCTCTCGCAAATGACTTAAAACTCCTTAAAAATTACCTCTGCGAAAAAGCTCAATCTGCAGCCACCAAATTGACAGAGTCTGAAAACAGTAACATTGAAGCGTATAATACTTTAGCAGAGACAATTTACTGCCGTATCATTTTACTAAACAGACGAAGACCTGGAGAATTACAACGGCTCCCCCTAAGCACATACCAAGAGCGTAATAATAAAAGTGATGCCTATGAAGAATTCGGTAGAGCCATTTCCGACGCTGAAAAACTTTTAGTAAAATATTTCAAGCGTATAGTTATAAGAGGTAAGAGAGGTCGAGGTGTACCGGTCCTATTGACTGATGAAGTCCAAAATGATATTAATTTGCTTATTTCTGTTAGACAGAAATATATAAGTGATAAAAACCAATACTTATTTGCTAAGCCCGGATCAGAAAATCCACTGTGTGGATATAAAGTATTGGAGAAATACGCTAGTGCCAGTGGTGCTAAAAATCCCAAAGCAATAACCACTACAAAGCTACGGAAACATTTAGCGACACTTACACAAATGTTCAATATGAAAGAAACAGATATTGAACAACTGGCCAATTTTATGGGTCATACTCAGGCAATCCATAGACAAAACTATAGATTGCCTGATGATGTGTATCAGACAGCTAAATTATCAAAACTCTTACTACTAATGGAGAGTGGTAATGCCGATTGTTACAAAGGCAAATCTTTGGACGACATTGATTTAGATTTAGAACAAGATTTATTACAAGATGTAGATGAAGATAAAGATGAAGATGAAGGCAAAGGCGAAGATGAAAATGATGACATATTGGAATACGAAGCTATTGTAGACCCAATTGAACTGAAAACTATCGACGATGCACATGCCAGTACATCAAAAACTACTCAATTTTGTGATATTACAAACTCTACAGAATATAAAAAAAAGAAAAAAACGTAACCTTGTTCCTTGGACAACTCAACAGAAAAATATTGTCACTAAGTTTTTTTGTAAACACATAAAAAATAAACAACCGCCAAAACGTCATGAATGTGACGAACTACGCGAACTGTATCCTGACATACTACACAACAAGGATTGGTTAAAGATTAAGGTGTATGTGCAAAATACCTACACAAAAGGAAACAAATAGACGTATGTAACTAATCAAGCAAGGTTTTCTACAGATTGTTTTTGATCACTTTGTTTAATAATAATGACATAATGGTAATAAATTTTACACCAAAATGTCAAATTTCTTTTCAAAACTTTATTTGTATTAGATTATATTCTTGTTTATGTATATAAGGCCTTAAAGTACATAGTCACTTTAGAGTGTAACACTTACTTAATAATAAGAACGTTACAATAATGTCAATGTTTCACAATATTTGTCCTTTGGCATCAAGGATGTCAAATGATAAATATTGTGAAAGTTTTACGATAATGTAACGTCTATATACTAGTATATATCTTAATATCTGTAAAACGTGCAAATGATCATCCACGATTTTGTTATTGATATTTTTTGATGTTGTTTGTTATTTGACAGAATTGCAAATAATACTTCGTCTGTTTAACAGTTATTAGACATGTACATACGTACATATACGGACGTAACTTTATTGTCCAGGATGTCAAATAAATAATAGTTTGAAACCTTTCGATAATGCAACATCCGTATATTGGTATATATCTAAATATCTGTAAAACGACTAATGATTACGTTAATAATGAACGCCTGTGTGATTATTCCAAAAAATAATACGATCTTTAATACTTATTTATCAATTTACGAATTTATTTATGTTAAATTTAAAATATGTTTATTTTCTACGTTTCATAGATATTTAGACTTTTTATATCGAAGTTAAATGTCGTAAAACTTGTGGTTTGGCATTTCGTAAGGCAAATGACTAATATAACGTTATTGCAACGTCCTATATTATCTAAATATCTGTAAAACGACAAATGATTACGTTAGGTATAATTGCTTGTGAGATTACTTCAAAGATCTTTATTTCTGATTTGTCAATCTAAAATTGTGTATAAAATTTTATGTTTAACCCCCGACTGAAAAGAGGGAAATTATGTGTCAGGGGTCTGTCAGTCTTTATGTTTGTCTGTCTATCCGTGACATTGTAGCTTCCAAATGAAATGTCCGATTTTGATTATTTTTTTTTTGTTTGAAATCTGTCTAAATAAAGATGGTTTTGAAATATCGCTAGTTACAGTAAAATGGCTCTGAGGAGCCAGAGTCGGGGGAATCTGACAAAATATTATAGCTAGAACGTTGATTTTGGTTTTTAATGATTGCTATAAACGTGAAAATTCTACATTTTATTGTCCCAGGGTTAGGTGCAAAACCAGGTCAGGTTAAGGGGAGAAATATTTTTTATTAAATTTGGGCTTATTTTTGTTTATTCTGCGTTTCACAGTTATTTAGATTTTGTAAATCAAAAGTTATAATGCCATGTATATTTCACAAAATTTACCATTACGCATTTCAATAGGCAATATGACATTTACTACGATAATGCAACGAGCAACTACTTAATACTTTACTACTAGTTATTTAGACATATCATATGTACATATACGGACGTTACATTACTATAAAAGTTTCATAGTATTTGTCATTTGACGTCCTGGATGTCAAATAAATAATAGTTTGAAACTTTTCGATAATGCAACATCCGTATATTGGTATATTATCTAAATATCTGTAAAACGACTAATGATTACTTTAGGTATAATTGCTTGTGAGATTACTCCAAAGATCTTTATTTCTAATTTGTCTAGTTTGTATTAAAAAAATTATGTTTAACCCCCGACTGAAAAGAGGGAAATTATGTGTCAGGGGTCTGTCAGTTTGTATGTTTGTCTGTCTATCCGTGGCATCATAGCTTCCAAACGGAATGTCCGACTTTGTTGTTTTTTTTTTGTTTGAAATCTGTCTAAATAAACATGGTTTTTAGCTATCGCTAGTTACAGTAGAACGGCCCTGAGGAGCCAGAGTCGAGGAAATCTGCCAAAATATTATAGCTAGAAGGTTGATTTTGGTTTCTAATAATTGCTATTAACGTGAAAATTCTACCCTACAGGATGACTTTTTAACCACCAGCCAAATTTTAAGAGCAAGGTCTGACCATGATACTGAACTGCTTTCCATAAAAACAATTAACGAAAACCGAAAACAAAAATTCGGCTTCCCATACATATCAGCGCTCGGCCAAACGAATTTTGTATGGGCGGACGAATTTTTTTTATCGATTTTTAATAACTTTTTTTGTGAAAAGTGGTTAAGTATCATGGACTGATCATGCTTCAAAAATTTGGCTGGTGGGTAAAAAGTCATCCTGTATAATAATAATATATATTATTCTCATAGGTTTAGGTGCAAAACCAGGTCAGGTAATGGAAAGAAATATTTTTTTAATATATATATGTCGGCGAGTTCAATATAATCCCCTTTATTATAGTTAGTATAGGTTAAGTTGTGCAAACAGAAAGTTGTTTACTTCAAAACATAACTGTTATAATTTCAAATGTTTCGACAAGTATAAAAGCGGTCGCCGTAGCGACGAGCGCCCCAGTCTTGTGCGGACCGCCTTACTATGAACATCTCCTTTGTGTAGTGTGCTGTGGGCTTGGCCATAACTTGTTTAATTGTGATTGTTGTAATAGATGAGGATTTGGTAAACCGATTTATTACAATGATAGTTGTTTCAGCTAGACGATAAGCCCAGGTGGACACAGATTCAATAACTGTGTGGGCCAGGGGTATTCAGACACATGTGGTTGGAATCCATGATACAGCGCGAGGTGGAGCGCTGTATTTATCGTCACACTTTTAGTGAGTTCGGCGCAGGTCATCTCCTGCTCCGTCATCAGAAGTTGGATCTGAATCTTTTGCCCACTTGAGTGAATCCATGGGAGAATAGGGGTAAAGTGTTCGACAGGGTCCAAAGAGCGTGATTATAATTAGTCCGTCTTTTAAATTGTCCAGAGATGATGGACCCGTATTTTCAGTTTGCCACAGGAGTAAAAATTCACAAGGATACGGAGCGTCAAGGTTCTTGAGTGAGGGCTTGCGGAGTCACAGTAAGGGTGAACCAGACTTCCGGCAGTCTCGAATAATGTGGTCTATGTCTTATTCAGGCGCGCCACATCCGCAAGCTGGGGAGTCAATCCAGTCGCACCGGAATTCAAACCATCTAGTTCGTCCCCATCCAGTTCTCATTCTGTGGAGCTGGCATCTGCGTGGGAGAAAGAACCCTGAGAGTTTTTCAGTGGGGTTGATGGTTGTATCCACATAGGTGGATTCAAATTCTATTCTTTTTGATGGTAAAGTGGTTTTTCAACAGTCAATCCTATAGAGCTGGTGTCGTGACTTCAGTCTTAGCCTTTTTAATAGTTTTTGGATGGAGTTTAGCAGTGCAATGTGTCGATAACTTTTGGGGTCATTGACGGCTCTGGTTTTAGTATCGCAACCCATCCTGTGTTGCATATGGTCTGTGTGACAAATGGTCTGTGTGACAACCGTCTGTTCGACAAGCGTCTGTGTGACAAGCGTCTGTGTGACAAACGTCTGTGTGACAAACGTCTGTGTGACAAGCGTCTGTGTGGCAAAGCGTCTGTGTGACAAAGCGTCTGTGTGACAAGCGTCTGTGTGACAAGCGTCTGTGTGACAAGCGTCTGTGTGACAAACGTCTGTGTGACAAACGTCTGTGTGACAAACGTCTGTGTGACAAACGTCTGTGTGACAAAGCGTCTGTGTGACAAAGCGTCTGTGTGACAAAGCGTCTGTGTGACAAGCGTCTGTGTGACAAGCGTCTGTGTGACAAACGTCTGTGTGACAAACGTCTGTGTGACAAACGTCTGTGTGACAAACGTCTGTGTGACAAACCGTCTCTGTGACAAAGCGTCTGTGTGACAAGCGTCTGTGTGACAAACGTCTGTGTGACAAGCGTCTGTCTGTCAACCGTCTGTCTGTCAACCGTCTGTGTGACAAGTCTATCTGAATGTCAGCCGGTCTGTGTGACAACCTTTAGCGTCAGTAATGGTGCTAACGAGAGTGAAGCGATCAGTGTAAAGATACCTAACGTGTGTTTAGTTTCAGCTACTTCTGCAAAGTTGCTAAAGTGCTAACAAGTGAACCATAACTGCTGGCCACGTATTGCGGCCGAGTTGGAGTCAGCGGCAGTGCCGCAGGCGCTAGAGATTCCTGGTGAAGTGAGGTGAAGTGAAAAAGCGAGTTGATATCGTGTGTATTTCTGTGTCGTAACCTTATCTGCTGAGTCGCAAAGATAACCTGGTGAGTTTTTATATTTTTTTCGATTTAAGAGTAGAGCAGAAAGCAATTTATTTCAAAAACCTTTGGTTTTAAAACATAAAGTAGAATAATGTCTAGTCTTTTGACCACTATGCAAGCAAAAAATAATTATGATTTCGCTATTTTAAATAAGAACGTGTATTATCTGCTAAGCTTAGTGACTTGATCTTATCGTCATGAGTTGATAGATGAGCTTAACATCACTGAAGGTGGCATAAGTCACTGTTAGTCGGAGCTGGCAGTGGCGCCAATTAGTATCCTAACAAAAAGTCTAGTTTGAGTATTTTAAATTATAATTATTAGCGTCTTATAAGCTTACGTGTGAATACTGGTGTAAAATGATAGTTATTAGGTACGTTACGTACTTCATTATTCGTAAAGTTGGAGAGATAAGTTCTCCTAGCCTTTGCCTAGTATTGGACTTAAGATAAGCTAAATATTATAATAACTTTTATAAAGATTATTATGAGATAATGACCAGGGTGATGATGATGATATTGGTAATGAAGAGATAGTGATGACGATGAAGATATTATTGATAAAGAGGTAGTGATGATGAAGAGGTGACGGCGAGCCTACCATGATGATGATCATGGTGATGATTTTATTTAAAAGGACCCTTCACCGTTTACTATGTGAGTAATAATATTTTACCATTAATTTATTATTTACTGTGTTTTAGGTTAACTGAAGTAACTTGAGTAAATTTTAATCTGGATAGTTAAAGTCGAGTAAATATTGTGATATTGTAGCCAAATTCAAAAAATATCGTACTGATAAGCAATGTTATTTTATTGTTAGGAAGTCCGTAGCAAAAAGATTAAGTTGCAAACGCTTTAACTGTATTCTAGCCACGCTTTAGTGTAACAAAAGTACTGTAAACGTTTGTTTTTGTTGACAGTTGGGTATTTTCCTGAGCCAAGGATGAATTATTTTGTGGTGTTGGCGGGGTAAAGTGTCGCAAAGTAGTGTCGCTTGCCTTGGAACGTATCCATTTTAGCGTAGTTTTGGATTTATTATTGCGGAAGGGCTGATGGTAAAAGCGTCGTTTGGCTCCGGGGATCTGTGTCGTCATCTGCCTGTATTTCATACAAAGTCCCAGTGCAGTCGAAGTGCAAACAGTGGAAACTGTTTGTTTTTACGTTTGGAGGAGGGTGTCTGATTTGACTTATTGGAAAATAGCGTATATTATCTACCCAGTTGAAGTTTATTTTCACTTCTTCTTCTTATCGTGACGGTGGCTTGAATTTTTAATTTTGTTCTTCGAAAACGTTGCCACTTTTACGCTTCCCTCCGAGGCAGAGTATAGGTCTAGCACGGTACAGCTGGTAGGGCATAGAGGTGATCTAATGATCTAATCGTCATGTCCACAATCGCCCTGTACTTCTGCTTGGTCTATCGGCCTACTTCAGTTCGGAGGCAATTCAAGCACCTCCAAGTAGCCCATGGCAGTTTATGACCTGGCGGTAGCGCCTCTGATGGTTGGATGTAATCGGGGGGTGCAGCATACTGTTCGCACCACATTCTAAACCTAGATAATTCCGGTTGTTCTTACGTATAACTACTTGAATCATTATGACGATTTTTCACCTGTTCAATTATTTGAAAAATCGAGATGCTTTCCGGGCATGAAACTCAAAGCAAATACACAAGTGTTTCCGTGATAGGTTGAGAAGGATGCGGGAGCCAGAGAAGCTCATTAGGAAGACCGATAGCATAGCAGAAGGCTTTATTGCCATAGGTAGAGTGATGAATTGCATTGTTTGTTTTGTTGTGACCGTACTAGAGTTGACCCGTAGTCCGTGAGTGGGCAGTATGCGGTCGGCTCTTGTGGAGGTCGAGTTTCTGGATGAAATTATAAGGTCAAGTGGACCTGGTGATCACAGGTGGTAATACGCGTTATAGTGTGAGGACAACGATGGCAATTCTGATCTCCGATGATTTTGAGCTAATAATTAATGTTTTGTTAATATGTCTTGGTGATCTCTTCTGAGTTCTGACTCAATTAATAATTACTGTATCTTTTTTTCTAACATTGTGAAAATGTAGAATTTTTATTAGTTTTGACTCAATTTAATTGTCATAACTGGTAAAGGGAACATGTGATTAATAAAAACTTTTAACATGTGATCGCTGAATATTGACATGAAGTTTTTAGTATCCGATTCAATGTAAAGATTTATCGATGTTTATTGCTTGTTTTGAGTTTATTATAGATTGTTTAAACCATTATAAAAGGTTAATTATTGCAGAAAATAAATAAATACAGTACACAATAATTAATTTCACTAAAAACTAATTTAACCTACCTAAATTAAAATAATAAAACAAGAACTAAAATATAACAACCCAACAAAAAAAAAACTATTTAAGAAAAACATTATATTAAATAAATAAAATAGACCCTACATCACCACGATCGCAGGGCAGGGTAACTAAGATACGGGCAGCATTGCCTCGTTGTATAGCAAGACTTCTAACAGAAACAGAAATTAACTAAAGCTTCGTTTTGGTCAGGTTTGGCCGAACGGTGTATCTTTATGCTTTGTGTTGATCTTAAATATGAAACCCGAGGACGGGTTTACTGTCAAGATGGCAGTGTCAACGAGTTAAAAATTGATTCTTTTGAATTGATTCATGAATTTTGTTGATTCGAATGATTGAATACGTAAGCAATGCGCAAAAAATCCCTTAGTCATGATTTCTTTATAATTATTCCTGTACGAATATTGGCTGAAGGACAAACAAAAGACCGGTTCAGAAAAGTAGTATTGTGGCACTCTGGAGTAGAATTTTGGCGAGTTTAAATTTTGTTATAATTTTGTGAGGCGCTTATTGTCGAGCTAGATCAGAATCATTTTATGGTTATTTCTAACTATGCTACTTACTAGTTTAAATTATTATTGAAAGCGCGTACGAGGGCGTACGCATGTCAGGTTGGCCGTGTCGGCGAGTTCAATATAATCCCCTTTATTATAGTTAGTATAGGTTTAGTTGTGCAAACAGAAAGTTGTTTACTTCAAAACATAACTGTTATAATTTCAAATGTTTCGACAAGTATAAAAGCGGTCGCCGTAGCGACGAGCGCCCCAGTCTTGTGCGGACCGCCTTACTGTGAACATCTCCTTTGTGTAGTGTGCTGTGGGCTTGGCCATAACTTCTTTAATTGTGATTGTTGTAATAGATGAGGATTTGGTAAACCGATTTATTACAATGATAGTTGTTTCAGCTAGACGATAAGCCCAGGTGGACACAGATTCAATAACTGTGTGGGCCAGGGGTATTCAGACACATGTGGTTGGAATCCATGATACAGCGCGAGGTGGAGCGCTGTATTTATCGTCACACTTTTAGTGAGTTCGGCGCAGGTCATCTCCTGCTCCGTCATATACATATACAGACGTTACATTATTATAAAAGTTTTACAGTATTTGTCCTGGATGTCAAATGAATAATAGTTTGAAACTTTACGATAATGCATCGTCTGTATACTGATATATATTTAAATATCTGTTAAACGTTATTAGAAATTTACAAATATTTGTACAAGTAACAAAGACACAAAGCAGCATAAGCGTAGGTTGTTATAGCTCCAGTTTATTCAATTTAGATAATTTACAGTTACCTCAAGTAAGCTTGTTGTTTGATATAAGTTTAATATGTACCTCACTATAGTTGATTCTATCTTAAATAAAAATTGAGTAGAAGTACACTAGTTTTCTAATATATATGACATTTGATTATACTTCTTTGTTTTATTTCTATAGCTTTCAACCCCATACCCTGTACTATACATTAATAATAACTATTTACCTACTACTATGAAAGAAGAAGAAGTGTGGCAACGTTGCACTGTTCACTGGAGGTGCGATAGACAGGAAAATATAAATTTTAATTAAGTATATAATTGGAAGCCATATAATTGAAAGAGTGAAGTGGAGTCCTAATTTATTTCAGTATGTTTGTTAATATACGAATATTTGTATATTAATATGTTATAAAATTTCAAAAAAGAAATATGAACATAATGTTTGAATTTGCCTTGGTAAGCAATATACGCTGAAACAATTGACATAATACAAGTAGAACTGCTTGACGCCACAATAATGCCAAATGAAAGGACGGCAAATGGGTAGCGTGATATAATATATATATATATATATATATATATTTATAACTCGTAACCGTTTCGACGTCCCATACAGACGTAAATGCATTTAATATAGCGTCCACCTGCTTTTCGCGTCCCATATACGGTCGCCAGATCGATTTCAATCGCCAAACCACTCCTCGTGGCCTAAAGTACCACAAGGATTAATTATTTAAAAAAAAATTGGACTCCATTTTGGAACCACTCTACACAAACTTGTATTTTCATTAGTTCTTGATTATTCCACTTCAATGGAGTAGCGCTGTAGTTGCGCAATATACCGTTCGCAACAATGTAATGAATGAATACGACCAGTGAGATTGTTATGACTAATGACTAATAAGAATTCGGCTTATCTACTTCCTGGCGTGGCTACACAGTGACCTTTGCCTAGTACGAAATGAAATGCATTACTTACATCTAACACTGATTTTAAGTTTTAACTCAATATATAAGGTCTATCAAAATATACTGAAACCATTTTAAGGGTGAATTCAGTGCATGATACTGAACAACTTACCCCAAGGAACACGTATCAAAATATGATAAGTAATGTTTGGCCTACCATACAAGTTGACCGATCAGCTGACCCAAGTGTAAAGAAAGCCAAAAATCATTTTCCATATTTCGACATATGTTTCTTGGAGAAAGTTGTTTACTATCACAGACTGAAGTCGCCCTTAAAATAGTTTCAGTATATTTTGTTACACCTTATATAGTCGACACTCTGAACATACAGTTCAACGTAATATTCGACGTCCGTCAGTATTATGGAATATCTTGTACAAGACGATTTACTCTATAATACTCACGGGCACGATACTTAAAAACAACTAAGCTGAAAAGAATACGTAGTTAACAAACTTGGAACATTAGTGTTCAGTGGTCTGTACATTTAAATAATTGGCCAAGTGCGTGTCGGGCCACGCGCAGTGTAGGGTTCCGTATTTGCAAATGCCAACTTTGAGTTCATGCCACTAAAACGTCTAAGTATCTATTGAATTTGTACGAAATTTTCCTTTTCGAGTACATTTTATAAGTTGATCGCCTATAACTTTTTAATTTGTTAACCCTACTTAGCTCTGATAGTTTTCCTATAAACTACATTATATATACTATAGCTGTGATTTTTTTCACGTGTCCATATATAACCGTTTAGCAGATAGATGGGGAGACACGTGACTTTAACACAAAAAATTTTTCACTTTAAACCTAAATATTTCAGACACGGATCCCTAAATCGAAAAATGGTGTTTCCAGCTTACAATATTTTTGAAAGACCTATTTAACGATACCCCACACAATGTGTTTGTAGAGAAAAAAAATATTGACTTCCTCTTTACTTGTATGGCAGCTACCCTAAAAAAAATTGGTTTCCATATTTTATTTTACGAATTTTTCGCCATAACTGATGTACATATCTATGCCAAATTACAGCTTTCTAGTACTTATAGTTTCTGAGTAGGACCGCGGATGGACAGACAGACAGACAGACATGGCGAAACTATAAGGGTTCCTTGTTTACTACGGAACCCTAAAAAAGGACAAAAAGTTTGTCTTCTTAATTTGTTTTTGATTTGGCAGTATTTATTTTTAACCCCCAATAAAAAAAGAGGTATGTTATAAGATTGACGTGTGTGTTTGTTTTGTATTTTTTTGTATGTATATTACGTGACAACTCCATCATTAATGAATTGATTTTAAAAAATCTTTTTGCATTTGATTATGTACGCTTTCAATTCAGTTTATATATTATTTCATCAAAATCGGTTTATAAGTTTTGTAGTAGTTGATTATTATATCTTTAAGATAGCATAATTATAATTGAAAGCTTCACTTACTCAGCTATACTTTTTTTAGATTGATGGATCAGGGGCTAATTAAAATTTTCAGTTTCCATACTGATCTGGTAGAAAAAGATAAACATAGAATGTGCCAGCTGATTTTCTTCCCGCGCAGTACGTAAAAGATATATGAGAGAACGGGTGAAGAACTAAGGAATATTTTTAATAGGCGATGCGGCTAGCAACCCAAAAACAAGATCAAATAGTGATATTTGATCCCATTTTTTTACCTAAATGCCCACAAACTTGCTGAATGTGGCCTTTGGGTTTTGCACCCCAGGGCTTTGTCTACACTGCAAGGTGTAAATTCGTGATAGTATGTATGTATGTTACTTTGTCACTTTTGGTGTTCCGTACCCAAAGGGTAAAACCAGGACACTATTACTAAAATTTCACTGTCCGTCTTTCAGTCGTCACCAGACGGTATCTCAAGAGAGTTTGTATGTTTACATATTATGTACTTCTTTTGCTACTATGACAACAAATACAAAAACCAGTATAAAATATTTAAGGCGGCCTCCCATACAAGAAAAATTATTTTTCCCGTTATTTGCTCGTTAATGGCATGGAACCCTTCCTGCATGAACTCGACTCGCTCATAGCCGGTTTTTAGGGTTCCGTAGTAAACAAGGAACCCTTATAGTTTTGCCATGTCTGTCTGTTTGTCGGCCCGCGGTCCTACTCAAAAAACTATAAGTACTAGAAAGCTGTAATTTGGCATAGATATGTATATTAATCATGACGAAAAAGTCGTAAAATAAAATGTGGAAAAAAAATTTTTTTTAGGTTAGCTGCCATACAAGTAAAGAGGTAGTCAATATTTTTTCTTTTTGACAAACACATTGTGTGGATTTTCGTTGAATAGGTCTTTTAAAAACATTGTGAGCTTGTTAACACCATTTTTCGATTTAGGGATCCGTTTCTGAAATATTTGGTATTAAAGTGCAAATTTTTGTTGGAGGCAAGTGTCGTCCCCCCCCCCCCCCCCCTCGTATCTGTTAAATGGTTATATATGGCCACGTGAAAAAATTCACAGCTATAGAATATATAATGTAGTTTAAAGGAAAACTATCAGAGCTAAGTAGGGTATACAAATTAAAAAGTTATAGGCGATCAACTTATAAAATGTACTCGGAAAAAGAAATTTCATACAAATTTAATAGATAATTAGTTTTAAACGTTTTTAGTGGCATAAACTCAAAGTTGGCTTAGGCTTAGGTCTTAGATATTTTTTCTAATCCGTAAATATTAAAAACAGCGATGCCTAATGTGTAGTTATCAATACAGTAACATATCGTATTAACTTTTCATTTAATTTATTATTATTTTTAAATCAAGTACCTATTACAAGAAAGTATAATTCGAGAAGCAAATAAGCGGCTAAGTGCAAATCGGACTCGCCCATGAAGGGTTCCGTAGCAGCAAGTAACATAATATAAAATTCTTATAGTATGTTTTTTTTATATTTTTATATTTGAGTTGATTAAATAAAAATTAAACTACGGTTTACGATTTATGACGTATTAAAAAAAGTTATTTGCAAGATCTCGTTCAAACCAATTTTCGCTGGTAGTTTGCATGGTAATGAACATCATATATATTTTTTAGTTTTATCATTCTCTTATTTACTCCCATGCTGGTCTGGGAGAAATAAAAAAACTTAGAATGTACCAGCTGCTTCTCTTCCCACGCAGATCGTAAAAGCCGATCGAGGGAATGGGCAAAAATGCAAATCATGTTAACAGGCGATGCGGCTAGCAACCCATCACTGTATTGCTTGCTTTTCCATCTTCTCGCCCACCATGACGCTAAAAGTGGCTTTTGGGTCTTGCGGCCCTGGGCTCTGCATAGAGCCGCAAGACCCAAAATGCTCTGTCTGCCCCATTAGGGATAAAGACGTGATAGTATGTATGTATGTATTCTCTTATTTTAGAAATTACAGGGGGGGGACACATTATTCCACTTTGGTAGTGACTCTCGCGCAAACTATTAAGTTAAGAAAAAAAAATGATAAAAGAAATCTCAATATCATTTTTGAAGACCTATCTATAGATACCCCACACGTAACAACGGGTTTGATGAAAAATAAATTTTTGAGTTTCAGTTCTAAGTAAAGGGAACCCCCCAAACTGTATGTTTTTTTTCTACTTTTGTATAAAAATCTTAATGCGGTTCACAGAATGCATCTACTTACTAAGTTTCAACAGTATAGTTCTTATAGTTTCGGAAAAAAGTGGCTGTGACATACAGATGGACAGACAGACAGACAGACAGACATGACGAATCTATAAGGGTCCCATTTTTGCCATTTGGCTACGGAACCCTAAAAACGTTAAAAGGAACTATGTAGAAAATCTTAACTAAATTATATACTTCATCAATTTATAAGTTTCGTTTTTTTATACTTGTAAGTTGGCCAACAAGCATACCTGCGGTCCATCTTATGGACCGCTGTTGCCGTAGCCTATGAATGTTTGCAACACCAGAATGTACCAGCTGCTTCTTTTCCCGCGCAGGCCGTAATAGCTGGCAAAGAGTTCAACAATCTCAGTAACCATGTCAATAGGCGATACCGCTTAGCAACCCGTCACTAATTTGATTCCGTCTTCTGCATATATGCCTACCAAAGTGCTAAATATAGCTTTAGGAATTACCTATAACCTTGGGCACTGTCTTCCCCGCTAGGCATAAAGACGTGGTAGTATGAACGTATGTCAATATTCCATGCTGTTCTGGAAGCGAAATAAAAACATAGAACGTACCAGCTGCTTATCTTTCCGGGCAGGTCGTAAAAGTCGATCAAGGGATATAGCGCCGTACAACCTTTGACAATTTTTCTTAACCTAGGGTTGCTTTTAGTTTACCTTTTGGCTTGCAAAGAGTAACCTCGTCAAATCACCTAGTTTAGGATTAGCGGACCCCGGATTCGGAAACGTTACCGCTAAAAATGCAACCGGAAATACACTAAGATAAGAAGAAGAAGTATTTACGTATATATCACACTGTATGCATGCAAAGTCTCCCATGCTGGTCTGGGAGAAACGAATAAACTTAGAATGTACCAGCTGCTTCTCTTCCCGCGCAAATCGTAAAAGCCGATCGAGGGAATGGGCAAAAATGCGAATCATTTTAACAAGCGATGCGGCTAGCAACCCGTCACTGTATTGATTGCTTTTCCATCTTCTCGCCCACCATGACGCTAAAAGTGGCTTTTGAGTCTTGCGGCCCTAGACTCTGCATAGAGCCGCAATACCCAAAATGCTCTGTCTGCCCCACTAGGGATAAAGACGTGATAGTATGTATGTATGTATGTATGCATGCAAAGAATATTGGTATAACAAAAAGTATTGTTTTTCTGTAAAAAATTTGGTGTACGTACGTAAAAATCTATTGCGTTAAAGTTATATAAATAACCGGCTAAGTGCAAGTCGGACTCGCGCACGAAGGGTTCCGTACTATTATCTATAAAAATCAAGTTTTTTGTATGAGAGCCATATCTTTTATTAAAGTAAAAATACAACTGAGTATTTTAATATATTATTTCAAGTGCCTACCTGTTGCCATTATGGTTATCGGGCAAAAATAGGCCCAAAAATTGCTTTTACTGTATGGGGGCTCCCATACATCCCAATTATAAATATTTATTTTATTTTGTTTTTAGTATTTGTTGTTATAGCGGCAATAGAAATACATAATTTGTGAAATTTTCAACTTAGCTATCGCGGTTCTTGAAATACAGCCTGATGACAGACAGACGGACAGATGGACAGACAGCGAAGTCTCAGTAATAGGGTCCCGTTTTTACCCTTTGGGTACGGAACCCTAAAAAGTAAGAAAGACAGACAGCGGAACCCTCTGATTACGGAATCCTAATCATTACAAAGTATTTTAGCTGAAGCACACAAAATCAGCTATAGTTTTATACAAATATTATTTAATGTATAAAAAAACTAGCCGTCTGCCCGTGACCTCATTAGCACAATTATCATGACTTTGTACAGAGAGCGATCGGTTATATGATTTTATTATATGTATTGATATATATACAGCAAATTTTGCAACGTTTCAAAACGATACGTAACAAAGTATGAACAGAATGGACGTCATGTGCGTGGAATTTGGGAGAATAGCTGAAATATACAGCGACGCCCAGTAAGAGTTGATTTGAATGTGGGTTCTAATGGGTGCCAGGCTAAACATAAATTGAATATTGGTAAATATAGTGTTTTTTGTAGTTATAAATACATAACCTAATATTGGATACGAGTATAAAGCAATATACGCAAAAATATGAAGACAAAAGCTATTGGAACACATGGACGCAATACTGATGGAAATTAGAAAGACGCCAAAACATAATTGGGATTTAAATATATATATATATATATATATATATATAAATAAAATCTTAAATTCTAGCATGGCGGTTTGAGAGTAAAGAAAAAATGTAGAATGTTTTGATAGAACAGGAAGTCACGACAAATTTGGTAACGATAACGTGGATGGCTGACTCTGGTTTCAAAGGATAAAGACCATCTCCCTGATGCTAAATATGTCGGTCTGTCTGCGTGAAGTGGTTGCGTGACATAGATATGGCGCTTAAAAATTGGTCATCGTGACCAAAAAATCATAAGGTAAATGGCTGAATCTGGTTTCACAGAATGAACAGCGCCACTCTGAAGCTAAATACGTAGGTCTGTCTGCGTGAAGTGGTTGCGTTACTTAAATATGGCGCCAAAAATTGGTCATCGTGATAAAAAAATAATAACACTGTAGTTAGTACAATTGTGTACTACGGCATCGATATAATATGAGATACTAACGAAAGATGTATTTGCTTAATATGCAGCCATTTTAAGCGGTCGTTATTTAGGTAAGATAAGTGCCTATCATGTCAAAAATATTTTTGTCATGATAACCAACTTTTCTGGCGCCATATCTAAGTAACGCAACCACTTTACGGTGGCAGACCAACATATTTTACATCAGAGACGTGCTCTTTATCATGTGAAACCAGAATCAGCTATTTATGTCATAATTTCTTTTCTTTTGATCACGATGACCAATTTTTAGGTGATATATATCTAAGTAACGCAACCACTTCACGCTGGCAGACCGACATATTTTGTATCAGAGAGGTGCTCTTTATCATGTGAAATCAGAATCAGCTATTAACGTTATAATTTTTTTTCTTTTGGTCACGATTACCAACTTTTCAGGCATCATATCTAAGTAACGCAACCACTTGACACAGGCAGACCAACATATATAGCATCAGAGAGGTGCTCTTCATTATGTGAAACCAGAATCAGCCATTTACCTTATAATTTTTTGGTCACGATAACCAACTTTTCAGGAGCCATATCTGAGGAACGCAACCACTTCACGCAGGCAGACTGACATACTTAGCATCACAGAGGTGGTCTTTATTCTTTAAATCTAGAGTCAGCTGTCCACGTTATCATTTTTTTTTGGTCACGAGAACCAACTTTTCAGGCGCCATATTTTTATTTTATTTTTTATTTTATTTATTTAACTTTATTACAAATGTAATAGGCGGACTTAAAGCCATAGGCTTTATCTACCAGTCAACCCACTGGTGGTGCCGAGAATAAGTAGTCTTTAGAAGGAGGTGCAAAATACGTAATTTTGAAAGATTTAATAATATTTAGTAATATAAATAAAAACATATTTAATAAATAAAATAATATATATCAATAAACTTACATTCAAAATATACATAGATAGATATAATAACCAATACATATACTACATATATATTATTTGTATTCTATCTGACAGTTCCTGAAGATAATGTGCACGCACTGCACTTTTAAACGCTACACGCGTGCGAGCCTTCTGGATCTTGATTGGAAGGGCGTTCCAAAGCTTTACCGCTTGAACAGCAAACGAACGTTCAAAGAACCCACTCCGGTGAAATGGTATATCAAGACGGAGATTGCTAGAAGAGCGAAGATTTTTTGAATGAGTATCACTAAGAAAAATGAATTTTGATTTGAGATATGACGGAGTTTTTGGGTCAAAAAGAATGGAAAAGAGGGTTGTGAGAATATGCAGCCGGCGACGCTGACGAATAGGCAACCATTTTAGTTGAGTGCGGTAAGCAGACACATGGTCGTACTTACGAAGGCTATATATAAATCGAAGACAGTTATTTTGAAGTCTATCGAGTTTATTTAGGAGGTCACAATTCAAATCCGAGTAACACACATCACCATAGTCCAGAATAGGTAGGATAAGAGTTTGAATGAGCATAGTTTTTATGTTTATAGGGAGAAAATTTTTCAGTTTGTACAGGGATCGCAATCCATTAGTGATCCTACGAGCAGTCTCAGAAACCTGCACATTCCAGGCGAAACTAGTATCTATGTGTAGGCCAAGGTCTTTCATGCTAGAACTAAATGGAATGATAGAGTTTTCATACGAAACTGGTGTTATGGTCCCATTGTCAATACGACTTAAGAGACGAGCGCTGCCGATCAGTATAGCTTGACATTTGTTGGGGTTAACTGTTACTCCGAACCGCCGAGACCAGTCACTTATCACCTTCAAATCGGCATTTATTCTTTCTACGGCGCTGTCTACTTGACCGACTTCTGTCTGAGTATAAAGTTGCAAGTCGTCGGCGTAAAGATGATACGAGCACTGAAGTTCTTTTGTGATAAAATCTATAAAGATTGAAAACAGTAATGGAGAAAGAATCCCGCCTTGTGGTACACCAGTGTCAATATTACTCCAACTGGAAGTACGTTCGTCGATCCGAACTGACTGCTGACGACCACGAAGATATGTAGAAAACCAATCAACTACCGCAGGTGAAATGGAATGATGTGAGAGGATTGCTAAGAGGATGTCATGGTCGACGGTATTAAAAGCATTAGAAAAGTCCACTAAACCCAGCACAGTGAGTTTAGTATCCTCCATACCTGCTCTAATATCGTCGGTCACTTTAAGTAAAGCAGATACAGTGCTATGCCCAGGTCTAAAGCCAGATTGCAATGGATTCAACAGACCATTACCATGGAAAAATGAGGTAAGTTGCCTGTGAGCGCAAGCCTCGAGAACCTTGGACAAGAGCGGCAGAATTGAGATAGGACGAAAATGGCTGGGAAGGGAAGGATTAGAGATTTTGGGAAGAGGGCGAATATAGGCTTTACGCCAAAGGGAAGGAAATTGGGATGTTGATAGCGAGTAATTTTTAATGTGGGTAATGGCTGGTAAAATAATTTCTAGAATATTTTCTATCATGCGACGATTTATTTGGTCACAACCAACAGCCCTGGTTTTTATTGCCAAGAATATTTTTTTAACTTCTTGACTGACTGGGGTAAATTGAAATTGAGGAATGTTGGGACTTGGAAGAGATTGAATGGAAGAAATTGTATTCAATTTCGTTAGGCAATCCAATGGAGTAGATGTGGAGAAATGTTTATTGATATCGTCTAACGTAATCGAAGAGGGGATGTCTGTGATATTTGAATTGCCAATACCCAGGGTTCCTAAGAACTTCCAGATATCAGCAGCTGAAGATGAGGAGATAGTATCAGAGATTAAGCGGCGTTTAGCGTCTCGCATCATTCTGTTACACCAGTTTCTCGCAACCTTAAACAAAGCCCAGTTTTCATCAGAACGCTCCTTCCTAAACTTTTGAAATGCCCTATCCCTTCTACGCATGGCCATCCTAACACCACGTGTTATCCAAGGAGCTGGAGGCCTTTTAATTCTGACTTTCCTAATAGGAGCGTGCTGGTCGTACAAGTTAGTTAAAAGCCGATTAAAAATATCAACTTTTTCATCCACAGTTGCGACAGCCCATATGCTATCCCACCCCATTTTGGCAGCATCGGTTTTAAGCTTATCTTGATCCATTCTGGCAAAACTACGTAGATGCATTGTTTTGGGTACTATTTTAGGGGGTTTGAGATTGTACGAGCAATGGATGAGATCATGTCTAGAAAAACATGGGGCTGGATATTGGCCGTGCGAGACAACATGGTCCACAGATGAAGCAATGATTAGATCCAGCCAGGTGTCTTCAGTATCGCCATACCTGAGGAACCCAACCACTTCACGCAGGCAGAACGACATATTTAGCATCAGAGGGGTGCTCTTTATTCTATTAAACCAGAGTCAGCCGTCCACGTTATTGTTACCAAATTTGTCGTGACCTCCTAATCTATAACTGTTTCTCTTCACGTGCAGAGTGTAAAAGTAAGTCAAGGAAACGGATAGCAACTTAGGGATCATTATAAGAAGGCAACATGACTAGTACCTTAGTAGTAACTAGTAATAAATAAAATAAAATAAATCCTACTTCCTACTAATATCCTATCCTATCCTACTAATATTATAAATGCGAAAGTGACTTTGTATATTTGTTTGTTTGTTACCTCTTCACGCTTCAACTACTGTACCGATTTGAATGAAATTTGGTATGGATATAGTTTGAGACTCGGTGAAGAATATAGGGTTCTCTTTATCCCGAAATTCCCGCAGGGAGCGAAGCCCGCGGGAACAGCTGGTAATTAAATAAACTATTCCCGATTCTTGATTTTCACCTATTGCTAAGCACTGTCTACCTCGAAAGGGATATAGACCTGATTTAATGGCGCGTGTAAAAATGTTATTCGATACACTTGTTTGTTCCAAATTTTAACTTTACATTGCATTAATGAAAATGTTTACTCAGGAAAAAAATTTCCTTCACGCTATTTGCGTATTAAATTAGGTTCGTATTTTATGATTGCATTTTAAATAAACTCATTTACCAAATCATCAATATATTATTAAAATAAATATCAAAAAAGTATTTTAATGTTATTTTAATAAAGAAAATGAAATTATTACCAATAAGTAACTTTTTTTTTTTACTCAAAAACGATTGAATGTGTTTTAATAAAACTTTATATTATAACTGTATCAGAATAGCACATAGTCAATAGTTTGTAATATTTTTTTAGCATCATAATCTACTTTTAAAAAAATAAGAAGTTTTCGGCAACCAACTACGGAACCCTAGAAAATTGCTTGCGAATCTAATTTTCCAGAATAAAAGCGAGTTAAATTAAAGTGTAGTGCATCAATCATCATCGGTCATCGAGTGGTCTCTCGCAGAAGCGCGAGTACCTTGCAAAAGCGCAAGGTGACCAGCACATCAGCTTTGCTCCAGCGCAAGTGGCTATCTAGCCTTGCTTCAACGCAAGTGGTTATCCAGCCTTGCTCCAGCGCGAGTAATTTTCCAGGCTTGCACCAGCGCAAGTGTATCTCCAACCTTGCACCAGCGCAAGTGTATCTCCAACCTTGCACCAGCGCAAGTGTGTCTCCAACCTTGCACCAGCGCAAGTTGAATTTCTCGCTTGTACCAGCGTGAACAGAGAGACTTATAGCGACCACGAAGGTGTCAATGAAACCCATTCCCCACCCCAATGGATAATTTATTTGATTATTGCAGAGTATTTATACTAAAACATTGTACAGTGTTATATTGAATCTACACGTCCAGTTAGTACGTGATGCACTTAATTAACAAAATATATAATTTGCTTATTAATTAAATATATATCCTAGTTGACATCACGTACGACTTTATGGATGCTGCTATAATACTCCCACTTTTTTTAAAAAAAGAACATAACAAAATCATGATAAATCCTAAACATGTGAAAAATAAAAATATTACAAAGGCAATCTACCTACCTATTTCAAAGTATAAATTAGTACGTACTAAAAACGCTAGCATAATGTTTTCTTCCTTTTTTGAAATAAAAATATTGATTTCTTCATTGCTTGAATCTTGATATTTTAATCCTTATAGGAGTTCGGCGGCGCAGCAACCAATATCTTGTCGATAACTGGAGCAATTTCCTTGTAGAATCCTAATTTGTTGATTTTACTCGTTACCAATGCTATCTTCATTGAGTTATAATCTCTCAGTTTCTCTTTTGTTGACGATATTCGTATTGCACGTGCTGAAAAACGCTGTGTAGGCAAATAATTTCTGCGCGGCAAAATTGTGCGTCTTTGCATTTTGGAGTGTCTATTGATATTGTGAGTCACACATTATACTTAAATAATTTCTTCCTTATAATTCCGTTATCATCATTGATATTATAATCTATAAGTTTCTCTTGGTACTCAAATATGGTCTTGATGTGCAGTCTTTGCGTCTCTATTGAGCTTTCAATTGCCAGTTGCTTCAATCCCAGTGAATCGGGAGAAAAATTCTGCTCGTAGTCTTTCATGAGACCGATGTGAGCGTGCTCGCAGTCCGCAGTGAGTCGAGACTGTTAAGAGCAATGTCGACGAGCGTCGGTCGAAGTCCTGCCGTAGTGCCCCGCTGGAGAGTGGCCATCCATAATTCATCATCCAAAGCGTGAGCTGGGCGGATGTTCCAAACGCTATATTAGTCGATGTGGATACTTGATCTCAGGACCAGGAGCTCAGTGCGTCGGCTGCTGTGGACCTGGATATGACCCGTTTGCTGGCTTGCTCTGGAGATTGCTTGCTGTTAACCATTTGATGTATCTTGAGAGAGTTATTTTCAATAGAAAATGAGCTCCCAAAAATCGGCTTCTGTGATCGGAATATATAAATGTTTCTAGTCAAAATTATGATCGCTGTTCCATTTTAAAGTTGTTCGCTCTTTCTCTTGCAGGCATCATTTTTATCAAAATATTTGTTCCTTATTTGCCAAAAATTCTATAACCACTGTGTAAGTCGGTAGTAGTTCGATTTTGGAACTTATTGATAGCACAAAATGCTGTGCAATATTCCTTGTTGACATATAGATTCTTCTAAATTACGTCTTTCTGAACAACATACGGCCATCTGCGGCCTTGCGCTTTTGACCTCGAACAATTTTGTTGCATCTGCATTTTTGTTCGTCCGTAACGCAGCGATTCTAAATAAAGTGATGCAGTTTGTGACGTCATATCTATTTCTGTATCATTATGACGTTAGTGATAATGTAGACGGTATTTTCTTCAATGATGTTATCGCTATTTTTTCATCTTAATGGAGTTTACGGTGACAGCTGACGTCCATTGTTGATTCGGTTTAGTCCATTATGATTGCCTGGTGGTTCCTTTGCTTCTTAAAATTCCATTGGTGGGACCCGCCTGTAGGAGGCCAGTGGAAATGTGCACGTTAATCCTCTTTCCATTTCTTCAGGCTTAAGTCGTCAGGTTCTTGCGTTTTGCTCCAATCTCGGGGCGCGTGTCCATCACGTCGGGGTATATAGCGACCACGAAGGTATTAATGAAACCCATTGGATCTGGTTCGATCTATCACCGTCTACAGGCCAGGAGTGGCAACGGAATAATGAATAATTTATTTGATTATTGCAGAGTATTTATACTAAAACATTGTACAATGTTATATTGAATCTACACGTCCAGTTAGTACGTGATGCACTAAATTAACAAAATATATAACTTGCTTATTAATTAAATATATATCCTAGTTGACATCACGTACGACTTTATGGATGCTGCCATAAGACTTATATACAATGTTAGTGAGTATAATTACTAAGTTTTTTATATTTTCATGCCTTGTATTTACTTATCCTACTCAACAGTCCGCGACCCTATTAAGGCCATTGCCTACCCACCACTCTAAAAGTTAAATTTATAGGTGTGCAAATCCCTGTAGGAGGTAATCAGTCAATTATTCCTCAGATACAATTAAGGCCATACCCAAATTTTCCGGGGTCCAGTGGCGCCGCCATTTAAAATAAATCATTTAAAAGGAAACGGAGATATCATTTAAAATTGTGTCTTGGTCAAGTTCTAGATACCCATTCAAAGTATTTTTTAAACTACTTTTTGTAGTTTAAAGTGAGAACGTGAAGCTTTTCTACGCACATTTGCGAAAAACGGCCACTTTTAGCTAAAGTGCGTAGAAAAGCTTCACGTTTGCACTTTAAATTATAAACAGTAGTTCATAAACTAGGTTATCTAGGGCTTGACCAAGACACAATTTTGAATGATATCTCCGTTTCCTTTTAAATAATTTATTTCAAATGGCGGCGCCACTGGACCCTGGAAAATTTGGGTATGGCCTTAACATGAAAGCTGTCAAAATATATTACAACACAACTTGCTTATTATATTGTGTTTATCAATTGTAAAAACAGCAAACCCTCTTTATCTTAATATTACTATAGGTTATACTATAATTTTTTTTTTGTTATATTATTTCAGGTCTGATTCAGAGTTTGAAAACTTTTCACCCGCTCAGAATAGCGCCAAGGTGAAATAAGCTACACCAGCAAAGCGAAAATCACCAGGAGATCTATTAACAAAGTGAGTCTAATTATTATTTTTTAACAGAAGGTGTGATAAAATAAACTATGAAATAGATGTTTTCTAAATTCGAAGGTATAAGTCGTCTCATTGAAGTCTTATTAACTAAATTTAAATATATTTATATTTATTTAATTTAAGCTTTTCATCTATGGTCTAGTAGTAAGTAATATGTACGTATGTATGTGCCTGCATCACAAGATTCTGGGTTCGAGATCCCCGACAAGATATTTATTTATTTAAACTTTATTTACCAAAAAAATATGGTACAAAAGGCGGACTTAATGCTAATAGCATTCTCTACCAGTCAACCTTCGGGATAAAAATAAAAAACTGGTGGTAGGCGTACAAATAAATAATTATAGCTCTAATAATAAAAGAAACACTTCTAGTTACAACACAATAAATACAAATACTTAAATGATAATACATATATATAATAGAATATACAATACATATATACAGTAATAATATATATACTAATAATATGATTGATACATACCTATATAATATAATTTCTTATGTCTAAATACCATATAGGATCCTTGACAACACCTGATACCAGTGTAGATATTTAAATTAATTAGAGAGAAGACGCATGTAAACTTTTTTCTTGAACAGATATCTGTTCGAAATTGTTTTTAGGTCCTCAGGCAGGGCATTCCAGAGCCGTATAACTTGAAGAGTAAAAGACGAGGACATGAAGTTAGAACGAAACAAAGGAATTTCTAAACGAAGAGTATGACTACGCTAGTAGTTTTTAGCTTTTGCACTAAAATAATATTTAAAAAAATGACCTTCAATAAGAGATAAATTTATCCTACATTGAATAAAAATTTTTGACTTTGACTTTGACTTTGACTTTGACTTTGACTTTGACTAGAGCGAAGCTCTCGGCTGTGGGACTCAGACTGATACTGGAATTTACTCTTTAAGTATTCGGGAGAAAAGGGATTTTTCAGAATAGAAAAAAGGGTGCAGAGCATTCTCTGCTGTCTACGTTGACGAATAGGGAGCCACTCAAGCTTAGATCGAAAAGATGAGATATGATCATATTTGCGAAGGCAATGAAAGCTATGAAACGAATGCAGTTATTAATAAGTCGATCAAGCTTATTGAGAAGATCTTCATTAAGATCAGGATAACACACATCTGCATAATCAATGATGGGTAAAATAAGTGACTGGGAAAGAGTTATCTTGGTTTTAACGGGAAGAAAATTTCTTAACCGGTTTAAATACTGTAACGAATAATTGACTTTCCTGCAGACTTCCGTCACTTGGGTCCTCCAGCTCAACGTTGAGTCCAAATAAAGTCCCAGATTCTTTACTGATTCACTGTAAGGAATGGTAGTGTTGTTAAAAACAACAGGGGTAATAGACTTCATATCAAGTTTAGCCAGTTGCCTTGAACTACCTATCAAAATAACCTGACACTTAGATGGTTGACCTAGAACTAGGAACTAGGACTAGGAAGAAATTTCAGATAGAGCCTTGTTCAACTGTACCACTCCACTCCACTGTCTATGTTTTCAGCAGTGGTCTAAACGTAAATTTGTAAGTCATCCGCGTTAAAATGATAAGAACAGCTAATAGAAACTGATAACATATTTATAAACAATGCAAATAATAAAGGAGACAGTATCCCACCTTGTGGAACACCTGTCGACAAATTTATCCATTGAGACAACTCCCGATTCTTACGGACCGCTTGCTGCCTGTCATGGAGATATGAAATAAACCAGTCCATTGCTGAGGATGAGAATTTCATGTACTGAAGAATTGCAAGAAGAATATCGTGATCAACCATGTTAAAAGCATTAGAAAAATCAATAAGACCGAGAATGGTGATCAAAGAATTCTCTATGCCAAGACGTATATCTTCAGTAACATTGAGAAGAGCAGTGGTGGTACTATGCCCAGGTCGAAAACCAGATTGCAGTGGTGTAAGAAGATGGTGGGTGTGGACAAAAGAAGAGACTTGAAGATGAGCCGCAGCTTCTAATATTTTAGAAAGATATGGTAAAATGGAAATGGGCCGAAAATTATTCAAAGTCAACGGGTTAGCTACTTTCGGCAGTGGAATGACGTAAGCTTTTGCCCAAAGAGATGGAAATGTGCCAGAAATTAAAGAAAAATTAACAATGTGAGTGATGACCGGGAGAAGAATATCAAGTAAATGAATGATCATTTGGCGGCTTACATCATCATAGCCAACTGCATTCGATTTAAGATAAAGTATAATTTTACGAATGTCATCCTCAGCTAACGGAGAAAAAGAGAAGGGATCAATATTGAGATTATCCATGGAAGAAATCTTCGATATAGTGCGAAGTTTGACAGTAGACTCAAGAGAAGAAGAAGTAGAAAAGTGATCATTAAAATCATCAGATGAAAAAGTAGTACTTGTTTCTTGAGTATTTTTGCCTATACTCAATGAACGAAGAAATTTCCATGTATTTGCCGAAGAAGAATCTGTAAGCTGATCATGAAAGTATTTTTGTTTAGCTGTTCTTATTTATTGATTGCTTTTCCATCTTCCAGCCCACCATAACGCTAAAAGTGGCTTTTGGGTCTTGCGGCCCTGGGCTCTGCATAGAATCGCAAGACCCAAAATGCTCTGTCTGCCCCATTAGGGATAAAGACGTGATAGTATGTATGTATGTATGTATGTATGTTCTTATCATTCTATTGCACAAATTACGTGCTTTCTTATAAGCCACCCAATTTTCATCGGATCTATCGCGTTTGAACAATCTAAAAGCACGATCTCTACGCGTCATGGCTATGCGTACTCCTCTAGTAATCCAAGGAGCCGGCGGGCGTCGAACTTTTACAGCGTGCATTGGCGTATGAGCACCATACAATGACAATATGGTAGAATTCAGCAACGAGACTTTTTCATTCACCGATTGGGCTGTATAAATATTAGAAAAGTCAGTGTTGACTGCATCGCATCTAAGTCGCTCTTGATCAATTTTTGCGAAATTCCGCATCCATATAACAGTCGGCTTAGGTTTTGAAGGCTTTAATTTGTACTGCAGGTACAAGAGGTCGTGTTTGGAAAAGCCAGGGGCTGGAAGTTGTCCGTGTTTGATCACAAGATCAGGGGAAGAAGTAAGAATTAAGTCAAGCAATGTATCGTCAGTAGAAGGATTAACATGAGTTGCACTTAAATGAAGAATTTCAAGATTAGCTGACTTGACTATATCACACAGCTTAAGGGCTCGAGAATCACGGACAATGAGATCGGAGTTGAAGTCACCCATGATTATGTGATGTGTGTAGTCCGAACAGAAAGTATCAAAAATGGTCTCGAACTGAGAAAAATAATTATAACCTGGTGGGGAATATACGACTCCAAGAAGTACCTTTTGCCCTTGGACAATAACTTCCAGAAAAAGAAACTCGGCCGCACTGCAAAATGTAGGTGGCGAGGAATATATTTTTTCGGCGGTAGTTGTGAAATAAGTACACACTGATCTCTGTGATTTAATTTAATTTTGAAAATACTTACAGTGTTGTCAAAACTATATAATTTTGAGTGTGCGTTACTCTACCTAGAAAGTAGCTCCTAGAGAGATATGAGTGGAATATATAATTAGTACCCAATATGCTGTAAATGTGCCCGGCATAAATAATTTGTGGGGGTTGTCGTTTTGGAAAAAAATGGAAAAAACGGTTCCTGCTAGGGTAACGTTGTTCCAGCAGGAAAATTCTAAACTACTGATCGAAAGGAGAAACAATGTGCATGGTCAGATAGCTTATATTTGTGGAAGTATGTGCGGCGAATATGGAATATGTGACGGTTCAGGTTTTTAAGATATCGAGTTTCCTGCTGGAGTAACGTTTAGCGAAATCGTTGTGCTCTAAAACTGTTATATGTGCGCATGTAGAATAATTTCACATGAGTAGCTCTTGATTTGTGCTAATGGCACACATAATTATATTTAAGAAAATATTTATAATTTTCGAGTAACCGCGCCTTTTTTTAAATACAAAAAAAAATTCGCAGCGCCGTTAAGAGAAAACGTATAAGCTCATTAAAAACTGTATTCGATCCATCTCGACTCCTATTAAATCCATAAAAAAATTGGGAAGTGTAGGTACATCAGTTATCAAATAATATTACAAAAATCAAAATTATCCTATCATAATTTTGACGGTCAACATACAAGAAAACGGATCAACGCAAGACGTGCGGGTATGAACTAAAAATTAGTACCTATAGTCGAATAACGCATTGCGAATTTTCAGCTAGAAATGTTTCGTATGTAAAAAGTTATAAAAAAAAAACAAAACCTGGAAACAAGGGCCGATAACCCGACCAACTTCGAATGACTACAAAAAAGCGGCGGTTTCATACATATCGATGACCTTCTTTATTGGACGTCTTATACCTAAAACGTTGTCATACAGTCGCGTTCAAAGGTATTTTGGCATTTCTTTTTTTTCACCCGAGCGTTTTTTGTTGGCAATTTTATAACCTTATTCCTAAGAATAAAAACTATGTAAAAACCAGTATCCTCGTCAAAATGACATAGATTAGGCAGCGGACCCCGGTCTCGGAAGCGTTACGGTTAAGGATGCAACAGGGAATACGCTCGGATGATGATGAATCTTAATATTATTATAATTATAATAATAATTAATGGTCATTTAAATATTTCATCAATCGAAAAATGGTATTCACTAACTCACATTATTTTTAAAAGACCTATTCAACGATATGTCACAAAATGTGTTTGTCGAGAAAAAAATGTTACTCCCTCTTTACTTGTATGGCAGCTACACCGCGGACGGACAGACAGACAGACATGGCGAAACTATTAGGTCCTTCTTTACTACGGACTTAAATCAATTTATATTCAGTTATATAAAAAATACAAAATGTTTTACGTTGTAAATAAATATAGTTACGCAGAAAACTTGGCTGTATGTGTGAGACTCAAATGGCCCTTTCCTTTTTCTTTTTGGAAAACTAAACAGCTGGTGTAAACAAACAATGATATAACTTGATTTAGTTGTTTATTTTATGAAATTTAAGTGGTTTTGTGGATTTTGTGGATACATGTTGTCGATTCAAAATCGTTTTTTTTTAACGCCTAACGATATAGAAATGATTTCAGTTCAGTATAAATTTCGGTAAGTATTCCAAACTTAAACCACATTCTCCCTCTAGAGGATGAATGAAATTCAGTACATTTTACTTTCCCTGTTTTTAACAGATTAAAAATGACTATTGTTATGTTCGCTTTTTGTGCCATAGAATGTGACTTTTTTGAGCAAGTGGTACGAAAATAATATTTATATATAATTACTGTGCATATAATTTACACACTTGAAAATACAAACTACATTAAAACATAAATACTTACCACTTGGCACCTCACCGTAAATCGTCGAGCGTAAACTATGCTTGCAAGTATCTACCTACGGGCGCCCAGCTGGCCGCCCGCTGCTGAATGAACCGCTGGCAAGCAAACTCGCGTGCGCCCGGCCGGCCGCCTACTGCTGAATGAAGTGAACCGCTGGCAAGCAAACTCGAGTGCGCCCGGCCGGACGCGCTGAATGAACGTTCATGACATGTCATGTCCGAACATGACATGACATGACAACTCGCCCGATGATGATTCAATGCATCGATACCGCTAACGCCCCCGGCACCGGGCGGCAATAGGTATTACTTAAATAAATAAACGCGAAGTGCATCTTCTTTAGCGTGATTTACAACTCTATTTGTGGATTTTAACTACTTTTAGGATTCCGTACCCAAAGGATTAAAACGGGACCCTATTACTAAGACTCCAATGTCCGTTTGTCCGTCTGTCTGTCCGTCTGTCTTTCTGTGACCAGGCTGTATCTCATGAACCGTGATAGCTAAACAGTTAAAAAGCCAATGCAACCTCTTCGCGTTGTTTTTTTTTTTCGCCAGAAATGAAATCTGGGTCTGGGTCATATATTAGAGAACCAAAAGTAGTCAATGTAAAAAAAAAACCAAAAAATGGGGCTAGCAATTCATCACTATTTTGATTACATTTTCCACCTATACGCCCACCAGTATGCTAAACGTGGTCCTGTCTACCACGTAAGGGATAAAGACGTGATAACATGTATATATGTAAGTATGTATGATAGATGAAAGATTCTAATAAAAATAACCCCTGTAAAAAAATAGCAATTATTACCTAACGGATCGTACAGGTTTTTTTTACATATTGTATAGTATACATACAAGTTTATTTATTGTTGACTTGTCTGTTTTCTACTTGAGTGTACTTTGGCTCAACACGTTTCGACCGGTTCGTGACTAAGTTAAGAAGGTCATCGATATGTATGAAACCGCCGCTTTTTTGTAGTCATTCGAAGTTGGTCGGGTTATCGGCCCTTGTTTCCAGGTTTTGTTTTTTGTTTATATCTTTTTACATACGAAACATTTCTAGCTGAAAATTCGCAATGCGTTATTCGACTATAGGTACTAATTTTTAGTTCATACCCGCACGTCTTGCGTTGATCCGTTTTCTTGTATGTTGACCGTCAAAATTATGATAGGATAATTTTGATTTTTGTAATATTATTTGATAACTGATGTACCTACACTTCCCATTTTTTTTATGGATTTAATAGGAGTCGAGATGGATCGAATACAGTTTTTAATGAGCTTATACGTTTTCTCTTAACGGCGCTGCGAATTTTTTTTTGTATTTAAAAAAAGGCGCGGTTACTCGAAAATTATAAATATTTTCTTAAATATAATTATGTGTGCCATTAGCACAAATCAAGAGCTACTCATGTGAAATTATTCTACATGCGCACATATAACAGTTTTAGAGCACAACGATTTCGCTAAACGTTACTCCAGCAGGAAACTCGATATCTTAAAAACCTGAACCGTCACATATTCCATATTCGCCGCACATACTTCCACAAATATAAGCTATCTGACCATGCACATTGTTTCTCCTTTCGATCAGTAGTTTAGAATTTTCCTGCTGGAACAACGTTACCCTAGCAGGAACCGTTTTTTTCCATTTTTTTCCAAAACGACAACCCCCACAAATTATTTATGCCGGGCACATTTACAGCATATTGGGTACTAATTATATATTCCACTCATATCTCTCTAGGAGCTACTTTCTAGGTAGAGTAACGCACACTAATTTTGAAGACTTTGAGGTGTTAAACCTACTGATATAATCAATTACACTGGATCAATGAGATAAGTGGAAATTTCACTGTTTTGTCCTGCCTGCCACACTTCACCTACACAAAATAACAATTTCTTTAATATTTTTCTTATTAAATATCTTTGGTAGTCACTGAAATGGCAAATTATGAAGCAGTTCTTGAAGGGCAAAGAGCATTGATGACTCTTATGTCTATGAATTGTGACCTCCTAAATAAACTCGATAGACTTCAAAATAACTGTCTTCGATTTATATATAGCCTTCGTAAGTACGACCATGTGTCTGCTTACCGCACTCAACTAAAATGGTTGCCTATTCGTCAGCGTCGCCGGCTGCATATTCTCACAACCCTCTTTTCCATTCTTTTTGACCCAAAAACTCCGTCATATCTCAAATCAAAATTCATTTTTCTTAGTGATACTCATTCAAAAAATCTTCGCTCTTCTAGCAATCTCCGTCTTGATATACCATTTCACCGGAGTGGGTTCTTTGAACGTTCGTTTGCTGTTCAAGCGGTAAAGCTTTGGAACGCCCTTCCAATCAAGATCCAGAAGGCTCGCACTCGTGTAGCGTTTAAAAGTGCAGTGCGTGCACATTATCTTCAGGAACTGTCAGATAGAATACAAATAATATATATGTAGTATATATATTGGTTATTATATCTATCTATGTATATTTTGAATGTAAGTTTATTGATGTATATTATTTTATTTATTAAATATGTTTTTATTTATATTACTAAATATTATTAAATCTTTCAAAATTACGTATTTTGCACCTCCTTCTAAAGACTACTTATTCTCGGCACCACCAGTGGGTTGACTGGTAGATAAAGCCTATGGCTTTAAGTCCGCCTATTACATTTGTAATAAAGTTAAATAAATAAAATAAATAAAAATAAGAAGATGGGTGACTTTGAGTCCCAACTCAAGTCCGCTCCGTCCAGCAGCATCGTCTTGAGCCTTGAAGAGCAGTATGGTGCCTTTAAAAAGGAAGTCTTCGACATGGTGTCACTCCTGTTTCAGCAGATCACAGCACTAACGACTTCTGTTGAACACATGCAAGCGCGGCATCGCAGGAAAAATCTCCTTCAGCGGTGTGTCAGAGGATGTCAAGAGTGGGCTAGCTCAATTTGTATGCAGTATATTTCATGAGAAATTGGAGTTTGAGTGACATACAACCTGAGAATTTGACTGTATGCCATCGTATTGGGAGGATCTCCGAGAAAAAATGTAGGCCTGTGTTGATCAGATTCTCGGATTTACGCAACAAAGCAGCAGTCTGGGAGAAAAAGACTGCCTTTAAGGGATCCCCCTACAGTGTTACCGAGTTCCTGACGCGGCAGCGACAGGCTGTGTTCGTCCAGGCGCGTAAGAAGTATGGTATGAAGCGCTGTTGGACATCCAACGGCGTCGTCATTATCAAAATGCGAGACGGGTCGCTGCAGCGTCTCTTCTGCGAGGATGATTTGAACAGCCTGCCTCAGTCGGAGCAGGACGTGCCTCCGGTGACTTCGGATCAGGAGTCCGGTGCGGCGTCTTCATCTGCAGCCCCGGCGACTGCACTTAACTCCCCGGAACAACGAGGAAGGCCTAAACGATCTGCCAGGATGAAGAAATGAGCTGTAGTTCTTTTGATTGATGAGCCAGGCAGTGCATGTTCTTTTTTTCTATTGGTGAATGCCACTTTTTGGTAGCTTTTTGTCTACCTTAAAGTTTTTTATTTTTATTTCTATATGCAGGTGGCAAAATATTTTATTGTTATTATTTTCACTCAATTTTCACTCCACATAATTTAATTGTCATATTTGTTTTTGTTGTCAATACTGTCAATGTCAAAAATTTCATTTTGCACCTGTCATATTAGTTATTGTTTAGTTACTGCTCTGGCCACCAGTCTTTTTGCCTGATGTTATTTTCTGCGTTTTGTTTAAAATCTCTGGCAACCGGCAGGACATGCAGATAGGTAATTTTTAGTTTTATATTATATTTTTTTATATTTATTGTATTCATTTATATTTAAACTTATATATTGTTATGTCTGACAATGATTCATTCTACTCTTGCATTTCTACTGATAATGATGACTCATTTCATGAACCAGAAACTTTACATCAATTTTTGAACAAGTGTATGTCGGGTACTTCCTTTAATTTCAACGCTTGTCACTTGAATGCACAAAGTATTCTAGCCCATCACACCGATCTACTCGATACCTTTTCAATTCCCATTTTTGACGCCATACTTGTTTCTGAAAGTTGGCTCAAATCTTCTTTATCCTCCGTTTTTTACTCCATTCCAGGGTATGTTTTAATTCGAAATGATCGGGAAGATATGCGTGGTGGAGGGGTTGCAATTTATTTAAGCAGTCACATTCCCTACAAAATTTTAATATCTTCACCCCCGGTGCATTCAAGTGCTGCTCAATATATTTTTCTAGAAATTTCTGTCAACGGTGTTAAAGCACTTCTTGATGTTGTCTATTGCCCTCCTGATGTTAATTATTTTCCTCAAGTTGAGGCTACTCTTGATTCTCTCTGTTCGGACTACACACATTACATAGTCATGGGTGATTTCAATACAAACCTTGCTGTCAGTAATGATTCACGCTCCCATAGACTTGTTTGTTTGTTTGTAATAACTTTATTATACCAAAACAAATACATATACAAAGACAGCTTAAGAAAGAGCAAATATACAAAGGCGGACTTATCCCATGTAGGGATCTCTTCCAGTCAACCTGCGATAGATTGAGAGGATATTTACTCAATTAAAAGGTAGAAGCAAGTACGTACAAATTTAACTATAAGACCATGCTTACATTGCTACATATACATTATAAACATACATAAATTAATATATCAATACATACACATATACTGACTATATATATATACATACATATACTATACATACATATTGAAAACGAAAACATATCACAGATAAGTACCTAATTCAGTCCAAGTGTGATGTAACCAAAGAGGACTTTGATAACCTAATTTTAAAAGAGTCCAGTGAAGGTGCCATCTTTACTTCAGCAGGAAGCGAGTTCCAGAGCTGTGCCGCCAATACTGTAAAAGATTTGGAATACGACTGAGACAAACACCGTGGAATTTCCAGAACGAGGCTACCGGCTGAGCGCAAACGACTATCCAAATCTCGAAAATTGAATTTGCTGTGCAAGTAATTTGGGGAAAAAGGATTGAAAAGGGCGTTGAAGAGAAGGGAAAGAATATGAATATTGCGACGTATCTTAACAGGAAGCCAATTTAGTTTTTTCCGAAACTCGGTAATGTGGTTGAATTTTCGTATGTTGAAGACATACCTAATACAAATGTTTTGAAGGCGCTCTAATTTGTCAAGTAGTTGCTCTGTAGGATCCAAATATGCCACGTCAGCATAATCAAGAATAGGTATAATCAAAGAACGTGACAGTAGTACTTTCGTGCTTATCGGGAGAAAATTTTGCAATCGCCTCAGAGAATGCAAACCCACAAACATTTTGCGACTTACCTCATTAATTTGGGCAGACCAAGACAATGTTTCATCAAGAATTATTCCCAAGTTTTTAACTGTTGGAGTGAAAGGAATAATAGTACCATTCAGCATAACATTGGGAACAATGGCAGAATGAAACTTTGCTATGAAATATGGACTACCAATCACAATAGCTTGAGATTTCTCTGCATTGACCATAAGCCCGAAGTTATGGGACCAAGTCGCAATAGCGGCAAGGTCAGAATTGATGGTGCTCACAGCGTGACTGAAATTATCGAAAGGGGCGGCCGTATATATCTGCAGGTCATCTGCATACAAGTGAAAACAAGATTTAAGAGAAGACGTGATACCGTCAATAAAAATCGAAAATAAAATTGGGGAAAGTACTCCACCTTAAGGAACACCGGCAGCTAGGTCACACCAATCAGATTGACTCTGATCAATTTTCACCAACTGTCGACGCCCAAAGAGGTAAGAGTGAAACCAAGTTAGAGAAGATGCAGAAAAATTAAGGGAATTTAGGACACCGAGTAGTATGTCATAATCTACTGCATTAAATGCATTAGAGTAATCTAATAAAACCAGAATAGTAAGTTTTTTATTATCTATGTTCAATCTGATGTCGTCCGTGATCTTGACAAGGGCGGTAGTGGTGCTGTGTCCAGCTCGAAACCCAGACTGATGTTCATTTAGTAATTTGTTCAAAGAAAGATATTTTGTTAACTGTTGCTGGATATAGTGCTCTAGGATTTTAGATAGGACAGGGAGTATGGAAATAGGACGAAACTCAGAGGGTAAGGAAGGGTTAGGCTTTTTAGGGAGTGAAATCACATGCGCACATTTCCAAGCAGAAGGAAATACCCCAGTGGACAACGAACAGTTAAAAATATCAACTAACATAGGGGATATCACAGGTAAAATAGGCCTCCGCATATCAAGGGAAATGCCATCATTACCAATAGCATTAGATTTCAACTTAACAAAAATATTCTGAACATCCTTAACTGACATTGGTGGTAAATCAAATGCTGGGCAATCAGGCTTAGTTTTATCAGCAAGCTCCGCAAGCGTAGCATTCTTGACGCTTGAAGGGAGGGTGGAGTCCGTAGAGCAGAAATGTTTATTGAGAGTGTTCGCATCAATACTGGGAATAGGATCAGATGACTGCTTACCAACACCTAATCCCTTTAAGAATGTCCACATCTTACTAGGAGGGCAGTTCACAACGTTTTCGTGAATATATTTACGCCTAGCTACCCTACAACGCTTATTACAAAGATTTCGTAAACATGTAAACCTTTCCCGATTTTGATCGCAAGGGTTTCGGCGAAGTTTTATTTTGGCATTGTCCCTTTTTGCCATAAGTTTTTTAATATCCAGCGTCAGCCAGGGTGCTGGAAAATGCTTGACTCTAATCTGCTCGACCGGGGCATGCTTATCATAAAGGGCCAGCAAACGGGAGTTAAACGCTTCAACCTTGGAGTCAACGTCATTTGCCTTTCGAACTGTGTCCCAGTCCAGATCTCGAATATCAGCATCAAACGATTTCCAGTCGATAGCCCTGTAATTCCGCCTCAAAACAAACTTATGTCTTGGCTTTTTAGTACGCAGCTTGAATGAACTAAAAACGAGATCATGGGCCGAGAATGCCGGAGCATGAAGTTGACCATGCCTAGAAACAAGCTCTGGGGAAGAAGTGACTATAAGATTAAGAAGGGATGGAGGACCATTATGAGGAAAATGAGTAGGATTAAGTGGAAGAACGTGAAGATCAAGAGAATGGAGGAGAGAAAGAAGTGAATTGGCTCGGGAATCTTTTTTAATAAGACATGTGTTGAAGTCTCCCAAGAGTATAAGATGGTCGAATTGGGGACGAAAATTAGATAAGAGGGTTTCGATCGAACTGAAATAATTAATATGTAAAGAAGGGCTGTAATAAACGCCAAGAAGAATCTTGGAGCCGTGAAGATTAACGTTGAGAAAGAGATGTTCAGGCGTTTGAGCAATAGTGTCAGACTGTGAAAGGACTTGCGCAGGAATGTCACTGCGCAAATAAATGGCAACCCCGCCCCAACCAACCACTCTAGTGCTGCCGTCATCACGCATCACAGTATATGCACGGTCATTTCGAAAAAGACGATACCCTGGTAACGGACATAGTGCAGAAGGAAGAGAAGGCTTTAGAACACTTTCAGAAATTAGTATGGCATGAATATGGCTATAAGAGAAAGTAGCTAAAAGGTCTGTATAATGAGCGGGTACGCTTTGTGCATTCATGTGCACCACATTAAAGTTTGATTTCAAATTACCAAAACTCACATTTAAATGATCATGTAATGAGATATCATTAGAATCATCACTCCTAGCACTAAGTAAGCTTTCAATCGAGGAAGAAAGCGAAAAATATTCCAAATCACAGTCCTCACTAAGCACATCAGACATAGTATCGGTAGCAAAATTAAGTACTTATAAACAATATGAAATACACTAACTACTAAAATATAATAAATACTTACTAAATGAATATAAAATATTAAATATGTAAATACTAAATAGGTACTATAAAATACACTTACTTTTAAATAAATACTAAACCAAAAATTAATAAAATAACTAGTTAAGTTGGCAATACCAGCTTATAAAGTAGGTAGGTTAAGTACCCACTTTCAGCTCTCAATCACTCGCCTCGCCAGTCACTGGTCGTTAGCAAATTAATGGCCGCAAATTACATAGTTTTAAAATTTAGAACAAACGGGCAGAAGAAACAAGTAATAGTGAGTAGATTACATAATCAAATTGTGCATTTGGGTATACATATGTGATTTCTAAATGTTTGAAAAATATAATAGGAAAAGATTTGTATAAACAATATCGAAGCGCCTGCACACCACGAACTTCTGCTACGCACCCACTGTGAAGTGTACATAATCTAGATTGATATGAGCAACAAGGTGACACAATCACACAATAGGTACCCACCAGAATACTGCTAAAGTCGCCGTATGCAAGCGCTCCAAGCCTTATTCAATAATAAACTTTGGTGAAACAATAACAAAAACTTAGACATCTACCCATGCTAAACCTGGAAATTTTTACCAGAAACGAAAAAGTGTATTGAAGTCATTAGTTATGAAAAGTTGCAATGTAACAAAACGCACTGTCAAGAACGACTAGAAAAGCTGTCAATGTCAGCTACGTACCTGTCACAAATGTCAAAAATTCAAAACATTACAGAATTATATTATCTTGTATCTACACTAAACTGTCAGAGTAATAAAATTATTCTACCTTTGTTTCTAATGGAAAAAAAGTGAGTTTACAATTTATCTACCCATTAAAGCACACAAAAAACTTACATAATAGTTGTACTCGTTAAATTACATCACAATTATAAATACCTACAAAGATGTGGTCAAGAGCAACAGGATCTAAAACAACAAGACGAAGACCTCGCGTTGTAGCTTTATTTCTGCCTTTGTGTCCTAGTGGCTCGCAGCTGCCGGCCGCCGTGCTCGGTGGAACTAGAAGAGCCGGGTTTAACCACAGGAACCTCCGATGCGACACCTTTGGCCGCTTCGTCAGGCAGCTCAGCCAAAATAGCACGCAGATCGACCATGGTTGAGATTTTCCGCTTCACGCCGTTAGCTCCCACAACCACAATCTTGCCATCAGCAGTCCAACAACCCTTGACTCCCAGGGCTTTACGCGCTTCCAAAAAGACTGCATGTCGTGAAGTGGTCAGGAATTCAGAGATTGTATGACCAGATCCTTTCAACAATCTCTTTGCAGCCCATGCCTTATTACGAGAAGTGCTATCCCTGAAACGCACTAGAATGGGCCGGGATTTATCAGCTCTGCTCACTTTTCCCAGTCGCATACAGCTGAGAGATTGGGTGATTGTATCCGGCAACTCAAGGCTGCTTTGACACAGTTGGATGACCTTAGAGGTCAGATCCTCTTGCTTTTCCTCGACCATACCATGCAGCAGTAAGAAATTTGATCTGGAGCGCATCTCCATTGAGTCCAGAGTCTGCACAACTAACTCTAGCTGCAGTTTGAGTGCGGATGTAGCTTTCCATATGAAAGTTTTGAATGTCTGGAACTCACTTGATAGTGTTCCAACATCCTGCGGGCTGCGACCAGCTAGATTTTCTTCGAATGAAGACATCTTCGTTTCAAACATCTCCGTGATGCTGTCCATATGTTTCCTCAGCTGTGCAAGTTGGTCCATAGTGAATCACAGTGATGATAATGAGTGATGCGCAGGTAAAATGTAGTGCCAAAACAGTGAAAGGAATGGTGAAATTATTAGCTGGCGAGCAGTTTTAAGGTATTTACCACATATGTATAAACTTATTTATAATAAATACTACATAAAATTAATTTTAAAATTAAAATTGAATTGCGAGATAATAAAAACGTCTATCCGTTTTCACTCCTACCCTCCGAAAAACTTCTTAATATACTGTTATCTGCGGTATTAGAAGATCATAGGAGGCTGAAGGTCACGGTGCCTACAATGGGGCCCGGGCTAGATTCGTCCCCAGAGCCGCCTAGCGAGGCTTCCAGATAAGACGTGTTACCTGAGATACCTACTTATGTACCTGTGACGTATCGTGTGTGTCTGTGAATAAATACTTACTACGAGTAATTCCATATAATAGTTTCATTAAAGCATAATAGTGCTAACACAGCGGTGGGATAATTGCCCAAATACGCTAAACCGAAGAGGACTTGATATGCGTTAAAATGTGAGGCTGATGTGAAAGTTAAAAATGATTTTATCACAATACTTTTTGGATAATGTGAATTGAAACTGGAAATGTGTTTCTAACAAAAAAAAAAAGTACGTCGGCATTGAAAAACGCGAGTAAGGAACTAGGTTTTATTCCTATTAAGAAGGGTACCAGTGATGTGAAGCATATGTAAACATAGATCTACGAACTATATCATTGAAGCGGCAGTGGGCGGGACTAATAGCGGTACAAATCTGCAAACGTTTGTCGGACACCCACCTGCTATAAGTGATCAGACGATCTGAACAAAGTTACAAGAAAAGCTTCTGTTTGAATATGCTCTGTGGATGAAATGATGATGATGATGATGCTATGTGATGACCAAGAAGTGGTTTTTGGTAGATGATGACCCTAATGTTATGTGAAAATAATGAAGATTCAAAATGCAGGTATGACTTAAATTGTTTTTTTGGTTATTTAAAACAATTACTTGGAAAAGAAGTTCTCATTACCTCAAACTGGCTAAATAGTAATTCCTTTCACTACAGTGGATGTTGATTAAAAGTGTGAAATTCTTTTATGTTAAATGTAAAGTGGATGCTTGCTCAAGTACTTACGACCTATAAGTTGGCAATGAATGTGTTTTAATAGGACTATTCTACATTTGATGTAAAATATTTCTCTTCCTTGAGTATAATTTCCCACTATGCCATTGATTTGGTGACTGGCAAACCGACAGTTTTAACTTTAGAAAGCTTTTGCGAAAGAACAAAAGAAAGTGAGGATCAAATCAGTTGTATGATCAGTAAAACTTATTCATCATTCCCAACAATCACGATCACGACATGTCGACGCCTTATCAGTTACCGTCCGGCGAAACATAAACATTCAGCCGCTGTGACAAACAAAGGGCGCTTGTTCTTCAGTACGGGCTCAGAAGATGGTGTAAGCCCAATTTCAACTCTACGAGTGAGGCGATTACAACGCAGGTAATCAGGGCCTCTGACTCTAATATAATGTAAACATTACTATGACCATGATTGTCGCCGATGCCACGGAGGAATGTTTCTATAAACAAAAGTCGGCTAACTTATCTTTATATGTAAAACAGACTTGTTGTTCAAGTTATGAAGCTCAGTATACTATAATAATATTAAAGTTTGGGTCACTCGTGTTGAAAATATTGGCAGAAAAGGGTGTAATGTTCAAAAATAAAAATCTTGGTAAACGAATTTGCTTGGTAAAAGAAAACGACAGTTTTATTTATCTTGGAAAAAGTGAAATAGCAAATGACAATGAAATAGATATTTACTTGAAAAGATTATAGTTGTTGGAATATAAGAATTTTTGAAAATGTCGAAAACGGAAAATCTGTTATAGATTTCTGACAGAGCAAATGAGAAGATGAATAGTAAAGATTACAAGAAGGATCTATTTCTTTTCTTAAGTCTATGGTTAAAAAAACAATATTATCCTGTGATCGTCATATATAAGACATGACCTGTGAGATAAGTATTGACCAAGCTAAGGTGGATATTAGGTACGTCACATGTAAAGGCTCTCAACTTGTTACAATGACAATAAATTGATACAAAATAAGTTATGTCAGTACAGTATGTGTAATGTTCTGTTGGGAGAGTCTACTATCACTGAGGTTGAGTTGAGAAAGTAAAACAACGGACATATACGCAGTATATTTCTTCACACAAACGGACACACAATGTACAAAAAGTTTTCGGACAGATTTTTCTTAGAGACACACGATGTATGGTTACAGACGAATACACAGACAATTCACGGGCGACAACCGATTATGATATTTGCTCAGCAGGCGCGGATCGACTGAGGAAATTTCCCCAGGCGACACTCGCCATGCGGTCAATCATGCCACGTTGCGTTCCGTGAACTATCCTGTGTACCTACAGTAGCCCCCCCTTTACAAAAAATATTATCCCCAAGTAAAATAATTTTAAAATAACGCAACACATTCATTACATTTTACTAAAGTCACGCTACCATGTGAACCCAGCCTTAACTATAAATATGCTGAATGGCAAATTCGCTGCTAAATGTAGGTCAAGCGCTTATCACGTTACTTTTACTCACAATACAATACAATGAGTTATCTTTAGAATCATATACATTCAATTGACCATCATAATTATTTGTTAACTTTGAACAGATTACTTAATATTTTTTTTGTAAACTTGAAATGTGAATTTTTAATTGTATATAAAAAATGTAAATTGTATATAAAAAATGTAAAAATACACTGTAAAAAGTAAAACCAAAAATTTTATAACCATTCACACTACACAACTTAACAGATACTTTTACTAATCTTACACTACACGTATCCTGACGCAGGTGGTTCGGTCGGGCGTACCACTGGAGCTGGCGCGAGTGGTTTTCCTCTCATCGCTATAACTTCCTTGCGCAACCATTTTCTTGCTTGGCCCCGACAATATTTGAGCCAAATACAAAGCATAGTAATAATAAATATTGCGGCCAACACAATGCCAATTATTCCATAAGTTTCGATCCTCTGAATATAAAGATTATTATAATTTTCTTGTGCAATTTTGAATTCTTGATTCTCAGTAACTTTCGTTTGGTAATTTCCCATCGTAAAAAGTGTAAAGTACTTGAAACTGTTTTAACTTCGGATTAACAATGTATAATGAAATAAAAAAATACAATATGCTTCAAGTAGCTAACAACTTAAAATCAAATCAGCAGTAATTTACTCTACATTTTAATTTGCAAAACGTACTGGTTGCTTAATACGCCGACCGCTGCGTGTAGTAAAATTGTCATCCTTCTTAGTAATTGTAACATCATTATTTTTCGGTGTCAAAGTACAATTTCTCGCTTGCGAGCTACTTGTACTGACGTCACTGTTACTACTTGGAATATCACCATCATTAATTACGTAGGCAGGTTTCAATCTATCTATTGATGCTTTCAATCTTCTATTCGGTAGTTGTATCTCGAAAACTTTATCAAAACGTTTTAACACTTTGTACGGACCACTATATGGAGGTTGTAGGGAAAACATCGGGGAAACCTGTAGTCCTATCTATTACGGTAACGCAATATTTATAACCATCTTGCGACGTAGGAAGAGGTCCAATAATATCGCAATGTATGTGCTCAAATCGGCCACATTTTTCAAAAACACCTAAGTGAGACACCGTATGTCTACTAACCTTCGATCTTTGACATGGAATGCAGGTTTTAGCCCACCGATTGACGTCTGCATTCATATTCGGCCAAAAATATCTACTTTGCATCATTTTAACAGAAGTGCGAATACCCGGATGCGAAATGCTATGTAATGATAAAAACGCTTTAAACCTAAATTCTTTTGGAAGATATGGCCTCATTCTATCCGTTGAAATCTCACATATAACATCACAATCACTATCTATACACTTAATATTTTTAAATTTTAATTTTTCATGTGTCTTTTTTAATAATTCCGCTAACTCGTTATCAGTTGATTGCGCGTGGGCCACTTCTTCGAACCAGATCGCCGTGGGACATGATATCGACTCAACTCGCGACAATGCGTCAGCTACTATGTTATCGCTGCCACTTATATGTTGGATGTCTGTACTGTATTCTGAAATAAACATCAACTGTCTAATTCGACGAGGAGTCTCTTTTTCACTAGGTTTTTTTTTTAAATGCGTAAATTAGCGGCTTATGTTCCGTAAAAATAGTGAATTCCCTTCCTTCAACCATGTATCGAAAATGCTGTTCAGCCAAGTAAATAGCTAGCAATTCGCGATCATATGTTGAATATTTACATTGGGTATCATTTAATTTTTTTGAAAAATAACCAAGTGGCTTCCACGCACCTTCAACGTGCATTTGCAACACGCTTCCCACGCAATCATTTGACGCGTCAGCGCATATCGCTAACGGCGCGCCTGGTACCGGGTAACTTAACACCGCTGCCTGTTCTAGACTCAACTTACATTTCGCAAATGCTGCATCCGCTTCGTCTGTCCACTGAATTACTGTTTTGTCTTTCTTTTTTGACTTACCTAAAAATTTATTTAACTTACATTGATACTCTGCTGCCCTAGGTAAATGTGCCCTATAGAAATTTAACATTCCCAGAAAACGTCTAAGCTGCTCAACAGTTTTGGGTTTGGGAAAATCTACAATACCTTTAATTTTTTCCGGTAGTGGGCTGATACCTTGAGGTGAAACTAAGAAACCTAAAAACTCTATTTTGTCTTTGCCAAAAGCACATTTAGATAAATTTATAGTAATGCCAAATTCGTTCAATCTTTTACACAAAGCTTTTAAATGACGTTTATGTTGTTCCTCGTTTTCACTAGCCAATAAAATATCGTCGATATAGCAGAACGCAAATTCTGAGCTGTTTACAACCTTCCCGTCAGGTTCTGTAACAGTTAAATTTTGTAACACCGAATGATTCATAAATCGTTGAAAGGTTTGCGCTGCATTACGTAATCCGAAGTTAAGTCTCAAAAAAGAAAAATTTCCGAAAGGTGTACAGATGGCACTTTTGTCTACATCCTCTGAAGCAATTAAAATGTTATGGTACGCCCTATTTAAATCTAATCTAGAAAAAACTTTTTTATTGGCTAATAAAAACGTAAAGTCTTGTATGCGCGGAATGGGGTATCTATCCGGTATAGTTATGGCATTAAGCGCTCTGTAATCTCCGCAAGGTCTTAATTGACCGTCTTTTTTTGGTACAACATGCAAAGGGCTGGCCCATGCGCCTTTGGATGGTCTACAAATACCCATTTCTTGCATTAACCTGAATTCCTCTTTAACCTTCGCGTAGCGGTCCGGAGGCAAAGGTCGAGGTCGTGCAAACACAGGTGATCCTGTTGTCTCTATATGATGGTAAACCGGGTGAGGAGGAGTTTCCTTAAACGATATCGGTCGCGTAATATCGGGAAATTGCGAAATTATATCATAATAGGGATGATGGCCTGCCTATGGTATTTAACGATGGTTCGTTCCATTTCACAATAGATCCCACAATTTCAAGATTTGTTAAATTATCTATTAACCTGCGGTTACTTAAATCAACCAACAATTTACAATGTGTCAAAAAATCGGCACCTAGAATGGGTTGCCTGACATCGGCTATTACGAATGTCCAGGTAAATGTCCTTCTTAAATTTAGGTCTAACACCAAATTTTTAGTACCGTAACACTTTATTTCCGTACCGTTAGCCGCATACAATCGATATTTATTATTCGCACAATTTTTATCCCGCACTAAATTTTTTTTAACCGGTAGTACACTAACATTTGCACCCGAATCAATCAAAAATCTCATACCCGAATTCCTGTCCCTGACGATGAGGCGGTTATTCTCGCTGGCAGCACAATCATTCGCCGCAGATTGCACTTCATCTAGTTTTCCGGATTCGCCTTCTTCTTCCAATTGCAGGGATCAACACATCTGACAGCCTTATCCTGGTACCGAAAATGGTAAAAACAAAGCCAATTGGGATCTGACCTTTTCTCCTGGGTTTTCCTACCTCGTGACTGCGAACGATTGAATCGACGGCCTCTCCAACCATTTCTACGCTCTTTGTTCCTTGATCTCTCCAAGCTTTGCATTTTCACATTTAATTTGGCAATCTCGCCCAAAATAACGTCTATATCGCTGGAGCTTGCTGATGACCTTACTTCCGAGACATGACCTTCCGACCCGTGGCTCTCCATAATTTTATCAGCCACTGACGCTAAAATATTCAGATCTTTAGATTCAGTGACAGCCAAAATGCCTCGCACCGACGCTGGTAAATGCCCTTGCCAGAAAATTCTCAATGTTTCATCTGGTATCTTTCCACGTGCCAAATCTCTCATTCGCCGGAGCGAAGGACGTTGGTCTCCTAATTCCACTTCACTACACACTAAACTACATTAATTTTTTAATTTGGCGTTCTTCCGATTCCTCATATATTTCCAGCAGCCTTTTTTTTAACGTAGCAAATTTTTCTGTCTCCGGCGGCTTGACCAGTAAATCTGAGACTTGTGTAATGACGTCCTTTTCCAGTTTCGCTACGACTATATCGTACCTGGCCGCGTCTGATAATTTCTGTGGGGCCAAAATCGCCTCTATTCTGATAAACCACACTCTTGGATGGTCCTTCCAGAACTCTGGAATCCTGCTGTTTATGGAAACTTGCGCCATTTCTCCCATAACTGTACTAGCAGACGGGGTAGAGCCGGGTGGGAACGGCTGTACCGGTACTCCATAATGTTCTTCCATCGTTACGCAATTTTAACACTGATTTAACACGAAAATATCCAATTATGTCCAAAACAAAAGTGTCCACTGTCTGTCGCCCGTGACCCTTGCCCAAGGGGAGCCGAAACGCGCACTACCGAGTTCACGTAGTTCAAACTGTCCAGGGTCACCACTGTTGGGAGAGTCTACTATCACTGAGGTTGAGTTGAGAAAGTAAAACAACGGACTAACATATACGCAGTATATTTCTTCACACAAACGGACACACAATGTACAAAAAGTTTTCGGACAGATTTTTCTTAGAGACACACGATGTATGGTTACAGACGAATACACAGACAATTCACGGGCGACAACCGATTATGATATTTGCTCAGCAGGCGCGGATCGACTGAGGAAATTTCCCCAGGCGACACTCGCCATGCGGTCAATCATGCCACGTTGCATTCCGTGAACTATCATGTGTACCTACAGTTCTCTAAAAATGGAGACGAGATATTGACACGTTAGTTATCATCTGAATTTGATGACAACTCGAGTGAAAATAAAGTATGTCCAGAGTTAGATTGTTTTGGATGTCTTTTGAAATACTTTTAGTACAACAGAAATTGCATTAGTACCAATAGAATGGATCAGTAGCAAATTATGCGAGTCTTGCAAGAAGCCACAATGAAAATCACAAGTTGAAAGTGTCAAGCACCTACTGTAATGTCCATGTATTGTCTAATCAGTTAGATCAGTTTCTGAGAAATCTTTTAAGTTGTCTTTTGGCAGCCTGCAAATACGAGATGGTTTAAAGAAATACTTGCTTCTAAAAAAAGGTAGTGGCAGAAGATTTTATAAGTACCTATTTGCGATGATAATTAGCTACGGACCTAGAAGAAGCTGCTAAGAATTACTGCTGTCAATGGTGTGGCAGGAGTTCATTCTAAATTTATAAGTGTGAGGGGTTCGATGACCCAGGCGAAAATACTCGTAACTAGCGATTACGCATGTTAAGCAACACAGGGCTTGACCCGCACTTGGATTAGTGAACACTAGTAATAACTTAATATTCCGAAGGGTATAAAATATATAGGTCCTGAGAATCAGCACATTATGGCAATCGTGAAATAAGGTAAAATGCACATATGCAGCTTAAAAAATATATATCGCGATTGCTCAATGCGTAAAAAAAACTGTAAAGTGTTTTGAAAATAATGAATGACGCTCTGTTGAATACCCACCCCGAAAGTTATATGTGATCTGCTGAGATGCCTTTCATTTCATGTTTCAATCTGAAATTATGTGTAAGCAGGGAGCTTGAATAAAATACCTAATGTGAGAACATGAATGGTTCTGTGCAGTACAGCAGATGGAATAAAATGTAGTACAAGAGTTACTTACACTCTATAGAATTAGTGAATGTCTAACACATGAGAGACATAGGCACACAAAATTAGATTAGAATTCGAGTTCAAAGACAGTGTTGGTGAATTTTTACATGTCTAAAATGAGGAATGTAAGTAAAACAGACAACACTGGCAGACCCTCTCATGTGAGGCTGACTCAACACAAGACAGAGCGCCTGTATTTCATGATCACTAATGGGAAGCAGTAAGCTAGTATACGCTCTCAGATAGATTGACGCTCTAGAAGTAAAATTTATAAAGGACTACTACAAATTGTTCTGACAGACTGCTTTAAGCACTGATGATTCAGAATATTCTGTGCATCTCTGATAAGAAGTGGAATTTAAGAAGGTGTGTGATACACATTCAGTAAACAATCTCTATTATGAGGCAGTCCCGATTGTGCGCAAAGCTCTGAAGTGTGAGAACATCCATAATAGTTCACTGTAGAGCGGCAGACCTCAGCGGTTAATGGTTTGTCAAGGTGGCAGACCCTAACAGTAATGCTCTAAGAAGCCTCAGATCATATTTCACAAATGAGTAGCCGACCCTAAAGTGGAAGTTATCTGCAAAGCATTTGGCGAAGTATCTCACATAGTCTGGGCAGAGGTAAGATCTCAAGGGTCACAAGAGCGAGTTTCAGACCAAAGTGAGGAAATGTTATGAGATATCTGAAATCCCCGTACCACAAAGTTTGATGTATATTAATAAAGAAAGCCGGGGTATAAGAATATCAAGAGCCAATTCCGAAGTGTATGACTCAGTAAAGTGATATGCACTTACCAATTGATTGTATTAAAATGTGATAAAGATTTGTGAAAATATTTGGAATTGGCCACTTAAGAAGATATCTGATTTTGGTCTGGCGGGTGTCGGAAAGTTATCAACTTTCCTTCACGATTTATGATTTGGTCTGGCAGGTGTTGGGAGGCTATCAACCTTCCTTCACGATTTCGGACTTTGGTCTGGCAGATGTTAGGAGGCTATCAACCTTCCTTCACGATTTCGGACTTCGGTCTAGCAGGTGTCGGAAGGCTATCAACCTTCCTTCACGATTTCGGACTTCGGTCTGGCAGGTTTCGGAAGGCTATCAACCTTCCTTCACGATTTCGGACTTCAATTTGGCAGGTGTTGGGAGGCTATCAACCTTTCTTCACGATTTCGGACTTCGGTCTGGCAGGTGTTAGAAGGCTATCAACCTTCCTACACGTTTTCTGACAGGTGTCGGAAGACTACCAACCTTCCTACACGTTTTCTGACTCTAGCCTGACAGGTGTCGGAAGGCTATTAACCTTTCTACACGTTTTCTGACTTTGGCCTTACAGGTGTCGGTGGGCTATCAACCAACCTCCACAGTGTCGACTGTGTGTCGACAGGTGTTAGAGGGCTATCAACCCTCTTTCACGTTTTTCTAAGTTATAGTCAGGCAGGTGTTGGTAGGCTATCAACCCACCTTCACGGTGTCGACGGTGTGTCGACAGGTGTTAGAGGGCTATCAACCCTCTTTCACGTTTTTCTAAGTTATAGTCAGACAGGTGTCGGTGGGCTATCAACCCACCTTCACGGTGTCGACGGTGTGTCGACAGGTGTTAGAGGGCTATCAACCCTCTCTCACGTTTTCTATATTATATCAGCCACATGTCGGTGGGCTATCAACCCACCTAGACAGTTTCGACATAGTGTCGGCAGGTGATAGAGGACTATCAACCCTCTCTCACAGTTTCTGACTCCTGGTCAGACAGGTGTCGGTGGGCTATCAACCCACCTTGACGGTTTCGACATAGTGTCGGCAGGTGCTTGAGGGCCATCAACCCTCTCTCACAGTTTCTGACTCCTGGTCAGACAGGTGTCGGTGGGCTATCAACCCACCTTGACGGTTTCGACATAGTGTCGGCAGGTGCTAGAGGGCCATCAATCTTCTCTCACAGTTTCTGACTCCTGGTCAGACAGGTGTCGGTGGGCTATCAACCCGCCTTGACAGTTTCGACATAGCGTCGGCAGGTGTTAGAGGTCTATCAACCCTCTCTCACATTTTCAGACTTAATGTCTGGCAGGTGCAGAAAGACCGTAACCCCCTTCTTCACGTTTCAGCTATATCTGACTATGAGTCAGGCAGGTGCAGGGAGGACCGTAACCCCCTCCCTCACGTTTCAGCTACTGAAGGTGTGGTGCTTGAGCTTTGAGCTTCGAGGGCGAAGCTTGCGTCAGTATGGCCGTGTTATCTGCGGTATTAGAAGATCAGAGGAGGCTGAAGGTCACGGTGCCTACAATGGGGCCCGGGCAAGATTCGTCCCCAGAGCCGCCTAGCGAGGCTTCCAGATAAGACGTGTTACCTGAGATACCTACTTATGTACCTGTGACGTATCGTGTGTGTCTGTGAATAAATACTTACTACGAGTAATAATAATAATAATAATAATAAAACTCTTTATTGCACCAAGAATACAGAAAAGTAAATAACAAACACAGTATGCGATGTACAATGGCGGCCTTATCGCAATAGCAATTTCTTACAGGCAACCACACTAGTAGGACTTCGGGTAAAATAAACTGGGTATGGCGCAGAAGTATATACATATATCTAATATACCTACACAAATACAATTATACATATACATACATGCAAATATAATACATAAATACCAATAATCCAATGAATAATTACTTATTATGTTACATAAATACCGAGGTAAGTATACATAAATAACAACATACAAAACAACAAAGAACACTCAATTCAGTCTAAAGAAAGAAAATGAGACTTTACTTGACTTTTGAAACTAGTGAGAGTTTTTGCACTTCGAATCAGGACTGGTAATGAATTCCATAAAGGAACAGCTTGGACAGAAAATGAATTCGAAAAATATGAAGTATTGTGAGCGGGCATTTTAAGACTAAGGTTATATGTGCTGCGCAGGTTTCTGTTTTGGATTTCACTAAAAAATACGAATTGATCTCTAAGATATCTAGGATAGGTAGGATTGAATAAAATAGAGTACAGTAAGGAAAGGATATGCCAATCACGTCGTAATCGAATTGGGAGCCACTTGAGTTGTGAACGAAATTCAGAAACATGATCATATTTGCGCAGACCAAATATATATTTGATGAAGAGATTTTGAAGACGCTCAAGTTTATCTAATTGCTCCTGTGTTAGGTCAAGATAGCAGACGTCAGCATAATCTAAGATCGGAAAGAGAAGGGTTTGTGCCAGCGTAATCTTGGTATCAATTGGTAGGAATTTACCGAGTCTTCTAAGAGATCCAGTTGCCGCGATTATCTTCCTACTGACCTCGGAAACCTGCGGAGCCCATGATAGAGTACTGTCCAATTGAATACCTAGGTTTTTTACCTGTACACTGAATGCAATTAAAGTATTATTAAAAACAAGGCTAGGAACCGCGATATCTTTTAATTTGCAGGTTTGCCTAGAACTACCAACAATAATTGCCTGAGTCTTCACGGGGTTTATAATAAGGCCATGTGATTTGCTCCAGGCTGAAATCACTTCAAGATCTGCATTAATTGTGTTAATTGCTGAGGAAATATTATCGACATTAGCCTGTGTATAAATCTGAAGATCATCAGCGTAAAGGTGGTAGGAACATTGTAGAGGTAAAGTAATTGAATTAATAAAAAGCGCAAACATTATTTAATTATATTTAATTAATAAAAAGAGTAATTCCATATAATAGTTTCATTAAAGCATAATAGTGCTAACAATACTTAAGTCAGTCAATCTTTCCGTTTTGCCTTTGGAGCCTACTCATGTCAACCTTTATACTGATGATACTTGGCTTGACTTGATTCTTACTTCTTCCCCTAGTCTTGTCGTTAAGTACGGACAGACACCAGCACCCGCCTTTTCTAAGCACGACTTATTGTACGTGTCTTATAAATTAAGATCTGCAAAGGTTAAACCCAAGATTGTTTGGACACGTAGTATGGCTAAAATAGATCATGACAGGTTGATGAGTGATGCATCTGGGCTGGATTTCTCAGCGATATTGGAGGCTACGACTATTGAAGAGAAGGTGTCAATTTTTAATTCAACTATTATAACACTTTATGATAGGCATGCCCCTTTAAAAGCTGTTAAAGTTAAGCGCCCACCTTCTCCGTGGATCACAAGAGGTGTTTGTATGGCGATGACTAAGAGAGATCGGGCATTCCGTATTTTTAAGCGAGCAAGAACGGATGATAATTGGGCTGCATACAAAGTTGCTCGCAATCGTTGCAACAAGTTCGTAAGAGCAGCTAAACGTAAATATGTCTCCGATAACCTTACCCAGTCTTCGTCGGCTGATATTTGGAAGTTTCTTCGTTACTTAGGTCTTGCTAAAAGTAAATCTGATTCCTTTCCTACTCCTACTTTCTCCCCGAATGATTTCAATGATCATTTGAATTCTACAAGTTCTCTTGATCCCGCAGTGAAAGCTGCTACTATTACTAGTATAACTTCCATGGCCAAGCCTCAAATCGAACCCTTTTCTTTTTCTCCTGCCACTGAGGATGAATTACGCAAAATTATAATGTCCATTAAGTCGAAAGCGGTAGGATTTGATGACGTAAGTAGACAAATGATCGTAAATATCTTGCCTATAATTTTGCCTATTCTATCGCACATTATTAATTTCTCCCTTGTTACTAGTACCTTTCCTTCTCTTTGGCGTAAAGCGTTTGTTCTCCCACTCCCTAAAGTTACATCTCCTCAATCCTTGAACAATTTCAGGCCAATTTCTATACTCCCCTTCCTTTCCAAAATTCTTGAAGCTGTAGTGCACGCTCAAGTTTCTTCCTTTATTTTTTCTAACTCTCTTCTTACTCCTCTACAGTCTGGTTTTCGCCCTGGCCACAGCACTACTACTGCTCTACTTAAAGTCACCGAGGATATTAGATTGGGCATGGAGAATACGTTGGTCACCATACTTGTTCTCATCGATTTCTCTAATGCTTTCAATATGGTTGATCACGATATTCTCCTTGCCATACTTAATCATCTGCAGTTCTCATCCTCAGTGGTGGATTGGTTTTCAGCATATTTACGTGACCGGCAGCAATCGGTTCGTTTAGACCGTAACCTGTCGGACTGGAAAAACCTTTCTTTAGGTGTACAACAAGGAGGTATTTTATCACCCTTGCTTTTTTCTTTCTTTATTAATCTTCTCTTTTCTACGATTGACCTAATTTGGTCTTACCATTTTATGCTGACGATCTCCAAATTTATGCTCAGGCACCAGTAGACGATATTAACACGTGTGTTTGTTTATAAAGCTTTATTGTACACAAGAAAGAACACAGATACAAATCAGAAAAGTAAACATACAACGGCGGACTTATCCCGTATAGGGATCTCTTCCAGTCAACCGGCCAGTAATTGGGAGGAATGTTTACTTATTAAGCGTTTGGGGTAGAAGTAGTACAATTTAAATTTACAGAAAGGTACTGCAAAAATATATACAGGTATTTAAACTACACAAATACAACTAAGATAAACATACATATAAGAATATATATATATATATATATATATATATATATATATATATATAAATACATAATATAAACTATTTAAAATAAAAAGTAATTAGGTAGCTCGAAGTAACCATGGTACAATAAAATAAGGTATTCTCTTCCCGTGACAGCTGATGACGTAGGTGGAACTTGACTACGTCATCAGTTTGATATGTTGCCGCTGTGTGAAATTGAATTACCTGAGCGTAATGCGTAATGCATTTTTGAACTTTATATACCAATTTCGAATTAATAATTCATTATATCAATTTATAAAATATTGAATTGATAAATCACGCGAGAATCGCGAGATACTAAATAGCTAAGTTACTTAATATTTTTTTAAATATTCATGAACTAATTGAGAAAGTCCTTAAATTTACCGAAAAGAACAATCAGTGGCAACACTTTGTGACGTAGTCAAGTTCCATCTCGGGAAGAGAATACCTGTTTTATTATACCATGGAAGTAACTTAGGATTCCGAAAAGAAATTTAAAATTTTGTTCTTAAAGGAGCCCAAGGACGATGCCATTTTAGTATCTAAAGGGAGCTCAGCTGAGCGAAGGCGGATATCGATTTGCCGAAAGGAAAATTTATCACGAAGGTAATTAGGACAGGCAGGATTGAAGAGAGCATTGAAAAGAAGAGAGAGAATGTGGTAGTTACGACGAATTCGGATTGGAAACCAGTTCAGTTTATCACGATATTCAGATAATATGGTCGAACTTTCGTAAGCCATGAACATACCTGACGCAGACGTTTTGCAGGCGTTCCAATTTATCTAATAGTTCCTCGGTAGGATCCAAATACGCGACATCAGCATAATCTAAAATAGGAATCAAGAGTGAGCGGGCTAACATTGCTTTTGTATTTGTAGGCAGAAAATGTTGTAGTCTTCTCAGGGAGTGAAGAGCAATAAATAACTTCCGACTCACTTGGTTGATTTGAGGAGCCCAACACAGGGTTTCGTCAAGCGTTATTCCTAGGTTTTTTACAGTCGATGTGAAAGGAATGATGTTACCGTCAAACTGAATGTTGGGTAAAGTGGAGTTGTGGACTTTGCTGATGAAATAGGGACTGCCGATAATAATTGCCTGGGATTTGTCTGCGTTGACCGTAAGCCCGAAACTATGGGACCAATTTGCTATAGCAGCAAGGTCAGAATTAATTACGCTGATAGCGTGATGAAGATTGTCGAAAGGGGCGGCTGCATAGATTTGCAGGTCATCTGCATATAAGTGACAGGAAGAAGTAAGAAGTTAAGTTCAGAGAACTTGGGTTAGAGATCAGCGCAAACAAGTGTGAGATATTTTTGTGTGGACAAGAAGCTCAGACATCCATATCGCGGTTTGAGACTCTGTTACCTGGAGTGAAGGTCTTAGACGAAACAAATTTTAAACTTTTAGGTGCACCTATTTTTAAGGAGGCGATATCCGCATCGATTATGGGTAAATTGACAAGTTTCGTTGCTTCTCACGATCGTTTGAAAAACTTATCTTCACACGTCTCTCTGGTGCTCCTGCGAAATTCTCTAGCGATTCCTCGGTTGACCTACATAATAAGGTCATGTCCATCTTGGCTGTGCCCTCACGAAATTAAACAATTTGACAACGCGGTGAAATTTATTCTGGAGGACATACTTAACGTCAAACTTGAGGAGGTACAGTGGAAGCAGGCTTCTTTGCCGGTGCGGTACGGAGGTCTTGGTATTCGTCGCTTGGAAGAAATATCGCTCCCGGCTTTCTTGGCCTCATCACATGGGGTGGTCAATCTAATCACTAATTTACTCTCTATTAATGGTGACGGATTGATTCTGCCCCACGTAGGTGAGGCTTTGACTGCCTGGTTTGAAAGATGCCCAAACTCTTTTACCCCTGAAAGACCCGAGATGCAGCGGCTTTGGGATGAAAAGAGAATTCAAACGATATTTCAAGAACTGGAGAGCCAAGCTGACGGTGCTGATTTGGCGCGAATAAAAGCCGCAGCTCAGCCGGAGTCTGGGGCTTGGTTACACGCTGTCCCATCCCCTCACATGGGTACATTATTAGATAGCGATTCCTTGAGGGTGGCCGTGGCTTTGAGGCTGGGCTGCGACGTATGTGAACCTCACCGCTGCATTTGTGGGAAGATGGTGGAGGCTGATGGACACCATGCTCTTGGATGTGCTAGATGTGCGGGACGTTTGTCTCGTCATCATTCTCTGAACGATATTATACGAAGGGCATTGATATCGGCAAATATACCCTGCCAGCTGGAACCTCCTGGCCTCTCGCGCACAGATGGAAAACGACCTGACGGAATCACCTTAATACCATGGCAGAGGGGACGTTGTTTGTTATGGGATGCGACTTGTGTCAGCACGTATGCGGCGTCCTACCTCACTAACACTATGCGATCACCCGGTGCGGCGGCAATGATGGCAGCTGGACATAAAAATACCAAATATTCGGTTTTATCTAACCATTATGAATTCGTTCCAGTTGCCGTAGAAACAGCTGGACCTTGGTGTTCAGAAGCCAAGCGTTTTGTTAGTGAGATTGGACGACGATTAAAGTCCCGTGGATATGACCACCGCTCCGGATGGTACCTGGTTCAAAGGCTGTCCATAGCAATTCAGAGAGGTAATGCGGCAAGCGTAATGGGTACCTTTGAACCGGGTACAATTCGGGGTGGTATTTTTGACTGATCTCTGACGAATTTTGTATTACCCCTTTTTTTTAAAGATGAATAAATGAATTTAACCCCGTTAATGTTTGAGAAGAGAAGTAGTACTACTTATACTTATCTGTGTATCGAGATCACTTCACTTGATTTGAATATTTTTAGTTCGATGCATGTAATCTTCAAAGAACTGTGTGCTGTGTCTATTCTACAATTTCTATACTCAATACTCAATCATTTATTGCTTCCTTAATGTACATACAGGTCTTTGATTATATAATAGGATCAATTAAGGGCCCTGACGGGCGCTGCAATGAGAAGAGGGCTATTTTAAAAGAAATGAGTAAATTAATGTATTCACATGCAAAAGTTATGTATGTAATAGTCATAATTATTTATTTCTAAGTAACTAAAATATCATATCTATTTGGTAGCTTTTTGTATATATATTTAGAAAATAGTAATCGTATTTATTTAATTGCTGTTGTTGTGCTATTTAAAAAATATTGTTTGTTTTTTTTATATTATAAGGCTCGTATAAGTATATTGGAATATGTCATCGTATTTATTATATTACTAGCTGTTGCCCGCGACTTCGTCTGCGTGGACTTTAGTTTATAAGAATCGTTATTTTGATATTTTCAATAAAACCGGTCAAGTGCATAGCAGGACACACGCAGTGAAGGGTTCCGTATTTGTGAATGTCGATTTAGAATAAAAACTAAAGAGTTCATCATTATCTCAGCCCTTATTCCGTCCACTGCTGAACATAGACCTGTCTTCGTCGACACATCTCAGTCCTGTGCTGCTCACATCCAGGTGTAACCCGCGACATTGATTATTTCGTCAACCCATCGCATGGGCTCCGTCGGGCCAGTTGCCCTGCCCAGTTTTACTTTAAGTTCATGACCGTTGCCAAATTACAGCTTCTTGGTTCTAATTATCTCTAAGTAAAACCACGGACAGAGAGACAGACAGAAATGGCAAAACTATAAGGGTTCCTTGTTTACTACGATCACACATTATCTCTAGTCACAGTCTAAGTCGATCGGAATTTTGACATTGTAAACTACATGTAAACTTACACTGTTACCGAATGTTACTGCTACGCCGTGGGTCTCTCTAAAACGAAATACTTATGCAATAGGTAGTGACTTTGCTAATATTTAATTCATCTTCCGTCTTTTGGCGTGAGTTCCCACAGCACTAATCTGTTGTAGCTCTCTGCAGCGGACTGCTGCCACCGTCTATACGTATCTCCCCCTCTTTCCCGCCCTCCCGATGTGGCGGTGCAATGGTAAGCCTTGTCAAATATGTCTTTCGCTAGGCGGGAGATAAAAGTCGAGAAATACGTATTTCTACTTTGAGTCCCGACAGATGACGGCGTTCCTCAAGTAACCTTAAACATAGATTTTCTTAAGATCGCCTTAATCATGAGCCGCGTCCGAAGCTGGAAGCGAGCGGAAAGTACTGGATAGAGCTTCCCCCGGGCCATCTTCACTATCGTCACCATTCTATTGATGTGGACTTTCAAGCTGAGGTATCTGCCAAACTTAAGATACCTCTAGGTGTTTTACGTGCCAGTATCTCGGCACATTTTACCAGTAGAGCTTCAAGGATGGCAGGAAGTTAGTGTTCTCTGAGATCAATGTCTGCTTAGTGTTCACTAATAACCTCCGTTTGAAGAGCTTCTCGGGTAGGGCGTCCTATTCGGCTGTTTGGAGGTTATTTGCGGCGTACTTTCAGTTCAAACGAACTGGAAAATGACCATTACCTATCTTTCGTTCCTCAAGGAAGGAGGTCACAATACTGAGTAGTCTTGGTATGGGTGTTCCACACATTTTTATTGCAGTGCCTAACTTAAATTTTAACCTAACATTTTTTCCCTAACCTTTCTTCTTACGTGAGGAAAAGGTGCCTTTTGGCCACAGGAAATCGGACGGTTAAGGTTTTTACCCACAAAAAATGTCATGGTGATAACGGCCTTACCGCTTTCGCCAAGTCAGTGTGCTAAATTTTGCTCCAAAGACCTGGTACGGCGACTGCTTATCAGCGGCTTTGGCTTAGCTAACTTGAGGTACTCTCTCTCTCAGTTATCGAGAGGAGTCTGAGTGGCCTGGTACATCGGACTTCAATTTTATCCGCTAGGGTAAAGACGCGTGTTGACACAAATGCTCCTTTCAACCTAGAGGACCGTATTTGTGGCGCGACGGAATCCCGTTCCCATCGCCCGACTGGCCCACTTCATGGAGGCAGATTTATGGAGGAGGATTTTACGCGGGAAAAATCCCTTCGGTTCGGACACCTTGCCAGTAACGGGAGACCGGTAAGGTTATGTGGCGTTTACCACTAAAAACTCCGGGGTAAGGGCTAAAAGCCCCGGCGCGGCTACCACTATGGTGGTCCATGACTCGCTCACAGCACCCTATGCTTTAGTCAGAGGACATCCCCTGTGCCTAACCTAACCTATTAAGTACTTCCTATTTTGATTCCTTTTTCCATTTTCGCGCCCACAATCATGCTAAGAATCGCCGTTTGGTGGCGTTGGGTCTTGCGGCCCTAGGCTCTGTGTATTTTTAACAGCGCCATTTATTGGTGACCAAAAAAAACTAATAAAAAAACTCCGAAAACATCGAAATAGTAAATTTTTAGGGTTCCGTATTCCGTACCCGAAGGCTAAAATCGGGACCTTGTTACTAAGACTCCGCTATCCGTCCTTCCGTCCGTCTGTCACCAAGCTGTATCTCATGAACCGTGATAGCCAGACAGTTGAAATTTTCAAGGATGATGTATTTCTCTTGCCGATATAATAACTAAAAATAGAGTAAAATAAATATTTAATTGAGGCTCCCGTACAACAAACTTGATTTTTTATAGATAATGGGACGGAACCCTTTGTGCGCGTGTCCGACTCTCACTTGGCCGGTTATTAACTTTATTATTTCATAAAAACTGTATATAAAATTAACAAAAGTTTTAGCCAATGCTACCGTACAGTTTATTTCATAGCAAATTTTCGAACAAAAATCTTTGACGTGATTCTTTAAATTGATATAACTTTTTTATTTATCAACGGATTTAAATGATGATTTTAGAGTTTCACGGTCACAATTACTGTTATTAGTATTACGGGACTTACCGCGATTAATATCGTTTTTTGCCAGATATTTCGACGGCCCTTCTGCCATCATGGTCGCTGGCCGACTGAGGAACTGCGATGGATGTCCGGCTGTCAAGGGTAACCATATCGGTCTACCCTCTTTCTTCTTCGTTTGTTGCATAAGTCCTTACACACAACACTGACGGTGTCCGTTCGGGAATTGTTTTTAGTTATTCGCACACTCTTTTTACAAAGCTCAATCACTGGATTCCACGTGCCTGATAACTTGAAGCCATCTTCTCGATTAAAATTGGGATGCTTCTTAATTTCAATCGCCTCTCTAACTAACCGTGGTATGTAATGGCGTTCAGTCGCAAGTATTTTGGGCTGATGTAGCTCAATCCAGTGATTGACTCCAGCTTGTGAAAGATGCTCCGCGATAGCTGACTTGTTAATATCCCTGTTTTTGACTGCCGTTATGTACTCTTTGACCCGTTGAGATATAGACCTCTTGGTCTGTCCAACATACGAGCGTCCACAACTACAGTCAATCTTGTAAACACCCGATTTTTCTAAGGGCGAGCTGTCCTTAGGTGATCGCATATAGCTTGCGATTTTCCTCCCCGGAGTAAACGTGGCTTTTATAGAGTACTTTCCTAATAGCCTGCCGATTTTATCTGTTACTCCTTTGACATAAGGTAGGTACGCTGCTTGCCTATCTACCGTTGGCGCTCGCTCTCGCCTTGATGTTGGCGGCCTTATCCTACCATCATATCCATTGCGTTTTAAAACCGCTTGTACATGCTCCAGCTCTCCTGGTAGATGTTCCTGATCACACAGATCATAAGCTCTACGTGTGAGGGAGGTTGTGATATTAATCGCGGTAAGTCCCGTAATACTAATAACAGGATTTCAATGAAACAACCACTAAATTTTAAGTGAAACTTATCAAAATACATAATTGAAAATCGCAACCGTAGTTGTTCAGCCTTTTCTGAGATAAGCGTGCACAAACACAGTTTTTCGAACAAAAATGGTTGACGTGTTTCTTAAAATTGATGTAATTTTTTTATTTATGAACGGATTTAAATGGAACAAACACTAAATTTTAAGTGAAGCTTATCACAATATTTCAGTGAAAACCGCAAACGAATTAGTTTAGCCGTTTCTCAGATTAGCGTACACAAACGCACAGACAAACAGACAAACAGATAAACCGACAAACAGACAAACAGACAAAAATTCTAAAAATCATTGTTTTGTGTTCTGTTGCGTTAGTAAAAGCCCCAAAAAATATTTTTACTCATTTATCTTCCATGATCAGACAGCGATCGGTTACGATAAGGCTCGTATAAGTATATTGGAATATGTCATCGTATTTATTTATTGAATTATAATTATTATACTATTTAAAAAGATTATTTATTTTTTTGTATTATATTAAATATATTTCTTGTAATATCTATTATATTATTATTTTTGTATTACTATTTCTAATTGAATTTATCTTTGTCGTCTAAATATTCATTTATAGAATAATAAGATTTGTTAGCGAGCACTTCCTTAATGTTTTTAAAAAATATTTTATCTTTTTCTATAGATTTAATGGTTTCTGGGAGTTTATTATAGAGCTTTATGGACATTGCTAGAGGGCTAGATGAATGAAGTTTAAGGTGGGAAGTTGGCAGTTGTAATCTATTCTGATGTCTGAGGTTATATTTAGTAGGTAAATATTTTCTTTTTGCGTAAAAGTGTGGATATTTACGGACAAATTTACATGCTTCTAGAATATAAATGCTCGGTATAGTTAGGATTTTGTATTTTTTAAAATAAGGGTAAGGTTTTATATTGGCTATTATACGGACCAGCCTTTTCTGCAACATAAAAGCCCTGTCCCAGTCGGTTCCACTTCCCCATAGAATTGTGCCGTAGCTAACCCACGAGTAGGCGTAAGCATAGTAGGTGACAAGTGCCGTTTCGATGTCTGTAGTTTTTTTCACCTCTCTGAGCGCGTATGCAAATTTAGATAGTTTAGCGCAAAGTTTTTGGATGTGAGGCTTCCAGTTTATGTGGCTATCTATGTCGACGCCCAACAAGGTGAAGGCATTTACTACCTCTAGATCTGTTCCATTTAAATTCAGATTTAAATTGAATTGTGGTTTTTGGTATGGGTGAAAGATCATTAATTTTGTTTTTGAGTAATTTACCTCCAAATTGTGGTCACTTAGCCAGTCCGTCGTCTTTCTTAGGATATCTGTAAGGTGTTCGTTTAGATCTCTACTACTTTAAGCGGATGTCAGGATTGAGATGTCGTCAGCGAAAAAGACACAGTGCTCTTTTATTCTTTTTGGGACATCGTTAATGTATATTAAGAACAAGAGGCACCCGAGCACGCTTCCTTGAGGTATGGAAGAGTTCATTGCTATACAGTTTGATCGGATATTTTGGATCGTGTGAGTGTCATAGTTATAATGCTCAATTTCAACAAACTGTTTCCTGTCCTCAAGATATGAAGCGAACCATTGATGTGGGATTCCCCTTATTCCAATCCCATACAGTTTATCTAGCAGGATATTATACAGGACCCGGTCGTATGCCTTAGTCATATCTAACAACATTCCAATGCCATATTTCCCATTGTCCAATGTTTTTAATATTTCTTGAACATATTTGTATACAGCCAGTATAGTCGATCGGTTTTTCCGGAAACTATTCTGGCATTCGTCAAGTAATTTATATTTTTCGCAGAAACTGTATACGCGGTTGGTAATTGCTCTTTCGAAGATTTTTGAGGTTGTAGGTAAGAGTGCTATTGGTCGATAGTTGTTTGGATCAGTTTTTTCGTTTTTCTTATAGATTGGTTTTATTACAGTAATTTTTAATAGGTCTGGAAATACACCTTCATTAAATGACTGATTAATTAACAATGTAAATGGTAAAGTCAGTTCATCTGCACATTCTCTAAACAAATTTAGCGGCAATTCATCTACGCCGCAGCTTTTTTTATTTTTTAAACTTTTAATAATTTTATTTATTTCTTGGGCATCTACAGGGCGAAGAAAAAGGCTATTTTCAGAGGGACAGTGTACTGGCCTTCCCACTATATTCCCCATGCCGTTTTCACGTATAGATGCAAAGAATTTATTAAAGTTATTAGCTATCTGTTTTGGATCGGTTCTTATTGATTTGTTTATATTAAGTTTTATATTATTTTTTTCCTTGGAAGTTCTTTTATTTGTACGTTCGTTTACTACACTCCACATTGTTTTTACTTTGTTAGATGAGTTTTTTATACGTTTTTTGTAATGTAATTTCTTTGCTGTGGAAACTGATTTCTTTAATATTTTTTAATATTTTTTAATATTTTTTGTAGTAATTATTAAGTATTTGATCTTGATTCGTTCCTAAAGTGAGGAGTTTTAATAATCGTTTATTTTTGCAAGATTTTTTTATACCGACTGTCACCAATGTTTTTTAAATGTGTTATTAATCTTTATTTTTTGTTTTGGAATATATTTATCTAAAATACATATCATTATATTGTGAAATATTTCGTAGTTTTTTGTTACATTTTTATTTTCTGTTAGGACTTCATGCCATTTTATTTCTTTTTAATTTAAATTTAAATGAATTTATATTTTTTGCATTGAAGATTCTTTTTTCAGTGTACCACGTATTTTTAGTTACTTTTTTTATCACATTAAAGCTAATTATTGTTGCGGAATGGGCTGAAAATCCTAGTTTCTCTACTTTAGTATTTAAGCTATTGTTAAAGTTTGTAAATATTAGATCTATGCAAGTTTCAGAGGTCTTAGTGAAGTGTGTCGGTTCATTTATATGTTGGATAAATCTATATTCTGCCATTTGATTAAGGAACTGTTTAATTTTTGGTTTGTTCTTTAAAGTGTTAATATTGAAATCGCCTCCTATAATTATTTTATGTGTAGAGTATTTATTATTTATGTAAACAAGTACTTTTTCTAATGGTTGCGTGAAAGTATTAGCCCCTCTTCCATTCCAGTATAAAGAGATTAATACAACGTTTTCTTTCGGCAATTCAGTAGCGCATAATTCTAAATTAAACTCAATAGTCATTTTTGTGATGTCGGTTATTTCTCTCGATTCTATTTGATCTTGTAGCAGGATGCAAACTCCACCGCCGTCATGTTCTTTCCTACAGTATGACGCTGCTATTTTATATCCATTAAAATGTATTAAGCTGTTTTTTTCTTCCGTTAGCCACGATTCCGAAATGCATATAGCTGTATAATCAGTATTTTGGTCAAGGAAAGCTTCCAGTAAGTGCTGTTTATTGTTGATACTTTGGAAGTTTTGAAACAGAATTTTAAACAGCCGTCCTTCTGCGAAAGGAGTGATTTTTACTACTTATTCTAGAGCTGCTCATGCCCGTTTGATCATGTCCAATCTTATTTTCGTAAAAATCTATTTTCTTTCCTTCTATGTACAATTTATTATTTCTTATTATAGCGTATTTTCCTTCGCTCCTTGCCTTAAACATTTCTTCTTTCAGTGATTTGAATTTCTTTAAAGCCTCTCCAATACTCGTCCAAAATACCTCTGTGCCTCAAGACTAAGGTCTACAACCAATGTGTGTTACCAGTGATGACTTATGGCTCTGAAACGTGGTCCCTTACTATGGGTCTCATAAGAAAGCTCAAGGTCGCTCAACGCGCTATGGAGAGGGCTATGCTCGGTGTTTTCCTACGTGATCGAATCAGAAATGAGGAAATCCGTAGGAGAACAAAAGTCACTGATATAGCCAAGCGGATTAGCTCGTTGAAGTGGCAGTGGGCGGGACACATAGCGCGACGAACCGATGGCCGATGGGGCAAAAAGGTTCTTGAATGGCGACCGCGTACTGGCAAGCGAAGCGTAGGGCACCCACCTACAAGGTGGTCAGATGACCTGACCAGGGTCGCTGGAAAGCGCTGGATGCAGGCCGCTCTTGATCGGTCATTTTGGAAATCTTTGGGAGAGGCCTATGTCCAGCAGTGGACGTTATGCGGCTGAAATGATGAAAGCCTCTACGTCCATATACTGTGAAACCGAAAGGCCGGTGCCACGGAAACAGTGGCTATTATTTAAAAATATATTTAGTCATCCGTTTGCTTATTAATTCGATTTTTAGCGGTCGATTTTTAGTATCATTAAATCTTCCTATCCTATGTGTTTCTTCAATATATCCAAGAATATCTATGTTAAGGACATTACGAAAAGCTTCAGCTACTCTACCGTGTAAGTCATATTCTTGTTCTTTGTTATATTCCTTTAAGCCATAGATCACAATTCTTTTATCATCGCTTTCATGACGCAGGAATGTTTGTTTGGGGCTCTTGGCTTTTGTATCTATTTCCTTAATTTATTTTATAAATTTTTCGTTATCTTTCTGTAGTGTTTCTATTTTAATAGTAAGTTCTTCTATTTCTTTTTTCCTTTGATTATTTTCTATATGTAATGTATTTGTGTCTTGTTTGATTTCTTCTCTGAATTAAGAAATAGCTTTATTTATTTCAATTGTAATTGTACCCTTTATGTCCGTTATTATTCTCCTATTGTTCTCCTTCACCTGCGAATCTATTAAATCCCTTAGGTTTTCTAGGGTCAATTCAGTGCTGGTGCTAGAACTTTCTTTATGCAAAGTATTTCCTAGAATGCTAATGTCTTCAGACACATATAGAGTCGTTTATTGGTAGGGTGTTTTTATTCCGCATTGTAACATTATTGACTCCAGGCGACGGACAAGTAGAATACGAGTCATGTTGATCACGATGGCGTATGATGATGTTGGTGTTATCTCCTTTAGGTATTTTACAAAGACATGTTGGACAACGCCAAGCTTGTTTATCTTCTTTTGTCATTGTGTTGTAAAATCTGTTGGTTGATACATTCGCACACTCCAAGTCATAGTGTTCATTGCATAAAGAACATTCCAAGAACTCTTTACTTAATATTTCTGTTTGATATCCGGTACATTTCTTTTGTTTTGTTGTCATTTTAATATCAGTTACGCCCTCTAGCGACGTCTCTGGTAATCTTTGGGTATCTGTTATGTTGTTATCTATGTTGGATTCCAATAATTGTTTCGCTACTCAGCACTAGGTGGCGTGGTGATAGTGATTTATTTATGTTATTTGTAAAGCCTTTCTGTCTCAGTGCTACCACCTGTATGTTTTTATTTCCCTATTATCTGGTAGGTTTTTCTTTTCTTCCTATTTGGTGATAGATGGCGGAACTATCTTTCAAATAAATATTGGCCGGTGTAGGACTCGAACCTGGGTCCTTTTTATAATGTACAAAAATAAAGCGATAGTACTGACCACTAGGCTACGCTTCTTGTTCGTGAATAGACGAATTCTTGCTATTGGTTTTACTAGGTAGCAAGTTAAGAGCTTGATAATGATAACTTACGTTCTCCCGACAAAGTGATTATTTGTCTACCCGCAAATCCAATCCGGCAATTGTTATAAATATTTTGGTAACAATTAATATTCAAATGATCAATTAAATCAGAGTATTGCTACCAGCGTCTTTAACCAACACTCTTTAATTCACTCACAGTTTCGTTTCACTTCTCACTTGCACTGGTTAGTTTTATATGGTCTTCGTCAGAACAGTGTTCCGAAGTTTTTTAGCACTAAACCTTGGCGGTTTGTATCACAAACACTGGTGTACTTAAAAGTCCCTTTTATATGCGGAAATAGCTCACTTTTTTACTATTACGACGAGTACTTTATTTTTAGAAGATTTTTAAATGCAGACACGATATTAGCTCTCGCACGGTGGCGCCCTCTTCGCACGGTGGCGCCCTCTATATCTACATAAAGTAAAATAGGTAGGTAGGTATGTGCAAAGATAATAATAATTACTAACGTAATGTTTACACAACGTGGAAGGGACATACCCGTAATAAATCGAACCACGGGCAATAGGACCACCATAGTACACTTAATAAAATTAAATTACTATCAGTCAAAACATTAAAAAAATCGACATTTCCATACAAAACTGTGCAGCCAATGGGAATTGCGGTTTTTTTAACTTTTATTTCATATCATCGTAATAAAAAAATGGAGACCTTTGCCCATCAGTGGGACAGTACCTACTTGAACACCAGAAATAAAAATTAAAAAATTATAGATAAACTTGAACATAAAAAACAACAAAAGTAAGTCTTCGAGTGGGACTCGAACCCGTAACACTCTTTCTAGCGGTCTGCATTGACCGCTGAGCCAGACGGATGGCGCCCGACGGGACGAAATTAGCGACCATATTCTCCGTGGAAAGAAAAACGCATGAAAACTCGAAAACACTCGTTTTCCCAAACATAAGACTAATCTAGATCGATTGTTTACCTGTAAACCCCCATATACCAAATTTAAGCGGAATCGTTAGAGCCGTTTCCGAGATCACAAAAATTTATAAATAAATATACAAGAATTGCTCGTATAAGAGACAAATGTTTATGTACAAATGGACTTTGTATGTCATAGACCTCCGAAGTTATTCAAAACTCCACTGGGGAAATGTTTAGCCTTTTGTTGGATCTCACAAACGGTTTGGAATACAGTCTTGATTTTTTTACACACATTGCTATTAATTTGTTTATTACGACTGTAAATACAGAATCCAAAAAAACACCACCACTTCCGAATAATAAATATAAACATAAAAGTTGGTATTTTGGTTCTAGTGGCTTAACTAAGGGATATAGGGAAAAGGTTTGAATGCCGTTTTATGTATTAAAACTGCCTGTAACATTTGGGAAAATACGTTTGTAATAGTGTAAGTATTAAAAAGTTACAACAAAAAATAATGTCCACTGACATCATGATTTTGATTCGGTCTATTGGACGAGTTTTACATTATGTGACAAGTTGTAACTAATTCCAATCTTTAACCCGTTAACCGCCGCAGTCGTATATATTCAACCGGCTATACCAATGCCCCTAGCGCCGCAGTCGTATATTTACAACAAAATATTCGTATTTTTATTTTTTATTTTTAAGCGGTTAGCTAATTATAACATTTATTATTTGCCTATGGTATTAAAATATAAGTTTGAATTTATTAGCTTTTATTTTTCTGTCCACTATTCTGGACGGTAGATCTTTTTTGTTTCAATAAGTAACGAAATTCGTGCCGCACAGTTTCAAGTTCACCGTAACGTGTACCGCCACAGTCGTATAAATACAACAGTAGTGTTGTCACCTAATTGACAATCATAATTTACTCTGTGGCTCTTAATTATAAAGAAAATTCATTGATAAATCGTCATAAATGTCGTATATTTACTTATATTTAATTAACATTTTACTCAGAATCATTTAGTGTTTAGAACAATAATCGAGTTACAAATGTTTAATGTGTCAGTATAATATATCCACAACACTAGCACTTCTATTATTTCTTTAGTGCCCAGCGCCGCAGTCGCATATATCCAACATGATCGTGAGATCATAAGCGAACCGTCATAAAAATAGTGAGGAGAAAGTGCTTTAATAGTCTAGATTGAAAGTAAGTAACAAGGTACCTACTTATTTATTTCGTCGCTTTTCGTCAGAACCGCAACTGGTCAGATAAGTATCTCGTTATCTCTCATGATAGACTCACAACTTGTCAGAAATGCAACTCGACAAATACGTATTAAATAAATAGAAAATACTTCATTTTACTAGTTGCATATATGCATAATGACTGCAAGCTTTTAAATTCTATTTATTAATTTACTGTCGAGTCCAGATGCATGTCTCAAGGTGCGACGAAAAGCGACGAATCCGGAATTTTAACATCAGTTTTAGCAATGAATATTTATGAAATGTATCAAAAAATCTAGCAAAGAATTTTAATAATAAGTACGTGACTACATATACAAAATTACTTTAAAGATATTTTTGCCATGTTGCTATTACAAAACTAGTAATTACTTATTGCGCTACCTCACACTTATATTTTGTTGTGTCTACCTACCTTATGATGGAATATTTATCACGAGTACATCAGTCAGAATAAGTAATTTTTTATCAGTGAGCTTTAAAAAAAGTTAATCCACGAGAAAGAATAGTTAATGCAGTAAGTATCTAGTCCTAAACTTAATATCGCGAATATTGTCGATAGTCGGAAATTACGTACATTTTCCAATCCCTATTCATTTACACTTTCTTTTGTACTTCAGCGCCGCAGTCGTATATATGCAACAAATAGGGATTGACAATATGTTTTAATTTTTAGAAAAATCGATATGACTCAATGGTATTATTGACGGTTGTACGATCCGGGATCGCACAATACTATTCAATTTCTCAACATATCCCAAAGGCAAACTGGTAGATAATGCATTACCATTAAGTTTGACCTATTGTAATCAATCAAATGATTGTGTGCAATAAACATAAATAAATAAATAAATTGATTGATAAATAAATTAAATAAACTGCTATGATGATAAATGATTGATAGACTGATAGGTTTGAGTACCGAGAGGAATGATTGATACACCGACTTGATTGCTAGGATATTTTAATGGTACTAAAGTAAATTACAATAAAACGGCGGCCCATCGGCACGCTGTCAGCAGTTTTTGCCACTAGGTCAGTAAACCAGTGGACTTTGTACAGCGTAGCTCGTTGTAACGTTATTTTTTATAAAAACTAAATAAATAAACGTTAATATAAATAATGTAATAATTAGTATTAATCGAGATAGATTGTCGATTGATTTACAATAAAAATCGATACGCGCCCATCTCTTTAGCGCCGCTTAATCATTTACTCCATTCGTTTCGTACCTATCATCCATGGTACCTATGTTCGCTCCGTTCAATCGAAGTGCGGTGCGGGCATTCTGTTACAAGCATCGGCACGGCACGGCGAGTGTGTTATCCTCTACTCTGATAGCCGCCTCTAAAAACGCCGCTACTTTTCCTAATAAGAGCCGTAAATTACAGTATATTAAATCAAGTGATTTTATGTCCCACTTTTGGGTAATTGAGAACAGAATGATTAATCATTATTATAGCGTATTCTTGTTATTTTGTCATTGCATTTGGTAACCGCCGCGGTATTTTGATGTGATTTCTTTGTTCAGCCTTTGTTCTAGTTTTCCATGTGGTTGCAAAAACACAATTCCAAATTATTTCATCGATCATTTCACAAAATCATGTTAATCATATTTATTTCTGCCTCATTTGTAATGCTATAATCTCAGAAATAAATATTTAGGTTATTAAATAATTAAATTTACCACCTATGTACTTACATATCTACTTATAATGACTATCATGGATTTAAATCACTGCCTTATGCTAATTTTCATAATGATTCCTCCGCTTCTGCCCTTTTGTGTCACCACCACCACCGTTTGTAAAATTGAGCACTGCATAGCCCCTAAACCATTGTAAATCGACGACGGTTGGTCACAAGAGGCACCTAAAATGCTGAGGCTATTCCCTAACGCTTTCGTTTATCGCTTTCCAGGAACTCCGTCGAGGCTAAGAGCCTACTTAATTCCCGAGTTTTATCACCGGGATTCTGCAACTGAAAACATCACTGCCCTAGGCCTAGGCTAGGGCTACGGATCGAAGCCTGACCGTACGGTTGTCGACTATCGTCCACCTTCACCCACTACCGCCATCGCATCGTAGGCAGACCACCGAGTACAACGATCGGACACGACCGCCTTCGTTCTCCGTTCTTCAGGCCAGTGCAAAGTGAAAGACATTAGAAAGTGCGAATTTTGGTCTAAATAAGTAACCCCCTTCCTAACGGCAATGCAGACTCTTGTAGATATATTTATAATAAAGTGTTAAATTGTTAATTTGTTTTGTTTTTGTCCCTACACGCCAAACCAAAACACGACATCGTACAACGGTATATACTATCAAATACTATTGTAGTACAAACTTTCGTAAATTTTATGCATGTTTTAAAATAAAACAAGCTTGTATTTTTCAGATTAAACTTTTATTTCAGCTAATTAAATGCATTATCGTGTGTGATGTGCACATCACTGGTTTGCATAGACAAAAATATGTGTCTGGCGCTAGGGGCACTTTTAGCGTAAAAACACGTGGCAGCCAAAAGGTAATGTATTAATTCAACTCTCCACATTTCAATAATTAGCTTAACCCAATTAGTAATAAAGGAAATATAGTAAAAAAAACAGCGACATTTAAAACTTTGTTATAAACCGACCAATTTCGGATGGCTATTAAAAAGCGACTGCTTATTACAAATAGCTGACTTCCGAAATTTTCAATATTACCAACTGGAATTGGTACAGACGCGTACACAATACATAAAAGTTAAGTCAAAATGGATGATTAATTACCTATTAGGTATTTAGCAAAAAGCGGGGAAAAATGACAAATAATAAATGTTGACTGCCTCCGTGGTGTAGTGGTTAGAGCGTTCGGCTCATACCCGGAAGTCGCCGGTTCGATTCCCGGCGGGGGCAACGACATTGCGTTGTTGTCCTAGTTTGGTTAGGACATTGCAGGCTGATCACCTGATTCCCCCCCAATGGGTTCCCGGTTTGTCGTACCGGGGGGGTTCAGTACCCGTGGTCGTTCATTCTCACTAGTTCGACTCGTCAGTTCGATCATCGAACTAGTGAGAATTTTTTTTCTTATTTGTTCGACCGTCGAACTACTGAGAACTTTTTTTCTCATTTGTTCAATCGTCGAAATTATTTAATCGAGAAATAAAATAAAAAATAAATACAATTAAAAAAACGTTTTATTAATGTCTGTTTATTGATGCTAAATTAATAATAATCAAAACTTCAATGGGGTGCACATATCTCTAAACTCGCTAATGGGCTTAGCTCAGCGGCTTACGCTATTAGGAGAATCAGACAATTGACAGATGTGGCAACTGCTAGACTACTTTACTTACTTTCATAGTCTGATGTCTTATGGGATTCTTTTATGGGGGAGTGCAGCTGATATACAGACTATTTTTATTTTGCAAAAAAGGGCAATTCGTTTTATTTACGGTTTAGGATCAAGAGACTCCCTAAGAGATTTTTTTAAGAAAATTGATATACTTACTGTACCATCCCAGTACATATTTGAAAATATAATGTATGTAAGGAAAAATATTGCCTTGTTTAATAAAGTGGGTGATTTTACGGATAGAAACTTACGTAATATAAATGATTTATTTACTCCGTCCTATAGGCTGAAAACAGTTAGTAAGTCGTTTATGGGAAACTGTATAAAGTTTTATAATAAATTGCCAGAATCGGTTCTTAGTATGCCAGATAGAAAATTTAAAGTTTATGTTAAGAAAGTACTCTGTGATAAAGCTTATTACGGAACCGATGATTACCTTAGAGACAAAAATGTCTGGCTTGAGCTTGGCGCGGGTCCCTCTTAAAGGTTAGTATTTGTACATTCACAAATGTCATAATTTAAGAACATTCTGTACATGTTTTAGTACAAAATTTACAAATTGACATTAATTTTAAACTTGACATCATGCTTAATTAATAATTATGACATAACAATGTATTCTCAGCCCACATATCTAATTTTAATACCAGTATAATTGTAAGTTGACGTTATTGGAGAAAATGCTGCAGTACAGTTTGTTACCGTTTCTTCTGTACTTGCGCTTTGGAAGCGGCAGTAAACTTAGCTATAAGTAAATGATCTGACGTCAACATTTACCTTATAAGAAATCGAAAGGAAAAAAAGTGACAATTATCAAGTGATACAAATATCCAAAGTAAATAAATGAATTTGACTTTGACTTTGACTTTGAATACGATTTACAAAAAAGTCTTGCTTCTCTAAATTAAAATAAAAAAAAATAAACAAATTACAATTTTAAAACGCTTCGTTTTGTGGATGTCTGATTATTGAAGCTTCATTAAATACGATTTATAAAGCCTTGGTTCTCTTAATTATTAAAAAGTAAAAAAATACGTTTTATGAAAACTAAATTGAAAACGATAAGATTACATTTAAAAACATGAGTAGTAAATAACCGGCCAAGTACATGACAGTTTTGTAGTTACGAATGTCGACTTTGAGTTCAGGCCACTAAAAACGTCTTAAAACGAATTTTATATTGAACTAGCTGTTGCCCGCGACTTCGTCTGCGTGAACTTTAGTTTATAAAAATCGTTATTTTGATATTTTCAATAAAACCGGTCAAGTGCATATCAGGTCACACGCAGTGAAGGGTTCCGTATTTGTGAATGTCGATTTAGAATTAAAACTAAAGAGTTCATCATCATCTCAGCCCTAATTCCGTCCACTGCTGAGCATAGACCTGTCTTCGTCGACACATCTTTTAATTATAACACTTGTAATTTACTCTATATATGTAAGAAGAACTGTGTTAGGTTATGTGTGATTCTCTTTGCTAACATAGAAATTGGTTCTAGGGTAATGTATTCCTGTACCATCTCTAAATACCACATTATTTTCTATCAGTTTTTTACTATTTGTAAAAAACTGATAGAAAATGAATTATTTACATTATTCCTAAATTATTTACATGGTCTGGTTCCTAGGTACTTCATTATAATGTTATACCCAGACTTTCATTCTATAAATGTTGAGGTAATATCTATTTGGTATGTCAAGTGTCAAGTTAATAATATTAAAAAAATAAGGCTACTTCTCTGGACCTGTCATTGTTGTGTTATATGCTCGAGGGGGTGCAGTGTACTGGTGCATATGTATTCACACTTACCTTCGGCGAATTTTTCCCTATATATTTTATTTAAGCTGTTTGTAAATATATTTACATATTTGATAACCAATTTGCTATATCCTGTAACAACAACTTTTGTTTTCCCTCCTTCTATTACACACATAACCGTGCTCAAACCATGGTTGCAGCATTTTCACGCCGGGGACTTTCCTGTCCTTGCCTCTCATACAATAAACATATAACTAACGTAGACCAGCATATAACTGTTAGCAACAACATACTTACCCGCACTTTTTGTATAACCTGGCTCACAAATAGGTATGCTCCCAAAATAATACACTCACACATGAATATAAAATACCTAGATCCTACTTGCTATGTGATAGTGTTCTTTTTTACTGTACACATCCAGATAATTTTTCATCCTTATGTGTATGGAGTGACCAGTTATACAAATGTGTACAGATGTGCAACTGCCTGCGATTTTGTGTTTTTGAAGCTGAATAGGCTGGGTCTAACTCGACATAACGGGTGGACATCTGTGCAATATTTTGGACCCAGTGAAATTCTGGGTTTCATGGTTAGCACTGCTATAACCTGGTACACAAATATGCACCATACTTATATGATTACATGCTTAATGAAGTGCCCCGTTAACCTTCATGTGTCCCAGCATGCAATACACAATATGAAATATACCTGGTATGCGGATATCCACTTTGTTTCTGTGATTACTCGTTCACTATGGTGTCCTAATAAATCTGATATACCCCTGACCCTGGGTTTACGCTTGTGTTCTACAATGGTGGCTCATGCTTCTACCTGTCCTCAAGAGACCAAATTCATATGTTTTACTGATGTACACCCAATCTTGACCGAACATACACTACTGTATTCAGTTGGTAATGATAAGAATCAGTTCATTGATGTGTTCTATGCTGACATTATTACTCTATACCATATGATTAATTTAACTCAGCTCATGTGGGTGCAATTTGGAATCAGAAATATTTTATGGCACTTCTTGATATTGTATGGTAGAACTAATATAAAGCGGTTCACGAATGTGCATAACTTTGCCACTTATTGTGACATGGCCCTATTTGATGTTACAGTTATAACACGGTACACGTTTTTGCATCCTGGTACTGCACGGCTCTTAAATTTTACAATTTTGTATTCTACTGTAGTAACTCATTTGTTGTGCGGCCTAGATGTAACATATTATTATGTCGCAATTGATACAGAAGTATGGCTTGTAGCTGACGATCATATACATTTTATCTCGAACCTGGACGTTGCCTGCATTGGTAGGACTCATTCTGTGACTCCAAACTCAAGATTTATCATCCACATTTTCATCACTGCCATGACATCATACGGATATTTTTGCTGGCACATTTAACAAATAACCCCCTGTCTATTCCTGAAAAGTAAACAAACCTTAACAAATATAATTCGCGTGTGTCAATGAATTGATAAATAACCTCGACGAGTTGTCCATCAGTGAGTCTTATCTATGCAAACCTGAGGAATGCCCCAATATACTTAAACAATCCAATGATTCTCTTAATGTTTTGATGCAAAACATTCGGAGTATAGGTAAAAATATATCAGGTTTACACACTCTCCTATCAAGAATAGAAATTAATTGTGACATTATCGTACTGACTGAGTGCTTGCTTTCATGTAATCCCATAATCCCTACCGTCAGTGGATACAATCATTACGCTTCGACTAAAAATCACAATCAAAATGATGGTGTAGTTCTGTATATCAATAGTAATTTGGGCAATGTAGTGGTCGATGAACCGAATATTGCTGAATGCAGTTCCCTTTCAATTAAAATAGGTACTGACACTATTATCATCGCAATTTATCGTCCATGGGAATTTGATAGCCCTACCAATTTCATACATTCTTTAAACAAAGCCTTGCATGAATTCCGTTCTTACAAAAATATTTACATAATTGGTGATATAAACATAGACATCTCTCCTAATAACCAAGACCCTAAAGCTTCTGATTACCTTGACACTATAGGGTTTCACGGTCTCTTTCCTGGACATACGTTTAATACACACGGTCTCACATGTCTTGACCACCTCTTACTAAAGGCAACAGAACCTGCAAAGACACTGGTCTTTCAGACTACAATCACAGATCATTTCTCAGTTCTTTGCGCCATAGCAACAAATAAGGAGGTATTGACAAATAATCTGTCTCCCAGACTTGATGAGGTAGCCTTTGAAAGGGATTTCTGCCGCATTGATTTTGGCCCTGTGTACAATACTCCTGATCCTAATGCAGCTGTCCTGCGTATTATTGAGCCTATTCGTTCTGCGATTGCAGCTAACACAAATAAACATAAACCATCACGTAGACCAATAAAACCGTGGATAACACCCGGTCTGCTAAGATGCATGCGACACAGAGACAACCTACACAAAAAAGTACGGAAAAAACCCAATGATGAAACCCTTAAAGTTATTTACAAAAGATATCGTAATTTCTGTACCGCTATCTTAAAAAAGGCAAAAATAGAACATGAGAAAGCCCTGTTTAAACAGGCGGGTACTGATCCTAAACGAGTTTGGAATGTTGTAAAAAAAACTCTTTTGAATAAATCTAAGTTGTCCGCTAGTGATTTGATAGGTGACAGCCCACAGAGTGATATTGACTATGTAAACACCTTCTTTGCCAATGTAGGTAAAAACCTAGCAGAACAAATAACAACACAGCCCGATGTGACCCGAGCCCAAGGCTCCCAATCTCACCCCGACTCTTTGATACTCATCGAGACGGACGAGAGAGAGGTTGGCACCTTGATTGATTCCCTTCGCAGGGATAGTGCTACAGGGTGGGATGGTATATCCTCTGGTATGCTAAAGAAATACAAACACATATTTGTTCCTCTTCTCGTTCATGTTTGTAACCTGAGTATCAGAACTGGGATCTTTCCTGAAGCCTTCAAAAAAGCCCTTGTTCATCCAATTCATAAATCTGGGGATCGTGACCGTGTTAACAACTATAGACCCATATCTATTCTTTCTGCCATGTCGAAAATCTTAGAACGAGTTTTAAATAATAGACTAATGCAATACCTCGAATCTAAAAACTTGCTTTCTAATAACCAATTTGGTTTCAGGAAAAATATGTCAACTAGTGATGCTGTCCTAAAGCTTACTAACTTCATAGCTACTGAAATTGACAAAGGGCATAAATGTTTAGCCATATTTTTGGATCTGGCTAAAGCTTTTGACACGGTCTCGATCCCAAAGCTTATCCTCAAGCTGGAGAATCTGGGCATCAGGGGCACGCAGCTCTCCCTTTTTGAATCTTACCTCACAGGCCGAACGCAATGTGTTAAAATCGGATCATACTGTAGTTCATACGAGCACATCACATATGGAGTCCCACAAGGCAGCATACTTGGTCCCAGCCTGTTCCTTATAAACATTAATGATTTATGTAACCTAAACCTTGAATGCGGCTCGATAATCTCCTACGCTGATGACACCACCCTATTATTTTCCACAAAAAATTGGAATGACACATATCTCCTGGCACAAAAGGGCTTTAACACCGTTACCCAATGGCTGAACAGTAATTTATTAACCCTCAATATTGATAAAACTAAATTTATTCCTTTCTCTATACGGAATCCCCCCCATCCGCAACAGAGCAGCTTCACCATTTTTATGAATGACAGTAACAATGTAGCTCAACCAATAAGCAAAACAGACTCCATAAAATATCTTGGTATAATACTTGACAGTAACTTAACTTTTGATGAATACATTATTTGTCTATCTGGGAGAATTAGAAAGTTATTGTACATCTTTAGGCAACTTCGAACTTCAGCTGATGGTGATGTTCTAAAAATGGTCTATTATGCACTTTGCCAGTCGGTCTTGAGCTACTGTATTACATCGTGGGGAGGTGCTGCCAAAACTCATACAATCCAAATCGAAAGAGCTCAACGGGCAGTTCTGAAGGTCTGTCACCGTAAGCCTATTCTGTTCCCCACAGACGAACTATATAAACAATGTCAAGTTTTAACGGTGAGACAGCTATTCATTTTATATACCACTTTGTTACAACATTCGCGCACTAGTTATGACCCTAATTCTCGAAGACGTAATCATCTTGTTGCTCGTAAACCAACTTTTCGTAAATCTTTTACACAGCGCTTTTTTTGTTACCTAGGTCCTTATCTTTATAACGAACTACATAAGACTCCGCTGTCCGTCCTTTCGTCCGTCTGTCACCAAGCTGTATCTCATGAACCGTGATAGCCAGACAGTTGAAATTTTCAAGGATGATGTATTTCTCTTGCCGATATAATAACTAAAAATAGAGTAAAATAAATATTTAATTGAGGCTCCCGTACAACAAACTTGATTTTTTATAGATAATGGGACGGAACCCTTTGTGCGCGAGTCCGACTCTCACTTGGCCGGTTATTAACTTTATTATTTTATAAAAACCGTATATAAAATTAACAAAAGTTTTAGCCAATGCTACCGTGCAGTTTATTTCATAGCAAATTTTCGAACAAAAATCTTTGACGTGATTCTTTAAATTGATATAACTTTTTTATTTATCAACGGATTTCAATGAAACAACCACTAAATTTTAAGTGAAACTTATCAAAATACATAATTGAAAATCGCAACCGAAGTTGTTCAGCCGTTTCTGAGATAAGCGTGCAGAAACACAGTTTTTCGAACAAAAATGGTTGACGTGATTCTTTAAAATTGATATAACTTTTTTATTTATGAACGGATTTAAATGAAACAAACACTAAATTTTAAGTGAAGCTTATCACAATATTTTAGTGAAAACCGCAAACGAATCAGTTCAGCCGTTTCTCAGATTAGCGTGCACAAACGCACAGACAAACAGACAAACCGACAAACAGACAAAAATTCTAAAAATCATTGTTTTGTGTTCTATTGCGTTGGTAAAAGCCCCAAAAAATATTTTTACTCATTTATCTTTCATGTACAGACAGCGATCGGTTACGATTTTATTATATGTATTGATGATTGATGATGATGATTGATTGATGATATTGATGTATTGATGATTGATGATGATTGATTTGAATGAAATTTCGAGTACATTTCATAGGTCGGTCGTCTATTACTTTTGAATTTGTAAACCCTACTTAGCTGTGATAGTGTTCCTTTAAATTTGTTATAATATATACTATTGCTGTGAATTGTTGCAAATTGCATATTTTATTATTAATATTTGCAAATATTGCATATTTTAATGCACGATTCCACATTACCTTCTCTGCGAAACTTTCCACGTCAAACATAAGTTGTAAAAGGAGAAAAATGAATTTAATTTTATAGACGATTTGCAATGCAATTGACTTGTGGACAAATTGGTATGGGGGATTGTTTTGAAATAAAAAATCGTTATGTTGGTGTTTATTAATTTTGTATCTCCTTTGAGAAATTATTAATAATTATTAATTATTTCGTTTCATTATTACATAAAAAAATCAATAAATATAATATTCAATAAATAGTTTGATGAATACATATATACTCGTTTATATGGGATTCATTGGCATTCAAAATGCAATCGTCCTGCCCGCGTAAAATTTTTTCATTATATTTTTTGGTTTCGTATAAATATATACTTTACATTTCTTCGACTTATTGAGTTAAGAGCGGCCAACCCGCCTTACTTTTCATACAAACGCTCGTACCTGATTATGGCGTTGTAACAGATCTTTCTTGGAAAGTTTTGAACTAACAGAAATCTTGTGCGCTATATCTAGGTTTCTGTCGAAATTAAAAATTAAAATTTGGAAAAACAAATTCAGTATAAGTCTCCAAAAATCTGCTTATTTGTACAAATTTTACCTGAACTTCGGCCGATCATATATGTACTCATGAATTGTAAAAGTAAAGAAAATATTTGCATACAAACCTTGCAAATATAATGAAAATTCTAAATAAAAAACATTTATTGCACACACTCGTAAGGCTTTCTGAAAAACACGTATCACCTGGAACAAGTTTTATGAAATTTCCGCACCCTATGAAAAGTTAATATTCATTAAATGAAATAATAATACTAATTTCGTACAAAAGAATGCAAACTGAGCGCTCAGCTGCTATCTCTCTCTTTTCACTTTGCTTTTTTTTCTATCATTGCGCGGGATGAAACAACAAGCATTTTCAACCATGCTCGCGTTGACGATAGACGGAGCGGGAAGGGCCGCCTTAAGACAAGTAATACCGAAAAAATTAAAAGATTTTTTGAATGATCTTTTTAGGGTTCCGTAGGAAACAAGGAACCCTTATAGTTTAACAATTTCAGTTTAAGTTTACAAATTCAAAAATTATAGACGACCGACCTATAAAATGTACTGGAAATTTCATTCAAATTCAATATAAAAGTCGTTTTTAGACGTTTTTAGTGGCGTGAACTCAAAGTCGACATTCGTAACTACGGAACTGTCATGTACTTGGCCGGTTATTTACTACTTATGTTTTTAAATGTAATCTTATCGTATTCAATTTAGTTTTCATAAAACGTATTTTTTTACATTTTAATAATTAAGAGAACCGCTTTTTTGTGCGCATATTTTTCTCTGTTTATCCCTATGGTTGACTGGGAGAAAATGCTTTTAGCATTAAGTCCGCCATTTGTTAAAAGTATTTTGTACTTTGGAACAATAAAGTTTAATAAAATAAAATAAAAAAAAAGAACCAAGGCTTTATAAATCTTATTTAATGAAGCCTCAATAATCAGAAATCCACAAAACGAAGCGTTTTAAAATTCTAATTTGTTTAATTTTTTTTTATTTCAAGTTAGAGAAGCAAGACTTTTTTGTAAATTGTATTTAATTTAGCATCAATAAACAGACATTAATAAAGACGTTTTTTTATTGTATTTATTGTTTATTTTATTTCTCGATTAAATAATTTCGACGATCGAACAAATGAAAAAAAAAGTTCTCAGTAGTTCGACGGTCGAACAAATGAGAAAAAAATTCTCACTAGTTCGATGATCGAACTGACGAGTCGAACTAGTGAGAATGAACGCCCGTGGTAGCGTGGAGCCACGGGGAAGCCAAGAGGAACCCGCGAGGGGACGCTCCTGCGGTTTGCGCCAGCAGTGAGCGCCCACATTGGGGCGGCGGGGGAGTGGGAAGATCTCCCCCCACCCGGGGAGGGGCGCTCCCGCGGGCTCGGCTTCGGCCTTGAGCCTGCTGGGATGCGCCCAATGGGGCGGCGGGGGAGTGGGAAGTTCTCCCCCCACCCAGGGTGGGGCTGCCGGGAGGGGAATGTTTCATTGCTCTCCCGGCGCTTCAGGCGGGGCCACACCGCCGTGGCTGTGGTTAGTGATCGGTAGCAGGGGGGGGAGGGAGTGTCGGTGCTTCGTTGCCGCTCTCCTTGTCCTCCGCGGCCGAGTGGTGCCGCACCGCGTTTGCGGCGAGAGGTAAGCGGCGGAGCCTTACATCTTTTCCGTCGCTAGGAGCCGGTTTATCTGGCTCCCATGGGCCCACAGGCGGTGGACTGCGTGGGAGTTCGCCGCCTCTCAATTGGCCCGAGGAGGTACGGCGCGTCTGTGAGTTCCGGACGCGCCGACTTGGTGAGTGGGGGGGCGCTCAGACGTCCCCGAGGAGGGGCCGCTTCGGCGGCCAGCCGCGCCGGAATTCGCGGTTGTATTTCCGTTCCCGTGTCCCCGGCAAAGGCGGTTGAGGTGGAACTCCGGAGGTTTTTTAGTGGGTAGGCACGTCACTCTGGCGTGGAGTCCCACATAACCCGACAGCCTCCCCCGCAGGCTGATGGTTATCCGTAACAGGGATCTTTCCTCCGTATAAAAAAAAAAAAGGCTGATCACCTGATTGTCTGATAAGTAAGATGATCCGTGCTTCGGAGGGCACGTTAATCCGTCGGTCCCGGTCACTGTCTTTGACATTGGTCAGTACCTAAAACCATGTCAGATGCCTTTAAGGCGGTTTTAAAACTCTGACACTAGTGTTAGTCACTAACACACACGATAAGAAGAAGAAGAATGTTGACCATACTAGATCTTTAGTGTAAAGCTGCCTTCAAATGTTTATCGATAAATGAAATTTGTGTATTCGGTAATTTTTGATAAATTTGTCTTAAACTTATTCCACCAGGCAAACGTTTCCCTGGCGGAATTTTGCCAAGGACCCAACATTCAGTCAGCAGATCACTCAGTTCATTATACCTATTTATAATAGGCAAATGTTTATGAACAAATGGACTTTGTATGTCATAGACCTCCAAAGTTAAATAAACGGTTTGGAATACAGTCTTGATTTTGTTTTACACACATTGCTATTCATTTATGTATATCAATTGTAAAAACAAAATGAAAAAAAACTTACGAATCATCAATACATATAATAAAATCGTAACCGATCGCTGTCTGTACATGAAAGATAAATGAGTAACAATATTTTTTGGAGCTTTTACCAACGCAATAGAACACAAAACAATGATTTTTAGAATTTTTGTCTGTTTGTCGGTTTGTCTGTTTGTCTGTGCGTTTGTGCACGCTAATCTGAGAAACGGCTGAACTGATTCGTTTGCGGTTTTCACTGAAATATTGTGATAAGCTTCACTTAAAATTTAGTGTTTGTTTCATTTAAATCCGTTCATAAATAAAAAAGTTATATCAATTTTAAAGAATCACGTCAACCATTTTTGTTCGAAAAACTGTGTTTGTGCACGCTTATCTCAGAAACGGCTGGACAACTTCGCTTGCGATTTTCAATTATGTATTTTGATAAGTTTCACTTAAAATTTAGTGGTTGTTTCATTGAAATCCGTTGATAAATAAAAAAGTTATATCAATTTAAAGAATCACGTCAAAGATTTTTGTTCGAAAATTTGCTATGAAATAAACTGTACGGTAGCATTGGCTAAAACTTTTGTTAATTTTATATACGGTTTTTATTATATATAAAATAATATATAATATATATAAAATAATAAAGTTAATAACCGGCCAAGTGAGAGTCGGACTCGCGCACAAAGGGTTCCGTCCCATAATCTATAAAAAATCAAGTTTGTTGTACGGAAGCCTCAATTAAATATTTATCTTACTCTATTTTTAGTTATTATATCGGCAAGAGAAATACATCATCCTTGAAAATTTCAACTGTCTGGCTATCACGGTTCATGAGATACAGCTTGGTGACAGACGTACGGAAGGACGGACAGCGGAGTCTTAGTAACAAGGTCCCGATTTTAGCCTTCGGGTACGGAATACGGAACCCAAAAAATCTACTATTTTGATGTTTTCGGAGTTTTTTTATTAGTTTTTTTTGGTCACCAATAAATGGCGCTGTTAAAAATACACAGAGCCTAGGGCCGCATGATTGTGGGCGCGAAAATGGAAAAAGGAATCAAAATAGGAAGTACTTAATAGGTTAGGTTAGGCACAGGGGATGTCCTCTGACTAAAGCATAGGGTGCTGTGAGCGAGTCATGGACCGCCATAGTGGTAGCCGCGCCGGGGCTTTAAGCCCTTACCCCGGAGTTTTTAGTGGTAAACGCCACATAACCTTACCGGTCTCCCGTTACTGGCAAGGTGTCTGAACCGAAGGGATTTTTCCCGCGTAAAATCCTCCATAAATCTGCCTCCATGACGTGGGCCAGTCGGGCGATGGGAACGGGATTCCGTCGCGCCACAAATACGGTCCTCTAGGTTGAAAGGAGCATTTGTGTCAACACGCGTCTTTACCCTAGCGGATAAAATTGAAGTCCGATGTACCAGGCCACTCAGACTCCTCTCGATAACTGAGAGAGTACCTCAAGTGAGCTCAGCCAAAGCCGCTGATAAGCAGTCGCCGTACCAGGTCTTTGGAGCAAGATTAGCACACTGACTTGGCAAAAGCGGTAACGCCGTTATCACCATGAGATTTTTTGTGGGTGAAAACCTTAACCGTCCGATTTCCTGTGGCCAAAAGGCACCTTTTCCTCACGTAAGAAGAAAGGTTAGGGAAAAAATGTTAGGTTAAAATTTAAGTTAGGCACTGCAATAAAAATGTGTGGAACACACATACCAAGACTACTCAGTATTGTGACCTCCTTCCTTGAGGAACGAAAGATAGGTAATGGTCATTTTCCAGTTCGTTTGAACTGAAATTATGCCCCAAATAACCTCCAAACAGCCGAATAGGACGCCCTACCCGAGAAGCTCTTCAAACGGAGGTTATTAGTGAACACTAAGCAGACATTGATCTCCGAGAACACTAACTTCCTGCCATCCTTGAAGCTCTACTGGTAAAATGTGCCGAGATACTGGCACGTAAAATACCTAGAGGTATCTTAAGTTTGGCAGATGCCTCAGCTTGAAAGTCCACATCAATAGAATGGTGACGATAGTGAAGATGGCCCGGGGGAAGCTCTATCCAGTACTTTTCGCTCGCTTCCAGCTTCGGACGCGGCTCATGATTAAGGCGATCTTAAGAAAATCTATGTTTGAGGTTACTTGAGGAACGCCGTCATCTGTCGGGACTCAAAGTAGAAATGCGTATTTCTCGACTTTTATCTCCTGCCTAGCGAAAGACATATTTGACAAGGCTTACCATTGCACCGCCACATCGGGAGGGCGGGAAAGAGGGGGAGATACGTATAGACGGTGGCAGCAGTCCGCTGCAGAGAGCTACAACAGATTAGTGCTGTGGGAACTCACGCCAAAAGACGGAAGATGAATTAAATATTAGCAAAGTCACTACCTATTGCATAAGTATTTCGTTTTAGAGAGACCCACGGCGTAGCAGTAACATTCGGTAACAGTGTAAGTTTACATGTAGTTTACAATGTCAAAATTCCGATCGACTTAGACTGTGACTAGAGATAATGTGTGATCGTAGTAAACAAGGAACCCTTATACTTTTACCATTTCTGTCTGTCTCTCTGTCCGTGGTTTTACTTAGAGATAATTATAAATAATAAAGAAATAAATAATAAATCTTTATTGATCATAATAGGCAACATGCAATGATACAAAGTGACAATTGATCCCACACTAGGCTAGGCCTGTATCGTGGGTATCAAAACCAAACAATCAACTGGTAACATACAGCCACGGCGCGGCATTACAACAATCTAAATAACTTACTAAATTTTAACGTCTTACAATTTAATCTGAACAGCAGAACTACCGGCATTAAGTATAAGTATAACATATATAAACTAAGATTTTCTACAATTTGGAATGTAAGTATAAAAAGGAAAAATTAAATTAAAAAGAATTAAGTTAGAAATTAATTAAACTCCCTACTATTTATCATCTAACAAAACATTTTCTGCATCTTCATAAGACCAAGATATTAACAAGTTAAATATTCTTTTTTTAGCTTCAAAAACGGAGCACAGTTTTATGTCACAGACTTTGACTACTTTGTTATACACATAGGGGAAAAGGTATTTACTGAAGCGGTGGGCAAAAAATGTATCAACAGAATGAAGAGGAAGACGGTAGATTCTTTTATTAATGAGGTAGTTGTAAGTAGGTAGGCTTGGAGCGTGCTTATGCATGGACATGATAACTCGCATTAAAAATATTTTCCGACGCTAAGGACTTGGGCTTCCTCATACAAACTTTTGGTGTCATATCTTCGAGGTTTTCTTAAGGATACTTTTAAAACGGCTCTTTGGGCTCTCTCTAGAATAATCATTCTTCACTTGACAGCTCCACCCCAAGCAAGTATGCAATAGTTTATTACAGACTGACAGAGGGCCAGGTACACAGATTTTAGCAATGGACCATCTGTAGCGTCCCGGAGTAATCTCATAGTGTGAATTAATTTACGAACCCTACCAGTGGTCGTTGTTATGTGTCTATCAAAGCTAAGGTTTTCATCTATTTCAACTCCCAGATATTTGACAGACTCAGTTTTAGCAATACATTTGCAATCACAGGTTGATTTAGGATTTTTATCTGAGATTATGCAGTTTTGAGCATGAATTTTAATATTAGTATTGGGAAGAGGGCAGGATGCTGCTGTTTTATGAAAACAAACAAAATTCGTCTTAGAAGCATTCAGAGTAAGAATATTACGGTCAAGCCAATCAGATATTTTCTGAAATCCTAATTCTGTCATATATTGCACCTCCTGCCACGATCTTCCGTGAAAAATTAAGGCAGTGTCATCAGCATAGCACAGCACCTTGCAATTTTGTATCGGTATGGACATGATGCCATTTATATAAACGAGGAAGAGTGTAGGGCCCAAAATACTCCCCTGAGGAACCCCGAAAAAAACTGAACTAGGGTCGCTTAAGTTACCATTGATTCTAACACATTGCCTTCTTGATGACAGATAGCTGCTAAACCAACGCAAAGGTAGTCCTCGAATCCCGAGTTCTTCTAGTCTATTAAGAAGGATAGGGATCGATACGGTATCAAAAGCATTCTTTAAATCAAGAAAGCCACCGATGCATCTCCGACCCTTATCAAGATGATCAGCAATAGTATCTACCAGAAGTGTTACAGCTTGTTCAGTGGACTTGCCCCGACGAAAACCGAACTGTTCGCTATGGATAAGATTATGGTCCTCCAGGTATTTGACTATTCTTATATTAATTATGCGCTCCAAAAGCTTAGAGAATGCAGGGAGAAGCGAGATTGGGCGATAATTGCTGGGATCGTCTTTGGGGCCACTTTTATGAATAGGTATAACTACAGCTGTTGTCCAGTCCTTCGGGAATATCCCAGAAGAGATACTTAAATTAAAGATCGTAGCAAGGGGTTTGGCCAAGACTGTTCCAATGCTTTTAATCAGTTTATTATTTATGCCATCGGTGCCGGAAGCACGGCCCGTGTCCAAGTTATTAATCATGCTCAAGACCTCATCAGCATCCGTTGGTGCAATAAAAAATGAGTTTACGTGGTGACCCGGATTTGAAATTCTGGTAGCGAGAGATTTCTCTGTTTTATTTAGCCTTGTTAGAATTAAATTTGCAAGTTTTTCTCCATTGGATGAGAAGTAGTTATTACAGTAGTTAACTGAATCTTTTACATTTGTTTGAGTGTGAAGGAGCTCATCTGGTAGCGTTTTAAAGATAGATTTATGTGTAATTTGCTTAATGGAATTCCAGAGCTTTTTCGGAGTATTTTTATTCTTATTTAGTTCCTTATTGTTGTGTTCAAATTTAAGCTGTCTTAGTAGAGAGGTAAAAAAGTTATTGTAACGTGTGTAAATAAGTTTTTTGACACGATTATTAGGATCTTTGCGAGAATCGAGGTGTAGTCTATCACGGTGTTTGGAACATCTTAATAGGCCTGGGGTCATCCACGGTTGAATAACATATTTTGAACGGCTTATTTTTACAGATTTAGAGTGTTGTAGTATTGCATTTGATAAAGTGGCTTGAAATGATGAAACCGCATCATTAACATTATTAATGGTCTCAATTTGGGACCAGTCTGTCTGATCTAATGTCGATTTCAGTGCGTCATAGTCAATTATTGTTCTGGATCGGTTGGGCTTTAGATATTTTTGGCGATGCTTGAACATGATTCCTGCCATTGTTATGTCATGGTCAGTTAGAGCAGTGGAGCATACGATCGATTCACCTGTACACTCTTCCGGAACAAATATATGATCTAAGCAGCTTTTATCATGAGTGATTGAGCGAATACTCGGAACTAGTCCCTGATCAGCCAAGACATTGAGGTAATCCGAGATATAAATATTTTCAGCGTTTCAAATATTAAGATTAATATCACCAGCAAGCATAAGGCAAGGTGATGGCGTAAGGCTATTTCTTAGTTTAATTAGAACCAAGAAGCTGTAATTTGGCAACGGTCATGAATTTAAAGTAAAACTGGGCAGGGCAACTGGCCCGACGGAGCCCATGCGATGGGTTGACGAAATAATCAATGTCGCGGGTTACACCTGGATGTGAGCAGCACAGGACTGAGATGTGTCGACGAAGACAGGTCTATGCTGCAGTGCAGTGAACGGAATTAGGGCTGAGATGATGATGAACTCTTTAGTTTTAATTCTAAATCGACATTCACAAATACGGAACCCTTCACTGCGTGTGACCTGATATGCACTTGACCGGTTTTATTGAAAATATCAAAATAACGATTCTTATAAACTAAAGTCAACGCAGACGAAGTCGCGGGCAACAGCTAGTATTAATAATAAAATACATATCCAAAACCCTGCATCAGGTCTTCATTCAAATTATAAAAAACTAATCTTATAAGCGATTCTTCCATACAAACATTGAATCATTAGAATCGGTTTATTGACCGAGCAAGCGAAGCGAGCAAGGTCTTTAAATCGAGTTGGGGGCGAAAACACATTGTATGTATGTATGTTTGTACCGCGATAACTGCCGAACCGATGGTCTGATTTTAATGAAATTTGGTAGGCATATAGGAAATATCAATAAAATTTTCAAGTTCGTTGGGTGTACCGAAGTCCATACTGGTGCTTCCCTCCTTACCCCGCTCTTCACCCCGCGCGGCCATATAAATAAGAAGGCGTGAGGAGCCTCGTCCTCTTTCGACCACCACTGGACGCCGGGCTGCTTCAAAGCTGAGTACTTTTGGAAATCTCTTCTGGAACAACGAATCTCGTGGCTGTGAACCTACGACCCTTATCTGTGACTAATTTCTCATTGTATAATTGTTAAAAATTAAATTAAAGAGTTGGTCTTTTTAAATATTGTTTCTTTCAAAATAATCACTACGTCACAGTGGCGCCCAACGTGGGGCCACTGTGCCATCAAAATCGGATCAGTAGTTTTGGAAATATTAATAAAAATGTCCGCGATTATGTAGCAAACGAAACCATAACGCGTTCTAACTTTGGATAGCGCCATCTCGGTGTTACTTAGGGAATGAATTTATGTTATAATTATAGAATAATAATCGCGAGGTCTAAGTTCGCGGCGAACTACTAGTATTAGAAAGTGTTATAAGTAGGTATGCAAATGTATTAATATTTGAGCAGCAGTTGTCTGTTTATAAGGAATTTCGGTCTCCAGCTCCAAGACCTTTACTCCGATCTAAAAAAAAATTACATGGGACCAACCTTGCAATACATTCTTTAAAACGAAACATACATTTTTTTAAATCGGTGCATATTTGACGGAGTTATGAGGTAACATACACAAAATATTTGAGCTGCACTTGTCTATTATTGAGGTACTCGTATTTCGGTCTCCAGCTCCAAGACATTTTCTCCGATCTTAAAAAAAATTACATGGGACCAACCTTGTAATACATTCTTTAAAATGAAACACTTATTTTTTAAATCGGTTCATATTTGACGGAGTTATGAGGTAACATACACAAAACATACATACACGTCGAATTGATAACCTCCTCCTTTTTTTGAAGTCGGTTGATATTATTGAGGTATTTCGGTCTCTAGCTCCAAGACCTTTCCTCCGATCTTAAAAAAAATTACATGGGACCAACCTTGCAATGCATTCTTTAAAACGAAACATAAATTTATTAAATCGGTGCATGTTTGACTGAGTTATGAGGTAACATACACAAGTTATTTGAGCTGCAGTTGTCTTTTTTGAGGTATTTCGGTCTCCAGCTCCAAGACCTTTTCTCCGATCTTAAAAAAAATTACATGGGACCCACCTTGCAATGCATTCTTCAAAACGAAACATATATTTTTTAAATCGGTGCATATTTGATGGAGTTATGAGGTAACAAACACAACATATTTGAGCTGCAGTTGTCTATTATTGAGGTATTACGGTCTCCAGGTCCAAGACCTTTACTCCGATCTTAAAAAAATTTACATGGGACCAACTTTGCAATGCTTTCTTTAAAACGAAACATATATTTATTAAATCGGTGCATGTTTGACGGAGTTATTAGGTAACATACACAAAATATTTGAGCTGCAGTTGTCTATTATTAAAGTATTTCGGTCTCCAGCTCCAAGACCTTTTCTTCAATCTTAAAAAAATTACATGAGACCCACCTTGCAATGCATTCTTCAAAACGAAATATATATTTTTTTTAAATCGGTTCATATTTGACGGAGTTATGAGGTAACATACACAAAACATACATACACGTCGAATTGATAATCTCCTCCTTTTTTTGAATTCGGTTGAAAAGGACGCATATATTTTTAAATCTGTTCATATTTGACGGAGTTATGAGGTAACATACACAAATATTTTAGCAGCAGTTGTCTGTTAATAAGGAATTTCGGTCTCCAGGTCCAAGACCTTTTCTCCGATCTTAAAAAAATTACATGGGACCAACCTTGCAAAGCGTTCTTTAAAAGGACACATATATTTTTTAAATCTGTTCGTATTTGACGTAGTTATGAGGTAACATATACAAATATTTTAGCAGCAGTTGTCTGTTAATAAGGAATTTCGGTCTCCAGGTCCAAGACCTTTTCTCCGATCTTAAAAAAATTACATGGGACCAACCTGCAAAGCGTTCTTTAAAAGGACGCATATATTTTTTAAATCTGTTCGTATTTGACGTAGTTATGAGGTAACATATACAAATATTTGAGCAGCAGTTGTCTGTTATGAGGAATTTCGGTCTCCAGCTCCAAGATCTTTTCTCCGATCTTAAAAAAAATTACATGGGACCAACCTTGCAAAGCATTCTTTAAAAGGACACATATATTTTTAAATCTGTTCGTATTTGACGGAGTTATGAGGTAACATACCCAAAATATTTGAGCTGCAGTTGTCTTTTTTGAGGTATTTCGGTCTCCAGCTCCAAGACCTTTTCTCCGATCTTAAAAAAAATTACATTGGACCAACCTTGCAATACATTTTTAAAACGAAACATATATTTTTTAAATCGGTTCATATTTGACGGAGTTATGAGGTAACATACACAAAAAAATATATACACGTCGAATTGATAACCTCCTCCTTTTTTTTAAGTCGGTTGAAAAATAACAAAATATGGATGTGGGCGATAAGAAAAGAGTAACAGAACACAAAAAATATTTTCTGGATTTTTTTGTCTGCCTGTCTGTCTGTCTGTCTGTCTGTATGTACTCGCTAATCTTTAAAACTACTGAACAGATTTTTACGCGGTTTTCACTAAAAGATTAAGCTCATCCCTGAACAACATTTGTTTCATCGAAATCTGTTGTCAGATAAAAAAGTTATCATCATTTAAAGTTTAAAAATAATTTTTCTATGGGCGATTGTTTGTCTGTTAGTACACGCCATTCTCTGGAAATACTGGACGGATTCGAATGAAACTTTTTTTGTTATGTAGCTGTTAAGCCTGAGCAACATATAGGCTATAATTGATTATGGAAAATGGAACACCTGATGCAGAGCCTTAATGGTCCAGTTAAACGACAAGAAATATAAAAATGACGCCTTAGCAAAAGTTGTTTAGCCCGCTGAGCACTTTTTGTTGAGTTATAAAAATCAAAGATCTGGAACACCTGATGCAGAACCATAATGGTCCAGCTAAACTATAAGAAATATGAAATGACGCCTTGGCCAAAGTAGTTCAGCCTGATGAGCATTTTTTGTTGAGATATAAAAATCGAAGATCTGGAACACATGATGTAGGACCATAATTGTCCAGCTAAGCTAAGTTATAAGAAATATAAAAAGGACGCCTTAGCGAAAGTAGTTCAGCCTGGTAAATTTTTTTTGTTGAGATATAAAAATCGAAGATCTGGAACTCCTGATGCAAAAACTTAATGGTTCAGCTTAACTTCGAGAAATATAAAAATGACGCCTTAGCAAAATTTGTCTAGCCCGCTGAGCACTTTTTGTTGAGTTATAAAAATCAAAGATCTGGAACACCTGATGCAGAACCATAATGGTCCAGCTAAACTATAAGAAATATAAAATGACGCCTTAGCCAAAGTAGTTCAGCCTGATGAGCATTTTTTGTTGAGATATAAAAATCGAAGATCTGGAACACATGATGCAAAAACTTAATGGTTCAGCTTAACAACAAGAAATATAAAAATGACACCTTAGCAAAAATTGTCTAGCCTGCTTAGCATTTTTTGTTGAATTATAAAAATCGAAGACCTGGAACACCTGATGCAAAAATATAATGGTCCAGCTAAACTGTTAAAAATATACATTAATGACGCATTAGCAAAAGTTTTTCAACCCGATGACCATACTTATATGCTGGAGTCCTAAAGTCCTAGCAGACGAAGTCGCGGGCATCAGCTAGTTGGAAATATAACTTAATACTTGATTTGGATCCCAAGTACTGTCGTACTTGGGAGTCGGAGGCCTAAGGCGATATATTCCTTTGAAAAAACGTTTTATATAATCACTGGCAGTAATATCCTGAACCAATAATATAGATAACGTCAAACGGTAGCTATTAAGCGTGCCGTAGCTAGCACCAGTGTTAAATTTTTCCGTCAAATACTCCATTAATTGAGTTATATTTGCATTAAAGAAATCTATATTTCGATCATTACAGTACAGCCACCAAGATTTTATATAAGAGTTACATTGATCAAGTGTATTAGCTGCAAACGAGGACATTACAATTTGAAGCGAGGCATCGGGAACTCCACGCTTCAACAGCGACAGCCTGATAATTTCCCTGCCATCAGGGTGAAGTCCCAGTGCAGCGGGTGTTCGGCTCTGAAAGGCGAAATTAAAAGGTCACTATTGGGCTCAAAGTAAATCACTTCAGACACTAGCATTTTAGACCATAGTGGGTACCAAGGCTGCGTGGGCCAGCATGGTACTACTACAATGCCCTCAGCCTGATCATTTCTTATCTTATGCAGAACTTTAGGAATTAAACTGAATGGCGGGAAGGCGTAAAACTTAAGATTGTTCCAGCTAAAAGTAAAGGAATCAATAATTTCGGAATTTGCGTCTAGTTTATGTCTTTTTATGTCTTTTTTTTATGTCTTTCACTTTTTTTTTATGTTTTTTTTTATGTCTTTCACATGGGTCACGTACATCTTTTTATTTGTCAGATTTTGTAATTTAAATATGACCGGCGATTTTTGTTCTAGAACTTTGTAGGGGCCTGCATATTTAGGGGCCAGTTTGGCGCAGAAATCTTTGTTTGATTCGGACAGCGGAAATTCCTTCCTCCATACCCAATCGTTAATTTTTGGTTTCCAATCTCGTCTGTTTTTATCGTAATGGTACTTTTGTACGTTGGATGCGTTGTTTTGGTGTGTGCGTACTAGTTCGTATATCTCTTCCAGCTTATTGTGTCCTGTCAAGGCGGGGGTTGGGAAATTGTTGTCGTCGTTAGGTCTTCTTAGTTCTCGGCCGAACAGAAGAAATGCTGGTGTGTATTTTGTTGATTCCTGTCGTGGTGTATTCAGCGCGAAGTTTAGTTCTGGTAGGTATTCGTCCCATTTTTTATGGTTGTCTTCGACATACGATGCTATCATGGTTTCTAGTGTCTTGTTAACTCTTTCTGTGGGGTTCCCTTGCGGTGAGTATGGTGCCGTTAATTTGTGTTCTATCGCGCATTGTTGCAATGTATTTGTGAAGTCTTTGCTGGTGAATTGTCTGCCGTTGTCGCTGAGTATCGTTTTCGGGCATCCGAAGCGTGTTATAATACATTCCCTGAGTGTTTTTACGACTGTTTTTGCTGTTGCGTTTCTTATTCCTTTTATCTCTGTCCATTTGGTAAATTTATCATGGTAGACTATTATCCATTGGAAACCTTGGGTTGATCTTGGTAATGGGCCTATAAGATCCACAGATATTATTTCCCATGGTTCCGTAGCGTTATTTATATGCATCGTTCCAGATTTTTTTTGTTGAGGGGGTTTTTGTTTTTGACAAACTTCGCACTGGTTCACATATTGTGCTGTGTCGCGGAACTGGCCAGTAGTAGCGCTGAGCTATCCTATTGAGTGTTTTCGCTGTCCCTAAGTGTCCTGCTATTGGTGAGTCGTGGTACTCGGCCAGTATTTGTTCAGTCATGTGCCTTGGTATGCATAATTTCCACTCAGATTCACTATTAAGTTTTACTCCATATGTTGGGTTGTTGATTTTTCTGTACAATTTGTTGTCATGTATCCGGAAGTTTTTCGTGTTTTGTGGGTTACGTGCGATCTCTTCTTTCTTTTTTTGTACCAATCCGATCCTTTTATTTGTATGGTGTTTGCTGGGTTTCTGGATAGTGCGTCTGCTATTATGTTCTGTTTACCGCTTCGGTATGTTATTTCGAGGTCGTATTGTTGTAATTCTAAAGCCCACCTTACTAGTCTTCCTGTGGGTTCTCTCAGTGTGTTCAACCACTTCAAGGCCTGGTGGTCTGTGATTACTTTAAAGTGGTAACCTTCCAAAAAGCCTTCATCGTTTTTATTCCCCAGATGTCTGCTAGACATTCCTTTTCCGAAGTTGTGTAATTTTTCTCTGCTGGCTTAAGGGATCGACTTGCGTACATGATAACCTTTTGTGATCCTTCTTCTTCTTGTGTTAATACTGCTCCTAAACCTATGTCACTTGCATCAGTTTCCAGTGTAAAGGGCTTCGAAAAACCTGCTCTTGTCAACACGGGTTCTTTGGTCATGATTTCCTTTATATCTGTAAACGCTTTGTCTTGAGCTTCTTCCCACTTGAATTTTTGATTTTTCTGTAATAGTTTTATTAGAGGTGCCATCATTTTGGCGTAATTTTTTATAAATTTTCTGTACCACGATCTTCGTAGTTCTTTCTGGTTTTTCGGTGCTTTGAGTTGTTCTATTGCCTGAATTTTCTTTTTATCCATTTTAATTCCCTCTCTAGTCACGATGTGCCCCAGGTATTGTATTTCGGGTTTGCAGAATTCGCATTTCTTGTCATTAATTTGCAGTCCTGTTGCTCTTATTCGATTAAATATTTATTTTAGATGGTTTAAGTGTTCTTCGAAGGTTGCGCTGCAGACGATTATGTCATCCAGGTACACATATGCGTTTGGTTCTAGTTCTGGGCCTATAACTTTGTCTAGTAGTCGTTGAAAAGTTGCTCCACTTGAATGTAGACCGAAGGGTAAGACTTTAAAATGGAAAAGACCTCTCCCTGGGACTGTAAATGCAGTGATTTGTTTGCTTTTTTCGTCCAATTTTACATTCCAATATCCGTTTTCTAAATCAAATTTTGAAAAGAACTTTGGTTGTCGTAGTTTCTCTAACGTGTGGTCTATTTGTGGGATTGGGTACGCGTCCTTCTCTGAGATTTCGTTTATTTTCCTGAAATCTATGCAGAATCTATATTCTCCGTTATCTTTTTTGGCTAATACTACTGGTGAGCTGTACGGGCTGTTTGATTTCTCGATTATCCCATCTTCTAGCATTTTGTCTAAGAAGATATTAATTGGTGACTTCAAAACCCAGTTTTACACGCCATTTTCTGTCATTTTATTCCCTCAATGGCGTGTAAAACTGGGTTTTGAAGTCACCAATTAATATCTGGGAATTACTTTACCTTTAGAGCTTATTTTCAATCGCTCAATGACGTGTTTTGAATCGTATGATAAAAGAGCACCTAAAAATCAACGTAACTTCACATATAACACTATATTTCGAATGTCGCGTAAGAGATATTTGTGTAAAACTTACCAATATTAATTTTTAACTCGATCCGCAACACATTACACCACTTTAGAATTTTAACTCTGACAAATTCGCATGTAACACTGCTTGTTTCAGTTAAACACAGACATTTGACATATTTCACTAGACACTCCCAAACACTGAGTTTTAGCAATATAAAATTGCTGAAACCTAAAAGATCTGACCATAGTGCATAATGCAATAGATAATCGCTTTACCAAGGCCGTTTGCTCATGCCGGTGATCTAATTGGTGGACACCTAGAACGAATAGTCTGTCGCAAGTTCATCGGGACGCCTTGGGATCGAGTTTTCTCATTACTGGCCCGATTGGTCGTGCCGGTGACCCATTGGCTATTGGCACCCAGTAAATACGAGAGCACTGTCACCCGTTAAGACATTGGTAAAAAATACCCACCGAGACCATGCTGAGAACTTTTCGATGTTTCTAGGCCGTTTGCTCGTGCCACACCAAGTTCGATTGTTGGCGTCCTGGACCACGATAAATCCTATCACAAAGCATATGGGATCCATTTAGAAATTCAGTAAATTTATATTACATTTTACTCATAACTTCACAATGCAACGGTCCAAGTTGAAATGCATTGGTAGGTAAATTAATAGGGTTGCGAACGCACGTTGTGAAGGAGACATCAATCAACTATCGATAAAAGTTTTGAATAATTATGTTAAGATATTCTTCAATCGCAATTAATTGATTACATTAACAATCTCATTAATAAATTTGCTAATAATTACGGGAACTGTAACCAGTTATTTATTTCTTGTAGTCACTATCAAAATGAATTATCAAATAAATACTCGTATATGTAACGTTTATACAGAATACAATAAATATATCTTAAGGGTAATTATTTTGTGGTAACACCCGTTTCATATTAAATATACTTATGGTTATAATCAAAACCTTTCCACTTGAAAAAAAAGGTTAGTTGTAATATAAATTATTTTGCATGTAATTTTATCGATTCTAATATCTCAAAATCACTACGAAAAAATTGTATAATCTGCATTATTCGTTCCCACGGAAATATACCACGAGCGTACATGTCATAGCGTGTTATGCTTACCTCAGCTCAGTTGCGGTTTTAGGCGAACCAACCAGGGCGCCGGTATAAAGGGGGCCATGACTGCTCATGTATATCCCCTCGCTAATTGATCGAGGCCTACTTACTTTTTATAAACAACTATTTCATTACGTATATTCATTTTATTGTGGATATCTATGTGTTTTTCACCTTAGCATCCATACCGCTTATCCACTTTTGACAAATGAGATGTCAATCAATTCTACTTTATTGTCCGGGTGACAAAGTTTACAATTTGTATTCAATAAATGTATATAAAGCATTCTTCATACAATAATTGCGGGGCATAAAATTTTTTTGTTTTGGTTTCGAGATGTATATCAAATGGAAGGTCTTAATTAGCACATTTCAAAAATATATACATTGTTAGCTGTAAATGGCTTCCGTAATCAGGTATTAGTTTTTAAAACGTAAATCTTGTTTCGAATGGGTTTGCATTGCATTTAGGTGGGGGCACCTTAGAAATTTCGCCCAGGGCGCTGTTAGGGCTAAAACCGGCACTGCCTAAGCTTACAAAATAGTTGTAAAGGATAGTTGCGACCAAGTGCAAATATATAAGGTATAAGTAGGTAGTACAAAATATTATTTTTCTTTCCTCTCCACTTAAATTTCAAAATCTCTTTCCTTTATCTTGTGAATTAAAATACCTTTAGCAAATTTAATTCTTCATGTCTAAAATTTATATCTTTGATTCGCAATTTGTAAAAAATGTTTTTTATTTGCTAATAATACCTATACAAGATATGATTTCTAGTTTAACCTATATCACTACATGTTGATTGCAAAAAGATGTTTAGTAGTACGAACACAAGTCATTTTAAACAACACCTAATGTGATCGCACCTTTACATACAATTTTTACCCTTTGCAGCTTCTCCTCCCGTGCAGATTGTAAAAGTAGCTTGAGGAAAATTCTGACGAACTATGGTAATAGCTGATGTGGTTAGCAACCCATCATTATTTGGTTCTATTTTCCACCTATGCACCACCAATATATGCTAAACGTAGCCTTTGGTCTTAATACCATAAGCTCTGCCTACCGTAAGGGATGAAGATCTGATACAGTTCCTGTTTTCTGTTGTTTAACCCTCTTTTGTCAGTTGGTTAATTAGCTATTGACATAGGCGGCCTTTTTTGATGATCGTATTCAAAGGAAGTTTGCAACATGAAACTTTTGTTTTCGAGTTCTGCTTTAATAAATTCGACTAAAATAAAGTGCTTACCTATGCTATCAAAACTCAGACTTTGTACACCGTTTGGCTTAAGTCATGTATTATTATTGCTAATTTTTATATGTGAATCGGAAATTTCTTCGGCACACCTAAAGGTTTACAATATCTGTAAAAATATTCATGATTCGGCTAAAACGCTGTATTTATAATCTTGTAGGGTGGTTTTTCACCCAATTAATTTCAACAAGTGCCAACTTAGACACAGTCTACTGAAGCACTAGTGTGTGTGTGTGTGTGTGTGTGTGTGACTCTACGACGTCTCCCTGCCTGTTGCCAACCAGCAACGCCGATCCAGCTGCTAGCCAGTCTTTCAAGACGAGAATCTACGCGAGAACTATAATGTTCGTAAGTTTATATTCGTTATATTGATTTTTTTAAATAAGATAACGAGATTGCAATATATTGATTTATCCACACTTTATTTGTCGTGTAAGTCAGACTCGCATTTTGACTTTGACTTTAATAATATCATGAATTTCAGGTCGGAGTCTGATTACATCAAGAAGCGTCCTACTAAGGGAGCGAAAAAACAAGTGCGGGACCCACTTTTCGACTCTGACGAAGAGCCATCAACTTCTAGAGTAAGGTAAATATCAATTTTAAACATTCATTATTTGAATCAATTAATTATTATGAAAACGAAATCATAATACTATATAAATCTAATTTTAAATTACATAACTACTTAAATTAAATTATACCTCTATAAAATATACTAACACTACTTAAAACACTATTTTAAACATTATCTAATTTTAAAGTGCCTGAAAGGATTTTAGAATAGTGTTAATCAACATAGTGTTTATATTTTCAATGCTTTTCTAATATTTAATGTATTAATTGCAGATCAAGCCCCGCTGCCAGTAAGCAGTCGAAAAAGCGACAGCAGTTAGTGGAGGACATAATCGACTCAGACGAAGAAGTCTTAACCTAAAAAGTAAGTTTTATAATATTACTTAAATTACCTTAGATTTAAAACGAGTATACGTAGTTTTCTACTTCTTATTTCTGTATGTTCACATTATTTTGTAATACTTCATACTCCTGTATTGATAATTATGTTACACACTTAATTCATTACACCTATTCACTAAAGTTTTATAGAAGAATTATTACTTCAGCTAAATAAATCAACTTTTTTTCTCTACTATAATAATAATATTAATAATAAATTCCTTTATTTCAGGCAATAGCATTGTACTTACAAATTTTGTACAATGCCAGAGACCCATATTATAAATACCTTATAACTAACATACATAATATATATAATTTATATCCTAATTTACACGTAGTGTCGGCGACGTGTGACGCACAGTATCGTCGGGTAGCCGACCTCGGAACCTCCGAAATACGACACCCTGCGGCCAGAAGTCCTCCTTCATGAAGGTTGGCAGATGATGCGTCGGCACTCTCACCACATATGAATTAAAATTCGCTTTGTGGCGAGACTGCAGCCGTTCAACCCTCAAGGTGAAGTTGGACTTCTTTCGGACGTAGTCCACGACCTCCTCTACCCTCGTAGACCAGTGCAGACGGGACACGTACAGCTGCGTCGATGGTACGGCAGGACGCAGCGGAGAGTCCGGTCCGGGCGGTGCGGTTCCGCAGTTGTTGCGGCTCACGGGCTTCCTCCTCTTCCTTTCCACCCTCACGAAGCCCTCTTCATCGCGCTGGTTCCTCTCGGGACCCGATGGTGGCAACGGCTTGGTAGAAGCTGGATTACGCCGTCTCCCTGTTGGCCCCTGTGCCAAAAGCCGCGTTGTGGTCGCGGCGGGTGTGGCGGCGGGCGCGGGCGCAGCGGCAGCCTCGGCATAGGCCCGCGGCCGCGGCGGCACACCCGGGCTCGACGTCACCGGGGCGGGTGCGGGGGAGCGGGCGGCGGGCTGTGTAGCGCACACACAACTATGCAGATCCAAGCCAGCGAAGCCAAGACAGCAACCGAAAAAATCCGCAGCGCCTAGTAAGACCGGTTGGCATGACAGCGGTACCGAAGACGAAGTCTACGATAAGACTGTCAAGAGCCCGCAGACCCTGCAGTCCGTTCTAACACGGCGAGTGGCGGACGGTGTCGTGAGGCGTACAGCCAACTTAGACGGCGATGTATTCGTAGAGGAGAAGGTATACAACGCCGCGGATATAGCTCTCGATAATCCAAAAGATAGGTGGGAGCACGCTGTCTTACTGTTAAAGTTTAGAGCAGACGGTGACGCTCCTGAGTTGCGCTCACTAAAAGGTTTTTTGAAAAAGTGCAAAGCGCACTTTACAGCTGAAGGCAAAGTTTTTCTTAAAAAGAAAATTTAATATTTTTTATTACCTGTTTTATAGTTTTAATAACATAAGTAAGTTTTGCGCTTCCTAAAACATTTCTTAAAAAGTGCAAAGCGCACTTTACAACTGAAGGCATTTTTCTAATAAGGAATTTTAGTTTTTTTTATAACTTTGATTAATACTTTTTTTAACATAAGTAAGTTTTGCGCTCACTCAAAGATTTCTTAAAAAGTGCAAAACGGACTTTACATATGATAGCAATTTTTTTATAATTTGACAAGTTTTGTCTTTTTTACATTAATACTATAATTGTTTTTTTCTTAATAACAAATGTTCTATGTTATTCAATTACCGCATATTAACTCTCTTTCCATCAACCATTCGATTTATTTAAACCTAATCTACAACAATCTAAAATTCATGTAATATAAAGTTACAATTGTAACTTTATATTACATAAATTTTAGATTATTTTTGAATTAAACTATAAAATAAACTTATATTTATGAGTTAAATAATTATTTTACTCTTCACTCATACCTACCTATTATATTAGTAAATTTTATTGCATATTTACTGTAAATATGACTAATAAAACAGTCTACTGCACTGTTTGCGATTTATCAGTAAAGAGTCGCGCTTTCTCAAGTCATCTTAGAAGTAATATACATAAAAACAATTATTCTATCGATATTAGTAATGATATTCAAAATATAGGTGGGGCGTTCAGAAATAGAATTGCTTCATACAGAGTGCTGCCTATGGTCGCAGATGGAGATGACCATGCAGTAACGCTACCAATGGAATTCTTACAAGGTTTAAGATCTCGTGTAAAACATCTATTAGCCGCAAGACGCGCTACATATAATTCAATCAAAGTTAACTTTGAGTTGTTTGCCGAATTAAATCTACCTTCAACATTAAACAACGATATAAAATCATTTTCTACTGAAAACTTTATATTACATAATATAATAGTTATGTATTTTAACGAAATTTTTTCCAAAGTCGTTTGTACTATTATTAATAAAATAGATGAATTTCAAGAAAGGGACAGCGGCTGGACATTTCTACGCAATTTGTACTTAGAAGTAAACATCACTAAGTACAATCCTTTGAGAGGTGCTAGATTTATTGAATTACCGAAATCTATAAAATTAAAACGCGCCTGTGTCAATGTACAAAATAATGATGAGTTTTGTTTTTTGTGGTGTATAATGGCTGCATTATTTCCAGCTGTCAACAATCCACATAGAATATCTTCTTATCCCAGATTTGAAAATAAACTTAATATCAAAAATATGACTTTTCCCGTTGGTTTCTCGGACATCAAAATCTTTGAAAAAAATAATCATCTAATTAGCGTCAATGTATACCGTATACATTGACGCTAATTAGATGATTATTTTTTGGAAAAAAGTCAATAATTGTGGGTCCTTTATACAAAACTAACCATAAAAGAAAACATCATGTCAATTTGTTACTATTAGAAAAAGGTGAATTTCGTCATTATTGCCTCATAAAAAATTTGAGTAAATTACTGAGACCTCAGTTAACAAAACATACCGGAAAAATATATTTTTGTGATGAGTGCATGATATTTTGTAATATAAAACAAAAATTTGATGACCATATTTGTGGTGGGGTTCGAACAGTTTTACCTGAACCAGGAACTGTAATTCAATTTAATAATTTCGAAAGAATGCAAGATATGCCATTTGTTATATACGCTGATTTTGAATCTTTATTAGTTGAACCCGAATCAAAAAATCATGACTCGAAATGCACATCTATTATGCAGAAACATGTACCAGCAGCATTTGGCTATTATATCGTCTGTTCTTTTAATAGCTCTCTCAATAAATATGTGTCTTATCGTGGGAAAGATTGTATCGAAAAATTTCTGAAATTTCTTGGTAAAGACGTAAAACAAATACAAGATTTTAAAAACTCCAATTCCTATGTCTTCATTAACACCAGATGAGCAAGAAAATTTTAATACATCAAAATTTTGTTTCCTCTGCGAAAAATTGTTACTTGATGACAAAGTAAAAGATCATTGTCACCTAACAGGAACATACCGTGGAGCGCCTCATTCTTACTGTAACCTTAAATATCAGTTACCAAAATTTGTTCCAGTATTTTTTCATAATTTGTCCGGATACGATAGTCACTTATTTATTCGAGAGTTAGGTGAAATGCAAGGCAACTTAAAGGTAATTGCGAAAAACAAGGAAAACTACATACGAGTATCATTTACAAAAATTTTTAATACAGGTTATCAGGAATATATACCGGTGCGGTTTGTGGATTCATTTAAATTTTTAGGTACTAGTTTAGAAAAACTTGCTGCAAACTTAAACGAAAGTGACTTTAAGCACCTATCAATTTTTTTTCCAGAGAAAAAGCATTTTGATCTAGTAAGACGAAAAGGTGTGTACCCATACGAATATATGACTAGTTGGAATTCGTATAAAGAACTTAGTTAACCATCGCGAGATTGTTTCTATAGCCATTTAACTAACGACTCTGTTTTAGAGTCTGATTATCTTCATGCAAATCAAGTTTGGAAAACATTTTGTTTAAAAGATCTCGGTGAATACACGGACTTATACCTAGAAAACAGACGTAATTTTACTGGCAGATGTTTTTCAAAATTTCCGTATAACTTGTAAAACAAATTATAAATTAGACCCAGCATTTTATCTAACAGCACCGTCTTTAAGTTTTGATGCAATGTTATTGATAACTAAAGTAAAATTTCAACTTATAAACGTCCTAGAAATTATACGCATGATACAACAGGGTATTCGTGGAGGAATCTGTTTGTGCTCTACCAGATATGCAAAGGCAAATAATCAATATTTGGATAATTATAATTCATCCTTACCCGATAACTATTTGCTGTATATAGATTGTAATAATTTGTATGGTTATGCTATGTGCTCTTATTTACCCTATTCAGATTTTACGTTAATGAACCAATCTGAAATTAATGAACTTAATATTCTTAGTGTACCCGATGACTCACAATATGGTTATATCTTGGAAGTTGATTTGGAATATCCTGAACATCACCACGATGCTCACAATGACCTACCATTTTGCCCACAAAAATTTACACCACTAGCATCTAAATCTCCAAAGTTAATTCCTAATTTATACGATAAATTTTATTATGTAATTCATTATGTTCATTTAAAAACATGTGTACGATATGGATTGATATTAAAGAAAATTCACAGAGTAATAAAATTTAAACAACATCCATTTTTAAAACAGTATATTGATTTGAATACAAAATTACGTCAAAAGGCTAAGTCAACATTTGAACAGGACTTTTTTAAATTATTAAATAATAGTGTTTTTGGAAAAACACTAGAAGATTCTGAGAAAAGGGTTAATATTCATTTAGTAAATCGATGGACTGATACAAGAAACAAAACAAATAAAACTTACTCAGCTGAACAACTAATATCAAAACCAAATTTTCATAGCTGTACTATATTTTCTGAAAATTTTGTAGCTGTACAAATGAGACCCGAGTCAGTTATCTTAGATAAGCCTATTTACATAGGGTTTACAGTATTGGAAATGTCTAAACACCATATGTATGATTTTCACTATTCTATTATGAAACCATTCTATGGGAAAAGTTTAAAGCTTTGTTATACAGACACTGATAGTTTTTTATATTCTATTGAGACAAAGGACGTATACAAAGATATTAAATGATTTTTTCAATCATACTTTGACACGAGTAATTATAAAAATAACAACCAGTATGGAATCTTAGGTCAAAATAAAAAAATACCTGGGCTCTTTAAAGATGAATTCGGAGGAGATCTGCTTTTGGAATTTGTAGGTCTTAGGTCAAAGCTATATTGTATTAAAACAAAAGAAAAGGAAATAAAAAAAGCTAAAGGTGTCAAAAAATCTGAAATAAAAAGCTTAAATATTAAAGATTATAATGATGTTTTGATGTATAATACATCTCTGAAGAAAAGAAATATTTTATTTAAATCTCTTAAACATGAACTTTTCACACAGTCAGTAGAAAAAGTTGCACTCTCTGCTAGCGATGATAAACGCATAATACAAAAAAATAAAATTGATACCTTATTTTGGGGTCATCAATCAAGTTGGTTTTAAAATAAAATGTTAACGCTTTTGTATGACGAATGGTCGATGGAAATGAATAAAAAAATGTTTAACTATAATTTAAGGTAAACTTGTGTATCAGCAAGATGCTGAAGATTTTAATTTGTATATTGTCTATACATATTTATTATGATTTATAATAAACATCTATAGTACCATATTTAGTTGATACCTTATTTGGGGTCATCAATTAAGTTGGTTTTAAAATAAAATGTTAACGCTTTTGTATGACGAATGGTCGATGGAAATGAATAAAAAAATGTTTAACTATAATTTAAGGTAAACTTGTGTATCAGCAAGATGCTGAAGATTTTAATTTGTATATTGTCTATACATATTTATTATGATTTATAATAAACATCTATAGTACCATATTTAGTTGATACCTTATTTGGGGTCATCAATTAAGTTGGTTTTAAAATAGATATATTGTTATTGTTACTCTTTTGTATGACGAATAGTCGATGGAGACGACTAAAATATGATTTACTGTAATCAAAAATAAACTTGTGTATCTGCAATATGCTTAAGATATTATATTGTATATTGTCTTTTTTAATTATGATTTATAATAAACACCTACTATACCATATTTAGTTGTTTTTTTTCATATGCTACTTTTAAAATATAAAATAAATACTACTAAATGTATTCGGCGTGCGTGATAGACATTATTTAAAATAAGCAGGCGTTCAAAATACAATTTTACTAGCTATGCCCATGGGCTTCACTCCCCGTGGGAATTCCGGAATAAAAACTATCCTATGTCCTTCTCTGGGTCTTAAACTATATCCATACCACATTTCATCTAAAACGGTTCTGTGGTTGAAGCGTGAAGAGGTAAAAAACAAATATACAAACTCACTTTCGTATTTATAATACTAGCTGTGCCCGCGGGCTTCGCTCCCCGTGGGAATTTCAAGATTAAGAGTACCCTATGTCCTTCCCCAGTCTCAAACTATATTCATACCAAATTTCATCAAAATCGGTTCAGTAGTTTAAGCGTAAAGAGGTAACAAACAAACAAACACACAATATGAACAACGATATGGTGGTTGTCATATAAACCAGCGCCCCCTATGTTAATATCATTAACATCGCCTCCGCTAGATGGCGGTGAAAGCGAATTAAAACTGGCTATGGTTTGTTTTGGAACCTATTGCATATTATGGTAACGTCAATAAACGATTTCTTCATTTTTGAGACCTATGTTGAACAGTGGTGTTTAGGTGATTTGCTCGTATAAAGGTACAAGATATTATTGAATCATCTGTATGAAATATGATAGCTATTTAAACTTAACACCTGGCTAGTGGAGATGAACATGTCTATTCTTGTTTGGTTTGCGAGGAACGTCGAGTTTTGCAATACAATCATAATGTATATTGTTATATAAAAGACTCGTGCTGTTTATAATCGTTTTTCAGTTGTTATTAAACAGCCAATCTGCGATACATCATCGTCTGCTAAACCGATTCAAACCCACCGCGGTTTATAACTTAATGTAAGTATACATATTTTTGTTAATATCACTATTAAGTGATATTATTTAGACATTAGTCTAAATATTATATGTGTTACTTATTATTAAATGTATGTTTTGTTCTTTACAGATCATGTCGGACTCACAAGAAACTCACACTTGCATATTGTGCTCTCAATACGCTCAAGATCCCAACGAAGGTCTTACAGAAGACTTACAGTTCATTCATGTGTTGAGAGATCGGGCTGCAGAACTTAAGAAAATCGAAGATAAGAAGGAGGCTGCGTTTCAGGCTGAGGCAGCATCATCGTCTTATGTAATTAAAAAGGCGCGAAAGGGCATCCGGGTGAATAAAATTCAGATCTTGGATCTAGAGAACGAGCGTGAGCGTGTCCCAACATACAGTGCTTTGTCTCCTCCAAGTTCTCCAACTCAACGCCAAGACGATAATAGTGTGGTGTTAAGTGCGCAATATGTGATCAGTGACTCATTTGATGAAATATTGGAATTGACTGAAAACGTAATTAGTAAGATAAGTAAAAAACTTAGTAGTGATAATTTTGATTAAATACTTATGCTGTAAATAAACTTAGTTAATTTTAATATATATATATATATATGTGTATATACTTATTTATATTAATAAAAATGATTGTATTTAATTAAGTAATAAATAAAAGATAGTATATAATTTTTTTGTGATAATTAAGATTAAGTATGTCTTTGATAAATTTAGTAATAGTTATATAAACATATTTTAATATAAATGATATAATGTATTTGTAGAATTAATTGAGTAATAAATAAAAGATGGTATATATTTTCTTGTTTTATTATTATCCATAACCATGAACTATATTTACAAAAAATACTCTATTTTCTATTAACTATACTAAAAAAATCTTAAAGTTATAACATTATTTTATTTTCCATCAACCATTTCTTTATACATAAAACATTTTTTAGTGCACATTGTCTTAGATGAAAAAAACAATTTAATGAAAAAGATCCTTTACAATACTTAGCTTGAAGCTCTTTTAAATTTGGAATATTTTTATTTGTAATATCTTCAATATTTTGGTGGTCACATAACTGCTGAACCCACAACACTTTTTCTTCACCTTTCACAATAATTTTTCGTCCATTTAAATAAGGTTTTATAATCCTATGAAATTCTTTGTAATCGACAAATCCAGAGCCCCATCGATATCCGAGATTTTTTTCGATCCACCGAACACGTTTCCTTTCTTCAGGGGTAAGTTGGGAGAAAGCATAAGGCGGTTTTATTAAAAATATATGAGTATGCTCTTCAGTAGCTATTGCAAATTCCTTTACAATGAATTCATTGCTAGGGTTTTTGAAACCTTGTAGATCTACTACAATTGTGTTTTTATCCATGACTAGCTGTTACCCGCAACTTCGTCAGCGTGGACTTTAGTTTATAAGAATCGTTATTTTGATATTTTCAATAAAACCGGTCAAGTGCATATCAGGTCACGCGCAGTGAATGGTTCCGTAGTTGTGAATGCTGACTTGGAATTAAAACTAAAGAGTTCATCATCATTTCAGCCCTACTTCCGTCCACTGCTGAGCATGGACCTATCTTCGTCGACACATCTCGGTCCTGTGCTGCTCTCATCCAGGTGTGACCCGCGACTTTGATTATTACGTCAACTCATCGCATGGGCTCTGGCGGGCCAGTTGCCCTGCCCAGTTTTGCTTAAAGTTCATGACCGTTGCCAAATTACAGCTTTTTGATACTAATTGTCTCAAAGTAAAACCAAGGACAAAGAGACAAACAGAAATGGCAAAACTATAAGGGTTCCTTTTTTCGTAGTAAACATATTAACTCTAGTCACAGTCTAAGTTGATCGGAATTTTGACATTGTAAACTATATGTAAACTTACACTGTTACCGAATGTTACTGCTATGCCGTGGTTCTCTCAAAAACTGAATACTTATGCAATGTATAGTGACTTTGCTAATACTTCATTCATCTTCCGTCTTTTGGCGAGAGTTCCCACAGCACTGATCTGTTGTAGCTCTCTACAGCGGACTGCTGCCACCGTCTATACGTATCTCCCCCTCTCCTTAGTTCTCCCGATGTGGCGGTGCAATGGTAAGCCTTGTCAAACATGTCTTTTGCTAGGCGGGAGATGAAAGTCAAGAAATAAGTATTTCTACTTTAAGTCCCGACGGATGACTTCTTAAGATCGCCTTAATAATGAGCCGCGTCCGTAGTTGAAGGCGAGAGAAAAGTACTGGATAGAGCTTCCCCCGGGCCATCTTCACTATCGTCACCATTCTCAAGCTGAGGCATCTGCCAAACTTTAGATACCTCTAGGTATTTGACGTGCGAGTGCCTCGGCACATTTTCCCAGTAGAGCTGCAAGGATGGCAGGAAGTTAGTATTCTCTGAGATCAATGTCTGCTTAGTGTTCACTTAGAACCTCCGTTTGAAGAGCTTCTCGGGCAGGACGTCCTATACGGTTGTTTGGAGGTTACCTATTTGCGGCGTACTTTGAGTTCAAACGCATTGGAAAATGACCATGATCTTTCGTTCCTCAGGTAAGGAGAGGCCATAATCCTGAGCAGTCTTGGTATGGGTGTTACACACATTTTTATTGCAGTCTCTAACCTAAAACCTTAACTTAAACTTTTTTCTTCGTGAGTGCCTTTCGGCCACAGGAAATCGGACGGTTATGCTTCTCACCCACTAAAAAACTCACGGTGACAACGGCGTTACCGCTTTTGCTAGTTGCGTATGCTAAATCTCGCTCCAAAGACCTGGCACGGCGGCCGCTTATCAGCGGCTCTCAGTTATCGAGAGGAGTCTGAGTGGCCTGTGCGGTGGAACGTCGGCTTTCAATTTTATCTGCTAGGGTAAAGACGCGTGTTGACACAAATTCTCCTTTCAACCTGGGGGACCGTATTTGTGGAACGACGGAATCCCGTTTCCATCGCCCAACTGGCCCACGTTATGGAGGCAGCAGTTGCATGCCACAGGCACGCCTCCTGCGCCTTTTTACGCGGGAAAAATCCCTTCGGGCACCTTACCAGTAACGGGATACCGGGAAGGTTATGTGGCGTTTAACACTAAAAACTCCGCGGTGTCACCTCTCAGCCACTATGGGCCAGCCCTGGCGCGGCGACCACTATGGCGATCAGTGACTCGCTCACAGCACCCCATGCTTTAGTCAGAGGTCAACCCATGCGCCTATCTTATCCTGTTAAGTAGTACCTATTTTGATTCCTTTTTCCACCTTCTCGCCCACAATCGTGCTAAGAATGGCCGTTTGTCAGCGTTGGGTCTTGCCCTAGGCTCTGTGTATTTTGAACAGCGCCATCTATTGGTGACCAAAAAAAAACTAATAAATAAGAACACTCCGAAAACATCAAAATTGTAAATTTTGAAGGTTCCGTATTCCGTACCCAAAAGCTAAAAACGGGACCCTGTTACTAAAAGTCCGCTGCCTGCCCTTCAGTCCGTCTGTCTGTCTGTCACCAGGCTGTATCTCATAAACCGTGATAGCTAGACAGTTGAAATTTTCACAGATGATGTATTTCTCTTGCCGCTATAACAACTAAAAACAGAGTAAAATAAATATTTAATTGAGGCTCCCGTACAACAAACGTGATTTTTTATAGATAATGGGATGGAATGGAACCCTTTGTGCGCGAGGCCGACTCTCACTTGGCCGGTTATTAACTTTATTATTTTAGATAAACCATAACATAAAATTGACAAAAGTTTTAGCCAATGCAACCAAACAATTTTTCGAACAAAAATGTTTGACGTGATTCTTCAAATTGATATAACTTTTTTATTTATAAATGGATTTCAATGAAACAAACACTGAATTTTAAGGAAAACTTATCAAAATACATTAATGAAAATTGCAACCGAAGCTGTTTAGCCGTTTATGAGATAAGCATGCACAAACGCAGTTTTACGAACAAAAATGTTTGACGTGATTCTTTAAAATTGATATAACTTTTTTATTTATTAACGGATTTAAATGAAACAAACACTAAATTTTAAGTGAAGCTTATCACAATATTTTAGTGAAAACCGCAACTGAATCGGTTCAGCCATTTTTCAGATTCGCGTGCACAAACGCACAGACAAACAGACAAACAGACAAACCGACAAACAGACAAACAGACAAAAAATCTAAAAATCATTGTTTTGTGTTCTATTGCGTTAGTTAAAGCCCCCAAAAGTATTTTTTCTCATTTATCTTCCATGTACAGACAGCGATGGGTTACGATTTTATTATATGTATTGATATCTTTTTAACAATGTTGCTCAAAGGCTTGTATTCAAATATGCAATCGTTTAATATCAAGCAATATGCTGCTGTCTGATCAGGTATTTCTTGGTCAGCTTCAATTTCTACTCTCACGTCTATAGAGCCCTTCAATGTTTCCTGCTGACGGGAACAGTCGATAACAAATAATGGAGAAACGTCTTTGAATTCTTTTAAGCTCAACAAAGGTTCTGCTCGACGACTATAATAAGACTGCTGAAATCTTGCATATTGTTCGTATAATAAAGAAAACTTATTTTCTGAGAAACTTATGTTCAATCCTTCATAGGGGTAATACGATGAATTTAAAAAAACTTTTATATCACGAATATTACAGTGATCGAATTCTGCCATTGACGTTTGTGGTTGATGTTTACGATTGGTTTGGAACCCAATAATAACAAACCGTGGTTTCTCAGTTTGCGATGTAGTTTTAATTGCCCAAGTGTGTTTACGAGTTCTGGGGAGTAATGGGTATTCATAGAGATCCCAATTCCGGAAAGCTAATGTAATAGCACGATCTTTTTCCAGATGTTTCAATAAATTAATTCTTTCACGATTAGATACTTTGACGTGTGGAACTCGCCAAACTATTTTATTAATAACTATATCATCAACAATTTCTTCATTATTTAATATTAATGCATTAAGGTTACTGTTGCTTCTTATTAACACTAACTCATGTTTGCAATTTATTATGATTTTTTCGTAATCTTCCGCGAAGCCTAATATTCTGTTTAATGGTATTGAAGCAGAGAATGAACCGTCATGAACATTAGTTGTACCAGTAGGAGACCACCCCCATACTTTTGCAGATTTAGATTAATTTTCATTTAAGGAAAGATATGATTTTATGGTTGTAGTAATACCAGCATTTTTTATTCTATCTATTTCAACTCCATTTAATTCATACCGAATATCTTGAAATAAAAATAATGCAGGATTGTTGACAAAGCTAACACTTGAAAGTACTTCTTTTGTTTTACTATTGTATACGTTTGCTTTACCTTCAATGTACAATGTGCTGAGAGAGGGTAATATGTACAAGTCTTGTTGGTTAATAGGGATTCGGATTTCATCATTCTTGTTGAAACTTGTCACGTACGGCTTGTATGAATTAAATTCGAAACTTTCCACGCTGTTGTCGTAGGCTGTTGGTTGAGATATATTTAAAATATTCATTTTAATAATCCTACCAATTTCAAATATTCTTGGTTATTTTTTGAAAGCTTCTTCTGTGAAGAATGGAGAGGTCTTCTTTTCAGAGATGTTTTCTTGAAACTAACTTGAAGAGAGGATGGAATAGGGTTTTTATTAAAATTAATCATTTTCTTCTGAAATGTAAATACAGCTGAACCTCCTCACCGCGTAAATTGATTTGATTGTTTTCAGCGTCCAGCAATCTGATATTCAGATCAGAAATCGAATTTTGGTTAATTGGGAAATATATTATATTCTTGGGAATTTCAATAATGCGATAACTAGGTGGTACGTTAGGCACAAATTCATGAATTATGTGACTAGGTTTTCCGTTTACCAAAGATCCGCTCACTACATCACATTCGATGCGCACGAGAGTAGTAGATATAATGCTGACAGGATAACGAGATTCAGTACTTTTATTAGCTTTAACAGTCTCTTTTCCGAATCCTAAAATTCTACCAATTGAATCACGTTTTTCAAAATAAATATCTTTGGAACAGAAAATATTAGTTTTTAGTGTATTGTTATTACAAGTAAGTTTAAAGGAAGCATTTGTAATATTACTACTTAAAAAATCTTGTATATCTTGAAGTTCATAAGACCCTTCTGGAATCTCGATAACTTCATTTCCATAATATAATTTATTATTTCTCTCGTCTATGTTGGGAATCGAATTAAAAGTAGAAAAGTATAAAAGACCACATTCATAATCTCCAAGTAATTCTAGAGTTGGTGAATAGTTTGTTGTCAAGGAGCTTCCCACCCCAGTTATTGACACAGTGAAAGACATGTTTGTACTAAAAAAAAATTTTTTTTATTCACTTAAATACATTTTTCCAAAAATTTATTAAAAAATTCAAGCAATGATGTCCACAGTTCGTGGATCCGAAGTTCTGATGTTGAATGTAATTATATTTAATGGGTGTATTTTTCAAATATTTTATTAACTCTAATGGTGGTTTTAGATTGCCAAAACTATCAAAATATTCAAAATAATTATCAAGCTTCGCGTAGGCTACCCAGTGAGTTCCAGGGTTATTACAATTATCAAGGTTGAGTATTGCGCACTCTATTTTTCTTGATTTCGTAGGTAAAGAATCTCTCATAAACACACCACGAAAATAAGGTATATCGTTAGCATACTCTAATAAATCGAAATTAGTAAGTGGTCGTTTGGGTAGCCATTTCATTAGTTTTTTGAATTTTTAAGATATAATCCCGCTCCTTTTTTACTATGCTTGATGTATAATCCTTTTCCAAGAGCAACTGCTTCCATTGTTTTGTTGCGTCGTGCAGACTCTTGAAGATTCTGTTTAACTACTTTGTAATCATTTACAGCTTTTGCTATACCTGCAGCTCCACCAGCTAGTGAACCGAGAGCCGATAATCCAGCAAAGATGGGAATCAAAGGCAAAAATCCACCACACTTAGGAATAGGTATATAGCGTGGTAAGCGCATACCACTTTTGTTTGTAAATATTTTCTTTGCAGCTGCATAAGCATATTTAATAGCAGTGTTTTTGTCTTTACGTTAAATTTTTTTCAAACCAGACTGTATTTTTTTCACAATTTTCATAAATGATTGCGCTCCTGCGCCTGCTTTTAGTTTTGCTTTCATAGCATTTTTTACAATCCCTGAGGCAATTTTTTCTCTTTTACCTGCATTTTTGGATTTTAACCTTTGTTTTGCCATGTTTAAAAGTTCTAAATCAGCGTTATGTCGAATTTTAATATCACTGTTATTATACGTGATACATGCACGCCCTGTCTAAATCGTTAATACCTCGGTCACCTCTTAATAACCTTTTCTGTAATTTGGTTCCTGGACCGCAAAACTGATATCCGGGTAAATGTAGTTCAAACGGTAACTTATCAATTAAACTGTTAATAATACCACTTCCTTTCTTCATGAATAAGCCGAAACTGATGTTTAACCTTCCGTTACTTGACTTATATTACTGCAACAGCGCACTTTTGTCAACCCAACTGTTTTCGGAATCACTTAGTCCTAACCATTTTACAAACAATTTAGTTCCTTTTCTTTTTATAACTTTTTCAATGAGATAAAGATCAGGAAACTTAGTCTTCTGTAATTCATAACCGTAAAATGTTCCCAAAATTAGTTACTTATGTTTGTCTTCTATTTGATAAGTAGGTGGTTTGGTACAAGTTACTTTTTTAACAGTAAATATTTCCGTTGACCAGTTAGGGGTGTAACCTTTACTAAAATCTCCTTTATACTTACTAATTCGAACATGATCACCAACATGAAACAGGGATTTCGTGATATGTTGTTTTTGAGTTTTATTTATATTAGCCTAGACTAAAGTCTCATTATACTTATTAACGTCTATTGGTTTAAACTTTGTTATGCTATGGGGTGTCCTGTTATAACGTTGAACAACGGATTTCAAATTACTGCCTTACCATTGATACTGTCCATAATGACTAAATAATTTGTATAGATGACTTTTTAATGTTCTTATTACTCGCTCAACTATCGATGCTTTTTTTACAGAATGAGTAGAATAATGGTTTATTTTATATTTGCCCATCAATCTTTGAAAATGTTCATTGTAAAACTCTTTACCTAAATCTGTTTGCAAATTGCTTGGTTTTCGAGTTGATTCAGTCAATATATGTCGCATTGCATCTTTAACACAGTCCTTTGTTTTGGCTTTAAGAGGATTCACCCAAACATATTTCGATAAAGCGTCAATAACAACCAATATGTATTTTTATCCTTTTTTAAACTGTGCATATTTTTGTAAGTCTATAAGATCAGCTTGCCACAAATCATCAATTCCTTTTATAATTGTACAACGACGAGAAAAATTCCTTCTCGCTGATCTATGGAGCTCGTCAACTATATTTCGTTTACTCATTTTTATTTAACCTTGACATCATTGAATCTATATCAGTTTTTGTATAGTATGTGGAACTTATATTAGACGAAACAGCTTTTTCTAAACCACTAAAATAATTTTTTACATTTGTTTGTATTTGTTTTAATTCAGCTCTTAAATCTTGAATTTCTTTATCCAAATAGGCTTTGTTAACCGCGTCGTTATCTTCCTTTAGATGTAACAATCCCTTTAATCTTGTTAGTTTTAGATTGTAATCTCCTGTTTCCGATTTGGTTAATAGGTCGTTTAGAGAGTCAAAATATTTAGAAACTCTTAAACGCTTGTGAACGTGGTGACCGAATTTGTCTATATTCATTGCAATATAATATAAGTATATAGAGCGAATATTATATGTAAACTGCTCAAATCTCTTAATGTATGCTCTTTATATATTCCTAAATTCTCTCGATACTATATACTATATAAGATATAATACTACTTAATTTTCCCAGTGAATGCTCTTTAAGTTGTACATTCACTATTCCAGCTTCTTGTAATTCTGTTATAATTTCAATAATTTCGTTATCTAATCCTGTGTTGCCAGCTGCCCGTGACCCTAACAATAATTTTAGTCGTTCTACTAACTCATTAGGATCATTCCAATAAACCAAATCAGTATTTTTTTTAAGATTTTTTAACAGCTTCATACCTGACCCCTTTGAAAGACTCTCAGTACTAGTGGTTACAGTTCTAGTAAATTTAAATAGAGGTTTAATGATGTTCGTGTATATAAAACCTTTATTACTATTAATAGGCTTCTTTGGATCGTAGTTACGTCGATGAGCATTGGTTTCCAATAACAACAATTTGTAATATTGTAAATCTTCATTTGTAATTAAATCCATGTTTGGTATTTTCTTGAAAAGTAATTCTTTTAAACCCGGTGTCTTTTTAATAATACGAGTTCCTATTTTCCATGTTACATCTTGGTCGAAGATACGTATGTTGCCTAGCAAGACTTTTCCGCGATCATGTCTGATACCAAAAGGAATATCATTAAGTGCTTCGGATGACCAAGACATATCATCATGATGTGTTTGATCTTTAGAGGTCGGTGATGAGCGAACAGATTTGAAGGACTCATCACTTAGGTTGTGTTCAGAGGGTGATACAGTAAGGGTTTTGTTAGAATTGTGTTCATGAGAATCATAGTTTTCTTCATCGTGTCCTTCCTCGTCAAATGGTTCATCTAAGTCTTCTTTAGTAAAAAATGATTCTTCATTTGCACTTAACTTCCTTATTTTTGTTTCGGGTATATAATTCTCCTCTTTTTCTTCGTCATATTTTCTAATGTTTTTACTTGACAGTTGATTAAGTGGATCAACGATAGGTTTGAATATTGTTTCTAAAGCCATGTTGCTCGCGTTTTTGTATCTCTTATCAAACCCACCTTTCTTTTTACAGCAGCTGCGGATTTCACGATTTGTTTTTTTATTTTTTTCTCCATTTTATGATCCGTTCTTGTTCAGAATCTCACATAAAGTGAGTTGTTATCATAATGACAGTTTCTTTTTAATGCTAATCTATAACTATAAATGTATCAAATTTCATCCTGTAACATCCTTTATTTCGCTCACAATCCTTATTTATTACAACATAACCATACAGTTCTTTTCATACTGTTGAACATAATTCACGGAATTGATACCATGACATATCAGAACGCACGTGTTCTTCATAAACGTGTTTTAAATTGACATAATCCTGTTTGAATAATACAATAAGGTTTGCATTATCTCTCACGAGTTGCTTCGGTATTTTGGTATAAGTTTGATTAAGATAAAAACAGTCAATATTCTTATGACGTCCCATAGCGAAATAATCCCGTATATTATTTTGATTTTCACAGGCAACATCGTCAAATATTATAATAGAGTTTGGATCAGCTTCCTGCGGATTCAACACTTCAGTATTATGACTATATTTTTTAAACGATACACCTGGCACCATATTTAATACTTTTTCTAGAAATAAGTATTTTGGTTGGTATAAGGATTTTGAATATACGTACAGATTACGAAATCGTAGACCATTTTCATGCAATAATAAGCTTATCACTAAATTTGTCTTTCCACAACTTGATGTTCCACATACAATGCAACGTATTGTATTTGGCAACAAGTTGCCATGTCGCTTAACCCCATTCGTCAACATAGTAGGGCAAATACATTGTAAGTTTAAGGATTCCTTTTGTTTTATAAATTTCATAATTAGACAATTTAATAAACTTGACTGTCACCTTTGCTGTATCTTAACAAAATGAAAAGTTACAACTTTGCTATTATATTTATTAAAGGTGCCCACGAATTAGATCACCGGCATGAGCAAACGGCCTTGGTAAAGCGATTATCCATTGCATTATGCACTATGGTCAGATCTTTTAGGTTTCAGCAATTTTATATTGCTAAAACTCGGTGTTTGTGAGTGTCTAGTGAAATATGTTAAATGTCTGTGTTTAACTGAAACAAGCAGTGTTACATGTGAATTTGTCAGAGTTAAAATTCTAAAGTGGTGTAATGTGTTGCGGATCGAGTTGAAAATTAATATTGGTAAGTTTTACACAAATATCTCTTACGCGACTTTCGAAATATAGCGTTATATGTGAAGTTACGTTGATTTTAGGTGCTCTTTTATTATACAATTCAAAACACGTCATTGAGCGATTGAAAATAAGCTCTAAAGGTAAAGTAATTCCCAGATATTAATTGGTGACTTCAAAACCCAGTTTTACACGCCATTGAGGGAATAAAATGACCGAAAATGGCGTGTAAAACTGGGTTTTGAAGTCACCAATTAATATCTACTTGTCTACGTGTTCATTTATGATTTCCTGCATCTTGGGATTCCTGGGGTAGTATTTTTGTTTTATGGGTTCGTTGTGTTTAAGTTTAATGACATGTACAGCTTCCTTGTTACCTTTGGGTGCGGCTCTACACTTTTCGAATTCTTCTTTGATGAACTTTACCAGATGTTTAGTTTGTGAGTTTGTTAGGTTATTTTCGTTAACTCCTGTGGTTTTTTGTATTTTGTTTTCGGGTTTTTTTCATTCTACGGTTAGTCCACAACGTTTCAATGCATCCATTCCTACTATAATATAGGGTGTTGTCGGTAAAAGGAACACTTGTTGGATCTTTGTGCCGTTGATCACCATTTCCACTGTTTTACTTTCGTTTATTAGGACTTCGGTCGGAGCCATCTGCTAATATTACGGTTGTTTTCCTGTTGGTCTTCACTTCTTCATCTTGTTATTTGTCACTTCCCCATGCTGTTCTATTTAAGTAGGTATATGTTGATCCTGTGTCTACTAGAGCCTTATGTTCCGAAGAATTTATTTTTACTGTTATGAATATTCTGTTGTCGCCTTGTGAGTTCTGTTTCACAGTGCATGCTCCTTTCTTTGTGGTTTTACAGCAATTTCTGCTTAGCACACCCATGCTTCCGCACCCGCTACAAAATATGTGTTTCAGTGACTTGCATTCTTTTGAAGCGTGATTGGGTTTTCCGCAGTTCCAGCAGTGAGTTTTTTCACTGTATTGTGGATGTTTTTTCTTGCTTGGTCGTGCTCCGTTGCTTGTGCGTATTTTTTCGTTTGAGTTGTCGTTATTGTTTTCTTGTAGAGATTTGCCTTGTTCTAGACGGTGATTGTTGTTTTGGTACTTTTGTTTCTTGTAGTTTTTTGTTCTCTCTTCCTCTCTATTTATGTTTTCGAAATCACCGGCCATTGCAATCAACTCGCTCATGGTTGTGAAATCTTGCCTTTTCACATAGTATTTGTATTTAGGACCCATGTTGTTATATATCATCTCTATTGACTCTGATTCGCTCATTTTCCCGTGTCTTCTTATAAGTGTTTGCATTTGAGTGAGATAATCTGTGAAGCGCTCATCTGGCCATTGTATCCTTGCTACTATGCGGCTCAAGAGGTTTGCTTTATAATTTCTAGGAAAGTAGAATAATTTAAAGTCATCTTCGAAATCTCTCCATGTTTTCCAATATAAACTATTATTTCTGTGCCACAACAATGCCTTTCCTTTCAGTAGTTTGGGAACGAATGGTAGTAATTCGTCTTTAGTTTTCGAGATTGTATTTATTAGTTCGTCAACCCTTTAAAGGAACTCCACCGCATCTCCCGTCGTGTCAAAACTTATATTCCATTTAGCGAATATTTTCTCCATGTTTCTTAGCTCTTTTGTACTATCCATCTTGACAGTTTCGGCTTCTCTGAAGTCTTCTAGTAGAGAATCTTCTTTTTTTTCTTCTTCGGGATTGTTCTTTTCTACCTCTATGATAATCTGTACTAATTTTTTCCTTAATTCTTCTACGGTTTTATCTGTTGCTGATATCCCTTTTTTTTCGATTTCTTGAATGAATTCTTCTTTTTTCAAATTATATACCCAGGATGTCGGCATTTGTATTAATTTATTTCTTGATTTTATTTATCTCAGTATTTATTATATTTTACCCTGGACCGCGGATATGTATTTTTGCCAGTGAGATGTCTTTACAAGTGTATTTATTTATTATTTTGACACGGGGTTGATACTGAAACTTATTTACGCGGGGTGACGGTTTCTGGATCCGGGTTTATTTAATTGATACCTTATTTATGCGGGTTAATGGTTCTTATTGTTTTAATTTGGTTTTTACCGAGTACGTTTATTATAATTTTTAGGAACAGGTCTATTTATTCGAAACTGTTTATTTACGCGGGATGACGGAGTCTTTGGGAACGAGTTATAATATTTATCTTAATTTAATTTTATCCGAGGTTTCGAATTATTTATCGATTTATTTTATTTGCTATCTGAATGCGTAACCCCAGCAAAATGTTGCACCGTAGAGAAATAAGAGTATTACAGATAGTTGGTTCATAGTAAGCCTCAATTTGTTCAAATATAACAAAATGTGTTCATGTTGTATTTTCGAAGTTATTCGAGAAAAACTGATTTTGCTGGAGTAACGTTACCCCAGCAAGATGTTTTTAAAAAATGGCGTTTAGCCTAGAATCAAGTATATGAAAAGAAAGCTCCCAATGAGTTGTAAATGTATACAAATAGCAAGATGTGTTCATCTTATACTTTTTGAGATATTCAAGATATTGCTGGGGTAACGTTTTGCAATTTTCCATATCTCGAAAACTGTTAGTAGCAGAAATTTGAAAAAAATACTGTTTATAGGCCTTACTATGTTCAAATTTGTTTGAATATAAGTATTTCAATTTATCTACAAATATCGAAGTAATTTATTATTTTCAAAAATCGGAAAATTTCGGTTTACTCGTAAACTAGTACATTTACTAACAAATAAAAAGCAGTTACATATACGTGTATATCATACCTTCTAACGTGTACGAATTTGGATAAACAAACATTACGCGATATGAAGATATAAAGGAATTTCATCGAATTCCTAGTGGTGTGACTTTGGCAATCGAATACGCAGCTCTCTCTGAACACAAATAGATAAACTATAGTGAACATGTGTGTTCATTTTGTTACAAAACATGCCTGAAAGTTTCGGCTTCAAATCTCGCATGGAATAGAAGTTATTAAAAAAACAAGAAAATATCATCAATTCTCCTATAAACCGACTAAATAACGGAGGCTACGAAAAAGCGGCCGTTTCATACTTGCGGGTTTCCTACGCATATTAGCAACCTAATAACCGATAAAAAGTACAGTCGAGCAGAATTATATTCATGTAGCCGTTATTTAAAATGTTTTAAGCATATTTACTATAGTATTATTTGGTGTGAATTCATACTTATTAGTTTTTGTTAATAGGGTTGACAACTCTATGGAAGTGTATGTCGGATAGATTAATAAATGTCGCATCCCCCACTCAAACAAAGCAATAAATACGAGTTTTATATGATTATCTACGAGACAGATTTTAAATTCCTTGTCGTCAATAGTATGAGGTAACCAGAAACATAAAACTAAGTCTTTAATATTAAAAGTTGTAAATTAATAGATGATTGCGATGCACGAGTCCTTTTGTAAAAGAACAAAAATATATCAATATAGAAATGCATATAATTTGATCACATGTCTCGGTGTCCAACACAAGAAGTTTGTTTTACAGTTCTGTCCCGCTTGCCACTATGTAGGCGTCTCTTTCTTACAATGCCGCGAAGCCCAGGCATACTTTTGAGAGACGTTGCTGTTTTGTGCTGGGCTAGTGTATTTAAAAATGGTAAGTAATTTTATTTTTTCATTACCTTGGTTTATAGTTTGTTTACTTTATTACTAATTATAATATTTGAAATGTTGTATACTAAGTATTTTTTACTAAGAACAGTTAATTACCTGTTGTAAATGTGAGCATATTGTTGCTAAAAATATAAACGTAAAAGCGTAAATGTCAATATATAATTTCTTTTTATTAAAATGTATAAAACTTGTAGGTACTCAGTTTCGCTAAAAAAAATTAAGTATTTTAAAATTTTAAGTTTCTGTAGTAATCATTGCAAAATCGACACTCGTATAAAAGGTTAAAAAATCTCGTCGCCGCAGTATTTTATATTTTATAAAGAATGTTTAATCGCTTTAACTCATTTTTGATCTAATATGCATAACATATGCCCAGGCTGCGCATAGGTATGTAGATCGGAGATCGAATCAAGCGCCATCAGTGTGAGTGTGAGAACAGCCGCGCTCTTGCATTTTTTCTTCCGCCTATAAATATTTTATGATAACTCGTAAAGTATTCATTAATCTCACATGTAAAAGATTAAAAGGTGATATGTGAAATTAGTGATAAAAGTACACTTGTTAAATAATACTCAATTTATCTGTGATTTTCCTAGTTTAAGTTATATAGCATACAATTATTGTAAAACAGTAATTTGAATAAAAAAATAATCATGCTCATGTATTTTCTTTATCCACAAAACGCAAGAACCTTTTTGTATGCGACTGTACTACCATAAAAAGACTATTATACCATTTATTTGAGATGGTTGCGCTCAAGTATGAAGCAGCCGCTTTTTCGTAGCCTCCGTTATTCAGTCGGTTTATAGGAGAATTGATGATATTTTCTTGTTTTTTTTAATAACTTCTATTCCATGCGAGATTTGAAGCCGAAACTTTCAGGCATGTTTTGTAACAAAATAAACACACATGTTCACTATAGTTTATCTATTTGTGTTCAGAGAGAGCTGCGTATTCGATTGCCAAAGTCACACCACTAGGAATTCGATGAAATTCCTTTATATCTTCATATCGCGTAATGTTTGTTTATCCGAATTTGTACACGTTAGAAGGTATGATATAAACGTATATGTAACTGCTTTTTATTTGTTAGTAAATGTACTAGTTTACGAGTAAACCGGAATTTTCCGATTTTTGAAAATAATAAATTACTTCGATATTTGTAGATAAATCGAAATACTTATATTCAAACAAATTTTAACATAGTAAGGCCTATAAACAGTATTTTTTTCAAATTTCTGCTACTAACAGTTTTCGAGATATGGAAAATTGCAAAACGTTACCCCAGCAAAATCTTGAATATCTCAAAAAGTATAAGATGAACACATCTTGCTATCGGTATACATTTACAACTCAAAGAGCTTTCTTTTCATATACTTGATCCTAGGCTAAACGCCTTTTTTTAAAAACATCTTGCTGGGGTAACGTTACTCCAGCAAAATCAGTTTTTCTCGAATAACTTCAAAAATACAACATGAACACATTTTGCTATAATTGAACAAAATGAGGCTTACTATGAACCAACTATCAGTAATACTCTTATTTCTCTACGGCGCAACATTTTGCTGGGGTTACGCATTCGCATTCGGATTGGGAGAAATCGGAATTATTTATTTATTGCGCGGTGTGGTATATTGGCCACCAGTCAGTGGACCCCTGTAGGACCCTTAGACTTTAACGGATTTGGGTTTCTAGTGAGATTCCTTTAAGACGGAACGCTGGGTTCTCGTGGATCTCCCGGTAGATCCTGCTAGACAACCCCTAGTGGGTTTTTAAGTTGGGCACCAGTGTGATGTCGCGAAAAAACAATGGTACCTCATGGATCTCCCGATAGATCCTCCTAGAAAACCCCCAGTGGGTTTTTTCGTTGGGCGCCAGTGTGGTGTAGCGTCTTCCAGGACTCGAACCTCTGGACGCTAGCAACAACACAAATTAGGAGCGAGGATGAGGTGTCTCCCAGGAATCGAACCTGGGTGGCGCTGTCATCTGCCTAATCTGAGAAAGGTCCTTGTTACCTGCTCGGTATGACAAGGATCCAGATATCTATGAGGAGTCCTACAGGGGAGTGGTGAATGGAAACCAAGTATACCAACAGTAACAAAAGTATATTTACAAGGCCTGCATTATGAACGCTTAAACTAGACTTAGCTTCTAGGTTTACTTTTATTTAATTACAACGGTACTTATGTCTATACGGGTACTTATCTTGAGAGAGTGAGGAGCTTACTCTCAACGGTGTATAATTACGGACGCGAGCACAGCGGCAAGCGATACGGAATAACGGATCCAGGGTGAGGACCCTGGGATAAACGGGGTGCGTGCGGGCACCGGACGGGTAAGTAAGCTAGGAGCGAGACAGACCGACCGGGTGGCCTAACTAAATGTTACACGCAACGGGTCACGTCAGTGACGAGGGTGCGGAACGGGACGCGCGGGTGCGCGATCGGGAGGGTGGCGCAAGAGTGCCCACCCTACAAGCAGGTACGCAAGACGCACGCGGGCGTCGGCGTCGGGACGCTAACCCTGCGGTCGAAGACGCGAGGGGAGCGGGGGGAATACGGGAGTACCCCCTGAGTATAGGAGTACACCCTATAAACGGGACGCGCGGAGGGCGCGAGCGGGGGTTGTGCGGGGGCGCACAACCGACAAACGGATACGCGGGACGCGTCGGTACTGCGACGTCCCACCTCACGGGGTGAGGGAGGAGGTCGCGGATCGGGGCCGGTCGCATAAGGGTGCGCCGGGATTCACGGGACGTGCAGGAGCACGTGGCGTCGCGACGTCCCTTCGCAAGCGGTTGCGAGGGGGTGCCGCGATGGCCCAAAGGGTTGGCGGGGGTGAAGGATGCTACGTCTCCGAGGTATCAGACCAAGCCAGCGACGTGAGCGGGAGGAGGGAGAAGGTACCTAAACCAGATCTCTGAGGTATCTGACCAAGCCAGCGACGTGGTTTGGTGGGCAGCCTGGGAAAGACTGACCGCCTGTATGAGGGCTGATCTCGCTTATATAGCCGCGGCCGGCGGCGGCGGGCCGCGGTCGCGGTTCGGGGGACGGAGGTGTCATAGCAACTGCGCGTGCGCGGATATCGCTTATCGCTGTGTGCGTGTTACGGACGGTTCATGGAATGTTCTAGAAGCGCGTATATGTGTGCGGTGATGTCGGCTCGGCGCGCCGCATCACAGTACTTAGATATCTGATCCAAGCGGTCGCGGGGGTTAGAAGGGAAGGGGATTCGGGAATTCTGACCATACTTAGATATCCGATCCAAGCGACCGAGGCGGATACCCGAATGAGTATCGGCGTTTAAGGTAGTAGTTCTTCCCAACTTCCGCTGAAGGCGGAAGTGGGGATGCTGATCAGGGCTGTGGCCCTCTACAGTGAAATGCTGCTACAAGGTAGTGGCCGTGGCGGCCACGTCGGGCGTCTTAGTGCTGGGGGTTCAGGTCGGGCGTCGCTGCTGTAGCGGCGTCGCTGCTGTAGCGGCGCCGCGCTCGGCTGTCGACGGGATGATGGCATCGCGGGGCGAGGGCTTGTACTTGCGGTCCGGTGAGCGGGCGTTCAGGGGCGCAATCCCCCTGAAATGGCGGTGCGCCGAGCGGTCCGCCTTGGAGTACATGTCCCTCGCTAACCGAGAGACAAAGTTGTCCAGGCCCTCCCATTTTAAGTCCCGGTGGATCACGGCGTTCCTCACGTAACGCGGGGCCCCGACGACCGCCCGGAGGCTAAGGTTTTCTTGTGCGCGAAGACGACGCTTGTTAGTCTTCGAGCAGAATGCGTACCACGCAGGGGCCCCGTATGTGAGGCGGGATCTCACGTACGTCTTGTAGATCCCGAGCCGCGTCCGTAGCGGGAGGCGGAAGGAGAGCACTGGGCGGAGTCTCTCTCGGGCAATTTTCGCTGATGCCACTGTCCCGTCGACTTGGGCACTCAGGTTGAGGCGTCTGTCGAGCTGCACCCCCAGGTACTTGACTTGTTGCTGCCACGGCACGTGTTCGATCTGTTAAAGTTTTGTAGTCTGCAATAAATCTCAGAGATAGCCACACGCATTTTTACTAATAAATTACAGTCCATACAATAATCAACCTTAATTCGCTATCGGAAGAATCATAGTGGCCTATCGAGCCGCATCGTAGACTGGTTACCTGCCGAGCGCAAGAACAAAGGTCAAGTTATCGGTGCAGTATGCAAACTCGTAAACAAGTTACGTAATCACAAGTGCAGTGGATTTGGACATTTCCTTGTTAATTTTTGGACATTTGCGGATAGTTTGGAGTGTTGAGTGTTATCAAACATTATCCTACGGCTCGTGCCCTACAGAGTGGTATAAGTTTTAACGTTAAGGACTTACGGGAACTATGGAAACTTCGCAAAAAGAAACTGTTGAACAATTGTGCAGTGAATTGGAAGATTTACACAATCACATAGATAAAGTGCTAGAAAAATTTAAGAAGTGTCTTATGGCGCGGCTTACCAAAGGCTATTTAGAAGCAAGAATTCAATGTTTGGATGAATATTGGATTTCTTATAGAAATGCTCACAGGGCTCTATTAAAAGTGATACCTAGGGATAAAAGAAAGCAACTCGACTATTTTGCGAATGATGATTACAGTGCTTGCGAAGAAATTTTTATGCAAGTTAAGGCCGACATCAAGGATGCGTTATCGACAGTGCTATCACCGACCTCACCAGTAAGGGCATCCAGAAAGGACGACGCGGCACCTACTACTATACAAACTTCGCAAGTAAAACTACCTCGTATTGAATTAAAGGAATTTTCGGGACGAGATTACCAGGAATGGCCAAATTTCCAAGATTTATTTACCTCGCTGGTACACAATGATAAATCTCTCAGTAAGGTACAGAAACTTCATTATTTGAAAACATGTGTTACGGGCGAAGCCGAAGCGTTACTCAAGCACGTGCAAATCACGGAGGATAATTATGAGTTGGCCTGGAATATTTTAAGGGACGGATACAGCAATAAACGTGTTATCGTCGCGTCATTGTTCAAGCGATTGGTCAACCAACGAAAAATATTAAATCAAACGGCCCCGCAAATTAAATCGCTGCATGACACTACTATGGAATGCCTGAATAGTCTCAAGAATTTAGGTCTCAACACTGATACTTGGGATCCACTGGTCGTATTTTTAGTCGTGCAGAAGCTTGATAACGAGACACATAAGAAATGGGATGATCGCGTCAGTAAGGAAGATAGTGACACCCTACCTACATTATCAATGCTAATGAAATTTTTGGAGTCGAGATTCAGGATGCTTGAGCTACTAGCGCCAACACCGTCAAAAGATAAGGTTATTCGAGAACGTTCTTTGCACGTGTCCACTGCTGAGAAAAGTTGTTTGATGTGCCACGGTAACCATGCACTTTACCACTGCAAGGAATTCGGAAAAATGGAACCAACGCAACGTGGAGAATTCGTCAAGAATAAAAACTATTGTTACAATTGCTTGGTTCCTGGACACTCAGTCAAAAGTTGTCGGCTATCTACATCATGCAGAATCTGTCGCAAGCGTCACCACACTCTTCTACACCAAAACAGAACTACCACAAGTACCCAAGGCCATTCAAGTACCAATCAGCAGCCAAAGGTACCTACACAAGCAACTGTAGAAGATACAGAAGTCGAGACAAGTGTCAATGCGGTGATGACGCCAAACTCACAACAATACACAGGGAACCAAACTAAATAGTAAATCTACTGTTGTATTACTGATAGGCAATAGTAATAGAATAGGAAAAAAAGAAATAATCAGCTGTATGGATTATTTAACTAAACTAGAAGTAGGCAAAATAATTTTATGTGCATTTCCATATATACGTTGCCAGTCTCCAACAAATAATAGAAACATTCACTATCTCAATACTTTGATACATAATATAACATGTCGTTATAGTGATAAATTAGTGTTTTTTGACACCAATAATTTCATAGGTGAATGTGATCTGACAAAAGATAATATTTATCTTTCAAAATATTCTAGACGTAAGATTGCTACGTTAGTAGCAAATAATATTAATTTTTGGACGAGTTTACATAGTAAACGAAAACCTAGTTTTAAGACGCCTACCGATTTACCAGGAATATGTGATGGTAAATCTGTAGACTTGACGGCAGTTTTAAACTGAACATTAAGACAACGGAAAGGCCTCATGAACTAAGAATAGTACATCAAAATTTAGAAGGTTTTTCCGGCAAAGAATTATTAGTTGAATTATTTCTTGAAGAATTGGATGTTGACATTTTATGTTTGACTGAACATTGGCTGTATGAGAGTCAGATGATGTTCAGCCTAAACAACTATAATATTGTTAGCTACTTTAACAGGAAATCTGCTCAGCGAGGGGGTTCCATAATTTTTGTAAAAGATTCTTTCCTTAGTAAAGAGCGGACGGATATTGTCAGACTTTCTGTTGAGCGCGTTTGTGAGGTGACCTGTGCCGAGCTAGATCATCATATAATTATTTGTGTATACAGTCCTCCTAATAGTGATTTTAAAAGTTTTCTTAAAACAATGGACCAGGTACTTAAGTCCTGTTCATCTAGTAAAAAGAATTTAATTGTTTGCGGAGATTTTAATGTTGATATCTTAGTAGATAATCCAAAAAGTACACAATTTTTAAATCTTTTTAAATGTTATGAATTAGTAAACGTATTCTTTGAGCCAACACGAATCACTGCTACATCTGCTACTTGTCTAGACAATTTTTTTAGTAATATTAAATATTCTGTTAAATCAGTTATTAATAAACTGCCTTCTGATCATTCAGGTGTATATGTAGTTTATGTCAAGGAGTCCAAAGGCAAGTCCAGCATTTTGAACAAAGATAAGACTTTTTGTAGGCCGATTACTTCTAAAAATATACAAAAACTAAAAAATAATTTAGATAACAAATTGTTGTCGGTCGTTTACACAGGAAAAAATCCTGACGACCATTACAATAAACTATTTAACGTTATTACCTCAGAATATTCAAAAACTTTGAAACAAAAACAAGTTGTAGTGCATAGAAAAGTACAGTTTAGTGAGTGGGCTACTACCGGCATCTACATAAGTAGGAGCAGGCTTTATGACTTATATTCCCAAAAACAATATAATTTTAGTCCTTCCTTTCTAGAATATGTTAAAAATTATTCCAAAATATTTAAAAAAGTTTGTAGACAAGCCAAGGCAAATCGTATAAGTAGAAAAATAAATAATGCTCCTAACAAAATAAAAGAAACTTGGAATGTTATAAATAAAGAAACGGGTAAAAATAAAGCCAAAGAAAATATCTGTCAAATCAAATTTTGTGGTAAGACTATTACTAAAACTGAAGAAATAGTAAATATTTTTGATGATTTCTTTACTAACATTCCTTTGGAACTTACTTCTAATGTGAATTCTAGCCCCCAGCGTGCTGAAGCCTTGCTTAAGAATAATGTTAGGCCTTGTGATTCTAAATTTAAATTTAAGCATATTGGCCCCAAAGATATAATAGATGCATTTAAACAGTTAAATTTGAAAAAATCTGAAGACCATTGGGGCATGTCAGTTGCTGTAGTAAGCCATATCATAAATATCATAGCTGCTGATTTAGCTTTTATATTTAACGAATGTATTGATGAAGGCATATTTCCTAAACTAATGAAATGTAGTAAACTAATCCCCTTATTTAAAAAAGGAGAAAAAACAGATCCTGGCAACTACAGACCTATATCTATCCTGCCAATTTTGAGTAAGGTGTTCGAAAAGATAATGCTCAATCAAATGCTTCTTCATTTTAAGACCTACAACCTTTTCCATAGCCAACAATTCGGCTTTACTGGCGGGAAATCTACCACCGATGCGGGAGTAGCACTTGTTACTCATATATACGACGCATGGGAGAACAAAAATGATGGAATTGGATCATTTTGTGATCTCTCCAAAGCATTTGATTGCGTAGACCATCCGACACTTTTGCTTAAATTTCGTCAATACGGTTTTGATGATAATTCAATAAAACTTATAGAATCTTATTTAATTATTAATACGCGGCCTTTGGCACAGGGGCCAACAGGAAGACGGCGTAAGCCAGCTTCCACCAAGCCGTTGCCACCACCGGGACCCGAGAGGAACCAGCGCGATGAAGAGGGCTTCGTGAAGGTGGAAAGGAAGAGGAGGAAGCCCGTGAGCCGCAACAACTGCGGAACCGCGCCGCCCGGACCAGACTCTCCGCTGCGTCCTGCCGTACCATCGACGCAGCTATACGTGTCCCGTCTGCACTGGTCTACGAGGGTAGAGGAGGTCGTGGACTACGTCCGAAAGAAGTCCAACTTCACCTTGAGGGTTGAACGGCTGCAGTCTCGCCACAAAGCGAATTTTAATTCATATGTGGTGAGAGTGCCGACGCATCTGCCAACCTTCATGAAGGAGGACTTCTGGCCGCAGGGTGTCGTATTTCGGAGGTTCCGGGGTCGGCTACCCGACGATACTGTGCGTCACACGTCGCCGACATTACGTGTAAATTAGGATAAAAATTATATATAATTATTATGTATGTTACTTATAAGGTATTTATAATATGGGTCTCTGGCATTGTACAAAATTTGTAAGTACAATGCTATTGCCTGAAATAAAGGAATTTATTATTATTATTAACAGATAGGCATCAGACTGTTGATTTAAATGGCATAAAATCGCACGGATCTAATGTTAAGATAGGCGTACCGCAAGGTTCAATTCTTGGACCTTTCCTTTTCTTGGTTTATGTCAATGACTTGCCTTACATGGTTGAGAAGCAGGCTGGCATAGTGCTGTTTGCTGATGACACCTCGCTTATATTCAAACTTGATCGACATAGCACAAACGCTAGCGCGGTGAACAGCACCTTGTCTTCCATTTCTGATTGGTTTTCTGCCAATAATCTCATGTTAAATGCGAAAAAGACTCAATGCGTTCGATTTTCTCTTCCCAATGTGAGACAGGGCTGCGTTGACATAATGATAGATGGTGAAAAACTCGATCTTGTTGAAAGTACTACCTTCTTAGGAATTACAATAGACTCGGAACTTCAATGAGGTGCTCATATAACTAAACTTTCAAATAGGCTTACTTCTGCGGCTTATGCTGTTAGGAGAATAAGACAATTGACAGATGTAGCAACTGCTAGACTAGTGTACTTTAGTTACTTTCATAGTGTAATGTCTTACGGCATACTCCTGTGAGGGAATGCAGCCGATATTCAGACTATTTTTATTTTACAAAAACGGGCAATTCGTGCTATTTACGGGTTAGGATCTAGAGACTCACTCAGAGAATTATTCAAGAAAATAGATATACTTACCTTAGCATCACAGTATATATTTGAAAACATAATGTATGTAAGGAAAAATATTTTCTCATACAATAAAGTAAGCGATTTTACCGATAGAAACTTACGTAATAAGAATGACTTAGTTGCCCCGTTTTATAGGCTTAAAACAATTAATAAGACGTTTATGGGGAACTGTATACTTTTTTATAATAAATTGCCAAAATCGATCCTTGATATGCCAGACAAAAGATTCAAAACTTATGTAAAGAAAGTACTTTGTGAGAAGGCTTATTATAGGACCGATGATTACCTTAAAGACAAAAAAGTCGGGCTTGAGCTTGACGCGGGTCCCTCTAAAAATTTGTAATATAGGTACTCGAAAATGTCATAATTTGGTACATTTTGTACAAACTGAATCTACAACTTGACATTAATTTAAAATTTTGACATTCTAAAAATTAAATTATTATATGACATAACAAACAAAACAATGTATTCTCTGTCCACATTAACTTTAAGTATTAATTTAATTGTGAGTTGACGTCCTTGGAGAAAAGGTGCAGTGCAGTTTGTTACCGCTTCTTCTGCACTAGCGCTTTGGAAGCGGTAGTAAACTTAGCTGTAAGTAACTATTTGACGTCAATAATTGTGCAACAAAATAATGACGATTATTAAGAGATATTATAAATATCCTATGATAATAAAGATATATTTGATTTGATTTGATTTGGAATAAGAACAAAAAAGTACTATTAGCGACCGCAGTAGTTACAGTGAGAAGCGAAGAAGGATTCACTACTGTGTTAAGGGCGTTGATAGACCCTGGATCAGAGAGCTGTTTCATCACGGAACGAGCTGCTCAATTGCTGAAGGTCAGAAGGAGTCCAGTAAAGGGAAGCATTTTAGGGATGGGTTCCATGAAGTCTCGCATCACACAAGTAGTTCAGGTCGAGGTATTATCAAGGTGCTCTCAATTGAACCTCCAGATTGAAGCTTATGTCATCAATAAACAACTGACTACTGAAATCCCTAAACGAACAATAACGAATCACAACTGGTCTCACATCACAGGTCTGAGCTTAGCGGACCCCAACTTCTACAAACCTGGTTCAATAGATTTACTTCTGGGTCACGACGAGTATGCACAAATACTTCAGGATGGTATAATCAAAGCCCCTTTTAGGTTCTCCTTGCGCGCAAAACACAAGCCTAAGGTGGTCTTATTTGGAAGAGTTGACCATAATATACAACCAGAACAATCTATCACAGTCATGCACAATCAAATAGAAGTAGAAGACATGTTAAAAGTCCTATGGGAAATAGACACAAATACACAAAGAAAGCTTACGAAGGAAGAAGAAATTTGTGAAAAGATTTATAAAGAAACACACACAAGAAACAAATAAGGAAGATACATTGTGAAGCTACCTTTTAAAACAGATAATCCAAAATCAACAGAAGGAAACACACGAAGCATAGCTATGAAGAGGTTCGAATATTTAGAAAGAAGATTAAACAACAATCAAGAATTAAAAAAAGCTTACACAGAAGTAATGGATGAGTACATTAAAATGGGGCACATGGAAGAAGTGCCAGCCAGTGAAATTTCTAAAAAAGCCGTGTACCTGCCACATCACGCCGTCGTACGTTCAGATAAAGAAACAACTCGCACACGAGTAGTATTTGACGCTTCTTGCAAGGGACAAAATGGAATCTCGCTCAATGAAGAACTTTTAGTTGGGCCAGTTTTGCAAGAAGATTTAAGAAGCATTATTATGAGATGGCGTCTACACAAGGTCTGTTTTGCGAGTGACATTGAAAAAATGTACAGAATGGTACTAGTAACAAAGGATAGTTCTGATTTCCAAAGAGTATTATGGCGAGGGAATACTTCAAAATTTGAAGAAATCAAAGATTACAGGCTCCTCACTGTAACTTTCGGCACATCTTCGGCACCATATCTTGCCGTTCGCACGCTGATTCAATTAGCACAAGACGAAGGTGAAAGTTACCCTGCTGCAGCTAAAATAATAAAAGAAGATTGCTAGGTTGATGACGTCATGTCCGGCTGTGACACTGTATCAGAAGCCATTGAAGTTAGCAAGCAACTAGAAACCATTCTAAGCAAGGGCAAATTCACACCCAAGAAATGGATTTCAGACAGCGCTGAATTTCTTAGATCCATAGAACCAGACAAGCGCTCTGCGAAAGCCAGTCTCGATCTCAATGGATGGCACAGTAAAGTTCTTGGGTCTGTCGTGGAACCTAGGCGATGATGAATTTCAATACAATTTGACACTACCACCCCTATCAAACAATGTGACGAAAAGGACTATTTAAGCCGATTTGCAAAGACTGTTTGACCCACTCGGCTGGATTGCTCCTATCGTCGTCAATGCCAAATTACGCGTCCAGAAGCTATGGTTGTTAGGTGTCGGCTGGGACGAGTCTATTGACAATGACCTGGAGAAGCAATGGCGAAATCTACGCAATGATGTTTCAAACGTGAACGACATCACCGTCAAACGATGGCTCAGTACAAAAGGTATTGATAAAGGGAACATCACCCTACATGGCTTTAGTGATGCCTCTATGCACGCTATATCAGCAGTCATCTACTGTCGAACAATTGACTCTCGCGGACACATCAGAACGAGTATCGTGGCCGCGAGAACTAAAATAGCTCCCGTAAAACCAGTGTCCATCCTGCGCTTAGAGTTGTGCGGAGCGGTGCTGCTCGCAAAACTCCTACACCACGCCGCTCAAGGCATGAGAATACCGTCAACTCAAACCTTCGCATGAACTGATTCATCGATCACACTATCATGGCTATTCGGCGAACCCAATAGATGGAAGCCTTTTGTTGCAAATCGCGTGGTGGAGATCCTAGAAACCACTAACGCAAGTCAGTGGCATCATGTTGAATCTGAAAACAATCCAGCTGACATCGCCTCGCGAAGTGAAGTAAATTATGGTGGTACGGTCCGAAGTTTTTATCTGAAAAGGAAATTCACTTTAGAAGACCCAACATTAAAGAAACAGACAAGAATGGAAAGGAGAAAGATAAGAGTTTTATAGAAGATAATATAAGAGATTTTTTCGTCAATTTTGATAATTTATTAGAGCTACAAAAGACTATTGCATACTGCAAAAGATTCTTAAATTTCAAGAAAATAAGCAATATAGGAGAAAGTATTTCAACAGAAGAACTAGACAAAGCTTTGAAGATATGTATAAGAAAGGCACAGATGGAATGTTTTGCCAATGAAATAGAAATGATACAGAAAAACAAAGGTGTTAAGAAAACAAGTAATCTAAAAGTATTAAATCCATACCTAGATGATGACGGTATACTATAATAATATCAAAATAGGAGGCAGGCTTAGACATGCGAACATCAGTCTCGACAACAAGCATCCCATAATTCTCGATCACAAACATATACTTACCTCATTCATTATAGCTGATGCTCACCAGAAAACCCTTCACGGAGGTATACAACTAATGCTATGTCACCTACGATGCACATACTGGATAATATGAGCCAAGGAATTAGTCAAATCACATCTTCATAAATGTCTAGTCTGTGCGAAACTCCGGGCGAAAACTAGAACTCAAATAATGGGCGATCTTCCACAGGCGAGGGTAACACCTGCTCGCGCTTTTTTACACAGTGGAGTTGACTTTGCGGGCCCATACAATGTCCTGTTCTCCAAAGGAAGAGGAGGAAAATGAATGAATGGTACTAGTAACAAAGGATAGTTCTGATTTCCAAAGAGTATTATGGCGAGGGAATACTTCAAAATTTGAAGAAATCAAAGATTACAGGCTCCTCACTGTAACTTTCGGCACATCTTCGGCACCATATCTTGCCGTTCGCACGCTGATTCAATTAGCACAAGACGAAGGTGAAAGTTACCCTGCTGCAGCTAAAATAATAAAAGAAGATTGCTAGGTTGATGACGTCATGTCCGGCTGTGACACTGTATCAGAAGCCATTGAAGTTAGCAAGCAACTAGAAACCATTCTAAGCAAGGGCAAATTCACACCCAAGAAATGGATTTCAGACAGCGCTGAATTTCTTAGATCCATAGAACCAGACAAGCGCTCTGCGAAAGCCAGTCTCGATCTCAATGGATGGCACAGTAAAGTTCTTGGGTCTGTCGTGGAACCTAGGCGATGATGAATTTCAATACAATTTGACACTACCACCCCTATCAAACAATGTGACGAAAAGGACTATTTAAGCCGATTTGCAAAGACTGTTTGACCCACTCGGCTGGATTGCTCCTATCGTCGTCAATGCCAAATTACGCGTCCAGAAGCTATGGTTGTTAGGTGTCGGCTGGGACGAGTCTATTGACAATGACCTGGAGAAGCAATGGCGAAATCTACGCAATGATGTTTCAAACGTGAACGACATCACCGTCAAACGATGGCTCAGTACAAAAGGTATTGATAAAGGGAACATCACCCTACATGGCTTTAGTGATGCCTCTATGCACGCTATATCAGCAGTCATCTACTGTCGAACAATTGACTCTCGCGGACACATCAGAACGAGTATCGTGGCCGCGAGAACTAAAATAGCTCCCGTAAAACCAGTGTCCATCCTGCGCTTAGAGTTGTGCGGAGCGGTGCTGCTCGCAAAACTCCTACACCACGCCGCTCAAGGCATGAGAATACCGTCAACTCAAACCTTCGCATGAACTGATTCATCGATCACACTATCATGGCTATTCGGCGAACCCAATAGATGGAAGCCTTTTGTTGCAAATCGCGTGGTGGAGATCCTAGAAACCACTAACGCAAGTCAGTGGCATCATGTTGAATCTGAAAACAATCCAGCTGACATCGCCTCGCGAAGTGAAGTAAATTATGGTGGTACGGTCCGAAGTTTTTATCTGAAAAGGAAATTCACTTTAGAAGACCCAACATTAAAGAAACAGACAAGAATGGAAAGGAGAAAGATAAGAGTTTTATAGAAGATAATATAAGAGATTTTTTCGTCAATTTTGATAATTTATTAGAGCTACAAAAGACTATTGCATACTGCAAAAGATTCTTAAATTTCAAGAAAATAAGCAATATAGGAGAAAGTATTTCAACAGAAGAACTAGACAAAGCTTTGAAGATATGTATAAGAAAGGCACAGATGGAATGTTTTGCCAATGAAATAGAAATGATACAGAAAAACAAAGGTGTTAAGAAAACAAGTAATCTAAAAGTATTAAATCCATACCTAGATGATGACGGTATACTAAGAGTAGGAGGCAGGCTTAGACATGCGAACATCAGTCTCGACAACAAGCATCCCATAATTCTCGATCACAAACATATACTTACCTCATTCATTATAGCTGATGCTCACCAGAAAACCCTTCACGGAGGTATACAACTAATGCTATGTCACCTACGATGCACATACTGGATAATATGAGCCAAGGAATTAGTCAAATCACATCTTCATAAATGTCTAGTCTGTGCGAAACTCCGGGCGAAAACTAGAACTCAAATAATGGGCGATCTTCCACAGGCGAGGGTAACACCTGCTCGCGCTTTTTTACACAGTGGAGTTGACTTTGCGGGCCCATACAATGTCCTGTTCTCCAAAGGAAGAGGAGGAAAAACGACAAAAGCCTACATCTCCATCTTCGTTTGTATGTGTACGAAAGCCATTCACCTCGAGCTTGTCGGAGATCTTACGTCAAAAGCTTTCATCGGAGCCTTTAGGGGTTTTGTCGCACGGCGTGGTAAATGAGCACAACACATATGGAGTGATCAAGGCAGGAATTTTATCGGAGCTCATAAAGAGCTTGTAAACGCCTGGAAAGAGGCTAAATTGGAGTTTCAAGGTCAGATTGCTGATTCACTGGCCCAAGATGGGACACAATGGCACTTCATCCCCCCCTACAGCCCCTCCTTTGGCGGCTTATGGGAGACAGGTGTCAAATCACTGAAATATCACTTACGCAGAATCCTCACGACGAATCTGACTTACGAAGAAATGTCCACAGTTTTATGTGAAACCGAAGCCTGTCTGAATTCCCGTCCATTATGTCCCATAGATGATTACGATGCCGAAAATCTGAATCCACTCACACCTGGCCATTTTCTCATAGGGGAGCCTCTCACAGCAGTTCCCACACCTGGACAGAAAATTGACAATATTTCCAACCTGTCTCGCTGGCGATATACTCAGAAGCTGTTGAAAGACTTATGGCAAAGATGGCAGCATGAATATTTATCAAGGCTACAACAGAGACCTAAGGCTCAAACAAAGAGACGAATTCAAAATTAACGACATAGTATTAATAAAACAAGACAATTTGCCCCCTGGCAAATGGTTGTTGGGTCGAATTGTCGCAAAGCATCCAGGACCCGACAAAATTACGCGTGTGTAAAGTGTAAAAACTGGTGATTCAGTAACTAAAAGATGTGTATCAAAATTATGTTTCTTGCCTCTCACCGAGTCACAGGACTCATAATTTAATTTGTATTCTTTTATAATAATTTAACTTTACTCTGATTCAATTTTCAATCGCAACATGCCTGTTTGTTATGTCAGTTAATTTTTGAGTTTAACTTTCATGCAGGTACTCATTCCTTATTAATCGTTAATTTAGATGATTTTTATTTAATATTGGTGATACTTACTCGCCTATCATTACTTTTTGAGTACCTACTTTCTTAATTAGTTAAAGGGTCAGGCCCCTTTCGGCGGGCGGCATGTTCGATCTATTTACTCCTTATAAGCATTGAAGCTTGTTAAAGTTTTTTAATCTGCAATAAATCTCAGAGATAGCCACACGCATTTTTACTAATAAATTACAGTCCATACAATAATCAACCTTAATTCGCTATCGGAAGGATCAGCACGTCTTCCCCGAACAGCTTCAAGGGCGGCGGTGGGCCGGTGCTCCCGGATATAAGTGCCTGCTTCTTGCTGACGTTCACCGACAGTCTCCATTTGGAGAGCCAGTCAGGCAGGGCGTCCAGTGCTGTCTGGACCTTCTTGGCGGTGTGCTTTGCGTTCATGCTGACCGCAAAGTACGCAGCGTTGTCAGCGAATAGAGCCAGTTGGGCCTGACCAGCCACTGCCACTGGGATGTCGTTGGTGTACCACGCGTAGCACGCAGGCGACAGGCAGCTTCCTTGGGGAACACCAGCCCGCACGGGGCGTTCTGTTGAGACGGCGTCTTCGACCGCCACCCTTATCTTTCTGCCTTCGAGGAAGAGACTTATCGCTTTCAAGCGCTTCCTGGAACCTTGCCCAGCAGATTTTGGTCGATCTGCTGGGCAGCGAGACCCTCGTCGGGAGGTTCTGTAGGACGAGAAGGACAGGTCTGTGGTCTGACGGCAGGTCTAGGTAGACTTCCAGTGTTGGCGGTGTTCGTAGTCCTCTGTTGGCCACGATGTCGATGGTGTCGGGCTCGCCGTTCAGGCTGTGGTGAGTCGGCTCGTCCGGGCCCACCACCTCGTAGTCATGAGCTACAGAGTCCTGGTGGAGGAGTCGCCCGCTAGGGCACACCCTCGTGGAGTTCCAGGCGGTGTGTTTGGCGTTGAAGTCGCCAGCCACAAGTGTCGGCGTGGGGTCATGCAGGAGTGTGTGCAGCTCCTTGAGGTCCAGCCTTTTCTGGCGCGTCCTTTTCTGGCGCGCGACGCTCTAGGGCGGCACATAGGCCGCAAACAGCCGCGGCTCCTGGCCGGCGACGTTGACAAGTACGCCCAACGCGTACATCGTCTGGAACTTCTTGCAGGGAATGGCCTGGTGAACGACATTCCTCTTGATGGCTTTTTTTGGCGGCTGGCAACCCTAGAGCATAAATGTCAAAATTATTGCTCCGTATTTAATATTGTAAATTTAAATATTTTTATAGCTAAATCTAATCAATACATATAATAAAATCGTAACCGATCGCTGTCTGTACATGGAAGATAAATGAGTAAAAATATTTTTGGGGTCTTTTACCAACGCAATAGAACACAAAACAATGATTTTTAGAATTTTTGTCTGTTTGTCGGTTTGTCTGTTTGTCTGTGCGTTTGTGCACGCTAATCTGAGAAACGGCTGAACCGATTCGTTTGCGGTTTTCATTGAAATATTGTGATAAGTTTCACTTAAAATTTAGTGTTTGTTTTATTTAAATCCGTTCATAAATGAAAAAGTTAAATCAATTTTAAAGAATCACGTCAAACATTTTTGTTCGAAAAACTGTGTTTGTAGACGCTAATCTCAGAAACGGCTGAACAACTTCGGTTGCGATTTTCATTTATGTATTTAAATAAGTTTCACTTAAAATGTAGTGGTTGTTTCATTAAAATCCGTTGATAAATAAAAAAGTTATATCAATTTAAAGAATCACGTCAAAGATTTTTGTTCGAAAATTTGCTATGAAATAAACTGTACAGTAGCATTGGCTAAAACTTTTGTCAATTTTATATTAAGGTTTTTATAAAATAATGAAGTTAATTACCGGCCAAGTGAAGGTCGGGCTCGCGCACAAAGGGCTCCGTCCCGTTATCTATAAAAAATCACGTTTGTTGTACGGGAGCCTCAATTAAATATTTATTTTACTCTATTTTTAGTTGTTATATCGGCAAGAGAATTACATCATTATGAAAATTTCAACTGTCTAGCTATCACGGTTCATGAGAAACAGCCTGGTGACAGACAGGCAGACGGACGGAAGGACGGACAGCGGAGTCTTAGTAACAGGGTCCCGATTTTAGCCTTCGGGTACGGAATACGGAACCCTAAAATTTACTATTTTGATGTTTTCGGAGTGTTTTTATTAGTTTTTTTTTGGTCACCGATAGATGGCGCTGTTAAAAATACACAGAACCTAGGGCCACAAGACCCAACGCCATGAAACGGCCATTTTTAGCATGATTGTGGGCGCGAAAATGGAAAAAGGAATCAAAATAGGAAGTATTAGGTTAGGCTCAGGGGATGTCCTCTGACTAAAGCATAGGGTGCAGTGAGCGAGTCACGGACCACCATAGCGGTCGCCGCGCCGGGGCTGGCCCATAGTGGCTGAGAGGTAACACCGCGGAGTTTTTAGTGGTAAACGCCACATAACCATACCGGTCTCCCGTTACTGGCAAGGTGTCCGAAGGGATTTTTCCCGCGCAAAAGAGGCGCAACTGCTGCCTCCATGACGTGGGCCAGTCGGGCGATGGGAACGGCATTCCGTCGCTCCACAAATACGGTCCTCTAGGTTGAAAGGAGCATTTGTGTCAACACGCGTCTTTACCCTAGCGGATAAAATTGAAGGCCGATGTACCACCGCGCAGGCCACTCAGACTCCTCTCGATAACTGAGAGAGTACCTCGAATAAGCTCAGCCGAAGCCGCTGATAAGCGGTCGCCGTATACCAGGTCTTTGGAGCAAGATTTAGCACACGGCCTTGGCAAAAGCGGTAACGCCGTTATGTCACCATGAGTTTTTTTGTGAGTGAGAGCCATAACCGTCCGATTTCCTGTGGCCGAAAGGCACCTTTTCCTCACGTAAGAAAAAAGGTTAGGGAAAAATGGTTAGGTTAAATTTAGGTTAGGCACTGCAATAAAAATGTGTGGAACACCCATACCAAGACTACTTAGTATTGTGACCTCCTTCCCTGAGGAACGAAAGATCATGGTCATTTTTCAGTTCTCCAAACCTCTAAACAGCCGTATACGACGCCCTACCCGAGAAACTCTTCAAACGGAGGTTCTTAGTGAACACTAAGCAGACATTGATCTCAGAGAACACTAACTTCCTACCATCCTTGAATCTCTACTGGTAAAATGTGCCGAGACACTGGCACGTCAAATACCTGGAGGTATCTAAAGTTTGGCAGATGCCTCAGCTTGAAAGTCCACATCAATAGAATGGTGACGATAGTGAAAATGGCCCGGGGGAAGGTCTATCCAGTACTTTCCTCTCGCTTCCAGCTACGGACGCGGCTCATGATTAAGGCGATCTTAAGAAAACCTATGTTTAAGGTTACTTGAGGAACGCCGTCATCCGTCGGGACTTAAAGTAGAAATGCTTATTTCTCGACTTTCATCTCCCGCTTAGCGAAAGACATGTTTGACAAGGCTTACCATTGCACCGCCACATCGGGAGGGCGGGGGAGAGGGGGTGATACGTATAGACGGTGGCAGCAGTTCGCTGCAGAGAGCTACAGCAGATTAGTGATGTGGAAACTGACGCCAAAAGACGGAAGATGAATGAAATATTAGCAAAGTCACTACGTATTGCATAAGTATTTCGTATTAGAGAGACCCACGGCGTAGCAGTAACATTCGGTAACAGTGTAAGTTTACATGTAGTTTACAGTCCATGCTGGCAGAACCATGATGGCAGAAGGGCCGTCGAAATATCTGGCAAAAAACGATATTAATAGTCAAAATTCCGATCGACTTAGACTGTGACTAGAGATAATGTGTGATCGTAGTAAACAAGGAACCCTTATAGTTTCGCCATTTCTGTCTGTCTCTCTGTCCGTGGTTTCACTTAGAGATAATTAGTACCAAGAAGCTGTAATTTGGCAACGGTCATGAACTTACAGTAGCACTAGGCAGGGCAACTGGCCTGACGGAGCCCATGCGATGGGTTGACGAAATAATCAAAGTCGCGGGTTACACCTGGATGTGAGCAGCACAGGACCGAGATGTGTCGACGAAGACATGTCTATGCTCAGCAGTGGACGGAAGAAGGGCTGAGATGATGATGAAATCTTTAGTTTTAATTCTAAGTCGAAATTTACAACTACGGAACACTTCACTGCGCGTGACCTGATATGCACTTGACCGGTTTTATTAAAAATATCAAAATAACGATTCTTATAAACTAAAGTCCACGCTGACGAAGTCGCGGGCAACAGCTAGTAAATAATATTACTTGTTTGTAAAATAAACTAGGTTTAATCATAATTGATAATTTGTTTGTGTAATTTCAGTGTATTTTGTGAAATAATAGTGCTCTTAGCTGACGTTCAGTGGGTATAATTGTTAACGGCTTTTTACAACTTTTACAAGGTAAGAACGGTACAATAACTAATCCTTTTTACATATCTCAATAAACACCACGTCCTTTGTGCACTGTTTTTCATAATTTTGGAAAATTTACTCATATAAAGCACATACAAATTGACACTTGTTTTTGTAACAGTAGTGTTGACGGCAGGCCAACACTGGGTCAGGAATAGGTGGACTGTTGTTGTTGCCGGTTCCAAATAAAACACTGGAGAGATTGTTTCACTTCGATGGTGTATTCACTATAGCTTTAGCACTGTGACTGTACAATTGATCTATTGTATCCTATATCTATACAACTGGCGTTATGCGCAGGTAGCACCGATACGCGTGAGTGTCCCGACCAATCACAGCGCACGCTTGGCTGTTGCTCGAGTTTGCGTGAGTGGGGATGTGCCTACCATTGGCAATAATGTAGGCGTTGTGATTGGTCGGTCCTCTTACAATTTTTTGTGGCACGCTGTTCTGTCGTCAACATCCTCCCTCCGGCGAAGGAGTTCCGCAGCCATTTCTGGAAGACGACTGCGTGCCCGTTGTGCAGCGCGTCCTCTCCCTCTGGTCCGGGGAGAGTGCGGTTTGGAGCGTGATGAGCTTGGCGGTGGGTCGTCGAAAGGTTCCTCCCGCAGTCTTGATTTCGATGGTGCGTACCACGCCGTCGGGCCCGGGGAAGGTATGTGTGATGATTCCCCGGGGCCATGTGTTGCGTGGTAAAGTGTGGTCAGCGATGACCACTATGTCGCCGATCTTGATTTCTTCTCGGCGTCCGTGGCGGTCGGTGCGTGGCACGATGGTCGGCAGGTACTCCTTCAGCCAGCGTTGCCAAAAGTTTTCAGCCAGTCCTTGTGCTGCTCTCCATGTCTTCTTATCGGCCTCGTGACACGCTCCGGTGAAAGGCAGGCCCGTCGACGACCCCAGCAGAAAGTGGTTTGGTGTCAATGCTTCTGGGTCGCTTGGGTCGACGGGCACGTGGGTGAGAGGCCGAGAGTTGACTGAGTACTCGGCCTCGGTGAGTAGAGTTGCTAGGACCTCTTCTTTTGGAGCTTTCTCGTGTAGAGTTGTTGAGAGCGCTGTCTTGACGGAGCGCACCATCCTCTCCCAGGCTCCTCCTTGATTGGGCGCGCCCGGCGGGATGTATTTCCATTTTGTCCCGTAGGTGAGGCCGGCCCGGTTGAGTGCGGGCAGCCATTCCTTGTAGGTTCTCTTCAACTCGGCGTCTGCTCCTTTGAAGTTTGTGCCATTGTCCGTATATATGACAGCAGGCCAGCCGCGTCGTGCCGCCATTCGTTTCAACGCCAGGATAGCTGAGTCGGCCGTGAGTGATGCCACCAGCTCCACATGTATGGCTCTTGTGGTGAGGCACGTGAACAAGGCGCCCCACCTCTTCTCGTGACGTCGGCCGATCGTGACGGTCATCGGGCCGAAGTAATCCAGCCCACAACAGCTGAAGGGCCGCTGGAAGGCTTGCAGGCGTTCTGCTGGTAGGTCTCCCGTAGGCGGGCTCGTCGGGTGCTTCTTCTTGAGGCGACACATCTGGCAGGAGGCCGCCACTGTCTTCACCGCAGGCCGTAGTCGCACGATGTAGTATTGTTGACGTAGGTCGTTGACGACTCGTTCAGGGTTGGCATGCCCGGCCCTCTTGTGGGCCCGGGCTATGAGCAGTTTGGTGAAGCTGTGACGTCCACTCAGCACGATGGGATGTTTCGCCTCGTCTGGGATATCTGCCTTGTTAGCACGCCCGTCGATCTTCAGCAGGCCGTCTTCCAGCTTGATAGAGAACCGGCGTAAAGGGCTGGATCTTGGCACGGCGTGTCCTTTCTTGAGTTCGTGGAGCTCTTGCGGGAAGGAGTCCTCTTGTGCACGTTGTACCCACAGCCGGGTCGCCCTCTGGATGTGGTCTTGGCTCAGCGTGGCGCTTTGGTTTTTACAGCGCTGAGGAAACAGCAGCACTTGAGCCGTAGCGCCAATCAAGCGGTCGTATGAGGAGAACCGCTCGATGTCAGGCAGTGCTGAGTCTTGACTCTTCGTGACGACGTGTACTTCCTCTTCCTGGGTGTCTTCTCGGCATGCGTCCCATTGCGGCCATTCAGACTTCGGCCGTCTCAGGAACTCTGGCCCGGTGAACCACACGTCGTCTTCCTTTGGGACGTAGCCGCCCCTCGTTGCGATGTCTGCGACGTTGAGATGGGTCGGCACCCATCGCCAATCCGTTGCCCTTGATGACTCGGTGATTTCTCCTAGGCGGTGCGTCACGAATGGAGTGTATCGGTGGCTCCCGTTGCGCAGCCAGTGGAGTACGGTCTGCGAGTCGCTCCAGTAGTGTGTGTCGTCTACTTGAACGCGATGATCTTCTTTGATGTGTTTTGCGATTCTGGCGCCAATCAACGCTGCTTGTAGTTCCAGGCGCGGCACTGTCTGCGTCTTCAATGGCGCCACCTTAGCTCGCGCCGCCACTAGCACGGTCTTGATTTCGCCGGTCTCTAGTAGCAGCCTCCAGTATGCCACGGTTGCGAAGGCGTCCTCACTGGCGTCGCAGAAGATGTGGAGTTCTCTGCGTCGCACGTTGCTCCCTCCGTGGTAGCTCCGGGGCACTCGCAGGCGTCCGATGGCTTGGAGTCCGGCTAGCCATGCGTCGAAGTCGGCCGCGACGTCCTCAGGCACCGGCTCGTCCCACGGAGTCTGGCAGCGCCACAGTTTTTGTAGCGTGATCTTCGCGGTGATGGTATAGCAGCACAGGAGCCCGAGCGGGTCGTAGATGCTCATCACTGTTGATAGCGCCTCGCGTTTCGTGGGTGCACGTGTACGTGTCCGGACTGCCTCAGGAACTTTGTTCAAAGCGATGTTGAAGCTTAGGCTGTCCGTGTCGGAGTCCCACAGAAGTCCCAGCATCTTCTCGGCGCCGCCTAGCTGCGTTGTTGCTGCGTTGGCGCGTCGGTCTCCCTGCGTCGCGGCGAGCAGCTCGGCACTGTTGCTGTTCCAGCCGCGCAGGTGGAAGCCTGCTCGTTTGTGGACTTCATCTACTTGTTTGATGACCTCCTTCCCATGTGTGAGGTCGTCGAAGCTCTCGACGAAGTCGTCCATGTAATGCGACTCCGTTATCGGCCTTAGAGCAGCCGGGTGTGTGTCTCGGTGATTGTGTGCGTTCTTGTTACGCACACTGTGGGCCAGGAACGGTGAGCTGGATGCCCCAAAGATCATCGACGTCATCTTGTACTTGCTCGGCGGGTCGGTTGGTCGTTCCCGCCACAGGAACATCTGCGCCGGCTGGTCCTTCTTCTGGATCTTCACTCGCAGGAACATTTCTTCTATGTCCGCGGTGACCGCGTAGTCGCCTTCTCGAAAGCGAAACAGGATCGAGTTGAGGGACCGCAGCATGTCTGGTCCTTGAAGTAGATGATCGTTCAGGCACGTCCCGTGGGTCTTTGCCGCTGCGTCGAGCACCACCCTTATCTTGCCAGGCTTGTTGATGTTGCGTACCGCGAAGTGAGGCAGGTACCATGCAACAGGACTGGCGTCTTCGGTCCCGTCGCAGAGCTTGGCGTAGCCCTTGTCGATCATGCTGTTGATCTTGGCGTGATACTGCTTCTTCTCGTTCGGGTCCTTTTCAAGCTTGGCCTCGAGCGTCTTCAGTCTTTTCAAGGCGGCGTTGTAGCTCGGCGGCAGCTGGGTCTCGTTGTTGCGCCACGGCAGGCCCACTTCGTAACGCCCGTCCTTGTAGCGCACTGTGTCCTCGAAGATCTTCACGGCTCGCTTATCTTCGATCTTCATGTGTTGTGAAGTTAGTGACACTCCCAAAGCGTCGAGTTGAAAGTGTCTGGTCACTAGGTCCTCCAGTGGCTCGGCGTCGGCAGGCTCGTCGGTGACCACGTGCAAGACGTCGTGCTCGCGTCTCAGCGTCGCGCTAGGCACCGCTCCGTGTAGCACCCAGCCGAGCTCGGTTCTCGAGGCGGCCGGTTCCTCCGCTCCCCCGCAGCGTAGCTCTCTGGTCACGATGAATTGCCAGTTGTCGGTGCCTATCAGGATTCTAGGCTTCGCGTTGCTGTAGACCACGTCGTCCGCGCTGAGGTCGCTGAGATGACGCAGTTGTAGTACGTCAGCCGGGATGGATTGCGGCGTGAGGTCTAGGCCCGCCATTGTCCTGGCGGCGATGCTGAAGTCTTCGCCACAGGCGCCCTTGATTGTGAGCTTGACACGTCGGCTTTTCAAAACTTGTTTCTCGCTGCCGATGCTCTTCACTTGTAGCCGCGTTGTTGGACCGTCGGCGCCAATCCGTTGTGCCAGGTCGGCGTCCACCAGCGTGATAGTGGAGCCCTCATCGAACAGCGCGAAGGTTTTGAAGCTGCCGCGCTTTCCGGAGAGTGTCACCGGGCAGATCTTCAGTTTGACGTCACTGCGCGTAGCTGTGGCAGTGACGGTCGCAGTGTCGCTGTTGGAGGCGGCTGCCGCAACGGAGGCGGCTGCAGCGGTGTCAGCGGCAGCGGCGGCGATTTCTTGTTTCGGTTCGCCGTGAAGCAGCCGGTGGTGAGGTCGTCTGCAGCCGTTGATGCCGCAAGTCTTTCTCTTACAGTTGGAGCGTCGATGTCGGCTGGCGAGGCATTTGAAGCACAGCCCGTTCTTCTTGACGACCTCCCAGCGCTCGTCGTACTGCATCTTCTTGAATGTGTGGCAGTCGGGCAGCGTGTGTGGGTCTTCACACGCTGGGCAGCGAACGTCGTCTTCGCTCGGCGTATTTGTAGTGTAGATTTGCTTTTTCTTTGCCTCTGGTCGCGAGGCGGCGGCAGCGGCGGCGTTGCGAGGCGGCTCTCGCTTCTGCTGGGTTGGATTCGTTTTCGCCTTGGAGAATCCGTACTTGAGTGCGACGTTGGCTTCCCTCATCAAGAATCTTGACAGCTTGACGATGTCGGGTTCGGGGCCTGGATGGGCGTCGGCGTAGTCGTACCATCGGGGCTTCAGGTGCGGGGTGAGCTTGTCAAGCACTTCCCGCACTAACAGCGAGTCGTGTAGGCAGCTCTGCTTGACGTTGCTCAGGACGGCCACGATGTTTTGAACTTTCACGGCGAAGGTGTTGAGCTCCATCGCCGTTGTCCCCAGTCGTGGTAGGTTTTGGAGGTCTTCAAAGGCTAGGTCGGCTAGGAGCTCGGGTCTCCCGAAGCACTGCTCCAATGTCGCCATCACGGAGTCCGGGTGTGTGGCGGAGCTCAGCAACGACGTCACGGCGTCGCGGGCGTCCCCCTTGAGGCAGTTCCGAAGTCTCGCGAGGTTCTCCGTAGGTGTGAATCTGTAGAGATGCGTAGTCTCTCGGAAGGCGGCAGCGAACGAAGTCCACTCCTTTGGAGACCCGGAGAAGTGTGGCAAGTCTGTCGTCTGGCGCGGCGGTGGCCGAGACGACATCATCTTCTCCATGGTGGCAGCAAGCTTCTCGATGCCGCGGCTGTGCGGCGTCGGCGACCTCCTCTCGCCGCGGCGGCTGCGCGGCGTTGGTGACCTCCTCTCGCTGCGGCGGCTGCGCGGCGTTGGTGACCTCCTCTCGCTGCGGCGGCTGCGCGGCGTTGGTGACCTCCTCTCGACGCTGTGGTTGCGTGGCGCCGGAGACCTCCTCCGTCGCTCTGGTTGTTGTTCAACCCAGTCGATTCGTCTGCTTCTAGCGGTCAGCGTCGCGGCGGCGGGCGTAACGGCCGCGGCGCTATTGGCGTCATCTGCGTGAGGCGCCGGCGCGTTGACTGGGCCAGGTTTGAGCGAGGTGTCGGCGGTGGCCTCCCTCCGTACAGTGAGGGCGGCACTCGGCGTTGTCTCGTCCAGCCAAGCGTGAACTCGGCTGATGTTCTGGGTCGGCTCCCCATCTTCCACGGCGCTGTCGTCGTCCTCGAGCTCGGCGAGGTCGGCAGCCAGCCGCTTCTTCACGAGTTCCGCTTCGATCTGGAGCTCCTGGCGTCGAATGGCAGCCAGGCGTTCTTCAGCTTCAAACTGAAGACGTGCCACGGCGCTCGCAGTAGATCTCGTAGAGCGCGCAGTTCGTGAGCGAGTCCCGGTGACGGTCGGCTGTCCGGAGTGCGCCTTCAACCGTGTACGATGTTGATCTCGTACCGGCGCGGTGGTGGGGGGCGCGGCGGGCGCCGAGTGCGCGGGCGGCGCGTCGGTGGGATCTCCAGCTCGAAGGACAGGCGCAGCGCTTGATGCGGACGGTGATTGAGGTGGCTCGTCGAAAACGCGACGACCCTCGTCCACTCCGCTTTGGCTTCTAGTGACGACCATTCTCCTCGGTTTTCTTGAACGCCTTTTTCTTGATTTGGAATCCGGCTCGAAGGACCAGGAACTGTTGACGGCAGGCCAACACTGGGTCAGGATTAAGTGGACTGTATGTTGTTGTTGCCGGTTCCAAATAAAACACTGGAGAGATTGTTTCACTTCGATGGTGTATTCACTATAGCTTTAGCACTGTGACTGTACAATTGATCTATTGTATCCTATATCTATACAACTGGCGTTATGCGCAGGTAGCACCGATACGCGTGAGTGTCCCGACCAATCACAGCGCACGCTTGGCTGTTGCTCGAGTTTGCGTGAGTGGGGATGTGCCTACCATTGGCAATAATGTAGGCGTTGTGATTGGTCGGTCCTCTTACAATTTTTTGTGGCACGCTGTTCTGTCGTCAACAAGTAGGTAGGTTATGTTTTTGTTATTTCTTAGTAAGTGATCGGTTTTGTTAGCTATTCTAGCGTTTATTATCTTCCTTACACATTTTGTCAGTCCCTATATTGTAAAAATGTCCACCACAACCCGTGCAACGACAGCCAGGCAATTGGAAATTCAGCTGAAGGATGCCTTACTCCAGCTCAAGGCAGAAAAGGAAGACAATGGGAAACTATTATTGGAAAGGGAAGATAATGAACGTGAATACGAATTAATGTGTACGAAAAACATTAGACTCGAACAAAAGCTTTCTGAGAGTCTCTAATTATGCGATGAATTAAGCGAGCAACTTAACCGATTGCATTTAGAAGTAGATTCTTTCCGCCAATGCGGTGATACGTATGAGCAAACGCTCAGACGTACCTCCGAGTTAGAAAAAGAGCTGGGAGAGGCATATAGACTTATAAGTAGTTACGAACAAGATGCCCAGTCGCGTCAGTCAGCGGAGGTGTCCAGCCTCTTTGATGAGCTTATTGAAAGTGTCCATGTGCCTCCCTCAACATATTCCTCAGTAGTTGATCTCACTAGTGAGACATCATGCAACAATAATTACTTAGATAATTCAAATGCCATGAATAGTCACAATAAAGTTAAAAGACATTTAAAAATTTGTAAAAAAATCAAGAGAACCAATAATAAATTAAAGATTAATCTCAGGAAATCATGTTTATTAAAATCCAGTTCATTAAATTGTAAATTACAAACAGAGTTAGACTTATGTAATGAAAAATTGGCGGAAAGTCAAGAGTTGTATGAGGTCAACAGGATTAGACTTGAATCTCATATTATTAAATTGCAGGAGGACTATTCCTCCTTATTTTCTAAGTATGACCACCAACAAAAACAAAATACTGAGCACATGCTGACTGTGGAGAAATTGATTAGCGACAGCAAGTACAATCAAGAAACCCTTGATTTATTAGCTAAGCAATGTACTTGCGGGCAGCTCAACCAGCCCACCATCAGTGTCCCCACACCAGAGCTCTCTCCTTGTGTCAGTAATTTGTGCAATAGTGTGTCTGATTGTGTTGACCTTATGGAACCTCCGTGTAATACAATAGTTTTTTCCGATAGTATAGGTCGCAATATGGATTGCATATTTGACACACTTCTTCATAACTCTTGTGTCAATTACTGCTTCCCGGATGCAACATTTACTCAAATTTTAGAAAAAATAAAATTAACCAAAATAAATTGTAAATCTACTGTTGTATTACTGTTAGGCAATTGTAACAGAATAGGAAAAAAAGAAATAATCAGCTGCATGGATTATTTAACTAAACTAGAAGTAGGCAAAATAATTTTATGTGCATTCCCATATATACGTTGCCAGCCTCCAACAAATAACAGAAACATTCACTATCTAAATACTTTGATGCATAATATAACATGTCGTTATAGTGATAAATTAGTGTTTTTTGACACCAATAATTTCATAGGTGAATGTGATCTGACAAAAGATAATATTTATCTATCAAAATATTCTAGACGTAAGATTGCTACATTAGTAGCAAATAATATTAATTTTTGGACGAGTTTACATTGTAAACAAAACCCTAGTTTTAAGACACCTACCGATTTACCAGGAATATGTGATGATAAATCTGTAGACTTGACGGCAGTTTTAAACTGAACATTAAGACAACGGAAAGGCCTCATGAACTCAGAATAGTACATCAAAATTTAGAAGGTTTTTCCGGCAAAGAATTATTAGTCAAATTATTTCTAGAAGAGTTGGATGTGGACATTTTATGTTTGACTGAACATTGGCTGTATGAGAGTCAGATTATGTTCAGCCTAAACAACTATAATATTGTTAGCTGCTTTAACAGGAAGTCTGCTCAGCGAGGGGGTTCCATAATTTTTGTAAAAGATTCTTTCCGTAGCAAAGAGCGGACGGATATTGTCAGACTTTCTGTTGAGCGCGTTTGTGAGGTGACCTGTGCCGAGCTAGATCATCATATAATTATTTGTGTATACAGTCCTCCTAATAGTGATTTTAAAAGTTTCCTTAAAACTATGGACCACGTACTTAAGTCCTGTTCATCTAGTAAAAAGAATTTAATTGTTTGCGGAGATTTTAATGTTGATATCTTAGTAGATAATCCAAAAAGTACACAATTTTTAAATCTTTTTAAATGTTATGAATTAGTAAACGTATTCTTTGAGCCAACCCGAATTACTGCTACATCTGCTACTTGTCTAGACAACTTTTTTAGTAATATTCAATATTCTGATAAATCTGTTATTAATAAACTGCCTTCTGATCATTCAGGTGTATATGTAGTTTATGTCAAGGAGTCCAAAGGCAAGTCCAGCATTTTGAACAAAGATAAGACTTTTTGTAGGCCGATTACTTATAAAAATATACAAAAACTAAAAAATAATTTAGATAACAAATTGTTGTCGGTCGTTTACACAGGAAAAAATCCTGACGACCATTACAATAAACTATTTAACGTTATTACCTCAGAATATACAAAAACTTTGAAACAAAAACAAGTTGTAGTGCATAGAAAATTACAGTTTAGTGAGTGGGCTACTACCGGCATCTACATAAGTAGGAGCAGGCTTTATGACTTATATTCCCAAAAAAAATATAATTTTAGTCCTTCCTTTCTAGAATATGTTAAAAATTATTCCAAAATATTTAAAAAAGTTTGTAGACAAGCCAAGGCAAATCGTATAAGTAGAAAAATAAATAATGCTCCTAACAAAATAAAAGAAACTTGGAATGTTATAAATAAAGAAACGGGTAAAAATAAAGCCAAAGAAAATATCTGTCAAATCAAATCTTGTGGTAAGACTATTACTAAAACTGAAGAAATAGTAAATATTTTTGATGAATTCTTTAGTAACATTCCTTTGGAACTTACTTCTAATGTGAATTCTAGCCCCCAGCGTGCTGAAGCCTTGCTTAAGAATAATGTTAGGCCTTGTGATTCTAAATTTAAATTTAAGCATATTGGCCCAAAGATATAATAGATTCATTTAAACAGTTAAATTTAAAAAAATCTGAAGATCATTGGGGCATGTCAGTTGCTGTAGTAAGCCATATCATAAATATCATAGCTGCTGATTTAGCTTTTATATTTAACGAATGTATTGATGAAGGCATATTTCCTAACCTAATGAAATGTAGTAAACTAATCCCCTTATTTAAAAAAGGAGAAAAAACAGATCCTGGCAACTACAGACCTATATCTATCCTGCCAGTTTTGAGTAAGGTGTTCGAAAAGATAATGCTCAATCAAATGCTTCTTCATTTTAAGACCTACAACCTTTTCCATAGCCAACAATTCGGCTTTACTGGCGGGAAATCGACCACCGATGCGGGAGTAGCACTTGTTACTCATATATACGACGCATGGGAGAACAAAAATGATGGAATTTGATCATTTTGTGATCTCTCCAAAGCATTTGATTGCGTAGATCATCCGACACTTTTGCTTAAATTTCGTCAATACGGTTTTGATGATAAGTCAATAAAACTTATAGAATCTTATTTAACAGATAGGCATCAGACTGTTGATTTAAATGGCATAAAATCGCACGGATCTAATGTTAAGATAGGCGTACCGCAAGGTTCAATTCTTGGACCTTTCCTTTTCTTGGTTTATGTCAATGACTTGCCTTACATGGTTGAGAAGCAGGCTGGCATAGTGCTGTTTGCTGATGACACCTCGCTTATATTCAAACTTGATCGACATAGCACAAACGCTAGCGCGGTGAACAGCACCTTGTCTTCCATTTCTGATTGGTTTTCTGCCAATAATCTCATGTTGAATGCGAAAAAGACTCAATGCGTTAGATTTTCTCTTCCCAATGTGAGACAGGGCTGCGTTGACATAATGATAGATGGTGAAAAACTCGATCTTGTTGAAAGTACTACCTTCTTAGGAATTGCAATAGACTCGAAACTTCAATGGGGTGCTCATATAACTAAACTTTCAAATAGGCTTAGTTCTGCGGCTTATGCTGTTAGGAGAATAAGACAATTGACAGATGTAGCAACTGCTAGACTAGTGTACTTTAGTTACTTTCATAGTGTAATGTCTTAAGGCATACTCCTGTGGGGGAATGCAGCCGATATTCAGACTATTTTTATTTTACAAAAACGGGCAATTCGTGCTATTTACGGGTTAGGATCTAGAGACTCACTCAGAGAATTATTCAAGAAAATAGATATACTTACCTTAGCATCACAGTATATATTTGAAAACATAATGTATGTAAGGAAAAATATTTACTCATACAATAAAGTAAGCGATTTTACCGATAGAAACTTACGTAATAAGAATGACTTAGTTGCCCCGTTTTATAGGCTTAAAACAATTAATAAGACATTTATGGGAAACTGTATACTTTTTTATAATAAATTGCCAAAATCGATCCTTGATATGCCAGACAAAAGATTCAAAACTTATGTAAAGAAAGTACTTTGTGAGAAGGCTTATTATAGGACCGATGACTACCTTAAAGACAAAAAAGTCTGGCGTGAGCTTGACGCGGGTCCCTCTAAAAGTTTGTAATATAGGTACTCGAAAATGTCATAATTTGGTACATTTTGTACAAACTGAATCTACAACTTGACATTACTATAAAATTTTGACATTCTAAAAATTAAATTTAAATTATGATATGACATAACAAACAAAACAATGTATTCTCTGTCCACATTAACTTTAAGTATTAATTAAATTGTGAGTTGACGTCCTTGGAGAAAAGGTGCAGTGCAGTTTGTTACCGCTTCTTCTGCACTAGCGCTTTGGAAGCGGTAGTAAACTTAGCTGTAAGTAACTATTTGACGTCAACAATTGTGCAACAAAATAATGACGATTATTAAGAGATATTATAAATATCCTATGATAATAAAGATATATTTGATTTGATTTGATTTGATTTGATTTGATGATGTCCTCTATAAGGTCTGCCGTCGACGGGACTCTTCTCGTCCTTTCGGTAGCTGATGTACCCCGGGATCTTGAACACATCAGTCTTCCGGAGATTGGTCTCGCTGACCAGCAAAACGTCCACTCGCTGCTGACTGTTCGGTTCGGAAGTTCGTCAGCAGCAGCTTCTTCTTGTTGAGGGTCTCGGCGTTCCAGTAAACTATTCTCAGAGGGCCTCTATCCATATTAATATGGAGTGGGGGGGGGGAAGCCTCTGAGAAGACCCGTCGCGGCCAGCTGGTCGGGGGTCATGGCCGCAAGGGACTGGAACGCCTGGAAGAGCATCTGGCACTGCTGGGCTGGCATCATAGGAAGTTGTGGCTGTGGCTGGGAGGCCTGTGGGGCCTGGGGCTGGCCATTTATGGGTGCCGGGGCGGAGCTCCCGGCGGCTGCTTTCTTCTTCTTTTTTTTCTGTTTCTTCGGCAGCTCCGCTCCTCTAGCTATGGGGGCGTTATCGGGAGCCATCAGGGAAGCCCCCGTCGTCTCCTCCGTGGCTGGTCGCGGCGTTAGAGCAGAGCCCGTGCGTGCCACCGGGCCGGCGCGTTTGTGTCTTGCCTCCTTTTTGAAAACAGGGCAAGAGGTGTTGTTTGCGGGGTGTGCCCCCCCCCCGCAGTCGGCGCAGGTTACGGGCTGATCTCTAGGGCGATCACAATCAGCCGCCTTGTGGGGACCTCCGCATCGCACTCAGGCGATCGGCCAGTGGCAGTTTACGGAGGAGCGCCTGAAGAGCTGGCACCTGTGGCACTGGGCGCGGCCCTGCTTGCCCCGCCAGGGTTTAATTTTGATCCCCGGCATGTGCATGAGTTCGGTGATCCCATAGATGGCTGCTGCGTTAGCTGCTCTCTTAATGAGGCAGAAGAAAATGCATCCAGGGCGATCTCCCCTACTCCGGATGCCTTTGATGGCCTCTGCCTCATGGCCTTGCTGGGCGAGGGCGTCCCGGATGTCGCTCTCGTTGGTGTCTGCTGGCAGCCGTATCGCCACCTTCAGCTGGCGTTCGGCCGGGAGCGAGTGGCAGAACCAGCTGACGCCGGCGTCTGCTTCCAGTTTCGTCAAGTAAGACTGGACGAGCCAGTATTCCTGCTCGTCAGCCGGCGTGAAACTCACCCCTCGACCGAGAGGGCGGGCGGAAGGAGAACAACCAAGTGTGTTGGCCAGTTCGCGGAAGTGGGTGGCCCAGTTAGTGGGTGGCTCGACCACTATCCGCGGGTATCTCGCCTTTTTCGCGGCCGTTGCGCTTTGTTACGCGGGTCCGTCTGGTTCGGCTTGGTGTTAATAGGGCCGCTGGAAGCTGCAAGTTGTTGGGCCGTTGAGCGTGGTTGCACTCCGGTCCTTAACTGTGGTTGCGGGGGGAAGCGCGCATTCGCCTGGCCCGCTGAAATTCCCGGTGCTTGTTGGCGCGGGGCGGAAGAAGGTGTGGTGGGCGGCCCCGAGGGAGCGACACCCAACTGCTCTGTGGTGTGCGGCGGTATCACGAGGGAGTGACGGCAACACACTGCTTTGTAAGGCGGGGGGTGCGGGGGTGCAGTACAGCGGGCGAGGGGGGGCGACACGACGCGATGACCCAACAGCGGCGATGGCGGGGTTCGGTGCGGCAGGTGCGTGGGTGCCTGCGGTGACGCGCGCGAACGAGGGCGTCGGCGCCACAAAAGGCTGGGCAGGCGCAGGCGGGCGCGCGGCCGCCGCCGCAGCACCGGGCTGCGGCACTCGGCGCGGGTCAACCCCTGGCGGAGGGGGCGCTTGGGAAGAGATCTTCCTCGGGCGGGGGTCCCTTTGAGGCAGGGGGATGCCCGTAGGACGTGCTTCAGGCTTTTGGACCGGCTTGGAGGCAGCAACGAGGGCGGTGAGGTCCGCGGGGGGGTCCAGCGTGGACAAGTCCGGGAGTGACCCAGACGTTGTCGATGAGGCCGCCGATGCGGAGGCGGAGGTCTCCTTCTGCAGGACGTCCAGAGCGCGTGCGTGCCACCGGGCCGGCGTTCTGGGCTGCGGGGGCGCTTCAGCAGGGAGGCTATTATTGTCCTCCTTGGTGTGGCAATCGGTGGGAGGGTGATGATCCCTCGGCGAGCGAAATCGAGGGCGGTTACGTCCTCGATGGTGGGCGATGTGCCGCCCAGCTCGTTCAGCTGCAGCTGTAGGTAGCTTGCCATCCACCGGGTTAGGCCCTCAGACAGGGTCCCGGTGGCGGCAATCCTCCCCAACATCACTATATCCCGCTCATACCATCCCCTTGGTGAGAGGCGCGGGGGCAGCATCAGGCGTAGCAAATGTTTCATACGTTTCAGGTGAGGCGGGGCGTGGGGATCCGGGCTCCGTCTCGTCCACTTCATAGATGGGGTCCATTTCCGGATCCCGAAAGCAGCGTGGGCGGGGAGTTGCCTACAGCAGCCACTCAGGGCGCAGGCCGACTACCCTAACCCCTTTTCGCCGTTGAGACCCGCTGGTGGGAGGCCGGCTACTATCAGACCAACGTCCCGGGTACGATCGGCGTTTAATGGGCTCGCTCTGCGTTATATAGCCGGCCGCCAGCCGGCGCGGAGTAGGGGCACGATGGGGGAAACCAGATCATACCGGTTCGCTATCGTAAATAGGTCTGTAAACGGCGCGTTCCAGAGGCGTTTGTGTTCGGCGACGTCGGCTTGCCGATCGCTGCGTCACATATTGATTGTAATTAATTGAATATTTTTTTTTTAGCCTGTGCTAGTGTCCCACTGCTGGGCAAAGGCCTCCCCCTGTTATTTCCACACGTCCCTATTCTGAGCATTATGCTGCCATCCACACATGAAAGAGTCTATGTCGTCCCGCCATCTCTTTCGTGGTCTACCCCTGCGTCTGCGTCCTTCTGGTACCCATAAGGTGACTTTTCGGGCCCATCTGTCCGGCTGCATACGGCACACATGCCCAGCCCAGTCTCACTTAAGTTTTGCCGTCTTAACTCCTACATCTACAATCCTAGATTAAGTACGCAGGTCCGTATTCCGCACCCTATCTATTCGCCGCACTCCTAAAATGCTGCGTTCCATTGCCCGCTGGCAGACCTTGAGTCTAGACTTTTGTGCCTCAGTCAGTGACCAGGTTTGAGCACCATAGGTAAGGATGGGCAAAATACATTTTTTGCAGCTCGTGTGGTGACTGAGCGAAGAGGACAATGTCATCAGCGTACCGCAGATTTGATAACCGCGTACCAGCTATGTCAATGCCCATATCCTCCCATGCGACTGCAAACTTTTTAAAGATTTCTTGCAAACAGCTCGTAAATAGTTGGGGAGACAGCGGGTCGCCCTGTTTGACCCCTCGTTCCACGTCAAATGAAGTTCCAGGTTTTTGAAGTTTTATTGATGCTGTGCTGTTATGGTATACATTTTGGAGCAAATTAATATATGTACTATTTGATTTCCTGATTCTCTAGAGATGTAAATATATAAGAATGTTTCAGTCTGTCAAATGCTTTAGTATAGTCCACAGATGCTATATAGAGAGGTTTACTGTATTCATTGTATTTTTCAATCACCTGATTTAACGTATGGAGGTGGTCTGTAGTTGAAAAGTTAGGACGAAATCCAGCTTGCTCAGGTGGTTGGCTTGCAATGAGGCAATACGATTTTGGATTACTTTTATGAATAATTTGTAAATATGCGACGTCAAACTAATGGGCCGGTAGTTATTTATATCAGCTTTATCACCTTTCTTAAATGGGTAAGTAATATAAGACAGAACAACAATATATATATTATTTTGAATAAATACCAACGAAATGTATAATTTTGGTCGGTATAATTATCAATAAAGATAAAAATCATAAATCATACTTTTCTAACCCATAAAGTCGTTTAAATAATAATTATTTAACCAAACAAACCTTTCGTATACATTTAAAGTCGTATAAAATTCTCGAAATCTATTTACGTTACGTATAATCAACTTTCTGTAGATATTTTATTAAGCATAATAATCATTGCGTATATGAATCGATTAGTAGAAGATTCTTTATATATAATCATCATTAGATATAACAAACTTTTGATATAGCGCCTGGCAGTATGTTGTGGATAATTTTATTAAGACAAGCCAATGCAGGAGGGTTGAAAATAATATAATAATATGTCGCAATCACATAATGTAATTACTGATTACGTATTAACATTAATAGATAATTTCCTTCCTCAAATTTTCGTTTGTTAGCCATAAATAAAAAATAAGTGCGAAACGTTTAAAAGTACGAAATAGTGTTATTTGTGAATGGTTACTCTTACAATGAAAATAGACTAAACAATAATAAGTGAAATTAAATCTATATCATAAATATAATAAAACGGTAAAAAAGTATCTGTACATTAGATATATTTCAAAAAAAAAATTAGGTCGAAGGAGATATAGTAATGGAGTAAGAATTAAAAAAAAAGTCTGTCTGTTTGTCTGTTATTACACGCTAATCTCCGGAAATGCTGGACGGATTCAAATTAAACTTTTTTAAATATATAGCTGTAAGCCTGGGCAACATACAGGGTATAAATAATTTTGGAAGAACACCTGATGCAGAACTATACTGGTCTAGCTAAACTATAAGAGATATAAAAATGGTGCCTTAGTAAAAGTTGTTCAGCCTGATGAGCATTTTCAAGAGACATAAGTCCACGCGAGCGAAGTCGCGGGCTTCGGTTCGTAAAAAATAAGTAAGTTATTTTTTTATTTCTTTCATACCTTGGGCTTGGGCGGAAAATTTGGTTACACGTACAAAATGCGCGCGCATTTTGTACGTGTAACCAAATTTTCCGCCCAAGCCCAAGGTATGAAAGAAATGGAAAATTCATGTGGATCTATTGGCCGTAAGAAATCGCTGCGCCATTGAGTTGTCGAGTTTACAAAATTTCTATATTTCTAATCTAATTGCATCGAGCAGATTTATCATTCTTCATTGGTGTTTTATGTTGTTGGAGACTGAATTATTTAGTAAGGAGTTGAATTGATGTTTCATTTCCATCCCACGAGTAATATAAAAATAATATAGAACAATTAATATCCCTCATATATTATTTTGTTTGGTAACACAGTTTTATTCAATAATGGTAACCCTATATGCTATCTCAACGCTAGCTGTTTTGTTAAACGTAATTACGTAACTCATTGACAATCGAACTGAAACATTTTCAGCTGTTTTACAAAACGGAGCTGTATTGCCAAACAGCTAGAGTTTTTGAATAACAACGGATTATACAATTCAACTGCGACATATATATTATTTTGAATAAATACCAACGAAATGTATAATTTTGGTCGGTATAATTATCAATAAAGATAAAAATCATAAATCATACTTTTCTAACCCATAAAGTCGTTTAAATAATAATTATTTAACCAAACAAACCTTTCGTATACATTTAAAGTCGTATAAAATTCTCGAAATCTATTTACGTTACGTATAATCAACTTTCTGTAGATATTTTATTAAGCATAATAATCATTGCGTATATGAATCGATTAGTAGAAGATTCTTTATATATAATCATCATTAGATATAACAAACTTTTGATATAGCGCCTGGCAGTATGTTGTGGATAATTTTATTAAGACAAGCCAATGCAGGAGGGTTGAAAATAATATAATAATATGTCGCAATCACATAATGTAATTACTGATTACGTATTAACATTAATAGATAATTTCCTTCCTCAAATTTTCGTTTGTTAGCCATAAATAAAAAATAAGTGCGAAACGTTTAAAAGTACGAAATAGTGTTATTTGTGAATGGTTACTCTTACAATGAAAATAGACTAAACAATAATAAGTGAAATTAAATCTATATCATAAATATAATAAAACGGTAAAAAAGTATCTGTACATTAGATATATTTCAAAAAAAAAATTAGGTCGAAGGAGATATAGTAATGGAGTAAGAATTAAAAAAAAAGTCTGTCTGTTTGTCTGTTATTACACGCTAATCTCTGGAAATGCTGGACGGATTCAAATTAAACTTTTTTAGTTATATAGCTGTAAGCCTGGGCAACATACAGGGTATAAATAATTTTGGAAGAACACCTGATGCAGAACTATACTGGTGTTTGGGGAGTGTGGTGGGTGTTGTTGTTGAATGAATAAACCAATGTTAGTTAAACTCCGTTTATTACTCGTCACTAAATGTTACAATAAATGTTGGGTTGAATGCACCCGCCCGTCTTACGTACCGAAAGTGCACTGATTTGCGTAAATACCTATGATTGTGTCATCGGCCGGCTCGCCGACGTCACAGGTGTTCGGTTACACCGAACATGTTCCCGAGGGGCAAGAATAGCGAAGGGGTGCATCCATTACAAAGTACGCAGTATGTTTATGTAAAATAAAAGTAAAACGATGTATAAAAGTTAAACCGAATGTTCATCAAAAACGATCTTGTTGAACACCACTGGCTTGGCACGCGGCGCAGGTTGGGGTTCCGTTTCTGTGTCCACCGGGGCTGGTGAAGGCGCAGGCACCGGCGTGTCGACGTCATCGCTAGGTGTACTCCAACTTCTACAATTTCGGCGATAAATAATGATAACTGTTGTTAAAAGCATCACTCCTACGATTCCATAGATTAAGGCGTAGTGATGTATGTTGTGAACTGATACTGTATTCAAGTTGTAATTCATTGCATTCTTCAAGTTCCATATCTTTTCGTCCATATCTTTGTATAACTGCTCTGTTCCATTCAACTCGGTGTCCTTTTCTTCCTGATCAATAGTTACGTTTATGATGTGATTTATAGATGATATAACGGGCTTTTCGATATTATACAATACCTTCAGCTGACTTTGATAACGTTTGTGACCATGAATAGTAAAGTCATCGGCCTTGATGACGCAGTCGTCCTCTAAGGTAATAATGTTGGCATGCGCAAGCTCGTGTGCGGTAACCCGATCTCCACATATTGTTCTCAGCTGGCATGGCTCACAGCAATAATAAAAGTACTTATTTATGTTTGCCAATCCTCTCCATATATTTTTGCATACGGTTTTACTTGTTTCGCAAATTTTATTCTTGTTTAAGATACAAAGATCTCTGTCGGTCTTCATTTTGTAAATCGGATTGTTTTGAAGGCACATGTATGTAGAGCTATCTTGATGTATACGTTTTTCTAAATTTCCTTGAGATATTGGTACATAGTTGTCTTTCTGTAAGTTGATGGCCACATACTCAGAAACGGGTTTAATTGTTGTTATGCTCTTGTTGTGTTTCTTCGGAATAGGTATTACACTGTACAAGTCAAATGTTGGCTGGTGAGCGGGATTCGAATTTCAAACAGAAAGTTTTGTTCAGTGATTCTGGCTTTGACCATCAATATTTTATATATTTCATGCAAGTCTGAGTGTATGTTGACTGGTAAGGTGGTATCGCCTTTCTGGAGTCCTGCTATAACGTTGAGTTGTTTTTGTAATTGTTGAGGGGACAGTAAATGTAGGTTAAATCGTCCGTGGAATATATCCGAAATAGTATCCAGCATCATATTCTGTATATTTCTTAAATGTTGAATCATGCTACTAGCTGTCAGCGCCGATATGGCAAAATCTTCTCCCAAACTTAATCTGTTGACTTCTCCTTGCAATGTTCTAATATTTTCGTCCAAATTGTTCCAATGTTTATTGATAATTTTATGTTGTTTGTTCATGATCTCCTCTGTTCGTTTTATCAAATTATACTCCGATTCTACTATAGACGTCTGGTTGTTCCACTGTTGCCTCAGATGTCCTTGATCTTGCTTAATCAGTTCTATTTCTCGTGTGTACTGTTCTGCGAATTGTTGGTCCAATACGCCGAACAAGGTGTTCGCGAGGGATCCCACCACATTGATAAGACCCCTGCGTCGTCTAGAGTGCTCCATAAAATGTTGGTTTAGCAACAGCTGATTATAGTGATGCAGTTCGGCACATTCGTGAAGTAGTTGTGGTATGATCATATTACATTTGTTGTCCGGTTCTAATTTATGGCATGTTTTTCCCAGATAATCCAGTAGTTTCTCCAGCGCTGTAGTTCCTTCCCAGTATGGAAACATATCATAGTAGGCTACCAAAGTCCATTGATCCTGTATGAACTGCATCTTCGCTAATGGGTCAAAATAAAGGGCTTGATTTTCATTTAATTTCGTAATGTTACTTGTTCCGCTCGCATTCGTTACCAGTGACATGAAAAATAGTAAGGCCATAGCAACCGTATACAGTGTCGAATTACATTTGTTTCTTCGCTTTCGGTTCCACGTTTGCTGTGGCGTTTTGTAAGTTGTGTCTGTTTCACATAGCTCCGACTCAATAGGCAGGATACATAATTTTACTACGGGACGTTTTATGAACCCATTCTGCGTTTTTAACGTGACCACACGTACATAACCATCGCGCCCAGGGTGTAGCTCCACCACCCTTGCCATAGCCCATTTTCCAGGCGGAAGATTTTCATCTTGTATCGTGACCAAGTCTCCAATTTGTATATTCCTCTGGGGTTGGCGCCATTTGTTTCTTATGTTCAGTTCCGATAAATAATCAGATCTCCATTTCTTCCAAATTTGTTTAAAAAGTTCGTTTGTCATGTGCCATCTCGTCCTTGCATCTTCTGCCGTTTCAATAACAGTGACTCCAGCTCGTCCAGTAAGAAAGTGGGCTGGGGTCAAGCATTCCAAGTCATCCGGATTCTCTGTTAGGGCACATAGGGGCCGAGAATTTAGTACAGCCTCTATTTGTGCCACCAAAGTTGAGTACTCTTCAAATGTTAAACGTTGATCTCCGACCACTCTCTTTAGGTGAAATTTGACACTCTGTACAGCTCGCTCCCATAAACCTCCAGCGCTCGGAAAGTTTGGGACGTTATGATGAAATTCGATCTCCATACTCTCTAATACGTCCAAAAAATCGTTATCGAATGTTTGTTTGATTCTCTCATATTCTTCTTGCAAAATCCTGTTCGCTCCCACAAAATTCGTCCCGCAATCACAGTAGATGTGTCGAGGAGTTCCACGTCGAGCAGACATTCTTCTCAGTGCAGCTAGGAATGCCGAACTACTCAAATCAGTGACTAGTTCCAAGTGTATGGCTTTGGTCACCATACAAACGAAAATAGCAATGTAGCCCTTCATCGAGACAGCATTCCTTGTCTTGTTGGCTTTTACATACACAAATCCTGAGTAGTCCAATCCTGATTTAAAAAATGGTGGTGCAGGCTCTGTGCGTGCTGCAGGGAGGTTTCCCATTAATTGATGTTGCTTCACAGGATCATTCTTCCTACAAGTAACGCAGTTGCGTAAATGCTTTTTGACGACGCTAAGTCCTCCCGGTATCCAATATTGTTTCCTCAAGTTAGCCAAAGTCAAGCGGGGGCCCCCGTGAAACGTAATGCGGTGAGCTTCGTTTATCAAAAGTTCGGTAAGGCGACTGTTTCGCGGGATGATCTTTGGATGCATCATCTCGGTGTTCAAACTACTGTTCTTTAATTTTCCTCCCACACGTAAAAGGCCAGATTTATCAATGAATGGATTTAAATTAGATAACTTGCTTTTTCTATCAACTTTTGTATATTTCGTCAGACTGTGAATTTCCGCTTCAAATTCATTTTGTTGCACGTGCTTTACAATCAGCATTTTCGCGGTAGCGAGTTCTTGCAACGTGAGAAACGTTGGCAATTGTTTGCGCAGCGGTATGAATGCCCTTAAAATCCAGGTCAATACTCGTACTGTTTTGTTAAATGTACTGTAATTAATTAATAAGTTATCAATCAAATGATTTTCTTTACTCTCTCCCTTTAAAACGTTAATTTGTTTCCCTCTCCTTTCTTCGTTCGTAGTATATGTTTGTATGTGTTCTTTTCCGTTAAATGTCTTCAACCACCCTGGCCCATTCCACCACATTGTATGTTGTTTGAGCTGCTGAGCATATAATCCTCGACTAGCCGCATCCGCCGGGTTCTCTTCCGACTTCACATAGCGCCAGCACGCGCTCGGCATGACTTCCGTTGTTTTGTTTACTCGATTCGCAACGAATGCTTTCCACCGGTTTGGTTCACCTTGTAGCCAACCGAGTACCACCATAGAGTCTGTCCATCCATATAACTCCAGATGATGTTAGGATAAAGCCTCTTTAATTTTATTCATTAATTTTGATAATAAATGCGCACCTAATAATTCCAATCTTGGTAAGCTTATCGCCCGTTTATGAGGTAAAAGTTTTGTTTTCGCAGCTACCAATGTTAATTTTGTTTGACCTTTGACCCTTGCATATACGACGCATCCGTAAGCTTCAATGGAGGCGTCTGAAAATCCATGAAGTTCTATTATGTCCTTTTTATAACCTTGAATCCATCTCGGTATCTTGTATTCATTAATGTGCGGCAAATCATTTTTAATTCTCATCCATTCTATACACAAGTCTTCCGGTACTTCATCATCCCATTTCAAATTATATTTCCATAGTTTTTGAAAAAGTAACTTCAGCTTAGTAGATAAAGGTGCCATCCAGCCAAGTGTGTCAAATATCTTCGATATTTCCGATAGTAGGACTCGTTTTGTTATTTTTGATGTTGATTGAGGAGGTTCGTATTGAAAGGTAAAATTTATCGTGAGATGAACCCCAGCACAAACCCAGTGTTTTGGAAACATTGTCCGTTTTAAAAGTGAAAATGTTATCTCCCGACTTGTCGTGTTGTGTTTTTATGTTCTGTAGAATTTTCTCCTTGTTAGATGACCATTTTCTAAGATCAAAACCGCCAGACTTCATCAATGAAATAAGATCAGCTATTAGTTTCTGTCCAGACTCTATTGTTTCCGACCCGTACACTAGTTCGTCCATGTAAAACGCCTTCTCCACTACTTCCGCAGCCTCCGGGTACTTGTTACGTTCATCTGCAGCCAACCTCCGCAAAGTCATCATGGCTAGAAAGGGAGCCGGTCGCGTTCCATATGTAATTGTTGTCAGGACGTACGTTTGAATAGGTTCGTCTGTTGAACATCTCCAAAATATTTTTTGAAATTTCCTGTCCTCAGGATTTAGAGCAATCATCCTAAACATTTTGGAAATATCAGCCGTCCATCCATACCTATACTGTCTCCAGCTCAGGAGAAGCATCTGAAGATCTGTTTGCAAATTGGGTCCTGTGTGTAGCATTTCATTTAAACTATAATTTGAAGATGTTTTATGAGATGCATTAAAAACTACTCTACACTTAGTAGTCAGAGAGTTCAAATTCTCTACGGCGTGGTGTGGCAAATAATATTCAAGCGTTGCGTCATCGTCACTCCCGCTCGCCGGTGTCATATGTCCCATTGTTTCGTATTCCTTCATAAAAGTTTTATAATCGTTTTCTAATTTAGGCTGTTTTTGAAATTTCTTCTCCAGACTTCGAAATTGAGCTAATGCAGATTGTTTTGATGATCCCAATTTGCCCATGTCTTCCTCCGTCTGAAATCTGAACTCGTTGTGAATAGAGCTGCAATCAATTGTTAGTAATCCCTTCCCACTGCTTTCTCTCTCTCCAATGCCAAAGACTGTTCCTTTACACGTCTGTCTCCTTATGTTTAGTAGTTGCGCAGCCCTTTCTGTTATCAAGGATACTTGAGAGCCTTGATCAACCAGAGCTCTCATAGTATGGTAAGTGCCATCGTCGGCTTTCACTCTTAATAACGCGGTTGATAACAAAACCTCTACCGATTGATTTTGTTCCTGGAGTTGTGACACATGAGAACTGTTGTTTATGTTATTGTTATCTTGTTGGGTAGCAGTTAAGCTAGACCGCGTTGGCGCCGGTTTGCTCAACGCGTCATGCAAAAAAGTATTATGTTTCTTCGAACATTTCCGACATGTTTTGTTTGAAGTGCAATCATTGTTACGATGTGTAAATAAACAGTTGATACATACTCGTAACTCACGTGTGGTTTTAAGTTTCTGTTCATTCGAAAGTTGAAGAAATTGTTTGCAATTGTATAATCCGTGATCATTGCTACATAATGGACAAGTAACAGAAATGACGTTGAATGTTGATTTGGGCGCTAACTTGTTCGTGTTGTTCCATGAATTATTATTTGAAGTCACTCTCCCGTAAGATGTTGAAGGTTGCTGATAATGACTGTTTTGTGACCTCGAATGTTGTTGATTGTCGCCTTTACGACGTGCAGATTCCAGGGCGGTGAATTTTCCCTCCAAAAAGCCAAGAAAATCCTTAAGCACAGGCAGTTCCCGACGATCTGTCAATGACTCAATATACTCAGTATGACTCTCAGTATCCAATTTCTGATCTAAAATGTGAACAATCAGTGGGTCCCAATTGTTTATGTTCACTCCAAGGGTTTTAATAGCATTGAGACATTCAATCGTGACGTCATGCATACGTTTTATCAAAGCTAATGATTGATGTTTCATTGCAGGCAGATCCAGAAGAATGTTGATGTGCGAAGAAAAAAATAGTTTTTTATTATTATAACGGTTATTAAGTATCTCCCAACATACCAGATAGTTGTCCGAACTGATGCTCAGATGTTGAATCAGTCGCTCAGCTTCTCCACGTACTTTACTCTTCAGAAACTGCATCTTCTGGGCCTTGGACAAAGATGAATTGTTATGAATCGCCTCACAAAACAAATCTTTAAAAGAACTCCACTGATTGTAGGTCCCAAAAAAATTTGGCACCTCCAGACGAGGGGTTGTCTGATCTCTGTGTTTCTCCGCCCACATTCTCTTGTTAATATTCTTCTTCATGTTATCATACTGTTTTTCGTACATGTTGTATAACGACTCCAATCCCCCGTCATCTTTACCACTCATCTCACTCTCTATCTCCCAGTGAAGATTATCGATCGCAGTCCAGCGCAAATTTAACTTTTTTATTATATCTTCCAACTCCCACTTCTCTGTTACACCCTCAAGTTGAATATTTGACATTGTTCTTTGAAACGCCTTATAGTTAGCTGCTTGTCTTCTCAATTTTTCGTCTAAACTGTTAGTTAATGTTGCTCTTATCTCTTCTGCTTGTTGCACCTCTTTAGGTGATGGTTCACTGCTAGTCTTTGATGTTTCCGGTTGTATTTTAGGAACATTAGGAGTTGTTTTCTCTTGTTCTTCTTCTTCTACCTTCAAGTGTCTGTTAATGAACGCCACTGCCTCCAAGTAATATTTATGTGTTGACTCAAAATGTTTTCCCACAAAATACTCGTGAGTCTTATCTCCAGATTGACACAAACGAGCATGGTTAAGTTGAAAGTCCGTAAAAAGTGTTGTAAATTCGTCTAATTTTCTCGCCGCCGTTGCATGTCTACGCGCATAACCTTCTCTCTTAAAGTTGGCTAAAAGTTTTTCGATAGCCGATGTTATCTCCGATTGCGACAATAGTAGATCTTCCATCTTGTTCGAATGTTGAATGTAAAATGTTAATGTTCACTCTCCCTCCACACACCCCGATGTTATGCTAGTTCTTTGGAATGTTTGGCAAGCCCAAGTGTAATATAAGCACCTTCTCAATCCGTTGGTGAGACCCGCTTGTGGGAAGCCAACGAACCGATTGCTAATACACGTATTGACTTACCAAAAATACTCCAAAAGGCTCGAAGGACCAATGTTTGGGGAGTGTGGTGGGTGTTGTTGTTGAATGTTAAACCAATGTTAGTTAAACTCCGTTTATTACTCGTCACTAAATGTTACAATAAATGTTGGGTTGAATGCACCCGCCTTACGTACCGAAAGTGCACTGATTTGCGTTAATACCTATGATTGTGTCATCGGCCGGCTCGCCGACGTCACAGGTGTTCGGTTACACCGAACAACTGGTCTAGCTAAACTATAAGAGATGTAAAAATGGTGCCTTAGTAAAAGTTGTTCAGCCTGATGAGCATTTTCAAGAGACATAAAGTCCACGCGAGCGAAGTCGCGGGCTTCGGTTCGTAAAAAATAAGTAAGTTATTTTTTTACTAGCTTTTGCCCGCGACTTCGTCTGCGTGGACTTTAGTTTGTAAGAATCGTTATTTTGATATTTTCAATAAAACCGGTCAAGTGCATATCAGGTCACACGCAGTGAAGGGTTCCGTATTTGTGAATGTCGATTTAGAATAAAAACTAAAGAGTTCATCATCATCTCAGCCCTTATTCCGTCCACTGCTGAGCATAGACCTGTCTTCGTCGACACATCACAGTCCTGTGCTGCTCACATCCAGGTGTAACCCGCGACATTGATTATTTCGTCAACCCATCGCATGGGCTCCGTCGGGCCAGTTGCCCTGCCCAGTTTTTCTTTAAGTTCATGACCGTTGCCAAATTACAGCTTCTTGGTTCTAATTATCTCTAAGTAAAACCACGGACAGAGAGACAGACAGAAATGGCAAAACTATAAGGGTTCCTTGTTTACTACGATCACACATTATCTCTCGTCACAGTCTAAGTCGATCGGAATTTTGACATTGTAAACTACAAGTAAACTTAGACTGTTACTGAATGTTACTGCTACGCCGTGGGTCTCTCTAAAACGAAATACTTATGCAATAGGTAGTGACTTTGCTAATATTTAATTCATCTTCCGTCTTTTGGCGTGAGTTCCCACAGCACTAATCTGTTGTAGCTCTCTGCAGCGGACTGCTGCCACCGTCTATACGTATCTCCCCCTCTTTCCCGCCCTCCCGATGTGGCGGTGCAATGGTAAGCCTTGTCAAATATGTCTTTCGCTAGGCGGGAGATAAAAGTCGAGAAATACGCATTTCTACTTTGAGTCCCGACAGATGACGGCGTTCCTCAAGTAACCTCAAACATAGATTTTCTTAAGATCGCCTTAATCATGAGCCGCGTCCGAAGCTGGAAGCGAGCGGAAAGTACTGGATAGAGCTTCCCCCGGGCCATCTTCACTATCGTCACCATTCTTTTGATGTGGACTTTCAAGCTGAGGCATCTGCCAAACTTAAGATACCTCTAGGTATTTTACGTGCCAGTATCTCGGCACATTTTACCAGTAGAGCTTCAAGGATGGCAGGAAGTTAGTGTTCTCTGAGATCAATGTCTGCTTAGTGTTCACTAATAACCTCCGCTTGAAGAGCTTCTCGGGTAGGGCGTCCTATTCGGCTGTTTGGAGGTTATTTGCGGCGTACTTTCAGTTCAAACGAACTGGAAAATGACCATTACCTATCTTTCGTTCCTCAAGGAAGGAGGTCACAATACTGAGTAGTCTTGGTATGGGTGTTCCACACATTTTTATTGCAGTGCCTAACTTAAATTTTAACCTAACATTTTTTCCCTAACCTTTCTTCTTACGTGAGGAAAAGGTGCCTTTTGGCCACAGGAAATCGGACGGTTAAGGTTTTTACCCACAAAAAATGTCATGGTGATAACGGCCTTACCGCTTTTGCCAAGTCAGTGTGCTAAATTTTGCTCCAAAGATCTGGTACGGCGACTGCTTATCAGCGGCTTTGGCTGAGCTAACTTGAGGTACTCTCTCTCTCAGTTATCGAGAGGAGTCTGAGTGGCCTGGTACATCGGACTTAAATTTTATCCGCTAGGGTAAAGACGCGTGTTGACACAAATGCTCCTTTCAACCTAGAGGACCGTATTTGTGGCGCGACGGAATCCCGTTCCCTACGCCCGACTGGCCCACTTCATGGAGGCAGATTTATGGAGGAGGATTTTACACGGGAAAAATCCCTTCGGTTCGGACACCTTGCTAGTAACGGGAGACCGGTAAGGTTATGTGGCGTTTACCACAAAAAACTCCGGGGTAAGGGCTAAAAGCCCCGGCGCGGCTACCACTATGGTGGTCCATGACTTGCTCACAGCACCCTATGCTTTAGTCAGAGGACATCCCCTGTGCCTAACCTAACCTATTAAGTACTTCCTATTTTGATTCCTTTTTCCATTTTCGCGCCCACAATCATGCTAAGAATCGCCGTTTGGTGGCGTTGGGTCTTGCGGCCCTAGGCTCTGTGTATTTTTAACAGCGCCATTTATTGGTGACCAAAAAAAACTAATAAAAAAACTCCGAAAACATCGAAATAGTAAATTTTTAGGGTTCCGTATTCCGTACCGAAGGCTAAAATCGGGACCTTGTTACTAAGACTCCGCTATCCGTCCTTCCGTCCGTCTGTCACCAAGCTGTATCTCATGAACCGTGATAGCCAGACAGTTGAAATTTTCAAGGATGATGTATTTCTCTTGCCGATATAATAACTAAAAATAGAGTAAAATAAATATTTAATTGAGGCTCCCGTACAACAAACTTGATTTTTTATAGATAATGGGACGGAACCCTTTGTGCGCGAGTCCGACTCTCACTTGGCCGGTTATTAACTTTATTATTTCATAAAAACCGTATATAAAATTATCAAAAGTTTTAGCCAATGCTACCGTACAGTTTATTTCATAGCAAATTTTCGAACAAAAATCTTTGACGTGATTCTTTAAATTGATATAACTTTTTTATTTATCAACGGATTTCAATGAAACAACCACTAAATTTTAAGTGAAACTTATCAAAATACATAATTGAAAATCGCAACCGAAGTTGTTCAGCCGTTTCTGAGATAAGCGTGCACAAACACAGTTTTTCGAACAAAAATGGTTGACGTGATTCTTTAAAATTGATGTAACTTTTTTATTTATGAACGGATTTAAATGAAACAAACACTAAATTTTAAGTGAAGCTTATCACAATATTTCAGTGAAAACCGCAAACGAATTATTTTAGCCGTTTCTCAGATTAGCGTGCACAAACGCACAGACAAACACACAAACAGATAAACCGACAAACAGACAAACAGACAAAAATTCTAAAAATTATTGTTTTGTGTTCTATTGCGTTGGTAAAAGCCCCAAAAAATATTTTTACTCATTTATCTTCCATGTACAGACAGCGAGCGGTAACGATTTTATTATATGTATTGATGATTATCTTCCATGTACAGACAGCGAGCGGTTACGATTTTATTATATGTATTGATTTCTTTCATACCTTGGGCTTGGGGCGAAAAATTTGGTTACACATTCAAAATGCGCGCGCATTTTTTTATTGTAACCAAATTTTTCATACCTTGGGGCTTGGGCGGAAAATTTGGTTACACGTACAAAATGCGCGCGCATTTTGTACGTGTAACCAAATTTTCCGCCCAAGCCCAAGGTATGAAAGAAATAAAAAAATAACTTACTTATTTTTTACGAACCGAAGCCCGCGACTTCGCTCGCGTGGACTTATGTCTCTTGAAAATGCTCATCAGGCTGAACAACTTTTACTAAGGCACCATTTTTATATCTCTTATAGTTTAGCTAGACCAGTATAGTTCTGCATCAGGTGTTCTTCCAAAATTATTTATACCCTGTATGTTGCCCAGGCTTACAGCTATATATTTAAAAAAGTTTAATTTGAATCCGTCCAGCATTTCCGGAGATTAGCGTGTAATAACAGACAAACAGACAGACTTTTTTTTTAATTCTTACTCCATTACTATATCTCCTTCGACCTAATTTTTTTTTTTGAAATATATCTAATGTACAGACACTTTTTTACCGTTTTATTATATTTATGATATAGATTTAATTTCACTTATTATTGTTTAGTCTATTTTCATTGTAAGTGTAACCATTCACAAATAACACTATTTCGTACTTTTAAACGTTTCGCACTTATTTTTTATTTATGGCTAACAAACGAAAATTTGAGGAAGGAAATTATCTATTAATGTTAATACGTAATCAGTAATTACATTATGTGATTGCGACATATTAATATATTATTTTCAACCCTCCTGCATTGGCTTGTCTTAATAAAATTATCCACAACATACTGCCAGGCGCTATATCAAAAGTTTGTTATATCTAATGATGATTATATATAAAGAATCTTCTACTAATCGATTCATATACGCAATGATTATTATGCTTAATAAAATATCTACAGAAAGTTGATTATACGTAACGTAAATAGATTTCGAGAATTTTATACGACTTTAAATGTATACGAAAGGTTTGTTTGGTTAAATAATTATTATTTAAACGACTTTATGGGTTAGAAAATTATGATTTATGATTTTTATCTTTATTGATAATTATACCGACCAAAATTATACATTTCGTTGGTATTTATTCAAAATAATATATATGTCGCAGTTGAATTGTATAATCCGTTGTTATTCAAAAACTCTAGCTGTTTGGCAATACAGCTCCGTTTTGTAAAACAGCTGAAAATGTTTCAGTTCGATTGTCAATGAGTTACGTAATTACGTTTAACAAAACAGCTAGCGTTGAGATAGCATATAGGGTTACCATTATTGAATAAAACTGTGTTACCAAACAAAATAATATATGAGGGATATTAATTGTTCTATATTATTTTTATATTACTCGTGGGATGGAAATGAAACCTCAATTCAACTCCTTACTAAATAATTCAGTCTCCAACAACATAAAACACCAATGAAGAATGATAAATCTGCTCGATGCAATTAGATTAGAAATATAGAAATTTTGTAAACTCGACAACTCAATGGCGCAGCGATTTCTTACGGCCAATAGATCCACATGAATTTTCCATCTTGCCGGAAGGCGGGCGTCGAAATAACAATATGGGATCCAAGCTAAAGGTCTGCTTTATTCTTTTCAATCTTTTGCACTACGAAATCACAAACGATGCCCCCGATGTCTCTCGATAAAAACAGCTTAAGCCCGGAACGCGGCAAAGAATTTACTTAATGGGAGGCCATATTTGTTGTTATGAATGACACTGACACTTCACAAGCTACAAGTGGCAGAATTCCGAACTAATCGTTCTACAATCTTACGTTAGCTAGTTTGTTAAACGTAACACATTGGACGATCTAGCTGACCGATTTTCAGCTATATTACAAAACCGAGCTGTAATGCCAAATACCTAGAGTTTTTGAATAACAGCGGATTATACAATCCAACTGCGACATATATATTGTTGTTCTGTCTTATATTACTTACCCTTATAAAACTATCCTATACCTTGAGTTTTTTTTATAAGAAAATTATAGTTTATGAGATTTCCCAAATTTGAATTATTTTCGTCTGCCTGTCTATACTTTTTAGATGGTATGGTTTTTAAGTCATATATCTTCTAAACAATATATTTTTGATAGTTATATGTTTTGAATGATATCTCTTTTCAACAATATACTTTTTGAATGATATACTTTTTGTCCTGTATACCGCACAAGTTGTATAACAGGTGATGTTTAGTGTACATAAACGTTATATAAATGATTTTATGCTTTTTAAAATGAAAATGTGATGAATATTATAGGTATTAAAAATATATACCTTAATGATTATGTCAAATTAACATTATATCTTATGAACGTTATTAAAATGTAAATATATAAAATGTAATTATATCAAACAATACGCACCCTATACCTTGAGGTTTTTTATAAGAAAATTAAAGTTTATGAGATTTCCCAAATTTTAATTATTTTCGTCTGCCTGTCTATACTTTTGAGATGGTATGGTTTTTAAGTCATATATCTTCTAAACAATATGATTTTGATAGTTATATGTTTTGAATGATATCTCTTTTCAACAATATACTTTTTGAATGATATACTTTTTGTCCTGTATACCGCACAAGTTGTATAACAGGTGATGTTTAGTGTACATAAACGTTGTATAAATGATTTTATGCTTTTTAAAATGAAAATGTAATGAATATTATAGCTATTAAAAATATATAACTTAATGATTATGTCAAATTAACATTATATCTTATGAACGTTATTAAAATGTAAATATATAAAATGTAATTATATTAAGCAAAACGCACCCTTCTTAAATAGTAGTATGATGTTGGAATGGCAGAAGTTTTGAGGTAGTTTTCCAGATAATAGTATTGAATTGAATAATTCGGTGAGATAAGAGAGTTTAGAGCTTCAGTAGTGATGCCATCTTCTCCAGGGCTTTTATCATACTTCATTGCTTTTAATGCGGTATGTACCTCCCCTATCGTAAAAAGAGGTATGGATTCGTAACATGTATATTTGTCATTGTTGCTAGGTCGGGCTGGGTCTGCATAAAGTAAACTGTAGAAATCTGTACAAATTTAAATAATTTTGTTTTGGTCTGTCTGTTTTTGTCCTTGATTGTCCTTTAGATTTGTAATCCAACTTTTTTGCTTGCTTATTCCCTCTTTTGCAGTTCTAAGTGAAGTGGATCTAATCAGTGCCTGCTTGACTCGTTCGGTGTTGAAAGTTCTTATATCCCGACGGATACTCCGCTTTACCTGCTTGTCAAGAAGCGTGTACTGCCTTTTGTCAGTGTTTTTAGTATTTTCTCTTTGTTCTATGAGATCTATGGTTTCTTTTGTAAATTTTTGGTTTTTCTCTTTTACTTGGTTTATTTTCTGAGAAGCTTGTTTAATAGATTTTAATATATTGTTATACTGGGAGTCTGTAGAATGGTCACATATGTCATCATTAAGTAAACTGAAGCTATTTCTTAACTCTAATTGAAATTCCTTGAATTTGTTAATCATAGTGTCTTTATGAATTCTTTTTATTTGACTTTTAAACATGTGAAAACGATGTATTCTGCGGTTAAATTTGACAGTTGCACGGACAGGTCTATGATTTGTACTAAATTTAATAATATTGATTACGGAAACATTTTTTATTATATACTTATGCGACGACAGAATATAGTCTATTTCATTTTTAACATTCATATTGGGCCCTACCCATGTCCAGCGCCTTTGCTGTTTTTTTGGAAAGAAACTATTGCTTATACTTAGTTCTCGTTCAAAAGGAAATTAAATGAGACGTGTGCCTCGATCGTTTCGTACTCCAAGCCCATACGGTCCTAGAGTTTGCTTATTATCTAATTCATTTCCAACTCCAATTTTTGCGTTGAAGTCACCAAGGATAATATTCCATGTGCTCTGGTGTTGCTTAGCAGCTCATAAAAACTTTCTACTTCGTCATTGCTATAGGTTTTTGTAGGGGCGTAAGCCTGTACGACGGTTAATGTATGATGATCAGATATCTGAAATTTTAAGACTGCAACTCTTTCCAAATAACCTATAAATTCAATAATATTGTTTTTCCATTTACTTGATACGAGAAAACCAACGCCGTGTTGACCACCAGGTATTCCATAGTGGTAAAATATGTTACTTTCTCTCTCTAGTATTTGTTCACCTTCTCTGCGGACTTCGGAAAGACCTATAATGTCCCACTTTATGTTTGCCAGGGCATGCTCTAGTTCTAAAAGGCGTTCTTCTTGTAGCAGTGTAGTAACATTATATGTCAAAATTTGTAGTGTATCGGAGTCCATTTTTGAAGGCGTGGTCGTCTGACGGGTTATCGATCTCGCCCGGGGATTCTTCGCACCCCATGCTCCAGAGCTCGTCTGACGTCCGTCACAGCCAGGCGAGCTACTGGAGACGCCGGGCACTCGGGGCCGTTGATTCTGTGTGTAAATCATAAAAAGGGGGGTTTGGACCTTGAGCCCACCTCGCTGGTCCAGTGCGCGTTGGTGGGTCGCCAGAGCCTCGTTGGTTAATAGCAGGGCGCACCGCGTGCAGGTGAGGATGACTTGGGCACCATTAGATGTTATATGGGCCCCTTACGCCATTAATACATTACGCTAATTGAATAATTAAGGGCCAAAAATGTCTCCCTTTCTAATAATCTATCTATCTATCTATATCTATATATATATAAAAGGAGAAGTTCCTACTGACTGACTGAAATAAGACGCACGCACAGCCATAACCGCTTATGATAGAAATGTGAAATTTGGACAGTTGTTTCAATTCAAAATGCGGACGCACACTAAGAAGGGATTTTGAAAAATTTTAACCCTAAAGGGGTGTAATAGGAGTTTAAAGTTTGTATGGAAAAATGTTTAAATCTGCATTGATTTTGATAAAAATTGAGATTCATACTCTATAAAACATTTTATTGAATACGTATTTCATGGTTTATCAGAATTAAGGGCGCAAAATAGGGTTTAAAAGTTTGTATGGATTTTTTTTTAAATCTGCATCGATTTTAATAAAAATTGAGGCTCATGCTCTTAAAAACATTTCATTTAATAACTTTTTCATGATTTATTAGAATTCACCCCCAATAGTGCTAAATGGGAATTGAAAGTCTTCTCCAATTTCCATGAAATTTGTTACTATAAATCCTAAATACAAGTGAAAAAAACAGGTATATTTCGGTTTTCTAAAATCAATCCCCAAATGTTGTAAAATAGGGGTTCATAGTTTGTATGGAGGTGACTGATTCATCAACGCCTAGCCTTAACCATAACAGATATATAAACGTGAAATGTGGTAAGTAGTTTTATGTTAATAAATAGTGCTCAAATAAGAAAGGTTTTTTCAAAATTCGACCTCTAAGGGGGTATAAATGGTGGGAAAAATATTTTATGAAAAAGAAATTAAAATTTTTACTAATTACTTGAAACTGGCCATAAATGTTTCTAAACAAAAATAGTTAAAAACGTGTTTCAGCTTTTTTTAAAATTTCGCCTCTATAGGGGTGGAAAGGGGAAATAAAAGACCATACATTTGAACATAGTCTGAATGGCTTGTGACGAAGTCCGCACTAGTGCTCCCCACCTCACCCCGCTCTCCACCCCGCGCGGCCCATATTAAAAGGACGGCGTGAGGGATCTCGCCCTCTTTTGGCCACGACTGGACGCCGGGCTGGTGCGTCTTCAAAGCTGAGTATTTTTGGAAATCTCTTCTGGAACAACGAATCTCGTGGATGTGAACCTACGACCCTTACCTGTGACTGCTTTCGGTATTCAGTGTATAAATTGTTAAAAATTGAATTAAAGAGTTTGGTCTTCCTAAATATTGTTTCTTTCAAAATAATCTTATCGTCACAGTGGCGCCACAAACAAAATACTACATATAATAGTTTTGTTTCTTAACTACGTTTTCGTTTTTTTTTTACAAAGGCAAAAGGGAAATGGCGAGGTGAATGATGATTTACAACGTTTTCTCTAAACAAACATTCGAGAAAAATCAATAAACGATACTTATTTATTCAACATATTTTTGACAACGTCAGATTTATGTATTTTATCAGTTATATCTTCTTCCATGGGAATGGCTTTGCACAGATTATTAGTGCTTTTGTACCTCAGTCACCTTTTACGACATTCACAGAGACGTGCCCAGAAGGCTGTCTGCATTGCCACGTTCTATCTCTGATGGGGTAGACAGAGCCCAGGGCCGTAAGACCCCTTTGGGTGGCCTTTGCCACGCTTAGCGTAATGAAAAAGGAATCAAAATAGAGATGGGTTGCTAGCCGCATCGCCTCTTTTTTACGATCTGCGTGGGAAGAGAAGCAGCTGGTACATTCTAAGTTTTTTCTTTTCTCACAGAACAGCATGAAAGATTTTAAGTTTTAACATACATACATACTATCACGTCTTTATCCCTAATGGGGCAGACAGAGCATTTTGGGTCTTGCGGTTCTATGCAGTTTATATTTAAGTTTTAAATAAAACAGAGGAGTAACCTCGAGATCCGTTGATCTTCTAAATTTTATAACTGTGTTTTGAGTGCTTCATTTCGTCCAAAAGGGTATGTACTAGTGTTTATGTTAATTTATGGTGTTTTTATTTTGTACCCAGTGCAGCGCAGTGCATAATTATATAACATATCTAATTCCTTTGTTCACGCGGTGCTATCGCGGTCCGTCCACGTGCCCTTGCGTTCGTGCAGCGTGGTATATCATATCCCACTCTCATGTAATAATATCCTTGCTGTTAAACCCTTTTGGACAAAATCAAATTGATTTTTTTTTCTGTTTGCTCTACATAATTTTTCTGGTTTCGTAGCTGCTCCACACATGTTTTTTTTTGTTACTATGGCCTATACCATAAAATTTACTTTATTAAATAAATCGGAACTCGAATATGCGGTAGAAATAAAAGGTGGTGATTCCTCAAAGTGTACTGTGGAAGAGTTACGTAAATTAATTACTAAACTTTCATCTAGCTCTCCTTCAGAGGACAATTTAGAATCATGTTTTACGGTCGAAGAGGATATTTCCGCGGTAAATAATTCCTTAATACGTATGAAAAACAACGTGAAAGCCTTGCAATCTAAATTTGATAAAAATCTTTACTCTAGAACTGAATCTATTCTCAGCCACGTTTTTCATAGGTTATCAAGCATTGACATCACCTCAATTAGTGATACACAACCATTTAATTCGGTCTGGAACGAGTTTCATTCCATTTCCGAAATTCTCTCGTCCTTAACTTCTCCTAAACCTGTAGTATCGAGCGGAGTCGAGTCATAGAACTCTGATGAAAAATTCTTTGATGCATTAACCTACGATCGCAAATTATTTTCCGAACTCAGTAAATTTAAATATAACGGCAAATCGTGTGTGCGCGCCTTTATCCAAAAAGTTATCGAATTTATGTCTTGTAGAAGCATTCCAGATAGCAAAATATTTTCTTTCGCTTTTGAGATATTTTCAGACGATGCACTATATTGGTATCGTTCTATTAAAGACAGCGTTGATACTTGGGACGATCTTTGTAAATTACTTAAGCGTGATTTTAGTCCGCATAATTACGACGATAAACTAATGGCGGAAATAAGACTTCGTTCTCAGGGCGAGAAAGAGAACATAACCTTATATATAGCAAAAATGCAAGGATTATTTTCCCGTTTGGATGAGCCTGTCAGCAAGTCTGTCAAATTGAACATCTTGTTAAATAATATTAGGCCTTGTTACACTGATTGCCTTCTGACTGGGGTGGTTTCAGATATTTCTTCGTTGGTAAGCATTTGCAGAAAGTTCGAACAATATCAAAGTCGTAGTAATGATTTTTCTGAACCACCTAAGGTTACTTCTAGTACTTTGGCGCCTGCACTGGCTTACGTTGATTCCGATTCCGCTATCAATACATATAATAAAACAGTAGGAACCGCGTGTCTGTACATTTGATAAAATTAACAAAAAATGGGTGTGGGAGATAAAAAAAGAGTAATCTTTAAAACTACTAAACAGATTTTTACGCGGTTTTCACGAAAAGATTAAGCTCATCCCTGAGCAACATATAGGCTTTATTTCACCGAAATCTGATGTCAAATAAAAAAGTTATCATCATTTAAAGTTTAAAGATAATTTTTCTATGGGCGATTGTTTGTCTGTTAGCACACGATAATCTCTGAAATAATGGACGAATTCGGATGAAACTTTTTGTTATATAGCTGTTAAGCCTGAGCAACATATAAGCTATAATTGATTTTGGAAAATGGAACACCTGACGCAGAACCTTAATTGTCCAGCTAAACTATAAGAAATATAAAATGACACCTTAGCCAAAGTAGTTCAGTCTAATAAGCATTTTTTGATGTATTATAAAAATCGAAGACCTGGAACACCTGATGCAGAATCATAATGGTCCAGCTTAATGACAAGAAATATAAAAATGACGCCTTAGCAAAAGTTGTTTCGCCCGCTGAGCATTTTTTGTTGAGTTATACAAATCGAAGATCTGGAACACCTAATGCAGGACCTTAATGGTCCAGCTAAACTATTAGAAATATAAAATGACGCCTTAGCAAAAGTAGTTCCGTCTAATGAACATTTCTGTTGAGATATAAAAATCGAAGATCTGGAGCACCTGATGCAGAATCATAATGGTCCAGCTAATAAACTATAAGAAATATAAAATGACGCCTTAGCAAAAGTTTTTTAGACTAATGAGCATTTTTGGTTGAGGTATAAAAATCGAAGGTCTGGAGTCTGGAACACTTAATTCAGAAACATAATGGTCTATACGTGTTCAAGTGTTCAAACTCCTGCTTAATTTGAAGAGCAAATTCGCAGATTAATTCAATGTCTCTTTTCTTGTACTTTTTACGGCACTTGTCTTTTCTTCTTGGTACCAGTAGTACGTCATTAAATTCGTTGCCGAAAATTTATCTGATTTTCAATCATCTCCATCGCAAAGCTCCTGAATATGGTTCCTAGTACGAAGCCGGATTTGCATCTTGCACAATAAAGCGATCAGTAATAAGAAATATCAAGAACTAGTGGAAATTAAATCAAGGATAAAATTTGGAGGTTACCGGCCGGCGACCAAAATTGCAAGTTCATCAAGAAAGTGGTACTAAGCCTATATTATTGTTCTTAATCAAACTGCCCAGCACTCACACAGGTAGTATTAAGTGTAAAAGTTAAGAACAATTATTTCCCAGGTTAGTAATCACGTAATATTATTGCATGTAACTTGTCAGTATTCACATGGTACCTAACCATCAATTTGTGTGGAAATTGTCAAGCAATTTCATATGCTTTAAAGCACCTTGAAAAGTCTGAAATCAGTGTTGGCTATTTACACACATGACAAACAAATAAACTTACGTGGTAACTTTAATTTAGTTACGTTCATTGTTATAATTGATCAGACTATTTGTATAGTTAGAGTAATTGGGTTTAAATGTACTAAGTAAAATACAGTACAGTAGTTACATTAATACATTATTTTCACTTAATTATTCAGTACCTGGGCGACCGAGCTTTGCTCGGTTACATCTCAAACATTGACTAAATTTTTTTTAAACTTGTCTAAAAACAATGCAAAATAAAAAATTATATATAAACTTAAACATAAAATAAAAAAAAAGTAAGTCACCGAGTGGGATTCGAACCCGTAACACTTTTTCTAGCGGTCGGTATCCTTAACCACTGAGCTAAAATCAAGGCGGCCGGCGCGACGAAATTAGCGACCATATTCTGCGTGGAAAGAAAAACGCATGGAAACTCGAAAACACGCTTTTTCCCAAACATAAAACTAATCTAGATCAATTATTTACCCCCGAAAACCCCCATATACAAATTTTCAGCGAAATCGTTAGAACCGTTTTCGAGATCACAGAAATTTATAAATAAATATATATATATATATACATACAAGAATTGCTCGTTTAAATGTATAAGATAAGGGGTGATCAATTATGTAATAAGTTCCAGTAAGTAATTCATCGGTACCAACCTGCCTACACATTGTAAGTACAAAGCGCAGCTTGGGTGTTTTGTCACATTTGCATAATGAAGCATACTTGTTTACATAAGTGCAGTGCTTAGTTTTTTGTAACATAAAGTACAGTTCATTGCATTTTTATTAGTAAAGGTGTACAAAGTGCAAGTTAGGTTTTGTCAAACTAGCATAATTGCATAACTATTTACTATAGTAAGTAAAGTGTAGTTTATTGTTACAAATAAAGTTCATTGCATTTTATGGATAAAAGTGTACAAAGTGCAGGTTAGGTTTTTGTCGAACTTGCATAATTGCATTTACTATATTTAGTAAGTAAAGTGTTTAGTTTTTAAAGAAAGTACAGTTAATTGCATTTATTTATGGATAAAGGTTATATTGTCTTGGATGAAACTTGAGACTTCAATATTGTAGACAAAAATCATTAGGTAGCTACATATTTAAGCCAATTTACCATACTTTATCAAATTGTTCAATTATTTTGGTAAAAAATACATTGTCAAAATCCATACATACTTACTACATTTTAAATATAAATTACCACGCAATTACCTAATACTAATTAGCTATTGTATAAATTCCAGGTTGACAGCACCTGACTTCCCAGGCCAGTAAAATGAGTGAGGAAAAAGAGTTAATTAAACGTAGAGCCAGCTTCAAGGGCAGATTGACTGTATTTTTAAGCTACCTACAAAGTATACCTAAACCTGTCACAGAGTCTATTGCCAGGGAATTTCAATTGCGTATGGGTTAGCTTGAATCTTTATGTGAACAGTATGATGAGGTGCAACTACAATTGGAGTGTTTAGTCGATAATATGCAAAGTCAATTAAATGAACGTTCGGAATTTGAGAACTTATATTATAAATCATTGTCTGGCGCTCAAGGAATATTAGATGACTATAATAAACCGGTAATCAGCACTCAAACTATTTCACACTAGTAGCTAGTAATAATCGGCTTGTTAAATTACCTACCACACAATTGCCAAAATATGCGGGTTTATACGATAACTGGATGGAATTTCGCGACACCTTTACAAGCCTCATCCATTGCAATAAAGAAATCGATGAAATAAATAAGTTTCACTATTTGCGAGCTTCTCTGGAGAGATCTGCTGCTGTGGTTATACAATCCATCGAGTTTTCAGCTAAGAACTATGCCATCGCTTGAAAGTTATTATGTGAAAGGTTTGATAACGAACGATTACTCATTCAAAATCATGTATCGGCTTTACTTAATATAGAAGCTATTACGAAGGAATCCTATGATATATTAAAACGTTTAATTGATCAGTTAAATAAAAACCTCAGAGCACTAGAATCTCTAGGAGAGCCTGTCACTCACTGGGATACTCTTCTTATTCATATTGTTACAAGAAAATTGGATCAGAAAACATACCGTGAGTGGGAAGAATATAAAGGTAACCTATAGGTGAATGTAGCTATTAATTTTGATAAGTTTCTTCAGTTTTTACGTAGCCGTGCGGAACTAATTGAAACTTTAGAATTATCGCGCAGTAATCAGTCTAGTAGCCATAGCAAATCAACTACTAAGCTAAGTCCTTGGTGGCTCAGAATTCCTATAATTCAAGTTCAGAAAATTCTCCTAAGGCTTGTTACAAATGTAAAGGTGAGCACACATTAAATAATTGTACACAATTTTTCGCTTTAAATAACGAAGCTAGGCTGAAGATACTGCCAAGCTTTAAAGTTTGTTTTAATTGTTTTAAATCAGGACACTTTGCGAATTCATGTAAGAAACCTGGATGTAAGGTATGCAAACGTCGTCATAACACATTAGTGCATGTTGAACCTAAAACTGTCATCAAGTCCCATGCTGACAGCTCGCTGCATCGACGGCGCTGCCTGCTTCTGCTCAGACGGTTGACAGCAATAGTGTCGCTTTGTCAGCACATGTCTCATCATACCTCACAAAGTCATACGATGCGTTGTTGTCGTCCGCGCTAGTCAAAGTGTATAATAGCAATAATCGCGAGCATATCGTTCGTGTTTTGCTCGATTCTGGCTCATCATCATGCTTGATGACGTCAAATATTTGTTATAAACTAAATCTGCCAACTAATTCAATTGATAAGTCGATACTGGGTATCAATAACGTCACTACGCACTGCTACGGGATAAGCCCGTGCAAAAAATAAAAATAAAAATAAAAATAAAAATAAAAAAAACTACGAGGAAAGGACAATAAAACAAAATGAATAAAAATAAACAACTATATTGTCCTTTCTACAATATAACAATAAACATACAAAACTAATAATCTAGGGACAGACGCGGGTCCAGCAAAAAAATAGGTAGTCTCGTACAGATGTCGCGTTTACAAATAAAAAATAAAACAGAACGGTGGTCAGTGGTTCTCGGGCGGAACTTATCTTGGAGAGGGATGAATAGGCACTCGGGGCAAAACAAAATGGCGGCCGGTTTGACTCGGTTGCAACTTCACCGCAACAAACTTCACATCGAACTGTCGTGTAGACGCACCAGGGTAGTCTTTCACCTGGGGTAATGAAGCTCTTCACCAAAGGTAATGAAGTTTTTCTCCAGGGGTAACGAAGTTCCTGGAAAATGCCCATATGCATCCGCTGTAGTTAAACGTAATTATTGGACGTCCCAGGGGATCACCGATCGACAAATAATTACAAGGTCCCTAAGGTCGGCGATCCTTTACAAACAAAAACTAAATTTAATTTTAAAATAAAAATTGACAAGAGTCAATAATATCAAATAATAATTAAATTATTATTAATTAAAAGAAAGAAAAAAAAACTATTTACTGCTACTTATAAAATAAAATCATCACGTCTTTTTCCGACGGGACAGACAGAGCCTCGGGACACAAGGATAATTTTATAGTTTAATATCGATCTTTAAAAAGAAAATCTTGGAGCAAATTATAAACAGCTAAAGTAACGAAAGTGAAATAAATCTAGTTAAGAGCATCCATGCCACGGGGCACGTTACGAGTTTAGGTATGACTTCACGCACACACCTGTAGACTGAGCGCACTCATACGAATTTTGCGTCCGAAGCGTGCTTTACGCCGCAAAAACAATTTGATACTTTAGCATTATTTCGGTCCGTTTAATTTCCGCTATTTGCTTGATTACTTTTTCACTTCGTCACCAATCATCGTATTCGCGTATACAACTTATTGATTATGAATGATTAAAAAAAATATAAAAAATCCAATAATTTTCGTTTTTCTACGCACTTGGTTTTTAGCCTTAAAAAATTAGCATTCGGAGCAAAAAAAAAAGATAATACTATATAATTAAAATTATATAATCCTAATAATTAAAACTCAAAATGTTTACTTAATAAGTTAATTTAATATCTCTCATTTCTGATTTCCATTGATCGCGCCTTACGCGGATCTACTATTTCGGGCAAAAGACATTTAAAATAAAAACTGTGTAATCTATGTTCCATATGCTCTGCCCAGAAAGAGTCTTCGCGCAATATTTTTTCGGTTTTTATTTTGTGTTCCCGCCCTGTCCAAACAGAAAACAAGCAGTAGCTTCTTTTGGTTATATGGAGTTGTCCCTGGACTTGAAAAAACCAGTCGTGACGCCGATTCACTGTTCCATCCGTTTTCCAAAATTTTATCTTTTTCTTGATTATGGCCAAATCTACTTCTAAGCCAAATGCCGAGCTTGGGCATTTAATTTCGACAATACCATCATCGCCGATGAGGCCGTCTGGGGACGCACCTAAAAAAAATCATTGATTCATGAGTTGTGATTGTATGCAACTACGCAATACTTACTTTCAATCTAATAAAATAGTTTATGATTATCAAATTTATTCCAAAACTAGCTTTGCGCACGGCTTTGCTCGCGTCAATGACGATCCCTCGGGAATAGTGCATTCTCCCGGGATGAAAGGTACCCTATGTTCTTCTTAGTAGCAAAACTATGCAAACTATGTGCAAAATTTCAAGAAGATTGTTTAAGAAGATAAAGCGTGAAGTAATAACAAACAAACAAATATTCAAACTCACTTTCGCATTTACAATATTAGTTAAGATAATTTTGTTATTGTAATAAAATAAAGGTATCGTAATAAGAGGTTCAAGCCTACGAGTATCACTTTTTTAGATTTCTTATCTATTTATACTAATATTATAAAGAGGAAATATTTGTATTTTTTAAATGTTTGTAACAAATAAACTCAAAAACTACTGTACCGATTTCAAAAATTCTTAAAGGGTTAGAAAAGTACATTAACCCTAAGTAACATGAGCTAAGTATGTACCACGGGCGAAGCCGGGGGGACTGCTAGTTATTATTTTGTAAAGCTCTAGTTTAAAATGTTGTACGCACCCAAAAAAAAGTGCTCCTCGTCAATAAAAAGTCCGCATTTTTTAATTTTAATATTTTCTCGTATCTGCAACTGTTCGATGGCTACTTTTTTATTAGCTTTGCCATGTTGAATACTAGAGACATGATCTAAGGAATAGGAATATAGTAAAGCTTTAACTAAGGGTGCGGGACTGATAGTTAATCTACGCTTGCACACTTTACTGAAAGAAGATGCAGTTAATAAACATCTTCGTAGTTCAAGCCAAAGAGCACTCTCTGCCTGAAGCACAGTGTCTCTTTCTACTTCCGCTCTGTTATTTACCTAAAAGTAAAAAATAAATACTATTAAGTAAGAATATTTATAAAGTATAAAATTAATCAATACATGTAGTTTATTGTTTGTGAGTACTTGTTCTTGTAAATTTTTTAAAAACTCTTCCTTTGCAGTGTTAAATTCTTCCGAAGTCATATCTGGCCGCTCACATTCTTCTCCATAAGAACTCTTATCCAAATCAAATTAAAGTTTTTTCTTAGGCAGGCGACGCGTCTTCTGTCGTAGTTTCTTAGCCAAACGAGCCATTTCTATTCGTTTTAATGACTTTCCTGAATTATGAACGAATAATTGATTAATTTTATGAAAAAAAATACCTAATCCTAAAATAATTAGTACCTTCATGTTGGTGAATAATATATCTTACCTGGGCTTTTTTTAAATTTTGCCTTGTATAACATGTATTGAGGCTGTGCAGAATTGAAAGCAACAACTGCTGCGTTACACCGTGCCGTGTACGAATTTTTCAAAGAATAATTCACCCGTTTGCCTCCAACGTGTTTGGCAACAATACTATTGAATTGCTCAGCCCTATTATTATTCAAGTTGTGGAGCAAACTTTTCTAATGCAAAGCTATTTGAACTGTAGGTTCCATGAGTTTTTTAAGCAATATTTTTACTTTCGGTAACAGATTTTTTTCATTTTTTCTGTCCTCGGTACAGTAATATTCTTCACACTCTCTGTGGTCTCCAGAAACATGCATGGGGCTGTTTAAAATATCTTTTTTTAAGCTGATGATCTTATCAGATAAAGTGGAATTTTGAGCATTTCTAAACCGAGCAGCTGACCGTATAGCTGTTCGCAGTCGTTTTGTTCGATCTACTGTTAACAACTTTCTTTCTTCCAGAGGAACAGACGTATCTTTAACCAGGTTGATTAGTTTACCATTAAAATTGCGCAGTAAATGATTTGTGCATTCAATTTTTTCGACATTGACGTTAGCATACGGTCGGCTTTCCAAAATCTTTTTATATGTGCTAGCATCCCCATCAGCTATTAATGTTCCGTATATTAAATTTCTAGTAGCAATTGATGTTTTAAAGCCTTCGACAATCCCAGTTTGTTCCATGCTAGTCGATGATCCAGTATGGTTCCTTTTGCAATCGTGTGAAACTGGTGTTAAATTCTTTGATGCTGCGCGAGCACAAGTGGAGCAATATTTATTTTTAATAGCCACATGCAAAACTTTTCCAGTTTTTTGCCCTACAATAGCAGCAACTCCAGATGAGATGCGGAGTAGTTCGATTTATACGAACGTTTTGACCAACAACAGTCGGCTATAGTCTTGACTACGGGGATTCCATCTTTTACGTGGCCACACGAAATTGCCTCCTTTCCTTCTTCTTTGGCGGCTTCTTGCATACTTAATTCTGCCGTTTCTTCCCACCACTTAGCAATTTCATCATGGCATTTGGTATAAATTTTTTGGCCCATAAGTGGTAAATCTAAAGAAGCAAGTAATTCATCTAAATTTGACTGCCCACATCCGATCATAATAGCCCCCATAACAGCACCATGATTTACATCAACGCCCGTTTCAGAACGATTACTTGTTTTTAGTCTTAATTTTATATTACACATGGTGCATTACATAACAAAATCTGAGGACAAACCAGCTTTGATTTCCTTCACAAATTTTAAATTATTTACTGTACAACCAAAAGCAGTATTGTGGTTACTTAAGGCTTTAATTTGATCAAAAAAAAACTGAAGATCTATAATTCGTCGGCCTTCAAGTTTTAAACTATCATCCAATGAAATATGTTCTTCAATTATCTACAAATGTCAAAGCTTAGTTTAGTATATTGGTTTAAAAACGAATATTAAGTATGATATGATATTATGCTTACAAGGTCATCAGGGTCAGAAGAATCTGGAGTTGAAAATATAGGATCCTGGAAAAAAAATGATTGATTTGAATTTGTTATAGTTCAATAGCACAGAAACAAGCGAATTATTAAAAAAAATCTAAAGAAACCCGAGTGTTGTCCGATTAACGATCAAATATTTTAACCTCATAATAAATAAGAATCGAACCTATAGGGTAGATTCTTTCTAAATTTTGCTTATTCTAGGTATTCAAAAGCAAATTACACTTTGCAAAAAAAAGGTATCGACATTATTACTTACCCTGCTTGAAGATGCGACTTCATTTGAATTGTTATTATCAGTAACAGGCTCATATTCTTTTATTTTATCAGTGTGACTAACCTGGAAATAAAATATAATTTAATATAACAAAAATAAAAATCAAACCGAGCTAACAGGAAATTAAAATAAAAATTAAACACGGATAATGAAGGAGACTTACAATAGAATTATTATTTGTTTCTTGTTCTTGATTTGAAATTACTTCTTTTCTCGTCCTATAACAAATATCTACTTAGTATGTATCCTATACATTATTCTTGCGAGTAATACTTACATAATATAATTTGTTATTTCGGTCTATTTATGTCGTATTTTTTAGCGCCCCGCAGTGTTACCCGCGGTAAATAACACTCCTTCTGGCGCAATCGGGTAAAAAGCTTACATGTTAATCCAGGGCGTCAACTTTCACCCCCCCGATGTGGTTCCCATCTTGTCGCGATGGGGGGGCTCAGTACCTGCGGTTGCCTCGGCCGCAGGGAAGCTAAGAGGAACCCATTGCCCGGGTTGAGGCTTAGGCCTCCCCGGGCCCGGCGGAGGCCATTCCTGGCGGGAATGGCCTGGCTGTGAGGGAAGGGGGTGACGACGACCTCCCTACCATCACAGCCGTGGTAGGGGTCGCGGGGGAAGAGGAGTGTCGGTGTTTCGTTGCCGCTCGCCCTATCCTCCGCGACCAAGCGCGGCCGTGGCGCTTGGCACGGCATCGGTGGGGCCGCAGGGGAAGAGGAGTGTCGGTGTTACGTTGCCGCTCTCCCTATCCCCTGCGGCCGGCTGTGTGGGCCCCGGTCGCCGTCAGGTGGACTGGGGCAGGGCCTGCTTCCTTAGGCCCCAAATTATGAGGGCTGGTTGGACGGTGGAAACGGGATTCCATCGTCCAACGGACAGCCCTCCGGAGTGGGAAGGCAGGCGCGTGTGCGTGTCAGCGCGTCTGTCCTTGGGCCAAGAGGCCAAGGCGGCGGTTACTCCGGCCCCTCTGATTCAGCAGTGGGTGCCGTGAGGCCGTTGGCGAGCCGGGGCCGCTTAAGTAGCGGCCGGCCGCGCCGGGGCTGTGGAGCATGAAGAAGCACACGGTCCCGGCCAATAGCGGCTGTGAGGTGACACCGCGGAGTTTTTAGTGGTAACACCACATAACCTTACCGGTGTCCCGTAACCGGTAAGGTATCCGAAGGGATTTTCTCCGCGTCAAAAAAAAAAAAAAAAAAGGGCGTCAACTTTCAGCATACCAAATTTTATCAAAATTGGTCCAGCCGTTTACGCGTGAAGAAGTCAAAAACACACTCACACACACACAAACACACTCACACACAAATACACTCACACACACACATACACACTCACAAACTTTCGCCTTTATAATATTAGTGTGATATCAAAAACATGCGAAAATATCGAATACCTTTTGGCTTCGTTTATTTTGTTTAGATTTTCATATCTCCTTTTTTTACTTTTATGCTTCAGCTTTTTGTTACCCATTTCTGAAATTCAATAAGACAACATTTTATTTCAATTAAACAAACCACATACTTAAATCAATTGTCAAGTTTCGTTTTAACATCATCAATCAATACATATAAAAAAATCGTAACCGATTGCTGTCTGTACATGGTAGATAAATGAGTAAAAATATTTTTGGGGGATTTTACCAACGCAATAGAACACAAAACAATGATTTTTAGAATTTTTGTCTGTTTGTCGGTTTGTCTGTTTGTCTGTGCGTTTGTGCACGCTAATCTGAGAAACGGCTGAACCGATTCGTTTGCGGTTTTCATTGAAATATTGTGATAAGTTTCACTTAAAATTTAGTGTTTGTTTTATTTAAATCCGTTCATAAATGAAAAAGTTAAATCAATTTTTAAGAATCACGTCAAACATTTTTGTTCGAAAAACTGTGTTTGTAGACGCTAATCTCAGAAACGGCTGAACAACTTCGGTTGCGATTTTCATTTATGTATTTAAATAAGTTTCACTTAAAATGTAGTGGTTGTTTCATTAAAATCCGTTGATAAATAAAAAAGTTATATCAATTTAAAGAATCACGTCAAAGATTTTTGTTCGAAAATTTGCTATGAAATAAACTGTACAGTAGCATTGGCTAAAACTTTTGTCAATTTTATATTAAGGTTTTTATAAAATAATAAAGGTTATTACCGGCCAAGTGAAGGTCGGGCTCGCGCACAAAGGGCTCCGTCCCGTTATCTATAAAAAATCACGTTTGTTGTACGGGAGCCTCAATTAAATATTTATTTTACTCTATTTTTAGTTGTTATATCGGCAAGAGAATTACATCATTATGAAAATTTCAACTGTCTAGCTATCACGGTTCATGAGAAACAGCCCGGTGACAGACAGGCAGACGGACGGAAGGACGGACAGCGGAGTCTTAGTAACAGGGTCCCGATTTTAGCCTTCGGGTACGGAATACGGAACCCTAAAATTTACTATTTTGATGTTTTCGGAGTGTTTTTATTAGTTTTTTTTTGGTCACCGATAGATGGCGCTGTTAAAAATACACAGAACCTAGGGCCACAAGACCCAACGCCACGAAACGGCCATTTTTAGCATGATTGTGGGCGCGAAAATGGAAAACGGAATCAAAATAGAAAGTATTAGGTTAGGCTCAGGGGATGTCCTCTGACTAAAGCATAGGGTGCAGTGAGCGAGTCACGGACCACCATAGCGGTCGCCGCGCCGGGGCTGGCCCATAGTGTCTGAGAGGTAACACCGCGGAGTTTTTAGTGGTAAACGCCACATAACCATACCGGTCTCCCGTTACTGGCAAGGTGTCCGAAGGGATTTTTCCCGCGCAAAAGAGGCGCAACTGCTGCCTCCATGACGTGGGCCAGTCGGGCGATGGGAACGGGATTCCGTCGCTCCACAAATACGGTCCTCTAGGTCGAAAGGAGCATTTGTGTCAACACGCGTCTTTACCCTAGCGGATAAAATTGAAGGCCGATGTACCACCGCGCAGGCCACTCAGACTCCTCTCGATAACTGAGAGAGTACCTCGAATGAGCTCAGCCGAAGCCGCTGATAAGCGGTCGCCGTATACCAGGTCTTTGGAGCAAGATTTAGCACACGGCCTTGGCAAAAGCGGTAACGCCGTTATGTCACCATGAGTTTTTTTGTGAGTGAGAGCCATAACCGTCCGATTTCCTGTGGCCGAAAGGCACCTTTTCCTCACGTAAGAAGAAAGGTTAGGGAAAAAAGGTTAGGTTAAATTTAGGTTAGGCACTGCAATAAAAATGTGTGGAACACCCATACCAAGACTACTTAGTATTGTGACCTCCTTCCCTGAGGAACGAAAGATCATGGTCATTTTTCAGTTCTCCAAACCTCTAAACAGCCGTATAGGACGCCCTACCCGAGAAACTCTTCAAACGGAGGTTCTTAGTGAACACTAAGCAGACATTGATCTCAGAGAACACTAACTTCCTTCCATCCTTGAATCTCTACTGGTAAAATGTGCCGAGACACTGGCACGTCAAATACCTGGAGGTATCTAAAGTTTGGCAGATGCCTCAGCTTGAAAGTCCACATCAATAGAATGGTGACGATAGTGAAGATGGCCCGGGGGAAGGTCTATCCAGTACTTTCCTCTCGCTTCCAGCTACGGACGCGGCTCATGATTAAGGCGATCTTAAGAAAACCTATGTTTAAGGTTACTTAAGGAACGCCGTCATCCGTCGGGACTTAAAGTAGAAATGCTTATTTCTCGACTTTCATCTCCCGCTTAGCGAAAGACATGTTTGACAAGGCTTACCATTGCACCGCCACATCGGGAGGGTGGGGGAGAGGGGGTGATACGTATAGACGGTGGCAGCAGTTCGCTGCAGAGAGCTACAACAGATTAGTGATGTGGAAACTGACGCCAAAAGACGGAAGATGAATGAAATATTAGCAAAGTCACTACGTATTGCATACATATTTTGTATTAGAGAGACCCACGGCGTAGCAGTAACATTCGGTAACAGTGTAAGTTTACATGTAGTTTACAGTCCATGCTGGCAGAACCATGATGGCAGAAGGGCCGTCGAAATATCTGGCAAAAAACGATATTAATAGTCAAAATTCCGATCGACTTAGACTGTGACTAGAGATAATGTGTGATCGTAGTAAAGAAGGAACCCTTATAGTTTCGCCATTTCTGTCTGTCTCTCTGTCCGTGGTTTTACTTAGAGATAATTAGTACCAAGAAGCTGTAATTTGGTAACGGTCATGAACTTACAGTAGCACTAGGCAGGGCAACTGGCCTGACGGTGCCCATGCGATGGGTTGACGAAATAATCAAAGTCGCGGGTTACACCTGGATGTGAGCAGCACAGGACCGAGATGTGTCGACGAAGACATGTCTATGCTCAGCAGTGGACGGAAGAAGGGCTGAGATGATGATGAAATCTTTAGTTTTAATTCTAAGTCGAAATTCACAACTACGGAACACTTCACTGCGCGTGACCTGATATGCACTTGACCGGTTTTATTAAAATATCAAAATAAAGATTCTTATAAACTAAAGTCCACGCTGACGAAGTCGCGGGCAACAGCTAGTATTGTAATAAATCTATAATAAAAAATAAAAAGAACTCACCAAGTATCAAGTCGGCTCAGTCACACACAAAACTCGATTATTAATTACGCGGGTGACTAACAAGTCTCAGCGAACAGAGCGACACAGGTCCTGCGTCTACGAGGCGTCGGCCGGGTATGGGCGCGAGCTCAGTTGCGCGCCGATTTTATACTAGTTTTCAATAAATCGTTGTAAAATATAAAAGTAAAATCTTACAAAAGTAAAATTGCAGCAGTGTACAGTTTGAAAAGCTGCATATAATAGGCTTTAAAAAAGAACGAAATAATCAAGATTTCAAATAAAACTTCGGCGTTTGACATCATGTCAAACAAAAGAAAATACTATTACGGGGTTTCCGGATGAAATTAAAATACAGTAATTAATATGCAACATTTATTGCACCGACTTATGCCTATCTTAACCTAAACCTAATACTAAATTAAAGCGGGCGCCAGGAGAGTTTTTCTGATTTGACTGGAACCCTTCCAAAACCTTCTGCCACGGCTAACTGATCCCTCAGTTGATCAATTGTTCTTTGTTAATTAAATCCTCAATAAAAGGGCGTTACCACAGGCTGAAACAACGGAAATTTGTGGTTTCATACTTTTCCATGACCTAATTTAGAATATTTAATTTCAACTCATCGTGACTTTAAGAAAAGCAGTAACTTACCCCTTATCTGCTCACCACACACACAAACTACTTTTATTAATCTCAGTTCTATATTAGTATGGTAAATTACCAACTGAATTTCTCTGTTTCGGGAATATTTCGATAAATCTATTAATTTCTTTGTGGAACACAATTCACGCCACACCCAAAAGTGATCAGCCGATTTTTATCCACCCAGTGGTTTTTATTATTCTCTTACCCTCACTACCTTTTGTAAATTTAACATTTAGTTTTGGCGCCATATTTGAATAGTACTTCATTATATTCCCTCACCCAATGAAAGAAAGAAAATATCCAATATTTTATTTCTTTAAACCTTTTCTTCCTTCCACAATGGCTTCATGTCTTTGGCATGCCAAACCCCAATTGGTTTACCATAAACATTGTTCAAGTGAAATACATTATCTGACAGTTTTTTGACTATAATTGCTTTTTCAAATTTTGGTGCCAATTTAGCTGTGAATTTATTTGCTGAATTTGATAGTAATTTTGTTTTTCGCCACATAACATCGCCTATCTCGAATTTAGTTAGTCGACGCTTAACATTATAATATTTTATGCTTTTGTCATGAGCAGCTTGTAATCTTTGAGAGACTGTGCCGTAAATCTCTGATCTTGCCTTTACCTCAGCCAGATAATCATTTATATCAACTTCAATTTTAGTGTCTTTTAAAAGATTTTGTTTTTCATGGTTCTTACAGGTAATTGAAATGGATGTCTCTCTGCCAAAAAATAGAAGTGACGGTGTATATTCCGTTGTTTCATGCACTGATGTCCTAATTGCATGGGCGAACTTTTGCAAGTGCGCATCCCATTCGTTGTGTTTCTTTGAGTTTATGTATGCCGAAATCATAGTGCCTATCACTCTATTTACTCTTTCTGTGGGATTACTTTGAGGATGGTAATTGGGTGTGTACCAAATCTGGCAGTTGTAATTACTAGCTAATTCTTGAAATAAATGTGATACAAATTGTTTACCATTGTCACACACTATCGCTTGAGGGCTGCCAAAGAGCAAAAACTGACTCTCAAGGATATTACAAATTTTATCTGCCTTTCCGGTTCGCAATGGAAAAAGAAGAGTAAACTTACTAAATAAACAGGTAATGACTAATAACATTGTGTTACAATTCTTACTTTTGGGGAATGGTCCCATGAGATCAAGAGAAATTATCTGCCATGGTCTAGTTACTGTCCTATGCCGTCCCATCTGCCCCAATGGTTGTTTCTGTGATACTTTAACTTTAGCACATATTTCACATTTACCTACATATTCTTTTACATCTTTCGATATTTCAGGCCAAAAGTAATACTGTTTTACTCTAAATAAGGTCTTACGAATCCCTAAATGACCTGCCGTAGTCTCATCATGACATTTCCCTAAGATCACCGAACGCAAAGCTTCTGGAATAAAAAGTTTCCAGTCATTACTTTTGTCTGGATATTGCTTCATTCGCACTTTTCTATATAATAGTCCATTCCTAACCTGCCAATTTGGTGATTGTTCTTGTCCGTTAGTAATTTTAAGCACTTTACTTTTATACCAGACATCTTTGTGTTTATCCATTATATTAATACTTCGATTACTGACAGTAATAGTATCAATGCACCTAGACAAGGCATCGGGAACTACATTGCATTTACCCGGTCGATGAATTACGTCAAAGCTAAATTGCTGTAATTTCATTGCCCATCGGGCCAGTCGCCCATGAGGATCTTTCATTTTATGAAGTGTCTTAAGAGCACTATGGTCGGTAACTACTGTAAAGTTGGTGCCCTCAATATAAGGTCGAAATTTATCAATGGCATAAACAATACTAAGAAGTTCTCTTTCCGATGTTGAGTATGCTTGCTCGCGGTCATTTAATTTCCTACTCAAGTATGACACTGGTTGTTCCACATTGTTAATTTTTTGGCTTAAAACAGCACCTATACCTTTACTTGAAGCATCACATTGAATTATGAACGGTTGGCTAAAATCTGGACATGACATTACTGGAGTTGATGTTAGAAGAGTTTTTAGATCTGTAAAAGCTTTTTCTGCCTCATCACTCCAATTAAATTCCTTTTTAGGGTTCCGTAGCCAAATGGCAAAAACGGAACCCTTATAGATTCGTCATGTCTGTCTGTCTGTCTGTCCGTCCGTATGTCACAGCCACTTTTTTCAGAAACTATAAGACCTATACTGTTGAAACTTGGTAAGTAGATGTATTATGTGAACCGCATTAAGGTTTTGATACAAAAATAGAAAAAAACAATAAATTTTGGGGGTTCCCCATACTTAGAACTGAAACTCAAAAATTTATTTTTCATCGAACCCATACGTGTGGGGTATCTATGGATAGGTCTTCAAAAATGATATTGAGGTTTCTAATATCATTTTTTTCTAAAACGAATACTTTGCGCGGGAGACATTTCCAAAGTGGAAAAAAGTGTGTCCCCCCCCCCCCCGTAACTTTTAAAATAAGGGAATTATAAAACTAAAAAAAATACATGATGTTCATTACCATAAAAACTACCAGCGAAAATTGGTTTGAACGATATCTAGTAAGTAGTTTTTTTTTAATACGTCATAAATCATAAACGGCAATTTACCTTTCATTCAATCAACTCAAATATAAAAATTTTAAAAAAACATACTACAAGACTTTTATATTATGTTATTTGCTACTACGGAACCCTTTATGGGCGAGTCCGACTCGCACTTGGCCGCTTTTTTGCTTTTACCTTTTGTCAAATTATGAAGTGGAGATGCTATAATAGCGAAATTTTTAACAAATCTTCTATACCAACTCGCAATCCCTATAAACCTCTTAAGCTCAGTAAAATTTTTTGGCCTTGGAAAGTTTAAAATGGCTGAAACTTTATCTGGATCAGTACGCAATCCATCTTTATCCACAATATAACCCAAAAACCGTAAACTAGGCCTAGCAAAATTGTATTTTTCTACATTTATAGTTAATCCTGCATCTTTTAGAATATTCATTACGCGTTTAAGTGTGTCCAAATGCTCCTCAAATGTTTCTGTACACACGACAATGTCATCTAAATATACCCAAACTTTAGAATCTAGGCTATGGAATAGAATATCCATCAGTCTTTGTTGGGTTTGCGACGCATTAACTAAACCAAATGGCATAACCTTAAAATTGAATAAACCCCTACCAGGTACAGCAAAAGCCGTCTTTTGTTTGCTGGATTCTTCCAATTCAATTTGCCAAAAAGCAGACTGAAGGTCTATAGTACTCAGATACTTAGCATTGCGCAAATTATCTAAAATAGTAGCAACTCTTGGCAAAGGGTATGTATCTCTTTTAGTTACTTTGTTTAATTGTCTACTGTCCAAACAAAGCCTATTTTTCCCATTTGGTTTTTTTACTAGTACAATAAGTGAACACCACGGGCTTTTAGATGGTTCTATCACATCTTTCTTTAACATCTCATCTAACTCACGTTCAATTTCTCTTTTAACAACTGGAGAAAAATTATACTGCTTTTGATATGTGGGTTTACTATTTCCTGTATCTATGGTATGTTTTATGATATTTGTCCTACCTAGCCCATTTCCTATGTTCTCATTTATTTCCTTAATTGTTACAAGGAGAGTTTGTTTTTGCTCTTCCTTCAAGTTTTCCTTACTAATAATTGAAGTTGAACGATCATCTATAGCGCAAATTACACTTACATCATGCAAATTTCCTTTAAAACTAAAAGAAATACCAAATATGTCAAAGAAATCTTTACCCAAAATCAATGGCTGTGACAAATTAGGCATAAGTAGCATGGGAATAATGTGAAACTGATCATCAAATTGTACTGGAACATCAAAGACTTCTGTTATGGAATGTTCCGTGCCATCTGCCGTTGAAACATGCATAGCCTTTAGTTTTTGTTTTTTTATACCGATATCTTTTAAATTTTTGGCAAAGCTAGAATTGACTACCGTGCGGGTGGCTCCTGAGTCCAATAAACCATTGCATTTAAGATTTAAAATATTTAGAGTCACATACGACCTATTATCAAATTGTTTCTGTAAAATCAAAGGTTGCACACTATTTTTACACATGAATTGACGTATATAGTCTAACCAATCCTGCCATTCTTTACTTTGTCTACTTAGGGAAAAGCTCATTTGGCAGATTTCTGGCTCTCCCCGTTCCCGTTTCCCTTACAATTTTTACAGTCTCTGGACGTAACACCAAAGCGACCACACTTAAAGCAAAATAGTCTTTGCTTTGGCAGTTGGCATGCTCTGAATACATGACCTATCTCACGACAATTCCAACAACGCATTTTAATTAAAATATCTTTGGAGTGAGAGCTTTTAATTTCCGAAATTTCTTTATTTCCATCTGTCATTGATGAGGAGTTAGAACGATACGCTAAGTCTGGTTCCAAAGAATTAACAACAGATTTTGGTTCTTGAAAATTATCACAACTGATTTTAGTTCTTTCTACTATCCTCATGACATTAATAAGATCAGCCATTGATGTAAATATATCTCTGCAAACTGCCCTTTGGTAATATGGCTGTAAATTTTTCATTATTATCATAATTTTTTCAGATTCGGAAATTTTAGTAGGCAATCTATTAAACATATTCTGCATGACCGAAATAAATATAAGTACTGGCTCATTTTTACCTTGTGTTCTAGATTTTGCCTCTGATAATAATTCTTCTTGATAGTAAGGTGATTGGAATGTACGTTTCAGCAACAATACAAGTTCTTCCCAATTTCTTACATATTCTCTATTAGCTCTAAACCAAATTAAAGCATCTCCTTTAAAAAAATCAATGGCATGACGCCATAAATCGCCGTCCGTGGCATTACGAGCATCTTTAAGTTCATTTACTCGTTCAATAAAAGCATTAATACTAAAACTATTATCCCCTGAAAAGTTAACACCCCATTGACTAATTGGTACCAGCTTACGTTTATTACACTGTTGTGTGTCCTCACACATAGTTGAATTAAAAATCTTACTATGTGGTTGTTGCCTAATATTAGCGCGAAAGATTGGTTCTTCTAAATTGAGGTTTGCAAAACTTACTCTTTGCTGATTTGTGATTGGTTTGTCACCATTCGGCATGGGCTTAAAATCTTCTTTATTTGACTTAGATGTCGACGGCAATATGGCATCCTCAATATTGTGGTCATCAATTATTTTTAAAAATTTGTTACCATCTTCCCCTAAAGACCTATGTAATTCTTCTTTCATTTCAGAAGTTATAATGTCATTATCTTCTAAATCATCTTTACCTTCTAGCTCACTAAGTAACGATAACGCTTTATCTATAAGGACTTGCTTTTTATTCTCCTCAATATCATCAGCAACTGTAGTCAATTTTAATCTATTTAAAACATGGTACAATCGCGAAACTAAACGCTTAAAAAGCTGCTTGTCTGGTTTTTCATTTAATTCTGAAATATAACCTGAAATACTATTCAATTTAGCCGCACAATTATCCAGCTCCTGGCTTGGATTTTCCATACAAGATTTCGGAGTAACTAATTTGTATGAAACCTCTTGTGAACTTTCAGCTTTCATCATTTTTTTTAGTATTGTTTTTAGGGCAGAGACTAAACCACCGGGCTGAATATAGCCTCGACACGCAAGCTCAAATTCCACTTCATCTTTGAGTAAAAATTGTACATCCATTTCGAAACAAGAATGACACTAGAAATCCACCAAAAAAAATCTCCAATATTGTGTGATTTTTGTTTAAAAATTGTGATGAGTTCCCGGAGAGAAAATAAAATTGCAATTACTAAAAACGTTACAAATAATCGTATGATAATATCCCCCTAATGAAAGAGTAACAGTTAAATAAGAAAAAAAACTCTCTAGTTATTTAAGCGCCCTTTCCCTCAATCGCCTTTTACGATCTGCCCGGGAAGAGAAGCAGCTGACACATTCTACGTTTTTTTTCACTCCCAGGCCAGCATGGAAGTAACTTAATCTCTAGTTAAATTAATAATAGTGCACTTGGCTGTTACACTAGCGTGTACCTACTTATGTACTTAATAATTTATGCCGCTATCACAATGATTATGTACACAGATTTCACACCTATAATATACAAATAAATAAATAAAACCATACAAACAAATAAGTACTATCAATATAAAGAAAGAAAAAAAAAACAAATGTAACAAAATTTTATGTGCCACGCCCGGTGACCGTTATTTATATTTCATCTCAGAAACCCTCATATTTTAACGTTGGGCGTCATTTATTACGGGGTTTCCGGATGAAATTAAAATACAGTAATTAATATGCAACATTTATTGCACCGACTTATGCCTATCTTAACCTAAACCTAATACTAAATTAAAGCGGGCGCCAGGAGAGTTTTTCTGATTTGACTGGAACCCTTCCAAAACCTTCTGCCACGGCTAACTGATCCCTCAGTTGATCAATTGTTCTTTGTTAATTAAATCCTCAATAAAAGGGCGTTACCACAGGCTAAAACAACGGAAATTTGTGGTTTCATACTTTTCCATGACCTAATTTAGAATATTTAATTTCAACTCATCGTGACTTTAAGAAAAGCAGTAACTTACCCCTTATCTGCTCACCACACACACAAACTACTTTTATTAATCTCAGTTCTATATTAGTATGGTAAATTACCAACTGAATTTCTCTGTTTCGGGAATATTTCGATAAATCTATTAATTTCTTTGTGGAACACAATTCACGCCACACCCAAAAGTGATCAGCCGATTTTTATCCACCCAGTGGTTTTTATTATTCTCTTACCCTCACTACCTTTTGTAAATTTAACATTTAGTTTTGGCGCCATATTTGAATAGTACTTCATTATAATACATGATAAGATTAGGTTTTTCTTGAATGAAAACTGTAATGCAATGAAAATTTTTCACAGCCCAGCTCTAAAACTAAATGTATATTTATGATAAATCATACGGAAGTAATCATATTGCTTACAGATTAGTAAAAATCCCGTGTCAAAGTAGACCGTCCGCCAACAATTTCGAAAAGGGCGTGTAGAAATTCTGATATATTGAGAATACTATAGAAAAAATTGAGTTAATTTCACTACCGAACCCTACATTATGAAATCCTGAACACTATCGTGTAAATACTTTATCTACAAACATAAGACATCTTAGTTTTATCACCCGTCAAAAATTCAATATTTTGCGATTCTAAGGGATAACTCCTCTTAATACCATTTGAAATGTCATTCACGCAGCCAACCGACAAATCATCACTGATGACTCATTTCATTTGAAAAATTACGGTTACCGTTAAAAGATAACCGCTTAGATGTGATTGCCAGCTTGGTACGTGAATGAATTTAAACACATTAAAAAAAACAATCATGTAATAGCTAGAAATCGGAGAACATAACATTTATACTAAAATTACTAAAATATGAAAATTACAACAGAAATCCGATCCATGCTAATTACAGTCATGTCGAAAACATACAAACATAACATGTTTAATGTTAATTTGGTATGAAAGAAATATAAATCATGGACAAAAGATATTTATGCCATGTCATTAGGTACAAGTACTAAGATAGGAAAATACAATTAATCTGTATCCCAGCTAAATCATTATGACGATTTCGATTAGGTTATAAACGAATTATCGCATACAACAAAAGTATATTTTAAAATTATGACCAATCATTAAACCAGTAAAATTTGAAATTTGGTTACGAAACATAATTGGTATTTTCTAAAACCCCTTTTCTTAGGAATACACACACAAAATACAGCCAGACAACTTACCCTATATAACAGGGAACTCGTACACAATAAAAAGTATTTTAAGCTATTGCATAGCTTCTATCGCGGGCCTTGAGCGCGGGGACCGAATCCAGAAATTCCGTAACGAAAAAACCTCAAGCTCCCCACTCCGACGGGCACGGAGGTGTGGCTTGAAGGCCGTGCATCGTCTAACGTCGTTTCAGTTCGTTCGGCAGTTTTCGACACGGCGTTGTGTGCGTGCGATAATATTTTAAACAATATTAACTTTTTATTTATTTAATAAAAGAAAAATTTGTTTTCTTATCGGTCACCACGCTCAAAAAGTGTAACTTGAATTAATATCAAAGAAAGAGAAATACTGCATAAATAAAAGCCGAAGCGAGCCACAATTGTAATGAAAGATCACTGAGGTTTTTCGATCTACATCCGCAAAGATGTAGGTAGATCAATAAAAATATCAACTCTGTGATACTTGAAACCCACTCAATAATTAACTTTTGTCTATTATCGAAGGTTCTAGAAAATCGGAGATAATATAAAAATAAAAATGTTTAAAAGAGTTTATTAGTTTATTATGGATTCTTTATAAATAAAATGAATGATTTTAAATAATCAACATTATATTGAATTATTTTTTAAACTGGGAATGACCATGACATTAATCTCCTGTCAATGTCATCTTAAGTCATTCAGTTAGAATAAACTACCGTAAACAAAGAATGAATAGAACCAACCTATTTGTATGAGTTTATTTCTGAAAATTATAACTACTTTTTATTTAAAATGTGATGGAATACATACTTTTGAAAAAGAATTTAGCAATATCTATAGAAAACAAAATATGACCAATTGGTGAGTGATACTGTAAACATTACATTGTTACAGCACGTATGTAAAACATGTAATGTTTTGTTAAAGTCTTTAAATGACAATTTTGCAGTTAACTCTAATTTCTATGTTTTACCATCAATCACAAACAATGTTCCAAGTCGCGAGATCAATATTTCTGATTTAAAAATTCCTTCTTACATTTGTTTGGCTGACCCTACATTTTATAAGCCTTCCGAAGTGGACATGCTAATAGGAGCCGATCTGTTTTGGGACTTGATAGGGTCGCAATAAATAAGGTTGGGTATTAAAATGCCTTTTCTTTGTGAAACCAGGTTAGGCTGGATTATTTCAGGTCCTTTGCCTATAAAAAATGTCTCCCTGCTGTCCAGTGATGTAAGTTGCAATTTCAGTAACATTGCTAATGATAAATTAGAGGACATCCAAACCGATTTAACGCGTTTTTGGCAGCTGGAAGTAATTGAAGTAAAAATACCTCATTATACGCCAGACCAGAAGCTCTGTGAGGAACATTTTATTAAAAATACAACCCGTCTTGACGATGGTCGATTCTGCGTTCATATACCACTCAAGCAGAGTTCTACTTTATTGGGTGATTCTTTTGGTAAAGCCAAACGATGTTTATTTTCGCTCGAGCGCAGATTAGATAATAAATCGGAAAACGGTAACATGTATCACGAGTTTATGACAGAGTTTCAATCATTGGGTCATATGACTGAAATTGAGACTCCAACTTTGGAAAGTCCAGCTTATTTCATGCCGCATCACGGTGTTCTACGCGAGAGCAGTACGACTACTAAATTAAGAGTAGTGTATAATGCAAGTAGCCCTACGACGTCAGGCATTTCGTTTAACGATATTCAATTCGTCGGACCTATAGTCCAAGACGATCTGCTATCTATTCTCCTTCGATTCAGGCAGCACAAGTACATTTTATCTGCTGACGTAGAAAAAATGTACAGACAAATTGTGGTACATCCGTCTGACAGACACCTGCAACAGATACTCTGGCGTAATAATCCATGCGAACCAGTCAAGGTGTTCCAACTAACCACTGTTACATACGGTACGGCTAGTGCACCATTTCTTGCAACTAGATGCCTCAAGCAAATTGGTTTGGCCTGCGCAGACCAGTCAGTAGCAGAAATAATTACTCATGACTTCTACGTCGATGATTTGCTGAGTGAAGGGGATGATTTGCATCAAGTCCAACATATTCGCACAGCAGTGACTGAAGCTTTAGCATCCGCTGGTATGCCATTACGAAAATGGGTCTCAAATGAACCTCAATTGGTACCAGATTCTGCCAAATTGTCTGTCGATTTAAATATAGGCTCTGACGAACCTAACTAGTTGTTAGGTCTTGGTTGGCAAGCACGTACAGATACTCTGTGTTTCCCAATGAGTTCAATACTCCCTAAAGGTGATACCAAGCGTGACATACTTTCAGCAATCTCACGTATCTTTGATCCATTAGGTCTTTTAGCGCCCTGCGTTATTGTCATGAAAATGTTGTTGCAAAAATTGTGGCTACACAAACTTGGATGGGATGAACCCTTTAGTGCGGGAAGTAGTGTCATAAGGTGCAAATTTTGGTATCGGAAGAATTCACTTGGCACACATGTAATATACGTAAAGTTAAGCTAATTTAGCCCGGTAGCCATCCCCCACCCCCTGGGGGGTAGGTAGGGGGGCCTTCGAAGTTACTCGCCGCCGCGCTTCAGAAAAAAAATCATATCAGCTTCTATTTACCTAACACCTCAAGTATGGTATCATTTTCTGATAAATCAGGCATGAGGAATTCAATTTTGAATACAATTTCACATTTAATGTAAAGATTAATAGTAAAAAAGGAAAAATATTAAAATCGGGTCGCATTTTTTTTTACTTTAACTGATTTATTTTACCAGAATACTTGTATTTTGTGCAACAAAAAATACTATGTTAAAGAATATTTATCTAGCTTTTAAAAAATATATACTTTGTTATATATAGCTGTCATACATCTATCTGAAAAAAAATCGAACATGGCACGCGGCGGTGCCTAGGAACTAATCCAACCGTCTCGTCTCACGTAATTTGTTGCAAGTATTAAGTTGTTTTTTAATTCAAAATGTATAAAATACATTCTTTACTTAATTATAGACTGTCGCTTATGGTCTAATGTATCACTAGTAGTATTTTTTTATTTATATTAGTTCATTTTTTCATAAAATTTTCCACCACATTGTCATAATTCGGTACATTTTAATAGTTTTCTTATACAGTTGCACCTAACACTGCACCCTGACTTGCACTTGCACCGAATCAGTGGTTCACGACAAGCGGTAGCAGCCACTGGCGCAGTAGTCCACTTCGGTTTCCAATTATTTAGTTCAATTTCCTATCCCTAATCCGCCGGACTGGAACGATTTTGAATCTGCCCCATACGTGCACCCCATGGTAAACAGCTCTTAGAAGATGCTGCCGAAAATTCTCTGGCTATCGGTCTTTTTTTAGAGAACAGCTCCCTCCTGCACTCGTTTAGCGATGTGCACTGACTGGACTTGAAATGAAAATCAGGTAAATAGGTATTGCAGTATTATTTTGGTCAAAATAAAATACAGCTATATATACATGTCATTTATAATATAACCCACGTTGATACAATTTTATTTTGTGCTCATTTATCATACATTATACATCGTTACAAATTTTTAAATTATTCGGTTATTAGAGTATCGTTTTGTTTTTTTTTTTTAATACTTTGGTTAGAGTTGTCGACGTCTCTGTCGGTGAGCATATTAAATTCACTAGTTGCTGATGAAAAAGTATTCCATGCTTTATAAGTGCTGCTAAGAACAGGAACACGCTCTTCGTAGCTGCAGCGATCGTTGAAAAAATAAAAGGGACCCCTGTAACGACGAAGAAGCTGAATGCTGATACGAAAATAATGGTGCATGTTGCTGATGAAGCATGGAATACTTTACCATCAGCAACTAGTGAATTAATATGCTCGCTAACAGAGACGTAGAAAACTCTAACCAAATTATTTAAAATATTGTCATAACGATGTATGATAAATTTGATAAATGAGCACAAAATAAAATTGTATCTACGTGGTTATAAATGACAGGTATATATAGCTGTATTTTATTTTGACCAAAATAATACTGTAATACCTATTTACCTGATTTTCATTTTAGATCCAGTCAGTGGACATCGCTAAACGAGTGCAGGAGGGAGCTGTCCTCTAAATAAAGACCGACAGCCAGAGATTTTTTCGCAGCATCTTCTACGAGACACTGAATTGCGCTCCAGGACCGAAATTGTCGATGCGGGTGTCAAAACGGCAAAACTGAAGTGGGAGTGGCCCGGACATGTTTGCCGTATAAGACCGGAAAGATGGGCAAGAAAGGCGACGTTATAGGTTCCAGAAGGACGCTGGCGTACGGGAAAGCCGAGGAAAAGATGGAGGGACGATATTGAAAGCTACATGAGTGGATGGTAGCAAGCTGCCTTAATTGGATCGTGAATCGCGGAAGCATGAAGGGGAGGCCTTTGCCCGACAATGGGATACTATATAGGCTATTAAAAAAAATAACAAAATCTTCTTCGAGCTGTTTACCATGGGGTGCACGTATGGGGCTGATTCAAAATCGTTCCAGTCCGGCGGATAAGGGATAGAAAATTGGACTAAATAATTGGAAACAGAAGTGGACTACTGCACCAGTTGCTGCTACCGCTTGTTGTGAACTGATTCGGTGCAAGTGCAAGTCACGGTGCATTGTTAGGTGTAACTGTCTAGAAAACTATTAAAATGTACCGAATTATGACAATGTGGTGGAAAATGTTATGAAAAAATGAACTAATATAAAAATACGACTATTGATACATAAAGTATGTATTCTATATATTTTGAATTAAAAAACAACTTAATACTTGCAATAAATTATGTGAGACGAGACGGTTGGATTAGTTCCTAGGCGCCGCCGCGTGCCTTGTTCGATTTTTTTTCAGATAGATCTATGACAGCTATATATAACAAAGTATATATTTTTTAAAAGCTAGATAAATATTCTTTAACATAGTATTTTTTGGTGCACAAAATACAGGTATTCTAGTAAAATAAATCAGTTAAAGTAAAAAAAAAATGCGATCCGATTTTAATATTTTCGTCAATATTTTCCCTTTTCCTATAAATCTTTACATTACATGTGACATTGTACTCAAAATTGAATTCCCCATGTCTGATTTATTAGAAAATGATACCACACTTAAAGTGTTAGGTAAATAGAAGCTAATATGATTTTTTTCTGAAACGCGGCGACGAGTAACTTCGAATGCCCCCCCTACCTACCCCCCAGGGGGTGGGGGATGGCTACCGGGCTAAATTAGCTTAACTTTACGTATATTACATGTGTGCCAAGTGAATTCTTCCGATACCAAAATTTGCACCTTCCATCCATTGGCTGACACTACTTCCCGCACTACTTGATACGTGAAATTCACAAATCTTGGGTCGATATTATAAGAAATCTACCACTTATTAATGACTTTCGCATTCCACGACGTACGATTTGTAATTCGCATGCAAGACTAGAATTGCACATTTTCATGGATGCTTCTGAACGTGCTTATGGTGCTTGGGTTTACGTCCGTAGTATTAGCGAAACAGGAGATGTCATGTCATGATAAGTCTCTTAATAGCGAAAAGTCGAGTTGCACCGATTCCCCGATTACAATTCCAAGATTGGAGTTATTAGGTGCCCTAATGGCAGCGCGTCTATATGAGAAGGTCAGGAGCTCTCTTCGTGCAAACATTGACAGTATTTGCTTCTGGACCGACTCCACCATCGTCTTGGGATGGTTGCGCATGTTGCCTACTAAACTTCAGCCTTTCGTACGCAATCGCGTTGCTAAAATTTTAGATAAGGCCGGCAACTTTACATGGAAACATGTCCCCACAGATCAGAACCCTACAGACCTGATATCACGTGGCATTGATATCAGTTCCCTGCAAACTTTAGATTTATGGTGGTCTGGTCTAGAATATCTAGCTCATGATGAAAGTTATTGGCCTTCTCAACCTAAACACACTGAGACATTGCCTGAAACTCGACCTGATATTTCATTGAGTACTGCCCTTCTTCTTATCGTGTGTGTTAGTGACTAACACTAGTGTCAGAGTTTTTAAACCGCCTTAAAGGCCTCTAACATGGTTTTAGGTAACGACCAATGTCAAAGACAGTGACCGGGACCGACGGCTTAACGTGCCCTCCGAAGCACGGATCATCTTACTTATCAGACAATCAGGTGATCAGCCTGCAATGTCCTAACCAAACTAGAACAACACAAAGTTGTTGTTGTTGTTGTTGTATATATCTTTATTGTACATAAACATTACAAACATAGGAACAATAACAAACCATAAAATTTGTAGGTACAAAGGCGGACTTATCCCATAATGGGATCTCTTCCAGTAAACCAAATATCAGCGAAAGGATACAATAAATGGGCATAACGGGTAGAAGTCAAAGTGTACATATCGGAATAACTTATATATATTACAAAAATAAACATATATTCATACGTATAATACATAAACTTATATATATCCAAAACAAACTACATCTATAAATAATATAATAAATAAAATACATAAACTACAATATATCTACATGTCTGAGGAGTCGTCATAATATCTTCTAAGTCTGATCTTAAAGGAATCGAGTTACGGCGCACTTTTCACGTCTGCAGGAAGCGCATTCCACAACTGGGCAGCGAGAACCTAAAATGAATCCCCGTAGGACTGCGAGACATGAGCAGGAATTAGCAGATGAGGGATACCACTACCACGTAGACGACTGTCGATCTCTCTAAATGAGAACCTCTCAGAGAGGTAACTTGGGGACTGGGGATTAAAAAGGACTTTATAAAGTAGAGAAAGGATATGACTGTTTCTACGAAGTTTTATTGGAAGCCATTTGAGCTGAGTGCGAAACTCAGACACATGATCAAACTTACGCAACCCGAAAATAAATCTAATGCCCTGATTTTGCAACCGTTCAAGTTTATCTAATAAACACTGGGTAAGATCTAAATAAGCAACATCTGCATAATCGAGGATAGGGATAAGAAGGGATTGTGCCAAGAGTACTTTAGTTCGATACGGGAGGAAGTATTGCATACGTCTCAAGGAATGTAGGGAAACAAACATTTTACGACTGATTTCATTCACTTGAGAAGTCCAAGATAAAGTTTGATCGAAGATGATACCCAAATTAGTGACTTTAGAAGAGAAAGGAATTACAACATTGTCAAGCACTAGATTTGGAATATCAACTTCATTTAATTTTGAAATAAAATAGGAACTACCCATGATAATGGCTTGGGATTTTGCAGCATTGACTGAAAGCCCGAACTGACGAGACCAGTTAGCGATACAAGCAAGGTCAGAATTGATTGCACTATAAGCATTCATGAAATTCTGAAGAGGGGCGGCTGCATATATCTGCAAATCATCAGCATATAGATGGAAGGATGAAGAGAGAGAAGCAGTAATACCATCAATGAACAAAGAGAAGAGAATAGGGGATAATATTCCACCCTGCGGAACACCAGACTTAACTTCGCACCAGTCAGAACGGCGATCGTCGACTTTGACCAGTTGAAAACGTTCCGTAAGGTAGGAATAAAACCAAGACAGAGTAATGGGCGAGAAATTAAGGGAACGCATTAATCCAATCAAAATATCAAAATCTACCGTATTAAACGCATTAGAGAAGTCCAACAAAACAATAACCGTTAGAGCTTTATTCTCTATGTTGGCGCGGATGTCTTCGGTGATTTTGAGAAGTGCTGTGGTAGTACTATGGCCAGTTCGAAAACCAGACTGAAAGCGACTTAGTATTTTATAACGGTTTAAATGCGCTGAAAGATGTCTCTGGACATGATGCTCAAGTATCTTGGAAAGAATAGGTAGGATAGAAATTGGGCGAAAATGTGAGGGATCAGATGGATTAGGTTTTTTGGGTAGAGGAATAATATGACCATATTTCCAGGCAGAAGGGAAGATACCAGAAGAAAGTGAGCAGTTTAATATATTTGCAATGATAGGAGATAACAGACCAGCTAAAGGTTTGATCATATCCAAGGAGATATCATCGTTGCCTACAGCTTTCGATGTAATAGAATTAATGATATCAACTACTTCCTCACTAGAAACATTAGGGATATTAAACAAAGGGTAATCAGAAACAGGTTTAAATAAGAGGTCAGCTAAAGTTGCTTGTTTCATACTAGGGGTGAGATTGGGTTGGGAAGTACAGAAGTGTTTATTCAGAGCATTTACGTCAAAAGAAAAATCACTTGCCGCCTTTTGTTTACCTAAGCCCATGCCTCTTAGAAAATTCCACATTTTACCAGGCGGACAGTTTTCAACATTGGTATGAATGTATTTTCTCCTAGCTTCACGACACTTTTTATTGCATAAATTACGAAGAGAAATATATGTTTGGCGATTTTCATCAGTAGGGCACTGGCGTAGCTTAATTTTAGCTCTATCTCTTCTGGCCATGAAACCCTTAATTTCAGGGGAGAGCCACGGAGCTGGAAAATGTTTAACTCTGACTGATTTAACTGGCGCATGTTTATCAAAAAGAGACAATAGTGTAGAGTTAAACGCCTCCACTTTAACATTAACGTCAGAGGCAGTTAATACTCTTTCCCAATTGGTCGCAGCAAAATCCGCTAAAAAAAGGTCTTCATCGATAGCTTTAAAGTTACGCCGCATAATGATCTTGTGACGGCATTTAGGCATAAGTATTCTAAAGGAAGCGTAAATAAGATCGTGGGCCGAGAAACAAGCAGCATTGAATTGCCCATGTGAGGAGACAAGGTTTGGGCTCGAGGTAATAATGAGATCTAAAAGAGATGGTGGACCATTGTGAGAAAAATGGGTGGGGCCAAGAGGAAGGCAATGTAGATCTAAAGAATGAAGAAGTGAAAGAAGGGAAGAAGATCGAGAGTCGTTTTTAATGAGGCATGTATTAAAATCACCCATAACAACAAGATGATCGTATTGACTACGAAAATTGGATAAAAGGGATTCAAAAGACTGAAAGTAATTAATGTGAAGAGAGGGGCTGTAATATACACCAAGAAGAATTTTGGAACTTTTGAGGGAAACTTCAAGAAAAAGATGTTAAGGAGACAAATAAGCGGATGGGGACTGCGATATAATGCGAGATGGGATATCGCTACGCAAATAGATTGCTACACCTCCGCCTCTAACCATTCTAGAGTTACCCCCTGAAGAAGCCAAGTATGACCTATCATTTCTGATGAGTCTGTATCCAGGAAGTGGGTACAACGTGGACGAAAGAGATGATTTCAAAAAACTTTCTGACACCAAAATAGCATGAAGATTTATTGAGGCAAAGGTGCTTAATAAGTCGGTGTAGTGGTCGGGAATGCTTTGTGCATTAATATGAGCGACGTTAAAATTTTTTGCACAAGAGGAAAAAGTGCTACTTAATTTCTCATTCAGTGAAGGCATATCATCATTATCTACACTCAAAAAACTATCAGACGATGAGGATAAAGAAAAATCTACATCAGAATTATCACTTAGAACATCAGACATGACTTGAACTATAAATATAACTAAAAAAAATAAATATATAATATATATATGTTAGGTTAGAACTAAGTTGAATTTTTATACACTTAAATGCCTAAAGTACATATATCCTCGCCAGATACTTGCCAGACATTAATACATAAATCGAAACACTTTGTATTTGAGCCACGGGGAAGCCAAGAGGAACTCGCGAGGGGGCGCTCCTGCGGTTAGCGCCGACAGTGAGCGCCCACATTGGGGCGGCGGGGGAGTGGGAAGTTCTCCCCCCACCCTGGGAGGGGCGCTCCCGCGGGCTGGGCTTCGGCCTTGAGCCTGCTGGGATGCGCCCAATGGGGCGGCGGGGGAGTGGGAAGTTCTCCCCCCACCCGGGGTGGGGCTGCCGGGAAGGGAATGTTTCATTGCTTTCCCGGCGCTTCAGGCGGGGCCACACCGCCGTGACTGTGGTTGATGATCGGTCGCGGAGGTCAGGGAGTGTCGGTGCTACGTTGCCGCTCTCCCTATCCTCCGCGGCCGAGCGGTGCCGCACCGCGTTTTCGGCGAGAGGTAAGCGGCGGAGCCTCACATCTTCTCCGCCGCTGGGAGCCGGTTTATCTGGCTCCCATGGGCCCACAGGCGGTGGACTGCGTGGGAGTTCGCCGCCTCTCAATTGGGCCGAGGAGTTACGGCGCGTCCGTGGGTTCCGGACGCGCCTACTTGGTGAGTAAGGGGGCGCTCAGACGCCCCTGAGGAGGGGCTGCCTCGGCGGCCAGCCGCGCCGGGGTTCGCGGTTGTATTTCCTTTCCCGTGACCCCGACAAAGGCGGTTGAGGTGGAACTCCGGAGGTTTTTTAGTGGGTAGGCACGTCACTCTGGCGTGGAGTCCCACATAACCCGACAGCCTCCCCCGCAGGCTGATGAGTATCCGTAACAGGGATCTTTCCTCCGTATAAAAAAAAAAAAAAAAGGTTAAGTAGACAAGTGAAGTTTATATTTTTACAGTGGTGGTGATACAAATTTAATAAAATCAAAATTAACTGTGCCAACGAAAAAAGTCGTTGTCCCCGCCGGGAATCGAACCCGCGACCTCCGGGTATGAGCCAAACGCTCTAACCACTACACCACGGAAGCAGTTATAGAGAGACTGCCCTAATAGAAACTCAAGAGAACACTTGTCTCGTTGACTTTAGTCGGTTTTCCAATTATTTACGTCTTGTTCGTACGGTAGCATACGTTTTGCGATTTATTAAATTGAGCCAACGGAATCAAATCGCGACTGCCTTTTTAAGTGAAGTTGAACTCCAAAACGCTTTGGAAGTAATTATTAGACTCAGTCAAAGGGTTTCGTTTCATGAATATGAGTTTCTTTTAAATAAACAGGACTTACCCAAGAAAAGTCCTTTATTAAAGTTTAACGTATTTTTAGACAAAAATAATATAATGCGTGTTGGTGGCCGGCTTGATAACTCGGCATATTCATTTGATAAAAGGCACCCGGTTTTATTACAGTCCACTTATAATTTTACCAAATTACTTTTTGATTTTGAGCATAAAAAGCTGATGCATGCCGGGCCCCAATTATTATTAGCCTCAATAAGGGAGTCCTACTGGCCTATAGGAGGCCGCAACTTAGCAAAGGCCTGTTATCGTAAGTGTATATTATGTACTCGTTTAAAGGGGAAAATTGTTAGTCCTATAATGGGTAATCTACCTCAGCAGCGGCTCGTTCCAGAGGGCTATCCATTTCAAAAGTCAGTCGGTGTCGACTACGCTGGCCGAATCATGAGTGCTAGTCGTTAGGGACGTGGATGTAGACTTGTCAAGGTCTATATCGCTGTTTTTATCTGTTTTACAACCAAAGCGGTCCACTTAGAGTTAGTGGGTGATTAAACAAGCAGGAGTTATTTCTAGCATTAAGGCGTTTTATAGCGCGTAGAGGTAAGCCGACTGACATTTTTTCGGATAACGGCACCTCATTTATCGGTGCTCACATCGATCTTTCAAAATTTCTGAAAGGTAATTGCAATTCTTTGAGTGAAAATTTAGCAAATGACGGTATATACGCACATTACATACCCGCTTACAGTCCATATTTTGAGAGTCTTTAGGAGGTAGGTGTTAAGTCAACCAAATACCATCTACGTCGAGTGCTGGGGAATTGTAATTTAACCTTCGAGGAGCTTAGCACCACCCTCACACAGATCGAGGCAATATTAAACTCCAGGCCGTTTACACCATTATCTTCCGATCCCGCCGATTGCAACCCATTAACCCCAGGACATTTTCTGATTGGGCGTCCAATGACGTCACTTCCACAGCGAGATCTCCAGCAACATTCTACTAGTTCTTTAACCAGATGTGAGCGAATAGAACAATTGCGTCAACATTTTTGGGCTCGTTGGAGCAAAGAATATGTACCCGAGCTGCAGCAGCGTGTGAAATGGCGTTCCTGTAAAGATAAACTAAAGATAGATTCTTTAGTAGTAGTCAAGGTGGATAATCTGCCTCCATTAAAATGGAGATTGGGCAGGATCATCGCGGTCCATCCTGGATCTGATGGGATCTCTCGCGTTGCGGATATTCGGACCTCTACGGGAGTCATACGGAGGGCTTTCACCAAGATCTGCCCACTGCCAGTATCATCTGTGTCTGGTTGAAAGCACGTTTTTCAACGCCTGGGGGCATGTTCAAGTGTTCAAACTCCTGCATTGAAGAGCAAATTCGCAGATTAATTCAGTGTCTCTTTTCTTGTACTTTTTACGGCACTTGTCTTTTGTTCTCGGTACCTGTAGTACGTCATTAAATTCGTTGCCGAAAATTTATCTGATTTTCAATCATCTCCATCGCAAAGCTCCTTAACAAAACGTACAAAATACGTTTCAAAAAAAATTGGGGCGATGGAGACTGTAGTATAGTAAGAAATAAAAAAATCTGTCTGTTTGTCTGTTTGTACACGCTAATCTCCGGAAATATTGGATGGATTCGAATGAAATTTTTTTATCAACATATAGGCTTTAATTGATTTTGAAAAATGGAACACCTGATGCAGAACCATAATGGTCCAGCTAAACTATAAGAAATATAAAAATGACGTCTTAGCAAAAGTAGTTCAGCCTGATGAACATTTATTGTTGAGGTATAAAAACCGAAGGTCTGGCACACCTCATTCAGAAACATAATGGTCCAGCTAAACTGTTAGAAATATACATCAATGACGCATTAGCAAAAGTTGTTCAACCTGGTGAGCATATTTAGACGCCGGAGTCATAAAGTCCACGCGAACGAAGTCGCGGGCATCAGCTAGTCGTAAATGAAATTTATAATAATAAAAACTTTTCCGAAATCGAAATTATTTTAAAAATTCCAGTCCGGCATCTTCTAACAATTTTTCTAAGGATCGTCAAATTAATGCCGTTGCTAATACTACTAATAATAAACAATTCTGCCTGAGATGTAGAAATGACTCGCACCATTTATCATCTTGTACTCAGCCTCGTTTTCTTATTTGCTTTAAATGTGGTTTGAAAGGTTTTAAAGTCTCTATATGTCCAAACTGTAATAAAAACAATGAACCTTCAAAAAACTTGTAAGTTCCGATTGGGGAAAGTCCAAAATAAAAAGTCGAACTAGTAAAACTGAGTGGCATAATTGGCTACATCACGTATCCAATTTCTTTAATTGCCATAAACTTTCTTCAATTGTAAATACAAACACACAACCTCCCTATATCCCTGTAGTAGTAAATAGAAAAAACACCATTGGTTTACTTGATTCTGGGTCTTGCGCAACTATACTTGGTAATAATTCTCATCTTCTTTTCTTGAAACATTTGGAATTAAGTGGTTCTAAACCCTTGGTTTTTACCACCGCTGGTGGCGATATTCTTCACTCGGCTCAGTGGTAATTCCATTCCAATTTCAAAATAAAACTGTTTCTCTTGTTACCCATATCGTGCCTGGCATCAAAAATCCTTTGATTCTAGGTATAGATTTTTGGAGAGGTTTTGGTGTGTTTCCGGCTAATTTGGAAACCGTCTCACTTCAAAATAATCTCGAATCTGGAACCTCAGTAGTACAGAATAACACCGTTGGAATTTCATTTGATAATTTTACTGACGATCAGAGAACTACCGCCAACAACATTATTTCTCAATTTATCAATATTTCTTATCAGAAACGCGGTCTCGGTCGCACCTCTCTCATTACTCATTCGATAGATACAGGTGATCACCCACCGATTCGGCAGCGTTAGGTACTATCGTATGTCACCAGAGAAACAGCGCATTTTGGTAAAACATGTCGACCAAATGCTTAAAGAGGACGTGATTGAACCTTCCGAGAGCCCTTGGTCTAATCCAGTAATCTTGACTCCTAAAAAAATGGCGAACTGCGTTTTTGTCTGGATAGTCGGAAATTAAATTCTTTAACAAAAAAAAAATGCTTATAGTTTACCCTACATTGCTGAGATATTAGATAACTTAGGAGATGCTAAATACATATCTAGTTTAGACATTTCAAAATGTTTTTTGCAAACTTTAATAAAAAAAAAGAGGATCGTTGCAGAACGTCATTTTATATTCCTACGCGTGGTAAATTTCATTTTAAATCTATGGCTAACTCTATGATTAACTAACGCTCCAGCCACCCAGCAGCGTCTTGCAGATATTTTGTTTGACGGTCCAGAATTTGAAAACAGAGTTTTTTGTTATATCGACGACGTAATTTGTGTCTCGGATTCGTTTGATAGCCATATTACACTATTGTCAAAAATACTAGAAAAATTAAAAATATGCGAACCTCACTATAAATCTCGACAAATGGAACTTTTTCAGTACTAAACTAAAATACCTGGGCTATGTTGTGGATTTGGAAGGCCTTCATGCCGATCCCGAAAAGGAAGAATCGATAAAAAATTACCCCACTCCTACTAACAGAAAGGAGGTCCGTCGCTTTCTAGGCGCTGCGTCGTGGTATAGAAGGTTTATACCTAACTTCAGTGCGCTGGCATCTCCCTTGAATAAACTAACTTCTAACGGTAAAAACTCTCCTGCGTTCAATTGGTCGCTAGAGGCTGACGAAGCTTTCAATAAATTAAAGGATTGTTTGTCTTCTTCGCTGGTGCTATCTTGTCCAGATTACACACAACCATTTGAAATTTACACGGATAGTAGTGATTATGGTATCGGAGCTGTTCTATGTCAGGTCTTGGAGGGGAACGAAAGAGTTATAGCCTTCTACAGCAAATCCCTTACGGACCAAGAAAGAAACTATAGTGCTACAGAGCGCGAGGCGCTTGCTGTTCTGTCAGCTATTGAACACTGGCGTTGCTATGTAGAAAATGGCAAGAAATTTATTGTGAACACTGATCACGCTGCTCTCAAGTGGTTTATCAAACTCAACAATTCTACGGGTCGACTGGCTAGATGGGGAGTCCGTCTTTCTTCCTATAATTTCAAAATAAGGCATCGTCGAGGAACCGTTAACGTTGTGCCAGACTTCCTTTTCCGTTCTCCTAATGTCATGTCTGCGCAATGCAACACAATTGATGGGAATGCCATTTCTACTAATGATTCATGGTACCTTAATATCTATAAGGGTTGTTCAGTCTCCTGCCTCTAACTTACGCAAAATAGTTCACCAAAATACTACTAAATAGCGCTACCAGTTAACTCGCGTCTTACTGTGAAGATCTCAAATGTGATTGGTTCAACTCGCACTTGACCGATTAATTTTAATGATTTCACTGAATTTCACTCACAAAATTTTATGCAGAGATTTTTTGGTTGGAACAAGTACCTAATAGTCGCATACCTTTGTCGATTTACAAAGAAATTTAAGTTCACGTTTGATTTTATTGCAACGGTAAGTGATGAATAATTTTAGGTAGGTAGACTAGACCAAGAAGTAAATAAAAATCTATTTGATTTCAGACCAATACCCACAGGTGATTTAAGTTGTCTATTTAGTGGATTTAAATCACCTGGGTTTTTGGAGTGCTTTAAGTTGACCAATTTCGTAGTCGACTTAAATCTCCTGGCCTGAGGTAACTTAAGTACTCTATTTTGTGGAGTTAAATCACCTGGGCAAATTCGACAGGTGATTTAAGTGGAACAATTCCTTTTATCGACTATCAGGTCCTTAATAATAAATTATATGTGCCGCCTGTGAGGTTACCGTTATTTATTAATAATGTGAATAAGGAGACGAGTACATACGACATTATTGAGTACATTAAAAATAAAACTCAAGTTGTCGTGACATTAGAAAAAATCGATATGAAGCTGAAAAAAGAATATGACGCTTACAAGGTTTTTGTTCCGAGACATAAGCTGCATATTTTTATATGGCATATGGCCGGAGAGCATATCATTCAGGCGTTTTATCGACTTCAAAAAGAAAAGTAAGGCTCCGGTATCGGGTGATCACTATACTACATAATATGGATAGTAATCCTATAAGTAAATTCATTACTTACAACTGTAAGTCCGTCACTCAGTCTGTAGATTATATTAGAACGCTATACCAAAGGGCTGACATCGTGTGCCTGCAAGAAACTTGGCTCTTTTCGCATGATCTGGCATTCCTTGGAAATATTTATAACCGGCAAGTCGGCCATTGATACATCCACAGGCATTGTGCGCGGCAGACCCTATGGTGGGGTTGCGATCTTGTGGCGTAAAAGTGCGTTCGAAGTAGTGTCTGTCATAGAGTGCAAAAGTGTGCGGTTATCGGCTATTAAAGTGCATTCAAATGATAGGTCGTTACTAATATTTTTGGTATATATGCCTGTGGACTGCAGTGATAATTTGGTGGAGTTTACAGATTGTTTAAGCGAAATAAGTGGTATAATAGACAATAATGAAGTTTCATCTGTATTTATGTTGGGTGATTTCAACGCCCACCCCGGTGAAGATTTTTGTAAAGAACTTTTAAGTTTCTGTAGTGAACAGCGTTGGTCATGCATTGATATGGAGCGTTTAAACAATGTTTATACTTATATAAGTGATGCTCGTGGGACCACTAGCTGGTTAGACCACTGTTTAGTAACCGAAGCTGCGAAGCAGTCTGTTTTGGGTGTCAGAGTAATTGACGATACAGCTTGGTCTGACCATCTACCGCTTGAAATTTCATGTAACGTAAATCTAGTATGTCCGCAGATAGTACTTCACCCTAGTCAGACACCTAGAAATTGTATTTTATGGGGTAATAAGGATAAGAAACAAATAGAGTTGTATCATAGTATATGTAATACAAAATTACGAGATCTAGACTTTCCTAAAGAACTGGGGTCCAGCTGTGACAATATGTGTAAAAATGTTGAGCATAGATCTACAATTGATAATTTATATAATACCATTGTTACTATCTTAAGTGAAGCGGCTGTGGAGAGCTCTAAAGGTCAGTCTTTTAATAGGAAAAAAAATCGAGTTGTGGGTTGGAATAAACACGTTCAGCCTGCCCATAAGGAGGCACGCTTTCACTATAAAGTATGGCTGTCCTATGGCAGGCCAACCAATGGACCAGTATACGATAATATGACTGCATCGCGGCAAAAATTTAAATCTAAGCTAAAGTGGTGCCAGAAGAATACCGCAAATAAAATTGGACATACTGGCATCACTGCTTGCAAAAAATGATTTTAAATCATTTTGGAAGGAGAATTGGAGAGATTGGAAGGATTGCTCTGAATATCGGTCTATCCCGTCAGGTATTCCCCAAGGATCCCATTTAGGGCCACTACTTTTTACTCTGTATGTTAATGATTTAGCTAAAAACATTAACAACAGTATGATACTTATGTATGCTGACGATGCAAAAATATTAAGACCAGTAAAATCCATACAAGATTGCCAGTTACTACAGTTAGACCTCAATGCATTGGCATCCTACTGCGATTATACCCAAATGTTTCTGAATGTTGGAAAATGCAATGTAATAACATTCACCCGGAAAAAGAACCCCATTAAACATTGCTATACGATCAATAATAGTCCCCTGAAAAGAGTAAATCACACACGTGACTTAGGCATAGTAATGGATGACAAATTATCTTTTAATCTTCATATAGACTCCATTACACAGAAAGCTTTTAGGAATTTTGGTTTCATCAACAGAGTTACCAAGCCTTTCGCTAATACAACTACTCTTATGGTTCTTTACTTTTCTTTAGTTAGATCCATATTGGACTTTGGGTGCGTGGTATGGTCCCCATGTTACCAGCTTCATGTGGATCGAATCGAAAAAATTCAAAAAAAGTTTGTCAAAACGTTAAATTTTCGCAATAATGTTCAAAAAGGCTACTCGGACTCTCTAAATCTTTATAAACTATTGAGCCTACATGACCGTCGTAAATTTTTTGATATCTTGTTTATATATAAGTTACTTAACAATAAGATACACTCATCATCACTATTAGCATCAGTGTACTTAAACGCATCAAAACGAAGACCGTTTCGCCATGCACGACCTAGTGAGCCTTTGTTTGCACCTCCTCACTTTATAAAAAATTACACTAATAATACTTTTTTCCCTCGTTCACTTAACTGTTATAATAAAGAATTATCTGAACTTGATCTATTTAGTTCCTCCATGTTTGGTTTTAAGAAATCATTGTTCCTGAAATTGTTTGAAAACAATAATGAATAAGTAGTATTTTTTCTTTTTCTTTTAATACAATCTGTAAGTAATGTACGTGTATATCTACTAATGTTTTACTCTAATAATTTTTAACATTTATTTCTTTTATAGTCTTATTATTAGCGATCAACTTTAAAACCTATTTGAAGCTACATCAGTAAAAATTGTTTTATGAATAGTTAAGTTTCGACACTCAATGTCTACATAATGTATAATTTGTTAGTTATTAAGATATTTTCTGTAATGACTGTTTGTGTCACAATAAAGAGAAAAAAAAAAAAAAAAAAAAAAAAAAAGGAGACCAGCAAGCTCAATCCAAGGTCATGTACTCCTCTCAGTGTCGAGGGAATCCAGGAACCGGCTGATATAGCCAACATGTTCAGGGAGAAGTTCGAGGTTGAACCCCCTCCTCGGCCAGAAACTGTGTCACAGGTGTTCATTTCTAATAACCGTTCATGTCAACAGAATTGTAAACCGATTAACTTTACTGCTAATAAGGTAGCTAGCGTCATAAGTAATATGACAAATGGCAAATCACCAGGACATGATGGTATTAGTGTTGAACACTTGAAACATGCAGGCATACACTTATCAAGGGTTCTCTCAATGTTTTTTACTTTATGTGTAAGACATTCTTACCTGCCGAATGAATGTATGCGAACGGTGGTTGTACCAATAATCAAAAATAAGACTGGTGATCAGTCTGATAAGTCCAACTACAGACCCATTTCTCTTGCTACGACGATTGCTAAGGTGCTGGACGGCCTGCTTGATCAACACTTGACCAAACATTTAAAGTTGCACGATGCACAGTTTGGTTTTAGAACCGATCTGTCCACAGAAACTGCGATATTGTGTCTCAAGCAGGTCGTTAGGTACTACGGTGACAGGAAGACTCCGGTATATGTGTGCTTCCTAGATCTATCTCAAGCATTTGATTTGGTTTCCTATGACTTACTATGGCAAATGTTAAGATCTGAAACGGATGTCCCCGAGGAGATTATTACGATTTTTGATTATTGGTACAATAACCAAACTAATGTTGTGAAGTGGTCTGAGTGGTGAGCACAATACCGCCAGTGTTTTTGAGTAAGGCTCCACTCGAGAGAGTTGCAGACTTTAAATACCTGGGTCACTGGGTCTCCAAAAATCTCAAAGATGACGTCGACATTGAGAGGGAGCGAAGGGCGTTGGCCGTCCGGGGGAATATGCTGGTTCGTAGGTTTGCAAGATGTACTTACGGCTGATGTCAAAATTACCCTATTCAAGGCATACTGCCAGTCTTTTTATACCTGCAATCTATGGGTCAGCTATACTCAACGGTCACTCAGCGCCCTTCGTGTACAATATAATAACACATTTAGAATGCAGTTGGGGTTTCCAAAACATTGTAGTGCTTCGGGCATGTTTGCAGAGAGGCACACTGACGGCTTTCAGGCAATCGTCAGAAAAAGAGTCGCCTCGCTAATGCACCGTGTCCGAAATAGCTCCAATGGCATTCTAAGTGTGTTAGCAAATAGGCTAGACTGTCCGATGATGAGGCATTGGATCAGAATTCACGTATCTCGCCCGTGAATGCCGATCCAAAGCCTTACTAAAAATGTTTTTTTTTTTTTAGTTAATTTGCGTTTTTTTTTGTGTACTAATATAGGTTAAGTTTACTAACACTATATGGATTTATAATTATCTGAAATAAAAATATATTAGTATTATGTTTTGGTGCAATAAAGATTTTCTGACTTACTAACTGGTATAAACTAACAGATATTATTCAAATTTTGGTAAAAGTTTTATTACATAGTAAATGCCATCCTAATTTAAATGCGAGTAATAATATATAAATATTAAATCCTTGAGTGCTTTGGATTACGGGTAAGCAAATAATATTACGATAAAATAATATGATAAATTGTGAAGGTGATAATAATGGAGACTTCTATTCTTTAACTTATACCTTTGAACGAGCAACTCTTGTAGGTATATTTATTTATGTATATATTTATAAATTTCGATGATCTCGAAAACGGCTCTAACGATTTTGCTAAAAAATTGGTATATGGAAGTTTTCGGCGGTAAATAATCGATCTAGATTAGTCTTATATTTGGAAAAACGCGTGTTTTCAAGTTTTCATGCGTTTTTCTTTTCACGCAGAATATAGTCGCTAATTTCTCCGCACCGGCCCCCATCCGTTTGACTCAGCGGTTAAGGATGCGGACCGCTAGAAAGAGTGTTACGGGTTTGAATCCCACTCGGTGACTAGAATACTTTTGTTTTTTTATGTTCAAGTTTATATATAATTTTTTACTTTGTATTGTTTTAGACAAGTTTAAAAAATGTAGTTAATGTTTGATATGTAACCGAGCAAAGGTCGGTCACCCAGGTACTTTAGCAGAGTTGAGCACGCACATTATTTAATTTGTATATAAACTTAAATAAGGCAAGTTTTACCAAATTAGGTAGTGCAAAGTATTACTTATCATTAATTGTAAGCCATATTACTCCGCATTACTCTCTACATGGTGATTTTTCAATGGTTTTAGTGCCTAAAGCCACTTCATAAGGATCGTTATTAGTACCACCACCTGGCCGGACCGGCAGAGTTCATCGAGCTCACGCGGCAGTTTTGGTCAGGCGTAACTACTATTAAGTATTACTTTTATTTAAAACTCTTAGATCTGTTGTAGTTAATAAGTATCACGATTTGTAAACAGTATTGGCAGTTGTCATAAGTGTTGCTTAATAAAACCTAAGTGGAAGTCGATTGATACAGTTGGTACGTTCGTACGGTCGGGTATATGTGGCAAGTTGTAACGAACAGACGGATATTTTAAAAATTGGCAGCACTAATTGACCGGTTGGTGAGAATTCATTCTGAATAAATAATGAAGGTAGAAATTAAATGTCTTTGGTGAAAAAATTTTTACAAGCTTTCTGGGGCGTTGACGGTGGAGATAAACACGTGTCCTGGAATCTATGCGAATCTTTTATTTAACACTACGTGGTCTCGATCAGAAGTAATTTTCGCAACATTTTTGTCTTGTCATACACAAATATGCATAGAAGATTTTTTTTACACGATGACATTTTTTTCCAAAACCAGTGAAAAGTCAGCGTGTATATCGAATGAAAAGGAGTTTAGGGAGGTAGCACACGGTGAATTCTTTTGTAGCTATGCAGTCGCTGGTCATAAACCGATGGAGAATGTTGCGATGCAGTAGCGCGTTCATGAAACACACGACTGCATCGCTAGAGTAGAAGTTGCCTTCCTTATTATCGAAAAAAATAAATAAAACTGTAGAATTAAGAAAATTGGTATAATTTGTCTGAGTGTACATTTAAAAAGTACACATACAAATCTGCTTGACAGGAAACACTACTTTTGCTGCTGATTTTCGATTAAAATTATTGCAGAAAAGCCTCATGTTAGCACGCAAATCTGACTACCGTTTTAAACCTTGCGTGCTCAAAACAAATATTTTCTAACATATAAACGGATTTCGATGAAATTTAGCACAATGATGAGAAACAGTGTCGCAAAGCTACTAGAAGTAGAGAATTCCAGAAGAATTAGCAAGTTCTAAAATAATGTGGAATGTTCTAGAAGTTTATAGAATAATCCAGAATGATGAAGAATTAAAAAGAAGGTTGTGGAATATTCGAGAATAATCCCGAGTTCACATCGGTCAACCAACACTAACATTTTAAGTCGGGGTGACGGAGGGTCAAGCACATGAATTTTCTAGAAATATCTATTCTTGTACCTTGGCAGGCGTATATAAAAGTGGTGAGATAACTTCAAAGAGATTTAACAAATATTATCGGCGCGTAACCTATACGACTTCAGCGACGAATTTTGGACTATGACTACATGAAGACTTGGATAATGGACGTTTCGAAGACCATATTAGTGTGTCAATCTTTGGTTGTATTGCATAGTGAATAAATTCCCTAAGAAGAGTGTTGGCATTTTTTTCCAAATCTCAAACCCCACTTTCGTAACAATAGCTAGGATACTTATTGAAGGTACAAGCACGTATTAATTATAATATAGGGCTAATAGCTGCAAGAGTTTCATTGAACGACATTTAGGCGGATCGATGATTTCCAGTAGTAATAATTTGTGATAAAAATTTATCAACCGGTCTTACATTTTATTTTCCCAAATCTCATCGTCTCGCCTGATAATTTCAGTTTTAATTAACAAATCAGGTCCAGTCTAGACACCAAACTGACAAACGTCTTGTCTAGTGACTTACTTTTGCCTTTTGCAGAATTAGTGGCACCATAGTATTTATTTTTCCGTTTCACATTATCAACGTTCTATTTTTAGCTCGTTTGCCCATTATATTTACGACAGTACGTTCAACGACACAAATAAATTACTATAAGTAATCAAGTTTTCCAATGATCAAATCCTATCAGTTACTCTATGGTTTGCGCACGTCATCGCACAGTGACTACAAAGTCGGCGATGGCGCAAAGAAATACGTCCTCTCGCTGTAAGCGCTGCGCGCGGACTGCCGTCGGAGAGTAAACCGCATCCTATTTAGTTAGTTAGTTAGTTAAAATCTTTATTGCACCAAAACATAGTGTAACAGAGTAATAGATACATAAAACAGATGTCAAAAGGCGGCCTTATCGCAACTGCAATCTCTTCCAGGCAACCGAGGTACTTGGAGATGTTTGACGAAAACAGGTGAGGTGCAAAATTATAGGCAAGGGACAAGAAAATAAGAACTATAGGTACGATCAATAAATATACTAACACATACATAATATATAGATACAAAGACCTAGAATATACATACATACATACATATATACATACATACATACATACATATATACATATATAAATAAATAAATATATATATGCATAAAATAAATACATATGTACACAGAAAGATAATCCGAACAAGATAAGATAAGGATGAAAATATAAAAAGACGTCAAATTAGGGATAGATAGTGTGACTTCACTTGAGATTTAAAGCTGGCTAGCGTTTCAGCACGCCGGATGGACAGTGGTAGTGCATTCCAGAGTAAGACTGCCCTTACAGTAAACGATTTTGAACAAAATTCAGTGGAGTGTGTAGGAATTTTTAAACGTAGCGTTACAGCACTACGTAAATTATGACCTTGTGACGATGGTGCGTCACTGTAAAAAACAAAGCGTTCCCTTAAGTACCTAGGAGACGTAGGACTAAAGAGTATGATATATAACTGGGAAAGGATATGCCAATCTCGGCGAAGTCTGATAGGTAGCCACTTGAGTTCAGTTCGGAATTGAGAGACGTGGTCATATTTACGAAGACCGTAGATAAACTTAATGCACATATTTTGAAGACGCTCAAGTTTGTCAAGTTGCTCCTCTGTGACATTAAGGTAACAGGTATCGGCGTAGTCAAGGAAAGGAAGAAGAAGGGAGTTTGCAAGCATAATTTTGGTGTCCACTGGTAGAAATTTTCGTAGCCTCTTAAAGGAACTAAAAGCACAGAAAAGTTTTCTACTAACTTCAGCTAATTGCGGTTTCCAATTTAGTTTCGAGTCCATCATAAGTCCCAAATTTTTTACAATCTGACTTAGACTTATAACCACACCATTAAAAACTATCTGGGGCATAAGTGCCATATCGATTTTTATAGTAAGTTGAGGGTTACCAATAATAATGACCTGTGACTTGGCTGGGTTAACTTGTAGGCCATGGGATTTGCTCCAGACGGATATGCATTCCAAGTCATGATTCATTATGTCAATAGCAGATGCGAAGTTTTCCACACCGGCTTGTGTATAAATCTGCAAATCATCAGCGTAAAGGTGGTAGGAGGACTGAAGCTGTAAAGTTATGGAATTTATGAAAAGTGAAAATAAAAGAGGAGATAATACGCCACCCTGCGGTACGCCACAAGTCACCTCGCACCAAGAGGAATATTTGTCCTCCATGCGGACACGTTGCCGACGTCCATACAGGTAAGATCGAAACCATTCCACTGCTGAGGGAGATATGTTAAGAGAATGCAATATGCCTAGTAGTATATCAAGATCTACTGAGTTAAAAGCATTACTAAAGTCTAAAAGAGACACAATAGTTATAAGCTTGTTGTCCATCCCCCAGCGAATATCCTCCGCGACTTTTATCAGTGCAGTAGTCGTACTATGACCAGGACGGAAACCGGATTGAAAAGGATTGAGCAGATCATTTACGTTGAGAAAATGACTGAGTTGCTGTTGAACTGCTCGCTCTAGGACTTTGGAAAGAAAGGGAAGAATGGAAATTGGTCGGAAGTCAGTAAATGAGCAAGGATTTTTCTTTTTAGGTAAAGGAGTTACATGAGCATCTTTCCAGGCATCTGGGAACATACCAGAGGATAGGGAGTTATTAATAATAAGAGTAATGGTAGGAAGAAGTATATCAAGGATAGGGATGATCATATTACGACTAATGCAATCACTGCCAACAGCATTTGAGGAGATAGATCGTACAATTCTCTCAACATCACGATCAGCAATTGGACAGAAAGTAAAAGGATCACAGGTTGGAGTTGAACGACTAAGAAGTGAATTAAGAGTATTCGACTTGGTGTTAGCATCAATTGCAATTGAAGTGGAAAAGTGGTTGTTCAGACTATCGATGTCAATGTTAGAATTACATTTATCGTTTGATTTACCAACTCCTAAAGACCTGAGAAATTTCCAGACTTTGGCTGGGTCACCGTTTTGAACTGACTGAAAGACATGGCGACGTTGAGCCTCTCTACACACCTTATTACAATTATTTCTTGCTTTAACATATTGGTCGCAATATCGGTCTGGATTTGATGCATATTTCGACTTAGCCTTGTTTTTCAGTGCTTGGAACTTTCGAACTTCATCAGAGAGCCAAGGAGCTGGCAAGTGTTTTACCCGTACAGGCCGGATAGGTGCATGACGATCAAACAGGCCTAAAATAATTTCATTGAACTTTTCAACCTGTGTATTAACAGATTGCGCAGCTATAATGGATTCCCAGTCGCAGCTCATCGCATCAGCACGGAAATTCTCAATATTGATGGCACCAAAATTGCGCTGCATAAGGATTTTGAATCTAAGCTTAGGAGGGCGGACTTTGTAAGAGAGGAAGAGAAGGTGATGATAAGAGAACGCTTCCGCGGGATGTTGTCCAAATGCAGCCACATGATCAGAAGAGGAAACCATAATTAGGTCAATAAGACTTGGATTACACCCTGGGAAAAAGTGAGTAGGTTGCGGCGGGTCTTTAAGCATTATGTTTAAGTTGCAACTGTCAGCCAATGATGTTAATTTATTCGCTCTATAATCATTCTTTCAAAGGCAAGCATTAAAATCACCGAGAATTATTGTGTGACTATATTGGGGCATAATGTCTTCTAGAAGATTTTCCAAGTTAGTAAAATAATTTATCTTTGAATGAGGATTATAAAAAACACCTAACAGGATTTTAGTATGGGAGAGGATTACTTCTAAAAAAAGATATTCTGGTTCTAAGGAAGGATTTAAATTATTCGAGCTGCAAAGTATATTATAAGTAAGGTGAGATCTCAAGTAAATGGCTACACCACCACCACCCATACCAGTGCGATCATGACGAATAAGCTGAAAACCCGGCAACGAGTAAGACGTGGAGGGAAGACAAGGCTTAAGCCATGATTCAGAAACGAGGATGGCATGTACATTTTTGATGTCAAATGTAGCTAGCATATCAGCAAAGTGAGCATTTGAGCATGAATGTGAATTACGTTGAAATTTTTCGAAAAATTTGAAAATTCTGATGTCAGGACATCTTCCAGTGAAGTCGGTAAGCTCTGATAACTAGAGGATGAAGAAAAGGAGTGAAAAGAGTCATCTTGTATATCGGTCATTCTAATGTAGTGTGTACAACAAAATATATAAATAAATAAAATAAATTTTAAAATTAAAATAAAAAAATACCTATCAATAAAATTTATCCTATAAAAGTTCTGAAAGTTGGCTACAGTCTACCCGCTAGTAGCCTGAAAGAGAGGACAGAAGAGAGACAAATAGACCAGTAAATATAGCTGTACCTGGACATAATGCTATAACTGTAAGTTTCTTTTTGTATGATATAAAGTAATGTTAGTTATAGTTAAAATAAACCGAATTAAACAATTTAGGGCTCTGCGTCAGTGTAAAAAAACAAAAAAACTGAAAATTGAACAAATTTTGATTTCATAAGTACAGCATAATTAATAACTTTGGAAAACTACCTCTACCATATTATAACGTGTGCATTCCAGTTGAATAAATCTAAATAAAACAAATAAATCAATTAGCACTATCGTTAATAAAGAAGGTTCGGTATGTTACAAATTTTCAGGCTTATCTCACCAGAAATTATAGATTACTGTATTTCAACAATTTATTCTAAATATTATATTATGTGTGTTGATAAATTATTAAAAATTAAACAAATTCATTTTATGCATTGCTACATTTACAAATTTTTGTATTTTTTGTAAAGCCAAAATACATAACTGTTTTGAAAGTGTTTAACTTATGCCATCAACATATTTTTGATACTATAAGGAACAAATCAAACAAAAAATATCTACGATTATAATTTATTTCTATTTTTTTCTTACTTACGTTTTAATATGAACGTTATTTCTTGCACAATAAGGTCGTCATTGGTTTGTGCCTCAACTCCCGACCGTGCTGTAGCGAGTCGCGAGTGATTCTCGTGTACAGTAGTTTCGTCGCATGCATTTATTTGTAGTCAATGATTGTCAATGCTCCCATGCTGGTCTGGGAGAAACGATAAAACTTAGAATGTACCAGCTGCTTCTCTGCCCGCGCAGATCGTAAAAGCCGATCGAGGGAATGGGCAAAAATGCGAATCATTTTAACAGGCGATGCGGCTAGCAACCCGTCACTGTATTGATTGCTTTTCCATCTTCTCGCCCACCATGACGCTAAAAGTGGCTTTTGAGGCTTGCGGCCCTAGGCTCTACATAGAGCCGCAAGACCCAAAATGCTCTGTCTGCCCCATTAGGGATAAAGACGTGATAGTATGTATGTATGTATGTAATGATTGTCAAACTTTTATAAGCACGTGGGAACTTTTACTAACCATGGATCGGCTAGGGTGGAGATTTATTGAAATATTGTGTTTATTAGATTGATAATAACTACATTGTTGAGCTTTTATTGTTTGTTTATAAAGCTTTTTATGGTACATAATAAAGAACACAGACACAAATCAGAAAAGTAAACGTACAACGGCGGACTTATCCCCAGGGTTTGTTACTGGTACCAAATTCACATTTTAAGTACCAGTAACAGAATTTTCATTATGTTAAAATTTTAAGGGTAATACTCGTATAGTACGGGTATCGTTTATGTAGTAATAGTAACGTTATAGGTATTGTTAAAATTTAAAGGTAATTTTACCGGTACGTACCTACGCGTTGTTACCGTTCCGCATGAAACTCGACTGCGAAAAGCCACATTCCCGTACCTAACGAGTCGCGATCGCGACGCACAACACTGCGATGTCCAGTGTTGCCTCTCGATAATACACTATCGCTAGTCTATCGATAGACTATCTGTATTTTGAATAAAACCAATATTATCGATAGTATTGATTCTGACGACGAACCAACTATCGATAGTATTGCTTTTCTAATAAATAAATAATCGATACTATCGATAGTATTGTTGGTTATCCATATTGTTGCCCTAAAACAGGAATTACTATCAATAGTACACAAACTATCGATAGTATTGTTGGTTATTAGAGATGTGTTGTTCCTTTAATCTTTAAGGTCTAAACCAATACTGAACTGTTGTGAGTAGTCGATCCGGTTCTTTTGACCCATTCAATTAATTGATGGGTTTTCTCATGAAAGTTCAGGAAACAATCGTTAAAGCCGGGTATTCCTACAAATGTAGATATTTAATGTTGCCCGGCCGCAATTTGCATCGCGTGGACGCTGCGTCGGTGAGCTCACATGTGACCCCGCCAGCGACACAGTATAGAAACAAGCAGTAGAATAGTTTTATTTTGATTAAACTTTGTTTAAAGTAATGTTGGATACAGCTACATTATCCTATATTAATGCTGACGGGGTAGTCAGGGCCGTAAGACCCAAAGGTTTAGCGTGATCAAAAAATAAATCAATAGTGATGGGTTGCTAGCCGCATCGCCTATTAACATAATTTGACAGTAGCGATTTACTAATAAACAATTAATAGAAACAAATAACCCTGCAAAGTCGTTATTTAGTGTCTTTGTTTATTTTCAACCCCCGACAAAAAGAGGAGTGTTATAAGGTTGACGTGTCGGTATGTCTGTGTATCTAGGTGTCTGTTAATGGCATCGTAAGGCCTGAACGAAGATTTAATTTTTTTGTTTGAAAACTGACTTTTCGTCATAGTTATTAGCTATATTTATTAGAAATTGGTTCAGCCGTTCAAAATTTATTAGGAGTAAACACCTCAAAGTCGGTTTTTATTATTTTTCTTAAATATAAACTTATGGGTATTATGTTGTTTTGTTATTTACTATCAATGATACAACACTGAACCTAAAAAACATGGGTCTCACCTAGATCCCAGTATTTTTCACACGACTTGCAAAGAAGGAGATTACGAATACATAGTCTATAGGGTGCAATTGAAATCATTAGCATTGATTTAACTTATCATCATACTCACCTAAAGGATATTTTGTATGGTAACAATACTGCAATTAATGCAGTAATTAAAAAGTATCAAAAAATAAGAAAAATGAATAAAGTATCAAAACACTTCGAGTCGTGCGCGCGTACTGATACCTACGTGCCGCAAGGTCAAAGACCTTGGACGGATGCAGCCAAACGGCGCGACCGACCGGCATACAAAAGTAGACCTTAATTTACGTGAATAAGGTTTGAAGTCGAATGGGGACGGGTCGTGTTACACGAAAGCTTGAGGACAATAGGTACGTTTGAAGTAGGAACGAATGTTAGGGTACCAAGACGCAACGAAATTGATACTATTATAATTAATTTATTTTTCGTATTAGTTTTTTTTTATAATTGCAGTAGAGGTATCTATCAAAGAGTCTGACGCATGTTTAGAGGTTTTCTGGAATATGAAAATGACGACTTTTGATTGAAGTTTTATTAGTCTTAAATTACTTTGTATCATGGGTATAGTAGATACTTAAAATATTTCCAACGAATTCAATTCCACCCTGTATATGCATGTATATATTATGTTAAATGTATTTGATTTTCTTTATTCCTTAATGTCGCCACGGATTTGAATGTATGGCCACAGAGCAGATAATAGTATTACATACAGAATGGAACCTTGCACGTTTTTGGACCTTGTAAGCGCCTGTAAAATAGGGTTGTTGCTAGTCGCACGTTGACGTTCCCCGAGTCATTTAGGGTAATTGAAATAATATTGGTGAGAAACTGCACATATTATTATTGCTTATCAACGAAAAACAACAAAGAACCAAAATTTTATAGATTTCCGAGTGATGAAAACAGGTAATTGCTTACCTGTTTTCAGCAACAAATTCTATGGTGGCGACCCTGATTGTTTAACTCACACATTTGAAGTATGCACAGATATATTATTTCGTTTGTAGTAGTACTAGGTATATTTGTTACTTCGTTTCTATGAAGTGCCATACCTGTGGAATGGCGTTTCGTTAGAATCCTTATATTTCAAAGTGACATGAGCTAAAAAGTCTTATTGTAGTTTCGTACCTAAAGGTTAGAAATTAGCCCAAACTCGATTGTGTTAAGTTGTTTTATAACTGAGTTCTATTGACCACCATCCGTCTGCGTAATCAGATCCTAGATAAGCATCGTCTTCCAAAAAGTACTTGTCAAGACAAATTAAACGAGACCTACTCGATGAGGTTCTAACTGAGTTCCGTCAAATATCTCCCGGTTCCATCATCAGAACAGCCCATTGACATCATAATATTGTATTATCATCCGACTTACAAAAGATACAAAATTTCAGCTAAATTGGTTGATGATAACTGGTTGAAAATTGAGTTCGAAGATTCCACCCGAACAAACATACTTACATTTATACATACATTGAAAGTAGATAAAAGCTTGTAAAAACATGTAGCGATCTTTAGTTGTTTTATTGGTCCAATGTTAGTAAGCGCTAGCACGCGTCTAATCGGACCTGCCGAGTTCAAGTCGTCGCGCTCGCGAATTTCATATAATTATTAAGAAAATAATTATATCAAGTCAAACTCAGCGAATTTATTTGTAAATATTAAGTGGCTTTAATTAAGTACAATTTTTTTATGTAAAATATCAGTATTTTACTCGTATTTTTGAAAAAATATCACAAAAAAGGGTTACTTTGGGATTTTTTCCAACCGAATGAAGTTTATAGGATCTTGTAACTGAATGCGAATTTGACGAGCCTGGATACTTAACTTATACATACCTTTTTTTTAAGAGTTTAATAGTAGATTGTGCTACAAGGCGTAAAGGTAATACTTTTAAGTCGAGTGCGCTACTTTGAATCCAGAGCAAAACGAAGGATTCCTCAGTTGAATCACGAGCGTAGCGAGTGATTCTACGATGGAATCTTGAGTGAAGCGAGGGATTCGTGTATAACGCCCGAGACAAAAATATTACCGTACGCAAGTAGCACACATTACATCGCCATCCATGAGAAAAACTAGCAAAAAGATACAAAACAGAATATGGAGAAAGTAGAACAACTACAATACCTAATCAAAGCTCCGACAAGTGCTAACCTTTATTTAGTGTCGTTTTCATTCAATAAATATTCAGAAATAATTTTTAAGAACCAACTTCTAAAAAAAATGTTTGTTCACTCATAAACTCGTAACTTTGTTTGCGTGGACCTACATATTTTAAGATTTTTATAATAACAATAAATTTAATGTGCACTATCGGCTTAAACTTACGAAAAAGGATTTAAATTTACACAAAATAATTAATTTTAACACAATGTAACCTAAAACATCTGTAATTACTTTGAATCGAAGACAAAAATTGCGCTAATTATACTTTTTTCCTTTTTCGAAGCAAAGACCATAAACATTTTTACCTACATTCACGACGATATGTATTCCAAATTTAAAAAAATACGAAGTCTGTTCCAGTTATTTATTGTATTAAAACTTAATTCTTTTGTTTTTAGCTGATTTACCTAAATAACATCGTGTTCAATTTTCAAATTGTGTTTTAATCCCGTAAGATTTTCTTTTTCACTTTTTAATCCCGAGAGAACTAGCACTAACTTTAGCTCCAAATGTTTTAGGATGAAACCATCGTTTTTTGAGTAGATGGGATGAAAAAAACACTTTTGTCTATGCCTCAAATGGTTTTCAAAAACTCTAAAGCACGGCCTCTGCGGAAATACCTAGCCTTAAATGTGTCCAATAGCTCTCGTCATTTTTGGTCCAAACCCAATAATTATTTTACTGAAATAATTAATTTTTATGTGACTGTAATTCTACTTTTTTTAACTAAAAAAAAAAAATTGGTTGTTTGTAAAGTAGGTTTACGATCGAGATGTTTACGTGATAACGTCGTTTCACGGAATGACTGGCAGCGCTCGAGATGAGACGGGAGATCGGTCCGTCTCTCTCTCGTTATACCTGCGATCGCGCTCGTGAGGTTTTGGTGTGACACAAGTTTCTGAACATGTCACCCGACTAAAACGATTTTAAAGACGTTATCACGTCAAAAACTCATTGAACCTCTTTACATGATACCTAGATGAACCACGCTAGGAATTAATTGGCCATGTGATGAAGTCATTCTGAACAAGCTGGCCAGTCGATACTTAGTGACTAGTGTCGTGTAGTGGTTTGAAAATAGTATTTTATACACATAAAAATTAAAGTGTGGTTTTCGTTTTGGTTTTTACTGATTATATTTATGCATTAAAAAGCAACAACTGAGTTTAACTTCCATAGCGCTTATTATAATTTTTTTATTAAATACAAAAAAATTATAATATTTAAAATGTACATAGCACACAGTAAAAGACATTAAAATGTCCAATGGGGGGGGGGGGGGGGGTGGTCTTATAGCTAATAGCGATAATTTCTTTCAGACAGCTGATGTAGAGAAGTGAAATGCTGCCATGTGCGAATTGCGTTGAGACGTAACTTGGGCGTCGCATCGTGTGAACGGTAGGTAGAAATTGTGTAAAATGCTATTGTTACGAAACTGGGTTCGAGATTTGGAGAAAAACGCCAAAGTTCGTATGAGGGTTTTTATTCACTACGGAACCCAAAGGTTGACACGTGAAGATGGTCTTCCTGATGTCCAAGTCCAAGTCGCGTAGCATCTGAGGTCCAGGTATCTCGCCAAATTAGTCGCAGGTACTTCCACTTGTCGCACTGAGGTAGGTTTCCTTCGCTTCGGCTCGCTTCGAAGTTATCGCTTTCGTAGCTCATACTGAACTGGCGGGACGTGCACTCGATCGCCTTTTTATAAGCGCCGATACAGCGGTCTACATTGTTCTCGAATATTCTCATATCTTGACGAATGTATTTCGATTGACGGGAAACATCGAGACGCCGGTATGTGTGTGTGAGTGCGACTAAGCCGACGACCATTCAAAGAACTCTAGCCTTTATGCTATAAAAATATAAGGCCTAGTTTCGCTTGCATTATCCTGACGTCTTTTTTATACCATTCCGCTCGCGAACATTCCGAGTCTATCTCGCCAGCAGAGTTCTTGCTCGTGAATATTCTACATTTATCTCGTTCGCGACACTATGTAAGCGCATAACGAAACTTAAGTTGCACGGTGCAACTTGCACTCTGTAAATACCTAACTACATTTTAGTACGACAGCATAAAAACTTCGTTATATATTTATGTATTTAATTTTTTCTCATGTTACATCCCATTAATATGTAATGTCATGGGAAACGAAATATTTCAGCAGGGGCCCATTTTTGGAACGGTATTAGTCCAAGGGCTGTCATGTTGTACGGGTTTGCCGTGACAACAAGAGTATTACAAAACTTATATTGTTTTTAGAGTTTTAAATTGTTCATTGTGTTACCACGTTAACCCGTAAAGACCCGGACGGCATTAAAATGCCCACGTTCATCGTCTTTCTGTTGTGTCTGGTATTGGCGGTTGCGAATGGTTTAAAGTTCAAGGCACAATCAAAACAATCCTACAATTAGCAAAATTCTATATTTACGAGTTATATGTTTTGTAAGCACACGGCGCGATCGGTTGAAAACACGTATAAACTCGTTCGCAGCCGCGCGCTCACCCGGCTGGTGCCTCGCTCTCTCTCCCCGCACCGCACCGCAATCACCGCAAGCATCCCGCTTCACGACATGTTCTCGCGTATTTTCAATCAAATATTTTTTGTTTTAAGTAAGACGTTAATGTGTTTAATTTTGATGAAAATGTGATTATAGTACACAAAAAGCTATAATTAAACAAAAATAACACAGTTACTATTTCTGGCTACTGAGAAAAACATTAATTTTAAAACATTAAAAAATGATGTTTAATTTTGGTCTTTAATGTCTAAAAAGACACAATATAGCTTATAAAGATATAAACATTATGGTTATCATTTTGGCTCAACTAGATATCGAGATCAGGTGAAAACTGTGAAAAAAAATGTATAAACAAAAATGGGATCAGTTTAATTTTGCTATTAAGTGATCGCATTTGAATGCACCTAAAAATTAAACTAACAAGGTCTTTGGTTACCTATTATGCTTTTAGGGAAAAGTTGAGTAGTGTACAAAATCTCACGATTTTTATATAATACGGTTGCGACCGCGGATTTTTTACTTAATATATCACATTAATATTTGATACACAATATTGATATCCGATAAAATAATAAAAACAACGAGTTTATGATTTATGTCCAGGTAAAGCTATTTTTATTGGTCTAAAAGTAAATAACAATGTAGTTGCATAACTACTTTCAATAGATGTGAGTTACAGATAAAATACAAGAAACGAAATTGAGAACATTATTTGGGCAAAAGTATGTAAATACTATTATTAATTCTGTGGCAAAAGACTAATTAATACACAAACTAAAACGTCGCGGCTGTGTGATCCCTATTTCTTTTGCCTCCTTACTGTCAAAATAAAAGTGACAGTGACATTTACAACCAACTTGTATTAGTGTCATTGTGACAAGACAGTGTAAGTTGAAAGAAAACCTGAAGAAAACAAAACAATAGAACTAAATAAATTGACACGAACAAAAATGATCCAAAGTGAAGGTATTACAATGATTTACAAGAAAGATATGGTCAGCACAAAAGAAATAGGTTACGCGAAGTGGAAATATAATCAACGATGCAGATCTTCCCCTCTCATTTCTTGGACGCAGTGCGTTTGGTTTTCGCTGCAAGGCTCACAGTAGAGGCCACAGACACTGCCTTAGGCACAGCTGCCGCATTGCTTGGCGACTTGGGAGCCGCCGCCACTTCAGGCGTACCGATGAGCCCGTTGACCTCTGCCATCGTGCAAATACGGTGCTTCGTACCGTCGGGAGAAATGACATGGATGAAGCCATCCCGCGTCCAACATCTAGAAATACCGAAGTGCTCCCTCGCTGCTAGGAAGGCCATGTGTCGACCTTTTGTCAGAAACTCCGACAGTGTTAAGCCAGAGCCCTTTAGTGAAGACTTGGAGAACCAAACCTTGTCTCTCAATGCTTGCGTGCGGAACTTAACAAGAATTGGTCGTGGCTTGCCTGTATTTGGTTTTCCCAATCGTTGACAGCGCACAATGTCCTGAGTGGTAAAGTCAGCCTCAGACATGTTCTCAGTGATAACATTAGTCACCACTACAGACATATCCTGCTGCTTGTCTTCTACAACCCCATGGATCAACAACATTTTCCTCCGGCTGCGCATTTCAAATCCGTCTTGTTGTTGTGCGAGTAGGGTTACCTGTTGCTGTAGGCCTCCCAGAGCACCCCCCCGATGTGGTTCCCATCTTGTCGCGATGGGGGGGCTCAGTACCTGCGGTTGCCTCGGCCGCAGGGAAGCTAAGAGGAACCCATTGCCCGGGTTGAGGCTTAGGCCACCCCGGGCCCGGCGGAGGCCATTCCTGGAGGGAATGGCCTGGCTGTGGGGGAAGGGGGGTGACGATGACCCCCCATCACAGCCGTGGTAGGGGTCGCGGGGGAAGAGGTGTCGGTGTGTCGTTGCCGCTCGCCCTATCCTCCGCGACCAAGCGCGGCCGTGGCGCTTGGCACGGCATCGGTGGGGCCGCAGGGGAGGAGAAGTGTCGGTGTTACGTTGCCGCTCTCCCTATCCCCTGCGGCCGGCTGTGTGGGCCCCGGTCGCCGTCAGGTGGACTGGGGCAGGGCCTGCTTCCGCAGGCCCCAAATTATGAGGGCTGGTTGGACGGTGGAAACGGGATTCCATCGTCCAACGGACAGCCCTCCGGAGTGGAAGGCAGGCGCGTGTGCGTGTCAGCGCGTCTGTCCTTGGGCCAAGAGGCCAAGGCGGCGGTTACTCCGGCCCCTCTGATTCAGCAGAGGGTGCCGTGAGGCCGTTGGCGATCCGGGGCCGCTTAAGTAGCGGCCGGCCGCGCCGGGGCTGTGGAGCATGAAGAAGCACACGGTCCCGGCCGATAGCGGCTGAGAGGTGACACCGCGGAGTTTTTAGTGGTAACACCACATAACCTTACCGGTGTCCCGTAACCGGTAAGGTATCCGAAGGGATTTTCTCCGCGTCAAAAAAAAAAAAAAAAAGGCCTCCCAGAGCTGCGATGGCAAATGTTTTGAAGCTGGTGAACTGCGATGACAGCACGCTAACTGTTGTTGGATTGGAGCCGGCCCTTTGAAGATCCTCTTGGAATTCAGCCATCTTGCTATGAAATATGTTTGCCAACTCATCCACTGAGTGTTGTATTGCCTCCATAGTGTAGCAGGTAAGACTAGGCTTTTATACTTTGGTTATAACCATAAAAGTGGAAGTATATACTTTAATTTAATTTAAAAATAAAATATAAAAATAAAATATAAATAAGGACGAAATATTTTTGATGTTTATAATTCTACACCTACCCGCCGAAAAAACCTATTTAAATAAATTTGTATGCGATATGATTTTATTTTTTTACAGTATTTAAAAAAATATAATTATGATGTGTTTGGCATATTTAAAAAGGGCATGAAATGACGTTTGTAACGTTATTTTTATTTTTCTAAAATAGGAGCTCAAAACACAAATACAAGCGACTTTATTTACATCGATTTCGGCGAAAATTACGCGACTTGTTGATTTTTTTTCCTTGCTTCACTGATGTCAGAAAATACTTATTTAGCTATATTTGTGTATTTTTTTTACCGGGTGTTAGTGATTAAATCATTTGAAAATCTTGAAAGCCCCGCCACGCGTCTTGCGAAATTTGGCAAAACGCACGTTGGATTCCAGTGAATTATACTAAAACAAGCAAGTTCATAGGCAAAATGGTTCACTCATGCTAAATAATATGATATATATATATATATATATAATATATATATATAATAAATATATGATATTATATTTCATAATATATAAATAAATTTAATGATAATCCTGTAGTTTTCTCAAAACACGACGCAAAGTTGAGTGAAAATTGTCAAATTTAATAGACGGCCTCTTAAGGCCGTCAATTCTTGCGATGATTGTATCGCTCATAAACATCAAACTCACTCCACTTTCGGTCATATGGGTGGACCAAAGTCTTGTCTTAGGCCGTTTCAAACGATAAGTATCGATCTAATTGGACCCCTTCCGCCTACAAGAAAACAAAATAACTATACTTTCGTTGTCTATTGTTGTTACTCCAAGTATTGTTTGCTTTTCCCTATAAAGCGTGCCACAGCAGAAATAATAACAAAAATACTCGAAGAAAATGTTTTCTTAGTTCACGGCATTCCTTTAACTGTCATAGTAGATAACGGTAAACAATTTAAAAGTGCCCAATTTAAAAACTTATAATCTAAATATAAAGTTCCGAACACACACTATACTCCATTTTATATGCCTCACGTTAATACGTTTGAACGTTATAACAAAACTATAATTACAGCTATCTCTGCATTCATTGAGAACGATCACAGAGTGTGGGACACGCTAGTACCTAAAATACAATTCGCCATCAATTGTGCGGTAAGTGAAGTCACAGGCTACTCGCCCTCATTTCTTGTTTTCGGTCGCGAATTGATAACTTGCGGTTCACACTATCTAGATTCTGATCCGAACTTAGTTCACGAACCACGTGACAGTTATGCGGAGTCCCTTGTTCACTTGTCTTCTATCTTCGACAAAGTACATGCATCCTTGCTATCGGCCCACGAGCGTAACTGTCAGTATTATAATCTTCGCCATAAGCCGGCAGAATTCATTGTTGGCGATATTGGTTGGAAGCGAACATTTTATTTAAGCGATAAAGACAAATATTTTTCAAAAAAATTGGCCCTTAAATTTATAAAATGCAAAATAGTATCAAAAAATTCTCCTTTGGTGTATAAACTTTCAGACATGTCTGGTAAGCCACTAGGTTCTGTGATCTCGGAAACGGCTCTAACGACTTCGCTGAAATTTGGTATATGGGGGTTTTCGGGGGTAAACAATCGATGGTAGATTAATGTTATGTTTGCGAAAACGCGTGTTTTCGAGTTTTCATGCGTTTTTCTTTCCACGCAGAATATGGTCGCTAATTTCATCCTATCGGCCACTATCCGTCTGGCACAGCGGTTAAGACGCAGACGGCAGCTAAGAGTGTTACGGGTTCGAATCCCACTCGGTGACTGTTTTTTAAGTTCAAGTTTATATATATATATTTTAATTTTACTGTTTTTAGACAATTTAAAAAAAATAGTTAATGTTTGAGATATAACCGAGCAAGGCTCGGTCGCCCAGGTACCTACTAATTATTATATGTGATATAAGGGACTTCTCTTTCCACTTTGCTGTAAATATAAAAAATAACTGTAAATGTAAATATAAAAAAAACATGCATGTTCTCTATTGATATCGATATTTGCCCGCTAAAATGCAGTGGGCGCACAGGTAATCAGAAATTCCCCGTGGATCCACTGGGGGGTTAAGCTGGTGGGTGAACGGGTCGCGGCTCACTATTCTTTCGATAAATTGTCTTCTTGAATATCAGTTGAAATGTTTCTTTTTGTTGCAGGTAATTGTAACAACAATACTAGGAGTACAATGGTGAAAGTTCAACAGCGTTCTTGTTTTAGGTAGGTATCTCATGTCTACCAACAAGCCCCAAAAATATGGCACCAATATGCAACCTAGACAAAGTTTATATCGTTCGACGACGAGTAGTATTGTCGAATGGCATATTAAAGTTATAAAACAAATAAATTATAAAGAATAATTATCAAAATATAATCAAAATTTAAACAAATAAAATACTATCTTCTATAACCAATATATAACATATTTTTTTCTTATACCCTATGGCTTAGTGGTAAAAAAGTCTCTCGCTCAAATCAAGTATACAGGTTCGAATTGTCAAGTCTTTATAACATCTTAAGAGGCCGCATATTAAATTTGACTAATTTCACTCAACTTTGTGTCGTGTTTTTGAGAAAAGTACAGGATTATCATTGAATTTATTTATATATTATGAAAGATAGTATCATATTATTTAGTATAAGTGAACTATAGTAGATAGGATTTGGGAATTCTAATTCTTTTAAATTCTGTAATTGAAAGTCTCGCTAGCGCTCGCCTATCACTCACAGAATTTAAAATATTTAGAATTTCCAAATCCAAACTTTCAGTGAGCGTTTACATTGTTCACATTAATCAAAACCTTTCATATTTTCATCACTGTAGATATATACAAGCAAACCATTAGCTGTTAGTTACAATTAAACCACGCTTCTACAGTTTTGCTGGTAGATGGTTGTACTCGTGTAACATAAGTTTATTTGTGAAACAAATTTTAAAAAACCTGGACTTTCAAATAGTTTCATATGTAAACGCTATCTAGTGATGGACGGAGTAAATTATTAATTCGTGATGGAAAAATCTTACACATTTACTTTTTGCATAATAATAATAATAACTAACTGTCGGTAGATTAGGCCTTACCCCGCTACCAGTGGCCAGCTAGGTTAGGTTTTTTCTAATTAGTGAATATATTTTGTAGTATATTTTATATATATGTTAAAAATAATCTTATCTAAGAAAATAAATCAATAAAGAGATAATAATAATAAATAAAACAATAAAATGAAAAAAAAAAAAACACTAGTATGAGTTGGGATTTGAACCGAGGTCTTAGCCTATACGTTTTCCTGCGCTCTACCAACTGAGCTAACGTCGTGATAGGTAAGATTATGAAATTACCATTCACTTTAATGCACGCTTCTTTGTTACGGAATTTTTATGGAAACCTAGTAGCACCAACTAGATATACATGGTTTAGATGGTTATAAAGAACTGATATTCTTTAAACTGCTGGTTCGATTTTTACCAAACATAGCTAAGAACCACCGCAAAAAAACCTAACAGTCAGACACACACACACACACACACACACACACACAGCCAGACAGACGTTAGTCAAACTTACCTATAACACAGCTCTTTTAGCGTTGAGGGTTAAAAATTTGGTCAATATGCAATTATCCGTTGAATACAATAAATATGTCTAATAGGCATAATTCCGAAACATACCTACTTACTTGTTTGTTTGTTAACCTAGTTTTGCAATTTCCGTTAAATACCATCGCTGCATCGCGAAAAAAATGTAAATGAGACAAAATTATTGAACCGACTTTGAAGGATTAATTTTGTTTGTATGTTTTATGTGTGTTACCTAATGTTAAGTGACTTTCTTTCATACCGGACAGGAGAAAAAGAAAAAAGCAGAATGTACTAGTTGTTTCTTTTTACATGATGATTTTAAAATTCGATCAAGGGAATTGACAAAAACCTATTACTAACACTTAGATGTCTGTCAAAAAATTGCTTTAAGGGTTTAAAGTTCTGTCTACCCTGCGTCTACTCCACCAGGACAAAGACGTGACAGGATCACTTATGTATGTAAATATGTGTCTCTAGGATAATTGATGCTTCTTTATTTGGAATAAATCCGTGGAATTTTGAAACTTGGTTTATTCTTAAATTTCAAAATTATTTGTACAAGGCAATAGTTTGGCTTCACACTTACAATATAAGTAATTAGAAAATAGATTTTAAAATTATATACATTTTTTCCCCGCGTAAAATGCAAACCGACTCCAATAAAGCTAACCTATCTAATAATAAAAAAAAAATAACATTAAAATCAGATCACCATTGATAAAATTATCACGTAACAAACAAACACACGAGTTGAGAACTTCTTCCTTTTTCAATTCGGTAAAAAATAGAAACGCCTGTTATAATTGAAAGGCAAAGATAGTAGTAGAATTCAAGTACCTAGTTCAAGTAGGCGTAAAAAATATAATATAAGTTAACTTTCAGAATTGTTATCCAGCACTTATTTAGGGCATTCACATCCTGAAAATGAATATAACCAGTTCATTTACCACGCCTCTGGGAATTATCGATTATATAGATTTATCAATTATCTAAGAGGCACTATTCAATACGAAAAAAAATTCGATTGGAAGTCGAAATTGTTCCGAACCGAAGGGGAAGGCTTTAGTTTTCCAATCGCAAAGTATGTACAATAATACTCTAACTATATCTATGTACGCTTACGTACTTCAACATGTTTGTTTGTTTATAAAGCTTTATTGTGCATAAGAAATAATACAGATACAAATCAGAAAAGTAAACATACAATGGTGGACTTATCCCGTATAGGGATCTCTTCCAGTCAACCGGCCAGTAATTGAGAGGAATGTTTACTTATTATGCGTTTAGGACAGAAGTGGTACAATATAAAATTTACAGAAAGATACTGTACAAATAATATACAAATATAAACTATGCAAATACAACTAAGAATAAACTTACACATACATAAATATAGCTAAAATATGTAGGGCTACATATACAAGATCGTAATATGTTCAGTATTGGCACAGAATTAATAATATTATGGTATTGGGACGACTCCCTTGTTGGTTTGGCAGAAAACGTACTTAGAATGTGCCAGCTGCTCTTCCAGCGCTTAACGTAAAAACCGATCGGTTGAACAGGCAGAACTCATCACTATTTTAAATTCCTTTTCCACGTTTACGTTCATGGTAAAAGGGGTTTAGGGACTTTAAGTCCTGGACTCTGTCTACTACTTTAGGGATAAAGACGTACTAGTACATCCATATAAATAAAATCTAAAGTTCTAGCATGACGGATTGGGAGCTAAGAAAAAACGTAGAATACTAGCTGGTTCTCTTCACATGCAGATCTTAAAATTCAGTCAAGGGAACGGATAGCAACTTAGAGGTCAATAAAAGAAGAAAACATGACTAGTAACCTGAAACTATTCATGACCCCTGATTTTCATCTATTGCTAACTGTCTACCTTGAAAGGAAAAAAGACGTGATTTGGCGCGTGTAAAAATGTAATTCGATACACTTGTTTGTTTCAATATTTAGCTTTACGTTACATTTTTGACAATGTTTACTCAGGAATTTTTTTACCTTCATACTAATTGCGTATTAAATTAGGTTCCGTATTTTATGAATGCATTTTATATAAACTCATTTACCAAACCATTAATATATTATTAAAAAAAATATATATAAAGAAAACTTTCTTTAACGTTATTTTAATAAAGAAAATAAACTATTACCACAAAGTTACTTTTTTTACTTAAAAACTACTGAATGTATATTAAAAAACTTTTCAGTAATATTACTGATGATGATGATGATGTTTATACATCAGAATGACACAGAGTCAATAGTTTATAATGTTTATTTTTTTACCGTCATAATCTAGACGAAAAAATATTAAAGCGTTTTCGGTAGTCGACTACGGAACCCTAAAAAATTGCTTGCGGATGTTATTTTCCCTAATAAAAGCTAGTTAAATTGTAGTGCAGTGCATCAAACATCATCGCTCACATTGAGTGAATCGGTCTCTCGCAGAAGCGCGAGTATCCTTGCACAAGCGCAAGTTGACCTGCAGACCAGCCCAACTCCAAGAACTCTTTGATTTGCAGTACCTATTGCAAGTGGCCCCCCTGCTCCAACGCGAGTGGTTTACCAGACTTGCTGCACCACCAAGTGAAAAAACAATGTTAGTGATTATAATAAATAACATGTGTTTTTAAGGCTCCTTGACTACACCATAGGCATCGGTACTAACTGTAATGTAGTTACTAATTATCATAATTATTAGGTACCATAATAGTTGACAATCTGTTTCATATGTATTTAAATTATGAGTAGTTTAGTTTCACTAATTACTAGAGTTATCTACCGCATTAGATAGGGGTTGATTATTATCTTTACAGTATAATATTTTTTTTTTGTTAACATTCCAGAAGTGCTATTTTTGAAACACGGAGTCACCTAAACGAATGGTTTTTTCATACAAAAAATCGTTCGTTTAGTGAGTCCGCGTTTGAAAAATAGCACCTCAGGTCTGACTCCGAGATTGAAGACTTCACACCTGTTGTAAATAACAACAAGGTGAAGAAATCAACAAGCAGCAACTCTAAACGAAAGCCACAAAGCAGCTGCTCTTCAACTTCAAAGTAAGTAAATGTTCATTTTCAACCGACTCCAAAATGGAGGAAGTTCTCAAGTCGATGTGTTTTTTATTTTTATACAATGTCCTTTTTAATTAAGTACAAATATTTTAAGGGGTGGTTCACTCCATCATTTTGATCAACTTTTCCTAATGAATGTATATCCTATTGAATATGAAGAAATAAAAGGGACATTGTATATGACTATGCATCTGTCTCGTGCTTCTTGTCTTTCAGTGCAAATCGTAAAAGCGATCAAGGGAATGGATGGTAATCTGAATCATATCATTGGTGAGGCGGTTATCCACCCATCGCTTTTTTTGATTTAGCATCTGACTGACTATCATAAGGTTAAAAGTGACCGTTAGGAGTTGAGATCATGGTCTCTGTCTACCATGTAAGAGATAAAGACGTGAACATGTATCTGTATACGTGTAACAGGAATCTGTTTACAGAGTAGTTCGATTTTAATAATTCTTTTTTTATTATACGTCTCAGGGGTTATACAATACATTTTTACTTCTTCTTATTCTTATAGTGTGTGTTAGTGAGTAACACTAGTCAGAGTTTTTAAACCGCCTTAAAGGCCTCTGACATGGTTTTAGGTAACGACCAATGTCAAAGACAGTGACAGTGACCGGGACCGACGGCTTAACATGCCCTCCGAAGCACGCATCATCTTACTTATTAGACAATCAGGTAATCAGCCTGCAATGTCCTAACCAAACTAAGACAACAACATAAAGTTGTTGCCCCGCCGGGAATCGAACCCGCGACCTCCGGGTATGACCCGAACTCTCTAACCACTACACCACGGAGGCAGATTTTTACTACATCAAACACTTTATTTTGTTTAGTTTGTTAACACACTAATTTAACTCAACAGTACTTATATAAGATTTTTTGAAGTGAAAACTTCTTTAGCGGCGTTGTGCACTTTTTTTGGAATGGGTAAAAAATGTTAAACTCGCGTCAGGACATGTGACCTGATCGAAAATTCGTAAGACGGATGGAGAGTAGACAGCTGGCGCGGCGTAGGAGAGGGAGTATCCCCCTCTCATTCTACGGCGCGGCGAAAATGTATGCCTGCGCCTGCTGTTTCGTTTAGGCGGCGCAGTGCGCTTGCGCGAATGTTCGTGTGTGTTTATGTTACAGCGTGCTACGCGCATCCATGGATGGTGACAGCTGATGGCTCGACCGTCTGTGTAGTGGCCATACTGCTGTGTATATGAAAATGATTTTGTTGAAAATGAATTTGGTCATGCTTGTGACATTTGTGACAGACTGTGGTTCAGAAAAGATTTGAAATATTTTATACTGATAATTAAAGCAATTCGTGCAAAATTATTCCCTAACCATTCCAAAATATCAAAAATGCACAACGTTAATATTCAAGTTTTCACTTCTGCCGGCAGAGTGCAACCCGTCGTTTTTTTTTTTCAGTCAACGTAAGAAGAGAGCAACTGCTAATGACCTCTTCGGGCTTCCATCAGACGACGAAGCCAGTGTAAGTGCAGTAAAGTCTTCGCTCCCATCGTACTTTGCGAAGAAAGTAGGTGTTGGTACGCTGCGTCAGAGTGCTCGCACTGATGGAAGCTTCTTCGTCGAGCTGAAAATCTACCATCGCTGTGACGCAGAGTCTGCTAACCCTGAAGATCGTTGGAAGAAAGCATTGCTTCGTCTCAACTGTCTCCTAGAGGAAGATTCACCCCACTGGAAGATTCTGCAGCGTTTCGTTAAAGATGTTAGCGTGCTTTTCCAACAAGCATAACCTTCTCTAGCAAAGTAGTTATATTATAACTGTTTACAATTTTATTTGATTTTTATTGTTTACTTTTTATATAGACACTCATTTACGTTAAATATACATTCAATTTATTATACTTCATTTATTAGATTTTTATACATCATGCCTTATTGTGAAGCCTGCTCACTTCAGGTGAGAAATACTAGCTGGACAGGTCATTTCCGAAGTAAAACTCATAAAAGTCGTTCTTTGAGAGTAGTGGTAGACGGGATAGTCGAGATTTCATCTGCATTTCATGGACGTATATCATCTTATAGGATAGTTGCTAAAGATGAATTTGAGCAAAGTTTACCAGAGGTATTTCTGCTTAGCGTTAGGAATTCATTAAAAGAACTTTTATATAGGGCTTTAAATAATCATATTAACGTAAAAGCCAATTTTGATTTTTTTTGCAATTTTCTCTTATATAAAAATAATGAACAATCCACTAAATCATTTATCACTAAAAATTTTATATTGCATAGTAATTTTAATTTTGATCAGTTATTTACCAGTGCTAAAGATGTAATTATAAAAAAGATTCAAGAGTTTGAAGAGATGGATAGTGGTTGGACTTTTATAAATAATTTATATTTAGAGATAAATATCAATAGATACTATCCTTTGAACGGATCGAGCTATATTGACTTACCACTCGTTTTGAAAAAGAAAAAAGGATGTCTTAATATAAAAAAACAATGACAATTATAGTTTTTTATGGTGCATAACAGCTGCCCTTTGTCCCACACAAAAGAATCCTACACGCGTTTCTTCTTATCCTCATTTTCAGGAGATTTTAAATATTAATAATTTGAGTTTTCCTGTTACCTTTGCAGACATTAATTTATTTGAAATTAATAATCCTAATATAAGTGTAAATATTTTCTCATTAAGTGATAATAACAAAACTGTTATTGGTCCAATTTACAGATCACAATTTAAACGAAAGGTAAGGATTAATTTACTTTTACTTGAAAAAAATGGTAATTCACATTACGTTCTTATAAAGAATTTATCACGTCTTGTTCGTAATCAGATCATCTAAACACCACGGAAAACTTTATTTTTTTGACGATTGCCTTTTATTTGATGAATTAGTTAATCATTCATGCTGTTGTGTTGCTACAGTATTGCCTGATAAAGGTACTTTTTTACAATTTTCACATTTCGAACGCAAGCAGGACGTACCATTCGTAATTTACGCGGACTTCGAAACAATTTTAAAACCAGTTAATGGATGTGAACCTAGTCCGTTGACTAGTTTTACTATTTTTTTTTATTTTTTTTATTTATTGATTATGGCTTACCAACATTTGTTTACATTGTTACTTAATTCTAAAATTTTACATACAAGATTTTTACTTAATGTAACAAACACTTACAGGTAAACACGACATGCGTAAAAAAAATCTTAAGAAGTTAACCTAAATGTCATGAACAGATATAATTCCTATCAATAACTAATTTGATTAGTTGCTAGATATTGACAAACAGTGTTCCGTATCCTGCTAAACGAGTCAGCCTGAATATCTATCATTGTACTCAATTCGTTAATCAGTCTACTGAGTCTTGGCACTGGTGAGTTTGCGCCGAATTTAGTTCTACGGAGACAGGGACTAAATGGTTCGATACTATTACGGGGATATTTGTATGGCACTCGAAATTTAAATTTACCTAAAAGTCGCGGACAATCTAATGCATTATTAAATATCTTCCATGTAAACTTGAGATCCATTTGAATTCTGCGATTAGTTAGAGATTCGACTTTGAAATGCGACATACGCTTACTGTACGAAGGTAATGTGTATTTTGATATACCACTAGAATGGGCTAGGTGCCACATAAATCTCTTCTGGACCCGTTCCATATGTAAGGCGTGAGTAGAAAAATGAGGTCTCCACACAACACTTCCGTACTCCAAAATGCTACGCACTAAGTTGTTATACAGAAGTTTTTTGGTACTGACGTTTCGAAAATCTTTACAATTTCGAAAAACAAAACCAAGTAACTTAGATGCTCTTTTTATTACATTATCATAGTGAGGAATGAATGTTAATTTTTTATCGAATACTATACCCAGGTCTCTTATTTCCTCCACTTCTTTAATTTTTTCAGTGCCAATAAGATAATTAGTTGTTAATATTGCCCTTTTTCGCGAGAATTTTACATGATAGCATTTAGAAGTATTTAATTTCATATTATTCTGCTTACACCACTCTACTAGTTTATTAAGATCAGCTTGGAGCTTAATAGAATCATCTGCCGTGTCTATAACCCGACAAAACTTCAAATCGTCAGCATACATTAATGATTCAGAGAACTCGAGCAATTTAGGAATATCATTTACAAATATAACGAACAGAATTGGACCCAAATGCGATCCCTGAGGTACACCAGAGGCAATTCTATGCAGTCCCGACTGGTAGCCATTGACCACCACATAAAAAGAGCGATTTTGTAAGTAGGAACCTATCCAACTGAGCAACGAACCTGATATATACGCTGACAAGGTCTTTAAAAGCGTATCATGCGGCACACTGTCAAACGCTTTACTAAAATCCGAATAAACGACATCTACTTGCTTGTTAGCATCTACAGCTTCCGATAATAATTCAAAAAAATCCACTAAATTTGTAACAGTTGATCTATTCTGAGTAAATCCATGCTGGCTTGGACTGAGGTGCTGCTTATAGTGATTAACAATATGAGGACACACAAGAACTTCAAATAATTTTGCAAATTGTGAAAGAATAGAAATTGGCCTATAGTTTTTTATACAACTTTCACTGTCAGACTTAAAAATCGGAACGACTTTAGCCGTCTTCCATTCTGTTGGGAACACTCCAGTACTCAAAGATTTATTATATATTAAGAGTAAGGATTCAACTAAATATTTAGCACACGAGACAAAAATAATTGGTGGGATATTGTCTGGACCGGCGCCTTTACTACATTTTAGACCTTTCATTTTTTTAAAGACTGTTTCACGATCCAATTGAAGACAATGTAAGCTTTGGTTAAGATCTGGGGTTGTCGGTTCACATTCAGATGGTGTATCTTGTGAAGTCTTAGAACTTTGACTGTAGACAGATTCGAAAAAAGAAGCAAACATTTCACAAATTTCAACTCCATCCGAAGTGGATTTTGAACTATCAGTCATTGTTAAAGGATATGAACCAGAGCCTTTACGTTTACCTTTTATGTAGGACCAAATCAATTTGGGATTGGATCCAATTTGGTGTTCTAGATCATTCATATACCTATTGTAGCGTATTTTTGCCATATTTTTACATCGCATAGTTAACAAATCTAGTTCTAGCTTATCCCTAGGATTGTTATACTTTTTTATGCGTCGTCTTAAGTTATTTTTCTCATTTAAGGATCGGATTAAATTACGATCAAACCATACAGGATATTTATTATTTCGTGCTTTCTTTATAGGCACATGCATGCTTATTGCCGAACGAATTTTTTCATAAAAAATTGTGACCATATCATCAACATTATTTACTTTACTAAATATTTCATTTCAATTATATCCCGACAGTATTTTATTATTTTCTTTCGTAATCTGCTTTATAAAAATTTCGTTGCTGGTTTTCTGCATTATATGATAGTTTTTTTTCTCTCCTAATCGTTAGCAATATTTCAAGAGGTGGGTGCACCTTGATAACATTACTCAATGAGTCGTCCGGTTGCTTGATTTCACAAGACTGCATTGAAGTTAACACCAGATCCAGAACCCTGTTAGAATCATTAACAATATGATTATGTTGATTGAGATTGTGAAGTTGTAAAAAATCTAGAAGGAGTTTATTTTTGCTAGAATTAGCTGAATCATTAGGCAAGTTCCAGTCTAATGTGCTTAAATTAAAATCTCCCAAGATACATATTGCACTATCTGTGCATTTTTCTAAAACCTCATTACAGTTATCGAGAAACTGTTTCACTAAATGGTAAGTGGACGGAGATGGGAGATAAACTGCGCAAAGAGCTATTTGTCGTACGGCCTGTGATACCGGTGTTTCAATAATAACCCAAAGGTCTTCACAATTACTTTCCCAATCATACATACGTTTCGATTTAATTTTACGATTTACTGCTATTATTAGTCCTCCGCCATCTTTTTTTTTACCTAGTACCCTGTCCCTTCTATAAACGACATATCGCGCGTCAAATAGCTCACTGCTATTAATAGAATCATTTAACCATGTTTCTGTTAAGATTACTATATCATAGTTACTGCAACATATATTACGATAAAAATTGACAACCTTTGTTTTTAAACCTTGCGTATTTTGATAGTATAATTTTAATTGAGAAAATTTTATTTCCAAACCACAACACACATGCAAAAAGTTTTAAATAATCTAAATTACTTCAGTCTTTCTAGAGTTTCCATATTTTTCACCAAAATGTACTCAGATTCATCAGTTTTTCTCATGAATACTCTTCCATTCCTCACCCATACATATTTATATGATTTGTCCTTTGCCGTCTGCCTTGCTGCCGCATGGATAGCCTTATTGGCAGGGGCTAGGTGTTCACTCACAAAGACCGGTGTATTGCTACCAGAAATGCCAATTAGAGAACTACTTAGTCTTTTTTGCGGGTTCGATCTATTATACTTAATAGACGATGCAAGTAAGAGGTCACGTGTCCTCATGGTAGTAAATTGTGCGACTATAGCTCGCGGTCTCGTACTGCTCCTGTTTATTTTAGCAACTCGCGTACAGCTTGTGATGACACTTTATTATATCTCGCAGCCAACAACTTTTCCCAGCTCCGTGATAATATCTACTAGATTTTCGTTTTTATTTTCAGGGACACATTGTATTTCAATATTTTTCGATCTAGTTTGCTGTTCCAGTTCATTAACTCTTAAGTTCAATTGTGTAATATTACTTCTAAGTAATTCATTCTCTTTTTGCAGGTCTAAGATATTTTTCTTGGTAGATTCATGTTCCTTTTTCATTTCTTCGTATTGGGCACTAAGAAATGTCATAGCTTTGTTTATTTGTCCAATATCATCTCTAATTGGTTGTGTTTGAGAGTTCATTGCGCTAATTATGCTTTCCTTGAACGCACCTAGCACATCCTTCAGTTCCTTTTTGACAGCTTCTTGAACGACATCACGTATTTCATCCTTAGAAAAAGATGATTTGGTATTGTCCATTGGCGGCGAGTTAAGTGCTGGCCTTTTATTTCCTCTGCTCGATACAATATTTTGCTTGGGCAGACGCTCGCTTTCAATATTTTTAAAATTTTTATTTCCCCTAGTTGTGATCTTTCGTATAGGGGTGTCATCACCTTTAGCCGTCTTGGGCTCCATACTAACACAATCGGGACATGTCCACTCTGCAACCATCTCAGAGCTTAATATGGTATCCTTTAGTGACATACACTCATAGTGAAATCGCTTTATACACATCTTGCAAGTTATATATTCTTCATCGTTATTGCTATCAGATTCACAGCAACCCCATCCACCAGCATGATGCTTGGTCGCCATCGTTTCCAACAATTATAGTTTTAGTACTTAATATTTCATACAACAGCCCTTTGCGGCTACAACTTTATATGCGAGCACGACACATCGACGTTCAGCTAATCAATGACAAACGACGCATGAAATACCTAATGACTTTTTAATTAGCGTATTAATGTAAGTAGCATCAGCATAAATATATAATTAAAATATCATGCTTTATTCGACATATTACGCGCAAGTGCCGGTAGTTGTTTTTATTAGTCACTGAGACTTCACATGCACTGTTTCGCTTCACTCTGTTGAAATTAGCGTACGTGCGACAGGGAGCAACCGACTGGCCACTGCTTTGTTGCGTATAAACCAGACGTGCGAGACACCGGGCGCGCGGGATAAGCGCCGTAAGCCGGAGGTCTTGAGACTTGGTGTCGTGGATAATAATGTGTCCAGCGGCCGTAGACGCGGTAAATAAATGTTAAACGTCGTAAGGCAGGGGTCTAGATCACTGGTTTCGCTAGGAATATTTCGTAAGAACGTGTGAATACGGCGGTTACCACAATCGAACTGTGTACTTATAGACAGCAACATATTCCGTCAGCATTTGCTTATCATATTGTCTCTTCATTTGATAGCAATTTGAATAAGTTTGTTCAATATCGAGGACCTGATTGTGTGATAAAATTTATTAAATATCTATTACTACAGACGATATTGCGAATTTGTATAAAATATTGAACAAAGAAAAACCTATGACTTATACTGAAAATGATGACAACGCGTATGAGAATGCCACTCATTGTCATATTTGTGATAAACCTTTACTATTTGATAAAGTTCGAGACCATTGTCACCTCACCGGACGTTATCGCGGTGCGGCACACCAGTACTGTAACTTAAGATATAGCATTCCAAAGGTAGTTCTAATATTTTTCCATAATTTATCGGGCTATGACTGTCATCTATTTATAAAAGAACTAGGGGAAACCGATGGGTCATTAAAAGTTATTCCTAAAAATAAAGAAAACTATATTTCGTTCACAAAATTTTTCAAAATTGGTGACAATCAATATGCACAAGCGAGATTTGTAGACTCTTTCAAATTTTTAGGGACTAGTCTAGAAAAATTAGCTAAAGGCTTAGTCGAAACTGATTTTAAGTATATCAGTAAATATTTTACTGACAAGGAACAATTTCGTTTATTAATTCGCAAAGGAATATACCCTTATGATTATATGTGTGCGATTGGGAGTCATACTTGTACAATCGTCTTCCTTCTAAAAAAAGATTTTTTAATTCTATATCTAACGAAGACTTCTCTGATATAGACTATGCACATGCGCAAAAAGTTTGGTCAACTTTTGGGATTTGTAATATGGGAGAATACACCGATCTTTATCTTAAAACTGATGTATTATTATTAACAGATATTTTTGAAAATTTCCGAACAGTATGTAAATTTCATTATAAGCTGGATCCAGCCTTATATTTAACAGCGCCTAGTCTATCATTCGACGCAATGCTGTTTAAAACTGGAATCAAGCTAGAACTCATAAGTGACTTACAAATTTATAAGCTACTACAACGCGGGATTAGAGGAGGCATTTGTTTATGCTCTAAACTAAAAAATACGCAAAAGCGAATAATAAGTACATGGATTCTTATGATAAATCTAAACCTAAAACATATTTAGTATATATTGATTGTAATAACTTGTATGGTCACAGCATGTGCCAAACACTACCCACATCAGATTTCAGATTTTTAAATTCCTTAGAAATCGAAAGTTTGAATATTTTAAGAGGTATCAGACGATGCTGAATTTGGTTTTATCCTTCAGGTGGATTTGTTGTACCCTAAGAAATTACACTGCCGGCATAATGATTATCCATTTTGTGCGCAAAAATTTATACCACCCGGTGGAAAAACCAGTAAACTAATACCGAACCTGTACTCCAAACATTTTTATGTAATTCATTATGTGCATCTAAAAATGTGCTTAAAAAATGGGTAAATCCTAAAAAAAGTCCATCGCGTCATTACCTTCAGACAAAGTCAATTCTTACGAAAATATATTGAATTGAACACAGAGCTTAGAAAAAAGGCTACAACACCATTTCAACAAGATCTTTTTAAGTTATTAAATAATTAAGTATTTGGGAAAACCTTAGAAGATAATGAGCGTCGAGTTAATGTAAAACTAGTGAATCGTTGGTGTGATAATACTAACAAAACTAAAAAAGTGATCACAGCTAATCGGTTAATAGATCGACCTAATTTCCATAGTGCTACAATATTCTCGTCAAATCTTGTTGCAATTCAAATGAAGCCTGAAAAAATAATTTTAGATAAACCTATCTACATAGGTTTTACAGTACTAGAACTATCTAAAAGTTATATGTACAATTTTCACTACTCAGTCATAAAACCATTATACCGGGATAGTGTTCAACTGTGTTATACAGATACTGACAGCTTTATTTATCAAATAACTACCGAAGATTTTTATCAGGATTTAGCACAAAATTTTCTTGATTATTTCGATACTAGTAATTATGATGTGAGCAATACATACAAGTTACCCAATTTAAACAAAAAAATACCAGGGTATTTTAAAGATGAATTACAAGAAGATATTTTAAAAGAATTCGTAGGATTGCGATCCAAGATGTATTGTGTTAGATCAGACAATTCCTTAATAAAAAAAGCTAAAGGTGTTAAAAAACCAGTGGTACATGACTTATCATTACAGAACTACCACAACGTTTTACTTAACGATACATTTATTCGTAAGAAAAATATTTTATTTAAATCAATTAAACATGAAATTTTCACACAATCAACGAATAAAGTAGCGTTCTCAAATACTGATGATAAACGTTTTATCTGCAAAGATAAAATCTCGACAATTTTAATTTAATTTGTTTGGTGAAACATTGTAACTCTAATTGTAATGTAAAAAGAACATAATATCTATCTATTAAAATGTACTTACTTATCATGCTAACTAAATATTGTTAATTTTAAGAGTTTAAAATGGTTATAAACTTATGTATTATTATAAACTTAAAATGGTTATTATTCTCCCGCGCTAATATCATCAGCATTACTGACAGACGATGTTGAAGGCTTTCGCAATCTAAAAAGTGGTTTAATGATGTGTAAGTAGATTTAATTGGTTTAGTGGGATCAAAGTCTCGTCGGTGAGCATTTGTGTCTATTAACATGCTCTTATATTCTTGACAATCATTTTCAGTCACCACCTCCAAATTAGGTACCTTTTTCAACAATAATTCCCGCAATCCTGGCGTTACTTGATAATCACGTCCTGCTACAGATATAATTTGATCATTTATAAGCACACGTGCTGAATCCAACATTAATTTACCTCGTTCTCGTCTAACGCCGAATGATACATCTTTAAATCTTTCGGAGGAAAGTGACCAGGACGAAGTATTTTGACTAGGGCTAGGTATTGACTCAATGCTTTTATACGATATGTTACTGGTATTAGTATTGTTTGAGTCTCCCGATTTTTCTAAACTATTATTTTCATCAGAATCATCTTAAGAATAATTTTGTGAGGAAATTTGGTTTATAAGAGTTTTGTTGAATTGCGATTCTGGCGATGGAATTTGCTCTTTAAACAAAATAATTTTTCGTAACGTCATCCTTTTCTTTTGGTTTAATTGGATGGTTCACATCCTTAATCAACTGTTGCATCGGGTCAGTAACAGGCCTAAAACTGTATTTAAAACATTTTCATTGTAGGAGTCCGTAGTTTTCATATCTTTGATTTTCTTTTTAACAGATTCTGCTATTTTAACTATCTGAGTCTTTAACTCTTTTTCCATTTTAAGCTTGATGAATATACGTTATTTGATATATACGGTTATAGTTCGACTGAAGAAGTTTTCTAAATAAATCTTCTTATATGCCCGTATTTTTTTCCTCGTCGAACGAGATAAAAGTATCGAAATTATTCCTGTAACAGCCTTCGTTCTTTTTACTATCTTTACTAATTACCAAATAGTTATAGGGTTCGCTCCATACTTTTGAACACATTTCGAAACTCAGACCACGACATGTCGGTATTAACGTGTTCATCATATACATGATGGAGGTTTACATCATCCTGTTTGAATAATATTCAAAGATTTGCATTGTCTCTTACTTACTGTTTAGGTATCTTACTATATGTTTGATTCAAGTAAAAACAGTCGATAAATTTATGTCTACCCATTGCGAAATAATCTCTCACATTGGACTGGTTCTCACATGCAACGTCATCAAATATTATTATGGAGTGTGGTTTCGCATCGTGAGGGCTTAAAACAAGTTCATTATCCTTATATTTTGCAAACGAAACATCTGGCACTAACTTAAGAACATTTTCTAAAAACACATATTTCGGCTGATACAATGTTTTTGAGTAAAGATAAACGTTTTTAAAACGTTAACCATTTTCATGTAACAGAAGACCTATGATTACATTAGTTTTCCCACAATTCGAGGGACCGCAAATAATACACCGAATAGTATTAGGTAGAAGGTCTCCATGGCGGGAAACATCTACTTTTTCTTCTGGACATACTCGGCTCAGTTGTAAAGATCCTTTTCATTAGTAAGACTGTTTATGACTGAATATTATTCATTTGTAAGTAACAATTTATATACATTCGAAACAATCTGACCCTGTGAATGCTTTACTTTGGAAACCCTCTAGACATATGATATTGGGTTATAAATCACTGCTGTGAGTGAAGGCAAGCACGAAGTGCGTGTCTGAATGAACAGAAGTGATTTTTAACTCCCAATATTATACTACTAACCATTTTACCTATAAACTTGCTTGTTTTAGTATAATTCACCGGAATCCAACGTGCGTTTTGCCAAATTTCGAAAAACGCATCGCGGGGCTTTCGAGATTTTCAAATTATTTAATCATTGACACCCGGTAAAAAAAATAGACAAAATAGCTGAATAAGTATTTTCTGACATGAGTGAAGCTTTTTTCATTGTTTTATATAAATTCACAAGAAAAAAATCAACAAATCGCGTGATTTTCACCGAAATCGATGTAAATAAAGTCGCTTGTATTTGTGTTCTGAGCTCCTATTTTAGAAAAATAAAAATACCGTAACAAACGCCATTTCATGCCCTTTTTTAATATGTCAAACACATCATACTTTAATTTTTTTTAAACAGTGTAAAAAATTAAAATCATATCACTTAAAAATAGGATGCGGTTTACTCCCCGACGGCAGTCCGCGCGCAGCGCTTACAGCTAGAGGACGTATTTTTTTGCGTCAACGCCGACTCCGTAGTCATTGAGCGATGACGTGCGTGAACCATAGAGCGACTGATAGGATTTGATCGTTGGAAAACTTGATTACTTATAGTAATTTATTTGTGTCGTTGAACGTACTGTCCTAAATATAATGGGCAAACGAGCTAGAAATAGAACGTTTGGTAATGTGAAACGGAAAAAGAAATACTATGGTGCCACTAATTCTGCAAAAGGCAAAAAGTAAGCTTTAGTAAGTCACTAGACAAGACGTCTGTCAGTTTGGTGTCTAGACTGCACCTGATTTTCCAAATAAAACTGAAATGATCAGGTGAGACGATGAGTTTTCAACCGACTTCAAAAAAAGGAGGAGGTTATCAATTCGACGTGTATATATATTTTTTTTTTTTGTGTATGTTACCTAATAACTCCGTCAAATATCAATTTCAAAAATATATGTCTCGTTTTAAAGAATGCATTGCAAGGTTGGTCCCATGTAATTTTTTTTAAGATCGGGTTAAAGTTCTTAGAGCTGGAGACCGAAATTCCTCAACAGACAACTGCAGCTCAAATATTTATAATACATTCGCAAGCTCATATTACTTTCTAATATAAACCGATTCTAATCATTCAATGTTTGTTTGGAAGAATCGCTTATAAGATTAGATTCTTATAATTTTAATGAAGATCTGATGAAGGGTTTTAGATCTGGGGAATAAAACTCCGGAAGTTATTTGCAAAAAGTGCAAAGTTTTTGATTTGTGGTTTTTAAGGTTCCGTAGCCAAATGGGAAAAAAACGGAACCCTTATGGATTCGTCATGTCTGTCTGTCTGTCGTCCGTATGTCACATCCATTTTTCCATCCGAAACTATAGGAACTATACTCGTGAAACTTGGTAAGTAGATGTATTCTGTGAACCGAATTAAGATTTTTACACAAAAATAGAAAACAAAAACAATAAATTTTGGGTTTTCCATACTTAGAACTTAAACTCAAAAATTTATTTTCATCAAACACGTGTGGTTTTATGAATAGGTCTTCAAAAATGATATTGAGGGTTCAATTTTTTTTTTTCTAAACTGAATAGTTTGCGCGAGAGACAAGTGGTAGAATGTGTGTATTATGTGATTATTCTATAAACTTCTAGAACAATTCACATTATTTTAGAATTTGCTAATTCTTCTTGAATTCTCTACTTCTAGTAGCTTCACGACACTATTTTTCATCATTGTCTTTCTGCCAAATTTCATCGAATACCGTTTATATGTTGGAAAATATTTGTTTTAAGCGCGCAAGGTTTAAAATGATAGTCAGATTTGCGTGCTAACATGAGGCTTTCCTGAAATAATTTTAACCGTTAATCAGCAGCAAAAGCAACGTTTCCTGTCAAGCGGATTTGTACGTGTAATTTTTAAATGTATACTCAGACAAATTATACCAATTTTCTTAATTCTACAGTTCTATTTATTTTATTCGATAATAAGGAAGGCGACTTCTACTCTAGCGATGCAGTCGTGTGTTTCATGAACGCGCTACTGCAACATTCTCCATCGGTTTATGACCAGCAACTGCACAGCTACAAAAAGAATTTACCGTGTGCTAATCTCCCTAAACCCCTTTTCATTCGATATACACGCTGACTTTTCATTGGTTTTGGAAAAAAATGTCATAGGGTAAATAAATTTTCTATCTATATTTGTGTACGACAAGACAAAAATGTTGCGAAAATGACTTGTGATCGAGACCACGTAGTGTTAAATAAAAGATTCGCATAGATTCCATGACACGTGTTTATCTCCACCAACAACGCCCCATAAAGCTTGTTACAATTTTTTCACTAATGACATTTAATTTCTACCTTTATTATTCATTCAAATGAATTATCACCAACCGGTCAATTAGTGCTGCCAATTTTTAAAATATCCGCCTGCTCGTTACAACTTGCCACAGATACCCGACCGTACGCATGTACCAACTGTATAAATCGACTACCACTTAGGTTTTACTAATTTGGCAACACTAATGACAACTCCCAATACTGTTTACAAATCGTGATACTTATTTGCTACAACAATTCTAAGAGTTTTAAATAAAAGTAATACCTAATAGTAGTTACGCCCGATCAAAACTGCCGCGTGAGCTCGATGAATTCTGCCGGGCCGGCCAGGTGGTGGTACTACTAATTGATCTCGCGTTTCACGAGTTTTAGTCAAAATTTTTGGTTTCTGAATTTTAATTATAACTAGCCGTTAGTAAGACCGAAATATCGGTCTTACTAACGATCCTTATGAAGTGGCCTTCGGCTCCAAAACCATTGAAAAATCACCATGTAGAAAGTAATACGAAGTAATCTGGCTTACAATTAATGATAAGTAATACTTTGCACTACCTAATTTGTTAAAATTTGTTAAAGCTTGTGTGCGTGCGCTCGATGCCGGCGTAAAATACCTACATTGGCGGGAAGCAAAAAGAATATCGGTGTCTTAACTGAATTCCATTTACTGGCGATATTGTGTTCATCTATTTCTCTCGCTAATGAATGCCTTGACACTTGCAAGCTACGAGTCGTAGCTACCGGTAAGCCCAAGGTCAAGAATCGGTCGTAGCCTACGACCGATTCTTGACCTTGGGCTTACCGGTTTTGCATACCACAGCTGTTCACGCACACTTGTTATTAGATAACTATAATAATCGCTTTACATTGTTATTTCATATCGCATCGCATCTAATGTTTCGCGCTATATCTTAATTATTATTTCTGGTGTTAAAAATAAAAAATAAAAATAATTGCTTTGTGAGGTGACTCGGCTCGGCTAGTATAATTTTTTTTCTAAATTTTCATGTAACCTAACTGCAATACCTAGAATGTTACTCATTCCTTTTTCTCTAAATTTCAGCTGTCCTGCTCCTCCTGGGTCTTCAGAGTCCGCAGCCCCGTCGTATCCTGCCAGCTTCAGCCAGCGAGCAGATGAAGCCGAATTTTCCGGCAGGAAAATTCTGTCCCAACGAGGGGGGTGAGTGAAGAAGTCCGCACTAGTGCTCCCCACCTCACCCCGCGCGGCCCATATAAAAAGGACGGCGTGAGGGACCCCCCCCTTTTTTGGCCACGACTGGACGCCGGGCTGGTGCGTTTTTAAAACTGTGAGCCTACGACCCTTACCTGTGACTACTTTCGGTATTCAGTGTATAAATTGTTAAAAATTGAATTAAAGAGTTTGGTCTTTCTAAATATTGTTTCTTTCAAAATAATCTTATCGTCACAGACTGACTAGGCCTAGAATTTCCAAATTTAGCACATTTCCTTATGAGGTTTACTAAGAAAAGTTATTTCAAAACTCACCCGCTAAGTAGGTGAAATAGGGGTTAAAAGTTTGTATGGAGAAAGAGAAGTAGTAAGACTATTTTATTAGAAGCCTGGCGATAAATGATTAATATGAGTTTCAGGATGTTTTTAAATTCAACCCCTAGAGAGATGAAATACCTAGGCTATGCTGAAGCGTACAGACACTATCTCACGCTCTAGCAGATGACGGGAATGGGAAAAAAAAGAAACTGACTGATTGGTGACTGACTGACATAACAATGCACAGCTCAGACCACTGGATTTAGAGACTCTAAATTTGGCACATAGGTTTATTATAAGGTAAAGAGGAACACTGAGAAAACATTTTTCAAAATTCATTCCTTAAGGGGGTGAAACGGGGTTCAAAGTTTTTATGGAGAAACAAGATTAGTTAGACCAATGGAATAGATGAAATGGGGTGACTTGAATGAATTAAAATGGCTGGTAAATCTTCGTGTGGTTACGATGATGTGCCCATCACAATAATCAAAGACAATATTGATATTCTATCAGAGCCGTTGAGTATATTTTTTAATAAATGTATGGAACAAGGTATTTTTCCAGATCAATTTAAGATTGCCAAAATTGTACCGGTCCATAAAAAAGGATCTAAACGAGATCCTAAGATGTTTAGGCAAATATCCTTACTAGTAACTACTTCAAAGATATTTGAAAAGATAATAAAATCAAGATTGCTCAAACACTTAAAATTAAATAATGTGCTAAATAAAAGACAATTTGGTTATTTAAGGAATATTGGAACTACGGATGCGATTAGAACTCTCGTTGGGGACGTGTTGTCGAAATTAAACACAAAAAAAAAAGTTGCAGGTATGTACTTAGATTTAAGTTCCGCGTTTGACATGGTCGACCAGGATCTATTACTGGAAAAATTCTCGTTTTATGGAGTCACGGGTAGCGCATTAAAACTTCTACGGTCTTATCTGAAAAATAGACGCATGTTCGTGGAAATAAAGGCTCTAGACTCTGAAATGTGTGAAAGACAGTATCGATCAACAACAAAAAATGTTAAAGTAGGAGTACCGCAAGGTTCTATACTGGGCCCTTTGTTTTTTATAACATTCATGAATGATCTGATTAATCACATATCAAATACTACAAATGACTCAGTTAACTTAGTAGTTTTTGCAGATGACACGAATGCTATTGTTTCTGCAGATAATATAGCGGAGCTGAATCTTTTAGTGAGCTTGACCCTAAAGTGCTTTTTGGACTGGTTTTCTGCAAATGGTCTTAAATTGAATGCGTCAAAAACAAACATTATGCTATTTAAAACAACAGCCAACAACCAAGATAGGCTGAGTATAACACTTAATGACGAAGAAGTACAATGTGTTGACGATGTCAAATTTCTCGGGGTACACTTGGACAGTTTATTAAATTGGAAACTGGAACTTATAAACATTGAAAAAAGTGTTAGTTCTGCTTGCTACGTGCTAAGAAGCCTCCGAGATGAAATTGATGTAACTCACCTTGAAATGGTTTATTATGCTCTAGTCGAGTCTAAAATACGCTACAGCATACTTTTTTGGGGTGGTAGTTATCTCTACAACACTCAAAATGCGTTTAGATCTCAAAAAAGGGCAATAAGGACAATGGTGCGTATTCACCAGCAGGAATCTTGTGAACCATATTTCAGAAAATTAGGAATTTTGACCATTCCCTGTTTATACATTCTGGTGTCGGGGGTGTCTATTTACTATTAGGGGAGTTCAAGATAAATTCCGATATCACACGAACGGTTTATTGTTTTACCACAAGTGATGGTCGACACGACCAAGAGACGACTGGCGAGACGCGGGGGGTTCGCTCGTCAGTTGTTTTTACAAAAGTGCATACTCTGCATATGTCGCTACATTATTCCCCCCCTTTTTCAAAAAAGAAAAAAAAAGGTAATATTTAAATTACATTTTACAAAATTATAAGAGTAAAAAATTTTGAAAGTAAATTAATTTTATTAATTACAAACTTGTACTGATTCTAAGCAACAAGAGGTTCAAAATTTAATTTTGAAAAAAAAATAATATATATATATAAAAAGTGAAAAAAAATTTTTTTTACAAATACAAATACAAACACTTACGTAGGTATGTAACGCAACGCACTACTTTCACATCACAAATATGTGCACAATCACGCAAAAGATTGGGATGTCGCGGCCGCCGGGTTTAGAACCACTGGCTGCGACGCTGCAACTTGGGTGGCCTGCGCCACTCTCACGGGTGGATCCTACAAAATTGGTTCTCACCAATCTACCGTCGATTTTCATATGAAATTTTCGTTTTTCTAAATTAATTTTTATTGCATATTATGTGAATTGGTTTATATTATCAAGGTAAGAAAGTCTTACTTGTGTTTTAATTTGCATTTAAAAAATAAATTAAAAAAACTACGCAAAACGTCATTCAGACGTTTGAAGCCAAGCGGTCTCCTTGGCAAAACATAATAACAAAAAAAAAAACTATAAGAAAGAGAAAATAATAAAAAAAATACTTTAAATAGATGAATGTCTCATTCATTTTTTTGACATGATAATATATAAAAATTAATATTTAATAAAATAAATGAGTTCAAAGTTTTGTCACTGTAAACCCGTCATTCAGTTCACGATGACAATTCGACATTTGAACGTCTCCAGTTCATGTTTGATCGTGTCGAGACGCGTCGAAACCGCATTGAACACCCGCCCACCAGCCGGAGTTCATTTGCTGCCCGTAGTCAGTGAGAGAAAGACGTGTCTTATTGCTATTTCGTCGACCAAGTTTCGTTCGCAGTGTTTTGTCACACCTTTTCGTCATTCAGCAAAGTGCGTGTAATTTCAAAAGGATCAACCGTAAGTAAATTCGAATTTATGCATATGGTAGACCCTGGTGGTCAACGATAATTGTGTGTAGTTTTACTCTTTACACACACAATATATTCTCATTACGTTAAAATTTGATATTTCATAATGACATTATCGTGAACGTAATGACAAAATATTGTGTGATAATATAAGTTCTTGTTAATAGTAGACTATTTACTATTAAACAAACAAGATTTTTTCATACTCATGTGTACCTATGTACTGTATATACTAGCTGCGCCCGCGACATCGTTCGTGTGACGTATTTCGTATATTTCCTTAGGAATCAGATATTTCTCTTCAATAAATTGCATATTAAATGTTGACCTCATCATTCAGCTTCCAACATCCCAAATATCATAAAAATCTGCCATAAATATAGTTTTTGCGTGATGGGTGAAAAACATACATATAGACTGACAAAATGTAAAAAAGATATTAAAGTTATTTATTAAATATATTTAATGGTACAAATAAAGGTTATTTAGTAAGTATATTTGTACTGGCCTTCTCCAAAAAGGCTCTAACGATTTAGGTGAATTTTGGAATAACTCTTCTTCTCTGGTTATTTAGTTTTATATTAAGTATATTTGTACTGGCGTTCTGTAAAATGGGTCTAACGATTTTTATGAAATTTGGAATAGCTCTACTTCTTTACTAATATTATATTGATTAATTGACAGCCTCCGTGGTGCAGCGGTCAACACGCCTGCCTGCGACGCGGAGGACCCGGGTTCGATCCCCGGCCAGGTCATGATGGAAAACGATCTTTTCCTGATTGGCCTGGGTCTTGGATGTTTATCTATATATTTATCTATTATAAAATATAGTATCGTTGAGTTAGTATCCCGTAACACAAGTCTCGAACTTACCATGGGGCTAGCTCGATCTGCGTGATTTGTCCGTATATATATATTTATTTATTTATATGTTGAAAGTGTTGGAAATCCTTGGAGGAGGCAAATGTCCAGCAGTGGACTTCCTGTGGCTGATATGATGATGATGATGATGATGTTAAAGTGTGTTGGCTTGTCCTTCTTTCTCGTTAAACAATGACGGATTGACGCGTTTTGTTGCTTGATGTAGGCTACTTTACACGCGGGCAACAGCTAATAAATACGAAATATTTTGCTTGCTTTTAGGAGAAAATGCCTAGGGAGAAAAAGACAAGGGAAGAAATTTTGAAACAGCAAAGACTAGCCAAAAGACGGCAAAACCTCTTTATAAAAAGTGACCCTAGCTTAAATGAAGAAAAGAAGCAGAAAAATAGAGCAGACTATTTAAAAAGAAGAGAAAATAAGAATATATTAAGCATAAACGAGATGAATGCAAGAGAACAAAGGATAAAAAGAGAAAAATGGAGGGAAAACTCAAGAAAGTATAGACAAAAACTAGCTGAAAAGAAGAACAAACAACAAGCAGAAAACAAAATTATGGTAGAAGCTTCAACAAGTGTTCAAAATCTTGAGAATTGCGATAAAAATTCCAATGACCCACTAAGCCCTTGTACACGTTTCCAAGTCAATACTGAAAGTTCGCCAGATAAAAGTTCGCCAGATAAATTGTTAGTTAAGAGAATTAAATATAGCGAAGCGAAGAAGAGAGAAAAGTTAATGGAAATTATAAAGACTCTGAAGCAGAAAAACAAAGATTTGCGCCAAAGATTAAACAGATTAAAAGAAAAGGTTAAAAACTCAAAAGAAATATCATACAAGTATCGTTTTAAGAATAAGAGCACAATTAATTATCAAGATTTAAAATCAAAACTTCATCAGGGCGAATGTGACGAGAGGCCCATACACCGCACCGGATCGCGACACACCTCCGGATGAGGTCGAAACATGTCGGCAGTAGCTGACTCTATACGTGAGTAACCCGTTCTCTTAATAAAACAATGAGTGTACCTCACGTTAGTTTTAATCAAAAAATACTTTATTACACCTGATTTAAAAAAAAAATTATACTCACTTTGGTAATAGATCACCTGGTGATTTTCGCTTTGCTGGTGTAGCTTTTTTCACCTTGGCGCTGTTCTGAGCGGGTGAGAAGTTTTCAAACTCTGAATCAGACCTGAAATAATATAACAAAAATAATAAGTTATAGTATAACCTATAGTAATGTTAAGATAAAGAGGGTTTGCAGTTTTTACAATTGATAAACACAATATAATAAACAAGTTGTGTTGTAATATATATTGACAGCTTTCATGTTATTTGTGTCTGAGGAATAATTGACTGATTACCTCCTACAGGGATTTGCACACCTATAAATTTAACTGTTAGAGTGGTTGGTAGGCAATGGCCTTAATAGGGTCGCGGACTGTTGAGTAGGATAAGTAAATACAAGGCCTGAAAATATAGAAAAACTTAGTAATTATACTCACTAACATTGTATATAAGTCTCCGTTCACGCTGGTACAAGCGAGAAATTCAACTTGCGCTGGTGCAAGGTTGGAGATACACTTGCGCTGGTGCAAGTCTGGAAAATCACTCGCGCTGGAGCAAGGCTGGATAACCACTTGCGTTGAAGCAAGGCTAGATAGCCACTTGCACTGGAGCAAAGCTGATGTGCTGGTCACCTTGCGCTTGTGCAAGGTACTCGCGCTTCTGCGAGAGACCACTCGATGACCGATGATGATTGATGCACTAAACTACAATTTAACTCGCTTTTATTCTGGAAAATAAGATTCGCAAGCAATTTTCTAGGGTTCCGTAGTTGGTTACCGAAAACTTCTTATTTTTTTTTAAGTAGATTATGATGCTAAAAAATGTTATAAACTATTGACTATGTGTTATTCTGATACAGTTATAATATAAAGTTTTATTAAATACATTCAATAGTTTTTGAGTAAAAAATTGGTTGCCTGTAAAGTCGGTATACGGGCGAAAGTTTTACGTGACAACGCGATCATAGTTGAGTGGGAGAGAGACGTAAGGCATTCGGCGGGCCTCTCTCTCGTTCGGTGACTCATCGTAACGTTACCGAGCGTTACACTTTTTCATAAGTGACTCCCAGCCGCAACCTAATTTAAGACGTTGTCACGTCAAAAAAAAAAAAAGTAACTTAGTGGTAATAGTTTAATTTTCTTTATTAAAGTAACATTAAAAACAGTTTTATTGATATTTATTTTAATAATATATTGATGATTTGGTAAACAAGTTTATTTAAAATGCAATCATAAAATACGGAACTAATTTAATGCGCAAATAACGTGAAGGTAAATTTTTTCCTGAGTAAACATTTGCATAAATGCAATTTAAAGTGAAAATTTGGAACAAACAAGTGTATCGAATTACATTTACACGCGCCATTAAGTCACGTCTTTATCCCTTTCGAGGTAGACAGTGCTTAGCAATAGGTGAAAATCAAGAATCGGGAATAGTTTATTTAATTACTAGCTGTTCCCGCAGGCTTCGCTCCCCGCGGGAATTTCGGGATAAAGAGTACCCTATATTCTTCCCCGAGTCTCAAACTATATCCATACCAAATTTCATTCAAACCGGTTCAGTAGTTAAAGCGTGTAGAGGTAACAAACAAACAAATATACAAACTCACTTTCGCATTTATAATATTAGTAGGATAGGATAGGCTATAGTATATTAGTAGGAAGTAGGATTAATTTTATTTATTACTAGGTACTACTAAGGTATTAGTCATGTTGCATTCTTATAATGATCCCTAAGTGGCTATCCGTTCCCTTGACTTACTTTTACGCTCTGCACGTGAAGAGAAACAGTTAGTACATTCAAAATTTTTTCTTTACTCCCAAACCGCCAGGCTAAAATTAAAGATTTTATTTACATGGATAAATATACATATATATACTAGTACGTCTTTATCCTTAAAGCAACAGACAGAGTCCAGGACTTAAAGTCCCTAAAGCCACTTTTACGGTGAACATGATCGTAAATGTGGAAAAGGAAATCAAAATAGTGGTTGTTTCTGCCTGTTCAATCGATCGGCTTTTACGATAAGCGCGGGAAGAGCAGCTGAAACATTCTACGTTTTCTCCCAGGACAACAAGGGAGTCCCAATACTGAACATGTATATGTAGCCTTACATGTTGAAGTACGTACGAGAGTATTTTAACAATGTAAAAATCGAATATAGTGTCTCTGAGGTAATTGATTAATCCACATAATTATTAATATCCAAAGGCGTGTTACCCGAATCGGTTATACTCAGTTTCAGAATGAGAATGCCCCATCTAAGAGCTGGATAAAAAAGAATCATCGAAATCAGTTCAAAATTGAGAAACTTAACTTCAATCATTTTTATTTTTTCACGCCTACTTGAAGCCGGCTCGAAACCTACAACTATCTTTGCCTTTAAATTTTATCAGGCGATTCTATTTTTTACCGACTAGAAAAAGGAAGAAGTTCTCAACTCATGTGTTTATTTGTTACGCGTTGAGTTTATCAATTGTGAACTGATTCTAATGATTTTTTTATTAGATAAGGTACTTCATTGGAGTCTGTTTGCATGGTAATCACTTTTCCAAATGATACAGAAAATACATCGTGTATAATATTAATTATTTTTTTATAACCATTTTATTTAGGATGATTTATATACTTATAAATTAAATTAATGTACTACCCGTGTGAAGTCAGTGTGAGTTGATAGTATACAAAATAAAACTCAAAATTAGTTAAAAGACGTTCGGTTAAAATATATATTTTTATCTCTTTTTACAATCTCCTCCATGCTGGTCTGCGGGAGCGGGAGAAAACAAAAAACAAACAAAAAAAAACTTAGAATGTACCAGCTGTTTTTCTTCTTCCCGCACAGATCGTAAGAATCGATCGAGGGAATGTTTGAAAATGTGAATCATATTATAGGCGACGCGGCTTGCAACCCATCACTATATTGATTGTTTTTCATCTTACCTACCATCATGCTAAAAGTGGTTTTTGAGTCTTACGGCTTTGTCTGTTTAAAGCCGTAAGATACAAATTACTCTGTCTGCCCATTAGGAATGAAGCCGTGATACCATGTATGTATGTATCTTTTACAAGTATGTACTTATTCTATTTTTTTAATACTCGTTTCGAAAGCCGTAGGCGAAAGCTAGTTGTAGAATAGTTATTCTAAACTAAAAACCGACTTCACCCCCCAAAATACACAACCGATTTTAATTAAATTTCTATAAAACTACCTTACAAGTATGCCCTTTCAAACAAAAAAAGAATTTTCCGAATCGGTCCATGCGTCTTTGAATAATCGGTGAACAAACGAATTGATAACCTCCTCTATTTTAAAAGTAGGTTCAATAACCACGTATGCAATTTCCTGAGTATGCATTATCAAAAATGTATTGCGCAATAACGTGTGTGACAAACAAGTGTGTTGAATTACATTAGGTACGAAATAAACCTTCGTAAGCACCGGATATTTTCGAATCGAACTAATTATTTAGGTTACACATGTAATAATTTTAGAAGACAATACTCAACGGTCCACGTTGATCAGCTCGTCATATCCGAGTGAGATAATGTAAGTGATTCTGTTTCAATTTGGATCAGATGAAGATCATTTCACCAACTCATTATTGTCAAGCAGTCGGAAACAGGGTCATCATCATCATCATCCGAGCATATTATCTTTATATATATATATATATATATATATATATATATATAAGATCTAACAAAATATACTAAAACAATTTTAAGGAGGAATTCAGTCCATACAAGTTGACCAATAAGCTGATTAGAGTTTGTATGAAAGGTTAAAAAAATATTTTTCATTTTTCGACATATGTTTCTTGGGGAAAGTTGTTCACTATCACGGACTTAATTCACCCTTAAACTAGTTTCAGTATATTTTGTTAGACCTTATATACATATATATATACATACACATACATATAGTAATAGTACCTATAAGGTCTATCAATATATACTGAAACTATTTTAAGGGTTAATTCAGTCCGTGATAGTGAACAACTTTCCTCAAGAAACATATGTCGAAAAATGAAAAATAATTTTCAGCGTTTCGGATCAGCTGATCGGTTAACTTGTATGGCAGGCCAAAAATTACTTTTCATATTTCGCTATATGTTCCATGGGAAAAGTTGTTCACTATCATTGACTGAATGAACCCTTAAAATAGTTTCAGTATATTTTGTTAGACCTTATATATATATATATATATATATATATATATATACACATTTATAATATATATGTATAGATAAGTACCTACATGTATTTGTATCTTTAGTTTATTTTATACACGCCTACTACTACCTGTTTTCTTCTCTTTTCCTGTCCTGGGTCTGCTGCTGGAAGAGATTTTTTATGTAAATAAGCAGTACCAATGTACTCAATGTTCTTACTTTGTTTGTTTGTGTGTTTGTATCCGCAGACCAAAGGGTAGACCAGGACCAATTCTTGGCAATTTGCAATACACACAAACTTTTCACAAAGTATGCTTCCCAGTGGGATTCGAACTCATAACCTCCGGATCACAAGACGAATGCCTTGATCACGGAACTACGGAAGCAGTCGGAAACAGGGTATCAGTTATTATAAATATTTATTTTACTGTACACCAGATCAGTTAACATATCTTTGAATATCGGAGATTACGTGGATATATTATAATTACTCATACGAACTGACTCTATAAATGCTTTACTTTGAAAACTCTGTAGATTTATTTATTGAGGGTTGAAATTCACATCTGTGCGTAAAGGCGAGCACGGGAGTGCGAGAATTTATGCATAGATGTGAATTTCAAGTCTCAATAAATAACTACTGATATCCTATGTGGATTGTTAACAGCTGGAAATAAGGCAGCCATTATACACCACAAAAAACAAAACTCATCAATATTTTGTACATTGACACAGGTGCGTTTTAATTTTATAGATTTCGGTAATTCAATAAATCTAGCACCTTTCAAAGGATTGTACTCATTGATGTTTACTTCTAAGTACAAATTGCGTAGAAATGTCCAGCCGCTGTCCCTTTCTTGAAATTCATCTATCTTATTAATAATAGTACAAACGACTTTGGAATAAAAATCGTTAAAATTATAATAGTTATGTAATATAAAGTTTTCAGTAGAAAATGATTTTATATCGTTGTTTAATATTGAAGGTAGATTAAATTCGGCAAACAACTCAAAGTTAACTTTCATTGAATTATATGTAGCGCGTCTTGCGGCTAATAGTTGTTTTACACGAGATCTTAAACCTTGTAAGAATTCCATTGGTGGCGTTACTGCATGGTCATCTCCATCTGCGATCATAGGCAGCACTCTGTATGAAGCAATTCTATTTTTGAACGCCCCACCTATATTTTGAATATCATTACTAATATCGATAGAATAATTGTTTTTATGTATATTACTTCTAAGATAACTTGAGAAAGCGCGACTTTCGAATCGAATCTTAACTGATAAATCGTAAACAGTGCAGTAGACTGTTTTGTTAGTTATATTTACAGTAAATATGCAATAAAATTTACTAATATAATAGGTAGTTATGAGTGAAGAGTAAAATAATTATTTAACTCATAAATATAAGTTTATTTTATAGTTTAATTCAAAATAAAATTGTAAATTTATATAACATAAATTTTAGATTATTGTAGATTTGATTTAAATAAATCGAATGGTTGATGGAAAGAGAGTTAATATGCGGTAATTGAATAACATAGAACATTTGTTATTAAGAAAAAAACAATTATAGTATTAATGTAAAAAAGATATAAAAACTTGTCAAATTATAAAAAATTGCCTTATGTTACGCAAAACTTACTTATGTTATTAAAACTATTAAACAAAGTAATAAAAAATATTAAATTTTCTAATTAGAAAAAAAATTGCTTTCAGCTGTAAAGTGCGCTTTGCACTTTTTCAAAAAACCTTTTAGTGAGCGCAACTCAGGAGCGTCACCGTCCGCCCTAAACTTTAACGCTAAGACAGCGTGCTCCCACCTATCTTTTGGATCAACGAGAGCTATATCCGCGGCGTTGTATACCTTCACCTCTACGAATACATCGCCGTCTAAGTTGGCTGTACGCCTCACGACACCGTCCGCCACTCGCCGTCGTTAGAACGGACTGCAGGGTCTGCGGGCTCTTGACAGTCTTATCGTAGACTTCGTCTTCGGAATCGCTGTCATGCCAACCGGTCTTACTAGGCGCTGCGGATTTTTTCGATTGCTGTCTTGGCTTCGCTGGCTTGGATCTGCATAGTAGAGAAAAAAGGTTGATTTATTTAGCTGAAGTAATTCTTCTATAAAACTTTAGTGATTAGGTGTAATGAATTAAGTGTGTAACATAATTATCAATACAGGAGTACGAAGTATTACAAAATAATGTAAACAGACAGAAATAAGCAGTAAAAAACTATGTATACTCGTTTTAAATCTAAGGTAATATAAGTAATATTATAAAACTTACTTTTTAGGTACGACTTCTTAGTCTGACTCGATTATGTCCTCCACTACCTGCTGTCGCTTTTTCGACTGCTTACTGGCAGCGGGGCTTGATCTGCAATCAATACATTACATCTTAGAAAAGCATTGAAAATATAAACACTATGTTGATTAACACTATTCTAAAATCCTTTCAGGTACTTTAAAATTAGATAATGTTTAAAATAGTGTTTTAAGTAGTGTTAGTATATTTTATATAATTTAATTTAAGGCCCCTTATATAGTGGCTCTGCGGCAGGCTCAGATGGCATTCGCCCGGGGCATCTGAAGGAACTAACTTCCGGCAGTGCGGGCGAAAATGGGCGTCGTTTAATGGTAAGCCTAACCAAGCTGTCAAACTTTATGTTAAGCGGATAAGTTAATGTGCAAGTTTGTCCTTACCTTTACGGGGCAGTCCTTTGCGCGCTGTCGAAAAAAGACGGTGGTTTAAGACCCATTGCTATTGGCAGCGTATTTAGACGACAGCAAAGGTGGCATGCCGCGCAGTCAAAGAGACGATGTCTGCTTACCTTCAGCCACATCAGTTAGGCTTCGGCACTCGTCTTGGCTGTGAGGCGGCTATTCATAGCACACGTGCTTTTGTGGCGGACGCTGGCAATGGGGAGTGCATCATGCTGAAGTTAGATATCCGCAACGCTTTTAATACCCTGGAGAGAGATGTTTTGTTGGGCGAGGTTAGGGACCAAATACCGTCTTTGTATCCCTTCCTTTATCAAGAATACCAGTCCCCATCGAACCTCATCTACAACAATAACCTGATTTTGTCGCAGGTGGGAGCCCAGCAAGGAGATCCGCTTGGGCCACTTGTTTTTAGCCTGGCTATTCACAAAATAGTTTCAGAGCTAAAGTCACCGTTAAATATATGGTACCTGGACGATGGCACTCTTGGCGGGGAACCAGAGACTGTATATAAAGATTTGCAATTCCTAATTCCACGCTTCAAAGACCTGGGTCTGGAGGTGAATACCTCAAAATGCGAAATCTATCCTTGCAGTACCGAGGCACGTTCCCGCTCGGCACAGTTTTCCGCTCTTCTTCCTGGCATCAGTGAACTATCAAAAACTAATTTTAGCCTCTTAGGTTCACCCATTTTCGTTGAAGCAGTTCCTGAGGCCATTAATTCTCGTGGGCAACTTTTGCTAATGGCTAAGGAACGTCTACAGGAAATCGCAGCCCACGTAGCATTAGTATTATTACGAACATGTTTCGCGCTGCCTAAGATTAACTTTCTGCTACGAACCGCGCCAACGTGGCTTTGTTCCAAAGAGATCTCTGATTTCGATGGGACCTTGAAATCCACAATCGAGTCAATATTAAACGTCCATCTTGATGAGACTCAGTGGAAACAGGCGACTCTTCCTATACGAATAGGGGGCATCGGGGTGCGGTGTGTTCGTGATGTTGGTGTGCCCGCTTTCTTGGCGTCGGCGCATGGGGTTGCTGGCCTTGTTGCTATCATTCTTCCTTCTAAGGGTAGCAAGGTAAGCATACCTTATGCGTCCGATGCTGAGTTAGCCTGGGCGGCCATCAACTCGGGTTCGCCTAGTCCGATTGCCCTCTCAGTTCAGCGATCCTGGGATGAAGTTGGCGCGGGAAGGTTCATAGGGAGTTATTGAACGCGGCTGTAGGGCCGGATTTAGCTAGGCTTAAAGCCGTTTCACAACATTACTGGACGACGACTCCATGCGGGTGGCCGTGGTGCTTCGCCTGGGTAGCAGAGTGTGTGAACCACATAAATGCGTCTGCGGGTCCATGGTGGAGAGTGACGGCCATCACGCGATGAGTTGCCGGCGCTGCTCAGGCAGGTTTCCACGGCATCATGCTCTCAATGACATAGTTCGCAGGGCCTTTGTCACAGCTAACGTACCCTGTGTGCTGGAGCCGCCAGGCCTTAGTAGGTCGGATGGCAAGAGACCTGACGGGCTGACGCTTGTGCCGTGTAAGCACGGTAGATGCCTGATATGGGACGCAACCTGCATCAGTACAGTAGCAGTCATTGGGCGTACAGTGTGCACGGCGGCGGCGGCCGCCGAGGATGCGGCTGATAGAAAGCGACTGAAGTACGCAGCTTTAGAGCCGAAATATTGTTTTGTACCCATAGCCCATGGGCAGCTGGGGTTCGGACGCTAAGCGCCTTATAAAGGAGATAGGTTAACGAATTTCAGAAAAGACTGGGGACTCACATTCTGGCTCGTTTCTGGTGCAAAAAATAGCCATTGCTATCCAGCGCGGTAACGCGGCCAGTGTTCTGGGCACCTTTGCACCGGAAACGCTAAGTTTGTGAACCCTTTTTTTGTAATTATTTGTATTATCAATTGTAATTTGTTTTGATTGTAAGATATGTTATAACAAAGAAATAAAAAAAAAAAAATTTAAGTAGTTATGTAATTTAAAATTAGATTTATATAGTATTATGATTTCGTTTTTATAATAATTAATTGATTCAAATAATAAATGTTTAAAATTGATATTTACCTTACTTAAAAAGTTGATGGCTCTTCGTCAGAGTCGAAAAGTGGCTCCCGCACTTGTTTTTTCGCTCCCTTAGTAGGACGCTTCTTGATGTATTCAAACTCCGACCTGAAATAAATGTTATTATCAAAGTCAAAGTCAAAATGCGAGTCTGACTTACACGACAAATAAAGTGTGGATAAATCAATATATTGCAATCACGTTATCTTATTAAAAAAAAAAAAAAAACAATATAACGAATATAAACTTACGAAGATTATAGTTCTCGCGTAGATTCTCGTCTTGAAAGACAGACTAGCAGCTGGATCAGCGTTGCTGGTTGGCGACAGGGAGGGAGACGTCGTAGAGTCACACACACACACTAGTGCTTCAGTAGACTGTGTCTAAGTTGGCACGCGTCGAAATTAATTGGGTGAAAAACCACCCTATAAGATTATATATACAGCGTTTTAGCCGAATCATGAATATTTTTACAGATATTGTAAACCTGTGCCGAAGAAATTTCCGTATAAAAATTAGCAATAATAATACATGACTTAAGCCAAACGGTGTACAAAGTCTGAGTTTTGATAGCATAGGTAAGCACTTTATTTTAGTCGAATTTATTAAAGCATAACTCGAAAACAAAAGTTTCATGTTGCAAACTTTCTTTGAAATACGATCATCAAAACAGGCCGCCTATGTCAATAGCTAATTAACCAACGGACAAAAGAGGGTTAAACAACAGAAAACAGGAACTGTATCAGACCTTCATCCCTTACGGGTAGGCAAAGCCTAGGGCATTAAGACCAAAGGCTACGTTTAGCATATATTGGTGTTGCATATGTGGAAAATAGAACCAAATAATGATGGGTTGCTAACCGCATCGGCTATTACCATAGTTCGCCAGAATTTTCCTCGAGCGACTTTTACAATCTGCACGGGAGGAGAAGCTGCAAAGGGTAAAAAAGTGTATGGAAAGGTGCGATCACATTAAGTGTTGTTTAATATGACTTGTGTTCATACTACTAAACATTTTTTTGCAATCAACATGTAGTGATATAGGTTAAACTAGAAATCATATCTTGTATAGGTATTATTAGCAAAATAAAAAACATTTTCTACAAAATTGCGAATTAAAGATATAAATTTTAAACATGAAGAATTCAATTTGCTATAGGTATTTTAATTCACAAGTTGTAGAAAAGAGATTTTGAAATTTAAGTGGAGAGGAAACAAAAATAATATTTTGTTCTACCTACTTATACTTTAGATATTTGCACTTGGTCGCTACTATCCTTTACAACTGTTTTGTAAGCTTAAGAGCCCGCTGTAATCTTTTTGCACGCTGGCAGCGGGCGCACGCACACAACGACATGCCGCTCACACACACAGAGCTACGTAGGCGACGTAAAGCGCGGTGTAGTGCGCTCGGCGATCGTTGATGTTTTTTGGTTAAATATACCGGTGGTACATTATGTTTTGGTGCAATAAAGATTTTCTAACTTACTAACTGGTATAAACTAACAGATATTATTCAAATTTCTGTAAAAGTTTTATTACATAGTAAATGCCATCCTAATTTAAATGCGAGTAATACTATATGAATATTAAATCCTTGAGTGCTTTGGATTACGGGTAAGTAAAAAATATTATGATAAAATAATATGAAAAATCGTGAAGGTGATAATAATGGAGACTTCTATTCTTTAACTTATACCTTTCTCCGCACCGGCCGCCATCCGTTTGGCTCAGCGGTTAAGGATGCGGACCGCTAGAAAGAGTGTTACGGGTTCGAATCCCACTCGGTGACTGTTAATGAGTACTTTTGTTTTTTTATGTTCAAGTTTATATATAATTTTTTACTTTGTATTGTTTTTAGACAAGTTTAAAATGTAGTTAATGTTTGATATGTAACCGAGCAAAGCTCGGTCACCCAGGTACTTTAGCAGAGTTGAGCACGCACATTATTTAATTTGTATAGAAACTTAAATAAGGCAAGTTTTAGCAAATTAGGTAGTGCAAAGTATTACATAACATTAATTGTAAGCCATATTACTCCGTATTACTCTCTACATGGTGATTTTTCAATGGTTTTAGTGCCGAAAGCCACTTCATAAGGATCGTTATTAATACCTAAATAGCTAGTTAAAATAAAAATTCAGAAACAAAAAATCGTGAGATCAATTAGTAGTACCACCAGGTGGTGGTACTACTAATTGATCTCACGATTTTTTGTCCCGACAGTCGGCCCGACAGAGTTCATCGAGCTCACGCGGCAGTTTTGGTCAGGCGTAACTACTATTAAGTATTACTTTTATTTAAAACTCTTAGATCTGTTGTAGCTAATAAGTATCACGATTTGTAAACAGTATTGGCAGTTGTCATAAGTGTTGCTAAATTAATAAAACCTAAGTGGAAGTCGATTGATACAGTTAGTACGTTCGTACGGTCGGGTATCTGTGGCAAGTTGTAACGAACAGACAGATATTTTAAAAATTGGCAGCACTAATTGACCGGTTGGTGAGAATTCATTCTGAATAAATAATGAAGGTAGAAATTAAATGTCTTTGGTGAAAAATTTTTTACAAGCTTTCTGGGGCATTGACGGTGGAGATAAACACGTGTCATGGAATCTATGCGAATCTTTTATTTAACACTACGTGGTCTCGATCAGAAGTCATTTTCGCAACATTTTTGTCTTGTCATACAAAAATATGGATAGAAGAATTTTTTTACACGATGACATTTTTTTCCAAAACCCATGAAAAGTCAGCGTGTATATCGAATGAAAAGGAGTTTAGGGAGGTAGCACACGGTGAATTCTTTGGTAGCTATGCAGTCGCTGGTCATAAACCGATGGAGAATGTTGCGATGCAGTAGCGCGTTCATGAAACACACGAATGCATCGCTAGAGTAGAAGTTGCCTTCCTTATTATCGAATAAAATAAATAAAACTGTAGAATTAAGAAAATTGGTATAATTTGTCTGAGTATACATTTAAAAAGTACACATACAAATCTGCTTGACAGGAAACGCTACTTTTGCTTCTGATTTTCGATTAAAATTATTGCAGAAAAGCCTCATGTTAGCACGCAAATCTGACTACCGTTTTAAACCTTGCGTGCTCAAAACAAATATTTTCTAACATATAAACGGATTTAGATGAAATTTAGCACAATGATAAGAAATAGTGTCGCAAAGCTACTAGAAGTAGAGAATTCCAGAAGAATTAGCAAGTTCTAAAACAATGTGGAATGTTCTAGAAGTTTATAGAATAATCCAGAATGATGAAGAATTAAAAAGAAGGTTGTGGAATGTTCGAGAATAATCCCCGAGTTCACATCGGTCAACCAACACTAACATTCTAAGTCGGGGTGACGGAGGGTCAAGCACATGAATTTTCTAGAAATATCTATTCTCGTACCTTGGCAGGCGTATATAAAAGTGGTAAGATAACTTCAAAGAGATTTAACAAATATTATCGGCGCGTAACCTATACGACTTCAGCGACGAATTTTGGACTATGACTGCATGAAGACTTGGACAATGGACGTTTCGAAGACCATATTAGTGTTTCAATCTTTGGTTGCATAGTGAATAAATTCCCTAAGAAGAGTGTTGGCATTTTTTTCCAAATCTCAAACCCCACTTTCGTAACAATAGCTAGGATACTTATTGAAGGTACAAGCACGTATTAATTATAATATAGGGCTAATAGCTGCAGGAGTTTTATTGAACGACATTTAGGCGGATCGATAATTTCCAGTAGTAATAATTTATGATAAAAATTTATCAACCGGTCTCACATTTTATTTTCCCAAATCTCATCGTCTCGCCTGATAATTTCAGTTTTAATTAACAAATCAGGTCCAGTCTAGACACCAAACTGACAAACGTCTTGTCTAGTGACTTACTTAAGCTTACTTTTTGCCTTTTGCAGAATTAGTGTCACCATAGTATTTATTTTTCCGTTTCACATTATCAACGTTCTATTTTTAGCTCGTTTGCCCATTCTTTTTTTTTTTTAGTCTGCTTCCTCCAACATAATCGGAGACTGTATTCTCCAAATTAAAGTTTTTACTAACAAATTTTTGGAATAAAAATGAATTTAACTATTTTTTATTGAATTTTCAAAATTTGTTTCATCTTAAATTTGGAGTATGGAGGACGGCATCCGGTGCCAGCACTCAGCTGCCGTGCTACACTCCCCAAATGAGTACGGCAAATTAAATATAAAAAATCTTTCAATAATTATGTTTGGTTACTTAGACGATATTAGTGAAATCGCATTTTCATGTAAACTGAATTTCTTAAAATGGCCGCTACATCGCGTCCCTTTCTACCGCCGAGCAGACAGTGCCTGCGTATATGGCCTAGGGCCACACCAGCGCTGAACACCACCGCCCAGCGATGGAATGGGAGCAACATCTTCATTTCAGAAATACGGGGCAATTAGGGAGAACTTGATAAATTTTCTATTTCTTTTCAAGTTTGAAAAATTTATCCGATAGCCCATTATATTTACGACAGTACGTTCAACGACACAAATAAATTACTATAAGTAATCAAGTTTTCCAATGATCAAATCCTATCAGTCACTCTATGGTTTGCGCACGTCATCGCACAGTGACTACGAGGTCGGCGTTGGCGCAAAGAAATACGTCCTCTATAAGCGCTGCGCGCGGACTGCCGTCGGAGAGTAAACCGCATCCTATTTAAATAAATTTTTATGCGATATGATTTTATTTTTTTACATTATTTAAAAAAATATAATTATGATGTGTTTGGCATATTTAAAAAGGGCATGAAATGGCGTTTGTAACGTTTATTTTTATTTTTCTAAAATAGGGGCTTAAAACACAAATACAAGCGACTTTATTTACATCGATTTCGGCGAAAATTACGCGACTTGTTGATTTTTTTTCCTTGCGAATTTAAATAAAACAATGAAAAAAGCTTCACTAATGTCAGAAAATACTTATTCAGCTATATTTGTGTATTTTTTTTACCGTGTGTTAATGATTAAATCATTTGAAAATCTCGAAAGCCCCGCCACGCGTCTTGCGAAATTTGGCAAAACGCACGTTGGATTCCAGTGAATTATACTAAAACAAGCAAGTTCATAGGCAAAATGGTTCACTCATGCTAAATAATATGATATTATCTTTCATAATATATAAATAAATTTAATGATAATCCTATAGTTTTCTCAAAAACACGACGCAAAGTTGAGTGAAATTTGTCAAATTTAATAGACGGCCTCTTAAGCAGTGCCGGTTTTAGCTTTACCAGCGCCCTGGGCGAAATTTCTAAGGTGTCCCCGCCTAAATGCAATGCAAACCCATTCGAAACAAGATTTACGATTTAAAAACTAATACTGATTACGGAAGCCATTTACAGCTTACAATGTATATATTTTTGAAATGTGCTAATTAAGACCTTCCATTTGATATACCTCTCGAAACCGAAACAAAAAAAATTTTTGCCCCGCAATTATTGTATGAAGAATTCTTTATATACATTTATTGAATACAAATTGTAAACTTTGACACCAGGACAGTAAAGAAGAATCGATTGACATCTCATTTGTCAAAAGTGGATAAGCGGTATGGATGCTAAGGTGAAAAACACATAGATATCCACAACAAAATGAATAAATAATAATAATAAATAATAAATGTTTATTTATTTCCTCCACAATTTAACTTAAAACTAAGCTAAGAACTAATACAAACATAAAAGGTAAAAAAGGCATGCGTTAAAAGATTAGAATGTATGTAAAGAGTGGAGAGCTGGTGCCTGTGCTAGGTTTCCGAAGAACCTGTATTACAGGTCACCAGGACTCGACATCGCTAAATATAGTTAGGCCTTATATATAACTTAGGTATATAATGATAACTTATAAAAAGACTAAATTATTTATAGCGGTCCATTTCGTCGGTCGTATTTGAAATAAGAACAAACTTGAATATTTTATATGAGCAAGACATAAGAACGTGTTATTATACGTGATAAATAAATGATCTACATATTATCTAACAATACATTTTTTATATACTTATCTAACTTAATTAGTTTAAATTTAGTTTGGTTTGGCCTAAAGTTAATCTACGATTATTAATAAGCTTTCAGTCTCGTCGTACGTTAGCTTTTGCAACCACTCAACGATAGATTTCTTGCACTTATATTTATTTAATGGATAAACGAATATTTTATTATTAATTTCCTTATAAAGGTAAGGACCAAGAAAATAGAAAAATCTTTTAATAAACTCAGTATTACATGAGGGTAAAGAAAAGTTAAGTCTATTATTTCTATTTATGAGTTGAGGAAGGAAAGAAAGTTGAGCATGCTGCTGCATCAAAGTTGCAAGTATGAAAAGCTGTCGTACCGTTAGTACTTTACAATCCTTGTATAGGTCTGTTGTAGGATACCTGTATGGCTTGAAGGTGCATACTTTTAGAATAGCTCTTTGAGCCCTTTCTAGGACAATTAGATGAGATTTAGAAGCGCCACCCCAGGACGTGATGCAATATACGATGATAGATTGACATAGGGCTATGTATGTCATGTGTAGGATACTCGAATCCGCTATGTAGCGTAACTTTTTGAAAATGTAAAGCAGTTTTCTTGCTCGTGCAGACAGCTGCTTGATATGTGCTGCAAAGTTGAGATTCGAGTCTATTATTACACCTAAATATCTATTTATATTTGTCATCTCTAATGTAGTACAGTCACAAATTCCTTCAGCGCATCTAAGTGAAGAATGGGTATGTGCAAACAATTTGAAGTTATTAGGGTCAGGGCGATTAACATTACGCATACTAAAAGCCATGTATTTGGTCTTGTTAACATTTAGTGTCAAGAAGTTTTCATTTAACCACCCTATCACCCTGTCAAAACCTAATTGGGCCGACTTATAGGTTTCCGTCCAGTTTTTTCCTGTAAATATTAATGCAGTATCATCTGCAAAGGACACTATTTTACAATCTTTAAGGACCAAGTTACATAAATCGTTTACATAGACCAGGAACAGATTAGGTCCCAAAATACTTCCTTGGGGTACTCCAAATTCGACATTTTGGTCGGTACTTATATAAGAGCCAATCTTCACACGTTGTTTACGACCTGTTAGGTAATCAGAAAATAATTTTAGCTGTATCCCTCTTATACCTATTTTCTCTAATTTTGAGATCAACAGAGAAATTGAGACTGTGTCAACGGCTTTACTGAGGTCAAGATATATCACTAGGCACTTGGTGTGTGAGTCAAGAGCTGTTACCGTTTTTTCAACGAGCGCATCTACAGCTTGAGAGGTAGATCTACCGGGACGGAAACCAAATTGATTTTCAGAAAGCAGGGAATTATTTTCAAGGTATTTGATAAGGCTTTTGGCAATAATACGCTCAAGAATTTTAGATAATGCTGGTAGTATGGATATTGGACGGTAATTATCAACATGATCGCTGTCACCAGCTTTATGTATAGGGTGGAATACAGCAATTTTAAATGCGGTCGGAAAGATACCTTTGGACAAGCATAGATTACAGATATGGGTGATAGCTGGGGATAAAGACTTCTTATGCATTTTAAGAATTTTTGAGGATATATTATCCCATCCTGGAGCAGCTTCAGCCTTTAGGGAGTCAATTATGCAACAGATTTCATGCTCATTGATGGTATTTAAAACAAAGGAATCTAGTTTGGACGAAATGTTAGACAGTGGAGGCGCAGAAGTTATTGTATTCTGTTTAATTTGGTCCGCTAGTGTCTTACCTACATTAGAAAAATATTCATTGACGTAATTAACGGATTCTAATGGCGTTACTTTAGTAGAAAGAAGAGAATCAGACTGGTTGCGTTGCTTGTTCATGTCTGTAACCTTTCTTATCGCCTCCCATAGATTCTTTGAGTTTAGACCAGCCTTTTTCAATTCCTCTTTGTCATACAATCGCTTTAGTTTTTTAATTAGGTTACATAAGTAATTTCTATATCGCTTATAAGTTATGTTGAGTATTTCGTTGTCAGGATCGGATTTGAGGCGTTTTCGCATATTGTCCCTATTTCGCAGGCACTTTAACAGACCTGGAGTTATCCATGGTTTAAGAGTACGTTTACGAGATGAAATAGATTTCACTTTAGAGCTCATTTTAATACAATTGTTTAATGTATTTATTAAGTATGTTACTGCGGAATCAGGGTCACCAAAGTTGAAAACAGGAGAAAAATTTGTTTTTTCTATTTCTGAAGCAAGAATGGAATGGTTAATTTGCGAAATGTATTGAGTTCGACTTCTTATGTTTGTTTCCGTTGACCATGCAAGTATAACTGGGTCATGATCAGTTATGACCGTATCAATGAGTAGGCACTTAGCAGGAAGTTTAGTTTTTAACATGACGTGATCTAGGCACGTATTAATACGGGTCGGAAGGTTATGAGCAGGGAGCAGTTCATGGTATGCTAGGAGATTTAAATAGTCAGGACTTCGGTCATCGTCATTATCTTCAGTAATGTCTATGTTTAAGTCGCCAACAAGAATTATGTTTTTAAAGGAACGTAAATTTGTGAGAGTTGTGTCAAGAGAACCTAGGAAGTTGGCAATATTTTTATACGATGGCGAACGGTAGATAGCAATAACTGCAGTATGCTGACCTATTTTTAATACCACACTATTAGCATCGTGTAAAGTATGTGATACGGATACTACATTCAAAAGAGAGTGATTTGCATAAACCACTACCCCATCATTTTGTAAGTTATTGTTGGTACTACAGTAGTAGGAGTATCCATCTAAGACAGGTATATGTATGTTTGTATTAGTAGAGAGCCAACACTCTGTAAGAACAATAATGTCTAAATCGATATCCATTCTTGCTGTCAGTAAATGGAGCTTCGGAGTATTTTTGGAAATACTACATATGTTTTGATTAAGAATTTTTAAAGAACTACCACGTTTGTACTTTGACAAGAGTTGTTTACAGTGTTCGACCACACATACCGCTGACTCAGCTATGCACACATTATCCAGGTCAGCCATTAGTCTTTCTGACATAATTGAAGTTATGATTGTTTATAAATAAAAGATAACTTATCAGTAATTAAATTTATTAAAAAGATTAAGTTCTAGAAAAACTATATAAATAGCGCTCTTAGGCGCCTTCATAGTCAATGGAATTTATGTACCTTTTCTCGGCCACCAATTTTGCAGGACAGTTAGCTTCACCTGTCTTATGATCGCACGGTTTTTTGAAACGAAGGCACGTCGCACATTTTGGTGGTTCAGCCTTCTTCGTGCACTCCTCCATGGCATGGCCTATCATGCCGCAATGGCCGCAGGTGCTGACCGCCTCCCGGCATGTTCTGGCCGCATGACCGTATTGCTGGCATTTGAAGCACCTGGTCACCAGAGTGAAGTCTCTTACATGACACGAAGACCAGTTCACGAAAACTCTGTCTTTATTTATTAGGACTTTGCGAACGTCGGCAGGAACTTCAATGATAAAATTGCAGGTCTCAGCGTCTTTTTTTCCCGATTTATGGCTCAGCTTAACAGACCCCAAAAAGCTCTCCAAGGTTGACCCGTTTAGTTTATCGGCTAAATTCTGGTTATAAATGTGTGAAAAAACCTCCGTTTCCTGCATAGAAGTTGGAACGCCAATCACTACAATTCTGGGCTTTCGTTTAAGTGAATCATCAACAGTAAGGCCTGAGGTCTTCAGTTGAACCGAGTGCTTCAGTTTTTCGGCGTCAGCTTTGTTCTCCGTGTTGATAATGATTCCTCCATTTTTTGTTTTTCTCAGTCCACACACATGGAGTTGCATCTCAGCAGGTCTGATAATTTTTTGGACCAGAGTTTTTGTCTCTTCGCTGGTTATTTGCTTATTTGTGGGATAAATCGCTACGGCACTTACTTTTTGTGGCTGGATGAAGTTGTTTGCCCCTTTTTAACCATATCGGCGAAGGAAGATGAGCCCGAAGTGGACTTCGATGACTCCTTAATGCTATTTTTTAGGTCTTGTAGGCGTTTTGAAAGATCTTGCTGTTCCTTAAGGGCTTGAATGATGGTATGATAGTGTATCGCTCTCTGTTTCACGGACTGGTACTGCACTGCCATGTGGGATGTGCCATGACTTACTTTTCTGCACAGGTTGCTAATTCGTAACTTTTGGTCTGAATTAAGTTTCCCTTCCGATGAAATAGTGCATACCTCTTTTAAGCACTGTTCAATTGTGTTCATCCAGGTCTGGATCTCGGCCGTAGATACAGTTTCCGGTGGTAGTTCATCCGGGGACTCGCGAGGGGGGGTGGGCGTTGGAGGCGGGCTGCGGCGGGTCAATCCACTCCGATTAAATGGACTGCTATCCATAATTGATACCAATATAGATACGAGTAATTACACACGAAACATAAGTAACACAAACATATGTACGATTTTGCAAACTATCTAAATTTGTGACTCAGATATATACTAGGTCACAATTACAAACTAATTGTTTATTTTGTAAAAAAGGTGGTTCACACGTTCGAACTCATTGACGGTCACGATGTCGAATGAATATACGTAATGAAATAATTATTTATAAAAAAGTAAGTAGGCCTCGATCAATTAGCGAGGGGATATACATGGGCAGTCATGGCGCCCCTTTATACCGGCGCCCTGGGTGATCGCCTAAAACCGCAACTGAGCTTAGGTAAGCATAACGCGCTATGACGTGCACGCTTGTGATATATTTCCGTGGTAACGAATAATGCAGATTATACAATTTTGTCGTAGTGATTTCAAGATATTAGAATCGATAAAATTACATGCAAAATAACTTATATTACAACTAAACTTTTTTCAAGTGGAAAGGTTTTGATTATAACCATAAGTATATTTATTTAACCCTTAATTAGGCGCGCCTTAAAAGTTGCATAAGAGGTCGCGTGGGGTGTGTAACACCCCAATTCAAAGAAATTAAATAAAATTCGAAAAACTTGCCATATCTGACTTTTATCAATAGGAACATTTGAACTTACATATTAATCAACTTTTAAACTTCTTTTTAATATAATCAACAATTTTTTTCACAGTGAAAATTAACTTTCTGAAAGAAGAAAACTAGTACCCATGTACTAGTTTTCTTCATAACATTTTTGGCAGTCTAAAATCATATGGTCATTGCACAAATTTTTATGGCATTTAGAGCATCCCGTCTTTGTATTTCTATCCTTCGTTCTTGAACAAATATGACACCTTTTGTATGACTGCGATTTTCGTGATTCAGAAACAGATTTTTGGACCTCAATATCATGACGACTTTTTAGTAGTTCTTGCAGCGGTCGTGGTAATTTGGGTATACCTGCTCTTGATATTTGGTAAGGTTTCACTAAATCGACTGCCAGTCGCTTCAAACATACTCTTTGGGGTCAATTAGAGTCAATTTTAGACTTATTAATAACATATGAATTGACACCTGTGATATTGAAAAGATGAAAATATAACACCATTGGCCATCTTTTGGTACATCTTCCTACATTAGAATTGGCGCACATTTTAACATTTGTATCGACTCCTTTAGTTTTATTATACTAATAAATAATTTCAGGCTTCTTTTAATCACCCTAATGATCATCATCATGATGCATTGCGATCATGATGTATTGCGATTCATCCGCGAGGAAAGAAAATATTAATTCGCTTTTAATAATTTTTAAGTGCCTTCTAACATTTAGTGTTTAAGTGATTTTTATTACTAACAAATGATGGACTAAAATTGTCTGAAATATCTGAAATAAATGATTGATTGTCATTGTTGTCGATAAAAGCAGAACTGCTTTTCTTGGCTTCGATACATATAAGCACAAAGTCGTATCTTTTTTATAAATAAATAAAAGTAACTTTCCGTGTTTTTTCTGGGAGTAAACACTTTTGTATTTCAGCAGTGTACCCACCATAGGAAGCTTATGTTTATCCACAGGCGATTTTGCCAATGGAACAAAGTAAACTTATATTAATACATGCACACAAAATACTTATATTAATACATGCACACATGCACTCTTAACATAAAACACCTGTTTTGGCAGTGGTGTAATAACATTAAACCTCTTTTTGTCAAAATAAAGTTTTGAAAAAAAAAAACAAGCAATTTGAACTACGCAAACAGTCACCTGGGGTGTCGAGCACCCCAAACGCGCTCTCTGAGCCCAAACAACCACAACTGAGCATCGTTCGCAACTGAATCATGTGCGTTACACTTATTTACGAAGCTACAAAAAAAACTAGCGCCCTAAATTCAAATTTTAAAATGATATGAGCCTGGAATCCTGCTTTGGGGTGTATGACACCCCACGCGACCAATTAAGGGTAAAATGTAACGGGTGTTACCACAAAATAATTACCCTTAAGATATATTTATTGTATTCTGTATGTACGTTACATATATACGAGTATTAATTTGATAATTCATTTTGATAGTGACTACAAGAAATAAATAACTGGTTACAGTTGCCGTAATTATTAGCAAATTTATTAATGAGATTGTTAATACATACATACATACTATCACGTCTTTATCCCTAATGGGGCAGAAAGAGCATTTTGGGTCTTGCGGCTCTATGCAGAGCCCAGAGTCGCAAGACCCAAAAGCCACTTTTAGCGTCATGGTGGGCGAGAAGATGGAAAAGCAATCAATACAGTGATGGGTTGCTAGCCGCATCGCCTGTTAACATGATTTGCATTTTCGCCCATTCCCTCGATCGGCTTTTACGATCTGCGCGGGAAGAGAAACAGCTGGTACATTCTAAGTGTTTTATTTTCTCCCAGACAAGCATGGGAGATTGTTAATGTAATCAATTAATTGCGATTGAAGAATATCTAAACATAATTATTTAAAACTTTTATCGATAGTTGATCGATGTCACCTTCACAACGTGTGTTCGCAACCTTGTTAATTTACCTACAAATGCATTTCAACTTTTAAAATGTAATATAAATTTACTGAATTTCTAAATGGATCCCATATGCTTTGTGATAGGATTTATCGTGGTCCAGGATGCCAACAATCGAACTTGGTGTGGCACGAGCATACGGCCTAGAAACATCGAAAAGTTTTCAGCATGGTCTCGGTGGGTATTTTTTACCAATGTCTTAACGGGTGACAGTGCTCTCGTATTTACTGGGTGCCAATAGCCAATGGGTCACCGGCACGACCAATCGGGCCAGTAATGAGAAAACCCGATCCCAAGGCGTCCCGATGACCTTGCGACAGACTATTCGTTCTAGGTACCCACCAACTAGATCACCGGCATGAGCAAACGGCCTTGGTAAAGCGATTATCTATTGCATTATGCACTATGGTCAGATCTTTTAGGTTTCAGTAATTTTATATTGCTAAAACTCAGTGTTTGTGAGTGTCTAGTGAAATATGTCACATGTCTGTGTTTAACTAAAACAAGCAGTGTTACATGTGAATTCGTCAGAGCTGAAATTCTAAAAGTGGTGTAATGTGTTGCGGATCGAGTTGAAAATTAATATTGGTAAGTTTTACACAAATATCTCTTACGCGACTTTCGAAACATAGTGAAATATGTGAAGTTACGTTGATTGTATTAGCTGCTCTTTTATTATAAGATTCAAAACACGTCATTGAGCGATTGAAAATAAGCTCTAAAGGTAAAGTAATTCCCAGATATTAATAGGTGGTTTTTACACAGTTTCACACTCTATTGAGGGAATAAAATGTCCGAAATGGTGTGTGAAACTGTGTTAAAGCCAACAATTAATATCTACTGGTATTTATTGATACTTTCAAAACAGAGGCCCCCCTCACCCCCCACCCCCCTTTTTTTAAAGTCTCTGTTGGCGCCGAACCGTCCAATCGTGAAACAACATTATCACGACATACCAGTCTCCTCCAATTAGAAGCGCTGCGTGCCTCACCCCGCGTCCCGCAGAGGCTATATAACTCGGCGACACCCCGCTGTCGCCCTCTTTCTACTTTTTCTACTCTTAAACTTTGTCCTCTCACGGCCACTATAATACTTTGTCATTTGTATCCTAATTTTCAATATATTTGTAAAAATTCACAATCTTTTCATTTTCAAATAAATCCTTGTTCCGCGCGAACAAAGTGGCGACCGTGACAGGACCTGCTTCGGACAACCTAATTTTTGCCGGAGTTCCAGGTCCACACCCAAGCCCACGTGCAAGAGGTCAGCGCCAAGGTCAACGCCAGGTCACTCGCAGCCAATAACGCCGAGCATCGACGCCAAGGCACCAGGATCACTACAAGCAGACCACTACGTGCCCGTGCGGCCCGTTCCAGCCAGGAGACGCCAAGGGAACCCACATCCACGCGGCAGCCACGCCCAGCAGACCAAGCGACGTCCCGACCTGCAGCTACCTGCCCGTTCTACCTGTGAGCTTGTTCCTTGTCTCTTTCCTACTTTCTATCCTCTTTTATTTGTGTGAACGCTAGGCGGATTTTTTTAAGCGCTTGGTGAAGCATCCCTAGTGTCATATCAGCAACTGCCCGTTTACGCAGATAAAATCAGCAAGCTTAGCCATCCCATGCCGATCTGGGAAAGAATGCATCGGCTGCCCATCCTCCCGTGCATGTCGTAAAAGCCGACTAAGGGATATCATCGCATCATCCAACTCATTAAGCCATTCACCTAGCGAGAACGCGTGATTAATCACCGCGTATCATTGGCTTGTTCATTCTTCAATCTTTGCCTAACGCTCTCAATATTATATACTTAATCCCTAATGTTTCTTTATTTAATTACATACTACAATTTAGCGTAGTAACGAACCTTAATAATTTTAGTAAACAATCAAATCAAGCTCGCATTCTCAGTCAAAGATTTTATCTACCCACTAATTAGTCATAGTGTCATTCCTATTGCCCATTTATTAATTTCACAGTCCATTTCATTACATTCCAAGCTAGCTTAGCTTCCCTCCTTAAACGTTTGTGACGAACTATTGTGTATCCGTTTTTCTCGGCTAATTCCAGGTGACGTAAAACTCGCCGCGTTCCGACGGTCTAAGCGCAAGCGCACGTCTGCCTTCGCTGCGCGTGTCTTGCTACTGCGGAACAGATAGCGGCTCGAGCCTCGCGTGTGCCGCTCGTGAGCCACGCCCACCACTGCCACTGCGATTTGAGGAGCGTAACGTTTGTTAAATTTATTTATTTGCCTACTTGTTTTTTGAATTCGTGATGGCTACTGACTCGCTTAAGGATCTAATTCTTAAACGCAGTTCCATTAAGGGACGCGTAACCAAGTTTAAAAATTATCTAGATTCATTGGAACTTTTGGAATCGGTTTCTTCCATAGAAATCGGCAAGCTGGTTATGAAGTTATCACGAATTTATGCGTTACTCATTGACTTTGACGGGTTGCAGAGTGAAATAGAAGTCCATAGTGAATCAAATCAAGATAGTGAATTGACCACGCGCGATCTCATTGAACAAGAATTTGACACTTGCATTTCCTTTGCACAAGATTTATTCGCCAACACAGCCCGCCTTCTAAAGTGGAAGATAGTCGTACTTCCAATTGTTCTCATTCCAACGGGTGCATACATCATAGCAATGACGGTTGTAACAATTTCAGCTTTAAACTACCAGTCATCCACATTTCTAAGTATGACGGAAGCGCTCATAAATGGCTGGAATTCAAAGAACTGTACTTACTGCTCACTGATTCACGATAATGATAAAATTAAAAACATTCACAAGTTTCATTATCTGTGTTCCTATTTGGAGGGCGAAGCCGCGCGCGTTCTTAGTAATCTCGAAATTTCTGATAAAAATTATTTAGAAGCTTAGGCTCTTCTCTGCAGCCGGTACGACAATAAAAGGCAATTAATCAAAAATCATTTAAAATCCTTACTAACCATAGAATTCGTTCGTGAGTCTGACAAAGCTTTAAGATTTATTGTTGATCATGTTAACAAAAACTTACGTGCCCTTAGCACGCTAGGTTTACCTACTGACAAATGGGATGTTTTAAATTATTCATATTTAGTCTTCTAAATTAGATAGTACCACCAACTTCAAATGGGAAGAGCATAGAAACAGTTTACATGAAATTCCTACTTTAAATGATTTTTTTCCTTTCTAAAGAGCTGTGCCGATGTGCTTGAAACTGTCAATCGTAACAAGTCCGATCGGCTAGACAGAAATAAACAGACATCCTATACCCCTCCCTCTAAAGCGCAAACCAAGACATTTCTTGCTGCTTCTAATGAGACTACTCCGTCTTCTAAACCTAATTTCGAATGTGCCATGTGCCACGGCGCTCATCGCCTCTATGAGTGCACCTCATTCAAATCCAAAACCCCCGAATATAGGAACTCCGCAGTTGTGAAACTAGGTTTGTGCACTAACTGTCTAAGGTCAGGACACAATGTGCAAACTTGTAAGCTCACAGGCACTTGCAAGCATTGTAAAAAAAGGCACAACTCTCTTCTCCACCTGTCCCTTAAGCCTGAAACAATTTCTAAGCCTACCACGACAACTTCTCTTTCTATGTCTGTTTTATCTTCGTCCCAAATCCTATTATGTACAGCCAAAGTACGCCTATCTAACCCTAACACTAATAAAACAATTGTTGCTAGAGCCTTGCTAGACAGCGGGAGCCAATCCTCCTTTATAACAGAAAGTATAAAGCAGAGACTAGACTTGGTTCCTCAGCCATCAAATGTCAGTATTGTAGCGCTGGGCAACAATCAATTAAACCAAGCCCCGAACGCTGTGCTCTAAACGTTCAATCAACTAATACAACTTCATTTAATACTTCATTGTTTTGCCTAGTTTTAGAAACAATATCTGACAATATCCCTAAATCATCATTTGACATTAGTCATCTAAACTTAAAACAGTTTGAACTTGAAGACCCCAGCTTCAACGAAGCATCTCCTATCGATATGCTCATTGGCGCCAACTTATTTTGGGAAATAATAGGCAGCCAGCAGCACTCTCTAGGCCCGAATAATCCTAGCTTAAGGAGTTCCAAATTAGGATGGCTCATTGCTGGGCCTATACCTGCTTTCAAACCCAACTTGTCTTCTAAACCTATAACTTGTAATCTATTGTTCAAAGAAGAAAACCTCTCTTCGCTCAATGAAGAACTTACCAAATTTTGGGAACTAGAAAACGTTCCCCAAGCTCGACCTCATTCAGAGGAAGAGACACTTTCTGAGAAACATTTTCTCTCTAATTATACCCGTACCGATGAAGGTCGTTTCTGTGTAGCTCTCCCCCTAAAAGACGATATAGACTGTCTGGGAGACTCCTATCATACTGCCAAAAAACGATTTCTTAATTTAGAAACTCGATTTAGAAAAAATCTCTGTGTTCACACAAATAGAAGCTATCCTAAATAGCCGACCCCTCTGTCCTCTCAGCCCCTCACCTAATGATTTCCAACCTCTCACACCAGCTCACTTCTTAATCGGCAGATAAATGACGTCACTACCCACCCGGAGCTACGTGGACTGCAACACACAACGTCTGGACCAATACCAGCGTCTTGAGGCAGCACGTCAACACTTCTGGCAGCGATGGTCCTCTGAATACGTGGCAGAGCTCCAACAAAGGACAAAATGGCGCGAAAGGACCAAAGATCTCAATCTGGGCGAATTAGTCCTTATAAAGGAGGATCAGTCACCACCCCTCTGCAGGCGGATGGGCAGAGTAAACAAACTATACCCCGGCTCCGACGGGGTGCCTAGAGTCGCTGACATAGCTACCACCAAGGGCATAGTGCGACGAGCTCTCAATCGCCTGTGCCCTCTACCACCGAATTAAGAAAGGAGCGTGTCAAAAGCTGGGAGCTTTCGACGGCCGGGAAGATGTTGGCGCCGAACCGTCCAATCGTGAAACAACATTATCACGACATACCAGTCTCCTCCAATTAGAAGCGCTGCGTGCCTCACCCCGCGTCCCGCAGAGGCTATATAACTCGGCGACACCCCGCTGTCGCCCTCTTTCTACTTTTTCTACTCTTAAACTTTGTCCTCTCACGGCCACTATAATACTTTGTCATTTGTATCCTAATTTTCAATATATTTGTAAAAATTCACAATCTTTTCATTTTCAAATAAATCCTTGTTCCGCGCGAACAGTCTCTATAAATAAGTCTTTTGAAAAATTACATTTTTTGAACTGAATTCAGTTGAATATCTCCCGGCTCCTTCATCAGAACAGCTCATTGACTTCATAGTATTGTATTATCACCTAACTTACGCAGGTGTACAAAATTTCAGCTAAATCAGTTGAGGAAAACTGGTTGAAAATAACTGGTTGAAAATTGAGTTCAAAGATTCCACCCGAACAAACATACTTACATTATTATATTGGCCTATTGTGCCATACAAATTGTATTTTGTACAATAAAAGTTAAATAAATAAATAAAAAAATACATACATACATACATTGCAAGTTAAATAAAAGCTTGTAAAAATATGAAATCATGAAATCATGTCCTCACAACTCACAGTATTTTACTCGAATCAAGTTTCCACTCCACTAGGTATATCCACTATCAACTTAAAATAATTATGTAAATGAGATTCTTCTCAGACATTGATATAGCAGATAATATCCACCGCGACTAATGCTAATGATCATCGCTTTATATGAAACCAATTTCATGTTCCACATCAGACTCCAGTTAGAATGTTATTTCCTACCCAAAACCACCACAATATCTCTTATCACTTTAGATAAAATAACCCATAAATTACATTTTTACACTTTAAATTTTACACAATCACGATCTCTGTACTAACGCGATTATGCGAATTAAAAAACCACGATGAATTAGTAGTGATGTAACATTGCATGGTAGTATGGTAGTGATAAACAATTTTTGTTCAAACAATCGATTATTCGGTAATCGATTATCGGATATTAAATAATATTGACGTTTAAAGTATTCTGTGTGATGAATTGGTAAACCATTTAATAGTAACAAATCTAGTTCCACTTAACACCTTTTAATTTTTCAAAGGAGTTTGCTTGTAAATTGTTTTACGAATATCTTCTATCGATTCTACCTATGAATATAAATCGAATTAAAGTAACACTTTACACTGCACTAAGATGAAATTTGCTTAACTCGCATTTATACGCTCCCACGCGAATATGCCATGAGCGTTGAGCGTAACATGATAACTAGTGGCGGATTAAGCAAATGCGAATTCCGCAGCAAATTATTTTAAGGGGCTCGTGTGTTACAAGAATGATGGAGTATATGCAAATCCAAAATATATACTTACTAAATTGTACGGGTTATTTTAGGCATTCACAATGCTTTACTTCTTATACTTATCTTAATCTTATTAACTAAAGAAAAAAGATATGATGAAAAAAATTCTTGAAAAAGCTTTGTCACGTAGTCTTTTTTACCATATCTTATACACCCACTGTTTAATTTTCTGAGCAGGTCAATGCTAGGTCTAACGAGATGTAACAATTTAGAATGAATCCACTTTAGCGCGGGGCCCCTTTTCAAGCAGGGCCCGTAGCATTGGCTGCCCTTACTACAGTGTTAATCATATATTTTCACAGATACGTTTTTACGTCTCTATCTCTGTCGGCGTAGGCAGGCCACGTTTAGCATGATGGCGAGCGTAGTGATGGGTTGCTAGCCGCAACGTGTATTAGCATGGTTCAAATCTCGCCCATTCCCTCGATCGGCTTTTACTATATGCGAGGGAAGAAAAGCAGCTGGTACATTTTAAGATTTTTCTTTTCTTCCAGACCAGCATGGAAGAAATGTGTTAATCCAGCACCGATGATAATAAATCGTCATCCTAGCACTAGCGTTGAAAAAAGCGGGAAAATTCCCCGTTTTTTTCAACTTTTGTTCGAAAGTTTCAACAAAAAGATTTAAGGAATTTTTCATGTTTTTTATCAATAAAACGGAAAAAAACGGAAGAGTATTGATGTTTTTTAACAGAATATTTTTATTGTGTTTCAGAGGGTAAAATGATTTGTTTTTGTTGTCATACTTGTCATGCGCTTATTCCTTTCCGACCTACATTTAGTTCATATCACGCACACAATACTATACTACTATACAGTCTGTTGGAATTATAGTAATAAAATTTTTATTATTTCAATCGTTTTTTTTTCAAAAATTCCGATATCTTTCGAAAAATTCCGAAGGTTTTTTCGGGAATATTTCAATGCAACAAACGAATAAAACGGTAAAAAACAAGATATCGTTTCTTTCACCGAAAAAAACAATTTGTTTCTTTCGGAATTTTCAACGCTACCTAGCACGTTATGCTAAAAGTAGCATCTCTTTGTAAAAACAAAGAGAGGTTCTCAAACCTATATATACGTAATATTATCAATACATATAATAAAACAGTAGGAACCGCGTGTCTGTACATTTGATAAAAATTACAAAAAATGGATGTGGGCGATAAGAAAAGAGTAACAGAACACAAAAAAGATTTTTTTGATTTTTTTGTCTGTCTGTCTGTCTGACTGTATGTACACGCTAATCTTTAAAACTTCTCAACAGATTTTTACGCGGTTTTCACTAAAAGATTAAGCTCATCCCTGAGCAACATATAGGCTTTGTTTTATCGAAATCTGTTGTCAGATAAAAAAGTTATCATCATTTAAAGTATAAAGATAATTTTTCTATGGGCGATTGGTTGTTTGTTAGTACACGCCAATCTCAGGAAATACTGGACGGATTCGAATGAAACTTTTTTTGTTATATAGCTGTTAAGCCTGAGCAACATATAGGCTATAATTGATTTTGGAAAATGGAACACTTGCTGCAGAGCTTTAATGGTCCAGTTAAACTATAAGAAATATATAAATGACGCCTTAGCAAAAGTAGTTCAGCCTGATGAACATTTTTTGTTGAGATATAAAAATCGAAGATCTAGAACACCTGATGCAAAAACTTAATGGTCCAGCTTAACGACAAGAAATATAAAAATGACGCCTAAGCAAAAGTTGTTTAGCCTACTGAGCATTTTTTGTTGAGTTATAAAAATCAAAAATCTGGAACACCTGATGCAGAACCATAATGGTCCAGCTAAACTATAAGAAATGTAAATTGACGCTTTAGCCAAAGTAGTTCAGCCTGATGAGCATTTTTTGTTGAGATATAAAAATCGAAGATCTGGAACACATGATGTAGGACCATAATGGTCCAGCTAAATTATAAGAAATATAAAAAGGACGCCTTAGCAAAAGTAGTTCAGCCCGATGAATTTTTTTTGTTGAGATATAAAAATCGAAGATTTGGAACACCTGATGCAAAAAATTTATGGTTCAGCTTAACTTCAAGAAATATAAAAATGACGCTTTGGCAAAAGTAGTTCAGCCTGATTAACATTTTTTGTTGAGATATAAAAATCGAAGATCTGGAACACCTGCGAGACAAGCATGGTGTTTTATCTGAGAAGTCTTTTCATATATTCCCTCTGTAAAAATGTACATGATAACATAAAATTCATGAATGGACACGTAGTAAAATGAGTCGTCACACGTAGGCAGTTTATAAACAGAGTTTATAATGTCTGCTAATAAAATATAATAATTTAAAATTTAAACACGCGTTTTGTAAGACAATGAAGTTAGATCTTCTTCTTATCGTGTGTGTTAGTGACTAACACTAGTGTCAGAGTTTTTAAACCGCCTTAAAGGCCTCTGACATGGTTTTAGGTAACGACCAATGTCAAAGACAGTGACCGGGACCGACGGCTTAACGTGCCCTCCGAAGCACGGATCATCTTACTTATCAAACAATCAGGTGATCAGCCTGCAATGTCCTAACCAAACTAGGACAACTACACAAAGTCGTTGCCCCCGCTGGGAATCGAACCCGCGACCTCCGGGTATGAGCCAAACGCTCTAACCATTACACCACGGAGGCAGTTAATGAAGTTAGATAAAAGACTTATATAATTACGTAATAATTTATAGAAAAAATATTGCAATTCAAAAGTATTAAAAACATTATGAAAATGAAATGTTATTACAATAAATGTGCAACGGAACGTTTCAACTCATGTCGTATAGCCAACATAAAGAAAAACCGCTGCCCAGTAAACGGCGGCCGGCGGCGGATTCACCGCCAAAGTAGTTGTTGTATTCATCAAAAGATGGCGCTACAGTTACGTAATTAAATATTTTGTTATGTTTGTAAAACTTCAATAATACCTTGTTTAAAGATGTCTGCCTACATTAGTAGTAATATTTATGGGAAGGCTGTATCACAGTCATATTCTGATGGAACCTCTCCGTTTCACTCCGCTGCCCGTTCCATCAGAATATGTGATACAGCCTTCCCAAAAATATTACTTAAATTTCAAATCAACAATAATAAAAACTTACAATTAAATCCGAGTCACTTTCGTACATTCAGGCTCGCGCAGAATGTACGAGCCTTCATTCACGATAGTTATCCAGGATCCTCAATATTATTAAGTTTACAGAGTCACATTGTATCACAATATTCTGATGGAATTGCTCCGTTTCACTCCACTGTTCGTTCCATCCATGTATATAAATCATAACTTTACAAATGAATAACATTCACTCTTTATCAGCCTTCGTAATTAAAACAATGAAATTCGTTAAACAATCGCAAACTTTACAACTGAGCAGAGCATGTCCAGATGAAGAGGTACTTATTTCCCGCCATGGAGACCTGCTACCTAATACTATCCGCTGTATTATTTGTGGTCCTTCTAATTGTGGGAAAACTAATGTAATTATAGGTCTTCTTTTACATGAAAATGGATTACGTTTTAAAAACATTTATCTTTATTCAAAAACATTATATCAACCCAAATATGTGTATTTAGAAAATATTCTTAATTTAGTGCCAGATGTGTCATTTGCGAAATATAAAGACAATGAACTTATTCTTAGCCCTCATGATGCAAAACCATACTCCATTATTATTTTTGATGACGTTGCATGTGAGAATCAATCCAATATGAGGGATTACTTCGCAATGGGAAGACATAAATTTATCGATTGTTTTTACTTGAATCAAACGTACAGTAAGATTCCGAAACAACTAATAAGAGATAACGCAAATCTTTTGATATTATTTAAACAGGATGATGTGAACCTCCGCCATGTATATGACGAACATGTAAATACTGATATGTCGTGGTTTCAATTCCGAGAAATGTGTTCAAAAATATGGAGCGAACCCTATAACTTTTTAGTAATAAATAAGGATTGTGCAAAGAATGGAGGCGGTTACCGAAAGAATTTCGATACTTTTGTGTTGTTTGAGAGTCATATATAAGCATATAAGAATGTTTCATTAAAAAACTAATTCAGTTTAACTATTACTTTATCAGGCGTATAACGTACTTATTCAAAATGGAAAAAGAGTTAAAGGCTCAGATAGTTAAAGTTGCAGAAGCTGTTATAAAGAAAATTAAAGATATGAGAACTATGGAATCCTACAACGACAATGTTTTCAATACGATTCTTAAACCTGTATCTGATCCATTACGTGAGTTGATAAAAGATAAAAATAATCAAATTCTATCAAAAGAATATGAAGATGATATCTTGACTAAACCTTGCATAAAAAGGCGAACTGTATCACCCGAATCAAATTTCAACAAAACTCTTAAGATGAACCTTTCAAACAATATTTCCAAAGAATATTCTGAAAACGATTCTGATGAAGATATTGGTTTTGATGATTCGGGAGACTCGGGAGAGAATAATATTAATAACAGCTATACATTGTTTAAAACTGTTGATTCGATGCCGAGTCCTAGTCAAAATACTTCATCTTGGTCACTTTCTTCAGAAATATTTGATGATGTTCCTTTTGGAGTTAGAAGAGAAAGGAGTAAACTAATGATGGGCACATCACGTGTTGATATAAATAACCAAAATATACATATAGCAGGTCGTGATTATGAAATAACACCAGGAATTATAGAGCTGTTGTTCAAAAAAGTTCCTAATTTAGAACTAGTTACCGAACATGATAGTCAAGAATACAAAGCAATGTTAATTGCTACAAACGCACATCGACGAGATTTCGATCCCAGTAAACCAATTAAATCTAACAAAGGACGAAAGTATTTACACATTATTAAACCACTTTTTAAATTACGTAAGCCTTCTACGTCTTCTGTCAGTAATACTGAGGATATAGCCGAAGGAGAAGGCATGATTCTAAGAAAGAAGTTTAAAAAAAATACTGACTACATTTACTGGGATGATCCTAATGAAGTAGTTGAAAGACTGAAATTATTAATAGCATCTAAAGATGCAGGCAACACTGGTCTTGATAACGAAATAATTTCAATTATAGAAGAACTACGTGAAAGCGGGACTATAAATTAACAACTTCACCTTCAATTAAGATCATTTATTACTCCTCGGTGACCGACTTCGATTCAAAATGAATGTAGACAAATTCGGACACCATGTTCATAAAAGACTACGTTTGTCGGAAATACTAGATTGTTCGACAAATCACCTAATTAGATCGGAAAAAGGGGATTTTGATTTACAATCATCTCGATTGAGAGGAGTTCCAGAACCTGTGGCAAATGACGATGCGGTGAACAAAAAATATGTTGATAAAAAAATCGTTGATGAAATTAATGCTTTTATAAAGACAATAAAAAAGGATGTGAGAAACAATCTTATTCAGTTCGAAAAAAAGTTTTATACGAAAGACAACATCGATAAAATAATTGAACTACAAAATGGCAAAACACCAAGTGGTAAATTAAATTCATAGATCGGCACGCAGAAATTTTGATGGTCGCAATGTGATCTTGAAAGGAATAGACGACTTATGGCAAGCGGATCTGGCTGATTTTCAATCTATAAAAAAGTATAATAGTGGATACGCTTACATTTTAACTGTCATTGATGGTTTCTCAAAATATGCTTGGATGATTCCTTTAAAAACTAAATCAAAGAAAGAGGTTGTTAATGCATTTACTCAAATTATAAGGGAAAGTGGACGTATCCCTAAAAATCTACAAACTGATAGAGGGACAGAGTTTTATAACGATGAATTTAAAAGACAAATGCTGTTAATGAAAATTAACCACTATTCATCGTATTCAACAAAAAAAGCTTCAATTGTAGAAAGACTAATCAAAACATTAAAGATTAAATTGTATAAACATTTCAGTTATAATGGTAACTATAAATGGATAGGAAAAACTTTGAACGACGTTTTGTTTTCATATAACAATCAAAAACATAGCGTCACTAATTTTAAACCGGTAGATGTAAATACAAAAAATGAAGACCTAGTTAACCATAACATTAAAAAATTCCAAGAGAAACGATGTAAATTAATCAAAAATAAATTTAGAATAGGTGACCACGTTAGAATAAGTAAATACAAGAGTAGTTTTGCAAAAGGTTTTACACCTAATTGGTCTACAGAAATTTTCACAATTAAAACGGTTAATAATACTAAACCAGTTACATATTTAATACAAGATCAACGAAAACAAAATATTTTGGGTTCATTTTATCAAGAAGAGTTACAAAAAGCCAAGTATCCAAATATATACTTAATTGAAAAAATTTTAAGAAAGAAAAACAATAAATTGTTTGTCAAATGGTTAGGACTTTCTGACGAAGAAAACTGTTGGATAGATAGAAATTCTATTGTATCATAATACATAATATAAGTGTTAGCATCTTATATTTTGCTCATTTTAGAACAAGAAATGAAAGGAGGTGGACTTGTCAATAATTTGATAAACAATATTCCGTTTGAGCTTCACTTGCCAGGTTACAACTATTGTGGACCAGGCACTAGGTTACAAGAAAGGTTATCGAGAGGTGATAAAGGTATTAACCAATTAGACGAAGCTTGTAAATACCACGATATTGCATACAACAATCCGGAACTCTCCGTACGTCATAAAGCAGATTTACAACTGATGAAAATGGCCAAGAAGCGATTACATTCTAAAGACGCTAGCAAAGGTGAAAAGTTGGCATCGTGGATAGTTAACAAAGTTATGAAAGCAAAATTAAAATCAGGTGCTGGGATAAAAAAAATTAAAACCATTGTGTCAAAAATACGTTCACATATAAAGAAACTGAAATCAAAGGATAACAAAACTGCTATTAAATATGCTTGTGAAGCAGCAAAAAAATTGATTCCTAGGACAAGTCACGTTCGTTTACCGAGAATAATACCAATCCCTAAAACAGGAGGGATTTTACCTTTGATACCAATTTTTGCGGGTTTATCAGCACTAGGCGCTTTAGCAGGAGGTGCTGCTGGTATAGCTAAAACCATAAATGATTGTAAAACCGCTCAACAGAATTTACGTGAATCTGAACGTCATAACAAAACCATGGAGGCTATTGCGATAGGAAAAGGATTTTATCTTAAACCATATAAAAAAGGAAGCGGGTTATTTTTGAAATCTACAAAAAACTAATGAACAGGCTACCCAATCGTGCTCTTTCGAATATCGATATTATTAAATACACTGAAAATATTCCATATTTTCGAGGTGTGTATATGAGAGATAGATTGCCATGTAAACCACAACCCATAGAGTGTGGTATATTAAACTTAACAGTTATAATAATAATGGAACTCACTGGGTAGCCTATGCTAAAATAAATGATTATTGTGAATATTTCGATAGTTTTGGTAACTTAAAACCACCCAAAGAATTAGTGAAATATTTAAATGTTAGTGATATACATTATAATTATACTAGATTTCAAAACTTTGATACTGTAAATTGTGGCCATTTGTGTATAAAATTTTTGCAAGACTTTTGGTGTAAATATAGTATATAATAATTATTACGTTTAAATAAAACATCATTCTAAAAATGTCTTTCACTCTGTCCATAACTGGAAACAGCTCAGTACTAACAACGAATTATTCCCCCCCATTGGAACTAGATGGTCAATATGAGTGCTCTCTTTTACACTTATCTACATTTAATTCTATACCAAATATTACAAAAACTAATAATAAATTTTATTATGGTGTGGATGAAGTGGTTGAAATTCCTGAGGGAGCTTATGAACTCCAAGACATCAGTGATTTCTTACAATCAAAAGTAAACAATTGTGTTTTCAAGTTATTGTGCAACAATAACACATTGAGGCTCTCGATATTCTGCTCTAAAGATATTCATTTTGAAAAACCAAATTCTATTGGACCTTTACTAGGTTACGGTAAAACTTTTCTCAAGAAAGATAAATGGTTTATGTCCCCACTGCCAGTGAACATTCTATCTACAACTGTGCTACGGGTTGAATGTGATATTACTGAAGGTTCCTACATTAATGGAAAATCAAGTCATATAATTCATGAATTCGCTTTGAATGTCCCTCCTGGCTACCGAATAATAGAAATTCCAAAAAAATACCATATATTTTCCGGTGAACAGAAGCACGGTAAATAGTATAAATATCAGAATATTGGACATAAAAAACAATTTAATAAATTTTCGCGGAGAGGAAGTACAATTGTACTTACATTTAAAGAAAATATGATCGACTACAATAAATACACAACTCTGTCTTTTCAAAAGATTAGTACCCATCGAGCAATCAAGAAGATCACACATACTCGTGATAAAAAAAAGAAATTAACAGCTGCTAATATAAATTTTCTCAAATCGATTGGATTGCTAAAATGAGTATTTTAAATATAACTAGCCCACCTGTTTATGACAACTCCATAGATAGTATAGAAATTCATTCATACAAACCGTACATAACTACTTTCAATAGAAATGATGAAATTCGGATACCTATAAACCAACAAGATTTATATGTGCTTCCATGTGCAAGTACCTTGTATGTTGAAGCCGTAGTCAATGTTATCAAAGGTGAGAGCAGGGAAGCAGTTCTAGTAGTACAGTTTACAAACAACCCTCTTCTATTTCTTTTTCAAGATATAAGATATGAATTAAACGGTGTTGAAATCGACAAAGTAAAGAATGCTGGCGTAACTTCAACTATTAAAGCACTGGTATCTATGAACGAAGCTGAGTCGAAGGTATCCAAAGTGTGGGGTTGGGATATTAACGGTTTTAAAAATGAAATTGGAGGTCATTTTGCTGCTTCAGTACCTCTCAGAAACATATTAGGTTTTGCAGAAGATTATAAAAAAATTATTGTCAATTGCAAACATGAGCTTGTTTTGCTACGAAGTAATACTAACCTCAATGCTCTAAAGCTAAACACTGGTGAAGAGGTTGCAAGTTTTGATATAAAAAAGATTGTATGGCGCATGCCTCACGTTAAAGTATCTGATAGAGAAAGAATTAATTTACTCAAAATACTCGAAAAAGACAGACCAGTTCAATTAGTGTTTAGAAACTGGGATCTTTATGAGTACCCTTTGTTACCAAAGACTACAAAACACACCTGGGCAATTAAAACTTCATCGCAAATTGAGAAACCTAGATATGTTATTTTAGGTTTACAAACAAACAGAAAAAACAATGGGATGAACGATATGTCACGGTTCGATCACTGCGATATTCGAGACGTTAAAGTTTTTTTAAACTCTACATATTACCCGTACGAAAGTTACAATACCAACTTTGCAAAACATAACTATGCACTAATATACGAGCAATATGCAAATTTTCAGCAGTCTTATTATAACCGCCCATGCAACTCGTTGTTGACTGCTCAAGAGTTTAAAAATATTGCACCGTTATTCGTGATAGATTGTTCTAGACAGAACGATAATATCAAATCAGGGCCGGTAATCAACATCCGTCTTGAACTAGAGTGCAACAAAGAGATACCTGATCAGACAACAGCATATTGTCTCATTTTGAATGACTGTATAGTAGAATATAGACCTCTGAGCAACATTGTTCGTAAAATATCATGAACTCGATTATTTTCGTTGATGTTCAAGGATTCAAGGATTGGTATAATAAATTTATTATTAAAGAATTTGCATTGTCTACTGTGGAGTTCACTCAAGTTTTTTTAATTAAACCTCCATATGCATTTACTACATTATCTTCGAAAGAAAAGAAGACCGTTCGATACCTTGAGCGACAGAGAGGGGTCCTCTGGAATTCTGGACACATAGATTTCAGGGAATTCCAAAGAATCATTATACCAATGATGCGAAACAAAACTATTGTCATGAAAGGACTCGAAAAACAGAAATGGATTAAGGAAATGTGTGATGATTGTGATTTGATAGATATAGAAGACAGAGGAAGTCCAAATTTTTTGACTTTATATAAAACTTATTGCAAAAATGAATGTACTTTCAATTGTCTAAGTCATAAGAACTTTTGTGCCCTAAAAAATGCTATTTGTATAAAGAAATGGTACTTAGAAAATATTTAATTTTGTAATGCATGTTGTTTAAATAAATATATAATATTATATAATTAAGTTCTTTAAGAATGTTTTTTTATGTAAAATATGATAGAATAGTGTATTTTTATAAATTTTATTTGTAATACGAGTATATTTTAAGTTTATAAACAATAAAAAAACAAGATAATTTTATACCGTTTTTTATTACTTAGTTAATAAATTTTACAGTAAAATACATAATAACAATTATTATTAACAAAATATTTATTTTAATTTATATCATTTTTATAAATACATATAACTAAAGTATCACATAATTAAGTAACAATATAAAATTAACACTACTCACATATTTAAGTTATTATTCTGAGATATACTAAGATATAAACTATTTATATTTAACACCCATATTTTTATTATTTACATTACTATTCAATTTATTGATTTCTTTAACTAAACCTTATATAACAATAATTAGAGTTACACTAAATAAAATAATTTAATTTAAATCTAAAACTAATAATAATTAATTTATATACTTATTTAGATTTCCTTAAACTATAACATACATATTATACAATCAAAAGTTATCACTAGTTAGCTTTTTACTAATTTTACTAATAACGTTTTCCGTAAGGTCCATTATTTCATCAAAAGTATCACTCAACACATATTGCGCACTAAGTATAACGTTTTTGGTACCATCACTGCACTGCGATGAAGAATATGACGTACTAGCTTCGTTTTCCAAATTCATCACCTGAATTTTTATCATCCTTATGCCTTTCTTCGCTTTGCTGATAACAAAAGAGGAGGATGATATTCCACTTTTCTTTTTTGCAGCTTCTTTCTTTTCTTCTATTTTCTTTAGCTCTGCAATTCGATTTCTCAATCCTTGAAAGCATTCTTCATCAGGATCTTGAGCGTATTGCGAGCACAATATGCAATTGGTTTCTTGTGAGTCCAACATGATCTGTAAAGAACAAAAATATAAATTAAATAACAAGTAACAAACATTATATTTTGACATACATTATCATTTATGAAAAATATGTCTACTTACATTCAGTTACAAATTTGATGCACTGGCAATGAATCGATGTAGTAGATGATGTATCGCGGGTTGGCTGTCCAATATACAAATGAAAAATCTTTATAGTCAACATGAGTCTTTTATAAATTAAAAGTGATTGTATTGCAAAACATAGCGTTCCTCGCACACCTAAATAAACAGGAATAGACATGTCCGTACACGACCTCCACCTTGTAACTAGCAGGTATATCAATACAGTAGCTATCATATTTCATATGCGGCTCAGTAGTATTCTAATTATACGTATTTCATTCGACAACCTCTGTGGCGTTACGGTTACCATGCTCGCCCGCCACTCAGAGGTTCTGGGTTCGATTCCCAGCCAAGGCATTATGTAGTATGGTATTTTTCAAATTCCTTGGGTCTTGGATGTTATCTATGTAAGGTCAACTAATTTATATCTATTTTTTTCAAAAGTATCGAATACGTTAAATTTGGAATATCGACTAAGAGGCTAGCAACACTAGCGGCCGGTGGGGGTGCGGGCATTCTGGTCCTGTCATCGGTTGCGAACGGACGTTCCGCATAGATTTAAACCAATGTTGTGCGAATACTGTTGTGTATTGGAACAGTGAAGATTAAACAATTGTTAACCAATATAGCGTTTTACTACATCTCAGAAGTGGTAAGTACATGCCCATTTGTACAATAGATATGTGTGTGTTACTGGTACGTAACCTTCTATGACAAATAAACACGTGTCTCGAGACGATACTTACTAGGATTTAACAATTATTGTTATAACTTGATAACTGATTAAACTGAATATTTTTATTTAAATAATTTCATTTATCTTGATTTGATTTTAACTCAATATCGTCTTGAGAGGACAAAAAAAAAACAAAATCTTTTAGACATGGATGGATGGAAGATTTATTAAATGATTATGATTACTTTATTTATTTATTTTTATGTACAAGTGCTGAGGTCAACTGAAGTCACTTCTGTTGCATGAAACTGCAAAATATGTATCTATCTGCTGTGTTGAATCCATTACCACCTCTTTTTTTTCTTCCTAACATAACTAAAAAACAAAAAAATTGAAATATTAGGTTAAGGTCATCTGAGGTCACTTTTTGGTTGTGGGAATTAAAGGATGTAGGCCGTTCCTAGGCGTCTACGGGGCGCAAAATTTTGTCATTTTTGTGATTTGATGCACCGTTTACGAGATATTTGACATTTTATGATAGTCTTGCTAATGTATTTCTTTTTGTGTGTGAGTTTTAGATAAATGGACGGTGAAGGCGGATCTCGACGCCGACTGACTACTCCTGAGGCCCTTCGAACAATGGAAAGGGATAGGAGTAGCCGTAGTCGGAGTCGTCGCAATGATATTCGTGGCGAAGGAAGCGCTGCGAGACGTCGGAGCCGGAGCCCTATGCGAGGGGACCGACGGAGTCTTAGCCTGCGACAGCGGGAGCTTGAAGTGGAACGGCAACGGAGACAACTTCGAGCTCTTGAAGGTGACCTAGAAATATCGCGGAGTCGCCTGCGACGCTCTCCAAGCCAGCGTGGCAGCCGTAGACGTGACAGCGTTGTCGGCGGGCGAGGCCATCGGACCGTAACTTCGCCATCAAGAGAACCAACTTTGCGTGGTCAGTCACCCCGACGCGAAGATCGACAAGAGGTACCCCCAACTAGCTTTAGTACTGATGATGTCATAAACCTGTTAAAAACGCTGAAATCACAGCCTTCAACCCAGCCACAGACGGTAAACACCAATTTTCACTTAAATCAAAAAAATATGCTTCCAGAATTTGATCCCTCTTCTAAAAATCAAAGAGTCGACATATGGATCAAAAAGGTTAACGAGTGTGCTACCGTATATGGCTGGGATGAGAAAACTACTGCTCATTTTGCTTTACAAAAACTCCAGGGTTTGGCCAAGACTTGGTACGAAAGTCTTAATACCATACTATTTTCCTGGGCCGAATGGCAGGATAAACTTTTGAGCGCATTCCCTTACGAGCAAAATTTTGGCCAAATCCTGGAGGACATGTTGCGTCGCAAGAGCAAGTACAATGAACCTTTAGAAGTATACTATTACGAGAAGCTGTCACTTTTAAACCAATGCGACATCGTTGGGAAGCGCGCAGTCGATTGCATAATTCATGGGCTAAGCGATAGAACAATGAAATCTAGCGCATTAGCTCTGCGTTGCACCCAACCTGACCAATTATTGCAGTTTCTTATGAGCAATAAGGATTCGTCTCATAATTCAGATCGTTTTTCTCAAAATTATAAGACCAAACCAGGGGGCGATGCCAACTCAACTAATAATAATTTTTCTAGCAAAACTAAGTTTTCATCTAGTACACTCTCGTCTAACTCGGGTAGTCCTAGTTTGTTTTGCTTCAACTGCAAAGAAAAGGGGCATCCTTACTTGAAGTGCCCTAAGCCTCTCGTAAAGTGCGCGATATGTCATAGAATAGGACACCAGGCAGATAATTGTAGGGATAAGACATCCGACCATAAGGACGGGAAAAACGTCACCGCCAGTAAAACTATGTGCATTTCGTCATCAAGCTCTAGCACAAAATTTAATAAGGATGTACTAATAAATGGGATGCAAACCAAGGCTTTCGTGGACTTTGGTAGTGAAGTGTCACTTATGACAAGTTCACTTGTCCCGATACTAGGCCTCAAAAGTAATATTGGTGATACCTCAGTGTTGAAGGGTTTCGGGAATGATATTGTGCATACATTAGGAAGCGTGAATGTTGATATGAAAATTGATGATGTTGTCGCTAATGTTAAGTTTTTGGTTGTTGAAGATAAATTCTTAGATTTACCTCTACTAGTTGGACAATCCTTTACCGAACAACCACATATTGAAGTATATAAAAATTCTGAAAAGTTAAGGTTTTTCAGTTTTGGAAAGGAGATGCCTTTTTCCGAATGCAATATTAGCGACAACGAAAAGATCAAGATTAGGCTAGCTTCCTGTGTTGATATATAAGGCCCAGCTTCCATGAAGGTGATTGCAGAACCGGCCACGAGTGGCGCAGTGTTAATAAATACAAAAGTCATAGGAAAACCGTTAATGATTTGTGGAGGACTATACGAGGTAAAGGATAGTGTGTTGTATGTTTGTGTACAACCTATGGCACCATCTTGTAAACTGATAAAAGGAACTATTTTTGGTCGCGCTGCTCAGGTTAAAGTGGTTAATCGAATCACGTCACCCTTATCCGAGGATGTTATTTCGGGGTGCACAAGTATTGACGAGCAGTCAGTAAAGATAGGTGACAGGGCTGACCATCAAGATAAACAGAAGTTGCTCAACATACTTAACAAATATAAACACTGTTTTGCAAATACATTAAAACAGCTAGGATGCACTAGTATAACCGAAATGACCATCGAGTTGAATAGTAAGCAGCCAGTGGTTTACCGTCCATACCGCCTTTCTCATAAGGAAAGGGAGCAGGTTCGCGAAATGGTGGGTGAAATGCTTGACGCAGGAATAATAAGGGAATCTGTGTCAGAGTATGCGAGCCCTATAATCTTGGTGCGCAAGAAGGACGGCAGACTACGTTTGTGTGTAGATTATAGACTATTGAACTCTGTGACCGTGAAGGAGCGGTACCCGATGCCAATCATTGAGGACGAGATTGCAAGGCTTTCTGGTCAATCGTTTTTCATAACTCTTGATTTGGCATCGGGCTACTACCAAGTCCCAATATCAGAGCAGTCTAAGGCGTTAACATCTTTCGTCACGCCGGACGGCCAGTACAAATTTAATCGTATGCCGTTCGGCCTGGCGAACGCCCCCGCTGTATTTCAGCGAATGATGAACAGGGTATTGGGGTCTGCGCGATATACGGAGGCTATGGCCTATATTGATGACGTGCTCATTTATGGCAAGGATAAGGAAGAGTGTTTAGAGCGTTTGGAGAGGGTTTTGGAGTCCTTGGAAAGTGCCAACCTTACCTTAAACCTGTCCAAGTGCGAGTTCCTACGCGATAACGTAGATTATTTAGGTTACGAAATTGGATCAGCAGGTGTAAGGCCAGGTGACAAGAAAATTAGTTGCATTGTTAATTTTCCGCGTCCTACCAATGTACATACCGTACGGCAATTCTTAGGATTGGTAGGATATTTCCGTAAGTTTGTTCAGAACTTTGCCCAAATTGCCAATCCCTTGAATAGATTGTTAAGAAAAGACGCGGAATGGTGTTGGGAAGAGGATCAGGAAAAAGCCTTTCAACAGTTGAAGGAACGTTTAGTAACCCGCCCTATTCTAGCCATCTACGATCCTAACGCTGAGACTGAGCTCCACACAGACGCCAGTCAAATTGGTGTAGGCGGAATTTTGTTGCAGCGAGCCAAAGGCAAGGATTCTTTTCAACCCGTGTGTTTTTATAGTCGTCAGACGACGCCTGAAGAAAAGCATTTTCATGCTTATGAATTAGAGACCCTAGCCGTAGTCTGCTCGTTGAGAAAATTCCGCGTATACCTTCTAGGCCAAACATTTAAAATAGTCACGGACTGCAGCGCCTTACGGTCTACTTTCTCAAAGCGTGATGTCATTTCACGAATAGCAAGGTGGTGGCTCCTTTTGCAGGAGTTCAATTGCTCGATTGAGTATCGCTCAGGATCTAAGATGTCCCACGTCGATGCTCTATCGCGTAACCCCGTCCGTGAGGATGATGCTAGCGTGGACCCTTGCCGTATGGTAGATCATTACCCGACAATTATGTCTATAAGCCAGGAAGATTGGCTGCAAACGTTGCAAATAGGAGACACTGAATTAAATAGAATTAGGAATATTCTTACGTCTAAGGTTGATGTGGAGGATCTTAAATACATTCACGATAATTACGTGCTTAAGGAAGATAGGCTCTATAAATACATCGACAACGACGATAAGACCAAAATTCGTTGGGTCGTACCGAAGGGCGCAAGATGGCAGTTGTGCCGCATGAACCATGATGACATTGGTCATTTTGGGGTGGAAAAGACGTTAGAAAGAATAAAAAAGACTTATTGGTTCCCCAGGATGACCAAGTTCATCAAAAAGTACGTTGGTGCGTGTTTGGAGTGCGCTTATAGTAAGAAAGCGCCAACCACAAAGGAAGGCGTATTGCACACAATAGAGAAGATAGATGTACCATTTCATACGGTACATATAGACCATCTTGGGCCCTTCGTCAAATCGAAACGAGGGAACACTCACTTGTTAGTAGTTGTAGAGGCGTTCACGAAATTTATTTTCTTGAAACCAGTGAGGAACACCAACACTGTTAATGTTATTAAGGTTTTAGAGGATATTTTCTACATTTTCCGTAATCCTGAGCGACTTATCAGTGACCGCGGATCGTGTTTCACATCTCATGCTTTCCGCCAGTTTTGCCTGGACAAGGGCATAAAGCATGTTTTGAACGCGGTTGCCAGCCCAAGATCCAATGGCCAGGTCGAACGGTACAACCGCACGATCCTGAGTTCGTTAACTGCCCAGAACTTAAATTACGATGAAAAAGATTGGGACACGAAAATCGGTCGCATTCAGTGGGGACTGAACAATACTTGCCAAAAAACTACAGGACGCAGTCCTGCTGAAGTAATGTTCGGGTCTTCTATGAATGCCGAATTAGATCCTAGGCTAAATGAGATTAGACGGGAAATTTGTCAATCTGACGATTTATTTTCCATCCGTAACGAAGTTAAGGATAATATTCAAAAAGGGCAGGAAAGACAAAAGCTCAATTATGACAAAAACAGGCGCCCGGCGCGTAATTACTCGGTTGGTGACTTAGTTAAAATAACTAGGGTTTGTTTTAAAAATGACGGCAAAAGTGCAAAGCTCCTACCGTCGTATGTAGGGCCATATCGCGTAGTTGCAGTGCTTGGCAACGATCGTTATCGGTTATCGTCTGTACCAGGCTTAACAGGGAAGAAAAGTAAGCGCAAGACGACTGTTGCTTCCGACCGGATGTTGCCTTGGGTGCACGTGGCTTCGCTGAATGTTCAAAGTGACGATAATGAGTCTGATACCAATAGTAATATGGAAATAGATGATAATTAGTTTAGTTTTTATTGATATATAAAATCATAAATACCTTGAACATGTTTTTGTACACATTGTTATATTTTAGAAAGCTACAAATGAGATTTACCAGAAGATCAAAAGTTATGCATATATTGTAACTATTAGAAATATATAAATATATAGTAAGAATTATAATATTGTAACAGTAATGTAATAAAATGGTATATTATTATATGGATAGATGCATAAACTACAAAAATAATAATAAAATTCTACATTGAGAAATAATTAAATTGATAAAATTATTAAGTTATGATGATATTTGAATTATGATAAATTTTAATAAGTTAAATTGAATTAGTGTAATCTTGCTAGAATGGAATGGGTTAGCAAGTATTGCTAGATAGTGAAGATCGTAGCCATAAGAATGGAATTGGTTTATGGTTGTGATTTGATTCGAGTTAGGGTGATCTTGCTAGAATGGAATGGGTTAGCAAGTATTGCCAGTTATGTCAAGATCAAAGCCGTAAGAATGGAATGGGTTTACGGTTGCGATTTAACACGAGTTAGGGTAATCTTGCTAGAATGGAATGGGTTAGCAAGTATTGCCAGTTAGTGGAGATCATAGCCATAAGAATGGAATTGGTTTATGGTTGTGATTTGATTCGAGTTAGGGTGATCTTGCTAGAATGGAATTGGTTAGCAAGTATCGCCGATTATTGAACAGTTTCGCAATAATCGTTGAATTGTTTTATAGTTAATTAATTAATTGTAATTAATGAAGTATATGTATTTCGTTTTTTTTTTCTGTATAGTATGCCTTTATGATTTCATTTATGACCAATTGTAGAGATCTAGATACCTTTGAAATGTACATAGTAATTTGTTTCAGAATGCTTTCACCCCGGCCGAATGTAAGGTTTGGTTTCCACCTGGGTTCGTGTATGGGGACATACACGATTTCAGGATGGTCGAATGTAAGGTCAACTAATTTATATCTATTTTTTTCAAAAGTATCGAATACGTTAAATTTGGAATATCGACTAAGAGGCTAGCAACACTAGCGGCCGGTGGGGGTGCGGGCATTCTGGTCCTGTCATCGGTTGCGAACGGACGTTCCGCATAGATTTAAACCAATGTTGTGCGAATACTGTTGTGTATTGGAACAGTGAAGATTAAACAATTGTTAACCAATATAGCGTTTTACTACATCTAGTTTTAAGTATCATATATACATCACAAATTTTTCATCACAAAAAAAAAATTCTATATTTATTCCATTCATATATATTTGATGCCATGAATTCATTCTTTTTTACAAATTTTTATATATGTAAATGAAAATATAGTATACAGAATTCAATGTAAGAACTCTTACGCTTTTTTTCAGTACTTTCCACTACCTCCTTTACATCTTAGTGCGAAGATTGGGTTTGAAGAGAGCTTTAAATTAAAAACAGTAGTTTATTATTCACATTTATTTTTAACAATATTATAACTAAGTAAATAAGTAAACAGTGATATCTATTAATATAATTATTTGCTATACTTAAATTTTATAACAATACAATGTCTAGATTATTTTCAACAGTACAACAGTTTAAACAGACATATTTGATTAACCTTCTGGTTACACGGTAATCGAGTAATGACCCCAAGATTTTGTTGTTATATTATCTTTAAGAATAAATCGCTTATCATCATTTCGAGAGAGCGCTATTTTATTCTGCTCTTGGGTGAATATTGTATGTTTTATAGATTTGAACAGAATGTTTGTTTTTCGTATTTCCTTACCGGTATTCAAAACGTTGATATAATCACTAAACTTTAATTTTTTTGCAACTGACTTTTTTACACCCTTTGCTTTTTTAGTCTCTGTTGTTTTTGTTTTGATACTATATAATTTTGATCTTAAACCAACAAATTCTAATAAAATATTTCCACCGAGTTCGTCCTTGAATAATCCCGGTACTTTATTATTTATTCGTTAAGCAAAGCAATTCATTTGATATCCACATTACGTGATTATTGTGAATATTTCGATAGTTTTGGTAACTTAAAACCACCCAAAGAATTAGTGAAATATTTAAATGTTAGTGATATACATTATAATTATACTAGATTTCAATGTTTTTAATATTCAAGCATGCTTTTTTAGACAGAAGATTACTTGGTAACTTTATAAAACTAGAACCCTGTAAGGGGTTATACTTATTGATATTTACTTCGAAATAAACAATATCTAATATAGACCACCCACTGCCTTTCTCTTGAAACTCCTCAATTTTGCTGGAAAATATATCAATAAGTTTCTGTAATAATTCAGAAAAATTATAGGATTTACGTAATATCATATTTTTTGTTGTGAACGACTTAATTTCGACAGTATCATCCTTAGGCAAAATTACTTTCATAAATAATTCAAAATTTACTTTGACATTTACATGATTACACAAAGCAGTATTTAATAATTCTTGCAAATGCAACGCTGACGCGGTGAGATACTTTGAACTTGAAGTAATGCAAGCGTTTGTAATATCCTCCTCCTCATTTCGATCACATTTAATACGATAAGAGACTATGCGTTTTTTAAAGGCAGAATTAATTTGTTCAATATTAGTATTTAAATGGATGGAAGTATTGTTTTTATGTAAAATACTACGTAAGTGTCCTGAAAATGATCTATTAGGTATCGATTTATCACAAACGGAACAATAAATTGTGTTATTACCCATTTTATAAACAAACAAGGAGGTTATCAAATATGTCTGTGGTAGGTATAAGACTTCAAATTTAAGAGGTTGTCAAAATATGTTCAGGTTTAATTAAAGATTTATTTTTAAACTATTGAATAATACTTAATTTATCTTCATATTAAAAAAGTTTATTAAAACTTATTAAAATTATAAGTATAAAAAATTAAACTGTAACTACAACAAATAAAACAGAAGGAAAAAAAATACTTATTTAAATCATAAGTATAAAAAAGAAATTAGCCTTAACTAAACAAATTTAAAAGAAGGAAAAAAGATGATCGTCAATAGGTTATTTTTTTTCTTTTAAGTAAAATACACCCTCTTTATCGAACTTCTTTTCTCCTTCCTTAAAGAGTTGTTTTACAAGCGCCCATTGAGGGTCTTTATGAGACAATTGGAGGCGAAGAATTGCTTGCATTGCACCTCTTCGTATCGTTTAGCAAACGGGAGCTCACGGATAGCTCCCGCATCAAATACCCTAAGTTCTATATAGAACTCCCCGTCTAAGACTTGCGTCGTACGAATTGTCCCCGTTGGAAGGTAACGGCTCAGGCTGGAGTACAGGGGTTGTGGCTGTGGACTGCTTTCTTCCCACTGCTCCCCAAACAGATCGTTAAATGCAGCAGAAGACGATGCTTCTGACCTGAAATAAAACATTAAACTTTGAGCAAACTTTACTTCTATAGCTATTCAGCGCAGGTTTGCTGTCGGGGTTTTTGACATCATGCCGCAAGAACAATTTTATTTCTAAATTTAAGTTATTTTATAAGTTTCATTAAGTTATTATTGTCTATTTTTTTAATAAGTTTTAATTTAGTGATACAAATAATCTAATAATTAAATAAAACGTTAAACTGCTAAAAATAAATGTCCAAAAAATGTAGAGTAATTAAATAAAGGCATTGCTTATGTATATGCAGCTGGTCCCGGCTGTCATTATTGTACACTAGTCGTCAATCTATGTCAGATGTCTTTAGACATCCTGAAAAATCTGACACCATCGTTGGCCACTCACACATACGAAAAACCAAACAAAAACCTCACGTAAAATTTTAAACTCAAGATCTTAAAATTTGTGATCGCCATATTGTAGAAATGTAGACTAGTCCGCTAGCATCGAATAAGATAATGTTGGCTTACCTGTTTTTCTTTTCTGGCTCGGGCTCCTTCTTAGCCTTGCTTGAATTTTTACGCGCAGGTTTTGTTGATTTCTTTGGTTCTCTGCTGAAAAAAAAAAAAGTTGTTAGCTGATGTGTAGCGTACATATAATATAAAAATAGTTTTATTTCACACATATAAAAGTTAGTATATTAATTGTATAAAATAATTATATTACCGTGTAACTTCCTCCTCGCTGTCTGAGTCCAATAATGACTCCGCTGCTGTTCTCTTGCGCAACTTCTTTGCGCGCTTTGCCTCCGCCTGGTAGTACTCTGATTCAGACCTGAAATAAAGTAAATTTTTACACCATATCTGTGTAAAAGTTTATAACCAGATAGGAGGTTTATTGTAATACATTTTTAAACTATCTGATACATAGAAAACATTGGTTATAAATTTTAAGTCAAAATATAAATACTTACGTACATTATTGCGTAGCACTTGAATTTAATCTTGGTATGTAGAAGAACACTGTAGTATTGATGAAACTTAGTCCAGCAATAGCAGGTTGATGGATGACGTAGCTAAGTACTCAACTCAGCGCGTGAATCAAAAATTATGAAATAAATTATTTTTAATTCGATGTTATATATTAATACACATATTGATTTTATAATACACAAGTGTAAAAACGCACCCACACATCTATGTATTACATAGTCAGCGCTTAATTTCCATATTAGTGTGAAAATAAATTTCCTTTGTCGGTAAGCCGACTGAAGCGAGCATTGAATTATAAATCATCAAATAACGTTGTTCTAGATGTGTCACTAACAACTGTGTACCAATAACTCTTATTAAAACAATTTGATTCCGCCTATTTCCGTTACTTCTTATTTGTACCCAAACAAACTTCATCATCCAAACTAGCTGGTGCCCGCGACTTCGTCTGCGCAAGATCACACAATACCTTTATAAATTGTAGCCTATGTGTTATTCTGATGTATAAGCTATATTATTGTAAGAGTAACAAACAAACATACTTACAAACTTTCGCGTTTATAATATTAGTAGAAAGTAGGATTAGTAAGGGAAGGGTTTGTAATCTTTAGATATTTTTGACTTATTTATTGGTTGCATTAGTATTATTTAAGTTTTTTGTAGACACCTGTTTTTAAATTTATTATATTTTAAAGTGTAGTACATGTTTAGTATTTATAAATATTTAGTTTTAATACACTTAAGTAATATCACGAGTATAAATATTTGAATAATTAAGTTAAATGTTAATAATTTAGATGATATACTTTACATTATACAAATAAAACTGAAGAAGACAAACAATAGCATTTACTTAATTTTCATTATTAATTAGTTAAGAGACTTTGTTACACATCTCTACTTCTATGTTGTCTTTATTTTCAACTGTGTTCATAAAAAAGAGGTTATATATGTGAGGTGTATGAATGTCTGTTCAAATTTAATCAAAAAGTCGTATTGTTGATTTTTATATTAAAGTTTAGTTACTAAGGGCTTTAATCCTAAATTATTTTGTAAATAATACTACATACTTACATAGAACTTGAGAAATTGTGCACTTTTTTATACATATGAAGACTTATGATATCAATAATATCATATAAGGTATGTTGGGGTATGAGCGGATGGTTTTTTTAATGTTCTTGAAAGACTTTAAAAAAATATTTTTTTTTCTATATTCTAATTTTTAATGGACTTCTAAAATATTTTTATGCAAAAACGAATGACCGCGCTTCATGTATATAAATAATTAAATCCTTTGTAATGAGTGTATTTCTGTCAAAATGAGGTCTAATTGAGAAGGTAGTGTTTTTGTTTACCAGGGATAGTGCGGACTATATCGGGGGAAGAGCGGTCTATATCCTCAAATCAATTCTATGGCTTCAATCGTAAGGTGCATAATGATTTTTACTACGCTCTTACCCCAGTCAAATCATACTTTTGCAACAGTCTTGATTGTTAAGTATCTTGGCCGGCAATCACATTTTTCTTTTTTAAAAAGCGTAATACGTCCGCTCTTTTCCCTTTCAAAATGGATCCGCTGTTTCCCCTAATGGGAAAGAGTGGATTGAAATCTAAAACCTAAACTTTACGTTATTCACTATTCTTACCTAAAAAATAGATTTACAACAAGAACAATAAGCACAAAAAACTAACCAGATTGAAAATACACCATTTAGATACTGAGATTCATTCCCAGGGGAATGAGCGTATTTGACAAAATCGACGCAAAATTGGACACTTTCACATTTTGCTCTCCTGTACACGTGTTATTATTTGCGTACAAGCACTGCAGACTAAATCTTGAAGCGCAACAAAATAGCGTTATTTCCTTTGTTAAAACTATTAAAAATAGTAATTAGTTTGGGAGTTATTAAAACTATTCGCTCTTCCCCCGATCCGCTCTTACCCCAACATACCTTACGGGAATCGAACCCATCACCTACCACATAGCAGATGTACTAACTAACCATTAGCCCACTCCGACTTTTGATAAACCGACTAAAATTTACGAATACATTTATATAATGTTTTAAGAGTACATATAAGAAAATTGAACATGTTGAAAAATAAACCCCTTTCTACTTACCTTACTACATAAAAATAAGGCGAGCAAAGCCGTATGATTTTGTTATTATCATAAACTATATGTTAAGCAAAGCAATTCATTTGATATCCACATTACGTCATGCATAATGTGGTGGGAACAAATTTTAGCTGATGCAGTACACTAGTGTAGTGCATGTCACAACGTGAATGATCGAGTGCCAACTCGATAAAGACACGATTACTCGATCTACCTAATAATAGATATTATATAATTATTTAATAAAATGATAGGTATGTTGAATTGTATTCATCATTACTTTTCGCCAGATCAGTTTTAATAAATTAGGAACCTACTTACGCTATTCTAACTGGTTATATAAGGTCTAACAAAATATACTGAAACTATTTTAAGGGTGAATTCAGTCCATGACACTGTTCAACTTTCTCCAAGGAATAGATATCGAAATATGAAAAATAAATTTTGGTCATCCATACAAGTTTACTGATCAGTTGATCCGAGTTCGTATTGAAAGCCAAAAAATATTTTTCATGTTTCGGAATTATGTTCCTTGGGAAAAAATTGTTCAGTATCATGGACTAAATTCACCCTTAAAATAGTTTCAGTATATTTTGTTAGACCCTATATTATATATAAAAATTTAGGTATTATTACTAATATATTTTTTTCAGTAGGATCACATGTTTTAACTATACATATTTTTATAATATTTATATCATCATTATCGAGTAACTGTCAACCCATGCAATCGATTGTATAATCGATTAACCTTTTCTCTGCCCTAATACTAATAGTAGTATTTTAAAACATATCTTTGAAGTGCGGTGTGCCCTTTTTGATGTGAATTTGTGAAACATTTTTGATATGAAAGTAAAAGGAATTTTTAGATAAGTAATAGAAAATTTACTTAGCTTAATGTGAAGAAAGTTATCGGAAATTATATTTTTATGGAGTTCGGTTACTGTTTTAACGGTGTAAGAGCTTTCTGTGGTCATTCTATGATGATGATATTGTTCGGCTGGATCGAGACTCAGGAAGATGCCATGGTGATAGTGTGGAATTTGCGAAAGTAGGTACCTATAGCTTACATATTTTATGCTCAAAATTATCTTTACCTAGCTGGACTGGGACACGTCTATTTCTGCATCGTTAAACAAATAACGAAGCAGAAGCTTTCCATGGCGGTTTATCACAGCGTCCGGCTGGTCCCGGAACTTGGGAAGATGTCATGGTGATCATTTTACAGCGTAATCAATGTTTGCGAAAGTAACTGTAGCTTACAATATTTTATGCTCAAAATTATCTTTACCTAGCTGGTCTAGGACACGTCTATTTCTGCATCGTTAAACAAATAACGAAGCAGAAGCTTTCCATGGTGGTTTATCACAGCGTCCGGCTGGTCCCGGAACTTGGGAAGATGTCGTGGTGATCATTTTACAGCGTAATCAATGTTTGCGAAAGTAACTGTAGCTTACAATATTTTATGCTTAAAATTATCTTTACCTAGCTGGTCTAGGACATGTCTATTTCTGCATCGTTAAATAAATAACGAAGCAGAAGCTTTCCATGGTGGTTTATCACAGCGTCCGGCTGGTCCCGGAACTTGGGAAGATGTCGTGGTGATCATTTTACAGCGTAATCAATGTTTGCGAAAGTACCTATGTCCTGTATATTTTAAGCCCAAGTAATCTTTTTCTAGCTGGTCTAGAACATGGCTATTCCTACATCGTCACGCATTGTAACACCGAGCGTTAGCTAGCTAGTCTAGCCCATAAGTAATTGATTTCGCGTGTGGTCTTCGTCATGTTCATAATTAACAAAAAATTGTGCATAAATATTCCTTTTGCTCTCATATATACCTTTAAACAATATTTTGAAATTAAGTGCAACGAAAATGGCAACGACGTGGATTTCATTGTAAGTTTTTATTATTGTTGATTTGAAATTTAAGTAATATTTTTGGGAAGGCTGTATCACATATTCTGATGGAACGGACAGCGGAGTGAAACGGAGAAGTTCCATCAGAATATGACTGTGATACAGCCTTCCCATAAATATTACTACTTACATTTAAATATGAATAATACATATCGGAAATTCAGTGTTGCGTAAGAAAAACCAGATGTGTCATATCAGGAATTCCGCGTGACCTATCGGGAATTCAGTGTGACACATTGGGAATTTGGTGTAACTATGATTTAAAAGAATTAATCGACGGCTAGGTTAAATCCGTTGACTATGCTCGTTTATTCCAAATAACTACCTACCCTATAATAGCTATGCATTGCTTGGGTAGCAACTCGATTATGAGAAGGGTTTAGCTAAAACTCCTTACTAATTAATCACTAAAATAGATCGGGAATACTAGGGAATCTAATAAAATACTGAAGCAATCAATTTAGAATGTAAACTAGAAAATTAGAACTACCCGCTACTTTTAACTAACTGAAATCTGTATAGTAAAGTGGAATATTGGAGCGCAAAAATGAAAGAGGACCACTCGCAATTTTAAACCATTTTAATCCATGTAACAACAAGATGACACAATAATCAAGCAATAAAATAGAAACCAAACGTATTTAAACTTAGTTAATAAAAAGAACGACTCTCTATTTCAAACCACATTACGATAAGATGAAATATCGCGATACACCAAACAAAAAGACAGGAGCTCACAATTTTAAAGTAACATTTTGAAAGGTTTTACTAAAGGTTTTACTTACAGTTGTTTTCTTCTCGAAATCACGCCACAGAATAGCGTTAACTTTGATTCCGAGCGCCAAGGCACAGCCATCTTGCCCCACTATTCAGTTTACGGGCAAGTGGCGCCCTTGTCGCTGGAAATTACAGTTTGAATAGCAAAAATGATAAGAAAAGTAATTGAATTATTATTGCTCAATTAATTTCTTAATTGTCTAAGCTTATTTATAAACAGTAACAAACAAACAAGCATTGACTGAGAAAAGAACAATGATTTGACTCGCATTTGACTAAGAAAAGGATAGTGATTTGACTCAATTTTACATCTCATAGATAAACAAGCATTGAATATGAAAAGGACAGTGTTTTGACTCAATTTTACATCTCACGAGAACAAATTATGTTTACTTACTAATTTTAAATTAATAAAATTACAAATTAGCTACTTCACTAGGAATAACTAAATAATTAATTAATATTTTTAACCAAATCAGTAATTTAATAATGAATCCAAATTGATAATAATAGTAGACACCGCGATACGGCCATTCTGAAGTGCAACGCGTGCTCTGCGTTGCTCCAGCCACATTTCCTGTGTCACCCAAGTCTTTATCCTGAAAAAGAAAAGTTAGTTGTTTTGAAGCCAGGTACTTTCAGTACACCTAGGCCCTATATTTGATTTAAAATCTATTTTATCCCAGCATTTACAAGCCCTATAGAAAGACTATAGTGAGACTATTTAGGGGCCAAGTACTTACACAGTATAGCCTTATGGTTCGTAAGTTTACAGCTAGAGGTACTTCCACAGTATTGCTCTTTAGTAATTTATCTTAAGCTTATTTTATAATACATTTTTGAAGTTGCTGTTCACCCTACGTGACAACAGCTTGTAAATAATGGTTTGTAAATTTATGTTTTGCATGGGTAGGAAAGGGTAGTTGGTTATAGGTCGATGCTGTAAAAACAGGGGCTCTAAGGGATAGTGAGGAAGGTTGATGCTGTGCTCAGAGTGGCTCATCACACCGTGGTACACAGGGGACCATTTTTCTTTCAGGACAGGATAATATTAGTGTTAGCCTTGCTTTTTGAAAAAGATTTTTTTTTTCTTTTTTTTTTTTTTTTTTTCTTTTTTTTTTTGTTTTTTTTTCTTTTTTTTTTTTTTATTTGACCACTACGGCTCCACCCGTCAACAGTCACATTTATTATAATTTTTTTTTTCAGTTGCCAAACTTTTTTTTTTTTTTATTAATTTTTTTTTTTCTTGTGTTTTTTTTTTTTTTTTTTATAATTTTTTTTTGTTCTGTGTGCGTGTGTGTGTGAATGTTATTTTTAACATTATGAAAGTTGCTCACCAAGAATTATCCCATTCTTCAATCAGAAGAGGTTTGATTAACCTCTGAAGATTCCGATCCAGCAGCAGGTGCTGGCACTGCATTTGATGGTCCAGGTTGTTCATTGATGGACGATACGGCTTCCTGGCCACCTGGTTGGGGAGCGCGTCGTAGCTGATCGTGTGCCACCTTACGAGGGCGCCCATGATGACCCACGACCTTTTTTACGAGGTAGCGGTCGTTATCGAGAACTCTGTGAATTTCATAAGGTACACTAAATTTGAGGTCCAAGGAGGTTTGATTTCGAGGATTATTTTTTATCAGTACGAAATCTCCACGCTGAAAGTTGTGAATTTTAGCTCGCCCTCTATCAAATCGAACTTTGTCTTTTGCAGATTGTTCAATCATTCTTTGTTGGACATGCCTTTCCAATCCTTCAAAGTCAATGGTTGTTTCGTCCAGATTCACCAAATTTAGTAATTCTGGTGGGACACAATTGGGACGACGTATAAGAAGTGTTAATGGAGAAGTACCGGTGGTGCGATGCACAGTACAGTTTAGCGCAAGCTGGAGGCTCTCCAAAGCTGTGTGCCAATCTGGAGTTTCGTAGTTCTTAATCATGATGAGACCATTCTTTAGCGTAGCCATGACGCGTTCCACTTGTCCATTTGCTCTGCTTACGCCTGGAGATATAGAATGTATTCCAACACCAAACCTGTCACAATAGCTCTTGTATTCGCCCAGGAACTCGCGTCCACCATCCACTACGATTTGTCGCGGAGCTCCAAAAAGATGAATAACTTGCTTTAAGGCTGCAAGAGTGCTATGCTGGCTCTTATCATTACTATGTCGAAGGAGGACATATTTAGTAAACGCATCTACAGTTACTATGACATATTCCTGCTCATTTGCAGTACCAAGCTTACCGGTTATGTCCATGTGTATAACTTCAAAAGGTACCGCCGGCTTACTGATAGGGTGTAGTTCAACCTGCGTAGCTCCAGAAGTTTGTTTGGAAGTTTTACAGACTATGCAGTTATCGACGAAGTCTCGAACTATAGAGCTCATTGTTGGGAAGTGGTAAGTCCCCTTAATTTTATGGAGGGTTTTTTCCCAACCCGGATGTTTAAGCGCAGTGTGAAATGTATTTATGAGGCTCCATTGAAATGCCTTTGGTACAACTATTAATTTCTGCACTCCCAAAGTCTCATCAGGTTTTAAAAATTTAAGAACATTACCTTCAAGCAGATAGCCTGGAACTTGATCTCCATTTTGCAATTTATCAATGATGGGTCTTAGTAATATGTCACGGCGTTGTTCAATATTTAGCCACTCCAGATTACTTGTCATAATATTAACGGACAGAGGATCTGGGTTACGGCTAAAGAAGTCTGCGTGTTGCATCCGCTCGCCCTTCCTGTATTCTATGTCGAATTCAAAATTCTGTAAATAAGCCCACCATCTATGGATCCGAGGAAGTAAGTCTTGTTTATGCTTAGAGGCTTTAAGCGCATTGCAGTCAGTGACGACTTTAAATTTGCGACCATATAAGAAGTGTCTAAAATGCTTGATGGCTCTTACTACGGCAAGGGTCTCCAATTCATAAGAGTGGTACCTGCTTTCCGTTTCGGTTGTCCGCATGCTGAAGTAGGCCACGACGTGTTGCCTGCCATTGATGATCTGGACGAGGACCGCTCCGAATCCGAGACTGCTAGCGTCGGTGAACAATTCGATAGGCTCTCCTTCTTGAAATATGGTAAGGACGGGTGCAGAAGTAAGGTGATGGATGATTTTTTGACGTGCCTGTTCTTGAGCATGACTCCATTGCCACCGAGTGCCTTGTTTCGTTAAATCATAAAGAGGGGACATAGTTCGTGCAAAATCCGGTATAAATCGGCGGAAATAGCCTGCCAAGCCATTAAATTGGCGCACTTGTTTTACAGTGCTTGGTACGGGGGATTTTACTAAGGCTTCGACCTTTTTTGGACTGGGACGAACTTGACCATTTTCAACTACGTTACCCAAGTACTCGATAGAAGTTTTAAAGAACATACATTTGTCAATGTTGATTGAAAACCCAGAGTTACGCAGGGCAATAAGAACCCTTTCTAAATTTGCGAGTCCAGAGGGAAAATCGCGACACTTACTAATGACATCATCTATATAAACTTGAGCCACGCTATCAGTATGATCTCCATTTGCACTACCAGGGTTGAGCAGGGGTCCTAACGCGCGATTAATGCACCTTTGATACACAGCAGGAGCGTTGCACAATCCAAAAGGTACAGAAAGGTACTCATACAACCCGTCCGGTGTAACAAATGCAGTTTTTTCGATAGAATCATCGGCAATTAAAATCTGGTGGAAACCTGAAGCCATGTCTAGCGTGGTGTAGTATTTTCCACCAGCCAGTTGATCAATTTGATCCGCAATCAATGGCAGCGGATAATGGTCTCAAACCGTGTTAGCGTTCAGTTCCCTATAATCTACGCACATGCGGTCATCACCATTTTTCTTTTTTACTAAAATTATTGGGCTAGAGTAAGGGGACTTACTTTCACGTACTATGTTATTGTCTATTAAATCTTTAACTATCGCCTTAACTTTTTCACGCTCAACAGGGCTTAACCTGTAAGGTCTTCGCTCAACAAACTTATCTTTGTTTTTCAACCGGATCTCCATCATACCCGTATTCACTCGAGACTTTGGAAAACCGCGAGTAAAAACATGAGAATACTTATTTAGCAAAATCAAGAGTTGTTCAATTTGGGACTGATCGGTTAAGTCATAATCTAAATCATCAAAAAGGGAGCTATTAGATTGAATGTGCATTACACGAGGCTGGGAGAATAATGTTGCGCTATTCCGAGTAACAATTACGCTTAGGCCCGTCTCATGAAGTATATTTGCACCAATAAGAACATCAGAGGTCATTTCGTAATCAGGCAACACGTGGAACAAGATTTCTACATGAATACCGTCAATAACGCATATTGTTTTCAAAGTGCTCATTGAAATAACTGGAAATGGCCCTAAACCACGTAAGTAAGTAACTGTTTGACACCTACGCCCAGGTAACCTATTAGCAATGGATTCGCGCATGACACAACATTCGGAACCGCTGTCAAAGATGGTTTTTATTTCTATATTACCGACAGTCATACGCATTGTGTTCAGCATTGAACCGTTTTTCGATACCGAATTTACGTTAGAGGTTATATGTTTTTCACGCTGAAAACACGTGTCATAAGAATGACCTGTTTTAGAGCAATATGAACAACGCTTGTCGCTTGGCCGTGGCAGGGAGGAAGAGTTGGAAGCTACAGGATTTTTATCACTCTGCATCGTATCTCTGTTTGTATTATTTTTATTTCGACAATTACTAAGAGTGTGACCGGTTTTCGCACAGTAATTACAATACAAAGGGTTATTTCGGTTATCAATCGAAAATCTAGAACGCTTATGAGGTGGTTGAATAGAAATATGTGGATTTGACCGCTTAGGGCGAATAGACGATGCAACAGAAATCAATTCAGGCACCGAGGTAGCTCTGGCATTCATTAATTCAATTCTTAGGCGTTCGTCACTTACTGTTCCAATCACCGCTTCCACTGCGTCACTGCTATCCAATTTTTCTTTAGTTACACGTCGCCATAAAATCCATGAGCGAGTGAGAAACTCCGCGATGTTTTTTGTTGAGTCGTAAGAGTGTTGGCGGAACCGTAGAATATCTCGAGAATAACGATTTTCAGGTTCAAAAGTAAGTATGATGTTCTGGTGCAGCTCTTCCCAACTCGACGTCGTAACAAGCCAGTCATCAGCCCATATTTTGGCACGACCCTTTAAAAGACTACTTACTTTCATACGAATGTCGTAATCGCTCAACTGATAGTTGGTTTTGGCCGTAGATACATGGTCGCACCATTCTCGAATCCCGACGTTGCCGTCAGGGTCATAGGAGGGCAAGAACACGTCAGTTATCTTCACCTTCTCACTTGAGTGTTCCTTAATTAAGCGCTCACTCATAGACTGCATCATTTTGACCATACTTGAGAAAAAATCAGGTGGTACATTACCCGCATGTTGCGATACCACCATATTCGTAGGAGCATCAGGCTGTAGCTCGTCGGTAGCTGGCGAGCCCGCTGCTGTAACCTCGATGCTCGCTGTAGGCGTTGAAGGCATCACTGAAGCCACTGCCGATGCTGCCGCCGCCGTGGTACTGGCTGTAGGCGCGTTTGTGGTCGGCAAACTTCTTTCCTCGTTCATGCTGCTAGCTTCTTTAAAAATCTTTCAATGATCTGGAATGTAAAAATATCCGGGACAGAATTGAGGATAGAAAATGAGGGTCGCCTGGGAGGGATCCCACTTCTGATATCGGAAATTCAGTGTTGCGTAAGAAAAACCAGATGTGTCATATCAGGAATTCCGCGTGACCTATCGGGAATTCAGTGTGACACATTGGGAATTTGGTGTAACTATGATTTAAAAGAATTAATCGACGGCTAGGTTAAATCCGTTGACTATGCTCGTTTATTCCAAATAACTACCTACCCTATAATAGCTATGCATTGCTTGGGTAGCAACTCGATTATGAGAAGGGTTTAGCTAAAACTCCTTACTAATTAATCACTAAAATAGATCGGGAATACTAGGGAATCTAATAAAATACTGAAGCAATCAATTTAGAATGTAAACTAGAAAATTAGAACTACCCGCTACTTTTAACTAACTGAAATCTGTATAGTAAAGTGGAATATTGGAGCGCAAAAATGAAAGAGGACCACTCGCAATTTTAAACCATTTTAATCCATGTAACAACAAGATGACACAATAATCAAGCAATAAAATAGAAACCAAACGTATTTAAACTTAGTTAATAAAAAGAACGACTCTCTATTTCAAACCACATTACGATAAGATGAAATATCGCGATACACCAAACAAAAAGACAGGAGCTCACAATTTTAAAGTAACATTTTGAAAGGTTTTACTAAAGGTTTTACTTACAGTTGTTTTCTTCTCGAAATCACGCCACAGAATAGCGTTAACTTTGATTCCGAGCGCCAAGGCACAGCCATCTTGCCCCACTATTCAGTTTACGGGCAAGTGGCGCCCTTGTCGCTGGAAATTACAGTTTGAATAGCAAAAATGATAAGAAAAGTAATTGAATTATTATTGCTCAATTAATTTCTTAATTGTCTAAGCTTATTTATAAACAGTAACAAACAAACAAGCATTGACTGAGAAAAGAACAATGATTTGACTCGCATTTGACTAAGAAAAGGATAGTGATTTGACTCAATTTTACATCTCATAGATAAACAAGCATTGAATATGAAAAGGACAGTGTTTTGACTCAATTTTACATCTCACGAGAACAAATTATGTTTACTTACTAATTTTAAATTAATAAAATTACAAATTAGCTACTTCACTAGGAATAACTAAATAATTAATTAATATTTTTAACCAAATCAGTAATTTAATAATGAATCCAAATTGATAATAATAGTAGACACCGCGATATACATTTAGTGTTAGTTTAATGGAATAACTGTTTTAAATACGATTGAAAATATTTTAATTGAGTCTTAAGTGGGTCTAGCAAATCGGCGACAAATTTCACGATTTCACGTTGCCAACCGTCGAAATGTCTACTTTGACTTGTCAAAACCATGCTCGCACTTGAGTTAGGCATGAGATAAAATACGTTTTATGAATGAAAGTTAATTTGTCGCTCAATTTTGTCTATGTTTGTTGCGGTAAATTACGCGTAATGCGACAAATTACAAGGTAAAAAAATTGTCGCCCTGACCATACTAGCCACGCTGATGCAAAAACTTAATGGTTCAGCTTAACTACAAGAAATACAAAAATGACGCCTTAGCAAAAGTTGTTTAGCCTGCTGAGCATTTTTTGTTGAGGTATAAAAATCGAGACTGGAACACTTGATTCAGAAACAAAATGGTCTCTACGTATAATAAAACAGTAAAAAAATGTATCTGTACATTGAATATATTAAAAAAAATGGGGCAATGGAGACTGTAATATAGTAAAAAATAAAATAAAAAATTTGACTGTTTGTACACGCTAATCTCCGAAAATATTGGACGGATTTGAATGAAACTTTTTTATCAACATATAGGCTATAATTGATTTTAGAAAATGGAACACATGATACAGAACCATAATGGTCCAGCTAAACTATGATAAGAAATATAAAAATGTCGTCTTAGCAAAAGTTATTCAGCCTGATGACCAATGTCGGAGTCCTAAAGTCCACGCAGACGAAGTCGCGGGCATCAGCTAGTGTATTCATAAGGATATACCTTTTCGTTTTAATATATTAAAATGCTTTGTATTTGGAAAAAAATATTGCTAAGTGTTTAAAATCGTTTTTTTTTTAAGTTAGCTGCAAGTTTTTCCAAGCTTGTACCTAAAAATTTAAATGAGTCTACAAACTGTACCGGCAAATATTCTTGTCGACCGGTTTTAAAAAATTTGTTAAATGAAATGTTGTTTTCTTTATTTTTTGCGATTACTTTTATTTTGCCCAGCATGTCACCTAACTGTCGAATAAACAAATGACTATCATATCCGAATAGATTGTGAAAAAATACTGGAATAAATTTCGGTGAGCGATATTGTAAGTTACAATAAGAATGAGCTGCACCACGATATTTTCCAGTTAAATGACAATGATCTTTGACTCTGTCGTCAAATAACAACTGCTAACAGAGGAAACAATATTTGGATTTTTCAAAGCTTTTCTGTTCCTGCGACGTCAATGTAGTCATAGAAATGGGATATTTTAAAACCGTATGTATTTGTTTCACATCTTTACCGAGAAGTTCGAGGAATTTTGCTACGCAATCTTTGCATCGATAGGTTACGTATTTGTTTTGTGAGCTGTCAAATGAACAAACAATATAATAGGCAAATGCCGCTGGTATATGATTTTGTAAAATTGTAGTACATTTATTTTCAGGCTCGTTCTTATTTGCTGAATGGGGTACTAATAAAGATTCGAAATCAGCGTATATGACAAATGGCATATCTTGCATCCTCTCGAAATGTTTAAATTGAAGTACAGAGTCTTGTTTAGGCAATAATGGCCGAATACCACTACAAACGTGAACATTTCTATGTCGATAATTTGACTTACGTTTAGGAGGACGCACACAGTATGATAAGTAAATCAGGTCGTGATACGAGAAGGGTGCGGCAAGTTGACCATGAGTGGAAACATTATCAAGACAGGATACTATTATTAAGTCTAGAAGAGATGGTCTACAATCAGGAGCGTGGTGAGTAGCGGAAAGTGGTAAAATATTAAGATTGTAGGAAAAAGAAAGGTCTTGAAGCTGATGTGTGCGAGAATCATTCTTAATGATACACGTGTTTAAATCACCCATTAAGATAATATGTTCATATAGAGGACATAGGTCATTAAGGATGGATTCTAAGGAACTAAAATAATTTACGTGAAGACTGGGCGAGTAAAATACTGCCAAAAGTATTTTAGAATGTTGCATGGTCAGTTCTAGAAAAATATATTCGGCAGATGCAGAATAAGAGGAAGGTGAAGCACGTAGAATCTTATAAGGTATAGATTTGCGAAGGTAAATTGCTACGCCACCACATCTGGCGCCAATTCTGTCATTCCGTATGAGAACAAAGTCAGATAAATCAAACATAGAAGAGTGAAGAGAAGGTTTCAAAAACGATTCGGAAATAAGTACTGCATCTAAGTGATCACAGCTGAAGGATGACACTATGTCAGGAAAGTGAGATGCAACACTTTGCGCATTAATATTTATTTTATTACTTAATGAACTAAGCTAATTATTGGAATATGGATAGTTGATTTAATACATTAACGATTCAAATTAGTTACAACTTGACACAACATAAAGGTTACCACCACTTAGGTCCAGTGTAAAAGACCTGGGACTCTAATGATTCAACCCTTTCGTAGAATGTTCAGGTTTCTGAGGTTGCTGGTAAGATCACGGGTGCATTACGTACACTGTATAAATTAAAAATCTTTTTACCAATCAATAATAAAACAATGCTTATGACTACCCTAATTCTTCCTATACTGGATTACGCGGATGTGTGTTACTCGGGGTTGAATTGTGATCTCCTCAATAAACTTGATCGCATACAGAACAACTGTATTCGCTACATATTCGGATTACGGAAGTACGACCATGTGTCGGCTTACGGATTTTAGTTACCTATCCGACAGCGGCGTAGTCTGCATATCCTAACTACTTTTAGAACGGGAGGTCACGACAAATTTGGTAACGATAAGGGATATGGCTGACTCTGGTTTTGTAGAATAAAGAGCACCTCTCTAATGCTAAATATGTTGGCCTGCGTGCGTGGAGTGGTTGCGTTACTTAGATATGGCGCCTGAAAAGTTGGTTATCGTGACCAAAAAAAAATGATAAGGGATATGGCTGACTCTGGTTTCACAGGATTAAGAGCATCTCTCTGATGCCAAATATGTCGGTCTGCCTCCGTGAAGTGGTTGCGTTACTTAGATATGGGGCCTGAAAAGTTGGTTATCGTAACCAAACAAAAAATGATACGGTAAATGGCTGACTCTTGTTTCACAGGATGAAGAGCACCTCTCTGATGCTAAATATGTTGGTCAGCCTGCGTGAAGTGGTTGCGTTACTTAGATATGGCGCCTGAAAAGTTGGTTAGCGTGACCAATAAATGATAAGGTAAATGGCTGATTCTGGTTTCACATAATGAAGAGCACCTCTCTGATGCTAAATATGTCGATCTGCCTGCGTGAAGTGGTTGCGTAACTTAGATATGTCGCTTGAAAAGTTGGTTATCGTGAATAAAAAAATTATACGGTAATTGACTAACTCTAGTTTCACAGGATGAAAAGCACCTCTGTGATGCTAAATATGTCAGTCTGCCTACGTGAAATAGTTACGTAACTTAGATATGATGCCTGAAATGTTGGTTATTGTGACCAAAAAAATGGTAATGCAAATGGCTGACTCTGGTTTTACAGAATGCAGAGCACCGCTCTGATACTAAATGTATGTCAATCTGCCTGCGTGAAGTGATTGCGTTACTTAGATAGGGCGCCTGAAAAGTTAGTTACCTTGACAAAAAAAGAAAATTATAAGGTAAATGGCTGATTCTGGTTTCACAGGATGAAGAGTACCTCTCTGATACTAAATATGTTGGTCTGCCTGCGTGAAGTGGTTGCGTTACTTAGATATGTCGCTTGAAAAGTTGGTTATCGTGAACAAAAGAAAAAATAATAACGTAAATAGCTGACTCTAGTATCACAGAACAAAGAGTACCTCTCTGATACAAAATTTGTCCGTGAAGTCTTGTTTGTTTTGTCGGTCTGCCTACGTGAAGTGCTAGTGTTACTTAGATATGGGTATGGCGCCTGAAAAGTATGTTATCGTGATCAAAAGTAAAATAATAAGGTAAATGACTGACTTTGAACGGCTGCATATCGAGCAAAATACATCTATCGTTAGTATCCGATATTATATATACATGCGGCAGTTCACAATTGTACTAACAACAATTTTGTCAACTTTTCAGAATAACATTTAATTTAAAAAGAAATCAGAGGCATTGATGTGGATGCATTATTATGTGATGCTCGTGACATAAATTGGAGTCAAGTTCTGGAGAAGGAAAGCATAGATGAAAAGGTGAACACATTTAACTCTTTAGTTCTTGGATTATTTGATCATCATGCTCCGCTTCGACGTGTCAAGATTAAACACAAACCCGATACTTGGCTTACGGTTGAAATAAAGACTCTAATGGCACGTAGAGATAAAGCCAACCGTAGATACAAACGTTGTCCTTCTGAGTTTAATTTAAAATCTTACAAAGTGCTTCGAAACCGCTGCAGTTGCATGTGTCGCGATGCAAAGAGGCGTTACTTCCACGATTCACTAATCAACCGTAGCCCCGCGGAAACTTGGAAATTCTTAAAGTCTGTTGGAGTGGGAAGAACGTCAGAGGTTAGTCATTCTGATATTGACATAAGGGAACTAAATAAACACTTTTCTAAGCCACCTGTTGCCCTTGATCCTTCTGTTAAGGCGAATACGTTAGCTGAGTTAAGTAATTTACCTCAACCTTCTTATCTTCCTTTTAATTTTAATTTAGTTTCACAAGACGATGTTGTAAAAGCTATAAAACATATATCTTCTAATGCAGTAGGTAATGACTTGTTTGCTCTAACATGATCACTCGAATACTACCGGTAATTCTTCCTATACTCACCCACATTTTTAATTTCTCGCTCTCGTCTGGTACATTTCCTTCAACTTGGAAACAAGCACATGTCATACCACTGCCAAAAACTTCTAACCCCTGTTCCTTTTCTGACTTTCGCCCTATTTCTATATTGCCTTATCTTTCCAAAGTACTTGAGCAAATCGCACATAACCAGTTTTCTTCTTTCCATTTAAAAAATAGTGTCATTAGTCCCTATCAGTCTGGGTTTCGATCAGGCCACAGCACTTCTACTGCTTTGGTGAATGTGACTGATGATATTCGAATGGCAATAGATAATAAAATGCTGACTCTACTAGTCTTGCTTGATTTCAGTAACGCCTTTAACTCGGTAGACTTCGATATCCTTTTAGGGATCCTTCACTCTATCAATGTATCTCCTTCTGCCAAAAATTTATTTAGTTCTTATCTACATGGACGTTCACAGCGTGTCTGCCTTGATGAAACGCAATCAGATTGGTGTGATCTGGGAGCTGGAGTACCTCAAGGAGGTTGTCTTTCCCCTTTATTGTTTTCTGTTTTTATAAATACCATTACTAAAGTTTTATCCTGTAAATTTCACTTATACGCTGATGACCTGCAGCTGTATCGTCACTTCCCGGTGGATAATGCTGAATCAGCCATTGCATCGATGAATGATGACCTTTGCCGTGTATCAGAATGGGCTACATGTCACGGTCTCAAGGTAAATCCCAGTAAGTCTCAAGCAATGGTGATAGGTACTAGTGTTTTGCGAAACCGGATTGATTATGATTGTCTTTCGCCTGTAATATTTGAGGGTTCTGTGATTGCCTTTACCAACACAGCCAAAAACTTGGGTATTGTAATGGACTCTAACCTTAAATGGTCAGCCCACATTAGTGAAGTCAGTCGTAAGGTCCACTTTTCCTTCCACACCCTTAGATCTATCCAATACTTCTTGCCCTTTGAGACTAGGATCTCTCTTGCTCAATCCCTTATCCAACCAACTTTAGACTACGCTGATACATGCTACTTGGATGCATCAGAAGATCTTTTAGATAAACTAGAGCGCTTGCAAAATCTGTGTATCCGGTTCATGTTTGGATTAAGGAAATTCGACCACGTTTCTGAGCACCGTGCTCAGCTGAAATGGTTGCCTATACGGCTCCGTAGAGAAAGTCGCCTTCTTTGTCTCCTTTTCAACGTCCTACACTATCCTTCTTTCACCTCCTATCTACGAGAGCGTTTCTCCTTCTTATATCCTCCAAATTCTCCTTGTAGATCCCACCTAAGAACTGTCCTTAAATTCCCTTCTCACAACACCGCTACCTTTTCCTACTCCTTCTCGGTACATGCAGTCAGACTATGGAACTCATTACCACCTGTTATACGCGAATCTAAAACGATTTCTGTGTTTAAAAGACGAGTAAAAGATCATTATTTATTGGAATCATCTTAATTGTAACCTATATTTTTAATGTTAAAATATATATTTAATTTATTGCTATATATACATATGTATTTATTAAAGTATATGTGTAATATATGTGTAAGTATGTTTATTGTTGTTTGTGTAGTTTTATGTAATTTTAATTTTCTTGTTTCTTAATCCTATGTATGAACACGCCTGTATGCCTCTCTTGCATAAACATCTCCTCTCACAGGCCTACTGGAAGAGATCTCTTTTGAGATAAGTAGTGCCTTTGTACAACTTTTATTTTATGTATTCTCTGTATACTTTTTCCGTGTGCATAAATTGGTAAATAAATAAATATAGTAAAAATTCAGCGGCACTTAAAACTTGATTATTATCTGACCAATTTAGGATGGTTATGAAAAAGCGACCGGTTCATACAAATTGCTGTCATTCCGAACATTACAAGTAAGACCTGTATAAATGAGGTACAGGTGCATGCATACACAAGTCTTAGTTACGGTAAAAATCAAATATTATTTTGTAGTTATTTATATTGTTTCTGACTAGAGGGAAACTTTATACTTCACACTTACTTGCCATTAAATACTTTGCTTCGTAGACGAATTAAAAGTTATTGATCATAAAGCCTCCGTAATAAAACGAGATAAGCCCATCGAGTTTGGGCTCGTCTTGCTTGACGAGTACTTTGTCTCCAGACTACAAAATAAGATAATTTTTATATTTTAATGCCTTTTACTAACAATGAGGTAGTTAATAAAAGCTTGTTTCAAAAAGATTTGATCAAAAGAAAACTTGCTCATAACATAAAACTTGTCCCATAACACATAAAAGTCGTCCAATAGACCGATATATTTTTTAATCATGATGTCCGTGGCACTTAGTTTTTGTTGTATCGTTTTTAATACTTGCTCGATTACAAACATACTTTCCCATGTGTTGGATGTAGTTTAAATAAATAAATCGACGTTTATACGTTTTCCCTAGGTCAAAATACCTATTTTTATGTTTATACTTATTATTCTTAAGTGTTTTTTGGATTTTGTTTTTACAATAGATATACACAAATTAATAGCAATGTGTGTAAAACAAAATCAAGACTGTATTCCAAACAGTTTATAATAACTTCGGAGGTCTATGACATACAAAGTCCATTTGTGCATAAACATTTGCCTCTACAGGTATAATGCACTTAGTGATCTGCTGATTGAATTTTGGGTCCTTGACAAAATTCCGCCAGGGAAACGTTTGCCTGGTGGAATAAGTTTAAGACGAATTTCTCAAAAATTACCAAATATTCCAATAAGTAGGTTATAATTAGCAATACACAAATTTCATTTATCGATAAACGATATCGATAAACATTTGAAGGCAGCTTTACACTCTTCTCTTCTCGTGTCGACGGCTCAATTTAAATCAGATTCTTTTCCTCCAGAAGGTTGCCACTTTTACGGCGTTGTCTGAGGCCTAATATAGATCACTAAAGATCTAGTATAGTCAACATTTATTGTTTGTCGTTTTCCCCGCTTTTTGCTAAATACCTAAAAGGTATTAAATCATCCATTTTGACTTAACTTTTATGTTTTGTGTACGCGTCTGTACCAATTCCAGTTGTTAATATTGCAAATTTCGGAAGTCAGCTATTTGTACTAAACAGTCGCTTTTTAATAGCCATCCAAAATTGGTCGGTTTATAACAAAGTTTTAAATTTCGCTGGTTTTTTTAGTATGTTCCTTTATTACTAATTGGATTTAGCTAATTATTAGATTGTGGATAGTTAAATTGATACATTAAACATTGGAATTAGTCAAAACTTGTCATATAATATAAAACTCGTCCAATAGATCGATTTTATATAGTTGTGGACTTTATATTTATATTTTATATAGTTGTTTGGCGACACTTACTCCTCTGTCATCTGCAGAGTTTAAGTCCTCTATTGTACAGGATGTTGGACAGTTCAGGCACGAGAGTAGGTGGGCCTTGGTTTGCACATCTCCACAGTCACAACGGTCGTTATTTGAGAAATCTCACCTGACTCGGTTTTCATGGCACCTTCCAACACCACCCCGGAGCCTATTTAAGGACTTCCAGACTGTCCATGGGTCCGACTGTCCAGCAACTGGGAGATTTGATGGTAGCGGAGGATATTTACTATTCCACAATGCCAACTTAGTATCTGGGGCTTCACAAATTGGGATATTTGGTTGCCTGAGAAAACCTTTCCGGCTTTTCAGACGTGGGGGTGGTGTAACCTGACCGTATAGTTGGTGTTTCTTATGGTACAACTGTTTGGATTTCTCCGCCGCGCAAGCCACGTTACGTCGTACGCTTGGCGGAGCTATCCCAGACAGTGTATAGAGATGGTGTAACGGCGTTGGTTTCAGGGTACCAGTAACTATGCGGCAGGAGGCGTTTAGGGCAACATCTACCTTTTTGGGGTGCGCTGAGCGAGACCATACTGGGCATGCGTATTCGCCAGCTGAATAACACAATGCTAGGCTACTCGTTCGCAGTAGGTCAGGTGATGCTCCCCAGTGAGAAGTCGTGAGACGTCGCAAGATGTAATTACGGGAAACCTTAGATTTGAGATTTTTGCAGTTCTCCCTGTAGACCAGTCGGTAACGCAGATTGGCTGATCCTTTCGCTACAGAATGGCAATAAAAAAGAAACGGCCCTCTTTAGGGCCAAACCAACGAAAACGGCACTTTTCGGAGCCAAACAATACGAGACTTTTAAATCTAGTATAGTCAAGATTTAATATTCGACACTTTTCCGCTGGGAACATGCACACAAGTTGTTTGCTGATTATAATAATATCATTGAAAAAGGCACGCGTCGTACGAACTAAAGGTACTTAGTATCTTATCATGCATGTCATAAAAACATCGAAATATGGTTTATATTATAATAACTAATTACTTATCCGAAATACTAAGTGACGATTATAATAGCTGCAGATGTTAGGTAAATCGTAACGTCCGTAACCGTAACACCCTAACACCTGATATACGAGCACAGGTACCTAGCTATACCTAGATGCTCGTTCAATGAATCGACATGTTGCGGGTCAACACGTAGGTACTTACCTACCCCGTGTACCTACCTAAAGCACAAGTTTGGATATAGTGACGCGAGGTCGCGCCCGGAACGACCGGCGGCGGACACATTCACACACGTAAGTCAGTAGCATCGCACGACTATAGCTCGTATGTAGGTACCTATCGAACTTTATCAAATTCCAAAGAACTATGAATATAATATGGTGAATAAATTAAAAAAATAAGTAGATATTATATTAGTGTGTTCTACAACGTGAAAGGGACATGCCCGTAATAAATCGAACCACAGGCTATACTTGATCACTATATATATATATGACGGAGCAGGAGATGACCTACGCCGAACTCACTAAAAGTGTGACGATAAATACAGCGCTCCGCCTCGCGCTGTATCATGGATTTCCAACCATATGTGTCTGAATACCCCTGGCCCACACAGTTATTGAATCTGTGTCCACCTGGGCTTATCGTCTAGCTGAAACAACTATCATTGTAATAAATCGGTTTACCAAATCCTCATCTATTACAACAATCACAATTAAAGAAATTATGGCCAAGCTCACAGCACATTACACAAAGGAGATGTTCACAGTACGGCGGTCAGCACAAGACTGAGCCGCTCGTCGCTAGGGCAACCGCTTTAATACTTGTTGAAACATTTGAAAATCTAGCATTTATGTTTTGTAGTAAACAACTTTCTGTTTGTACATCGAAAACAATAATAAATGGGATTATCTTGAACTCGCCGACACGGCCAACCTGACATGCGTACGCCCTCGTACGCGCTCTCAATAGTAATTTAAACTAGTAAATAGCATCAAGCCTGTCTCACTCCGCGGTAGGTATTAAAACGCAAGTACGTACGGCGGCCATGCCAGCGTGGCTAATCAGTGCGATAGAAAGAGATGGATTGTCTAGGTGAATATAACTGTAAGTTATTAGCGTTGTGCGATCTGAATTGAACTTAATTGTATCGTAGCGAAAGTCTATTCCTTTAATTGATTTTTCAGTGTGAATCTTTTGTACTTGTACTATTATGTATTCTATGGTAGCATGGTTAGAAATAACCATAAAATGATTCTGATCTAGCTCGGCAATAAGCGTCCCACAAAACTATAACAGAATTTCAACTCGCAAAAATTCTACTCCGGAAGAGTGCTTTGCAAAACTACTTTTCTGAACCGGTCTTTTATTTGTCCTTCAGCCAAGATCTATACAGGAATAATTATAAAGAAATCATGACTAAGGGATTTTTCGCACAATGCTTACGTATTCAATCATTCGAATCAACAAAATTCATGGATTAATTCAAAGGAATCGATTTTTAACTCGCCGACACTGCCACATTGACAGTAACACCCGTCCTCGGGTTTCATATTTAAGATCAACACAAAGCACAAACGGTACACCGTTCGGCCAAACCTGATCAAAACAAAGCTTTAGTATATGATTTTAGAGTTTCACGGTCACAATTACTGTTATTAGCATCTTTCACAAGCTGGAGTCAATCACTGGATTGAGCTACATCAGTCCAAAATACTTGCGACTGAACGCCATTACATACCACGGTTAGTTAGAGAGGCGATTGAAATTAAGAAGCATCCCAATTTTAATCGAGAAGATGGCTTCAAGTTATCAGGCACGTGGAATCCAGTGATTGAGCTTTGTAAAAAGAGTGTGCGAATAACTAAAAACAATTCCCGAACGGACACCGTCAGTGTTGTGTGTAAGGACTTATGCAACAAACGAAGAAGAAAGAGGGTAGACCGATATGGTTACCCTTGACAGCCGGACATCCATCGCAGTTCCTCAGTCGGCCAGCGACCATGATGGCAGAAGGGCCGTCGAAATATCTGGCAAAAAACGATATTAATCGCGGTAAGTCCCGTCATACTAATAAAAGCTTTAGTAATTTTTTTTTAGAAGTCTTGCTGGACAACGCGGCAATGCCGCCAGTCTCTTAGGTATATGTTTTATTTTTATATTTTTTTAGTTAGTTATATTTAAGTTCATACTTTTGATATTTTAATTTAGGTAGGTTATTTAGTTTTTAGTTAAATTAATTATTGTGCACTGTTTATATATTTTTTTGCTTTAAATAACCATCTTTATTAGATGACTTACTTAATTGGATTAAATGATCTAAAATATAATAAACCCAAAACAAAAAATGAACGTCGATAAATCTTTAAAATCGAATTGGATAGTAATAACTTCATGTCTATGTGCAGCGATCACATGTTAAGGAACGCAGCCAGCCTTCCTGCTAGTTCAAAGTTGTTATTAATCATATGTTCAAAAAACGCGGGTAGCTGCAGAATAAAAAACAACATAATTTAAAGCTCCTGTTTACAATATTAATTTATATAGTATTTTATTTATTTTTTGTAATATTTTATGCACATTTCTTTTGTGTAAATAAATAGTACCAGTGGTAGTATTTCCTTTCTGCATGACTCACCATGGAGACTCTTCATCAAGCTATTTGCAATATGACACAAGAATTCAACACAAGGATGGCGGAATTCCAACAAGAACTGGAACAGGCTAGCACATCAGCACCTCCTATCACTGTGAGTTCCTTGGCAGCAGAGTTCAAATTGTTCCGGACGTTTGCTACAACCTCCATTAGCACCCTGCAGCACCTTGTGGTTCTTCTTGCGCAGCAGCAGGACCATACTGAGATGCGTAGCCGTAGAAAGATGTTGCTGGTGCATGGTATTCCAGAAGGCAACAAGGAGGATGTGACTCAAGAGGTGCAGAAGCTTGTCAGCGATAAGCTCCAACTTCGTGACATTTCTGTCACAGATATTAGTATGAGTCACCGTTTGGGCTATACAAAAACAGACAAGCCAAGACCCATACTTGTGAAATTTAAAACCACTACAGTGAGAGATAAAGTGTGGTACGCTAAAACAGGCCTCAAAAACAGTGGTTATACTCTCTCAGAATTCTTGACTAAAGCACGTCATGAGGCTTTTATGGCTGCACGGAGACACTTCGGCGTTAGTAGCAGCTGGACCCGCGAGGGGTACATCTACATCCTGACTCCAGCCGGCTCAAAGCATCGAGTAAGCAGTCTTGCAGAGGTCGAGCAATTGGCCGATAATGCATCCAAAGATGAGGCTACCAGCTTAGCTAGTGCGGCATCTGCAGCCGTCACACCAAAGGCTACAACATCGGCGACAGGGCGTCCCAAACGTGCCAAGAAGTAAGATAGTCATAGGCGCGGAAATTGAGTATAACTTTCTGTAGGTGCTTTACAAACACTTGAGAACTGTTTTACCCCCATCTCAATATTATTATATTACCCACAAACTATGTAATTTCTATTTTTATCTAAGTTGGTTTTGTTTACAATCATATATTATTTTATGTTTTACTTGTTCATTGACATTGACGTGACCTGTCAACTTCAAAGTCCTCGTTCACATCACACAGATGTCTCATTTATACAGCCAAGTATTTATATTTTTCTTTTTTTCTCTTCAGTAGGTAAATTTATTTACTGTACGATGTCATGTAAATAGTTTTTTGTTTTTTTTAATCTTTCCGTTCATTACATAAATAGTCTTCCGATTTAAATAGTTAATTCTACTAACAGGTGATTTACGTTTTCTACAGAAAAGGTCGCAGAAAAAAGATAGGTTTCCGGAGATAACTTAATTTAATTCAATTAAAAGTTACAGTTAACATATAAATGATTGATTACGATCAAAGTTGGATCAATAATGCAATTAAATTTAGTTCATTCGATTGAATCACTTGGGACACAGGTGCATCCAAATTCTGGTTAATGCCCGCCGCGAAGTGTCGACGTAGCGCTTTCCGGCGGTCTGCATGAGTCGTCGTTGGGGACAGTGCAAGCGATAATACGCAAAGATTTAGCTCGGCGTAACACCTCCACCCGTAGAACAGCGAGTATTGAAGACAGATGTCGTAAATTGAGCTGGAGGTTGGTCCGGATCAACCCTGCTGGGGCCAGGAACAGGAGCAGTGTAGACTCCTTGAAGTTCTATCTGGTTGTTCTCTGTAACCGCTTGCACAATCATTGCTTTTCTTTTCAGAACATATCTTCGGTACAGCAGAATAGTCAGAAAGATGATTGCGACGAATAGTATAACATACATCGGTATGGTGGTATGGTACACGTTGTAGTTGCTATTCTCATTCAAATTAAGTGGTGGCTGCAGAGACATCTTCACACTAGTTTCATGTAGATGAGCCAAGCTGATAGAGTTTAACTTAAAACTTGAAGCGGAAACCTTTGGGCGTTGCCATGAAGTTAAGTTGTCTGCAGGAACGTCGATGATCTTCAACGCTTGTCCTTTAAGGCGATCCTTTTCGTTAATAATTTTAAAATCCGGCGTTTCTAGGTAGCAGGTATGAGGTATTATAGCTAGATAGCTGCCTTGCAAGGTGTCAAAGAGATCTCGTCCGCAGGACAGATGTACTTTTGTGGGCGTTGGAAGACTGTTTCTGTAGTGTCTATCATCGAGTTTTTCATAAGCCGGTCTTATCAGTGATACTGTGACAGGGCTGCACGAAGTCGCTACTTGTTGGGTGGTGATCAGCTGCTGGATACAATCTGATTCTGCCTGATTGTGCATACTAATCAATTCTTCACATAGATACCATTTGCTCGTCTTCGGACATTCTGTAACTATATATCTGAATTCTTTCTTATGAAGGGCAAGGAATGGTTGAGGCGGAGAAAGGACTTGATTTAATTTATTGGGAATCATACATAATTTATATAAATCATAAGTGGAAGGGACAAGGATAGGAATTTTATATACTATAACGATTTTATTTCCCGTATAATAAGAACCTAGTCTAATTATATCATATATTTCCCTAGCATCTAAGTCAACTATGTTCTCTTTCTTATATATCTTAGTTAAGTTTTTTATAATATCTTTTATACTATTTAAGTCTAAAACGGCATGATGAGCAGTAGACGTTCTTATAAAAGCTAAAACGTTCTCTAATTTAATTAGTTCTTGAGATATATAATCTATGTTGTCACCAAGAATAGAAAAAACCTGAAATAAATGAGCATACTTAACTAGGTCATCATCTCTAGTAGCTTCATTCTGATTTATCTTCTCTACTAAATCTTCTATTCTATTTTGATTATCCAAAATACTCTCTATAATTTTAGAATGTTGAGCTATCCAATCTTTAGACAAACTAACGTGCGTCTTAAATTCCGAAACTAACTTATTTTCATTATCTTGCAATGATTTTATAGCCTGTGTAGTCCAAATTACCAGTTATACTTTTTATTACAGAGCCAAGACCATCTACGAGTCCTCTCTTACTACGACTTGCCTCGAAAGTTTCTAAATGCTTAATTACGTTATTGAGCTTACTTTTCAGGTATGTCATGTGGGGTTCGAATAAAAATTTTTTACGATTGTTAAGTTCTGGGCTAACTGTATCTATTTGTCTATTAATAGAGGTAACTACTTCATGAATGTTACTGAAATCGATGTAGCGTAGAAAGGAATGATAGTGGGAGACGATCTTAGCTGGTCCAAGTTTAAAAGGTAGGATGCCCGGTCCATTGTCTAGGCTTTCAAGTTTTATTTCCTGCATCAGTGCTGGGGTCAGTAGAAGGTGTACCACCAGAAGTGTCAGCATAATGCTCCGGTATCTTTTTCCTGCACAATCGATTTTTAGATCACTCACTGTAGAAATCACTTTCACTCGTAGGTTCGGACACTTGTCTATAGTATTCTAGTTTTTACAAGTATCCCGTAGACTGCGCCATTTACGTTTTCTACAGAAAAGGTCGCAGAAACAAGATAGGTTTCCGGAGATAACTTAGTTTAATTCAATTAAAAGTTACAATTAACATATAAATGATTGATTACGATCAAAGTTGGATCAATAATGCAATTAAATTTAGTTCATTCGATTGAATCACTTGGGACACAGGTGCATCCAAATTCTGGTTAATGCCCGCCGCGAAGTGTCGACGTAGCGCTTTCCGGCGGTCTGCATGAGTCGTCGTTGGGGACAGTGCAAGCGATAATACGCAAAGATTTAGCTCGGCGTAACAGGTGGAATAATATTTGCGCACTTTATTTATAAATTAAAACTATTATATATATATAAATAGGTATATATAGTATTATATTTTTGTTACAATATATATTTAGAACTATAACACATAATATATATATATATATATTTTTATACACAATGACAGCTAATACTAGTACTGATGATTCAGATGAACTTTTTTTCTCACTATCCTCCTCATCGGAAAGCAACTTTGGCAGTATCCCCACCCCCCTAGATGAAGTCCTTGATTCTCATTTTTCGAATACCCCCAAAAACTTCAACGTCATCCACATTAATGCCCAAAGCATCCCCGCACATTATCCTGATATGCTGGCGAGCTTTGACGTAAAAAATATACACGCTATTCTCGTGTCTGAGTCCTGGATGCATCCTTCTCTCTCTTCTACTTCATACGCTCTACCAGGGTTTCAGCTCATTCGGCAAGATCGCGTCGGAAAAAGTGGCGGTTGTGTTGCCATTTATCTTCGATCCTATATTCCCCATAACATTATCTGCTCTTCTAGCAACTGTAACCCGAGCCTTGAGCCTGAATACCTTTTTCTTGAGGTAACCTTATCACACGTTAAAATACTATTAGGAGTGTTTTACAGCTCTTCATCTAGTATCAACTATTTTTCATCATTAGAGAGTATTTTGGAAAACCTTGTACCACTTTATAGTCAGACCATACTCATGGGAGATTTTAATACATGTTTGCTGAAATATGACAATAGAGCTGACTGTCTGCGGTCACTTGCCACTGGTTGCAATTTGTCCATACTCAATAATGAAGCTACTCACTTTTTTCCTGGCTGCACACCTTCCCTTTTAGATCTTATCCTGGTTTCCTCTCCTAATCTAGAAGCTAAGCACGGACAATGTCCTGCAGGGGCATTCTCCTACCATGATCTCCTTTTCCTCTCATACAAGGTTCGTCCTCCTAAGCCTAAACCCAAAATTTTAATGAGGCGCAATTTTGGAGCCATTGACTTCGAAAAATTACGACAGGATGCTATAGCTTGCGACTGGCCAGCTGTTCTTAATGCCAGTTCGGTGGACAATCAAGTCAATAATTTCAATCATATACTGATCGAGCTTTATGATAGGCATGCTCCTTTGCGACCTGTACGAATCAAGCATCTACCCGCACCTTGGTTGACTGATGAAATTAAGAAGCTTCAGGGGATTAAAAATAAAGCTAATGCCAAGTACAGAGCAAATCCGGACAGATACGGTGACTCCTATATTCGCGCTAGAAATCACTGCAATAGGGTATGTAGAGAAGCTCAGCGTCGCCACATCCATCAGTCGGTTGAAAATGGAGACCCAGCGAAAGTCTGGAGATTTCTCAAGTCCTTGGGTGTTGGAAAAACTCAACCGAATAGTCCTAAAAATATTGATCTTGACAATCTTAATAGATTCTTCACATCTTCAGGTGCACTTGATAGTGGTACTAAATTGAATACCTTAAACTCTCTTTCAGCAATTCCAACACCTGATTTTCCTATGTTTCAGTTTAGTCAAACTACCGACAGTGATGTTGAGAAAGCAATACTTTCCATATCCTCGAATGCCGTCGGCAATGATAGTATTGGTCGTGATATGATCATCCCTCTCCTTGACATCCTACTTCCCATAATTACCTCAATCCTGAACACCTCCCTTTACTCCGGTGTATTTCCAGCAGCGTGGAAAGACGCAAATATCACCCCAATTCCTAAAAACCGTAACCCTGTAGCTCCTTTCGATTATCGTCCTATATCCATTCTCCCATTTTTGTCTAAAGTCTTAGAACGCATAGTCCAGCAACAACTGAATGAATTCCTGATCCAGAATAACCTTCTCAATCCACTGCAATCTGGTTTCCGTCCGGGGCATAGCACGACCACTGCTCTACTTAAGATTTCTGATGACATTCGTCTGGGTATGGACAGCAAGGAGCTTATTGACTGGTTTCGTTCTTACCTGTATGGGCGTCGTCAGCGAGTTAAGATTGAGGATTGCTACTCGTCTTGGTCCAGCACATCTGTCGGCGTACCGCAGGGTGGCGTATTATCTCCCCTTTTATTCGCACTATTTTTTAATTCCATTACATTACAACTTCGTACTTCCTACCACCTTTATGCAGATGATCTACAAATTTACACACGATCGTCCTTAGATAACCTTTCCTCTGCGATTGATTATATCAATAGTGACCTTCATCGCATATCTGTCTGGAGCAAAAACTATGGTCTCACTGTAAATCCTGGTAAAACTCAGGCGATCATTATAGGAAGTTCGTGGTTCTACAGCAGAATTGACTTTGACGCAATTCCTAAAATCATATTTGATGGGGTTACTATCGAATACAGTAAATCTGTAAAAAATCTTGGCGTGTACTTCGACAATACTCTCTCTTGGCGCACTCAGATCTCCGAAGTCAGCAGGAAGATGTTTGCAGCTGCAAGCTCCTTAAGAAAATTGATTAAATTTCTGCCGATGGATACCAAGATTGCGCTTGCTCACTCCTTATTGCTTCCTATCCTGGACTATGCTGACACTTGTTATCTTGATATTACTGAGGAGCAATTAGACAAGCTTGAACGCCTCCAAAATTTATGTATACGGTTCATATTTGGGCTTCGTAAATATGACCACATTTCGCAATTTCGTATTCAACTCAAGTGGCTCCCTATCCGTCTACGTCGTGATTGGCATATCCTTTCTCTCCTATACTCCATCCTCTATAATCCTACATACCCTGGGTACCTCAAGGAACGTTTTATCTTCAAAACGTTTTCTAGACCTCTTCGTAGTGCAGATAAACTTCTTCTTGATGCTCCAGTTTACTCGACTACTTTCTATAAATACTCCTTCACTGTCTATGCTGCTCGTCTTTGGAATGCCCTGCCTCTATCTGTTCGAGACGCCAAAACGTTGAATAACTTTAAAACCTTGACTAAAAATCACTTTCTTACCTTTGTTTAATAACTAATTTCTTTCTCCTACCATATCTTCCCTCTCCCTCCCTACTCGTGTACAGTACCGGTTTAATTTGCATCATTTATATAGTATATATTTGTGTGTACCTAGTTATATATTGTGCTATATATTATGTATATTTAGAATATCAACTGGTTATTGTATTTATTACTATATTAATTGAGTATATAAAAATCTAAATGCGCCACCTGTTATCTTATTATATATTTTCACATTCCTTCTCTTTTTGGTTGCCTGTAAGAGATTGCTTCGGCGATAAGGCCGCCTCTTGTACCCCACTACATGTTGCTATTTAATAAGTGTTCCAAAATTGTAAATTTGTGCAATAAAGTTTTTTGTATTGTATTGTATTGTATGTTCTCTTTACCAATTATGAAAGTTAAATTGAATCAAAACGAATAGAACTTCTAAACTTTAACGATGTTTGAAAAAAAAGATACAGTAATTATTAATTGAGTTAGGAGAGATCACCAAGACATATCAATAACAAAATTGCCATCGTTAGCCTCACACTAATACGCGTATTACCACCTGTGATCACCAGGTCCATTCGACCTTATGATTTTTACCAGAAACTCGACCTCCACAAGAGCTGACCGCATACTGCCCACTCACGGACTACGGGTCAACTCTTGTACGGTCACAACAAAACAAACAATGCAATTCATCACTCTAACTATGGCAATAAAGCCTTCGGCTATGCTATCGGTCTTCCTAATGAGCTTCTCTGGCTACCGCATCCTTCTCAACCTATCATGGAAACACTTGTGTATTTGCTTTGAGTTTCATGCCCTCGCATCTCGATTTTTCAAATAATTGAACAGGTGAAAAATCGTCATAATGATTGAAGTAGTTATACGTAAGAACAACCGGAATCATATAGGTTTAAAATGTGGTGCGAACGGTATGCCCCCCGATTACATCCAACCATCAGAGGCGCTACCGCCAGGTCATAAACTGCCATGGGCTACTTGGAGGTGCTTGAATTGCCTCCAAACTGAAGTAGGCCGATGTAAGCATAATCTGGCGCGCTGGTGCCATATAGACCAAGCAGAAGCACAGGGCGATTGTGGTCATGACGATTAGATCATTAGATCACCTCTATGCCCTACCAGCTGTACCGTGCTTGACCTATACTCTGCCTCGGAGGGAAGCGTAAAAGTGGCAACGTTCTCGAAGAACAAAATTTAAAATTCAAGCCAACTACACGATAAGAAGAAGAAGTGAAAATAAGTGTCAACTGGGTAGATCATATACGCTATTTTTCAACAAGTCAAATCAGACACCTTCCTCCAAACGTCAAAACAAACAGTTTCCACTGTTTGCACTTCGACTGCACTGGGACTTTGTATGAAATACAGGCAGATGACGACACAGATCCCCGAAGCCAAACAACGCTTTCACCATCAGCCCTTCCGCAATATTAAATCCAAAACTACGCTAAAATGGATACGTTCAAAAACAAGCGATACCACTTTGCGACGCTTTACCCGCCAACAGCTCAAAATAATTTATCCCTGGCTCAGGAAAACATCCAACTGTCAACAAAAACAAACGTTTACAGTACTTTTGTTACACTAAAGCGTAGCTAGAATACAGTTAAAGCGTTTGCAACAAAAAAAAAATTTCTACGGGCTTCCTAACAATAAAAATAACACTGCTTATCAGTACGATATTCTTGAATTCTTTTCTTCTACCGTCGGTATTGCGATCAGTCGAAGTTTTGATAAGCTCCTATTTATAAATAAATAAAAAGTGTATTGATATACTTAAACGTGATCAAGGACTTTTTAAAACGACATCGGACAGTGCCTACTTCAACAACAGTGCATAAACAGTGCTTTAAAATACTTACACAACGTAATTTGTGATTATAAATTGGTAAACACTGCTTCGGTCTATGGACGATTTACGCTGAACTCCTGGTCTCAGTGATTGACAGTCTACCTACTGCTAGAAGTGCGCCCAAGTGAATGGGAATTTTTAGTGTTTTTTCTCTAGACCAAACTAGACTAAAATACTAGTTTCTGGATACTAGCGACATCTACTTCTACTGCCGCACACTGACTCGCGCTGGCATCCTGGTTGAGCTGCTCTGCTTTGTAATGTTCGCGCGTCGCAACTTTAATGCACTACTTTGTTGCCAGATGGCACTGTGATTATTGATCCGCCCTTCGCTTCACCCGTATTCATGATCTAATTTTATTTCTTCAGTTCTCATCTAGATGGCGCTATAAATATTTATTTGCTGCTTTTTCATCCGTGACCTGCTCTTACGCAGATATCTTCGAGAACAACCATTATTAATTCCATAAATCGTAGCTAGGTGGCGTGAATTTTTCATGAGTTTTTAGCAGGCTATCTTTGTAATTTCAAGCTGCTTGGCGCGGTGCTATTTGTTAATACCATATTGACTTCTGCGTTATTGTAAAGATGGCGCTACTTGTTCATTAAAATATATTATTCTTTGAAGTATTATTATTTTTCCTGTTTTCCTTCACTGCATTGCAAAATGAATTGTTCAGCCTGTGGGAAGTCCATCAATGACGAAGAAACGCTAAAATGCTCTGGGTGTAAGCTGCTGTACCATTGCTATTGTCTAGGAATTAAAAATGAACAATTCCGCACACTTACTACTGAATTCAGATCTTCCTGGATGTGTCCAGCTTGCAGTAACGTCACTAGACGTGCTAACAACCAAAATACCCCAGTACGTCAAACCCAGATTCCAGTCATGGACGAATCAATGAATGTTTCTTTTGATATTTCTGATCATAGTAATAGGTGCATATCTATGGGATGCACTGATTTATCACCCCTTATGCAACAAGCTTCTTCGTCGAATTCTCAGTTGGTTACTATGGACAAAATCAACACATATATTTATGTCTAATTTTCGATGCGCACTTCAGGAGGACATTAAAGTGATGGTACGATCTGAGGTTCACTCTATGGCACAGGAACTTAAGCAGGATTTTACTTCATCTACAGACTTCATATGTTCAGAGCAAGTTTCTTTGAAAACACAAATAGCCGAAAAAGACAAAACGATAAAAGCATTACAGTCTGACTGCTCCCGATTACAGGGTGATGAAAATAGCTTAAACGGAAGGCTGAAAGCTATCGAAAAGTCCTCCCGTAACCTAAATATAGAAATTCAAGCCGTTCCTGAAGCAAAGTCAGAGAATGTAATCGCTTTATTTAAAAAGCTGTGTGACACTGTGAGCTTCTCAATTGACGAAAATAACATTCAGGCTTGCCGCAGAGTGGCGAAGATGGACAAGAAGTCTAGTCGACCGAGGAATATTTTGGTGACATTGACCACTCCACGTCTGCGGGATTCACTTCTGTCGGCAGTTCACAGATATAATAAAAGCCACCCCAATGACCTACTCAGCTCCTCACACTTGGGAATCTCTGGCGATAACTTGAGAGTCTATGTCACGGAACATTTGGATCCAGATTGTAAAGTACTGCATGCCGCCGCTAGGAAATTTGCTAAGGAGAATGGATACAAATATGTCTGGGTGAAGTACGGGCGTATCTATGTTCCTAAGGACGACAGTGCTAATTGTGTTCTTATTAAAGACTTTGAGACACTTAATAAATTAATTTGAAAATTTTATATTGGTTACTTAACTTACACATTAGATATTACACCGATTTTATCTTATTTACCGTAATAAACTTCTTGTAATTAGGTTTATTATGCTCCTGTATTACCAAAATGTTAATAGAATTCGTAGTAAACTCACAGAATTATACCTAAATGTGCTGAATAGCGACTAAGACCTAATATGTCTGACGGAAACCAACCTTAATTCTCAGGTCAATGATGCCGAAGTCTTTGACGAGCGCTACATTGTTTATCGCAGAGACCGCGATAGCTCTAATTCAAGAAAGATTGATGGCGGTGGGATTGCCTTGTTTGGGATTGCCTTGGGTGGGATTGGATTGTGAAAAAGGGTATCAGGGTCGTCCGTCAGACATCTTGGGAAACTAATGTAGAAGATCTATGGTTGACTGTCACTCCAAATTGCGGTAGTGGAACAACTTTAAACATCTGTGTTTGCTATTTACCACCTGATTTGCCTTATGATATGGTGGAATCTTTTCATGATAATCTTCGGAGAGTTGTCCTTCAAGTGAACAATGGCGGTGAGTTTCTTTGTGTCGGCGACTTTAACGTTCCTTTTTTTTTTTTTTTTGACGCGGAGAAAATCCCTTCGGATACCTTACCGGTTACGGGACACCGGTAAGGTTATGTGGTGTTACCACTAAAAACTCCGCGGTGTCACCTTTCAGCCGCTATCGGCCGGGACCGTGTGCTTCTTCATGCTCCACAGCCCCGGCGCGGCTGGCCGCTACTTAAGCGGCCCCGGCTTGCCAACGGCCTCACGGCACCCTCTGTTGAATCAGAGGGGCCGGAGCAACCGCCGCCTTGGCCTCTTGGCCCAAGGACAGGCGCGCTGACACGTACACGCGCCTGCCTTCCACTCCGGAGGGCTGTCCGTTGGACGATGGAATCCCGTTTCCACCGTCCAACCAGCCCTCATAATTTGGGGCCTGCGAAAGCAGGCCCTGCCCCAGTCAACCTGTCGGCGACCGGGGCCCACACAGCCGGCCGCAGGGGATAGGGAGAGCGGCAACGTAACACCGACACTCCTCTTCCCCTGCGGCCCCACCGATGCCGTGCCAAGCGCCACGGCCGCGCTTGTTCGCGGAGGATAGGGCGAGCGGCAACGACACACCTCTTCCCCCGCGACCCCTACTACGGCTGTGATGGAAGGGGGGTCGTTGTCACCCCCTTCCCTCACAGCCAGGCCATTCCTGCCAGGAATGGCCTCCGCCGGGCCCGGGGAGGCCTAAGCCTCAACCCGGGCAATGGGTTCCTCTTAGCTTCCCTGCGGCCGAGGCAACCGCAGGCACTGAGCCCCCCCATCGCGACAAGATGGGAACCACATCGGGGGGGACTTTAACGTTCCTAGTTTAACTTAGTCAAATATGCCTGACTCGGTTCAGCTGGTTCATGGTACTCCGACTGACAGTAAAGCTAGGTTGCTCACGGAGACGTTGGCCTTTTGTAATTTGTACCAATTCAATTCAATAATTTGCCAAATAAAAATAATCGTTACCTGGATCTGGTTTTGACTACCCTTGAATACATCAACGTTTACGGCGATGAAGCTCTTAGTCGTATGGATGGACATCACCCTCCGATAATAATCGAAGTTGATGTTTCCTCTTCTGAGGTTCATACCAAACCTATCAAGCCTTCTAAAGCCAGACGTCCAAACTTTCACAAATGTAATTACGACCGTATTAAATCTGAGCTAGCTGACGTCGATTGGTATGAAATTTTGTCATCTAACGATATTGATATCGCCACAGATAATTTTTACAGCACTCTAAATAGAATCATAGCTTCCCACACACCTTTTTGTAAACCACGATCACAAGATTTTCCTTTCTGGTTCAGTCCTGCATTAATACGCTGTTTAGCAGAAAAAAACAAGTTTCATAAACGATACAAGAAATATGGTAATCCTCGTGATTACGACACTTTTGCTCTTTTGCGTAGCAGGTGCAAACGACTTTTAAAAGAGTGTCATGATGCTTACCTTACGTCAGTAGAGGATTCGTTGAATTCAAATACCAAAACATTTTGGAAGTTTGTAAATAGTAGAAGGGGTGGTAAATCTATACCAGTAAATATGCGGTTAGGAGATGAAGTGGCTTCAGATGCAGCAAGTGTCTGTGAAATCTTTTCTAAATATTTTGGCTCAGTTTTTGAAAAACCACTTGATGCCGCTGACTCTCTTGGCAACGAAAAAAATAGTATGCACAGTAACACTTTAAATCGGATTTTCATTGATATTGATGATATAAAACAAAGATTAAACAACTAGATTCTAATAAGGGGCCCGGTCCTGATGGAATTCCACCGGATTTCATTAAGAAATGTTGTAAGGAATTGTGTGTGCCTCTTTTTATTTTATTTAATAGATCCCTACTTACAGGTAGTTTTCCTGCTAGATGGAAGGTGGCACATATAGTTCCCATTTTCAAGTCCGGCGACAGATCGTGCTGTGAAAATTATAGACCGATAAGCATATTATCATGTTTTGCGAAAATATTTTAATCCTTAGTCCTTGATGTTCTGACTGTTCATTTCAGACCTTTGATATCAGCTAATCAACATGGCTTTGTTCCGGATAAGTCTACTACTAGCAATTTGTTGGAATACAAAAATTATTTATGTCAAGCTTTCGGCATATACAGATTTTTCAAAAGCTTTTGATAAAGTAAACCATTCCATTCTTTATTGAAGATTATCTGCCTGTGGAATACATGGCAATTTATTACGCCGGCTTAAATCTTACCTCTCCAATAGGAGTCAACTTGTTGCTATTCAGGGTTATTTATCTGGTCCAGTAACTGTAACTTCCGGTGTCCCACAGGGGTCTCATTTGGGCCCCATGCTGTTTGTTGTATTTATTAATGATTTGGTTGAACGTATCTCATGCCCCTGTTTGCTGTACGCTGACGATCTCAAGATTTTTACTACGGTAGAATCCGTTAATGACGCTATGAAACTTCAAAAGGATCTAGACGAGTTGTGCGAGTGGTGCGACAAAAATTTTATGTATCTGAACGTCGATAAATGCTTCGTTGTAACATTCACTTGGAAGTTCCACGCGCTTAACTTTGATTATGGTCTTAATGATCAAGTCTTGAATCGTAAAAGCGTTGCAAAGGATCTTGGAGTTTATTTCGACAGTAAACTAACATTCCATGCTCATTATGACCATATTGTTGACAGGGCAAATAAGTTAATGGGTTTCATTTCAAGGTCAACTCGCAGTTTTAAAAACCCACGCAGTCTAATTTATCTGTACTTCACACTGATCCGAACAATTTTGGAGTACAACTCAGTTATCTGGGCGCCGTTTTACGATACACATTGCCAAAGTATCGAAAGAATTCAGAAGAAACTCATGGCTATAGTTTGCTTCCGGTGTGGTTTGAGTCGTACCATTACATCCTACAAAGAAAGACTAACCAAATTCAATATGGTTTCCTTGGAATCACGTCGTAAATGCAGTTCCTTTATAGTTCTTTATAAAATAATACATTCCAAAATTGATTCAGCCGTTCTCTTATCCTCACTAAATTTTAACACCCGTTTTAGATCTCGCAACCCTAATTTTAATACGTTCCACCTTAACGTGTACGCCAACAACACTTCTTATTATAACCCCATAGTTCATATGTGTCGCCAGTACAATGATATTCTTGCCAATCACAGAGACTTAGATATCTTTAGTTTGAATTTGTTCCAATTTCGCAAAGCAATTATGAATGCACTGGGGTCGGAAGACCCTTAGGTAGTTTCTACTTTTTCAGAAAATGTAAGTCACTCGAATAATAAGAACAGTGATGATTGTTGAGGGTACTGCGGTTTTTCCTCTGGTGCCGTTTTACTTTTTGTCGATTGATTATTTATTTTTTTAACTTATTTTTTCTGATCAGTCTCATTTTATCTTATAAGACCGTCATTGCTCTCAACAATTTATTAATTTATTTATTTGTTATTTATTTATGTATGTACATTTTTATTATCTCTTATTGTTTATGTAGTATATTCAATGCACTTATTATTTAGTTCAATGTTTATATAAAGTAGGTACATTAAAAAATTAAACTAAGCAGCTAAGTATAAACGTGATGTAAACACATAGTTTTGGAGTACAGTCTAGAATAAATATGTAGAAATTAGATATTTTGGTCTTGATATGATTGTATTCTGTTTGTGTTTCTAATAAAGTAAAATAAAAAATAAAATTTGGCTATAATATCACAATATTTACTCGACTTTAACTATCCAGATTAAAATTTACTCAAGTAACGGGACTTTACTTCAGTTAACATAAAACACAGTAAATAATAAATTAATGGTAAAATATTATTACTCACATAGTATACGGTGAAGGGTCCTTTTAAATAAAGTCATCACCATGATCATCATCATGGTAGGCTCGCCGTCCTATTAATCACCTCTTCATCAATAATATCTTCATCGTCACCACTGTCTCTTCATTACCAATATCATCATCACCACCCTGGTCATTATCTCATTATAATCTTTATAAAAGTTATCATCATATTTAGCTATCTTAAGTCCAATATTAGGCAAAGGCTAGGAGAACTTATCTCTCCAACTTTACGAATAATGAAGTACGTAACGTACCTAATAACTATCATTTTACACCAGTATTCACACGTAAGCTTATAAGACGCTAAAAATTATAATTTAAAATACTCAAACTGGACTATTTGCTAGGATACTAATTGGCGCCACTGCCAGCTCCGACTAACAGTGACTTATGCCACCTCCAGTGATGTTAAGCTCATCTATCAACTCATGACGATAAGATTAACTCACTAAGCTTAGCAGATAATATACGTTCTTATTTAAAATAGCGAAATCATAATTTTTTTTTTTTTTTAATAATGTATATTTATTTTTCCTCCACAAAAATAAACTTATTGTAACTTAAAAGGTAATCATAATGAACATATTTGTACTCGTATTTAAAAACAATAAAAGATGTGGAGAACTGGTGCCTATGATAGGTTTCCGAAGAACCTGTGTTACGGGTCACCAGGACAGGATAATTATTTTCTGCTTGCATATATAGTGGTAAAAAGACTAGACATTATTCTACTTTATGTTTTAAAACTAAAGGTTTCGAAATAAATTGCTCTCTGCTCTACTCTTAAATCGAAAAAAATATAAAAACTCACCAGGTTATCTTTGCGATTCAGCAGATAAGGTTACGGCACAGAAATACACACGATATCAACTTGCTTTTTCACTTCACTTCACCAGGAATCTCCAGCGCCTGCGGCACTGCCGCTGACTCCAACTCGGCCGTAATACGTGGCCAGCAGTTATGGTTCACTTGTAAGCACTGTAGCACCTTTGCAGAAGTAGCTGAAACTAAACACACGTTAAGTATCTTTGTACTGATCGCTTCACTCTCGTTAGCACCATTACTGGCGCTAAAGGTTCTCACACAGGCCGGCTGCCATTCAGACAGACTTGTCACACAGACGTTTGTCACACAGACGCTTGTCACACAGACGCTTTGTCACACAGACGTTTGTCACACAGACGTTTATCACACAGACATTTGTCACACAGACGTTTGTCACACAGACTTTTGTCACACAGACGCTTGTCACACAGACGCTTGTCACACAGACGCTTGTCACACAGACGCTTTGTCACACAGACGTTTGCCACACAGACGATTGTCACACAGATGATTGTCACACAGACGCTTGTCACACAGACGCTTGTCACACAGACGCTTGTCACACAGACGCTTGTCACACAGACGCTTGTCGAACAGACGGTTGTCACACAGACGGTGGTCACACAGACCATTTGTCACACAGACCATATGCAACACAGGATGGGTTGCGATACTAAAACCAGAGCCTGTCAATGACCCCAAAAGTTATCAACACATTGCACTGCTAAACTCCATCCACAAACTATTAAAAAGGCTAAGACTGAAGTCACGACACGAGCTCTACAGGATTGACTGTTAAAAAACCACTTTTCCATCAAAAAGAATAGAATTTGAATCCACCTATGTGGATACAACCATCAACCCCACTGAAAAACTATCAGGGTTCTCTCTCCCACGCAGATAATTGTGCCAGCTCCACAGACTGAGAACTGGATGGGGACGAACTAGATCGTTTGAATTCCGGTGCGACTGGATTGACTCCCCAGCTTGCGGATGTGGCGCGCCTGAATAGGACATGGACCACATTATTCGAGACTGCCGGAAGACTGGTTCACCCTGCAAAAAGACGCAATACAATAGATACAGAATAACGACTGTAATAATAGCCATACGATTATTAAATAAATAGACAAGTTCCTGTTTTTCAGAATAGGCATGACGAATAGAAAAACACTTTTGGTCCATCGGTTAGACCATCAAACAACATTGTAGTTTGTACACACACTCTTTCCTTTCTCTGAGAAACCAAAAATGACAAAGATACAGCGCATTAAAATTTTGCGTGACGTCACACTCAAGCACGATTTTTACCTAAGTGTTACTCCGCAAACCCCCACTCCGGAACCTTGACGCTCCGTATCCTTGTAAATTTTTACCCCTCTGGCCAACTGAAAATACGGTTCCATCATCTCTGGAAAATTTAAAAGACGGACCAATTATATAATCGCACTCTTCGGACCCTGTCGGACTCTTCACCCCTATCCTCCCATGGATTCACTCAAGTGGGCAAAAGATTCAGATCCAACTTCTGATGACGGAGCAGGAGATGACCTATGCCGAACTCACTAAAAGTGTGACGATAAATACAGCGCTCCGCCTCGCGCTGTATCATGGATTTCCAACCATATGTGTCTGAATACCCCTGGCCCACACAGTTATTGAATCTGTGTCCACCTGGGCTTATCGTCTAGCTGAAACAACTATCATTGTAATAAATCGGTTTACCAAATCCTCATCTATTACAACAATCACAATTAAAGAAATTATGGCCAAGCTCACAGCACACTACACAAAGGAGATGTTCACATTACGGCGGTCCGCACAAGACTGAGCCGCTCGTCGCTAGGGCAACCGCTTTTATACTTGTTGAAACATTTGAAAATCTAGCATTTATGTTTTGTAGTAAACAACTTTCTGTTTGTACATCGAAAACAATAATAAATGGGATTATCTTGAACTCGCCGACATATATATATCTAACATACATACATACATACTATCACGTCTTTATTCCTAATGGGGCAGACAGAGCATTTTGGGTCTTGCGGTTCTATGCAGAGCCTAGGGCCGCAAGACCCAAAAGCCACTTTTAGCGTCATGGTTGGCGAGAAGATGGAAAAGCAATCAATACAGTGATGGGTTGCTAGCCGCATCGCCTGTTAACATGATTTGCATTTTTGCCCATTCCCTCGATCGGCTTTTACGATCTGCGTGGGAAGAGAAGCAGCTGGTACATTCTAAGTTTTTTTTATTTCTCCCAGACCAGCATGGGATATATATCTAAGGTTATTTAAAATTAACCTTAGATACCTACTGTCCCACTGATGAGCAAAGGTCTCCATTTTTATATTACGATGATATTAAATAAAAGTAAAAACGACATTCCCATTGGCTGCACACAGCACACAGTTCTTTGAAGATCTCGATATACTGGATGACTTTTTATCCACCTGCTAATTTTTTCCCACGCATTAAGTATCACTTACTGATTACGTTTTTGAAAAAAAAATAGTATGTAAAATTCACACAGATTTTTTTTTCTCATACTAAATATCGCTCACGTGTGGTTACTCGCAAAACAATCGCGCATTAATAATACCTAGGTAGTTCCCGGCTCGCTGCCGGCTTGCGTGGAGGCGTGGCTACACCGCCGCCGGCCGCCGCACGTGCGCGAACCCCCAGCCCCATCCCTCAGTCGCCCACAGCCACACGCCGCGTACGCATGTTTTTGCGCCCTTACGACTTACGCGTCTTCCAGACTCTCGCGCCATGTATTCCCACAGAGTTTACGAAATGATAAGATGCTACATTGTGAGCGGGGAACGCTTAAACGGTGCGCAGAGACTATCAAAGTGAGAGTGTAGGTACCATGTTTACGAGTACAAGGTTTGACAAGAACACCTGTGCCAAACCTTCGTAAAAGGGCCAGGATTTGTCTGCTGGACCAAGATGAATTCCATTTTGAGCAATTCATTAAGTATGTTTTTTTAAGTTGATTTTAGAGGACATTTAATTATTGTGACTATTAATCATGGACTCATGGTCCATAAGTTTATTTAATTTTTTTAAATACGCCTAGTTGCAAAAGGTACACAGGTAAACCTAGTTACGTTCTCGTATTTATTATTTTTTTACTGTTGAATGTTTAGTTGTTTGTGTTGTTACCTACTAATTAAGTTTTAAGACGTATTTACTCGTAGTAGTAACCTGAACCTTATGCACCTTGACGGTACAAGGCCTGAAAAAGTATAAAGGAAAATTTTTCTTGCAACTTAAAAGTACCTAGGCATTTGCAATTTATCAACGAATCTACGAGAGGTCAACGGCCATGAGTAGCGTGGCCTGGACGCCGCATATTATTACCGCGGTTAGGCACTACGGCGCGCGAGGTCAAGTTTCATGAGTTTTTTCGGGATAAACTTAAGACGTTATAAGTCGAGATTTTAGTACTGAGCGGTATTAAAAAAAAAAAATACGTAATTCATAATTTTCGATTTACTTCATTATATGTCAATTTAGCAGGTGGTTAAAAAGTCATCCTGTATAAGTAGCACTAAGTACCTACCTAGGTATTAGATTTCCATACTCTTTTTTACTTTCCCCGATAAAAAAGAGTTAAACCGCCTTGTAAATAAATTTGTTATACGTATTCAGATTTCGTATGAGTACCTACAAACCTATTACATTGCAAGAGGTACAAGGTTATTTTTTTTGTAAGAAGGTACTTAATATAATTTCGCAATTTTTTACGTACGATTCATTAATTATCATAATGTGCATGAAAGAAATGAGAAATGCGTACTTACATACCCATATATTTCTAAAGTTATATATGAATGGTTAGTAGTGTCATTTTTTGAAATGCGAAGTCACTAAACGCACGGTTTTTTGTATGGAAAAAATTGGTTGCCTGTAAAGTCGGTATACGGGCGAAAGTTTTACGTGACAACGACTTTTTATGTCTGTCTCTCTCGCTCTTAGGCGGGCTAACCATGCCCGAGTGGAAGGGACGCGTGCCTCTCACTCGCTCTCATTGTGAGCGCATAACGTGAGCGGAGCGTAACGCAGTTTCTTGAAGTGTCACCCGGCAAACCAATTTATAAGACGTTGTCACGTCAAAAACATTCGTTATTGTGACTGCGTTTCATAAATGGCACTTCCTTCCAACACGTTTTTAAATTTGACATAACATAAATTATCGACGCGTCGCTGTCCTGCTTCCGAATCTGTTAATTTTAACACCCCTCGTGCGGCGCGCGCGGCGTCTTATTTGGCTACCCCCTTGTATGTATGGCGCGATTACGGGTTACGTAGGTCAACCTTAACAATGGCCAAAGTGCGTAATATCATAGATACTCAGGATCTTATGCCTAAACATTTGTTTTCTCGCTAACGCCATCTAGTGACGAACTCTTAAACACTTACAATAAATATGCTTTCGCGGCTTTGGCTAGTCCTGTGTGCTGCCATCTCTGCGAGCTGCTGGAACTAGAAACGCCTACTCAATTTGCCTACTTACGGCCGGTCCTAAAGATTCTATGGCGTTGGGTATCTGTTACGTTAGTAATTATATTATCTTTGATACCGCGTAGTTGCTTTTACAGTCATTTAACCAATAACATTATATCTGAATCTGATTATTGTTATGCTCAACATGTTTGGGAAACATTTTGTTTAAAAAATCTTGGTGAATATACAGATTTATACCTGAAATCAGATGTAATATTACTGGCAGATATATTTGAAAATTTTCGACTAACTTGTAAAATTAATTACAGATTAGACCCAGCATTTGACATGACGGCTACTGGACTAAGTTTTGATGCCATGTTAATCATAACAAAAGTAAAACTTCAACTTATAGACGACTTGGAGATTATACGTATGATTCAAAAAGGCATTCGTGGAGGAGTGTGTTTATGTTCAACTAGATATGCTAAGGCGAATAACAAATATTTGGCTAACTATAATTCAACTATGCCTGACAACTTTTTAATATACATAGATTGCAATAATTTGTATGGTTACGCTATGTGCTCTTATTTACCGTATTCAAATTTTGAGTTAATATCCTAAAAAGCTATTAATAAACTTAATATCCTCAACGTACCAGAAGATGCGGAATACGGTTACATTTTGGAAGTGGATTTAGAATATCCAGATTATCTACACGATTTCCATAATGATTTGCCATTTTGTCCTCAAAAATTTATTCCTCCAGGTTCAAATAATTCAAAATTAATACTAAATTTATATGATAAATTTTATTACGTTATCCATTATGTGCATTTGAAAACATGCATTCGGCATGGATTGCTGCTAAAAAAGTTCACCAAGTAATAAAATTCAAACAACATCCGTTTTTAAAACAATACATTTACAAAAATGTACAATTATTAAATAATAGTGTTTTCAAAAATGCGAATCATGTTAACAGGCGATGCGGCTAGCAACCCATCACTGTATTGATTGCTTTTCCATCTTCTCGCCCACCATGACGCTAAAAGTGGCTTTTGGGTCTTGCGGCCCTGGGCTCTGCATAGAGCCGCAAGACCCAAAATGCTCTGTCTGCCCCATTAGGGATAAAGACGTGATAGTATGTATGTATGTATGTATGTAGTGTTTTCGGAAAAACATTAGAAGATTCGGAATAAAAGTAAATGTTCACTTAGTTAATCAGTGGGCTGACACTAAGAAAATTACTAAAAAAAATTTTACAGCAGATCATCTTATTTCGTGACCTAATTTCCATAGTTGCACTATTTTTGCAGAAAATTTTGTGGCTGTTCAAATGAAACCAGAGTCAGTTATGTTGGATAAACCTATTTACATAGGATTTACAGTTTTGGAGATATCTAAACACCATATGTATGACTTTCACTATTCTATCATGAAACCATTCTATGGTAACAATTTAAAGCTTTGTTATACAGATACTGACAGCTTGTTATATTGCATAGAGACAAAAGACGTGTATAAAGATATAAAATTACATTTTCAATCATACCTTGACACCAGTAATTATGAGGAAAATAATGATTATAATATTGTTTGCCAGAACAAAAAAGTTCCTGGGTTGTTTAAGGATGAATTTGGAGGTCAACTTATTAATGAATTTGTGGGTTTGAGATCAAAGCTTTACTGTATCAAAACACAGGATAAAAAAATAATAAAAGCTAAGGGGGTAAAAAAAATCGGAAATAAAAACTTTCAACTTTAAAGATTATAATAATATGTTATTGTATAATGCATCTTTGAGAAAAAGGAATGTAGTGTTTAAATCTTTAAAACATTAAGTATTTACTCAAGCTATCGACAAAATAGCTTTATCTTCAAACGATGATAGACGTATTATATTAAAAGATAAAATAAGTACCATATCCTGGGGACATAAATCTAGATTTTGAATTAGACTGGTTGAAAATAAAAATAAAGTTATATAAGAATTTCGGAATATGATATAGATATATATTGTTTGTTTGTTTGTTTATAAAGCTTTATTGTACAAAAGAAAGAACACATACAAATCAGAAAAGTAAACATACAACGGCGGACTTATCCCGTATAGGGATCTCTATATAATTAGATTACATTACAAAATAAATATATAACTGATATTTTAATTGTTATAATTGACAAAGTATTATGTATAATGAACGATGTAGTTTTTCTATACTTCCCTGTCTTTAATTATTTACCTTACTCATAACATGTTTAGTTATAGATAGATAAGTAACTACCTGTGTAAATTAACATGATCTTTATAGGTCAATAAAAATCGTATTGAAGTTAAAAAACCTTGTTTAATTTTTTAATATATTCCTCCTTTGATACTAAGATAGATATCCATTTTTTCATTTTATCTGTAGTTGCTATCAAAATCTTAATTTAAACTATCACAAAGCAAAATAATTATTTTCTACATAATATGGTGGTTAGTATATTACGAACTCGTTTATAATTTTTGTGATGAAAAGTTTGTGATGTATATGACTTAAAACTAGATAACATCCAAGACCCAAGGAATTTGAAAAATACCTTGGCTGGGAATCGAACCCAGAACCTCCGAGTGGCAGGCGAGCATGGTATCCGTTACACCACAGAGGTTGTCAAACGAAATTCATACAATTAGAGTACTATTGAGCTGCATATGAAATATGATAGCCACAGGTGGAGGTGATGTAAGGACATGTCTATTCCTGTTTATTGAGATTTGCGAGGAATATCATGTTTTGCAATACAAACAAATTTTATTTATAAAAGACTTGTGCTGTTTATATTGGTTTTTCAGTTGTATATTGGACACCCAAACTGCGATACATCATCGCTTACTACATCGATTAACTGCTAGTGCTTCAATTTTATAACTGAATGTAAGTAGACATATTTTTCAATAATAATGCATAACTGATAATATATGTCAAAATATTATTATTTAGTTTACATTTTGTTCTTTACAGATCATGTCGGACTCGCAAGAGACTTGCATATTGTGCTCACAATACGCTCAAGATCCCAACGAAGGTGTTGAAGAATGCTTTCAAGGATTGAGAAATCGGATTGGAGAGCTAAAAAAAAAATAGAAAAAAAAGAAGCTGCAAAAAAGAGAAGTGGAATATCATCCTCCTCTTTTGATATCAGCAAAGCAAGGAAAGGCATAAGGGTGATAAAAATTCAGGTGTTGGATTCAGAAAACGAAGCTAGTACTTACTCTTCATCGTAGTGCAGTGATGGTACTGAAAACGTAATACTAAGCGCGCAATATGTGTTGAGTGATACTTTTGATGAAATTATGGACCTTACTGAAAATGTTGTTAGTAAAATAAGTAAAAAAATAACTAGTGATAACTTTTGATTGTAAAATATGTACGCAATAGTATAAGGAAATTTATGTATATAAATTAATTCTTATTAATTTAAGATTTTAATTTAATTATTTTATTTAGTGCAAATCTAGTTATTGTTATTTAAGGTTGTTAACGAAATAAATACAATAAATAGTAATGTAAATATTAAAAATAATAGGTGTTAACTTGCATTTTTTGAGCTTTGTTAATAGTTTGTATCTCAGTATATCTCGGATTAATTACTTAAATATGTGAGTAGTGTTAACTTCATATTATAACTTCATACTTTAGTTATATGTGTATTTTTGAAAACAATATCAATTTAAATAAATAATATGTTTATAATAATTTTGTATTTTACTGTAGGATTTATTAACTACGAAATAAAAAACGGTATAAATCTATCTTGTTTTTTATTGTTCATAAACATAAAAATATTTGCAAATAATATTAAAGATACAGATACAGATACATTTTCACGTCTATATCCCTGACGGGGTAAACAGAGCCTAGGGCCGTTAGACCCAAAGGCCACGCTTAGCGGGGTGGTAGGCGTTAAGATGGAAAAGGAATCAAAATAGTGATGGGTTGCTAGCCGCATCGCCTATTACCATGATTCAAATCTCGCCCATTCCCTCGATCGGCTCTTACGATCTGCGCGGGAAGAGAAGCAGCTGGTACATTCTACGTTTTTTCTTTTCTCCCAGACCAGCATGGAAGAATAATATTAAAAATATATAAAAATAGACTATTTTGTATATATTTTTTTTAAATATATAAAACATTCTAAAAACGATGATTTTAAAATATATTTAAAATTACAAAAGCATTACAAAACTAAATATTTTCTAAGTACCATTTCTTTATACAAATAACATTTTTTAGTACGCAAAAATTTTTATGACTTAAACAATTAAAATTACGCTCATTTTTGCAATAAGTTTTATATAAAGTAAAATAATTAGGACTTCCTCTGTCTTCTATGTCTATTAAATCACAATTATTGCACAATTCTTTTATTCATTTCTGTTTCTCGACACCTTTTAAAACAACAGTTTTGTTTTGAATTGTTGGTATAATAATTTTTTTGAACTCTCTGAAATCGATATAACCTGAACTCCAAGTTAAACCTCTTTGTCGCTCAAGGTATCGAACAGTCTTCTTTTCTTTCGAAGATAATGTAGTAAATGCATATGGAGGTTTTATTTAAAAAACTTGAGTTAACTCCTCAGTAGATAATGCAAACTCTTTAATAATAAATTTATTATAACAATCCGTGAATCCTTGAACATCAGCGAAAATAATCGAGTTCATGATATTTTACGAACAATGTTGCTCAGGGGTCTATATTCTACTATACAGTCATTCAAAATGAGACAATATGCTGTTGTCTGATCAGGTATCTCTTGGTTACACTCTAGTTTAAGACGAATGTTTATTACCGGCCCCGATTTGATATTATCGTTCTGTCTAGAACAATCTATCACATATAATGGTGCAATATTTAAACTCTTGAGCAGTCAACAACGAGTTGCATGGGCGGTTATAATAAGATTGCTGAAAATTTTCATATTGCTCGTATATTAGTGCATAGTTATGTTTTGCAAAGTTGGTGTTGTAACTTTCGTACGGGTAATATATAGAGTTTAAAAAAAACTTTAACGTGTCGAATATCGCAGTGATCGAACCGTGACATATCGTTCATCTCATTGTTCTTTCTGTTTGTTTGTAAACCTAAAATAATATATCTAGGTTTCTCAATTTGCGATGAAGTTTTAATTGACCAGGTGTGTTTTGTAGTCTTTGGTAACAAAGGGTATTCATAAAAATCCAAGTTTTTAAACACTAATTGAACGGGTCTGTCTTTTTCGAGTATTTTAAGTAAATTAATTCTTTCTCTATCCGATACTTTAACGTAAGGCATGCGCCATACAATTTTTTTTATATCAATACTTGCAACCTCTTCACCAGTGTTAAGCTTTAGATCATTGAGGTTAGTATTACTTCGTAGCAAAACAAGCTCATGTTTGCAACTAACAATATTTTTTTTATAATCTTCTGCAAAACCTAGTATGTTTCTGAGAGGTACTGAAGCAGCAAAATGACCTCCAATTTCATTTTTGAAACCGTTAATATCCCAACCCCACACTTTGAATACCTTCGACTCATCTTCGTTCATAGATACCAGTGCTTTTATAGTTGTAGTTATGCCAGCATTCTTTACTTTGTCGATTTCAACACCGTTTAATTCATATCTTATATCTTGAAAAAGGAATAGAAGAGGGTTGTTTGTAAACTGTACTACTGGAACTGCTTCCCTGCCTACCTTTGATAACATTGACTACGGCTTCAAAATACAAGGTACTTGCACATGGAAGCACATATAAATCTTGTTGGTTTATAGGTATCCGAATTTCATTATTTCTATTGAAAGTAGTTATGTAAGGTTTGTATGAATGAATTTCTATACTGTCTATAGACTTGTCATAAACAGGTGGGTTAGTTATATTTAAAATACTCATTTTAGCAATCCAATCGATTTGAGAAAATGTATACTGGCAGCTGTTAAATTCTTTTTTTTTGTCAGGAGTATGTGTGGTCTTCTTGATTGCTTAATGGGAACTAATCTTTTGAAAAGATGGAGTTGTATATTTATTGTAGTCGATCATATTTTCTTCATATGTAAGTACAATTGTACTTGCTCTCCGCGAAAATTTATTCAATTGTTATTTATGTCCAAAATTCTGATGTTTATACTATTCACCGTGCTTCTCCGTTAGTTCTGCGGCTTATGCTGTTAGGAGAATAAGACAATTGACAGATGTAGCAACTGCTAGACTAGTGTACTTTAGTTACTTTCATAGTGTAATGTCTTACGGCATACTCCTGTGTCCCTCACAGGAGTGCAGCCGATATTCAGACTATTTTCATTTTACAAAAACGGGCAGTTCGTGCTATTTACGGGTTAGGATCTAGAGACTCACTCAGAGAATTATTCAAGAAAATAGATATACTTACCTTAGCATCACAGTATATATTTGAAAACATAATGTATGTAAGGAAAAATATTTCCTCATACAATAAAGTAAGCGATTTTACCGATAGAAACTTACGTAATAAGAATGACTTAGTTGCCCCGTTTTATAGGCTTAAAACAATTAATAAGACGTTTATGGGGAACTGTATACTTTTTTATAATAAATTGCCAAAATCGATCATTGATATGCCAGTCAAAAAATTCAAAACTTATGTAAAGAAAGTACTTTGTGAAAAGGCTTATTATAGGACCGATGACTACCTTAAAGACAAAAAAGTCTGGCTTGAGCTTGACGCGGGTCCCTCTAAAAGTTGTAATATAGGTACTCGAAAATGTCATAATTTGGTACATTTTGTACAAACTGAATCTACAACTTGACATTACTTTAAAATTTTGACATTCTAAAAATTAAATTTAAATTATGATATGACATAACAAACAATGTATTCTCTGTCCACATTAAATTTAAGTATTCATTTAATTGTGAGTTGACGTCCCTGGAGAAAATGCTGCAGTGCAGTTTGTTACCGCTTCTTCTGCACTAGCGCTTTGGAAAAGCCGACGTCGCCGCGCACAAACGCCTGTGAAATCTTCTCGAACATTCCATTACTCACACAGCTACAATCGATGCGCGCCGTTTACAAACCTATTCACGATAACGAACCGGTATGATCTAGTTTCCCCCACCGTGCCCCTACTCCGCGCCGGCCGGCGGCCGTCTATATAACGCAGAGCGAGCCCATTAGACGCCGATACTCGTTCGGGTATCCGCCTGGGTCGCATGGATCAAAAGTCTAAGTACGATCAGGTTTTCCCTCTCCTCTCCCCTTCCGTCCCCCGCGGCCGCTTGGATCGAAAGTCTGAGTACGGTCAGGGTTCCCGAATCTTCACCCCTCCTTAACCCCCGCGGCCGCTTCAAAATCAAAGTCAAAATTTTTTATTCAATGTAGGATAAATTTATCTCTTATTGAAGGTCATTTTTTTAAAATATTATTTTAGTGCAAAAGCTAAAAACTACTAGCGTTTCGGAACGACCACTGCTGGGAAGATTACGCCGAAAGAAACCCAGTTCAGTATTGGTCTCTACCCAGCCTGATGGGCTATGTTACAATTACAATACAGATTTACACTTAAGCTATACATTTAAATTAAACAATTGCAATTTGCAGACAACTATTTCCAAGAATTTTTCTCAGATGATAAGTAGTCATTTACATGATAATACGCATTTTGTAATAAATGATTTTTAACGGCTGTCTTAAACTTAGATAATGGTAATGCTACTATATCATCTGGAATTTTATTATAGAGGCGCAAGCCGAGACCCACAAAAGATTTTTTTGTTTTCTCCAACCGCAAAGCTGTGATGGCTAATTTATTTTTATTTCTCGTGTTAATACTATGAATATCACAATTTCTCTTAAATGAGTGTATATTCTGACGCACGTACATAATGTTCGCATAGACGAATTGCGAAGGGAGGGTCAAAATATTTATGTCTTTAAATAGTTCCCTCAAAGACTCTCTAGCACCTAATTTATATATAAATCTGATAGCGCGTTTTTGTAAAACAAATATGGTATTTATATCTGCAGCGTTACCCCATAGCAATATTCCATAGGACATAACACTGTGGAAGTACCCAAAATATACCAAACGCGCTGTATCAACGTCAGTCATTTGCCTAATTCTTCTAACCGCATAGGCCGCAGAGCTAAGTTTTCCAGCTAATTTTTGAATATGGGCACCCCATTGCAACCCTGAATCAAGCGTTATTCCCAAAAATGTTGTGTTATCAACCATATCTACTGCTTCCTTATCAATAAATAATCGTGTTGGAACTTTTGTAACATTCGGTAAGCAGAACTTTACACATTTCGTTTTTTTTGCATTTAATACTAAATTATTTGCTGTAAACTAATCCAACACTTGCGACAATATATTATTCATCTCATCAGAGGTGTCAGTTTTCCTATCTACGCTGAAAACAAGGAAAGTGTCATCAGCAAAAAGTACAGACTTACAATCTTTTACATAATATGGTAAATCATTAATATAGATCAGGAACAACAAAGGACCCAAGATAGAACCCTGGGGCACACCCATCACTACGGTTGATCCTTCAGATTTTACTTGATTTACACTAACTTTTTGAATTCGGCTACTCAAATAAGATTTAATCAATTCAAGAGCCTTCCCTTTTATTCCGTAGTGCTCAAGTTTGGATAGAAGGGTTTTGTGGTCTACACAATCAAAGGCTTTGGAGAGGTCACAAAAGACACCAATTGCATTCTAACAACACTCCCAAGCATCATAGATGTTTTGTAAAAGTGCAACACCTGCATCCGTTGTTGATCCACCCTTAGTAAATCCATACTGATCACCATGTAACAGACTATTTTTGTTGAAAAAATCTAATAATTGGTTAAAAATTATCTTTTCGAATATTTTGCTCAGTGCTGGCAGAATAGAAATGGGACGGTAATTTGTTGGATCATTTCTGTCACCAGTCTTAAATAGAGGGATAACTTTACTTAACTTCATCATGTCAGGGAAAGATCCCGCGTCTACACATTTATTAAATATGGAAGCTAAGTAAGGCGCAATTACATCTATAATATTACTTACAACGGATACAGAAATGTCCCACAAATCATCAGTTTTTTTATTATTCAAGCTTTTAAAAGTTACAATGATATTTTTAGGTGTGACGTATTTGAATATTAGCCTATCTTTACATTTAGGTACGCAATTGGTTAATAGCTTTTTTGATTTCCTAGATGAGGACATTAGTGGGGCAGTTGTATTTAGGGGAATGTTTGTGAAAAAGTTCTCAAAGTATTGTGCGACATATTCACTAGTGTGTAGCTTGGATCGAAAGTCTGAGTACGGTCAGGGTTCCCGAATCCTCACCCCTCCTTTCCCCTCCCCCGCGGCCGCTTGGATCAGACATCTGAGTACGGTCAGGGATCCTTCCCAACCACCCTCCTATCCCGTCCGTCTTGTGGTCGTCCGCGACACCCCCTCTCACCCCCGTGTGAGGGAGCGCCGCGACGCCGACGTGCTCCTGCGCGTCCCGCGTACCCCTTCAGGGTAGATCTTCTGAACAACCCTTCGTTGCCTTGCGACCTGTCGGGTGGCCACTATCCCGTGCGCCCCACCAACCATAATCGTCCTCAACGTTAGGGGTAGGTGTCCCGACGCTGACGTGCCCGCGCACGCTCAGCGATACCGTTGGCAAGTGTGCCTTCCGCACCCCGCATCCCGCGCCCTCGAGCGCCTTGCCACTACCCTACCGTAAACCTACGATAGGGGTGGCACCCCGACGCCCGCGTGCGTCCGTCAATACCGTTCCGTCCGGCAGGTCCGTCCGTACACTGCCCTCCGTTTACCGCCCCACGCACCCTTTGCTCTGCACCCTCGCGTGCATCCCGTTCCTTTAGAGTGCGCCGACGCACCATCTACCCGATCCTCAATTGGGTAGCGCGCCATCTCGTTTGTAGCTGTGTCTAGACAAACGTTCCGTACCGTACCGTATTTACTCTCGGGAATTGCATAGGCGACTGGAAATAGGCAACCTGTAAATCTAGATTTAAGACAGTGTAGGCTAAGTCTAGGTTAAGCTCTGATATGCAAAACCTGTAAATAAATCATTGTAACCGTTGGTATAGTTGGTTTCAAATACACCCATCCCGGTAGGTTACCTCATTAGAACCTCCAGACCCTTGTCATACCAGGGGTCTGCTCAATTTATGTCGATGACAACGTCCAGGGGTTCGATTCCCCGAAAACGCTTCATCACAACTTATTAGCTAAAGTTTTTCAGCCTGATGACCGTATTTATATGCCGGAGTCCTAAAGTCCACGCGAACGAAGTCGCGGGCATCAGCTAGTTTTTGTAATAAATACTGTAAAATAAGCTTCGGTAATTTTATTTAAGGATTAAAACCCTGAACGCCTTCAGTTCAGAAGTGGGATACGTGGATAATTTATACATTGTTCACGTGTTCCGCCCACGGTCTCAGGCTTTTCTTTTCATTCTCTCTTTGCAATTACTTAGTTAACATTGTAATTTACTTATGTTTCTATCCTATTTGAATAAGTAAAAGCAACAAATGGAATTTAACGAATATTTTGCTGAAAAAGTAAATAGTAAAGTCACGATGTCGAGATTATATCCGCCTGTAACTCTTCAATCTTTGGATAATTTATTACTTTTACAATTTTAATCTAAACATACCATGGTAAGGAACGATTACCTGCAATTTTTTTTCTCTTCGATTTTTATTTGTTGACATTTACATATAAACATATTTTTGGTTATAAATTTAAAAACTAAGAAAAAAAAATAACATGACCTTAAGACTAAATCTGTCTTTAGCTTTGCAATCTTCAGATATTTTTCTGTTTTTACAACTTTTATTCAAATTTACCTTAGTAAGGAAGAAAGTACTGCCCTTATGTCCACGTTTTATTTATTAACTTTTTTTTTTTTTTAAAAAGAATAATAACTAGTATGCTGAATACACATCAATGCTGATTAACAATGTCACAACGCGAAATTAACTATTACTGTCTGCAAGTTTCAGTGATGTGATGGAGTCTGCCGTTGAAGAATCGACGGCTGCTTGGCGAGATGCTGCCAGTAGCGTCGTGGTGGATAATTGTGCGGCCAGTAATCGTGCCGATGACTACACGGATCAGGGGCAGGTCTCGCAAGTGCCAGTCTGCTTTTTTTGAACGTATGCCTCGTAGCCGTAGTCGAACTCATCTTTATGACGAGGCGCGGATACGTCGTAGACTACGTGAAGATATTAGAAGACAACATCGTACGCGTAGTAGCTCACGGGACTCTTTGGGGTCTTACGATAAATACTCTCGATACCGTGAGAACTTTCGCAGTCCCAGGGAGCAGTACCGGCGTGATGGTAATGAGAGGAATCTCTATAGTAGTGATTCGGATGAAAACGATTTTCTTAGAAATAAACGAAGAAGATTATACTCTCGTTCCCCTCGCGTTGGTAATAGACGTCAAACGGAGTTACATCGTAGTAGAGATAATTATGATAAACCTAAGAATGATTCGATGGACACTCATGGTTTAAATAAATTTTTAGATATTTTAAAAGATGTGAAAAGTCAATCTTCACATAAACTTTCTCTGAATAATGTTATCCCTGAGTTTGATCCCATGTCCAAGGATCAAACCATATTGACCTGGCTTACTAAAGTGGAGGAGTGTGCTGAGATTTAATGGATGGAGAGAGAGAGAAATCGTACAGTTTGCACTCCCTAAGCTTACAGGAATTGCCAAGTCCTGGTATCAGGGTCTCAGCACAGTCCTTTACACTTGGAATGAGTGGAAAAAGAAACTCATACAATCATTCCCTTGCCGTGAGGATTACGCGGAACTTTTGACGATTATGCTATCTAAAAAGGCACGGTATGGTGAATCCTTAGAATGTTATTACTATGAGAAGATGAATTTACTTAACCGGTGTGGCATCAAAGGGCGGAAGGCTGTTGATTGTATTCTAAATGGTATTGAGGATCGATCAGTAAGAGTAGGAGCCCAAGCTGCTCAGTTCCGTGAGCCTGAAGAGGCACTCATGTACCTCAAAACGGTTAAGGTAGGGCCCAGCACAGATTTAAGTGAGAGAACGAAACAGGAAAAAAAGGTTGATAGCGCGACATCCTCTACTAATAGGCGCCCTGACTCTCTTAAGAAAATAGTCTGTCATAATTGTAATGAGGAAGGTCACAAAAGTTTTAGATGTCAGAAACCCCCCACCAAGTGTTCTAATTGCGGAAAATTAGGCCATATGGGTATTGTTTGTAGGTCGAGTAAACGCAATGCTCCAGATGCAAATCAAACAGTAACAACGTCCGCTAAGGAAGAGAAGGATGTCTCTGAGCTTAACTTTTTAGAAGGGACTAATTCTAAATATATTTTGGATGTTCTGGTTAATGATACGAAACTTCTCTGTCATGTTGATTTAGGCAGTCAGTGTACCTTGATCAGAAAACAAAATGCGAACAAATTAAATTTGCCTATGAATACCGATAATTTACCTTTGATGAGAGCTATAGGGGGTCATCATGTGGCACCACTGGGTAGATCTAGAGTTGATGTAACGATACAGGGTATTAAAGAAAATATTGAAGTACTAAAATACCCAATACTTTTGGGACATACATTTACAGAGTTACCAAAGATAACTATTATTAATTTAACTTAATTTTTAAAAAAAATTAACTATTATTAATTTAACGCCGAGTCAATTGATTTTTGAGAAAAGTATATCCGATAAAATATGTTTGCGAGCTAAAGAAAATGTTACCCTAAAATCACAGGAGCTTGGTACTATTCCAGTGGTTTCGTCTGATGGCTTTGATGGAAGTGTGTACATTAACGGTTCAATGAGGGGTCCTATTAATCAAGAATATTATTTATTCCCTGGGGAGTATAAACTTAGAGCAGGTTTAGGTCGGATCGTTGTATTAAATGTGTGCGGACAAGACTTAATTTTTAAAAAGGATACACTATTAACCCGGAGCACAGAATACATACTAGTGCTTACGTACAGAAGTCGTACTGTAAAAAGAAATTTAAAGAAATATCTACTCAATATTGTTAGCGATATGGTCTAATTTAACTCGCGTCAGAATTCGTCGCCTACTCGTTTAGATACCTAGAATTCCAGTTGCAAGCCAATTTCATTCTAATTACGCTAGACAAACGGTTCATCATAGGTAGGTACCTACACAAAACCGATTGAGTGAGCAGTTCGCCTAGGGTTGTCAAGATACTAAATTCGCCATCTAGCGCAGGCAATTTCAAACAGGCGTTTTTGGCTGCGCATATATTCACCTACCTTGTTAACTGTACATGCATAGGTAATATATTATAAAGTATATAAATCTTTTTTCGTAATAATAACCATATATATGTTACCAATATATCTTAATATACCTATCATATGACAATTAATGATGTACTAAATAGGTACGGTACCTAATTAGTATAAATAATATAATATAAATACGCTTCCTAAAGACGCTAAAGGTAAGGTACCTTTCAGCGTCTTTAGGAAGCGTAAAAAAGTTAAATCTGGATCACTGTCTGTGTTTAAGCAATTAAACACTGCACAGTATCTTTTTAGGGTTCCGTACGCAAAGGGTAAAAACGGGACTCTATTACTAAGACTTCGCTGTCTGTCACCAGGCTGTATCTCAAGTACCGCAATAGCTAGACAGTTAAAATTTTCACAAATTATGTATTTCTGTTGCCGCTATAACAAATACTAAAAACCAAATAAAATAAATATTTAAGGGGGGCTCCCATACAATAAACGCGATTTTTTTGCTCGATATCAATAATGGTAACAGGTAGGCACTTGAAATATTCACAAAATACTTGATTTTCATAGATAATGGTACGGAATCCTTAGTGCGCGAGTCCGAATTGCACTTGGCCGGTTATTTCTTTTTCTTTCCATGACGATTAAGTCGGTGAATCTGACTCTAGCGAGTCGTCCTTGCTGGATTAGCCTCCATAACCTCTCGTCTGCCAATGCGACATATGATGCGCAGAGTTGAATTATCTGTCGGCTGGCGTCTGGACACATTGTTTTGCAACGCGAGGAAGCGGATTTGTGGCCAAATATTTATTATTTAATGTATTGCCTCTTTATTCTAACTTTATGAAAACATTACAGGATAAACAAGGATAGCATTATTTATCAACGGTTTGGTACCACCCCTAACATTTTTCATTCGAATATCACATTTTTCCGAGGCCCGTCATTCATACGCGCGCGAAACTTTACGTCAAACCTTGTTTATATAATATATCGAGTTTTGGTAATAAATACGATGAAAGGGTAACTAGTAATAATTGTTTAAGTTATATAGTAACAATTCTATGAGATTGGGATAAAATTGATGAAACTTACATACTGAAATCCTTTTTTTTTTTTTTTTTTTTTTTTTAACGGAGGAAAGATCCCTGTTACGGATACCCATCAGCCTGCGGGGGAGGCTGTCGGGTTATGTGGGACTCCACGCCAGAGTGACGTGCCTACCCACTAAAAAACCTCCGGAGTTCCACCTTAACCGCCTTTGCCGGGGACACGGGAAAGGAAATACAACCGCGAACCCCGGCGCGGCTGGCCGCCGAAGCAGCCCCTCCTCGGGGGCGTCTGAGCGCCCCCCCACTCACCAAGTAGGCACGTCCGGAACTCACGGACGCGCCGTACCTCCTCGGCCCAGTTGAGAGGCGGCGAACTCCCACGCAGTCCACCGCCTGTGGGCCCATGGGAGCCAGATAAACCGGCTCCCAGCGGCGGAGAAGATGTGAGGCTCCGCCGCTTACCTCTCGCCGCAAACGCGGTGCGGCACCACTCGGCCGCGGAGGACAGGGAGAGCGGCAACGTAGCACCGACACTCCCTGACCTCCGCGACCGATCATCAACCACAGCCACGGCGGTGTGGCCCCGCCTGAAGCGCCGGGAGAGCAATGAAACATTCCCCTCCCGGCAGCCCCACCCCGGGTGGGGGGAGAACTTCCCACTCCCCCGCCGCCCCATTGGGCGCATCCCAGCAGGCTCAAGGCCGAAGCCGAGCCCGCGGGAGCGCCCCTCCCCGGGTGGGGGGAGATCTTCCCACTCCCCCGCCGCCCCAATGTGGGCGCTCACTGCTGGCGCAAACCGCAGGAGCGCCCCCTCGCAGGTTCCTCTTGGCTTCCCCGTGGCTCCACGGCACCACGGGTACTGAGCCCCCCCGGTACGACAAACCGGGAACCCATCGGGGGGGACATACTGAAATCCTGCTTCAACACCGGACTACTGAGTAAAAACCCACAAAACACTGACACATTTCACCATAGATTTGTAATAAACTCACATTATTTCTTCATTGTTTTCACTATCACCACTAGTAAAACTATATAGCTACACATTGCACTATGTATTTGGTGTATATTGACAATAGTAAGTAAGTAAAACAAAGTAAAACTAATTAAACGCGCGAAATTACATGGCGGTTGATTGACCTTGGGCGAGCACGCGACTGACACTGAGAGACGAACCGATCACTTTCGAACATGGTATGTACTTCCGAATTCCAACGCCACACAGTGGACTGAAAATCGGCTTTCATAGACATAGAGACTTAAAATTTTAAATTTCTTGTTTTTTGATGGATATCGCTTTAGTTAACGATAACTAAGTAAAATATAACTTGCGAGTTGATTTGGAAGAAAAATGAGTGACGTATATTTTTTTTTTTTCGTAAAATGTGTATGGAGCTGATATGAAAAATCCAATTATCTTTGGAACCGCACAAAAAAACGTTATTTCCTTATAGGTAGCCATAGTACGAATTATTTATGATTTTTTGACATACTACACATAGCGGTAACAGCTGCGAAAGTTTTAAAAAAAAATGACGAAAATTTTCATACAAATATTTTTTTCCTTTAAGTCTTTTATACGTCATTTATATTACCAGTGACTATAAACACGGCTTTTAGATCCTTATTTAACGAGTTAAATTTATTTAGCACGTATTTAAGCCAAAGACCACAGATTACTAATAAGTTACCCGAGACTTCGTTCGCGTGGAATGTTGAAATTTTTATATATAACATTTTACTACTTTTTATGTATAAAATTATCAAGAAATTATTCTAAGTAAGTAATTATCGGGGTAATTAGGGTAACTGACAGAGACAATGATCTTAACGAGCGGTAATAACCCAATAAGAAAATTGATTATCACTTAAAAACAGTGAAAGAAAAGGAATAAATAGACTATAATTTAATTACTTATAATATTGCAATTACTTACCATAGGTTCATTAGTTAAATCAACAACTGTATTGAGTTCATGCTAAATAAAGGTAACTCGTTAAACAAGCCGAGTATAATTTAGTCAGTACCTGGGTGAACGAGCTTTGCTCGGTTACATCTCAAACATTAACTTGTCTAAAAACAATACAAAATAAAAAATTATATATAAACTTGAACATTAAAAAAAACAAAAGTGAGTCACCGAGTGAGATTCGAACCCGTAACACTGTTTTAGTGCTCCATATCTTGCGTGGAAAGAAAAACGCATGAAAACTTGAAAACACGCGTTTTTCCAAACATAAGACTAATCTAGATCGATTGTTTACCCCCCAAAAACTCCCATATACCAATTTTCAGCGAAATCGTTAGAGCCGTTTTTGAGATCACAGAAATATATAAATATACAAGAATTGCTCATTTAAAGGTATAAGATTGATTTATGATAATCGACACTGTAGTGTTTGTGTCTATGAATACATACAAATACGCTGTCTCACTCACACAAGTAGCTAGAGCTAAACGTCAGATGTACGTTATATAAGTAGGTTGTGCGGCAGTCTGATCGCTCAGTCTGAGACTGGATGTCGTACAGAGCGGACGTGTCTTAGTGTGAAGGTGAGCCAGTGCATAGTGATAGTGAATATGTAGTGGTACACTACATAATGGTGACGAGAAAGTGATGCGAAGCCACGTGGTGAGTTATTTTTCCATTTTTATGAGCTGGGGTATTTAATGTAAATACTCCAAAGCACAAAGAATTTCAAATCAAAAGTAAATGTTGCATACTGAATATAAAAAAAAAAAAAACAAGGAAAGAGGAAGTGTCGGTTAGCATTTACTTTATTAGGTAATTGGCTATACTTTATTGCAAAATAAAAGTTTGGTTATAGATTAATGGACTTCTGTACTTTGTACATCACGTAAATGAACTGGAAATTATAAGTTGTTAGTTAATGTTAGTTAATCCATAAACTCATTTTACTTATTTTTCAGATTTTTTTTATTAATATTGAATTAAAATATTGACAACTCTCAAATTATAAGAATTTTAAGAGTAATACTGGGTGTAGGCGACAGGAAATAACAACAACGATTTTATGATTTTACGTATGATAAGTTAGCGGCGGAATGACTTGACATACGTATGCCTCGTTAATAGGAAGGCAGGCGACTGGGCGACAAACGCCAATACAAATGTAAGTACTTCAGGTCCGCACACACGCGGGGAGGCTGTATACTCGTCATTGCACCCGTACCTTTAAAATATAATTTTTCAAATAAACAAAATACATAAGTACTTATAACAAATTTTAAACAAAGCTTTCTGAACCGACAATTTTTATACATATTTAAATTCCGTCGTCTACACTGGGTTACCTAAAATACAGAGGCACCAGTCTTTCACAATTATTAGAAAAAAATCTTAACTATGTTTGGTTATTGGTTTTTGCGAAAGAAGGAACTTCTATTCCAATAGGGTAATATAATTAATCACTCCAGAATTTCAATGGATATACGTAACAAAAAATTGGCCAGTCGTATATGACGTTAATTATTACCGGTTAATATTGGAATATATTATTCAAATAGTCATAGTTTTCCGAAGTATATGGATTAAGTGAAATAAATGGGGGTTTATATACTTTTACTTTTACTTAGTATTGTTACTCGTGATATTATAGTTTTCCGCATGAAATGACAAGTGCTGAATTCAAAGAAGGTAGAGTATGAACTTCCTTCATTATTATTATAATTATGTGGTGAAACTCTTTATTATTTTATCTACTCCAAGACAGGCATTAGTTTTTAACCTAAATGTCATGCTGGGGGATAGATACATCAGATCAGGAGTGCGATGCTGCGAGGAAAGGTCGCTAGTCACTGGAGTCAATGAGTAAAAGTTGTGGATGCTTTCTGTCAAGACCGGGAGGCTCACTCCGTGAGTCGGCTGTGATTTACTGGATGAGTAATCACAGCCGACTCACGGTTATTATTATTATTTGTTTTAAAACAAACTAGCAGCTTATTAAGCTGATCTGGTTTCTATATAGTCTATTTTTATATCTGTTCACTGAAGATGCAGTTACAACATTCTCTGATTCCAGCCTGCGACCATATGATTGGAGAGAAAATTATGAAATGGTATTTATTTCTTTTGATTTCACACGATATAATTTCAGCTAATGTCCTCTCAATCGTTATTGTCAGAAAATTGTGATATGCCTTGTTGTGTTGGGTACATAATAATATCCTGTTAAAATTTTGTAGGCTTCGATTGGGTTGCCTTTTGTCTTCGACGTTGTAGCAGTGTGAGACTCAGTTCTTTTATCCCTCATTCATATGGCATATTTAGTAAAGTTTAACCTGTTTTGTTTATGCTGAGAATTACTGCAGGGCTGCTGGGGAGAAGTCTAATTTCAGTCACCACTGTAGCGATAATAAGGGTGCCACAGTTCCCTGTTGAAGCGTTTTGGTGGCATGGCATTGGAGGCTTCACCTTCCTTAATATAGTTTCACATACTGATTTCAGCTACTTTCTACTCAAAGATGTAACGTGAAGGGGAAGGTTGTTGTGTCATGCCGTTTAAACTTTTGTCAGGTTGGGCACGCATTAAATTGCGTGAAGTCATCGGCACGTATTAAATTGTGTGAGATCATTGGCACGCATTAAATAGCGTGAGGTCATCGGCGTGCATTAAATTGTTCGAGGCCAAGAAGGCCGTGAGCGCACATTAAATTGTGCCAGGCCAAGAAAACCATTAAATTGGGTGAGGCCGACACCAGTGTTAATAAAAAATAAAAATAAAAACCTTTATGGTCACGTCCATTTAGTTGGAAGGCACAAGGCACCTCCGTTAAGTCGGAAGGCACGTGCGCCTCTATTTAGTTGGAAGGCACAAGGCACCTCCGTTATGTCGGAAGGCACGTGCACCTCCATTTAGTTGGAAGGCACAAGGCACCTCCGTTAAGTCGGAAGGCACGTGCACCTCCATTTAGTTGGAAGGCACAAGGCACCTCCGTTAAGTCGGAAGGCACGAGCACCTCCATCGTTATTGAGTCAGCCAGGATTCAAATCCCGATTGGCGATAAATTCTAAAAAATATATAAGGAAAATTATTATAGTGGCAAGAAAAATTGTGCAAATATCTGTTATTAATATATATAAATTTACTTTTATCAGCACCACCTGTGGGTTGACTGGTGGAAAAGGCCTTGGGCCTTAAGTTATAAATTTTAATAAATAAAATAAAAAAGTCTGAGAAAGATTGAGCAATCCATACCTACATGAAAATTCATATAAAACTAAGTGGACTTCCACAGACTTAGATATAGCAGAAAGTTAAATATGATCTGAAAATCTGAACACATTCGAGGATTATCACCAACTTGATATGTAGGAAGATGCAAATTGATATGACGGCAAATTAGAAAGACAAATAAAATTTTAACAAGCAAGAACCTAAATAATATGCAAGTTCGTGTTTCTATACTATTGGTTTTAATCATATTAATATTTCATTTGCTGAATTTTGTATTGGCGCATAGTTCTTATTTAGTGATGTGGTTTTAGAATATTGAGCAAAATTTTGGTCGATAAAATAAATAAATCACTATTCACTTCATTATATATTCTCTTTAATTTAAAATCTCCCATGCTGGTCTGGGAGAAACGAAAAATTTAGAATGTACCAGCTGCTTCTCTGCCCGCGCAGATCGTAAAAGCCGATCGAGGGAATGGGCAAAAATGCGAATCATTTTAACAGGCGATGCGGCTAGCAACCCGTCACTGTATTGATTGCTTTTTCATCTTCTCGCCCACCATGATGCTAAAAGTGGCTTTTGAGTCTTGCGGCCGTAGGCTCTGCATAGAGCCGCAAGACCCAAAATGCTCTGTCTGCCCCATTAGGGATAAAGACGTGATAGTATGTATGTATGTATGTTAATTTGAAATATCAAAGTAAGTGATGAGTGAAAGAAAGTTATAGTTGATAGTGTTTTCAGTGTTAACTTGTATTGTAAAACACAATAACATAAAGTGAACACTGAGATTGTTGGTTATTTTGAAACAACTTTACATTAATGCACAACAGTAGTCAAGAACTCGTTACATATCTTATGACGGCCGATATAAGTAGACTAGAATAGCAATTTCAAGCGAAATCAACGAATACTATTCTACGTGATATGTACCACGAGTAAAATGGAGGCCAGTAAAAAATTGAAGAGCAAGAAGAGGTCATCCATCAGAAAGATCAGATGGTACATCTGTCACAACTGAATGTAAAATGCTAATAACAGGAATTACGGAGGATGTCTCGTTTGAACACCAAACAGAGGTTGTAATAATGATGGAAAGATTTTCACCTATTAATTCAGAGAATAAATAAAGAATCAAAATAAGGAAATGTTAAAAGTGCAGACGGGGCCAACATTCAGGCCTTCATTAACCAGGTAAATGTTTGTTATACCGTTTGCTCCTCCTGCCTCCGTGGGGTAGTGGTTAGAGCGTTCGGCTCGTACCCGGAGGTCGCGGGTTCGATTCCCAGCGGGGGCGGCGACTTTGTGTTGTTGTCCTAGTTTGGTTAGTTAAGGGTTAGATTGTCTGATGGGTGAGATGATCCGTGCTTCGGGGGGCGCGTTGATCCGTCGGTCTCGGTCACTGTCTTTGACATTGGTCGTTGCCTAGAACCACGTCAGAAGACTTTAAGGCGGTTTGGAGGCTGACACTAGTGTTAGTCACTGACACACACGTTAAGAAGAAGACCGTTCGCTCATTAGTGAGCAAGTTTCAATGCTTTTTATGTATTTTTACACAAACAAGTGACCATGATCTTAAGATGGGTGTTCCACCCGAATCGTCCGAATCCTCAGGTAAATTGACGTAGGACCATTTCAATGGTTTTCTTAGGAGTTCAAATCCAAACCAGGATGAAACTGGTCGAACGCATAGGCCTGCTCTCGTAGAGTAAATGCGTCGTTATTGAACAGTATGGCAGCATCCATAAAGTCGTACGTGATGTCAACTAGGATATATATTTAATTAATAAGCAAATAATATATTTTGTTAATTTAGCGCATCACGTACTAACTGGACGTGTAGATTCAATATAACACTGTACAATGTTTTAGTATAAATACTCTGCAATAATCAAATAAATTATCCACTATCCCGTCGCCACTCCTGGCCTGTAGACGGTGATGGATCGAACCAGATCCAATGGGTTTCATTAATACCTTCGTGGTCGCTATATACCCCGACGAATGGTACACACGCCATAATTGGTGACCCCGACGTGATCGCTATATACCCCGACGTGATGGACACGCGCCGCGAGATTGGAGCAAAATTCATAATATAATATATAAATAAAAAGTCATAATGAACTCCGTCAATAATCTTGGGTTACAAATTGACTCCACCCTTAGCTGGACCACTCACATAACATCACTCTAAGTCTTCAACAATTAAATCGTCTTAGGAATTTTTTACCTGTCAAGACAAAGATCTTACTTGTCCAGTCTTTAATTTTGCCTATCTTTGACTATACTGATGTGTGTTTTCCCGACCTCAATGTAGATCTTTTGAATAAACTTGATCGACTCCTTAATAACTGCATTCGTTTTATCTTCTGTCTTCGAAAATATGATCATGTGTCTTCCTTTCGTTCTGAACTTAATTGGCTTCCTATTCGCCAACGCAGGGAACTTCGATTACTGTGTACTCTTTTTTCAATTCTTTCAAATCCTGGTTACCCTGAATATCTAAAATGTAAATTTAATTATCTGTCAGACACACACGATCGTTAACTTCGTTCTAATGAGACACGTCAGCTCTTTATCCCCCTTTTCCGAACAAATTTTATGTCTAACTCTTTTTCTCTTCAAGCCTCACGGCTCTGGAATGCTTTACCCGTTGACATAAGAGAAGTTTCCACCAAATTCTCGTTTAAAAGAAAAGTTTACGCTCACCTCTTGAACTCCCTTTCTTCATAAAGTCATTATTATTTACTTCTTCACTTCTCAACTATTTAGGTATATGTTATTATAAGTAAATGTGTATGTATGTATTGTATATATGTAAGAAGACATATATTGGTATATATCATAGGTATATAATGTAGTTATATAGTATTATTTGATATGTGTAAGTATATTGTATTGTTTTTTGTGCCGCATCGTTTTTTCTGTTTATCCCTATGGTTGACTGGGAGAAAATGCTCTTAGCATTAAGTCCGCCATTTGTTAAAAGTATATTTGTACTTTGGAACAATAAAGTTTGATAAAATAAAATAAAAACGCAAGAACCCGACGACTCAAGCCTGAAGAAATGGAAAGAAGATTAACGTGCACATTTCCACTGGCCTCCCACAAGCGGGTCCCACCAGTGGAATTTCAAGAAGCAAAGGAACCACCAGGCAATCATAGTGGACTAAACCGAATCAACAATGGACGTCAGCTGTCACCGTAAACTCCATTAAGATGAAAAATAGCGATAACATCATTGAAGAAAATACCGTCTACATTATCACTAACGTCATAATGATACAGAAATAGATATGACGTCACAAACTGCATCACTTTATTTAGAATTGCTGCATTACGGACGAACAAAAATGCAGATGCAGCAAAATTGATCGAGGTCAAGATAGCAAGGCCGCAGATGGCCGTATGTTGTTCAGAAAGGCGTAATTTAGAAGAATTTATATGTCAACAAGGAATATTGCACAGCATTTTGTGCTATCAATAAGTTCCAAAGCCAAACTACTACCGACTTACACAGTGGTTATAGAATTTTTGGCAAATAAGGAACAAATATTTTGATAAAAATGAAGCCTGCAAGAAAAAGAGCGAACAACTTTAAAATGGAACAGCGATCATAATTTTGACTAGAAAACATCTATGAATACGAATCACAGAAGCCGATTTTCGGAAGCACAATTTCTACTGAAAATAACTCTCTCAAGATGCTTCAAATGGTTAACAGCAAGCAATCTCCAGAGCAAGCCAGCAAACTGGTCATATCCAGGTCCACATCAGCCGACGCACCGAGCTCCTGGTCCTGAGATCAAGTACCCACAGCGACTATTATAGCGTTTGGCACATCCGCCCAGCTCACGCTTTGGATAATGAATTATGTCTGGCCACTCTCCAGCGGGGCGACGTACAACGTACTAATTTATAGTTTGAAATAGGTTTGGTTATGTTATTTTTTTAAAAAAAAAGGGGGAGTATTATGGCAGCATCCATAAAGTCGTACGTGATATCAACTAGGATATATATTTAATTAATAAGCAAATTATATATTTTATAACTGGACGTGTAGATTCAATATAACACTGTACAATGTTTATAGTATAAATACTCTGCAATAATCAAATAAATTATCCATTATCCCGTTGCCACTCCTGGCCTGTAGACGGTGATGGATCGAACCAGATCCAATGGGTTTCATTAATACCTTCGTGGTCGCTATATACCCCGACGATTTGTACACACGCCATAATTGGTGACCCCAATACTACTCCCCGTAGCCAAAATAGCCAATGCTAATAAGCTGGACAGAGCACCGCAGATGGACAAGAATGGGTTATGGTCTTGAGTGGGAGATATACATACAGTGGTGGACCTCCCAGGACAGGCGTAGGGTTGGCCACTCTAAGCGGACTTTACAGTACGCCGTTGCAGCAAAGATGAAGACAGTTTGGCTGACCTGGTCCCGAATAGACCGCTTGGCCAAAAAACAGATTGCGGTGAAGATCTGCCCACTTCGGGGCCTTAGGACTTAGTAAAGTAAACTGTCAGATGGTAGAAATGGTTAAAAATGACTGTTCAAAAATCTGATTAGTATGCTTTGTCAGAGCCAGAGCATATTATAAGTTGAATTAAGTCTAGAAAAAAAAAATAGTGAAAACATGTTTTTTTAAGTTATTTTTAAGCTTTAAATATGAATTAAAGCAGGAAATACAGTAGAGATTGGCACTGGCAGTCAAACCTGACCGATTAAGTCTACAAAGGTAAAAGAAGTTTAATTATTGGTTATTTTGAGTCATTGCTTTTTAGTTCGAATTCACTTTAAAAATAAGCGGCCAAGTGCGAGTCGGACTCGCCCATGAAGGGTTCCGTAGTAGCAAATAACATAATATAAAAGTCTTGTAGTATGTTTTTTTTTATTTTTATATTTTAGTTGATTGAATAAGAGGTAAATTGCCGTTTATAATTTATGACGTATTAAAAAAAAACAACTTACTAGATATCGTTCAAACCAATTTTCGCTGATAGTTTTCATGGTAATGAACATCATGTATTTTTTTTAGTTTTATGATTCCCTTATTTTAGAAGTTACGGAGGGGGGGGACACACACTTTTTTCCACTTTGGAAGTGTCTCCCGCGCAAAGTATTTGGTTTAGAAAAAAATGATATTAGAAACCTTAATATCATTTTTAAAGACCTATCCATAGATACCCCACACGTATGGGTTTGATGAAAAATAAATTTTTGAGTTTCAGTTCTAAGTATGGGGAACCCCCAAAATTTCTTGTTTTTTTCTATTTTTGTGTCAAAATCTTAATGCGGTTCACATAATACATCTACTTACCAAGTTTCAACAGTATAGGTCTTATAGTTTCTGAAAAAAGTGGCTGTGACATACGGACGGACAGACAGACAGACAGACATGACGAATCTATAAGGGTTCCATTTTTGCCATTTGGCTACGGAACCCTAAAAATGGGAGAGGATAGACGGAGAGTGACAAAGTGAAAAAGCTGAGTTCATAGTAGTGTAAAAGCTATATCTGAATCTATCAATATTCTTATTCAATGAGGCCGGAGATTTAATTTAATCGTGGGTTATAAGATAACCTAGTTTTAATTTAAATATATTTCGTAAATCTTCTCATTACAAAAACATTGATAAGGAAGGGATGTAGTGTTTGTGTCTATGAATAGATACAAATACGCTGTCTCACTCACACAAGTAGCTAGAGCTAAACGTCAGATGTACGTTATATAAGTAGGTTGTGCGGCAGTCTGATCGCTCAGTCTGAGACTGGATGTCGTACAGAGCGGACGTGTCTTAGTGTGAAGGTGAGCCAGTGCATAGTGATAGTGAATATGTAGTGGTACACTACAGACACAACACAATACACTTTTTTTTTATTTCACTCTACACTCATTTTTGTTCCAAATCAACTCGCAAGTTATATTTTACTTAGTTATCGTTAACTAAAGCGATATCCATCAAAAAAAAGACATTTAAAATTTAAAGTCTCTGTGTCTATGAAAGCCGATTTTCAGCCCACTGTGCGTCGCGTCCGTTCGTGCCGCGTGTGACGTTGACGCTCAGTCACGGTCAATTGTTCGTTCGTTCGCGCTTAGTACAAAACTAACGCGAAAGTTTGTAGACATTTTTATGAGTTTATAGCAAACTTTTTGTATAAAAGTCTTTCATTTGTTGTTAACAAACTATCAGTGATGTTTTATATTCATTCACGTCATAAAAACTTTCAAAATAATCGATGCATTAGATGTAATAACTAACTAAAACAATGGCTGTGATTTTTCAAGGAGTGTTTTGATGTGTTGTGTGATTTTACTCATAACTTTTAAAGGAAATACTATTAGTGTGTGAAACTTCAGTGGAGTGATGTCAATGGTAGCAGCTTCAAAGGTAAGCAACAATAATTATGATACTGATATCCTCTCAACTGAAGTAAAACTTATTAAACGCGCGAGATTACATGGCGGTTGATTGACCTTGGGCGAGCACGCGACTGACACTGAGTGAGGAACCGATTAGTTCCGAACGTGGTATGTACTAGTGGTGGTTAATATAACGTATAGCTGATAAAAAAAACACGCTATGTACTCGCCACGAAAAGCGCCTGCTAAACATTTATTCATATTATGCTACGTCAAACCGAATCGCGCAGTCGTTAACCTAGCGGGGCGCTGCCGTTGCCGCGGCTCGCGCTCGCAACGAGTGCGCACGTTTCGTTCGATCGTTTTGGCGTTATAAAAATAACATTCGCAAATTGAGCATTATACGTTTAGCGCTGCGCCGCGTTCACGCGTTGTATTCATTATTCCGTTGTAGGCGGCGGAGGACGTTTGGAGATTTCGCGCGCTAATGCAAAGTCTGTTGACTGATGAATTATTATGTTATGAAAATTGTGTTTGTGTAAATATACTCTGTTACAAATTCACGTTGGTTATAATAAAACTGACCAAAAAGACGCCATTAAATATTTAATGATTTACTATGAAAACTTTATATTTAGTCAAGTTTTTACGTGATTACTATCTCGTAAAACTTTACACTTTATGAATTATTCATATTGTTATAAATTAGCAAAATAATGGCAAATTCTAATACATAAGGTCTTTGATTTTCTTTACTCGTAATAATTTTTTATTAAAATTTTTTGAAGTTTTTTGAAATTTTCTTTGAAATTCTTTGAAATTTTTATTTTTTATTTTTTTAATCGTTATAACATAGAGTCAAAAGTAACATGGTATAAAGATTTAGCATATTCCATGTAACATGTTACGAAAATATAGCCGTTAAGAACACCACTAGTATGTACTTCCGAATTCCGACGCCACACAGTGGACTGAAAATCGGCTTTCATAGACATAGAGACTTGAAATTTTAGATTTCTTGTTTTTTTAATGGATATCGCTTTAGTTAACGATAACTAAGTAAAATATAACTTGCGAGTTGATTTAGAACAAAAATGAGTGACATATAATATTTTTTTAGAAAAATGTGTATGGAGCTGATATGAAAAATCCAATTATCTTTGGAACCGCACAAAAAACCGTTATTTCCTTATAGGTAGTTATTGTATGAATTATTTATGATTTTTTGACATACACATAGCGGTCACAGCTGCGAAAGTTTTAAAAAAAAATGACGAAAATTTTCATACAAATATTTTTTTCCTTTAAGTCTTTTATACGTCATTTATATTACCAGTGACTATAAACACGGCTTTTAGATCCTTATTTAACGAGTTAAGTATTTAAGCCCGAGACTTCGTTCGCGTGGAATGTTGAAATAATATCTAAGGATCTACGCAGCGGATTGGAATAAAACTTCACCAGTTTTTAAGTATGACCTTCAACAACACAACTTTGAAACTGTATTGAATTTCACTGACCGTGCTTTGCTCGGTTACATCTTAAACATTTACTTGTCTAAAAACAATACAAAATAAAAAAATATATATAAACTTGAACATTAAAAAAAAACAAAAGTGAGTCACCGAGTGGGATTCGAACCCGTAACACTGTTTCTAGTGCTCCGCATCCTTAACCGCTGAGCCAAACCGATGGCGGCCGGAGCTTCAAAAGTAAGCAACAATAATTATTATACTGATATGAAAAAAGCGTCCTCCAGGCTATATTCTTGGCCCCGTTTTATGTACTGCATTCGGAAAGCTAGAATCGTATGTAGAATGTTGATTAGCTTTCCGTAAAAAAATACTATGAAGACTGTATATTTATTTTCTAATTATCGTTATTTATACTTTATCATTAACGATTGATATAAAAAATAATAATTAATGTGATTTATTTCATAATTACAAAGATTTCATACCTAACACCAGAAAATATCTGGTGTACCTACTTTTCACCTGTGATTTTATAAAATTTCAGCTGTGATCATACTTTTTTTTTAAATAAATGGACAGAATATTTTATTCTGAACACAAAGATATATATATTATTCACTGTTCTCTTCTAGTTTTTAAGATATTGTTAAATTTGTAAAACACGACGCACGGGTCGCGGTTTCAGAAAACAAAGGGCGCCAGTTAGGCGCGCGACTGTCAGCTGTCGCGCGCAGTTGAGAGGATATAGAGGCCGCAATGTGTAGGTATATTTTCGATACCTAAACGGGGAGTGACACAGGCCTGCCCGGAGCTCGCCTGTTGTTACAGTTAGTGAGATATCAGCCGTAGTTTTTGAAAATACACATGTGGATAATAGAATCATTTGTGGGCCAACTATATCTAGTGAACAACGCATGCAGTTACAGAATCTTTTATCTAAATACAATGATTGTTTCTCATCCGGTTTAAATGACTTAGGGCTAACGACCGCGGGAGAAATGGTGATAGAAGTCGAAAACGATGAACCAGTAGTTTATCGACCATATCGAATGTCAGTGACAGAAAGAGCTCTTGTGCGCGATATGGTGGATGAAATGCTGGAGGCAGGTATCGTACGAGAGTCTTCGTCGCCATATGCCAGCCCTATCGTTTTGGTTAAAAAGAAAACCGGAGAAAAAAGACTTTGCGTGGACTATCGGGCGCTAAACAAGCGAACGAAAAAGGACCACTATCCTCTTCCTCGTGTTGAGGATCAATTAGATCAGTTATCTGGTAACAATTTATTTACGTCTCTTGACCTCGCATTTGGGTACTACCAAATCCCAATTTCGGCATCTTCCCAAGAGCGAACCTCATTCATAACGCCCGACGGACAGTATGAATATACCCGCGTTCCGTTCGGCTTAGTAAATGCTCCATTGGTATTCCAAAGAACGATTAATAAAATACTCTCAGACGCAAAAGTAAAATATGCTTTAATTTACATGGATGACATTTTGATTCCATCACGCTCATTTGAAGAAGGTTTATTTAGACTCGAGGAAGTTTTAGAACTCCTTAGAAAAGGGGGGTTAACTTTAAAGCTAGCAAAATGCAACTTCTTCTTTAATGAGATAGACTTTCTGGAATTTGAAGTCAGCTCTGAGGGTATAAAGCCTGGATCGCGTAAATCTGAAGCTGTAAGTAAATTTCCGATCCCGTCTAATCAGCATGAACTAAGACAGTTTATAGGATTGGCTAGCTTCTTTAGGAGGTTTGTCCGCAACATCGCAGTCATTTGTAAACCCCTAACAGATCTTTTAAAAAAGGACTGTGTGTGGAAATGGACAAAGGAACAAGATAATTTGTTTAATTCCATAAAAGAGAAATTAGTTTCGAGGCGTATTTTAACTCTGTATGATCCAAACCGGAGACACAATTGCACACTGACGCGTCCAAACACGGAGTCGCAGGGATTCTACTACAAAAAACAGATGAAGGTTTATTTAAGCCGGTATCTTATTTCAGCCGCAAAACCACACCTGATGAGCAACGCTTGCATTCTTTCGAATTAGAAACCTTAGCGGTTGTAGCTTCCTTAAGTCGATTTCGCGTCTATCTACTTGGGATACCTTTTAAAATATTCACGGACTGCAATGCATTGCGAACAATGCTTACGAAACGAGATTTAGTACCGCGCATTGGCAGATGGTGGATACAACTCACGGAATTCGATTGTGAAATCGAATATCGTCCAGGGGCTAGTATGACACATGCGGATGCCCTAAGTAGGAATCCAGTAGGTATAGCCGCTGCTGAAAAGCATAAAATACTTGATGTGCTTGCGACTGAACCCGAAGACTGGATAGCCACTGTTCAGTCTAGTGTTGAGGAATTAGCTAGAATTAAAGAAATTTTGGGATTAGGATGTAGTTAAAAACTATAAACTCAAAAATGGCAAGGTTTATCGCATAATAGGATCAGAGGGAGAAGGAAGTATGCGTTGGCTCGTCCCTAAAGGTGTTCGCTGGCAAGTCGCTAAAATGAACCACGACGATGTTGGTCATTTTGGATTCGATAAAACGCTTCACCGAATACAGCAATCTTTTTGGTTCTCGAAAATGAGACGTTTTGTGAAAAAATATGTTCGGCCTTGTTTAGAGTGCGCGCATCACAAAAGTGGTACTAGTAAGCAACAAGGAGAATTACACCCCATCCAAAAAGCCGAAATCCCTTTTCACACCATTCATGCGGATCATTTGGGACCATTCGTGCGCACTAAGAGAGGTAATATATATTTATTGGTGATAATCGATGCTTTTACTAAATTTATAAACATAAAACCTGTCAGAAATACTAAGAGTTCAACAACGATAAGAGTTTTACGCGAGCACATAAGTTAATTTGGTACTCCCGTTAGGTTAATTACAGATCAGGGGACTTCCTTCACCGTAATAGCTTCCGCGCTTTTGTTAAATCAGTAGGCATCAAACATATTCTCAATGCCGTAGCCACGCCGCGAGCTAACGGGCAAGTGGAAAGATTTAACAGAAGTATTTTGGATGCGCTATCCACTAAGTGTCATGATCAAGATGATAAATCTTGGGATGAGTATGTACCATACATACAGATTGGTTTAAATACCACCATACATAAAACCACCGGAAAAAAACCCTCTGAACTTCTGTTTGGTATCCGGCTTAAAAGTACCACTGAGAATATTCTTAGTGAAATTATCGATGAGGTATCAGACCCAATACCATCCGAAGGCATTGACGAAGTTAGACATGAAGCAGGTATACGTATATCTAACCAGCAGGCTAAAGACAAACTTAATTTTGACAGTAAGCGTATTACAGACGTCATTTTTTCAGTAGGGGACCTGGTTAGCATAAAAAGAGAAGTTCCTAGCGATGGTAAGTCAAAAAAATTAGTCGTCAAGTATCAAGGACCTTACCGGGTCTTAAAAATCTTGCCTAACGACCGCTATTTAGTAGAGGACACCCCTCTTACACACAATAAGCCTTGGCTTAGCTTCGATAAGAACTTTGGTAGTTCAGAATCTGACAATGATGAAACTACACAAGAGGAATAATTAAACAGCTAGCATAATCGTCACATTCCCCAATAATTAATTTGGTCTGTTAATCTATAAAGTATAGTAAGTTATAATATTTTACTTTTGTTCAAAACAGAATGCCCAAATAAGGGGCTTATAAAATGTTTTGTAATAGCTTACTAATATAGATAATGTAAAATAATATTGATACCAAATTAAGAGTAGTAAAGTCGAATTGAGATGTAATAATTTATTATCTCTAGATATTATTGATTGCCCTCTAAATTGATTGTGTAATTTTAATAAACATTGTACCTACATTATAGCACATATAATTCATTCACCTTAGGCAATTCTAAATACAGAAATGTAATTGTAGATAATAATTATTAATTATATATTATAGTAATTATAAACTAATGTTCATTCTCTATGATAAAATTCTTGACACAATTGTATTACTCTTAGAATAAAATGCAATGTAATAATGTACTGATACATGAATACGATCTGTAATGTAGTGTGAAATATTTGATATCTGATATTATTGTTATCGTTAATAATTTACAAACATATTTTAATCAATAATAATTAATATTTTGAATCAACAATCGCAAAGGGACTTGCTCGAGCAGGATGGCCGAGCTGTTAGCTTAATAATTTATTAAAGTACATTTTATAATTCTATTTATTATTCTACAGAAGTAATATTTAAATTTGACTAATTAAAAAGTATTTATAATGATCGAGTGAACGAATTCAAACGTGCATTCGATTAGTTCACTCAATCATTCATTTTTCACTTTTTGCGGGTCGAGTATAAAAACGGCATTCGTTATCCGATCGTTGGCGTGGACGGATATTCGTTAAGTTATTAAGTGCGAGTGAAAAGTGAACCATACTGCTGGAGTAATCACAAGGTTAGTGTTCGTGTTACTATTAATATAGTACTATTAATATGTTACGCAATCATTAAATTTCATTACGCCCGGAAGTTATATTTTTGTAACAAATACTGTAAAATAAGCTTCGGTAATTTTATTTAGGGATTAAAACCCTGAACGCCTTCATTAGTCTACAGAAACTGGGACCTTTATGAGTACCCTTTGTTACCGAAAACTACAAAACACACCTGGTCAATTAAAACTTCGTCACAAATTGAAAAACTTAGATATGTTATTTTAGGTTTACAAACAAACAGAAAAAACAATGGGATAATGGTATGTCTGGGTTCGATCACTGTGATATTCGAGATGTCAAAGGTTTTTTAAACTCTACATATTACCCGTACGGAAGTTACAATTCCAACTTTGCAAAACATAACTATGCGTTAATATACGAGCAATATACTTTCAACAGTCTTATTATAACCGTCCAAGCAAATCCATTAACAACATAATATTGCACCATTATTCGTGATAGATTGTTCTAGACAGAACGATAATATCAAATCAGGGCCGGTAATAAACATTTGTTTAGAAATTTGTTTAGAAGGTTTGTTTCACTTAAATCACCTGTCGAAATTGGCCAGGTTATTTAACTCCACAAAATAGAGTACTTAAGTAACCTCAGGCCAGGAGATTTAAGTCGACTACAAAGTTGGTCAACTTAAATCACTCCGAATACCCAGGTGATTTAAATCCACTAGATAGACAACTTAAATACCCTATGCTAGAGGATTAAAATAAACTAGACTTTTATTTATTTCTTGGTATATATTTATTTCAAACAACCTTTAGTAAAATTATTTGTCACTTACCGTTGCAATTAAATCCAATGTGAACTAAAATTTCTTCGTAAATCGACTTGTGAATGCGATTGTTAGGTACTTTTTGTTCCAAATAAAAAATCTTTTTACATAAAAGTTTATTAGTGAAATTTAGTGAAATCAATTAAAAATCAGGTCAATAATAATTTAGGAGTTCTTCTTCTTTTAAAGAAGCGTGCGTATGGTTGGCGTAAGTAAGCAAATAACTCAATCTCAAGATTAGTGAACTTATTTGCTAAAACTAGGGTCAAGAAGTTTAGTTTTTTTTTTGGTCGGAATAAAGTACGTAGGTACAAAAAATATATATATGTACTCATTTACAAAATGTTTAATAAAAACTTCATAGATTTGTCTTCATCTACCTACTACTATGAAAAACAAAAATAATTAACCACCCTCAGTATGTAACAACCATTGTAAAAAAAATAACATCGAAGTATAAAAAAATATAATTGTAATTTGTAAAAAGTGAGTAAAAATTAACATAAATTTACCAACTGTAAAAAAAAAATTATCCACCATAAGTCACTAACCCCTAGTCCAAAACTTTGAATCGCTGTATCTTTGTGAATGTTTCCTACTTTGCTCAACAAAAAAAAATAGCAGAAAAAAATAGCGAAAACACTACTTTGCTAGATTTTTTGTTTAAATTTACGTTTAATTTATAGTTTTATAAGATATAGCTAAGAACCACCGCAAGAGAATTTGCTTTCATATGAAAAAAACGCATAGAAATCGGTCCATCCGTTCGAGCGCTACAATGCCACAGACAGACACATTAGCATGAAACTTTTTTGTCAGTGTTTAAGAATTTATGATACTTACGAGTACTTATATCCAAAAATATTGTCTAAGGAACGTATAGGTGGTATGTATAGCGATAGGTGATAGGTATGCTTATACGCGTTTACATACTACTTTTTATATACTCTAAATTTTCCATACTGATGCCCGTTTAGTAGTAAAGTTTGCCCTCTTCCTCGTTTGATGAATTTAAACTCCATGATAAAATAACACAGTATTTACAGCACAGATCTTATTGAAACTTGCAAAAACCGCACACGCCACTATGAAATTGTGTTATATACGACTGTCAAATTTGTAAGTACCTAGTTAATTAATTCACTTGTATGAAATTGTGATAAACGACTATCAGATTTGTGGGTAGTAAATAAAAATTTTACCTCTTCAATATTTCTCACTATTCATTTTTATAGTCAAATATGTATGTGCCCGTAATTTTAGGTGATAGGTATACTTATACGCGCGATGGGTTGTTCTCTAGGATCAAATCAAATGCTTAAAATAAGCTAAACATACATCATCATCATCATCATTTCAGCCGCATAACATCCACTGCTGGACATAGGCCTCTCCCAAAGATTTCATAAACATACATCTTTATCCTTGATGGGACAGACAGGTTATTCAAGTTGACTGTTTTGTCGAGTTAAACCACCCGAGATTTATGAGTGATTTAAGTGGAATAATTGTATCATAATTTAGTAGTCGACTTAAATAACCTGACCTCAGGTAATTTAAGTACTCTATTTTGTGGAGTTAAATAACCTGGCCAATTTCGCCAGGTGATTTAAGTGGAACAAACCGTTTAAAACTAGAGTGCAACAGAGAGATACCTGATCAGCCAACAGCATATTGTCTCATTTTGCATGACTGTATTGTCGAATATAGACCTCTGAGCAACATTGTTCGTAAAATATCATGAACTCGATTATTTTCATCGATGTTCAAGGATTGCTATAATAAATTTGTAATCAAAGAGTTTGCGTAAGCTACTAAGGAGTTTACTCAAGATTTTTAAATTAAACCTCCATATGTATATACTACATTATCTACGGAAGAAAAGAAGACCGTTCGGTACCTTGAGCGACAAAGGGGAATTTTTTGGAGCCAGGGATATATCAATTTTAGAGATTTTAAAAAAATTATTACGTCAATGATGCTAAACAAAATTATTGTTATGAAAAATCTCGAGAAACAGAAATGGATAATGGACCTGATCTATAACTGTGTTTTAATAGACATTGAAGACATAGGAAGTCCTAATTTTTTGACTTCATATAAAACTTATTGCAAAAATGAAAGTAATTTTAATGTCTAAGTCATAAGAATTTTTCTAAAAAATGTCATTTGTATCAGGTAATGGTATTAAGAAATTTATTTCGTCGAGTATTTAAAATAAATTATATAAAATCAAATCAATATATTTTCTTTTACATTATCATATCCTTGGTTAGTTTAAACCTATCATATTGTATTCAGTTATAAAAAAAGACATACTTCTTAGGTATTCTATTTATTTATTCATCTCTTAAAAATAATTAACATACTTATAGGATTCACTTATAGGAATCACTCGTCATTGATTAGGCGAGCCGATCTCACGCGTCTTATCATAAAATATAAAATAGATATTCATTTTTAAAATCCGTGACCTAGAACTACTTAAGCATAAAACTGCTGCATAGTAAAAGGTGTTTTATTACTTATGAATCTACAACTTGACATTATTTTAAAATTTTGACATTCTAAAAATTAGATTTAAATTATGATATGACATAACAAACAATGTATTCTCTGTCCACATTAACTTTAAGTATTAATTTAATTGTGAGTTGACGTCCTTGGAGAAAATGCTGCAGTGCAGTTTGTTACCGCTTCTTCTGTACTAGCGCTTTGGAAGCGGTATTAAACTTAGCTGTAAGTAACCATTTGACGTCAACAATTGTGCAACAAAACAATGACGATTATTAAGAGATATTATAAATATCCTATGATAATATTTGAATTGAATTGAATTTGAATTGAATTGAATAATATTGTCTTTAAAACGCGCTCGTGCTTGCAAGGAGGTATAACAGGTCTGGTAATGTAGTGTTTTTTATTGCTGGCAATCTTGTGCCACGAGTGTCAGTGTCAAGTTGACAAGACGATTTTCCCGTTCTCTTGCTATCATCTCGTCGCCGCGCACGCAGCGTTTATGAAACGCTCATCTTTCATTTACTTATATTTTAGACATTAAATAGCATTCGTTACCCGTCCGGATTGAATAAGTGAAGTTTAGTGGTGTTGACCTACAAACATTGTTTTCCAAGCCAGGCAAGGACTCAAAGGATCGCTGCAATACGAGCACGTAAGTACCCGACCGCATCTGCCTTTTTAGGGTTCCGTAGCCAAACGGCAAAAACGGGACCCTTATAGATTCGTCATGTCTGTCTGTCTGTCCGTCCGTATCTCACAGCCACTTTTTTCCGAAACTATAACAACTATACTATTGAATCTTGGTAAGTAGATGTATTCTGTGAACTGCATTATGATTTTCACACAAAAATAGAAAAAAAGACATCAATTTCGGGGGTCCTCATACTTAGAACTGAAATTCAAAAAAATATTTTTCATCAAACCCATACGTGTGAGGTCTCTATGGATAGGTCTTTATAAATGATATTGAGGTTTCTTATATCATTTTTAGGGTTCCGTAGTAAACAAGGAACCCTTATAATTTCGCCATGTCTGTCTGTCTGTCCGCGGTCCTACTCAGAAGCTATAAGTACTGGAAAGCTATAATTTGGCATGGATATGTACATTTATCATGGCGAAAAAGTCGTTAAATAAAATATGGAAACAATTTTTTTTAGGGTACCTGCCATACAAGTAAATAGGAAGTCAATATTTTTTTTCTCTACAAACACATTGTGTGGGGTTTCGTTAAATAGGTCTTTCAAAAATATTGTGAGCTTGGGAACACCAATTTTCGATTTAGGGATCCGTGTCTGATTTTTTTTGTTCAAGCCACGTGTCCCCCCCGTCTATCTGCTAAACGGTTATATATAGACACGTGATAAAAATCACAGATATAGTTTATATAATGTTGTTTATAGGAAAACAATCAGAGCTAAGTAGGGTTAACAAATTAAAAAGTTATAGGCGATCAACTTATAAAATGTACTCGAAAAGGAAAATTTCATACAAATTCAATAGATACTTAGACGTTTTAGTGGCATGAACTCAAAGTTGGCATTTACAACTACGGAACCCTACACTGCGCGTGGCCCGACACGCACTTGGCCAATTATTTCTAAACTGCATAAATAAATAAATTTTTGCATAATTTTTTTGTCCTAATATGCTTTGGCATACTGGGTTTAGCATAAAATATTTTGTCATAATAAAAGTCAAGTCAAAGTCAAAGTCAAATTTATTTATTTATCTTTGGATATTTGTATCACTTGATAATTGTCACTTTTTTTCCTTTCGATTTCTTATAAGGTAAATGTTGACGTCAGATCATTTACTTATAGCTAAGTTTACTGCCGCTTCCAAAGCGCAAGTACAGAAGAAACGGTAACAAACTGTACTGCAGCATTTTCTCCAATAACGTCAACTTACAATTATACTGGTATTAAAATTAGATATGTGGACTGAGAATACATTGTTATGTCATAATTATTAATTAAGCATGATGTCAAGTTTGAAATTAATGTCAATTTGTAAATTTTGTACTTAAACATGTACAGAATGTTCTTAAATTATGACATTTGTGAATGTACAAATACAAACCTTTAAGAGGGACCCGCGCCAAGCTCAAGCCAGACATTTTTGTCTCTAAGGTAATCATCGGTTCCGTAATAAGCTTTATCACAGAGTACTTTCTTAACATAAACTTTAAATTTTCTATCTGGCATACTAAGAACCGATTCTGGCAATTTATTATAAAACTTTATACAGTTTCCCATAAACGACTTACTGTTTTCAGCCTATAGGACGGAGTAAATAAATCATTTATATTACGTAAGTTTCTATCCGTAAAATCACCCACTTTATTAAACAAGGCAATATTTTTCCTTACATACATTATATTTTTAAATATGTACTGGGATGGTACAGTAAGTATATCAATTTTCTTAAAAAAATGTCTTAGGGAGTCTCTTGATCCTAAACCGTAAATAAAACGAATTGCCCTTTTTTGCAAAATAAAAATAGTCTGTATATCAGCTGCACTCCCCCATAGAAGAATCCCATAAGACATCAGACTATGAAGTTACGACTATGACTCTTTAATTTTATTTGGTGCATTATTGATTTTTCTACTAATGTAGATAGCTTTAGCATTTTTGCAAACTTTTTTAAATAATTTAGAATATTTTTTAACATACTCAACAAAGTTAGGGTTGAAATTAAATTGTTTTTGGGCATATAAATCAAATAATTTTCTTCTACTTATATAAATACCTTTAGTTGCCCATTCATTAAACTTTAACCTACCATTAACATTAACTTTTTTCTGTTCCAATGTTTCTGAATATTCTTTAGACACTGTACTAAATAATTTATTGTAGTGATCATCAGGATTACTTCCTGTGTATATGACTGAACATAACTTATTTTCTAAATTCTTTTTGAGCTTATGAATTTTTTTTGAAGTAATAGGCCTACACATGATTTTATCTTCTTTCAAGCAGCGGGTGGACTCCTTGACAAAAGAAACAAATACACCCATATGGTCAGATGGCAACTTGTTAATTACAGATTTCTTAAAATAATTTATATTGGTAAAGAAATTGTCCAGACACGTGGCCGATGTAGCAGAGATTCTAGTAGGTTCAAAAAAAACGTTTTCTAGGTCATAACATTTAAAGAGGTTTAAAAATTGTGTACTCCTTGGATTCTGCACTAGAATATCAACATTGAAGTCACCACAAATAATTAATTTTTTTTTACTAATTGAAGCTAACTTTAGCACCTGATCCATTACTTTCAAAAATCCCCTAAAATCGCTATCTGGTGGACTGTGTACGCATACAATTAAATGATGGTCTAGCTCGGCACAGGCCACCTCACAACAGCGGTCAACAGAAAGTCTAACTATGTCCTTCCGCTCCTTGCCACGGAATCCATTTTTTGTAACTATTATAGAACCGCCTCGAGTAGTAGACTTTCTGTTAAAGCAGCTAACAATGTCGTAGTTGTTTAGGCTGAACATCATCTCACTCTCACATAGCCAATGCTCAGTCAAACACAAGATATCTACATCTAATTCTTCTAATACTAGTTCAACTAGTAGTTCTTTGCTGGAAAGGCCTTGTATGTTTTGATGAATTATTCTTAGTTTTTGTGACCTTTCCGTTGTCTGGATGTGCAGTTTAAATCTGCCGTCAAATCTACAGAATTACTATTACAATTTTCTGGTAACTCGGTAGACATTTTACAACTAGTAGTTTGTTTACAATGTAAACTCGTCCAAAACTTAATAGTATAAGCTACCAATGTAGCAATTTTTAATTTATAGTATTTAGATAGGTATATATTACCCTTTGTCACAAAACATTCACTTATAAAATTGTTAGTGTCAAAAAACACTAATTTGTCATCATGACGACATGTCAAGTTATGTAATAAAGTATTAAGGCAGTGAATGTTTTTATTGATTGATGGAGGCTGGCAACTCAAATATGGAAACGCACATATTATTATTTTACATACATTAAGTTTACTTAAAGTCTCTACACATTGAATTATATCTTTCTTTCTTAATTTACTACTGTTACCTACGAGCAATACAATGGTGGAATTACAGTTAAAATTTGATAATTTCATTTTCTCTATCAACTGGGGAAAGCTTGTGTTAGGTAAGCAATAATTAATACAAGAATGTTCAATGTTTTCATAAAACATTGAACCCATATTGCAACCTACACTGTCAGAAAACACCAATGTATTAGCTGGGGTGTCTATGGAGTCCACATCATCAGACACGGACAAACTACTGCCACAAGGAGAGAGCTCTGGTGAGGAAATATTGACTATAGGCTGGTTGAACTGCCCGCAGGCACATTGTTGGACTAATGAGTCAAGAGTATCTTGATTGTACTTGCTGTCAGTAATCAATTTCTCCACAGTCAGCATGTGCACAGTATTTTGTTTCCGTTGGAGGTCATACTTGCTAAATAATTTTGAATAATCCTCCTGTAACTTACTTATATACGATTCAAGTCTGATTTTGTTGACCTCATATGACTCTTGATTTTCCGCCAATTTTTTATTACATAATTCTAACTCTGATTGCAATTTACAATTCAAGGAACTAGATTTGATTAAACATGATTTTCTAAGATTAGTTTTTAGTTTTAAGTTGGTTTTCTTTATTCTTTTTTGAAATCCTCAAGTGCTTTTTAATTTTATTGTGACTAATTTTACATTTTGATGTATCTGAGTCAATATTAAAGGATGAAGTCTCACTAGTGAGATCAATCACTGAGGAATTAGTTGAAAGAGGCACAGGGACACTATCAATAAGCTGGTCATAAAGGCTGGACACCTCCGCTGACTGACGCAACTGGGCGTCCTGCTCGTAACTACTTATAAGTCTATATGCCTCTCCCAGCTCTTTTTCTAATTCAGTGGTACGTCTGAGCGTTTGCTCATACGTATCACCACATTGGCGGAAGGAATCTACTTCTAATTGCGATCGGTTTAATTGCTCACTTAATTCATCACATAACTGGAGACTGTCTGAAAGCTTTTGTTCAAGTCTAATGTTTTTATTACGCATTAATTGATATTCTCGTTCATTGTCTTCCCTTTCTAGTAATAGTTTTTCGTTGTCTTCCTTTTCTGTCTTGAGCTCGAGTAAGTCATTCTTCAGCTGACTTTCCAGTTGCCGGGCAGTCACAGCACGGGTTGTGGAGGACATTTTTACAGAACGGGGCTGATTTAATGTATAAGGAAGACAATAAACGCTAGGATAAGGCAGCAAAACCGATCACCTAACTAAGAAAATAACAATAACATAACCTAACCTACTTTGTGAACGAGTGATGTGTTTATGTACGTAAATTTACGGAAATATGAAATATAGTGCACAAAAGATGCTGTGTTATAATGGAATATGTAAAAAGGAGCAATTATTGTACCTTACCTTGTAAAAGTTGTAAAAAGCCGGTAACAAAATATACCCACTGAACGTCAACTATGAACACCAATATTTCACAAATTACACTAATATTGAACTAACAAATTATTAATTACGTTCACACCTATCTAGTTTTATAATCTAGTGATATTATTAAATCTATAAAACTAAGAAAATATTTAAATTTACAATATTAAATACGGAGCTATAAAATTGACATATAAGCTCTAGGGTTGCCAGCCGCCAAAAAAAGCATATAATAGTTTTTAGGCATAAGTTGTTTTTTGGCATACTGGTAAGTTGGGCATAATTATATTTTAGGCTAATTTGTTACGGCATAATGTTAATTCGCATAATCTCTTTAGGCGTAATAACTATAAGACTAATAGTATTTAGGCATAATATTTTTAAAATAACAGAAACAAAATTAAGTTATTTAAGTGTTTATTTTTAATGATCATGCAAAAAAAAATAGGACCACCCAGAACAAATGTGATTTTTTGATTTAGATTTTAGATTTTTATTTATTAAGGAACAACAAACAGTTACATTTATAAAATCTTCTATCTTACAGATATAAATTTATATTACATATATGAAGCAGTAATGATTAAGTAACCCACTACGTTATTCACAGTTTGAATGTATGCTTAAAAGTAGCCACTAGAGGTACCTAGTAAGATATTACGACAAAAATATATGTGATTGCAAATAAATTATTAAAGTAAAAAAGAAGAGAAAAATCGTTATATATATTTCAAGAAAATTTAACTAAAAAATAAAATTTAAGTAAAAATCTAAAAGGATCTGCGATCAAGCTCAGTCAATGCAGCGTTAAGCAGTTTTTTATATTTTTGGAACTTACAACTAAATATATCTATTTTACCTACGAACAATTTATTATGGAACTCAACCATACGACGAATTGGCGAGCGTAGACCAGCGTTATTACGGCGAATGGCCGTCGCAAAGAGCCGAGAGAGCCTGTGACGGCTCCCTCTTCGTGGGACAGTATATGACAGTTTATTAACAAATTGAATTGAGTCTATTTTATTGTGTATTATATTAAACAGAAATACTGCTTCAAGGTACTTACGTCTTGATTCAAGAGTCAAAAAGTTGTACTTGCTAAGTAGTTAAGGATAATCAAGGTATCTTCGATTACACTTATAATGCAGAGTGCGCAGAATTTTTTTTTGCACTTTCCCTATAGCAATAGAGTACTTTTTGTAAAAAGGATTCCACACTGGTGCTGCGTATTCCAGTTTAGGTCGGACTAAGGCTTTATATAAGTAAAGGTAGGTAGAAGGTTTCTTAAAGTCAACGGCTGACCTAAGGACGAACCCGAACATTTGAAAGGCTTTATTGGTAATGGTCTGAATATGAACATCTAAATGTAATTTTTCGTCAAGAATGATACCTAAGTCTTTTAAGCGGGTGACTTTAATCAAGGGAGAGTTTGATAGATTATAATTAAAATCAATTAAATTAATATTTTTAGTAAATCATATAAAATTGCATTTTGGAATACTAAGATGTAATTTATTAGTGTAACAATAGGTAGATAATCTATCCAGGTCGTTTTGGAAGGAAATACAGTCGTTAATAGTTCGAATAGATTTATATGCCTTTAAGTCATCTGCGTACATGAGAAAGTCGGAGTTTAGAAAGCATGATTTTATGTCGTTGACATAAAGTAAGAACAGGAGAGGGCCCAGAATAGAGCCTTAGGGGACTCCAGAAGTGACCTCAACTGGATCAGAGTGGTAACCATTAATTACTACCACTTGTGTGCGATTAGTAATATATGAGTGGAACCCACGCAACAAATTACCACGGATACCATTGTACGCTATTTTGTTCAGTAGTATTTCGTGATCGACCTTATCGAATGCCTTCTGGAAATCAGTATACACGGCATCCACTTGAACCCCGGCATCCAAATTCTCAAATAAGTTAGAAGTGAACTCAATCAGGTTGGATGAGGTAGAGCGAGATTTAACAAAACCGTGCTGCTCCTGAATTATAATTTTGTGAAGAAGTGGGTACAACTCATTATGTATAAGCCGCTCAAAGAGTTTTGACAGTGTGGAAATAATGGAAATAGGGCGGTATTGTTCAACGTTATGTCTTGATCCACCTTTGGGTACAGGAGTAATATAAGCACATTTCCATATTGCAGGGAAAAATCCCTCTGACAAACATTTGTTGAAGATGATACACAGGGGTTTACATATATTATCAGCTGTTTCTTTCAGGAAATAAGGAGGAATACCATCAGGTCCAGCTCCTTTGGACGTATCGAGTGCCTTGAGCTCGTTAAGGATTTTATCTTCCGTAAAAGACTAATCGGTAACGGGAACACAGTTGTCGTCGATGTCTGAAGGAGGTTGCCAATTTTGAAAAGTAGATGACCTGGGCTCGAAAACAGATTTAAAATATTCAGAGAACATATTACATATATCTTCAGGTTTGGTCGATTTAGCATCTTTGAAATTCATTTCAGTGGGTATTGTGGATTTCCCTCTGCGGTTGGCAATATTTATCCAGAAATATTTTATGTCTGTAGAAATATTATTTTCTACCGATCATATATATTCGCGATAGCTGTTTGAACTCTTTTCTTTAAAAATTCCTCTATAATAAGAAATTTTTTCATAGTCAGAAATATTGCCAAACTTTTTCCATTTAACCCATGCCTTTTGCTTTTTTCTGAATAAATTAATTAATAAATGTGAAAACCAAACAGGAAATTTAGATGATTTTGGTTTTATTAATGGTGTATTATTCTTTATTATAGTATTAATATTATTATAAAAATAATCAACTGGTTCCGAGGCTGTAAGATGGGAAAGTTCTTCTGTCCAATTGATAGCAGCTATTTCATGATTTATAATTGGATAATCAGCTTTATAAAAGTTAAATTTTACAATAGGTTTCTTTGACAAGGACTTATTGTATTGTATTGTAAATTCTTTATTGTACATAAATCGACACAATTTAAAAATACATGAAACACAACAGTACAAAGGCGGACTTATCTTATCTTTAACTTATCTGAGACGGATGCCAAAATGTACGACACAAAAGGGGGATGGTGCTTATTAGGGGGCACGATGGAATTAGGCTGAGGTTGGATGACACATGGAACGTTACAAATAACCAAATCAAGAATCCTGCTATTTGTATTTAGTAGTGAGTTGTATTGTTTACAACTAAATGCTGCCATACAATCACTTAACTGCAGGCCTTGAGGTGACGTATCATCATGTGACATACCATCTAGGGGATTAATATTATTACTAAAGGACCACTGAATATAAGGGAGATTATAGTCCCCAATAATATATATGTTATTCACATTGGTATTATTTAATGCTTCTAGAAGGTAATCAAAATGATTTTCATATGTGGATGAATTTGCCCAGGGTGGTACGTATGCGGCACTAATAACATGCCGAGTGTTACTATCCCTCCCAGGTATTTCAATTAGCAGATGCTCTATACACGAGGGTGGCCGAACATCGGGTGCAATGTGAGATAAATTAAATTCGACGGGACACAGGCCCCGCAAAACAGCTACCAAGACCCCCCCACCGTCATCCTTCCCCGTGGATTGACGATCTCGATCATACCTAAAAACGACATAACGTTGATCTATAAATTCATTATTATGAATTTCCGGAGTTAACCAAGTCTCAGTGAGTACAATGATATCGTAGGTAGATGAAAGAATATTCATGTAAACTGTCTGCAGTTTAGTTCTGATACCGCCGCAATTTTGATAATAGATTTATAGTTTGTTATGCATAAACAGTTGTGAATATTTTATATACGTATTGGCAATAACGTTGTATTACATGTAGATTTGTTAAATAGGAATTTGTATTGTAAGAAATTGTGTAAATCGAACCAGAAACTTGGCAAGAACGATATAAGTACGAGTTAATTCTGACGGTGATGAAAGTGTATCACATTACGTAATACAGATATGATTTCAAGACTATCCCAGCACCCAGCAGTTCCATTAATATAAAAGTAGTGGTTAAGAATTGCAAAACTGAGTATAAATTAATAGGAGTGCGAGTATTATGTCGTAAGGTTGAATTATTAAATTTAAACAAATAAAGTAAGTATGTGCAAATTAATTTGAACGTCAATAATAAGTATGAGACTGAGTTATTAAATATAAATTTAGACAAAAAAATACTTAAAATAGTTTGAACAAAGTACACCCGAAACAATATACAAAAAATCAATGCGAAACAATGAGCGTCATTTAATGGTCGATACAATCTTTTCCAGGACGCTTTCCGATCTAATGATGATGGCAGGCGTGTCGTCACGTTCGCGGACAAGGACTGAGGAATTTTTGACCCAGGCATATTTTAAGTTGTTCTTCTTTGCGGCCTCGCGACAGTCGCGACACTGGCGAAATAAATGCTTCTTTTTTAAAGTAAGGTGTTCATTTAAGTAATTTTTTACCGGGGAGCCCGGCACGCCAACCTGGCTGGATTTGAGCCCCTTTGCCCTCCTATAGGCGCTAAGCACGTTATTACGTAGTGTGCGGGTGGTAAACTTCACTATTATATTCTTGGGTCTATTGCTGGCTCCATGGGCGTGGGGCACTCTGTGTACAGAGACAATGTCGCTGGGTTGTATAGGGATATTGAGGGTGGAACTCAGGGCTTCAACGATCGCCGGTAATATTTCGTTACGTCTCTCGGGCACGTTGCAGATCTCTAAATTGCACTGCCGTGCCTGCTGCTCAAGTGAGTCCACCTTCTGTTCCAAGCTGATAATGGCGGGGCTGACATTGCTGCTGCTGCCAGAGATGTCGATTAGACGTTTCTTGATATCTTCATGTTCACTGCAGCAGAATTCCACAGAAGACTTTAAGTTAGTCACTTGTTGATTAAGTAGGGACACATTATTGTTAATTTTATTTTGTTCCGCCCTTAGATGTATAATTTAGTTTCGAATTTTTGACAAGGAGGTTTTAATTTCGCATCTAATTCCAGCTACATCATCTTTTATTTCGGATTGCCATTCATGCAGCTTTTTAAATAAAGTATTTTCAGATCTCGGTTGGCATGGAGCTGGAGAATCGCGGTTGATGAAGGATACATCCATGTTGTCCATTGAAGTTTCATGTAAAGGTATTTGAGTGCTACGCACAGGAGTATTCAAGTTAGATCCAGTACGTCTTGTAACATTGCTGCAGGGAGGACATCTCCAGCAGGTAATGAAGTCATTGCTCAGTGTAGCGAAGCGTTCCTTACATATATTAAGGCACTCGCTGTGATAAATATCTTTACAGGAGTGACATTTTAGATAATTGCATGTATCAGCTGTTATCTTATCATTGCAGGCCATGCAGATTACTTTATTGTTCTGAGAAACTTGCGTCAGCGACATCTTTCGGGGTAGGATAAAGGTAGTTCGCGATATAATAAGCACACGCAAGTGCGGAAGCAACTAGGAGCGCACGCGCCAAAGCAGGTGTAATAGCACAAAGCAAAGGCCGATTAGGGCGAAGTAGTTTGCAGATAGGGCAGTAGATGGCGTTTTACACCAAAAACTATTGAAAAGTAGTGATAATGCAAAATTGATTGCAAATAATGATTTGTGTGATTAAACTTAATAACACAGAAGGCAGTTAATTGCACTTATAGGATACTGCCAACACTTAGTTTGGTCACTGGGGAAAATTATATAGCGCAGAATTACACAATTTTCACGGCACAGCTTGATAACTAGAGAGTAATGTTTATGTACACTAAAACGATCAGGAGCGTTCGTCTTCCAGTAAACAAATAAACTGCACTTGTTTAACTTTATATTCAATACGTTATTCACGAAAATTGCACAGAATTTATATTTTTAATAATAAAATCAGCAGACAGTAATAAAAGTAAACAGTAGAGATGCGCCCTCTACCGGCGAATTTTGCTAGGGCAAAAGGGAAGTTAAGTTTAAGTTTTTTTTTTATGATCACCTGGAACAACTGTGAGACCAGAAAGGAAGTTAGATTCAACTTATTAGCAATTAATAAACAATTTATATACAATGAATAAAAATGTTATGCTTAATCATTTTTATGCTTAAAGTAATATTATGTCTTAATAAATTATGGTTTGATGACATTATGCTTACATCCTTTTATGCTTTAAAATGTTAGGGCTAAATAATTATTATGCTTAGGTACATTATGCTTAAAATTATTATGCATACTCCATTATGCGAAAGGACGTTATGCTTAAAAACGATTGTGCAATAAACCAGTATGCTATGTGATATTATGTGTGTATCAGAATGGCGGGTGTAATGTTGAGAATCAGAATGAAACAAAAATGGTTCGAATCTACCTTTAATTTACCTAACTCTACCCATATAGAAGATAAAAGTACCTCTTTGAATACAGAGAAATTCATATAAAAACATGAGCCGCCAACCTGACGTCATAATGGCGGGTGTATTTGTGTTTCTGACTGAATATTAAATTTTAATCTTTAGATTTATTGCCATGTAAATCTACCTAATAAGTACCTTACAATACTATAAGGAGAACTGAAATACAGTCAAAGGCTAAAGAGTAATTTTGAAAATAAAATTTCACAACTTTAAAATCCTGCGAAATTAGTAATAACAAATACTACAAATACAGCAAGATTTCTATTTACAAAATCTCTTTTATCCTCAGTGGCTTGAGCGGTTCGATGATGAAATAAAATAGCATACACCTAAGTTTAGCCATTTGTTGCCGGCAACACCTTACTTCAGACGAAATAAATAGGCTGGACATTAGTTTAGCCACCTAATACAAGCCGGCTAAACCTAAGCGTAGCCGCACTTCAGTCTTGAATGAATGAATGAAAAATACACAAAAAGAAAAAAAAACAGTAAAAATTATACAAAAAATACATAAGCCGTACAAAACAAATGCATAAAAACTATTGGTTACGTTAAAATACGTTGTTATGTTAAAATAAGTTGTTAAGTTTAAATGCTCTGTCTGCCCCATTAGGGATAAAGACGTGATAGTATGTATGTATGTTATGTTAAAATAAAGTTAACTTCTTAACTTTGAGGAATTTGTAAATAAAAAAAGATCATAGTGTAAATAATAACTTTTAATGTCAATGATATACTCTTTAGTAAAGAAAAAAATTGATAACAAATAATCAAAGAAATGTACATATTTGTTGTTATCACAACAATTTTCGACCATATACTAGGCAATGAAAAATCATATTTTTCTGACTTCTTTTTATTCTATTGCTAAGATCATCATAACATGTCCACTTATTTTGTCTGTGACAATGCGCTCTATAGTGACCAATACTATTAAGATCGTCTTTTGGTCCTGAAGTAAACATTCAATAGCACCTATAACATCTTATTCATTAGATTTCAATGTAATTTTTAATGGTACATCTTTTAAAGACATAGCCTCGTTTTGTAGCAATTCAAACGCTACAACGTTTCTAAGGCCATATGTAAACGTCCGTGATCCATTGCAGTCATTACGACGACATTCCACAATGCTATCGCTATTTAACATAGATTCTGCAGCTTCATTAATATTTAAGATTCCTTTATTAGTATCAAGTGGCAAAAAAGATACTTTTCGTTGAACATTGTTAATAGCACAAGAATCATTTAAGCATTCCTCATGAACATCTGCACTGTAGATAGCGTCAATCAATATTCGCTCAAAAATGTAAGACACATTGCAATGACAATTTATTTCGGTTATATTTTTCAAACATTTTTTACTAAAGTAATTTTCTAAGACATTTGCACGATTTTTGTAAAGACTCAATTTTGAAGCTTTTCAAGCATGTTTCTTAAAAACTCGCAATAACTATTTTTTGGGTTACTGAGGACAGTAGTATTAACTGCAAAGCCATCTGCACAAGCATCTGCCATAACTTGACTAACAGAATCGAAGGCGCAAGTGTTTATTAGTATCAGATTTTCTACACCAGATTTTGTATTAATACCATTTTGTAATAAAGGTATTGATTTCATTTTGGGTTGTAATTTTTTTTTATCAGATTTACTGCTCCCCAAGCCTTTCTAATTTTCGATCGTAGAAGGATTTTCTGCGAAAATTGAGTCATCTGTGTATTCTTCTTTGTTTTTTTTCTTTTTACTGTTTTTGGTCTATCTTTTTTTACTTTAAGAACACATTCTTCTTTATTTATTGCAGTTTTAAGTTTACCAGAAATAAACTCGGAGTGTTTCACAATAAATGTATCAACTCGCAGGCGATTACTTTTAGTAGCCATGCTAAAGACATATCTTTTTAAAGTTTTAAAACTGCTTTCTACGTTCGAAGAAGAAGGGTTTCGTAAAGTAGATTGGTAAACAGGTATCATTATATTTGACCATAATGGTAATTGGCTAACCAGCTTCGTTAAATGTGGAATCAGCGATGGAAAATAATATAAATTTTCATGACAAGTATCTTCGTCGATGTCTGTCAAAGAAATTATTAAATTTTCTTTATCTAATTGGCTTGTGTACCAAGCTGGAATATGAGATGCCTCTGCTTTCTGATTATCAAGCGTAGTAAAAATAATCCGTCAAATTGTCATTATTGTCTAAATCATCTGGATTATTTTTATCAGTTGCACATAATTTCTTATTCATCAGTAATGTCTTTAGACGTGTTTTCGAATCAGCACACCGCGAGCCATTTCCATCGTATTTGTTAAAACAAACTGTTATTAAATAGGCAATTAAATCTTTCATGACATCATACGCTTCTATTGTCCTCATGAGAAGAAGACAGCTGGAATAAAATCTTTTCACTCTTTCGTCGACATTTTTAAAGCAAGATAAATTTAGCAGTATCTTTACTAAGTGGCTGACATCAATTCTTATATACGTCTCGTCTGGAGTATGAACTTTTTCTTGTAGCTTATTAAACGAATTTTGAATATAATCTGCGGTACTGATGAAAACCGTGAATGATTTAACAGCTGCTCCAATAAGTGCTGGTGATTGATCAAGATATACTTCATTTGGAGTTTTCTTGTTACTGGTCCAAGTTTGTAACCATTTTGTTATGCTGTCCATTGTGTGAGTGTCCGATATCATTTGCATTATTGGCACGCTTCTCCCATTGTTATCATCATACATTACGCCAGAGTACAAAAAAATATGATTTGAACTGGTAATTTCTTTCGTGGGTCCAATTTCCTTTAATAAACTACCAGTTGCATCCAAACTTAAAATAACTCTGTTCTTTCGAGAATATTCTTTATAATGTGCATCTTGAGCCGTAGACCAGTAATAAGTATAAAAGGGATACACAGATATATGTTTAATTATATCATCATAGGGACTAATTTTGGTCATAACCCATAGCGCCAAAACAGTATTTGGATGGTAATATGTACTACATTGTTGTTCATATTTTATCTGCCTTAAACATGCCGTCGTAGGCAAGTGTGGAGGTTCTTTCTCACCGACATTCATAGTAGAGTCTACTAATTGATTATGAACAACAGTTGCCGAATTATTTTCTAATTTTCGAGCAAGATCTTGTCTTTGTGGAGGTGATAATTTCAGCTTCTTGATTGGGCTATGTTGAAATTTCTCATTAAAATTCATAATAGTGCCTTCACAGCGAGCAACTTTTTCAGTAAGCCAATTGATAACACTCTGAAGTTTAGCATTGCATTCAACACATTCCATGACATGTTATTTTATCAGCATACTTAATTGAATGAGTTTTAAACGTAAAACTGCATGGAAGTTTCGTATGTTGCCAAACTTCGTCCCGTAAAAGGTGTGCCCATTCGTGCTTAGGTAATACATATTTTTTTTGATAATTACCCATAAACGAAACCCTATTTCTCACTGTAAGTTTTGATATAGGCAGAATTCGTTGCCACTTAGACGCATCTAAGAAAAAAGTGAATAGTCTATAATCTATAGAATCTGGTTTTTCATTTTCTTCGACAATGACACTGCAATCACTTTCGCCTTCATTGGATTCGCTATTTGAATATTGATCTCGATCATGATCGATATCGAAAAAGTAGTCATAATATTTTTTTAACGACAAATAAAGGGCTTTTTCGGACATTAGACGGTTTAAGTCTTTACCAATTGTACAATAAATTTGGTCACACGGTGATGGTAAATCATTTTTTATTTCAAAAAAGTCTCTGTACCTTAGAAAAGCTTCTTTTTGATCTTCTAACTTAACTAAACTCTGTTTTCCTGCTCGTCTCTTCATTATACATAAAACGTATTAACCACAATTTACTTAATTAATCACACAGCAGAAAAACAACTTACATTTACGTAATTTGAAGTGGTACTCGAAACGAAATTACCGGTAAAATGACAGCACATTCTGTTTTGAACATTTTTACATACCCTCAAAAAGTATAAAAAAAAATTAAACTAATTTAGAGTTAAAAATATAAGCACTATATTGTTAGCTAAATAAGTACATCATAAATATTTTATGTTTTAAAATTACAAGGAAAATATATATAAAAGGCAGAAAATTCATGTCCGCGACTCATCCTCAAACTGCTCAAGCCACTGAGGATAATAAAGATTTTGTAAATAGCAATCTTATTGTAGTTGTAGTATTTGCTATTACCAATTTCGCAGTAGTTCAAAGTTGTAAAATTTTATTTTCAAAATTACTCTTTAGCCTTTGTCTGTATTTCTGTTCTATCTAAGGTATTGCAAGGTACTTATTAGGTAGATTTACATGGCAATAAATCTTAAGATTAAAATTTAATATTTCAGTCAGAAACACAAATACACCCGCCATTATGACGTCAGGTTGGCGGCTCATGTTTTTATATGAATTTCTCTGTATTCAAAGAGGTACTTTTATCTTCTATATGGGTAGAGTTAGGTAGATTTAAGGTAGATTCGAACCATTTTTGTTTCGTTCTGATTCTCAACATTACACCCGCCATTCTGATACACACGATATTATAGCTTAAATTTGTATGCATATAGATAGTGATCCGATGTTCATAACCATGCAAACTACCAGCGAAAATTGGTTTGAACGAGATCTAGCAAGTAGTTTTTTTTTTAATAGGTCATAAATCGTAAACTGCAATTTAATTTTCATTTAATCAACTCAAATATAAAAATTAAAAAAAAATACTATAAGACTTTTATATTATGTTACTTGCTGCTACGGAACCCTTCATGGGCGAGTCCGACTCGCACTTGGCCGCTTTTCTGCGGTGGGGTGCTATGCGAATTAACATTATGCCGTAACAAATTAGCCTAAAATATAATTATGCCCAACTTACCAGTATGCCAAAAAACAACTTATGCCTAAAAACTATTATGACAAAATATTTTATGCCAAACCCAGTATGCCAAAGCATATTAGGACAAAAAAATTATGCAAAAAAAAGAGTTTCATGAACATCATATTTTTTTTAGTTTGATCATTCTCTTATTTTAGAAGTTACATGGGGACACACACATTTTTCCACTTTGAAAGTGTCTTTCGCGCAAACTATTCAGTTTAGAAAAAAATGATATAAGAAACCTCAATATCATTTTTAAAGACCTATCCATAGATACCTCACACGTATGGGTTTAATGAAAAATATTTTTTTGAATTTCAGTTCTAAGTATGAGGAGCCCCAAAATTGATGTCTTTTTTTCTATTTTTGTGTGAAAATCATAATGCGATTCACAGAATACATCTACTTACCAAGATTCAATAGTATAGTTCTTATAGTTTCGGAAAAAAGTGGCTGTGAGATACGGACGGACAGACAGACATGACGAATCTATAAGGATCCCGTTTTTGCCGTTTGGCTACGGAACCCTAAAAAGGCAGATGCGGTCGGGTACTTACGTGCTCGTATTGCAGCGATCCTTCTGAGTCCTTGCCTGGCTTGGAAAACAATGTTTGTAGATCAACACCACTAAACTTCACTTATTCAACCCGGACGGGGAACGAATGCTATTTAATGTCCAAAATATAGGTAAATGGAAGATGAGCGTTTCATAACCGCTGCGTGCGCTGCGACGAGGTGATAGCAAGAGAACGGGAAAATCGTCTTGTCAACTTGACACTGACACTCGTGGCACAAGATTGCCAGCAATAAAAACCACTACAGTACCAGACCTGTTATACCTCCTGGCAAGCACGAGCGCGTTTTAAAGACAATATTATTCAATTCAATTCAATTCAATTCAAATATTATCATAGGATATTTATAATATCTCATAATAATCGTCATTATTTTGTTGCACAATTGTTGACGTCAAATGGTTACTTACAGCTAAGTTTACTACCGCTTGCAAAGCGCTAGTGCAGAAGAAGCGGTAACAAATTGCACTGCAGCATTTTCTCCAAGGACGTCAACTCACAATTAAATTAATACTTAAAGTTAATGTGGACAGAGAAAACATTGTTTGTTATGTCATATCATAATAATTTAATTTTTAGAATGTCAAAATTTTAAAATAATGTCAAGTTGTAGATTCAGTTTGTACAAAATGTACCAAATTATGACATTTTTGAGTACCTATATTACAATCTTTTAGAGGGACTCGCGTCAAGGTCAAGCCAGACTTTTTTGTCTTTAAGGTAGTCATCGGTCCTTTAATTAGCCTTCTCACAAAGTACTTTCTTTACATAAGTTTTGAATTTTTTGTCTGGCATATCAATGATCGATTTTGGCAATTTATTATAAAAAAGTATACAGTTCCCCATAAACGTCTTATTAATTGTTTTAAGCCTATAAAACGGGGCAACTAAGTCATTCTTATTACGTAAGTTTCTATTTATTTATTTATTTATTTATAAAAACTTTATTGATCCACAATATACAATTGTTTACAATTGGCGGACTTAACGCTAAAAGCGTTCTCTCCCAGTCAACCATAAGGATAAACAGAGATATGGTAGCGGCGCAAAAATTACTTAAATAAAACAACACATAGATACCTTGTAAATATACCTACATAGGTACATATACCTACACTTATAACATACATACACATATACATATTCATATACATACATAAACATTCATACATTCTATTATAGATATACAAACAACGAATGATGATGATGAAACAGAAAATTCATTATTTTAAAAGAAGAGAGTGTACTTTTCTATTGAAAGAAAATTTAGTGGAAATGTCCTTGATGTCAACGGGTAAAGCATTCCAGAGCCGTATAGCTTGTACGGTAAAAGAGTTTTCTATAATAGTCGGGGCTGTGAATTTTCGGTTGTATGAGAATTTCACAATAAAACCTACAGTAGAGATTATTTCGAAATATCTTAGAATATGCTATTCCGACTGTAAATTTCAGGTTTTCCCTCAAAAATGATGAAAGGTTTTTTTTTAAATGCCATTTTTATACTCATATTGTTATATCTTTCGAACAATAATTTCTACACGGGAGATTTTACATCATATGTTTACTCAATAATATATTAAAGTTAGATTTAAGAAATCTCTCCTAAATAAGAAGAGGAAATATATTTTACAAAAGAAAATATTAAAAAAAAATCCTGTTCAAAAATAAAAAATACGGTAATTGTGATTTTTAGTTATTATTATTATATTATTGTAATGCTCACTATCCTAAATTTTCAAGGGGGTGACATCAGTAGTTTTTTTAAAATTAATATTTAACGGTTTTTTATGCTGACGCATTAATTCTACGGTCAAGGTTTATTAATATTCTTACAAACCATAAAGCTTTGGTTCGAGTATAAAAAAATCTCCGATAAATATTATGAGGAATTCCTGTAATAAAATAAAAACCATACTACGCATTAGCGCGGCGAATCGAGTATAGGAAGTTCCACTAGTACCTATGGGCCGCGCTACATTCGATTGGCATGGCATAGCATCGGAAGCGACGCGTCATTTCAAAACAAGCTTTATGTCAAGAGATATAAGATGCATAATCGCTTGAAGACAGTATCAGTTTTCCTTTAAATTTCGTTATATACACTACATCTTGTAAATTTTTTCACGTGTCCATTATATAACGAGAAACGGATCCCTAAATCGAAAAACTATGTTCACAAGTTTGCAATATTTTTAAAAGACCTATTCAATAATACCCCACACGATGGGTTAGCCAAGAAAATAATTCACTCTCACTTCAATTTTACGAGAGTTACTAAAAAAAAATCTTTTCAATGTTTTACTTTTCGACTTTTTTGCCATGATTTGTAATATATGCCCATACCAAATTACAGCTCTCAAGTATAGCCGCTGAGTAAAACCGCGGACAGACAAACAAACAGACATGGCGAAACTATAAGGGATTCTTTGTTTACTACGGAACCCTAAGAGTATACCGTTCGATAGAGTATCATTAATATTACAACTTTTGTTACACTGCTTATTGACCGAGCGAGCGAAGCGAGCGAAGCGTCTCAGTTTCGAGATCAGCCAAAAATTCTTTTGTCCGTCTGTCTGTCTGTCTGTCTGACTGTCTGACTGTCTGACTGTCTGTCTGTCTGTCTGTCTGTCTGTCTGTTCTCGCCTACAGGTCGCATTTCTTAACCGATTCTCATGAAATTTTGTAAGCAGGCTCAGCAACTAAATATAATTTTTTTGTCGAGCCAGTTTTTCGAATTTTTTCAAAATGGCGGAAATATGGGTGTTTAAAATTTTAAAACTGTCATATATCCGCCATTTCAAAATATTTTCAAAAATGTCATTAGACTTTTTGGTTGCCATTATAAAAACGCAATTTTTTTATTTGAACAACTTTTTTGTCTGGACAACTTTTTTATAAGTTATACTTGAACGGGTTTGGGGTGACTCGCGAAGTCTAGCTGACTGAGCCATGACGGATATACAATACAAAATCTTCTTACAAAATATTGAATTCAGTCCGGGTTACTGAAAAACTTTCTTAAAAAAACAGGTCTCCCGTGGGAATTAACCCTTAGCCAGGCCTGGCGATTATTTTATCTTTATATACAGATAATGGTAGATTGGATGATAATAAAAAAACTAATTTCTTAAGTTTTTTTTTATTCCTACAATTTCCTATAAAAAAACCCTCTGGTCTGGATATGACCACTGCCCATTTAAATATACATGATGTGGATTAGATCTGACCACTGCCCAGTTAGGTCACAACATGTAAGTATTGAAAAAATAAAGGTGAATCTACATATAAGCCTAATATTAAACAGAGGAAAGATTTGTGTGTTTCTTTGTATAAAAATATTAATAAATATTAATGTCTTTGTGATCTAGTGGTTAAAAGACTCTTACACCAGGGTATCGGTTATTCTTCGATCCAAGAACCTATCTATCTACCATACAAACTATTTGATGTGTAAATATGGTTTTGCCTTTATTTATATGGATAAACGCTTGTAGGACAGTGGTTACATAATAACCACAATAAGTTTTTCCAGATAGGCAGAGGTCACATGTTGACCACAAACTTTCGGCGTAAATATTTCAAAGAAATACAAATATCATGTAAAACCGAAACATATTACATATAATTCAACCTATCTGCTATTATAAAAACACAAATAATATCACTTACCGGGATTTTTTTCGCCATAATACTAAAAAACACTTTTAATTTGCACAAAAATTCGCTGTTCGACCAATATTTTGACTTTGACAAGCGAAATGTCAAGTTTTTTTTTCTAGAGGTGTATTTTTTTTTCGTTCAGAAATCAACTGTATCATAGACAATAGACGGATGATATTTTGCGGTTTCTAGCTAGCATCTGCTCGTCAGAAAAAAAATATTTCTGAGGTGGTTCGCTATGTGATCACTACCTAGCTAAGGGACCCGCGAATTCCGAGTTACAAGGCCAATGTCTTGACCACTATTTTTAAGAAAAGAAGAAAATTGACAAATATTTGTTGCGTACATTCAATACCATATAGTTCACAAAAAAAACAATAGATGTCCTACAAAAAATTTTAAACTCTTAGAACTTGCTATGGTTAGTTTTTCATAAGTTTACAAGATTGTTTGACTTGATTTTTTCTAGAATCGTATGACTTTTTGTTGTCTTGCTTGTTTAAAGTTTTGTTTAATTTGTTTAGTCGGTTAATTGTGTTCAATTGTCGTGTATTGGATTGCTTGCTTGCTTTGCTTAGTAGTAGAAGATATAATCGCGAGGTCTAAGTTCGTGGCGAACTACTAGTATAAAAACGGACAAAATATTATGATCATATACAGACAAAAAATGTAATGTCAAAAAATCTCTTTTACCCGAAGTCTGTATGATGAGAGGCAGCCATTTCCGTTTCTAGTAGTTATGACTTCCGGTCTAAGTCCACGACATCTACCGCTTCCGCTCCCCACTATGCACGCTCCCCACTACGTGACGCTAGCGCCACCTAGGCAGTTGGATCTTGTAACCCGTAAGTGCTTTGAAGCATTATTTTTTTCTCCGGTTTATTTCGTTGGAGTACTATGCAACGCTGGCCATTTTTAGAAAACATTTGTATCTATCGTTTCTTTTGTGATATCTTTCAGGTAGTTTAATGTATCTTTGTGTAACTACTCGCCCTGACATTTTGTTTGCCGTGTCATATTAAAGTAAATTTTACACTTTTCGTACTGAATTCTACTAGATGTAAAAGTATTAACTAAACATACTACATAAGGTTTCAGAATGCTAAAGATTAATGTTTAGTTATACAAAGTCACGAATCAAAATCCTTTTCTTGACGGATATTCTGATGCGAACTGGGCTTCCGATATTGATCGAAAGTCATACACAGGTTATGTGTTAAAATATGGTGGCAATTCGATATCTTGGGGCAGCTTTAAACAGACATGTATATCGCTTTCGTACACCGAGGCGGAGTATTATAGTTTGAGCGAAGCAAGCAGAGAAGCGGTGTTCCTGCAAGCTTTAGTTTATAAATTTTTAATGACGACGACAAGTAGTAAAATTGTATTGTATTGTGATAATAATCAATCTGTTATTCAGCTTGCCACCAGTTACATTCTACATAGAAGGAGCAAGCATATTGATAGATTTAATGTCAAAATAATTGTATACATCCCGACGAATGAGATGGTTGTAAAAGATTTGTATCTATTTTTTCTATTGTATGTATGTAATTATTGTGTCTTATAGCAATCATGTCGCATACAAAATATTAAAAGATATTTATTTATTTATAATTGTTTTCTGTCGTTTAAGGGAAACTGTATGAAGTTTATTAAATTGTCAGAATCTGTTCGTGATATACCAGATGGAAAATTTAAAGCTTATGTATAGAAAGTATTTTGTGGTAAGGCCTATTACGGAACCAATGATTAACTTAGAGACAAAAATGTCTGGCTTGAGCTTGGCGCAGGTCCATCTTAAAGGTTTGTATTTGTACATTCACAAATGACAGGTTTAAAGTACATTCTGTACATGTTTTAGTAATAAATTTACAAATTGAAATTAATTTTAAACTTGATATCATGCTTAATAAATAATTATGACCAGAGAGCGGATATTCCAGTGCATTATCTAAACTTCGAGAGGTGGTATTATCCACTGTATGTTACGTACTACCACGAAGTTTAGGTAAATATGTACTGGAATATCCGATCTCTAATTATGACACAACAATGTATTCTCACTCCACAATTCCACATATCTAATTTAAATATCAGTAAAATTAATTGTAAGTTGCTGTTTTTTTAAGAAAATGCTGCAGTACAGTTTGTTACCGCTTATTCTGTACTTGCGCTTAGGAAGCGGCAGTAAACTTAGCTGTAAGTAAATGATCTGACGTAAACATTTACCTTTTAAGAAATCGAAAGAAATAGAAAAAAAGTGACAATCATCAAGTGATACAAATATCTAAAGATAAATGATTTTTGACATTTTTTCTAAATTTTATTTTTTATTTATAAATTTTATAGACGGAAAATTAAGGACTAAGCTTCGTAATTAAGTCTATCGATAGAAGACTTAACCCCTGCCATGAGTGTCATGACATCGTCGATATCGTCGGCAAATCGAATCCAGTCCTTCCCATTCCAGGAGCTTGAAGGCATCTTCCAGAGCAGATGTAAAATTTTTTGAAGATTTGGCATCTCCCTGTATCGCGCCTAGTTTTAACCCACGAGAAAAAAGAGAATACTGAAATTCCCGAATATAAATACGTGATATATCTAAAAATACTAACTCTTCTTATATTTTTATCATCATCGCATAAGTATACAAACAAAACTGAAAGACTATGTTTATCCACCAAATAAGACATTATGTTACTGTCTGCTTATCGTAATAATTAATTTTGTCAAATTAATCGCTACCTACTTTTATTACATTAGAACATGAATATGTCGATCTACATGAGCTGCCTATTGGATTATTTTTTTATCGCTGGTCCTAACCTGCTTACTTTCTAAGTATAATCACATTAACGTAACTAAGCACTACCAGGCGATTATAAATACGTTTCTCAATAAAATGATATAAGCTTCAAATAACGGTACAGTGAGTTAAACAGCAACATTTAACTGCAAATAAAATGTGTAAAAAAACCTACCTAGTGTCTCAAAAGACGATCCAATGACGAACAAACTGGATTACAAAACCTAACTGCCTAGGTGGCGTTCGTTAGTGTCGCGTAGCGGATTACCTGTCATGAAGGCGAATAGGTTTTGGACGAATTTCAATATACCGAAAACGTTTCCTAATTTTTTTACTTTCTATATTTTCATTTGACCGAAAATGCAGTTGACAAATTGCTGAAACAAAATAGTTGTTATTTTTTGAAGCTATATGTTTTGAATTTTAACTTAACGTTGAACCGCAGCTATTACTACTAGATATTTTATTTTCTAAAAAAATGATTTTTTATATTATGAAAGAAATAAGAGAAGAATGACATTTTAATATACCTACACTCCACGGCAAAGTTGTTTTTGTCTGTGTTACTTTTGCTCTAAGCTTGAGTCGCCCGCTCGCGTCGCTCGATTGGTCATTTTTTGGTCAGAGGAAATCTTACAAATGTAACCTACACTCCACGGCAAAATTGTTTTTGTGCCTGTGTTACTTTCGCCCTAAGCTTAAGTCACTCGGTCGCTTGTGTTTTGGTCACAACCTAACGAACCTTACCTACCCACCGTGGTCAAATTGTTTTTGTGCAATACAGAAAAGCTTATTTCTTATCTTTAATACTTCTAGAAATTAAAATGATTGTTAGTAAAACATCTGTCAAAATAAAATTACATGATTTGATAATCGGGGTACGGTTTTTTTAAAAACCTAAACATAATATTTCTAGAAACACAAAATATTTAAAAGAAGCTATCTGGTATATAAAACTTCGTCATACCGTTTTCAAACAAATGAAATTCGAGTGGAAAAAAATCGTGAGTATGATAGGTTACACGCGTAGCGGCTGGCGTGGACCTAGACCTCAAGTCTTTGTATGTATTTATGACTAGTACTAGATCCGGAAACGCGGTTACCTCTTTCATTATATAGGCTTAGAATAAGGTAAGTAACTTTATTATACTTTAATTTAATTTGCATGTAAAATATTGCTATTAATGTGTCACTGTAACTGACTTTTCTTCACTTAATGGTGAATTACAAATAATGCAATGTATATCACGGTCCATATTAACCACACGGTACTGTTTTCGACCCAGCAAATTTTCACTTTCTTAACGCGTCATAATCTATACACATATTAAAATAGTAAAAAATTGTGTCTGTAGGCGCGGTGTAGCGATGTTACAATAAGTACCATTCTTCTTGTTCTTGTCCACCCCCTTTCTATCATTTCACTATTTTCAAATTTCATTCCTAAATTCAATTTTTAAATTCCAGACATTCTTTGCTCATCATTTTTGACTCATTCCACTTTCACTTCTGATACGAATAACATCTCATCACTTATAATTAATTTTATCAGTTATATTGTATAGAAAATATATTTATTCTCTGCTTCAAATAATCTCTTGCTCTACGACCTCTATAACGTGGGAACACACTTTTAATAATAATAAAAAAAAATGTTTCTAACCATTTTTATATTTTCTTGTATCTTACATTAGTTTGTATTTATATTAATACGCCAGAGTCATAAAGTTCACGCGAACGAAGTCGCGGGCATCAGCTAGTTGTAAATAAATGAGCGGTGACATGAAAATAAACAAATGTAAAGACCAAGAGAGCGGTGCGCGCCTAGTATATTTCTGTCCTTTTCAAACATTCATCGGGACTGGGAAGCGAGAGCAGCGCAATCGAGGTCACGCGTATAGACTGATGTTATTACATTTTAAAGGTAAATAAGCGATTATTAAAAAATCCTTTTCGTATAATTGTGTGATATTTTGATATTTATTGGTTCATACAAATTTACAGATAAAATATTCGGTGTACAATTTATTCTCGATACAAAAGCAAGGAAAGAAACGAAGAATATTCGTTAATTAATTGGTTTCGTATAAGTCACCCTGGTAAAAAGTTACAGACACATTCAAGATTACTTTGTGATCGTATTCCCAAATTGTCACCATTTGTATGATTTTGTAAGTACAAACTTTTTATAGAAAACCTATTTTTTTTTATGACTGGAATCTCTTATCAAAAACTGGAGAACTTTTATTTATAGGATAGTGATGTCTTATTAATTGATAGTGTACATTAATCTCTACTGTAGATTTTTTTTTATACGAGCGAGGCCGTTCAGCACATTTCCCCCCCTATTTCAAAATGCTTCTCGAGAAATGAGACTAAAGCTATACAGGGCTATCTAAAAACATCACAAAAACATTTAGAATAATAAATTTAGACTGTAGGAATTTGTCGATATTTTTTTCTTTATTGACCGGACTATAAAGCTAGAGCGATGTAGAGGAATAGAGAGAAGACGAGTGTCGTCAGAGCGAAGTTGCCGATCGTGAGTGTCAGAAAGAAATTGAAATTTACATTTAAGGTATTGAGGAGAATTTGGATTCGAAAGAATTGAAAAAAGAGTGCAGAGAATTCGCATTTGTCTGCGTTCACGGATAGGAAGCCATTTAAGCTCAGAACGGAAATATAATATATATGATCATATTTGCGAAGGCAGAAAATAAAACGAATACAATTATTAACGAGACGATCAAGCTTATTGAGAAAATTTATATTGAGATCTGGGTAACACACATCAGCGTAATCAATAATGGGTAGTATCAATGTTTGAATTAACAAAATCTTCGTTTTAACTGGCAAGAAGTTTCTTAGACGGTTAAGCTGTTGAAGAGCAACAGTAACCGAACGACTGATTTCGGCTACCTGAGTGACCCAACTAAGTGTGGAATCAATATAGAACCCAAGATCTTTTACAGATTTACTGTAGGGGATTATACAGTTATTAAATGTCACAGGTGCGACGGTGTCAAAATCAATTTGAGGGATCTGCCTCGAACTACCTACAATAATTGCTTGGCACTTAGAAGGGTTAACCTGAATTCCAAATTCATTAGACCAGGATAAAAAAGCTGACAAGGCCGAGTTAACACTCGCAACACACGAGTCTAAGTCGTTGACTGACGCTTGAGCATAAATTTGCAGATCGTCCGCATAAAAATGGTAAGAACAGCCAATGGAAGGAGAAAGAAGATTTATAAAAAGAGAGAAAAGTAAAGGTGACAAGATACTTCCTTGAGGTACACCATTAGACAGATTATTCCAGTCCGAAATTACTCGGTCAATACGAACTGCTTGCTTTCGATTACGGAGATACTGAGAAAACCAATCCAAAACTGAAGACGAGAATTGAAGATGTTCGAGAATAGCAAGGAGAATGTCGTGGTCCACCAAATTAAAAGCATTAGAAAAGTCCATAAGAACTAAGACGGTGACCAACGTATTTTCCATGCCCAACCGAATATCCTCGGTGACTTTAAGGAGAGCAGTAGTAGTGCTGTGGGCAGGACGAAAACCAGATTGAAAAGGAGTAAGAAGGGAGTTGGAAAAGATATAGGAAGATACTTGGGCGTGAACTACGGCTTCAAGTATTTTGGAAAGAAAAGGGAGTATAAAAATAGGCCTAAAATTATTTAATACAGAAGGATTCGTGACTTTATGGAGAGGGATGACAAAGGCTTTTTTCCAAAGGGAAGGGAAGGTTCCAGTAGCTAATGAGAAATTAATAATATGAGTCAGAATTGGGAGAATTATTGTTAATATATTTGTTATCATTTCTCGACTCACATCATCACAACCAACCGCTTTGGATTTAATAGCGAGGATAATATCACGAATATCGTCTTCAGTTGTCGGAGAAAAAGTGAAAGGATCATTTGAAGGTTTGGCCATGAAAGATATTCTGGAAATAGTCGCTAATTTAACAGCAGGATCGAGAGTACTAGTAGTGGAAAAATGAATGTTGAAATCATTAGGAGAAAAGGGAGAGGAATAAGAATTACTAGGATTTTTACCAAGATTAAGAGAGCGTAAAAACTTCCACATATTAGCTGAAGAAGAACCAGACAAATTATCACAGAAGTACTTGCGCTTGGCAGCTCTTACCATCTTATTGCATTGATTTCGCGCTTTCTTGTATGCAGCCCAGTTATCGTCACACCTGTCACGTTTGTAAAAGCGAAAGGCTCGATCTCTTCTAGACATGGCCATCCTAACGCCCCATGTGATCGTGATGTGTGACGTGATCCATGGAGATGGTGGACGCTTCAGTTTTACTGCTTTGATGGGAGCATGAACATCATACAAGGAAATCACGGCTGAATTTAACTTTGTTACTTTATCTTCCAGCGTTGTTGCCTCAAATATAGAAGAGAAATCCATCATCATCATTGCGCATCCAAACTGTTGTAGGCGTAACCTTAGGTGTTTTTAACCTATACCACATATAAATAAGATCATGCCTGGAAAAAGCAGGAGCTGAAAATTGACCGTGCTTAACTACAAGATTAGGAGATGAAGTAACAATCAAATCAAGCCATGTGTCATCAGAATCTGGATTAAAGTGAGTAGGCTCTAAAGGCAAAACAGAGAGGTTGACTGACTTGAGTATATTAAGAAGTTTCTGAGAACGCGAATTGTCGCTACAGACAAGGTCGGTATTGAAATCACCCATGATTACGTGATGCGTGTAATCCGAACAAAGCGAATCAAAAACTGGCTCAATTTGAGCAAAATAATCAACACCGGGAGGACTATATACGACTCCTAGAAGGACTTTAGTTCCGTTGACAGAAACCTCCAGAAATATAAATTCAGCAGCACTTGAATATTCAGGAGGAGAAGTCATTAAGATTTTATATGAGATGTGACTTCGGAGATAAACCGCGACACCTCCGCAGCGCGCACCAGTCCGATCATTGCGGATCAAAATATAACCAGGCAGAGAATATAGCGCTGAAGGCAGACACGGCTTAAGAAAACTCTCCGAAACTAATATTGCATCAAAAATATTAATAGAAAAGGTATCCAGTAAGTCAGCGTGGTGAGCTGGTATACTTTGAGCATTCAAGTGGCATACATTGAAGTTAAAAGACGTTCCAGACATAGAATTCACAAGATGAGATTTCAGCGTTTCACTGTCATGAAAAGAATCGTTACTTGAATTAAAAGAATCACAAGAATGAAATGAATCATCATCAGACATCATACATACAAATATATATATATCTGTCTCTCATCTGAGCGTTTTCCCAGTTGCCTTCTCAGTTGCAATGCTGAAAAGCCCGGGGTCCGCTTTCCGACTTTTTCTTCTCCACTTCGCACGGTCTTGAGCATCCTTGGTTGTAAGACGATAAGCACGCATATCATCCTTGACGACGTCAAGCCAGCACTTCTTGGGTCTACCACGCTTGCCGGGCCCCGGCGGAGGCGGCATGGCTATACATTTGTTTCCCACGTAACTTGCCGGCTTCCGCAAGACGTGACCGTACCAGCGAAGGCGGCTCTCTTGCAGTTTGTCTGCTATGTCACGGACATGAAGGCTGCCACGGATGCGGGTGTTTCTCACACGATCTCTTCGTGATACACCGCATATCCAGCGCAACATTTGCATTTCCGTGACACGCAGCTCTTGTTTGTGACGCTCAAGCAAAGGCCACGCTTCACTCCCATATAAAAGGACAGGTCTAATGATGGATTTGTAGACCTGTCCCTTCAGCCTAACCGGCATTTTAGGGTCACAAATGACACCAGTCACCTCTCGCAACTTAGCCCATGCAGCAGATATACGGGCCTTGACGTCGGCATCGATGTCTCCGGATGCGTGAAGTACAGATCCCAAGTATTTGAACTGGTCCGTACGCTTGACCAAGTCTTCGCCTATGCGTACGGGTGGGGGATCTGTAGCATTGCAAGCCATGTATTCAGTCTTCGCCACATTTAGCTTCAGACCACCGTTTTCAAGCGACTCCCTCCACACATTTGCGCGTCGCACCAGTCTCCCTCTGTCCGCATCCGCCAGTGCGATATCGTCTGCGTACATGAGCAGCCACGGGGGCTGCTCGTGTGTGTCTCTGATGTTTTTAGAAACTTCGTCTAATATCACACTAAATAGGTAGGGACTGAGAACCGAGCCTTGATGAACCCCGACTGTAACGGGGAAGGGTTTGGAGTCACCAACAGCAGTCCTAACTATGGACTCGGAATCGCGGTACATATCGCGGATTATGTCAATATAGATCTCTGGCACCCCTTTGGACCCCTGGCACCCCTCAGTGCCCACCAGATCATCTCTCGGGGAATACAGTCAAAGGCCTTCTCCATATCCAAGAACAGGAAATGGAGAGGCGTATTCTTTGCTCTGTATTTCTCCATGATGACTCTTAGGGCAAAGATAGGGTCCGTAGTGCCTATTCCGGGGCGAAATCCATATTGACACTCCGAGACTGCACTCTCCTGTCGGATCCGGGAGTCTATTATCCTCTCGAAGAGCTTCATGGTATGGGACATGACCTTTATACCGCGGTAGTTGCTGCACTCTTGCACCGATCCCTTTCCTTTAAACACTGGAGTAATAATACTCAGCCTCCATTGGTCAGGGATTTTGCCGGTGAAGAGTATGCGGTTAAAAAGGTTTGTTAAGATGTCCACACCATGGGGACCCATAGCCTTCCAGGCTTCGATGGGCACTCCGTCGGCTCCGACAGCTTTCCGGTCCTTCATGCAGCGAAGAGCTGAATGGACTTCCTCAGGCGTTATCGGTGGCACTAGTCCTTGATTGGGAGGGAGGTCCGGTGGCTGCACCTCTTTATGCTGCTGGTTCAGCAGCTCGTGAAAATACGAGCGCCATCTCTCCTTCACCGCGAGGTCTTCGCAAAAAAGGTTGCCGTTAGGGTCTTTAACACAGCGGCACTTGGAGATATCCTGTGCTGCTTTGACCCGGGAACGTGCCAACTTATAGACTAGCTTCTGCCCCTCAGGCGACTCCAGCTTATCGTACAATGGTTGTACGTGGTTACGCCTGGCCCGGGCAACTGCTTTCTTAGTGGTCCGTTTTGCAACCCTGTATGCGTCGCGGTCTTCAGGAGATCCGGACGCTTGCCACGTTTTAAAGAGTGCTTTCTTCACCTTTATCTCCCTCTGGACTGTGTCGTTCCACCACCAAGTTTCCTTGTCACACTTGCGTCCTCCCTTTGACATACCAAGCACTGCCTTCGCTGCACCAGTGATAGCTCCCTGAATCCTGCCCCAGTGAAGTTGGACTGGTTCGCCATCGGTTTCGGCGCATTTGTTACCGATCGCAGTTGCGAACTCATGGGACTTGGATTCACCGAGCCGCCACCACTTGATTTGACGACGACAGCGCTCATTGGGCTTGCCAGCAGGCTTCACGCGAAGATCCATGACAAGGAGACGATGTTGTGCAGTGAGACTCTCGCCGGGTATGACTTTGCAGTTGGTTACTTTACCGATTTGGTCTCTTCTGGTAAGAAAGTAATCGATTTGGGTAGCGTGACCCCCGCTCTTGTAGGTGATTAGGTGCTCGGATTTCTTTTTGAAAAACGTGTTCACGATGGCGAGGTCGGCCGCCGCACTCGTTGAGAGGATTTCTCCACCCTCCGGGTTGCGGCTTCCGTATCCATAGCCGCCATGAACACGCTCAAACTCCTCACACGCCTCACCCACGTGACCGTTCAAGTCGCCACCCAAAACGACTGCCTGCGACAATGGGATGCCACGCAGCACCCCGCCGAGTAGGTCCCAAAACTGCGTCTTTTCGACGTCTCCACAGCCAGCCTGTGGCGCGTAAGCACTTATCAGATGAGTCATAACCCCTTCGATAAGCACCACGACGACCATAAGCCGGCTACTGAAGCGTTTCACCTCCAATACGCTATCCTGAAGCCCCTCTGACAGCACTACGGCCACCCCATCCTCGCCACCAGGTGCACCGGTGTAGATCAGCTTGTAACCATTCCCAATGGACCGGGATCTGCTGCCTTTCCACCGAGTCTCCTGCAGGAACGCCACGGCCACTTTTCGCCTGGAAAGTACGTCGGCCAGCTCTCTCGCGCGTCCAGTTAGCGTGCCAATGTTCCACGTTGCAAAGCGGAGTTTCTGGGTTGGGGCTCGCGTCTTTGGCCGTGTCCACCCCTGACACGGTAGCCCTGGCCCACTTGTCACAGGAGTCGGGCGGGGCTCCTGCGCGCCATTTTGCGGTGGCGCCCTATCCCTATACTTGACTCTTTTTTGCCTTTCCATTTTTTGATTTGGCTTTATTTTACGACCGGCCGCCTGCCTGACGTCAACCCTCCTTGGGAATGCTATTGTTGCACGAGCTTTTAGTGCTATGTGTACGTGACGAACCGTACACTGGTTGCGCTGGTGTCGAACCTACATACTTTCGGACTATGGACCCACACGTTGGTCTCTCTCCTATATATGTGCGGGCTGCTGTCTGTCTCTGTGCGCTGTGACACGACGCGGTTGATCGCGGGCGCTCAAGCCGTACCACTTTGACACAGATAATCGTAAGAAACGGGATGTATCAAAAGAAACGGGGGAATCAAAGAAACGAAATAAAACACGACGTGATCGTGTATATACCCAGCGGTACGGCGAGCGTGGACGAAACGAACGTACGGGCGGACAGAGTGGCGTTCTATTTCTTGTATTTCCACTGTGTCTTGCTGTTTCTTCATAACCCGTTGTCCGATCTTGAAGTGCTGAAGTCGAGCAGGCAGTAGTCTGTAGCGAAGTCGGCCAGGCAGTGCGGAACGCCGATATGGCCGTATATATATCCTATAATTTTCTGTATCGATCTATTGCGATACCGCCTATTGAACGCGCCAATAAGAAGCTGCGGTGTGCTTCCCCCCGCGCGCGCCCCTCTGTCCGTGTATCGTTCACGCTCTCTGTACATAGGCTTTTATTTCTATAAATTGCTATAAACTATATAAATTCCTTATCTATAAGTTATTACAATTCTAGCAAGTTACATAATAATATTCTAATAAGAAATAGGAACTATAAACCTATGACTATGTATTTGTAACGAAAACCTATTTTCTTATCAGAGTTTCCTATATCTGTTATCGGATCTATTACCTATCTAGGCTATCTAGTTATCTGGGGAATAAAAAGACAAGAGAAAAATCTGTTTATTTACAATGATTATAACATAAGTGTATCTACTATTACCTATGTATACACCTATCTGTCTATGTATTTCTATTAACTTACTAACTAAGGGAGAATAAAACCACTATAAAAATATATTTTAATTGCGACCTATTACAACTATGTACAAACTATAATCTATATACTATATTTATGTAGCTGTTTGTCGGCTGTCCCGTACATCCTCCCGCCGTGCGTCGTCCGCCAGGTCGTCGCATTCTTGATTTTCCTGGAGGGCAGCCGACGCCGTAGGCAGGATCACCAGCTTCTTCGTGGGTCGCCGCAGGATTCCGCCCTTGGTCCTCACGTCGACTGACTCCATCCGGTCCGGGGTGTGTGGCGATGACGATACCACGCGGCCATGTGTTGCGTGGCAGCGTCCCATCAGCGACTAGGACGACGTCGCCGGCTCGGATTGCGGGGCCCTTAGCATGGGGCTCCCGCCTGTGTTGCAAGTCAGGCAGGTACTCGCGCAGCCATCTTGCCCAAAATAGATCGGCAAGACGTTGTGAGGCGCGCCAGTGGGGGCGCCCGATGAGGTCGCTGTCGTCGAAGGTGCCGGGGCTCGGAGTTCGCGCTGAACCACCCAGGAGGAAGTGGTTTGGGGTGATGGCCTCGGGATCTTCAGGGTTGACCGAGACGTGTGTGAGTGGCCGACTGTTGACTGTATATTCGGCCTCGGCGAGAAGCGTGACGAGCGTCTCTTCTGAGGGATGACGCTCGTGCAGGACGGTGTTTAGCGCTGTCTTTACGCTACGGACGAGTCGCTCCCATGCACCCCCCATGAAGGGAGATCCGGGGGGTATGAACCTCCAGCTGATTGACCTCTTGTTAGCCTCTTCTTCTGTTGCCTTGGCTGCTTCGCGGAGTTCTGATGCTGTACCTCGGAGATTGGTATCGTTGTCTGACCACATTTCTGTAGGGCATCCTCTTCTTGCTATGAACCTTCGGAAGGCCAGTACTGCGGAATCTGTGCTTAGCGATGCGGCGACCTCTAAGTGTACGGCGCACGTTGTTAGGCATGTAAACAACGCCACGTAGCGCTTCTGTGTGCTTCGCCCGACTGTGACTGTATATGGCCCGAAGTAGTCCCATCCAGAGTAGGTGAAGGGTCGTCTGTGATGCGCGAGTCGACAATGTGGTAGGTCACCGGTGGGTGGGGATGGCGGCGTAGCTCTTCTTATGCGACACGGTATGCAGCTATGAATGATAGCCCGCGCTGTCGGTCGCAGGCGTAAAATCCAATATTTCTGTCGACACTCGTTGATGGTCGTCTCCACGCCGGCATGATGTAGTTTTCTATGTACATATTCTATGTAAAGTCGCGTTGCATATTGATCCCCGTCCAATACCGGCGGTCTCTTCATACTATCTTCCACATTGATAACAGCGGCTATTCTTGATCTTATCGTTATCACTCCGTTGACAAGTTCGACCGCTAGGGGGCGCAGTCGGCTATTGTTGCTAGTTTCCTTCCCGCCTGTGAGTGCTGTGATTTCGTTCGCGAAACTTTCTTGCTGGCTCGCTCGTACTATTAATTCTTCGGCGGCACGTAGTGTTGTGGCGGGGATCTGTATGTACTGTCGCTGTTGATTTTCACTATTCTGTACTGCGATTTTCTTTTGTGAGTTGCGTTTTTCGATATTGCGCCACGTCGGATCCTTTTCTATATTTTTTTGCGTGCGCTTGTAATGCACGGATTCTGTCTTCTTTTTTCTCGTTATATCGATGAACTGTAGGACCCGCGCAGTGGAGCGTAGGTACCGCTCCCACCGGGAAAATCTGTGGACGTCTGGAGTGCATTCCCGTAGGGCGGCCGATGACTTCTGTACTGTGACGTGACACGTTTTTTCTTCCCCTGTTTTTTCTATAGGCGCAGGGCTGTCGGACGGCCACGTAGACGGATCTTGGCGTAGAATCTCGGTATCTGGCGCGCGCTCGACATAATCACTCGCGATGAGCGCGTCCGTCTGTTCTTCGTACTTCATCTCGCGTTGGGGGTCCCTGTCGATTTTTCTTTCTGTAGATAACGATCTTCTATAGGCGTTGTCGTAATTGTTCGGCATTATTACAACGTCTGTTGACTTCCAAAGCAGCGCTGTTTCGTAGTGCCCGTCGTCTCGTTGCTGTGTATTTTCTTCTAACATGACGAGTGCTCGCTGTTCGGGGTCGCTGCGTGGTTGTCTCGGTGCTATGGTGAGGGACTCCAACGCGAAGTGATTTTTCAGCTGTTCGTCCATTCTGTTGTCGACGTCGATTTCTTCTGTGTTTCTCGGCTCGACGATGTGGTTGATGAAGTGTACGCGCTGTCCTAGTGTACGCGTGTGCGCGCCGTGTAGGACCCATCCCAGTGACGTAAGCGATGCCACCGGCTGATCGCGTCGACCTCTTCGTATTTCTGTGGCGAGTAACAAGTGCCAGTTGTCTTGCCCAATGAGTAGCTTCGGCGTCGCAGCTTGATACTTGAGGTCGTTGGCGATATCTGTGAGGTAATCGCAGCCGGCTATGTCCTTGTCGGTGACGCGTTGCGGCGATAGATGCAGGCCGTTGAGCGTGCGTGCTTGCATTCTGTGACTGTTGCTCGCACCGTGGATGGTGAATGATACACGTCGTGACTGCGTAGCGTCCACTTGTGTCTTCCCGATGGCTTCTATATGCAGAGGGTCAAGCGGTCCTCTTGCGCCAATCTTCTGTGCTATTCCTTCGTCGAGCAGAGATATTGTCGAACCGTCGTCCAACAGAGCGTAGGTTGAAATTTCGCCTTTCGGGCCGCTGAGACGAACCGGAACTATTTTCAGGAAGGCGTGCGCGCACTTCCTCGATGACCACGTTGAGGCGACAACTTCACTGGGTTCTTCTTTCTTCTTTTCGAAGTGAAGTAGGCTATGATGAGTGCGGGTGCACCCGTCGACGTCACAGGATTTCTTCTCGCACGTGTGACCTCGGTGGCGGTAGGTGAGGCAGCGACTAAATCCGCTTCGTCTTCACTCTGTTCCGCTTCGAAGTCGTACCAGCGGTATTTCAGCGTCGTAGGAAGCTTGTCGACTATCTTTGTTGTGACTTCCGGGTTGTACACGTAGTAAATCTTGCCGAGAGCTTGAAGCGCGGTTATGATGTTGACCACTCGAGTAGCGAAAATACAGATGTCCTTAGGCGTGTCGTTGGGGCGCGGCAGTGAACGCAGGCGCTCCAACTCGGAGATTGCGATGGCGTCTGGACGACCAAAACGGGACTCGAGCGTCTTCATGATGACATCGGGTCTTCCTGTGTGTATGAGTAGCGTCTCGACGGCTTCTTTAGCTTTCCCACGTACGCTGCGACGAAGGCGGGCCATGTTGTCGATATCAGAGTAATGCGGAGCTGTTTCTTGATATGCGGCACGGAACGATAACCACTCTTGATATGATCCGTAGTACGGAGGCAATTCTTGCACGTGACGGGATCCCGATCGCGCGGCGAGGGCGAATGCATTCGCGAGCTCGGTGATATCGATGGTTTGAGGCTGGCGAACGGCTACTGTTGTGTTTTCTCCCGCCGGTGGCGGAACGGGCATCGGAGGGGCGCGCGGGGTCTGTGGGGGTGCCGCGCGCTGAACTGTAGGCTGCAACACTGGCTGTACGATGACGGGCGGCGCGACTGTGGCTTGAGCTGTTGGCGCCGTGACGTCTTGATGCGTTGCAGGCGACGGGTTATGAGCTTGATCTGTGATGGCAAGCTGCGGTTGACTGGTGTCCAGCCAGTCGGTGACTCGACGCGCCGTTTCTTGTTCACTGATGAGTGTGTCGTCGTCTTCTGTGTCTGTTTCCTCTTCTAGGGCGGAGACGCGGGCGGCGGCGAGTTCGACCTGTAGGCGCAGCAGCTACTCCCTAGCCTTGATGAGACGAAGTGACTTCTTGCTCTTCTGGCTGCTTCGACGATGAGACGGGCGAGGAGAGGCTACGCGTTCTGTGAGTTGCGAGAGAGCGGTTCCCGCGGCGACGACGGAGGCGGAGGGGCGCGGCGGGGCTTCTCTCACTGCGGTGCTGTGTGACTGTGACGACTTCGCTTCTGTAGCTGTAGTTCCGTGAGACCAGGTGTGGGTTTCTTCTGTAGTCGTGGTGCCGTGCGACGACGACGCTATCATCTCCGACGAAAGCTCGGAGTCTCGTGGCGGCGACACGGCGGATGCTGTAGCGACGGCAGGTTGTTTCGATGACGGCTGTACGGGCGCGGCAGCCTCTGGTGCTGCCCTCGGTGTGCGCTCGCCCCGACCGGACCTCGACCTGGTGACTGGCATATTCTATTTTGCACGACGCGATGGCTGTACGTAGATCCCACGCTGTCTTCAATCCGGCTCGAAGGACCAGCAATGTACGTGACGAACCGTACACTGGTTGCGCTGGTGTCGAACCTACGTACTTTCGGACTATGGACCCACACGTTGGTCTCTCTCCTATATATGTGCGGGCTGCTGTCTGTCTCTGTACGCTGCGACACGACGCGGTTGATCGCGGGCGCTCAAGCCGTACCACTTTGACACAGATAATCGTAAGAAACGGGATGTATCAAAAGAAACGGGGGAATCAAAGAAACGAAATAAAACACGACGTGATCGTGTATATACCCAGCGGTACGGCGAGCGTGGACGAAACGAACGTACGGGCGGACAGAGTGGCGTTCTATTTCTTGTATTTCCACTGTGTCTTGCTGTTTCTTCATAACCCGTTGTCCGATCTTGAAGTGCTGAAGTCGAGCAGGCAGTAGTCTGTAGCGAAGTCGGCCAGGCAGTGCGGAACGCCGATATGGCCGTATATATATCCTATAATTTTCTGTATCGATCTATTGCGATACCGCCTATTGAACGCGCCAATAAGAAGCTGCGGTGTGCTTCCCCCCGCGCGCGCCCCTCTGTCCGTGTATCGTTCACGCTCTCTGTACATAGGCTTTTATTTCTATAAATTGCTATAAACTATATAAATTCCTTATCTATAAGTTATTACAATTCTAGCAAGTTACATAATAATATTCTAATAAGAAATAGGAACTATAAATCTATGACTATGTATTTGTAACGAAAACCTATTTTCTTATCAGAGTTTCCTATATCTGTTATCGGATCTATTACCTATCTAGGCTATCTAGTTATCTGGGGAATAAAAAGACAAGAGAAAAATCTGTTTATTTACAATGATTACAACATAAGTGTATCTACTATTACCTATGTATACACCTATCTGTCTATGTATTTCTATTAACTTACTAACTAAGGGAGAATAAAACCACTATAAAAATATATTTTAATTGCGACCTATTACAACTATGTACAAACTATAATCTATATACTATATTTATGTAGCTGTTTGTCGGCTGTCCCGTACACTATGTTTCCTTTAGTCGCCTCTTACGACATCCACAGGAAGAGATGGAGACAAATATATATATATATATATAAGAATATAAATATAAGTAAAATATAAAAATTAATAAAGTTAAATATTGATTTTGATGTCCTGCCGGTTGCCGGAAAAGAAAAAACTAAAATAAAATAAAACGCACATTTAACAGTCTGGTAAAAAGACGGGTGGCCAGAGCTGAAACTAAACGTTACAATGATACGACAGTCGTGACAGTGACATTCAAGATAAAGGAACAATGTGGGTTGCATTTGTTTGACTCATTCATTTGTTAACAAAATTCATATCTACCTATTTCTAAAATAATAATATTTTTAATGGCACACCTTCGTCTCACATTAATTAAAGCAAAGCAAGATAATGAACAGCGTAACACAAGTTGGAAATATAGTACATATCGTAGGTAAAATACTTCATAAACGTCTCAATCCTTACCTTTGACCTTCCTTCTGGATCTGCCAGTCTGTTCAGATACCTCGGATGAAGTGCCAGCTGTTGCCGCTACGCCTGATGCCACTGGGGCAGCCGAGGGCCCCTCAACTTCAGCTTGGAGCAGGCTACTGAGATCATCCTCAGTAAAGAGACGCCGCAACGATCCAGTATGCAGCTTCACGATGACCACACCATTCGAGGTCCAACACCTATTCATGCCAAACTTCTGACGAGCCTGGACAAACAACGCTTGCCGCTGTCGAGTAAGGAACTCAGCTACACTATAAGAAGTTCCCTTAAAAGCAGTCTTCTTCCTCCAGACTGCAGCTTTGTCAGAGATGTTGGAGAAACGAATCAAAATAGGCCTACATTTGTTCTCAGTGACCTTCCCAATTCGCTGACACACAGTGAAATCTTCAGGCTTGATGTCACACAGCCCCAGCTTATCGCAAAACAGCTTTGAGACAAACTGACCCAGTCCACTGCCCACATCCTCGGACACACCACTGAGAAGTAGATTTTTCCTCCGATGCCTTGTCTCCATATGGTCTATAGATGAAGAAAGTGCCACTATCTGCTGGAAGAGGACGCTTACCATCCCATAGATTTGGCTTTTAAATTCCTCATACTGTTCCGCAAGACCAGGCGTTGCACGACTACTTGAGGCTTCAGATTTGGACGCCTTTAGCTGAGACTCGAACTCCCCCATCTTCTTGGACATCAGAGACATCAATGAGCGTTGGCCCTCAAGCACATCTTCAAAATTTGCCATTTCAGTGAATTATAAAACAGAATGATAGACTATAGGTTATAGTGAGAGTGATGTATGGCAGGCAGGACAAGTGTAAATATTTCCAGTTATATCATTAATCTAGTGCAGATAATAACTGTGTGGTGCAAACACTTCTAGTACTTAAGAATCAAATTGTTTCAACACAAAATTCAAATTGTTTCAATTAAAATATTAACTTAGGAACTATGTGTTCTCTTTTTCACATCTACCGCCGAAAAAAAAATTCTATCGGTAAAATCGCTTACTTTATTGTATGAGGAAATATTTTTCCTTACATACATTATGTTTTCAAATATATACTGTGATGCTAAGGTAAGTATATCTATTTTCTTGAATAATTCTCTGAGTGAGTCTCTAGATCCTAACCCGTAAATAGCACGAATTGCCCGTTTTTGTAAAATAAAAATAGTCTGAATATCATTACACTATGAAAGTAACTAAAGTACACTAGTCTAGCAGTTGCTACATCTGTCAATTGTCTTATTCTCCTAACAGCATAAGCCGCAGAACTAAGCCTATTTGAAAGTTTAGTTATATGAGCACCCCATTGAAGTTTCTAGTCTATTGTAATTCATAAGAAGGTAGTACTTTCAACAAAATCGAGTTTTTCACCATCTATCATAATGTCAACGCAGCCCTGTCTCACATTGGAAAGAGAAAATCGAACGCATTGAGTCTTTTTCGCATTTAACATGAGGTTATTGGCAGAAAACCAATCAGAAATGAAAGACAAGGTGCTGTTCACCGCGCTAGCGTTTGTGCTACGTCGATCAAGTTTGAATATAAGCGAAGTGTCATCAGCAAACAGCACTATGCCAGCCTGCTTCTCAACCATGTAAGGCAAGTCATTGACATAAACCAAGAAAAGAAAAGGTCCAAGAATTGAACCTTGCGGTACGCCTATCTTAACATAAGATCCGTGCGATTTTATGCCATTTAAATCAACAGTCTGATGCCTATCTATTAAATAAGATTCTATAAGTTTGATTGAATTATCATCAAAACCGTATTGACGAAATTTAAGCAAAAGTGTCGGATGATCTACGCAATCAAATGCTTTGGAGAGATCACAAAATGATCCAATTCCATCATTTTTGTTCTCCCATGCGTCGTATACATGAGTAACGAGTGCTACTCCCGCATCGGTGGTCGATTTCCCGCCAGTAAAGCCGAATTGTTGGCTATGGAAAAGGTCTAAAAGTGAAGAAGCATTTGATTGAGCATTATCTTTTCGAACACCTTACTCAAAACTGGCAGGATAGATATAGGTCTGTAGTTACCAGGATCTGCTTTTTCACCTTTTTTAAATAAGGGGATTCGTTTACTACATTTCATTAGGTTAGGAAATATGTTTTCATTAATACATTCGTTAAATATAAAAGCTAAATCAGCAGCTATGATATTAATGATATGGCTTACTACAGCAACTGACATGCCCCAATGATCTTCAGATTTTTTTAAATTTAACTGTTTATATGCATCTATTATATCTTTGGGGCCAATATGCTTAAATTTAAATTTAGAATCACAAGGCCTAACATTATTCTTAACCAAGGCTTCAGCACGCTGGGGGCTAGAATTCACATTAGAAGTAAGTTCCAAAGGAATGTTAGTAAAGAAATCATCAAAAATATTTACTATTTCTTCAGTTTTAGTAATAATCTTACCACAAGATTTGATTTGACAGATATTTTCTTTGGCTTTATTTTTATCAGTTCATTAAACCTCCGCTAGATGTGGCGAAACCATATATACCTACTATTTACTACTTTGATCGGTCGTTTTGGAAAACTTTGGGAGAGGCCTACGTCCAGCAGTGGACGTTATGCGGCTAAAATGATGATGATGATGATGATGATACTATTTACTTTAAGGAAAGATAATATGCTCGGATGATGATGATGACCGACTGCTTGACAATAATGAGTTGGTGAAATGATCTTCATCTGATCCAAATTGAAACGGAATTACTTACATTATCTCACTCGGATATGACGAGCTGATAACGTGGACCGTATTGAGGATCTTCTAAAATACTTACATGTGTAACCTAAATAATTAGTTCGATTTGAAAATATCCAGTGCTTACGAAGGTTTATTTCGTACCTAATGTGTCAACACACTTGTTTGTTACTTCGCAATACATTTTTGATATTGCATACTCAGGAAACATTGCATGTACTAATAATATCAGTATACCAGCCTGGAAATAACGTTGGAACATTTTTCACTAAATTTGAAGCTCTACAATATATCTCCAAACAGTCTTCTCATAAAAAAATTATCATAGCGGGTGATATAAATATTGACATTGGAAAAAACAAAAAAGAACCAAAGCGGTTCCTAAATTTACTAAACTCATTTGGGTTAACTTGTCTAATAAAAGAAGTAACACGCAAATCGACTCAATCATATATAGACCAGTTTATAGTCAATAAAAGTGCTAATTCGGCTCGCGGGCCCGAGAGCATCGGATCGAAAACATATACGCTCGCAGTTTAACTACCAATTTTTATCTGTAAAAGTTCACAAATCCCTCCGTGTTGGGACTTATAGTGTACGTTTATACTAGTGCAAACGACTTAGTGCAAAAATATTTCAATTATCACACCTTAGGACTTTAAAATCTAAAACCAATTCTAAATCTGATCCACGGAATCGAACCCTAAGTGAAACCGTTGCAGTGACTCAGCCGCTGCCGCTTCCCAACCAACACTCGGCGTTTAAAACTGCCCCGCCCCGCTATAGTGTGTGGCGGCCAATACTGACCGCTGCTTCCTGAGGTGACGACAAGTTAATTAAATATCTACCGCAAACATGCCCAACGCTGACGACTCTTGTGCTGCAGAATGCAACCAGACTATGAGGTCTGGAGGAATGCTACAATGTACATCATGCCGAGATAAGTACCACTGTGTCTGCTTAAATATCTCTACACAATACTACACAGCAAACAAACATCATCTCACACAGACCTGGCGCTGTCCCGCTTGCGAAAATATAACAAGACGACCCAGAAATGACAACACACCAGTTAGCAAACAAAAACAATTGATACTAGACGATACCAACATGTCTATTGAGGAACACACAACATACAGTCAAAGCGTAATAGGAAACACATTCACATCTCCAACTTCAGAAATACGGCATACACAGGAAAGTGACCAAAATACAATAACGTTGGAAGCTATAAGTCTTTTATTAGAAAAAAAGCTAGAATAAAACAAACAATCTATTCTATTAGACATTAAACACTTGTTGACTACAGAAATCAACACCGTCGCCTTACAAATTATAAAAGAATTTACAAAAATAACAGATGAATTGCAACAATAGCAGAAAATACAGGACAATTTTTTTTTTAAATAATAGACCAAGTTAATCTATTAACTAAGGAAAATAAAAAAATCGAAAGAGAGTTAGAAGAATTAAAACTAAAAAATAATGTGACAATAAAACCACAGGGTTTAGCAGTACAAAATCTAAAATGCCCAAACACATTCGTCGTATACGGTTTAAACGAATACCCATGAGAACAAGAATACGAAATTGAAGAAAGGATTATCAATGCATTTAGGGATATTTTACACGTAGACCTCACAGGCTACATAAAAGAAATTTGACGACTCGGAGTAAGAGGACCGCGACGACCACTACGTGTGGAATTAATAAGCAAACGCATGACCCAATATATCCTTAATAACGTTAGATACTTCACTCCTTGACTAAAAAACACTGGACGAGAGAAATCGAACAAAAAACACGCATGAAACATCTACAAATATTACTCTGAACAATACAAGGCACAGATCACCACAAAAAAATACACGCAAAACTACGTCACACAATGAAAGTCCCTCACAGCTACCTACTAACATTCCAGCCAATTCACACGACACTTTTACGCGACAGAACAAAGCACCGAACACATTTCGCTCCTTACGGGAAAATAAATGAACTAAATATAATGTTCCAAAACCTTCAAAGCCTATGGAGTAAACGCACGACATTTGAAGCCTTTTTAGAACAAAATAATAACACCTATCCTGCCGTATATCGGAAACATTTTTAACTAAAGAAAAATTGGAGCTCATTCACTTCAGTCAGTATCGAGTTGCGAGTGCATACTGCCGGAGGAACTACGACGGTAGTGGAGTATGCATCCTACTACGCGACGACGTGGAGTACACTGAGAGAAAAGATGTTGAAGATATGTTGATTGAATTTCTTATAGAATTATTTGCAGTAGAACTAAATGATCAAAATTTATTAATAATCACATTGTACTAAAATAATAACACTATTGTACTAATTTTCTCACACAATTAGAATCAATTTTAAATTATCTAAAGTTAAAATACAACAATAAACGCGTTATAATAGGGGGTGACTTCAACATTGACACGTTAGTAAACGATACAGAGACAAAAAAATTACTACACCTCATGGCAGGGCACAATAACATACCCCATATTAAAGACCCAACACGGGTTACTAAAACAACATCGACATGTATTGACCACATCTATACCAATTTTAGGGACAAAAATATACGGGCTAGAGTAACTGATTACGGATTCTGTGACCATATGTGTGTAAATTATTTTTAAAATACAAACCATTGACATATAGGAAACAAACACGAATTTACAATCAAAAAAATATGCTTCTCTTTAAATCAGAACTAAACAATATATGTTGGCGCGATATAATAAAAACTGACCAAAATATAAATGAAAACTACAACGCTTTTGACGATGCCTTAAATTTTTTTAAACAAATGCATTCCCAAAAAAAACAATAATAAAAAAAACAAACAAGAAAAAACAGTGGCTTACCAAAGGAATAAAAATTTCGTGTAAAAATAAAAGACTATTAAAAATACTGACAAACGCTTCGAAAAGTAAGACTCTTAAAAACTATTATAAAAAATATGAAAAAACATTAAAGAAAACCGTTATAAAATCAAAAAAACTAGACTATATTAGACAAGTAAAATGGTCTAAAAATATAGACAAAACTTCAATGGGGTGCACATATCTCTAAACTCGCTAATAGGCTTAGCTCAGCGGCTTACGCTATTAGGAGAATCAGACAATTGACAGATGTGGCAACTGCTAGACTAGTTTACTTTAGTTACTTTCATAGTCTGATGTCTTATGGGATTCTTCTATGGGGGAGTGCGGCTGATATACAGACTATTTTTATTTTGCAAAAAAGGGCAATTCGTTTTATTTACGGTTTAGGATCAAGAGACTCCCTAAGAGATTTTTTTAAGAAAATTGATATACTTACTGTACCATCCCAGTACATATTTGAAAATATAATGTATGTAAGGAAAAATATTGCCTTGTTTAATAAAGTGGGTGATTTTACGGATAGAAACTTACGTAATATAAATGATTTATTTACTCCGTCCTATAGGCTGAAAACAGTTAGTAAGTCGTTTATGGGAAACTGTATAAAGTTTTATAATAAATTGCCAGAATCGGTTCTTAGTATGCCAGATAGAAAATTTAAAGTTTATGTTAAGAAAGTACTCTGTGATAAAGCTTATTACGGAACCGATGATTACCTTAGAGACAAAAATGTCTGGCTTGAGCTTGGCGCGGGTCCCTCTTAAAGGTTTGTATTTGTACATTCACAAATGTCATAATTTAAGAACATTCTGTACATGTTTTAGTACAAAATTTACAAATTGACATTAATTTTAAACTTGACATCATGCTTAATTAATAATTATGACATAACAATGTATTCTCAGTCCACATATCTAATTTTAATACCAGTATAACTGTAAGTTGACGTTATTGGAGAAAATGCTGCAGTACAGTTTGTTACCGTCTCTTCTGTACTTGCGCTTTGGAAGCGGCAGTAAACTTAGCTATAAGTAAATGATCTGACGTCAACATTTACCTTATAAGAAATCGAAAGGAAAAAAAGTGACAATTATCAAGTGATACAAATATCCAAAGATAAATAAATGAATTTGACTTGACTTGACTTGACTTGACTTTGGAAAATGCAACGCCTGATGCAGATCCATATTGGTCCAGCTAAACTATAAGAGATATAAAAATGCCGCCTTAGTAAAAGTTGTTCAGCCTGGTGAGCATTTTCCAGAGACATAAAGTCCACGCGAACATATTATTCAATTAGCACTATCGTTAATGAAGAAGGTTCGGTAAGTTACAAATTTTCAGGCTTATCTCACCAGAAATTATAGATTACTGTATTTCAACAATTTATTCTAAATATTATATTATGTGTGTTGATAAATTATTAAAAATTAAACAAATTCATTTTATGCATTTCTACATTTACAAATTTTTGTATTTTTTGTAAAGTCAAAATACATAACTATTTTGAAAGTGTTTAACTTATGCCGTCAACATATTTTTGATACTATAAGGTACAAATCAAACAAAAAATATCTACGATTATAATTTATTTCTATTTTTTTCTTACTTACGTTTTAATATGAACGTTATTTCTTGCACAATAAGGTCGTCATTGGTTTGTGCCTCAACTCCCGACCGTGCTGTAGCGAGTGGCGAGTGATTCTCGTGTACAGTAGTTTCGTCGCGTCGTCTTATGCATTTTTTTGTAGTCAATGATTGTCAAACTTTTATAAGCACGTGGGAACTTTTACTAACCATGGATCGGCTAGGGTGGAGATTTATTGAAATATTGTGTTTATTAGATTGATAATAACTACATAGTTGAGCTTTTATTGTTTGTTTATAAAGCTTTTAATCTTATACCTTTAAACGAGCAATTCTTGTATGTATGTATGTATATATATATATTTATTTATAAATTTCTGTGATCTCTCGAAAACGGCTCTAACGATTTCGCTGAAAATTTGTATATGGGGGTTTTTGGGGGTAAACAATCGATCTAGATTAGTTTTAAGTTTGGGAATGTAGGAGCAGAGACTCCTCTTGATATCTTGATGATATTGATAAATAAAACTTGATAATATCGAACAGAACTTTGTTTATTAATAAAAGAGCAAAGTGACGTGTGCACACTTGAATTGGTAATCGTGAACTAAATTAAATGAAACTAAGCAGAAAAATCGATATTGTCAATCGCGGTAAATTGTACTTTGTACATATTCCCGAGGGCGGGATGAGGATGCTGTGGGCACAAGTCAAATGATAAAAAAATATAACATGTTACATGAAAAACTAAAAAGAAAACATTATAAAAATCAATTAAAAATATTTATGCATCTTGACGTAAATTCATCTCCATGTGTTCTCTTGCTGGGGTTGCTCCGCAGCGTCGCTCACGCGGCAGGGGCGGCGTGTACGAGGGTTCCGACGCTCCTGATTCTTGCGGTACTTGCCACCGGCAATTAACTTTTCGAATAAAAATAATCATGCCAGTTATTCCGATCAGTCCCAAAATGACGTATATCATCACATAATGGTGTATATCGTGGTGTGATATAACATCTGCTTCTTCTATGACTTGCTCTTCTTCTTGATTGAGAGATTCTATTCTTTTTCCAAGTTGATCTGACTCTTGATACAGATTTCCAAGTGAATGATTGTTATTAGACCATTGAGGTAACGTGATATTAATGATGTTATTTATCGGTGCCATAACAGGTGTATGGAAATTAGGCGAAATCTTGATTTCAGTGGAGTGCGACTTGTAGGGGTAGATAGCCATATTGTCCGACTTCAACAAACAACCATGTCCAATTTTTATGAGACCAGACCCTTGTAGCTGGTGCCCTGTCATCTCTTCCATACATATGGCACGTACGTTACAGATGTTGCAGCAAAAGTATATGTAAGTATTTATATCATTACTTTCAATCCGCAAATCCTTGCATGGTTCAATGACCGTCTTACATTCTGTGTTGTCAAGCTGACATAGATTTTCTCCATCTCTCATATGATATTCTGGCTTGCGACTGCGACAAAAATAAGTTGTTGACTGTACTTGACATTCTTTGATTTCACTTTCTGTCATTGAAATATAGGTATCTTTTCTCATGTTAATTGAAATGTAATCCGATACTGGAACCAGGCTGATACTCTTTCCATCTTGATATTTAGGTATCGGGATGAGTTTAAAAATCTCGAAGGTATCCCTGTTAATAAGTGGCAGCCTGATCACAAATATTAGATAGTCCTCCAGCATCCTTGTTCGCACTGTGAGGAGATCGTATATCTTACGTAAGTCTTGATGAATGTTATCTATCGGTAAGGTGACATCTTTAGGCAATTGACTTGATATGATACCAAGTTCACTGCTAATTTGGTTCGGCGTCAGCAAATGTAAGTTGAAGCGCCCATGATATATGTCGGTTATTGTGTCGAGCAATGAACTTTGAATTGTCTTTAAATTGTTCAACATGTTATTTGCTATTATAGCTCCAAAAGCGATTGAGAATCATATTTCCTTGAACCGATTCTTTCAGGTTGCTAGTAGCCTTTTCTATAGCTATTAAGTGTTGATTTAATACCTTTTGTTGTTGGTTCATAGTAACTTCGGTTCTTTTTAGAATATTATTTTCAGCCTCTATCAAAGATGTCTGTTTTTTCCATAACATAGCCATGTATTTCTGATTCGCCTTTATTAAACTGATATCTATTTCGTACTGTTTTGCAAATCTTTCATCCAGTACGCCAAAGAGGTCACCTGCTATGTTTCCAATAGCGTTGAGAAGGCCTCTGCGCGTACGCTGGCCGGGCGCTCTTTCCTGGTATTGATTAGTCACGAACAGCTGATTATAATACTCGAGCTCGGTGATTCCGTGACGTAACTGGAGTAATACCGAGTGACATTGTTCTTGTACAGTATCACATATCTTAGTCAATGACTCAGTATAGGTATTGAGCGCGTTTAATCCTTGTCTGTAAGGTTGCATTTGGTAATATACGACGATCTTCCATTCACTGGTAATTAGTTGCATGTTAGATATTTTATGAAAATAGAGCCCTTGATTTTCTCTGAAGTTTGTCGTATTAATAATGCAATCTGAGCTTGATATTATCGTCATAAAAAATAATAGGGCAGTACATATAGTACTTAGTTTTGTCTTGTAAGTCTTGTGACTTTTATTTTCTTGTTGTTTTTTATGTACTTGATGATTTTGTTTGCTTTCAGACTGCTTATTGTCTTCTAGGAGTATGGATAATTTCGTAATAGGACGACGAATTTGCCCGTTTCTTGTTTTTAGCGTCACAACGCGAACGTAGTCGTCTTGACCTGGATGCAGCTCTATAACCCAGCCCATATTCCACTTCCCTGGGGGTAGGTTGTCGTCATGTATAAGAACTAAATCATTAATGTTGATATTTTTGCTTGGGTATCTCCACTTAGACCTTGATGTCAACTGCGTGAGGTACTCAGCTCGCCAGCGCTTCCAGATGTCTTGATATAACTTTTGAGTCAAGTGCCAGCGTGTTCGCATGTCTTTTTCTGTCTCGATTAAGGTGAGTGTTGGACCTCCACTCAAAAAGTGAGCGGGGGTGAGATAGTTGAGGTCTTCAGGATCTTCTGAGAGGGCGCATAGAGGTCTTGAGTTCATGCACGCCTCTATCTGTGTGAGCAGAGTAGAAAACTCTTCAAAGGTGAGTTTTTGCTCACCGACGACTCTTTTAAAATGAAATTTGAAGCTCTTGACGGCTGCCTCAAATAAACCACCGGCTGACGGCCAAGATGGGGAATTGAAATGCCATGTTATCTTCATATCCGTGAGAGAACTCATAAAATCATCATTGAAGGCTTGCTGAATTTCTTGATACTCTTCTTGCAATATCCGGTTTGCACCCACGAAATTCGTCCCGTTGTCACTGTACAGGTGACTTGGTGTACCCCGTCGCGCGGCCATCCTACGTAGCGCCGCAATGAATGCAGAAGTCGACAGGTCCGAGACCAATTCCAGGTGGACGGCTTTCGTCGCCATACAAACGAACACCGCGACGTAACCCTTGGTGGTTTTTATTCCTCGACCCTTGTTGGCTTTGACGAGAATATGACCAGTGTAATCGACACCCGCATGTAGAAAAGGGCGGGAAGGGTTGACTCTTGCACTCGGTAAATCTCCCATTATTTGTTCTTGAAGATGGGGATTATGTTTTTTGCAGGTAACACACTGGCGAATGTATTTTTTCGTAGCCCTGTTGCCACTTATTACCCAATATTTTTGTCGAATTAGCGCTAATGTAACACGTGCCCCGCCATGTAACGTGACTTTATGAGCGTCATCAATAATTAATTGAGTCAATCGACTTTCATACGGAATAATAATTGAATTTTTCATATCCGCACTAATTTGGGCATTTTTTAATCTTCCACCCACTCGTAGCATCCCTTGCTCATCTAGGAAGGGTGTCAGATTCAATAGTTTACTTCTTGATGTTAATCTCTTATTTTCTTTTAAACTTGTAATTTCTTCTCTAAATTCAATCTCTTGTATCTTCTTGATAATCTTCATCTTGGCTTCCCTCAACTCCGTAAGCGTAAGATAACTTTCTTGATGTCTATCTTCTTTTCTTGTTAAAAATCGGCGTACCCATGCTAGTACGCGGAAAACTTTAGAGAATGAGCTAAACTTGCATAGCAACTCTTCTTCAATACTTTTTTCTTGTTTCGAGACATGATAAACTTGTTTCTCTTGTTTTTCTTCTTCATTAGTCGTGTATAACATAGGTGTTTTATTGGTTTCTTTTTGTATGTTAATAACCACGATGGTGCTTGCCACCATAGAGGGTGGTTGATTAACTGTGTTACAGTTAATCCACGGCTTGCACAGTCAGCTGGGTTGTCGGTAGACTTGATATAACGCCAACTTGACGGCGGTATGACGTCTGTTATTTGACGCACCCTGTTCAATATAAATGTTGTCCATCTATCCGGGTTGCCTTGTAGCCACCCCAACACAGCTGTGGAGTCTACCTAGCCGTAGATATTCAGGTTGTGGCCAGATAAACATTCTTTTGTCTTGAGCATCAATTTGGACAAAAGATGAGCACCACATAGCGTCAATCTTGGTAAGGTGGTTTGTTTATTGCGAGGTACTAATTTCGACTTTCCAGCGATCATTGAAATTTTAGGCCCTCTATTTTCAAATAATTTACAATATATGACACACGCGTATGCCTTTTGCGATGCGTCACGGAAGCCATGTAATTCAATATCCGAGACGGCCTTTGTACCTAACCATCTAGGTATTTTTATTTTATTTATGTTTGGCATATCTTGTTGGATTTTCAACCATTCAGAGTTAATGGGTCTCGGAATCTCGTCATCCCATGTTATGTCTAAGTCCCAGAGTCGTTGAAATAGAATTTTGAGTTTGGTGGACACTGGTGTGAGCCATCCTAATGGGTCGAATAAGCGTGATATCTCCGACAAAAGTTTTCGTTTTGTATATCTTGTCTTGTCTTCAGAATTTGGCTGAATTTTCGATTCAAAAATAAAATACATCTTGTTTTGGTTTCCAATGCACTCCTAGTGTTTTTGTCGACTCTAGTTGGTTGAAAATATAGTTTTCTTGGTTATGACACTCTGTGTTTTCCTGTAGTAATTCCTTGATAATTTGAGTTCCATTTTTTCAGATTTAATCCGCCTGTCTTTAATAACTTGATAAGATCTTGTTTCAATTTTTTAGCTGATTGTATTGTATGAGAGCCGTGGAGAAGGTCATCCATGTAGAAACAATTTTCCACGATGTTGGCAGCTTCAGGAAAAGCTTGTTTTTCGTCCTCAGCCAGTTGACGCAACGTCATCATTGCAAGGAACGGCGCGGCCTTGGTGCCGTACGTTACCGTTGTAAGTTGATACTCTTGTAATATGTCTGACGCATCGTCGCGCCACATGATTTTTTGATAACATTGATCATCTGGGTGGACCCATATCTGTCTGAACATCTTCTCAATATCTGCGGTAAATGCAATCTTGTATTGGCGCAATTTCATAATTAATTCCAAAAGGTCCTTTTGTAAGTTCGGTCCCTTATACATGTAATCATTAAGGCTTGTTCCGTTGGAGGTACTTTGAGAGGCATTAAAAACCACTCGAAGTTTTGTGGTTGTTGAGTTTTCGCGAATTACGCAGTGATGAGGCATGAAATATTCTAAATTCTGCGTCGACCAGTTAGCGCGTGTCATATGACCTAGTTCCGAGTACTCCTTGATAAACAATTTGTATTGTTCGGCTACTTTCGCATTTTGTTTAAATTTCTTTTCTAATTGAAAAAATTGGGCAATGGCTCTTGGTCGTGATTTGCCAATTTCGGAAATGTTTGATTTTAGGGGAAGTCTGACTTGATATTTTCCGTCTTTTAACCTTGTGGTCGTATTCTTATAATATTTAATGCATTCATCTTCAGTCTCGTTCGACGGGGAGTTACTTGATACATCTTCTATTTGCCAAAATCTTTCTATTTCTTCCAAATCGTTAATTACAATATTACACTGCATTGTTTACGCCTTGCCGCACAAGATCCACCCGAGCCTCGTAAGCTGCGCGATAAGGCTAGGGTTGTCGACGTTCGCTCTGCGAATCCCATCTAATATAATACTGCCGTAGATGTCTGCTCCGAGAAGAAGATCAATGGGCCGACAAATATTGTATTCTGGGTCGGCCAGTTTCATTCTACTCAATTGATCCCATGACAGGCCGGCAAACGAAAAATGCGGTAAGTTTCTTGTCAAACTCTTCATGATATAAACATCAATAATGAAATCATATTTTTGGGTTAGTGATGCGCATTTTAGGTTCAAAACCCCTTTGCAAGATGTTGTTTTGGTGCCGATCCCAGGTATAGTTCCGCTGCACTTGTTTCTCGGCAGCCCTAACAGCTGTGCGGCGTTCTCGGTTATCAATGAAATTTGAGAACCTTGATCGATGAGAGCGCGTAACATATGATAACTTCCATCCACTCCTTGCACCTTGATGATAGCGGTGGCCAATAATATTTCCGACGTTTCTCCTTTTTCAGTTACGTGTACTCCCTAGGACTTATTTTCAGATTATGGGCATTACTTGGGGAACTAACAAATGCATCATGTAGAATAGAATTGTGGCATCTATTGCATTGGCGACATCTCTTGTTTGATGTGCACGGTTTCCCATTATGACTATACAAACAATTATAGCAGTAATTCAGTTTCGTAATTGTTTGTTTTTTCTGTATAGCTGTCTGTTCTAAAAATTGATTGCAATAATAAATGTTATGTTCATTACTATTGCACACTGGACAATTTAGTTTTCTGTATTTAGTTTCTTGCTTGTAATTAGAGAGAGCCTTAATGCTTGAATAATTTTTATATGGGTAAGATTTATCTTGTTTGTAGGATGTAGATGAAGCATTTGAACTTAATTTTGTGCCGCTTTCTTGCTTACGACGTGATGATTCCAGGGTGGTAAACTTGTTTTCCAAAAAATCCAGGAATTCACTAAGCACTGGTAACTCTCGAGGGTGCTTCAATGACGTCATGTAATCATTGTGTGTCTCTACATCCAACTTTTGGGACAATTTATGAACGAGAATGGGGTCCCAATTTTCAATGTTTACGCCGAGGTTTTTAATTGCATTCAGACATTCCTTGGTGACGTCATGAAGGCGCTTGATAAGATGCGATGACGGTTGTTGAATGGTTGTTAGGTTCATGATAGTATTGATATGGGAGGTGAATATCAGCTTCTTGTTGTTATATCGGTGATTTAGTATCTCCCAACAGGCGAGATAATTTTCTGAACTTATCTGTAGATGTTGAACGAGTCTTTCCGGTTCACCTATTAATTTTCCTTTCAGGAACTGCATCTTTTGAGCGTGTGAGAGAGAGTTGTTATTGTGAATAGCTTCGTTGAATAGGTCTTTGAATGAGACCCACTGCTGGTAGTTTCCATTAAAAACAGGGATTTCTAATTGTGGTGTTGACTTTTCTCTGTGGGCTACAGACCATAACTTGCTGTATGGCTCTATATGGCTTTCTTGATGTCGATAAATTTCCTTTCATGCTCCGAAAATTTTTCTTCATAAGCTACATCTAAGTCGTGGGCTTCACTGTCGATTTTCCAGTGCAAGGTATCGACGACCTTCCAACGGGCCTTGATTGTGGTTAACGCATCTTCAAACTCCCATTTCTCACTGAGTTTATTCACGTCGATACTTGATAACGCACGTGAAAATGCTTTAAAGTTACTTGATTGCTTCCTCATCATCTCCTCCAGCTTGATCATGTTACCTTGAGGAATATTAGAAGAGTCACTTGTTTTTTCATTGTCATCTACATTTTGCAGTTCTTTGACCTTTCTATCGGCGCTGGAGTATGACGTAGAGGTTTCGAATTCCGCTAACGTGTTTCGTAATAATTTACTTGATACGTAGTAAAATTGTTGAATTTCTTCAAACTTATTTGATGTGAAATAATCGTGATCAGGGCTCAGGACATTGGTTAGGATGTCGTGAGTTTTCCTGAATTCAGACCAAAGCTTATCGAGGGTGTCCATGCGTTTTAACATGTAATCCAATGTCTTGCGGGATTTCCCATCTTTCTTGAAGTTTTCCATAAGCTTCTTCATTTCTTCCATGATGGTAACTTGTTTTTGTAAGGTCTCCATGTTGAGCTTGAATTCACTTGTATATTAAATAACTTGTCAATTTGATATAGTTTGTAGCGCTACCTTGATAAGTTTTCTTGAATATTCTGTTCTTAATAGTCCTGTTCTTGATGGTATTTTATGAGTGAGTTCCGATTAAAATACTTGATAGGTACGTACCAACTTGATATTCCTTTTTTACGGCCTTGATGATAGTCCTTGATGACAACTTGATGGGGAAACTGTTATCCTTAGCTTGCTGGTATGTAGAGTATTCTCATTCACCTATGTCGGAATGATGTATGTACGCCTTCTCAATCAACCGGAGATTCTCGCTTGTGAGAGGCCAGAAGACCGATTTGCTATACCATTCTAACGTATAGGCAAAGAATGAGACACATCACACTTTTAGGGAACACTTGTGAGTTCGATGATGTTACTTGATAGCTCGAAGGACCACTAATGTAGGAGCAGAGACTCCTCTTGATATCTTGATGATCTTGATAAATAAAACTTGATAATATCGAACAGAACTTTGTTTATTAATAAAAGAGCAAAGTGACGTGTGCACACTTGAATTGGTAATCGTGAACTAAATTAAATGAAACTAAGCAGAAAAATCGATATTGTCAATCGCGGTAAATTGTACTTTGTACAGGGAAAAAGCGTGTTTTCGAGTTTTCATGCGTTTTTCTTTCCACGCAGAATATGGTCGCTAATTTCGTCGCGCCGCGACCGCCTTGATTTAGCTCAGTGGTTAAGGATAGCGACCGCTAGAAAGAGTGTTACGGGTTCGAATCCCACTCGGTGACTTACTTTTGTTTTTTTTTTATGTTTAAGTTTGTATATATTTTTTTATTTTGCATTGTTTTTAGACAAGTTTAAAAAAAAATGTTAATGTTTGAGATGTAACCGAGCAAAGCTCGGTCGCCCAGGTACTGGTACATAATAAAGAACACAGACACAAATCAGAAAAGTAAACGTACAATGGCGGACTTATCCCCAGGGTTTGTAACTGGTACCAAATTCACATTTTAAGTACCAGTAACAGAATTTTCATTATGTTAAAATTTTAAGGGTAATACTCGTATAGTACGGGTATCGTTTATGTAGTAATAGTAACGTTATAGGTATTGTTAAAATTTAAAGGTAATTTTACCGGTGCGTACCTACGCGTTGTTACCGTTCCGCATGAAACTCGACTGCGAAGAGCCACATTCCCGTACCTAACGAGGATTTCAAGGGATAAATTCAAGGATATACTTCCACTTTTATGATTATAAATAAATTATAAAAGCCTAGTCTTACCTGCAGTAGTATTTCCTTTCACATTTCTCTACATTATGGAGGCAATACAACACTCAGTGGATGAGTTGGCAAATATATTTCATAGTAAGATGGCTGAATTCCAAGAGGATCTTCAAAGGGCCAGCTCCAATCCAACAACAGTTAGCATGCTGTCATCGCAGTTCTCCAGCTTCAAAACATTTGCCATCGCAGCTCTTGGAGGCCTGCAGCAACAGGTAACCCTACTCGCACAACAACAAGACGGATTTGAAATGCGCAGTCGGAGGAAAATGTTGTTGGTCCATGGAGTTGTAGAGGACAAGCAGCAGGATATGTCTGTAGTGGTGACTAATGTTATCACAGAGAGCATGTCTGAGGCTGACTTCACCACGCAGGACATTGTACGCTGTCAACGATTGGGCAAACCAAATACGGGCAAGCCTCGACCGATTCTAGTTAAGTTCCGCACGCAAGCACTGAGAGACAAGGTTTGGTTCTCAAAGTCTTCACTAAAGGGCTCTGGCTTAACACTGTCTGAGTTTCTGACAAAAGGTCGACATATGGCCTTCCTAGCAGCGCGGGAGCACTTCGGAATCTCCACATGTTGGACGCGGGATGGCTTCATCCATGTCATTTCTCCCGATGGTACGAAGCACCGTATTTGCACGATGGCAGAGGTCAACGGGCTCATCGGTTCGCCTGAAGCGGCGGCGGCTCCCAAGTCGCCCAGCAATGCGGCAGCTGTGCCTAAGGCAGCGTCTGTGGCCTCTACTGTGAGCCTTGCAGCGAAAACCAAGCGCACTGCGTCCAGGAAATGAGAGGGGAAGATGTGCATCATTGATTGCATTCCCATCTTCGCGTAACCTATTTCTTTTGTGCTGACCATATCCATTCTTTTAAAGTGTATAATTATTCTAATACCTCCACTTTAGATCATATCTTTCCGTGTCAATTTACATGTCTTATTAATTTTCTTTAAGTACCGTCACATTGTTTTGTTTTTTCTTTCAAATCAGCTTTGCATTCGTGTCACAATGACACATTAAACAAGTTATTTGTAAGTGTCACTGTCACTTTCAATTTAATGTAAGGAGGCAAAAGAAATAGGGATCACACAGCCGCGACGTTCTTTTAATTTATTTAATAATTCGTTTCTTGTATTTGTTTTGTAACTCATCCTCTAAAAGTATTTATGCAACTACATTGTTAATAACTTTGTCTCTCTTCTGTCCTCTCTTTCAGGCTACTAGCGGGTAGACTTTAAGCCAATTTTCAAAACTTTTAAAAGATAAATTTTATTTTATTTTATTTTTATATTTTTACATATATATTTTTATTTTATTAATTTATATATAATATTGTTGTACACACTACTTACAATGTCCGATATACAAGATGACTCTTTTCACTCCTTTTCTTCATCTTCTAGTTACCAGAGCTTACCGACTTCACTTGAAGATGTCCTGACATCTGAATTTTTAAACTTTTCGAAAAATTTCAACGTCATTCACATTAATGCTCAAAGCATTCCCGCTCACTTTGCTGATATGCTAGCTACATTTGACATCAAAAATGTACATGCCATCCTTGTCTCTGAATCATGGCTTAAGCCTTGTCTTCCCTCCACGTCTTACTCGTTGCCGGGTTTTCAGCTTATTCGTCATGATCGCACTGGTATGGGTGGTGGTGGTGTAGCCATATACTTGAGATCTCACCTCGCTTATAATATAATTCGCAGCTCGAATAATTTAAATCCTTCCCTAGAACCAGAATATCTTTTTCTAGAAGTAATCCTCTCTCATACTAAAATCCTGTTAGGCGTTTTTTATAATCCTCATTCCAAGATTGATTATTTCTCTAACTTTGAAAACCTTCTAGAAGACATTATGCCCCAATATAGTCACACAATAATTCTTGGCGATTTTAATACATGTATTTTAAAAAATGATTATAGAACGGATAAGTTAACATCATTGGCTAACAGTTGCAACTTAAACATTCTACTTAAAGACCCGCCGCAACCTACCCACTTTTTCCCGGGGTGTAATCCAAGTTTGATTGACCTAATTATGGTTTCCTCTTCTGATGATGTGGCTACATTTGGACAACATCCTGCGGAAGCGTTCTCTTATCACCACCTTCTATTTCTCTCTTACAAAGTCCGTCCTCCTAAGCTTAGATCCAAAATCCTCATGCAGCGCAATTTTGGTGCCATCAATGTTGAAAACTTTCGTGCTGATGCAATGAGCTGCGACTGGGAATCCATTATAGCTGAGCAATCTGTTAATACACAGGTTGAAAAGTTTAATGAAATTATTTTAGGCCTGTTTGATCGTCATGCACCTGTCCGTCCTGTACGTGTTAAACATTTGCCAGCGCCTTGGCTGACTGATGAAGTTCGAAAGTTTCAAGCACTGAAAAACAAAGCTAAGTCAAAATATGCATCAAATCCAGACCGATATCGCGACCAATATGTCAAAGCGAGAAATGATTGCAATAAGGTGTGTAGAGAGGCTCAACGTCGCCATGTCTTTCAGTCAGTTCAAAACGGTGACCCAGCCAAAGTCTGGAAATTTCTCAGGTCTTTAGGAGTTGGTAAATCAAACGATAAATGTAATCCTAACATTGACATCGATAGTCTTAACAATCACTTCTCCACTTCAGTTGCAATGGATGCTAACACCAAGTCCAATACTCTCAATTCACTTCTTAGTCGTCCAACTCCTACCTGTGATCCTTTTACTTTCTGTCCAATTGCTGAGCGCGATGTTGAGAGAATTGTTAGATCTATCTCCTCAAATGCTGTTGGCAGTGATTGCATTGGTCGTAATATGATCATCCCTATCCTTGATATACTTCTTCCTATCCTTACTCTTATTATTAATAACTCCTTATCCTCTGGTGTTTTTCCAGATGCCTGGAAAGACGCTCATGTAACTCCTTTACCTAAAAAGAAAAATCCTAGCTCATTTACTGAATTCCGCCCAATTTCCATTCTTCCTTTTCTTTCCAAAGTCCTAGAGCGAGCAGTTCAACAGCAACTTAGTCATTTCCTTAACGTGAATGATCTGCTCAATCCTTTTCAATCCGGTTTTCGTCCTGGTCATAGTACGACTTCTGCACTAATGAAAGTTGCGGAGGATATTCGCTGGGGGATGGATAACAAACTTGTAACGATTGTGTCTCTCCTAGACTTTAGTAATGCTTTTAACGCAGTAGACCTTGATATTCTTCTGGGCATATTGCATTCTCTCAACATATCTCCCTCAGCAGTGGAGTGGTTTCAATCTTACCTGTATGGACGTCGGCAACGAGTTCGCATCGAAGATAAATATTCTTCTTGGTGCGAGGTAACTTGTGGCGTACCGCAGGGTGGCGTATTATCTCCTCTTTTATTTTCAGTTTTCATAAATTCAATAACATCACAGCTTCAGTCCTCCTACCACCTATACGCTGATGATTTGCAAATTTATTCACAAGCCGGTGTGGAAAACTTCGTATCTGCTATTGACACAATTAATCACGACTTGGAATGCATATCCGTCTGGAGCAAATCCCATGGCCTCCAAGTTAACCCAGCCAAGTCACAGGTCATTATTATTGGTAACCCTCAACTCACTATCAAAATCGATATGGCACTCATGCCCCAGATAGTCTTTAATGGTGTGATTATAAATCTAAGTCAGACAGTAAAAAATTTGGGACTTATGATGGATTCAAAACTAAATTGGAAACCACAATTAGCTGAAGTCAGCAGAAAACTTTTCTGTGCGTTTAGTTCCTTTAAGAGGCTACGAAAATTTTTGCCGATGGACACCAAAATTATGCTTGCAAACTCCCTCCTTCTTCCTTTCCTTGACTATGCCGATACCTGTTACCTTAATATCACAGAGGAGCAACTTGACAAACTTGAGCGTCTTCAAAATATGTGCATTAAGTTTATCTACGGTCTTCGTAAATATGACCATGTCTCTCAATTCCGTACTGAACTCAAGTGGCTACCTATCAGACTTCGCCGAGATTGGCATACCCTTTCCCAGTTATATACCATACTGTTTAGTCCTACGTCTCCTAGGTACTTAAGGGAACGCTTCGTTTTCTACAGTGACGCACCGTCATCGCAGGGTCACAATTTACGTAGTGCTGTAACGCTACGTTTAAAAATCCCTGCACACTCCACTGAATTTTATTCAAAATCATTTACTGTAAGGGCAGTCTTACTCTGGAATGCACTACCACTGTCCATCCGACGTGCTGAAACGCTAGCCAGCTTTAAATCTCAAGTGAAGTCACACTATCTATGCCTAGTTTGATTTCCTTTCTTTTTTGTCTTCTTTACATATCTTGTTCTGGGTATCTTTTCTGTGTACATATGTATTTATTATGTGTATTATATATTTATTTATTTATGTATGTATATATCTAGGTATATGTATTTATTATGTATGTATATGTATAAGTATATTTATTAATTGTATCTACAGTTTTTATTTTCTTATCCCTTGCCTATAACCTATAACTTTGCACCTCACCTGTTTTCGAAAAACATCTCCAAGTACCTCGGTTGCCTGGAAGAGATTGCAGTTGCGATAAGGCCGCCTTTTGACATCTGTTTTATGTATCCAATACTCTGTTACTGTATGTTTTGGTGCAATAAAGATTTTAACTAACTAAAAACTAACTAACTAACTAACGAGTCGCGATCGCGACGCACAACACTGCGATGACCAGTGTTGCCTCTCGATAATACACTATCGCTAGTCTATCGATAGACTATCTGTATTTTAAATAAAACCAATATTATCGATAGTATTGATTCTGACGACGAACAAACTATCGATAGTATTGCTTTTCTAATAAATAAATAATCGATACTATCGATAGTTTATGAAACGCAATACTATAGATAGTTTATTCGTCATCAGGATCGATACTATCGATAGTATTGTTGGTTATCCATATTGTTGCCCTAAAACAGGAATTACTATCAATAGTACACAAACTATCGATAGTATTGTTGGTTATAAGAGATGTGTTGTTCCTTTAATCTTTAATGTCTAAACCAATACTGAACTGTAGTCGATCCGGTTCTTTTGACCCATTCAATTAATTGATGGGTTTTCTCATGAAAGTTCACGAAACAATCGTTAAAGCCGGGTATTCCTACAAATGTAGATATTTAATCTTGCCCCGGCCGCAATTTGCATCGCGTGGACGCTGCGTCGGTGAGCTCATATGTGACCCCGCCAGTGACACAGTATAGAAATAAGCAGTAGAATAGTTTTATTTTGATTAAACTTTGTTTAAAGTAGTGTTGGATACAGCTACATTATCTTATATTAATGCTGACGGGGTAGTCAGGGCCGTAAGACCCAAAGGTTTAGCGTGATCAAAAAATAAATCAATAGTGATGGGTTGCTAGCCGCATCGCCTATTAACATAATTTGACAGTAGCGATTTATTAATAAACAATTAATAGAAACAAATAACCCTGCAAAGTCGTTATTTAGTGTCTTTGTTTATTTTCAACCTCCGACAAAAAGAGGAGTGTTATAAGGTTGACGTGTCGGTATGTCTGTGTATCTAGGTGTCTGTTCATGGCATCGTAAGGCCTGAACGAAGATTTAATTTTTTTGTTTGAAAACTGACTTTTAGTCATAGTTCTTAGCTATATTTATTAGAAATTGGTTCAGCCGTTCAAAATTTATTAGGAGTAAACACCTCAAAGTCGGTTTTTATTATTTTTCTTGAATATGAACTTATGGGTATTATGTTGTTTTGATATTTACTATCTATGATACAACACTGAACCTAAAAAACATGAGTCTCACCTAGATCCCAGTATTTTTCACACGACTTGCAAAGAAGGAGATTACGAATATATAGTCTATATGGTGCAATTGAAATCATTAGCATTGATTTAACTTATCATCATACTCACCTAAAGGATATTTTGTATGGTAACAATACTGCAATTAATGCAGTAATTAAAAAGTATCAAAAAGTAAGAAAAATGAATAAATTATCAAAACTCTTCGAGTCGTGTGCGCGTACTGGTACCTACGTGCCGCAAGGTCAAAGACCTTGGACGGAAACAAACAAACGGCGCGACCGACCGGCATACAAAAGTAGACCTTAATTTATGTGAATAAGGTTTGAAGTCGAATGGGGACGGGTCGTGTCACACGAAAGCTTGAGGACAATAGGTACGTTTGAAGTAGGAACGAATGTTAGGGTACCAAGACGCAACGAAATTGATACTATTATAATTAATTAATTTTTCGTATTAGTTTTTTTTTTTATAATTGCAGTAGAGGTATCTATCAAAGAGTCTGACGCATGTTTAGAGGTTTTCTTGAATATGAAAATGACGACTTTTGATTGAAGTTTTATTAGTCTTAAATTACTTTGTATCATGGGTATAGTAGATACTTAAAATATTGCCAACGAATTCAATTCCACCCTGTATATGCATGTATGTATGTTGAATGTATTTGATTTTCTTTATTCCTTAATGTCGCCACGGATTTGAATGTATGGCCACAGAGCAGATAATAGTATTACATACAGAACGGAAACTCGCACGTTTTTGGACCTTGTAAGTGCCTGTAAAATAGGGTTGTTGCTAGTCGCATTTTGGACCTTGTAAGTGCCTGTAAAATAGGGTTGTTGCTAGTCGCACGTTGACGTTCCCCGAGTCATTTAGGGTAATTGAAATAATATTGGTGAGAAACTGCACATATTATTATTGATTATCCACAAAAAACAACAAAGAACGAAAATTTTATAGATTTCCGAGTGATGAAAACAGGTAAGCAAAGCAACAAATTCTGTGATGGCGACCCTGATTGTTTAACTCACACATTTGACGTATGCACAGATATATTATTTCGTTTGTAGTAGTACTAGGTATATTTGTTACTTCGTTTCTATGAAGTGCCATACCTGTGGAATGGCGTTTCGTTAGAATCCTCACATTTCAAAGTGACATGAGCTAAAAAGTCTTTTTATTGTTTCGTACCTAAAGGTTAGAAATTAGCCCAAACTCGATAGTGTTAAGTTGTTTTATAACTGAGTTCTATTGACCACCATCCGTCTGCGTAATCAGATCATAGATAAGCATCGTCTTCCAAAAAGTACTCGTCAAGACAAATCAAACGAGACCTACTCGATGAGGTTCTAACTGAGTTCCGTCGAATATCTCCCGGTTCCATCATCAGAACAGCCCATTGACATCATAATATTGTATTATCATCTGACTTACAAAAGTATACAAAATTTCAGCTAAATTGGTTGATGATAACTGGTTGAAAATTGAGTTCGAAGATTCCACCCGAACAAACATACTTACATTTATACATACATTGCAAGTTAAATAAAAGCTTGTAAAAACATGTAGCGATCTTTAGTTGTTTTATTGGTCCAATGTTAGTAAGCGCTAGCACGCGTCTAATCGGACCTGCCGAGTTCAAGTCGTCGCGCTCGCGAATTTCATATAATTATTAAGAAAATAATTATATCAAGTCAAACTCAGCGAATTTATTTGTAAATATTAAGTGGCTTTAATTAAGTACAATCTTTTTATTAGTATTTTACTCGTAATTTTGAAAAAATATCAAAAAAAAGGGTTACTTTGGGATTTTTTCCAACCGAATGAAGTTTATAGGATCTTGTAACTGAAAGCGAATTTGACGAGCCTGGATACTTAACTTATACATACCTTTTTTTAAGAGTTTAATAGTAGATTGTGCTACAAGGCGTAAAGGTAATAATTTTAAGACGAGTGTGCTACTTTGATACCAGAGCAAAACGAAGGATTCTACGATGGAATCTTGAGTGAAGCGAGGGATTCGTGTATAACGTCCGAGACAAAAATATTACCGTACGCAAGTAGCACACATTACATCGCCATCCATGAGAAAAACTAGCAAAAAGATACAAAACAGAATATGGATAAAGTAGAACAACTACAATACCTAATCAAAGCTCCGACAAGTACTAACCTTTATTTAGTGTCGTTTTCATTCAATAAATACTAAGAAATAATTTTTAAGAACCAACTTCTAAAAAAAATGTTTGTTTACTCATAAACTCGTAACTTTGTTTGCGTGGACCTACATATTTTAAGATTTTTATAATAACAATAAATTTAATGTGCACTATCGGCTTAAACTTACGAAAAAGGATTTAAATTTACACAAAATAATTAATTTTAACACAATATTTAAATAAAACATCTGTAATTACTTTGAATCGAAGACAAAAATTGCGCTAATTATTCTTTTTTCCTTTTTCGAAGCAAAGACCATAAACATTTTTACCTACATTCACGATGATATGTATTCCAAATTTAAAAAAATACGAAGTCTGTTCAGTTATTTATTGTATTAAAACTTAATTCTTTTGTTTTTAGCTGATTTTACATAGATAACATCGTGTTCAATTTTCAAATTGTGTTTTAATCCCGTAAGATTTTCTTTTTCACTTTTTAATCCCGAGAGAACTAGCAGTAACTTTAGCTCCAAATGTTTTAGGATGAAACCATCGTTTTTTGAGTAGATAGGATGAAAAAAACACTTTTGTCTATGCCTCAAATGGTTTTCAAAAACTCTAAAGCACGGCCTCTGCGGGAATACCTTGCCGTCCAATCGCTCTCGTCATTTTTGGTCCAAATCCAATAATTATTTTACTGAAATAATTAATTTTTTTGTGACTGTAATTCTACTTTTTTTAACTAAAAAACTCATTGAACCTCATTACATGATACCTAGATGAACCACGCTAGGAATTAATTGGCCATGTGATGAAGTCATACTGAACAAGCTGGCCAGTCGATACTTAGTGACTAGTGTCGTGTAGTGGTTTGAAAATAGTATTTTATACACATAAAAAATAAAGTGTGGTTTTCGTTTTGGTTTTTACTGATTATATTTATGCATTAAAAAGCAACAACTGAGTTTAACTTCCATAGCGCTTATTATAATACGACATAATAAATAGTAATAATACTTTATTAAATACAAAAAAATTATAATATTTAAAATGTACATAGCACACAGAAAAAGACATTAAAATGTCCAATGGGCGTGGGTGGTCTTATAGCTAATAGCGATAATTTCTTTCAGACAGCTGATGTAGAGAAGTGAAATGCTACCTTTTCCCATAGAAGTCTGATAGACAAGGTCTATGTTAAAAATAAGTCTATCTATGTCAAACATTTTAGTCCTGCTCTCTAACACTACACGGCCTCTGTGCGGGCACTTACGAGCACGTGTGCAGTGCGAATTGCGTTAAGACGTAACTTGGGCGTCGCATCGTGTGAACGGTGGGTAGAAATTGTGTAAAATCCTATTGTTACGAAACTGGGTTCGAGATTTGGAGAAAAACGCCAAAGTTCGTATGAGGGTTTTTATTCACTACGGAACCCAAAGGTTGACACGTGAAGATAGTCTTCCTGATGTCCAAGTCCAAGTCGCGTAGCATCTGAGGTCCAGGTATCTCGCCAAATTAGTCGCAGGTACTTCCCCTTGTCGCACTGAGGTAGGTTTCCTTCGCTTCGGTTCGCTTCGAAGTTATCGCTTTCGTAGCTCATACTGAACTGGCGGGACGTGCACTCGATCGCCTTTTTATAAGCGCCGATACAGCGGTCTACATTATTCTTGAATATTCTCATATCTTGACGAATGTACCTACAAAGTTCGTCCACCTAAACCAAGATCCAAAATCCTCTATCAGCGCAATTTTAAATCTATTAACACTGAATTATTACGTGAAGATGCCTTAAACTGTAATTGGAATGCGATCGCTAATCTTGACTCTGTTGACGACCAAGTAGAATTATTTAATAATACGATCATCAACCTGTATGATATCCATGCCCCTTTGCGTCCTATTAGAGTTAAACATCTCCTAGCGCCTTGGCTAACAGACGAGATCAAGGTAGCTATTGCCAAAAAACTCAGAGCTAAGACTAAATTTAAAGCGGATCCGGTCAAGTATCGCGATAAATATGTCAGAGCTCGTAACGCCTGCAACAGGATGTGTAGAGATGCACAGCGCCGTCATGTCCACCAGTCCGTTGAAAACGGGGATCCAGCTAAAGTTTGGAAATTCCTTAAGTCGATGGGAGTGGGAAAGAGTCATCAAAATGTCCCCAATGATCTTGATATTGATCTTCTTAATAAACATTTCTCAACATCTACTGATTTTGGTGGCAATGATAAAAGTCAAATATTAAACCACCTATCTTCAGTTCCCTTCCCAGACTATCCTTTTTTCTCTTTTAGTCCTATAACTGAATGTGATGTTCAGGAGTGCATAAATTTAGTAACATCTAATGCCGTAGGTTCGGATGACATCAGTCGAAAAATGTTCCTTCCCATCCTTGACATTATAATTCCCATTATTACTTTTATCCTTAATAAGTCCTTATCCTCTGGTATATTTCCGTCAGCTTGGAAAAATTCCTTTATCATTCCATTACCCAAAAAAGCTAATCCCTCTTCCTTCTCTGAATTCCGTCCAATATCGATACTTCCTTTCCTCTCAAAAATCCTTGAGCGTATTGTCCAAAAACAACTTGATTCCTTTCTTCGTAAAAACTCTATCCTCAACCCTTTTCAATCCGGTTTTAGAACAGGTCACAGCACTACTACAGCGTTAGTTAAGATAACTGATGACATTCGGGCCGGCATGGACAATAAGCAATTAACTGTTTTATCTTTATTAGACTTCTCGAATGCATTCAACACTGTTGATTTTGAGGTTCTTTTAGCTACCATGCGCTCGATGAACATATTTCCGTCGGTTATTGACTGGTTTCATTCTTATCTATATGGTCGCCGACAATCTGTACGTATTGAAAATAAATCCTCGGCGTGGTGTCAAACATTGTCCGGTGTGCCTCAAAGTGGCGTGCTTTCTCCATTATTATTTGCATTATTTATTAACTCTATCTCTGATCATCTTCGCTCATCCTACCACCTGTATGCAGACGACCTCTAAATCTATTGTCATGTTAGTCTGGATGACCTCAGTTTAGGGATTGATTTAATCAATGGTGATTTATCGCGTATATCTGAATGGAGTAAGTCTCATGGGCTTATAGTTAATCCCTCTAAGACACAAGCTATTTTAATCGGCAATTCTTACTATATCTCGCGCATTGATTGGCAAACGCTTCCGTCAATTATATTTAACGGCGTCAATATTGACCTCAGCATCAAGGTTAAGAACCTTGGTGTCTTGATCGATAAAAACTTGACATGGTCGCCTCAGCTCACAGAGGTTAGTAGGAAAATATTTGCGTCTGCGAGTTCTCTCAAAAGACTGCATAACTTTCTCCCTGTTAAGACTAAAATTGCGCTGGCACAATCTTTACTTCTCCCCATCCTTGACTACGCTGACACCTGCTACCTCGATCTCACGGAAGAGCAGTTAAATAAACTTGAGCGTCTCCAAAATCTCTGCATTAGATTCATATTTGGACTACGCAAATATGATCACATTTCTAGTTTTTGTGCACAACTCAAGTGGCTCCCCATTAGACTACGTCGTAACTTACATATCCTTTCCCTTCTTTATTCAGTCCTGTTTGTGCCTTCTACTCCACTATACCTTAAAGAACGTTTTAGCTTCTTTCGTGAGAACACCAATCGTAGTGTGCGTAGCACAGTCACCTTAAAACTTTCCACCCTTAGTTATAACACTCATTTCTATTCTAACTCATTTACAGTTCAGGCAGTAGAAATCTGGAATGCTTTACCACTGGACATTCGCCAAGTACAGTCATTGAAAAAATTTAAAGATTTAGTGACGTCTCATTACCTTTCCTCTAGCTCTGACTAATATCTCTTTTCTTCTTTTCTTTTCACTGGCTACTTTTTAATTACTTTCCTTAATGTTCGTATGTACCAATTTTAAAGTTTATGCAGTTTATATGTTATAGTATGTACTCCTATTATTTAAATTGTATAGGTACTTGTATTTTTCTACACTGTAATACTCTAACTGCGCCAACTCCCCCACATCTTTTATAGTCTTCTTTACCCAAAGGTTGGCTGGAAGAAATCACTTTAGTGATAAGTCCGCCTTTGTACCTACTATATTTGAAATGTACTTTTGATTATTGTCATACTAAGTTGGTGCAATAAAAAAATTTTATCTATCTTATCTTATAATGTAAATAAAATTTTAATAAAACGAAAATAATTGAATTTAGACCACATCAAAAAGAATCTTTAAATATAAAATTTAGCTATAATGGAAAAGATATCGAGACTGTCAAATCCTTTCAATTACTGGGAATGGTGCTAGACACAAATATGAATTGGAAAGATCACGTTGACAAAATAGTAAACAAATTACAAACATTTACATACGCACTTCAGGAACTCAAAAAATCCACGAATAACAAAACGGCGATAACAGCTTACTATGCATATGCATATTCGTGGCTTACATATGGGGTTATACTCTGGGGAAATAGTACCGAAGCGAATAGATTGCTAATTCTTCAAAAGAAATGCATACGTATCATAGAAAATATTAAAGACAGAGAAAGCTGTAGGCCATATTTTAAAAATTTAAAAATACTGACATTGCCATGCATATACATTTTAGAAACTAGTAAATTTATGAAAAAATATCCCCAATATTACACGAAAAAAGACGATTTACCGCGACGCTATCCCACAAGGAAGAAGAATATGTTAGCGAGGCCGAATAACACTCGTAATTTAGAAATATTTAATTCTGGGCCGCTTGCAATGACAATTAAAGTCTATAATGCCCTCCCAGACCTGCTTAGAGCAGAGGAGAACAATTCGATCTTTATTAAAAGATTAAAAGCCCTGCTTATAGATAAAAAATATTATACATTGGACGAGTTTTTTAATGATAAAGATTTGACAAAATATACAATAAATGATAATGACGAATAACATAATCTGCATTGACATTTATTATAATTGACATTTAAATTAAAACAACATTTGGACGTTATTAAATATTATAGTATAGTATCGACTCATTAAATAAAATAAAAAATATGACCAAAATTAAATTAAATTTTAAGACATCAATAAAAAGAAATAACATTTTTATTCATAACTAGCTGTTGCCCGCGACTTCGTCAGCGTGGACTTTAGTTTATAAGAATCGTTATTTTGATATTTTTAATAAAACCGGTCAAGTGCATATCAGGTCACGTGCAGTGAAGTGTTCCGTTGTTGTAAATTTCGACTTAGAATTAAAACTAAAGATTTCATCATCATCTCAGCCCTTCTTCCGTCCACTGCTGAGCATAGACATGTCTTCGTCGACACATCTCGGTCCTGTGCTGCTCACATCCAGGTGTAACCCGCGACTTTGATTATTTCGTCAACCCATCGCATGGGCTCCGTCAGGCCAGTTGCCCTGCCTAGTGCTACTGTAAGTTCATGACCGTTGCCAAATTACAGCTTCTTGGTACTAATTATCTCTAAGTGAAACCACGGACAGAGAGACAGACAGAAATGGCGAAACTATAAGGGTTCCTTGTTTACTACGATCACACATTATCTCTAGTCACAGTCTAAGTCGATCGGAATTTTGACTATTAATATCGTTTTTTGCCAGATATTTCGACGGCCCTTCTGCCATCATGGTTCTGCCAGCATGGACTGTAAACTACATGTAAACTTACACTGTTACCGAATGTTACTGCTACGCCGTGGGTCTCTCTAATACGAAATACTTATGCAATACGTAGTGACTTTGCTAATATTTCATTCATCTTCCGTCTTTTGGCGTCAGTTTCCACATCACTAATCTGCTGTAGCTCTCTGCAGCGAACTGCTGCCACCGTCTATACGTATCACCCCCTCTCCCCCGCCCTCCCGATGTGGCGGTGCAATGGTAAGCCTTGTCAAACATGTCTTTCGCTAAGCGGGAGATGAAAGTCGAGAAATAAGCATTTCTACTTTAAGTCCCGACGGATGACGGCGTTCCTCAAGTAACCTTAAACATAGGTTTTCTTAAGATCGCCTTAATCATGAGCCGCGTCCGTAGCTGGAAGCGAGAGGAAAGTACTGGATAGACCTTCCCCCGGGCCATTTTCACTATCGTCACCATTCTATTGATGTGGACTTTCAAGCTGAGGCATTTGCCAAACTTTAGATACCTCCAGGTATTTGACGTGCCAGTGTCTCGGCACATTTTACCAGTAGAGATTCAAGGATGGTAGGAAGTTAGTGTTCTCTGAGATCAATGTCTGCTTAGTGTTCACTAAGAACCTCCGTTTAAAGAGTTTCTCGGGTAGGGCGTCGTATACGGCTGTTTAGAGGTTTGGAGAACTGAAAAATGACCATGATCTTTCGTTCCTCAGGGAAGGAGGTCACAATACTAAGTAGTCTTGGTATGGGTGTTCCACACATTTTTATTGCAGTGCCTAACCTAAATTTAACCTAACCATTTTTCCCTAACCTTTTTTCTTACGTGAGGAAAAGGTGCCTTTCGGCCACAGGAAATCGGACGGTTATGGCTCTCACTCACAAAAAAACTCATGGTGACATAACGGCGTTACCGCTTTTGCCAAGGCCGTGTGCTAAATCTTGCTCCAAAGACCTGGTATACGGCGACCGCTTATCAGCGGCTTCGGCTGAGCTCATTCGAGGTACTCTCTCAGTTATCGAGAGGAGTCTGAGTGGCCTGCGCGGTGGTACATCGGCCTTCAATTTTATCCGCTAGGGTAAAGACGCGTGTTGACACAAATGCTCCTTTCAACCTAGAGGACCGTATTTGTGGAGCGACGGAATGCCGTTCCCATCGCCCGACTGGCCCACGTCATGGAGGGAGCAGTTGCGCCTCTTTTGCGCGGGAAAAATCCCTTCGGACACCTTGCCAGTAACGGGAGACCGGTATGGTTATGTGGCGTTTACCACTAAAAACTCCGCGGTGTTACCTCTCAGCCACTATGGGCCAGCCCCGGCGCGGCGACCGCTATGGTGGTCCGTGACTCGCTCACTGCACCCTATGCTTTAGTCAGAGGACATCCCCTGAGCCTAACCTAATACTTCCTATTTTGATTCCTTTTTCCATTTTCGCGCCCACAATCATGCTAAAAATGGCCGTTTCATGGCGTTGGGTCTTGTGGCCCTAGGTTCTGTGTATTTTTAACAGCGCCATCTATCGGTGACCAAAAAAAACTAATAAAAACACTCCGAAAACATCAAAATAGTAAATTTTAGGGTTCCGTATTCCGTACCCGAAGGCTAAAATCGGGACCCTGTTACTAAGACTCCGCTGTCCGTCCTTCCGTCCGTCTGCCTGTCTGTCACCAGGCTGTTTCTCATGAACCGTGATAGCTAGACAGTTGAAATTTTCATAATGATGTAATTCTCTTGCCGATATAACAACTAAAAATAGAGTAAAATAAATATTTAAATTGAGGCTCCCGTACAACAAACGTGATTTTTTATAGATAACGGGACGGAGCCCTTTGTGCGCGAGCCCGACCTTCACTTGGCCGGTAATTAATTTCATTATTTTATAAAAACCTTAATATAAAATTGACAAAAGTTTTAGCCAATGCTACTGTACAGTTTATTTCATAGCAAATTTTCGAACAAAAATCTTTGACGTGATTCTTTAAATTGATATAACTTTTTTATTTATCAACGGATTTTAATGAAACAACCACTACATTTTAAGTGAAACTTATTTAAATACATAAATGAAAATCGCAACCGAAGTTGTTCAGCCGTTTCTGAGATTAGCGTCTACAAACACAGTTTTTCGAACAAAAATGTTTGACGTGAAAAAATTGATTTAACTTTTTCATTTATGAACGGATTTAAATAAAACAAACACTAAATTTTAAGTGAAACTTATCACAATATTTCAATGAAAACCGCAAACGAATCGGTTCAGCCGTTTCTCAGATTAGCGTGCACAAACGCACAGACAAACAGACAAACCGACAAACAGACAAAAATTCTAAAAATCATTGTTTTGTGTTCTATTGCGTTGGTAAAAGACCCCAAAAATATTTTTACTCATTTATCTTCCATGTACAGACAGCGATCGGTTACGATTTTATTATATGTATTGATGATGATGATGATATTAATAATTGATGATAATTTTAACATTGAATTTGATACATACTAAGAAATAACCGTTATTTTATGTTGCAATGCCCTAACAGGGTTCATGTTGTACCTACTAACCTAAGAAGTGACTGTGTAGTGTAATCTAATACATGTATAATGTGAAAAGCAATAAATAAATTGAAATTGAAATTGAACGGGTTCCGAAAAAATCGCTCAACTACCCTCGCAACATATAATTACGTGCAAGAAGTATTAAATACAATAAATAATAAAAAAATATGCTGTAGGTACGATGTTGGACATGACAAAAGCATATGACAAAATCTTACGTCAGTCAATCTTTCCGTTTTGCCTTTGGAGCCTACTCATGTCAACCTTTATACTGATGATACTTGGCTTGACTTGATTCTTACTTCTTCCCCTAGTCTTGTCGTTAAGTACGGACAGATACCAGCTCCCGCCTTTTCTAAGCACGACTTATTGTACGTGTCTTATAAATTAAGATCTGCAAAGGTTAAACCCAAGATTGTTTGGACACGTAGTATGGCTAAAATAGATCATGAGAGGTTGATGAGTGATGCATCTGGGCTGGATTTCTCAGCAGGCTACGACTATTGAAGAGAAGGTGTCAATTTTTAATTCAACTATTATAACACTTTATGATAGGCATGCCCCTTTAACCCTTAACCGCCTACCATACGTTTCACAGATCCGGTTGATATAATAATTGTGAATATTTTTGCGCCGGAGTTTTGTATCGACTTGTTCGCGCCTGAACCTTTTCCCTACGCCCCTCTGTACCGCACAACGGCTCCTCGAGGTTAGACGTACGCGCGTTTGCCTCAGGTGAGTAAATGAATACCAGCGTGAGTCTGAGAGACCCCAGTTAGGAGGTTACGTATTTGTTTTTATCGTCTATTTTTTATTGTTTTAGTTATAATGGTTATCAGTGAAGCTGTAATTGAGCGTTGGGAAAAAATGTCATCATATGTGCCAAAACGAGACCGCATATGACACGTCGTGACAGCAATGTGACATTGCAACGTGATATACGTATCAGTATACAACGCATCTTTCAGATCAATAGGACCCCTCCAGCAGCTGTCCCATGCAGCAGCACTGGTGAAGAGCGATTAGTGGATTGTTAAAACTGTTACACTTGCGAATATTTAAACAAACCGGCCAAGTGCGAATCAGATTCGCGCATTAAGAGTTCCGTACCATTATCTATGAAAAATCGCGTTTGTTGTATGGGAGCCCCCCTTATATATTTATTTTATGTTATTTTTAGTATATGTTGTTATAGTAGCAATAGAAATACATAATTTGTGAAAATTTCAACTGCCTAGCTATCGCGGTTCTTGAGATACAGCCTGGTAACAGACAGCCGGACAGACGGGCAGACGGACAGATGGACAGAAGGACAGATAGTAAAGTCTTGGTAATAGGGTCCCGTTTTTGCCCTTTGGGTACGGAACCCTAAAAAACTCAAGACGCAATGCATTTTTCGAATGCAAAGCGCCTATTTTCCACGAATGCACGAACAAGATGTGTCTACACTGCCGTAAAAAGCTCGAAGTTTAGAGCCTTCAATTTTGTTGAATTAATCATTATCGTGAGTGTTATTTTTTTTTTAAGTTCCATGTTTATTGATTGATATAAAAAATATAAGGATTATTTAAGGATAAAACACAGTTTCACACACCATTTCGGTCATTTTATTCCCTCAATGGAGTGTGAAACTGTGTAAAAACCACCAATTAATATCTGGGAATTACTTTACCTTTAGAGCTTATTTTCAATCGTTCAATGACGTGTTTTGAATCGTATAATAAAAGAGCACCTAATAAAATCAACGTAACTTCACATATTTCACTATGTTTCGAAAGTCGCGTAAGAGATATTTGTGTAAAACTTACTAATATTAAATTTCAACTCGATCCGCAACACATTACACCACTTTTAGAATTTTGACTCTGGCAAATTCACATGTAACACTGCTTGTTTCAGTTTAACACAGACATGTGACATATTTCACTAGACACTCACAAACACTGAGTTTTAGCAATATAAAATTACTGAAACCTAAAAGATCTGACCATAGTGCATAATGCAATGGATAACCGCTTTACATAGGCCGATCGCTCATGCTGGTGATCTAATTCGTGGGCAACTTAAATAAATATAATAGCAAAGTTGTAACTTTTCATTTTGTTAAGATACAGCAAAGGTGACAGTCAAGTTAATTAAATTGTCTAATTATGAAATTTATAAAACAAAAGGAATCCTTAAACTTACAATGTATTTGCCCTACTATGCTGACGAATGGGGTTAAGCGACATGGCAACTTGTTGCCAAATACAATACGTTGCATTGTATGCGGTCCATCAAGTTGTGGAAAGACAAATTTAGTGATAAGCTTATTATTGCATGAAAATGGTCTACGATTTCGTAATCTGTACGTATACTCAAAATCCTTATACCAACCAAAATACTTATTTCTAGAAAAAGTATTAAATATGGTGCCAGGTGTATCCTTTAAAAAATATAGTCATAATACTGAAGTGTTAAATCCGCAGGAAGCTGATCCAAACTCTATTATAATATTTGACGATGTTGCCTGTGAAAATCAAAATAATATACGGGATTATTTCGCTATGGGACGTTATAAGAATATTGACTGTTTTTATCTTAATCAAATTATACCACTACTACATATACTCCCATGCTGGTCTGGGAGAAATAAAAAAAAAACTTAGAATATACCAGCCGCTTCTCTTCCCACGCAGATCGTAAAAGCCGATCGAGGGAATGGGCAAAAATGCAAATCATGTTAACAGGCGATGCGGCTAGCAACCCATCACTGTAATGATTGCTTTTCCATCTTCTCGCCCACCATGACGCTAAAAGTGGCTTTTGGGTCTTGCGGCCCTGGGCTCTGCATAGAACCGCAAGACCCAAAATGCTCTGTCTGCCCCATTAGGGATAAAGACGTGATAGTATGTATGTATGTAAACTTATACCAAAATACCGAAGCAACTCGTGAGAGATAATGCAAACCTTATTGTATTATTCAAACAGGATGATGTCAATTTAAAACACGTTTATGAAGAACACGTGCGTTCTGATATGTCATGGTATCAATTCCGTGAATTGTGTTCAACAGTATGGAAAGAACTGTATGGTTATGTTGTAATAAATAAGGATTGTGAGCGAAATAAAGGATGTTACAGGATGAAGTTTGATACATTTATAGTTATAGATTAGCATTAAAAAGAAACTGTCATTATGATAACAACTCACTTTATGTGAGATTCTGAACAAGAACGTATCATAAAATGGAGAAAAAAATAAAAAAACAAATCGTGAAATCCGCAGCTGCTGTAAAAAGAAAGATGGGTTTGATAAGAGATATAAAAAACGCGAGCAACATGGCTTTAGAAACAATATTCAAACCTATCGTTGATCCACTTAATCAACTGTCAAGTTAAAACATTAGAAAATATGACGAAGAAAAAGAGGAGAATTATATACCCGAAACAAAAATAAGGAAGTTAAGTGAAAATGAAGAATCATTTTTTACTAAAGAAGACTTAGATGAACCATTTGACGAGGAAGAACACGATGAAGAAAACTATGATTCTCATGAACACAATTCTAACAAAACCCTTACTGTATCACCCTCTGAACACAACCTAAGTGATTGAGTCCTTCAAATCTGTTCGCTCATCACCGACCTCTAAAGATCAAACACATCATGATGATATGTCTTGGTCATCCGAAGCACTTAATGATATTCCTTTTGGTATCAGACATGATCGCAGAAAAGTCTTGCTAGGCAACATACGTATCTTCGACCAAGATGTAACATGGAAAATACCAAACATGGATTTAATTACAGAGAAAGATTTACAATATTACAAATTGTTGTTATTGAAAACCAATGCTTATCGACGTAACTACGATCCAAAGAAGCCTATTAATAGTAATAAAGGTTTTAAATACACGAACATCATTAAACCTCTATTTAAATTTACTAGAACTGTAACCACTAGTACTGAGAGTCTTTCAAAGGGGTTAGGTATGAAGCTGTTACAAAATCTTAATAAAAATACTAATTTGGTTGAATGGATTGATCCTAATGAGTTAGCAGAACGACTAAAATTATTGTTAGGGTCACGGGCAGCTGGCAACACAGGATTAGATAACGAAATTATTGAAATTATAACAGAATTACAAGAAGCTAGGGATAGTGAATGTACAACTTAAAGAGCATTCACTGGGAAAATTTAGTATTATATCTTAGTAGTATCGAGAGAATTTAGAAATATATAAAGAGCATACATTAAGAGATTTGAGCAGTTTACATATAATATTCACTCTATATACTTATATTATATTGCAATGAATATAGACAAATTCGGTCACCACGTTCATAAGCGTTTAAGAGTTTCTAAATATTTTGACTCTCTAAACGACCCATTAACCAAATCGGAAACAGGAGATTACAATCTAAAACTAACAAGATTAAAGGGATTGTTACATCCAAAGGAAGATAACGACGCTGTCAGCAAAGCCTATTTGGATAAAGAAATTCAAGATTTAAGAGGTGAATGAAAACAAATACAAACAAATGTAAAAAATTATCTTAGTGGTTTAGAAAAAGCTGTTTCGTCTAATATAAGTTCCACATACTATACAAAAACTGATATAGATTCAATGATGTCAAGGTTAAATAAAAATGAGTAAACAAAATATAGTTGACGAGCTCCATAGATCAGCGAGAAGGAATTTTCCACGTCGTTGTACAATTATAAAAGGAATGGATGATTTGTGGCAAGCTGATCTTATAGACTTACAAAAATATGCACAGTTTAATAAAGGATACAAATACATATTGGTTGTTATTGACGCTTTATCGAAATATGTTTGGGTGAATCCTCTTAAAGCCAAAACAAAGGACTGTGTTACGGATGCAATGCGACATATATTGACTGATTCAACTCGAAAACCAAGCAATTTGCAAACAGATTTAGGTAAAGAGTTTAACAATGAACATTTTCAAAGATTGATGAGCAAATATAAAATAAACCATTATTCTACTTGTAGTGTACCTCTAACACATTCACTATCACTATGACACTGGCTCACCTTTACACCAAGACACGTCCGCTCTGTACGACATCTACTGTTAGACTGAGCGATCCGACTGCCGCACAACGTACTTATATAACGTACAACTGACGTTCTACCCTCGCTGCTCTTGTGAGTGGGACAGCATATGTATCTATTTATAGACACAGAACACTACATCCCTTCCTTACATTTTTTTTTTAAATGAAATTACATTTTTTTAAAATGAAATTACAATTACGTAGTATGTTCCAATTATAATTAGGTTATCTTATAACCCACGATTCAATTAAATCTGCAACCTAATTAAGAATATTAATAGATTCAGATATTTATGAACTAAGTTTTTCGTTCTCCCTCTAACCTTCCCCATTAATTTTTTTTTCTAAAGTTAAATTCAAACTAACGAGCAATGACTCATAACTCAAAACCAATAATAAAATTTATTTTCCTTTCGTAGACTAAATCGGTCGAGTTTGACTGCCAGTGTCAATCTCTAATGTAATTCCTGCCTTTGCTCATATCTACTAACTGAGAAAGCTACACTAAAAGGAACGCTTATATTAGTTAAAAATATCTTGACAAAATAGTGTTTTTACTATATATTTTTCCGAATTTCATTCAACTTGTAATATGACTGATGACAAAGCAGACTAATTAAATTTTTTCGAATTAAGTCATTCTAAACCTTTAAGGCTCGAAGTAAATTGGGATTTTAACTGCCATTTGACCAGCTTACTTGATTTTCCAAAGGCCCCAAAGTGAGGAAAATAGTCTGTTGTAAATGTACGTAAGGACCCACGAATAAGACGATTCGGGTGGAATACCCGTCTTAGGGTCATGGTCACTTGTTTGCGTAAAAATACATAAACAGCCATCCGAGAGCAGTGTAACCTGTGTAACTTGCTCACTAATGAGCGAACGGTATAAAAATATTTTACCTATTCTTCTTCCTTTTCCAACACTGTCAGAAAATGGATCACTGTCAAAAGTCTACTTATATCGGCCGTCATAAGATATCTAACGAACTCTTGACTCCTGGTATGCATTACTGTTAGCCCTGGGGCTAATAAATAATAACTCAGTGGACTGTGAAAACTGGTATAATAAATACTAAAATAAATTAGGAACAAAATTAGGGAAACTAGCTAAGGCGCGTCGTGTGTCGGTGGAGTCCAAGAGCAAGTTGAGAGTGGTGGGGTCCAGCGGCCTGCCCGCCGCCTCCCGCGATGACGTCGTAGGTGGCCCTCCTCCCGCGCGCCTCGTCCCGTGCGTAGATGGCTCCGCGACATGCTGCCCGGGTTGAAGTCTGTTGAGGACTTCAAAAATCTGGAAGGGGACAGATGTTATTAAAGGCCCTCCTTACAGTCCCTCTTTGGGTCTTTACTTCGGCGACTCTTATAACCCTGTCAGGTCCAGGGTAGACGTTTTGGACCCGTCCCAAGGACCAAAGCAGAGGTGGCAGGTGTTTCTCCTTGATAAGCACGAGAGCACCAAGTTTCAACTCTCGTTTGGTCGTCTGCCACCTCTGTTTCTGTTGCAGCTGGCTAACATATTCCAAAGAGAACCGGTTCCAAAAGTGTTGAAAGACGTGCTGGATTCTCTTGTAGCGCTCAAGACGAGATATGTTTGCTTCAGTCACTTGTGGAACTGGAACAGACATCAGCGATCGTCCAATAAGGAAGTAAGCAGGAGAGAGAGCGGAAAGGTCGGAGGGATCTGAGGACAAAGGAGTAAGGGGGCGAGAGTTTAAGACTGCTTCAATTTGTGAGAGGCAGGTTGACATTTCCTCAAATGTAAAATGGGTGGTACCTAACAACCGCTTAAGAGTCCCCCGACCCTAGACTTCTCCATACAAACGTAGTCTACGTTTAATTTTGAAACCACATGTCAGATTCCGGTAAAAATTAGTAATTGTAAAGAAATTGCAGTTATCTAGGGTTATAACTGGTTTCCTATTGTAAAATTATGAACTGGAAAGAAAATATAACGATTTAGAAGTTTCCCATACTAATGGTCAAAAATGATATAAAACACTATATTCTATTTAAAGTTCATATTTTTACTGTAGGAAACTAGTTATAAACCTAGATAATTGCAATATCTTTGAAATTACAAAATTTTGCCTAAATCGGACATGTCGTTTTGAAATAAAACGTAGACTACGTTTGTATGGAAAGTTGTATTTTGGTCTAGGGTCGGGGGACCCTTAAGGTGGTGCTTGGTAGAGCGAACGGCAGCCTCAGCCAAACCGTTGAAGTGTGGAGTGTATGCAGGGACAAATCTAAACTCTATGCCTTCCTGAGCTATGTTACCTTCAAGGTCTGACTGCACTTAGAATTTGGAAAGTTCGTTGTAAGTGCCTACAAAGTGATGCTTTGGGGCTTCCCGCGTCGGGAGACGAAACGATGTAGCGCGCCAATGTATGCTTCACTGGATAGAGCCGTAACGAGCTCGATGTGACAGGCCTTTGTCGAACTGCATACAGAGATTGCCAAAAATGACTTGATCAGTTTACAGCCTCTACCCTTTCGATCTGCCAATAATATAGGCCCACAGTAATCCACAGAGCAATGAAAAAACGGGAACTCTTCTTCCGTGCGCGAGGTTGGTAATTGGCCCATGATAGGCTGAGTTGTTTCAGCTCGGTGCCTGCAGCAAGTGACACATTTCTTAACTATCTTTTTTGACAAATTACGACCACCTAAGGGCCAATACATTAGTTTAATAGTAGAAAGTAAGAGCTGAGGATCAGCATGTAAATACTGTAAATGAAAATGTTCAAATATTATTCTTGTTAAGTGATGTTGGCTACACAATAATATGGGATGCTTTACATCATAAGAATATGGTGAGTTATCAAGTCTGCCACCAACTCAGATAATACCATCATTGTCCAGGAAAGGTGTCAAAGAAAGTAATCGGTTCTTTTTGGGCAAAGGCTTGCCAGCTTTTAAAATAGCATATTCATCTTCAAACATTTCAAATTGTGCCTTTTTAATTATAAGAATGCTTTTTAAAGTTCAAATACCGAAAGATGACCATTTATTTTATTATTTTTATTCAAACAATTGTAAATAAATCTTAATAAATATGCTATTGATCGTTGCAAAGAACTAAAGTTTGATTTTGATTTGATGAAAGCGCTTATTGAATCAGCATTAATATCATCATTACTAGTAACTACAGAACAAGAAACTATTTCTGGTAGATCGTGTTTCTCGTGCATACTGGGCATTTTTGGCCAATTATTTTCATTTTTTAACAAAAAGGTGGGACCAGACCACCACAAGCAAGAACTGCTGATAAGGTCAGCCTTCAGCCCGCGGGAAACAAAATCCGCCGGATTGTCTTTCGACGGTACGTAGCTCCACGTGTGACCCTCCGTGCTCTCCTGAATTTCATGAACACGGTTACGAACAAAACTTTTAAGATCGCTTGGTGAAGAATGTAACCAGCTAAGAACAATAGTAGAGTCACACCAGAATCTACATCTACTAATGGGAATCGTTAAGGCAGCCAATACCTTTGTACACAGTCTTGATGCTAGTAAAGTACCACAAAGCTCAAGACGTGGGATAGTCGTGGGCTTTATGGGTGCTACTCTACTTTTAGAGGTGAGGAGGTGAACACGACTTGACCCTGAGCTTTCTATCTACCGAATGTAAACGCAAACGCCATAAGCTCGTTCTGAAGCGTCCGAAAATATATGAAGCTCATAAGTTGCGCAATTCTCATACAGCACCCAACGAGGTATTTGTAGTTGGTTTAGACAATGGAATGATTGTACAAAGGTGGACCAAAGACGACATATATCATGTGAAACCTCATCATCCCACGTACATTTTTCAATCCATAGCCTTTGCATTATGAGTTTGGCCTCTATGACACAGGGATTGACTAGACCTATGGGATCATAAATCTGACTTATCACTGAAAGTATATTTCTTTTTGTTATTTTTTTGTGACTTTCTATGTTTATTGTAAACGATTAGGTGTAAGAGTTGCAAAGCCAATTTAAACCAAGAGTTTTGCTAGGTTTGTTGGTGTCGATATCTGATATATCTAAAACATTTGTAGTTGAAGCTGAAGAAGAGGCTATTTCATTTAATATAAAAGGGCTATTTGATTTAAATTTTCTCAAGTTAAATTTGGCTGCTGCCAAAGTTGATATAACACCTTTACAAATTCTAATACAATCCGCAGTTGAAGTAGAGCCACCCAAGTAATCATCTACATAAAAATCTCTTTCTATAGCGTCTTTGACATCGATATCTGATGTTGTAGATGCTAGACTAACTAAGCACTTGGTGGCTAAGTAAGGGGCACACGCGGTGCCGTAAGTCACTGTATTCAGTGTGTATACCTTTAACGGCTCTGACGAATTATATCGGAAGATTATTTGTTGAAGTGGAAGTTGTGAGGGATTAACCTCGATCGCCCTATACATTTTCTCTATGTCGCCAGTGACGACATATCTATGCTGACGAAAACGTAGCAATATTGAGTACAGATCTTCTTGCACAGTTGGGCCAACTCTTAAAATATTGTTTAAAGAAAGACCTGAAGTGGTAGCGGCCGAACTATCGAAAACTGTACGAAGTTTTGTCGTGAGGCTATCTGGACGCTCTACGGCATGATGAGGCATGAAATAATAGACGTGATTTTCAAGACAGCTAAGAGAAAATCCTTTATTTTCTGTCATGTGACCAAGGCGTTCATATTCGAACATGAAGTCAACATATAGAGACTTAAATTGGGGATTTCTAGCAAATTTGCGCTCTAGGGAGAGGAAACGACATTTGACTTGTTGATATGAATCGCCTAAGACTGAGGGGTCTTCCTTCAGCGGCAAAGTTACAACAAATTGGCCATCATCCTTGCGGACGGTGGTTTTAAGAAAACTTTCTTCACAAGCGCGTTCCTCAGAAGACAAGCAATGCTTCGCTGCGACAGTGTCTAGTTCCCAGAAACGAGACAAGTCTGGGTCGGAGTCCTCGTTTATAAAATTACAAACGGGAGAAGAATGATGTTTAAGGCGTGGAACATACCCTGACACTAACCAACCCAGTTTCGTTTCATATAATTTAGGTTGATTTTTCCCTAAATCAATATGACTGGAACCTAATACGGACCAAAATATTTCAGCCCCAACTAATATGTCAATACACGATGGGATACTGAAGTTGGGGTCTGCTAAGAATATTCCATTAGGAAGAGGAATATTATCTATCGATATAAAGGAAGACGGCAATGAACTTGTTATGTGAGGCAAAATAGGGCAATGAAATGTGAGACTATAATCATCATACATTGATTTTATTGTAAGGCTGCAAGACTGTGTACATTGAGAAGAATGATTGTTAATACCTGTCACCGTGGAGCTCGCACTACGCCGCGACAAACCCAGCTTACCGCACAGAGACTCGGTCAAGAAATTTGCGGTGCTGCCATTGTCCAACAGCAGTCGCGCAGTGTGCACGTCGCCGCTGCTGCCGCTGACTCTTACGAGCGCTGTGGACAGTAATACATGCGGAGGGGCAGTATACTGTTGTAACTCATTCGAACTAGCAAAGTTATTTATACTTGTAGCAGGTATGGCAGGGGTTGCTAAATTTTGTGATTCATGTAAGTGCAACAAAGTGTTATGCTTTTTCTTGCAATATCTACAAGGCACAAGACTACATTTACTTTCGAAATGACCAGGACGCAAACAATTAAGACACAGTTTATTTTCTTTCGCCTTTTGTATTCTATTTTCAATAGGTAGGGATCTAAACTTTTCACAATTAAATAAATAATGAGATTCATTACATAATGGACACTTAAAATCTTTTTTATTGTACATATTTTGTTTCTTTTTTATATTTTTATTACTGTTTTGATTATTATGTAATGTATCTATTAGAAAATTTGAGTTAGATTTGTAAGTTTCTGATTTTTGTGGTTTAGAATTTAAGTTGTTACCTTTATTTCTTTCCTGTAATGTTTCTAATAATTCCGCTCTGCTGCTAAGAAAATTAATAAAAATGTCTAATGTAGGAGGACCAGATAATTTATTTCTGTGTTCTTCCCAAACTCTATGTGTGACACTGTCAAGTTTCTCAGCCATCATATGTATAATTAAAGTATCCCAATATTTCGTTGGTTGATCGAGTGTTGATAATGCACGTAAGTTTTTATTTGTAACATCTATAAGATGGCGAATGCTAGAACATGATTCTTGCTGCATGCGCTCAACAGAAAATAATGCCTGAACATGATTATTTACAAGCAACCTTTTATTGTCATATCTGTTGCATAATAAATTCCAAGCTGCCTCATAGTTCTCAGCTTTAAAATCTAAATTGTCAATTACAAGCAGGGCACTATTTTTAAGGGATGCACGAAGATAATGTAGTTTATTAATGTTGTCTATATCATGTCTTGTATTTATCAATGAAATAAATGTGTGCCTAAACTCTAACCACTGCTGATAATCACCATGAAAAACGGGCAAGTCAATTTTTGGCAATCTGACGCAATTAGACTTAAAGGTACCTGCCTGACCATCCTCGTAGCATGAAACAGATCCATCCCGCTCGCGGTGCGCAGGCCGCACACCCAGAAGACTGCGAGTGACCGCCACCAGTGCGTGGTACTGGTCTTCAAACTGTTCGCGTTCCGAATCGTTCTCCAGAAGCGGGCTGTCCGAAAGCATCTCGATGTCGCTCTGGAATTTATCGAAATCGGAATATATGGCATCGAGTTTACTCAAACGGCTTTCCAAATCCAATGACTGTACTGTGCTAAGCGGGGTGCACTCTTTAAGCCTATTTATACACTTAGAAAATATCGTTAACTTCGACTTTATGTACCCACGTTTCTTAACCCATTTAAGCCTACCGTACCATATACGGTACGGTAACTTTATAAAATTATTTCGATGTACCTGTGGGTATATCAATATTTTTTTTTATTTGTGACAATAGGCTGAGAATATCAGTATTACGTTACTAACATTGTGAACTGGTTATGAGCAAGTGATTTTGAGTTTTTGCTGATATTTCCTTGCCAAAACGAAAGAAATTATTTACAATGTCTTCAAGGAGGTAAGTTCCACTTTATTTATTATGAATTATACTATGTATTAGTATTTTTGTAAAGCTTAGATTGTAATAGATGTTATAAGAACAAAGAAGTTTGACTTGGGTTATTTTATTTAGGTATATTCAGCGATTAATTAGGTGTACCGTATATGGTACAGTAGGTCTATGCGAGATATAAATTTAGATTTGTGTGTTTTATTGTTTTAGGCCTTTGACGCTTCATGATATTGCTACGATTCTTGAGGAAGACGACGATTCATACAACCAAGGGCAAGAGCTTGATATTTTTTTACTTCCACCAGATACCGCCAATGATGAACAGACTGATGAAGACTCTGGTGACGAAGATGACGTAGACATAAATAATTTGCCCGCAAGTTTGCTTCGAGCACCAGCAGAACTTGCTGCTTCTACCTCTGCAGCAAACTCATGTGGCGCAGATGACGTCGACATAAATAATTTGCCTGCTAGCTTGCTTCGAGCGCCAACAGAACTTTCTGTTTCTACCTTTGCAGAAGTGTTAGTAGATCGTCATGAATCTCAAGAACCCTTGCAGAAACGCATCAAGAAGTATAACTGGAGAAAACGAGTCTTTCAACCTAGACCTATCACTTGGTTACCACTGTATTATGTTCCTCTTGAAAAAAGTCCAATGGAATGGTTTTCTTTGTTCTTTTCTGAAGATATATTTGAGTTACTAACAACTGAAACAAATTGGTATTTAGGACGAAAACTGCTTCCTGCTGACGTCAAGATTGAAGAAATGAAATGTTTAGTTGGAATTTTGTTAGTCAGTGGCTACTGTCAAGTAAGCAGAAGAAGAATGTATTGGGAAAACGCACCCGATACTAGGAATAATTTGATTGCTTCAGCCTTGTCCAGAGATAGATTTGCACAAATTTTTTCCAACATTCATGTCGCTGATAATTTGAATTTAGATGGATTGGATAAATTTGCAAAAGTGCGGCCTTTGCTCAAACTTTTAGCTACAAAGTTTCTTGAACACTGCCCCCATAAGGAGAATCATAGCATTGATGAGGCTATGGTCCCATATTTTGGCCGTCATGGCTGCAAACAGTTTATTAGAGGCAAGCCTATAAGGTACGGCTATAAATTATGGGTTGGTGCGACATCAGGAGGTTACATTGCATGGTTTGAACCCTATCAAGGGGCGTCTACATTTACGACTGCTCGATACTCTCAGCTTGGTCTCGGTGCAAGTGTAGTTTTGACTTATGCTGATCAGTTAGAGCAGTTGGGCTATGGCAGTGACTACCATCTCTTTGTAGATAACTTTTTTACTGGTTTGCCTTTGGTCCATGAACTTACTGAGAGGGGGTTCCGTATAACAGGAACTATCAGAGAAAATAGAACGGGTAAATGCCCTATATTGGGCAATAAAGAAGCAAAAGCAAAGGAACGAGGCTTTTACGATTATCGGGTATCTGATGATGTTATTATATGCAAATGGCATGATAATAATATGGTATCGGTGTGTTCGAATGCAGTTGGTGTTGATCCTGTCCATAAAACTGAACGCTATTCCCAGCAACAAAGAAAGCATATATCTGTGTCTCAACCCCATCTTTTTTAGCAGTATAACAAGAACATGGGTGGTGTAGATTTATCAGACCAGAATATATCTTCACTACGAACCAGCATTCGAGGAAAAAAGTGGTATATGCCTCTAATTGTGCACTGCGTTGACATGTCTGTGCAAAATGCTTGGTTGCTGTACAGGCATAATGGCGGGCATATGGATTTGCTAAACTTTCGACGCCGTATTGCAAATACTATCATCAACGCAAACAAACAACGCGAAAAGCCAGGTCCTAGTCGGCCATCGTCGGTAACATTCGATTCGCGTTATGACGGTAAAGAACACTATGTAACTAAGCAGGAGAAGAGAACCAGGTGTGGACAATGCCACAAACAGTGTCCTACAAGATGTGTCATATCGGAGTCCACGTAGAATGTTTTATCATGTTTCATACGAAAAAGTAAATAAATCTCTGTTTGGTAAAATCAAGTATTTTTGTATACGTATAATCCTACTGTACCATATATGGTACGCCCCCCCTTTGCCCCCCCTTTTATTGGATATTTTTTTAAATATTTTTTTAGTACTTTTATAAGTTCTTTTATAAGATATTGTTAAAAAATTTTTTTTTTTTTACAAAAATAATTATCGGTCTAAATGGGTTAATCAGCGTATCAATCTTTTCGTCCGACATGATGACACTGTGCAAACTAAATCAAAGCTTTAAAACTGCGAAATGAATGCCAGGCGTAAGGTGCGAGATAACAAACCGGTATAATAGCGGCCGGTGCACCGAGTCGGAGAACAAAGGATCAGCTGTGCAGTGATTCACTAGCGATTGCACTTGCGTATGCGCTGATTGTTTACTATCACTAATAGAAAGGAATTTAAGCATATAATGTTTTAATAATTAAGTGATTTGTAAAAATGAAAGAATGAGGAAGATGGTGAAATATTTGAGAAATGTTTTAGCACTCACAAATTTTAGCTACAAAAATTAGAAGAAGATTGGATGGATAAGAAAGGATAATTGGAACGAACTCACTGAATACCCAGACCAGCCACTTATCCTGTGACACGATGATGCAACTTTTTGCCACGGTTGCACTACGGTTGGGTCCAAAGTCCGATGCGCGACGACCTCCAAGTGACTTTGATTCTTCGGCGTGCGTGGTTGCTCACAACGATCTTCACCAATATGTGACTGCTGATGACGAGTGCGCAGCTGAAGACCACGATTGAAGAGCTCCCGAATCTAGTCTTTTTTGTAGTCCTAAGCCCTAACTTCGGATAAACTAAATACTTCAGTACTTTCCGCGAAGGACCAATGTTAGCCCTGGGGCTAATAAATAATAACTCAGTGGACTGTGAAAACTGGTATAATAAATACTAAAATAAATTAGGGAAACTAGCTAAGGCGCGTCGTGTGTCGGTGGAGTCCAAGAGCAAGTTGAGAGTGGTGGGGTCCAGCGGCCTGCCCGCCGCCTCCCGCGATGACGTCGTAAGTGGCCCTCCTCCCGCGCGCCTCGTCCCGTGCGTAGATGACTCCGCAACAATTACTATAAAGTTGTTTCAAAATAACCACAATCTCAGCGGTCACTTCATATAATTGTATTCTACAATACAAGTTAACACTGAAAACACGCACTTTTAACTTTCACTTTCTTTCACTCATCACTAACTTTAATATTTTTAAAGAGAATATGTAATGAAGTGAATAATGATTTATTTATTTTATCTACTTAACATTTTGCTCAATATTCTAAAACCACATCACTGAATGAAAACTATGCCAAAATTAAGCAAATGAAATAATAATCAAAACCAATAGTATAGAAATACAAGAACTTGCATATTATTCAAGTTCGTGCATGTTAAAATTTCATTTTGTCTTTCTAAGGTGCCAAACACACGAGCAGCATTTTGCTGTCGACCACCCAACAGCAAGCTGTCGACGCAGTAAAACTGCAACTGTCGACGCAGCAAACTGCGCTGTCGTCGAAGAAAAATGCCGCTGTCGACGGCTGCAGTCCATCAATGTCGACAACTTTGTTATAGTACAGGCACCAGTATAAAAATGAACTGAGGAGGAAACATTATTGCTGCTTTTAATCCGTAGACGCTAACGTAAAAGACAAAATCGTTTAATATGGGTTCACAGTGATTTCTGTACTTTTTATCCTTTATTATGAAAATACGTTAAAAAGGTTTTTAATTATTTTCGAATGTCAATAGCTTCATTTGACGAGTTAACTTCCACTTTAAAAGACTCAGTAACTCGCAAAGAGACTATAATGCGCAAAAGTATTTCAGCTGAGGAAAGGATTCCCATGACAATCAGGTACCTAAGTGAAGTAATTTTGCAAATTAAAAACCTTCTTTGAATTATTTTTTTATAAGATCAACCAAGTACACTTTTAATATCTAATTAATCTCAGACAATAAATGAGAGGTAATCATTTTAAAAGCCGTCACAGTATTTTTTACCAAATTAACAGAACTTGTTTCTCAATATTTTCTTTTTCAAAATAGGATCGTCAATAACAAAATCATCCATTTTGATATATGTGCGCTCTAGGTCTATTTGTGCTCGACTGACAAAACATTGCGCGCGCAGCACACCGCAGCATGCCGCGGCTAGCTTTCGCCATCGGTCGACGCGAAGTTGAAGTTGCCGCCGCAACGCAAAACCTGTGTCGACAGCATGCAGTTTGCTGCGTCGACAGCATGCAGTTGGGTGGTCGACAGCAAAATGCTGCTCGTGTGTTTGGTGCCTAATTTGCCGTTAAAATATCAATTTGCATCTTCCTATGTTTCGAGTTGGTGATAATCCTCGAATGTCTGCTATATCTACGTCTGCAAAAGTCTGCTTAGTTTTGTAAGAATGTTCATGCATGAATTGCTCAATCTTTCTTACCACTGTTGTTGTTTGATTCTTGACTCTCCAATGGGATTTGAATCCCGGGCTGCTCACGCAATTTAATGCGCGTGTTAGAAAATGAAATACCAGGGTGAGGGAGAAAAACATAATTTATTTCAATAAATAATATATTCCCTCGAAACAACTTTTCAAAGCAAAGCTAAAACTACCAGGGTTTCGTAATCGGCCACTAGTTTTCCGAGAAGACAGACCCCGAAAGAAACTCGTCAGTATAGGCCGCCTACTAGCCTGAAGGGCTTTAGTCATGTATGTGACTAGTTCAATTACAAATAAAGTACATTAATAATATCACAAGTATCACAACTCATTCCAATCTTGAGAAACCACTATTGCATCATATTATCTAGGGCTAAAATAACTATAAGTAGTTACACCTGTACTTATCAAAGATACTGGTTATTCTATAATTGTTCTTTACAAAAGAATATAGGCAAAAGCGGTTTCACAAACATATCAGGAATATCTATTTTAATACCACTTAATTATTATCACAATTAAAAAGAAACATAGTAACAGGATAAAACTTACATACTCTGCGGCAGCATACTCAAAAGTAGTCCAAAACGTGAGAAACACTGAATTTATAACCTAGCCCCGCCATCTTGCCTGGCGCCCCACTAGTTGTTAGATCAATCCCTTAAAAGTCATGTAATCATCTTATTTTATTACTAATCTTAAATTACTTTAAAATCACAATCATGTTATGTATTTAAACCAAGCCTTATTTTTAAGAACAATCGAACTGTTTTGTAACACCAAATTATCATCTTACTATAAAACAACAATCAAATCGGAAACAAGTAATCTTTGTAAAAATACTTTTAAGTTACAGTTAATGTGCCTGTAAATAAACAATCGAATTTATGATCAATATATGTACATATACATTAGGTACATATATAAGTTTTATATAAATAGTTATCACGCGCTTATATAGCCAATTCAATGATTTTCTTATAAAATAATTTAATATAGAGGGGCGATACTATAATTTATAACAAATACTTATATGCAATGACCGCTTACATGTGTCAGCACCGTGGCGGCCAACTACCTCGGCCGCATTATCGGCTCGGCAGCTGCAGCTGCAGAAGATGCAGCCGAGAGAAACCGGGCTAAGTATGCAACTTTGGAGCCGTATTGTTGCTTCGTCCTAGTGGCGGTAGAAACGATGGGCTGCTCGGGTGCTGATGATAAGCGCCTGATCGGCGAGATAGGGCACAGAATTGTAGAGAAGACTGGTGACTCCCGCTCAGGTTCGTTTCTCGTGCAAAGGATGGCCATTGCAATCCTGCGTGGCAGTGCTGCCAGCGTATTTGCGCGGGAAACGACAAAGGCGGTTTATATGACAGATTTTTGTGTGTACTTTGATAAAGTTTTGACAGTGCTTACATAGATAAACATCCAAGACCTAGGACAGTTTGAAAAAGGCCATTTTCCAACTTGCCCTGATCGGGGATCGAACCCGGGACCTCTGGGTGGTGGATTAGCATGGTGACCACTACGCCACGGAGGTCGTCATTCTTGATCTCGCACATCTTAATGTGGGCTTACGGCCTCACCCAATTTAATGATTTTCTTGGCCTCGCACAATCCAATGCATGCCCAAACTGACAAAAGGTTAAACGGCATGACACAACAACCTTTCTTGTTCCAGATTCTTCAGATGTAATGTTTGAAGCTAGAAAATATATTTCCAGTGCCCTTATCCATTTCTCCCATCTAGCGCCTACCGACACTGATCACTGTCAGGGTCGAAATGCTCGAGGTTTGGAAGTGTCGTGACTTGAGCCATGGGCTGATGTGCAAATTGTACAATTAAATCCAAATTTGCGCATGCTTACATTGCCTTTCAGTCTAATTAATATTATCTGAGCTGACCTTTCATATTGACCATAAATAAATGCTCATATGGACTTTCATATTGTCCTTTAACATAGATCACATACTCACTCGTACTAGCTATCATATTGCAATATGTAAGGTCTATCACACAACTATTTGACATAGCTATCATATTGCCATGTCTCATCATTAGCTATCATATTGCCCCATGTCATAGCTATCATATTGCTATACATGTGTCATCATAAGCAATCATATTGCTGTTGTTATCGGCTACCATATTGCCATGTCTCATCATTAGCTATCATATTGCCCCATGTCATAGCTATCATATTGCTATGCATGTGTCATCATAAGCAATCATATTGCTGTTGTTATTGGCTATCATGTAAGCACATAGTTAGATCCCTTCTGCTTTTCGTGGAACTACTTCGACATAGAGCAATTTTTTAAAATTGTAAAGTATAAGCTTAACTATTAATTTAAAACATTTATATTAAGTAAGTACCTATATTTATTGAGTGTACCAGTTATGTGAAGCATCTCACGTGTTCCAAATTAGTTATAAAAAGGAATTGGCTATTAGTTTGAGTGTAAGTCATTATTATCTGCAATTCTACTAAACCTAATTGTCGGCACATTTTAACAAAATTGGAATTTCAAACTGGCCACCACAGGACAGGCATGTTGCCTAGTGTGGGGCCAAAAGCGTAACTTTTGTGTACATTAAGGAGTCAAATAAATTTCATTTTATTTCAAATTTTATTTCATTTTATTTCATTTCATTTCATTTCATTTCAAATTAATTTCATTTCAAATCATATTGCCATATAACATAGCTATCATTTTTCTAATAAATCATACCTAAGTAGGCTATCATATTGCCATTGACCACAGGTGATCGTATTGCTTATTTCGTATACTACCTCATTACCGGTAAGTGTAAACTTATACAAAAGAGAATATGCACGCATTATTTTTTATTTGCTTAATAAAAGCCTTATTAACCACAGTAAACAAATATGAAAAAAATCTTATCTTTTATAAAATATCTTAATCAGCGACGAACCTGTGATACTTTAAAGTTTCAATTAGAGAGAGAAGTCCAATATAGACTGGTGACGTCATAAATACATATCATCAATACATTTGCTATAAAAATAGCGTATTTTGCGAGTGAGATAGACATATTTTCGTAAACTCGCTATATCTCGTTCGTTTTTCCACCAATTTTTGATCTGTTTTCAGTGTTAGTTAGAACTTTCGAATATTTAGGGATAAACTGGTTCGATAACACATATTTTTCATGCATATTCCCTTCTATGGTTTCTCTCCTTTTTTTAATTTTTTTTTTCACACCACTACAACGTCAAAGACAAAGAGGCAACCCAATCGAGGCCTACAAAAGTCTAATAGGATATTATGATGTACCCTATTTGCAAGACCTATTTAATTTTCCTTCAATAATGATTGAGAGGCCATTAGCTGAAATTGTATCGTGTGAAATCAAAAAAAAAATCTATTCATAATTTTTTCTCTAATCATGTGGTTGCAGACTGGAACCAGAGAATGTTGTTAACTGCATCTTTAGTGACTCACAGAGTGTGAGCCTCCCGGCCCTGACAGAAAGCACCCACAACTTATTATACTTATTGACTCCAGCGACTGGCGACCTTCCCTCACAGCATTGCACTCCGGATCTGATGCAACTATCCTCCAGCATGACTCTTAGTTTTAAAAGTGATGCCTGTCTAGGAGTAGAATAAAATACCTAATAAAAGAGTTTCACCACATAACTATAATGATCTACCTTCCTTCCGTAAATTCAGCACCTCTCATTTCATACGGAAAAATAATATAATCCCCCATTTATTTCACTTAATCCATGTACATCGCAAAACTATAGCTATTTGAATAATATATTTCAATAGTAATCGCGTCATATACGACTCGTCAATTTTTCCGTTACGTTTTTCCTCTAAAATTCTAGGGTGATGAATTATATTACCCTATTAAAAGATAAGTTCCTTATTTCTTTCGCAAAAACACTAGGTAATCAACAAAGTAAAGATATATGTTTTTTATTTTGACTTAACTTTTTTCTTTACTTTGACACTTGTGAAAGACTGGACCTGGTACCTAAGCTACGCATAAAGCCTTTATTTTAGGTTACCAAGTCTCCCTAAGGTATTAATCTTAAAAATATATAATCTGAGAATTGTCAATATTTTAAGTCAATATTAATTATATACTTTTGATGATCAACATCAACTAACAAATTATAATTTCCAGCTCATTACTGTGATGGACAAAGCACAGTAGTCCATTAACCTATTAAACGATTTTTTATTTTGCAATAAAGTATAGCCATTACCTAATATAGTAAATGCTAACTGACACTTCCACTTTCCTTGTTATTTTTTTTCTCTCACAAATATATTTTTTTAACATTCAGTATGCAGCATTTACTTTTGATTTAAAATTCTATTTGCTTTTGAGCATTTACATTAAATACTCCAGCTCATAAAATGGAAAAATAACTCACCGCGTGGCTTCGCATCATTTACTCGTCGCCATTATGTAGTGTACCTCTAACACATTCACTATCACTATGACACTGGCTCACCTTTACACCAAGACACGTCCGCTCTGTACGACATCTACTGTTAGACTGAGCGATCCGACTGCCGCACAACGTACTTATATAACGTACAACTGACGTTCTACCCTCGCTGCTCTTGTGAGTGGGACAGCATATGTATCTATTTATAGACACAAAACACTACACTACTTATTCTGTAAAAAAAAGCATCGATAGTTGAGCAAGTAATAAGAACATTAAAAAGTCATCTATACAAATTATTTAGTCTTTATGGACAGTATCAATGGTTAGGCAGTAATTTGAAATCCGTTGTTCAACGTTATAACAGGACACCCCATAGCATAACAAAGTTTAAACCAATAGACGTTAATAAGTATAATGAGACTTTAGTCAAGGCTAATATAAATAAAACTCAAAAACAACATATCACGAAATCCCTGTTTCATGTTGGTGATCATGTTCGAATTAGTAAGTATAAAGGAGATTTTAGTAAAGGTTACACCCCTAACTGGTCAACGGAAATATTTACTGTTAAAAAAGTAACTTGTACCAAACCACCTACTTATCAAATAGAAGACAAACATAAGCAACTAATTTTGGGAACATTTTACGGTTATGAATTACAGAAGACTAAGTTTCCTGATCTTTATCTCATTGAAAAAGTTATAAAAAGAAAAGGAACTAAATTGTTTGTAAAATGGTTAGGACTAAGTGATTCCGAAAACAGTTGGGTTGACAAAAATGCGCTGTTGCAGTAATATAAGTCAAGTAACGGAAGGTTAAACATCAGTTTCGGCTTATTCATGAAGAAAGGAAGTGGTATTATTAACAGTTTAATTGATAAGTTACCGTTTGAACTACATTTACCCGGATATCAGTTTTGCGGTCCAGAAACCAAATTACAGAAAAGGTTATTAAGAGGTGACCGAGGTATTAACGATTTAGACAGGGCGTGCATGTATCACGATATTGCGTATAATAACAGTGATATTAACATTCGACATAACGCTGATTTAGAACTTTTAAACATGGCAAAACAAAGGTTAAAATCCAAAAATGCTGGTAAAAGAGAAAAAATTGCCTCATGGATTGTAAAAAATGCTATGAAAGCAAAACTAAAAGCAGGCGCAGGAGCGCAATCATTTATGAAAATTGTGAAAAAAATACAGTCTGGTTTGTAAAAAATTAAACGTAAAGACAAAAACACTGCTATTAAATAGGCTTATGCAGCTGCAAAGAAAATATTTACAAACAAAAGTGGTATGCGCTTACCACGGCATATACCTATTCCTAAGTGTGGTGGATTTTTGCCTTTGATTCCCATCTTTGCTAGATTATCGGCTCTTGGTTCACTAGTCGGTGGAGCTGCAGGTATAGCAAAAGCTGTAAATGATGACAAAGTGGCTAAACAGAATCTTCAAGAGTCTGCACGACACAACAAAACAATGGAAGCAGTTGCTCTTGGAAAAGGATTATACATCAAGCATAGTAAAAAAGGAGCGGGATTATATCTGAAAAATTCAAAAAACTAATGAAATGGCTACCCAAACGACCACTTACTAATTTCGATTTATTAGAGTATGCTAACGATATACCTTATTTTCGTGGTGTGTTTATGAGAAATTCTTTACCAACGAAACCAAGAAAAATAGAGTGCGCAAAACTCAACCTTGATAGTTGTAATAACCCTGGAACTCAATGGGTAGCCTACGTAAAGCTTGATAATTAGTCTGAATATTTTTAAAGTTTTGGCAATCTAAAACCACCATTAGAGTTAATAAAATATTTGAAAAATACATCCATAAATATAATTACATTAAACAACAGAACTTTGGATCCACGAACTGTGGACATCATTGCTTGAATTTTTAATAAATTTTTGAAAAAATGTATTTAAGTAAATAATAAAAAAATTGTTTTTAGGACAAACATGTCTTTCACTGTGTCAATAACTGGGGTGGGAAGCTCCTTGACAACAAACTATTCACCAACTCTAGAATTACTTGGAGATTATGAATGTGGTCTTTTATACTTTTCTACTTTTAATTCGATTCCCAAGATAGACGAGAGAAATAATAAATTATATTATAGAAATGAAGTTATCGAGATTCCAGAAGGGTCTTATGAACTTCAAGATATTCAAGATTTTTTAAGTAGTAATATTAAAAATGCTTCCTTTAAACTAACTTGTAATAACAATACACTGAAAACTAATATTTTCTGTTCCAAAGATATTTATTTTGAAGAACTTGATTTAATTGGAAGAATTTTAGGATTCGGAAAAGAGACTGGTTAAAGCTAATAAAAGTACTAAATCTCGTCATCCTGGCAGCATTATATCTACTACTCTCGTGCGCATCGAATGTGATGTCGTGAGCGGATCTTTTGTAAACGGAAAAGCTAGTCACATAATTCATGAATTTGTACCTAACGTACCACCTGGTTATCGCATTATTGAAATTCCCAAGAATATAATATATTTCCCAATCAATCAAAATTCGATTACTGATCTGAATATCAGATTGCTGGACGCTGAAAACAATCAAATCAATTTACGCGGTGAGGAGGTTCAGCTGTATTTACATTTCAGAAGAAAATTATTAATTTTAATAAAAACCCTATTGCGTCCTCTCTTCAAGTTAGTTTCAAGAAAACATCTCAGAAAAGAAGACCTCTCCATTCTTCACAGAAGAAGCTTTCAAAAAATAACCAAGAATATTTGAAATTGGTAGGATTATTAAAATGAATATTTTAAATATATCTCAACCAACAGCTTTTTTTTGGCGGGTAGCTGTCAAAAAGTTCACACGTATTTATTTGTGCTCTGGTAAATAAATTCAAATAAATATCTATTTTTAGTAAATAATAAACTCAAATAATTTCATGACTTAGTTTAATAGCCTACGATACTTACCAGACATAAATTATCACTTTTCCTATCACTTTCTCTTGTCACAAAACACTGAATCACAATGGATGTACTTTCCTTGTTAAACAACAATATGACAGAAATGAAAGAGATGTTTGCGGCCAAGATGACATCTTTTGAAGAATCCCTCAATAGCAGAGATCACACGCCTGAGTCTATGGTCGTTGCCAGTGAGTACCAAACTTTTAAAACTTTTATTTGGAAGGCTGTTTCTGGTCTCAGCAGACAAATGGAACTGGTGCTTTATTCCTTGGATGACTTCGAGATGAGATCACGCTCCAATATTCTGTTGATACATGGACTTGCTGAGCGCAAAGATGAAAACTTGACCGAGGAACTGGTGAATATCTGTAGTGACAAGTTACATGTTCCTGTATCACCCGAATCCTTCTCTGCTTGTTGGCGTATGGGTAAATCTTCAAGGGCTAACAAACTACGACCTGTTTTGATTCGATTCTCTGATCCTTGTGTGCGTAATAAGATATGGGCCCATAAGAAGAATATGAAGGGTAGTGGTTTGACACTATCCGAATTTCTAACGGCGTCACGGCATGCGGTGTTTGTGGAGGCTCGTAAGGCTTTGGGAGTTGCTGGATGCTGGACTAGCGACGGTAGAATTGTTGCTGTGACTGTCAACGGGTTGAGGCGTAAAATTACGACAACGGCCGAGCTTCGGATTGTATTAGATGCGGCGGCTAAAGACAGTGAGCTGCAGGCAGTCGACAGATCTGTACCAGCTTCGGCCGCCACCCGAGCCCCGGCGACCAACGCGTCATCTTCTCGCTCGCAGGCCAGGCCAGCTGCCGTCGGCGATGTTGTCGACCGTCCACAGCGGAGCGCCAAACTCCAGGCCAAGACAAACATCAAGTGAAGTCATTCCGTTCGTTTAGGTTAGGTAGTGCTAGTTTTCGTTAGTATTTCCAAGCCTGGCCAATGTGGCGGTACCGGAATAATTTTATGATTGTGTAATTTTAGGGCAATTGTAACAATCATTCTTTCTTTGGCACAGTTACTTTTGATTTTATTTCTTTTTATCACTTTTAAACATCACTTCACTTGTTTGATTTAACAGTTGATTAAATATCAAATTACTTAGATGTCAAAACACAAAATATGTCACTGTCAATTTACTTTTTTTTCTATGTACTGCTTTGTCTCCTACCTGTTGCGTTTTATTTCTATTGTGATTATTGTGAATGTTTTTTTTTTCTTTTTTATGTGTTCCGATTTGTGTTTTATGTCTGATTGTCTGGCAAGTATCTGGCAAGGATATAATTTTAGGCATTTAAGTGTATAAAAATTTAGTTTAGTTTAATTTAACATATTATTTTATATTATTTATATATATAATTATTTCGTTTATTTACGTTTATATTTATAGTTCATGATATGTCTGATGTTCTAAGTAATAATTCTGATTTAGATTACTTTTCCTTATCCTCTTCGTCTGATAGTTTTCTGAGTGTAGACAATGATGATATGCCTTCACTGAATGAGAACTTAAGATGCACTTTTTCTTCCTGTGCAAAAAATTTTAACGTCGTTCATATTAATGCTCAAAGCATTCCTGACCACTACACCGACTTATTGGGGACCTTTGCCTCAATTAATCTTCATGCGATTTTGGTGTCAGAAAGTTTTTTGAAACCAACTCTTTCGTCCACGTTGTATCCACTTCCTGGATACAGACTAATCAGAAATGATAGGTCATACTTGACTTCTTCAGGGGGTGACTCTAGAATGGTGAGGGGCGGCGGTGTAGCAATCTATTTGCGTAGCGATATCCCATGTCGCATTCTATCGCAGTCACCTTCCACTTATTTGTCTCCGGAACATCTCTTCCTTGAAGTTTCACTCAAAAGTTCCAAAATTCTTCTTGGTGTATACTACAGCCCCTCTCTTCACATCAATTACTTTCAGTCTTTTGAATCTCTTTTGTCCACTTTTCGTAGTCAATATGATCATCTCATTGTTATGGGTGATTTTAACACATGCCTCATTAAAAACGACTCTCGATCTTCTTCCCTTCTTTCACTTCTTCATTCTTTAGATCTACATTGGCTTCCCCTTGGTCCCACCCATTTTTCTCACAATGGTCCACCATCTCTTTTAGATCTGATTATTACCTCGAGTCCAAACCTTGTCTCCTTACATGGGCAATTCAATGCTGCTTGTTTCTCGGCTCACGATCTTATTTACGCTTCCTTTAGAATAAATATGCCTAAACGCCGACACAAGATCATTATGCTGCGTAACTACAAAGCTATTGATGAAGACCTTTTTTTAGCGGATTTTGCTGCGACCAATTGGGATGCAGTATTAACTGCCTCTGTCGTTAATGTTAAAGTTGAGGTGTTTAATTCTTCACTATTGTCCCTTTTTGATAAGCATGCGCCTGTTAAATCAGTCAGAGTCAAACATTTTCCAGCTCCGTGGCTCTCCCCAGAAATTAAAGGTTTCATGGCCAGAAGAGATAGAGCTAAAATTAAGCTACGCCAGTGCCCTACTGATGAAAATCGCCAAACATATATTTCTCTTCGTAACATATGTAATAAAAAGTGTCGTGAAGCTAGGAGAAAATTCATTCATACTAATGTTGAAAACTGTCCGCCTGGTAAAATGTGGAATTTTCTTAGAGGCATGGGTTTGGGTAAACAAAAGGCGGCAAGTGATTTTTCCTTTGACGTAAATTCGCTAAATAAACACTTCTGCACTTCCCAATCCATCTCACTCCTGGTATGAAACAAGCAACTTTAGCTGACCTCTTATTTAAACCTGTTTCTGAGAACCCTTTGTTTAGTATCCCTAATATTTCTAGTGAGGAAGTAGTTGATATCATTAGGTCTATTACTTCTAAAGCTGTAGGCAATGATGATATCTCCTTGGATATGATCAAACCTTTAGCTGGTCTGTTATCTTCTATCATTGCAAATATATTAAACTGCTCACTTTCTTCTGGTATCTTCCCTTCTGCCTGGAAATATGGTCATATTATTCCTCTGCCCAAAAAACCTAATCCATCTGACCCCTCACATTTTCGCCCAATATCTATTCTACCTATTCTTTCCAAGATACTCGAGCAACATGTCCAGAGACATCTTTCAGCGCATTTAAACCGCTATAAATTACTTAGTCGCTTTAAGTCTGGTTTTCGAACTGGCCACAGTACTACCACAGCGCTTCTGAAAATCACTGAAGACATCCGCGCCAACATAGAGAATAAAGCTCTAACGGTTCTTGTTTTGTTGGACTTCTCTAATGCGTTTAATACGGTAGATTTTGATATTTTGATTGGAATAATGCGTTCCCTTAATTTCTCGCCCATCACTCTGTCGTGGTTTTATTCCTATCTTACGGAACGTTTTCAACTGGTCAAAATCGACGAACGCCGTTCTGACTGGTGCGAAGTTAAGTCTGGTGTTCCGCAGGGTGGAATATTATCCCCTATTCTCTTCTCTTTGTTCATTGATGGTATTACTGCTTCTCTCTCTTCATCCTTTCATTTATATGCTGATGATTTGCAGATATATGCGGCTGCTCCTCTTCAAAATTTCATTAATGCTATTAGTGCAATCAATTCTGACCTTGCTTGTATTGCAAACTGGTCTCGTCATTTCGGGCTTTCAGTCAATGCTGCAAAATCCCAAGCCATTATCATAGGTAGTTCCCATTTTATTTCAAAATTAAATGAAGTAGATATTCCAAATCTGGTGCTTGACAATAGTGTAATTCCTTTCTCCTCTAAAGTCACTAATTTGGGTATCATCTTCGATCAAACCTTATCTTGGACTCCTCAAGTGAATGAAATCAGTCGTAAAATGTTTGTTTCCTTACATTCCTTGAGACGTATGCAATACTTTCTTCCGTATCGAACTAAAGTATTCTTGGCACAATCTCTTCTTATCCCTATCCTCGATTATGCAGATGTTGCTTATTTAGATCTTACCCAGTGTTTATTAGATAAACTTGAACGGTTGCAAAATCAGGGCATTAGATTTATTTTTGGGTTGCGTAAGTTTGATCATGTGTCTGAATTTCGCACTCAGCTTAAATGGCTTCCAATAAGACTTCGTAGAAGCTCTCATATCCTTTCTCTGCTTTATAAATTCCTTTTTAATCCCCAATCTCCAAGTTATCTTTCTGAGAGGTTCTCATTTAGGGAGATCGACAGTCGCCTGCGTGGTAGTGGTATCCCTCTTCTGCTAATTCCTGCTCATGTCTCGCAGTCCTACGGGGATTCATTTTCGGTCCTCGCTGCACAGTGGTGGAATGCGCTTCCGGCAGACGTGAAAAGTGCGCCATCTCTCGATTCCTTTAAGGTCAGACTTAGAAGATATTATGACGACTCTCAGACATGTAGTTATTATTGTAGTTTATGTATTTTATTTATTATATTATTTATAGATGTAGTTTGTTTTGTATATATATTGGTTTATGTATTATATGTATGTTTATATGTTTATTTTTGTAGTAGTAGCGTTTATGTTTGTAGTAAATATAAGAGTTATGCCGATATGTACACTTTGACTTCTACCCGTTATGCCCATTTATTGTATCCTTTCGCTGATATTTGGTTGACTGGAAGAGATCCCATTTCTGGGATAAGTCCGCCTTTGTACCTACAAATTTTATGGTTTGTTATTGTTCCTTTGTTTGTAAATTGTTTATGTACAATAAAGATATATACAACAACAACAACAACAACAGCCTACGACAACAGCGTGGAAAGTTTCGAATTTCATTCATACAAGCCGTACGTGACAAGTTTCAACAAGAATGATGAAATCCGAATCCCTATTAACCAACAAGACTTGTACATATTACCCTCTCTCAGCACTTTGTACATTAAAGGTAAAGCAAACGTATACAATAGTAAAACTAAAGAAGTACTTTCAAGTGTTAGCTTTGTCAACAATCCCGCATTATTTTTATTTCAAGATATTCGGTATGAATAAAATGGAGTTGAAATAGATAGAATAAAAAATGCTGGTATTACTACAACCATAAAATCATATCTTTCCTTATATGAAAATTTATCTAAATCTGCAAAAGTATGGGGGTGTTCTCCTACTGGTACAACTAATGTTCATGACGGTTCATTCTCTGCTTCAATACCATTAAACAGAATATTAGGCTTCGCGGAAGATTACGAAAAAATCATAATAAATTGCAAACATGAGTTAGTGTTACTAAGAAGCAACAGTAACCTTAATGCATTAATATTAAATAATGAAGAAATTGTTGATGATATAGTTATTAATAAAATAGTTTGGCGAGTTCCACACGTCAAAGTATCTGATCGTGAAAGAATTAATTTATTGAAACATCTGGAAAAAGATCGTGCTATTACATTAGCTTTCCGGAATTGGGATCTCTATGAATACCCATTACTCCCCAGAACTCGTAAACACACTTGGGCAATTAAAACTACATCGCAAACTGAGAAACCACGGTTTGTTATTATTGGGTTCCAAACCAATCGTAAACATCAACCACAAACGTCAATGGCAATGAAGGATTGAACATAAGTTTCTCAGAAAATAAGTTTTCTTTATTATACGAACAATATGCAAGATTTCAGCAGTCTTATTATGGACGTCGAGCAGAACCTTTGTTGAGCTTAAAAGGATTCAAAGACGTTTCTCCATTATTTGTTATAGACTGTTCCCGTCAGCAGGAAACATTGAAGGGCTCTATAGACGTGAGAGTAGAAATTGAAGCTGACCAAGAAATACCTGATCAGACAGCAGCATATTGCTTGATATTAAATGATTGCATATTTGAATACAAGCCTTTGAAAGATATCATGAATAAAAACACAATTGTCGTAGATCTACAAGGTTTCAAAAACCCTAAGCAATGAATTCATTGTAAAGGAATTTGCAATAGCTACTGAAGAGCATACTCATATATTATATTATATATAGCTACACTTACCACTGACTGACTGATTGACATAATTGTTTGACCTGTTCCCGACTGACAGGTGTCACAAATGTTATACCATCGTGTACAGGGTGTTTTGAAACCAACCAGAAAAATCCGAAACCTTGAAGATCACCAGATCCTGATGTGGAAGGGGTACGGCCTGCGAAAACGGTTGGGGTTAGGGGCGAGGGCGAAGCCCGAGCCACTCCCACCAAGCATTGCGTTTTTTTTTTTTTTGGAAATCCAAGATGGCCGCCGAAAGTCAAATGCTTGCGATTGGGCTGAAAATCAATATCTATATGTATTTTGGGCCAAAAAATCCAAATTTAAATTTTTTTTTGGAATCCAAGATGGCGTCTGGATTTTAGAAAATTAAAATTATTTCGTTAGTATCGTCTCACTGGGACTTCATAGGGATCTGAAATTTGCTTTACTAGAGTAAAGCACCCCGTGGAACTCGAAACTGCAATCAGATTTTGGATCCAAGATGGCCGCCCACACATTTTTTCATGTTTCCTCAACAGACTGCGATTCTTACCCATTTTCTCAACTGGACATGTTATTAAGCCTACCTCAACAGCCGCACGAAAGACCGCGGCCTGAGGCCGAAGGCCGAAGGCGAAGCGCCCTCGCGAGGCCGCAGGCCGAGCTGCGGAGCGAGGGCGAAGCCCGAGCTCTCCCGCCCCCCCCCCTTTGACCCCCCCTACAAGTAGTTTTCACGAGGCCGCAGGCCGAGTGACGCGAGCCCGAAGGGCGAGCTGCGGGCGAGGGCGAAGCCCGAGCCACTATCACAAAGCGCAGCGTCTTTTTTTTTTTTTTTGGAATTCCAAGATGGCCGCCGAAAGTCAACTGCTTGCGATTTGGCTGAAAATCGATATCTATATGTAATTTGACCCCAAAAATCTAAATTCAATATTTTTTTTGGAATCCAAGATGGCGTCTGGACTTTAGAAAATTAAACTAACTTCGTTTATAACGTCTCACTGGGACTTCGTAGGGGTCTGAAATTTTGCATGTGGGGGTAAAGCACCCCGCGGTACTCGGAATTGGAATCAAATTTTAGATCCAAGATGGCCGCCCCCACACATATTTTGATTTTTCCCATACTGACTGCAGTTTTTATCCATTTTCTGAACTGGAAACATGTCTCAACCTACCTCAATAGCGCCCGAAAAGCTAGTTATATTATAATATATAAACCTACATTACCACTCACTGACTGATTCATTGACATAGTTGTTTGCCCTGTTGCGGGGTTGGTGGGGTTTAGGTTGATGTGTGATCGTATAGAGGGTGCTAAATGGAGTACCAGAAAAATCTGACATTTGAGGATCTGCAGAAACCTGATGTGGAAGGGATACGGCCTGCAAAAACGGTTGGGATTAGGGGTGTGATTTTTTTTCCAAAATGTAGAAGATTGTAAGCAATTTGACGGCACGATAAACCGCGGGCTGCTTGCAGCCCGCGCAGCGCCCGAAAAGCTAGTTATAATATATAAACCTACAATACCACTCACTGACTGATTGACATAGTTGTTTGCCCTGTTGCGGGGTTGGTGGGGTTAAGGTTGATGTGTGGTCGTATAGAGGGTGCTCCAGTGAGTACCAGAAAAATCTGACATTTGAGGATCTGCGGAATCCTGATGTGGAAGGGGTACGGCCTGCAAAGACGGTTGGGGTTGGGGGCGTGATTTTTTTTCCAAAATGTAGGGGGTTGCAAGCAATTTGACAAGCATCATTTGTTTTTTGATTTCTTTTAAAATTCAAGATGGCCGCCATACATGGAATATTCCCCTCCATACAAATTTCATACAAACGGCCCCCAAGTAACTTGGCGAAGCCTGAGGCCGAAGGCCGAAGGCGAAGCGCCCCCGCGAGGCCGCAGCCCGAGCTCCCCCCCCCCCCACTTTGACACCCCCCCCCCCCAACAAGTAAATTTCACGAGGCCGCAGGCCGAGTGATGCGAGCCCGAAGGGCGAGCTGCGGGCGAGGGCGAAGCCCGAGCCACTAACACGGTAAAGCACCCCGCGGAACTCGGAACTGGAATCAGATTTTCGATCCAAGATGGCCGCCCCCACACATACTTTGATGTTTCCTTTACTGACTGCAGTTTTTACCCATTTTCTCAACTGGACATATTCCTTAGCCCACCTCAACAGCCGTACGAAAAACCGCGGGCTGCTTGCAGCCCGCGCAGCGCCCGAAAAGCTAGTTATATTATAATATATAAACCTACATTACCACTGACTGACTGACTGACTGACTCATTGACATAGTTGTTTGCCCTGTTGCGGGGTTGGTGGGGTTTAGGTTGATGTGCGGTTGTATAGAGGGTGCTAAATGGAGTACCAGAAAAATCTGACATTTGAGGATTTGCTGAAACCTGATGTGGAAGGGGTACGGCCTGCGAAAACGGTTAGGGTTAGGGGCGTGATTTTTTTTTCAAAATGTAGGGGATTGTAAGCAATTTGACGAGCGTCATTTGTTTTTTGATTTTTTACAAAATCCAAGATGGCCGCCATACAAGGACAATTTTCCTCCATACAAACTTACCCATTTTCTGAACTGGAAACATATCTTAGCCTACCTCAACAGCCCCACGATGAACCGCGGGCTGCTTGCAGCCCGCGCAGCGCCCGAAAAGCTAGTTTTTAATAAAGCCGCCTTATGCTTTCTCCCAACTTACCCTTGAAGAAAGGAAACGTGTTCAGTGGATCGAAAAAAATCTCGGATATCGATGGAGCTCTGGATTTGTCGATTACAAAGAATTTCATAGGATTATAAAACCTTATTTAAATGGACGAAAAATTATTGTGAAAGGTGAAGAAAAAGTGTTGTGGGTTCAGCAGTTATGTGACCACCAAAATATTGAAGATATTACAAATAAAAATATTCCAAATTTAAAAGAGCTTCAAGCTAAGTATTGTGAAGGATCTTTTTTCATTAAATTGTTTTATTCATCTAAGACAATGTGCACTAAAAAATGTTTTATGTATAAAGAAATGGTTGATGGAAAATAAAATAATGTTATGACTATAAGATTTTTTTACTATGGTTGATAGAAAATAAGAGTATTTTTTGTAAATATAGTTCATGGTTATGGATAATAATAAAACAAGAAAATATATACCATCTTTTATTTATTACTCAATTAATTCTACAAATACATTATATCATTTATCAATACATATAATAAAATCGTAACCGATCGCTGTCTGTACATGGAAGATAAATGAGTAAAAATATTTTTGGGGGCTTTTACCAACGCAATAGAACACAAAACAATGATTTTTAGAATTTTTGTCTGTTTGTCGGTTTGTCTGTTTGTCTGTGCGTTTGTGCACGCTAATCTGAGAAACGGCTGAACCGATTCGTTTGCGGTTTTCATTGAAATATTGTGATAAGTTTCACTTAAAATTTAGTGTTTGTTTATTTAAATCCGTTCATAAATGAAAAAGTTAAATCAATTTTAAAGAATCACGTCAAACATTTTTGTTCGAAAAACTGTGTTTGTAGACGCTAATCTCAGAAACGGCTGAACAACTTCGGTTGCGATTTTCATTTATGTATTTAAATAAGTTTCACTTAAAATGTAGTGGTTGTTTCATTGAAATCCGTTGATAAATAAAAAAGTTATATCAATTTAAAGAAAATTTGCTATGAAATAAACTGTACTGTAGCATTGGCTAAAACTTTTGTCAATTTTATATTACGGTTTTTATAAAATAATAAAGTTAATAACCGGCCAAGTGAGAGTCGGGCTCGCGCACAAAGGGCTCCGTCCCGTTATCTATAAAAAATCACGTTTGTTGTACGGGAGCCTCAATTAAATATTTATTTTACTCTATTTTTAGTTGTTATATCGGCAAGAGAAATACATCATCTATGAAAATTTCAACTGTCTAGCTATCACGGTTCATGAGAAACAGCCTGGTGACAGACAGGCAGACGGACGGAAGGACGGACAGCGGAGTCTTAGTAACAGGGTCCCGATTTTAGCCTTCGGGTACGGAATACGGAACCCTAAAATTTACTATTTTGATTTTTTCGGAGTGTTTTTATTAGTTTTTTTTTTGGTCACCGATAGATGGCGCTGTTAAAAATACACAGAATCTAGGGCCGCAAGACCCAACGCCATGAAACGGTCATTTTTAGCATGATTGTGGGCGCGAAAATGGAAAAAGGAATCAAAATAGGAAGTATTAGGTTAGGCGCAGGGGATGTCCTCTGACTAAAGCATAGGGTGCAGTGAGCGAGTCACGGACCGCCATAGCGGTCGCCGCGCCGGGGCTGGCCCAGAGTGGCTGAGAGGTGACACCGCGGAGTTTTTAGTGGTAAACGCCACATAACAAGTAGCCGAGGTTAGTCGAAAAGTAACTGCCACGCTGCGCTCTCTCTATCGTCTCAAGAACTTTCTTCCCCCTAAAACTAAAGTAACGCTAGCTCAAACTTTAATTCTACCTATTATCGATTACGCGGATGTATGTTATTGTGACTTAACACAAGTTCTCCTAACCAAATTGGATCGGTTGGCCAATAACTGCATCAGGTTTATTTTCAACATTCGTAAATTTGATCACATTTATTCTTTTCGCTCTCAGTTAGCATGGCTCCCTATCCCCTTACGTCGTAATGCTAAAATACTTTCCACACTTTTTTCTATCTTGAATAACCCGCAATCCCCTAGCTATCTTAAATCTAAATTCAATCTGCTTAGTTCTACTCACTCTCGCACACTTCGCTCCTCTAGCACTCTTATCCTTGATATCCCTCCGCATCGCACATCATTCATGGGTAAGTCTTTCCAAGTCCGGGCTATCGAGCTATGGAATGCCCTTCCGGAGAGTATAAGAAGAGCCCCCAGTCGTTTGGCTTTCAAACGAGCAGTACATAAATTGTTCCTACTGCAGTCCTAGTCCCAGTCATCCTGATATTATGTTTTATTAGTATTTATGCTATTATATATATTCTATTTTATATATATTGTATGTTATGTATAGATATATATTATACCTATGTTTAATAGTTTATTCTTGTAATGTATATGTATTTTTGAGTATACATACTTATGTAGATAAATATATTTAGTATACTTTTCCACGATCTTTATCACGCCAGCCACACATATTTTCCGCTTGGTCCAATGGTTGACCGGGAGAGAATGCCATATGGCATTAGGTCCGCCACTTGTACGTTTTTTTACTGTGCAATAAAGTTTAAATAAATAAATAAATAAAACCATACCAGTCTCCCGTTACTGGCAAGGTGTCCGAAGGGATTTTTCCCGCGCAAAAGAGGCGCAACTGCTGCCTCCATGACGTGGGCCAGTCGGGCGATGGGAACGGGATTCCGTCGCTCCACAAATACGGTCCTCTAGGTTGAAAGGAGCATTTGTGTCAACACGCGTCTTTACCCTAGCGGATAAAATTGAAGGCCGATGTACCACCGCGCAGGCCACTCAGACTCCTCTCGATAACTGAGAGACTTGTTCATTTACAGTTCCGATTTCCTGTGGCCGAAAGGCACCTTTTCCTCACGTAAGAAGAAAGGTTAGGGAAAAAAGGTTAGGTTAAATTTAGGTTAGGCACTGCAATAAAAATGTGTGGGACACCCATACCAAGACTACTTAGTATTGTGCCTCTCTTCTACCTCCTTCCCTGAGGAACGAAAGATCACGGTCATTTTCCAGTTCTCCAAACCTCTAAACAGCCGTATAGGACGCCCTACCCGAGAAACTCTTCAAACGGAGGTTCTTAGTGAACACTAAGCAGACATTGATCTCAGAGAACACTAACTTACTACCGTCGGAGTGGGGAGCGTGAGGTTTTTTCGTTACGGAATTTCTGGATTCGGTCCCCGCGCTCAAGGCCCGCGATAGAAGCTATGCAATAGCTTAAAAACAGTGGGAACGTAGCAATTTGTCATCGAACATAATCGATCGTGTGCATGTTTGTAAGTTCTGTTGCTACCAACAGCTTTCAAATGATATCGGTCCCCATCAAGCAACTCATTTATCTCAAATGGACCGCGAAAGTTGGTCTAATTTCGTTTGATTTCTCTCCTGATTTTTAATTAAAACAAAATCATCTACAAATAACTTAGAAACTTTAGCCTTTGGAGTATCAAACCGCTCTTTATCTCTACGAGCATTTTTGGTTATAGAATTCGCTGCTTGCTCTCTGATCTCATGAATATTTATTTTGTCTTGATCTTGGTCACCTAAAGCTACTAGCAAAATAGGTCGCGCTACTTGGCTACTTGTCCAACTATCAAGTCCAAAGGGCTAGCTTGAGTTACACGATTAATTGTGCAATTGATGGCAAGCTGCAGATCCTCAATAGGGTCCTGCCATGTTCTGTTTTTATTTACTCTAACAGCCGTAAGCATATTTTTTAGTTTACTCATAACACGTTGGCACGACAAGTTCTGGTTGATATCAAATAAAGTCGGGTGTTATTTTTAACACAAAATTCACGCAAAACTTTTATTTGCAAAGCATCGACCTTGATTCACAATAATTCTGGTCAGTGCACCAAATAAACTCACACTAGATATGAACAATAATGGCAGTTGGTGCATCAATACAATTAGATAAGAATTTGACAGATATTTAGTCAATTTGTCATTAGGTAATCTTAAACTATTTCAGTAATTTCGAAATCATGTTACTGTTCTGCACGTAACCAACTTTTAGATATAAAATAAAATTATCAAATTTTAACTGTAATTCCACCATTGTGTTGCTCGTAGGTAACAGTAGTAAATTAAGAAAGAAAGATATAATTCAATGTGTAGAGACTTTAAGCAAACTTAATGTATGTAAAATAATAATATGTGCGTTTCCATATTTGAGTTGCCAGCCTCCATCAATCAATAAAAACATTCACTGCCTTAATACTTTATTACATAACTTGACATGTCGTCATGATGACAAATTAGTGTTTTTTGACACTAACAATTTTATAAGTGAATGTTTTGTGACAAAGGGTAATATATACCTATCTAGATACTATAAATTAAAAATTGCTACATTGGTAGCTTATACTATTAAGTTTTGGACGAGTTTACATTGTAAACAAACTACTAGTTGTAAAATATCTACCGAGTTACCAGAAAATTGTAATAGTAATTCTGTAGATTTGACGGCAGATTTAAACTGCACATCCAGACAACGGAAAGGTCACAAGAACTAAGAATAATTCATCAAAACATACAAGGCCTTTCCAGCAAAGAACTACTAGTTGAACTAGTATTAGAAGAATTAGATGTAGATATCTTGTGTTTGACTGAGCATTGGCTATGTGAGAGTGAGATGATGTTCAGCCTAAACAACTACGACATTGTTAGCTGCTTTAACAGAAAGTCTACTACTCGAGGCGGTTCTATAATAGTTACAAAAAATGGATTCCGTGGCAAGGAGCGGAAAGACATAGTTAGACTTTCTGTTGACCGCTGTTGTGAGGTGGCCTGTGCCGAGCTAGACCAACATTTAATTGTATGCGTATACAGTCCACCAGATAGCGATTTTAGGGGATTTTTGAAAGTAATGGATCAGGTGCTAAAGTTAGCTTCAACTAGTAAAAAAAATTTAATTATTTGTGGTGACTTCAATGTTGATATTCTAGTGCAGAATCCAAGGAGTACACAATTTTTAAACCTCTTTAAATGTTATGACCTAGAAAACGTTTTTTTTGAACCTACTAGAATCTCTGCTACATCGGCCACGTGCCTGGACAATTTCTTTACCAATATAAATTATTTTAAGAAATCTGTAATTAACAAGTTGCCATCTGACCATATGGGTGTATTTGTTTCTTTTGTCAAGGAGTCCACCCGCTGCTTGAAAGAAGATAAAATCATGTGTAGGCCTATTACTTCAAAAAAAATTCATAAGCTCAAAAAGAATTTAGAAAATAAGTTATGTTCAGTCATATACACAGGAAGTAATCCTGATGATCACTACAATAAATTATTTAGTACAGTGTCTAAAGAATATTCAGAAACATTGGAACAGAAAAAAGTTAATGTTAATGGTAGGTTAAAGTTTAATGAATGGGCAACTAAAGGTATTTATATAAGTAGAAGAAAATTATTTGATTTATATGCCCAAAAACAATTTAATTTCAACCCTAACTTTGTTGAGTATGTTAAAAAATATTCTAAATTATTTAAAAAAGTTTGCAAAAATGCTAAAGCTATCTACATTAGTAGAAAAATAAATAATGCTCCAAATAAAATTAAAGAGACATGGAATGTTATTAATAAAGAAACCGGTAAAACTAGACCGAGAGAAAATATTCGTGAAATCAAATGTGCCGGTAAAAATATTACCAACCCTAATGATATAGTAAATGTATTCGATAATTTTTTCACTAATATTCCCTTGGAACTTACTGAAAATACCAATTCAAGTCCTCAACATGCTGAAGCCTTACTTAAAGATAATGTAGCTCAATGTAATCATAAGTTTCAATTTAAACATATTACCCCCAAAGATATAGTTGATGCATTTAAACAGTTAAATTTAAAAAAATCGGAAGACCACTGGGGTATGTCCGTTAGTGTAGTAAGCCACATTATAAATATCATTGCTGCAGACCTAGCTTTTATTTTTAATGAATGCATTGATGAAGGTATTTTTCCAAATTTAATGAAATGCAGTAAATTGATTCCTTTATTTAAAAAGGGGGTAAGAACAGATCCTGGCAATTATAGACCAATATCGATTCTGCCAGTTTTGAGCAAAGTGTTTGAAAAGATAATGCTTAATCAAATGCAACATCACTTTATCACCCATAACCTTTTTCATAGCCAGCAGTTTGGTTTTACTGGAGGGAAATCGACCACTGATGCGGGGGTAGCGCTCGTTACTCAAATTTACAACGCATGGGAAAACAAGAACGATGCAATCGGTTCTTTTTGCGATCTCTCAAAAGCGTTTGACTGCGTAGATCATCCAACACTTTTGCTCAAATTCCGTCAGTACGGTTTTGACGATAAATCAATAAACCTCATTCAATCATATTTAACGGATAGGCTTCAGACTGTTGACATAAATGGCATAAAGTCAAACGGATCTCTCGTTAAAATGGGAGTACCTCAAGGTTCTATCCTGGGACCGTTCCTCTTCTTAGTGTACGTCAATGATTTGCCTTACGCGGTTGAGAAACAAGCTGGCATTGTGTTGTTCGCCGATGACACGTCTCTTATTTTTGAAATAGACCGTCATAGCGAAGATGCTACTTCGGTGAATAACACCTTGACGGCCATTTCTAACTGGTTTTCAGCCAATAACCTTATGTTGAATGCAAACAAGACCCAATGCATTAGATTTAGTCTTCCTAACGTGAGGCAAGCCAATGTTGATGTGCTACTGAACGGTCAAAAATTAGATCTCGTTGAAAATACTACTTTCTTGGGAATCACAATAGATTCAAAACTTCAATGGGGTGCACATATCTCTAAACTCGCTAATAGGCTTAGCTCAGCGGCTTACGCTATTAGGAGAATCAGACAATTGACAGATGTGGCAACTGCTAGACTAGTTTACTTTAGTTACTTTCATAGTCTGATGTCTTATGGGATTCTTCTATGGGGGAGTGCAGCTGATATACAGACTATTTTTATTTTGCAAAAAAGGGCAATTCGTTTTATTTACGGTTTAGGATCAAGAGACTCCCTAAGAGATTTTTTTAAGAAAATTGATATACTTACTGTACCATCCCAGTACATATTTGAAAATATAATGTATGTAAGGAAAAATATTGTTTAATAAAGTGGGTGATTTTACGGATAGAAACTTACGTAATATAAATGATTTATTTACTCCGTCCTATAGGCTGAAAACAGTTAGTAAGTCGTTTATGGGAAACTGTATAAAGTTTTATAATAAATTGCCAGAATCGGTTCTTAGTATGCCAGATAGAAAATTTAAAGTTTATTTTAAGAAAGTACTCTGTGATAAAGCTTATTACGGAACCGATGATTACCTTAGAGACAAAAATGTCTGGCTTAAGCTTGGCGCGGGTCCCTCTTAAAGGTTTGTATTTGTACATTCAGAAATGTCATAATTTAAGATCATTCTGTACATGTTTTAGTACAAAATTTACAAATTGACATTAATTTTAAACTTGACATCATGCTTAATTTATAATTATGACATAACAATGTATTCTCAGTCCACATATCTAATTTTAATACCAGTATAATTGTAAGTTGACGTTATTGGAGAAAATGCTGCAGTACAGTTTGTTACCGTTTCTTCTGTACTTGCGCTTTGGAAGCGGCAGTAAACTTAGCTATAAGTAAATGATCTGACGTCAACATTTACCTTATAAGAAATCGAAAGGAAAAAAAGTGACAATTATCAAGTGATACAAATATCCAAAGATAAATAAATGAATTTGACTTTGACTTTGACTTAGATAATTCTAAGACATTTATACGTTTCTCTTGTAATAAGTTTTTGTTTCGTGTCCTCATTAGACAAAGGATTTCGTGATAGAAAATCGACATGACCGATTCGTTTACCGTCTCTATAAATAATATTAAAATCAGACGACTGTAAGAAGGCCCACCTTCTGTGAACTCTAGGTGTAATGTCAATTTCGGTGCGTGGGACTATTTAATATTTTGAAATGACTTTCTTTTCCCTGATTTTAAAAATAGGTATCCAATTCCTTAGTAGTTGTCACCTCTACTGATAAGAAAATGTTTATCAGTTATTAAAACTTGAAAATCTTAAAAAAATTAAAATAAAATTATAACTTGGCATTAGAAAAGTTTTCACCACCTGGTAAAGGAGCTGTCATATTTTAATTCTAATTATCAGGTTCTCCGTGTATTAAACATGACTCATGTCCATTGTTTTCCATATATGAAAAGAAATACGTTAAAGTTCGATATACAATACTTAAAAAAAATCTCTTAAGTAATTTACACAAAGCATAGTTAATATTACTGGGTAACCATCACTTTTTAGGCTTCAGAAAATCTTTACTCTCTTAGGCAGAATCAAGCACTGTTCATTATTCAGTATTACTAACTAGATAAAATTTACACTCAATAAAACACTTTTAGAATGCCTATCATTATTCAGACAACCAATACACTGTGGTTAAAGTAATATTAAAATACCAACTTCATTGACGTAAGGACAGACATCTCTAGTCAAATAATTCAGGTGCAGAAGTAGCACTATTTTCTCTCAAGAAGAACTGAGTTCTCAAAATCATCAATAACATTGAATGTGATCACTCGTAAAAACAATGCACATTATCTTGTGTGTTTGTGACTAGCATTACAAAACTGAAAATGAAGTGAAATTATGTTAATTCTCAGAGGTACACATCTGTTTCTTGTTAATTTATGTGACAGTTTTTTTTGTAGCTTAGCAATGCTAAAGTTGCCGTCATACTGTGTGAGCCTGCGTGTACGCATTTTAGTCTCTTAGGTTCAAACATAAAATTACCGTGTTGAGCCCTCCACAACAAACAACAAACCAAATATTTAACTGCAAAACAATCAAACAAATAATTGACAATGGTGTACACGCAGCGTTAGTAATTATATTATCTTTGACGCAGCCAAACCAGGCTTATATACGGTCGAACAATATGAAACGATCTCACCAAATTTCTGCAGTGGACACGAAGTTTTCATCCCACTTCTGATATCGGAGCGTCGGGGTAAAAGGGCTCCATGATATCAGATGGTTCCATTCCGAGCGCAAATAAAAGGTGCACCTACACTATTACTTCAAATACACGCCCCAAAACTTATCAAGTGGCTACGATAATTCGTAAAGTTCATAAAAGTCACTGTATAGGTAGGCAACAACCACAATAACATGAATACCATTTATAGTCTGTAAAGTTCCCACACTTAGGACCAAATTACTCAAGTTCAGAGAGCACGCAAAACGGTAACGAATACGCGGGTCGCAAGCAGTCACACACAACGTGGCATCTGACCAACCGTACTCATTAGACTGTGTGCCTTCAGCACCCATGCCTAAGCTTAGAACAACGGAAACCATAATAATCATAATTTGATGCTTCGACCCACGGCAACGTTCGGCAGTATAGTGACTGCCCTGTTTTTCTAGATATTACAAACAAAGACTCCCTTATGTCCAAACTCCGATAAGACTTAAAGATGCCTCGCGCCGACATATATATACTTATTTATATTCTTAAAAATGATTGTATTCGTACACACACATATATATATATTAAAATTAACTAAGTTTATTCACAGCATAAGTACTTAATCAAAATTATCACTACTAAGTTTTTTACTTATCTTACTAATTACGTTTTCAGTCAATTCCAATATTTCATCAAATGAGTCACTGATCACATATTGCGCACTTAACACCACACCATCATCGTCTTTGCGTTGAGTTGGAGAACTTGGAGGAGGCAAAGCACTGTATGTTGGGACACGCACACGCTCGTTCTCTAGATCTAAGATCTGAATTTTAATCACCCGGATGCCTTTTCGCGCCTTTTTAATCACATAAGACGATGATGCAAGTTCCTTGCTTCTCTTCAACGCAGCCTCCTTCTTATCTTCGATTTTATTAAGTTCTGCAGCCCGATCTCTCAACACATGAATGAACTGTAAGTCTTCTGTAAGACCTTCGTTGGGATCTTGAGCGTATTGAGAGCACAATATGCAAGTTTCTTGTGAGTCCGACATGATCTGTAAAGAACAAAACATACTTTTAATAAGAAGTAACACATACAATATTAAGACATTAAGTGATATTAATAAAAATATGTCTACTTACATTAAGTTATAAACCGAAGTGGGTTTGAATCAGTTTAGCAGACGATGATGTATCGCAGATTGGCTCTTCAATAACAACTGAAAAACGATTATAAACAGCACGAGTCTTTTATATAATAATATACATTATGATTGTATTGCAAAACTCGACGTTCCTCGCAAACCAACATGTTCATCTCCACTAGCCAGGTGTTAAGTTCAAATAACTATCATATTTCATACATGATTCAATAATATCTTATACCTTTATACGAGCAAATCACCTAAACACCACTGTTCAACATAGGTCTCAAAAATGAAAAAATCGTTTATTGACGTTACCATAATATGCAATAGGTTACAAAACAAACCATAGCCAGTTTTAATTTGCTTATACCGCCATCTAGCGAAGGCGATGTTAATGATATTAATAAAGGGGGCGCTGGTTTATATGACAACCACCATATCGTTGGTCATTGTGTGTTTGTTTGTTTGTTACCTCTTTACGCTTAAACTACTGAACCGATTAGGATGAAATTTGGTATGAATATAGTTTGAGACTGGGGAAGGACACAGGGTACTCTTAATCTTGAAATTCCCACGGGGAGCGAAGCCCGCGGGCACAGCTAATATTATAAATACGAAAGTGAGTTTGAATATTTGTTTTTTACCTCTTTACACTTCAACCACAAAACCGTTTTAGATGAAATGTGGTATGGATATAGTTTAAGACCCAGAGAAGGACATAGGATAGTTTTTATTTCGGAATTCCCACCGGGAGTGAAGCCCATGGGCATAGCTAGTAAAATTGTATTTGAACGCCTGCTTATTTTAAATACTGTCTATCACGCACGACGAATACATTAAGTAGTATTTTATTTTATATTTTAAAAGTAGCATATGACAAGAAAACAACTAAATATGGTATAATAGGTGTATATTATAAATCATAATTGAAAAAGACAATATACAATATAATATCTTTAGCATATTGCAAATACACAAGTTTATTTTTGATTACAGTAAATCATATTTTAGTCGTCTCCATCGACTATTCGTCATACAAAAGAGTAACAATATAACAATATATCTATTTTAAAACCAACTTAATTGATGACCCCAAATAAGGTATCAACTAAATATGGTACTATAGATGTTTATTATAAATCATACTGAATATAGACAATATACAAAATAAAATCTTCAGCATCTTGCTGATACACAAGTTTACCTTAAATTATAGTTAAACATTTTTTTATTCATTTCCATCGACCATTCGTCATACAAAAGCGTTAACATTTTATTTTAAAACCAACTTGATTGATGACCCCAAGATAAGGTATTAATTTTATTTTTTTGTATTATGCGTTTATCATCGCTAGCAGAGAGTGCAACTTTTTATACTGACTATGTGAAAAGTTCATGTTTAAGAGATTTAAATAAAATATTTCTTTTCTTCAGAGATGTATGTAGAGAGTATACATCAAAACATCATTATAATCTTTTATATTTAAGCTTTTTATTTCAGATTTTTTGACACCTTTAGCTTTTTTATTTCCTTTTCTTTTGTTTTAATACAATATAGCTTTGACCTAAGACCCACAAATTCCAAAAGCAGATCTCCTCTGAATTCATCTTTAAAGAGCCCAGGTATTTTTTTATTTTGACATAAGATTTCATACTGGTTGTTATTTTTATAATTACTCGTGTTAAAGTATGATTGAAAAAAACATTTAATATCTTTGTATACGTCCTTTGTCTCAATTCGTATGTTTGATTACCCATGGCTTTTTCAAATATTTTTGATGCGGTACAGGGAATTGCGATAGGGCGAAAGTTTCTAGGGTCGGGTTTTTTGCCTTTTTTATGGATCGGTTTCACCAAGGACTTTTTTAGGAGATCCGGAAACGTACCTTCTATGAAAGATTGATTAATCAGCAAAGTGAAAGGTAGTGTCAGCTCATCTGCACACTGTTTGAATAATATTGGAGGTATGTCATCGATACCGCAGCTATATTTAGTTTTAGTTCTTTTAGTATAGTATTTACTTCTGGCAGGTCAACCGGTCGCAAGTACATGGAGTTCCCGGGCGACTGTAACACGGTCCGGCCGCGCGGCGGCGCGGCTCCACTCGGTGTCATCCCCACCGATGCAAAGTAGGTATTGAACGCATCAGCAATCAACTCAGGATCCGAAGTGAGATTGTTGTCGATTTTTAACTGGATGTTATGGTTTAGGTGCCTATTGGTTTTATTCGTTCGTTCTATAATTATACTCTACATAGTTTTAACCAAATTTTTTGAGTATTTAACTCTGCTTATGTACTCAAGTTTTTTGGATTTTATTACGGTCTTTTTTAAGATTTTTACGTAGGTTTTATAGTATTTTTTTTAGAGTATCATTTCTTGTACTATTCACTAATATCCTGAGTAATCTTTTATTTTTGCACGAGATTTTTATGCCTTTTGTAAGCCAACGTTTTTTCTTATTTAATTTTATGTTTACTGTCTTTTTAGGTATGCATTTATTTAGTAATTTTTTTATAGTAATGTCAAAAGAATTATAGTTTTCTACACTAATATTATAAAGAGGAAAGATTTGTTTGTTTGTTTGTTTGTTTGTTTGATTGTATTGAATAGGCTCCGAAACTACTGGATCGATTTTAAAAATTCTTTCACTGTTGGATAGGTATGTTATCCCTGAGTGACATAGGCTATGTATGTACCACGGGCGAAGCCGGGATGGACTGCTAGTCATTAATATTTTTGTCAAATTTTATTATGTCACTCCAGCATATATTCTTTAATTCAGATTTAAATTCGTCAATATTTTTTTTGGTTAAATATTCTTTTTTCTTTTCGCCAGTTTGTTATTTTACTTTGTATGTGCCGGTCAGTTTTAATAGTTACGCTTCTGTGGTCCGAAAACCCATTATCAATTACTTTGGCAATCACGTTTTTATTCGTAAAATTAATATTAATGTGGTCTATGAAGGTGGCAGAGTTTTTAGTAATTCGTGTTGGCTCTTATATTAATGATGTAAAATTATGCTCGGTCATCAAGTTGAGTAGTCTTTGAGATTCTGAGTTATTTACTAATGTGTCAATATTAAAATCACCTCCAATTACAATACGCTTATCAAAATATTTTTTCTTTAAGTATTTTAAAATCTTCTCTAAATGTACAAGAAAATCGTTAACCCGTTTATCGTTCCAATACAACACAATTATTAATAAATTTTGTTTCAATATTTCTACGGCAGTAAGTTCTACTAGAAACTCGATCGTCATGCTCGTGATGTCCCCTCTCTCCACGCAGTCGACGTCGTCTCGCACGAGAATGCACACTCCACCTCCATCGCGGTTTTGCCGACAGTATGCAGTTGCTACGCGATAATGATTCACGTGTATGAGGTAATGTTTTGCCTCTGTTAAAAAGCTTTCGGTTATGCAACAAGCGTGATAGATATTTTTTGTTTGGTCTAAAAAGGCTTCAAAACTAGTATTTATGTAAATTTGATAGGTAATATTGAATTAAAATTGCAGCGTATTCGCTTACGTTCCGATTCTCTCGGGCCCGCGAGCCGAACTCTCTCATAATATGAGCTTGCGAATTTATTATAAATATTTGAGCTGCAGTTGTCTGTTGAGGAATTTCGGTCTCCAGCTCTAAGAACTTTAACCTGATCTTAAAAAAATTTACATGGGACCAACCTTGCAATGCATTCTTAAAAATGAGACATATATTTTTGAAATTGATCCATATTTGACGGAGTTATTAGGTAACATACACAAAAAAAATATATATATATACACGTCGAATTGATAACCACCTCCTTTTTTTGAAGTCGGTTGAAAACTCATCGTCTCACCTGATCATTTCAGTTTTAATTGGAAAATAAGGTCCAGTCTAGACACCAAACTGACAGACGTCTTGTCTAGTGACTTACTAAAGCTTACTTTTTGCCTTTTGCAGAATTAGTGGCACCATAGTATTTCTTATTCCGTTTCACATTACCAAACGTTCTATTTCTAGCTCGTTTGCCCATTATATTTACGACAGTACGTTCAACGACACAAATAAATTACTATAAGTGTTTTGAATAAAAGTACTTGTTGTTGGGGAAGCTAGCGCCATCTGCGTTTAATCCCCACAAGCGCGGGCAACGGTTATATAGAAAGTCGCCTCCGCGTGGAGTGTGTCACGGCCTCGACCGGCCGCCGCCATATTAACTACTTGTTTGCCGTTCTCGGATCGGTCGGAACGCGGCGGCGCGTATAGTTTGGTTTAAAGCTAATTTCGTGGAGAAGTGTCGCTAAATTAACTAATTATTGCTTGTTTGAATTGATTGTTAATTGTTGGAAAGGCGTGGAGCCGAAATTGTTCGTCGAGCGTATAAGTTACGGTATATGTGTCGAGGTTGGAAAACGTGTATATTAAATCGCCTGTTTAGAACGGAAGTTTTGTAAATTGACTTTTAAACGTTTGTAAAACCTATTGTGCGTGGATAAATAAAAACTAGACTTATGAAAGTGATAAGTGTTTGAATCGAGCGAGGGACACCGCGTGTCAAATTCCGCTGTTAGGTTATGTACTTAGTCTTGAAGTGGCGGCTAAGAAGAAAAATCTATTGTATTGTGTTGAGGTGGTGCTATAAATACTACGTATTCGTTTGGGGCAAAATAAGCTCATGGGTGGGTGCTTAGGGACCCATTTTCTTCACCACTGACTTGGATCCCGTGGAGGGACCCAAATGCGCACAATGTAGGGACTGGCAGCGGCTGCCAGTAGAACAACGGCGTCGCGTGGCGAAGCGGCATGAGTGGTGTTTTTACTGCCTGGGCAGTCACTATGCACGTGACTGCCGTTATGCCAAGCCATGCAGTGCGTGCTATGGGGTCATGGGGGGGAGGCTGTTACTTTACGAGCCATGTTAGATTCGCGGGCTCAGAAAAGTTTGGTTACCACTCGAGTGGCACATACATTAGGCTTAGCCGTGGAGGACTCGCCTGTGCCACTTCTTGGAGTTGGTGGTATAAAAGTGAAGTGTTTGACGGGACAGACACTTGTCACCTTTTCGTCGCTGAAATCCTCGACAGTGAGGATCACGACTTCGGCTCAGGTAATGGATACCATTGCGGGTTAGCAGCCCTCTACAGACATACCGTCGGACGTGTTGTCTATGGTGTCAGGCCTGGAATTGGCTGACCCATTTGTTCTTCATCCCGCCCCAGTAGACCTGCTCCTGGGTTCGGATGTATTGGGTTGGATTTTTTTGGGCACCCAGAAGGCTCTGGGTTCTTCTTCACTGGTGGCAGTGTCTACAATTTTTGGTTACGCCCTGATGGGCCCTGTCTTTGAACAAGACTCCGTGGAGGAGCCGACAGTTCTCGCGAATGCATCTTTGGCCAAGACCATGCAAAGGTTTTGGGAGGTGGAGGAGCCACCAGGTCTCCAGGATGGATCCGGACCACGCAGAATGTGAGGCCTTTTATCAGGCCAATACGGAAAGATTGTCTTCCCGTCGGTTGGTAACTAGGTTACCCTTTGTTGCTTCTAGTCCTAGCCTAGGGCATAGTAGGATGTTTGCGGAGAAACGAATGCTGTCCATGGAACGTCGCATGCAGCGTGATCGCGTACTTCGTGATAAATATATAGAATTTATGCGCGAGTACGAGGACTTGGGCACATGTCTCCGGCTCGAGTTGATTGGAGCTCAACTGAGCATTACTTTCTGCCACACCATGCTGTTGTGAAGGCCTCTACAGGCAAATTGAGAACTGTCTTTGATGGGTCAGCACCCACGTCGAACGGGGTTTCGATAAATCAATGTTTACATTCTGGTCCCAAACTACACAGAGATATAATTGATATCATCCTGAACTTTAGAAGACATCAGGTGGTCTTTGGAGCGGACATCCGGATGATGTTTCGCCAGACAGTCATACATCCTGAGGACAGGCGATTCCAGTTGATACTCTGGCGTGAGCGCCCTGAGGATCCTGTGACGGTGTATGAACTGAATACAAATACGTATGGTTTAAAATCTAGCCCCTACATCGCCATCAGGTCATTGCTTGAATTGGCCGAGCGGGAACGGACCCGCTTTCCCCGTGGAGCTTCCGTGCTGTCACGTGACTTGTACGTTGACGACGTCTGCACCGGAGCCCAAAGTGTTGAGGAGGCCCTCTTACTGCGGGACGAATTGATTGCAATTCTTAAGTCAGGTGGCTATGAGTTGCGTAAATGGTTGTCCAATGAGCCTAGAGTTCTAGAAGGGATCACCAACAGAACCCTCACTTGTTTGCGGATGTGGATGATCCCAACATGATAGCGGTGCTGGGCATGCAGTACCAGCCGCTAACGGACATTTTTACCTTCCAAGTGGATTTGGAGGTACCAAAGGCCTGGACAAACAGAACGGTGCTCTCTATGATAGCTCGTATGTTTGATCCAAACGGTTGGATGAGCCCAGTGATATTTTCTGCGAAGTGTCTTCTGCAGCGACTTTGGACTTTGGGCGTCTCGTGGGACGAGCCGCTGACCGGGTCAACACTGGATGATTGGCTCGAATGGCTTTCGTCGATTGAGGAAGTTAATCGGATTGCCTTGCCTCGTCGAATACTGCCACCTGGAAAGTTTCAAGCCAGCCTTCATGGCTTTTGCGACGCGTCGGAGCGAGGCTACGCCGCGTCAGTATACATGTGGACAGTTGACGCCGATAGCCGGGTCAATGTCTCGCTTTTGTTAGGTAAGAGCAAGGTTGCTCCCATCAGGACTAGGTTGACTATCCCGAAATTAGAATTGAGCGGGGCTCATCTTCTTTCTAAATTGTTGAGTCACGTTGCACGTGAGTTTGCGGCCACGGTCGAAATTCGGAATATCTTCGCCTGGTCGGATAGTCAGGTCGCGCTCGCATGGCTGCGCGCGGCCCCACATACCTTAGAGGTTTTTGTGGGAAACCGGGTTTCCCAAATACAGAATATCGGAATTGATATAGTCTGGAGACACGTGCCGGGAGAGCTTAACCCAGCGGACTGTGCTTCCCGTGGGTGCACGGCTCCCGAGTTGACTTCACACCCGCTCTGGTGGGGCCCAGAGTGGTTATTGGGACCAGAAACTTCTTGGCTTGTCTGTAAGACAGATGTAACAGCACAAATTTTGCCCGGGCTACATGTACATACTGCAGTCGCTGGGACGACTTCAGAACCGGATTGGTTGCTTGCGCGGTATAGTAGCTTGGAAAAGCTTCTGGGTGTTACCAGTTGGATTAAACGCTTCATTCATAATTGTCGGAATCCCCAGGCAAAAGGATTGGAATCGATAGCAAGTGCTGAAGAGCGCCGGAGCGCATTGTTGCATTGGGTTCGTGTCGTGCAGACCGAACGTTTTGAGTCGGAATTTCGTATTTTGCGCGAGGGACGCGCTAAGTTTTAGGGCGCGGTCGCTCGTTTGAACCCGTTCATCGACTCAGATGGGCTTCTTCGGGTTTAGTGATGTGCCGCCGCGAAATCAGAAATTTCTTTCCTTGAAAATTTCCGGAAATTTTCCACATATTTCGAGAATTTTCGTTAAAAATTTTCCTAAAGAAATTTTTTGCGAGAAATTTCTCGAAAATTTCCAGGTCGTTTCGTACATTTCTCGAAATTTTCAAGAACGGCACATCACTATTCGGGTTGGTGGCCGGCTCCAGAAGGCGGACCTTCCGTTTGGGAGTCGCCATCCTTTGTTATTGCCCAAGGGCGGACCCTTGGTACAACTTTTGGTGTCTGATCGACACATTCGGAACGCTCATGCAGGGTGCAGTGCGTTGTTGGCCATTTTGCAGCAAGAATTTTGGATTTTGTCAGCCCGAAGAGCAGTAAAAAGTGTTTTGTTTCGATGCATCTCTTGTTATAGAGTAAAGGCATCTACGATGCAGCCGCAGATGGGTGATCTGCCTGCTGATCGTATCCGGCCTACGAGGCCGTTTGACGGTGTGGCCACCGATTTTGCAGGACCCTATTCGGTCAAAACGACCACCCTTCGTAATGCCCGGATCGTGAAGGGCTATTTATGCGTATTTGTTTGTATGGCTACCAAGGCTGTCCACTTGGAAGTGGTGTCAGCCTTGACTACGGAAGCCTTCGTCGCTGCGTTAGATCGTTTCGTGTCGCGTAGAGGTCTACCTTCACTCATTCGCTCCGACAACGGCACAAATTACAAGGGTACTGTAAATTACATTAAGGATGTTTGTGAATTTATTAATAAGAATTGTAATAGTTTAAGTCAAATTGCTGCCCAAAGGGGGATAACATGGCGGTTCAGCCCCCCAAATTGCCCTCATTGGGGAGGGATTTTTGAAGCCGCTGTGAAATCGGCAAAGACCCACCTCCGCCGCATTTTAGGGGAAACAGCTCTTACGTTTGACCACAGCTGGCCACAGTATTTTGTAAAGTTGAGGCGGTCCTCAACTCTCGTCCTCTCTGTCCATTATCTCAGTACCCAAATGACTTGGAAGTCCTCACTCATGGTCATTTTTTGGTGGGAGAACCTTTGAATGCCCTACCCGAATACCCGTGGAGGGATGAACGTACATCGCGGTTGTCACGTTTTCAAATGTTACAGCAAATGAGCCAGAACTTTTGGACTCGCTGGTCTCTTGAATATTTGCATTTGTTGCAACAAAGAGTGAAATGGACAGACAGGACTGAGCCACCCAGGGAGGGAGATTTGGTATTTTTAAAAGAGGCAAATCTGCCATCATTACTTTGGCGCCGAGGGCGCATTTTGCGTTTGATTTTTGGCGGAGACGGAACTCCGCGTGTGGCTGAGGTGTTGGTCGAGGGTTCGGTTCTGCGGAGAGCCGTATCCTCTCTCTCTCGCCTCCCCGTAGAGTAAGCTAGCGGTCTGCTTCTCAGACCGGGACGGGGGGATGTTTTGAATAAAAGTACTTGTTGTTGGGGAAGCTAGCGCCATCTGCGTTTAATCCCTACAAGCGCGGGCAACGGTTATATAGAAGGTCGCCTCCGCGTGGAGTGTGTCACGGCCTCGACCGGCCGCCGCCATATTAACTACTTGTTCGCCGTTCTCGGATCGGTCGGAACGCGGCGGCGCGTATAGTTTGGTTTAAAGCGAATTTCGTGGAGAAGTGTCGCTAAATTAACTAATTATTGCTTGTTTGAATTGATTGTTAATTGTTGGAAAGGCGTGGAGCCGAAATTGTTCGCCGAGCGTATAAGTTACGGTATATGTGTCGAGGTTGGAAAACGTGTATATTAAATCGCCTGTTTAGAACGGAAGTTTTGTAAATTGACTTTTAAACGTTTGTAAAACCTATTGTGCGTGGATAAATAAAAACTAGACTTATGAAAGTGATAAGTGTTTGAATCGAGCGAGGGACACCGCGTGTCAAATTCCGCTGTTAGGTTATGTACTTAGTCTTGAAGTGGCGGCTAAGAAGATAAATCTATTGTATTGTGTTGAGGTGGTGCTATAAATACTACGTATTCGTTTGGGGCAAAATGAGCTCATGGGTGGGTGCTTAGGGACCCATTTTCTTCACCACTGACTTGGATCCCGTGGAGGGACCCAAATCGCCGCCAACCCTGAAGAGGACGACGAGTAAGCCAGGCGAGGCCGTCTGAAGACAATATAGACACTGTAAGTGAAATAATAAATTTGTACCTTAGATTTAATTCGTTTTGTACAATCTTAATCAGATCCCTTAGTATGTAGATTTAAGTTATAATTAGGTAAGGAGGCTCCCTGGACCTAATCTAGGGTGGTAGCAGACTCCCCCCCAATGGGTTCCCGGTTTGTCGTACCGGGGGGGCTCAGTACCCGTGGTACCGTGGAGCCACAGGGAAGCCAAGAGGAACTCGCGAGGGGGCGCTCCTGCGGTTAGCGCCGACAGTGAGCGCCTACATTGGGGCGGCGGGGGAGTGGGAAGTTCTCCCCCCACCCGGGGAGGGGCGCTCCCGCGGGCTCGGCTTCGGCCTTGAGCCTGCTGGGATGCGCCCAATGGGGCGGCGGGGGAGTGGGAAATTCTCCCCCCACCCGGGGTGGGGCTGCCGGGAGGGGAATGTTTCATTGCTTTCCCGGCGCTTGAGGCGGGGCCACACCGCCGTGACTGTGGTTGATGATCGGTCGCGGAGGTCAGGGAGTGTCGGTGCTACGTTGACGCTCTCCTTATCCTCCGCGGCCGGGCGGTGCCGCACCGCGTTTGCGGCGAGAGGTAAGCGGCGGAGCCTCACATCTTCTCCGCCGCTGGGAGCCGGTTTATCTGGCTCCCATGGGCCCACAGGCGGTGGACTGCGTGGGAGTTCGCCGCCTCTCAATTGGGCCGAGGAGGTACGGCGCGTCCGTGGGTTCCGGACGCGCCTACTTGGTGAGTGGGGGGGCGCTCAGACGCCCCCGAGGAGGGGCTGCTTCGGCGGCCAGCCGCGCCGGGGTTCGCGGTTGTATTTCCTTTCCCGTGTCCCCGGCAAAGGCGGTTGAGGTGGAACTCCGGAGGTTTTTTAGTGGGTAGGCACGTCACTCTGGCGTGGAGTCCCACATAACCCGACAGCCTCCCCCGCAGGCTGATGGGTATCCGTAACAGGGATCTTTCCTCCGTATAAAAAAAAAAAAAAAAAAAAAGGGTGGTAGCAGACTGCGTAGGTTTGTGTGTGTGTTTGTTTGTTTCCGGTGGGATTGCCGGACTTATAAAAACAACGTAATCTTAGCTATCTGCGCCAACAATAAGTAATCAAGTTTTCCAACGATCAAATCCTATCAGTCGCTCTATGGTTCACGCACGTCATCGCTCAATGACTACGGAGTCGGCGTTGGCACAAAGAAATACGTCCTCTCGCTGTAAGAGCTGCGCGCGGACTGCCGTCGGGGAGTAAACCGCATCCTATTTAAATAAATTTTTAAGTGATATGATTTTATTTTTTTACACTGTTTAAAAAAATAAAAGTATGATGTGTTTGACATATTAAAAAGAGCATGAAATGGCGTTTGTTACGGTATTTTTATTTTTCTAAAATAGGAGCTCAGAACACAAATACAAGCGACTTTATTGAATGTGAATTTATATAAAACAATGAAAAACGCTTCACTCATGTCAGAAAATACTTATTCAACTATTTTGTCTATTTTTTTTACCGGGTGTCTTTCATAATATATAAATAAATTCAATGATAATCCTGTACTTTTCTCAAAAACACGACACAAAGTTGAGTGAAATTTGTCAAATTTAATATGCGGCCTCTTAAGTTTGCAGCAAGTTTTTCTAAACTAGTACCTAAATATTTAAATGAATCCACAAACCGCACCGGTATATATTCCTGATAACCTGTATTAAAAAATTTTGTAAATGATATGTAGTTTTCCTTGTTTTTCGTAATTACCTTTAAGTTGCCTTGCATTTCACCTAACTCTCGAATAAATAAGTGACTATCATATCCGGACAAATTATGAAAAAATACTGGAACAAATTTTGGTAACTGATATTTAAGGTTACAGTAAGAATGAGCCGCTCCACGGTATGTTCCTGTTAGGTGGCAATGATCTTTTACTTTGTCATCAAGTAACAATTTTTCGCAGAGAAAACCAAAATTTTGATGTATTAAAATTTTCTTGCTCATCTGGTGTCAATGAAGACATAGGAATTGGAGTTTTTAAAATCTTATATATTTGTTTTACGTCTTTACCAAGAAATTTCAGAAATTGTTCGATACAATCTTTCCCACGATAAGACACATATTTATTGAGAGAGCTATTAAAAGAACAGACGATATAATAGCCAAATGCTGCTGGTACATGTTTCTGCATAATAGATGTACATTTCGAGTCATGATTTTTTGATTCGGGTTCAACTAATAAAGATTCAAAATCAGCGTATATAACAAATGGCATATCTTGCATTCTTTCGAAATTATTAAATTGAATTACAGTTCCTGGTTCAGGTAAAACCTTAGAGCAACACGGAAGGGAGTAGCCATTCGCAGCGTTCCCCTCTGTCAAAGTACAAACACAAATGGGCATACGCATTTAACAAAACTAGTTGCGCTCGGATTTCTAACTAGACCGAATCCAGTCGCGCGGGTGAACGCTGGGTGTTGCGCCGTACTTAAAAATGCCGAATTGCTCAGTTTTCTGCTGCAAAAAGAGGTCTGGGACATCAAACTTACAAAAAGATGGTGTGACATTTCATATATAAGTAAATCCTTATCGTATTATTGCTATTTCATAACATTTAGACTCGTAATTCCTACAATTTATTAAAATATTATTGTTGGATTTGTTTACGAACATCGAGTACGCTCTCTCATACAAATTTCGGATCGCTCGAGCGATAAATCCGACTTCTCGCCGATAGACAATCTAGTGATGCGATCTTTCTTTACATATAAGTGTCGATAAATTTGGGTAGCGGGAGGCGTAATAGGTATGACTGTATTAAATAAATTGTTGTCATGGTTGTTAACCCCCGATGCAAAAAGAAGGGTGGTATAAAAAATATGTAAGATTTTTATTTATTTATTTATTTGCAATAATAACTTAAATCTATCGTTACAATTTGACGCTAACGTCTGTCGGTCTGTCTGTCTGACTGTGTGTCTGTCTGTGGTTTGAATTCACCCTTATTTTTAAAATAAAATATCACGGCGTAGTTATACTTACATATTCAAATAAAAATAGGCTTACGGTATCCGATTTCATTGATACCAATGGAAAAAAATGTCATTGATTACTTTTTCCACTTTTTGATTTTTCAGCTTCCCTAAAGATCCTGAGTTACGAAATGTTTGGAAATTCTTTTGCAATAACAAGCGACCCTGGAATCCTAAAAGGACAAGTGTTTTTTTAAACTTAACTTTTTTCTTAATAAGAAGAAATAACTGCCCAAGTGCGAGTCAGACTCGCGCACTAAGGGTTCCGTACCGTTTATCTATAAAGTCACGTTTGTAGTTCGGGAGCCCCCCTTAAATATTTGTTTTATTTTAATTTCATTATTTACTTTTGAAGCGAATAAACAACTACATATTCTGTGAATATTTCAAGCGTCTACCTCTTGCCGTTATTAATATAGAGCTAAAAATAGCAAAATAAATCACGTTTGTTGTATGGGAAACCCCCTTAAATATTTATTTTATTCTGTTTTTAGTATTTGTTGTTATAGCGGCAACAGAAAATTTCAACTGTCTAGCTGTCATAGTTCATGAGATACAACCTGGTGACAGACAGACGGACGGACGTACAGCGAAGTCTTAGTAATTGGGTCCCGTTTTTACCCTTTGGGTAAGGAACCCTAAAAAGTTAAGTTCATGTGCTGTGTGTTATTGTTAATTTTCCAAAAAAAAAAACTGAATCTTTGGGTCATTTTGGTACAAAAGGCAGAACATAAAGGTATACATTTTGTTGCAAACTCGACGTTATTACCACCGCGCACGATACCTCGCCCGGTGTATAGTTTTATGTGCTGTTCACTGTAAGTACACGGAAAAAAAACCCTTTTAAAATGCATATGATTATCTTTGAGTGTGTAAATTATGCTAGAAAGTAAAAATTTTATGTCTGAGGTAAAATTTTGATTTAACCTAAATTTAGCTAATAAATACGATATTTTATACTTATAATGTTTCAGTTCGTTACCTTTGTTCCTTTCTACTTAATAATAAATAATACAGCAATATCGATAAATTTCGGAATCTATCATAATTCCAAAATTTATCGATATTGCTGTGTCGATAGTGCTTGTCATGCCCTGTTTATATAGAAAACGTGTCAATGTTGTGTCGTGATTTATGCGTACACAAAAATTTTTCGAGATGTGCAAGTTTTGTTGATGTATTGTTTTATTTTGTGTGTATTGGTGTCGTCGTTACAATTTTGTTTGTTTATGTGAGTCTGCGGAAGTGCACTAGTGTGCGCATTTCCCCCCGCAAATTATGCCAGACAGATTTGATTGGTAATTGATCGCTAAGGCTACTCCCTTCCGTGTTGCTCAAAGGGTAAAACTGTTCGAACCCCACCACAAATATGGTCACCAGATTTTTGTTTTATATTAAAAAATATCATGCACTCATCACAAAAATATATTTTTGCTTAGGTCTTGCTAAAAGTATATCTGATTCCTTTTCTACTCCTACTTTCTCCCAGAATGATTTCAATGATCATTTTAGTTCTACAAGTTCTCTTGATCCCGCAGTGAAAGCTGCTACTATTACTAGTATTACTTCCATGGCCAAGCCTCAAATCGAACCCTTTTCTTTTTCTCCTGCCACTGAGGATGAATTACGCAAAATTATAATGTCCATTAAGTCGAAAGCGGTAGGATTTGATGACGTAAGTAGACAAATGATCGTAAATATCTTGCCTATAATTTTGCCTATTCTGTCGCACATTATTAATTTCTCCCTTGTTACGTAAGAAATGTATATAGTTCATAGTTGATATTAAGGATAGAGATAGCTGTAAGCCGTATTTTAAAGATTTAAAAATTCTGACATTGCCATGTATATATATCTTAGAAACCAGCAAATTTGTACGAAAATACCCCCAGTACTACACAAAAAAGACGACTTACCGCGACGCTATCCTACAAGGAAAAAGAATATCTTAGCTAGGCCAAATTCTACTCGTAATTTAGAAATTTTTAACTCCGGATCGCTTGCAATGTCAATAAAAGTCTATAACGGCCTTTCAGATCTGCTAAGAGCAGAGAAGAAAGATACCATTTTTGATAAAAGATTAAAAGCACTGCTTGTAGAAAAAAATTATTACACATTGGACGAGTTTTTTAATGATAAAGATTTGAAGTAATATAAAATAAATGACGAATAACGTATATATTATAAGTACTGGTCATTTGGGGTGTTTAACAACTTTGGGGGGAATAACAACAGTTTTCAAGAAAAGAAAAATATATTCAGAAACATTTGAAAACGTTTCCAAACAAAAAAATAATTTATGTTAGTTTCAGATCGAACTTTTTTTTTATGTTGGTAACACTTGATTTTAATTGTCAAATAATTTCGCGGGAAAACAGATGTCAAAAGAATGTAGACGGAGTCATTTGTTTTGTATGGTGAGTAAACTTTGCATTTTTTTATATGAAAACCAGTTTACACTTACGTGTTATAGTTTAATTTGTGTTCATTGGAATTTTTTGTCATTAATTCAGTTAAATGTTAAGTGTAGCAGCAAGAAACTTTGTTGAAATTTTAATTTAAAAATTTTGGTCAGAATTTACCATGAATACGGGGTGACTAACAACAAGTGATGGGTGTGATTCACAACGAGTTTTGGGGCGATTCGCAACAACTAAAGGGGTTATTAACAACAATAATAAAAACTTCTTATTTTGTTACAAACGCGTTATATTATTATACATTGTTTCAGATTTATATTTAACAAACTTCGTTGAAAATGCCCCGACGTTATAAACCCGACCCTCGAAGTAAAAGACATACTATATATAAAAAAGAAGACATACAAAGAGCATTAGAAGATTTGAGAATAAATAATATGTCATACAGACAGGCAGGTACTAAATATAATATAGACCACACAGTTCTTTATAGGTATGCTACACGAAATAATGTAAAAAAACTAGGTGGTCAAACAGTTCTAGGAGCAGAAGTAGAAAACATAATCATTGAGCACATCAATATATGTTCAGAATGGGGATATCCAATGGACAAATTCGATTTAAGGTTAATCGTTAAAATGTTTTTAGATAAAAAAGGAATGACATGCCAAAGGTTCAAAAACAACATGCCAGGAGTAGATTTCGCTATGGGTTTTTTAGAAAGACACAAGGACAAAATTTCTGAAAGATATGCCCAAAATATCAAAAGGGCACGAGCCAATATAACGACAGAGATTATAAACAATTACTTTGACGAATTGGAAAAAACACTTATGAATGTTCCTGTTACAAATATTATTAACTACGACGAGTCAAACTTAACGGATGACCCGGGCCGTAAAAAAGTCATTGTGAAAAGAGGCTCGAAATATCCTGAACGAGCAATGAACACAACCAAGTGTTCAATATCTTTAATGATAGCTGGAACAGCAGGCGGCTATCTCTTCCCACCCTATGTAATTTATAAAGCCCAGCATCTTTATGATTTGTGGAAGACAGGTGGCCCTAAAGGCACTCGGTACAATAGGACAAGCTCTGGATGGATCGACATTAATACTTTTGAGGATTGGATACAAACTATAATAGTTCCTTATTCGAAGAAAGTAGAGGGAACCCTCTATTTAATTGGAGATAATTTGTCGTGCCATCTTTCCTTGGACGCAATGAAAATATGCAAAGAGCATGATATCCATTTGGTTTTTCTTCCCCCTAATACGACTCATTTGACACAACCTTTAGATGTCGCATTTTTTAGACCCCTGAAAATGGCCTGGAGGGAGATATTATTACTTTGGAAAAAGAAAGAGGGACATAAGGAAAAATCTCTTCCTAAATCTGTTTTCCCACGTCTTCTTAATAATTTGTATACTAAAATTGAACCAAATGCTGAAACTAATTTAAAATCTGGATTTCGAAAAACAGGAATTTCTCCTTTAAATAGACAGGAAGTTTTGAGTCGTTTACCAGACTATAATACAAAAACAGATGTTGATGCTAGCATCGTAAGTGATACAGTTATTTCTATGTTAAAATCTTTGAGATATAGCCAAGAGGATCTTCCAGCAAAGAAAAAGAAGAGGCTTGATATTGCTCCTGGAAAAAGTGTGGAAGAGTCGTTGTTAGATTCAGATAAAGATGAGGAAAAAGAAACAACTAAAAAGAATTACAAAAATTTAAAACGAAAGCAATTGTCCAAAAACAAAAAGGGAAAAGAGAAAAAAATACAGAGCAACAAAAAAGAAAAGGTAGAATTAAAGAATGAGCAAAAATATAAATCAACAGATGAAACAATCAGAGTCAGATCATTGCCAGCAAGTGACAAGAAGATTGTAGATTTTGAAGTAAAAGCAGGGCCTTCTAATTTGATAATGTGTCGAGTTTGCCACTGCGTAAAAAATCAAGAGACATGTTGGATTAAATGCATTGTGTGCCATAAACAAATCTGTTTTGATTGTGCTGGTAATGTTTTGTCTACTGAATTTATTTGCTTGCGATGTCTTCAAGCTGACAGTGATGATAGTGCTGAAGATGAAGATTTTAACCCAGTAAAGTCTGGATACAATGCCTATGATGAAGAAAAATTTTCATCAGATTAGCCAGCTTGATAATTTGAACTGGAATTTAATTTTTCTTGATTGATCTCAATTTGTTCCTATTAAAACGTTTAATGTTGATTTTAGATTTAAAAAATATATTTGTGTCATAAGTTTTGATACAGAAGATTGTTAATTTTGTTTTCATTTTTACTGTTTGCTTCAGTAAATGATTAAAATATATTTAATGTCTGACTTTTTATTATTAGCTCTTCAAACCCAGGCTTTGTTGCATTTCACCCCATATATTGTTGCTAATGACCCCGTTTACTGGGTGAATCGCAACACGGCATATTTAAAGAGCATAGCGAGTATAATTGCAATTTATTTCACACTGGGGTGAATAATAAAGGTAAAGAAACTCATAACTCACATAGAGCATTAATTGTTTCTAATACACACTACAAAATGAGAAACCTATGACAGTTGAAATTTAAATTAGTGTTGTTATTAACCCCAAATTACGGTACATTGGACAATGGAAAAAATAAATATTAATAATAATAAAAAGAAAATTGACATTTAAAAGATTATAAAACCAACAATATAAATCAAATCAAATCATTTTATTTCAGGCAACATAATATGATTTACAATATTTAAGGCCCATAGAATAAATACCTTACAGACTAAATGTAAAAAATATAAAGTACATAAATGTAAAGTACATAAAAGTTTTACTTGGTGTGTATTATAGTCCCTCGTCTCACATAAACTATTTCTCATCTTTTGACGCACTTTTAGCTCAGTATCGTGACAAGTTTGATCATCTTATTATAGCGGGAGACTTTAATACGTGCTTAATAAAAAATGACACGCGCAGCTCGTCTCTCCTTTCTCTTCTCCATTCCTTCGATCTACATGTTCTCCCTTTGAACGGGCCTACGCATTTCCCACACAAAAGGGGGAACCCTCTCTCCTTGATCTCATTGTAACTTCTTCGCCGGAACTCTCTGCATCCCATGGTCAGTTTAACGCCGCAGGTTTCTCTGCTCATGATCTGATATATGCGTCTTTTAAACTGCGCCCGCCTAAACATAGACATCGTCTCATGACAATACGTAATTATGCATCAGTTGATCATGATAAGCTTGCCAAGGATATTGCAGAGGCGGATTGGTGATCGGTTCTGGAGGCGTCTGATATTGATGCTAAAGTAGCTATATTCAACTCCACTCTCTTGGCCATGACACAAACACGCACCAGTCCACACTGTACGTGTTAAACACTATCCTGCTCCATGGTTGACTGCGGACATTAAGACCCCGATATTCTTTTTGCTTCCCGCCATTGTAGGTATTTTACGCCGGCATCGAGCGCACGCACACAACGACATGCCGCTCACACACACAGAGCTACGTAGGCGACGTAAAGCGCGGTATAGTGCGCTCGGCGACATTCTTGTTCGTTGATGCCAATATACTGGTGCTACATTATGTTTTGGTGCAATAAAGATTTTAACTAACTTACTAACTGGTATAAACTAACAGATATTATTCAAATTTTGGTAAAAGGTTTATTACATAGTAAATGCCATCTTAATTTAAATGCGAGTAATAATATATAAATATTAAATCCTTGAGTGCTTTGAATTACGGGTAAAAAATAATATGATAAATCGTGAAGGTGATAATAATGGAGACTTCTATTCTACCTATATTAGCAGAGTTGAGCACGCACATTATTTAGTTTCTATAGAACTTAAATAAGGCAAGTTTTAACAAATTAGATAGTGCAAAGTATTACTTATCATTAATTGTAAGCCAGATTACTCCGTATTACTCTCTACATGGTGAATTTTCAATGGTTTTGGAGCCGAAGGCCACTTCATAAGGATCGTTAGTAAGACCGAAATAGCTAGTTAAAATTAAAATTCAGAAACCAAAAATTTTGATTAAAACTCGTGAAACGCGAGATCAATTAGTAGTACCACCACCTGGCCGGCCCGGCAGAATTCATCGAGCTCACGCGGCAGTTTTGGTCGGGCGTAACTACTATTAGGTATTACTTTTATTTAAAACTCTTAGAATTGTTGTAGCAAATAAGTATCACGATTTGTAAACAGTATTGGCAGTTGTCATTAGTGTTGCCAAATTAGTAAAACCTAAGTGGTAGTCGATTTATACAGTTGGTACATGCGTACGGTCGGGTATCTGTGGCAAGTTGTAACGAGCAGACGGATATTTTAATAAGCGGCCAAGTGCGAGTTGGACTCGCACATGAAGGGTTCCGTAGTAGCAAATAACATAATATAAAAGTCTTGCAGTATGTTTTTTTTTAATTTTTGTATTTGAGTTGATTGAATGAAAGGTAAATTACCGTTTTTGATTTATGACGTATTAAAAAAAAACTACTAACTAGATATCGTTCAAACCAATTTTCGCTGGTAGTTTTTATGGTAATGAACATCATATATTTTTTTTAGTTTTATAATTCCCTTATTTTAGAAGTTACGGGGGGGGGGACACACTTTTTTCCACTTTGGAAGTGTCTCCCGCGCAAAGTATTCGGTTTAGAAAAAAATGATATTAGAAACCTGAATATCATTTTTGAAGACCTATCCATAGATACCCCACACGTATGGGTTTGATGAAAAATAAATTTTTGCGTTTCAGTTCTAAGTATGGGGAACCCCCAAAATTTTTTGTTTTTCTTTTATTTTTGTGTCAAAACCTTAATGCGGTTCACATAATACATCTTCTTACCAAGTTTCAACAGTATAGGTCTTATAGTTTCGGAAAAAAGTGGCTGTGACATACGGACGGACAGACAGACAGACAGACATGACGAATCTATAAGGGTCCCGTTTTTGCCATTTGGCTACGGAACCCTAAAAATTGGCAGCACTAATTGACCGGTTGGTGAGAATTCATTTGAATGAATAATAAAGGTAGAAATTAAATGTCTTTGGTGAAAAAATTGTAACAAGCTTTATGGGGCGTTTTTGGTGGAGATAAACACATGTCATGGAATCTATGCGAATCTTTTATTTAACTCGATCACAAGTCATTTCGCAACATTTTTGTCTTGTCGTACACAAATATGGATAGAAAATTTATTTACCCTATGGCATTTTTTTCCAAAACCAATGAAAAGTCAGCGTGTTTATCGAATGAAAAGGGGTTTAGGGAGATAGCACACGGTGAATTCTTTTTGTAGCTGTGCAGTTGCTGGTCATAAACCGATGGAGAATGTTGCAGTAGCGCGTTCATGAAACACACGACTGCATCGCTAGAGTAGAAGTCGCCTTCCTTATTATCGAATAAAATAAATAGAACTGTAGAATTAAGCAAATTGGTATAATTTGTCTGAGTATACATTTAAAAAGTACACGTACAAATCCGCTTGAAAGGAAACGCTGCTTTTGCTGCTGATTAACGGTTAAAATTATTTCAGGAAAGCCACATGTTAGCACGCAAATCTGACTATCATTTTAAACCTTGCGCGCTCAAAACAAATATTTTCCAACATATAAACGGTATTCGATGAAATTTGGCAGAATGTCAATGATGAAAAATAGTGTCGCGAAGCTACTAGAAGTAGAGAATTCCAGAAGAATTAGCAAATTCTAAAATAATGTGAATTGTTCTAGAAGTTTATAGAATAATCACATAATACACACATTCTACCACTTGTCTCTCGCGCAAACTATTCAGTTTAGAAAAAAAAAATTGAACCCTCAATATCATTTTTGAAGACCTATTCATAAGACCACACGTGTTTGATGAAAATAAATTTTTGAGTTTAAGTTCTAAGTATGGAAATCCCAAAATTTATTGTTTTTGTTTTCTATTTTTGTGTAAAAATCTTAATTCGGTTTACAGAATACATCTACTTACCAAGTTTCAAGAGTATAGTTCCTATAGTTTCGGATGGAAAAATGGATGTGATAAACGGACGGACAGACAGACAGACATGACGAATCCATAAGGGTTCCGTTTTTTGCCATTTGGCTACGGAACCTTAAAAACCACAAATCAAAAACTTTGCACTTTTTGCAAATAACTTGCTGTCTTCCTTTCCGGAGTTTTATTCCCCAGATCCAAAACCCTTCATCAGATCTTCATTCAAATTATAAGAATCTAATCTTGTAAGCGACTCTTCCAAACAAACATTGAATGATTAGAATCGGTTTATATTAGAAAGTAATATGAGCTTGCGAATGTATTATAAATATTTGAGTTGCAGTTGTTAAAAAAAATTACATGGGACCAACCTTGCAATGCATTCTTAAAAACGAGACATATATTTTTCAAATTGATCCATATTTGACGGAGTTATTAGGTAACATACACAAAAAAAATATATATATACACGTTGAATTGATAACCTCCTCCTTTTTTTGAATTCGGTTGATCACTCATTGTCTCACCTGATCATTTCAGTTTTAATTGGAAAATCAGGTCCAGTCTAGACACCAATCTGACAGACGTCTTGTCTAGTGACTTACTAAAGCTTACTTTTGCCTTTTGCAGAATTAGTGGCACCATAGTATTTCTTTTTCCGTTTCACATTACCAAACGTTCTATTTCTAGCTCGTTTGCCCATTATATTTACGACAGTACGTTCAACGACACAAATAAATTACTATAAGTAATCAAGTTTTCCAACGATCAAATCTTATCAGTCGCTCTATGGTTCACGCACGTCATCGCACTGTAAGCGCTGCGCGCGGACTGCCGTCGGGGAAAACCGCATCCTATTTAAATAAATTTTTAAGTGATATGATTTTATTTTTTTACACTGTTTAAAAAAATAAAAGTATAATGTGTTTGACATATTAAAAAAGAGCATGAAATGGCGTTTGTTACGGTATTTTTATTTTTCTAAAATAGAAGCTCAGAACACAAATACAAGCGACTTTATTTACATCGATTTCGGTGAAAATTACGCGATTTGTTGATTTTTTTCCTTGTGAATTTATATAAAACAATAAAAAACGCTTCACTCATGTCAGAAAATACTTATTCAACTATTGTGTCTATTTTTTTTACCGGGTGTCAATGATTAAATCATTTGAAAATCTCGAAAGCCCCGCGACGCGTTTCTCGAAATTTGGCAAAACGCACGTTGGATTCCGGTGAATTATACTAAAACAAGCAAGTTTATAGGTAAAATGGTTCACTCATACTAAATAATATGATACTATCTTTCATAATATATAAATAAATTCAATGATAATCCTGTACTTTTCTCAAAAACACGACACAAAGTTGAGTGAAATTTGTCAAATTTAATATGCGGCCTCTTAAGCTGCTCATGGCCAAGAGGGACAAAGCTAAGCTGAAATTTCGTCGCTTCCCCACCGACAACAATCGAGATCACTACGTAGCTATTCGTAATGAATGTAATCGTAAATGAAGGGATTCTAAACGGAAATACATTCATAAAAATGTAGAAAATAGCCCACCTAACAAGCTATGGAACTTCCTGAAGGTCTAGGATCGGTAAACAAAGCCCTGAGGTAAATTCAAATGCAGATGTTGATGACCTGAATAAACATTTCTAGGCTCCTCCTGTAAGCCTCTCCGCCAGTGTCAAGCAGTCCACCTTGGCATCTCTTTCATACAAATGCGTTCTTGACTGTCCTTCTTTCTCCATCCCTAACATTACTAGCGAAGAAGTCGAGAAAATTATAATGTCCATAAAATCAAAGGCGGTAGGCGAGGATAATATTACACTAGACATGATTAGGCGCATAGTTTATCTAATATCTCCTGTTATTGCTGAAATAATTAACTTCTGCTTCTTCTGTTCTCTAGTACCTTTCCCGATACTTGGAAACGTGGTCATGTAATTCCTCTCCCAAAAAAAAACATTCCTGCTTCTCTTTTCGACTTTCGCCCTATCTCCATCCTTCCTCTACTTTCTAAAATCATAGAGCATTATGTGAATCAGTGTCTTTCGTCACATCTGTCACAACATAATATCCTGAGTCCATTTCAATCCGGATTCAGGGTGGGTCACAGGACCACCTCCGCGCTTACAATTTACGGATGACATTCGCCTCAATATTGAAAACAGAAAGCTGACACTCCTCGTTTTGTTAGTGTTGATTTATATTATTTAATTTGCAAAAATCAATCTTTATTTTTCACTATGGCAATACTGAAGCAATCAAGTTGCTGTCTTTATTTAGTTGCAACGCCCAGTTGTCTCGCCCCATTCCGTTACCGACTGTGCTAGATGTTAGACGTATACACTTCCAAGTAAAAGTGAAATAATATAATTTCATAGTTCACCGGATAAACAGTAGTTTAATTTAGCCCATACTGAGTTGTTATTCCAACAGGTTATGGACCCAGTTTACGCATAAGTCATTTTAAATATCTAACTAAGAAAAATATCTTGATTCGCAAATTTAAAACCGTTACTCGTGTTTTACGATAGATTTAAAAAAAATAATTATAACCATTTGATGGCGAGAAATACAGCTTTTGGAAATGTAGGCTACGGGCATTAAAATATGATTTTTAGAACTTTGATGATAATAAGAACTAATTGAACTAATTGATGATAATTAGAACTGAATAATACTGTTACTAAGTGAACTGAGTGTGTGTTATTTTGTGATTTTAATGTGTGTTACTAAGTGAAATAATTGTGTTAGAAGTGTGTGATTAAATGTTTGTGATAGTGATCTAATTATACTTTGCGAAAGAATAGCTCGGCGATGGGTATTTTGCACACTTCGGAAAACGGAGTATCGATCGACTGGGCTGGGTAGTAGGCGTAACAAAAAAAAAAGAAAACGAGAATTATTGTCCGTCAAATAAATACCATCAAAAGATAATAAAAGTAAAAATTAGTCTTTTTTTTTTAAGTGTTATCATTGTGGACGGATAGGATACGTTAAAAATTACTGTTACTATTTCAAAAGAATGTTTCTGCAGAAAACTACGAACAGAACAAGAACAATTTAACCAGTCAAAATGAATCCAGCCATCTACGTCATCAACATTTTTTTTCTCAGGTTTTGCTTTTATGGCTGAGAGTCGAGACTACCAATTTTATAACACAATCAAATTGGATTTTGGTGCATCGAAATAAACTAACAGAGAAGTATTTTCGTTACATATAACCTTAAAATATTTCAATTGCTAAACACTGTAAATTTATTTCAGATACCAAAAAGGGAACTGTTGGCAGCAACATGGGTATTGAAGGAGCAATAGAAGCCATGCTTTACTGCCCTGAGGCACCATAGGGTTTGCTGTTGATCTCGAAGGTGCAACAATTCGGCGAGTGAGGCGTCGAAATATGTAAAGACGGTAAAACATAAATGAAAGGTATGTGAGTTAATAATTTTATTGTTTTAAATTTTGTGGTGTCTGCGAATGTCTGCCACCCGGTTTTCCAAGTGTATATGTTGGCTCTAATAAATATAAATTATGCCATCAGCGCAGCGCCTAGGCCACGCTAAATTTTTTTTTTTTTTGAGTTGATAGATAACTAATTAAATGGTAGATGACATTGATCAAATCAAAAGTGGTACCGGGTGACAATATATTATGTGAGGCTGTATATATGGGAAACAGAGTAGACTACCATTCAATCAGACTAAAGACAAAAGATATATTGAACGACTATTATGTGTTATACAGTTCGATGTGATGTTGATGGCCCAATCACTTCTTCAAAATCAACAAAAAATATTTTGTTCGGCCTGACCAATTTACTCATTACTGTATACGTAACTATTAACAAAAAAAAAGTCTGATGTTTTCTCTGGTCTGAAAGATTGTGTTGCTAAAAACGAAGCTAATTAAATTAAAAATTAGTTTATTTATATTGTGATAACAGTCGGCAGTATTTATCCACTGAAATAAAAATTGTGTTGAAACGAGAAGTACTTACCACTTATCAGTTCCAAAGATGCCTCAATTGAATAGTGTTTTGGAAAAAAAAATATTAGATCTATTTCTGGGAAAGCTCGTTCTATGGTCAATGGTGCAAGTCTAGAACAAGTATTTTAAGTAAGACTGTTTTAACTGCTGTTTACTTAAATAATTTAATATGCGTTAATAAAATACCGTTTGAAATGAGCCAAAATATAAATATTAAAAGTTTTTAGTTTAACGGTAGGTAAAACAAAATAGATGTAAAGTCATGAAAAGGTGTTGTTGTATGATATGAACCAAACTGGTAAAAAGTTAAGAATTCAAATTACAAAAGGTTTGTAACTGTCAGGTATGGCATTGTGGATGAGACAATCCAGTCCTACATGGCAATCTGAAGAGGATAACCGAATTCTCATGATAGTGTTAACTTTCTCGGAAATTCTGAAATATAGTCTCTTAATAACTGACAGATCTAAAATCAGATATGCTCTATAAATCTAATGATTATTAACTGAGAGATTTAAAATCAGATATGCTTTATAAATCTGATGATTATTAATAAGAAATCTAAAGTCAGATACACCCTATAAATCTGATGATTATTAACTGAGAGATTTAAAATCAGATATGCTTTATAAACCTGATGATTATTAACTAAGAAATCTAAAGTCAGATATACCCTATAAATCTGATGATTATTAACTGAGAGATTTAAAATCAGATATTCTTTATAAATCTGATGATTATTATCTAAGAAATCTAAAGTCAGATATACCCTATAAATCTGATGATTATTAACTGAGAGATTTAAAATCAGATATTTTTCATAAATCTGATGATTATTAACTGAGAGATCTTAAATCAGATATGCCCTATAAATCTGATGATTATTAACTTACAGATCTAAAATCAGATATGCTCTATAAATCTGATGATAAGATGATAATTGACTGAGAAATCTAAAATCAGATATGGCTTATAAATCTGATGATTATGAGAGTTCTCATAGGTTTAGTTCGCAAAATGAACCACGACATAATAAAATTGGAATAACCGAGAGCTAAAGCTTGTGATAGATAATTCATTAGTGGTTACAGAAACTAAAAGAACAGGTTTTGCTAAATCTTGAAAGAGTGATAGGCTTGAAGGTCGTCCCCTATTTCGTGTAGGAAAAATGATCACCTTATCTGTGCTTAACCAATCTTGTGTAAACCGAGAAATAAGAAAACTCGAGATGATAGAGTTCAGTAGGAAAGCGCAATTAGTATTAATTAAATTTTCTTTGACAAATAATTCAGGGAATATAGTACCAAATCAATGCAAGGATTTTTACTTTTGATTCTTAATGATGAATTTGGAGACCCTTTACAATATTTGACTTATTACTAGAGGTTTCAGTCAAAAATATCTAATAGACTATGATAAAACCTTTCCACCTGTTGCAGGAATAACTAGGTGGTTTATAATTAGTTTTGCTTATCAAAATTACTTTTTAGCCCACCATATGGACCACGAAACTAAAGGAAATTGACATGAAAATTTCAACGATGTATCAAGCAAAAATAATTGATCTTTTAACTGAATGATGCATATGTGTTGAAGCAGGTGGCTGGCAAAAAGGTTTTTGAGCTGTCATTTAAAGAAAAGACCTTCAAAATTCATTAGTTGATAGATTTATAAACGTGTTAGTTATACATATATATAGAAATATATATATATATGGTACTATATGTAGATGATTTGGTGATAGTATGTGTGATAAAAAAAATACAATAAACAGTTTAAAAAAATATATTTTATAAGTAAATTTGAGATGAAAGAGTTTAAATTGGTTTCTTGGTATTAAAATTACTTGATATTGTTACGAAACTGGGTTCGAGATTCGGAGAAAAACGCCAAAGTTCGTATGAGGGTTTTAATTCACTACGGAACCAAAGGTTGGCACGTGAAGATGGTCTTCCTGATGTCCAAGTCCAAGTCGCGTAGCAGCTGAGGTCCAGGTATCTCGCCAAAGTAGTCGCAGGTACTTCCACTTGTCGCACTTAGGTAGGTTTCCTTCGCTTCGGTTCGCTTCGAAGTTATCGCTTTCGTAGCTCGTACTGAACTGTCGGCACACGCACTTGATCGCCTTTTTATATGTGCCGATACAGAGGTCCACACTTTTCTCGAATATTCGCATCATTTGACGAATGTATTTTGATTGACGGGAAACATCGAGACGCCGGTATGTATGTGTGACTGCGACTAAGCTGACGACCATTCAAAGAACTCTAGCCTTTATGCCGAAAAAAATAAGGCCTAGTTTCGCTTGCATTATCCTGACGTCTTTCTATACGATTCCAGTCGCGAACATTCCGAGTCTATCTCGCCAGCAGAGTTCTTACTCGCAAATATTCTACATTTATCTCGTTCGCGACACTGCCCCCTTCTTAAAGACGCGCGTCCCGAGCGTCACTATTGCTGCCATGATAACGTGCTAGACGGTCTATGTGCACCACTTTGAGTGCCCCTCTTGGTTGACGTTCGATCCGATAAGTCACGTCGTTTATTCGCGTAATGATTTTGTATGGACCTTCCCATCTCGTTTGTAATTTCGGTGATTTTCCTTTCCGGCGAATCGGGTTATGAAGCCATACTAAGACTCCTTCTTCAAAGCCACGTGAGTTCGCTCTTTGGTCATATCTAGTTTTCATGTTTTCACTTGCTTGTAAACCGTTTTCGCGAACTAAGTCATAGATGTTCCATATTCGCTCTCGAAGATCGAAGACGTAGTCTGGCACAGTGTATGGGTCTTCTGGTGGCCTCCCCGTTAGTACATCCACAGGTAACCTAAGTTCTCTGCCAAAATTCACCTGAGCTGGGGTCAGTTTAGTGCTTTCGTGCTCCGATGTCCTATAAGCCAGGAGGAAAAGCGGTATGTACTTGTCCCAGTCTTTCTGATGTTTATCAACCAGTTTTGCTAAATGTCTCTCCAGAGTCTGGTTAAATCTCTCCACCATGCCATCAGACTGAGGGTGATATGGAGTGATTCTTGTTTTATGCATTCCCAATAGATTGCAGATTTCTTGAAATAGTTGCGATTCGAAGTTTCTTCCTTGATCTGAGTGGATTTCCAGTGGGACACCAAACCGGCAGATTACTTCCTCAACCAACTTGGAGGCTACTGTTGAAGCTTCTTGGTTAGGTATAGCAAATACTTCTGGCCACTTGCTAAAATAGTCCATGACAACCATGAAGTACTTATTTCCTGATTCAGTTACGGGGAATGGTCCGGCAATGTCTACTGCAATCCGTTCCCACGGCGCGCCGACATTGTAAAGCTGTAGACTTCCTCGAGTTCTTGTTGACGGGCCTTTCACGGCTGCACAAGTTGTACATTTGCGGCACTAATCCTGAACATCTTCCCGACAATTCAGCCAGTAAAACCGTTCCCGAATCTTTTTTAACGTTCTTTTAACGCCTACATGTCCACCTGTTACACCATCATGTACTTCACGGAGAACGTCTTTCACTCTATCTCTTGGAACATCCTGTAGGTGAAACTCTTTGCCGTTTGGTTTCTCCCATTTACGGTAAAGTATTCCATTCTGCAGGATAAAACTGTCCCATTGAGCCCAATACGCTTTGGTGGTGGGGCTCGTAGGTGCAACTTCTGCCCATCTAGGTTTATCAGCACTACGTTCTTTTCATGCGATGATGAGCCTTATATCTTCATCATCTTCCTGGGCTTCTCTAAAGTTGTCATCGTCCCATTGCCCTGTAGGGATTGTTCTTGTGATGTTAACCGTAAGCTCCTTTGTCACTTGTTTAACGCAATGCTTGCAGTCTTCCACACATGATCTTCTTGAGAGTGCATCAGCATTTCCATGGGCCTTTCCGCTTCGGTGCTCAGTAACAAAGTCAAATTCTTGGAGTTGTTCAATCCGACGTGCAACTTGGCCTTCCTCTGCGTCAGCCAGTACCTGCTCCTCAGTCCTGGCTGTAACTCGTTTCCCCTGATTTCTTGCAGGAAAGGAGGATTCTTGCGTTTTCGTAATTGCAGTTAGCTCTTCTCGTAATTTCTTTATTTCATGCTTTTCTGGACAGGAGAGTTGCAAATGTCCTCTTTCACCACACCTATAACAAGTCCGCGCAAATCTATTGGTCTTTTTTGGCGGGCTCTTGATTGCCTTAACGTTTTCTGTGACTTCTCGCAACTTATGTGGGCGCTTGTCCTGTCTTAAAGCTTCGTACTCTAGAGCATGTGCCAAGGCATCTTTAAGTGACGCGTGATGATGAATCCCCACTGCAGCTCTTACGTCTACGTCTCTTATTCCATCAATGAACGCTTGTTGTATATATGTGTCGATCATTTTGGAGTCAACAGACGAGTAGGCTTTACGCACTAGTTTTTCTATTTCCAATGCCTACTCTTGAAGTCCTTCTCCTGGGCGCTGAACTCTTTCACGCAGCTGGGCTCGAAAAACGTGTTCGAGATGACGTTCCCCATACCTGGCTTCTAACGCCTCCATCAATTCTTTAAAGGTGCTTCCAGAGCTAGGCAGTGCTTCCAGGACTGATAGTGCTGAGCCTTTCAGAGCAACAGTAAGGGCTGTATAGCTCTGTTCATCGGTCCGAACGTTTAAACTAGCGACGGTCTAGAATTTTTGTTTGTATGCGGCCCAAGATGTGGTACCATCATAAGATGGCACTTTTACACTTGGCCCCTTAGTTTCACAGCCGGATGTACTTGGGGTTCCTACTGTCTCAAGACGCAATACTTTCTTTTCCAAAAAGGTTACTCTATTTTCCACCTTGTTTTCCAAATCAGTCACACGGTTTTCGACAACGTCTACATCATTACAGATGGCTCCACTGATTGATTGAGTTTGCAGAAATTTCCCAAGACTATTTGCTGTTGCTCACTCAAGCGCGCAAATCGTAAATCTTGTCTCTTCTATACGTTGAAGTTGTGCTTGTTGTTCTTGCCGAATAGCTTTTTGTTTTATATGTATTCTACATTTATCTCGTTCGCGACAATATGATCATGAAATAATGTTAGACCAAAGTGCAGTTCTAACTAAATTTGGCATGCAGGATTTCAATCCTGTAAATACTCCTTAGAAAGTAAATTATGAAGCATGTAAAAGGCTTTCTGATGTATGTATTGCTATGAACTAAACCTGATTTAATTATAAGTGTTAATATCAGGTATTCAAATAAAAATAGTAGATAATGTGACAATGTATTAAAGAGTGCTTAGGTCCGAGTGTTAAAAGGCAAAGTTGACTTAATTAAGTTGTTAAAGGTGTGACTATAACAATATACTATATTTATGCTGATTGGATCGGAAATAGGAAAAATGACAGAAAAAGTACAACTGGGTATTTCTTTCAATTATTTAAGCATTGTTCAGTAACCTGGAGTACAAAGAAACAACTGTCAGTCTGGTGCTAGTACAAAGCGTTGTATGAAGCCTAGTGGTTTGTTTTTAGCCAAAAGTATATATTTTGATATCGATACACCCATAATAATACTCGTATATGTAGACTATGTATGTATAAGCATATTGCAAATAAATTGCAAATAATATTGCAAATAATTCAACTGATGATAAACGCACTAAGCGTATAGATATTAAATATGTATCTAATGAAATAAAATTACATTCCCACAGGTCAACTTCTGGCAGATGCAATGACGAAGGCGAAACCATTACCTACCTGCGATGAGGTGGAACATGGGTTAACAATAATGTATTTTTAAAGTACATATTGATTTTGTTATTGATTATATACATAGATATATAAGTGACACTTCGAAAATGATATACTAATTAATGAAATTGGTTAATGAAACTAATATTATGAATGAAATGATCTGATTAGGTTTCACAGGGTTTTCCTAATCCTCGCAATAAATGTTGGATCATTATTTTGTGATTCCCCAGAAAAACTTGGAAGTTATGTATGCTCTGCATAGGGACTTTTTTATTGTATAAAAGATTAATTTTTGAGGGGGCGTGTTGATTTATATTATTTAATTTGCAAAAATCAATCTTTATTTTTCACTATGGATATACTAAAGCAATCAAGTTGCTGTCTTTATTGAGTTGCAACGCCTAGTTGTCTCGCCCCATTCCGTTACCGACTGTGCTCGGTGTCAGACGTATACACTTCCAACTAAAAGTGAAATAATATAATTTCATAGTTCACCGGATAAACAGTAGTTTAATATAGCCCATACCGAGTTGTTATTCTAACAGTTAGATTATACTAGTGCGTTTAACACTGTAGATCATGATATTCTTCTCGAAATTATGCGTACACTCAATTTCTCCGTGTCTTCTTTGACTTGGTTTCGTTCTTATCTGGTTGGTCGACGCCAACTAGTCAGGATCGATGATAAGCAATCCGATTGGTGTGACGTAACTGCTGGTGTTCCTTAGGGAGGCATTTTGTCCCCACTTCTCTTTGCCATTTGTTATTTTTATTTTTTAATTTATTTAAAAACTTTATTGAGACAAAAGCTACAATAGGTGGACCTAATGCTAAAAAGCATTCTCTCCCTTTCAACCTTTAGGAAAAGAAAACAGATAAGAAAGTTGGCGTAAATAACAGATAAAAAAATATAAGCCAGATATAACTTAGTAATTATCATAAATACAATAAATACATGTTTATTTAATACCTACATAATATATTTATAAATAAAATAGACCTACATACATATTCGTATATTATATATATATATCCCGTAACCGTTTCGACGTCCCATACAGACGTAAATGCATTTAAAATAGCGTCCACCTGCTTGGACTTCATTTTGGAACCACTCTACACAAGCTTGTATTTTCATTAGTTCTTGATTATTCCATTTAGTTGTGATTTTTTTCACGTGTCCATATATAACCGTTTAGCAGATAGATGGGGGGGACACGTGAACGTAACAAAAAAAATCACTTTAAACCTAAATATTTCAGACACGGATCCCTAAATCGAAAAATGGTGTTTCCAAGCTCACAATATTTTTGAAAGGCCTATTCAACGATACCCCACACAATGTGTTTGTAGAGAAAAAAAATATTGACTTTCTGTTTACTTGTATGGCAGCTACCCTAAAAAAAAATATTTCCATATTTTATTTTACGACTTTTTCGCCATGATTGATATACAGATCCATCTAAATTACAGCTTTCTAGTAGTTATAGTGTCTGAGTAAGACCGCGGACGGACAGACAGACAGACAGACAGACATGGCGAAACTATAAGGGTTCCTTGTTTACTACGGAACCCTAAAAAGGACAAAAAGTTTGTCTACTTAATTTGTTCTTGATTTGGCAGTATTTATTTTTAACCCCCAATTAAAAAAAAGGTATGTTATAAGATTGACGTGTGTGTTTGTTTCGACTGTATTTTTTTGTATGTATATTATTACGTGACGACTCCATCATTAATGAATTGATTTTAAAAAATCTTTTTGCATTTGATATAGTCCGCTTTCAGTTCAGTTTATTTAATATTTCATCAAAATCGGTTTATCAGTTTTGTAGTAGATGATTGTTATATCTTTAAGATAGCATAATTATATTTGAAAGCTACACTTACTCAGCTATACTTTTTTTTAGATTGATGAATCAGGGGCTAATTAAAATTTTCAGTTTCCATACTGATCTGGTAGAAAAAGATAAACATAGAATGTGCCAGCTGCTTTTCTTCCCGCGCAGTACGTAAAAGATATATGTACGTGTACGTAAGAGAGAACGGGTGAAGAACTAAGGAATATTTTTAATAGGCGATGCGGCTAGCAACCCATCGCTATTTGATCTCATTTTTTTACCTAAACGCCCACAAATTTGCTGAATGTGGCCTTTGGGTTTTGTACCCCAGGGCTTTGTCTACACGGTAAGGTGTAAATCCGTGATTATATGTATATATGTAACTTTGGTACTTTTAGTGTTCCGTACCCAAATGGTAAAAACAGGACACTATTACTAAAATTTCACTGTCCGTCTTTCAGTCTGTCACCAGGCTGTATCTCAAGAGAGTTTGTATGTTTACATATTATGTACTTCTTTTAATACTATGACAAGAAATACAAAAACCAATATAAAATATTTAAGGCGGGCTCCCATACAAGAAAAAATTATTTTTGCCGTTATTTGCTCGTTAATGGCATGGAACCCTTCCTGCGCGAGTTCGACTCGCTCATAGCCAGTTTTTTAAAGCTAAATTCAAATATTTTTCTACACTTACGTAAAAGAACAGACACAGATTAGTTCCAATAAAATGTTATTAAAATAGTTTTTAGCAGTTTTCTGGGCACGATGCAATATTTTGTTGCTACAAACTTCGCAAATGGTCGGTACATTGCATACGGCCGGTCCGTCTGGTTTGATAATTTTTTCAGTTCTTTACACATTTTGTAAGTAGGTTTTGTCTTATTTCTAGTTTATCCGTTTGAACAGCCAGACGACAACTGTCTTTACATACGGTTATTGATAATAGCTGCAAGTGATCCCAGGATGGTTAATTATTTAGACGTGGATAAATTTTTAACGCGATCGGATTATGAACAGTTGTTAAGTAATAATTTGCTTAGGCCTTGGGACTTCTTACTTTCACAACCACAACATTTAGTCATTGATTTGATGAAAACTTTTTACTGTATCAAAATCACACTTATACATACAACATATTATAAAAGAAAATAAAAATGAAATATAAATATTAATTAAAAAATAAATAAATATTAATCAAAAATCCCGCCCCGGATTGTCCCCGGTTCAAAGGTACCCATTACGCTAGCTGCGTTGCCTCTCTGGATAGCAATGGATATCCTTTGAACCAGGTACCATCCTGAACGTTGGTCATAACCGCGGTCCCGTAAACGGCGCCCTATCTCACTAATGAAGCTTTTAGCTTCAGGGCACCAAGGGCCAGCCGTTTCTACAGCGACTGGAACAAATTCATATAAAGACGTTAAATTAGAATATTTTGTGCATTTTTGTCCAGCCACCGCACGCGCTGCCGCCCCGGGTGTGCGTACACAACTATTCAGATAGGACGCCGCGTAGGTACTCACGCACGTTGCATCCCACAACAAACAGCGTCCCCTCTGCCACGGGATAAGAGTCAAGCCATCTGGACGTTTTCCATCTGTTCTGGAGAGTCCTGGAGGTTCTAGTTGACACGGGACATTTGCCGAAATAAGTGCTCTTCTAATTATATCATTAATTGCATTGTGTCGAGACAAACGTCCAGCACAACGCAAACAACTCAATCCATGAAGACCGTCTGCCTCTACCGTACTCCCACATACACAACGATGAGGCTCACACACCGAACAACCTAACCTCAAGGCTACCGATACCCTAAGTGAATCGTTGTCCAGGAATGTGCCTAAATGAGGAGAAGGTAAAGCGTGCAGCCAAGCACCTGATTCCGGTTCAGCACAAGCCTTTAAGCGTGCTAAACTAGAATCATTAGCCCCGTTTTTTAACTCCTTCCGCAATACTAAAGAACCTTCCTCATCCCAAAGTTTCTGCACATAAGGCTTCGCTGGAACAGTTGCAATTGGATACCTGCTCAACCAGACATTCAAAGCATCACTCCCATAGGGCAAAATCAATCCGTCACCATCAATGGAGAGTAATTTAGCAACGAGATTGACCACCGCATGAGAGGACGCTAAGAAAGCCGGAAGGGATATATCAGATAGACGGCGGACACCAAGGCCACCATGACGTACTGGTAAGGAAGCCTGAACCCATTGATTTTCATCAAGTTTAACATTCAATATATTCTCGAGCTCTGAACGCACTGCGTTGTCAAACTGATGTACTTCTTGAGGGAACAACCATGTTGGGCTAGTCCTCACCATATATGTCAATCGAGGTACAGTCAGGCAATCACGAAGGAGCACCAAAGCCACATGTGAAGAAAGAGACCTGAGTCGTCCCTGCACAGACAAAAAGGATGTCAACCTGGCCCGAATCGTTGAAGGGACCGCTTCCTTCAAAATGGGAGCTCCCAAAAGATTAAATTTAGCGTCGTCCACTACTTTCAACCCAGGCATCAGAGCCTCGAAGCATGAAAGTGAAGCACATGCTTCTTCCCCACTTAAATATATTTCGCACTTGTTAGTGTTAATATTTAGACCAAGAGACTTAAATTTGTTGAAAAGATGTTCCAAGTCTGATGCCACAACATCTGCAGGACCCCTTAAAGTCCCATCGTCCAAATACCAGACATTCAAAGGAGCTTTCACTGTTGTGATAGCATTTTGAATTGCCAAGCTAAAAATTAAGGGACCCAGAGGATCACCCTGTTGGGCTCCAACCTGAGAAGTGATGGGGGCTCTGTCAAAGAAAAGATGACTTGAACATGCATAGCATTGATACAATAAGGAAAAATATCGGAGTATGCTCTAGTACCTCATTTAGTATCACATCTCTCTCAACACTATTAAATGCGTTTTCTATATCAATCTTTACTATTACACCACCAGTATCCCGAATGGAATTTGTAAACAGCCGTGTTGCATGTATAGCGACCTCACAACCTCTGGGTGTGCCAAACCCATGCTGGTGTGGCTGTAAGTATTGAGCTGCATCTTTCCTTACTGCTCCACAACACAACTTAGACACTAATCGTCTCAAAGCACTACCAATAGCAATAGGTCTGATCCCTCCTTCTTTTTTTTTTAAAGCGCAAATAGAAGCGCCATACAAGTACGGACACACTTCCGGATTAAGAGCCCGCTGTAATCTTTTAGCACGCTGGCAGCGGGCGCACGCACACAACGACATGCCGCTCACACACACAGATCTACGTATGCGTCGTAAAGCGCGGTGTAGTGCGCTCGGCGATCGTTGATGTTTTTTGGTTAAATATACTGGTGGTACATTATGTTTTGGTGCAATAAAGATTTTCTAACTTACTAACTGGTATAAACTAACAGATATTATTCAAATTTTGGTAAAAGTTTTATTACATAGTAAATGCCATCCTAATTTAAATGCGAGTAATAATATATGAATATTAAATCCTTGAGTGCTTTGGATTACGGGTAAGTAAAAAATATTATGATAAAATAATATGATAAATCGTGAAGGTGATAATAATGGAGACTTCTATTCTTTAACTTATACCTTTAAACGAGCAACTCTTGTAAGTATATTTATTTAATTATATATTTATAAATTTCGTTGATCTCGAAAACGGCTCTAACGATTTTGCTGAAAATTGGTATATGGGGGTTTTCGGCGGTAAATAAATAATCGATCTAGATAAGTCTTATATTTGGGAAAACGCGTGTTTTCGTTTTATATATTTTTTTACTTTGTATTGTTTTTAGACAAGTTTAAAATGTAGTTAATGTTTGATATGTAACCGAGCAAAACTCGGTCACCCAGGTACTTTAGCAGAGTTGAGCACGCACATTATTTAATTTGTATAGAAACTTAAATAAGGCAAGTTTTAGCAAATTAGGTAGTGCAAAGTATTACTTATCATTGATTGTAAGCCATATTACTCCGTATTACTCTCTACATGGTGATTTTTCAATGGTTTTAGTGCCGAAAGCCACTTCATAAGGATCGTTATTAATACCTAAATAGCTAGTTAAAATAAAAATTCAGAAACAAAAAATCGTGAGATCAATTAGTAGTACCACCACCTGGCCGGCCCGACAGAGTTCATCGAGCTCACGCGGCAGTTTTGGTCAAGCGTAACTACTATTAAGTATTACTTTTATTTAAAACTCTTAGATCTGTTGTAGCTAATAAGTATCACGATTTGTAAACAGTATTGGCAGTTGTTATAAGTGTTGCTAAATTAATAAAACCTAAGTGGAAGTCGATTGATACAGTTGGTACGTTCGTACGGTCGGGTATCTGTGGCAAGTTGTAACGAACAGGCGGATATTTTAAAAATTGGCAGCACTAATTGACCGGTTGGTGAGAATTCATTCTGAATAAATAATAAAGGTAGAAATTAAATGTCTTTGGTGAAAAATTTTTTACAAGCTTTCTGGGGCATTGACGGTGGAGATAAACACGTGTCATGGAATCTATGCGAATCTTTTATTTAACACTACGTGGTCTCGATCAGAAGTCATTTTCGCAATATTTTTGTCTTGTCATACACAAATATGGATAGAAGAATTTTTTTACACGATGACATTTTTTTCCAAAACCAATGAAAAGTCAGCGTGTATATCGAATGAAAAGGAGTTTAGGGAGGTAGCACACGGTGAATTCTTTGGTAGCTATGCAGTCGCTGGTCATAAACCGATGGAGAATGTTGCGATGCAGTAGCGCGTTCATGAAACACACGAATGCATCGCTAGAGTAGAAGTTGCCTTCCTGATTTTCGATTAAAATTATTGCAGAAAAGCCTCATGTTAGCACGCAAATCTGACTACCGTTTTAAACCTTGCGTGCTCAAAACAAATATTTTCTAACATATAAACGGATTTCGATGAAATTTAGCACAATGATGAGAAATAGTGTCGCAAAGCTACTAGAAGTAGAGAATTCCAGAAGAATTAGCAAGTTCTAAAATAATGTGGAATGTTCTAGAAGTTTATAGAATAATCCAGAATGATGGAGAATTAAAAAGAAGGTTGTGGAATGTTTGAGAATAATCCCGAGTTCACATCGGTCAACCAACACTAACATTCTAAGTCGGGGTGACGGAGGGTCAAGCACATGAATTTTCTAGAAATATCTATTCTCGTACCTTGGCAGGCGTATATAAAAGTGGTGAGATAACTTCAAAGAGATTTAACAAATATTATCGGCGCGTAACCTATACGACTTCAGCGACGAATTTTGGACTATGACTGCATGAAGACTTGGACAATGGACGTTTCGAAGACCATATTAGTGTGTCCATATTAGTGTGTCAATCTTTGGTTGCATAGTGAATAAATTCTCTAAGAAGAGTGTTGGCATTTTTTTTCCAAATCTCAAACCCCACTTTCGTAACAATAGCTAGGATACTTATTGAAGGTACAAGCACGTATTAATTATAATATAGGGCTAATAGCTGCAGGAGTTTCATTGAACGACATTTAGGCGGATCGATGATTTCCAGTAGTAGTAATTTATGATAAAAATTTATCAACCGGTCTTACATTTTATTATCCCAAATCTCATCGTCTCGCCTGATAATTTCAGTTTTAATTAACAAATCAGGTCCAGTCTAGACACCAAACTGACAAACGTCTTGTCTAGTGACTTACTTAAGCTTACTTTTTGCCTTTTGCAGAATTAGTGGCACCATAGTATTTATTTTTCCGTTTCACATTATCAACGTTCTATTTTTAGCTCGTTTGCCCATTCTATTTTTTTTTAAGTCTGCATCCTCCAACATAATCGGAGACTGTATTCTCCAAATTAAAGTTTTTACTAACAAATTTTTGGAATAAAAATGAATTTAACTATTTTTTATTGATTTTTCAAAATTTGTTTCATCTTAAATTTGGGGTGTGGAGGACGGCATCCGGTGCCAGCACTCAGCTGCCGTGCTACACTCCCCAAATGAGTACGGCAAATTAAATATAAAAAATCTTTCAATAATTATGTTTGGTTACTTCGACGATATTAGTGAAATCGCATTTTCATGTAAACTGAATTTCTTAAAATGGCCGCTACATCGCGTCCCTTTCCACCGCGGAGCAGACAGTGCCTGAGCATATGGCCTAGGGCCACACCAGCGCTGAACACCACCGCCCAGCGATGGAATGGGAGCAACATCTTCATTTCAGAAAAACGGGGCAATTAGGGAGAACTTGATAAATTTTCTATTTCTTTTGTTCTTCAAGTCAAGTTGTCTCAAGACGTTTTATTAAGTTTGAAAAATTTATCCGATAGCCCATTATATTTACGACAGTACGTTCAACGACACAAATAAATTACTATATGTAATCAAGTTTTCCAATGATCAAATCCTATCAGTCACTCTATGGTTTGCGCACGTCATCGCACAGTGATTACGAGGTCGGCGTTGGCGCAAAGAAATACGTCCTCTCGCTGTAAGCGCTGCGCGCGGACTGCCGTCGGAGAGTAAACCGCATCCTATTTAAATAAATTTTTATGCGATATGATTTTATTTTTTTACATTATTTAAAAAAATATAATTATGATGTGTTTGGCATATTTAAAAAGGGCATGAAATGGCGTTTGTAACGTTATTTTTATTTTTCTAAAATAACAGCTCAAAACACAAATACAAGCGACTTTATTTACATCGATTTCGGCGAAAATTACGCGACTTGTTGATTTTTTTTCCTTGTGAATTTAAATAAAACAATGAAAAAAGCTTTACTCATGTCAGAAAATACTTATTCAGCTATATTTGTGTATTTTTTTACCGGGTGTTATTGATTAAATCATTTGAAAATCTCGAAAGCCCCGCCACGCGTCTTGCGAAATTTGGCAAAACGCACGTTGGATTCCAGTGAATTATACTAAAACAAGCAAGTTCATAGGCAAAATGGTTCACTCATGCTAAATAATATGATATTATCTTTCATACTATATATGTCGCAGACTAGGGTATTGTGTCGTGCAGAGGCCTGAGCGGGATCGGCTTATGACATCTAGGTTGATGTGAACTAGCCACTTGGTTACTTACAGTACGAAATCAGGCTAATGTCAGGATGACAACTTACTTACAATCACATCACCTTATGGATGTCGCCGCAAGAGAGACCTTACGTGGGTATCATAAAAATGTGACGATAATTCAACGCCCCGCCACGCGTTGACCATGAACTCAACCACATTAGTAAAACTAGTTCTCCGGCCCAACACAGGGATTGAATCTGTGTCATCATCAGGGCTTATCGTCAAGCTGAAATAGACTACCATTGTAATAGATCGGTTTACCAATCCACATCTATTACAATAATCACAATTAAAATTAGTCAGGCCCACCACTAAACACAGAAATCATAAGAGAGCAATGCATGCACTGTTGAGTACAGATTACTTCCCCTCACTACAATTGTATCACATCATTATAGGTTACCATAGTAACTTATCAATAAAGAAAATAATGTAAGAACGATGGAGTCCTTTCCTTTCCTAATAAAATAAATAGCTCTCGATATCTCGCCCTTCGCTAATGGATTCCCAGTATGTATGATGATGTCTGTGATTAAACGAGATTGAATAACTGTCCTTTTGTGTAGCTAGGAGTCCTAGTGACCGGGTAGTCGGCCACGGCTGCCGCACATCGTAGTTAACCACTTTCTCCTTGCACTTTGTAATTACGTCCTAGCCTTATGATCATACATAGCACATAGGTCAAGCATTATAGATATTGTATGACGCGCAAGCCATTCTCCATTCCGATTCCTATTTTCTTTGTGAATGATTGATAGTCCTGACTCCTGACACTGACAAGTGACAGCTGTCGCTGCGTCCGCCAGCAACAAGCCGCGCTCCTGTTGCTCAAGCCGATGCGCCCCTATTGGACGCGCGATAACAGGCATTCGGATAGTTGCATCATTGCTTCGCGCTTGCATACGATACGTTTGGATATTGTGTGGAAATAAATAATAATTAAAGAAAACTAAATTCCAACTCCCCGACACGGCCATTCTGACAGATCACCCGTCCTCGGGTGTCGTATCTAAGATGTTTCACATGACGCAAAAAGTAAGTACACCGCTCGGTCAAACCTGACAAAAACAGGCTCCTATACTTCTGTTTTCTCTCAGATTCTTTAATTCTTCCACTTGAAACAAAAGAATAACCATCGTCACCATCGAGCAATTTTCGAAACCAAATCGGATACTTCATAACTTCATTACTGTATGTTCTATGATCACATGTTCTCTTTGCCTCTATCCAGCAAACACTCTTAAAAACCATCGCCTCTATCCGGCGGATACACCAAAACAGTGAACAAAGAACATAATCTCCTCCATCCGGCGGATACCCCAACACTGAACAAAATCATCACACACAAATGAAATAAGTATTGCTCGACAATTACGATAGTATTATCAATAATCTTTATCATAGGGAAATCATTTGGCATAACGTAATAGTCTGTCAAGTTCGTCTGTCAAGCCTACTTCAAATTACACAACAGCTCTGGCCAGTCCATCGGATACCATAAAAGCTTAGTCTATTGGCCATTACTAACCATGGGTGACTCTGTCCATCGGTCACCATGCCGTCAGCAGTATTATGACTGTTGTCGTTTAATTAAATTAACAGTCGTCATTAAACTTATCGCTTAATTCTTTGGGAAATTTAAGTACTTCTAAACTTTACATTTGATTAATTAAACGAATCTAATAAAATTACTTTATTTTTACTATGTCTAAAAAAGGTCAGTAATTATTGAGTCAGAAGAGATCATCAAACCGCATCAACAACAACTCTAATCAAACCAGCTCAAAATCACAACGATCAGAATTGCCATCGTTAGCCACCGCGCGCATTACCACCTGTGATCGCCAGGTCCTCCAGACCCTATAGTTTCCTCCTGAAACCCGACCTCCGCTAGAGCCGACCGCCTACCGCCTCGCGGACTACGGCCCAACTCTAGTACGGTCACAACAACACAAACAATGCAATTCATCACTTCTGGCAACGAGCTTAAAACTGTACTAACGGTTTCCTCAATGATTTCCTTTGGCTCTCGCATCCTTTTAAGTCTATCGATAGGTACACTGTTTGTTCGCTATGAGTTTAACGCAAGGAAAGTATACTAATCTCTAAAGAAATTTCTAAAGTGAAATACGAGAAACTTCATTTCCACTGAGTATCTAATATTGACAACAAAAACAACCTTGTACAATGGCATTACAGTGGTTTTGTACTACAGCTAAAGTGGTAAGAACATTGATAACGCATTTCAACCTAACCTGTTTGGTATAGACTTCCTAACAATAAAAAAAGTATTGCTTATCACATAAGTGCAACGTCTCTGTAAGATTTTCTCGAAAATACTAAATTCGGCTACAATATCAGATTGTTTACTACGCCCCCTAACTAAAAGTTCAAGCGTAAACACTATTGCTAATTAATTATATCGCTACTAATAAATAACATTTTGTTTTGTCTTAAACCAAGGAAATAACGAAACCATCACTAAGCAAAACTTAAATCTCCAATACTGTTAGTACATTACAAATTTATCTCAATATCACATGAGTGTACAGTGCTCTAACTTCATATCTGTTGCCTCCATCCAGCAACAAACACATGGATATCTCCCTCCAATATCCATCTCACACAAAACTCATCGCCTCCAACCAGCGATTTCATCGACCACTTAAACCCCTAAGCCAAACGCACGCCACTCACAGTTGTGGCCGCACTGAGACGGGAAATCAGGCCCGGTGTTACACCTACGCCTACGAATAACTGAAGGTGCAAGTAGTCTAAGCCAAAGACACTCATTCTTACAATCAACAACAGTACAAAGGAATGTCATTGAGTTTTGCTTATTTCAGATTTTAAAACTAGTAGACGGTCCAACTCTAGCTGTATGGTTATTGATCAGTAAATTTATGGTTATTGTCCGGCATTTTTCTAAGTTTGTCATATGCGTATTTGTATGTACGATTAGAATTAAAAAATAATAATTTAAAGCTTTTAATATTTTGAAATGGGTTTCCTTTCCCTGATTTTTTTTTAAAAAGGTTTCCGATTCCTTATTATGATACCTGACACCTCTACTGATAAGAAAATGTCTATCAATTATCAATCAATAACTTTCAAATCATAAAAATGAAAATAAAATTATATCTTGGCATTAGACAAGTTTTTACTAACTGGCAAGGAAGTCCTAGCATCTTAATTTTAATTAGCAGGTTCCCCATGGATCACACATGATTCATGTTCATTGTTTTTCATTTATAAACAGAAATAGTTAAAGTACAATATACAACCCCAAAATAAGGAATACATAAAGCCTCACTACCTTAGTACTTCCCACATCCTAGTATGCATTAACATTTGTACCAGTTATAGGTTCTCACTGACAACTAAAATGATTCTTAAAGCAGTAAAATTATTGCATAAAAACTGTATAGTGATTTCGTCCTTAAATCTAGACTTAAGTATTCTTTCAGCAGTTTTCAACCAACATTTATGGCTTGAATGACATTATATCCTTCAGATGATTAACAAAAAAAAACTTGAATAAGTAATCCGAATAAATCATAGTAAATATTACTTGTTAACCATCATTTTTTTAGGCTTCAGAAAAACTTTACTCTCTTAGGGAAAAACAAGCACATGTAAATTATTCAGTATTACCTACTAGTTAAAATTTTGCAAAGAATAAACACCATGAAGTTAGACTGTTAACTTCTTGATAAACACACATTTAGAATGCCCATCATAATTCTCTATGGTCAATGTAACATTAAAATACCAACTTCATTGGCATAAGGACATAAGGTCAAATAACTCAAGTACAGAAGTAGCACTAACTTCTTTCAAGATGAACCGAGTTCTCACAATCATAAATAACATTGAATGTGACCGCTTGTTAAAACAATACACATTCAAACAACCTAATTACCTTGTGTATTTGTGACTAACATTACAAAACTGAAAATTTTGTAAAATGATGTTAATTTTCAGCCATGATGTAAATTTTCAGCGCACATCTGTTTCTTTTTAATTTGTGACAATCAAACAAATAATAATTAGTTCTGAACTCAATGTTTCACTTTGTAGACAACGATTTGTACATGTAGCAAAACCAGTCCTCAAAATCAAAATAGGTATAGGTGTACATATGCGGCCAAATAATATGTAACGATCTCACCGGGTTATCGTAGCAATCCAACAGATAAGCCGTGTGCCGTGAACACAGACAAAAATACACGAGATCTTTTATGCGCCTGCTGCACACTGCCACTAGCTCCCATCTGGCCGCAACACGTGGTGTCCAGCTACTTGGCACATTGTAATTCACTTGTAAACACTTTACTTTAGTATGTTACCTCGAGAAATAACGATGGTATTGGCTTTTGAACAAAGAGCAAACCATGCCTCACTTCTTGTGGCATTAAACAGGATCTTCTTCCAATGTAAACTCAAGATCCAAATCTTACCTCTGATGTGAGTTGCAGATCCGTATCCCACTTCTGATGTCGCAGACTAGGGTATTGTGTCGTGCAGAGGCCTGAGCGGGATCGGCTTATGACATCTAGGTTGATGTGAACTAGCCACTTGGTTACTTACAGTACGAAATCAGGCTAATGTCAGGATGACAACTTACTTACAATCACATCACCTTATGGATGTCGCCGCAAGAGAGACCTTACGTGGGTATCATAAAAATGTGACGATAATTCAACGCCCCGCCACGCGTTGACCATGAACTCAACCACATTAGTAAAACTAGTTCTCCGGCCCAACACAGGGATTGAATCTGTGTCATCATCAGGGCTTATCGTCAAGCTGAAATAGACTACCATTGTAATAGATCGGTTTACCAATCCACATCTATTACAATAATCACAATTAAAATTAGTCAGGCCCACCACTAAACACAGAAATCATAAGAGAGCCATGCATGCACTGTTGAGTACAGATTACTTCCCCTCACTACAATTGTATCACATCATTATAGGTTACCATAGTAACTTATCAATAAAGAAAATAATGTAAGAACGATGGAGTCCTTTCCTTTCCTAATAAAATAAATAGCTCTCGATATCTCGCCCTTCGCTAATGGATTCCCAGTATGTATGATGATGTCTGTGATTAAACGAGATTGAATAACTGTCCTTTTGTGTAGCTAGGAGTCCTAGTGACCGGGTAGTCGGCCACGGCTGCCGCACATCGTAGTTAACCACTTTCTCCTTGCACTTTGTAATTACGTCCTAGCCTTATGATCATACATAGCACATAGGTCAAGCATTATAGATATTGTATGACGCGCAAGCCATTCTCCATTCCGATTCCTATTTTCTTTGTGAATGATTGATAGTCCTGACTCCTGACACTGACAAGTGACAGCTGTCGCTGCGTCCGCCAGCAACAAGCCGCGCTCCTGTTGCTCAAGCCGATGCGCCCCTATTGGACGCGCGATAACAGGCATTCGGATAGTTGCATCATTGCTTCGCGCTCGCATACGATACGTTTGGATATTGTGTGGAAATAAATAATAATTAAAGAAAACTAAATTCCAACTCCCCGACATATAAATAAATTTAATGATAATCCTGTAGTTTTCTCAAAAACACGACGCAAAGTTGAGTGAAATTTGTCAAATTTAATAGACGGCCGCTTAAGCAATCCCCTCAAAAGAAAATTGCACAGGTTAGTCAATGCCTCTAATAAACGGGTCCCATTATCTCCAGCTGAAGCGGAAATTAGTTCCTTCAGATGATCAGGACGCAAACCATCTAGACCTGATGCGGAACCAGTCTGAAAAGACTCTAAAGCATTGACCACCTGTGTTAAATCAACGGTCAGGAAAACACTAGAGCGATTTGGCTCTGCAGGGAGACTCAAAGGACGGGATGGTATTGGATGTCTTTGAACTAGCGCATTTAGTGTGTCCGAATCATGCGGCGCAACAGCGCAATCTGACAAAAGTAAACGCACTGCGCCCCTGAGATTACCATCGTGCACTTTCGATTCAATTGCTCTAAAACTTTTTTACTTTTTTACTATCAACATTGGCTATGCTCTCATCGCTGATTCCTTCAATGTTTTGTTTTACTTTTGCTGTTAGTGAGATGGACCCCTCTCGAGTAGGTACTCTCAGCGCAGTAAAGGCAAATGAAAGTAAACCAAACCAAGCTTCAACACTGTTATTTTTTAAACAGTCTTCTATAATAGAAGCTAATTTACCCGCAGCCAAGTACCTTGCCCCTTTCGGTATATGTTTTAAAACTCGCACATAACTTTTTAACGATGATAAGTCATCAAGCTTACTACGAGTGTCCGTCCTCGGGGTGTACGAATGCGAGTCAGAATCGTTGACATCAGTATGGTCATTTCTGTGCATACGACTCATATGCACCGCCAAACCTCTGGGAACAACAAATTGGCGAGAGGTTCCCGGGCAAAGAGGACACGTCCCATAATTTACAATGTCAGACATTAAAAAAAATTATATAAAAACAAATTTTCCAAATAATTACTTACATGAATTAAATAAAAACATATATACAAAAAATTACAAACTTTATACAGGATGATTTTGAACTCCCTAGCTTTATTTAAGGAACGCACTCTAGATGTGATATAAAAAATACATGTTGAATTACTTTAAACTCGTTTCATTGTAAAAACCAAAGTTATCAGGCGTCAAAGATATCCCAAAAATAGACGAATTTGTCGCCCGCGCCGCGCCCGTAGTGGTAAAGGCCGCGCGAGACGCGTTTACGCCACAAGGTCATTGATCTTTATCGTTCGTTACGTACCTATTGTATTACGTTTAATATGGGTAAATTCATTTTGATGCTCAAATGGCTGCATAAACCTCGCGTTTCTACCATTTACACGGAAGCGCGTGGTGCGTATTTTATTAGCGTTTTCGCATGTTAAGTAGCCCTGGGTGTGCTATACCAGGATGGGTGACCGTAAGTGTTTAATAAAAAATTTGCAGCCTCCTTAAGCTGTCATCGTTAGATAGCGGTCGTAAAGCTGCCTGTAAAAATCTTGCAAACAGTGTTGGCCACTTTCGTAAACACACGATAAACAATAAAGGAAGGATGAAGGAACTGAATCTGGTCTTAATTTTATACCTAATCATAAGTCGCAATTTCCCTTCGTACTTAACGGGTTTAGGACCGTCAAAATACTGAAGCTGTTATTAGTTATTATTGTTACTAAGCAAGGAAAAAAACATAAGGTACCTACCTAAACACTAAAATGATAGATACGATGATAGTAGGTAATTAGTAAAGCATTTACAGCTTCTGCATCGCCGAGCTGCATCTCGCATGCTGGCTCGGGGTTTCCGCTCGAAAAACTCGAAAATGTCATCTTCTATCTCGACGACTAGACGTGGCGCTCCGCTTCCTCGTGCATGGGATGGTATCTCGAACTGACCATAGTCAAGAAGCTGATGGTTTGCGGCCAAAATCGTTTAGCGGTCGGTGAGGCACTGTAGCATTCGTTATGCCTTGAGCACGAAGTCGAGGAATGCTCTCACCTTCGTAGAGCCTCCTGGCTTCGTGTAAGTTTTCCCCACTTAGAATGTCATGAGCACCATTTCGCAATACTCGTGCGGAATACGACATTGTTATGGGTAAGAGACGCGGGCGGGAAAAGAGCTATCGCAACATTCGCAACCTCCTGTGACGCGAGGGTTTTGCCGACTGCCGACTCGCGGCGCGTGCGAGCGATCAGTTGACTGACTGCGACAGGGTGGCGCGGGCGAGGCGAGCGAACGATGGTAGCGGCGCGGCGGGGCGGAGTTGCACGAGTGAATCAGCTGTGTGCCTGTGCGTGTGTACGGCCGTGCGGCCGGCCGAGCGAGTTCATTCATTATTCGGTTGACCATTTATTGAAAATTTGCGGTTTTTTTGTGATAATTTTTTTTAAACTTTTTTATTTTTTTTATTACGGTTTTGTGTTCTATTAGTGATTCTGATTCTAAGATTTCAATAAAGCTAGTGGGTATAAAATCATCCTGTATATGACATAACCCCAATCGTGGAAAAATACTAAAGTCAAACACACTAAAAATTCCAATACCGCACATTCAAAATTTTACAACATTAGTTATCTTTTAAGTAAATAAAATAATAATAATTTTATAAATTTTATAGGAACTAATCTCGTATACGAACATATTTATTTAAATTGCATCAACATGTCAATAATATTTATGATATCTAATCAAAATAAATATACCAGGCAAAACTTTGAGCTACAATTTGTCTAGTAATTACTATCATGCAACAACAAAGTCAAAAATTAAAAATATAAATTTACTACAACAACAAAGTCAAAAATAAAAATTAACATCATGCAACAACAAAATCAAAAATAATATAAAAAATAAAAATTGCTACAAGCAGGTGTCAATAAATAATACAATAAAAAATCAACAAAAATAATAAAAATAAAAACAATATTTAAAAACACCAAAGCATCTTCTATATTAATCTTCAAGCCTCGTAAAGGTAGTTCCCAAAGCTCCGTCAGACTAGTACCGGTTACCGCCCTCTATATTTAAAGATGAAGACGGAATCTTTCTTCACTCATAGTCACTAACTTGTACAAATCTTCTGGACAATATCCGTAGGTACAACAAGCGTTAAGGTACATGTTTGATTTGGTCGACAACCTTCATAAAATTTTGACAAAAATATATTTAGTTGTTCTTTAAAAAAAAAGAAAAATGTCAAAAAGAAGGCAAAAGTGTCAAAAATTAAGAAAAAAAATATAAAGGGCACTACAAAGGCCTATAATAGGTCGAGACTTGAACTCATGTCTCCGCGGTTAGCGCATTCCCCTGGCACCACTACTCCAAGTAACATTGAGTCAATACGATGAAAAGGTCGATAAGTATTGTAAACTGTTTGCTATAATTCATTCGGCAACTCTCGAGTAAATTGATCGGTACTAGTGCGGGAAGTAGTGTCATAAGGTGCAAATTTTGGTATCGGAAGAATTCACTTGGCACAGATGTAATATACGTAAAGTTAAGCTAATTTAGCCCGGTAGCCATCCCCCACCCCCTGGGGGGTAGGTAGGGGGGGAATTTGAAGTTACTCGCCGCCGCGCTTTAGAAAAAAAAACATATCAGCTTCTATTTACCTAACACCTCAAGTGTGGTGTCATTTTCTTATAAATCAGGCATGAGAGGAATTCAATTTTGAGTACAATTTCACATTTAATGTAAAGATTAATAGTAAAAAAGCGGCCAAGTGCGAGTCGGACTCGCCCATGAAGGGTTACGTAGTAGCAAATAACATAATATAAAAGTCTTGCAGTATGTTTTTTTTTTAATTTTTATGTTTGAGTTGATTGAATGAAAAGTAAATTACCGTTTATGATTTATGACGTATTAAAAAAAACTACTTACTAGATATCGTTCAAACCAATTTTCGCTGGTAGTTTTTATGGTAATGAACATCATATATTTTTTTAGTTTTATAATTCCCTTATTTTAGAAGTTACGGGGCTAGCTTTTAAAAAATATATACTTTATTATATATAGCTGTCATACATCTATCTGAAAAAAATCGAACATGGCACGCGGCGGTGCCTAGGAACTAATCCAACCATGTCGTCTCACATAATTTGTTGCAAGTATTAAGTTGTTTTTTAATTTAAAATATATAAAAATACATACTTTACTTAATTATAAACTGTCGCTTATGGTCTAATGTATCAATAGTCGTATTTTAATATTTATATTAGTTCATTTTTTCATAACATTTTCCACCACATTGTCATAATTCGGTACATTTAATAGTTTTCTTATACAGTTACACCTAACACTGCACCGTGACTTGCACTTGCACCGAATCATTTGTTCACGACAAGCGGTAGCAGCAACTGGTGCAGTAGTCCACTTCGGTTTCCAATTATTTAGTTCAATTTCCTATCCCTAATCCGCCGGACTGGAACGATTTTGAATCTGCCCCATAAGTGCACCCCATGGTAAACAGCTCTTAGAAGATGCTGCCGGTCTTTTTTTAGAGAACAGCTCCCTCCTGCACTTGTTTAGCGATGTGCACTGACTGGATCTGAAATGAAACTCAGGTAAAAAGGTATTGCAGTATTAGGTCAAAATAAAATACAGCTATATATACATGTCATTTATAATATAACCCACGTAGATACAATTTTATTTTATGCTCATTTATCATACATCATACATCGTAACAAATTTTTAAATAATTTGGTTAGAGTATCGTTATGACAATTTTTTAAATAATTTGCTTAGAGTTTTCGACGTCTCTGTCAGTGAGCATATTTAATTCACTAGTTGCTGATATAAAAGGATTCCATGCTTTATAAGCGCTGCTAAGAACAGTCACACACTGTTCTTAACTGCAGCGATCGTTGAAAAAATAACATCGACCCCTGTAACGACGAAGAAGCTGAATGCTGATACGAGAATAATGGTGCATGTTGCTGACGAAGCATGGAATACTGTACCATCAGCAACTAGTGAATTAATATGCTCGCTAACACAGACGTAGAAAACTCTAACTAAATTATTTAAAATATTGTCATAACGATGTATGATAAAATTGATAAATGAGCACAAAATAAAATTGTATCTAAGTGGTTATAAATGACAGGTATAGGTAGCTGTATTTTATTTTGACCAAAATAATACTGCAATACCTATTTACCTGATTTTCATTTTAGGTCCAGTCAGTGCACATCGCTAAACGAGTGCAGGAGTGAGCTGTTCTCTAAAAAAAGACCGACAGCCAGAGATTTTTTGGCAGCATCTTCTACGAGACACTGAACTGCGCTCCAGGACCGAAATTGTCGATGTGGGTTTCAAAACGGCAAAACTGAAGTGGGAGTGGCCCGGACATGTTTGTTGGCAAGAAAGGCGACGTTATAGGTTCCAGAAGGACGCCGGCGTAGGGGAAGGCCGAGGAAAAGATGGAGGGACGATATTTAAAGCTTCATGAGTGGATAGCAGCAAGCTGCCTTGGATCGTGAATCACGGAAGCATGAATGGGAGGCCATTACCCGATAATGGAACACTATATAGGCTATCAAAAAAAATAAAACAAAATCTTCTTCCGAGCTGTTTACCATGGGTTGCACGTTTGGGGCTGATTCAAAATCGTTCCAGTCCGGCGGATTAGGGATAGGAAATTGAACTAAATAATTGGAAACCAAAGTGGACTACTGCACCGGGGGCTGCTACCGCTTGTTGTGAACTGATTCGTTGCAAGTGCAAGTCACGGTGCAGTGTTAGGTGTAACTGTCTAAGAAAACTATTAAAATGTACCGAATTATGGCAATGTGGTGGAAAATGTTATGAAAAAATAAACTAATATGAATATAAAAATACGACTATTGTTACCATAGACCATAAGCGACAGCCAATTATTAAGTAAAGTATGTATTCTATATATTTTGAATTAAAAAACAACTTGATACTTGCAACAAATTATGTGAGACGACATGGTTGGATTAGTTCCTAGGCACCGCCGCGTGCCATGTTCGATTTTTTTTCAGATAGATGTATGACAGCTATATATAATAAAGTAAATATTTTTTAAAAGCTAGATAAATATTCTTACAGATGATATTTTTTGTTGCACAAAATACAGGATTTCTGGTAAAATAAATCAGTTAAAATTAAAAAAAAATGCGATCCGATTTTATTATTTTCGTCAATATTTTCCCATTTTTACTATTAATCTTTACATTAAATGTGAAATTGTACTGAAAATTGAATTCCTCATGCCTGATTTATCAGAAAATGACACTACACTTGAGGTGTTAGGTAAATAGAAGCTGATATGATTTTTTTTCTGAAGCGCGGCGGCGAGTAACTTCGAATGCCCCCCCTACCTACCCCCCAGGGGGTGGGGAATGGCTACCGGGCTAAATTAGCTTAACTTTACGTATATTACATCTGTGCCAAGTGAATTCTTCCGATACCAAAATTTGCACCTTCCATACATTGGATGACACTACTTCCCGCACTATACCGTTCGTGTCAGCTGAGTCACAGCTGATGAACAATGCACAGTCACTTTAAACGAATTATTTTAAAATTCACATCGTCATTACACTTGTTTTACGGTGTATAAATTGCAATATTTTTTTTTACAATTCAGCTCACCAATAAAAGTTCTTTACACTAACACAGCTTTTACCGATAAAATTCAACTTTTGAATACCAAAAAGGAAATATATAGCCGGAGCGCAATAAAACACTCCCGCACTAGCGCGCAGGCGGGGGAAGTCATTGATTTAAACTTTGATCATAATGTACTAATTTTACTTAAACAGTCATGGTTTTGGTGCAGTAACTGTACCTATGTAGTGTATGACCATTTACCAAAAAAATGAGTGCGAATATTGCCATCAAGTAAGCTAGGTATTTATTGTTATGTTTCAGATATTTTTTCTAATCCGTAAATATTAAAAAGAGCAATGCCTAATGTGTAGTTATCATTCCAGTAACATATCGTATTAACTTTTCATTTAATTTATTATTATTTTTAAATCAAGTACCTATCACAAGAAAGTATAATTCGCAAAACAAAAAACGTTAAAAGGAACTATGAAGAAAATCTTAACTAAATTATCTACACGTTTCGTTTTTTATATTTGTAAGTTGGCCAACAAGCATACCTACGGTCCACCTTATGGACCGCTGTTGCCGTAGCCTATGATCGCTTGCAACACCAAAATGTACCAGCTGCTTCTTTTCCCGCGCAGGCCGTAATAGCTGGCAAAGAGTTCAGGCAATCTCAGTAACCATGTCAATAGGCGATACCGCTTAGCAACCCATCACTTATTTGATTCCGTCTTCTGCATATATGCCTACCAAAGTGCTAAATATAGCTTTAGGAATTACCTATAACTTTGGGCACTGTCTTCCCCGCTAGCCATAAAGACGTGGTAGTATGTACGTATGTCAGTCTTCCATGCTGTTTTGGAAGCGAAATAAAAACATAGAATATACCAGCTGCTTATCGTTCCGGCCGGGTCGTAAAAGTCGATCAAGGGATATAGCGCCGTACAACCATTGCCAGTTTTTCCTTACCTAGGGGTTGCTTTTAGTTTACCTTTTGACTTTCAAAAAGTAACCTCGTCAAATCACTTAGTTTAGTATTAGCGGACCTTTATTGGTGTAACAAACAGTATTGTTGTTCTGTTAAAATTTGGTGTACGTACGTAAGTACCTATTGCGTTAAAGTTATATTAATAACCGGCTAAGTGCGAGTCGGACTCGCGCACGAAGGGTTCCGTACCATTATCTATAAAAATCAAGTTTTTTGAATGGGAGCCTTATCTATTATCAAAGTAAAAATATAACTGAGAATTTTGTGAGTATTTTAAGTGTCTACCTGTTGCCATTATTGTTATCGAGCAAAAAAGGGCAAAAAAAATCGCGTTTGTTGTATGGGAGCCCCCTGTTAAATATTTATTTCATAATAATAATCATATCAAGTTATCATATCAAGTTTACGCTCCAACGACTGGACACCCCAACGAGGAGGTTGAAGAATTCTATGGTCTACTCAATAAAGTGTGTGACGAAAATAGAGGTACATGGACAATGGTCATCGGTGATTTTAAATCTATCAAACCCCGACGGTTCACATGTGAACCCGTTTACAATAGAAATCTATTGTGTCTGCGATTCCGGTCGTTGACGGGTTAACGCAAAAATCGGTATAAATAATGGCGGAGATAATAGCAGAACTGTGGGTAAATACGGTTTAGGAGATAGCAACGACCGAGGCGATCGTCTTATACAGTTTGCTTTTGGACAAAATATGAAAATTGCTAACAGTTTCTTTAAGAAATCACCCCAAAGGCGTTGGACATGGGTAGCACCCAACCCTGACATTAAGAACGAAATAGACTTTATAATTACGACTGACCTATACATAGTGAAAGATGTAAGCGTAATTAACAAAATCAAATTTAGTTCTAATCATAGACCCGTACGAGCAAAATTAAGATTCGATTTTAAAATTCATAGGGCGATTCTTTTCAAAAACAAAACCAAAAAACTAGACATAGATACACTTATAAATAATCATGACCAATTTAAACTAGAGTTATCGAACCAATTTCAATTATTAGATATAAATGACATTAATAATGTAGATAATCAGTATAATATTATAGTAAGTGCAATTCAAAATAGTTGTAACAAAATTAAAAAGCGAAACCCAAAGAGTAAAAAATTATCAAATGAAACATTAAATCTAATAGACAAGAGAACTGAAATACCAATTGGAAGTCCAGAATATAGAGTGATAGACAAGGAAGTTAAAAAGAGGATAAGAGAAGACATTAGAAAATACAACACGTTTTTGGTCAAAGTAGCTCTAGAGAAACATCAATCTTTAAGGGTAGCGAAACAAGGATCGACTAAAGAAAAATTTTGGATCAATAGTTTGTATGATAATCAGGGTAAAAAACACCATGCTCAAGAAAAAATTCTAGAAATATGCACTAAATTCTACAAGTCACTTTATTCAGATCCAAGCAAAGCTGTGCCACAAAGAGAATATATTTGTCCCGATAGGATCCCTTTAATTACAATAGGCGAAATACATGATGCTCTGAAATCTCTGAGTTTAGGCAAAAGTCCCGGAATCGATGAAGTAACCACAGAAGCTCTCAAAATAGGTTCACCAGTTCTCATACCACACCTTACTAACCTTTTTAATTCTATACTTCTTACTGGCAAACTCCCGGAAAAATGTGTCATTCAAAAATCGTTCTGCTGCATAAGAAAGGAGATCATAGTAATATCAATAACTACCGACCAATAAGTCTGATCTCCCATATTTACAAAATTTTCATAAAGGTCATTCAAAATCGTATAGACAGCTTACTGGATTCACACCAACCTCCTGAACAGGCAGGATTTCGCCCTGGGTTTTCAACAAGCGACCATCTTCACACAATAAATCAAGTCATAGAAAAATCCAACGAGTACAATAAACCTCTCTATATTGCCTTCGTAGACTATACGAAAGCATTCGACAGCATTAAACATATAGCCATATTTTCAGCTTTAGACAACCAAAACATTGACAAAACATACAAAGACCTCTTGGAAAATATATATAATACCAGCACTGCAAATATCCAGACTCAGTCATCAGGAACTTCATTTAAAATAGAGAAGGGCGTGAAGCAGGGTGACCCGCTCTCTCCCAGGCTGTTCACAAGTACATTGGAGGAGATCTTTAGAAACATCGCGGCTTTGTGGGAGGAAAAAGGAATAATGATCGGTACAAAACGACTTACCAATCTGCGGTTTGCAGGTGATATTGTTCTTTTTGCTTCAACTTCTGAAGAATTACAGGAAATGCTCGAAGACCTGAGCAGGGTAAGTCTTGAGGTTGGACTTTCGATGAACCAGTCTAAGACCCAAGTCATGACCAACAGCACGAAACGTAAGATCGAGGTTGATGGGCAAGAAATTCACTACGTCGATAAGTATATATACCTAGGCTAGGTAGTTTCCTTCAGCAATCGGCAAGGAAAAGAAATAAATCGCCGCATAGACAATGCTTGGAGGAGCTACTGGTCTATGAAAGAGCTTATGAAGGGCAACCTTCCTCTGTCACTAAAGCGTAGACTCATCGATATGTGTATCTTGCCCGTCCTAACTTACGGTGCTCAAAGTTGGTCATTGACTGAGGATCAGAAGTCCAAACTCAAGATTTGCCAAAGAGCAATGGAGCGGAGTGTTTTGGGTGTTACTAGGCTCGATAAGGTGCCAAATACAACGCTTCGCTCAAAAACCGGCATTGCTGATGTCGGTCATAAAGCCGCTAAACTAAAATGGGATTGGGCAGGGCATGTTTGCCGCATGCATCCGGACAGATGGGCCACTTTGGTAACAAAGTGGACTCCCGAAGATGGTCGAAGGAAGAGAGGTAGGCCCCGGAAGCGTTGGTGCGACGACTTGCGTCAGTTTGAGAGGGAATGGTGGGAAGTGGCACACGATCGAGATATTTGGAAGGAGATGGGGGAGACCTTTGCCCAGCAGTGGGACAGTACAGGTTAAGTAAAAAAAAAAAAAAATCATAATCATATTTATTCATAAAAAGTATTTACACGCCATACAAAAATAAAATTGAGTACTAAAATAAAATAAACATACAATTAAATTCTCTAATATCTCCTGTTATTGCTGAATTAATTAACTTCTCTCTGTTCTCTGGTACCTTTCCCGATATTTGGAAACGTGGTCATCTAATTCCTCTCCCAAAAAAGAATATTCCTGTTTCTCTCTTCGACTTTCGCCCTATCTCCATCCTTCCTTTACTTTCTAAAATCATAGAGCATCATGTGAATCAGTGTCTATCGTCACATCTGTCACAACATAATATCCTGGGTCCTTTTCAATCCGGATTCAGGGTGGGTCACAGCACCACCTCCGCGCTTACCAAAATTACGGATGACATACGACTTAATATTGAAAACAAAAAGCTGACACTCCTCGTTTTGCTAGATTATACTAGTGCGTTTAACACTGTGGATCATGATGTTCTTTTCGAAATTATGCGTTCACTCAATTTCTCCGTGTCTTCTTTGTCTTGGTTTCTTTCTTATCTGGTAGGTCGACGCCAACTAGTCAGGATTGATGATAAGCAATCCGATTGGTGTGACGTAACTGCTGGTGTTCCCCAGGGAGGCATTCTGTCCCCGCTTCTCTTTGCGATTTTTATTGATGGGGTAACGGCGTTTCTATCCTCTTCTTTTCATCTTTACGCTGACGATCTTCAGATATATACCGCCGCCCCACTCGAAGATTTCAACGGTGCAATATCGCAATGGTCCAAAAATTTTGGGCTTATGGTGAATGCGTCTAAATCTCAAGCCATTGTAATAGGTAGTCAGTATTATATTTCTAGACTTAAGGATATACAGTTACCCAATGTTACGCTTGACAATCAAATTATTCCTTTATCAGATACAGTTAAGAACTTGGGTATTCTGTTTGACCAGATTTTATCATGGTCTCCTCAAATTGCAGAGCTGAGCCAGAAAATTTACGCTTCCATGCATTCTTTGAGACGCTTACAATACTTTCTTCTAGTGGACACCAAAGCACTTTTAGTACGAACGCTATTATTGCCTCTCTTTGACTATGCGGATGTGGCATATTTGGATTTGACTGAGGAGTTACTAGATAAACTAGAGAGGTTTCAAAACGTCTGTATTCGATAAATATTTGGCCTGAGAAAGTTTGATCATATCTCGGAGTATCGCCAGATTTTGAAATGGTTACCTATCAGACTGCATCGTCACACTCACATTCTTTTCTTTCTTTTTAATACTCTATATAACCCTAGGTCACCTGTATATCTTCAAGAAAAAATCTCCTTCAGAGTTTTCAATGACCGCCTTCGTGCCAGAGGTCAACCACTTCTAGAGATCCCTTCGCATACCTCAAAGTCCTACGGGAAGTCCTTTGCCGTGCTCGCTGTGCGTTTATGGAACGCATTACCAGTGGAGGTAAGAACGTCTCAATCCTTAGGCTCCTTTAAATTTAGAGTGAATAAGTTCTATGCAGAGTCATAAATTGAGTTATATAATATAATATTTATATGTATGTATTTATGTTTATATATATTTCTATATATTTTATATGTGTATGATTTGTATTTATATACTTAAGTAGTTGAATTGTATTAGCCTTATTTAAACTTTTTGTTTTTCGTTGTTCTGTACTTCTGTCTTCCTATTAATAATAATTGTCCTTTGTTTCTTTGGTCGACTGGAAGAGATCCCTTCTGGGATAAGTCCACCATTTGTACCATTGTGTTTGTAATTTTATATGATTAATGTTTGTTTCTAAGTACAATAAAGTTTTTAAATAAATAAATTAATAAATTAAATAAATTACGCATACACATACATAACTAATAATAATCATATAATTACAAAATAATCAAATGAAAATTATCACATTGAATTGGAATTATAAGCGACATTCATAAAATTCTTTTATACTGTAGAATGTACGCTCAAGAAGCCACTTTTTTAGCTTGACTTTAAAGCTTGTCAATGTAGTCGCCTGTTTTATATCAGGTGGTAACTTATTAAAGACAGACGGCCCCAGTACATGAGTCAGTCTGTCAGTCTTAGCTAGTCTGTGTGATATCAGGTGCAGTCGGTCAACATCGCGGAGCGCAATGTCGTGCACATCTCTCGGTCTTTGGTACTCGTCTTGTTTGCTAAAGACATATGTGGCTACCTGTAAAATGAAGGGATGGCAGCGTGAGGATTCTAAGGCTTTTAAAGTATGGTCTGACGGTTGTTCGCCATGACACGTGAACTATCGCGCGGACTGCTCGTTTTTGCATACGAAACGCTCGTTGCCATTCCGCGGCGCACCCCCATACCTCTAGGCCATACTGCAGGACAGACTGCACTATCGCAAAGTAGGTAGACCTCACCACCTCCCTAGGTACCACATCCGATAGTCGTCTTAGCGCGAAGCTAGTGCTTGCCAATTTACCGCACACTTTATCAACCTGTGTTTCCCAGGTAAGGGCACTATCCAGTTGTATTCCCAGGAAGGTAATGTCATCCACCTGTTCGATAGTTGTTCCTTGTGTAACAACAGATAATTGTCTCGGACGTTTCCCTCTAAGACTAAAGTGCAGATATTTAGTTTTGCTCGTATTAAGTACTAGTCCGTTAGTCTTGAACCAATGAGCCACTTGGTATGCAGCCTCATTCAGTTTCATTTCTAACTTGTCGACATTAGGTGCGCAGAATACCACTGCAACGTCATCAGCAAACATGTAAATTTCGCCAGCCTCAACAGAGTCTGGTAGGTCATTCATCAGCAGGGAAAATAAAATATTTGACACTGATGAACCCTGAGGCACTCCCATCGTCGTGGTTAACGCGTCTGATCTTACTTTTCCGCCCACACCAACCACAACTTGAGATCTTTGGGAGAGCAAGTCCACAAGTAACATCTTAGTTTTCCCGTCTATACCATAGTGGGGAAGTTTAGCTCCCAGCAGAGGGAGGTCAGCCACATCAAAGGCCTTTGATAGGTCACAACAAAAGACCGCGACATGCTGACGCTGCTCGCGGGCTTCCATTACGCATCGTACTACCTGCCTAACTAATTGCGTTGTCGAACGTCCTTCGCGATAGGCGTATTGACGGTCTGACAGCGCATCAAATGAGTTTAGGTACTCTATAAGTCGAGTAGAAATACCATTTTCATTGACCTTTGATATCGCCGGTATTATAGAAAGTGGTCTAAAATTATTAATATCTCCGATATTTCCCTTACCTTACTTACCTTTATATATAGGCGAGATTTTACTTAGTTTCAAAGACAAGGGATATACCCCTTCCCTTATACACTGATTAAACAATTGTGCTAATACCGGCGATAAAGGTATCGCTGCAGTTCTCAGAAGCTCCATCGATATGCCATAGATGTCTTTTGTTGGCTTGTGTGGTATATATACGCCAGGTTATTATTTCAAAAACCTCTTCAATACTGAAATACTCGTATTGTTATCTTAGGGAGCGATCTGCAGGTGGTCGAGCAGCATGCAGCAGAGCACAATCCTGTTGTATGTCAGCTTGCGGGGCAGCACACGGCGCCGCGGCACCTACAAACCTATCGTTCATGGCATTTACAGCATCCAGTTTGGAGCCGAATTTGCTTCCATCTATGTCAACAATTACGTCTGTAAAGTCAGTTGCCGATCGACTTACAGTACCCCTCTCCCTGTTAACATTTTGCCACATATCTTTACATTTACCACAAATATTTTATTTTGCTTTTAGTATTTGTTGTTATAGCGGCAATAGAAATACATAATTTGTGAAATTTTCAACTATCTAGCTATCGCGGTTCTTGAGATGCAGCCTGGTGACAGACAGACGGACAGACGGACAGACAGCGAAGTCTCAGTAATAGGGTCCATGAGTTCCAATAGCTTTTGTCTTCATGTCTTTGCGTATATTGCTTTATACTCGTATCCAATATTAGGTTATGTATTTATAACTACAAAAAACACTATTTTTACCAATATTCAATTTATGTTTAGCCTGGCACCCATTAGAACCCACATTCAAATCAACTCTTACTGGGCGTCGCTGTATATTTCAGCCATTCTCCCAAATTCCACGCACATGACGTCCATTCTGTTCACACTTTGTTACGTATCGTTTTGAAACGTTGCAAAATTTACTGTATCTATATCAATACATATAATAAAATCACAACCGATCGCTCTCTGTACAAAGACATGATAATAAATGAAGTCACGGGCAGACGGCTAGTTTTTTTATACATTAAATAATATTTGTATAAAACTATATTAACTATATAGTGAGGGAGGCGACTTTTTTGTATATTACATAGTCCGTACCCAAAGGGTAAAAACGGGACCCTATTACTGAGATTTCGCTGTCTGTTCATCTGTCCGTCTGTCTGTCATCAGGCTGTATCTCAAGAACCGCGATAGCTAGATAGTTTAAAATTTCACAAATTATGTATTTCTATTGCCGCTATAACAACAAATACTAAAAACAAAATAAAATAAATATTTGATGGGGGCTCCCATACATTAAAAGCGATTTTTTTGCCCATTTTTTGCTCGATAACAATAATGGCAACAGGTAGGCACTTGAAATAATATATCAAAATACTCAGTTGTATTTTTACTTTAATAATAGATAAGGCTCCCATACAAAAAACTTGATTTTTATGGATAATGGTACGGAACCCTTCGTGCGCGAGTCCGACTCGCACTTAGCCGGTTATTTATATAACTTTAACGCAATAGGTTTTTACGTACGTACACCAAATTTTAAAAGAAAAGCAATACTTTTTGTTACACCAATATTCTTCGCATGCATACAGTGTGATATATATACGTAAATACTTCTTCTTCTTATCTTAGTGTATTTCCGGTTGCATTTTCAGCGGTAACGTTTCAGAATCCGGGGTCCGCTAATCCTAAACTAGGTGATTTGACGAGGTTACTTTTTGCAAGCCAAAATGTAAACTAAAAGCAACTCTAGGTTAGGAAAAATTGGCAAAGGTTGTACGGCGCTATATCCCTTGATCGACTTTTACGACCTGCCCGGAAAGATAAGCAGCTGGTACATTCTATGTTTTTATTTCGCTTCCAGAACAGCATGGAAGATTGACATACGTACATACTACCACGTCTTTATGCCTAGCGGGGAAGACAGTGCCCAAGGTTATAGGTAATTCCTAAAGCTATATTTAGCACTTTGGTAGGCATATATGCAGAAGACGGAATCAAATAAGTGACGGGTTGCTAAGCGGTATCGCCTATTGACATGGTTACTGAGGTCGTTTGAACTCTTTGCCAGCTATTACGGCCTGCGCGGGAAAAGAAGCAGCTGGTACATTCTGGTGTTGCAAACATTCATAGGCTACGGCAACAGCGGTCCATAAGGTGGACCGTAGGTATGCTTGTTGGCCAACTTACAAGTATAAAAAAACGAAACTTATAAATTAATGAAGTATATAATTTAGTTAAGATTTTCTTCATAGTTCCTTTTAACGTTTTTAGGGTTCCGTAGCCAAATGGCAAAAATGGGACCCTTATAGATTCGTCATGTCTGTCTGTCTGTCGGTCTGTCCATCTGTATGTCACAGCCACTTTTTTCCGAAACTATAAAAACTATACTGTTGAAACTTAGTAAGTAGATGCATTCTGTGAACCGCATTAAGATTTTTACACAAAAGTAGAAAAAAAAAACATACATTTTGGGGGGTTCCCTTTACTTAGAACTGAAACTCAAAAATTTATTTTTCATCAAACCCATACGTGTGGGGTATCTATAGATAGGTCTTCAAAAATGATATTGAGATTTCTTATATCATTTTTTTTCTAAACTGAATAGTTTGCGCGAGAGTCACTTCCAAAGTGGAAAAATGTGTCCCCCCCCCCTGTAATTTCTAAAATAAGAGAATGATAAAACTAAGAAATATATATGATGTTCATTACCATGCAAACTTCCAGCGAAAATTGGTTTGAACGAGATCTTGCAAATAACTTTTTTTAATACGTTATAAATCGTAAACCGTAGTTTAATTTTCATTTAATCAACTTAAATATAAAAATATAAAAAAAACATACTATAAGAATTTTATATTAAGTTACTTGCTGCTACGGAACCCTTCTTGGGCGAGTCCGATTTGCACTTAGCCGCTTATTTGCTTCTCGAATTATACTTTCTTGTAATAGGTACTTGATTTAAAAATAATAATAAATTAAATGAAAAGTATTTACGATATGTTACTGGAATGATAACTACACATTAGGCATCGCTGTTTTTAATATTTACGGATTAGAAAAAATATCTGAGACATAACAATAAATACCTAGCTTACTTGATGGCACTGTCGCTTTAATTGCGAAAACGCTAGCAGTGCGCACTCCTGCCGGGCCACCGAGCTTCTCGCAGATTAATAATATTAGACATAGATAGATAGATGTGGATTATTATGGATACGATACATATTGTACTGTTACATAACTGAAAATATTTACTAATCTCATTCTTAATGTTATAAATCGAGAACCCCAGCGCGCACCTATATCTATGTATGTTGATCTTGGGACTACACCTCAACCTCTCTTTGTAATTGATAATTTAATAACCATAAGCCTTTTTTTTTTTTCTTGCCATAGTTCTTTCTCCTGCCGAAACCTATTTAATCCAAGAGTGGGTTTCAGTGGGAGCGCCACATAACATCAATTTCAAGAAAAAAAACCATAAAAGTTTTTTTTCATAAAAGTTACAGCTAAAGAATTTTTTTCATAAGTTTCAATTTCCTTTATGCCACTGCTAAAGAAAATTTTCATAAAAAGTTCTGTTTCCGATACATTTTGCAACGCAACGACTAGATCAGATGATCGAGGATATGATGGTTGAGTCAGATAGGAAATTAAAGCCTACGATATTACCCACACACAATAATCTTGCTGATATGTAATCTTTTCCTATGTTTTTAAATTGAGTACGTAATTATGTAATAGCCCAAGCAGCACACAACTTGTATATTATCTAAAAAAAATGTGGATTTAGGGCCTTAAGATAAATAATCACTTTAATTTGGCACTAGCAAAGATTAAAATGTATATATCGGCATTTAATAATAAATAAATAAAATGTTTATAAAATGCTCTGTCTGCCCCATTAGGGATAAAGACGTGATAGTATGTATGTTTATTGGGTAACTAAATGTTTACAGTCGTAATCAGTTGTGGGTGCCTCCTTTTAAGCAATATTTGCTTGTGCCAGGAGACACCGCTCTCTTATAACAGTTAATTATAATTTTACCAAATAAACTAAGGTACACTTAATTGACACATAATCAAATTTAAGGATATGTTGAGAGTTAGGTAGTGTGAGTTAGGAAGTATATATATTATATTATTTGTATAATAATTAAATAGATAATCATTTACTTTTTTTTTGATAAAGCAAATTTAACCAATGTGAATAAAATAAAATAATATAATAATCTACGAATAATAATTCTCTAGAAATGTAACGCTCCTACATTCACCGCTTCGATTCTGATTCCATTTACGCAAACAAACTAACAGTAATGACAACGAAACACTCAAACACACGCAGAGACACAGATGCATCCTATTGGTTGCGACAAAGTCACGTCGTCGTCGCCGGTGGGGGACGGTACAACGCTTGGATGGTATTGTGCAGTACGCTAAAATAAATTAGCTTGTTTAAGCATTAATTTTTTTATTGAAAAACTTAAATACAACAATGAATTTAAGTAATTATTTGAAGTATAATATTTTTTGATATACCATACATACATGGTTTAATTCAGGTTATATTGAAATAAAGAATTAAACATAATTTAAAGTATGTATAAGTAGTAAGGTACACTGGTACAGTGCAGCAAAAAAAAAAATGGACCCAATTGCCCGGTCGACTATCCTATAGTTCTCACTGCAAAAGTGTACGTTGTATATTTTACAATTTTTACGAGGCATCCGATCAAATTCATTTCTCTCCAGGTGAACCGCGTTTATCCACTTATCATGCAGAATTTCATTTGTTGGGAATCTGTTTCAAAAACATTTGTACTAATTCATCATACCATCCATCATACTAGAAACAAACATCTTTTTTCCGAGCACGCCGCGTGAGAGGTACATACTGCAGGAAAAAAATCTTAGGTACAATTTGCATAACACTTTCCACAGACGTCAAGTATGGAATATTACAATGTTTATTTCCTTGTATATGAAATGTGTCCTGTGTTTTTCATGTCTTGTATGGCTTCTACACCACTTCACGGCACAAGACAGCATTTTTAATGAATGATTATCGCTAAAACATAGCAATATTCTCAAAGGAAACTTCTTGCGACGCCGCCGCACGACTCGAGTGTCACGGCGAACTGTCGCGCCGCGCGGCTCTTATTTTAAGCCCCGCCCGCCGCGGTACATATCGCGTGGAATTATTTTTCGGGATTAGATAAGATAAGATAAGATAAAATTTCTTTATTGCACCAACTAAGTATGACAATAATCAAAAGTACATTTCAAATATAGTAGGTACAAAGGCGGACTTATCACTAAAGTGATTTCTTCCAGCCAACCTTTGGGTAAAGAAGATTATAAAAGATGTGGGGGAGTTGGCGCAGTTAGAGTTCTAGAGAATTATTATTCGTAGATAATAATAGAGAAAATATGTAAAATGTGTGTGCGTATCTATATGGTTGAATTGCTGATGAACGTCTCGAGTTCATCGTATGTTTTACCTTTTAGCCATATTATTAGCATCGACTTACACTCACCATATGTTTTGTTATAAATATATAAGACCTTATTTATCCTAATATATTCGTATTATAGTCCAAGATAACTATGTAGTATCGATCCCCGTGCCCTATTTCGCGAATTTTTAAAGTAACATAAAAAAAAGAGAAAATATTACGTCTGGCAACATCCTACGTAACCTGTCATTCGTTCTTTCGCGCCCGTACGCGGTGATAGAAAATTTTCGTAATTAGTGTATTTTGTGGTATAACTGTGATTTTACGGATAAATAAAATAAACATACCAAAATCCGACGATAAAATAAGAAGGAACCTGGAAAAATACAGAAAAAAGATTCGCAAATATGAAGGACGCCGGCACTGTAAGTACGTACCTACAAAAGTTTTTATTGCAGGTATTGCAGCTTATAAAACAGCATATTCCTGAGAAAAACTAATAAATGCTTACCCATCACCAATATTGGAGAAGCTCACATCACCTTTAGTGGTGACGCTCACATACTCACATTATCTAACCTGCATTTTCGCGTTGCGATATGCACCGTCCCGCTGGGGTGGAATATACCTGTGAGCTGTGAATTTATCCTATTTTCACTTACTACTCTCCGTTGGAGAGTTGTGGATTTGTAAGCCTTTCGTGTTATAATCGAGTACTAAGTTGGAACTATTTCCAATATAACTAGTTAAAACTAGGTTCTAGTTTTTTATATGGTGATAATATATGAGCTTCATAGTTTGCACTAGACTCTAAACGAGTGGGCACTTATAGGTTGTCTGCCATAGCACAACCTATTTTGGGATTCTCGAAATTTATATATATTTTTCATGTTCGTCGTGTTTTTCAGCATCAGAATCTAATTCTGAGAATATCCCATGTACTCCGATGGAAGAAAAGTTGCATATTGAACCTATACAAGACGTTGAGCCTATGGAAGAGCTCATCGAACACATGGAAGATCCGGTAGAACTGGTAGAAAATATTGGGAATGAAGATCCAGAAGAATTAGATAATGATATTTTAGAAGCATTGGGTGCTTCAAGAGAAGATACTGCATTTGGAGCTTCAATCAACCCTTCAATTTTAAAACCCTTTGAAAAAATTCTTTATGAAGGTCTAGAAAAAGAAGAAAAGGAAAATATATTATATAAAAAATATAAATATAAAATCTTTAAAAATACCAGAGAACCTCAATGGTCTGGAAGCACCCAAGTTAAACATTGAACTACTAGGCATCATGCCGAATAACCAAAGAGTAAGAGATAGTCTAGTTGAGCAACGCCAGAAAGAAATGGGCTTAGCGACAAGCAACATACTGTCGGCAATAGAATTGCTATCTAAAAAGGATTATGATAAGATTAAAATTATAAAAAAGTTAAGTGACTCAGTGAAGATCCTCAGTAATCTTCACTACATGCAAACTAATTTAAGGAAAAAGTTAATTAGTCCACTTTTAGATAAAAATCTAAATCTCAACTTAAAGGATAACAAGCGATCTGAATCCGAACTGTATTCCAAACTAGATGACACTGTTAAATCAGTGTCAGTTATGAAGAGGGCCAGTTCCATTATGTTGCCAAAAAAGGCAAAAAACTGGCAGCCTCCCCGGTCGGGACAACAACGAGGACGAGCAACACCGACTCGGGGAGCGTATTCCCAATCAACTCAACGGCAGAGTCGACCGCTAGTGAAGTCATCGTACAAGCAAGCTCGTCGAACAACTACATCAACGAGGAGTCGGGGCAGATACCCATAGAAAAGGTAAAGTTTGCAGGACGACTGCAGTTTTACAGTAAATACTGGGAACAAATTACTCAAGATCCCTTGATCTTGCAATGGGTACTAGGCTACCAGATCTCATTCACGTCATTGCCATCTCAAAAGGTGTCTCCACGAAAAAATGACAATTTTAATAGAGATGAGAAAATAATTATTTTAAAGGAAATTTCTGATCTCCTCAAATCCGGTGCTGTGTCCAAATGTCAGCCAGCCCCTGATCAATTTTTATCTAGTATTTTTACTGTCCCAAAGAAGGATGGTTCCCATTTATATTAAATTTAAAACTTTTTAACAACTTTGTAGAGACTGTTCATTTCAAAATGGAGGATATTAGGACAGTATGTAAATTGATTTCTAAGAATGATTACATGTGTACCATTGATTTAAAGAATGCTTACTTTGTTGTCTGTACTTAATCTGTACATCCGGACTACAGAAAATATTTGAGATTTATATTTAATGATTCACTATTCCAATTTAATTGCTTACCTTTTGGTTTAGCTTCAGCTCCATATGTCTTCACTAAATTATTGAAACCTGTTTTAGAACATTTGCGAAATAAAAATATCCGTATTGTCTTATATCTTGATGATGCTATATGTTTTGGTACTTCATATGAGGAATGTCGTAGGAACAGAAACTATGCAATAAGGATTTTTCAATACCTTGGATTTGTTATAAACAGGGAAAAGAGTAGACTCAACCCCTCCTGTATAGCAGACTATCTGGGTTAATTCTCAAACTATGACCATTAGCTCTACAGACAAGAAAAAGAAGAAGTTACTGGATTTAATTAATGAGTTTTTAAAGAAAAAACACAGTACTATTAGAGAATTTGCAATACTTTTGGGTAACCTTGTTTCAGTCTGCATGGCAGTAGCTTATGGATTTGTTTACACAAAGGTCTTAGAAAGACAAAAATTTCTTGCCCTTCAAGACACTGGATCATATGACAATAATATGATAATAAGTAGTGATATAAAACTAGATTTAGGATGGTGGAAAAGAAATATAGTTAACGGTAATAACAAGATAAAACAGTACAATTTTCAAAGGGAAATTTTTTCTGATGCCTCTCAGTCAGGTTGGGGTGCTTATTGTGACGGAGAAAGTGCTAGAGGTCTGTGGTCTGAAAATGAAAAAGACTTTCATATAAATTATTTAGAGCTGCTGGCAGCATTGTTTTCTCTGAAATCGTTTTGCAAAAAACTTCATGACTGTGAAATTCTTTTAAGGATAGACAATACTACTGCAATATCATACATAAATAGGATGGGGGGCATTCAACACCCACTTCTAAATAACCTAGCAAGGGAAATTTGGCAGTGGTGTGAGGCCAGAGGACTTTGGATCTATGCATCATACATTAAATCAAGGGAAAATAAAGATGCGGACTATCAGTCTCGTGTGGTCAACAGGGATACAGAATGGGAAATCTCAGACTTCTCTTATAACAAGATCATATCTATACTTGGTACACCCCAAATAGATTTATTTGCCTCACGTATAAATAAGAAGTGTAACAAATATGTCTCATGGCATAGAGATCCAGACGCATGAAACATAGATGCATTTACATTAAAATGGTCTCAATTTTTCTTTTACGCGTTTCCACCATTCTGTTTATTACTGAAAGTTATGCAAAAAATTAATGCAGACAATGCCACTGGTATAGTAGTCTTCCCTATATGGCCAGGCCAACCGTGGTACCCTTTACTTAAAGCTATGGCAATATCGGAGATGGTGGTATTACACCCATCCCATAATTTGTTAACTTTTTTCAGAGAACCACACCCATTGACGTCGCAACCTACCCTGGGGGCATGCATATTATCCGGGAGGCGTTTAAAAGAAGAATGATCTCAGATAATGCCATTAACATTATGATAGCATCCTTATCTCATAATACAATTAAGCAGTATAACAGTTGCCTTTTGCAATGGTGGAAATTTACAGAAAATAAAAATTTAAATGTGTTTTGTGCATCAGTACCTACTATAATTTCTTATCTGACATCTATTTTTCAAAAGGGTGTTTCTTATCAAACATTAAATTGTCATCGTTCGGCATAGGAAATCATATAGGTACTGATGATAGAATAAAACGTTGGTTCAAAGGAGTTTATAAGTTACGTCCCTCAATGCCCAAATATAATTATGCCTGGGATCCTGCAACTGTTTTATCATATATTGCACACTGGCATCCGCTGGATAACTTTAATTTAGAGAAGATTACAAAGAAAACTGCTACTCTGCTTATCTTGAACACTTGCCACCGAGTGCAAACAATTAATTCTATTAAGTTAAACAACATACATTTTACTCAAACTGGTGTTCAAATAATTTTAACTGATATTCTAAAAACATCCGCGGCTAATAAGCCACAACCTAAGATAGAATTGCCTTATTTTAATGACCAATCTCTATGCCCAGTGAAGACACTAGCTGTGTACATAGAAAAAACTAAATCTCTAAGAAAAAAGAATTCAGATTACCTTTTTATCCCTTCGAATGTCGGCATAGCAGACACAATAGTAAAACAATACATCAGACGCCCGCTCCGGGCGTCCGACAGTTAAAGGGTTATTGCTTTCAAAAAACCTAACTGCAGAGCCAGTAGTCAATCCGTAAGTAGGTGGGTGAAGCAAGTGATGGAAGAAAGTGGTATAGATGTAAAAATGTATTCAGCACACTCATCACGACATGCTGCCACTTCGTGTGCTAGAAGGGGGGGCTATCTGTGGATAGCATTATTAGTGCGGTGGGCTGGTCACCAAATTCAGATACTTTTGCCAGGCATTACAATAGGCCGGTTCAAGAAGTGTCTAATAAAGTTTTATTTGCTAGAGCCGTATTACAAAGTTAATTATTTTTATTTGAAATGTTATGTTTTAATAATGGTAAAGTAAGAAGTTACTTAATTTTTATTTTAAAAGTGTGGAGCATTTAATTATTATATAGATTAACAATTTTGCAAGATATTCCAAAATAGTTCTGAAGCTACTTCTTTATGTTAAATATTTAATATACTTTTCAGAAGTTGTTGATGTTGTTAATTTATATTTTATTAATAACGTTTGAAGGATATTGAGTTTTTGTTGTGTCTGACCAAGCAAATGGTCATTATAAGATAGTCGTAAGTAAAGTTAATAAATACTATTTTGCTAAATTGTGTTCTTCTCTGAACATCTACATAGTTATCTTGGACTATAATACGAATATAATGATAGGATTAAACGAACTTACCTTAAGTGAAGTTCAATCCTAATTATATGAAGTATCCAAGATAAGGATATTTCCCACCCACCTCTATATATATACATAGATATATACATACATATATATACCCATGTACTCTGAAATAATGACAGGTTACGTAGGATGTTGCCAGACGTAATATTTTTTTTTTTTTTTTTATGTTACTTTAAAAATTCGCGAAATAGGGCACGGGGATCGATACTACATAGTTATCTTGGACTATAATACTTCATATAATTAGGATTGAACTTCACTTAAGGTAAGTTCGTTTAATCCTATCATTATAAATGATAGAAGCCCGTGACTCTAACTGCGACCTAGCAAATTGAGTATTCACTGGGGGGATATAAGCAACATCTGTTTTCCTTCTTCTCCCTCTCCCAGCAACATCAGCAATATAAGGTAGGGATTTATGCTTTTTTAATGCTAACTGTAGAATATATAGTTTTCTAACTGATAGAAGGTCACTATATTCATATAATTCCGTGGTCGGACACAAACGGTTTTTAAAGTACATGACTTTTAACAATGTTCTTTGCGCCCGTTCAACCTCTAGAAAACGAGTTTTCAGTGCGCCACCCCAGACCCGAATACAGTAGGTAAAAACAGATTGAACCAGAGCAGTATAAATGTTGTTTAAAATTAATTTAGATGCTATATGGCGAAGTGTCTTGAACATCCAAACAAATTTGCGGATTCGAGCAGTAACTTGCTCAATTTGAGGATACCAGGAAAGTTGCTCATCAACAATTATACCTAAGTATTTTGTCTGTGAGACTCTAGTTATGGAGGGACAGACACAGTTCATGTTTGACAAATTATCACATGTGTGAATTTTTACATTAATATCATGGGGAGGTTGTGTTTTATTATTAATAAAGTGACACATGTAATAAGTTTTACTAGTATTTAATGTAAGTAAATTATGTTTTAACCAAACCGCAACCCTAGCCATACCCTCCTCTGAACTCCCAAGAACATTATTCCAGGTCGAACCGGTGAAAACGATAGCGGTATGTCAAAATCGCGTCAGCGTACGTCAAAATTGTACCATTTTTTAGTGTCGTGTTACAGAGGTCATTTATCTCTTGTGATAATGCTTATTGGTATATAATAGTCTAAAAAATATATATTACAATGCAAACAGTCGTAAATTAACATCTGATAATTTTAATATAAATCATCTTGAAAACTATTAACATATATCGATCATTTGAAAAGCGTAATGCATTATATTAACATTAATCAATGATTGTATAATGTCTTAAACTGTACTTAAACATTTTTGACGATTAAAACCTGTATATTGATCTGTGATTGTGTTAATATAATGCTAGTCATACACCAGCTTTGACTAAATAAGATATAATGCATTTGCTTAGTTTTTTTACTTTATTAAAAAGCAAATAAAGCCAATAGCTGTATTTTGATCTAATTTAATGTATTTTTACATACACAAGTAATAAATTGATCATAACTTAGCTTTGCAAACCGACTCCTAAATAAACTTTAATTTTATCTGTCGCCATTTGTTTTCTGTTTTCTTTTGTTATAAAGATAATTTGAAGTCACCAAAATCTATTCAAACAGCGTTAATGTTGATTACTTTTATTCACGGATGACCGAAAAAGCAAATTATATGTGTAAAAACTGTGTTAACAGCATATATTTTACAAAACGTTTATATTGAGGTTATGTTTTTACAAATAATTTTAATAAAAAAACATTTTTGCGAGGGCGCCTTAATTTTTTACCATAAACCCTATATATGTTTACAGTAAATTTATGCCCGCAGGTCCATTTCACTAAAAACACAGAATAAAGATCTCTCACGCAAAATTAATTTTCTATTTACATCACATCACATCTGCACGCCATAATATGTTGACCCAATAAATGTATATTTTTTTAATCTATGTGATAATATATTTACAAAGAAAATAATGGAGTACGCATTAAAAGAGGATTAAATCAACATATTGTCAAATAAAAAGCTGTATACCAATTGTAATGAAGTTACAAATAATGTCTTTAGCATAGGGATATGCTCTTTACTGACTTTATTAAAGGTAATATACAAAAGTTGTATTGTCATTAAACTGCTGATCTACTGATACTGGACACTTGCCTCCAACAAAAATTTTCACTTTAAACCCAAATATTTCAGAAACGGATCCCTAAATCGAAAAATGGTGTTAACAAGCTCACAATGTTTTTAAGAGACCTATTCAACGAAACTCCACACAATGTGTTTGTCAAAAAAAATATATTGACTACCTCTTTACTTGTATGGCAGCTACCCTAAACAAATTTTTTTTCCAGATTTTATTTTACGACTTTTTCGCCATGATTAATATACATATCTATGCCAAATTACAGTTTTATAGTACTTATAGTTTTTTGAGTAGGGCCGCGGACGGACTACGGAACCCTAAAAACCGGCTATGAGCGAGTCGAGTTCACGCAGGAAGGGTTCCATGCCATTAACGAGCAGATAACGGCAAAAATCATTTTTTTTGTATGGGAGCCCGCCTTAAATATTTTATACTGGTTTTTGTATTTGTTGTCATAGTAGCAAAAGAAGTACATAATATTTATTTTTTATTTATTTATTTATTTATTGTAAGACTAAATACAACGGTTTTTTTACCAATTACAGTATCTAGAGAATTTATAGCTAAATATAACTAAATGTACTTACAGTTAAAACTTGTATGTCGACTTGTATATAATAAATATATATTATATACAAGTCGACTCACTTTCATCATACTCGCAATATATAAGCAGTTTCCTTACAATCACATTCGCTCCATCAGCAAACACATCACATTCAGGTTGCTGATTCAGGAATGCGTTAAGATCTGTAAGCATGCGAAATAGAGGAGCTTGCTCATGTGATACCGTGCGTGTGATCGGCGGGGCGAACAGTTTTCGCGGCTGACACGAGCGTTGCACCAAACATCTATTTGGCACATTCAGGCGACAAAGGTGTTTATGAAGCTCAGGGACGTCGATAAAGTTACGTAATATTTTTAAACAAATAATCAATTGCCCTAGATCTCTACGGGTTCTAAGTGAGTTTAACCCAAGAGACCCTAGAAGAAACAACGTAGGATATAGGTAGGGATAATATCCGTAGATACGTTTATAGAGGTATCTTAGAAATGCCTTCTGAACTTTTTAGCGTGTACGTTGTTTCATGAGGGTTCCAAATGGAGCTACTGGATTCAAGTTTGCTGCGAACTAATGCATAGCATAAAAGTTTAATTGCATACGGATTATTAAAGTCACTAGAGTTTCGTAAAACGAAACCAAGACGTCTGAAACTCTCTTTAACTAAAGATGAAATATGATCATGAAAAGTTGATTTGGTGTCAAATTTTACACCAAGATCTTTATATGATTCAACACGGCTGATAATATTATCATTTAAAACATATTCGTGGTGTGTCTTGAATTGTTTTCGTCCAAATGTCATAACACAACATTTGTTTACATTAAATGACATTTTATTTTGTTTACTCCATTTTTGGACAGCATCTATATCTTGCTGTAATAACTGACGATCTGTATCATTCCTAATTTCTAAGGCTAACTTCAGGTCGTCAGCATATAACAAACATTTTGCATGTTTTACCACTTTCGCTAAGTTATTTATCATTATAAGAAACAATAGTGGACCTAATATAGATCCTTGACTAACTCCTGAACGTGTATGATAAGGTTCGGAGGTGTAAGAGCCATATTTCACAAATCGTTAGCGATCTCGTAGATAGTCTGAAAATAATGTCACTAGCTTTGGTGTAAAACCCATGGATTGTAAATGTGATAGTAATATATCGTTGTCCACCCTATCGAAAGCCTTTTGATAATCAAAATATACTACGTCTACTTCGTTACCGTTATCCATAGCCTCTGATATGTAGTTTACTATTATTAAAAGATTGGTATCTACTGATCTCCCTTCTCTGAAGCCGTGTTGTTCATCGGATAGAAAAGAGCGTAATTGGTTGTAAATTTTATTGTGAAGCACACGCTCACACACTTAAGCTGGTACTGATGGTATAGCAACGGGTCGGTGGTTATCTACGCATAGATTGTCATTTGATTTAGGTATAGGAGTGACACGAGATATTTATCATTCCTCAGGATATTTACCGGTATGAATTACAGTATTAATTATGTGTTGTAATGGTAAAATGATAAAATCTTGGCACATTTTTAAAAGCTGAGACGGAATATTATCGGGTCCTGTAGAGCATTCAGATTTTAATTTATTAATTGCCCATTCAATATCTTTTACACTACATTCGGAAATATCTATGTGGTAAAAATCTAAATTGTTAATTAGACTAGGTTCTTATTTATGAGGATCTAAATTTGGTGTGTCTGGTAAGAATACGCTAGAAAAATATTTAGCAAAGGCTTCTGCTGCGTCGACACCTGTGTATGTTTTGCCATTGAGAGATACATTTGGATTCAAAGAACGCTGAGACCTTAGGTTTGAAATATGCTGCCAAAATAGCTTAGGTTTATATTTTATTTTATTTTTTATACCCTGAACATAAAACTTGTAGGCTGCAGATATGCGTTTTTTAAGATCAGTTCTTAAGTTTATAAATAATACGCGAGATTCATCTGATTTATTACGTTTCCAGTCTCTGTGTAGCTTTAATTTCTTTTTTAAATCGCTTATCATATCTGCCATGAACCAAGTTGGATAACAGTTATTATATTTACTATTTCTAATTTTTTTTAGGTACAGTTTGATCAAATATGTTATAAATAATGTTGTAGAAATTAGTAGTGGCAGCCGTCACGTCATTCGTAGTTATTACGTCTTCCCAAGTTTCATTGGAGAGTAAATTTATAATTTCTGTGTAGTCAGCTTTGTTGAAGTTCCAGTCTTTATTCCGGTCAATATTACTGGGTTCTAATTTAGTAATTTTATTATTAAGTGATTCAATTTTGTAAGTGAACTCTAAAGGCGGGTGAGGAAGATCAACATTGACTATGCCACCGAACTCAGATTCCAAGACCGGCGAAACATTAGCGCATTCCTGAACCAGAACAACATCTAATTTGCTCCCAATAGCATTAAATATTTAATTCATCTCTTTCATACCACAATAAGAAAGAAAATAACAATAATAATTATTGACATTGGTTGAAGCACTATTTAAATTAAGATCACCTATTATAACAATATGTCCTTTTAAATTACTTAGGAAGCTTTCCACTTTACAAAACCAGTTAAGATAAATATCGTCAGTAGCACTAGGGCTAATGTACACTACGCAAACATAGACAGTCTGACCTTGCACGACGAACGACGCCCATAAGTCCTCACCACACTCAGTTTCGAATTCCTTGCGTCGTTCCAGCGTGATACCAGAGCGTGCAGCGAGCAGCACGCCACCACCCGCGGAGCCGCGGTCGCGCCTTACAACGTTCCATCCACCACACATTATTTCACTGTCCGAAAAAGTGTTGTTAAGATTCGTTTCCGTTACAGCTAGAAGGTCGTGTTCCAGTAATCTTAAGTTAGTTTTCCATAATTCTAATTTTGTTCTAATGCCACGAACATTCTGATAGAAAAATTCTAGATCACGGGTTTTCTTATTAAATATCTTATTTTGGACGTTCGTATTTTTTTCCGAGCTACAAACATTATTGTTAGTTTTGTGCTTTTCGAAAGTTGCTTCTTGGCTTACGAAAGGACATCCAGGGTTTCACTTGTGCATTATTCGGCCAAATTTCAGGGGATACGCATTTTGTATAGAGCTCTTCCGGAACTGTTATCTTGTATGATTTGTAATCACCACGAGGTTTGAGTTCATCAACTGAATATTTACTGCCTGGGAACAGGCTCTGCAAGTAACGATCAATTTCCTCAACATTTGATTCCATATTCCAAAGATGAATAATTTTCCGAGGTTCAACTGCTTTAACACTAGAGGACACGCGCGCTCTACTATAGTAGAACAGGAGCAAACTTTTGAGTCGTGTCATCTCATTTTTTCATATATACTCTCCCGCTCCTAGATAAGCCTCGACTACTAAACTCCGGTTCATTTTAGTGTGCCGCACGTATAAAAAGAGGCCGCACGTCGATATTATTTCGCGACAAAATCCTTATTCTACCTGAGTAGTACGCGCGACCACTTGTGTAATTAATATATGAGGTAAGTAACTTATACTTAGTTGTTTTTCTTTAGTTTTTTAAAACATTTTTTTTATGCATTATATTTTATTTTGTACTTTGTTTTTTTTAGCACCAAAATTTATCATGGCCTCAGAATGGGAACGTCGTGTATCAAAATGGCTGGAAGAGGAAATTGAAGATGATGAGGAAATTATTGAAAGCGGTGACGATGGTAATGCTGGCATAGTGTCAGAACCAATTAGTCAAGAGGGCAGAAGTCAGGTGCAAGATGAGGAGATGGCTCAAGACCACGTGACCAATACCACACAGTCTGAGCAGTCGTCGTCAAAATATGATATTCTTCTCTCTCAATTGAGGCAAGTTGAGCGTACAGAGGTGAGTGGCAACTTTTTTATATCAAAAAATGGAACACGATGGAATAAATCACCTCCAACTCAAACTATTATGCATTGAATGCAACGAAAACAGTGATTCAATTAAAAAAAATATCAGAAATCTAAAAAAAATATGTGTTTTGATTTGTAACTTGCCAAATATGTAACTTTTTATGTGATCTATTAAAAATGTTCCTAATTAAGTAAATTTAACAATGTAAACAAAAATTTTGTAACTTTAATTTTCTAAAATAAATCTTCTTTAGTAAAAATGCTTATTTTTATTCAAAATTGCCATATTATTGATTTTTTTTCAATTTTAAAGTGTTCTACTATAGTAGAGCGCGCGAGCATACTTGCAAAGAAATGGGGCGCGTGCACTCTAGTGTTAAGGAATGTAACATCAGGACCAGCTGTACAGCGTTGTGAGACGGTTCTTGGTTGCTTTTTTTTCACGTATGTCTATCCAGTTGCTTTCATCTAGTTTCAAAGACCTGATGGTACGCTGTTGGAAGGGGGATCGTTACGCGTTGACTGCAGTTGTTCAGTTGCTACTGTTTTATTGCCACTTTTGATAATGATGCCAGAAACTTTGTTAATAGCTGAGGTTTTAATAGAACTGGGAGCTACAGTTTGAGTTGATGCTATCAATTGCTTTGATGTACTATTTTGATGAGTCTTCGTTTTTGGTGCTCTAGATTTAGTCTTTAAACGGTTTGAGTTATTAGGCACTTTATTAACAAGTTCAGGTATCGGTGGAGTACTCTGACTACCGTCGGCCATAGTATTATGGCATTTGCAATCACATAAGGTTGATTTTGTAGTAGATATTTCAATACTTTGCAAACGCTCATCTATTTCAGTCAGTTTTATATTACTTGCATCCTGTTTAGTATGTGAAGTTTCAATTAAAAGAAGAACTTTTGATAGCTTGTCATTTAGTATTGTTACTTGATTGCGTAAAGATAGCACTTCTTGCTTCAGTTCAAGGTCATCTGAATTTTTTTCTGTCTCGAAGGTGATGAGTGAATCGTTTTGTAAATCTATGAGACTTTCGTTCATTATTTTTTTCCCATTAGTATAAACTTTTCGCCTCTGTGTGACGAACGAGCTGTCTAAGAGTAGATTATTGGAAGCGTTTTTAACTTCATCCATGTTAGTTATAGAACAAGCAAGAGTATTATCACTTTTAGGTATTTTGCTGCGACATAAATGACATGACCATTTTTCTTGGTTATTTATTATAAGCGAAAACAGCTGTGACGAGATATTTGCGCAATCCAAATCAAACTGGGAATTGCATGCAGTGCATGTAACGTATTTTTCAGAGGTGATTGTTTTTAGACAGCCAAGACATTCCAAGTTAGTAGAAATCATAATTTCAAACTATATATCCCAATACCACAAATATGTAAACATACAAACTCTCTTGAGATACCGTCTGGTGACAGACTGAAAGACGGACAGTGAAATTTTAGTAATAGTATCCTGGTTGTACCCTTTGGGTACGTAACACCAAAAGTGACGAAGTATCATACATACATACTGTCACGGATTTACACCTTACAGTGTAGACAAAGCCCTGGGGTACAAAACCCAAAGGCCACATTCAGCAAGTTTGTGGGCATTTAGGTAAAAAAATGGGATCAAATATCACTATTTGATCTTGTTTTTGGGTTGCTAGCCGCATCGCCTATTAAAAATATTCCTTAGTTCTTCACCCGTTCTCTCATATATCTTTTACGTACTGCGCGGGAAGAAAAGCAGCTGGCACATTGTATGTTTATCTTTTTCTACCAGATCAGTATGGAAACTGAAAATTTTAATTAGCCCCTGATCCATCAATCTAAAAAAAAGTATAGCTGAGTAAGTGTAGCTTTCAAATATAATTATGCTATCTTAAAGATATAACAATCAACTACTACAAAACTTAAAAACCGATTTTGATGAAATATAATATAAACTGAATTGAAAGCGTACTTTATCAAATGCAAAAAGATTTTTTTAAATCAATTCATTAATGATGGAGCTGTCACGTAATATACATACAAAAAAATACAGTCAAAACAAACACACACGTCAATCTTTTAACATACCTCTGTTTTTTTGGGGGTTAAAAATAAATACTGCCAAATCAAAAACAAATTAAAAAGACAAACTTTTTGTCCTTTTTTAGGGTTCCGTAGTAAACAAGGAACCCTTAGTTTCGCCATGTCTGTCTGTCTGTCTGTCTGTCCATCCGCGGTCCTACTCAGAAACTATAAGTACTAGAAAGCTGTAATTTGGCATGGATATGTATATCAGTTATGGCAAAAAAGTCGTAAAATAAAATATGGAAACAAATTTTTAGGGTAGCTGCCATACAAGTAAAGAGGAAGTCAATATTTTTTTTCTCTACAAACACATTGTGTGAGTATCGTTAAATAGGTCTTTCAAAAATATTGTGAGCTTGGGAACACTATTTTTCGATTTAGGGATCCGTGTCTGAAATATTTAGGTTTAAAGTGATTTTTTTTGTTAAAGTCACGTGTCCCCCCATCTATCTGCTAAACGGTTATATATGGACACGTGAAAAAAATCACAGTTATAGTATATATAATGTAGTTTATAGGAAAACTATCAGAGCTAAGTAGGGTTAACAAATTAAAAAGTTATAGGCGATCAACTTATAAAATGTACTCGTAAAGGAAAATTTCATACAAATTCAATAGATACTTAGACGTTTTAGTGGCATGAACTCAAAGTTGGCATTTGCAACTACGGAACCCTACACTGCGCGTGGCCCGACACGCACTTGGCCAATTATTTAAATGTAAAGACCACTGAACGCTAATATTCCAAGTTTGTTAACTTTTTATTATTAAATGATAACACGTATTCTTTTCAGCTAAGTTGTTTTAAAGTATCGTGCCCGTGAGTATTATAGAGTAAATCGTCTTGTACAAGATATTCCATAGTACTGACGGACGTCGAATATTACGTTGAACTGTATGTTCAGAGTGTCGACTATATAAGGTGTTACAAAATATACTGAAACTATTTTAAGGGCGACTTCAGTCTGTGATAGTAAAAAACTTTCTCTAAGAAACATATGTCGAAATATGGAAAATGCTTTTTGGCTTTCTTTACACTTGGATCAGCTGATCGGTCAACTTTTATGGTAGGCCAAACATTACTTATCATATTTTGATACGTGTTCCTTGGGGAAAGTTGTTCAGTATCATGCACTGAATTCACCCTTAAAATGGTTTCAGTATATTTTGTTAGACCTCATATATTGAGTTAAAACTTAAAATCAGTGTTAGATGTAAGTAATGCATTTCATTTTGTACTAAGCAAAGGTCACTGTGTAGCCACGCCAGGAAATAGATAAGCCGAATTCTTATTAGTTATTAGTCATAACAATCTCACTGGTCGTATTCATTCATTACGTTGTTGCCAACGGTATATTGCGCAACTACAGCGCTGCTCCATTGAAGTGGAATAATCAAGACCTAATGAAAATACAAGTTTGTGTAGAGTGGTTCCAAAATGGAGTCCAATTTTTTTTTTAATAATTAATCCTTGTGGTTCTTTAGGCCACGAGGAGTGGTTTGGCGATTGAAATTGATCTGGCGACCGTATATGGGACGCAAAAAGCAGGTGGACGCTATTTTAAATGCATTTACGTCTGTATGGGACGTCGAAACGGTTACGGGTTATAAATAAATAAATATATATATGATGGAGCAGGAGATGACCTACGCCGAACTCACTAAAAGTGTGACGATAAATACAGCGCTCCGCCTCGCGCTGTATCATGGATTCCAACCATGTGTGTCTGAATACCCCTGGCCCACACAGTTATTGAATCTGTGTCCACCTGGGCTTATCGTCTTGCTGAAACAACTATCATTGTAATAAATCGGTTTACCAAATCCTCATCTATTACAACAATCACAATTAAAGAAGTTATGGCCAAGCCCACAGCACACTACACAAAGGAGATGTTCACAGTACGGCGGTCCGCACAAGACTGAGCCGCTCGTCGCTAGGGCGACCGCTTTTATACTTGTTGCAACATTTGAAAATGTAGCAGTTATGTTTTGTAGTAAACAACTTTCTGTTTGCACATCGAAAACAATAATAAATGGGATTATCTTGAACTCGCCGACACGGCCAACCTGACATGCGTACGCCCTCGTACGCGCTCTCAATAGTAATTTAAACTAGTAAGTAGCATCAGGCCTGTCTCACTCCGCGGTAGGTATTAAAAACCCAAGTACGTACGGCGGCCATGCCAGCGTAGCTAATCAGTGCGCCAGAAAAGGTAAGCGTTACGCGATAAAAGGAGATGGATTGTCTAAGTGAATATAACTGTAAGTTATTAGCGTTGTGCGATCTGAATTGAACTTAATTGTATCGTAGCGAGAGTCTCTATTCCTTTAATTGATTTTTCAGAGTGAATCTTCTGTACTTGTACTATTATGTATTCTATGGTAGCATGGTTAGAAATAACCATAAAATAATTCTGATCTATCTCGGCAATAAGCGTCCCACAAAACTATAACAAAATTTCAACTCGCAAAAATTCTACTCCAGAAGAGTGCCTTGCAAAACTACTTTTCTGAACCGGTCTTTTATTTGTCCTTCAGCCAAGATCTATACCCCTTTAAACGTCGTCATAGCAGACACAATAGTAAAACAATACATCAGACGCCCGGTCCGGGCGTCCGACATTTAAAAAGGATACAGGAATAATTATAAAGAAATCATAACTAAGGGATTTTTCGCACAATGCTTACGTATTCAATCATTCGAATCAACAAAATTCATGGATCAATTTAAAGGAATCAATTTTTAACTCGCCGACACTGCCATCTTGACAGTAACACCCGTCCTCGGGTTTCACAAAGCACAAACGGTACACCGTTCGGCCAAACCTGATCAAAACAAAGCTTTAGTAAATTTTTTTTTTGAAGTTTTGCTGTATGACGAGGCAGTGCCGCCAGTCTCTTAGGTATATGTTTTATTTTTATATTATTTAGTTAGTTATATTTTAGTTCATACTTTTAACATTTTAATTTAGGTAGGTTATTTAGTTTTTAGTTAAATTAATTATTGTGTACTGTTTATTTATTTATTTTTTGCTATAAATAACCATCTTTATTAGATGACTTAATTGGATTAAACGATCTAAAATATAATGAACTCAAAACAAAAAATGAACATCTATAAATCTTTAAAATCAAATTGGATACTAATAACTTCATGTCTATGTGCAGCGATCACATGTTAAGGAACGCAGCAGCCTTCCTGCTAGTTAAAGTTGTTATTAATCATATGTTCTCTTTACCAGTCATGAAAGTTAAATTGAATCAAAACGAATAGAACTTCTAAATTTTAAAGATGTTTGAAAAAAAAAATACAGTAATTATTAATTCAGTTAGGAGAGATCACCAAGACATATCAATAACAAAATTGCCATCGTTAGCCTCACACTAATACGTGTATTACCACCTGTGATCACCAGGTCCACTTGACCTTATGATTTTCTCCAGAAACTCGACCTCCACAAAAGCCGAACGCATACTGCACACTCACGGACTACGGGTCAACTCTAGTACGGTCACAACAAAACAAACAATGCAATTCATCACTCTACCTATGGCAATAAAGCCTTCGGCTATGCTATCGGTCTTCCTAATGAGCTTCTCTGGCTTTCGCATCCTTCTCAACCTATCATGAAAACACTTGTGTATTTGCTTTGAGTTTCATGCCCGGAAAGCATCTCGATTTTTCAAATAATTGAATAGGTGAAAAATCGTCATAATGATTCAAGTAGTTATACGTAAGAACAACCGGAATCATCTAGGTTTAGAATGTGGTGCGAACAGTATGCTCCACCCCCCGATTATATCCAATCAAAGGCGCTACTGCCAGGTCATAAACTGCCATGGGCTACTTGGAGGTGCTTGAATTGCCTCCGAACTGAAGTAGGCCGATGTAAACATAATCTGGCGCGCTGGTACCATATAGACCAAGCAGAAGCACAGGGCGATTGTGGTCATGACGATTAGATCATTAGATCACCTCTATGCCCTACCAGCTGTACCGTGCTTGACCTATACTATGCCTCGGAGGAAAGCGTAAAAGTGGCAACGTCCTCGAAGAACAAAATTTAAAATTCAAGCCTACGACACGATAAGAAGAAGAAGTGAAAATAAATGTCAACTGGGTAGATAATATACGCTATTTTCCAACAAGTCAAATCAGACACCTTCCTCCAAACGTCAAAAAAAACAGTTTCCACTGTTTGCGGTTAGACTGCACTGGGACTTTGTATGAAATACAGGTAGATGACGACACAGATCCTCGGAGCTAAACAACGCTTTCACCATCAGCCCATCCGCAATAATAAATCCAAAACTACGCTAAAATGGATAAGTTCAAAAATAAATGACACCACTTTGCGACGCTTAACCCCGCCAACAGCTCAAAATAATTCATCCCTGGCTCAGGAAAACACCCAAGTGTCAACAAAAACAAACGTTTACAGTACTTTTGTTACACTAAAGCGTGGCTAGAAAATAGTTAAAGCTTAACCTTTTTCTACGGACTTCATAACAATAAAAATAACATTGCTTATCAGTACGATATTCTTGAACTTGGCTATAATATCACAATATTTACTCGACTTTAATTATGAAGATTAAAATTTACTCAAGTAACGGGACTTTACTTCAGTTAACCTAAAACACAGTAAATAACAAAATTAATGGTAAAATATTATTACTCACATGGTAAACGGTGAAGGGTCCTTTTAAATAAAGGCATCACCATGATCATCATCATGGTAGGCTCGCCGTCCTATTAATCACCTCTTCATCAATAATATCTTCATCGTCATCACTGTCTCTTCATTATCAATATCATCATCATCACCCTGGTCATTATCTCATTATAATCTTTATAAAAGTCATCATCATATTTAGCTATCTTAAGTCCAATATGAGGCAAATGCTAGGAAAACTTATCTCTCCAACTTTACGAATAATGAAGTACGTAACGTACCTAATAACTATCATTTTACACCAGTATTCACACGTAAGCTTATAAGACGCTAAAATTTTTAATTTAAAATACTCGAACAAGACTATTTGCTAGGATACTAACTGGCGCCTCTGCCAGCTCCGACTAACAGTGACTTATGCCACCTCTAGTGATGTTAAGCTCATCTATCAACTTACTAAGCTTAGCAGATAATACACGTTAAGTATCTTTGCACTGATCGCTTCACTCTCGTTAGCACCATTACTGGCGCTAAAAGTTGTCACACAGGCCGACTGTCATTCAGACAGACTTGTCACACAGACGGTTGACAGACAGACGGTTGACATACAGACGCTTGTCACACAGACGCTTGTCACACAGACGCTTGTCACACAGACGCTTGTCACACAGACGCTTTGTCACACACACGTTTGTCACACAGACGTTTGTCACACAGACGTTTGTCACACAGACGTTTGTCACACAGACGCTTGTCACACAGACGCTTGTCACACAGACGCTTGTCACATAGACGCTTGTCACACAGACGCTTGTCACACAGACGCTTGTCACACAGACGCTTTGTCACACAGACGCTTGTCACACAGACGCTTGTCACACAGACGCTTGTCACACAGACGCTTGTCGAACAGACGGTTGTCACACAGACGGTGGTCACACAGACCATTTGTCACACAGACCATATGCAACACAGGATGGGTTGCGATACTAAAACCAGAGCCTGTCAATGACCCCAAAAGTTATCGACACATTGCACTGCTAAACTCCATCCACAAACTATTAAAAAGGCTAAGACTGAAGTCACGACACCTACTCTATAAGATTGACTGTTGAAAAATCACTTTACCATCAAAAATAATAGAATTTGAATCCACCTGTGTGGATACAACCAATAACCCCACTGAAAAACTATCAGGGTTCTCTCTCCCACGCAGAGAATTGTGCCAGCTCCACAGACTGAGAACTGGATGGGGACGAACTAGATCGTTTGAATTCCGGTGCGACTGGATTGACTCCCCAGCTTGCGGATGTAGCGCTCCTGAATAGGACATGGACCACATTATTCGAGACTGCCGGAAGACTGGTTCACCTTGCAAAAAGACGCAATACAATAGATACGGATTAACGACTGTAATAATAGCCATACGATTATTAAATAAATGGACAGGTTCCTGTTTTTCAGAATAGGCATGACGAATGGAAAAACACTTTTGGTCCATCGGTTAGACCATCAAACAACATTGTGGTTTGTACACACACTCTTTCCTTTCTCTGAGAAACCAAAAAATGACAAAGTCTCTCACGACAAGAGACAAAGACTCAAGCACGATTTTTACCTAAGTGTGACTCCGCAAGCCCCCACTCCGGAACCTTGACGCTCCGTATCCCTGTGAATTTTTACCCCTCTGGCAAACTGAAAATACGGGTCCATCATCTCTGGACAATTCAAAAGACGGACCAATAATAATCACACTATTCGGACCCTGTCGGTCTCTTCACCCCTATTCTCCCATGGATTCACTCAAGTGGGCAAAAGATTCAGATCCAACTTCTGATGACGGAGCAGGAGATGACCTACGCCGAACTCACTAAAAGTGTGACGATAAATACAGCGCTCCGCCTCGCGCTGTATCATGGATTCCAACCATGTGTGTCTGAATACCCCTGGCCCACACAGTTATTGAATCTGTGTCCACCTGGGCTTATCGTCTTGCTGAAACAACTATCATTGTAATAAATCGGTTTACCAAATCCTCATCTATTACAACAATCACAATTAAAGAAGTTATGGCCAAGCCCACAGCACACTACACAAAGGAGATGTTCACAGTACGGCGGTCCGCACAAGACTGAGCCGCTCGTCGCTAGGGCGACCGCTTTTATACTTGTTGCAACATTTGAAAATGTAGCAGTTATGTTTTGTAGTAAACAACTTTCTGTTTGCACATCGAAAACAATAATAAATGGGATTATCTTGAACTCGCCGACATATATATATATAAATATATAAACGGAACAACACAAGCATGGGTTTCGACTAAAATATGGACGCAGCAAGTGCAAATGAGTTTGCAAAAAAGAACCGTTACGGATCTAAGTTTTTTCGACAGTTGAATACAAAAAATTACGAGTAGAACTTTATTTCTACGAATATGTTGGACAGAATCCATTATAGTCCGGTCAATAAAGAAAAAAAAACCGACAAATTTCTACAGTCTAAATTATTTATTCTAAATGTTTTTGTGATGTTTTTAGATAGCCCTGTATAGCTTTAGTCTCATTTCTCGAGAAGCATTTTGAAATAGGGGGGGAAATATGCTGAACGGCCTCGCTTGTATAAAAAAAAATCTACAGTAGAGATTAATGTACACTATCAATTAATAAGACATCACTATCCTATAAATAAAAGTTCTCCAGTTTTTGATAAGAGATTCGAGTCATAAAAAAAAAATTGGTTTTCTATAAAAAGTTTGTACTTACAAAATCATACAAATGGTGACAATTTGGGAATACGATCACAAAGTAGTCTTGAATGTGTCTGTAACTTTTCACCAGGGTGACTTATACGAAACCAATTAATTAACGAATATTTTTCGTTTCTTTCATTGCTTTTGTATCGAGAATAAATTGTACACCAAATATTTTATCTTTAAATTTGTATGAACCAATAAATATCAAAATATCACACAATTATTCGAAAAGGATTTTTTAATAATCGCTAATTTACCTTTAAAATGTAATAACATCAGTCTATACACGTGACCTTGATTGCGCTGCTCTTGCTTCCCAGTCCCGATGCAGTGTTTGAAAAGGACAGAAATATACTAGGCGCGCACCGGTCTCTTGGTCTTTTCATTTGTTTATTTTCATGTCACCGCTCATTTATTTACAACTAGCTGATGCCCGCGACTTCGTTCGCGTGAACTTTATGACTCTGGCGTATTAATATAAAAACAAACTAATGTAAGATACACGAAAATATAAAAATTGTTAGAAACAATTTTTTTATTATTATTAAAAGTGTGTTCCCACGTGAAATTTATAGAGGTCGTAGAGCAAAAGATTATTTGAAGCAGAGAATAAATATATTTTTATACAATATAACTGATAAAATTAATTATAAGTGATGAGATGTTATTCGTATCAGAAGTGAAAGTAGAATAAGTCAAAAACGATGAGCAAGGAATGTCTGGAATTTAAAAATTGAATTTAGGAATGAAATTTGAAAATAGTGAAATGATAGAAAGGGGGTGGACAAGAACAGGAAGAATGGTACTTATTGTAACATCGCTACTATTTTAATATGTGTATAGATTTTGAAAGTGAAAATTTGCTGGGTCGAAAACAGTACCGTGTGGTTAATATGGACCGTGATATACATTGCATTTTTTGTTATTCACCATTAAGTGAAGAAAAGTCAGTTACAGTGACACATTAATAGCAACATTTTACATGCAAATTAAATTAAAGTATAATAAAGTTACTTACTTACCTTATTCTAAGCCTATATAATGAAAGAGGCAACCGCGTTTCCGGTTCTAGTACTAGTCATAAATACATACATAGACTTCAGGTCTAGGTCCACGCCAGCCGCTACGCGTGTAACCTATCATACTCACGATTTTTTTTCACTCGAATTTCATTTGTTTGAAATCGGTTTGACGAAGTTTTAAATACCAGATAGCTTCTTTTAAATATTTTGTGTTTCTAGAAATATTATATTTAGGTTTCTAGAAAAACCGTTCCCCGATTATCAAATCATGTAATTTTATTTTGACAGATGTTTTACTAACAATCATTTTAATTTCTAGAAGTATTAAAGATCAGAAATAACCTTTTCTGTATTGCACAAAAACAACTTGATCACGTTGGGTAGGTAAGGTTCGTTAGGTTGTGACCAAAACACAAGCGACCGAGTGACTTAAGCTGAGGGGGAAAGTAACACAGACACAAAAACAATTTTGCCGTGGAGTATAGGTTACATTTGTTAGATTTCCTCTGACCAAAAAATGACCGATCGAGCGACGCGAGCGGGCGACTCAAGCTTAGGGCGACAAATTTAACACAGACACAAAAACAACTTTGCCGTGGAGTGTAGGTATATTAAAATTTCATTCTTCTCTTATTCCTTTCATAATATAAAAATTTTTTTTAGAAAATATAATATCTAGTGGTAATAGCTGCGGTTCAACTTTAAGTTAAAATTCAAAACATATAGCTTCAAAAAATAACAACTATTTTGTTTCAGCAATTTGTCAATTGCATTTTCGGTCAAATGAAAATATAGAAAGTAAAAAAATTAGGAAACGTTTTCGGTATATTGAAATTCGTCCAAAACCTATTCGCCTTCATGATAGGTAATAATAATAATACACGTACTCCACAGATACAAAATACACCCCGAGGTCATAAATTTCTTAAAATATTCTATGCAACACTGGACAACTACACTTAAAACCACAGGCCAAACACCAATAGAAACACCTGATATTCAAATACAACGCGGAATCTTTCAAGGCGATGCACTCAGTCCCGTTTGGTTTTGCCTTGCTTTAAACCCCCTTTCTCATCTTCTCAATCAGTCTCAATTAGGTTATACTATCAATACCTTACAAAAAAATATCGATCTTACTCATCTTATGTATATGGATGATATCAAACTGTACAGCAACTCAACACAATCACTACATCATCTTGCAGATATTACACAAACATTTTCCAATGACATACACATGCAGTTCGGCATTGACAAATGTAAAACTTTTGCAGTAGAAAACGGACAGATTACTTGTTATTCTTATACCATGCAGACAGGAGATGTCATTGAGTCATTAGAATCGCACAATTCATATAAATATTTAGGGTATGAACAAGCACGCGAAATCAAGCAAGAACAAACCAAAATCGATATAAAAAAGAAGTTTAAACACCGATTAAACATTTTATTTCGATCCCAACTTAATTCTCGTAACCTAACTAAAGCTATCAATAGCTACGCTGTTCCCATTTTAACCTACTCATTTGGCATTATAAATTGGACACAAGGAGAGCTACTTAGTTTACAACGCACAATCAATACACTTCTGACGTCATATAGGAAGCATCATCCTAGATCTTGCGTGCAAAGAATGACACTCCCGAGAGATGAAGGTGGACAAGGTATAATAGATATTGTAAATTTACACAACAAACAAATTACTTCACTACGTCAGTTCTTCCACACACACCTAGAACAATCCATACTCCACGAAATAGTTGTAAATGCAGATAAAAAGCTCACACCTCTCAACTTGAATAACAGAAACACCCAGAGAAAAGAACAGATCACAAACACTCAAGATAAGATCGCCTCATGGAAGCTAAAGTCTCTTCATGGAAGGCATCGTCACGACCTTGAGCAGCCTTATGTCGACAAACTAGCGTCGAACGCCTGGCTGCGGCATGGCGAGCTATTCCCGGAGACGGAAGCTTTCATGATCGCGATTCAAGATCAAGTCATGGACACACGTAACTATCAGAAGCATATTATTCGTAACCCAAACCTCCCAACTGACACTTGCAGACACTGTCACTCTAGCTCTGAAACTATACAACACATTACTTCAGCCTGCAAATCACTCGCACAAACAGACTACAAACACCGCCACGACCAAGTGGCTGCAATTGTACACCAACATCTTGCACACAAATACAAATTCATTCCAAAAAAAAGGCCTTACTATAAGTACACGCCAGAACCCATACTTGATAATAGTGATGTTAGAATATATTGGGATAGAACTATTATTACGGATAAAACAATTCATTTCAATAGACCGGACATCACAGTTCACGATAAAATTAATAAAATAGCCTACCTCATAGATATAGCCGTACCAAACACTCATAATATCCAATCCACAATATCACAAAAACTCACGAAATACCAGGATCTAGCAATAGAGTTAAAGCGTCAATGGCATGTAGAAACTGTCCACATTATCCCAATTGTGATTTCTTCTACGGGTGTGATACCAAAGAGTTTAAAACAGTGTCTAGATATTCTTGAAGTCACTAAAAACAGAATGCATACTCTACAGAAAGCAGTTATATTAAACACCTGCCGTCTTACTCGTAAATTTCTAACTACTTCATCGGTCTCCTCGTCTTTCATTTCTGTAAACTAACCCTATTTATGCCTTGGCTACGGCCCGTATAAATAGGAAAAAACCCCTTTTGCAAAAGGGAGAAAAAATATATAAAGAATATAATAATAATAATAATAAAACTCTTTATTGCACCAAGAATACAGAAAAGTAAATAACAAACACAGTATGCGATGTACAATGGCGGCCTTATCGCAATAGCAATTTCTTACAGGCAACCACACTAGTAGGACTTCGGGTAAAATAAACTGGGTATGGCGCAGAAGTATATACATATATCTAATATACCTACACAAATACAATTATACATATACATACATGCAAATAATACATAAATACCAATAATCCAATGAATAATTACTTATTATGTTCCAAAAATACCGAGGTAAGTATACATAAATAACAACATACAAAACAACAAAGAACACTCTATTCAGTCTAAAGACAGAAAATGAGACTTTACTTGACTTTTGAAACTAGTGAGAGTTTTTGCACTTCGAATCAGGACTGGTAATGAATTCCATAAACGAACAGCTTGGACAGAAAATGAATTCGAAAAATATGAAGTATTGTGAGTGGGCATTTTAAGACTAAGGTTATATGTGCTGCGCAGGTTTCTGTTTTGGATTTCACTAAAAAATACGAATTGATCTCTAAGATATCTAGGATAGGTAGGATTGAATAAAATAGAGTACAGTAAGGAAAGGATATGCCAATCACGTCGTAATCGAATTGGGAGCCACTTGAGTTGTGAACGAAATTCAGAAACATGATCATATTTGCGCAGACCAAATATATATTTGATGAAGAGATTTTGAAGACGCTCAAGTTTATCTAATTGCTCCTGTGCTAGGTCAAGATAGCAGACGTCAGCATAATCTAAGATCGGAAAGAGAAGGGTTTGTGCCAGCGTAATCTTGGTATCAATTGGTAGGAATTTACCGAGTCTTCTAAGAGATCCAGTTGCCGCGATTATCTTCCTACTGACCTCGGAAACCTGCGGAGCCCATGATAGAGTACTGTCCAATTGAATACCTAGGTTTTTTACCTGTACACTGAATGCAATTAAAGTATTATTAAAAACAAGGCTAGGAACCGCGATATCTTTTAATTTGCAGGTTTGCCTAGAACTACCAACAATAATTGCCTGAGTCTTCAGGGGGTTTATAATAAGGCCATGTGATTTGCTCCAGGCTGAAATCATTTCAAGATCTGCATTAATTGTGTTAATTGCTGAGGAAATATTATCGACATTAGCCTGTGTATAAATCTGAAGATCATCAGCGTAAAGGTGGTAGGAACATTGTAGAGGTAAAGTAATTGAATTAATAAAAAGCGCAAACAAAAGTGGAGATAGTACACCACCCTGTGGTACACCGACAATAGTATCACACCAAGATGAATATTTGTTCTCAATCCGAACTCGCTGCCGACGCCCAAATAGGTAATCCGCTACGCGACACTAGCGAACGCCACCTAGGCAGTTGGGTTTTGTAATTCAGCTTGTTCGTCATTGGATCGTCTTTTGTGACACTAGGTAGGTTTTTATACACATTTTATTTGCAGTTAAATGTTGCTGTTTAACTCACTGTACCGTTATTTGAAGCTTATATAATTTTATTGAGAGACGTATTTATTATCGCCTGGTAGTGCTTAGTTACGTTACGTTAATGTGATTATACTTAGAAAGTAAGCAGGTTAGGTTAGGACCAGCGATAAAAAAATAATTCAATAGGCAGCTCATGTAGATCGACATATTCATGTTCTAATGTAATAAAAGTAGGTAGCGATTAATTTGACAAAATTAATTATTACGATAAGCAGACAGTGACATAATGTCTTATTTGGTGGATAAACATAGTCTTTCAGTTTTGTTTGTATACTTATGCGATGATGATAAAAATATAAGAAGAGCTAGTATTTTTAGATATATCACGTATTTATATTCGGGAATTTCAGTATTCTCTTTTTTCTCGGTAGTTAAAACTAGGCGTGATACAGGAGATACCAAATCTTCAAAAAATTTTACATCTGCTCTGGAAGATGCCTTCAAGCTAATGGAATGGGAAGGACTGGATTCGATTTGCCGACGATATCGACGATGTCATGACACTCATGGCAGGGGTTAAGTTATCTATTGATAGACTTAATTGCGAAGCTTTGTCCTTAATTTTTCGGCTATAAAACTTATTGAATAAAAATAAAATTTAGATAAAAATGTCAAAAATCATTTATCTTTTGATATTTGTATCACTTGATGATTCACGTGACAGTCACTTTTTTCTATTTATTTCGATTTCTTAAAAGGTAAATGTTTACGTCAGATCATTTACTTACAGCTAAGTTTACTGCCGCTTCCTAAGCGCAAGTACAGAATAAGCGGTAACAAACTGTACTGCAGCATTTTCTCAAAAAACGGCAACTTACAATTAATTTTACTGATATTAAAATTAGATATGTGGAATTGTGGACTAAGGATACATTGTTGTGTCATAATTAGAGATTGAATATTCCAGTACATATTTACCTAAACTTCGAAGTAGTACGTAACATACAGTGAATAATACCACCTCTCGAAGTTTAGATAAATATGCACTGGAATATCCGCTCTCTGGTATAATTATTTATTAAGCATGATGTCAAGTTTAAAATTAATGTCAATTTGTAAATTTGGTACTTAAACATGTACAGAATGTACTTTAAATTATGACATTTGTGAATGTACAAATACAAACCTTTAAGATGGACCCGCCCCAAGCTCAAGCCAGACATTTTTGTCTCTAAGTTAATCATTGGTTCCGTAATAGGCCTTATCACAAAATACTTCTATACATAAGCTTTAAATTTTCCATCTAGTATATCAAGAACCGATTCTGACAATTTAATAAACGTCATACAGTTTCCCTTAAACGACAGAAAACAATTATAAATAAATAAATATCTTTTAATATTTTGTATGCGACATGATTGCTATAAGACACAATAATTACAGACATCACAATAGAAAAAATAGATACAAATCTTTTACAACCATCTCATTCGTCGGGATGTATACAATTATTTTGACATTAAATCTATCAATATGCTTGCTCCTTCTATGTAGAATATGATTGGTGGCAAGCTGAATAACAGATTGATTATCACAATACAATACAATTTTACTACTTGTCGTCGTCATTAAAAATTTCTAAACTAAAGCTTGCAGGAACACCGCTTCTCTGCTTGCTTCGCTCAAACTATAATACTCCGCCTCGGTGTACGAAAGCGATATACATGTCTGTTTAAAGCTGCCCCAAGATATCGAATTGCCACCATATTTTAACACATAACCTGTGTATGACTTTCGACCAATATCGGAAGCCCAGTTGGCATCAGAATATCCGTCAAGAATAGGATTTTGATTCGTGACTTTGTATAACTAAACATTAATCTTTAGCATTCTAAAACCTTATGTGGTATGTTTAGTTAATACCTTTAATACCTAGTAGAATTCAGTGCGAAAAGTGTTAAATTTACTTTAATATGACGCGGCAAACAAAATGTCAGGGCGAGTAGTTACACAAAGATACATTAAACTACCTGAAAGATATCACAAAAGAAACGATAGATACAAATGTTTTCTAAAAATGGCCAGCGTTGCATAGTACTCCAACGAAATAAACCGGAGAAAAAAATAATGCTTCAAAGCACTTACGGTTTAACTACGTGAATATTTAATTTGCTATGTACCTCAAATAACAGTTGCATGTAACTTACTGTCTCGAATGGATTCAAAAACGCCAATGACGCACAAACTGGGTTACAAGACCCAACTGCCTAGCTGGCGCTAGCGTCACGTAGCGGGGAGCGTGCATAGTGGGGAGCGGAAGCGGTAGATGGCGTGGACTTAGACCGGAAGTCATAACTACTAGAAACGGAAATGGCTGCCTCTCATCATACAGACTTCGGATAAAAGAGATTTTTTTACATTACATTTTTTGTCTGTATATCATCATAATATTTTGTCCGTTTTTATATAAGCAGTGTCACAAAAGTTGTAATATTAATCATACTCTATCGAACGGTATACTCTTAGGGTTCCGTAGTAAACAAAGAATCCCTTATAGTTTCGCCATGTCTGTTTGTGTGTCTGTCTGTCTGTCTGTCCGCGGTTTTAAAATTTTTTTTGTAACTCTCGTAAAATTGAAGTAAGAGTGAATTATTTTCATTGTGGATCAATAAAGTTTTAATAAATAAATAAATTATTTTCTTCTTGGCTAACCCACCGTTATTGAATAGGTCTTTTAAAAATATTGCAAACCTTTGAACATAGTTTTTCGATTAAGGGATCCGTTTCTCGTTATATAATGGACAAGTGAAAAAATTCACAAGATGTAGTGTATATAACGAAATTTAAAGGAAAACTGATACTGTCTTCAAGCGGTTATGCATCTTATATCACTAAACATAAAGCTTGTTTTGAAATGACGCGACGCTTCCGATGCCATGCCATGCCAATCGAATGTATCGCGGCCCATAGGTACTAGTGGAACTACCTAACTTACGCGACGCGCTCTCGATTCGCCGCGCTAATGCGTAGTATGGTTTTTATTTTATTACAGGAATTCCTCATAATATTTATCGGAGATTTTTTTTTATACTCGAATGAAAGCTTTATGGTTTGTAAGAATATTAATAAACCTTGACTGTAGAATTAATGCGTCAGCATAATTCTACAGTCAAATTTAAAAAAAACTACTGATGTCACCCCCTTGAAAATTTAGGATAGTGAGCATTACAATAATATAATAATAATAACTAAAAATCACAATTACCGTATTTTTTATGTTTGAACAGGATTTTTTTTTAATATTTTCTTTTGAAAAATATATTTCCTCTTCTTATTTAGGAGAGATTTCTTAAATCTAGCTTTTATTATTATTGAGTAAACATATGATGTAAAATCTCCCGTGTAGAAATTATTGTTCGAAAGATATAACAATATGAGTATAAAAATGGCGTTTAAAAAAAAGCCTTTCATCATTTTTGAGGGAAAACCTGTAATTTACAGTAGGAATAGCATATTCTAAGATATTTCGAAACAATCTCTACTGAAGGTTTTATTGTGAAATTCTCATACAACCGAAAATTCACAGCCCCGACTAATGAGGATGATAGAGGCCCAAATGACTCACCTTCCAACATTCGGATTGCGTGAATTTCCTGTTATTTTTGACGTGTGCTTTCTGGACTTCGATGTTTTTGCAGTTATTATGATTTTCTTACACCAAACAGCTTTGTTTCGGAATACATAAATTATGTGCACAATTGATCAGAGGTAAGTAATTATTTTATTTTAATTACTATATTTTTGTTGGATTATCGTTAGTTTGTTCCTACTATTAGTACCTATATATGGCAGTTTATAAAAAAAAACGTACGTGAAAAATTCTACTGTGTAGCAGAAGATAAAGCTATATACATTTTTACAAACAAATTTTAAAATTCCAGACTCAAACACAAAGCTGGAGGAGGCGATGGTATTACGGCACAAGTCATGAAGCATCTGGGTCAAGAGGGCATTAAGGTCATGCATGCTATTTGCCTTAAAACATGGAGAACTGGACAGTGGCCAGAAGACTGGACAGAGTCTATCGTGATCCCCCTGCACAAGAAAGGGTCAAAACGTAAATGCGAGAACTACCGAACCATCTCTCTCATATCTCATGCAGGCAAAATCCTTCTCCACATCCTTAACAAGAGGCTGGAAAATTTCATTGCTCATCAGCTCTCTCGAGAGCAAGCTGGGTTTGTTAAGGGAAGAGGCACACGCAAACAAATTTTAAACATGAGGCAGCTGATACAAAAAGCGAGAGAATTTAATATCCCGTTAGTTCTCTGCTTTATAGACTACAGTAAGGCATTTGATTGCATCAGCTGGAGCAAGATGTTTCAAGTGATGAGAGAGATGGGCTTACCAGAACACCTAGTTTTTCTTGTGCAAAATTTGTACATGGATGGACAGTCCAAGGTCAGACTGGAGAGCTCTTTATCACAACCCTTCAGAGCGGAACGCGGTGTCCGGCAGGGATGCATACTTTCCCCGCAGCTTTTCAATCTGGTTGGTGAGCATCTCATGCGTAGAGTGTTGGAGGGTTGGGAGGGTGGAATTCGTATTGGAGGCCACTTAATCAATAACCTTCGCTTTGCGGATGATACCACATTAATTGGTGCAAACGAGAGAGAAGTGGCGGAATTGCTGCATAGGTTGGAGTTCGTGAGTTTAGAATATGGGCTTAAGATCAACCGTAGTAAGACCAAACTAATGGTTGTGGACAGAGCTGAGACTAACCAAAGAACTAATGAACTACGGGATCTAGACACCGCAGACCAATTTGTATACCTGGGATCCTCAATAAGCAATGATGGCGACTGTAAGGGGGAGGTAAAGCGCCGAGCTCAGATAGCGAAAACGGCAGTTATGCGCCTAGAGAAAATTTGGAGAAACAGGAATATCTATCGCAGCACCAAAATCAAACTAATGCACACTCTTATTTTCTCCATTTTTCTTTACGCTTCAGAAACGTGGACCCTTACAGTTGCGATCCGCAACAAAATAGATGCGTTTGAAATGTGGTGCTGGCGCAGAATGTTAGGCGTAGTGTGGACAGAACGCCGCACCAACGTATCGATATTGGAGCAGCTTAATATAAGGACCCGCCTATCAGTGATTTGTCTCCAAAGGGCTTTGTCATTCTTCGGTCACATAGCACGACGAGAGCCAAACAATCTAGAAAAACAAATACTTGTTGGCCGCGTGGAAGGAGTACGACCTAGAGGCAAACCCCCAACAAGATGGACTGATCCTCTTTTAAGTGCACTGAAGTGCAACACCCAAGCCGCTATACACATGGCCCAAAATAGAGCAGCCTGGAAAGACCGCGTACTCAGAACCAATTATGGTGGTCACGACCCTCAGTCATGAGGAATACGACAAGAAAGAATTTTTACAATATATCTAATGTATGTGTGATGATTTTCGACCCCAGCCGAGCATATTAGCCATGTCAATGTGGCTATTGGCTTTTATTCTTTTGTCTAGAATGCGCTCTTGATCGTAAAAAATATTTTCATTTGTTAAAAAGAACGTCAACAAAGTCCTCAATGTATTGCGTGCACAATTGATCAGAGGGGAGTAATTATTTTAATTTATTAGTTCTCCTTAGCGTTGTTGGTTTGAATGCTATGTATATTAAAGCATTGACCAATAATAACAAATTTTTGTTCACATCATTGGAAGTGTCATTTTTTGGGGTTTTTAGATAGCTCAATGAATATTATAGTAACTGGGTGAGCGAGCTTTGCTCGGTCGTATCTCAAACATTAAGTATATTTTTTTAAACTTTTTATTAATTTTTTTTTAAACAATAAAAATTAAAAAATTGTATATAAACTTGAACATATAAAAAAAAAGTAAGTCACCGAGCGGGATTCGAACCCGTGTCACTCGTTTTTGCCTTCCGCGTCTTAACCCGCTGGATCAGACGGACATTGGCGAGCATATACTGCGTGGAAAGAAAAACGCATGAAAACTCAAATACACGCGTTTTCCCAAACATAAGACTAATCTAGATCGATTGTTTTCCCGTGAAAACCTCCATATACCAAATTTCAGGGAAATCGTTAGAGCAGTTTCCGAGATTACAGAAATAAATTTATACACATATAAATAAATATACAAGAATTGCTCGTTTAAAGGTATTAGATATTGGTCAATGGGTTTTTCGCCAAGCACCGTTACCACTTTCCCTGTTTTTTTTTTTTCAATAACATTATCTTTTTAGGCAAGCAACAAGGAAGATCTATGTTGAGTTGTTAATGGCGCCTTCGAAATGACTTAGTGGTTTTTAAAATGATGATTTATTTATTTATATAACTTAACCTACACTCCACGGCAAAGTTGTTTTTGTGTCTGTGTTAATTTAGTCCTAAGCTTGAGTCGTTCGCTCGCTCGTATGTTGGTCACAGGAAATCTTACAAACTTGGTTTGTTCCACTTAAATCACCTGTCGAAATCGGCCAGGTTATTTAACTCCACAAAATAGAGTACTTAAATTACCTGAGGTCAGGTTATTTAAGTCGACTACTAAATTATGATACAATTATTCCACTTAAATCACTCATAAATCTCGGGTGGTTTAACTCGACAAAACAGTCAACTTGAATAACCTGTCTGTCCCATCAAGGATAAAGATGTATGTTTATGAAATCTTTGGGAGAGGCCTATGTCCAGCAGTGGATGTTATGCGGCTGAAATGATGATGATGATGTGTGTTTAGCTTATTTTGAGCATTTGATTTGATCCTAGAGATCAACCCATCGCGCGTATAAGTATACCTATCACCTATCGCTATACATACCACCTATACATTCCTTAGACAATATTTTTGGATATAAGTACTCGTAAGTATAATAAATTCTTAAACGCTGACAAAAAAGTTTCATGCTAATGTGTCTGTCTGTGCCATTGTAGCGCTCGAACGTATTGACCGATTTCTATGCGCTTTTTTCTTATGAAAGCAAATTCTCTTGCGGTGGTTCTTGGCTATATCTTATAAAACTATAAATTAAACGTAAATTTAAACAAAAAATCTAGCAAAGTAGTGTTTTCGCAATTTTTTTTTTTTGTTGAGCAAAGTAGGAAACATTCACAAAGATACAGCGCTTCAAAGTTTTGGACTAGGGGTTAGTGACTTATGGTGGATAATTTTTTTTTACAGTAGGTAAATTGATGTAAATTTTTACTCACTTTTTACAAATTACAATTATATTGTATACCTCGATGTTATTTTTTTTACAATGGTTGTTACATACTGAGGGTGGTTAATTATTTTTGTTTTTCATACTAGTAAATGAAGACAAATCTATAAAGTTTTTATTAAACATTTTGTAAATGAGTACATATATTTTTTGTACCTACGTACTTTATTCCGACCAAAAAAAAACTAAACTTCTTGACCCTAGTTTTAGCAAATAAGATCACAAATCTTGAGATTGAGTTATTTGCTTACTTACGCCAACCATACGCACGCTTCTTTAAAAGAAGAAGAAGTCCTAAATTATTATTGATTTGATTTTTAATTGATTTCACTAAATTTCACTAATAAACTTTTATGTAAAAAGATTTTTGGTTGGAACAAAAAGTACCTAACAATCGCATTCACAAATCGATTTACGAAGAAATTTTAGTTCACATTAGATTTCATTGCAACGGTAAGTGACGAATAATTTTACTAAAGGTTGTTTTAAGTTAATACCTATTTACCAAGAAATAAATAAAAGTCTAGTTTATTTAAATCCTCTAGCCATAGGGTATTTAAGTTGTCTATCTAGTGGATTTAAATCACCTGGGTATTCGGAGTAATTTAAGTTGACCAACTTTGTAGTCGACTTAAATCTCCTGGCCTGAGGTTACTTAAGTACTCTATTTTGTGGAGTTAAATAACCTGGCCAATTTCGACAGGTGATTTAAGTGGAACAAACCCAAACTTGGTTTGTTCCACTTAAATCACCTGTCGAAATCGGCCAGGTTATTTAACTCCACAAAATAGAGTACTTAAATTACCTGAGGTCAGGTTATTTAAGTCGACTACTAAATTATGATACAATTATTCCACTTAAATCACTCATAAATCTCGGGTGGTTTAACTCGACAAAACAGTCAACTTGAATAACCTGTCTGTCCCATCAAGGATAAAGATGTATGTTTATGAAATCTTTGGGAGAGGCCTATGTCCAGCAGTGGATGTTATGCGGCTGAAATGATGATGATGATGTGTGTTTAGCTTATTTTGAGCATTTGATTTGATCCTAGAGAACAACCCATCGCGCGTATAAGTATACCTATCACCTATCGCTATACATACCACCTATACATTCCTTAGACAATATTTTTGGATATAAGTACTCGTAAGTATAATAAATTCTTAAACGCTGACAAAAAAGTTTCATGCTAATGTGTCTGTCTGTGCCATTGTAGCGCTCGAACGTATTGACCGATTTCTATGCGCTTTTTTCTTATGAAAGCAAATTCTCTTGCGGTGGTTCTTGGCTATATCTTATAAAACTATAAATTAAACGTAAATTTAAACAAAAAATCTAGCAAAGTAGTGTTTTCGCAATTTTTTTTTTTGTTGAGCAAAGTAGGAAACATTCACAAAGATACAGCGCTTCAAAGTTTTGGACTAGGGGTTAGTGACTTATGGTGGATAATTTTTTTTTACAGTAGGTAAATTGATGTAAATTTTTACTCACTTTTTACAAATTACAATTATATTGTATACCTCGATGTTATTTTTTTTACAATGGTTGTTACATACTGAGGGTGGTTAATTATTTTTGTTTTTCATACTAGTAAATGAAGACAAATCTATAAAGTTTTTATTAAACATTTTGTAAATGAGTACATATATTTTTTGTACCTACGTACTTTATTCCGACCAAAAAAAAACTAAACTTCTTGACCCTAGTTTTAGCAAATAAGATCACAAATCTTGAGATTGAGTTATTTGCTTACTTACGCCAACCATACGCACGCTTCTTTAAAAGAAGAAGAAGTCCTAAATTATTATTGATTTGATTTTTAATTGATTTCACTAAATTTCACTAATAAACTTTTATGTAAAAAGATTTTTGGTTGGAACAAAAAGTACCTAACAATCGCATTCACAAATCGATTTACGAAGAAATTTTAGTTCACATTAGATTTCATTGCAACGGTAAGTGACGAATAATTTTACTAAAGGTTGTTTTAAGTTAATACCTATTTACCAAGAAATAAATAAAAGTCTAGTTTATTTAAATCCTCTAGCCATAGGGTATTTAAGTTGTCTATCTAGTGGATTTAAATCACCTGGGTATTCGGAGTAATTTAAGTTGACCAACTTTGTAGTCGACTTAAATCTCCTGGCCTGAGGTTACTTAAGTACTCTATTTTGTGGAGTTAAATAACCTGGCCAATTTCGACAGGTGATTTAAGTGGAACAAACCACAAACTTAACCTACAATCCACGACAAAGTTGTTTATGTGTCTGTGTTACTTTCGGCCTAAGCTTAAGTTGCTCCCTTTTAATACGTAAATATAAAACAATTTAAAATATAAAAAGCTTATTTGAAGTGGTCTCCATTAGCTGCATTACAGTCCTTTACACGTTGAGGCCAGTTATCAATAGAAGCATGCACTCTTTCTTTATTAGTTATGAAGAACAAAGAAAATATAATTAAATATTATATATTGTAAGTATATATAAAACCATAATTTTAAAAAATTGGAGTCGGTGCCAGCCAAAACCAATATTTTTTTGCAGAGTAAACTGCCTAATATCAGTAATCTGTGATCAAGCATTATTTTCTGATGACTAGTAGTGACTGGTACTGATCGACTCGGGGAATGCGGGTGCGGGTTTAAGGGCGGGGTGTGCACTGGGTCTGTGCGGCTCGCTGAGCTCGTTCGCATCTCATACTTCAGCCGCCCGCACTATCGTGATGTTGTGTATACTGTGGTTCATTACTGTCTGTAACGATTTCGTATATTTTTAAAATAAATGGCAACATTACCAATATTATACAATCCGTAACTTTTATTTCAATAAAATGGCAACACTGATATTTGCTTTCTCACTGACGTAACGATAAGTGGTGGGGACAGACAGAAAATACCGGGCTCGCCCGACTGATGAGATTCATTCTTTGGCTATCCTCGGTAGCGTTAGCACGTTCTCTACTCTATGTTAATATCTCAAGTGTGCTAATTATTTAATGGAGTGAAGTGTTGTATTGAAAATTAAGTGAATATACATACATATAATTTATACGAAAAAGGTGGTTTTATTACATCTCAGAAGCGGGATACAACTATTTTAAAGGTATGTATATATATTGAATTACTGTTTGCTTGTATATTCCGCCCACGAGTAGAAAATGTATTATTTAACAAATGATTTAAATATGTTTTTTTTTTTTTTTTTAATGATCCATGTGTATGATGCGCAGGTTTGCGCTTGGTCAGGGCACTCCCTGACAGCGCGGACTATAGTATCATTATACACGTGGACTGTTGTAGCTTGATACACGTGGTTATTTATTTATTGTTTCGTGTATGGGGTGCGCAGGCTCGTGTTTGGTCAGGGCACTCCCTGATAGCGCGGACAGTTGTAGCTTGATACACGTGGTTATTTATTTATTGTATCGGGGTACGCAGGTCCGTGCTTGGTCAGGGCACTCCCTGATAGTGCGGACTGCGTTCACTCTATGCACTTATGAATGGGCTCGTCAGGCGTTTCATTGGAACTATTTTCCTGTCACGCTTGGTGTGCAATTATATATTTTAAATTTTTACCAAGAATGCTTATTTATTTTGATTTAAGTAGGCAATGCATGCTTACCGGTTATATTTGATTATGTTTAACGAGTTTTTATATATCTGTTGAGTAAACTATAATTTTAGGGGGCGAAGTATGTTTATGCTCACTGGTTAATTGAGTGGGTAGGTTTCCCACTGGTTTGTTGAGTGAGCTACATACATTCGTCGGATTTTTGAACAAGCTAGGTTTGCTTGCTGGATAAAGTTATCTTGGCTAGGATGCCGCCTTGTGTAATTGATGTGCTGGTTATTTTTTTTTAAATATTTATTTTAATTGATTTAAGTATATCTAGTTAAAGTTTTTGTTTAGTAATATTTGAATCAATGATTATTATTCCCCTGACAAGAACAACAAAGTCTATAGTTAAATCCTAGTTTTTATAGAACGGATATTGTCGAAAATGATGTTCACGTTCCAGATATGCGGTCTGACAAGGAAGCTGGTACGCCGCCTGATACTCCGACTAAGCGACGTCGGCGCACTAAAAGGAGAAGACGACAGAGGAGTTCGTCATCTTCATCCACATCGAGCAGTGAGCCTGTATCTAGGAAGTCGCATAGAATGCGATCTGAGAAGGAAGCTGGTACGCCGCCTGATACTCCGCCTAAGCCACGTCGGCGGTCTAAAAGGAGGCGACAGAGGAGTTCGTCATCCTCATCCACATCGAGCAGTGAGCCTGTACCTAGGAAGTCGCGTAAGGTTGCAAAACATCTTTCTACTAAGCACGTGTTAGAGCTGTTGGCAAATTGGAAGGAAGTCAATAAAGCTTCATCTTCGTCTCTCACCAACAATAATCTGAACAATGTTGTGCCAGAATTCGACCCGGCAAAAAGGACTCAAACCATTGAATGTTGGTTGAAAAAAGTTAATGAATGCGCGGTCATTTATGGATGGGACGAAAAGCAAAAACTTCATTTTTCTTTACAAAAGTTAGTTGGTTTAGCAAAAAAATGGTTTGAGTCCTTACCAACCGTTGTTTACAATTGGGATGAGTGGCAATCAAAATTACGCAAGGCATTTCCTAGTGAAGAAAACTATGGACGTCTTTTGGAGGAAATGTTAAGCCGAACCTCTAAAAATGATAAAAGCTTACGTGAATATTTTTTTGATAAACTTTGTTTGTTGAATAGGTGTGAAATTAAGGGCAAAAAGGCTGTAGATTGTATTGTGTATGGAATAATGGACCGGTCGATTAGAAATGGAGCACAAGCTCTTAACAGCTCAGAACCAGAGGATTTGCTTAATTTCTTATGTTCCCAAAAGCCTCAAACATTTATTAGTAATAAAAATAGAGATCGACCAGTACAAAGAAATTCCATTCCTTATTCGAACTCGAATAATCAAAGTTCCAACTCAGATTCTATTGTTTGTTATAATTGTAGGTCTACTGGTCATCCTTATTATAAGTGCACGAAACCTATACTTAAGTGTAAGCGTTGTAGGCGAGTTGGTCATAATAATGATGGATGTAAATTAGAACCATTGGACATTAGAAATTCTATTCCTACATCTTCGGATAACAATTCCGAAAAGAAAACTTTAAAAATAGACGTCGGGGAAAATAGTAACCACAAATTCTTTAAAACCATCACTGTTAATGACCATACTTTAAAAGCTTATATCGATTTTGGCAGTGAGTGTACACTTTTACGAAAATCCAACGCAGAACTGTTGCATTTAGTCAAATCTCACGATATGATTCCGGTAGTGCGAGGGTTTGGTCAATCATCCGTCATGCCTTTATACAAATCATGGGTGTGTGTTAGAGTAGATGAAGTCGAAGCTAAGATTGAAGTTTTAGTCGTCGACGATTAACATATGCAGAGCTCCATGATTATAGGACAAAACTTTACAGAATTGCCTTGTGTATCTGTTCTCAAGGATAGCTCTAGATTGATTTTCTACCAAAGCCCCAGTAATGATTTGTCACCTTGCGATCATACTATTTTTAAGCTTAGGGTTGCCACATCAGTACAAATTCATAAAATAAATAGCATCCCTGTTTATTTAGAATCCAACTTCACAGGAGACATACTTATAGAAGGCTATAATACTTCGAACCCAGGGAAGGAGTATCGATTACTTAAGGGCGCTTACCATATCTCTAATGGCAAAGGCGACGTTGTTGTATCTAACTTATCTCACGATGTTGTAACCTTAGAGAAGGATATTGTGGTTGCTAGGGCGATACCTTTTACCGAACAGAAAGTTCGTCAAGTAAATAGGATCCAGACAGATGTCTCTAACTTAGAACCATTAACAAGAGACGATATTAGGACTGGACCGGAACTTGACGACGTTCAAAAGGACAGATTGTATTCCCTCCTCCAAAGTTACCGTGACTGTTTCGCCACTAAGTTGGAAGAGATAGTGTGTGCGGTTGATATAGAAATGAAAATTGATCTTGCCGACAATAAACCGGTAGTATATCGACCATATCGCCTGTCTCATGCCGAACGTGAAACAGTTCGCGAGACTATTGATGAGCTCCTTCGCAATGACATCATTCAGGAATCGAAATCCGATTACGCTAGTCCCATCTTGATGGTTCGGAAGAAAACTGGGGAACAAAGACTTTGTGTCGATTTCAGAGCCCTAAATAACAAGACAATTAAGGATCGATTTCCTCTACCTCTTATTGAGGATCAGATTTCTAATTTGAGTGGAAATTGTTTCTTCACCTCCCTTGACCTTGCGTCTGGCTACTATCAAATACCAATGGCCAAAGACAGTCAGCACCTCACCGGATTCGTCACGCCTGACGGGCATTACGAATTTAAAAGAATGCCCTTCGGGTTGGCTAACGCGCCGGCTGTCTTCCAGCGGATGGTTAATAGGATTTTAGGTAACAGGCGTTTTGAGTTTGCGTTGGCCTATCTGGACGATGTCTTAATACCGTCAAAAACCATTGATGAAATGTTTCAAAGATTAGAAGACATACTAAATCTTTTTCGATACAATGGTCTCACTTTAAAACTCTCGAAATGTAGTTTCTTCGACACCACTGTCAGTTACCTAGGATACGATATATCCTCGCAGGGTATTCAGCCCGGTGAGAGCAAGGTTTTAGCAGTAAAAGACTTCCCTAGACCTCGCAATATTCATGAAGTTCGTCAGTTCCTAGGTTTGACTGGCTACTTTAGGAAATTTATTAAAGGCTATGGTGAGATTGCGCGTTCTTTAACTTCCTTGTTAAAGAAAAACTCCGAATGGCAATGGTCTAAAGTAGAAGAGCAAGCTTTTCAAACTCTAAAGGAGAAACTTGTTAGTCGCCCTGTTTTAGCACTATATGACCCCAAACTTTAAACAGAGCTGCATACTGACGCCAGCTCTCTTGGTGTAGGAGGTATCCTCATGCAGTGGCAGAGAGACTCAAGAGTCCTTAAACCGGTTGCTTATTTTAGCCGACAGACGACTCCTGAGGAAAAGCACCTTCATTCCTATGAGCTAGAAACACTGGCTGTCGTATGCTCATTACAAAAGTTTCGAGTTTATCTCTTAGGACTGCACTTTAAAATGTTCACCGATTGCGCTGCCCTTAGAACTACAATGACTAAAAGAGAATTGGTTCCAAGAATAGCGAGGTGGTGGCTCCAAATGTGCGAGTATACATTCGATATTGATTATCGACCAGGTACACAAATGTCACACGTGGATGCATTAAGCCGCAACAATAATCTATCTTTGGAACTAAATGATGACTCTTACGTATCTGTGTACAATATTGAAAAACAGAATTGGCTCTTAACATTACAGTTAGCAGATCCGGAGATATCTCGAATTCACAATATACTTAAACCAAAAGATGATCCCGAATGTAAAGACATTAGAGATAATTATATTGTTAAAAATCACGCAGTTTTTAGGAAGGTCGATGATCGCTTATGTTTGGTTGTGCCACGAAGTGCTAGGTGGCAGATATGTCGTGCTAATCACGATGATATTGGTCACCTTGGGTACGCAAAGACGTTGGAAAGAATTCGTCAAGACTATTGGTTTCCTAAATTAAGGAAGTTTGTAAAAAAATATGTCGCAGCCTGTTTAGAGTGTGCGTATAATAAGGATACCGGTTCTAGGCAAAAATCTGGTCATTTATACCCAATTGAAAAGGTAACCATACCTTTTCATACGGTCCATATGGACCATCTTGGTCCTTTTGTTAAAAGCAAAAATGGTTATTGCTATATTTTGACAGTTTACAAAGTATGTCTTTGTCAAAGCTGTAAAAGACTTGAAGACCAAAAGTACGATTAAAGTTTTAGAACAAATATTTTATGATTTTGGTGTTCCGGCTAGGATAATATCTGACCGAGGTACCAGCTTTACATCTAAAGAGTTTAAGGCTTTTTGTGATACCCATGGCATAAAACATGTACTTAATGCCGTCGCTTGTCCCAGAGCAAATGGCCAAGCGGAAAGATTCAACCAGACTATTTTAAATTCACTATCTTCACAAAACGCTTTTGGCCATGAGCGTGAATGGGACAAGTGTCTAGGCAAGGTCCAATTTGGCATTAATAATACTGTTAATAGCACTACACGCAAAACTGCGACAGAAGCTTTGTTTGGATTTAAATTACGCGATAACCTACTGAATAAACTCGACATAGATAATGGGAAAGACGCAAATATTTCTAATCTGCAAGAAATTAGAGAGGAAATTAGTAACAACATAGACAACGATCAAAACAAACAAAAAGAGAGGTATGACGCAAAGCGAATACCTGCTGCTACTTATGAGGTCGGAGATTTGGTAAAAATTTTGCGAAATAATTTTGAAAATAACAAACAAAGTACAAAGCTGCTGTCGAAGTTTGTAGGGCCATATAAAATAACAAAAGTTATAGGAAATGATCGATATAAAATATCTGATGTACCTGGATTTAGTAAAAAAGGAAAACCCTATAATACTGTGATAGCTGCTGATAGGATAAGACCTTGGATACATGTTAAGTCCCTTGAAGTTCATAATACAGATAATAGTAGCTCTAGTGAGAACAATAGTGAATGAAAACCTTTGTAAAAAAAAATGCCAAAAAAAAATGTATACGAGAGAAGCTATGTTATAAACAAATAAGTATAATATTATATAAGAATACGAACTACATATTTATAAGGCTTACTAAACTAAAATAGAATGTTTAATCTTGATAGTGTCCGAATGTAACGATTTTATATAGGATAAACTTACAACTTATGTTAGGTGCATCATGCCGTGATTTATTTCTAATTAGAGAAATAAGTTTATTTTTATATTTGCATGAAATATTTAAAAATTATTTTATGATTATTTACTGATCAATAATTATCATTTTTAAAAATGTGCGCCAGGAGACTGCACAATATCAGATGGCCGAATGTAACGATTTCGTACATTTTTAAAATAAATGGCAACATTACCAATATTATACAATCCGTAACTTTTATTTTAATAAAATGGCAACACTGATATTTGCTTTCTCACTGACTTAACGATAAGTGGTGGGGACAGACAGAAAATACCGGGCTCGCCCGACTCATGGTATAATAAAATAAGGTATTCTCTTTCCGTGACAGCTGATGACGTAGGAAGAACTTGACTACGTCATCAGTGTAATATGTTGCCTCTGTGTGAAATTGAATTACCCGAGCGTAATGCATTTTTGAACTTTATATACCAATTTCAAATTAATAATCCATTTTATCAATTTATAAAATTTAATTGATGAATGACGCGAGAATCGCGAGATTCTTAATAGCTAAGTTACTTAACATTTTATTTAATATTCATGAACTAATTGAGAAAGTCCTTAAATTTACTGAAAAGAACAATCAGTGGCAACACTTTCGTGACGTAGTCAAGTTCGTTCTCGGAAAGAGAATACCTTATTTTATTATACCATGGCCCGACTGATGAGATTCATTCTTTGGCTATCCTCGGTAGCGTTAGCACGTTCTCTACTCTATGTTAATATCTCAAGTGTGCTAATTATTTAATGGAGTGAAGTGTTGTATTGAAAATTAAGTGAATATACATACATATAATTTATACGAAAAAGTTGGTTTTATTACATGTCTATTATTAAAGTGCATTATTTTTTTGTAAATATTTGGTACCTATACTAGGTCATTGGTGAATAAATAGGTAATTGTTGTTGTTAAAATCACTTTGATTTTAGTTATATTAGTTGGTGATATTTGTGCCATTTTGTTCATTTTCAGTCTGGCGTCGTTTTGTTTTTATTTATTTTTAGGGTTCCGTAGTAAACAAGGAACCCTTATAGTTTCGCCATGTCTATCTGTCTGTCTGTCTGTCTGTCTGTCGGTCTGTCGGTCTGTCTATCTGTTTGTCCGTCCACGGTCCTACAGAAAGACTATAAGTACGAGAAAGCTGTTATTTGGCATGGATGTGTATATTAATTATGGCGAAAAAGTCGAAAAATAAAATATGGAAAAAAATTTTTTTCAGGGTAGCTGCCATACAAGTGAAGACGTAGTCAATATTTTTTTTCTCGACAAACACATTGAGTGGGGTATTGTTGAATAGGTCTTTCAAAAATATTGTTAGCTTGTGAACATCATTTTTCAATTTAGGGATCCGTTTCTGAAATATTTGGGTTCAAAGTTCAAATTTTTGTTTGTGTCAAATGTCCCCCCCCTCTATCTACTAAACGGATATATATGGCCACGTAAAAAAAATCAAAATTATAGTATATATAATGTAGATTAAAGGAAAACTATAAGAGCTAAGTAGGGTATACAAATTAAAAAGTTATAGGCGATCAACTTATAAGATGGACTTGAAAAAAAAATTTCATACAAATTCAAATAGATATTAGTTTTTAGACGTTTTTAGTGGCAAGAACTCAAAGTTGGCATTCGCAACTACGGAACTCTACACTGCACGTGGCCCGACACGTACTTGGCCAATTTTTATTGTTTGTAACTTACACAGACTCCAAAAAAATTAAATTATAGTGTTATTTACTTACAATAAATAATATTTAATAATATTTTCTTGTTTCTGCATAACTAATAAGAAAAATATTTATAACTTTTTAGTGTAGGTAACTAGTTCTTAGTAGGTCTAGGTTTTGAAGTCGTTTGTTGTTTTTTTTAATCAAATGTTTGCTAGTCGTGTGTGCTACCATCTGTTTATTCCTGCCAGCAACTCCAGTATTGCCTACTTATGGCCCCTCCAATAGTTTCTATGGCGTTGGGTATCTCTAACGTTAGTAATTATATTGTCTTTGGCGCAGTGTTATCTGTTGTAATTGGGAGTGGAAAAAGATGGAATGTAAAATGAGGATGACAGAGGACCATATGACTCACCTTCTAACATTCGGATTGCGTGCATGTTCTGATATTTTATTGCGATATTTTACTATTTACTTAAACGTGTGACCTAGTTGTGCTTTCTGGTCTTCGATGTTTTTGCAGTTTTTATGATTTTCTTACACAAAACAGCTTTGTTTTGTAATACATAAATTATGTGCACAATTTATTAGAGGTAAGTAATCATTTTATTTTAATTAAGTACTATATTTTTGTTGGATTATCGTGAGTTTGTTCCTACTATAAGTACCTATATATGGCAGTTTATAAAAAAAAAACGTACGTGAAAATTTCTACTGTGTAGCAGAAGATAAAGCTATGTAGGAGAGTGTACTATCGCCTATGTATTTATTTGAAATAAAAGGCGAATACTAGACAATAACTTAGAATGATTTATTTATAAATTAACACATATTTATCTTAAACTAACACAATACAAGTAGTATCTTATTCACTGATTTTTAACCGCCAATCACAAACTCGCGTCCTTCGCGGTGTCGCGTGGGCGTCACTGCTGGCCTTCGCGGCCCGCAGTATGCCCGTCATATGAATACGAATTCAAGCGCGCAGCGTTCAGGCTTGTGGCCTCCTTCCTCGAAGGCAGAAAGATAAGGGTGGCGGTCGAAGACGCCGTGTCATCAGAACGACCCGTGCGGGCTGGTGTTCCTCAAGGAAGCTGTCTGTCGCCTGCGTGCTACGCGTGGTACACCGACGACCTCCCAGTGGCCGGTCAGGCCGAGTTGGCGCTCTTTGCCGACGACGCCGCGTACTTTGCGGTCAGCATGAACGCAAAGCACGCCGCTAAGAAAGTCCAGACAGCACTAGACGCCCTACCTGACTGGCTCTCCAAGTGGAGACTGTCGGTGAACGTCAGCAAGACGCAGGCATTTATATCCGGGAGCACCCGCCTACCGCCGCCCTTGAAGCTGTTCGGGGAAGACGTGCCGTGGCAGCAACACGTCAAGTACCTGGGGGTGCAGCTCGATAGACGCCTCAGCCTGAGTGTCCAAGTCGACGGGACAGTGGCATCAGCGAAGACAGCCCGAGAGAGACTCCGCCCAGTGCTCTCCTCCCACCTCCCGCTACGGACGCGGATCGGGATCTACAAGACGTACGTGAGATCCCGCCTTGCATACGCGGCCCCTGCGTGGTACGCATTTTGCTCGGAGACTAACAAACGCCGTCTCCGCGCCCAAGAAAATCTTAGTCTCCGGGCGGTCGTCGGGGCCCCGCGTTACGTGAGGAACGCCGTGATCCACCGGGACTTGAAATGGGAGGGCCTGGACAATTTTGTCTCTCGGTTAGCGAGGGACATGTACTCCAAGGCGGACCGCTCGGCGCACCCCATCTCAGGGGGATTGCGCCCTTGCACGCCCGCCCACCGGACCGCAAGTATAAGCCCTCGCCCCGCGATTCCATCACCCCGTCGACAGCCGAGCGAGGCGCCGCTACAGCAGCGACGCCCGACCTGAACCCCCAGCACTAAGACACCCGACGTGGCCGCCACGGCCACTACCCTGAGACCCGCCTGTAGTTGCAGGCGGCGGCAGCATTTCACTGTAGAGGGCCACAGCCCTGATCAGCATCCCCACTTCCGCCTTCGGCGGAAGTTGGAAAGAATCACCTACCGGCGCTCAGTTCACATCGGCGGCCTCAGCGGACGGACGACAGCGGCGCGCGCGCCGATCGACTCGTTGAATGTTGTTTACATGTACGTAGGTATATTCCAGCCGCTACATCATTTCCCCCTCAGCGAAGCGTATGGGTTTCTTCACGATACGTCCACTTCTTGTCTTCTTAATAGGCCGAGGTTCTAAGTGAGTGTCCGCGTCTTCAACGTCTAGATTGATGATGAAAGCTGGTTTCAATCTATCTAGTGAGATGTTTGACTTGCGGTTCGGTAGCTCGATGCAAAAATATTTTTCTTTTCTGTCGATTACTTTGTACGGACCGTCGTAGTTAGGCGTAAGAGGTTTATGTGTTGCGTCGTTGCGTACAAACACATAACTGCATGTTTTTAAATCCTTGTGTATGAATGTTGTTCTGTTACTAGGCGCTTTCTGTGCTTGGGATTTGCGTATCGCGTTCGTGAGGTCATTATGAAATGGTGATGATGTGTGCGTTCTCGCCGGTTCGCCGTGAAATTCGCCAGGTAGTCGTAATGCTTGTCCGTATAGTAGCTCCGCTGCGCTCATTCCGACGTTTTCTTTGATGGCTGAGCGTAATCCAAGTAGAACTGTAGGTAAATCTCGCCACCAGTTTTCTCCACTTAGGCGCGCTTTTAGGGCTATTTTTAGGCTTTTGTTAAATCGCTCGATTATGCCATTAGCCTGAGCGTGATATGGACTAGATCTAGATTTTTCTATTCCCATTCTCTTCATTAGAGTGTTGAAAATTTCCGACTCGAATTGTCTGCCTTGGTCAGTGGTTACTCGTGCTGGGCAACCAAATCTTGATATCCACCCGTTATAAAAAGCATTTTCAACCCTTTCAGCAGTAATTTCTTCGAGGGCGTCGGCGACACTGTTGTTTTTTCCAGATACATGGCGTATGTCTGACGAATTTTTGGCCTATGTACTCTAGGTATCTTGTGCGACGTGGCGTCTCGTTCTTGCTTTGGTTTTGCAATGCGAAGGTAAGCGGTTTGTGATCCGTATATATAGTTAGATCACGTCCTTCGAATGATTTGCGAAAATGCTTGATGGCCATGTAGATCGAAAGTAATTCCCGGTCGTAGGTACTGTACTTTGTCTGTGCGTCGCTAAGCTTCTTGGAGAAAAATCCCAGTGGTTGCCTTGCCGTTAATATTTTGTTGCAGGACGGCGCCTGCGCAGGAATCTGAGGCGTCGGTCATCAATGCAAAAGGAACTTCAGTGGATGGATGTACTAGCAAAACAGCATTCTTGCTGTCTTCTTTGCATTGGTCAAACGATTGAAGTGCTTCTTTTGTCCAATTTTTTTTCGTCTTATCATTTTTCTTGGATGTAAGTACTGGTTTAGTAATTTCTGGTGGTCTGCAGCGTTAGGGATATTTTCTCGGTAAAAATTGATCATCCCGAGAAATCTTCTCAATTCTTGAATAGTATCAGGCCGAGGGTAGTTGGTGAATGCATCTACCTTTTCTTCGGTTGGTTTGATTCCCTCTGCGGTCACAGTATATCCAAGAAAGTCAATTTCCTTCTGGCCGAATACGCATTTCGCGACGTTCAGCTGCAAGCCATGTTTTTCAAATCGTTTGAAGATTTCTTCCAGATGTTGGCGGTGAGTTGTCTCGTCTTCTGAGGCAACTAAGACGTCATCAATAAATGCAAATACTGGCAGGCCTCTGAGCACGGAATCAATGTGTCTCTGGAAGGTTTGGGCAGAATTTCTTAATCCAAAGCAAAGTCTTTCAAAATGGAACAACCCAAATGGTGTTATCACCGCTGTCTTGTGTACGGAGTCTTCATGAATTTTCAGTTGAAAGAAAGCCTTTTGCAGATCTATTTTTAAAAATATTTTCTTCCCTTCCAGGTTGCTGGTGAAGTCGTGCAGACGTGAAATGGGGTAGCGATCAGGTACTGTGACTGCATTTAGTCTTCTGTAGTCTCCACAGGGCCGATATTCGCCGTTCTTTTTTGGTACCATGTGCAAAGGACTGGACCACGGGCTGTTTGATGGTTGACATATTCCTTGGTCTATCATCATCTGGAATTCTTCTTTGGCTGATTTCAATTTATGTGGTGGCAACGGTCTCGCATTAGCAAACACTGGTGGTCCAGTCGTTTCAATATGATGTTCGACATCGGAATTGATGAGCTTCTTGAGGTTGGTTCTCGTGATATCAGGATACTTTGCAAGTAGGTCGTGATATGGTTGATTATTATCTATTGTCCTCAAACTTCCTTGTGTAGTGCTCTGAATGCATCCTTGAATGCATAATCCGGTTTGTTTGTCGACGAGTTTCTTTCCTTTCAGGTCAACCATGTTATGATGATGTAGGAAGTCAGCGCCCAATATTGGTTTTTGTACAGCTGCGATGACAAAACTCCATTTGTATAAACGCCGTAGTCCGAGATTGAGTGGAACAACCCGTTCGCAGTTGTTTGGCGCTTGATTTTTCTTGTCCGACGAACGTGCGGGTAGGACGGAAACATTGGCCCCAGTGTCGATAAGGAAGTTATGTCCAGTTGTGTGATCTTTTATAAATAGACGGAAACTTGATATTTCGTTGACACCGGGTTCCGCCGCAGCCAGAGTCGAACTTAGTTTTCCGAATTCTTCTTGTATTCGCAGGGTTTCTGACATCGGTAGGCATCTTTACCAAATTTGCGATGAAAATAGCAAATCGGATTTTTTTGTGCTGCTGACTTTGAGCGGGAACGCGAGCGGTTGCGACGGTAATTGTATTTGTATCTGCCTCGGGAATATCTCGACGTTTCTGATTTTTCCATTTTCAAAGCAGCAATTTCTTGAGACAGTGCGTCGATTTTTTTAATTAATTGGTCGTTGCTTGCAGTTGATGCTGATGCTTGGTAGGAACAAACGGATTGGACTTATCTCCCACTTGTTCAATGTCGGCTAGTTCCAGTTGAGCCACGACGAGCTGGTATTTAGCTTCGTCTCCCATCTTTTGATTTGCGACGATGGCTTCATATTGAGCAAACCTGGGCCGCTGACGCCAAAATTGTGGAATCCGCTTCTTGAACGAGAAGGTAGCTAGCGCAGATGATTCCTTGGTGTCTTCAATGGTTGCAGCCGTAGACGCAGTAGATTCGTCGGTCGTTTTTTGATCCATAACGGTTGCTTGATTCAAATTCGGAGGTCACCAATGTAGGAGAGTGTACTATCGCCTATGGATTTATTTGAAATAAAAGGCGAATACTAGACAATAACGTAGAATGATTTATTGATGATGGTAATTCTTCCCAACTTCCGCCGAAGGCGGAAGTGGGGATGCTGGTCAGGGCTGTGGCCCTCTTCAGCGAAATGCTGCCGCCGCCTGCAACTACAGGCGGGTCTCAGGGTAGTGGCCGTGGCGGCCACGTCGGGCATCTTAGTGCTGGGGGTTCAGGTCGGGCGTCGCTGTTATAGCGGCGCCTCGCTCGGCTGTCGACGGGATGATGGCATCGCGGGGCGAGGGCTTGTACTTGCGGTCCGGTGGGCGGGCGTGCAAGGGCGCAATCCCCCTGAGATGGGGGTGCGCCGAGCGGTCCGCCTTGGAGTACATGTCCCTCGCTAACCGAGAGACAAAGTTGTCCAGGCCCTCCCATTTCAAGTCCCGGTGGATCACGGCGTTCCTCACGTAACGCGGGGCCCCGACGACCGCCCGGAGACTAAGATTTTCTTGGGCGCGGAGACGGCGTTTGTTAGTCTCCGAGCAGAATGCGTACCACGCAGGGGCCGCGTATGCAAGGCGGGATCTCACGTACGTCTTGTAGATCCCGATCCGCGTCCGTAGCGGGAGGTGGGAGGAGAGCACTGGGCGGAGTCTCTCTCGGGCTGTCTTCGCTGATGCCACTGTCCCGTCGACTTGGATACTCAGGCTGAGGCGTCTATCGAGCTGCACCCCCAGGTACTTGACGTGTTGCTGCCACGGCACGTCTTCAAAGCAAAATACGCGGCGTCGTCGGCGAAGAGAGCCAGTTGGGCCTGACCGGCCACTGGTATGTCGTCGGTGTACCACGCGTAGCACGCAGGCGACAGACAGCTTCCTTGAGGAACACCAGCCCGCACGGGTCGTTCTGATGACACGGCGTCTTCGACCGCCACCCTTATCTTTCTGCCTTCGAGGAAGGAGGCCACAATCCTGAGCAGCCTCCTGGACATCAGGTTTGGCGCTGTCGACATTTTGTATAGCAGCCCCTTGTGCCATACCCTGTCAAATGCCTTTTCATTGTCAAGGAGCACCACAGCTACGTGCTCCTTGCGATTGGTCGCTGCCGAGATCTTGTGAAGAAGTCTTGCAATCTGGAGCGTCGTCGAGTGCTCTGGCCGGAACCCAAACTGCTCCGCACGTAGGGGTATGTGCGGGACCAGGAGGCCGAGCAGGAGTTTTTCCAACACCTTCGAGAGCGCGCTGAGTAGCGTGATGGGCCGGTAACTTTCTGGCTTTTGCAGGTTCTTGCCCGGCTTGGGTAGCATGATGACCCGGCCGGTCTTCTATTCTTGGGGGTAGTGGCCCGAGCGCAGAATGCCGTTGAAGAGGCGCGTCACCGCCGTGATGAATACCGGTGGTAGGTGGCGTAGCGCCTCGTTCGTGACGTTGTCTGCGCCCGGGGCTTTCCTGGGCTTCAGGCTTCGGATCACACGCAGAACCTGGCCAGGCGTGAAGAACACTGCATCTTCCTATTCTGTCACCGGCTCCGCGAGATATGCTCGAAGGTGTTCGTTTACCAGCTGGTAGTGGTCGTGGTCAGCCACTGGGTTCGGCGTAAATTGACGCTCCAGATGTTCCGCAAAGATCTCGGCGCGATCTTCTGCTTTAAATCGTAGGAGGCCATCGGCTGCCAGCAGCGGTCGAACGGGTTGAGGCTCGCCCGATAGCTGCCGCCATAGGCGGTGAACGGAGAGGATATCACCGCCCACCGAGAGTAGGTGGTTCTCCCACGATTTGGCTGCGTGCTCGCTGAGACGATCCTTGATGGTCTCCACCAGTTTGTTGAGCTGAGTCTTGAGCGCGGGGCAGCGAGTGTTTTGCCACTGCCGCCGCAGCCGCCTCTTTTGGGCCAACAGTTGGTTGATGTCGGCGGGTAGTGGGTCCGGCTTTGCCGTGGCCGAGACCGGGCGCGTTGCGACTTCAAGGGCGGCGCGGATGCTGCAGGTGATGGCACTCGCTGCCTGCTCAACATCTTCGCCGGTTAAGACCCGCTTGAAAGCGACCCTAGACTTATCGCTCTCAAGCGCTTCCTCGAACTTTGCCCAGCTGATTTTGGTCGATCTGCTGGGCAGGGAGACCCTCGTCGGGAGGTCCTGTAGGACGAGAAGGACAGGTCTGTGGTCTGACGGCAGGTCCAGGTAGACTTCCAGTGTTGGCGGTGTTCGTAGTCCTCTGTAGGCCACGATGTCGATGGTGTCGGGCTCACCGTTCGGGCTGTAGTGAGTCGGCTCGTCCGGGCCCACCACCTCGTAGTCATGAGCTACAGAGTCCTGGTGGAGGAGTCGCCCTTTCGAGTCGAGTCGACTTCAACGCCAAACACACCGCCTGGAACTCCACGAGGGTGTGCCCTCGCGCACACCCTCGTGGAGTTCCAGGCGGTGTGTTTGGCGTTGAAGTCGCCAGCCACAAGTGTCGGCTCCATGGGGTCCAGCTTTTTCTGGCGCGCGACGCTCTGGGGCGGCACATAGGCCACAAACACCCGCAGCTAATGGCCGGCGACGTTGACGAGTACGCCCAACGCGTACATCGTCTGGAACTCCTTGTAGGGAATGGCCTGGTGAACGACATTCCTCTTGATGAACACCGCTAGCCCTCTATAAGGCCTGCCGTCGACGGGGGTTTTCTCGTCCTTACGGTAGCTGATGTACCCCGGGATCTTGAATACATCAGTCTCCCGGAGATGGGTCTCGCTGACCAGCAGAACTTCCACTCGCTGCTGACGAAGGAAGTTCGTCAGCAGCAGCTTCTTCTTGTTGAGGGTCTCGGCGTTCCAGTAAACTATTCTCAGAGGGCCTCTATCCATATTAGTATGGAGTGGGGGGGACGCCTCTGAAAAGACCCGTCGCGGCCAGCTGGTCGGGGGTCATGGCCGCAAGGGACTGGAACGCCTGAAACAGCATCTGGCATTGCTGGGCTGGCATCATGGGGAGTTGAGGTTGTGGCTGGGGGGCCTGTGGGGCCTGGGGCTGGCCATCTATGGGTGCCGGAGCGGAGCTCCCGGCGGCTGCTTTCTTCTTCTTCTTTTTCTTTTTCTCCAGCAGCTCCGCTCCTCTAGCTGTAGGGGCGTTGGCGGGAGCCATCAGGGAAGCCCCCGTCGTCTCCTCCGTGGCTGAACGCGGCGTTAGAGCAGAGCCCGTGCGTGCCACCGGGCCGGCGCGTTTGTGTCTTGCCTCCTTTTTAAAAACGGGGCAAGAGGTGTTGTTTGCGGGGTGTGCCCCCCCGCAGTTGGCGCAGGTAGCGGGCTGGTCTCTAGGGCGGTCACAATCGGCCGCCTTGTGGGGACCTCTGCATCGCACACAGGCGATCGGCCGGTGGCAATTTACGGAGGAGTGTCTGAAGAGCTGACACCTGTCGCACTGGGCAGGCCCCTGCTTGCCCCGCCAGGGTTCGATTTTGATCCCCGGCATGTGCAGGAGTTCGGTAATCCCATAGATGGCTGCTGCGTTAGCTGCCCTCTTAATAAGGCAGAAGAAAATGCATCCGGGGCGACCTCCCCTACCCCGGATGCCTTTGATGGCCTCTGCCTCATGGCCTTGTTGTCGAGGGCGTCCCGGATGTCGCTCTCCTCGGTGTCTGCTGGCAGCCCCCTTATCGCCACCTTCAGCTGGCGTTCGGCCGGGAGTGAATAGCAGAACCAGCTGACGCCGGCCTCTGCTTCCAGTTTGGTCAGGTACGACTGGACGAGCCGGTATTCGTGCTCTTCAGCCGGCGTGAAACTCACCCCTCGGCCGAGAGGGCGAGCGGAAGGCGAACTACCAAGCGTATCGGCGCGGAAGTCGGTGGCCCAGTTTGGTAAGTGCTCAACCACTATCCGCGGGTACCTAGTCTTTTTTGGGTCCGTTGCGCTTTGTTGCGCGGGTCCGTCTTGTTGGGGCTGGCTGGGGGGCGCCCCTCCTGCCGATCCCGCTGATGGACGATCCGGCTGGGTGTTGATGGGGCCGCTGGAAGCTGCTTGTTGTTGGGCCGTTGAGCCTGGTTGCCCTCCGGTCCTTAACTGGGGTTGCGGTGAGAAGCGCGCGTTCGCCCGGCCCGCTGGTGTTCCCGGTAATTCGTGTTTCGCAGAAGGTGCAGTGGGGGTGCCCCGAGGGAGCGACACCCAACTGCTCTGTGCGGCGGTGTCACGAGGGAGCGACGGCGACACACCGCTTTGTACGGCGGGGGGTGCGGGGGTGACCCGAGGGGACGGCGCCAACCTGTGCAGTACAGCGGGCGAGGGGGTGCTGGTAGTGGGGGCGACACGACGCGATGACCCAACAGCGGCGATGGCGGGGTTTGGTGCGGCAGGTGTGTGGGTGCCTGCGGTGACGCGCGCGAACGAGGGCGTCGGCGCCACAAAAGGCTGGGCAGGCGCAGGCGGGCGCGCGGCCGCCGGCGCGGGTCAACTCCTGCGGGGGAGGCCGCGGACGCGGACTGAGGGCGAGACGCGCCAGGCACGGGGCACGACAGCGACAACGACGCCGCAGCACCGGGCTGCGGCACGCGGCGCGGGTCAACCCCTGCGGAGGGCACCGCGAGTTTCGCACGGGGCGCGCCCGGTAACGGGCGCGACGCGGAGGCCACCGAGGCCCGCGCCACCGGCGGCGCTTGAGTAGAGCTCTTCCTCGGGCGGGGGTCCCTTTGAGGCAGGGGGATGCCCGTAGGACGCGCTTCGGGTTTCTGGACCGGCTTAGAGGTGGCAACGAGAGCGGTGAGGTCCGCGGGGGGGTCCAGCGTGGACAGGTCCAGGAGTGACCCAGACGTGGTTGACGAGGCCGCCGATGCGGAGGTCTCCTCCTCCTGCAGGATGTCAAGAGCGCGCGGCTTCTTGACATCCAAGGCGTGGACGCCTTCTGGGCTGCGGGGGCGCTTCAGCAGGGAGGCGATGATGGTCCTCCTTGGTGTCGCGATCGGCGGTAGGGTGATTATCCCTCGGCGAGCGAAGTCGAGGGCGGTGACGTCCTCGATGGTGGGCGACGTGCCGCCCAACTCGTTGAGCTGCAGCCGCAGGTATATTGCCATCCACCGGGTAAGGCGCTCGGACAAGGTCCCGGTGGCGGCAATCCTTCCTAGCATCACGGTGTCCCGCTCATACCAACCCCTTGGTGAGAGCCGCGGGGTAGGCGCGGGGGCAGCATCTGGCGTTGCAAATGATGCATACGTCTCGGGTGAGGCGGGGCGCGGGGATCCGGGCTCTGTCTCGTCCACTTCATAGATGGGGTTCCATTTCCGGACCCCGAAAACAGCGTGGGCGGGGAGTTGCCTTCAGCAGCCACTCAGGGCGCAAGCCGACTACCCTAACCCCTTTTCGCCGGTGAGCCCCGCTGGTGGGAGGCCGGCTACTGGGGGGGATGAGAAAATCAGACCGACGTCCTGGGCACGATTTCCGCTGAAGGCTATCCCTGCCTGCGCAAAAAATGCGTAGGGGCCGGGCACTATAGAATCTCGCGAAACTACAGTGACGCGGCGTGCGGAAAGCGAGTTGTAGTATGGGGGCTCGTACTATAGTAGCATACGCAAGCGCATCGACACATAGGCAACTAACACTCCCGCGGCTAGAATGATTTATTTATAAATTAACACATATTTATCTTAAACTAACACAATACAAGTAGTATCTTAATCACTGATTTTTAACCGCCAATCACAAACTCGCGTCCTTCGCGGTGTCGCGTGGGCGTCACAGCTGGCCTTCGCGGCCCGCAGTATGCCCGTCATATAAATACGAATTCAAGCGCGCGGCGCTCAGCCTATGCCCCGCCGAAACCAAACGTCCTAGACCCACGCGAAATCCACGCTTTGCTGCAAGCGCCAACGCCGACACTTATTGCCGGTGACTTGAACGTCAAGCATACGTACTGGAACTCCAACAGAGACAGCAAAGAGGGGATAGCCCTCCTCCAGAACGCCGTGGACCACCAATATGAAATCATGGGCCCAGACGAGCCGACGCACTATGACCAGTACGGCGGCGAAGACATCCTAGATGTGGTGGTCTACAAAGGACTCACGACACCGCCAACCCAAGAGGTCTTCCCGGACCTACCATCCGACCATCGACCGGTGCTTCTGATTATACAGGACACACCGGCCAGAGTCTCGTTGACAACACAACGCCGCAAGATTGACTGGGACGCCTTCCAAGAGGCCGTCCACCAAACTTGCCCCAAATTTCCCGTTTCTACCACGGAAGAGGTGGAAGAAGCTGCAAACTGCATCACCCACTGCATCCGCAGTGCCCTGGACTCCTCTACACGCGAAATGCCGAACACTGCGAAGCCAAACCGGCTGCCGGCCGCCATAAGAAATATGCTAAGCTGCGGCGTCAGTGGATGACTACTCGCTGCCCTACCATGCGCCAAAACCTTAACCGGTTGGTGGAAAAGGTGAAGGACACCCTAACGGAGCATGCAGCCCAGTCGTGGGAAAACCATCTACTGAACATAGGCGATGAAGTGCCGTCTGTACATCGCCTCTGCAAGCAGATGTCGCAGGAGCCCCAACCAGTGAGGCCATTATTTGGCCCAGATGGTCTCCCACGGTACAAAGCCCAAGATCGTGCCGACATCCTGGCGGATCACTTGGAGCGCCAATTTACACCGAACCCCATCGACGACGCCGAACACAACAGGATGATCACCGAACACGTGCGGGACTGCCTCGCAGCGCCCATTCCAGCTGATGAGGACTCCATCGTCATCTCGCCTGGTGAAGTGCAGCAGGTGATCCGCAAACTGAAGCCCAGGAAGGCCCCGGGTGCGGACCGTATCACAAACGAAGCGCTTCGTCACCTTCCCCCACGAGCAATCGCAGCAGTGACACGCCTCTTTAACGAGATACTGCGCTCGGGCCACTTTCCCACAATATGGAAGAATGCCCGGGTCATCATGCTGCCCAAGCCGGGCAAGGACGCCCGGAAACCGGAAAACATGCGGCCCATCTCGCTGCTGAGTAAGCTCTCGCAGGTGTTTGAGAAGATCATCCTAAGGCACATGTCACCTCATCTGACGCCCCGGGATGAACAGTTCGGGTTCAGACCTGGCCATTCAACTACGCTCCAAGTAGCAAGAGTGCTACATCGGATTTCGGAGAGCGCCAACAAGAAGGAGTGCGTGGCTGCCTGCCTCCTTAATTTCAAACAGGCCTTCGACAGGGTGTGGCATGAGGGGCTCACCTACAAACTGTCGGAGACCTCAATACCCCGCAGACTACTCAGGGTTGTGGTCTCATTCTTAAAAGATCGCCGGGTGCACGTTGCGGTGGAGGATGCGGTGTCCACAGACCGCCCTATCAGCGCAGGAGTACCCCAGGGCAGCTACCTCTCACCAGCCTGCTACGCCGTGTTCACCGATGATATACCAGTCATTGGTCGGGTGGAGCTGGACCTGTACGCAGATGACGCAGCATATTATGCGTCATCCATGACTCCGCTGTACGCCATCAAGAGGCTACAGCCAACCCTCGACGCTCTACCCGACTGGCTCGCAAAGTGGAGGATGCAATTGAACATCGGCAAGACGCAGGCCATGCTGACTGGGAATCGCCATCTGCCGCCACCGCTCAAACTACTCGGCGAAAACGTGCCTTGGCAGCGGCACGTAAAGTACCTGGGTGACACCATCGACAGGCCCCTCACAATGCAGAAGCACGTCGGTGATGTCGTGGCGCAAACAAAGCTGGCCAGGACGAAGCTGCACGGTGTGCTGGCTTCCCGCCTGCCCCTGAGGACGAAGCTCGGGATCTATAAGACCTATATTAGATCCCGCCTCATGTATGCCACCCCAGCCTGGCACACGTATTGCTCGGAGTCTAACAAGAAGAAACTCCGCACACGAGAAAACCAGAGTCTCCGAGCAATCGTCGGGGCCCCACGCTACGTGAGGAACGCGACGATCTTCAGGGACTTAAAAATGGAGGGACTGGATACCTTTTTCGCCCGCCTGGCCAGCCAGATGTACAAGCGCGCGGATGAGTCGGCGCACCCCCTACTCAAAGGGATTGCGCCACTTCACGCGCGCCCGCCCGATCGCCGCACAAAGCCGTCGCCACGAAACGCCATCGCCGACGTCGCCGCACTAGCGGATGCGCCGGCATAAAACCGGGACACCCAGGAAGAACAAAGCGAAGACCGCGCCCGCTATGGCCACCCCAGTGACCTGCCCATAGTAGTGGGCAGCGAAGAAGCCACTGAAGAGGGCCACCGCCCTGACCATTATGCCTCGTCTTCCACAAGGAAGAGTGAGAAGAACCCACGACGGCGCTCAGTTCACATCGGCAGCCTCAGCGGACGGACGTATTACTCGGAGCGCGCGGCGGCAGCGGCGCGCGCGCCGATCGACTCGTGGAATGTTGTTTACATGTACGTAGGTATATTCCAGCCACTACAGCTATATACATTTTGACAATATTTCTAATGTATGTGTGATGATTTTCGACCCGAACGGAGCATATTAGCCATGTCAATGTGGCTATTGGCTTTTATTCTTTTGTCTAGAATGCGCTCTTGATCGTATAAAATATTTTCATTGGTTAAAAAGAACGTCAACAAAGTCCTCAATGTATTGCGGTTATTTTGCTTAGCAACAAAATCTGTCTTCTCCTTAGCGTTGTTGGTTTCAATGCTACGTATATTAAGGCAGTGACCAATAGTAACAAATTTTTGTATACATCATTGGAGGTGTCATATTTCGGGGTTTCTAGATAGCTCAATTAATATTAAAGTACCTGGGTGAGCGAGCTTTGCTCGGTCGTATCTCAAACATTAACTATATTTTTTTAAACTTATAATTAAAAATATAAATTTTTTCAAACAATAAAAATGAAAAAAATTGTATATAAACTTGAACATATAAAAAAAAGTAAGTCACAGAGCGGGATTCGAACCCGTATCACTCGTTTTTGCCATCCGCGTCTTAACCCCCAGCGGGTTAGACTCCCATCAGACTGACATTGGTGAACATATACTGCGTGGAAAGAAAAACGCATGAAAACTCAAAAAACACGCGTTTTCCCAAACATAAGACTAATCTAGATCGATTGTTTTCCCGTGAAAACCTCCATATACCAAATTTCAGCGAAATCGTTAGAGCAGTTTCCGAGATTACAGAAACAAATTTATACACATATAAATAAATATACAAGAATTGCTCGTTTAAAGGTATTAGTTATTTGTCAATGGGTTTTTCGCCAAGCACCGTTATGACTTTCCCTGTTTTTTTTTTTCAATAACATTATCTTTTTAGGCAAGCAACCAGGAAGATCTATGTTGAGTTGTTAATGGCGTCTTCGAAATGACTTAGTGGACTTTAAAATGATGATTTATTTATTCATATAACTTAACCTACACTCCACGGCAAAGTTGTTTTTGTGTCTGTGTTAATTTCGTCCTTAGCTTGAGTCGTTCGCTCGCTCGTGTGTTGGTCACAGGAAATCTAACGAACTTAACCTACAACCCACGACAAAGTTATTTATGTGTCTGTGTTACTTTCGGCCTAAGCTTAAGTTGCTCGCTTTTAATACGTAAATATAAAACAATTAAAAATATAAAAAGCTTATTTGAAGTGGTCTCGATTGGCTGCATTACAGTCCTTTACACGTTGAGGCCAGTTATCAATAGAAGCATGCACTCTTTCTTTATTAGTTATGAAGAACAAAGAAAATATAATTAAATATTATATATTGTAAGTATATATAAAACCATAATTTTAAAAAGTTGGAGTCGGTGCCAGCCAAAACTAATATTTTTTTGCAGAGTAAACTGCTTAATATCAGTAATCTGTGATCAAGCATTATTTTCTGATGACTAGTAGTGACTGGTTCTGATCGAGTTTTTTTTTTATTCTGTGCGTGCGCGCATATTTGTGAGTGTTGTGTATTGTGTAGTTCTACATACCTAATCAGAAGCAAATAGTGAATGCAACACCGCAGATTTAGCTACGGACCCTACCGACGTGAACTCTGTGAGATCAATTCATTTTCTATTTATTTATTTTTGTTTTTATTATTTTTGAACTCGGTGCGAACGTTTTGTCATAACTATTACTGTGTTTCTAAGCTAGCCTACTCTTGTCCCCCTTATTCAGGAAAATCAGTATAATTCTAAGTCGTACTAAAATAAAAATAATAATAATTAAAAAAAATCAAAATTTCAATATCGTAATTAAAGTAATTATATTACTGCGCTAGTTAGCAGCGAACTGAACAACACATGCAGTACCGAGGAAGGCCTTAAATACATATAGGTATTTCACCATTATCTGTTAACTAAAATAATCGTGCTAATGCCACAGCTTTACTTTTTTCAAAGCAACCCGATGTTCTTTCGTTTATCCAAAAATAACCACTAAACATTTTCTTTGAGAAAAACTTAATGCTTTTTCATAAATTAATCTACATAGACAAAATGGTAAGACGCGGTGGCACTGTATTTAACATTCGCCGTCATTTAGCCTATCTAGCTGTAAAATTAACCAACCGTATCTCTAAATTAAAAAAACAGATACCTAATAAAATAATTTTGAAAAATCGGCGATAGTTACAAAATAGTACTATGTCTTACACGAAACAGCTTCAATTATCACTATTGAGCTCACAAAAAGGGAAAAAAAAACAAAAACGTTTGTAAGCCGACTTTATATTCATTTCGCTGTATCTGTATTTTAATTAAATTATATATTATCTTTTACACGTAAAGATAACCTAAAGCTAATCAATGTTTGTGAAAAACCATAAGGATTATTCCTTCAATCAACATAAATTTATATATTTATTTAAATATGTACCCCAAATAACTTCGAAGTCTAAACTGATAGGAAAACTAAGCAGCCTACCCCATATTTTCATAATAGTAATTCATAAACGTAAATTATAGAATCAATAACGCAATATCATAAACAACCACTCCAAAAATAAAAATAAAAAGTTGCTTATACGTATAACCCCGATAAATAGCTGAAATAACACTCTTTGGGAAACAATTGAACCAATAATAGAAAAATCGCCTACGGAAATTCCCCAACCCAAAAATTGCATCCACAACCAAAGGCCCTTTCTCCAGCATGTTATGTTCACACGGCATGTTACTAGTCGGTACATGTTTTGTAAAACATCTGCCAGCCATACCAGCCTAAGCAATTGCCTACCCAAAATATAAACAAAGGACATTTTATCGACAGTAACAATACACCAACCTTTTTAGTAAAATTTTGAATAGTACAAAGATCGGAACATACAATAAAATAATAGCCACGTAATATACTCCTAACAAAGTTAAGGTACTAAACTTTTACACACAAATAAAACAATTACAGGCTTAGTAGCTTACAGGACGCCAAAACATTAAAACGGAAATTGCCCAAAATAAGATAGCATTATCTACAAAAGTTCGTAAAAATCAGTTAAATAGAAACTTCCTGCAATAAATCCTTCAACAACCGATAGCTTGAATAGCCTTAAATAAAACAATACATAAAGTAATAAAACAGCTGCACAGAATGAATACAAACGTAAATATAACAGTCCGAAAAATAGCAGGAGATGGTAATTGCTTGTTTAGAGCCCTAAAATTTTAAATGATATCTCCGTTTCCTTTATTAGCAGACCAGATTTACAACATTTTTGGAGCATTACGGTGTTGGTGTATGCTTTAAATGTTTCTGCATTAACAAAGGAAAATCGGTCAAGACTTAGAAAATACGAACACCAAATGCTTCGAGGACTTCTGGACGTCGCCAAGAACATACCAAAACAAAAATAAAAGAAATCTTGAAAGGAAAAACTATATCCAAAATATTAAAGGTATGCAGAATATTATATTACGGTTATTACGGTTATATACTGAGACGCCCAATCTCACACCTACTTCGTGCAATTTACTAACGCAAAGAAGCCAAGAGGAAAGTTGGACGACCTATCTATACTTAAGAGGACTCCTTCAACCACGATATCTGCCACTACACGTTCAAAACAAAAGCAGAATCGATGAAAATTTCAGAAAATCGAACCCTCGTAAAAAAAAGAAGCGGAAAAAAATCTATGAAATATCAGAAACGGGCACAGAAACTGACATAGAATCAGAAGAAGACACACCAAACCAACTAGCCGCCTGACATGGCCTACAATCGACACTTCGAAGAAATAGATGTCGCAAAAGACCAAGACCTCCGACAACGACATCGCCGAAACAATAATTAGTCCACCAATCATTGGCACTACAAAGAAGGGAAAAAAAATAGTAATAAAATAAACAGTAATAAATGGAACCATATGGGTTTCCCTTGCAAAATAACAATCTTAATTTAATATAAACGTAATAATTACTATAATAAGCCCAAAATCAGATGACCAGTTACGAGACAAATGTCAGAAGTCGAAGACGCTGATCAAACATGAAGAAGAAAGAAACCAGGACCCAGGAGCTTAGGAAGAAGAGGCAGAAATTCGAAACCGGACTTCAGAATACGTATCTAGGAAATAGAAAAAAAAAAACAAACAGGAAATCGGCTGACAAAAATTGAATTCAACAGGCAGAAGTCAAGACCGGTAAATGGAATTCAGAAGCCAGGTTCCAGCCATTCTGGAATCCAGATTGCTGTACTATTACGATAGAGTCAACAAGTCACGTACTTTACAGATAAGACCTGCAGAGCAAGTTGTTGGCCAAAAAACAACAAAGCAGTCTATTTTCCTTCTAAGTATATATCTTCTTCTTCTTATATTTAAGAGCTGGGCTCTTGTCGGTGGAGTGCTTTCCACATCTCTCTTCCTTCCGCTAAGTTCTTAACCTCTTTATATGTTTTCACGTTTAATTTTTCTTTTATTTGGTCTATAAATTTTCTTCCTCCCATGCTGGTCTGGGAGAAATAAAAAAAAAAACTTAGAATGTACCAGCTGCTTCTTTTCCCACGCAGATCGTAAAAGCCGATCGAGGGAATGGGCAAAAATGCAAATCATGTTAACAGGCGATGCGGCTAGCAACCCATCACTGTATTGATTGCTTTTCCATCTTCTCGCCCACCATGACGCTAAAAGTGGCTTTTGGGTATTGCGGCCCTGGGCTCTGCATAGAACCGCAAGACCCAAAATGCTCTGTCTGCCCCATTAGGGATAAAGACGTGATAGTATGTATGTATGTAAATTTTCTTCTGGGTTTGCCTACTCCTCTCTTTCCTTCTATTTTTCCTTCCATTATTGTTTTAAAGAACGCATCGTGGCGTAGTAGATGACCGAACATTTTCCCTCTTCTATTTTCTATAATTTGTATTATTTGTCTTTTCTTTCTCACATCTAGTACCTTTTCATTTGTAATTTTCTCTGTCCAACTTATTTTTTTCATTCTCCTCCAGCACCACATTTCAAATGCTTCTTATCTATCTCTATCCTTTTTGGTCATCGTCCACGTTTCACATCCATACAAAGCAGTGCTCCATATAAATGTTTTAATAAATCTTTTACGTAAACTTTCTTTAATACCAGAACAAAATATATATTTTTTACTCTTAAATGTACTTTTTGCAATAGCAATCCTCTTCTTAATATCTTCTGAGCATCTTGCCTCTTCGTTGATAATAGTTCCTAAATATTTAAAACTTTGAACTTGGTCTATTGTTTTATTATTAAGTTGGATATTTTTAATTACTGGACCTGACTTTGAGACAATTAAGGACTTGGTTTTATTTATGTTTATACTCAATTTATATTCTTTAAAAATATTGTTCATTGCTTCTATTAACTTTTCTAACTGTTGTGAACTGCTTCCAAGGGCTGCTATGTCTTCTGCAAATCTTATAAAATGTATTTTTTCTCCATTAATACTAACTCCTCCTATATCTTGGTCTTTGATTTGAGATATTGCTGCTTCTATAAATAGATTGAATATCAGTGGAGAAAGTAGGCAATCCTGCCTAACTCTCTGTCGTATTTTAGCCTGTCTTTTTTCATTATTACTTTCTATTATTGTCTCTTGTTCTTTATACAGTTCTTTGATTATTCTCCTGTCTCTGTAGTCTATGCCAGTATTCTTAAGCGCCTTCATCATTAGTTTCCAATTTACTTTATCAAACGCTTTCTCTAAATCTATAAACGCAATATGTGTTTCTAAACCAAGTTTCAATCTTCTTTCTATTATAATTCTAAGTGCTAAAACTGCTTCTCGAGTGCCTTTGTTTTTGCGAAAACCATATTGGTCGTTGCCTACTATATTTTCTACTTTAGGTCGGATTCTATTTTGTATTATTTTTATCAATATTTTTGAAGCTTGTGTAATTAAACTAATCGTTCTATATTCTTCGCATCTTTTCGTATTTGGTTTTTTTGGTATCGTAACGGTTCTACTTATTTTAAAATCATTTGGTATTTTTCCTGTTTTATATATTTCTTGTATTAATTTAAATATATCGTCTATGAGTGTGTGACATTTAATATATTTAATAAGTTCTATTTGTATTCCATCTACTCCAGCGGCCTTGTTATTTTGTTAACTATTGAGTGCAAATTCAAATTCTTCGCGCGTTATTTCAGGCCCAAACTCGTTTTCTTCTACCCTATTTTCATCTTCTATATCCTCACCACACAAACCTTCTCCATCATAAAGTTTTTCTATATATTCAACCCATCGTTCTACTATTTCTCTATCATCTGTTAATATTCTATTGTCTTCATTTAAAATAACTGTACTTTTTGTTTTATGGTTTGTTTTTAATTTTTTTATGATGCTATAAGCTATGTCTGGTTTTCCTTTATTTAAAAATCTTTCTACGTCTTCACAGTCTTTTTCAATGGCTTTCTCTCTTTCTTGTCTGCATTTCAGTGTTATTTTATTAGAAAATCGTTTGTATTCTTGTATGCTTTTGATATCGTTCTTGTTTCTGAGTGTTCTACGTTCCAACATTAAATCTTGAATTTCGTTATTTAGCCATTTCTTCCGCGGTACTATTTTTCTATTTTGTAAATGCTCTTCTGCACTTTCTTTTATAACATCTCTTAATGCGCACCAGTTTTTCTCTACATCTTTACTTTCTTCTGTTCTTCTATTCTTTTTATATAATTCTAATTTATCTCCTACTTTATTACTATATTGTACGCTTTGACTAGAATTTTCTTTTATTTTAGTGAGATCTATTTTCTTTGGTCTATTTATTCAACTTTTTTTTACCTATAAGTATATATCACACACCAAATATTACATCTATCCTCCCCATATCCCAAATATTATATCAAGATAATATATCCCAAATATTATATCCCATGCTGGTCTAGGAGAAATAAAAAAAAACTTAGAATGTACCAGCTGCTTCTCTTCCCACGCAGATCGTAAAAGCCGATCGAGGGAATGGGCAAAAATGCAAATCATGTTAACAGGCGATGCGGCTAGCAACCCATCACTGTATTGATTGATTTTCCATCTTCTCGCCCACCATGACGCTAAACGTGGCTTTTGGGTCTTGCGGCCCTGGGCTCTGCGTAGAACCGCAAGACCCAAAATGCTCTGTCTGCCCCATTAGGGATTAAGACGTGATAGTATGTATGTATGTATCCTCCCCATACTGATTTGATGCATGTATTCGGTCGGTTCTACCAACTCCCTCTCTCTCCCACTTTCAGACTGCGAATATCTCCTACACTCCTATATTCCTACGAGTATCTACGGTTCCATCTTACGGTGGTTTCTCGAACTATGAGAGTGGTATAACGAGGTTTGGCATCGCCAAGTTTGAGAAACTGAGGACGGTACACATACCGGGCTTGGTTTGCGAGCGTGATGATGCACTCACCAAGGTACACCTCATTCATAAGCTCTTGCAGCGTAACTGCTTGCTGGGCGGACTCAGAACAGAACAGAACAGAACAGAACAGACTAGTAGTGACTGGTAGGGACCCTTTTTTTTGTCTTAACCCTTAAATGTCGGCATAGCAGACACAATAGTCAAACAATACATCAGAAAAAAAAAAACACCCAGAACAAATGTGAGGTCAAAAGGGAAGTTAGGTTTAAGTTTTTTTTTTAATGATCACCTGGAACAACTGTAAGACCAGAAAGGAAGTTTGATTCAACTTATTAGCAATTAATAAAAAAATTAAATACAATGAATAAAAATGTTATGCTTAATCATTTTTATGCTTAAAGTAATGTTATGTCTTGATAAATTATGGTTTGATGACATTATGCTTACATCCTTTTATGCTTTAAAATGTTAGGGCTAAATAATGATTATGCTTAAAATTATTATGCATACTCCATTATGCGAAAGAACGTTATGCTTAAAAACGATTGTGCATTAAACCAGTATGCTATGTGATATTATAGCTTAAATTTGTATGCATATAGTACTGACTGGTACTGATCGACTCGGGGAATGCGGGTGCGGGTTTAAGGGCCCACCCTTGCCCTTGGAGTGTGCACTGGGTAGTGCACACCCCGCCCTTAATACACTTAATATCAGTAATCTGTGATCAAGCATTATTTTCTGATGACTAGTAGTGACTGGTACTGATCGACTCGGGGAATGCGGGTGCGGGTTTAAGGGCGGGGTGTGCGGCTCGCTGAGCTCGTTCGCATCTCATACTTCAGTCGCCCGCACTATCGTGATGCTGTGTATGCTGTGGTTCATTACTGTCTATTATTAAATTGCATTATTTTTTTGTAAATATTTGTTACCTATACTAGGTCATTGTTGAATAAATATGTAATTGTTGTTGTTTAAGTCACTTTGATTTAAGTTACATTAGTTAGTGATATTTGTGCCATTTTGTTCGTTTTCAGTCTGGCGTCGTTTTGTTTTTATTTATTTTTTTATTGTTTGTAACTAGCAGACTCCAAAAAAAAATTATAGTGTTATTTACTTACAATAAATAATATTTAATAATATTTTCTTGTTTCTGCATAACTAATAAGAAAAATATTTATAATTTTTTAGTGTAGGTAACTATTTCTTAGTAGGTCTAGGTTTTGAAGTCGTTTGTTGTATTTTTTAATCAAATTTTTGCTAGTCGTGTGTGCTACCATCTGTTTATTCCTGCCAGCAACTCCAGTATTGCCTACTTACGGCCCCTCCAATAGTTTCTATGGCGTTGGGTATCTCTAACGTTAGTAATTATATTGTCTTTGGCGCAGTGTTATCTGTTGTAATTGGGAGGGGAAAAGGAAATGGAATGTAAAATGAGGATGACAGAGGACCATATGACTCACCTTCTAACATTCAGATTGCGTGCATGTTCTGATATTTTATTGCGATATTTTACTATTTACTTAAACGTGTGACCTAGTTGTGCTTTCTGGTCTTCGATGTTTTTGCAGTTTTTATGATTTTCTTACACAAAACAGCTTTGTTTTGTAATACATAAATTATGTGCACAATTTATCAGAGGTAAGTAATCATTTTATTTTAATTAAGTACTATATTTTTGTTGGATTATCGTTAGTTTGTTCCTACTATAAGAACCTATATATGGCAGTTTATAAAAAAAAAAATACGTGAAAATTTCTACTGTGTAGCAGAAGATAAAGCTATATACATTTTGACAATATTTCTAATGTATGTGTGATGATTTTCGACCCGAGCCGAGCATATTAGCCATGTCAATGTGGCTATTGGCTTTTATTCTTTTGTCTAGAATGCGCTCTTGATCGTATAAAATATTTTCATTGGTTAAAAAGAACGTCAACAAAGTCCTCAATGTATTGCGGTTATTTTGCTTTGCAACAAAATCTGTCTTCTCCTTAGCGTTGTTGGTTTGAATGCTACGTATATTAAGGCAGTGACCAATAAAAACAAATTTTTGTATACATTATTGGAGGTGTCATTTTTCGGGGTTTCTAGATAGCTCAATTAATATTAAAGTACCTGGGTGAGCGAGCTTTGCTCGGTCGTATCTCAAACATTAACTATATTTTTTTAAACTTATAATTAAAAATATAATTTTTTTCAAACAATAAAAATAAAAAAATTGTATATAAACTTGAACATATAAAAAAAAGTAAGTCACAGAGCGGGATTCGAACCTGTGTCACTCGTTTTTGCCATCCGCGTCTTAACCCGCTGGATCAGACTGACATTAGTGAACATATACTGCGTGGAAAGAAAAACGTATGAAAACTCAAAAACACGCGTTTTCCCAAACATAAGACTAATCTAGATCGATTGTTTTCCCGTGAAAACCTCCATATACCAAATTTCAGCGAAATCGTTAGAGCAGTTTCCGAGATTACAGAAATAAATTTATACACATATAAATAAATATACAAGAATTGCTCGTTTAAAGGTATTAGATATTGGTCAATGGGTTTTTCGCCAAGCACCGTTACGACTTTCCCTGTTTTTTTTTTTCAATAACATTATCTTTTTAGGCAAGCAACAGGGAAGATCTATGTTGAGTTGTTAATGGCGGCTTCCAAATGACTAAGTGGTCTTTAAAATGATGATTTATTTATTTATATAACTTAACCTACACTCCACGGCAAAGTTGTTTTTGTGTCTGTGTTAATTTCGTCCTAAGCTTGAGTCGTTCGCTCGCTCGTATGTTGGTCACCGGAAATCTAACGAACTTAACCTACAACCCACGACAAAGTTGTTTATGTGTCTATGTTACTTTCGGCCTAAGCTTAAGTTGCTCGCTTTTTATACGTAAATATAAAGCAATTTAAAATATAAAAAGCTTATTTGAAGTGGTCTCCATTGGCTGCATTACAGTCCTTTACACGTTGAGGCCAGTTATCAATAAAAGCATGCACTCTTTCTTTATTAGTAATGAAGAACAAAGAAAATATAATTAAATATTATATATTGTAAGTATATATAAAACCATAATTTTAAAAAATTGGAGTCGGTGCCAGCCAAAACCAATATTTTTTTGGAGAGTTAACTGCTTAATATCAGTAATCTGTGATCAAGCATTATTTTCTGATGACTAGTAGTGACTGGTACTGATCGACTCGGGGAATGCGGGTGGGTGCGGGTTTAAGGGCGGGGTATGCACTGGGTCTCTGCGGCTCGCTGAGCTCGTTCGCATCTCATACTTCAGTCGCCCGCACTATCGTGATGTTGTGTATACTGTGGTTCATTACTGTCTATTATTAAATTGCATTATTTTTTTGTAAATATTTGGTACCTATACTAGGTCATTGGTGAATAAATAGGTAATTGTTATTGTTTAAGTCACTTTGATTTTAGTTACATTAGTTAGTGATATTTGTGCCATTTTGTTCGTTTTCAGTCTGGCGTCGTTTTGTTTTTTTTTTATTTTTATTGTTTGTAACTAGCAGACTCCAAAAAAACATTATAGTGTTATTTACTTACAATAAATAATATTTAATAATATTTTCTTGTTTCTGCATAACTAATAAGAAAAATATTTATAACTTTTTAGTGTAGTTAACTATTTCTTAGTAGGTCTAGGTTTTGAAGTCGTTTGTTGTATTTTTTAATCAAATTTTTGCTAGTCGTGTGTGCTACCATCTGTTTATTCCTGCCAGCAACTCCAGTATTGCCTACTTACGGCCCCTCCAATAGTTTCTATGGCGTTGGGTATCTCTAACGTTAGTAATTATATTGTCTTTGGCGCAGTGTTATCTGTTGTAATTGGAAGGGGAAAAGGAAATGGAATGTAAAATGAGGATGACAGAGGACCATATGACTCACCTTCTAACATTCAGATTGCGTGCATGTTCTGATATTTTATTGCGATATTTTACTATTTACTTAAACGTGTGACCTAGTTGTGCTTTCTGATCTTCGATGTTTTTGCAGTTTTTATGATTTTCTTACACAAAACAGCTTTGTTTTGTAATACATAAATTATGTGCACAATTTATCAGAGGTAAGTAATCATTTTATTTTAATAAAGTACTATATTTTTGTTGGATTATCGTTAGTTTGTTCCTACTATAAGTACCTATATATGGCAGTTTATAAAAAAAAACGTACGTGAAAATTTCTACTGTGTAGCAGAAGATAAAGCTATATACATTTTGACAATATTTCTAATGTATGTGTGATGATTTTCGACCCGAGCCGAGCATATTAGCCATGTCAATGTGGCTATTGGCTTTCATTCTTTTGTCTAGAATGCGCTCTTGATCGTATAAAATATTTTCATTGGTTAAAAAGAACGTCAACAAAGTCCTCAATGTATTGCGGTTATTTTGCTTTGCAACAAAATCTGTCTTCTCCTTAGCGTTGTTGGTTTGAATGCTACGTATATTAAGGCAGTGACCAATAAAAACAAATTTTTGTATACATTATTGGAGGTGTCATTTTTCGGGGTTTCTAGATAGCTCAATTAATATTAAAGTACCTGGGTGAGCGAGCTTTGCTCGGTCGTATCTCAAACATTAACTATATTTTTTTAAACTTATAATTAAAAATATAATTTTTTTCAAACAATAAAAATTAAAAAATGGTATATAAACTTGAACATATAAAAAAAAGTAAGTCACAGAGCGGGATTCGAACCTGTATCACTCGTTTTTGCCATCCGCGTCTTAACCCGCTGGATCAGACTGACATTGGTGAACATATACTGCGTGGAAAGAAAAACGTATGAAAACTCAAAAACACGCGTTTTCCCAAACATAAGACTAATCTAGATCGATTGTTTTCCCGTGAAAACCTCCATATACCAAATTTCAGCGAAATCGTTAGAGCAGTTTCCGAGATTACAGAAATAAATTTATACACATATAAATAAATATACAAGAATTGCTCGTTTAAAGGTATTAGATATTGGTCAATGGGTTTTTCGCCAAGCACCGTTACGACTTTCCCTGTTTTTTTTTTCAATAACATTATCTTTTTAGGCAAGCAACAGGGAAGATCTATGTTGAGTTGTTAATGGCGGCTTCCAAATGACTAAGTGGTCTTTAAAATGATGATTTATTTATTTATACTAGTAGTTCGCCGCGAACTTAGACCTCGCGATTATTTTTCGCAATTCAGTTTCCTAAATAACCCCTAGATGGCGGTATCCAAAGTTGGAAGGCGCTATGGTTGCGTTTGCTACATAATCGCGGACATTTTTATTAATATTTCAAATACTACTGGACCGATTTTGATGCCCAACGAACTTGAAAATTCTATTGATGTTTCCTACATGCCTACCAAGTTTCATCAAAATCAAAACATCGGTTCGGTTGCTATCGTGGTACAAACATACATACATACATACATACATACATACATACATACATACATACATACATACATACATACATACATACATACATACATACATACATACAATGTGTTTTCGCCCCCAACTCGATTTAGAGACCTCACTCGCTTCGCTCGCTCGGTGAATAACTTAACCTACACTCCACGGCAAAGTTGTTTTTGTGTCTGTGTTAATTTCGTCCTAAGCTTGAGTCGTTCGCTCGCTCGTATGTTGGTCACCGGAAATCTAACGAACTTAACCTACAACCCACGACAAAGTTGTTTATGTGTCTATGTTACTTTCGGCCTAAGCTTAAGTTGCTCGCTTTTTATACGTAAATATAAAGCAATTTAAAATATGAAAAGCTTATTTGAAGTGGTCTCCATTGGCTGCATTACAGTCCTTTACACGTTGAGGCCAGTTATCAATAAAAGCATGCACTCTTTCTTTATTAGTAATGAAGAACAAAGAAAATATAATTAAATATTATATATTGTAAGTATATATAAAACCATAATTTTAAAAAATTGGAGTCGGTGCCAGCCAAAACCAATATTTTTTTGCAGAGTTAACTGCTTAATATCAGTAATCTGTGATCAAGCATTATTTTCTGATGACTAGTAGTGACTGGTACTGATCGACTCGGGGAATGCGGGTGGGTGCGGGTTTAAGGGCGGGGTATGCACTGGGTCTCTGCGGCTCGCTGAGCTCGTTCGCATCTCATACTTCAGTCGCCCGCACTATCGTGATGTTGTGTATACTGTGGTTCATTACTGTCTATTATTAAATTGCATTATTTTTTTGTAAATATTTGGTACCTATACTAGGTCATTGGTGAATAAATAGGTAATTGTTGTTGTTTAAGTCACTTTGATTTTAGTTAAATTAGTTATTGATATTTGTGCCATTTTGTTCGTTTTCAGTCTGGCGTCGTTTTGTTTTTTTTTTTTTTATTGTTTGTAACTAGCAGACTCCAAAAAAAATTATAGTGTTATTTACTTACAATAAATAATATTTAATAATATTTTCTTGTTTCTGCATAACTAATAAGAAAAATATTTATAACTTTTTAGTGTAGGTAACTAGTTCTTAGTAGGTCTAGGTTTTGAAGTCGTTTGTTGTTTTTTTTAATCAAATTTTTGCTAGTCGTGTGTGCTACCATCTGTTTATTCCTGCCAGCAACTCCAGTATTGCCTACTTACGGCCCCTCCAATAGTTTCTATGGCGTTGGGTATCTCTAACGTTAGTAATTATATTGTCTTTGGCGCAGTGTTATCTGTTGTAATTGGGAGGGGAAAAGGAAATAGAATGTAAAATGAGGATGACAGAGGACCATATGACTCACCTTCTAACATTAAGATTGCGTGCATGTTCTGATATTTTATTGCGATATTTTACTATTTACTTAAACGTGTGACCTAGTTGTGCTTTCTGGTCTTCGATGTTTTTGCAGTTTTTATGATTTTCTTACACAAAACAGCTTTGTTTTGTAATACATAAATTATGTGCACAATTTATCAGAGGTAAGTAATCATTTTATTTTAATTAAGTACTATATTTTTGTTGGATTATCGTTAGTTTGTTCCTACTATAAGAACCTATATATGGCAGTTTATAAAAAAAAAATTACGTGAAAATTTCTACTGTGTAGCAGAAGATAAAGCTATATACATTTTGACAATATTTCTAATGTTTGTGTGATGATTTTCGACCCGAGCCGAGCATATTAGCCATGTCAATGTGGCTATTGGCTTTTATTCTTTTGTCTAGAATGCGCTCTTGATCGTATAAAATATTTTCATTGGTTAAAAAGAACGTCAACAAAGTCCTCAATGTATTGCGGTTATTTTGCTTTGCAACAAAATCTGTCTTCTCCTTAGCGTTGTTGGTTTGAATGCTACGTATATTAAGGCAGTGACCAATAAAAACAAATTTTTGTATACATTATTGGAGGTGTCATTTTTCGGGGTTTCTAGATAGCTCAATTAATATTAAAGTACCTGGGTGAGCGAGCTTTGCTCGGTCGTATCTCAAACATTAACTATATTTTTTTAAACTTATAATTAAAAATATAATTTTTTTCAAACAATAAAAATTAAAAAATTGTATATAAACTTGAACATATAAAAAAAAGTAAGTCACAGAGCGGGATTCGAACCTGTATCACTCGTTTTTGCCATCCGCGTCTTAACCCGCTGGATCAGACTGACATTGGTGAACATATACTGCGTGGAAAGAAAAACGTATGAAAACTCAAAAACACGCGTTTTCCCAAACATAAGACTAATCTAGATCGATTGTTTTCCCGTGAAAACCTCCATATACCAAATTTCAGCGAAATCGTTAGAGCAGTTTCCGAGATTACAGAAATAAATTTATACACATATAAATAAATATACAAGAATTGCTCGTTTAAAGGTATTAGATATTGGTCAATGGGTTTTTCGCCAAGCACCGTTACGACTTTCCCTGTTTTTTTTTTCAATAACATTATCTTTTTAGGCAAGCAACAGGGAAGATCTATGTTGAGTTGTTAATGGCGGCTTCCAAATGACTAAGTGGTCTTTAAAATGATGATTTATTTATAGTTCGCCGCGAACTTAGACCTCGCGATTATTTTTCGCAATTCAGTTTCCTAAATAACCCCTAGATGGCGGTATCCAAAGTTGGAAGGCGCTATGGTTGCGTTTGCTACATAATCGCGGACATTTTTATTAATATTTCAAATACTACTGGACCGATTTTGATGCCCAACGAACTTGAAAATTCTATTGATGTTTCCTACATGCCTACCAAGTTTCATCAAAATCAAAACATCGGTTCGGTTGCTATCGTGGTACAAACATACATACATACATACATACATACATACATACATACATACATACATACATACATACATACATACATACATACATACAATGTGTTTTCGCCCCCAACTCGATTTAGAGACCTCACTCGCTTCGCTCGCTCGGTGAATAACTTAACCTACACTCCACGGCAAAGTTGTTTTTGTGTCTGTGTTAATTTCGTCCTAAGCTTGAGTCGTTCGCTCGCTCGTATGTTGGTCACCGGAAATCTAACGAACTTAACCTACAACCCACGACAAAGTTGTTTATGTGTCTATGTTACTTTCGGCCTAAGCTTAAGTTGCTCGCTTTTTATACGTAAATATAAAGCAATTTAAAATATGAAAAGCTTATTTGAAGTGGTCTCCATTGGCTGCATTACAGTCCTTTACACGTTGAGGCCAGTTATCAATAAAAGCATGCACTCTTTCTTTATTAGTAATGAAGAACAAAGAAAATATAATTAAATATTATATATTGTAAGTATATATAAAACCATAATTTTAAAAAATTGGAGTCGGTGCCAGCCAAAACCAATATTTTTTTGCAGAGTTAACTGCTTAATATCAGTAATCTGTGATCAAGCATTATTTTCTGATGACTAGTAGTGACTGGTACTGATCGACTCGGGGAATGCGGGTGGGTGCGGGTTTAAGGGCGGGGTATGCACTGGGTCTCTGCGGCTCGCTGAGCTCGTTCGCATCTCATACTTCAGTCGCCCGCACTATCGTGATGTTGTGTATACTGTGGTTCATTACTGTCTATTATTAAATTGCATTATTTTTTTGTAAATATTTGGTACCTATACTAGGTCATTGGTGAATAAATAGGTAATTGTTGTTGTTTAAGTCACTTTGATTTTAGTTACATTAGTTATTGATATTTGTGCCATTTTGTTCGTTTTCAGTCTGGCGTCGTTTTGTTTTTTTTTTTTTTATTGTTTGTAACTAGCAGACTCCAAAAAAAATTATAGTGTTATTTACTTACAATAAATAATATTTAATAATATTTTCTTGTTTCTGCATAACTAATAAGAAAAATATTTATAACTTTTTAGTGTAGGTAACTAGTTCTTAGTAGGTCTAGGTTTTGAAGTCGTTTGTTGTATTTTTTAATCAAATTTTTGCTAGTCGTGTGTGCTACCATCTGTTTATTCCTGCCAGCAACTCCAGTATTGCCTACTTACGGCCCCTCCAATAGTTTCTATGGCGTTGGGTATCTCTAACGTTAGTAATTATATTGTCTTTGGCGCAGTGTTATCTGTTGTAATTGGGAGGGGAAAAGGAAATGGAATGTAAAATGAGGATGACAGAGGACCATATGACTCACCTTCTAACATTCAGATTGCGTGCATGTTCTGATATTTTATTGCGATATTTTACTATTTACTTAAACGTGTGACCTAGTTGTGATTTCTGGTCTTCGATGTTTTTGCAGTTTTTATGATTTTCTTACACAAAACAGCTTTGTTTTGTAATACATAAATTATGTGCACAATTTATCAGAGGTAAGTAATCATTTTATTTTAATAAAGTACTATATTTTTGTTGGATTATCGTTAGTTTGTTCCTACTATAAGTACCTATATATGGCAGTTTATAAAAAAAAACGTACGTGAAAATTTCTACTGTGTAGCAGAAGATAAAGCTATATACATTTTGACAATATTTCTAATGTATGTGTGATGATTTTCGACCCGAGCCGAGCATATTAGCCATGTCAATGTGGCTATTGGCTTTTATTCTTTTGTCTAGAATGCGCTCTTGATCGTATAAAATATTTTCATTGGTTAAAAAGAACGTCAACAAAGTCCTCAATGTATTGCGGTTATTTTGCTTTGCAACAAAATCTGTCTTCTCCTTAGCGTTGTTGATTTGAATGCTACGTATATTAAGGCAGTGACCAATAAAAACAAATTTTTGTATACATTATTGGAGGTGTCATTTTTCGGGGTTTCTAGATAGCTCAATTAATATTAAAGTACCTGGGTGAGCGAGCTTTGCTCGGTCGTATCTCAAACATTAACTATATTTTTTTAAACTTATAATTAAAAATATATTTTTTTTCAAACAATAAAAATTAAAAAATTGTATATAAACTTGAACATATAAAAAAAAGTAAGTCACAGAGCGGGATTCGAACCTGTATCACTCGTTTTTGCCATCCGCGTCTTAACCCGCTGGATCAGACTGACATTGGTGAACATATACTGCGTGGAAAGAAAAACGTATGAAAACTCAAAAACACGCGTTTTCCCAAACATAAGACTAATCTAGATCGATTGTTTTCCCGTGAAAACCTCCATATACCAAATTTCAGCGAAATCGTTAGAGCAGTTTCCGAGATTACAGAAATAAATTTATACACATATAAATAAATATACAGGAATTGCTCGTTTAAAGGTATTAGATATTGGTCAATGGGTTTTTCGCCAAGCACCGTTACGACTTTCCCTGTTTTTTTTTTTCAATAACATTATCTTTTTAGGCAAGCAACAGGGAAGATCTATGTTGAGTTGTTAATGGCGGCTTCCAAATGACTAAGTGGTCTTTAAAATGATGATTTATTTATAGTTCGCCGCGAACTTAGACCTCGCGATTATTTTTCGCAATTCAGTTTCCTAAATAACCCCTAGATGGCGGTATCCAAAGTTAGAAGGCGCTATGGTTGCGTTTGCTACATAATCGCGGACATTTTTATTAATATTTCAAAAACTACTGGACCGATTTTGATGCCCAACGAACTTGAAAATTCTATTGATGTTTCCTACATGCCTACCAAGTTTCATCAAAATCAAAACATCGGTTCGGCTGCTATCGTGGTACAAACATACATACATACATACATACATACATACATACATACATACATACATACATACATACATACATACATACATACATACATACATACATACATACATACATACATACATACATACATACATACAATGTGTTTTCGCCCCCAACTCGATTTAGAGACCTCACTCGCTTCGCTCGCTCGGTCAATAACTTAACCTACACTCCACGGCAAAGTTGTTTTTGTGTCTGTGTTAATTTCGTCCTAAGCTTGAGTCGTTCGCTCGCTCGTATGTTGGTCACCGGAAATCTAACGAACTTAACCTACAACCCACGACAAAGTTGTTTATGTGTCTATGTTACTTTCGGCCTAAGCTTAAGTTGCTCGCTTTTTATACGTAAATATAAAGCAATTTAAAATATGAAAAGCTTATTTGAAGTGGTCTCCATTGGCTGCATTACAGTCCTTTACACGTTGAGGCCAGTTATCAATAAAAGCATGCACTCTTTCTTTATTAGTAATGAAGAACAAAGAAAATATAATTAAATATTATATATTGTAAGTATATATAAAACCATAATTTTAAAAAATTGGAGTCGGTGCCAGCCAAAACCAATATTTTTTTGCAGAGTTAACTGCTTAATATCAGTAATCTGTGATCAAGCATTATTTTCTGATGACTAGTAGTGACTGGTACTGATCGACTCGGGGAATGCGGGTGGGTGCGGGTTTAAGGGCGGGGTATGCACTGGGTCTCTGCGGCTCGCTGAGCTCGTTCGCATCTCATCCTTCAGTCGCCCGCACTATCGTGATGTTGTGTATACTGTGGTTCATTACTGTCTATTATTAAATTGCATTATTTTTTTGTAAATATTTGGTACCTATACTAGGTCATTGGTGAATAAATAGGTAATTGTTGTTGTTTAAGTCACTTTGATTTTAGTTACATTAGTTATTGATATTTTGTTTTGTTTTTTTTTTATTGTTTGTAACTAGCAGACTCCAAAAAAAATTATAGTGTTATTTACTTACAATAAATAATATTTAATAATATTTTCTTGTTTCTGCATAACTAATAAGAAAAATATTTATAACTTTTTAGTGTAGGTAACTAGTTCTTAGTAGGTCTAGGTTTTGAAGTCGTTTGTTGTATTTTTTAATCAAATTTTTGCTAGTCGTGTGTGCTACCATCTGTTTATTCCTGCCAGCAACTCCAGTATTGCCTACTTACGGCCCCTCCAATAGTTTCTATGGCGTTGGGTATCTCTAACGTTAGTAATTATATTGTCTTTGGCGCAGTGTTATCTGTTGTAATTGGGAGGGGAAAAGGAAATGGAATGTAAAATGAGGATGACAGAGGACCATATGACTCACCTTCTAACATTCAGATTGCGTGCATGTTCTGATATTTTATTGCGATATTTTACTATTTACTTAAACGTGTGACCTAGTTGTGATTTCTGGTCTTCGATGTTTTTGCAGTTTTTATGATTTTCTTACACAAAACAGCTTTGTTTTGTAATACATAAATTATGTGCACAATTTATCAGAGGTAAGTAATCATTTTATTTTAATAAAGTACTATATTTTTGTTGGATTATCGTTAGTTTGTTCCTACTATAAGTACCTATATATGGCAGTTTATAAAAAAAAACGTACGTGAAAATTTCTACTGTGTAGCAGAAGATAAAGCTATATACATTTTGACAATATTTCTAATGTATGTGTGATGATTTTCGACCCGAGCCGAGCATATTAGCCATGTCAATGTGGCTATTGGCTTTTATTCTTTTGTCTAGAATGCGCTCTTGATCGTATAAAATATTTTCATTGGTTAAAAAGAACGTCAACAAAGTCCTCAATGTATTGCGGTTATTTTGCTTTGCAACAAAATCTGTCTTCTCCTTAGCGTTGTTGATTTGAATGCTACGTATATTAAGGCAGTGACCAATAAAAACAAATTTTTGTATACATTATTGGAGGTGTCATTTTTCGGGGTTTCTAGATAGCTCAATTAATATTAAAGTACCTGGGTGAGCGAGCTTTGCTCGGTCGTATCTCAAACATTAACTATATTTTTTTAAACTTATAATTAAAAATATATTTTTTTTCAAACAATAAAAATTAAAAAATTGTATATAAACTTGAACATATAAAAAAAAGTAAGTCACAGAGCGGGATTCGAACCTGTATCACTCGTTTTTGCCATCCGCGTCTTAACCCGCTGGATCAGACTGACATTGGTGAACATATACTGCGTGGAAAGAAAAACGTATGAAAACTCAAAAACACGCGTTTTCCCAAACATAAGACTAATCTAGATCGATTGTTTTCCCGTGAAAACCTCCATATACCAAATTTCAGCGAAATCGTTAGAGCAGTTTCCGAGATTACAGAAATAAATTTATACACATATAAATAAATATACAGGAATTGCTCGTTTAAAGGTATTAGATATTGGTCAATGGGTTTTTCGCCAAGCACCGTTACGACTTTCCCTGTTTTTTTTTTTCAATAACATTATCTTTTTAGGCAAGCAACAGGGAAGATCTATGTTGAGTTGTTAATGGCGGCTTCCAAATGACTAAGTGGTCTTTAAAATGATGATTTATTTATAGTTCGCCGCGAACTTAGACCTCGCGATTATTTTTCGCAATTCAGTTTCCTAAATAACCCCTAGATGGCGGTATCCAAAGTTAGAAGGCGCTATGGTTGCGTTTGCTACATAATCGCGGACATTTTTATTAATATTTCAAAAACTACTGGACCGATTTTGATGCCCAACGAACTTGAAAATTCTATTGATGTTTCCTACATGCCTACCAAGTTTCATCAAAATCAAAACATCGGTTCGGCTGCTATCGTGGTACAAACATACATACATACATACATACATACATACATACATACATACATACATACATACATACATACATACATACATACATACATACATACATACATACATACATACATACATACATACATACATACAATGTGTTTTCGCCCCCAACTCGATTTAGAGACCTCACTCGCTTCGCTCGCTCGGTCAATAACTTAACCTACACTCCACGGCAAAGTTGTTTTTGTGTCTGTGTTAATTTCGTCCTAAGCTTGAGTCGTTCGCTCGCTCGTATGTTGGTCACCGGAAATCTAACGAACTTAACCTACAACCCACGACAAAGTTGTTTATGTGTCTATGTTACTTTCGGCCTAAGCTTAAGTTGCTCGCTTTTTATACGTAAATATAAAGCAATTTAAAATATGAAAAGCTTATTTGAAGTGGTCTCCATTGGCTGCATTACAGTCCTTTACACGTTGAGGCCAGTTATCAATAAAAGCATGCACTCTTTCTTTATTAGTAATGAAGAACAAAGAAAATATAATTAAATATTATATATTGTAAGTATATATAAAACCATAATTTTAAAAAATTGGAGTCGGTGCCAGCCAAAACCAATATTTTTTTGCAGAGTTAACTGCTTAATATCAGTAATCTGTGATCAAGCATTATTTTCTGATGACTAGTAGTGACTGGTACTGATCGACTCGGGGAATGCGGGTGGGTGCGGGTTTAAGGGCGGGGTATGCACTGGGTCTCTGCGGCTCGCTGAGCTCGTTCGCATCTCATCCTTCAGTCGCCCGCACTATCGTGATGTTGTGTATACTGTGGTTCATTACTGTCTATTATTAAATTGCATTATTTTTTTGTAAATATTTGGTACCTATACTAGGTCATTGGTGAATAAATAGGTAATTGTTGTTGTTTAAGTCACTTTGATTTTAGTTACATTAGTTATTGATATTTTGTTTTGTTTTTTTTTTATTGTTTGTAACTAGCAGACTCCAAAAAAAATTATAGTGTTATTTACTTACAATAAATAATATTTAATAATATTTTCTTGTTTCTGCATAACTAATAAGAAAAATATTTATAACTTTTTAGTGTAGGTAACTAGTTCTTAGTAGGTCTAGGTTTTGAAGTCGTTTGTTGTATTTTTTAATCAAATTTTTGCTAGTCGTGTGTGCTACCATCTGTTTATTCCTGCCAGCAACTCCAGTATTGCCTACTTACGGCCCCTCCAATAGTTTCTATGGCGTTGGGTATCTCTAACGTTAGTAATTATATTGTCTTTGGCGCAGTGTTATCTGTTGTAATTGGGAGGGGAAAAGGAAATGGAATGTAAAATGAGGATGACAGAGGACCATATGACTCACCTTCTAACATTCAGATTGCGTGCATGTTCTGATATTTTATTGCGATATTTTACTATTTACTTAAACGTGTGACCTAGTTGTGATTTCTGGTCTTCGATGTTTTTGCAGTTTTTATGATTTTCTTACACAAAACAGCTTTGTTTTGTAATACATAAATTATGTGCACAATTTATCAGAGGTAAGTAATCATTTTATTTTAATAAAGTACTATATTTTTGTTGGATTATCGTTAGTTTGTTCCTACTATAAGTACCTATATATGGCAGTTTATAAAAAAAAACGTACGTGAAAATTTCTACTGTGTAGCAGAAGATAAAGCTATATACATTTTGACAATATTTCTAATGTATGTGTGATGATTTTCGACCCGAGCCGAGCATATTAGCCATGTCAATGTGGCTATTGGCTTTTATTCTTTTGTCTAGAATGCGCTCTTGATCGTATAAAATATTTTCATTGGTTAAAAAGAACGTCAACAAAGTCCTCAATGTATTGCGGTTATTTTGCTTTGCAACAAAATCTGTCTTCTCCTTAGCGTTGTTGATTTGAATGCTACGTATATTAAGGCAGTGACCAATAAAAACAAATTTTTGTATACATTATTGGAGGTGTCATTTTTCGGGGTTTCTAGATAGCTCAATTAATATTAAAGTACCTGGGTGAGCGAGCTTTGCTCGGTCGTATCTCAAACATTAACTATATTTTTTTAAACTTATAATTAAAAATATATTTTTTTTCAAACAATAAAAATTAAAAAATTGTATATAAACTTGAACATATAAAAAAAAGTAAGTCACAGAGCGGGATTCGAACCTGTATCACTCGTTTTTGCCATCCGCGTCTTAACCCGCTGGATCAGACTGACATTGGTGAACATATACTGCGTGGAAAGAAAAACGTATGAAAACTCAAAAACACGCGTTTTCCCAAACATAAGACTAATCTAGATCGATTGTTTTCCCGTGAAAACCTCCATATACCAAATTTCAGCGAAATCGTTAGAGCAGTTTCCGAGATTACAGAAATAAATTTATACACATATAAATAAATATACAGGAATTGCTCGTTTAAAGGTATTAGATATTGGTCAATGGGTTTTTCGCCAAGCACCGTTACGACTTTCCCTGTTTTTTTTTTTCAATAACATTATCTTTTTAGGCAAGCAACAGGGAAGATCTATGTTGAGTTGTTAATGGCGGCTTCCAAATGACTAAGTGGTCTTTAAAATGATGATTTATTTATAGTTCGCCGCGAACTTAGACCTCGCGATTATTTTTCGCAATTCAGTTTCCTAAATAACCCCTAGATGGCGGTATCCAAAGTTAGAAGGCGCTATGGTTGCGTTTGCTACATAATCGCGGACATTTTTATTAATATTTCAAAAACTACTGGACCGATTTTGATGCCCAACGAACTTGAAAATTCTATTGATGTTTCCTACATGCCTACCAAGTTTCATCAAAATCAAAACATCGGTTCGGCTGCTATCGTGGTACAAACATACATACATACATACATACATACATACATACATACATACATACATACATACATACATACATACATACATACATACATACATACATACATACATACAATGTGTTTTCGCCCCCAACTCGATTTAGAGACCTCACTCGCTTCGCTCGCTCGGTCAATAACTTAACCTACACTCCACGGCAAAGTTGTTTTTGTGTCTGTGTTAATTTCGTCCTAAGCTTGAGTCGTTCGCTCGCTCGTATGTTGGTCACCGGAAATCTAACGAACTTAACCTACAACCCACGACAAAGTTGTTTATGTGTCTATGTTACTTTCGGCCTAAGCTTAAGTTGCTCGCTTTTTATACGTAAATATAAAGCAATTTAAAATATGAAAAGCTTATTTGAAGTGGTCTCCATTGGCTGCATTACAGTCCTTTACACGTTGAGGCCAGTTATCAATAAAAGCATGCACTCTTTCTTTATTAGTAATGAAGAACAAAGAAAATATAATTAAATATTATATATTGTAAGTATATATAAAACCATAATTTTAAAAAATTGGAGTCGGTGCCAGCCAAAACCAATATTTTTTTGCAGAGTTAACTGCTTAATATCAGTAATCTGTGATCAAGCATTATTTTCTGATGACTAGTAGTGACTGGTACTGATCGACTCGGGGAATGCGGGTGGGTGCGGGTTTAAGGGCGGGGTATGCACTGGGTCTCTGCGGCTCGCTGAGCTCGTTCGCATCTCATCCTTCAGTCGCCCGCACTATCGTGATGTTGTGTATACTGTGGTTCATTACTGTCTATTATTAAATTGCATTATTTTTTTGTAAATATTTGGTACCTATACTAGGTCATTGGTGAATAAATAGGTAATTGTTGTTGTTTAAGTCACTTTGATTTTAGTTACATTAGTTATTGATATTTTGTTTTGTTTTTTTTTTATTGTTTGTAACTAGCAGACTCCAAAAAAAATTATAGTGTTATTTACTTACAATAAATAATATTTAATAATATTTTCTTGTTTCTGCATAACTAATAAGAAAAATATTTATAACTTTTTAGTGTAGGTAACTAGTTCTTAGTAGGTCTAGGTTTTGAAGTCGTTTGTTGTATTTTTTAATCAAATTTTTGCTAGTCGTGTGTGCTACCATCTGTTTATTCCTGCCAGCAACTCCAGTATTGCCTACTTACGGCCCCTCCAATAGTTTCTATGGCGTTGGGTATCTCTAACGTTAGTAATTATATTGTCTTTGGCGCAGTGTTATCTGTTGTAATTGGGAGGGGAAAAGGAAATGGAATGTAAAATGAGGATGACAGAGGACCATATGACTCACCTTCTAACATTCAGATTGCGTGCATGTTCTGATATTTTATTGCGATATTTTACTATTTACTTAAACGTGTGACCTAGTTGTGATTTCTGGTCTTCGATGTTTTTGCAGTTTTTATGATTTTCTTACACAAAACAGCTTTGTTTTGTAATACATAAATTATGTGCACAATTTATCAGAGGTAAGTAATCATTTTATTTTAATAAAGTACTATATTTTTGTTGGATTATCGTTAGTTTGTTCCTACTATAAGTACCTATATATGGCAGTTTATAAAAAAAAACGTACGTGAAAATTTCTACTGTGTAGCAGAAGATAAAGCTATATACATTTTGACAATATTTCTAATGTATGTGTGATGATTTTCGACCCGAGCCGAGCATATTAGCCATGTCAATGTGGCTATTGGCTTTTATTCTTTTGTCTAGAATGCGCTCTTGATCGTATAAAATATTTTCATTGGTTAAAAAGAACGTCAACAAAGTCCTCAATGTATTGCGGTTATTTTGCTTTGCAACAAAATCTGTCTTCTCCTTAGCGTTGTTGATTTGAATGCTACGTATATTAAGGCAGTGACCAATAAAAACAAATTTTTGTATACATTATTGGAGGTGTCATTTTTCGGGGTTTCTAGATAGCTCAATTAATATTAAAGTACCTGGGTGAGCGAGCTTTGCTCGGTCGTATCTCAAACATTAACTATATTTTTTTAAACTTATAATTAAAAATATATTTTTTTTCAAACAATAAAAATTAAAAAATTGTATATAAACTTGAACATATAAAAAAAAGTAAGTCACAGAGCGGGATTCGAACCTGTATCACTCGTTTTTGCCATCCGCGTCTTAACCCGCTGGATCAGACTGACATTGGTGAACATATACTGCGTGGAAAGAAAAACGTATGAAAACTCAAAAACACGCGTTTTCCCAAACATAAGACTAATCTAGATCGATTGTTTTCCCGTGAAAACCTCCATATACCAAATTTCAGCGAAATCGTTAGAGCAGTTTCCGAGATTACAGAAATAAATTTATACACATATAAATAAATATACAGGAATTGCTCGTTTAAAGGTATTAGATATTGGTCAATGGGTTTTTCGCCAAGCACCGTTACGACTTTCCCTGTTTTTTTTTTTCAATAACATTATCTTTTTAGGCAAGCAACAGGGAAGATCTATGTTGAGTTGTTAATGGCGGCTTCCAAATGACTAAGTGGTCTTTAAAATGATGATTTATTTATAGTTCGCCGCGAACTTAGACCTCGCGATTATTTTTCGCAATTCAGTTTCCTAAATAACCCCTAGATGGCGGTATCCAAAGTTAGAAGGCGCTATGGTTGCGTTTGCTACATAATCGCGGACATTTTTATTAATATTTCAAAAACTACTGGACCGATTTTGATGCCCAACGAACTTGAAAATTCTATTGATGTTTCCTACATGCCTACCAAGTTTCATCAAAATCAAAACATCGGTTCGGCTGCTATCGTGGTACAAACATACATACATACATACATACATACATACATACATACATACATACATACATACATACATACATACATACATACATACATACATACATACATACATACATACATACATACAATGTGTTTTCGCCCCCAACTCGATTTAGAGACCTCACTCGCTTCGCTCGCTCGGTCAATAACTTAACCTACACTCCACGGCAAAGTTGTTTTTGTGTCTGTGTTAATTTCGTCCTAAGCTTGAGTCGTTCGCTCGCTCGTATGTTGGTCACCGGAAATCTAACGAACTTAACCTACAACCCACGACAAAGTTGTTTATGTGTCTATGTTACTTTCGGCCTAAGCTTAAGTTGCTCGCTTTTTATACGTAAATATAAAGCAATTTAAAATATGAAAAGCTTATTTGAAGTGGTCTCCATTGGCTGCATTACAGTCCTTTACACGTTGAGGCCAGTTATCAATAAAAGCATGCACTCTTTCTTTATTAGTAATGAAGAACAAAGAAAATATAATTAAATATTATATATTGTAAGTATATATAAAACCATAATTTTAAAAAATTGGAGTCGGTGCCAGCCAAAACCAATATTTTTTTGCAGAGTTAACTGCTTAATATCAGTAATCTGTGATCAAGCATTATTTTCTGATGACTAGTAGTGACTGGTACTGATCGACTCGGGGAATGCGGGTGGGTGCGGGTTTAAGGGCGGGGTATGCACTGGGTCTCTGCGGCTCGCTGAGCTCGTTCGCATCTCATCCTTCAGTCGCCCGCACTATCGTGATGTTGTGTATACTGTGGTTCATTACTGTCTATTATTAAATTGCATTATTTTTTTGTAAATATTTGGTACCTATACTAGGTCATTGGTGAATAAATAGGTAATTGTTGTTGTTTAAGTCACTTTGATTTTAGTTACATTAGTTATTGATATTTTGTTTTGTTTTTTTTTTATTGTTTGTAACTAGCAGACTCCAAAAAAAATTATAGTGTTATTTACTTACAATAAATAATATTTAATAATATTTTCTTGTTTCTGCATAACTAATAAGAAAAATATTTATAACTTTTTAGTGTAGGTAACTAGTTCTTAGTAGGTCTAGGTTTTGAAGTCGTTTGTTGTATTTTTTAATCAAATTTTTGCTAGTCGTGTGTGCTACCATCTGTTTATTCCTGCCAGCAACTCCAGTATTGCCTACTTACGGCCCCTCCAATAGTTTCTATGGCGTTGGGTATCTCTAACGTTAGTAATTATATTGTCTTTGGCGCAGTGTTATCTGTTGTAATTGGGAGGGGAAAAGGAAATGGAATGTAAAATGAGGATGACAGAGGACCATATGACTCACCTTCTAACATTCAGATTGCGTGCATGTTCTGATATTTTATTGCGATATTTTACTATTTACTTAAACGTGTGACCTAGTTGTGCTTTCTGGTCTTCGATGTTTTTGCAGTTTTTATGATTTTCTTACACAAAACAGCTTTGTTTTGTAATACATAAATTATGTGCACAATTTATCAGAGGTAAGTAATCATTTTATTTTAATAAAGTACTATATTTTTGTTGGATTATCGTTAGTTTGTTCCTACTATAAGTACCTATATATGGCAGTTTATAAAAAAAAACGTACGTGAAAATTTCTACTGTGTAGCAGAAGATAAAGCTATATACATTTTGACAATATTTCTAATGTATGTGTGATGATTTTCGACCCGAGCCGAGCATATTAGCCATGTCAATGTGGCTATTGGCTTTTATTCTTTTGTCTAGAATGCGCTCTTGATCGTATAAAATATTTTCATTGGTTAAAAAGAACGTCAACAAAGTCCTCAATGTATTGCGGTTATTTTGCTTTGCAACAAAATCTGTCTTCTCCTTAGCGTTGTTGATTTGAATGCTACGTATATTAAGGCAGTGACCAATAAAAACAAATTTTTGTATACATTATTGGAGGTGTCATTTTTCGGGGTTTCTAGATAGCTCAATTAATATTAAAGTACCTGGGTGAGCGAGCTTTGCTCGGTCGTATCTCAAACATTAACTATATTTTTTTAAACTTATAATTAAAAATATATTTTTTTTTCAAACAATAAAAATTAAAAAATTGTATATAAACTTGAACATATAAAAAAAAGTAAGTCACAGAGCGGGATTCGAACCTGTATCACTCGTTTTTGCCATCCGCGTCTTAACCCGCTGGATCAGACTGACATTGGTGAACATATACTGCGTGGAAAGAAAAACGTATGAAAACTCAAAAACACGCGTTTTCCCAAACATAAGACTAATCTAGATCGATTGTTTTCCCGTGAAAACCTCCATATACCAAATTTCAGCGAAATCGTTAGAGCAGTTTCCGAGATTACAGAAATAAATTTATACACATATAAATAAATATACAGGAATTGCTCGTTTAAAGGTATTAGATATTGGTCAATGGGTTTTTCGCCAAGCACCGTTACGACTTTCCCTGTTTTTTTTTTTCAATAACATTATCTTTTTAGGCAAGCAACAGGGAAGATCTATGTTGAGTTGTTAATGGCGGCTTCCAAATGACTAAGTGGTCTTTAAAATGATGATTTATTTATAGTTCGCCGCGAACTTAGACCTCGCGATTATTTTTCGCAATTCAGTTTCCTAAATAACCCCTAGATGGCGGTATCCAAAGTTAGAAGGCGCTATGGTTGCGTTTGCTACATAATCGCGGACATTTTTATTAATATTTCAAAAACTACTGGACCGATTTTGATGCCCAACGAACTTGAAAATTCTATTGATGTTTCCTACATGCCTACCAAGTTTCATCAAAATCAAAACATCGGTTCGGCTGCTATCGTGGTACAAACATACATACATACATACATACATACATACATACATACATACATACATACATACATACATACATACATACATACATACATACAATGTGTTTTCGCCCCCAACTCGATTTAGAGACCTCACTCGCTTCGCTCGCTCGGTCAATAACTTAACCTACACTCCACGGCAAAGTTGTTTTTGTGTCTGTGTTAATTTCGTCCTAAGCTTGAGTCGTTCGCTCGCTCGTATGTTGGTCACCGGAAATCTAACGAACTTAACCTACAACCCACGACAAAGTTGTTTATGTGTCTATGTTACTTTCGGCCTAAGCTTAAGTTGCTCGCTTTTTATACGTAAATATAAAGCAATTTAAAATATGAAAAGCTTATTTGAAGTGGTCTCCATTGGCTGCATTACAGTCCTTTACACGTTGAGGCCAGTTATCAATAAAAGCATGCACTCTTTCTTTATTAGTAATGAAGAACAAAGAAAATATAATTAAATATTATATATTGTAAGTATATATAAAACCATAATTTTAAAAAATTGGAGTCGGTGCCAGCCAAAACCAATATTTTTTTGCAGAGTTAACTGCTTAATATCAGTAATCTGTGATCAAGCATTATTTTCTGATGACTAGTAGTGACTGGTACTGATCGACTCGGGGAATGCGGGTGGGTGCGGGTTTAAGGGCGGGGTATGCACTGGGTCTCTGCGGCTCGCTGAGCTCGTTCGCATCTCATCCTTCAGTCGCCCGCACTATCGTGATGTTGTGTATACTGTGGTTCATTACTGTCTATTATTAAATTGCATTATTTTTTTGTAAATATTTGGTACCTATACTAGGTCATTGGTGAATAAATAGGTAATTGTTGTTGTTTAAGTCACTTTGATTTTAGTTACATTAGTTATTGATATTTTGTTTTGTTTTTTTTTTATTGTTTGTAACTAGCAGACTCCAAAAAAAATTATAGTGTTATTTACTTACAATAAATAATATTTAATAATATTTTCTTGTTTCTGCATAACTAATAAGAAAAATATTTATAACTTTTTAGTGTAGGTAACTAGTTCTTAGTAGGTCTAGGTTTTGAAGTCGTTTGTTGTATTTTTTAATCAAATTTTTGCTAGTCGTGTGTGCTACCATCTGTTTATTCCTGCCAGCAACTCCAGTATTGCCTACTTACGGCCCCTCCAATAGTTTCTATGGCGTTGGGTATCTCTAACGTTAGTAATTATATTGTCTTTGGCGCAGTGTTATCTGTTGTAATTGGGAGGGGAAAAGGAAATGGAATGTAAAATGAGGATGACAGAGGACCATATGACTCACCTTCTAACATTCAGATTGCGTGCATGTTCTGATATTTTATTGCGATATTTTACTATTTACTTAAACGTGTGACCTAGTTGTGATTTCTGGTCTTCGATGTTTTTGCAGTTTTTATGATTTTCTTACACAAAACAGCTTTGTTTTGTAATACATAAATTATGTGCACAATTTATCAGAGGTAAGTAATCATTTTATTTTAATAAAGTACTATATTTTTGTTGGATTATCGTTAGTTTGTTCCTACTATAAGTACCTATATATGGCAGTTTATAAAAAAAAACGTACGTGAAAATTTCTACTGTGTAGCAGAAGATAAAGCTATATACATTTTGACAATATTTCTAATGTATGTGTGATGATTTTCGACCCGAGCCGAGCATATTAGCCATGTCAATGTGGCTATTGGCTTTTATTCTTTTGTCTAGAATGCGCTCTTGATCGTATAAAATATTTTCATTGGTTAAAAAGAACGTCAACAAAGTCCTCAATGTATTGCGGTTATTTTGCTTTGCAACAAAATCTGTCTTCTCCTTAGCGTTGTTGATTTGAATGCTACGTATATTAAGGCAGTGACCAATAAAAACAAATTTTTGTATACATTATTGGAGGTGTCATTTTTCGGGGTTTCTAGATAGCTCAATTAATATTAAAGTACCTGGGTGAGCGAGCTTTGCTCGGTCGTATCTCAAACATTAACTATATTTTTTTAAACTTATAATTAAAAATATATTTTTTTTTCAAACAATAAAAATTAAAAAATTGTATATAAACTTGAACATATAAAAAAAAGTAAGTCACAGAGCGGGATTCGAACCTGTATCACTCGTTTTTGCCATCCGCGTCTTAACCCGCTGGATCAGACTGACATTGGTGAACATATACTGCGTGGAAAGAAAAACGTATGAAAACTCAAAAACACGCGTTTTCCCAAACATAAGACTAATCTAGATCGATTGTTTTCCCGTGAAAACCTCCATATACCAAATTTCAGCGAAATCGTTAGAGCAGTTTCCGAGATTACAGAAATAAATTTATACACATATAAATAAATATACAGGAATTGCTCGTTTAAAGGTATTAGATATTGGTCAATGGGTTTTTCGCCAAGCACCGTTACGACTTTCCCTGTTTTTTTTTTTCAATAACATTATCTTTTTAGGCAAGCAACAGGGAAGATCTATGTTGAGTTGTTAATGGCGGCTTCCAAATGACTAAGTGGTCTTTAAAATGATGATTTATTTATAGTTCGCCGCGAACTTAGACCTCGCGATTATTTTTCGCAATTCAGTTTCCTAAATAACCCCTAGATGGCGGTATCCAAAGTTAGAAGGCGCTATGGTTGCGTTTGCTACATAATCGCGGACATTTTTATTAATATTTCAAAAACTACTGGACCGATTTTGATGCCCAACGAACTTGAAAATTCTATTGATGTTTCCTACATGCCTACCAAGTTTCATCAAAATCAAAACATCGGTTCGGCTGCTATCGTGGTACAAACATACATACATACATACATACATACATACATACATACATACATACATACATACATACATACATACATACATACATACATACATACAATGTGTTTTCGCCCCCAACTCGATTTAGAGACCTCACTCGCTTCGCTCGCTCGGTCAATTAGAGACCTCACTCGCTTCGCTCGCTCGGTCAATAACTTAACCTACACTCCACGGCAAAGTTGTTTTTGTGTCTGTGTTAATTTCGTCCTAAGCTTGAGTCGTTCGCTCGCTCGTATGTTGGTCACCGGAAATCTAACGAACTTAACCTACAACCCACGACAAAGTTGTTTATGTGTCTATGTTACTTTCGGCCTAAGCTTAAGTTGCTCGCTTTTTATACGTAAATATAAAGCAATTTAAAATATGAAAAGCTTATTTGAAGTGGTCTCCATTGGCTGCATTACAGTCCTTTACACGTTGAGGCCAGTTATCAATAAAAGCATGCACTCTTTCTTTATTAGTAATGAAGAACAAAGAAAATATAATTAAATATTATATATTGTAAGTATATATAAAACCATAATTTTAAAAAATTGGAGTCGGTGCCAGCCAAAACCAATATTTTTTTGCAGAGTTAACTGCTTAATATCAGTAATCTGTGATCAAGCATTATTTTCTGATGACTAGTAGTGACTGGTACTGATCGACTCGGGGAATGCGGGTGGGTGCGGGTTTAAGGGCGGGGTATGCACTGGGTCTCTGCGGCTCGCTGAGCTCGTTCGCATCTCATCCTTCAGTCGCCCGCACTATCGTGATGTTGTGTATACTGTGGTTCATTACTGTCTATTATTAAATTGCATTATTTTTTTGTAAATATTTGGTACCTATACTAGGTCATTGGTGAATAAATAGGTAATTGTTGTTGTTTAAGTCACTTTGATTTTAGTTACATTAGTTATTGATATTTTGTTTTGTTTTTTTTTTATTGTTTGTAACTAGCAGACTCCAAAAAAAATTATAGTGTTATTTACTTACAATAAATAATATTTAATAATATTTTCTTGTTTCTGCATAACTAATAAGAAAAATATTTATAACTTTTTAGTGTAGGTAACTATTTCTTAGTAGGTCTAGGTTTTGAAGTCGTTTGTTGTATTTTTTAATCAAATTTTTGCTAGTCGTGTGTGCTACCATCTGTTTATTCCTGCCAGCAACTCCAGTATTGCCTACTTACGGCCCCTCCAATAGTTTCTATGGCGTTGGGTATCTCTAACGTTAGTAATTATATTGTCTTTGGCGCAGTGTTATCTGTTGTAATTGGGAGGGGAAAAGGAAATGGAATGTAAAATGAGGATGACAGAGGACCATATGACTCACCTTCTAACATTCAGATTGCGTGCATGTTCTGATATTTTATTGCGATATTTTACTATTTACTTAAACGTGTGACCTAGTTGTGCTTTCTGGTCTTCGATGTTTTTGCAGTTTTTATGATTTTCTTACACAAAACAGCTTTGTTTTGTAATACATAAATTATGTGCACAATTTATCAGAGGTAAGTAATCATTTTATTTTAATAAAGTACTATATTTTTGTTGGATTATCGTTAGTTTGTTCCTACTATAAGTACCTATATATGGCAGTTTATAAAAAAAAACGTACGTGAAAATTTCTACTGTGTAGCAGAAGATAAAGCTATATACATTTTGACAATATTTCTAATGTATGTGTGATGATTTTCGACCCGAGCCGAGCATATTAGCCATGTCAATGTGGCTATTGGCTTTTATTCTTTTGTCTAGAATGCGCCCTTGATCGTATAAAATATTTTCATTGGTTAAAAAGAACGTCAACAAAGTCCTCAATGTATTGCGGTTATTTTGCTTTGCAACAAAATCTGTCTTCTCCTTAGCGTTGTTGGTTTGAATGCTACGTATATTAAGGCAGTGACCAATAAAAACAAATTTTTGTATACATTATTGGAGGTGTCATTTTTCGGGGTTTCTAGATAGCTCAATTAATATTAAAGTACCTGGGTGAGCGAGCTTTGCTCGGTCGTATCTCAAACATTAACTATATTTTTTTAAACTTATAATTAAAAATATAATTTTTTTCAAACAATAAAAATTAAAAAATTGTATATAAACTTGAACATATAAAAAAAAGTAAGTCACAGAGCGGGATTCGAACCTGTATCACTCGTTTTTGCCATCCGCGTCTTAACCCGCTGGATCAGACTGACATTGGTGAACATATACTGCGTGGAAAGAAAAACGTATGAAAACTCAAAAACACGCGTTTTCCCAAACATAAGACTAATCTAGATCGATTGTTTTCCCGTGAAAACCTCCATATACCAAATTTCAGCGAAATCGTTAGAGCAGTTTCCGAGATTACAGAAATAAATTTATACACATATAAATAAATATACAAGAATTGCTCGTTTAAAGGTATTAGATATTGGTCAATGGGTTTTTCGCCAAGCACCGTTACGACTTTCCCTGTTTTTTTTTTTCAATAACATTATCTTTTTAGGCAAGCAACAGGGAAGATCTATGTTGAGTTGTTAATGGCGGCTTCCAAATGACTAAGTGGTCTTTAAAATGATGATTTATTTATAGTTCGCCGCGAACTTAGACCTCGCGATTATTTTTCGCAATTCAGTTTCCTAAATAACCCCTAGATGGCGGTATCCAAAGTTAGAAGGCGCTATGGTTGCGTTTGCTACATAATCGCGGACATTTTTATTAATATTTCAAAAACTACTGGACCGATTTTGATGTCCAACGAACTTGAAAATTCTATTGATGTTTCCTACATGCCTACCAAGTTTCATCAAAATCAAAACATCGGTTCGGCTGCTATCGTGGTACAAACATACATACATACATACATACATACATACATACATACATACATACATACATACATACATACATACATACAATGTGTTTTCGCCCCCAACTCGATTTAGAGACCTCACTCGCTTCGCTCGCTCGGTCAATAACTTAACCTACACTCCACGGCAAAGTTGTTTTTGTGTCTGTGTTAATTTCGTCCTAAGCTTGAGTCGTTCGCTCGCTCGTATGTTGGTCACCGGAAATCTAACGAACTTAACCTACAACCCACGACAAAGTTGTTTATGTGTCTATGTTACTTTCGGCCTAAGCTTAAGTTGCTCGCTTTTTATACGTAAATATAAAGCAATTTAAAATATGAAAAGCTTATTTGAAGTGGTCTCCATTGGCTGCATTACAGTCCTTTACACGTTGAGGCCAGTTATCAATAAAAGCATGCACTCTTTCTTTATTAGTAATGAAGAACAAAGAAAATATAATTAAATATTATATATTGTAAGTATATATAAAACCATAATTTTAAAAAATTGGAGTCGGTGCCAGCCAAAACCAATATTTTTTTGCAGAGTTAACTGCTTAATATCAGTAATCTGTGATCAAGCATTATTTTCTGATGACTAGTAGTGACTGGTACTGATCGACTCGGGGAATGCGGGTGGGTGCGGGTTTAAGGGCGGGGTATGCACTGGGTCTCTGCGGCTCGCTGAGCTCGTTCGCATCTCATCCTTCAGTCGCCCGCACTATCGTGATGTTGTGTATACTGTGGTTCATTACTGTCTATTATTAAATTGCATTATTTTTTTGTAAATATTTGGTACCTATACTAGGTCATTGGTGATTAAATAGGTAATTGTTGTTGTTTAAGTCACTTTGATTTTAGTTACATTAGTTATTGATATTTTGTTTTGTTTTTTTTTTATTGTTTGTAACTAGCAGACTCCAAAAAAAATTATAGTGTTATTTACTTACAATAAATAATATTTAATAATATTTTCTTGTTTCTGCATAACTAATAAGAAAAATATTTATAACTTTTTAGTGTAGGTAACTAGTTCTTAGTAGGTCTAGGTTTTGAAGTCGTTTGTTGTATTTTTTAATCAAATTTTTGCTAGTCGTGTGTGCTACCATCTGTTTATTCCTGCCAGCAACTCCAGTATTGCCTACTTACGGCCCCTCCAATAGTTTCTATGGCGTTGGGTATCTCTAACGTTAGTAATTATATTGTCTTTGGCGCAGTGTTATCTGTTGTAATTGGGAGGGGAAAAGGAAATGGAATGTAAAATGAGGATGACAGAGGACCATATGACTCACCTTCTAACATTCAGATTGCGTGCATGTTCTGATATTTTATTGCGATATTTTACTATTTACTTAAACGTGTGACCTAGTTGTGATTTCTGGTCTTCGATGTTTTTGCAGTTTTTATGATTTTTTTACACAAAACAGCTTTGTTTTGTAATACATAAATTATGTGCACAATTTATCAGAGGTAAGTAATCATTTTATTTTAATAAAGTACTATATTTTTGTTGGATTATCGTTAGTTTGTTCCTACTATAAGTACCTATATATGGCAGTTTATAAAAAAAAACGTACGTGAAAATTTCTACTGTGTAGCAGAAGATAAAGCTATATACATTTTGACAATATTTCTAATGTATGTGTGATGATTTTCGACCCGAGCCGAGCATATTAGCCATGTCAATGTGGCTATTGGCTTTTATTCTTTTGTCTAGAATGCGCTCTTGATCGTATAAAATATTTTCATTGGTTAAAAAGAACGTCAACAAAGTCCTCAATGTATTGCGGTTATTTTGCTTTGCAACAAAATCTGTCTTCTCCTTAGCGTTGTTGATTTGAATGCTACGTATATTAAGGCAGTGACCAATAAAAACAAATTTTTGTATACATTATTGGAGGTGTCATTTTTCGGGGTTTCTAGATAGCTCAATTAATATTAAAGTACCTGGGTGAGCGAGCTTTGCTCGGTCGTATCTCAAACATTAACTATATTTTTTTAAACTTATAATTAAAAATATATTTTTTTTCAAACAATAAAAATTAAAAAATTGTATATAAACTTGAACATATAAAAAAAAGTAAGTCACAGAGCGGGATTCGAACCTGTATCACTCGTTTTTGCCATCCGCGTCTTAACCCGCTGGATCAGACTGACATTGGTGAACATATACTGCGTGGAAAGAAAAACGTATGAAAACTCAAAAACACGCGTTTTCCCAAACATAAGACTAATCTAGATCGATTGTTTTCCCGTGAAAACCTCCATATACCAAATTTCAGCGAAATCGTTAGAGCAGTTTCCGAGATTACAGAAATAAATTTATACACATATAAATAAATATACAGGAATTGCTCGTTTAAAGGTATTAGATATTGGTCAATGGGTTTTTCGCCAAGCACCTTTACGACTTTCCCTGTTTTTTTTTTTCAATAACATTATCTTTTTAGGCAAGCAACAGGGAAGATCTATGTTGAGTTGTTAATGGCGGCTTCCAAATGACTAAGTGGTCTTTAAAATGATGATTTATTTATAGTTCGCCGCGAACTTAGACCTCGCGATTATTTTTCGCAATTCAGTTTCCTAAATAACCCCTAGATGGCGGTATCCAAAGTTAGAAGGCGCTATGGTTGCGTTTGCTACATAATCGCGGACATTTTTATTAATATTTCAAAAACTACTGGACCGATTTTGATGCCCAACGAACTTGAAAATTCTATTGATGTTTCCTACATGCCTACCAAGTTTCATCAAAATCAAAACATCGGTTCGGCTGCTATCGTGGTACAAACATACATACATACATACATACATACATACATACATACATACATACATACATACATACATACATACATACATACAATGTGTTTTCGCCCCCAACTCGATTTAGAGACCTCACTCGCTTCGCTCGCTCGGTCAATAACTTAACCTACACTCCACGGCAAAGTTGTTTTTGTGTCTGTGTTAATTTCGTCCTAAGCTTGAGTCGTTCGCTCGCTCGTATGTTGGTCACCGGAAATCTAACGAACTTAACCTACAACCCACGACAAAGTTGTTTATGTGTCTATGTTACTTTCGGCCTAAGCTTAAGTTGCTCGCTTTTTATACGTAAATATAAAGCAATTTAAAATATAAAAAGCTTATTTGAAGTGGTCTCCATTGGCTGCATTACAGTCCTTTACACGTTGAGGCCAGTTATCAATAAAAGCATGCACTCTTTCTTTATTAGTAATGAAGAACAAAGAAAATATAATTAAATATTATATATTGTAAGTATATATAAAACCATAATTTTAAAAAATTGGAGTCGGTGCCAGCCAAAACCAATATTTTTTGCAGAGTTAACTGCTTAATATCAGTAATCTGTGATCAAGCATTATTTTCTGATGACTAGTAGTGACTGGTACTGATCGACTCGGGGAATGCGGGTGGGTGCGGGTTTAAGGGCGGGGTATGCACTGGGTCTCTGCGGCTCGCTGAGCTCGTTCGCATCTCATACTTCAGTCGCCCGCACTATCGTGATGTTGTGTATACTGTGGTTCATTACTGTCTATTATTAAATTGCATTATTTTTTTGTAAATATTTGGTACCTATACTAGGTCATTGGTGAATAAATAGGTAATTGTTGTTGTTTAAGTCACTTTGATTTTAGTTACATTAGTTATTGATATTTGTGCCATTTTGTTCGTTTTCAGTCTGGCGTCGTTTTGTTTTTTTTTTTATTTTTATTGTTTGTAACTAGCAGACTCCAAAAAAAAATTATAGTGTTATTTACTTACAATAAATAATATTTAATAATATTTTCTTGTTTCTGCATAACTAATAAGAAAAATATTTATAACTTTTTAGTGTAGGTAACTATTTCTTAGTAGGTCTAGGTTTTGAAGTCGTTTGTTGTATTTTTTAATCAAATTTTTGCTAGTCGTGTGTGCTACCATCTGTTTATTCCTGCCAGCAACTCCAGTATTGCCTACTTACGGCACCTCCAATAGTTTCTATGGCGTTGGGTATCTCTAACGTTAGTAATTATATTGTCTTTGGCGCAGTGTTATCTGTTGTAATTGGGAGGGGAAAAGGAAATGGAATGTAAAATGAGGATGACAGAGGACCATATGACTCACCTTCTAACATTCAGATTGCGTGCATGTTCTGATATTTTATTGCGATATTTTACTATTTACTTAAACGTGTGACCTAGTTGTGCTTTCTGGTCTTCGATGTTTTTGCAGTTTTTATGATTTTCTTACACAAAACAGCTTTGTTTTGTAATACATAAATTATGTGCACAATTTATCAGAGGTAAGTAATCATTTTATTTTAATAAAGTACTATATTTTTGTTGGATTATCGTTAGTTTGTTCCTACTATAAGTACCTATATATGGCAGTTTATAAAAAAAAAATTACGTGAAAATTTCTACTGTGTAGCAGAAGATAAAGCTATATACATTTTGACAATATTTCTAATGTATGTGTGATGATTTTCGACCCGAGCCGAGCATATTAGCCATGTCAATGTGGCTATTGGCTTTCATTCTTTTGTCTAGAATGCGCTCTTGATCGTATAAAATATTTTCATTGGTTAAAAAGAACGTCAACAAAGTCCTCAATGTATTGCGGTTATTTTGCTTTGCAACAAAATCTGTCTTCTCCTTAGCGTTGTTGGTTTGAATGCTACGTATATTAAGGCAGTGACCAATAAAAACAAATTTTTGTATACATTATTGGAGGTGTCATTTTTCGGGGTTTCTAGATAGCTCAATTAATATTAAAGTACCTGGGTGAGCGAGCTTTGCTCGGTCGTATCTCAAACATTAACTATATTTTTTTAAACTTATAATTAAAAATATAATTTTTTTCAAACAATAAAAATTAAAAAATTGTATATAAACTTGAACATATAAAAAAAAGTAAGTCACAGAGCGGGATTCGAACCTGTATCACTCGTTTTTGCCATCCGCGTCTTAACCCGCTGGATCAGACTGACATTGGTGAACATATACTGCGTGGAAAGAAAAACGTATGAAAACTCAAAAACACGCGTTTTCCCAAACATAAGACTAATCTAGATCGATTGTTTTCCCGTGAAAACCTCCATATACCAAATTTCAGCGAAATCGTTAGAGCAGTTTCCGAGATTACAGAAATAAATTTATACACATATAAATAAATATACAAGAATTGCTCGTTTAAAGGTATTAGATATTGGTCAATGGGTTTTTCGCCAAGCACCGTTACGACTTTCCCTGTTTTTTTTTTTCAATAACATTATCTTTTTAGGCAAGCAACAGGGAAGATCTATGTTGAGTTGTTAATGGCGGCTTCCAAATGACTAAGTGGTCTTTAAAATGATGATTTATTTATAGTTCGCCGCGAACTTAGACCTCGCGATTATTTTTCGCAATTCAGTTTCCTAAATAACCCCTAGATGGCGGTATCCAAAGTTAGAAGGCGCTATGGTTGCGTTTGCTACATAATCGCGGACATTTTTATTAATATTTCAAAAACTACTGGACCGATTTTGATGCCCAACGAACTTGAAAATTCTATTGATGTTTCCTACATGCCTACCAAGTTTCATCAAAATCAAAACATCGGTTCGGCTGCTATCGTGGTACAAACATACATACATACATACATACATACATACATACATACATACATACATACATACATACATACATACAATGTGTTTTCGCCCCCAACTCGATTTAGAGACCTCACTCGCTTCGCTCGCTCGGTCAATAACTTAACCTACACTCCACGGCAAAGTTGTTTTTGTGTCTGTGTTAATTTCGTCCTAAGCTTGAGTCGTTCGCTCGCTCGTATGTTGGTCACCGGAAATCTAACGAACTTAACCTACAACCCACGACAAAGTTGTTTATGTGTCTATGTTACTTTCGGCCTAAGCTTAAGTTGCTCGCTTTTTATACGTAAATATAAAGCAATTTAAAATATGAAAAGCTTATTTGAAGTGGTCTCCATTGGCTGCATTACAGTCCTTTACACGTTGAGGCCAGTTATCAATAAAAGCATGCACTCTTTCTTTATTAGTAATGAAGAACAAAGAAAATATAATTAAATATTATATATTGTAAGTATATATAAAACCATAATTTTAAAAAATTGGAGTCGGTGCCAGCCAAAACCAATATTTTTTTGCAGAGTTAACTGCTTAATATCAGTAATCTGTGATCAAGCATTATTTTCTGATGACTAGTAGTGACTGGTACTGATCGACTCGGGGAATGCGGGTGGGTGCGGGTTTAAGGGCGGGGTATGCACTGGGTCTCTGCGGCTCGCTGAGCTCGTTCGCATCTCATACTTCAGTCGCCCGCACTATCGTGATGTTGTGTATACTGTGGTTCATTACTGTCTATTATTAAATTGCATTATTTTTTTGTAAATATTTGGTACCTATACTAGGTCATTGGTGAATAAATAGGTAATTGTTGTTGTTTAAGTCACTTTGATTTTAGTTACATTAGTTATTGATATTTGTGCCATTTTGTTCGTTTTCAGTCTGGCGTCGTTTTGTTTTTTTTTTTATTGTTTGTAACTAGCAGACTCCAAAAAAAATTATAGTGTTATTTACTTACAATAAATAATATTTAATAATATTTTCTTGTTTCTGCATAACTAATAAGAAAAATATTTATAACTTTTTAGTGTAGGTAACTAGTTCTTAGTAGGTCTAGGTTTTGAAGTCGTTTGTTGTTTTTTTTAATCAAATTTTTGCTAGTCGTGTGTGCTACCATCTGTTTATTCCTGCCAGCAACTCCAGTATTGCCTACTTACGGCCCCTCCAATAGTTTCTATGGCGTTGGGTATCTCTAACGTTAGTAATTATATTGTCTTTGGCGCAGTGTTATCTGTTGTAATTGGGAGGGGAAAAGGAAATAGAATGTAAAATGAGGATGACAGAGGACCATATGACTAACCTTCTAACATTCAGATTGCGTGCATGTTCTGATATTTTATTGCGATATTTTACTATTTACTTAAACGTGTGACCTAGTTGTGCTTTCTGGTCTTCGATGTTTTTGCAGTTTTTATGATTTTCTTACACAAAACAGCTTTGTTTTGTAATACATAAATTATGTGCACAATTTATCAGAGGTAAGTAATCATTTTATTTTAATTAAGTACTATATTTTTGTTGGATTATCGTTAGTTTGTTCCTACTATAGTGACCTATATATGGCAGTTTATAAAAAAAAAATTACGTGAAAATTTCTACTGTGTAGCAGAAGATAAAGCTATATACATTTTGACAATATTTCTAATGTATGTGTGATGATTTTCGACCCGAGCCGAGCATATTAGCCATGTCAATGTGGCTATTGGCTTTTATTCTTTTGTCTAGAATGCGCTCTTGATCGTATAAAATATTTTCATTGGTTAAAAAGAACGTCAACAAAGTCCTCAATGTATTGCGGTTATTTTGCTTTGCAACAAAATCTGTCTTCTCCTTAGCGTTGTTGATTTGAATGCTACGTATATTAAGGCAGTGACCAATAAAAACAAATTTTTGTATACATTATTGGAGGTGTCATTTTTCGGGGTTTCTAGATAGCTCAATTAATATTAAAGTACCTGGGTGAGCGAGCTTTGCTCGGTCGTATCTCAAACATTAACTATATTTTTTTAAACTTATAATTAAAAATATATTTTTTTTTCAAACAATAAAAATTAAAAAATTGTATATAAACTTGAACATATAAAAAAAAGTAAGTCACAGAGCGGGATTCGAACCTGTATCACTCGTTTTTGCCATCCGCGTCTTAACCCGCTGGATCAGACTGACATTGGTGAACATATACTGCGTGGAAAGAAAAACGTATGAAAACTCAAAAACACGCGTTTTCCCAAACATAAGACTAATCTAGATCGATTGTTTTCCCGTGAAAACCTCCATATACCAAATTTCAGCGAAATCGTTAGAGCAGTTTCCGAGATTACAGAAATAAATTTATACACATATAAATAAATATACAGGAATTGCTCGTTTAAAGGTATTAGATATTGGTCAATGGGTTTTTCGCCAAGCACCGTTACGACTTTCCCTGTTTTTTTTTTTCAATAACATTATCTTTTTAGGCAAGCAACAGGGAAGATCTATGTTGAGTTGTTAATGGCGGCTTCCAAATGACTAAGTGGTCTTTAAAATGATGATTTATTTATAGTTCGCCGCGAACTTAGACCTCGCGATTATTTTTCGCAATTCAGTTTCCTAAATAACCCCTAGATGGCGGTATCCAAAGTTAGAAGGCGCTATGGTTGCGTTTGCTACATAATCGCGGACATTTTTATTAATATTTCAAAAACTACTGGACCGATTTTGATGCCCAACGAACTTGAAAATTCTATTGATGTTTCCTACATGCCTACCAAGTTTCATCAAAATCAAAACATCGGTTCGGCTGCTATCGTGGTACAAACATACATACATACATACATACATACATACATACATACATACATACATACATACATACATACATACATACATACATACAATGTGTTTTCGCCCCCAACTCGATTTAGAGACCTCACTCGCTTCGCTCGCTCGGTCAATAACTTAACCTACACTCCACGGCAAAGTTGTTTTTGTGTCTGTGTTAATTTCGTCCTAAGCTTGAGTCGTTCGCTCGCTCGTATGTTGGTCACCGGAAATCTAACGAACTTAACCTACAACCCACGACAAAGTTGTTTATGTGTCTATGTTACTTTCGGCCTAAGCTTAAGTTGCTCGCTTTTTATACGTAAATATAAAGCAATTTAAAATATGAAAAGCTTATTTGAAGTGGTCTCCATTGGCTGCATTACAGTCCTTTACACGTTGAGGCCAGTTATCAATAAAAGCATGCACTCTTTCTTTATTAGTAATGAAGAACAAAGAAAATATAATTAAATATTATATATTGTAAGTATATATAAAACCATAATTTTAAAAAATTGGAGTCGGTGCCAGCCAAAACCAATATTTTTTTGCAGAGTTAACTGCTTAATATCAGTAATCTGTGATCAAGCATTATTTTCTGATGACTAGTAGTGACTGGTACTGATCGACTCGGGGAATGCGGGTGGGTGCGGGTTTAAGGGCGGGGTATGCACTGGGTCTCTGCGGCTCGCTGAGCTCGTTCGCATCTCATCCTTCAGTCGCCCGCACTATCGTGATGTTGTGTATACTGTGGTTCATTACTGTCTATTATTAAATTGCATTATTTTTTTGTAAATATTTGGTACCTATACTAGGTCATTGGTGAATAAATAGGTAATTGTTGTTGTTTAAGTCACTTTGATTTTAGTTACATTAGTTATTGATATTTTGTTTTGTTTTTTTTTTATTGTTTGTAACTAGCAGACTCCAAAAAAAATTATAGTGTTATTTACTTACAATAAATAATATTTAATAATATTTTCTTGTTTCTGCATAACTAATAAGAAAAATATTTATAACTTTTTAGTGTAGGTAACTAGTTCTTAGTAGGTCTAGGTTTTGAAGTCGTTTGTTGTATTTTTTAATCAAATTTTTGCTAGTCGTGTGTGCTACCATCTGTTTATTCCTGCCAGCAACTCCAGTATTGCCTACTTACGGCCCCTCCAATAGTTTCTATGGCGTTGGGTATCTCTAACGTTAGTAATTATATTGTCTTTGGCGCAGTGTTATCTGTTGTAATTGGGAGGGGAAAAGGAAATGGAATGTAAAATGAGGATGACAGAGGACCATATGACTCACCTTCTAACATTCAGATTGCGTGCATGTTCTGATATTTTATTGCGATATTTTACTATTTACTTAAACGTGTGACCTAGTTGTGCTTTCTGGTCTTCGATGTTTTTGCAGTTTTTATGATTTTCTTACACAAAACAGCTTTGTTTTGTAATACATAAATTATGTGCACAATTTATCAGAGGTAAGTAATCATTTTATTTTAATAAAGTACTATATTTTTGTTGGATTATCGTTAGTTTGTTCCTACTATAAGTACCTATATATGGCAGTTTATAAAAAAAAACGTACGTGAAAATTTCTACTGTGTAGCAGAAGATAAAGCTATATACATTTTGACAATATTTCTAATGTATGTGTGATGATTTTCGACCCGAGCCGAGCATATTAGCCATGTCAATGTGGCTATTGGCTTTTATTCTTTTGTCTAGAATGCGCTCTTGATCGTATAAAATATTTTCATTGGTTAAAAAGAACGTCAACAAAGTCCTCAATGTATTGCGGTTATTTTGCTTTGCAACAAAATCTGTCTTCTCCTTAGCGTTGTTGATTTGAATGCTACGTATATTAAGGCAGTGACCAATAAAAACAAATTTTTGTATACATTATTGGAGGTGTCATTTTTCGGGGTTTCTAGATAGCTCAATTAATATTAAAGTACCTGGGTGAGCGAGCTTTGCTCGGTCGTATCTCAAACATTAACTATATTTTTTTAAACTTATAATTAAAAATATATTTTTTTTTCAAACAATAAAAATTAAAAAATTGTATATAAACTTGAACATATAAAAAAAAGTAAGTCACAGAGCGGGATTCGAACCTGTATCACTCGTTTTTGCCATCCGCGTCTTAACCCGCTGGATCAGACTGACATTGGTGAACATATACTGCGTGGAAAGAAAAACGTATGAAAACTCAAAAACACGCGTTTTCCCAAACATAAGACTAATCTAGATCGATTGTTTTCCCGTGAAAACCTCCATATACCAAATTTCAGCGAAATCGTTAGAGCAGTTTCCGAGATTACAGAAATAAATTTATACACATATAAATAAATATACAGGAATTGCTCGTTTAAAGGTATTAGATATTGGTCAATGGGTTTTTCGCCAAGCACCGTTACGACTTTCCCTGTTTTTTTTTTTCAATAACATTATCTTTTTAGGCAAGCAACAGGGAAGATCTATGTTGAGTTGTTAATGGCGGCTTCCAAATGACTAAGTGGTCTTTAAAATGATGATTTATTTATAGTTCGCCGCGAACTTAGACCTCGCGATTATTTTTCGCAATTCAGTTTCCTAAATAACCCCTAGATGGCGGTATCCAAAGTTAGAAGGCGCTATGGTTGCGTTTGCTACATAATCGCGGACATTTTTATTAATATTTCAAAAACTACTGGACCGATTTTGATGCCCAACGAACTTGAAAATTCTATTGATGTTTCCTACATGCCTACCAAGTTTCATCAAAATCAAAACATCGGTTCGGCTGCTATCGTGGTACAAACATACATACATACATACATACATACATACATACATACATACATACATACATACATACATACATACATACATACATACAATGTGTTTTCGCCCCCAACTCGATTTAGAGACCTCACTCGCTTCGCTCGCTCGGTCAATTAGAGACCTCACTCGCTTCGCTCGCTCGGTCAATAACTTAACCTACACTCCACGGCAAAGTTGTTTTTGTGTCTGTGTTAATTTCGTCCTAAGCTTGAGTCGTTCGCTCGCTCGTATGTTGGTCACCGGAAATCTAACGAACTTAACCTACAACCCACGACAAAGTTGTTTATGTGTCTATGTTACTTTCGGCCTAAGCTTAAGTTGCTCGCTTTTTATACGTAAATATAAAGCAATTTAAAATATGAAAAGCTTATTTGAAGTGGTCTCCATTGGCTGCATTACAGTCCTTTACACGTTGAGGCCAGTTATCAATAAAAGCATGCACTCTTTCTTTATTAGTAATGAAGAACAAAGAAAATATAATTAAATATTATATATTGTAAGTATATATAAAACCATAATTTTAAAAAATTGGAGTCGGTGCCAGCCAAAACCAATATTTTTTTGCAGAGTTAACTGCTTAATATCAGTAATCTGTGATCAAGCATTATTTTCTGATGACTAGTAGTGACTGGTACTGATCGACTCGGGGAATGCGGGTGGGTGCGGGTTTAAGGGCGGGGTATGCACTGGGTCTCTGCGGCTCGCTGAGCTCGTTCGCATCTCATCCTTCAGTCGCCCGCACTATCGTGATGTTGTGTATACTGTGGTTCATTACTGTCTATTATTAAATTGCATTATTTTTTTGTAAATATTTGGTACCTATACTAGGTCATTGGTGAATAAATAGGTAATTGTTGTTGTTTAAGTCACTTTGATTTTAGTTACATTAGTTATTGATATTTTGTTTTGTTTTTTTTTTATTGTTTGTAACTAGCAGACTCCAAAAAAAATTATAGTGTTATTTACTTACAATAAATAATATTTAATAATATTTTCTTGTTTCTGCATAACTAATAAGAAAAATATTTATAACTTTTTAGTGTAGGTAACTATTTCTTAGTAGGTCTAGGTTTTGAAGTCGTTTGTTGTATTTTTTAATCAAATTTTTGCTAGTCGTGTGTGCTACCATCTGTTTATTCCTGCCAGCAACTCCAGTATTGCCTACTTACGGCCCCTCCAATAGTTTCTATGGCGTTGGGTATCTCTAACGTTAGTAATTATATTGTCTTTGGCGCAGTGTTATCTGTTGTAATTGGGAGGGGAAAAGGAAATGGAATGTAAAATGAGGATGACAGAGGACCATATGACTCACCTTCTAACATTCAGATTGCGTGCATGTTCTGATATTTTATTGCGATATTTTACTATTTACTTAAACGTGTGACCTAGTTGTGCTTTCTGGTCTTCGATGTTTTTGCAGTTTTTATGATTTTCTTACACAAAACAGCTTTGTTTTGTAATACATAAATTATGTGCACAATTTATCAGAGGTAAGTAATCATTTTATTTTAATAAAGTACTATATTTTTGTTGGATTATCGTTAGTTTGTTCCTACTATAAGTACCTATATATGGCAGTTTATAAAAAAAAACGTACGTGAAAATTTCTACTGTGTAGCAGAAGATAAAGCTATATACATTTTGACAATATTTCTAATGTATGTGTGATGATTTTCGACCCGAGCCGAGCATATTAGCCATGTCAATGTGGCTATTGGCTTTTATTCTTTTGTCTAGAATGCGCCCTTGATCGTATAAAATATTTTCATTGGTTAAAAAGAACGTCAACAAAGTCCTCAATGTATTGCGGTTATTTTGCTTTGCAACAAAATCTGTCTTCTCCTTAGCGTTGTTGGTTTGAATGCTACGTATATTAAGGCAGTGACCAATAAAAACAAATTTTTGTATACATTATTGGAGGTGTCATTTTTCGGGGTTTCTAGATAGCTCAATTAATATTAAAGTACCTGGGTGAGCGAGCTTTGCTCGGTCGTATCTCAAACATTAACTATATTTTTTTAAACTTATAATTAAAAATATAATTTTTTTCAAACAATAAAAATTAAAAAATTGTATATAAACTTGAACATATAAAAAAAAGTAAGTCACAGAGCGGGATTCGAACCTGTATCACTCGTTTTTGCCATCCGCGTCTTAACCCGCTGGATCAGACTGACATTGGTGAACATATACTGCGTGGAAAGAAAAACGTATGAAAACTCAAAAACACGCGTTTTCCCAAACATAAGACTAATCTAGATCGATTGTTTTCCCGTGAAAACCTCCATATACCAAATTTCAGCGAAATCGTTAGAGCAGTTTCCGAGATTACAGAAATAAATTTATACACATATAAATAAATATACAAGAATTGCTCGTTTAAAGGTATTAGATATTGGTCAATGGGTTTTTCGCCAAGCACCGTTACGACTTTCCCTGTTTTTTTTTTTCAATAACATTATCTTTTTAGGCAAGCAACAGGGAAGATCTATGTTGAGTTGTTAATGGCGGCTTCCAAATGACTAAGTGGTCTTTAAAATGATGATTTATTTATAGTTCGCCGCGAACTTAGACCTCGCGATTATTTTTCGCAATTCAGTTTCCTAAATAACCCCTAGATGGCGGTATCCAAAGTTAGAAGGCGCTATGGTTGCGTTTGCTACATAATCGCGGACATTTTTATTAATATTTCAAAAACTACTGGACCGATTTTGATGCCCAACGAACTTGAAAATTCTATTGATGTTTCCTACATGCCTACCAAGTTTCATCAAAATCAAAACATCGGTTCGGCTGCTATCGTGGTACAAACATACATACATACATACATACATACATACATACATACATACATACATACATACATACATACATACATACAATGTGTTTTCGCCCCCAACTCGATTTAGAGACCTCACTCGCTTCGCTCGCTCGGTCAATAACTTAACCTACACTCCACGGCAAAGTTGTTTTTGTGTCTGTGTTAATTTCGTCCTAAGCTTGAGTCGTTCGCTCGCTCGTATGTTGGTCACCGGAAATCTAACGAACTTAACCTACAACCCACGACAAAGTTGTTTATGTGTCTATGTTACTTTCGGCCTAAGCTTAAGTTGCTCGCTTTTTATACGTAAATATAAAGCAATTTAAAATATGAAAAGCTTATTTGAAGTGGTCTCCATTGGCTGCATTACAGTCCTTTACACGTTGAGGCCAGTTATCAATAAAAGCATGCACTCTTTCTTTATTAGTAATGAAGAACAAAGAAAATATAATTAAATATTATATATTGTAAGTATATATAAAACCATAATTTTAAAAAATTGGAGTCGGTGCCAGCCAAAACCAATATTTTTTTGCAGAGTTAACTGCTTAATATCAGTAATCTGTGATCAAGCATTATTTTCTGATGACTAGTAGTGACTGGTACTGATCGACTCGGGGAATGCGGGTGGGTGCGGGTTTAAGGGCGGGGTATGCACTGGGTCTCTGCGGCTCGCTGAGCTCGTTCGCATCTCATCCTTCAGTCGCCCGCACTATCGTGATGTTGTGTATACTGTGGTTCATTACTGTCTATTATTAAATTGCATTATTTTTTTGTAAATATTTGGTACCTATACTAGGTCATTGGTGATTAAATAGGTAATTGTTGTTGTTTAAGTCACTTTGATTTTAGTTACATTAGTTATTGATATTTTGTTTTGTTTTTTTTTTATTGTTTGTAACTAGCAGACTCCAAAAAAAATTATAGTGTTATTTACTTACAATAAATAATATTTAATAATATTTTCTTGTTTCTGCATAACTAATAAGAAAAATATTTATAACTTTTTAGTGTAGGTAACTAGTTCTTAGTAGGTCTAGGTTTTGAAGTCGTTTGTTGTATTTTTTAATCAAATTTTTGCTAGTCGTGTGTGCTACCATCTGTTTATTCCTGCCAGCAACTCCAGTATTGCCTACTTACGGCCCCTCCAATAGTTTCTATGGCGTTGGGTATCTCTAACGTTAGTAATTATATTGTCTTTGGCGCAGTGTTATCTGTTGTAATTGGGAGGGGAAAAGGAAATGGAATGTAAAATGAGGATGACAGAGGACCATATGACTCACCTTCTAACATTCAGATTGCGTGCATGTTCTGATATTTTATTGCGATATTTTACTATTTACTTAAACGTGTGACCTAGTTGTGATTTCTGGTCTTCGATGTTTTTGCAGTTTTTATGATTTTTTTACACAAAACAGCTTTGTTTTGTAATACATAAATTATGTGCACAATTTATCAGAGGTAAGTAATCATTTTATTTTAATAAAGTACTATATTTTTGTTGGATTATCGTTAGTTTGTTCCTACTATAAGTACCTATATATGGCAGTTTATAAAAAAAAACGTACGTGAAAATTTCTACTGTGTAGCAGAAGATAAAGCTATATACATTTTGACAATATTTCTAATGTATGTGTGATGATTTTCGACCCGAGCCGAGCATATTAGCCATGTCAATGTGGCTATTGGCTTTTATTCTTTTGTCTAGAATGCGCTCTTGATCGTATAAAATATTTTCATTGGTTAAAAAGAACGTCAACAAAGTCCTCAATGTATTGCGGTTATTTTGCTTTGCAACAAAATCTGTCTTCTCCTTAGCGTTGTTGATTTGAATGCTACGTATATTAAGGCAGTGACCAATAAAAACAAATTTTTGTATACATTATTGGAGGTGTCATTTTTCGGGGTTTCTAGATAGCTCAATTAATATTAAAGTACCTGGGTGAGCGAGCTTTGCTCGGTCGTATCTCAAACATTAACTATATTTTTTTAAACTTATAATTAAAAATATATTTTTTTTCAAACAATAAAAATTAAAAAATTGTATATAAACTTGAACATATAAAAAAAAGTAAGTCACAGAGCGGGATTCGAACCTGTATCACTCGTTTTTGCCATCCGCGTCTTAACCCGCTGGATCAGACTGACATTGGTGAACATATACTGCGTGGAAAGAAAAACGTATGAAAACTCAAAAACACGCGTTTTCCCAAACATAAGACTAATCTAGATCGATTGTTTTCCCGTGAAAACCTCCATATACCAAATTTCAGCGAAATCGTTAGAGCAGTTTCCGAGATTACAGAAATAAATTTATACACATATAAATAAATATACAGGAATTGCTCGTTTAAAGGTATTAGATATTGGTCAATGGGTTTTTCGCCAAGCACCGTTACGACTTTCCCTGTTTTTTTTTTTCAATAACATTATCTTTTTAGGCAAGCAACAGGGAAGATCTATGTTGAGTTGTTAATGGCGGCTTCCAAATGACTAAGTGGTCTTTAAAATGATGATTTATTTATAGTTCGCCGCGAACTTAGACCTCGCGATTATTTTTCGCAATTCAGTTTCCTAAATAACCCCTAGATGGCGGTATCCAAAGTTAGAAGGCGCTATGGTTGCGTTTGCTACATAATCGCGGACATTTTTATTAATATTTCAAAAACTACTGGACCGATTTTGATGCCCAACGAACTTGAAAATTCTATTGATGTTTCCTACATGCCTACCAAGTTTCATCAAAATCAAAACATCGGTTCGGCTGCTATCGTGGTACAAACATACATACATACATACATACATACATACATACATACATACATACATACATACATACATACATACATACATACAATGTGTTTTCGCCCCCAACTCGATTTAGAGACCTCACTCGCTTCGCTCGCTCGGTCAATAACTTAACCTACACTCCACGGCAAAGTTGTTTTTGTGTCTGTGTTAATTTCGTCCTAAGCTTGAGTCGTTCGCTCGCTCGTATGTTGGTCACCGGAAATCTAACGAACTTAACCTACAACCCACGACAAAGTTGTTTATGTGTCTATGTTACTTTCGGCCTAAGCTTAAGTTGCTCGCTTTTTATACGTAAATATAAAGCAATTTAAAATATAAAAAGCTTATTTGAAGTGGTCTCCATTGGCTGCATTACAGTCCTTTACACGTTGAGGCCAGTTATCAATAAAAGCATGCACTCTTTCTTTATTAGTAATGAAGAACAAAGAAAATATAATTAAATATTATATATTGTAAGTATATATAAAACCATAATTTTAAAAAATTGGAGTCGGTGCCAGCCAAAACCAATATTTTTTGCAGAGTTAACTGCTTAATATCAGTAATCTGTGATCAAGCATTATTTTCTGATGACTAGTAGTGACTGGTACTGATCGACTCGGGGAATGCGGGTGGGTGCGGGTTTAAGGGCGGGGTATGCACTGGGTCTCTGCGGCTCGCTGAGCTCGTTCGCATCTCATACTTCAGTCGCCCGCACTATCGTGATGTTGTGTATACTGTGGTTCATTACTGTCTATTATTAAATTGCATTATTTTTTTGTAAATATTTGGTACCTATACTAGGTCATTGGTGAATAAATAGGTAATTGTTGTTGTTTAAGTCACTTTGATTTTAGTTACATTAGTTATTGATATTTGTGCCATTTTGTTCGTTTTCAGTCTGGCGTCGTTTTGTTTTTTTTTTTATTTTTATTGTTTGTAACTAGCAGACTCCAAAAAAAAATTATAGTGTTATTTACTTACAATAAATAATATTTAATAATATTTTCTTGTTTCTGCATAACTAATAAGAAAAATATTTATAACTTTTTAGTGTAGGTAACTATTTCTTAGTAGGTCTAGGTTTTGAAGTCGTTTGTTGTATTTTTTAATCAAATTTTTGCTAGTCGTGTGTGCTACCATCTGTTTATTCCTGCCAGCAACTCCAGTATTGCCTACTTACGGCACCTCCAATAGTTTCTATGGCGTTGGGTATCTCTAACGTTAGTAATTATATTGTCTTTGGCGCAGTGTTATCTGTTGTAATTGGGAGGGGAAAAGGAAATGGAATGTAAAATGAGGATGACAGAGGACCATATGACTCACCTTCTAACATTCAGATTGCGTGCATGTTCTGATATTTTATTGCGATATTTTACTATTTACTTAAACGTGTGACCTAGTTGTGCTTTCTGGTCTTCGATGTTTTTGCAGTTTTTATGATTTTCTTACACAAAACAGCTTTGTTTTGTAATACATAAATTATGTGCACAATTTATCAGAGGTAAGTAATCATTTTATTTTAATAAAGTACTATATTTTTGTTGGATTATCGTTAGTTTGTTCCTACTATAAGTACCTATATATGGCAGTTTATAAAAAAAAAATTACGTGAAAATTTCTACTGTGTAGCAGAAGATAAAGCTATATACATTTTGACAATATTTCTAATGTATGTGTGATGATTTTCGACCCGAGCCGAGCATATTAGCCATGTCAATGTGGCTATTGGCTTTCATTCTTTTGTCTAGAATGCGCTCTTGATCGTATAAAATATTTTCATTGGTTAAAAAGAACGTCAACAAAGTCCTCAATGTATTGCGGTTATTTTGCTTTGCAACAAAATCTGTCTTCTCCTTAGCGTTGTTGGTTTGAATGCTACGTATATTAAGGCAGTGACCAATAAAAACAAATTTTTGTATACATTATTGGAGGTGTCATTTTTCGGGGTTTCTAGATAGCTCAATTAATATTAAAGTACCTGGGTGAGCGAGCTTTGCTCGGTCGTATCTCAAACATTAACTATATTTTTTTAAACTTATAATTAAAAATATAATTTTTTTCAAACAATAAAAATTAAAAAATTGTATATAAACTTGAACATATAAAAAAAAGTAAGTCACAGAGCGGGATTCGAACCTGTATCACTCGTTTTTGCCATCCGCGTCTTAACCCGCTGGATCAGACTGACATTGGTGAACATATACTGCGTGGAAAGAAAAACGTATGAAAACTCAAAAACACGCGTTTTCCCAAACATAAGACTAATCTAGATCGATTGTTTTCCCGTGAAAACCTCCATATACCAAATTTCAGCGAAATCGTTAGAGCAGTTTCCGAGATTACAGAAATAAATTTATACACATATAAATAAATATACAAGAATTGCTCGTTTAAAGGTATTAGATATTGGTCAATGGGTTTTTCGCCAAGCACCGTTACGACTTTCCCTGTTTTTTTTTTTCAATAACATTATCTTTTTAGGCAAGCAACAGGGAAGATCTATGTTGAGTTGTTAATGGCGGCTTCCAAATGACTAAGTGGTCTTTAAAATGATGATTTATTTATAGTTCGCCGCGAACTTAGACCTCGCGATTATTTTTCGCAATTCAGTTTCCTAAATAACCCCTAGATGGCGGTATCCAAAGTTAGAAGGCGCTATGGTTGCGTTTGCTACATAATCGCGGACATTTTTATTAATATTTCAAAAACTACTGGACCGATTTTGATGCCCAACGAACTTGAAAATTCTATTGATGTTTCCTACATGCCTACCAAGTTTCATCAAAATCAAAACATCGGTTCGGCTGCTATCGTGGTACAAACATACATACATACATACATACATACATACATACATACATACATACATACATACATACATACATACATACATACATACAATGTGTTTTCGCCCCCAACTCGATTTAGAGACCTCACTCGCTTCGCTCGCTCGGTCAATAACTTAACCTACACTCCACGGCAAAGTTGTTTTTGTGTCTGTGTTAATTTCGTCCTAAGCTTGAGTCGTTCGCTCGCTCGTATGTTGGTCACCGGAAATCTAACGAACTTAACCTACAACCCACGACAAAGTTGTTTATGTGTCTATGTTACTTTCGGCCTAAGCTTAAGTTGCTCGCTTTTTATACGTAAATATAAAGCAATTTAAAATATGAAAAGCTTATTTGAAGTGGTCTCCATTGGCTGCATTACAGTCCTTTACACGTTGAGGCCAGTTATCAATAAAAGCATGCACTCTTTCTTTATTAGTAATGAAGAACAAAGAAAATATAATTAAATATTATATATTGTAAGTATATATAAAACCATAATTTTAAAAAATTGGAGTCGGTGCCAGCCAAAACCAATATTTTTTTGCAGAGTTAACTGCTTAATATCAGTAATCTGTGATCAAGCATTATTTTCTGATGACTAGTAGTGACTGGTACTGATCGACTCGGGGAATGCGGGTGGGTGCGGGTTTAAGGGCGGGGTATGCACTGGGTCTCTGCGGCTCGCTGAGCTCGTTCGCATCTCATACTTCAGTCGCCCGCACTATCGTGATGTTGTGTATACTGTGGTTCATTACTGTCTATTATTAAATTGCATTATTTTTTTGTAAATATTTGGTACCTATACTAGGTCATTGGTGAATAAATAGGTAATTGTTGTTGTTTAAGTCACTTTGATTTTAGTTACATTAGTTATTGATATTTGTGCCATTTTGTTCGTTTTCAGTCTGGCGTCGTTTTGTTTTTTTTTTTATTGTTTGTAACTAGCAGACTCCAAAAAAAATTATAGTGTTATTTACTTACAATAAATAATATTTAATAATATTTTCTTGTTTCTGCATAACTAATAAGAAAAATATTTATAACTTTTTAGTGTAGGTAACTAGTTCTTAGTAGGTCTAGGTTTTGAAGTCGTTTGTTGTTTTTTTTAATCAAATTTTTGCTAGTCGTGTGTGCTACCATCTGTTTATTCCTGCCAGCAACTCCAGTATTGCCTACTTACGGCCCCTCCAATAGTTTCTATGGCGTTGGGTATCTCTAACGTTAGTAATTATATTGTCTTTGGCGCAGTGTTATCTGTTGTAATTGGGAGGGGAAAAGGAAATAGAATGTAAAATGAGGATGACAGAGGACCATATGACTAACCTTCTAACATTCAGATTGCGTGCATGTTCTGATATTTTATTGCGATATTTTACTATTTACTTAAACGTGTGACCTAGTTGTGCTTTCTGGTCTTCGATGTTTTTGCAGTTTTTATGATTTTCTTACACAAAACAGCTTTGTTTTGTAATACATAAATTATGTGCACAATTTATCAGAGGTAAGTAATCATTTTATTTTAATTAAGTACTATATTTTTGTTGGATTATCGTTAGTTTGTTCCTACTATAGTGACCTATATATGGCAGTTTATAAAAAAAAAATTACGTGAAAATTTCTACTGTGTAGCAGAAGATAAAGCTATATACATTTTGACAATATTTCTAATGTATGTGTGATGATTTTCGACCCGAGCCGAGCATATTAGCCATGTCAATGTGGCTATTGGCTTTCATTCTTTTGTCTAGAATGCGCTCTTGATCGTATAAAATATTTTCATTGGTTAAAAAGAACGTCAACAAAGTCCTCAATGTATTGCGGTTATTTTGCTTTGCAACAAAATCTGTCTTCTCCTTAGCGTTGTTGGTTTGAATGCTACGTATATTAAGGCAGTGACCAATAAAAACAAATTTTTGTATACATTATTGGAGGTGTCATTTTTCGGGGTTTCTAGATAGCTCAATTAATATTAAAGTACCTGGGTGAGCGAGCTTTGCTCGGTCGTATCTCAAACATTAACTATATTTTTTTAAACTTATAATTAAAAATATAATTTTTTTCAAACAATAAAAATTAAAAAATGGTATATAAACTTGAACATATAAAAAAAAGTAAGTCACAGAGCGGGATTCGAACCTGTATCACTCGTTTTTGCCATCCGCGTCTTAACCCGCTGGATCAGACTGACATTGGTGAACATATACTGCGTGGAAAGAAAAACGTATGAAAACTCAAAAACACGCGTTTTCCCAAACATAAGACTAATCTAGATCGATTGTTTTCCCGTGAAAACCTCCATATACCAAATTTCAGCGAAATCGTTAGAGCAGTTTCCGAGATTACAGAAATAAATTTATACACATATAAATAAATATACAAGAATTGCTCGTTTAAAGGTATTAGATATTGGTCAATGGGTTTTTCGCCAAGCACCGTTACGACTTTCCCTGTTTTTTTTTTCAATAACATTATCTTTTTAGGCAAGCAACAGGGAAGATCTATGTTGAGTTGTTAATGGCGGCTTCCAAATGACTAAGTGGTCTTTAAAATGATGATTTATTTATTTATATAACTTAACCTACACTCCACGGCAAAGTTGTTTTTGTGTCTGTGTTAATTTCGTCCTAAGCTTGAGTCGTTCGCTCGCTCGTATGTTGGTCACCGGAAATCTAACGAACTTAACCTACAACCCACGACAAAGTTGTTTATGTGTCTATGTTACTTTCGGCCTAAGCTTAAGTTGCTCGCTTTTTATACGTAAATATAAAGCAATTTAAAATATAAAAAGCTTATTTGAAGTGGTCTTCATTGGCTGCATTACAGTCCTTTACACGTTGAGGCCAGTTATCAATAAAAGCATGCACTCTTTCTTTATTAGTAATGAAGAACAAAGAAAATATAATTAAATATTATATATTGTAAGTATATATAAAACCATAATTTTAAAAAATTGGAGTCGGTGCCAGCCAAAACCAATATTTTTTTGCAGAGTTAACTGCTTAATATCAGTAATCTGTGATCAAGCATTATTTTCTGATGATTAGTAGTGACTGGTACTGATCGACTCGGGGAATGCGGGTGGGTGCGGGTTTAAGGGCGGGGTATGCACTGGGTCTCTGCGGCTCGCTGAGCTCGTTCGCATCTCATACTTCAGTCGCCCGCACTATCGTGATGTTGTGTATACTGTGGTTCATTACTGTCTATTATTAAATTGCATTATTTTTTTGTAAATATTTGGTACCTATACTAGGTCATTGGTGAATAAATAGGTAATTGTTGTTGTTTAAGTCACTTTGATTTTAGTTACATTAGTTAGTGATATTTGTGCCATTTTGTTCGTTTTCAGTCTGGCGTCGTTTTGTTTTTTTTTTTTTATTGTTTGTAACTAGCAGACTCCAAAAAAAAATTATAGTGTTATTTACTTACAATAAATAATATTTAATAATATTTTCTTGTTTCTGCATAACTAATAAGAAAAATATTTATAACTTTTTAGTGTAGGTAACTATTTCTTAGTAGGTCTAGGTTTTGAAGTCGTTTGTTGTAGTTTTTTAACAAATTTTTGCTAGTCGTGTGTGCTACCATCTGTTTATTCCTGCCAGCAACTCCAGTATTGCCTACTTACGGCCCCTCCAATAGTTTCTATGGCGTTGGGTATCTCTAACGTTAGTAATTATATTGTCTTTGGCGCAGTGTTATCTGTTGTAATTGGGAGGGGAAAAGGAAATGGAATGTAAAATGAGGATGACAGAGGACCATATGACTCACCTTCTAACATTCAGATTGCGTGCATGTTCTGATATTTTATTGCGATATTTTACTATTTACTTAAACGTGTGACCTAGTTGTGCTTTCTGGTCTTCGATGTTTTTGCAGTTTTTATGATTTTCTTACACAAAACAGCTTTGTTTTGTAATACATAAATTATGTGCACAATTTATCAGAGGTAAGTAATCATTTTATTTTAATTAAGTACTATATTTTTGTTGGATTATCGTTAGTTTGTTCCTACTATAAGAACCTATATATGGCAGTTTATAAAAAAAAAAATTACGTGAAAATTTCTACTGTGTAGCAGAAGATAAAGCTATATACATTTTGACAATATTTCTAATGTATGTGTGATGATTTTCGACCCGAGCCGAGCATATTAGCCATGTCAATGTGGCTATTGGCTTTTATTCTTTTGTCTAGAATGCGCTCTTGATCGTATAAAATATTTTCATTGGTTAAAAAGAACGTCAACAAAGTCCTCAATGTATTGCGGTTATTTTGCTTTGCAACAAAATCTGTCTTCTCCTTAGCGTTGTTGGTTTGAATGCTACGTATATTAAGGCAGTGACCAATAAAAACAAATTTTTGTATACATTATTGGAGGTGTCATTTTTCGGGGTTTCTAGATAGCTCAATTAATATTAAAGTACCTGGGTGAGCGAGCTTTGCTCGGTCGTATCTCAAACATTAACTATATTTTTTTAAACTTTGTAACAATGTAATGTTAACAATATCACTCACCAATTGGTCATCTTTTGTTTTCTATAGATATTGCTTAATTCTTTTTCAAAAGTATGTATTCCATCACATTTTAAATAAAAAGTTATTATAATTTTCAGAAATAAACTCACACAAATAGGTTGGTTCTGTTCATTGTTTGTTTACGGTAGTTTATTCTAACTGAATGACTTAAGATGACATTGACAGGTGGTTAATGTCATGGTCATTCCCAGTTTAAAAAAATAACTCAATATAATGTTGATTATTTAAAATCATTCATTTTATTTATAAAGAATCCATAATAAACTAATAAACTCTTTTAAACATTTTTATTTTTATATTATCTCCGATTTTTTAGATCCTTCGATAATAGACAAAAGTTAATTATTGAGTGGGTTTCGGGTATCACATAGTTGATATTTTTATCGATCTACCTACATCTTGTTGGATGTAGATCGAAAAACCTCAGAGATCGAGCATTACAATTGTGGCTCGCTTTGGCTCTGAACATAATAATTTGTCTACAATAATTTGTGCGGCTGAGTTGTACGTCAGCTATTTTTTTATTCTTTTTTAAAAATATTTTTTATTGTGTACGAGTTCCCTGTTATATAGGGAACTACGTTACCCTTGGAGAAAAAACTTCGTTACCCCTGGAGAAAACTACGTTACCTCTAGAGAAAACTTCGTTACCCCTGAAGAAAATCTTCTTTACCTGTGGTGAAGAGCGTCATTACCCCGGGTGAAAGACTATCCTGGTGCGTCTACACGTGACTTCGAGTCAAACCGGCCGCCATTTTGTTTTGCCCCGAGTGCATATTCGTCCCTCACTAAGATAAGTTCCGCCCGAGAACCACTGACCACCGTTCTGTTTCATTTTTTTTATTTGTAAACGCAACATCTGTACGAGACTACCTATTTTTTCGCTGGACCCGCGTCTGTCCCTAGATTTTTAGTTTTATGTGTTTATTTAATATTGTAGAAAGGACAATATAGTTGTTTATTTTTATTCATTTTGTTTTATTGTCCTTTTTTCCTCGTAGTTTTATTTTTATTTTTTATTTTTATTTTTTGCACGGGCTTATCCCGTAGCAATTGGCGCCCATATACGTGGTTTTAAATAGGTAGTCGTGTACAGATTAGTGCGTGGTCGGTGGATCTTGCGTTTTTTTTTATTTTATTTTTGTATAATTGTGTGGTGTTGGTCGGAACTGTGGTAGAAGTCAGTGCCGGCTTCGAACCGAGAGGGACCACTCCTGTCTCATATTGTTTTACAGAGACAGGATTCGGATTTTAATTACTGGGCACACCTGGGGCACATAACGTACCTGTTATCTACCCCAGGGCTTTGTGTTTGTGTACGTTTTTTGTGTTTGTTTTTTTATTGTTATTTTTTTGTATATTTTGTTTAGGGGGGTTTACAGTCAGCAACTCACCTATATAATAGTGGACACACACGTGTAGTTTTTATATAGATTCTTTGGTCAAACTTAATTTTTTTTACAAAATGAATCGAACCACATCCTTGTTTAGGTCTTATTTAAATTTTAAAGTCACAATGAGTTGTGCTGAACTTTTGTATAGATTTTTAGTTTCATGCGCTCGGAGTTTAGGCTTGAGTTAGCGTCAAATGAGTTTTTTTTAATACTTTGTGACATTATTGTTTTAATTTTAATAAATTTTTACTACAGTTTGTTTTTATATTTTTTATAAATATTTTGACTTTTAGAGTCGTATTTAGGTCAGGGTCGCGGGGTCGATTCCTGTTATTGTAGTATTGTGTAACAATTTATAATGTCAATTTGTATTTTTTTCTAAAGTTAATTTTAATATATTTTTTTTTGTTTTCCTTTGAGTTTTGTTGTATAACAGTTAAAATCTTTCTGTGTTTTCAAATTTGTTACTGATTTTTTATTATTGAATGTAGTTGCTGAGTCAATAAGCCTACACGAATTGGGGTTTTGTTGTTGTTCCTTTTACCTGTTTATAGGTGGGAATTTTGGTTTTTGTTGTTCCTTGGTATACCTTTTTTAGGTCAGGACTTTGGGGTTTTTTTGCTGGAACATCCTGATGGCATTCTTTTCTTGGTCGAGCGGTAATGTTAACTCGTAAAATAAGCCTCTAATAGCACATCTTTTCGAGCGGTTTGGCAAACTCGTTTTAAATAAGCCTCATGTCACGAGCGGTTGTTAACTCGTAAAATAAGCCTCTAATGACGTTTATTCGCTTCAGGATTGTTATCGGTTTTTATGCGTTTTAGCGCGTTTAGAGCGGGTCGTGACTCTACTGCTTAGCAAATGCGGACAGTATATAATTTCAGTACAAATCATCACTTTATGTCACAGGTTGCATATTTTCCTTCTTGATGCGCTTATTCACCATCTTAGTTTTTCTGTTTGAGTGCAGCATGTTATAATTATGACTGTATCTCTATTGTTGTTTGGTAAGTCTTTTGATTTAAAATTAATTTCACTAGACTATTTTGTAAGTGTGATTTTGATTGTATGTCTGAATGAGTGTATGTTAGTTGGGCAGAAAACTGTTTCTTATTTAGAGCGTTCGCGCGGATTTTACTACGTAAAATCCTTTTCTTGGGAAGGGGGGTATTGTAACAATGTAATGTTAACAATATCACTCACCAATTGGTCATCTTTTGTTTTCTATAGATATTGCTAAATTCTTTTTCAAAAGTTTGTATTCCATCACATTTTAAATAAAAAGTAATTATAATTTTCAGAAATAAACTCACACAAATAGGTTGGTTCTGTTCATTGTTTGTTTACGGTAGTTTATTCTAACTGAATGACTTAAGATGACATTGACAGGTGGTTAATGTCATGGTCATTCCCAGTTTAAAAAAATAACTCAATATAATGTTGATTATTTAAAATCATTCATTTTATTTATAAAGAATCCATAATAAACTAATAAACTCTTTTAAACATTTTTATTTTTATATTATCTCCGATTTTCTAGAACCTTCGATAATAGACAAAAGTTAATTATTGAGTGGGTTTCGGGTATCACAGAGTTGATATTTTTATCGATCTACCTACATCTTGTTGGATGTAGATCGAAAAACCTCAGAGATTGATCATTACAATTGTGGCTCGCTTTGGCTCTGAACATAATAATTTGTCTACAATAATTTGTGCGGCTGAGTTGTACGTCAGCTATTTTTTTATTCTTTTTTAAAAATATTTTTTATTGTGTACGAGTTTCCTGTTATATAGGGAACTACGTTACCCTTGGAGAAAAAACTTCGTTACCCCTGGAGAAAACTACGTTACCTCTGGAGAAAACTTCGTTACCTCTGGAGAAAACTTCGTTACCCCTGAAGAAAATCTTCTTTACCTGTGGTGAAGAGCGTCATTACCCCGGGTGAAAGACTACCCTGGTGCGTCTACACGTGACTTTGAGTCAAACCGGCCGCCATTTTGTTTTGCCCCGAGTGCATATTCGTCCCTCACTAAGATAAGTTCCGCCCGAGAACCACTGACCACCGTTCTGTTTCATTTTTTTTATTTGTAAACGCAACATCTGTACGAGACTACCTATTTTTTCGCTGGACCCGCGTCTGTCCCTAGATTTTTAGTTTTATGTGTTTATTTAATATTGTAGAAAGGACAATATAGTTGTTTATTTTTATTCATTTTGTTTTATTGTCCTTTTTTCCTCGTAGTTTTATTTTTATTTTTTATTTTTATTTTTTGCACGGGCTTATCCCGTAGCAACTTATAATTAAAAATATAATTTTTTTCAAACAATAAAAATTAAAAAATTGTATATAAACTTGAAAATATAAAAAAAAGTAAGTCACCGAGCGGGATTCGAACCTGTATCACTCGTTTTTGCCATCCACGTCTTAACCCGCTGGATCAGACTGACATTGGTGAACATATACTGCGTGGAAAGAAAAACGTATGAAAACTCAAAAACACGCGTTTTCCCAAACATAAGACTAATCTAGATCGATTGTTTTCCCGTGAAAACCTCCATATACCAAATTTCAGCGAAATCGTTAGAGCAGTTTCCGAGATTACAGAAATAAATTTATACACATATAAATAAATATACAAGAATTGCTCGTTTAAAGGTATTAGATATTGGTCAATGGGTTTTTCGCCAAGCACCGTTACGACTTTCCCTGTTTTTTTTTTTTCAATAACATTACACTAGTTTACAAAATATAAAAAAATTTATGTCCTTCCAGTGAATTTCATATTGTTTAATTTAGTGACAATAACTAAACGCAAACATATATTTGTTTTATTTTTATGACGTCAAAGAATCAAGTTATCAACACATTTTGTTACCCACAGCCCACAAGTTGGTTCTGAATACATCCTAAAATTTTGCTGCATTATAGTGTTTAGTTAAACAAATATTTGTTTTTAAGATGTCACAAAGGTTGTGTGAAGTACGTCCTGATCATTTTTGTTACGTTTGTGGTGAACTTATTATATCTAACAAAGGATACCCCATAACAGAATCCCTAAATTAATGAAAGAAAATATTTTCGTTATTTGAAAAATTTCGGTCTCCTACCAGGACAAAAAATGTGCTTATCACGTTTTTTGTGAAAGATTTAGAAATACGCTTTTTTATTTATATTATGTAATGGGCTGCAGGTGCAGGTGCTAAAAGGTTTTTAAATATTAATTTGCCCATGGAAAATGGAACCATCCAACCAACCTTTTAAGCATTTGTGCTAAATTTTTCTTAATCTTTCTAAGGCGAAACTGAAAGAAGGTTCATATTGGACCGCAAATCAAAAAAATTTTAAAAGATGAAATATTTGAAAACAATCTTCCGATTACTGAAAGATCTGCTTGGAATTAACTACCTCTTGTTAGAAAAGATTTTTTGAGCAACAAAAAAAATGGTAAATTGCAGACAGTTAATTGTTGTCAACGAATGGATGTCAGCATGACCCTGAAAATCCATTTCCTTCAATCGCACCTTGATTTCTTCCCTGAAAACCTCGGAGAAGTCAGTGACGAACATGGAGAGCGTTTCTATCAGCATTTAATTTTTTTTTAACAAAATTATCAAGGGTACTAGTGCCAAGCCATGTTAAATGATTATTGCTGGTCTGTTTTAAGACACAGACTCAAATAAATATAAGAAAAAAAACTTAAAGCAATTAACTTTTAATATTTTTGTACGCATTTTTTTATAAATCAAAAATAATAAATATTTTGGAAACATGACGTTTTGGATTTTTTACATATTTTTTTAAAACTCTGTGCATCTCAAATGATAAGAAGAAACACTTTTCATTTCAGGGACAAAAACCATGTAAACTAGTGTTATCTTTTTAGGCAAGCAACAGGGAAGATCTATGTTGAGTTGTTAATGGCGGCTTCGAAATGACTTAGTGGTCTTTAAAATTATGATTTATTTATTTATATAACTTAACCTACACTCCACGGCAAAGTTGTTTTTGTGTCTGTGTTACTTTCGGCCTAAGCTTAAGTTGCTCGCTTTTAATACGTAAATATAAAGCAATTTTAAATATAAAAAGCTTATTTGAAGTGGTCTCCATTGGCTGCATTACAGTCCTTTACACGTTGAGGCCAGTTATCAATAGAAGCATGCACTCTTTCTTTATTAGTAATGAAGAACAAAGAAAATATAATTAAATATTATATATTGTAAGTATATATAAAACCATAATTTTAAAAAATTGGAGTCGGTGCCAGCCAAAACCAATATTTTTTTGCAGAGTAAACTGCTTAATATCAGTAATCTGTGATCAAGCATTATTTTCTGATGACTAGTAGTGACTGGTACTGATCGACTCGGGGAATGCAAGTGGGTGTGGGTTTAAGGGCGGGGTGTGCACTGGGTCTCTGCGGCTCGCTGAACTCGTTCGCATCTCATACTTCAGTCGCCCGCACTATCGTGATGTTGTGTATACTGTGGTTCATTACTGTCTATTATTAAATTGCATTATTTTTTTGTAAATATTTGGTACCTATACTAGGTCATTGGTGAATAAATAGGTAATTGTTGTTGTTTAAGTCACTTTGATTTTAGTTACATTAGTTATTGATATTTGTGCCATTTTGTTCGTTTTCAGTCTGGCGTCGTTTTGTTTTTTTTTTTTTTATTGTTTGTAACTAGCAGACTCCAAAAAAAATTTAAAGTGTTATTTACTTACAATAAATAATATTTAATAATATTTTCTTGTTTCTGCATAACTAATAAGAAAAATATTTATAACTTTTTAGTGTAGGTAACTAGTTCTTAGTAGGTCTAGGTTTTGAAGTCGTTTGTTGTTTTTTTTAATCAAATTTTTGCTAGTCATGTGTGCTACCATCTGTTTATTCCTGCCAGCAACTCCAGTATTGCCTACTTACGGCCCCTCCAATAGTTTCTATGGCGTTGGGTATCTCTAACGTTAGTAATTATATTGTCTTTGGCGCAGTGTTATCTGTTGTAATTGGGAGGGGAAAAGGAAATGGAATGTAAAATGAGGATGACAGAGTACCATATGACTCACCTTCTAACATTCGGATTGCGTGCATGTTCTGATATTTTATTGCGATATTTTACTATTTACTGTGACCTAGTTGTGCTTTCTGGTCTTCGATGTTTTTGCAGTTTTTATGATTTTCTTACACAAAACAGCTTTGTTTTGTAATACATAAATTATGTGCACAATTAATCAGAGGTAAGTAATCATTTTATTTTAATTAAGAACTATATTTTTGTTGGATTATCTTTAGTTTGTTCCTACTATAAGTACCTATATATGGCAGTTTATAAAAAAAAACGTACGTGAAAATTTCTACTGTGTAGCAGAAGATAAAGCTATATACATTTTGACAATATTTCTAATGTATGTGTGATGATTTTCGACCCGAGCCGAGCATATTAGCCATGTCAATGTGGCTATTGGCTTTTATTCTTTTGTCTAGAATGCGCTCTTGATCGTATAAAATATTTTTATTGGTTAAAAAGAACGTCAACAAAGTCCTCAATGTATTGCGGTTATTTTGCTTTGCAACAAAATCTGTCTTCTCCTTAGCGTTGTTGGTTTGAATGCTACGTATATTTAGGCAGTGACCAATAAAAACAAATTTTTGTATACATTATTGAAGGTGTCATTTTTCGGGGTTTCTAGATAGCTCAATTAATATTAAAGTACCTGGGTGAGCGAGCTTTGCTCGGTCGTATCTCAAACATTAACTATATTTTTTAAACTTATAATTAAAAATATAATTTTTTTCAAACAATAAAAATTAAAAAATTGTATATAAACTTGAACATATAAAAAAAAGTAAGTCACCGAGCGGGATTCGAACCCGTATTACTCGTTTTTGCCATCCGCGTCTTAACCCGCTGGATCAGACTGACATTTGTGAACATATACTGCGTGTAAAGAAAAACGCATGAAAACTCAAAAACACGCGTTTTCCCAAACATAAGACTAATCTAGATCGATTGTTTTCCCGTGAAAACCTCCATATACCAAATTTCAGCGAAATCGTTAGAGCAGTTTCCGAGATTACAGAAATAAATTTATACACATGTAGGACTGGGTCTAAATGATAACACCAACCTCGTTTTATCTCCTTTTATTTTTTTAAATTAATTGCGAAACACTTTCGTATGGTACTAATGGCGTCCTCGTTCGTGCGAGAGAGCGAGAGAGAGCATACACGGAAGTATACGTCTAAAAATGTAAGTAAAAAGAATAATAAAGCTATGGTATCCGTTCGGAGATCCTACAGCTCGGCCATCCTGTGAGGCAGTCTGACCTCAGACTGGAAATTCTATACAACATAAAAGTTATTACAAGTTAGGTATTAGAGGCAGAACCTTACTGTTAATTAGACCTTATAACATATCAACTTGAGTATGTAAAACAGTTTACAAACAATAGTTACCTATACTGATCTCGCTCAATCATCAAAATATTTAAGCTAGGTACAGAATATAAGAACCATAAAGTAAAATATCATCTACAGTAGCAATTTATTAAATAGTTAAGTTCATTTCTTCGAAAAGCACCGCAAAACAACTTAATTTTAAATTTTATATGAATTGTTACTAACAAATGCAGTACCAAACAACAATTTTACAATTACCAGTACTATCAGGCACTTACTAAAGTTCAAGTGAAAAATAAAGTTCAGTGTTAACCCACAACACCATATGATACAGTTCCATGGTATATAAAGACAACTTAAACAAAATTAAATGAGTTAGACAAAGGTAAATTGAACTAAGGCCACCGTTTCATACAATCAACAGCAGATGTCGTTCTTATAGGACCCTCCTTACCTCTGTCTATCTTCTCCACTTCATACCTGTCCCTTCCCAACTCCGTAGTAACTCGATATGGTCCATAAAACTTTGGTTTTAATTTCAAAGCATTTCCAAATTGAGTTCTCTGGATAGCTACGAGATCGCCTTGTGAGTATTTCTCTCCCTCTTTACGCTTCTTGTTATATGTTCTTCGATTCTCTTCCTGGATTTTCAAAATCTGTGTTTTAGCCTCTTTTCTTGCTTCTTCTCTCTTCTGTATAAATTCCATTCTACTCTCCTCTTCCAAAAAATCCAGTATCTTCATATCTTCTTTCATCTTTAATTTTACTCCAGTTAAGAGTTCAAAAGGCGTTGTATTGATTGCTCTTTGGTGTGTACTGTTAATAACTCTTTGAACTTTGCTGACATATTTGTACCAATGACCTGGTTCCTCTATACACATCTTTGTTAGGACGGAAATTATAATTCGATTTAGACGTTCTACTTGTCCATTTCCCCGAGGTACTCCGGTAGCTATTGTGACGTGTTCTATTCCTTCTTCATAACAGTATTCTTGGAATTCATTTCCAGTAAAAGCTTGTAGGGACACATTGTCAAGTCAGCTATTTGTATCGCAGCGGGCTGGCAGGCATTCTGACGCCAGTCGTCACCCGCCCGTCTCCTCGTTAACTCGTGTAACACTTAGTACATAGTGTAGATCGTATTCCTGTGTAAATTGTTTATTGACTGTCCGTGTTTGTGATCATTGAAATATACTCGTCGTCCTGGAACTTATCTTTGATTTAAAGACCTTCTGAGACTCTGAATGTTAGGTCACAGTTAGTGGAGTGAACAGACACATAGTTGGCGTTATAGTAATTAGGAACAGTGACCTACAGTGACCCCGACGTGATCACGTACAGTGGCGACCTACAGTGGTGATCACCTACAGTGGTGACCCTTACAGAAGACGCAGAAGAAAAGAAAACGCCAATACAGAGGGGCGGGCACAACAAGGGTGGCGACTCACTTCGTCCTTGGGGGAGGACGCATATGAAAACATTCCGACTCAAGAGTACAGTCGACAGCACGAAATAAGAAGCATTTCAAAATTTTGTTAAATAAACGAGACATGGACCAACCTGTAGTACCTAGCGGAGCAAGCCAAGAGCAGCACGTAGGTTTGGACTTCAGCGTCGGTTCCATCGAGATCAGTACGTCATTATAGGGAAATTGAAGAAAAATACAAGAATTGGTTAGAAAAGGTTCCGGTTGACACATTACCAATTATGAAGGAGAAATTTTAAAAACTTGCGTTGCGCCTAGAAATCAACAAGAAGAAAACAACGACATATATACAGATGTCAATAAAGAGCAAGAAATCTATTTCGTTAAAACTAGTGAGTACCACGCGCAAAGGAACGCTGGCATAGAGGCTACGAGAGCAGCTATAATGGCAGGCTGAGAGACAAGTCTGCATAGGTCGACGAGAGGCACATGGTAATGATTGGTCTTCGAGCAGCGCTAAGAAGCGACAACTGCGTTAGTGTTGCAGAAAAGGCATTCAGATGTACTGTGTGGGTACCCAGTGCTATGAAGTCGACAAGTCGGAAGCTGTGATGACAACGAAGTTCAGACCAGCAGTACAGACGCATGGTGGTAATTTTACAGCCAAGAAATATTTTTGGGCATCAAGAGTCAGAACCAGCGATTGAACAATGTAATGAGAGCTGATGAAACGCCACTACGTTGTCTCATTCGGGTGTAGATTTGACTATGTTGTTAGGATGCCAAGGTTTCAGCTATGTAGGTAGTAATTTTTATAGAAAGTCAAATTTAATGTTATGTTTGTCAAGGCGCACACTGTATTTTTATTGTAACGTTTGTCGAAACGCACACTGTACTTTTAGTTGTAACGATGTCATAGTCAGCAGCCTGGAGGCGAAGCAGCGCTAAAATAGAGAGATTCAAATTTTGTTTCAATGTAAAATTAAAGTTTAAAATCCTCCCCATGGAAAATGTATGTGTAAGAAAAAATGTTATTGTGTGAATGAAGTAAGTGATATGTATGAGTAGACAGTCAAAATAAAACAGTGTTTTGGAAATAATATAGTTTATTGGTGCAAGTAAAAACATAATATATAAGTAATTTCACAAACAGAGATATTGATGTGTATAACAATTGTTGATATGTATAACTTTTTTTTGTTTTTTTTTTTCCAAAGAATAAGTAACGTCTGATTATACGTTTTCAATACGCATAATTAATGTACTTTTTTATGTTTGCGATTTGAAGTTAATGATGTTTGGAAATAAATTTTTTTTTTGGATGTCTCCCGAAAAATTTGGGGGGATGTTATGTAGGGACACATTGTCAAGTCAGCTATTTGTATCGCAGCGGGCTGGCAGGCATTCTGACGCTAGTCGTCACCCGCCCGTCTCCTCGTTAACTCGTGTAACACTTAGTACATAGTGTAGATCGTATTCCTGTGTAAATTGTTTATTGACTGTCCGTGTTTGTGATCATTGAAATATACTCGTCGTCCTGGAACTTATCTTTGATTTAAAGACCTTCTGAGACTCTGAATGTTAGGTCACAGTTAGTGGAGTGAACAGACACATAGTTGGCGTTATAGTAATTAGGAACAGTGACCTACAAGCTGTTCCCCGATCAGTGATAATTCTTCTTGGGTTTCCGTAATCTTTCTGATGTAGCTTCAATTTCTCGACAGTTTCTTTCGCAGTCACCGTTTTAACTGGATAGATCCACACAAGCTTGGTATCAACAGCCATCAATTACTGTGAGAATGTAATTATACATCTTCTTGGTTGCATCTAGAGGTCCTAGATGGTCACAATGTATAGTATCCAACGGCAATTCTCCTTTATCAATAGAATTTAAGAGACCCTCTTTCTTGCCAGACTTTTTGCTTGCAAGTAAACATGGGACACATGAAGAAATTACCTTTTCGATTTTATTTTCCAATTTGGTGATGTAATATTCTTGCTCAATAATGTCTTTCATTTTCTTCTTTCCAAAGTGTCCAATTCCATGAGTCTTCTTAATAATTTCTATGTCCATCATCTCGGGTATAACTAACTTCTTTTCTACACCTTTGTACAAAACTCCATTTTCCAAAAAATAGTCTTGGTATTCGTTTTCCTTCAGTAACTCTTTCACAATCTTCAAACTGTCATCTTCTTCTTGAACCTTCTTAATTCGGGCATGTAATTCAACATTTACAAAACATATGTTTCGGCTTAATGCGTCAACATGCTGCATTTTATCACCAGCTCGGTGTTCTATAGTGTAATTGAAATCTTGAAGATACAAAATCCATCTGGCAACTTTGGCAGGTACGTCCTTCTTGTACAACGTCTTCTGAAACGCCTCACAATCTGTCACAATTTTAAAGTGTATTCCAATGAGATATCTTCTAAATTTCTTCACACCTTCTATTACAGCTAGGGCTTCCAACTCATAGCTGCTGCATTTCTGCTGCGCGTCAGTAGTCTTCCTACTCATGTAGTACACGGGATGCAAATTGCCATCATAGGGATCTTTTTGCATTAAAATCGCTGCATAACCATGTTTAGAAGCGTCTGTGTGCAATTCAGTATCTAATTGAATATCAAATATTTTTAAAACTGGTTCAGAACACAATCTTGATTTCAATTCTTCAAAAGCTTGTCTCTGTTCAACTTTCCAACAAAACAAATTATTTTTTAACATATCACTAAGAGGTTTTGCTATCAATGCATAATCTTTAACAAATTTTCTAAAATATGAAGTTAATCCGATGAAGCTGTGAACTTCTTTCAAACTTTTGGGCACTGGGTATGTTTTGACAGCTTTTATTTTCTCATTTGAAGGTTTCACCGTCCCCTCAGAAATGATGTCGCCCAAATATTCCACAGATGTTTGAAGTATCTGACATTTTTTCCAGTTAATTTCCAATCCATATTCAGAGGCTACTTTCAATACTTCTTGGAGCCTTTCTATTCCCTCGGCTTCATCTTTTGATAAAATTATCATGTCGTCGATGAAAATTAATATTATTCCTTTTTTAATTAAATCTGAAAATATGATGTTGATAAATCTTGTAAAGTATTTGGGACAAATGGATAATCCAAAGGGAGCTTTTAAAAATTCCCACTGACCTTCAGGGCTACTTGTGACAAAAGATGTGTACTTGACTAATTCCTCTTCGATCGGCAAGTGAAAGAAGCCATTTTTCAAATCCAAAGTGCTAAACACTGCAACTTTACTTAACTTGTCTATATGATCTTCGATCACTGGCAACGGATGTTCGTCCTTCACCATCTTTTGATTTATCTTCCTGTAGTCCACGCACACTCGTATACTTCCATCTTTTTTTTTCACGAGGACTAACGGGCTTGCATACTCCGAATAACTGGGACGAATTATTCCTTTGGACAACCAGTCATCAATTTGATTCTTGACAATTTCTTCCTAAACTAAAGCCAATCTTCTCGGTCGCTGTCTCACTGGCACATCATCTTTTAGCACTATCTTCAGTTTTATGGGAGCATCTTTGATCTTCATAGGTTTGTAGTTACTGATCATATCTTGTACCGCAGGGCATAGATCATCATTGCTGGAAAATAAACAGATGTTATTGAGATAAGAACTGTCATAACTCTGGGGCCTTATTTCAATTAAACCTTTGTCAATAACTGTGACAGTGTTTACTAAAAATGCCTGCCCTAAAATTACATCATATGGTATCACGTTATTAGGTACGACTTGGAAGCACACACTGTATCTGTGGTGATCAATTATTATTTCTAAATTAAGTTCACCTATAGAAAACACTTTATTAAAACCTAATCCACAAAGTAACAATTTTCTAGGCTGGTATGTTAAATTTAACTTTGAATACATATCGAAACTTACTAAATTCAAATCACTTCCAGTGTCAATTAAACATTTTACTAAATAATTCCCTATTTTAACGTTTTTTACGCTTTTATTTACCAATATTTTGTCATTGTTTACATTCAACACGTTTGGACATTGACACTGACAGCTATCAGAATGAAAGACCGATCCGAAGTTAGTACCGCGTTCACTCACATGTTCATTCACTCGTTCCCCGTTTAATTCGTAATCGTTCTCGTTCACCTGCTCATGTTGTGTCACCAACAAGGATTGTCGATGGTTTGCCGTACTTGCCGTATCACCACTCGCGCCGCCATTTTTATGCGATGATTTTTCAGATGCCGTCTTGCAATTTGTGCCAATATGTCCGTACTCATTACACCTGAAGCACTTCACGCCCTTCGTACACCGGTTTGCCGTATGCCCCTTATCACCGCACTTGTAACAACGCACCAACTTAGCTTCTTCGGGATTCTTCTGCTTGGTAACGGCCGGCGCCCGCGTGTCACGCTGCTGCTTTGAAGCTTTGCATTTTTCTTTGAAGCTTTCGTATAGAGCTATCTTTTCTTTCAACACAGCATAAGATGTCACGCCGTAAAACATCAACTTATTCGATTCGTAGTCCGTGATTCCATCGACAATGTATTGAATCGCCACGTAATCCGGAAACTTCGCCCGCTTGCCCAGCTCCTTCATTACGAGCATGTACTGATACAATGACTCGCTGGGTTTTTTCTTCCTCGCGCTCATCGTCTCGTGCATTTGCTTACTGTTGATAACCTCCGGGAATTCTTTAAGGAGCGCCGCCTTGAGTTCATCGTACGTGCGGAATGCTTTCTCGGTTTTTAACCACAGTTCCGCTGTGTCAGACAAACATCTTCGCGCTATGATCAATTTCTGCTGTGAGCTCCATCCAAAGATTTCAGCATTGTCCTCGATGTCCTGCGTCCACTTCACCGATGAATAGGTCACGTCATCACCCGTGAACTTGGGAATCAAGTCAGCCACGTAGAAGGGGTTGCACGTCTTCTGATCATCGCTCTTGCTAGGATCCGTCATCGTTTGCTCGTCTCGTCGCCTCGTCGTAATTGTCGTGTGCGCCCGCTCAAAAACCTCGCCCGTAACGTCGTGTTTGAGGTTATGGCGGCCGGCGCGTTAAGTCGTACTCGTAAAAAATTTGAAAATACGCGATCTTCTTCGTACCACTTAGACCCAATGTATCCCGGACGAGGGCTGTAGGACTGGGTCTAAATGAACACCAACCTCGTTTTATCTCCTTTTATTTTTTTAAATAAATTGCGGAACACTTTCGTATGGTACTAATGGCGTCCTCGTTCGTGCGAGAGAGCGAGAGAGAGCATACAAGGAAGTATACGTCTAAAAATGTAAGTAAAAAAGAATAATAAAGCTATGGTATCCGTTCGGAAATCCTACACAAATATAAATAAATATACAAGAATTGCTCGTTTAAAGGTATTAGTTATTGGTCAATGGGTTTTTCGCCAAGCACCGTTACGACTTTCCCTGTTTTTTTTTTAATAACATTATCTTTTTAGGCAAGCAACAAGGAAGATCTATGTTGAGTTGTTAATGGCGCCTTCGAAATGACTTAGTGGACTTTAAAATGATGATTTATTTATTTATATAACTTAACCTACACTTTACGGCAAAGTTGTTTTTGTGTCTGTGTTAATTTCGTCCTTAGCTTGAGTCGTTCGCTCGCTCGTATGTTGGTCACAGGAAATCTAACGAACTTAACCTACAACCCACGACAAAGTTATTTATGTGTCTGTGTTACTTTCGGCCTAAGCTTAAGTTGCTCGCTTTTAATACGTAAATATAAAACAATTTAAAATATAAAAAGCTTATTTGAAGTGGTCTCGACTGGCTGCATTACAGTCCTTTACACGTTGAGGCCAGTTATCAATAGGAGCATGCACTCTTTCTTTATTAGTTATGAAGAACAAAGAAAATATAATTAAGTATTATATATTGTAAGTATATATAAAACCATAATTTTAAAAAGTTGGAGTCGGTGCCATCCAAAACTAATATTTTTTTGCAGAGTAAACTGCTTAATATCAGTAATCTGTGATCAAGCATTATTTTCTGATGACTAGTAGTGACTGGTTCTGATCGAGATTTTTTTTTTATTCTGTGCGTGCGCGCATATTTGTGAGTGTTGTGTATTGTGTAGTTCTACATACCTATTCAGAAGCAAATAGTGAATACAACAACGCAGATTTAGCTACGGACTCTACCGACGTGAACTCTGTGAGATCAATTCATTTTCTATTTATTTATTTTTGTTTTTATTTTTTTATTATTTTTGAACTCAGTGCGAACATTTTGTCCTAACTATTACTGTGTTTCTAAGCTAGCCTACTCTTGTCCCCCTTTTTCAGGAAAATCAGTATAATTCTAAGTCGTACTAAAATAAAAATAATAATAAAAAATAATAATTTAAAAAATCAAAATTTCAATATCGTAATTAAAGTAATTAATTATATTACTGCGCTAGTTAGCAGCGACCTGAACAACAAATGCAGTACCGAGGAAGGCCTTAAATACATATAGGTATTTCACCATTATCTGTTAACTAAAATAATCGTGCTAATGCCACAGCTTTACTTTTTTCAAAGCAACCCGATGTTCTTTCGTTTATCCAAAAATAACCACTAAACATTTTCTTTGAGAAAAACTTAATGCTTTTTCATAAATTAATCTACATAGACAAGATGGTAAGACGCGGTGGCACTGTATTTAACATTCGCCGTCATTTAGCCTATCTAGCTGTAAAATTAACCAACCGTATCTCTAAATTAAAAAAACAGATACCTAATAAAATAATTTTGAAAAATCGGCGATAGTTACAAAATAGTACTATGTCTTACACGAAACAGCTTCAATTATCACTATTGAGCTCACAAAAAGGGAAAAAAAAACAAAAACGTTTGTAAGTCGACTTTATATCCATTTCGCTGTATCTGTATTTTAATTAAATTATATATTATCTTTTACACGTAAAGATAACCTAAAGCTAATCAATGTTTGTGAAAAACCATAAGAAATAAGAAATCAACATAAATTTATGTATGTATTTAAATATGTACCCCAAATAACTTGGAAGTCTAAACTGATAGGAAAACTAAGCAGCCTACCCCATATTTTCATAATAGTAATTCATAAACGTTAATTATAGAATCAATAACGCAATATCATAAACAAACACTCCGAAAATAAAAATAAAAAGTTGCTTATACGTATAACCCCGATAAATAGCTGAAATAACACTCTTTGGGAAACAATTGAACCAATAATAGAAAAATCGCCTACGGAAATTCCCCAACCCAAAAATTGCATCCACAACCAAAGGCCCTTTCTCCAGCATGTTATGTTCACACGGCATGTTACTAGTCGGTACATGTTTTGTAAAATATCTGCCAGCCATACCAGCCTAAGCAATTGCCTACCCAAAATATAAACAAAGGACATTTTATCGACAGCAAAAATAAACCAACCTTTTTAGTAAAATTTTGAATAGTACAAAGATCGGAACATACAATAAAATAAAAGCCACGTAATATACTCCTAACAAAGTTAAGGTACTAAACTTTTACACACAAATAAAACAATTACAGGCTTAGTGGCTTACAGGACGCCAAAACATTAAAACGGAAATTGCCCAAAATAAGATGGCATTATCTACAAAAGTTCGTAAAAATCTGTTAAATAGAAACTTCCTGCAATAAACCCTTCAACAACCGATAGCTTGAATAGCCTTAAATAAGACAATACATAAAGTAATAAAACAGCTGCACAGAATGAATACAAACGTAAATATAACAGTCCGAAAAATAGCGGGAGATGGTAATTGCTTGTTTAGAGCCCTAAAATTTTAAATGATATCTCCGTTTCCTTTATTAGCAGACCAGATTTACAACATTTTTGGAGCATTGCGGTGTTGATGTATGCTTTAAATGTTTCCGCATTAACAAAGGAAAATTGGTCAAGACTTAGAAAATACGAACGCCAAATGCTTCAAGGACTTCTGGACGTCGCCAAGAACTCACCAAAACAAAAATAAATCTTGAAAGGAAATACTATATCCAAAATATTAAAGGTACGCAGAATATTATATTACGGTTATTACGGTTAGTAGTAATATTTATGGGAAGGCTGTATCACAGTCATATTCTGATGGAACCTCTCCGTTTCACTCCGCTGTCCGTTCCATCAGAATATGTGATACAGCCTTCCCAAAAATATTACTTAAATTTCAAATCAACAATAATAAAAACTTACAATGAAATCCGAGTCACTTTCCTACATTCAGGCTCGCGCAGAATGTACGAGCCTTCATTCACGATAGTTATCCAGGATCCTCAATATTATTAAGTTTACAGAGTCACATTGTATCACAATATTCTGATGGAATTGCTCCGTTTCACTCCACTGTTCGTTCCATCCATGTATATAAATCATAACTTTACAAATGAATAACATTCACTCTTTATCAGCCTTCGTAATTAAAACAATGAAATTCGTTAAACAATCGCAAACTTTACAACTGAGCAGAGCATGTCCAGATGAAGAGGTACTTATTTCCCGCCATGGAGACCTGCTACCTAATACTATCCGCTGTATTTTTTGTGGTCCTTCTAATTGTGGGAAAACTAATGTAATTATAGGTCTTCTTTTACATGAAAATGGATTACGTTTTAAAAACATTTATCTTTATTCAAAAACATTATATCAACCCAAATATGTGTATTTAGAAAATATTCTTAATTTAGTGCCAGATGTGTCATTTGCGAAATATAAAGACAATGAACTTATTCTTAGCCCTCATGATGCAAAACCATACTCCATTATTATTTTTGATGACGTTGCATGTGAGAATCAATCCAATATGAGGGATTACTTCGCAATGGGAAGACATAAATTTATCGATTGTTTTTACTTGAATCAAACGTACAGTAAGATTCCGAAACAACTAATAAGAGATAACGCAAATCTTTTGATATTATTTAAACAGGATGATGTGAACCTCCGCCATGTATATGACGAACATGTAAATACTGATATGTCGTGGTCTCAATTCCGAGAAATGTGTTCAAAAATATGGAGCGTACCCTATAACTTTTTAGTAATAAATAAGGATTGTGCAAAGAATGGAGGCGGTTACCGAAAGAATTTCGATACTTTGGTGTTGTTTGAGAGTCATATATAAGCATATAAGAATGTTTCATTAAAAAAACTAATTCAGTTTAACTATTACTTTATCAGGCGTATAACGTACTTATTCAAAATGGAAAAAGAGTTAAAGGCTCAGATAGTTAAAGTTGCAGAAGCTGTTAAAAAGAAAATTAAAGATATGAGAACTATGGAATCCTACAACGACAATGTTTTCAATACAATTCTTAAACCTGTATCTGATCCATTACGTGAGTTGATAAAAGATAAAAATAATCAAATTCTATCAAAAGAATCTGAAGATGATATCTTGACTAAACCTTGCATAAAAAGGCGAACTGTATCACCCGAATCAAATTTCAACAAAACTCTTAAGATGAACCTTTCAAACAATATTTCCAAAGAATATTCTGAAAACGATTCTGATGAAGATATTGGTTTTGATGATTCGGGAGACTCGGGAGAGAATAATATTAATAACAGCTATACATCGTTTAAAACTGTTGATTCGATGCCGAGTCCTAGTCAAAATACTTCATCTTGGTCACTTTCTTCAGAAATATTTGATGATGTTCCTTTTGGAGTTAGAAGAGAAAGGAGTAAACTAATGATGGGCACATCACGTGTTGATATAAATAACCAAAATATACATATAGCAGGTCGTGATTATGAAATAACACCAGGAATTATAGAGCTGTTGTTCAAAAAAGTTCCTAATTTAGAACTAGTTACCGAACATGATAGTCAAGAATACAAAGCAATGTTAATTGCTACAAACGCACATCGACGAGATTTCGATCCCAGTAAACCAATTAAATCTAACAAAGGACGAAAGTATTTACACATTATTAAACCACTTTTTAAATTACGTAAGCCTTCTACGTCTTCTGTCAGTAATACTGAGGATATAGCCGAAGGAGAAGGCATGATTCTAAGAAAGAAGTTTAAAAAAAATACTGACTACATTTACTGGGATGATCCTAATGAATTAGTTGAAAGACTGAAATTATTAATAGCATCTAAAGATGCAGGCAACACTGGTCTTGATAACGAAATAATTTCAATTATAGAAGAACTGCGTGAAAGCGGGACTATAAATTAACAACTTCACCTTCAATTAAGATCATTTATTACTCCTCGGTGACCGACTTCGATTCAAAATGAATGTAGACAAATTCGGACACCATGTTCATAAAAGACTACGTTTGTCGGAAATACTAGATTGTTCGACAAATCACCTAATTAGATCGGAAACTGGAGATTTCGATTTACGTTCCACTCGACTGAGAGTTCAAGAACCTGTGGCTTATGATGATGCAGTGAATAAAAAATATGTAGATGAAAAGATAGCTGATGAAATTATTGCTGTCACAAATGCAATAAAAGCAGATGTTTTAAATAATATTCGTCAGTTGGAAAAAAAGACATACACTCGAGAACATATTGATATGATAAAAAATATAAAATAATTAACGAACTACAAAATGGTAAAACAACAGGTGGTAAATGAAATTCATAGGTCGGCACGCAGAAATTTTGATCATCGTTGTGTAATATTAAAAGAAATAGACGACCTATGGCAGGCAGACCTGATTGATTTTCAATCATTAAAGAAATATAATAGTGGATTCGCTTACATTTTAACAATTATTGATGGTTTTTCGAAATACGCATGGGCAGTTCCTTTAAAAACCAAATCAAAAAAAGAAGTTCTTCTCGCATTTACACAAATTGTAAAAGAAAGCGGACGCAGCCCTAAAAACCTACAAACTGATAGAGGGACCGAATTTTATAACGACATATTTAAAAAATATATGCAATCAATGAAAATTAATCACTATTCATCGTATTCAACAAAAAAAGCTTCTATTGTAGAAAGGCTAATAAAAACATTAAAGATTCAATTGTATAAGTTGTTTAGTTATCAAGGTAATTATAAATGGATTGGGAAAAATTTAAATGACATTGTATTTTCATACAAAAATCATAAACATAGTGTAACTAAATTTAAACCTGTAGACGTAAATAGAGAAAATGAAAACCTTGTAAAAAACAACATTAAAAAATTCCAAGAGAGTCGAACTAAAATATTCAAAAATAAATTTGCTATTGGTGACCCCGTTCGAATAAGCAAATATAAGAGTAATTTTGCTAAAGGTTACACACCTAACTGGTCTACTGAAATTTTCACAATTAAGACTGTCAATAATACAAGCCCGATTACTTATCATATACAAGATCAAAAAAAGCAAAATATACTGGATTCATTCTATCAAGAAGAGTTACAAAAAACTAAACATCCAAATATATATTTAATTGAAAAAATTATGAGAAAAAAAGGAAACAAATTGTTTGTCAAATGGTTAGGACTTCCTAAAGAAGAAAACAGTTGGGTAGATAAAAGTTCAATAGTTATCATAATATAAGTGTTAACATTTTACGTTCTGCTCATTACGTAACAAGCAATGAAAGGAGGTGGACTTGTTAACAGTTTGATAAACAACTTACCGTTTGAGCTTCATTTACCCGGTTACAACTATTGCGGACCTGGTACGAGATTACAAGAAAGATTATTGAGAGGTGATGAGGGTGTTAATAAATTAGACGAAGCTTGTAAATATCACGATATAGCTTACACCAATCCTAATCTATCTGAACGTCATAAAGCAGATTTACAACTGATGAAAATGGCGAAGAAGCGGATACATGCTAAAGACACCAGCAAAGGTGAAAAGATAGCATCTTGGATAGTAGGTAAGGTCATGAAGGCAAAATTAAAATCTGGTGCAGGGATTAAACAATTTAAAACCTTCGTGTCAAAAATACGATCACAAGTAAAAAAAATGAAATCAAAAGATAACAAAACTGCTATTAAATATGCTTACCAAGCAGCGAAAAAAATGTTCCCTAAAATATGTCATGTTCGTTTACCAAGAGTAATACCAATTCCTAAGACAGGAGGAATTTTACCTTTGATACCAATTTTTGCGGGTTTGTCAGCACTAGGAGCATTAGCAGGAGGTGCTGCTGGTATAGCAAAAACAATAAATGATTACAAAAGTGCACAACAGAATTTACATGAATCTGAACGTCATAACAAAACCATGGAGGCTATTGCGATTGGAAAAGGTTTATATCTTAAGCCATATAAAAAAGGAAATGGCTTATTTTTGAAATCTACAAAAAACTAAAATGCAGGCCACCCAAGCGCGCTCTTACGAATATCGATATTATTAAAAACTCTAAAAATATTCCATACTTCCGAGGTGTCTATATGAGAGATAGATTGCCTCGTAGGCCGAGACCCATAGAGTGTGGCATAATTAACTTAGACAGTCATAATAATAACGGAACTCACTGGGTAGCCTTTGCAAAAATAAACGACTATTGCGAATATTTTGATAGTTTTGGTAACTTGAAACCGCCCAAAGAATTAGTGAAATATTTAAATGTAAGTGATTTACAATACAATTACACTAGATTCCAAAACTTTGATACTGTGAATTGTGGACACTTGTGTTTAGAATTTTTGCATGAATTTTGGTGTAAAAATTATATATATATTAATTATAACGTTTGAATAAAACATCATTCCCATTATGTCTTTCACTCTGTCCATAACTGGAAACAGCTCAGTACTATCGACAAACTATTCGCCTCCGTTGGAACTTAATGGCGAATACGAGTTATCACTGTTGCACTTCTCTACTTTTAACTCTATACCAAATATTACTAAAACGAATAATAAATTTTATTATGGCATTGATGAAGTGGTTGAAATTCCTGAAGGAGCTTATGAACTCCAAGACCTTTGCGAATTCTTACAATCAAAAGCGAATAACTGTGTTTTCAAGTTATTCTGCAACAATAACACCCTGACCCTCTCGATATTTTGTTCAAAAGATATTCATTTTGAAAAACCAAATTCTATTGGACCTTTACTAGGTTATGGTAAAAATTTTCTAATAAAAGATATATGGCACAAGTCTCCACTGCCAGTTAACATTTTATCTACAAGCGTGCTGCGAGTTGAATGTGACATTACTGGAGGCTCTTATATTAATGGAAAATCAAGTCATATAATTCACGAATTTGCTTTAAATGTGCCTCCTGGCTATAGAATAATAGAAATCCCAAACAGTAATATTTACTTTCCGGTGAATAGAAGCACTGTCAATAGTATAAATATTAGAATATTGGATATAAGAAACAATTTAAAAAATTTTCGCGGAGAAGAATTGCAATTGTATTTACATTTGAAAAAAATATGATTGAATACAATAAATATACAACTTCAACATATGAAAAGTTTAGTAGCAATCAGACCATCAAGAAGATAGCACACACTCGTATAATTAAGAAGAAAAGAAAGAAATTAACAGCTGCTAATAAATATTTTCTAAAATCGATTGGACTTCTAAAATGAATTTTTTAAATATAACTAATCCTCCTGTTTATGACAACTCCATTGACGGTATAGAAACTCATTCGTACAAGCCGTATATAACTACTTTTAATAGAAATGATGAAATTCGGATACCCATAAATCAACAAGATTTATATGTTCTTCCGAGTGCAAGTACCTTGTATGTTGAAGCAGTAGTTAACGTGATCAAATGTGATAAGAAAGAACCAGTTCAGGTTATACAGTTTACAAACAATCCACTTCTGTATCTATTTCAAGATATACGATATGAATTAAATGGAGTTGAAATAGACAAAGTAAAAAATGTCGGTATTACAACTACTATGAAAGCACTGATATCAATGAACGAGGCTGAGTCAAAGATATCGAAAGTATGGGGATGGGATATACACGGAATCAAAAATGAAATTGGAGGTCATTTTGCTGCATCAGTTCCACTCAGCAACATATTAGGATTTGCAGAAGATTATAAAAAAAATATTGTTAATTGTAAACATGAGCTAGTTTTGTTACGAAGTAATACTAACCTGAACGCGCTAAAACTAAACACCGGCGAGGAGGTTGAAAGTATCGATGTCAAAAAGAATGTATGGCGCATGCCTCATGTTAAAGTTTCAGACAGAGAAAGAATTAATTTGCTTAAAATACTCGAAAAAGACAGACCTATTCAATTAGTGTTTAGAAACTGGGATCTTTATGAGTACCCTTTGTTACCAAAGACTACAAAACATACGTGGTCAATTAAGACATCATCGCAAATTGAAAAACCTAGATACGTTATCATAGGTTTACAAACAAACAGAAAAAATAACGCACATAAAGATATGTCTCAGTTTGATCACTGCAATATTCGAGATGTTAAAGTTTTTTTAAACTCTACATACTATCCATATGAAAGTTACAATACCAACTTTGCAAAACATAACTATGCATTAATTTACGAACAATACGTTAATTTTCAACAGTCTTATTATAACCGCCCATGCAACTCCTTGTTAAGCGCTCAAGAGTTTAAAAATATAGCTCCTTTATACGTTATCGATTGCTCTAGACAGAACGATAACATCAAATCAGGACCAGTAATTAATATTCGCTTGGAGTTAGAAAGTGATAAAGAAATCCCTGATCAGACGTCAGCTAATTGTCTAATTTTGAACGACTGTATAGTCGAATATAAACCTCTGAGTAATATTGTTCGTAAAATATCATGAACTCGATTATTTTCGTCGATGTTCAAGGATTCAAGGATCGCTTTAATAAATGTATCATCAAAGAGTTTGCATTATCTACTAAGGAGTTCACCCAAGTTTTTTTAATTAAACCTCCATATGCATATACTACATTATCTACGGAAGAAAAGAAGACCGTTAGGTACCTTGAACGACAGAGAGGGATAACTTGGGGTCAGGGTCATATTAACTATATTGAATTCAAAAAAATGATTACACCAATAATGCAAAATAAAACTATTATAATGAAAGGTCTCGAGAAACAGATATGGATAAAGGAAATGTGTAATAATTGTGTTTTAATGGACATAGAAGCCAGAGGAAGTCCTAATTTTAAGACCTTATATAAAACTTATTGCAAAAATGAATATGACTTCAATTGTTTAAGTCATAAGAACTTTTGTGCATTAAAAAATGTTATTTGTATCAAGAAATGGTCTTTAGAAAATGATGTTCTTAATAACTTAGTTGAGTAATGTTTGATTTATTTGTAATAAATATACCTCATAAGATCAAAACAATGAATTTTCTTTTATACACTCAAAACCTTATTTAACTTGTTTTAATTCACAACGAGATACGAGTATTATGTTATATATTTTTAAACTCACATGTTACTTTAAATACAAGCCGTATAAAATAAATTCACATTATGAATATAAACTAAGATTTTATGTGTGTATCTCGGTGTGAATCATGCTTGATAATATATTTAGACGAAAAAAAAAACAAATAACCTTTTTATTTACGTACACATTTATTTCCATACTTTTCGAAATAATAATTTTATTATAATTAAAACAATTAAAAAATACACTTAAACAATTACATAGGTATTTCATATACACTAATTAAAAATAATTACTAAAAAATTATAACTACTAAGTCTAAAAAATATATTTACATTACATTACCAATTATAACCCACAAGTTTTCTCGAGATTCGACTTATAACATGTTCAGTTAAGTCCATTATCTCATCTACCGGTTCTTGGACTATATATTGAGCTGCTGTTAAGACAGCTGTGTCACTTTCTTCATCTTCTACGTCGTATATTTTAATTTTTATTATCTTTTTACCCTTTTCCTTTTGCTTCTTGATAACGTAGGATGTTGATGATAGTTCGCCATTGTGTTTTGCTGGGGTCCGTTTCGATTTCTTTGAAGCTGTAGAATCAGATGTTGAGAGCATCACTGGATTAAATTCACTATCGCTAATGTCATAAGGATCTTGAGCGTATTGTGAGAAAATTATACGCGTATCTTGAGAATCTGACATGATCTGTAAAAAAAAATATACTTGGTATCAAATAATTAGCAAAAAAAATAGTGAAACAAGTATCACGTACTGAAGATAAAATTCTGAAATAACTAAGTACTTACATTTATAAATAGTAGCACAGCGTAGATGTGTAACTTGGTAGATAGAGGATGTCCGTCTCCCTCCGTATCGTACGAGAACAGCCACGTTAATGAACAGCACTATAATACGACACCATCGAAGTAGCTCCCCACTTCGTCTCCGCATCGGAATAATACAACGTTAGGCACTAACAGTTCTATTCTTTATTTAGCTAACGGTAGGGTTTTAATTCTATTGTCTAATATGAATATGTAATAAATATGATGCAAGTAAGTAAAATGTTTCAACAATAAAATCGTGTCAAGACTTGATCCACACACGTGTGTAGTGTCCAATTCGATGAAACTTTAGCAATGCACTATATAATCAAAATATAACAGCATTCATTTTTTAATTAAATAAGATACTATTGGTGATTATTAAAAATGTAAGAACTCTTACGCTTTTTTTCAGTACTTTCCACTACCTCCTTTACATCTTAGTGCGAAGATTGGGTTTGAAGAGAGCTTTAAATTAAAAACAGTAGTTTATTATTCACATTTATTTTTAACAATATTTTAACTAAGTAAATAAGTAAACAGTGATATCTATTAATATAATTATTTGCTATACTTAAATTTTATAACAATACAATGTCTAGATTATTTTCAACAGTACAACAGTTTAAACAGACATATTTGATTAACCTTCTGGTTACACGGTAATCGAGTAATGACCCCAAGATTTTGTTGTTATATTATCTTTAAGAATAAATCGCTTATCATCATTTCGAGAGAGCGTTATTTTATTCTGCTCTTGGGTGAATATTGTATGTTTTATAGATTTGAACAGAATGTTTGTTTTTCGTATTTCCTTACCGGTATTCAAAACGTTGATATAATCACTAAACTTTAATTTTTTTGCAACTGACTTTTTTACACCCTTTGCTTTTTTAGTCTCTGTTGTTTTTGTTTTGATACTATATAATTTTGATCTTAAACCAACAAATTCTAATAAAATATTTCCACCGAGTTCGTCCTTGAATAATCCCGGTATTTTTATTATTTATTCGCTTAATATTGTATTCGTTACTAAACGTATAATTGCTTGTATCGAAATAATTAGTAAAATGAGTTCTCAAATCAGCATAAAAATCTTTAGTTTGTACTGAATATAATAAACTGTCAGTGTCTGTGTAACACAAGGATATTTTATCATTATAATGTTTTTTCATAATCGAATAATGAAAATCATACATATGGCTTTTGGATAACTCTAAAACTGTAAATCCTATGTAAATTGGTTTATTTAGTATAACTTTTTCCCTACTTAATTGTACTGCTACTAAATTTTCGTCAAAAATAGATATGCTTTGAAAATTTGGTCGTGCTATGAGTTGGCTCGCCGTAATATATTTCTTTGTTTTATTTCGCTCGTTATTCCATAAGCTTACTAACTTTACATCAACTCGTTTTTCAGTATCTTCTAATGTTTTACCGAATAAACTATTATTTAACATTTTGAAAAAATCTTGTTGAAATACGGAGTCAGCTGACTGCCTTAATTTAGTATTTAAATCAATATATGACTTGAGGTATGGACCTTGTTTAAATTTTATGACCCTATGAATCTTATTTAAAATAATACCATTTTTAATACAAGTTTTCAAATGCATGTAATGAATTACATAGTAAAATTTGTCATATAAATTTGGTATCAATTTTTTACATTTGGAACCAGGAGGGGTAAAATTTTCTGCACAAAATGGTAGATCATTATGTAAATCATGTAAACTCTCAGGATATTCAAGATCTACTTCTAAAATAAACCCATAGTTTGAATCGTTAGGAATATCCAATATATTTAATTGTATAATTTCTTCTTTAGAAAGCCAACTAAAATCGGAATGAGGTAAATAACTACACATTGCATAGCCATACAAATTGTTACAATCTATATAAATTAAAAAATTACTAGCTTGAGATGGAATAAAATCCTCTTGATTTTTATTATTCGATTTAGCATATCTTAAAGAACATAAGCAAATGCCACCACGAATACTTTTCTGTATCATGCGAATCATTTCTAAATCAGTAAGAAGATCTAATTTCACTTTTGTTGATAATAACATTGCGTCAAAGCTAAGACCGGGAGCTGTCAAGTAAAATGCGGGATCCAAACTATAATTCACCATACAAGTTTTGCGAAAATTTTCAAAAATATCCGCTAGTAAAAGTACGTCAGATTTTATATATAAATCTGTGTATTCGCCCATGTCCTTTATTCCGAAATAATTCCAAACTTCTAGGGCATGATCATAATCAGATTGTGATAGAGGTTCGTCTGTAAGTGTACTGTAAAAACTATCTCATGGTGGTAAACTAGTTTCACTGTATGAGGACCAACCAATCATATGGTCGTATGGATACACCCATTTTCGACGTAACAGATTGAACTGTTTTTCATCTATACAATTTCGTCTTAAATGAGTAAAATCTTCCACATTCAAGTTTTTTACTAACTGGTCTAAACTTGTACTCAAAAATTTAAATGAGTCTACAAAACGAACTGCAGCAAATTTATTTTTTGCTAACGGAATAAACTTAGTAAAAGAAATATAATTTTCTTTAGTTTTCGGAATTACTTTAACAAGACCAGGAGTCGAACTCAACTCGCGTATAAATAAATGACAATCGTAACCAGAAAGATTGTGAAAGAATATTGGTACAAACTTTGGTATTTGAAAATTAATATTACATGAAGAATGTGCAGCGCCTCTATATTTCCCTGTGAAATGGCAATGGTCGCGTACTTTGTCATCCAGTAGTAATTTGTTACACAGATAACAATATTCAGCACTATCAAATTTCAACTTATCATTTTCACAGAATTTTATGGGTATAGGATTAGAAGATTTTTCTTTAATTAAGAAGTGTATTTTCTTGACATCTCTTTGAAGCATTTTAACAAACTTTTCAGAACAGTCTCGTCCCCGGTACGTTACTAATTTGTTAAGTGAACTGTCATAATTACAAACAATATAATACGCAAAAGCTGATGGGATATGCTGTCGTAAATTCAGAGTATTATTACCCTGTTTTTTAGATCGCGGGCTCAAGAAAGTTTCAAAGTCCGAATAAATTACAAAAGGTAAACTTTGCATACGTTGATAATTCTGAAAATGAATTACACTGCCTTCGTTTGGTAAAATAGTAGCTACACCTCCACAGATATGTTTTTCAGTCTTTAAAAATAATAAGCATTCATCACAAAAATATAGCTTTCCATGATGTTTAGTTACTTGACTTCTAACCAATTTAGGTAAATCTTTTATCAAACAAAAGTGAGAATGAGAACTATTTTGTAACAATAGTAAATTAACATGCTTTTTTTTTCGCTGAAGCGTTTTATATAGTGGGCCAATAATCTTATTCCTTTCTAATCCATACACATTAACGCTAATAGTGTGATTATTTTTTTCAAAAGTTCTAATGTCAGATAAAGAGACAGGAAAACTCATATTTTCAAAATTAAATACGGTACTAAAATGTGGATATGATGATGTACGATTCGCGTTTTTTTGCACAGGATATAAAGCTGCCACTATAGACCAAGCGAAGCAATATTCATCATTGTTTTTAATATTCAAGCATGCTTTTTTAGACAGAAGATTACTTGGTAACTTTATAAAACTAGAACCCTGTAAGGGGTTATACTTATTGATATTTACTTCGAAATAAACAATATCTAATATAGACCACCCACTACCTTTCTCTTGAAACTCCTCAATTTTGCTGGAAAATATATCAATAAGTTTCTGTAATAATTCAGAAAAATTATAGGATTTATGTAATATCATATGTTTTGTTGTGAATGACTTAATTTCGACATTATCATCCTTAGGCAAAATTACTTTCATAAATAATTCAAAATTTACTTTGACATTTACATGATTACACAAAGCAGTATTTAATAATTCTTGCAAATGCAACGCTGACGCGGTGAGATACTTTGAACTTGAAGTAATGCAAGCGTTTGTAATAACCTCCTCCTCATTTCGATCACATTTAATACGATAAGAGACTATGCGTTTTTTAAAGGCAGAATGAATTTGTTCAATATTAGTATTTAAATGGATGGAAGTATTGTTTTTATGTAAAATACTACGTAAGTGTCCTGAAAATGATCTATTAGGTATCGATTTATCACAAACGGAACAATAAATTGTGTTATTACCCATTTTATAAACAAACAAGGAGGTTATCAAATATGTCTGTGGTAGGTATAAGACTTTTAATTTAAGCGGTTGTCAAAATATGTTCAGGTTTAATTAAAGATTTATTTTTAAACTATTGAATAATACTTAATTTATCTTCATATTAAAAAAGTTTATTAAAACTTATTAAAATTATAAGTATACAAAATTAAACTGTAACTACAACAAATAAAACAGAAGGAAAAAAAATACTTATATAAGATCTTTCCTTTTTAAAAGGGGAAATAAACTATTGTGTTGCTCTGTAAACAAAGATTTTATTTTGTTAGTAATTACAAGTTCACTTCTTAGTATTCAAACGCACAAATAAACAAATAACCACAATATCTACCTGTAAACAAAGAAACGACAATAAGGTTTATTCTTTCACTGCACGTCTTTTCCTAGAGATAATATTTTATTTAAATTCACAATCCATACGTATTACTTATCACCTTTATCATAACTTTTACTTCGATACACTTCTACCCGCATCATATATGATTTATAAATTATTGCTACCTAGTAAATATGTAGGGTACCCTCTATATTGAACTAACAGCAGTGATAACACGGAGCGCGGCAAATTCAAATTGAGCATCGCGCGATGTTTGCCCAGACAAAGGTTAATAAAGAAACAATATATTTTTTCTTTACATCTCCCCCCCTTGGAAAAGAAAAAATCTGCGATCTTTTTCTGTAAATTCTGTTCATGCTGTATTTCCTTCTAGGTTTTCTTCTAATATAGGGACAGGAATAAGTTTTGTGATGTGAAATAGGTTTGATTCCGTTTTCTTGTGACCTGTATCTATTCTGTATATAGATTTAGATACTTTTTCAATAATCTTGTAAGGTCCAATTTTCAGTTCGTCTAATTTCTTTCTATTCAATCTATTTCCATTTTCGACATACACCATATCTCCCACACTAAAGTCCCAGTGTTTCCGATTTTTGTCGAATGATCTTTTGTTGTAATTATGTGATTTTTTTGTATTCTCAAATGCAATTCTTTTGTCCCTTATCCAGTCATTATGTAATATATCTTGTTTTAATTCATTTGATAAGATGGTTTCCTTTGTACCATATAAAAGATAAGTTGGTGAAAAGCCCGTAACAGAGTGATCAGTTTGATTGTATTTATGTACGCATTCTTGAGCTATGGTTGTCCAAGCCCTTTTCTTTTCGCTTTCGTTGATTCTGCATCTAATTTTGTTCACCAATGTTTGATTAAGCCTTTCGTTTAAACCATTAGAGAATGGTGCGTTTACTGCTGTGAATACAATAGGTATTTGTTTGTCACTCAAAAAATTTTTGAATTCATTTGAATTAATTCCCGGGTATTGGTCTGTGAGAATCATACCTATGTCTTCCGTTTCTGTAACATTTGTGACTAATTTTATGAAATCATTTGCTGTCTGTGTCTTTGATGTAAGAATAAATGCGTATCTGGTAAAATGATCCACTAATAAGTGAAGGTATCTCTTTGTTGATCTTGTACCTCCAAAACCTCCAATTGTGTCTAAAGAGATTATCTCAAAAGGCCTGGTAGCCGGTCCTAAATGAGACATAAATCCAAATTTATCTTGTCCTCTTGATTTGTTTTTGATACAAGTCTCACAGTTTCTACAAACTCTTTTTATTTTTTCTGATAAATTTTTTGTTGAGTAGAACGCACTAACCATCTTTTGCATTTGTCCAATTCCAATATGGCACATGTCTTCATGTATTTTGCTCAACAACTTTGAACTGAATTCTTCCGATATAACTATTTTCTCTTTTTCTCCGATCTTCTTAAAGTACACACTTTGTTTTTTAATAAATTTATTTTTATTATTGATTATTTCTTTATTGCTCTCTTGGTCTGTTAAAATATCTTCTAATTTTATTAAGTTCACTATTTTTAATTGCTCATCCATGTTTTCATTTGAATTCAACACTGGATTTCTGCTTAAGCAGTCCGCTTCTAGATTATTTTTACCAGGAGCGTATTTTATTTTAAATTCATATTGTGATAGATAATACATTAAATCACCCAGTTCTTCATCGGTTCTTGATTTCAAATTCATGTTTTCCAGCGGTTTGTGGTCTGTATAAACTGTAAATGATTTACCTAATAACCAATATTGCCAGTATCTTAATGCTTCTTTAATAGCTAAACATTCTAGATATATTGCTTTTTTCTTTTTCTGAGTTTCATTTAGTTTTTTCGAAAAATATGCCACTGGTTTTTCTTTTCCATCGAGTTGTTTCTGTTTCAAAACAGCGCCAACACCTTCTATAGAAGCGTCTGTGTAAATATTGATTGGTAAATCTTGGTCAAAAATTTCCAATATTGGTTGAGAGCACAGGAGACTTTTTATCATCTCAAAAGATTTTTGACATTCTACAGACCAAATGAATTTTTTATCCTTTCTGAGTAAATTATGCAATGGATCTAATATTATAGCACTCCTTGGTATGTATTCATGGTAGAAATTGATTTTTCCCAGAAACTGTCGTATTTGTTTTTGAGTTTTTGGGATTGGGAAATTTTTTATAGAAATCAAATTGTCCTTTACAGGTTTGACGGCATTATTCTGAATTATATGCCCCAAGTATTTAACAGAGTCTGATGCAAATGAGCATTTTGTAAATTTTAGTCTGAATCCTTCCTTTTGTATGGCTTCCAGTAATTGGGTCAGATGATTTATATGCTCTTCGAAAGTTCTAGAAAAAATCAATATATCATCAATATAATTAACGGCAAAGTGAGTAAGTTTATATTTTCTCAATATGTTACTAAGTATTCTTTGAAAAATAGCCGGTGACGTTTTTAGTCCAAACGGTAAGCAAGTCCATTGAAAATGTCCCTCTTGTGTCACGAAGCCTGTTTTCTTTCTGTCTTCTATACGTAAAGGTATAGACCAAAACGCAGAATTTATGTCTAGTGTTGAAAAAAATTTGCTATTCCTTGTCTTTATCATTAAGTCTTCAATTAAAGGGAACGGTTGAGCTTGAGGTACTACTATTTTATTCAAGTCTCTGAAGTCTATACATAGTCTGGACTTCTTATTTTCTTCTTTTTTAAACGCCAACGTTACAGGTGCTGCGAATGGACTGTAGGATTCTTCTATTAGCTTGTTATTTAGCAATTGCTCTATTTGTTGTTCTATTTCTTTTTTATCTTCCATGTTGCATCTATATGGCCTTTTGCTGCAGTATTTTTCTACTAATAAGTCTATTCTTGCTTCATATCCATTTACAGTTCCTACGTCGTATTTATGTTTTGCAAAAACTGATTTATTTTTTCTGATAAGTTCATTTATTTTTTCTTTTTTTTCTTCATCTAAATGATTAATTCTTATTTTAAAATCTTCCTCTTTTACATGTTCATTGAAATTTACTTTGTATTCTTTTAGGATATTTTTGTTATCTTCTCCATTTCTTATTGTGTCATTACCATTTATATAAATTTCTTCCGCCTTTTCAAAATTTGTATTATTTGGACACTGTTTCTGAATAACTTTCAAATCATCAGTTTGGATCAATTTGAATACTTTTATTAAGTCTAATCCGATCAAAAATTCATAATTAAAATTTTTTTCATCTATAATATAAACATCAACTTGTTTTTTTATATCAAACATTTTTATTTTCAAGTTTGTCAAACCACTGGTTTTTTTAACACCATTAATTGTTATTAAATCGGCTTCATTAGTATTGTTTGCCTTTTTATTTAATTTTAATAATTTGGAGTTTATCAAAGAAACGTTGGAACCGGAATCGTAAATTCCACTAATTTCTAATTTATCATTTATAAGTAGCTTGACTGTTATTAATGGTGTTACTATTAGTTTTTTTGATCGGTTTCGTTCAACTCTGCTTCTATTACTGAGTTGTTGACATGTCTAATTGAATTTTTCTTTATTTTATCATCTTCTTTTGGTTTAAACCAGCATAAAGTTTCAGGGTGGTAACGTGAGCCCTTATTCAACTTTTCACATATCTTACATGGATTTTTCACTTCGTTTTTAACATTGGCCTTGTAATTTACATAGTTTCTCTTAGCCAGGAAGCTTCTTTTATTTACCATGTGTTCGTGCTTGTTCACCTCATTGAACAAATCCATTGTTTCCTTTAATGTCTCTCTATTAATTCTGTTAAGAATGAATTCTGGTAAACCAGATGCAATTAGGTCTATCAAAGTACCTGTATCAATTGATGTTCTCATCTCGAGCAAAAGTTTTTCTTTTTTTATAGCATACTCCAGTAAAGAACCATCTTTGTATTTAAATAACAATGCATAAGTGACTGGGTTCCATCCCTTGTTCGCAAATGTTTCACAAAATTTGTGTTTCCATATGGACCATTCGGAATCCAGTGTTAATTTTATAATCATGGAACTGTACCAGTCAGTGCAACTCTTATTCATAAACAATCTGAGTATTTCAATTTTTTTTTTCATCTGAAGTTACATCGAAGCGCACACATTCTTTTTCAAAAATATCAATCCAGAGATTGGCATTCGAATTTTTAGTAGTAAATTTTTCAATCACAAATTTATCTGCGATTTGTTTCAAGTTTTGTTGTCTATTTTCTTGTGTGTTCTCTACCAACTTTTCAAATAATTTTTCCAAAGTACCTGTTTCGCTTTTTGGTGCAATGTCTTTTTCAATCAACTCTTCCAGATACTGATCCCCGAATTGTAAATTACCATCTTCATCTATGTAGGTTTCAGTTAGTTCTGCTGTCATTGTAATCCAAACTCTTCTTGTCTGGTACCTTTTTTTAAATCTATTCTTTACTTTACTGTAAGCAGACGTTTTCACAATCTCTTTATGGTGGCCAGCCGCTTGTAATTCTTCTGGTATTGCATATACCTTGTTATCCTGCGTGGCAATTGAGATTATGGAATAAATATTTGATTTTCCGTCACTCCCAGGCAGCAATGTAAACTTGAATTGAAGTTTCTCCATTTTGTAAACAAATTGTCGTTTTATAAGATCTTTCCTTTTTAAAAGGGGAAATAAACTATTGTGTTGCTCTGTAAACAAAGATTTTATTTTGTTAGTAATTACAAGTTCACTTCTTAGTATTCAAACGCACAAATAAACAAATAACCACAATATCTACCTGTAAACAAAGAAACGACAATAAGGTTTATTCTTTCACTGCACGTCTTTTCCTAGAGATAATATTTTATTTAAATTCACAATCCATACGTATTACTTATCACCTTTATCATAACTTTTACTTCGATACACTTCTACCCGCATCATATATGATTTATAAATTATTGCTACCTAGTAAATATGTAGGGTACCCTCTATATTGAACTAACAGCAGTGATAACACGGAGCGCGGCAAATTCAAATTGAGCATCGCGCGATGTTTGCCCAGACAAAGGTTAATAAAGAAACAATATATTTTTTCTTTACACTTATTTAAATCATAAGTATAAAAAAGAAATTAACCTTAACTAAACAAATTTAAAAGAAGGAAAAAAGATGATCGTCAATAGTTTATTTTTTTTCTTTTAAGTAAAATACACCCTCTTTATCGAACTTCTTTTCTCCTTCCTTAAAGAGTTGTTTTACAAGCGCCCATTGAGGGTCTTTATGAGACAATTGGAGGCGAAGAATTGCTTGCACCTCTTCGTATCGTTTAGCAAACGGGAGCTCACGGATAGCTCCCGCATCAAATAACCTAAGTTCTATATAGAACTCCCCGTCTAAGACTTGCGTCGTACGAATTGTCCCCGTTGGAAGGTAACGGCTCAGGCTGGAGTACAGGGGCTGCGGCTGTGGACTGCTTTCTTCCCACTGCTCCCCAAACAGATCGTTAAATGCAGCAGAAGACGATGCTCCTGACCTGAAATAAAACATTAAACTTTGAGCAAACTTTACTTCTATTGCTATTCAGCGCAGGTTTGCTGTCGGGGTTTTTGACATCATGCCGCAAGAACAATTTTATTTCTAAATTTAAGTTATTTTAGAAGTTTCATTAAGTTATTATTATCTTTTTTTAATAAGATTTAATTTAGTGATACAAATAATCTAATATTTAAATAAAACGTTAAACTGCTAAAAATAAATGTCCAAAAAATGTAGAGTAATTAAATAAAGGCATTGCTTATGTATATGCAGCTGGTCCCGGCTGTCATTATTGTACACTAGTCGTCAATCTATGTCAGATGTCTTTAGACATCCTGAAAAATCTGACACCATCGTTGGCCACTCACACATACGAAAAACCAAACAAAAACCTCACGTAAAATTTTAAACTCAAGATCTTAAAATTTGTGATCGCCATATTGTAGAAATGTAGACTAGTCCGCTAGCATCGAATAAGATAATGTTGGCTTACCTTTTTTTCTTTTCTGGCTCGGGCTCCTTCTTAGCCTTGCTTGAATTTTTACGCGCAGGTTTTGTTGATTTCTTTGGTTCTCTGCTGAAAAAAAATAGTTGTTAGCTGATGTGTAGCGTACATATAATATAAAAATAGTTTTATTTCACACATATAAAAGTTAGTATATTAATTGTATAAAATAATTATATTACCGTGTAACTTCCTCCTCGCTGTCTGAGTCCAAAAAGACTCCGCTGCTGTTCTCTTGCGCAACTTCTTAGCGCGCTTTGCCTCCGCCTGGTAGTACTCTGATTCAGACCTGAAATAAAGTAAAGTTTAACACCATATCTGTGTAAAGTTTATAACCAGATAGGAGGTTTATTGTAATACATTTTTAAACTATCTGATACATAGAAAACATTGGTTATAAATTTTAAGTCAAAATATAAATACTTACGTACATTATTGCGTAGCACTTGAATTTAATCTTGGTATGTAGAAGAACACTGTAGTATCGATGAAACTTAGTCCAGCAATAGCAGGTTGTTGGATGACGTAGCTAAGTACTCAACTCAGCGCGTGAATCAAAAATTATGAAATAAATTATTTTTAATTCGATGTTATATATTAATACACATATTGATTTTATAATACACAAGTGTAAAAACGCACCCACACATCTATGTATTACATAGTCAGCGCTTAATTTCCATATTAGTGTGAAAATAAATTTCCTTTGTCGGTAAGCCGACTGATGCGAGCATTGAATTATAAATCATCAAATAACGTTGTTCTAGATGTGTCACTAACAACTGTGTACCAATAACTCTTATTAAAACAATTTGATTCCGCCTATTTCCGTTACTTCTTATTTGTACCCAAACAAACTTCATCATCCAAACTAGCTGGTGCCCGCGACTTCGTCTGCGCAAGATCACACAATACCTTTATAAATTGTAGCCTATGTGTTATTCTGATGTATAAGCTATATTATTGTAAGAGTAACAAACAAACATACTTACAAACTTTCGCGTTTATAATATTAGTAGAAAGTAGGATTAGTTAGGGAAGGGTTTGTAATCTTTAGATATTTTTGACTTATTTATTGGTTGCATTAGTATTATTTAAGTTTTTTGTAGACACCTGTTTTTAAATTTATTATATTTTAAAGTTTAGTACATGTTTAGTATTTATAAATATTTAGTTTTAATACACTTAAGTAATATCACGAGTATAAATATTTGAATAATTAAGTTAAATGTTAATAATTTAGATGATATACTTTACATTATACAAATAAAACTGAAGAAGACAAACAATAGCATTTACTTAATTTTCATTATTAATTAGTTAAGAGACTTTGTTACACATCTCTACTTCTATGTTGTCTTTATTTTCAACAGTGTTCATAAAAAAGAGGTTATACAGGGTTACTTTTAATTAACTAGCATCATCGCAGGGGTAGATTGCTGACATCATAAGCAACATCGTTTGTTCTACGACTTTTTATAATTCGTTAGATTTTACTTTCATACAAAAATAAATATTAATTTAATTTCGCGGTTGACTGATAATAAGTCTATGCCAATTTACGCGCATCGTAAAAATTAGGTAAACAAACTCGACGAACGGGTAGGGGGAGGGGCGCGGGGCGGCGCGGCGCTAGCGCCTTTGAACTTGACCCATTTCTTTTTGCGCCGCCAGTCGGTACCTTAGATGCGCGCGCGTTGCATCACATCACGCGTCCTTTTGTTTTTGCGTTACTGTGTCGCGTCGATCTATTCTGTCTATCGCCATGCCGTATCGGTATTCCAATGTGGAATACACGGAAATGGTCAGGATGCTTGCCAGGTGTGACGATAATGCGGCGGAAGCCTGCCGCCAGTATGCAATAAGATTTCCAAATCTACCTACACCAAGCCGGGCAACAATGTTATCCGCCACACAGCGGTTACGGGATTACGGACAGTTCCAGCCAAGGTTTAGTGACAGCGGTCGTCCACCGAGGCACTCAGTACGGGAACAAGAACAGATACTGGAGTTCTTTGAGGATAATCCCGCCGCAAGTACCAATGACGCCGCGCTACGGTTTAATGTGTCACAGTACTTCGCGTGGAGCGTCATTTACAACGAAGGCAAATATCCTTTCCACCTTCATCGTGTCCAGGAACTCACCGACCCAGACAAACCTGCACGAGTGGATTTTTGTAACTGGTTACTTACTGAACGTCCTACAGTTCTGTGGAGTGATGAAGCTACATTTGGTAGAGTGGGTTTATTTAATACGCGAAATGAACATTTGTGGTGTTATGAAAATCCCCACGAACCCAGACCACATAACTTTCAGCACAGATTAAGCGTAAATGTTTGGGCGGGAATAATAAATTCTACGTTACTGGGCCCCGTTATGGGGACACGTTAAAACAATGGTGTACAGTGGTGGTGAAATCGAAAGCCGGGACATGCTTATTGAAAAAATAATTTGGGCGTTTAATCAAATTAAAACTAATCAGGTAGTGTTAGCCAGGGTTAATGAACAGTTAATTTTTAGGTATGGTCTTTGTGTTGGTTGTGAAGGTGACTATTTTGAACGCTATGTGCGCGATACTCATCGGCATGCGCGGGACTTGACCCTAAGAGGTAATAATTTGTAAATAATAATTAAATAAATCATTGTAAATACCTAATATGTCAATTGTTGTAAATACGCTGATTCCACTTTTTAAATACGCCTGCATTAAAAAATCTTAACTAAATAATATTTACCTACCAATGTTTATTTAAACAAAAGTGTCACAGAATGATAAGGTTAATCGTTATTTGGATATTTGGATGTTTAGCCTACCTACCTACGTCCTAAGCCTGGTAAAGTATGAAGGGATTGTGGATTCAGTGTAAATACCTGATCACTATCGAAATAAACCACGCGAGCAATTGATATTTTTCAGATAATTAACTGGCGAAGTAAGTAGGTACTAGTAGATTAGGTAGTGGCCGTACTGCAAGCGCGCGCGTGCGTCGACCTTTAGTTGATGAATGAAACATAGGTACCTACCTAGGCAAACATAGACTTAATAATGTCGCGATAGAATAATAAAAACTAGAAAAATCACTTTAAAGTTATTTATTGAGTTATAGCAAAAGTCGTAGAACAAACGATATTCATTATGATGTTAACTATCTACCCCTGCGAGGATGCTAGTTAATTACAAGTAACCCTGTATATTCGTTTCGTACGTATGTATAAAAGTGGGGTGTATGAATGTCTGTTCAAATTTAATCAAAAAGTCGTATTGTTGATTTTTATATTAAAGTTTAGTTACTAAGGGCTTTAATCCTAAATTATTTGTAAATAATACTACATACTTACATAGAACTTGAGAAATTGTCCACTTTTTTATACATATGAAGACTTATGATATCAATAATATCATATACGGGAATCGAACCCATCACCTACCACATAGCAGATGTACTAACTAACCATTAGCCCACTCCGACTTTTGATATACCGACTAAAATTTACGAATACATTTATATAATGTTTTAAGAGTACATATAAGAAAATTGAACATGTTGAAAAATAAACCCCTTTCTACTTACCTTACTACATAAAAATAAGGCGAGCAAAGCCGTATGATTTTGTTATTATCATAAACTATATGTTAAGCAAAGCAATTCATTTGATATCCACATTACGTCATGCATAATGTGGTGGGAACAAATTTTAGCTGATGCAGTACACTAGTGTAGTGCATGTCACAACGTGAATGATCGAGTGCCAACTCGATAAAGACACGATTACTCGATCTACCTAATAATAGATATTATATAATTATTTAGTAAAATGATAGGTATGTTGAATGAATTGTATTCATCATTACTTTTCGCCAGATCAGTTTTAATAAATTAGGAACCTACTTACGCTATTCCAACTGATTATATAAGGTCTAACAAAATATACTGAAACTATTTTAAGGGTGAATTTAGTCCATGACACTGTTCAACTTTCTCCAAGGAATAGATATCGAAATATGAAAAAAAATTTTGGTCATCCATACAAGTTTACTGATCAGTTGATCCGAGTTCGTTTTGAAAGCCAAAAAATATTTTTCATGTTTCGGAATTATGTTCCTTGGGAAAAAATTGTTCAGTATCATGGACTAAATTCACCCTTAAAATAGTTTCAGTATATTTTGTTAGACCCTATATCTACACTAATATTATAAAGAGGAAAGATTTGTTTGTTTGTTTGATTGTATTGAATAGGCTCCGAAACTACTGGATCGATTTTAAAAATTCTTTCACTATTGGATAGGTATGTTATCCCTGAGTGACATAGGCTATGTATGTACCACGGGCGAAGCCGGGATGGACTGCTAGTTATATATAAAAATTTAGGTATTATTACTAATATATTTTTTTCAGTAGGATCTCATGTTTTAACTAAACATATTTTTATAATATTTATATCATCGTTATCGAGTAACTGTCAACCCATGCAATCGATTGTATAATCGATTAACCTTTTCTCTGCCCTAATACTAATAGTAGTATTTTAAAACATATCTTTGAAGTGCGGTGTGCCCTTTTTGATGTGAATTTGTGAAACTTTTTTGATATGAAAGTAAAAGGAATTTTTAGATAAGTAATAGAAAATTTACTTAGCTTAATGTGAAGAAAGTTATCGGAAATTATATTTTTATGGAGTTCGGTTACTGTTTTAACGGTGTAAGAGCTTTCTGTGGTCATTCTATGATGATGATATTGTTCGGCTGGATCGAGACTCAGGAAGATGCCATGGTGATAGTGTGGAATTTGCGAAAGTAGGTACACACAACGCCATAATTTGCTGTGCACCCCTTTTATTTGTGTGCGTGCCAAGATCACTTACACTACACAGATTTGACCAGTAATCAGATCATCTTTCATAGTTGCGTGCAAGTAGATATACCCACACAAACAAATTGTCTCACACTATACTCACGTCAAGCGTCAAGTGTAAACAACAAATTCGTTAACTACGTAATCGGGCGAATGGCGCAACGGTCTACACATCGAACTAAAGTTAAGCAGTCAAGGGTTCGATTCGTGAAGGCGGGGAGATTTTTGTTTGATAATTTTTCTTAAGTTTATAGTGTTGTCGAAATAAGTTCTGTCCAACTAATGCTACTCGAATAACAGGTATACATGTTCTTTGGAAGCAATGAGTAGTCAAAATGTTGTGTTTCGAAATATTGAGACCCAGTCGGAATAATTACCTGTCGACTGTATGACAACCCTTACCCAGTAAGTCATAAAATCAATACCATCGAGGAACATGAGAAATGAAATATGCAAGAAATTGTTTTATTGAATATTGTTTTTTTATTACTCATCCACCAACTTTATTATAACAAAGTTTAAAAAAAAAACTTATCAAGAAAGAAAAATGGTTTATTTGACATGACACAAATACACTGAATTCACTACAATAAAAATAACATTGTAAATGTATTTATGGGCATATTTATGCTTGTATCAAAAAGGCCTCCTCTCAGCATAATGTTGTGACGAGAGCCACAACGCTGGTCTTCCGAGGTTAATGAAGATAAGATAGGTTAAATGCTATTTTACATAATAAATCCGTTAATATCAGTTACATGTAATTTATTAATGATGAAAGACAATTTTTTACCAAAATATGTGAAAACGGAATGCATCTCTTAGATTAACTTTTAATTTGAACAAGGATGGACGTAATAGTAGGCGAACCGTTTCATTAAAAAAAACCCGAGTGAGAGAATAAACATGTTACTTGAAGTTAAATTAAACTTCTTATAACAATAAACATCTCTCACAATTTCACTTTTTTTTAACAGATAAGATATTTAAATTATATAATTAAAGTATAAAGAAATAAATAAAGAAATAAATATATATATATATATATATAAGTCAAGTCACTCTGATTGAACTATTGAGCCCCAAAGTAAGTTTAAAGACTTGTGCTTTAGGTTAGGATACTAACTCAACGATACAATGTTTTATAATAAATGCACATATAAATACACATATAACTAAGGTCCCAAGACCCAGGATAATTTGAAAAAGGCCATTTTCCAACTTGCCCTGAGGATCGAACCCAGGACCTTCGGATTGGCGGTTAACGCCACGGAGGTCGTCATATATACAGAAATGTATTAAATTACATAGTATATACTTAGTTTAATGTTCTATTATTTGTATTTAATAATATTATAAGTAATCAATAATATATCTGTATCACAAAATAATTTCACTAAAAATAAGTTACAATAATGATGTAGGTAATAATAACTTACCGATATCATTAAACGTCGAGCAATCTCACTTATTGGAACATTTTGTTCGTATAATATTATTATCTCCGCCCGTTTAATCGCATTCAGATGAGAGCGATACATTGCGATTTAAAAAAAGGTGTCCGAACGCCACAAAGAAACAATAATCACAAAACAATAGGTTATGGTGTGGTCACTTGCAAGCAGATAGCACAAATGAACGCATAGAACATAAAATTACACCAAACTTCAACGAGTTAGACAAAAAATTATTGGTGGGTAGTTTAAACTGTTCGAATGTCGCGTAGTTCCATATATAATTCTTAGTAAGCTTAAGCTGGCAACTTCATGTTAATATTTATGTTATTTTAAAATATGAAAACAACAAAAACAATGTTAACTTTAGTAAGATTCGAACCATGAGACTTTTGCATCAGATTTCGATAGTGACTGTCTTAACCACTGAGCCAACGATGCTACTGCAGGTCATTGCAAAATTATCAATTACTATTTTTTTGCCGTGATTCATAACCTCCTAAGTACGCAGGTGTGTGTATGGATGTAAACCTGATTATTGTATTGATAGGCCAGTGATTCTTTAGTTACACAGTGTCAATATGCACACTAATGTTTTAGTAGTGTGACCTGCACAGCTAATTATGGCGTTCTGTGTACCTATAGCTTACATATTTTATGCTCAAAATTATCTTTACCTAGCTGGACTGGGACACGTCTATTTCTGCATCGTTAAACAAATAACGAAGCAGAAGCTTTCCATGGCGGTTTATCACAGCGTCCGGCTGGTCCCGGAACTTGGGAAGATGTCATAGTGATCATTTTACAGCGTAATCAATGTTTGCGAAAGTAACTGTAGCTTACAATATTTTATGCTCAAAATTATCTTTACCTAGCTGGTCTAGGACACGTCTATTTCTGCATCGTTAAACAAATAACGAAGCAGAAGCTTTCCATGGTGGTTTATCACAGCGTCCGGCTGGTCCCGGAACTTGGGAAGATGTCGTGGTGATCATTTTACAGCGTAATCAATGTTTGCGAAAGTACCTATGTCCTGTATATTTTAAGCCCAAGTAATCTTTTTCTAGCTGGTCTAGAACATGGCTATTCCTACATCGTCACGCATTGTAACACCGAGCGTTAGCTAGTTAGTCTAGCCCATAAGTAATTGATTTCGCGTGTGGTCTTCGTCATGTTCATAATTAACAAAAAATTGTGCATAAATATTCCTTGTGCTCTCATATATACCTTTAAACAATATTAATAAACAATATTTTGAAATTAAGTGCAACGAAAATGGCAACGACGTGGATTTCATTGTAAGTTTTTATTATTGTTAATTTGGAATTTAAGTAATATTTTTGGGAAGGCTGTATCAAATTTTCTGATGGAACGGACAGCGGAGTGAAACGGAGAGGTTCCATCAAAATATGACTGTGATACAGCCTTCCCATAAATATTACTACTACGGCTATATACTGAGACGCCCAATCTTACACCTACTTCGTGCAATTTACTAACGCAAAGAAGCCAAGAGGAAAGTTGGACGACCTATCTATACTTAAGAGGACTCCCTCAACCACGATATCTGCCACTACACGTTCAAAAAAAAGCAGAATCGATGAAAATTTCAGAAAATCGAACCCTCGTAAAAAAAAGAAGCGGAAAAAAAATCTATGAAATATCAGAAACGGGCACAGAAACTGACATAGAATCAGAAGAAGACACACCAAACCAACTAGCCGCCCGACATGGCCTACAATCGACACTTCGAAGAAATAGATGTCGCAAAAGACCAAGACCTCCGACACCGACATCGCCGAAACAATAAGTAGTCCACCAATCATTGGCACTACAAAGAAGGGAAAAAAAATAGGAATAAAATAAACAGTAACAAATGGAACCATATGGGTTTCCCTTGCAAAATAACAATCTTAATTTAATATAAACGTAATAATTACTATAATAAGCCCAAAATCAGATGACCAGTTACGAGACAAATGTCAGAAGTCGAAGACGCTGATCAAACATGAAGAAGAAAGAAACCAGGACCCAGGAGCTTAGGAAGAAGAAGCAGAAATTCGAAACCGGACTTCAGAGTACGTATCTAGGAAATAGAAAAAAAAAACAAACAGGAAATCGGCTGACAAAAATTGAATTCAACAGGCAGAAGTCAAGACCGGTAAATGGAATTCAGAAGCCAGGTTCCAGCCATTCTGGAATCCAGATTGCTGTACTATTACGATAGAGTCAACAAGTCACGTACTTTACAGATAAGACCTGCAGAGCAAGTTGTTGGACAAAAATATATGCGGGTAGGAGCATAAACGTCAATACGCGTTTTTAAGAGCTCTCTATTTTAAATATTTAAAAAAATAGATATTTCCTAAATTCTAATTTATTTTTGATAAATAAATGCAGTAAATACCTTAGAGTTGCTCGCCTTCACGTTTTTACTCCTCTAACTTTGACTCTGTTGCTGACACTGTCTTTTATTGTTTACCATCACACAACATTCTCTTCACTTCGCTACACAACACTCAATTTCAAGAAAATGGATCCAATGGCACTACTGTATAAGAACATGGAGGACATGACTGAGCTCTTCAAATCAAAGATGTCCACATTTGAGGATGCACTGGGAAATTGCAGCCAAAATCAGCCTACCCAGGACGTTGCTTCATTGGCCAGTGAGTACCACACATTTAAATCATTAATTTGGAAAGCAGTCTCAAGTCTTAACTCACAGATGGGCCTAGTCCTACAGACATTAGATGGCTTTGAGATGAGGGCTAGATGCAACGTATTACTTCTGCATGGAATGATTGAGGAACGGAATGAAGATCTGCGTTTGAAATTCCAAAAAATATGCCAAGAGATGCTTCAGTTGCCTGGGCTAAGTTCTGGGAGTATTGTACAGGCTACTCGTCTTGGCAAAAACACTAAAACGGACAAGCCCCGGCCGGTATTGTTACGATTTGGAGACTTTGACAGTCGCAGTCGGATCTGGGTAGCCAAAAAAAAGGCCTAAAGGGCAGTGGTTTGACCCTATCCGAATTTTTGACTGCTGCGAGACATGCGGTGTTTGTGGAGGCAAGAAAGTTGTTGGGGGTGAAGGGATGCTGGACAGCCGATGGAAGGATTGTGGTTGTTGGTCATGATGGTTCAAGACACAGAATAACAACAATGGCTGAACTACATAGTGTCATGCAATCGGCTGCGAAACCAGGAAATAAAGACCCCCAGGCTACTACAGACGTGGCACCGGCTGCCGCTACTGCAGCCAGGTTGCCGCAGGCTGGCGAGCTGGCGGCCACCGGCCGGCCTCCGAGAACGAGATCGCAGTTCAGGAAATAAACGACCTGCCGCATTTCCAGTGCTTTCAAGTTGAGTTCTGAGTACTAGCTATTGTGATATAAATCGTCATCACGTGCTTTAAAAGTTAATTTTTGTTACGAAGTGTAGGTAGGTGGTTTCCAAAAAGATTACTGTTTCAGTTAACTATGAACTTTAAATTTGACACTTTTTACTAACGTAATTCACAATCCAACGTAATTTTTTAAGTCACACTTATTTTTAGAATTTATTCTGTTACAGGGGGTACATAATATACTGGTTAAAACTTAAATTTTTGTTGAATACTTGTTGTGACAAATCCCTTGACATTGACTGAAGCTGTACTTTCCCGACTGTCACTTTTTGCGTTTTTGTTTTGTTATGAAGTGCCATTTTTGAAACGCGGAGTCGCCTGAACAGTTTTTTCATACAAAAAACTGTTCGTTTAGTGACTTCGCGTTTGAAAGAGGACACCAATGGTCATATTTGGTTTTGCGTACAGAACAAAACTATTTAATGTATATTTTATGATGGCAATAATTGCAATTTGTTAATGTCAATGAAAATTACAACAATTTGCCATTCATCTGTCAGTGCCTATATAATGTAAACAATCTGTAAAATGCTTCGTTTGTCTATCTTTCTAACTATCCTTTATCTAACCGTCCTGTAATCTACAAACTGTAATCTGTATGTGTTGTGAATGCTGTTGTAAGTACCTACCTATAGTACATTCCATTTCATCTGATTTGCCGCACTTTTACAGATGTCGGGCCGGTCACTTTGATGCACTGAGTAAAGTGTAAAAATGTTTTACCTAGTGCACCAGTGACCGGCAGTGCTATTTATTATTTTTTATTAGCAAATCAGCTGATCGGTTAATTATGTACATATGTGTGTGAATTTATTTTATTTTATTTATTTATTATTATAATGATTTGTTGGTAAACTTGTCTGTAGGTCAACATTAAGTAATCTGGCGAGTAGTTATGTTGGTTGCCTTAGCATTTGTTAATTAGGTTTTTGTTAAGTCAAGTTTGTTTATTTATTTATAGATATTTTATTATTAACTCAATCCAATGTCTGATGTTTTGTCCCCTGATTCTGACCCAGAGTATTTCTCACTATCATCATCATCTCCAAGTAGTTTCTTGAGTGCGGAGAATGATGATATGCCCTCTCTTAGTGACAATCTGAATTTTACCTTTCGTTCTTTGGCAAAAAATTTCAACGTTGTACATATCAATGCACAAAGCATACCTGAACATTATGCAGAACTTTTAACCACCTTCTCTTCACTTCAAGTTCAGGCTATTCTCATCTCAGAAAGTTTTCTTAAACCATCATTGCCATCAACTTTATATCCTCTCCCCGGGTTTAGACTGATCAGAAATGACCGCACATGTGATAGGATCGGGCAGGATGGTTCGCGGAGGATGATGCGTTGTGGGGGAGTGGCAATATATTTACGTAGTGACATTCCATGTCGTATCCTTTCTCAGTCCCCTCCAGAACCTGATAAACCTGAGCACCTCCTGCTCGATGTTTCCCTTCACCAATCTAAAGTAATGCTTGGTGTTTACTATAGTCCCTGCTCACGTATCAATTACTTTGAGTCCCTTGAATCGTTATTGTCCGATTTTCGTTTGCAATTTGACCATGTGATCTTAAGGGGGGATTTCAACACTTGTCTGTTAAAAAATGACTCACGTTCTCATTCTTTTCTTGCTCTTCTAAATTCTCTTGACCTACATGTCCTTCCTCTAACTGCTACTCATTTTTCCCATAATGGCCCTCCTACTCTACTTGATCTTATTATCACCTCCTCTCCGGACCTGGTGTCAAATCATGGGCAATTTAATGCACCTGGTTTTTCGGCTCATGACTTAGTGTTTGCATCTTTTAAACTTCGCCCACCTAAACGGAGACACAAAATCATGATGTTGCGCAGCTATGCGAAAATTAATGAGGAGGCTTTTTTGACTGATTTTGCTCAAACGGACTGGGAAGCTATTTTGAGGATGTCTGACGTGGATTTGAAAGTAGCTGCCTTTAATTCTGCTCTCCTAGCTATTTTTGACAAACATGCACCTCTCCAACCGGTCAGAGTGAAACACTTCCCAGCCCCGTGGTTAACTCCTGAAATAAAACAGCTAATGGTTAGAAGAGATAGGGCAAAGTTGAAATGGCGGCAAAATCCTACAGCGTCCAACCGGGATAGTTATATTGCCCTGCGTAACTTGTGTAATAAGAAATGTCGTGATGCCAGGCGTAAACACATACACGATAATGTAGACAATTGCCCACCTCATAAACTGGAAATTCCTCAAGGGTTTAGGTATCGGTAAACAGAATGTGGGTTGTGATCAACAATTTGATCTTAATGCATTGAACCGGCACTTCTGCACTTCTCCAGTCAATCTATCTCCCAACACCAAAATGGCTTCTCTGACTCAATTATTGGGAAAGACTCCTGATTGTCCTGTGTTTAGCATAGACAAAATAACAAATGAGGAGGTTGTTAAAACCATTCGTTCTATTAAAACCAGGGCAGTTGGCAATGACAATATATCCCTAGAAATGATTAAACCAATAGCAACCTTAATCGCCCCTGTTGTTGCTGACATTATTAATTGCTCCTTGGACACTGGTGTTTTTCCTAGTGCGTGGAAGTTTGGGCATATTATTCCCCTACCTAAACTATCCAATCCTTCATCTCCTTCCCATTTTCGTCCCATATCTATCCTTCCGCTTCTTTCCAAAGTGTTAGAACACCATGTTCAGCAATGTCTTACCAAATTCCTCTCTAAACATAATCTTTTGAGTCCGTTCCAGTCAGGTTTTCGCGTAGGGCACAGTACAGCGTCAGCACTTTTAAAAATAACGGACGACGTTCGGTTTAATATTGAAAATAAAGCTCTCACTATTTTGGTATTATTGGACTTTACCAATGCATTTAACACGGTCGACTATGATTTATTACTTGCCACAATGCAATCATTTAATTTTTCTCCTGCTACCGTCTCATGGTTCCGATCTTATTTGACAGGACGTAAACAGTTGGTTAAGGTAGACGACAGTCGATCTGAGTGGTGTGATCTCTCGGCTGGTGTACCTCAGGGAGGAATTCTTTCACCTATCCTTTTCTCCATCTTCATTAATGGCATTACATCCTGCCTCTCCTCCTCCTACCACTTGTATGCTGACGATTTACAGATATATACGGCCGCCCCTTTCGATAGCTTCGATCACGCAATCAGCACCATCAACTCCGACCTCGCGAATATTGCGGAATGGTCTCACAACTTCGGGCTCTTGGTCAACGCTGCTAAATCACAAGCAATAGTTATTGGCAGTCCCCATTTTATCTCAAAATTTAAGTCTTCGTCCTTTTACCCATGTAGTCTTGGGCAACGACGTCATTCCTTTTTCTTCTGTTGTTAAGAACTTGGGGATTTTCATGGACGAAACCCTATCATGGTCACCGCAAGTTAATGAACTTAGTCGAAAAATCGTTGCCTCTCTTCATTCTTTAAGACACTTGCAAAATTTTCTGCCTCTGGACACTAAAGCTCTTCTGGCTCGCTCTTTATTGATCCCTATTTTGGACTATGCGGACGTGGCCTTTCTAGATCTCACCGAGGAATTGGCTGAGAAACTGGAACGCCTTCAGAATGTGTGTATTCGGTATGTGTTTGGGCTACGAAAGTGTGAGCACATTACTAAGTACCGTTCTCAACTTAAATGGCTGCCTATAAAAACCCGCCGCAATATCCATGTGCTTTCTTTTCTCTTTAAGGCCATACCCAAATTTTCCGGGGTCCAGTGGCGCCGCCATTTAAAATAAATCATTTAAAAGGAAACGGAGATATCATTCAAAATTGTGTCTTGGTCAAGCCCTAGATAACCCTTAAAACTATTTTATGAACTACTGTTTATAATTTAAAGTGCGAACGTGAAGCTTTTCTACGCACATTAGCTAAAAGTGGCCATTTTTCGCAAATGTGCGTAGAAACGCTTCACGTTCTCACTTTAAACTACAAAAAGTAGTTTAAAAAATACTTTGAATGTGTATCTAGAACTTGACCAAGACACAATTTTAAATGATATCACCGTTTCCTTTTAAATGATTTATTTTAAATGGCGGCGCCACTGGACCCCGGAAAATTTGGGTATGGCCTTAATGTCCTCACTAACCCTACCTTTCCCAATTACCTCCTAGAGAAATTTAAATTTCGAGATATTGATCCCCGCCTTCGTTCAAGCAATAGCCTTCTTTTAGACATTCCCAATTACTCCTCCCATAGTTTTTCTAAATCTTTTGCTGTTATGGCTGCACAACTCTGGAACAGACTTCCTGTGGAAATTAAAGAGTCTCGTACCTTGAATTCCTTCAAGAATAGGATACAATTATTTTATGAAGGTTCCTGATTTGGATTGAGTTTATAAACTGTATATGTTTATTTATATATCTTATCGTATTTAGATCTGTTAGTGTAATTATATTATATATATATATATATATATATATATATATATATAATATATATATATTATATATATATATTATATATATATATATAATATAATTACACTAACAGATGTGTTAGTGTAATTATATTATATATATATATATATATATATATATATATATATATATATAATATATATTATTCATATAACATATATTCTCCAGTTTTATTTCGAAAAGCAGCTATTGGTACCAAATCAAAAAGCAAATTTTGAGCCACAAGGATGAGAATGTCGCGAGAACCAGGCCGAAAACCCAGTAAATGAGCGCTACGACAAAACGTTTGTGTTAGATGGATAGCTGCTCCGATTGCTTCTATAAAACGACGGCAAGGCTTCTATAGACCAAGACTCGAGACGTGAAAAGCCGAAATAACTTTTTGATTACATAGCCTGGAGAAATGAAGAATGAAAATAAAGAATGTATTTCATATGCAACATTTTATTGTACTTATACAAATATATAATTATTGTGGAAGTGTTGTGTATTTTTATAAAGCAAATTAAGTTTTAATGCCTGAATTTCTTGTAAGTTATAACTCTAAATTGTAACAATAACCTACCAAAGCACCTAATAAAAACACAATCATGTGCAATTGGATGCATTGCTTACATAATAATAATTATAAGAAGTGCACTTAGTTTAAATTTGTGTGAGTGGTGTATGGTGTTCAATGTTTTGAGTATTTCTTTGTAGAGGTTCTTTTTAGTTTGTTGTAAAAGTTTGCTCTTCCATGCTGGTCGAAGAAAGGAAAAAAACTAGGAATGTACCAGCTGCTTCTTTTCTAGCTAAGACCATAAAAACCAATCAATAGAATGGTAGAAACTGAATCAGTTTACATGCAATGTGCCTATGTATATTATTATTTTACTACTTTGATTCCTTTTGCCACCTTCTCGCCCACCACAATGCTAAAAGTGGCCTTTGAGTTTTGTGACATTGGGCTCTGTCTACTTTCGAGCCACAAAGACAAAATGCTTTGTCTGTACATAATGTTATGTAGGTAGGTACCTAGGTTTACTGTATGGTTCTTTCTGTTAGATCTGCAGAACAATGTAGGCTGTTGAATAATGATTCTCTTTTATTTTATTTATAAACATTTATATATAGTTTTAAACCTAGCAGTGAAATAACTAATCATGAACAACATGGACAATTGTGTTAAAAGTGGCTTCTTTGATGAATGACAAACAAAACTATAAATATATTGTTTTATTTAATGTCCATAATTTGAAATGGTAAAAACCAGTAAGTAGATAATAAATAAGCCACAATATAATCAAAAAGAATGAATCACTGTATGGATGATATCAGTCAGATCTTGGCTGGTTGTTGCTCTTCTTCCGCAGTTGATTCTGTTACCTATATAATACTTCCTGTAGAGAAATGAGGTGGTATTAAGATCTTCGCACCGGGCATGGTACCATTCATTATTTAAGACAAATTGTTATAACACTATGTCATCACTACATGTCTCTTCTTGAATACCTGATATAATTTTATACCATTATATAACATTATCCTGCTATATCTGACGACCTAACCAAGGTCGCTGGAAGGCTCTGGATGCAAGCCGCTCTAGATTGGTCATTTTGGAAATCTTTGGGAGAGGCCTATGTCCAGCTGTGGACGTTATGCGGCTGAAATTATGATGATCCTGCGATGAGCGTAGGGGTTAAGAGAGTAAAATCTGCTGGAAGGCACTAAGTGTAAAATACTAATAGTTCAACTGAGAATAACGAGGTACCGGATGATTTATATGCTTTTGAAGACCTCCGTGGCGTAGTGGTCTCCATGCTAGTCCGCCACCCAGAGGTCCCGGGTTTGATCCCCGGTCAGGGCAAGTTGGAAAATGGTTTTTTTCAAATTGTCCTGGGTCTTGGATGTTTATCTATATATGTACTTGTTATAAAATATAGTATCATTGATTTAGTATCCCGTAACACAAGTCTCGAACTTACTTTGGGGCTAGCTCAATCAGTGCAACTTGTCCCTATATATTAATTAATCCCTATATATTATTGCCAAATAAAAGCATGGCTCTTCTCGCCATAGCGTGCTGACTGCTGCGCCATGATGGCAACCTTTGCCACATCCACATCCTTCTGGTAACGGCCCTTCCATAAAATGCAAGAGCAATAATTATTATCTGTAAAAATATAGAAAATTTTATGAGGCAATTTAGGTATGAGGCTAAGTAGGCATATAGGTATATATACTTTTTATATAAACAAAATTTACAAATCGCTTACCTTTGAAACCTCTTGAAGTTCCGGAGCATCCTTTAGGTTAGGTTATGTTTATGTCCTCGAACAATTATTATTGTTCATTAAAGATACAATCATTTAAGTAACTGCTAAATACTTAGGTAAATAGTTATATAGTAAGAAATCACACTGATTGAGCTAGGTAGGACCATTAAACTTGTGCTAAGGGGGATAAGGGGTACTAGGTAAATATAGCCACAGCTGATATGCAAAGTCAAAAGTCATTTTTTATTTTATTTTGTTCAATGGATATGTCGACTAGCAGTGCCGGTTCTAGCCCTACGAGCGCCCTGGGCGAAATTACTACGGTGCCCCCTACCTAACTGCAATTCCAACCCATTCGAAACAAGATTTACCTACGTTTTTAAAGCTAATACCCAACTACGGAAGCCATTTGCAGCTAACGATATATATTATTGAAATGTGCTAATTAAGATACCTTTCATTTGATACACGACTCGAAATAAAAACAAAAAAAAATTGCCTCGAAATTATTGTATGTCGAATTCGTTCTATTTATTGCATACTAATTGTAGACTTTGTCAAAATTAGATAATTGGTTCGGATGTTACGGTGGAACACTTTTAGATATCCACAATAAAATATACCTAATGAAATAATAATTTATAAAAAGTAAGTAGACCTCGATCAATGAACGAGGGGAGGGATATACTTTCGTAGCGCCCTTTTATATCCGGCGCCCTGGGCGGTCGCCCAACCGCGCCCTACCCTAAAACCTCTACTGCCGACTAGGTATCTATAGATCTATAGATATACGATTAGACCTCCGAACTAGCCAATAAGAGCCCAAAGCCGTATCGCCGCGACGGCCCCTCTCTAAAAACATACGCCATATCTACGGGCGTACTAAAGACACGGATCGACACCGGTACGGCATGCCTACTCCGTACAGTCGTTTCGTACAATACGGATACGCATCGAGACTATTCGAGACCGGTGGTGCGAAACTTTTTGCTAAATTTATCGGTACTATATCGGTACTTTCGAAAACAATAAATTTATCTTGATTGGCTAATATATATGAGAATCTTACTTTTTTCTCTTACAAGTGAAGCCAATCTGAACCTAAAAGTGTTATTATAATAAGAAAATATAATTGATTTTATTATTGTAAAATCAGTACGACTCAATATCCCATACGCCATGATCATTAAAAGTGAAGTTCCACAGACATGTCAACTTCAAACATGACATTCGTGTGTAAATAACATCAAACAACAAATACATAACCTAACTCTAATTGTTTATTAAATTTCTATCTGTTCTATAAAAAGTTCAGTTTAACCAGTTTTTTTTCGAAAGGCAGCTGTTACCAAACCAAAAAGCAAATTTTGAGCCCCAAGGATGGGAATGTCGCAAGAACCAGGCCGAAAACCCAGTAAATGAGCTACCTACGACAAAACTGAGCAGCTCTGTTAATATTGGTGTCTTCAAAGCTTTACTTCGTTTGTTCGATGGATACAACGACGGCTATATAGACCGAGACTCGATTTGATTCCTTTTGCCACCTTCTCGCCCACCACAATGCTAAAAGTGGTCTTTAAGTTTTTTGGCATTGGGCTCGGTCTACTTTCAAGCCACAAAACACATAATGCTTTGTCTGTACATAATGTTTACTTAACATTACCTACTAACCTAGGTACCTAGGTTTATTGTATGGTTCTTTCTGTCAGATCTGCAGAACGATGTAGCCTGTTGATTAATGATTCTTTTTTATTTAATGTATATACATTTTTAAATAGTTTCAAACCTAGCAGAGAAATAACTTATCATGAACAAAATGTACTTTGATGTTAAAAGTGGTTTCTTTGGTAAATGAAAAATAAAACTATTTTATAATATATTGTTTTATTTAAAGTCCATAATATGAAATGGTAAAAACCAGTAAGAAGATAATAAATAAGGCACAATGTAATCAAAAAGGATGGATTATGGATGATAACAGTCAGATTCTGGCTGGTTGTTGCTCTTCTTCCTGTTCATTCTGTTACCTATATTCTTCCTGTAGAGGAATGAGGTGGAATAAATATCTTCACACCGGGCATGGTACTATTCATCATTTTAGACAAATTGTTGTACACTGTGTCATCACCACGTGTCTCTTCTTGAAAACCTGAAATAATCATATACCAATATATTAGATTATCCTGTTTTAGAGAGTAAATTCTTTAAGATTTAAATGTGATGTACTTTGTCATATTTACAGCTCCGCACATCTCATTTAGTTCAAAATGCTCAATTTAACCATAATTACAAGTAAAGTGCAGCATCAGTGCAGAAATATGCCATGGAACCCGCTGAAATAACAGGGGTGACAGAGCCATAGGGCTATTATAAGAGCCAAAGGCCACTTTTTGCCTTTTGGTGAAGTGGAGGTGAAAAAAGTCATTCAAAATGATTATAATAATGTTTATTAGAATTAACCCCTAGTCAGTGAATATTTTTGTACCACTAGCTAGATAGCAAACAGTACATGTATTCATCAATTTAAGTATTTTTGACATTGGATCCAACTTCACATCCGGAATTTCAGCTACAGCCATGATGGCTCATGCCCATTCGAAGTGTGATGTAAACAAAGTCAGTATGTAGTGATAAAAAGCATAGTGCTTACATACCTAGTAATATTCTCGGCGCAGATGATTTATATCCTCCATATTATTGCCAAATAAAAGCATGGCTATTTTCGCCATAGCGTGCTTGCTGACTGCTGCGCCATGATGGCAACCTGGGCCACATCCACATCCTTCTGGTAACGGCCCTTGCATAAAATGCAAGAGCAATAATTAATATCTGTAAAAATATAGAAAATTTTATGAGGCAATTTAGGTATGAGGCTAAGTAGGCATATATATATATACTTTTTTTTATAAACAAAATTCACAAATTGCTTACCGAGAATCAAGAGGTCTCAAAACCTCTTGAAGTTCCGGAGCATCCTTTAGGTTAGGTTATGTTTATGTCCTCGAACAATTATTATTGTTCGATAAAGATACAATCATTTAAGTAACTGCTACTTAGGTGAATAGTTACATAATAATAAATCACACTGATTGAGCTAGGTAGGACCATTAAACTTGTGCTAAGGGGGCTAAGGGATATTAAATATAGCTCAAAGAGAATATAAATAATCACTACGAGTACGTTCACAGCTTTTCGATGGATATGCCGACTAGATATAATTATCTGTCTAATCTGTGATATAATTAGACCTCCGAACTAGCCAATAAGAGCCCAAAGCCATATCGGCGCGACGAGGTCCGTAACTAAAAGAGTTGACGTTGGCGGGGTATGATGCGGGGTGGGACGGGGTTCATTTTCGGTCGACTCACGTGCTGTCAAGTTGACATTTTAACTCTATAGAGTACCGTTTAAGCTATTTATCTATCAAAGTAGTTTAGTCCCGTCTTTAGTCCGTTCTAAAGCGATCGACGACGTCATCGCGTATGTGTTATGGATTGCCTTGAACTGCTCGTATGACGGACGACTTTCGTCGATAACATTATGGAGTAAGGCCCCTGAACCTACCTATAGCGCTCTGTCACAAGGTTTTTGTTTTAATAAGTAGGTTTAAACACATTTGTGTTTGTGTGTATTCATGTTGTGCGGCTTGGGGTGGCCCAAGGGCCACCCCGCCGCAACCTGAACCTACCTATAGCGCTCTGTCACAAGGTTTTTGTTTTAATAAGTAGGTTTAAACACATTTGTGTTTGTGTGTATTTATGTTGTGCGGCTTAGGGTGGCTCAAGGGCCACCCCGCCGCAACCTGAACCTACCTATAGCGCTCTGTCACAAGGTTTATGTTTTAATAAGTAGGTTTAAACACATTTGTGTTTGTGTGTATTCATGTTGTGCGGCTTGGGGTGGCCCAAGGGCCACCCCGCCGCAACCTGAGCCTACCTATAGCGCTCTGTCACAAGATTCAAATGTGATATAGAATTATCCAAAAACGTAATGTTTAAATACATAGTTTATATTATTGTTACTTAAATAAGTGTTATTTATTATTATATATTAATCCTGCATGTACAAAATTACTGTCAATAAAATAAAAGTTATTGAAAATCTGTGTAAATAATAATTTGGAAGAAGTTATTTCTATCATTAATACTTCTAGAAAATAAAATTCTTGTTACCAAATAAATTTTCAAATAAAAATTACATATTTTGATTTTCGGTCGATAGTTTTTATAGAAGACGAAAAATATATTTATTGAATTTATATAAGCAGAAAATATGGTAAAGAACCCATTTGGCATTTAAAACTTCGTTGTACCGTTTTCGAACAAATAAAAATCGAAGAAAAACAAATATAGTTTGTGATAGTAACCTATCACAAACTAGATTTGTTTTTCTTCGATTGCTCATTATATAACAAGAAATGAAAGGAAGTGGACTTATCAATAATTTGATAAATAATATCCCGTTTGAGCTTCACTTACCAGGTTACAATTATTGTGGACCAGGCACTAGGTTACAAGAAAGGTTATCGAGAGGTGATAAAGGTATTAACCAATTAGACGAAGCTTGTAAATACCACGATATTGCATACAACAATCCTGAACTCTCCGTACGTCATAAAGCAGATTTACAGCTTATGAAAATGGCTAATAAACGATTACAATCTAAAGACGCTGGCAAAGGAGAAAAGTTGGCATCGTGGATAGTTAACAAAGTTATGAAAGCAAAATTAAAATCAGGTGCTGGGATAAAAAAATTTAAAACCATTGTGTCAAAAATACGTTCACAAATAAAGAAACTGAAATCAAAGGATAGCAAAACTGCTATTAAATATGCTTGTGAAGCAGCAAAAAAATTGTTTCCTAAGACATGTCACGTTAGTTTGCTGAGAATAATACCAATACCTAAAACAGGAGGGATTTTACCTTTGATACCAATTTTTGCGGGTTTATCAGCATTAGGCGCTTTAGCAGGAGGTGCTGCTGGTATAGCTAAAACTATAAATGATTGTAAAACTGCTCAACGGAATTTACATGAATCTGAACGTCATAACAAAACCATGGAGGCTATTGCGATAGGAAAAGGATTTTACCTTAAACCATATAAAAAAGGTGGCGGGTTATTTTTGAAATCTACAAAAAACTAATAAACAGGCTACCCAAACGTGCTCTTACGAATTTCGATATTGTTAAATACACTAAAAATATTCCATATTTTCGAGGTGTGTATATGAGAGATAGATTGCCACGTAAACCACAACCCATAGAGTGTGGTATACTAAACTTAGACAGTTGTAATAATGCGGTAACTCATTGGGTAGCCTTTGCTAAAATAAATAATTATTGTGAATATTTCGATAGTTTTGGTAACTTAAGACCACCCAAAGAATTGGTCAAATATTTAAATGTTAATGATATACATTATAATTATACTAGATTACAAAACTTTGATACTGTAAATTGTGGTCATATGTGTATACAATTTTTGCAAGACTTTTGGTGTAAATATAGTATATAATAATTATTACGTTTGAATAAAACATCATTCTAAAAATGTCTTTCACTCTGTCCATAACTGGAAACAGCTCAATACTAACAACGAACTATACCCCTCCACTAGAACTCGATGGCCAATATGAGTGCTCTCTTTGACACTTCTCTACATTTAATTCTATACCAAATATTACTAAAACTAATAATAAATTTTATTATGGCACTGACGAAGTGGTAGAAATTCCTGAGGGAGCATATGAACTCCAAGACATAAGTGAGTTTATACAATCAAAAGTAAACAATTGTGTTTTCAAGTTATTGTGCAACAATAACACATTGAGGCTCTCGATATTCTGCTCTAAAGATATTCATTTCGAAAAACCAAATTCTATTGGGCCTTTATTTGGTTACGGTAAAACTTTCCTGATGAAGGATAAATGGTTTAACTCCCCACTCCCAGTGAACATTCTACCTACAACCGTGCTTCGGGTTGAATGTGATATTACTGAAGGTTCCTATATTAATGGAAAATCAAGTCATATAATTCATGAATTCGCTTTGAATGCACCTCCTGACTACAGAATAATAGAAATTCCAAAAAATACTATATATTTTCCAGTGAACAGAAGCACGGTGAATAGTATAAATATCAGAATTTTGGACATTAAAAACAATTTAATACATTTTCGCGGAGAGGAAGTGCAATTGTACTTACATTTGAAGAAAATATGATTGACTACAATAAATACTCGCCTTCATCTTTTAAAAAGATTAGTACCCATCAAGCAATCAAGAAGACCACACATACTCGTGATAAAAAAAAGAAATTAACAGCTGACAATATACATTTTCTTAAATCGATTGGATTGCTTAAATGAGTATTTTAAATATAGCTAGCAGCCCTGTTTATGACAACTCCATAGACAGTATAGAAATTCATTCATACAAGCCGTACATAACTACTTTTAATAGAAATGATGAAATTCGGATACCCATAAACCAACAAGATTTATATGTGCTTCCATGTGCAAGCACCTTATATGTTGAAGCTGTAGTCAATGTTATCAAAGGAGATAAGAGGAAACCAGTGCCAGTAGTACAGTTTACAAACAACCCTCTTCTATTCCTTTTTCAAGATATAAGATATGAATTAAACGGTGTTGAAATAGACAAAGTGAAGAATGCTGGTATAACTACAACTATGAAAGCATTGATATCTATGAACGAAGCTGAGTCGAAGGTATCTAAAGTTTGGGGTTGGGATATACACGGTACTAAAAATGAAATTGGCGGTCATTTTGCTGCTTCAGTACCTCTCAGCAACATACTAGGTTTTGCAGAAGATTATAAAAAAAATATTGTCAATTGCAAACATGAGTTTATTTTGTTACGAAGTAATACTAACCTCAATGCTCTAAAGCTGAACACTGGCGAAGAGGTTGCAAGTATTGATATAAAAAAGATTGTTTGGCGCATGCCTCATGTTAAAGTATCGGATAGAGAAAGAATTAATTTACTTAAAATACTCGAAAAAGACAGATCCATTCAATTAGTGTATAGAAACTGGGACCTTTATGAGTACCCTTTGCTACCGAAGACTACAAAACACACCTGGTCAATTAAAACTTCCTCACAAATTGAAAAACCTAGATATGTTATTTTAGGTTTACAAACAAACAGAAAAAACAATGGGATGAATGATATGTCTCGGTTCGATCACTGTGATATTCGCGATGTCAAAGTTTTTTTAAACTCTACATATTACCCATACGAAAGTTATAATACCAACTTTCCAAAACATAACTATGCACTAATATACGAACAATATGTTAACTTTCAGCAGTCTTATTATAACCGTCCATGCAACTCCTTGTTGAGTGCTCAAGATTTTAAAAATATTGCACCATTATATGTGATAGATTGTTCTAGACAGAACGATAATATCAAATCAGGGCCGGTAATCAACATTTGTCTTGAATTAGAGTGCAACAGAGAGATACCTGATCACACAACAGCATATTGTCTCATTCTGAATGACTGTATAGTCGAATATAGACCTCTAAGCAACATTGTTCGTAAAATATCATGAACTCGATTATTTTCGTGGATATTCAAGGATTCAAGGATTGCTATAATAAATTTATAATCAAAGAGTTTGCAGTATCTACTGAAGAGTTCACTCAAGTTTTTTTAATCAAACCTCCATATGCATATACTACATTAACTACGGTAGAAAAACGAGCCGTTCAGTATTTAGAGCGAACTCGTGGGATCCGATGGTCAGAAGGACATATAGACCCAAGAGAATTTGTAAGGATTGTTAAACCAATAATGCAAAACAAAACTATTGTAATGAAAGGTCTCGAGAAACAGAAATGGTTAATTGAACTGTGCGACAATTGTGTTTTAATCGACATAGAAGACAGAGGATGTCCAAATTTTTCGACTTTATATAAAACTTATTGCAAAAATGAAGGTAATTTCAATTGTTTAAGTCATAAGAATTTTTGTGCTCTAAAAAATGTTATTTGTATCAAGAAATGGTATTTAGAAAATATTTCGTAGAGTATTTAAAATAAATGATATAAAATCAAATCAATATATTTTCTTTTATTTATTCATATCCTTGGTTAGTTTAAACCTATCATATTGTATTCAGTTAGAAAAAAAGACAAATTTCTTAGGTATTCTATTTATTTATTTATCTCTTAAAAATAATTAATATACTTATAGGATTTACTTACACGCTAAACAGAAAACATATACAATCATAAAAAAATACACTTAAAAATTATCACCACATAGTTTTTTTGATATCGTTCTAACAAGTGACTCCGTGAGGTCTAATACTTCATCACACTGATCTTGAACCACATACTGCGCGCTAACAACGTCGTTGATACCCGAGCTTGACGCACTAGCTGGTTCATGAGCCAGCCAATCCAAGTCCAATATCTTGATCTGAATTAATTTTTGCCCCTTTTGCTGCTTGCTGATGACGAAGGACTTCGAAGAGAGTTTAGTCCTTTTTCTAGACACATCTCGCTTTCTCCTCTCTTGTCTTTCGCGCTCTTGTGCAAATAGCTCTATCTCTTGTGTTAAGTTTTCGTAAGGATCTTGCGCGTACTGTGAAAACATAACATTTGTGCTGTCTCTCATTTTCTGCAACAAAGAAACAATTACATTTATTATAAATCGTTTATAACATTATTTAATAAATTGATTACAGCATATATTTATAAAATTACATATACTCACTTGGTGATTATGAAGTAATTAGTGCAGCTTACTACTGTCCAGCTCCCAATGTCTTTACTTGTGAAGTGACATTATTCGTGCTTAAATTAGATGTTTAAATATTATTTTCATCCCAGTCAGCAATTTATAGGTCTTTCAACCTAAAATTTGTTTGTACATGTTTTTAAGTTGATCTGAATTGAGCACGTTTGTACTTAGACTCTCCTTCACGTGTATCATATTACAATGCAATTGGTTGGGTGTGTGAACAGAAATAAATAAAATCAAATTATTTTGTGCACTCATTTATTATAAAATTATAATGCAAAATACAATAAGTATATACAAAACAAACTTAATTAAAAACCATTCTTAGATTTCATTACATGTATAGTATAGTAATGACAAAAGTATACTAACACTGTTATTATAAAAATTTACAAGTCTTTTTTTATGCTCCATAAAACTGACGAGATTTTATCATTGCAAATAAAACATTTATTAATGGTGTTTGATTAAACAACTTTATAACTTTGTGTACTCGTTTGTTACAAAATTATAATGTAAAATACAACAAGTATACTCTAAACTAACTTAGTTGAAAACCATGCTTATATTTTATATATATATATTTATATATATATATATATATATATATATATATATATATATATATATATATATATTTATAACCCGTAACCGTTTCGACGTCCCATACAGACGTAAATGCATTTAAAATAGCGTCCACCCGCTTTTTGCGTCCCATATACGGTCGCCAGATCGATTTTAATCGCCAAACCACTCCTCGTGGCCTAAAGTACCACAAGGATTAATTATTTAAAAAAAAATTGGACTCCATTTTGGAACCACTCTACACAAACTTGTATTTTCATTAGTTCTTGATTATTCCACTTCAATGGAGCAGCGCTGTAGTTGCGCAATATACCGTTGGCAACAATGTAATGAATGAATACGACCAGTGAGATTGTTATGACTAATGACTAATAAGAATTCGGCTTATCTACTTCCTGGCGTGGCTACACAGTGACCTTTGCCTAGTACAAAATAAAATGCATTACTTACATCTAACACTAATTTTAAGTTTTAACTCAATATATAAGGTCTAACAAAATATACTGAAACGATTTTAAGGGTGAATTCAGTGCATGATACTGAACAACTTACCCCAAGGAACACGTATCAAAATATGATAAGTAATGTTTGGCCTACCATACAAGTTGACCGATCAGCTGATCCAAGTGTAAAGAAAGCCAAAAATCATTTTCCATATTTCGACATATGTTTCTTGGAGAAAGTGGTTTACTAACACAGACTGAAGTCGCCCTTAAAATAGTTTCAGTATATTTTGTTACACCTTATATAGTCGACACTCTGAACATACAGTTCAACGTAATATTCCGTCCGTCAGTATTATGGAATATCTTGTACAAGACGATTTACTCTATAATACTCACGGTCACGATACTTAAAAACAACTAAGCTGAAAAGAATACGTGTTATCATTTAATAATAAATAGTTAACAAACTTGGAATATTAGTGTTCAGTGGTCTTTACATTTAAATAATTGGCCAAGTGCGTGTAAGGCCACGTGCAGTGTAGGGTTCCGTAGTTTCAAATGCCAACTTTGAGTTCATGCCACTAAAACGTCTAAGTATCTATTGAATTTTTTACGAAATTTTCGAGTACATTTTATAAGTTGATCGCCTATAACTTTTAATTTGTTAACACCCTACTTAGCTCTGATAGTTTTCCTATAAACTACATTATATATACTATAGCTGTGATTTTTTTCACGTGTCCATATATAACCGTTTAGCAGATAGATGGGGGGGACACGTGACTTTAACAAAAAAATTCACTTTAAACCTAAATATTTCAGACACGGATCCCTAAATCGAAAAATGGTGTTCCCAAGCTCACAATATTTTTGAAAGACCTATTTAACGATACCCCACACAATGTGTTTGTAGAGAAAAAAAATATTGACTTCCTCTTTACTTGTATGGCAGCTACCCTAAAAAAAAAATTGTTTCCATATTTTATTTTAAGACTTTCGCCATAACTGATATACATATCCATGCCAAATTACAGCTTTCTAGTACTTATAGTTTCTGAGTAGGACCGCGGATGGACAGACAGACAGACAGACAGACAGACAGACATGGCGAAACTATAAGGGTTCCTTGTTTACTACGGAACCCTAAAAAAGGACAAAAAGTTTGTATTCTTCTTGATTTGTTTTTGATTTGGCAGTATTTATTTTTAACCCCCAATAAAAAAGAGGTATGTTATAAGATTGACGTGTGTGTTTGTTTTGACTGTATTTTTTTGTGTGTATATTATGTGACAACTCCACCATTAATGAATTGATTTTAAAAAATCTTTTTGCATTTGATAAAGTACGCTTTCAATTCAGTTTATATAATATTTCATCAAAATCGTTTGATAAGTTTTGTAGTAGTTGATTGTTATATCTTTAAGATAGCATTATTATATTTGAAAGCTACACTTACTCAGCTATACTTTTTTTTAGATTGATGGATCAGGGGCTAATTGAAATTTTCAGTTTCCATACTGATCTGGTAGAAAAAGATAAACATAGAATGTGCCAGCTGCTTTTCTTCCCGCGCAGTACGTAAATGATATATGAGAGAACGGGTGAAGAACTAAGGAATATTTTTAATAGGCGATGCGGCTAGCAACCCAAAAACAAGATCAAATAGTGATATTTGATCCCATTTTTTTACCTAAATGCCCACAAACTTGCTGAATGTGGCCTTTGGGTTTTGTACCCCAGGGCTTTGTCTACACTGTAAGGTGTCCGTGATAGTATGTATGTATGTTACTTCGTCACTTTTGGTGTTCCGTAACCAAAGGGTAAAACCAGGACACTATTACTAAAATTTCACTGTCCGTCTTTCAGTCTGTCACCAGACGGTATCTCAAGAGAGTTTGTATGGTTACATATTATGTACTATGACAACAAATACAATAAGCGGCCAAATGCGAGTCGGACTCGCCCATGAAGGGTTCCGTAGTAGCAAATAACATAATATAAAAGTCTTGTAGTATGTTTTTTTTAATTTTTATATTTTAGTTGATTGAATGAAAGGTAAATTGCCGTTTATGATAATGACGTATTAAAAAAAAACTACTTACTAGATCTCGTTCAAACCAATTTTCGCTGGTAGATTTCACGGTAATGAACATCATATATTTTTTTTAGTTTTATCATTCTCTTACTTTAGAAGTTACGGGGGGGGGGACACACTTTTTTCCACTTTGGAAGTGTCTCTCGCGCAAAGTATTCGGTTTAGAAAAAAATGCTATTAGAAACCTCAATATCATTTTTGAAGACCTATCCATAGATATCCCACACGTATGGGTTTGATGAAAAATAAATTTTTGAGTTTTAGTTCTAAGTATGGGGAACACCCAAATTTTACTGTTATTTTTCTATTTTTGTGTCAAAATCTTAATGCGGTTCACACAATACATTTACTTACCAAGTTTCAACAGTATAGGTCTTATAGTTTCGGAAAAAAGTGGCTGTGACATACGGACGGACAGACAGACAGACAGACAGACATGACGAATCTATAAGGGTTCCGTTTTTGCCATTTGGCTACGGAACCCTAAAAACCAGTATAAAATATTTAAGGCGGGCTCCCATACAAGAAAAAATATTTTTGCCGTTATTTGCTCGTTAATGGCATGGAACCCTTCCTGCGTGAACTCGACTCGCTCATAGCCGGTTTTTAGGGTTCCGTAGTAAACAAGGAACCCTTATAGTTCCGCCATGTCTGTCTGTCTGTCTGTCTGTCCGTCCGCGGTCCTACTCAAAAAACTATAAAACTATAAGTACTAGAAAGCTGTAATTTGGCATAGATATGTATATTAATCATGGCGAAAAAGTCGTAAAATAAAATCTGGAAAAAAAATTTTTTTTAGGTTAGCTGCCATACAAGTAAAGACGTAGTAAATTTTTTTTTTCGACAAACACATTGTGTGGAGTTTCGTTGAATAGGTCTTTTAAAAACATTGTGAGCTTGTTAACACCATTTTTCGATTTAGGGATCCGTTTCTGAAATATTTGGGTTTAAAATGCAAATTTTTGTTGGAGGCAAGTGTCCCCCCCCCCCCCCCTATCTGCTAAATGGTTACATATGGCCACGTGAAAAAATTCACAGCTATAGTATATATAATGTAGTTTAAAGGAAAACTATCAGAGCTAAGTAGGGTATACAAATTAAAAAGTTATAGGCGATCAACTTATAAAATGTAGTCAGAAAAAGAAATTTCATACAAATTTAATAGATAATTAGTTTTAAACGTTTTTAGTGGCATAAACTCAAAGTTGGCATTCGAAACTACGGAACTCTACACTGCGCGTGGCCCGACACGCACTTGTCCAATTATTTAAAGCTAAATTCAAATATTTTTCTACACTTACGTAAAAGCACAGACACAGATTAGTTCCAATAAAATGTTATCAAAATAGTTTTTAGTAGTTTTCTTCCATAAGGTCAGTCCGTCCAGTTTGATCATTTTTTCAGAGTAGATGGAAAATAGGGTACCTGGATCCAACCATTCAGGTTGGATCCAGATACCCTATTATTTTATTTTCATTTTCGAGCTACCCATTCATTCATCAAGTAACACTTCCAATATTCAAAGGCATGCCAACTGTTCCGATGATAAACATGTTAACTAGACGGAATCTCTAATATTTAAACATATTTCTACTGATCCAGCGAACAGGTAAATAAATTTTATAATAACTGATAACTAACTGACCTGCTTTCCGAACTGCTTAACAATAACTGATCAAAATTGTAACTGAATTACTTCACATATATCATCTCACTCGAGTAGAATGGCTTAATCAGATCGGAGTTTTTATCTATAAGTTTCGAAGTTTCGATAAGTAGTTAAAATGTTCATTTTCAGTGTACATACATTTAATACTGTAAATTGACTGCTGCATACTCTTAGACAAGGTGTGTTTTAAATTGATAGTCATTTACTCATAATACAACCACTAAGCTCTTAATCTTCAAATTTAAAGTCTTGATTCTGACTTTACTAATTTTAGAGGTACCTACTTGTATGGGTATGGTATATCGCAGAGGTTACCCACACATTCGTTTCAAACATACATCAATTTCATGCGTCGCATTCATTGGAAAATAATACAAGGTATTACAATTATTAAATATTTATTTTGACTTTATCATAATTTTCTTTACACCATTTATACAAACAATTTACATTTTTGTAAGCACAGATATTGTTATGATAGATACAGGTTTTAAGATCCGAAAAATATTTTTCATACAATGTTTCAAAATTAGGACAGCCAACCCCTTCTAAGTTATACACTTTACTAGTATCTAACATATGTTTAAGCCATACTGTTTTTTCGTCACCTTTAGTAAAAATATTTTTATCTTTAAAAAATTTGATTATACTAGACTTATAATTACAGTATGGTACAAAGCCTTCATTCCATAGAATTCCTCTATTTTTTTCAATCCATGCTACGGTCGAACGTTCTTTTTTTGTTAAATCATAAAATGGGTATGGTGGCTTTATTAATAATATCATAACATGAGATTTCGATAAAATTGCTATTTCTTTGGGAATGAATTGATTTTTCTCATTCTTGAAACCTTGAACATCAACAATTACATTCATGATATCTTCCGAACAATGTTACTCAGAGGTTTATACTCAAAAAGTCGGTCGTTAATGATCAAACAGTATGCTGTTGTATCTTCAGGAATGTCTTCAGAACATTCAATTTCTAAACGCACATCTACTGGTCCACTCTTTAGTGAATCGTTTTGTCTTGAACAATCAATAACGAAAAGTGGTGCTTTTTCTTTGAATGACAGCAAATCAAGCAGAGGGTCTGGACTGAGGCCGTAATACGACTGACGGAAATTCGTATACATTTCATATAATATACTGTACTTTCCTTGATCAAATTTAAGATGAAGTGATTCATAGGGATAATATTGTGAATTTAAAAACAGTTTCACATTGGTAACATTACAGTGATCAAACATTGAAGAACTATTGAGTGAAACATCTTTTCTATTACTTTGCAAACCGAATATAACAAATCTTGGTTTTTCTAATTGAGAAGCAGTTTTGATAGACCATGAATGTTTTGTTGTTTTGGGTAATAATGGATATTCATACAAATCCCAATTTCTGAATGCAAGTTGTATAGGACGATCTTTTTCTAGGTGCTTCAGTAATAAGAGTCTACTACGATCAGAAACTTTTATATGAGGCACTCGCCATTGTACCTTCTGTATATCTATACGGATATTATTTGCTTTTTCAGTAGTTACACAATTTACAGCCGAACTGCTTCTTTGTAATATAAGCTCATGTCTACAATTAATAATTATTTTATTATAATCTTCTGCGAAACCCAATACTTTGTTTAATGGAAGAACTATGCAGAAGTTTCCATTTGTTTGCTTGATTCCATCCACTTTCCAACCCCACACCTCAGCGGCTCTATTTTCCCCTTCATTCATTGAAATGTATGATTTTATTGTAGTGGTGATTCCAGCATTTTTTATACGATCTATTTCAATACCATTTAGTTCATATCTTATGTCTTGAAATAAAAATGGTATTGCATTGTTTATAAAGTTTACTTCCTTTTTAGATAATTTTCCTGTTGCATCAGCACCACTTATATTCACACGACCCTCTATGTAAATTGAACTAGCAGATGGTAGCACATACACATCTTGCTGATGAATAGGTATTCTAATTTCATCGTTATCTTTAAAGCTATTGTTATAAGGATTATAGCTATGTATTTCATAGCTTTCTATTGAATGATCATGATGTGGCGAATCTGTAATTTGTAACATTTTATAATTTAAATCCAAGAGCGCGAAGAAATTTTTTATTTTTTAGTGTGATTGCTTTTTTTGTACCTAACCGCTTCTCTGCTAGCAGTCTTCTTTCTTTCGATACTGGAGGTGTAATGTTATGTGTTGGCTTTTGAATAACCGTTTTATAAAAAACCAACATGATTATAATGACGTTTCTTACTTTATTAAATTACGATTAATGAAGATTTCTTGAATGAAACAGAATATTAATTGACACCAGTTTAGATTATTTCACTTGGAAATATTATCACTAACTGAGTAAAAAAACTTTAAGTAAGTATTTTTATTTTACATTATGAGATGTCCAAAATAACTGAAGGAAGTTAAGACACAAATGTCCACAATTGTATAAATTATTACCTTGTAAATTATCATAGTTGTACTGAATATTTGGTCCTACATAATTAATTATTTCTTTAGGCGGTCTTAAATTTCCGTAACTGTCAAAGTATTCAATTTGGTTGTTTATTTTTGCATATGCTACCCAATGAGTACCAGAGTTTTTCGAACTATCCAAATTAATAATACCACATTCTTTTTTATGTGGTTTCTTAGGTAGTTCGTCTCTCATAAACACACCACGAAAAAACGGAATTTGTTTTGAGTGTTTTAATATGTCAATGTTGGTTAAAGCTCTTTTGGGTAGCCGAGTAATCAGTTTTTTGATTTTGTTACATAAATTCCTAACCCGTTTTTATAGGGCTTAAGGTGTAATCCTTTTCCTACACAAATAGATTGCGTAACTGGCAAACCTCTGCCAGATCTTTTTAATGTTGATAGATGTTTCTTAGCACTTTTATAATCATTTATAGCTTTTGTGATTCCTGCGACTCCACCAGCTATACTACCAGCAGCTGACAATCCTGCAAATATAGGAATCAACGGAAGAAAACCACCAGTTTTTGGTACTGGTATTACTCTTGGTAAAGCAATAGGTAAATCTGATGCTAATTCTTGAGCTGCGGCGTATGCTAATTCCGTTAACATTTTCTTACATTTAGGTTTTAAATTACTTATGTGTCGCCTTGCATGAGACACAATATTTTTAAAGGTCTTTTTGATTCCGGCTCCTGAAGGAGGTTTTTTAATTTTATTTTGTTTCATATTTTTTTCTTTATTTTGATGTTGTTTTTTAACCATAGTACTATTATTAGTTAGAATAGTCTTTACTTTAGAAATATCTTTACACGAATGACTTGAAATATTATAATGGATGATATATATTTAAATGTAGAGACATTAGCAGGGCTTTGTCTGCCCCCATTAGTGATAAAGTCGTGATAGTATTAATGAATGAAAAATTCACAATGCGTTCGTCTTATCTATCCAACTGTTTTCACTTGTTGGTAGGCCTAACCACTTAACGTATACTTTATTACCTTTGGTCTTCAAAACTTTTTCTACGAGGTATATATCAGGATGTTTAGTTTTTTTAATTTCTTGGGCATAAAAGGCTCCTAAAATTGGTCTATGCCGGGCATCTTCTAGTAAATATGTTGTAGGATTAGTATTTTGCACTTTGATAATCTTAAATACTTCTGAAGACCAATTAGGTGTATATCCTTTCTCAAAACATCCTTTATGTTTACTAATTCTAACGTAATCATTAATCTTAAACCTTTTACATATTTTTTTATTTTTTTTCTCCTCTAAAATATTATATCTTTGTAGTATCAACTTTTCATTACTATGATTGATTGAAGCTGGTCTTTGTCCAATAGTACTATGATGTGAATGATTATATTCATGTAATTTATTAACCAGCGTTCCATCAACCCATTTGTAATTTCCCTTTAAGCTAAATTCTTTATACAATTTATTTTTCAAAGTTCTAATTAGTCTTTCCACTATTGAAGCCTTTTTTGTTGAATATGTAGAATAATGATTGATGTCATACTTTTTAATAATCATTTTAAATTTATCATTATAAAATTCAGTTCCTAAGTCTGTTTGTAAATTTTTAGGCTGCCTTCCCTGATTTAGTAGAGATTGAAACGATGTGGACACTAATTCTTTATTTTTTTGTTTAAGTGGAATAGCCCAAGCATATTTTGAAAAACAATCAATTATGATAAATATATATTTGTACCCATCGTTTACTGACGATATTGCTTGCATGTCTATCAAATCTGCTTGCCAAAGATCATCTATACCTTTAAGAATAACACTTCTTCTAGGAAAGTTAATTCTAGCATTTTTATGAATTTCATTAACAATATCTTCTTTACTCATAATGATAATTATTTCCGAATATTAACAATTTATTTTATAAATTTGAAATGAAATTAACTTGTTAAAATGCTAACTAGCTCGTAGTACTACTGTATACTGAGAGGATATGTTTTAAAGCATGTGTTTTATTCCTTGATAATGTCGGCTTCTTTTAATTCTTCAATTATTGAAATAATTTCGTTATCATGGTTAGTATTACCAGCACTTTTTGATGCAATAAGTAGCTTTAATCGCTCAATCAATTCATTTGGATCATCCCAATAAATGTAATCAGTATCATTTTTATACATTTTTTTAAATTTTGTTAATGAACCTCCTATTTTGGTTTCTGATGTCTTTCCAGGAAACATTGGCTTGATTATTTGACAATATTTTATACCCTTATCACCTTTTATTTGACCGTTGGGGTTAAAGTCACGTTTATGTACACTAGTAATATCAAGTATGTCTTTGTATATTACTTTATCACTATCAGTCACTAACTTAAGATTAGGTTTGTTACGTATTAGCAATTCTTTTAATCCAGGAGTCAAGTCATATTTATTATCGTTTATCCGAAGAACATATGACTTTTCATTTTCATTTGAACCATTTTCTTTGATAGAAAAGCGAATTTTAGTGTTTCCTATCATTAGTGTTTTGTTTTCACTACGAACTCCAAACGGAACATTTAAATCATTGTATATTTCCATCATATCTTCCTTTTTGAGTGAAATAAGTGTATCATCTTTATTTCCTAGCGGTGTTTTCTCATTATCAGAAAAATATTCTGAATTATCGTTATTAGACATTGATTTGATAGAATCTTTGAATTCTTCATATTCTTTTGGTGAACTATACTCTTCACTTGTATTTTCCCCGTCCATGATAAAATCATCAATTGTGTCATTCATATTACCGTTTTCTGAAATATTCATATTAAAATTACTTTTATCTTTAACCATTCTCTCCATTGAATCAATTACAGGTTTAAATATCTTTTTATATTTCAAACTGGCTACATCTTCCTCGTCCTGAAGTTTTTTAATTTTATGTTTTATATTATTTACTGATTTGATTAATTGTTCTTTTAAATCCATTTTTCTTTAATACAAGTGTAAGATTCAAATAGATAGATCAATATGAAATATTTTTTGCTCAAACATAGCTATATATACTTTTTAAAGTGTACAAACGTATCAAACCCTCTTCTATATCGCCCACTATTTAATGAACACTCTTTATTAATAACTAAAAAATTATAATTATTTTGCCATATCATGGAGCAGAGCTTTTTGAATTTTACCCAATCCATGTCTGTATTGATATGCTCATTGTATATGTGTTTTAAATTAGTATCATCTTGTTTGAAAATAATAAGAAAGTTAACGTTATCTCTAATTAGTTGTTTGGGTATTTTTGAATAAGTTTGAGACAAATAGAAACAATCTATTTGTCTATGCCTTCCCATAGCGAAGTAATTTCTTATATTATCTTGATTTTCACATACAACATCATCAAAAATAATTACTGAATTAGGTATGGCTTCATTCGGATGAATTACTTCTTGATTATTATTAAAAATGAATAACTTCGCATTCGCAATCCTGGCAATTACTTTTCTTAAAAAGCTGTACTTTGACTGAAAAGCTGTCTTTGAATATAAATAAATATTTTTAAATTTGAGTCCATTTTCATGTAATAACAAATTAAGCATAATATTTGTTTTACCACAGTTAGATGGACCACATATTATACAACGTATAGTATTTGGAAAAAGAGTACTATGTCTTATAATTTGTGTATTATTTTTAACTTTAATATTATCGACTTCTAAAGTTTGAGTTTGCTTTATGAATTTCATTTTGAAATGAAGGATAATATCATTTTGTCAGTCTTTATATATCCTGCTCATGGTAGGTGTGTTATCGTGTATAGGATAAAAAAAAAAAGATAAATGTACTTAATATGTATATATTCTTCATGTAATTTATGAGCATATTGAAACAACAAATATTCTAAATAACTATAAATTATTTATTTTGTTTAATATATATTTTTTAAGGACAAAACAGTTATTACAAACAAACAAATTAATGATATCTATTAATAACAAAACAATATAAATTATAATTATCAATTTCAATAATCCATCGACAAGAGCTATATATTGCTCTTAAAATATAAAGATAGGATGAATTACAATACACATTTAGATTTGTTGATATCTTACATAAATATCATATAATTATTCCATAAACATAGAATGGCAATGACCCCAAGGTATAGTGTTAATATGATCTTGCAGTACTTGAACTTTATCATCGTTTCCATCCAAAACTTTTTTATCAACTTGCTGAGAGAATATAACATGTTTTATTGATTTTATCATATTCATTTTACTTCTGAATACTTCATTCCTCGTTAAAACTTTGTTATAATCATTCAATTCCAGATTATTTGTAACCAACTTGGATACACCCTTCGCTTTTTTTATTCGAGTTTTAACACTATTTATAAAATATAACTTTGCACGTAAACCAATGAATTCCGTAATTAAATCATCACCCATTTCAAGTTTCCATAGTCCAGGAATTTTTGCATTATTTTGAGGTATACAAAAAAGATTATCTTTTTCAAAATTACTAGTATCGTACTGGTGAATATCTTCATGCATATCATGATAAAAATCATGTGTGTATATTAAATATAATAAGCTATCGGTGTCAGTATAGCAAAGCTGAGCATTATTTGCATACTTTTTCTTTATAAAGTCATAGTGGAATTGATATAAATGTTGCTTTGCATATTCTAAAACTGTAAATCCAATATAAATCGGTCTGTCTAAAATTACTTTCTCAGGATTTAATTCTATTGCTATGAAATTTTCTGAAAATATTGCTATACTTTTTAGGTTAGGTTTCACTATTAATCTTTCAGCATCAAGTTGTTTATTTGTTTTATTGTTATTATCTCTCCATTTAGAAATTAATTTAACATTTGCCTGTTTACGCTTATTTTCTATAGTTTTGCCGAATATTGCATTGTTAAGTAATTTAAAAAAATCTTTTTCAAATGCTGTTTTTGAATCCTGTCGTCGATTGGTATTTAAATCAATATATTTTTTTAGAAAACGCTCTTGTCTAAAGCTAAGAATACGATGAACTTTTTTTAAAATTAAACCATTTCTTAAACACTCTTTCAGGTGAACATAATGAATAACATAGTTTTGTTTATCGTAAAGATTAGCTACTAGCTTTTCTGTTGTTCCATAAGGTGGTACAATTTTTTCAACAGCAAATGGTAAATCTTTATGTTTATCATGTAAATAATCTGGATAACTTAAGTCTACTTCCAAAATATATCCATAATCATTTTCATCAGAAAAAGTCGTTACATCAATTTTTTTTAATTCATCTTGTGATAATAGTTTGAACTCTCCAATAGGCAATTTTTTCATCATCGCATACCCGTATAGATTATTACAATCGAGATATATTAAATAACTGCTTGGTTCAGAAGTGTTAAAATGTGGTAAGTATTTATTATTTGATTTAGCATGACGAAGTGAGCACTGTGCTAATCCACCACGGATACCTTTTTCTAACAACTCATAAATTTCTAAGTCACTTATTAACTCAAGTTCAACACCAGTGTACAGTAGCATCGCATCCCAACTTAAACTCGCTGCGCTGACATAATAACTCGGATCCAAGTGATAAAAATGCAAACTTGTTCTTCTAAATTTTTCGAATATATCGCAAAGTAAAAGCACGTCACATTTTAAATATAAATCTGTGTATTCAGCAAGAGATTTTATTTTGAATAGTTCCCACACTGTTTGAGCATGTAAATATTCGTTATCAGTTATAGACTCATCTCGCAACGTATTGTAGAAATTACTTTTAGCAGGTAATTGAGTTTCTTGAAATTTTGACCACGAGTCCATGTAGTCATAGGGATAAATGCCTTTCTTCCTTAGTAAATCGAATTTTGCTTTTTCAGGAAACTCTTTCGATAAACTTAAAAAATCACTTTCTGATAAACTTTTGCTCAAAGCATCTATACTAGAACTAAGAAATTGATATGAATCGATAAATTTTATTTGAATAGGAAAATTAAAGTTTTCAGTTTTCATTACTTTTGTAAATGAAATGTATTTTTCTTTCGTTTTCGGTATCACTTTTATAGCACCTTCATATTTTGCTAACTCTTCAATAAATAAATGTGAATCATATCCAGATAAGTTATGAAGTACTACAGGAATGAATGGACAAACTCTATACATCAAGTTACATTGAGAGTGCGCTGCACCTCTGTACTCAGAAGTAATATGATCATGATCTCGAACTTTATCATTGAGTAATAACTTTTTACATATGTAACATAAAGTAGCCTTTTGGTATTCTAATTCTTGCTTTGATGTTAATGGAGTCATTGACTTTTTCGTACTCAAAATTTTGTGTAAACGTTTAGCATCTTGTATTAATTCTTTGACAAACACTTCCACACAATCTTTACCTCTATACGATACATATTTATTTAATTTTTTATCATGTGAACAACAAATATAATATGCGAAACATGATGGCTGATGAATCCTTAGACTTTCAGTTCTTACTGAGTTATGAGTACGTTTATCACACTCTATTAATAAACATTCAAAGTCAGCATAAATAATAAAATTGATTTTTTGTTGTCTTTCATAATTTTTAAATGTTAATACAGTATTATGTTCAGGTAAAATAGACAAAATCTGGGAACAGTGATGAGTCTTATATCTATTTTCGCTACTGAAGAACTGTAAACATGTCTCACATAAATAAACTTTACCCTTATAACGAGTGACCTGCGGTCTTACTAAACGGATAAGATTTTTTATTAAGCAATAGTGTCCTTTATTTTTGTTTTCTATGTATAATAAATTAAAATGATTATTTTTTCTCTGTTTCGATACATAAAGTGGTCCAGTCACAATATTATTTCGTAAGCCATATACATTAATGCTTATGGTAGGATTGTTTTTTTCAAAACATCTAATATCTGTATGCGTAAGAGGAAATGACATTTTATCTGTATTTAAAGCAGTAGAATAGTGAGGATATGAACTAGTTCTGCATACATTTTTCGTAGTTGGGTATAATCCAGCCATTATGCTCCAAAGAAAACAAAAATTATCTTTATTTTTTATGTTTATACAACTCTTCGAATTTCTGATTGCTGGTGGTAGTTCTACATAAGATCCACCTCTCAAAGGAGAATATTTATTGACATTTATTTCAAGATGACTCAATGAAACAAGTGACCATCCAGATTGACAATGTTGAAATTCAGTTAGTTTTTCTTTTAATATATCTGTTACATTCTTTAATAACTCTATTAAATCAGTATTTTTGTATATAATATTATATTGAGTATTAAAGGACTTTAATTGTGTTTCATCTGATTTCGGTAATATAAAATATGCGAACAACTCAAAATTAGTTTTAATGCAATCATATTTACTTAGTGAAATATTTAATAAGTCTATGAGGTGTGCTTGGTTGTTACTCAATAACGCTTCTAGACCGAAGTACTCGTCTTCCTGATTGATATTCAATCTGTATGTTACTATTCTGTTTTTAAAAGCAGTCGCAACAATATTGATATTCGGGAGCTGTGTATTCAGTAAAGAATTAGCTTTATGTATATTCGTTCTCATGTGATAGGGATATCGTTTTTCTAGTATTATCATTTTACATTTATCACAATATATCGTTTTTTGAGATCTCGATGTGTCGATAGGTTGAACAGCTGCGAAATAAAAAAACAGATACAATAATAAAATATAATCAGTTCCATAATAATTAAAGAAAGAGTACATAACAGAGAATATAATGTGTAACGAATAGGGAGTATCAATCAACACGAAATGGAGTAAATGTGCTAATCAATGTGAACAACTATTACTATGAGACCATTCTTTTAGTAGCAAAAAGTCTGCTGCATCATATATTTTAAATAGTTGGTATTTAATTTTATATAGAGCGACAGACTTCTTTTTTTTTTTTGGTCCCATAGTAAAAGTTGTTCACATTGATTAGAACGTTTAATCCCTTTCTGGTTATTATCCCCTTTTCGTTACACATTGTATATGTTTAATAACTGAATATAAATAAAATATAAAATTAGATTTCATAATACGAAAGTATACAGGAAAAAAGAAAGAGTTACAAACAGGTAAATTATGTCATACTTTCGTATGATCCGACTACAGTAATTGGACACTTCTTAAACTCCTTTTTCGAGCAATTTACAAAGTCCTTCAAAGAGCGCCAAGCTTCTCTGTCTTTGTTTTCATCGATCTTAGTCTTGATAGTTGTAATGGCATACCGCCATCTATTAATCGGCATTATGTTTTGAATCTCATCTGTATTATAAATTTTTATTTCCACATAATACTTCCCTTGCTTCGTATTATCTACTCGTCGAGAGTACCCCTTTGCTTCCCTTCTCATATACGTAGAAATTAAAGGTGGTATATTATTACCATTTTTTGAAGATGAAGGCTTGATTTGATTTTCCTCTTCGCTGTCTTCTCCAAACAGATCAGCTGCTGTAAGACGAGGTGGAGCAGTATATGAAGCGATGACCGTTTTTGTTTTTTTCGCTTTTGACTCTTCTCTCGGCTTGCTGGAGCTCCGTTTTCTCTTTTTTTCCACCGGCTTTGACTCTACTTCTGAGTCATCGCTTGAGATGAAAAGATCCTTCTCCAATGATTTTGACCTATAAACAAAAAAATATAGTTACTTCACTATATTCTCAATCTCACAAACACTACTAAAGAGTGGGGGTCGTGGAGACAGTTTTATTTTGTAAAATTTACTATAAACTTAAGTACTTATAATTCTATAAAAAAAATTATAGCTATATCAGTATCAAATCAAAGAAAAGTTGTAATATCAGATACAGGTTCTATACAAGAATATAAACTGAATTGATAAATGTGGAAAGAGAATATGTTTATAACAGAGAATGTGAATAAATTATATGATTAGGGTATGTAAACAGAGTAAGCCAATAAAGTATAGAGTTTACTAAAAGAGTGTATGATTAAAGCGTATAAATGGTGTACTTATGTGCGTAGAGTGTACAAATAAAATGTATGAATAGAAGAGTGTATATAGAGAGTATGAATAGAGTAAATGAATAAAGATTATGAATAGAGTATATGAATAGAGAGTATGAAAAGAGTATATGAATAAAGATTATGAATAGATAGTATGAATAAAGATTATGAATAGAGAGTATGAATAGAGAGTATGAATAGAGAGTATAAATAGAGAGTATGAATAGAGAGTATGAATAGAGAGTATGAATAGAGAGTATGAATAGAGAGTATGAATAGAGAGTATGAATAGAGTATATGAATAGAGAGTATGAATAGAACATATGATTAGAATTGGTGAATAGAGTTTATGAGGACAACATCTGAGTAAACCATGAGAATCAATAGCATGAAGGAGAAGTGTTTTTTTTCTCCTTCATGCTATTGATAGCTAGTAGTACTATAATTTGTAAATACTTACATTTTATTTTTCTCCTTTGCACGTACCCACTTCAACAGCTAACTAATTATATCACAAGACCACTGCTACTGGACCAGATGCCCTTAGGAAGTAAATCAAACTGTAAATTCACTTAACATCGGGGTGGCTTAAATATGATTTTTCATAAGTACCTTATTAGTAAAAAACAATGATGTAAATTTTTCTTAAGATCTCGCATTATGTCTGTTGCTGTACTTAATCTAAGCTAACAAATGTCTGACGCATAATATTGATACTCGATTTTTTAAAATTCGACTTCATCACGTGAATATATAGAGCGGAATCACAAACAAATGCTTATGATGATCAAGTAGGTACGTACTTGTCTATAGTAAAAGCACACCGATCGTAATGTTTCTTGAGCGTATCTGAAGATTTATTTATCAATGGCAAAAAGAGCATGGTTTGCAGTCTGCATGTCGTCCAAATAAGTAAAAACGTCAGGTGTTGCCTTCATGGTGGTCTTCGGATATACGATGTCTTACTAATGTTTTATATTCAGAGTTACAAAAATGAAAACTCTATTCACAAGAGAATAAAAACCTGACTTATGTTAACTGAAAAGAGCCATTTTTACCTAAAATAAGATTTCTAAAATCGATAATGAAAAGTATAAGTATGTAGATAAATAAGAATTATACTCCTTATTAAAAATAAAACACATTACCTACCTTGCTCAACAGTGGGTTAAATATTAAAATGCAAACATCGACAATATCTTTAATGCAAAAAGTATTGTATTTTGAACTTTAAATGACAAAGTTTAATTGATATAAATAGAGACCTTCTTTCAATAAATACATTAGTATTTTTTAAGCAGTGCAGTACAATACAAACATGCCGGTAAGTAGCAATATTTTTCTATCTCTAGTTGTCTACTACCAACTTTTTCCTATGAGATTGTTTGTTTGTTTGTTTGTTTTTCATATGTGTAAGTGGCCAACATGGGTGTCAGATTTTTCATGCTGTCGGCATCTGACGTAGCTTGACGACTGCCATACAATGATGATAGCCGGGTCAACGGCTTATACGTGTCTTCCGAAGCACGGAGGAGAAATTTTTATGCCACTTGTGGTCACCCATCCAAGTGCGGGCCACGCCTGGTATCGTTTTACTTGCGAAAACGTTAGTAATGCGCACTGGCATCGGACTACCGAGCTCCTCAATGATGTGATATGAGACAGTTTATATAAGGTATTATTGGAATATTTGTAAAACAAATAATTTTTATGTTATGTTATTAATACATGTTTCAGTTCAACAATGGTGTCATTAACGAATGCTACTCACCAATCACACCACCGCTTCCAGTACCAGAATCAGAGGAGGCAGCCCTCAGAAGGATGAATAATTTAGAGTTCGAGGCACCGAATATCGAACCCAGCATTGCATATTCACAATTAATTAATAGGCAGAAGCAACTAACTTCTAGTGTGAAAATCACTACAAGTGGAGTAAAACTTATAAGAATTGAAGTGTATGACGCTAACCAGTTTGATAGTGCCGAAAAATCCATTTGTCACTGCAATGCTGACGTTTGCGCTCAGCATACAGTGACTAACATTTTCACAGACAATATTTACGCTAGAGTAAGAGAAATCATACGAGAAATTGAAAGTAATGTCATATTTCTGTAATTATTGTTTTGAGTTTTCATTTGATTGTATCGACTTTGAATAAGTATAATGTTCAAATGTTATTGTTAATATTGTATTGAATTTGGATTTAAAATTAGTATGCGCAAAAATGAACATTTGAATGTATACATAATATTTCTATATAATAAATCTACTTGTAATAAAAAGAAACAAATAAAATTAAGACTAGCTATTCATTCAATTAAAGATAGTTCATTCAGTCTCTTAACTTCAACTTGATTATTTACCTAGATGTTACTTGATGAATGAATGGATAGCTTGAAAATAAAAATAAGGTAATAGGGTATCTGGATCCAACTGAATGGTTGGATCCAGATACCCTATTTTCCATCTACTTTTCAGTTATTTACACATTTTGTAAGTAGGTTTTGTCTTATTTCTAGTTCATCCGTTTGAACAGCCAGGCGACAACTGTCTTTACATACGGTTATTGATAATAGCTGCAAGTGATCCCAGGATGGTTAATTATTTAGACGTGGATAAATTTTTAACGCGATCGGATTATGAACAGTTGTTAAGTAATAATTTGCTTAGGCCTTGGGACATCTTACTTTCACTACCACAACATTTAGTCATTAATTTAAACTTTGATCATAATGTACTAATTTTACTTTAACAGTCATGGTTTTGGTGCAGTAACTGTACCTATGTAGTGTATGACCATTACCCAAAAGATGAGTGCGAATATTGCCATCAAGTAAGCTAGGTATTTATTGTTATGTCTCAGATTTTTTTCTCTGATCCGTAAATATTAAAAACAGCGATGCCTAATGTGTAGTTATCATTCCAGTAACATATCGTATTAACTTTTCATTTAATTTTAATTTTTTTTATTTTTATTTTTAAATCAAGTACCTATTACAAGAAAGTATAATTCGAGAAGCAAATAAGCGGCTAAGTGCAAATCGGCTCTACAACTTTTTAGCTAGTATCCTGAAGTTTCATTAGAACCTCGAAAATCATTGAAATAAAATACCCTGAATTTTCCTTTGCAAAAAATACTAAAAACGGCCATTTTTGACTTTTTTTGTAAAGGTTTCTAAACCGGATAGTATTTCAATGACTTTCGAGGTTCTAATAAAACTTCAGGATACTAGCTAAAAAGTTGTAGGAGGGTTTCTAATAATCTCACTTACAGAAAGAGAAATTAATTTTTTTGTGTTTTCAAGGTCGTTAGCGCAGGGAGGACCCTTAAACTACGGTTTACGATTTATGACGTATTAAGAAAAGTTATTTGCAAGATCTCGTTCAAACCAATTTTCGCTGGTAGTTTGCATGGTAATGAACAGGGGGGGGGAGACACATTTTTCCTCTTTGGAAGTGACTTTCGCGCAAACTATACAGTTTAGAAAAAAAATGATATAAGAAATCTCAATATCATTTTTGAAGACCTATCTATAGATTCAGTTCTAAGTAAAGGGAACTCCCCAAAATGTATTTTTTTTTTCTACTTTTGTGTAAAAATCTTAATGCGGTTCACAGAATGCATCTACTTACTGAGTATATTTTTTAAAGTTTCGGAAAAAAGTGGCTGTGACATACAGATGGACAGACAGACATGACGAATCTATAAGGGTCCCATTTTTGCCATTTGGCTACGGAACCCTAAAAACGTTAAAAGGAACTATGAAGAAAATCTTAACTAAATTATATACTCCATTAATTTATAAGTTTCGTTTTTTTATACTTGTAAGTTGGCCAACAAGCATACCTACGGTCCACCTTATGGACCGCTGTTGCCGTAGCCTATGAATGTTTGCAACCCCAGAATGTACTAGCTGCTTCTTTTCCCGCGCAGGCCGTAATAGCTGGCAAAGAGTTCAAACAACCTCAGTAACCATTTCAATAGGCGATACCGCTTAGCAACCCGTCACTAATTTGATTCCGTCTTTTGCATATATGCCTACCAAAGTGCTAAATATAGCTTTAGGAATTACCTATAACCTTGGGCACTGTCTTCCCCGCTAGGCATAAAGACGTGGTAGTATGTACGTATGTCAATCTTCCATGCTGTTCTGGAAGCGAAATAAAAACATACAATGTACCAGCTGCTTATCTTTCCGGGCAGGTCGTAAAAGTCGATCAAGGGATATAGCGCCGTACAACCTTTGCCAATTTTTTCTAACCTAGGGTTGCTTTTAGTTTACCTTTTGGCTTGCAAAAAGTAACCTCGTCAAATCACCTAGTTTAGGATTAGCGGACCCCGGATTATGAAACGATACCGCTGAAAATGCAACCGGAAATACACTAAGATAAGAAGAAGAAGTATTTACGTATATATCACACTGTATGCATGCGAAGAAAATTGGTGTAACAAAAAGTATTGTTTTTCTGTTAAAATTTGGGGTAAAATCCAATTGCCTTAAAGTTCTATAAATAACCGGCTAAGCGCGAGTCGGACTCGCGCACGAAGGGTTCCGTACCATTATCTATAAAAATCAAGTTTTTTGTATGGGAGCCTTATCTATTATTAAAGTAAAAATATAACTGAGTATTTTACATACATACATACTATCACGTCTTTATCCCTAATGGGGCAGACAGAGCATTTTGGGTCTTGCGGTTCTATGCAGAGCCCAGGGCCGCAAGACCCAAAAGCCACTTTTAGCGTCATGGTGGGCGAGAAGATGGAAAAGCAATCAATACAGTGATGGGTTGCTAGCCGCATCGCCTGTTAACATGATTTGCATTTTTGCCCATTCCCTCGATCGACTTTTACGATCTGCGTGGGAAGAGAAGCAGCTGGTACATTCTAAGTTTTTTTATTTCTCCCAGACCAGCATGGGAGACAGACAGACACTGAGTATTTTGATATATTATTTCAAGTGCCTACCTGTTGCCATTATTGTTATCGAGCAAAAAATGGTCAAAAAAATCGCTTTTAATGTATGGGAGCCCCCCTCAAATATTTATTGACCGAGCGAGCGAAGCGTCTCAGTTTCGAGACTAGCCAAAAATTCTCTTGTTCGTCTGTCTGTCTGTCTGTCTGTCTGTCGATCTGTCTGTTCTCGCCTACAGGTCGCATTTCTTAACCGATTCTCATGAAATTTTGTAAGCAGGTTCAGCAACTAAATAGAATTTTTTTGTCGAGTCAGTTCTTCGAAAATTTTCAAAATAGTGGAAATATGGGGGTTGAAAATTTTAAAACTGTCATATAGCCGCCATTTCAAAATATTTTCAAAAATGTCATTAGACTTTTTTGTTGCTATTTTGAAAACGATATTTTTTTATTTGAACAACTTTTTTTGTCTGAACAACTTTTTTATACGTTATACTTAAACGGGTTTAGGGTGACTCGCGAAGTCTAGGTGACTAGGCCGTAACAAATGTACAATACAAATCCTCTTACAAAATATACTCAAACTATTTAACGGTTAATTTAGTCCGGGCTACTGAACAACTTTCTTAAAAATACATATCTTCCCTGGGGTCCAGAAGTAATTTCTCTGAATAACTATTATGGGTATTATTTTGAGTTTCATAAGTAGTTCTATAAATTTTATCATATTTAACCGACTTAAACGAAAAGGGTTTTGCTTATTTTACGATTAGTTTTTTTTTCAGTTTTTGCTTATTTTTTGCTTGATTGATTGTTGACTTGTTTATTAAATTTAGCAATTTTGTTGAGCGAACTTTCGTTCAAGCGCTATCGCTGCTTGTCTGTGCTTCTGTAGTAGTATTAGTAATTATGCTACGAACTAACAAGAGATCAACAGCAATAAAACCCCGCGAAGTAGCTTTAAAATTTATGGGTAATTTTTCGGTGAAAAACTCCAGTAGTCTTTCACCGAAAAATTACCCATCCAGAACTGAATTTCAGCATCACGGTAGACCTCATATCCATGGGATTGTATGGTTGAAAGGTACTCCTGACATTTCAGAGATAGATCGAAAGTCATTTGAAGAAAGGGCTGTGATTGGCAACTATTTTGGAAATTTGGTCACAACCATGAATTCGCATATCGGTAAACCTGCACCTATAATAAAATTCATCCAAATTAGGTACATTATTCTGAAATAATAATCGCGATGTCTAAGTTCGTGGCGAACTACTGGTTTTATTTTGTTTTTAGTATTTGTTGTTATAGCGGCAATAGAAATACATAATTTGTGAAATTTTCAACTATTTAGCTATCGCGGTTCTTAAGATACAGCCTGATGACAGACAGACGGACAGATGGACAGACAGCAAAGTCTCAGTAATAGGGTCCCATTTTTACCCTTTGGGTACGGAACCCTAAAAAGTAAGAAAGACAGACAGCGGAACCCTCTGATTACAGAATCCTTATCATTACAAAGTATTTTAGCTGAAGCACACAAAATCAGCTATAGTTTTATACAAATATTATTTAATGTATAAAAAAACTAGCCGTCTGCCCGTGACTTCATCAGCACAAACATTATCATGTCTTTGTACAGAGAGCGATCGGTTATGATTTTATTATATGTATTGATATATATACAGCAAATTTTGCAACGTTTCAAAACGACACGTAACAAAGTATGAACAGAATGGACGTCATGTGCGTGGAATTTGGGAGAATGGCTGAAATATATGGCGACGCCCAGTAAGAGTTGATTTGAATGTGGGTTCTAATGGGTGCCAGGCTAAACATAAATTGAATATTAGTAAATATAGTGTTTTTTGTAGTTATAAATACATAACCTAATATTGTATACGATTATAAAGCAATATACGCAAAGATATGAAGACAAAAGCTATTGGAACACATGGACGCAATACTAATGGAAATTAGAAAGACGCCAAAACATAACTGGGATTTAAATATATATATATATATATATATATATATATATATATATATATATATATATATATATATATATATATATATATATATATTTATAACTCGTAACCGTTTCGACGTCCCATACAGACGTAAATGCATTTAAAATAGCGTCCACCTGCTTTTCGCGTCCCATATACGGTCGCCAGATCGATTTCAATCGCCAAACCACTCCTCGTGGCCTAAAGTACCACAAGGATTAATTATTTAAAAAAAAATTGGACTCCATTTTGGAACCACTCTACACAAACTTGTATTTTCATTAGTTCTTGATTATTCCACTTCAATGGAGTAGCGCTGTAGTTGCGCAATATACCGTTCGCAACAATGTAATGAATGAATACGACCAGTGAGATTGTTATGACTAATGACTAATAAGAATTCGGCTTATCTACTTCCTGGCGTGGCTACACAGTGACCTTTGCCTAGTACGAAATGAAATGCATTACTTACATCTAACACTGATTTTAAGTTTTAACTCAATATATAAGGTCTATCAAAATATACTGAAACCATTTTAAGGGTGAATTCAGTGCATGATACTGAACAACTTACCCCAAGGAACACGTATCAAAATATGATAAGTAATGTTTGGCCTACCATACAAGTTGACCGATCAGCTGACCCAAGTGTAAAGAAAGCCAAAAATCATTTTCCATATTTCGACATATGTTTCTTGGAGAAAGTTGTTCACTATCACAGACTGAAGTCGCCCTTAAAATAGTTTCAGTATATTTTGTTACACCTTATATAGTCGACACTCTGAACATACAGTTCAACGTAATATTCGACGTCCGTCAGTATTATGGAATATCTTGTACAAGACGATTTACTCTATAATACTCACGGGCACGATACTTAAAAACAACTAAGCTGAAAAGAATACGTAGTTAACAAACTTGGAACATTAGTGTTCAGTGGTCTGTACATTTAAATAATTGGCCAAGTGCGTGTCGGGCCACGCGCAGTGTAGGGTTCCGTATTTGCAAATGCCAACTTTGAGTTCATGCCACTAAAACGTCTAAGTATCTATTGAATTTGTACGAAATTTTCCTTTTCGAGTACATTTTATAAGTTGATCGCCTATAACTTTTTAATTTGTTAACCCTACTTAGCTCTGATAGTTTTCCTATAAACTACATTATATGTCCATATATAACCGTTTAGCAGATAGATGGGGAGACACGTGACTTTAACAAAAAAATTTTTTCACTTTAAACCTAAATATTTCAGACACGGATCCCTAAATCGAAAAATGGTGTTTCCAGCTTACAATATTTTTGAAAGACCTATTTAACGATACCCCACACAATGTGTTTGTAGAGAAAAAAAATATTGACTTCCTCTTTACTTGTATGGCAGCTACCCTAAAAAAAATTTGTTTCCATATTTTATTTTACGAATTTTTCGCCATAACTGATGTACATATCTATGCCAAATTACAGCTTTCTAGTACTTATAGTTTCTGAGTAGGACCGCGGATGGACAGACAGACAGACAGACAGACATGGCGAAACTATAAGGGTTCCTTGTTTACTACGGAACCCTAAAAAAGGAGAAAAAGTTTGTCTTCTTAATTAGTTTTTGATTTGGCAGTATTTATTTTTAACCCCCAATAAAAAAAGAGGTATGTTATAAGATTGACGTGTGTGTTTGTTTTGTATTTTTTTGTATGTATATTACGTGACAACTCCATCATTAATGAATTGATTTTAAAAAATCTTTTTGCATTTGATTATGTACGCTTTCAATTCAGTTTATATAATATTTCATCAAAATCGGTTTATAAGTTTTGTAGTAGTTGATTATTATATCTTTAAGATAGCATAATTATAATTGAAAGCTACACTTACTCAGCTATACTTTTTTTAGATTGATGGATCAGGGGCTAATTAAAATTTTCAGTTTCCATACTGATCTGGTAGAAAAAGATAAACGTAGAATGTGCCAGCTGATTTTCTTCCCGCGCAGTACGTAAAAGATATATGAGAGAACGGGTGAAGAACTAAGGAATATTTTTAATAGGCGATGCGGCTAGCAACCCAAAAACAAGATCAAATAGTGATATTTGATCCCATTTTTTTACCTAAATGCCCACAAACTTGCTGAATGTGGCCTTTGGGTTTTGCACCCCAGGGCTTTGTCTACACTGCAAGGTGTAAATTCATGATAGTATGTATGTATGTTACTTTGTCACTTTTGGTGTTCCGTACCCAAAGGGTAAAACCAGGACACTATTACTAAAATTTTACTGTCCGTCTTTCAGTCGTCACCAGACGGTATCTCAAGAGAGTTTGTATGTTTACATATTATGTACTTCTTTTGCTACTATGACAACAAATACAAAAACCAGTATAAAATATTTAAGGCGGCCTCCCATACAAGAAAAATTATTTTTCCCGTTATTTGCTCGTTAATGGCATGGAACCCTTCCTGCGTGAACTCGACTCGCTCATAGCCGGTTTTTAGGGTTCCGTAGTAAACAAGGAACCCTTATAGTTTTGCCATGTCTGTCTGTTTGTCGGCCCGCGGTCCTACTCAAAAAACTATAAGTACTAGAAAGCTGTAATTTGGCATAGATATGTATATTAATCATGACGAAAAAGTCGTAAAATAAAATATGGAAAAAAAATTTTTTTTAGGTTAGCTGCCATACAAGTAAAGAGGTAGTCAATATTTTTTCTTTTTGACAAACACATTGTGTGGAGTTTCGTTGAATAGGTCTTTTAAAAACATTGTGAGCTTGTTAACACCATTTTTCGATTTAGGGATCCGTTTCTGAAATATTTGGTTTTAAAGTGCAAATTTTTGTTGGAGGCAAGTGTCGTCCCCCCCCCCCCCCCTCTATCTGTTAAATGGTTATATATGGCCACGTGAAAAAATTCACAGCTATAGAATATAAAATGTAGTTTAAAGGAAAACTATCAGAGCTAAGTAGGGTATACAAATTAAAAAGTTATAGGCGATCAACTTATAAAATGTACTCGGAAAAAGAAATTTCATACAAATTTAATAGATAATTAGTTTTAAACGTTTTTAGTGGCATAAACTCAAAGTTGGCTTAGGCTTAGGTCTTAGATATTTTTTCTAATCCGTAAATATTAAAAACAGCGATGCCTAATGTGTAGTTATCAATACAGTAACATATCGTATTAACTTTTCATTTAATTTATTATTATTTTTAAATCAAGTACCTATTACAAGAAAGTATAATTCGAGAAGCAAATAAGCGGCTAAGTGCAAATCGGACTCGCCCATGAAGGGTTCCGTAGCAGCAAGTAACATAATATAAAATTCTTATAGTATGTTTTTTTTATATTTTTATATTTGAGTTGATTAAATAAAAATTAAACTACGGTTTACGATTTATGACGTATTAAAAAAAGTTATTTGCAAGATCTCGTTCAAACCAATTTTCGCTGGTAGTTTGCATGGTAATGAACATCATATATATTTTTTAGTTTTATCATTCTCTTATTTACTCCCATGCTGGTCTGGGAGAAACAAAAAAACTTAGAATGTACCAGCTGCTTCTCTTCCCACGCAGATCGTAAAAGCCGATCGAGGGAATGGGCAAAAATGCAAATCATGTTAACAGGCGATGCGGCTAGCAACCCATCACTGTATTGATTGCTTTTCCATCTTCTCGCCCACCATGACGCTAAAAGTGGCTTTTGGGTCTTGCGGCCCTGGGCTCTGCATAGAGCCGCAAGACCCAAAATGCTCTGTCTGCCCCATTAGGGATAAAGACGTGATAGTTTGTATGTATGTATTCTCTTATTTTAGAAATTACAGGGGGGGGGACACATTATTCCACTTTGGTAGTGACTCTCGCGCAAACTATTAAGTTAAGAAAAAAAAATGATAAAAGAAATCTCAATATCATTTTTGAAGACCTATCTATAGATACCCCACACGTAACAACGGGTTTGATGAAAAATAAATTTTTGAGTTTCAGTTCTAAGTAAAGGGAACCCTCCAAACTGTATGTGTTTTCTACTTTTGTATAAAAATCTTAATGCGGTTCACAGAATGCATCTACTTACTAAGTTTCAACAGTATAGTTCTTATAGTTTCGGAAAAAAGTGGCTGTGACATACAGATGGACAGACAGACAGACAGACAGACATGACGAATCTATAAGGGTCCCATTTTTGCCATTTGGCTACGGAACCCTAAAAACGTTAAAAGGAACTATGTAGAAAATCTTAACTAAATTATATACTTCATCAATTTATAAGTTTCGTTTTTTTATACTTGTAAGTTGGCCAACAAGCATACCTGCGGTCCATCTTATGGACCGCTGTTGCCGTAGCCTATGAATGTTTGCAACACCAGAATGTACCAGCTGCTTCTTTTCCCGCGCAGGCCGTAATAGCTGGCAAAGAGTTCAACAATCTCAGTAACCATGTCAATAGGCGATACCGCTTAGCGACCCGTCACTAATTTGATTCCGTCTTCTGCATATATGCCTACCAAAGTGCTAAATATAGCTTTAGGAATTACTTATAACCTTGGGCACTGTCTTCCCCGCTAGGCATAAAGACGTGGTAGTATGTACGTATGTCAATATTCCATGCTGTTCTGGAAGCGAAATAAAAACATAGAATGTACCAGCTGCTTATCTTTCCGGGCAGGTCGTAAAAGTCGATCAAGGGATATAGCGCCGTACAACACAACCTTTGTCAATTTTTCCTAACCTAGGGTTGCTTTTAGTTTACCTTTTGGCTTGCAAAGAGTAACCTCGTCAAATCACCTAGTTTAGGATTAGCGGACCCCGGATTCGGAAACGTTACCGCTAAAAATGCAACCGGAAATACACTAAGATAAGAAGAAGAAGTATTTACGTATATATCACACTGTATGCATGCAAAGTCTCCCATGCTGGTCTGGGAGAAACGAATAAACTTAGAATGTACCAGCGCTTCTCTTCCCGCGCAAATTGTAAAAGCCGATCGAGGGAATGGGCAAAAATGCGAATCATTTTAACAAGCGATGCGGCTAGCAACCCGTCACTGTATTGATTGCTTTTCCATCTTCTCGCCCACCATGACGCTAAAAGTGGCTTTTGAGTCTTGCGGCCCTAGACTCTGCATAGAGCCGCAAGACCCAAAATGCTCTGTCTGCCCCACTAGGGATAAAGACGTGATAGTATGTATGTATGTATGTATGCATGCAAAGAATATTGGTATAACAAAAAGTATTGTTTTTCTGTTAAAATTTGGTGTACGTACGTAAAAATCTATTGCGTTAAAGTTATATAAATAACCGGCTAAGTGCAAGTCGGACTCGCGCACGAAGGGTTCCGTACTATTATCTATAAAAATCAAGTTTTTTGTATGAGAGCCATATCTTTTATTAAAGTAAAAATACAACTGAGTATTTTAATATATTATTTCAAGTGCCTACCTGTTGCCATTATGGTTATCGGGCAAAAATAGGCCCAAAAATTGCTTTTATTGTATGGGGGCTCCCATACATCCCAATTATAAATATTTATTTTATTTTGTTTTTAGTATTTGTTGTTATAGCGGCAATAGAAATACATAATTTGTGAAATTTTCAACTTAGCTATCGCGGTTCTTGAGATACAGCCTGATGACAGACAGACGGACAGATGGACAGACAGCGAAGTCTCAGTAATAGGGTCCCGTTTTTACCCTTTGGGTACGGAACCCTAAAAAGTAAGAAAGACAGACAGCGGAACCCTCTGATTACGGAATCTTAATCATTACAAAGTATTTTAGCTGAAGCACACAAAATCAGCTATAGTTTTATACAAATATTATTTAATGTATAAAAAAACTAGCCGTCTGCCCGTGACCTCATTAGCACAATTATCATGACTTTGTACAGAGAGCGATCGGTTATATGATTTTATTATATGTATTGATATATATACAGCAAATTTTGCATCGTTTCAAAACGATACGTAACAAAGTATGAACAGAATGGACGTTATATGCGTGGAATTTGGGAGAATAGCTGAAATATACAGCGACGCCCAGTAAGAGTTGATTTGAATGTGGGTTCTAATGGGTGCCAGGCTAAACATAAATTGAATATTGGTAAATATAGTGTTTTTTGTAGTTATAAATACATAACCTAATATTGGATACGAGTATAAAGCAATATACGCAAAGATATGAAGACAAAAGCTATTGGAACACATGGACGCAATGCTGATGGAAATTAGAAAGACGCCAAAACATAATTGGGATTTAAATATATATATATATATATATATATATATATATTTATATTTTACGGGTTATAAATATATATATATATATATATATATATATATATATATATATATATATATATATTTATAACCCGTAACCGTTTCGACGTCCCATACAGACGTAAATGCATTTAAAATAGCGTCCACCTGCTTTTTGCGTCCCATATACGGTCGCCAGATCGATTTCAATCGCCAAACCACTCTTCGTGGCCTAAAGTACCACAAGGATTAATTATTTAAAACAAAAATTGGACTCCATTTTGGAACCACTCTACACAAACTTGTATTTTCATTAGTTCTTGATTATTCCACTTCAATGGAGCAGCGCTGTAGTTGCGCAATATACCGTTGGCAACAATGTAATGAATGAATACGACCAGTGAGATTGTTATGACTAATGACTAATAAGAATTCGGCTTATCTACTTCCTGGCGTGGCTACACAGTGACCTTTGCCTAGTACAAAATGAAATGCATTACTTACATCTAACACTGATTTAAGTTTTAACTCAATATATAAGGTCTAACAACATATACTGAAACCATTTTAAGGGTGAATTCAGTACATGATACTGAACAACTTACCCCAAGAAACACGTATCAAAATATGATAAGTAATGTTTGGCCTACCATACAAGTTGACCGATCAGCTGATCCAAGTGTAAAGAAAGCCAAAAATCATTTTCCATATTTCGACATATGTTTCTTGGAGAAAGTGGTTTACTATCACAGACTGAAGTCGCCCTTAAAATAGTTTCAGTATATTTTGTTACACCTTATATAGTCGTCACTCTATACATACAGTTCAACGTAATATTCGACGTCCGTCAGTATTATGGAATATCTTGTACAAGACGATTTACTCTATAATACTCACGAAACACTAAGCTGAAAAGAATATGTGTTATCATTTAATAATAAAAAGTTAACAAACTTGGAATATTAGTGTTCAGTGGTCTTTACATTTAAATAATTGGCCAAGTGCGTGTCGGGCCACGCGCAGTGTAGGGTTTCGTAGTTGCAAATGCCAACTTTGAAATGTTGTACGAAATTTTCCTTTTCGAGTCCATTTTATAAGTTGATCGCCTATAACTTTTTAATTTGTTAACCCTACTTCGCTCTGATAGTTTTCCTATAAACTAAATTATATATACTATAGCTGTGATTTTTTTCACGTGTCCATATATAACCATTTAGCAGATAAATGGGGGGGACACGTGACTTTAACAAACAAATTCACTTTAAACCTAAATATTTCAAACACGGATCCCTAAATCGAAAAATAGTGTTCACAAGCTCACAATATTTTTGAAAGACCTATTTAACGATACCCCACACAATGTGTTTGTAGAAAAAAAAATATTGACTTCCTCTTTACTTGTATGGCAGATACCCTAAAAAAAAATTTGTTTCCATATTTTATTTTACGACTTTTTCGCTATAATTGATATACATATCCATGCCAAATTACAGCTTTCTAGTACTTAAAGTTTCTGAGTAGGACCGCGGATAGACAGACAGACAGACAGACAGACATGGCGAAACTATAAGGGTTCCTTGTTTACTACCGAACCCTAAAAAAGGACAAAAAGTTTGTCTTCTTAATTTGTTTTTGATTTGGCAGTATTTATTTTTAACCCCCAATAAAAAAAGAGGTATGTTATAAGATTGACGTGTGTGTTTGTTTTGACTGTATTATTTTGTATGTATATTACGTGACAACTCCATCATTAATGAATTGATTTTAAAAAATCTTTTTGCATTTGATAAAGTACGCTTTCAATTCAGTTTATATAATATTTCATCAAAATCGGTTTATAAGTTTGTAGTAGTTGATTGTTATATGTATAAGATAGCATAATTATATTTGAAAGCTACACTTACTCAGCTATACTTTTTTTTAGATTGATGGATCAGGGGCTAATTAAAATTTTCAGTTTCCATACTGATCTGGTAGAAAAAGATAAACATAGAATGTGCCAGCTGCTTTTCTTCCCGCGCAGTACGTAAAAGATATATGAGAGAACGGGTGAAGAACTAAGGAATATTTTTAATAGGCGATGCTTCTAGCAACCCAAAAACAAGATCAAATAGTGATATTTGATCCCATTTTTTTTACCTAAATGTCCACAAACTTGCTGAATGTGGCCTTTGGGTTTTGTACCCCAGGGCTTTGTCTACACTGTAAGGTGTAAATCTGTGATAGTATGTATGTATGTTACTTCGTCACTTTTGGTGTTCCGTACCCAAAGGGTAAAACCAGGACACTATTACTAAAATTTCACTGTCCGTCTTTCAGTCTGTCACCAGACGGTATCTCAAGAGAGTTTGTATGTTAACATATTATGTACTTCTTTTACTACTATGACAAAAAATACAAAAACCAGTTTAAAATATTTAAGGCGTGCTCCCATACAAGAAAAATGATTTTTGCCGTTATTTGCTCGTTAATGGCATGGAACCCTTCCTGCATGAACTCGACTCACTCATAGCCGGTTTTTAGGGTTCCGTAGTAAACAAGGAACCCTTATAGTTTCGCCATGTCTGTCTGTCTGTCTGTCTGTCTGTCCGTCCGCGGTCCTACTATACTATAAGTACTAGAAAGCTGTAATTTGGCATAGATATGTATATTAATCATGGCGAAAAAGTCGTAAAATAAAACCTGGAAAAAAAATTTTTTTTAGGTTAGCTGCCATACAAATAAAGACGTAGTCAATATTTTTTTTTCGACAAACACTGTGTGGAGTTTCGTTGAATAGGTCTTTTAAAAACATTGTGAGCTTGTTAACACCATTTTTCGATTTAGGGATCCGTTTCTGAAACATTTGGATTTAAAATGCAAAATTTTGTTGGAGGCAAGTGTTCACAGCTATAGTATATATAATGTAGTTTAAAGGAAAACTATCAGAGCTAAGTAGGGTAGGTATACAAATTAAAAAGTTATAGGCGATCAACTTATAAAATGTACTCGGAAAAAGAAATTTCATACAAATTTAATAGATAATTCGTTTTAAACGTTTTTAGTGGCATATACACAAAGTTGGCATTCGAAACTACGGAACCCTACACTGCGCATGGCCCGACACGTACTTGGCCAATTATTTAAAGCTAAATTCAAATATTTTTCTACACACGTAAAAGCACAGACACAGATTAGTTCCAATAAAATGTTATCAAAATAGTTTTTAGTAGTTTTATGGGCACGATTCAATATTTTATTGCTACAAACTTCGCACATGATCGGTACATTGCATAAGGTCAGTCCGTCCAGTTTGATCATTCTTTCAGTTCTTTACACATTTTGTAAGTAGGTTTTGTCTTATTTCTAGTTCATCCGTTTGAACAGCCAGGCGACAACTGTCTTTACATACGGTTATTGATAATAGCTGCAAGTGATCCCAGGATGGTTAATTATTTAGACGTGGATAAATTTTTAACGCGATCGGATTATGAACAGTTTTTAAGTAATAATTTGCTTAGGCCCTGGAACATCTTACTTTCACAACCACAACATTTAGTCATTAATTTAAACTTTGATCATAATATACTAATTTTACTTAAACAGTCATGGTTTTGGTGCAGTAACTGTACCTATGTAGTGTATGACCATTACCCAAAAGATGAGTGCGAATATTGCCATCAAGTAAGCTAGGTATTTATTGTTATTTCTCAGATATTTTTTCTAATCCGTAAATATTAAAAACAGCGATGCCTTATGTGTAGTTATCATTCCAGTAACATATCGTATTAACTTTTCATTTAATTTATTATTATTTTTAAATCAAGTACCTATTACAAGAAAGTATATTTCGAGAAACAAAAAACGTTAAAAGGAACTATGAAGAAAATCTTAACTAAATTATCTACTCCATTAATTTATAAATTTCGTTTTTTTATACTTGTAAGTAGGCCAACAAGCATGCCTACGGTCCACCTTATGGACCGCTGTTGCCGAAGCCTATGCATGCTTGCAACACTAGAATGTACCAGCTGCTTCTTTTCCCGCGCAGGCCGTAATAGCTGGCAAAGAGTTCAGGCGATCTTAGTAACCATGTCAATGGGCGATACCGCTTAGCAACCCATCACTAATTTGATTCCGTCTTCTGCATATTTGCCTACCAAAGGGCTAAATATAGCTTTTTTGGCGTAGCGTTGGGCACTGTCTTCCCCGCTAGGCATAAAGACGTGGTAGTATGTACGTATGTCAGTCTTCCATGCTGTTCTGGAAGCGAAATAAAAACATAGAATGTACCAGCTGCTTATCTTTCCGGGCAGGTCGTAAAAGTCGATCAAGGGAGATAGCGCCATACAACCATTGCCAGTTTTTCCTAACATAGAATTGCTATTAGTTTACCGTTTGGCTTGCAAAAAGTAACCTCGTCAAATCACCTAGTTTAGGATTAGCGGACCCCGGATTCTGAAACGTTACCGCTAAAAATGCAACTGGGAATACACTATAATAAGAAAAAGAAGTATTTACGTATATATCACACTGTACGCATGCGAAGAATATTGGTGTAACAAAAAGTATTTTTGTTCTGTTAAAATTTGGTGTATGTTGCGTTAAAGTTATATAAATAACCGGCTAAGTACGATTCAGACTCGCGCACGAAGAGTTCCGTACCATTATCAAAAAAAAATCAAGTTTTTTGAACGGGAGCCTTATCTATTATTAAAGTAAAAATACAACTGAGTATTTTGTGAATATTTCAAGTGCCTACCTGTTGCCATTATTGTTATCGAGCAAAAAAGGGCCAAAAAAATCGCGTTGGTTGTATGAGAGCCCCCCATAAATATTTATTTAATTTTGTTTATAGTACTTGTTGTTATAGCGACAATAGAAATACATAATTTGTGAAATTTTTAACTATCTAGCTTTCGCGGTTCTTGAGATACAGCCTAGTGACAGATAGACGGACAGACGGACAGACGGACAGACAGCGAAGTCTCAGTAATAAGGTCCCGTTTTTACCCTTTGGGAACGGAACCCTAAAAAGAAAGAAAGACAGACAGCGGAACTTTCTGATTACGGAATCCTAATCATTACAAAGTATTTTAGCTGAAGCACACAAAATTTGCAAGCTATATTATAAGCTATAGTTTCATACAAATATTATTTATATATTAAAAAACTAGCCGTTTGCCCGTGACTTCGTCAGCACAAACATTATCATGTTTTTGTAAAGAGAGCGATCGGTTATGATTTTATTTTATGTATTGATATAGATACAGTAAATTTTGCAACGTTTCAAAACGATGCGTAACAAAGTATGAACAGAATGGACGTCAAATTGTGCGTGGATTTTGGGAGAATGGCTGAAATATACAGCGACGCCCAGTGAGAGTTGATGTGAATGTGGGTTCTAATGGGTGCCAGGCTAAACATAAATTGAATATTGGTAAATATAGTGTTTTTTGTAGTTATAAATACATAACCTAATATTGAATAAGATTATAAAGCAATATACGCAAAGATATAAAGACAAAAGCTATTGGAACACATGGACGCAATACTGATGGAAATTAGAAAGACGCCAAAACATAACTAGGATTTAAATATATATATATATATATATATATATATATATATAAGGTCTTACAAAATATACTAAAACAAAGGAGGAATTCAGTCCATGATACTGAACAACTTTTCCCAAGTAACACGTATCGAAATATGAAAAATAAATTTTGCCCTCCAATACAAGTTGACCAATAAGCTGATTAGAGTTTGTATGAAAGGTTTAAAAAAATATTTTTCATATTTCGACATATGTTTCTTGGGGAAAGTTGTTCACTATCACGGACTGAATTCACCCTTAAAATAGTTTCAGTATATTTTGTTAGACCTTATATACATATATATATATACATACACATACATATAGTGATAGTACCTATAAGGTCTATCTATCTATCCTATAAGTCTCAATAAATAACTACTTATATATATATATATATATATATATATATATATATTTATAACCCGTAACCGTTTCGACGTCCCATACAGACGTAAATGCATTTAAAATAGCGTCCACCTGCTTTTTGCGTCCCATATACGGTCGTCAGATCGATTTCAATCGCCAAACCACTACTCGTGGCCTAAAGTACCACAAGGATTAATTATTAAAAAAAAAATTGGACTCCATTTTGGAACCACTCTACACAAACTTGTATTTTCATTAGTTCTTGATTCTTCCACTTCAATGGAGCAGCGCTGTAGTTGCGCAATATACCGTTGGCAACAATGTAATGAATGAAAACGACCAGTGAGATTGTTATGACTAATGACTAATAAGAATTCGGCTTATCTACTTCCTGGCGAGGCTACACAGTGACCTTTGCCTAGTACAAAATGAAATGCATTACTTACATCTAACACTGATTTTAAGTTTGAACTCAATATATAAGGTCTAACAAAATATACTGAAACCATTTTAAGGGTGAATTCAGTGCATGATACTGAACAACTTACCCCAAGGAACACGTATCAAAATATGATAAGTAATGTTTGGCCTACCATACAAGTTGACCGATCACCTGATCCAAGTGTAAAGAAAGCCAAAAATCATTTTCCATATTTCGACATATGTTTCTTGGAGAAAGTTGTTTACTATCACAGACTAAAGTCGCCCTTAAAATAGTTTCAGTATATTTTGTTACACCTTATATAGTCGACACTCTGAACATACAGTTCAACGTAATATTTGACGTCCGTCAGTATTATGGAATATCTTGTACAAGACGATTTACTCTATAATACTCACGGGCACGATACTTAAAAACAACTAAGCTGAAAATAATACGTGTTATCATTTAATAATAAAAAGTTAACAAACTTGGAATATTAGTGTTCAGTGGTCTTTACATTTAAATAATTGGCCAAGTGCATGTCGGGCCACGCGCAATGTAGGGTTCCGTAGTTGCAAATGCCAACTTTGAGTTCATGCCACTAAAACGTCTAAGTATCTATTGAATTTGTACGAAATTTTCCTTTTCGAGTACATTTTATAAGTTGAACGCCTATAACTTTTTAATTTGTTAACCCTACTTAGCTCTGATAGTTTTCCTATAAACTACATTATATATACTATAGCTGTGATTTTTTTCACGTGTCCATATATAACCGTTTAGCAGATAGATGGGGGGACACGTGACTTTAACAAAAAAATTCACTTTAAACCCAAATATTTCAGACACGGACCCCTAAATCGAAAAATGGTGTTCCCAAACTCACAATATTTTTGAAAGACCTATTAAACGATACCCCACACAATGTGTTTGTAGAAAAAAAAATATTGACTTCCTCTTTACTTGTATGGCAGCTACCCTAAAAAAAATTTGTTTCCATATTTTATTTTACGACTTTTTCGCCATAACTGATATACATATCCATGGTAAATTACAGCTTTATAGTACTTATAGTTTCTGAGTAGGACCGCGGATGGACAGACAGACAGACAGACAGACAGACATGGAGTAACTATAAGGGTTCCTTGTTTACTACGGAACCCTAAAAAAGGACAAAAATTTTGTCTTCTTAATTTGTTTTTGATTTGGCAGTATTTATTTTTAACCAATAAAAAAGAGGTATGTTATAAGATTGACGTGTGTGTTTGTTTTGACTGTATTTTTTTGTGTGTATATTACGTGACAACTCCATCATTAATGAATTGATTTTAAAAAATCTTTTTGCATTTGATAAAGTACGCTTTCAATTCAGTTTATATAATATTTCATCAAAATCGGTTTATAAGTTTTGTAGTAGTTGATTGTCATTTAAGATAGCATAATTATATTTGAAAGCTACACTTACTCAGCTATACTTTTTTTTAGATTGATGGATCAGGGGCTAATTGAAATTTTCAGTTTCCATACTGATCTGGTACAAAAAGATAAACATAGAATGTGCCAGCTGCTTTTCTTCCCGCGCAATACGTGAAAGATATATGAGAGAACGGGTGAAGAACTAAGGAATATTTTTAATAGGCGATGCGGCTAGCAACCCAAAAACAAGATCAAATAGTGATATTTGATCCCATTTTTTTACCTAAATGCCCACAAACTTGCAGAATGTGGCCTTTGGGTTTTGTACCCCAGGGCTTTGTCTACACTGTAAGGTGTAAATCCGTGATAGTATGTATGTATGTTACTTCGTCACTTTTGGTGTTCCGTACCCAAAGGGTAAAACCAGGACACTTTTACTAAAATTTCACTGTCCGTCTTTCAGTCTGTCACCAGACGGTATCTCAAGAGAATTTATATGTTTACGTATTATGTACTTCTTTTGCTACTATGACAACAAATACAAAAACCAGTATAAAGTATTTAAGGCGGGCTCCCATACAAGAAAAATGTTTTTTGCCGTTATTTGCTCGTTAATGGCATGGAACCCTTCCTGCGTGAACTCGACTCGCTCATAGCTGGTTTTTAGGGTTCCGTAGTAAACAAGGAACCCTTATAATAATAATAATAATAATAAAAAATTTATTTCAGACTTTTTATCCATATTATGTTAGTACCACTTAAACTTATTCTAGGGTTAGTAATTTAGGAAATTTTAAATTATTAATAACAGTATAAACAATATTAGCCTCCGATGGAACTCCTGTGCTACAGATATTGGTAGCTAACAACAGGAGCGTGAAGCTGCACCCAGCGACTCAACAGAGGAGAGTCCCACCGGTCGGCCAACGCGTTCAGGATGGCGTTCGACGAGCCACGCACGCGCGCCCACAGCGAGGCGCATCGCTTTCTAATGATGGTATAGAAGCAGTCAGTATGCGCCTCCGCGAACATACCTGACGCGCTGCAACAACGCGGCAGTCCGAACAACATCCTAAACGCGTTATTGTACTGTACGCGTAGTTCGCTATATGCCCGCTGCGTGAAATTAACCCACAGACCGCACGTGTAAAACGATTGACAGTAGGCTCTGAAAAGCGTCAGCTTGGCTTGTTTACTACATCGTGCAAATCTGTGAATCAACATATTACAGCGAACAGATAACGCCCTACGCTCTCTCTCAATATCTACCGTGTCTGACAAGTTCTCAGTGACCCAGTGACCCAGATATTTGAATTTCGCAACTCTTTTATAGTTTCGCCATGTCTGTCTTTCTGTCTGTCTGTCTGTCTGTCCGTCCGCGGTCCTACTCAAAAAACTATAAGTACTAGAAAGCTGTAATTTGGCATAGATATGTATATTAATCATGGCGAAAAAGTCGTAGAATAAAATCTAAAAAAAAATTTTTTTTAGCTTAGCTGCCATACAAGTAAAGAGGTAGTCAATATTTTTTTTTTTGACAATAACATTGTCTGGAATTTCGTTGAATAGGTCTTTTAAAAAAATTGTGAGCTTGTTAACACCATTTTTGGATTTAGGGATCCGTTTCTGAAATATTTGGGTTTAAAGTGCAAATTTTTGTTGGAGGCAAGTGTCCCCCCCCCCTCTATCTGCTAAATGGTTATATATGGCCACGTAAAAAAAATCACAGCTATAGTATATATAATGTAGTTTAAAGGAAAACTATTAGAGCTAAGTAGGGTATACAAATTAAAAAGTTATAGGCGATCAACTTATAAAATGTACTCGGAAAAAGAAATTTCATACAAATTTAATAGATAATTCGTTTTAAACGTTTTTAGTGGCATAAACTCAAAGTTGGCATTAGAAACTACGGAACCCTACACTGCGCGTGGCCCGACACGCACTTGGCCAATTATTTAAAGCTAAATTCTATATTTTTCTTCACTTACGTAAAAGCGCAGACACAGATTAGTTCCAATAAAATGTTATCAAAATAGTTTTTAGTAGTTTTCTGTGCACGATTCAATATTTTATTGCTACAAACTTCGCACATGATCGGTACATTGCATAAGGTCAGTCCATCCAGTTTGATCATTTTTTCAGTTCTTTACACATTTTGTAAGTAGGTTTTGTCTTATTTCTAGTTCATCCGTTCGAACAGCCAGGCGACAACTGTCTTTACATACGGTTATTGATAATAGCTGCAAGTGATCCCAGGATGGTTAATTATTTAGACGTGGATAAATTTTTAACGCGATCGGATTATGAACAGTTGTTAAGTAATAATTTGCTTAGGCCTTGGGACATCTTACTTTCACAACCACAACATTTAGTCATTAATTTAAACTTTGATCATAATGTACTAATTTTACTTAAACAGTCATGGTTTTGGTGCAGTAACTGTACCTATGTAGTGTATGACCATTACCCAAAAGATGAGTGCGAATATTGCCATCAAGTAAGCTAGGTATTTATTGTTATGTTTTAGATATTTTTTCTAATCCGTAAATATTAAAAACAGCGATGCCTAATGTGTAGTTATCATTCCAGTAACATATCGTATAAACTTTTTATTTAATTTATTATTATTTTTAAATCAAGTACCTATTAAAGACAAAGACAAGAAAGTATAATTCGAGAAGCAAATAAGCGGCTAAGTGCAAATCGGACTCGCCCATGAAGGGTTCCGTAGCAGCAAGTAACATAATATAAAATTCTTATAGTATGTTTTTTTATATTTTTATATTTGAGTTGATTAAATAATAATTAAACTACGGTTTACGATTTATGGCGTATTCAAAAAAGTTATTTGCAATATCTCGTTCAAACCAATTTTCGCTGGTAGTTTGCATGGTAATGAACATAATATATATTTTTTAGTTTTATTATTCTCTTATTTTAGAAATTACAGGGGGGGGGACACATTTTTCCACTTTGGAAGTGACTCTCGCGCAAGCTATTCAGTTTAGCAAAAAAATGATGTAAGAAATCTCAATATCATTTTTGAAGACCTCTCTATAGATACCCCACACGTATGGGTTTGATGAAAAATAAATTTTTGAGTTTCAGTTCTAAGTAAAGGGAACCCCCCAAAATGTATGTTTTTTTTTACTTTTGTGTAAAAATCTTAATGCGGTTCACAGAATGCATCTACTTACTAAATTTTAACAGTATAGTTCTTATAGTTTCGGAAAAAAGTGGCTGTGACATACAGATGGACAGACAGATGCACAGACAGACAGACAGACATGACGAATCTATAAGGGTCCCATTTTTGCCATTTGGCTACGGAACCCTAAAAACGTTAAAAGGAACTATGAAGAAAATCTTAACTAAATTATATACTCCATTAATTTATAAGTTTCGTTTTTTTTTACTTGTAAGTTGGCCAACAAGCATACCTACGGTCCACCTTATGGACCGCTGTTGCCGTAGCCTATGAATGTTTGCAACACCAGAATGTTCCAGCTGCTTCTTTTCCCGCGCAGGCCGTAATAGCTGGCAAAGAGTTCAAACGATCTCAGTAACCATGTCAATAGGCGATACCTCTTAGCAAACCGTCACTAATTTGATTCCGTCTTCTGCATATATGCCTACCAAAGTGCTAAATATAGCTTTAGAATTACCTATAACCTTGGGCACTGTCTTCCCCGCTAGGCATAAAGACGTGGTAGTATGTACGTATGTCAATCTTCCATGCTGTTCTGGAAGCGAAATAAAAACATAGAATGTACCAGCTGCTTATCTTTCCGGGCAGGTCATAAAAGTCGATCAAGGGATATAGCGCCGTTCAACCTTTGCCAATTTTTCCTAACCTAGGGTTGCTTTTAGTTTACCTTTTGGCTTGCAAAAAGTAACCTCGTCAAATCACCTAGTTTAGGATTTGCGGACCCCGGATTCTGAAACGTTACTGCTGAAAATGCAACCGGAAATACACTAAGATAAGAAGAATAAGTATTTACTTATATATCACACTATATGCATGCGAAGAATATTGATGTAACAAAAAGTATTGTTTTTCTGTTAAAATTTGGTGTACTACGTACGTAAGAACCTATTGCGTTAAAGTTATATAAATAACCGGCTAAGTGCGAGTCGGACTCGCGCACGAAGGGTTTCGTACCATTATCTATAAAAATCAAGTTTTTTGTATAGGAGCCTTATCTATTATTAAAGTAAAAATACAACTGAGTATTTTGATATATTATTTCAAGTGCCTACCTGTTGCCATTATTGTTATCGAGCAAAAAATGGGCAAAAAAATCGCTTTTAATGTATGGGAGCCCTTCTCAAATATTTATTTTATTTTGTTTTTAGTATTTTTTGTTATAGCGGCAATAGAAATACATAATTTGTGAAATTTTCAACTATCTAGCTATCGCGGTTCTTGAGATACAGCCTGATGACAGACAGACGGACAGATGGACAGACAGCGAAGTCTCAGTAATAGGGTCCCGTTTTTACCCTTTGGGTAAGGAACCCTAAAAAGTAAGAAAGACAGACAGCGGAACCCTCTGATTACAGAATCCTAATCATTACAAAATATTTTAGCTGAAGCACACAAAATCAGCTATAGTTTTATACAAATATTATTTAATGTATAAAAAAACTAGCCGTCTGCCCGTGACTTCATCAGCACAAATATTATCATGTCTTTGTACAGAAAGCGATCGGTTATGATTTTATTATATGTATTGATATATATATACAGCAACAAAGTATGAACAGAATGGACGTCATGTGCATGGAATTTGGGAGAATGGCTGAAATATACAGCGACGCCCAGTAAGAGTTGATTTGAATGTGGGTTCTAATGGGTGCCAGGCTAAACATAAATTGAATATTGGTAAATATAGTGTTTTTTGTAGTTATAAATACATAACCTAATATTGGATACGAGTATAAAGCAATATACGCAAAGACATGAAGACAAAAGCTATTGGAACACATGGACGCAATACTGATGGAAATTAGAAAGACGCCAAAACATAATTGGGATTTAAATATATATATATATATATATATATATATATAGATAATGTGTAGGTTTATTAATTTAGTGTCTTAGTTTGTAAGTATTGTACAGCGTTCTACCCCACCTTTGACCAGTATCTCCTCTGGTTGTAGGGTTGACTGGAAGAGATCCCTGACAGGGATAAGTCCGCCTTTGTACTGTTGTGTTTCATCTATGTTTAAATTGTGTCTATTTATGTACAATAAAGAATTTACAATACTATACAAAAAAAAAAACAACAAAGCAGTCTATTTTCCTTCCAAGTATATATCTTCTTCTTCTTATATTTAAGAGCTGGGCTCTTGTCGGTGGAGTGCTTTCCATGTCTCTCTTCCTTCCGCTAAGTTCTTAACCTCTTTATATGTTTTCACGTTTAATTTTTCTTTTATTTGGTCTATAAATTTTCTTCCTCCCATGCTGGTCTGGGAGAAATAAAAAAAAAACTTAGAATGTACCAGCTGCTTCTTTTCCCACGCAGATCGTAAAAGCCGATCGAGGGAATGGGCAAAAATGCAAATCATGTTAACAGGCGATGCGGCTAGCAACCCATTACTGTATTGATTGCTTTTCCATCTTCTCGCCCACCATGACGCTAAAAGTGGCTTTTGGGTATTGCGGCCCTGGGCTCTGCATAGAACCGCAAGACCCAAAATGCTCTGTCTGCCCCATTAGGGATAAAGACGTGATAGTATGTATGTATGTAAATTTTCTTCTGGGTTTTCCTACTCCTCTCTTTCCTTCTATTTTTCCTTCCATTATTGTTTTAAAGAACGCATCGTGGCGTAGTAGATGACCGAACATTTTCCCTCTTCTATTTTCTATAATTTGTATTATTTGTCTTTTCTTTCTCACATCTAGTACCTTTTCATTTGTAATTTTCTCTGTCCAACTTATTTTTTTCATTCTCCTCCAGCACCACATTTCAAATGCTTCTTATCTATCTCTATCCTTTTTGGTCATCGTCCACGTTTTACATCCATACAAAGCAGTGCTCCATATAAATGTTTTAATAAATCTTTTACGTAAACTTTCTTTAATACCAGAACAAAATATATATTTTTTACTCTTAAATGTACTTTTTGCAATAGCAATCCTCTTCTTAATATCTTCTGACCATCTTGCCTCTTCGTTGATAATAGTTCCTAAATATTTAAAACTTTGAACTTGGTCTATTGTTTTATTATTAAGTTGGATATTTTTAATTACTGGACCTGACTTTGAGACAATTAAGGACTTGGTTTTATTTATGTTTATACTCAATTTATGTTCTTTAAAAATATTGTTCATTGCTTCTATTAACTTTTCTAACTCTTGTGAACTGCTTCCAAGGGCTGCTATGTCATCTGCAAATCTTATAAAATGTATTTTTTCTCCATTAATACTAACTCCTCCTATATCTTGGTCTTTGATTTGAGATATTGCTGCTTCTTATCACGGGGTGCCCTTGCTGGTAGCAGCACTAAAAAATACCCGGAAAGGTGGGCGACCCCTGATAAAATATATATGTGAATAGCTTGGTTCCTATGGGGTATTAAATAAAAATTTAATAGACTATCAATACCAATTATATATTTTTGCAATAGATTCTATATTAGGTACATACACTTATATAACCAAATGTAGGGTAGTCCAAATTTGCCATTACAATATTCTAGCTCAGTCTAAATACATTAATATAGGGCAGGTTCTAAATTTGACCACCTACATACACACTTTAAATAATTTATCTATTTGTAAATAGGTACTATAGTATTCACAGCATCTGGTACAATAGAAGTTGTATGATTGATCACCACGGAGAAATACTTTAAGTTTCTAGTTACTTCTTTGATTAGGAAATAATAGTAAATGGAGTGTAGACCGACCTGATCATCGCAGAGTCACCTGGATAAATTAAGTCTTGCTCGGTGAACGTCACCTTCTTACAATAGCATGGTCCAAGATTCCATCCCTTGCAACCAGCGGAAGACAACACAATTTGAAGAAAGACTTCTTGGGAGATTGAATCCAAAATTCAATCCAAAGGAAAATAAAATGAAAATGAAGATGTGAATCAAAATGAGAATCCCATTCCGCTGGAACAAAGAAAATTCACGGTTAATGTCTGACAATGAGAAATGTAGGTAAGCATTTACCTTCGTGGCTTGCCTGTCTTAGGACAAAGAAAATATCTCACCTGTTCCCATTTTCTAAAGGTTTTTAGAACAACGGATCCCAACCATCCCAGCTCTGCAGAAATATTCTTGAGCTGAAAAGGACAATAAGATGAAATTCAGTCTACGACATCAGACATGTGACAGTCGAATTTTCCAACGACAGGTTATGTTCCAAATACGTACCAGCGAAAACCTAAAGATTTTCTTACTGCCGCAGCAGAGCCCAAAACAAAATGCTGTTGAGCTTACGACGTTTTCTCCAGACCCAATAAACGTGGAGCGGCGACATCTCGCCGACCTTTGTCCTCTACGACCAACACCGGAAATCGCTTTTTTCCAGTTGCAGTCTTTAAAACCGAATCTACATTGTCGACGAGAGGTTTCCCCAAAAGCAAACGACAACAATCCACTGCTGGCCTTCTTCGAGGCGAATAACAATGCAGAACCTGTATCACCACTCCTATGATTTATTTGAATGAACGTTCAAATAAAAATATATCTGTATTTTGCAATTCTGCTTACTTATTGTTTCGTAAATATGACCAAACCAAATTTATTTTCCCACATATTGAGGAAACGTCATGCGTCATAACACTACAAATGTCAAAGTGACATTTGACGTTGAAGAAGTAAACATGGCATAAGAACAAATTCTATACAGCCACGACCATAAACCCATTCACGGTTTCGTTCCGTGAATAAAAAAAATCACAACGTGACAATACCCCCCCTCGTAGGGAAAGGTTCGACACCGGAGAACCGCTCGCTGCCCTCAGCGACCGAAAAAATAAAATAAAAACTAAGTTGAAAAGCAAAACAACAAAAAGAAACTACAAGACCAGCTGACGCAGCCATCAACTGAGCTTGCAATTCCGGAATGAATGTATACCAACAATATTGTAAAATGTTCTAAAATATGATGGTACCGATAGTAAAAAAAAAAAAACAAAAAAACAACGAAAAAAAAACAAAAGTGCAAAACCTTGCATACCAAAACCCGGGCTTGTGATTCAGGAATGGGAATAAAAAAAAACAAACAAAACAACAACACTACCCAAAACCAAACTTCCATCCCTGGGACCCTATCCCTCGTTCGCCTCTTACGAACTGCACGGGAAGACATGCAGCTGGTACATTCTAAGTCTTTCATTACTTCCAGACCAGCATGGGGAAGTTGCTCCAAAAGAGCAAACAACCCAACTAAAAAAATTGACCCAAAACCTTACGAAAAGGGTATCCAGTAAAATTGACACGCATGCATGTGTCACTAAACAAAACTCCTTACCCAATGAAGCAGTGAGACTCCGAGCAAGAACACTGCCAACGAGAAAAAAAACAAAGCTAAAGTTGGAGGAACCAAAACTGAACAAACTTGTTCTACACACCATAAACCTCCTGGACTATGATGCAAAACCAAAAGTCGAACACGTCTGCTCGACAACCACTGAAATCAGCGAAAAAAATAAATGAATTCAGACCAAATGTCCTACAAATCGTTTCTTACTGTCAAACCTTAACAAAATACCAGCTGTAGCATGGCAAAACCAAAAAAACAGTAGATAACGACAAAACAAAACCTAGGTTCCAACCAACAGGTAACTGGTGACATATTTCAACAGACAGCTTTCGCTCCTTCTAAAACATTCATACATCAATCTTGTCCTTCATACTTTTAACACCATAGCGCTATAGTGTTCAAGCTTCATCTTGCATACCTTATTCATACATCATACAACCGTGCGTAGTAGTGAAACAGTAAGCCTGTTCACCAGGTCCTTTCAAAACAGTGTTTAAATGTATTACCATTTAAACCCTAATGCGATTGTTGTAGTCTCCGTGCGCAAGCTGGCGGTTGTACACCGTGGCGGCACGACGAGCACGCGAAATGGCGGCGGGTCGTGCGTCCACGGAAAACAGACACACACAACCATAACACTTCGACATAACAAAATAGCTGCTGTCTAATCAGTGGCGATGCGGTGAGCCAGGAAAACACAAGCGGACCGCACGACCACTGTTCACCAATATTACTAAAGAAAAAAAATTAATCGCTTTTCAGGTCCTTAATATGCCAAGACCCAATTGGATGACCATCTAATCTCTCCAATTCATAAACTAGTGGGGACAAAACAGCTTTTACCCTGCACTTTTCGTACTTGGGCGCTAGTTTAGCCATCTTAAATTTCGCTGCATCACTTTGCTGATAACAGCGTTTCCAAACAATATCCCCTACCGAAAACTTAGCCGGTCTACGGCGTAAATTATAGTGTTTAGAACTAGTCTCATGTGCTTTCAACAATTGCAACCGTACCTGAGCAAAAATATCCTTTAAACAACCTAATTCCCCAGCGTACTCATCCCGAGGCACAGCTACTTCATACTCAGCATCTGTGTCTCTGTAGAAAGACCCATTTACAACCGGTTCCCTACCGTGAACTAAAAAGAAAGGAGAAAACCCAGTGGACTCATTAACTGCACTGTTTATTGCAAACTGAATACGATGCAGTTGCTCATCCCAAGTTCTGTGGTTTTCTTCCACATACGCGGCTACGGCCGTCATAATAGTCTTATTATATCGTTCTACAAGATTCACCTGAGGAGTATAACGTGGGGTAAGATGTACTTTAGGTACGTTATAAAGTTTCAAAAGGTTACGGAAATCCGATCCCGTGAATTGCACTCCGTTATCTGCAATTACGGTTTCAGGGACTCCGTGAACTAGAATAACGTCCCTTTCAAAATGTTTGGCTACTAGAGCACTGGTTGCTCGACGTAATGGAAACAACAAAGAATACTTTGAAAAGCAACATGTTACGACTAATAAAAACGTAAATCCTGAACGTGAACGTGGAAGGGGTCCAACCAGATCGGTAGAAATTACTTGGAAAGGCCTATGGCAAACCTTTGGCTTTCCCATTAACCCTGGGGTACCATGCGTGGAATGTTTATAAGCCGCACAGATGTCACACTTCTTTATGAACTCTACAACATCCTTATGCATGCCTGGCCAAAAGTAGGTCAAACATAGGCGTCTGTGCGTCTTAAACACACCTAAATGTGCGGCTGTTGCCTCACAATGGTTTGCTCTAATAACCTCATTACGGTCTCCCTTCTTCACCACTTCCTTCCAGTCAAATTCACTTAGTAAGTTATATTTACTTTTGCTGTAGCGATATAGTTTCTCGTCTTTAACGCAAAAATTTGGAAAGTTCCTAGGAAAGGCTTTACAACCATTATAGGTTCTATCATACCAATCATCTTTCTCTACGTTATCCTTGTCTATATCGTTCACTGCTTCAACTTTCATTAGCCTGGACAATGCATCCGGGACGACGTTATCAGAGCCCTTCCTGTGCTCAATTTCAAATTCAAATTGAGACAGTCGGCAACCCCAACGCGTCAGTCTTCCAGAGGGATTCTCCAGGTTCATGAACCACTTGAGTGAAGAGTGATCTTTTATAACTTTAAAAGGACGAGAACCTAAATAAGCTTGAAATTTCTCTACTGCAAAAATGACCGCTAATGCCTCGCGTTCCGTGGCACTATAATTTCGTTCCGCTTTATTTAGTGAACGACTAACGTACGCAATCGGGTGTTCGTATCCATCAATTGTTTGGGATAACATTCCTCCTGACCCGTATGCAGAAGCATCGCAGTGGACTACGAACGGGTTCTCAAAATCCGGAACAGCTAGTACAGGTGCAGTGACTAATGCATTCTTTAAAGTAATAAAAGCGGTTTCAGCTTCTTCTGACCACTGAAAAGGCGGTGCCTTCTTACCCTTAGCTGTTAACTTATTTAAAGGAGCAGCAATAGTTGAGAAATTTCTTATAAAACGACGGTACGAAGAACATGTACCCAAAAATACTTTTACCTCTCGTGATGTTGTCGGAGTAGGAAAATTCAAAATGGCAGCTACCTTCTCAGGATCAGTACGCAATCCGAACTCGTCTACGACGTAACCAAGATATTTAAGCGACTGTCTGAAGAATTTGGACTTAGTAAAATTGATAGTCAAATTTGCCATTTTCAATTTGTCCATTACCCTGTTTAACAACACCATGTGTGTATTAAAATCCGAGCTACATATTACAATGTCATCAATAAAGCAGAAAACCATGCCGTTTTCAATATCACTTGTTAAGTTATGGTCGAACAATCGATCCATAAGACGCTGTTGTCGCGCTGGAGCGCCACACAGTCCGAACGGCATAACCTTAAATTTATACAAACCCCGGCCCGGAATCGTAAAGCTCGTTTTCTCTTGTGAGTCTTTACTTAAAGGTATCTGCCAGAAAGAAGAACTCAAATCAATAGATGACAGATACTTTGCCTCTTTCAAACTGTCAAGAATCTGGGGAATGTATGGAATTGAGTAAGAATCCCCCTTGGTTACAGAATTTAACTTCCTGCAATCTAAACAAAAACGCCAATCTCCATTAGACTTCTTGACAAGTAAGGCCGGGTTATTCCATGGACTTTCACTAGGAGCAACTACATCTAAAGCCAGCATTTTGTCTAACTCCGTACTTAAAATTGCTCTCTTCTCTGGCGACAAAGGATACTGCTTAGTTTTTATAGGAGCTGCATCACCAGTATCGATGACATGTTCAATAAGAGAAGTTCTACGAGGGGGGGTCAAAAAGTTCGCGGAATGGAGGGGATAGCGGGGGGTGGGGGACCTGCCGCAGGTAGTAACTAATGAGCAACTCTTTGTGAGTATATATGCCAAGTTTGAACCTGATTGTGTCAATAACCTTTGACCTGTCGTCGATCAAACAAGTGAATCCGGAAGAAAAACTTGAACATGGAAAAAATCGAGTTTCGTGCCGTCATAAAGTTCCTCACTAAGCAAGGAAAACCACCTCAGAAAATTTTGGAAGAAATGTTATCAGTATACGGGGACTCTTGCCCTGGGAAAACCATGGTGTACAAGTGGAATAGCCTTTTCAAGCAAGGCAGAGAGTCTCTTGAAGACGACCCTCGCTCAGGACGGCCGATTGAGGCCACCACCTCAAACATCGTTGAAAAAGTGGAGAATCTTATACTGGAGGATACTCGTTTGAAGAAGAAACAACTTGCAGAAATGGTTGGAGTATCACCTACAACCATTTTAAATATTCTACACGACAATCTTGGGATGTCAAAAGTCAGCGCAAGATGGGTGCCAAGAATGCTCACACCACCACAGAAACAGCTGCGCGTCGAGTATTCAAAGGAGTTTTTAGACCTCTGTAGCGCCGACAAGGAAGGAATTTTTGCAAGACTTGTTACTGCAGATGAAACTTGGGTTCATCATTATGAGCCTGAGTCGAAGCAAGAGTCTATGCAGTGGCATAAAAAGGGTCAGCCCCCCCCTAAGAAATACAGGGTGTCACAATCGGCTGGAAAAATCATGGCAACTGTTTTTTGGGATACAGAGGGTATTTTATTAATAGATTATAAAGATAAGGGTGTTTCTATAACGGGAGAATACTACGCTAATCTACTAAGACAATTAAAAGAAGCAATCAAGGAGAAAAGGCGGGGAAAGTTGACAAAGGGTGTGCTGCTTTTGCATGACAACGCACCGGTACACAAGAGCCGCGTTGCGATGGCTGCCCTTCATCACTGTGGCTTCGAAATGTTAAACCATCCTCCCTATAGTCCAGACTTAGCCCCCTGTGATTATTTTTTATTTCCCAAATTAAAAAAAGAGCTTCGGGGGAAGAAATTTTCCGATGATGAAGAAGTCAAGTCGGCGATTTCGGCCTATTTTGAGGACAAAGACAAATCATTTTTTTTCGACGGTATTAATAAGTTAATAGAGAGATCTGAAAAATGTATTCGACTTAAGGGGGAATATATTGAAAAAGAAAAATAGTACAGTATTTTATTTCACCCCCCTTCCCCTCCGTTCCGCGAACTTTTTGACCCCCCCTCGTACCTAACCCCTTCTCTTCAAAAGAAATATTTTTAAATTTATCAACTATCGCATCAGCTAACTCCTTTTGAGCCACTGTCAAATGTTCATAAGATTGTATACTACTAATGCGGTCTGAATTTACTAAGTTTTTAAAATAAGTGACTGGAGAAATTCTATAGTCTATGTTGTCAAATATTTCTGGCGCGAGACGAAAGGCTTGCCAAAAATCTACCCCTAAAATGACATTCGAAACAATGTTGGGTATCACAAAAAACTTAATAACCTTAGTAACATCATTAAAAGTGACCGGTACAAAAATAAATCCGATCGTCTGTACCTCAACGCCATTCGCAACACGACATATCGTACTATCTTTAATCTCTTGGAACTCAAAACCAAATTTCACAAAGTCTAAATGTGAATTACTTCCTAAAATTGACATTGCTGCACCAGAATCCAATAATCCGTAGTAGTAATATTTATGGGAAGGCTGTATCACAGTCATATTCTGATGGAACCTCTCCGTTTCACTCCGCTGTCCGTTCCATCAGAATATGTGATACAGCCTTCCCAAAAATATTACTTAAATTTTAAATCAACAATAATAAAAACTTACAATGAAATCCACGTCGTTGCCATTTTTGTTGCACTTAATTTCAAAATATTGTTTAAAGGTATATATGAGAGCAAAAGGAATATTTATGCACAATTTTTTGTTAATTATGAACATGACGAAGACCACACGCGAAATCAATTACTTATGGGCTAGACTAGCTAGCTAACGCTCGGTGTTACAATGCGTGACGATGTAGGAATAGCCATGTTCTAGACCAGCTAGAAAAAGATTACTTGGGCTTAAAATATACAGGACATAGGTACTTTCGCAAACATTGATTACGCTGTAAAATGATCACCACGACATCTTCCCAAGTTCTGGGACCAGCCGGACGCTGTGATAAACCACCATGGAAAGCTTCTGCTTCGTTATTTATTTAACGATGCAGAAATAGACATGTCCTAGACCAGCTAGGTAAAGATAATTTTGAGCATAAAATATTGTAAGCTACAGTTACTTTCGCAAACATTGATTACGCTGTAAAATGATCACCACGACATCTTCCCAAGTTCCGGGACCAGCCGGACGCTGTGATAAACCGCCATGGAAAGCTTCTGCTTCGTTATTTGTTTAACGATGCAGAAATAGACGTGTCCTAGTCCAGCTAGGTAAAGAAAATTTTGAGCATAAAATATGTAAGCTATAGGTACCTACTTTCGCAAATTCCACACTATCACCATGGCATCTTCCTGAGTCTCGATCCAGCCGAACAATATCATCATCATAGAATGACCACAGAAAGCTCTTACACCGTTAAAACAGTAACCGAACTCCATAAAAATATAATTTCCGATAACTTTCTTCACATTAAGCTAAGTAAATTTTCTATTACTTATCTAAAAATTCCTTTTACTTTCATATCAAAAAAGTTTCACAAATTCACATCAAAAAGGGCACACCGCACTTCAAAGATATGTTTAAAAATACTACTATTAGTATTAGGGCAGAGAAAAGGTTAATCGATTATACAATCGATTGCATGGGTTGACAGTTACTCGATAATGATGATATAAATATTATAAAAATATGTATAGTTAAAACATGTGATCCTACTGAAAAAAATATATCAGTAATAATACCTAAATTTTTATATATAATATAGGGTCTAACAAAATATACTGAAACTATTTTAAGGGTGAATTTAGTCCATGATACTGAACAATTTTTTCCCAAGGAACATAATTCCGAAACATGAAAAATATTTTTTGGCTTTCAATACGAACTCGGATCAACTGATCAGTAAACTTGTATGGATGACCAAAATTTATTTTTCATATTTCGATATCTATTCCTTGGAGAAAGTTGAACAGTGTCATGGACTGAATTCACCCTTAAAATAGTTTCAGTATATTTTGTTAGACCTTATATAATCAGTTAGAATAGCGTAAGTAGGTTCCTAATTTATTAAAACTGATCTGGCGAAAAGTAATGATGAATACAATTCAACATACCTATCATTTTATTAAATAATTATATAATATCTATTATGAGGTAGATCGAGTAATCGTGTCTTTATCGAGTTGGCACTCGATCATTCACGTTGTGACATGCACTACACTAGTGTACTGCATCAGCTAAAATTTGTTCCCACCACATTATGCATGACGGAATGTGGATATCAAATGAATTGCTTTGCTTAACATATAGTTTATGATAATAACAAAATCATACGGCTTTGCTCGCCTTATTTTTATGTAGTAAGGTAAGTAGAAAGGGGTTTATTTTTCAACATGTTCAATTTTCTTATATGTACTCTTAAAACATTATATAAATGTATTCGTAAATTTTAGTCGGTATATCAAAAGTCGGAGTGGGCTAATGGTTAGTTAGTACATCTGCTATGTGGTAGGTGATGGGTTCGATTCCCGTATATGATATTATTGATATCATAAGTCTTCATATGTATAAAAAAGTGGACAATTTCTCAAGTTCTATGTAAGTATGTAGTATTATTTACAAATAATTTAGGATTAAAGCCCTTAGTAACTAAACTTTAATATAAAAATCAACAATACGACTTTTTGATTAAATTTGAACAGACATTCATACACCTCACATATATAACCTCTTTTTTATGAACACAGTTGAAAATAAAGACAACATAGAAGTAGAGATGTGTAACAAAGTCTCTTAACTAATTAATAATGAAAATTAAGTAAATGCTATTGTTTGTCTTCTTCAGTTTTATTTGTATAATGTAAAGTATATCATCTAAATTATTAACATTTAACTTAATTATTCAAATATTTATACTCGTGATATTACTTAAGTGTATTAAAACTAAATATTTATAAATACTAAACATGTACTAAACTTTAAAATATAATAAATTTAAAAACAGGTGTCTACAAAAAACTTAAATAATACTAATGCAACCAATAAATAAGTCAAAAATATCTAAAGATTACAAACCCTTCCCTTACTAATCCTACTTTCTACTAATATTATAAACGCGAAAGTTTGTAAGTATGTTTGTTTGTTACTCTTACAATAATATAGCTTATACATCAGAATAACACATAGGCTACAATTTATAAAGGTATTGTGTGATCTTGCGCGGACTAAGTCGCGGGCACCAGCTAGTTTGGATGATGAAGTTTGTTTGGGTACAAATAAGAAGTAACGGCAATAGGCGGAATCAAATTGTTTTAATAAGAGTTATTGGTACACAGTTGTTAGTGACACATCTAGAACAACGTTATTTGATGATTTATAATTCAATGCTCGCTTCAGTCGGCTTACCGACAAAGGAAATTTATTTTCACACTAATATGGAAATTAAGCGCTGACTATGTAATACATAGATGTGTGGGTGCGTTTTTACACTTGTGTGTTATAAAATCAATATGTGTATTAATATATAACATCGAATTAAAAATAATTTATTTCATAATTTTTGATTCACGCGCTGAGTTGAGTACTAAGCTACGTCATCCATCAACCTGCTATCGCTGGACTAAGTTTCATCAATACTACAGTGTTCTTCTACATACCAAGATTAAATTCAAGTGCTACGCAATAATGTACGTAAGTATTTATATTTTGACTTAAAATTTATAACCAATGTTTTCTATGTATCAGATAGTTTAAAAATGTATTACAATAAACCTCCTATCTGGTTATAAACTTTTACACAGATATGGTGTTAAAATTTACTTTATTTCAGGTCTGAATCAGAGTACTACCAGGCGGAGGCAAAGCGCGCTAAGAAGTTGCGCAAGAGAACAGCAGCGGAGTCATTATTGGACTCAGACAGCGAGGAGGAAGTTACACGGTAATATAATTATTTTATACAATTAATATACTAACTTTTATATGTGTGAAATAAAACTATTTTTATATTATATGTACGCTACACATCAGCTAACAACTTTTTTTTTTTTTCAGCAGAGAACCAAAGAAATCAACAAAACTTGCGCGTAAAAATTCAAGCAAGGCTAAGAAGGAGCCCGAGCCAGAAAAGAAAAAAAGGTAAGCCAACATTATCTTATTCGATGCTAGCGGACTAGTCTACATTTCTACAATATGGCGATCACAAATTTTAAGATCTTGAGTTTAAAATTTTACGTGAGGTTTTTGTTTGGTTTTTCGTATGTGTGAGTGGCCAACGATGGTGTCAGATTTTTCAGGATGTCTAAAGACATCTGACATAGATTGACGACTAGTGTACAATAATGACAGCCGGGACCAGCTGCATATACATAAGCAATGCCTTTATTTAATTACTCTACATTTTTTGGACATTTATTTTTACAGTTTAACGTTTTATTTAAATATTAGATTATTTGTATCACTAAATTAAAACTTATTAAAAAAATAGATAATAATAACTTAATGAAACTTATAAAATAACTTAAATTTAGAAATAAAATTGTTCTTGCGGCATGATGTCAAAAACCCCGACAGCAAACCTGCGCTGAATAGCTATAGAAGTAAAGTTTGCTCAAAGTTTAATGTTTTATTTCAGGTCAGGAGCATCGTCTTCTGCTGCATTTAACGATCTGTTTGGGAAGCAGTGGGAAGAAAGCAGTCCACAGCCACAGCCCCTGTACTCCAGCCTGAGCCGTAACGGGGACAATTCGTACGACGCAAGTCTTAGACGGGGAGTTCTATATAGAACTTAGGGTATTTGATGCGGGAGCTATCCGTGAGCTCCCGTTTGCTAAACGATACGAAGAGGTGCAAGCAATTCTTCGCCTCCAATTGTCTCATAAAGACCCTCAATGGGCGCTTGTAAAACAACTTTTTAAGGAAGGATAAAAGAAGTTCGATAAAGAGGGTGTATTTTACTTAAAAGTAAAAAAATAACCTATTGACGATCATCTTTTTTCCTTCTTTTAAATTTGTTTAGTTAAGGTTAATTTCTTTTTTATACTTATGATTTAAATAAGTATTTTTTTTTTCCTTCTGTTTTATTTGTTGTAGTTACAGTTTAATTTTTTATACTTATAATTTTAATAAGTTTTAATAAACTTTTTTAAATATGAAGATAAATTAAGTATTATTCAATAGTTTAAAAATAAATCTTTAATTAAACCTGAACATATTTTGACAACCTCTTAAATTTAAAGTCTTATACCTACCACAGACATATTTGATAACCTCCTTGTTTGTTTATAAAATGGGTAATAACACAATTTATTGTTCCGTTTGTGGTAAATCGATACCTAATAGATCATTTTCAGGACACTTACGTAGTATTTTACATAAAAACAATACTTCCATCCATTTAAATACTAATATTGAACAAATTAATTCTGCCTTTAAAAAACGCATAGTCTCTTATCGTATTAAATGTGATCGAAATGAGGAGGAGGATATTACAAACGCTTGCATTACTTCAAGTTCAAAGTATCTCACCGCGTCAGCGTTGCATTTGCAAGAATTTTTAAATACTGCTTTGTGTAATCATGGAAATGTCAAAGTAAGTTTTGAATTATTTATGAAAGTAATTTTGCCTAAGGATGATACTGTCGAAATTAAGTCGTTCACAACAAAAAATATGATATTACATAAATCCTATAATTTTTCTGAATTATTACAGAAACTTATTGATATATTTTCCAGCAAAATTGAGGAGTTTCAAGAGAAAGGCAGTGGGTGGTCTATATTAGATATTGTTTATTTCGAAGTAAATATCAATAAGTATAACCCCTTACAGGGTTCTAGTTTTATAAAGTTACCAAGTAATCTTCTGTCTAAAAAAGCATGCTTGAATATTAAAAACATTGAAATCTAGTATAATTATAATGTATATCACTAACATTTAAATATTTCACTAATTCTTTGGGTGGTTTTAAGTTACCAAAACTATCGAAATATTCACAATAATCACGTAATGTGGATATCAAATGAATTGCTTTGCTTAACGAATAAATAATAAAGTACCGGGATTATTCAAGGACGAACTCGGTGGAAATATTTTATTAGAATTTGTTGGTTTAAGATCAAAATTATATAGTATCAAAACAAAAACAACAGAGACTAAAAAAGCCAAGGGTGTAAAAAAGTCAGTTGCAAAAAAATTAAAGTTTAGTGATTATATCAACGTTTTGAATACCGGTAAGGAAATACGAAAAACAAACATTCTGTTCAAATCTATAAAACATACAATATTCACCCAAGAGCAGAATAAAATAGCGCTCTCTCGAAATGATGATAAGCGATTTATTCTTAAAGATAATATAACAACAAAATCTTGGGGTCATTACTCGATTACCGTGTAACCAGAAGGTTAATCAAATATGTCTGTTTAAACTGTTGTACTGTTTAAAATAATCTAGACATTATATTGTTATAAAATTTAAGTATAGCAAATAATTATATTAATAGATATCACTGTTTACTTATTTACTTAGTTATAATATTGTTAAAAATAAATGTGAATAATAAACTACTGTTTTTAATTTAAAGCTCTCTTCAAACCCAATCTTCGCACTAAGATGTAAAGGAGGTTGTGGAAAGTACTGAAAAAAAGCGTAAGAGTTCTTACATTGAATTCTGTATACTATATTTTCATTTACATATATAATAATTTGTAAAAAAGAATGAATTCATGGCATCAAATATATATGAATGGAATAAATATAGAATTTTTTTTTTGTGATGAAAAATTTGTGATGTATATATGATACTTAAAACTAGATAACATCCAAGACCCAAGGAATTTGAAAAATACCATACTACATAATGCCTTGGCTGGGAATCGAACCCAGAACCTCTGAGTGGCGGGCGAGCATGGTAACCGTAACGCCACAGAGGTTGTCGAATGAAATACGTATAATTAGAATACTACTGAGCCGCATATGAAATATGATAGCTACTGTATTGATATACCTGCTAGTTACAAGGTGGAGGTCGTGTACGGACATGTCTATTCCTGTTTATTTAGGTGTGCGAGGAACGCTATGTTTTGCAATACAATCACTTTTAATTTATAAAAGACTCATGTTGACTATAAAGATTTTTCATTTGTATATTGGACAGCCAACCCGCGATACATCATCTACTACATCGATTCATTGCCAGTGCATCAAATTTGTAACTGAATGTAAGTAGACATATTTTTCATAAATGATAATGTATGTCAAAATATAATGTTTGTTACTTGTTATTTAATTTATATTTTTGTTCTTTACAGATCATGTTGGACTCACAAGAAACCAATTGCATATTGTGCTCGCAATACGCTCAAGATCCTGATGAAGAATGCTTTCAAGGATTGAGAAATCGAATTGCAGAGCTAAAGAAAATAGAAGAAAAGAAAGAAGCTGCAAAAAAGAAAAGTGGAATATCATCCTCCTCTTTTGTTATCAGCAAAGCGAAGAAAGGCATAAGGATGATAAAAATTCAGGTGATGAATTTGGAAAACGAAGCTAGTACGTCATATTCTTCATCGCAGTGCAGTGATGGTACCGAAAACGTTATACTTAGTGCGCAATATGTGTTGAGTGATACTTTTGATGAAATAATGGACCTTACGGAAAACGTTATTAGTAAAATTAGTAAAAAGCTAACTAGTGATAACTTTTGATTGTATAATATGTATGTTATAGTTTAAGGAAATCTAAATAAGTATATAAATTAATTATTATTAGTTTTAGATTTAAATTAAATTATTTTATTTAGTGTAACTCTAATTATTGTTATATAAGGTTTAGTTAAAGAAATCAATAAATTGAATAGTAATGTAAATAATAAAAATATGGGTGTTAAATATAAATAGTTTATATATTAGTATATCTCAGAATAATAACTTAAATATGTGAGTAGTGTTAATTTTATACTGTTACTTAATTATGTGATACTTTAGTTATATGTATTCATAAAAATGATATAAATTAAAATAAATATTTTGTTAATAATAATTGTTATTATGTATTTTACTGTAAAATTTATTAACTAAGTAATAAAAAACGGTATAAAATTATCTTGTTTTTTTATTGTTTATAAACTTAAAATATACTCGTATTACAAATAAAATTTATAAAAATACACTATTCTATCATATTTTACATAAAAAAACATTCTTAAAGAACTTATTTATATAATATTATATATTTATTTAAACAACATGCATTACAAAATTAAATATTTTCTAAGTACCATTTCTTTATACAAATAGCATTTTTTAGGGCACAAAAGTTCTTATGACTTAGACAATTGAAAGTACATTCATTTTTGCAATAAGTTTTATATAAAGTCAAAAAATTTGGACTTCCTCTGTCTTCTATATCTATCAAATCACAATCATCACACATTTCCTTAATCCATTTCTGTTTTTCGAGTCCTTTCATGACAATAGTTTTGTTTCGCATCATTGGTATAATGATTCTTTGGAATTCCCTGAAACCTATGTGTCCAGAATTCCAGAGGACCCCTCTCTGTCGCTCAAGGTATCGAACGGTCTTCTTTTCTTTCGAAGATAATGTTGTAAATGCATATGGAGGTTTAATTAAAAAAACTTGAGTGAACTCCACAGTAGACAATGCAAATTCTTTAATAATAAATTTATTATAGCAATCCTTGAATCCTTGAACATCAACGAAAATAATCGAGTTCATGATATTTTACGAACAATGTTGCTCAGAGGTTTATATTCTACTATACAGTCATTCAAAATGAGACAATATGCTGTTGTCTGATCAGGTATCTCTTTGTTGCACTCTAGTTCAAGACGGATGTTGATTACCGGCCCTGATTTGATATTATCGTTCTGTCTAGAACAATCTATCACGAATAACGGTGCAATATTTTTAAACTCTTGAGCAGTCAACAACGAGTTGTATGGGCGGTTATAATAAGACTGCTGAAAATTTGCATATTGCTCGTATATTAGTGCATAGTTATGTTTTGCAAAGTTGGTATTGTAACTTTCGTACGGGTAATATGTAGAGTTTAAAAAAACTTTAACGTCTCGAATATCGCAGTGATCGAACCGTGACATATCGTTCATCCCATTGTTGTTTCTGTTTGTTTGTAAATCTAAAATAACATATCTAGGTTTCTCAATTTGCGATGAAGTTTTAATTGCCCAGGTGTGTTTTGTAGTCTTTGGTAACAAAGGGTACTCATAAAGATCCCAGTTTCTAAACACTAATTGAACTGGTCTGTCTTTTTCGAGTATTTTGAGTAAATTAATTCTTTCTCTATCAGATACTTTAACGTGAGGCATGCGCCATACAATCTTTTTTATATCAATACTTGCAACCTCTTCACCAGTGTTTAGCTTTAGAGCATTGATGTTAGTATTACTTCGTAGCAAAACAAGCTCATGTTTGCAATTGACAATATTTTTTTTATAATCTTCTGCAAAACCTAATATGTTTCTGAGAGGTACTGAAGCAGCAAAATGACCTCCAATTTCATTTTTAAAACCGTTAATATCCCAACCCCACACTTTGGATACCTTCGACTCAGCTTCGTTCATAGATACCAGTGCTTTAATAGTTGAAGTTACGCCAGCATTCTTTACTTTGTCGATTTCAACACCGTTTAATTCATATCTTATATCTTGAAAAAGAAATAGAAGAGGGTTGTTTGTAAACTGTACTACTGGAACTGCTTCCCTGCTCTCACCTTTGATAACATTGACTACGGCTTCAACATACAAGGTACTTGCACATGGAAGCACATATAAATCTTGTTGGTTTATAGGTATCCGAATTTCATCATTTCTATTGAAAGTAGTTATGTACGGTTTGTATGAATAAATTTCTATACTATCTATGGAGTTGTCATAAACAGGTGGGCTAGTTATATTTAAAATACTCATTTTAGCAATCCAATCGATTTGAGAAAATTTATATTAGCAGCTGTTAATTTCTTTTTTTTATCACGAGTATGTGTGATCTTCTTGATTGCTCGATGGGTACTAATCTTTTGAAAAGATAGAGTTGTGTATTTATTGTAGTCGATCATATTTTCTTCAAATGTAAGTACAATTGTACTTCCTCTCCGCGAAAATTTATTAAATTGTTTTTTATGTCCAATATTCTGATATTTATACTATTTACCGTGCTTCTGTTCACCGGAAAATATATGGTATTTTTTGGAATTTCTATTATTCGGTAGCCAGGAGGGACATTCAAAGCGAATTCATGAATTATATGACTTGATTTTCCATTAATGTAGGAACCTTCAGTAATATCACATTCAACCCGTAGCACAGTTGTAGATAGAATGTTCACTGGCAGTGGGGACATAAACCATTTATGAATGAATGAATGAATTATTTATTTTTTACAAGTAACATGACTCATTTTGTTAGTAATCTTATAAAACTAGGGATTAGTAACATTTAGTTTTTATTATTCTTATTTTTATTTTATAAAGGCCACTCCTGCACTACTCCCCCGATGTGGCACAGCAGTGGTTAACATACCGGCAGTCCAGCCTACTTGCGATCATCTTTAGGATGCTGTTGTCGCTGTCCCGCACCCTGCGCACCAGGGACGCGCATCTTTTGCGCATTGTAGCGTAAAAGCAATTTACTTGCGCCTCAGCAAACATCCCTGATGCACTACAGAAGCGGGGCAGCCCCAAAAGGATCCTAAACGCATCATTATATTGGACACGGAGAGCGCTGTAAGCTTTTTGAGTATATCTAGCCCACAGGCTACAAGTATAGAACGATGTGCAGAAAGCTCTGAATAAAGTTATTTTTACTTCTCGCGAACAACGAGCAAACCTGCGGGCCAGCATGTTCGCTCTCACTGACAACGCTCTTCGTTCCCTCTCAATATCGGCATCATTTTTGAGGCCGGGAGTCAACTCGTGACCTAGGTATTTTAATGTATATACTCTCTGCAATAAGTTTTTGTTTAGAGTAACGGGTGGTATATTATCATATCTTTTATTCCCGGCCTCAAAGACCATAACTTGGCTCTTTTTGACATTGTATGTCAAACCATGAGAAATAGCATACTCCTCACATATTCTCACCAAGCTTCTCAGACCACAGATGGAGGCGCTCATCAAAATCATATCGTCTGCGTACGAGATATTATTGACGCAAACGCCATCTATATGACAGCCGACTCCCGATCCGCTAAGCCTCTCTATCATCTCATTTACATACAGATTGAAGAGAGTAGGAGAGCTCAACCCCCCCTGCCGCACTCCACACCCCAAACTGTATGATCTAGAGAGGGCTCCGTCCCATCTCACGCTATTGACCTGGTTCCCATACCAATACTTGAAAATATTAATGAGTTCCCCAGGCACGTGGGCATCATCAAGTTGTCCCCATAGTATATCATAGGAAACCAGGTCGAAAGCCTGCGATAGGTCTAGAGAACAAGTGAAAACTGGCGTTTTACGTTCCGTATAGTAAGAGATAGTGTGCTTAACGCACAATATGGCGCTTTCCGTGGACAGTTTTGGTTTAAAACCAAACTGATTGTCATGCAGATTGACAAAGTTGTTCAAATTTCAATTTTGTTAAGCACACTATCAAATACCTTTGAGATTACCGTTGCTAACGATATAGGTCTATAGTTGCTTGGATCTGAGAGATCGCCTGTTTTATTTTTAACAACAGGCACCACTATAGTACGCATCATATCGTCAGGCATGTAACTATGTCCTAAACAATAATTAAATAACAAAAATAATACACGTGGAAGGTGCGGGCCAGCAAATTTAAGATGCTCAATACTGAGCCCGTCGTGGCCAGGTGATTTTCCTCTAGACATCGATTTAATGATAACAGCTATATCTTTAGTCGTACAAGTTATTTTCCTTTTCACATCGGACTCAATATTCAGTTTCGATTGTGAGGGCCCGAGTGGTGATATAGCTGTAAAGCGATCTGCAAACATGTTTGCTATATTTTCAGGCTCACTCACACCACCAACACTCGCGGGTTGACCCGGCCTACATTGCAACCTGTTGGTGTGTTTCCAAAACGAACTAAAATCATTTTTAGAATGATGCGAGGCTAAGATATCCATCTTAATCTGGGTTTGGTGATCTTGACACCACTTTAGACGAGATTTAAATATTTTCCTAGCCTCACACATTTCATTAAACACGTCACCGCTAGGAGGTTTGCCATGCAACTCCCACAATTTAAATTTTTGCCTGGCCACCCCGTGAGCCTTAGCCACATGTTTATTCCAGCCCGCAACTACTTTTCTGGCCGGTTTTTTTACTTTGCGACCTACTATCGAGGATTCCTTAAGGGCCTGCACTATATTTCTATACAGTTCGTCTATAACCAGTTTGTGACTAGGGTCATTACATACTTTATCACAACAGTTATGCAGTTCAGTAGGGCAATCAATAAGTTTTAACCGTTTATGACATTCCTTTTGATACATGTCTATTTGAGCGAATGTCCTTTCCCCCCATACAACGTCATTAACACATATCTTACTAGAACTTTTCATAGGTAATATAACGTCTAAATTACATTCCATTACAAGGGGATAGTGGTCGGACCAAAAAACGTCATAGGCAACATATACATCTTGAATAGAATTTAAAGCACCTTTGCTACATAACAAATGGTCTAACCACCGCTTAAAACCATTTATTTCACTCACGTAAGTGTGCGTACTAGATGATATACCTAATCTATCAAAATCAACACAAGACCATTCTTGATCCGTGCAAAAGTTCAATAGTTCGTAATAAAATTGTTCGTGTGGATGGGCATTATAATCTCCCAACATATACACACAGTCTACGCTACAACTGTCTATAATAGCACTCACCGAACTCAGTACATCCGTAAACTCCACTAGGTTCGCTTTTTCATCCGTGGGCATATAAATACACATCACTAGAAAAGACCTTTCTTTCAATATCACCTTTATTGCGCATATACGAGGATTATCACACTCAATGACTAACACGTTTTCGAAAACACTTCGCCTCCAGAGTAGGGCTACACCACCAAACGGTCTACCACGTAGCAAGCCCACCGTTGAGTCGATCGCTGACACTCCAGTACAACTAAAATCATCACTAATTGTATTCAGGAAAGGGATTTCTTCGTTAAACAACCATGTTTCTTGCAACGCTATTATGTCATGTGTTTTACACAAGTCTCGTATATTATCTATAGAACGTTTGACATTTTTACAATTAAAGGTCACAAATCTATGTGAGCCCATTTTATTTAGCGCTCCGTGTTTTTTACTTAAACTTAATCTGCGTAATCTGTCTTACTGACAAGTTTTATTTAAGTATTTTTTTTTTTGTTACTTATTTGCTCGTGAATTGCCGCCTTCTTTATCCGAAGTATCGTTTTTACGCTTCAATTTAAAATTTACAAAACGACGGAAAATAACTCCCTTTGGCCATAATTTTTCATCAAGAAACAGTGAGAGCTTGGTCTGTGCTACGAAGAATTTATAAGCTTTATAATCGCATTGCCGTTTGATAGATATTCTTTCCAGCTTAACCACTTCCTTAGTTTTATTAGAAATGTATTGGACGATGTCATCTTCACACGAACTTTGGTGAACATTTGTTATAAATACAGGCACTTTCCGTTCCGCCGCTTTAAATAATGCTTCATCTCCAACTATCACTGTTCCCGATTTTCCTTCTACGCGGTTTTTTGATTTTCTCACCTTTTTTTGGACGACCGCCCATTCATTATTATCCCTTTCGGCTACACGCGCATACGAATCTTTATTTGATTCTTTACTGATCAGCTGATCGTCCGGCCGCTCGTCGCTGAGTACATTGCGCTGTGAGTCATCATTTGTTCGGGCGCAGTCCGATACCTGGCCGGCGCTCATTTCGCCGGTACCTCCAACTTCTTTCGAGTTAATAGTTCGATAATGCAGACTATAATCGTTTGGTAATAATGGCTCAGGGCTAGGTTTGCTTTCTTCATTCTCCACGATTGATTCATCAAAAAGCGAGAGACCTATAGGTCCACTATCACGATAGGCGCCTCTTTTCATGTTTATGTTAGCTGATGAAAACGGCGGCGAACAATGTTTTAAATTGATAAATTCGTTCTTTACAGATTCCAGCTGATCTACTGTTGCATATGACGTCTTAATTTGCATGATATCCAAATGCACCATCGCCAGATCTTTTAAGAACTTAGATACGTCCAAATGGTCCATAGTAATATTCGGCAATTTCTCCAAATTTCTAGCCACAAACACAGGCAGTTTATCAGGCTCCGTTACTTTCAAAAAATGCAGCATATCGTATAACAGTCGATCTTGTTTTCCTTTACGCTTCCGAGCAATTTTAGGTACATCCGACGGCACTGATTCAAAAAGTAACGTGTGAGCTTTTTGAATATCTTCACTTGTAAACGTTGCCGTACATATTTTCACCAGACTTTCTTCGTCGGCCCTGGACAATTTGGCCTTTAAATAGGCCAATAACTCGTCTATCACTATGTTACAGCTAGCACATTTTACTGTATTACGCGACATTTTTGCGGACTATAGCCTCGCATACGGAAACACGCACGTTACGGGGGAATGCGCGCGCGCGACTGACATTTATCTTTCTTGAGAAAAGTTTTACCGTAACCTAGTAAAGGTCCAATAGAATTTGGTTTTTCAAAATGAATATCTTTAGAGCAGAATATCGAGAGCCTCAATGTGTAATTGTTGCACAATAACTTGAAAACACAATTGTTTACTTTTGATTGTAAGAACTCACTGATGTCTTGGAGTTCATAAGCTCCCTCAGGAATTTCAACCACTTCATCCACACCATAATAAAATTTATTATTAGTTTTTGTAATATTTGGTATAGAATTAAATGTAGATAAGTGTAAAAGAGAGCACTCATATTGACCATCTAGTTCCAATGGGGGGGAATAATTCGTTGTTAGTACTGAGCTGTTTCCAGTTATGGACAGAGTGAAAGACATTTTTAGAATGATGTTTTATTTAAACGTAATAATTATTATATACTATATTTACACCAAAAGTCTTGCAAAAATTACACAAATGGCCACAATTTACAGTATCAAAGTTTTGAAATCTAGTATAATTATAATGTATATCACTAACATTTAAATATTTCACTAATTCTTTGGGTGGTTTTAAGTTACCAAAACTATCGAAATATTCACAATAATCATTTATTTTAGCATAGGCTACCCAGTGAGTTCCATTATTATTATAACTGTCTAAGTTTAATATACCACACTCTATGGGTTGTGGTTTACATGGCAATCTATCTCTCATATACACACCTCGAAAATATGGAATATTTTCAGTGTATTTAATAATATCGATATTCGAAAGAGCACGATTGGGTAGCCTGTTCATTAGTTTTTTGTAGATTTCAAAAATAACCCGCTTCCTTTTTTATATGGTTTAAGATAAAATCTTTTTCCTATCGCAATAGCCTCCATGGTTTTGTTATGATGTTCAGATTCACGTAAATTCTGTTGAGCGGTTTTACAATCATTTATGGTTTTAGCTATACCAGCAGCACCTCCTACTAAAGCGCCTAGTGCTGATAAACCCGCAAAAATTGGTATCAAAGGTAAAATCCCTCCTGTTTTAGGGATTGGTATTATTCTCGGTAAACGAACGTGACTTGTCCTAGGAATCAATTTTTTTGCTGCTTCACAAGCATATTTAATAGCAGTTTTGTTATCCTTTGATTTCAGTTTCTTTATATGTGAACGTATTTTTGACACAATGGTTTTAAATTTTTTTATCCCAGCACCTGATTTTAATTTTGCTTTTATAACTTTGTTAACTATCCACGATGCCAACTTTTCACCTTTGCTAGCGTCGTTCGAATGTAATCGCTTCTTGGCCATTTTCATCAGTTGTAAATCTGCTTTATGACGTACGGAGAGTTCCGGATTGTTGTATGCAATATCGTGGTATTTACAAGCTTCGTCTTAATGGTTAATACCTTTATCACCTCTCGATAACCTTTCTTGTAACCTAGTGCCTGGTCCACAATAGTTGTAACCTGGCAAGTGAAGCTCAAACGGAATATTGTTTATCAAATTATTGACAAGTCCACCTCCTTTCATTTCTTGTTCTAAAATGAGCAAAATATAAGATGCTAACACTTATATTATGTATTATGATACAATAGAATTTCTATCTATCCAACAGTTTTCTTCGTCAGAAAGTCCTAACCATTTGACAAACAATTTATTGTTTTTCTTTCTTAAAATTTTTTCAATTAAGTATATATTTGGATACTTGGCTTTTTGTAACTCTTCTTGATAAAATGAACCCAAAATATTTTGTTTTCGTTGATCTTGTATTAAATATGTCACTGGTTTAGTATTATTAACCGTTTTAATTGTGAAAATTTCTGTAGACCAATTAGGTGTAAAACCTTTTGCAAAACTACTCTTGTATTTACTTATTCTAACGTGGTCACCTATTCTAAATTTATTTTTGATTAATTTACATCGTTTCTCTTGGAATTTTTTAATGTTATGGTTAACTAGGTCTTCATTTTTTGTATTTACATCTACCGGTTTAAAATTAGTGACGCTATGTTTTTGATTGTTATATGAAAACAAAACGTCGTTCAAAGTTTTTCCTATCCATTTATAGTTACCATTATAACTGAAATGTTTATACAATTTAATCTTTAATGTTTTGATTAGTCTTTCTACAATTGAAGCTTTTTTTGTTGAATACGATGAATAGTGGTTAATTTTCATTAACAGCATTTGTCTTTTAAATTCATCGTTATAAAACTCTGTCCCTCTATCAGTTTGTAGATTTTTAGGGATACGTCCACTTTCCCTTATAATTTGAGTAAATGCATTAACAACCTCTTTCTTTGATTTAGTTTTTAAAGGAATTATCCAAGCATATTTTGAGAAACCATCAATGACAGTTAAAATGTAAGCGTATCCACTATTATACTTTTTTATAGATTGAAAATCAGCCAGATCCGCTTGCCATAAGTCGTCTATTCCTTTCAAGATCACATTGCGACCATCAAAATTTCTGCGTGCCGATCTATGAATTTCATTTACCACTTGGTGTTTTGCCATTTTGTAGTTCAATTATTTTATCGATGTAGTCTTTCGTATAAAACTTTTTTTAGAACTGAATAAGATTGTTTCTCACATCCTTTTTTATTGTCTTTATAAAAGCATTAATTTCATCAACGATTTTTTTATCAACATATTTTTTGTTCACCGCATCGTCATTTGCCACAGGTTCTGGAACTCCTCTCAATCGAGATGATTGTAAATCAAAATCCCCTTTTTCCGATCTAATTAGGTGATTTGTCGAACAATCTAGTATTTCCGACAAACGTAGTCTTTTATGAACATGGTGTCCGAATTTGTCTACATTCATTTTGAATCGAAGTCGGTCACCGAGGAGTAATAAATGATCTTAATTGAAGGTGAAGTTGTTAATTTATAGTCCCGCTTTCACGCAGTTCTTCTATAATTGAAATTATTTCGTTATCAAGACCAGTGTTGCCTGCATCTTTAGATGCTATTAATAATTTCAGTCTTTCAACTAATTCATTAGGATCATCCCAGTAAATGTAGTCAGTATTTTTTTTAAACTTCTTTCTTAGAATCATGCCTTCTCCTTCGGCTATATCCTCAGTATTACTGACAGAAGACGTAGAAGGCTTACGTAATTTAAAAAGTGGTTTAATAATGTGTAAATACTTTCGTCCTTTGTTAGATTTAATTGGTTTACTGGGATCGAAATCTCGTCGATGTGCGTTTGTAGCAATTAACATTGCTTTGTATTCTTGACTATCATGTTCGGTAACTAGTTCTAAATTAGGAACTTTTTTGAACAACAGCTCTATAATTCCTGGTGTTATTTCATAATCACGACCTGCTATATGTATATTTTGGTTATTTATATCAACACGTGATGTGCCCATCATTAGTTTACTCCTTTCTCTTCTAACTCCAAAAGGAACATCATCAAATATTTCTGAAGAAAGTGACCAAGATGAAGTATTTTGACTAGGACTCGGCATCGAATCAACAGTTTTAAACGATGTATAGCTGTTATTAATATTATTCTCTCCCGAGTCTCCCGAATCATCAAAACCAATATCTTCATCAGAATCGTTTTCAGAATATTCTTTGGAAATATTGTTTGAAAGGTTCATCTTAAGAGTTTTGTTGAAATTTGATTTGGGTGATACAGTTCGCCTTTTTATGCAAGGTTTAGTCAAGATATCATCTTCAGATTCTTTTGATAGAATTTGATTATTTTTATCTTTTATCAACTCACGTAATGGATCAGATACAGGTTTAAGAATCGTATTGAAAACATTGTCGTTGTAGGATTCCATAGTTCTCATATCTTTAATTTTCTTTTTAACAGCTTCTGCAACTTTAACTATCTGAGCCTTTAACTCTTTTTCCATTTTGAATAAGTACGTTATACGCCTGATAAAGTAATAGTTAAACTGAATTAGTTTTTTAATGAAACATTCTTATATGCTTATATATGACTCTCAAACAACACAAAAGTATCGAAATTCTTTCGGTAACCGCCTCCATTCTTTGCACAATCCTTATTTATTACTAAAAAGTTATAGGGTTCGCTCCATATTTTTGAACACATTTCTCGGAATTGAGACCACGACATATCAGTATTTACATGTTCGTCATATACATGGCGGAGGTTCACATCATCCTGTTTTAATAATATCAAAAGATTTGCGTTATCTCTTATTAGTTGTTTCGGAATCTTACTGTACGTTTGATTCAAGTAAAAACAATCGATAAATTTATGTTTGTTTGTTTGTTTGTAATAACTTTATTGTACCAAAACAAATACATATACAAAGACAGCTTACGAAAGAGCAAATATACAAAGGCGGACTTATCCCATGTAGGGATCTCTTCCAGTCAACCTGCGATAGATTGAGAGGATATTTACTCAATTAAAAGGTAGTAGCAAGTACGTACAAATTTAACTATAAGACCATGCTTACATTCCTACATATACATTATAAACATACATAAATTAATATATCAATACATACACATATACTGACTATATATATATATATACATACATATACTATACATATTGAAAACGAAAACATATCACAGATAAGTACCTAATTCAGTCCAAGTGTGATGTAACCAAAGAGGACTTTGATAACCTAATTTTAAAAGAGTCCAGTGAAGGTGCCATCTTTACTTCAGCAGGAAGCGAGTTCCAGAGCTGTGCCGCCAATACTGTAAAAGATTTGGAATACGACTGAGACAAACACCGTGGAATTTCCAGAACGAGGCTACCGGCTGAGCGCAAACGACTATCCAAATCTCGAAAATTGAATTTGCTGTGCAAGTAATTTGGGGAAAAAGGATTGAAAAGGGCGTTGAAGAGAAGGGAAAGAATATGAATATTGCGACGTATCCTAACAGGAAGCCAATTTAGTTTTTTCCGAAACTCGGTAATGTGGTCGAATTTTCGTATGTTGAAGACATACCTAATACAAATGTTTTAAAGGCGCTCTAATTTGTCAAGTAGTTGCTCTGCAGGATCCAAATATGCCACGTCAGCATAATCGAGAATAGGCATAATCAAAGAACGTGACAGTAGTACTTTCGTGCTTATTGGGAGAAAATTTTGCAATCGCCTCAGAGAATGCAAACCCACAAACATTTTGCGACTCACCTCATTAATTTGGGCAGACCAAGACAATGTTTCATCAAGAATTATTCCCAAGTTTTTAACTGTTGGAGTGAAAGGAATAATAGTACCATTCAGCATAACATTGGGAACAATGGCAGAATGAAACTTTGCTATGAAATATGGACTACCAATCACAATAGCTTGAGATTTCTCTGCATTGACCATAAGCCCGAAGTTATGGGACCAAGTCGCAATAGCGGCAAGGTCGGAATTGATGGTGCTCACAGCGTGACTGAAATTATCGAAAGGGGCGGCCGTATAAAACTGCAGGTCATCTGCATACAAGTGAAAACAAGATTTAAGAGAAGACGTGATACCGTCAATAAAAATCGAAAATAAAATTGGGGAAAGTACTCCACCTTGAGGAACACCGGCAGCTAGGTCACACCAATCAGATTGACTCTGATCAATTTTCACCAACTGTCGACGCCCAAAGAGGTAAGAGTGAAACCAAGTTAGAGAAGATGCAGAAAAATTAAGGGAATTTAGGACACCGAGTAGTATGTCATATTCTACTGCATTAAATGCATTAGAGTAATCTAATAAAACCAGAATAGTAAGTTTTTTATTATCTATGTTCAATCTGATGTCGTCCGTGATCTTGACAAGGGCGGTAGTGGTGCTGTGTCCAGCTCGAAACCCAGACTGATGTTCATTTAGTAATTTGTACAAAGAAAGATATTTTGTTAACTGTTGCTGGATATAGTGCTCTAGGATTTTAGATAGGACAGGGAGTATGGAAATAGGACGAAACTCAGAGGGTAAGGAAGGGTTAGGCTTTTTAGGGAGTGGAATCACATGCGCACATTTCCAAGCAGAAGGAAATACCCCAGTGGACAACGAACAGTTAAAAATATCAACTAACATAGGGGATATCACAGGTAAAATAGGCCTCAGCATATCAAGGGAAATGCCATCATTACCAATAGCATTAGATTTCAACTTAACAAAAATATCCTGAACATCCTTAACTGACATTGGTGGTAAATCAAATGCTGGGCAATCAGGCTTAGTTTTATCAGCAAGCTCCGCAAGCGTAGCATTCTTGACGCTTGAAGGGAGGGTGGAGTCCGTAGAGCAGAAATGTTTATTGAGAGTGTTCGCATCAATACTGGGAATAGGATCAGATGACTGCTTACCAACCCCTAATCCCTTTAAGAATGTCCACATCTTACTAGGAGGGCAGTTCACAACATTTTCGTGAATATATTTACGCCTAGCTACCCTACAACGCTTATTACAAAGATTTCGTAAACAAGTAAACCTTTCCCGATTTTGATCGCAAGGGTTTCGGCGAAGTTTTATTTTGGCATTGTCCCTTTTTGCCATAAGTTTTTTAATATCCGGCGTCAGCCAGGGTGCTGGAAAATGCTTGACTCTAATCTGCTCGACCGGGGCATGCTTATCATAAAGGGCCAGCAAACGGGAGTTAAACGCTTCAACCTTGGAGTCAACGTCATTTGCCTTTCGAACTGTGTCCCAGTCCAGATCTCGAATATCAGCATCAAACGATTTCCAGTCGATAGCCCTGTAATTCCGCCTCAAAACAAACTTATGTCTTGGCTTTTTAGTACGCAGCTTAAATGAACTAAAAACGAAATCATGGGCCGAGAATGCCGGAGCATGAAGTTGACCATGCCTAGAAACAAGCTCTGGGGAAGAAGTGATTATAAGATCAAGAAGGGATGGAGGACCATTATGAGGAAAGTGAGTAGGATTAAGTGGAAGAACGTGAAGATCAAGAGAATGGAGGAGAGAAAGAAGTGAATTGGCTCGGGAATCTTTTTTAATAAGACATGTGTTGAAGTTTATGTCTTCCCATTGCGAAGTAATCCCTCATATTGGATTGATTCTCACATGCAACGTCATCAAAAATAATAATGGAGTATGGTTTTGCATCATGAGGGCTAAGAATAAGTTCATTGTCTTTATATTTCGCAAATGACACATCTGGCACTAAATTAAGAATATTTTCTAAATACACATATTTGGGTTGATATAATGTTTTTGAATAAAGATAAATGTTTTTAAAACGTAATCCATTATCATGTAAAAGAAGACCTATAATTACATTAGTTTTCCCACAATTAGAAGGACCACAAATAATACAGCGGATAGTATTAGGTAGCAGGTCTCCATGGCGGGAAATAAGTACCTCTTCATCTGGACATGCTCTGCTCAGTTGTAAAGTTTGCGATTGTTTAACGAATTTCATTGTTTTAATTACGAAGGCTGATAAAGAGTGAATGTTATTCATTTGTAAAGTTATGATTTATATACATGGATGGAACGAACAGTGGAGTGAAACGGAGCAATTCCATCAGAATATTGTGATACAATGTGACTCTGTAAACTTAATAATATTGAGGATCCTGGATAACTATCGTGAATGAAGGCTCGTACATTCTGCGCGAGCCTGAATGTACAAAAGTGACTCGGATTTCATTGTAAGTTTTTATTATTGTTGATTTGAAATTTAAGTAATATTTTTGGGAAGGCTGTATCACATATTCTGATGGAACGGACAGCGGAGTGAAACGGAGAGGTTCCATCAGAATATGACTGTGATACAGCCTTCCCATAAATATTACTACTATCCGTAAATCTCAAAATCATTTACTTGAAACTTTAAATAAGGTCTAATATCATCTTTATTAGGAGCAAAAAGAACCGTGGCAATTGAATCAAAACTGTAAAATTTCGTTTTAGAATCTAGACCGTTATCACCACGATTCGAGCTTACAAGTTTTTTGAATGTTTTCTATAAAACTGTTTTCTATTTTTGTTACAAAACACACAATCTTTCCGCATTACCTCCACTTTCCCACAACCGAAACATTTAACGCCATTTTCTTGCGTGCCATTTTCACGCGTACCTCTACAACTCGCAAAGTTGTGATTCGTTTTTCCGCACTTAAAACACTTTGGTGTCTGTTTAACTAATTGCTTTTTATTACTTAAATTAGCTAGCACACGTCGTACAAGCTGGCTTGTCATTGGCAACCGTCGAGGCAGAATTTTTAACAGCCGGTGCCGACTTAACCTTTGACTTATATGCAAAGTCAGTACCAAGCATACTGGAGCTAGTCCTCGATGGCTCCACAAACAACTCAGCCCGCTGGCGTGCTGCTTCTAACTTACGGCACTTATCCTTAAGTTGAGCAATTGAATCGATGGTAAATAGTGCTAACTGTTGTGAAAATTACATACATACATACTATCACGTCTTTATCCCTAATGGGGCAGACAGAGCATTTTGGGTCTTGCGGCTCTATGCAGAGCCTAGGGCCGCAAGACTCAAAAGCCACTTTTAGCGTCATGGTGGGCGAGAAGATGGAAAAGCAATCAATACAGTGACGGGTTGCTAGCCGCATCGCCTGTTAAAATGATTCGCATTTTTGCCCATTCCCTCGATCGGCTTTTACGATCTGCGCGGGAAGAGAAGCAGCTGGTACATTCTAAGTTTTTTCTTTTCTCCCAGACCAGCATGGGTATTTGTGAAAATTGTGGTCTAATATTATGGAGAAGAATGTCCAGTTTAGCTTCCTCGCTTAAAGGATTCTTTAAACGAGCAAACATGCAGAACATAATAGAAAAATAAATGTGTGTAGGTTCATCGGCTCCCTGAGTGCGTGACCTTATTTCCCCCAGTAACCTATAATCATGGTCCACTGGGCTAAACTCCTCTAACAAAATATCCCTAATCTGAGACCAGGATGAAACCTCATCTCGTACACCTCTAAACCATAGCAATGCCTGATCTACGAATAGTTGAGCTGCAGAATTGAACAACTTCTTATCGGAAACACCATATGCAAGCTGCAATTCATCAACTCTTTCAAGAAATGAACGAACATCCGTGACACCGTTAAATTTTAAATTCCACTTGGAGACGTTCTTATCACCGGAGCACTCAAGAGAAATCCCACCAGTTATTGGTGTAGCTGGAGGTGGAACATCAACAGAAACCGAAGGAGTACTTGGCTCGACTCTTGACAACAAATTATTCACCGTGTCAACCATTTTTGACTTCTGGGTCAACACAGCCGGATCATCAGATTGGATTCTTATCAACCGATGATACAGATGACCTCCTAAAGCGCGGCTCCTGTTAAGTGAGTACCTATCCTTCAACTTCACATATTTGTCCACGGCATCGCTAAGTTCCTGAAGCTTTTCCTTAATAATTCGAAATTCAGCCTCCGGAGAAAATTCTGTGTCTAAAATAGCCTCAGCTGGACATTCCAATAATAAATTTCTAAGTTGTTTGCGCAGACCTTCTACAGTACTGGCTGGAGTCTCTGAACGAATAATTACTTCATAGCTAAGCTCATCTTTCAACAATGAGTGAAATTGAATACTCCGATCCATATTGTTTATAAAAAAAATTAAATTTTGTTTCAAATAATATAAATTACACTAATTTAAGGCTTTGCTACGTATTTTCAGTGGTGACTTACAGTAATAATAAACAAAATATTAACACCGAACTACAATTTCAGTTTGTTTATAAAGTTATAAATTTTATCCAAAAAAATCCGTAAATTGTTTTAGGGATACACAAAACAAGTATTGTAATACCTATCAACAACTATTTAATTACTCTGGCACAGCATTAAACAACCAACTAACAATTTATTAAAAACTCTAAAATTTCCTCGGAGACATATAATAGAAAACTCAATTTTTACACAAAGTCCGCAAAAAATCGCAAAAAAGCATTAAATAATCGCTTAGCCACATGTACAACAATGTATATTAACATAATAAAAGCAAATAATAACACAATTCAAACATTTAAGTACTTTGAAAATCTATACATGTGCTCACTAACCTCAAATTTGTAACATGTGGTAGGATATTTTTCAAAAAAAACACTTTGTTTTGAAGATATTAATGTCGAATAATACAGTCGTAGACTAAATAGTATAAATTACCATAAAAAAAAAATATACAGTTTTCTATGTTTCCAAGGTGAAAAAAAAATTCACGGTTAATGTCTGACAATGAGAAATGTTGGTAAGCATTTACCTTCGTGGCTTGCCTGTCTTAGGACAAAGAAAATATCTCACCTGTTCCAATTTTCTAAAGGTTTTTAGAACAACGGATCCCAACCATCCCAGCTCTGCAGAAATATTCTTGAGCTGAAAAGGACAATAAGATGAAATTCAGTCTACGACATCAGACATGTGACAGTCGAATTTTCCAACGACAGGTTATGTTCCAAATACGTACCAGCGAAAACTTAAAGATTTTCTTACTGCCGCAGCAGAGCCCAAAACAAAATGCTGTTGAGCTTACGACGTTTTCTCCAGACCCAATAAACGTGGAGCGGCGACATCTCGCCGACCTTTGTCCTCTACGACCAACACCGGAAATCGCTTTTTTCCAGTTACAGTCTTTAAAACCGAATCTACATTGTCGACGAGAGGTTTCCCCAAAAGCAAACGACAACAATCCACTGCTGGCCTTCTTCGAGGCGAATAACAATGCAGAACCTGTATCACCACTCCTATGATTTATTTGAATGAACGTTCAAATAAAAATATATCTGTATTTTGCAATTCTGCTTACTTATTGTTTCGTTAATATGACCAAACCAAATTTATTTTCCCACATATTGAGGAAACGTCATGCGTCATAACACTACAAATGTCAAAGTGACATTTGACGTTGAAGAAGTAAACATGGCATAAGAACAAATTCTATACAGCCACGACCATAAACCCATTCACGGTTTCGTTCCGTGAATAAAAAAAATCACAACGTGACATTCTATAAATAGATTGAATATCAGTGGAGAAAGTGGGCAACCCTGCCTAACTCCCTGTCGTATTTTAGACTGTCTTTTTTCATTATTACTTTCTATTATTGTCTCTTGTTCTTTATACAGTTATTTGATTATTCTCCTGTCTCTGTAGTCTATGCCAGTATTCTTAAGCGCCTTCATCATTAGTTTCCAATTTACTTTATCGAACGCTTTCTCTATATCTATAAACGCAATATGTGTTTCTAAACCAAGTTCCAATCTTCTTTCTATTATAATTCTAAGTGCTAAAACTGCTTCTCGAGTGCCTTTGTTTTTGCGAAAACCATATTGGTCGTTGCCTACTATATTTTCTACTTTAGGTCGGATTCTATTTTGTATTATTTTTATCAATATTTTTGAAGCTTGTGTAATTAAACTAATCGTTCTATATTCTTCGCATCTTTTCGTATTTGGTTTTTTTGGTATCGTAACGGTTCTACTTATTTTAAAATCATTTGGTATTTTTCCTGTTTTATATATTTCTTGTATTAATTTAAATATATCGTCTATGAGTGTGTGACATTTAATATATTTAATAAGTTCTATTTGTATTCCATCTACTCCAGCGGCCTTGTTATTTTGTAAACTATTGAGTGCAAATTCAAATTCTTCGCGCGTTATTTCAGGCCTAAACTCGTTTTCTTCTACCCTATTTTCATCTTCTATATCCTCACCACACAAACCTTCTCCATCATAAAGTTTTTCTATATATTCAACCCATCGTTCTACTATTTCTCTATCATCTATTAATATTTTATTGACTTCATTTAAAATAACTGTACTTTTTGTTTTATGGTTTGTTTTTAATTTTTTTATGATGCTATAAGCTATGTCTGGTTTTCTTTTATTTAAAAATCTTTCTACGTCTTCACAGTCTTTTTCAATGGCTTTCTCTCTTTCTTGTCTGCATTTCAGTGTTATTTTATTAGATAATCGTTTGTATTCTTGTATGCTTTTGATATCGTTCTTGTTTCTGAGTGTTCTACGTTCCAACATTAAATCTTGAATTTCGTTATTTAGCCATTTCTTCCGCGGTACTATTTTTCTATTTTGTAAATGCTCTTCTGCACTTTCTTTTATAACATCTCTTAATGCGCACCAGTTTTTCTCTACATCTTTACTTTCTTCTGTACTTCTATTTTTTTTATATAATTCTAATTTATCTCCTACTTTATTACTATATTGTACGCTTTGACTACAATTTTCTTTTATTTTAGTGAAATCTATTTTCTTTGGTCTCTTTATTCTACTTTTTAGGGTTCCGTAGCCAAATGGCAAAAACGGAACCCTTATAGATTCGTCATGTCTGTCTGTCTGTCTGTCCGTCCGTATGTCACAGCCACTTTTTTCCGAAACTATAAGACCTATACTGTTGAAACTTGGTAAGTTGATGTATTATGTGAACCGCATTAAGGTTTTGACACAAAAATAGAAAAAAAACAATAAATTTTGGGGGTTCCCCATACTTAGGACTGAAACTCAAAAAAATATTTTTCATCAAACCCATACGTGTGGGGTATCTATGGATAGGTCTTCAAAAATGATATTGAGGTTTCTAATATCATTTTATTCTAAACCGAATACTTTGCGCGAGAGACACTTCCAAAGTGGAAAAAAGTGTGTCCCCCCCCCCCGTAACTTCTAAAATAAGAGAATGATAAAACTAAAAAAAATATATGATGTTCATTACCATGAAAACTACCAGCGAAAATTGGTTTGAACAAAATCTAGTAAAAAGTTTTTTTTAATATGTCATAAACTGCAATTTATCTTTCATTCAATTAACTCAAACATAAAAATAAATAAAAAATATATTACTACGGAACCCTTCATGGGCGAGTCCGACTCGCACTTGGCCGCTTTTTTTTACCTATAAGTATATATCACACCAAATATTATATCTATCCTCCCCATATCCCAAATATTATATATACCAAATATTATATCCCATGCTGGTCTGGGAGAAATAAAAAAAAACTTAGAATGTACCAGCTGCTTCTTTTCCCACGCAGATCGTAAAAGCCGATCGAGGGAATGGGCAAAAATGCAAATCATGTTAACAGGCGATGCGGCTAGCAACCCATCACTGTATTGATTGCTTTTCCATCTTCTCGCCCACCATGACGCTAAACGTGGCTTTTGGGTCTTGCGGCCCTGGGCTCTGCATAGAACCGCAAGACCCAAAATGCTCTGTCTGCCCCATTAGGGATTAAGACGTGATAGTATGTATGTATGTATCCTCCCCATACTGATTTGATGCATGTATTCGGTCGGTTCTTCCAACTCCCTCTCTCTCCCACTTTCCGACTGCGAATATCTCCTACACTCCTATATTCCTATCTACGGTTCCAACTGGTTTCTCAAACTATGAGAGTGGTATAACGAGGTTTGGCATCGCCAAGTTTGAGAAACTGAGGACGGTACACATACCGGGCTTGGTTTGCGAGCGTGATGATACACTCACCAAGGTACACCTCATTCATAAGCTCTTGCAGCGTAACTGCTTGCTGGGCGGACTCAGAACAGAACAGAACAGACTAGTAGTGACTGGTAGGGACCCTTTTTTTTGTCTTAACCCTTCAAATGTCGGCATAGCAGACACAATAGTCAAACAATACATCAGACGCCCGCTCCGGGCGTCCGACATTTAAAGGGCTAATATGCTTTGGCATACTGGGTTTGGCATAAAATATTTTGTCATAATAGTTTTTAGGCATAAGTTGTTTTTTAGCATACTGGTAAGTTGGGCATAATTATATTTTAGGCTAATTTGTTACGGCATAATGTTAATTTGCATAATCTCTTTAGGCGTAATAACTATAAGACTAATAGTATTTAGGCATAATATTTTTAAAAATAACAGAAACAAAATTAAGTTATTTAAGTGTTTATTTTTAATTATCATGCAAAAAAAAAAAATCACCCAGAACAAATGAGGGAAGTTAGGTGAGGGCAAAAGGGAAGTTAGGTTTAAGTTTTTTTTTAATGATCACCTGGAACAACTGTAAGACCAGAAAGGAAGTTTGATTCAACTTATTAGCAATTAATAAAAAAATTAAATACAATGAATAAAAATGTTATGCTTAATCATTTTTATGCTTAAAGTAATGTTATGTCTTGATAAATTATGGTTTGATGACATTATGCTTACATCCTTTTATGCTTTAAAATGTTAGGGCTAAATAATGATTATGCTTAAAATTATTATGCATACTCCATTATGCGAAAGAACGTTATGCTTAAAAACGATTGTGCATTAAACCAGTATGCTATGTGATATTATAGCTTAAATTTGTATGCATATAGTATTGACTGGTACTGATCGACTCGGGGAATGCGGGTGCGGGTTTAAGGGCCCGCCCTTGCCCTTGGGGTGTGCACTGGGTAGTGCACTGGGTAGTGCACACCCCGCCCTTTATACACTTTATATCAGTAATCTGTGATCAAGCATTATTTTCTGATGACTAGTAGTGACTGGTACTGATCGACTCGGGGAATGCGGGTGCGGGTTTAAGGGCGGGGTGTGCGGCTCGCTGAGCTCGTTCGCATCTCATACTTCAGTCGCCCGCACTATCGTGATGCTGTGTATGCTGTGGTTCATTACTGTCTATTATTAAATTGCATTATTTTTTTGTAAATATTTGGTACCTATACTTCATCAATACATATGATAAAATCAATACATCATCATCAATATCATCATCATCATCAATACATATAATAAAATCGTAACCGATCGCTGTCTGTACATGGAAGATAAATGAGTAAAAATATTTTTGGGGTCTTTTACCAACGCAATAGAACACAAAACAATGATTTTTAGAATTTTTGTCTGTTTGTCGGTTTGTCTGTTTGTCTGTGCGTTTGTGCACGCTAATCTGAGAAACGGCTGAACCGATTCGTTTGCGGTTTTCATTGAAATATTGTGATAAGTTTTACTTAAAATTAAGTGTTTGTTTTATTTAAATCCGTTCATAAATGAAAAAGTTAAATCAATTATAAAGAATCACGTCAAACATTTTTGTTCGAAAAACTGTGTTTGTAGACGCTAATCTCAGAAACGGCTGAACAACTTCGGTTGCGATTTTCATTTATGTATTTAAATAAGTTTCACTTAAAATGTAGTGGTTGTTTCATTAAAATCCGTTGATAAATAAAAAAGTTATATCAATTTAAAGAATCACGTCAAAGATTTTTGTTCGAAAATTTGCTATGAAATAAACTGTACAGTAGCATTGGCTAAAACTTTTGTCAATTTTATATTAAGGTTTTTATAAAATAATAAAGTTAATTACCGGCCAAGTGAAGGTCGGGCTCGCGCACAAAGGGCTCCGTCCCGTTATCTATAAAAAATCACGTTTGTTGTACGGGAGCCTCAATTAAATATTTATTTTACTCTATTTTTAGTTGTTATATCGGCAAGAGAAATACATCATTATGAAAATTTCAACTGTCTAGCTATCACGGTTTATGAGAAACAGCCTGGTGACAGACAGGTAGACGGACGGAAGGACGGACAGCGGAGTCTTAGTAACAGGATCCCAATTTTAGCCTTCGGGTACGGAATACGGAACCCTAAAATTTACTATTTTGATGTTTTCGGAGTGTTTTTATTAGTTTTTTTTGGTCACCGATAGATGGCGCTGTTAAAAATACACAGAACTTAGGGCCACAAGACCCAACGCCATGAAACGGCCATTTTTAGCATGATTGTGGGCGCGAAAATGGAAAAAGGAATCAAAATAGGAAGTATTAGGTTAGGCTCAGGGGATGTCCTCTGACTAAAGCATAGAGTGCAGTGAGCGAGTCACGGACCACCATAGCGGTCGCCGCGCCGGGGCTGGCCCATAGTGGCTGAGAGGTAACACCGCGGAGTTTTTAGTGGTAAACGCCACATAACCATACCGGTCTCCCGTTACTGGCAAGGTGTCCGAAGGGATTTTTCCCGCGCAAAAGAGACGCAACTGCTGCCTCCATGACGTGGGCCAGTCGGGCGATGGGAACGGGATTCCGTCGCTCCACAAATACGGTCCTCTAGGTTGAAAGGAGCATTTGTGTCAACACGCGTCTTTACCCTAGCGGATAAAATTGAAGGCCGATGTACCACCGCGCAGGCCACTCAGACTCCTCTCGATAACTGAGAGAGTACCTCGAATGAGCTCAGCCGAAGCCGCTGATAAGCGGTCGCCGTATACCAGGTCTTTGGAGCAAGATTTAGCACACGGCCTTGGCAAAAGCGGTAACGCCGTTATGTCACCATGAGTTTTTTTGTGAGTGAGAGCCATAACCGTCCGATTTCCTGTGGCCGAAAGGCACCTTTTCCTCACGTAAGAAGAAAGGTTAGGGAAAAAAGGTTAGGTTAAATTTAGGTTAGGCACTGCAATAAAAATGTGTGGAACACCCATACCAAGACTACTTAGTATTGTGACCTCCTTCCCTGAGGAACAAAAGATCATGGTCATTTTTCAGTTCTCCAAACCTCTAAACAGCCGTATAGGACGCCCTACCCGAGAAACTCTTCAAACGGAGGTTCTTAGTGAACACTAAGCAGACATTGATCTCAGAGAACACTAACTTCCTACCATCCTTGAATCTCTACTGGTAAAATGTGCCGAGACACTGGCACGTCAAATACCTGGAGGTATCTAAAGTTTGGCAGATGCCTCAGCTTGAAAGTCCACATCAATAGAATGGTGACGATAGTGAAGATGGCCCGGGGGAAGGTCTATCCAGTACTTTCCTCTCGCTTCCAGCTACGGACGCGGCTCATAATTAAGGCGATCTTAAGAAAACCTATGTTTAAGGTTACTTGAGGAACGCCGTCATCCGTCGGGACTTAAAGTAGAAATGCTTATCCCTTCGAATGTCGGCATTATTTCTCGACTTTCATCTCCCGCTTAGCGAAAGACATGATTGACAAGGCTTACCATTGCACCGCCACATCGGGAGGGCGGGGGAGAGGGAGTGATACGTATAGACGGTGGCGGCAGTTCGCTGCAGAGAGCTACAACAGATTAGTGATGTGGAGACTGACGCCAAAAGACGGAAGATGAATGAAATATTAGCAAAGTCACTACGTATTGCATAAGTATTTCGTATTAGAGAGACCCACGGCGTAGCAGTAACATTCGGTAACAGTGTAAGTTTACATGTAGTTTACAGTCCATGCTGGCAGAACCATGATGGCAGAAGGGCCGTCGAAATATCTGGCAAAAAACGATATTAATAGTCAAAATTCCGATCGACTTAGACTGTGACTAGAGATAATGTGTGATCGTAGTAAACAAGGAACCCTTATAGTTTCGCCATTTCTGTCTGTCTCTCTGTCCGTGGTTTTACTTAGAGATATTTAGTACCAATAAGCTGTAATTTGGCAACGGTCATGAACTTAAAGTAGCACTAGGCAGGGCAACTGGCCTGACGGAGCCCATGCGATGGGTTGACGAAATAATCAAAGTCGCGGGTTACACCTGGATGTGAGCAGCACAGGACCGAGATGTGTCGACGAAGACATGTCAATGCTCAGCAGTGGACGGAAGCAGGGCTGAGATGATGATGAAATCTTTAGTTTTAATTCTAAGTCGAAATTCACAACTACGGAACACTTCACTGTGCGTGACCTGATATGCACTTAACCGGTTTTATTAAAAATATCAAAATAACGATTCTTATAAACTAAAGTCCACGCTGACGAAGTCGCGGGCAACAGCTAGTTGTTGAATAAATAGGTAATTGTTGTTGTTTAAGTCACTTTGATTTTAGTTACATTAGTTAGTGATATTTGTGCCATTTTGTTCGTTTTCAGTCTGGCGTCGTTTTGTTTTTATTTATTTTTTTATTGTTTGTAACTAGCACAGACTCCAAAAAAAAAATTATAGTGTTATTTACTTACAATAAATAATATTTTCTTGTTTCTGCATAACTAATAAGAAAAATATTTATAACTTTTTAGTGTAGGTAACTAGTTCTTAGTAGGTCTAGGTTTTGAAGTCGTTTGTTGTTTTTTTTAATCAAATTTTTGCTAGTCGTGTGTGCTACCATCTGTTTATTCCTGCCAGCAACTCCAGTATTGCCTACTTACGGCCCCTCCAATAGTTTCTATGGCGTTGGGTATCTCTAACGTTCGTAATTATATTGTCTTTGGCGCAGTGTTATCTGTTGTAATTGGGAGAGGAAAAGAAAATGGAATGTAAAATGAGGATGATAGAGGACCATATGACTCACCTTCTAACATTTGGATTGCGTGCATGTTCTGATATTTTATTGCGATATTTTACTATTTACTTAAACGTGTGACCTAGTTGTGCTTTCTGGTCTTCGATGTTTTCTGCAGTTTTTATGATTTTCTTACACAAACAGCTTTGTTTTGTTATACATAAATTATGTGCACAATTGATCAGAGGTAAGTAATTATTTTATTTTAATTACTATATTTTTGTTGGATTATCGTTAGTTTGTTCCTACTATAAGTACCTATATATGGCAGTTTATAAAAAAACGTACGTGAAAATTTCTACTGTGTAGCAGAAGATAAAGCTATATACATTTTGACAATATTTCTAATGTATGTGTGATGATTTTCGACCCGAGCCGAGCATATTAGCCATGTCAATGTGGCTATTGGCTTTTATTCTTTTGTCTAGGATGCGCTCTTGATCGTAAAAAATATTTTCATTGGTTAAAAAGAACGTCAAAAAAGTCCTCAATGTATTGCGGTTATTTTGCTTTGCAACAAAATCTGTCTTCTCCTTAGCGTTGTTGGTTTGAATGCTACGTATATTAAGGCAGTGACCAATAGTAACAAATTTTTGTATACATCATTGGAGGTGTCATTTTTCGGAGTTCCCTGATAAGATCGAAACATGTCGGCAGTAGCTGAATCTATACGTGAGTAACCCATTCACGAAATATAATAATAATTTTTCTTTATTGTTTCTAACTGACATCGATTCCAAAAACATTAAATTATAGCGTAATATACATAACATATCTAATATTTAACTATATTTAATTGTTTTTTCATAACTGCTGCCATTTCTGTATGCCTGCCAGCAACTCCAGTATTGCCTACTTACGTCCAATATTTCTATGGCGTTGGGTATCTGTAACGTACGTAATTATATTGTCTTTGATGCAGTGTTATCTTGAGCTGTTGTAATTGGAAACGGAATGGAAAATGAGGATGATAGAGGCCCAAATGACTCACCTTCCAACATTCGGATTGCGTAAATTTCCTGTTATTTTTGACGTGTGCTTTCTGGACTTCGATGTTTTTGCAGTTATTATGATTTTTTTACACCAAACAGCTTTGTTTCGGAATACATAAAACATGTGCACAATTGATCAGAGGGAAGTAATTATTTTAATTTATTAGTTCTCCTTAGCGTTGTTGGTTTGAATGCTATGTATATTAAAGCATTGACCAATAATAACAAATTTTTGTACACATCATTGGAAGTGTCATTTTTTGGGGTTTCTAGATAGCTCAATTAATATTACAGTACCTGGGTGAGCGAGCTTTGCTCGGTCGTATCTCAAACATTAACCATATTTTTTTAAACTTATAATTAAAATATATATTTTTTTAAACAATAAAAATTAAAAAATTGTAAATAAACTTGAACATATAAAAAAAAGTAAGTCACCGATTGGGATTCGAACCCGTATCACTCTTTTTTGCCATCCGCGTCTTAACCCGCTGGATCAGACGGACATTGGCGAGCATATACTGCGTTGAAAGAAAAACGCATGAAAACTCAAAAACACGCGCTTTCTCAAACATAAGACTAATCTAGATCGATTGTTTTCCCGTGAAAACCTCCATATACCAAATTTCGCCGAAACCGTTAGAGCAGTTTCCGAGATTACAGAAATAAATTTATTCACATATAAATAAATATACAAGAATTGCTCGTTTAAAGGTATTAGATATTGGTCAATGGGTTTTCGCCAAGAACCGTTACGACTTTCCCTGTTTTTTTTTTTTTCAATAACATTATCTTTTTAGGCAAGCAACAGGGAAGATCTATGTTGAGTTGTTAATGGCGGCTTCGAAATGACTTAGTGGTCTTTAAAATTATAATTTATTTATTTATATAACTTAACCTACACTCCACGGCAAAGTTGTTTTTGTGTCTGTGTTAATTTCGTCCCAAGCTTGAGTCGTTCGCTCGCTCGTATGTTGGTCACAGGAAATCTAACGAACTTAACCTACAACCCACGACAAAGTTGTGTATGTGTCTATGTTACTTTCGGCCTAAGCTTAAGTTGCTCGCTTTTAATACGTAAATATAAAGCAATTTTAAATATAAAAAGCTTATTTGAAGTGGTCTCCATTGGCTGCATTACAGTCCTTTACACGTTGAGGCCAATTATCAATAGAAGCATGCACTCTTTCTTTATTAGTAATGAAGAACAAAGAAAATATAATTAAATATTATATATTGTAAGTATATACAAAACCTTAATTTTAAAAAATTGGAGTCGGTGCCAGCCAAAACCAATATTTTTTTGCAGAGTAAACTGCTTAATATCAGTAATCTGTGACCAAGCATTATTTTCTGATGACTAGTAGTGACTGGTACTGACTGACTCGGGGAATGCGGGTGGGTGCGGGTTCAAGGACGGGGTGTGCACTGGGTCTCTGCGGCTCGCTGAGCTCGTTCGCATCTCATACTTCAGTCGCCCGCACTATCGTGATGTTGTGTATACTGTAATTCATTACTGTCTATTATTAAATTGCATTATTTTTTAAGCTATTGCATAGCTTCTATCGCGGGCCTTGAGCGCGGGGACCGAATCCAGAAATTCCGTAACGAAAAAACCTCACGCTCCCGGCGGAGTGGGGAGCCATGTAGGTTGCCGTTTCGTCTCCGTCGTCCGGTTGCGACGTTGCCGTCCTTCCTTGTAAAAATTCACCGACCGAACGGAACCACCTTAATGCAATAGCTTAACCGCGGCAGTCCCAGAGTGCCACACGTTTTTTTGTAAATATTTGGTACCTATACTAGGTCATTGGTGAATAAATAGGTAATTGTTGTTGTTTAAGTCACTTTGATTTTAGTTACATTAGTTAGTGATATTTGTGCCATTTTGTTCGTTTTCAGTCTGGCGTCATTTTGTTTTTATTTATTTTTTTATTGTTTGTAACTAGCAGACTCCAAAAAAAATTATAGTGTTATTTACTTACAATAAATAATATTTAATAATATTTTCTTGTTTCTGCATAACTAATAAGAAAAATATTTATAACTTTTTAGTGTAGGTAACTAGTTCTTAGTAGGTCTAGGTTTTGAAGTCGTTTGTTGTTTTTTTTAATCAAATTTTTGCTAGTCGTGTGTGCTACCATCTGTTTATTCCTGCCAGCAACTCCAGTATTGCCTACTTACGGCCCCTCCAATAGTTTCTATGGCGTTGGGTATCTCTAACGTTAGTAATTATATTGTCTTTGGCGCAGTATTATCTGTTGTAATTGGGAGGAGAAAAGGAAATGGAATGTAAAATGAGGATGACAGAGACCATATGACTCACCTTCTAACATTCGGATTGCGTGCATGTTCTGATATTTTATTGCGATATTTTACTATTTACTTAAACGTGTGACCTAGTTGTGCTTTCTGGTCTTCGATGTTTTTGCAGTTTTTATGATTTTCTTACACAAAACAGCTTTGTTTTGTAATACATAAATTATGTGCACAATTTATCAGAGGTAAGTAATCATTTTATTTTAATTAAGAACTATATTTTTGTTGGATTATCGTTAGTTTGTTCCTACTATAAGTACCTATATATGGCAGTTTATAAAAAAAAACCTACGTGAAAATTTCTACTGTGTAGTAGAAGATAAAGCTATATACATTTTGACAATATTTCTAATGTATGTGTGATGATTTTCGACCCGAGCCGAGCATACTAGCCATGTCAATTTGGTATTGGCTTTTATTCTTTTGTCTAGAATGCGCTCTTGATCGTAAAAAATATTTTCATTGGTTAAAAAGAACGTCAACAAAGTCCTCAATGTATTGCGGTTATTTTGCTTTGCAACAAAATCTGTCTTCTCCTTAGCGTTGTTGGTTTGAATGCTACGTATATTGAGGCAGTGACCAATAAAAACAAATTTTTGTATACATTATTGGAGGTGTCATTTTCGGGGTTTCTAGATAGCTCAATTAATATTAAAGTACCTGGGTGAGCGAGCTTTGCTCAGTCGTATCTCAAACATTAACTATATTTTTTTAAACTTATAATTAAAAATATAAATTTTTTTAAACAATAAAAATTAAAAAAATGTATATAAACTTGAACATATAAAAAAAAGTAAGTCACCGAGCGGGATTCGAACCTGTATCACTCGTTTTTGCCATCCGCGTCTTAACCCGCTGGATCAGACTGACATTGGCGAGCATATACTGCGTGGAAACAAAAACGCATGAAAACTGAAAAACACGCGTTTTCCCAAACATAAGACTAATCTAGATCGATTGTTTTCCCGTGAAAACCACCATATACCAAATTTCAGCGAAATCGTTGGAGCAGTTTCCGAGATTACAGAAATAAATTTATACACATATAAATAAATATACAAGAATTGCTCGTTTAAAGGTATTAGATATTGGTCAATGGGTTTTTCGCCAAGCACCGTTACGACTTTCCCTGTTTTTTTTTTCAATAACATTATCTTTTTAGGCAAGCAACAGGGAAGATTTATGTTGAGTTGTTAATGGCGGCTTCGAAATGACTTAGTGGTCTTTAAAATTATAATTTATTTATTTATATAACTTAACCTACACTCCACGGCAAAGTTGTTTTTGTGTCTGTGTTAATTTCGTCCCAAGCTTGAGTCGTTCGCTCGCTCGTATTTTGGTCACAGAAAATCTAACGAACTTAACCTACAACCCACGACAAAGTTGTGTATGTGTCTATGTTACTTTCGGCCTAAGCTTAAGTTGCTCGCTTTTAATACGTAAATATAAAGCAATTTTAAATATAAAAAGCTTATTTGAAGTGGTCTCCATTGGCTGCATTACAGTCCTTTACACGTTGAGGCCAATTATCAATAGAAGCATGCACTATTTCTTTATTAGTAATGAAGAAAAAAGAAAATATAATTAAATATTATATATTGTAAGTATATATAAAACCATAATTTTAAAAAATTGGATTCGGTGCCAGCCAAAACCAATATTTTTTGCAGAGTAAACTGCTTAATATCAGTAATCTGTGATCAAGCATTATTTTCTGATGACTAGTAGTGACTGGTACTGATCGACTCGGGGAATGCGGGTGGGTGCGGGTTTAAGGGCGGGGTGTGCACTGGGTCTCTGCGGCTCGCTGAGCTCGTTCGCATCTCATACTTCAGTCGCCCGCACTATCGTGATGTTGTGTATACTGTGGTTCATTACTGTCTATTATTAAATTGCATTATTTTTTTGTAAATATTTGGTACCTATACTAGGTCATTGGTGAATAAATAGGTAATTGTTGTTGTTTAAGTCACTTTGATTTAAGTTACATTAGTTAGTGATATTTGTGCCATTTTGTTCGTTTTCAGTCTGGCGTCGTTTTGTTTTTTTTTTTATTGTTTGTAACTAGCAGACTCCAAAAACAAATTATAGTGTTATTTACTTACAATAAATAATATTTAATAATATTTTCTTGTTTCTGCATAACTAATAAGAAAAATATTTATAACTTTTTAGTGTAGGTAACTAGTTCTTAGTAGGTCTAGGTTTTGAAGTCGTTTGTTGTTTTTTTTAATCAAATTTTTGCTAGTCGTGTGTGCTACCATCTGTTTATTCCTGCCAGCAACTCCAGTATTGCCTACTTACGGCCCCTCCAATAGTTTCTATGGCGTTGGGTATCTCTAACGTTAGTAATTATATTGTCTTTGGCGCAGTGTTATCTGTTGTAATTGGGAGGGGAAAAGGAAATGGAATGTAAAATGAGGATGATAGAGGACCATATGACTCACCTTCTAACATTCGGATTGCGTGCATGTTCTGATATTTTATTGCGATATTTTACTATTTATTTAAACGTGTGACCTCGTTGTGCTTTCTGGTCTTCGATGTTTTTGCAGTTTTTATGATTTTCTTACACAAAACAGCTTTGTTTTGTAATACATAAATTATGTGCACAATTGATCAGAGGTAAGTAATCATTTTATTTTAATTACTATATTTTTGTTGGATTATCGTTAGTTTGTTCCTACTATAAGTACCTATATATGGCAGTTTAGAAAAAAAACGTACGTGAAAATTTCTACTGTGTAGCAGAAGATAAAGCTATATACATTTTGACAATATTTCTAATGGATGTGTGATGATTTTCGACCCGAGCCGAGCATATTAGCCATGTCAATGTGGCTATTGGCTTTTACTCTTTTGTCTAGGATGCGCTCTTGATCGTATAAAATATTTTCATTTGTTAAAAAGAACGTCAACAAAGTCCTCAATGTATTGCGGTTATTTTGCTTTGCAACAAAATCTGTCTTCTCCTTAGCGTTGTTGGTTTGAATGCTACGTATATTAAGGCATTGACCAATAAAAACAAATTTTTGTATACATTATTGGAGGTGTCATTTTTCGGGGTTTCTAGATAGCTCAATTAATATTAAAGTACCTGGGTGAGCGAGCTTTGCTCGGTCGTATCTCAAACATTAACTATATTTTTTTAAACTTATAATTAAAAATATAAATTTTTTCAAACAATAAAAATTAAAAAATTGTATATAAACTTGAACATATAAAAAAAAGTAAGTCACCGAGCGGGATTCGAACCTGTATCACTCGTTTTTGCCATCCGCGTCTTAACCCGCTGGATCAGACTGACATTGGTGAACATATACTGCGTGGAAAGAAAAACGTATGAAAACTCAAAAACACGCGTTTTCCCAAACATAAGACTAATCTAGATCGATTGTTTTCCCGTGAAAACCTCCATATACCAAATTTCAGCGAAATCGTTAGAGCAGTTTCCGAGATTACAGAAATAAATTTATACACATATAAATAAATATACAAGAATTGCTCGTTTAAAGGTATTAGATATTGGTCAATGGGTTTTTCGCCAAGCACCGTTACGACTTTCCCTGTTTTTTTTTTTCAATAACATTATCTTTTTAGGCAAGCAACAGGGAAGATCTATGTTGAGTTGTTAATGGCGGCTTCCAAATGACTAAGTGGTCTTTAAAATGATGATTTATTTATTTATATAACTTAACCTACACTCCACGGCAAAGTTTTTTTTGTGTCTGTGTTAATTTCGTCCTAAGCTTGAGTCGTTCGCTCGCTCGTATGTTGGTCACAGGAAATCTAACGAACTTAACCTACAACCAACGACAAAGTTGTTTATGTGTCTATGTTACTTTCGGCCTAAGCTTAAGTTGCTCGCTTTTTATACGTAAATATAAAGCAATTTAAAATATAAAAAGCTTATTTGAAGTGGTCTCCATTGGCTGCATTACAGTCCTTTACACGTTGAGGCCAGTTATCAATAAAAGCATGCACTCTTTCTTTATTAGTAATGAAGAACAAAGAAAATTTAATTAAATATTATATATTGTAAGTATATATAAAACCATAATTTTAAAAAATTGGAGTCGGTGCCAGCCAAAACCAATATTTTTTTGCAGAGTAAACTGCTTAATATCAGTAATCTGTGATCAAGCATTATTTTCTGATGACTAGTAGTGACTGGTACTGATCGACTCGGGGAATGCGGGTGGGTGCGGGTTTAAGGGCGGGGTATGCACTGGGTCTCTGCGGCTCGCTGAGCTCGTTCGCATCTCATACTTCAGTCGCCCGCACTATCGTGATGTTGTGTTATACTGTGGTTCATTTCTGTCTATTATTAAATTGCATTATTTTTTTGTAAATATTTGGTACCTATACTAGGTCATTGGTGAATAAATAGGTAATTGTTGTTGTTTAAGTCACTTTGATTTTAGTTACATTAGTTAGTGATATTTGTGCCATTTTGTTCGTTTTCAGTCTGGCGTCGTTTTTTTTTTTTTTTTTTTATTGTTTGTAACTAGCAGACTCCAAAAAAAAATTATAGTGTTATTTACTTACAATAAATAACTAATAAGAAAAATATTTATAACTTTTTAGTGTAGGTAACTAGTTCTTAGTAGGTCTAGGTTTTGAAGTCGTTTGTTGTTTTTTTTAATCAAATTTTTGCTAGTCGTGTGTGCTACCATCTGTTTATTCCTGCCAGCAACTCCAGTATTGCCTACTTACGGCCCCTCCAATAGTTTCTATGGCGTTGGGTATCTCTAACGTTAGTAATTATATTGTCTTTGGCGCAGTGTTATCTGTTGTAATTGGGAGGGGAAAAGGAAATGGAATGTAAAATGAGGATGATAGAGGACCATATGACTCACCTTCTAACATTCGGATTGCGTGCATGTTCTGATATTTTATTGCGATATTTTACTATTTATTTAAACGTGTGACCTAGTTGTGCTTTCTGGTCTTCGATGTTTTTGCAGTTTTTATGATTTTCTTACACAAAACAGCTTTGTTTTGTAATACATAAATTATGTGCACAATTGATCAGAGGTAAGTAATCATTTTATTTTAATTACTATATTTTTGTTGGATTATCGTTAGTTTGTTCCTACTATAAGTACCTATATATGGCAGTTTATAAAAAAACGTACGTGAAAATTTCTACTGTGTAGCAGAAGATAAAGCTATATACATTTTGACAATATTTCTAATGTATGTGTGATGATTTTCGACCCGAGCCGAGCATATTAGCCATGTCAATGTGGCTATTGGCTTTTATTCTTTTGTCTAGGATGCGCTCTTGATCGTAAAAAATATTTTCATTGGTTAAAAAGAACGTCAAAAAAGTCCTCAATGTATTGCGGTTATTTTGCTTTGCAACAAAATCTGTCTTCTCCTTAGCGTTGTTGGTTTGAATGCTACGTATATTAAGGCAGTGACCAATAGTAACAAATTTTTGTATACATCATTGGAGGTGTCATTTTTCGGAGTTCCCTGATAAGATCGAAACATGTCGGCAGTAGCTGAATCTATACGTGAGTAACCCATTCACGAAATATAATAATAATTTTTCTTTATTGTTTCTAACTGACATCGATTCCAAAAACATTAAATTATAGCGTAATATACATAACATATCTAATATTTAACTATATTTAATTGTTTTTTCATAACTGCTGCCATTTCTGTATGCCTGCCAGCAACTCCAGTATTGCCTACTTACCTCCAATAGTTTCTATGGTGTTGAGTATCTGTAACGTACGTAATTATATTGTCTTTGATGTAGTGTTATCTTGAGCTGTTGTAAGTGGAAAGGGAATGGAAAATGAGGATGATAGAGGCCCAAATGACTCACCTTCCAACATTCGGATTGCGTAAATTTCCTGTTATTTTTGACGTGTGCTTTCTGGACTTCGATGTTTTTGCAGTTATTATGATTTTCTTACACCAAACAGCTTTGTTTCGGAATACATAAAACATGTGCACAACTGATCAGAGGGAAGTAATTATTTTAATTTATTAGTTCTCCTTAGCGTTGTTGGTTTGAATACTATGCATATTAAAGCATTGATTAAGAATAACAAAATTTTGTACACATCATTGGAAGTGTTTATTTTCGGGGTTTCTAGATAGCTCAATTAATATTATAGTACCTGGGTGAGCGAGCTTTGCTCGGTCGTATCTCAAGCATTAACTATATTTTTTAAACTTATAATTTTTTTAAACAATAAAAATTAAAAAATTGTAAATACACTTGAACATATAAAAAAAAAGTAAGTCACCGAGCGGAATTCGAACCCGTATCACTCTTTTTTGCCATCCGCGTCTTAACCCGCTGGATCAGACGGACATTGGCGAGCATATACTGCGTGGAAAGAAAAACGCATGAAAACTGAAAAACACGCGTTTTCCCAAACATAAGACTAACCTAGATCGATTGTTTTCCCGTGAAAACCTCCATATACCAAATTTCAGCGAAATCGTTAGAGCAGTTTCCGAGATTACAGAAATAAAGTTATACACATATAAATATATATACAAGAATTGCTCGTTTAAAGGTATTAGATATTGGTCAATGGGTTTCTCGCCAAGCACCGTTACGACTTTCCCTGTTTTTTTTTTTCAATAACATTACACTAGTTTACAAAATATAAAAAAATTTATGTCCTTCCAGTGAATTTCATATTGTTTAATTTAGTGACAATAACTAAACGCAAACATATATTTGTTTTATTTTTATGACATCAAAGAATCAAGTTATCAACACATTTTGTTACCCACAGCCCACAAGTTGGTTCTGAATACATCCTTAAATTTTGCTGCATTATAGTGTTCAGTTAAACAAATATTTGTTTTTAAGATGTCACAAATGTTGTGTGAAGTACGTCCTGATCATTTTTGTTACGTTTGTGGTGAACTTATTATATCTAACAAAGGATACCCCATAACAGAATCCCTAAATGAAGCATATTTTCGTTATTTGAAAAATTTCGGTCTCCTACCAGGACAAAAAATGTGCTCCTCACGTTTTTTGTGAAAGATTTAGAAATACGCTTTTTTATTTATTTTATTTTATGTAATGGGCTGCAGGTGCAGGTGCTAAAAGGTTTTTAAATATTAATTTGCCCATGGAAAATGGAACCATCCAACCAACCTTTTAAGCATTTGTGCTAAATTTTTCTTAATCTTTCTAAGGCGAAACTGAAAGAAGGTTCATATTGTACCGCAAATCAAAAAAATTTTGAAAGATGAAATATTTGAAAACAATCTTCCGATTACTGAAAGATCTGCTTGGAATTAACTACCTCTTGTTAGAAAAGATTTTTTGAGCAACAAAAAAAATGTAAATTGCAGACAGTTAATTGTTGTCAACGAATGGATGTCAGCATGACCCTGAAAATCCATTTCCTTCAATCGCATCTTGATTTCTTCCCTGAAAACCTCGGAGAAGTCAGTGACGAACATGGAGAGCGTTTCTATTTGCATTTAATTTTTTTTTAACAAAATTATCAAGGGTACTAGTGCCAAGCCATGTTAAATGATTATTGCTGGTCTGTTTTAAGACACAGACTCAAATAAATATAAGAAAAAAAACTTAAAGCAATTAACTTTTAATATTTTTGTACGCATTTTTTTGTAAATCAAAAATAATAAATATTTTGGAAACATGACGTGTTGGATTTTTTTCATATTTTTTTAAAACTCTGTGCATCTCAAATGATAAGAAGAAACACTTTTCATTTCAGGGACAAAAACCATGTAAACTAGTGTTATCTTTTTAGGCAAGCAACAGGGAAGATCTATGTTGAGTTGTTAATGGCGGCTTCGAAATGACTTAGTGGACTTTAAAATGATGATTTATTTATTTATATAACTTAACCTACACTCCACGGCAAAGTTGTTTTTGTGTCTGTGTTAATTTCGTCCTTAGCTTGAGTCGTTCGCTCGCTCGTATGTTGGTCACAGGAAATCTAACGAACTTAACCTACAACCCACGACAAAGTTATTTATGTGTCTGTGTTACTTTCGGCCTAAGCTTAAGTTGCTCGCTTTTAATACGTAAATATAAAACAATTTAAAATATAAAAAGCTTATTTGAAGTGGTCTCGACTGGCTGCATTACAGTCCTTTACACGTTGAGGCCAGTTATCAATAGAAGCATGCACTCTTTCTTTATTAGTTATGAAGAACAAAGAAAATATAATTAAGTATTATATATTGTAAGTATATATAAAACCATAATTTTAAAAAGTTGGAGTCGGTGCCATCCAAAACTAATATTTTTTTAACAGAGTAAACTGCTTAATATCAGTAATCTGTGATCAAGCATTATTTTCTGATGACTAGTAGTGACTGGTTCTGATCGAGATTTTTTTTTTATTCTGTGCGTGCGCGCATATTTGTGAGTGTTGTGTATTGTGTAGTTCTACATACCTATTCAGAAGCAAATAGTGAATACAACAACGCAGATTTAGCTACGGACTCTACCGACGTGAACTCTGTGAGATCAATTCATTTTCTATTTATTTATTTTTGTTTTTATTTTTTTATTATTTTTGAACTCAGTGCGAACATTTTGTCCTAACTATTACTGTGTTTCTAAGCTAGCCTACTCTTGTCCCCCTTTTTCAGGAAAAGCAGTATATATACATTTTCCATTCCCTTTCCACTTACAACAGCTCAAGATAACACTGCACCAAAGACAATATAATTACGTACGTTACAGATACCCAACGCCATAGAAACTATTGGAGATAAGTAGGCAATACTGGAGTTGCTGGCAGGCATACAGAAATGGCAGCAGTTATGAAAAAACAAGTAAATATAATTAAATATTAGATATGTTATGTATATTACGCTATAATTTAATGTTTTTGGAATCGATGTCAGTTAGAAACAATCATCATCATCATCATCATCATTTCAGCCGCATAACGTCCACTGCTGGACATAGGCCTCCCCCAAAGATTTCCAAAATGACCGATCAAGAGCGGCCTGCATCCAGCGCTTTCCAGCGACCCTGGTCAGGTCATCTGACCACCTTGTAGGTGGGTGCCCTACGCTTCGCTTGCCAGTACGCGGTCGCCATTCAAGAACCTTTTTGCCCCATCGGCCATCGGTTCGTCGCGCTATGTGTCCCGCCCACTGCCACTTCAACGAGCTAATCCGCTTGGCTATGTCAGTGACTTTTGTTCTCCTACGGATTTCCTCATTTCTGATTCGATCACGTAGGGAAACACCGAGCATAGCCCTCTCCATAGCGCGTTGAGCGACCTTGAGCTTTCTTATGAGACCCATAGTAAGGGACCACGTTTCGGAGCCATAAGTCATCACTGGTAACACACATTGGTTGTATACCTTAGTCTTGAGGCACAGAGGTATTTTGGACGAGAAGACATTGCGTAGCCTCCCGAACGCTGCCCAGCCGAGTCGGATTCGTCGAAAGACCTCTTCCTCGAAGCTGGAACTTCCTGCCTGGATCAATTGACCCAGGTAGATATACTGGTCTACAACTTCGAGGGTGGAGCTCCCAACACAAACAGGTAGGGTCGCAACATGGACATTCGACATTACTTTGGTTTTGTCCATGTTCATTTTAAGGCCTACTTGTTGGGAAACTCGATTTAGGTCTCCGAGCATAGTACTTAAGTCTTCCATCGATTCTGCCATGACAAGTGTTAGAAACAATAAAGAAAAATTATTATTATTTACTTTACTTACTTTTTTTATTTACTAACTTTTTTTCTGCGGGTAGCAGTAAATCCACAGTAAATCTGTCAAAACGTAATTCTAAAGTGCTCTGTATAATTAATTCATAAAAAATACAATTACTTACTTTAAAGTAATTTATTTATTTTAAAATCATTGTGAAGTAATTTACCTGCTGGCATATCCTTTGCACATCTCCTTTAAACATGGATTCACTAGAAAAATTAATGGCACATATGATGGAGCTTTTTAATACCAAGATGGCGGAATTTGAAAAGGATCTGCAAGAAGCCACTACAACACCTAACATCACAACACTATCCAATGACTTTACTGCATTCAAATCCTTTGTTGCCACTGTGATGCGTGACTTTCACCGTGAGTTTGATCTGGTGAATCGGCGGCAGAGTCAACTTGACACACAACTGGATCAGTGTGAAATGAGAGGGCGCAGGAACATCCTTCTACTTCATGGCATTGCTGAGAAGGCGAAGGAGAATGTTGCATCGGTGGTAACACAATTAGCAGCTGAAAAGTTGAACATGCCGAGCTTCAATGAGGGAGTCGGTGCGTCAAAAGCCCAGACCAATTCTGCTTGAATTTGTCAGTTTGTCTACAAAAGACAAGTTCTGGGCATCCAAGACAAATCTGAAAGGCACCGGCGTTACTCTCTCGGAGTTCCTCACCAAGCGGCGACATGAGGCATTTTTGGCAGCGCGTGAAAAGTTCGGCGTTAACAAATGTTGGACGAAGGATGGGTGTATATACATCATCGGTCCGGACGGAGCGAGGCACCGCATCTATTCATGTGCAGAGGTCGACCAACTGCATATTTCTTCATCGGCCGCTCAATCCGAGCGAAACACCGACAGCGGCGACAACAACAGCACTGCTCCAGCGCCGAAGACAAATACGGCAGCGGCCCCGGCGGGCCGCTTGAAGCGTAGCTGTAAAAAGTGACCGTTCCCTTCTTATATTGCTTTCCGGTTTTGCCACTGTCTGGTTTCAGACAAAGCCATGTTCGAGTACGTAATCACAATACGTTTTATACAAATTATGTCATACCGTTCTAAATATTCACTTTTTTAAACTTCTACAGTGGGTACCGAACACTTAACCACAAAATAAATAGGTATCACTTTGAAACTTACGAAGGCTGTCAATGTCATGTTGTATTAGCTGTCAGTGTCACTTTTATTGATACATAAATCAAAGTGCAGAGGGCCTTTGATGGTTTGTTAATTAATAGAATAAATTCTTTTTTTTTTTAAATAAGTACTTATTAAATAATTATCTTGTGTGTCAGAATTCTTTATTTTATTCGCCTAAATTCTTCTTTTTTTTTAATTATTCATTTTTTTCTACTAATCTATGAATTTCCTCCCATTACCGCCGGTGGGTGGATAAGATCTGTCTAGTAATTTAAATAATTTGAATGGTTAGATAATAGGTTAGTTACCTACATAGTGTTATTTTTATTATTATATTATTATTTATATATTATTATTATTGATTATATACTACGATTATAAATATTTATGTAAGATGAATACTGAACTTGATGACAGTTTTAAATCGTTATCGTCATCTGATGACAGCTTCCACTCTATTCCTACATTGGGCGAAACTCTTAGTAGTACGTTTTCTGCATTCCCTAAGTGCTTTAATGCTGTGCACATAAATGCGCAGAGTATTCCAGCACATTACCCCGATCTATTAGCGAGCTGTGACAATAACCTGATACATGCTATATTTATCTCTGAGTCTTGGTTAAACCCTTGCCTACCTTCTACTTCATACTCGTTACCTGGCTTCCAGCTCATTCGAAATGATCGTACTGGTAAAGGAGGTGGAGGTGTTGCCATCTATTTTCGGTCACATATTCCTTTTAATATTGTTTGTGCTTCTCAAACTGCTAATCCTTCACATGAAGCGGAGTACCTTATCATAGAGGTCATCCTCAGTCATACTCACGTTCTTTTAGGTGTCTTTTATAGCCCCTCTGAAACAATTAACTATTTCTCTACCCTTGAAACCCTTTAGAAGACATTGCACCTTCATGTAATCAAGTTATAATAATGGGTGATTTCAATACGTCTCCTTAAGGATGATAATCGCACTTCTGCCTTATTATCTCTTGTTGAAGCATGCAACTTGTCTGTTCTTCCACTTCAAGCAACACACCATTTTCCTGGTTGCAACCCATCTCTTCTAGATCTTGTCCTGGTTTCCTCAACTGATCTCGTCGCTACTCATGGGCAATACAACGCCGACATGTTCTCCTATCATGACCTTATATTTCTGTCTTATAAACTTCGTCCCCCAAAAGCGCGATCCAAAATACTTATGCAACGAAACTTTGGTTCAATGAATGTTGAACTTCTTAGAGAAGATGCAAAAAACTGTGACTGGGATGTCATAGCGGACCTAGCTTCTGTTGATGAGCAGGGTGAGCAGTTTAATAAAATAATTATCGATCTTTACGATAAACACGCTCCTGTTCGCCCTGTTGGAGTAAAGCATTTCCCAGCACCTTGGCTTAATGATGATGTTAGAGCTGCTATCCATGTAAAAAATTGCTGGAAGTCAAAATTTAAATCTGATCCAGAGAGATATAGAGATAAATATATTGAGGCACGCAATAATAGCAATAGGAAGTGTAGAGATGCAAGTCGCCGCCATATTCATCAATCCGTGGAGAATGGAGATCCAGCAAAAGTGTGGAAATTTCTAAAGTCACTTGGAGTTGGTAAAAATAATGTTAGTTCCTCCAAAAAATTCGATATTAATCTCCTTTACAACCATTTTTCTGCTTCAAATAAATTTGGTGGCAATGACAAGGCAAATACGTTAAACCACCTTTCTTCATTACCAACTCCTGACTATTCACCTTTCTCATTTAGTCAGGTGACTGATAGTGATGTTCAGAAATGTTTGTTATCAGTATCTTCCAACGCAGTCAGAGCTGATGATATTAGTCGTAATATGATCTTGCCTATCCTAGACATCCTTCTCCCCATCATCACTATTATTATGAACAATTCCCTATCCAGTGGTACCTTTCCTTAAGCATGGAAAGATGCCAATATTACTCCTATTCCTAAAAAATCTAATCCGGCATCGCTTTCAGATTTCCGTCCTATTTCCATACTCCCTTTCCTTTCTAAAATCCTAAAACGATTGGTTCAAATGCAACTTAATTCCTTTCTTAATAAAAACAATCTCCTCAATCCATTCCAATCCGGGTTCCGGGAAGGTCATAGTACGACTACCGCATTAGTGAAAATCACAGATGATATCCGTCATGGGATGGACGATTCGAAAGTTACGGTTGTAGGTCTTCTTGACTTTAGCAATGCCTTTAATACTGTGGATTTCGATGTTCTCCTAGGTCTGATGCGCTCTCTGAACATATCTCCTTCAGTCATTAACTGGTTTCATTCCTATCTACATGGTCGCCGGCAGCGAGTGCACATTTAGAATGATTTTTCTTCCTGGTGCCACACGTCTTCCGGTGTACCACAAGGTGGTGTGCTATCCCCAATGTTATTCGCACTATTTATAAATTCTATAACTCTTCAGCTCCGCACTTCCTATCATCTATATGGGATGATTCCCACTAGTACCATTGTGTATTTGTCCCATGGAACAAGTGCAACTCATATGTCCCACTAGTTCCATTGAACTTAATAATGGGACAAATGCAACTCAAAAGTCTCGCTAGTTCCATTATCATAAAAAATAATTAAAAACATTGAAATAAATGTTTATGTGTGCATAAATGTTTGAATAACTTACTAGGGAACCTATTAATAATAAAAAAAAATCTCAGATAACTCAATAAGTATATTTACCAGTCACCGCAAAATGAAGACGAGACGGTCGCCGGCAGTTTTTAACAGCCTCATATATCATAAAACTCAAAAGTCTCACTAGTTACATTAGCAAAAAAAAAGCCTTAAAATAAATGTTTATGTGTGCATAAATGTTTGAACTTACTAGGGAACCTATTGTTGTGCTATTGACTATAACTTTTTTTTCAGATAACTCAATATTGTATAATTACCGCAGTCACCGCAAAATGAATTTAAATAGGAACTTACGATGTTATCATTTCAAGTTTGACACATTAACGAGTAGGTATATCTTTCCACTAGCTGACTGTTGCCGACTGTCTCGAGACGGTCGCCGACAGTTTGTAACAGAAGTGACAGACGCTTATGATCGCGCGGCGGTCACCGACCGAAAAGATATGCCTATACGAAAGTCATTGTATGTCGCCAGTTATCATCATTCGTAGCCAACTGTGGTAGACTGTCATCGCCTGTCACTTATTATCGCTGACAGTCGCCGACTGTCGTCGCGACTATCGTCTTTGAATGCTACTGACTTTCGCCGAATATCGCTAACAGTAGTCGTCTCTTGCCAACTGAGGACATTTTTCGTCATCTGTCGCCAGCAGACGTAATCTGTCGCCAGCAGACGTAATCTGTCGCCGACTGTTGTCGTCTGTCGCCGAGTTTCGTCGCCTTTTGTTGCCTGTCACCTGTATCGCTGACAGTCGCCGACTGTAGTCGCCGCTGGATGCCTTTGATCGTCGTCGCCTGTTGTCAACTGTCATCGATAGTACGCGACAGGTGACGACAGTCATCGACATTCGTTGCCAGTCAACGATATTCAGCAGCAGTCCCGACATTCGGCAACAGTCTGCGACTGTAGGCGTTGATAGTCGGCAACAGTCAGTGAAATTCGGTGGCATTGGGTAGCAGTCGATGATATTTAGCGACAGTTGGCGACAGGTGACGACTTTCATATAGGCATATTTTTAAATTCGGCGACCGTCGCGCGACAATAAGCGACTGTCACTTCTGTAACAAACTGTCGGCGACCGTCTCGAGACAGTCGGCTAATGGAAAGATATACCTACTCGCTAATGTGTCAAACTTTAGATGATGACATCGTTAGTTCCTACTTAAATTCATTTCGTGGTGGCTGGTAAATATACTTACTTATTTGAATAAATTACTATGGAATCAATGGGTTCCCTAGTAATTTAATCATCATTTATGCACACATAAACGTTTATTTTAATGTGTTTAATTTAATTTATTTGATAATGGAACTAGTGAAACTTTTGAGTTGCATTTGTCCCATTATTAAGTTCAATGGAACTAGTGGGACAAATGAGTTGCACTTGTTCCATGGGACAAATACACAATGGTACTAGTGGGAATCATCCATCTATATGCAGATGATCTACAAATTTACAGTCACGCGACATTGTATGATCTGCCTAATATTATTGGCACAATTAATAGTGATCTGTCTCTAATATCTAACTGGAGCAAAGCCCATGGACTTATAGTAAATCCTGCCAAAACGCAAGCTATAATAATAGGAAGTCGATGGTATATTTCTCGAATAGATTGGCAGTCCTTACCACCTATTGTCTTTGAGGGTGTCAAAGTAGACTATGGCGAAAAAGTGAAAAATCTTGGGGTAGTATTCGACAGAAATTTATCGCGGATTCCGCAAATTGCGGAAGTTAGTCGAGAGGTATTTGCCTCCGCTGCATCTCTCAGAAGAATCAGGAATTTCTTACCTGTTGCAACTAAAATTTCGCTTGCACAATTATTACTTCTTCCTATCCTAGATTACGCTGACTCTTGCTATCTCAACATCACGGAGGAGCAATTGGATAAGCTTGAGCGCCTTCAAAACTTTTGTATCAGGTTCATATTTGGACTACGCAAATATGACCACATTTCCATCTACCGTGCGCAACTCAAGTGGCTCCCAATCCGACTTCGACGTAACTATCACGTTCTTTCACTCTTATACTCCGTACTTTTTATTCCAACTTCTCCTCCCTACTTAAAGGAGCGTTTTACTTTTCTCCATCAGGACAATAATCGCCCCACGCGCAGCATCAATGCTTTGCGTCCAAAAATTCCTTCCCATTCGACCGGATTCTACTCCAAATCCTTTACAGTACAAGCTGTCTATCTTTGGAATGCTCTTCCTCTTGAAGTTTGTACTGCTCAGAGTAAAACCATTTTTAAAATCGCCTTTTTAAATATTACCTGTCGTTATAATCAGTTATGTTCAGTGTTACTAATAATGTATTTATATAAGTATTTTATGTATTACTTTAGGACTCCGGCATATAAATACGGTCATCAGGCTGAAAAACTTTTGCTAATGCGTCATTAATGTACATTTCCAACAGTTTAGCTGGACCATTTTTTTGCATCAGGTGTTCCAGATCTTCGAGTTTTATACCTCAACAATAAAAGTTTATCAGGCTGAATAACTTTTGCTAAGACGTCATTTTTATATTTCTTATTATAGTCTAGCTGGACCATTATGGTTCTGTATCATGTGTTCCAGACTTCGATTTTTATACCTCAACAAAAAATGCTCATCAGGCTGAACGACTTTGGCTAAGGCGTCATTTTATATTTCTTATAGTTTAGCTGGACCATTATGGCACAGAATTAATAATAGTATTACATACAGAACGGAAACTCGCACCCTCCCCCGCAATCTGGCTTCCCCGCAACTCCTCCCCCGTTATTGTGAGGTGTAAGAGCCTGTAAAACAGGGTTCTTGCTAGTCGCACATTGGCGTTACGCGAGTTACTTAGGATTTTTGAATCATAATGGTGAGAAACTGCGCATATTATCATTGTCTATCCACGGAAAATAAAAAAGAACAAACATTTTATAGATTTCCGAGTGATGAAAACAGGTAAGCAAAGCAACAAATTCTGTGGTGGCGACCCTGATTGTTTAACTCACACATTTGACGTGTGCACGGATGTATTGTTTCGCTTGTAGTAGTACTAGGTAAATATGCTGCTCCGTTTGTATGAAGTGCCATACCTGTGATTATGGTTCTGCATTAGGTGATCCAGGTCTTCGATTTTTATTATTCAATAAAAAATGCTGAGCAGGCTAAACAACTTTTGCTAAGGCGGCATTTTTATATTTCTTGTAGTTAAGCTGAACCATTAAGTTTTTGCATCAGGTGTTCCAGATCTTCGATTTTTATATCTCAACAAAAAATGTTCATCAGGCTGAATTACTTTTGCTAAGGCGTCATTTTTATATTTCTTGAAGTTAAGCTAAACCATTAAGTTTTTGCATCAGGTGTTCCAGACTTCGATTTTTATACCTCAACAAAAAATGCTCATCAGGCTGAACGACTTTGGCTAAGGCGTCATTTTATATTTCTTATAGTTTAGCTGGACCATTATGGTTCTGCATCAGGTGATCCAGGTCTTCGATTTTTATAATTCAATAAAAAATGCTGAGCAGGCTAAACAATTATGCTAAGGCGGCCTTTTTATATTTCTTGTAGTTAAGCTGAACCATTAAGTTTTTGCATCAGGTGTTCCAGATCTTCGATTTTTATATCTCAACAAAAAAATTCATCAGGCTGAACTACTTTTGCTAAGGCGTCGTTTTTATATTTCTTATAATTTAGCTGGACCATTATGGTCCTACATCATGTGTTCCAGATCTTCGATTTTTATATCTCAACAAAAAATGCTCATCAGGCTGAACTACTTTTGCTAAGGCGTCCTTTTTATATTTCTCATAATTTAACTGGACCATTAAGGTCCTACATCATGTGTTCCAGATCTTCGATTTTTATATATCAACAAAAAATGCTCATCAGGCTGAACTACTTTTGCTAAGGCGTCCTTTTTATATTTCTTAAAATTTAGCTGGACCATTTGGTCCTACATCATGTGTTCCAGATCTTCGATTTTTATATCTCAACAAAAAATGCTCATCAGGCTGAACTACTTTGCCTAAGGCGTCATTTTATATTTCTTATAGTTCTGCTGGACCATTATGTTTCTGCATCAGGTGCTCCAGATCTTTGATTTTTATAACTCAACAAAAAATGCTCAGCGGGCTAAACAACTTTTGCTAAGGCGTCATTTTCATATTTCTTGTCGTTAAGCTGGACCACTAAGTTTTAAAATCAGGTGTTCTAGATCTTCGATTTTTATATCTCAACAAAAAATGTTCATCAGGCTAAACTACTTTTGCTAAGGCGTCATTTATATATTTCTTATAGTTTAACTGGACCATTAAGGATCTGCATCAGGTGTTCCATTTTCTAAAATCAATATATATATATATATATAGCCTATATGTTGCTCAGACTTAACAGCTACATAACAAAAAAAGTTTCATTCGAATCCGTCCAGTATTTCCTGAGATTGGCGTGTACTAACAGACAAACAATCGCCCATAGAAAAATTATCTTTTAACTTTAAATGATGATAACTTTTTTATCTGACATCAGATTTCGATGAAACAATATGTTGCTCAGGGATAAGCTTAATCTTTTAGTGAAAACCTCGTAAAAATCTGTTAAGTAGTTTTAAAGATTTAGCGAGTACATACAGACAGACAGACACACAGACAGACAGACAAAAAAATCCAAAAAATCTTTTTTGTGTTCTGTTACTCTTTTCTTATCGCCCACATCCATTTTTTGTAATTTTTATCAAATGTACACGCGGTTCCTACTGTTTTATTATATGTATTGATTTATATGTATGTTTATATAATTATTTTATGTATCGCATAGGTATGTTTTATTTATATTTATATAAAGTATATTTACACATGTATTATATGTTTATGTATTATTAATGTGTAAGTAAATTAACTATAGGTATAATAACTGCGCCCACCTAATTTCAAATTATTATTTTTCCTCCACCCAAAGGTTGGCTGGAAGAGATTGCATTTATAGCGATAAGTCCGCCTTTGTGCCTATATTGTTTCTTGTTGTTGTTTTAATTTTTTATGTTTATCATGGTGCAATAAAGTTAATTTGTATTGTATTGTATTAAGGTGCATTGGGGTAATTCCGACAGAAATTTCTATGAGATGACTAGAGGTCTATGTGACAGTTAATTATTCAAAGTTATTTTTTATTTACTGTCATTATTGTTTAACCTATAGGTACTCAATAAGATGGTGTATTACTAATTAAAATTAGAATCTTAAACATGTTATTAGGTTCTTTAAATTAAGCATTTAAAATGTTAAGTCATATTTTTTTTGTATTGGGGTAATTACGAGCTATCTTGGGGTTATTCCGAAGTCATTCAAAAGTGATCCTTACTGCAAAACGACTTAAAGTTTACATTTATTTTTCAACCGTAATTACCCCTTACACAAAAAACCATCACATTTGTCATTAGTATAGCTAATCTAATTTTTTTCAACATTTTATTTCGGAATTACCCCGATAAAAGATTGTGGTTCTCAACATTTCAGTAAAATGACAAGGAGACGAGACCGTTTATTCCTGTTGTCCACCCCCCCTAATAATATAATAATAAAATAAACTTTGCTATAAAAATCGATATCTGAGGTTCCATGAGGTCTCTGAGATCGAATATGTTATAAAAGTGACCTAAGGTGGCCGCCATCTTGAACTTTAAGTTAAATAATGGATCGATTGCTTTGAAAATCGATATCTGAGGCTCCATAAGGTCATCTTAAGGCGGCCACTTTAGGTCACTTTAATAACATATTCGATCTCAGAAACCTCATGGAGCTTCAGATATCGATTTTCAAAGCAATCGATCCATTACTTAACTAAAAAGTTCAAGATGGCGGCCACTTTAGGTCAATTTTATAACATATTCGATCCCAAAGACCTCGGGGAGTCTCAGATATCGATTTTTATAGCAAATGTTCATTTCGCAACCATAATTAATGTCTTATCCTTTAGCAGAATCACCCGCTTATGGGGGTGGACAACTATTCCTGTTGGCCACCCCGTGGACATCGGAAATATTTGGCCACCCCCCGTGGACATTAAAGCTCTGCCTCATTTCATATAGGTCCTTCCTCTGATTTGGAATTTCTGAATAAAAATAAATCATTAAGGCGTAATCAACATTTATTTTAAAGAAATACTTAATACTTAACCGTTTTTGACTACTTGGTTAAGCACTTTTAGCACAAAATAATCTTTCTACATATAATTAAATCAGTACTTTTAAAACGTTACTTATCACCAAGATAGGAACTAACAGTCTCTTAAAAAATAATTCACAGTGAGAACTGACAAAAACTGGAGCTAAGCTCAATTATTTTTATCTACTTACTTTATGGCACGAACTTTTAATTAAACGCAGACTAGATAAAAAAAAACATGCTTAAGACATGGTCTAAAAGCCTTACTTAATTAATAAATTAAGCATATCACTTTGGTTTTTAATCAGTCAAAATAAATTGTATCTCCATCATTACATAAGTGATACTGTTTTTCATTATCTTTTTTTTGTATATCTATCTTCTTCACTATTAATGACTCGGTAACTACATCAATATCTTTTTTTTTTGTCATCATGAAGGTTAGCTGCTGCTGTGATCTCATCTTTTTTAAGAAGTTGATTGAAAAGCGCGTTTCTTCATGCATTGTTGTTACTGCTTCTATGAGCCCAATATAGTACCTCCATTTTTTTCTGATGAAATATCTGACAAGCACTGAATCATTCACTTTGTAAATTTCCTTCATGGTAGTGTCCTCTTCTTGAATTTCGTGTACTATGTCTTTATTTTCCAGGTCTTTTTCAATGTCGTCTCCGTTAGCTCTTACAATGTGTCGTATATCTGGTTTTTTTTTGTCTTCGTTATTCACTTGATTTTCTTTATCATTTAATTTGTAAACTTCCTTAAAGGCCAGGTCCACTTCTTGTTCATCTTGAACTATATCCATGCTTGTATGTTCTAGTGGCAATGGCTCATCCTTGTCATTTGTTGTTGAGTCTTGTCTTGTAGTCATATTTTTTCCTCTCATAAAAAGATCAACGCCTTCTTCGTTATCACTTTCATGACTTTTCTGTTCCTTTTCTTCGTCGTTTTTATTCGCTTTATTTTCTTTACCTTTACTTTTTTTGCCTACACCTTTACCTTTAGTAGAGAGGGGATTCGGATTTATGTTAGTCAGTATCTTGAGATCTGTTGAATTTTCATATCTTTTACTGTATTTCACATCTTTTGTCTTATTTTGTGACTTTTGTGTTTCTTGGTTTTCTTGAAAATATTCATCCATGGATTCTTCACAATCAAAAATATCAGAGTCACTGTGGTCGCTGATGATGTCTGATACACTAGTGATGCTTTCAAATGAAGGCTGGCGTTTTCTTTTCTTCTTATTATTTATGCCTGAGGGGCCTGGCTGGTCTTTTTGCGCTTGTGCTGTTCTATTTTTTTTGTTGATTGAACTCTCGTTTTTGGTTACTCTTGTCCCTTTTTTAAAATCATTTTTATTTGTTTTTGTTAGCTTTTTAGTCCCTTTGGTTTTTTCCCTTTCTTCCAAAATTTTTTTAGCCATGGTTGCAGTTATTACTTCAGCGCCTGTAGTAACACGTTTCCTTTTTGTCAAAGTAGTATCCTTTTTGTCCTGTTCGATTTTTCTTAGCACCAGTTCTTCAAATGTGCATGATCGTTGGGGTTGGGGTTGATTTAATGGTGCTTTGACGATGATTTGATTTGATATAATGTTTAATTTTGTTGAATTTTGTATTGACTTAGAATTCTTTAAACATGTGGGTAATTGAGTTGGCTGATTAGCTACAAATCTCAAAGTCTGGACATTGGACTTTGATATTTCAGACAGCAAGGTAACTTTGTCAGAGCTTGACTTGTCAAGAGCATCATAAGTCACCGTAAGATTGTTAAACAAATTTATACAAAAAGCAGTACAAATTTCTCTGAGTGACTTTGGGCTTACAGGGGCACGATGTGCTTCTGATATCTTTTTCTGGTATCTTTTATATGCATCTGGATCAAACTTTTCCACGGGTATCACTTGTGCATTGAATGGATAAATCCCAGCTTTTCTAAACCCGCTTTTGATTACATCGGGGCTTGTTTGTTGCCAAGTATCTGCTAGTGTTTGCGAGAAGATTTTTTTTGGCATTTTTGTGCCAACATTTCTACGCTGCCACTCTACCAGTTTGGCGTCCCATATAGATTTGAACGACTTAAATACTGCGAGGTCTAGAGGCTGCAGCAAATGAGACGTATGTGGCGGTAGTTTAAGTATCGTTATATTGTTTTCGATTGCTAGCTGCACAACTCCTATATTGACGTGGGTTGAGTGACCATCATAAATAACAAGGACCGGTCGCTCTTCTCCCAGATTTGGGATGAGTACATTTTTGAAATAATTTAAAAAAATTGTTGTTTCCATCCACCCTTTAGCACTGGTCGCATAAGCTACTTGAAAATCGTATTTAGCGGGGTCTTGCTCAGCCATCCATGTATCCCAAGTATCTTTCCCTTTGAAAACAATCAAAGGCGGCAACTTCTTGCCGCTGGCGTTTGCACCTGCCAACACGGTTGTGTTTTCCTTTCCACTTCCGTAAGTTGTTCTTGAACAAGGTTTGTTTATTTTACCAACAACTTTTGTTTTGGATGGATCCAGGCACATTGATGTTTCATCCAAGTTCCATATGGCCTGGGGTCTTTCAAAGAGATTCAAATCTTTTAAAGTATTTTGCAGTAAATCAAAATATTCAGCAATTACGAAAGGATCTGTCATTTTTTTTCTCACGTATTCTACAGACTGTGCTTTTTTGATAGACAATCCATGTCGTTTCCGAAAATTAATGAACCAGTCTGCACCTGGGACATTGTTTTTAAATGGCGTTGGAATTTCATTCAGCCGCACATATTCAGCGACAATCTCCATTATTTCAAGTCTTGAAAGTCCAAAACCCCATCTTTCCATGACTGTAATTGTTTCGGCTAATTCGTTTTCGTCTTCTAAAGGTAAAGCAGTTGGTCTACCTGCATTTGGCCTGAGATTTCCTGCACTTGCTTTAATGTGATCAAAAAGAGTCGTCATGGGAATATTGTACTGTTGCGCTGCACTATATTGCGTCATTTCGCCATTTTTTACTTTTTCGATGGCTTCAGCTAAATTTTGTGGAGTGTAGGTTTTAATCTTTGTTTTTACGTAAGTTCGGGGCATGGTGGGTCTGAAAAAAAAAACTTATTTTAATTATAAAGGGATAAATATCACTCCATAACTACACCACACCAAATTACTCAATATTATTTGCCAAAGATTACTTATAAGGTTTAGGTCACGCTTAAGTAAACTAAATCAGACATAATTTCAGTTTGTTTACATGTTGAGAACCAGTGCTAATTAGTATGAAAAAGCTATTTGGGGTAATTACGATATAAACGTAAATCGGAATAACCCCTGTGGGGTATTTCCGAAAAATAAATAAAACCACAGCTACGACGTTGTCTTCCTTTCACACATTCGCAAAAAACGATTATCTGTTATAAAAACAAACACTCATTTAAATAACTTACCAGAATTCCGAGAAAAATATGTTGGGGTTATTACGAATCAACGAAAATGGCGCGAAAAACACTTGCTTCAGAAAACTTGATGCTACGCACGTGTTGTTGACAATAATGACTCACGACAACTGACGCGGCCAGGACAATCAAGATGGCGGCTAGATTAGTGTTGCCAACAAGAAAATATCACTCAGAACGGTAGATTTTTTAAAATTTCGGAATATACCCGTTTTCAGAATTACCCCAATGCACCTTATATTTCGTGAATGGGTTACTCACGTATAGATTCAGCTACTGCCGACATGTTTCTATCTTATCAGGGAACCCCGAAAAATGACACCTCCAATGATGTATACAAAAATTTGTTACTATTGGTCACTGCCTTAATATACGTAGCATTCAAACCAACAACGCTAAGGAGAAGACAGATTTTGTTGCAAAGCAAAATAACCGCAATACATTGAGGACTTTGTTGACGTTCTTTTTTAACAATGAAAATATTTTATACGATCAAGAGCGCATTTTAGACAAAAGAATAAAAGCCAATAGCCACATTGACATGGCTAATATGCTCGGCTCGGGTCGAAAATCATCACACATACATTAGAAATATTATCAAAATGTATATAGCTTTATCTTCTGCTATACAGTAGAAATTTTCACGTACGTTTTTTTTATAAACTGCCATATAAAGGTACTTATAGTAGGAACAAACTAACGATAATCCAACAAAAATATAGTAATTAAAATAAAATGATTACTTACCTCTGATCAATTGTGCACATAATTTATGTATTACAAAACAAAGCTGTTTTGTGTAAGAAAATCATAAAAACTGCAAAAACATCGAAAACCAGAAAGCACAACTAGGTCACACGTTTAAGTAAATAGTAAAATATCGCAATAAAATATCAGAACATGCACGCAATCCGAATGTTAGAAGGTGAGTCATATGGTCCTCTATCATCCTCATTTTACATTCCATTTCCTTTTCCCCTCCCAATTACAACAGATAGTGCGGGAAGTAGTGTCACCCAATGTATGGAAGGTGCAAATTTTGGTATCGGAAGAATTCACTTGGCACAGATGTAATATACGTAAAGTTAAGCTAATTTAGCCCGGTAGCCATCCCCCACCCCCTGGGGGGTAGGTAGGGGGGGCATCCGAAGTTACTCGCCGCCGCGCTTCAGAAAAAAAATCATATCAGCTTCTATTTAACTAACACCTCAAGTGTGGTATCATTTTCTGATAAATTAGGCATGAGGAATTCAATTTTGAGTACAATTTTACATTTATGTAAAGATTAATAGTAAAAAAGGGAAAATATTGACGAAAATATTAAAATCGGATCGCATTTATTTTTTATTTTAACTGATTTATTTTACCAGAATCCCCGTATTTTGTGCAACAAAAAATACTATGTTAAAGAATATTTATCTAGCTTTAAAAAAATATATACTTTATTATATATATCTGTCATACATGTAACTGAAAAAAAAAACGAACATGGCACGCGGCGGTGCCTAGAAACTAATCCAACCGTCTCGTCTCACATAATTTGTTGCAAGTATTAAGTTGTTTTTTATTTAATTAATTATAGACTGTCGCTTATGGTCTAATGTACAAATAGTATTTTTATATTTATATTAGTTCATTTTTTCATAACATTTTCCACCACATTGTCATAATTCGGTATATTTTAATAGTTTTCTTATACAGTTGCACCTAACACTGCAACGTGACTTGCACTTGCACCGAATCAGTTGTTCACGACAAGCGCTAGCAGCCACTGGTGCAGTAGTCCACTTCGGTTTCCAATTATTTAGTTCAATTTCCTATCCCTAATCCGCCGGACTGGAACGATTTTAAATCAGCCCCATACGTGCACCCCATGGTAAACAGCTCAAAGAAGATTTTGTTTTTTTTTTAATAGCCTATATAGTGTCCCATTTTATGATTTTAGAGTTTCACGGTCACAATTACTGTTATTAGTATTACGGGACTTACAGCGATTAATATCGTTTTTTGCCAGATATTTCGACGGCCCTTCTGCCATCATGGTCGCTGGCCGACTGAGGAACTGCGATGGATGTCCGGCTGTCAAGGGTAACCATATCGGTCTACCCTCTTTCTTCGTCGTTTGTTGCATAAGTCCTTACACACAACACTGACGGTGTCCGTTCGGGAATTATTTTTAGTTATTCGCACACTCTTTTTACAAAGTTAAATCACTGGATTCCACGTGCCTGACAACTTGAAGCCATCTTCTCGATTAAAATTGGGATGCTTCTTAATTTCAATCGCCTCTCTAACTAAGCGTGGTATGTAATGGCGTTCAGTCGCAAGTATTTTGGGTTGATGTAGCTCAATCCAGTGATTGACTCCAGCTTGTGAAAGATGCTCCGCGATAGCTGACTTGTCAATATCCCTGTTTTTGACTGCCGTTATGTGCTCTTTGACCCGTTGAGATATAGACCTCTTTGTCTGTCCAACATACGAGCGTCCACAACTACAGTCAATCTTGTAAACACCCGATTTTTCTAAGGGCGAGCTGTCCTTAGGTGATCGCATATAGCTTGCGATTTTCCTCCCCGGAGTAAACGTGGCTTTTATGGAGTACTTTCCTAATAGTCTGCCGATTTTATCTGTTACTCCTTTGACATACGGTAGGTACGCTGCTTGCCTATCTACCGTTGGCGCTCGCTCTCGCCTTGATGTTGGCGGCCTTATCCTTCCTATCACTGACAGAGACGTCGAAAACTCTAACCAAATTATTTAAAAATTTGTAACGATGTATGATAAATGAGCACAAAATAAAATTGTATCTACGTGGGTTATATTATAAATGACATGTATATATAGCTGTATTTTATTTTGACCATAATAATACTGCAATACCTATTTACCTTATTTTCATTTCAGGTCCTGTCAGCGCATATCGCTAAACGAGTGCAGGAGGGAGCTGTTCTCTAAAAAAAGACCGACAGCCAGAGAATTCTAAGAGCTGTTTACCATGGGGTGCACGTATGGGGCAGATTCAAAATCGTCCCAGTCCGGCGGATTATGGATAGGAAATTTAACTAAATAATTGGAAACCGAAGTGGACTACTGCACCAGTGGCTGCTAGCGCTTGTCGTGAACAACTGATTCGGTGCAAGTGCAAGTCACGGTGCAGTGTTAGGCGCAACTGTATAAGAAAACTATTAAAATGTACCGAATTATGGCGATGTGGTGGAAAATGTTATGAAAGAATGAACTAATATAAATATAAAAATACTACTATTGATACATTAGACCATAAGCGACAGTTTATAATTAAGTAAAGTATGTATTCTATATATATTGAATAAAATACAACTTAATACTTGCAACAAATTATGTGAGACGAGACGGTTGGATTAGTTCCTAGGCACCGTCGCGTGCCATGTTCAATTTTTTTACAGCTAGATGTATGACAGATATATATAATAAAATATATATTTTTTAAAAGCTAGATAAATATTCTTTAACATAATATTTTTTGTTGCACAAAATAAGAGGATTCTGGTAAAATAAATCAGTTAAAATAAAATAAAATGCGATCAGATTTTAATATTTTCGTCAATATTTTTCCTTTTTTACTATTAATCTTTACATTAAATGTAAAATTGTACTCAAAATTGAATTCCTCGTGCTTTATTTATCAGAAAATGATACCACACTTGAGGTGTTAGGTAAATAGAAGCTGATATGATTTTTTTTCTGAAGCGCGGTGGCGAGTAACTTCGAATGCCCCCCCCCAACTACCCCCCAGGGGATGGGGGATGGCTACCGGGCTAAATTAGATTAACTTTACGTATATTACATCTGTGCCAAGTGAATTCTTCCGATACCAAAATTTGCACCTTATGACACTACTTCCCACACTAAGATAACACTGCGCCAAAGACAATATAATTACTAACGTTAGAGATACCCAACGCCATAGAAACTATTGGAGGGGCCGTAAGTAGGCAATACTGGAGTTGCTGGCAGGAATAAACAGATGGTAGCACACACGGCTAGCAAAAATTTGATTTAAAAAAACAACAAACGACTTCAAAACCTAGACCTACTAAGAACTAGTTACCTACACTAAAAAGTTATAAATATTTTCCTTATTAGTTATGCAGAAACAAGAAAATATTATTAAATATTATTTATTGTAAGTAAATAACACTATAATTTTTTTTTTGGAGTCTGTGCTAGTTACAAACAATAAAAAAATAAATAAAAACAAAACGACGCCAGAATGAAAACGAACAAAATGGTACAAATATCACTAACTAATGTAACTAAAATCAAAGTGACTTTAACAACAACAATTACCTATTTATTCACCAATGACCTAGTATAGGTACCAAATATTTACAAAAAAATAATGCAATTTAATAAAAGACAGTAATGAACCACAGTATACACATAATCACGATAGTGCGGGCGACTGAAGTATGAGATGCGAACGAGTTCAGCGAGCCGCAGAGACCCAGTGCACACCCCGCTCTTAAACCCGCACCCACCCGCATTCCCCGAGTCGATCAGTACCAGTCACTACTATTCATCAGAAAATAATGCTTAGTCACAGATTACTGATATTAAGCAGTTTACTCTGCAAAAAGATATTGGTTTTGGCTGGCACCGACTCCAATTTCTTAAAATTATGGTTTTATATATACTTACAATATATAATATTTAATTATATTTTCTCTGTTCTTCATAACTAATAAAGAAAGAGTGCATGCTTCTATTGATAACTGGCCTCAACGTGTAAAGGACTGTAATGCAGCCAATGGAGACCACTTCAAATAAGCTTTTTATATTTTAAAATGTTTTATATTTACGTATTAAAAGCGAGCAACTTAAGCTTAGGCCGAAAGTAACACAGACACATAAACAACTTTGTCGTGGGCTGTAGGTTAAGTTCGTTAGATTTCCTGTGACCAACATACGACCGAGCAAACGACTCAAGCTTAGGATGAAATTAACACAGACACAAAAACAACTTTACCGTGGAGTGTAGGTTAAGTTATATAAATAAATAAATCATCATTTTAAAGACCACTAAGTAATTTCGAAGGCACCATTAAGAATTCAACATAGATCTTCCTTGTTGCTTGCCTAAAAAGATTATGTTATTGAAAAAAAAAACAGGGAAAGTCGTAACGGTGCTTGGCGAAAGACCCATTGACCAATATCTAATACTTTTAAACGAGCAATTCTGGTATCTTATACCTTTAAACGATCAATTTTTGTATATATATATATATTTATTTATAAATTTCTGTGATCTCGAAAACGGCTCTAACGATTTCGCAGAAAATTTGTATATGGGGGTTTTCGGGGGTAAAAAATCGATCTAGATAAGTTTTATATTTGGGAAAACGCGTGTTTTCGAGTTTTTATGCGTTTTTCTTTCCACGCAGAATATGGTCGCTTATTTCTCCACGCCGACCGCCATGTTTTTAGCTCAGCGGTTAAGGATACCGACCGCTAGAAAGAGTGTTACGGGTTCGAATCCCACTCGGTGACTTACTTTTATTTTTTTTTATGTTTAAGTTTATATATAATTTTTTTTTTGCTTTGTTTTAAGACAAGTTTAAAAAAATTAGTTAATGTTTGTGATGTAACCGAGCAAAGCTCGGTCGCTCAGGTACTATTTATTTATATGTGTATAAATTTATTTCTGTAATCTCGGAAACTGCTCTAACGATTTCGCTGAAATTTGGTATATGGGGGTTTTCACGGGAAAACAATCGATCTAGATTAGTCTTATGTTTGGGAAAACGCGTGTTTTTGAGTTTTCATGCGTTTTTCTTTTCACGCAGTATATGCTCGCCAATGTCCGTCTGATCCAGCGGGTTAAGACGCGGATGGCAAAAACGAGTGATACGGGTTCGAATCCCGCTCGGTGATTTACTTTTTTTTTATATGTTCAAGTTTTTATACAATTTTTTAATTTTTATTGTTTAAAAACATATATATTTTTAATTATAAGTTTCAAAAAATATAGTTAACGTTTGAGATACGACCGAGCAAAGCTCGCTCACCCAGGTACTTTAATATTAATTCAGCTATTTAGAAACCCCGAAAATAAACACTTACAATGATGTGTACAAAATTTTGTTATTCTTGATCAATGCTTTAATATAAATAGCATTCAAACCAACAACGCTTAGGAGAACTTATAAATTAAAATATTTACTTCCCTCTGATCAATTGTGCACATGTTTTATGTATTCTGAAACAAAGCAGTTTGGTGTAAGAAAATCATAAAAATTGCAAAAACATCGAAGTCCAGAAAGCACACGTCAAAACTAACAGGAAATTTACGCAATCCGAATAATGGGAGGTGAGTTATTTGGGCCTCTATCATCCTCATTTTCCATTCCCTTTCCACTTACAACAGCTCAAGATAACACTGCATCAAAGACAATATAATTACGTACGTTACAGATACCCAACGCCATAGAAAAAATTTGAAGGTAAGTAGGCAATATTGGAGTTGCTGGCAGGCATAAAGAAATGGCAGCAGTTATGAAAAAACAAGTAAATGTAATTAAATATTAGATATATTATGTATATTACGCTATAATTTAATGTTTTTGGAATCGATGTCAGTTAGAAACAATAAAGAAAAATTATTATTATATTTCGTGAATGGGTTACTCACGTATAGATTCAGCTACTGCCGACATGTTTCGATCTTATCAGGGAACCCCGAAAAATGACACCTACAATAATGTATACAAAAATTTGTTACTATTGGTCACTGCCTTAATATACGTAGCATTCAAACCAACAACGCTAAGGAGAAGACAGATTTTTTTGCAAAGCAAAATAACCGCAATACATTGACGACTTTGTTGACTTTTAACCAATGAAAATATTTTATACGATCAAGAGCGCATTTTAGACAAAAGAATAAAAGCCAATAGCCACATTGACATGGCTAATATGCTCGGCTCGGGTCGAAAATCATCACACATACATTAGAAATATTATCAAAATGTATATAGCTTTATCTTCTGCTACACAGTAGAAATTTTCACGTACGTTTTTTTTATAAACTGCCATATCAAGGTACTTATAGTAGGAACAAACTAACGATAATCCAACAAAAATATAGTACTTAATTAAAATAAAATGATTTCTTACCTCTGATCAATTGTGCACATAATTTATGTATTACAAAACAAAGCGGTTTTGTATAAGAAAATCATAAAAACTGCAAAAACATCAAAGACCAGAAAGCACAACTAGGTCACACGTTCAAGTAAATAGTAAAATATCGCAATAAAATATCAGAACATGCACGCAATCCGAATGTTAGAAGGTGAGTCATATGGTCCTCTATCATCCTCATTTTACATTCCATTTCCTTTTCCCCTCCCAATTACAACAAATAACACTGCGCTAAAGACATTATAATTACTAACGTTAGAGATACCCAACGCCATAGAAACTATTGGAGGGGCCGTAACTAGGCAATACTGGAGTTGCTGGCAGGAATAAACAGATGGTAGCACACACGACTAGCAAAAATTTGATTAAAAAAAACAACAAACGACTTTAAAACCTAGACCTACTAAGAACTAGTTACCTATACTAAAAAGTTATAAATATTTTTCTTATTAGTTATGCAGAAACTAGAAAATATTAATAAATACTAGCTGTTGCCCGCGACTTCGTCTGCGTGGACTTTAGTTTATAAGAATCGTTATTTTGATATTTTCAATAAAACCGCTCAAGTGCATATCAGGTCACACGCATTGAAGGGTTCCGTATTTGTGAATGTCGATTTAGAATTAAAACTAAAGAGTTCATCATCATCTCAGCCCTAATTCCGTCCACTGCTGAGCATAGACCTATCTTCGTCGACACATCTCAGTCCTGTGCTGCTCACATCCAGGTGTAACCCGCGACATTGATTATTTCGTCAACCCATCGCATGGGCTCCGTCGGGCCAGTTGCCCTGCCCAGTTTTACTTTAAGTTCATGACCGTTGCCAAATTACAGCTTCTTGGTTCTAATTATCTCTAAGTAAAACCACGGACAGAGAGACAGACAGAAATGGTAAAACTATAAGGGTTCCTTGTTTACTACGATCACACATTATCTCTAGTCACAGTCTAAGTCGATCGGAATTTTGACATTGTAAACTGTAAGCCTTGTCAAATATGTCTTTCGCTAGGCGGGAGATAAAAGTCGAGAAATACGCATTTCTACTTTGAGTCCCGACAGATGACGGCGTTCCTCAAGTATCCTTACACATAGATTTTCTTAAGATCGCCTTAATCATGAGCCGCGTCCGAAGCTGGAAGCGAGCGAAAAGTACTGGACAGAGCTTCACCCGGGCCATCTTCACTATCGTCACCATTCTATTGATGTGGACTTTCAAGCTGAGGCTTCTGCCAAACTTAAGATACCTCTAGGTATTTTACGTGCCAGTATAAAGACGCGTGTTGACACAAATGCTCCTTTCAACCTAGAGGACCGTATTTGTGGCGCGACGGAATCCCGTTCCCATCGCCCGACTGGCCCACGTCATGGAGGCAGATTTATGGAGGAGGATTTTACGCGGGAAAAATCCCTTCGGTTCAGACACCTTGCCAGTAACGGGAGACCGGTAAGGTTATGTGGCGTTTACCACTAAAAACTCCGGGGTAAGGGCTAAAAGCCCCGGCGCGGCTACCACTATGGCGGTCCATGACTCGCTCACAGCACCCTATGCTTTAGTCAGAGGACATCCCCTGTGCCTAACCTAACCTATTAAGTACTTCCTATTTTGATTCCTTTTTCCATTTTCGCGCCCACAATCATGCTAAGAATCGCCGTTTGGTCTTGCGGCCCTAGGCTCTGTGTATTTTTAACAGCGCCATTTATTGGTGACCAAAAAAAACTAATAAAAAAACTCCGAAAACATCAAAATAGTAAATTTTTAGGGTTCCGTATTCCGTACCCGAAGGCTAAAATCGGGACCTTGTTACTAAGACTCCGCTGTCCGTCCTTCCGTCCGTCTGTCACCAAGCTGTATCTCATGAACCGTGATAGCCAGACAGTTGAAATTTTCAAGGATGATGTATTTCTCTTGCCGATATAACAACTAAAAATAGAGTAAAATAAATATTTAATTGAGGCTCCCGTAAAACAAACTTGATTTTTTATAGATAATGGGACGGAACCCTTTGTGCGCGAGTCCGACTCTCACTTGGCCGGTTATTAACTTTATTATTTTATAAAAACCGTATATAAAATTAACAAAAGTTTTAGCCAATGCTATCGTACAGTTTATTTCATAGCAAATTTTCGAACAAAAATCTTTGACGTGATTCTTTAAATTGATATAACTTTTTTATTTATCAACGGATTTCAATGAAACAACCACTAAATTTTAAGTGAAACTTATTAAAATACATAATTGAAAATCGCAACCGAAGTTGTTCAGCCGTTTCTGAGATAAGCGTGCACAAACACAGTTTTTCGAACAAAAATGGTTGACGTGATTCCTTAAAATTGATATAACTTTTTTATTTATGAACGGATTTAAATGAAACAAACACTATATTTTAAGTGAAGCTTATCAAAATATTTCAGTGAAAACCGCAAACGAATCAGTTCAGCCGTTTCTCAGATTAGCGTGCACAAACGCACAGACAAACAGACAAACAGACAAACCGACAAACAGACAAAAATTCTAAAAATCATTGTTTTGTGTTCTATTGCGTTAGTAAAAGCCCCAAAAAATATTGTTACTCATTTATCTTCCATGTACAGACAGCGATCGGTTACGATTTTATTATATGTATTGATGTATTGATGTATTGATTGATTGCGTTGGTAAAAGCCCCAAAAAATATTGTTACTCATTTATCTTCCATGTACAGACAGCGATCGGTTACGATTTTATTATATGTATTGATTGATGATTATTTATTGTAAGTAAATAACACTATAATTTTTTTTTGGAGTCTGTGCTAGTTACAAACAATAAAAAAATAAATAAAAACAAAACGAGGCCAGACTGAAAACGAACAAAATGGCACAAATATCACTAACTAATGTAACTAAAATCAAAGTTACTTTAACAACAACAATTATCTATTTATTCACCAATGACCTAGTATAGGTACCATATATTTACAAAAAAATAATGCAATTTAATAATAGACAGTAATGAACCACAGTATACACAACATCACGATAGTGCGGGCGACTGAAGTATGAGACGCGAACGAGCTCAGCGAGCCGCAGAGACCCAGTGCACACCCCGCCCTTAAACCCGCAGCCACCCGCATTCCCCGCGTCGATCAGTACAAGTCACTACTACTCATCAGAAAATAATGCTTGATCACAGATTACTGATATTAAGCAGTTTACTCTGCAAAAAAATATTGGTTTTGGCTGGCACCGACTCCAATTTTTTAAAATTATGGTATTATATCATCATTTTAAAAACCACTAAGTCATTTCGAAGGCGCCATTAACAACTCAACATAGATCTTCCTCGTTGCTTGCCTAAAAAGATAATGTTATTGAAAAAAAAAAACAGGGAAAGTCGTAACGGTGCTTGGCGAGAGACCCATTGACCAATATCTAATACCTTTAAACGAGCAATTCTTGTATATTTATTTATATGTGTATAAATTTATTTCTGTAATCTCGGAAACTGCTCTAACGATTTCGCTGAAATTTGGTATATGGGGGTTTTCACGGGAAAACAATCGATCTAGATTAGTCTTATGTTTGGGAAAACGCGTGTTTTTGAGTTTTCATGCGTTTTTCTTTCCACGCAGTATATGCTCGCCAATGTCCGTCTGATCCAGCGGGTTAAGACGCGGATGGCAAAAACGAGTGATACGGGTTCGAATCCCGCTCGGTGACTTACTTTTTTTTTATATGTTCAAGTTTTTATACAATTTTTTATTTTTATTGTTTAAAAAATATATATTTTTAACTATAAGTTTCAAAAAATATAGTTAATGTTTGAGATACGACCGAGCAAAGCTCGCTCACCCAGATACTTAAATATTAATTGAGCTATCTAGAAACCCCGAAAAATGACACTTCCAATGATGTGTACAAAAATTTGTTATTATTGGTCAATGTTTTAATATACATATCATTCAAACCAACAACGCTAAGGAGAACTAATAAATTAAAATATTTACTTCCCTCTGATCAATTGTGCACATGTTTTATGTATTCTGAAACAAAGCTGTTTGGTGTAAGAAAATCATAATAACTGCAAAAACATCGAAGTCCAGAAAGCACACGTCAAAAATAACAGGAAATTTACGCAATCCGAATGTTGGAAGGTGAGTCATTTGGGCCTTTATCATCCTCATTTTCCATTCCCTTTCCACTTACAACAGCTCAAGATACCACTGCATCAAAGACATATAAGGACGTACGTTTTAGATACCCAACGTAATAGTAACTATTGGAGGTAAGTAGGCAATACTGGAGTTGCTGGCAGGCATAAAGAAATGGCAGCAGTTATGAAAAAACAAGTAAATATAATTAAATATTAGATATGTTATGTATATTACGCTATAATTTAATGTTTTTGGAATCGATGTCAGTTAGAAACAATAAAGAAAAATTATTATTATATTTCGTGAATGGGTTACTCACGTATAGATTCAGCTACTGCCGACATGTTTCGATCTTATCAGGGAACCCCGAAAAATGACACCTACATTAATGTATACAAAAATTTGTTACTATTGGTCACTGCCTTAATATACGTAGCATTCAAACCAACAACGCTAAGGAGAAGACAGATTTTTTTGCAAAGCAAAATAACCGCAATACATTGAAGACTTTGTTGACGTTCTTTTAACCAATGAAAATATTTTATACGATCAAGAGCGCATTTTAGACAAAAGAATAAAAGCCAATAGCCACATTGACATGGCTAATATGCTCGGCTCGGGTCGAAAATCATCACACATACATTAGAAATATTATCAAAATGTATATAGCTTTATCTTCTGCTACACAGTAGAAATTTTCACGTACGTTTTTTTTATAAACTGCCATATATAGGTACTTATAGTAGGAACAAACTAACGATAATCTAACAAAAATGTAGTAATTAAATTAAATGATTACTTACCTCTGATCAATTATGCACATAATTTATGTATTACAAAACAAAGCTGTTTTGTGTAAGAAAATCATAAAAACTGCAAAAACATCGAAGACCAGAAAGCACAACTAGGTCACACGTTTAAGTAAATAGTAAAATATCGCAATAAAATATCAGAACATGCACGCAATCCGAATGTTAGAAGGTGAGTCATATGGTCCTCTATCACCCTCATTTTACATTCCATTTCCTTTTCCCCTCCCAATCACAACAGAAAACACTGCGCCAAAGACAATATAATTACTAACGTTAGAGATACCCAACGCCATAGAAACTATTGGAGGGGCCGTAAGTAGGCAATACTGGAGTTGCTGGCAGGAATAAACAGATGGTAGCACACACGACTAGCAAAAATTTGATTAAAAAAAACAACAAAAGACTTCAAAACCTAGACCTACTAAGAACTAGTTACCTACACTAAAAAGTTATAAATATTTTTCTTATTAGTTATGCAGAAACAAGAAAATATTATTAAATATTATTTATTGTAAGTAAATAACACTATAATTTTTTTTTTGAATCTGTGCTAGTTACAAACAATAAAAAAATTTATAAAAACAAAACGACGCCAGACTGAAAACGAACAAAATGGCACAAATATCACTAACTAATGTAACTAAAATCAAAGTGACTTTAACAACAACAATTACCTATTTATTTACCAATGACCAGAGCTTTATAACGTTATAAAAGCGTAACATTATGAAGCGATTATAAACGAAATTGAACAATATCGTTATTTTAAACATTACGGAATCATTTAAAGTAGAATAGCGTTTTCTTCATAAACATATCGAAATGTAAACGCAAAATAAACGTAATCGTAACGCTTCGAATATTGTTATTCGACGTTGCCAACTCGGCCGCCCTCGCCCCGCCCCTCACCCATTGCTGCAGGGCTGGTGAGCATAGTTTACCAGTCAAATTACAAATTATTACAGAAGATGTCTTACTTTACTTTTTAACCGACTTCCAAAAAGAGGAGGAGTTTTGTCGCGATCTTTTATTATTTTTTATGTATGTTCACCGATTATTCGAAGATGCCTGAACCGATTTCGAAAATTATTTTTTGTTTGATTGGGTTCATATATTTTCAAAGTGGTTCCGTAGTCATCAAGTCAGGATCTTGAAGAAATCGACAATCTCAGACAGTTGAAATTTTCACAAATTATGTATTTCTGTATAAAATAAATATTTGGCTCCCATACAACAAACGCGATTTTTTATAGATAATGGTATGGAACCCTTAGTGCGCGATTCCGATTCGCACTTGGCCGGTTATTTATAATTTCACATCTCTTTTCATTACGGCGCATACAGAACCTTGGACCACAAGAATGAAAGTCGACTCAAAGCAAGGTTTTTAATTACATTTTCTTAAGAGAGCTGCTGAGTCGTACTTTATTTTTTACAATTTCACATTTCTTACCATTACTGCGTATACACAGTGGCGTAGCTATCATAGGGCCAGGTGGTGCAGTGCACCAGGGCTCTGGAGCTCAGGGGGCCCTCTAGCCTCAGCTTTGAAAAAAAAATGAAAAATTTAAAAAAATTAAAAAAAAAACTCTTGTGAGCAGGCTCGAGCCTCGAGTCTCGAGCCTGCTCACAGGATTTTCTTTTTTTTTAATTTCTATTTTTTTTTATTCAAATCAACATCACCAATGATAAAACTGATACTGATATTTAAACGGTCGTGAGATCAATTCGCCAATTCCGCCCATCAACTTTTTAATGAAGTTTTCATTCGCTCTTGCCTTGCATCAGTTCTTATTTATGATATTTGTGGCGATGTTTTCAACTTTCTGGGGTCTGGGACGTACTACAGTAGTTGATGCTGGGTGTGTCGCTGACTGTTGCAATTCGTAATTCCCTACTACCAGCCTTATTTCATCAAGTATCACCACTAATGCTATGATTTCTATTCCGCACATCCATCCATCTGGCACCAAATTCAGAAGAAATATTGCGATATAATTGGACCCACTTTTTCGCTCCAAGTTCTTAATGTATATCATCTGATCCTCCCTCAATTGATGGAGACGTGGTCTATTCGCCAGCTTTGCAAGGAAATTATAACGAAATTTGGCGTGCTCGAATGTGACCTTACGGAAGTGTACACAGCGATGCTACTGTTTCACACAATTCCTGTTACTTCCGCGGCAGCAGAAAGATCTTTCAGTAAACTGAAGATTATAAAAAAATATTTAAGAAACAGCATTCGACAAGATCGCCTCCGACATTTATCGTTAATTGCAATAGAAAATGAGGCGGCATCAAACTTCGATTTGAGTGAAATTATAGACGAATTCGCAAAAATTAAAGCGCGCAAGAGATTGTGAATCGGACGGGGAATTCTCTTAAAAATCGTTTTTTCTCTTAATTAATAAATATTCTATATTGTCATGTGCGTCGTTGTTTATTTACTCCCTTTTTCTTCCATTGAACACATGAAGATTTTGATAGAGACGACGTATGGATTTAGCCTACTAGGGATGATTCAACTCACTGTTTCCTATTCTTATTCCCTATCAATAATTTTGAAGGCCAAAATAAATTCAAACTACGCGGAAAGAGGGGAGGAGGGCCCGATTCTCTCCCTATGCACCAGGGCCCTTGCCCCCCTAGCTACGCCACTGCAGATACATATATATACAGATATATACAGAGCTACACTTTACGCTTGTACGGCCACTTTATCTTTACGTGGCCACTCTACTCTTTAAGAAAGAAGTTGCCGCTGCTGTCTGCCGCTCAACTTCAAAGTGTACTTTTAAAAAGTGGCCGCGTAAGGGTAAGTGGCCGTGTAAGTGTTAAATTGCCGGGTAAGCGGTGACCGCTTAAGAATCCCCTTACCCTAGACTTTTCCATACAAAAGTAGTCTACGTTTTATTTTGAAACCACATGTCAGATTTCGGTAAAAAAATTGTAATTTTAAAGAAATTGCAATTATCTGGGTTCTAACGGTAAATTTATGAACTGGAAAGAAAATATAAGGACAAAGAAGTTTACCATACTGATGGTCAAAAATAATATAACACACTATACTCTATTTCAAGTTCATAAAAGTGTGTAAACGCTGTTAGGCGATTAACACACTGCATCGCGCCCCGCTGCGTAGTGCGGCGCCGCCATATAAAAACGACGCGCGGGGACGCGGTGTCAAGTGTGTTGGACTGTGTGTGTTTTATATACAAACGGAGATACTTACAAGCAATGGATATGGATCTTTGTGGGTTGTGATGCAGTGGACATTTTGATATAGTGGACGTTTTGATATGGTGGACATAATGATACAGTGGACATTATGTAGAGTGGATATACTGATATTGTGGACATTTTGATATAGTGGACATTTTGATACGGTGGACATTTTAATGTAGTGGTCATTTTGTGACTAAAGGGTTAGAACACGCATTCACGCGCTACGCTGCGTAGTGCGGGGCAGTGTGAGAATCGCCTTACAGCGAAAATAATAATTCGTTATCACTGAGTAAGAAAACTTGGACACACTTAAATAGATAGTAAAACAAAGTTATAGTTTCAACATTTATTATGTTAATGAATATATTTTTAAAAAAAATATACACCTTTATATATTACTTTAGTATATAAAAAAACTTTTACTTACGTTTACTTTTCTTTACGTGGCGAGGGCAATGTCCAAGCAAAATGAAAAATGGCACCACTGAACGCCCCTATATGCAAATACACGGCGACCGTCGGGTCGCCATTCGCTTGTAATGTGCCGACGCGTCACACGAAGTTTATGTTATAATATATCACAAATAAGGAACTTTTAATTATTTCACGCTAAAATCATATGTAAATCACATGTCAATGTTTAAAAAACAATTCTTTTGTACCCATTATTAATTATTTCATACTAAAATCATTGTCAATGTTTGCCAATTTTAACCTAAATAAATACAACATAGGTACCTATTTTTAACATGCATTTAGGGACTGCTACTCGGCCTCATTTTCGATCCGACCGGATTTCCACCAATCCGGCCCGGTCCAGCCGGATTGAACAACTTCTTCCCTTTTTTGTTCCAACATGAACCATTAGTAAAGTGTTAAAAAAAGATACCTATACAAAATCAACTTTATTTTATGACTAATTTTGAAAAGAGAAAAAGATTACAAATGTAATCGCGCGTGGGTAACACGCCGGGGCGCAATAATACTACTAAAATAATGAGACTAATGTAAGTAGCTGTTGTATTATTTATAAAATCAGTCTTTTAATTCACAGATAACGTTTTTATCCCTTACGGAGTCAACAGAACCTAGTCCTAAACACACAAAAAGGTTTCAATGGAATATAATCACAATGACATTTTACAGTACAGTACAAAGTCTGCGACTGTACTTGGTACCTTAATTTTCCTACTTTACATAAAACATCAAACAAAAAATGTAACAAAGTCATACTGTAAATTGGTATTTATTTGGCAAAGCCTCTTTACTTTAAAAATTCAGTAGGTATATTAAAAATAAAAAAGAGTGATAGTCGCTATGTAACTGTCCTATTATTTATCAAATCAGTCTTTAATTACATATGTACAATTGATCAAATTTAGATCCCAAAGATTATACCTTTGTCAGAGCTTAGATTTCTGAAAATTTGATTGGTAAATATTATTTGAAAAATTTATTGCTACGAATTAGCAAAATATCTTCAATAATATCGTTTTTTAACGAAAATTTTCTATCAGAGACTATACATTTTAATGAAGAGAATAATCTCTCAACACTTACTTGAGTCATCGGGACAGCTAAAACGATTTCAGCCAGTTTATAAAGTATTGGAAACTTATCTTGCTTATCTTTCCACCATTTTAAAACATTTTCATTATGTCCAACTAGAGGTTCTTCGAAAAATTGGTTAACGGACATATTGAAACTGTCTACAAATTCAAATCGGGACCTATTAACGTTACTATGAGTTTCTAAATAACGTGAATTTAAAAAATCTGTTAGACTAGTTCTAGGATTATTTTCATTTGTTTCAAAACTAGTGCTCGGTTGGTAAATTGATGGGTCATGATTTTCTTCATTTGCTAGTCTCAATTCTAAAACGCGATAGTAAATTTTTATTAAACTTTCTCTAGCTAATCTCCTTTGCTCAGTAGTTAACACACTGTTTACTCTAGGGTCTAAAAATAATGCTGAAATAAAGAAATTGTTTTCAAATAGTATTTGTTGTCTATCAGACATTTTGGTAGCAATCATGTTTGACAACGTTGAATTTATGTCCCGAAGTGAAAAATGACAGGTCATCCAAGCAATATAAAAATCTCCTGCAGTAAGTTGTTCTCTTTGGAGCGTTTTTGTTAATATTTTTGCTGGCATCATGGCTGTAACAAAATCGTTCAATTTTTCCCAAGTTTCTAAAGGTACAACTATCTGGTTATCATCATCATCAATACATACATATAATAAAATCGTAACCGATCGCTGTCTGTACATGGAAGATAAATGAGTAAAAATATTTTTGGGGGCTTTTACCAACGCAATAGAACACAAAACAATGATTTTTAGAATTTTTGTCTGTTTGTCGGTTTGTCTGTGCGTTTGTGCACGCTAATCTGAGAAACGGCTGAACCGATTCGTTTGCGGTTTTCATTGAAATATTGTGATAAGTTTCACTTAAAATTAAGTGTTTGTTTTATTTAAATCCGTTCATAAATGAAAAAGTTAAATCAATTTTAAAGAATCACGTCAAACATTTTTGTTCGAAAAACTGTGTTTGTAGACGCTAATCTCAGAAACGGCTGAACAACTTCGGTTGCGATTTTCATTTATGTATTTAAATAAGTTTCACTTAAAATGTAGTGGTTGTTTCATTAAAATCCGTTGATAAATAAAAAAGTTATATCAATTTAAAGAATCACGTCAAAGATTTTTGTTCGAAAATTTGCTATGAAATAAACTGTACAGTAGCATTGGCTAAAACTTTTGTCAATTTTATATTAAGGTTTTTATAAAATAATAAAGTTAATTACCGGCCAAGTGAAGGTCGGGCTCGCGCACAAAGGGCTCCGTCCCGTTATCTATAAAAAATCACGTTTGTTGTACGGGAGCCTCAATTAAATATTTATTTTACTCTATTTTTAGTTGTTATATCGGCAAGAGAATTACATCATTATGAAAATTTCAACTGTCTAGCTATCACGGTTCATAAGAAACAGCCTGGTGACAGACAGGCAGACGGACGGAAGGACGGACAGCGGAGTCTTAGTAACAGGGTCCCGATTTTAGCCTTCGGGTACGGAATACGGAACCCTAAAATTTACTATTTTGATGTTTTCGGAGTGTTTTTATTAGTTTTTTTTTGGTCACCGATAGATTGCGCTGTTAAAAATACACAGAACCTAGGGCCACAAGACCCAACGCCATGAAACGGCCATTTTTAGCATGACTGTGGGCGCGAAAATGGAAAACGGAATCAAAATAGGAAGTATTAGGTTAGGCTCAGGGGATGTCCTCTGACTAAAGCATAGGGTGCAGTGAGCGAGTCACGGACCACCATAGCGGTCGCCGCGCCGGGGCTGGCCCATAGTGGCTGAGAGGTAACACCGCGGAGTTTTTAGTGGTAAACGCCACATAACCATACCGGTCTCCCGTTACTGGCAAGGTGTCCGAAGGGATTTTTCCCGCGCAAAAGAGGCGCAACTGCTGCCTCCATGACGTGGGCCAGTCGGGCGATGGGAACGGGATTCCGTCGCTCCACAAATACGGTTCTCTAGGTTGAAAGGAGCATTTGTGTCAACACGCGTCTTTACCCTAGCGGATAAAATTGAAGGCCGATGTACCACCGCGCAGGCCACTCAGACTCCTCTCGATAACTGAGAGAGTACCTCGAATGAGCTCAGCCGAAGCCGCTGATAAGCGGTCGCCGTATACCAGGTCTTTGGAGCAAGATTTAGCACACTACCTTGGCAAAAGCGGTAACGCCGTTATGTCACCATGAGTTTTTTTGTGAGTGAGAGCCATAACCGTCCGATTTCCTGTGGCCGAAAGGCACCTTTTCCTCACGTAAGAAGAAAGGTTAGGGAAAAAAGGTTAGGTTAAATTTAGGTTAGGCACTGCAATAAAAATGTGTGGAACACCCATACCAAGACTACTTAGTATTGTGACCTCCTTCCCTGAGGAACGAAAGATCATGGTCATTTTTCAGTTCTCCAAACCTCTAAACAGCCGTATAGGACGCCCTACCCGAGAAACTCTTCAAACGGAGGTTCTTAGTGAACACTAAGCAGACATTGATCTCAGAGAACACTAACTTCCTACCATCCTTGAATCTCTACTGGTAAAATGTGCCGAGACACTGGCACGTCAAATACCTGGAGGTATCTAAAGTTTGGCAGATGCCTCAGCTTGAAAGTCCACATCAATAGAATGGTGACGATAGTGAAGATGGCCCGGGGGAAGGTCTATCCAGTACTTTCCTCTCGCTTCCAGCTACGGACGCGGCTCATGATTAAGGCGATCTTAAGAAAACCTATGTTTAAGGTTACTTGAGGAACGCCGTCATCCGTCGGGACTAAAAGTAGAAATGCTTATTTCTCGACTTTCATCTCCCGCTTAGCGAAAGACATGTTTGACAAGGCTTACCATTGCACCGCCACATCGGGAGGGTGGGGGAGAGGGGGTGATACGTATAGACGGTGGCAGCAGTTCGCTGCAGAGAGCTACAACAGATTAGTGATGTGGAAACTGACGCTAAAAGACGGAAGATGAATGAAATATTAGCAAAGTCACTACGTATTGCATAAGTATTTCGTATTAGAGAGACCCACGGCGTAGCAGTAACATTCGGTAACAGTGTAAGTTTACATGTAGTTTACAGTCCATGCTGGCAGAACCACGATGGCAGAAGGGCCGTCGAAATATCTGGCAAAAAACGATATTAATAGTCAAAATTCCGATCGACTTAGACTGTGACTAGAGATAATGTGTGATCGTAGTAAACAAGAAACCCTTATAGTTTCGCCATTTCTGTCTGTCTCTCTGTCCGTGGTTTTACTTAGAGATAATTAGTACCAAGAAGCTGTAATTTGGTAACGGTCATGAACTTACAGTAGCACTAGGCAGGGCAACTGGCCGGACGGAGCCCATGCGATGGGTTGACGAAATAATCAAAGTCGCGGGTTACACCTGGATGTGTCGAAATTCACAACTACGGAACACTTCACTGCGCGTGACCTGATATGCACTTGACCGGTTTTATTAAAATATCAAAATAAAGATTCTTATAAACTATTTCGACTTAGAATTAAAACTAAAGATTTCATCATCATCTCAGCCCTTCTTCCGTCCACTGCTGAGCATAGACATGTCTTCGTCGACACATCTCGGTCCTGTGCTGCTCACATCCAGGTGTAACCCGCGACTTTGATTATTTCGTCAACCCATCGCATGGGCTCCGTCAGGCCAGTTGCCCTGCCTAGTGCTACTTTAAGTTCATGACCGTTGCCAAATTACAGCTTCTTGGTACTAATTATCTCTAAGTAAAACCACGGACAGAGAGACAGACAGAAATGGCGAAACTATAAGGGTTCCTTCTTTACTACGATCACACATTATCTTTAGTCACAGTCTAAGTCGATCGGAATTTTGACTATTAATATCGTTTTTTGCCAGATATTTCGACGGCCCTTCTGCCATCATGGTTCTGCCAGCATGGACTGTAAACTTACACTGTTACCGAATGTTACTGCTACGCCGTGGGTCTCTCTAATACGAAATACTTATGCAATACGTAGTGACTTTGCTAATATTTCATTCATCTTCCGTCTTTTGGCGTCAGTTTCCACATCACTAATCTGTTGTAGCTCTCTGCAGCGAACTGCTGCCACCGTCTATACGTATCACCCCCTCTCCCCCACCCTCCCGATGTGGCGGGGCAATGGGAAGCCTTGTCAAACATGTCTTTCTCTAAGCGGGAGATGAAAGTCGAGAAATAAGCATTTCAACTTTAAGTCCCGACGGATGACGGCGTTCCTCAAGAAGCCTTAAACATAGGTTTTCTTAAGATCGCCTTAATCATGAGCCGCGTCCGTAGCTGGAAGCGAGAGGAAAGTACTGGATAGACCTTCCCCCGGGCCATCTTCACTATCGTCACCATTCTATTGATGTGGACTTTCAAGCTGAGGCATCTGCCAAACTTTAGATACCTCCAGGTATTTGACGTGCCAGTGTCTCGGCACATTTTACCAGTAGAGATTCAAGGATGGTAGAAAGTTAGTGTTCTCTGAGATCAATGTCTGCTTAGTGTTCACTAAGAACCTCCGTTTGAAGAGTTTCTCGGGTAGGGCGTCCTATACGGCTGTTTAGAGGTTTGGAGAACTGAAAAATGACCATGATCTTTCGTTCCTCAGGGAAGGAGGTCACAATACTAAGTAGTCTTGGTATGGGTGTTCCACACATTGTTATTGCAGTGCCTAACCTAAATTTAACCTTACCTTTTTTCCCTAACCTTTCTTCTTACGTGAGGAAAAGGTGCCTTTCGGCCACAGGAAATCGGACGGTTATGGCTCTCACTCACAAAAAAACTCATGGTGACATAACGGCGTTACCGCTTTTGCCAAGGCCGTGTGCTAAATCTTGCTCCAAAGACCTGGTATACGGCGACCGCTTATCAGCGGCTTCGGCTGAGCTCATTCGAGGTACTCTCTTAGGTATCGAGAGGAGTCTGAGTGGCCTGCGCGGTGGTACATCGGCCTTCAATTTTATCCGCTAGGGTAAAGACGCGTGTTGACACAAATGCTCCTTTTAACCTAGAGGACCGTATTTGTGGAGCGACGGAATCCCGTTCCCATCGCCTGACTGGCCCACATCATGGAGGCAGCAGTTGCGCCTCTTTTGCGCGGGAAAAATCCCTTTGGACACCTTGCCAGTAACGGGAGACCGGTATGGTTATGTGGCGTTTACCACTAAAAACTCCGCGGTGTTACCTCTCAGCCACTATGGGCCAGCCCCGGCGCGGTGACCGCTATGGTGGTCCGTGACTCGCTCACTGCACCCTATGCTTTAGTCAGAGGACATCCCCTGAGCCTGACCTAATACTTCCTATTTTGATTCCTTTTTCCATTTTCGCGCCCACAATCATGCTAATAAGCGGCCAAGTGCGAGTCGGACTCGCCCATGAAGGGTTCCGTAGTAGCAAATAACATAATACAAAAGTCTTGTAGTATGTTTTTTTTAATTTTTATATTTGAGTTGATTGAATGAAAGGAAAATTGCCGTTTATGATTTATGACGAATTAAAAAAAAACTACTTACTAGATCTCGTTCAAACCAATTTTCGCTGGTAGTTTTCATGGTAATTAACATCATATATTTTTTTTAGTTTTATCATTCTCTTATTTTAGAAGTTACGGGGGGGGGGGGGACATACTTTTTTCCACTTTGGAAGTGTCTCTCGCGCAAAGTATTCGGTTTAGAAAAAAATACTATTAGAAACCTCAATATCATTTTTGAAGACCTATCCATAGATACCCCACACGTATGGGTTTGATGAAAAATAAATTTTTGAGTTTTAGTTCTAAGTATGGGGAACCCCAAAATTTACAGTTTTTTTTCTATTTTTGTGTCAAAACCTTAATGCGGTTCACACAATACATCTACTTACCAAGTTTCAACAGTATAGGGCTGATAGTTTCGGAAAAAAGTGGCTGTGACATACGGACGGACAGACAGACAGACAGACATGACGAATCTATAAGGGTTCCGTTTTTGCCATTTGGCTACGGAACCCTAAAAATGGCCGTTTCATGGCGTTGGGTCTTGTGGCCCTAGGTTCTGTGTATTTTTAACAGCGCAATCTATCGGTGACCAAAAAAAAACTAATAAAAACACTCCGAAAACATCAAAATAGTAGATTTTAGGGTTCCGTATTCCGTACCCGAAGGCTAAAATCGGGACCCTGTTACTAAGACTCCGCTGTCCGCCCTTCCGTCCGTCTGCCTGTCTGTCACCAGGCTGTTTCTCATGAACCGTGATAGCTAGACAGTTGAAATTTTCATAATGATGTAATTCTCTTGCCGATATAACAACTAAAAATAGAGTAAAATAAATATTTAATTGAGGCTCCCGTACAACAAACGTGATTTTTTATAGATAACGGGACGGAACCCTTTGTGCGCGAGCCCGACCTTCACTTGGCCGGTAATTAACTTTATTATTTTATAAAAACCTTAATATAAAATTGACAAAAGTTTTAGCCAATGCTACTGTACAGTTTATTTCATAGCAAATTTTCAAACAAAAATCTTTGACGTGATTCTTTAAATTGATATAACTTTTTTATTTATCAACGGATTTTAATGAAACAACCACTACATTTTAAGTGAAACTTATTTAAATACATAAATGAAAATCGCAACCGAAGTTGTTTAGCCGTTTCTGAGATTAGCGTCTACAAACATAGTTTTTCGAACAAAAATGTTTGACGTGATTCTTAAAAATTGATTTAACTTTTTCATTTATGCACGGATTTAAAATAAAACAAACACTAAATTTTAAGTGAAACTTATCACAATATTTCAATGAAAACCGCAAACGAATCGGTTCAGCCGTTTCTCAGATTAGCGTGCACAAACGCACAGACAAACAGACAAACCAACAAACAGGCAAAAATTCTAAAAATCATTGTTTTGTGTTCTATTGCGTTGGTAAAAGCCCCCAAAAATATTTTTACTCATTTATCTTCCATGTACAGACAGCGATCGGTTACGATTTTATTGTATGTAAATAAATAAAAACAAAACGACGCCAAACTGAAAACGAACAAAATGGCACAAATATCACTTACTAATGTAACTAAAATCAAAGTGACTTTAACAACAACAATTACCTATTTATTCACCAGTGACCTAGTATAGGTACTGAGGTATCTTCTGAAGTTCACATACATACTCTGATCCAAATATTTACAAAAAAATAATGCAATTTAATAATAGACAGTATGTCGTGTATAAAAAAAAAATGAAAGAAGCTGGAATGAATGGGGGTGTGTGTGATATATGTGTGATATAGGTTTCTTCATCGGCGACGGATAAATGTATAATCTTTATATTAATAACGAAGGTCTCTTACTTACCTAGTTGCTAGTTTAACGTTCCACGACATTAATTCATGAGAAAGGTTGCCAAGATAGTATTCAGAGTAAAGCATTGAACCTTTGAAGTGCAAGGACCTCTTGTGACGTGTGACCTTAAGCCCTGGGAACTTGGCGGGGTGATATCATTAATAACACAGGTTACAATGCATGCTATTTATTCGAAGGACGAATCCCGCTGAAGGCGGACTGAAATACAATTAGGACAAAGACTAAAATTCCAAATCGCTGAAGGCGAGATTGGTGGACTTGTCACACCGCTTATAACTAACCGCACTATTAGATGATAAAAACGCAAGTAAGGTACCTGGCCAGGACCGTATACCACAGTCTACGTGCACTCATGTTGCTCCGTCCCATTTATCCGGCGAACACGTCGTGTCTTACTCTTCTGGAGATCGTAGGCCGGCACGGGGTGGCTTCGCTCGTCAGGTCCTCACTGCGGTGGCGTTGCTCCAGCGCGACAGTGCCTCAATTTATGCCCGCCAGACTCCCGTTGCGCCAAGCTGAGCAGAGGTTAGCACGACGGAAGGCGGCCGTAGTGGCGTGGATCCGTGTAACGACGCCTTGGGGTCGCCGGCGACGAAATCGGGCTTCGCGCGGCATGCAGCCCACGGATCCTTTGAAGCTGCACCCTACGGCTGCGCCAGGGAGCGCTAAGCGCGTCCAGGGGCGGTGATGCACCACGTGGCGGGATGGCGGCACATGGTCCGTTGTTTCCGAAGCGGAGGCGGCGATGGGCGCATATTTTTCAATATGCGCGGCTACGCGCGACAATCGACTCCAGTCCTTGGTCCCGTTACAGGATACGGGAACCACGCACTAATCAATTAATATTTTTCTTTACATGAGGCCACCATGTCAGAAGACAAACCCAGAGAGAGCCCCTATTAGGTTTCGGCCTCCACTGTATCTAAATACGTTCCTTTCCACACCACTTCGCGATACGTCAAACCAACTCGCAATCTTTCAAAATTGGAAAGCAATTCGATCAGACTTATACCTGTTGGTATTTATAATGTTTTAGCGAGATAATATTATTCATCGATAATTAAGATTTAAATATGACTCTAACAATATTTCCTCATTTCGTGACGTTCGCTAAAATTCATCCAAAACTGGGAGAAACGGATCTCGCTAGATGTCTATGTCAAACTGTCAAACGTCAAATTACTTTTGGTATGTTTTTGTTGTTTAATGAGTTTCTCTCGAGGATATTTATTTTTACGTATGATTTTGAAAATGCTTGGAGATACAACGAGTGGATGATTCGGATAACTATAATGCGATTCAAAGAATGTCTCCATGTATAGATTGTCAAATTTCTTTCACCGGACTCTTTGCAACCAATGTGTGAAGCTTTAAGCAAAGTCAGCTATATTCCTTGAGTTGGTGTGTCGAAACTGGGCAATCTAGAATACTAATATTCTGCCGGGACGAAAGGCTTCCGGACAGGTAACGAACTACGTAAGTAATGTGTTTACGCGTTTATTGTATTGACCAAAATATTGCATTCCAAAGTTGGTAGGTTATACACAAGTAATGAACCACAGTTTACACAACATCACGAAAGTGCGGGTGACTGAAGTATGAGATGCGAACGAGCTCAGCGAGCCGCAGAGACCCAGTGCACACCCCGCCCTTAAACCCGCGCCCGCATTCCACGAGTCGATCAGTACCAGTTGTAGTGTATTTCTAACACATTCACTATCACTATGACACTGGCTCACCTTTACACCAAGACACGTCCGCTCTGTACGACATCAGTAGATATTAATTGGTGACTTTGAAACAGTTTCACACTTCCATTTTCGGTCATTTTATTCCCTCAATGGAGTGTGAAACTGTGTAAAAGCCATCAATTAATATCTGGGAATTACTTTCCCTTTAGAGCTTATTTTCAATCGCTCAATGACGTGTTTTGAATCGTATAATAAAAGAGCACCTAAAAATCAACGTAACTTCACATATAACACTATATTTCGAAAGTCGCGTAAGAGATATTTGTGTAAAACTTACCAATATTAATTTTCAACTCGATCCGCAACACATTACACCACTTTAGAATTTTAACTCTGACAAATTCACATGTAACACTGCTTGTTTCAGTTAAACACAGACATTTGACATATTTCACTAGACACTCCCAAACACTGAGTTTTAGCAATATAAAATTGCTGTAACCTAAAAGATCTGACCATAGTGCATAATGCAATGGATAATCGCTTTACCAAGGCCGTTTGCTCATGCCGATGATCTAATTGGTGGGCACCTAGAACGAATAGTCTGTCGCAAGGTCATCGGGACGCCTTGGGATCGAGTTTTCTCATTACTGGCCCGATTGGTCGTGCGGTGACCCATTGGCTATTGGCACCCAGTAAATACGAGAGCACTGTCACCCGTTAAGACATTGGTAAAAAATACCCACCGAGACCATGCTGAGAACTTTTCGATGTTTCTAGGCCGTTTGCTCGTGCCACACCAAGTTCGATTGTTGGCATCCTGGACCACGATAAATCCTATCACAAAGCATATGGGATCCATTTAGAAATTCAGTAAATTTATATTACATTTTACTCATAACTTCACAATGCAACGGTCCAAGTTGAAATGCATTGGTAGGTAAATTAATAGGGTTGCGAACGCACGTTGTGAAGGAGACATCGATCAACTATCGATAAAAGTTTTGAATAATTATGTTAAGATATTCTTCAATCGCAATTAATTGATTACATTAACAATCTCATTAATAAATTTGCTAATAATTACGGGAACTGTAACCAGTTATTTATTTCTTGTAGTCACTATCAAAATGAATTATCAAATAAATACTCGTATATGTAACGTTTATACAGAACACAATAAATATATCTTAAGGGTAATTATTTTGTGGTAACACCCGTTTCATATTAAATATACTTATGGTTATAATCAAAACCTTTCCACTTGAAAAAAGTTTAGTTGTAATATAAATTATTTTGCATGTAATTTTATCGATTCTAATATCTTGAAATCACTACGACAAAATTGTATAATCTGCATTATTCGTTCCCACGGAAATATACCATGAGCGTACATGTCATAGCGTGTTATGCTTACCTCAGCTCTCTTGCGGTTTTAGGTGACCAACCAGGGCGCCGGTATAAAGGGGGCCATGACTGCTCATGTATATCCCCTCGCTAATTGATCGAGGCCTACTTACTTTTTATAAACAACTATTTCATTACGTATATTCATTTTATTGTGGATATCTATGTGTTTTTCACCTTAGCATCCATACCGCTTATCCACTTTTGACAAATGAGATGTCAATCGATTCTACTTTATTGTCCGGGTGACAAAGTTTACAATTTTTATTCAATAAACTAGCTGTTGCCCGCGACTTCGTCAGCGTGGACTTTAGTTTATAAGAATCGTTATTTTGATATTTTTAATAAAACTGGTCAAGTGCATATCAGGTCACGCGCAGTGAAGTGTTCCGTAGTTGTGAATTTCGACTTAGAATTAAAACTAAAGATTTCATCATCATCTCAGCCCTTCTTCCGTCCACTGCTGAGCATAGACATGTCTTCGTCGACACATCTCGGTCCTGTGCTGCTCACATCCAGGTGTAACCCGCGACTTTGATTATTTCGTCAACCCATCGCATGGGCTCCGTCAGGCCAGTTGCCCTGCCTAGTGCTACTGTAAGTTCATGACCGTTGCCAAATTACAGCTTCTTGGTACTAATTATCTCTAAGTAAAACCACGGACAGAGAGACAGACAGAAATGGCGAAACTATAAGGGTTCCTTGTTTACTACGATCACACATTATCTCTAGTCACAGTCTAAGTCGATCGGAATTTTGACTATTAATATCGTTTTTTGCCAGATATTTCGACGGCCCTTCTGCCATCATGGTTCTGCCAGCATGGACTGTAAACTACATGTAAACTTACACTGTTACCGAATGTTACTGCTACGCCGTGGGTCTCTCTAATACGAAATACTTATGCAATACGTAGTGACTTTGCTAATATTTCATTCATCTTCCGTCTTTAGGCGTCAGTTTCCACATCACTAATCTGCTGTGGCTCTCTGCAGCGAACTGCTGCCACCGTCTATACGTATCACCCCCTCTCCCCCGCCCTCCCGATGTGGCGGTGCAATGGTAAGCCTTGTCAAACATGTCTTTCGCTAAGCGGGAGATGAAAGTCGAGAAATAAGCATTTCTACTTTAAGTCCCGACGGATGACGGCGTTCCTCAAGTAACCTTAAACATAGGTTTTCTTAAGATCGCCTTAATCATGAGCCGCGTCCGTAGCTGGAAGCGAGAGGAAAGTACTGGATAGACCTTCCCCCGGGCCATTTTCACTATCGTCACCATTCTATTGATGTGGACTTTCAAGCTGAGGCATCTGCCAAACTTTAGATACCTCTAGGTATTTGACGTGCCAGTGTCTCGGCACATTTTACCAGTAGAGATTCAAGGATGGTAGGAAGTTAGTGTTCTCTGAGATCAATGTCTGCTTAGTGTTCACTAAGAACCTCCGTTTGAAGAGTTTCTCGGGTAGGGCGTCGTATACGGCTGTTTAGAGGTTTGGAGAACTGAAAAATGACCATGATCTTTCGTTCCTCAGGGAAGGAGGTCACAATACTAAGTAGTCTTGGTATGGGTGTTCCACACATTTTTATTGCAGTGCCTAACCTAAATTTAACCTAACCATTTTTCCCTAACCTTTCTTCTTACGTGAGGAAAAGGTGCCTTTCGGCCACAGGAAATCGGACGGTTATGGCTCTCACTCACAAAAAAACTCATGGTGACATAACGGCGTTACCGCTTTTGCCAAGGCCGTGTGCTAAATCTTGCTCCAAAGACCTGGTATACGGCGACCGCTTATCAGCGGCTTCGGCTGAGCTCATTCGAGGTACTCTCTCAGTTATCGAGAGGAGTCTGAGTGGCCTGCGCGGTGGTACATCGGCCTTCAATTTTATCCGCTAGGGTAAAGACGCGTGTTGACACAAATGCTCCTTTCAACCTAGAGGACCGTATTTGTGGAGCGACGGAATCCCGTTCCCATCGCCCGACTGGCCCACGTCATGGAGGGAGCAGTTGCGCCTCTTTTGCGCGGGAAAAATCCCTTCGGACACCTTGCCAGTAACGGGAGACCGGTATGGTTATGTGGCGTTTACCACTAAAAACTCCGCGGTGTTACCTCTCAGCCACTATGGGCCAGCCCCGGCGCGGCGACCGCTATGGTGGTCCGTGACTCGCTCACTGCACCCTATGCTTTAGTCAGAGGACATCCCCTGAGCCTAACCTAATACTTCCTATTTTGATTCCTTTTTCCATTTTCGCGCCCACAATCATGCTAAAAATGGCCGTTTCATGGCGTTGGGTCTTGTGGCCCTAGGTTCTGTGTATTTTTAACAGCGCCATCTATCGGTGACCAAAAAAAAAACTAATGAAAACACTCCGAAAACATCAAAATAGTAGATTTTAGGGTTCCGTATTCCGTACCCGAAGGCTAAAATCGGGACCCTGTTACTAAGACTCCGCTGTCCGTCCTTCCGTCCGTCTGCCTGTCTGTCACCAGGCTGTTTCTCATGAACCGTGATAGCTAGACAGTTGAAATTTTCATAATGATGTAATTCTCTTGCCGATATAACAACTAAAAATAGAGTAAAATAAATATTTAAATTGAGGCTCCCGTACAACAAACGTGATTTTTTATAGATAACGGGACGGAGCCCTTTGTGCGCGAGCCCGAACTTCTCTTGGCCGGTAATTAACTTCATTATTTTATAAAAACCTTAATATAAAATTGACAAAAGTTTTAGCCAATGCTACTGTACAGTTTATTTCATAGCAAATTTTCGAACAAAAATCTTTGACGTGATTCTTTAAATTGATATAACTTTTTTATTTATCAACGGATTTTAATGAAACAACCACTACATTTTAAGTGAAACTTATTTAAATACATAAATGAAAATCGCAACCGAAGTTGTTCAGCCGTTTCTGAGATTAGCGTCTACAAACACAGTTTTTCGAACAAAAATGTTTGACGTGATTCTTTAAAATTGATTTAACTTTTTCATTTATGAACGGATTTAAATAAAACAAACACTAAATTTTAAGTGAAACTTATCACAATATTTCAATGAAAACCGCAAACGAATCGGTTCAGCCGTTTCTCAGATTAGCGTGCACAAACGCACAGACAAACAGACAAACCGACAAACAGACAAAAATTCTAAAAATCATTGTTTTGTGTTCTATTGCGTTGGTAAAAGACCCCAAAAATATTTTTACTCATTTATCTTCCATGTACAGACAGCGATCGGTTACGATTTTATTATATGTATTGATGATTGATGATGTATATAAAGCATTCTTCATACAATAATTGCGGGGCATAAAATTTTTTTGTTAAGCTATTGCGTAGCTTCTATCGCGGGCCATGAGCGCGGGGACCGAATACAGAAATTCCGTAACGAAAAAACCTCACGCTTCCCACTCCGCCTACCATGTAGGTTGCCGCTTCGTCTCCGTCGTCCGTTTGTCCGTTTGTCCGTCCGTCTTCCTTGTTTGCAATAGCTTTACCGCGGCAGTCCCCGAGTGCCACACGTCTTTTTTTTGGTTTCGAGATGTATATCAAATGGAAGGTCTTAATTAGCACATTTCAAAAATATATACATTGTTAGCTGTAAATGGCTTCCGTAATCAGGTATTAGTTTTTAAAACGTAAATCTTGTTTCGAATGGGTTTGCATTGCATTTAGGTGGGGGCACCTTAGAAATTTCGCCCAGGGCGCTGGTAGGGCTAAAACCGGCACTGCCTAAGCTTACAAAACAGTTGTAAAGGATAGTTGCGAGTTGCGACCAAGTGCAAATATATAAAGTATAAGTAGGTAGTACAAAATATTATTTTTCTTTCCTCTCCACTTAAATTTCAAAATCTCTTTCCTATAACTTGTGAATTAAAATACCTTTAGCAAATTTAATTCTTCATGTCTAAAATTTAAATCTTTGATTCGCAATTTGTAGAAAATGTTTTTTATTTGCTAATAATACCTATACAAGAAGCCGTAAGAATACCTATAAAAATTCTGACGAACTATGGTAATAGCTGATGTGGTTAGCAACCCATCATTATTGTTTGTTTGTTTGTTTGTAATAACTTTATTGTACCAAAACAAATACATATACAAAGACAGCTTACGAAAGAGCAAATATACAAAGGCGGACTTATCCCATGTAGGGATCTCTTCCAGTCAACCTGCAATAGATTGAGAGGATATTTACTCAATTAAAAGGTAGAAGCAAGTACGTACAAATTTAACTATAAGACCATGCTTACATTGCTACATATACATTATAAACATACATAAATTAATATATCAATACATACACATATACTGACTATATATATATATACACACATATACTATACATACATATTGAAAACGAAAACATATCACAGACAAGTACCTAATTCAGTCCAAGTGTGATGTAACCAAAGAAGACTTTGATAACCTAATTTTAAAAGAGTCCAGTGAAGGTGCCATCTTTACTTCAGCAGGAAGCGAGTTCCAGAGCATTATTTGGTTCTATTTTCCACCTATGCACCACCAATATATGCTAAACGTAGCCTTTGGTCTTAATTCCCTAGGCTCTACCTACCGTAAGGGATGAAGGTCTGATACAGTTCCTGTTTTCTGTTGTTTAACCCTCTTTTGTCAGTTGGTTAATTAGCTATTGACATAGGCGGCTTTTTTTGATGATCGTATTTCAAAGGAAGTTTGCAACATGAAACTTTTGTTTTCGAGTTCTGCTTTAATAAATTCGACTAAAATAAAGTGCTTACCTATGCTTTAAAAACTCAGACTTTGTACACCGTTTGGCTTAAGTCATGTATTTCATGCTAATTTTTATACGTGAATTTCTAAGGAAATTTTTAAGGAAATTTCTTCGGCACACCTAAATGTTTACAATATCTGTAAAAATATTCATGATTCGGCTAAAACGCTGTATATATAATCTTGTAGGGTGGTTTTTCACCCTATTAATTTCGACGAGTGCCAACTTAGACACAGTCTACTGAAGCACTAGTGTGTGTGTGTGTGACTCTACGACGTCTCCCTGCCTGTTGCCAACCAGCAACGCCTATTATTTTCAATATAGTACTCTTTTAAATTTAATAAACTTTCCACCATGTCTAAAGTCGAATGCCAGCGGGTACTACTATCTAACTTTGGAACTTTCAATTTATTTTTTCTGAGTTCCATTGAAAAGTTTTAAGACCGAAGACGTTTCACTAAGTTCCTAGCGTTGTTCATAAGGTTAGTGTGATTACATTCATTGCAAGCATTTTGCATTGCAAGTTGTAAAGTGTGCGCAGCACATCTTACCACCCCTGCTTTAAAATTTAAGTCTTTAGGTTCTTCACTGAAATGGACTTCTAAAGAAGATAACATTCTAGTGGCTAATTCTTCTTGAAGTAATTCTTCTTCAGAATTGTTGCCAGATTGATCATCATCTTGTACTTCAAGGTCATTTATATCATCGGTGTCAACCAACGACTGATTGTCGTCTTCATCTGAAAATTCAATATTTGAGCTGGAATTTCCTGCGTCGGCAATCATTTTCCCCATTTTTAGCATATTAGCCCCATTATCAGTGGTAGTGCAGTAAATCTGTTTAATGTCTATTTTAAATCTCAATAATGTTAGTGTTAGTGGATCTCTTAGATTTTCTGCAGTGTGCCGTTCGAAAATTTCTATAACAGCAAGATTTTTTAACTTAATCTGATGATCTTCTATATATTGGATATTAATTCCCAAAAAACTTCTTGTGGATAATGAGGCTATATCTATTTTTAAATTTATTAGTTTTTCTTGAAGTTTGATACCCAATTTATTCCTCATATCAGCTGCAGTATCCTGAAATCTGTCTCTTATAATTTTTGCAGATACTGTAGCAGTGTCTTTTGGTATCAAAGATAAAAAAAATTGTAGAGCTTGGTAGTTAAACGCAAAAAAGGGAAGTCCATGGATAGTTATTAAATCTTCGCATTCTTCTCGACTAGAAATATCGGCAGTTGGTTTCCGGTTAATTGGTTTCAGTTGAGACTCATTTAAAGTTACTATTTCGTCGTATTGTTCTTTATGATTTATTTTCATATGTTGAACAAGGTTTACTCCATGTTGTGTCTGAAATGTAAACGTGTATATTATGAAAAAGTTAATTATAAAAATTTATAATTTTTTATTAAAGGAAATTTTTTGAATGTACCAGCTGCTTCTCTTCCCGCGAAGATCGTAAATGCCGATCGAAGAATTGGGTGAAAATGTAAATTATATTAATAGGTGATGCGGCTAGCAACCCGTCACTATATTGATTGCTTATCCATCGTCTCGCCCACCATCACGCTAAAGTGGCTTTAAGGTCTTAGGCCCTGTGCTCTGTTTAGAGCTGCAAGATACAATAAAAGCTTGTAAAAATGCACTGTCTGGCCCATCAGGAATTATAGATTAGGAGGTCACGACAAATTTGGTAACGATAAGGGATATGGCTGACCTTAGTTTTATAGAATAAAGAGCACCTCTCTGATGCTAAATATGTTGGTCTGCCTGCGTGAAGTGGTTGCGTTACTTAGATATGGCGCCTGAAAAGTTGGTTATCGTGACCAAAAAAAAAAATTATAAGGGATATGGCTGACTCTGGTTTCACATGATTAAGAGCATCTCTCTGATGCCAAATATGTCGGTCTTCCTGCGTGAAGTGGTTGCGTTACTTAGATATGGCGCCTGAAAAGTTGGTTATCGTGACCAAAAAAAAATGATAAGGTAAATGGCTGACTCTTGTTTCACAGGATGAAGAGCACCTCTTTGATGCTAAATATGTTGGTCTGCCTGCGTGAAGTGGTTGCGTTACTTAGATATGGCGCCTGAAAAGTTGGTTAGCGTGACCAATAAATGATAAGGTAAATGGCTGATTCTGGTTTCACATAATGAAGAACACCTCTCTGATGCTAAATATGTCGATCTGCCTGCGTGAAGTGGTTGCGTTACTTAGATATGGCGCCTGAAAAGTTGGTTAGCGTGACCAATAAATGATTAGGTAAATGGCTGATTCTGGTTTCACATAATGAAGAGCACCTCTCTGATGCTAAATATGTCGATCTGCCTGCGTGAAGTGGTTGCGTTACTTAGATAGGGCGCCTGAAAAGTTAGTTACCTGGACAAAAAAAGAAAATTATAAGGTATATGGCTGATTCTGGTTTCACAGGATGAAGAGCACCTCTCTGATGCTAAATATGCTGGTCTGCCTGCGTGAAGTGGTTGCATTACTAAGATATGTTGCTTGAAAAGTTGGTTATCGTGAACAAAAGAAAAAAAAAACGTAAATAGCTGACTCTAGTGTCACAGAACAAAGAGTACCTATCTGATACAAAATTTGTCGGTCTGCCAGCGTGAAATGGTTGTGTTGTGAAACTTAGATATGATGCACTACCCCTATCATTCTCCATATCACCCGTTTAGTTGACTGGTAGATAAGGCCTTAGGCTTTAAGTCCGCCATTACACTTGTATTTGTGTATGAAGTAAATAAATAAATAAAATAAATAAATAAACTACACAACCGATTTCGATAAAAGAATTTTCCAAATCGGTGAAGGCACCTTTAAATAATTGGTAACAAATTATGCACTTGCATAACTTTAACACGTGTGTTCAATCAACAATGTTCTAAATGCGTATGATACGCCAGACTTTGAAATTTTGTTGAAATCAGTCAATACTTGAAGATTGAGCGTTAACAATAATACTAATTATTGTTAACGCCTGAATCTTAAAAAGTACAACTGTAACACTAAGTTTTTGGTAGAAAGAGTTAATTTATCTGGTACTAAAAGAGTAAAAATCGAAAATTTTGTAGTTAGTACATTTGTAAACTATGGCATCAATATTAGGGTGACACAGGGTAGACAAATTCATGTGTTTGTATGAACGCACGCTACTGTATCTAAGTAACGCAACCACTTTACACAGGCAGATCGACATATTTAGCATCAGAGAGGTGCTCTTCATTATGTGAAACCAGAATCAGCCATTTACCTTATCATTTATTGGTCACGCTAACCAACTTTTCAGGCGCCATATCTAAGTAACGCAACCACTTCACGAAGGCAGACCAACATATTTAGCATCAGAGAGGTGCTCTTCATCCTGTGAAACAAGAGTCAGCCATTTACCTCATCATTTTTTTTTGGTCACGATAATCAACTTCTCAGGCGCCATATCTAAGTAACGCAACCACTTCACGCAGGCAGACCGACATAATTGTGATTAGAGAGATGCTCTTAATTCTGTGAAATCAGAGTCAGCCATATCCCTTATCATTTTTTTTTGGTCACGATAACTAACTTTTCAGGCGCCATATCTCAGTAACGCAACCACTCCACGCAGGCAGACTCCAACATATTTTGCATCAGAGAGGTGCTCTTTATTCTATAAAACCAGCGTCAGCCATATCCCTTATCGTTACCAAATTTGTCGTGACCTCCCGTTCTATTAAGACGTGATAGTATGTATGTATTTATATAACGCTGTATTGCATGACCAAAGCACTTTTTAAAACAAATCTATTTTAATGTATTGTCATCCTATTTAAATCTCAACTCAATCAATTGAGGATAATAATTTCAGATGCAATTGCATGTTTTGCCCGAACAAATATACACTTAATACATAAATTGCAACTGGGGCCAGATACCGGATTTAAAAAAATACGAAATACAAAGCTCTTTATTTAAATTTTAAATAAAACCACAAAACAGTTACAACCAGTGATCACTTCGTATTACATTTTTTTAAATTATAAAGGAGATGGCTAAACGACTGCCCTAAGAATGTATAAAGATTTTGTAGTATCCTTTAAAACCGAAATATTTATTAATGAATTATTATGTTTTTAATTTTACCCTAGAACTTCAGTAAAATAATACATAATTATAAGTTTTTTATTTGGGTTTTCTCATTTCCTCCATTGACATCTACCTAAGTGTTGCCAGATTTGAGTTTCTATTTGTTACCTGTACTATGTAAGCCAAACGATTATTGCATTTAACTATAATCGAAATAATTAATCATAGGTACCTACCACATACCCGACACCCGTGCGAAAGCCAACGAGACTTTCTTGAACGAGTCCCTTTGACTTGTATGCAAAAACCGACAAGCGACCGAGAATATTATAGAATATAGTAGATTTTAAAAATAAAATCGATAGATAATCGATATTATGCGGGTAATCTGGCAACACTGGTGATCGTTGTACCGGTTGCGTCCGTTGCGTTTGCAAGTTTTCAAAGTACTTTTTTCTTTTTACTTTGACCCTTGTTTGTTTACCAGACTATTGTGTGTGATCGCCTGCCTACTGACCTTTATGTATTCTACACGGACTTACCTGCCTATCGATCATTATTAGGAGTTAGCAAAAGCGTTTGTAACCAATCGATCGGGGAAGGGATTTCAATGATTTTATTTTTAAAAATGTTGTCATTTCAAAAGTTCCTGAAACTTTTTTCACATGAAATATTAATATACAGCTATTCAGCATTACAATACACTAGGAGCGATATTTATACATTGCTAGGGCAGTCGCCCATACTTCTATTTAGCCATCTCCTTTCAGTAGTAGTAATTTACCGAAATGTAAAAAAAATTGCTCATGTGCTGTTACTGGGAGACTCGTCGCAAGACATATTTATATTTTTGTTTGCTTGTCAAGTTCACCAAACATATATCCGGTATCCGGCCAAATCACTATCCGTTTCATCTCTAGCAAAATGCAAATCATGTTAATAGGCGATGCAGCTAGCAATACATAACTATGGTGATTCCTTTTTCCATCTTCTCACCCACCAACACGCTAAAGTGGCATTAGGTATAAAGACGTGAAAGTTTAACCGACCTCAAAAGTTAAGTTTATTTTTGTGCTTTGATCGATCAATATGTATGCGAGGTCAAAAATTTTTTTTTCATATTCCGACCTTAGGAAAAGTTTTTCACTATAATGGCCTGAATTCACCCTTGAAATAGTTTCAAGATATTTTGCTAAAGCCTGTATTATAGAGTAGGGACATGCTTTATAATAACATTGTGTATGTTTAAATGTATAAATACATCTATACATAAGTAGATAGGATTTGGGAATTCTAATTCTTTTAAATTCTGTAATTGAAAGTCTCGCTAGCGCTCGCCTTTCACTCACAGAATTTAAAATATTTAGAATTTCCAAATCCTAACTTTCAGTGAGCGTTTACATTGTTCACATTAATCAAAACCTTTCACATTTTCATCACTGTAGATATATACAAGCAAACCATTAGCTGTTAGTTACAATTAAACCACGCTTCTACAGTTTTGCTGGTAGATGGTTGTACACGTGTAACATAAATTTATTTTTTTTTACGAGTTAGAAAAAGAGCTGGGAGAGGCATATAGACTCATAAGTAGTTACGAGCAAGATGCCCAGTCGCGTCAGTCAGAGGAGGTGTCCAGCCTCTTTGACGAGCTCATTGATAGTGTCCCTGTGCCTCCCTCAACAAATTCCTCAGTAATTGATCTCACTAGTGAGACATCATGCAGTAATAATTACTTAGATAATTCAAATGCCATGAATAGTCACAACAAAGTTAAAAAACATTTAAAAATTTGTAAAAAAATCAAGAAAACCAATAATAAATTAAAGATAAATCTCAGGAAATCATGTTTATTAAAATCCAGTTCATTAAATTGTAAATTATCAACAGAGCTAGACTTATGTAATAAAAAATTGGCGGAAAGTCAAGAGTTGTATGAGGTCAACAGGATTAGACTTGAGTCTCATATTATTAAATTGCAGGAGGACTACTCCTTATTATTTTCTAAGTATAATAATCAACAAAAACAAAATACTGAGCACATGCTGACTGTGGAGAAATTGATTAGCGACAGCAGGTACAATCAAGAAACCCTTGATTTATTAGCTAAGCAATGTACTTGCGGGCAGCTCAACCAGCCCACCATCAGTGTCCCCACACCAGAGCTCTCTCCTTGTGACAGTAATTTGTGCAATAATGTGTCTGATTGCGTTGACCTCATGGAACCTCCATGTAATACAATAGTTTTTTCTGATAGTATGGGTCGCAATATGGGTTGCATGCTTAACACACTTCTTGATGACAATTGTGTTAATTACTGCTTCCCGAATGCAACCTATACCCAAATTTTAGATAAAATTAAATTAACCAAACTTAATAGTAAATCTACTGTTGTATTACTGATAAGCAATAGTAATAGAATAGGAAAAAAAGAAATAATCAGGTGTATGGATTATTTAACTAAACTAGAAGTAGGCAAAATAATTTTATGTGCATTTCCATATATACGTTGCCAGTCTCCAACAAAAAATAGAAACATTCACTATCTCAATACTTTGATACATAATATAACATGTCGTTATAGTGATAAATTAGTGTTTTTTGACACCAATAATTTCATAGGTGAATGTGATCTGACAAAAGATAATATTTATCTTTCAAAATATTCTAGACGTAAGATTGCTACGTTAGTAGCAAATAATATTAATTTTTGGACGAGTTTACATTGTAAACGAAAAACTAGTTTTAAGACGCCTACCGGTTTACCAGGAATATGTGATGGTAAATCTGTAGACTTGACGGCAGTTTTAAACTGAACATTAAGACAACGGAAAGGCCTCATGAACTAAGAATAGTACATCAAAATTTAGAAGGTTTTTCCGGCAAAGAATTATTAGTTGAATTATTTGTTGAAGAATTGGATGTTGACATTTTATGTTTGACTGAACATTGGCTGTATGAGAGTCAGATGATGTTCAGCCTAAACAACTATAATATTGTTAGCTGCTTTAACAGGAAGTCTGCTCAGCGAGGGGGTTCCATAATTTTTGTAAAAGATTCTTTCCGTAGCAAAGAGCGGACGGATATTGTCAGACTTTCTGTTGAGCGCGTTTGTGAGGTGACCTGTGCCGAGCTAGATGATCATATAATTATTTGTGTATACAGTCCTCCTAATAGTGATTTTAAATGTTTTCTTAAAACAATGGACCAGGTACTTAAGTCCTGTTCATCTAGTAAAAAGAATTTAATTGTTTGCGGAGATTTTAATGTTGATATCTTAGTAGATAATCCAAAAAGTACACAATTTCTAAATCTTTTTAAATGTTATGAATTAGTAAACGTATTCTTTGAGCCAACACGAATCACTGCTACATCTGCTACTTGTCTAGACAATTTTTTTAGTAATATTAAATATTCTGTTAAATCAGTTATTAATAAACTGCCTTCTGATCATTCAGGTGTATATGTAGTTTATGTCAAGGAGTCCAAAGGCAAGTCCAGCATTTTGAACAAAGATAAGACTTTTTGTAGGCCGATTGCTTCTAAAAATATACAAAAACTAAAAAATAATTTAGATAACAAATTGTTGTCGGTCGTTTACACAGGAAAAAATCCTGACGACCATTACAATAAACTATTTAACGTTATTACCTCAGAATATTCAAAAACTTTGAAACAAAAACAAGTTGTAGTGCATAGAAAATTACAGTTTAGTGAGTGGGCTACTACCGGCATCTACATAAGTAGGAGCAGGCTTTATGACTTATATTCCCAAAAACAATATAATTTTAGTCCTTCCTTTCTAGAATATGTTAAAAATTATTCCAAAATATTTAAAAAAGTTTGTAGACAAGCCAAGGCAAATCGTATAAGTAGAAAAATAAATAATGCTCCTAACAAAATAAAAGAAACTTGGAATGTTATAAATAAAGAAACGGGTAAAAATAAAGCCAAAAAAAATATCTGTCAAATCAAATCTTGTGGTAAGACTATTACTAAAACTGAAGAAATAGTAAATATTTTTGATGATTTCTTTACTAACATTCCTTTGGAACTTACTTCTAATGTGAATTCTAGCCCACAGCGTGCTGAAGCCTTGCTTAAGAATAATGTTAGGCCTTGTGATTCTAAATTTAAATTTAAGCATATTGGCCCCAAAGATATAATAGATGCATTTAAACAGTTAAATTTAAAAAAATCTGAAGACCATTGGGGCATGTCAGTTGCTGTAGTAAGCCATATCATAAATATCATAGCTGCTGATTTAGCTTTTATATTTAACGAATGTATTGATGAAGGCATATTTCCTAACCTAATGAAATGTAGTAAACTAATCCCCTTATTTAAAAAAGGAGAAAAAACAGATCCTGGCAACTAAAGACCTATATCTATCCTGCCAGTTTTGAGTAAGGTGTTTGAAAAGATAATGCTCAATCAAATGCTTCTTCATTTTAAGACCTACAACCTTTTCCATAGCCAACAATTCGGCTTTACTAGCGGGAAATCGACCACCGATGCGGGAGTAGCACTTGTTACTCATATATACGACGCATGGGAGAACAAAAATGATGGAATTGGATCATTTTGTGATCAGACTTTGAAATTTTGTTGAAATCAGTCAATACTTGAAGATTGAGCGTTAACAATAATACTAATTATTGTTAACGCCTGAATCTTAAAAAGTACAACTGTAACACTAAGTTTTTGGTAGAAAGAGTTAATTTATCTGGTACTAAAAGAGTAAAAATCGAAAATTTTGTAGTTAGTACATTTGTAAACTATGGCATCAATATTAGGGTGACACAGGGTAGACAAATTCATGTGTTTGTATGAACGCACGCTACTGTATCTAAGTAACGCAACCACTTTACACAGGCAGATCGACATATTTAGCATCAGAGAGGTGCTCTTCATTATGTGAAACCAGAATCAGCCATTTACCTTATCATTTATTGGTCACGCTAACCAACTTTTCAGGCGCCATATCTAAGTAACGCAACCACTTCACGAAGGCAGACCAACATATTTAGCATCAGAGAGGTGCTCTTCATCCTGTGAAACAAGAGTCAGCCATTTACCTCATCATTTTTTTTTGGTCACGATAATCAACTTCTCAGGCGCCATATCTAAGTAACGCAACCACTTCACGCAGGCAGACCGACATAATTGTGATTAGAGAGATGCTCTTAATTCTGTGAAATCAGAGTCAGCCATATCCCTTATCATTTTTTTTTGGTCACGATAACTAACTTTTCAGGCGCCATATCTCAGTAACGCAACCACTCCACGCAGGCAGACTCCAACATATTTTGCATCAGAGAGGTGCTCTTTATTCTATAAAACCAGCGTCAGCCATATCCCTTATCGTTACCAAATTTGTCGTGACCTCCCGTTCTATTAAGACGTGATAGTATGTATGTATTTATATAACGCTGTATTGCATGACCAAAGCACTTTTTAAAACAAATCTATTTTAATGTATTGTCATCCTATTTAAATCTCAACTCAATCAATTGAGGATAATAATTTCAGATGCAATTGCATGTTTTGCCCGAACAAATATACACTTAATACATAAATTGCAACTGGGGCCAGATACCGGATTTAAAAAAATACGAAATACAAAGCTCTTTATTTAAATTTTAAATAAAACCACAAAACAGTTACAACCAGTGATCACTTCGTATTACATTTTTTTAAATTATAAAGGAGATGGCTAAACGACTGCCCTAAGAATGTATAAAGATTTTGTAGTATCCTTTAAAACCGAAATATTTATTAATGAATTATTATGTTTTTAATTTTACCCTAGAACTTCAGTAAAATAATACATAATTATAAGTTTTTTATTTGGGTTTTCTCATTTCCTCCATTGACATCTACCTAAGTGTTGCCAGATTTGAGTTTCTATTTGTTACCTGTACTATGTAAGCCAAACGATTATTGCATTTAACTATAATCGAAATAATTAATCATAGGTACCTACCACATACCCGACACCCGTGCGAAAGCCAACGAGACTTTCTTGAACGAGTCCCTTTGACTTGTATGCAAAAACCGACAAGCGACCGAGAATATTATAGAATATAGTAGATTTTAAAAATAAAATCGATAGATAATCGATATTATGCGGGTAATCTGGCAACACTGGTGATCGTTGTACCGGTTGCGTCCGTTGCGTTTGCAAGTTTTCAAAGTACTTTTTTCTTTTTACTTTGACCCTTGTTTGTTTACCAGACTATTGTGTGTGATCGCCTGCCTACTGACCTTTATGTATTCTACACGGACTTACCTGCCTATCGATCATTATTAGGAGTTAGCAAAAGCGTTTGTAACCAATCGATCGGGGAAGGGATTTCAATGATTTTATTTTTAAAAATGTTGTCATTTCAAAAGTTCCTGAAACTTTTTTCACATGAAATATTAATATACAGCTATTCAGCATTACAATACACTAGGAGCGATATTTATACATTGCTAGGGCAGTCGCCCATACTTCTATTTAGCCATCTCCTTTCAGTAGTAGTAATTTACCGAAATGTAAAAAAAATTGCTCATGTGCTGTTACTGGGAGACTCGTCGCAAGACATATTTATATTTTTGTTTGCTTGTCAAGTTCACCAAACATATATCCGGTATCCGGCCAAATCACTATCCGTTTCATCTCTAGCAAAATGCAAATCATGTTAATAGGCGATGCAGCTAGCAATACATAACTATGGTGATTCCTTTTTCCATCTTCTCACCCACCAACACGCTAAAGTGGCATTAGGTATAAAGACGTGAAAGTTTAACCGACCTCAAAAGTTAAGTTTATTTTTGTGCTTTGATCGATCAATATGTATGCGAGGTCAAAAATTTTTTTTTCATATTCCGACCTTAGGAAAAGTTTTTCACTATAATGGCCTGAATTCACCCTTGAAATAGTTTCAAGATATTTTGCTAAAGCCTGTATTATAGAGTAGGGACATGCTTTATAATAACATTGTGTATGTTTAAATGTATAAATACATCTATACATAAGTAGATAGGATTTGGGAATTCTAATTCTTTTAAATTCTGTAATTGAAAGTCTCGCTAGCGCTCGCCTTTCACTCACAGAATTTAAAATATTTAGAATTTCCAAATCCTAACTTTCAGTGAGCGTTTACATTGTTCACATTAATCAAAACCTTTCACATTTTCATCACTGTAGATATATACAAGCAAACCATTAGCTGTTAGTTACAATTAAACCACGCTTCTACAGTTTTGCTGGTAGATGGTTGTACACGTGTAACATAAATTTATTTTTTTTTACGAGTTAGAAAAAGAGCTGGGAGAGGCATATAGACTCATAAGTAGTTACGAGCAAGATGCCCAGTCGCGTCAGTCAGAGGAGGTGTCCAGCCTCTTTGACGAGCTCATTGATAGTGTCCCTGTGCCTCCCTCAACAAATTCCTCAGTAATTGATCTCACTAGTGAGACATCATGCAGTAATAATTACTTAGATAATTCAAATGCCATGAATAGTCACAACAAAGTTAAAAAACATTTAAAAATTTGTAAAAAAATCAAGAAAACCAATAATAAATTAAAGATAAATCTCAGGAAATCATGTTTATTAAAATCCAGTTCATTAAATTGTAAATTATCAACAGAGCTAGACTTATGTAATAAAAAATTGGCGGAAAGTCAAGAGTTGTATGAGGTCAACAGGATTAGACTTGAGTCTCATATTATTAAATTGCAGGAGGACTACTCCTTATTATTTTCTAAGTATAATAATCAACAAAAACAAAATACTGAGCACATGCTGACTGTGGAGAAATTGATTAGCGACAGCAGGTACAATCAAGAAACCCTTGATTTATTAGCTAAGCAATGTACTTGCGGGCAGCTCAACCAGCCCACCATCAGTGTCCCCACACCAGAGCTCTCTCCTTGTGACAGTAATTTGTGCAATAATGTGTCTGATTGCGTTGACCTCATGGAACCTCCATGTAATACAATAGTTTTTTCTGATAGTATGGGTCGCAATATGGGTTGCATGCTTAACACACTTCTTGATGACAATTGTGTTAATTACTGCTTCCCGAATGCAACCTATACCCAAATTTTAGATAAAATTAAATTAACCAAACTTAATAGTAAATCTACTGTTGTATTACTGATAAGCAATAGTAATAGAATAGGAAAAAAAGAAATAATCAGGTGTATGGATTATTTAACTAAACTAGAAGTAGGCAAAATAATTTTATGTGCATTTCCATATATACGTTGCCAGTCTCCAACAAAAAATAGAAACATTCACTATCTCAATACTTTGATACATAATATAACATGTCGTTATAGTGATAAATTAGTGTTTTTTGACACCAATAATTTCATAGGTGAATGTGATCTGACAAAAGATAATATTTATCTTTCAAAATATTCTAGACGTAAGATTGCTACGTTAGTAGCAAATAATATTAATTTTTGGACGAGTTTACATTGTAAACGAAAAACTAGTTTTAAGACGCCTACCGGTTTACCAGGAATATGTGATGGTAAATCTGTAGACTTGACGGCAGTTTTAAACTGAACATTAAGACAACGGAAAGGCCTCATGAACTAAGAATAGTACATCAAAATTTAGAAGGTTTTTCCGGCAAAGAATTATTAGTTGAATTATTTGTTGAAGAATTGGATGTTGACATTTTATGTTTGACTGAACATTGGCTGTATGAGAGTCAGATGATGTTCAGCCTAAACAACTATAATATTGTTAGCTGCTTTAACAGGAAGTCTGCTCAGCGAGGGGGTTCCATAATTTTTGTAAAAGATTCTTTCCGTAGCAAAGAGCGGACGGATATTGTCAGACTTTCTGTTGAGCGCGTTTGTGAGGTGACCTGTGCCGAGCTAGATGATCATATAATTATTTGTGTATACAGTCCTCCTAATAGTGATTTTAAATGTTTTCTTAAAACAATGGACCAGGTACTTAAGTCCTGTTCATCTAGTAAAAAGAATTTAATTGTTTGCGGAGATTTTAATGTTGATATCTTAGTAGATAATCCAAAAAGTACACAATTTCTAAATCTTTTTAAATGTTATGAATTAGTAAACGTATTCTTTGAGCCAACACGAATCACTGCTACATCTGCTACTTGTCTAGACAATTTTTTTAGTAATATTAAATATTCTGTTAAATCAGTTATTAATAAACTGCCTTCTGATCATTCAGGTGTATATGTAGTTTATGTCAAGGAGTCCAAAGGCAAGTCCAGCATTTTGAACAAAGATAAGACTTTTTGTAGGCCGATTGCTTCTAAAAATATACAAAAACTAAAAAATAATTTAGATAACAAATTGTTGTCGGTCGTTTACACAGGAAAAAATCCTGACGACCATTACAATAAACTATTTAACGTTATTACCTCAGAATATTCAAAAACTTTGAAACAAAAACAAGTTGTAGTGCATAGAAAATTACAGTTTAGTGAGTGGGCTACTACCGGCATCTACATAAGTAGGAGCAGGCTTTATGACTTATATTCCCAAAAACAATATAATTTTAGTCCTTCCTTTCTAGAATATGTTAAAAATTATTCCAAAATATTTAAAAAAGTTTGTAGACAAGCCAAGGCAAATCGTATAAGTAGAAAAATAAATAATGCTCCTAACAAAATAAAAGAAACTTGGAATGTTATAAATAAAGAAACGGGTAAAAATAAAGCCAAAAAAAATATCTGTCAAATCAAATCTTGTGGTAAGACTATTACTAAAACTGAAGAAATAGTAAATATTTTTGATGATTTCTTTACTAACATTCCTTTGGAACTTACTTCTAATGTGAATTCTAGCCCACAGCGTGCTGAAGCCTTGCTTAAGAATAATGTTAGGCCTTGTGATTCTAAATTTAAATTTAAGCATATTGGCCCCAAAGATATAATAGATGCATTTAAACAGTTAAATTTAAAAAAATCTGAAGACCATTGGGGCATGTCAGTTGCTGTAGTAAGCCATATCATAAATATCATAGCTGCTGATTTAGCTTTTATATTTAACGAATGTATTGATGAAGGCATATTTCCTAACCTAATGAAATGTAGTAAACTAATCCCCTTATTTAAAAAAGGAGAAAAAACAGATCCTGGCAACTAAAGACCTATATCTATCCTGCCAGTTTTGAGTAAGGTGTTTGAAAAGATAATGCTCAATCAAATGCTTCTTCATTTTAAGACCTACAACCTTTTCCATAGCCAACAATTCGGCTTTACTAGCGGGAAATCGACCACCGATGCGGGAGTAGCACTTGTTACTCATATATACGACGCATGGGAGAACAAAAATGATGGAATTGGATCATTTTGTGATCTCTCCAAAGCATTTGATTGCGTAGATCATCCGACACTTTTGCTTAAATTTCGTCAATACGGTTTTGATGATAATTCAATAAAACTTATAGAATCTTATTTAACAGATAGGCATCAGACTGTTGATTTAAATGGCATAAAATCGCACGGATCTAATGTTAAGATAGGCGTACCGCAAGGTTCGATTCTTGGACCTTTCCTTTTCTTGGTTTATGTCAATGACTTGCCTTACATGGTTGAGAAGCAGGCTGGCATAGTGCTGTTTGCTGATGACACCTCGCTTATATTCAAACTTGATCGTCATAGCACAAACGCTAGCGCGGTGCAGCACCTTGTCTTCCATTTCTGATTGGTTTTCTGCCAATAATCTCATGTTAAATGCGAAAAAGACTCAATGCGTTCGATTTTCTCTTCCCAATGTGAGACAGGGCTGCGTTGACATAATGATAGATGGTGAAAAACTCGATCTTGTTGAAAGTACTACCTTCTTAGGAATTACAATAGACTCGAAACTTCAATGGGGTGCTCATATAACTAAACTTTCAAATAGGCTTAGTTCTGCGGCTTATGCTGTTAGGAGAATAAGACAATTGACAGATGTAGCAACTGCTAGACTAGTGTACTTTAGTTACTTTCATAGTGTAATGTCTTACGGCATACTCCTGTGGGGGAATGCAGCCGATATTCAGACTATTTTTATTTTACAAAAACGGGCAATTCGTGCTATTTACGGGTTAGGATCTAGAGACTCACTCAGAGAATTATTCAAGAAAATAGATATACTTACCTTAGCATCACAGTATATATTTGAAAACATAATGTATGTAAGGAAAAATATTTCCTCATACAATAAAGTAAGCGATTTTACCGATAGAAACTTACGTAATAAGAATGACTTAGTTGCCCCGTTTTATAGGCTTAAAACAATTAATAAGACGTTTATGGGGAACTGTATACTTTTTTATAATAAATTGCCAAAATCGATCCTTGATATGCCAGACAAAAGATTCAAAACTTATGTAAAGAAAGTACTTTGTGAGAAGGCTTATTATAGGACCGATGACTACCTTAAAGACAAAAAAGTCTGGCGTGAGCTTGACGCGGGTCCCTCTAAAAGTTTGTAATATAGGTACTCGAAAATGTCATAATTTGGTACATTTTGTACAAACTGAATCTACAACTTGACATTACTTTAAAATTTTGACATTCTAAAAATTAAATTTAAATTATGATATGACATAACAAACAAAACAAAAGTATTCTCTGTCCACATTAACTTTAAGTATTAATTTAATTGTGAGTTGACGTCCTTGGAGAAGAGGTGCAGTGCAGTTTGTTACCGCTTCTTCTGCACTAGCGCTTTGGAAGCGGTAGTAAACTTAGCTGTAAGTAACTATTTGACGTCAACAATTGTGCAACAAAATAATGACGATTATTAAGAGATATTATAAATATCCTATGATAATAAAGATATATTTGATTTGATTTGATTTGATTTGTGAAACAAATTTTAAAAAACCTGGACTTTCAAATAGTTTCTTATGTAAACGCTATCTAGTGATGGACGGAGTAAATTATTAATTCGTGATGGAAAAATCTTACACATTTACTTTTTGCATAATAATAATAATAACTAACTGCCGGTAGATTAGGCCTTCCCCCGCTGCCAGTGGCCAGCTAGGTTAGGTTTTTTCTAATTTGTGAATATATTTTGTAGTATATTTTATATATATGTTAAAAATAATCTTATCTAAGAAAATAAATCAATAAAGAGATAATAATAATAAATTAAACAATAAAATGAAAAAAAAAACAAAACACTAGTATGAGTTGGGATTTGAACCGAGGTCTATGCCTATAAGTTTTCCTGCGCTCTACCAACTGAGCTAACGTTGAGATAGGTAAGGCTATAAAATTACCATTCACTTTAATGCACGCTTCTTTGTTACGAAATTTTTATGGAAACCTAGTAGCACCAACTAGATATACATGGTTTAGATGATGATAAAGAACTGATATTCTTTAAACTGCGGTTCGATTTTTACCAAACATAGCTAAGAACCACCGTAAGAAAACCTAACAGTCAGACACACACACACACACACACACACACACACCACACACACACACACACACACACACACACACAAACAAACTTACCTATAATATAACACAGCTCTTTTAGCGTTGAGGGTTAAAAATTTGGTCAATATGCAATTATCCGTTGAATACAATAAATATGTCTAATAGGCATAATTCCGAAACATACCTACTTACTTGTTTGTTTGTTAACCTAGTTTTGCAATTTCCGTTGAATACCATCGCTGCATCGCGAAAAAAATGTAAATGAGACAAATTATTGAACCGACTTTGAAGGATTAATTTTGTTTGTATGTTTTATGTGTGTTACCTAATGTTAAGTGACTTTCTTTCATACCGAACTGGGAGAAAAAGAAAAAAGCAGAATGTACTAGTTGTTTCTTTTTACATGGTGATTTTAAAATTCGATCAAAGGAATTGACAAAAACCTATTACTAACACTTAGTTGTCTGTCAAAAAATTGCTTTAAGGGCTTAAAGTTCTGTCTACCCTGCGTCTACTCCACAAGGACAAAGACGTGACAGGATCACGTATGTATGTAAATATGTGTCTCTAGGATAATTGATGCTTCTTTATTTGGAATAAATCCGTGGAATTTTGAAACTTGGTTTATTCTTAAATTTCAAAATTATTTGTACAAGGCAATAGTTTGGCTTCACACTTACAATATAAGTAATTAGAAAATAGATTTAAAAATTATATACATTTTTTCCCCGCGTAAAATGCAAACCGACTCCAATAAAGCTAAGCTAACCTATCTAATAATAAAAAAAAAACATTAAAATCAGATCACAATTGATAAACTTATCACGTAACAAACAAACACACGAGTTGAGAACTTCTTCCTTTTTCAATTCGGTAAAAAATAGAAACGCCTGATAAAATTGAAAGGCAAAGATAGTAGTAGAATTCAAGTACCTAGTTCAAGTACATACATACATACTATCACGTCTTTATCCCTAATGGGGCAGACAGAGCATTTTGGGTCTTGCGGTTCTATGCAGAGCCCAGGGCCGCAAGACCCAAAAGCCACTTTTAGCGTCATGGTGGGCGAGAAGATGGAAAAGCAATCAATACAGTGATGGGTTGCTAGCCGCATCGCCTGTTAACATTATTTGCATTTTTGCCCATTCCCTCGATCGGCTTTTACGATCTGCGTGGGAAGAGAAGCAGCTGGTACATTCTAAGTTTTTTTTTTTATTTCTCCCAGACCAGCATGGGAGTAGTTCAAGTAGGCGTGAAAAATATGATAAAAGTTAACTTTCAGAATTGTTATGCAGCACTTATATAGGCATTCACATCCTGAAAATGAATATAACCAGTTCAGTTACCACGCCTCTGGGAATTATCGATTATATAGATTTATCAATTATCTAAGAGGCACTATTCAATACGATAAAAAATTCGATTGGAAGTCGAAATTGTTCCGAACCGAAGGGGAAGGCTTCAGTTTTCCAATCTCAAAGTATGTACAATAATACTCTAACTATATCTATGTACGCTTACGTACTTCAACATGTTTTTTTGTTTATAAAGCTTTATTGTGCAAAAGAAATAATACAGCTACAAATCAGAAAAGTAAACATACAATGGTGGACTTATCCCGTATAGGGATCTCTTCCAGTCAACCGGCCAATAATTGAGAGGAATGTTTACTTATTATGCGTTTGGGACAGAAATTGTACAATATAAAATTTACAGAAAGATACTGTACAAATAATATACAAATATAAACTATGCAAATACAACTAAGAATAAACTTACACATACATAAATATAGCTAAAATATGTAGGGCTACATATACATGATCGTAATATGTTCAGTATTGGCACAGAATTAATAATATTATGGTATTGGGACGACTCCCTTGTTGGTTTGGCAGAAAACGTACTTAGAATGTGCCAGCTGCTCTTCCAGCGCTTAACGTAAAAACCGATCGGTTGAACAGGCAGAACTCATCACTATTTTAAATTCCTTTTCCACATTTACGTTCATGGTAAAAGGGGTTTAGGGACTTTAAGTCCTGGACTCTGTCTACTACTTTAGGGATAAAGACGTACTAGTACATCCATATAAATAAAATCTAAAGTTCTAGCACGAAGGATTGGGAGCTAAGAAAATACGTAAAATTCAGTCAAGGGAACGGATAGCAACTTAGAGGTCAATAAAAGAAGACAACAGGACTAGTAACCTGAAACTATTCAGGACCCCTGATTTTCATCTATTGCTAAGCACTGTCTACCTTGAAAGGAAAAAAGACGTGATTTGGCGCGTGTAAAAATGTAATTCGATGCACTTGTTTGTTTCAATATTTAGCTTTACGTTACATTTTTGACAATGTTTACTCAGGAATTTTTTTACCTTCATACTAATTGCGTATTAAATTAGGTTCCGTATTTTATGAATGCATTTTAAATAAACTCATTTACCAAACCATTAATATGTTATTTAAAAAATATATATTAATAAAACTTTCTTTAACGTTATTTTAATAAAGAAAATAAACTATGACCACTAAGTTACTTTTTTTACTTCAAAACTACTGAATGTATATTAAAAAACTTTTCAGTAATATTACTGATGATGATGATGATGTATATACATCAGAATGACACAGAGTCAATAGTTTATAATGTTTATTTTTTTTACCGTCATAATCTAGACGAAAAAATATTAAAGCGTTTTCGGTAGTCGACTACGGAACCCTAAAAAATTGCTTGCGAATGTTATTTTCCCTAATAAAAGCTAGTTAAATTGTAGTGCAGTGCATCAAACATCATCGCTCACATTGAGTGAATCGGTCTCTCGCAGAAGCACGAGTATCCTTGCACAAGCGCAAGTTGACCTGCAGACCAGCCCAACTCCAAGAACTCTTGGATTTGCAGTACCTACTGCAAGTGGCCCACCACCCCTTTTTTTTTTTTTTTTTGACGCGGTGAAAATCCCTTCGGATACCTTACCGGTTACGGGACACCGGTAAGGTTATGTGGTGTTACCACTAAAAACTCCGCGGTGTCACCTCTCAGCCGCTATCGGCTGGGACCGTGTGCTTCTTCATGCTCCACAGTCCCGGCGCGGCCGGCCGCTACTTAAGCGGCCCCGGATCGCCAACGGCCTCACGGCACCCTCTGCTGGATCAGAGGGGCCGGAGTAACCGCCGCCTTGGCCTCTTGGCCCAAGGACAGACGCGCTGACACGCACACGCGCCTGCCTTCCACTCCGGAGGGCTGTCCGTTGGACGATGGAATCCCGTTTCCACCGTCCAACCAGCCCTCATAATTTGGGGCCTGCGGAAGCAGGCCCTGCCCCAGTCACCCCCCCACCTGACGGCGACCGGGGCCCACACAGCCGGCCCCAGGGGATAGGGAGAACGGCAACGTAACACCGACACTCCTCTTCCCCTGCGGCCCCACCGATGCCGTGCCAAGCGCCACGGCCGCGCTTGGTCGCGGAGGATAGGGCGAGCGGCAACGACACACCGACACTCCTCTTCCCCCGCGACCCCTACCACGGCTGTGATGGTAGGGGGGTCGTCGTCACCCCCCTTCCCTCACAGCCAGGCCATTCCCGCCAGGAATGGCCTCCGCCGGGCCCGGGGAGGCCTAAGCCTCAACCCGGGCAATGGGTTCCTCTTAGCTTCCCTGCGGCCGAGGCAACCGCAGGTACTGAGCCCCCCCATCGCGACAAGATGGGAACCACATCGGGGGGGAAGTGGCCCACCACCCCTGCTCCAACGCGAGTGGTTTACCAGACTTGCTGCACCACAAAGTGAAAAAACAATGTTAGTGAGTATAATAAATAACATGTGTTTTTAAGGCTCCTTGACTACACCATAGGCATCGGTACTAACTGTTTGTAATGTAGTTACTAATTATCATAATTATTAGGTACCATAATAGTTGACAATCTGTTTCATATGTATTTAAATTATGAGTAGTTGAGTTTCACTAATTACTAGAGTTATCTACCGCATTAGATAGGGGTTGATTATTATCTTTACAGTATAATAATTTTTTTTGTTAACATTCCAGGTCTGACTCCGAGATTGAAGACTTCACACCTGTTGTAAATAACAACAAGGTGAAGCAATCAACAAGCAGCAACTCTAAACGAAAGCCACAAAGCAGCTCCTCTTCAACTTCAAAGTAAGTAAATGTTCATTTTCAACCGACTCCAAAATAGAGGAAGTTCTCAAGTCGATGTGTATTTTATTTTTATACAATGTCCTTTTTAATTAAGTACAAATATTTTAAGGGGTGGTTCACTCCATCATTTTGATCAACTTTTCCTAATGAATGTATATCCTATTGAATATGAAGAAATAAAAGGGACATTGTATATGACTATGCATCTGTCTAGTGCTTCTTGTCTTTCAGTGCAAATCGTAAAAGCGATTAAGGGAATGGATGGTAATCTGAATCATATCATTGGTGAGGCGGTTATCCACCCATCGCTTTTTTGATTTAGCATCTGAATGACTATCATAAGGTTAAATGTGACCGTTAGGAGTTGAGATCATGGGCTCTGTCTACCATGTAAGAGATAAAGACGTAAACATGTCTGTATACGTGTAACAGGAATCTGTTTACAGAGTAGTTCGATTTTAATAATTCTTTTTTTATTAAATAGGGTACGTCGCAGGGGTTATACAATATATTTTTACTTCTTCTTATTCTTATCGTGTGTGTTAGTGAGTAACACTAGTCAGAGTTTTTAAACCGCCTTAAAGGCCTTTGACATGGTTTTAGGTAACGACCAATGTCAAAGACAGTGACAGTGACCGGGACCGACGGCTTAACGTGCCCTCCGAAGCACGCATCATCTTACTTATTAGACAATCAGGTGATTAGCCTGCAATGTCCTAAGCAACAACATAAAGTTGTTGCCCCCGCCGGGAATCGAACCCGCGACCTCCGGGTATGAGCCGAACGCTCTGACCACTACACCACGGAGGCAGATTTTTACTACAGCAAACACTTAATTTTGTTTAGTTTGTTAACACACTTTAACGCAACAGTACTTATGTAAGATTTTTTTTTTCAGTCAACGTAAGAAGAGAGCAACTGCTAATGACCTCTTCGGGCTTCCATCGGACGACGAAGCCAGTGTAAGTGCAGTGAAGTCTTCGCTCCCATCGTACTTTGCGAAGAAAGTAGGTGTTGGTACGCTGCGTCAGAGTGCTCGCACTGATGGAAGCTTCTTCGTCGAGCTGAAAATCTACCATCGCTGTGACGCAGAGTCTGCTAACCCTGAAGATCGGTGGAAGAAAGCATTGCTTCGTCTCAACTGTCTCCTAGAGGAAGATTCACCCCACTGGAAGATTCTGCAGCGTTTCGTTAAAGATGTTAGCGTGCTTTTCCAACAAGCAGAACCTTCTCTAGCAAAGTAGTTATATTATAACTGTTTACAATTTTATTTGATTTTTATTATACTTCATTTATTAGATTTTTATATATCATGCCTTATTGTGAAGCCTGCTCACTTCAGGTGAGAAATACAGGTCATTTGCGAAGTAAAACTTATAAAAGTCGTTCTTTGAGAGTAGTGGTAGACGGGATAGTCGAGATTTCATCTGCATTTCATGGACGTATATCATCTTATAGGATAGTTGCTAAAGATGAATTTGAGCAAAGTTTACCAGAGGTATTTCTGCTTAGCATTAGGGATTCATTCAAAGAACTTTTATATAGGGCTTTAAATAATCATATTAACGTAAAAGTCAATTTTGAATTTTTTTGCAATTTTATCTTATATAAAAATAATGAACAATCCACTAAATCATTTATCACTAAAAATTTTATATTGCATAGTAATTTTAATTTTGATCAGTTATTTACCAGTGCTAAAGATGTAATTATAAAAAAGATTCAAGAGTTTGAAGAGAGGGATAGTGGTTGGACTTTCATAAATAATTTATATTTAGAGATAAATATCAATAGATACGATCCTTTGAACGGATCGAACTATATTGACTTACCACTCGTTTTGAAAAAGAAAAAAGGATGTCTTAATATAAAAAACAATGACAATTATTGTTTTTTATGGTGCATAACAGCTGCCCTTTGTCCCACACAAAAGAATCCTACACGCGTTTCTTCTTATCCTCATTTTCAGGAGATTTTGAATATAAATAATTTGAGTTTTCCTGTTACCTTTGCAGACATTAATATATTTGAAATTAATAATCCTAATATAAGTGTAAATATTTTCTCATTAAGTGATAATAACTAAACTGTTGTTGGTCCTATTTACAGATCACAATTTAAACGAAAGGTAAGGATTAATTTACTTTTACTTGAAAAAAATGGTAATTCACATAACGTTCTTATAAAGAATTTATCACGTCTTGTTCGTAATCAGTTAACTAAACACCATGGAAAATTTTATTTTTGTGACGATTGCCTTTTATTTTTTTGAGGGAAGATGAATTAGTTAATCATTCATGCTGTGGTTTTGCTACAGTATTGCCTGATAAAGGTACTTTTTTACAATTTTCACATTTCGAACGCAAGCAGGACGTACCATTCGTAATTTACGCGGACTTCGAAACAATTTTAAAACCAGTTCATGGATGTGAACCTAGTCCGTTGACTAGTTTTACTACTTATAGGCAGCAACATATTCCGTCGGCATTTGCTTATCATATTGTCTCTTCATTTGATAGCAATTTGAATAAGTTTGTTCAATATCGAGGACCTGATTGTGTGATAAAATTTATTAAATATCTATTAGACGATATTGCAAATTTGTATAAAATATTGAACAAAGAAAAACCTATGACTTATACTGAAAATGATGACAACGCGTATGAGAATGCCACTCATTGTCATATTTGTGATAAACCTTTACTATTTGATAAAGTTCGAGACCATTGTCACCTCACCGGACGTTATCGCGGTGCGGCACACCAGTTCTGTAACTTAAGATATAGCGTTCCAAAGTTAGTTCCAATATTTTTCCATAATTTATCGGGCTATGACTGTCATCTATTTATAAAAGAACTAGGGGAAACCGATGGGTCATTAAAAGTTATTCCTAAAAATAAAGAAAACTATATTTCGTTCACAAAATTTTTCAAAATTGGTGACAATCAATATGCACAAGCGAGATTTGTAGACTCTTTCAAATTTTTAGGGACTAGTCTAGAAAAATTAGCTAAAGGCTTAGACGAAACTGATTTTAAGTATATCAGTAAATATTTTACTGACAAGGAACAATTTCGTTTATTAATTCGCAAAGGAATATACCCTTATGATTTTATGTGCGATTGGGAGTCATACTTGTACAATCGTCTTCCTTCTAAAAAAAGATTTTTAAGCTATTGCATAGCTTTGTAGGTTATGGGTCACCACTGTAGCTTAGGCGGCTAACATATGGTGCTTATAGGTACCTACGGGTGATAAATAATAACGCGTGTTCGATGCTCCAAAGTAAAATGTCGAATGAATAATTTATTTACAAAGTTCGGGTTTATATACAAGCGTTAGCGACAAACAAATAGCCTAATACGGTTGTGTTCTCGTTCCTGCGTTGTGATTGGCTGGCGCGGCGCGCGACGCTTCCTGTGTCCCGATTTATTCCCATATTTGGTTATGGCTGACGGCGCTTGCAAATGCTGGCGTTGTATGGCCAAAAATGGAGATGTTTTGTAGCTACTCGATGTATGCTGTAGTGTGGCTACAGGACTCCCTCCTTAGCGAAAGCGTACCGGTGGCTTGATAACCCTTCCAGAGCGAGTTTGAATCGCAGCGGGAAGTGGCGCTGCAGGAGGTGCGGCCGGGATGCGTAAACAGGATCGCGCGGGCGGCGGCTGTGCGCTCGGCGCAGGTGAGTCGGCGCGCGGCGGCGCGGGCAGTGACCCGTTGGCGTTATCGGTGCGCGTGAAGGCGATCGCGGCTGGATTGCAGTGCTGTGTGATGATGACTTGTGATGATGAATCCGGGAGTGCAGTGTCTTGAAGTGAACTATCTTGAAAGTCTTCTAAAATGTAGGCGGGCTTCAGTCGGTCGATCGAAATAGTTGATTGCCGGTTCGGTAGTTGCAGTTTGAATAGCTTGTCGGTTCGTGAAAGTACTTTGTATGGGCCTTCGTATGGAGTTTGGAGTGGTTTTCGTACTGCATCTGTCCTGATGAAGACGTGACTACATGTTTTCAAGTCGTTGTGAACGAAAATCTGCCTGTTATTTCGATGTGAAGTCGTTGCGGTTCGCGGCTTGTTGTCGTCTATTATTTTGCGTAGTTTTTCGACGAAGTTGTAGTCGAGATTGTTTTCTGGTGATGGCGAAGTGGTGAAGAAGTCTCCAGGAAGTCGTAAATTGCAGCCGTAGGTCAATTGAGCGGGCGTAACTCCATTTTCGCGTAGGGCGGTTCTTAGTCCCAGTAGTACTGTTCCTAGTTCGTTGACCCAGTTGGTACTTGAGCTGGTGAGCTTGGCACGGAGCGCAGCCTTCAGGCAACGATGGAAACGCTCCAGGATCCCATTTGACTGAGCATGGTAGCTGGAGGTTCGATTGCGTTGGCAGCCCATGAGGTTCATAAGTTTGGTGAAAAGTTCACTTTCGAATTGACGGCCTTGATCGGTGGTGACGGTGATAGGACATCCAAATCGTGTGATCCAGTGGTCGTACACTGCTCTGGCGACGTTTTCGGCTGATATCTGGTCTGTCGGTACACATTCTATCCATTTCGTAGTTCGATCGATCATGGTGATGAGGTAGCGATGTCCTTGGGCGGTGGTTTCGAGTGCTCCTACTATATCGACGTGTAAATGTTCAAATCTGTCCGTAGGCGGGAATTCGGCTAGCTTGCTCTGAGTGTGTCGATGTATCTTGCTTTTCTGGCAGGGAATACATGTTTTCGCCCATAATCCAATGTCCTTGTTCATCGACGGCCAAAAGTACTTCTGTGCTATTATTTTTCTCGTACTGCGTATTCCGGGGTGGCTTACGTTGTGTATTGTGTCGAATACGTTTCGTCGAAAATTCGGTGGTACATAAGGGCGAATTTGCGATGTCGACGTTTCGCAGTAGGTAGCGATGTTCGTACCGGGAATCGTGAGTTTCTTGATAACGAGATTTGGCTGTATCAATAATGATGGAATTGTGCTATCTTGATCTTGGGCTCGTGACAGTTCTTCGAAGTTGATGGTAGACGGACAAGTGATTGTTTCGATGCGGCTGAGTGCGTCGGCGACGGTATTTTCTTCTCCGTGGATATGTCGTATGTCGGTAGTGAATTCGCTGATAAAGGATAATTGTCGCGTTCGCCGTGGTGTCTCTGTAGCGGATTGTGTCTTGCTCATAGCGAAAGTTAGCGGTTTATGGTCGGTGTAAATAATAAGTTTTCTTCCTTCGAATGTTTTTCGGAAATGTTTCATAGACATGTAGATGGCGAGTAGTTCTCGGTCGTATGTCGAATATTTCTTCTGTGCGTCGCTGAATTTTTTCGAAAAATAGCCTAGCGGTTGCCAGCTGTTATTGATGTTTTGTTGAAGTACGGCGCCGGCGGCGGTGTCCGACGCGTCGGTGAAGATAGCGAGAGTGCCTTCGTGCGACGGGTGGGCGAGCAGAGCTGCGTTAGTGATGCTTGCTTTGCATGCCTCGAATGCTTTCGTAGCTTCGTCGTTCCATGTTATCGGTGTTTTGTCGCGTTTCTTCGTGTTGTGCAAAAATGAATTTAGCGGTGCTTGTATGACGGCGGCGTTCGGTATGTGCTCACGGTAGAAGTTAACCATACCGAGAAATCTTCGTAGTTCTTCTATTGTTTTCGGACGTGGATATTCTGTGATGACCTTGACCTTTTCTTCGGGTGGTTTGATGCCATGTTGTGAGACTGTGTAGCCGAGAAATTTGACTTCTGTTTTGCCGAGGTTGCATTTGGCGGGATTTATGGTTAGGCCGTTTTCTTCGAGTCGTCGGAGTACTTGACGTAGATGTTCACGGTGCTGGGTTTCTGATGAGGAAGCTACCAGTACGTCGTCGAGGAATGGGAAGACGAAATCGAGTCCTCTGAGTACTTCGTGGATGTACCGTTGGAAAGTTTGACCAGCGTTCTTCAAACCTGGAACCATTTTCGGAAATTCCCATAGCCCCATCGGTGATATTATGGCAGTTTTTTGAACATCTTCTTCACGAACTGATAATTGATGGTAAGCACGATTTAAATCGATGGTGGAGAATATTTTCTTGCCGGAGAGTTGGTAGGTGAAATCTTTGACACGTGGTACGGGATATCGGTCTGGTTTCGTGATTGCGTTTAGTCGTCGGTAGTCGCCACAGATGCGGATGTCGCCATTCTTCTTCGGTACGATGTGAAGTGGTGATGACCAAGGGCTTTTGCTTGGGCGGCATATACCTTGCTGCATCATATCTTCGAAGAGTTTTCGTACTTGTTCGTAGCGGTGAGGTGGGATCGGGCGAGCGCGGCAGAAGACTGGTGGGCCTTGAGTTTCGATATAGTGTTCAACAGCTGTTTTAGGGTTAACTTTCGTCGGAGTTAGGCGAGTGATGCCGGGAAATTCAGCGAGTATGTCGTGGTACGATTGTTGAACGTCGATACTTCGAATGGTCGGAGTGCTTGAGGCGCAGACTGGGGCGTGGATCTGGAGATTGGTGATTCCATCAACAAGTCTTCGATTTGTGAGGTCTACGACGAGCTGATGATGTTTGAGGAAGTCGGCTCCGATAATTGGTTTCGAGACGTCGGCAACTATGAATTTCCATTTGTACGGACGGCGTAGGCTGAAGTCGAGTTCTAGCGTTTTTTCTCCGTAGGTATTTATCGTAGTGTTGTTCGCGGCGTACAGCTTGAAAGGTAGAGGGGTCGATTGTTGGCCTGCTCTGCGTGGTAGGACGGAAATGTTGGCACCGGTGTCGACGAGAAATGATAAGCCAGTTTTCTTATCAGTGACGAATAGACGATATGTGCCGGCGGCGTCGCTGTTGTCTGTCGATGCGAGCGTTCTATCTTCCTTGTGGCAGGTCGTCGTAGAACGGGCAGGAGACGTGGGACGTGGTGGTGGGCTTCGTGAGCGGTGATGAACATGGGCCGGACGGTGATGAGTCGAGTGACGATGATGATGACGGCTGTACCCGATGCGTGATGAAGTGGCGGATCTGACTTGCTTGAGGTGCGCAATTTCTTGTGATAGTTTTCGAAGACTCTGGACGAGCTCTTGATATTCTTGAACGGACGTGGACATCGTAGTGCTTGACAGTGAAGTGCGTGAAGTAAACGTTGACGCAGGTTGCGTGGAGACGATCCTGGTGCACGGCGAGCAGCTGGGCAGAATTTTCTTCCGGTGGCAGCTGAACGAGGGTGCGGAGGACGTGGATGGTAGACTCGGTGAGTGCTTCTACATCAGTTGCACATAGGACGTCGGTTGACGCTGGAGCGCTGGAGCTGGTGGTCCACGTGTCGCGGGACACGCGGAGTCGTCGGCGGTCACCACTGTAGGTTATGGGTCACCACTGTAGCTTAGGCGGCTAACATATGGTGCTTATAGGTACCTACGGGTGATAAATAATAACGCGTGTTCGATGCTCCAAAGTAAAATGTCGAATGAATAATTTATTTACAAAGTTCGGGTTTATATACAAGCGTTAGCGACAAACAAATAGCCTAATACGGTTGTGTTCTCGTTCCTGCGTTGTGATTGGCTGGCGCGGCGCGCGACGCTTCCTGTGTCCCGATTTATTCCCATATTTGGTTATGGCTGACGGCGCTTGCAAATGCTGGCGTTGTATGGCCAAAAATGGAGATGTTTTGTAGCTACTCGATGTATGCTGTAGTGTGGCTACAGCTTCTATCGCGGGCCTTGAGCGCGGGGACCGAATCCAGAAATTCCGTAACGAAAAAACCTCACGCTTCCCACTCCGCCTACCATGTAGGTCGCCGCTTCGTCTCCGTCGTCCGTTTGCGACGTTGCCGTCCTTCCTTGTTTGCAATAGCTTTACCGCGGCAGTCCCCGAGTGCCACACGTCTTTTTTAATTCTATATCTAACAAAGTCATTTCTGATATATACTATGCACATGCGCAAAAAGTTTGGGCAACTTTCGGGATTCGTAATATGGGAGAATACACCGATCTTTATCTTAAAACTGATGTATTACTATTAACAGATATTTTTGAAAATTTCCGAACAGTATGTAAATTTAATTATAAGCTGGATCCAGTCTTCTATTTAACAGCGCCTAGTCTATCATTCGACCCAATGCTGTTTAAAACTGGAATCAAGCTAGAACTCATAAGTGACTTACAAATTTTATAAGCTACTACAGCGCGGGATTAGAGGAGGCATTTGTTTATGCTCTATAAGATACAAAGACGCAAAAGCGAATAATAAGTACATGGATTCTTATGATAAATCTAAACCTGATACATATTTAGTATATATTGATTGTAATAACTTGTATGGTCACAGCATGTGCCAAACACTACCCACATCAGATTTTGGATTTTTAGATTCCTCAGAAATCGAAAGTTTGAATATTTTAGAGGTATCAGACGATGCTGAATTTGGTTTTATCCTTGAGGTGGATTTGTTGTATCCTAAGAAATTACACTGCTGGCATAATGATTATCCATTTTGTGCGCAAAAATTTATACCACCCGGTGGAAAAACCAGTAAACTAATACCGAACCTGTACTCCAAACATTTTTATGTAATTCATTATGTGCATCTAAAAATGTGCTTAACAAATGGGTTAATCCTAAAAAAAGTCCATCGCGTCACCTTTAGACAAAGTCAATTCTTACGAAAATATATTGAATTGAACACAGAGCTTAGAAAAAAGGCTACAACACCATTTCAACAAGATCTTTTTAAGTTATTAAATAATTCAGTATTTGGGAAAACCTTAGAAGATAATGAACGTCGAGTTAATGTAAAACTAGTGAATCGTTGGTGTGATAATACTAACAAAACTAAAAAAGTGATCACAGCTAATCGGTTAATAGCTCGACCTAATTTCCATAGTGCTACAATATTCTCGTCAAATCTTGTTGCAATTCAAATGAAGCCTGAAAAAATAATTTTAGATAAACCTATCTACATAGGTTTTACAGTACTCGAACTATCTAAAAGTCATATGTACAATTTTCACTACTCAGTCATAAAACCATTTTACGGGGATAGTGTTCAACTGTGTTATACAGATACTGACAGCTTTATTTATCAAATAACTACCGAAGATTTTTATCAAGATTTAGCACAAAATTTTCTTGATTATTTCGATACTAGTAATTATGATGTGAACAATATATACAAGTTACCCAATTTAAACAAAAAAATACCAGGGTATTTTAAAGATGAATTACAAGATATTTTAAAAAAAATCGTAGGATTGCGATCCAAGATGTATTGTGTTAGATCAGACAATTCCTTAATAAAAAAGCTAAAGGTGTTAAAAAACCAGTGGTACATGACTTATCATTACAGGACTACTACAACGTTTTACTTAACGATACAATTATTCGTAAGAAAACTATTTCATTTAAATCAATTAAACATGAAATTTTCACACAATCAACGAATAAAGTAGCGCTATCAAATACTGATGATAAACGTTTTATCTGCAAAGATAAAATCTCGACAATTTCATGGGGTCATAAAAATATTGACTTTTAATTTATATATAATTTTAATTTGTTTGGTGAAACATTGTAACTCTAATTGTAATGTAAGAAGAACATAATATATATCTATTAAAATGTACTTACTTATCATGCTAACTAAATATTGTTAATTTTAAGAGTTTAAAATGGTTTTAAACTTATGTAAATATATTTATAATAAATGAGTGTAGATTTGAAATAATTCGTTTTATTTCATATTTTAATTATTATTGCAATACATGTGAAGCAATATACTCCGACACGTGTTCAATTTAGGTCAATTAGTAAACATGTTCGGACAGTTTCGTAAGCAAAATCTATATTTGCTTACTTGCATTTTGCTGAAATTATAAATACTTAAATCTATTTATCACTTCACAAGTAATTGCGGTGGCAGCTGCCCACTACTATACTACTGCAACTACAATATTATAAAGTAAGTAAAACATATTCAAATATATAAATATTTGGAACTTGCTACTTCAATGAATCACTTTAATTATTTTTTTTCGCAGATGATGGAAGACACCTCCAGCATTATGTTTTCACAGTATGCTCAGGAGTAGGGAGGTTTTGAGTCTTTGGGCTCAAATAAAAATCAAATCCAGCATATAGAACTCATTTCATTCGCTCTATATGCTGGATTTGATTTTTATTTGCCCTCAAAGACTCAAAACCTAGCTAGTTCGGCTTCAGTCAGGTCTACTAATTTTCTATCTATTTTGAATTTAAGATGATAATATATCGCTATTTTTTATCGGTACATATTAAAATAGCATTATATTGTTCATAATTTTTAACCTAACTGATCGCTTTTTGTAACTGCTTCACGATAACTAATCAAAAATGAAACTAAACCACTTACTTATAACGTCTCAATCAGGCATAGTGGGCTTCTCAACACGAGGTGTTCAGTAATGTCTCTCACCTATTTACAAAACTAATCCTGATACGGACGTGCAAGTTTGTATAAAGTACAGTCGAGGACCCAATTATCTGACCACCTTTATTACCTTTTGCTTTTGAGAAACATCGCACAGCTATAAACCAAATCATTTTAAAGAAATATAATCCTTAGCCGCTAAAAATACGGTATATTTTTCATTAACAGTTCAACTATGCAAGTATAAAATTGTAAACTATACCTTCTTATAGACAAACTTAATAGTAATAAGTGATTACTAATTTCATCAACGTCGTTCATGAAGCAGTGGTCTTGCGGTTATGGGTGTAGACTGTAGTCTAAACATCGCAATCCGAATCATCATGGTTCGACCCCGCTAAAATGCTTTGAGTTTTTATTTGGAAGTATTGTTTTCTGCTTCCAACAAATAGTTTTACTTTTGAGTTTGGAATACAAGTAATACTATGAACTACTGTATGCTTAACTTAGAAAAGTCAAGTGGGTAGATGATAAAAATATGGATTGTCTGATTTAAACGACATTCTGGAGACAGGCCAGTCTACGCTCATTTGCAGTGACTACGGTTGTTAGCTATTTGATTAATATACGAGAATTATTGGAAATGTCGCACCTAACGGATTTTTTTAAAGCGGAAATTATTGTTCTATATGAACAATACGAGTCTATAAGTGAAATAGCAAGACGCTTAAATATTTCGGTAAGTGAAATAATTATCTTTTAACTACCTAGAATGTGATAGTGCAATTGAATTTATATAGAATAATTCAGTGCATAGTGCAATTGATTTTTATAGAATAATTCAGTGCATTATTCCTAGTCGGTTAGTTAAATCTTTGTTCACACACAGAATAGGTGGCTAGACCTGGTTTTAAAATAGTTTTTGCTAACAATAAAACCACTTACTTTTGAGGAAAGAAGTTCATTTTGTTAACCTTATTTTATTTTTGTTCACAGAGAAATACTGTGAAGCTATGGATTAGGCGTTACCAACAAACGGGTGATGTGCAGCGTAATCACCCCGGACCTGCGCCGGTTATGTTTACCGATGAATCGACGCGTCATCGGGAGATTATTTCTAGGCACTCACAAGACCCATTTGTGACCACCAGATCTACTGCTGCCATTCATGGCGTGTCCATGAAAACGATACGCAAACACTTGCATGCGGAAGGGTTCAAGACATATATACCGGCAAGAAAAATTCTACTCACACCCGCCCATCGTAGTGAACGTCTCAGATTTGCGAATGATTATTTGAATTTTGATTGGCATAATATTGTTGTAATTTTTACTGATGAGAAAACATTTAGATCAGACAAAGACGGTCGAAAAATTTTATGGCGAAAATTAGGGGAACGCTATAAAGAAATTAATATGCTGCCGAACAGATTGAGCGGTAGAATAACACTGGGATACTGGGGTTGGATGTCTTCAATGGGTCCAGGTGAATTGGTTGAAGTCGGTGGTCGTTTTAACAGCCAGTCTTATTTAGAGGTGTTACGCGATGTTATGTTGCCATCCGTGCGCATAGCTTATCCGGACGAACACATTTATTTTGTTCAGGACAACTGTGCCGTGCATCGAGCTGGTATTGTGCGTGATTGGCTCGCGTCACAGGTCAATATGACAGTTATTGATTGGCCGTCGAAAAGTCCCGATTTAAATCCTATAGAAAATCTATGGGGCCAAATGATACTTAACTGGGACTCATCTCAAGTTAAAACTAAAACTAATTTAGATGAATTGGTGATGTCTACGTGGGAATCAATGCGGGAAGGAGATTTGTGTTGGTCGATGGTAACCGATATGAAAAATCGCTTACAACAAATAAAAGATTGTGAAGGAGGGCCGCTTAAGTATTGAGCTAGGTTTTTTTAGTGGCGCAAATTATCTGTAATTAATTTGTTTCAGCAAGGTATATGTAATGTGTAAGTGATGTTATTGTTACTTAATGTAACAAGTATATTCACTTTACTACAAATTAAGTCCGTATCAACTTACAAAAAAGGTAACTAGGTTAATTACATTTCAGTTACAGGACTTGTTATGTCTACGTAAATAAATAATAAAAATATACTTTATTTTGTAATTTATCCTAACCCACATAATATTGTCTAATATAGTTAGAAGTTAAATCAATATATCGTTGTGAATGTTAATGTTGCTTGATATTATTACCATAAACATTAAATCTTCTAAGAATTGTTATTTTAATAAAACATATTTATTTCGAGCAGTCTCACCTGAATCGGCGGCGGCGATAGGCAGGCACATTGAGTGAATATCATAATATCTATTTAGAAGCTTTTATTTCTGAATATAATAGATACCTAGATACGGACTTAAATACCTACTTCATTAAAATAGCACAGTGATTACGAGTATTGAATACCTATCTAGTCTGTAACAACATTATTGTTTTATATTTTAGATATGTTTTTATAAATGATAGTGATATTTACTTAAATAAATACTGATTATTTTATCAATTCTTCACTTTTTTATTTACAATAATTTCACAAGAATTACCTGGTTATTTTATACTAAGGTAAAGTGGGTGCGTAAGTGGTGCTTCTATTTGAATTATTTTTTTGATCAAACTTTATACCTTGATAAATACCTAATTAAAAATTGCAAAAGTGCTAGTGAAGTAGTATAAAAAGGACTACCAATACTTTCAAAGGTTATTCATAAAATAGAAAACAGTTATATCTGTGTAATCGACTATTTTTTTAAAATAACGCCACATTTACGTTTAAGAAAATTATTGCCTATGAGGGCGCCACTTACGCACCCAATTAACTTTAATAGTAAGTAACTAATAATAAAATTACCTCATGCTTAATTTATTATATTTTGCATTATTCATACGAAAAAAAACAAAATTTTTAAGGAAAAATTGTGGTTTTTAACTTCCATATTATATATGTCTTTCACTAGGTTCGAACACGCGACTGGAAAACCTTACCTTTCTATAACAACCTTATGGTTAACCACTGAGCTACAGCTACGCTGACAAAGGTGATGAATATATGCTAAGCATTTCAAAGGAAATAGATGAACCGTAATAATAACAATAACTTACAATGTGCTATTAAACAAAATCTTTCTTTATGCTTAATAACATAAGATACTATTTCGAATAGAATACATTTGAATATGCTATGGCTATAGTTAAAAAATGTTAGAACTCAATGAATAAAGAATATCTCACCTTATGCTTAGTGTCTTAAGATATTATTTCGTAAAATGAATTAACTAAACCTATTTGCAAAGTTGCTCAGAAGCAAAAAGTCAATAGGTGGTCAGGTATCTTATGCCGTAGCTGTACATAGAGTCAGGTCGCACCCAATGACCTGTACATAAAACGATTGCTCATGCTAATCACCAGAGCTGAGGGCTCCTACAACGATAACGTTCATCGTTATAGAATTATGGGGTGATGAGTTCAGTTATCCTCACTCCGGTACCGATGCTAAGGAAATTATCGATCCAAGCCGTTTGCTCGTTCCTTTGACCAGTTATGGCTGTTGGCACTTGGAAACAATTATTCTATCGCAATGGTAGTTCGTGAGTTACTAAACATCAATTCACACCCAATGGTCTATGCTGACAAACTACTCGTTTAAACGTAGGATATTTGCCGTCAGCCTCTCACTGATGACAGCATCTAGGAAATCTGAAGAGATTCTATTATGAAGGTTAAGGTGATGCTTAAATGTCTTCAGCAAAAACTTTAACAAAACTTGCATTGCGTTGACTACACACGCACCGTACTGAGACATGCTTTCAAAAATGAAATAACTATTCATTCGGGCTTCCGACCAAACATAAAATGAATCTTGATTATATTACCTTAGTAATAAGTCAAAGACGGGATCTTTTATAAGATTCTTTACATAGTTAAGTATAAAGATCATTTTCGATTGTAACGCTAAACAAGACATAAAACGTTCTACATATTTACAAATCGTTTTGCTGTTTCAGCAGTGAACGGGTGGTGTGATTAGAACGCATGTCGAGTTGTCGAAGGCCTATACTAAGCAAAAAAGAATAAAAGGCCATATCCACATTGCGTTCCATAATTCAATTTTTATAGCAATAATTATTTTTTATTCCTTTAATATAAATAAAATTAAATATAATATTAAATAGATCATGTATCTACAGGTATATTATTTAGGAATAAACAGACTCGAAAGTGATATAAATAATTGTAATTTATAAAGACTATGTATTTGTTAGTTGGTTTATTATTAAACACTTATTCTTAGATTATGCTATATCTATGAAATACATTATGACATCTTTTACGGAACAAAAGCAGCCTATGGTCATAAACTTATAAAATCTATGTTTAAATTGTTTGTATTAATACATAAAAGATTATGTATCTATATTAATTACTTATTACCTTATAGGCGTTGTCTAGCCAGTTAAGGATAAAGAGGTGATAATACGTATGTAATAATTACTTCACTTAAATCATTAGTGTGGATGCAGCCTTAATTAGTCGTCCCACTTTTATCAACATTCATAGGTATATACCTTTAAACCCGGCGCAAAAATGATAGTTGTTATAAGTTTGACGTGTCCGTGTGTGTATGTGTGTATGTGGGGATGTGTATGTGTGTGTGTAGGTCTGTGTCATCGTAGTTCCTTAATGAATAGTTATAATCTTTTTGCTTTCATTTGCATTTTACTATTTGCATTATTCCGTATCAAATTATCTATACATATAATAAAACAGTAAAAAAGGCGTGTCTGTACATTAAATATATTTCCAAAAAAATGTTGAGGGCAATGGAGACATAGTAATAGAGTAAGAATTTGAAAAGAAATGTTTGTCTGTTTGTCTGTTTGTACACGCTAATCTACGGAAATACTAAACGGATTCGAATGAAACTTTTTTTGTTATAGCCGTTAGGCCTAGGCAACAATAGCGTATAAATGATTTTGGAAAATGGAACACATGATGCAGAACTATAATGGTCCAGCTAAACTGTAAGAAATATAAAAATAACGCCTTAGCAAAAGTTGTTCAGCCTGATGAGCATTTTCTGGAGACAAAGTCCACGCGAACGAAGTCGTGGGTTTCGTCTAGTATAGTATAAACTGCTTCAATAACATTGTGTTATTAAAAGTTCTATGACGCGGTTCAAATTTTTACACACACTTTAAATTTTAAAATTTATTTATATTATTATTTAGTTGATTAGTTTATTTCAGGATGAAAATTTTAATGGTAAAGTTATAAAATATTTTCGAATGATTCAAGAAAAGTAAGTAGAAAAAACGGAATGGAATAACCCATACACCTAAACATGATGCAATAAGCAGTGAAAATATGGAATATGCAGCGGATGTAGGTATGTAATACTACTCTTTTGTTTTGACAATACTGAACATCAGTAGCAGTTTTAAGGCAGGGTGCGGTTGGGCGACCGCCCAGGGCGCCGAATATAAAGGGGCACCACAACTGCCCCTGTATATCCCCTCGCTCATTAATCGTGGCCTACTCACTTGTTTATAAATGATTATCTCACTAGGTACATTCTTTGCCTTTTTTATTGTGGATATCTAAATGTGTTCCACCGTAACATCCGAACCGCATATCCAATTTTCACAAATGAGATGTCAATTGATACGTCATTACTGTCCGGGTATGACATAGGCTACAATTTGTATGCAATATGTGTATTTAAAGAATTCTACATACAATAATTGTGAGGCAAAAAAAAATTGTTTCGATTTCGAGTGGTGTATCAAATGAAAGGTCTCAATTAGTACATATCAAAAATATATACATTGTAAGCTGTAAATGGCTCCCGTAGTCGGGTATTAGTTTTTAAACGTAAATCTTGTTTCGAATGGATTTGAATTGCATTTAGGTGGGAGCACCGTAGAAATTTCGCCCAGGGCGCTGGTAGGGTAAAACAGGCACTGCTAAACATTTCAAGTTTATTCAAATTTGCAATAAATTTGCAAATATGCTGAGGTTTCATTTGGTGTAGCGGTCGTCAACCTTCATTTATTTCAACACTTTAAAAATTGTGTTATTTTAAGAAATAACATAAGTATTGTCATTATATTACAGTATTTGCTAATTGTTGACGATTCCTGGAAAATTGTGCTGCGTCAGTAAGAAATTACTATTTGGGCTATGATTTTCGTTGTATTTGTTACAATTGAGTTTGGAAATTTGCTCTTCACTGTGAGGCTACTTCCCTCTGCGGAACGTGTGTGACAGTGCCTACTACGAGCAGTCATCAGCTTCGTGTCTCCAGCCTCTGTCGGAATTGTTCCAGTGAACAGTCCTACACATAGCCGCAAAATTAAGATAAGTTTTTTTACTAAGTTTCTTGAATCTACTGTAGTATAAGACAATATTTAAAGAAAGTAACACTTAAAGGAAAGTAAGAACTTATTATTTATTTCAGTATTATTTTGAAACCATTTTTCTTGATTACTTTGGAGATTTATTTTGTTAATGCCAATTAAATAAATGTATTTTTGATTAAGGTTTGACTGAAGTTACTATTTATAATAATATACGACTTAACTTATACCTATGTATTATTATTTCTTTGCAGGTCGGACTCTGAATATCTCGAGTACAGGAACAAGACCAAAGCCGCTAAGAGATCAGCAGTAGACTTTGGAGATTCGGACAACGAGGAGACTGCTTCAGAAACAAAGTACGTATCTTCTTACTATTTAAATATTCATATAGTTATTTTCATTGTATCACATCATGTCTGGTAACATCTTACAAAATGCAAAGATGTTTATGCTACTAAAAGTTTCCGACCATTAATCATGATTTCAAAATTTTTGATCTGTTTAGGAAGAAGATACATTTTAAGTTTTTATTTTTTCCTTAGACTAGGATGGGTGGAGGTAATAATTTACGTGAATATTTTACTTATTTTGTTTTATTTTCCTTTTTACAGTACGCACAAACGCAAACCAGTAGCTGCTAAAGGCAGAAAGCCGAAGAAGGCTTGCCCTGCGAAAGCACCAGCAACAGGTTGAAGCCTGGACTCCGACAGCGACGATGAGCGCCGCCCTCTACCGAAGAGTTCTTTGGTCTCGTGTCTCACTCGGCGTGTCGCCGGCGGGGTATTGCGGCGTACAATAGACCTTGCAGGAGATGCGTTTGTGGAGTTAAAAGTTTACAACGTAAAAGATTTAGAAGGAGTCGCTCCAAAAGATCGCTGGGAACGAGCTGTTGTCTCGTTGAAATACCAAGGTGAATCTGATTCACCAGAGCTGAATGCTTTAAAAAAGGTGGTTAAATTATGTAAAACTAAATTTACAGCCGAAGGTACATTCTTTGCTGATAAAAAGGGTACTAAATGAAACAGGTTCGTTTCCAGCGATATTGGGTTTTAATAAACTTTTTTATTTTTTATATTATGTTGTAGTTACATACCTACTTACTTAGTTTAGGTTTAGAAAAATATACCTACAATATTTTATACTTTTTTTATTCATATTATAACTTCTTTATTTGTTTTGCATTAATAAACCGTACATAAGTTTTAATAATTTAATTAAATGCATAATATAAAGCTTTTTAATGAATTAACTTTAGGACTTATTTCTGTTTAGAATAATATCTATTTAATCCCGGTGGGAAGCATACTTACAAAAGTTGTTTTCAGTTCTATTAAATTTTAAACTTAAATAAATAAATAAATTTATAGGGACAAAAAATATAAATATATAGGGACAAATAAATATATAGGGACAAATTACACTGATTGAGCTAGCCCCAAAGTAAGTTTGAGACTTGTGTTATGGGATACTAACTCAACGATACTATATTTTATAACAAATACATATATAGATAAACATCCAAGACCCAGGACAATTTGAAAAAGGCCATTTTCCAACTTGCCCTGGCTGGGGATCGAACCCAGGCACAGTATTTTATTTCGCCTCAAAATGACCACTTTCCTGATTGTTAAGGAATCAGATAGAGCTTTTTATTCTAAATGCGAGAGTAAAACTCCCACGAGTCTGACTAAAATAGTTCAGGAGAAATCCGAAGTTAATTTTTTTTCCCATATTGGGATTTTTTTTAAAAAAAAACACTAAACAAAATATTTAATTTTAACTGTAACAGTTGCTTTATTTTTAAACAATATTTTAAAAGGTCTTATTTTTATCCATGTTACGAGTCCTCTATGGCTGCTCTAGACCTTATAGGAACTGAGAAAATAGCGATTTTGTGATTTTGGTTTTTTATTTTTTTTTGCCGATATTATTTAGTATTAAAACCTGCAATTTACTTTAAAATAAAGGTAATAATGTAGACTACCCACACAAAAATAAACAACCTCTAACTCCGTGGAATCTCGGAATTATTAAGATTTCCCAAGATTTTTCCCAACCCGGGGTAATTTACCCAAAAAAATTTAAGACGTTATTTTCATATTTTATCTTTTCTAAAACAGTAAAATTCTTTTGGCATAATAAAAATAATTGTGTTTAAACATCTTCTGCGTTAAATAAACTATCTTCGTTGTAAAGAATTATACCCAAACTGTTTTACGCTTTTACGCGCGATATTAATTATTTGGGTACATTTATTTGTTTTTTGGGTAGTTAACTAACAAATTTTGTCCAGTGATAGGTATTATGGTGCGGGAAGGAGTCCACCCTCGAAAGGCAACAGCTAAAACCCCGTACATACATATTACTCTGAAGGACACGGGGGTGAGGCACTATGGAGCCGTCAAAGACTCATAGTGCCACTTTGCCTCAGAATGGCTTGACCCACCGTGCTGAGGGATGTCACTCCGAGCTCCGATCGGATGACTTAATGCGAGGAGGGCATGAGGGCGCCAACCCTCATGTTGGTCGGCGAGTGGCAAGTGAAGCTACGGATTGTGCCGTAGCCGGTCCTTCATGTGCTCCGGAAGAGACCGCAAATACACGAGGGGTACACCAAGACCCAGATCTTCCATTAACCAGATTACAGACTTTTAATATTTTAGTTGATGAGAGTAAAAAAATAAATGGACAAATGGGTAGACCAACGGATCTAAGTAAACCCGAACGGGTATGTTTGATGTCATTAGCACTTGCAAAGCATTTAAATTCTCCGCTTTCTGATGCTCTAGAGGAAAAATTTGCTACGGCTATAGGATTATTTATTTGTAAAGCAGAACAAAAATTCAAGACCTGTAAAAGCAATTTTTCCCATTTCGTGAAAAAGAACAAAGACTGGTTGAACAAATCATTTTTAGATGATATTCCTCAAGACTTAGTTCGCTCAGCACATGTTGATGTTCTTCCTTAAAGTGTTGCGCATAGTGCGTTAAATTTTGAGGGAGAACAGCATATAACAGCTACAGTAAGTGAATTAAGCCTTGAGGAACAACATGCTCAGACTTCATTTACTACTACTACTACTATCAGTCCTTATTCAGAAGAAAGCAGCAAAAAAAGATTCGAAGAACTTAATCCACGTCAAAAACAAAGAGCCATAAAAAGGCTTCAAGCAAAATTGGATGATGAACCACCTGAAAAATTGACAAAAACGTTTACTAAAACTATTACTGTTGGGAACGAAAAATTAAGTAAAAAGAGTGCACATGATTTGGAGATAATTATTAATAGGTGTATTGAAACTCCGGACCAACCAACTAAAATATTAACTAAGATAAATCAAGAAACTCATCCTTATACTCCAGAAGAAGCTCTTGGAATAATGATTGACAGAAGATTAAGCGTCGAAACTTATAAATTTTTACAGCAAGACTCCAAGAAAAGAGGATTTTATCTATATCCACCTTATCATCAAGTAGCGCAAGCCAGACAATCATGCTACCCATCAGAAAAAATATCTGTTTCAGAAATCGAAGCTTCTGTTACCCTGCAGGGATTACTGACCCACACATTACAGCGTATCTTAGATTTAAACGATGAATCTGTAAATCAGTACATGGAAAAGAGAATATCAATCAATTATCTTGTACATTTTATGTTTCTTGGGGCTTTGATGCAAGTACTGGGCAGTCTGTATACAAACAGGAATTTAGTGTACAGTCTGATGACCCCGATTTTGACGAAAAGTCAATAATTGCTACTACTTTGGTACCATTGAAAATACAAGAATGCGGAGGCAAAAACAGTTTAATATGGTTAAATCCAGTTCCACAGTCATTTCGGTCTTGTAGAAAAGAGAGAATACTACAAGAAAGAATACTGTCTGAAAAAGAATATGTAGAGGAACAAATAAGACGTTTGACTTCTATTACAACACTAACATTAAAAGGATTTATTGTCATCACAAACTGTAATTTAACGCTGAGCATAATAGATGGAAAAGTTTTTAATATAATAAACAACACATTTTCCCAACTAAGATGTCCTATTTGCAAACTGACCTCCGCGAATTTCAATAACCTAGATGTTGCTTTTTCAATACCAATTACAGAGGAAGCGGCGCTGAAAAATGGTATGAGTCCCTTACATGCATATATAAGATGCCTGGAATTCTTGCTCCACTTGGGATATAAAAACGACCCTAGAGTCAGACAGTGGCGAATAACGAAAAATTCCGATATGGGACAAATTACTGGCCAAAGAAAAAAAGAAGTCCAAAACCAAATTAAGGAGAGTATGAGTCTATTGGTTGACGTTGTCAAACCTAATTCAGGTACCACAAATGACGGCAACACGGCTCGACGAGTATTTAAAAGTGAACAAAGCCGCCAAACGTTTGCTAACATACTTGGGATTGAAAAATGGCTTGTCGATGATATAAATGTAATTTTAATAGCCATTAATTCGGGATTACCAATAGACGCAAAAAAATTTGGTACATTTTGTAAAAATGTGGCTTATAAATATGTACAAAAATACAACTGGCACCCTATGACTACTACGATACATAAAATTTTAATTCACGGCGAAAAAATTATAGAGAGTTCAGCGCTTCCCATAGGCCTACTCTCTGAACAGGCTGGAGAATCGAGGAATAAATTTTGGCGTCAGGACAGGGAACATCATAGCCGGAAAGATTCTAGGCTTCATACTATGACAGACTTATTTCACAGGGCGCTCGAGTCATCCGACCCTGGAATATCAGCTTTACGGCTTAAATACCGCCAAAGTAATCGAAATAGAATGACCAGAAGCTGTTATGGAAATATTACAACCGGACAATTCCGAATGTTCGTTTCACGAAGATAACAGTGATGTTGACGAAGAAATTGCATGTATGGAAAGTGAAGAAAATGAATTCACAACAATTCTTCACAACGAAAATAGTTTATTTAACGCAGAAGATGTACCCTTTTGAAACCGTAGTTTTAGTTTTTAACCGACTTCCCGAAAAAGGAGGAGGTTATGTGTTTCGATGTATGTATGTTTTTTTTTTTATGTATGTTCGCCGATTTCTCCGCCTATGGTGGACTGATTTCTAAAATTATTTTTTTATTCGAAAGAGTATTCTCAAGTTGGTCCCATTTTAATAACGTCAGAATATTAGTCAGAGTTTAGTGCATTTTATTTATACATGATTCTAATGTTAATTTAGATTATTTAATTTTTAATTTGGCACCGACTTCACCTCGTTCAATAGGTAGCATGCCAATACATTTTTCTTTTTGATAAATCTTCCTATATGTTATTTCATGATTTTAAGTTTTATGATGGAAGTCGGTTCTTTTTTTTGAAAAAAATATTTATTTTTAGTACAAAAAGGCAGGCCGCGGTTTCGATAGGGTTAAAACACAATTATTTTTATTATGCCAAAAGAATTTTACTGTTTTAGAAAAGATAAAATATGAAAATAACGTCTTAAATTTTTTTTGGTAAATTACCCCGGGTTGGGAAAAATCTTGGTAAATCTTAATAATTCCGAGATTCCACGAAGTTAGAGGTTGTTTATTTTTGTGTGGGTAGTCTACACTATTACCTTTATTTTAAAGTAAATTGCAGGTTTTAATACTGAATAATATAGGCAAAAAAAAATAAAAAACCAAAATCACAAAATCGCTATTTTCTCAGTTCCTATAAGGTCTAGAGCAGCCATAGAGGACTCGTAACATGGATAAAAATAAGACCTTTTAAAATATTGTTTAAAAAATAAAGCAACTGTTACAGTTAAAATTAAATATTTTTTTTAATGATTTTTTTATAATTTTTTCCCAATATGGGAAAAAAAAATTAACTTCGGATTTCTCCTGAACTATTTTAGTCAGACTCGTGGGAGTTTTACTCTCGCATTTAGAATAAAAAGCTCTATCTGATTCCTTAAGGGGGTACCTAAAAAAATAGATGTTTTTTATGTGAGTGTATCGTCCAATTAGGACAGTGAAAAAATCTGAATTAAATATATATTTTAATTGACTATATACCTGAAATATTGATTAGGCTCAAAACATATTAGCATATAATTTTCTCGATACAAAATAAATCCAAAGTTCCCTCTCCTTTTTCTTTATGTGAGTGCAGTACATAAAAGAAGCATGTTTTACCAGCAAATATTTGTTTAAACCAACGACCACTGATGTATCTAGGGAACAGTCAGAATAAAATTATTTTAAAAAATATATTTATAATTTATTAATATCTGGCCACTAATATGATAAAGTGCACGAAATAACCCAAGCACATTGATATCCTCTGCCTCGCTCTTTACTATGTGAAACCCATAAACTTATCCCTTTCGCAAGCGCCGCCCATTCGGCCATTCGATGTTGACGAGGTCGGACGTGTGTCCAATTTTGTCAGCCGCGAAATTATGATTTTTACGAAAGATTTCCTTAGACACACGTGATCTTTAATTTCGACCAGAGTCTTGAAGCAGTAGTGGTGTCGCGGTCTATTTTGCGCGACAAATGAATGCGCCCCGGGTTCGAATCCCAACATGTGTTTTACAATTTTATATTTTTATTCTCTTTGTTTATTAAGTAACATAGATTATATTTTTTTAATAACATAATCTATCAAAATATTACAATATTTTTATATTATTGTGATTTTTAGTAAGAAATTTATTATTTCTTTCTTTGATAAATCTATAACTTCTGCTAAAAACATAGTAAACACACGTCATTAATTTTAATATCATAATTAAATTTAAAAATTATCTTGTTAGCCGCGTATTATTTTTTCGAAAGATTTTTTTAGGCACATGCAATCTTTAATTTCGTCATGTAATGCGTAATAATACTGGAATTGTGGTCCATTCTTTGCGCCATTATGAGCGCAGCTTACAATTTCCGGGATCGAATCCTAGCACGTATCATACAATTTTATATTTTTTAATATTGTGATTTTTTGTGGGAAATTTCTTATATCTTTTTTTGATAAATATATCACTTTTGCTAAAGAAAATAGTAAACATACATCATCATTAATTGTAATATCATAATTAAATAAAAAAATAGACACATTTTATAATATTTAATTGTTTTTATACTCACTTTGCATCTTACGCAGTAGGTACTTATTTGATTATAATTTGGGTGCAGAAATAAAATGCCTTTACAAACCAATTTTTATACAAGTACATAGTAAAAGTAGAATTTAGAAGGTGCTGTTGTATATGTTACTAGGCTAGAACTAGGTGCAGCCTGCGATTGGCCGCACCTAGTTCTAGCCGAAATGATAAAGGTTAAACCTAGTTCTAGCCGAAAATAAGTAGGATACACCTAAGTGTAGCCATCTGAGACCGGATGCACCTACTTCTAGCCGGCTAAACCTTGGCGTAGTCGCATTTCGGGTTTTAGCCGTAACATATACATACCTATGTCTATTGTGTCAATTGTGTGTGACCGGATCACCGAACCGCACGCACCGCGAATGGCGCACCGCGTAGACAATTCAAACCAATTTTCGCTGGTAGTTTTCATGATAATGAACATCATATATTTTTTTTAGTTTTATAATTCTTTTATTTTAGAAGTTACGGGGGGGGGGGGGGGGCACAAACTTTTTTCCACTTTGGTAGTGTGTCTCGCGCAAAGTATTCGGTTTAGAAAAAAATTATATTAGAAACCTCAGTATCATTTTTGAAGACCTGTCCATAGATACCCCACACGTATGGGTTTGATGAAAAATGAATTTTTGAGTTTCAGCTCTAAGTATGGGGAACCCCCAAAATTTATTGTTTTTTTTTTCTATTTTTGTGTCAAAAACCTTAATGTGGTTCACATAATACATCTACTTACCAAGTTTCAACAGCATAGGTCTTATAGTTTCGGAAAAAAGTGGCTGTGACATACGGACGGACGGACAGACAGACAGACAGACAGACAGACATGACGAATCCATAAGGGTTCCGTTTTTGCCATTTGGCTACGAAACCCTAAAAACAGCTAGCACGTGAGATAAGGAAGAAGAAAACGTAAGTACTTACCTACCTAACTACCTAATACTTTACACTTATATTACAGGTACGTGAATAACTCGTAATTTTATGATGTACGTACCTACATATACATACTTATATGTATGTAGCTAGCTTGACATTATTCATAATGCCCGGGTATTATGAACAATGACACGATTTATCACTTGTTCCATAACATGTACATTACCTAGGCATTGTAAGTCAAAATTGACCGAGACTAGGACTATGACTTTGACTGACTTCGACTTCGGCTTTGACTGACTTTGACTTTAGATTTTACCAAGACTCTTAACTCTTGACTTAGTAGGCATCTACCCGGGTATTTACCCACGCTTGGGTATTTACCCGATATGCAACAGGTATATACCCGTATCTACCCGTTTGGGTGGGTAGATGGGGATATTTATTTAAAATTTAGTGCGTGTCCACTATTTATGTGTAGAAATGTACAAAAAAGTTATTTAATGTATAAAACAATGAAGAAAATTACAAAGATGAAAATCACAGGTGCTATTCATATTAAATATACAAATGCCATCTTGTTTGTTATCTGATTGCTTATTTTAACATGTGATTAGGTCTATAAAAATACGGGTAAATACCCGGCATACTGTTTTTTAGGCAACGTTATAACGAGTTGATGGGGGATCGAAGAAGTCGTCGATAAGAATATATTTTGTTGGGTCTACCTTTTATGGTAGAACTTTTTAGTTAAGAATATTATAATGCATAACAGCGTATGTTAGAAACCTCATTTCGTAGAATTTAGATTGTCATTTCTCATACATTTAGAATCCATAATTTTTAAATGAATATTCATCTTATGGCATAAACTTGATAGCTATAATAATTAAAACGAAGAATCATTATATCGCAGACAGTTCACAGCTAGAATGGCATTTTAGCATAAAATCAATTTCTAAATAAGGCAGAATCGTCATATCTTGGAGTATGTACAGTAAGAATCATCATTTGGCTTAAGGCCATACCCAAATTTTCCGGGGTCCAGTGGCGCCGCCATTTAAAATAAATCAATTAAAAGGAAACGGAGATATCATTTAAAATTGTGTCTTGGTCAAGTTCTAGATACCCATACATAGACTTAATGGTCTCAAAGTTCTACGAGATAATAAATAACCAGTTAAATTACATAAACATAATACACGCTTTCCACCTTGGTACACTCCAGCTCTTATCAAAATTATAAATGAAAAATTAAAATATCATAAAAAATGGAAAACATACAAGAGAAATAGTGATTTTGAGACATTTAAGTTATTGCGCGAGAGGCAGAAAAAGGTCCAGTTGGAATGCTATGACAGTTTCATACGAGACTCTGAGAACAAAATAAAACTAAATAGTAAATGCTTCTGCACCTTCGTAAAGTCCAAGAAGGCCAATTCTGGTATGCCTGATTTAATGTTCTTTGATGATAAGACAACAACAGATGGTGTTGAAATCTGTAATCTATTTAATAGATACTTTCAGTCAATGTTTGAACCTGAGCGAAATCATTCAACGCAGTCTACTCATTCGGAATCTCATAAATCATCCAGTACTCTTTCTATAGGCTCTATCAATATAACTGTGTCAGATGTAGAAAAACGTTTAAAGCAATTAGATATAAGTAAAGGTTATGGACCCGACGGCATACCCCCAATATTTCTGCAGAGATGTCATAAAAATCTCGCTGTACCACTAACACTGCTGTTTCAACATTCATTACGAACGGGAAAAATGCCAGAGATCTGGAAACAATGTTATATAACACCGATTCACAAATCCGGCGATAAACATAACGTAAGAAATTATAGACCAATATCCAAAATAAGTGCTATACCTAAACTGTTTGAAAAAATTACCTATGATAATCTTTACCCTCTACTTAGACCAATATTAGTAAACCAACAACATGGATTTGTGGATAAGAGATCTGTAGAAAGCAATCTCTGTGAATTCACACATAAAATAGCAACGTCGATGGATGAGGGCTTTCAAGTAGATGTAGCATATACCGATTACTCTAAAGCATTCGACAAAATTGCTCATTCTATTCTTGTCCACGGCGACTTGTTGCGTTGGCTTGAATCATATTTGAGACATCGAAGTCAGGCTGTTTTGGTCAAGGGTTATTGCTCTACTTTTGTTCCGATCTCCTCAGGTGTCCCACAAGGTGCTCATTTAGCTCTTCTTCTTTTTAATATATATATTAATGATCTCATCATAATGTTTAATCATAATAATATTATTTTATATGCCGATGATATGAAAATTTTTAGAACTATAAAATCTGAATTTGATTGCGCCGACCTGCAAAACGATTTAAACACCCTAAATGAATATTGCAAACTTAACGGTCTTCACCTAAACACAGGAAAGTGTAATATAATTACATTTACTAGGAAACTAAAACCAATACTATATAATTATAAATTAGATAATTAATCACTTAAGCGTGTTTCTGAAATAAAAGATTTAGGGGTAACCTTAGATTCCAAACTTACTTTTAATTCTCATGTCATTAACATTACAGCAAGAGCTTTTCGTATGCTGGGCTTTATTATTCGAATTGGGAAAGACTTCAAACTTTGTTCGACTATGATTCTACTTTTTAATTCATATGTAAGGTCGATCTTAGAATATGCGTCAACGGTTTGGAGTCCGCAATATAAACTGTATATCGACAGCATAGAAAAAATAAATACAAAATTTATCAAACACCTTAAATACAAATCGTCACGCTATGGTTCTGATCTCAATCCAAGGATTGATATAGACATGACACTAATGGATCGCCGCATTCAAAGAGATCAAATGTTTTTATACAAAATTTTGAATAATCAGGTAGACTCTCCCTTCCTCTTAAGTTGTATAAACTTTAAATGTCCCCGTATTAACTCACGTCATCATAAGTTATTTGTTTTGCAAGATACCCACACAAATTATGCAAGTAATATGTTTTTGAAAAGAGCTTGTAATTGTTACGATATGTTGTTTCAAGAACTGGATCCCTTCATTCTCTCACCTGCTTCATTCAGAAATGGGCTGGGAAGAATACTATCAACAAAGGTGTAGGATATATCGCTATAATTGTTTGATGTATACTTTTAGTTTAGTTTAATTCTTCTTTAACTTATCTTCTTAGTGACCTTTTTATGTAGTTCCTTTACACTGCTCAAAACGTTATGCGTTAGTTATTAGTGGAAACTTTACTGATGTATGTTTAAGTAGTTAAGTTATATCTGTTTGTACAAGGCTATTGTTTGTTTCCCAAATAAATAAAAATAAAATAAATACCCATTCAAAGTATTTTTTAAACTACTATTTGTAGTCTAAAGTGAGAACGTGAAGCTTTTCTACGCACATTTGCGAAAAACGGCCACTTTTAGCTAATGTGCGTAGAAAAGCTTCACGTTCGCACTTTAAATTATAAACAGTAGTTCATAAAATAGTTTTAAGGGTTATCTAGGGCTTGACAATTTTGAATGATATCTCCGTTTCCTTTTAAATGATTTATTTTAAATGGCGGCGCCACTGGACCCCGGAAAATTTGGGTATGGCCTTAAGTGCTCATATTGTAGATAAGGTATAGTAAGAAAAATGTGTATTTCATGATAGGTACTGTAACAAATCAATTGCAACCGTTTTTTAACAAACCTAACCTAAACTCCACGGCAAAATTGTTTTTGTGTCTGTGTTACTTTCGCCCTAACTTGAGTCGCTCGCTCGCTCATGTGTTGGTCACAGGAAACCTAACAAACCTAACGTACACTCCACGGCAAAGTTGTTTTTGTGTGTGTGTCTACTGATCGAAAATTTTGCGATCCCTTACACGAAAAAATATAATTTCAAAAATTTATTTAAAAAAATTAGGAAGTACCGGCAAAAAAAATGCTTGGGGGGGAGGGCATATCACTATACTCAAATTCGGGTAGCACGTTTCTGATGTTGAGCCCGTGCCGTGGTGTAGTCACAGTTCTAACATAACCTAACCTATATTTTTGCCCTAACCGAGTAAACTCGGAATGCTATTTTGTGTAGATTGTAATGATTATGGTTTTCATTATTCCCTGTATTCGAAAAATATCATAGTATGAAAAGGCTGTCTACCTTGTGGTCGCACATAACCTAACCTATATTTTTGCCCTAACCGAGTAAATTCGGAATGTTTTTTTTTTATGTTGACCAACAATATTATCGAATTTAATGACTATGGTATTAATCAATTATTATGCTTTTTTATTAGCGTTGCAGATGAATTTAAGCCATATTCTTAGAAGGTGAAAAAAATACTCAATAAAAGTAGTACTAATTAAATATTATTGTAAACAAATTATACGAAAGTTAATGTATGTAAATGGTCATTAAACTAAATGAAATTGTGACATGTTAAAAGTATGCTATTGTTCGAATATATAAAAATTCGACCAAATGAAAATTATATTCAATATTTTTTATGTATTTGAAATGTTCTATTAAATAAGATTCTACCAAGTATGTTATGCCAAATGAAATTCGGATTAAGATTCTGCCAGATAGATGGTACCCATTTTGTTCTGAGACCAACCCCGAAATCAGTAGTTTTGACTCTTGGATGAGCAGTCAAAGATACCTACTCTCTATATATGTATGAGGGTGCTCATATATTGACAACGCATTTGATGTCTGATTGCTCATTTTAACATCTAATTAGGTCTAAAAACATTTGCCAGCAAAAAATATAAACTTACACCTGTCAATTTGTATATTCTCATACAACGGGTAGATATGGGTAAATACGCGGCATACTGTATTGTAGGAAATGTTATAACAAGTTGATGGGGGATCAAAGAATTTTTCTATACGAATATCTTTTGTTCCGATACCAACCCCGAAATCAGTAGTTTTGGCTCTTAGATGAGCAGTTAAAAATCTACTCTCTCTGTATGTTTGAGGGTGTTCATATATTGACATCGCATTTTATATCTTGTTACTCATTTCACCACTTATAAATATGTCTTGCGCACCTCCCAGCAAAAAATGAGTATAAGGGCATTTCTTCAAATTTCGTTCTCCGCGTAACCTTCGTGGCGAAATTGAAATTACCAATAATCTTTTGAAAAAAAATACTACGCTATAGATGGTTTAAAAGCAAATAATATACTGTTAGAATCTTTCAAATTGACTAATAAATGATAAAGATATAAAATTCCGAAAAAAATCTGCCCACGAAAGTTACTATTGATACCACGAAAGTTACGCCAGTAAAAAATACAACTCAGTTGTATCGAAAACTTTAGTTTTCGCTACAACTAAATATATTTTTGCATTAAATAACAATCAATCAAGACAAGCATATGCATTGCACCAGCGTTTAATGTTTAAATGTTGCATTAGCATCACTTTTCAATTTTTTTTATGAATTAAAACTGCATAAATTGATAGTTAGTGTAAAATTAAACAAAGCAGTTTTCAAAACAACATTTTTTAATCACAAATTCGAACATTATTTATTTTTTCTATTAATGGCTAAAGAATATGTGCGAAACAAAATAATTAAAAAATGGTTTTACATAAAAATTATTAACTTATAGGACGTTTTAGGCTTTCTATGACTAATTTTTAAATGTAATTTTTATTATGTTGGTCAATTGCAATTAATATAATTCACAGACAGGTATTATTTCTTTTTTTGCTTTTGTAGTAAATTTCTCTCGGCTTTGCTTTTACAATATTGTGTAATTCGGTATCTTTTTTAATTTTTTTCTCTTTTTCTTTTTTTGGCTAATCGCTTTTTCTCCAGATGTATTTTTTTAGGGCGGCATTTTTAATTTAAATACGTTAAACCATTAAATTCGTTAAGTTATGATTATTCTTTGATAAAAATTACACACTTACAAATATGCATACAAAGTCACAAACGTGGATATAAACCTGTATACAAACTTGTCATAAACTAAAAGACAGAACCAAATTCAAACTCTCATATAAAGTAACATACAAACGAATACTTTATTAAAGCTAAACAAATCAAAAAACAAACTCCAATGGAAACTCACACATAAACTCACATTCTTTCTATCATACTACAGACAAACTAACAAACCAAATATATAAAACCAAACACAAGAAACTAATTATACTTCTACTCGCGAGAATATTCTTCGGCCGGCTCATCGTTACTTACACATACTAACACTTACCAAGAAATACCAATACTTTCCAACACTGAAATACATATATTACAGTCAACGAATAATTGTGGATGAAAAAGTCGAAAGCAGAAATTTTGACTCGGCATCTTTGTTAGGACTAGTTAGGACATAAACATACTGAAAGTCCTTACCCCTCCGAGGTGAGCCCGCGAGGGGAGGGCACAAAGGAGGTCCCGTTTTTTGGTTTTTTGCTTACATCTCGAAAATGGTGCGTTGTACGAAATGTTGTTGTACTATATTATGAAATCTGATAAAATTTTCTATAACTATAGCTTTAAATTTTTTATCTATCTCTAATTTTTACCTAGATATGACGTACGAAAATTTTTCGAATTTTTAAAATGTGTTCTACACTCTGGGCGTATTCGGACGAAAAGCGCACGCCAAGCCCACGTCCAATGCATGCCTTTCATTGCGTTTCTATCCCCATAGTTCAGGAGAAAGGTGTCCAAGCTAGTCCTAACAAAGTTGCCGAGTCGAAAATTTCTGCTTTTCTATTAAACTTTTCTATCCACATGCCCCTTTTGAGCACTCATTGACCGAACTAATACCAACCCATAGCAACACTTACATATACCATAACATACCGACACAAGCAAACATTGTTTGAGAACAATTTAATAGATTTTTCATTGTATTAGATTACTCGTATATTAGAAACCGCTAAAAGGAATATCACAAAAAAGTTTGTCGTGTAAAAAAAAACGAAATAAACATGTTTTTAGTATTTTGTTGTTACGAATATAGTAAGGTATGATATAATATATGTAAAGAAATTAATATCATTGGTAATTTAGTGAGAATTAATAAAGATACGTAACTTTCGTGGCATGCTTTATAACTTTCGTGGCGAAATCGCCACGAAGTCCGCACCACGAAAGTTACGAAAATTTAACATTTTTTAAAATTACGGAGACAATTACGTATGAATTTAAAAACAAAATACTCTAAAATAAACTCGAAGGCATATTACATTTAAGGAGTGAATCGTTAAATGCGGAATAATTACTATTATTCTTCGAAAAGTGACCACAAAGGTCACTTGGGTTAGAGAATTTAAAAAAACTTAAAGAAATACACATCTGTATTTATTTGCAGACAACCGGTGAGTAGCGCATGAGTTCCCCACAAATAACGGGTCGCTACTGTTTATCCGCGCAACTAAAATTTGTACCCATGATTCAACTCGTTCTGAAGTTATGAGCTGTTTTGTATCGTTTTTTGAAAACTAGCAAAATCGTGTGACAGAGACTAAATGCTTCATAACTTCTTTTATTTAAGAGATAAAATTACCATTTTTTGTACAACTATGCATTGTTTAATCATAAACAGTTAGAAACACAAAATTTACTGATTGGGTGATAAACAAAAAAGTTATACGAGAAGGCAAAAGCGCGCGCGTAAGTGTGACACGCGGAGAACAGCAAATTTGCTCCCGATTTTGGCATTCAAATATTATTTAAAAAATTACTGTACATTATGTATCTTATTTAATTATGATTTTGTATAGGGGTATAACCAAAGTAACTCCTGCAATCGGTTTTAAAACCATACTTTGGTTAAGTTAGGAATAAAGACCGTGTGACAGTAAAAAAAGGCACTCTGAAGAAACACCCATAAGTCAAAGAAGCCTACTTTCAAAGTATGATTAGTATGGTGGTTTCATATACTTTTAAGTCAGATTTGACGTCTACCTGCATTTTAAACATATTATAAACTTAATTGCAAAGTCATCTATATTGTTCACGACGAAATAAATAACTAGTACCTAATGTATATAGTTGCCCTTTTTTATTGTGCATTTGTAAGAATAAATATATATTTGAATAAGTAGAATAGGTAGGACTAGGATAAGATGTGAAATGTATATAAGTTTAGTTATGGAGAAATAAAGAGTATTTTGTTTTTGTCTTTTACTGTTAGGTACCTTAGACCCAAGCTAGGATAGCTAGCTTTGTTTGCAAGAGAAAAGTAACGTAAGATAGGTACACATTAGAAGTGGGTACTTCATACCCACTTATACAGACAAATAGGTACACTATCTTGTATATAAGTAAATAACACTTGATTTAAAGTACATAAAGCTTACATGGGTCTAAAGAAATAGGATGGTGTGATTGCTCGCATGCATAATAGTGGCATACGTGACCAACTCACGATAATATCGGTCGAAATTAATGCATAATTACAAATTATTTGTCAGAGTTGTATCAACATAATAATATTAATCTTTATCCAAATAAATGTGTTATTAAGTAAGAGTAATAAACGGTGAACAAAATTGTCTTTGACATCACCTAATTTCAATAAACATCTTATAAGATAATACAATTTTAAAATAACTCCACGCGGACGAAGTCGCGGGCAGAGCTGGTTACTCATAACATTCAATCTACCCACCAAATGGGTAGATACGGGTATTTATCGGGTATTTACCCAATGTACCGGGTATATTCCCGAATGGGTTAGACTGGGTATTTAACTATTTACCCACCGCCCATCTCTATGAGCCTTGACTTTTGACTTTGTGATGGTATTGCACTGTTAATCCATACCACCTAACTTCCGTGACTGATTCAGGGTATGAAATAGGTATATCACAAACATATAATTTCATGCATTGCCTAACAGTTATTCAGGCGTTGTAGATAAACATTTCGTAGGAAATGAATTTAACGATTTAAGTGATAAATTAGACATTGTAATAAATGTCCGCGCCGTGTGAAAAATGCCCAATATGAGGAGGCAGTTGTGGTAAAAACTTTTAAATTATCAAATAGTCCGGGCAATATCATAATACCTAGCCTAGTGAAGAATTAAATTTCGACCTAACAAGTGCAACGAAGGGTGGACTATTGGTTAGGTAGGTGTATTGTTTTTACAATGACAGTTATTGCATATCTGCGAGATAGGTTCGATCCTTACCGATAAATGTTTCGTTTTTAGGGTTCCGTAGCCAAATGGCAAAAACGGAACCTTTATGGATTCGTCATGTCTGTCTGTCTGTCTGTCTGTCTGTCTGTCTGTCCGTCCGTATGTCACAGCCACTTTTTTCCGAAACTATAAGACCTATACTGTTGAAACTTGGTATGTAGATGTATTATGTGAACCACATTAAGGTTTTGATACAAAAATAAATAAAAAAAACAATAAATTTTGGGGGTTCCCCATACTTAGAACTGAAACTCAAAAAAATATTTATCTATGGATAGGTCTTCAAAAATGATATTGAGGTCTCTAATATCATTTTTTTCTAAACTGAATACTTTGCGCGAGAGACACTTCCAAAGTGTAAGTAACTTCTAAAATAAGAGAATGATAAAACTAAAAAAATATATGATGTTCATTACCATGAAAACTACCAGCGAAAATTGGTTTGAACAAGATCTAGTAAGTATTTTTTTTTAATACACACGTCATAAATCATAAATGGCAATTTAACTACCTTTCATTCAATCAAATCAAATAAAAATTAAAAAAAAAAACATACTAAAAGACTTTTATATTATGTTTTTTGCTACTACGGAACCCTTCATGGGTGAGTCCAACTCGCACTTGGCCGCTTATTTTTTTTATTATATTATGTGGATATTAAGTTTGTTAAGTAGGTATAAAGTGAAAAATCGCGCTAACAATTTTTTTTAGGGGAAGGGAGTCATTAATTGATGATTTTTTTAAAGATTTGTTTGTTTGTGGCATCCAATATTTCGAATACGTAATTCATTATAAAATGTCTATATAAAATATAATACTTTTCTGTCAATTTTTAATATACATAATGTATATATCAAATTCTTGTATATTTTAGATCTTTGTATCAAACACGAAAAGATTTAGGAAAATATTTTGAATCATAACTTTAATTTACGCCATCTATGACAAAATTTTCGACGTCTGATAACGACTTATCACGTTCGGTGTCGGTTCTGATAGATTTACGGAGATGGCGCCACTATCTTTCGATTCAATAAAAGAAAGCCAGCGAAAATGAGAAAGCTATATCGGAAACCACGACTGGAGACGAAGCGGGGAAGGAAGGCGTGGCTTGTGATTAGGTATTTTGGACTCATGACTGCCCTTAACAATCAGGAAAGTGGTCATTTTGAGGCGAAATAAAATACTGTGCCAGGACCTCCGGATTGGCGGTCTAGCGTGTTGACCATTACAGACAGATTGAGCTAGCCCTAAAGTAAGTTCGAGACTTGTGTTATGACTTATGGGAACATATAGATAAACATCCAAGACCCAGGACAATTTGTAAATTTATTACATTTTCCAACTTGCCCTGACCGGGGATCGAACCCGGGACTTTCTGACCACTACGCCACGGAGATCATCAAACATAGGTAATTACTTTGACTTAAGAATCAATGTCTTTACATATTAGTGCTCGTGACGTACCCGTATGAGTATATGAGGGTTTGAACTTCGAATCACTGATTATCCGCTACGGCTACGGCGGTGTGTATGACATCATCGTATTCCTAGCTGTTCGTAGAGGTAGGTTACTATATTTTAACTTTCATTATGTCTGCTAAAACTGTATATTGCACAGTATGTGATATATCCGTAAAAAATAGAGGGTTTTCGGCGCATTTGCGAAGTAATGTCCATAAAAATAATAGTTCTATACAAATCAGCGACGACATTGAAAAAAATAGTAGCGCGTTTCGAAGTCGTATTGCTTCGTATAGGGTACGTGATGTAACCTTTAAGGACTGCGATACTAGACCACCCGCGAACTTCCTTGGTAGGATAGGACGACGCGTGCAAGAATTACTTCTCGCTAGATTAAAAACTTTCCTTTTCCATAAAAATTAATTTTGAGTTTTTTGCTGAATTCACTCTTCCAAATAACGACACCTCCGAAATAAAATCTTTTGCTACTGAAAATATAGTATTACATCAAAATTTTGATTTTAGGGATGTATATTCAAAAATAATTAATACTTTAACAACAAATATAGATGATTTTCAGCAAAAAGATAGTGGATGGGCTTTTCTGAGAAACTTATATTTGGAAGTTAATATTAACAAGTATAATCCTAGCTGAGCATCAAAATTTATTGATCTACCTAAATGTGTTAAAACGAAACGAGCATGCATTAATATAAAAAATAATGATTCTTTCTGTTTTTTGTGGTGTATAGTAGCGGCATTGTACCCTGCCAAAAAAAATGCTCAGAGGGTATCTTCATATCCGCATTTCAAAAATATACTAAATACGGATAATATGACATTTCCGGTAGGAATTCAGGATATCAAAATATTTGAAAAAAACAATTGCAATATTAGTGTTAACGTTTATGGTCTGTCAAATAATTCAGAAATTGTAGGACTTCTATACAAAACTAAACGTAAAAAAAAACACCACATCAATTTGTTACAAATAGAAAAAAAAGAGTGTAAACATTTTTGTTTAGTGAAAGATCTAGGTAAATTACTCAAAAAACAACTAACGAAGCATCACGGCAAAGTTTTTTTTTTGTGACGATTGCCTAAACTTTTTTCATAGTGAAAATAAATTATGTGAACATACTTGTGGTGGGGTAACAACCAATGAAAAAAAAATGTAGTCCAATTCCACTTGTACGACTATATTACAAAGGCATTTACCTTCAGCGTTTGCATATTACATAGTTTGTTCATACGATGCTTCACTTAATAAATATGTCACGTATCGCGGGCAAGATTGTGTCGAAAAATTTGTAGAAAATCTTCGTAAGGATACAATTAATATTTATAACATACTAAAGAATACCATTCCAATGAAAAAAATGACGTCAGAAGAACAAAACAAATTCAATGAATCGAAGTACTGTTTTCTTTGCGATGGATTATTATTTGATGATAAAGTTAAGGACCACTGTCACTTAACAGGACAATACCGAGGTGCAGCCCATTCATATTGCAACTTAAAATTTCGCTTACCGAAATTAGTTCCAATATTTTTTCACAATTTATCTGGATATGACAGTCACTTGTTTATAAGGCAATTGGGAGAATCACCGGGTAACATAAGCGTAATAGCAAAAACTAAAGAAAATTACGTATCATTCACAATTTTTTTTCAAGTAGGTGTAAAAGAATTTGTACCCGTTCGATTCGTCGATTCATTTAATTTTTTAAGTACTAGTTTAGAGAAACTTGCCGACACTTTAAATACCAACGACTTTGTTTATTTATCTAATTTTTTCCCAAAAAAAAGAACGTTTTGACATGTTAACTCGAAAAGGTGTCTACCCGTATGAGTATATGACAAATTGGAGCAGTTACGAGGAAAAAAAGCTACCTCCTCGTGATTGTTTTTATAATGCTTTGTCTGATAGTATTATCGCGGAATCCGAATATTCTCACGCTCAAAAAATTTGGAGCGTTTTTCGTTTGAAAGACAAGGGTGAATATACTGATTTATATCTAAAGACAGATGTACTCTTACTAGCTGACATTTTTTCCGCAAGATGTGCAAATACACATATTAACTAGACAGTGCTTTTTACTTAACATCACCAGCTCTATCTTTTGATGCCATGTTACTAAAAACAAAAGTAAAATTAGAACTCATGGAGGATTTAGAAATGATTAGAATGATTCAGAAAGGTATTCGTGGGGGTATTTGTCTTTGCTCTAATAAATACTGCGAGGCAAATAATAAATATATACCACAGTATGATCCAACTATACCCAATAATTATTTATTGTACATTGACTGTAATAATTTATATGGTTATGCAATGTGTTCTCATTTACCATATTCCAATTTTGAATTTCTGGATGATATCGATATCAATAAATTAAATATTCTTAAAGTACCTATTGATTCAGTATACGGATATATCCTAGAAGTCGATTTATACTATCCCGAAAATTTTCACGATCTTCATAATGATCTTCCATTTTGTCCTCAAAAGTTCGCTCCACCGGGATCTAAGATACCTAAGTTAATCCCTAACTTGTACCACAAATTTAAGTATGTGATTAATTACGTTCATTTAAAAACATGCATACAACATGGGTTGATATTACACAAAATTCATAGAGTAATCAAATTCAAACAAAGCCCGTTTTTAAAACAGTATATTGATTTAAATACTAAGCTACGACAAAAGGCACAGTCAACATTTGAACAAGATTTTTTTAAATTATTAAATAATTCAATTTTTGGAAAGACTTTAGAAAATACAGAAAATAGATTAGATGTGCATTTAGTCAACCGATGGCGTGATATGAATAACGTAACAAAAAAACATTATACCGCAGAACAATTGATATCTAATCTTAATTTTCACAGTTCTACGGCTTTTTCAGAGAATTTTGTAGCTATTCAAATGAAGCGAGATTCAGTGATGTTAGATAAGCCCATCTATATTGGATTTACAGTTTTAGAGATATCAAAAAATCATATGTATGATTTTCATTACTTCGTAATGAAGCCTAAATATGATTCACGATTAAAATTATGTTATACCGATACGGATAGTTTTTTATATTCAATAGAAACAGATGATGTATACAAAGATATAAATGACCATTTCGAGACTTATTTTGATACAAGTAATTATGATAGTAGTAATAAATACGGTATTATTCCTAAAAATAAAAAGATTCCTGGACTGATGAAAGATGAATTTTCAGGAGTTGTGATAAAGGCTTATGTTGGGTTACGGTCTAAGCTGTATTGTATAAAAACTGAAAACTGTGAACTTAAAAAGGCAAAAGGTATTCGGAAATCCGTTATTGGAAAGTTGAGTATGAAAGACGAGATAATGAAGTGTTATTGCGTAATAAACTACTACGGCGGAAACACATATTTTTTAAATCTTTGAAACACGAGGTCTTTACTCAAGCTGTAAACAAGATTGCTTTATCTTCCGATGATGATAAGCGTATTGTTCTCAAAGACAAAATATCAACATTATCTTGGGGACATAAATCAAGCCTATTTTGATATTGTTTTTTGACGCGACTGGTTTATTAATGCAAAAAAAAGTTGGATAATGATCCAAATTAATTTAATAACCATGTTCCCAAAATGTGTTTTCAAAATTAATTTCGTGCTTATAATTTCTTTTTATATTTTTGTATATTTTTTTTACTTTATATAAATTTAGAGTTAAAACAGTAATGTTGCTTTTATTTTTAATTGTTGCTTATTTAATTTTAAGACTATGTGTTTATTTATGAAAATAAACGTTTTAGTAAGTAATAATCTGACATTTCATTGTAAATATTATCTTTCACAATAAAATATAATTCTTTTATGAGAACAAAATATTTTGAATGATAAAAGTAAGTAGTGCGAGCGATGTAACGCATTGGCGCTCGTTCTTGTCTCGACATGATCGTCTCTTTTAGCCGAGTCAGCGCACGTGTATTCTCCACACGTAGTTACCTACAATATCAAATAATTACCTAATTTTACATCACTCGCACTGTTGCAGCCCGTGCTAACACATTACAATTATATTTTGTAGAATTAATATAGTTAAAGCAGACGACTTTTTATGGTGAGTATTGTGTTTGTGATGTGCTACTAATATTGTTATTTGAACTAATTGTATTTCAAACTTATAATAAATCATAATTTATTTCTTTATAGATGATGTCTGATTCTCAAGAAACAATCGCACTTTATTCCCAAGACGCGCAAGGGCCTTATGCGGGTGTCGACGAGTATTATGAAGAGATCTTAAATAACAGAACTGTTGCTGCTGCTGTTGCTGAGAGAAAGAAACAGCAAGAAAAGTTGAAGAAACGCGGGGAATTGTCTTCTTCGTCTTATGTAAATAAGAAAGGAACGAATTAAACCTAAGAAAGTGATCACAATTCAAGTGTATGACTTAGATAACGATAGCTTCAGCCAAAATAGTGCACAGTGTGATGTTTCCGAAAAATTTGTGTTCAATGTGCGGTACGTGTTAAAAGACTCAATTGATGAAATTATGGACCTTACTGAAAACGTGATAAATAAAATATCAAAAAAATTAGCTAATGATTATTTCTAATATAAATGTATGAAGTTTGTTTATTAAAATGTATTTTGTTTTATATCGTTTTTAAATTTATAGCTATTCTGTTTTAAGCTTCGTAGTAAAGATATATTAATAAATAAAGTCATTATAGATTAAACTATATCTCGCATTTATACGATGAGTGTTAATTTCAGATTATAACTTAATTTCATGATACTTTAGTGATGTATGTATTAATGAAAATGATATAAATTAAAATAAATATTTTGTATCTAATAACTTTGAATTTTACTGTAGAATTTATTAACAAAGAAATAAAAAAAGGTATAAATTTATCTTGTTTTTTTTATTGTTCATAAACAAAAAATAATTTACAAATAAAATTTATAAAATACACTATTTTCTATCACATTTTTTTATATATAAAACATTCTAAAAAACTTGATTTTAAATTATGAAGCATTACAAAAGTAAATATTTTCTAAGTACCATTTCTTTATACAGATTACATTTTTTAGTGCACAGTAATTATTATGACTTAAACAGTTAAAAAAACGTTCATTTTTGCAATAAGTTTTATATAAAGTCAAAAAATTTTGACATCCTCTGTCTTCTATGTCGATTAAAACACAATTGTCGCACAGTTCAATTAACCATTTCTGTTTCTCGAGACCTTTCATTACAATAGTTTTGTTTTGCATTATTGGTTTAACAATCCTTACAAATTCTCTTGGGTCTATATGTCCTTCTAACCATCGGATCCCGCGAGTTCGCTCTAAATACTGAACGGCTCGTTTTTCTACCGTAGTTAATGTAGTATATGCATTTGGAGGTTTGATTAAAAAAACTTGAGTGAACTCTTCTGTAGATACTGCAAACTCTTTGATTATAAATTTATTATAGCAATCCTTGAATCCTTGAATATCCACGAAAATAATCGAGTTCATGATATTTTACGAACAATGTTGCTTAGAGGTCTATATTCGACTATACAGTCATTCAGAATGAGACAATATGCTGTTGTGTGATCAGGTATCTCTCTATTGCACTCTTATTCAAGACAAATGTTGATTACCGGCCCTGCAGGGCAATCGCGCTAATGTAAAGCTCAACGGTTCGTTTACGTAACGATTCAATCCAGCTTCGGCTGCGTTTACGTTTCGATTCAGTTGGACCGATTTCGGTATCGCGCTAACGTATCAACCATTGCTGAACTTAAACCAAAGTTGAATCGTTACTGCAACGAAACCTTTCTAGGAACGTTAGCGATATCACCCTAGTATTTTAGAAATTACTGTGATTTAAGTACAATCGATCATCGATTTCACGTTTACAACATTGAAAACCCTACGACTTGGTTATTTTTTTCGTGAAAACGTCACGAATATCGTATGTCAATGTCACAATTTTTCAAATTCACAGATTAGACAGATAACCTATTCAAATTTCTCGCGGGTTGTCACGCATAATCTTTTTGTATTTTCGATTAAATTACTTATCTAATTGATGATAGCGATGTGTAACTCATACTTTTTAAATGAAAACGAGGGAGGACCTCATTTTCCCTCGCGAGGTACTCGCGACGAGCCTCTCGTTTGAGGCGAGGTGAAGCGCTCGCTCGCAAAGCGGCAACGTCGCGTTGGTTTGGTTCGCGGTTCGCGGCCGGCGCGCGCGGCCGCCTCGAATGAGTGAATGAGAGAGGGCGACAACAATCGTCACGAGAGGTTTACACGCCCGTTTGTAATTTTTAAAAACCCATAAAACTTGCATGTATGTACTAATCCGATTTTAATTGTAATGATTTTGACTGTGTTATATTATTTTTAAAAACTAGACAAAACAGTCTATGATAAATATTTGTCCCGAAAAAATAATTTTAGAGATTAGAAACTCATTTGACGTATATCTGTATCCATTCTCGACTATAATACAGTACACCACATCGTGCCTCACGCTAGTATTGCCAGGCTGTTACATTGCTTTGCTAAGCAGTCGTATGAAAATGGCGGAGCGCGTGCACATTTTACTCGCCACGAGTGTTTTCTCACTGATGCAATCATATTCATTTTATAGTGTCTGGCTGCCAACGATACCTCACTCACACACCTCACGCGTGGCGTGTGCGTGCATCAGTGAGAAAGCAGTGAGTAAAATACGCACGCGCCTCGCCCTCGACTAGGCCCTCAACGAAAACGAAATGGTTCAAGTTTGAAAAACGAGTACTCCCTCAATTCGACGCAACGAGGAACTCAAACGAGGTGCATCACGAGTGAGGGGCTCATCACTAATTGATGATGATGATCTGTCCGACCGATTTCGGCCATGGCGACCCCGTCGCCAAACGTGCGTGGAGCTGTTGACGCTCCTTGTCAACTTTTTGGAGGAGCTTATGGATTTGGCAGGAAGTCAGATCCAAAGAAGCGCGTGCCCTGTCAGCTCGTTTCAGTACGCCTCAAGACAAGCAAAAGACTCATCATCACTGGGGGGTAAACGGGTCACGGCTCAAAACTGAAAACTGTTGAGAATTGCCAGCCTAAAGCTCTTCATGGTTTAGCAATTTTTACTCTCTAATTAGATCTCATAGCTTTTTGTTTATATTGTTAAATTTTATTCATATGTATTGTCTGAATAAATAGGTATATAAAATATAAAAAAACTCAAGTTACAATACAAAACTGGTTTATTTTTTCCTTACACAAGGTATGTGTAAGGAAAAAATAAACCAGTTTAATATTAATAAACACGTTTAATAGTTAAAAGTACAAGATAAAGAAGACAAGATTAACAATATTTAATTTACAACACATAAGAGCATGATTGTGGTGCTCTAGTTAATTGCGAGCCCCAGCTCCAGTTGACTGAGAGCAAAGGCACCTCCGATTGCAGGCATACTGCCAACCAGTAGCACTCTCCTCCACAGCATGCATTTGTTATCCTTGCTGTAACTGTGGGGGGAGAATGAAGCTTCCAGTCGCCCAGTAAACATCTGTAAACAATACCTACACATTAGTAAAACAGTAAAACTAAAAATAACTTAACCCTCTAACCGCGAGCGTCACATATATGTGACAAACATTGTCGGGCCCATTCCGCGAAGGTCGCATATTTGTGACATAAAAAAAATGCTCGTATGGCACATAACTAACGTATCAATATCCGTTTTTGGTTGTAGATAGGTATGTTAGATTTACCATGTCTCGCGCTGGGGGCACGACAACTGATATAAAGTCTCGCGGTGAAAGGGTTAAAACTACATGAACTAAATACTATTACAGATTTATTATTTAGTTATATTGAGACTTTACACAGAGTACTATACACATACTGTTATATGGAGACAGGTGACTGTAAAGGCTGGGCCTGCATCACAGCTCGCCAGTACTCTCAGAACTGTATGTATATACCTATCTTATGACTAGGAGACATAGGATAAAAGTGTCTTAAGAAAATGCTTATACTCTACGGAATGGTCTTTTTTTAAACTTATAGCCTAGGTGTATATTATGTGCTAAAGGGGTTAGGAAAAACATATCTCATTTGAGTAGGATGGCTGATTGATACATAGGTATAGAGTGTATAATAAATAAATATACATTATAGGAATTTTGTATAAATATAGTGTGTCGAGTTTGGGTTGTAAGGAGTGATGCTGTGCTGTTGGGTGATAATGTATATAATTGATTGACTGATGAAACTTTACAAAAGGTATATAGTTGAAAAATGATTAAATGTGCAGACTAAGAAGAGCACTTTGTGCTCTTTTGAGTTAAATTAAGACGGTCGTGCAGGCACCACCCCAGAAGGTTATGCAATATGGACAACTAGCTGTGCCCGTGGGCTTCGCTCCCCGTGGGAATTTCGGAATAAGAACTATTCTATGTCCTTCCTTGGGTATCAAATGATATCCATACATACCAAATTTTATCTAAATAGGTTCAGTGGTTGAAGTGTGAAGTGGTTACAAACAAATATACAAACTTACTTCCGCATTTATAATATTAGTAGGATAGGATTAATGCCTGTTGTAAGAAAGTCATAAAGTAAGTTTTAATTTAGTTTTTTCTTACCTGAAGCATCCTTTCTTAACTCCAATGCACTATTATTTTATTTCTTGTAGTAAGGTGCATGCGTTGGTACTTATCCTCGGGACTATTCACCTCTGGATCAGAGACTTGTCATCATAAAATAGGCGTCAAAGGATAGCCAGAGTTGAGAGTCGCCTAAAATAAAGAATATTAATCAATATAACAGAATAAAATACTGGGAAATTGTTTTCACTATAAAAGTTTTAGTTGTACAATTTTTTTGTTGTTTCAAAACAAATATTATGTAGGTACATGTGCTTTTGGAGGTCTTTTATTTCTGTATTTTGAGATCTTTTATAAAAACGGACTGTGGATAATATGGAATGGTGTCTTATGGACAGGGAGAGGTTACTTAGTCAGACTAAAGAATCTTACCTTTGTCTTTTCATCCAAAGCCTCTTGGCGGCATGAAGGGTCTTACTTTGTTTACCTTTATTATTAACCTTCGAAAGACGTAGATATAGAACTTGTGATGAACATGAAATCGGACATCTTCAAGGCATGTCTTTTTATCCGGTCGCTTAAATTTACACGCTTGAGCCACTGACACATCTCATTGGTTCGAAATTAGGAAAAACACATCTTAAGAATTCATTGAAACCTTTGATTTTTATTAATTTATCACACCAAAACAAGAAACGTTTGAATAGCGGTTAAGAAAATGTAGCTTCGGAATAACTTTTAGTTTGACAGCGGTTACGGTCGTGTTGCGCTCGAGCTGCGTTCCAGTTGCGTTCCAACTAGCTGTCAAAACACTAGCGCGATACGGATTCACTCAAAAAGTCGTGTTACTATCACGGTTCAGTTGCGGTTCGGCTGAAAGTATTTAGCGCGATTGCCCTGCTGATTTGATATTATCGTTCTGTCTAGAACAATCTATCACATATAATGGTGCAATATTTTTAAAATCTTGAGCACTCAACAAGGAGTTGCATGGACGGTTATAATAAGACTGCTGAAAGTTGACATATTGTTCGTATATTAGTGCATAGTTATGTTTTGGAAAGTTGGTATTATAACTTTCGTATGAGTAATATGTAGAGTTTAAAAAAACTTTGACATCGCGAATATCACAGTGATCGAACCGAGACATATCATTCATCCCATTGTTTTTTTGTTTTTTCTGTTTGTTTGTAAACCTAAAATAACATATCTAGGTTTTTAATTTGTGACGAAGTTTTAATTGACCAGGTGTGTTTTGTAGTCTTCGGTAGCAAAGGGTACTCATAAAGGTCCCAGTTTCTATACACTAATTGAATGGATCTGTCTTTTTCGAGTATTTTAAGTAAATTAATTCTTTCTCTATCCGATACTTTAACGTGAGGCATGCGCCAAACAATCTTTTTTATATCAATACTTGCAACCTCTTCGCCAGTGTTTAGCTTTAGAGCATTGAGGTTAGTATTACTTCGCAGCAATACAAGCTCATGTTTGCAATTGACAATAATTTTTTTATAATCTTCTGCAAAACCTAGTATGTTGCTGAGAGGTACTGAAGCAGAAAAATGACCTCCAATTTCATTTTTAGTACCGTGTATGTCCCAACCCCACACTTTGGATACCTTCGACTCAGCTTCGTTCATAGATACCAATGCTTTCATAGTTGTAGTTATACCAGCATTCTTCACTTTGTCTATTTCAACACCATTTAATTCATATCTTATATCTTGAAAAAGGAAAAGAAGAGGGTTGTTTGTAAACTGTACTACTGGAACTGCTTCCCTCTTCTCCCCTTTGATAACATTGACTACAGCTTCAACATATAAGGGACTTGCACATGGAAGCACATATAAATCTTGTTGGTTTATGGGTATCCGAATTTCATCATTTCTATTAAAAGTAGTTATGTACGGCTTGTATGAATGAATTTCTATTCTGTCTATGGATTAGTCATAAACAGGGCTGCTAGCTATATGTAAAATACTCATTTTAGCAATCCAATTGATTTAAGAAAAAATTTATATTGACAGCTGTTAATTTCTTTTTTTTATCACGAGTATGTGTGGTCTTCTTGATTGCTTGATGGGTACTAATCTTTTTAAAAGATAAAGTCGAGTATTTATTGTAGTCAATCATATTTTCTTCAAATGTAAGTACAATTGCACTTTCTTCCCGCGAAAATGTATTAAATTGTTTTTAATGTCCAATATTCTGATATTTATACTATTCACCGTGCTTCTGTTCACTGGAAAATATATAGTATTTTTTGGAATTTCTATTATTCTGTAGCCAGGAGGTGCATTCAAAGCGAATTCGTGAATTATATGACTTGATTTTCCATTAATATAGGAACCTTCAGTAATATCACATTCAACCCGAAGCACGGTTGTAGGTAGAATGTTCACTGGGAGTGGGGAGTTAAACCATTTATCCTTCATCAGGAAAGTTTTACCGTAACCTAATAAAGGCCCAATAGAATTTGGTTTTTCGAAATGAATATCTTTAGAGCAGAATATCGAGAGCCTCAATGTGTTATTGTTGCACAATAACTTGAAAACACAATTGTTTACTTTTGATTGTATAAACTCACTTATGTCTTGGAGTTCATATGCTCCCTCAGGAATTTCAACCACTTCGTCAGTGCCATAATAAAATTTATTATTTGTTTTAATAATATTTGGTATAGAATTAAATGTAGAGAAGTGTAAAAGAGAGCACTCATATTGGCCATCGAGTTCCAGTGGAGGGGAATAGTTCGATGTTAGTATTGAGCTGTTTCCAGTTATGGACAGAGTGAAAGACATTTTTAGAATGATGTTTTATTCAAACGTAATAATTATTATATACTATATTTACACCAAAAGTCTTGCAAAAATTGTATACACAAATGACCACAATTAACAGTATCAAAGTTTTGAAATCTAGTATAATTATAATGTATATCACTAACATTTAAATATTTGACCAATTCTTTGGGAGGTCTTTAGTTACCAAAACTATTGAAATATTCACAATAATTATTTATTTTAGCAAAGGCTACCCAATGAGTTCCAACATTATTACAACTGTCTAAGTTTAATATACCACACTCTATGGGTTGTGGTTTACGTGGCAATCTATCTCTCATATACACACCTCGAAAATATGGAATATTTTTAGTGTATTTAATAATATCAAAATTCGTAAGAGCACGTTTGGGTAGCCTGTTTATTAGTTTTTTGTAGATTTCAAAAATAACCCACTTCCTTTTTTATATGGTTTAAGATAAAATCCTTTTCCCATCGCAATAGCCTCCATGGTTTTGTTATGACGTTCAGATTCATGTAAATTCCGTTGAGCGGTTTTACAATCATTTATAGTTTTAGCTATACCAGCAGCACCTCCTGCTAAAGCGCCTATTGCTGATAAACCCGCAAAAATTGGTATCAAAGGTAAAATCCCTCCTGTTTTAGGTATTGGTATTATTCTCGGTAAACTAACGTGACATGTCTTAGGAAACAATTTTTTTGCTGCTTCACAAGCATATTTAATAGCAGTTTTGCTATCCTTTGATTCCAGTTTCTTTATTTGTGAACGTATTTTTGACACAATGGTTTTAAATTTTTTTACCCCAGCACCTGATTTTAATTTTGCTTTCATAACTTTGTTAACTATCCACGATGCCAACTTTTCTCCTTTGCCAGCGTCTTTAGATTGTAATCGCTTCTTAGCCATTTTCATCAGCTGTAAATCTGCTTTATGACGTACGGAGAGTTCAGGATTGTTGTATGCAATATCGTGGTATTTACAAGCTTCGTCTAATTGGTTAATACCTTTATCACCTCTCGATAACCTTTCTTGTAACCTAGTGCCTGGTCCACAATAATTGTAACCAGGTAAGTGAAGCTCAAACGGGATATTATTTATCAAATTATTGATAAGTCCACCTCCTTTCATTTCTTGTTATATAATGAGCCAAGTATAAGATGCTAACACTTATATGTATTATGACACAATAGAATTTCTATTCATCCAACTGTTTTCCTTATAATTTTTTCAATTAAGTATATATTTGGATACTTCGCTTTTTGTAACTCTTCTTGATAAAATGAACCTAATATATTTTGTTTTAGTTGATCTTGTATTAAAAAAGTAACTAACTGGTTTAGTATTATTAACCGTTTTAATTGTGAAAATTTCTGTAGACCAATTAGGTGTGAAACCTTTCGCAAAAGTACTCCTGTATTTACTTATTCTAACGTGATCACCTATTTTAAATTTATTTTTGATTGATTTGCATTGTTTCTCCTGAAATGTTTTGATGTTATGGTTTACTAGGTTTTCATTTTGTGCATTTACGTCTTTTGGTTTAATCTTCGTGACGCTATGTTTTTGATTATTATATGAGAACAAAACGTTATTCAAAGTTTTTCCTATCCATTTATAGTTACCATAATAACTAAAACATTTGTACAATTTAATCTTCAATGTTCTGATTAATCTTTCTACAATTGAAGCTTTTTTGGTTGAAAACGATGAATAGTGGTTAATCTTCATTAACTGCATTTGTCTTTCAAATTCATCATTATAAAACTCTGTACCTCTGTCAGTTTGTAGATTTTTAGGGATACGTCCACTTTCCCTTATAATTTGAGTAAATGCGTTAACAACCTCTTTTTTTGATTTAATTTTTAAAGGAATCATCCAAGCATATTTTGAGAAACCATCAATGACAGTTAAAATGTAAGTGTATCCATTATTATACTTTTTTAATGATTGAAAATCAGCCAGGTCAGCTTGCCATAAGTCGTCTATCCCTTTCAAGATCACATTACGACGATCAAAATTTCTGCGTGCCGATCTATGAATTTCATTTACCACTTGGTGTTTTTCCATTTTGTTTAATAATTTTATCGATGTAGTATTTAGTATAAAACTTTTTTTCAAACTGAATGAGATTATTTTTTACATCCTCTTTTATTGTATTTACAAAAGCAGTAATTTCATCAGTGATCTTTTTATCAACATATTTTTTGTTCACCGCATCATCAGGATCTTGAACTCCTCTCAATCGAGATGATTGTAAATCAAAATCACCGGTTTCCGATCCAGCAAGGTGATTAGTTGAACAATCTAGTATTTCTGACAAACGAAGTCTTTTATGAACATGGTGGCCAAATTTATCAACATTCATTTTGTACTGAAGTCGATCGCAGTGAAATAATAAATAATCTAATAGGATGTGCTGTTATTAATTTATACTACCATTTTCACGTAGTTCTTCTATGATTGAAATTATTTCATTATCCAGACCAGTGTTTCCAGCATCTTTAGATGCTATTAATAACTTTAACCTTTCTACTAATTCATTAGGGTCATCCCAGTAGATGTAATCAGTATTTTTTTTTAACTTCTTTTTAAGTATCAAACCCTCTCCTGAGCTAATATGATCAGCATTACTGACAGAAGATGTTGAAGGCTTTCGCAATCTCAAAAGTGGTTTAATGATGTGCAAGTACTTCCGCCCTTTATTAGATTTAATTGGTTTAGTGGGATCAAAGTCTCGTCGGTGAGCATTTGTGTCTATTAACATGCTCTTATATTCTTGACAATCATTTTCAGTCACCACCTCCAAATTAGGTACCTTTTTCAACAATAATTTTCGCAATCCTGGCGTTACTTGATAATCACATCCTGCTACAGATATAATTTGATCATTTATAAGCACACGTGCTGAACCCAACATTAATTTACCTCGTTCTCGTCTAACGCCGAATGGTACATCTTTAAATATTTCGGAGGAAAAGTGACCAGGACGAAGTATTTTGACTAGGGCTAGGTATTGACTTAATGCTTTTATACGATATGTTACTGGTATTAGTATTGTTTGAGTCTCCCGATTTTTCTAAACTATTATTTTCATAAGAATCATCTTCAGAATAATTTTGTGAGGAAATTTGGTTTATAAGAGTTTTGTTGAATTGCGATTCAGGCGATGGAATTTGCTCTTTAACAAAATAATTTTTCGTAACGCCATCCTTTTCTTTTGATTTAATTGGATGGTTCACATTCTTAATCTATTCTGACCAAACTCTTGGACAGAGAAAACATATGCAGTATCTTAAAGAAGAACTTGAAAAGCGTACTACCAACGGCGAACATAATCTAATTATCAAATATATAAAGGGAATACCCAAAATAGTTCAAAAAACAGAAGAGCAGTCCAGACCAATGCCTTCGACAGCAAAAAACTAACCGTCAAACCAGGCAAAGTAACATATAAGACCGTTAATAAATACGAAAACCTATCGAGTACCAAAAAGTCACTGAGATGTTTCTACGCAAATGCTTGCAGTCTCCTTAAGCCTGGTAGATTTGATGAGCTGAAGTGTATCCTTGCTTCTCTTGAGCAGACTACGCATATCATTGTGATAACAGAGACATGGATAAAAAATGATGACGATGTCCAGCGACTCCAGTTGCCATCCTACACACATTACAACAACTTTAGGCAAAACCGAAAGGGAGTTTCAATTTTTGTATACTACAGCCTCAAACACAACCTTATTGAAGATTACTGCGAAGCAAATGCTATGCACTATCTCTGGGTTCATCTGGAGAAACAATCATTGGACATTGGTGCTGTATACTACCCAGACAAGAAAAATGCAAACAGCTTTCTTGAGGCATACTCCCATCAGCTACAAAAAAGGAGGAGAGCCATAGTGTTTGGTGACTTTAATTTTGATTTACTTACATCAGGAAAAGAGGTTCGTCTATACAAGAACACGCTAAAAGAAAACGGTTTCAGAGTCTTGAACAAAATAAATCTTAAATATTGTACCCGCGAAATAGACAATACTAAAACTCTAATAGACCATGTGTGCACCAACCTGAAAGATAATAACTTTGACCTCACTATTATCGACGCAGCAATGGCTGACCACAAGCAAATATACTTGGAGATGGACAAATATCAACCAACACATATTACAAAAGTGAAATACACAGCTACAAACTATAGTAAACTCTATGAAACCCTACAAAATTCGCTGACTTATGCTGACAGGGAAAGTTCGTATCATAATTTAGAACAAGTCATATTAGCCAGTATATCCGTAAGTGTAACTACTAAGTGGAAGTCTTTAAACCCACCCCGACAGGACTGGATAAACAAAGACATTATGCAACATATAAATGAACGGAACATTCTATGGCAAAAATATAAGAAAAATAAGCAAGATCTGAATTTAGAGCAGGAATATAAAAAAAAATTAAGACGAAGGTCAATGACACTATACAAGTAACCAAAAAAACATATTACTACAAATATTTCAAAGATCACATGAGCAAGCCCAAGAAAATGTGGAAAGCTATTAACAACCTAGCTCACAACAAAATAAAAGAAACTACTAGACCGAACAAACTAATTATAAACTCTCGGACAATAAGTGACGAGAAAGAAATTTGTGAGTGCTTCAATAACTACTTTTCAACTATTGGCTCAACCCTAGCAAGCGAAATCCCAAAATACCATAGAAGAGTCCGAAATTCAACAAAAGTTCCTGACACACTCACAACTACAAAGCTAACAGCTTTACACCGGTAACCATGGATGAAATTAATAAAATAATTGATGACTTAGATACCAATACTAGTACTGGTGTTGATGGCATCAGTACTAAAATGGTAAAATGTGTCAAAAACTCGATCCTTCCTCAACTCACTAAATGTATAAATTACCATCTTGAGCTAGGTGTTTTCCCTGATAGCCTTAAAATTGCGAAAGTGACGCCAATCTTTAAATCTGGTAGTAGGTCCGATCCGAGCAACTACCGTCCAATTTCTGTCCTACCAGTGATATCAAAATTTTTTGAAAAAGTCTTATATATGCGTCTTATATCTTATAGTCTTATATCTTCCTTTACAAAAATCAATACGGTTTTAGAGCGAAATCAAACACACTCTCAGCAACAATAGACATCTATACATATAATAAAACAGTAAAAAAAGTGTGTCTGTACATTAAATATATTTGCAAAAAAAATATTGGGGGCGATGGAGACATAGTAATAGAGTAAGAATTAAAAAAAAAATGTCTGTCTGTTTGTCTGTTTGTCTGTTTGTCTGTATGTCTGTTTGTCTGTTTGTCTGTTTGTACACGCTAATCTCCGGAAATACTGGACGGATTCGAATGAAACTTTTTTTGTTATATAGCTATTAAGCCTGGGCAACATATAGGGTATAAATGATTTTGGAAAATGGAACGCCTGATGCAGAACCATAATGGTCCACCTAAACTATAAGAGATATAAAAATGCCGCCTTAGTAAAAGTTGTTCAGCCTGATGAGCATTTTCCAGAGACACAAAGTCCACGCGAACGAAGTCGCGGGCTTCGGCTAGTAATAACTAAAATCAAAAACAAAATTGATGAAGGACAAGTCGTTCTTGGTGTTTTCATTGATTTGAAAAAAGCTTTTGACACTATCAGTCACGAAATCCTACTTGAAAAGTTGTCAGAGTGTGGAATCCTTGGCAAAGCTCATGATATTTTAAAATCATATCTAAAAAACCGCAGACAAGTAGTAAAACTAGGAGAACATCAGAGCAGTTCCAATCTTATTACCTTTGGTGTCCCCCAAGGCTCAATTTTGGGACCATTGCTATTCTTAATTTATATTAATGACATTCAACATCTTGGTCTCAAAGCCGAAATATCGTTATATGCCGATGACACTAGCCTATTTTACTCTGGTCGCTCATTTCCAGCTATCATTCACAATATTTAGGATGATTTGATACTACTTAATGACTAGTTTCTCTCCAATCTACTCACAATAAACGTTGACAAGACTAGTTACGTTATATTTGCAGCAAAAAATAAAAAAATCCCAGACAATATTCAAATTATGATAAATAATCAAATACTTAAAAAGAAATCAAATGAGAAATATCTTGGTCTAATTTTAGATAATCGTTTAAATTGGAAACCACACATAAACAAAATTTAAGCGAAACTCACGTCTCTGACGGGCACCTTACGTGGTATATCCAAATGTCTTCCTCAAAAAGTTAAATATATGATCTACAACTCCTTAGTTAAACCCCACATTGATTATCTCATTGAAATATGGGGTACAGCTTAAAATAAACTAATAAAAACTTTATTTCACTACGATTTTCGTACATCCACTCAAAAAATATACAAAGATACGAAAATAATGACAGTCAAAGAAACGTACATATATTACACATCCATATTAATTCATAAAATCTTAAATAAACAAATTCACACTTCAATTTCTTTCCGCAAAAAAACATCAAGTGCAGAAAATGAAATTAAGAAATGCTAACCATCTGATATCACGTCCTCCGAGAACAAAAACTTATGGTAGGAAAAATATTGAGTTTGAAGGTGTGAATATATATAATAAATTACCGACAGAAATAAAGTATGCACAATCAATAGCTAGCTTCAAAAGAAAATTAAAAATGTACATTTTAAATTAAAGACAAGACAATAAGTAAACAATAATAATTATAAGTCTCAATAACTGTAAAATAAGAACTAAATTTTATTATTATATTACAATAAAACGAAAATATATCTACATAATTAAATTAATAAAAACAATTAACTAAAATTTATAAATTAATCCTAAATAATCATATTCACACATTAATAACATATAACATAAATATTGTCGATTATTTTTCTATAAATACTAATTATTATCCTAGGCCAATACTATTGGTAATGTTATCAAAACTTCCATGTATTTATGACACATCTAGAACAATGCACGCTCCGAGCGCTTTACATCCATGTTTGCCTGGTGACGCAGCTAGTCGCTCCGTCGAACAACGAGAATTGTTAAAATACCCGAATGTAAAATAATAATCTTTTTTATGTTTGTACGTATCCTATTTAAACAATGTTAACAAGCAAAACATTTTGTAACCAAAATTTTGTAAGTGTTTGTGCTGAGTGTGTAGTGTATTTTAACAATGTTAATTAATGTCGTGTATGCTCACAGAAGATCATTTTGCAATCAAAATTTTGTAAGTACATTATTGTATAAGAATTGTTATTCTCTCTCTTCTATTACTCAGTAAGTGAAATGTAGTATTTCTTTATGAGAATAAATGAAGATCTTAAACCACAATCAACTGTTGCATCGGGTCAGTAACAGGCCTAAAAACTGTATTTAAAACATTTTCATTGTAGGAGTCCGTAGTTTTCATATCTTTGATTTTCTTTTTAACAGCTTCTGCTATTTTAACTATCTGAGTCTTTAACTCTTTTTCCATTTTAAGCTTGATGAATATACGTTATTTGATAAAAACGGTTATAGTTCGACTGAAGAAGTTTTTCAAATAAATCATCTTATATGCTCGTATTTTTTTCCTCGTCGAACGAGACAAAAGTATCGAAATTCTTCCTGTAACAGCCTTCGTTCTTTTTTCTATCTTTACTTATTACCAAATAGTTATAGGGTTCGCTCCATACTTTTGAACACATTTCTCGAAACTCAGACCACGACATGTCGGTATTAACGTGTTCATCATATACATGATGGAGGTTTACATCATCCTGTTTGAATAATATTAAAAGATTTGCATTGTCTCTTATTTACTGTTTAGGTATCTTACTATATGTTTGATTCAAGTAAAAACAGTCGACAAATTTATGTCTACCTATTGCGAAATAATCTCTCACATTGGACTGGTTCTCACATGCAACGTCATCAAATATTATAATGGAGTGTGGTTTCGCATCGTGAGGGCTTAACAAGTTCATTATCCTTATATTTTGCAAACGAAACATCTGGCACTAACTTAAGAACATTTTCTAAAAACACATATTTCGGCTGATACAATGTTTTTGAGTAAAGATAAACGTTTTTAAAACGTAAACCATTTTCATGTAACAGAAGACCTATGATTACATTAGTTTTCCCACAATTCGAGGGACCGCAAATAATACACCGAATATTATTAGGTAGAAGGTCTCCATGGCGGGAAACATCTACTTTTTCTTCTGGACATACTCGGCTCAGTTGTAAAGTTTGAGATTGTTTAACGAATTTCATCCTTTTCATTAGTATTTTAAAGTTAAAATTTATATACATTCGAAACAATCTGACCCTGTGAATGCTTTACTTTGGAAACTCTCTAGACATATAATATTGGGTTATAAATCACTGCTGTGAGTGAAGGCAAGCACGAAGTGCGTGTCTGAATGAACAGAAGTGATTTATAAATCTCAATATTATACTACTTACATAAAATGTTTGGCTAGTTTAATATTTAGAACCTACCTAGGCTTTCAACATTTGTTCGGTGAAAACACCAAGAAAACGAGGTTCTCTAAAAACGAAACCTAGCTGAATCGATTTCTCGGCCCCGGAACCCTCTTTCAACAAAATTATATCGATATCGTTGGTTTAGTTTCCGAGATCTTCATATACTTAGGTAGGTACCTATTATAACTTCTGACAAAATATCATGAAACATCGTCATATACTTAGGTAGGTACCTATTATAACTTCTGACAAAATATAATGAAACTATTTATGGGTTCAGTTTATTCAGTCCCAATATACTGAACAACGTTTCCAAAGGGACATATATGTTCCTTTGGCATCCGCAATATAAAAAATAAATGTTTGCTTTTCATGTAAACTTGGATTAACTGATCGGTTTATTTGAAGGAGATGAGAGACAGGCAGGCATAGATGTACTCATAAGTTGCCTTTAGCGGCTACCGGCACTTCAATTTATAACCAAAATTGTATATAACTTGTTTTTTCAACAACACAAACTTCAAAATTAAGGACAATTAAGTACCTACTGTACCTTAACTACCTGTACCTTTACAGCTACTAAAACGTATCTAGCTATTTTGTAATAAACTTCTAAGTACCTACTAGGTAGTATGAAGATCAATCAACTGGCAAACTAAATAATCTTAACTAAATGAATGGAAAACACTTACCTTAAGAATTTTACCACAATTAAGACACTTGGAGGTTTTGTCTTCTAACAGTTCCATATATCGGTATACCACATTTTGTTTTCTTCTTGGCATTTTGAACTAGGTACGAGTAGATACGGTTTTCGAACTATTTCACAATAAGAAAGAAGAAAACTCCGGATTACTCACCATTCCGTGTGTGACGTAATGCAAAACTAACAAACAACAATGTGCGATTGCGCTCACAAAAAATTAACACAAAATAACTAAAGAACAGAAATGACATCTCAGATAGCACTCTACCATTAACTGTTTTTAGCGCCTTACAAAAATGCTTATTCACAAATACGCGGTTATGGTTTCGAAGAATACCAAAACAAATTTTCAAGTGCCCATAAACACAGACCCATTTATAAAACTTAATAGTTTTGGCATGTAAAACGTAGGTATATTCTTCTGTACTTGCGGTATTTTGCGACGTCTCGGGGGTTGTTTGGTGGATTGGTGGTTGGTGAGTTTGGTGACGCATAAGACTATGGGTGAAAGAGACCTAGAAGTAATTACAACGTACGCTTATGCAAAATTATCCTTATGTCGTTGATATTGTTACCGATACATGAAGTCACTGCAGTGTTAGCTCTATTGTTTGTTTGTCAATGCGCCGGCCAAATGCGCGTCTATTTGTTTATCGCTCTGTGGTCCCCGCCGCGCTGTTTCGCTACCATATAAGGTAATTTTAGACCAGTAAAAATAGCGTAACCTGGACATAATGCTATAACCGTAAGTTTCTTTTTGTATGATATAAAGTAATGTTAGTTATAGTTAAAATAAACCGAATTAAACAATTTAGGGCTCTGCGTCAGTGTAAAAAAACCAAAAAACTGAAAATTGAACAAATTTTGATTTCATAAGTACAGCATAATTAATAACTTTGGAAAACTACCTCTACCATATTATAACGTGTGCATTCCAGTTGAATAAATCTAAATTAAACAAATTAATCAGTTAGCACTATCATTAATAAAGAAGGTTCGGTATGTTACAAATTTTCAGGCTTATCTCACCAGAAATTATAGATTACTGTCTTACAACAATTTATTCTAAATATTATATTATGTGTGTTGATAAATTATTAAAAATTAAACAAATTCATTTTATGCATTTCTACATTTACAAATTTTTGTATTTTTTGTAAAGCCAAAATACATAACTATTTTGAAAGTGTTTAACTTATGCCGTCAACATATTTTTGATACTATAAGGAACAAATCAAACAAAAAATATCTATGATTATAATTTTTTTCTATTTTTTTCTTACTTACGTTTTAATATGAACGTTATTTCTTGCACAATAAGGTCGTCATTGGTTTGTGCCTCAACTCCCGACCGTGCTGTAGCGAGTCGCGAGTGATTCTCGTGTACAGTAGTTTCGTCGCGTCGTCTTATGCATTTATTTGTAGTCAATCATTGTCAAATTTTATAAGCACGTGGGAACTTTTACTAACCATGGATCGGCTAGGGTGGAGATTTATTGAAATATTGTGTTTATTAGATCGATAATAACTACATTGTTGAGCTTTTATTGGTTTGTTTATAAAGCGTTTTATGGTACATAATAAAGAACATAGACACAAATCAGAAAAGTAAACGTACAACTGCGGACTTATCCCCAGGGTTTGTTACTGGTACCAAATTCACATTTTAAGTACCAGTAACAGAATTTTCATTATGTTAAAATTTTAAGGGTAATACTCGTATAGAACGGGTATCGTTTATGTAGTAATAGTGACGTTATAGGTATTGTTAAAATTTAAAGGTAATTTTACCGGTACGTACCTACGCGTTGTTACCGCCGCATGAAACTCGACTGCGAAGAGCCACATTCCCGTACCTAACGAGTCGCGATCGCGACGCACAACACTCGATGACCAGTGTTGCCTCTCGATAATACACTATCGCTAGTCTATCTGTATCGATAGACTATCTGTATTTTGAATAAAACCAATATTATCGATAGTATTGATTCTGACGACGAACAAACTATCGATAGTATTGCTTTTCTAATAAATAAATAATCGATACTATGGATAGTTTATGAAACGCAATACTATAGTTAGTTTATTCGTCATCAGGATCTATACTATCGATAGTTTTGTTGGTTATCCATATTGTTGCCCTAAAACAGGAATTACTATCAATAGTACACAAACTATCGATAGTATTGTTGGTTATTAGAGATGTGTTGTTCCTTTAATCTTTAAGGTCTAAACCAATACTGAACTGTTGTGAGTAGTCGATCCGGGTCTTCTGATTCTGACCCATTCAATTAATTGATGGGTTTTCTCATGAAAGTTCACGAAACAATCGTTAAAGCCGGGTATTCCTACAAATGTAGGTATTTAATGCTGCCCCGGCCGCAATTTGCATCGCGTGGACGCTGCGTCGGTGAGCTCACATGTGACCCCACCAGCGACACAGTATAGAAATAAGCAGTAGAATAGTTTTATTTTGATTAAACTTTGTTTAAAGTAGTGTTCGATACAGCTACATTATCTTATATTAATGCTGACGGGGTAGACAGAGTCCAGGGCCGTAAGACCCAAAGGCTTAGCGTGATCAAAAAATAAATCAATAGTGATGGGTTGCTAGCCGCATCGCCTATTAACATAATTTGACAGTAGCGATTTATTAATAAACAATTAATAGAAACAAATAACCCTGCAAAGTCGTTATTTAGTGTCTTTGTTTATTTTCAACCCCCGACAAAAAGAGGAGTGTTATAAGGTTGACGTGTCGGTATGTCTGTGTATTTAGGTGTCTGTTAATGGCATCGTAAGGCCTGAACGAAGATTTAATTTTTTTGTTTGAAAACTGACTTTTCGTCATAGTTCTTAGCTATATTTATTAGAAATTGGTTCAGCCGTTCAAAATTTATTAGGAGTAAACACCTTAAAGTCGGTTTTCATTATTTTTCTTGAATATAAACTTATGGGTATTATGTTGTTTTGTTATTTACTATCTATGATACAACACTGAACCTAAAAACATGGGTCTCACCTAGATCCCAGTATTTTTCACACGACTTGCAAAGAAGGAGATTACGAATATAATTGGTATTTATCTGGTCTAAGCTTGAAAGTGGAGTTACCAATTATTAGAATAATTGGTAACTCCACTTTCAAGCTTAGACCAGTTTCTGAGAAGGAAGTGCTTGTTTTCATTAAGTCCATCAGTACCAATTCAACAGGTTGTGACAGAATAAGTAGAGATATGATTGTTTTCACACTATCACATACGCTCCCTGTTATTACTGACATTATTAACAAGTCAATTTCCTCCGGCGTGTTCCCTAGTTGCTGGAAGAGGGCAATTGTTATCCCTATTCCGAAATGCGTTGATCCTACGCAATTGGGTGACCTAAGACCTATAAGCATTTTACCATTCCTGTCAAAACTTTTAGAAAAGGCAGTATATTTGCAGCTTTGTAAATATATGGAGGAGCATAACATTTTACCTGATTTGCAGTCAGGATTCCGTAAGGGTCGCGGTACAGTCACAGCACTTCTTGATGTGACTGACAATATCCTTGCAGAGCAAGATCTAGGTTACGGTACGATTTTTAGCGTGCTTGATTATTCTCGTGCATTCGACATTTTAAGTGTTCCGCTCCTTCTTTCAATGTTAGCTTACTTCGGTCTTGACCACCATGCTGTCAAATGGTTTGATAGTTACTTAAATGGTAGGTCTCTAACTGTAAAGTTGACAAAGGAAAATGCTTCTCCTTCTTTTTCTTCACCGGCTTTAGTGAACCGGGGAGTACCACTAGGTTCCATACTGGGCCCACTACTGTTTATTATATATTGTGCGGATATTACTTACTTACTTAAGGAAATCCAAAACTGTAGATATCATTGTTACGCGGATGACATTCAACTTTACATATCGGAGGATCCATCTAAAGTCGCTTCTGCTGTATCCAAGATGCAACAAGATCTAGGCAGAGTAGCCAAATGGTCAGCTAGAAATGCATTGGTACTGAACCCACTCAAATGTAAATTCATGGTTCTTGGCACTAACATGCAGATTAAAAAAATATTACGAACTAATCCTACTCTTAACATACTTGGTCAAAATATAGAGCGTGTGGAAGAAGTTAGGAACCTAGGCATAGCTTTTGACAGCCATTTGCGATTTGAAAGCCATGTATTGAGCCTTGTGAAAACATGCTTCTACAGATTAAAGCTTTTATATAAGGTGCGTAATCTGTTGAGCGAGCAAGTCCGTATTATTTTGTGCGAATCCCTTATTTTGTCAAAATTAAATTACGGTGACCTAGTCTACGGCCCACGACTACTACGTAGAACACAAAAAATTGTTCAACGTATACAAAATGCTTGCTGTAGATTTTGTTTCAACATTCCTCCTCGTAGTCATATCACACCGTTCCTTAACAAAGCTGGTTTGTTGAACATGGATTCGCGTAGGCAGCTTCATCTTGCAATGCTCATGTTTGACGTTATAAAGTATAAGCAACCCGAGTACTTGTTTTATAAATTGGTATTTTCTAAGCCACGTGGTTCCGGTAGCCTCCGGTCAATGAGACCTCCGTTATCGGTGCAGAAGCACAAAACAGCGGCATTTAGAGGCAGCTTCCGTTACCATGCGACGAAGTGCTGGAACAATATCCCACCCCCTCTTAGACTTCTGCAATCTAAAAATAGTTTTAGAAAACATTACAGGTGTGCTCTTTTGGATGAGCAGATGAGCTGACGGATGTAGGAGATGTACTTACTGCAGCCGGCGGCTTATCTGTTTCGCCTAAGGATCCGAAAAAACTTTGTCGCATGGTAACTTGTGGCGTTTCAATCCTCATTTCTAAAATATTAATTCTATATTTAATTTAATCATAATTTTATAATGCGCAATTGCACGAGATTGTTTTACTTATATTATTATTGCCCTTGTTTTCAATTCTTGAGCTCATTTTTTTATCAATATAAATTTAATCAACTCACTTACTTACCCAACAAATATTAAAACAATTATTCATTACGTAGTAAATTTATCTTTCACACATTATAATACACCAATACTGCACCCGACTGCTCACCTACAGGCTGAAACTGAAAACCAGTGTGTCGCCTTTTAGGCCAACCACGCTGAGTTTTGGCCTACTTTGCGCTACTGCAGCACATACATGTATTGTACAGCATCATTGTTGTAATTGTTGCATGTTTATCGTTAAGTTTTTTTAATGTATTGCTCTGTTCTTGTACCTACTTCATATGTGTGTGTGTGTGTATGTGATGCAGTTTTCGTGAATAAACGTATTATCTATCTATCTAATATATAGTCTATAGGGTGCAATTGAAATCATTAGCATTGATTTAACTTATCATCATACTTACCTAAAGGATATTTTGTATGGTAACAATACTGCAATTAATGCAGTAATTAAAAAGTATCAAAAAGTAAGAAAAATGAATAAAGTATCAAAACACTTCGAGTCGTGCGCGCGTACTGATACCTACGTGCCGCAAGGTCAAAGACCTTGGACGGATACAGCCAAACGCCGCGACCGACCGGCATACAAAAGTAGACCTTAATTTACGTGAATAAGGTTTGAAGTCGAATGGGGACGGGTCGTGTCACACGAAAGCTTGAGGACAATAGGTACGTTTGAAGTAGGAACGAATGTTAGGGTACCAAGACGCAACGAAATTGATACTATTATAATTAATTTATTTTTCGTATTTTTTTTTTTTTATAATTGCAGTAGAGGTATGTATCAAAGAGTCTGACGCATGTTTAGAGGTTTTCTTGAATATGAAAATGACGACTTGAAGTTTTATTAGTCTTAAATTACTTTGTATCATGGGTATAGTAGATACTTAAAATATTGCCAACGAATTCAATTCCACCCTGTATATGCATGTATGTATGTTGAATGTATTTGATTTTCTTTATTCCTTAATGTCGCCACGGATTTGAATGTATGGCCACAGAGCAGATAATAGTATTACATACAGAAAGGAAACTCGCACGTTTTTGGACCTTGTAAGCGCCTGTAAAATAGGGTTGTTGCTAGTCGCACGTTGACGTTCTCCGAGTCATTTAGGGTAATTGAAATAATACTGGTGAGAAACTGCACATATTATTATTGCTTATCCACAAAAAACAACAAAGAACGAAAATTTTATAGATTTCCGAGTGATGAAAACAGGTAAGCAAAGCAACAAATTCTGTGGTGGCGACCCTGATTGTATAACTCACACATTTGACGTATGCACAGATATATTATTTCGTTTGTAACAGTACTAGGTATATTTGTTACTTCGTATCTATGAAGTGCCATACCTGTGGAATGGCGTTTCGTTAAAATCCTTACATTTCAAAGTGACATGAGCTAAAAAGTCTTTTTATTGTTTCGTACCTAAAGGTTAGAAATTAGCCCAAACTCGATTGTGTTAAGTTGTTTTATAACTGAGTTCTATTGACCACCATCCGTCTGCGTAATCAGATCCTAGATAAGCATCGTCTTCCAAAAAGTACTCGTCAAGACAAATCAAACGAGACCTACTCGATGAGGTTATAACTGAGTTCCGTCGAATATCTCCCGGTTTCATCATCAGAACAGCCCATTGACATCATAATATTGTATTATCATCCGACTTACAAAAGTATACAAAATTTCAGCTAAATTGGTTGAGGATAACTGGTTGAAAATTGAGTTCGAAGATTCCACCCGAACAAACATACTTACTTAAACATACATTGCAAGTTAAATAAAAGCTTGTAAAAACATGTAGCGATCTTTAGTTGTTTTATTGGTCCAATGTTAGTAAGCGCTAGCACGCGTCTAATCGGACCTCAAGACCGGAGTTCAAGTCGTCGCGCTCGCGAATTTCATATAATTATTAAGAAAATAATTATATCAAGTCAAACTCAGCGAATTTATCTGTAAATATTAAGTGGCTTTAATTAAGTACAATTTTTTTATGTAAAATATCAGTATTTTACTCGTAGTTTTGAAAAAATATCACAAAAAAGGGTTACTTTGGGATTTTTTCCAACCGAATGAAGTTTATAGGATCTTGTAACTGAATGCGAATTTGACGAGCCTGGATACTTAACTTATACATACCTTTTTTTAAGAGTTTAATAGTAGATTGTGCTACAAGGCGTAAAGGTAATACTTAGTGCGCTACTTTGAATTTAGAGCAAAACGAAGGATTCCTCAGTTGAATCACGAGCGTAGCGAGTGATTCTACGATGGAATCTTGAGTGAAGTGAGGGATTTGTGTATAACGCCCGAGGCAAAAATATTACCGTACGCAAGTAGCACACATTACATCGCCATCCATGAGAAAAACTAGCAAAAAGATACAAAACAGAATATGGAGAAAGTAGAACAACTACAATACCTAATCAAAGCTCCGACAAGAACTAACCTTTATTTAGTGTCGTTTTCATTCAATAAATACTAAGAAATAATTTTTAAGAACCAACTTCTAAAAAAAAATGTTTGTTCACGCATAAACTCGTAACTTTGTTTGCGTGGACCTACATATTTTAAGATTTTTATAATAACAATAAATTTAATGTGCACTATCAGCTTAAACTTACGAAAAAGGATTTAAATTTACACAAAATAATTAATTTTAACACAATATAACCTAAAACATCTGTAATTACTTTGAATCGAAGACAAAAATTGCGCTAATTATTCTTTTTTCCTTTTTCGAAGCAAAGACCATAAACATTTTTACCTACATTTACGATGATATGTATTCCAAATTTAAAAAAATACGAAGTCTGTTCCAGTTATTTATTGTATTAAAACTTAATTCTTTTGTTTTTAGCTGATTTTACATAGATAACATCGTGTTCAATTTTCAAATTGTGTTTTAATCCCGTAAGATTTACTTTTTCACTTTTTAATCCCGAGAGAACTAGCAGTAACTTTAGCTCCAAATGTTTTGGGATGAAACCATCGTTTTTTGAGCAGATGGGATGAAAAAAACATTTTTGTCTATGCCTCAAATGGTTTTCAAAAACTCTAAAGCACGGCCTCTGCGGCAATACCTAGCCTTAAATGTGTCCAATCGCTCTCGTCATTTTTGGTCTAAACCCAATAATTATTTTACTGAAATAATTTTTATGTGACTGTAATTCTACTTTTTTTAATTAAAAAACTCATTGAACCTCATTACATGATACCTAGATGAACCACGCTAGGAATTAATTGGCCATGTGATGAAGTCATACTGAACAAGCTGGCCAGTCGATACTTAGTGACTAGTGTCGTGTAGTGGTTTGAAAATAGTATCTTATACACATAAAAATTAAAGTGTGGTTTTCGTTTTGGTTTTTACTGATTATATTTATGCATTAAAAAGCAATTGAGTTTAACTTCCATAGCGCTTATTATAATACGACATAATAAATAGTAATAATACTTTATTAAATACAAAAAAATTATGGCGTGGGTGGTCTTATAGCTAATAGCGATAATTTCTTTCAGACAGCTGATGTAGAGAAGTGAAATGCTACCATTTCCCATAGAAGTCTGATAGACAAGATCTATGTTAAAAATAAGTCTATCTATGTCAAACATTTTAGTCCTGCTCTCTAACACTACACGGCCTCTATGCGGGCACTTGCAAGCACGTGTGCAATGCGAATTGCGTTGAGACGTAACTTGGGCGTCGCATCGTGTGAACGGTGGGTAGAAATCGTGTAAAATGCTATTGTTACGAAACTGGGTTCGAGATTTGGAGAAAAACGCCAAAGTTCGTATGAGGGTTTTTATTCACTACGGAACCCAAAGGTTGACACGTGACGATGGTCTTCCTGATGATGTCCAAGTCCAAGTCGCGTAGCATCTGAGGTCCAGGTATCTCGCCAAATTAGTCGCAGGTACTTCCACTTGTCGCACTGAGGTAGGTTTCCTTCGCTTCGGTTCGCTTCGAAGTTATCGCTTTCGTAGCTCATACTAAACTGGCGGGACGTGCACTCGATCGCCTTTTTATAAGCGCCGATACAGCGGTCTACATTGTTCTCGAATATTCTCATATCTTGACGAATGTATTTCGATTGACGGGAAACATCGAGACGCCGGTATGTGTGTGTGAGTGCGACTAAGCCGACGACCATTCAAAGAACTCTAGCCTTTATGCTGTAAGAATATAAGGCCTAGTTTCGCTTGCATTATCCTGACGTCTTTTTTATACCATTCCGCTCGCGAACATTCCGAGTCTATCTCGCCAGCAGAGTTCTTGCTCGTGAATATTCTACATTTATCTCGTTCGCGACACTATGTAAGCGCATACCATAATGAAACTTAAGTTGCACGGCGCAACTTGCACTCTGTAAATACCCAACTACATTTTAGTACGACAGCATAAAAACTTCGTTATATATTTATGTATTTAATTTTTTCTCATGTTACATTCTATTAATATGCAATGTCATGAGAAACGGAATATTTCAGCAGGGGCCCATTTTTGGAACGGTATTAGTCCAGGGGCTGTCATGTTGTACGGGTTTGCCGTGACAACAAGAGTGTTACAAGACTTATATTGTTTTTAGAGTTTTAAATTGTTCATTGTGTCACCACGTTAACCCGTAAAGACCCGGACGGCATTAAAATGCCCACGTTCATTGTCTTTCTATTGTGTCTGGTATTAGGGGTTGCGAATGGGTTAAAGTTCAAAGCACAATCAAAACAATCCTACAATTAGCAAAATTCCATATTTACGAGTTATATGTTTCGTAAGCACACGTCGCGATCGGTTGAAAACACGTATAAACTCGTTCGCAGCCGCGCGCTCACCCGGCTGGTGCCTCGCTCTCTCTCCCCGCACCGCACCGCAATCACCGCAAGCATCCCGCTTCACGACATGCTCTCGCGTATTTTCAATCAAATATTTTTTGTTTTAAGTAAGACGTTAATGTGTTTAATTTTGATGAAAATGTGATTATAGTACACAAAAAGCTATAATTAAACAAAAATAACACAGTTACTATTTCTGGCTACTGAGAAAAACATTAATTTTAAAACATTTAAAAATGATGTTTAATTTTGGTCTTTAATGTCTAAAAAGACACAATATAGCTTATAAAGATATAAACATTATGGTTATTATTTTGGCTTAACTAGATATCGAGATCAGGTGAAAACTGTGAAAAAAAATGTATAAACAAAAATGGGGTCAGTTTAATTTTGCTATTAAGTGATCGCATTTGAATGCACCTAAAAGTTAAACTAACAAGGTCTTTGGTTACCTATTATGCTTTTAGGGAAAAGTTGAGTAGTGTACAAAATCTCACGATTTTTATATAATACGGTTGCGACCGCGGATAAATTACATAATATATCTAATTATTATTTGATACTCAATATTGATATCCGAAAAAATATTGAAAACAACGAGTTTATTATTTATGTCCAGGTTGTGCTATTTTGATCGGTCTATTTTCACTTTACGCAGCTCTGATTGGCTATTGTTGCGCGTCTTTGGCCGGCACGCAGGCGGTACTCGGTAGCCTCCATCTTGTATTCAACGAGGCTTCGTTCGTGCTAGACTGTTCTCTGGATTTTTCATTTTTCTCAACGCGTTTGCACTAATTTTCGGTTTGTGTTCTGATTTACTGATTTGTATTGCTATCGAAGGGTAAAATAAAGTTTTGTGTAATAATACAACCAGCGTATCATTAACAAATGGTCCATTCGACCGGATTATCGATCTATTAGTGCAATCGCGTTGCGTTCCGCGTGTAACCTGTGTCCACAAGTGGTTGCGGCAAAGAAAATGGTGGAAACGCGCAGTAAGGCGAGGGAACAGTCAGAAGAACCCCAAGTGGAAACATCGACAGTCACCGGAGGCGACACCCAGGAAACAGCACCGCACGATACGGCCGCGGCGCTCCTGCCCGGTGATACTACGGCACCTGTCGCTTCCGTAACTGCGGCCAGTGGGTCGCAAGCCACCACGGGAGCACCACAGCCAAATGACACCAGCCAGCCGTTGAGAGACCTAACGGCTGCTTTATTGGAGGTAGTTCGCGGGGCTCCTCGCCCCGCAGCTCGGAGGTACGACGACTTACCTTATTTTAACGGCAATACTAGTGACTGGTTATACTTCAAAAGTGCATTTATTGAATCCCAGTCAGATTTTACGGAAGCAGAAAATAGGGCCCGGCTACGCAAATATTTAAAAGGTGTAGCCTTAGAGTCGGTCAAGGGATTATTTCTAGGCAGTATAAAAGCAATAGAAATTATTGAAAGATTAGAAGCGCGTTTCGGCCGACCACACGCCTTGGTTACGAACGAGCTGGAAAAATTACGCCACTTGCCGAAGCTGACAGATAGCCCAAGGGAAGTGTGTAGTTTTGCTTCTAAAGTGAACAATATCATTACTACCATAAAGGCATTAAATAAAATGGAGTACTTGTATAACCCAGAGATTACTAACATTGTATGCGACAAATTGACGACAGTTATACGTAATCGGTGGTACGATTTTGAGGTTTTGGCAGACGCGTCAGAGCCCAGGCTGCTTGTTATGGCTCGTTTCCTAGACAGAGAAGCCGATCTGAATTCGAGGCACGCAAAATGCGAAACGATCGAAGAACGTAAGGACTGTAATGCCACAAATACAAAGCCCAATACATGCGTTATATGCAACACCACAAGTCATTATGCCCCGGCTATACAGCCGGGGCATACGTCCTAAATTTTTATCCATGCCTGTCTCAGAAAGGTGGGAGGCAGCTCGTAAAAGTAAATTATGTTTTAGATGCCTAAGTAAACGAACGTGGAATCATCGTTGCAAAGGAAGGAAGTGCGAAGCGCGAGGCTGCGAGTACTACCATCACAAACTGCTTCACAACGAGCAAGCTCAGCGAACACAAAGTGACAGCAGCACAGCAGCGCCGACAGAGAGCGACAGCGCCGGAGGTCGAGCAACTATCATGGAGTCGTGTGGCAATGCGACTACAGCAGCGGCGGGAGTGCCGCGCTCGGTGCAAACCTACCTTAAAGTTTTACCTGTGCAAATATCAGGACCACATGGTGAGATAGATACTTATGCTTTATTAGACGACGGGTCAACGGTCACACTCCTGGCATCAAGTCTAGCAGACAAAATTGGTGTCACGGGGTCCCCAGCGCCCTTTCTCATAGAAGCCATAGCGTGAGCGCACATCGATGCTGTCAACTCCCAGCGAGTAAAGTTCTCCATCAAAGGCAAGTTTACATTTAATAAAATTAATATTGAGGCACGAACCATTGACAGTTTAAACATATCCCCGCAGTCCATACCATCTGAAGCTCTGGCTCATTGTGAACATCTACAAGACATTAGCGACCAACTTGTCTATGCAACGGCTGAACCTCTTATACTAATAGGGCAAGACAATTGGTCCTTACTTGTTGCATCTGAAGTACGACGCGGTAAGCAAGAACAACCAGTAGCGTCACACACACCTCTCGGCTGGGTATTACATGGACAGAGAAGAGACCGTTTCTGCGGCCGCGGGGGTTACATGCTACAAGAGCGTTTTCGCTGTAGCCACGCACACATGACAGATGAATCCCTTGAGCAATTAGTCAAAGAGCACTATGATTTGGATTCATTGGGAGTAGAACCGCGTCAACCCAAATCCGACCCTGAAACTCGCGCTGTACAAATATTACAAAAAACAACAAAAGCGCTAACCGGAGGTGGCTATGAAACAGGTCTGCTATGGAAAGAAGAAGGTAAGCCCTTTCCAAATAATTATCAGGCTACTTTCGGGAGGTTACTAGGTGTAGAAAAAAGACTTGAGAAAGACCTACCGCTGAGACAGAAATACAAAGAACAAATGCATTCTCTGTTTGAAAACAAGTATGCTGAACCCGCCCCGACAGCGCCGTCTGCTGGACGCGCTTGGTATCTGCCTCATTTTCCTGTAATGAAACCCTCAAAGCCTGGTAAAGTTCGTATAGTTAAAGACGCAGCTGCACGCACCAATGGCGTATGCCTTAATGATTATTTATTAACAGGCCTGGATTTGTTACAATCTCTGCTGGGGGTTCTTATGCGGTTCAGACAGAAACCAGTTGCAGTAGCGGCTGACATAAAGGACATGTTCCTCCGCATAAAAATAAGAAAGGAAGATAGAGACGCTTTACGTTTTCTGTGGCGTGACGAGACAGACCTCGCACCTACGGAGTACAGAATGACATCTCTTCTCTTTGGTGCCACATCGTCACCTAGCACTGCAATTTATGTAAAGAACCATAATGCCCTGTTTAATCAACACGAGTTTCTTGATGCAGTGGATCCTATTATAAATAACCATTATATGGATGACTATTTACAGAGCTTCGACACTGCGGCTGAGGCGAATCGTGTAGCCCGCGCAGTGGATACCGTGCACCGCCGAGGCAACTTCGTGCTGCAGAAGTGGGCATCGAACGACAGCAGCGCCATCGCCGGGCTCGCAGTTGAACCCATGACTCCTAACGTCAACATCAACGAGGAAAAAGTTTTGGGGCTCGTTTGGCGAATAGCCGACGACACCCTGGGTTTTAATTTATCTAAATTTCACTTTAAAGACAAAATTACTAAACGTCAACTACTGAAAGAAGTTATGTCTCTTTATGATCCACTGGGGCTTGTAACGCCAGTTACCATCGAAGGCAAACAAATACTACATGAAACATGGCGTGGTAACATTGGATGGGATGACCCCTTGCCATTTAAGTTAGAACAAGCACGGCAGGGATGGCTAATTTCTTTACAAAATTTAAAGAGTGTGGCTTTACCACGAAGTTACCCATTATTTAGTTCAGCAGAAACACTTGAGCTTCACGTTTTTGTTGACGCGAGTGAGGTCGTAATCGCCGCAGCAGCTTATTGGCGGACGACAAATAACAAAGGCGAGGTACAAATCTCACTCGCGGCAGCAAAGGGGCGCGTAGCCCCAATTTCTATTGTTTCTATACCGAGACTCGAATTACAGGCGGCTGTTCTGGGCGGGCGGCTGGCGCACACGGTCGAGCGGGAGCACTCGCGTCGCCCGGACCGCCGCGTGCTGTGGACGGACTCGCGCACCGTGCTGGCTGCGGGCGGGCGCGCGGCCGTTCAAGCCGTTTGTCGCGCACCGCGTGGCCGAGCTTGAAGAGTCAACAACAACCTCCGAGTGGCGATGGGTGCCTTCAGCCGACAACGTCGCCGACGTCGCTACTCGTCCCGTTCCAAACGACTTTACGGCCTCACATCGTTGGTTTCGAGGCCCGGAATTTCTATATAAAGAAGAAAAGCTCTGGCCGCGCGACAATGACCCGCGCCATCTCTCGAACACTGGCGAAGAACGTGTAACAGCTACTGCCACTCGCCCACGCCTTAAAAAAGCGCTACCGGACCTATCGAGGTTCTCATCTTGGATCCGTCTTATCAGATCAACCACACGCGTACTACAATACATCGATCACTGCAAAACTTATAAAGTCGCCACGTTGCGTAGGAAACGCACTCGTTGTACCCCATCTCAAGATCCAGACTGGACAGGCGATCAACATCGGCCATCCCGGACTAGCTCCAAAGCGACTTCACAGCGCGACAACAGCAATGCGAGCGCAGCCCGCACCTACGTGCCTCTCGCCGCTCATTACACACGCCGCGCGGAACTCTTATGGACACGCGCCCTCCAAGAAGACTGCTTTCCGTCTGAGCTACGTGACATCACCGGCGGGAGGAGGCTATACAATGACAGTCGCCTTCGACATCTGTCCTTGACTATGGATCAATATGGCCTATTGAGGTTGCGCTCTCGAAAGGCTGCTGCGAGTGACATCAACGAGGAAACTCTGTCCCCAGCAGTATTGGATGGAAACCACGACTACAGTCGACTGTATATAAGCTGGGTCCACCGACAGTTGCATCATAGCGGTGTTGAATGTGTCACGAATGAGATACGCCAAAGATACTGGATGCTGCGCATGAGACCTTCAGTACGAGCAGTCATTAGACGATGTCAGCCCTGCAGATTGCGTCGTGCTACGCCTCCTGAGCCGTTGACTGGCGATCTGCCACCGTGCCGCCTCGCCCACCATCAGCGTCCCTTCACACAGACGGACTGGGATTATTTCGGACCTCTGACCGTCACTATCGCGAGACATCACGAGAAGCGCTATGTTGCCCTATTTACCTGCTTAACGACGAGGGCAATTCATCTGGAGATAGCGTCGTCACTCTCCGCTGACTCCGCCGTGCTCGCATTACGTCGCATGATGGCTAGACGAGGTTGCCCCGATGCTATATGGAGTGACAATGGTTCTAACTTCCACGGAGCCGATGCTGAACTTCGAAAAGCAGCTCTAACCTGCATGCAACAAGAAGCAGACATTCGACACATAAGCTGGCACTACATTCCACCGGGGGCCCCGTTTATGGGCGGAGCCTGGGAGCGACTAGTCCGCTCTGTAAAGACTGCACTGACAGCTACATTGCATGAACGACACCCTCACGAAGACGTCCTTCACACCCTGCTTACGGAGATTGAACAAACAGTCAACTCTCGACCGCTAACACATGTATTGGTCGCTCCTGAAGACGACACTGCTTTAACCCCTAACCACTTCTTATTGGGCGGCCCTTCAAGGGTTCCATTACCAGGAGCGTTCACCAAGGCAGATGAGCTCGGAAGATCACATTGGAAGGCGGCTCAACGTCTGGCTGATCTATTTTGGCAGCGCTGGGTGCGTGAAGTCCTACCTCTGCTTCATCATCGGCGGGAACCTCATGGGCGTGGCGAGGCGATAAAGGTGGGCGATGTGGTCGTTGTAGTAGATTCCACGTTGCCGAGGAATGTATGGCCAAAGGGCAGAGTCGAGCGGGTCTATCCAGGCGCGGACGGAGTGGTACGAGTTGTTGACGTCAGAACCAAGAATGGCCTAATGCGTCGCCCGACTAAGCGTTTACTTATACTACCAGTAGAATGTTAAGACTGCGTTGTCTATTTTGTTTTGTTTTGTATCGACGTAGCTATGGTCAGTATTCTGCAATATGCAATAATTAACGCAATAATAGGCCGGCAATACCTTCCATAGCAACTACTGAGTGATTGTTAATTTCTTGCTCTCCTCTAGTCAATTTATTAAGAATGTTAATTAGTAAATATTTTTTTTTTTTGGGTCAATGAAACTATATTTTCTCAGTCCGAAATAACTGTAACCAATAGTTAGTTCATTAACAGTTAGTATGTTTGTTGTAGCAATGTTATGATGGAGTCTTAATGATATACTTAGATGGCGCGCTTTACTGTACACTTAAAACAGTGTGACAAGTTTATCAGTACAGCGCACCATTACGTGATGATGCACGTCAATATAAGTTAAGGTTTGTTGTATGTATACGAAACAAGTTACTCATTGGCATGGCTACATGTATCGGTGCTGGATACTGCCTATGATTTTCACTGCGTTCACACGGCGGGAGAGATGTTACCGATACATGAAGTCACTGCACTGTTAGCTCTATTGTTTGTTTGTCAATGCGCCGGCCAAATGCGCGTCTATTTGTTTATCGCTCTGTGGTCCCCGCCGCGCTGTTTCGCTACCATATAAGGTAATTTTCACTTTACGCAGCTCTGATTGGCTATTGTTGCGCGTCTTTGGCCGGCACGCAGGCGGTACTCGGTAGCCTCCATCTTGTATTCAACAAGGCTTCGTTCGTGCTAGATTGTTCTCTGGATTTTTCATTTTTCTCAACGCGTTTGCACTAATTTTCGGTTTGTGTTCTGATTTACTGATTTGTATTGCTATCGAAGGGTGAAATAAAGTTTTGTGTAATAATACAACCAGCGTATCATTAACAGATATAGAGTGCAAGTTATTACCCACCCGACCTGCCTAGACTTTTACTAAGGTGTGTGTGTGTCCATAGGTAATTTTCACCTACACTGACGCGCAGTGCACGAAATGGCAACGCCGCAGACAAAGCGCGCGAATACCGCTATTATTCCGATTTTCTTTTCGTTAATCGTATTGTTGTACTATAACTTTATTCCCAGCGTTCCGATTATGATAAAGCTTATATTGCGTTTGCTTTATATGTTTCGTTATGCGCGCGGGCGGCTGAATATCGTTTTGCTGTATAAGCGCTATATCAAGCTCTGCCAATGACCTAGTATAGGTACCAAATATTTAAAAAAACTTGAGAGGTGTCAAGGGACACCCGGATGAAACGAAGTTCCTTTCGATTATTGAGAGAAAGAGAGAGAGAGAGAGAGAGAGAGAGAGAGAGAGAGACAGACAGAGAAACACGCACACGCCGCACAGCTTACAACTATAGCAAAAAGTGTCGTTACAACTTTTGGTCTTAATTTTTTCCGTCCATCCAGCCCCCTCTCGCAACGCGCGATAAGGAACTTCGTTCCAATAAAACATTATATATAAACTTGAACATAAAGAAAAAACAAAAGTAAGTAACTGAGCGGGATTCGAACCCGTAACACTCTTTCTAGCGGTCAGCATCCTTAACCGCTGAGTTAAGCGGATGGCGGCCGGCGCGATAAAATTAGCGACCATATTCTGCGTGGAAAGAAAAACGAATGAAAACTCGAAAACACGCGTTTTCCCAAACACAAGACTAATCTAAATCGATTGTTTACCCCAAAAACCCCCATGTACCAATTTTCAGCGAAATCATCATCATCATATCAGCCACAGGAAGTCCACTGCTGGACATAGGCGAAATCGTTAAGAGCCGTTTTCGAGATCACAGAAATTTATAAATAAATACCTACATATACAAGAATTGCTCGTATAAAGGTATAAGATAAATATACAAGAATTGCTCGTTTAAAGATATTATATAACTATAGGAAGGTTAGGTACCTACTTAGTAGGCATATCTACATCTGAGGAGCTTGATGATTCAGAACGGCAAACGCTAAGCGTAGAAATTCAATTTTTGGATTAATGACCTAAAGTCGTGTTATATCTATCGCCTGTCCCGAAAACGCCATATAGCGGCAGCTCCGTGATCAACACGTTCCGATAAATGATTTCGTTTAATTTTGATTTCGTGCTATCTTCTAAACTATACATTTGATTGCCATACTGTAAAGGACAATGTTAATCTACTTTAAAAAACCAAGGTATCTAAAATATTAAAAAGGATAAGGATTAATATCCTGTCGGTGAAAATATTACTTAAAACTTGTACGCGTGGCATAAACATAAAATTGGTTGTTTGTAAAGTAGGTTTACGATCGAGATGTTTACGTAATAACGTCGTTTCACGGAATGACTGGCAGCGCTCGAGATGAGACGGGAGATCGGTCCGTCTCTCTCTCGTTATACCTGCGATCGCGCTCGTGAGGTTTTGGTGTGACACAAGTTTCTGAACATGTCACCCGACTAAAACGATTTTAAAGACGTTATCACGTCAAAAATTGTTATTGTGACCTAACGTTAGGAGATAGACATATGCTATCGCGGACTTTTTCGTAGACCTTTTAGAGACCTACAACTTTCTGATACATTGTTTTTATATATCTTTTAAATCTTAGCCAGCGTTAGCTCTGAAAGTGCCTAACTGCAGTGTCCGAAATCACTTTTTTGACAAAAACTTTAGTAAATATAAATAAAATACATACAAATTATATACATAAACCATCCGGAATAAACGATCTATCTAATAGTGAAAACTGCAACAAAATCTGTCCAGTAGTTTTTTAGTTATAAGCGTACAGAGAAACTGGCGCACGCCGCTCGGCTTACAACTATAGGTACCAAAAAGTGTCGTTACAACTTTTGGTCTTAATTTTTTTCGTCTAGCCTCCTTTCGCAACGCGCGATAAGGAACTACGTTCCAAAAAAATAATGCAATTTAATAATAGACAGTAATGAACCTCAGTATACACAACATCACGATAGTGCGGGCGACTGAAGTATGAGATGCGAACGAGCTCAGCGAGCCGCAGAGACCCAGTGCACACCCCGCCCTTAAACCCGCACCCACCCGCATTCCCCGAGTCGATCAGTACCAGTCACTACTAGTCATCAGAAAATAATGCTTGATCACAGATTACTAATATTAAGCAGTTTACTCTGCAAAAAAATATTGGTTTTGGCTGGCACCGACTCCAATTTTTTAAAATTATGGTTTAATATATACTTACAATATATAATATTTAATTATATTTTCTTTGTTCTTCATAACTAATAAAGAAAGAGTGCATGCTTCTATTGATAACAGGCCTCAACGTGTAAAGGACTGTAATTCAGCCAATGGAGACCACTTCAAATAAGCTTTTTATATTTTAAATTGTTTTATATTTACGTATTAAAAGGGAGCAACTTAAGCTTAGGCCGAAAGTAACACAGACACATAAACAACTTTGTCGTGGGTTGTAGGTTAAGTTCGTTAGATTTCCTGTGACCAACATACGAGCGAGCGAACGACTCAAGCTTAGGACGAAATTAACACAGACACAAAAACAACTTTGCCGTGGAGTGTAGGTTAAGTTATATAAATAAATAAATCATCATTTTAAAGACCACTAGGGTAAACTAGTGAAAAACGCCCTACTTTTTTATTTGGTTAAATAAAACACATTTATAATCAAATTATATTTATTTATTTGGAACAATCTGTTTCAGTATTTAATCAGCCTCTTATTATTTGGTCATTCAGCTAGGAATTCTAATTATTTCTTCGACTTATACGTCTTTTTTAGGGTTCCGTAGTAAACAAGGAACCCTTATAGTTTCGCCATGTCTGTCTGTCTGTCTGTCTGTCTGTCCGCGGTCCTACTCAGAAACTATATGTACTAGAAAGCTGTAATTTGGCATGGATATGTATATCAATCATGGCGAAAAAGTCGTAAAATAAAATCTGGAAACAAATTTTTTTTAGGGTAGCTGCCATACATGTAAAGAGGAAGTCAATTTTTTTTTTCTCTACAAACACATTGTGTGGAGTATCGTTGAATTGGTCTTTCAAAAATATTGTGAGCTTGGAAACACCATTTTACGATTTAGGGATCCGTGTCTGAAATATTTAGATTTAAAGTAAATTTTTTTGTTAAAGTCACGTGTCCCCCCCATCTATCTGCTAAACGGTTATATATGGACACGTGAAAAAAATCACAGCTATAGTATACATAATGTAGTTCATAGGAAAACTATCAGAGCTAAGTAAGGTTAACAAATTAAAAAGTCATAGGCGATCAACTTATAAAATGTACTCGAAAAGGAAAATTTCATACAAATTCAATAGATACTTAGACTTTTTAGTGGTATCAACTCAAAGTTGGCATTTACAACTACGGAACCCTACACTGCGCGTGGCCCGACACGCACTTGGCCAATTATTTAAACCTTAGAAAAGGGCGTTTTCCCCAAGGGGTTTGGCAAAAATGCCCCATATGAAAAATATAAAAAATAATAATAATAACAAAGTAAAATCAACATATTAAACTTATTAAATATTATTAAAGCATACTAGTTATTTTGATGCCGCACATAATTGTTGCACAAATTGTTGTACATGGTACAGTCTTCGTGCAACCATTTTAAACATCTTGTACACTGTATCCAGTCTACTGGTCTCTTCGTTTAATCATAATCTTCCAAGCATTCAGCACAATAATTTTCTTCAGTATCACTCTGTTCACTTGACGAAGCTATTTCTATGTCTTCTTCTTGAGATTCAGAAGAATAAAAAGTTTTTATTTTTCTCTCGCTATTGTTTCCAATTTTTCTTTTCTTTAGATTTTCTTGTTTTTTCTTTTTAGTCTGATCTTCAGATGAATCTAGAGAATCAGAAGAACGTAAATCCTGGCTTTTTTTCTTTTGGATAATTCTTCTAACAAGTTTTTTCTTTTTCATCTTTTCTTCAGATGAATCCTTTTCTGCTTCTTTTTGAGAATCAGAAAAACGTAAATCCCGGCTCTTTTTCTTTTGAGTAGGTCTTTTAACAAGTTTTCGACGATTCTCTTTTTCCTTGGTTGTTTTTTGTTTAGATGTTTGTTTATTCTCCTTCAGTTTAGTTTTCTTGGCCATGAACTCAGGTGATGTAAATACTGTCGTCTTTTGTTTTCTACTTGTAGCTTGATATTGGGGTATTACAGGGATAGGTCGAATGTCTTTTAACACTTTTGAGGGCGTTTCCTTTTTCTGCGCTGCTGACTTACATGTGTCTAACATTTTAGGATCAGAGTAGCCAATTATCTGAGGTGATTTGTTAGAAAGTGACTCAGATGTTTCATTAGCAATGCTCATTGACGGGCCAGGTTCATCAGGATTTTCTGGTTCTGGTCTCGGACTTAAGCTGTTTTTGAGTTACCAATAGGTAACTCAAAAAAAGCGTCAGGGTCCAAAATGATGGAGAATCAGATCTAATAATAACGTCGTTGATTGAAGGCTCTGATGTAACTTCAGGTGAACGCTCAGGGTTGTTAACAGGTAGTGCTAGATTTTGACGAGAGCTACCAGTCATAGGGCTTGCAATTGACGCTTCTGTTCTCCCTGAAGAAGTTGGCAGTATTTCTTTATTGAATAAACTACTTGCAGATTGCAATGCTTCTTGGTCGTCTCTTTCTTGAGGTTGCTAGAGGCATCGATGCAGAAGAAGTAATCGGGGATTGCTAAAGGGTAACATGGGTACACTCGTGTACATCGCATTGCTGATATACCTGTGGATATAGTTGCTGCCTTGCACCATGCGTTTCCAATTAACTTTGTGTTGAAATAAAGTTTACAATAAAATACATAAAACAGTTAATCAATTGAATTACAATAAATAAAAATAAAAGAGGATTAGTAATCATAAATCATAGACGTAAAATAAATTAGAATGTCATAAAATTAGTCCAATAATGTCACATTAACAAATTAAATTTAGATTTCATTTGGTGAATAATAATACTTGTCCAGCAGAAATGCTTTTAGTTTATCCTTGAATTCAGCTTTGTATAATAATTCCTTAATTTCTACTTGAAGTCTATTAAAAAAGAATACAGATTTATAATATGGACATTGTTTTACTATATTCAAACCCGATGCTCCAGCCGTAACCAAATCCTTTCTTCTGGTTGATTCCCGTTTTGTGCCTCTGTTCTTCATTTTCATGTATATGTATATGTTTTGCCAGATATGTCATTAATATAAGAATGTATAGACTGGGAACGGTAAGTATTCCTAATTCTTTAAAATATTCTCTGCACGAGGTTTGCTGGGATATACGAACCATGGTCCTTATCGCTCTCTTTTGCAGCGTAAATGCTTTGTCCAAGTTATAGTCATAGCTCCCCCCTCCCCAAAAAAGTACACTGTAGCGTAACTTAGACTCTACTAACGCATAATACACAAATTTAAGGTGATCTATATTTACTTCATCTCTCAAACTCCTTAGAACGTAACAAGCAGAGTTAATTTTACTTTCTACATCCTCTAGCTCTGTTTTCCAATTTAGATACTCATCAATATGGACTCCTAAGAATTTCACAACTGCAGAAATTTGGGCTTTTTCATCTTGTATATTTACATCTAGAGTTTTGTCTTCTCTGTAATTAGTCCGGAACAACATAACATTTGTTTTTTTAGCATTGATTTTTAAGCCGTTTGCATATAACCAGTCTTGGAGAACATTTATTATCAGTTAAATTTTTACATAAATCTGTTGTATATCTGGTGCAGAAACGATTGCATTTGTGTCATCTGCGTAGACTATAAGTTTAGAGTCAGGATTTTTTTTATTAACGTGGTCAATAAGGTCATTTATGTATACAAAAAGAGTATGGGCCCCAAAATAGAACCTTGTGGTACGCCTGCTTTAACGGTTCTTATTTTAGATTTAATTATATTTGTGTTTCCATCATTCCCGGTGTTACTTATTTGGATAAACAGTTTTCGATTATGTAGGTAAGATTTGAATAATTTATATGCAGAATCTCTTACTCCATAATACTCAAGCTTTTTTAACAATAAATTGTGAATTAATTTATCGAAAGCGGAACTCAGATCAAGAAACATGCCAGCTACTTAAAGTTTTTTTTTAATAAGACTAGTAACATCATTAATTAGGTTTTCTATTGCATCTTGTGTTCCTACTTTATTCTGGTAACCAAATTGTCTACAATTGAGTATTTTATTTTTGTTGAGGTGTTTTATCAAACGAGATTTTACGAGCTTTTCAAAAATTTTTGAGATAATTGTAAGTAGAGATATTTGTCTGTACATTAATGGGTCATGTTTTGATCCTTTTTTGTGTATTGGTATAATTTTGGCCACTTTTAAGTGTTTAGGAAAAACACCAGCTTCCATACATTCATTAAAGAGATACCATGCATTATATGTTTTTGGCGGTAGGTGCAAAATAAAGTCAACAAGTAGCTCTACATATTTATTCTTATTTGAATTATTTAAATCAATTTTTTTCATTTAAAACTATTTATTTAGTCATATAACAGTTTAATTCAGTGCGACTTACGTTTGTGAACACATCTATGAAGATTTAGTACACATATCACCTGCCAGCTCATCCCTTGCACAAGAACAAAGGATTTATATTTACAGTTGTTACCTAACACACATATCACTTCACCTAAAATGTCTCAACTCAATGAAGTAATGAAGATCCAGCAGGGCTTGGAGTTCAGCTTTAATAAAAGGATGGCAGAATTGGCCTCTCAGCTGCAGTCGGCAGCCCCCGCTAAGGACACTGTGTCAAAAGTTGCAGAAGAGTTCAGGACATTCCGGGAGCTGATCTATAAAATTCTGGGCCTTGTACGGCATCAAATCGCTGAGTGTGTCCGGTCAGTCGATAGAATGGAAACTCAGCAAAGGCTAAAGGTGCTTATCTTTTCTGGCTTTCCCGAACAGCAAAATGAGGAGGCAAGGCCATTGTGGTGGATCTGATTCACTCCAAGCTCGGTCTCACAGGGATTGACGGTGATTCACTCAGGGTATGCCATCGCTTGGGCCAATCCAAGAAGAATAGTCGTCGGCCAATACTCATGCGGTTTCGGGACTACAGCACCAGGTCAGCAGTTTGGAACAAGAAGTCGGCACTCAAGGGAACCTAGGTGTCGGTAAAGGAGTTCCTCACGAAGTCACGGCTAGCTGTCTTTGGGACAGCAAGGCATGCGGACTCATCGTAACTTGTCCCTTTTCGGGCCTGTGACTTTGCAGGCAATACCGGTAGATATTAGATTTTCTTGCTAATCGGATATGTTTGCAATATAGATAAGGTAGCGAGTGTTCGTTGTACATAGCGTGCGCTATTTTATGTTTTATTTGTAGTTATTATTTTTACAAATTAACCGTCTTAATTTCTGTTTGTACTATATATACCTAGTTAAAAATTATTAACAACTGACGGTGAGCGAGTTACACAAAATATGACATTGACATCAAAATTGACATAATGGTTTGACGGATCTAGAAGCGTTTTGTTTTGTTCATATTTCTCAGTCAGTTCATATATACTCCCATGCTGGTCTGGGAGGAATAAAAAAAACTTAGAATGTACCAGCTGCTTTTCTTCCCACGCAGATCGTAAAAGCCGATCGAAGGAATAGGCAAAAATGCAAATCATGTTAACAGGCGATGCGGCTAGCAACCCATCACTGTATTGATTGCTTTTCCATCTTCTCGCCCACCATGACGCTAAAAGTGGCTTTTGGGTCTTGCGTCCCTGGGCTCTGCATAGAGCCGCAAGACCCAAAATGCTCTGTCTGCCCCGTTAGGGATAAAGACGTGATAGTATGTATGTATGTATGTATGTATATTTCTCAGTAGTGCTGTGTTTCAAACTCCGTTTTGTTTTAATACTAGGTAACTTGTCTCTAGTCGAACACTCGCTTTTATTTTATTTTGTTATATAAGTTTACGGTTTAAGGTTAACGATTTTTGTTTTGTGTAATGGAGGCTGGCAGGTGATGCAGAGTTGTGTGACTTAGTCACCCATTACCTACTTAATAGTTATCATTTTTATAATATTTATTATATTAATATTTATTTTATTATAATTATAATTTATATAGTTGTTTATTATATACATATATGTCTGACAGTGATTATTTTCATACTGCTGATGAATATCAGTCATGCGATGAAAGTGGTAATGGTAACTTATCAACGTCATTTAGCTCACTTGGTGATTATATTAGGACCACTTTTCAGACAGAAGCTAAGCTATTTAATGTTTGTCATATAAACGCTCAGAGCCTTCCGGGTCACTACTCGGAGTCTGTTGAAACTTTTGCTGATGCCAACGTACACGCGATTCTAATTTCAGAAACCTGGCTAAAGCCAGAGCTTTCTTCTACTTCATACCCACTTCCCGGATTTGTACTCATTCGAAATGATCGGACTAGAAAGGGATGCGGGGGTGTCGCAATTTACCGTCGGTATAATATCGATATAATACCGTCAATCCTTTTAGCAATTCTTTCTCATCATTTAGTTTCCCCTTCGGCACTGGACTGGTTCTCTAGTTATCTTCGGGGACGTCAGCAATCAGTGAAACTTGATGAATCTTCATCGGATTGGTGTGATCTTTCCACTGGCGTTCCCCAAGGCGGTATTCTCTCTCCTTTGTTGTTCTCCATATTTATAGATTTCATCACTAAAGAGCTTCATTGTTCGTATCATCTGTATGCCGATGACTTGCAGCTTTATACGCAGACCGAAGTGGATGATCTAAACAACGCGGTAGCTAAAATTAATGCAGACTTGCTGGCCATAAGTGATTGGTCGCGTCGCTTTGGAGTGACCGTAAACCCCGCTAAATGCAAAGCCATTATAGTCGGTAGCTCTCGTCTGTTAAGTCGGATCGATGACAATTCTCACTCGGGAATTTACTATGAGAATACCGAAATACCACTTAGGTCCAGCGCAAAAGATCTAAGAGGACTCTCTATTGATTCAACCCTTTCCTGGAATGTTCAAGTTTCTGAGGTTGCTGGTAAGATTACGGGTGCATTACGTGCACTGTATAAATTAAAAAACTTTTTACCAATTAATATTAAAACAATGCTTATGACTACCCTAATTCTTCCTATTCTGGATTACGCGGATGTGTGTTACTCGGGGTTGAATTGTGATCTCCTTAATAAACTTGATCGCATACAGAACAACTGTATTCGCTACATATTCGGCTTACGGAAGTACGACCATGTGTCTTACCATGTGGCTTACCGATCTCAATTAAAATGGTTACCTATCCGACAGCGGCGTAGTCTGCAAATCCTCACTACTTTTTTCTCTGTACTTTTTGATTCTAAGACTCCGGCTTATCTCAAGGCTTTGGAACTCTCTCCCACTCAGTATTCGGAAAGTTCAAACTCGTTTCGCGTTCAAAAAGGCAGTGCTTGCACACTATCTCCGAAAACTGTCAGTAGTTATATAAAAAGTATTTATGTAGTTTATGTATGTGGTTTATTAGGGAATAATTTATATATGTATATTTTTGTGTAGGTTTATTATATTCGATATATATATATATATATATATCGAATATATATATATATAAGTGCCCACGGGTATATCTATATATATATATATATATATATATATATATTTATATATACACTTCAATGGAGCAGCGCTGTAGTTGCGCAATATACCGTTGGCAACAATGTAATGAATGAATACGTCCAGTGAGATTGTTTTGACTAATGACTAATAAGAATTCGGCTTATCTACTTCCTGGCGTGGCTGCACAGTGACCTATGCCTAGTACAAAATGAAATGCATTACTTACATCTATCACTGATTTTAAGTTTTAACTCAATATATAAGGTCTAACAAAATATACTGAAACCAGTTTAAGGGTGAATTCAGTGCATGATACTGAACAACTTACCCCAAGGAACACGTATCAAAATATGTTAAGTAATGTTTGGCCTACCATACAAGTTGACCGATCAGCTGATCCAAGTGTAAAGAAAGCCAAAAATCATTTTCCATATTTCGACATATGTTTCTTGGAGAAAGTGGTTTACTATCACAGACTGAAGTCGCCCTTAAAATAGTTTCAGTATATTTTGTTACTCCTTATATAGTCGACACTCTGAACATACAGTTCAACGTAATATTCCGTCCGTCAGTATTATGGAATATCTTGTACAAGACGATTTACTCTATAATACTCACGGTCACGATACTTAAAAACAACTAAGCTGAAAAGAATACGTGTTATCATTTAATAATAAATAGTTAACAAACTTGGAATATTAGTGTTCAGTGGTCTTTACATTTAAATAATTGGCCAAGTGCGTGTAAGGCCACGTGCAGTGTAGGGTTCCGTAGTTTCAAATGCCAACTTTGAGTTCATGCCACTAAAACGTCTAAGTATCTATTGAATTTTTTACGAAATTTTCGAGTACAATTTATAAGTTGATCGCCTATAACTTTTTAATTTGTTAACACCCTACTTAGCTCTGATAGTTTTCCTATAAACTACATTATATATACTATAGCTGTGATTTTTTTCACGTGTCCATATATAACCGTTTAGCAGATAGATGGGGGGGACACGTGACTTTAACAAAAAAATTCACTTTAAACCTAAATATTTCAGACACGGATCCCTAAATCGAAAAATGGTGTTCCCAAGCTCACAATATTTTTGAAAGACCTATTTAACGATACCCCACACAATGTGTTTGTAGAGAAAAAAAAATATTGACTTCCTCTTTACTTGTATGGCAGCTACCCTAAAAAAAAATTTGTTTCCATATTTTATTTTACGACTTTCGCCATAACTGATATACATATCCATGCCAAATTACAGCTTTCTAGTACTTATAGTTTCTGAGTAGGACCGCGGATGGACAGACAGACAGACAGACAGACAGACATGGCGAAACTATAAGGGTTCCTTGTTTACTACCGAACCCTAAAAAAGGACAAAAAGTTTGTCTTCTTAATTTGTTTTTGATTTGGCAGTATTTATTTTTAACCCCCAATAAAAAAAGAGGTATGTTATAAGATTGACGTGTGTGTTTGTTTTGACTGTATTTTTTTGTATGTATATAACGTGACAACTCCATCATTAATGAATTGATTTTAAAAAAATCTTTTTGCATTTGATAAAGTACGCTTTCAATTCAGTTTATATAATATTTCATCAAAATCGGTTTATAAGTTTTGTAGTAGTTAATTGTTATATCTTTAAGATAGCATAATTATATTTGAAAGCTACACTTACTCAGCTATACTTTTTTTTAGATTGATGGATTAGGGGCTAATTAAAATTTTCAGTTTCCATACTGATCTGGTAGAAAAAGATAAACATAGAATGTGCCAGCTGCTTTTCTTCCCGCGCAGTACGTAAAAGATATATGAGAGAACGGGTGAAGAACTAAGGAATATTTTTAATAGGCGATGCGGCTAGCAACCCAAAAACAAGATCAAATAGTGATATTTGATCCCATTTTTTTACCTAAATGCCCACAAACTTGCTGAATGTGGCCTTTGGGTTTTGTACCCCAGGGCTTTGTCTACACTGTAAGGTGTCCGTGATAGTATGTATGTATGTTACTTCGTCACTTTTGGTGTTCCGTAACCAAAGGGTAAAACCAGGACACTATTACTAAAATTTCACTGTCCTTCTTTCAGTCTGTCACCAGACGGTATCTCAAGAGAGTTTGTATGGTTACATATTATGTACTATGACAACAAATACAAAAACCAGTATAAAATATTTAAGGCGGGCTCCCATACAAGAAAAAATATTTTTGCCGTTATTTGCTCGTTAATGGCATGGAACCCTTCCTGCGTGAACTCGACTCGCTCATAGCCGGTTTTTAGGGTTCCGTAGTAAACAAGGAATCCTTATAGTTCCGCCATGTCTGTCTGTCTGACTGTCTGTCCGTCCGCGGTCCTACTCAAAAAACTATAAAACTATAAGTACTAGAAAGCTGTAATTTGGCATAGATATGTATATTAATCATGGCGAAAAAGTCGTAAAATAAAATCTGGAAAAAAAATTTTTTTTAGGTTAGCTGCCATACAAGTAAAGACGTAGTAAATTTTTTTTTCGACAAACACATTGTGTTGAGTTTCGTTGAATAGGTCTTTTAAAAACATTGTGAGCTTGTTAACACCATTTTTCGATTTAGGGATCCGTTTCTGAAATATTTGGGTTTAAAATGCAAATTTTTGTTGGAGGCAAGTGTCCCCCCCCCCCCCCTATCTGCTAAATGGTTACATATGGCCACGTGAAAAAATTCACAGCTATAGTATATATAATGTAGTTTAAAGGAAAACTATCAAAGCTAAGTAGGGTATACAAATTAAAAAGTTATAGGCGATCAACTTATAAAATGTAGTCAGAAAAAGAAATTTCATACAAATTTAATAGATAATTAGTTTTAAACGTTTTTAGTGGCATAAACTCAAAGTTGGCATTCGAAACTACGGAACTCTACACTGCGCGTGGCCCGACACGCACTTGTCCAATTATTTAAAGCTAAATTCAAATATTTTTCTACACATACGTAAAAGCACAGACACAGATTAGTTCCAATAAAATGTTATCAAAATAGTTTTTAGTAGTTTTCTGGGCACGATTCAATATTGATCGGCACATTGCATAAGGTCAGTCCGTCCAGTTTAATCATTTTTTCAGTTATTTACACATTTTGTAAGTAGGTTTTGTCTTATTTCTAGTTCATCCGTTTGAACAGCCAGGCGACAACTGTCTTTACATACGGTTATTGATAATAGCTGCAAGTGATCCCAGGATGGTTAATTATTTAGACGTGGATAAATTTTTAACGCGATCGGATTATGAACAGTTGTTAAGGCCATACCTGAATTTTCCGGGGTCCAGTGGCGCCCCCATTTGAAATAAATCATTTAAAACGAAACGGTGATATCATTCAAAATTTTGTCTTGACCAAACCCTAGATAACCCTTTTAACTATTTTATGAACTACTGTTTATAATTTAAAGTATGAACGTGAAGCTTTTCTACGCACATTAGCTAAAAGTGGCCGTTATTCGCAAATGTGCGTAGAAAAGATTCACGTTCATACTTTAAATTATAAACAGTAGTTCATAAAATAGTTAAAAGAGTTATCTAGGGTTTGGTCAAGACGAAATTTTAAATGATATCACCGTTTCCTTTCAAATGATTTATTTTAAATGAGGGCGCCACTGGACTCCATAAAATTCAGGTAGCCCCTTAAGAGGCCGTCTATTAAATTTGACAAATTTCACTCAACTTTGCGTCGTGTTTTTGAGAAAACTACAGGATTATCATTAAATTTTTTTATATATTATGAAAGATAATATCATATTATTTAGCATGAGTGAACCATTTTTCCTATGAACTTGCTTGTTTTAGTATAATTCACTGGAATCCAACGTGCGTTTTGCCAAATTTCGCAAGACGCGTGGCGGGGCTTTCGAGATTTTCAAATGATTTAATCATTAACACCCGGTAAAAAAAATACACAAATATAGCTGAATAAGTATTTTCTGACATGAGTGAAGCTTTTTTCATTGTTTTATTTAAATTCACAAGGAAAAAAAATCAACAAGTCGCGTAATTTTCGCAGAAATCGATGTAAATAAAGTCGCTTGTATTTGTGTTTTGAGCTCCTATTTTAGAAAAATAAAAATAACGTTACAAACGCCATTTCATGCCCTTTTTAAATATGTCAAACACATCATAATTATATTTTTTTAAATAATGTAAAAAAATAAAATCATATCGCATAAAAATTTATTTAAATAGGATGCGGTTTACCCTCCGACGGCAGTCCGCGCGCAGCGCTTACGGCGAGAGGACGTATTTCTTTGCGCCAACGCCGACCTCGTAGACACTGTGCGATGACGTGCGCAAACCATAGAGTGACTGATAGGATTTGATCATTGGAAAACTTGATTACTTATAGTAATTTATTTGTGTCGTTGAACGTACTGTCGTAAATATAATGGGCTATCGGATAAATTTTTCAAACTTGAAAAGAAATAGAAAATTTATCAAGTTCTCCCTAATTGCCCCGTATTTCTAAAATGAAGATGTTGCTCCCATTCCATCGCTGGGCGGTGGTGTTCAGCGCTGGTGTGGCCCTAGGCCATATGCGCAGGCACTGTCTGCTCCGCGGTGGAAAGGGACGCGATGTAGCGGCCATTTTAAGAAATTCAGTTTACATGAAAATGCGATTTCACTAATATCGTCTAAGTAACCAAACATAATTATTGAAAGATTTTTTATATTTAATTTGCCGTACTCATTTGGGGAGTGTAGCACGGCAGCTGAGTGCTGGCACCGGATGCCGTCCTCTACACCCCAAATTTAAGATGGAACAAATTTTGAAAAATCAATAAAAAATAGTTAAATTCATTTTTATTCCAAAAATTTGTTAGTAAAAACTTTAATTTGGAGAATACAGTCTGCGATTATGTTGGAGGATGCGAACGAAAAAAAAAATAGAATGAGCAAACGAGCTAAAAATAGAACGTTGATAATGTGAAACGGAAAAATAAATACTATGGTGCCACTAATTCTGCAAAAGGCAAAAAGTAAGCTTAAGTAAGTCACTAGACAAGACGTTTGTCAGTTTGGTGTCTAGACTGGACCTGATTTGTTAATTAAAACTGAAATTATCAGGCGAGACGATGAGATTTGGGAAAATAAAATGTAAGACCGGTTGATAAATTTTTATCATAAATTATTACTACTGGAAATCATCGATCCGCCTAAATGTCGTTCAATGAAACTCCTGCAGCTATTAGACCTATATTATAATTAATACGTGCTTGTACCTTCAATAAGTATCCTAGCTATTGTTACGAAAGTGGGGTTTGAGATTTGGAAAAAAATGCCAACACTCTTCTTAGGGAATTTATTCACTATGCAACCAAAGATTGACACACTAATATGGTCTTCGAAACGTCCATTGTCCAAGTCTTCATGCAGTCATAGTCCAAAATTCGTCGCTGAAGTTGTATAGGTTACGCGCCGATAATATTTGTTAAATCTCTTTGAAGTTATCTCACCACTTTTATATACGCCTGCCAAGGTACGAGAATAGATATTTCTAGAAAATTCATGTGCTTGACCCTCCGTCACCCCGACTTAGAATGTTAGTGTTGGTTGACCGATGTGAACTCGGGATTATTCTCAAACATTCCACAACCTTCTTTTTAATTCTTCATCATTCTGGATTATTCTATAAATTTCTAGAACATTCCACATTATTTTAGAACTTGCTAATTCTTCTGGAATTCTCTACTTCTAGTAGCTTTGCGACACTATTTCTCATCATTGTGCTAAATTTCATCGAAATCCGTTTATATGTTAGATATTATTTGTTTTGAGCACGCAAGGTTTAAAACGGTAGTCAGATTTGCGTGCTAACATGAGGCTTTTCTGCAATAATTTTAATCGAAAATCAGAAGCAAATGTAGCGTTTCCTGTCAAGCAGATTAGTATGTGTACTTTTTAAATGTATACTCAGACAAATTATACCAATTTTCTTAATTCTACAGTTTAATTTATTTTATTCGATAATAAGGAAGGCAACTTCTACTCTAGCGATGCAGTCGTGTGTTTCATGAACGCGCTACTGCATCGCAACATTCTCCATCGGTTTATGACCAGCGACTGCATAGCTACCAAAGAATTCACCGTGTGCTACCTCCCTAAACTCCTTTTCATTCGATATACACGCTGACTTTTCATTGGTTTTGGAAAAAAATGTCATCGTGTAAAAAAATTCTTCTATACATATTTGTGTATGACAAGACAAAAATGTTGCGAAAATGACTTCTGATCGAGACCACGTAGTGTTAAATAAAAGATTCGCATAGATTCCATGACAAGTGTTTATCTCCACCGTCAATGCCCCAGAATCTTGTAAAAGACATTTAATTTCTACCTTCATTATTTATTCAGAATGAATTCTCACCAACCGGTCAATTAGTGCTGCCAATTTTTAAAATATCCGTCTGTTCGTTACAACTTGCCACAGATACCCGACCGTACGGACATACCAACTGTATCAATCGACTTCCACTTAGGTTTTATTAATTTAGCAACACTTATGACAACTGCCAATACTGTTTACAAATCGTGATACTTATTAGCTACAACAGATCTAAGAGTTTTAAATAAAAGTAATACTTAATTGTAGTTACGCCTGACCAAAACTGCCGCGTGAGCTCGATGAACTCTGTCGGGCCGGCCAGGTGGTGGTACTACTAATTGATCTCACGATTTTTTGTTTCTGAATTTTTATTTTAACTAGCTATTTAGGTATTAATAACGATCCTTATGAAGTGGCTTTCGGCACTAAAACCATTGAAAAATCACCATGTAGAGAGTAATACGGAGTAATATGGCTTAAAATCAATGATAAGTAATACTTTGCACTACCTAATTTGCTAAAACTTGCCTTATTTAAGTTTCTATACAAATTAAATAATACTCAACTTTGCTAAAGTACCTGGGTGACCGAGCATTACTCGGTTACATATCAAACATTAACTACATTTGAAACTTGTCTAAAAACAATACAAAGTAAAAAATTATATATAAACTTGAACATAAAAAAACAAAAGTACTCATTAACAGTCACCGAGTGGGATTCGAACCCGTAACACTCTTTCTAGCGGTTCGCATCCTTAACCGCTGAGCCAAACGGATGGCGGCCGGTGCGGAGAAATTAGCGACTATATTCTGCGTGAAAAGAAAAACGCATGAAAACTCGACAACACGCGTTTTCCCAAATATAAGACTAATCTAGATCGATTATTTACCGCCGAAAACCCCCATATACCAATTTTCAGCAAAATCGTTAGAGCCGTTTTCGAGATCATCGAAATTTATAAATATATAAATAAATAAATATACCTACAAGAGTTGCTCGTTTAAAGGTATAAGTTAAAGAATAGAAGTCTCCATTATTATCACCTTCACGATTTATCATATTATTTTATCATAATATTTTTTAATTACCCGTAATCCAAAGCACTCAATGATTTAATATTCATATATTATTACTCGCATTTAAATTAGGATTGCATTTGTAATAAAACTTTTACCAAAATTTGAATAATATCTGTTAGTTTATACCAGTAAGTAAGTTAGAAAATCTTTATTGCACCAAAACATAATGTACCACCAGTATATTTAACCAAAAAACATCAACGATCGCTGAGCGCACTACACCGCGCTTTACGTCGCCTACGTAGCTCTGTGTGTGTGAGCGGCATGTCGTTGTGTGCGTGCGCCCGCTGCCAGCGTGCAAAAGATTACAGCGGGCTCTTAAGTAATAATTTGCTTAGGCCTTGGGACATCTTACTTTCACAACCACAACATTTAGTCATTAATTTAAACTTTGATCATAATGTACTAATTTTACTTTAACAGTCATGGTTTTGGTGCAGTAACTGTACCTATGTAGTGTATGACCATTACCCAAAAGATGAGTGCGAATATTGCCATCAAGTAAGCTAGGTATTTATTGTTATGTCTCAGATTTTTTTCTCTGATCCGTAAATATTAAAAACAGCGATGCCTAATGTGTAGTTATCATTCCAGTAACATATCGTATTAACTTTTCATTTAATTTTTATTTTTTTTATTTTTATTTTTAAATCAAGTACCTATTACAAGAAAGTATAATTCGAGAAGCAAATAAGCGGCTAAGTGCAAATCGGACTCGCCTATGAAGGGTTCCGTAGCAGCAAGTAACATAATATAAAATTCTTATAGTATGTTTTTTTATATTTGAGTTGATTAAATGAAAATTAAACTACGGTTTACGATTTATGACGTATTAAGAAAAGTTATTTGCAAGATCTCGTTCAAACCAATTTTCGCTGGTAGTTTGCATGGTAATGAACAGGGGGGGAGACACATTTTTCCTCTTTGGAAGTGACTTTCGCGCAAACTATACAGTTTAGAAAAAAAATGATATAAGAAATCTCAATATCATTTTTGAAGACCTATCTATAGATTCAGTTCTAAGTAAAGGGAACTCCCCAAAATGTATTTTTTTTTTCTACTTTTGTGTAAAAATCTTAATGCGGTTCACAGAATGCATCTACTTACTGAGTTTCAACAGTATATTTTTTAAAGTTTCGGAAAAAAGTGGCTGTGATATACAGATGGACAGACAGACATGACGAATCTAGAAGGGTCCCATTTTTGCCATTTGGCTACGGAACCCTAAAAACGTTAAAAGGAACTATGAAGAAAATCTTAACTAAATTATATACTCCATTAATTTATAAGTTTCGTTTTTTTATACTTGTAAGTTGGCCAACAAGCATACCTACGGTCCACCTTATGGACCGCTGTTGCCGTAGCCTATGAATGTTTGCAACCCCAGAATGTACTAGCTGCTTCTTTTCCCGCGCAGGCCGTAATAGCTGGCAAAGAGTTCAAACAACCTCAGTAACCATTTCAATAGGCGATACCGCTTAGCAACCCGTCACTAATTTGATTCCGTCTTCTGCATATATGCCTACCAAAGTGCTAAATATAGCTTTAGGAATTACCTATAACCTTGGGCACTGTCTTCCCCGCTAGGCATAAAGACGTGGTAGTATGTACGTATGTCAATCTTCCATGCTGTTCCGGAAGCGAAATAAAAACATACAATGTACCAGCTGCTTATCTTTCCGGGCAGGTCGTAAAAGTCGATCAAGGGATATAGCGCCGTACAACCTTTGCCAATTTTTTCTAACCTAGGGTTGCTTTTAGTTTACCTTTTGGCTTGCAAAAAGTAACCTCGTCAAATCACCTAGTTTAGGATTAGCGGACCCCGGATTATGAAACGATACCGCTGAAAATGCAACCGGAAATACACTAAGATAAGAAGAAGAAGTATTTACGTATATATCACACTGTATGCATGAGAAGAAAATTGGTGTAACAAAAAGTATTGTTTTTCTGTTAAAATTTGGGGTAAAATCCAATTGCCTTAAAGTTCTATAAATAACCGGCTAAGTGCGAGTCGGACTCGCGCACGAAGGGTTCCGTACCATTATCTATAAAAATCAAGTTTTTTGTATGGGAGCCTTATCTATTATTAAAGTAAAAATATAACTGAGTATTTTGATATATTATTTCAAGTGCCTACCTGTTGCCATTATTGTTATCGAGCAAAAAATGGTCAAAAAAATCGCTTTTAATGTATGGGAGCCCCCCTCAAATATTTATTGACCGAGCGAGCGAAGCGTCTCAGTTTCGAGACTAGCCAAAAATTCTCTTGTTCGTCTGTCTGTCTGTCTGTCGATCTGTCTGTTCTCGCCTACAGGTCGCATTTCTTAACCGATTCTCATGAAATTTTGTAAGCAGGTTCAGCAACTAAATAGAATTTTTTTGTCGAGTCAGTTCTTCGAAAATTTTCAAAATAGTGGAAATATGGGGGTTGAAAATTTTAAAACTGTCATATAGCCGCCATTTCAAAATATTTTCAAAAATGTCATTAGACTTTTTTGTTGCTATTTTGAAAACGATATTTTTTTATTTGAACAACTTTTTTTGTCTGAACAACTTTTTTATACGTTATACTTAAACGGGTTTAGGGTGACTCGCGAAGTCTAGGTGACTAGGCCGTAACAAATGTACAATACAAATCCTCTTACAAAATATACTCAAACTATTTAACGGTTAATTTAGTCCGGGCTACTGAACAACTTTCTTAAAAATACATATCTTCCCTGGGGTCCAGAAGTAATTTCTCTGAATAACTATTATGGGTATTATTTTGAGTTTCATAAGTAGTTCTATAAATTTTATCATATTTAACCGACTTAAACGAAAAGGGTTTTGCTTATTTTACGATTAGTTTTTTTTTCAGTTTTTGCTTATTTTTTGCTTGATTGATTGTTGACTTGTTTATTAAATTTAGCAATTTTGTTGAGCGAACTTTCGTTCAAGCGCTATCGCTGCTTGTCTGTGCTTCTGTAGTAGTATTAGTAATTATGCTACGAACTAACAAGAGATCAACAGCAATAAAACCCCGCGAAGTAGCTTTACGAAGAAAGTAAGAAACCAATGAGCAGCAGCATAGAGCCATGGCAATACAAATAAACATTTAAACCTGGTTTTTCCAACATCGAGCTGACTTTGTCATTTGAAAATTTATGGGTAATTTTTCGGTGAAAAACTCCAGTAGTCTTTCACCGAAAAATTACCCATCCAGAACTGAATTTCAGCATCACGGTAGACCTCATATCCATGGGATTGTATGGTTGAAAGGTACTCCTGACATTTCAGAGATAGATCGAAAGTCATTTGAAGAAAGGGCTGTGATTGGCAACTATTTTGGAAATTTGGTCACAACCATGAATTCGCATATCGGTAAACCTGCACCTATAATAAAATTCATCCAAATTAGGTACATTATTCTGAAATAATAATCGCGACGTCTAAGTTCGTGGCGAACTACTGGTTTTATTTTGTTTTTAGTATTTGTTGTTATAGCGGCAATAGAAATACATAATTTGTGAAATTTTCAACTATCTAGCTATCGCGGTTCTTGAGATACAGCCTGATGACAGACAGACGGACAGATGGACAGACAGCAAAGTCTCAGTAATAGGGTCCCATTTTTACCCTTTGGGTACGGAACCCTAAAAAGTAAGAAAGACAGACAGCGGAACCCTCTGATTACAGAATCCTTATCATTACAAAGTATTTTAGCTGAAGCACACAAAATCAGCTATAGTTTTATACAAATATTATTTAATGTTTAAAAAAACTAGCCGTCTGCCCGTGACTTCATCAGCACAAACATTATCATGTCTTTGTACAGAGAGCGATCGGTTATGATTTTATTATATGTATTGATATATATACAGCAAATTTTGCAACGTTTCAAAACGATACGTAACAAAGTATGAACAGAATGGACGTCATGTGCGTGGAATTTGGGAGAATGGCTGAAATATATGGCGACGCCCAGTAAGAGTTGATTTGAATGTGGGTTCTAATGGGTGCCAGGCTAAACATAAATTGAATATTAGTAAATATAGTGTTTTTTGTAGTTATAAATAAATAACCTAATATTGTATACGATTATAAAGCAATATACGCAAAGATATGAAGACAAAAGCTATTGGAACACATGGACGCAATACTAATGGAAATTAGAAAGACGCCAAAACATAACCGGGATATATATATATATATATATATATATATATTCTGTTCAATTTGCAATGTTCATGCAATCAAATGTAGTTTTGCCGTACATTCGAAAGTTTCAAATGAAAAATGCTAAACTATTGATATGTGGTATATCAGTATGGATATGTGTTTTAGAGCAATACTATTGATTACCAACAATACTATCAATAGTATCGATAGTATCGATCCTGACAAAGAACAAACTGTCATGAGTTTCTTTAGAATTGCGTCTCGAAAATGTATGAACTATTAATAGTGTCAATAGTTTTTGTATTATTAAAAGCAATGCTATCAATAGTTTGTTCGTCACCGGAATCGATACTATCAGTTGTATTGATAGACTATCGAAAGTATCGACTTTATTTAAAATACCGATAGTGAATCGATAGTCTGTCGACAGTGGACTGCAACTTGCCGCCACGTTTGAAACACAAGTCTCGAACTTGTTTTGGGTTTGATTGATTTAAAAGTCTGTGTGATTTGTCCGTATACATTTTTGTATAGATACCTATATTTATATTTAAAATTTATTTCAGGTCCATGGGAAAATACGTGTCAGGAAAATGCAGAAGTGTTTCTTTTTTTGTTTCACTATAACTTTTTATAAAGTAGTATTTTGTTATTTACTGACAACGCAGAGTTCCTTCCAATCAGCCAGTTCATTTTTTGGAATCTTATATCAAGTTCCTCTCTTTTGTTTTTGACGTGGGCTTTCCAGCGAAGCTTCGCATCAAGAGTCGTACCTAGGTACTTAACAGTGTTTTCATATGGCACCTGCTGCTGTCCACTTATGTAGACGGGACAGAAGTCATCATATTTATTCGTGAAGTTGACGTGGACAGACTTTGATTCGTTTAGCTTTTTTCGCCAATTCTTTGTCCAGTTCTGAACTTTAACAGCGGCTTGGACCTTCTCTGCTGCTTCTGCATAACTATTTTCGACCGCCATAATAGCCGTGTCATCAGCGAAGGTCGCAATTGTGTTTTCTTCTAGTTTAGGCATGTCACAGGTGTATAATAGGTACAGGACCGGACCTAATACACTTCCTTGAGGTACTCCAGCTTTTATTTCCTTAACTTCAGAGTATGCATGATCTTGTCGCACTCTAAAGGCTCTATCACTTATATAATCTCTACAAAGATTTAGGGAAGCATTTTTTTAGTTTCATACCTTATGCTTGTACTATAACTAGAAAGATAGTTAAACAAACTTTTTTATTTTCTGTTCAATGATGTTAGTAATCCTACCTACTTGATCAATTGTAGAGTGATTTTCTCTAAAGCCAAACTGGTATTCAGGAATAAGGTTTCTGGTTTCTATGATAGGTTTTAACCTTTTAAGTAACAGTTTTTTAAACAGTTTTGACATTACGGGCAGCAAGGAGATTGACTATACGACGTTCTTTCATTTGGTGGTTTTCCAGGTTTTGCTATCATTATAACTACAGCTATTTTCAACAAGTCTGGTACCTACATATCTAAGTCTCAATGCAGCATTTATCACATTCGTTAGCTTAACTACGGCTTTCCTAGGAAGGTTGTGTAATATTTCACCTAATCTATACTAATATTATAAAGCTGAAGAGTTTGTTTGTTTGTTTGTTTGTACGCGCTAATCTCAGGAACTACTGGTTCGAATTGAAAAATTCTTTTTGTGTTGGATAGACCATTTATCAAGGAAGGCTTTAGGCTATAGAACATCACGTTGCGACTAATAGGAGCGAAGAAACAGTCGAAAATGTGGAGAAAACGAGGAAAATTATTTATCTTTGAGGGCTTCCGTTGCGTGCCCTGCAAAAACCGGTCGAGATACCCAAAAATATGTATGAAAGAGTTATTACTCTTTAAATTATCTAAAAAAATGTCCGCAACAGTATATATCTTTCTTTATAGATTAACTCACAATAACCGTTTTTATGATAATCAAATTTGGTCGAAATTAATGCATTATTACAAATTATTTGTCAGAGTTATATCAACATAATAATATTAATCTTTATCCAAATAAATTGTGACGATCCGCAAATTTACGTTCTCGTCATATCATTCTCAAATATTTATAAATGTATACCAACTTCATACGATACTCATTTCAAGTCAATGATGTAACATGATTCATGCCTTAGTCGGTAAAAGTTCTTATCAATGAGGGTTAGTTTGTACCAGGTACTCGTTTTGATAAGGGATGTAATAAATATTTAAAAAATCGTTTGGCTGACCCATGTTTGCCTAAGTGATTCTGTTTTACAATAATGAGAAACGTTCAGTTATCCACTAACGAATAGACTTTCTTTGTGTGCATATTGGTTGAATTAGTAAAAAACTATTAGTCGATATTGAATTTTGGTCTTTATTAGTGTAAGAGTTGGTTTAATTTAGTCGGAATGGGTTGAGATGCAAGCTGAGATATTGTCTCGCTTCAACATATATTGGTTTCTCTTTCTAACTCATAAATATTGTTTTTACTTATAAACCATTTCGAACACTTGGCTAAAATTCTGAGTACAGCGCTAGAAATCAACAAAAAATGTAATGTAATATTACATTTTTTGTTGATTTCTAGCGCTGTACTCAGAATTTTAGCCAAGTGTTCGAAATGGTTTATAAGTAAAAATATATGTTAATCTATAAAGAAAGATATATACTGTTGCGGACATTTTTTTAGATAATTTAAAGAGTAATAACTCTTTCATACATATTTTTGGGTATCTCGACCGGTTTTTGCAGGGCACGCAACGGAAGCCCTCAAAGATAAATAATTTTCCTCGTTTTCTCCACATTTTCGACTGTTTCTTCGCTCCTATTAGTCGCAACGTGATGTTCTATAGCCTAAAGCCTTCCTTGATAAATGGTCTATCCAACACAAAAAGAATTTTTCAATTCGAACCAGTAGTTCCTGAGATTAGCGCGTACAAACAAACAAACAAACAAACTCTTCAGCTTTATAATATTAGTATAGATTAGGTGAAATATTACACAACCTTCCTAGGAAAGCCGTAGTTAAGCTAACGAATGTGATAAATGCTGCATTGAGACTTAGATATGTAGGTACCAGACTTGTTGAAAATAGCTGTAGTTATAATGATAGCAAAACCTGGAAAACCACCAAATGAAAGAACGTCGTATAGTCAATCTCCTTGCTGCCCGTAATGTCAAAACTGTTTAAAAAACTGTTACTTAAAAGGTTAAAACCTATCATAGAAACCAGAAACCTTATTCCTGAATACCAGTTTGGCTTTAGAGAAAATCACTCTACAATTGATCAAGTAGGTAGGATTACTAACATCATTGAACAGAAAATAAAAAAGTTTGTTTAACTATCTTTCTAGTTATAGTACAAGCATAAGGTATGAAACTAAAAAAATGCTTCCCTAAATCTTTGTAGAGATTATATAAGTGATAGAGCCTTTAGAGTGCGACAAGATCATGCATACTCTGAAGTTAAGGAAATAAAAGCTGGAGTACCTCAAGGAAGTGTATTAGGTCCGGTCCTGTACCTATTATACACCAGTGACATGCCTAAACTAGAAGAAAACACAATTGCGACCTTCGCTGATGACACGGCTATTATGGCGGTCGAAAATAGTTATGCAGAAGCAGCAGATAAGGTCCAAGCCGCTGTTAAAGTTCAGAACTGGACAAAGAATTGGCGAAAAAAGCTAAACGAATCAAAGTCTGTCCACGTCAACTTCACGAATAAATATGATGACTTCTGTCCCGTCTACATAAGTGGACAGCAGCAGGTGCCATATGAAAACACTGTTAAGTACCTAGGTACGACACTTGATGCGAAGCTTCGCTGGAAAGCCCACGTCAAAAACAAAAGAGAGGAACTTGATATAAGATTCCAAAAAATGTACTGGCTGATTGGAAGGAACTCTGCGTTGTCAGTAAATAACAAAATACTACTTTATAAAAAGTTATAGTGAAACAAAAAAAGAAACACTTCTGCATTTTCCTGACACGTATTTTCCCATGGACCTGAAATAAATTTTAAATATAAATATAGGTATCTATACAAAAATGTATACGGACAAATCACACAGACTTTTAAATCAATCAAACCCAAAACAAGTTCGAGACTTGTGTTTCAAACGTGGCGGCAAGTTGCAACTTAGGAAAACATTTTGAAACAGATTCTAATATGAAATGTTGAATCACGTGTATTATCGTACAAATAACAATATTACAAAATATCACGAGTCGTTCGACCACGCAGACAAGAAGTCCTGGCAAAAACGTCATCCGTGACATTCGTACATTTCTTGCACCGCCGTGGATGAAGGCATTTTTGCTCGCCGCTTTATGTAATTTTAACTAAACAGCCGGTTTTATACTGCGGCGACCACTGAAATATTTGTGTATACTTACATGTAGCGTGTCACTACTATCAGACACCCAGGCGACGTAAACGAATCTCAACTAGATACAACTTGCCTATAATAAATTATATTAAATATTCAAATGATTTCAACTTATGTCAAATCGGTATATCGTTTCAAACCTGCAATCAAAAAAACCGGTCAAGTGCGAATCGGATTCGCGCACTATACTAACACTAATGCGGGTTCCGTACCATTATCAATAAAAAATCGCATTTGTTGTATGGGAGCGTCCCATATTTATTTTATTTTGTTTTGTTTTTAGTATTTGTTGTTATTATAAAATTTCAACTATCTAGCTATCGCGGTTCTTGCGATACAGCCTGGTGACAGACAGACGGACACACGGCGAAGTCTTAGTAATAGGGACCCGTTTTTGTCCTTTGGGTACGGAACCCTAAAAAAAGAGTGTGTGTACTCGATGGCGTGTACTTATGTACAATCTACACGCGTTAGATATAAGTAATACTTCTTTGGCGTGAACATAAATAGAGAGAAGATAGGTACGATCGCAGATTTTTATATAATACTAGCCGAAGCCCGCGACTTCGTTCGCGTGGACTTTATGTCTCTGGAAAATGCTCATCAGGCTGAACAACTTTTACTAAGGCGGCATTTTTATATCTCTATAGTTTAGCTGGACCATTATGGTTCTGCATCAGGCGTTCCATTTCCCAAAATCATTTATACCCTATATGTTGCCCAGGCTTAATACCTATATAACAAAAAAAGTTTCGTTCGAATCCGTCCAGTATTTCCGGAGATTAGCGTGTACAAACAGACAAACAGACAAACAGACAAACAGACAAACAGACAAACAGACAAACAGACAAACAGACAAACAGACAAACAGACAAACAGACAAACAGACAAACAGACATACAGACAAACAGACAGACATTTTTTTTAAAATTCTTACTCTATTACAACGTCTCCATCGCCCCCAATATTTTTTTTGGAAATATATTTAATGTACAGACACACTTTTTTTTACTGTTTTATTATATGTATAGATATGTATAGATATCCAATGAATATTTGATATTTAATATAAATATGGGAGACCTTTGCCCAGCAGTGGGACAGTACAGGTTAAGTAAAAAAAATATATATATATAAATATCCCATAAAATAATTTAAACAACGAATTTACGAACTATGTCCAGGTCCAGGTTTTGCTAATTTGATTGTTCATGTAGTAGATTCAGAGATATGGGACTAAAGCAAGTAGATTAGATAAGTCACGTTCAGAAGTTCGTAGGTTTATTGTCAAATTCTAAATAAAAAGTAAACAATAATTTTTCGGTATTTTATTATTATTTTCAAAACATAAATTATAAATACTTATTTTTTGTTTATTAATAGGTACATGTTTACCTACTAAGTATATACCTATAATTATTTCTTTTAATTAATATATGTTTTGTAAAAAATATTTGTTTCAGTTTCAGAACGAACTCATATCGTAGAAATTAGAAATATTGTGGAGACTTGGAGAGAAATGCATTCGGTTTCAAAAGCAAACAACGTTGCCGTCTCGTGCCGCTATGTACCTACTACATTTTGCGCGTTGCCCGCTGCTAGCGGGACGGCAACGTTCATTCTGTTTGAGCTAAGTCTTCTGACTTATTACTAGGTACATTTAGATATTTTTATTACAGCGCCATCTAGATGATGTCCAAGTATATCCTTGCAAGCATTGAGCTGTCAAATTAGACAAATGCAGTAGTTTGTAATAAATCTGCTAGATGTCACCGCAAAATGAATTCTATTTATTACGCACACATTGTTAGAAATGTTAATTTTTGTCTTGTTTTAAATATCGTTTTTCTTGTAAAGTACTGTAAATTATTATGACAGATTTTAAAGGCGAGCACTACAACTTCATGAAAATTGGAAAATCGATCGTAATATGAGAAACACTATCCACATTAAGAGAATTGCTGTAAAACAAAATGTATGGACGGCCAAGGTTCGCAATCACCTTAACCGATTGCATTTAGAAGTAGATTCTTTCCGCCAATGCGGTGATACGTATGAGCAAACGCTCAGACGTACCTCCGAGTTAGAAAAAGAGCTGGGAGGGGCATATAGACTCATAAGTAGTTACGAGCAAGATGCCCAGTCGCGTCAGTCAGCGGAGGTGTCCAGCCTCTTTGACGAGCTCATTGATAGTGTCCCTGTGCCTCCCTCAACAAATTCCTCAGTAATTGATCTCACTAGTGAGACATCATGCAGTTATAATTACTTAGATAATTCAAATGCCATGAATAGTCACAACAAAGTTAAAAAACATTTAAAAATTTGTAAAAAAATCAAGAAAACCAATAATAAATTAAAGATAAATCTCAGGAAATCATGTTTATTAAAATCCAGTTCATTAAATTGTAAATTACAAACAGAGCTAGACTTATGTAATGAAAAATTGGCGGAAAGTCAAGAGTTGTATGAGGTCAACAGGATTAGACTTGAGTCTCATATTATTAAATTGCAGGAGGACTACTCCTCATTATTTTCTAAGTATAATAATCAACAAAAACAAAATACTGAGCACATGCTGACTGTGGAGAAATTGATTAGCGACAGCAGGTACAATCAAGAAACCCTTGATTTATTAGCTAAGCAATGTACTTGCGGGCAGCTCAACCAGCCCACCATCAGTGTCCCCACACCAGATCTCTCTCCTTGTGACAGTAATTTGTGCAATAATGTATCTGATTGCGTTGACCTCATGGAACCTCCATGTAATACAATAGTTTTTTCTGATAGTATGGGTTGCAATATGGGTTGCATGCTTAACACACTTCTTGTTAACAATTGTGTTAATTACTGCTTCCCGAATGCAACCTATACCCAAATTTTAGATAAAATTAAATTAACCAAACTAAATAGTAAATCTACTGTTGTATTACTGATAGGCAATAGTAATAGAATAGGAAAAAAAGAAATAATCAGCTGTATGGATTATTTAACTAAACTAGAAGTAGGCAAAACAATTTTATGTGCATTTCCATATATACGTTGCCAGTCTCCAACAAATAATAGAAACATTCACTGTCTCAATACTTTGATACATAATATAACATGTCGTTATAGTGATAAATTAGTGTTTTTTGACACCAATAATTTCATAGGTGAATGTGATCTGACAAAAGATAATATTTATTTTTCAAAATATTCTAGACGTAATATTGCTACGTTAGTAGCAAATAATATTAATTTTTGGACGAGTTTACATTGTAAACGAAAACCTAGTTTTAAGACGCCTACCGATTTACCAGGAATATGTGATGGTAAATCTGTAGACTTGACGGCAGTTTTAAACTGAACATTAAGACAACGGAAAGGCCTCATGAACTAAGAATAGTACATCAAAATTTAGAAGGTTTTTCCGGCAAAGAATTATTAGTTGAATTATTTCTTGAAGAATTGGATGTTGACATTTTATGTTTGACTGAACATTGACTGTATGAGAGTCAGATGATGTTCAGCCTAAACAACTATAATATTGTTAGCTGCTTTAACAGGAAGTCTGCTCAGAGAGGGGGTTCCATAATTTTTGTAAAAGATTCTTTCCGTAGCAAAGAGCGGACGGATATTGTCAGACTTTCTGTTGAGCGTGTTTGTGAGGTACCTGTGCCGAGCTAGATCATCATATAATTATTTGTGTATACAGTCCTCCTAATAGTGATTTTAAAAGTTTTCTTAAAACAATGGACCAGGTACTTAAGTCCTGTTCATCTAGTAAAAAGAATTTAATTGTTTGCGGAGATTTTAATGTTGATATCTTAGTAGATAATCCAAAAAGTACACAATTTCTAAATCTTTTTAAATGTTATGAATTAGTAAACGTATTTTTTGAGCCAACACGTATCACTGCTACATCTGCTACTTGTCTAGACAATTTTTTTAGTAATATTAAATATTCTGTTAAATCAGTTATTAATAAACTGCCTTCTGATCATTCAGGTGTATATGTAGTTTATGTCAAGGAGTCCAAAGGCAAGTCCATCATTTTGAACAAAGATAAGACTTTTTGTAGGCCGATTACTTCTAAAAATATACAAAAACTAAAAAATAATTAAGATAACAAATTGTTGTCGGTCGTTTACACAGGAAAAAATCCTGATGACCATTACAATAAACTATTTAACGTTATTACCTCAGAATATTCAAAAACTCTGAAACAAAAACAAGTTGTAGTGCATAGAAAATTACAGTTTAGTGAGTGGGTACTACCGGCATCTACATAAGTAGGAGCAGGCTTTATGACTTATATTCCCAAAAACAATATAATTTTAGTCCTTCCTTTCTAGAATATGTTAAAAATTATTCCAAAATATTTAAAAAAGTTTGTAGACAAGCCAAGGCAAATCGTATAAGTAGAAAAATAAATAATGCTCCTAACAAAATAAAAGAAACTTGGAATGTTATAAATAAAGAAACGGGTAAAAATAAAGCCAAAGAAAATATCTGTCAAATCAATTCTTGTGGTAAGACTATTACTAAAATTAAAGAAATAGTAAATATTTTTGATGATTTCTTTACTAACATTCCTTTGGAACTTACTTCTAATGTGAATTCTAGCCCCCAGCATGCTAAAGCCTTGCTTAAGAATAATGTTAGGCCTTGTGATTCTAAATTTAAATTTAAGCATATTGGCCCCAAAGATATAATAGATGCATTTAAACAGTTAAATTTAAAAAAATCTGAAGACCATTGGGGCATGTCAGTTGCTGTAGTAAGCCATATCATAAATATCATAGCTGCTGATTTAGCTTTTATATTTAACGAATGTATTGATGAAGGCATATTTCCTAACCTAATGAAATGTAGTAAACTAATCCCCTTATTTAAAAAAGGAGAAAAAACAGATCCTGGCAACTACAGACCTATATCTATCCTGCCAGTTTTGAGTAAGGTGTTCGAAAAGATAATGCTCAATCAAATGCTTCTTCATTTTAAGACCTACAACCTTTTCCATAGCCAACAATTCGGCTTTACTGGCGGGAAATCGACCACCGATGCGGGAGTAGCACTTGTTACTCATATATACGACGCATGGGAGAACAAAAATGATGGAATTGGATCATTTTGTGATCTCTCCAAAGCATTTGATTGCGTAGATCATCCGACACTTTTGCTTAAATTTCGTCAATACGGTTTTGATGATAATTCAATAAAACTTATAGAATCTTATTTAACAGATAGGCATCAGACTGTTGATTTAAATGGCATAAAATCGCACGGATCTAATGTTAAGATAGGCGTACCGCAAGGTTCAATTCTTGGACCTTTCCTTTTCTTGGTTTATGTCAATAACTTGCCTTACATGGTTGAGAAGCAGGCTGGCATAGTGCTGTTTGCTGATGACACCTCGCTTATATTCAAACTTGATCGTCATAGCACAAACGCTAGCGCGGTGCAGCACCTTGTCTTCCATTTCTGATTGGTTTTCTGCCAATAATCTCATGTTAAATGCGAAAAAGACTCAATGCGTTCGATTTTCTCTTCTCAATGTGAGACAGGGCTGCGTTGACATAATGATAGATGGTGAAAAACTCGATCTTGTTGAAAGTACTACCTTCTTAGGAATTACAATAGACTCGAAACTTCAATGGGGTGCTCATATAACTAAACTTTCAAATAGGCTTAGTTCTGCGGCTTATGCTGTTAGGAGAATAAGACAATTGACAGATGTAGCAACTGCTAGACTAGTGTACTTTAGTTACTTTCATAGTGTAATGTCTTACGGCATACTCCTGTGGGGGAATGCAGCCGATATTCAGGCTATTTTTATTTTACAAAAACGGGCAATTCGTGCTATTTACGGGTTAGGATCTAGAGACTCACTCAGAGAATTATTCAAGAAAATAGATATACTTACCTTAGCATCACAGTATATATTTGAAAACATAATGTATGTAAGGAAAAATATTTCCTCATACAATAAAGTAAGCGATTTTACCGATAGAAACTTACGTAATAAGAATGACTTAGTTGCCCCGTTTTATAGGCTTAAAACAATTAATAAGACATTTATGGGGAACTGTATACTTTTTTATAATAAATTGCCAAAATCGATCCTTGATATGCCAGACAAAAGATTCAAAACTTATGTAAAGAAAGAACTTTGTGAGAAGGCTTATTATAGGACCGATGACTACCTTAAAGACAAAAAAGTCTGGCGTGAGCTTGACGCGGGTCCCTCTAAAAGTTTGTAATAAAGGTACTCGAAAATGTCATAATTTGATACATTTTGTACAAACTGAATCTACAACTTGACATTACTTTAAAATTTTGACATTCTAAAAATTAAATTTAAATTATGATATGACATAACAAACAAAACAATGTATTCTCTGTCCACATTAACTTTAAGTAATAATTTAATTGTGAGTTGACGTCCTTGGAGAAAAGGTGCAGTGCAGTTTGTTACCGCTTCTTCTGCACTAGCGCTTTGGAAGCGGTAGTAAACTTAGTTGTAAGTAACTATTTGACTCAACAATTGTGCAACAAAATAATGACGATTATTAAGAGATATTATAAATATCCTATAATAATAAAGATATATTTGATTTGATTTGATTTGATTTGAGAAAATGGACATGGATGTCACCTGGTGGGATGTACAGAAATGAAATAGACTTAATATTAAGTAACAGGCCCAAGTCATTTCAAGATTTAGGAGTACTGAATAGTGTAAACTTTAACAGCAATCATCGGATGGTTAGGGCAACTCTATCATGCAAAGAACAGAAGAAACAAAGAAAACACTTTAACCAAAGGCATAATAGGACAATAACAGATGTTAACTCACAATCTGCTACACATAAAGAAACTAACAAAACCCAAGAGCTCTATGACGCAGAAATTAACGATATTTTTAACACAAATAATAGAGTAAAAATAAGCAAAACCAAAAATGCACTTACCCCTGAGACACTAGATCTTATTCGGGAAAGAAAACAACTACTAAAGAACAGAAAAGATAAAACAACACTACATAAAATATCAGTTATTAGTAAGAAAATAAGCCGTGAAATAAAACAAGATAGATCAAGAAAGAGGATCAAAATTATCACAGAGCACATAGAAAAAACAGGTGGAATAAACAAAGCACTAAAGAAACTCAGAGAGGAAAAGTTATGGATCCCTAAAATAAAGAAAACTAATAATAGCCATGAAACAAAACGACAACCACTTTGAAAGATTGCAACAGACTATTATCGCAAACTATATTCCTCTGAAAGCAACCGAGAAGGCATAAAAAACCTTGAAGACGATATTGAGGAAATTCCTCCAATCCTTGTAAACGAACTTCAGCATGCAATAATGACACAGAAAAACGAGAAAGCTCCCGGACCAGATCAAATAACCAATGAGAGGATGAAAGCATCACTGCCAGAAGCAACCGAAAGATTAACAACTCTTTTCAATCTCATATTGACTACTGAAACCAAACCTAAACAATGGACTAATAGTACAATAATCCTTATCCATAAGAAAGGAGACAGATCAGATATAGGAAACTATCGCCCAATAAGTTTGATGTCTAACATTTATAAGGCCTTCTCAAAAATAATACTTAATCGCATTACAAAAAAACTAGACGAGCAACAGTCAAGAGAGCAGGCTGGATTTAGATCGGGGTTTTCCACAATGGACCACATACATGTGATAAAACAATTAATCGAAAAATTTCAAAAATATAACAGACCACTGTATGTATCCTTTGTGGATTACAACAAAGCATTTGACTCCCTAGAACATGAGAGCATTTGGGTAGCTTTGAAAAACCAAGGTATAGAAACAAAATATATAAGAATAATAAGAAATATATACTCCAATAGCACTGCACAAGTAAAGCTCGAAACAGAAGGAGAAGCTTTCCCAATTCACAGAGGAGTGAGGCAGGGAGACTCCCTCTCGCCAAAATTGTTCTATGCAGTCTTGGAGGAAATCTTTAAAAAAATGGATTGGGATAATATAGGTATTAATATCAACGGAACATGTCTAAATCACCTTAGATTCGCGGATGATATAATACTTATAACAGATAACCTAAATAGCCTCCAAAAAATGCTACAAGATCTGTCACGAGAAAGCAAGAAAGTGGGTCTCACGATGAACAAGGAAAAGACAAAAATAATGACTAATAGATCCCAGGTGGAAATCAAAATAGAAAACGAAGTAATAGAATATGTTAACTCTTACATATACCTAGGTCAACTAATCGCCTTCGAAGACCAAATGGGGTCAGAAATTGAAAGACGAGTCGCCAACGCTTGGAAAAGATACTGGTCCCTGAAGGAAGTATTTAAGGGGAAAAAATATAGCTTAATATTAAAAAGAAAAATATACCAAACATGCATACTACCAATACTAACTTACGGGTGCCAAACCTGGGCATGTACGAAAAAGGAACAACAACAACTAACCACATGTCAAAGGGCCATGGAAAGGAGTATGCTAGGGTTTACAAAAAGAGACAGGAAAAGAGCTGAGGACATAAGACGCATAACAAAGGTTGAAGATGCACCAACAAAAACTAGAAAACTTAAATGGTGATGGACAGGCCACATGCTCAGAGAGAATAAAAATAAATGGACCAAGGATTTAACAGAATGGACACCGAGATTCCAAACAAAAAGGAAAAAGGGAAGACAAAAAAAGCGGTGGTCTGATGACATAAAAAAGATTGGGGGCCCATTATGGCAGAGAACGGCAAGATCTAGGGAGGCTTGGAAGAAGCTGGAGGAGGCCTTTGTGTCTCAAGACACGCCAACCACAAAAGTTGGCAATTAGAGGCTAATAAATAAATAAATAAATAAACCAGGTCTACCAAATCAAATGCAGAGCTCAGGTCAAGAAAGAGGCTGGCTACTTTTTTCTTTTTATTTAGATTGTTGATGATTTCATTCACCAGTGCATCTATTGCCTCTCTAGTTCCTATGTTATTTCGATATCCGTATTGTTCATCTACCAGTATCAAATTCTCATTTAGATGTTCTAACAGCCTAGTTTTAATAAGCATTCCAAAAATCTTTGAAAAGACCGAGAGTACCGAGACAGGCCTGAAATTGCAAGGGTCCTTTTTTGAGCCTTTTTTATGAATAGGCACGATTCTGGCAATTTTTAGTTGGTCCGGAAAGGTATGCTTCTCACACACAGGTTGAAAAAATGGGTTAAGGTAATGCCAGAATGTCAATATTGTTTTTTATTAGTTTTATAGGTATTTCATCATAACCGCATGATTTTTTACTATCCATTTTTTTGACAATTTTCTCGATTTCATTTGCAGGCATTACATTTCTCCACTGCATGTCTTTTCTCACCCTTCCAATGTTAGCCTTTAACATGTCTATGGGATCTACATTTACACTTGGTGCAGCAGATTGCACCGTAAAATGTTTACGCAAGGCATCCGATACTTCATGTTGATTATTAATATTTTTGTTGTTAATTTTAAGAGTTATTTTATTATGTACTTGTTTACTTACTTTTTGTCTATGTCTATTTATTATCTTTTTATTATTTTATTATGTACTTGTTTACTTACTTTTTGTCTATGCCCTTGTTCAAATTTTTTTCCCTTTCTACTTCTAAATTCACTGCTTTTTTCTTAGCCATTCTAATTACTCTTCTGTAGATTCTTATATATTTTAATTTATATTTTTGAACAGACTCATGGCAGTCTTTCTTGGTAAAATTACATAAAAATCGCTTTGTTTTACTTGCAACTTTTATTCCCTTTGTAGTCCATGACATTTTGGTTTTTTTCTACAGTCTACTTTAATATTTTTCTTTTTAAAGCATTGCGTAAAAATATCCTTAAATGTGTTTAAAAAGCCGTTAATTCCCTTATTAGTCCAATTACACCTTTTTATTTTTTCTCTGAACAAATTATTATTTTTTTCATTAAAAAGCCTTCTTACTGTATAATAATATTGTCCCTTGTTTTTATGTTCAATACTTTTATGCAACAATAAATTACAAGAAATGGCAGCATGGCCGTCTGCTAAGTTATTGTGATCAACTTTACTTGTCGCAATCTGCTCCTCGGGTAAATTTGTCAAAAAGTTGTCCAAACAGGAAAGCCCACGCGAGTAAGTAATTTCGATTTCGAAGATGTTTTTGTTTGTTATCTTTAAGTATATCTACGTTGAAATCTCCACAGATTATTCCTTTTTGTCAAAATTGTAATCTAAAAGTCTTTCCAAACATTGTATAAATTCGTCAAAATTTCCCGTGAGAGGATTCCGATATACACAGAATATGTTGAGACTTGTTTCAATATCCCTTATACCGCATATTTCAAAGGCCTCAGCTTTATACATATTTTTACAGATCGGTAAGTCAATACATTCCCTATTTTTAAGTCCTAATATAAGAGTCCCTTTCTTTTTTTTAGTTCTTACATTATATGAAGCCAATTGGTAACCATCCATATTAAATAATTGGGCTGAATTTTTTTTAAGGCAATGTTCTGTGACACTTACATAATGTTGCTCCGTGTTCAACGAGTCCAAATATAACTCTAACTCATATTTCTTGCTATTTATCCCAGTCAGATTTTGGTGAAATATATTAATACTCAATCTAGAATCATTATTACACTGATTGCTCACGAAAAAACTGTTTTTTACAATTTATAACATTGTCTGTTTGAGTTGATCTGTCTATCTTAAACAAGGAATCCTCCGTTTGTGTACTAATACTCCGCTCAGAACATATATTTTTCTTAAATGAATTCAAATATGCATTATTTTTATATTTTAAATAAATATTTCTGTAATTTACTTGCAGTATTTGTCTGAGTATTAGCCTACATGCATATAATTTGTCAAAATATTGTTTTTCTGTGTATTTGTCAACTATGTCAATTAAATTTACATTATTAAAATTATTACATATCTTTTTTATCATGTCATTAAGAGTATTTACATTAAGATAATTATTCTTAAGTACTTCACCAACAAGTACATTAGTGTTTATTATGTTGTGCAAATAATAGTAAAGGTAAGATTGAAGTTTCAAAGGGTTTCTGTCGTGAGAACCTGTTACTATAATTATAAAATCATCGTTGGTGAAGTCCTCACAGAACATTTTACATGAGCACAATATTTGATTAGTATTAGCAAAAGGTTTAATAACACTAGTAACAATAAAGTTTTTTCCCAAAAGATTTTGCAATGTTTGCCTCATACCTTTTCCTCGTTCATCTGCGAATACCATAACTTTATGTTGTTTAGGTGTTGCTCTGGAAATCATTGACATGGAAATTGGTTTAGTAATTGCTTTTTTGCTATCTAAGTGCATAAATCTGTTATTTGAGCGTTTCTTCTCCTCCGTTTTGCTTGTTTGTTTATCATCTAATTTTATTTGACTTCTGTCACTGTCATTGTCAGTCGAATAATCTATTCTCCTTTCCAATAAAACGCTACTACTAGTGCCATCTATGCATGGCGATGGAGACGGCGGCGGATGGAGTTTTGAAGAGCCTTCATCGATTGCTTGCTTTAAGTCAGTGCTTTTGCGAGATTTTTGCTTCGGAATTTTTTTTGTTGAACCACAGATTTCTAAAAGTTGAGTAATTTTTTGGTCCTTACTTACTATAATTTTTCTTAATTTTGTATTTTCTGTATTTATGTTGTCAACTTCCGTGTTTGCCGAGTCTAGTTTTTTTTTAGTTCTTGTATAATACACTCCATGTCTTGTATTTTTTGTATATCATAAGCTCTTAGGTCCGGTATACTCCTAGTTTTAGCAATCAGGTTTGATCCCTCCGGTGAAGAAAGTGTCGTATCCTGCTTGTCATCGCCCTCAGAAGACAAAGATTCAAAAGAGTTTTCAGTTGATATATTTACAGTGAACTTATTGCGATTCGTGATATTCCTAGATTCTGATGTATTCAGTATCTCCGAGACTAATATTGGTTGGTCAGTAATGTTCTTTTGACCTCCAACCTCATGAGTAAGTGATTTTTGTAAATTTGCTCCAGGTCTCTCTCAGGTCGTCGGAGTGTGGATACTCCCTGTAGGTCTTACTGGAGAGTTTTTATCTATATCAGCCTCAAAATTGCTTTTATTTTTCAATTTAAGTTGATTTCTTTTGTTACTGTAGCAGTCGCTGCATTTCCAGTTCCCTTTCTGTATCGGTGTCATAATTAAGTATCTTTTCTCGTAGTTAGAACAACTCAGGTCATAATATTTTTTGCAATTGATACACGTAAGGAACTGTTTGCTATAATTTTTTGTTTACATTTTTTGCATGTCTTATCCATTTTTGGTGTACAATGCCCTCTAGTGTGAAATTCCCAGACTATTATTGATTTATTATGAGTAAGCACCACTTTAAGATTGTGGTTTTAGTATGGCACTGCTATTGAGCACTGCAACGTTTTTTGCTAGATGGTTATGCTACTCCTCACAAGATGGCAGCACACATCTCATCTATATGAATGCAGTACGGAAACTACGAAAAGTAACTATGAGTTCAAAGTCCAACTTGTATTTAAATTAAGTGACCGTTTGTGTTACATCTAATATTTTGGTTTCCAGTTATATTTCACTATTTTTTAATCGTTTTTTTTGCACTGTTATATTACCAGATATTGTTTTTATTGCATATAAATGAACTATAATAATTATACATTAGTTTTAGTATTCACACTGTTATCACTGTCAGTAATGTTGAAGTTTTTTAGCATATATTTTTATTTTCACAGCACTATAATTGAAGATAACACTTACACGTAAAGTTTACATCTTATACTGTTTACGAAAATAGTCAGTTCCTTTATTTACACAAGAAAAGTATTTTATTTTATATTGTAACACGGAGAGCTCAATGTTTACATGCAGGTGGCGCCACCTATTATATGTCTTTCTATTCTTCATAGAATGCTTTTAAAATCATAACATACCTACTTCATATATATGTCGCAGTTGTATTGTATAATCCGCTGTTATTCAAAAACTCTAGCTGTTAGGCATTACAGCTCGGTTTTGTAATACAGCTGATTTTTTTTTAGCTAGATCGTCCAATGCGTTACGTTCAACAAACTAGCTTACGTAAGATTGTAGACGATTAGTTCGGAATTCTGCCACATGTGGCTTGTAAAGTGTCAATGTCATAACAACAAATATAGCCTCCTATAAAGTAAATTCTTTGCCGCGTTCCGGGACTAAGCTGATTTTATCGAGAGACATCGGGGGCATCGTCTGTGATTTCGGACTGCAAAAGATTGAAAAGAATAAAGCAGACCTTTAGCTTGGTTCACATATTGTTATTTCGACGCCCACCTTCCGGCGAGATGGAAAATTCACGTGGACTGCTCCGCCATTGAGTTGTCCGGTTTATACAAATTTCAATATCCAATTGCATCGAGCTGATTATAATTTTTCATTGGTGTTTTATGATGTTGGAGACTAAATTATTTAGTAAGGAGTTGAATTGAGATTTTATTTCCATCCTACGAGTAATATAAAAATAATAAAGAACAACTATTGTCCCCTTATATATTATTTTGTTTGGTAACACAGTTTTATTCAATAATGGTAACCCTATATGTCATGTCAACGCTAGCTGTTTTGATAAGCGTGATTACGTAACTCATTGACAATCGAGCTGAACTATTTTCAGCTGTTTTACAATACCGAACTGTAATGCCAAACAGCTAGAGTTTTTGAATAACAACGGATTATACAATTCAACTGCGACATATATATTGTGTGCAAAACGAATGCATCATTTTTTAATTTTATATTAATTAAAATATACACTGTTTATCCGTTGCAAATAAAAACGTGGTGAAATTTTGGGATAGCGTCAGTCGTAGACGCAGGTAAAAAATGGAACTCGGACGCAGGACGATTACCATTGGCCGATTTCAAGAAAAAGGGCGTGGTTTATGTTTGGACTAGCGTCCCTTTAAAGGATTCTTGGAGGGAGGAAACGGGATCATTGGCGCTTCGAGCTTCGATCAACTAAGACGTCTTCGTGTTAATTCTGGTTAATTACGTCAAGTTTTATTTTAACTCAAGAAACGAAGAAGTCTTGGAAAAATAGTGTTTTGTGTGGGGAATACGTTGGTTTGACAGTATAGGTCGTTTAATTATCCCGCGGTCCCTTGATTATAACTTTAATTAGGAATATGTGGTAAAAATATTCTGAAATTAAAGTTTAGTAAATTTTAAAAATAAATTAGTTTGTCCCAAGTAAATTATAATAATTTAATAAATAATTTTAGTGTCAATTTGTAGAAATTAGATTTTTGTATAGTGTTAATTAACAATTTTAGTATAAATTCAGTATAGTGATGGTCTTTTGATTTCGGAGGATGGATTGGTTCGTTCAATGAATTTATAATAATTCATTGTTCGTTCTATTTTATCTTTCGGTATCTAAAGATTTGTTGTTAATTTATATGTATTTGGTTTTATAGTTTGAGTTTTGTGTCAGTTTGGGGCTTTAATGGTCAAACCTTCGTTAGTTTCTGTTCCTTTGGCCTACAGAAATGGAGGGATCTCCAAAAGAATAGACACTTTAGGTAAAATAGCCAGATTTGTAGCGAATTTGGCGGGTTTAATTTATTAGCCTTGTTAGCTACCCACAGTTGTTATAATGTTTCCTTGACGCTAAAGAGCCGACGATCCGAAAGGCGTGTGATTGTAATCCGCTTTAGAATCAAGGAGAACAGACGCAAATGTGGTCCCTTTAGAATGTGTAGTTAGGCTGTTTGGAATCTCCCAATCCCTATGAGATTTCATTCAGAACTCGACGGGCTATAGGTAGGTAGGTCAACCCAAACTAGCTCCGAATTTATAACAGCTAGGGAATATGACTTTCAGTCATATTCAACACACACCAGAGTAGGATTTGTAAATAGGCATTTGTAGGCGGGATTTTCTTAGATAGGCAGCTTTAGATTAGGGCGAGAGAGGCTCTCTCAAAACTCTAGCTTAGCTCTAGGCGGATATTTTCTTACACCGGAAAATATCCATGTTAGGAAATGATTCCTTACACCGGGAATCATTTTAGAAACACACATTTTGTTAGATTGGAAAGTAACCTAACACAGTAGCATCGTATTCTGTATAGGAAATTAGGAAATCAATAGGAGAATAGAAATGGAGATAGGTATAGGTAATTATGTAGGATTTACTTTTACATTTCAACTTTCTTTTATTTATGACGAAGATTAATTTGTTCAATAGATTGGTGATTTGTTGTGAAGTCTTTGACTAAAATCTGATTAAAATTTTAACATCAATGTAAATGTTTAATTACTTATATTTAATTTTAGTTGCAATTCAGCTTAGGCTTAAGAGCCCGCTGTAATCTTTTTGCACGCTGGCAGCGGGCGCACGCACACAACGACATGCCGCTTACACACACAGAGCTACGTAGGCGACGTAAAGCGCAGTGTAGTGCGCTCGCCGATCGTTGATGTTTTTTGGTTAAATATACTGGTGGTACATTATGTTTTGGTGCAATAAAGAGTTTCTAACTTACTAACTGGTATAAACTAACAGATATTATTCAAATTTTGGTAAAAGTTTTATTACATAGTAAATGCCATCCTAATGTTAATGCGAGTAATAATATATGAATATTAAATCCTTGAGTGCTTAGGATTACGGGTAAGTAAAAAATATTATGATAAAATAATATGATAAATCGTGAAGGTGATAATAATGGAGACTTCAATTCTTTAACTTATACCTTTAAACGAGCAACTCTTGTAGTTATATTTATTTATTTATATATTTATAAATTTCGATGATCTCGAAAACGGCTCTAACGATTTTGCTGAAAATTGGTATATGGGGGTTTCCGGCGGTAAATAATCGATCTAGATTAGTCTTATATTTGGGAATACGCGTGTTTTCGAGTTTTCATGCGTTTTTCTTTTCACGCAGAATATAGTCGCTAATTTCTCCGCACCGGCCGCCATCCGTTTGGCTCAGCGGTTAAGGATGCGAACCGCTAGAAAGAGTGTTACGGGTTCGAATCCCACTCGGTGACTGTTAATGAGTACTTTTGTTTTTTTATGTTCAAGTTTATATATAATTTTTTACTTTGTATTGTTTTTAGACAAGTTTAAAATGTAGTTAATGTTTGATATGTAACCGAGCAAAGCTCGGTCACCCAGGTACTTTAGCAGAGTTGAGCACGCACATTATTTAATTTGTATAGAAACTTAAATAAGGCAAGTTTTAGCAAATTAGGTAGTGCAAAGTATTACTTATCATTGATTGTAAGCCATATTACTCCGTATTACTCTCTACATGGTGATTTTTCAATGGTTTTAGTGCCGAAAGCCACTTCATAAGGATCGTTATTAATACCTAAATAGCTAGTTAAAATAAAAATTCAGAAACAAAAAATCGTGAGATCAATTAGTAGTACCACCACCTGGCCGGCCCGACAGAGTTCATCGAGCTCACGCGGCAGTTTTGGTCAGGCGTAACTACTATTAAGTATTATTTTTATTTAAAACTCTTAGATCTGTTGTAGCTAATAAGTATCACGATTTGTAAACAGTATTGGCAGTTGTCATAAGTGTTGCTAAATTAATAAAACCTAAGTGGAAGTCGATTGATACAGTTGGTACGTTCGTACGGTCGGGTATCTGTGGCAAGTTGTAACGAACAGACGGATATTTTAAAAATTGGCAGCACTAATTGACCGGTTGGTGAGAATTCATTCTGAATAAATAATGAAGGTAGAAATTAAATGTCTGGTGAAAATTTTTTTACAAGCTTTCTGGGGCATTGACGGTGGAGATAAACACGTGTCATGGAATCTATGCGAATCTTTTATTTAACACTACGTGGTCTCGATCAGAAGTCATTTTCGCAACATTTTTGTCTTGTCATACACAAATATGGATAGAAGAATTTTTTTACACGATGACATTTTTTTCCAAAACCAATGAAAAGTCAGCGTGTATATCGAATGAAAAGGAGTTTAGGGAGGTAGCACACGGTGAATTCTTTGGTAGCTATGCAGTCGCTGGTCATAAACCGATGGAGAATGTTGCGATGCGGTAGGTCGTTCATGAAACACACGACTGCATCGCTAGAGTAGAAGTTGCCTTTCTTATTATCGAATAAAATAAATAAAACTGTAGAATGAAGAAAATTGGTATAATTTGACTGAGTATACATTTAAAAAGTACACATACAAATCTGCTTGACAGGAAACGCTACTTTTGCTGCTGATTTTCGATTAAAATTATTGCAGAAAAGCCTCATGTTAGCACGCAAATCTGACTACCGTTTTAAACCTTGCGTGCTCAAAACAAATATTTTCTAACATATAAACGGATTTCGATGAAATATAGCACAATGATGAGAAATAGTGTCGCAAAGCTACTAGAAGTAGAGAATTCCAGAAGAATTAGCTAGTTCTAAAATAATGTGGAATGTTCTAGAAGTTTATAGAATAATCCAGAATGATGAAGAATTAAAAAGAAGGTTGTGGAATGTTTGAGAATAATCCCGAGTTCACATCGGTCAACCAACACTAACATTCTAAGTCGGGGTGACGGAGGGTCAAGCACATGAATTTTCTAGAAATATCTATTTTCGTACCTTGGCAGGCGTATATAAAAGTGGTGAGGTAACTTCAAAGAGATTTAACAAATATTATCGGCGCGTAACCTATACGACTTCAGCGACGAATTTTGGACTATGACTGCATGAAGACTTGGAGGATGGACGTTTCGAAGACCATATTAGTGTGTCAATCTTTGGTTGCATAGTGAATAAATTCCCTAAGAAGAGTGTTGGCATTTTTCTCCAAATCTCAAACCCCACTTTCGTAACAATAGCTAGAATACTTATTAAAGGTACAAGCACGTATTAATTATAATATAGGACTAATAGCTGCAGAGTTTCATTGAACGACTTTTAGGCGGATCGATGATTTCCAGTAGTAATAATTTGTGATAAAAATTTATCAACCGGTCTTACATTTTATTTTCCCAAATCTCATCGTCTCGCCTGATAATTTCAGTTTTAATTAACAAATCAGGTCCAGTCTAGACACCAAACTGACAAACGTCTTGTCTAGTGACTTACTTAAGCTTACTTTTTGCCTTTTGCAGAATTAGTGGCACCATAGTATTTATTTTTCCATTTCACATTATCAACGTTCTATTTTTAGCTCGTTTGCCCATTATATTTTTTTTTTTTTAGTCTGTATCCTCCAACATAATAGGAGACTGTATTCTCCAAGTTAAAGTTTTTACTAACAAATTTTTGGAATAAAAATGAATTTAACTATTTTTTATTGATTTTTCAAAATTTGTTTCATCTTAAATTTGGGGTGTGGAGGACGGCATCCGGTGCCAGCACTCAGCTGCCGTGCTACACTCCCCAAATGAGTACGGCAAATTAAACATAAAAATCTTTCAATAATTATGTTTAAAATGAAAAATTTATCCGATAGCCCATTATATTTACGAAAGTACGTTCAACGACACAAATAAATTACTATAAGTAATCAAGTTTTCCAATGATCAAATCCTATCAGTCACTCTATGGTTTGCGCACGTCATCGCACAGTGACTACGAGGTCGGCGTTGGCGCAAAGAAATACGTCCTCTCGCTGTAAGCGCTGCGCGCGGACTGCCGTCGGAGAATAAACCGCATCCTATTTAAATAAATTTTTATGCGATATGATTTTATTTTTTTTAAAACATGCCATCAGGCGTTACGCTCTTGCGTAATGGTATTAATAGTAAATATTACGATTAAAAAAAGTCTTCAAAGATACAAAAACAATAATGTAAATACATTCGATTCGAAGCCTACCAATTTCTTTACTGTCAGTAAATTAGAAATTCTAAAAACCAGAAGCTATCATTGATTAAAAAAGTTTAAACCATTGGCTATCTTGGACCTAAAAAAATACGGGCGGCCACCTTGGATACAAAGTCTAACTGTAGTTTCGAGTTTCGCGGAGTACTTCACCTCTTCATGCAAAATTTTGGATCTCTACGAAGTCCCAGTGAGACGGTATGATTGATCCAGTTTTTTTTTTTTTTTAATTTATTTATTAACATATACATAGGTACATATCATTACAGGTTGACACCTAATGCGATAGTACATTACCGTAACAAATTATCTCTAATGATACCCGTGTGAATTCATTCAGAGTAGTATTAAACAAGTCGATCTTAGTGGCTACAACGTTAAGTGTGTGCAGTGCTTGTGTCAGTGGTGCCTCCCGCAGCAGGTTGGTGCGCGCGCGGGGCACGGCCAGCAGCGGCGGCCGGTGGCGGCGCTGCACATATTTGTTTGGCACATATAGGCCAACCCGTGACAATACATCCGCATGGTTTTGCTTGCCCCTTATCACCTTAAAGACGTATGTGACTACAGCCAGGTGCCTTCTAACCCTCAATTCGTTGTACCCAACCATACCTAAAATAAATAGGGTTGGATACATTAAGGGGTAGAAAGGATAGACTCCGTATAGTCTCATGTATAAGATACCTAACAAATTTATTTTGAACTTTTTCCAACATGAGACTATACTTAGCCTCGTTTGGGTTCCAGGTCATAGACCCTGTTTCCAGTTGGCTCCGAACTAGTGCATTGTACAGCGATATTATCGCATGAATGTTGGTGAAAGACCTAACCGTACGCAACACAAATCCTAGATTTTTAAAGGCTCTCCTACAAATTGTTGTGATGTGTCCCGTAAAACTTAAATCTTTGGTAAACGTGATGCCTAGGTCCCTAACTTCAGAAACTTGCTTCAGAACTACCCCTCCAATATTGTAATTGTATTGGACGGGGTTATGCGCTCGAGAGAAAGTTATCGTCACGCATTTAGAGGTATTAAATTCTAGCAAGTTTTCTTTGTTCCAATTTACCACCCTATCAATATCCCTCTGAAGCCTTTCGCAGTCCTCACGGCTTGCAATCGGCATAGTCAACTTGAGGTCGTCAGCAAGCATTTTGCTTCCTGTACAACTTGCGGCAAGTCATTTATCATTAGGACGAATTGTAAGGGACCCAAATTACTGCCTTGACTTACTCCAGACCTCGTGTAATATGACCTTGAAGAGTGCCCTGCGTATTCTACATACTGCCGCCTATCACTTAAATAACTAGTAAAAAAATTTAGCAATTGAGGGGTAAAGCCAAACCGTGCAAACGTCGTTAGAAGCCTGTCGTTATCGACTAAGTCGAACGCTTTTTTGTAATCGAAGCATGCCGTGTCCGCCTGTCCCCCCCCCCCATCTATTATCGGTACTATGAAAGTCATGTGGCTGGTGAGATTAGTAGCAGTACTTCGTGACGGTCGGAAGCCGTGTTGAGCGTCAGATAGCTGAGCGCTCACTTGCGGGTATATGCTATTATTGAGAGCCGTTTCAAATACTTTGGCTGGAATCGAAGGTACTGCCACGGGTCTGAACCCTTCCACTTGACTTTTATTTTGTCCCTTTGGTACGGGGACAACCCGAGTTATTTTCCATTTCTCCGGAAACACTGCAGAGTCCAAACACGCATTTAAAATATGTTGCAGTGGTTTCGCCAAAACTGATCGGCAATCCTTAAATATGTAAGGTGGGATACCGTCCGGTCCCGCGGATTTTTTGGGTTTGACCTGCTGAAGTGCACGCTCGATGTCACATAATTGTAGCCTGTCAACTTGAACCCGACCTGCCCCATTTCTCCCTCCTGCCTCAAACATCGCCGTGTTTACATCTAACTTGGTTTTTTTTGACTATACACCGATTCGAAATAATCCGCAAATTCATTGACACATTGCTCATCCGTCAACAAAACGCCGTTTTTGATTATTTTTGGTGTACTACTAGTACCTTTTTTGGAGTTGACGTAATTCCAAAATGACTTGGGATCCTCCTGTAGTTGACTTTGCACGCGATGCTGATTTTGTTTGTATGCAATCATAATCAATTGTTTTACTTTTGCCCTGCACTCTGAAAACATTACGTAATCCGTACGAGACTTACTTATTTTGTAACACTTATGAAGGCGCGCTTTTTGTTTTAGACTAATGATAATCTCGGACGTGTACCATTCCGGATAGATGTACCGACTGGAACTAATCTTTTTACTTTTCTTTTTCGGAACACATCTATCAAAAATTGAATTCAGCGTTTTATAAAAATAATTTAACCCCATCTCTAAATCTAAGTCATACAAAGGAGCCCAGTCTACGCTTGCAATCGATGTGTATAGGGTTGAGAAATCAGCTTTTCTGAAATTCCAGTTTAAACTGTTTTGCGCGCTGTCAACAACTGCAGGCGTCTCCTGGGGGGTGTGAGAAGCATGACAAACACTTACTGTAATCTCCAGCGGAGGGTGTTGCACATCCACTGGCACCAGCGGTGATCTACTTTCTCGCACACTCACACTTTCACCTTTCGTTGTTAGAACTAAATCCAAAAAACGATCGTTGCAATTACCTATCTTGTTACTCTGAATGAATCCACAGTAGGTAACAAAATATTCGAAATAGTTATTCACATTGGTTGAACAAGAATATAAGTTAAAATCACCTATCACAATAACATTCTGATATCTATCACAGTAATCTTCAATTATTTTAAATAATGACAAGTATTCACTTTCAACACTGCCCGGTGGTATGTAAGCTACGCACAATAAAAACAAAGGTCTCTTCCGTAGGTATACGCTCGCGCTAACTAACTCGAAAACGTGATTGTCAATGTTTACGTCGCACTGCACCGGGTGCAAGGAGTATCGCGGTGTGGCCACGAGACACGCGCCGCCTTGTTTACGGCCGTCCGATCGGTCGCATCTTATGATTGTGTAACCAGGTGGTATCATTTCCGCGTCGTAGATTGAATCATTGCAACCAGTTTCTGTGATGGCAAATAAATCGGCACTTGAAGAAGATATACCAATGTAGAAATCTTCCAACTTTGTTCGAAGCCCCCTTACATTCTGGTAGAATATTTCTAACGGTTTACTTTGATTTATTTGATGCGTTGGATGGTCGACGAAACCACACCCACTCGCAGTATTCAATGTTCACCCCCCAGTTTTTCGGCTCACATAACGTTTCATATTTGCTCTCCGGCACGCCTATAATATAGGACGAGTAATCTCTTTTGTTTTATGTTTTATTTTCTCAACACTTATTTGCGCCTCCTTTCCACAAATATTTTTCATATGACTTTCCAAACTTTCTATTGTTGTTTCTTGACTTAAACGCCATACATGTAAAAACTTTTTTCGTTCTGTCCCTTTAATGGAACTATCATTGGTACAAGATGTACCTTTTTTGACTTCACTATTAGGATATCTGCTCTTTCTTTTTTGTACCGTTATCCACTCTTCTTCTTTTCCTTCCTCTTTCTCATCTACTTTTTTTTCTGATTTATTTTTATCTTCTGTAATATTTACTGATCGCGTGACTTCCGTGTCTTTTTTTGTTTCAATCTTCTTAAGAATTCCGCTCGCTTGTTTCGTGGCCTCAATTTCTTTCGTCAGTATATCGGTACTACCCACCTGAGGTTGCTTTACAATGCTAACGTATGATGTTAATAGCTTTGCAGGCTCTTGTGATACCTGTTTGTTATTTCTTTGGATCCGAAGGACATCTTCTAACATTTTATTTTTATCTGTTAGCTCTTGAACTTTCTTCTCAAGTAAGCTAATTTTATTGGCTTCCTTTTCTTTATCTACCTTCATTTGTTTAATCAGTTCCTTTATTTCTGTTTCTTGAGAAGTAAATCTGTCTCGTAGTAATGCATAGTCTTTGCTTTGCTGCACCATTCTGGCCTGAGTTTCTAATCGAAACTTGCGTATTTTCTCCAAAATCTTGTTCTCCATATCGAGCCCCAGTGACAGTGACTCATTCGGATTATGACGAGTGCCGCGTTCTAAGTTAATATAGCTGCTCGGCGTAAAAGTCTTGTTCAGGACCATGCTACGCACCGGTGTATTGGAGTTATCCCTCTTTGGAGCCGCGCTGATACACTCAGGGCACATCCATTTACTTTTATATTCCGAGGTAAGTTCTTGAAACTTCTCTTCCGTTAGGGCAAGGCACTTAAGATGATAAATCTTCTTACAGGACTCTTGTAAACACTCCATAAAAAATTTCTCGAAGATAACGGCATTACAGCCGTTACATTTCGTTTCCATTTCTGGGATTATTCCGAAAAACCCTTTTTAAAATAAAAAATATAAATAAACTTCCAATAAGCACGTCAGTAAGCTCGGACTACCCGCGCAAAGATGCCATCTTGGACTCCAAAAAATATTCATATTCGGATTTCGCGGCTTAAAACCCATGAATATTGATTTTCAGCCAAATCGCAAGCAGTTAAATGTTGGCAGCAAACTTGGATGGCTGAGGCTTTGCTCTCGCCACGCAGGTCGCCCTGTAAATTACTTAGAGGAAGCGGTAACAAGTGGTGAAAGGAATGGCTCGGCCTTTGGCCTCACGAGATGGCTACGTCAAGGTGCTTGGTGGTGGCAATTGTATGGAGGATGAATATTTTTTTTAAGATTTAAAAGAAAATACCAGCTCTGATAAAATCGACACTGTTTGGATACGGAACCCTAATGCTATCATTAAAACAAAAACACATATCCCCCATTAAAAAAAAAACAGATAAACATTTCGATATTTACATAATTCCTATACATAATAACAAAAGAATAAAAACAAACTGCTGCTACTACTATATTTGCAAAAAAAGAATGTCTGTCTGTTTGTACACGCTTATCTCCGGAAATACTGGACGGATTTGAATGAAACTTTATTGTTATATAGTTGTTAAGCCTGGGCAACATCCAGGATACAATTAATTTTTGGAAAATGGAACACTTGATGTCCAGCTAAACTATCTCTTCTTTCGTCATACACTCTTGACAGAGTGGTCGTGATTATGGATTGGGTTGTTCATCCATGGCCGCTGCTCTTGCTATTTTTCTCCACATATCTCTGTCTGCGGCCTTTTTAGAGAATTCCGTTGCGAGGCCCTATGTCACAGTCTTGACAAGATCTAACCACAACGTTGGAGACCGACCTAGTGAGCGCTTGCCTTCAGTTCGACCCTGAATCACCAAAAGCTTCAGAGAGTTTTCATGGTCGAAGAATTGAGGGATTCGTAATTGCACAATCGACGACAGCCTCTTCTTAATTCGTATTTCCTTCAATATGGAGATGCTAGTGCGGTGGGCCGTTCAATTTATTCTGATAAATCGACGCCAGCATCACATTTTTAAGGTATCAATTTTTCTTCCGGTTCTCCGAATACTTCCGGTTGTCATATAGTACAGACGTTTATTAGTGCTCCGAGTATAAACAAAATCTTATCAGTCGACTTACCAAGATTTTAGTACCAGAATATAAGAAAATATAACCTCAGTGAACAAGAGCAAAGGTACGACATCACATTTATAATCCTTGCATCACTGTCACATCAATATTTGAAGAAATAAATACGCCTATCGCAAATAACTGAAACATTTTGAAAATTTAAATGTATTTACAAGCAATTATTGACCAATAGGAGATATAACTTCACATTTTACATCATAACCGGCTTCCATGTTTACTTACGAATGAGTATTGAGTTTAACATTGATAGAGTCAGATGACATTTTGAACGGTCAGAGACCACAGACAATATAGGGAAATCAGAACACTGTACATATATCTGACTTGCTTCTTCTTGTAGTTTTGTAAAAAGGTGTAAGATGGCGCTGCACTGCAATCGATGCCAAAAAATATGCGAAAATAAATTCCATTTGAATTGCATCAATGTATCAATTCAAAGGTTTCGCTTGATGAGCTCAGAAAATAAGAAAACATACAAATGCCTTACATGTCAGTCAATATCATCTAGTAAGGTTTGCAGAACACGTAAAGCAATAGCTTCAGCAAATGCTGCCATCAGTTCCCCGAAAATTATTGAAAATATAACAGCGTCACCAAATTTTGAAATAAACATCTCCACAGAAAATTCATACGAATTCTTATCGGATGAGACAGAGTCGAATTCATCAAACTGCTCTGCACCAAAAAAGAACTTAAATAGAAGTTTCGCAATGCATTCAAATACTTCACACAACAAGGATGAAATACGCAAGCTTCAACAAAAAGTTAATAAGTTAGAAGAGAAATTAAAAATAGCAGAAAACGAAATAACAAATTTGGTTTCCAAAAACCACACACTCGCAAAACAAGTCGCTGAATATAAACTGAAAGTAGAGCAATTGACACATATCTGCAAAATAACACCGAAAACAAACTCAGCCAGAAAGAAACGCAAAAATTTGCAAGTTGAAGGAACTAAATTAAATTTTTCACAAATGGATGAATGCCAAAATCAAAATAAAGATGCGATACCTAACACGGCAAAGACTTGTAATACTATTACTGAGACATCTATAGAAATTCCAAGAAAGTCAACAGTAAAATTGCAAAATCATGAAGATGGTAACAGCATGCAAATAAACATTCGGCAATCAATAGATGGCGTTAACATACAAAAACAGACGCATAACATTTTTATTATCGGAGATGAAGAGCTTAGAGGAATGTCATCGCTACTTTCCAGATCAAAACACGTAAAATACAACATTGACTATAATATATACGGACATATAATACCAGGAGCTACCAGTAATGAAATATTAGAATGTTGTAATCGTCTTTTAAAAAAATTGACAAAAAATGATATTATTATATTAGGATTTGGGAGTCATGACAAAGATATTCATAAATTGCATTCAAATATTTGTATATTGATAGATAAATTAGGTTTAGCATCTATCATTATAATTCCAATCAATTTAAACCCTATTTAAATAACCTGACATTAAATTATTATATTAAATTATGGACTCAGTATTTTAAAAACTGTAATCACTTTGACTTTTATAATACTAAAATAGACATAAGCAATAATAAAAAAATAATTTGCAAAAAATTTTTTCAATGCATTGAATACATAGAATATAAAAACAAATATTTATCATATGAATACATTAGGCAGCATATGCGTCAGACAATGACATCAACAAATTATTCATCGCATGATAAGGATATGGTATCAACTATAAGGAAAGGTACTATACCTTACTATTTTCAAAAAATAATAAAAACACCAAAACATAAAAATGAAAATATAAATATGTCACTTCAAAGTTCTGTAAAAAATGGTACATCTACATTTTTTCGTGCCTAAATGTAATGTTACTCCAAATACATTTGTTCTCTTTCATCAAAATATACAAAGCTTAACACATAAAAAGGAATATTTGGAGCTTACTCTTTCAAATATAAAAAATCACACAAATCCTGATATACTGTGCTTCACAGAATCTTTTATACCATTAGGAGCAGAAGGAAATATAAATATATGTAACTACAAACTTGCTGCAAATTATTCCAGAGTAAAAAAGAGAGGAGGAGCTTGTATTTTTACTAAAAACGGTATAGAAAGCAAAGAAATAACCTGTTTTAATGACTTAGCTACAAATCATCACTTTGAATGCTGTGCAACAAGCTTACCTTCAAATAAAATTGTCATTGTATGTATATATAGAGTTCCATCAAGAAAGGCAAGATATATTCAGTACTTTTTAGATAGACTCGACCAAATGCTTTCTAAATGTTATCTGAAATATGCAAATCATAAATTAATAATTACAGGTGACATGAATATAAATATGCTTAAAGACAATAAAAATACAATACAATTTAGAGACATTTTAAATAAATATAATTTAACTTCACATATAAATGTACCAACAAGAGGTAAAAAATGCAAAGATTTAATATTGACAAATATCAGTAATGCGCACGGTTATACCTTACCATTATGGCTTTCTGACCATGATACAGCACAAGTTATAAAGTTTGAGGTACAAAATAAGAAAATTACACCTGAAAAGATTTTCTATTACGAAAGAATTTACTCTATTGAAAATATGGAAAAATTTAGAGTATGTCGAGCCTTTCTTTTTCTAATGTTTATGAGCAAAATAGTGCAAACAAGGCGTTTGATGAATTTCATGACATTTTTAGCCTCCTATACACGTATACACGTATGTTTTCCTAAAGTAAAATTTTGTAACAAAGTGACTAAACCACAGTGGATCACTAATGGCCTTAAGATAAGCAGTAAAAATAAAAGAAAAATGAGGTTTAAATACTATCATACAAAAACTGAAAATGATAAAAACAATTATAATAAATACAATAAACTATTTAAAAATGTACAACTATGGCTAAGAAAATAATGAATCAAAAACATGTTATTAATAGTAAAAACGTTTGTAAAGCAACTTGGAATGTAATTAAAAATGAAACATGTAAACAATTCAATAAAGATTTCATAAATAAAATTGATTATAAAAATCAATTCATTACTGATCCAATAGAGATAGCCACAACGTTTAATAACTTTTTCATAGAAGAAACGAATAAAGTAAATTATAATTTAGAAAATACAACTCGAAATACTACGAGAAATAGTATTTTCCTTAAACCCGTAAACTCGGAGGATATCAAAAAAATAATTCTCTCGTTAAATAATACAAATTCAGAAGGGTATGATTCAATCTGCACAAAAGTCATTAAATACTGTAAGGATGAATTAAGTCATGTATTATCATCAATCAATCATCAATATCATCAATACATATAATAAAATCGTAACCGATCGCTGTCTGTACATGGAAGATAAATGAGTAACAATATTTTTGGGGGATTTTACCAACGCAATAGAACACAAAACAATGATTTTTAGAATTTTTGTCTGTTTGTCGGTTTGTCTGTTTGTCTGTGCGTTTGTGCACGCTAATCTGAGAAACGGCTGAACCGATTCGTTTGCGGTTTTCATTGAAATATTGTGATAAGTTTCACTTAAAATTTAGTGTTTGTTTTATTTAAATCCGTTTATAAATGAAAAAGTTAAATCAATTTTAAAGAATCACGTCAAACATTTTTGTTCGAAAAACTGTGTTTGTAGACGCTAATCTCAGAAAAGGCTGAGGCTGAGGCTACGTTTAGCATATATTGGTGGTGCATAGGTGGAAAATAGAACCAAATAATGATGGGTTGCTAACCACATCAGCTATTACCATAGTTCGTCAGAATTTTCCTCAAGCGACTTTTACAATCTGCACAGGAGGAGAAGCTGCAAAGGGTAAAAATTGTATGTAAAGTTCGTGTTCCTGTATGTGTTCGTACTACTAAACATCTTTTTGCAATCAACATGTAGTGATATAGGTTAAACTAGAAATCATATCTTGTATAGGTATTATTAGCAAATAAAAAACATTTTCTACAAATTGCGAATCAGAGATATAAATTTTAGACATGAAGAATTAAATTTGCTAAAGGTATTTTAATTCACAAGTTATAGGAACGAGATTTTGAAATTTAAGTGGAGAGGAAAGAAAAATAATATTTTGTACTACCTACTTATACTTTATATATTTGCACTTGGTCGCAACTCGCAACTATCCTTTACAACTGTTTTGTAAGCTTAGGCAGTGCCGGTTTTAGCCCTACCAGCGCCCTGGGCGAAATTTCTAAGGTGCCCCCACCTAAATGCAATGCAAACCCATTCGAAACAAGATTTACGTTTTAAAAACTAATACCTGATTACGGAAGCCATTTACAGCTAACAATGTATATATTTTTTAAATGTGCTAATTAAGACCTTCCATTTGATATACATCTCGAAACCAAAACAAAAAAATTTTATGCCCCGCAATTATTGTATGAAGAATGCTTTATATACATTTATTGAATACAAATTGTAAACTTTGTCACCCGGACTATAAAGTAGAATCGATTGACATCTCATTTGTCAAAAGTGGATAAGCGGTATGGATGCTAAGGTGAAAACACACATAGATATCCACAATAAAATGAATATACGTAATGAAATAGTTGTTTATAAAAAGTAAGTAGGCCTCGATCAATTAGCGAGGGGATATACATGAGCAGTCATGGCCCCCTTTATACCGGCGCCCTGGTTGGTCGCCTAAAACCGCAACTGAGCTGAGGCACAGTACAGACAGTATTGTATCTTCATACAAACGGTCGGAACGCAAGTTATACCTACGCGCCTCGAAGGTCGGTATACACTTGTTCCGTGACTCGGTATACAAACAGTCGGGATTGCGCCGCAGTGGCGAACGGTGTTTTGTTGTAAGCAGCGTGCTATTTGTGAACACTTATTAAGAAGGTATATTATTTTTTTTCTTGTGGGATAATAATATGGCAAAACACAGACAATATTGTGCTGTTTTTGGTTGTTTGAACTCGTCAGTAAAGTAGTTTTTATATGAGTACCTACTAGGTAGTACGTCGTTTATTAATTTTTAATAGGTTAGCATTTCAATTTTTTCAACTGAGTAAATTACCTGGATTAAAAATAAATAAGTGATAGGGTTGAATTGAAGACAGACTTAACCCACGACTACGAGTGAGCTATTTTACCTACGCTCGCGATAAAAAAAACTAGTAGGTAAGTAGGTAGTGGTTTCCTAGGCTACATGTCTACTTACTAATGTGGGAACTTAGCTACTTACATATACCTATTATTGAAATATGCAATTTATGTTTATTAAATATGCTAATAATAATAAAAAATAACACGCTTCCCTTTTCATTCACCTTACAATCACAAAACTAGTCACTTAAGTAGGTAGATTATATTTAAATTCGGGGCAGCCCTAGCGCACGCGTGGCGTAGGTATGTTTTTCAAGGACAGCGCCGAGTTGTTCTACTGTATGATATCTTTACCGTGGCTGAGGTAAGCATAACACGCTATGACATGTACGCTCGTGGTATATTTCCGTGGGAACGAATAATGCAGATTATACATTTTTGTCTTAGTGATTTCAAGATATTAGAATCGATAAAATTACATGCAAAATAATTTATATTACAACTAAACTTTTTTCAAGTGGAAAGGTTTTGATTATAACCATAAGTATATTTAATATGAAACGGGTGCTACCACAAAATAATTACCCTTAAGATATATTTATTGTATTCTGTATAAACGTTACATATACGAGTATTTATTTGATAATTCATTTTGATAGTGACTACAAGAAATAAATAACTGGTTACAGTTCCCGTAATTATTAGCAAATTTATTAATGAGATTGTTAATGTAATCAATTAATTGCGATTGAAGAATATCTCAACATAATTATTCAAAACTTTTATCGATAGTTGATCGATGTCTCCTTCACAACGTGCGTTCGCAACCCTATTAATTTACCTACCAATGCATTTCAACTTGGACCGTTGCATTGTGAAGTTATGAGTAAAATGTAATATAAATTTACTGAATTTCTAAATGGATCCCATATGCTTTGTGATAGGATTTATCGTGGTCCAGGATGCCAACAATCGAACTTGGTGTGGCACGAGCAAACGGCCTAGAAACATCGAAAAGTTCTCAGCATGGTCTCGGTGGGTATTTTTTACCAATGTCTTAACGGGTGACAGTGCTCTCGTATTTACTGGGTGCCAATAGCCAATGAGTCACCGCACGACCAATCAGGCCAGTAATGAGAAAACTCGATCCCAAGGCGTCCCGATGACCTTGCGACAGACTATTCGTTCTAGGTGCCCACCAATTAGATCATCGGCATGAGCAAACGGCCTTGGTAAAGCGATTATCCATTGCATTATGCACTATGGTCAGATCTTTTAGGTTTCAGCAATTTTATATTGCTAAAACTCAGTGTTTGGGAGTGTCTAGTGAAATATGTCAAATGTCTGTGTTTAACTGAAACAAGCAGTGTTACATGTGAATTTGTCAGAGTTAAAATTCTAAAGTGGTGTAATGTGTTGCGGATCGAGTTGAAAATTAATATTGGTAAGTTTCACACAAATATCTCTTACGCGACTTTCGAAATATAGTGTTATATGTGAAGTTACGTTGATTTTTAGGTGCTCTTTTATTATACGATTCAAAACACGTCATTGAGCGATTGAAAATAAGCTCTAAAGGGAAAGAAATTCCCAGATATTAATTGATGGCTTTCACACAGTTTCACACTCCATTGAGGGAATAAAATGACCGAAAATGGAAGTGTGAAACTGTTTCAAAGTCACCAATTAATATCTACTGATGTCGTACAGAGCGGACGTGTCTTGGTGTAAAAGTGAGCCAGTGTCATAGTGATAGTGAATGTGTTAGAAATACACTACAACTGGTACTGATCGACTTGTGGAATGCGGGCGCGGGTTTAAGGGCGGGGTGTGCACTGGGTCTCTGCGGCTCGCTGAGCTCGTTCGCATCTCATACTTCAGTCGCCCGCACTATCGTGATGTTGTGTATACTGTGGTTCATTACTGTCTATTATTAAATTGCATTATTTTTTTGTAAATATTTGGATCAGAGTATGTATGTGAACTTCAGAAGATACCTCAGTACCTATACTAGGTCACTGGTGAATAAATAGGTAATTGTTGTTGTTAAAGTCACTTTGATTTTAGTTACATTAGTAAGTGATATTTGTTCGTTTTCAGTTTGGCGTCGTTTTGTTTTTATTTTTTTACATATAATAAAATCGTAACCGATCGCTGTCTGTACATGGAAGATAAATGAGTAAAAATATTTTTGGGGGCTTTTACCAACGCAATAGAACACAAAACAATGATTTTTAGAATTTTTGCCTGTTTGTCGGTTTGTCTGTTTGTCTGTGCGTTTGTGCACGCTAATCTGAGAAACGGCTGAACCGATTCATTTGCGGTTTTCATTGAAATATTGTGATAAGTTTCACTTAAAATTTAGTGTTTGTTTTATTTAAATCCGTTCATAAATGAAAAAGTTAAATCAATTTTTAAGAATCACGTCAAACATTTTTGTTCGAAAAACTATGTTTGTAGACGCTAATCTCAGAAACGGCTGAACAACTTCGGTTGCGATTTTCATTTATGTATTTAAATAAGTTTCACTTAAAATGTAGTGGTTGTTTCATTAAAATCCGTTGATAAATAAAAAAGTTATATCAATTTAAAGAATCACGTCAAAGATTTTTGTTCGAAAATTTGCTATGAAATAAACTGTACATTGTAGCATTGGCTAAAACTTTTGTCAATTTTATATTAAGGTTTTATAAAATAATAAAGTTAATTACCGGCCAAGTGAAGGTCGGGCTCGCGCACAAAGGGCTCCGTCCCGTTATCTATAAAAAATCACGTTTGTTGTACGGGAGCCTCAATTTAAATATTTATTTTACTCTATTTTTAGTTGTTATATCGGCAAGAGAATTACATCATTATGAAAATTTCAACTGTCTAGCTATCACGGTTCATGAGAAACAGCCTGGTGACAGACAGGCAGACGGACGGAAGGACGGACAGCGGAGTCTTAGTAACAGGGTCCCGATTTTAGCCTTCGGGTACGGAATACGGAACCCTAAAATTTGCTATTTTGATGTTTTCGGAGTGTTTTTATTAGTTTTTTTTTTGGTCACCGATAGATTGCGCTGTTAAAAATACACAGAACCTAGGGCCACAAGACCCAACGCCATGAAACGGCCATTTTTAGCATGATTGTGGGCGCGAAAATGGAAAAAGGAATCAAAATAGGAAGTATTAGGTCAGGCTCAGGGGATGTCCTCTGACTAAAGCATAGGGTGCAGTGAGCGAGTCACGGACCACCATAGCGGTCGCCGCGCCGGGGCTGGCCCATAGTGGCTGAGAGGTAACACCGCGGAGTTTTTAGTGGTAAACGCCACATAACCATACCGGTCTCCCGTTACTGGCAAGGTGTCTGAAGGGATTTTTCCCGCGCAAAAGAGGCGCAACTGCTGCCTCCATGACGTGGGCCAGTCGGGCGATGGGAACGGGATTCCGTCGCTCCACAAATACGGTCCTCTAGGTTGAAAGGAGCATTTGTGTCAACACGCGTCTTTACCCTAGCGGATAAAATTGAAGGCCGATGTACCACCGCGCAGGCCACTCAGACTCCTCTCGATAACTGAGAGAGTACCTCGAATGAGCTCAGCCGAAGCCGCTGATAAGCGATCGCCGTATACCAGGTCTTTGGAGCAAGATTTAGCACACGGCCTTGGCAAAAGCGGTAACGCCGTTATGTCACCATGAGTTTTTTTGTGAGTGAGAGCCATAACCGTCCGATTTCCTGTGGCCGAAAGGCACCTTTTCCTCACGTAAGAAGAAAGGTTAGGAAAAAAAGGTTAGGTTAAATTTAGGTTAGGCACTGCAATAAAAATGTGTGGAACACCCATACCAAGACTACTTAGTATTGTTACCTCCTTCCCTGAGGAACGAAAGATCATGGTCATTTTTCAGTTCTCCAAACCTCTAAACAGCCGTATAGGACGCCTTAATCTTGGACCCGAGAAACTCTTCAAACGGAGGTTCTTAGTGAACACTAAGCAGACATTGATCTCAGAGAACACTAACTTCCTACCATCCTTGAATCTCTACTGGTAAAATGTGCCGAGACACTGGCACGTCAAATACCTGGAGGTATCTAAAGTTTGGCAGATGCCTCAGCTTGAAAGTCCACATCAATAGAATGGTGACGATAGTGAAGATGGCCCGGGGGAAGGTCTATCCAGTACTTTCCTCTCGCTTCCAGCTACGGACGCGGCTCATGATTAAGGCGATCTTAAGAAAACCTATGATTAAAGTTACTTGAGGAACGCCGTCATCCGTCGGGACTTAAAGTAGAAATGCTTATTTCTCGACTTTCATCTCCCGCTTAGCGAAAGACATGTTTGACAAGGCTTACCATTGCACCGCCACATCGGGAGGGCGGGGGAGAGGGGGTGATACGTATAGACGGTGGCAGCAGTTCGCTGCAGAGAGCTACAGCAGATTAGTGATGTGGAAACTGACGCCAAAAGACGGAAGATGAATGAAATATTAGCAAAGTCACTACGTATTGCATAAGTATTTCGTATTAGAGAGACCCACGGCGTAGCAGTAACATTCGGTAACAGTGTAAGTTTACATGTAGTTTACAGTCCATGCTGGCAGAACCATGATGGCAGAAGGGCCGTCGAAATATCTGGCAAAAAACGATATTAATAGTCAAAATTCCGATCGACTTAGACTGTGACTAGAGATAATGTGTGATCGTAGTAAACAAGAAACCCTTATAGTTTCGCCATTTCTGTCTGTCTCTCTGTCCGTGGTTTTACTAAGAGATAATTAGTACCAAGAAGCTGTAATTTGGTAACGGTCATGAACTTAAAGTAGCGCTAGGCAGGGCAACTGGCCTGACGGAGCCCATGCGATGGGTTGACGAAATAATCAAAGTCGCGGGTTACACCTGGATGTGAGCAGCACAGGACCGAGATGTGTCGACGAAGACATGTCTATGCTCAGCAGTAGACGGAAGAAGGGCTGAGATGATGATGAAATCTTTAGTTTTAATTCTATGTCGAAATTCACAACTACGGAACACTTCACTGCGCGTGACCTGATATGCACTTGACCGGTTTTATTAAAAATATCAAAATAACGATTCTTATAAACTAAAGTCCACGCTGACGAAGTCGCGGGCAACAGCTAGTATGATATAAAAGTATTTTTATTGTTTTACAAGTTTTCATGACAAAATTCTTTTAACACTATTGTTTGTTTCTTTACATTCACAACATTAAAAACACGATTTTATATACCTTACACTATACGACACACATACAAAAACAATATTTATTAAGATTTTCTACAATTTACAAACGTTAACAAAAATATAGGTTAGATTCCATGACGGACATGACTGTTCGACTTTTGTTGATATGTATAATTCCGCCATTATGTACACAGCGTCCCGGTAACCCGGCGCAACACAATTTTTACACTGTTATTACTGTTTTTATCACTGGTTTAAATATTATCTAGGCTCAAGGACCAATGTTCAGATCACTAAAAGCACTTTCAAATAAAATTGAACACAATTTTGAATGATATCTCCGTTTCCTTTTAAATGATTTATTTTAAATGGCGGCGCCACTGGACCCCGGAAAATTTGGGTATGGCCTTAAACATAGGTTTTCTTAAGATCGCCTTAATCATGAGCCGCGTCCGTAGCTGGAAGCGAGAGGAAAGTACTGGATAGACCTTCCCCCGGGCCATTTTCACTATCGTCACCATTCTATTGATGTGGACTTTCAAGCTGAGGCATCTGCCAAACTTTAGATACCTCCAGGTATTTGACGTGCCAGTGTCTCGGCACATTTTACCAGTAGAGATTCAAGGATGGTAGGAAGTTAGTGTTCTCTGAGATCAATGTCTGCTTAGTGTTCACTAAGAACCTCCGTTTGAAGAGTTTCTCGGGTAGGGCGTCGTATACGGCTGTTTAGAGTTCGTTTCGAGTTTCGTTCCTCAGGGAAGGAGGTCACAATACTAAGTAGTCTTGGTATGGGTGTTCCACACATTTTTATTGCAGTGCCTAACCTAAATTTAACCTAACCATTTTTCCCTAACCTTTCTTCTTACGTGAGGAAAAGGTGCCTTTCGGCCACAGGAAATCGGACGGTTATGGCTCTCACTCACAAAAAAACTCATGGTGACATAACGGCGTTACCGCTTTTGCCAAGGCCGTGTGCTAAATCTTGCTCCAAAGACCTGGTATACGGCGACCGCTTATCAGCGGCTTCGGCTGAGCTCATTCGAGGTACTCTCTCAGTTATCGAGAGGAGTCTGAGTGGCCTGCGCGGTGGTACATCGGCCTTCAATTTTATCCGCTAGGGTAAAGAAGCGTGTTGACACAAATGCTCCTTTCAACCTAGGGGACCGTATTTGTGGAGCGACGGAATCCCGTTCCCATCGCCCGACTGGCCCACGTCATGGAGGGAGCAGTTGCGCCTCTTTTGCGCGGGAAAAATCCCTTCGGACACCTTGCCAGTAACGGGAGACCGGTATGGTTATGTGGCGTTTACCACTAAAAACTCCGCGGTGTTACCTCTTAGCCACTATGTGCCAGCCCCGGCGCGGCGACCGCTATGGTGGTCCGTGACTCGCTCACTGCACCCTATGCTTTAGTCAGAGGACATCCCCTGAGCCTAACCTAATACTTCCTATTTTGATTCCTTTTTCCATTTTCGCGCCCACAATCATGCTAAAAATGGCCGTTTCATGGCGTTGGGTCTTGTGGCCCTAGGTTCTGTGTATTTTTAACAGCGCCATCTATCGGTGACCAAAAAAAAAACTAATAAAAACACTCCGAAAACATCAAAATAGTAAATTTTAGGGTTCCGTATTCCGTACCCGAAGGCTAAAATCGGGACCCTGTTACTAAGACTCCGCTGTCCGTCCTTCCGTCCGTCTACCTGTCTGTCACCAGGCTGTTTCTCATGAACCGTGATAGCTAGACAGTTGAAATTTTCATAATGATGTAATTCTCTTGCCGATATAACAACTAAAAATAGAGTAAAATAAATATTTAAATTGAGGCTCCCGTACAACAAACGTGATTTTTTATAGATAACGGGACGGAGCCCTTTGTGCGCGAGCCCGACCTTCACTTGGCCGGTAATTAACTTCATTATTTTATAAAAACCTTAATATAAAATTGACAAAAGTTTTAGCCAATGCTACTGTACAGTTTATTTCATAGCAAATTTTCGAACAAAAATCTTTGACGTGATTCTTTAAATTGATATAACTTTTTTATTTATCAACGGATTTTAATGAAACAACCACTACATTTTAAGTGAAACTTATTAAATAAATATATTAAATACATAAATGAAAATCGCAACCGAAGTTGTTCAGCCGTTTCTGAGATTAGCGTCTACAAACACAGTTTTTCGAACAAAAATGTTTGACGTGATTCTTTAAAATTGATTTAACTTTTTATTTATGAACGGATTTAAATAAAACAAACACTAAATTTAAAGTGAAACTTATCACAATATTTCAATGAAAACCGCAAACGAATCGGTTCAGCCGTTTCTCAGATTAGCGTGCACAAACGCACAGACAAACAGACAAACCGACAAACAGACAAAAATTCTAAAAATCATTGTTTTGTGTTCTATTGCGTTGGTAAAAGACCCCAAAAATATTTTTACTTATTTATCTTCCATGTACAGACAGCGATCGGTTACGATTTTATTATATGTATTGATTATTATATGTATTGATTTGTTTTTTCTACATATTCGAATTGTGTTCGAATCCACAGATTAAAAAAAATCAGTTTTATTTCATAAATTAGGGAGTTAAAATATATCTAGCCTACCATAGCAATTATTTTTGGCAGTTATTCACCACATCCCATGGTGGCATGTTTCACGTAATGTTGATAATTATCGGTGGCATATGGTTCCTATGTGATCACCACAAATAATAAGGTGGCATATTTCACGTACCAGTTGTAATTATTCATGGCATATCTCACATATTGTGATCACCATAAAATGTAACTATTACATAAACGTTCATTTCTTTTCATGTGGCATATTTCTTGTTAGAGATCACCACAACACATAATTATATAGGAGTTTTCGAAAACATTATCATACAATCCTCGTATAGGTACATGTTAATTAATTTCCACATAGTAATCACCAAAATATGGCATGTTTCACTCGATGTTGTGATCACCACAGTATGAGTGGTATATTTCACTTAATCGGAAATAACACTTACTTGTTTTATTCCTGTTGGCTTCAATAGACAGCTCCCTGTATTCACATAAAATGGGCAGCTATTGTCTGACCAGTGGGCTAGTTCTTCTCGCTTCTGAAATGTTAAGAGATACTAAATTAAACTCACTTTTGTCACCAATAAATATTTATTTCAGCATTCACAAATTAATTTATTTATCGGGATATATATTATTATTTATCGGGAACATCCGGCCTCCGCCAATGCCAGACACCAACTGTCCTCGTGTCGTCGCTTGTGGACGTCGCTCGCTCTCGTTCGGCCGTCCTCGGGTCCTCTCGTATTGGTTTCGATGACGATTAGTATTTTCAGAAGTGTAACCATAACACAAAATTTGTTCGAGAAAACATAAAATACTTTAAATTTAAAGTTATATCATAATTTATTTATTTATTTTACTATATTTGATACAAAAATTAAGTTTTTCATTCTCCCTCTATCCTTCCCCATTAATTTCATTTTTTTTTCTAAAGTTAAATTCAAACTAACAAGCAATGACTCGTAATAACCAGTAATAAAATTTATTTCCCTTTTGTAGACTAAATCGGTCGAGTTTGACTGCCAGTGTCAATCTCTAATGTAATCCCTGCCTTTGCTCATATAAAAGAAACACTTATTATATCTTGACAAAATAGTGTTTTTACTATATATTTTTCCAAATTTCATTCAACTTGTAATATGACTGATGACAAAGCAGAATAATTAAATTTTTTGAATTGAGTCATTGTAAACCACTAGGGCTCGAAGTAAATTGGGATTTTAACTACCATTTGACCAGGTTACTTGATTTAAGGTCCAAAGGCCCCAAAGTGAGGAAAATAGTCTGTTGAAAATGTACGTAAGGATTCACGAATTAGACGATTCGGGTGGAATACCCGTCTTAGGGTCATGGTCTCTTGTTCGCGTAAAAATACATAAACAGCCATCCGAGAGCAGTGTAACTTGCTCACTAATGAGCGAACGGTGTAAAAATATTTTACCTATTCTTCTTCCTTTTCAAACACTGTCAGAAAATGGATCTTTGCCAAAAGTCTACTTATATCGGCCGTCATAAGATATTGTCGCGAACAAGATAGATGTAGAATATTCGCGACTAAGAACTCTGCTGGCGAGATAGACTTGTAATGTTCGCGAGTGGAATCATGCAAGCGAAACTAGGCCTTATTTTTTTTTTACAGCATAAAGGCTAGAGTTCTTTGAATGGTCGTCGGCTTAGTCGCACTCACACATACATACCGGCGTCTCGATGTTTCCCGTCAATCGAAATACATTCGTCAAGTAATGAGAATATTCGAGAAAAGTGTAGACCTCTGTATCGGCATATATAAAAAGGTGATCGAGAGCGCGTCCCGCCAGTTCAGTACGAGCTACGAAAGCGATAACTTCGAAGCGAACCGAAGCAAAGGAAACCTACCTCATTGTGATAAGTGGAAGTACCTGCAACTACTTTGGCGAGATACCTGGACCTCAGCTGCTACGCGACTTGGACTTGGACATCAGGAAGACCATCTTCACGTGTCAACCTTTGGGTTCCGTAGTGAATAAAAACCCTCATACGAAAAAAAAAAATTTTTTTTTATATTATTTTCCTTACTTTGGGGCCTTTGGACCTTAAATCAAGTAACCTGGTCAAATGGCAGTTAAAATCCCAATTTACTTCGAGCCCTAGTGGTTTAGAATGACTCAATTCAAAAAATTTAATTATTCTGCTTTGTCATCAGTCATAATTACAAGTTGAATGAAATTTGGAAAAATATATAGTAAAAACACTATTTTGTCAAGATATAATAAGCGTTTCTTTTATATGAGCAAAGGCAGGGATTACATTAGAGATTGACACTGGCAGTCAAACTCGACCGATTTAGTCTACAAAAGGGAAATAAATTTTATTACTGGTTATTACGAGTCATTGCTTGTTAGTTTGAATTTAACTTTAGAAAAAAAAATGAAATTAATGGGGAAGGATAGAGGGAGAATGAAAAACTTAATTTTTGTATCAAATATAGTAAAATAAATAAATAAATTATGATATAACTTTAAATTTAAAGTATTTTATGTTTTCTCGAACAAATTTTGTGTTATGGTTACACTTCTGAAAATACTAATCGTCATCGAAACCAATACGAGAGGACCCGAGGACGGCCGAACGAGAGCGAGCGACGTCCACAAGCGACGACACGAGGACAGTTGGTGTCTGGCATTGGCGGAGGCCGGATGTTCCCGATAAATAATAATATATATCCCGATAAATAAATTAATTTGTAAATGCTGAAATAAATATTTATTGGTGACAAAAGTGAGTTTAATTTAGTATCTCTTAACATTTCAGAAGCGAGAAGAACTAGCCCACTGGTCAGACAATAGCTGCCCATTTCATGTGAATACAGGGAGCTGTCTTTTGAAGCCAACAGGAATAAAACAAGTAAGTGTTATTTCCGATTAAGTGAAATATACCACTCATACTGTGGTGATCACAACATCGAGTGAAACATGCCATATTTTGGTGATTACTATGTGGAAATTAATTAACATGTACCTATACGAGGATTGTATGATAATGTTTTCGAAAACTCCTATATAATTATGTGTTGTGGTGATCTCTAACGAGAAATATGCCACATGAAAAGAAATGAACGTTTATGTAATAGTTACATTTTATGGTGATCACAATATGTGAGATATGCCATGAATAATTACAACTGGTACGTGAAATATGCCACCTTATTATTTGTGGTGATCACATAGGAACCATATGCCACCGATAATTATTAACATTACGTGAAACATGCCACCATTAGATGTGGTGAATAACTGCCAAAAATAATTGCTATGGTAGGCTAGATATATTTTAACTCCCTTATTTATTAAATGAAACTGATTTTTTTTTATCTGTGGATTCGAACACAATTCGAATATGTAGAAAAAACAAATATTTAATAAATATAAACAAAATTAATAACTTTAATGCTTTTAGTGATCTGAACATTGGTCCTTGAGCCTAGATAATATTTAAACCAGTGATAAAAACAGTAATAACAGTGTAAAAATGCAGTTCAATGTTATGCCTTTTTGGTGTCAGAATAACATTGAACTGCCATAAACCTTTTCCTGTTGAGAAATGCGGTCTATTCAGAAACAAAGTGAATTATCTCGGGCACGTTATCACCAGCGAGGGCATCCAAACTGATCCTGATAAAGTTGCAGCTATGAAAAACTGGCCTACCCCCAAAGACAAGACAGAAGTACGAGCATTTATAGGATTATGCTCTTACTACAGGCGATTTGTAAATAGTCCGGTCAATAAAGAAAAAAATACCGACAAATTCCTACAGTCTAAATTTATTATTCTAAATGTTTTTGTGATGTTTTTAGATAGCCCTGTATAGCTTTAGTCTCATTTCTCGAGAAGCATTTTGAAATAGGGGGGGAAATATGCTGAACGGGCTCGCTCGTATAAAAAAAAATCTACAGTAGAGATTAATGTACACTATCAATTAATAAGACATCACTATCCTATAAATAAAAGTTCTCCAGTTTTTGATAAGAGATTCGAGTCATAAAAAAAAAATTGGTTTTCTATAAAAAGTTTGTACTTACAAAATCATACAAATGGTGACAATTTGGGAATACGATCACAAAGTAGTCTTGAATGTGTCTGTAAGTTTTCACCAGGGTGACTTATACGAAACCAATTAATTAACGAATATTCTTCGTTTCTTTCATTGCTTTTGTATGGAGAATAAATTGTACACCGAATATTTTATCTGTAAATTTGTATGAACCAATAAATATCAAAATATCACACAATTATACGAAAAGGACTTTTTAATAATCGCTAATTTACCTTTAAAATGTAATAACATGAGTCTATACGCGTGACCTTGATTGCGCTGCTCTTGCTTCCCAGTCCGATGCAGTGTTTAAAAAGGACAGAAATATACTAGGCGCGCATCGGTCTCTTGGTCTTTTCATTTGTTTATTTTCAAGTCACCGCTCATTTATTTACAACTAGCTGATGCCCGCGACTTCGTTCGCGTGAACTTTATGACTCTGGCGTATTAATATAAATACAAACTAATGTAAGGTACAAGAAAATATAAAAATTGTTAGAAACAATTTTTATATTATTACTAACTGAAGCCCGCGACTTCGTTCGCGTGCACTTTATGTCTCTGGAAAATGCTCATCAGGCTGAACAACTTTTACTAAGGCGACATTTTTATATCTCTTATAGTTTAGCTGGACCATTATGGTTCTGCATCAGGCGTTTCATTTTATAAAATCATTATGTTGCCCAGGCTCAATAGCTATATAACAAAAAAAGTTGCATTCGAATCCGTCCAGTATTTCCGGAGATTAGCGTGTACAAACAGACAAACAGACAAATAGACATACAGACAAACAGACAGACATTTTTTTTAAATTCTTACTCTATTACTATTTCTTCATCGCCCCCAATATTTTTTTTGGAAATATATTTAATGTACAGACACACTTTTTTTGTCCCATGCTGGTCTGGGAGAAATAAAAAAAAACTTAGAATGTACCAGCTGCTTCTCTTCCCACGCAGATCGTAAAAGCCGATCGAGGGAATGGGTGAAAATGCAAATCATGTTAACAGGCGATGCGGCTAGCAACCTATCACTGTATTGATTGCTTTTCCATCTTCTCGCCCACCATGACGCTAAAAGTGGCTTTTGGGTCTTGCGGCCCTGGGCTCTGCATAGAACCGCAATACCCAAAATGCTCTGTCTGCCCCACTAGGGATAAAGACGTGATAGTATGTATGTATGTATGTACACACTTTTTTTACTGTTTTATTATATGTATAGATATAGATTAAAAGTGTGTTCCCACGTGAAATTTATAGAGGTCGTTGAGCAAGAGATTATTTGAAGCAGAGAATAAATATATTTTTATATAACTGATAAAATTAATTATAAGTGATGAGATTTTATACGTATCAGAAGTGAAAGTGAAATTAGTCAAAAATGATGAGCAAGGAATGTCTGGAATTTTAAAATTGAATTTAGTAATGAAATTTGAAAATAGTGAAATGATAGAAAGGGGGTGGACAAGAACAGGAAGAATGGTACTTATTGTAACATCGCTACACCGCGCCTACAGACACAATTTTTTACTATTTTAATATGAGTATAGATTTTGACGCGTTAAGAAAGTGAAAATTTGCTGGGTCGAAAACAGTACCGTGTGGTTAATATGGACCGTGATATACATTGCATTAATTGTAATTCACCATTAAGTGAAGAAAAGTCAGTTACAGTGACACATTAATAGCAACATTTTACATGCAAATTAAATTAAAGTATAATAAAGTTACTTACCTTATTCTAAGCTTATATAATGAAAGAGGCAACCGCGTTTCCGGTTCTAGTACTAGTCATAAATACATACATAGACTTCAGGTCTAGGTCCACGCCAGCCGCTACGCGTGTAACCTATCATACTCACGATTTTTTCCACTCGAATTTCATTTGTTTGAAAACGGTATGACGAAGTTTTAAATACCAGATAGCTTCTTTTAAATATTTTGTGTTTCTAGAAATATTATGTTTAGGTTTCTAGAAAAACCGTTCCCCGATTATCAAATCATGAAATTTTATTTTAACAGATGTTTTACTAACAATCATTTTAATTTCTAGAAGTATTAAAGATAAGAAATAACCTTTTCTGTATTGCACAAAAACAACTTGACCACGGTAGGTAGGTAAGGTTCGTTAGGTTATGACCAAAACACAAGCGACCGAGTGACTTAAGCTTAGGGCGAAAGTAACACAGACACAAAAATAATTTTGCCGTGGAGTGTACGTTACATTTGTTAGATTTCTTCTGACCAAAAAATGACCGATCGAGCGACGCGAGCGGGCGACTCAAGCTTAGGGCGATAGTAACACAGACACAAAAACAACTTTGCCGTGGAGAGTAAGTTAGGTTTGCTGAGACCAAAACATGAGCGAGCGAGCGACTCAAGCTTAGAGCGAAAGTAACATAGACAAAAACAACTTTGCCGTGGAGTGTAGGTATATTAAAATGTCATTCTTCTCTTATTCCTTTCATAATATAAAAAATATTTTTTTAGAAAATAAAATATCTAGTGGTAATAGCTGCGGTTCAACGTTAAGTTAAAATTTAAAACATATAGCTTCAAAAAATAACAACGATTTTGTTTCAGCAATTTGTCAATTGCATTTTCGGCCAAATGAAAATATAGAAAGTAAAAAAATTAGGAAACGTTTTCGGTATATTGAAATTCGTCCAAAACCTATTCGCTTTCATGATAGGTAATCCGCTACGCGACACTAGCGAACACCATCTAGGCAGTTGGGTTTTGTAATCCAGTTTGTTCGTCATTTTATCGTCTTTTGTGACACTAGGTAGGTTTTTATACACATTTTATTTGCAGTTAAATGTTGCTGTTTAACTCACTGTACCGTTATTTGAAGCTTATATCATTTTATTGAGAGACGTATTTATTATCGCCTGGTAGTGCTTAGTTACGTTAATGTGAATATACTTAGAAAGTAAGCAGGTTAGGACCAGCGATAAAAAAATAATCCAATAGGCAGCTCATGTAGATCGACATATTCATGTTCTAATGTAATAAAAGTAGGTAGCGATTAATTTGACAAAATTAATTATTACGATAAGCAGACAATAACATAATGTCTTATTTGGTGGATAAACATAGTCTTTCAGTTTTGTTTGTATACTTTTGCGATGATGATAAAAATATAAGAAGAGCTAGTATTTTTAGATATATCACGTATTTATATTCGGGAACTTCAGTATTCTCTTTTTTCTCGGGGGTTAAAACTAGGCGTGCGCGTGATACAGGGAGATGCCAAATCTTCAAAAAAATTTACATCTGCTCTGGAAGATGCCTTCAAGCTCCTGGAATGGGAAGGACAGGATTCGATTTGCCGACGATATCGACGATGTCATGACTCTCATGGCATGGGTTAAGTCTTCTATCGATAGACTTAATTACGAAGCTTAGTCCTTAATTTTCCGGCTATTAAACTTATTGAATAAAAATAAAATTTAGAAAAAAATGACAAAAATCATTTATCTTTTGATATTTTTATCACTTATTGTATCACTTTATTTGTGATGATTGTCACTTTTTTTCTATTTCTTTCGATTTCTTAAAAGGTAAATGTTTACGTCAGATCATTTACTTACACCTAAGTTTACTGCCGCTTCCTAAGCGCAAGTACAGAATAAGCGGTAACAAACTGTACTGCAGCATTTTCTTCAAAAAACAGCAACTTACAATTAATTTTACTGATATTAAAATTAGATATGTGGAATTGTGGACTGAGAATACATTGTTGTGTCATAATTAGAGATCGGATATTTCAGTACATATTTACCTAAACTTCGAGGTAGTACGTAACATACAGTGGATAATACCACCTCTCGAAGTTTAAATAAATATGCACTGGAATATCCGCTCTCTGGTCATAATTATTTATAAAGCATGATGTCAAGTTTAAAATTAATGTCAATTTGTAAATTTAGTACTTAAACATGTACAGAATGTACTTTAAATTATGACATTTGTGAATATACAAATACAAACCTTTAAGATGGACCCGCGCCAAGCTCAAGCCAGACATTTTTGTCTCTAAGTTAATCATTGGTTCCGTAATAGGCCTTATCACAAAATACTTTCTATACATAAGCTTTAAATTTTCCATCTGGTATATCAAGAACCGATTCTGACAATTTAATAAACTTCATACAGTTTGTTTGTTTTTGTTTGTTTGTTAAATCTTTATTGTACATAAACACAAGACAATAAAATACATGTTAGAAGTAGAAATCAGTACAAAGGCGGACTTATCCCAGATAGGGATCTCTTCCAGTCAACCTTGAATTAAGAGGACAATTTACAACACAGGGTAGAGAGTGGGTACAATAACTATAGAACAGAAAACAGAATCCAATTAAACCTAACTACTTTACTACACTAAAAACAATTTAAAATTTTACTAATACTTGTAACTACAATAACTATAACATAATAAATATAAATACATAAAATATACATATATAATAATTAATATATAATAAATATATAGTAAATATATACTAATTACACATACACTTATACACATATATATACAACTCAACTCAAATCTTCCGACTTTTCCAGAAGCTTCCTAATTTTGAATTTAAAAGAATGCAAAGAAGACGACATTTTAATTTCTAACGGCAGTTTATTCCATAGCCTTGCTGCATAAACTGCGAAAGACTTATTATAGCCCTGGGAGGAGTGAGCGGGTATGTACAGTTTCCCTTAAACGACAGAAAACAATTATAAATAAATAAATATCTTTTAATATTTTGTATGCGACATGATCGCTATAAGACACAATAATTACAGACATCACAATAGAAAAAATAGATACAAATCTTTTACAACCACCTCATTCGTCGGGATGTATACAATTATTTTGACATTAAATCTATCAATATGCTTGCTCCTTCTATGTAGAATGTGATTGGTGGCAAGCTGAATAACAGATTGATAATCACAATACAATACAATTTTTCTACTTGTCGTCGTGATTAAAAATTTCTAAACTAAAGCTTGCAGGAACACCGCTTCTCTGCTTGCTTCGCTCAAACTATATTACTCCGCCTCGGTGTACGAAAGCGATATACATGTCTGTTTAAAGCTGCCCCAAGATATCGAATTGCCACCATATTTTAACACATAACCTGTGTATGACTTTCGATCAATATCGGAAGCCCAGTTCGCATCAGAATATCCGTTAAGAATAGGATTTTGATTCGTGACTTTGTATAACTAAACATTAATCTTTAGCATTCTAAAACCTTATGTAGTATGTTTAGTTAATACCTTTAAATCTAGTAGAATTCAGTACGAAAAGTGTTAAATTTACTTTAATATGACACGGCAAACAAAATGTCAGGGCGAGTAGTTACACAAAGATACATTAAACTACCTGAAAGATATCACAAAAGAAACGATAGATACAAATGTTTTCTAAAAATGGCCAGCGTTGCATAGTACTCCAACGAAATAAACCGGAGAAAAAAATAATGCTTCAAAGCACTTACGGTTTAACTACGTGAATATTTAATTTGCTATGTACCTCAAATAACAGTTGCATATAACTTACTACTGATTCAAAAACGCCAATGACGCACAAACTGGGTTACAAGACCCAACTGCCTAGCGGAAGCGGTAGATACGTGGACTTAGACCGGAAGTCATAACTACTAGAAACGGAAATGGCTGCCTCTCATCATACAGACTTCGGATAAAAGAGATTTTTTACATTACATTTTTTGTCTGTATATCATCATAATATTTTGTCCGTTTATATATAAGCAGTGTAACAAAAGTTGTAATATTAATCATATTCTATCGAACGGTATACTCTTAGGGTTTCGTAGTAAACAAAGAATCCCTTATAGTTTCGCCATGTCTGTTTGTGTGTCTGTCTGTCTGTCTGTGCGGTTGTCTGTGCGGTTTTACTCAGCGGCTATAAGTACTTGAGAGCTGTAATTTGGTATGGGCATATATTACAAATCATGGCAAAAAAGTAGAAAAGTAAAACATTGAAAAAAAATTTTTTAGTAACTCTCGTAAAATTTAAGTGAGAGTGAATTATTTTCTTCTTGGCTAACCCATCGTGTGGGGTATTATTGAATAGGTCTTTTAAAAATATTGCAAACTTGTGAACATAGTTTTTCGATTTAGGGATCCGTTTCTCGTTATATAATGGACACGTGAAAAAATTCACAAGTATGATGTAGTGTATATAACGAAATTTAAAGGAAAACTGATACTGTCTTCAAGCGGTTATGCATCTTATATCACTTCACATAAAGCTTGTTTTAAAATGACGCGTCGCTTCCGATGCCAATCGAATGTAGCGCGGCCCATAGGTACTAGTGGAACTACCTAACCTACGCGACGCTCGATTCGCCGCGCTAATGCGTAGTATGGTTTTTATTTTATTACAGGAATTCCTCATAATATTTATCGGGGATTTTTTTTATACTCGAATCAAAGCTTTATGGTTTGTAAAAATATGAATAAACCTTGACTGTAGAATTAATGCGTCAGCATAAAAAACCGTTAAATATTAATTTAAAAAAAAATACTGATGTCACCCCCTTGAAAATTTTGGATAGTGAGCATAACAATAATATAATAATAATAACTAAAAATCACAATTACCGTATTTTTTATGTTTGAACAGGATTTTTTTTAAATATTTTCTTTTGAAAAATATATTTCCTCTTCTTATTTAGGAGAGATTTCTTAAATCTAGCTTTTATTATTATTGAGTAAACATATGATGTAAAATCTCCCGTGTAGAAATTATTCTTCGAAAGATATAACAATATGAGTATAAAAATGGCATTTAAAAAAAAACCTTTCATCATTTTTGAGGGAAAACCTGTAATTTACAGTTGGAATAGCATATTCTAAGATATTTCGAAACAATCCCTACTGTAGGTTTTATTGTGAAATTCTCATACAACCGAAAATTCACAGCCCCGACTAAAAGAGATTTTCTGAAATCGCTAAACCACTGCATCGTCTGACAGAAGACAAACAGCCTTTTCGAATCAACCCGAATCTTTGTTAACGTTCTCTTAACGCCTAGATGTCCACCTGTTACACCATCATGTACTTCACGGAGAACGTCTTTCACTCTGTCTCTTGGAACAACAACCTGTAGGTGAAACTCTTTGCCGTTTGGTTTCTCCTATTTACGGTAAAGTATTCCATTCTGCAGGATAAAACTGTCCCATTGAGCCCAATAAGCTTTGGTGGTAGGGCTCGTAGGTGCAACTTCTGCCCATCTAGGTTTGTCAGTACAACGTTTTTTCCATGCGATGATGAGCCTTATATCTTCATCATCTTCCTGGGCTTCTCTAAAATTGTCATCGTCCCATTGCCCTGTGGGGATTATCCTTGTGATGTTAACCATAAGCTCCTTTGTCTCTTGTTTAACGCAATGCTTGCAGTCTTCCACACATGGTCTTCTTGAGAGTGCATCAGCATTTCCATGGGCCTTTCCACTACGGTGCTCAGTAACAAAGTCAAATTCTTGGAGTTGTTCAATCCAACGTGCAACTTGGCCTTCCGGATTTTTAAATTGTAACAGCCATTTCAAAGCAGCATGGTCTGTGCGAAGTTTGAACTGTCTACCAATGAGATATTTGTTGAAGTGTTGCAGCGTCTTCACAACGGCCAAGAGTTCTCTTCTTGTAACACAATAATTCCTTTCAGGCCTTGACAAATATTTGCTGAAATATCCAATTACTATTTCATTTTCACCCTGTTTTTGAGATAGTACCCCTCCGATCGCTGTGTTGCTAGCGTCTGTGCCAACGATGAATTCGCCACTGGCTTGCGGGTATCCCAAGATTGGAGTATTGCAAAGGCATTCTTTTAGTTTGAGAAAGGCATTTTCACAGGTATCATCCCATTTAAAAGGCTGTTTGTCTTCTGTCAGACGATCCAGTGGTTTAGCGATTTCAGAAAATCCCTTTACAAATCGCCTGTAGTAAGAGCATAATCTCATAAATGCTCGTACTTCTGTCTTGTCTTTGGGGGTAGGCCAGTTTTTCACAGCTGCAACTTTATCAGGATCAGTTTGGATGCCCTCGCTGGTGATAACGTGCCCGAGATAATTCACTTTGTTTCTGAATAGACTGCATTTCTCAACAGGAAAAGGTTTATGGCAGTTCAATGTTATTCTGACACCAAAAAGGCATAACATTGAACTGCCATAAACCTTTTCCTGTTGAGAATGCTGTCTTTTCTTTATCCTTAAAATGAATTTCCACCTGCCAGTATCCAGATTTCAAGTCTAGGGTTGAAAACCACTGCATTCCGCTAAGGGTGTCCAATGTGTCATCAATTCTTGGTAATGGGTAGCTGTCCTTCTTTGTGATGTCGTTCAGTCGTCTATAGTCGACACAAAATCGTGTGCTGCCATCTTTCTTCTTAACTAAAACAACCGGGGAGCACCATGGACTTGCAGACAGTTCGATGATTTTATTTCTTTTCATGTCCTCCAGCAGATCTTGTACTTCCTTTTCCTTAGCATATGGAATTCTTCTAGCTCGCTGACGTATAGGTCTTTCGCTTCTAGTATCAATTCTGTGCTAAACTAGCGAAGTTCTTCCTAGATCACCTTCCTTGGAAGGGAAAATGTCAGCAAAATCCAGCAGCAACTTCTTTGCCTTCAAGTTCTGTGAATAAGTTAGGTTGCTTTTGCAATCTTTTAGAAGGTCGTAAACTGTAGAACAACTGGAGTTTTTAGATGCATCTGAGTTTGGTGTTAATTGGCACTTTTTCATCCAGACAACTTCCTCGCATCTTCCAAAAACATCGCTTTCATTTAAGATGATCTCATGGTCCTCTAGATTGACTATTCTCACTACTGCAGTATCCTTTCCAGTGACTAATGTTCTTGCTGTCAGGAATCTTTGAGTTGGTTTGTTTAATGTATCCTCAATAAGAACGCATCTAGTTGGCTTGTGTGTTTTAGGTGATGGCAGTTTCACCATTATTTGTGCTTGTGTTCGACCAGGTACGACGATTTTGTTTAAACAAGTCACTTTTCCGGTGGGGCCTCCAAGGATGAAAATTTCCTCATTACCACACTTGAAAACACCATTTGCGACATCGATTTTACAATTGTATTTCTTCATGAAATCTAGGCCCAATATACACTCATCCATAATTTCAGCCACAATGACATCATGCGTGTATGGTGAATCTACCACGTATATTGTCACTGTCGTCTCTCCTAGGACAGGTATTGGCTGGCCAGAGGCAGACAGAAGCCGACAATCGACGTTCTTGTATTTCATCGCAGCTTTCACCAGATGTGGGTTGATTGTTGTTCTGGAGGCTCCGGTGTCTATGGTCAATTTGCAATCTGTGCTATTTACTTGTCCGCATATCGTCAAACTGCTCCTATTGCTTACTTGTGAGATGACAATTGCTGGGGCTTCCTCTGCGCCCACCAGTACCCGCCCCTTGGTCCTGACTGTTACTCGTTTCCTAGGTTAGGCAAGAAACGAGGACTCCTGCCTTTTCGTAATTTCCTTCAGCTCTTCTCTTAATTTGGTTATTTCCTGCTTTTCTGGACAAGAGAGCCGCAAATGTCCTCTTTCACTACACCTGTAGCAAGTAGGCGCAGAGCTATTGGTCTTCTTTGGCGGGCTCTTGATTGCCTTTACGTCTTCCGTGACTTCTCGCAACTTATGTGTGCGCATGTCCTGCCTTAAAGCTTCGTACTCTAGAGCATGTGCCAAGGCATCTTTCAGTGACGCGTGATGATGAGTCCCCACGGCAGCCCTTATCTCCACATCTCTTATTCCAGCAATAAAAGCTTGTAGAATATTTGTGTCGACCATTTTGGAGTCAACAGACGAGTAGGCTTTACGCACTAGTTTTTCTATTTCCAATGCCCACTGTTGAAGTCCTTCTCCTGGGCGCTGAACTCTTTCACGTAGCTGGGCTCGAAAAACGTGTTCGAGATGACGTTCCCCATACCTGGCTTCTAACGCCTCCATCAATTCTTTAAAGGTGCTTCCAGAACTAGGCAGTGCCTCCAGGACTGATAGTGCTGAGCCTTTCAGAGCAACAGTTAGGGCTGTATGGCTCTGTTCATCGGTCCAACCGTTTAAACTAGCGACGGTCTGGAATTGTTGTTTGTATGCGGCCCAAGATGTGGTACCGTCATAAGATGGCACTTTTACACTTGGCCCCTTAGTTTCACAGCCGGATGTACTTGGCGTTCCTACTGTCTCTAGACGCAATACTTTCTTTTCCAATAGGGTTACTCTATTTTCCACCTTGTTTTCTAAATCAGTCACACGGTTTTCGACAACGTCTACATCATTACGGATTTGCTCCACTGATTGGTTGAGTTTGCAGAAATTTCCCAAGACTATTTGCTGTTGCTCACTCAAGCGTGCAAATCGTAAATCTTGTGTCTCTTCTATACGTTGAAGATGTGCTTGTTGTTCTTGCCGAGTAGCTTGTTGTTCTAGCCGAATTAGTTCTAATATGTGCATTAAGCTATTTGAATCGATTGGCGTCTCTGGTGAACGTGGCACTGTTTGGTGGGCGTGGTCAGTGGGCGTGGTCTGGCCAAGGTGGGCGGGGCCAGAGGGTGGAGCTAGACGTCTGGTGGGCGTAGCTTGAGGTCCAGTGGGCGTGGCTTGAGGTCCAGTGGGCGGGGCTTGACGAATGGTGGGCGTGGCTTGATGACAGGTGGGCGTGGCTTGTTGTCCAGTGGGCGGAGCCTGATGGGCGGTGGGCTTGGCCTGATAGGCGGTAGGCGTGGCCTCAGGGTCAGTGGGCGTGGCTTGAGGTTCAGTAGGCGTGAGCCTGTGTGGCCTGAGCCACGCCCCCTTGAGCCTCCATGGCACGCTGGGCCCTGATCCTGACGCCCTCCCTGGTGGTATCCTCTTCTTCTCTCTGTAGAACTGGCATCTCCAAATCCACTTCCGACACCAAATGATACGAAACTGGGTACGAACTTTGGCGTTTTACTTCAAATCTCGAACCCAGTTTCGTAACAATATCTAACGAACTCTTGACTCCTGTTATGCATTACTATAAAGTTGTTTCAAAATAACCACAATCTCAGCGGTCACTTCATATAATTGTATTCTACAATACAAGTTGACACTAAAAACACGCACTTTTAACTTTCACTTTCTTTCACTTATCACTTATTTTAATATTTTTAAAGAGAATATGTAATGAAGTGAATAATGATTTATTTATTTTATCTACTTAACATTTTGCTCAATATTCTAAAACCACATCACTAAATGAAAACTATGCCAAAATTAAGCAAATGAAATAATAATCAAAACCAATAGTATAGAAACACAAGAACTTGCATATTATTTAAGTTCTTGCTTGTTAAAATTTCATTTCGTCTTTCTAATTTGCCGTTAAAATGACAATTTGCATCTTACTATGTTTCGAGTTGGTGATAATCCTCGAATGTCTGCTATATCTACGACTGCAAAAGTCCGCTTAGTTTTATAAGAATGTTCATGCATGAATTACTCAATCTTTCTTACCACTGTTGTTGTTTGATTCTTGACTCTCCAGTGGGATTTGAATCCCGGGCTGCTCACGCAATTTAATGCGCGCTAATATAACCTATTCAATGATTTTCTTATAAAATAATTTAATATAGAGGGGCGATACCATTATTAATTCTGTGGCGATACTATAATTTATAACAAATACTTACATGCAATGACCTTTTACATGTGTCAGCACCGTGACGGCCAACTACCTCGGCCGCATTATCGGCTCGGCAGCCGCAGCTGCAGAGGACGCAGCCGAGAGAAACCGTGCTAAGTATGCGGCTTTGGAGCCGCATTATTGCTTCGTCCTAGTGGCGGTAGAAACGATGGGCTGCTCGGGTGCTGATGATAAGCGCCTGATCGGCGAGATAGGGCAAAGAATTGTAGAGAAGACTGGTCACTCCCGCTCAGGTTCGTTTCTTGTGCAAAGGATGGCCATTGCCATCCTGCGTGGCAGTGCTGCCAGCGTATTTGCGCGGGAAACCACAAAGGCGGTTTATATGACAGATTTTTGTATGTACTTTGATATAGTTTTGACAGTGCTTACATAGATAAATATCCAAGACCTAGGACAGTTTAAAAAAGGCCATTTTCCAACTTGCCCTGATCGGGGATCGAACCCGGGACCTCTGGGTGATGGATGAGCATGGTTACCACTACGCCATGGAGGTCGTCATTCTTGATCTCGCACATTTTAATGCGGGCTTACGGCCTCACCCAATTTAATGATTTTCTTGGTCTCGCACAATCCAATGCGTGCCCAAACTGACAAAAGGTTCAACGGCATGACACAACAACCTTCCTTGTTCCAGATTCTTCAGATGTAATGTTTGAAGCTAGAAAATATATTTCCAGTGCCCTTATCCATTTCTCCCATCTAGCGCCTACCGACACTGATCACTGTCAGGGTCGAAATGCTCGAGGTTTGGAAGTGCCGTGACTTGAGCCATGGGCTGATGTGCAAATTGTACAATTAAATTCCACATTTGCGCAAGCTTACATTGTCTTTCAGTCTAATTGATATTATCTGAGCTGACCTTTCATATCTACCATAAATAAATGCTCATATGGACTTTCATATTGTCCTTTAACATAGATCGTATCACTCACTCGTACTTGCTATCATATTGCAATATGTAAAGTCTATCACACAACTATTTGACATAGCTATCATATTGCCATGTCTCATCATTAGCTATCATATTGCCCCATGTCATAGTTATCATATTGCTATACATGTGTCATCATAAGCAATCATATTGCTGTTGTTATCGGCTATCATATTGCGATGTCTCATCATTAGCTATCATATTGCCCATGTCATAGCTATCATATTGCTATGCATGTGTCATCATAAGCAATCATATTGCCATATAACATAGCTATCATTTTTCTCATAAATCATACCTAAGTAGGCTATCATATTGCCATTGACCACAGGTTATCGTATTGCTTATTTCGTATACTACCTCATTACCGGTAAGTGTATACTTATACAATAGAAAATATGCACGCATTTTTTTTTTGCTTAATAAAATCCTTATTAACCACAGTAAACAAATATGAAAGGATTTATAAAATATCTTAATCAACGACGAACCTGTGATACTTTAAAGTTTCAATTAGAGAGAGAAGTCCGATATGGACTGGTGACGTTATAAATACATATCATCAATACATTTGCTATAGAAAATAGCGTATTTTGCGAGTGAGATAGACATATTTTTGTAAGTTCGTTCATATCTCGTTCGTTTTTCCACCAATTTTTGTTCTGTTTTCAGTGTTAGTTAGTACATTTGAATATTTACGGATAAACTAGTTCGATAACACATATATTTTTCGTGCATATTCCCTATTATGTTTTCTCACCTTTTAAAAAAAAATCTCTCTAATCATGTGGTTGCAGACTGGAACTAGAGAATGTCGTTAACTGCATCTTTAGTGAACAGCTTTAAAAATACACTGTATAGAAACCAGATCAGCTTAATAAACTGCTAGTATGTTTTAAAGCAAATAAAAATAATAACCCTCATCAGGTAAATCATAGCCGACTCACAGAGTGTGAGCCTCCCGGCCCTGACAGAAAGCACCCACAACTTATACTCATTGACTCCAGCGACCTTCCCTCGCAGCATTGCACTCCGGATCTGATGCAACTATCCTCCAGCATGACACTTAGGTTTAAAAGTGATGCCTGTCTAGGAGTAAATAAAATACCTAATAAAAGAGTTTTACCACATAACTATAATGATAATGAAGGAACTTCATACACTACCTTTCTTCCGTAAATTCAGCACCTCTCATTCCATACGGAAAAATAATATAATCACCCATTTATTTCATTTAATCCATATACATCGGAAAACTATAGCTATTTGAATAATATATTTCAATAGTAATCGCTTAATAATTAGCGTCATATACGACTGGTCAATTTTTCCATTACGTATTTCCTCTGAAATTCTAGGGTGATTAATTATATTACCCTATTAAAAGATAAGTTCCTTATTTCTTTCGCAAAAACACTAGGTAATCAACAAAGTAAAGATATATGTTTTTTATTTTGTCTTAACTTTTTTTTTCTTTACTCTGACACTTGTGAAAGACTGGTGCCCAAGCTACGCATAAAGCCTTTATTTTAGGTTACCAAGTCTCCCTAAGGTATTAATCTTAAAAAATATATAGTCTGAGAATTGTCAATATTTTAAGTCAATATTAATTATATACTTTTGATGATCAACATTAACTACAAATTATAATTTCCAGCTCATTAATGTGATGGACAAAGCACAGTAGTCCATTAACTTATTAAACGAACGTTTATTTTGCCATAAAGTATAGCCATTACCTAATATAGTAAATGCTAACTGACACTGCCTCTTTCCTTGTTATTTTTTTCTCTCACAAATATATTTTTTTTAACATTCAGTATGCAGCATTTACTTTTGATTTAATATTCTATGTGCTTTTGAGCATTTACATTGAATACTCCAGCTCATAAAATGGAAAAATAACTCACCGCGTGGCTTCGCATCATTTTCTCGTCGCCATTATGTAGTGTACCACTAACACATTCACTATCACTATGACACTGGCTCACCTTTACACCAAGACACGTCCGCTCTGTACGACATCTACTGTTAGACTGAGCGATCCGACTGCCGCACAACGTACTTATATAACGTACAACTGACGTTCTACCCTCGCTGCTTTTGTGAGTGGGACAGCATATGTATCTATTTATAGACACAGAACACTACACCAAAAGTGCCTTTAACACTCTTCGTGTTCAATATAATAATGCCTTTAGAGCAATGCTTGGTCAGCCCTGGCGGTGTAGTGCTACTGACATGTTCGCTGAGAACAGAATCATTGACCTGATCTCATTGCACACGAGATTAAAAATCTCTCTTTGCAAACGATTGCAAAAATGTAAGAATAAACTAGTACAAATCATTTTCGAAACAACATACATGTATGAAAAGCAGTATGTGAGCACTTCTGTAATCTAATTGTTAGTAATTAACTAATGAAAATATACAATTTGACAAATTTGACAATTTCGACAATTTACAATCTACTGTTATGTGTATTATATGGGTGAACATATGCCTGAAATAAAACTTATTTATTATTATTATTTATTATTATAATTAATTTTGTGGTACCGGGCATTAATAGGTACAATGAGACCTCCTATAAGAGACGTACTGGTCATTTCTCAACTGATAATTTAAAAAAGAATAGAGTAGTAAAATCGAAACAACTATTGAAGCGGTTCGCAATGGGTGGTCGCAGAAAAAAAATTGTTCACGGATGACAATTTTTTTACCACTGAGCAACATTTTAACAAACAAAATGACCGTAGGTATTTATGCTCAAAGCTCTTAGAAAGCTTCCCAATTAGTCGACAGAGTGCAGCGTGGCATTATCCGACTTTAGTGATGGTTTGGTAGGGTGTTAGCTATGAAGGAGTGACTGAGCCATACTTTTGTGAAATAGGTATCGAAACATCGGTACAAGTGTATCAAGATACCATTCTTGAGAAGGTATTTAAGCCCCTTAACAACACCATGTTCAATAACCAAGAATGGTTCTTCCAGCAAGACTCGGTACCGGGTCACAAAGCTCGGTCAACGCAGTCTTAGTTGGAATCGAACGTTTCCGACTTCATCAGAGCTGAAGACTGGCCGTCGTCTAATCCCGATCTTAATCCGCTGGATTATGTTTTATGGTCAGTTTTAGAGAGTACGGCTTGTTCTAAACGCCATGATAATTTGGAGTCCCTAAAACAATCCATACGATTGGCAGTGAAGAATTTTCCCATGGAAAGAGTGCATGTTTCTATTGATAACAGGCCTCTACGTGTAAAGGACTGTAATGCAGCCAATGGAGACAACTTCAAATAAGCTTTTTATATTTTAAATTGTTTTATATTTACGTATTAAAAGCGAGCAACTTAAGCTTAGGCCGAAAGTAACACAGACACATAAACAACTTTGTCGTGGGTTGTAGGTTAAGTTCGTTAGATATCCTGTGACCAACACACGAGCGAGCGAACGAGTCAAGCTTAGGACGAAATTAACACAGACACACAATACAACTTTGCCGTGGAGTGTAGGTTAAGTTATATAAATAAATAAATCATTATTTTAAAGACCACTAAGTCATTTCGAAGGCGCCATTAACAACTCAACATTCCTTTTTGCTTGCCTAAAAAGATAACGTTATTGAAAAAAAAACAGAGAAAATCGTAACGGTGCTTGGCGAAAAACCTATACCTTCAAACGAGCAATTCTTGTATATTTATTTATATGCGTATAAATTTATTTCTGTAATCTCGGAAACTGCTCTAACGATTTCGCTGAAATTTGGTATATAGAGGTTTTCGCGGGTAAACAATCGATCTAGATTAAGTCTTATGTTTGGGACAACGCGTGTTTTTGAGTTTTCATGCGTTTTTCTTTCCACGCAGTAATTGCTCGCCAATGTCCGTCTGATCCAGCGGGTTAAGACGCGGATGGCAAAAACGAGTGATACAGGTTCGAATCCCGCTCGGTGACTTACTTTTTTTTTACATGTTCAAGTTTCTATACAATTTTTTAATTTTTATTGTTTTAAAAATATATAATTTTAATTATAAGTTTAAAAAAACATAGTTAATGTTTGAGATACGACCGAGCAAAGCTCGGTCACCCAGGTACTTTGATGTGAACAAAAATTTGTTATTATTGGTCAATGCTTTAATATACATAGCATTCAAACCAACAACGCTAAGGAGAACTAATAAAATAAAATAATTACTTACCTCTGATCAATTGTGCACATAATTTATGTATTCAAAAACAAAGCTGTTTTGTGTAAGAAAATCATAAAAACTGCAAAACCATCGAAGTCCAGAAAGCACAACTAATGTCACACGTTTAAGTAAATAGTAAAATATCGCAATAAAATATCAGAACATGCACGCAATCCGAATGTTAGAAGGTGAGTCATATGGTCCTCTATCATCCTCATTTTACATTCCATTTCCTTTTCCCCTCCCAATTACAACAGATAACACTGCGCCAAAGACAATATATTTAGGTGTTGGAGTCTACGCTTGAACCATTTGAGATGACGCTTCCGTCAAAACATAGCACACGCCCTTCTTTCTATCGTTTACAAGGTGTAGTGCGAGAGGGACAGCGCATATCGCTATCCCTCTCACTCAGTGTTGGCAGCGCGCGGCAGGAGGAGGGGAGTTGAGGGGACCGACGCGTCCTCAGTACGCTTTGAAACGTCGAGCAGTGCACACATATACAGAGTTATATTTCCAGGAAAATAATTCTACGATTATATCGTAAGTAACTTACATTATTATTAAATGCACATTATTCCGCCCGGCGTCCTTGGCCCAGCGACGCTTATTGCCCGATTTAAGGGCTTGGTGCTAAAATACCGTCGTCTTAACAATGAGACGACACGTCGACTCACAACTCGCCTCGCTCAGATGACAACGGTCGTCTCGCCAAAGAGGCCGCGACGCCTCGCTCACAGCGCGGCGTCACCTCGGTCACGGCGTCGCCTGGCTTAGATGACGTCTGACGTCTCAAGGAACTGAGACTACATCGACTTGATTGTATTGTTGACTCACTTAAACGGTCACCTCACGGAACAGAAGTCGCGTCGGCTCACTTTGAACGACGTCCTGACCCAGACGACGCCTGACGTCTCACCAAGTTGAGACTAAGTACAACGTCATTTGTTACTGGCACTTTGTCGCTGGTTGATGTGAGTTTACATCTTTGGCTTTGTATTGGTTACAGAACATGGCCAAAACCACCTTGGGTGAGTTGGCTAGTAGACCGTTCCCAAAAGGCGACGAAGAAAGCTTCACCAACATGCTGAAAATCCTCGATGAAAACTTTCCTGAGGACTGGCGTTCATGGGAAGTAATCGACCTTGCTTTCAAGGACCTCTTTGCGGGTGACTCACCCGGGAATCTTGATTGTAAAAAAAGATTCGCAATACCTACTACAAATTTAGCTAGGGCCTTTAGCCCCGACTGCAAATCCTTATCGGAACGAAAATATAGAAACATTCGCTCTAAACTTCTAAATTGGCCGCTAGGACGGGCCCTTATCTACACTCCACAACATTATGCTGAAACTATCTATGGCTCAGAACAGAGTCTCCAGAGATTCAAAGATGCGGTTAATGCAATCAAAACCAAACTAACTACAAGGCGAAGCGCATCGGCGGAATTGAAAGAGGGACGCCGTTTGTATAGCCCTTGCAGAACACCGTCCTCTACAATAAACGAAGTTCAATCAGAAACAGAACGCCCAGCGCGTAAGAGGAAGTCCTACAAGGCAGTACAGGACACCGATGTCCCACCTTCAAAACAGCGGGCCACTGCGCAAAATTTAAGTCCCAGTGAACACCTACTTGTCTCGGTTCTCAACTAGTGATGTGCCGCTGGGAAATTCTCTGTTCTCGGAAATTTCTTTCCTTGAAAATTTCCGGAAATTTTCAACATTTCTCGAGAACGTTCTCGTTTATTTTTTCGTTAATATTGTATGTGCTACATAAGGCATATAAGTATATGTGAAACGTGTTTAATTAAATATATATTCATAGTATGGAGAAGAATACGTAGTACGTACGTTAAAATCCCGAATAGTTACTCGATCTGAAAATTATTATCTATCTTTAGTAGCTTTTCTTTTGATTTATGTTCCTATTTTCTTCTAAAATGTTTATGTTATGTCTAAAACCCGAAATGCGGCTACGCCTAGATTTAGCCGGCTAAACCTAGGTGCAGCCGGTCTCAGATGGTTACACTTAGGTGTACTGCTTATTTTCGGCTAAAACTAGGTTTAGTCTTTATTATTCCGGCTATAACTAGGTGCAGCCGATTCCAGGTGGTTAAACTTAGGTGTTTCCTATTTATATTTGGTTGGAATTAGGTTTTTAGTTCAGTTAAGCATTTTGTTTTAGGTAGAAATACTTGTGTTGTATTTCCCGATCAATTCAAATGACGTGATTATCGTTTGAAGACAAATCATGGCGATCCGAGAAAAAAAAGGGTGTTATAAGATTGACGCTATAATGTCTGTATGTCTGTGGCATCGTAGCTATCAAACGGTTGGACCGATCTAATGCGGTTTTTTCACCTGAATGCAAGTTCTTTTGCGTTAGTTCTTAGCTATATTTGATGAGAATCGGTTCAGCCGTTTAAAAGTTATTGGAAGTTAGCGCTTAAAAGTCAGGTTTTTTAATTTACCTTGCAAATGATAGATGGCGCTTCGAGTATCAATTCCTTTAACATCAGAATATTATAGTTCCGTCACTCAACACTTATTACTTAAGATATGTTGCATCAACAAAACAATATAAACGTCACTTTAACATTTTGGTCTTTTATTGTATCACCGTTATAACCTAAAATATAGACAATACTCTTACACCTAAGCACAGGTATGGCACTTCATACTAACTGAATAACATATATACCTAGTACTACTACTAATGAAACAATATATCTGTGGACACGTCAAATGTGTGAGTTTAACAATCAGGGTCGTCACCACAAAATAAATGTAATACCTACTAACGATGCACATTTACGATTGCATCTTGTTCAATAATCCCAAGTGCCTCGCGTTAAGTTGCAAATAAACCGTTTTAAATCGAAATTCGTGGTTAAAACCCGTTTTAAATAAATTTGAAACGGTTTAAAACCGTGAATACGTCATTACTAGTTTATAAACTTATTATTTTGAAAGTATAAATAAAAGATATTAATTAAAACTTTTTATTTTTGTTATTTTAAATGATATTTAACAATATTTTTAGAATTTAGATAAATTAAAAAACTTAATATGCATACTTATTTATTTATTTTTCCATAATAAGCTGTAAGTAGGTATGCTTTTTCTTATTTCATAGTGAATTTGGTTGTACAACATAAACAGTATTATAAGTTACGAAGTGGCAACAACCTTGACGACCTCAATGACCTTGATAACCTCGACGACCTAGACAACCTCGCCAACCTCCGATGAACTCGACGATACTGAACCACCTTGACGACAACAACAACCTCGAAGACCTCGACATTGACCTTTATGACCTCAATGAGCTCGACAACCTCAAAGACCTGGATAACCTTGACGAACTCGACGACCTCGAAATCAACCTTAACAACATCAATGACCTGGACGACCTAAACAACCTCGACGACGTCGACGACCTAGAACACCTCGACGACACTGACTATGATGACCTCAATGACCTCAATTTCATCAAGTTCACCTCGAAAACCTCGATGAACTCGACGACCTAGGCCACCTCGAAGACCTCGACATCGACCTTGACGACCTCAACACCTTAATACTTCGACCACCTCAACGACATAGACTACCTCAACGACCTAGACGTCCTCGAAAAACTCGACGACCTGGACCACCTCGATGACATTGACCTTGACGACCTCAATGACCTTGACAACCTCAAAGACCTAGACGACCTCGACAACCTCGACGACCTGGACCACCTCGAAGACCTCGACATTGACCTTGATGACCTCAATAACTTCGATGATTGTAATCCCTAATCATTCATCTGATTATATTTTGCCCAACTCTGTCGTCAATATATGTTTATAAAACAGCTTTTATTTTTTTTCAATTTCACTTGACCCAAATATATCACAAATAATGCAACAAGTATATTCTGAATTGCATTTTGTGAAAGGTTAGTAAATTCTAAAAGAAAATCGTTCTTAACCCATATTAAACCTCAAAAATTGGTTTGAAACGTTTTAAACAAAAAAAAAACAGTTTAAAACCAAATGGTTTTAAACGTTTAAAATAGTTTTTGCATCTCTACTTGCGTAACGTCAACGTGCGACTATCAACAACCCTGTTTTACAGGCGCTTACAAGGCCAAAAAGCGGGGGAGGGGTTGCTGGGACGCCAGATTGCAGGGGACGGTACTAGTTTCCGTTCTGTATGTAATCTAAGTTTAACCACCTGCGATCGGCTGCACCTAGTTTTAGACGAAATGATAAAGGCTAAACCTAATTCTAGCCGAATATAAGTAGGATACATCTAAGTATAGCCATCTAAAACCAGCTGCACCTAGTTCTAGCCGGCTAAACCTAGGCGTAGCTGCGTTTTTGGTTTTAGCTGTAACATATATACTAAAAGCTGTAGTAATATACTAATAATATAAAGCTGTAATAGTATAACTATTTTACTAGTTGTTTTTATTCTAAATAAGTTCCAAAAAGTATAGCAATTCCTTTAAAATATTATTTAAATACATAGTTTTATCACATAAAAGGTTTGTTTCATTAAATGTATAGCAAATCTCGCCACATAGAGAATATTTAAGAAAATTTTACGAAATTACTCTGAAATTTCTTTGGAAAATTTCACGGAAAAAACCTGAAGAAATTTCTTGCGAGAAATTTCTCGGAAATTTTCCGGACAAATTTCTAACAGAATGGAAAACTTAAGAAAACTTTGTATATCCTTTCACAAATTTTCATGAAAATTTGATTGAACATCGCTCTTGTTATTACGAAAACACATGCAAAAAGAAAATAAAGTTTTCTTTGTAAACTAGGGTACTTTCTCAACTTTTTCCGCTCCAGAGAACGTTTCCGAGAACGTTTCCAGACCGTTTCGGAAATTTCCCGAAATTTTCAAGAACGGCACATCAATATTCTCAACCAACAAATGGAAATGTTCAGTCAGCTTGTTAAATCTCAACAAGACCAAAACAAAAAACTCGAGGATGTTTATTCCCTGGCAAACATGAGAGATCAACGTCATTCGACACCAAGTAAAGTGGCCATCCCCAAAGAGCAGGAAAACCAGCACAATTCCTCCTTTGATTTTTTGCCAGAAAGCATTCACTCAGAAGATGATGAAATCAATACAGCTAGGCTGAACTCAGGTCTTAACTCTGAAGTCTCTGGTTCAAAATATATAGATGACCGCGAAGCTGAACTTCGACAAAAAATTGCAGCAGCTCAGAGAGAATTGGTCTCGTTACGAAATGAAGACCCATCCGAGGTATTAGACTTTGAACCATCTACGGTTGAGGGAGATCCTAAAGTAACACAAACTGACCCGTACTTTCTTGCACAGGGCATTCATTGTCAACGATTCGGACAAGAAGGGTGGAAAAATATACGGTATAGTGAAAAACAGAAACAATACCAATCCACTCCTGCATTCCATGCTCTGAAAGTAAATAATATATTGGCTAGCGTCACACCAGTCTGGAAATCCACTGCAGTCCTTGAAAGATTTGATATGGTCCTGGGGGCAGTGACGCACGGCCTTCTACAACAAAGAAAGAACTTTCAAGACTTACTAAATGGCTTGCCATCTAATGTTCAAAACACCGTAGCTCGAGACTTTGGGACCTCAAAATTTAAATCTAATGCTGATTCGTTACTGCAATATGTTTGTGGCTGCAGAGCGGAAGTTATTGAGCAAAGGAGAGCTATATACAAAGTTCCCAATAAAACCCTTAACGAGGTATTGCATAACATTCCGCCATCAGAAACACATTTATTCTGCGACAATATACTAACGCAAGCTGTGAAAGACTGCTCCACGGGAGACATTCGAAAGTTTTTTCTATTCTCCAACAAGAAAAAAACGTCAAAACCACGAGAAAACAATAACAGACCCAAGGAGCATTCGTTACCATCACAAAATGTGTCAAAAACCTATAAGCGATACAAAAGAGGAAACGATACCACGCGGGGCTCATCGTCGGAACAACAGTTTCACCCGAAACAACAGCAACAGTCGCAGCGATATAAGAAAAAGTGGGGGGAGGACACCAAGAGAAAATGACTCGTTCAAGGTAGGATGCCTCCAAGATCACGCCGAGAAATGGAAACTGGCACCAAAATTGATAATAAATTTTATTCTTGGCTACAAAATCCCATTTGCAACCAAACCACCACTAAAAAATTTCTCTTTCCAAAACATCAGAAGATTCAGAACGAAAGTCACAACGGAAATGTCGAAACAAATACAAAACCTTTTTAAATCAGGGGCTATCGAAAAAAGTCCACACAAAAGGGGGTTCCTCTCGGAAATGTTTCTAAGAAAGAAACAAGACGGTTCATTCCGACCAATATTCAAACTGAAGGGTTTGAATCGGCACGTGATAGCTCCCAGATTCCGGCTCTTAAATCATTTAAAACTCCCGTCACTTCTAAACGAAAACGACTTTATGATGAAGCTGGATATTTCACAAGCTTACTTCCATTTACCAATTTCACCCAGTCACCGTCGGTTTCTATCCCTCAGTTACCAAGGTATGATCTACCAAATGACATGCCTTCCTTTTGGACTAGCAAGTGCTCCAGCCGCATTCCCAAAGTGACCAATTGGATTGCGCACATGTTGAGGGCAAAAGGCATACGAGTAGTCGTTTACTTAGATGACTTCCTACACATTCACAGAGATCCGGAAACTTCTCAGGAACAGTTTGCTTACGTCGCCAACTATCTAACGGAACTTGGATGGAATGTCAATCGAAACAAGTCGTCAACAATAGCTAGAAAATGTAGAATATCTAGGTATCACCTGGAACACGCAAGAGAACTGCAAATCTCTGTCAGAAGAGAAAAGGAACAGTATCGTTCGGCACATAAATGCCTTGATAAAGAAAGGTTATTGGAGTTGGCACGACGTGAAAACAATCCTGGGAAAACTGAACTTTGCCTCGTTCGTAGTTCCACTGGGACGCCTGCATTGCCGGATCATCCAGAGAGAGTCCACACATCTACCGGCAACAAAACCCCATTAATGTATGAAGATCTCCCACGAAGCCATAATGGAACTGGAGTGGTGGCGAAAGAACATACACACGGTATCACCAATTCACATACCGACACCGTCTATATTTATAACGACCGATGCAGCAAGCAGCGGTTGGGGAGCCGTCATAAATGGTCAACACCTCTCAGGACGATGTTCCATAGAGCAGAAGAATTGGCACAGCAACCAGAAGGAGCTGCACGCCTTGTACGAGTCTTTAAGTCGGACAGACATCGATATAAGCAACAAAACAATAATGTTTCAATCCGACAACAAGACAACCGTGGCTTACATCACGAAACAAGGCGGAACAAAATCCCTAACGCTCCTGCGGGGACGGCTTCGAAAATTCTAGAATTTGGCCAGAAATCCCACTGCCACCTTGTAGCCCGATATATACCCAGGATCTACAACGGGCTGGCCGACGGACTATCTCGCGAGGAGGTCTCCCAGAATGGCACCTAAGCCAAGACCTAATCACAACCATCTTTCGGAGACTAGGAACACCCGAGATAGACTTATTTGCTTCGAGGAGATCGGCAGTCATACCAGTATATGTAAGCGAAGACGCGAGGGACATCCAAAGTCAGTTCACCGATGCATTCAGCCGTCCATGGCGATTCAAACTGGGTTGGATATTTCCTCCTCCTTCGATGATACCACAAGTTCTACGTCATCTCGAGAAGTCGGAAGAAACCTATCTGGTCGTAGCTCCCAAATGGGAGAAAGCATTTTGGGAGCCCGAGCTGAAGAGACGAGCTGTGTGTCCACCACTACAAATAGAGGACCTGATATCGAATCTCATAGACTTGCGGACAAATTTTCCACCGCAAAATGTGGAAAACTTAAATTTAATGGTCTGGAAGGTACAGGCTGGTCTAAGCAAAGAAATAACTGGTCCCGAGTAGAAGTAAACCTCTTAGAAGCAGCATGGAGACAATCTACAATAAAGACATACAAACCTGTATGCGAACGATGGAAGAAATGGTCTGGATCCAAAAATGTCCCATGCGAAAATCCGCGTCCATCCGATTTGGCAAAATACCTCTGCAATTTATATTATAATGCTAAACTTGCTCTACGTACCATAGCTCTTCACAAGTCGGTAGTGGCAACGTTTGCCAACCCGGAACGCTCTGACGAACTTAGCTCACATCACTTAGTCAAACACACCCTTAAAGCAATATTTTCCAAGAATCCGCCAACCAAGAAACCATTATCTTGGAACTTCTGAAGTCTTACGAATTGGATGAAAGTAGTATCTTTCAAGTATTTTGGCACACTTGTGTCCTTCTCCTATTAGCTTCAGGACGAAGAGTACACGACCTTACTTTGTTAAGTATCAATCAAAACTCATTCGTAGACAACGGAAACGAAATCATTTTTACCCCGCTTTTCGGGTCTAAAACTGACTTCGCGACGTACAGACAGTCCAATTGGATCTTAAAAAATAACGATCACGACCACCCTCGTCTCAATGTGCCGCTTTGGATAAGAAAATCTATTAACTCTTCTCAAGATCGTAGACGAGGAGCCAATGCTGAGAACCTTTTTATTACTACCAGGGGTGTAATAAAGAACGCGTCACGAACGGTAATTGCTGGATGGATCCGTACGCTTTTTAGACAAGCGGGTATATCTGGTTCTGCAGGTAGCTTCAGAGCGACAGTAGCATCCGAAAATTGGACAAATAATCACCTCGACATCGACGAAATTATGAAAATTGGCAACTGGCGATCCAATAATACGGTGTTCAAACACTATTTTCGAGAAATACCCTTACAATCTACAGCGAATACCAACAATCTTTGTAATAACTTCTCAACTATTTGAGTCATATCAGTATTCTGTCGTTAATTTTGTTAAATCATAGGATGAAGAAAATCCTTAAATAACCGTGTTGATTAGCCCTTTAACTGTCGGACGCCCGGAGCGGGCGTCTAATGTATTGTTTTACTATTGTGTCTGCTATGTCGACAGTCGAAGGGTTAGTTAAATTAACAAAACTTTTATTATCTTCCTTAATCGAGTATCCTCCTACACGTTACGCATTACTCAACTGCATCAATTACAATAGTACAATTTACACCACAGTACGCTTAGAGTAGCGCCGGCAGAATATAAACACTTCTCAAATGGTTCAAGCGTAGACTCGAACACCTAAATAGGACCGTTTTCCCCCCGAAGGGCAGAAAACGGATATTTAGGGTTCAGCCGTAGCTTGAACCATGCCTTCAGGTACCTTGCCGGCTTATTCAAAAGTACTGAGGACGCGTCGATCCCCTCCTCCTGCCGCGCGCTGCTAACACTGAGTGAGAGGGATAGCGATATGCGCTGTCCCTCTCGCACTACACCTTGTAAACGATAGAAAGAAGGGCGTGTGCTATGTTTTGACGGAAGCGTCATCTCAAATGGTTCAAGCTACGGCTGAACCCTAAATATCCGTTTTCTGCCCTTCGGGGGGAAAACGGTCCTAATTACTAACGTTAGAGATACCCAACGCCATAGAAACTATTGGAGGGGCCGTAAGTAGGCAATACTGGAGTTGCTGGCAGGAATACACAGATGGCAGCACACACGACTAGCAAAAACTTGATTTAAAAAAAAACAAACGACTTCAAAACCTAGACCTACTAAGAACTAGTTACCTACACTAAAAAGTTATAAATGTTTTTCTTATTAGTTATGCAGAAACAAGAAAATATTTTCTTATATAGAAAATAAGTTCTTAGTAGTGAGTAGTTCTAAGATTTGGAAGTCGTGTTTTTTTTTTAATAATTTATTTTTGTTGTTTTTATTAGTACATTTTTATTTTATTACTAGCTGAAGCCCGCGACTTCGTTCGCGTGCACTTTATGTCTCTGGAAAATGCTCATCAGGCTGAACAACTTTTACTAAGGCGACATTTTTATATCTTATAGTTTAGCTGGACCATTATGGTTCTGCGTCAGGCGTTTCATTTTCCAAAATCATTTATACCCTATATGTTGCCCAGTTGCCCATTTATACCCTATATATTACCATATATGTCGCGTACTGGCAAGCGAAGCGTAGGGCACCCACCTACAAGGTGGTCAGATGACCTGACCAGGGTCGCTGGAAAGCGCTGGATGCAGGCCGCTCTTGATCGGTCATTTTGGAAATCTTTGGGGGAGGCCTATGTCCAGCAGTGGACGTTATGCGGCTGAAATGATGATGATGATGATAATGTTGCCCAGGCTTAATAGCTATATAACAAAAAAAGTTGCATTCGAATCCGTCCAGTATTTCCGGAGATTAGCGTGTACAAACAGACAAACAGACAAACAGACAAACAGACATACAGACAAACAGACAAACAGACAAACAGACAAACAGACAAACAGACAGACATTTTTTTTTAATTCTTACTCTATTACTATGTCTCCATCGCCCCCAATATTTTTTTTGGAAATATATTTAATGTACATGTCGCGAGCGCATGTCCATAGTGGGATGAATCATATGTATAGGTATGTAACTACAGTGGTTAGACTGTCAGAGTATGCTGCATAGAAGACATGCGCTGCGATAAAAAATCAGGGAGACAGGCATAGGACGACTGAATCTTACCTTCTGTCTCACAGTCGCATCTTCCGGGTTCCGGCCTGGAGTCTATGCCTTACGAAAAGCAACCTTGCCCGCACTATCAGGCCCACTCAACTAGGGCCGCATTACGCCACCTGCAGTTAAAACGACTTATGACAACACCGTTGTCACTGAGCATCTCGGGAACCCTACAAGTATCAATAGGAGGTACAACTTGTAGACACTCCATTCAATACACAACACTGGGCACGTAGTTTCAGTAAGTCAGTCTCAGTTAGTGATTTAGGGATCTATCTATTCCCCCAGCTAATCACCAAGGATTTCTCCATTCCATGTACTCCCCCACGTGCCGATACGTTCACTACCGTTGCTCTGTGTTCAGGTGCTAGGGATCAGTCTAATCTACTGTACGTCAATCTCAGTCAGTTACCAAAAGAACCCCTAGATTCTTTACGCTCTCCCCATAGGTCGATACCTTCATTACAGCTGTCGGGCCAACAAGGCTACAGCATTGGCTAGCTCATTCATACAATTCTCAAGAAGGTATCCTTACATTGACATAGGAGGTTCCAGAATGAGATTAAGCAGTGACGCTACAAATTCGAATGACACTATCCCGGAAGCCACCCGTGACAAGAGAAAACCAAGGTATACCCGTAGACTTGTCACCCGAGAAACCCGTCGACTCGGGGACCCGTCACCCGAGAGACTCGTAGACTCGGGGACCCTCACCCGAGAAACTCGGAGACTCGGGAACCGTCAACCCGAGAAACCCGTCGACTCGGGGACCCGTCACCCGAGAGACTCGTAGACTCGGGGACCCTCACCCGAGAAACTCGGAGACTCGGGGAACCGTCAACCCGAGAAACCCGTCGACTCGGGGACCCGTCACCCGAAAGACCCGTAGACGCGGGGACCCTCACCCGAGAAACTCGTAGACTCGGGGACTAAACTCGTAGATCACATGTACCTCAGAATGAGCAGAGGGTCCAATACACCATCCCGGCAGCCTGGCCAGGATAAGCGGAAGATCCCGCAACACTATCCCGTAAGCCGCGGGATACGTGGAAGTACCAACTCGCATACTGGCATCACGTCGCGCTTGGCCTCTCACCAGAGACTCTCACTATCCAGAAAGGCCACTTAGGATAGGCGGAATGATTAGCATTTCACTACATCAACTTAGGGTGTCAAGATATCGTAATACTCGGACTAATTAGGACTACGTATAGTATAAGGCCCCAGAGTAACGTTGGAGAATACTCAATTATATCCAGAACAATGTATAACCCAAAAGTATTCAGATCACGAAATCGGAAGGTACTTAGAATATAAAACACAGAGCACCCAAAATATCAAACCCGGTGAATAATTAGAATAGTTAATAGCTCGAGAACACTAAGGACATAAAGTACAAAGGGCACGCAGAATATGAGATACGAGGAGCACACGGAATATAAAACACAGAAATAGGCAGAGAATATCCGGAACACGAAATGTAGACTACCGAGATTACTGAGGTTATGAAATATAGCAATCAGAACTATCTACACTTAGATTGTGAAATATGGCAAAGCAATCGAGACACTTAGCTTTCAGGGAAGTCAGCCTACGTGGCTTCCCGTCTCGTAGTATCGTCCTGGACATCCTCCCGAACACGCTCCCTTTAGTCTGCACGCGGCGACGACAAGAAATCAAATGAACGTCTAGGTTAGACACGTGTTCAGGAAGAGAACGAATGAGAAGAGTGAAGGCAGGCACGAATGATCGAACGAAAGACCGTTACACGCTCACTATGGAATGATTCATTCGCTCACCATAGAGGTCTCACTTCTAGGCAATGTTGCCAGCGGTGAAAGTTATACGTTATTGAGTTACTTGGCATTTGAAATGCTGGCAATGTTGGCAATGTTGCCAACGGTGAAAATTACGTGTTAAATGTCATCGCGATTGCTCGGCACTCGCGACAGTACAGACACACTTTTTTTACTGTTTTATTATATGTATAGATATAGATAGATATAGATAAGTAGGTCTAAGGTTTTTAAGTTTGTTGTTTCATTTTTTAACATTATTTTCTGTTTATTGTTTGGTGTTTAGTTAGTGTTGAATTAAAACTACGTTGCGCGGAAGTCGGCCCGGCCGACTTTTCCGTCCGGCAACAAACAAACAAACGCAGCTCTGCTACCAGCCTAGATGAGGTCTAGACAACCTTCTAACCTAATTTTAACCTTAACCTAAAATATCTAAAACTAATTACAAGTAATTAAAGTAATTACAAGTTATGGTAAACTTAATACTAGCACTTACAGTTCATATATTAGTCGGACGGCCTCGTCCAGCGTGATCTCGGAGCCCTCCGAGGTGAAGGCTGTCCCGGGCCCCCTTCACGGGCCACAAGACAGAGGTGAACAAACTGGGTCCCTAATCAACCCACCCTGAGCTCATATTAGATCGCCCCAAACGAATATGACGAGATACAGCACTCCACTAATTAGTTTTCACCAAACGTTATTTTAAAGGTTATCACCAAACACACAAGTTATTACGTAACCCCATGTTACGTCCTTTATTCGTCCTTTAGCACACTTTATATATTTATAACAGTTCACGAAATTATTTAGATTTACAAACGTCACAAAACACTAGTTTATTTCTAATTTAGTCCAAATTACATCCGTTTTGAACGGGCAAATATGTTATAACAACGTGTGCGTGATTACGTAACGCCATGCTACATAATCCACCAAACGTTCGACAAACACACTGTTTTTATGTATACAAAGTAATTAATCTATAGCACTATGCCTAACAAACAATAACCAAACTAATGGGACATTCAAACAAACTATAATTAATTAATTAGCGCCGAGCCCCCATGGCGTGAATGCGCCGCCATTACAAACAAGAAAAAAACTGCTCCCGTGTGAGCCAAGTGACGCGACCGCGCGTGAACGAGTTTTACGGAGGACTGCGCGTGTAGTTCTTCTCGCACTCCGCCTTTCGGCGGGAGCGGGGTTGCTGCTCAGGGCTGTGACACTCTTCAGCGAATTGCTGCCGCCGCCTACTACGGTAGGCGGGTCACAGGATAGTGGCCGTGGCGGCCACTTCAGGCTTCTTCAGTCCTGGGGGTTCGGTTGAGGCGTCGCTGCTGGTGCGGCGCCTAGCTCGGCTGGCAACGGGATGATGGCATCGCGGGGCGAGGGCATGTACCTGCCGTCCGGCGGGCGGGCGTGCAAGGGCGCAATCCCCCTGAGGTGGGGGTGCGCCGAGCGGTCCGCCTTCTCGTACATGCCCTTCGCCAGACGAGAGACAAATGTGTCCAGGCCTTCCCACTTCAAATCCCGGTGGACGACGGCGTTCCTCACGTAACGCGGGGCCCCGACGGCCGCCCGGAGACAAAGGTTTTCTTGAGCACGAAGACGTCGCTTGTTTGTCTCCGAGCAGTATGCGTACCACGCAGGGGCCGCGTATGTGAGGCGGGATCTAACGTAGGCCTTGTAGACCCCGAGCCGCGTCCGTAGCGGGAGACTGGAGGAAAGCACTGGACGCAATTTCCCCCGGGTCATCTTCGTCGTTGCCACCACCTCGTCGACGTGGGCCTTCAAGCTAAGGCGCCTGTCGAACTTCACCCCCAGGTATTTGACGTGCGGCTGCCACGGCACGTCTTCGCCGAAGAGCTTCAAGGGCGGCGGTAGGTTGGTGTTCCCCGATATTAGTGCCTGCGTCTTGCTGACGTTCACCGACAACCTCCACTTGGAGAGCCAGTCAGGCAGGGCGTCTAGGGCCTTCTGGAGTTTCTTGGCGGCGTACTTTGCGTTTACACTGACGGCAAAGTACGCGGCGTCGTCGGCGAAGAGCGCCAACTCGGCCTGACCGGCCACTGGGATGTCATCGGTGTACCACGCGTAGCACGCAGGCGACAAGCAGCTTCCTTGGGGAACACCAGCCCGCACGGGGCGTTCCGATGATACGGCGTCTTCTACCGCCACCCTTATCTTCCTGTCCTCGAGGAAGGAGGCCACAATTCTGAGCAGTCTTTTAGGCATGGGCTTGGGCGTTGTCGACATTTTGTACAGCAACCCCTCGTGCCATACTCTGTCGAACGCCTTCTCGTTGTCAAGGAGCACCACAGCCACGTGCTCCTTGCGGTTGGCTGCCGCCGAGATCTTGTGCAGCAGTCTGGCTATCTGGAGCGTCGTCGAGTGTTCAGGCCGAAAACCAAACTGCTCCGCGCGCGGTGGTATGTGCGGGAGCAGGAGGCCGAGCAGGAGTTTCTCGAACACCTTCGAGAGAGCGCTGAGTAGCGTGATGGGCCGGTAACTCTCTGGCTTCTGCAGGTTCTTCCCCGGCTTGGGTAGCATAATGACCCGGCCGGAGGACTGGTAGAATGGCGCCTGAGTCGGGGCTATGACCCAGTCAAGCGGAGGCGACACTTCCATAGCTAACCGTTGCCCGCGCTTAGGGAGAAGAAATGCAGATGGAGAAGAAGCGCCAGTTTCTTAACAATAAGTGCTTTTATTAAAAACATCCCCCGTCCCGGTCTGAGAAGCAGACCGCTAGCTTACTCTACGGGGAGGCGAGAGAGAGGACACGGCTCTCCGCAGAACCGAACCCTCGACCAACACCTCAGCCACACGCGGAGTTCCATCTCCGCCAAAAATCAAACGCAAAATGCGCCGTCGGCGCCAAAGTAATAATGATGGCAGATTTGCCTCTTTTAACAATACCAAATCTCCCTCCATGGGTGGCTCAGTCCTGTCTGTCCATTTCACTCTTTGTTGCAACAAATGCAAATATTCAAGAGACCAGCGACTCCAAAAGTTCTGGCTCATTTGCTGTAACATTTGAAAACGTGACAACCGCGATGTACGTTCATCCCTCCACGGGTATTCGGGTAGGGCATTCAAAGGCCCTCCCACCAAAAAGTGACCAGGAGTGAGGACTTCCAAGTCATTTGGGTCCTAAAATAGTGGACAGAGAGGACGAGAGTTGAGGACCGCCTCAACTTTACAAAATACTGTGGCCAGCTCTTCAAACGTTAGAGCTGTTTCCCCTAAAATGCGGCGGAGGTGGGTCTTTGCCGATTTCACAGCGGCTTCAAAAATACCTCCCCAATGAGGGCAATTTGGGGGGCTGAACCTCCAAGTTACCCCCCTTTGGGCAGCAATTTGACGTAAACTATCACAGTTCTTATCAATAAATTCACAAACATCCTTAATATAATTTACAGTGCCCTTGTAATTTGTGCCGTTGTCGGAGCGAATGAGTGAAGGTAGACCTCTACGCGATACGAAACGATCTAATGCAGCGATGAAGGCTTCCGTAGTCAAAGCTGACACCACCTCCAAGTGGACAGCCTTGGTAGCCAAACAAACAAATACGCACAAATACCCTGTCGCTTTGACCGAATAGGGTCCTGCAAAATCGGTGGCCACACCGTCAAACGGCCTCGTAGGTCGGATACGATCAGCAGGTAGATCACTCATCTGCGGCTGCATCGTAGAAGCTCTTACTCTATAACAGGAGATGCATCGAAACAAAACACTTCTTACTGCTCTTCGCTGCAAAATAGTCAGCAACGTACTGCACCCTGCATGAGCGTTCCGAATGTGTCGATCAGACACCAAAAGTTGCACCAAGTGTCCGCCCTTGGGCAATAACAAAGGATGGCGACTCTCAAACGAAAGGTCCGCCTTCCGGAGCCGGCCACCAACCCGAAGAAGCCCATCTGAGTCGATGAAAGGGTTTAAACGAGGGACCGCGCCCTTCAACTTAGCGCGTCCCTTGCGCAAAATATGAAATTCCGACTCAAAACGTTCGGTCTGCACGACAGGAACCCAATGCAACAACGCGCTCCGGCGCTCTTCAGCACTTGCTATCGATTCCAATCGTTTTGCCTGGGGGTTCCGACAATTACGAATGAAGCGTTTAATCCAACTGGTAACACCCAGAAGCTTCTCCAAACTACTATAGCGCGCAAGCAACCAATCCGGTTCTGAAGTCGTCTCAGCAACTGCAGTATGTACACGTAGCCCAGGCAAGATTTGTGCTGTTCCATCTGTCTGACAGACAGGCCAAGAAGTTTCTGGTCCCATTAGCCACTCTGGGTGTGAAGTCAACTCTGGAGCCGTGCACCCTCGGGAAGCACAGTCCGCTGGGTTAAGCTCTCCCGGCACGTGTCTCCAGATTATATCAATTCCGATATTCTGTATTTGGAAAACCCGGTTTCCCACAACACAAACCTCTAAGGTATGTGGGGCCGCGCAAGCGCGACCTGACTATCCGACCAGGCGAAGATGTTCCGTATTTCGACCGTGGCTGCAAACTCACGTGCAACGTGACTCAACAATGTGGAAAGAAGATGAGCCCCGCTCAATTCCAATTTAGGGATTGTCAACCTAGTCCTGATGGGAGCAACCTTGCTCTTTGCCAATAATTGAGAGTAATTGACCCGGCCATCGGTGTCAACTGTCCGCATATCGACGGACGCGGCGTAGCCTTGCTCCGACGCGTCGCAAAAGCCAGGAAGACTGGCTTGAAACTTCCCAGGTGGCAGTATTCGACGAAGCAAGGCAATCCGATTGACTTCCTCAATCGACGAAATCCATTTGAGCCAATCATCCAGTGGTGACCCGGTCAGCGGCTCGTCCCACGAGACGCCCAAAGTCCAAAGTCGCTGCAGAAGACACTTCGCAGAAAATATTACTGGGTTTATCCAACCGTTTGGATCAAACATACGAGCTATCATAGAGAGCACCGTTCTCTTTGTCCTGGCCTTTGGTACCTCCAAATCCACTTGGAAGGTAAAAATATCCGTTAGCGGCTGGTACTGCATGCCCAGCACCGCTATCATGTTGGGATCATCCACATCCGCAAACAAGTAAGGGTTCTGTTGGTGATCCTTCGGAATCCCTTCTAGAACTCTAGGTTCATTGGACAACCATTTACGCAACTCATAGCCACCTGACTTAAGAATTGCAATCAATTTGTCCCGCAGTAAGAGGGCCTCCTCAACACTTTGGGCTCGGGTGCAGACGTCGTCGACGTACAAGTCGCGCGACAGCACGGAAGCTCCACGGGGAAAGCGGGTCCGTTCCCGCTCGGCCAATTCAAGCAATGACCTGATGGCGATGTAGGGCCTAGATTTCAAACCGTAGGTATTTGTATTCAGTTCATACACTGTCACAGGATCCCCAGGGCGCTCACGCCAGAGTATCAACTGGAATCGCCTGTCCTCAGGATGTATGTGTGGGTGACTCCTACTATTTACTTTATTTAAAATATTTATTTTATTTAAAAATATCTATATTACTTATTATTTAAAAATATAATTTTATTTATTATTATACTATATACTATTATTATAAATATCTATAAAAATACCTTACACTTACTTACACACTTATCTATATATACACCTTCATACATCTTACATACTTACATAACTAATTAATATAACATAATAAATATCACTTACCGTGCGTTGCGTATTTGTTCGTACGAGGCGAATGTAAACGCGCACTCGGTACCCGTTTACGTCTCACGGTTGCGCGGGCGCATCGCTGCCGGCTCACCGCTAGTCGAGACTTACTCAGACGCCGACCCGCACGTCGCTCGCGCTCTCGATGCCTTTGTTTGCTAATGCTTACGGTCGCTAGTACCCACTGCTATTTATCTGTGTTCTCTCACTTTCTTCCTACTTTCATTCTGTGCTATCTCATCTTCATTCTCCTTCCATTGTATGTACTGTATATGCTGTGTGAGTGATTAAACTGTTAAACTGAAGTGCGTGGCTTGCTTTATTTCAACGCTTATTGGACTATCTGGTAACGTACCTATCACTTATTTAGCACTCCACATCAAGCAATCGCTTCACTGGTGACCCCCTGGAACACTTTACTAGAAGATTCCTAGCGCAAATAAATCAGAATGGCGAACAAAGACGACGGTACCTTTGTCGACGCTAACACGGGTGGCACCGTTTCCATTACACCATCCGACATTTCGAAAGTTTCCGTACGAGTTCCACCGTTTTGGGCCGAGGAGCCAGAAATATGGTTTGCCAACCTGGAAGGACAATTTTTCATCTCTGGCATTACGGCTGACAGCATGAAATTTTATTACGTTATATCCCAGTTGGACCAGCAGCATTCAAAGGAAGTCAAAGACATTATCACCTCTCCACCGGTCACTGGGAAGTACGAGAAGCTGAAAAGCGAGCTTATTAAACGACTGTGTGCGTCCCATGAGAAGAAAGTGCAGCAGCTACTCATGCACGAAGAGCTTGGAGATCGCAAACCATCTCAGTTCCTTCGGCACCTTCCAAGTCTCGCCGGTCCCAAGGTTCCTGAGGACTTTCTTAAAACCATATGGACCAGTCGTCTGCCGGAGAAAATCCAGACGGTTCTCGCAGGTCAACCTCAAGCCCCTCTTGAAGTCTTGGCTGATCTGGCGGACAGGGTTAACGACATCGTGCCCTCAAAGCCTGGACAGGTCGCTTTAGCCAGCTGTGCTCCAGCATCCACGATGGAGTCGATGGCGCGTGAGATCGCAGCTCTTCGCAAGCAACTGACAGATTTAACGACGAGACAGTCCAGAAGGCAGACGCGAGGACGATCTATAGAAAGTTCCCCATCTGCTGGTACCACCATAAATATGGCAGCAAGGCCAACAAATGCATCCGACCCTGCGACTACAAGAGCTCGGGAAACTCACAGGGCAGTCGGTAGAGGCGACAGCCGATAGCCCAGCAGCCACCGGTCGCCTGTTCGTCGTGGACAAATCATCGAAGGTGCAGTTCCTGGTTGATACTGGCAGCGACCTCTGCGTCTTCCCCTTGTCCAAACTCCGGCAACGCCGTGCGCCCACTGATTACAAGTTGACGGCTGCTAACGGCACGACCATCGACACCTACGGATATGTCCACTTTACTCTTGATTTAGGGTTGCGTCGTAGCTTCCCTTGGCGCTTTGTGGTGGCCAATGTAAAAAAGCAATTATAGGTGCAGATTTTTTATCTTTTTACAACCTTATTGTTGATTGTAGGAATCAAAGACTAATTGATAACACCACTAATGTAACTAGCGTAGCTTCATTAGTTAAGAATTGTAGTCATTTATATTCTGTAAAAGTCCCGACTGGTGATTCTCGCTACCATCGAATTCTTATGCAGGAATTTCCTGAAATTACTCGTCCGTCGGGTACACAGCGCACGGTTCCTCACAACACACAACACCACATTAGCACCACACCAGGCCCTCCTGTTTCTTGTGCTCCTAGACGTCTGGCTCCAGACAAATTGAAGATAGCCAAACAAGAGTTCGAGGCAATGCTGGCGAATGGGACATGTAAACCCTCAGAGAGTCCATGGTCCTCGCCCTTACATCTTGCCCCAAAAAAGGACAACGGGTGGCGCCCATGCGGTGACTACCGCCTATTGAATTCCCGGACTATACCAGACAGGTACCCCATCCGTCATATCCACGATTTCACTCATAATATCTCTGGATGTAAAGTTTTCAGCACTTTAGACCTTGTTAAGGCCTACAACCAAATTCCTGTTTGCGCAGAGGACATACCGAAAACGGCTATCACCACCCCGGTCGGTATGTTCGAATTTCCTTTTATGACTTTTGGTTTGCGCAATGCACGCCAGACTTTCCAAAGATTTGTGGATGAGATTACTCGAGGACTGGACTATGTTTATTGTTATCTTGACGACTTCCTCGTCTTCTCCAGGAGCGAAACGGAGCATGAAGAACATCTTCGTCAGGTGTTTACACGTCTGCGGGACTACGGAATGGTAGTCAATGTGTCCAAGTGTGTCTTCGGGGCTCCCGAGGTAACTTTCTTGGGTTACCGGATTTCGGAGAGCGGCACCAAGCCACTGGACACAAAAGTTCAAGCCATACGTGACTTCCCTGCACCCAAGGATGTCAAATCGTTGAGGAGGTTTTTGGGAATGGCCAACTTTTACAGAAGGTTTATACCTCAAGCTGCCCAAATTCAGGCACCTCTCAACGCTCTTCTTTCAGGTGCAGTCAAAGGGTCAACGCCTATAAGCCTTACTAGCGATGCTCTGAAAGCTTTCCAGTCTACCAAGGAAAGCTTATCCAATGCAGCTCTTCTTGCGCACCCAGACTGTCACGCAATGCTTGCATTGGTTACAGATGCATCAGATTTGGCGATAGGTGCCGTTTTGCAACAATTGAGAGACGACGTATGGCAGCCATTAGGGTTCTTTTCCCGCAAGCTGAGTCCGTCACAGCAAAAATACTCCCCGTATGACCGCGAACTCCTCGCGATCTACGAGGGTATTAAATATTTCCGCCACATGCTTGAGGCCAGGCATTTCGTGGTCTACACTGACCACAAGCCGCTGACTTTTGCCTTCCACGAGCGAAAACGTAACTGCACGCCAAGACAATTTCGTCATTTAGATTACATTTCCCAGTTCACGACCGACATAAAGCATATCGCAGGAAAAGACAACGTTGTCGCTGACACGCTGTCTCGGATCGATGAACTGGAGGCACCAGTCAGCACGGCTGATCTAGCTGGGGCCCAGGCATGTGACGATGAGCTAGCACAATACCTAAAAATTCCATCTTCGCTTCGTTTATCGCAAATGGCACTCCCTGGAGACTCCACAACTCTTTACTGTGACACAAGCACATTAAATCCACGACCTTTCGTGCCCAAAGCCTTGCGCAAACAAGTCTTCCAAAGCTTGCACTCGCTGAGCCATCCCGGAGCCACTGCGACTGCTAAATTAGTTGCAGAGCGTTTTGTATGGCCTGGGATGCGAAAAGATTGTCGCGAGTGGGCAAGGACGTGCTTGGCTTGTCAACGTGCAAAAGTGAGTCGACATGTGTCTGCACCTTTAGGCAATTTCGACTTACCCCGCGCACGCTTTAAACACGTCCACATAGATTTAGTTGGACCCCTTCCCATATCCCATGGCTTCAGGTACTGTTTAACGGCCATAGATCGGTTTACCCGCTGGCCAGAGGTAGTACCTATTACAGATATCACGGCAGAGACAGTCGCTCAAGCTTTGTTGTCCACTTGGATAGCCCGCTTTGGTTGCCCGATCGACATTGTAGCAGACCGCGGCCGTCAATTCGAGTCTGCACTGTTCCAATATTTGGCGAAGACCATCGGCTTCCAACACAAACGGACAACCGCGTATCATCTGGCGTGTAATGGAATCATTGAGCGATTCCATAGGCAGCTCAAGGCTTCCATCACATGCCATGCCGATTCAAACTGGACAGAGGTACTACCCCTGGTCCTATTAGGCGTACGCAGTGCTTTTAAGGAGGATTTACAATGTTCCTCTGCAGAACTTCTTTATGGTGAGCCATTACGACTCCCAGGAGAATTTTTTGAATCAGGCAATTATAATGGTACAACTGATATCTCAGAATTCACCGCACGCCTAAATTCATTCGCCCAGAAAATAAGGCCTGTACCTGCTTCACGGCATTCTAAAAATAAAATATTTATTTTTAAAGAGCTAACCACAGCGGATTTTGTTTTCCTGCGTGAAGACGCTGTGCGTGCTCCTTTACAGCCGACATATTCAGGCCCTCACAAGGTCATAGAACGGAGAGACAAATATTTTAAACTCCAGGTCAAAGGCAAGCCAATGACCGTTTCTGTTGACCGGCTTAAACCAGCTTTCATAATATCTGACGAAGGCCAGGACACTTGTCCAACTCCGTCAGCTTTACCATCGCCGGCACCTAACGAGGTAATTAAGCCTACTAAGGTTACCCGTTCTGGTCGTCACGTCCGTTTCCCGGATTATTATCGCCCCTAACCAGGTCTCTGGGGGGGAGTGATGTGGGTGACTCCTACTATTTACTTTATTTAAAATATTTATTTTATTTAAAAATATCTATATTACTTATTATTTAAAAATATAATTTTATTTATTATTATACTATATACTATTATTATAAATATCTATAAAAATACCTTACACTTACTTACACACTTATCTATATATACACCTTCATACATCTTACATACTTACATAACTAATTAATATAACATAATAAATATCACTTACCGTGCGTTGCGTATTTGTTCGTACGAGGCGAATGTAAACGCGCACTCGGTACCCGTTTACGTCTCACGGTTGCGCGGGCGCATCGCTGCCGGCTCACCGCTAGTCGAGACTTACTCAGACGCCGACCCGCACGTCGCTCGCGCTCTCGATGCCTTTGTTTGCTAATGCTTACGGTCGCTAGTACCCACTGCTATTTATCTGTGTTCTCTCACTTTCTTCCTACTTTCATTCTGTGCTATCTCATCTTCATTCTCCTTCCATTGTATGTACTGTATATGCTGTGTGAGTGATTAAACTGTTAAACTGAAGTGCGTGGCTTGCTTTATTTCAACGCTTATTGGACTATCTGGTAACGTACCTATCACTTATTTAGCACTCCACATCAAGCAATCGCTTCATATGACTGTCTGGCGAAACATCATCCGGATGTCCGCTCCAAAAACCACCTGATGCCTTCTAAAGTTCAGGATGATGTCAATGATATCTCTGTGTAATTTGGGACCGGAATGTAAACATTGATTTATCGTAACCCCGTTCGAAGTGGGTGCTGACCCATCAAAGACAGTTCTCAGTTTGCCTGTCGAGGCCTTCACAACGGCATGGTGTGGCAAGAAGTAATACTCAGTTGAGCTCCAATCAACTAGAGCCGGAGACATGTGACCCAAATCCTCGTACTCGCGCATAAATTCTATATATTTATCACGAAGTACGGGATCACGCTGCATGCGCCGTTCCATGGACAGCAGTCGTTTAGTCGTTTATCCGCAAGCGTCCTACTATGCCCTAGGCTAGGACGAGAAGCAACAAAGGGTAATCTAGTTACCAACCGACCGGAAGATAATCTTTCCGTATTAGCCTCATGAAAGGCCTCACATTCTGCGTGGTCCGGATCCATCCTGGAGACCATAGATGGCTCCTCCACCTCCCAAAACCTTTGCATGGTCTTGGCACTCTTGGCCAAAGACGCATTTGCGAGAACTATTGGCTCCTCCATGGAGTCATGTTCAAAGACAGGGCCCATCAGGGCGAAACCGAAAATTATAGACACTGCCACCAGTGAAGAAGAACCCAGAGCCTTCTGGGTGCCCAATAAAATCCAACTCAATACGTCCGAACCCAGGAGCAAGTCTACTGGGGCGGGATGAAGAACAAATGGGTCAGCTAATTCCAGACCTGACACCAAACCACGTCTGGCGGTATGTCTGTAGAGGGCTGCCAACCTGCAATGGTATCCATTACCAGAGCCGAAGCCTAGATTCTCGCTGTCGAGGATTTCAGCGACGAAAGGTGACAAGTGTCTGTCCCGTCAAACACTTCACTTTTATACCACCAACTCCAAGAAGTGGCACAGGCGAGTCCTCCACGGCTAAGCCTAATTTATGTGCCACTCGAGTAGTAACCAAACTTTTCTGAGCCCCCGAATCTAACATGGCTCGTACACTAACCGCCTCTCCCCCATGACCCCATACGCGGCCCACCGCGGTAGGAAGCAGAACCGTCCGCGGTTATGTCCTGCTGAGGGAGCAAGCTAGTTATGGGCTCCCCATTCTCTACAAACCTGGGAGGTGCCACTGGCCCGGATAATACGTCGGGCGAGTGCACGTCCCCATGTGTGGGGGATAACCCGCTGCCCTGCCGTACCTAGCGTAGGGCGGGTGGTACTCCAGCCGAGGGTACTCATGAAGCGACGGGGAAAACCGCTGTGGCTCCGTCTTCCGAGTAGGAGCCGGTGCGGAGGGAGGTGTCCCACCTCTCACTTCCGCTCTAGGGCCCCCGCCCATGGGGGCCCTATCCAAGGCCTGACCAGCCACATACTGGCCATGTACCGTAGGCGCAGGATCCCGGACCGCCGAGACCCGCGCCGGCACTCGACCCCCATCCCGAGGGGGGGTGCGACGAGCGGTGACGGTGGTCAATACCTAGTCCTAGTCAAAATACTTCGTCTTGGTCACTTTCCTCCGAAATATATAATGATGTACATTTTGGCGTTAGACTATAACGAGGTAAATTAATGATGGGTTTAGCACGTGTGCATATAAATGATCAAATTATATCTGTAGCAGGACGTGATTATCGGATAACACCAGGGTTGCAGGAGCTATTGTTAAAAAAAGTACCTAATTTGAAAGTGGTGACTGAAAATGATTGTCAAGAATATAAAACCATGTTAATAAACACAAATGCCCACCGGCGAGACTTTGATCCCAGTAAACCAATTAAGTCTAATAAAGGACGGAAGTACTTAAACATCATTAAACCACTTTTTAGACTGCGAAAGCCTTCAACATCTTATGTCAGTAACGTTGATGATGTTAGTGCAGGAGAAGGTTTGATACCCCCGATGTGGTTCTCATCTTGTCGCGATGGGGGGGCTTAGTACCTGCGGTTGCCTCGGCCGCAGGAAAGCTAAGAGGAACCCATTGCCCGGGTTGAGGCTTAGGCCTCCCCGGGCCCGGCGGAGGCCATTCCTGGCTGGAATGGCCTGGCTGTGAGGGAAGGTGGTGACGACGACCTCCCTACGATCACAGCCGTGGAAGGGGTCGCGGGGGAAGAGGAGTGTCGGTGTGTCGTTGCCGCTCGCCATATCCTCCGCGACCAAGCGCGGCCGTGGCGCTTGGCACGGCATCGGTGGGGCCGCAGGGAAGGAGGAGTGTCGATGTTACGTTGCCGCTCTCCCTATCCCCTGCGGCCGGCTGTGTGGGCCCCGGTCGCCGTCAGGTTGACTGGGGCAGGGCCTGCTTTAGCAGGCCCCAAATTATGGGGTCCATATCGGGATGCATAAAATTTAAAGGAAAAAATTACATTCGCATAAAATTACTGGCACAATTATCATTTTGCATTACATTCATTAAGCACAAATTGGTTTGCAAGAATGTTGTTTACCACAATGATTTCTGTCATAATAATATATTGGCATATAAACTTTATGCATAAATGGTTTTACAGTAATGGTATATTATCATAATATTTTTTTCCATTATAATCATATGTCCGAATGATGCCTAGCCCTACCCTCCACGGCAAAGTGGTTTTTGTGTCTGTGTTTCTTTCTCCCTAAGCTTGAGTCGCTCGCTCGCTTCGCTCGCTCGCTCGTGTCTCGGTCACAGGAAACCTAACAAATCTAACCTACACTCCACTCCACGGCAAAGTGGTTTTTGTGTCTGTGTTACTTTCGCCCTGAGCTTGAGTCGCTCGCTCGTGTCTTGGTCACAGGAAACCTAACGAATCTAACCTACACTCCACGGCAAAGTGGTTTTTGTGTCTGTGTTATTTTTGCACTAAGCTTGAGTCGCTCGCTCGTGTCTTGGTCACAGGAAACCTAACAAACCTAACCTACACTCCACGGCAAAGTGGTTTTTGTGTCTGTGTTATTTTTGCCCTAAGCTTGAGTCGCTCGCTCGCTTCGCTCGCTATAATAAATATTTCTAATGCTTTGCTTGATTTTTATTATTTTGCATAAAATTCTATTATGGATGTAGTTTTTTTTACTCTCAACATTGCAGGCTACCTTAAAAAATATCACAAAAAATATGAGTTAATTTTAGAAGAAAATAGGGAAATTAGTTTAGTATCTGACGGTGTTCCCCTGACAGTGGTTACGGAATCACCTGTCACGGACTCAACCCCATCCCCTACTGTTGACTGCGGTATAAGTCTAAGTATAAATAAATACCCTCATGTAGAAAATGATGTACAATCCAAAATAGAAACAATTGATAATAGCATAAATAGAAAAATGATTTGTAAAAAATTAATAATATATTCTGATAAGTTAGGTCAAGATCTTAGTAGTATGATTTATAATAACCTGAACAGTGAATGTTCAGTATTCAATGTATGCACACCCGGGGTCACATTTTTAAACCTAATAAATAACATAAATTATAATGACATAGACCAACATACCACAATTTTAATAATGTGTGGTGACAGTTCCTCTATTACAGGAAGGAACTTAAAAAAAGGTATAGACAAAATCAAAGATTTAAAACAAAAAAAGGATTGTAGATTTATCATAAGTGCCTTTCCATATTCAGACAATTTAGACAGTAAAAGTAACAGGCACATATCTGATTTAAATGTACATCTGTACAATATGACTTATTGTCACGGTGACTTTATTTTTTATTTAGATATAAATAAATTTATTTGTAATTTTAAGTTGACTCTAGATACTATGTATCTGCCTCCTAGATATAAACGACTCTTAGCTACATTAGTAGCTTATAATATACAAAGTAGTGTTGTAAATAGTACAACTAGTAACTCTAAATTAAACACAGTACATTGTAGTGCTGAATGTACCATAGCTGGAGATACTCAGTCTGATTTAAACTAATGAAAAAGACAACAGTCAAGGCCAAAGAGTTAAATATTATTCACCAAAATATTCAGGGCCTGACTAGCAAATTATTGCAATTAGAATTATATGCAAACGATAGGGATTTACATGTAGTATGTTTAACTGAACACTTTTTGCAGTCACATCAAGTACAATTTAATATTGATAATTATTTAGTCTCTAGTTTATTTATTAGAAAGATTAATGAAAAGCGGCCAAGTGCGAGTCGGACTCGCCCATTAAGGGTTCCGTAGTAGCAAATAACATAATATAAAAGTCTTGTAGTATGTTTTTTTTAATTTTTATATTTGAGTTGATTGAATGAAAGGTACATTGCCGTTTATGATTTATGACGTATTAAAAAAAAACTACTTACTAGATATCGTTCAAACCAATTTTCGCTGGTAGTTTTCATAGTAATGAACAACATATATTTTATTTAGTTTTATCATTCTCTTATTTTAGAAGTTACGGGGGGGGGGACACACTTTTTTCCACTTTGGAAGTGTCTCTCGCGCAAAGTTTTCGGTTTAGAAAAAAATGATATAAGAAACCTCAATATCATTTTTGAAGACCTATCCATAGATACCCTATACGTATGGGTTTGATGAAAAATAAATTTTTGAGTTTCAGTTCTAAGTATGGGGAACCCCCAAAATTTACTATTTTTTTCCTATTTTTGTGTCAAAACCTTAATGCGGTTCACATAATACATCTACTTACCAAGTTTCAACAGTATAGGTCTTATAGTTTCGGAAAAAAGTGGCTGTGACATACGGACGGACAGACAGACAGACAGACATGACGAATCTATAAGGGTTCCGTTTTTGCCATTTGGCTACGGAACCCTAAAAAAGAGGCAGTTTAATTTTAACACGTAATGATGTAAAATGTAAAGAACGCAAGGATATTGTGAGCCTGTCGGTTGAAAGTATTGTTGAATTATCCTGCGTTGAACTAGAAAATTGTATTATAGTATGCGCGTACAGACCCCCAAAAGCTGACTTTAATACTTTAGAAACTGTAATTGAAGATGTTTTGAGAAAATTAAGTTCATGTCGCAAAAACATAATATTGTGTGGCGACTTTAACGTAGATTTATTAGCGTCTGATAGCACCGAATGTATTAGATTTTTGAATTTATTTAAGTCATTCAATTTGTTCAATTTATTTTTAGAACCAACTAGAATACAAGGCGACTCTAAAACATGTATAGATAATGTTTTCTGTGATTGCACTGCTGTTGATAAAGCTATAATTAAAAATATAACATCTGATCATTTTGGTCAGTTCGTGAAATTTGCCAACAACGCAGTAGAAGTAGAATTACCTGAAATAACCTACAGAGCTATTACTAAAGATAAAATTAAAAAATTTAGGCATACAGTTTCGAAAAAATTACCGTTAATTGAAGAAACTCGGGATGATCCGGATATTTTGTATAATAAAATGTTCGGTGTGATTGAATCAGAATTTAATGATAATTTTCCACTTAAAAAGGGAAAGAAACGTAATCGGAAAAAGTTTAGCGAATGGGCTACCACAGGGATTCATATTAGTAGGAATAGGCTATATGAATTATTAGCTATGAAAGCTTATAACCAAACACCTAATTTCATTAATTACGTTAGAACTTACTCAAAGCTTTTTAAAAAAGTATGTTTATGCGCGAAGTCGTTATACACCAGGAAAGCTATTCTAGATTCTAAAGATAAAATAAAGACAACCTGGAATATTATTAACACTGAAACCGGGAAAAACAAGCAACGAGTAAATAAAATTGAGTTAAACATTAACAATAAGGTTCTAGACACTAGTGAATATGTCGCACAATACTTTGAGAACTTTTTCACAAACATTCCCCTAAATACAACCGCCCCACTAATGTCCTCATCTAGGAAATATAAAAAGCTATTAACCAATTGCGTACCTAAATGTAAAGATAGGCTAATATTCAAATACGTCACACCTAAAAATATCATTGATACTTATAAAAGCTTGAATAATAAAAAAACTGGTGATTTGTGGGACATTTCTGTATCCGTTATAAGTAATATTATAGATGTAATTGCGCCTTACTTAGCTTCCATATTTAATAAATGTGTAGACGCGGGATCTTTCCCTGACATGATGAAGTTAAGTAAAGTTATCCCTCTATTTAAGACTGGTGACAGAAATGATCCAACAAATTACCGTCCCATTTCTATTCTGCCAGCACTGAGCAAAATATTCGAAAAGATAATTTTTAACCAATTATTAGATTTTTACAACAAAACTCCCATGCTGGTCTGGGAGAAATAAAAAAACTTAGAATGTACCAGCTGCTTCTCTTCCCACGCAGATCGTAAAAGCCGATCGAGGGAATGGGCAAAAATGCAAATCATGTTAACAGGCGATGCGGCTAGCAACCCATCACTGTATTGATTGCTTTTCCATCTTCTCGCCTACCATGACGCTAAAAGTGGCTTTTGGGTCTTGCGGCCCTGGGCTCTGCATAGAACCGCAAGACCCAAAATGCTCTGTCTGCCCCATTAGGGATAAAGACGTGATAGTATGTATGTATGTATGTTTCAACAAAAATAGTCTGTTCCATGGTGATCAGTATGGATTTACTAAGGGTCGATCAACAACGGATGCAGGTGTTGCACTATTACAAAACATCTATGATGCTTGGGAGTGTTGTCAGAATGCAATTGGTGTCTTTTGTGACCTCTCCAAAGCCTTTGATTGTGTAGACCACAAAACCCTTCTATCCAAACTTGAGCACTACGGAATAAAAGGGAAGGCTCTTGAATTGATTGAATCTTATTTGAGTAGCCGAATTCAAAAAGTTAGTGTAAATCAAGTAAAATCTGAAGGATCAACCGTAGTGATGGGTGTGCCCCAGGGTTCTATCTTGGGTCCTTTGTTGTTCCTGATCTATATTAATGATTTACCATATTATGTAAAAGATTGTAAGGCTGTACTTTTTGCTGATGACACTTCTCTTGTTTTCAGCGTAGATAGGAAAACTGACACCTCTGATGAGATGAATAATATATTGTTGCAAGTGTTGGATTGGTTTACAGCAAATAATTTAGTATTAAATGCAAAAAAAACGAAATGTGTAAAGTTCTGCTTACCAAATGTTACCAAAGTTCCAACACGATTATTTATTGATAAGGAAGCAGTAGATATGGTTGATAACACAACATTTTTGGGAATAACGCTTGATTCAGGGTTGCAATGGGGTGCCCATATTCAAAAATTAGCTGGAAAACTTAGCTCTGCGGCCTATGCGGTTAGAAGAATTAGGCAAATGACTGACGTTGATACAGCGCGTTTGGTATATTTTGGGTACTTCCACAGTGTTTTGTCCTATGGAATATTGCTATGGGGTAACGCTGCAGATATAAATACCATATTTGTTTTACAAAAACGCGGTATCAGATTTATATATAAATTAGGTGCTAGAGAGTCTTTGAGGGAACTATTTAAAGACATAAATATTTTGACCCTCCCTTCGCAATTCATCTATGCGAACATTATGTACGTGCGTCAGAATATACACTCATTTAAGAGAAATTGTGATATTCATAGTATTAACACGAGAAATAAAAATAAATTAGCCATCACAGCTTTGCGGTTAGAGAAAACAAAAAAATCTTTTGTGGGTCTCGGCTTGCGCCTCTATAATAAAATTCCAGATGATATAGTAGCATTACCATTATCTAAGTTTAAGACAGCCGTTAAAAATCATTTATTACAAAATGCGTATTATCATGTAAATGACTACTTATCATCATCTGAGAAAAATTCTTGGAAATAGTTGTCTGCAAATTGTAATTGTATAATTTAAATGTATAGCTTAAGTGTAAATCTGTATTGTAATTGTAACATAGCCCATCAGGCTGGGTAGGGACCAATACTGAACTGGGTTTCTTTCGGCGTAATCTTCCCAGCAGTGGTCGTTCCGAAACGCTAGTAGTTTTTAGCTTCTGCACTAAAAAAAAAATATTTAAAAAAAATGACCTTCAATAAGAGATAAATTTATCCTACATTGAATAAAAAAATTTGACTTTGACTTTGACTTTAGAAAACCTTTAGGCATACAACAATTATGGCCTTTTCTATTATGATTATTATAATTTTACTAAAAACCATTAGAGTAAATGAATGTTATGCCTATGGTAACATTATGCTAGAAGAATACTATGCTCTTTTATAACTTATGCGTTACAAATTTGTGCTAAAACCATTTTGCCAAAACGCATTATACTAAAAAAGTTTGTGCGTCCGAAGACGCACCCCAAATTATGAGGGCTGGTTGGACGGTGGAAACGGGATTCCATCGTCCAACGGACAGCCCTCCGGAGTGAAAGGCAGGCGCAAGTGCGTGTAAGCGCGCCTGTCCTTGGGCCAAGAGGCCAAGGCGGCGGTTGCTCCGGCCCCTCTGATTCAGCAGAGGGTTCCGTGAGGCCGTTGGCGAGCCGGGGCCGCTTAAGTAGCGGCCGGCTGCGCTGGGGCTGTGGAGCATGAAGAAGCACACGGTCCCGGCCGATAGCGGCTGAGAGGTGACACCGCAGAATTTTTAGTGGTAACACCACATAACCTTACCGGTGTCCCGTAACCGGTAAGGTATCCGAAGGGATTGTCTCCGCGTTAAAAAAAAAGGAGAAGGTTTGATGCTTAAAAAGAAATGTAGAAAAAATACTGATTACATTTACTGGGATGACCCTAATGAACTAGTAGAAAGGCTGAAATTATTAAAAGCATCTAAAGATGCAGGCGACACTGATCTGGATAAAGAAATAATTTCAATAGTAGAAGAACTACGTGAAAATGGTAGTATAAATTAAAAACCGCAGATCCTATGTAGATCATTTATTACTTCACTGCGACCGACTTCAATCCAAAATGAATGTTGATAAATTCGGTCACCATGTTCATAAAAGACTACGTTTGTCAGAATTACTAAATTGTACAACTAATCACCTAATTAGATCAGAAACCGGAGATTTCGATTTACTATCATCTCGATTAAAAGGAGTTCAAGAACCAGTACCACATGATGATGCGGTGAACAAAAAATATGTAGATAAAAAGATAGCTGATAAGATTGCTGCCCTTTTAAATGCAATAAAGGAGGATGTGAAAAATAATGTCAATCAGTTCGAAAAAAAAGTTTTATACTAAAGACTACATCAATAAAATTATTAAAGTTCAAAATGGCGAAACAACAAGTGGTAAACGAAATTCACAGCACGCAGCAATTTTGATCGTCGCAATGTGATCTTGAAAGGAATGGATGACTTATGGCGAGCGGACCTGATCGATTTTCTATCTTTAAAAAAGTATAATAATGGATACGCTTATATTTTAACTATTATTGATGCTTTTTCAAAGTATACTTAGATGATTCCTTTAAAAACGTAATCAAAGAATGATGTTTTTTACGCATTTACTCAAATATTAAGGGAAAGTGGACGTATTCCTAAAAATCTACAAACTGACAGAGGTACGGAGTTTTACAACGATGTATTTAAAAAACAAATGCAGTTAATGAAGATTAATCACTATTCATCGTATTCAACAAAAAAAGCTTCAATTGTAGAAAGGCTTATCAAAACATTGAAGATTGATATGTATAAATGTTTTAGTTATAATGGTAACTATAAATGGTTAGGAAAAACTTTAAATGATGTTTTGTCTTCATATAACAATCAAAACATAGCGTTACTAAGTTTAAACCAGTAGATGTAAATACAAAAAATAAAAACCTAGTTAAACAAAACATTAAAAAATTCCAAGCGAAACGATGTAAATTAATCAAAAATAAATTTAAAGTAGGCGACCACGTTATAATAAGTCAATACAAGAGTAGTTTTGCAAAAGATTATACACCTAATTGGTCTACATAAATTTTCACAGTTAAAATGGTTAATAGAACTAAATCAGTTACATATTTAATACAAGATCAACGAAAACAAAATATATTGGGTTCATTCTATCAAGAAGAGTTACAAAAAACTAAGTACCCAAATATATACATAATTGAAAAAATTATAAGGAAAAAAGGTGACAACTTGTTTGTCAAATGGTTAGGAGTTCCTGACTACGAAAACAGTTAGGTAGATATAAATTCAGTTGTATTATAATATACATAAGTCTTAGCATCTTATATTTTGCTCATTATATAACAAGAAATGAAAGGAGGTGGACTTGTCAATAATTTGATAAACAATTTTCCGTTTGAGCTTCACTTGCCAGGTTACAACTATTGCGGACCAGGCACTAGGCTACAAGAAAGATTATTGAGAGGTGATACAGGTGTTAACAAATTAGACGAAGCTTGTAAATACCACGATATTGTATATAACAATCCAGACCTCTCCGTTCGTCATAAAGGCGATTTAAAGCTTATGAAAATGGCTAAGAAGCGATTACATTCTAAAGACGCTGGCAAAAGAGAAAAGTTAGCATCGTGGATAGTAAACAAAGTTATGAAGGCAAAATTAAAAACAGGTGCCGGAATAAAAATAAAAAAAACCATTGTGTCAAAAATACGTTCACAAATAAAGAAACTGAAATCGAAGGATAACAAAACTGCAATTAAGTATGCTTATGAAGCGGGAAAAAAAATGTTTTTTAAAACATGTCACGTTCGTTTACCAAGAATAATGCCAATCCCTAAAACAGGAGGGATTTTACCTTTGATACCAATTTTTGCGGGATTATCAGCACTAGGCGCTTTAGCAGGAGATGCTGCTGGTATAGCTAAAACCATAAATGATTGCAAAACTGCTCAACAAAATTTTAAAGAATCTGAACGTCATAACAAAACTATGGAGGCTATTGCGCTTGGAAAAGGATTTTATCTTAAACCATATAAAAAGGGAAGTGGGTTATTTTCGAAATGTACAAAAAACTAATAAATAGGCTACCTAACCGTGCTCTTACGAATATCGATATTATTTAATACGCTAAAAATATTCCCTACTTTCGTTGTATGTATATGAGAGATAGATTACCACGTAAACCAAAACAGATAGAGTGTGGAATATTAAACTTAGACAGTCGCAATAATAATGGAACACACTGGGTAGCCTATGCAAAAATTAATAATTATTGTGAATATTTCGATAGTTTTGGTAATTTAAGACCACCCTATGAATTGGTGAAATATTTGAACGTTATTGATATAAATTATAATTATACTAGGTTTCAAAACTTTGATACTGTGAACTGTGTCATTTATGTTTAAATTTTTTGCAAGACTTTTGGTGTCAATATTGTGTATATTAGTTATTACATTTGAATAAAACATCATTTCAAAAATGTCTTTCACTTTGTCTATAACTGGAAACAGCTCAATACTAACAACGAACTATTCCCCTCCATTGGAACTCGATGGTCAATACGAGTGCTCTCTTTTACATTTCTCTACTTTTAATTCTATACCAAATGTAACAAATACAAATTATAAATTTTATTATGGCATTGACGAGGTAGTTGAAATTCCTGAAGGAGCGTATGAACTCCAAGACATCAGCGAGTTCATACAATCAAAAGTAAAGAATTGTGTTTTCAAGTTATTGTGCAATAATAATACATTGAAGCTCTCGATATTATGTTCTAAGGATATTCACTTTGAAAAACAAAATTCTATTGGACCTTTACTGGGTTACGTTAAGACTTTACTGATAAAGGATATATGGCACAAGTCTTCGCTACCAGTGAACATTCTACCTACAACTCTGCTCTGGGTTGAATGTAATATTACTAGAGGTTCCTACATTAATGAAAAATCAAGTCATATAATACACGAATTTGCTTTAAATGTTCCTCCAGGCTACCGAATAATAGAAATTCCAAAAAATACGATTTATTTTCCGGTAAATAGAAGCACAGTAAATAATATAAATATTAGAATATTAGACATAAATAACGATTTAACAACTTTTGCGGAGAGCAAATTCAACTGTACCTACATTTGAAGAAAATATGATTGACTACAATAAATACACTACTACATGTATTCAAAAGATTAGTACGCATCGGGCAATCAAGAAGACTACACATACTCGTGATAAAAAGAAGAAATTGACATCTGCCAATATACATTTTCTCAAATCGATTGGATTACTAAAATGAGTATTTTAAATATAACTAACCCTCCCGCTTATGATAACTCCATAGACGGCATAGAAATCCATTCTGACAAGCCATATACCACTACATTCAATATAAATGATGAAATTCGGATACCTAAAAACCAACAAGATTTATATGTGCTTCCATGTGCAAGCACCTTGTATGTTGAAGCTGTGGTTAATGTTATCAAAGTTGAGAAGAAAGAACCAGTTCAAGCAGTACAATTTACCAACAACCCACTTCTTTTCCTTTTTCAAGATATAAGATATGAATTGAACGGTATTAAAATAGACAAAGTGAAGAATGCTGGTATAAGTATTACTATGAAAGCACTGGTGTTTATGAACGCAGACGAGGTGAAGGTATTCTAAGCATGGGGTTGGGATATACACGGTACAAAAAATGAAATTGCAGGTCATTTTGCTGCGTCAATACCTCTCAGCAATATACTAGGTTTTGCAGAAGATTATAAAAAAATAATTGTCATTTGCAAATACGAACTTGTGTTGCTACGAAGTAATACTAACCTTAATGCTTTAAATCTAAACACTGGCGAAGAGGTTGAAAGTATTGACATAGTAAATAATTGGCCAAGTGCGTGTCGGGCCACGCGCAGTGTAGGGTTCCGTAGTTGTAAATGCCAACTTTGAGTTCATGCCACTAAAAACGTCTAAAACGTCTAAGTATCTAATGAATTTGTATGAAATTTTCCTTTTCGAGTACATTTTATAAGTTGATCGCCTATAACTTTTTAATTTGGTAACCTTACTTAGCTCTGATAGTTTTCCTTTCACTTTCAAAAAAATCACAGCTATAGTATATATAATGTAGTTTATTATATATACTATAGCTGTGATTTTTTTTACTTATCTATATATAACCGTTTTGCAGATAGATGGGGGGGACACGTGACTTAAACAAAAAATTTCACTTTAAACCTAAATATTTCAGACACGGATCCCTAAATCGAAAAATGGTGTTCCCAAGCTCACAATATTTTTGAATGACCTAATCAACGATACCCCACAAAATGTGTTTGTAGAGAAAAAAATATTGACTTCCTCTTTACTTGTATAACAGCTACCCTAAAAAAAAAATCCATATTTTATTTTACGACTTTTTCGCCATGATTTATATACATATCCATGCGAAATTACAGCTTTCTAGTACTTATAGTTTCTGAGTAGGACCGCGGACGGACGGACAGACAGACAGACAGACAGACAGACAGACATGGCGAAACTATAAGGGTTCTTTGTTTACTACGGAACCCTAAAAAAGATTGTATGGCGAGTTCCTCACGTTAAAGTATCAGATAGAGAAAGAATTAATTTACTTAAAATACTTGATAAAGATAGACCCATTCAATTAGTGTATAGAAACTGGGACCTTTATGAGTACCCTTTGTAGAATTCGTTGATATTATACGATATTTGGCTCGCCTACGCACCACCACGTGTTACCGGGCTGACGGTCGGACACAGACTGCCCCCACTCCGGTCGGCACTTGTGACGTATGCGCTCGAGACAAACAACTAGATATTTACATACACTACATCCCTTCCTTATTTTAATATATTTTATCTATGTATTGTAGTTACTCATAAATGTACCACTATTCTTGAATAACAATATTCTTTATTAATTTTTTAACATATTTATTTGATCTCATAATTTTACATGTACTTCTAAATACCTACAGTGATCTTAATAGATTAATTATTTAGACTTAATAATGAACTGTATATATATTCACTTTTTAATTATTTTACCAACAATCACATACATACTAATTTAATTATACATCGTTTATGTCTTGTCTACTTATCTCCACTATATTCTTCATTATTTAAATCAGGCATGTGTCCTACATCCCTCTCCTTGTCATTTAGAAGTCTCCAATGTCCCTCAATTTTTTTCAAGTGAACTACATTTCGTCTTAATAATTGTCCTGTTGTATCATTACGAACTTCAATATCACCACCAGTACTTTTCCCTATGGTATGAGGGATAGGATCAGATCTAGACTTACCATAGACAGAGCAGATTTACCATCATTTTACTCGTGGTACCGACATGTCACATTGAATAGTATTCTATGATTCCGCTATTCCAACTTCCTTCTCCAACTTCCTTTTCTAACCTGTCAGAAATATGGTATTACAGTCTACTTATATCGGCCGTCATAAAATATTTAACGAGCTCTTAACTCCTGTTGTGCATTACTTTAAAGTTTTTTCAAAATAACCAACAATCTCAGTGTTTATCTTATATAATTATTATCATCATCATCATCAGGTCTTTTGGTCTCCACTGTAGGAGCACGACTTCTCTGTACTACCAGAGCCACTATATCATTATATTTACAATAAAAGTTACCATTGAAAACATTCAGTTGTAACTTAAACTTACTTTCATTCATCACTTATTTTAATATATTTTGATTTAAATAGAATTTGTAATGAAGTGAATAATAATGATTTATCTGTTTTATTTACCAATAACATTTTACTCAATATTCTTAAACCACATCACTAAATGAGAACTATACACCAATACAGAAATAAGCAAAAAAAACATTAATATAATTTAAACCAATAGTATAGAAACACATGAACTTGCACATTATTTAAGTTCTTGCTTGTCGCATTACAATTGTATCAGGTCCATGGCATGTTTTTCATCTTCTCTTTCTAATTTTCCATCAAATTAATTTGCATCTTCCTATGCTTCGAGGTGGTAATAATCCTCGAATGTCTTTAGATTTCCAGATCATATTGAACTCCCTACTATATCTTACTATTGCGGGTAGCGCGAGCTTACGGAACGGACGTTACAAATATTAACTCCGAATTAAAAATAGTTATTATTAGTTAATTTAGAGAAATTCCCTAAAATGGGGACACAATGTAACGGCTGTAACGCCGTTATATTTGATATTCTTTATATGGAATGTTCGCAACAACAATGTAAGAGGGTCTACCACTTGAAGTGCCTGGCTATGACGGAGGAAAAATTTGAACAGCTTACCTTGGAGTACAAGAGCAAGTGGCAATGTCCGGAGTGTGTGCGTGCAGTACCGAAGATGGATAACACCAATACACCAGTAAGAGGCACTGTTATGATGAACAAGACATTCACACCTAGCAGCAACGTAAACTTAGAACGCGGCAGCCGTCTCAACCCTAACGAGTCAATGGGGATCGACCTGGAGTACCGAATCTTAGAAGAAATAAGAGAGTTTCGCGCCGAAGCTTTAGCTCAACTGGATAAACAAAACAAGGAGTATGCAACACTTAGTAATCGCTTTACGGAACAAGAAATAGAACTGAGGCAGATACGGAAAACATTGGAGGTAAACGAAAAAAAATCGAGTGAAAAAATATCAGTACTAGAAAAGCAAGTGCAAGAACTAACTGAAAAGAATAGGCAGTTGCAAGAAGCTGTAAAATCGAAGAATCAAAATAGCGGACAGTTGTCGCAAGAACCCAAAAAGGCATCGTATGTAAATATAATTAAACAACAGCAGGTAGTCAGCACTAATCCATCACAACAAAATGAGGCCATGAAACCAGCGAGTGAAGTAAAGAATACAACGGTAACCAAAAGTGTTTCTCGGTCGGAAGAGGTTCTCCTAACATCGTCTCTTAAGGAAGATATTGTAGAAAAGAAAGAAGAGATAGTTGAAGCGGATGTGTGGACTACTGTGACCAAAAAGAGGAGCCGGTACCCCAACAGTGAGGTAAAAAAAGGAGGCCGCACAAATGATAGCCAAATTAAAGGCACAGAACGTAAGAAATTCTTACACGTGTGGCGGCTAAATGAAAGTACAAAAGAGGAAAGCTTAGAACAACATGTTAAAGACATATGTGGCAAGGAAACGCCTGTCACTATTGAAAAGATAAAACACAGAACAAAAAGAGACTACGCTTCATTCATCATAGGAGTACCAGAAAGTAAATATGAAAGACTGTGTGAGTCGGAAAATTGGGCGGTAAACATTGAGTACTGTGAGTGGGTGTGGTTTCGTCGACCATCAAACCCCAACTCAGCCCAAGCACACCAGTCAAAATAAATATATCGATATATATTACCAGAATGTAAGAGGGCTTAGAACAAAAGTAGAAGCCTTCTATTTGAGCATATCGAGTTCAAATGCCGACTTTTTCGCTATCACGGAAACTAGTGCCAACCAATCTATCCACGATGCAGAATTGATACCACCCGGGTACTCAATACTAAGATGTGACCGAACGGACGGTAGGAAGCAGGGAGGCGCGTGTCTCGTGGCCGCACCGCGTTACCAGTTGCGACGGGTGCGCTGCGATGTTGACATCGATAATCATGAGTTCGAACTAGTTAGTGCAAGCGTATACCTACGGGATAGACATTTATTCTTATTGTGCGTAGTATACATACCACCTAGTACATGTGAAAGTGAATATTTATTAATGTTTAAAATAATTGAACAATTATGTGATAAATTTGATAAAGTAATGGTGATAGGTGACTTCAATTTATATTCCTGTTCACCTAATGTAAATGCTTATTACGAATACTTTGTAACCTATTGTGGATTCACTCAGAGTAACCAAATATGTAATAATAACGGTCGTTTATTGGATCTTGTGTTGTCAACGTTTGCGAAAGATGGAAGTGTCAGTGTGTGTGAAGGAAAATCACCGCTTGTGCCTGTGGATATTCAACATCCTCCGCTGGAAATATTGGTAAGTGTATCCCACTGCCATTATATTGACCAGAATGCACTAGCAATGGATGGCGAGTTAGGCACTAATTTAAATCTAGGTTGGAATTTCCGAAAAGCTGACTTTTCGTCTTTGTACGCATTAATTGCAGAGGCAGACTGGACTCCAATGTACAAGTTAGATCTAGAAACAAGTTTAAAATATTTTTATGAAACCATGAACTCAATTATTGATCAGTGTGTGCCTAAAAAGAAAAAAAAGTGTTCTAGTCAAAAATATGTATATCCAGATTGGTATACTGCGGATATCATTCATAGTATAAAAAGAAAAGCCTACTTACACAAAACATTTAAGAAAAGTAAATCACGTGTAGACTATGAGAGATATTCCGAGTGTAGGGCCAACGTTAAAAAACTAATTTCGGTTACATATAAACAGTATCAGAATCGAATTCAAAATCAGTTGATGGAAGATCCTAAATCATTTTGGAGTTATGTTAACTCAAAAAAGGGCAGCAAAAATGGGCAAAGGATTGTAAAAAATGGAGTCTTATTAACGGATGAACAATGCGCGGCGGAATTTGCAAACTACTTTGAATCAGTTTATAGCCCAAAAAAGCCTACCTTAGACATAGGCAAGGCTATAACTGAAGCAGGAGGGGGCAATGGAGCTTTCCGGGTTCACATTGACCAGCTACAGCTAAATGATGTATTGAAAGCTCTTCAACAACTCAAGCCAAAAAAATCCGCGGGACCCGATGGCATCCCTCCCTACATTTTCAGGGATTGTCGGTCAGTTCTGGCTAGACCACTTCTACATATTTACAATGAGAGTTTAAGATCAGCTGTATTCCCAAAGGCGTGGAAAACAACTCGCGTAGTGCCAGTACCTAAAGGCCAAGCTGGTAATGAAATTGAAGGCCACAGGCCCGTAGCAGTACTTTCAACCCCGGCTAAGGTGTTTCAATCGGCTATAAATGATAGCATATATCCACAGATAAGCGCCCAACTATCAGACGCGCAACACGGCTTTAGACCGGCTAGAAGTACTGCCACAAATCTTATCAGTCACATGACGTATGTTGTGCCGGCAATAGACAGTGGGGGTCAAGTAGATACGGCTTACTTCGACTACAAAAAAGCTTTCGATTTGGTCGACAATGACACGTTGCTAACGACTTTTGCACGATTTGGCTTTACCCCCCACTTACTACAATTTTTTGCTAGCTACCTAAGTGATAGGCAGCAGTACGTGGACTATGCTGGGCACTCCTCTAGGTCGTATGCAACATGGTCTGGCGTGAGTCAGGGCAGTACGCTCGGACCCTTGCAGTTCGTCCTGTTGATAAACGACCTGCCTCAGGTGGTGGAGGAAGCACGATGCTTGTTATTCGCGGACGACCTTAAATTGACAATGCGTATCACCAGGCCGGAAGATTGTGAATGTCTACAGAGAGATATTGATAGGGTTGTGAACTGGAGTAAGCGCAATCATCTAGAGTTTAACGCGTCAAAATGCGTAACGATGACGTTCTCCAATGTGCGCGCTCCTATTCAATATGAGTATAATATTGAAGGGGTAGTTTTGAAAAGGGTCTCTGAGGTGAAAGACTTAGGTGTTACTTTCAAAACAAACTTAACGTTCGCTGATCATATAACTGAAATATGCAAAAAAGCGTTTAGGAATTTAGGGTTTGTTTTAAGAACGGTTAGGGATTTCACTAACATCCACGCCATTGTATGTTTGTATAATACACTGGTTCGTAGCCAGTTGGAGGGGAACTCAATTATTTGGGATCCACATGAACATAAATATAAGCTCATGTTGGAAAAAGTACAAAATAAATTCATTAGGTACATATATATGAGATTATACGGAGTTTATCCATTCTACCCTTTAATGTACCCAACTTTGTTTATTTTAGGCATGGTTGGGTACAACGAACTGAGGGTTAGAAGACAGTTGGCCCTGGTAGTGTACTTATTTAAACTGTTAAGGGGGAAAATTGTCAATCCGGATGTGTTGGGACAGATCGGCCTGTGTGTACCGAACAAGTACGTGTGGCGCCGGCTTCGGCCGCCGCTGCTGGCGGTGCCGTCCGCGCGGACCAAGCGCTGGCAGCAGGCTCCGCTGACGCGAGCGTTGCGCACACTAAACCACGTAGCTACCGAGACCGACCTATTTTGTTGTAATCTGAGTGAGTTCACAAAGGTATCTTTATGGATAATTTGTTACAAATATAATTAACTGTAAGGCAAGCATGTCGCATTAGGTTAAAACCTGTAAAGACAGCTGTTTATAAAATAAATAAATACTAAATACTAAATAAATAAATCTTAAGTCTGTTGAAGTCCACTTAGTTTTATACGAATGAATATTAATGCATGAATTGTTCAATCTTTCTTATTACTATATTTGCTCAATCTTTCTTGCTATTATAATTTTCCTTATAAATTTTCGCCCGCAATGTAATGCACATCCTATGGTCTCACGCAATTTAATGCGTGCCTAACGACCTCACGCAATTTAATGTGCGCCGATGACCTTACGCAATTTCATGCGTGCCTAATGACCTCTCACAATTTAATGCGCGCCGATGACCTCACGCAATTAAATACGTGCCTAACGACCTCACGCAATTTGAAGCGCACCGATAACCTCACGCAATTTAATGCGCGCGGATGACCTCACGCAATTTAATGCTTGCCTAACGACCTCACGCAATTCAATGAGCGCCGATGACCTCACACAATTTCATGCGTGCCTAACGACCTCACGCAATTTGAAGCGCGTCGATGACCTCACGCAATGTAATGCGTGCCTAACGACCTCACGCAATTTAATGCGCCCCGATGACCTCACGTTATTTAATGCGTGCCCAACCTGACAAAAGATTAAACGGCTTGTTAATCTAAAGCCATGACACAACAACCTGCCGCTTCACGTAACATCTTTGAGTAGAGATCAACTGAAACCAATATGTGAAACTATATTTAAGAATGTAAAGCCTCTGAAGCCGTGTCATGGAAACTCTTCAAAACAGGAAACTGTGGTGCCCTTATGATCGCTACAGTGGTGACTGGAAGTAGCCCTCTCCATGACCAGAAGCCAAACAGTCATCTTCAGCATAACCGAACCCTATCATCATGGATCCTCTCAAACATAACACACATAAAAGACATAAACATTAAACACATGAAAGACCACTGCTGGAGTTGGCTCCACAATCCTCTATATAGTCATTATTTCGTCTTCTTCTGGGTGGATGCTCTTCATCCAAATTAATGGGCTAAGTCTGTCATCCAATTTCATGAACGCATTTCATCCAATTTAATGAACACATCATCCAATTTAATGGACGTATCATCCAATTCAAGAGACGCCTTTCATCCAATTTAATGGACGCCTTTCATCCAATTTAATGGACGCATCATCCAATTTAATGGACGCATCATACAATTTAATTGACGTATCCTCCAGTTTAATGAATGGGACATCCAATTAAATGGACACAGAGTATATTTCCCTGATACATACATACGGTAGCAGTGAGCATCTGAAACTAGAAAATCAAAATTTTATTACACAATAAAATTGCATAAAACATATTAAATATTTTTACTTGGGGAGGAAATAGTGGTCAAGATCTTACACACTTCCACAGAGCCTCCCGATCCTGAGAGAAAGCACCGACAACTCATACTTACTTGGTGCAACAAAGAAACCCTATCTTATCTTATACCCTACCTTACTTTCGTGAATTCTGCACCTTTCATTTCATGCGTAAAAATAATTATAATATAATGAGTAATGATATACTGCGTAAAAGTAAAATATAAAATCCGCTATTTATTTCACTTAATCCATGTATATCGGAAAACTTTAACTATCTGAATAATAATATTCCAATAGTAATAGCGTAATAGCGTCATATACGGAATGGCCAATTTTACGTTACGTATTTCCTTTGAAATTCTGGGGTGATTAATCATATTACCTTATCATCAATCAATACATCAATCATCAATATCAATATCAATCAATCATCATCATCATCAATACATATAATAAAATCGTAACCGATCGCTGTCTGTACATGGAAGATAAATGAGTAAAAATATTTTTTGGGGCTTTTACCAACGCAATAGAACACAAAACAATGATTTTTAGAATTTTTGTCTGTTTGTCGGTTTGTCTGTTTGTCTGTTTGTCTGTGCGTTTGTGCACGCTAATCTGAGAAACGGCTGAACTGATTCGTTTGCGGTTTTCACTGAAATATTGTGATAAGCTTCACTTAAAATTTAGTGTTTGTTTCATTTAAATCCGTTCATAAATAAAAAAGTTATATCAATTTTAAAGAATCACGTCAACCATTTTTGTTCGAAAAACTGTGTTTGTGCACGCTTATCTCAGAAACGGCTGAACAACTTCGGTTGCGATTTTCAATGATGTATTTTGATAAGTTTCACTTAAAATTTAGTGGTTGTTTCATTGAAATCCGTTGATAAATAAAAAAGTTATATCAATTTAAAGATTCACGTCAAAGATTTTTGTTCGAAAATTTGCTATGAAATAAACTGCACGGTAGCATTGGCTAAAACATTTGTTAATTTTATATACGGTTTTTATAAAATAATAAAGTTAATAACCGGCCAAGTGAGAGTCGGCACAAAGGGTTCCGTCCCATTATCTATAAAAAATCAAGTTTGTTGTACGGGAGCCTCAATTAAATATTTATTTTACTCCATTTTTAGTTATTATATCGGCAAGAGAAATACATCATCCTTGAAAATTTCAACTGTCGCACAAAGGGTTCCGTCCCATTATCTATAAAAAATCAAGTTTGTTGTACGGGAGCCTCAATTAAATATTTATTTTACTCTATTTTTAGTTATTATATCGGCAAGAGAAATACATCATCCTTGAAAATTTCAACTGTCTGGCTATCACGGTTCATGAGATACAGCTTGGTGACAGACGGACGAAAGGACGGACAGCGGAGTCTTAGTAACAAGGTCCCGATTTTAGCCTTCGGGTACGGAATACGGAACCCAAAAAATTTACTATTTTGATGTTTTCGGAGTTTTTTTATTAGTTTTTTTTGGTCACCAATAAATGGCGCTGTTAAAAATACACAGAGCCTAGGGCCGCAAGACCAAACGGCGATTCTTAGCAAGATTGTGGGCGCGAAAATGGAAAAAGGAATCAAAATAGGAAGTACTTAATAGGTTAGGTTAGGCACAGGGGATGTCCCCCCCGATGTGGTTCCCATCTTGTCGCGATGGGGGGGCTTAGTACCTGCGGTCGCCTCGGCCGCAGGGAAGCTAAGAGGAACCCATTGCCCGGGTTGAGGCTTAGGCCTCCCCGGGCCCGGCGGAGGCCATTCCTGGCTGGAATGGCCTGGCTGTGAGGGAAGGGGGTGACGACGACCCCCCTTCCATCACAGCCGTGGTAGGGGTCGCGGGGGAAGAGGAGTGTCGGTGTGTCGTTGCCGCTCGCCCTATCCTCCGCGACCAAGCGCGGCCGTGGCGCTTGGCACGGCATCGGTGGGGCCGCAGGGGAGGAGGAGTGTCGGTGTTACGTTGCCGCTCTCCCTGTCCCCTGCGGCCGGCTGTGTGGGCCCCGGTCACCGTCAGGTTGACCGGGGCAGGGCCTGCTTTAGCAGGCCCCAAATTATGAGGGCTGGTTGGACGGTGGAAACGGGATTTCATCGTCCAACGGACAGCCCTCCGGAGTGGAAGGCAGGCGCGTGTGCGTGTCAGCGCGCCTGTCCTTGGGCCAAGAGGCCAAGGCGGCGGTTGCTCCGGCCCCTCTGATTCAGCAGAGGGTGCCGTGAGGCCGTTGGCGAGCCGGGGCCGCTTAAGGAGCGGCCGGCCGCGCCGGGGCTGTGGAGCATGAAGAAGCACACGGTCCCGGCCGATAGCGGCTGAGAGGTGACACCGCGGAGTTTTTAGTGGTAACACCACATAACCTTACCGGTGTCCCGTAACCGGTAAGGTATCCGAAGGGATTTTCTCCGCGTCAAAAAAAAAAAAAAAAGGCACAGGGGATGTCCTCTGACTAAAGCATAGGGTACTGTGAGCGAGTCATGGACCGCCATAGTGGTAGCCGCGCCGGGGCTTTTAGCCCTTACCCCGGAGTTTTTTGTGGTAAACGCCACATAACCTTACCGGTCTCCCGTTACTGGCAAGGTGTCCGAACCGAAGGGATTTTTCCCGCGTAAAATCCTACTCCATAAATCTGCCTCCATGACGTGGGCCAGTCGGGCGATGGGAACGGGATTCCGTCGCGCCACAAATACGGTCCTCTAGGTTGAAAGGAGCATTTGTGTCAACACGCGTCTTTACCCTAGCGGATAAAATTGAAGTCCGATGTACCAGGCCACTCAGACTCCTCTCGATAACTGAGAGAGTACCTCAAGTGAGCTCAGCCAAAGCCGCTGATAAGCAGTCGCCGTACCAGGTCTTTGGAGCAAGATTAGCACACTGACTTGGCAAAAGCGGTAACGCCGTTATCACCATGAGATTTTTTGTGGGTGAAAACCTTAACCGTCCGATTTCCTGTGGCCAAAAGGCACCTTTTCCTCACGTAAGAAGAAAGGTTAGGGAAAAAATGTTAGGTTAAAATTTAAGTTAGGCACTGCAATAAAAATGTGTGGAACACACATACCAAGACTACTCAGTATTGTGACCTCCTTCCTTGAGGAACGAAAGATAGGTAATGGTCATTTTCCAGTTCGTTTGAACTGAAAGTATGCCCCAAATAACCTCCAAACAGCCGAATAGGACGCCCTACCCGAGAAGCTCTTCAAACGGAGGTTATTAGTGAACACTAAGCCTGTAATACTATTATAATTATAATTATGTAATACTATTATTAATTCTGTGACTAAGCAGACATTGATCTCAGAGAACACTAACTTCCTGCCATCCTTGAAGCTCTACTGGTAAAATGTGCCGAGATACTGGCACGTAAAATACCTAGAGGTATCTTAAGTTTGGCAGATGCCTCAGCTTGAAAGTCCACATCAATAGAATGGTGACGTGGGTCTTTCTAATACGAAACACTTATGCAATACGTAGTGACTTTGCTAATATTTCATTCATCTTCCATCTTTTGGCGTCAGTTTCCACATTACTAATCTGTTGTAGCTCTCTGCAGCGAACTGCTGCCACCGTCTATACGTATCACCTCCTCTCCCCCGCCCTCCCGATGTGGCGGTGCAATGGTAAGCCTTGTCAAACATGTCTTTCGCTAAGCGGGAGATGAAAGTCGAGAAATAAGCATTTCTACTTTAAGTCCCGACGGATGACGGCGTTCCTCAAGTAACCTTAAACATAGGTTTTCTTAAGATCGCCTTAATCATGAGCCGCGTCCGTAGCTGGAAGCGAAAGGAAAGTACTGGATAGACCTTCCCCCGGGCCATCTTCACTATCGTCACCATTCTATTGATGTGGACTTTCAAGCTGAGGCATCTGCCAAACTTTAGATACCTCCAGGTATTTGACGTGCCAGTGTCTCGGCACATTTTACCAGTAGAGATTCAAGGATGGTAGGAAGTTAGTGTTCTCTGAGATCAATGTCTGCTTAGAGTTCACTAAGAACCTCCGTTTGAAGAGTTTCTCGGGTAGGGCGTCCTATACGGCTGTTAAGAGGTTTGGAGAACTGAAAAATGACCATGATCTTTCGTTCCTCAGGGAAGGAGGTCACAATACTAAGTAGTCTTGGTATGGGTGTTCCACACATTTTTATTGCAGTGCCTAACCTAAATTTAACCTAACCTTTTTTCCCTAACCTTTCTTCTTACGTGAGGAAAAGGTGCCTTTCGGCCACAGGAAATCGGACGGTTATGGCTCTCACTCACAAAAAAACTCATGGTGACATAACGGCGTTACCGCTTTTGCCAAGGCCGTGTGCTAAATCTTGCTCCAAAGACCTGGTATACGGCGACCGCTTATCAGCGGCTTCGGCTGAGCTCATTCGAGGTACTCTCTCAGTTATCGAGAGGAGTCTGAGTGGCCTGCGCGGTGGTACATCGGCCTTCAATTTTATCCGCTAGGGTAAAGACGCGTGTTGACACAAATGCTCCTTTCAACCTAGAGGACCGTATTTGTGGAGCGACGGAATCCCGTTCCCATCGCCCGACTGGCCCACGTCATGGAGGCAGCAGTTGCGCCTCCACGGAGAAAAAATTCTAGTTCCGTTTACTAGAATATTGTGAATGTAAATAGAATATATGTTAGTATATGTGACAACTATACATATTGCTCACGTAACTTGAACATTCTGGTTCCCTGTATATTGATTGTTCTAGTTCCTATAAAAATATTTTTTTACACATTACCAATCACTTTGTAATCATTACTATAAACAAATTTCGACTGAAATATACGAAATTGTTATGAGTAATAAAATTATTGTACGGTTTAACTAAATATTATTTTGTTGTAAACATACGTTATAGTGTCCTTTAACAGTCGTAATATAAACACTACTAAAATTTATGTTATGTTTTACATTAATTATTGTGGACATTGCAAATCTTATTGTACGTGCTATTAAAAATTTTGGTATCTTTACTTGATCATATCATTTTGTGCACTATAACATATTGTAGACTTTAAAATAAATTTCTGTTTGAGAATCAGTATTCTATATATATAGTAGATACTTTCAGTAAGGAGAGTAAAAATATTTTATGAAATAAATATCTAAGTGACTATACCTTCATTGGTAAGGTAAGGAGATAAAGTTACATTAGATATATATTTCATAAAACTTTTTACTCCCGATACTGATACTATATACCCAACCAAATATGAGTCACATTTAATAAAATCACACATATTAAGTAATAATTAGTTTTATTAATTTTTTTGTATAGGTAGATTTTAGTACTTACTTTTAATCACATAATTGTCCCATTAAATATATTTTACGTAGTGACATTTTTTTAAACCAATATTTTGGACAACAATTAAACAAGTTTTAAAATTTTTAAGTTTTAAACAACAATCGGTTTGTTCCCGATGAGTAACACCAAGATTTGTAATACTGAGACACAAGGGGAATTTTTTTTTCGATGTGTAACAGTTTTACATATTGCAACTGATGTTTTTTCCAATTTGTCACACTGTTATACATCGACACTCTGTATTCCCGTAGTTTAACATTGTTACTAAACGGCACTCTGTATTTCCATTAAGTATCAGAAATTAAATAAAGTTTAAATAAAACAATTAAAAATATTTAAGTATTGTAATGTACACAGGGAGCAATTTAAATCATTAGCATAAATTTAACTTGTTAATGAACTCACATAAAGATTTTGTACGGTAACAATACTGAAATTAATGCAGATTTAATTAAAAAGTATCAAAAAGAAAAATTACCAAAATATCAAATCACATTGAGCCGTGCGCGTATAGTGCTGTGACCCCATATGTAGGTATGGGGTCACTGCACTCTACGCGCACAGAACAGTGTAGCTGATTGGAGCGGGCGGCCGACTTTAATATGCGTGAATATGGTTTAAAGTCGAGTGGGGAAGAGCAGTGCCACGCGGTCGCTTGCGGTAGGTGCTTTTGTACAAATGTTAGGTACTACGATTGCAACCATCTTCGTTACATTCATAAATCGTGAAGTTATGATTATAATGATATTTTTTAAAATGCCAAGTTAATTTGTTTACATTTTGTAAAACTTGCTTGCAAATAAAACATTTGGGCATTTTCATGAATTTCGTAACACGATATTGTTTAAATGAAAAAATAATTACTTAATATTCAAATCCGCTAATAACGCATTCACACATGTAAAATTTTTGTCCCATTTCGTTGATATCTTATAAAATGCCTTTTGCAAGAAAGTGTAAACACTTATGCATTTCATCGGATACTCGCAATGTAAAGCTTAGTATATTTTAAAAGTGACATCAACAGCTTCTAAAATAGAATTAACTACGTAAAAAGTATCATCAACGACAACATAGTAGTTTATGATTTCTTTGATAGAAGGCCCTGTGATAAAAATCGTAGGTTGAAATGTTAGACCGTGGTTAGCGTACTTTTCCTTGATCTGATGCAGCTTTAAGATGGGTGATAAATGCGTCGCGCATTTCCAGCTTTGATGGCCGCCAAGTATTTTTCTTATTTTTCCCAAGAGGATTACCAAGTAGAAGCGGCAAACTCATAAAAGCATATACCGTTAGTGCTTCAGAAGATTCTTCTTTTCCTGGAAGTAAAAAAATATAATCCTTGTTTATTTGTTTGTCACCTCTTCACGCTTCAACTACTGAACCGATTTGGATGAAATTTGGTATGGATATAGTTTGAGACTCGAGAGAGGACTTTTTATCTTGAAATTCCCACGGGGGGCGAATCCCACGGGCACAGCTAGTGTAATATAATGTTTTATTTCTATTATTTAATATTTCAGTTAGATATTTAAGTTTCTAGTTTTATTTTTATTTAGATTAAGTCACCATCAAAAAAAAATTAGATATCGATCAACAGAATAAATGAATAAAAAAGTTTCAAAAAATTTTAACAAATTGTTTACTGAGACTTCCAATTAAGGCCATACCCAAATTTTCCGGGATCCAGTGGCGCCGCCATTTGAAATAAATCATTTAAAAGGAAACGGAGATATGATTCAAAATTGTGTCTTGGTCAAGCCCTAGATAACACTTAAAACTATTTTATGAACTACTGTTTATAATTTAAAGTGCGAACGTGAAGCTTTTCTACGCACATTAGTTAAAAGTGGCCGTTTTTCGCAAATGTGCGTAGAAAAGCTTCACGTTCTCACTTTAAACTACAAAAAGTAGTTTAAAAAATACTTTGAATGAGTATCTAGAACTTGACCAAGACACAATTTTAAATGATATCTCCGTTTCCTTTTAAATTATTTATTTTAAATGGCGACGCCACTGGACCCCGGAAAATTTGGGTATGGCCTTAAGTAAGCAGCGGGTCTAACGACAAAGCAAATAAACACTTTTTGCGGCGATATAGCCTTTGAAATCGATTTTGTCTCCTTTTTCGCCTTACCGTAGCACTTTAGAGGTGGTATTTGAAACTATCGTTCTCATCTACGGTGCGGTTAGGCGAAAAATGAGACAAAAGCCAATTTCAACGGCTATCTCCCGCGACAAGTGTCTATTTACTTTATCGTGCTAGACCTGCCCCCTTAGCATGGCACCGGCGACAGCGTTTATCGAGCGTTATCATATATCCCTATCTCGCTCTACAGAATAACAACAAGCGAGACAGCACTAGTCCTTGGCGCGATATAAAATTTATCTGTGATTATCAACGACATCATGCTAAGGGGGCTGCTAATGCTAATTGAGTAGGGAATGTCTCGCTCTCTCCATGGTGTACACTTTAGAAGATAATGATTAAGTGACCGTGAGTTACCTACAATATATTAGTACATTGTAGGTAACTCACGGTCACTTACTCGTCGAAAAAAAAACGTTTAAATTGTAAAAACTTACTTGTTTTTACCAATTCCTCTGTAAATTCTTTGACATAGCGTCAGGGTGCCGAGCAAACTTTTCAATAGTCAAATCAAGTATCTTATTTTTATACAATGGAAATTCCTCAGTAAGTTTGTCAAAACTGTCTGAATACATGATTTTAAAATCGTCAGTAAGAAGGTAGAAACCCGATGGTTTTTTCAAAACTGGGTACGTGTTCATGTATTCCGCAATGTTCTGTATTTCAGCTAGGCGAACCTTCGCAGTTTTTTGCCATTTGTCCACTACAGTTGTCCAGGGATCACATGAGTTTTTAAGCCAATTTATGTCATCGACAACTCCATCTGAAAAACCCACGAATATCTAAACATATGTATTGAAATGGACGATAATTTAAGAATAACCTGTTTAGGGGTAGAATGTACCTTTTTCGCAAAATGTCCTTTCACATACGATACTTTTTATCCCTACATTTGGTAATTTGATTTTACCGAGAGTGCCGCGGGAGGAATTCTAATAAATAATAAATAAATCCACAAAAAAATATTAACTGAATTTTATAGACCAGAGATACACTACACTAAAACTTCAAAAGCATTACACATAAAATTGTGTAAAAACATCTAACTTGATCTCCCATGCTGGTCTGGGAGAAATAAAAAAAACTTAGAATGTACCAGCTGCTTCTCTTTCCACGCAGATCGTAAAAGCCGATCGAGGGAATGGGCAAAAATGCAAATCATGTAAACAGGCGATGCGGCTAGCAACCCATCACTGTATTGATTGCTTTTCCATCTTCTCGCCCACCATGACGCTAAAAGTGGCTTTTGGGTCTTGCGGCCCTGGGCTCTGCATAGAACCGCAAGACCCAAAATGCTCTGTCTGCCCCATTAGGGATAAAGACGTGATAGTATGTATGTATCTAACTTGATACCAGGTACATATCTGTAGTGTAGAAGACAAAAATAAAACATTCAAAATTAAATTTAAACCAACCTTGATCTTGCGTTTGCGGTTTGGGCATATCATCATCGTTATCAGATTTAGATGTAGTACAAGCCTCCTTGAACTCGCGTTTTCTATTTTGGAGGCAATCATACAGTTTTCCCTTTGCCAGTCTCTTAATCTTTAATTTTGAATTATATATATAGGGCACAAAGTAGGTTGAAATATTTTCCCCCTTAAAAATTTCAGTAATCTGGCTAGCATAGTCCATAAGAGTTGAACTTGGAATTCGCTTTAAGCAGTCTTCTTCGAGAAGATGCTTGACAATTATGTTGCAGATTTTTCTCCGACCATTATTAGAGAGTATTCCTTTCGCACTATACAATTTTAAAAGTCCTCTTCCTTCGATAGTAGATTCCAGCAAATCTTTAATCTTCTGAAATTAAAATCATTAAAATAGATATTACATACATAATATACTGATAACACCTTCACTAAGCTTATATTTTATTTATTAATCAGTTAGAGTTTTAAAGTTTTTTTTCTTCAAGCCAAATCGAATGGCTGGAGCTTTAAACTGCTAACTACAGATAAAGTGATTTTTTGCAATAAGTGCAGATCAACATAACTATGGATAATGCAAATAAATATCCCTCATACTTACAGTGCTATTAATTTTTATACTTTCATCGTTATTTAGTGGAATGACTGAGTTGGTAACTGGTGTAGCAATAAAATAAGATTGTACATCGGGCGAATCACTGCTAGTGCTAGGTGTATTAGTAATATCTGTGATAGTCACATTTCTGTGGCTTTCGTTTAGAAAGTCAACAGCCATACTTGTATCAGGATCATCCTACAATAAAATGATAAGCATTAACATTGTACACAATATTTACAAATATTTAACTTTGCATGAATAAAAAATTTAATATCTGCGTATGCAATATTTACATTTATTTTTAGAAATAAGCAGTTCCTGTTTTGTTTTTTCTATTCTATTGGTATTGTTTTCCTTGTGCAATAAATTTTTAAATAAATTAATAAATTAATAAAAAAATGATATGTACCTACCTAAAATTTATAAGTTGTAACAGGCAACAAAAAATGCAGCAGGCAGAAATTAAGCTCATTTCTGCCTGCATTTCATACTAAGCATTATTTCAGTTAGAAATTATTGAATATTATAATAGAATTTATTTGCATAAATTTTTGGTTGATGGACCTGTGAATCCACTCGCTAAGAAGAAGGAATGAATATTGTTATATTGACGTATTACACATCTAAAAGTAGGTAGGTCATCAATAATAATACCTATTTTTGTAACATATTTAAATTGCTTCTATGATTGCTTGGTGTGTTCACAATATCTTACAATCCTACTTACCTGTAACAACTGTGTAAGCTTGTTCCATTCTGCCAAGTTTTTTGTGAATTTAGCCCTATCCCCAATAGCAGGAATTAATTCTTTTATAAATTGGGAGTTCAATAATATAAACGTTGACAGTGATATTTTGTGCTCTGTAAAATAAAATATGATTTACTACATGAAAAGATCTAATTTCCACAAAAAACCGCCGCCGCTCTCGCTGGTCTGCTAGTAAAGTAGTAAAGAAATAATTGAACCCTCACACACACCATAACAACTAACTATGCATATCGTCGTTCCTGTCCCACAGCTGAGACTGTCTACTTAATAAAAGGAGAACATGTTAGAGGGCTATCGGGCGTGGCTTAGAAATTCGGACACAAGTTATATTGTGTCAGAGTTTCTAAGCCACGCCCGATGAGCCACCACGAGAGGTAGTTTCTCGATCATACAACCCACAGGCATATGTAATATGGACAGCACAGGACCTTCATTAATTACACTTTGAAAACGAAGACCTTTGAATTTTATTTCAACGATTTCAAGATCTGAATCGCTACTAGGTAGGAGTACTAGCTGATACCAACATAGGTAACATATACCTATTTCATTTTGTCTATTCGATTTGTTTTGTAGTAAGTATATGCTTTATTACATATGAAAAAGGTATATGCTTGCTACATTGAGTGTGAGTAGCAGTATTGTCTGGCACGCTTGTAAAAAAAAACCTTTGTTGGAAAGTTATCAAGGTACCTACTTACCAGCAAATATGGGAATTGTTACGGGGCAGCAACACAACTTGTTTTAAAAAAAATATTTTATTTAATAACTACAAGTTAACTTAAAGGAATACAAATCATAACTAACTAAAAGGTCTCAAGGATTGGGTTTATAAAGGGACAGTAGGTCAGGAGTGGGAGTGGGAATGGTAAACTTAATACATTAAAACAAATAATTATTTAATTGGTTTCAAAATAACATAAGGAGAAATACAAAGTTCTAGATCTATAACTAAACAAAATACTTAATTAATGAGTTATGTACTTAACGATAAGATAGGTTTAGGGTATCGTAACACCTCCACCCTTAGAACAAAGATTGCGCCTTTTTGGCCAAGCTTTGTGGTGACATCGAATTTTCTTCGTCTTCATCTTCTGATATGCATGTTTGAGTAGTGTTGATAGAAGACATAGGTATCTCGATATGCTGTCGGTGACGGGAGCGGCCAAAGCAGTTGTTAAAAATTTGGATACATCCAGTTTCGTGGCGATTTTTATTACTCCAACGTCCAATTTTAAAAGGGTAGTGACAACAACACTTGTATATCATAAATGCGAGCATGAAACATCCTATTGTTATGCTAAATAGACTGATTCCGCTGGAGTGTTTATTCAGGAATGAAGTCTCTTGATCTTGGATCCTCTTCATTTGTTGGTTGATTTCCTCTTGAATTGACTTCAGGGAATCCAGCTCGATGTTGTTGAATTTAATAGGCAGCAGTTGATCCTTTTTTAGCTCCGGACTCTCGTTGATGCAATCTGGGTCGATTTTTACGGAAATTATGGGATGACTTATGTTGGAAATTTGCTCTTCTTCGGCGGAGAGTGTCATAAAGGCAGTATATAGCGTGCAGCCTGGATTTATGCGTAATATGCCGGTCCCAGATATGGTGTCGTGTTCGATACTTGTACCACATTCTTCCGTGATCGCCGTTTGTTCGTGTAGTATGAAGAGCCATCTGTTGTTCCTTAGTGGTTGAAATGTGTTTATTTGCGCTGTGAATGTTGTGATTTCACAGATCTGAGGAAGTTTTTCTTCTTGGGATGTGAGTATAGCCGTTTCGCAGATTGGTCTTGCGTTAGTGTTGTAGACTGGTAGGTTCTTGCATACTCTCATATCCGGTGCGAAGATCTTGCAATTGTCGAGGTCGTTTGCAGTGGTGTACTGTTGTCGCGTATGGCTTGTGGCAAGGTATGTTTGCTCAGGAAGAATTGTGGAATAGGTAGAGGAGTCAGGATGTTTGATAGGAACGGGATAAAGGCGATATAGTATATATTTTTCTATTCGGACTAAGGGAAATTCTAATACATATATAAGTTTGTTCATATAGATATAAGAAGTGATTGAAGATGATTCTAGGATTTTATGTATATTATTCAGAGTTATTGGAGTTACTAGATTTTTATTTAATCGTATATTTTGTGTCGAGAGTAATTCTTTATATAGGCGAACGGTGGATATAACAGAAGGATGAATGGCTCCTGATTTAATAAAAAGTATGCTGGAGATGATGTCATCAATTTCTTGTTCTAATGACATTACTAGTTCGAGAATTTGCATAGAAATTGTAGTTATTTCCTCCATTAAAGTTATGTTAAAAATAATTTTATTTGTGGTGTTAAAATAATTGTTAATCTTATTAATGTTTTCATTTAAAACATGCTCATCATAAGAAATTTGTAAGATAGTTTCATTGAAATTTTTAATGGTTGATGAAATTATTTGCAGTTGTTGCTTTAGAATATCGTTAGTAGATATCTGTCGTTTTTCTAATAATTCAATGCACTCATCATAATGCTTAGCATCTTTAGCGTCCGGTGTTCCAATGAGCCATTTGAGAACTGAGCTTAACCCGTCTAGTAATTCGCGTTTAGTTCTTCTATTACTAGTAAAATAATTGAGTTCTTCGAGTCTTGAATCTATCTTCTCGCTATTGGTTTTTATAAATGAGCTTGTAGTTATTACACTTGGCAAGTTTGGATTGTTTTGTATCAAAATATTATAGTTATTGATAAGTCGTCTTAAAGAATCACGGGATATGAAAAGGGGTTCTAGGTTTCTGTAAATGAGTAATTTCCAAGAGCTTTCGGAAATAAGGAGTTGTCCCTGGTCTTCATAGAATAGCCCGGAATAGGAAGGAAGGGGGTTTATTTCGAATCCATTAATTACTGTTGTGGCACACCTGAAACAGGTGATTGAGCCGAATTAAAATCTTTAGAAGTTTTATATTTATCTCTGTAAAGTGATTTAGAAAATTTGTATATTTTGTATAAAATTATATAAATTATTAATTTTAATATAGAACATATGATAAAACTAATGTAAGGATTCTTAAGAATCGACTTAAACCTATCTACTAAACTTAAATTGTCTATATTATTAGGGGAAATAGGATATGCCACAATTTGTTGCAACATCCTGTAAAGTTAAATTAAAATAAATTTATTTTTATTTTTATATATTATAATTAGTTTACTTATTTCTAATTTCCATGCAGAGGTCGATAATCATGGTGATGGATCATGCAATGGACGAAGGCGATTTGCATGAATGAGGTGATTTCTTCCGGCTTTGCGGATGATATAATTTTCATTAAAGCCTACTCTACTGATGACGTATGGGCCTTCCCATTTATGGTCTAAGTTGTTAGGGTTTGGTACTTTTAACATAACTTTATCTCCTATTTTATATTGGGCAATATTCTTGATGTGGCTATCGTATCGTTCTTTGGCTTTTGTTTTCATTGTTTCCAGATTTCGTCTTGCTATTTCACGTGAGGTTTTTAACCTTTCGTTTAAGTCATTTAAATAGTCATTGGTAGTATAGTCGTTTTGTTCTTTCAGAGAATACAGAGATCTGGGTTTAAATCCGAAGAGTAATTCGTGAGGGGTAAAACCAGTAGATTGGTTTAGTGACGTATTGTGACACATGATGGCAAAAGGTATGATCTGATCCCAGTCAGGTTTATTACGTTTGTGATACATCCGTATATGGTCGCGAAGGGTAGCATGGAAACGTTCCAAAGAACCATTGGTTTGTGGATGATAGGCAGTGCTTATAGTATGGTTGCAGCCTAGGAATTTCATGAGTTGTTTCATAACGCTATTAACAAATTCAGTGCCTTGATCTGAATGGAAGCGTTTTGGAACGCCAAAGTGTTGGCAGAAATTGAGGAGGGCTTTAGCTACAGTGACAGCTTGCTTATCTGGAATAGGGTACGCTTGTACGAATCTAGTCAGATCATCTTGTAAAGTTAGTATGTATTTGCTACAGTCGTCTGTTACTTCGGAGTATGAAACTAAGTCGATAGTAACTCTTTCAAAAGGTTCGGTAGAGGATGAAGTTATTACCATAGGGGCTTTATAAGTACTTCTTTGAATTTTATTTTTTTGACAGGTTTGACAATTATTTACATAGTTCTTTATTGTGTCTGTCATTCCTTTCCAAAAATATTCAGATCTAATTTTTTGAGTTGTTTCAGTGACACCTCGATGTCCTGCAAGGGGATCATCGTGAAATACTTTCAATATTTCAGGGATTTCTTCAGGTGTGGGATATTTGACTTTATTTTCACATATAGTTATTTTACAGTTATACATATCTGCTAAGAAGGCTGTGATACGTAGTTGCTCATTACCCTGCATTTTGCAAGTAGGGTCATTTTTCAGATTAGGAATGTAGAGATCTGGCAAAGCATGATTTTGCAGGCAATTAAGGAGGGTTTTGAAGTAGCTCTCGGAATCCCAAGGGTCGAAATGTGTTGGTCTTGAACACCCGAAAAACATATTTTGTTTTTTGTCTGACACTAATAGATCAACGTCGTAAAGTGTTCTCGATTTTTCCAGATATGGTTCCACTTGAGAGCACATGGAAATACCTTCGTTGAAAAGGTCGTTTTTATCGGAGAGTTCACATGAAATAGGAATGAGAATGTTTTTATGACGTTCGTCTAAGAGGCGATCTGGAGATTCCTGTAAGTTTGGAGTGTCTAATTTATGTGAAGTTTGTTCTTGGAAATATCGATAATTTATTTCTAAGTAGTCATCGTTAGGGTCATTTGTTCTAGGAGTCATAATTTCGTCGTCACTAGTTAAGTCGATAAGATTTGTGTTGAGAACTGGAGGTCGTGAGAGCGCGTCTGCGTTAGTATTTTTTTTACCAGCCTTGTAAACTATTTCATATTCGAATTCCTCGAGTTTTAACCGCCAACGGACTAAACGACTACCTGGGTCCTTTATAGAGAAAAGCCAAGTTAGAGGTTTATGATCCGTAACAATTTTAAACTTTCTACCAAATAGGTAGGGTCGGAAGTGTTTTACCGCCCATACAATCGCTAGTAATTCTCTTTCTATAGTAGAATAATTAGACTCAGCTTTATTTAGTGTACGTGAGGCGTACGCGATTGGTAGATCTTTGCCTATTTCACCTTGTGATAGTATGGCACCTATCGCATGTATAGAAGCATCGGTAGTCAGTATGAATTCTTTTGTGAAATCAGGATATTGAAGTATTGGGGGATTTGTTAACAATTGTTTACATTCGTCAAATGCTGTTTGTTGTGTTTCACCCCATATGAAAGGAACGTCCTTTTTTAGTAGCGAAGTTAAAGGTTTCGTGATTTTGCTAAAGTTTGGAATGAAGCGACGATAATATCCTGTTAGGCCTAGGAAAGCTTTAATATCTTTGCATGATTTGGGAGTTGGAAATTCTTTTACAGCTTTTATTTTATCCGGATTGGGTTTTACACCTTCGTTGGAGATAATATGTCCTAGATATGCTACCTCGCGTCTAAGGAACTCACACTTGTCAGGTTGAACTTTAAGTTGGTATTTTCTGAGGCGAGAGAAAACTTCTTCGAGTTTTTGCTGGTGTTCTTGGAGGCTGGAGGCAAAAACGACTATATAATCAAGATAAACAAAGCATCTTTCGCCTTGTAATCCACAGAGTATGGAATCCATAACCCGTTGAAAGGTAGCGGGAGCATTTTTTAGGCCAAAAGGCATTCTTTTATATTTATAATGGCCATAGGGCGTGCTAAAAGCAGTTTTAGGTATATCTTCTGGTTCTACTTCTAATTGATGGAATCCTGACGCGAGATCTAGAGTGGTAAAGTACTGAGAATGTCCTAACTTATCTAGAATATCTGTAATGTTGGGAAGTGGGTAACTATCACCTACTGTGACTTCGTTTAATTTACGATAATCGATGACTAAGCGCCATTTTTGTTTTCCAGATGCGTCGAGTTTTTTAGGAACCACCCAAATGGGGCTACTCCAGGGTGAAGAACTGGGTTGTATAATATCTTGATCGAGCATTTTCTTGACTTGTGATTTAACTTCATTTTCGTGTATTTGTGGAAAGCGATAAGTTTTCGTATGAATGGGAACATTAGAGGTAGTAGGTATGCTATGTTTTGTATAATTGCTAAATGTTAAGGGGTCACCTTCTATATAAAAAATATCTGAATATTCTAAAACTGTTTTGTCTAGGGATCTAGATTCTTCTTCATTTAAATGGTCTCGCCTGATGAGGCTGAGAACGTGATTTTGTCTATCTGTTAAACTTTGGCTATTAAAGTTGTTTATTTCTACCGTGCATTCATTACTTAATGAGGGTTCATAGGGAATAGCTTCTACAATGGGAATGTCAATTTGTTTATCATTCTTGTTTGTATTTACACAAGTAATATTGAATGTATTGTTTACGACAGTTACTAATGCGTTGGGGATGACAATATCATCATCCAAATTTTGTTTTTCGATAATCGCTTCCCCGGAACTAATGCTGTTTGTTTTGCAAGTGATAACGGTTTCTGAGCGGCCATTTAATAATTGTTTACTAGTATTTATTTCGCTTTTATTGCTTATGAAATGGAGTTTGTAAGATTTATTTTTTATTCTCATTGTTTTGGATTTTACATAAATATCGCAGTTAAATTTACTAAGGAAATCGTTGCCTAATATACCGTCTGCTTTAATATTTATATTAGCTACATGGAATTTATGTTTTAGTAGATTATCAAGAGATATTTCTGCCGTTCCCAAGCTAGGGATGGAAGATGTACCACCGGATATTCCTACAATCGAAACAAGATCATTGACATCAATTGAAACTGTACCTATCTTTTCAGGTTTAATTATTGAAATTCCAGCTCCAGTATCTATAAGAAGAGTAACTGGCTTGTTTTCTACCTGGACGGTACAATGTAAGAGATTTTCAGGTGGAACATCATTTAAAGAGGAGATATTATAAGATTTAAGTTTTGGGTTAGATTTAGTTTTAGGTTTTGATTTAGAAGATTTTGATATAAATTTCTTTTTCGATTTTTGAGAACCGAGTGTTTGGGGCTGGCTACCCTGTTCGTGGGTTCTTATTTGAGATTTGAGAGTTAGTTCAGATTTTGGAAAGTCAATAGTTTGGGTTGATGCATCCACAATTTGTCTTCGATAGACTGACTGAGTTTGTGTGGAGGCATCACAATATTTTTTTATGTTTGAATTAATAGAATGTTGTCTTATTGGAACTGAATTAGGTCTAGGCTTGTTGAACTCATTGTATCTAGGTCGTGCGTCAGCGATGTCTGTATGGGGGCAGCCGATAAGGGTACCAAAGCGGTTCCCGTGAAGGTGCCCGTCACCACGGCCGCCTGTGAGTTTAAATGATGTATTGGAGGGTTATTAGGCGCTGGTAATGCGCGCTGTGTTGTACTAGAATTTCTTTGGTTATTAAAAGCGCGCTTACGGCATTCGGCAATGACGTGCCCGGGATTTTTGCAGTAATTACAAATTTTAGGGTCGGTTGGGAGGACCTGAGGTCTCGAAGGGACACTATATTGGGGTCTAAGTGAATAATTGTGTTGAGGCCTGGTAGAACTGGAATTTAATTGGGGTCGCACGGGATTTGGACGGTTTAGGCGGCTCACATTCTGATTAACAGAATTCCTAAACAATGATTGGCGAGCATTAATCATGGCTCGGATCTTATCCTCCTGTTTTGCATAATTCCCTGCTTCGTTTAGGTTCGAAAATCCTTTAGTTCTAAGCATAATGCCAATATCTGAGGATAGCCCATTTATAAAAACGCTTAATGCTGTCTCTTCTGTTGATGCTAGCCTTCCTATCAATGTGTTATCAGTTACTTCGATATTTAATTTTTCGATAATTTTACTTCTGCATAAATCAACGCGATGGTAATATTCAGTTAGGCTCTCTCCTGGTTTTTGGAACATGGACTGTAGTTCTAGTGTAAGATGTGTTAATGTTTTTGTGTTAGAAAATTTATCTATTAGAAATTCTCTTAAATTGGTCCAAGTTTGAAATTTCCTACAATGTACATCTGCAGCGTTTATGCCTGTAATATTATTTAAAGCAAATACTAGAAGAATAGGATATTGATCTTCTTTTGCTAAATCGAACGCGGAATTGCAAGATCTAATGAATTTATATACATCTTGTGGATTAGAAGTGTCGAAAGGAGGAATTAATTTTATGAGCGTATTTATGGAATTAGATTGTTCTTGAGAGATTTCTTCAAATTTGATTGGTGGAGTCATTTTAGGAAAATAGATGTAGAAATATCATCATCAATACATATAATAAAATCGTAACCGATCGCTGTCTGTACATGGAAGATAAATGAGTAAAAATATTTTTGGGGTCTTTTACCAACGCAATAGAACACAAAACAATGATTTTTAGAATTTTTGTCTGTTTGTCGGTTTGTCTGTTTGTCTGTGCGTTTGTGCACGCTAATCTGAGAAACGGCTGAACCGATTCGTTTGCGGTTTTCATTGAAATATTGTGATAAGTTTCACTTAAAATTTAGTGTTTGTTTTATTTAAATCCGTTCATAAATGAAAAAGTTAAATCAATTTTAAAGAATCACGTCAAACATTTTTGTTTGAAAAACTGTGTTTGTAGACGCTAATCTCAGAAACGGCTGAACAACTTCGGTTGCGATTTTCATTTATGTATTTAAATAAGTTTCACTTAAAATGTAGTGGTTGTTTCATTAAAATCCGTTGATAAATAAAAAAGTTATATCAATTTAAAGAATCACGTCAAAGATTTTTGTTCGAAAATTTGCTATGAAATAAACTGTACAATAGCTAAAAATTGGCTAAAACTTTTGTCAATTTTATATTAAGGTTTTTATAAAATAATGAAGTTAATTACCGGCCAAGTGAAGGTCGGGCTCGCGCACAAAGGGCTCCGTCCCGTTATCTATAAAAAATCACGTTTGTTGAACGGGAGCCTCAATTTAAATATTTATTTTACTCTATTTTTAGTTGTTATATCGGCAAGAGAATTACATCATTATGAAAATTTCAACTGTCTAGCTATCACGGTTCATGAGAAACAGCCTGGTGACAGTCGAAAACAAATGTTACAATTAAAGGTAACCTGGCGCGTGATGCGTCTTGCTGACAGAATCCAATATTTCTGTCGTAGTAGAGATACGAGCAGATTAGGATTATACTAGCTGTATAAAAATTTGATACATGGTAGTGGGAAACTAAAAGCTCTACCACGCGATCTTTATGCGGTAGGAGAATAGGATGGCGGGCATCAAATTCTATATCAGAGTTTGCTAGACGACCTCCGACATGTATAAGTCCTTCATGAAGGAAAGGACTCAAATTTGAATGGGCTTTGAGCACACTCGTTTCTGTAGTAAGCGTTCCAGTTCGGATTCAAAATGAACCTGTTGTACGATTCGCAATACAAGATGTTCAGCGAACTTTAAGTCGAAAGCGGTTATTGTTCCTTTAGGAAGTTTTTTTAGGAACTTATAAACGTAGCAAATTGTTTTTAAATACCTTTGCCATGAGGAAAATCTAGCAGCGCGTTCATATAGAACGTTCTCAGATGGACTATCTGAGACTGAAATTGCAGTGGAAAGCACAGCAAGAGCGATCGGTTTCAATTCCGGAAGCTCCTGTGATTCTAATGCTATGAATGGCTTTATAGGCCATTCCGAGCGAGGTAGGGTTAGCCACGATGGCCCTGTGAGCCTTATCGGGTGATGGACTAACTGATATGGCGTTAGACCGCGAGATAGACAGTCACTCGGGTTTTCAGATCCCTTTAAGCTGATAAGTTTTCGTATATTTTAGCGACGCGGTTAGCCACAAAAGTGTGCCAGCGATGCGGAGAGGAATGAATCCAACTTAGCGTGACTGTAGGGTCAGAAAATGCGACGACAGCCTCGATGGTATGTCGAGCGGCGTAAAGCGAATAAACTCTTTTAAGTGGAGTCGATAAGAGTACCGAAGCGTTCAACTCTAATCTAGCCAGAGATACGACCTTTAATGGAGAGACTTTCGACTTCGCGCAAACCAGCGATACTGCGACGCTACCATCTTGACTACGTGGGCGTAAACCGCTCCACCATACGCCTTGTCACTCGCATCAGCGAATCCGACTAGCGATATCTTACAGTTCTCTATTACACCAAGGTGTCTTTTAAAGTTAAATTGCGAAATAAGGGGCAATTCCAACTGAAATTGTTCCCAAAGTCGGACGATGCGATTTAGTGGGAGATCATCCCAGCCAAGTTTTACAAGCCATAACTCTTTAATTAACAGTTTGGCATATAAAATTATAGGAGCGACGAGTCCTTATACGTCAAAAAGGCGAGCAATGGACGAGAGAATGTTTCTTTTCGTACATGAAAGATTATTTGGATTTACTTGGCTCCCATGCTGGTCTGGGAGAAATAAAAAAAAAAAAAAACTTAGAATGTACCAGCTGCTTCTCTTCCCACGCAGATCGTAAAAGCCGATCGAGGGAATGGGCAAAAATGCAAATCATGTTAACAGGCGATGCGGCTAGCAACCCATCACTGTATTGATTGCTTTTCCATCTTCTCGCCCACCATGACGCTAAAAGTGGCTTTTGGGTCTTGCGGCCCTGGGCTCTGCATAGAACCGCAAGACCCAAAATGCTCTGTCTGCCCCATTAGGGATAAAGACGTGATAGTATGTATGTATGTTGGATTTACTTGGAAGGCAAAGTAATCCTTATCCGGGTGCCAACGTAGACCCAATATCTTCTGGGTAGGATCCTTGCTTAGATCTACACTTTGTGACAATCGAAATGACTCCGGAATGGACTCAAGAACTTCCTCACTATTACTCGACCATTTAGTCAATTGAAAATTACCCAATTAAAATATTTTCATCAATTGACTTGCGGACTCTACTTCTAGGTCGACGTTAGAAATAGAGCTGACTACGTCATCCATATAAATGTCGCGTTGCAAAATATCTACTGCCAGAGGAAGATGCTGGCCCTCGTCCCGACATAACTGTTGGACCGTACGAATAGCGATAAAGGGAGAACATTTAAGTCCAAAGGGAAGAACGCGGAACTGATAAACTTAAAGCTCTTCATCTTTGTGAAAGCGATAAAGAATGCGTTGAAATGGGCGATCTTCTGGGCGAATACCTATACGAAGGTACATAGCCTTGACATAAGCGAAAACTGCGACACGGAAAAGTCGAAAATTTAACAGAATGTTAAAAAGGTCTGCCTGCAGGACAGGTCCGGCATGCAGGATACCATTGAGGGACGTTCCGTTGTCAGTCCTGGCGCTAGCGTCCATAACTACACGCAATTCGGTGGTAGTTTTATCCTCGCGGATCACAGCGTGTTGGGGAATATGATAGGCGATCTGCCGATCCCTAGCGAGTTCATCTTTAGAATCATTTTTAACCAGCGAAATATAATTATTATCCAAATACTCCCTAATAACATCATCGTACAACAATTTTACATTTGGAAGCGATTTCAATTTTCGTTCAAGACTGTAGAATCTACGGCGAGCGATATCAAAAGAATTACCTAGAACTGATGGATCAGTTTTAAACGGTATAGCGACCACATACTTGCCAGTCGACGTGCGAGTTGTGGTGGAACAATAAAAATGCTCACAGTATTTATCATCGATACTTAAAGTGGAGGGGGTAGATATTTCCTCCAACTCCCAAAATTTGCGCATGTCGAAACAATCCTGACATTGCGTAGCGGAGAAGGACAGAGTGTCAATAGGTGACTCGATAATCGGCGCTTGTCCCATCAGCACGTAGCCCAATACAGTCTATAAAGCGTCAGGGCTCCCAGGTACATCGGTGATGTGCCCTGGTTGCAACAACTTAGCGAAAAGAGTCACACCGAGCAACACATCTATGTTCCCAGGTGTACCCCATGTGTCATCCACAAGCATACCAGGTTCAATATTATGCAGGTCATCAATATTGATACTACACAAAGGCAGTTGGCCTGTTATCTGATCTAACACTAGAGCATCTATGCAGTATTTGGGCTGTGAGCGAAGGCGAGAGCAAAAAGTGAAATTAACTGAACCACGTACAGGTTGAGAAGTACCACCAATTCCCTTAACAGTATTTATAGTATCCGCCCGAACGGGCAAACCTAGCATGCGACAACAGTTAGCCGTTATGTAATTCTTTTGCGACCCGGGGTCCAACAAACATCAAACCATTACATCCTTTCCTCTCTTGTTTATAACAACTACCTTAGCCGTCGCGAAGACTTCTGTCGTACGTTTAGGGTTGTCAGCCGCGGAGTAAGTACATAAAACAACTAGCTCGGGTGCGGTTGATGACACAGGTTGAGAACCTGTGACTTCAGGGGAGGCGCGCTGGGCGCCGGCGGTGGCCTTGGAAGGCGCGTGCACGATGGAGGTGTCAGACGGCGACGCGCAAGAGGACTCAAAGTGCAAAAGAGAATGATGTTTAGCGTGACATTCCTTGCAGGTATTTGTTGACTGACACTTTGATACCATGTGTTGGTTACTCAAACAGTTAATACACATTCCCTTTTCCTTTATAAAATTGTACCTAGCCTTCGCGGTCATCCGCTTGAATTCACTGCATTGAAACAAATGATTGTGAAGGCCCTTACAAAGCGAACATTTACCGTTAATTGTCACATGAGCATGTGTCAACTTCGAAGAGGATGGATGTGAGGAATTATTACTAGTGGCGGATTTACAAATAGCGGCGTTACTAGCGGTGGTGCGAGCGGGAGCGATGCGAGACAAAATCTTAATTTGTTCGCGTGTAAATTTAACAAAATAATAAAGCGCAAGGACATTTCATACTGTTTAGCCATGTCCGAATCTATTAACTTAAGACCCAGGTGGGTGAAGATAAAATTAGCTAAATTGACTATTTTCAATTGTTTAAGACCAGCAATTATAGAGGTGAACTTATCAAATTCTCTTTCTACATTAGCGGGGGTAGGCGAGCTAGTAAATTTTAGCAAAAACAACTGGTTTAGGTATTTAACTGCGAGCGCCCTGGTGTCCAAATATTTAGCGATAAGAGCATTCCAAACCACTGGATAGTTCTCCGCCGATGGAGTAATACCGGCTGCGACACTGAGAGCCCGGCCCTTGAGACAACGCAACAAATAATGAATTCTGTCACCGTCAGACAATTCCGAATTGGTATGAATGACTCGTTTAAAGGTTTCATAAAAATACGGAAAACCTTCAAGTTCACCTTCAACGGTCGGTAGGTCAATTTGTGGTACCTTGATATGAAGGGCTCGGGACCCTGAACTCCCACTGGGAGGGGGGATTTAGGTTCCGACGATTCCAAAAGCGAGCTGACTGTGGCCTGAATTTCGTCGGCCTGGTCATCGAATGACTGCAAAGCGCTATAGTCAACTACATGTGATGCCTTAAGTTCGAGCGATACTGAATTAATGGTATCTAAGGCAGTGACCATCTCGGCACGGAGTGAGTCTATCTTCCTGGCTTTAGCTAGAAAACTTTGACGTTGGCGTTCTGATTTGAGCGTCTTTGATGAGTCGTATATCGACTGAATGCGAGCGAAATAACTATCGCGTTTGGCGATGTATAATTTAAGTTGAATCTCGTCGCCCATTATTACGAAGGGAAAGAGAAAATAAAAACAAATGCAGAAGAAAAGTAGTTCAATAAGTAGCCTCACAGCTGTATGGAGTATAATTACTACGAACTATTTAGAGAACCCAAGAAGCACTACAATTAATTATAACAAGCATGTGGAACCGATACTCAAGCGCGCAATACCCTAATCACTTTTAACCTATACATGTCCACTGCTGGGAAAAGGACTCTCTCTAACGGGGGAGGATTGTTAACAATCCCCAAGCTGGGCAATCGAAAAGTTATTGCGGTAGATGACACTTATCTAAATATTCCTTAGTCGCCTCTTACGACACCCACGGAAAAGAAATGGCGTGGTGACAATTCGTATTCTACTCTGCCGTCACCACACGGCTAGGCCTAATTAAACCGCTGCATACAACGAGTAAAACTGCTATTGAAAGAAGCGCGGTAAGTGTTTACCTACTTAACTTGATTATAAGAACACAGAATGAATGGATGAAAAATATTTAATTCAGTTTCCGAACAGCTGCGGCGTGAATATTTGAAATCTGCAATAATTAACAAATCATAAACAATTTATAATGAAACAAGTGAATGCCGCTAACAGACTATTTATTTGAAAAGGGAAGGGGAACACTACAAGTACATAAGTAGTTACACATGCCAACCATAGATGGCGTTAGTAGTATTTTAAATGACATATTGCTTATTTTGATACACAATATTAACACCCCCACTTATCAAAATAAGGTAAACATTATCAAAATTAGAAATTACATTGGAGCTAAACCAAGCATTTGCATAAATTTATAGTGCTTAACAGAACACAGGCCTTTTGTCAATAAGTCTGCAGGCATTTCTTCTGTAGGTACATAATTAATTTTGACAAAATTATTCTTTACAACATCTCTAATGTAATGATGACGCACATCTATGTGCTTAGACCTACTATGACTATTATGACTAGATGCTAATTTCAATGCACTCTGGTTATCACAATGCAAATTGATTACATACAAGTTTCCTGTAATTTCATGTAATAAATTTCTTAAGTATATAGCTTCCCTGGAAGCTTCGGACAATGCTGTGTACTCTGACTCCGTACTCGAAAGACTAACGGTCTTCTGTTTTCTGCTTTGCCAGGAAATGGCAGACCCGGACATAACAAAACAGAAACCGGTGTAGGATTTTCTATCCAAAGCATCACTTGCCCAGTCACTGTCTACAAAACCATGTAAATCAGTATTGTTATTAGTATATTTTAAACAATATTTTTTTGTATACAACAAGTATCTCAAAACCCTTTTGGCGTAATTATAACAGTTAGCATTATAACAATTATTAAATTGGCTAAGGTAACTCACAGCATAGGCTATGTCTGGCCTTGTCAAAACTGCCAAGTACATTAAACTTCCAATAAGTTTTTGATAGGGAACATGAGATGAACATTCTTTAGATTTTTCTAAATTTAACTTCGGTTCAATTGGAGTACTTTGTGGCTTACAATCAGACATTTAAAATTTAGTTGCTAATTGTTCAATATACTGTTTTTGATCAATAGTTATTACATTTTTATTTCTATCAACATTGATTCTCATTCCTAGATACTGTCTTACAGGCCCTAGGTCCTTTAATTTGAACTCAGACCCCAAAATATTTTTTAATTTCTCTGTTTCAATGTTACAGTTTGAAAAAATTAAAAAATCATCTACATACAGCGCAACTATTATTTTAACTTTACCATTAGTCTTTGCAAACAAACACGGTTCATATTCACTATTTTTAAAACCTATTTTATAAAGACAATCTTTGACTCTCTCTTGACGACGAATGTCGACGTCTCCGGAACAAACAACTGGCACTTTGGATTCATTTGCTACCACAATTTCAGGTAAACACGGTGTGTAGCTCATGTTTCTAATCCAAGATTCGTTCGCAGTCATATGGGCACTGGCACCTGAATCCACGTACCACTCTGTTTTGTTAAACTTTCCATTCAGGAAGACGACATTAAATACGCATTTACTATTATTTTTCTTCAATAACGGGCACTGATTTCGATAATGACCATCTTCTTTACATTTATAGCATGTTATTGTTTTCGTAGATGAATCTGTCATTGCTGTCGCTGTCACTGTCTTCTTGTTTGACGTTACTTGACCGCCATACTTCTTTGGCTTAGTGTTCCCAGAGTAAAATTTATTTCGCGCAGCAAATGCAGCTCCGGTTCCCGCGCTGTCATTGTCACTGGTCACTTCCATGTCAAGTAATTTCGACTTTATGACATCTGCCGTTATTGAAATACCTGAATGTTCAATCGCCATGATCATAGGAGTATAACGATCGGACAAACCCGCTAATAATAATAAGCCAACCCATTCGTCTGTAATTGTAAAGCCCGTGCCATTTAACCGCTGTGCTGTCTCGACCATTTGAGTCACATATGTCGCCATAGAATCACAGTTCTCTAGTCGTATGGATATCAAATGTCGCAGCAGGGTTATTTTTCTAGAGAAACCTGAATCATCAAACATAGCCTTCAATGTAGTCCATAATTCTGCTGAGCTCTTGGTGTTTTTTATATGCACGTACAATGACGGGTCTATAGTCATTATTAGCTTTGCCTTCGTTTTTGCATCGTCCACAGGCTTAACTTCAAAATCTGGCGTCGGTTTGATGTATTTCTCCATCCCTTCGAGCACCAACAAATTTTCAGCCGCGAAGCTCCACTCATCATAATTCTCTCTTCCTTTTAGTTTAGGAACACTGGCGATATAATTGGTAGTCATGTTTACGCGATACAACTTTCACTTATTATCTATTTTTAACAAAATAACTGATAATTTTCGGGATAAGCCCATAACCTATAATGAAACAAGTGAATGCCGCTAACAGACTATTTATTTGAAAAGGGAAGGGGAACACTACAAGTACATAAGTAGTTACACATGCCAACCATAGATGGCGTTAGTAGTATTTTAAATGACATATTGCTTATTTTGATACACAATATTAACACAATTTAGTTGCAAAATAAGGTTATTTAAAACCAGCGTAAAATGGACTGTATTTATAAGCGAGTAATAATGCCAAATGTGATATTAAATATCACATGACATTGAATATAGTTAGTGCGAAACAATCATAACTATAACTAACATAATATGATTAGATTACGAAATAGCAAGATGCGTTCGGAAACAGAATCAAACCAAATACTAAGTGCGTATGAAACGTCAAGGAATCCGCAAGTCACGAGACTTTGCCACTAACCACGCGAAGGCAGCAAATTCTACCGATGGTTTTGCAAAAAAATAAATTTTCGAAGCGAATTTAGCGAAATACTAATAAATATGACAAGATTATTTATTAGACGATATGAGTTAATGCGTTTATTAATATTCCTGTTCAGTTTACCAATAAAAGATGCGAAAATAAGAAATTAAAGTAATAATTTCTAAGCGGGTTGACCAACGGCGGTGTGGGCAATTTAGACCCTGTTACTATGGCAGACAAGTCGAAATCCTATGCCGATGTGCAACATAAAATAATATTTCCTTGTTTTTTGGAATTTAGAAATTCAAAAAATAGCCTTATTGATCCGGATCGAAGGAGATATGGTGGCGCACGGTCAAAGTGACCAGTACGCTGGCGGTATGCCATAAGCGAATCGTTTAGGGCTAGTTCGCGATGCGGATTCTAAACCCAAAAAAACACCTGGTGAAAATAAGTTTGGACATTAGATCAATGACAGATTAAATCAAATCAAATCAAAAAAATATTTTAAGATTTCTGGACCGTGCCCATTACAGCCAAAACAAAAGCCACTAACCTGCGTGTCCAGCAGTGGGAAGGAAAGATGGCGTCTGCGCAGACCACTTGCTCACAGTTTCTGAATACGGCGACAGCCCCTGCTTGTTTGGGGATTGGAGAAAGCACACTGCACCACAGTTTAGGATTGTCCACAATTAAGCACGGCTAATGAGTCTCAGACAAGCGATAGTTATTAAGAAATCCGATTCGATTGACGTAATGGCGGCGGCGCCACGCTGTTTATACACTATGCAAGCGCGGAATTGGGCTCCACACAGTTGATTAGTTGCGAAGGTGAAAGAAGATGCGATAGGCGATCGATCCGTATAAGGTTGTTGACACTATGCGAGTGAACAACTACGGAATCGTTGAGAGACAAGGCAAATGCGAAAAAACATGCGTAACGCGCGGCGAACAGAAAGCGACTGGTCCGCTGCGATGCATCAGACAAAGGACGCTGGAGTTGGTATCCTGGCGCCCTCTCGCGAGAGGAAGTGACTTAGTATTTTAACCGCAATAAACACAGCTAAAAATAAGTCAAATTTGTCTATGTCCACAAACAAGCGTAACCAAGTTAATTTTGATTTATCAGAGGTGTTTTTAGTTTCGTTTTCAATTTCACGCACGAGCACTCACACACACTATTTTTTTTGTATTTCTGATAAATATTTATTACTTATTTTATCCTCGTCGCCAATGTAGAATTCGTTGATACTATACGATATTTGGCTCGCCTACGCACCACCACGTGTTACCGGGCTGACGGTCGGACACAGACTGCCCCCACTCCGGTCGGCACTTGTGACGTATGCGCTCGAGACAAACAACTAGATATTTGCATACACTACCCCCTTTGTTACCAAAGACTACAAAACACAGTTGGTCAATTAAAACTTCGTCACAAATTGAAAAACAAAGATATGTCATTTTAGGTTTACAAACAAACAGAAAGGACAATGGTATGAATGATATGTCTCGGTTCGACCACTGCAGTGTTCGAGATGTCAAAGTTTTTTTAAACTCTACATATTACCCGTACGAAAGTTACAACACCAACTTTTCATATCATAACTATACTTTAATATACGAGCAATATGTTAATTTTCAACAGTCTTATTACAACCGCCCATGCAACGCATTGTTGACTGCACAAGAGTTTAAAAATTTTGCACCATTATTAGTGATAGACTGTTCTAGACAGAACGATAATATTAAATCAGGACCGGCGATCAACATTCGCCTCGAACTAGAGTGTGGTGAGATACCAGATAAGACATCAGCATATTGTCTAATTTTGAATGACTGTATAGACGAATACAGACCTCTTAGCAACATTGTTCGTAAAATATCATGATTATTTTCGTTGATGTGCAAGGATTTAAGGATCGCTGTAATAAATTTATAATCAAAGAGTTTGCATTATCTACTAAGGATTTCACCCAGGTTTTTCTAATTAAACCTCCATATGCATATACTACATTATCTCCGGAAGAAAAAAAAACTGTTCGATACCTCGAGCGACAAAGAGGAATCACTTGAAGTGTAGGTCACATTGACTTTAGAGAATTTAAAAGAACTATTACACCAATAATGCAAAATAAAACTATAGTAATGAAAGGTCTCGAAAAACAGAAATGGATAACGGAACTGTGCGAAAATTCTATTCTAATAGACATAGAAGACACAGAGGGAGTCCTAACTTTATGATATTACTAGCTGAAGCCCGCGACTTCGTTCGCGTGGACTTTATGTCTCAGGAAAATGCTCATCAGGCTAAACAACTTTTACTAAGACGACATTTTTATATCTCTTATAGTTTAGCTGGACCATTATGGTTCTGCATCAGGCGTTTCATTTTCCGAAATCATTTATACCCTATATAAAATATTATATTCCTCGCCACCTACATATTGCAGTGCGGCAAGTTTCTATTTCTGGAGGTTATTGTCCAAGGGCAAAAGGTACTTCTTGGTGTCGTATATTCACCACCAGGTTATAATTATTTCTCTCAGTTCGAGACCATTCTTGATACTTTCTGTTCGGACTACACACATCACATAATCATGGGTGACTTCAACTCCGATCTCATTGTCCGTGATTCGCGTGCCCTTAAGCTGTGTGATATAGTCAAGTCAGCTAATCTTAAAATTCTTCCTTTAAGTGCAACTCATGTTAATCCTTCTACTGACGATACACTGCTTGACTTAATTCTTACTTCTTCTCCTGATCTTGTGATCAAACACGGACAACTACCAGCCCCTGGCTTTTCGAAACATGACCTCCTGTACCTACAGTACAAATTAAAACCTTCAAAGCCTAAGCCTGCTGTTATATGGATGCGGAATTTCGCAAAAATGAATCTAGAGCGACTTAGATGCGATGCAGTCAACACTGATTTTTCTAATATCTATACAGCCCAATCGGTGGACGAAAAGGTCTCGTTGCTGAATTCTACTATATTGTCATTGTATGATACTCATGCGCCAATGCACGCTGTAAAAGTGCGACGCCCGCCGGCTCCTTGGATTAGTAGAGAAGTACGCATAGCCATGACGCGTAGAGATCGTGCTTTTAGATTGTTCAAACGCGATAGATCCGATAGAAATTGGATGGCTTATAAAAAAGCGCGTAATTTGTGCAATAGGATGGTAAGAACAGCTAAACAAAAATACTTTCACGATCAGCTTACAGAGTCTTCTTCGGCCAATACATGGAAATTCCTTCGTTCATTGAATATTGGCAAAAATACTCAAGAAACAACTTCTACTTTTTCATCGGATGATTTAAATGATCACTTTTCTACTTCTTCTTCTCTTGAGTCTACTGTCAAACATCGCACTATATCGAAGATTTCTTCCATGCCTAATCTAAATATTGATCCCTTCTCTTTTTCTCCGTTAGCTGAGGATGACATTCGTAAAATTATACTTTCTCTTAAATCCAATGCAGTTGGCTATGATGATGTAAGCCGCCAAATGATCATTAATTTACTTGATATTCTTGTCCCGGTCATCACTCATGTTGTTAATTTTTCTTTAATTTCTGGCACATTTCCATCTCTTTGGGCGAAAGCTTATGTCATTCCACTGCCGAAAGTAGCTAACCCTTTGACTCTGAATAATTTTCGGCCCATTTCCATTTTACCATATCTGTCTAAAATATTAGAAGCTGCGGCTCATCTTCAAGTCTCTTCTTTTGTCCACACCCACCATCTTCTTACGCCACTGCAATCTGGTTTTCGCCCTGGGCATAGTACCACCACTGCTCTTCTCAGTGTTACTGAAGATATACGTCTTGGCATGGAGAATTCTTTGATCATCATTCTCGGTCTCATTGATTTTTCTAATGCTTTTAACATGGTTGATCACGATATTCTTCTTGCAATTCTTCAGTACATGAAATTCTCATCCTCAGCAATGGACTGGTTTACTTCATATCTCCATGACAGGCAGCAAGCGGTCCGTAAGAACCGTGAATTGTCTCAATGGATAAATTTGTCGTCAGGTGTTCCACAAGGTGGGATACTGTCTCCTTTATTATTTGCATTATTCATAAATATGTTATCTGTTTCTATTAGCTGTTCTTATCATTTCTACGCGGATGATTTACAAATTTACGTTCAGACCACTGCTGAAAACATAGACAGTGGAGTGGTACAGTTGAACAAGGCTCTATCTGAAATTTCTTCCTGGTCAGACAGTTTTGGAATCAAGGTCAATCCGCCCAAGTGTCAGGCTATTTTGATAGGTAGTTCAAGGCAACTGGCTAAACTTCATATGGAGTCTATTACCCCTGTTGTTTTTAACAACACAACCATTCCTTACTGTGAATCGGTAAAGAATCTGGGACTTTATTTGGACTCAACGTTGAGCTGGAGGACCCAAGTGACGGAAGTATGCAGGAAAGTCAACTATTCGTTACAGTATTTAAATCGTTTGAGAAATTTTCTTCCCGTAAAAACCAAGATAACTCTTTCCCAGTCACTTATTTTACCCATTATTGATTATGCAGATGTGTGTTATCCTGATCTTAATGAAGATCTTCTCAATAAGCTTGATCGACTTATTAATAACTGCATTCGTTTCATCTTTTGCCTTCGTAAATATGATCATATCTCATATTTTCGATCTAAGCTTGAGTGGCTCCCTATTCGTCAACGTAGACAGCAGAGAATGCTCTGCACCCTTTTTTCTATTCTGAAAAATCCCTTTTCTCCCGAATACTTGAATAGTAAATTCCAGTATCAGTCTGAGTCTCACAGCAGAGAGCTCCGTTCTAGTCATACACTTCGTTTAGAAATTCCTTTGTTTCATTCTAACTTCATGTCCTCGTCTTTCACTCTTCAAGTTATACGACTCTGGAATGCCCTGCCTGAGGACCTTAAAACCATTTCGAACAGATATCTGTTCAAGAAAAAAGTTCACATGCGGCTTCTCTCTACATAATTTAAATTCCTTACTAATTAAGATCTACACTGTTATCAGGTGTTGTCAAGGATCCTATATGGTATTTAGACATAATAAATTATATAGGTATGTATTATTCATATAATTAGTATATATATATATATTATTACTGTATATATGTATAGTATATTCTATTATATCTATGTATTAACATTTAAGTATTTGTATTTAATATGTTGTAACTACTAGTGTTTTTTATTACTATAGCTATAACTATTTATTTGTACGCCTACCACCAGTTTTTTTCTCTTTTTATCCCGAAGGTTGACTGGTAGAGAATGCTATTAGCATTAAGTCCGCCTTTTGTACCATATTGTTTTGGTAAATAAAGTTTAAATAAATAAATAAATAAAAATATGTTGCCCAGGCTTAATAGCTGTATAACAAAATAGTTTCATTCGTATCCATCCAGTATTTCCGGAGATTAGCGTGTACTAACAAATATCATATCAGTATAAGTATAAGTCCATATCAGTCTGGCTTTAGAGCTGGACATAGCACCGCAACTGCACTAGTCAAGATCACAGATGACATACGCTATAATATCGAGAATCAACAGCTGACTGTACTGACTCTTCTAGATTTTTCCAATGCCTTCAATGCAGTCGATTTTGATATCCTGCTCGGTTTTCTTAGATTACTTAATTTCTCTAATTCCTCTTTAACTTGGTTCCGCTCCTACTTACAGGGTCGCCAGCAGTTGGTAAAGATCGATCGGCATAAGTCTGACTGGTGTGAACTTGCTGCAGGTGTTCCTCAAGGAGGAGTGCTTTCCCCGGTTCTGTTCTCTATTTTCATAGACAGTATTACTTCTCTGCTTACTTCTTCCTGTCACCTATATGCAGATGATCTGCAAATCTATGCAAGCGCCCCTTTCGACGATCTTCATCACGCTATCAGTGTCATTAATTCTGACCTTGCTGCTATAGCAGATTGGTCCCAAAGTTTCGGGCTTACGGTCAACGCAGACAAATCCCGGGCAATTATTATCGGCAGTCCTTATTTTATCAGCAAAGTCCACAACTCCACTTTACCCAACATTCAGTTTAACGGTAACATCATTCCTTTAACATCAACCGTAAAAAACTTGGGAATAATGTTTGACGAAACCCTGTGTTGGGCTCCTCAAATCAGCGAAGTGAGTCGGAAGTTATTCATTGCTCTTCACTCTCTGAGAAGACTACAACATTTTCTGCCTATAAATACCAAAGAAATGTTAGCCCGTGCACTCCTGATTCCTATTTTAGATTATGCTGATATCGCGTATTTGGATCCTACCGAGGAACTTTTAGATAAACTGGAGCGCCTGCAAAACGTCTGCATCAGGTATGTTTATGGTTTACGAAAATTCGACCACATATCTGAATATCGTGATAAACTTAACTGGTTACCAATCCGAATCCGTCGTAACTACCACATTCTCTCTCTCCTTTTCAATGCTCTCTTCAATCCTTCCTGTCCTAATTACCTTCGTGATACATTTTCCTTTCGTCAAATTGACAGCCGCCTTCGCTCTGCTGATAATATTATTCTATATATACCACCTCATTCTTCACAGTCCTATTCTAAATCTTTCTCTGTGATGGCAGCACACCTTTGGAATTCACTTCCTTTAGATACTAAAATGGCATCATCCTTGGGTTCCTTTAAAAACAAAATTTTGAATTTCATTTCGGAATCCTAAGTTACTTCGAGCTACCTAATTACTTTAATGTTTTTTTTTTATATAGTTTATATTATATATTAGGTATATAAATATATATTTTAGGCATATTTTGTATATATATTTATGTATGCTTATATGTAAGTTTATCTTAGTTGTATTTGTGTAGTTTACATTTATATATTATTTGTACAGTACCATTCTGTTTTATATTGTACCACTTCTACCCCAAACGCTTAATAAGTAAACATTCCTCTCAATTACTGGCCGGTTGACTGGAAGAGATCCCTATACGGGATAAGTCCGCCGTTGTATGTTTACTTTTCTGATTTGTATGTGTTCTTTCTTTTGTACAATAAAGCTTTATAAACAAACAAACAAACAAACTAACAGATAAACATTTTTTTTTTTATTCTTACTCTATTACTATGTCTCCATCGCCCCCAATATTTTTTTTTGAAATATATTTAATGTACAGACACACTTTTTTTAACTGTTTTACTATATGTATAGATATAAACATTATTGCAAAAATGAATGTAGTTTCAATTGTTTAAGTCATAAAAACTTTTGTGCACTAAAAAATGTTATTTGTATCAAGAAATGGTATTTAGAAAATATTTCGTTGTTTATTTAAAATAAATATCATCATATCAATATTCGTTCTTTCTTTATTAATATCCTTTATTAGTTCAACCCTAACATGCATTATAATCAGTAAAAATACTAAATATTTTATTTATCAAATGAATTTTTCTCGTAAAAGAAAACAAGATATGATTTTTATTTTTACTTTTATTAAATAATAAAAATACTTAAATTAAATATTACACAATGAAAATAACATAGGTACACATACAAGAAATTAATGTTACATCAGAATGAAAATACATACATTTATTTCCTAACATACATTACTTAATAACAAAATATTAAAAACAATTAGTATAACTATAATAACAGTTTTTTTTTTGGAAATATTACTGATAATTTTTTCAGTCTGGTCCATAATTTCATCACCAACGTCTTTTACCACGTATTGTGAGTTCAATAGGACCCTGTCATCATGAACACAGTCACTTATTAGTTGATCACACTCTAAGTCCAGCACTTGAATCTTAATCAGTCGGAGACCTCTGTGTGGAGCACTATTTATCACAAATGAATGATGAGGAACGCGTGAATGAAGAGTAATTGCGTGCTCAAAAGAATCGGGAATGAATATTTCGCTATCCGAAACAGTAATAAAATCATCCACTTGTTTCGCTGTCTGTAACAAACCAAAAACACTTTAAAGTAAAAAAAGTCAATTAAATATAATTTAATTAATATAGAATTATGTAAAGATCAATAACTTACCATTGTTAAATATTTAAAAATCCAAAATTCAGAAAAGCAACGAGCAATTGTGTATGCTGATGTCAGTACAAGAATGAATTAAAATAATATTTATTTCTCCTATTGTGTTTGTTATTGCCTTTTCATTATATGTCATCGTATTCACTCGCTCTTACTACAGTTTGCAAATGCATGACTCAAGTTAAAATTTGATTGTATTGCAAAACATGGTGTTCCTCGCAATTCTAAATAAACAGGATTTTTTTTTTTTCCATATGTTAACGTATCTATATTGTAAATAAACACGCTAATAATATTACGATCTAGCCTAAACTCAGACTAATGAGTAATTTTACATTGACCTAGTTTTATAAAGTACTTATTTTATAAGAATGTGTCCATCGGCACTTTTCTTACTGTCTCTATTAAGGGGAAGGCACTATGTTCGTGTGTCTTTTGTTTTCATTGTCACTATTTTTCACTATTATACACATGTGTCACTGCTACACTAGTTCGAACGGTTTAGTTCTTTAAGTCTTCGCACAATGTCTGTGTTGTCGAGGAGCTGGATCGCCTCAACGTTCACGTGGTGAAGCAACCTAAACTCGTGTGCTTCGGCGTACTTTTTTATAATTTTGTCAACGAACTGTATATTAAGGTCCCGGTGTAGATCGTCGTTTCTTACATACCACGGAGCGTTAACAATATCCCGTAGCACTTTATTTTGGAATCGTTGGATGATATCGATGTTGCTTTGTTTGGTACAGCCCCACAGCTGTATAGATATCATGCTCGCCCGCCACTTAAAGGTTCTGGGTTCGATTCCCAGTCTAGGCATGATATAGAATGGTATTTTTCAAAATTCCTAGGGTCTTTGATGTTACCTAGTTTTTTATATATCGTATACATCACAAACTTTTCATCACAAAAATAGTTATATACTATCCATCAACATTTTTTGGTATGAATTTTACTTATAACACAGTTAACCTAAAATTTTTGAAGTTGTTCTCTATAGTTGATCTAACGTTGACTTAGCAAGCGAGAGCCTATTGATCCTCCCAATGATAATGCTTGTAGGGGTCTATGTGTCTGGTCACACGCGTGGCCAGTGCCACGAGAATCGAGAGCTCTATGTTAATTGCATAAAACGAGGGGTCTTAATCGATGGTCCTCTTGGCTGGCTTTGATAGTGGGCCGATAGCCAGTGACACGAGAATCGAGATAAATTCGGGATAAATTTGTGATTCTTCCCGCCGGGAGGAATGCATTTCTTCGGGCAAAATGGCAAATCGTTATGCAAATTATGCAAATTTTTAGGATATTTTAGGTCTGCCTCTAGTATGAAACCATAGTCGGAATTAGGTACTACTTTATTTATATCAAATTTATTGATGTCATTGCTATTAAGGAACCTAAAATCAGATAATCGTAAATATTGACACATACTGAACCCATATAAATTATTACAATCGATATAAGCGATAAAGAAGTAGTCTCTAAGGGGTTGTGATCAGGTAAGTAAGTATTATTTGCTCTAGCATGCCTATGGGAGCATAAACACACACCTCTACGGATGCCTTTTTGTAACATTCGAATCATGGTCAGGTCATTAATAAGTTCTAATTGAATCCCTGTTTTCAGCAACATTGCGTCGAAAGATAGACTAGGGGCTGTTAAATAAAACGCTGGATCTAACTGATAATGTTGTTTACAAGTCTATAATATGACATCTGTTTTTAAATATAAATCTGTGTAAGAACCTAGGTCAGAGATTTTAAACGTTGACCAAATTTAATTCGCATGCCTGTAATCCTCGTCAGAAATATTTTGATCACTCAGAGAACTATAAAAACATTCTTTTGACGGAAGTTTATTTTCCTGATATCGTTCCCCTGAGTTCATATTGTCGCGAACGAGATAAATGTTGAATATTCGCGAGTAAGAACTCTGCTGGCGAGATAGACTCGGAATGTTCGCGAGTGGAATCGTATAGAAAGACGTCAGGATAATGCAAAGGAAACTAGGCCTTATATTCTTACAGCATAAAGGCTAGATTTCTTTGAATGGTCGTCGGCTTAGTCGCACTCACACATACATACCGGCGTCTCGATGTTTCCCGTCAATCGAAATACATTCGTCAAGTGATGAGAATATTCGAGAAAAGTGTAGACCTCTGTATCGGCGCATATAAAAATTTATTCGTATGGATATACGCCTTTACGAATGACGCAACTGAAACTTTACTTCACTGGGATAAAAACTTTTTAGGTGTATAAAATCTTCTGGCTTTAAAGTATCTGATAATTTACTTAAACTTGTTGCTAGGAATTTGAATGAATCAACGAAACGAAGTTGATCAAACTGATTACCCATAACCGGTACAAATTTTGTAAATGAAATATAATTCTCTTTAGTTTTAGGTATAATTTTTATGTCACCAGGGACTTCAGCTAAAGCTTTGATGAATAAAAGACAGTCATAGCCCGCTAGGTTGTGAAAAAAAAATCGGTACAAACGATGGACGTTTTTATTGTAAATTACAGTATGGGTGCGCAACTGCGCAGCTCCGCGGTAACGACCGGTGACGTGGCAGTGATCGCGAACTTTGTCTGAAAATACAAAGTTTTGACAAATATGACAGTGCGTTGCTTTGATAAAATTTGTTTCGTCCTCATTAGTAAATATCATGGGAACTGTAGTGCTTACTATTTGATATATATTCTGCACGTCTTGATAATGGACTCAACGAACCGCTTATCACAATTAGGCCCTCGATATGATACATAACGATTATAGGTAGGATTGTCACAACAGACTATATAATAAGCAAATGCAACGGGCACGTGGTGGTTCAACGTACTCGTGTTTTGAGAAGAAGAGCAGTCCATGCCAACATTTGTTTTGAGCATTGATTCAAAATCTGCATAAATACAAAAGGGCATATTTTGTTTAAGGTCATAATTTTTAAATTGTATAAGTGAACCTTTATCCGGCAAAACAGTTGCGACACCTCCACATAGATGACTGTCAACTTCTTCTAAAGTAGCAAAATGTAATAAACAAAAGTCACAAAAATAAACCCTACCATGATGGGATGTTACTTGACTTCGAAAAAGTCTAGAACAGACTTTGATTAAACAATAATGATAGAAATTTTCATTTTATATAAATAGTAAATGTATAATTTTGGAATTGCAATTTTTATCAATTTCTGATATGTATAAAGGACCTACAAGAGTTTTATTGTTTTTTAAACCATAAATTTTAAATTTATGTTATTATTATAATATTTTTATATTATGAAAAGTGACAGGAAATGACATTCCGCTTGTGTCAAAAATTTGACGAAAATGTGGACAAGAAAATGTTCTAGTGGGATGTTTTTGGCTGGATATAAAGCAGCTGTGACACACCATAAAAAGCAATATTGATCCTTATTTAAAATATTCAAACACGCTTTTTTAGATTGTATCGACTTAGGTAAACTAATAAAACTAGAACCGGCTAGAGGTTGGTATTTGTTAAGATTGATCTCAATGTATAAATTGTTTAAAAAAGACCATCCACTATCACGATGTTCAAATTCCTCAATACTTTTTTTTAATTGTGTAACTGTGTCAAAATATAAGAATAAAAATACAGTATTTTGTTTTTTGTAATAAAGGACTTAACTGATTGTGAATTGTCTTTAAATTGTATAAATGTACCAAACAATTCAAAATTCACTTTCACACAAGTGTGATTAATGAGGTTTGTTTGTTTGTTTGTAATAACTTTATTGTACTATGAAAAAACACAATTACATACAAAAACAATAGAATAAATTGACAACGGCGGACTTATCCCATAATGGAATCTCTTCCAATCAACCGGCGAATAAGAATATAGGACAATTACTTACAAGAAGGGTATAGAAGGTCGTACTAACACAGGATAAATGAAACTAACATTATATCTTACTAAATACCTACACATGAAGACGCTAGATTTTGTAGACGCTCCAATTTATTTAAAAGTTCTTCGGTAGGATCAAGATATGCTACATGCGCATAGTCCAAGACGAGAATCAGTAGGGAGCGAGCTACTAAGATTTTTGTGCTTATAGGAAGAAAATATTTGAGTCTTCTTAAGGAATGCAAAGCCATAAATAACTTATGGCTCACCTCATTTATTTGTGCTGACCATGAGAGCGTTTCGTCAAAAATAATTCCTAGGTTCTTTACTGTAGGAGCAAAAGGAATGATATTCCCATCTAAAACAATATTAGGAGTAGATAAAGAATTAAATTTTGAAATGAAGTAAGGACTACGAATGACAATCGCCTGAGATTTTTCCGCATTAACCATAAGTCCATAGTTACGCGACCATTCCGCAATATCAGCAAGGTCAGAGTTGATAACACTTATATCGTTGTCAATACTATCGAGAGGGGCGGCTGAATATAACTGCAGATCGTCAGCATACTAACCCTTTAAATGTCGGACGCCCGCAGCGGGCGTCTGATGTATTGTTTTACTATTGTGTCTGCTATGCCGACATTTGAAGGGCTAATGGAACGAAGAAAAGAGAGTGGAAGTTGTACCATCAATAAAAATAGAGAATAAAAGGTATTCATCTTAAAGTAACTTTAACTTATCATAAATTTCGGTAAAAAACAAATCTGTCGAAGATGACTGAGAATCAGTATTCGCTATTATTTTGTACGTTAAAATGCGATTACGAAATGCAGTGTTAATAATTTCAATGCCATCACTATGTTTTATAGCGTAATTATTATTTTTAAGAAAATTACTTCTTAAATGATCCACCCATGATTTATTGTATATAGATGTGTTACACACAGTGCAGAAAGGCATAGTAATTACGAAATCAAACTAAAAACAAAACCAAACTAAAAAGTAATATTAAAATTTTATTAAAAACTTTTATTTAATAACAAAAAGTAAAATGATTTGATATTAACTTTGTCGTGTAGAACCCAAGCTTGTCCTAAGAAGCCTTGCAGTGACTGCCAAGAGGATGACGATTCGTCACACTGCAGCTTCACCGTTACCATAGCCTTTTTGTAGCGAACATTGGCGGCGTTGTTCACGTAGTCCTGCGTTTTGTAAATTTTGAGATCCACAAAATAGTCCCCGCTGGTCTTGAGAGCACGACGCGAGGTCCCTGTCGATATTCTCCTGGAGAAGCTCGACGTCACGCATCGCCTTTGTAAGATGTTAAAAATGTTGTTTTTTTTTATCTGCGAACTATATATTTTTGAGTTTATATATATATATATATATATATATATATATATATATATAAACTCAAAAATTTATTTTAATCAAACCTATACGTGTGGTCTTATGGATAGGTCTTCAAAAATGATATTAAGGGTTCAATTTTTTTTTTCTAAACTGAATAGTTTGCGCGAGAGACAAGTGGTAGAATGTGTGTATTATGTGATTATTCTATAAACTTCTAGAACAATTCACATTATTTTAGAATTTGCTAATTCTTCTGGAATTTCAAGTAGCTTTGTGACACTATTTTTCATCATTGTCATTCTGCCAAATTTCATCGAAATCCGTTTTTATGTTGGAAAATATTTGTTTTGAGCGCGCAAGGTTTAAAATGATAGTCAGATTTGCGTGCTAACATGAGGTTTTCCTGAAATAATTTTAACCGTCTATCAGCAGCAAAAGCAGCGTTTCCTGTCAAACAGATTTGTACGTGTACTTTATAAATGTATACTCAGACAAATTATACCAATTTTCTTAATTCTACAGTTCTATTTATTTTATTCGATAATAAGGAAGGCGACTTCTACTCTAGCGATGCAGTCGTGTGTTTCATGAACGCGCTACTGCATCGCAACATTCTCCATCGGTTTATGACCAGCAACTGCACAGCTACAAAAAGAATTCACCGAATGCTACCTCCCTAAACCCCTTTTCATTCGATATACACGCTGAATTTTCATTGGTTTTGGAAAAAAATGTCATAGGGTAAATAAATTTTCTATCCATATTAAAATTTGTGTACGACAAGACAAAAATGTTGCAAAAATGACTTGTGATCGAGACCACGTAGTGTTAAATAAAAGATTCGCATAGATTTCATGACACGTGTTTATCTCCACCAATAACGCCTCATAAAGCTTGTTACAATTTTTTCACCAAAGACATTTAATTTCTACCTTTATTATTCATTTAGAATGAATGCTCACCAACCGGTCCATTAGTGCTGCCAATTTTTAAAATATCCATCTGCTCGGTACAACTTGCCACAGATACCCGACCGTACGCATGTAGTAACTGTATAAATCGACTACCACTTAGGTTTTATTAATTTGGCAACACTAATGACAACTGCCAATACTGTTTACAAATCGTGATACTTATTTGCTACGACAAATCTAAAAGTTTTAAATAAAAGTAATACCTAATAGTACAATAATAAACACAATAATAGATTTAGTAAAAGAGAAAGATAACTTGATTATAATAAGGGATTTCAATGCAGTAGTAGGAGAGGGTGATGTAGAAAATATAATAGGTAAATATGGATTGGGGAAGAAAAATGAAAGAGGAAAGAGATTAATAGAATTTTGCAAAGAGAACGATTTAATAGTCACTAATACTATGTTTAAACAGCCAAAGAGAAGACGGTACATTTGGAAGATGCCTGGTGATATAGGCCGATTTCAAATTGATTATATTATAGTACAAAATAAATTTAAGGAAAACGTTAAAATAAGTAAAACTTATCCAGGAGCAGATTTAAGTACTGATCATAATTTGTTAGTTAGCAAAATAAACATGCATATAGGTAAAAAATGTAGAATAAATAGACCAAAGAAAAAAGATCTCACTAAAATAAAATAAAATTCTAGTCAAAGCGTGCAATATAGTAATAAAGTAGGAGATAAATTAGAATTATATAAAAAGAATAGAAGTACAGAAGAATGTAAAGATGTAGAGAAAAACTGGTGCGCATTAAGAGATATTATAAAAGATAGTGCAGAAGAGCATTTACAAAATAGAAAAATAGTACCGCGGAAGAAATGGCTAAATAACGAAATTCAAGATTTAATGTTGGAACGTAGAACACTCAGAAACAAGAACGATATCAAAAGCATACAAGAATACAAACGATTATCTAATAAAATAACACTGAAATGCAGACAAGTCAGAGAGAAAGCCATTGAAAAAGATTGTGAAGACGTAGAAAGATTTTTAAATAAAGGAAAACCAGATATAGCTTATAGCATCATAAAAAAATTGAAAACAAACCATAAAACAAAAAGTACAGTTATTTTAAATGAAGACAATAGAATATTAATAGATGATAGAGAAATAGTAGAACGATGGGTTGAATATATAGAAAAACTTTATGATGGAGAAGGTTTGTGTGATGAGGATATAGAAGATGAAAATAGGGTAGAAGAAAACGAGTTTGGGCCTGAAATAATGCGCGAAGAATTTGAATTTGCACTCAATAGTTTACAAATAACAAGGCCGCTGGAGTAGATGGAATACAAATAGAACTTATTAAATATATTAAATGTTACACACTCATAGACGACATATTTAAATTAATACAAGAAATATATAAAACAGGAAAAATACCAAATGATTTTAAAATAAGTAGAACCGTTACGATACCAAAAAAAAAACAAATACGAAAAGGTGTGAAGAATATAGAACGATTAGTTTAATTACACAAGCATCAAAAATATTGATTTGATTGAGTAGAAAATATAGTAGGCAACGACCAATATGGTTTTCGCAAAAACAAAGGCACTCGAGAAGCAGTTTTAGCACTTAGAATTATAATAGAAAGAAGATTGGAACTTGGTTTAGAAACACATATTGCGTTTATAGATTTAGAGAAAGCGTTCGATAAAGTAAATTGGAAAATAATGATGAAGGCGCTTAAGAATGCTGGAATAGACTATAGAGACAGGAGAATAATCAAGAACTGTATAAAGAACAAGAGACAATAATATAAAGTGATAATAAAAAAAGACAGGCTAAAATACGACAGGGAGTGAGGCAGGGTTGCCCACTTTCTCCACTGATATTCAATCTATTTATAGAAGCAGCAATATCTCAAATCAAAGACCAAGATTTAGGAGGAGTTAGTATTAATAATAATAATAATAATAATAAATTCCTTTATTTCAGGCAATAGCATTGTACTTACAAATTTTGTACAATGCCAGAGACCCATATTATAAATACCTTATAACTAACATACATAATATTTATAATTTATATCCTAATTCACATCGGCGACGTGTGACGCACGGTGTCGTCGGGCAGCCGACCTCGGAACCTCCGAAATACCACACCCTGCGGCCAGAAGTCCTCCTTCATGAAGGTTGGCAGATGATGCGTCGGCACTCTCACCACATATGAATTAAAATTCGCTTTGTGGCGAGACTGCAGCCGTTCAACCCTCAAGGTGAAGTTAGACTTCTTTCGGACGTAGTCCACGACCTCCTCTACCCTCGTAGACCAGTGCAGACGGGACACGTACAGCTGCGTCGATGGTACGGCAGGACGCAGCGGAGAGTCCGGTCCGGGCGGCGCGGTTCCGCAGTTGTTGCGGCTCACGGGCTTCCTCCTCTTCCTTTCCACCTTCACGAAGCCCTCTTCATCGCGCTGGTTCCTCTCGGGACCCGGTGGTGGCAACGGCTTGGTGGAAGCTGGCTTACGCCGTCTCCCTGTTGGCCCCTGTGCCAAAGGCCGCGTTGTGGTCGCGGCGGGTGTGACGGCGGGCGAGGGCGCAGCGGCAGCCTCGGCATAGGCCCGCGGCCGCGGCGGTACACCCGGGCTCGACGTCACCGGGGCGGGTGCGGGGGAGCGGGCGGCGGGCTGGGTAGCGCGCACAACAACAGGCGGCGACTGCAAACTGCTGACGGAGACATTTTGCGCGCCGCCTCGTCGCATGTTTACGTTAGCAGTCTCAGGTGACCTACTTATCGAATTATCACTTTTCAATGTTAATAATTCGGTTCGTAGCTCACTGATGGTAGATTCGGAGACCCCTAACCTAAACTGTACTTCGGCCAGGCTGGCTTTCAGGGCGATGATGTCCTTCAGCAGCCTAGTGACGTCGACGTGGTCGAACGTGACGGGAGGCAGCTTGTCCAGCCGCTTCGCCACGAATGTGGGCACATCATCTGGGTCTGTGACCTTCAGCAGGTTGATGATATCCTGCAAGCTTCTCTCCCCCTTTTCATCCCTTCTGCGGGACGGCATCCGGTCGACCATGTCGAGACTCCTGTACAGCAGCTCCTTGCCACTGCAAATCTCCTCTAACTTGAAGTTAGACTTGCAGATCTGCAAGATGCTGATCTCGTCCATGGTATCGATGGCGTGCTGGATGAACGCCAACAGTTCGTTCGCTATGAGTGTTTCGGAACTCATAGCGGTATCGGGCAGCGGCTAAGCCGCACAATTCGCGAATAAATATTCGTGACAGTGCAATGCGGCGGTACGCGACTGTTGCCGAGCGCGTATCGCTGAGCACTGATGGAGAAAAGATACATTTTATAAGATTTGCATGACATAGCAGCCCTTGGAAGCAGTTCACAACAGTTAGAAAAGTTAATAGAAGCAATGAACAATATTTTTAAAGAACATAAATTGAGTATAAACATAAATAAAACCAAGTCCTTAATTGTCTCAAAGTCAGGTCCAGTAATTAAAAATATCCAACTTAATAATAAAACAATAGACCAAGTTCAAAGTTTTAAATATTTAGGAACTATTATCAACGAAGAGGCAAGATGCTCAGAAGATATTAAGAAGAGGATTGCTATTGCAAAAAGTACATTTAAGAGTAAAAAATATATATTTTGTTCTGGTATTAAAGAAAGTTTACGTAAAAGATTTATTAAAACATTTATATGGAGCACTGCTTTGTATGGATGTGAAACGTGGACGATGACCAAAAAAGATAGAGATAGATTAGAAGCATTTGAAATGTGGTGCTGGAGGAGAATGAAAAAAATAAGTTGGACAGAAAAATTACAAATGAGTAGGTACTAGAGGATGTGAGAGAGAAAATACAAATAATACAAATTATAGACAATAAAAGAGGGAAAATGTTCGGTCATCTACTACGCCACTGTATATGCGTTCTTTAAAACAATAATGAAAGGAAAAATAGAAGAAAAGAGAGGAGAAGGAAAACCCAGAAGAAAATTTATAGACCAAATAAAAGAAAAATTAAACGTGAAAACATATAAAGAGGTTAAGAACTTAGCGGAAGAAAGAGAGACATGGAAAGCACTTCACCGACAAGAGCCCAGCTGTTAAATATAAGAAGAAGATCTAATAGTAGTTACGCCGCGTGAGCTCGATTAACTCTGCCAAGCCGGCCAGGTTCTACTAATTGATCTCGCGTTTCACGAGTTTTAGTCAAAATGTTTGGTTTCTGAATTTTTATTTTAACTAGCTATTTAGGTCTTATTAACGATCCTTATGAAATGGCCTTCGGCTCCAAAACCATTAAAAAGTCACCATGTAGAGAGTAATACGGAGTAATCTGGCTTACAATTAATGATAAATAATACTTTGCACTACCTAATTTGTTAAAACTTGCCTTAGTAAGTTTCTATAGAAACTAAATAATGTGCGTGCTCAACTCTGCTAATATAGAATAGAAGTCTCCATTACTATCACCTTCACGATTTATTATATTATTTTATCATAATGTTTTTTACTTACCCGTAATTCAAAGCACTCAAGGATTTAATATTTATATATTATTACTCGCATTTAAATTAAAATGGCATTTACTATGTAATAAAACTTTTATCAAAATTTGAATAATATCTGTTAGTTTATACCAGTTAGTAAGTTAGTTAAAATCTTTATTGCACCAAAACATAATGTACCACCAGTATATTTAACCAAAAAACATCAACGATCAAGAATGTCGCCGAGCGCACTATACCGCGCTTTACGTCGCCTACGTAGCTCTGTGTGTGTGAGCGGCATATCGTTATTTGCGTGCGCTTGCTGCCTGCGTAAAATACCTAAATTGGCGGAGGAAAAAAGATTATTAGGCCTCTTAACCCTATCGCGAGCATTGGCAAAATATTTGCCAAGGCGAATTTTTTACGGTCCAGTCAAAAATAATCTGTGTTTTAGCATTACAACATTTGATAATAATAATTAAAGTCTATTTAAATAATTAAAGTCTATTTAAGTAAATTATCTACTAATTTACTAGTAGTTCGCCGCGAACTTAGACCTCGCGATTATTTTTCGCAATTCAGTTTCCTAAATAACCCCTAGATGGCGGTATCCAAAGTTAGAAGGCGCTATGGTTGCGTTTGCTACATAATCGCGGATATTTTTATTAATATTTCAAAAACTACTGGACCGATTTTGATGCCCAACGAACTTGAAAATTCTATTGATGTTTCCTACATGCCTACCAAGTTTCATCAAAATCAAAACATCGGTTCGGCTGCTATCGTGGTACAAACATACATACATACATACATACATACATACATACATACATACATACATACATACATACATACATACATACATACATACATACATACATACAATGTGTTTTCGCCCCCAACTCGATTTAGAGACCTCACTCGCTTCGCTCGCTCGGTCAATAACTTAACCTACACTCCACGGCAAAGTTGTTTTTGTGTCTGTGTTAATTTCGTCCTAAGCTTGAGTCGTTCGCTCGCTCGTATGTTGGTCACCGGAAATCTAACGAACTTAACCTACAACCCACGACAAAGTTGTTTATGTGTCTATGTTACTTTCGGCCTAAGCTTAAGTTGCTCGCTTTTTATACGTAAATATAAAGCAATTTAAAATATGAAAAGCTTATTTGAAGTGGTCTCCATTGGCTGCATTACAGTCCTTTACACGTTGAGGCCAGTTATCAATAAAAGCATGCACTCTTTCTTTATTAGTAATGAAGAACAAAGAAAATATAATTAAATATTATATATTGTATGTATATATAAAACCATAATTTTAAAAAATTGGAGTCGGTGCCAGCCAAAACCAATATTTTTTTGCAGAGTTAACTGCTTAATATCAGTAATCTGTGATCAAGCATTATTTTCTGATGACTAGTAGTGACTGGTACTGATCGACTCGGGGAATGCGGGTGGGTGCGGGTTTAAGGGCGGGGTATGCACTGGGTCTCTGCGGCTCGCTGAGCTCGTTCGCATCTTATACTTCAGTCGCCCGCACTATCGTGATGTTGTGTATACTGTGGTTCATTACTGTCTATTATTAAATTGCATTATTTTTTTGTAAATATTTGGTACCTATACTAGGTCATTGGTGAATAAATAGGTAATTGTTGTTGTTTAAGTCACTTTGATTTTAGTTACATTAGTTATTGATATTTGTGCCATTTTGTTCGTTTTCAGTCTGGCGTCGTTTTGTTTTTTTTTTTATTATTTGTAACTAGCAGACTCCAAAAAAAATTATAGTGTTATTTACTTACAATAAATAATATTTAATAATATTTTCTTGTTTCTGCATAACTAATTAGAAAAATATTTATAACTTTTTAGTGTAGGTAACTAGTTCTTAGTAGGTCTAGGTTTTGAAGTCGTTTGTTGTTTTTTTTAATCAAATTTTTGCTAGTCGTGTGTGCTACCATCTGTTTATTCCTGCCAGCAACTCCAGTATTGCCTACTTACGGCCCCTCCAATAGTTTCTATGGCGTTGGGTATCTCTAACGTTAGTAATTATATTGTCTTTGGCGCAGTGTTATCTGTTGTGATTGGGAGGGGAAAAGGAAATAGAATGTAAAATGAGGATGACAGAGGACCATATGACTCACCTTCTAACATTCAGATTGCGTGCATGTTCTGATATTTTATTGCGATATTTTACTATTTACTTAAACGTGTGACCTAGTTGTGCTTTCTGGTCTTCGATGTTTTTGCAGTTTTTATGATTTTCTTACACAAAACAGCTTTGTTTTGTAATACATAAATTATGTGCACAATTTATCAGAGGTAAGTAATCATTTTATTTTAATTAAGTACTATATTTTTGTTGGATTATCGTTAGTTTGTTCCTACTATAAGAACCTATATATGGCAGTTTATAAAAAAAAAATTACGTGAAAATTTCTACTGTGTAGCAGAAGATAAAGCTATATACATTTTGACAATATTTCTAATGTATGTGTGATGATTTTCGACCCGAGCCGAGCATATTAGCCATGTCAATGTGGCTATTGGCTTTTATTCTTTTGTCTAGAATGCGCTCTTGATCGTATAAAATATTTTCATTGGTTAAAAAGAACGTCAACAAAGTCCTCAATGTATTGCGGTTATTTTGCTTTGCAACAAAATCTGTCTTCTCCTTAGCGTTGTTGGTTTGAATGCTACGTATATTAAGGCAGTGACCAATAAAAACAAATTTTTGTATACATTATTGGAGGTGTCATTTTTCGGGGTTTCTAGATAGCTCAATTAATATTAAAGTACCTGGGTGAGCGAGCTTTGCTCGGTCGTATCTCAAACATTAACTATATTTTTTTAAACTTATAATTAAAAATATAATTTTTTTCAAACAATAAAAATTAAAAAATTGTATATAAACTTGAACATATAAAAAAAAGTAAGTCACAGAGCGGGATTCGAACCTGTATCACTCGTTTTTGCCATCCGCGTCTTAACCCGCTGGATCAGACTGACATTGGTGAACATATACTGCGTGGAAAGAAAAACGTATGAAAACTCAAAAACACGCGTTTTCCCAAACATAAGACTAATCTAGATCGATTGTTTTCCCGTGAAAACCTCCATATACCAAATTTCAGCGAAATCGTTAGAGCAGTTTCCGAGATTACAGAAATAAATTTATACACATATAAATAAATATACAAGAATTGCTCGTTTAAAGGTATTAGATATTGGTCAATGGGTTTTTCGCCAAGCACCGTTACGACTTTCCCTGTTTTTTTTTTCAATAACATTATCTTTTTAGGCAAGCAACAGAGAAGATCTATGTTGAGTTGTTAATGGCGGCTTCCAAATGACTAAGTGGTCTTTAAAATGATGATTTATTTATTTATATAACTTAACCTACACTCCACGGCAAAGTTGTTTTTGTGTCTGTGTTAATTTCGTCCTAAGCTTGAGTCGTTCGCTCGCTCGTATGTTGGTCACCGGAAATCTAACGAACTTAACCTACAACCCACGACAAAGTTGTTTATGTGTCTATGTTACTTTCGGCCTAAGCTTAAGTTGCTCGCTTTTTATACGTAAATATAAAGCAATTTAAAATATAAAAAGCTTATTTGAAGTGGTCTCCATTGGCTGCATTACAGTCCTTTACACGTTGAGGCCAGTTATCAATAAAAGCATGCACTCTTTCTTTATTAGTAATGAAGAACAAAGAAAATATAATTAAATATTATATATTGTAAGTATATATAAAACCATAATTTTAAAAAATTGGAGTCGGTGCCAGCCAAAACCAATATTTTTTTGCAGAGTTAACTGCTTAATATCAGTAATCTGTGATCAAGCATTATTTTCTGATGACTAGTAGTGACTGGTACTGATCGACTCGGGGAATGCGGGTGGGTGCGGGTTTAAGGGCGGGGTATGCACTGGGTCTCTGCGGCTCGCTGAGCTCGTTCGCATCTTATACTTCAGTCGCCCGCACTATCGTGATGTTGTGTATACTGTGGTTCATTACTGTCTATTATTAAATTGCATTATTTTTTTGTAAATATTTGGTACCTATACTAGGTCATTGGTGAATAAATAGGTAATTGTTGTTGTTTAAGTCACTTTGATTTTAGTTACATTAGTTATTGATATTTGTGCCATTTTGTTCGTTTTCAGTCTGGCGTCGTTTTGTTTTTTTTTTATTATTTGTAACTAGCAGACTCCAAAAAAAATTATAGTGTTATTTACTTACAATAAATAATATTTAATAATATTTTCTTGTTTCTGCATAACTAATTAGAAAAATATTTATAACTTTTTAGTGTAGGTAACTAGTTCTTAGTAGGTCTAGGTTTTGAAGTCGTTTGTTGTTTTTTTTAATCAAATTTTTGCTAGTCGTGTGTGCTACCATCTGTTTATTCCTGCCAGCAACTCCAGTATTGCCTACTTACGGCCCCTCCAATAGTTTCTATGGCGTTGGGTATCTCTAACGTTAGTAATTATATTGTCTTTGGCGCAGTGTTATCTGTTGTGATTGGGAGGGGAAAAGGAAATAGAATGTAAAATGAGGATGACAGAGGACCATATGACTCACCTTCTAACATTCAGATTGCGTGCATGTTCTGATATTTTATTGCGATATTTTACTATTTACTTAAACGTGTGACCTAGTTGTGCTTTCTGGTCTTCGATGTTTTTGCAGTTTTTATGATTTTCTTACACAAAACAGCTTTGTTTTGTAATACATAAATTATGTGCACAATTTATCAGAGGTAAGTAATCATTTTATTTTAATTAAGTACTATATTTTTGTTGGATTATCGTTAGTTTGTTCCTACTATAAGAACCTATATATGGCAGTTTATAAAAAAAAAATTACGTGAAAATTTCTACTGTGTAGCAGAAGATAAAGCTATATACATTTTGACAATATTTCTAATGTATGTGTGATGATTTTCGACCCGAGCCGAGCATATTAGCCATGTCAATGTGGCTATTGGCTTTTATTCTTTTGTCTAGAATGCGCTCTTGATCGTATAAAATATTTTCATTGGTTAAAAAGAACGTCAACAAAGTCCTCAATGTATTGCGGTTATTTTGCTTTGCAACAAAATCTGTCTTCTCCTTAGCGTTGTTGGTTTGAATGCTACGTATATTAAGGCAGTGACCAATAAAAACAAATTTTTGTATACATTATTGGAGGTGTCATTTTTCGGGGTTTCTAGATAGCTCAATTAATATTAAAGTACCTGGGTGAGCGAGCTTTGCTCGGTCGTATCTCAAACATTAACTATATTTTTTTAAACTTATAATTAAAAATATAATTTTTTTCAAACAATAAAAATTAAAAAATTGTATATAAACTTGAACATATAAAAAAAAGTAAGTCACAGAGCGGGATTCGAACCTGTATCACTCGTTTTTGCCATCCGCGTCTTAACCCGCTGGATCAGACTGACATTGGTGAACATATACTGCGTGGAAAGAAAAACGTATGAAAACTCAAAAACACGCGTTTTCCCAAACATAAGACTAATCTAGATCGATTGTTTTCCCGTGAAAACCTCCATATACCAAATTTCAGCGAAATCGTTAGAGCAGTTTCCGAGATTACAGAAATAAATTTATACACATATAAATAAATATACAAGAATTGCTCGTTTAAAGGTATTAGATATTGGTCAATGGGTTTTTCGCCAAGCACCGTTACGACTTTCCCTGTTTTTTTTTTCAATAACATTATCTTTTTAGGCAAGCAACAGAGAAGATCTATGTTGAGTTGTTAATGGCGGCTTCCAAATGACTAAGTGGTCTTTAAAATGATGATTTATTTATTTATATAACTTAACCTACACTCCACGGCAAAGTTGTTTTTGTGTCTGTGTTAATTTCGTCCTAAGCTTGAGTCGTTCGCTCGCTCGTATGTTGGTCACCGGAAATCTAACGAACTTAACCTACAACCCACGACAAAGTTGTTTATGTGTCTATGTTACTTTCGGCCTAAGCTTAAGTTGCTCGCTTTTTATACGTAAATATAAAGCAATTTAAAATATAAAAAGCTTATTTGAAGTGGTCTCCATTGGCTGCATTACAGTCCTTTACACGTTGAGGCCAGTTATCAATAAAAGCATGCACTCTTTCTTTATTAGTAATGAAGAACAAAGAAAATATAATTAAATATTATATATTGTAAGTATATATAAAACCATAATTTTAAAAAATTGGAGTCGGTGCCAGCCAAAACCAATATTTTTTTGCAGAGTTAACTGCTTAATATCAGTAATCTGTGATCAAGCATTATTTTCTGATGACTAGTAGTGACTGGTACTGATCGACTCGGGGAATGCGGGTGGGTGCGGGTTTAAGGGCGGGGTATGCACTGGGTCTCTGCGGCTCGCTGAGCTCGTTCGCATCTCATACTTCAGTCGCCCGCACTATCGTGATGTTGTGTATACTGTGGTTCATTACTGTCTATTATTAAATTGCATTATTTTTTTGTAAATATTTGGTACCTATACTAGGTCATTGGTGAATAAATAGGTAATTGTTGTTGTTTAAGTCACTTTGATTTTAGTTACATTAGTTATTGATATTTGTGCCATTTTGTTCGTTTTCAGTCTGGCGTCGTTTTGTTTTTTTTTTTTTATTATTTGTAACTAGCAGACTCCAAAAAAAATTATAGTGTTATTTACTTACAATAAATAATATTTAATAATATTTTCTTGTTTCTGCATAACTAATTAGAAAAATATTTATAACTTTTTAGTGTAGGTAACTAGTTCTTAGTAGGTCTAGGTTTTGAAGTCGTTTGTTGTTTTTTTTAATCAAATTTTTGCTAGTCGTGTGTGCTACCATCTGTTTATTCCTGCCAGCAACTCCAGTATTGCCTACTTACGGCCCCTCCAATAGTTTCTATGGCGTTGGGTATCTCTAACGTTAGTAATTATATTGTCTTTGGCGCAGTGTTATCTGTTGTAATTGGGAGGGGAAAAGGAAATGGAATGTACAATGAGGATGACAGAGGACCATATGACTCACCTTCTAACATTCAGATTGCGTGCATGTTCTGATATTTTATTGCGATATTTTACTATTTACTTAAACGTGTGACCTAGTTGTGCTTTCTGGTCTTCGATGTTTTTGCAGTTTTTATGATTTTCTTACACAAAACAGCTTTGTTTTGTAATACATAAATTATATGCACAATTTATCAGAGGTAAGTAATCATTTTATTTTAATTAAGTACTATATTTTTGTTGGATTATCGTTAGTTTGTTCCTACTATAAGAACCTATATATGGCAGTTTATAAAAAAAAAATTACGTGAAAATTTCTACTGTGTAGCAGAAGATAAAGCTATATACATTTTGACAATATTTCTAATGAATGTGTGATGATTTTCGACCCGAGCCGAGCATATTAGCCATGTCAATGTGGCTATTGGCTTTCATTCTTTTGTCTAGAATGCGCTCTTGATCGTATAAAATATTTTCATTGGTTAAAAAGAACGTCAACAAAGTCCTCAATGTATTGCGGTTATTTTGCTTTGCAACAAAATCTGTCTTCTCCTTAGCGTTGTTGGTTTGAATGCTACGTATATTAAGGCAGTGACCAATAAAAACAAATTTTTGTATACATTATTGGAGGTGTCATTTTTCGGGGTTTCTAGATAGCTCAATTAATATTAAAGTACCTGGGTGAGCGAGCTTTGCTCGGTCGTATCTCAAAGATTAACTATATTTTTTTAAACTTATAATTAAAAATATAATTTTTTTCAAACAATAAAAATTAAAAAATTGTATATAAACTTGAACATATAAAAAAAAGTAAGTCACAGAGCGGGATTCGAACCTGTATCACTCGTTTTTGCCATCCGCGTCTTAACCCGCTGGATCAGACTGACATTGGTGAACATATACTGCGTGGAAAGAAAAACGTATGAAAACTCAAAAACACGCGTTTTCCCAAACATAAGACTAATCTAGATCGATTGTTTTCCCGTGAAAACCTCCATATACCAAATTTCAGCGAAATCGTTAGAGCAGTTTCCGAGATTACAGAAATAAATTTATACACATAAATAAATATACAAGAATTGCTCGTTTAAAGGTATTAGATATTGGTCAATGGGTTTTTCGCCAAGCACCGTTACGACTTTCCCTGTTTTTTTTTTTCAATAACATTATCTTTTTAGGCAAGCAACAGGGAAGATCTATGTTGAGTTGTTAATGGCGGCTTCCAAATGACTAAGTGGTCTTTAAAATGATGATTTATTTATTTATACTAGTAGTTCGCCGCGAACTTAGACCTCGCGATTATTTTTCGCAATTCAGTTTCCTAAATAACCCCTAGATGGCGGTATCCAAAGTTAGAAGGCGCTATGGTTGCGTTTGCTACATAATCGCGGACATTTTTATTAATATTTCAAAAACTACTGGACCGATTTTGATGCCCAACGAACTTGAAAATTCTATTGATGTTTCCTACATGCCTACCAAGTTTCATCAAAAAAAATACATACATACATACATACATACATACATACATACATACATACATACATACATACATACATACATACATACATACATACAATGTGTTTTCGCCCCCAACTCGATTTAGAGACCTCACTTGCTTCGCTCGCTCGGTCAATTATTTTAAAATGTATTCTTATTTTAATTTGTCACGGAATAAACAGGCTTTTTTATTTTTATATTTTATTTTTATTTATTATTACTATCATAAATATAATAATAAATAAATTCATTTATTTCAGATATCAGAGATCCATATATGATACACTTATAAGAAGTTCACAAAATACACAATTAAATAGCAATAAAAATGTCACACAATACTTAAATTAAAATTGAAATAATAATTAAATACAAATGTCACAAATCACTACTATCTACTAAGTACTTATAAATACCTTCTCTGCGGCATAGGTACTGCGACGTGTCTGTCGCTTCAGTGCCGGAGGTAGGTACAGTCCAATCTGTCAGCGATCATCTTCAGGATGACATTGGAGCTGCCTCGCACTCTACGCACCAAGGAGGCGCCCCGCTTACGCATAGTTGTGTGAAAACAATCTGTGCGGGCTTCCGCGAACATGCCCGAGGCGCTACAGTATAGTCGCAACCCCAAAATCACCCTAAAAGCATTATTGTACAGGACGCGGAGGTCATTGTAAGCCCGCTTTGTATAATTTGCCCACAAGCTGCAGTTGTATAATGATGTACAATACGATCGGAAAAGTGTAATTTTGACCTCCTGTGAACATCGTGCAAACCTGCGTGCAATTATATTGGCTTTAATAGACAATGCCCTTCGCTCCCTCCCAATATCAGCATTGTCATCAAGGCTGGCAGTAATTAGGTGACCCAGGTATTTAAATTGACCTACCCATTCCAAAGCTATATTATTTATTTTTACTGGTGGTATATTCTGAGGACACTTTGTACCCGCCTTGAACACCATGCACTGACTTTTTTTTACATTATATTTTAGACCGTGGCTACATGCATACTCCTTGCAAATCCGCACAAGCCTCCGCAAACCGCAAATTGACACACTTAACAAAGCAATATCATCCGCGTAGCTGAGATTGTTGACACACACCCCGTCAACATGGCAGCCAACATGCTCGCCGCTGAGCTCGACGATCAGCTGATTTATGTATAAGTTGAACAGGGTTGGCGATGTTAATCCGCCCTGCCTAACACCACACTCGAGCCGATACGGATCCGACATTGCTCCCGCCCAACGAACATTATTGGTTTGATGCGCGTACCAGTACTTAAACATGTTAATTAGGTCTTCTGGTAAACCTACCTTCCTTAGTTTCTCCCACAGTAGGTCATATCGAACCAAATCAAAGGCCTGTAATAGGTCGAGGAAGCAAACGTAAACCGGCGTTTTGCGATCTGTATAGTATTTGACGGTATGCTTAAGACACAGTATCGCACTTTCTGTGGACAATTGCGGTCGAAACCCAAACTGATTATCGTGCAGTGTTATAAATTTATTTAACTGTGTATTAAGCAACCCGTCAAACACTTTGGCTATAATAGTGGCCAGAGAGATAGGCCTGTAGTTACTTCTGTCCGTGAGATCACCTGTTTTATTCTTAACCACAGGCACTACCACTGTTTTCATAAAATCGTCCGGTAAGTAAGAGTGACTCACACACAAAGAGTAAAACATAGCCAACACCCTAGCCAAATGGGGCCCGGCGTGTAGCAGGTGCTCAACGCTGAGACCATCGTGACCTGGAGACTTTCCTCTGGACATAGTCTTTATTGTTTTAGTTACATCTTTGGCTAGGAACGGGTCCCTCACGGCTGTATTTTTCAAGTCAAAGCTGAGAACCTCACCCTCCGGACCCAATGGCGAACTCACAGAAAAATGGTATTCAAAGATATCAGAAATACCCTTGGGATCATTCACACCGTCAACGCTCACAGGAAGGCTCGGTCTGACATTGATTTTACCAAAACCCACGGAAGTCGCCTTTACAATGCTTATGCGCCAAGGAGTCCATTTTTACTTGCTCCTGATTATCCTGGCACCATTTTAATCTAGATTTGAAAATTCGTCTGCTTTCACACATTTGTTGGTAGACGATACCAGACTTAGGCTTACCGCACATGACCCATTCCTTAAATCTGGACCTAGCCTCCCTGTGAGCCCCGGCGACATGCTTGCTCCACCCCATCACGCGCGGACCCATACCACCCCTCCTATCACTTCCCAATTCCTTCCACAATGTCGGAATAGAGCTTGTCCAGCGTATGCATGTGGCCACGGTCATTACAATATGAAGCTGCACACCCTACACAGTGAGAAGGAAAGTCAATCAATTTTAATCTCTTATTACACTCCCTCGTATATCTTTCAATTTCATTCTCACTTTTGACTCCCCATAAGACATAATTATTTACATCATTAACTTTATGCAAGATTTTAGGGGTAAGTAATTGTAAATTACAATGTAATATAAGTGGAAAGTGGTCAGAACATTGAGTACCGTACATAACTTCTACATTTGTTACTGATTGCTTGGCCGAGTGAGTTGCAATACAGTGATAAATCAAATCGTAATGGAGATCAGGAAGTAAATTACATAAATCACATATAAAATACGACAAACACTAAACTAAGTAGGTAGGTAGGAACTAAAACTAAATAATTAAATAATACTATTTCTTTAGGACGTATTGCATCTTGTAAAACTATAAAAATATAGTTAGGTGGTATTTACTTACTAATAAATTGACTTTTAGCACAGAATTAATAATAGTATTACATACAGAACGGAAACTCGCACCGTCCCCCGCAATCTGGTGTCCCCGCAACCCTTCCCCCGTTATTGTGAGGTGTAAGCGGCAGTAAAACAGGGTTATTGGTAGTCGCACGTTGACATTACGCAAATCACATAGGATTATTGAATTATAATGGTGAGAAACTGCGCACATTATCATTGTTTATCCACGGAAAACAATAAATAACGAAAATTTTATAGATTTCCGAGTGATGAAAACAGGTAAGCAAAGCAACAAATTCTGTGGTGGCGACCCTAATTGTTTAACTCACACATTTGACGTGTGCACGGACGGATTGTTTCGTTTGTAGTAGTACTAGGTATATATGCTGCTCCGTTTGTATGAAGTGCCATACCTGTGCTTTTAGTGAAGAGTATATAAAGTTACCAGTCTCAACGTAATAAAAAAACTTGGTTTTGTATCAAAAAATATAAGAATACTTTGATATTTCAAAGTTTATGAAAGTTATGAAAACATGGAGTAACGCATAGTGTAACGAGGCATTTAAAGCACTTGATACGAGATCTTTTATTTTTATTCTTCTGCTGCATAGATGGCATCTCCTGAAAGTTGGCAGCTCTTCAGGCCAGTGTACATCAAGTTGAGCATATCGAATCTCTCGGGGTACACTACTTTTGCTAGAGGAGGCATCATTATCAGGCAAAGATGTATTGGATCTCTTCCAGTTGAGATCAGCTGCCCTCTTCCTTGATGTGTAGCCGTTAATCAGACCATAAGCCAATCTTTCGCGGAATTTCATTTGACTATTTTCTTTTTATCTCTGTGAATGGATTTATACAGTGTGAATGCATTTACCGCACCACTCTCTACAAAAAAGTAAAATAAACGCATCCACCACCTATTTGATCTTCGTCCTAATTTATAATGTGCTCGAAATTGATCGAACTGATCAACTCCGCCCATCCTGTTAGTGTTCTGAGCAATAGCGAGAGGACATTTAATTAGGGCCTTTTTGCAGTCTTTTTGTGTTCTTTGTACAATAACCTTTGTTATTGGATCAAACCCCGTGGTAAGACTACTTACAGGTTTCGTATCCTTCCACTGAACATAAGCTGTTGTACCTGTTACTGTGGAAACACACCATTGACTAGCGTGTTTTGCCATTGAATTTTTTCTCTTCGCCACTTTAGGTAGTCCTACTCGGTCTGTTCTTACTGTTCCTGTGCTGTATATTCCCCGAAGGTACAGTTCGCGCATCAAAGCCACCGACATAAAAAAAATAACAAATGTGACATGACAACCATTATTTTGTATCGCTTCTGTGAGTCGGAGGACAACATTAGGGCCCAAACCAACCTCCACGGTCCCTTCAGTTTTACAGCAATATATTTAGAAATAAAAAAAACTTAGAATGTACCAGCTGCTTCTCTTCCCACGCAGATCGTAAAAGCCATAAGCCAAAGCCAGCCACAGGCGATGCGGCTAGCAACCCATCACTTTATTGATTGCTTTTCCATCTTCTCGCCCACAATGACGCTAAAAGTGGCTTTTGGGTCTTGCGGCCCTGGGCTCTGCATAAAACCGCAAGACCCAAAATGCTCTGTCTGCCCCATTAGGGATAAAGACGTGATAGTATGTATAAATATCCCGTAGCAGAATCTGTTCTGGCCCAAACTTTGTAACCTCGTTTTATTGGTTTCATGGGCATATACTGTTTTAGTGAGGATCTACCCTTAAATTTGATCATACACTCGTCTACGGATTAGGATTTCGAAATCGAACATTCTTTCATGAACCGGTCGTTCAAAAGCTCTATCAGAGGGCGCAACTTGAACAATTTATCATAATCTGGGTCATCTTGCTTTGGCATCTTCGAATTATCATTTAGATGAAGGCACTCCATAAGTTTCTTGTACCTTTTCAATGGCACGATATCATCTATTTGCTGGACATGATACAGTGAATTGGAGGACCAGTACTGAGTTTCTTCGTGTAGAGGGTGTAAAGACATCAACATGTGAATCCCAAGTAGCGCTTTTATTTCGGCCGCATATGTGTCGGTCTAGTTTTTTGCCTTTTTTTGATTAGCATATAAATTTGTCTGTTTTGTAATAATATCTATCACTTCCTCATCAAAAAATCGTTCAAAGTATTATATTGGTGGTGTGACAATTGAAAAAAAATTATTTGGAGAAATATTGACATCAAACCCATTTTCTTGATAAATTTTAGTTATTTCATCCAGCTGTTCTAAGTTAATTTTCTTCCATTCTATTTCATCAAAATCAGAATTATCCGAATCGTCATTTAGCTCACCAGGATCATAATCACTTACGCACAGCTCTGAATCATCACATATCATATCTTGACTCTGTGTTATTGTATTTTTCGCCTTCTTCCGACGTTGTATACGTTCTAAAGGTTCATCATCGCTTGAAGACCAATCATCTTGACTTTCATTGGCGAAAAGTCTATCTATATCTACTGTTTGTTGATGGGCAACTGTGTCAGTATATTGAAGACTGTTAGTGCGGCTAGTGGATGGTTCCAAAGAGACTGATGAAGCCGATGAAATTGAAGTTATGGTATCGTCTTCTTCAGATTCATAATTTTCGAGGTCATCTTCTAACTCAGAGCCGTCAGGTATATTTACCAACTCGACTAATTCGGAATATTTTAGTGGTGCTACTCATTTACGCTTTTGCGGTGGCATCTGAAAAAAAAATTATATATAAATAATCGGGCATTGGCAACTATATTGCCAAAATAAAAAAAATACAGGGCATAGGCAACTGTGCCGGATCAGCCCATAATACGACAAACTGCTCCGCACACGTAGGTCTATCGTCTTGGGTCGAGGAGTGGACTGTAGCTGGAGTGTTCGTGACGTAGGAAGCCGAAGGCAGTAAAACACCGTATGGCAGTTTAAACGCAACACGCCTTGGGGAGAGGGAGGCCAGAGTTTCTTCCAGGGTTTCTTCTTTCTTCTTTTAGAGCTCCGCGCACGCGTGTCGAAATTCAGACTGATTTTTGCGGGTTAGCCTCGCTATATTTATAGTCGCGCGGGCGTATACCCTGCCTCTCGCCCCCCTGCAAGCTTGCAGTCTTTAATTACGTTATATCTCAAATATTACATAACATACAGTCATAAAACTTTACTATCGTATAGCTTATGTGTTTATGTATTCGGTTTCTATAGTCGTATGACTGCCAAGGCCTCCATTTTCCGAGGAAAAGCCGCGGAAAATTGCAACTATAAGTGGGTGATGTTCCCTCGTGAAACCCCCCTACCCCGCGAGCGGGGGGCCCTTTATATACTCGTGAGTTGGCCACGTATGCCGCTATTATGCATGCGAGCGTCTTGGCAATCATATCATCCTATTTCCTTAGACCCATGTAAGCTTTATGTATTCTAAATCAAGTGTTATTTACTTACATACAAGACAGTGTACCTATTTGTCTGCATAAGTGAGTATAAAGTACTCACTTCTAATGTGCACCTGTCTTACGTTACTTTTTCTTTTGCAAACAAAGCTAGCTATCCTATCTTGGGTCTAAGGTACCTAACAGTAAAAGACAAAAACAAAAATTCTTTATTTCTCCATAACATAACTTATATCCATTTCACATCTTATGCTAGTCCTACCTATTCTATGTATTCAAATATATATTTATTCTTACAGATGAACAATAAAAAGGGAAACTATGTACATTAGGCTCTAGTTATTCATTTCGTCGTGAACAGCAACTATATTGCCACGAGTAGTGGGCACCGGCAAGGTCGAACATTTTGTTTCGTAAATGTAATCGTACTTCACAATTCAACAACATATTACTTTTTCTAAGAACACTATATATATATATATATATATATATATAAAAATCGCGAAGGACTTCTGCGTCTTTACAAACTACCACCCTGCGGCGTCCACTGAATGTAGTGAGATTTTTAATGTTTTGCGTATGTAAGATGTTTTAATCAGTATCATATCAGTAGTCGACGTCAAATTTAATTTAAACGTAAATGGTGATATTCAAATTAAATATTTCTAGCTGAATTTGTGCGTCCGTTCACTCTTAAATCTTTCTTGCACACTGAATACCTGCGTATACCTACTAAACACTGCATGCATATTCCCGTCTCCATCCGAATGTATGTTTAAATCAATTCCGTGTAATGCTCTGCATATATCATAATGATTATAATAACTATATATATTAATGTTATATATACATCTTGAAGGACATGTTGCGTCCTACATGGCGTTATTTACCCATGCTGCGTCCCACTGACTTTGTGCGTCCGGAATACGGACGCAAGATTGACCGACCCTCATTTTTAGCCCAAGGGTCCCTTATCATCGTTAGAATGCAAGGGCGAAAAATTGGCATGGACGTAATTCCATCACTACAATGACTTTTAGCGTATAATATAGTTCCGCTATCGTCCGACTGAAATTTGGAGGGCGCTAGGGTTCAGTGTATAATTTACCACGCATACTTTGAGTTCAGTTCACTGATCTTATCGTGTCTGTGGCGTGCTCCGCTGAAATCCTAAAAACCTGAAACAAAAATATAAATTAGTAAATAAACAAATCTATAAAATAATACAAATAAGGAATAGTACTTACCTTAACTGTACATTTGCCGATTATACCTACATTACTAGTATATAAATTACTGAAATATAATAATTAGTATTGTATAAATATAGACATACATACTTACTATATAATATAATATATACTTTTCGTACGAAGCGCATAGATAAATATCATACATAATATTATATAATATAAACATAGAATAATATATCAAACGTAATAAACTAATTTACTTGCCTCGATTTATATAAACTTAATATAAGTCTTAAATTCATAATAAGTACTTACTTGTTGTGGTAAATAAATCGTATCGTTGTCGTGCGTTAGAAATGTCTTGCGCCGCGTCCGCGGCAGGTACAGGACCGGTCGAATAAGCCCCGCCTCCTGCAGGCGCCCGCGTCGGCCGCTTGACGACAGTGAGCCACACGACTTTAGAGCAGACGCACGCTGCTCCGCGCTAATCGATACCTATACGCTCGTACGCTTCGCGCTTGCCTAATTTATCACTTTATGTTTAATTGTGCTTCTATCTATTCTTCCGAACTTTATCTCTTGTGCCTAATTCTTCGGACTGTGCTTTTCTTTCCTATGTGCCTCCTTCTGTAAAAACTGCTGGGCTGTGTTGTGAATAAATCACATCAAACTGTAAGTGCCTTTTCCTCTTCATTCAACACACAACCCCACAGCTGGTGACCCCATTTTGGACATGGATCCGGCAACCAAAGATGGCGATGACGCGACGGCGAACAAAAGTACCGACTCATTCGGGAGTTTTACACCTCACGACACGACCGGAATTTTTCGCGCAGGTGTTCGACCACCTCCATTCTGGCCTGAAGAACCTGCTGTCTGGTTTTCCCAACTGGAAGGAAACTTTATACTATCCCGCATCACAGATGAAGATACAAAATTTTACTATGTGGTTTCTACTCTGGAGCAAAGATATGCAGCGGAAGTGAAAGATATAATTACTTCACCACCAAAATCAGGCAAATACGAGCGACTCAAGAGCGAGCTTATCAAGCGGTTATCCGCTTCAAGAGAGAAGGAAGTCAAACAGCTCTTGATGCATGAGGAGCTCGGTGATCGACGGCCATCACAGTTACTGCGTCACATGCAACGGCTGGCAGGCCCTTCAGTTCCAGAAGAGTTTATAAAAACCATCTGGACCAGCAGACTCCCTATTAATCTCCAGCCGATCATCGTGTCACAGAAGACAGCAGACCTACAAGCCCTAGCAGACTTGGCAGATAACGTGCATGAAATCGCACCGTGTACACCACAAGTTGCTGCTACGTCATCATCGCACACTGCTAGCTCAAGTTTAGACTCGATGTCAAGACAAATCGCAGAGCTGACACAGAAGGTCGAAGCCCTGACATCAAATAACCGACGAAGATCGCGCTCAACCAACCGTAACCATCAGCGTGACCGCAGCAGTAGTAGGACTCAATCCCAATCCAACTATCGAAGATTTCCTAAATGTTGGTATCACTTTAAGTACGGCTCTAATGCCAACCGATGTGTCAAGCCATGCGACTTCGGACAGGAAAACTCTCAGGGCAGTCGCTAATGGCGACGAGCGACAGGCCCACTTCAACTGGTTGCCTCTTCATTACCGACCGCAGGACAAAAATGCAGTTCGTCGTCGACACTGGGAGTGACTTTTGCGTTTTCCCGCGCACTCTACTTCGTGAACGCAGACCTCCGACCCAATATACACTCTATGCTGCAAATGGTACAACTATAGCTACTTACGGATTCGCCCACCTCGAGCTCAATCTTGGCTTACGGCGTGATTACAGCTGGAGATTCATCGTGGCGGACGTCACCAAACCAATTATCGGCGTCGATTTTCTGTCGTTCTACGGACTGATCGTCGACTGCCGTAATCAGCGCTTAATTGATAGCACAACCACTCTGAAGGCACCTGCATCGTATGTTCCATCCTCGAACAACCTGTCTTCAGTAAAAACGACAATTGGTGATTCAAAATATCATGAACTGCTACGTCAATACCCAGATATAACGCGACCAGCTGGAACTCAACGTATAATAAATCATAACACCGTTCATCATATACGGACGACGCCTGGACCACCGGTAGCTTGCTCACCACGCCGGCTGGCTCCAGACAAGCTAAAAATTGCGAAGCAAGAATTCGAAGCCATGATTAAGAATGGAACTGCTAGACCATCCGAAAGCCCGTGGGCGTCGCCGCTGCATCTCGCACCCAAAAAAGATAACGGTTGGCGCCCATGTGGTGACTACAGACTGCTTAACTCGAGGACTGTACCGGACAGATACCCAATAAAGCACATTGGGGACCTCAGCCACAACATTTCCGGATGTCGCGTTTTCTCAACCATAGACCTGGTAAAGGCTTATAATCAAATACCCGTAAATAATGACGATATTTGCAAGACTGCCATTACAACACCATTCGGAGTATTTGATTATCCATTCATGACCTTTGGCTTGCGCAACGCAGGTCAAACGTTTCAACGTTTCGTCGATGAAATCACTAGAGAGATGGATTTTGTATACGCGTACCTCGACGATTTTTTAATCTATTCAGCCGATGAAATTTCCCACGAAAATCACCTACGTCAACTGTTCGAAAGACTTCAAAAGTACGGCATGGTCGTCAACACATCAAAGTGCACATTTGGAGCGACGGAAGTGACTTTTCTGGGCTATAAAGTATCGTCAGCTGGTTTGAAGCCGCTAAAATCAAAAGTCGAAGCGATCAAAAACTTTCCTATACCGAAAACAGTGAAAGAATTGCGACGATTCTTAGGAATGATTAACTTTTACCGCAATCCAAGCCCCACTGCATGCACTGCTGACAGATAAAGTAAAAGGTGCACACCCGGTGGACATCAAAGGCGACAAGTTAAGAGCATTCGAAAGATGCAAAGATAGTCTGTGCCGCGCCGCACTCTTAGCGCCTCCAGACTTAAATGCTAAGCTCGCACTTGTAACAGATGCCTCAGACACCTCCATAGGCGCTGCACTTCATCAATATAAAGACAGCACGTGGGAACCCCTTGCATTCTTTTCGCGGAAGCTCAGTCCATCGCAAAGTAAGTACTCCCCGAATGACAGGGAGCTACTAGCGATATATGAAGGAATTCGCTACTTCCGACACATGCTGGAGGCGCGTCATTTTACGGTTTATACCGATCACAAGCCTCTGTGTTACGCTTTTTCAAAAAACAAAGCAAGTGCTCACCGAGACAATTCCGTCACTTAGACCTGATATCACAATTCACAACTGATATACAACATACTCAGGACGAGACAACGTTGTGGCAGACACTTTGTCCAGAGTGAATGAACTAGCGAAGCCCGTCGATCTAGAAGTACTGGCTAAAGCACAAAACGACGATCCAGAGATTCGACAAATACTCAGCGGAGGTACATCACTCAAGCTTGAAAATATGACAATCCCTGGAACGAAAACTCAAATATATTGTGACCGAAGTACCGAAACGATGAGACCCTTTGTAACCAAATCACTCAGACACCAGATCTTCGACAGTTTACACTCGCTTAGCCACCCTGGACCAAACGCTACAGCAAACCTCATTGCTCAGCGATTTGTGTGGCCTGGCGTGTATAAGGAAAGATTGCCGAGATTGGGCAAAGAACTGTCACAAATGTCAGCAAAGTAAAATCACACGATATGTAAAGACAACACCAGCCACATTCAATCTTCCACGAGCCAGATTTTCTACTATCCATATCGACCTCATAGGACCTATGCCTTCGTCGAATGGGTTCAGATATTGCCTCACAGCTGTGGATAGATTCACCCGTTGGCCAGAAGCTTACCCAATACACGACATCACGGCAGAAACAGTCGCCAAGGCTCTGATATCCGGATGGATAGCACGCTTCGGCTGTCCCACTACCATTATCACAGACAGAGGAAGACAATTTCAATCAGAACTTTTTAAGCACCTGTCAAAAATGGTAGGTTTTGAGCACAGGAGTACTACTGCCTACCATCCTGCCTGTAATGGGATGGTCGAGCGATTTCACAGACAATTAAAAGCTGCTATAATCTGTCACTCTAACGTCAACTGGACAGAAGCACTCCCATTTGTTTTACTTGGTATCAGAAGTGCTCTGAAAGAAGACATACAAGCTTCATCAGCAGAACTTGTCTATGGAGAACCGTTAAGGCTGCCAGGAGAGCTATTTCAACCAACAAGTGATAAGACAACAGACATCACTGATTTCATAGCACGCCTAAGATCAATTACCAGAGAGGTACAGCCACAACCAGCTTCCAGACACTGTCAGAAGACTGTATTTATATTCAAGGACCTAGCTACAACCACTCATGTCTACCTCAGAGATGATACTGTCAAAGGAGCACTGCAACCAGCTTACACAGGACCCTATGAAGTCTTAGAAAGAAATGACAAAATCTTCAAAATTCTGATAAAAGGGAAACCTGTAACTGTAATCATCGAAAAACTAAAACCTGCCTACACACTCACCTCAGAAAGCAACGGTGATCCTCCAAGTGCCGCAACTCCGCCGCCACCTGTACAGAAAACATGTCAACAGGAAACAGAGGAAAGACCTGAAAAGAAAACACGATCCGGGAAAACAGTCAGAATACCTGATTATTATCGCCCGTAGACGGTCTCTGGAGGGGTGTGATGTGGCGTGCTCCGCTGAAATTCCAAAAACCTGAAACAAAAATATAAATTAGTAAATAAACAAATGTATAAAATAATACAAATAAGGAATAGTACTTACCTTAACTGTACATTTGCCGATTATACCTACATTACTAGTATATAAATTACTGAAATATAATAATTAGTATTGTATAAATATAGACATACATACTTACTATATAATATAATATATACTTTTCGTACGAAGCGCATAGATAAATATCATACATAATATTATATAATATAAACATAGAATAATATATCAAACGTAATAAACTAATTTACTTGCCTCGATTTATATAAACTTAATATAAGTCTTAAATTCATAATAAGTACTTACTTGTTGTGGTAAATAAATCGTATCGTTGTCGTGCGTTAGAAATGTCTTGCGCCGCGTCCGCGGCAGGTACAGGACCGGTCGAATAAGCCCCGCCTCCTGCAGGCGCCCGCGTCGGCCGCTTGACGACAGTGAGCCACACGACTTTAGAGCAGACGCACGCTGCTCCGCGCTAATCGATACCTATACGCTCGTACGCTTCGCGCTTGCCTAATTTATCACTTTATGTTTAATTGTGCTTCTATCTATTCTTCCGAACTTTATCTCTTGTGCCTAATTCTTCGGACTGTGCTTTTCTTTCCTATGTGCCTCCTTCTGTAAAAACTGCTGGGCTGTGTTGTGAATAAATCACATCAAACTAAGTGCCTTTTCCTCTTCATTCAACACACAACTCCACATGTCCATTGAATATCGTACTTAATTTGTAAAGTTTTTATCATGTTTTCGTGACAACAATCTTGCGTCTCTTAAATATCCTAAAACGGGCACTAGGTACGGTGTCTGAGGGGCCTTTTCGGGGTTCACGAGGGACGCATGGCGCGGGGCGCGGGGCGGCGGGCGTCAGCGTGTTCGCGTGCCGAAGTTTGTAAACAAACAGACATGTGCCGGCCGTGATGTAAGCTTGTCACCAAAGTGAATTATTTGCAAGTGCGTTAAATGTGGTTATTTATTTGGTCTATTATTATAGTTAGTGATTATAATAATATATGAATCACAATGAAAAGAAGTGCAAGGATTCTTAAATTGGCAAACCGTAAGTACTTACCTTTTACTATTTAATTGAAAATTATAACACGGTTTTGGCGGGTAGCTGTCAAAAAGTTCACACGTATTTAATTGTGCTCCAGTTAATTTAATTTAAATAAATATCTATTTTTGATAAATAGTAAACTCATATAATTTTATGATTTAGTTTAATAGCCTACGGTACTTACTAGACATAAATTATCACTTTCCTTTCACTTTCTCTGGTCATACAACACAGTGACTCACAATGGATGTACTTTCCTTGTTAAACAAGAATATGATGGAAAGGAAAGAGATGTTTGCTGCCAAGATGACGTCTTTTGAAGAATCCCTCAATAGCAGAGATCACACGCCAGAATCTATGGTTGTTGCCAGTGAGTACCAAACTTTTAAAACTTTTATTTGGAAGGCTGTTTCCGGTCTCAGCAGACAAATGAAACTGATGCTTTATTCATTCGATGACTTCGAGATGAGATCACGCTCCAATATTTTGTTGGTACATGGACTTGCTGAGCATAAAGATGAAGACTTAGCTGCGGAACTTGTAAATATCTGTAGTGACAAGCTAAAAGTTCCTGTAAAACCTGAATCCTTCTCTGCTTGTTGGCGTATGGGAAAATCCTCAAGGGCTAACAAACCCAGGCCTGTTTTAGTTCGCTGCTCTGATTTGCGCGTGCGTAATATGATATGGGCCAATAAGAAGAATATGAAGGGAAGTGGTTTGACACTATCCGAATTTCTAACGGCTTCGCGACATGCGGTGTTTGCGGAGGCTCGTAAGGCATTGGGAGTTGCGGGATGCTGGACTAGTGACGGTAGAATTATTGCTGTGACAGCCAACGGATCGAGGCGTAAGATTACAACAATGGCCGAGCTTTGTAATGTATTAGATGAGCTTGCTGCGGCTAAAGGCAGTGAGCAGCAAGCAGTCGGCAGATCTGAACCAGCTACGGCCGCCACCCGAGCCCCGGCGACCAACGCGTCATCTTCTCGCTCGCAGACGAGGCCAGCTGCCGTCGGCGATATTGTTGACCGTCCACAGCGGAGCGCCAAACTTCAGGCCATGACAAACATCAAGTGAAGTAATTCTGTCCGTTTAGGTTGATGCTAGTTTTCGTCTGTAGTTCCAAATTTATCTTTTGTGGCGGTACCGTAATATATTATGATTTGATTTTTTCCTACGGCTATGCAAGAGGTGTCAAAATTTGCGTTATGATACATAGATTACGATTATCATAAAATTTAATCAGATATCTATCATCTTGAGACCTCTACCGGACCGTAAATTTATTTAAATTTGCCAATTTAAGGGGTTTCTAACATAATCTATAAATCATACAAAAATAACTTTTTAATAATTTTTAATAATTTAACAGTACACCAGTGAGTTAAAGCATGGTTTAAAATAGTTGAAAGACAAACAAATCTATAGGTACTTTAAAAACAAAACTACTTTTTGTGCCTAAAATTAGGCATTTCCGCGCGAGATTTTAATCTGTTCCTAATGAAACCATCCCGAGCTGTAACGTCCGTGACGCTTTGAGAAGCCTCCGTCACTATTTTAACACATCTTTTCACTGACTGTGTGTGACAGGGAAAGTCAACGATATCGAGGCTCTGTTGTTCAGCCTTAATTCTAAGGTCATCGTTAGAGACGTGTCGCAGAATTGGTGGAGCTGATATCTCACACTTTTGCCAAAATATTATGTCAATGTAATCTCGCGCAGAAAAGTTAATTTTTGGTACTTTAAATACCCTTCGAGATTCCTCTTTTCTACTTCTCTGCCCTTTAATATTTTGCGATAGGCAAGATCTCGAATATGATCTCTATCGTCGAATAACATGGTAATAAGCAAGTTTTCAGGGTGCGATAAAAAGGCGTTTCTTTCGATCACTGAATCTACAATTGATCTCTGCTTACTAGGTAAAAATCGAGAATACACAATCATTTGAAATATATGCTTGGCTCTATCTTTAAATGATGAGTTTTGTTTGATGATGAACCAAACAGGAGCGTAAACTTTGACCACGTAATTCACAAGTAGCTGCAAATTATCTGACGGCGAAACAGTACTCACGTAAAGTCTAAGTATGCGATTCGCAGTGGTGAGCCATCTCGAATGCGTCATTTTTCCAGGTTGGCGGCTAGCTAGCTCGGAGGAACAGTCACCACTCATCACAGCATAACACATTTCCTAGAGATACTTTTGATCCTTGCTTAGTTTCTTTACTATGTTATCAGTTAATTCGAGCAAATTACCAGCAACTGCAATAAAAGACGTCAAGGGTTTACTTTCACAAGGCCCTAGCTGTTTTACAATAGGTCCAGAGTATTCTTTTGGTCCGGACGTGCTACAATCGAGAGACATAAACAAATGGCGTAGTGGTAATTCATTCGCGTAAAGCATACAAAAACACCACTGCAATGGCCTCTTCAAATATTTTTCCAGGTACTGAATGACACCTCCCTTCCAACCTGTATTCGTAGCAGTACCATCGCACCCCACACAGATCACCTCTTCCAAGTTCAATCCTTGATTTTCTAACAAAGATATGATAGAAGTGACGATTCCTTTGGCAGTGCCACGATTTGGCGTTGTGTGTCCCAAATAAATCGATCCCGGCTCAGTTAGAACTGAAATGTGCTCTTCCAAGACTTCTCTGCGGTGGTACCAATCGCCTATTTTATTGTTTATGAGTGACTTGTCCTTTCGTCCATCAAAGTAGATACTTTTTACTACGATCGCATCAATATCTTTGCTGGCCTTGGTCCGTGCTTTTGAAACAGCTCTATGGATTTTATTCTTATCAATAACAAGACTTAGATCTTCGGAAGATACAAATCCTATGTCAGCTAAGACTGCCGAAGCAATCGCAGCCGCAGATCGCGTTGATATTTCATACCGATCACATATCTTAGCTACTGTTGGCAGCGCTAAAGTGTTCCGATGCATCGAAGTAGAAGGAGTCTCATTTACAAACACATCACCACTTGGAGAAAGCTCTATTGCAGGCAGCTGCGATCGGGGTAGCAACTCGTGCACTCGAACAGAATTAGTTTCTTGAGATGTACTTGGAAAACGTGCGTGCTCTATCCGCTTCAAATTTTCTTGTCTGTGATGTTTTTTCAAAAGTCTTGCCGTTTCTTTTGTGTCTATACTGCTGATTGCCATTTTTTTATCACTTCTTTGGTCCAGTAAAAAGTCTCTTTCAGTAATAGGAACTTTCTTAGGCTTTTTGCAGGAGCAAATGTCAAACGACGTGCACTTACAAGCAGCAATGTCGAAGAGCTTGTTCGCCGATTCCAAAAAGCACTTCAATTTATTTTCATAGCTAACATTTCTTTTATTTTTCGGATATCTTATTAATGAATGGTATTTGTCAAAATATGATTTTAGCAACTCTGGGTTAGTCGTTCATTGGAAACGATAGGAATCGAGGCTTTGGTCCAAATCGTACTTAATTTTTCAGAAACTATTGGAAAAATTTCTATGTTAGAAGGATTTTTCCGATTCCTCTGTAGTTTTAATTCATTTTTAGTAAACAAAATGAATCTAATAACGTCACTTATCACTGGTAACTGGCGATCGTCAAGTACTTTATATGGTCCTAATATAGCACAAGTAGTCTCACTGCGCCTTGAACCCATTATTGTATGTAAACAAATACACGTATTTTATCAGAAGAAAGTACGGAGCGACACTATAAAGCAATAAAACCATAATAGAAATGAGACGAACTGCCTCACCGTTAAAGTAGAGAATTTGAGAATAACAAGTCAAAACATGAATTTCACAAATTAGATCCAAACCAATTCTTTATTGAAAACTACTTGTCGCTATTTACTAATCGTATTTTAAGGTTCTACTGTCAATAGAATTAAAAATTAAAATGGTAATAATATAAATAAAATAAAATATGCGACATTGACTAGAGGGTTATTAAGTGATTTTTTGTAAAATAAAAATGACGGTAGAGGTCTTAAGATATTATTTTATATTTAAGTATTTTTACGGTAATCTACAACTAACAACGCAATTTATATATTTTTTTTATTATAATATATATATATATATATTATTTATTTCTACAATATATATATATTGTAGAAATAAAGACTAAATAATGCCAGATTACAATGTTTTTTATTAATTAACTCAACTGAGTACAAATACAACTTGACAAAAGAGAATGATTACACCGCAGACGCAGACAGCGGAGCACAGACAATAAAAAGTAAAAACTGTCATAGACGAAAAATATCTATTAAGCAGCAGAGAAGAGGCTCCACTTGTGCCTATTATCTATCAACATCCTCCCTTAGGCACAATCCCATCTTCGAAGAACAAAATGCAAGCTTGGAATATGAAGTCGCTTTGGTAAGGGAATCTGCAACCATTTGGTCCGTTGAGATGTAGCGTACATTAATGGAACCTGCATTGATCTTGTCTCGAATGAAATGATGCCTCATATCAATGTGCTTCGTTCTTGAGTGATACCCATCGCTACCTGAAAGTTTTATAGAGCTTTGATTATTACTATAAATTACCAATGGTTCATTTTTCAGTTGTGGCCATATGTCTTCCTGAAATTGCTTGAGCTACAAAGCTTCTTGTTCACATGATGACAAGGACATATACTCTGCCTCGGTAGTAGATAGAGCCACAGTAGGCTGGCGTCTAGAGTTCCAACTGATTGATCCTCCCTGGAACAGAAATATGAAACCGGTACAAGAACGTCGGTCATCCTTCGAGCTTGCCTAATCAGCATCACAATAGCCATGTGTAATTTTTTCTTTAGTGCACTTCTTGTAGGCAAGTCTTAAATTTTGTGTTCCCTTTAGGAATCGCATTACACGTTTAAGAGCAGTATAATGTTGTTTTTCTGGCTTGTTATTATATTATATTATATTAAATTTGCTCAACATATTAACAACATAACTGATATCTGGCCTGGTGACTTGAGATATATACAGAAGACATCCAATAATTTCCTGGTAAGATGCATTATCTAGGATTTCATTTTCATCACAGCTATCATAAGTACTGTTCATGTCTAATGGGCTTCTAACGGCCTTACAGTCAGCCATTCCATATTTATTTAAAACTTCCTGTATATATTTCCTTTGATCCAAATAAATAACACCTTTATCCCTTTCTCTTTCCACATGAATTCCTAGACAGAAGGTAGATTCACCGAGATCTTTCATTTTAAATTTCTTATTGAATTCATTTTTGATGTATGTTATCGATTGTTGATTATTCGAAAATATTAATAAATCGTCGACATATATGGCCACAAACATTAAATTACTTTCATTATTAATTTTATGGTATACACAGGGATCTAGGCGCGACTGTAAGAGGCCCATGCCTTTTAATGAAGAGTCTAGCTTTTTATTCCATAATCGACTGGCTTGTTTAAGACCATATAATGACTTTTTTAACTGGCAGACATCATCACCTCTTTTATATAAAGGTGGTTGAACCATATAAATCTCTTCCTGAATTTCACCTTGAAGAAAAGCTGAGACAGCATCCATTTGGATGATATCTAAATCATACTTGGCAGACATAGCAAATAAGTATCGCAAAGATGACATCCTCACCACTGGTGAATAAACTTCATTGTAGTCAATACCCTTTCTTTGCGAGCAGCCTTTAATAACTAATCTTGCTTTATATTTAATTATTTTACCATCCTCATTGGTTTTTGTTTTAAACACCCATTTGCACTGTATGGCACGTTTCCCAGAAGGTAAAGTAAGCAGTTCCCATGTTTTGTTTTCAATAAGAGAGTTGTACTCCTCATCCATCGCATCTTTCCAGAGGTGAGCATCAGTACCAGACAACGCTTCTTCGACAGTCAGTGGGTCTGCATACATACATACATACTATCACGTCTTTATCCCTAATGGGGCAGACAGAGCATTTTGGGTCTTGCGGTTCTATGCAGAGCCCAGGGCCGCAAGACCCAAAAGCCACTTTTAGCGTCATGGTGGGCGAGAAGATGGAAAAGCAATCAAAAGAGTGATGGGTTGCTAGCCGCATCGCCAGTTAACATGATTTGAATTTTTGCCCATTCCCTCGATCGGCTTTTACGATCTGCATGGGAAGAGAAGTAGCTGGTACATTCTAAGTTTTTTTATTTCTCCCAGACCAGCATGGGACTGCAACCTGCGCAATATAAGAAAAATGATTGTCTTGTAAATTTGTTTTCTGATGTGATCTCTGTGTCACATTAGTAAAAGATTCACCACTATAATCATATTCGTTGCTAGTATTGGGTACATAGGTTTCATCATTTTCGTCATTTTTATTCATTATGCAGCTGTCAAAAGATGTATCTGAACTTTGTGCAGACAAAGTCTCATTGGAAGGCCCACATTCTGAGCTGTCAGAAGTAGTCTCTCCCTTTTCAATACTAAGATGTTCATGATTGGGTTCAGAGCTAAGATCTATCAAGCTGATAGTAGGTATGGTAGTTGATGGCGATGGTACATAATCCCAATCATTTCTTAAATGCTCATAGAATACAACATCTCTGCTTATTACAGTTTTTTTGGTTTTAAGGTCATACAATTGTTGTGATAATACCAAAGGGTACCGCTTTGGTATTATCACAATAACCAGCAAAAATTAACTCTTGTGACTTTTTATCCCACTTTAGTCTATTCTGCTTTGGTATATGTACCATTGCCTTACAGCCAAAAACTTTTAAATTAGAAATATTGGGCTTCTTACCAGACCATCTCTCGAACGGTGTTACCTCAGCCAATGATGGTGATCGGTTTATTACATATACAGCAGCTGCCACAGCTTCTGCCCATAAATATTTCTTCAGATTTGCATCAAAAAGCATGGATTTTGCACGCTCAACCAAGGTCCTGTTCATACGTTCTGCCAAACCATTTTGCTGTGCCGTGTACGGGCAACTTCTTTGGTGTTTGATGCCGGAATCTGCTAAAAATGATAAAAATTCGTTATTACAGTATTCTTTACCATTGTCTGTTCTGAGGATTTTTATTTTCCTGTCCTTTTCGTTTTCGATCTCCTCTTTAAATCTCTTAAATACAGACTTTATATCCAGTTTGTTCTTAAGGAAATATACATAAACCTTCCGTGAGTAATCGTCAATGAAAGTTATAAAGTACTTTGCCCCACCAGCTGACAGGATATCCATCGGGCCACATAAATCAGAGTGGACAACTTGTAACAATCCATCAGCTCGAGAACCGGACTCTGGAAACGGAAGTCTGGCCTGTTTCGCTTCACAACAAGGAATACAAACAGAATTAGCATTATTATTTGTTATACTTATACCTTCAGTGCAAGATTCTAATTTCTTTACATCTGCCATGTTTAGATGTCCCATTCCTCGATGCCAGGTGTATAAATCAGCTTTACTTGAATAAGCACTGCATGCATTGCCAGTGAGAGTATTTAATTTGTACATGTTATTTATCAATGTTGCCGTAGCCACTAATTGTCTTTTGGGATTAAATATACTACAGCCAATGTCAGTAAATTCAACTTTACAACCATTTTTAGTAAGTTGGCTGACTGATATCAAGTTTGCTGTGAGCTCCGAAATAAATAGTGCATTTCTCACCTGGATGTAATGTTCTTCATCACTTATATTAGTTTGAATGTTTACATTACTGTAACGGTATTATTATTAGCCACCCTTATCTTCTGGATCGGAGGGGGCTGCAAATCATACATCCAGTCCTCCAGTCTTGACATATGCATTGTAGCGCCTGAGTCGATGTACCAGTCACTGTTATTAATGGAACTAAAAGCTGAAAAAAACAGCTGAAAAAATATTGTTATCATTATCATCTTCTGGCTTCTTCCGAGTGCATTGATTTTTGTAATGCCCATATTTATTGCAATTAAAACAACGTGGTCCTTTTCCTTTAGGTTTGTAGCTACTTCTGTGTTTCGTAAAAAATGCAGAAGACTCTGAAACCTTAACTTCTTGCAAGAGTTTTGTCTTCACGAAATCTGATGAAATTTTAATGTTGCTACTCTCCAGGCCCATGATCATGGGTTTGTAATCGTCTGGCAAACCCGCCAGCATTAGTGTTCCTAACCATTCATCTCCAACTTCGAACCCAATATTTCGTAATTTGTGAGCTGTACTCATAAGCTTGTTGACATATTCTTCAACACTGCTGCAATTATCGAGTGACGTATTGATCAGGTCCTTTAACAATCCGACTTTTCTCGACAGCCCGGAATCCTCGAATGCCACTTGTAAATTTTTCCAGACTTCTTGAGATGAGTTGGCATTTTCTATATGTACGAAGTTAATGGGATCTACCAACAAAATAATCTTGGATTTGGCTTAAACGTCTTTTCTTTTGTCGACGTCAGTCCCGGGATCAATACATTCCCACAAATCTTCTAATTCTAAATAGGATTTCACTGCGAATTGCCATGTCGAATAGTTGTCGCGTCCAATCAACTTTTCAATATGGATATTGGAATTTGAATTAATATTTTTTTTTGGACTGATGAATTTCGCGAAAATAATTAGTCTGACATTAAATAGGTCAGGAGTGGCCTATAACCTGTAGAAATAAAGACTAAATAATGCCAGATTACAATGTTTTTTATTAATTAACTCAACTGAGTACAAATACAACTTGACAAAAGAGAATGATTACACCGCAGACAGCGGAGCACAGACAATAAAAAGTAAAAACTGTCATAGACAAAAAATATTTATTAAGCAGCAGAGAAGAGGCTCCACTTGTGCCTATTATCCATCAACAATTATATATATTATATATATTTTTTTAGTTATATTTATAGTTCAAGTCATGTCTGATGTTCTAAGTGATAATTCTGATGTAGATTACTTTTCTTTATCCTCATCGTCTGATAGTTTTTTGAGTGTAGATAATGATGATATGCCTTCACTGAATGAGAAATTAAGTAGCACTTTTTCCTCTTGTGCAAAAAATTTTAACGTCGCTCATATTAATGCACAAAGCATTCCCGGCCTTTACACCGACTTATTAGGCACCTTTGCCTCAATAAATCTTCATGCTATTTTGGTGTCAGAAAGTTTTTTGAAACCATCTCTTTCGTCCACGTTGTACCCACTTCCTGGATTCATCAGAAATGATAGGTCATACTTGGCTTCTTCAGGGGGTGACTCTAGAATGGTTAAATACGGAGGTGTAGCAATCTATTTGCGTAGCGATATCCCATGTCGCATTATATCGCAGTCCCCATCCTCTTTTTTGTCTCCTGAACATCTTTTCCTTGAAGTTTCCCTCAAAAGTTCCGAAATTCTTCTTGGTGTATATTACAGCCCCTCTCTTCACATTATTACTTTCAGTCTTTTGAATCCCTTTTGTCCAATTTTCGTAGTCAATACGATCATCTTGTTGTTATGGGTGATTTTAACACGTGCCTCATTAAAAGCGACTCTCGATCTTCTTCCCTTCTTTCACTTCTTCATTCTTTAGATCTACATTGCCTTCCTCTTGGCCCTACCCATTTTTCTCACAATGATCCACCATCTCTTTTAGATCTCATTATTACCTCGAGCCCAAACCTTGTCTCCTCACATGCGCAATTCAATGCTGCTTGTTTCTCGGCCCACGATCTTATTTACGCTTCCTTTAGAATACGTATGCCTAAATGCCGACACAAGATCATTATGCGGCGTAACTTTAAAGCTATTGATAAAGACCTTTTTTTAGCGGATTTTGCTGCGACCAATTGGGAAACAGTATTAACTGCCTCTGACGTTAATGTTAAAGTGGAGGTGTTTAACTCTACACTATTGTCTCATTTTGATAAACATGCGCCAGTTAAATCAGTCAGAGTTAAACATTTTCCAGCTCCGTGGCTCTCCCCTGAAATTAAGGGTTTCATGGCCAGAAGAGATAGAGCTAAAATTAAGCTACGCCAGTGCCCTACTGATGAAAATCGCCAAACATATATTTCTCTCCGTAATTTATGCAATAAAAAGTGTCGTGAAGCTAGGAGAAAATACATTCATACCAATGTTGAAAACTGTCCGCCTGGTAAAATGTGGAATTTTCTAAGAGGCATGGGCTTAGGTAAACAAAAGGCGGCAAGTGATTTTTCTTTTGACGTAAATGCTCTGAATAAACACTTCAGTACTTCCCAACCCAATCTCACCCCTAGTATCAAACAAGCAACTTTAGCTGACCTCTTATTTAAACCTGTTTCTGATTACCCTTTGTTTAATATCCCTGATTTTTCTAGTGAGGAAGTAGTTTATATCATTTATTCTATTACATCGAAAGCTGTAGGCAACGATGATATCTCCTTGGACATGATCAAACCTTTAGCTGGTCTGTTATCTCCTATTATTGCAAATATATTAAACTGCTCACTTTCTTCTGGTATCTTCCCTTCTGCCTGGAAATATGGTCATATTATTCCTCTACCCAAAAAACCTAATCCATCTCATCATCATCATATCAGCCACAGGAAGTCCACTGCTGGACATAGACCTCCCCCAAGGATTTCCAAAACGACCTATCGGAAGCGGCCTGCATCCAGCGCCTTCCTGCAACATTGCGTAGGTCGTCTGACCATCTAGCAGGTGGTTGCCATACACTGCGCTTGCTGGTACGTGGCCGCCATTCAAGAACCTTTCTGCCCCATCGGCCATCGGATCTTCGCGCTATGTGCCCCGCCCACTGCCACTTTAATGAGCTAATCCGCTTGGCTATGTCAGTGACCTTCGTTCTTCTACGAATCTCTTCATTTCTGATTCGATCACGTAGAGAAACACCGAGCATAGTCCTCTTCATAGCCCGTTGAGCGACCTTGAGCCTTCTTATGAGACCCATAGTAAGGGACCACGTTTCAGAGCCATAAGTCATCACTGGTAACACACATTGATTAAACACTTTTGTCTTGAGGCACTGAGGTATTCTAGACGATAAAACACTGCGCAATTTTCCGAACGCTGCCCAGCCTAGTCGAATTCGTCGAAAGACCTCTTCCTTGAAGCTGGAACTTCCTGCCTGGATCAATTGACCCAGGTAGATATACTGATCTACAACTTCTAGGGTGGAGCTCCCAACAGAAACAAGTGAAGGCGTAACGTGCCTATTTGACATGACCTTCGTCTTGTCAATATTCATTTTTAGGCCTACCTGTTGGGAAACTCGATTTAGGTCTTCAAGCATCGTACTTAAGTCCTCCATCGATTCTGCCATGACAACGATATCGTCGGCAAATCGAAGGTGAGTGATATACTCGCCATTAATGTTAATGCCCAGTCCTTCCCATGCCAGGAGCTTAAAGGCATCTTCCAGAGCGGCGGTAAACAGTTTTGGAGATATGACATCTCCCTGTCTTACGCCTCTTTGCAATGGAATATCCTTCGTACTGTGCTCCTGTACTCAGACCGACATAGTGGCTTTGTTGTATAAGCACTTCAACACCTCGATATACCTACAGTCAATTCGGCACCGCTGGAGAGACTGAAGCACGGCCCACGTTTCGATCGAATCGAAGGCTTTTTCGTAGTCCACGAACCCTAAACACAATGGCCGATTATACTCCCTCGTCTTCTCTATAACCTGCCGTAATGTATGGATGTGGTCCATGGTACTATAGCCTTTTCGGAATCCGACTTGTTCGGGAGGTTGGAAGGCATCAAATCTGTTAGTGAGACGGTTTGTGATAACCCTCGAAAACAACTTATAGACATGACTAAGAAGCGTGATGGGCCTATAGTTCTTCAAGAGAGTATTGTCACCCTTTTTGAAGAAAAGTACCACCACGCCCCTGTTCCACGCTTCTGGCGTTACGCCCTCGAGCAGGACGGAATTAAAGAGCCTCTGAAGGACTTTCAGTACCGGCGTTCCGCCCGCTTTCAGAAGCTCTGCTGTGATCCCGTCCTCGCCCGGCGCCTATGACGACTCCTCAGACATGAAGATATATTGTAGTTTATGTATTTCATTTATTATATTATTTATAGATGTAGTTTGTTTTGGATATATATAAGTTTATGTATTATACGTATGTTTTTTTTTTTTACAAATTCAATAGATATTTATCAAAAATTAAAATAAAAAAAATAAAAAAATCAATCAAAAATGCCCCCACGGATTGTACCCGGCTCAAAGGTACCCATGATGCTAGCTGCATTTCCTCTCTGAATAGCAATGGATATCCGTTGAACCAGGTACCAGCCGGAGCGGTAGTCATAACCTCGATCTCTCAAACGACGTCCTATCTCACCAACAAAGTCCCTAGCTTCCGGACACCATGGGCCTGCAGTCTCTACGGCGACGGGCACAAAATCATAATGTGTACTTAACATTGAATATTTTGCTTTTTTTTGGCTAGCAGCAGCCTGCGCAGCCGCCCCGGGTGAACGCGTGGTGCAAGTGAGATAGGACGCCGCGTAAGTGCTGACGCATGTTGCGTCCCATAACAGACTCCGTCCTCTCTGCCACGGAATCAACGTTAGTCCATCGGGTCTTTTGCCATCCGTCCTTGATAGACCTGGAGGCTCTAATTGGCAAGGAATATTTGCTGAAATTAATGCCCAACGTATAATGTCATTAATTGCGTGATGGCGCGACAAACGACCAGCACATCGTACACAACCAAGTGCATGATGCCCATCCGCTTCAACTGTTTCCCCACAGATACAACGATGCGGCTCACATACTGCACAGCCCAATCTTAATGCCACAGCCACTCTCAAAGAATCATTATCTAAGAGCATGCTGTGCCATCGCCATCCATGGGGACATGGATGGCGATGGCACAGCATGCAGCCAAGCTCCAGATTCTGGTTGAGCTGAAGCTTTAATTCTTGCTAAATGAGCACCATTTGCCTGGCTTTCCAACTTCCCTAAAATAAATCGTGATCTGGCGTCATCCCAGAGCTTTTGTACCTCCCGTACGTACCTAGTACGTCTGTCAGGAAAATTTTCATTCGGACATTTCATAGACCAAGCTAATAAAGCCTCACTCACATGGGGTAAAATCAATCCGTCACCATTAATGTTTAATATTTTAGCAACTAAATTGACCGCCCCATGTGAGGATGCCAAGAAGGCCGGAACCGAAACTTCCGACAAGCGACGAACACCAGACCTCCATGTCTAACAGGTAGAGAAGCTTGGACCCATTGAGCTTCGTCGAGCTTAACATTGAGTATGGTCTCCAGACTAATCCGTAATGCATCATCAAAACATTGAATTTCCCGGGGACATAACCAAGCTGGGCATGCTCTAATGATATAGGTCATACGAGGCATAGCGAGAGAACCCCAAAGGATCGCCAAAGCCATGTGCGACGGCAATTGTTTCAACCGCTCACGTGAGGCAATAAAAGATGATAATTTGTCCATTATCGCCGCTGGAATCGCCTGTTCAGAAATGGGGGCACCTAAGAGTGTAAAATTATCATCACCCATAATTTTTACTTCTGGCAACAAAGCTTCAAAACGTGGAATGGATGCCAAAGCTTCGCTTCCGCTTACATATACCTGGCATTTGTCTGTGCTTAGCCTTAAACCAAGTGATTGAAAGCTTTCAGTTAAATATTGCAAATCCGGATGACCACCCAAAGTACCGTCATCTAAGTAGTATCGTTGAATTTCGTTGAATTATTATTATTATTATTATTTTTTTTGCATTTATTTAACGAACTTCTTAAACTAGGATACAATAGTAAAAATAATTACAAATTAAAACTAATGTGACTGTTGTTTACTGGTGGCCCCACACTAGGCAACAATGCCTGTCCTGTGGTAGCCTTTCTTACATTAACAAAACTGGTTTTATTATATAAACTAACTTAAACCGGCGATAACTTAGTAACAGAAAAAGCTTATAGGTAGCATAATGTTATTAATTTTATTTTATAATCTAGTAAGTAAATGATCGGATCCAACAATTATCAAAAGAAAAACTTGACAAGTAATAATATAATGGAGTTCGGTACATTAGTCCTCAATGCGTAGGAACTTTTCGGTAAAATCATAAGTCCATGGTAGCAAAAGTGATTGAATAGAAAATTTCGCTGTTCCAACTGAAGATTCTCTGATGTTAAACATCCTGCAAATACTATTATAGATAAAGGACGATGCAAACTGAGTGAAGCGGTGGGCAAAGGCAGTGTTGACGCAGTGGATAGAAATTCTAAATACTCGCCTATTAACCAAAGTGGGATATTTTGGAGATTTTAAAACCTGGCGATGAGTATCTATAGCGATTCTTAAAATATAGAGCTTACGCACACTTAAAACTTTTGCCTCGTCGTAAAGGGAAACTGTAGGATACAATAAGGGTCTATTCATCATTGCTTTGAGGATGGCTCGCTGAGTCCTTTCAATTTTAATCATATAGCAAGTTGATGCACCACCCCAAATGGATATACAGTAATTGAGAATGGATTCGCAAAGGGCATGATACACTGTTATTAATAGATGTCTATTGGCTGATTCTCTAAGAAGTTTCATAACGTATACTAGTTTCCGTAGACGTTTACAGGTCACTTCAATGTGTGAGGCAAAGGACAGTTTTTCATCTAGAGTAACCCCAAGATAACGTACAGTTGGTGATCTCTCAATATTAACGCAGGTACAGTTACAGTTAAGGTTATTATTTATTTGTATACTGTTGCAACTATGCAATTTGACCTGAGGAATGATAGCTGGCTCAGATGCCGCAGTTTTGTGAAAACATAGCAATTTGGATTTTTTAGCATTCAAAGTTAAAACGTTATGGTTCAGCCAGTTTGATATAATCAGCATGCCCCTATTCACATTTTGAAAACAGTCTTCCCAATTTTTGCCGGAAAAAATAATAGCCGTATCATCTGCATAGCACACAATAGACGCATGAGGTATTTTAAGCGAAGCCAGGCTATTAATGTAAGCTAAAAACAAAGTGGGACCCAAGATACTGCCTTGGGGCACGCCGAAATTTACTGGTTTTAAGCTACTCACCTCCAAATCCACTCGAATACATTGTTGCCTACCTGTTAAGTAGTTTCTGAACCAATTTAAGGCCATACCTCTTACACCTAGTTGCTCCAGCCTACGCATTAATATCGGTATGGACACGGTATCGAAGGCACTTGAAAAATCCAAGAAGAAGCCAGCGCAGCGTCGCCCTTCATCTAGATGAGTTACAACAGTGTTTGTGAGATAGGACACCGCTTGTTCAGTAGATCTGTGCCTTCTAAAACCAAATTGCTGATTAGATAATAAGTTGTGCGATTCCAAGAAACTCAATAGTCTAGAATTGACCAAACCTTCAAGTAGTTTTGATAAAGATCCTAAAAGGGAAATTGGTCTGTAATTTCGGGGGTCATTCATAGGACCACTTTTATGTATTGGCAACACTGCAGCAGTTTTCCAGTGGGCAGGAAATGTTCCCGTTTCAAAGCTTAAGTTAAAAATATGCGCCAAGGGTAATGCAATATACTTTCCAATGATTTTAATAATGCGATTTGATATTCCGTCAAGACCCGGTGAGCAATCAGTTTTTAGGAGATTTATTCGTGACTCCACTTTACAGGGATCAGTGGGGCTTAGAAAGAATGATGTAACTGGACCAGATGAAACATTTATTTTAGATGCCAGGGATACCTCACTTTCATTGATTTTGTGAAGAATTTGATCTGCCAGAGATTTACCAATGGAAGTAAAGTAATCATTGCAGTAATCAAGAGAAGTCACTGGAGAGTCTTTTATTTGAGTGAGTTGGTGTGATGATACCTTTTTTGGTTGAGTGTGAGTAACTTGACGGATACTTTTCCAGAGCTTTTTAGGATTCTTATGATTTTCAGTAAGAATTTTTGCATCATGCTCATTTTTTAGTTTTCTGATTAAGTTATTATAGAAATTACGATACCTAATGTACACTTGTTTTTTTACTAGATCATTGGGATTTTTACGTACATCAGTATGTAGCTTATCTTTATGATTAGAACATCTCATTAGGCCACGAGTCATCCATGGTTGAATAAGGAATTCAGAGTGACTAACTTTAACAAATTTTGAGTTATTTTTGATAGCTACTTCAATTCTTGTTTCTAGTAATTTCGCAGCTTTAGTAGGACATTGGATATGTAAAATATCCGTCCAGTCAAACTCCCCCATTTCCGCTATTAGACCTTTGTAATTGATTTTGTTACGATACCTAGATTTGGGTTTTAAATGTTTTGACAAATCCAGTGAAAAACCGACCATATTTGGATAATGATCAGTCAGAGAGGTATAGCACACAACCGAGGTTGCAGTACATCTGGTTGGGATAAATATATGATCGAGACATGCATTCTTACGTGTGGGTTTAGTAATGGCTGGAATGTAACCATATTCTGACATAAGGCACAGGTAATCATGATTTGCATCATCGGAGAGAATTTCGATAATTATGTCTCCCGCTATTATAAGTCGGTCTTTATATGCTACATTTTCAAGTTCTGTGCCAAGAGAGATCAAAAAAGGTGTATAATTGGTAAATGACGGAGACCTGTAAATGCCCATTATTGAGAATACTCCAGGTACTTCGGCAAGTACGCAGTTTGCATCTACAAGAGGGGGCTCAGAAAAATTTGGAGACCATTTGTTTTTTATATAAACCACAACACCACCAGCCTTGTTTATAAATTTATTTGTGTTAGACGAGATATAACCTGGGATATGAGGAATTATGGAAACATCAGAAATCCAGCACTCAGTCAAAACTATGGCATCGAATTTGATGTTAAGTCTAGCCAAAAGGATCATAAAAGCATTGAAGTTATGTTTTACACTTCTTATATTCATGTTCAATACTTTGAAAGGAAAATTATTAGTAAGCGTATGACACTTCTCAGATATATCGACAGCATGGCAGGGAATATCAAAAGAGTTATCAATGTTATCTAGCAAATCTATGGTGGCCATACCTTTATACAAAAAATAAATGTGCAATAGGGGAAATTCAAAGTTGCCATGCTGTGTAATAAGGTAAAAACGGTGTTAAGTAAAAAAGGTAAAAGTGTGCAAAAACGTGATGAAAAACGTTGACTAGACTTACATGCAATGATTTTCTGGGAATTTGCTAAATACATGTACAATGAGAGGGCAAGCAAGAGAGTGTAATAAATCTTTTCAAGGGGTTGACCCAGGTGCTGGTCCGGCCAGACCGCAGATGTCATTCTGGGATGCAATGCGCAGTGCCGCACTGCCTTCCTTCTTGCGGACATAGATGCAACCATTCTTGACCCAGCAAAACTTGAAGTCGCATGCCATGGCTCGTTCTCTTGCAATACGAAATAACTGGCGATTCTCCGTAGTCAGCCTTTCATTTACATAAATTCTTCTATCCTGTCCTCCCTCAATCACATCTCTGCTATTTAGGTTACGTCTCGCCCTAGCTTCTTTCAGAAAGTTGTCCCGGATAGATTTCTTCGCGAAACGCACCACAAGAGGACGTGGAGCATTTTTATCTCCGGAAATCCGACGGGGCCCGGCTCTAGATGAATCGTCTATGTCATTATGATCTAAGGAAAGTCCAACCTTAGTTGCAAGAACTAGAGCCAAATGAGCTGGTTGTTCACCGTTGCTCTCTTGTAGACCTAGGACCTCAACTTCGTTTTTCAAACTTTGCTGGTTCATAGAGGCCAGCCGATATTCCAAGGTTTTAACCATCAGTTCTAGTTCTTGATTTCTGTGTTCCGAAATTTCCTGTTTAGAATCCAAGTCTAATTGTTTAAGGTCCAGAACATCTTGTTTGGACTCTATGGCATCCATTCTTTTCGCATTCTCCAAAAGAGCTGAATTGATTGCATCTAGCCTAGAGTAAATCTCTGGCTTGAATTCCTCAAATCCCTGTCTCATAGCCTTAATTTCCAAGTACAGAGCATGAGAAATGTCTAACTCAGGGGCTGGCTCAGTTAGATTCGATTCCTGGGAACCAGGGTTTGGAGCGGATTTCTTGCGATGTGTTACATTGTCAGAAGCATAGAATGCTGTGGCTCGAATAGGCGTCGAAGAGTCCAAAGTTTTTCTCTTTGAGGCGCGACATTCTGGGCAGATCCAAACCGAGATCTCATCTTTAGAGAGACTGTTAGCATTACTACAGGTAACGTCGTATATCTTTTTGCAAGACACTGATGAGCAGGTGATTTGGCGACCTTTTATATCTTGGTGACATCCAGCGCAGACACGACAACTAGTAGGCGGCATCTTGCACCAGCACAAACACCTTTAAAACGAAATTCCAAGTAAAGGTAAGCAAGCGGGTCGGCCTTTATCACTCTTGGTACCGGTTAAGCGATAGTTGCACAGTCTTTACGCTCAATAACTCAGTACAGGGGCCGACGCACACATCAACAGCAAGGCGATTACGCGACGAACCGGTCGGCGAGATACGTCATCCGCTTGTGCCGCGCGCTGCGTTTAACTCACTTGCAGGTAAACAAATAGATAATTGTAATATCGTCAGTTTAAGAAACGTATTTATACTGCTTATTCACTGCACTTACAGATGTTTATTTTAACACACCTTTTCTTGCACACTACAAGCTTTAGAATATTATAATTTTCAGGGTTTAAGAGATAACCTGGCACGATATTTGAAAAAGTTAACTAGGAGCGAAGTAAGTTAAGTACCAGACATTTAATGGTGACTTAAGGTTACTAATAATTTTTTGGATGGCCAAACTGAAAAGGAGAGGCCCCAGCGGGTCTCCCTGCTGTACACCAACTTGCGATGTGATAGACATTTCATTAAAAAAAAGGTGACTTAGTAAGGCATAGCATTGATAAAGATATGGATAAAGTTCCGGTGCATGTTCAAGAACCTCATTTAAAATTACGTCTCTCTCCACGCTGTTGAAAGCATTTACCAGATCCAATTTGAAAATAACATTGTTTTCGTATTTTTATTTACGGTTGCGAAATATCGGGTCGCATGTATGGCAGCCTCACAGCCTCTTGAAGTCCCAAAACCCAACTGATGCGGCTGTAAATAATATGTATGAATATATGTTTATTTTTGTAATAAATATAAGTTATTCCGATATGTACACTTTGACTTCTACCCGTTATGCCCATTTATTGTATCCTTTCGCTGATATTTGGTTGACTGGAAGAGATCCCATTATGGGATAAGTCCGCCTTTGTACCTACAAATTTTATGGTTTGTTATTTTTCCTGTGTTTGTAATGTTTATGTACAATAAAGATATAAACAACAACAACAACAACGATTTATCTTATTATAATACCTATAACATCTAGCTAGTAAGTACCTACTTACATTAAAATATGTTGTCTGTTTATAATATTATGATGAGCTTAGTTTGCGTTAAATTGTCTGTGAGTGAAGGTGTGTAGTCTGCAAAAATGGTTGTTGTGATTGATGTGGATACTTTTTTTAAAAGAAATGATTTTATACATTTTTATAAAGCTTAACTGCAATGGCCTTGGGATTCAACGCATTTCATTTTGCAAAATTGGTGCATACATTGTGATACGAGTATTAATATTACTAATTCAGTAGTTGAACACTTTGTACTACCCATGAATTTCGATGACTTTAAAAGGATTTATAACTCTTCTTTCATGTGGTGTAAATTTTGCGAATATGCCATTTATGATCATTTTCCAGAAGACGAATGTTTTTGTAATAACCAGTAATAATCAAAAGGTACATGCTTCTATATTAATTACCTACTTATTTGATTCTTATATCGTAATATCATCCTACTTCGTACTAATACCTATTATAAACGCGAAAGTTTGTATGCACTCACGGCTGTTATCCCAGAAGGGGTAGCTAGAGGCTTTTTTGCGACTTCACACAGTTCTCAAGGCGAGTACGTTAGCCACTGCGCCTCGGAAGTTTAGGTATGGTGTTTGTGAGTATGGATGGATGGATGGATGCTTGTTACTCTTTCACGCAAAAACGGCTGAACGGATTTGGATGAATTTGGTATAGAGTTACATTACATCAGACAACGTCATTACAGTTAGGTATATAAAATCTTTTTAACCCCTGACGCAAAAAGAGAGGTGTTATAAGTTTGACGTGTTTGTGTGTGTATGCGTGAGTGCGTGCGTGCGTGCGTACCTGAGCGTGTGTCTTACTTTTTATAGGTTTTCTTGTTTTTGTTTGCTTTTGGGTCGAGGGTATTTAAAATTTTTATTGTTTTATAATAATACAAATATATCTGTTTTGTTTTCAGAGAGACAGGAAGAAAAAGAAAACCAACCAGAAACCTTACATGAGGTACGTATGTTTTAACTTAGATAAAACACGACTTACGTACACACATTTTTTTATACATACTTACCTGTCCAACTCCGCACTTACCTGTTCACACCAGCCTGTGCCTCTGAGCTTACCTGTTTATACATACTTACCTGTCCAACTCCGGACTTACCTGTTCACACCAGCCTGTGCCTCTGAGCTTACCTGTTTATACATACTTACCTGTCCAACTCCGGACTTACCTGTTCACACCAGCCTGTGCCTCTGAGCTTACCTGTTTATACATACTTACCTGTCCAACTCCGGACTTACCTGTTCACACCAGCCTGTGCCTCTGAGCTTACCTGTTTATACATACTTACCTGTCCAACTCCGGACTTACCTATGTAGACGTACTTACCTATCCAATTCTGAATTTACCTGTTCACATCAGCCTGTGTTGGTTCGAGTTTTTCCCAGCTAAATACCTAATAGCTACTACTGTCTATTCATTAACTTTACATTAGTCGCTCTTAAAAAAAGGAAAAAGTACCTATGATATCTCGTTCTTCTATTAGTGTTGTTAATCATGTATTTTATTGTATGTATCTCTGTTTACAGGAATCATCTGATTCAAAATCTGACTTTTCTGCGACATGTTCTAATTACACTCCACCGAGACACGAAGTAAGTTCAACTAAAATACTTCATTAATTCATTAATAATAATATGCTAACGGCTGTTATCCCAAAAGCGGTAGCACTCTAAGCCGAAGCAGTCCTTTAGCCATGTCAGAAACTAGGTCAGTCTATGTCTAGGTGGCTTAAAAATATCTGCGAGCGCCAATTCAGGATTAAGGTCGGGGATAGGCAATTTTGATGTTCAGCAAGGGATAGACAACACTTATATCACTAATCAAGTTGTTACCTTCATATTAACGAAGCAACAATAGTAAAATGCCACAAAATATTAAGCTTTTCGCTATGAATTTGGAACTTCGAATAATTTAATGCCATTAGAATGTATTTCGAACTTCGATTCATCGGTCAAGGATCCTATTAATCTTAATTATAGCGAAATTAATCACATAAGCGGTTCTTCTTCATGTAGTGTATTTGTAGAAAGGAAATTTCTTCAACCTTATAAAGCAGATGAATTCGTACCAAATCAAGGAATACCTCTCGATGTTAATAATTCCTTGTCTAATGTATCTTTCAAGCCACCTAATAACATAAGTTTAAGTGAAGTTAGTTGTAAAAGCAGTTCTCCTTGCAATGTAATTGTAAGTAGGGAATTTCCACAGCCTTATAATGAATCAGAACAAAATGAAGAGATTATTTACGATATTAATAGTAAATCTCAAATAGAAGATAATAAATTAATAATAATAATAAATTGTTTATTTCAATTAGAATTTGGTTTACAATTGTTAGAATTTGAAACCTCCTTTTAGGCAAAGTATGCCTGTATTAGGAGATTTCGCTCTTCCATATCGATACTGTTTGTGTGTGTACTCTATATATTTACAATACAAACGATTTGACATGCAACATTTTAAAAATAATAATCTAAAATACATTTGGAAATAATCTTATATCAATATTTTCAATGATAATAATAAGAATTAAAAAAATATATATATATATAAATACAATTATGGTCTCATTAAATTATTTACCTACATTAAATTAAAATAAATTATAATAGCTAAAAAATTAAAATTCTATCATATTTCTTAATCCACGTACATACTAACAATGGACAGGTCAATATTAATAATTGCAATTAATTAAATTTAAATTCTAAAACCATGTTATAAGAGAATGATAATAATAATAAAAATAATGTGTTGTTTTTGTGTTGCACCTATCGTTCTATTTGTTTTGTGTATAGTTTTAGTGTAAACTGTGTATAATATTTATTTAATTTTTTGCAAAAGTAACTCCGTTTCATCGTAATTTAGTGTCTTTAGAAATTCTTTAACATTTTTTTTACATTCATAATATTTTTGCGGGTACATATTTATTTTTTCATTTATTTTATTATATAATTTTGCAGATGAACATTTAAATTGTTTAGACGCAAATTCAGTTCTTGCAGCAGGAACCGAGGCTACAGTCGTATAACGCCGTTTTGTAAGTTTATTTGGATAAAAATGTAAGCTTTTGTGTTTTTTAAGAACGACGTACAGTACATACAACCTCCTAACTGATAACAAATTGCTATCTTTATAAAGAAGTTCAGTAGGATACCTCATTTTCTTAAAATACATCACTTTAATAAGCGATCGTTGAGCACGTTCTATTTCCATAAACTTTGTTTTCCCTGCACCTCCCCAAACTGGAATGCAATACTCTAAGACAGATTGAACCAGGGCCGTATACAGTTCATTGAGAACATGTCTTTCTTTGTTTTTGCTGTTGCTTACACATTTTGGTACTACGTGTCTCAATGTCTTGAATATCCAAGTGAGTTTTCTGATCCTACCGACCAGTTGCTCAATGTGGGGATACCAAGTCAGTTTATGGTCTACAACAACACCAAGATATTTAATTTGCAAGACTTTTTCTATAAATGGACAGTCACAGTCAGTATCGTTTTCATTACCGCAGTTATGTATTTTTATTTTAAGGTCTTGTTTCGGTTGTGTGTTATTATAAATACTGAAGCACATGTATTTCGTTTTGTTAGTATTAAGTGTAAGCAGGTTTTGTTTTAACCAACTTGCAACTTGTGACATTCCCATCTCTGTGTTTTCTTTAACTTTGGCCCAAGTTTTCCCATAGAATACGATTGCCGTATCATCAGCGTACGTGAAGATTTTTGCATTGTTGAGTTTTGTGGCACAAAGTTCATTGATGTAGATCAAGAAAAGTGTAGGACCAAGTACACTTCCCTGCGGGACCCCAAAGCTTAGCTCTGCCTCGTCACTCGTGTGTGTGTCCAGTTTGACTCTTTGATGTCTGTTACAGAGGTAATTTTTAAAAAGATTCAAAGGGGTACCTCTAATGCCGATCTCTTCTAATTTATTTATAAGTAGCGGTATAAAGACAGTATCAAAAGCGTTTTTTAGATCCAGGAAAAAGGACAGACATTTGTTTCCCTTGTCTAGCTGATTAATAACTAACGACGTTAACTCTGTAATCGCGTCTTCTGTAGATTTACCTTGTCTAAATCCAAACTGGTTAGAGGATAGTATGTCGTATTTGTCCAAGTATGTAATCAGTCTTTTATTTATAAGTTTTTCTATAATTTTTGCTACACATGATAGGACAGATATTGGTCTATAATTTCTGACATCTTCTCTGTCCCCACTCTTGAAAACTGGGGTTACAATCGATTGTTTAAGGGCAACAGGGAAAGAGCCAGTTCTGAAGCAAAGATTTGCAAGGTGTGTAATAATAGGTATAACGTCATTTTTGACTAGTTTTAGGTATGTAGCTGGGATATTATCCCAACCAGGTGCACTATCTGGTTTTAAACTCATCAAGATACCTTCCACCTCCTCGAAATCTGTTTCCAAAAGAACAAATGAATTGGACTGCGTTGTTTTCGTCTTGAGAAATTGATGTTCTTCGTTACATGATATGTCGGATTTAATTTTATGGGCTAGAAGATTATTCTAATGATAGTACAAGAATTATCCAAAGGCAAAACCCCAAAAGTTCAAAGGTTCGAGATAAAGATTATTGCTTTTACTGTGAGTTATTTGTTTTAAATTTTGCTCGTCATTTACTCCGACACCATATTTATGAAACTGATGTCCAAAAAATTGTGTCAAAACCTAAAAAAAGTCTTGATAGAAAACAATTAATTGCAGCTCTACGTAAAAAAGGAAACTACCTTGTAAATTCAAAAGAGGTCACTAAACCGATGCGAAAATTCAAATTTACTGACTATTTGCCGTGTACAGAGTGTCTGGGATTCTATTCTAAAAACTATTGTGGAAACATAAAAAGAAATGTAGTGGTAAATCAGGAAGTAATAACATTCAATCTGAGGCTCAAAATCTACTGATACGTCATCTTAAAATCGACGAAAAACTTAAGGAAACTGTATTTCCCCGAATGCGGGCGGACAAAATATCACTTATTGCAAAAAAAGATAACCTTATATGTGCTTTCGGATCTCAATATTTAAAAACTCACCGAAAAAAACATTTCGTTAACGTAGTGTCTAGAAAAATGAGAGAGCTTGCAAAATTATTAATAGAATTAAAAAAGATTAATCCATCCATTTATGACTTCTTGTCTGCCTTAAGACCAATTCATTATGATATCATTGTACAAGCAACCAAAATACTGGGAAATTATGACATAGAAAAAGATAGGTATGAGACACCTACGTTCGCAATGAATCTGTCTACCACCTTGAAACAATGCTGCAATATTGCAATAATGTGTGCATTAAAAAAGCAAGGGCCTTACATGGAAATAGATACTGGCAAAATAGAAGCCGACTTAAAAACTTTGATTCAATAAGTTGAATCAAAGTTTTTAAGTCGGCTTCTATTTTCTAACTTTGATTCAACTTATTGAATCAAATTGGAAATGTGATGTGTCTACACAAGCTGCAACAGATTTTAACAAGAAAAAGTGGAATAAGATAATTATTGTGCCTATAGCTTTCTCCATGATCAGAAGCCAAACAGTCATCTTTAGCATAACCGAATCTTATCATCATGGTTCCTCTCAAACATAAAACACATAAAAGACATAAACATTATACACATGAAAGACCGCTGTTGGAGTTGCGTTTGTTATTTGGGATCCACATTCCCTCCACAATAGCCTCCATATAGTCATTATTTGGTCTTCTTCTGGGTGACGCTCTTCATCCAAATTAATGGCTAAGTCTGTCATCCAATTTCATGAACGCATTTCATCCAATTTAATGAATACATCATCCAATTTAATGGACGCTTTTCATCCAATTTAATGGACGCATCATCCAATTCAAGAGACGCCTTTCATCCTATTTAATGGACGCATCATTCAATTTAATGGACGCCTTTCATCCAATTTAATAGACGCATCATCCAATTTAATGGACGCCTTTCATTCAATTTAATGTACACATCATCCAATTTAATGGACGCCTTTCAACCAATTTAATGGACGCATCATCTAATTTAATGGACGCATCACACAAGTTAATGGACGTATCCTCCAATTTAATGAATGCGTCATCCAATTAAATGGACACAGTACTATTCCCCTGATACATACATACGGTAGAAGTAAGCATCTGGAACTAAATAATCAAAATTTAATTACATAATAACATTGCATTAAACATATTAAATATTTTTCCTTGGAGAGGAAATAAAGATCAAGATCTTACACACTTCCACAGAGCCTCCCGATCCTGACAGAAAGCACCCACAACTCATACTTACTTGGTGCAACAAAGAAACCCTATCTTATCTTATACCCTACCTTACATCCGTGAATTCTGCACCTCTCATTTCATGCGTAAAAATAATATAATATAGTGAGTAATTATATACTGCGTAAAAGTAAAATATATAATCCGCTTTTTATTTCACTTAATCCATGTACATCGAAAAACTATAACTATCTGAATAAAATTATTCCAAAATTAATCGCGTAATAGCGTCATATACGATTGGCCAATTTTCCGTTACGTATTTCCTTTAAAATTCTGGGGTGATTAATCATATTACCTTATTAGAATAATATATATAAGTTCCTTATTCTCTCGCAACATAACAATATTATATATCAGTGGCGGAGCTTCCTTAGAAGCCGATTCCATCGAGTTCCCTTCTAGGGCTTCTAACATATATGCATTTATTTCTAATAACAATTATAACCTTCGTATATCGGCGCACTTACTATTTTCATAAGCCGTAAACTAGTAGTATGATTGGATTGCACGCACCCACATATTCAAAATACTAAAATTCTCTCTGGTTATTGAAATACACTTACAATGATTAATGCATAAACACGCTCAGATACATATTATTCACACTAAGTTAATAAAAATAAGCTGGAACGGCTTATTATTATATGATGTTGGGCGAGGTACGCGTAAGTGAAACCCACGAATGCTTGAAAAATACTACTTTATTTTTTGAAATAATATTTCCTTATATACTAATTGGTTACACTCGAGTATATATCTAAGAACATATAAAGTATATAGTATGGCGGATGATCAAAGGGATACATATATCCAATAACAAACAGATGCCGCCTTTTGTTTTGGTAATATAATACTTTGATGATATCATTCGCTAATAAAGGTCTACACACATAGGTCAATGCATAAAGGTAAAGGTCTATACATACTACACCTCCTTCCTTTCGGAAAAAAAAAATGTAAGTCGCTATTACATTTTTTTTTTTTTTTTTTTATTTATTGTACAATTTTGTTCTGTTCTTATGAACTAATTTTATCTTACCTTTATCTAAAATTTCTACATTTGGACTCAAATCTCTTAAGACTGTATATGGACCTGAAAATACACTAGTTAGCTTACTTCTATCTTCATTCTTAATTAATATTTTATCATTAGGTTTATATGTTATGTCATTTACAATTTTATCGTATCTTATTTTTCTTAATTGTTTACTTTTCAATAAATTTTCTCTTGCTTCTTTTTGCGATGTCTGTATTCTATACTTTAATTCTAAAGGATAACTATCATAATTATATAACGGTTCTACATTATGAGATGATAGATTGCTAGGAAGTCTGCACTGTTTCCCGAAAACTAACTCAAATGGTGTGAATTTAGTTTCGGTATGTACTGATGTGTTAAAAGCAAAACACCAATATGGTAACCATTTACTCCAGTAATGGGAGTTATTCTCCGTCTGTATTCTTAGATATGCTCCTAAATTCTTATGGGTATTCTCTAATGCACCAATACTTTGATGATGATATGCAGTTGATGTGAGTTTTGTGATATGCAATAATTTACAAACCTCTTGAAATGTTGTGGAGATAAATTCCGAACCTCTATCTGTAGCTATGGTTTCAGGAATACCATAACGAAGGATAAAATTTCCGACAAAAGTCTCTGCAACCTCTTTAGAACTTTTTGTTCTTAATGGATAAGCTTCTACATATTTAGTTAATTCACATTGTAAAGTTAGAATATAGGTATAGTTTTCTATATCTTTTTCTATTGGTCCAACTATATCCATAAATATTTTTTGAAACGCAGTTTCAGCTGTGGTTGTTATAGACATTGGCTCCTTCGTATGTATGGAGTGTTTTTCTTTTTGACATTTTGTGCACTTCCTAACATAATTTTTTATATCATCTTCTAATCCTAACCAAAAATAACGCTTTTTTATATTATTATACATTTTCCGAATGCCTGCGTGGCCACTCGTTGGTAGTATATGAAAGTCATTTAATATTACTTTTTTCTCATCTTTATTCGTTATTCTTATTATATCCTTCAGTATACACAAACGTGGACTGGTCCAATCCTTATTATTTTTTATTTCATGCGCTAATTTTTCCACAAATATATTATTATTCTCATTTTTTATTATTAATATTTTACTTATTTTCCACTCTTTACATTTAATACCGAGTTCCCTCACAAAGGCACGTCGTGTCATTTGCGCTGGGGAGTAAGGTTTAATGTATAACATATTTATTTCTTTATCATATATTAACGTCTGTGACTCTTTTATGTCTTTATTATTATTATTTTTTAATTTATTTAGTTCGAACTCTTTTATGAAATTAATTTCTACGCATTCTATCGACTTAGTATTTACTTCTACAACTTTCGGTTGATCAGGCCGATTGTTACTAGATACTGTATCGTTAGAATCGTCGTTTTTTTGTGTCTTTGCCATTTTTCTGGTTGTCACAAATAAACATGCGTTCATTTGTTTAAATTCATCTGAGGTGATTGTTATCCTCGATAAAACATCTGCTACCGTATTTTCTTTGCCTTTTATATATTCAACTGTAAAATTATATTCCTCTAACGCTAATCTAAATTTTATCAATCTACTCGATGGATATTTCATATTAAATAAATATATCAGAGGTTTATAATCCGTTTTTATATTGAAATGACGTCCATATAAATAAGGCCTAAAATATTTTACTGCCCATACTATTGCTAGAAGTTCTTTTTCTATTGTAGCGTAATTACTTTCTGCTTTATTTAAACTTCTACTTGCATAGGCTACTGGCATCTCATCACTGTTAGACAAAACTGCACCTATTCCATATCTTGATGCATCTGTACTTAATATAAAATTATTACCATGTGAAAAGTCTGGGTATTGTAAGAATGGTGGATTAATCAATGCTTCTTTCAACATTTCAAATGATATTTGGCAATTATTATCCCAATTAAATTTTACGTTCTTTTTACTCAACTTATTTAGATAATGTGCTTTTTCTGCAAAGTTGGGAATAAATTTTCTATAGTAATTTGCTAAAGCAACAAAACTTTTTACTTGTTTTTCATTATTTGGTACTGGGTAATCTTTTATGGCTTTAACTTTATCTGGGTCTGGAGAAATTCCCTTGGCCGAGACTACATGTCCCAAATAGAGTAACTCTTTCTTTGAAAATTCACATTTCATAGGATTTAATTTAAGATTTACTTTTCGTAGTCTTTCTAAAATTTGTATTAAGTTTTTATTATGCATTTCTAAATTCCTTCTAAATACTATGATATCGTCTAAATAAAAAAAACATTTTTCAAATGCAAGTCCTGACATTGCTAAAGTTATCATTCTACTAAATGAATTTGGACTAGTTTTGAGCCCCATAGGTAGTCGTGTCATTTGGTATTGGCCCGAGCAAAATGCCGTATATTTTCTTGAATTTTCTTCTAATTCCTGTTGATAATATCCGGAAAATAAATCAAGATGACTGAAATAAATAGCTCCCGACAATGAGTCTAATATCTCTGTTATATTGGGGAGAGGAAACTTATCGTCCTGAATCCTATCGTTTAATTTTCTGTTTTCTATTACCAGTCTCCATTTTTTATTCCCCGTTGCATCATTTTTCTTTGGCACTAGTAGAATTGGGCTCGACCATTCACTTTGTGCTGGTTCTATTATCCCATCATCAAGCATTTTATTTATTTGCTTATTTATTTCTTGTTTTTGTGAATACGGTAATCTATAGTTTTTTACAAAAACAGGATTTGCATCTGGTTTTAACTGAATAGATTGTTTATACAAATTTGTAACTGATAATTTATCGTTTGATAATTGAAAAACATCTGCATATTTCGCACATATTTTTTCTATTTCTATTTGTTCCTCTATATTTAAATGATTTAAATTTAATTGCCGAAACAGTTCTGTTACCCTACTCGCGTTTACTGGAATATTTTCAAAATTGCAGTAATTGTAACTTTTTAGTTTATGAATATTTGGTTTAATTTCAACTACTTGTATTTCTTTGTCTGTAGTATTTAAAATTGTAACTGGTATTTTCCCGTTATTTGGATTTACTATTGTATTGCCTATAAAAATTCCATCCATTATCTCCTCACTGCATACTACGCAATCTTCATTATAATTAGTTTGAATGAAATGTATTGATTCTGATCGAGGTGGCAGTATATAGCAAGATCTTTCTTCATTGTTTTTGTAGTTTAAGGATATTGATGTGTTATCATTAGTACTAAGTGAAATAGTGCCGTCATTGTAATTGATTAATGCTTTATATTGATTTAAGAAATCATTTCCCAATATACCCGTCGCGACACATGGTAATGAGTAAAATACATAGAATTTATGTTGAAATGACTCGTTCCCTGCTTGCAATTTAAGATTGACATATCCTTCGGATTCAATATTACCGCCTATACCTTTAATAGTCATTGGGTCGTTTATTATTTGTATGTTATGTGTTTCAATGTATTTATATTTGACTGCTGATATTGTAGCACCGGTATCAATTAACCATGAATGTGAATATTTTTTTATATCTAACTGCACTGTTATTGAATTTCCATTTGATAACATGTAAGTACTAGTCTCGAAAAAAATGATTATTAGTTTCCTCTGTGTTTTCGACGTCTGATTTCTGTGTTAAAATATTAATATTCTGTTTATTGTTTCCGAAGTTCCGCTTGTTGTTATTATTATTGTAATATTTTCCACGTGTTCCACAATTAAAAGTGCCCCTATTTAGGTATCTTCCTGTCATAGTTCCTCTCTGATGTTGAGTCTGATGTTCTCGATTAGTACTATGACTATTGTTGTAGTAATTATGATTAACATACCTGAATGGTCTCCAACCGTTGCCTCTGTAATTCCCTCGCTGATAGTACGCGTGACCTCGCACCCTATTGTTGCCCCTTTTGTAATTAAAGGATTTATACGTACCGATAACTTCCGATGTTGTTGTTACTTCTTCATCCAGTGCTACCTGCACTGCATCTTGTAGCGTCTCAAAAGTTTTGGCACTAATAATGGTACCTATTCTCCGATTACGTAAACCATCGGCGAATCTTTTGATTGCCATTTTTTCATTTAATGGTTTTAGTACTTTGTAGTTATTTTGATGGCCGTTGGCTTGCGCAATTGTTAAATCTACAAATAATTTCGATAGTTCTTGACCATAATCCGAAATGGATAAGTCATTTTGACGTAATTGTTGCATTTTAGTTTGAATTGCAGGTGCAGACTTCTGTGGTAGCAATCTACACCTCATATCTTTTAAAAGTTCATCTATGGTATCATAACTATTTTTTAATTTTAATTTTTCTGATTTTGTTAATCTACACTTTAATACAAAATCTATTAAATTTTTCTTGCACTCTGATTTAGTTAAGGTACCCCCATAGTACTCTATATTATCAATTAGTTGTTCTATTGTTTTTACATCACTTGTTATTACTGGTAATAAGCCCAGAGCAGTTTTGAAATTAAATGTATCCATCTTTATAACTCCTTCTTTTTCTTCTATACACAATAGCTCTACTTCTTTATATAATTTTTTAAATTTATTATTTAATTCATAAATTCCTGCTACTTCATCCGTTTCTATAACTCCTTGCTTTATTTGTTCACTAATAGCTTGTATCGATAATACATAATCTGCGTGTACAGACTCGACTTCTGGCCACTTTTTAATTAATACGTCTCCTTTTCTTCTACTAGGACCTAATTTAATTAAATACGTTCTTATTTCTTTTAATTTTTCATATAAGGCGCTAATTATATCTGACATTTGTCGTTAATTCAATCCTCGTTAATATTTAGTGATTAAGTTTGATAATATATTAGTATTTAAAATTATTAATTAGGAACAAAATATAATTCCTTTAAAAAACAAATATAAACTAAGTATATATACTTACAGCTACTGCTTATATTGTCTTTACATATATTTTTTTTTCTCACTAATTCACTGAACCCTTTTTTTTTTTTTTTCACTTCCACTTTTTCATTTAATTATTTGTTCACCATTCCGCATAAACTGAGTCCCTCTCGTAGAATATCTCCCATATAAAAATGTTTTCACTGGAATAAACGTACTTTATTTCTGCGACAGCTCTCGTCCCATCTTCAACGTCCGCATCCAGTGTATTTGCCAAAGTGGCCAGCAACGTTCCTGTTATCTTCTTCGGACACAATAACCCATGTCCAGTTCTGCCCTCTATGTAAGCTCTAATGGCAAGTCGTCCTTGTTTTCGACATAGTTGTATCCCTTCGTATCTGACCTCATACTTTTCACAAAATAATCGTAATACTCTGTTTATTTCTTCTACGTAGTTCGTCAGGTAAGCCATTTTATTTTACGCTGCCTCACTTTTGTGTCTGAGTACTTCTGCTTGTGTTCTTCTGTCTATTCTTTTATTAAAGCACTTAGTGAAATACCTGAGGCACAACAAGGCAATTAAACAAAGTCCCACAATAACTAAGATCCAAAGGTAGTAGTCAATTCGTTCGATTCCTTGCGCGATGTTTGAACTATGTTTTTCAATACTATTTGATTTACCAATCTGCGTTACAATATCGATATGACTGGCGGCTACCGACGGTGCTGGACTCGCACTGTTTTGATTCCCCATTATAGATTTAATAAAGTTCAATAAGATCAATTGATACCTGGTATTTGATCTACCGCGGCCGGCGGCTACCGACGTAGGTGGTCCGGCGCCGCTCCATAGGCACGCACTTAGTTCGGCAGGGTCGCCATATGATGTTGGGCGAGGTACGCGTAAGTGAAACCCACGAATGCTTGAAAAATACTACTTTATTTTTTGAAATAATATTTCCTTATATACTAATTGGTTACACTCGAGTATATATCTAAGAACATATAAAGTATATAGTATGGCGGATGATCAAAGGGATACATATATCCAATAACAAACAGATGCCGCCTTTTGTTTTGGTAATATAATACTTTGATGATATCATTCGCTAATAAAGGTCTACACACATAGGTCAATGCATAAAGGTAAAGGTCTATACATACTACAAGCTGTACTAGTCCAAATTCTCACCCAACGCCACTGTTATATATGTATATTATATACGAATAAAAAATATTGTTATTTTAATGACTTCATCAATTTAATGATCAGCTGTGTGCTGCTATCAAGTCAATTATATGACCTTGTCAATTTAATGACCAGCTATGTGCTGCTTTTATGTCGTTTTACGAATTGTCAATTTAATGACCAGCTATGTGCTGCTTTTATGTTGTTTTACGACATTGTAAATTTAATGACCAACTATGTGCTGCTTTTATGTCGTTTTACGATATTGTCAATTTAATGACCAGCTATGTACTGCTTTTATGTCGTTTTACGACATTGTCAATTTAATGACCAGCTATGTGCAGCTTCTATGTCGTTTTACGACACTGTCAATTTAATGACTAACTATGTGCTACTTTTATGTCGTTTTACGTCATTGTCAATTTAATGACCATCTATGTGCTGCTTTTATGTCGTTTTACGACATTGTGAATTAAATGACCAGCTATGCGCTGCTTTTATGTCGTTTTTCGACATTGTCAATTTAATGACCAGCTATGTGCTGCTTTTATGCCGTTTTACGACATTGTCAATTTAATGACCAGCTATGTGCTGCTTTTATGTTGTTTAACGACATTGTCAATTCAATGACCACCTATGTGCTGCTTTTATGTCGTTTTACGACATTGTCAATTTAATTACCAGCTATGTGCTGCTTTTATGTCGTTTTACGACATTGTCAATTTAATGACCAGCTATGTGCTGCTTTTATGTCGTTTTACGACATTGTCAATTTAATGACCAACTATGTGCTGCTTTTATGTCGTTTTACGACATTGACAATTTAATGACCAGCTGTGTGCTGCTTTTATGCCGTTTTACGACATTGTCAATTTAATGACCAGTTGTGTGCTGCTTTTATGTCGTTTTACGACATTGTCAATTTAATGACCAGCTATGTGCTGCTTTTATGCCGTTTTACGACATTATCAATTTAATGATCAGCTTTACTGCTTTAACACCAATATAACCTCTAATAACTTAAAAGATTTAAAGCTCAACATAAAAATTAGGTACGTAATATATAAAAGTTTCATTTATATATGTCGAATTCAAATGAAAAATAAAAATAAAAACGAATAATCGTATTGACATATGTACATATTTTATTATTCTTAGAGGAAATCTATTAGAACATGGTTCTTCAAATTAATGCATATAGAATTAAGATTTAATGGATAGGTATGATACAGTAATGCAATTTTTATTTTATATATATTTTTATTTACCGATAACCTATCCTTCACTATAAGTTTACCAAGAAGGTGGTATCATATATCAATGAACTGGTATTGTTCCGCTGCTGCACCATGTAACATTCTTTAGTAATGTTAAGACTCATCATTGTGCATTTTATAATTTTATTAATTATTAATCTAGCTCATTTTCATTATTTTAATTTAAAAAAATCTATTACAACATGGTTCTTCAAATAAAAGCATATAGAATTAAGATTTAATGGATGGGTATGATACAGTAATGCAATTTATATTTTATATATATTTTTATTTACCGATAACCTATCCTACACTATAAGTTCACCAAGTTCTGCTGCTGCACCACGTAACATTCTTTAGTTATGTTAAGACTCATCGTGGTGCATTTTATAGTAAACAAGTTAGCAGTGACGGTTGTATTTCTCCAGCAAACAAATATTTCTTAACATTTTAATATTTACTTGATATAGTTAAGATACTGAACGATTCGATAATACACGTTTAGTTTTAGATATGATAGTAGTTAAATGAATACTACGTATAAATATTGAGATGTACGCATAGAGATTGCATTTATAGCGATAAGTCCGCATTTGTTCCTATATTGTTTCTTGTTGTTGTAAATATTTTATTTACTATGGTGCAATAAAGATAATTTATTTTGTATTGTATTGTATAAATTAATTAATTTATGCAAAATAAATTAGATAATAATGGCATAAACGAAGTAATCGTTATCGTAGTATTTATTATACTTATTATTATTCACCATGAATGTTCCTTTTTATTTATCTACTCTATAAATATCCCCTTTTTTCCACTAATTTAAAACGATTCTTTTTCCTCTAAGCAAATAATTATAAGAGTTAATTTTGATTTATCATGGTATAATAATATACTGCGCCAGTTATGGCATTCCGACATATAGTGGTCACGTGGGTGACACGAGCCTACGTCACCGCCACTCAGTGTTACCGGTACTGTAAAATCAAACACCCCAACTTTCATTATTCACGTATATCTGAATCGGATTAAACCATGTCCATTTTTACAAATAACCTATTTATGAAAAAATAAGTTAGACTTGTTAATGAATAACAAGTATAACCTAATTTTTTATGCATTAAAATATTTATTATCATGAATAATGGCAGGCAAACGTTCCCTAAATCTTAACTTAGTCACATTAAAGTGGCAACTCTGTGGTGACGTAGGCTCGTGTCACTGCCGGAATAGCAGACCTGTTTTTTTGGATCATGTGATTTATCACAGGTGTTTTTAGTTTTGTTTTCAATTCCACGCACGAGCACTCCCACACACTTTTTTTTGTATTTATGATAAATATTTATTACTTATTTTATCCTCGTCGCCAATGTAGAATTCGTTGATATTATACTATATTTGGCTCGCCTACGCACCACCACGTGTTACCGGGCTGACGGTCGGACACAGACTGCCCCCACTCCGGTCGGCACTTGTGACGTATGCGCTCGAGACAAACAATAATATTTACATACACTACAAAAACATTTAGCCACCTTATCACAATTTTTTAGCATGTCTGAAAATGATATGGAGCAGCTGGCTACATACATGGGCCATACTAATGAAGTACATAAAAAGTCTTACAGGTTGCCAGATGACGTATAACAAACCGCTAAGATATCAAAGCTTCTCATTCTTATGGAAGATGGAAAAGCAGACGCTTACAAAGGAAAATCTCTCGAAGAGATTGATTTAGATTTGAATGAGGAGCTAATTGAAGAGCCCGTGAACAACAACGAAATTATAGACTATGATCCTGAACCTGAACCTACTTTAGATGCTAATTCTGATTACGTACAAACATATTGTAATTTAAATGACTTATCTCAGGCTGGACCATCTGGTATGCAAAATGATTCTTAACAACTTATTAATGAACCCGTGTCTCAATTAGGTAACGAAAACAAAATACCAAGGACGTTGGTACTTTGGACAAAGGAACAAAAGGACGTAGTTACAAAATACTTTAAATTTCACATAAAAAATCACCAACCGCCTAAAAGAAATGAATGTGAGAAACTAAAAGAACAACATGTAGATTTACTTAAGAATAAAGACTGGCTAAAAATAAAGGTATTCGTCCAAAATATTTACTCTAAGGCTAAGAAATGAGAGAAGAAAATTTATGTTTTAAAATAGTATGGTTTGTTTCAAATATTTTTACTTTGTTAATGCATACCAATGATTAAGATACTTATAATTATGTTTGAATTGATGATTAATACCCGGCTTCTGAGGTCCGTATCAGCTGTTTATTTATTCCATAACTTTATCTGAAGTAGAATCGCCACCTTTTATTTCACGCTCCTCCCAAGTTGTACCATGGCGACGAGGATTCGGAATTTCAGCTACAACATCGTGCGTGTGAAGTGTCGGGAAAATGCCGATCGGTAAACTGGAGCCATTTGATGTGAACTCACAAAAGTGGCCGGCGTATATTAGGCGGGTTAGGCAATACATCGTACTTACGAAATCAAAGATGAATTGCGAGTTCCGTTGCTAATTACAATCGTCAGGGAGGCTACCTACTCGCTAATGTGCGATTTATGTTCCCCGGCGCATCCCGAAGCGAAGACCTTTGACGAACTCGTAAACCTTGTAACACAACATCTAGAACCTCAAAGATCGGAAATCGCCGAGCGGCATGTATTTAGTTTGCGCAGACAAAATGGCGGCGAGACGCTCACGGATTACTTGCAGAATCTTAAACATCTGGCAACCACATGCAACTTTGGGACGACCCTGGAGGAAAATCTACGTGACCAATTCGTTTCAGGCCTTGCAAACGAAGTTATGCGTTCTAGAATTTTCGCAGAGAAAAATATTAGGTATAAAGAGGCGGTGGAACTGGCTCTGGTGCTGGAGGCTACAGAAAGGCATGCGGAAGTCAGCGGCGCCACCTCAGTGGCAGCCCAGTCTTCAGGTGCGGCAGGCAGCGGGGCGGATGAAGGCTTGCATCAGGCGAGTGTAAGGCGGGGCGGCGGCGCCGGGCGAGGCAGCCGGCCGCGGGACGCAACCACGTGGCGGCGAGGCAATGATCTGACGTGTTGGCGGTGCGGGAAAGCGCACCGGGCGGATAAATGTCGCTACGCGAACTACAATTGTGATCAGTGCAATCAAAGAGGGCATTTAAAAGTGATGTGCAAACAAAGGAACGGCGGGGCTCGACCGCCCGGTAGGCAAAACTTTGTAAGTGACCCAGAGGATTTTTCAGATGACGAGGACATCTTCAACATCGAGCTGTCAGCTAAAGGTACCAAACCTTATTTTATTACAGTGTACATTGACGATTACCCGGTGGAATGTGAGATTGATACAGGCAGTCGCATAGCGGCCATCAGTGAACTTTTCTATAAGAAACATTTTGCACATAAACCAATTAGCACAAATAATATGGTATTGCGTAGTTATTCGGGTTCACCAATCGAGTCTCTGGGATCCATTGAAGTAAATGTTAAACTTGGCAATGTAATGGCAAAAAAATTGTCTTTACACATCATTAAAAATGGTAATCGCCTCATGCTGGGCAGAGAGTGAATTCGTGCTTTAAAAATCAAGCAGATTACCTTTAATGAGATCCAAGAGGATCAGATTGTAAACCAGCTGGTTGCAGAATTTCCGGGTGTGTTCACTAAGAAATTGGGAACTTGTAAAAAAACTATCAAATTAGAATTAAGAGATCAGGATCTTGTGTATGTACGTGCGAGGCCTGTGCCACTGGCACTTCGGGCACGGGTACAGGCAGAGTTGGAAAGACTTGAAGCCGAGGGCACAATCTTTAAAGTGGAACATAGTGAATATGGTACGCCTATAGTACCAGTAGTTAAGGCCAATGGTGAGATTCGTATATGTGGCGATTATAAAGTAACAATAAATCCTAAATTAAAGCGTGAATTTTATCCCCTTCCCCGCATTGAGGAATTATTTGCAACACTCAGTGGCGGGGAAGAGTTCAGTAAAATTGATTTAACCCATGCGTACGCCCAAACAATGTTAACTGAAGATTCGCAACCATATATTACAATTAGTACGCATTTAGGTAATTTTGTATACCGTCGCACACCATATGATTTATCATGTATTCCAGAAAAATTCCAAAAATTAATGGAAGAAACGTTCCGGGGTGTGCCTAGTACGGTAGTATTTTTTTTGGATGACGTAGCGGTCACAGGGAAAAATCGAGCTATTCACTTACAGAACCTCAGATTAGTATTACAGAGATTAAAGAACATGGGTTTGACTGTTAGAATAGATAAATGCAAGTTTTTGCAAAGTAGTGTAAATTACCTAGGATATGTTATTGATAAGACAGGTCTGCATCCCGATCCACAAAAAGTGGAAGCGATAACTCATGTCCCGAGACCAACAGACGTTACCCAGTTAAAGAGTTTCCTAGGGCTTTTAAATTACTATGGGAAATTCATAGCAAACCTGAGCACTAAATTACACCCATTACACTCCTTATTAAAAAAGGGGGTGGAATGGAAATGGTCAAAGGAGTACGATAAAGCTTTTAACCAAGCAAAAAATGCATTATTGAGTGACAATGTACTTACTAGCACATTATGAGGAAGGGAGGCCACTTGTCCTGTCAGTAGACAGCAGCGCATATGGGGTGGGCGCGGTGCTCGCACATAGGAGAAACGTGGTTAACTGAAAAAAAAATTAACTTAATGAATTTTTGTGGTCACAAAATTGCAGCATCATACTGCCGGAAGAACAAAGAAGGTGGAGGAGTTTGCATCCTTACAAGACCAAATAGAATCTAGAGAGAGGAGCGACATTACCAAGATGTCTACTGAATACAATTTAGAATTATGTGCTACGGAATTACCAAAAGAAAATATCTTACTGATTTCTTTATATTGGAATGGAAAAAGGGCTGACATTTTTATAGAAAAATTAGAAAAAATATTAGATTATATAAATAAAAAATATCCTATGCATAACATAATCATAGGCGGTGACTTTAATATGAATATTTTAAAAAACAAACCAAAAACAAAGCAATTTCTAAACCTTATGACAGAATATAGATTTGCACAGCACATAAATGAACCTACACACTTTACCAAGACATCCGCAACATGTATAGATTTAATATTTACAAATTTCAATAATGTACAAACAAAAGTAGAGAAACTAGGGTTTTCAGCGCATGCCGCCACGACTATTAGCTTCAAAACAAAACAAAATATAAAAAAATCTACGTGGTATACTGAAAAAAGAATATTCAACAATTCCAATATAAATTCCTTTAAGTTAAAACTAAAAGAAATAAAATGGTGCGAACTCCTATCTCAACACAAAAATATAAATAAAAACTACGAAATTTTCCATAACAAAATGATACATATTTTGGATCAATGCATACCAAAACAAAAATTTAAAATAAAAAACAAATCATCTAAAAAGCACTGGCTAACTGTAGGAATAAAAAAGTCGTGTAAAAATAAAAGATTATTAAAACTTCTTAACTTAAGAACAAATAATGAAATACTAAATAATTATTATAAAAAATATGAACATACGTTAAAGAAAACAGTATCTATCTCGAAAAAAATGTACTATAAAAAACGAATAAAGAATTCAACAAATAAAGTAAAAACTATGTGGAGTGTTGTCAATGAGTGTACAAATAATAAACCAATTAAGGAAAAAAATAATATGGAACTGCATTATAACAAAACAGTTATCAGGGACCCAGTAGAATTAGCTAATAAATTTAATGATTTCTTTGTCAATATCGGCGGAAAACGAACGGGAATAAATACGTCACGCCCTGTGAATTGCCCTTCGGAAAATAGCATATTCATTCGCCCTGTTGATACCAAAGAGATACATAATACTATCAGAAACTTAAAAAACAAAAGAAGCCACGGTATAGATGAACTGCCCCCAAATTTGTTCAGGGAATGTGCGGAAGAACTCTCTCTACCATTTACTATACTTATGAACCAGTCATTAAATGAAGGAACTTTCCCCGATCTGCTGAAAATTACTATCATAAAACCTATTCACAAAAAAAATGAAAAAACGGATATAAACAATTACCGCCCCATAGCACTGCTACCAACAGCTTCTAAAATTTTTGAAAAAGTTATGGCTGATCGCGTTTACAGCTTCTGTGAAAAATATAAACTTTTTGATGAATGCCAGAATGGATTCCGAAAAAACCGTTCAACAATATTGGCAGTCTTCAAATACGTCCAAGAAGCTTTAAAAACGTTAGATAGAGGTTTATATGGCATCGGATTGCTGCTAGATATGACGAAAGCATACGACAAGGTCCAATATGATATCTTACTAAAAAAACTGTATGGCATCGGAATTAGAGGAATCGCACATAAATGGTTCAGCTCATATCTCAAAGACAGGAAACAATTTGTGGAAATCGAGTATTTTAATCACGAAACTAACACAGTTCAAATAATTCGTTTAAACTGTAAGTCAGTCGTTTCTTCTGTACCCCAAGGAAGTGTCCTTGGGTGTCTATTATTTCTCATATACATCAATGACCTCCCAAAAATAATGAAAGAACATTGTGTCCTATTTGCCGATGACATCTCGATCTTAACGTCCGCTAACAATAATAAAAATTTGCATGAACAACTTACTGACATACTCATGAGAACATCTAACTGGCTGAAAGAACACAATTTAGAAATAAATTATTTAAAAACAAAATTAATGGTCTTCCACCCGTACCAGAAACCACCATTAGAGGTTAAAATGAGCTTCAATGGGATCAACTTGGAGACAGTTAATGAATTTACTCTGCTAGGCATTGACATAGATAGCCACATAAATTGGAAACCCCACATACAAAAACTATGCGCGAAATTATCTAAGTTTGCGTATGCGCTTAGAGAAGTAAAAAAATCCACAGACATTGAAACAGCTATTGTCACTTACTACGCCTACGCCTACTCATGGCTAAGTTATGGCACAGAATTAATAGTATTACATACAGAACGGAAACTCGCACCGTCCCCCGCAATTTGGTGTCCCCGCAACCCTTCCCCCGTTATTGTGAGGTGTAAGCGGCAGTAAAACAGGGTTATTGGTAGTCGCACGTTGATATTACGCGAGTCACTTAGGATTATTGAATTATAATGGTGAGAAACTGCGCACATTATCATTTTTTATCCACGGAAAACAGTAGATAACGAAAATTTTATAGATTTACGAGTGATGAAAACAGGTAAACAAAGCAACAAATTCTGTGGTGGCGACCCTGATTGTTTAACTCACACATTTGACGTGTGCACGGACGGATTGTTTCGTTTGTAGTAGTACTAGGTATATATGCTGCTCCGTTTGTATGAAGTGCCATACCTGTGGTTATGGTACACTTTTGTGGGGCAATGGAACTGATTGCGATAGAGTACTCACCATACAAAAAAGATTATTGCGTATAATAGTAAATATAAAAAAAAGAGATAGCTGCAAACCTTATTTTAAAAAACTCAAAATTTTAACTCTACCATGCATCTACATTCTTCAAGCATGCAAATTTGTCCGAAAATATCCTGAATTTTTCAAAAAACGAAAAGACTTAGTTACTAAATATACACTTAGACACCAAAATAGGCTACAACTACCCACTTCCCGTCTCAAGCTCCACTCATCTAGCCCTCTAGTTATGTCTATTAAGCTATACGAAAAACTCCCAACCGCCATCAAAAATATAGAAAATAATAAAACGTTTCTGCACCAACTCAAAGAGCTATTGACTGATAAATGCTATTACACAATCAAAGAATATTTGGAAGACAAAATTACACCGTAAAGCCAATATATTAAATTAAAAACAACTCCTGACATTTTTATAAATTTTAACATATTTAACTTATTATTAAAAAACAAACTTGTAATGCGTCGTATGAAATATAATTTGCATGAATATTAATACCTAATAATATACTATAAATTAATAATATAAATTATACATAAATTTGACAAAAATGTGGCCCTTCTCCCATTGCAGCGCCCGCCAGGGTCCTTAATTGCGACTTACTTTATGAAATGAAGACCTGTATGATACATTAAGGAAGCAATAAATGATTTGATTTGATTTGATTAGGTTGCCGGACGGCGAGCGGCCAGTCAGCTGTGCGTCACGGACGTTAAACGAGGCGGAAAAGAATTACAGTCAGTTAGATAGAGAAGCACTTGCAATTTTCTTCGGGGTCACTCGACATCATCACTACCTATTTGGTAGACAATTCATATTGCGTACCGATCATCAACCACTAAGTCACATTTTTGGGCCTAAACAGGGCATCCCTCAAACAGCGGCGAGTCGCTTACAGCGCTGGGCTGTCCGCCTAGCTGCGTACGATTTCAAAATAGAATTCGTTAGGTCGAGTGAAAACGGGCCAGCCGACGCGCTGTACCGCTTGCCACTGTCAAGCGAGCGCCGATGCACCACTCCGCCACACAGTTATGTTAACATAGTCATAGATAACTTACCTGTTGAATTCCGAGATGTGGCGAAACATACGAAAAGTGACATTTTGCTTAATAAGATATTAGGCTATGTGAAGTTTGGTTGGCCGGCGAAACCAAGCTGTGAGGAAGAGAAACCCTATTATGAACGAAAAAGTGAAATTATTACCGAACTTGATTGTCTCATTTATAAATATAGGATTATTATCCCGCCTAAATTGCGCGAAATTGTGTTAGAAGAACTACACGAAGGCCATCTAGGGATTAACAAGATGAAAAACCTGTCACGTAATTATGTCTATTGGCCAGGTATAGATACGGATTTAGCAAATGTATGCCGTAAATGTGAACCTTGTAAAGCGGTCCGTGATGCACCTCCTAGGGCTATGGTACATCCGTGGGAATATCCTTTAGTACCTTGGCAACGTATTCATGCGGATTTTGGGGATTATGCAGGGAAGAGGTATCTTATTATAATAGATGCACACTCCAAATGGATTGAAGTGATAGCAATGACACGTTCAGATGCTCAATCCACTATTTTGGCATTAAGGTCTGTTTTTGCCAGATTCGGGCTTCCCTCACAGCTTGTCACGGACAATGGTCCACCATTCTTTTCATTAGAATTTAAAAAAAATTGTTCTTTAAATTGTATACAGCAGGTGTTCTCGTCCCCTTATCGGCCACAAGGGAATGGGGCTGCAGAAAATGCAGTAAAGATTGTAAAAAAGGCAATCAAACGAGCTGTACATGAAGGGGAAAGCATTGATAAAGCCTTAACCATATTTTTGTTTTCTTATCGCAACTGTGAACATGCAACTACTGGAGTACCGCCGGCGGTGCTTATGTTGAGACGACGGTTGCGCAGTCGTTTAGATGCCCTACGCCCCGATTTGTCAGCGGTAGTTCACGCTGCTCAGGTACGTCAAGTCTCCAATGCGGGTGGTGTGACTAGAGAGTTGGGTATTGGGGAACCAGTATTAGTCCGCAATTATTCCCCAAAGGGGAGTAAATGGGAAAAAGGGACCATAACAAAGAGAACAGGACCAGTTTCATATAAAGTGAATTTAGAAAACGGAATCGAGGCATCACGATCAGATTATATCAGTAAAAAATAAATCGCGCTTTTCACTGTCGCGTGCCAGCTTAAGCCCGTCGCGCGAACAAAAATTAGGGCCAGGAGTCGAGGACACTGCCGAAGAGTTCGAAGACGCGTTGGATGCAGGGGAGGTAGGTAACGAGAAAGTAGATCGAGCTCCATCTGAGCCGGTTCAGCAACCTGTAATGGCAGGTGCAAAACTTCCAACTTCCCCTGGACCCAATGCATCAGCCCGCGCACTGCGTGCTTTCAATCGGGCCAAGAAGTTAGCTTAAGCTAAGTCAGCCTAGTCATAGGAATTCCCTTTTTTGTCGAACTTTCCTTTAGAGGGGACAGATGTAGTAAATGTCAATGTCAGTGCCAACTGTCAATGTCAAGGATAATTATAGACTTGTCAAAAGGATGGAAAATAAACCAGTCAATAAGTAGAATCGCCACCTTTTATTTCACGCTCCTCCCAAGTTGTACCAGTAGCCACTGATTTATTTTAATCATAATATAAAAATACATGTTTCATTATAATGAAGACTGATTGATGTTCATAATTAGGTTTATTTTGCTATTAGGCAAAGGCAGAGCCCATTTATGTTTAATTATTTAGCTAAATAACTAAAATTGTTAAAATGTCAGTTAAAATGTTATGATTTTTATGTTTAGATACCCATTTTTAGGGTTCCGTAGTAAACAAGGAACCCTTATAGTTTCGCCATGTCTGTCTGTCTGTCCGCGGTCCTACTCAGAAACTACAAGTACTAGAAAGCTGTAATTTGGCATGGATATGTATATTAATCATGGCGAAAAAGTCGTAAAATAAAATCTGGAAAAATATTTTTTTTTAGGTTAGCTGCCATACAAGTAAAGAGGTAGTCAATATTTTTTTTCTCGACAAACACATTGTGTGGGGTGTCGTTGAATAGGTCTTTCAAAAACATTGTGAGCTTGTTAACACCATTTTTGGATTTAGGGAACCGTTTCTGAAATATTTGGGTTTAAAGTGAAAAATTTTGTTGGAGGCAAGTGTTCCCCCAGTTAGTTTAAAGGAAAACTATCAGAGCTAAGTAGGGTATACAAATTAAAAAGTTATAGGCAATCAACTTATAAAATGTACTCGGAAAAAGAAATTTCATACAAATTCAATAGATAATTAGTTTTTAAACGTTTTTAGTGGCATAAACTCAAAGTTGGCATTCGGAACTACGGAACCCTACACGGCGCGTGGCCCGACACGCACTTGGCTAATTATTTTTTGCAAAATTTTAAATTGAAAGAGAAGCTGCAGATTGAGTTTAGGTTGTAGATGGAGTTTACATTTCTTTTAAGTAGATATCTAAAACAAGAATGACAACATTGGGTTGATAAAAACCCTACTATTTTTTTTTAATTATAATATAAAAAAAATACATGTTCCATTGTAATGAAGACTGATTGATGTTCATAATTCAGTTTATTTCGTTACTAGGAAAGGCAGAGCAAATTCATGTTTATTATTATGTCAATTTTAAATTGCATTGATTTGTTGATTGAAAAGTTTTTATGATATACATTTTTTGTAAAATTTAAAATAAAACATTAAATGTTTTATATTACGATATGCCTTTTATTCCGTATATTCACCTGCATAAATATGAGTAGGTACTATTATATTATCCGTATCATGAAACTTACTCTTTCTACCTTTTGAACCTACATACTTACCTGTCTAACTCCGGGCTTACCTGTTCACACCAGCCTGTGCCTCTGAGCTTACCTGTTTATACATACTTACCTGTCCAACTCCGGACTTATCTGTTCACACCAGCCTATGCCTCTGAGCTTACCTGTTTATACATACTTACCTGTCCAACTCTGGACTTACCTGTTCACACCAGCCTGTGCCTCTGAGCTTACCTGTTTATACATACTTACCTGTCCAACTCCAGACTTACCTGTTCACACCAGCCTGTGCCTCTGAGCTTACCTGTTTATACATACTTACCTGTCCAACTCCGGGCTTACCTGTCCACACCAGCCTGTGCCTCTGAGCTTACCTGTTTATACATACAAACTTTCCTGTCACTCGTCAAAAATGATTATATTGCTTTTTAAGATTTTGTAGACCACCAAAGTGAAAATACCTACGCTATACATAGGTATTTTCACTTTTGTATGCTAACTATTAATTATTTATTATCTGTGCCTGGAGTCATTATAAGCCCTTATATAGGTGGAAGCCTCTTGGCTGATAAGCTGGATGCAATAATTCAAAAACAGTATTCGGAACCAATCTGAATTCAATAGTAGATGGATGTCATTTAGTTATTATAATCATTATTATATATGCAGAGCATTATACGGAATTGATTGAAACATACAGTTGGATTAAGGCGGGAATGTGCATGCAGTGTTTTAAACGTATACGGAGATATTCAGTGTGCTAGAAAGATTTAAGAGTGAACGGACGCACTAATTCAGTTATTCGGAACCAATCTGAATTCAATAGTAGATGGATGTAATTAAGTTATTATAATCATTATGATATATGCAGAGCATTACACGGAATTGATTTAAACATACATTCGGATGGAGACGGGAATGTACATGCAGTGTTTAGTAGGTATACGCAGGTATTCAGTGTGCAAGAAAGATTTAAGAGTGAACGGACGCACAAATTCAGCTAGAAATATTTAATTTGAATATCACCATTTACGTTTAAATGAAATTTGACGTCAACTACTGATATGATACTGATTAAAACATCTTACATACGCATTGAAAACATTAAAAATCTCACTACATTCAGGGGACGCCGCAGGGTGGTAGTTTGTAAAGACGCAGAAGTCTTTCGCGATTTATATATATATACTAGCTGTTGCCCGCGACTTCGTCAGCGTGGACTTTAGTTTATAAGAATCGTTATTTTGATATTTTTAATAAAACCGGTCAAGTGCATATCAGGTCACGCGCAGTGAAGTGTTCCGTAGTTGTGAATTTCGACTTAGAATTAAAACGAAAGATTTCATCATCATCTCAGCCCTTCTTCCGTCCACTGCTGAGCATAGACATGTCTTCGTCGACACATCTCGGTCCTGTGCTGCTCACATCCAGGTGTAACCCGCGACTTTGATTATTTCGTCAACCCATCGCATGGGCTCCGTCAGGCCAGTTGCCCTGCCTAGTGCTACTTTAAGTTCATGACCGTTGCCAAATTACAGCTTATTGGTACTAATTATCTCTAAGTAAAACCACGGACAGAGAGACAGACAGAAATGGCGAAACTATAAGGGTTCCTTGTTTACTACGATCACACATTATCTCTAGTCACAGTCTAAGTCGATCGGAATTTTGACTATTAATATCGTTTTTGCCAGATATTTCGACGGCCCTTCTACCATCATGGTTCTGCCAGCATGGACTGTAAACTACATGTAAACTTACACTGTTACCGAATGTTACTGCTACGCCGTGGGTCTCTCTAATACGAAATACTTATGCAATACGTAGTGACTTTGCTAATATTTCATTCATCTTCCGTCTTTTGGCGTCAGTTTCCACATCACTAATCTGTTGTAGCTCTCTGCAGCGAACTGCTGCCACCGTCTATACGTATCACCCCCTCTCCCCCGCCCTCCCGATGTGGCGGTGCAATGGTAAGCCTTGTCAAACATGTCTTTCGCTAAGCGGGAGATGAAAGTCAAGAAATAAGCATTTCTACTTTAAGTCTCGACGGATGACGGCGTTCCTCAAGTAACCTTAAACATAGGTTTTCTTAAGATCGCCTTAATCATGAGCCGCGTCCGTAGCTGGAAGCGAGAGGAAAGTACTGGATAGACCTTCCCCCGGGCCATCTTCACTATCGTCACCATTCTATTGATGTGGACTTTCAAGCTGAGGCATCTGCCAAACTTTAGATACCTCCAGGTATTTGACGTGCCAGTGTCTCGGCACATTTTACCAGTAGAGATTCAAGGATGGTAGGAAGTTAGTGTTCTCTGAGATCAATGTCTGCTTAGTGTTCACTAAGAACCTCCGTTTGAAGAGTTTCTCGGGTAGGGCGTCCTATACGGCTGTTTAGAGGTTTGGAGAACTGAAAAATTACCATGATCTTTCGTTCCTCAGGGAAGGAGGTCACAATACTAAGTAGTCTTGGTATGGGTGTTCCACACATTTTTATTGCAGTGCCTAACCTAAATTTAACCTAACCTTTTTTCCCTAACCCTTCTTCTTACGTGAGGAAAAGGTGCCTTTCGGCCACAGGAAATCGGACGGTTATGGCTCTCACTCACAAAAAAACTCATGGTGACATAACGGCGTTACCGCTTTTGCCAAGGCCGTGTGCTAAATCTTGCTCCAAAGATCTGGTATACGGCGACCGCTTATCAGCGGCTTCGGCTGAGCTCATTCGAGGTACTCTCTCAGTTATCAAGAGGAGTCTGAGTGGCCTGCGCGGTGATACATCGGCCTTCAATTTTATCCGCTAGGGTAAAGACGCGTGTTGACACAAATGCTCCTTTCAACCTAGAGGACCGTATTTGTGGAGTGACGGAATCCCGTTCCCATCGCCCGACTGGCCCACGTCATGGAGGCAGCAGTTGCGCCTCTTTTGCGCGGGAAAAATCCCTTCGGACACCTTGCCAGTAACGGGAGACCGGTATGGTTATGTGGCGTTTACCACTAAAAACTTCGCGGTGTTACCTCTCAGCCACTATGGGCCAGCCCCGGCGCGGCGACCGCTATTTTTTATTTATTTATTTAATTGATTGCACTTAAAATCTTAAGATTATAGTACAAAAGGTATAACTTAATGCTAAGCATTGTCTACCAGTTTACCTTTGGGACGTAAAAGAAAAGATGATAGATGGGGTGCAAATTTAACTAGACAAGTAGGTATATCTAAAGAAATAAATTAGGGTGTATTATAATATAATAAGGCATATATAATAACAAGAATTACCATAAAATATACATACATATATAATAATAATAAATACAAATCATAAACTTTCATAAATATAAATACGTATAATAAACATACTTAAACTATTGCGATCTTAAGCAGCATTGCTTTTTCGCGATAGTGTCTAATTACAAGCATCTTGAAGTGGTCCCTTGTTTGTGCTTTCATAATGTTATCGGGCAGGGCATTCCAAAGACGCACGGCCGTGACAGCAAAAGAATTAGAGAGAAATCCAGTACGGTGAGATGGGATAGATAGGGTTAATTTTTCAGAAGAGCGCAGAACCCTGTCATGATTAGAGCATAAAAGCTGAAATTGGGACGTTAAATAGTTAGGGGCAAAAGGATTATATAATATAGTATGGAGATGACATAAAATATGAAGGTTTCTGCGCTGTCGGATTGTAAGCCATTTAAGCTCAGAACGATGTGATGAGATATGGTCATATTTGCGAAGACAAAATATGAACCTAATACAATTATTTAAAAGGCGATCTAGTTTATTAAGATGTACTTCGGTTATGTCCAGATAGCACACATCAGCATACTCAATGATAGGAAGAATGAGAGACTGGACCAGCATAAGTTTGGTTTTTAAGGGAAGAAATTTTTTAAGAAGGTTCAGTTGATGCATTGATGCATACACCTTGCGACTAACCTCAGTAATTTGTGTATCCCAGCTCAACTGATTATCAGTATAAATACCTAGATCTTTAACTGAATTAGAGAAAGGAACATTATCACCATCATATTCAACATGTGCCAACAAACTATAATCCAATTTAAGAAGTTGTCGCGAGCTCCCTAAAATAATTGCCTTACATTTGGTAGGATTGACAGCGACGCCATAGCTTACAGACCAGTCTTTTATGCGCTCAAGATTAGAATTAAGTGAAGCAATGGCATCGTTTATGTGATCAACATCAGTTTGTATATAAAGCTGCAAGTCATCGGCATAAAAATGATAGGAGCAACTGAGAAGACTAGAAAGTGTTGATAAAAATAGAAAATAAAATAGGTGAGAGTATGCCGCCTTGTGGGACACCGGCAGTCACATCCATCCAATCAGAGTCTGACTGTTCAGAACGAACACACTGTCGGCGCCCACGAAGATATGACGAGAACCATTTAACTACTGAGGGTGATATATTCATATATGATAAGACAGCTAAAAGTATATCCGTATCAACGGTGTTGAAGGCATTAGAATAGTCTATCAATACTAAAACAGTGACCTTAGTGTTTTCCATGCCCATTCTAATGTCCTCAGTTATTTTGAGCAAGGCTGTAGTCGTACTATGGCCCTGTCTAAAACCAGATTGAAGAGTATGTATGGTGGTCCGTGACTCGCTCACTGCACCCTATGCTTTAGTCAGAGGACATCCCCTGAGCCTAACCTATTTTTCCATTTTCGCGCCCACAATCATGCTAAAAATGGCCGTTTCATGGCGTTGGGTCTTGTGGCCCTAGGTTCTGTGTATTTTTAACAGCGCCATCTATCGGTGACCAAAAAAAACTAATAAAAACACTCCGAAAACATCAAAATAGTAAATTTTAGGGTTCCGTATTCCGTACCCGAAGGCTAAAATCGGGACCCTGTTACTAAGACTCCGCTGTCCGTCCTTCCGTCCGTCTGCCTGTCTGTCACCAGGCTGTTTCTCATAAACCGTGATAGCTAGACAGTTGAAATTTTCATAATGATGTAATTCTCTTGCCGATATAACAACTAAAAATAGAGTAAAATAAATATTTAATTGAGGCTCCCGTACAACAAACGTGATTTTTTATAGATAACGGGACGGAGCCCTTTGTGCGCGAGCCCGACCTTCACTTGGCCGGTAATTAACTTTATTATTTTATAAAAACCTTAATATAAAATTGACAAAAGTTTTAGCCAATGCTACTGTACAGTTCATTTCATAGCAAATTTTCGAACAAAAATCTTTGACGTGATTCTTTAAATTGATATAACTTTTTTATTTATCAACGGATTTTAATGAAACAACCACTACATTTTAAGTGAAACTTATTTAAATACATAAATGAAAATCGCAACCGAAGTTGTTCAGCCGTTTCTGAGATTAGCGTCTACAAACACAGTTTTTCGAACAAAAATGTTTGACGTGATTCTTTAAAATTGATTTAACTTTTTCATTTATGAACGGATTTAAATAAAACAAACACTAAATTTTAAGTGAAACTTATCACAATATTTCAATGAAAACCGCAAACGAATCGGTTCAGCCGTTTCTCAGATTAGCGTGCACAAACGCACAGACAAACAGACAAACCGACAAACAGACAAAAATTCTAAAAATCATTGTTTTGTGTTCTATTGCGTTGGTAAAAGACCCCAAAAATATTTTTACTCATTTATCTTCCATGTACAGACAGCGATCGGTTACGATTTTATTATATGTATTGATGATTGATGATGATGTATTGATGTATTGATGATATATTAAAAAATTCGCCTTGGCAAAATATTTGCCAAGGCGAATTTTTTACGGTCCAGTCAAAAATAATCTGTGTTTTAGCATTACAACATTTGATACAGCTAGCACCATCTTTTGGCAAACTACATCAACAATTTTACATTCATTCTATTGAATGACAGAAACAAAATTTGACATTACCTGAAATCGGAGGCCGTTTTTTAGGTAACTTGTTAGAAATCCGAAAATATCGAGAAATTTGCCGTGTAAAAAGTGAGTAGCTTTATATATTTCTTGTGTCTTATGTCTAATCTAACGAACTACAGTAATATTTTGTTGAATTGTGAAGTACGATTACATTTACGAAACGAAATGTTCGATCTTGCCTGTGCCCACTACCCGTGGCAATATAGTTGCCTATGCCCTGTAATTTTTTTATTTTGGCAATATAGTTCTCCCTGTTAAGACTAAAATTGCGCTGGCACAATCTTTACTTCTCCCCATCCTTGACTACGCTGACACCTGCTACCTCGATCTCACGGAAGAGCAGTTAAATAAACTTGAGCGTCTCCAAAATCTCTGCATTAGATTCATTTTTGGACTACGCAAATATGATCACATTTCTAGTTTTCGTGCTCAACTCAAGTGGCTCCCCATTAGACTACGTCGTAACTTACATATCCTTTCCCTTCTTTATTCAGTCCTGTTTGTGCCTTCTACTCCACTATACCTTAAAGAACGTTTTAGCTTCTTTCGTGAGAACACCAATCGTAGTGTGCGTAGCACAGTCACCTTAAAACTTTCCACCCCTGGTTATAACACTCATTTCTATTCTAACTCATTTACAGTTCAGGCAGTAGAAATCTGGAATGCTTTACCACTGGACATTCGCCAAGTACAGTCATTGAAAAAATTTAAAGATTTAGTGACGTCTCATTACCTTTCCTCTAGCTCTGACTAATATCTCTTCTCTTATTTTCTTTTCACTGGCTACTTTTTAATTACTTTCCTTAATGTTCGTATGTACCAATTTTATAGTTTATGCATTTTATATTACTTTATTGTTCGTTTATATGTTATAGTATGTACTCCTATTATTTTAATTGTATAGGTACTTGTCTTTTTCTACACTGTAATACTCTAACTGCGCCAACTCCCCCACATCTTTTATAATCTTCTTTACCCAAAGGTTGGCTGGAAGAAATCACTTTAGTGATAAGTCCGCCTTTGTACCTACTATATTTAAAATGTACTTTTGATTATTGTCATACTTAGTTGGTGCAATAAAGAAATTTTATCTTTATCTTATCTTATAGTTGCCAATGCCCGATTATTTATACATAATTTTTTTTCAGATGCCACCGCAAAAGCGTAAATGGGTAGCAGCACCACTAAAATATTCAGAATTAGTCGAGTTAGTAAATTTACCTGACGGCTCTGAGTTAGAAGATGACCTCGAAAATTATGAATCTGAAGAAGATGATACCATAACTTCAATTTCATCGGCTTCATCAGTCTCTTTGGAACCATCCACTAGCCGCACTAACAGTCTGCAATATACTGACACAGTTGCCCATCAACTAACAGTAGATATAGATAGACTTTTCGCCAATGAAAGTCAAGATGATTGGTCTTCAAGCGATGATGAACCTTTAGAACGTATACAACGTCGGAAGAAGGCAAAAAATACAATAATACAGAGTCAAGATATGATATGTGATGATTCAGAGCTGTGCGTAAGTGATGATGATCCTGATGAGCTAAATGACGATTCGGATGATTCTGATTTTGATGAAATAGAATAGAAGAAAATTAACTTAGAACAGCTGGATGAAATAACTAAAATTTATCAAGAAAATGGGTTTGATGTCAATATTTCTTCAAATATTTTTTTTTGAATTGTCACACCACCAATATAATACTTTGAACGATTTTTTGATGAGGAAGTAATAGGTATTATTACAAAACAGACAAATTTATATGCTAATCAAAAAAAGGCAAAAAACTGGACCGACACAAATGCGGCCGAAATAAAAGCGCTACTTGGGATTCACATGTTGATGTCTTTACACCCTCTACACGAAGAAACTCAGTACTGGTCCTCCAATCCACTGTATCATGTCCAGCAAATAGCTGATATCATGCCATTGAAAAGGTACAAGAAACTTATGGAGTGCCTTCATCTAAATGATAATTCGAAGATGCCAAAGCAAGATGACCCAGGTTATGATAAATTGTTCAAGTTGCGCCCTCTGATAGAGCTTTTGAACGACCGGTTCATGAAAGAATGTTTGATTTCGAAATCCCAATCCGTAGACGAGTGTATGATCAAATTTAAGGGTAGATCCTCACTAAAACAGTATATGCCCATGAAACCAATAAAGAGAGGTTACAAAGTTTGGGCCAGAGCAGATTTTGCTACGGGATATTTATACATACTATCACGTCTTTATCCCTAATGGGGCAGACAGAGCATTTTGGGTCTTGCGGTTTTATGCACAGCCCAAGGCCGCAAGACCCAAAAGCCACTTTTAGCGTCATGGTGGGCGAGAAGATGGAAAAGCAATCAATAAAGTGATGGGTTGCTAGCCGCATCGCCTGTTAACATGATTTGCATTTTTGCCCATTCCCTCGATCGGCTTTTACGACCTGCGTGGGAAGAGAAGCAGCTGATACATTCTAAGTTTTTTTTTTATTTCTCCCAGACCAGCATGGGATATTTATACCAATTTCAAATATATTGCGGTAAAACTGAAGGGACCGTGGAGGTTGGTTTGGGCCCTAATGTTGTCCTCCAACTCACAGAAGCGATACAAAATAATGGTTGTCATGTCACATTTGTTATTTTTACGTCGGTGGCTTTGATGCACGAACTGTACCTTCGGGGAATATACAGCACAGGAACAGTAAGAACAGACCCAAGTAGGACTACCTAAAGTGGCGAAGAGAAAAAATTCAATGGCAAAACACGCTAGTCAATGGCGTGTTTCCACAGTAACAGGTACAACAGCTTATGTTCAGTGGAAGGATACGAAACCTGTAAGTATTCTTACCACGGGATTTGATCCAATAACAAAGGTTATTGTACAAAGAACACAAAAAGACGGCAAAAAGGCCCTAATTGAATGTCCTCTCGCTATTGCTCAGAACACTAAAAGGATGGGCGGAGTGGATCAGTTCGATCAATTTCGAGCACATTATAAATTAGGACGAATATCAAATAAGTGGTGGATGCGTTTATTTTACTTTTTTGTAGAGAGTGGTGCGATAAATGCATTCATACTGTATAAATCCATTCACAGAGATAAAAAAAAATAGTCAAATGAAATTCCGCGAAAGATTGGCTTATGGTCTGATTGACGGCTACACATCAAGGAAGAGGGCAGCTGATCTCAACTGGAAGAGATCCAATACATCTTTGCCTGATAATGATGCCTCCTCTAGCAAAAGTAGTGTACCCCGAGAGATTCGATATGCTCAACTTGATGTACACTGGCCTGAAGAAATACCATCTTTCAGGAGATGCCATCTATGCAGCACAAGAACAAAAAATAAAAGATCTCGTATCAGGTGCTCTAAATGCCTCGTTACACTATGCGTTACTCCAAGTTTTCATAACTTTCATAAACTTTGAAATATCGAAGTATTCTTATATTTTTTGATACAAAACCAAGTTTTTTTATTACGTTGAGACTGGTAACTTTATATACTCTTCACTAAAAGTCAATTTATTAGTAAGTAAATACCACCTAACTATATTTTTATAGTTTTACAAAATGCAATACGTCCTAAAGAAATAGTATTATTTAATTATTTAGTTTTAGTTTTTACCTACCTACTTAGTTTAGTGTTTGTCGTATTTTATATGTGATTTATGTAATTTACTTCCTGATCTCCATTACGATTTGATTTATGATAGTAATAATAAATAAAAAAAAATTAAAAAAAAAAAAAAACCCTGTTTATTCAGTGAAAAATTAAAATAAGAATACATACATAATATCACGCCTGTTTCCCGCAGGGGTAGGCAGAGACTATGGATCTCCACTTGCTACGATCCTGACAAACCTCTTCTGCTTCATCTAAACTCATCAATCTCTTCATACATGCTCTTCGGTTACGGGTACCTTTTACCTCTCCTTTTTTTAGAACGTCTGCAATTTGGTCGCAGAAAGTTCGCCGAGGCCGACCTTTTCCTACTGTTCAGAATATAATAATAATAATAGTAATAATAATAATAATAAGTGTTTTAAAATTTTCATTTTAAAATAATAAATTAGTAGATATCTAAAATAGTAGATATCTATGCAGATGACCTACAAATTTACGTACAAATCACAGCGGAAAATATTGATTCTGGTGTAAGTCTACTGAACGCGTCTTTGTCCGGAATTTCATCTTGGGCTGAAGACTTTGGCATTCAAATCAATGCGTCAAAGTGTCAGGCAATCTTAATTGGTAGCTCCAGACAACTTGCGAAGATCGATATCAGCTCTGTTCCTGCAGTTATGTTAAATAATACAAATATCTCGCTTAGTCAGTCTGTCAAAAATCTGGGCCTTATGATGGACTCAACGTTTAGCTGGAGGGATCAAGTCACTGAGGTCAGCAGAAAGGTTACTTCAATACTTGAATCGTTTTAGAAACTTTCTGCCTATTAAAACTAAAATTACTTTGATACAATCCCTTATTCTCCCCGTAATTGATTATGCTGATGTGTGTTATCCTGATCTTAACGCAGATCTTCTCAATAAGCTAGATCGTCTTTTTAATAATTGTATCCGCTTTATTTTCTGTCTTCGTAAGTACGATCACATCTCCTTTTTAACCGACTTCAAAAAAGGAGGAGGTTATCAATTCGATTGTATGTTTTTTTTTTTTGTATGTATGTTACGCGATATTTTCGTCAACCGTGGACCGATTTAAATGATTCTTTTTTTATTTGAAAGCCCTTACTCCCAAGTTGGTCCTATATTAATTTGGTGAAGATGTGATGAAGAACTTCGGAGATATGGAGAAAACTCCTGAAATAAATTGAAGTCATTGTTTTTTTTTTGTTAAAAATTTAATTATTTCGATCTAAGCTTAACTGGCTTCCTGTTCGTCAGCGCCGACAGCAGAGAATGCTTTGTACTCTTTTTTCTATAATAACAAACAAATTTCGCTTTCAGTCCGAAAGCCATGACCGTGAGCTTCGCTCTAGTCATACTCTTCTTCTTCACCTTCCTTTATTTCGCTCTAATTTTATGTCAAATTCTTTCACTATTCAGGTTACACGACTTTGGAATGCCTTACCCGAAGACATAAAAAGTATCTCAAATAGGTATCTATTTAAGAAGAAAGTCCACACGCACCTTTTTGCTAATTTGTTGCAGCAGAACTAATCAAATCATTATCTTAAACTGTTTTTATATTTTATATTATGTATATTTAGGTATGTTTATTAATGTATGTATTAATAATGTTTATCTAAGTATATGTATTGTTTATGTAAGTTTATTATATATATATATATATATATATATATATATATATATATATATATATATATATATATATATATATATATATATATATATATATATATATATATATATATATATATATATATATATATATATATATATATAATATAGTTTATTATATATATATCTTTAAGCGCCTATTGCTAGAATAGGTAGAGAATGCGTTAGCATTAAGTCCACCTTTTGTACCATTTTGGTCAATTAAGATTTAATAAATAAATAAATAAATAGATGATGACTTTAATTATTATTATTTTTTTATTCTGTAATAAATAATTCAATTTCGTTAAATAGCTTTAATATAATAATAATTATTCTTCAATAACAAATTGTATGAGATTAATAAGATTATAATTATAATACGTGATAATAACATTTGCTTAAGTCAGCTGAACCCCTCGACGGGTAAAGGCCTCCTCCAGAGCATTCCATTCGTCTCTTTTTTTTGCAGTGATTGTCCATGCTTTTCCTGCGATTTCTTCTATCTCGTCTCTCCATCTTCCGTTTGGTCTACCAACGCGTCTGTAGCCATGTGGGCCCTCCCACAAAGTCACAGTGTTAGTCCACCTCTTGTCAGAGTAGCGGGCGAGATGTCCAGCCCACTTCCATTTCAAACGACGGGCGAATGTTAGAGCATCTATAACATTTGTTCTTTTCCGAATATTTTCGTGACGAACTCTATCTTTGAGTTTTATTTTTAAGGAACTGCGTTCCATTGCTCTTTGACACGATGTTAATTTCAATATTCTCATCACTTGACGAATGTATTTCGATTGACGGGAAACATCAAGGCCGGTATGTTTGTGTGAGTGAGACTAAGCCGACGACCATTCAAAGAACTCTAGCCTTTATGCAGTAAGAATATAAGACCTAGTTTCGCTTGCATTATCCTGACGTCTTTCTATACGATTCCACTCGCGAACACTCCGAGTCTATCTCGCCAGCAGAGTTCGTACTCGCGAATATTCTACATTTATCTCGTTCGCGACACTGCCCCCTTCTTAAAGACGCGCGTCCCGAGCGTCACTATTGCTGCCATGATAACGTGCTAGACGGTCTATGTGCACCACTTTGAGTGCCCCTCTTGGTTGACGTTGGATCCGATATGTCACGTCGTTTATTCGCGTAATGATCTTGTATGGGACTTCCCATCTCGTTTGTAATTTCGGTGATTTTCCTTTCCGGCGAATCGGGTAATGAAGACATACTAAGACTCCATATTCAAAGCCACGTGAGTTCGCTCTTTGGTCATATCTTGTTTTCATGTTTTCACTTGCTTGTAAACCATTTTCGCGAACTAAGTCATAGATGTTCCATATTCGCTCTTGAAGATCGAAGACGTAGTCTGGCACAGTACATGGGTCTTCTGGTGGCCTCCCCGTTAGTAGATCCACAGGTAACCTAAGTTCTCTACCGAAATTCACCTGAGCTGGGGTCAGTTTTGTGCTTTCGTGCTCCGATGTCCTATAAGCCAGGAGGAAAAGTGGTATGTACTTGTCCCAGTCTTTCTGATGTTTGTCAACCAGTTTTGCTAAATGTCTCTCCAAAGTCTGGTTAAATCTCTCCACCATGCCATCAGACTGAGGGTGATATGGAGTGGTTCTCGTTTTATGCATCCCCAATAGTTTGCAGATTTCTTGAAATAGTTGCGACTCGAAGTTTCTTCCTTGATCTGAGTGGATTTCTAGTGGTACACCGAACCGGCAGATTACTTCCTCAACCAACTTGGAGGCTACTGTCGAAGCTTCTTGGTTAGGTATAGCAAATACTTCTGGCCACTTGCTAAAATAGTCCATGACAACCATGAAGTACTTATTTCCTGATTCAGTTACGGGGAATGGTCCGGCAATGTCTACTGCAATCCGTTTCCAGGGCGCACCGACATTGTAAAGCTGTAGACTTCCTCGAGTTCTTGTTGACGGGCCTTTCACGGCTGCACAAGTTGTACATTTGCGGCACCAATCCTGAACATCTTCCCGACAATTCAGCCAGTAAAATCGTTCCCGAATCTTTGTTAATGTTCTTTTAATGCCTAGATGTCCACCTGTTACACCATCATGTACTTCACGGAGAACGTCTTTCACTCTATCTCTTGGAACAACAACCTGTAGGTGAAACTCTTTGCCGTTTGGTTTCTCCCATTTACGGTAAAGTATTCCATTCTGCAGGATAAAACTGTCCCATTGAGCCCAATAAGCTTTGGTGGTGGGGCTCGTAGGTGCAATTTCTGCCCATCTAGGTTTGTCAGCACTACGTTCTTTCCATGCGATGATGCGCCTTATATCTTCATCATCTTCCTGGGCTTCTCTTAAGTTGTCGTCGTCCCATTCTGCCGTTCTTATGAAAAACGCATCAACTTGACTTTTGGTGCAAATTGAGTTATATATATACATCTGAAATCAGGAGAACGAGATCTACAACTTTCCCAAAGTAACCATTAGTAAAAAATTAAGGGAAAACAGTTATTCAGATTTTAAAAACGCATTATCTAGGACTATCCGAAGTTAATGCAAACATTTTTTTTTTCTATTTAAAGATTTACTATTTATAAACGCACTAGGTTAGAGTTAGTGCGCTTTTTGCTAGTTATCTTATAATCCGTGATCGGTGATATGCTTAGATTGACAGGAACAACTGGAGATAATGCGGTTATAATTTGAACCATAGAATATTAATGTTATCGCCATACACATTTAATTGCACTAAATATACGAGATAGTGCGTTTACGCAATGTAACGTCACGGGTGTCATAGGGCGAGCGGGGGTGGGAAAGGTTACCGGGAAGGGGCGTCCCGTCAGTCGCAGCGCAATACCGTCACCGTCGTATTTGATGCATTTATTTTGTTACTTGAGTATTATTTAAGTCATCAGTTAAGAACCCACAAAGTCTCCCCCGTCAGATTTGTTTCGAATAAATTTGTTTTATGAAAAAAAAATACTTTCAATAAAAAATAGTATTGAAGTTTACTCGAAATACTCGAATCATTTTATACAAGCTTTTATCCGAAGTTAATGCAAACTTGCAATGACTTGCACCTGATCTGATGATAGAGCTGGATGGTGATCATAAGAACTCTGTAATATTATGACGGAACCGCTTTTGAATTTGGGTTTGTTGGGTTTGTCTTGACGATTACTTGATATTCTATGTCTGATGATGGAACTGGAAGGAGGCCATAGAAGCTCCGTCACAAAACGACGTTAGCTCGAGTCGAGTTTGGGCTGGTTGGCTTTGTGCTGAGATAACTTTTGGTCACACAAAAAAAGCTTGTACAAAAAAAAATATTTTTGTTTATAAAAACTAATTAAATTCAGGGAAACATGAACAGGACAAATAAGCGCTGGCTGTCAGCAAGAATGACTCTGCTAGTTTCAAAAAGTTAGTAACTTCGAAACTGAAGAGCCCGCTACAACTACCATGCAAAGTATACCCATCCCTACAAATTTGAATAGACTATGGACCCGTCAACTAAATTTCCAAGATTTTCAGAATATGTTAAATTTCAAAAATGCAATTTCACCCAAGCTTTTCACTGCTGTCTTAGAAGACACTATGAGAACGCTTAAATAGGATAGATTAGGGATCAACATCAATGGTATCTGCTTGTCTCACTTGAGATTTGCAGACGACCTAGTAATATTTGCAACTAATACAGAAGATCTCCAAAAAATGCTACAAAGCTTCCATGAACGTAGGACTAAGGATGAATATGTCCAAGTGTAGAGATGAGGCGACTTAATGAAACGAGTGTTACTTTGATACTCCTCTTTTATTCAACACGTTCATAATATATATAAGTTCAAACACATACACACTCTTATATCTATGTTACCACACTACACCTTCCCCCTTAAAATAAAAAAAAATACACTTTAGTTGTTTTTTTTTTACATAAAATAAAATAGAATTATTACCAAAATTTATTACAAACTTGATTCAATTACGATTAAATATAGTACATCATCAAACATAAACTTATTCTTGATCGAAAACAATTCAAATGTCGGCATAGCAGACACAATAGTAAAACAATACTTCAGACGCCCGCTCCGGGCGTCTGAAATTTAAAGGGATAACATAACATTAGAATTATTTCTTATACGAACTTTCAATATAACTTAAAAATATAGGTACTTATAGTTATAACCTTTTTTTTAACAAAAGTGTCGCCAAATTATTATTATTATTATTTTAGAAAAATTTTTACTTTTATAATATTCTTAATCTAATTCTTTTTAATAATTACGTTTCTAATGTTATTTCTGCAATAATTGTTATATTTATTACATTTATAACTAATCTTATTAAGTTTTTGCCCTTTGTAAAATTTATTTGTTGTCTTATTGAAAATATCTTTCATAATATTTCTCTCATTTTTCTCTAGAACTATATTATTTTTATTTAAACATCTGTGACGAAGTGATCGGCTAGCCGACGTCGCCGCGCACAAACGCTTCTGGAACCTTCTCGAACATTCCATTACTCACACAGCTACAAACGATACACGTCGCTGGTAAACTTGCTTCCGTAATAAAACCGGTATGATCTGGTTTCCCCCACCGTGCCCCCACTCCGCGCCGGCTGGCGGCCGGCTATATAACGCAGAGCGAGCCCATTAAACGCCGATACTCACTCGGGTATCCGGCTCGGTCGCTTGGATCAGATATCTAGGTACGATCGAGTTTTCCCTTCCCCCTCTCCCCTTCCGAATCCCCTTCCATCCCCCTCGGCCGCTTGGATCAGATATCTAGGTACGGTCAGGGTTCCCGAATCCCCCCTCCGTTCCCGTCCGATTTGTGGTCGTCCGCGACACCCCCTCCCACCCCCGTGTGAGGGAGCGCCGCGACGCCGACGTGCTCCTGCGCGTCCCGCGTGCCCCTTCAGGGTAGTCCGCCGGAGCAACCCCTTGTTGCCCCGTGACCCGTGTGCGTACCGCACCCCGCACCCCGGAGTGCCTTACCACCCTCTCCCCAGAGGGTTGGTTTTTCCGACGTCCGCGCACCCGTGTGCGTGAGGCGATACCGTCCCGTCCGGCAGGTCCGTCCGTACCCTGCCCCCCGTTTACCGCTCCGCGCGTCCTGCGCTTTGCACCCCGTGTGCATCCCGTGCCGCACCCCCTCAGGGTGATACCTATTTTAGTCTGGATAGTTCGTAATATCCTTTGTAGTTGTGTGAACGCGAATACTCCGTATAGTGTTTCGTCTTTGGAATTGCGTAGGCGCTCGGCCATAAACCAAGTGTGAATCTAGATTTAAGGTAGTGCTAATTAAGTCTAGGTTATCTAAGACCTGTGGAATCTGTAAATAAATTATTGTCACCGTTGGTATAGTTAGTTTTAAACACACCCTCCCGGTAGGTTACCTCATTAGACCTTCCAGACCCCTGTCATACCAGGGTGGTAACAGGGGTCTACTCAATTTATGTTGATGACAGCGTCCAGGGGTTCGATTCCCCGAAAACGCTTCATCACATTGGCGCCCAACTAAATAACCCACAAGGAGTCACAGGATCATTCGGGAGATCCACAAAAGAGGCCAATTGTTTAGTCACATCGCCTTCTTGTTAGTAACTCCAGGCCGGGAATTTCTAAAGGTACACCGGGAGTCCGCAAATAAAATCATAAGTACCACTATACCAAACCGCGCTAAAAATAAAATTAAAATCCGTACTGTAAATTATAGTAAAATATTTTTATAAAGTCCACGTTATACGAAAAATTAAACACCGCGTAACATAAATATTAAATTAAAATCCGTACCGTTAATAATTATAATAAAGTCCGTATATATCGTCGTTGTTCTAAAAAGAAAATACCGCGTAGCTATAAATAAATTTAAAAATAATTCCCAGATCAAGATTAATATAATAAAATCCGTGTCTCCGCGATCCGCGTAGATAAATACCATTGTATTTTCGCGTTGTAAAAATAAAAATATACACAGAAAACCGGTAATGCCAGTATCCTGGGTATATAATTTAAAGAAAGAAGAACTCCTGAATGAACTAAAATCGAGGGGAAAACCAGCAACCGAGAAAACCGTAGAAGAGTTGAGAAAAACACTTTTACAAATAATCAGAGAGGAGGAAGCCGAAGACGAAAATTACGAGGAAGCACAAACCTCAAAAATGGAGACTACCAAGGAGCTACAAAACATGGAAAAAATAAGTATTTTCAAAATGGAATGTCAGCTTTGACACATCGGGAGACGCAGTGGAGTTCCTGGAACGAATAGATGAATTGATACAAACCATTTCCGAGAAAAAAAACGAGTTGTTGCAATTCATACCAAGATTACTAAAAGGAAAAGCACTATTAAGGCACAGAAATAATAGTCACAATTGGAAAACATGGAGTGACTTTGAAGAAGATTTCAAGTTATTTTACTTTCCAAGAAATTATGAAGCCAATCTTCTCAGCCCAATAGCCGCAAGGAAACAGTGGTCAGAAGAAAGGTTCATAGACTACCTGACACAAATGCAGACCCTCATTAGAAGGTATGGAAAAATGAGTGAGTTAGAAGCTACCGAAATTATATATAACAATATGAACCCCTGTTCCGTTCTTAGCGTTTTGTTTTCTTATATTTGAATTTCGCGCACTTTGCCAATTTAGTCCAATCAGCTTGATTTATGTAAACGATTCGACATCACAATTCAGCCAATGAGAACGCGCGGAATGGACCGCGCGCATGCGTAGTACAACCGGCGTAATCCTAGCGCCATAGTGGCAAAAAGAAGAACTTCTACACATCAAAAGTTTTGAACGCGGTACCGTCTTTAACTTCTCGTTTGATCGGATCGAAAATTCATATCTTCGCTTTGTTAGTACTTAATTTTGTGCCTAGACTAGTAGGTATTGGCGTGTGTGTGTGTGGACTAAAGAACTGTGTTCGTCGTGACGTAATTAGCCGGCCGGCCATCGTATCTAAGGACATTCTATCAAAGAACCGCCTTCGAGAAGAAGCCATCAAGCATTTGCCGCTACGTGGTAAGTACTTATGCATGGTATTCTCCTGACTGATTGTCGTGTTGTATCGTTTATTACCGTGGAATATCCTTCAGATATTCGATCCAGAGTGGCAAACGGACAAACAACAAAATAACGCGTTCGTTTTGCTACATCTTTATGGTGCCGAAAACCCGGGACCTTAGATACCTACTTACAGTCGGCCCACCAATTACCAATTCTATTTAGTAATTTATGCATTGAATATCGATAAAACTAAAGTAACGTACCTACCTAATCATTTCGCATAATTACCTACATAGAAATTCACGTCTTTGTTCCATCTGTTCCGCTGAATACCTACCACATCATAACCAAACCAATACTTACAAAATGGCGTTCTGATTTTACTTAAATTGTAAAAAGCGGATATCAAGTCGTTTCATGCCTGCTGTTGTCACATTATTATTCATCGTTTACCGTTTGCAATCAACTATATTGCAAAATATATCTCATCATAATTCTGGGCAATAACGTAGCGCATTACTCGACTACTTTATTTCGATCACTCGACATTTCATTTACCTATTTGAAATTTTCATTTGTTAAAATTCAGATAGCATCGTATCGTAACGTTTACCGATTTTTACCGCATATCATAAAAAACTTATATCGAATTCCGTGATTTCGTACGTTTTTGTACCGTTAACAGATTTAAATTCGCGACTTTAGTACGATATAAAAAACTTACGTTTCTTACAATCGAAACTTTATATCAACAACTTTTAAGTATCTACTTTCGATTCAAAACAATTCGTATTGTTTATTTCCTACCGACATTGTGGACTAGAGGTGGTGAGTTTTATTGTTGTCGTGTTATACGATACATCGACGCTAGCGCGAACTGATACCGCACGTACTTACTTACCTACGCGTTATCGGGTGATCATTGCCAACGTGCAGAAGTAGGTAACTGATCATTCGAGGGTGGTATTGTTTGTTGTCATCAGCAAGTACCTACTTGGCAAAATATTATATATTCATTAGTTAACGTTTAATTTGGGTTCATCATGTCTTATTTAACAAGGCGAAAGTCTAAAGTCGTACCTAAAAAATGCACCGAGCATACTTACTCAGTTGATAATTTGCCGAGTTTGCGACGTAAACGAACGATAGCTTACAATCGTATTTCAAAGGCTTTGGAAATAGGAAACTTAGTCGCTACCGATGAATCGCAAATCGAGTTATTTCTGTCGTATTGTCAGGAAATAAAAAATATCGCGAATAGTTTTCAAGAAGCTTACTTTATTATTTTGGATCTTCTGAAGGATGATGATGCTGAACATGATAATGAAATTCAAGAACATTTTGATGACATGTATTTCCAAGTTTCAGCCATCCAACTTAAACTCCAGCCGTGTTCGTCGTCTCAAAAGTTAAATAATTCTAAGCGTGATTCATTAACCGGGTTGCATGGCGGTAACATGCGATTACCGAAAATTACGTTGCCAACTTTTGCAAGTGCTATCAAGGAATGGCCCGAGTTTATTGCAACTTATGATGCGTTGATTCACGATTCTCCCTTATTAAGTGATATTGAGAAGTTTCATTATTTGGTGTCAGTGTTGCGCGGTGATGCACTATCATTAATTAGAACATTCCCTATTGCAAGCGAGCATTATTTAAGCGCATACAACGCTCTCAAGTCACGTTATGAGGACAAACGCGAACTAGCCTTTACGTGCTGGCATGATATTTTAAATGTCAATTTTAAAACTACGAACGCTCAGGATTTCAGACGCGCTTTAGACACGATTGATGAAAATTTAACGATATTAAAAACATTAAAATTACCAACTGAGCATTGGGACTTCATTATTTGCTATCACATTCTTGCTAAACTGGATACAATCCTGAGACGCGAATTTGAGGAGAAACATACAGACGTCGAACTTCCACAATATAAACATTTAAGGGCATTTTTACATTCGAAAGGTGAAGCATTAATACGTGATACTCACTTTACTGCCGCAGTCACTAATAAAAGCGCTAACGCCTCAAAGGAGGCATCAGGATCTGCACAAAAAACGAAGCGACAAAACTTTACGCATTCCCTCGTCGCTCCCGCCGCAAGTAATCCTAATAAGGTTGGCGACAAACAAGAAGCGAAGCCAAACAGCAATACGACCGCCCCGAAGTTCAATCGTAAATGTACTTATTGTGGTGAAGCACATCACATATCAGCCTGTAAAGAATTTTTAACTAAATCAATAGATGAGCGTATGGCTGTAGTCAGTGACAAGAGATGGTGCTATAACTGCCTTAACGCATCTCACTCAATGCGAGACTGCACATCGATATTTACGTGTCAAAAATGTAAACGTAAACACCACACTCTGTTACATCGAGAGCAAGCGGCTAGCAAGCCAAGCCAGGTTGCTGATACGCCAAATTCAGTAGCTTTGGTCGCTAAAGAATCAGTAACGCAGTCTAACTCAGCATTAAATACAACCGTTTTACTAGCCACTGCTCTCATTCAAATTCGTGACGCATCGGGCGAATTTCATACATTTCGCGCGTTGTTTGATACCGGGAGTCAGAATAATTTTCTCACAACCCAAGCGGCTCAACGGCTGAACCTAAGGCCTAGAGAAGGCTGTACTAACGTTCATGGCCTAGGTGGCAATCCAGCATCTGTTAGTGGTGTTGTCACATGTGATGTTGGTAGTAATCGTAACGTCAGATTTCGTCTAGATATGCTGGTCATACCAAGCATTTGTGGAGATCAACCGATAGCAAAACTCAACACGAAAGGATGGGATAAGCTCAAGACATTACCGCTAGCAGATCCTGGTTTTGACATCCCTGGCCCGATCGACGTCTTGTTAGGCGCTGATGTTTTTGCAGAGTCACTTCTCGAACAACGTCTCAAAGGCAATTCCTCTCAACCGCGAGCCTTTAATTCAGTTTTCGGCTGGCTTCTTCTTGGGAAGTCTCGACTCGCTTCTTCCTGTTTACTAGGAGTAGCACCTCCTACTGTAGACAAAAGCTTGAATAATATCGTTCAACGTTTCTGGGAAATCGATAACGTTCCACAATCTTCCCGATTGACCCCAGATGATCAACTCTGTGAAAACAGTTTTATCAACCACCACTACCGTGACGAGACAGGCAGATATGTCGTTTGTCTTCCTTTCAAAGAAAATGAGGAGCCAGTCTTTGAAGGTTCTCGAGCGATTGCCTTACGACGCTTTCATGCTATTGAGAGGCGTTTATCTCGTGATCAAAATCTAAAGCAACAATACGTTGAGTTCATGTCTGACTATGTCGAAAGTGGTCACATGACCGTGGTACCTGCCAAAGAAATGGGTCAAGGCAAATACTACATACCGCATCATTGTATTCTACGTCCTGACAGCGCCACAACGAAACTTCGCGTCGTCTTCGACGCTTCGGCAAAGGATGCCAATTCCAAATCGCTAAACGACACATTGCTGACAGGATCGAAATTACAATCGAATATTGTGGAGATTCTTCTTCATTTTCGTGAGCACCAAGTTGTCTTCATGGCCGACGTGCGCCAAATGTACCGTCAAATCATCGTAGCTCCTTATCATCGTGATTATCAGCGCATTCTCTGGCGAGCTCACCCAGATGAACCGCTTCAGGAATACGTTTTAAACACCGTGACGTACGGCGTGTCTTCAGCTCCCTTCCTGGCATGCCGAACTATACAGCAACTAGCTAACGAGGAGGGGCACAAGTACCCAAAAGCTAAAATCGTCTTGACATCTGACATATATGTCGACGATGTCGTTACCGGAAGTCCTTCGCTGGAGGACGCTCGTGAAATAAAAACGCAAATTATTGCCCTTCTTGCTCGTGGCTCGTTCGAGTTACGAAAATGGGCTAGCAATCGACCCGAGCTTCTCAATGACCTTCCCCCAGAGGCGTGTCTGTCAGAGGCTATAACCTTTACCGAAGCTGAAGATGCAACCATCAAGGTTTTGGGCCTTAAATGGGAGCCTGCTTTAGATTCGTTTGTTTTTAACGTTAATCCGTCTAATCAGCCGTGTACCAAGCGAACGATTCTAAGTGAGGTTGCTAAAATCTTTGACCCTCTGGGTTTCCTGTCTCCTTTGACCATCCAAGCTAAATGCTTAATTCAAAAACTTTGGATTCTCGGCGTTTCTTGGGATGAAACTCCTCCACCGGAAATTGTTTCTCAATGGAGCAAATTTTCCCAACAACTTCCACAAGTTAAAAACCTAAAAATTCCTCGTCAATTTGTATCCGAAGGCGCTCAATCGTATCAACTGCATGGCTTCTGCGACAGCTCCGAGGCAGCGTATGGCGCCATCATTTATCTTCGTGTTATAGGCTCCGATGGTTCCATTCGCGTTTTTCTCGTCTGTGCGAAGGCTCGCGTAGCTCCCTTGAAAAGGCAATCGCTACCTCGTCTCGAGCTCTGCGGCGCAGTGTTGCTCGCAGATCTCATCAAATTTGTCAGGGAAACGATGCGAATACCAGTCTGCGACACTTATTTGTGGTGTGATTCAACCGTTACTTTGGCTTGGTTGCGAGCTCCCTCTGCTCGTTGGGTGACATTCGTTGCAAATCGTGTCAGCCATATCCAAGATATCGTACCAACGGAGTGTTGGAAACATGTTCCCTCTGCCATGAATCCTGCAGATATTTGTTCGCGCGGACTACTTCCAGATGACTTATTGCACAACATACTATGGTGGGCGGGGCCAGAGTGGTTATCACAGCCACAATCTGAGTGGCCAATTGACACATCGAAGGATCATTCTAAGAATAATGCAGTGTTTTCCGAACAGCGTCGCTCTGTAGCTCTCGTTACAGATAAACCCGACATCGCTAGCCAAATGTCAATAATTGATCAATTGTTCGAAAAATATTCATCATTAGAGAAAATTTGCCGCATTGTAGCTTACGTTCGTAGGTTTTGCAACAAGCGTGATACCGTTTCACAAAGGGGACATCTATTCGTATCGGACATTGAGCGTCATCACGCGTTGTTAATTATCGTCAAACATTTCCAAAATCGTTATTTTTCCGACATTATTTCGAAGTTAACACAGCGGAAGCAGCTGCCGCGCAACTTCCGTAAATTAAATCCCTTCTTGGACGATCAGGGTGTGCTCAGGGTGGGCGGGCGGCTCGCTCGTTCTGGCCTTGAGTTCGAACACAAGCATCCTGCATTGTTACCTAAGAAAAGTGTACTTACAGCAGCCGTAATTGAATCAATTCATCGAAATAACTTTCACCCCGGTCTAAACACGACTCATTATCTGATTTTACAACAATTTTGGATACTTGCGGCTAGACATGTTATACGACATCAACTTTCCAAATGCATAAGATGCTATCGTCTCCATCCACAACCTTTGCAACCATTTATGAGCGACCTTCCGTCCTTCCGCGTAAATCAAGCAAAGGCGTTTTCGGTCTCCGGCGTTGATATTGGCGGGCCATTTCGAATCAAGCTTGGCCATCATCGTGGTGCGAAAATCGACAAGGCTTACCTGTGCTTGTTCGTATGCCTAAGCACAAAGGCAGTGCACCTCGAGGTCGTATCGACGTTATCAACTGACGGATTCATCGCGGCATTGCGTCGTTTCGTTGCCCGTCGCGGTCGTTGCAATGTGATTCATTCAGACTGCGGCACTAATTTCGTAGGTGCAAGTGCACAACTAGCATCTTGTATCGAACAAGCTTCGCACATGGAAAAAATTACTTTTAAACGTAATCCGCCTTCTAGCCCACATTTCGGAGGAATATGGGAGATTCAAATTAAGGCCGCAAAAAGTCATTTATATCGTATTGTTGGCGATCAGACTCTAACGTTTGAAGAACTTACAACACTCTTTACTCAGATCGAATCTATTTTAAATTCGAGACCTATATGTCCATTAAGCTCCGACCCTAATGATTTGAACGTTCTCACGCCCGGTCACTTTTTAACGCTGGAACCACTTACAGCGGTTCCTGATTCCGACTATACGGACGTAAAAATCAATCGACTTAACAGATTCCAACTTATTCAATCCTTTCAACAGCAGTTTTGGAAACGCTGGAAACATGAGTACTTACATGGGTTAACTCAGCGGGCCAAATGGACCAAAGACTCACCAACGTTAAGCGTAAATTCAGTAGTTATTATCAAGGAGGACAACCGACCTCCTCTTCAGTGGGCGCTCGCGCGAGTTGTTTCCTTACATCCCGGCCCTGATGGGGTGGTTCGGGTTGCAACCGTAAAAACGGTCAAGGGCCTCTTGATTAAGAGACCTTTGGTAAAGCTTTGTCCTCTGCCATCCGCATAATCATTTCGCTACAAACATTTTTAGTTTTTAGTTTAGTATCGTAAGTTTAAGGATCTTTAGGATCAACTATCAGTTAATTAGAAAAATCCCATTGGTATTTTGGTGGGCGGAATGTTCCGTTCTTAGCGTTTTGTTTTCTTATATTTGAATTTCGCGCACTTTGCCAATTTAGTCCAATCAGCTTGATTTATGTAAACGATTCGACATCACAATTCAGCCAATGAGAACGCGCGGAATGGACCGCGCGCATGCGTAGTACAACCGGCGTAATCCTAGCGCCATAGTGGCAAAAAGAAGAACTTCTACACATCAAAAGTTTTGAACGCGGTACCGTCTTTAACTTCTCGTTTGATCGGATCGAAAATTCATATCTTCGCTTTGTTAGTACTTAATTTTGTGCCTAGACTAGTAGGTATTGGCGTGTGTGTGTGTGGACTAAAGAACTGTGTTCGTCGTGACGTAATTAGCCGGCCGGCCATCGTATCTAAGGACATTCTATCAAAGAACCGCCTTCGAGAAGAAGCCATCAAGCATTTGCCGCTACGTGGTAAGTACTTATGCATGGTATTCTCCTGACTGATTGTCGTGTTGTATCGTTTATTACCGTGGAATATCCTTCAGATATTCGATCCAGAGTGGCAAACGGACAAACAACAAAATAACGCGTTCGTTTTGCTACAACCCCAGTTATAAATATTACATAAGACGACAAAATTTCCGAAGTATTAGAGAACTAATCGCTATGGCGGGCGATTTTGAAGAAATAAAGAAAGAAGAAATCAGAGCAAATAAGAACGTACAAAGTGAGAAATCCGAACCGCAAAAATCAACCGACCGACCGCAAAATACATCTGGAAAAAACCGCTCAGGGAAGGAGACGCCACCAGGTGGAAAGATACATCCCCAGTATAATGAAAAAACCCACTGCTGGAAATGTGGTAAACCAAATCATGCTTCCAGAGAATGCACAGCAGAAAAGCAGTTATTCTGTAGTGGATGTGGGAAAATGGGCGTTTTGAGCAAGAATTGCTGCAGAAGTCCGAAAATAGGAGCATGTACAGTGGGAAAAGAGATAGAAGGAGACAATAGGATATTCATAACCGCAAAAATCAACACAAGACAGTACAAGGCGTTAGTAGACACCGGTTCAACGAGCACCTACATAAATAATAAGGTTTGGGAAAGTTTCAAAAAAAGAAGAAATGTACAAATTTGTCGAGAAAAATCTTATCTTATTTTGGCAGATGGCTCAAAAATTCCCGTAGAAAAAAGCAGAGTAGTTGAAATAGAAATCAACGGCACCAAAATTAAACATAAAGTGTTTCTCTTACCGTCTGCACCGTACGTGATCTTAGGAATAGATGTCCTACAACGTTGTGGTTTTAGTCTTAACTGGAAAATTCCGAAGAAAAGTAACCGAAAAAAGCTAATAAAACCCGAAAAAACCTCCACAGAGTGTTTATACATCGGACTACAGAGATCACATCTAAACAATTCCCAAAAATATAAACCAACTGGAGATGAAACTTCCAGTAATTATATAAATAAACTAAACAGAAGAACAGTTTGGTACCGGAAGAGAAAAGAAACACGTACACAAGTTTGTGAACCACCAGTGAACCCCAGCGAGAAGTGTACCTCCAAGAAAACCCCCCCGAAGTCAGGTGCAAAATATATAGCGCCGATACCCCAATACACAACATCTTCACGGCTTAAATTGCCGATCCGTAATTCCTTAAGACCCCCATTGCGACATAAACTGCCGCCCCAAATGCCAGTTACACGGCAAAACCGACCGTTTCGAAATTTTCCGTCGCGGCATATACCGCCGCCCCAACCGTTTATCCCTTGGCAAACAACGCCACTCCGTTATATAACTTCGCGGCACTCATCACCGCCCCGTCCGCCGTACCCGCGGCCGATAACGCCGCGGCAACAACCAGGAACGCCACTGACGTCGTCCCTGGGTCCACCACCACCGCCGTTCCCGATGTGCTGCGCTACCGCAACCACTCAGCCGCCGCCGCGCAGGAGACGCGGCAAGCGAAGACTCCGTAGCTCCAAACCGAAGTACCGAAACAAGCTGGACAACCAAGCAGTTGATAAAGGCCAGTAATTTAATTTATTATTATTTTAATTTAGTTATCCCTTATAGCCCATTAAAGGCATTAAAAATATTTTTGTTTAACCGTAGAAATTTTAATTAAGTACCATAGTGTTTAATTTTTGCCTAGAGATAACTGCACATAAGTAAGAATGTATATAGTTTTTGTATTTTTTATTTTTGTTCCGAAACCGAAAGTTTAAAAGGTAGTAACTAACCGCAAATATGAATGATAGATGTGTGTATTTATATTTTAAAAAGAGAACCCTTAAAGTTTGTTACCGTAATAGATAAGGCTGTAGTGAAGCTTTTGAAATATGTTTATTCAGTTGACACTTACACTGATCATAACTATCCTAGAATAAGATTTTTGTATGAACTAGTGCAGTATACTATAACAGTAAACAACTTGTTTTTTGTAGTATTGTAAAGCCATTGCCCATGCAATTCCACATTTAACAGATTTAAATTAAGTGATTTTTTTTTCTAAAGAGATCCATTCCTAGATATATTGAGGACTCTAAGATACATGACCCTAAGACGGCGATTTTTCCCCCAGGTAAAAATCTCCAAAAGAGGGAGGAGAATGTGATGCGGTGATCGGCAAGCCGACGTCGCCGCGCACAAACGCTTCTGGAACCTTCTCGAACATTCCATTACTCACACAGCTACAAACGATACACGTCGCTGGTAAACTTGCTTCCGTAATAAAACCGGTATGATCTGGTTTCCCCCACCGTGCCCCCACTCCGCGCCGGCTGGCGGCCGGCTATATAACGCAGAGCGAGCCCATTAAACGCCGATACTCACTCGGGTATCCGGCTCGGTCGCTTGGATCAGATATCTAGGTACGATCGAGTTTTCCCTTCCCCCTCTCCCCTTCCGAATCCCCTTCCATCCCCCTCGGCCGCTTGGATCAGATATCTAGGTACGGTCAAGGTTCCCGAATCCCCTTCCATCCCCCTCGGCCGCTTGGATCAGATATCTAGGTACGGTCAGGGTTCCCGAATCCCCTTCCATCCCCCTCGGCCGCTTGGATCAGATATCTAGGTACGGTCAGGGTTCCCGAATCCCCTTCCATCCCCCTCGGCCGCTTGGATCAGATATCTAGGTACGGTCAGGGTTCCCGAATCCCCCCTCCGTTCCCGTCCGATTTGTGGTCGTCCGCGACACCCCCTCCCACCCCCGTGTGAGGGAGCGCCGCGACGCCGACGTGCTCCTGCGCGTCCCGCGTGCCCCTTTAGGGTAGTCCGCCGGAGCAACCCCTTGTTGCCCCGTGACCCGTGTGCGTACTGCACCCCGCACCCCGGAGTGCCTTACCACCCTCTCCCCAGAGGGTTGGTTTTTCCGACGTCCGCGCACCCGTGTGCGTGAGGCGATACCGTCCCGTCCGGCAGGTCCGTCCGTACCCTGCCCCCCGTTTACCGCTCCGCGCGTCCTGCGCTTTGCACCCCGTGTGCATCCCGTGCCGCACCCCCTCAGGGTGATACCTATTTTAGTCTGGATAGTTCGTAATATCCTTTGTAGTTGTGTGAACGCGAATACTCCGTATAGTGTTTCGTCTTTGGAATTGCGTAGGCGCTCGGCCATAAACCAAGTGTGAATCTAGATTTAAGGTAGTGCTAATTAAGTCTAGGTTATCTAAGACCTGTGGAATCTGTAAATAAATTATTGTCACCGTTGGTATAGTTAGTTTTAAACACACCCTCCCGGTAGGTTACCTCATTAGACCTTCCAGACCCCTGTCATACCAGGGTGGTAACAGGGGTCTACTCAATTTATGTTGATGACAGCGTCCAGGGGTTCGATTCCCCGAAAACGCTTCATCACACATCTATTTCGTTTATTCATCTTTTTTAAAATATCCTCTTTTACCTTTAATTTTAATAACTTTTATTTTTCTTAACATATTTAACTTATTTATTTTACTACGCGTTATACCTCTATTACGCTTATCTACTTTTTTATTTTGTATATGATTTTAGAGTTTCACGGTCACAATTACTGTTATCAGGCACGTGGAATCCAGTGATTGAGCTTTGTAAAAAGAGTGTGCGAATAACTAAAAACAATTCCCGAACGGACACCGTCAGTGTTGTGTGTAAGGACTTATGCAACAAACGAAGAAGAAAGAGGGTAGACCGATATGGTTACCCTTGACAGCCGGACATCCATCGCAGTTCCTCAGTCGGCCAGCGACCATGATGGCAGAAGGGCCGTCGAAATATCTGGCAAAAAACGATATTAATCGCGGTAAGTCCCGTAATTTTTTATTTTGATTTATAATAGATTTATTTTTATTATACGTCAAATCCTTGATTTTAAATTTTATATTCTTTTTATTTGTCTTACAACGATTATTTTTTATTTTGAAATTTTTGGAGTTATTTGAATTTTCGACTTTAGTTTGCTTACTTTCTGTGTATTAATTTAAAACATCTGCTACAAATAAATTATTCAAATCATACAAATCGTCATTATCGAATTGGGTTAAATTATTTGTTTCGTAAGATTAGAATTTCGCAACAGGCTGGGTTTGCTGAATCGGCGGAACGTGAACGTTGCACGCGGATGTTACTGGACACTTCGATGTCGTCATATCGTTCGATGTTTCTGGGTACAATCTATATTTAGAATTTCGAAATGAGTTTGGGAAATAATGATTATTTTGAAAATGTTTATTATTGAATTTTGACCTATTTTGTTTATTTATTAGTCGGGGCTGTGAATTTTCGGTTGTATGAGAATTTCACAATAAAACCTACAGTAGAGATTGTTACAAAATATCTTAGAATATGCTATTCCAACTGTAAATTTCAGGTTTTCCCTCAAAAATGATGAAAGGTTTTTTTTTAAATGCCATTTTTATACTCATATTGTTATATCTTTCGAACAATAATTTTTACACGGGAGATTTTACATCATATGTTTACTCAATAATATATTAAAGCTAGATTTAAGAAATCTCTCCTAAATAAGAAGAGGAAATATATTTTACAAAAGAAAATATTTAAAAAAATCCTGTTCAAAAATAAAAAATACGGTAATTGTGATTTTTAGTTATTATTATTATATTATTGTAATGCTCACTATCCTAAATTTTCAAGGGGGTGACATCAGTAGTTTTTTTTAAATTAATATTTAACGGTTTTTTATGCTGACGCATTAATTCTACAGTCAAGGTTTATTAATATTCTTACAAACCATAAAGCTTTGGTTCGAGTATAAAAAAAATCTCCGATAAATATTATGACGAATTCCTGTAATAAAATAAAAACCATACTACGCATTAGCGCGGCGAATCTAGTATAGGTAGTTCCACTAGTACCTATGGGCCGCGCTACATTCGATTGGCATGACATAGCATCGGAAGCGACGCGTCATTTCAAAACAAGCTTTATGTCAAGTGATATAAGATGCATAACCGCTTGAAGACAATATCAGTTTTCCTTTAAATTTCGTTATATACACTACATCTTGTGAATTTTTTCACGTGTACATATAAGATGCATAACCGCTTGAAGACGTATCAGTTTTCCTTTAAATTTCGTTATATACACTACATCTTGTGAATTTTTTCACGTGTCCATTATATAACGAGAAACGGATCCCTAAATCGAAAAACTATGTTCACAAGTTTGCAATATTTTTAAAAGACCTATTCAATAATACCCCACACGATGGGTTAGCCAAGAAAATAATTCACTCTCACTTCAATTTTACGAGAGTTACTAAAAAAAATTCTTTTCAATGTTTTACTTTTCGACTTTTTTGCCATGATTTGTAATATATGCCCATACCAAATTACAGCTCTCAAGTACTTATAGCCGCTGAGTAAAACCGCGGACAGACAGACAAACAGACATGGCGAAACTATAAGGGATTCTTTGTTTACTACGGAACCCTAAGAGTATACCGTTCGATAGAGTATGATTAATATTACAACTTTTGTTACACTGCTTATATAAAAACGGACAAAATATTATGATCATATACAGACAAAAAATGTTATGTAAAAAAATCTCTTTTATCCGAAGTCTGTATGATGAGAGGCAGCCATTTCCGTTTCTAGTAGTTATGACTTCCGGTCTAAGTCCACGACATCTACCGCTTCCGCTCCCCACTATGCACGCTCCCCGCTACGTGACGCTAGCGCCACCTAGGCAGTTGGGTCTTGTAACCCGTAAGTGCTTTGAAGCATTATTTTTTTCTCCGGTTTATTTCGTTGGAGTACTATGCAACGCTGGCCATTTTTAGAAAACATTTGTATCTATCGTTTCTTTTGTGATATCTTTCAGGTAGTTTAATGTATCTTTGTGTAACTACTCGCCCTGACATTTTGTTTGCCGTGTCATATTAAAGTAAATTTAACAGTTTTTGTACTGAATTCTACTAGATGTAAAGGTATTAACTAAACATACTACATAAGGTTTCAGAATGCTAAAGATTAATGTTTAGTTATACAAAGTCACGAATCAAAATCCTATTCTTGACGGATATTCTGATGCGAACTGGGCTTCCGATATTGATCGAAAGTCATACACAGGTTATGTGTTAAAATATGGTGGCAATTCGATATCTTGGGGCAGCTTTAAACAGACGTGTATATCGCTTTCGTACACCGAGGCGGAGTATTATAGTTTGAGCGAAGCAAGCAGAGAAGCGGTGTTCCTGCAAGCTTTAGTTTATAAATTTTTAATGACGACGACAAGTAGTAAAATTGTATTGTATTGTGATAATAATCAATCTGTTATTCAGCTTGCCACCAATCACATTCTACATAGAAGGAGCAAGCATATTGATAGATTTAATGTATACATCCCGACGAATGAGATGGTTGTAAAAGATTTGTATCTATTTTTTCTATTGTATGTCTGTAATTATTGGGTCTTATAGCAATCATGTCGCATACAAAATATTAAAAGATATTTATTTATTTATAATTGTTTTCTGTCGTTTAAGGGAAACTGTATGAAGTTTATTAAATTGTCAGAATCGGTTCTTAATATACCAGATGGAAAATTTAAAGCTGATGTATAGAAAGTATTTTGTGATAAGGCCTATTACGGAACCAATGATTAACTTAGAGACAAAAATGTCTGGCTTGAGCTTGGCGCGGGTCCATCTTAATGGTTTGTATTTGTACATTCACAAATGACAGGTTTAAAGTACATTCTGTACATGTTTAAGTAATAAATTTACAAATTGACATTAATTTTAAACTTGACATCATGCTTAATAAATAATTATGACCAGAGAGCGGATATTCCAGTGCATATTTATCTAAACTTCGAGAGGTGGTATTATCCACTGTATGTTACGTACTACCTCGAAGTTTAGGTAAATATGTACTGGAATATCCGATCTCTAATTATGACACAACAATGTATTCTCAGTCCACAATTCCACATATCTAATTTTAATATCAGTAAAATTAATTGTAAGTTGCTGGTTTTTGAGAAAATGCTGCAGTACAGTTTGTTACCGCTTATTTTGTACTTGCGCTTAAGAAGCGGCAGTAAACTTAGCTGTAAATAAATGATCTGACGTAAACATTTACCTTTTAAGAAATCTAAAGAAATAGAAAAAAGTGACAATCATCAAGTGATACAAATATCAAAAGATAAATGATTTTTGAATTTTTTTTCTAAATTTTATTTTTATTTAATAAGTTTTATAGCCGGAAAATTAAGGACTAAGCTTCGTAATTAAGTCTATCGATAGAAGACTTAACCCCTGCCATGAGTGTCATGACATCGTCGATATCGTCGGCAAATCGAATCCAGTCCTTCCCATTCCAGGAGCTTCAAGGCATCTTCCAGAGCAGATGTAAATTTTTTTGAAGATTTGGCATCTCCCTGTATCACGGCTAGTTTTAACCCACGAGAAAAAAGAGAATACTGAAATTCCCGAATATAAATACGTGATATATCTAAAAATACTAACTCTTCTTATATTTTCATCATCATCGCATAAGTATACAAACAAAATGGAAAGACTATGTTTATCCACCAAATAAGACATTATGTTACTGTCTGCTTATCGTGATAATTAATTTTGTCAAATTAATCGCTACCTACTTTTATTACATTAGAACATGAATATGTCGATCTACATGAGCTGCCTATTGGATTATTTTTTTATCGCTGGTCCTAACCTAACCTGCTTACTTTCTAAGTATAATCACATTAACGTAACGTAACTAAGCACTACCAGGCGATAATAAATACGTCTCTCAATAAAATGATATAAGCTTCAAATAACGGTACAGTGAGTTAAACAGCAACATTTAACTGCAAATAAAATGTGTATAAAAACCGACTTAGTGTCACAAAAGACGATCCAATGACGAACAAACTGGATTACAAAACCCAACTGCCTAGGTGGCGTTCGCTAGTGTCGCGTAGCGGATTACCTACCATGAAGGCGAATAGGTTTTGGACGAATTTCAATATACCGAAAACGTTTCCTAATTTTTTTACTTCCTATATTTTCATTTGACCGAAAATGCAATTGACAAATTGCTGAAACAAAATAGTTGTTATTTTTTGAAGCTATATGTTTTGAATTCTAACTTAACGTTGAACCGCAGCTACTACCACTAGATATTTTATTTTCTAAAAAAATGATTTTTTATATTATGAAAGGAATAAGAGAAGAATGACATTTTAATATACCTTCACTCCACGGCAAAGTTGTTTTTGTCTATGTTACTTTCGCTCTAAGCTTGAGTCGCTCGCTCGCTCATGTTTTGGTCTCAGGAAACCCAGCAAACCTAACTTACTCTCCACGGCAAAGTTGTTTTTGTGTCTGTGTTACTATCGCCCTAAGCTTGAGTCGCCCGCTCGCATCGCTCGATCGGTCAATTTTTGGTCAGAGTAAATCTAACAAATGTAACCTACACTCCACGGCAAAATTGTTTTTGTGTCTGTGTTACTTTCGCCCTCTATCGCTTGTGTTTTGGTCACAACCTAACGAACCTTACCTACCCACCGTGGTCAAGTTGTTTTTGTGCAATACAGAAAAGGTTATTTCTTATCTTTAATACTTCTAAAAATTAAAATGATTGTTAGTAAAACATCTGTCAAAATAAAATTATATGATTTGATAATCGGGGAACGGTTTTTCTAGAAACCTAAACATAATATTTCTAGAAACACAAAATATTTAAAAGAAGCTATCTGGTATTTAAAACTTCGTCATACCGTTTTCAAACAAATGAAATTCGAGTGGAAAAAAATCGTGAGTATGATAGGTTACACGCGTAGCGGCTGGCGTGGACCTAGACCTGAAGTCTATGTATGTATTTATGACTAGTACTAGAACCGGAAACGCGGTTGCCTCTTTCATTATATAGGCTTAGAATAAGGTAAGTAACTTTATTATACTTCAATTTAATTTGCATGTAAAATGTTGCTATTAATGTGTCACTGTAACTGACTTTTCTTCACTTAATGGTGAATTACAAATAATGCAATGTATATCACGGTCCATATTAACCACACGGTACTGTTTTCGACCCAGCAAATTTTCACTTTCTTAACGCGTCAATATCTATACACATATTAAAATAGTGAAAAATTGTGTCTGTAGACGCGGTGTAGCGATGTTACAATAAGTACCATTCTTCCTGTTCTTGTCCACCCCCTTTCTATCATTTCACAATTTTCAAATTTCATTCCTAAATTCAATTTTTAAATTCCAGACATTCCTTGCTCATCATTTTTGACTCATTTCACTTTCACTTCTGATACGAATAAAATCTCATCACTTATAATTAATTTTATCAGTTATATTGTATAAAAAATATATTTATTATCTGCTTCAAATAATCTCTTGCTCTACGACCTCTATACATTTCACGTGGGAACACACTTTTAATAATAATAAAAAATTGTTTCTAACAATTTTTATATTTTCTTGTATCTTACATTAGTTTGTATTTATATTAATACGCCAGAGTCATAAAGTTCACGCGAACGAAGTCGCGGGCATCAGCTAGTTGTAAATAAATGAGCGGTGACATGAAAATAAACAAATGAAAAGACCAAGAGACCGGTGCGCGCCTAGTATATTTCTGTCCTTTTCAAACACTGCATCGGGACTGGGAAGCGAGAGCAGCGCAATCAAGGTCACGCGTATAGACTGATGTTATTACATTTTAAAGGTAAATTAGCGATTATTAAAAAATCCTTTTCGTATAATTGTGTGATATTTTGATATTTATTGGTTCATACAAATTTACAGATAAAATATTTGGTGTACAATTTATTCTCGATACAAAAGCAATGAAAGAAACGAAGAATATTCGTTAATTAATTGGTTTCGTATAAGTCACCCTGGTGAAAAGTTACAGACACATTCAAGACTACTTTGTGATCGTATTCCCAAATTGTCACCATTTGTATGATTTTGTAAGTACAAATTTTTTATAGAAAACCTAATTTTTTTTTATGACTGGAATCTCTTATCAAAAACTGGAGAACTTTTATTAATAGGATCGTGATGTCTTATTAATTGATAGTGTACATTAATCTCTACTGTAGAATTTTTTTTATACGAGCGAGGCCGTTCAGCATATTTCCCCCCCTATTTCAAAATGCTTCTCGAGAAATGAGACTAAAGCTATACAGGGCTATCTAAAAACATCACAAAAACATTTCGAATAATAAATTTAGACTGTAGGAATTTGTCGATATTTTTTTCTTTATTGACCGGACTATATCGTTATATTCGTATACTCGTCTATTGCAAATTGAACGGCTTCTGACAAATTTTCAAAATTTTGAGTTAAAAGTATTACCTGTAATTTAAAATCATTAAGACTAGAAAAACAATCAATAGCCATTTTTTCATTTATAGGTTGAAGAATATTAATTTTAAAACTATCACCTTCCGATTGAGCCAAAGTAAGATCTGTCAAAATATTTTGAATTTCTTCTCCATAGGATTGGATTTTTCTATTTCCTTGACGACAATTTAATAATTTCGTTTGTAACGCGACTGGACATTTTCTAGGCAAAAAATAATGTTTCATATCTTGGATTAAACTTTTAACATCCGAATAATTTTGTTTTAAGATAATTTTTCCGTAGTCTGATAGCCTTGTTTTTAAAATAAATTTAATTAAAAATTGATGAGAAAATTGATCTAAAGTACTGGCATAAAATTCTATATTATTTATCAAAGATTTTGTTACATTTTCGTCACCGTTTATGATAGGTAAAAAGTCTATAGCTGTCTGCAAATCAAATTGAGCCATTGTTAATGTTTATCTCCTATAGATTAAAAAACATTTTAAAATGTATAAATGTAAATAGGTTAAATTGTATAAATTCACAGTAGAAATTACGAAAAATTTAAACTTGCATAAAATTATTATTTCTACTATATCCTATATTCAACAATATCCTAGCACAAAATCAAGCTGTGTATTAATAAAAAGGATATACGTAAAGGTATTGTTCTTCTTCGTCAATCTGGGGTTTCTTATATCCGGTATCGTCAATGTCCGTCTCCTGGCGCCTGGGGACGATCACGACGCTGGATCTGCGCTGAGCTGGTACCTTGATGGCTGCTCCAAGCTGCGAGCTGGGTGAGCCGGGCTATAACCTGGACTCCGTTCCTTGTTCCGTACACTTCTTTGGGCCGGGCTATACCCTGGACACCTTTCCTTATCACCAACGCCTACGCTTCTTTTTTCGTCAAAATCTTCATATAAACTTCGACAATATCTTCATAATAAAGTTTATGCCTTTATTCTTTAGTAAAATATCTTATTTTTCTTTCTTCATTGTCTTCATTGACAAATTTATTTATTTTTCTTTATTCTTGAATATTCATACTTTTCTTCGACTTGATTTTTCTTTCTTCGCAACTTCATTTATTTTTTCATAACAATATTTATTTCTTCATATTCTTCTTTATAATAATATATATGATTTTTCTTGATAGCTTTATTTATTTTTTCTACATTCTTCAAGTTTTTTAGTTTTTAAAATGATCTTCTTGCGGCCCATTCTCCATAATTTTTCACAATTTTCCAATATTCCACTCGTACAAATTTAATTTTATTTATTGATAGTTCGCGGCTTACATGATGGTGTGCGTCACGCGGCCGCGCCGGCGCAGGGCTGCGCCGACTGGCAGAGATACGGCGACTAAATGAAACGAGTGTTACTTTGATACTCCTCTTTTATTCAACACGTTCATAATATATATAGGTTCAAACACATACACACTCTTACATCTATGTTACCACACTACACAAGACAAAGGTTATGTCAAATATCCCCAGACTCCGAGTTTGGAGAAAGTAGACGAATATGTTTACCTTGGACATATTCTCTCTTTAAAGAAGTTGGCAAGCAAGAAGAAAAAGAAAGGAAACAACAACTGTAAGAAAACAGAAAAGAACAAGTAAGCAAGGAGATCGATAGCTTGGATGGGCGGCATTCAATAGACTGGATGACGTACTAAAATCAGCCGATGCTCCGCAATGCCTGAAGACCCGCCTATACAATCAGTGTGTACTGCCCACCATGACGTACGGTGCTGAGACACGGACGCTTACGAAGGAGGCTGTGCACAAATGAGAGTCGCAAAGAGAGACATGGAGCGCGCCATGCTTGGTATCAGGTTACAGGATCACGTTCCCAACACCGTCATCCGACAACGTACGAAAGTAACGTAAGAAAGTACGATTTAAGATTTTGGTAAGACGGTCATGAACTCAAAGTGGAACTGGGCAGCGCACCTGGCCCGACGGAGTGATGGCAAGTGGAGCAAGGCACTGACTTAATGGTGGCCTGAACGGTTGAAAGAGGCGTCGGGCGTCCGCCTATACGATGGGTTGACGACGTAATCAAAGTCGCGGGTCACACCTGGATGAGAGCAGCACAGGACCGAGATGGGTGGCGTCGACGAAGAGAGGCCTATGCTCAGCAGTGGGCGAAAAAAGGGTTTGGATGATGATGATGATAATTAACATTCTTAAAAAAATGGCTTTAATTTGCAATTATTTGTATTATTACCCTAACTTTACCAATTTCTTCTTGACATAAACTGAATAAGAGAGGAAGTTGATGCACTAATATTTAGTAGGTAGGTATTATTTACTGGAGTATAAGCGTACTTCATATAACAGCATCATATTGATTTACTTAGTTTAAGTGCATTAACTAAGCTACTTGATGCGCTTATGACAAGTGATCATAAATGGACAGTATTATAGGCTGCTAGTCATAAGTACCTTTTTCAAATTATATACTATATCTTATTATATTTAAATTACTGAATGGTATATTTGTATTTAAGACAATATTTTCTATTTATTGATATAAATTTCATGTTTGTATCCCAAGTAACTTCAGAGATATAAGCGAAAGAAAAATAAAAACTTTAACCGCGTTTTTCTCGGAATGTGTCAAAATGAAGTTAATGCGTTTATGATACGGACGGCAGCATTGCCCTGTGGGGATTGTCCTTGTGATGTTAACCGTAAGCTCCTTTGTCTCTTCTCTTAATTTAGTTATTTTATGCTTTTCTGGACAGGAGAGCCGAAGATGTCCTCTTTCACCACACCTGTAGCAAGTAGGCGCAGAGCTATTGGTCTTCTTTGGCGGGTTCTTGATTGCCTTTACGTCTTCTGTGACTTCTCGCAACTTATGTGAGCGCATGTCCTGCCTTAAAGCTTCGTACCCTAGAGCATGTGCCAAGGCATCTTTTAGTGACGCGTGATGTTGAGTCCCCACTGCAGCCCTTTTTTTTTTTTTTTGACGCGGAGAAAATCTCTTCGGATACCTTACCGGTTACGGGACACCGGTAAGGTTATGTGGTGTTACCACTAAAAACTCCGCGGTGTCACCTCTCAGCCGCTATCGGCCGGGACCGTGTGCTTCTTCATGCTCCACAGCCCCAGCGCGGCCGGCCGCTTCTTAAGCGGCCCCGGCTCGCCAACGGCCTCACAGCACCCTCTGCTGAATCAGAGGGGCCGGAGCAACCGCCGCCTTGGCCTCTTGGCCCAAAGACAGGCGCGCTGACACGCACACGCGCCTGCCTTCCACTCCGGAGGGCTGTCCGTTGGACGATGGAATCCCGTTTCCACCGTCCAACCAGCCCTCATAATTTGGGGCCTGCTAAAGCAGGCCCTGCCCCAGTCAACCTGACGGCGACCGGGGCCCACAGAGCCGGCCGCAGGGGATAGGGAGAGCGGCAACGTAACACCGACACTCCTTCTCCCCTGCGGCCCCACCGATGCCGTGCCAAGCGCCACGGCCGCGCTTGGTCGCGGAGGATAGGGCGAGCGGCAACGACACACCGACACTCCTCTTCCCCCGCGACCCCTACCACGGCTGTGATGGTATGACGGGTCGTCGTCACCCCCTTCCCTCACAGCCTGGCAATTCCAGCCAGGAATGGCCTCCGCCGGGCACGGGGAGGCCTAAGCCTCAACCCGGGCAATGGGTTCCTCTTAGCTTCCCTGCGGCCGAGGCAACCGCAGGTACTAAGCCCCCCCATCGCGACAAGATGGGAACCACATCGGGGGGGCCCACTGCAGCCCTTACCTCAACATCTCTAATTCCAGCAATAAAAGTTTGTAAAATGTTCGTGTCGACCATTTTGGAGTCAACAGACGAGTAGGCTTTACGCACTAGTTTTTCTATTTCCAATGCCTACTGTTGAAGTCCTTCTCCTGGGTGCTGAACTCTTTCACGCAGCTGGGCTCGAAAAACGTGTTCGAGATGACGTTCCCCATACCTGGCTTCTAACGCCTCCATCAATTCTCCAAAGGTGCTTCCAGAGCTAGGCAGTGCCTCCAGTACCGATAGTGCTGAGCTTTTCAGAGCAATAAGGGCTGTATGGCTCTGTTCATCGATCCAACCGTTTAAACTAGCGACGGTCTGGAATTGTTGTTTGTATGCGGCCCAAGATGTGGTACCGTCATAAGATGGCACTTTTACACTTGGCCCCTTAGTTTCACAGCCGGATGTACTTGGCGTTCCTAATGTCTCTAGACGCAATTCTTTCTTTTCCAAAAGGGTTACTCTATTTTCCAAATCAGTCACACGGTTTTCGACAACGTCTACATCATTACGGATTTGCTCCACTGATTGGTTGAGTTTGCAGAAATTTCCCAAGACTATTTGCTGTTGCTCACTCAAGCGTGCAAATCATAAATCTTGTGTCTCTTCTATACGTTGAAGTCGTATATCTTGTGTCCCCTCTATACGTTGAAGTCGTTGTGTACTTGCTTGTTGTTCTTGCCGAATTGTTTCTTGTAATATCTGCATTTTTTGTAATATTTGCATTATGTTGTTATGATCGCTTGATGTCTGTAATGAACGCAGCACTGTTTGGTGGGCGTGGTCAGTGTGCGTGGTCAGTGGGCGTGGTCAGTGGGCGTGGTTTGGCCAAGGTGGGCGGGGCCAGTGGGCGGGGCCAGTGGGCGCAGCTAGATGTCTAGTGGGCGTGGCTTGAGGTACAGTGGGCGGAGCTTGATGTCCAGTGGGCGGAGCCTGATGGGCGGTGGGCGTGGCCTGATAGGCAGTAGGCGTGGCCTCAGGGTCAGTGGGCGTGGCTTGAGGTTCAGTAGGCGTGGCCTGAGCCACGCCCTCTTGAGCCTCCATGGCACGCTGAGCCCTAGTCCTGACGCCCTCCCTGGTGGTATCCTCTTCTTCTCTCGGTAGAACTGGCATCTTCAAATCCACTTCTGACACCAAATGTTACGAAAAAATTCGTATGAGGGTTTTTATTCACTACGGAACCCAAAGGTTGACACGTTAAGATGATCTTCCTGATGTCCAAGTCCAAGTCGCGTAGTATCTGAGGTCCAGGTTTCTCGCCAAAGTAGTCGCAGGTACTTCCACTTGTCGCACTTAGGTAGGTTTCCTTCGCTTCGGTTCGCTTCGAAGTTATCGCTTTCGTAGCTCATACTGAACTGGCGGCACGCGCACTCGATCTCCTTTTTATATGCGCCGATACAGAGGTCCACACTTTTCTAGAATATTCTCATCACTTGAAGAATGTATTTCGATTGACGGGAAACATCGAGACTCCGGTATGTTTGTGTGAGTGAGACTAAGCCGATGACCATTCAAAGAACTCTAGCCTTTATGCTGTAAGAATATAAGACCTAGTTTCGCTTGCATCATCCTGACGTCTTTCTATATGATTCCACTCGCGAACATTCCGAGTCTATCTCGCCAGCAGAGTTCTTACTCGCGAATATTCTACATTTATCTCGTTCGCGACAGTATTTATGCCAAGTTTGAACCTAACTGTGTCAAGAGGAGTGTAAGTTGCCTATGTTGATGCGCTTGCGTATGCTACTTTAGTACGAGCCCCCATACTACAACTCGCTTTCCGCACGCCGCGTCACTGTAGTTTCGCGAGATTCTACAGTGCCTGCCCGGCCCCTACGCATTTTTTGCGCAGGCAGGGATAGCCTTTAGCGGAAATCGTGCCCGGGATGTCGGTCTGATTTTCCCATCCCCCCCTAGTAGCCGGCCTCCCACCAGCGGGTCTCACCGGCGAAAAGGGGTTAGGGTAGTCGGCCTGCGCCCTGAGTGGCTGCTGAAGGCAACTCCCCGCCCACGCTGTTTTCACGGTCCGGAAATGGACCCCATCTATGAAGTGTACGAGACGGAGCCCGGATCTCCGCGCCCCGCCTCACCCGAGACGTATGCATCATTTGTAACGCCAGATGCTGCCACCGCGCCTACCCCGCGGCTCTCACCAAGGGGTTGGTATGAGCGGGACACCGTGATGCTAGGAAGGATTGCCGCCACCGGGACCCTGTCCGAGCGCCTTACCCGGTGGATGGCAATATACCTGCGGCTGCAGCTCAACGAGTTGGGCGGCACGTCGCCCACCATCGAGGATGTCACCGCCCTCGACTTCGCTCGCCGAGGGATAATCACCCTCCCGCCGATCGCGACACCAAGGAGGACCATCATCGCCTCCCTGCTGAAGCGCCCCCGCAGCCCAGAAGGCGACCACGCCTTGGATGTCAAGAAGCCGCGCGCTCTTGACATCCTGCAGGAGGAGGAGACCTCCGCATCGGCGGCCTCGTCAACCACGTCTGGGTCACTCCTGGACCTGTCCACGCTGGACCCCCCCGCGGACCTCACCGCTCTCGTTACCACCTCTAAGCCGGTCCAGAAACCCGAAGCGCGTCCTACGGGCATCCCCCTGCCTCAAAGGGACCCCCGCCCGAGGAAGAGCTCTACTCAAGCGCCGCCGGTGGCGCGGGCCTCGGTGGCCTCCGCGTCGCGCCCGTTACCGGGCGCGCCCCGCGCGAAACTCGCGGTGCCCTCCGCAGGGGTTGACCCGCGCCGCGTGCCGCAGCCCGGTGCTGCGGCGTCGTTGTCGCTGTCGTGCCCCGTGCCTGGCGCGTCTCGCCCTCAGTCCGCGTCCGCGGCCTCCCCCGCAGGAGTTGACCCGCGCCGGCGGCCGCGCGCCCGCGTGCGCCTGCCCAGCCTTTTGTGGCGCCGACGCCCTCGTTCGCGCGCGTCACCCACACACCTGCCGCACCAAACCCCGCCATCGCCGCTGTTGGGTCATCGCGTCGTGTCGCCCCCACTACCAGCACCCCCTCGCCCGCTGTACTGCACAGGTTGGCGCCGTCCCCTCGGGTCACCCCCGCACCCCCCGCCGTACAAAGCGGTGTGTCGCCGTCGCTCCCTCGTGACACCGAACTGAACAGGTGGGTGGCGCTCCCTCGGTTCACCCCCACTACATCTTCTTTCGCCCCGCGCCAACAAGCACCGGGAACATCAGCGGGCCAGGCGAATGCGCGCTTCTTCCCGCAACCAAAGTCAAGGACCGGAGGTCAACCACGCCCAACGGCCCAACAACACGCGGCTCCAAGTGCCCCCCTTAACACCCAGCTGGACCGACCATCAACGGGATCGGCAGGAGGCCCCCCCCCCCCCCCCAGCCAGCCACAACAAGACGGACCCGTGCAACAAAGCGCAACGGCCCCTAAGAAGACGAGATACCCGCGGATAGTGGTTGAGCACCTACCTAACTGGGCCACCCACTTCCGCGAACTGGCCAACGCGCTTGGTCGTTCGCCTTCCGCCCGCCCTCTCGGCCGAGGGGTGAGTTTCACGCCGGCTGACGAGCAGGAATACCGACTCGTCCAGTCTTATTTGACTAAACTGGAAGCAGAGGCCGGCGTCAGCTGGTTCTGCTACTCACTTCCGGCCGAACGCCAGCTGAAGGTGGCGATAAGGGAGTTGCCAGCGGACACTGACGAGAGCGACATCAGGGACGCTCTCGCCCAGCAAGGCCATGAGGCAGAGGCCATCAAAGGTATCCGGGGTAGGGGAGATCGCCCTGGATGCATCTTCTTCTGCCTCATAAAGAGGGCAGCTAACGCCACATCCATCTACGGGATAACCGAGCTGCTGCACATGCCGGGGATCAAGATTGAACCCTGGCGGGGCAAGCAGGTGCCCGCCCAGTGCCATAGATGCCAGTTGTTTAGGCACTCCTCCGTGAACTGCCACCGGCCGATCGCCTGTGTGCGATGCGGAGGCCCCCACAAGGCGGCCGACTGTGACCGCCCCAGAGACCAGCCCGCAACCTGCGCCAACTGCGGGGGGCCGCACCCCGCAAACAACACCTCTTGCTCCATTTTCAAAAAGGAGGCAAGAAATAAGCGCGCCGGCCCGGTGGCACGCATGGGCTCTGCCCCAACGCCGCGTCCAGTCACGGAGGAGACGACAGGGGCTTCCTTGATGGCCCCCGCTAACGCCCCCACAGCTAGAAGAGCAGAGCTGCCCAAGAAAAAGAAGAAAAGAAAGAAGAAAGCAGCCACCGAGAGCTCTGCTCCGGCACCCGTAGATGACCAGCCTCAGGCCCCACAGGCCCCCCAGCCACAGCCACAACTCCCCATGATGCCAGCCCAGCAGTGCCAGATGCTCTTCCAGGCATTCCAGTCCCTTGCGGCCATGATCCCCGACCAGCTGGCCACGACGGGTCTTCTCAGAGGTGTCCTCCCCACTCCATACTAATATGGATAGAGGCCCTCTGAGAATAGTTTATTGGAAAGCCGAAACCCTCAACAAAAAGAAGCTGCTACTGACAAACTTCCTCCGTCAGCAGCGAGTGGACGTTTTGCTGGTCAGCGAGACCCATCTCCGGGAGACTGATGTATTCAAGATCCCGGGGTACATCAGCTACCTACCAGCCTTATAGAGGACTAGCGGTGTTCATCAAGAGGAATGTCGTTCACCAGGCCATTCCCTACAAGGAGTTTCAGACGATGTACGCGCTGGGCGTACTTGTCAACGTCGCCGGCCAGGAGCTACGGCTGTTTGCGGCCTATGTGCCGCCCCGGAGCGTCGCGCGCCGGAAACAGCTGTACCCCAAGGAGCTGCGCACTCTCCTGCGTGACTCCACGCCGACACTTGTGGCTGGCAACTTCAACGCCAGACACACCGCCTGGAACTCCACGAGTGTGTGCCCTCGCGGGCGACTCCTCCACCGGGACTCTGTAGCCCATGACTACGAGGTGGTGGGCCCGGTCGAGCCGACTCACTACGGCCCGATCGGCGAGCCCGACACCATCGACATCGTGGCCTACAGAGGTCTACGAACACCGCCAACACTGGAAGTCTATCTGGACCTGCCGTCAGACCACAGACCTGTCCTTCTCGTTCTTCAGGACCTCCCGACGAGGATCTCGCTGCCCAGCAGATCGACCAAGATTAGCTGGGGAAAGTTTGAGGAAGCGCTTGAAAGTGACAAGGCTAAGGTCGCTTTCGAGCGGGTCTCCACCGGTGAAGATGTTGAGCAGGCAGCGAGTACCATCACCTGCAGCATCCGCGCCGCCCTAGAAGCCGCAACGCGCCCGGTCCCGGCTACGGAAAAGCCGGACCCACTACCCGCCGACATCAACCGACTGTTGGCCCAAAAGAGGCGGCTGCGGCGGCAGTGGCAAAACACTCGCTGCCCCGCGCTCAAGACTCAGCTCAACAAACTGGTGGAGACCATCAAGGATCGCCTCAGCAAGCACGCAGCCAAATCATGGGAGAACCATCTACTCTCGGTGGGCGGTGATATCCCCTCCGTTCACCGCCTATGCCGGCGGCTATCGGGCGAGCCTCAACCCGTCCGACCGTTGCTGGCAGCCGATGGCCTCCCACGATTTAAAGCAGAAGATCGCGCCGAGATCTTCGCGGAACATCTGGAGCGTCAATTTACGCCGAACCCAGTGGCCGACTACGACCACTACAAGCTGGTTAATGAACACCTTCGAGCATATCTCGCGGAGCCGGTGACAGAAGAGGAAGATGCAGTATTCTTCACGCCTGGCCAGGTCCTGCGTGTGATCCGAAGCCTGAAGCCCAGGAAAGCCCCGGGCGCAGACAACGTCACGAACGAGGCGCTACGCCACCTACCGCCAGTATTCATCACGGCGGTGACGCGCCTCTTCAATGGCATCCTGCGCTCGGGCCACTACCCACAGGAATGGAATACCGGCCGGGTCATCATGCTACCTAAGCCGGGCAAGAACCTGCAGAAGCCAGAAAGTTACTGGCCCATCACGCTTCTCAGCGCGCTCTCGAAGGTGTTCGATAAAGTTAAAAAGTTAAGTTCGAAAGATAAGGGTGGCGGTCGAAGACGCCGTGTCATCAGAACGCCCCGTGCGGGCTGGTGTTCCCCAAGGAAGCTGTCTGTTGCCCGCGTGCTACGCGTGGTACACCGACGACATCCCATTGGCCGGTCGGGCACAACTGGTTCTTTTCGCTGACGACGCTGCGTACTTGGCGGTCAGCATGAACGCAAGGCACGCCGCCAAGAAGGTGCAAACAGCACTAGACGCCCTGCCTGACTGGCTCTCCAAATGGAGACCGTCGGTGAACGTCAGCAAGACGCAGGCACTTATATCTGGGCGCACCGGCCCACCGCCACCCTTGAAGCTGTTCGGGGAAGACGTGCCGTGGCAGAAACACGTCAAGTACCTGGGGGTGCAGCTCGATAGACGCCTCAGCCTGAGTGTCCAAGTCGACGGGACAGTGGCATCAGCGAAGACAGCCCGAGAGAGACTCCTCTCCTCCCGCCTCCCGCTACGGACGCGGCTCGGGATCTACAAGACGTACGTGGTGAGATCCCGCCTCACATACGCGGCCCCTGTGTGGTACGCATTCTGCTCGGAGACTAACAAACGCCGTCTCCGCGCCCAAGAAAATCTTAGTCTCCGGGTGGTCGTCGGGGCCCCGCGTTACGTGAGGAACGCCGTGATCCACCGGGACTTGAAATGGGAGGGCCTGGACAACTTTGTCTCTCGGTTAGACATGGGGCGCAATCCCCCTGCGGCCCACCGGACTGCAAGTACAAGCCCTCGCCCCGCGATGCCATCATCCCGTCGACAGCCGAGCGAGGCGCCGCTACAACAGCGACGCCCGACCTGAACCCCCAGCACTAAGATGCCCGATGTGGCCGCCACGGCCACTACCCTGAGACCCGCCTGTAGTTGCAGGCGGCGGCAGCATTTCGCTGTAGAGGGCCACAGCCCTGACCAGCATCCCCACTTCCGCCTTCGGCGGAAGTTGAGAAGAATTACCATGCAAGTGTGTCAATAACCTTTGAGCTGTCATCGATCAAGCAAGTGAATCCGGAAAAAAAACTTTAACATGGAAAACATCGAGTTTCGTCCCGTCATAAAGTTCCTCACTAAACAAGGAAAACCACCTCAAAAAATTTTGGAAAAAAATTTATCGGTTTACGGGGACTCTTGTTCTGGGAAAACCATGGTGTACAAGTGGAATAGCCTTTTCAAGCAAGGCAGAGAGTCTTTTGAAGTCGACCCCCGCTCAGGAAGGCCAATTGAGGCCACCACTTCAATCATCGTTGAAAATGTTTGAAGAAGAAACACTTTGCAGAAATGGTTGGAGTATCACCTACAACCATTTCAAATATTCTACAAGACCATCTTGGGATGTCAAAAGTCAGCGCAAGATGGGTGCCAAGAATGCTCACACCACCACAGAAACAGCTGCGCGTCGATTATTCAAAGGAGTTTTTAGACTTCTGCAGCGCCTACAAGGAAGGAATTTTTGCAAGACTTGTTACTGCAGATGAAATTTGGGTTCATTATTATGAGCCTGAGTCGAAGCAAAAGTCTATGCAGTGGCATAAAAAGGGTCAGCCATTCCCTAAGAAATACAGGGTGGCACAATCAGTTGGAAAAATCATGACAACTGTTTTTTGGGATACAGAGGGTATTTTATTGATTGATTAAAAAGATAAGGGTGTTTCTATAACGGGAGAATACTACGCTCATCTACTGAGACAATTAAAAGAAGCAATCAAGGAGAAAAGGCGGGGAAAGTTGTCAAAAGGTGTGCTGCTTTTGCATGACAACGCACCGGTACTCAAGAGCCGCGTTGCGATGGCTGCCCTTCATCACTGTGGCTTCGAAATGTTAAATCATCCTCCCTATAGTCCAGACTTCGCCCCCTGTGATAATTATTTATTTCCCAAATTAAAAAAAAGAGCTTCGTGGGAAGAAATTTTCCAATGATGACGAAGTCAAGTCTGCGATTTCGGCCTATTTTGAGGACAAAGACAAAAAAATTTTTTAGACGGTATAAATAAGTTAATAGAGAGATCTGAAAAATGTTTTCGAGTTAAGGGGGACTATATTGAAAAAGAAAAATAGTACAGTGTTTGATTTCACCCCCCTTCCCCTCCGTTCCGCGGACTTTTTGACCCTCCCACGTAAATACACACACACATATATATAACGAACTAGTTTTTAGTAATTGGACTAACAAACAACTGTGATTTTAGATTTGATTTAATTAGTGAATATATCTTGTTGTTTTTTTTTTTTTGTGAAATTGTTTTATTTTTATCTGTTTATGTTTAACCTGTTTTTTTATTTTTTTTTGTATTTTTTTTTATCTGTTTGTGTATTACCCGTTTATAACTGCCTCTGTGGTGTAGTGGTTAGAGCGTTCGGCTCATACCCGGAGGTCGCGGGTTCGATTCCCGGCGGGGGCAACGACTTTGTGTTGTTGTCCTAGTTTGGTTAGGACATTGCAGGCTGATCACCTGATTGTCCGATAAGTGAGATGATCCGTGCTTCGGAGGGCACGTTAAGCCGTCGGTCCCGGTCACTGTCTTGGACATTGGTCGTTACCTAAAACCATGTCAGAGGCCTTTAAGGCGGTTTAAAAACTCTGACACTAGTGTTAGTCACTAACACACACGATAAAAAAGAAAGATTACCCGTTTTTCTCTGTGAATATTTATACAATATTATAAAAAATACCTGTGCCTTCAAGTTTTATCCGGTAGGAACTAAAGCAGAACCTGTGATTTAATTTCAATGTGTAAATGGTAAATTGTTTGCATGCTCATACATTTGATGTTGATTTTTTTTAAATATAATAACTTACATTTATTTTCATGTTTTAATGAGTAAGTGAACACCATGTAAGAAATAAAAGTCTGCACAATCAGTATTTATTGATTTTTATTTTTATTACGTAGATCAAAATTATGTGTAAACTAGCTGTGTCCGCGACTTCGTCCGCGTTTTCCAATTAAAAAGTAGCCTATGTCCTTTCTCAGACCCTAGACTATCAGTGTACCAAATTTCATTAAAATCGTGTAACACTTAGAATTAAAACACAGAATATATATAAGTATTACAATATATTACCCTAAAATTAACCTAATACAGAATGGGAGTGGGTTCGTTTACACACACGAAACCGATTGCTTAATAAAGTTCATAAATAAAAACACCACTGTCCTGGGTCCTCGTAGAAATTTCGTTTCCGATGGGTATGGATCCGACTTGTTAAGAAGAAGAAGGAAGTATAGATGGGGAAGTAGCAGCCTTGGTCCGTGCCAGCTTAGGTAGTACTCCTTCGTCTTAGAAAAGGTCAGACAGTACCGGTACGGTGGTCCCTGAAATACATTAATCCGGACATTTTAGAAATGTCGACTTTCATAAAGTGACTGCAACATTTCGTGTCACCAAGCGCAGCGTGAATGAAGACTGAAGATGGAAGTGGCGTATTTTATTAGCACAGAATAATGATCAATGATGAGGCATACAAGCTTTTTAATCACAATGATAGTAAGTCTGAATTTAACAAAATGGTAGGTATGCAGGGTTCAATGAGTGACACTAAATATGCACTAGGTAAATCGTACTACATAAACGTTTTATGAATTAATAATGATAAATGTGATAAGCATGAAGGATGAATATGAAACAATCTCATTCACTAAAGATGATTACAAATTGTATTGTCATCTGGTGAAGGTCATGCAAGGACATGCACGCAGGCAGAGTGAAATACGTAAGCACTTATTTCAATAGTGGTTCAAAAGGAAATTAAAATATAGTTATTTATTTATCTGGTTGGTATTTTGCATATTATCTTCACCAGCTGACATGATAAAATCAATTAGATTCTTATACTATACTAACATAAGGCTATGCAACACTTACCCAAATTATGGGGATAACACTTATATCACTATTTTTTAGCAAATATAGATAGACAAATTTAGGTAATCAATGTTTGTAGAAACAATACAGTAATTCAATAAAAGATAGTTAAGTAGTGGTACACTTGACGTTCTGTCAGCGCGAGCGCCGCACCAGTGGTCGACCGTTAGTCTTCACTCGCTCGCCCGCTCGTCGGAACCGGTTTCTCCATTGGTACCTATGCGATATCGTATTAAAACATGACGCGCGTTGCGGTCTGTTCAATTAGATTTAGGTAAATATTTATAATTTTAATAATTTTCTTTTAGTTTTAAGTTTTATTGATTTTTTAGGTTTAGTGTAATTTAGGTCAATTTTTAGTTTCGTTACATACCCCCCTTTTTAGGTTAGGATTTTTCTAGAATAAATCCGCTCAGTATTTAAGACTAAAGTTAGTACCTATTATCCTATTCTTTGTAGTTTGTTAGCTTTAGGTCTTTGATATGCCAGCAGCCCAAAGATTTATTTGTCATATCTGCTAGTTCATATACTAGAGGAGATTTTTTATTTATTATTTTACATTTTATGAATTTAGGTGCAAATTTTTTATTAAAATATTTGTCCTTATCACTAAGATAAAAGGTTCTTTTCCATACGGTGTCACCTATGTTAAATTCGGCTGACTTTCGACGAAGATTGTATGAATGGCAGTTCCTACTATGTGCTTGTATCAAGGAAGCCTGAACTTTATCAAATATAGTTGAAAGCGTTCCTAAATTCTCAGCATAAGAGTTGCGAGGTTGATACAAAATATCACCGTCGTTTTCAGCATCTATGTAATGTGAACCGCAGGTAACCAATTCACGACCAAACACTAAAAACGAGGGAGTATAACCTGTAACTTAATTAACAGAGCTGTTAATAGCAAATTGAATTTTAGGCACCAATAAATCCCAAACACGTTGATCGTTGGTAATAAACGTTGAAATAGCGGTGATTATAGTTTTATTGTAACGTTCAACCGTGTTGACCTGAGGACTGTATTTTGGCGTGAAATGTAAATTTGGCACTTTATACCTTGCAATCATTTGTTTCAGCGTAGAACTGACGAATTGTTTCCCATTATCAAAAATGACCGTGGATGGTATGCCATGTTTTAGGAATACGTCCTCTTCTAGGATTTTAGTAACTATTTCTGCGGTAGCACGCCTAATAGGAAATAGTAAACAGTATTTACTGAAACAACAAGTTACAACTAGTATGTAACTATTCTGTTTCCTAGTCACTGGCAAGGGTCCAACAAGATCAACACTTAATACTTGGAAAGGTCTAGAGCATACCTTAGGCTTACCCATCTCACCAAGTGGAGCATGAGTTTGGTGTTTATGAGCTGTGCAAGTGTCACAGGATGTAACAGCCTTAACGACATCCGCGTGCATTTCTGGCCAGTAGTAGTTAAGAGATAGGCGTCGGTATGTTTTAAATATGCCGAAGTGACCTGCAGTAGGTTGTGCGTGATTCTCCATAATAATTGAAAGTCTGTCCTCAGCTGGCACCACTTTCTTCCACTCGAACTCGTTATTCAAAGTACATTTAGATTTCATGTAACGATATAAAGTGTGATCCTTGACCATGTAATTGGGAAATAAAGTTGGTGAATCAATGCAGCCATTATAGATATTTAGGTACCATGAGTCATTTGTTGTGATAGGGCTAGAATCAATTGCAGAAATGGGACATGCTCGAGAGAGTGCGTCAGGAATCACATGATCGGCACCCCTTCGGTGTTTAATTTTAAAGTTAAAAGCGGACAATCGAACACCCCAGCGAGCTAGTCTACCTGTGGGGTTATTGATATTCAAAAACCATTTAAGTGACGAGTGGTCTGTATATACTGTGAATTCTAGGCCATTCTCGAGATAACAACGCCAATGCTCGATAGCACACAGTACGGCCAAGGCTTCACGTTCAGTGGCACTGTAATTGCGTTCTTGCTTACTAAAAGACTTGCTCATGTATGCAATTACTTTTTCTTTACCACTCAACCTCTGGGTAAGCACAGCGCCTAATCCATGGTCACTGGCGTCGGTGTGAACCTCAAAAGGCTTAGAATAGTCGGGGCAGGCAAGAAAAGGTGCTGAAATCAGGAAGCTTTTAAGTTTTTCAAAAGCGTCGTCTGCCTCTTTTGACCACGTGAAGGGTGGAGCATTTTTACCTTGAGAAGTTAGTTTATTGAGAGGGGAGGCCAACTGGCTAAAGTTAGGAATAAAACGGCGATACCAGGATGCAGTGCCAATGAAACGACGTACCTCTTTACGATTCGTTGGCGTTGGGTACTTGCATATAGCTTCTACTTTTTCTGGGTCAGCGTGCAAGCCATTAACGTCCACTACATAACCCAAATATTTTAGCTGTTGTCTAAAAAATTGACTCTTCTCCAGATTAATATTAACCCTTCGACTGTCGACATAGCAGACACAATAGTAAAACAATACATTAGACGCCCGCTCCGGGCGTCCGACAGTTAAAGGGGTAAGGTTAGCGAGCTTTAGTTTATTCAAGACCCTTGCTAAGAGAGATATATGGTGTTCAAATGTCTCCGATACTATAATGACGTCATCTACATATACGAATACCTTATGTTCGAATTCTGGCCCATAGAATAGGAAATCCACCAATCTTTGTTGCGTTGCCGGCGCATTAGTCAATCCAAATGGCATGGACTTAAATTGGAATGTGCCGCGCGAAGGAACGTAAAAGGCGGTCTTGCATCTGTCCTCCTCGCGTATTAATATTTGCCAAAAACTCTTCGATAGGTCAATACTACTGAGATATTTAGCATCGCGTAAGTTATCTAAAATTTCAGTTATATAAGGTAGACTGTAGGCATCTTTCTTAGTAATAGAATTTAGTTTACGGCTATCTAAGCAGAAACGTAACTCTCCATTTTTTTTAGGCGTGAGGAGTACAGGTGAAGACCAAGGGCTTTCACAAGGCTCAACAACATCATCCTTTAGCATTTCGTCCAGCTGTTCAATAAGGATTCGCTGTTTCTCAGGAGACATTCTATAGTATCTTTGACGTATGGGGGCAGCATCCCCAGTGTCAATCGGGTGTGTTATCAATGATGTCCGACCTAAACCTTTTCTTTCATAAGAGATATCCTGGAATTGCCGAATTAGATTGTCGGCTGTATGCTTTTGGGATTCTGAGAGATGATTGTACGAGTATAGAACAGGTTCAACAATGGAAGTAATATTGTTATAGTCGATAGTTTCTGAGTCTTTGAGAAAGTTTACTGCATCTAGATGTTTAGGAAAAATACCAAAGGTTCGCCAAAAGTCAATACCTAGTATAAGAGTATTTTTAATACTAGGTACTATATATGCATTTAGCACATGTTTTTTATTTTGGAATTCAATAGGAAGTTGAATCAGACCAATTGATTTTAATTTTTCACCTCCAGCAGCGACGAAATGTGTACTGTTGTCTGTTTGTTGTAGTTTGAATCCCATGTCTAGCAGTTTTTCGTGGGATCTGTTACCTAAAATTGTCACACAAGATCCTGTATCTAGAAGGCCAGTAAAAGTCTTGTTAAGAACTTTTATAGTAACATAAGGCCGAGTTCTATCAATATCCATTTTGTTATCATCGATTGAGGCGACAGAATTAAGAGTGAAGAATTTGTTTATAAAGGTTAACCAATCCTTCCACTCCTGTGATCGGTCACTCCAATCGAGCTTGGTTAGTTTTTTGACGGTTTGTTATTATCACCTCTTTTAGAAGAGTGACATTCAGGACATTCCGGGTAGCGTACGTCCTTTTTACCGCATTTGAAGCAGATTAAAAATCGTGGCTGCTTGCAATTCCCAAGCGAGTGAGAGTTAGAGCGACATCTTGGACAGTAAGTCGATCTAGGTAATTCTGAACTCACAGCGGCAACTTCTGTTTCAGATGTATGGTCTACATCAATGGAATTAATTTTATTATCGTAATTAGTAGTAGCAAATTTTTTATAAGTATCATATCTAATATTGTTGTTATTATTAGTATATTTTTCGTTAGGTTTATTACAAGAAGGATAGGAATTTTTATATTTATATGCAAATTCAGGGGCCAGAGTGTTATTATTTAATCTAGGTGGTTCCTGAAATTGTAAGAATTTAGCTTGAATGTTTTCGTAATTTCGACAAACTTCCTTAAGTTCGTCGATAGATGTAATAGACGTAGCGGATGTTAAGGCATTAGCATAGCATGGACGGATATTGTGCATGATAATTTCTAGTTGCTCATCTTCGGACATGGGTTTACTTAAGCGAGAGAACATGCCGTGCATTATAGATAGATAAATAGTTATATTCTCTCGATCTCCTTGAGTGCGAGAACGAATTTCAGCAGAAAAGCGGTAGTCATAGTCTTTTTTGCCGAAATCTTCTTTAAGCAAGCAGCACAGCTCGTTCCATGACTTCACTCTATCTTTATTGTAGCGGTACCAGTGTAATGCGTCGTCTACAAAAATTTCATAAGCAAGTGTCATTATTTTTTCAAAAGAAATACCCCTTGACTGAACAAACTCGTTTACTTTCTGGATGAAAGAATGCACGCAACTGTGTCCATTATATTTAAGTTTATTAATTTCAGAGTAAATATTACGATCACATGTAACTGACACCGTAGGAGAAACAGGAACCGCTATATTGTCTGCAGATACATTCGAAGTACTTGTCTGAGAGCTACTTTGTTTGAATGACATTAGTTCGTTTAGTTGAGCTTTAAGATTAGAAGAGCAAATTTTGTGAATTTCACTATCTTCTTTTGAATATGCTATTCTATTAACTCTATGATAAATATGATGTAGTAGTGCCTCCGTTCTAACGAATAAATTCCTATCATATTGTTTGTGAAGAGCATTCAAGTTACTTTGTGACTTCAAAAGAGACTCCTTTGTCTCCTTCAGGTCGATGATTGGATCTAAGTGTGATTCGACTACATCTTCAGGAGGCAAGATCGCAGAAAGTTTAATAATCTGTTTTCTAAGTTCTTGTACAGAATCACCACTACCGCCTCGTAGTTCCACTTCATATAATAACTCTGATTTTTGAAGTGAAAGATATTTGATGGGATAGCAGGCCATTATTATTAGGTATGTGTTGCACAGTAGATAATAAAAAAATAACAAATATTCTATTTCTACTTAACTAAAACTAGTAAACATTAACTACTAATTACAAGCGTTTATTTATATGGCACAATTGTAGTACTCAGTGAAAAAAATTACAACAATTATGCTATTCTCCAAACGGTTAGCATAAATCAGACTTAAAAATAAAAATTAAAAGCCAGCACCAAAGAAAACTATCCCACGCCAAGAAATATTATTACGCAATTGGTTGTGTGGTAAATACAAGAGTTGGCGCCACTGTAACACTTAGAATTAAAACACAGAATATATATAAGTATATCAATATATTACCCTAAAATTAACCTAATACAGAATGGGAGTGGGTTCGTTTACACACACGAAACCGATTGCTTAATAAAGTTCATAAATAAAAACACCACTGTCCTGGGTCCTCGTAGAAATTTCGTTTCCGATGGGTATGGATCCGACTTGTTAAGAAGAAGAAGGAAGTATAGATGGGGAAGTAGCAGCCTTGGTCCGTGCCAGCTTAGGTAGTACTCCTTCGTCTTAGAAAAGGTCAGACAGTACCGGTACGGTGGTCCCTGAAATACATTAATCCGGACATTTTAGAAATGTCGACTTTCATAAAGTGACTGCAACATTTCGTGTCACCAAGCGCAGCGTGAATGAAGACTGAAGATGGAAGTGGCGTATTTTATTAGCACAGAATAATGATCAATGATGAGGCATACAAGCTTTTTAATCACAATGATAGTAAGTCTGAATTTAACAAAATGGTAGGTATGCAGGGTTCAATGAGTGACACTAAATATGCACTAGGTAAATCGTACTACATAAACGTTTTATGAATTAATAATGATAAATGTGATAAGCATGAAGGATGAATATGAAACAATCTCATTCACTAAAGATGATTACAAATTGTATTGTCATCTGGTGAAGGTCATGCAAGGACATGCACGCAGGCAGAGTGAAATACGTAAGCACTTATTTCAATAGTGGTTCAAAAGGAAATTAAAATATAGTTATTTATTTATCTGGTTGGTATTTTACATATTATCTTCACCAGCTGACATGATAAAATCAATTAGATTCTTATACTATACTAACATAAGGCTATGCAACACTTACCCAAATTATGGGGATAACACTTATATCACTATTTTTTTAGCAAATATAGATAGACAAATTTAGGTAATCAATGTTTGTAGAAACAATACAGTAATTCAATAAAAGATAGTTAAGTTGTGACGTAGTGATTATTTTGAAAGAAACAATATTTGAAAAGACCAAACTCTTTAATTAATTTTTAACAATTATACAATGAGAAAGAAGTCACAGGTAAGGGTCGTAGGTTCACAGCCACGAGATTCGTTGTTCCAGAAGAGATTTCCAAAAGTACTCAGCTTTGAAGCAGCCCGGCGTCCAGTCGGTCGAAAGAGGACGAAGATCCTCGCGCCTCCGTATTTATATGGGCGCGCGGGGTGGAGAGCGGGGTGAGGAGGGAAGCACCCGAGGACTTCATCACACACCCCCCTCGTTGGGACAGAATTTTCCTGCCGGAAAATTCGGCTTCGTCTGCTCGCTGGCTGAAGCTGGCAGGATACGACGGGGCTGCGGACTCTGGAGACCCAGGAGGAGCAGGACAGCTGAAATTTATAGAAAAAGGAATGAGTAACATTCTAGGTATCGCAGTTAGGTTACCTGAAAAGTTAGAAATACATTATACGAGCCGAGCCGAGTCACCTCACAGAGCAATTTTATTTTTATTTTTTTTATTTTATTTTTAGCACCAGAAACAATGATTAAAATATAGCGCGAAACGTTAGATGCGATGCGATATGAAATAACAATGTGAAGCGATCATTATAGTTATCTATTAACAAGTGTGCGTGAACAGCTGTGGTATGCACAACCGGTAAGCCAAGGTCAAGAACCGGTCGTAGCTTGCAAGTGTCAATGCGTTCGATAGCGAATAGGTGAACACACAATGTTATAAAGACAATTCGAACCTGTATACTTGATTCAAGCGAGAGACTTTTTTACCACTAAACCATAGGGTACAAGAAAAAAAAAAAAAAAAAATGTTATACATTGGTTATAGAAGATAGTATTTAATTAGTTTAAATTTTGATTATATTTTGATAATTATTCTTTATAATTTATTTGTTTTATATCTTTAATATGCCATTCGCCCAGTGGCTTACCAGACATGTCTGAAAGTTTATACACCAAAGGAGATTTTTTTGATACTATTTTGCATTTTATAAATTTAGGGGCCAATTTTTTTGAAAAATATTTGTCTTTATCACTTAAATAAAATGTTCGCTTCCAAACAATATCGCCAACGTGGAATTCGGCCGACTTACGGCGAAGATTATAAGACTGGCAGTTACGCTCGTGGGCCGATAACAAGGATGCATGTACTTTGTCGAAGATAGAAGACAAATGACCAAGGGACTCCGCATAACAGTCACGTGGTTCGTGAATTAAGTTCGGATCAGAATCTAGATAGTGTGAACCGCAGGTTATCAATTCGCGACCGAAAACAAGAAAAGAGGGCGTGTAGTTTGTGACTTCGCTTACGGCACAATTGATAGCGAATTGGATTTTAGGTACTAGCGTATCCCACACTCTGTGGTCGTTCTCAATGAATGCGGAGATAGCTGTAGTTATAGTTTTGTTATAACGTTCAACCGTATTAACGTGAGGCGTATAAAATGGGGTATAGTGTGTGTTCGGAACTTTATATTTAGATAATAAGTTTTTAAATTGGGCACTAACGAATTGTTTACCGTTATCTACTATGACCGTAGAAGGAATGCCGTGAACCAAGAAAACATTATCTTCGAGTATTTTTGTTATTATTTCTGCTGTGGCACGCTTTATAGGGAAAAGCAAACAATACTTGGAGAAACAACAACAGACAACGAAAATATAGTTATTTTGTTTTCTTGTAGGCGGAAGGGGTCCGATTAGATCGATACTTATCGTTTGAAACGGCCTAAGACATGACTTTGGTCCGCCCATATGACCGAAAGTGGAGTGAGTTTGATGTTTATGAGCGATACAATCATCGCAAGAATTGACGGCCTTAACCACGTCCGCATACATACCTGGCCAATAGTAGTTAAGGGCCAAGCGCTTGTATGTTTTAGAGATGCCCATGTGACCGGCTGTGGGCAACGAATGGTTTTGCCTTATTAACTCCGATCTCTCTTCGGATGGAACAACCTCTTTCCATTGGAACTCTCTAGTAAGAGGGTTAAGACTTTTTTTAAAACGATATAATTTATTATTAAGGACCTGATAGTCTATAAAAGAGGCAGGAGACTGTGAACAACCTTTATAGATATTAAGATACCATGGATCATTAGTAGAAATGACATTCCCATCTATTGTGTTGCATTGCATAGGCATGACATTAGGAGAACGAGAAAGGAAGTCTGGCACAACGTTATCGGTTCCTCGACGATGCTTTATTTCGAAATTATAGGAAGAAAGACGGACTCCCCATCTAGCCAGTCGACCCGTAGGATTGTTGAGTTTGATAAACCACTTGAGAGCAGCGTGATCAGTGTACACAATAAATTTTTTGCCATTTTCTACATAGCAACGCCAGTGTTCAATAGCTGACAGAACAGCAAGCGCCTCGCGCTCTGTAGCACTATAATTTCTTTCTTGGTCCGTAAGGGATTTGCTGTAGAAGGCTATAACTCTTTCTTTCCCCTCCAAGACCTGACAAAGAACAGCTCCGATACCAAAGTCACTACTATCCGCGTGAATTTCAAATGGTTGTGTGTAATCTGGACAAGATAGTACCAGCGAAGAAGACAAACAATCCTTTAATTTATTGAAAGCTGCGTCAGCCTCTCGCGACCAATTGAACGCAGGAGAGTTTTTACCGTTAGAGGTTAGTTTATTCAAGGGAGATGCCAGCGCACTGAAGTTAGGTATAAACCTTCTATACCACGACGCAGCGCCTAGGAAGCGACGGACCTCCTTTTTGTTAGTAGGAGTGGGGTAGTTTTTTATCGATTCTACCTTTTCGGGATCGGCGTGAAGGCCTTCCGAATCCACTACATAACCCAGGTATTTTAATTTAGTACAGAAAAAGTTACATTTGTCGAGATTTATAGTGAGGTTCGCATATTTTAATTTTTCTAGTATTTTTGACAATAGTGTGATATGGCTATCAAACGAATCTGAGACACAAATCACGTCGTCGATATAACAAAAAACCCTGTTTTCAAATTCTGGACCGTAAAACAAAATATCTGCAAGACGCTGCTGGGTGGCTGGAGCGTTAGTTAATCCAAAAGCCATAGATTTAAAATGAAATTTACCACGCGTAGGAATATAAAATGACGTTTTGCAACGATCCTCTTTTTTTATCAAGGTTTGCCAAAAACATTTTGAAATGTCTAAACTAGATATGTATTTAGCATCTCTTAAGTTATCCAAAATCTCAGCAATATAGGGTAAACTATAAGCATCTTTTTTTGTTATAGAATTTAATTTCCGACTATCCAGACAAAAACGCAGTTCGCCATTTTTTTTAGGGGTCAAGATCACTGGATTAGACCAAGGGCTCTCGGAAGGTTCAATCACGTCCTCTTTAAGCATTTGGTCGACATGTTTTACCAAAATGCGCTGTTTCTCTGGTGACATGCGATAGTAACGCTGCCGAATCGGTGGGTGATCACCTGTATCTATCGAATGAGTAATGAGAGAGGTACGGCCGAGACCGCGTTTCTGATAAGAAATATCGATAAATTGAGAAATAATGTTTTTGGCGGTAGTTCTTTGATCGTCAGTTAAATTATCAAATGAAATTAATTTACTAACGGTGTCCTTCTGTACTACCGAGGTTCCAGATTCGTGATTATTTTGAGGTGAGATGGTTTCCAAATTAGCCGGAAACAGACCAAAACTTCTCCAAAAATCCATACCCAGAATCAAGGGGTTTTTGATGCCAGGAACGATATGGGTAACAAGAGAAACAGTTTTATTTTGAAATTGGAATGGAATTACCACTGAGCCGAGTGAAGAATATTGCTCGCCACCAGCGGTGGTAAAAACCAAGGGCTTAGAACCACTTAATTCCAAATTTTTCAAGAAAAGAAGATGAGAATTATTACCAAGTATAGTTGCGCAAGACCCAGAATCGAGTAAGCCAATGGTGTTTTTTTTATTTACTACTACAGGAATATAGGGAGGTTGTGTGTTTGTATTTACGATTGAAGAAAGTTTATGGCAATTAAAGAAATTGGATACGTGATGTAGCCAATTGTGCCACTCAGTTTTACTAGTTCGAGTTTTTATTTTAGACTTTCCCCAATCGGAACTTACAAGTTTTTTGAAGGTTCATTGTTTTTATTACAGTTTGTACAATTAGAGACTTTAAAACCTTTCAAACCACATTTAAAGCAAATAAGAAAACGAGGCTGAGTGCAAGATGATAGATTGTGCGAGTCATTTCTACATCTAAGGCAGAATTGTTTATTATTAGTAGTATTAGCAACGGCATTAATTTGACGATCCTTAGAAAAATTGTTAGAAGAAGCCGGACTGGGATTTTTAAAATAATTTCGATTTCGGAAAAAGTTTTTATTATTATAAGTTTTATTTACGATGGCGGAATCGGAATCAACGTAAGCCAGTTCAGGCGCCAAAGTACTAGAAGTAACCTTAGGTGGCTCAGAAAAATCATTACTACGACTTTGATATTGTTCGAACTTTCTGCAAATGCTAACCAACGAAGAAATATCTGAAACAACCCCAGTCAGAAGGCAATTAGTGTAACAAGGCCTAATGTTATTTAACAAGATGTTCAATTTGACAGACTCGCTGACAGGCTCATCCAAACGGGAAAATAATCCTTGCATTTTTGCTATATATAAGGTTATGTTCTCTTTCTCGCCCTGAGAACGAAGTCTTATTTCCGCCATTAGTTTATCGTCGTAATTATGCGGACTAAAATCACGCTTAAGTAATTTACAAAGATCGTCCCAAGTATCAACGCTGTCTTTGATAGAACGATACCAATGGAGTGCATCGTCTGAAAATATCTCAAAAGCGAAAGAAAAGATTTTGCTATCTGGAATGTTTCTACAAGACATAAATTCGTTAACTTTTTGGATAAAGGCGCGCACACACGATTTGCCGTTATATTTAAATTTACCGAGTTCAGAAAATAATTTACGATCGTAGGTTAATGCATCAAAGAATTTTTCATCAGAGTTCTGTGACTCGACTCCGCTCGATACTACAGGTTTAGAAGAAGTTAAGGGCGAGAGAATTTCGGAAATGGAATGAAACTCGTTCCAGACCGAATTAAATTTTTGTGTATCACTAATTGAGGTGACGTCAATGCGTGATAACCTATGAAAAACGTGGCTGAGAATAGATTCAGTTCTAGAGTAAAGATTTTTATCAAATTTAGATTGCAAGGCTTTCGCGTTGTTTTTCACTCGTATTAAGGAATTATTTACCGCGGAAATATCCTCTTCGACCGTAAAACATGATTCTAAAATGTCCTCTGAAGGAGAACTAGATGAAAGTTTGGTAATTAATTTACGTAACTCCTCCACAGTACACTTTGAGGAGTCACCACCTCTTATTTCTACCTCATATTCGAGTTCCGATTTATTTAATAAAGTAAATTTTATGGTATAAGCCATAGTGACCGAAAAAAAAAAAATGTGTGGAGCAGCTACGAAACCAGAAAAATTATGTGGAGCGAAAAGTAAAAAAAAAATCAATTTGATTCCGTCCAAAAGGGTTTAACAGCAAGGGTATTATTACGTGAGGTTAATTAAGTTTAAAGTGGGATATGATATGCCACGCTGCGCGCACGCAAAAGCACGTGGACGGACGATAGCACCGCGTGAACAAAGGAATTAGATATGTTATATAATTATGCACTGCACTGCACTGAGTACGGAATGAAAACACCAAAAAAATAACAAACACTAGTACATACCCTTTTGAACGAAATAAAGCACTCAAAACACAGTTATAAAATTTAGAAGATCAACGAATCTCGTGGTAACTCCTCTGTTGTGGCGCCACTGTGACGTAGTGATTATTTTGAAAGAAACAATATTTGAAAAGACCAAACTCTTTAATTAATTTTTAACAATTATACAATGAGAAAGAAGTCACAGGTAAGGGTCGTAGGTTCACAGCCACGAGATTCGTTGTTCCAGAAGAGATTTCCAAAAGTACTCAGCTTTGAAGCAGCCCGGCGTCCAGTCGGTCGAAAGAGGACGAAGATCCTCGCGCCTCCGTATTTATATGGGCGCGCGGGGTGGAGAGCGGGGTGAGGAGGGAAGCACCCGAGGACTTCATCACAAAGTAGTGGTACACTTGACGTTCTGTCAGCGCGAGCGCCGCACCAGTGGTCGACCGTTAGTCTTCACTCGCTCGCCCGCTCGTCGGAACCGGTTTCTCCATTGGTACCTATGCGATATCGTATTAAAACATGACGCGCGTTGCGGTCTGTTCAATTAGATTTAGGTAAATATTTATAATTTTAATTATTTTCTTTTAGTTTTAAGTTTTATTGATTTTTTAGGTTTAGTGTAATTTAGGTCAATTTTTAGTTTCGTTACAATCGGTTCAGTGGTTTAGGCGTGAAAGCGTGGCAGATAGACAGACAGACAGAGTTACTTTTGATTTTATAATATAATATATTTTTAGAAACTTAAGTGGAATTTAATTAAAAAAAAATAACATTGGATGAATAACACAGCATTTAATTATAAAAACGAACTAAATTAACAAATTAAGCTAATCACCAATTAAATTAATATATAACAGGAACGAAAATGAATTTTTACGCAAATAAATAAGCCTAGAACAATATCACCCTGATGATGTCTCAACGAGTCGAACGCCAGCAGCAAAGAGGCCCGAGCTGCCGTTGCGATTCAATATAAAGCCGGTTCGGGTTGCCACTCGCTTGAATTTGGTTTCCCATTTGTAATTCGTCCAACACGGCTTCTCCTGACGTAGATCGTACTCGAGCTAGTGTTCTTCCACAGGTCTTCCGTTTGAGTCATGATCACAAACAGATTGCTCTCTACCCGTAGAAGGTCCTGCCTCAGAGTCTATTCCTTCATCAGTATCATCTGAAATTGGGTTAGGTGGCGACTCGTCCAATATGAAACTCTACGAAGAATTATTGATATTTTTTATTACCTAAATTCCATTTTTACTTTATTACCTAAATATACAAAAGAACTTTCATCGTTGTTTATTTATCTTGAATTATTAACAGCACATCAATTTTTTTCCGAAATAAATAAAGTTTAACCCCCTTATTCTTAAAAAATTACAAACGATTGCTTAAAATATTTTAGTTAAAATATGTTTAGTCTCGTTTCTTCAATCTCAAATATTGAAGAGAGAGAGAATGACGAAACATGTAACTAAAATAGGTTTAGCAAACGGTTGTTTATTTTTTATGAATATGAGGGTTAAACTGTTAGCTGACCCTGGTCCCAGTAAACCCCTTAGTTATTATTTAGTGGTAAAATCGTCCCATGTCTAAGAAAATGTGGTCCGAGTTAACCCCTTATTAGATTGAAAATGGATAACTGGTCCCTGGGCCGAGTTTCATATGGGACGAGTCGCCACTTAACCCCTGAAATTGAACGAACGATGATTACAACGAAAAAAAAAACACGTTAAGCAAGTACCTAAATAAATTTTATTCCATTTTAATAAATAAACCCGCAGTTTCACACGCCTTTACTTATATTTCAAGGCTAGCAAATAATTCGTGTGGCGTGTAAAACTGCGATGGTAAAAAAATATAGGTGAGGTCCTGTGAACCACGTAGCTCTACGTCTGTTCACACGACCAGTGAGTAAAGTTACGCAAACCACGTAGCTCTACGTCTGTAAGCATAATACGTATTATGACTACGTCTGTAAGTCAATATGTCACAAAATATTAGACCACGTAACACTACGTCTGTCCACTAGACCACGTAACTCTACGTCTGTCTTAAAGTGAGGAAGGACCACGTAACTCTACGTCTGTCTTAAAGTGAGGAAAGACCACGTAACTCTACGTCTGTCTTAAAGTGAGGAAGGACCACGTGACTCTACGTCTGTCCACCAGCCTGACAGTCACGTAGCTCTACCTCTGTCAAAAGGCTGTTCCACGACCTGCTTTTCCTTACAATAATAACGTTATTTGTCACAGACCTACAAAATTAGTTAGTAGTCAATATCGGTTTGTCAGTCAATAAGTTATTAAAAGGGAAAAATGAATTTTCTCACATTAAAATAAAAGTTTTAAAAATTAAGTTGGAGAGCCTTTGAAAATTATCAAGACAACCAAAAACGGTTATGATTGTTTTATAGGATACATGTTTAGGACTGTACGCACGCAAGTAACGTTCTACTTGTCCGTTAGATTGTTGCATCTCTGGCGTTATGTAATGAATGTCGCACCCAAAGGTCTTCGATAAAAGATACAAAACTCATCGACTCAATCATACGACCTCGATCACTAACAATTAATTAAGGCACGCCAAAAATGGAGATAGCATTAGTTATTATTCTTTTGAGCTATGCAGTGTCTTGACGGCACATTGGATACAAAAGACAGTATTTTTGTAAAGCTATCGACAATGACAAACACAAACTTGTTCCCATTTGATTCAGGTAAAGGATCTAGTGCAACTTCTTGAATGGTAGCAAAAGGAGTATCTGGTTTTGGCCCCGACGTCAATCTGATGCGCTGCTCTAAGCACACGTTTCTGAGAAACACCAACGAGACAATGGGCCACATATTTCTTTACAAATTGGTGAATTCCAGGGAATCAAAAGTGTTTTAAGTTTAGATCTAAAGTCTTTTCTGCACAGACATGCTGGTGTTCGTCATGAGATATCCTAATCAGACTCAGCCTAAAGCCTTTTGGAATGAAACACAATAGTTTAGAATTTGGACTGGTAGTAGAATGCTAGTCTCCTTCAAAAATCGGCAGGTAAAGGAAATTAATCGCCGCATTGAAAACGCATGGAGGAGCTACTGGTCCATGAAAGCGTTTATGAAGGGCGACCTTCCAATGACACTAAAACGCAAACTCATCGACGTGTGCATCTTGCCCGTCCTGACTTACGGCGCTCAGGCCTGGTCATTCACCGAGGATCAGAAGTCCAAACTCAAAGTTTGCCAAAGAGCTATGGAACGAAGTGTGCTAGGAGTGAAAAGACTGGACAGAGTCCCAAATGTCACACTCCGTTCTCAGACTGGCATCACCGATGTAGGCCACAAAACTGCCAAGTTGAAGTGGAATTGGGCGGGTCACGTTAGCAGAACGTCTCCTGAAAAATGGGCTCACAGGATAACTTCGTGGATCCCCGAAAATGGTCGGCGTGGCAGGGGTAGGCCTAGAAAGCGTTGCCGCGACGACTTGGACGCATTCCAGCGTGATTGGTCTGAAGCAGCTCTGGATAGAGATGAATGGAAAAAAATGGGAGAGACCTTTGCCCAGCAGTGGGACAGTAAAGGTTAATTAAAAAAAAAAAAAAAAAGTAGAATGCTTGTAATAAAGTAAACCGTTTTGATGAACGTATCGTTGTGTGTCCAACTGACCATCTTGTAATTTTTGTAAGAGTTTTTGTGTTTCATTATCGGCGTATGGGCAATTTGGGCCCAGTTGAGGGCTTGGTAATTTGATTTCCCTAGATTGGGGAATTGCGACTTAAGTAGTCTGCATGAGGCATTAGTACGCCTTTGCAAAACTCACTTCTGGAATTAAAATCTTGCAGGTAAACCCACCAACGGGCTACAATGCGGGGTAATAGGTCCTTTTTCTTTTGTGTCGACTTCAGGGCGTTGCAGTCTGTTACATTACGTTAAGTTTCGAGCTCGTAGGAATGGTACCTGCTTTCAGCTCCTTGTACCTTACTAAAGTAGCCAATGACCGCTTTTGTACCATTTCTACGCGTTTGCAACAAAACTGCATCATACCCCGCGCTACTCGCGTCAGTATAAATTTTGGTTGAAAGTGAGGGATCAAAAATGGAGAAAATGAGTTCACTTGATAAGAGAGTGATAAGTTCTCTCCGTACCATTTCTTTTTCGGGGCCTAATTTTAACGAAACTCCCTTTTTGTAAATTTAACTATACACGCAGTGTTTGTGGCGTAGTCACGAATATATCGCCTAAATAGCATGCTAGCCCCAGAAACTGTCTTTGTGTTTCTCTGGGGTAGGTGCAGTTAAAAGGGCGTTAATTTTATAAGGACTCGGTTTAACCTGACTCTGACTGATCACTCGTCCCAAGTATTTAACCTGACTAGTCAAGAATGTACATTTCTTGAAATTGATGGAGAAACCTGCTTCAGTAAGCCTTTTTAGCACATCACCTAGCAACTCTAACCCATGAGCCACATTTGAACTCATAATAAGCACATCATATAAATAAACTAGAACATGCCCAGAATCAATATGACGTCTGAGTGTGTTGTTTATTACGTGATTCGGATAGTTCTTTGGCGAAGCACTTCTCTTGAGTGTGACCAGATTTCTTGCAAAATGTACATGTGATAGCGATAGATGCACTTGTTTCATTGTCGGCAGGACGCGGTTTTTTAAAGCAACGGTTACTTTTATGTCCTACCTGGCCACAGGAATTACATTTTATAGCCTGAAGTTTGTTGTTGGATTGAGAATGATCTCGTTTTCTATTGGATAATATTTTTAAATCATGGTTTCCGCGGCCAGGTTTGGCATAAATGGACAAAAATGAGACTAAGTTTTCTGAACATAAATTAGCGTTAGCCGCAGCCGCCCGTACTTGTGCATCAGTAATGCCCCTTATCGTAATCTGCGTAATTAATTCCTCACTTAAACCTTTTACTATCCGTAATCTAAGCAAAGTTCGTCAACGGTACTCAGCATATGTGTTATATTTATCGGGCGTGGTATTCATCGTGTCAAATAAAATGTTTGCGTAATCTAATTTATTTGGACACAAAGATCTAAAATCAAGCTTAAAATTCGACCACGACCTGCCATTTGATCCCCATTCGTTCAGCCATACCTTCGCGTCACCCTTTAAACACAACGAAACACGCGACAAACATTCACGGTCATCCCAATGGTTCACGAGTTTTGCACAGTCCACCTCCTCAAACCACGCATCTATATCATGAATGGCGGGATCTGTCTGATAAGTTTTGATTGCGTCAACCAGTGCTTGTGCTGTCGACAGGGTACTATCAACGCGGGACTCATTATCGACGCAGTCCACAGGTGTAGACTGTCGTTGTGTATTCACAGGTTCACTACACAGATTTACGCCTTCGCAACAATTATGGCTCGATGTAGTTTGATTAGAGCAGGAAACTGAGTTTTTACATGTGTGGGAAATACAAGACGTGTCATTATTTTCCAACGCATCCAAACGCGACAAAATAACACCTAAACTCTGTTGAATCACATTATTCACATCAATATTATTGTTTTTAACCGGCAAAGGTGTTTTCCAAAACGGACTACGGGAGGCGCTCCGGCGCAACGAACGCGATCTATTTTTAGATTTATGTTTCCGTGACGTACTTTTCGAAAGTCGTTGCTTAGATCCTCCCATTATGTACTTTTCACAGTTATTTGCGCACTATCAGAAAACAAAACACCTCACACACTTTTCACAACAACACAAAATTAATACATGCAATTAAACGTAAAGCACACAAAAAAATGCATGGAAATAAAACCAAATAAAAGGATGTGACGTAGCGTTTGCGCGGGATCGAACCACGGACGCTAACATCAACATAAAATTTAGAGACTGCGTTACCAGAGTGGTATGACGGGGTCTGTGCCTATGGGGTTGATCGAGAGGGATGGCAAATCAAACCACTTCTACACAAGACGACGATATTTATTACAAGTTCCACAAAGTCTCTTAGACTAATCTTATGCTAAACTTAACCTACCGAACCGTATCACTTATCTTATTAATCATAAATAAGAAAGGGAGAGTGGACGCAAGGGGTTGCGTACACAGTGATACACGGTATGTCTGAATTTAGTCGTCTTCGGCAATCTATAATGGCTATATATGGCGCGTACGGTACGATCAATAAAATCACTGGGGCGCTAAGTAGTGCGCCAAGTGAGGATACGGGTCCGCTGGGCGTCTGTAACGGGACGCCGCGGGAAATAGGGACTCAGATTGTACTCCTAACAATCGGTCTCATAAAACGGGTCACGCCAGAGGCGTCGGTAACCAAAGGGTGCGCGGCCCTAGGGTTTTACGGAAAGCACAAGCCGGTAGGTACGCTCAGTTATCATCGGGAAGAGGGATTATCTAGACTCCACTCAAGGGGTTGAGTGCCTGCTCCTAATAGAGGATCGCTCAGGGTACAAACTCGGTGTGCTACGGGATGAGTGATCATCACCACTCAAGAACGGAACGGGACGGAAGTGCTATCTAGCACTGACCGGGAGTGTGCGCTCAGATCACGACGGAATGAGGGTTCCCAGACGCCACTCAAGGGGAGTGAGAGCTTACACCAAACGGTGTCCAGAGGACGGAACGCTCAGGGCACAAACCCGGGTACGCTCGGGGCGTGACGGGATGAGGGGTCGCCAAGACTCCACTCACTAACGGGCCCGCAGGCCTAATTATAGAACCTGCGGGAATAAACGGGATCACGCTATCGAACGAGGAAAAACCCCCGCCGACCACTAGCCCTCGGGAATCTACGGGGAAGATAAGGGATTTCGCTATCGAACGAGGACAACCCCCGCCGACCACTAGCCCTCGGGAATCTACGGGGAAGCTAAGGGATTTCGCTATCGAACGAGGACAACCCCCGCCGACCACTAGTCCCGGTGAAACCTAAGGGATTTCGCTATCGAACGAGGATAACCCCCGCCGACCACTAGTCCCCGTAGAACCGCTATCGTACGAGGATAAGCCCCCGCCGACCACGGTGGACAGCCCGGAATGGACTGACCATTAGTTTGCCGCCGTTTGCGCTTATATAGCCGGCCGCTGCTAGCGGCACGAGTGGGGGAACCGGTTTGAAGCGGATTTGAATGGTATGACGCGGTATGCGTATCGCTGTGTGCGTTACAACGTTGTTTCTTATTTAAGTGGGTAGTGACGGGCAGTTCGGAGAATGCTACGTCACACTCTTCCCTCTCCTCCGGAGATTTTTACCTGTAGGGGAAAAATCACCATGTTAATAAAACTTATACAAAAAATAAACCAGACCTATAAAAACGTTTCCTATTCTTGCAAAGCTTTAAAGTTTTTACTATTGACCATACTTCTTGCTTTTATTTTTGTTTTGCAACGATGGACAGTAGTTTCTTAATTTTGTCTGCCATATAAACTGTTATATGTTTTATTTCCAGATTTCGTCTATGTTAGGAATGAAACATATGATCTAGTATATATATATTTTTTTGTTCGGTAAAGAAAAATATGTACAGAAAAATAAATAGAAAATATTAACTACAAATTAAATAATAAGAAGAATGGTTCTTTGTTTTATTTCTAACACCTAATTTATAAATAAAAGTACCCGGCCGGGTGAAAAAAATTAACTTGTCTTTAGTTATGTAATCAATACATATACATATAATAAAATCGTAACCGATCGCTGTCTGTACATGGAAGATAAATGAGTAAAAATATTTTTGGGGGCTTTTACCAACGCAATAGAACACAAAACAATGATTTTTAGAATTTTTGTCTGTTTGTCGGTTTGTCGGTTTGTCTGTTTGTCTGTGCGTTTGTGCACGCTAATCTGAGAAACGGCTGAACCGATTCGTTTGCGGTTTTCATTGAAATATTGTGATAAGTTTCACTTAAAATTTAGTGTTTGTTTTATTTAAAGCCGTTCATAAATGAAAAAGTTAAATCAATTTTAAAGAATCACGTCAAACATTTTTGTTCGAAAATTTGCTATGAAATAAACTGTACAGTAGCATTGGCTAAAACTTTTGTCAATTTTATATTAAGGTTTTTATAAAATAATAAAGTTAATTACCGGCCAAGTGAAGGTCGGGCTCGCGCACAAAGGGCTCCGTCCCGTTATCCATAAAAAATCACGTTTGTTGTACGGGAGCCTCAATTAAATATTTATTTTACTCTATTTTTAGTTGTTATATCGGCAAGAGAATTACATCATTATGAAAATTTCAACTGTCTAGCTATCACGGTTCATGAGAAACAGCCTGGTGACAGACAGGCAGACGGACGGAAGGACGGACAGCGGAGTCTTAGTAACAGGGTCCCGATTTTAGCCTTCGGGTACGGAATACGAAACCCTAAAAATTACTATTTTGATGTTTTCGGAGTGTTTTTATTAGTTTTTTTTTTGGTCACCAATAGATGGCGCTGTTAAAAATACACAGAACCTAGGGCCGCAAGACCCAACGCCATGAAACGGCCATTTTTAGCATGATTGTGGGCGCGAAAATGGAAAAAGGAATCAAAATAGGAAATATTAGGTGCCGCGCCGGGGCTGGCCCATAGTGGCTGAGAGGTGACACCGCGGAGTTTTTAGTGGTAAACGCCACATAACCATACCAGTCTCCCGTTACTGGCAAGGTGTCCGAAGGGATTTTTCCCGCGCAAAAGAGGCGCAACTGCTACCTCCATGACGTGGGCCAGTCGGGCGATGGGAACGGGATTCCGTCGCTCCACAAATACGGTCCTCTAGGTTGAAAGGAGCATTTGTGTCAACACGCGCCTTTACCCTAGCGGATAAAATTGAAGGCCGATGTACCACCGCGCAGGCCACTCAGACTCCTCTCGATAACTGAGACAGTACCTCGAATGAGCTCAGCCGAAGCCGCTTATAAGCGGTCGCCGTATACCAGGTCTTTGGAGCAAGATTTAGCACACGGCCTTGGCAAAAGCGGTAACGCCGTTATGTCACCATGAGTTTTTTTGTGAGTGAGAGCCATAACCGTCCGATTTCCTGTAGCCGAAAGGCACCTTTTCCTCACGTAAGAAGAAAGGTTAGGGAAAAAAGGTTAGGTTAAATTTAGGTTAGGCACTGCAATAAAAATGTGTGGAACACCCATACCAAGACTACTTAGTATTGTGACCCCCTTCCCTGAGGAACGAAAGATCATGGTCATTTTTCAGTTCTCCAAACCTCTAAACAGCCGTATAGGACGCCCTACCCGAGAAACTCTTCAAACGGAGGTTCTTAGTGAACACTAAGCAGACATTGATCTCAGAGAACACTAACTTCCTACCATCCTTGAATCTCTACTGGTAAAATGTGCCGAGACACTGGCACGTCAAATACCTGGAGGTATCTAAAGTTTGGCAGATGCCTCAGCTTGAAAGTCCACATCAATAGAATGGTGACGATAGTGAAGATGGCCCGGGGGAAGGTCTATCCAGTACTTTCCTCTCGCTTCCAGCTACGGAGGCGGCTCAAGATTAAGGCGATCTTAAGGAAACCTATGTTTAAGTTTACTTGAGGAACGCCGTCATCCGTCGGGACTTAAAGTAGAAATGCTTATTTCTCGACTTTCATCTCCCGCTTATCGAAAGAAATGTTTGACAAGGCTTACCATTGCACCGCCACATCGGGAGGGCGGGGGAGAGGGGGTGATACGTATAGACGGTGGCAGTAGTTCGCTGCAGAGAGCTACAACAGATTAGTGATGTGGAAACTGACGCCAAAAGACGGAAGATGAATGAAATATTTGCAAAGTCACTACGTATTGCATAAGTATTTCGTATTAGAGAGACCCACGGCGTAGCAGTAACATTCGGTAACAGTGTAAGTTTACATGTAGTTTACAGTCCATGCTGGCAGAACCATGATGGCAGAAGGGCCGTCGAAATATCTGGCAAAAAACGATATTAATAGACAAAATTCCGATCGACTTAGACTGTGACTAGAGATAATGTGTGATCGTAGTAAACAAGGAACCCTTATAGTTTCGCCATTTCTGTCTGTCTCTCTGTCCGTGGTTTTACTTAGAGATAATTAGTACCAAGAAGCTGTAATTTGGCAACGGTCATGAACTTAAAGTAGCACTAGGCAGGGCAACTGGCCTGACGGAGCCCATGCGATGGGTTGACGAAATAATCAAAGTCGCGGGTTACACCTGGATGTGAGCAGCACAGGACCGAGATGTGTCGACGAAGACATGTCTATGCTCAGCAGTGGACGGAAGAAGGGCTGAGATGATGATGAAATCTTTAGTTTTAATTCTAAGTCGAAATTCACAACTACGGAACACTTCACTGCGCGTGACCTGATATGCACTTGACCGGTTTTATTAAAAATATCAAAATAACGATTCTTATAAACTAAAGTCCACGCTGACGAAGTCGCGGGCAACAGCTAGTATTTACAATAAAAATACTAATTCATGAGCATGTTGAATCTGTCAAAATATTTGTATTTTCTTTACTAAATTTAGTTATTTCGACAGATAGTCAGTGTCAGTTCTTATATAATCGACTAAGTTACTATAATAAAGTTACTATCTCTATACTGTTTACTAATCAGGTTTACTTTCTTGTTTTCGATACTCCTAATGCTATCTATTGATAATCTGCGTAAGTAATACGTGTGTAGTGGTTCGCGTCACTGTCGCGATCTTAGGTACTTGCTTGCCTTTAACTATAGTAAAGAAATAGATTGAAACCTGGTTATTGAACTACAAACTAAAATAAAACATGTATGGCGTAATAATAAAACAATTCATTAAAACTAAAACTTACAATTAAGGTATATTGCCGTCATCACTTGTCGGTATCAATACAGTTCGGTGGTTTAACAGGAAAGTATAGGTACTATGTACCTCTAAATCTTATTTTACATTTTGTATTTTTTCACTTAAACTTTTAGTCTTCTAAACTTGGGTTAATAACACTAGTCACGTGTAGGTATAACTCAGCTATTTCATTGTTAGCTTATCCTGTAAATCAGTCTTATTGTCGCGAACGAGATAGATGTAGAATATTCGCGAGAAAGAACTCTGCTGGCGAGATAGACTCGGAATGTTCGCGAGTGGAATCGTATAGAAAGACGTCAGGATAATGCAAGCGAAACTAGGCCTTATATTCTTACAGCATAAAGGCTAGAGTTCTTTGAATGGTCGTCGGCTTAGTCGCACTCACACATACATACCGGCGTCTCGATGTTTCCCGTCAATCGAAATACATTCGTCAAGTGAGGCGAATATTCGAGAAAAGTGTAGACCTCTGTATCGGCGCATATAAAAAGGCGATCGAGTGCGCGTCCCGCCAGTTCAGTACGAGCTACGAAAGCGATAACTTCGAAGCGAACCGAAGCGAAGGAAACCTACCTAAGTGCGACAAGTGGAAGTACCTGCGACTACTTTGGCGAGATACCTGGACCTCAGCTGCTACGCGACTTAGACTTGGACATCAGGAAGACCATCTTCACGTGTCAACCTTTGGGTTCCGTAGTGAATAAAAACCCTCATACGAACTTTGGCGTTTTACTCCAAATCTCGAACCCAGTTTCGTAACATTTGGTGTCAGAAGTGGGATTTGGAGATGCCAGTTCTACCGAGAGAAGAAGAGGATACCACCAGGGAGGGCGTCAGGACCAGGGCCCAGCGTGCCATGGAGGCTCAAGGGGGCGTGGCTCAGGCCACGCCTACTGAATCTCAAGCCACGCCCACTGACCCTGAGGCCACGCCTACCGCCTATCAGGCCACGCCCACCGCCCATCAGGCTCCGCCCACTGGACAACAAGCCCCGCCTACCGGACCTCAAGTCACGCCCACCAGTCATCAAGCCACGCCCACTGGACTTCAAGCCGCGCCCACCATTCGTCAAGCCCCGCCCACTGGACCTCAAGCCACGCCCACCAGACGTCTAGCTCCACCCACTGGCCCCGCCCACCTTCGCCCGTCCACGCCCACTGACCACGCCCACCAAACAGTGCCACGTTCACAAGAGACGCCAAGCGATTCAAATAGTTTAATGCACCTATTAGAACTAATTCGGCAAGAACAACAAGCAAGTACACAACGACTTCAACGTATAGAAGAGACACAAGATTTATGATTTGCACGCTTGAGTGAGCAACAGCAAATAGTCTTGGGAAATTTCTGCAAACTCAACCAATCAGTGGAGCAAATCCGTAATGATGTAGACGTTGTCGAAAACCGTGTGACTGATTTGGAAAATAGAGTAACCCTTTTGGAAAAGAAAGAATTGCGTCTAGAGACATTAGGAACGCCAAGGACATCCGGCTGTGAAACTAAGGGGCCAAGTGTAAAAGTGCCATCTTATGACGGTACCACATCTTGGGCCGCATACAAACAACAATTCCAGACCGTCGCTAGTTTAAACGGTTGGATCGATGAACAGAGCCATACAGCCCTTACTATTGCTCTGAAAAGCTCAGCACTATCAGTACTGGAGGCACTGCCTAGCTCTGGAAGCACCTTTGGAGAATTGATGGAGGCGTTAGAAGCCAGGTATGGGGAACGTCATCTCGAACACGTTTTTCGAGCCCAGCTGCGTGAAAGAGTTCAGCGCCCAGGAGAAGGACTTCAACAGTAGGCATTGGAAATAGAAAAACTAGTGCGCAAAGCCTACTCGTCTGTTGACTCCAAAATGGTCGACACAAATATTCTACAAGCTTTTATTGCTGGAATAAGAGATGTGGAGGTAAGGGCTGCAGTGCGGAGTCATCATCACGCGTCACTGAAAGATGCCTTGGCACATGCTCTAGAGTACGAAGCTTTAAGGCAGGACATGCGCACACATAAGTTGCGAGAAGTCACGGAAGACGTAAAGGCAATCAAGAGCCCGCCAAAGAAGACCAATAGCTCTGCGCCTACTTGCTACAAGTGTGGTGAAAGAGGACATTTGCGGCTCTCTTGTCCAGAAAAGCGGGAAATAACCAAATTAAGAGAAGAGCTGAAGGAAATTACGAAAAGGCAGGAGTCCTCGTTTTCTGCAAGAAACCAGGGAAACGAGTAACAGCCAGGACCAAGGGGCGGGTACTGGCTGGCGCAGAGGAAGCCCCAGCAATTGTCATCTCACAAGTAAGCAATAGGAGCAGTTTGACGATATGCGGACAAGTGAATAGGACATATTGCAAATTGACCATAGACACCGGAGCCTCCAAAACAATAATCAACCCACATCTGGTGAAAGCTGCGATGAAATACAAGAACGTCGATTGTCGGCTTCTGTCTGCCTCTGGCCAGCCAATACCTGTCCTAGGAGAGACGACAGTGACAATATACGTAGGAGATTCACCATACACGCATGATGTCATTGTGGCTGAAATTATGGATGAGTGTATATTGGGCCTAGATTTCATGAAGAAATACAATTGTAAAATCGATGTCGCAAATAGAGTTTTCAAGTGTGGTAATGAGGAAATTTTCATCCTTGGAGGCCCCACCGGAAAAGTGACTTGTTTAAACAAAATCGTCGTACCTGGTCGAACACAAGCACAAATAATGGTGAAACTGCCGTCACCTAAAACACACAAGCCAACTAGATGCGTTCTTATTGAGGATACATCAAACAAGCCAACTCAAAGATTCCTGACAGCAAGAACATTAGTCACTGGAAAGGATACTGCAGTAGTGAGAATAGTCAATCTAGAGGAGCATGAGATCATCTTAAATGAAGGCGATGTTGTTGGAAGATGCAAGGAAGTTGTCTGGATGAAAAAGTGCCAATTAACACCAAACTCAGATGCATCTAAAAACTCCAGGGGCCTTACTCCATAATGTTATCGACGAAAGTCGTCCGTCATACGAGCAGTTCAAGGCAATCCATAACACATACGCGATGACGTCGTCGATCGCTTTAGAACGGACCAAAGACGGGACTAAACTACTTTGACAGATAAATAGCTTAAACGGTACTCTATAGAGTCAAAATGTCAACTTGACAGCACGTGAGTCGACCGAAAATGCCCCCCCTCCCACCCCGCATCATACCCCGCCAATGTCAACTCCGTCGTCACGGCGATACGGCTTTGGTCTCTTATTGGCTAGTTAGAACGCGATGACGTCGTCGCGACGCTTTCGAACGGACTAAAGACGGGACTAAACTACTTTGACAGATTAATAGCGTAAACGGTACTCGATAAGTGTCAAAATGTCAACTTGACAGCACGTAAGTCGACCGAAAATGCCCCCCGTCCCACCCCGCATCATACCCCGCCAACGTCAACTCTTTTAGTTACGGACCTCGTCGCGCCGATATGGCTTTGGGCTCTTATTGGCTAGTTCGGAGGTCTAATTATATCACAGATTAGACAGATAATTATATCTAGTCGGCATATCCATCGAAAAGCTGTGAACGTACATACTCGTAGTGATTATTTATATTCTCTTTGAGCTGTGGCTATATTTAGTATCCCTTAGCCCCCTTAGCACAAGTTTAATGGTCCTACCTAGCTCAATCAGTGTGATTTATTATAATGTAACTATTCACCTAAGTAGCAGTTACTTAAATGATTGTATCTTTATCGAACAATAATAATTGTTCGAGGACATAAACATAACCTAACCTAAAGGATGCTCCGGAACTTCAAGAGGTCTCAAAGGTAAGCAATTTGTGAATTTTGTTTATTAAAAAAAGTATATATATATGCCTACTTAGCCTCATACCTAAATTGCGTCATAAAATTTTCTATATTTTTACAGATATTAATTATTGCTCTTGCATTTTATGCAAGGGCCGTTACCAGAAGGATGTGGATGTGGCCCAGGTTGCCATCATGGCGCAGCAGTCAGCAAGCACGCTATGGCGAAAATAGCCATGCTTTTATTTGGCAATAATATGGAGGATATAAATCATCTGCACCGAGAATATTACTAGGTATGTAAGCACTATGCTTTTTATCACTACATACTGACTTTGTTTACATCACACTTCGAATGGGCATGAGCCATCATGGCTGTAGCTGAAATTCCGGATGTGAAGTTGGATCCAATGTCAAAAATATTTAAATTGATGAATACATGTACTGTTTGCTATCTAGCTAGTGGTACAAAAATATTCACTGACTAGGGGTTAATTCTAATAAACATTATTATAATCATTTTGAATGACTTTTTTCACCTCCACTTCACCAAAAGGCAAAAAGTGGCCTTTGGCTTTTATAATAGCCCTATGGCTCTGTCACCCCTGTTATTTCAGCGGGTTCCATGGCATATTTCTGCACTGATGCTGCACTTTACTTGTAATTATGGTTAAATTGAGCATTTTGAACTAAATGAGATGTGCGGAGCTGTAAATATGACGAAAGTACATCACATTTAAATCTTAAAGAATTTACTCTCTAAAACAGGATAATCTAATATATTGGTATACAATTATTTCAGGTTTTCAAGAAGAGACACGTGGTGATGACACAGTGTACAACAATATGTCTAAAATGATGAATAGTACCATGCCCGGTGTGAAGATATTTATTCCACCTCATTCCTCTACAGGAAGAATATAGGTAACAGAATGAACAGGAAGAAGAGCAACAACCAGCCAGAATCTGACTGTTATCATCCATAATCCATCCTTTTTGATTACATTGTGCCTTATTTATTATCTTCTTACTGGTTTTTACCATTTCATATTATGGACTTTAAATAAAACAATATATTATAAAATAGTTTTGTTTTTCATTTACCAAAGAAACCACTTTTAGCATCAAAGTACATTTTGTTCATGATAAGTTATTTCTCTGCTAGGTTTGAAACTATTTAAAAATGTATTTACATTAAATAAAAAAGAATCATTAATCAACGGGCTACATCGTTCTGCAGATCTGACAGAAAGAACCATACAATAAACCTAGGTACCTAGGTTAGTAGGTAATGTTAAGTAAACATTATGTACAGACAAAGCATTATGTGTTTTGTGGCTTGAAAGTAGACCGAGCCCAATGCCAAAAAACTTAAAGACCACTTTTAGCATTGTGGTGGGCGAGAAGGTGGCAAAAATAATCAAATCGAGTCTCGGTCTATATTGCCGTCGTTGTATCCATCGAACAAACGAAGTAAAGCTTTGAAGACACCAAAATTAACAGAGCTGCTCAGTTTTGTCGTAGGTAGCTCATTTACTGGGTTTTCGGCCTGGTTCTTGCGACATTCCCATCCTTGGGGCTTAAAATTTGCTTTTTGGTTTGGTAACAGCTGCCTTTCGAAAAAAAACTGGTTAAACTGGAGAACTTTTTATAGAACAGATAGAAATTTAATAAACAATTTGAGTTAGGTTAGGTATTTGTTGTTTGATGTTATTTACACACGAATGTCATGTTTGAAGTTGACATGTCTGTGGAACTTTACTTTTAATGATCATGGCGTCTGGGATATTGAGTCGTACTGATTTTACAATAATAAAATCAATTATATTTTCTTATTATAATAACACTTTTAGGTTCAGATTGGCTTCACTTGTAAGAAAAAAAAGTAAGATTCTCATATATATTAGCCAATCAAGATAAATTTATTGTTTTCGAAAGTACCGATATAGTACCGATAAATTTAGCAAAAAGTTTCACACCACCGGTCTCGAATAGTCTCGATGCGTATCCGTATTGTACGGAACGACTGAACGGAGTAGGCATGCCGTACCGGTGTCGATCCGTGTCTTTAGTACGCCCGTAGATACGGCGTATGTTTTTAGAGAGGGGCCGTCGCGGCGATACGGCTTTGGGCTCTTATTGGCTAGTTCGGAGGTCTAATCGTATATCTATAGATCTATAGGTACCTAGTCGGCAGTAGAGGTTTTAGGGTAGGGCGCGGTTGGGCGACCGCCCAGGGCGCCGGATATAAAAGGGCGCTACGAAAGTATCCCTCCCCTCGTTCATTGATCGAGGTCTACTTACTTTTTATAAATTATTATTTCATTAGGTATATTTTATTGTGGATATCTAAAAGTGTTCCACCGTAACATCCGAACCAATTATCCAATTTTGACAAATGAGATGTCTATCGATTCTTGTTTCTGTCCGGGTGACAAAGTCTACAATTAGTATGCAATAAATATAACGAATTCGACATACAATAATTTCGAGGCAATTTTTTTTTTGTTTTTATTTCGAGTCGTGTATCAAATGACAGGTATCTTAATTAGCACATTTCAATAATATATATTGTTAGCTGCAAATGGCTTCCGTAGTTGGGTATTAGCTTATAAAACGTAGGTAAATCTTGTTTCGAATGGGTTGGAATTGCAGTTAGGTAGGGGGCACCGTAGTATTTCGCCCAGGGCGCTGGTAGGGCTAGAACCGGCACTGCTAGTCGACATATCCATCGAACAAAATAAAAATAAAAATGACTTTTGACTTTGCATAACAGCTGTGGCTATATTTACTTAGTACCCCTTATCCCCCTCAGTACAAGTTTAATGGTCCTACCTAGCTCAATCAGTGTGATTTCTTACTATATAACTATTTACCTAAGTATTTAGCAGTTACTTAAATGATTGTATCTTTATTTATTTATTTATTAAAACTTTATTGATCCACAATTAAAATTGTTTACAATTGGCGGACTTAACGCTAAGAGCGTTCTCTCCCAGTCAACCATAGGGATAAACAGATAAATTGTTGCGGCGCAAAAAATATATATATATAAATAATATAATATATTACAAAACATTTATTATAATATATACCTACATATAATATATACCTTAGATTATAATATGATATAAACATACACATTATACAATACATACAATATACACACATATTATATACCTACATTATAATTACATTACACTATTACGATGATGACGATGGTGATATAACCTATTGGTAAATAACTAATTTATAAGATGAGAATGTACTCTTCTTTTAAAAGAAAATTTTGTGGAAATTTCTTTAATGTCAACGGGCAAAGCATTCCAGAGCCGTGAAGCTTGTAGGGTAAAAGAGTTAGCAATAAAGTTTGTGCGATGTAAAGGAATGAAAAGAAGACGAGAGTCTACAGAACGAAGTTGCCGATCATGAGTATCGGATAGGAATTGAAATTTACTTTTTAGGTATTCCGGAGACTTGGGATTAGATAGAATTGAAAAGAGAGTGCAAAGAATTCGCATTTGTCTGCGTTCACGGATAGGAAGCCATTTAAGCTCAGAACGGAAAGATGATATATGATCATATTTACGAAGGCAGAAAATGAAACGTATACAATTGTTAACGAGACGATCGAGCTTATTGAGAAAATCTTTAATGAACAATAATAATTGTTCGAGGACATAAACATAACCTAACCTAAAGGATGCTCCGGAACTTCAAGAAGTTTCAAAGGTAAGCGATTTGTAAATTTTGTTTATATAAAAAGTATATATTAGAATTTCTATCCACTGCGTCAACACTGCCTTTGCCCACCGCTTCACTCAGTATACATCGTCCTTTATCTATAATAGTATTTGCAGGATGTGTAACATCAGAGAATCTTCAGTTGGAACAGCGAAATTTTCTATTCAATCACTTTTGCTACCATGGACTTATGATTTTACCGAAAAGTTCCTACGCATTGAGTACTAATGTACCGAACTCCATTATATTATTACTTGACAAGTTTTTCTTTTGCTAATTGTTGGATCCGATCATTTACTTACTAGATTATAAAATAAAATTAATAACACTATGCTACCTATAAGCTTTTTCTGTTACTAAGTTATCGCCGGTTTAAGTTAGTTTATATAATAAAACCAGTTTTGTTAATGTAAGAAAGGCTACCACAGGACAGGCATTGTTGCCTAGTGTGGGGCCACCAGTAAACAACAGTCACATTAGTTTTAATTTGTAATTTTTTACTATTGTATCCTAGTTTAAGAAGTTCGTTAAATAAATGCATTTGTATGTACCTATATGCCTACTTAGCCTGATACCTAAATTGCCTCATAAAATTTTCTATATTTTTACAGATATTAATTATTGCTCTTGCATTATATGGAAGGGCCGTTACCAGAAGGATGTGGATGTGGCAAAGGTTGCCATCATAGCGCAGCAGTCAGCACGCTATGGCGAGAAGAGCCATGCTTTTATTTGGCAATAATATATAGGGATTAATAAATATATAGGGACAAGTTGCACTGATTGAGCTAGCCCCAAAGTAAGTTCGAGACTTGTGTTACAGGATACTAAATCAATGATACTATATTTTATAACAAGTACATATATAGATAAACATCCAAGACCCAGGACGACTTGAAAAAAACCATTTTCCAACTTGCCCTGACCGGGGATCAAACCCGGGACCTCTGGGTGGCGGACTAGCATGGAGACCACTACGCCACGGAGGTCGTCAAAAGCATATAAATCATCCGGTACCTCGTTATTCTCAGTTGAACTATTAGTACTTTACACTTAGTGCCCTCCAGCAGATTTTACTCTCTTAACCCCTACGCTCATCGCAGGATCATCATTATCTCAGCCGCATAACGTCCACAGCTGGACATAGGCCTCTCCCAAAGATTTCCAAAATGACCAATCTAGAGCGGCTTGCATCCAGAGCCTTCCAGCGACCTTGGTTAGGTCGTCAGATATAGCAGGATAATGTTATATAATGGTATAAAATTATTTCAGGTATTCAAGAAGAGACATGTAGTGATGATATAGTGTTATAACAATTTGTCTAAAATAATGAATGGTACCATGCCCGGTGCGAAGATCTTAATACCACCTCATTTCTCTACAGGAAGTATTATATAGGTAACAGAATCAACTGCGGAAGAAGAGCAACAACCAGCCAAGATCTGACTGATATCATCCATACAGTGATTCATTCTTTTTGATTATATTGTAGCTTATTTATTATCTACTTACTGGTTTTTACCATTTCAAATTATGGACATTAAATAAAACAATATATTTATAGTTTTGTTTTTCATTCATCAAAGAAGCCACTTTTAACACAATTGTCCATGTTGTTCATGATTAGTTATTTCACTGCTAGGTTTAAAACTATATATAAATGTTTATAAATAAAATAAAGGAGAATCATTATTCAACAGCCTACATTGTTCTGCAGATCTAACAGAAAGAACCATACAGTAAACCTAGGTACCTACCTACATAACATTATGTACAGACAAAGCATTTTGTCTTTGTGGCTCGAAAGTAGACAGAGCCCAATGTCACAAAACTCAAAGGCCACTTTTAGCATTGTGGTGGGCGAGAAGGTGGCAAAAGGAATCAAAATAGTAATATACATAGGCACATCGCATGTAAACTGATTCAGTTTCTACCATTCTATTGATTGGTTTTTATGGTCTTAGCTAGAAAAGAAGCAGCTGGTACATTCCTAGTTTTTTTCCTTTCTTCGACCAGCATGGAGGAGCAAACTTTTACAACAAACTAAAAAGAACCTCTACAAAGAAATACTCAAAACATTGAACACCATACACCACTCACACAAATTTGAACTAAGTGCACTTCTTATAATTATTATTATGTAAGCAATGCATCCAATTGCACATGATTGTGTTTTTAATAAGGTGCTTTGGTAGGTTATTGTTACAATTTAGAGTATGTAACTTACAAGAAATTCAGGCATTGAAACTTAATTTGCTTTATAAAAATACACAACACTTCCACAATAATTATATATTTGTATAAGTACAATAAAATGTTGCATATGAAATACATTCTTTATTTTCATTCTTCATTTCTCCAGGCTATGTAAACAAGTTATTTCGGCTTTTCACGTCTCGAGTCTTGGTCTATAGAAGCCTTGCCGTCGTTTTATAGAAGCAATCGGAGCAGCTATCCATCTAACACAAACGTTTTGTCGTAGCGCTCATTTACTGGGTTTTCGGCCTGGTTCTCGCGACATTCTCATCCTTGTGGCTCAAAATTTGCTTTTTGATTTGGTACCAATAGCTGCTTTTCGAAATAAAACTGGAGAAGTTTTTATAAAACTGATAGAAATATAATAAACAAATATTGATATTTATTTGTTGTTTGATGTCAATCTGATGTCAATTATACACAAATGTCATTTTTGAAGTTGACATGTCTGTGGAACTTGACTTTTAATGATCATGGCATTCATGGCGTCTGGGATATCGAGTCTTAACGATCTGACAATAGTAAATCAATTACTTTTTCTTATTATAATAACACTTTTAGGTGCAGATTGGCTTCTTTTGTAAGAAAAAAAGTAAGATTCTCATGTTTATTATATAATTAAGTTAAATTTATTGTTTTCGAAAGTACCGATACAATACCGGTAACTTTAGCAAAAAGTTACATCACTGGTGTCGATGCGCGTCGTTTACGGGCTCGTATGGGATCCGTGTTGTACGGCCCGACTTTAAGGAGTGTAAACGAAGGCACCGATGTCGACCCGTGCCTTTAGTACGCCCGTAAATACGGTGTATGTTTTTGGAGTAGGGCCCCAGTTGTTCTACAGTTTACGACCTTCTAAAAGATTGCAAAAGCAACCTAACTTATTCACAGAGCTTGAAGGCAAAAAAGTTGCTGCTGGATTTTGCTGACATTTTCTCTTCCAAGGAAGGTGATCTAGGAAGAACTTCGCTCGTTCAGCACAGAATTGATACTGGAAGCGAAAGACCTATACGTCAGCGAGCGAGAAGAATTCCATATGCTAAGGAAAAGGAAGTACAAGATCTGCTGGAGGACATGAAAAGAAATAAAATCATCGAACCGTCTGCAAGTCCATGGTGTTCCCCGGTTGTTTTAGTTAAGAAGAAAGACGGCAGCACACGATTTTGTGTCGACTATAGACGACTGAACGACGTCACAAAGAAGGACAGTTACCCATTACCAAGAATTGATGACACATTGGACACCCTTAGCGGAATGCAGTGGTTTTCAACCCTAGACTTGAAATCTGGTTACTGGCAGGTGGAAATTCACTCTAAGGATAAAGAAAAGACAGCATTCTCAACAGGAAAAGGTTTATGGCAGTTCAATGTTATGCCTTTTGGATTATGCAACGCCCCCGCCACTTTTGAAAGACTTATGGAGTGTGTACTAGCAGGATTAGTAGGAGACGCCTGCCTAGTTTATCTGGATGACGTCATCATCATGGGTCGAGACTTTGAAGATCATCTACGGAATCTGGAGCAAGTCTTGATAAAGATACGGGGTGCCAACTTAAAACTAAATCCAAAGAAATGCAGTCTATTCAGAAACAATGTGAATTATCTAGGACACGTTATCACCAGCGAGGGCGTTCAAACTGATCCTGATAAAGTTGCAGCTGTGAAAAACTGGCCTACCCCCAAAGACAAGACAGAAGTACGAGCATTTATGGGATTATGCTCTTACTACAGGCGATTTATAAAAGGATTTTCTGAAATCGCTTAACCACTGCATCGTCTGACAGAAGACAAACAGCCTTTTAAATGGGATGATACCTGTGAAAATGCCTTTCTCAAACTAAAAGAATGCCTGTGCAATACTCCAATCTTGGGATACCCGCAAGCTAGTGGCGAATTCATAGTTGACACAGACGCTAGCAACACAGCGATCGGAGGGGTACTATCTCAAAAACAGGGTGAAAATGAAATAGTAATTGGATATTTCAGCAAATCTTTGTCAAGGCCTGAAAGGAATTATTGTGTTACAAGAAGAGAACTCTTGGCCGTTGTGAAGACGCTGCAACACTTCAACAAATATCTCATTGGTAGACAGTTCAAACTTCGCACAGACCATGCTGCTTTGAAATGGCTGTTACAATTTAAAAATCCGGAAGGCCAAGTTGCACGTTGGATTGAACAACTCCAAGAATTTGACTTTGTTACTGAGCACCGTAGTGGAAAGGCCCATGGAAATGCTGATGCACTCTCAAGAAGATCATGTGTGGAAGACTGCAAGCATTGCGTTAAACAAGAGACAAAGGAGCTTACGGTTAACATCACAAGAACAATCCCTACAGGGCAATGGGACGATGACAACCTTAGAGAAGCCCAGGAAGATGATGAAGATATAAGGCTCATCATCGCATGGAAAGAACGTAGTGCTGATAAACCTAGATGGGCAGAAGTTGCACCTACGGGCCCCACCACCAAAGCGTATTGGGCTCAATGGGACAGTTTTATCCTGCAGAATGGAATACTTTACCGTAAATGGGAGAAACCAAACGGCAAAGAGTTTCACCTACAGGTTGTTGTTCCAAGAGACAGAGTGAAAGACGTTGTCCGTGAAGTACATGATGGTGTAACAGGTGGACATCTAGGCGTTAAGAGAACGCTAACAAAGATTCGGGAACGGTTTTACTGGCTGAATTGTCGGGAAGATGTTCAGGATTGGTGCCGCAAATGTACAACTTGTGCAGCCGTAAAAGGCCCGTCAACAAGAACTCGAGGATGTCTACAGCTTTACAATGTCGGTGCGCCCTGGGAACGGATTGCAGTAGACATTGCCGGACCATTCCGCGTAACTGAATTAGGAAATAAGTACTTCATGGTTGTCATGGACTATTTTAGCAAGGGGCCGGAAGTATTCTCTATACCTAACCAAGAAGCTTCGACAGTAGCCTCCAAGTTGGTTGAGGAAGTAATCTGCCGGTTTGGTGTACCACTAGAAATCCACTCAGATTAAGGAAGAAACTTCGAGTCGCAACTATTTCAAGAAATCTGCAAACTTCTAGGGATTCATAAAACGAGGACTACTCCATATCACCCTCAGTCTGATGGCATGGTGGAGAGATTTAACCAGACTCTGGAGAGACATTTAGCGAAACTGGTTGACAAACATCAGAAAGACTGGGACAAATACATACCGCTTTTTCTCCTGGCTTATAGAACATCGGAAGTAGATATTAAATGGTGATTTTGAAACCCAGTTTTACACGCCATTTTCGGTCATTTTATTCCCTCAATGGCGTGTAAAACTGGGTTTCAAAAGTCACCATTTAATATCTGGGAATTACTTTACCTTTAGAGCTTATTTTCAATCGCTCAATGACGTGTTTTGAATCGTATAATAAAAGAGCACCTAAAAATCAGCGTAACTTCACATATAACACTATATTTCGAAAGTCGCGTAAGAGATATTTGTGTAAAACTTACCAATATTAATTTTCAACTCGATCCGCAACACATTACACCACTTTTAGAATTTTAACTCTAGCAAATTCACATGTAACACTGCTTGTTTCAGTTAAACACAGACATGTGACATGTTTCACTAGACACTCAGAAACACTGAGTTTTAGCAATATAAAATTGCTGAAACCTAAAAGATCTGACCATAGTGCATTATGCAATGGATAATCGCTTTACCAAGGCCGTTTGCTCATGCTGGTGATCTAATTCGTGGCCACCTTTAATAAATATAATAGCAAAGTTGTAACTTTTCATTTTGTTAAGATACAGCAAAGGTGACAGTCAAGTTAATTAAATTGTCTAATTATGAAATTTATAAAACAAAAGGAAAACTTAAACTTACAATGTATTTGCCCTACTATGCTGACGAATGGGGTTAAGCGACATGGCAATTTGTTGCCAAATACAATACGTTGCATTGTATGCGGACCATCAAGTTGTGGAAAGACAAATTTAGTGATAAGCTTATTATTGCATGAAAATGGTCTACGATTTCGTAATCTGTACGTATATTCAAAATCTTTATACCAACCAAAATACTTATTTCTAGAAAAAGTATTAAATATGGTGCCAGGTGTATCGTTTAAAAAATATAGTCATAATACTGAAGTGTTGAATCCGCAGGAAGCTGATCCAAACTCTATTATAATATTTGACGATGTTGCCTGTGAAAATCAAAATAATATACGGGATTATTTCGCTATGGGACGTCATAAGAATATTGACTGTTTTTATCTTAATCAAACTCATACCAAAATACCGAAGCAACTCGTGAGAGATAATGCAAACCTTATTGTTTTATTCAAACAGGATGATGTCAATTTAAAACACGTTTATGAAGAACACGTGCGTTCTGATATGTCATGGTATCAATTCCGTGAATTGTGTTCAACAGTATGGAAAGAACTGTATGGTTATGTTGTAATAAATAAGGATTGTGAGCGAAATAAAGGATGTTACAGGATGAAATTTGATACATTTATAGTTATAGATTAGCATTAAAAAGAAACTGTCATTATGATAACAACTCACTTTATGTGAGATTCTGAACAAGAACAGATCATAAAATGGAGAAAAAAATTAAAAATTAAAATTAAAATTAATAAAAAGATCGCTGTCTGTACATGGAAGATAAATGAGTAAAAATATTTTTGGGGGCTTTTACCAATGCAATAGAACACAAAACAATGATTTTTAGAATTTTTGTCTGTTTGTCGGTTTGTCTGTTTGTCTGTGCGTTTGTGCACGCTAATCTGAGAAACGGCTGAACCGATTCGTTTGCGATTTTCATTTAAATATTGTGATAAGTTTCACTTAAAATTTAGTGTTTGTTTTATTTAAATCCGTTCATAAATGAAAAAGTTAAATCAATTTTTAAGAATCACGTCAAACATTTTTGTTCGAAAAACTGTGTTTGTAGACGCTAATCTCAGAAACGGCTGAACAACTTCGGTTGCGATTTTCATTTATGTATTTAAATAAGTTTCACTTAAAATGTAGTGGTTGTTTCATTAAAATCCGTTGATAAATAAAAAAATTATATCAATTTAAAGAATCACGTCAAAGATTTTTGTTCGAAAATTTGCTATGAAATAAACTGTACAGTAGCATTGGCTAAAACTTTTGTCAATTTTATATTAAGGTTTTTATAAAATAATAAAGTTAATTACCGGCCAAGTGAAGGTCGGGCTCGCGCACAAAGGGCTCCGTCCCGTTATCTATAAAAAATCACGTTTGTTGTACGGGAGCCTCAATTAAATATTTATTTTACTCTATTTTTAGTTGTTATATCGGCAAGAGAATTACATCATTATGAAAATTTCAACTGTCTAGCTATCACGGTTCATGAGAAACAGCCTGGTGACAGACAGGCAGACGGACGGAAGGACGGACAGCGGAGTCTTAGTAACAGGGTCCCGATTTTAGCCTTCGGGTACGGAATACGAAACCTAAAATTTACTATTTTGATGTTTTCGGAGTGTTTTTATTAGTTTTTTTTTTTGGTCACCGATAGATGGCACTGTTAAAAATACACAGAACCTAGGGCCGCAAGACCCAACGCCATGAAACGGCCATTTTTAGCATGATTGTGGGCGCGAAAATGGAAAAAGGAATCAAAATAGGAAGTATTAGGTTAGGCTCAGGGGATGTCCTCTGACTAAAGCATAGGGTGCAGTGAGCGAGTCACGGACCACCATAGCGGTCGCCGCGCCGGGGCTGGCCCATAGTGGCTGAGAGGTAACACCGCGGAGTTTTTAGTGGTAAACGCCACATAACCATACCGGTCTCCCGTTACTGGCAAGGTGTCCGAAGGGATTTTTCCCGCGCAAAAGAGGCGCAACTGCTGCCTCCATGACGTGGGCGTGTCGGGCGATGGGAACGGGATTCCGTCGCTCCACAAATACGGTCCTCTAGGTTGAAAGGAGCATTTGTGTCAACACGCGTCTTTACCCTAGCGGATAAAATTGAAGGCCGATGTACCACCGCGCAGGCCACTCAGACTCCTCTCGATAACTAAGAGAGTACCTCGAATGAGCTCAGCCGAAGCCGCTGATAAGCGGTCGCCGTATACCAGATCTTTGGAGCAAGATTTAGCACACGGCCTTGGCAAAAGCGGTAACGCCGTTATGTCACCATGAGTTTTTTTGTGAGTGAGAGCCATAACCGTCCGATTTCCTGTGGCCGAAAGGCACCTTTTCCTCACGTAAGAAGAAAGGTTAGGGAAAAAAGGTTAGGTTAAATTAAGGTTAGGCACTGCAATAAAAATGTGTGGAACACCCATACCAAGACTACTTAGTATTGTGACCTCCTTCCCTGAGGAACGAAAGATCATGGTCATTTTTCAGTTCTCCAAACCTCTAAACAGCCGTATAGGACGCCCTACCCGAGAAACTCTCAAACGGAGGTTCTTAGTGAACACTAAGCAGACATTGATCTCAGAGAACACTAACTTCCTACCATCCTTGAATCTCTACTGGTAAAATGTGCCGAGACACTGGCACGTCAAATACCTGGAGGTATCTAAAGTTTGGCAGATGCCTCAGCTTGAAAGTCCACATCAATAGAATGGTGACGATAGTGAAGATGGCCCGGGGGAAGGTCTATGCAGTACTTTCCTCTCGCTTCCAGCTACGGACGCGGCTCATGATTAAGGCGATCTTAAGAAAACCTATGTTTAAGGTCACTTGAGGAACGCCGTCATCCGTCGGGACTTAAAGTAGAAATGCTTATTTCTCGACTTTCATCTCCCGCTTAGCGAAAGACATGTTTGACAAGGCTTACCATTGCACCGCCACATCGGGAGGGTGGGGGAGAGGGGGTGATACGTATAGACAGTGGCAGCTGTTCGCTGCAGAGAGCTACAACAGATTAGTGATGTGGAAACTGACGCCAAAAGACGGAAGATGAATGAAATATTAGCAAAGTCACTACGTATTGCATAAGTATTTCGTATTAGAGAGACCCACGGCGTAGCAGTAACATTCGGTAACAGTGTAAGTTTACATGTAGTTTACAGTCCATGCTGGCAGAACCATGATGGCAGAAGGGCCGTCGAAATATCTGGCAAAAAACGATATTAATAGACAAAATTCCGATCGACTTAGACTGTGACTAGAGATAATGTGTGATCGTAGTAAACAAGGAACCCTTATAGTTTCGCCATTTCTGTCTGTCTCTCTGTCCGTGGTTTTACTTAGAGATAATTAGTACCAAGAAGCTGTAATTTGGCAACGGTCATGAACTTAAAGTAGCACTAGGCAGGGCAACTGGCCTGACGGAGCCCATGCGATGGGTTGACGAAATAATCAAAGTCGCGGGTTACACCTGGATGTGAGCAGCACAGGACCGAGATGTGTCGACGAAGACATGTCTATGCTCAGCAGTGGACGGAAGAAGGGCTGAGAATATGATGAAATCTTTAGTTTTAATTCTAAGTCGAAATTCACAACTACGGAACACTTCACTGCGCGTGACCTGATATGCACTTGACCGGTTTTATTTAAATATCAAAATAAAGATTCTTATAAACTAAAGTTCACGCTGACGAAGTCGCGGGCAACAGCTAATCATGAATAAAAACACAATTGTCGTAGATCTACAAGGTTTCAAAAACCCTAGCAATGAATTCATTGTAAAGGAATTTGCAATAGCTACTGAAGAGCATACTCATATAATTTTAATAAAGCCGCCTTATGCTTTCTCCCAACTTACCCTTGAAGAAAGGAAACGTGTTCGGTGGATCGAAAAAAATCTCGGGTATCGATGGGGCTCTGGATTTGTCGATTACAAAGAATTTCATGGATTTTAGATAGATCAAGGATTATAAAACCTTATTTAAATGGACAAAAATTATTGTGAAAGGTGAAGAAAAAGTGTTGTGGGTTCAGCAGTTATGTGACCACCAAAATATTGAAGATATTACAAATAAAAATATTCCAAATTTAAAAGAGCTTCAAGCTAAGTATTATAAAGGATATTTTTCATTCAATTGTTTTATTCATCTAAGATAGTGTGCACTAAAAATTTTTTAATGTATAAAGAAATGGTTGATGGAAAATGAAATAATGTTATAACTATAAGATTTTTTAGTATAGTTGATAGAAAATAGAGTATTTTTTGTAAATATAGTTCATGGTTATGGATAATAATAAAACAAGAAAATATATACCATCTTTTATTTATTACTCAATTAATTCTACAAATAAATTATATCATTTATATTAAAATATATATGTTTATGTATCTATTACTAAATTTATCAAAGACATACTTAATCTTAATTATCACAAAAAATTTATATACTATCTTTTATTTATTACTTAATTAATTCTACGAATACAATCATTTTTATAAATATAAATAAGTGTATATATATATTAAAATTAACTAAGTTTATTCACAGCATAAGTACTTAATCAAAATTATCACTGCTAAGTTTTTTACTTATCTTACTAATTACGTTTTCAGTCAATTCCAATATTTCATCAAATGAGTCACTGATCACATATTGCGCACTTAACACCACACTATCATCGTCTTGGCGTTGAGTTGGAGAACTTGGAGGAGACAAAGCACTGTATGTTGGGACACGCACACGCTCGTTCTCTAGATCCAAGATCTGAATTTTAATCACCCGTATGCCCTTTCGCGCCTTTTTAATCACATCAGACGATGATGCAAGTTCCTTGCTTCTCTTCAACGCAGCCTCCTTCTTATCTTCGATTTTCTTAAGTTCTGCAGCCCGATCTCTCAACACATGAATAAACTGTTAGTCTTCTGTAAGACCTTCGTTGGGATCTTGAGCGTATTGAGAGCACAATATGCAAGTTTCTTGTGAGTCCGACATGATCTGTAAAGAACAAAACATACATTTAATAATAAGTAACACATATAATATTTAGACATTAAGTGATATTAATAAAAATATGTCTACTTACATTAAGCTGTAAACAATATATAATAATATACATTATGATTGTATTGCAAAAGTCGACGTTCCTCGTGTTAGCGCCAGTAAGGCGCTAACACGAGGAACGTCGAGTTTTTAGGCAACATCGAGACGTAGCTGGCAACCCTATCAGATGAGGAGCGCGGGTGATGTGACACACGCCCGGTCATCGGTCTTCTTGGCTCAACGCTTTAATATTGGGTGTACAACAATGTGAACATGATCAAATTGATATATCTTAAACAAGTGCCACAAAAATTAGTTAAATCAGAATTACACAGATATAATTGTATGGTAACAATACACTGTATAAGTAAGTGCACGTGTTTTTTGCAAAAAGAAGTCCTTGTCTAATATTGGCGTTAGAAAATCATGAAAATGTTTGCAAGATTTAAAAATAAAAATAACGTACGTTACGCAGTTAATTGTAGTGTATTGTGCAAAAACTGTACTTTTTAACATAGGAAATATTGCAAAATTATACGTTAATGCGATTGGTGGTTTGCTATTCTGAGATTTTACAGTCCATTGTTGGATAATGGCCTTTCGTAATGCCTTTACATTGGCGACGTTTTACACTTTTGCGCTATTTGAAGTTAAAAACTGTGTTGAAAAAAAATATTTTAGAAGATAATAGGGAATATGCATAAAAAATGTGTTATCTAACCAGTTTATCCATAAGTATTTAAAAGTAAAGTAATGGCAGTAAAAACTGGTTGAAAAACGAACGAGATGTAACGATTTTACGAAAATGTGTTTATCTTACTCACAAACACTATTTTCTATGGCAAATGTATATAGATGAAATGGACGTTGACGTCACACGTTGGCGTCACCAGTCCATATCGAACTTCTTTCCAATTGTTGAAACTTTAAAGTGTCACAAATTTATCGCTGATTATGATTTTTAATAAATTCTTTTATATTGTTTACCGTGGTTAATAAGGATTTTATTAAGCAAATAAAAAAAAATACGTGCATATTTTCTATTGGTCTGATAAGGATGTGCTTCAAGCACAGTGGCGATTAGTAGAAACCACAGATGACCGATAACGGAAATCTGAATGAAAACCGTCAAGTCATCAAATGGTGATGAAGAGTTACGATCAGTAGAAACCACGGATGACCGATAACGGAAATCTGTATGAAAACCGTCAAGTCATCAAATGGTGATGCAGGGTTACGATCAGTGAAAACCACGGATGACCGATACGGAAATCTGTATGAAAACCGTCAAGTCATCAAATGGTCGATAAGACTGAAAAACTTCGTTCTTTTGACAATATTGTTTGCAGCTAGCCTTGCAAAGACTTAAAAGTGGACTTCTTGTAGCGGATAAGATGAATATGATAATAATAAAATATGGTAGCTAAGTAATAAAGCACTTAATCGAAATATTTAGTTTCAAAATTTACATATAAATCGTCGTGATCGTCGTAAACTAATTCAGTTGGAAAAACAAAGTTATACTGAATAAGATTGAGTAGTTATTATTAAAGTTGTGTATACATTGAATTCTAACAGAAAAACTATATTTTTACTATTTTTACTAGGACAGATAAATATTTTATCACATCAGTAGGTACCTAATTAAAACATTACTCTCCTTGAGACACACTTTTTAAAATTTATAATCATATTTTAAATTAAGAACAAATTGCTTAATAATTTGAAATATATAACTTTAATAGTTAGTTATGATGGGGAAATATATGCTTTTCATTCATCTATCACGCGCAGCATGAAAATAAAACATAAATTAAACTGGTTACCATGTAATCCAATCCACAACTAGCAACAATTTCACAAAATCAACAAGTATTGATAATCAGCTCGATGCAATTAGATATCCGAATGTAGTGAACGTGATATCTCAATGGCATAGGGATTTCTCACATCCTTTATTTGAACCACGTGTATTTTTCAACATGCCGAAAGGTGGGCGTCAAAATAATTACTTAAGAACCCAGCTGAAGGTCTTCTTTATTCTTTTCAATCATGTCAGTCCAAAATCATAAACGATGTCTACGATATCTCTAGATGAAAATAGCAAGTCTCGTTGACAGTTTTTCGTCAGTCATAGTATTGCAAACTTCAAAGCGTTGCGTGTGCCTAATCGATTAGTGTTTTTAAATGTATTATACCTGGTTATAAACATTGTAAAAGTAGTGGGTTGTCAGAAGGTGGTGATACGAGTGGTGATGTAAATATGACAAGCAGTAAGACTCAATTTGGTAGAAAATACAGAATTGATTTTAAATTTTAATTATTATAAGATTTTGATTATTACTATGTTCAGTTATTTTTTACGTTTTCTTTTAATTCTGTTAAGTTTCATATTGAGACAAAATATTTTTGCTGATTAGTCCCGCAAAGTAAAGAATAGGCAAAGAGCAAGAATAAACAGCATTCTGGATTTGCTTATTGCAGTAATTTAAAATTATAAGTTGCATGATAACTTCTTAACAAATAGTATAAACTACCCGTTACATACTTTATAAAAGCATAACTACCATAATAGCTCACCGAAGTTTTACAAATTAATGGAAGTTAAAAAAACGCTTGATATACATTTATTTTACCAAAGAATGTTTGATACAGTGGATTATATGGTCAGAAATAAAAATGTTTTTCAAAAAAGTGATTAAAATGATACTGCCGTCTATGGAAGTAGCTTACGTATAAAGATGATTTCAAATTCACCAATAGATCGTGATTTGATGAGGGGTAAAGTTCGACATGATATTCTCCAGTTCTGAGAACTTGTATACAGTTCAGAATCTAGTCGTGTTGGTTTAAATCAATTACTTTAGCATTGAATTGAGTTATAAACATAAAGTAACATTTGGAACGATTTATTTACTAGCTTTATTAAAAGCTTAGTTGTTAATGGAAAACACTAAATATAATATAAACAGTTGAATAAAGGTTATAATATGAAATTACCAAGTGTAATGTTATATAATTATTGGATAAATGTAAATAATAATAATCAACGAATTTTTATGAGTGTATGGAGAACTATAGTTTCCGAATTATGTTGAGAGTAGTTTTTACTTCGTTATTTCTTTTAAGTACTAAGATAAACCCATAAGAATAATAAACGGTAGTAGGCTAGTACGGCGAGGCTGCTTTAAGTATAAAATCCAATTAAATGAACCAAATCCTGCTACTTAATTATTATTTTTTTGGGTACCCGGATTCGCAAATAAGCATGTATTGAACAGACAGTATACATCATTTTCTATTACCTAAAGAATTGTCAGGTGAGGCCGAGCCCAATTCTCGAATTTAGCAAATTCAGTTTTTCTACTTTTGGTTACTTTTAACAATCAAAGTAAAAGAAAGTGATTAATGTTGATATTTCAGCGATTCACACCCAGTCTTTTATTGGTAATTAGAAAAAAAGGGACTTCCCTATCTGCTAACTATAATGTCAACTATCTATCATGGGAAGTAAAATAAAAGAACTGTATTCATAGAGCTGGTATAATAAGGAGAAGATTATAAGACAAGTTATGAGTACGAGCCGTTAATATGATGTGTATGTATGAAGACAAAGGACATCAATTTGAATCTGGTTTGAAGTTATTCCCCCGGTGTTGCCCGCGTAGGGATTGCGTTTTGTTTTCTTTAGGTTTGTTATCTTTAACAGTAATGAATACTGATTATCATAATTAATAAAACAAGTCGTGTAGTTACTCAAGAGAATAAAGATTCTATTTTATTTTTAATTGTGTTGCATGCATTGGCAAAGGATGCAACCGTACCACCTTTTATAATGATTAAGCTTTAGTATTGCTCCAATAGTAATATCATTGTGTCATCCATCTTGTGATAATTGTACGTGTGTGTATTCTGTGCGATTCAACATTTGAGGATAAAAAATCTAAAAATCTGTTTGAGATGATATATGACTTAACTGCCAATGGTGGTGCAGATTCAATAGCTTTTACTATTTTTACGAGTTAAGCTCAGCTCAAGGAACAGAATTGCGAATCCGGATATAGGAGGTAAATACGAAGGTGCCGAGTGTTAGCGGGTTATCATGCTATTCCAATATAATACATTATTTATTTCACCTTTTGTCTAATGCATTCACATCGAACATTCTAGGTTATTGCGGACATAACTTGGAACAGATACTGATGAACGAACAAAGTTACAAAGACTCAGACAGACTTACACAGTTTACGCCTAAGTCAAAGCATATACGGGTCTCGGTAAACAGGCCTTATGACGATACACGGGCAATACAAAACTGGTGTAGAAAGCTGATGTTGCTTGGTTAAAGCTATAATACACAACTCTGATACATTGAATTGCTCTGCAATAAGCTATGATCGATTAGTAACAAGTCAGACACACGTGGAATTCTCTAAATAAGATTTGAGTTAATGTGTTTATTTTTCATGTTCTCAGTTCATGCATCAGACACGGACGCAGGCCGAGGACGACCGCGTGGTCAGATGGCCGAGTGTTAGCGCCTTACTGGCGCTAACACTTGCAACACCATGCGGCGGACGGCAACATCGAGACGTAGCTGGCAACCCTATCAGATGAGGAGCGCGGGTGATGTGACACACGCCCGGTCAAGGTCTTCTTGGCTCAACGCTTGCCGCGTATGGTTGTGTCGGTCCATATATTGTAACTTATTAGTACTGAATTTATAGAACATACATTATAGATTATGATTGTTTAAAGTAATTGAAGTAATAATTAGATATTCCATAAAGTACTAGTGATCATTGTATTGAGCATAACGGTCTATTTAGAAAAAATAAATATGTATTATGTATAACTGTGTCTAATATTTATTTTCTTGATACTCGCAAACCAAACAAGAATAGACATGTTCATCTCCACTAGCCAGGTGTTAAGTTCAAATAGCTATCATATTTCATACATGATTCAATAATAATATCTTGTACCTTTATACGAGCAAATCACCTAAACACCACTGTTCAACATAGGTCTCAAAAATGAAGAAATCGTTTATTGACGTTACCATAATATGCAATAGGTTCCAAAACAAACCATAGCCAGTTTTAATTCGCTTTCACCGCCATCTAGCGGAGGCGATGTTAATGATATTAATATAGGGGGCGCTGGTTTATATGACAACCACCATATCGTTGTTCATATTATGTGTTTGTTTGTTTGTTACCTCTTTACGCTTAAACTACTGAACCGATTTTGATGAAAATTTGGTATGAATATAGTTTGAGACTGGAGGAAGGACATAGGGTACTCTTAATCTTGAAATTCCCACGGGGAGCGAAGCCCGCGGGCACAGCTAGTATTATAAATACGAAAGTGAGTTTGTATATTTGTTTTTTACCTCTTCACGCTTCAACCATAGAACCGTTTTAGATGAAATGTGGTATGGATATAGTTTAAGACCCAGAGAAGGACATAGGATAGTTTTTATTCCGGAATTCCCACGGGGAGTGAAGCCCACGGGCATAGCTAGTTAGAAATAAATTTCTTATTTGCTTTCCATTGACTCGGTGTACATACCGTTATAACTCGTGGGTAGATCATGACATAAAAATGATAAAATGTTTATTATTTGACTTAATGCAATATAAGAATAATTTTGCGGACAATGGACATATATCTAATTTGATTGAGCAAGTACATGACAAGTATAAACGCTTAACAAACTGTGCTAAGAGTACCCACTATAAAAATATAGTTAGTCATTCGAAAAATACGAGTAAGTCGATGTGGAATGTGATAGGAAAGGAAACCGGTAAGGTGTCACGGTCTCGTGCTAACCGAAGTATTGAGGGACTCCGATGGGCAAAAATTCACATCAAGTAAACAAGCAGTTGACTCGATGAACTGCAGGTTTGCGGGTGCATCAGCCAATTGCGACGCACCGACTGCAAATATAACGAAAGCTTTGTCATATTTGGAATCTGCCCGACAACCTGCTAAGTGTTGTTTGCGGTTTATCCCATTTGACTCTGAGGAGGTCTTCCGCATTATCAGGGTAACTTTATCTCCTAAACCATCTACGGATATTTATGACATCTCTATGGAGCTTTTACATCCGGTTGCCGGACCGATAAGTTACATTTTGTCAGCATTATTTAATAACTGCCTGAAAGAGGGGATATACCCAAAACCTCTCAAAATTAGTAAAATATGTCCTATATTTAAAGGTAAAGGGAGCAAGCAAGACATAGATAACTTTAGACCAGTTTCGCTTAACCCAGAATTAGCAAAGGTCCTGGAAAATGGAATAAGCGTACGACTTAACTCTTTTTTGCTTGCAACAAACGCACTCTCAGATCGTCAATATGCCTATCGCGAGGGTAAATCAACGACACAAGCAGTTCGGGGAGTAGTTCGCTCTGTACTAGAAGCTCGCGAACACAAAAAACATGTCGCAGTCTTTTGATGCGATTTGTCAAAGGCTTTCGATGTAGTAACCATGACCTTGAGGAAGCAAAGCTCCAGTACTACGGTATTGATGACAAGGCACTTAGTCTGCTGATAGGTATGTTGAGGAATAGGGAACAGTTGGTGGTGGCTGACGATGGTTGTGCCAGGTCTGATACCATACCCCCCCGATGTGGTTCCCATCTTGTCGCGATGGGGAGGCTCAGTACCTGCGGTTGCCTCGGCCGCAGGGAAGCTAAGAGGAACCCATTGCCCGGGTTGAGGCTTAGGCTCCGCCGGGCGTGGTAGGGGTCGCGGGGGAAGAGGAGTGTCGGTGTGTCGTTGCCGCTCGCCCTATCCTCCGCGACCAAGCGCGGCCGTGGCGCTTGGCACGGCATCGGTGGGGCCGCAGGGGAAGAGGAGTGTCGGTGTTACGTTGCCGTTCTCCCTATCCCCTGCGGCCGGCTGTGTGGGCCCCGGTCGCCGTCAAGTGGACTGGGGCAGGGCCTGCTTCCGCAGGCCCCAAATTATGAGGGCTGGTTGGACGGTGGAAACGGGATTCCATCGTCCAACGGACAGCCCTCCGGAGTGGAAGGCAGGCGCGTGTGCGTGTCAGCGCGTCTGTCCTTGGGCCAAGAGGCCAAGGCGGCGGTTACTCCGGCCCCTCTGATTCAGCAGAGGGTGCCGTGAGGCCGTTGGCGATCCGGGGCCGCTTAAGTAGCGGCCGGCCGCGCCGGGGCTGTGGAGCATGAAGAAGCACACGGTCCCGGCCGATAGCGGCTGAGAGGTGACACCGCGGAGTTTTTAGTGGTAACACCACATAACCTTACCTGTGTCCCGTAACCGGTAAGGTATCCGAAGGGATTTTCTCCGCGTCAAAAAAAAAAAAAGGTCTGATACCATAACCACAGTAGAAGGGGTGGCACAGGGGTCGTCTGTCTCCAACATTCTGTTCAGTTTACTGATGAATGACCTTCCTGAATCTATTAGTGGGGCGGATGTGTACATGTATGCCGATGACGTAATAGCTGTGGTTACAGATTCATCGATGGATGAACTAGAACTAAATTTGAACAGTGTAGCGAATCAGCTAGCAGATTGGTTCAACTGCAATGGACTTGCTCTGAACAAAAATAAAACTAAGTTTGTTCACTTTTGTCTATCGGGTCATAGTACGAGGCCACTGACTGTACTCCTCAATGGAACACTTATTAGTCAAGTGAAGTCGACTCAGGTACTGGGGTTCACAATTGATCGATCTCTTACATGGGTGCCGCACATATATATACTGTGTAAGAAACTAAGTAAGGCTTGTTTTGCATTAAGTAGGGTGACAAATCCGTTAGACGACACAGCGGCACGTGCATGTTACTATGGGAGCGTGCATTCACTTCTGCAATACGGGGCTGAGTGCTGGGGACGTTCGTCCGAATGGGGACGCATTTTCCGTATGCAAAAAAGAGCTGTGCGGGCGATCGCGCGAGCTCCGAGACGATGTCATGCTAAGGAGTTATTTATTTCACTTGGGATAATGACATTCCCCGCAATAGTTATATTTCAAGTAGCAGTATATGTGTATCAAAATATTCAGACGTTCCCAAAAAGAGGTGATAATTTGACAATGGAAATTAGAAACGCTGACAAACTTGCATTAATCCCATGTGCACTTGAAAAGTCAGGTAAATTAACGCACGCCATGGGTCCGACAGTGTATAATCGGTTGCCACAGGAGATCAGAGCAGCTGATAATATTAAAATCTTTCAAAATAAAGTTAAGAAGTGGCTGATAGAACGAGCCCCCTACTCATTTGGCGAATTTTGCCAATGAAATATATTTAAATTGATGAGATCTATTATAGTATTAAAAATGTATGACATGTGTGTTTACACCTAATTTTATGTGTACTGATGTGCTGAATAATTCTAAGTTTATATTATATTGACCTGTAACAAAATGTTATCAATATGTAATAAACAATAATCCTGTTTTCATTTTCATTGTAATCAATGAAAACATGCGTTTTAATTTTTTATGGGATTATAACATCGGATGGCTTTTTAAATTTTGTCTTCGGGACTGTAGAATTCGTTGATATTATACTATATTGGGCTCGCCTACGCACCAACATGTGTTACCGGGCTGACGGTCGGACACAGACTGCCCCCACTCCGGTCGGCACTTGTGACGTATGCGCTCGAGACAAACAACTAGATATTTACATACACTACATCCCTTCCTTATTTTAATATATTTTATCTTTGTATTGTAGTTACTCATAAATATACCACTATTCTTGAATAACAATATTCTTTATTAATTTTTTTATATATTTATTTGATCTCATAATTTTACCCTTCTACATACAGTGATCTTAATAGATTAATTATTCAGACTTAATAATCAACAGTATATATATTCACTTTTTAATTCACTTCACTTTTTAATCGTTTATGTCTTGTCTACTTATCTCCACTATTTTATTCACCATTTAAATCAGGCATGTGTCCCACATCCCTCTCCCCGTCATTTAGAATTCTCCAAAGTCCCTCAATTCTTTCTAAGTGAACTACATTTCGTCTTGATAACTGTCCCGTTGGATCATTCCGAACTTGAATATATATATATATTAAAGTTATTAATATATATATATATCACGACTCTCTCTGCACTACCAGAGCCATTATATAACTATATTTTATGATTAAAGTTACCATTGAAAACACTCAGTTATAACTTACACTTACTTTCATTCATCACTTACTTTAAAATGTTTTAATTTTAAAAGAATTTGTAATGAAGTGAATAATAATGATTTATCTGTTATATCTACCGATAACATTTTACTCAATATTCTAAAACCACATTACTAAATGAGAACTATACACCAATACGGAAATAAGCAAAAAAAACATTAATATAATTTAAACCAATAGTATAGAAATACACGAACTTGCACATTATTTAAGTTCTTGCTTGTCGCATTACAATTTTATTTATTTATTCTCCACTTATTCTATTTTTACAGGTTTGTACCTAATACAATAGAAAAGCACATTAATATTTATCAATTATTTACACCATAACTTATTATGTACACGGCAACCTTTGTAAATTCACACAGAGTACACTGAAAGATATCTATCCTGTCTGCGATCAAATTCAGAGTGTGTATCGCGCGTGCCAGCGGAGACTTGTTCACCAAGTTAGTCCGCCCGTGCAGTACCACCAAAAGGCACGGCTGCCTTCGGCGCTCCACGTATCTATTCGGAACACTGAACTCCACCATTTTAAGCATTTCCGTATTATTTATTACACCACGAATCAACTTAAAAATATAGGTAACCATACTAAGCTCCCTTCTTACCCTTAGCTCATAATATCCCACCATACCCAACACAAACAATGTAGGATACATCAGAGGATACAAAGGATACACTCCGTACTGTCTCCAATATAAATACCTCAAGAACTTATTCTGTATCTTTTCTAGCATACGTCTGTATTTCATCTCGTGTGGATTCCAAATCAGAGCATTGCATTCAAGATAACTTCTAACTAAGGAATTATATAACGTATATATTACATGCATATTTGTAAAACCAGCCGCCCTGCGTAGAATAAAACCCAAATTTCTAAACGCTATTTTTTACAAATGTGTAGTATATGCTCTTGAAAACCTAGCTGTGACGTCATTAAAACTCCCAAGTCTTTTACTTCTGTGACCCTTTCTAGTGATGTATTACCGATCTTATAGTTGTGCTGCACCGGGTTTTGCACTTTTGTAAAAGAAATGGTCTGGCATTTCGAGACATTGAACTCCAGTTTGTTTTTATTGCTCCATGCTACCACCCTATCAATGTCATCTTGCAGGCGCTTACAGTCTGCGGCTGTTCTGATTGGAAGAAACAGTTTCAGATCATCCGCAAACAGCAAGCATGATGCATCTACCACCACATCAGCTAGGTCATTGATCATTACTAGGAACTCAAGGGGACCTAAATTACTACCCTGGCTTACCTCAGAATAAACAAAATATGGTTCTGAACTGTGGCCGGCATAATCCACATATTGTTTCCTATCTCTCATGTAGTCCGCAAAGAAGTTAAGCAATTGGGGAGTCAACCTACGGCTGCAAACTTACCCAGCAAGATGTCATTATCGACCACGTCAAATGCTCTTCGATAGTCGAAGCAGGCTGTGTCCACTTGTCCTCCGCTGTCTACTACCGGTACCAGTTCCGTCATGTAGTTGAGCAGGTTGCTCGTGGTGCTTCGTCCAGGCCGAAATCCGTGCTGAGCATCTGATAATTGATACTGTATCTGGCTAAACAAACTTTGTTGTACTGCTGATTCGAAAACTTTCGCTGGAGTCGATAAAACTGCTACTGGACGAAACTCCTCCACATTCCGCCCTTTACTACCTTTGGGAACCGGTACTACCCTAGATGTTTTCCACATTTCCGGAAAAACCGCTGACTTCAAACTCCGGTTGTAGATGTGCAAAAGAAGCTCAGCTAGAACCATTCTACAGTCCCTATATACATAGGCGGGTATACCATCGGGACCGGCTGAACGTTTAGGTTTGAGTCTGGTGAGCGCTCGCAGCACGTCATCTAACTGCAGCTCGTCTAAATGTACTCGCGCTGATGGATTTGAACTTCCGCCCTCGGTTATAGCTGCCGTCACGTTTAATTCAGCCCTATCCGAATTATAGACCGAATGAAAATATTCCGCGAACTCTAGCACATTGTTCTCCTACTAATACTTCCCCGTTTTTCATTAATTTTTGTGCACTTACATTACTCTTTTTAGACCTAATATAATTCCAGAAGGCTTTTGGATCTTCCGATAAATGGTTCTGGACTCGCTCTTGGTATTGTTTTTCCGCAAGAATGATCATACGCTTAACCTTTGCCCGACAGAAAGAAAAAGCCTCGTAATCGTGTTCTGATTTGCTAGCTTTACACCGTTTATGCAGAACCGCCTTATGTTTAATTTCCTTAATGATTTCCCCTGTATACCATTCTGGATAATTGTACTTAGAGATACGCCCGCTTAGTTTTTTCTTTGGGACACATTGGTTGACAACTGTATACAACTTATTGTAAAAAAAAATCACGCATTTGTTAACATTCTCAATGTTGTAAATGGGAGCCCAGTCTATTTCTGATATTAAAGAATATAATGACAAAAAATCTGCCTTATTGAAATTCCATTGATTAATAATTTCTTGTTCATTGGTACTTACCTGCTTAGACTGCCACGCCCCGGAATAGGACACAGATATCTCCAGAGGTGGGTGCTGAGTATCCACCTTCACCACCATCGACTCTGTCGCGGCACTCACGCATACACACTCATCCAATGAACTTAACACCAAATCCAATTTACGGCCATTACAATTGACTACGATATTATTCTGTGTGAACCCACAATAGGTCAACAAACCCTCGTAGTACATTTTTATACTATCAGAACAAGAATACAGATTAAAATCACCCAATACAATCAATTTACCATATTTTGCACTTAACTGTTCTAATATTCTAAATAATATTAAATATTCACTTTCTATGCCGTGCGGCGGAATGTAAACAACGCAGCACAAAAATAAATATCTATCGCGTAGGTATAGTTTCGCACAAACTAACTCGAACGAGCGCTCATCGATGTTGACGTCGCCGGGGATCGGTACTTGTTGCAGTTCGAATCGTTGTGTGACCACGAGAAACGCGCCGCCCTGTTTACGGCCGTCCGTACGATCGCAACGTAATATGTTGTATCCTGGTGGAATTATCTCCGAAACCTTAATTGAATTATTGCAGCTAGTTTCCGTGATTGCGAATAGATCAGCATGTGACGATGCTAAACTACTGTAAAAATCCTTTAGTTTTGTTCGTAGCCCTCTCACATTTTGATAAACAATATCAATATGCCTGTCAACATTTTTGGGTGCAGTTTGTTGGTTATTACGATTTGTGGTGTTGTTTTCGAAACAACACCCACTCGCAGAATTCAACGTTTACCGGCCATATTTCTGCCTGGTTCAATTTCTCATACTTGCTCTCGGGCACGCCAATGATGAAAGATGCATAATCTCGTTCCGTTTGATGTTTAATTTTTTCAATTTTACACGATGTTTCCGGCCCACAGGTATTTTTTACATGTTTCTCTAAAGCTTCGATTTCTGTGTCTTTTTTCAGACGCCATAGATGTAAATACTTTTTACGTTCCGTACCTTGTATATCCACTGGATTAGTACTTCCTCCCCTTTGCACTTCCTTGCCTGGATATCTACTTTTCTTCTTCTTCACCTCAGTCCATCCGCTTTCATTGTCTACTTTTACTTCTTCCGATGCAGTAATATTTATAGGGGCGAAAGTTGTTGTATTCTTGACTACATTCGTTGTTGTAACGTTGTACGTACATACTTGTTATAAAGCAATAAGAAAATAAATATAAATGTGTAAAAACAGACATAATTGAAATGGTTTCTTCATACTCATTGCGTCCGTACGCGGATTCCTAATGTTCTAGTAAGATCTACGGTGACGTCAGGGTCGCGCGACCGGTTAGCGGCCGGACGAGACGCTGCCTCAGAGGCATTAGATCAGTCAGCGAGCGTGCGCGTGCGCCTTGATACCGCAAAATGCGACGCCGCCTTACGACATGTTATCGTGAAATAAGAATAAACCAATTTAAACTAATTAGAACTTAAGTGTAACGTTTCCCCGCTTAGGGTAAGTGATGAACAGCTGTTTTTTAGAACTTCCTTTTTAGTGCAAAAGCTTGTTTTCTTCCCACAAAGTGCCCTTGTTGTTTTTTCTTTATACACCCGCAATTAGGCAATTAGCGTTGTGATGATCTTAAATTGAATTGTAAATGCATTTAGCGTAATAAATTAACATTTTACATCTATTCTTCACCCTCATGTATGTTCCATACCTACATATTTGTAACTCCGTCTGATCACCGTCACTGCCACCTCACCATCTACTTACTTCATAAAATCCCTTGTACTCGCTTGCTTGGCCTGAGTGACCGTGATCAGCGGAATATCGGGATGCTATGCTTATGCTAAGCCCGTAAATTCCAGGGATCGAGTTTGGGGAAAGAAAATAGAAAATTCTGGAAGACGTGCTGAGCCGCCCTGCATCATCTCATGCAGCCTTATGCGCGTGCCCTGCGAGCCGTCTCTTCCGAAGCCACCATCATCGCTCCTGCTACCACGCCCCTCATCGTCGGCCAAGCAACACTCCAGGCCCCAGCTACAAGGGAAGTAGGGCTACGGAACAATTTATCAGCCGGGCGTACGACCACGCCTATATCTTCGTGCATACATACATAGTAGTTACGTAATAAATAATAAGTTTACTGTTTCACGTTTGTTTAATTTCTTTTACATAGTAAAAACGTGACATTGTTGACTTCCCTGCTGATATTTCCGCCGGTTTTGTGGCCACACACTGGCTTGTAGATGCAGCTACTACCCCCATCTGATTTTGTGACACCACCTTAGCAAATGATAACGGTACATTGTTTGCAGCTGGTGGTGGAGAGTGATCCGCCTTATTGATAAGAGGGTTCTTGTCGTTTAGGCACTTCTCCAGGTATTCATTTCTCTTCTTAAGTACCTTGATTTCCTCTTCCAAATGTGTAATCCTGTCTACTTTTTTACATACCACTGACATCTCTTTACGTAATTCTTGCAATTCAGTCTCCGTTCTACAATACTTATCTAGCAGTTGATCATACACGCTTATTTGCTTGTCCAAACGACTTTCCATTACTGCACGTAACTCACGCACTTCTTCCAATACCCTGCTAGTAGATATTAATTGATTACTTCAAAACCCAGTTTTACACGCCATTTTCGGTCATTTTATTCCCTGAATAGCGTGTAAAACTGGGTTTTGAAGTAATCAATTAATATCTGGGAATTACTTTACCTTAAGAGCTTATTTTCAATCGCTCAATGACGTGTTTTGAATCGTATAATAAAAGAGCACCTAAAATCAACGTAACTTCACATATAACACTATATTTCGAAAGTCGCGTAAGAGATATTTGTGTAAAACTTACCAATATTAATTTTCAACTCGATCCGCAACACATTACACCACTTTAGAATTTTAACTCTGACAAATTCACATGTAACACTGTTTCAGTTAAACACAGACATTTAACATATTTCACTAGACACTCACAAACACTGAGTTTTAGCAATATAAAATTGCTGAAACCTAAAAGATCTGACCATAGTGCATAATGCAATGGATAATCGCTTTACCAAGGCCGTTTGCTCATGCCGGTGATCTAATTCGTGGGCACCTTTAATAAATATAATAGCAAAGTTGTAACTTTTCATTTTGTTAAGATACAGCAAAGGTGACAGTCAAGTTTATTAAATTGTCTAATTATGAAATTTATAAAACAAAAGGTATCCTTAAACTTACAATGTATTTGCCCTACTATGTTGACGAATGGGGTTAAGCGACATGGCAACTTGTTGCCAAATACAATACGTTGCATTGTATGTGGACCATCAAGTTGTGGAAAGACAAATTTAGTGATAAGCTTATTATTGCATGAAAATGGTCTACGATTTCGTAATCTGTACGTATATTCAAAATCTTTATACCAACCAAAATACTTATTTCTAGAAAAAGTATTAAATATGGTGCCAGGTGTATCGTTTAAAAAATATAGTCATAATACTGAAGTGTTAAATCCGCAGGAAGCTGATCCAAACTCTATTATAATATTTGACGATGTTGCCTGTGAAAATCAAAATAATATACGGGATTATTTCGCTATGGGACGTCATAAGAATATTGACTGTTTTTATCTTAATCAAACTTTTACCAAAATACCGAAGCAACTCGTGAGAGATAATGCAAACCTTATTGTATTATTCAAACAGGATGATGTCAATTTAAAACACGTTTATGAAGAACACGTGCGTTCTGATATGTCATGGTATCAATTCCGTGAATTGTGTTCAACAGTATGGAAAGAACTGTATGGTTATGTTGTAATAAATAAGGATTGTGAGCGAAATAAAGGATGTTACAGGATGAAATTTGATACATTTATAGTTATAGATTAGCATTAAAAAGAAACTGTCATTATGATAACTACTCACTTTATGTGAGATTCTGAACAAGAACGGATCATAAAATGGAGAAAAAAATAAAAAAACAAATCGTGAAATCCGCAGCTGCTGTAAAAAGAAAGGTGGGTTTGATAAGAGATACAAAAAACGCGAGCAACATGGCTTTAGAAACAATATTCAAACCTATCGTTGATCCACTTAATCAACTGTCAAGTAAAAACATTAGAAAATATGACGAAGAAAAAGAGGAGAATTATATACCCGAAACAAAAATAAGGAACATACATACATACTATCACGTCTTTATCCCTAATGGGGCAGACAGAGCATTTTGGGTCTTGCGGCTCTATGCAGAACCCAGGGCCGCAAGACCCAAAAGCCACTTTTAGCGTCATGGTGGGCGAGAAGATGGAAAATCAATCAATACAGTGATGGGTTGCTAGCCGCATCGCCTGTTAACATGATTCGCATTTTTGCCCGTTCCCTCGATCGGCTTTTACGATCTGCGCGAGAAGAGAAGCAGCTGGTACATTCTAAGTTTTTTAATTTCTCCCAGACCAGCATGGGAGAAGTAAGTAGTAAGAAAAATAAGGAAGTTAAGTGAAAATGAAGAATCATTTTTTACTAAAGAAGACTTAGATGAACCATTTGACGAGGAAGAACACGATGAAGAAAACTATGATTCTCATGAACACAATTCTAACAAAACCCTTACTATATCACCCTCTGAACACAACCTAAGTGATGAGTCCTTCAAATCTGTTCGCTCATTACCGACCTCTAAAGATCAAACACATCATGATGATATGTCTTGGTCATCCGAAGCACTTAATGATATTCCTTTTGGTATCAGACATGATCGCGGAAAAGTCTTGCTAGGCAACATACGTATCTTCGACCAAGATGTAACATGGAAAATAGGAACTCGTATTATTAAAAAGACACCGGGTTTAAAAGAATTACTTTTCAAGAAAATACCAAACATGGATTTAATTACAGATGAAGATTTACAATATTACAAATTGTTGTTATTGGAAACCAATGCTCATCGACGTAACTACGATCCTAAGAAGCCTATTAATAGTAATAAAGGTTTTAAATACACGAACATCATTAAACCTCTATTTAAATTTACTAGAACTGTAACCACTAGTACTGAGAGTCTTTCAAAGGGGTCAGGTATGAAGCTGTTAAAAAATCTTTAAAAAAATACTGATTTGGTTTATTGGAATGATCCTAATGAGTTAGTAGAACGACTAAAATTATTGTTAGGGTCACGGGCAGCTGACAACACAGGATTAGATAACGAAATTATTGAAATTATAACAGAATTACAAGAAGCTGGAATAGTGAATTACAACTTAAAGAGCATTCACTGGGAAAATTAAGTAGTATTATATCTTAGTAGTATCGAGAGAATTTAGGAATATATAAAGAGCATACATTAAGAGATTTGAGCAGTTTACATATAATATTCGCTCTATATAGTTATATTATATTGCAATGAATATAGACAAATTCGGTCACCACGTTCACAAGCGTTTAAGAGTTTCTAAATATTTTGACTCTCTAAACGACCTATTAACCAAATCGGAAACAGGAGATTACAATCTAAAACTAACGAGAGTAAAGGGATTGTTACATCCAAAGGAAGATAACGACGCGGTTAACAAAGCCTATTTGGATAAAGAAATTCAAGATTTAAGAGCTGAATTAAAACAAATACAAACAAATGTAAAAAATTATCTTAGTGGTTTAGAAAAAGCTGTTTCGTCTAATATAAGTTCCACATACTATACAAAAACTGATATAGATTCAATGATGTCAAGGTTAAATAAAAATGAGTAAACGAAATATAGTTGACGAGCTCCATAGATCAGCGAGAAGGAATTTTCCACGTCGTTGTACAATTATAAAAGGAATGGATGATTTGTGGCAAGCTGATCTTATAGACTTACAAAAATATGCACAGTTTAATAAAGGATACAAATACATATTGGTTGTTATTGACGCTTTATCGAAATATGTTTGGGTGAATCCTCTTAAAGCCAAAACAAAGGACTGTGTTACAGATGCAATGCGACATATATTGACTGAATCAACTCGAAAACCAAGCAATTTGCAAACAGATTTAGGTAAAGAGTTTTACAATGAACATTTTCAAAGATTGATGGGCAAATATAAAATAAACCATTATTCTACTTATTCTGTAAAAAAAGCATCGATAGTTGAGCGAGTAATAAGAACATTAAAAAGTCATCTATACAAATTATTTAGTCTTTATGGACAGTATCAATGGTTAGGCAGTAATTTGAAATCCGTTGTTCAACGTTATAACAGGACACCCCATAGCATAACAAAGTTTAAACCAATAGACGTTAATAAGTATAATGAGACTTTAGTCAAGGCTAATATAAATAAAACTCAAAAACAACATATCACGAAATCCCTGTTTCATGTTGGTGATCATGTTCGAATTAGTAAGTATAAAGGAGATTTTAGTAAAGGTTACACCCCTAACTGGTCAACGGAAATATTTACTGTTAAAAAAGTAACTTGTACCAAACCACCTACTTATCAAATAGAAGACAAACATAAGCAACTAATTTTGGGAACATTTTACGGTTATGAATTACAGAAGACTAAGTTTCCTGATCTTTATCTCATTGAAAAAGTTATAAAAAGAAAAGGAACTAAATTGTTTGTAAAATGGTTAGGACTAAGTGATTCCGAAAACAGTTGGGTTGACAAAAGTGCGCTGTTGCAGTAATATAAGTCAAGTAACGGAAGGTTAAACATCAGTTTCGGCTTATTCATGAAGAAAAGAAGTGGTATTATTAACAGTTTAATTGATAAGTTACCGTTTGAACTACATTTACCCGGATATCAGTTTTGCGGTCCAGGAACCAAATTACAGAAAAGGTTATTAAGAGGTGACCGAGGTATTAACGATTTAGACAGGGCGTGCATGTATCACGATATTGCGTATAATAACAGTGATATTAACATTCGACATAACGCTGATTTAGAACTTTTAAACATGGCAAAACAAAGGTTAAAATCCAAAAATGCAGGTAAAAGAGAAAAAATTGCCTCATGGATTGTAAAAAATGCTATGAAAGCAAAACTAAAAGCAGGCGCAGGAGCGCAATCATTTATGAAAATTGTGAAAAAAATACAGTCTGGTTTGAAAAAAATTAAATGTAAAGACAAAAACACTGCTATTAAATATGCTTATGCAGCTGCAAAGAAAATATTTACAAACAAAAGTGGTATGCGCTTACCACGCTATATACCTATTCCAAAGTGTGGTGGATTTTTGCCTTTGATTCCCATCTTTGCTGGATTATCGGCTCTCGGTTCACTAGCTGGTGGAGCTGCAGGTATAGCAAAAGCTGTAAATGATTACAAAGTGGCTAAACAGAATCTTCAAGAGTCTGCACGACACAACAAAACAATGGAAGCAGTTGCTCTTGGGAAAGGTTTATACATCAAGCATAGTAAAAAAGGAGCGGGATTATATCTTAAAAATTCAAAAAACTAATGAAATGGCTACCCAAACGACCACTTACTAATTTCGATTTATTAGAGTATGCTAACGATATACCTTATTTTCGTGGTGTGTTTATGAGAGATTCTTTACCTACGAAACCAAGAAAAATAGGGTGCGCAATACTCAACCTTGATAGTTGTAATAACCCTGGAACTCACTGGGTAGCCTACGCGAAGCTTGATAATTATTCTGAATATTTTGATAGTTTTGGCAATCTAAAACCACCATTAGAGTTAGTAAAATATTTGAAAAATACACCCATTAAATATAATTACATTCAACATCAGAACTTCGGATCCACGAACTGTGGACATCATTGCTTGAATTTTTTAATAAATTTTTGGAAAAATGTATTGTAAGTGTATGTGTAAGTGAGTAAAAAAATTTTTTTTTTAGCACAAACATGTCTTTTACTGTGTCAATAACTGGGGTGGGAAGCTCCTTGACAACAAACTATTCACCAACTCTAGAATTACTTGGAGATTATGAATGTGGTCTTTTATACTTTTCTACTTTTAATTCGATTCCCAACATAGACGAGAGAAATAATAAATTATATTATGGAAATGAAGTTATCGAGATTCCAGAAGGGTCTTATGAACTTCAAGATATACAAGATTTTTTAAGTAGTAATATTACAAATGCTTCCTTTAAACTTACTTGTAATAACAATACACTGAAAACTAATATTTTCTGTTCCAAAGATATTTATTTTGAAAAACGTGATTCAATTGGTAGAATTTTAGGATTCGGAAAAGAGACTGTTAAAGCTAATAAAAGTACTGAATCTCGTTATCCTGTCAGCATTATATCTACTACTCTCGTGCGCATCGAATGTGATGTAGTGAGCGGATCTTTGGTAAACGGAAAACCTAGTCACATAATTCATGAATTTGTGCCTAACGTACCACCTGGTTATCGCATTATTGAAATTCCCAAGAATATAATATATTTCCCAATCAACCAAAATTCGATTACTGATCTGAATATCAGATTGCTGGACGCTGAAAACAATCAAATCAATTTACGCGGTGAGGAGGTTCAGCTGTATTTACATTTTAGAAGAAAATGATTAATTTTAATAAAAACCCTATTCCATCCTCTCTTCAAGTTAGTTTCAAGAAAACATCTCAGAAAAGAAGACTTCTCCATTCTTCACAAAAGAGCTTTCAAAAAATAACCAAGAATATTTGAAATTGGTAGGATTATTAAAATGAATATTTTAAATATATCTCAACCAACAGCCTACGACAACAGCGTGGAAAGTTTCGAATTTCATTCATACAAGTCGTACGTGACAAGTTTCAACAAGAATGATGAAATCCGAATCCCTATTAACCAACAAGACTTGAACATATTACCCTCTCTCAGCACATTGTACATTGAAGGTAAAGCAAACGTATACAATAGTAAAACAAAAGAAGTACTTTCAAGTGTTAGCTTTGTCAACAATCCTGCATTATTTTTTTGAATTTGCAATAGCTACTGAAGAGCATACTCATATATTTTTAATAAAACCGCCTTATGCTTTCTCCCAACTTACCCCTGAAGATAGGAAACGTGTTCGGTGGATCGAAAAAAATCTCGGATATCGATGGGGCTCTGGATTTGTCAATTACAAAGAATTTCATAGGTTTATAAAACCTTATTTAAATGGACGAAAAATTATTGTGAAAGGTGAAGAAAAAGTGTTGTGGGTTCAGCAGTTATGTGACCACCAAAATATTGAAGATATTACAAATAAAAATATTCCAAATTTAAAAGAGCTTCAAGCTAAGTATTGTAAAGGATCTTTTTCATTAAATTGTTTTTTTCATCTAAGACAATGTGCACTAAAAAATGTTTTATGTATAAAGAAATGGTTGATGGAAAATAAAATAATGTTATAACTATAAGACTTTTTTAGTATGGTTGATAGAAAATAGAGTATTTTTGTAAATATAGTTCATGGTTATGGATAATAATAAAACAAGAAAATATATACCATCTTTTATTTATTACTCAATTAATTCTACAAATACATTATATCATTTATATTAAAATATGTTTATATAACTATTACTAAATTTATCAAAGACATACTTAATCTTAATATATCGACGAGCGGCTCAGTCTTGTGCGGACCGCCGTACTGTGAACATCTCCTTTGTATAGTGTGCTGTGGGCTTGGCTATAACTTCTTTAATTGTGATTGTTGTAATAGATGAGGATTTGGTAAACCGATTTATTACAATAATTGTTGTTTCAGCAAGACGATAAGCCCAGGTGGACACAGATTCAATAACTGTGTGGGCCAGGGGTATTCAGACACATATGGTTGGAATCCATGATACAGCGCGAGGCGGAGCGCTGTATTTATCGTCACACTTTTAGTGAGTTCGGCGTAGGTCATCTCCTGCTCCGTCATCAGAAGTTGGATCTGAATCTTTTGCCCACTTGAGTGAATCCATGGGAGAATAGGGGTGAAGAGACCGACAGGGTCCGAAGAGTGATTATAATTGGTCCGTCTTTTGAATTGTCCAGAGATGATGGACCCGTATTTTCTGTTTGCCAGAGGGGTGAAAATTCACAGGGATACGGAGCGTCAAGGTTCCGGAGTGGGGGCTTGCGGAGTCACACTTAGGTAAAAATCGTGCTTGAGTGTGGCGTCATGCAAAATTTCAATGCGCTGTATCTTTGTCATTTTTGGTTTCTCAGAGAAAGGAAAGAGTGTGTGTGTACAAACCACAATGTGGTTTGATGGTCTAACCGATGGACCAAAAGTGTTTTTCCATTCGTCATGCCTATTCTGAAAAACAGGAACCTGTCCATTTATTTAATAATCGTATGGCTATTATTACAGTCGTTATTCCGTATCTATTGTATTGCGTCTTTTTGCAGGGTGAACCAGTCTTCCGGCAGTCTCGAATAATGTGGTCCATGTCCTATTCAGGAGCGCCACATCCGCAAGCTGGGGAGTCAATCCAGTCGCACCAGAATTCAAACGATCTAGTTCTTCCCCATCCAGTTCTCAGTCTGTGGAGCTGGCACAATTCTCTGCGTGGGAGAGAGAACCCTGATAGTTTTTCAGTGGGGTTATTGGTTGTATCCACATAGGTGGATTAAAATTCTATTATTTTTGATGGTAAAGTGGTTTTTCAACAGTAAATCTTATAGAGTTGGTATCGTGACTTCAGTCTTAGTCTTTTTAATAGTTTGTGGATGGAGTTTAGCAGTGCAATGTGTCGATAACTTTTGGCGTCATTGACAGGCTCTGGTTTTATTATCGCAACCTATCCTGTGTTGCATATGGTCTGTATGACAAATGGTCTGTGTGACCACCGTCTGTGTGACAACCGTCTGTTCGACAAGCGTCTGTGTGACAAGCGTCTGTGTGACAAGCGTCTGTGTGACAAGCGTCTGTGTGACATGCGTCTGTGTGACAATCGTCTGTGTGACAAGCGTCTGTGTGACAAGCGTCTGTGTGACAAAGCGTCTGTGTGACAAGCGTCTGTGTGACAAGCGTCTGTGTGACAAGCGTCTGTGTGACAAGCGTCTGTGTGACAAGCGTCTGTGTGACAAACGTCTGTGTGACAAAGCGTCTGTGTGACAAAGCGTCTGTGTGACAAGCGTCTGTGTGACAAACGTCTGTGTGACAAACGTCTGTGTGACAAGCGTCTGTCTGTCAACCGTCTGTGTGACAAGTCTGTCTGAATGACAGCCGGCCTGTGTGACAACTTTTAGCGCCAGTAATGGTGCTAACGAGAGTGAAGCGATCAGTGCAAAGATACTTAACGTGTGTTTAGTTTCAGCTACTTCTGCAAAGGTGCTAAAGTGCTAACAAGTGAACCATAACTGCTGGCTACGTATTGCGGCCGAGTTGGAGTCAGCGGCAGTGCCGCAGGCGCTGGAGATTCCTGGTGAAGTGAGGTGAAGTGAATTTGTGTGTCGTAACCTTATCTGCTGAATCGCAAAGATAATCTGGTGAGTTTTTATATTTTTTTCGATTTAAGAGTAGAGCAGAGAGCAACTTATTTCAAACCTTTAGTTTTAAAACATAAAGTAGAATAATGTCTAGTCTTTTGACCACTATGCAAGCAGAAAATAATTATGATTTCGCTATTTTTAATAAGAACGTGTATTATCTGCTAAGCTTAGTAAGTTAATCTTATCGTCATGAGTTGATAGATGAGCTTAACATCACTGGAGGTGGCATAAGTCACTGTTAGTCGGAGCTGGCAGAGGCGCCAGTTAGTATCCTAGCAAATAGTCTTGTTTGAGTATTTTAAATTATAATTTTTAGCGTTTTATAAGCTTACGTGTGAATACTTCATTATTCGTAAAGTTGGAGAGATAAGTTCTTCAAGCCTTTGCCTCATATTGGACTTAAGATAGCTAAATATGATGACGACTTTTATAAAGATTATAATGAGATAATGACCAGGGTGATGATATTAATAATGAAGAGACAGTGATGACGATGAAGATATTATTGATGAAGAGGTGATTAATTGGACGGCGAGCCTACCATGATGATGATCATGGTGATAACTTTATTTAATAGGACCCTTCACCGTTTACTATGTGAGTAATAATATTTTACCATTAATTTATTATTTACTGTGTTTTAGGTTAACTGAAGTAAAGTCCCGTTACTTGAGTAAATTTTAATTTGGATAATTAAAGTCGAGTAAATATTGTGATATTATAGCCAAATTCAAGAATATCGTACTGATAAGCAATGTTATTTTTATTGTTATGAAGTCCGTAGAAAAAAGGTTAAGCTTTAACTATTTTCTAGCCACGCTTTAGTGTAACAAAAGTACTGTAAACGTTTGTTTTTGTTGACAGTTGGGTGTTATCCTGAGCCAGAGATGAATTATTTTGAGCTATTGGCGGGGTTAAGCGTCGCAAAGTGGTGTCGTTTATTTTTGAACTTATCCGTTTTAGCGTAGTTTTGGATTTATTATTGCGGAAGGGCTGATGGTGAAAGCGTTGTTTGGCTCCGAGGATCTGTGTCGTCATCTGCCTGTATTTCATACAAAGTCCCAGTGCAGTCTAAGTGCAAACAGTGAAAACTGATTGTTTTGACGTTTGGAGGAAGGTGTCAGATTTGACTTGGTGGAAAATAGCGTATATTATCTACCCAGTTGACATTTATTTTCACTTCTTCTTCTTATAGTGTCGTTGGCTTGAATTTTAAATTTTGTTCTTCGAGAAAGTTGCCACTTTTACGCTTCCCTCCGAGGCATAGTATAGGTCAAGCACGGTACAGCTGGTAGGGCATAGAGGTGATCTAATGATCTAATCGTCATGACCATAATTGCCCTGTGCTTCTGCTTGGTCTATATGGCACCAGCGCGCCAGATTATGTATACATCGGCCTACTTCAGTTCGGAGGCAATTCAAGCACCTCCAAGTAGCCCATGGCAGTTTATGACCTGGCGGTAGCGCCTCTGATTGGATATAATCGGGGGGTGGAGCATACTGTTCGCACCACATTCTAAACCTAGATGATTCCGGTTGTTCTTACGTATAACTACTTGAATCATTATGACGATTTTTTCACCTGTTCAATTATTTGAAAAATCGAGATGCTTTCAGGGCATGAAACTCGAAGCAAATACACAAGTGTTTTCATGATAGGTTGAGAAGGATGCGGGAGCCAGAGAAGCTTATTAGGAATATCGATAGCATAGCCGAAGGCTTTATTGCTATAGGTAGAGTGATGAATTGCATTGTTTGTTTTGTTGTGACCGTACTAGAGTTGACCCGTAGTCCGTGAGTGGGCAGTATGCGGTCGGCTCTTGTGGAGGTCGAGTTTCTGGAGGAAATCATAAGGTCAAGTGGACCTGGTGATCACATGTGGTAATACGCGTATTAGTGTGAGGCTAACGATGGCAATTTTGTTATTGATATGTCTTGGTGATCTCTCCTAACTGAATTAATAATTACTGTATCTTTTTTTTTAAATCGTTAAAATTTAAAAGTTCTATTCGTTTTGATTCAATTTAACTTTTATAACTGGTAAAGAGAACATATGATTAATAACAACTTTAACTAGCAGGAAGGCTGGCTGCGTTCCTTAACATGTGATCGCTGCACATAGACATGAATTTATTAGTATCCAATTTGATTTTAAAGATTTATCGATGTTCATTTTTTGTTTTGAGTTTATTATATTTTAGATCGTTTAATCCAATTAAGTCATCTAATAAAGATGGTTATTTATAGCAAAAAAAAAGCAGTACATAATAATTAATTTAACTAAAAACTAAATAACCTACCTAAATTAAAATGTTAAAAGTATGAACTAAAATATAACTAAATAAATAATATAAAAATAAAACATATACCTAAGAGACTGGCGGCATTGCCTCGTCGTACAGCAAGACTTCTAAAAAAAAATTTACTAAAGCTTTGCTTTGATCAGGTTTGGCCGAACGGTGTACCGTTTGTGCTTAGTGTTGATCTTAAATATGAAACCCGAGGACGGGTATTACTGTCAAGATGGCAGTGTCGGCGAGTTAAAAATTGATTCCTTTAAATTGATCCATGAATTTTGTTGATTCGAATGATTGAATACGTAAGCATTGTGCGAAAAATCCCTTAGTTATGATTTCTTTATAATTATTCCTGTATAGATCTTGGCTGAAGGACAAATAAAAGACCGGTTCAGAAAAGTAGTTTTGCAAGGCACTCTTCTGGAGTAGAATTTTTGCGAGTTGAAATTTTGTTATAGTTTTGTGGGACGCTTATTGCCAAACTAGATCAGAATTATTTGATGGTTATTTCTAACCATGCTACCATAGAATACATAATAGTACAAGTACAGAAGATTCACTCTGAAAAATCAATAAAAGGAATAGAGACTCTCGCTACGATATAATTAAGTTCAATTCAGATCGCACAACGCTAATAACTTACAGTTATATTCACTGAGACAATCCATCTCTTTCTATCGCGTAACGCTTACCTTTTCTGGCGCACTGATTAGCCACGCTGGCAGGGCCGCCGTACGTACTTGCGTTTTTAATACCTTCCGCGGAATGAGACAGGCCTAATGCTACTTACTAGTTTAAATTACTATTGAGAGCGCGTACGAGGGCGTACGCATGTCAGGTTGGCCGTGTCGGCGAGTTCAAGATAATCCCATTTATTATTGTTTTCGATGTGCAAACAGGAAGTGGTTTACTACAAAACATAACTGCTACATTTTCAAATGTAGCAACAAGTATAAAAGCGGTCGCCCTAGCGACGAGCGGCTCAGTCTTGTGCGGACCGCCGTACTGTGAACATCTCCTTTGTATAGTGTGCTGTGGGCTTGGCTATAACTTCTTTAATTGTGATTGTTGTAATAGATGAGGATTTGGTAAACCGATTTATTACAATAATAGTTGTTTCAGCAAGACGATAAGCCCAGGTGGACACAGATTCAATAACTGTGTGGGCCAGGGGTATTCAGACACATATGGTTGGAATCCATGATACAGCGCGAGGCGGAGCGCTGTATTTATCGTCACACTTTTAGTGAGATCGGCGTAGGTCATCTCCTGCTCCGTGATATATATATATATATATATTAAAATTAACTAAGTTTATTTACAGCATAAGTACGTAATCAAAATTATCACTACTAAGTTTTTTACTTATCTTATTAATTACGTTTTCAGTCAATTCCAATATTTCATCAAATGAGTCACTGATCACATATTGCGCACTTAACACCGCACTATCATGAGTTGGCGTTGAGTTGAAGAACTTGGAGGAGACAAAGCACTGTATGTTGGGACACGCTCACGCTCGTTCTCTAGATCCAAGATCTAAATTTTAATCACCCGGATGCCCTTTCGCGCCTTTTTAATTACATAAGACGATGATGCAAGTTCCTTGCTTCTCTTCAACGCAGCCTCCTTCTTATCTTCGATTTTCTTAAGTTCTGCAGCCCGATCTCTCAACACATGAATGAACTGTAAGTCTTCTGTAAGACCTTCGTTGGGATCTTGAGCGTATTGAGAGCACAATATGCAAGTGTGAGTTTCTTGTGAGTCCGACATGATCTGTAAAGAACAAAACATACATTTAATAATAAGTAACACATAATATTTAGACATTAAGTGATATTAATAAAAATATGTCTACTTACATTAAGTTATAAACCGCGGTGGGTTTGAATCGGTTTAGCAGACGATGATGTATCGCAGATTGGCTGTTCAATAACAACTGAAAAACGATTATAAACAGCACGAGTCTTTTATATAACAATATACATTATGATTGTATTGCAAAACTCGACGTTCCTCGCAAACCAAACAAGAATAGACATGTTCATCTCCACTAGCCAGGTGTTAAGTTCTAATAGCTATCATATTTCATACATGATTCAATAATAATATCTTGTACCTTTATACGAGCAAATCACCTAAACACCACTGTTCAACATAGGTCTCAAAAATGAAGAAATCGTTTATTGACGTTACCATAATATGCAATAGGTTCCAAAACAAACCATAGCCAGTTTTAATTCGCTTTCACCGCCATCTAGCGGAGGCGATGTTAATGATATTAATATAGGGGGCGCTGGTTTATATGACAACCACCATATCGTTGTTCATATTGTGTGTTTGTTTGTTTGTTACCTCTTTACGCTTAAACTACTGAACCGATTTTGATGAAATTTGGTATGAATATAGTTTGAGACTGGGGAAGGACATAGGGTACTCTTAATCTTGAAATTCCCACGGGGAGCGAAGCCCGCGGGCACAGCTAGTATTATAAATACGAAAGTGAGTTTGTATATTTGTTTTTTAGCTCTTCACGCTTCAACCACAGAACCGTTTTAGATGAAATATGGTATGGATATAGTTTAAGACCCAGAGAAGGACATAGGATAGTTTTTATTCCGGAATTCCCACGGGGAGTGAAGCCCATGGGCATAGCTATTAAAATTGTATTTTGAACGCCTGCTTATTTTAAATACTGTCTATCACGCACGTCGAATACATTTAGTAGTATTTATTTTATATTTTAAAAGTAGCATATGAATAAAAACAACTAAATATGGTATAGTAGGTGTTTATTATAAATCATAATTAAAAAAGACAATATACAATATAATATCTTTAGCATATTGCATATACACAAGTTTATTTTTGATTACAGTAAATCATATTTTAGTCGTCTCCATCGACTATTCGTCATACAAAAGAGTAACAATAACAATATATCTATTTTAAAACCAACTTAATTGATGACCCCAAATAAGGTATCAACTAAATATGGTACTATAGATGTTTATTATAAATCATAATGAATATGTATAGACAATATACAAAATAAAATCTTCAGCATCTTGCTGATACAAAAGTTTACCATAAATTATAGTTAAACATTTTTTTATTCATTTCCATCGACCATTCGTCATACAAAAGCGTTAACATTTTATTTTAAAACCAACTTGATTGATGACCCCAAGATAAGGTATCAATTTTATTTTTTTGTATTATGCGTTTATCATCGCTAGCAGAGAGTGCAACTTTTCTACTGACTGTGTGAAAAGTTCATGTTTAAGAGATTTAAATAAAATATTTCTTTTCTTCAGAGATGTATTATACATCAAAACATCATTATAATCTTTTATATTTAAGCTTTTTATTTCAGATTTTTTGACACCTTTAGCTTTTTTTATTTCCTTTTCTTTTGTTTTAATACAATATAGCTTTGACCTAAGACCTACAAATTCCAAAAGCAGATCTCCTCCGAATTCATCTTTAAAGAGCCCAGGTATTTTTTTATTTTGACATAAGATTCCATACTGGTTGTTATTTTTATAATTACTCGTGTCAAAGTATGATTGAAAAAAACATTTAATATCTTTGTATACGTCCTTTGTCTCAATAGAATATAAAAAACTATCAGTGTCTGTATAACAAAGCTTTAAACTTTTCCCATAGAATGGTTTCATAATAGAATAGTGAAAATCATACATATGGTGTTTAGACATTTCCAATACTGTAAACCCTATGTAAATAGGCTTATCTAAGATAACTGACTCGGGTCTCATTTGTACAGCTACAAAATTTTCAGAAAATATAGTACAGCTATGAAAATTTGGTTTTGATATTAGTTGTTCAGCTGAGTAAGTTTTATTTGTTTTGTTTCTTGTATCAGTCCATCGATTTACTAAATGAATATTAACCCTTTTCTCAGAATCTTCTAGTGTTTTTCCAAAAACACTATTATTTAATAATTTAAAAAAGTCCTGTTCAAATGTTGACTTAGCCTTTTGACGTAATTTTGTGTTCAAATCAATATACTGTTTTAAAAATGGATGTTGTTTAAATTTTATTACTCTGTGAATTTTCTTTAATATCAATCCATATCGTATACATGTTTTTAAATGAACATAATGAATTACATAATAAAATTTATCGTATAAATTAGGAATTAACTTTGGAGATTTAGATGCTAGTGGTGTAAATTTTTGTGGGCAAAATGGTAGGTCATTGTGAGCATCGTGGTGATGTTCAGGATATTCCAAATCAACTTCCAAGATATAACCATATTGTGAGTCATCGGGTACACTAAGAATATTAAGTTCATTAATTTCAGATTGGTTCATTAACGTAAAATCTGAATAGGGTAAATAAGAGCACATAGCATAACCATACAAATTATTACAATCTATATACAGCAAATAGTTATCGGGTAAGGATGAATCATAATTATCCAAATATTGATTATTTGCTTTTGCATATCTGGTAGAGCACAAACAGATTCCTCCACGAATACCCTGTTGTATCATGCGTATAATTTCTAGGTCGTTTATAAGTTGAAGTTTTACTTTAGTTATCAATAACATTGCATCAAAACTTAAAGACGGTGCTGTTAGATAAAATGCTGGGTCTAATTTATAATTTGTTTTACAAGTTATACGGAAATTTTGAAAAACATCTGCCAGTAAAATTACGTCTGTTTTTAGGTATAAGTCCGTGTATTCACCGAGATCTTTTAAACAAAATGTTTTCCAAACTTGATTTGCATGACGATAATCAGACTCTGAAACAGAGTCGTTAGTTAAATGGCTATAGAAACAATCTCGCGATGGTAAACTAAGTTCTTTATACGAATTCCAACTAGTCATATATTCGTATGGGTACACACCTTTTCATCTTACTAGATCAAAATGCTTTTTCTCTGGAAAAAAAATTGATTGGTGCTTGAAGTCACTTTCGTTTAAGTTTGCAGCAAGTTTTTCTAAACTAGTACCTAAAAATTTAAATGAATCCACAAACCGCACCGGTATATATTCCTGATAACCTGTATTAAAAAATTTTGTAAATGATATATAGTTTTCCTTGTTTTTCGCAATTACCTTTAAGTTGCCTTGCATTTCACCTAACTCTCGAATAAATAAGTGACTATCGTATCCGGACAAATTATGAAAAAATACTGGAACAAATTTTGGTAACTGATATTTAAGGTTACAGTAAGAATGAGCCGCTCCACGGTATGTTCCTGTTAGGTGACCATGATCTTTTACTTTGTCATCAAGTAACAATTTTTCGCAGAGAAAACAAAATTTTGATGTATTAAAATTTTCTTGCTCATCTGGTGTTAATGAAGACATAGGAATTGGAGTTTTTAAAATCTTGTATATTTGTTTTACGTCTTTACCAAGAAATTTCAGAAATTTTTCGATACAATCTTTCCCACGATAAGACGCATATTTATTGAGAGAGCTATTAAAAGAACAGACGATATAATAGCCAAATGCTGCTGGTACATGTTTCTGCATAATAGATGTACATTTCGAGTCATGATTTTTTGATTCGGGTTCAACTAATAAAGATTCAAAATCAGCGTATATAACAAATGGCATATCTTGCATTCTTTCGAAATTATTAAATTGAATTACAGTTCCTGGTTCAGGTAAAACTGTTCGAACCCCACCACAAATATGGTCATCAAATTTTTGTTTTATATTAAAAAATATCATGCACTCATCACAAAAATATATTTTTCCGGCATGTTTTGTTAACTGAGGTCTCAGTAATTTACTCAAATTTTTTATGAGGCAATAATGACGAAATTCACCTTTTTCTAATAGTAACAAATTGACATGATGTTTTCTTTTATGGTTAGTTTTGTATAAAGGACCCACAATTGTTGACTTTTTTCCAAGACCGTATACATTGACGCTAATTAGATAATTATTTTTTTCAAAGATTTTGATGTCCGAGAAACCAACGGGAAAAGTCATATTTTTGATATTAAGTTTATTTTCAAATCTGGGATAAGAAGATATTCTATGTGGATTGTTGACAGCTGGAAATAATGCAGCCATTATACACCACAAAAAACAAAACTCATCATTATTTTGTACATTGACACAGGCGCGTTTTAATTTTATAGATTTCGGTAATTCAATAAATCTAGCACCTCTCAAAGGATTGTACTTATTGATGTTTACTTCTAAGTACAAATTGCGTAGAAATGTCCAGCTGTTGTCCCTTTCTTGAAATTCATCTATTTTATTAATAATAGTACAAACGACTTTGTAAAAAATTTCGTTAAAATTATAATAGTTATGTAATATAAAGTTTTCAGTAGAAAATGATTTTATATCGTTGTTTAATGTTGAAGGTAGATTAAATTCGGCAAACAACTCAAAGTTAACTTTGATTGAATTATATGTAGCGCGTCTTGCGGCTAATAGATGTTTTACACGACATCTTAAACCTTGTAAGAATTCCATTGGTAGCGTTACTGCATGGTCATCTCCATCTGCGACCATAGGCAGCACTCTGTATGAAGCAATTCTATTTCTGAACGCCCCACCTATATTTTGAATATCATTACTAATATCGATAGAATAATTGTTTTTATGTATATTACTTCTAAGATGACTTGAGAAAGCGCGATTCTTTACTGATAAATCGCAAACAATGCAGTAGACTGTTTTATTAGTCATATTTACAGTAAATATGCAATAAAATTTACTAATATGATAGGTAGGTATGAGTGAAGAGTAAAATAATTATTTAACTCATAAATATAAGTTTATTTTATAGTTTAATTCAAAATACAATTGTAACTTTATATTACATAAATTTTAGATTATTGTAGATTAGATTTAAATAAATCGAATGGTTGATGGAAAGAGAGTTAATATGCGGTAATTGAATAACATAGAACATTTGTTATTAAGAAAAAAACAGTTATGGTATTAATGTAAAAAAGACAAAACTTGTCAAATTATAAAAAATTGCTATCATATGTAAAGTCCGTTTTGCACTTTTTAAGAAATCTTTTAGTGAGCGCAAAACTTACTTATGTTAAAAAAAGTATTAATCAAAGTTATAAAAAAAACTAAAATTCCTTATTAGAAAAATGCCTTCTGCTGTAAAGTGCGCTTTGCACTTTTTAAGAAATGTTTTAGGAAGCGCAAAACTTACTTATGTTATTAAAACTATTAAACAGGTAATAAAAAATATTAAATTTTCTTTTTAAGAAAAATTTTGCCTTCAGCTGTAAAGTGCGCTTTGCACTTTTTCAAAAAACCTTTTAGTGAGCGCAACTCAGGAGCGTCACCGTCTGCTCTAAACTTTAACAGTAAGACAGCGTGCTCCCACCTATCTTTTGGATCAACGAGAGCTATATCCGCGGCGTTGTATACCTTAACCTCTACGAATACATCGCCGTCTAAGTTGGCTGTACGCCTCACGACACCGTCCGCCACTCGCCGTGTTAGAACGGACTGCAGGGTCTGCGGGCTCTTGACAGTCTTATCGTAGACTTCGTCTTCGGTATCGCTGTCATGCCAACCGGTCTTACTAGGCGCTGCGGATTTTTTCGGTTGCTGTCTTGGCTTCGCTGGCTTGGATCTGCATAGTAGAGAAAAAAAGTTGATTTATTTAGCTGAAGTAATAATTCTTCTATACAACTTTAGTGAATAGGTGTAATGAATTAAGTGTGTAACATAATTATCAATACAGGAGTATGAAGTATTACAAAATAATGTGAACAGACAGAAATAAGAAGTAGAAAACTATGTATACTCGTTTTAAATCTAAGGTAATTTAAGTAATATTATAAAACTTACTTTTTAGGTCAGACTTCTTCGTCTGAGTCGATTATGTCCTCCACTAACTGCTGTCGCTTTTTCGACTGCTTACTGGCAGCGGGGCTTGATCTGCAATCAATACATTAAATATTAGAAAAGCATTGAAAATATAAACACTATGTTGATTAACACTATTCTAAAATCCTTCCAGGCACTTTAAAATTAGATAATGTTTAAAATAGTGTTTTAAGTAGTTTTAGTATATTTTATAGAGGTATAATTTAATTTAAGTAGTTATGTAATTTAAAATAAGATTTATATAGTATTATGATTTCGTTTTCATAATAATTAATTGATAATAAGACAAATAATGAATGTTTAAAATTGATATTTACCTTACTCTAGAAGTTGATGGCTCTTCGTCAGAGTCGAAAAGTGGGTCCCGCACTTGTTTTTTCGCTCCCTTAGTAGGACGCTTCTTGATGTAATCAGACTCCGACCTGAAATTAATAATATTATTAAAGTCAAAGTCAAAATGCGAGTCTGACTTACACGACAAATAAAGTGTGGATAAATCAATATATTGCAATCTCGTTATCTTATTTTTTTAAATCAATATAACGAATATAAACTTACGAACATTATAGTTCTCGCGTAGATTCTCGTCTTGAAAGACTGGCTAGCAGCTGGATCGGCGTTGCTGGTTGGCAACAGGCAGGGAGACGTCGTAGAGTCACACACACACACACACTAGTGCTTCAGTAGACTGTGTCTAAGTTGGCACTCGTCGAAATTAATTGGGTGAAAAACCACCCTACAAGATTATATATACAGCGTTTTAGCCGAATCATGAATATTTTTACAGATATTGTAAACCTTTAGGTGTGCCGAAGAAATTTCCGATTCAATAATAATACATGACTTAAGCCAAACGGTGTACAAAGTCTGAGTTTTGATAGCATAGGTAAGCACTTTATTTTAGTCGAATTTATTAAAGCAGAACTCGAAAACAAAAGTTTCATGTTGCAAACTTCCTTTGAAATACGATCATCAAAAAAGGCCGCCTATGTCAATAGCTAATTAACCAACTGACAAAAGAGGGTTAAACAACAGAAAACAGGAACTGTATCAGACCTTCATCCCTTACGGTAGGCAGAGCCTAGGGCATTAAGACCAAAGGCTACGTTTAGCATATATTGGTGGTGCTTAGGTGGAAAATAGAACCAAATAATGATGGGTTGCTAACCACATCAGCTATTACCATAGTTCGTCAGAATTTTCCTCAAGCGACTTTTACAATCTGCACGGGAGGAGAAGCTGCAAAGGGTAAAAATTGTATGTAAAGGTGCGATCACATTAGGTGTTGTTTAAAATGACTTGTGTTCGTACTACTAAACATCTTTTTGCAATCAACATGTAGTGATATAGGTTAAACTAGAAATCATATCTTGTATAGGTATTATTAGCAAATAAAAAACATTTTCTACAAATTGCGAATCAAAGATATAAATTTTAGACATGGAGAATTAAATTTGCTAAAGGTATTTTAATTCACAAGTTATAGGAAAGAGATTTTGAAATTTAAATGGAGAGGAAAGAAAAAAAATATTTTGTTCTACCTACTTATACTTTATATATTTGCACTTGGTTGCAACTATCCTTTACAACTGTTTTGTAAGCTTAGGCAGTGCCGGTTTTAGCCCTACCAGCGCCCTGGGCGAAATTTCTAAGGTGCCCCCACCTAAATGTAATGCAAACCCATTCGAAACAAGATTTACGTTTTAAAAACTAATACCTGATTACGGAAGCCATTTACTGCTAACAATGTATATATTTTTGAAATGTGCTAATTAAGACCTTTCATTTGATATACATCTCGAAACCAAAACAAAAAAATTTATGCCCCGCAATTATTGTATGAAGAATGCTTTATATACATTTATTGAATACAAATTGTAAACTTTGTCACCCGGACAATAAAGTAGAATCGATTGACATCTCATTTGTCAAAAGTGGATAAGCGGTATGGATGCTAAGGTGAAAAACACATAGATATCCACAATAAAATGAATATACGTAATGAAATAGTTGTTTATAAAAAGTAAGTAGGCCTCGATCAATTAGCGAGGGGATATACATGAGCAGTCATGGCCCCCTTTATACCGGCGCCCTGGTTGGTCGCCTAAAACCGCAACTGAGCTGAGGTAAGCATAACACGCTATGACATGTACGCTCGTGGTATATTTCCATGGGAACGAATAATGCAGATTATACAATTTTGTCGTAGTGATTTCAAGATATTAGAATCGATAAAATTACATGCAAAATAATTTATATTACAACTAAACTTTTTTTTCAAGTGGAAAGGTTTTGATTATAACCATAAGTATATTTAATATGAAACGGGTGCTACCACAAAATAATTACCCTTAAGATATATTTATTGTATTCTGTATAAACGTTACATATACGAGTATTTATTTGATAATTCATTTTGATAGTGACTACAAGAAATAAATAACTGGTTACAGTTCCCGTAATTATTAGCAAATTTATTAATGAGTGTTGATGCTTGTGCGTTGTGTAGGTCAGGCGGGAGCTCTTCAATGAGATTATTTATTCCATATACTTTGCAATCGTTTTATTTACGTGTCTATTAATTGTTACAATATTAGGCAAACGATATAAATATTAAAAATGAAAGTACGGAAGCCGTGTCGCCGTCCGATGCTTGTCAAGCAGTAGTAGAGGTTCCTCTCTTCCCCTCGCACGCCCCGCAGGCCCCGCTGCCCTCTCCAGTTGCGCCGCCCGTGTCGTTTGCTATCGATGGTTGTTTTATAGGTAGGTAGGTGCGTTGACATGCCCCCGGCCTTGGAATCACCCGATTCCAACGAAGTTAGATAGGAATCTTCAGACTAGCCAGTAATCTTCTCCTCTTCAGTCGGGAACAGTGGACATATGCGTGTAAATGCCCGCTGGATCTCGCCTGCCTCGGTTTTGATGCGTGCCACGCGTGCGATGCCATCCTTTCCTGGATAAGTTTCCAAAACTCGTCCTAGACGCCACTTCAGTGGAGGCAAGTTGTCTTCCTTGATGAGTACCAGAGTGTTCGGGATAAGCTGAGACTTGCTGGTTTGCCATTTGGTTCTTTTCTGCAGCTCCGAAATATATTCTTTGGACCATCTCTCCCAGAAGTGCTGACGCATCTGCTCGATCCGTTGGTAGCGAGACAATCTTTGTGTGTTCTCAGCGGTCATATCTGGACTAGCTGGAGCTGTAAGCGGCCTGCCAATCAAAAAATGGGAAGGACAAAGTGGAAGCAAATCATTGGGATCTGTTGATAAAGGATACATAGGTCGGGAGTTGAGGACAGCTTCAATTTGTGCTGACACTGTACTTAGTTCCTCATATGTAAGGTTGGCATTACCTACAACCCTATGTAAGTGGGATTTACAGGACTTTATCCCAGCTTCCCACAATCCTCCAAAATGCGCCGAATAAGGGGGAATGAAAGAAAATTTTATAAGATTTTCCGATGAAAAATTAATAATTTGTTCTTTACAAAAAAAATAAAAATTTTGAGAGTTCCTTTGCAGCCCCTACAAAGGTCCTGCCGTTGTCAGAAAATATTTCTGCAGGCTTTCCTCGTCTGGAGATAAACCGTTTGAGTGCCAGTATGTATGCTTCAGATGTGAGGCTTGTGACCAACTCTAAATGTATTGCGCGTGTAGTAAAGCAGACAAACAGACAAATGTAACATTTTTCCAACTTCGCACCCCTTCCTTTGCGATTCAAAATATATACGGGTCCCCCGTAGTCAACCCCACATTTTAAAAATGGTGGACTCGGGTCTATACGTTCTGAAGGAATGTTACCCATTCGCAATTGTAAGGATTTGGCTTTCATACGAACACATTTAACACAGCTATGTACCGTGCGTCTCGATAGGTCACGTCCTCTAAGAGGCCACCACCTTTCCCTGATTGTGGCTAAAAGGGTCTGAGGCCCAGCGTGAAGTAAGACCTGGTGCTGGTATTGAAAAAGAAGCTTAGTGAAATAATGCTTAGTACACAGCAACACAGGATGCTTCTTTTCGTAGGTAAATAACTGTGAGTTCGAAAGTCGGCCTCCTACTCTAATTAAATCGTGTTCGTCAATAAATAAATTTAAACTAGAAATATTACGAAAACTTCGTATTGTACGATTGTGTTTTAAGGCGTCGTATAATTCTGAAAACGACTGCTGTTGTGATATGTGTGTCAGAACTCTAGTAGAATCGCTTAGTTCGTCCACCGACAGAGGGCCCGCTCTTTTGTGTGAATTTGTTTTTATACGACAATTGTAAATAAAACGCAAGACATATGCGGTAGTACGAATCAAACGATTATACGAAGAGAAACGTTCAAATGGAAAAGAATCTGATGTTTGACCTAAAGCTGAAATTTTTACTAATTTAAGTTCAGGCAATTCATCTAAATTATGGCAAATATTTTTATCATAACTATAATCTATGTTTTTCTCGTGTAAAAACGCTGGTCCGCTCAACCATATATCCGAAGATAGCAAGATATCGAGATGTACCCCGCGCGATAACAAATCAGCTGGGTTTTGTTTACCGGCAACGTGAGACCACGATGCATCTCCCGTTAGTTCATTAATTTCTACAACGCGTGATTGTACGAACGTTTTTAACAGGTGGGGTGACATACGAAGCCATCCTAGGACGATGGTTGAATCTGACTAAAAATGAACCTTATCGAACGTTAATCTCAATGAGTTTACTATTTTATTATATAATTTAGCTGCTACTAAACTACCACACAATTCTAAACGTGCGATACTGAGAACCGGTTTTATCGAAGCTACTTTGCTCTTCGCGCACAACAAGCGGACGGTCACTGTGTTATCAGTTAGGGTGCGCACATACGCGCATGCACCGAATGCATTTTGTGAGGCATCCGAAAAAATGTGTAACTCCGTTTGTTGCGCGTTATCGCATTTAATGTGACGAGGGAATTTTAAATCTTTTAAATAATGCAATTTATCGAGGAATAACTGCCATTCTATTAAAATGTTATGAGGGATCGGATCATCCCATCCTATTTTAGCCAACCACAATTTTTGCAATAGAATTTTTACAATAATTGTAATCGGTGACAATAAACCTAAAGGGTCGTAAATTTGGGATATGGTAGATAGAATTATGCGTTTGGTAACATGAGTCGTGTCTTGTTTACATTTCGTACTGAAAAATAATTCATCGCTAGTGTGTAGCCACCCTAAGCCTAATGTTTTTGTGTGACAATTTTCGCCTAGCGCCAAATCTTTGAATAAGGTCTGTGATTGTGAATTTTGAAAATTAAATACCCATTTTCTAAGAGGAAAACAACCCAAATTCAAAACGTCAAAAATCTTTTTTGTTATCTCTATAAGTGTGTTTTGATCATCGTGCCCAGTGATCAAATCGTCGACATAGAAGTCTTCGTTGATAATACGAGCGATTTCGTCATCCTTGCATTCGGATGCTAGCTGTTTGATGCATCGCATGCTGAGATAAGGCGCAGACGCCGTACCGTACGTTACGGTGTTGAGCTGATATACACCTAGAGGATCAGAAGGAGATTCCCTCCAAAGAATTAATTGTAAATTTCGCTGATCGGTTTGTATTAAAATTTGTCTAAACATTTGGGCTACATCAGCACAAGCTACGAATTTAAATTGACGAAATCTTAATAAAATGGAAAAAATATCATTTTGTAAAGTAGGGCCTGTATGTTGAATATCATTCAACGATTTCCCCGAAGAAGACTTGGCACTCGCATCAAAAACTACCCTTAGCTTCGTGGTAGTACTATGTTCTCTAAAAACACCATGATGAGGTAAAAAATAACAAGGTGTATCATAATTATAAATACGACTCATGTGACCCTGGTTCAAGTATTCACTCATGAAATCACAATACATTTTTCTATAATCGGATGGGCCGCGTTGCAACTTGCGTTCAAGTGACAGAAACCTGTTCTCGGCCGTCGCAAATGAATCACCTAATACATCAGCTGTTTCACTTAATGGAATTCGCACTGAGAATCTGCCGGTATCGTCTCGTGTAGTTGTGTGAGTGAATAGCTGTTCGCAAGCATTATCCGACTTAGACAATAAATGTGTGCCTTTTACAGGAATCTCTTCAAGTTCCCAAAAACGTTTTAGTTGATTGTCTAATGAAATATTACATTGGACTCGTTTAATATGTGATTTTTTACTATTTACATTGTGTATGTTTGTTTGGTATACGCAGCCTGAAATGACCCATCCTAACTTTGTGTTTTGCAAGTATGGACCACTTGGCAAACGAATTAAACCGTCAGATAAGAGATCCCAGAACGTATCTGCACCTATCAGCAAATCAATTTCACTAGGCGAACAAAAACTGGGATCAGCAAGTTGCAAGTTACTAGAAACTATAATATTGTGATCGTTTCCTAGTGACGGCAACCTGGCCGTAATGCAAGGTAAAACTAAACAATTAATGCGTGTGTTGTATGAACTAGTTTTAGACCTAAAAATAATTTTGCATAATTGTGTGGATTGAGTTACGCAATTACCTATGCCTGTGATTTGAACAGAGGACTGTATCATTGAAATACCTAGCTTTTTGCATAGTGACAAGGAAGCGTAAGAATTTTGGCTGCCATTGTCCAAAATAGCTTTTACTGTGTGATATTTATTGTTTACATCTGCTATTTCCACTAAGGCGGTCGACAATAATACTTGCTGTAATGTGTGTGAATTTAAATTATTATTGTCGTCCTGGTTTAGTGAAGTAGCATTGTAAGATGACGAATGTGTGTGTGTATGTGTGGAGTCTGTGCCGGGCTCGCCCCGCAGCAATGTCTGGGTTGTGTGTGCTGAAGGTTGTCAAAAATCTGTCAAAAAGTATAGACGTAAGTTTGATCGTCTCAGTGAAATTAAATTATAATAATTAGTTTTAGTGAATCTAGAGTAATTCAAGCAATAATTACTAACCTGGACGTCAAGGCATACAAGGTACTTGTGAAAACCATACCACATAACGCGGAATCTTGGAGTATTTAAGCAAACAATTATTCCAAAACATAATAACGTCCATGAATTTCAAATTTAAACATGTTTTTGGCATAATTAATGACCAATTAGAAACGACTATCATCACAATAATTACACACTAACCGGCACCTTCTATTTATGAATTGACATACGATATTTGACATTAAAGACATTGACAGCTCTGAAGAATGACATTGGCAGAAGGTAATTTTTGTCTATGAGGGAAGCAAAGTAAGAATATACAAACAGCCAAAACTTGTTTTTTCAAATCTGTTAAAGAAAATATTAACTCTGTACAATGGGTGATGAAAATGTTACTGTACGACAAACGAAAAATCTTAACACACATGACGAGAGCGATTCCTCATTATTTGATGCAACTATGATGAGCTTATCGAATACTTCAATTGATGACAGTCTAAATGAGCAGAAACGTGTTGAAAAACTGGAAGCTATGCTAGCATTGGCAAATCAAGAAATAGACAACTTAAAAATCGAAAATAAAAACTTAAAAATTGAGATACAAAACTGCCTTAAGAAGATAGAAGAGATACAAATAAAAAAAACACAAATATCACCTCATTCGTCAAATAAGAAAGGCAAACAAAAGAACATAAATAAGAGTACAATGAAGATGGATAAAACAATAAAACCTAAAGAAAGAGTTAGAACCGAAAATCAAAATGAAGCTAACGATACACCTACAACTAATGAAGTAAGGGATAAAACTACACCTAAAAAAGATAATAATAAAGAGGAGAATGTCAGTAATAAGACCAAGAAAAAACAGATACTAATATTGGCGGACCATCAAAGACGAAATACTAGGAACATAGTACAAAATCTGGTTGGAGCTGATTGTGAAGTAACATCAGTGTGGAAATCGGGAGCAAAAATGAAAGACTTACTTAATCCGGCTACAGAACAAGTAAATAAGCTAACAATGAATGATTTTGTTATTGTAATAGGTGGAGTAAATGATAACAATCCGTATGAATTTAAAACTACAATTATGAAGTGGTTATCTTCCATTACAAACACTAATGTAATTATTTCAGAAATTCCTTATAATTCGAGGCTACATGAATGGAAATTAAATTATGAATTGAGATATATATGTAGTCAGTATAGTAATGTATCATTTGTTGACATGCAATATAAAGAGATTATTCCTCATAAATCTAGCTTTACCCTTAATATATGTCGTTATCTTTTAAGAGAGATATTGCGTATTGAATATAGATTAAAAATTAAAAATTATTGTAATATGCAAAGATTGAATGTAAATAGTAATTATAACGCTAAAGAGGAAAATATAACTAAGAAAACATTTGTTAATAAATATGTTCAAACTGACTTATTTAATGACGATGATAAAACTGATTTAAATAATGAATACAATAATGAGACTAAGTTAGCGGGAGAAAGTAGTAGTAATGTAGAAGAGCTTTTTCGGGTCTGAACATATTTATTTATTTCATCAAAATATTGATGGATTAATTGGTAAACAGGACCGGTTATATATACACTTAAATAATATAGAGGCTGAGGAGAAAACATCAATTGACATTATATGTATAACAGAACATAATATGCTAGAGTGTGATATCCCACAATTAGTAGTACCAGGTTATAAAATTACTGCGTATTATTGCCGAACTAATAGATATGGAGGAGCATGTATTCTCTTAAAACACATGTACGAATATAGAATAATGTGTGACGTTGCAAAACTTAGTATCCCTAAGGTAGTTGAATGCTGTGGAATTGAGTTGATAAATGAAAATATTTACGTTTTATGTGTATACAGACCGCCAAGACAAAAAACAGATGAATTAAATGTTTTTTTCAAAGTATTCCAACAAATTTTAGATAGATATTGTTTTAAACCCAAACATAGGGTTATTGTGTGTGGGGACTTTAATATTGACATATTAGAGGACACTACAGAGACTTATACCTTCAAAAATATGGTACAGGACTCCAATCTAAAAATAGGCATTAAGGAGCCGACACGTTTAAAAAGTGGAACATGCCTTGATAATATTTTACATAATTTTAAAGGAAACAATACTAAAGTAATTGAACTGGCACTTTCCGATCACTCGGGAGTAGCATTAAAATTTCCGATTCGTAGTTCATACAAATATTCATTCATGTACACTAGTAAGCGAAATTATAATGAACATAATATACAAAAGTTTATAGAATGTATTTCAAGTCTTCATTTCACTGACGTATATGAAAGTAGTGACCCAAATGAGGCATTTAATAATTTTTATGATATATTCAAATTAATGTACGATCTTTGTTTCCCAATTGAAAGAAAAAAAAATAAACTTAAGAAAAAAGAAAAAATGGATATCAAGAGGAATAAGAACATGTAGTAAAAGGAAAAGACAATTACTATGGGAATATAGATTAAAACCAAATGTTCATAACAAAAATAAATTTAAACAATATGCCAAACGTTTTAAAAAAATTGTTCAGTTGACTAAAACGGCTCAAAACACATACTATATTAATAACTCAAAAAATAAATCAAAGGCGACTTGGAAAATAATAAATGAAGCAAAGAACAATTTACCTAGGGAAGAAATAAAACAAATCCTAGTGAACAAAAAATTAATGAAATGCCCTCTAGAAATAGCGAATGCTTTTAATAAATATTTTGTTGATGATGGTGAAACAAATAATAATAAAAAAATAATGACATCGAATAATTTTAATTGTAATTCCATATTTATGAGACCAGTAGACTACCATGACATTTTGATAATAATAAGGTCGCTTAAAAATACGAACAGCACGGGCTATGATGATATTAGTACAAAAATAGTAAAAATATCAGCTGAAATTATAGCGCCTATATTAGCCCATATTATTAATTTAAGTATTGATAAAGGAATTTTTCCCGATCGTCTGAAATTAACCGTTGTTAGACCATTATTTAAGAAAGATAGTAGAGAAAATATGTGCAATTATAGGCAACTGGCTTTAATACCAATCTTTTCTAAAATATTTGAAAAGGTAATACATGACGCACTTTACTCATTCTTTGAAAAGTATGACTTATTCTGTGAAGAACAACATGGTTTCAGAAAGAATAAGACTATAAATATGGCTGTATACGAGTTTCTTTCTAGAATAGTAAAAAATGTAGACAGTGGTAGACAGGTATCAGTATTATATATGGATATGACTAGAGCATATGACTTTGTCGATCACATTATACTAAATGACAAATTAAATAAATGTGGTGTAAGAGGTAACATTCTCAACTTAGTAACATCTTATCTGAGCAACAGAACTCAAGTGACACAAATAAAAAGGTTATGTCACAAGACTAAGTGTGAGATAACGTATACATCAGAAAAAAAAGAAATTAAATGTGGTGTTCCTCAGGGGAGTGTTCTGGGACCACTTCTATTTCTGATCTATATAAATGACCTTCCAAAAGCTATTGAGCACCCTATGGTTCTTTTTGCTGATGACAGCACTATAATATTTGAGTGTAATAATCCCGTGACATATATAGATGAAATTAACATGACATTGAATAAAGTAATTGAATGGTTAAAAAATAATAATCTGCTGATAAATCTAAAAAAAACGAAAAGTATGGCATTTAGCCAAAGACCAAAAAAAAGTCATATCAAACTTGAAATTGCCCACTCAGGGATTGAGATTGAAGAATCAGAGGTAACTAAGTTTCTTGGATTATACATAGAAAAAAACATGACGTGGAAATGCCACATTGAAAATATTTGTAAACGGCTTAGTACATTCTCATACGCTCTATATATGTTAAGAAAAGTTGTAAATCAAGATGCTCTCTTAACTGCTTACCATGGCTATGTTGCATCGACGATTAGATATGGCCTTATTTTCTGGGGGAATGCAACAGGAAAAGAAGAAGCATTCAAAGCACAGAAGAAGTGCATTCGTTCATTGTGTGGAATACATACTAGAGATTCATGTGTACCACATTTTAAAAAACTAAAAATATTAACATTGCCAGGTATGTATATATATGAACTAGCTCTTTTTGTGAGATTAAATATACATCGTTTCCAATTCCTCAGTTCCACTCGCATCAACGACAGAATTTGGCCGATGACACACAAGACATCTATGTTTGGTGCAAGTGTGTTTGGCATGGCTTCTATAGTATATAACAAGGTCCCAAAAAAAATTAGGAACTTAAGTTTAAATTTATTTAAGAGTCAACTTATGGAACTATTAATTGACAAATGTTATTACACAATTAATGAGTTTTTAGACGATAAAATATAATAATGTATGTATCGAATGAAGTAAGTACCTAATATTATTTAAATAGTTAATGAAATTATATGACTCAAACAAAATTTGCATACCAACGCAAGAAGGTAAAATGTAAAAGGGAAGAATAATATTTTAAGATCTCGATGTACCTACATTTTATGCAAATAAATAAATTGATTGATTGATTGATTGATTGATAGAAAAACTTAAAAATTTCTCACACGCGTACAAAGGGTGATTCGCATGACACTTGACGCATGAAAAACGTTTCGACTTAGAATCAGAAGTTGAAGATGTGTGCTTAGTAGAAAAAGGCCTTTGTGTAGTAATGTGACTGTGTGTGTGTTTTTGATGACTTGACGACACTTTCCGACTGCTTATATCAACTGTGCTCTTATTTTGAGATACTTTAATTGTCTCCAAAACATCGGCTCTGTTCTTAAGGAAATTTAATAAATCTGACAACAATATTTTCTCATTATTTTTTGTGATTGTGCTTTTATGAAGTTCCCACTCTCGTTCAGTTGACGGGTCCAATTTTGTGACGATGATGTAGACAATTAAAGTGTCCCAAGCATCGGTGGGCTCGCCTAACGTTTTGAGAGCACGAATATTTCTGAGAATAGTGTCGATTAATTTCCTAATTTGAGACGCAGACTCTTTAGTGACAACCGGTGCCGTAAATAATGCCTTACAATGATTATGTAATAATAAACGATTGTTGTTAAACCTATTATCAAGTAGTTCCCAAGCTGTCACATAGTTCTCTGCTGAGAACTCTAACGACTTAATCACTTGTAACGCTTCACCTTTTAAAACAGAACGTAAATAATGAAATTTCTGTATGTTGTCCAAATCCTTACGATTGTGAATAACGGACAAGTACGTGTCTTTGAATTCCAGCCACTGATCGTGATGACCTTCAAACGGGGCCAAGGTCAAAGTCGGTAACTTAATGACTGATTTCTGGCCAGACGTAGTCTCAGAAGAGGGAGAATCATTTAAAATAGCTTTACATTTGGCTACTATCGCATAATACTGATTCTCAAAGGTTTCCCTCTCGACGAGTTCTTTTTCTGACTGGCTATCGGACACAATTAAATCGATTTCATCTTGCAATTTGGAAAACTGATCAAATAACTGTTGTGACTTATGAAAACGTTCCTGTAATTCAATTTTACGCAGCTCAGGTAACTGTGTGGTATCAAGGGACTGCACATATTTTGTGAACAAAGTGAATTTCCCCTTGACGATGCCTCTTTTTTTGTTTAAATCTTTGAAAACATCATCAAAACTCTCAGTATCTATAGATTGGCGCTTTTTGGTCATTGTGTGATGTGAGAAGCAAGGACAAAGTACTTACGATTTTTCTGGAAGTTTTTTGATAATCTGCGAAGCGGGTAGGTAGCACACGCGCGATCGAAAGCACTGGAATTTGCAAAAATCACACTGTTAGCACAATTGGGACTCAAGAACTGGGAAGGAACTGGAATTGATTGACCTGACCGTATGTAGCTCCGCTGGTCTTCCGCTGAGTATCCGTCTTCGAAGGAAATTATGTTGATGCTTGTGCGTTGTGTAGGTCAGGCGGGAGCTCTTCAATGAGATTATTTATTCCATATACTTTGCAATCGTTTTATTTACGTGTCTATTAATTGTTACAATATTAGGCAAACGATATAAATATTAAAAATGAAAGTACGGAAGCCGTGTCGCCGTCCGATGCTTGTCAAGCAGTAGTAGAGGTTCCTCTCTTCCCCTCGCACGCCCCGCAGGCCCCGCTGCCCTCTTCAGTTGCGCCGGCCGTGTCGTTTGCTATCGATGGTTGTTTTATAGGTAGGTAGGTGCGTTGACATGTTATGTAATCAATTAATTGCGATTGAAGAATATCTTAACATAATTATTCAAAACTTTTATCGATAGTTGATCGATGTCTCCTTCACAACGTGCGTTCGCAACCCTATTAATTTACCTACCAATGCATTTCAACTTGGACCGTTGCATTGTGAAGTTATGAGTAAAATGTAATATAAATTTACTGAATTTCTAAATGGATCCCATATGCTTTGTGATAGGATTTATCGTGGTCCAGGATGCCAACAATCGAACTTGGTGTGGCACGAGCAAACGGCCTAGAAACATCGAAAAGTTCTCAGCATGGTCTCGGTGGGTATTTTTTACCAATGTCTTAACGGGTGACAGTGCTCTCGTATTTACTGGGTGCCAATAGCCAATGGGTCACCGCACGACCAATCGGGCCAGTAATGAGAAAACTCGATCCCAATGCGTCCCGACTTGCGACAGACTATTCGTTCTAGGTGCCCACCAATTAGATCACCGGCATGAGCAAACGGCCTTGGTAAAGCGATTATCCATTGCATTATGCACTATGGTCAGATCTTTTAGGTTTCAGCAATTTTATATTGCTAAAACTCAGTGTTTCGGAGTGTCTAGTGAAATATGTCAAATGTCTGTGTTTACTGAAACAAGCAGTGTTACATGTGAATTTGTCAGAGTTAAAATTCTAAAGTGGTGTAATGTTCTGCGGATCGAATTGAAAATTAATATTGGTAAGTTTCACACAAATATCTCTTACGCGACTTTCGAAATATAGTGTTATATGTGAACTTACGTTGATTTTTAGGTGCTCTTTTATTATACGATTCAAAACACGTCATTGAGCGATTGAAAATAAGCTCTAAAGGTAAAGTAATTCCCAGATATTAAATAATGACTTTTGAAACCCAGTTTTACACGCCATTGAGGGAATAAAATGACCGAAAATGGCGTGTAAAACTGGGTTTCAAAATCACCATTTAATATCTAGTATCGGAGCATGAAAGCACAAAACTTACCCCAGCTCAGGTGAATTTCGGCAGAGAACTTAGATTACCTGTGGATCTCCTAACGGGGAGGCCACCAGAAGACCCATGTACTGTGCCAGACTACGTCTTCGATCTTCGAGAGCGAATATGGAACATCTATGACTTAGTTCGCGAAAACGGTTTACAAGCAAGTGAAAACATGAAGACTAGATATGACCGAAGAGCGAACTCACGTGGCTTTGAAGAAGGAGTCTTAGTATGGCTTCATAACCCAATTCGCCGGAAAGGAAAATCACCGAAATTACAAACGAGATGGGAAGGCCCATACAAGATCATTACGCGAATAAACGACGTGACCTATCGGATCCAACGTCAACCAAGAGGGGCACTCAAAGTTGTGCACATAGACCGTCTAGCACGTTATCATGGCAGCAATAGTGACGCTCGGGACGCGCGTCTTTAAGAAGGGGGCAGTGTCGCGAACGAGATAGATGTAGAATATTCGCGAGTAAGAACTCTGCTGGCGAGATAGACTCGGAATGTTTGCGAGTGGAATCGTATAGAAAGACGTCAGGATAATGCAAGCGAAACTAGGCCTTATATTCTTTCAGCATAAAGGCTAGAGTTCTTTGAATGGTCGTCGGCTTAGTCGCACTCACACATACATACCGGCGTCTCGATGTTTCCCGTCAATCGAAATACATTCGTCAAGTGAGGCGAATATTCGAGAAAAGTGTAGACCTTTGTATCGGCGCATATAAAAAGGCGATCGAGTGCGCGTCCCGCCAGTACAGTACGAGCTACGAAAGCGATAACTTCGAAGCGAACCGAAGCGAAGGAAACCTACCTAAGTGCGACAAGTGGAAGTACCTGCGACTACTACAATTAATAACAACTTAGCATTGGTTTTCTAGTAGGAACAGTACAGTGTGTAGATATTACATCCCTAAAATTAACAATATAATATTTTATCACTCTGATAAGAATACTTATGTGACAAGACATTATTTTAGTTAATGATGATGTGCAATGAACTTTAATGTAATAGGAAAAAAATATAAAAATGCTAGAAATAACGGCTGCGGTGTATCGGATGGTTTCGTTTGGGCCATGGAAGGTGGTATGACCTGCAATATCCTTATATTCAGTTGTGGTCTCTCGTTCACATCTACTTGGGTCTCCATGGTAATGCGACTCGTCGGTGGTGGCCTTGGTCTTGTGGGCTTTCGTGTCCATGGGTCTTGTTCGGGGTCGATTGTCTTTATTAGGTGGCCTTTTCCTAGAATTACTTTTTGTCTTGCAGTGCCTCTCGTAACCACTATGACCATTCTAAGCGTACGACTGATGTTCACGGATCGTCGTGTGACCTATTTATGCGGAATCGTGGTGTAAATTCGGTTTGCTGGTAGATTTGATTTTTATTTGTTCTTATAGTGATGTACCAGTTATTGATTCATAGTGTTGTGTTATCACTTTGTTTAAATTTATTGGTTTATGATTTTTTTTTTTATATCTTTTATGTGTGTTATATATTGTTTCTTGGTGTTTGGGTTTTGTAACACGAAAATAACTGGCGATCTTTCCACTATTACTTTGTAAGGTCCTAATTATTTTAGTGCTAATTTAGCGTAAAAACCCTTGTTTGCGTCTTATTGTGTAAATTCCCTTTTAAGCACTAAGTCGTTTATACAAGGTTTCCAATATTGCCTTTGTTTGTTGTAGTAGTGTTTTTACTGATGCGGCTGGTGTAGAAAAGTTATTTAATTCGTTTGTTTTTCTAAAATATCGTGTTCCTACAGCAGTTCTTGCTCAGTACCCCCGTAGTTCCGCATACGCTGCAGAATATAACTTTTTGGGATTTACAATTTTTTGCGTTGTGGTTCGCTTTACCGCAATTCCAACAATGTAACTTGCTGTCGTATTGGGGATGTATTTTTTTCCGTGTTGTTTTTTCCGGTTGATGAATGTCTGCGAACTGTTTTCTTTGATTCTGTAGGTCTCTTACTTTATTTTCGTCGGACCTAATGGCTTCGAAATCGCCTGCCCTTGCCATTAGTTCTTTTAGGTTTTTGAAGTCCTCTCTTTTTATATAGTACTAGCTGTTGCCCGCGACTTCGTCAGCGTGGACTTTAGTTTATAAGAATCTTTATTTTGATATTTTAATAAAACCGGTCAAGTGCATATCAGGTCACGCGCAGTGAAGTGTTCCGTAGTTGTGAATTTCGACTTAGAATTAAAACTAAAGATTTCATCACCATCTCAGCCCTTCTTCCGTCCACTGCTGAGCATAGACATGTCTTCGTCGACACATCTCGGTCCTGTGCTGCTCACATCCAGGTGTAACCCGCGACTTTGATTATTTCGTCAACCCATCGCATGGGCTCCGTCAGGCCAGTTGCCCTGCCTAGTGCTACTTTAAGTTCATGACCGTTACCAAATTACAGCTTCTTGGTACTAATTATCTCTAAGTAAAACCACGGACAGAGAGACAGACAGAAATGGCGAAACTATAAGGGTTCCTTGTTTACTACGATCACACATTATCTCTAGTCACAGTCTAAGTCGTCGTTCTTGCCAGATATTTTGACGGCCCTTCTGCCATCATGGTTCTGCCAGCATGGACTGTAAACTACATGTAAACTTACACTGTTACCGAATGTTACTGCTACGCCGTGGGTCTCTCTAATACGAAATACTTATGCAATACGTAGTGACTTTGCTAATATTTCATTCATCTTCCGTCTTTTAGCGTCAGTTTCCACATCACTAATCTGTTGTAGCTCTCTGCAACGATCTGCTGCCACCGTCTATACGTATCACCCCCTCTCCCCCACCCTCCTGATGTGGCGGTGCAATGGTAAGCCTTGTCAAACATGTCTTTCGCTAAGCGGGAGATGAAAGTCAAGAAATAAGCATTTCTACTTTAAGTCTCGACGGATGACGGCGTTCCTCAAGTAACCTTAAACATAGGTTTTCTTAAGATCGCCTTAATCATGAGCCGCGTCCGTAGCTGGAAGCGAGAGGAAAGTACTGGATAGACCTTCCCCCGGGCCATCTTCACTATCGTCACCATTCTATTGATGTGGACTTTCAAGCTGAGGCATCTGCCAAACTTTAGATACCTCCAGGTATTTGACGTGCCAGTGTCTCGGCACATTTTACCAGTAGAGATTCAAGGATGGTAGGAAGTTAGTGTTCTCTGAGATCAATGTCTGCTTAGTGTTCACTAAGAACCTCCGTTTGAAGAGTTTCTCGGGTAGGGCGTCCTATACGGCTGTTTAGAGGTTTGGAGAACTGAAAAATGACCATGATCTTTCGTTCCTCAGGGAAGGAGGTCACAATACTAAGTAGTCTTGGTATGGGTGTTCCATACATTTTTATTGCAGTGCCTAACCTAAATTTAACCTAACCTTTTTTCCCTAACCTTTCTTTTTACGTGAGGAAAAGGTGCCTTTCGGCCACAGGAAATCGGACGGTTATGGCTCTCACTCACAAAATAACTCATGGTGACATAACGGCGTTACCGCTTTTGCCAAGGCCGTGTGCTAAATCTTGCTCCAAAGACCTGGTATACGGCGACCGCTTATCAGCGGCTTCGGCTGAGCTCATTCGAGGTACTCTCTCAGTTATCGAGAGGAGTCTGAGTGGCCTGCGCGGTGGTACATCGGCCTTCAATTTTATCCGCTAGGGTAAAGACGCGTGTTGACACAAATGCTCCTTTCAACCTAGAGGACCGTATTTGTGGAGCGACGGAATCCCGTTCCCATCGCCCGACAGGCCCACGTCATGGAGGCAGCAGTTGCGCCTCTTTTGCGCGGGAAAAATCCCTTCGGACACCTTGCCAGTAACGGGAGACCGGTATGGTTATGTGGCGTTTACCACTAAAAACTCCGCGGTGTTACCTCTCAGCCACTATGGGCCAGCCCCGGCGCGGCGACCGCTATGGTGGTCCGTGACTCGCTCACTGCACCCTATGCTTTAGTCAGAGGACATCCCCTGCGCCTAACCTAATACTTCCTATTTTGATTCCTTTTTCCATTTTCGCGCCCACAATCATGCTAAAAATGGCCGTTTCATGGCGTTGGATCTTGTGGCCCTAGGTTCTGTGTATTTTTAACAGCGCCATCTATCGGTGACCAAAAAAAACTAATAAAAACACTCCGAAAACATCAAAATAGTAAATTTTAGGGTTCCGTATTCCGTACCCGAAGGCTAAAATCGGGACCCTGTTACTAAGACTCCGCTGTCCGTCCTTCCGTCCGTCTGCCTGTCTGTCACCAGGCTGTTTCTCATGAACCGTGATAGCTAGACAGTTGAAATTTTCATAATGATGTAATTCTCTTGCCGATATAACAACTAAAAATAGAGTAAAATAAATATTTAATTGAGGCTCCCGTACAACAAACGTGATTTTTTATAGATAACGGGACGGAGCCCTTTGTGCGCGAGCCCGACCTTCACTTGGCCGGTAATTAACTTTATTATTTTATAAAAACCTTAATATAAAATTGACAAAAGTTTTAGCCAATGCTACTGTACAGTTTATTTCATAGCAAATTTTCGAACAAAAATCTTTGACGTGATTCTTTAAATTGATATAACTTTTTTATTTATCAACGGATTTTAATGAAACAACCACTTCATTTTAAGTGAAACTTATTTAAATACATAAATGAAAATCGCAACCGAAGTTGTTCAGCCGTTTCTGAGATTAGCGTCTACAAACACAGTTTTTCGAACAAAAATGTTTGACGTGATTCTTTAAAATTGATTTAACTTTTTCATTTATGAACGGATTTAAATCAAACAAACACTAAATTTTAAGTGAAACTTATCACAATATTTCAATGAAAACCGCAAACGAATCGGTTCAGCCGTTTCTCAGATTAGCGTGCACAAACGCACAGACAAACAGACAAACCGACAAACAGACAAAAATTCTAAAAATCATTGTTTTGTGTTCTATTGCGTTGGTAAAAGCCCTCAAAAATATTTTTACTCATTTATCTTCCATGTACAGACAGCGATCGGTTACGATTTTATTATATGTATTGATGATGATTGATGATGATTGATTTGTAGTTCGGGCGCATGTTATTGTAGATTATTTCAATTGCTTTGATTTCGCTCATTTTTCCGTGTCGCCTAATGAGTGTTTGCATTAACGTTAGGTAATCTATAAAACGTTCTTCTGTATATTGTCTTCTTGCTGCTATACGGCTGAGTAAATTCGTTTCGTAATTTCTTGGGAAAAATAATAGTTTAAAGTCATCTTCAAAGTCCTTTCATGTTTCCCAACTGCTGTTGTTATTTCTATACCACGATAATGCATTTCCTTTAAAAAGTTTTGGTAAAAATTGTAGTAGATCGTCTTTTTTCTTTGGGATTGTTTTTATGAGTTCATCCAACCTTTCGAGAAAATCTACCGCATCTCCCGTCGTATCAAAAGTCACGTTCCACTTAGAAAATATTTTTTCTATGTTTTGCATATCCTTGATATCCTCCATTTTGGTATTTTCTGCTTCTTTGAATTCTTCCTGGGTTTCTTCTTCGTGTATTATTGTTAGTTCTTTCGCTTCTTGTTCCCTTACTGCATGGACTAGTGTTTTTCTTAATTCCTCGACTGGTTTGTTATCCGCCGATATGCCCCTTCCTTGGAGTTCCTCGACCAACTCGTCTTTTTTCAGACCGTAGATCCAGGATGTTGACATCAGAATGTCTTCTTTTCTTCTTGGTTTCTAATCTTGTTTGTATAGTAGACTTTATGTTTACCTTAATGTGATTTGAGCCTCAGCTACCTCTTGTTAAACCCTTAGGACTTAGTACAGGGTTCCTTAGTTATCCCCCCCGATGTGGTTCCCATCTTGTCCCGATGGGGGAGCTCAGTACCTGCGGTTGCCTCGGCCGCAGGGAAGCTAAGAGGAACCCATTGCCCGGGTTGAGGCTTAGGCCACCCCGGGCCCGGCGGAGGCCATTCCTGGAGGGAATGGCCTGGCTGTGGGGGAAGGGGGGTGACGATGACCCCCCTACCATCACAGCCGTGGAAGGGGTCGCGGGGGAAGAGGAGTGTCGGTGTGTCGTTGCCGCTCGCCCTATCCTCCGCGACCAAGCGCGGCCGTGGCGCTTGGCACGGCATCGGTGGGGCCGCAGGGGAAGAGGAGTGTCGGTGTTACGTTGCCGCTCTCCCTATCCCCTGCGGCCGGCTGTGTGGGCCCCGGTCGCCGTCAGGTGGACTGGGGCAGGGCCTGCTTTCGCAGGCCCCAAATTATGAGGGCTGGATGGACGGTGGAAACGGGATTCCATTGACCAACGGACAGCCCTCCGGAGTGGAAAGCAGGCGCGTGTGCGTGTCAGCGCGCCTGTCCTTGGGCCAAGAGGCCAAGGCGGCGGTTACTCCGGCCCTTCTGATTCAGCAGAGGGTGCCGTGAGGCCGTTGGCAAGCCGGGGCCGCTTAAGGAGCGGCCGGCCGCGCCGGGGCTGTGGAGCATGAAGAAGCACACGGTCCCGGCCGATAGCGGCTGAGAGGTGACACCGCGGAGTTTTTAGTGGTAACACCACATAACCTTACCAGTGTTCCGTAACCGGTAAGGTATCCGAAGGGATTTTCTCCGCGTCAAACAAAAAAAAAAAAGGGTTCCTTAGTTATGAACCAATGTACTGCAATCAGTGAAATGCCACTCAGTTATTGACCTTTTTGGGTTCGCCCGGTTGATTGTTCCTTCTAAGGATACCCTTAGTGGGTTTTTAAGTTGGGCGCCAATGTGACGTAGCGTTTGCGCGGGAACGAACCACGGACGCTAACATCAACATAAAATTTAGAGACTCCGTTACCAGAGTGGTATGACGGGGTCTGTGCCTATGGTGTTGATCGAGAGGGATGGCAAATCAAACCACTTCTACACAAGACGACGATATTTATTACAAGTTCCACAAAGTCTCTTAGACTAATCTTATGCTAAACTTAACCTACCGAACCGTATCACTTATCTTATTAATCAAAAATAAGAAAGGGAGAGTGGACGCAAGGGGTTGCGTACACAGTGATACACGGTATGTCTGAATTTAGTCGTCTTCGGCAATCTATAATGGCTATATATGGCGCGTACGGTACGATCAATAAAATCACTGGGGCGCTAAGTAGTGCGCCAAGTGAGGATACGGGTCCGCTGGGCGTCTGTAACGGGACGCCGCGGGAAATAGGGACTCAGATTGTACTCCTAACAATCGGTCTCATAAAACGGGTCACGCCAGAGGCGTCGGTAACCAAAGGGTGCGCGGCCCTAGGGTTTTACGGAAAGCACAAGCCGGTAGGTACGCTCAGTTATCATCGGGAAGAGGGATTATCTAGACTCCACTCAAGGGGTTGAGTGCCTGCTCCTAATAGAGGATCGTTCAGGGTACAAACTCGGTGTGCTACGGGATGAGTGATCATCACCACTCAAGAACGGAACGGGACGGAAGTGCTATCTAGCACTGACCGGGAGTGTGCGCTCAGATCACGACGGAATGAGGGTTCCCAGACGCCACTCAGGGGGGTGAGAGCTTACACCAAACGGTGTCCAGAGGACGGAACGCTCAGGGCACAAACCCGGGTACGCTCGGGGCGTGACGGGATAAGGGGTCGCCAAGACTCCACTTACTAACGGGCCCGAGGGCCTAATTATAGAACCTGCGGGAATAAACGGGATCACGCTATCGAACGAGGAAAAACCCCCGCCGACCAATAGCCCTCGGAAATCTACGGGGAAGCTAAGGGATTTCGCTATCGAACGAGGACAACCCCCGCCGACCACTAGCCCTCGGGAATCTACGGGGACGCTATCGAACGAGGACAACCCCCGCCGACCACTAGTCCCGGTGAAACCTAAGGAATTTCGCTATTGAACGAGGACAACCCCCGCCGACCACTAGTCCCGGTGGAACCTAAGGGATTTCGCTATCGAACGAGAATAACCCCCGCCGACCACTAGTCCCCGTAGAACCGCTATCGTAAGAGGATAAGCCCCCGCCGACCACGGTGGACAGCCCGGAATGGAATGACCATTAGTTCGCCGCCGTTTGCGCTTATATAGCCGGCCGCTGCTAGCGGCACGAGTGGGGGAACCGGTTTGAAGCGGATTTGACTGGTATGACGCAGTATGCGTATCGCTGTGGGCGTTACGTTGTTTCTTATTTATGTGGGTAGTGACGGGCAGTTCGGAGAATGCTACGTCACAAGGAAAATAAATTTCCGTTCCTGTTAATAAAATTTAAATATGGGCTGAGAACTAATCTCACTTCTGATTTTAGACCTAAGTGGAATTTAATAAAAAAAATAACATTGGATGAATAACACAGCATTTAATTATAAAAACGAACTAAATTAACAAATTAAGCTAATCACCAATTAAATTAATAAATAACAGGAACGAAAATGAATTTTTACGCAAAGAAATAAGAACAATATCACTCTGATGATGTCTCAACTAGTCGAACGCCAGCAGCAAAGAGGCCGAGCTGCCGTTGCGATTCAATATAAAGCCGGTTCGGGTTGCCACTCGCTTAAATTTGGTTTCCTATTTGTAACTCGTCTAACAATATAGTATAATAGTATATATTATAGAATATGGTATGGAAGTATGGATATATAATTGTAAAGTTATTATCAAAGCCCAGAGTAGGTAAATTGCATTCGTGTACTTGTATCACAGACACATGGGTAAACCTTTTTCTCAGGATTTCATTTCAGTATTTACGGGATTTTATTTATTTTGAATTTATTAATTCTTAAATACCTACTACATATGGAATACACATCCTTCATGTGAATAAAAATTTTGAAATTACAGAATAATCTTTTTAATCTCGGAAGCATCTCCATATTAATATATATTTCAGATTATTGACTCAAAATCAATTTACCTACTCCGGATTTTGATTATTATTATATTACCAAACGAAAACTCGCGTGTAAATAATAATTCATTCTAACACTTCTGCTCTTAACAGTACTCACCTGAAATTTATACAAAAAAATAATAAAACGGGGGCTTCGCGACCGTGGGCTTCGCGGACAAACAAATTTTAAAATTCGGGTGCTTCCCGGCCGGGTGCTTTGCGGACTGTGGGCTTCAGATGGTGACGTGCCGTCAAATTGACGTCGCGCAGAAAAAATCCTGAAATATCATTCGAACGGCTTGTTCCCTGACCCTGTTCCCCTTAGTAGCTGCTTGTTTCTCAGTTTGGCGTCCTCTGGTAATCAAACTGGATGCCGCACTCACATAGGTGAGGAGAAAGAGGGTACGCGACGTCAATTTGACGTCAGGTCACTAATAGCGTTAGTATTTTATGTAGCACGTTACCACTGAAAATTAATCCAAACGAAGAAGATTTTAAAAGTTAAGAATGTTAGAGTCTTAAATACATGTTTTTTATTATTTCAAAATAAATTGTTTTAAATTTATTCAATAAAATAGGCGAAAATTGACCATCCTCTCGAATCGCCCAAAACCTCCCTTATCTCCGTCCTTATATCTTAACTACTGTACTGGGCCTAAAATTCGAAAAAAAATACAAAGCATACATCTTTACCTATGAATTACAGAAAACCTTATAAGAAGTCTATGGTATGTAAATTATAATAGTAAATTTTATTTTACATCAAATTTATATCAATGTATAGCAAAAGCCTGGAGGAGTTAGTTTGACTCGCATTTTTCCAGTTTCTTTTATGGGATCAATATGCATAAATGATTTTATTTCATTAATAATTACTTAATTAGTAATAAGATAAATAATTACTTTTCTTTTCTTTGATTTTTTTATAAATTTATGTTGATTGAACTCATGTCTACGAACAAAGTCGAAAAATTGATACCAAGTTTTAATGGGTATTTTTATAATAAATATTTTAGTTAAAGTATAACGAAGGTATTTTATTAACAAAAAAAGACATCTTCTTGTACATAAAATACTTTATTTCATCCCCCATGCAGTTATTCTCCTGTAACTTGGCTTTTTAGCAGTACGTCAAAATGACGTCACGTCACCAATTCTGTGGCTTTTATTCACGTCACCAGTTGAAGGTTAACGGCCGGACCCAATTGTTTTAGTATAATTCACCAGAATCCAACGTGCGTTTTGCCAATTTTCACAAGACACGTCGCGGGGCTTTCAAGATTTTCTTATATAACAAACAAACAAACAAATACACAAACTCACTTTCGCATTTATATTATTAGTAGGAAGGATAGGATATAGTAGGATATTCATAACTACACAAACTACGTAAAAATAATAATAATAATAAACTTAATTTTAAAAATAGTTGAGTCCGTAACGTGAGCCACATCTAGTTGCGCTTACTCCGTTCACAATCACTAAGTACACGCACACATTGACACGTTTTTTATCGAGTTTCGAAGATGACAAACTAGTTCCGCGCGAGTAGCCAGCACGGAGCAAATATTGTTTGTTATTGTTTATCTACCGACATTTTGTACGCGTCCACTGAATGTAATATTTTTAAGTTCTCATTGTAAGTGAATTTGTAGATTCTTTTATGAGAATAAATTTCTTTAACCATATATGATTTAATCATTAAAACCCGGTAAAAAAAAATACACAAATATAGCTGAATAAGTATTTTATGACATGTGTGACGCAGCGATCGGCGAGCCGACGTCGCCGCACACAAACGCCTTTGGAACCTTCTCGAACATTCCACTACTCACACAGCTACAATCGATACGTGCCGTTTACAAACCTATTCACGATAGCGAACCATGTATGATCTGGTTTCCCCCACCTTCCCCCGACTCCGCGACACACATAACGCAGAGCGAGTCCAGTATAGGCCGATACTCGTTTGGGTATCCGCCTGGGTCGCTTGGATCAAAAGTCTAAGTACGATCAGGTTTTCCCTTTCCTGTCCCCTTCCGTCCCCCGCGGCAGCTTGTGTCGAAAGTCTCGAGTACGGTCAGGGTTCCCCAATCCTCACCCCTCCTAACCCCCCCCCCTAGCCTACACTGTCTTAAATCTAGATTTAAGACAGTGTAGGCTAAGTCTAGGTTAAGGTCTGATATGCAAACCTGTAAATAAAGAATTGTAACCGTTGGTATAGTTGGTTTCAAACACACCCATCCCGGTAGGTTACCTCATTAGAACCCCCAGACCCTTGTCATACCAGGGTGGTAACAAGGATCTGTTCAATTTATGTTGATGACATCGTCCAGGGGTTCGATTCCCCGAAAACGCTTCATCACATTGGCGCCCAACTAAATGACCCACATTTGGGGTCACAGGATCAATCGGGAGATCCATAACAGGAGCCAATTGTTTAGTTACATTGCCTTCTTGTTAGTAAACCCCAGGCCGGGAAATTCTTAAGGTCCACCGGGATTCCGCAAATAAAATCATAAGTACCACTGTACCACACCGCGCTAAAAATAAAATTAAAATCCGTACCCTCAGTAATAATAAAATATATATCGCGTTGTTGTTTAAATAAAAAAAAAACGTGTAATCGTAAATAAATAAAAATAATAATAATTCCCAGTTCTAGAGTAAAATAAAACCCGTGTCTTTGCGATCCGCGTAAATAAACACCACTGTATAGCCGCGTTGTTAATAAAATTATAAAAAAAAATACATAGAAAACCGGAAATGCCAGTATCCTGGGTGTACAATTTGGAAAAAGAAGAACTTATAAAAGAACTAGAATCGAGAGGTAGACTAGCAACTGAGAAAACCGTAGAAGAGTTGAGAAAAACACTTATACAAATAACTAGCTGATGCCCGCGACTTCGTCTGCGTGGACTTTAGGACTCCGGCATATAAGTATGATCATCAGGCTGAAAACTTTTGCTAATGCGTCATTAATGTATATTTCTAACAGTTTAGCTGGACCATTATATTTTTGCATCAGGACGTGTTCCAGATCTTCGAGTTTTATATCTCAACAATAAAAGTTAATCAGGCTGAATAACTTTTGCTAAGACTTCATTTTTATATTTCTTGTTATAGTTTAGCTGGACCATTATGGTTCTGTATCATGTGTTCCATTTTTCAAAATCAATTATAGCCTATATGTTGATAAAAAAGTTTCATTCAAATCCGTCCAATATTTCCGGAGATTAGCGTATACAAACAGATTTTTTATTTAATTTTTTACTATATTACAGTCTCCATCGCCCCATTTTTTAAATATATTTTATGTACAGATACATTTTTTTACTGTTTTACTATACGTAGAGACCATTATGTTTCTGAATCAAGTGTTCCAGACTTCGATTTTTATACCTCAACAAAAAATGGTCAATCAGGCTTAACTACTTTGGCTAAGGCGTCATTTTATATTTCTTATAGTTTAGCTGGACCATTATAGTTCTGCATCAGGTGATCCAGGTCTTCGATTTTTATAATCCAACAAAAAATGCTCAGCAAGCTAAACAACCTTTGCTAAGGCGTCATTTTTATATTTCTAGTCGTGTAACTGGACCATTAAGGCTCTGCATCAGGCGTTCCATTTTCCAAAATTAATTATAGCCTATATGTTGCTCAGGCTTAACAGCTACATAACAAAAAAAGTTTCATTCGAATCCGTCCAGTATTTCCTGAGATTGGCGTGTACTAACAGACAAACAATCGCGCATAGAAAAATTATCTTTAAACTTTAAATGATGATAACTTTTTTATCTGACAACAGATTTAGATAAGCAAAGCCTATATGTTGCTCAGGGATGAGCTTAATCTTTTAGTGAAAACCGCTTAAAAATCTGTTCAGTAGTTTCAAAGATTAGCGAGTACATACAGACAGACAGACAGACAAAAAAATCCGAAAAAATCTTTTTTGTGTTCTGTTACTCTTTTTTTATCGCCCACATCCATTTTTTGTAATTGTTATCAAATGTACAGACACGTGTTTCCTACTGCTTTATTATATGTATTGATGACTAGCTGCTGCCCGCGACTTCGTCAGCGTGGACTTTAGTTTATGAGCATCGTCATTTTGGTATCTATACATAAAGGTATAATAAAACGGTAAAAAAGTGTGTCTGTACGTAAAATATATTTCCGGAAAAAAAATATAGAGGCGATGGAGACATAGTAATGGAGTAAGAATTTAAAACAAAATGTCTGTTGGTCTTTTTGGACACGCTAATCTCCGGAAATACTGGGCGGATTCAAATGAAACTTGTTTTTAATATAGCTGTTAAGCCTGGGCGATATATAGGGTATAAATTATTTTGCAAAATGGAACACCTGATGCAGAACTACAATGGTCCAGGGAGAATATAAAAATGACGCCTTAGTAAAAGTTGTTCAGTCTGATGAGCATTTTCCATAGATATAAATTCAACGAACGCGAACGAAATCGCGGGCTTAGGCTAGTTTTCAATAAAACCGGTAAAGTGCATGTCGGGCCACGTGCAGTCAAGGGTTCCGTAATTAAACCTACACTATATGCAAATGCCGACTTAGAGTTAAAACTAAAGAGTTAAAAACAGTTAATTCATTTCAATATTTATTTGAAGTAGTTTTATTTATCTTCCATGCTGGTCTGGGAAAAAGGAACTTAACATGCAGATTGTAAAATCCGATCGAGAGAATGGGCGAGATTTGAATCAAATAGGTGATGCGGCTAGCAACCCACCATTATTTATATTCCCTTTTTATCTTAACGTCCACTATCACACTAAGCGCGGCCTTTGGAACTTACGGCCCTGGTCTGCATACAGACAAAATTACATTTGCACTTTACATGTAACCCATGCCAAATTTCAGCTTTCTAGTTCTAATTGTCTCTAAGTAAAACCGCAGACAGAGAGACAGATGGGTATGGCGAAAAGGGTACCTATTTTACTACGAAATCATAAAAAAGATCACACATTACCTCTTTGTGTGGACTAAGTCGTTTGGAATTTAACATTGTAAACACTGTAACCAAATGTTCTGCTTGACCGTGGGTCTCTCAAAAACTGAATATTTATGCAATAAGTAGTGACTTTGCTGTATACTTTATTCACCTTCCGTCTTTCGGCGGGAGTTCCCACAGCAATGTTGTAGGTCTCTTCAGCGGAGTGCGGCCAACGCCTATAACGTTCCTACTTTATGTCCCGACAGATGACGGTGCGGCGTTTCTCAAGTAACGCATAGCCTCATAGGCCCCTAAAACATAGGTTTTCTTAGGTTCGGCTTAATCCAAAACCGCGTCCGTAGCGGGAAGCGAAAGAAAAGTCACCATCCTATGGATGTGAGCTTTCAAGCTGAGGTATCTGCCAAACTTTAGGTACTCAAGGTATTGGATGTGTGAGTGCCTCGGCACATCTTCCCCAAAGAGCTTCAAAGGCAGCAAAGCAGTCATTAATCTCAGAGAACGTCAATCTCCTGCCAGATTGACGTTCTCTGAGATTAATGACTGCTTCTTGTTCACTGAGAAACCTCTATTTTAAGAGCTTGTCAGGCGGGGCGTCTAGGGCTGTTTGGAGGTTATTTGTGGCGTACTTTAAGTACAAATTAACCGCAAAAAGCGCCGTATCGTCAGCAAAGAGCACCAATTGAGCCCGACAGGTAACAGGTATGTCGTCGGTGTACTACGCCTATCGCCGTGGCGAACATCAGCTCACACAGGGCGATTTGACAGTTTGACATCTTCGACCGTCACCATGACCTTTCGTTTCTCGTGGAAGGAGAGCACGCATAGGTGTTCCAGACATTTGTCAAGCGACGTAATCTCGTTTCCATCGCCCGACTGGCCTACGTTATGGAGGCAGCAGTTGCAGGTCATAGGCCCGACTCCTGCGCCTGACCTAACCTAACCTTACCTATCACTTCCTATTTTGATTCCTTTTTCTACCTTCTTGCCCACAATCACGATAAGAATGGCCGTTGAGCGGCGGTAGGTCTGCAGAGGTTCGAAGCTCAAAGCCTCACTTAAATTTAAAATTTTTGAACAGCGCCATCTATCGGTGACCAAAAAAACTAATTGTAAATAATGCCCCGAAACCATTCAAAATCAAATTAAAATCATTTCATATAAATCATTATATAAAATTAAAAAAAGTTTTAGTCAATGCAACCGAACAGTTTTAATTTATTGCAATCTGTCAACCAAAATTGTTTGACGTGATTCTTTAACCCTTTAACGGGCAGAAATTTTTTTGTGTGATTTTGAAATTTTTTACTTTGGCTTTTGTTAAGGACCTTAAATGGATCTTAAAACATGGAAAATTTACTACTTGTGTTTTCCGGTTTTGTCTGTAGGCCGTGGTTACGTATGTAACCGTGACCGTTAAGGGAATAAGACAAGTGGTTACATATGTGTCTATGACCATCTAAGGAATAAGTTAAGTATTTTTTAGTAAGCATGGGTATTTAGGGTCATGAAATTAATTAAAATAATAAGATAAGTTTTTAAATGTTTATTAGTTTTACAATAATAACATAAATGTTTATTAATTTTACAAAAGTAGTATCACATGCAAAATCAACAAAGAACTTTTGCATTAGGCAGTCTTGAGTTTTTCATTCCGGTGGAATTACTTTTCAGTCTCATATTTTCATACTTAAATGCCTATGAATAAATGTCTAAAACTAAGTCATACAGGTAACATGCAAAATCAACAAACTTTAGAAAATCTCAAAAATGAAACAAATATAAATCTTTCTTCCCCAAAAAACACACCTTAGTCTAGTATGAACTCTTTTTTTGGCAGTCATTATAATGGTAGTCTTTGAAGCATCCGATACATAGACTTACTTCGCAAATATCGCATCCTACCCTGCTGCGTATGGGTTTAGCCCTAGTGCTGCAATAAGCACAACGTCTGCAAGTAGTTTTTATAGGAAAGTGAAGCTTATCAGTAACGAACTTAGGCGTGTTAACAATTCCGGGTTGTCGTATTCTTTTCGCATATTTGTCAATTAGTTCATCAGCTAGTTTACTCCGAAAAGACAAATGTGTAAGCCTTTGAGAACGAGGGACAACATCTTTAGCGACTTCTCTGTATATTATATAAGAATTAACGATGGCAGAGTCTAGAAGATAGTAAAAAATCTTCATCCACCAGCGACGACTTTTCCATGAAACTGTATACGATGCCATTAATTGATCAAAACGGTCTACCCCGCCCATGTATGAATTATAATCAGCTATTGCCTTTGGACATTTTACATCTTCTTTTCTTCCTTCTCGATTTGTGCGCTTGACTGCCGTAAGAACTGCAGGATTGTGCATGTTTGAAGCCATCAAAACGCATTTCTTTCCTCTATCTTTCCATTTAGTCACAGATATTGATCCATCCATAACGCTGTCGAAGTCACCAGAAGCAAGACGATTGTCATCCTTCAAACGATCTTTGGGAAAAAATTTTCTCGTCGCCAACAATGTTCCACACGCAAAGATTTTTCGAGACAAAAGTTTCGTGAGTAAACAAATCGAATTAAAAAACCGATCGAAGTAAACACAAAATCCCAGTCCAGCAAACGCTTGTGTAAGATTAAGAACTACTGCTTCGCCTAGCCCAACTTCTGAAGTCGAGCCTTCCTTCTTGCCCTCATATATTTCCATACAAAACATATATCCTGTCACGGCACAACATAAAACCCACACTTTAAACCCTCTTTTTATCGGCTTGAGGGGCATATATTGTTTTAGCATTGATCTCCCTTTGAAAGGGATCATGCTTTCGTCCACACTGAGGAATCTAGATGGGCTATAAACTTTTTTGTAATTTTCTGCGAGCATATTCAAGAGCGGTCTAACTTTGTGCAGTCTGTCAAACTGAGGGTCATCTCGTGGTTTCATTGTAGAATTGTCATTTAGGTGGAGGTATCTTAGTATTTTCAGGAATCGTTTCAATGGCATTATTTCCGATACACGTGAACAGTGAAAATTTGGATCCTTAGACCAATAATGGCGAATAGAAGGCAGTACGTGGAAACCCATGATAATCAACATACCAATGAATGCTCGTAAATCTAAAATGTCAAGATTTAGTTGTTGTCTGGAATACAAATTGCTTTGTTCCACAATTAATTCGAAGACCTGCTGTGTAAAGAACAAAAAAAATATTTGCATCGGCGATGACACGTCTACCTCAACATTTATTCCAGAGTAAGAATTAAATTTGAAATTTTTAAATTCTGTCGGTTGTCGAAAAAATTTGCGAAATTTATAAGGACTAGAATCCTCTCTAGTCATACGTCTTCCTCTACCCCTCACTCTGGAACCTCCTCTGGTGCGAACACCACGACCAGGACGAAACGATGACAAACCAGGAGATGAGGGTGCTGGTGAAATCGGAATAGGAGAATTACCCTGAAGTGGACTATTATGAAACTCGTCTATTTCTCTCGGCTCATCAAATTCGTGTCTATTCACAGACACATCCTGGTCATCTGATTCGTCAGAACCTGTTACCGCTTGCTGAACTGCTGCTCTACCTCTTCCTAGGGATCTTCCTCTGTAATTTCCTCTTCCCCTGACACGAAGTACTGGATTAATCAATTGTATACTGCCATCACGCTGCAAATGAGCAGAGGAAGATGAAGCAGCAGGAGATTCTTCTCGTGGGAGAGGAGCAGGAGACAAAGAAACTCTAGAAGTCTGCACGTTGAGATTCAACTCTTTTTCTAGATTTTTGTCGAGTTTTTGTGTTCGGCTACAAGGCATAAATGTACCCTGAGGAAGAAGGTCCTCAGGGTCTGAGTCACCACCAATATCAGAATCTTCAGCCTGACTATCGTCGATTCCCATCATCATGCCTTCGAACTCCTCTTCATCCATTGCATCCAAATCCAGTATAGTTTTTCTAGACATCTAAAACAAACAAAAATAATCGTAGTATGGTATAAAACTAGGTATGAGTATGTTTTCCCCATACTACACATAAATATTTTTATGACCAAAATTGTCTCTGAAAAAATGTCCGACTTTGCAGGGTAATAACATCTTTACCCAAAAACCTCTAGCTTCAGTAGTATTATTATCGTATAAAACATTAAACATACGATACAAAGACAATAAACACATAGTCGAAATAATATAATTGAGAAAAGATATGAATTAATTTATTATGAGAGTAAAAAACTAACCTAAAAGTTGGCGACACGTGGTCGTAATATTTAACTCGTTGTAAAACTTTATATAACAATGGTACATGTAAGATTTTTGTGTCAAATTAATGTAAAAATTATAAATTAATGATATACATACCTTTCATTACCCATTTGCCACTAAATTCGTTTTTATATAATTAAATACTAGGAGAACACTGTACTCGTGAATGCCGGAAACACTAAATGAACGTAAGTCACAAATGTAACCACAATTATTTGGCGCTATTGCGAAAAACTTGTACGAACTTCAGTCCTGTGGTTACGTTTGTGCATTACGCTCGTTCAGAGACTAATCAAAAAATATAAAAAAAATGTTCTAATGGCCATACTTCAAACAAAATTGACCTTAAGGTAAGACATGTGATGTGGTTACAGCCGCCATACAAATTTTGCTTATGACCTATAAAGGGTTAAAATATTATAACTTTTTTATTTATTAACGGATTGAAATAAAACAAACACTAAATTTAATGTTAAGCTTATCACAACATATTAGTGAAAACAGCAACCAAATTGGTTGCTGCAAAAGCTCTTTTTTGAGATAAGCGTGCTTAAACGCAGTTTTTCGAACAAAAATAATTAACGCGATTCTTTAAATTGATATAACTTTTTTATTTATGAACCGATTTTGATGAAACAAACTTTAGATGTTCTTCTGGGTTAAAACAAAGCAATTCGTGAAAGTTTTAAGTAAATCGGTTCAGTATTTTCGGAGATTACCGTGATCATACATACAGACAGACAGACAAAAAAATTCAAAAAAAATTTTTTTGCTTTCTATTATTCTTTTTAGGCCTCCCTCTATCCATTTTTGTCAAAAAAACTAAATGTACACACAAATTATTTTTACTGTTTTATTATATGTATAGATAAGAGAGGAGGAAACCGAAGACGAAGGAAAATCAGACGAGGAAGAAAATAGGAAGGAAGATTCCCAACTAGAAGACGTCGTCGTCTTCTAGTTGGGAATCTTCCTACAAGGAAGCAGAAACAGCTAAAATGGACAACACTAAAGACCTTCGAAACATAGAAAAGATTTTCACAAAATGTAATGTAAGCTTCGATAAAACGGGTGACGCGGTGGAGTTCTTCGAAAGAATTGACGAATTAATACACACTATTTCAAGAAACAAAGATGAATTATTACAATTCGTGCCGAAATTATTAAAAGGGAAAGCACTGCTTTGGCATCGAAACAATGGACAAAGTTGAAAGACTTGGAACGCCTTCGAAGAAGTCATTGGAAACCAAAAATAAACTAGTTAGTACTGAGAAAAGAATTCCCCCTGTCCGACGCAAATAAGGATTTTTGCGCCAAATTAGCCCCTAAGTACGTAGGACCGTTCAAAGTAGTATAAGAAAAATCACCGGTCATATTTGTATTACAAAACCCAAACAACCAAAAAAAAACGTAACTCATGTGAAGGACATAAAAATGTACGCAAAACAAGAACAGTGTAAAACATAACTCCGGCCGGACGCATCGCTATTTCAATAAGACTGGCATTCGCTTCGATTCCGAGCGTTAAGTCACATCGTCTTGAAATTACATCGAAGTGGCGCTCTCGTCGCCGAAATTTACAAAAATAACGAAAATAGTTTTTAAAGCAACGCAATTACAATTAATTAATTAATTGCTTAATTATTAAAATTCATAAATGAACAGTCAAAGTAAAATAATCGTTAATTATATTAAAAAGGAAATGACTTACTTACAAATCTTACAGTGATAGCTATTCAAAACAATGATTATTTATTCAATTAGATTTTTTAACAAAGAAATTGCATCGCATTAAATCACGAATAGATTATTTAAAATAAATCAAGAATATTTTTTTACAAAACTGATCCAAAAGACTAATTTATAAACCCTGTAAAGCTTGAAACGGCGACACGGCCATACTGATATGCAATGCGTGCTCTGCATTGCTCCTGCCAGGTCCTGCTTTTACCCAAGTTGTCATTCTGAAATTGAGAAACATTTATTTTTGAAGCTAGGTACTTCCACAGTGTTCCTAGAACTTATTTGGCTAAAGAGACTTCTAGAGCATTTAAGAGCCCTATAGAAAGACTACAGTCAGACTATTAAGGGGCTAAGTTATGATTATTATCATATGATTTGAAATTGTACAGTAGGGTTACTTCCACAGTATTGCCCTTTGGAATGAGAGTATACACCTGGTAGTACTTCCCTAGGCATTATTCACACACATCTTTGTAGTAGTTACTGCTCATGCAGAGTCAAATTTTTTTTTATAGAATTGACTGCCCACTCCACGTGACAACAGCTTAGTAAATATTTCAGTTTTTTTTTTTTTTTGTAAATTTGTGTTATGTTTTTGTGTATGAAAAGGATAGGGCGGTAATAGGTCGATACTGTTAGAAACAGGGGCTCTAAAGAATAGTGGAAAAGGTCGATGCTGTGCTCTGAGTGGCTCATCACACCGTGGTACACAGGGGACTATTTTTCTTTTAAGGACAGGATATTAATGGTATTACCTTTTTTGTATAATGGTTCAATTTTTTAATTAATTTTTACTCTGTTGATTGTCAAAGTTGAAAGTTCTCGGTTGTTGAGTCAAAGTCAAATCAAGTCGTGGCTTTGCCTCTTTTTGTTATTGACCATTACGGCTCCACCCGTCAACAGCCACATTTTATTATTATTTTTTGTTTATTTTTTTTGTATTTTTTTTATATCGTTTTTTTTTTTTTGTTTCTTACATATTTTTGTTTCTTTCATTACAAAATGCCATTTATGTATCTGTGTGTGCGTGTGTGTGAATAGTGTTATTTTTAACATTATGAAAGTTGCTCACCGGGAGTACTTCCATCCTTCAATCAGAAGAGGCTTATTCATCTGGGGCGACACGGTCTCCTTGACGCGAGTCTCTGTGAGTTGATCATGTGCTTATCAACGGAGTGGAAGTTAGTGTCTGCGACTCTGTAAATGTAATAAGACTTATAAAAGAAGATACTGGATCATAGGTCCAGGATTTTTTGTTGTTGTTAAAATACCCGCTCGCCTTTCCTGAATCAACGAAATAAAATTGCGTCTCAGTCGACACCAGAATTTTATAGACATTGTTTCTAAAGGTATTGGGTTTTGGTTTCGAAATAGTAGATTAACTACTGTCTCAATACAGACTTCCAATATTTTGATATCGACTATAGTTTTAAACTCGCAGCTATAAAAATGTTATTAGACATAACATTTTTAAAAATGTTATGTCTAATAACATTTTTAAAAATGTTATGTTATGTTATGTTATTAGACATAACATTTTTAAAAATGTTATGTCTAATAACTATAAGAACTATAACGAGAATTATTTGAAGAGTGCTTGGTAAACCTTTGTGATGTCTGTTATTGAGAGACTATTCGCATAGCTGTGATGATAAGAGGGAGATCACTCTAAATTAGATCACTGGCATGCTGACAATACATTTATATGTAGACTGTAATTTAGATTGTAGATAAGGATGTTTGCATTGTGTTATTATAAGTGTTTTTAGTTTTTAACATTAGAGTTTCAGCTAATGCTTTCAAAGTATTTTCATGTCAGCTTCACCTGTAGGTTGTCTAGTAGAAAAGACTAACGGCCCCAAGTCCACCAATTACAATTTCAGTCAGCGAGTAAAATTATGAAATATTTATTGATGTACCCTATTACGATCATAAAACCCTAACCAAGTGGTATGTATTGTTAAAATGTAAAGAGAGGGTGTAATTTGTACACGACTAGGTATACTGATGAAGTAAAACTGCTGAATTAAAGAGCTTTTTTTTAAGTTAAAAGGTTATTTATTATATACTTACTGAAAGTTCTGTTTCTTTATTAAATCAGTTATCTCTACAATTTCCATAGAGCATACAAAAATATTTACTAAAAATCTAGAGCAAAAGCTACTAATTAATTTTTGTATTTAACTACAATTTTTATTAAGTATTGCTTTAATAAACCTAGTTATAATTATCATAGTGACTCCAAAAATAAAAATTGACATCCTGGCCATTAACACATTTTAAATTCACTATAAAAATGTTGGATGAAAACCAAATATGATTTGTCATTTTTTTATCTAAATAAAATTATGAAGTACGAGTCCCATACATAAATTTTATTTTGTTGTATGACATTTTTACTTGCTTTTAGTGTTACTTATTCTTTGAGATCCAAGCCTATATTTTTATTAAATTAGGCTACGCCTATAGGTCGGGTGTTGGTCTTGATAAGGTCTTCTGTGCAAGTGGTTGCCCAAAGGAGACGTTACAGTTGATCGTTTATAGTTTGGCAGGAGTAGCCAGTCATACGCTTCCAAAGTAATTACGTTATTTGTGTAGATTATAATTGCATCTATCGGTTTGAGTACGAAGTCGGTTCAGCGACATTTACAAAGGCCATGACAGATTGGAGCCAACAGAAGTATGTTCTTGTGGCTCTATTAAGCAGAAGTTTTGCACAAAGGAAAGCAAGCGTAATAAAACTTGTATTTGGAAATTGAAAAATAATAATTGACTATTATACCAGAAAATTTATTAAAATTTAATTTTTCTTATTTTCCTTTTCCTTTTATAGCCAGATTTTTGTCGTGTCCAATAAATTCTAGCAGAAATCGCTTCAAATGCGTGAAGTATAAAAGATTTCAAATCAAAATGTTACCGTAATCGTCCGATAGTAACGTCCTATAATATGTTAAACCAATGATGACTTTATTATTATTCCACAACGCTCAATTGTTGCGGACTTAAAGTATCGACGCTCGCAATCACGAAATCGGAAAGTGGATATGTAAGAAAATAATGCCCTTGTTTAATAATCGCTTATTACTGTATGGCGTGTATGTGTGTGACCGTAGTTGTTAAGAATCGCATAACAATTGCCAGAGCTTGTGTTCAAACCGTTCTCAAGTAAATTATTAACGAATTAATGTGTTTGTATTAGTCAATGCTGGCTAAAACTGGCAGTGACAATTTGATCAAAACAACTTCTAAGTCAGTGCATAGCACACAAGACCCATAAAACGACGCATGTCGAAAGTGTTCCGGTCTGCTCATGGACGAGAGAAGGAAAAAGTGAATACACATTCTTATAATTACAGGTATAGTCAATTCAGCTGCTGATGATAGTAACGAAACTAATTAAAATTTAAAATAGAATTCTGTGCTGCTTGATATTAAAAATATGGACACGAAGATACGTACGTTCGTTACACCGCTCTTATAGCAAGGATCCAGCGCAATCTATTATAGTTAAAGAATTTATTTTCTAAATAACTCCGGAATTATAATTATGACTTATTTTGTTTTCACGCGTCATACGTAACAAAAAGAGTTCAACACAATTTGTCTTCAGCAGATTTTCGATTGTAAATAACCATTTATTTGACACTTTAACTGACACAACATAATTGCTGTCATTCAAAAGGGTAAGCTCTGCACCAGTTATATCCAGAAACTGCGTATACTTTTAAGTTAGGTAACTTACAACAAAATTATTAAAATACTTTCACGCCATATATCACTATATTTTCTAATTAGGAGAAAACCTAGTATTAAGTTCACCAATTATTGTGGAGCAGTATGTAGGTACCTGAGTTGCAACAACAAATAAACTAAAGTGTGATAAGTTAGGGTACTAAATTGACTATGCACAAAAACGAATTCTGGAAATCAAACTTTATAAATATCTCTGTTTAACACCAACGTTTTGTTTCTTCCTTGTGATCATTAAATCAAGGTGATTTTATTCCTACGTACGTTGCATATAATGACTGATGGTAAACTTTCTTTCGACACAAACATTACGGTTAAAAAAGGAAACCATTTGTTTCAAAAATAAATTCTAATCTTATGAACAAACTACAATCAAGAAAGAAAATGCAATAGTTTTTTTTTTTGGAATGTTAAATAAGAGTCATTTGAGTAAAAATTTCTACAAACAAGAAATTCCAAAAGTGACGAAAAAAAAAACTTGAGAGGTGTCAAGGGACACCCGGATGGAACGAAGTTCCTTTCGATTATTGGGAGAGAGAGTGAGAGAGAGAGAGAGAGAGAGAGAGAGAGGCAGACAGAGAAACACACGCACGCCGCACAGCTTACAACTATAGCAAAAAGTGTCGTTACAACTTTTGGTCTAATTTTTTTCCGTCTAGCCCCCTCTCGCAACGCGTTATAAGGAACTTCGTTACAATAAAATATTATGTATAAACTTGATCATAAAGAAAAAACAAAAGTAAGTCCCCGAGTAGGATTCGAACCCGTAACACTCTTTCTAGCGGTCAGCATCCTTAACCACTGAGCTAAGTGGATGGCGGCCGGCGCGACGAAATTAGCGACCATATTCTGCGTGGAAAGAAAAACGAATGAAAACTCGAAAACACACGTTTTCCCAAACATAAAGACTCTAATTATATACTCTAAATATAACTAATCTAGATCGATTGTTTACCTCCGAAAACCCCGATAAACCAATTTCGTTAGAGTCGTTTTCGAGATCACAGAAATTTATAAATAAATAAATATACAAGAATTGCTTGTTTATAGGTATAAGATAAGATAACTATAAGTAGGTTAGGTACTTAGTAAGAATATCTACATCTGAGGAGCTTGATGATTCAGAATGGCCAACGCTAAGCGTGGAAATTCAATTTTTGGATTGATGACCTAAAGTCGTGTTATATCTATCGCCTGTCCCGAAAACGCCATCTAGTGGCAGCTTCGTGATCATCACGTTCCGATAAATGATTTCGTTTAATTTGATTTCGTGATATCTTCTAAACTATACATTTGATTGTCATGCTGTAAAGGACAATGTTAATCTACTTTAAAAAACCAAGGTAACTAAACTATTTAGAAGGATAAGGATTAATATCCTGTCGGTGAAAATATTATTTAAAATTTGTACGCGTAACATAAACATAAAAATGGTTATTGTGACCTAACCTTAGGAGATAGACATATGCTATCGCGGACTTTTTTGTAGACCTTATAAAAACCTTCAACTTTCTCATACCTTGTTTTTATGTAACTTTTAAATCTTAGCCAACGTAAGCTCTGAAAGTGCCTGACGCAGTGTCTGAAATCAATTTTTTGACGAAAACTTCAGTAACTATAAATAAAATACATGCAAATTATATACATAAACCATGCGAAATAAACTATCTGTCTAATAGTGAAAACTGCAACAAAATCTGTTCAGTAGTTTTTTAGTTATAAGCGTGCAGACAGACATACGCGGCGAGGGACTTCATTTTATACTATGTACCTATAGAAAGTGTCGTTACAACTTTTGGTCTTAATTTTTTCCGTCTAGCCTCCTTTCGCAACGCGCGATAAGGAACTACGTTCCAATTAAAACGCAACAACAGGAGTTCTGAAAAATAATAATAATTAAAGTAAAGTTAAAGTATGACACTACATGGATTAAGTCCTCGTCTAATATTATTAATTCGATGATGTAGTTCAAAGATTGGACCTATGAAAATTTTTAGTCCCATCAGTCCGATTCGATCAGATCATGGGACCACTGAGTAAGTGTGTGGTATTAAAAAGACTGGTTAAAAACCGTAACAACAGAAGTAAGTAAAACTAACTCTTACTCATTACTACTAAATTTATTTCTATCTAAACAACAATTCAACTCACAGTTAGGTTTGCCTCGAGATGACGCCGCAGACTGGCATTCGCTTCGATTCCGAGCGTTAAGTCACATCGTCTTGAAATTACATCCAAGTGGCGCTCTCGTCGCCGCAATTTACAAAAATAACGAAAATAGTTTTTAAAGCAACGCAATTACAATTAATTAATTAATTGCTTAATTATTAAATTTCATAAATGAACAGTCAAAGTCAAATAATCGTTAATTATAATAAAAAGTAAATGACTTACTTACAAATCTTACAGTGATAGCTATTCAAAACAATGATTATTTATTCAATTAGATTTTTTAACAAAGAAATTGCATGGCATTAAATCACGAATAGATTATTTAAAATAAATCAAGAATATTTTTTACAAAACTGATCCTAAAGACTAATTTATAAACCCTGTAAAACTTGACACGGCGACATATACATACAGCACGAAAGTCATGGAATTTCCTTAGTTGGGAAGGGATATGACATTTTGTGATCTTAATATCTCTGTGGTGGGTGGGAATTTATGTCTTCGAGCGAATATGTCACAAAATTAAGATAGAACTTCACTTAAGGTAAGTTCGTTTAATCACTAATTTTATTTCCATATTCGCTCTCGACATAAATTACTTTGTAGACTTTGAGAGCTTAGGCAAGGAAATGTCAAGACTTTGTGCATTCGTTCATTATTTAGTTAGGTATATAGGCCATATGTCGCAATTTTTGACACGTGCAAAGTATACCAATATTGTAGTAATGTATATAAAGTTATTTGTTTTCTTTTCAATTTAAGCAAATCATCATATTTCAATGTAATTTGTATATAATTCATTTAATTAACAAAAGTAACTCCTCATGTGAAACTACAACGTAGAGTTTCCTCATGTATGTGAATTAAAGTTAAAGTTCTAAATTAAATTGTAGATACTTAAAAGTAATTTGTATAAATATATAAATGAGAAAAAAAATACGACAAATTCATCAAAAACTGATAAACATCGACATAGGTGGAATATATAACATATATGAATAAAAAAGGGCGATTGTCCCTGAAATCATCAAGTGAATAGATATAATAAGTTGTTGAATTAAAACAATATTATATTATAAATTAACATTTTAAAAATAAATAAAGGTACACATTTAAATTTTAGATTTCGTTATGGACAAGTATTCCTTTACACTTTGTGTATTGGTTTTTGTTTATTAGTTTTTAATTCAAAATGTTATGAAATTTTATTATTCTTGTTTCAATATTAGCATAAATCTAACCAAATTGTTTAAAGCATGTAGCGTAATTAAGATACCTACTGTGATAAAGCTTAAAATTTTAATAATCAAAGTTTGTTTAAAAACCTCGACCATTTTACTCCAAAGATGTAAATATTGTTTATACTTATCTATCTACAGTAAAATGTATTGGCAATTCGACAGTGGATTCTGATAAGTATTTATATAGAGTTATATTTTACATTACATTATGTAGTAAGTAACTATATAATTCTTGCAAAACCTGTTGTTCTTTATTTCCACCCAATGAGGCGTTTTCCAGTGATTATGTAAAGAAAACGCCTCATTATTTTTTCTTTTTTTTATATCTTTTTTTATTATGCTATAATTTATATATTTATTTTTATTTTTATCGGTTTTGCCAAATTGCCAGTATTGTGCTAATATAACATTGTATTTTTTTTTCTTTTTAAATCAATACATCATCAATACATATAATCATCATCATCAATACATATAATAAAATCGTAACCGATCGCTGTCTGTACATGGAAGATAAATGAGTAAAAATATTTTTGAGGGCTTTTACCAACGCAATAGAACACAAAACAATGATTTTTAGAATTTTTGTCTGTTTGTCGGTTTGTCTGTTTGTCTGTGCGTTTGTGCACGCTAATCTGAGAAACGGCTGAACCGATTCGTTTGCGGTTTTCATTAAAATATTGTGATAAGTTTCACTTAAAATTTAGTGTTTGTTTGATTTAAATCCGTTCATAAATGAAAAAGTTAAATCAATTTTAAAGAATCACGTCAAACATTTTTGTTCGAAAAACTGTGTTTGTAGACGCTAATCTCAGAAACGGCTGAACAACTTCGGTTGCAATTTTCATTTATGTATTTAAATAAGTTTCACTTAAAATGAAGTGGTTGTTTCATTAAAATCCGTTGATAAATAAAAAAGTTATATCAATTTAAAGAATCACGTCAAAGATTTTTGTTCGAAAATTTGCTATGAAATAAACTGTACAGTAGCATTGGCTAAAACTTTTGTCAATTTTATATTAAGGTTTTTATAAAATAATAAAGTTAATTACCGGCCAAGTGAAGGTCGGGCTCGCGCACAAAGGGCTCCATCCCGTTATCTATAAAAAATCACGTTTGTTGTACGGGAGCCTCAATTAAATATTTATTTTACTCTATTTTTAGTTGTTATATCGGCAAGAGAATTACATCATTATGAAAATTTCAACTGTCTAGCTATCACGGTTCATGAGAAACAGCCTGGTGACAGACAGGCAGACGGACGGAAGGACGGACAGCGGAGTCTTAGTAACAGGGTCCCGATTTTAGCCTTCGGGTACGGAATACGGAACCCTAAAATTTACTATTTTGATGTTTTCGGAGTGTTTTTATTAGTTTTTTTTTGGTCACCGATAGATGGCGCTGTTAAAAATACACAGAACCTAGGGCCACAAGATCCAACGCCATGAAACGGCAATTTTTAGCATGATTGTGGGCGCGAAAATGGAAAAAGGAATCAAAATAGGAAGTATTAGGTTAGGCGCAGGGGATGTCCTCTGACTAAAGCATAGGGTGCAGTGAGCGAGTCACGGACCACCATAGCGGTCGCCGCGCCGGGGCTGGCCCATAGTGGCTGAGAGGTAACACCGCGGAGTTTTTAGTGGTAAACGCCACATAACCATACCGGTCTCCCGTTACTGGCAAGGTGTCCGAAGGGATTTTTCCCGCGCAAAAGAGGCGCAACTGCTGCCTCCATGACGTGGGCCTGTCGGGCGATGGGAACGGGATTCCGTCGCTCCACAAATACGGTCCTCTAGGTTGAAAGGAGCATTTGTGTCAACACGCGTCTTTACCCTAGCGGATAAAATTGAAGGCCGATGTACCACCGCGCAGGCCACTCAGACTCCTCTCGATAACTGAGAGAGTACCTCGAATGAGCTCAGCCGAAGCCGCTGTTAAGCGGTCGCCGTATACCAGGTCTTTGGAGCAAGATTTAGCACACGGCCTTGGCAAAAGCGGTAACGCCGTTATGTCACCATGAGTTTTTTTGTGAGTGAGAGCCATAACCGTCCGATTTCCTGTGGCCGAAAGGCACCTTTTCCTCACGTAAGAAGAAGGGTTAGGGAAAAAAGGTTAGGTTAAATTTAGGTTAGGCACTGCAATAAAAATGTGTGGAACACCCATACCAAGACTACTTAGTATTGTGACCTCCTTCCCTGAGGAACGAAAGATCATGGTCATTTTTCAGTTCTCCAAACCTCTAAACAGCCGTATAGGACGCCCTACCCGAGAAACTCTTCAAACGGAGGTTCTTAGTGAACACTAAGCAGACATTGATCTCAGAGAACACTAACTTCCTACCATCCTTGAATCTCTACTGGTAAAATGTGCCGAGACACTGGCACGTCAAATACCTGGAGGTATCTAAAGTTTGGCAGATGCCTCAGCTTGAAAGTCCACATCAATAGAATGGTGACGATAGTGAAAATGGCCCGGGGGAAGGTCTATCCAGTACTTTCCTCTCGCTTCCAGCTACGGACGCGGCTCATGATTAAGGCGATCTTAAGAAAACCTATGTTTAAGGTTACTTGAGGAACGCCGTCATCCGTCGGGACTTAAAGTAGAAATGCTTATTTCTCGACTTTCATCTCCCGCTTAGCGAAAGACATGTTTGACAAGGCTTACCATTGCACCGCCACATCGGGAGGGTGGGGGAGAGGGGGTGATACGTATAGACGGTGGCAGCAGATCGTTGCAGAGAGCTACAACAGATTAGTGATGTGGAAACTGACGCCAAAAGACGGAAGATGAATGAAAGATTAGCAAAGTCACTACGTATTGCATAAGTATTTCGTATTAGAGAGACCCACGGCGTAGCAGTAACATTCGGTAACAGTGTAAGTTTACATGTAGTTTACAGTCCATGCTGGCAGAACCATGATGGCAGAAGGGCCGTCAAAATATCTGGCAAAAAACGATATTAATAGTCAAAATTCCGATCGACTTAGACTGTGACTAGAGATAATGTGTGATCGTAGTAAACAAGGAACCCTTATAGTTTCGCCATTTCTGTCTGTCTCTCTGTCCGTGGTTTTACTTAGAGATAATTAGTACCAAGAAGCTGTAATTTGGTAACGGTCATGAACTTAAAGTAGCACTAGGCAGGGCAACTGGCCTGACGGAGCCCATGCGATGGGTTGACGAAATAATCAAAGTCGCGGGTTACACCTGGATGTGAGCAGCACAGGACCGAGATGTGTCGACGAAGACATGTCTATGCTCAGCAGTGGACGGAAGAAGGGCTGAGATGATGATGAAATCTTTAGTTTTAATTCTAAGTCGAAATTCACAACTACGGAACACTTCACTGCGCGTGACCTAATATGCACTTGACCGGTTTTATTAAAATATCAAAATAAAGATTCTTATAAACTAAAGTTCACGCTGACGAAGTCGCGGGCAACAGCTAGTTACAAATAATTTGTTAGAAAACTTGCTTCAGAATTGACAATGCTTTTGTTCAAAGTTACTTTTGATTAGCTCATATTTACAACTATGTAGGAACCTAAGTTTTTAACATTTTTATAGACTGAAGATAGGTTGAGGTAGTAAGTAACTCAATTATAAAATATTGTTAATGCATAAACTTTATCGTGAATCGATATACTAAAAACTTGTAATAATCATATGATATTTTTAAGAACATAATATTTGAGTAAATCATGAATAAAGTAACTCATTATTATGCTTTTTAACTCGTAATACTAGGTAGGAAAAATATAATTTCTCACATAACAAACCAAACCAGGACGCATAGTTAAAGAAGTCACCAACATGATTATGGTGACTTTTACGTCACCATCATTATGTTTTATTGATGATTATTTTGAATTCATTCATTCTATTCATAAAAAAAAAGAATTATTGTACGGTAGCCAACTTATTTGTTATAAATGAGCTGCTTGAATAAATACGTGGTTACATTATTTATTTCATGGTGTTATTACATAAGCCTAAGTTTGTCTAAAAAAAATTGGTTTCTATCTATTTGTTTGAAAACTTAAGATGTCTTATTTTTTTAAAAGTCTTCAAAATTATTTAGCCGGAATTACTAATGTATGTTAATTATTTTCCGCTTTTATTCCATCACTTTAGGAATCAAACATTTTGAGAATCATGTCACTGGATAAATTGTTGGCCATTCTTATTAGCAAGTATGTGCTATTAAGGTATGTTCCCGATTGGTATAAATTTAACATTCAGCACTAGTTATTCAGTTTTGTGTTTTAATACAATTTATCAAAATGTAATGCTAACACGTAAAACTTGCTATAAATTATAATCTATTTGTAGTTTGTACATGTGGGAGAAAAATGTTTATTTACCTACAAAAATATATTTGTGTTGATATTTTATTATTTTAGATAGCAAAATGGCACCTGCCTATCGTAAACAACAGCTGCGGTTAATATCCCCACTATTGCCTTGTTTTGAACGGCGTATAAAAGCGTCGCTCAGTCGATAAAATACTCAGTCTTGTTCGAGCCGCCGTACTGTGCACAACTCGTTTGCGTACTTTGCTGTGACTTGGCCATGACTCATTTCATTGTGATTATTGTAATGAATCGGTGATCTGATTGATTACAATGACCGTTTGTTTCAGCCTGACGATAAGCCCAGGTGGACACAGAACATCTGTGTGGGCCAGAGTATTTCATTTTACACATGTGCACAGAATTAATAATAGTATTACATACAGAACGGAAACTCGCACCGTCCCCCGCAATCTGGTGTCCCCGCAACCCTTCCCCCGTTATTGTGAGGTGTAAGTGGCATTAAAACAGGGTTATTGGTAGTCGCGCGTTGACATTACGCGAATCACTTAGGATTATTGAATTATAATGGTGAGAAACTGCGCACATTATCTTTGTTTATCCACGGAAAACCATAAATAACGAAAATTTTATAGATTTCCGAGTGATGAAATCAGGTAAGCAAAACAAAAAAAATTGTGGTGGCGACCCTGATTGTTTAACTCACACATTTGACGTGTGCACGGACGGATTGTTTCGTTTGTAGTAGTACTAGGTATATATGCTGCTCCGTTTGTATGAAGTGCCATACCTGTGACATGTGGTTGTAATGCATGGATCAGCGCGAGGAGGGGCGCTCATGTTATCGTCACGCTCTTTATTTTTGTAGTTCCCGCGTAAAAGCCACCCTGGCTCCCACATCGGAAGTGGGATGAGGATCTGGAGCTCACATGAGAGAAAACCCATGTTTTAGTAGTGACACGACTGATCCTCAATTGCCAGTGGTACTGGAACATATGCACCTGGAACTCCTGGAAGTGACAGGATCTGAATGGTAACTCCATCTTAATTTCAGGAGGTAAGGTAATGAAGTGTTACCAAGTTAATTACAATGTGCCAACTGCTCATGGCCACCACGTGTTGCGGCCAGATTGGAGCAATCGGCGGTACGCAGCAGGCGCTGTAAATTCCTGGTAAAGTGAAGTGAAGAAGCGAGTAGATCTCGTGTGTTTCTGTGCCGTAACCTTGTCTGGTAGATTGCTACGATAATCTGGTGAGATTTCATTTTGTTAACTATTTTAGAGCAAAGTGTTAATTAATTAATAATCTTTCAGCTTTTAACTTGTATTTTGACCACTATTCAAGCAATAAATTAGTTTTGAGAACGCTAATTTTTACGATAAGCGTTTAAAGAAAAAATTGGTAGGCTTACTATGCTGATTTATCGGTTGGAATCGATATATTGGTTGTTGTTTTGAGGCCACGTGAGGAGGTGGCATAAATCACTATTGGAAGGAGCTGATAATGACACCGGTTGCTATTCCTAGCAAGGGTAACCTATTTTGAGTATTAAGAATTATGAACTTGCAATATATGGCGTAAGAATACTGGTCAAATACTCCATGATTAGCAAATTCGGAGAGATAACCTCTGCCAGCCTTTCCTCAATATTGGACTTAGATTGGCTGATGCTGATGACGTGGTGACGGCTGTGACGGCGGATCTGCAGCAATGGTGAAATGGTTTAACAGGATTAAGGCCATGTGAGTAATATTATTGTTTACTATGTTTAATGTTTTTTGAAGTGATATCCCGTTACCAAGATAATTTTAATCTATAGTTTAATCGATAGTTACGATTAAACATTCTGATCAAGTATTTTTCATGAATATCGTACAGACACGTTACTAATTCGATAAGCAATAACATTTTTACTGTTGAGAAATCTTAACGTATAGGCACAGAATTAATAATAGTATTACATACAGAACGGAAACTCGCACCGTCCCCCGCAATCTGGTGTCCTCGCAACCCTTCCCCCGTTATTGTGAGGTGTAAGCGGCAGTAAAACAGGGTTATTGGTAGTCGCACGTTGAAATTACGCGAATCACTTAGGATTATTGAATTATAATAGTGAGAAACTGCGCACATTATCATTGTTTATCCACGAAAAACAATAAATAACAAAAATTTTATGGATTTCCGAGTGATGAAAACAGGTAAGCAAAGCAACCAATTCTGTGGTGGCGACCCTGATTGTTTAACTCACACATTTGACGTGTGCACGGACGGATTGTTTCGTTTGTAGTAGTACTAGGTATATATGCTGCTCCGTTTGTATGAAGTGCCATACCTGTGGTATAGGTAAAGCTGCAAAAGCGTTAACAATATTCTTACAACGATAACTATAGTATAAAAGCATTGTAAATAGCACTGTGCAAGTGTATTCTTCTCGACAATATTAGATACTCAGTTGAAACGTATTTTGCTCGTATGTCTCCTTCAGTCATTTGCTCAAACATGAGCATTTGTGATGATGATTGCTTTTCATTTAAGACGATTTTTCACCTGTTCTCGTACTTCAGAGATCGGAAATTTCCGGTCATTAAACTCTCAGCGAACATACAAGTGTTCCTACGATAGACTTGGAAGTCAAAAGTCATCATTGAGAAAACCGATGTAGAGTTTTGAGCTCATTGCCATATGCCTTGTTTATGTTTTTGTGACCTTACTAGAGTTACGCCGTAGTCCACGTGGCAGTTGGCGGTCAGCTCTAGCGGAGGTCGAGTTTTGGAAGGAAACCGTAAGGTCTGCAGGACCCTGCGATCACAGAATAGTGATGCGCGTTGTGGCCGATGATGGCAATTCTGATGATAGTTGATGATTTGAGCTTATTTCATTATAGTTCACTGTAAATATTTTTTTTATTTCCTCATATGTAAATTATTCTTTCTTTGTTTAACTAAAATAAAACTTAAATACTAAAAATAAATTACTAATAAACGTACCTGTACAATAACAAATAAAAATATCCCTTAAATCCTTCCCCTGCGGAAGAGTGCCCAGAAGGCTGTAAATACAGTTTGATTATTTCTTCTGACTCAATAATTACTTTAAATCAAATCAAATCATTTTAATTTTTAAAGACTTCGGGGCCTGCTAAGGATACGGTTGCGAAGGTTGCCGAGGAGTTCCGGACGTTCCGGGAGCTTGTCTTCAAGATGGTTAGCATGCTGCGACAACAGATTAAGGACTGTCTTAGATCCATTGATGTTGTTGAAACCCAGCAAAGACAGAAAGTTCTAATATTCTCTGGGATCCCTGAGCAGCCCAAAGAAAACTGTAAGTCCATTCTTGTTGACATAGTACAGACAAAATTGGGGGTCCGTGACTTCAGTGGACAGTCAATCAAGGTTTGCCACCGACTTGGACAGCTTAGCAAAGACAGTACTCGTCCCATTCTTGTGCGCTTTTTTGATTACCAAACTAAACATCTTCTTTGGAATAAAAAATCTGCCTTGAAAGGATCAAAAATATCAGTGAAAGAATTTCTCACAAAGCCAAGACTGGCAGTCTTTGGTAAGGCCCGCGAACACTTCGGCATGCGGAGCTGTTGGTCTCAAGACGGAATTGTTATTGTCAAGACCCCAGATGACAAGAGACATAAAATTTATACGGAGGAGGAGGTGAAGTCCTTGATCGAGAAGTTTCCACGTGCATCAGGGACTGCCTCCACATCGTAGTTTCTGCAGTTCAGGGCCTGTGATTGTCCAGGCCAAAGTCAATATGGTGTGTCTCTGTACTTTCTTTTTATATATCTTGTTTTTCCTTAGAGTAATGGCGTGTGTTCGTTTTTTCTTTAGCCAACTGTACTTTCTGTTTCTTCTTTCTTGGATCTTAAAATTACCTTCAAATTTCTTTATCATATTTTCTTATTTTGTAATTTTGTCACGGGGTAGGTAGAAAAATTTTCACATCGTAAAGTTTTGACACTGACAGATAGTATTTTTTTTTTTACAACCCTGGATACAACATTTTTTTACATTTGTCATAATTAAGTCATAATGTTGTTACGTACGTTTTACAAAGGTAGTTATTTGTTACTTAATATATAATGATATTAGTCTTGCACTGACTTGAACACACGCTAGGTAGGTACGTTAATGTTTTATTTTTCTTTCTTCCACTAAAATTCAATATACTTTGTGTGTAGCTACTTATAATGTTATGTGTATGTGTGTAATATTGGTTGACTGGCGGGTGGTGCCGCGCATTGAAATCAAATCGGAATTATTCAAAGTCACAAATTAAGATTCTAGGAATATCTATATAAGTGCATATATTTATTAAGTATATATTTTATTATTATATTGTATTCTATTCGATTGTATGTCTGATAGTGAGTCATATCACACCGGTGATGAAGAATATTACTCTTGTGATGAAAGTGTGAACGCCTCCTATGATTCGCTCGGCGATTATGTCAATAACTGCTTCTCGAGTCACTCTACTCATCTTAACATATGCCACATAAACGCCCAAAGCCTTCCGGCTCATTACTCAGAGTTCGTGGACGTATTCGCTGAGGCTAACGTACATGCCATTTTAATTTCCGAAACGTGGTTGAAACCGGAGCTTTTGTCAACTTCCTATCCATTACCTGGTTTTATACTCATAAGAAATGACCGTATGGATAAAGGTGGCGGTGGTGTTGCCATATACCTCCTGTCGGAAATTAATTACAAAATCTTAAATACTTCTTCTGGCCAATACTCGGCTTCAGCGGAATTTATTTTCCTCGAAATTCAGGTTAGGGGTTCCAAGTCTGTCCTCGGTGTTGTCTATTGTCCCCCATCTACTAATTATTTTTCAGACCTTGAAATTGCTCTAGACACATTTGGGTCTGAGTACACACATCAAATAAGTTTAGGTGACATTAATACAAATCTTAATGATGCAGGCGATTTATCTCGGTCTCAGAAACTAAATCATATCCTGGATTCTGCTGATCTGAAGGTCTTGCCATTAAATGCCACTCACACAAATACCAATACTGAAGACACCTGGCTGGATCTAATCATTGCTTCATCTGTGGACCATGTTGTCTCACACGGCCAATATCCAGCTCCATGTTTTTCTAGACATGATCTCATCCATTGCTCGTATAATCTCAAACCCCCTAAAATAGTACCCAAAACTATGCATCTCCGTAGTTTTGCCAGAATGGATGTGAACAATCTTAAAACCGATGCTGCCAAAATGGGGTGGGACAGAATATGGGCTGTCGCAACTGTAGATGAAAAAATTGATATTTTTAATCAGCTTTTAACTAACTTGTATGACCAGCACGCTCCTATTAGAAAAGTTAGAATTAAAAGGCCCCCAGCTCCTTGGATAACACGTGGTGTTAGGATGGCCATGCGTAGAAGGGACAGAGCATTTCGGAAGTTTAGGAAGGAGCGGTCTGATGATAACTGGGCTTTGTTTAAGGTTGCGAGAAACCGGTGTAACAGAATGATGCGAGACGCTAAACGCCGTTTAATCTCTGATACTATCTCCTCATCTTCAGCTGCTGATATCTGGAAGTTCTTAGGAACCCTGGGTATTGGCAATTCAAATAACATAGACATCCCTTCTTCGATTACGTTAGACGATATCAATAAACATTTCTCCACATCTACTCCATTGGATCGCCTAACAAAATTGAATACAATATCTTCCATTCAATCTCTCCCAAGTCCCAACATTCCGAAATTTAAATTTATTCCAGTCAGTCAAGAGGAGGTTAAAAGAATATTCCTGGCAATAAAAACCAGGGCTGTTGGTTGTGACCAAGTAAATCGTCGCATGATAGAAAATATATTAGATATTATTTTACCAGTCATTACCCACATTATAAATTACTCACTGTCAACATCCCAATTTCCTTCCCTTTGGCGTAAAGCCTATATTCGCCCTCTTCCCAAAATCTCTAATCCTTCCCTTCCCAGCCATTTTCATCCCATCTCAATTCTGCCGCTCTTGTCCAAGATTTTCGAGGCTTGCGCTCACAGAAAACTTACCTCATTTTTCCATAACAATGATCTGTTGAATCCGTTTCAGTCTGGCTTTAAGACTGGGCATAGCACTGTATCTGCTTTACTTAAAGTGACCGATGATATTAGAGCCGGTATGGAGGATACTAAACTCACTGTGCTGGGTTTAGTGGACTTTTCGAATGCCTTTAATACCGTCGACCATGACATCCTCTTGGCAATCCTATCCCATCATTCCATTTCACCTGAGGTAGTAAATTGGTTTTCTTCTTATCTTCGTGGTCGTCAGCAGTCAGTTCGTCTCGACGAACGTACTTCCAATTGGAGTAACATTGATACTGGCGTACCACAAGGCGGGATTCTTTCTCCATTACTGTTTTCAATCTTTATAGATTTTATCACAAAAGAACTTCAGTGCTCATATCATCTGTACGCCGACGATTTGCAACTTTATACTCAGACGGAAGTCGACCAGGTAGACAGCGCCGTAGAAAGAATAAATGCTGATTTAAGGGCGATAGGTGACTGGTCCCGGCGATTTGGAGTAACAGTTAACCCCAACAAATGTCAAGCGATACTGATCGGCAGCTCACGTCTTTTAAGTCGTATTGACAATGGCACCATATCACCAGTATTGTATGAAAACTCCATCATTCCATTGAGTTCTAGCGTGAAAGACCTTGGCCTACACATAGATTCTACTTTCGCCTGGAATGTGCAGGTTTCTGAGACTTCTCGTAGGATCACTAATGGATTGCGCTCCCTTTACAAACTGAAAAATTTTCTTCCTATTAATATAAAAACTATGCTTATTCAAACTCTTATTCTTCCTATTCTGGACTATGGCGATGTTTTTTACTCGGATTTGAATTGTGACCTCCTAAATAAACTCGATAGACTTCAAAATAACTGTCTTCGATTTATATATAGCCTTCGTAAGTTCGACCATGTGTCTGCTTACCGTACGCAACTAAAATGGTTGCCTATTCGTCAGCGTCGCCAGTTGCATATTCTCACAACTCTCTTTTCCATTCTTTTTGACCCTAAAACTCCGTCATATCTCAAATCAAAATTCACTTTTCTTGGTGATACTCATTTAAAAAATCTTCGCTCTTCTAGCAATCTCCGTCTTGATATACCATTTCACCGGAGTGGGTTCTTCGAACGTTCGTTTGCTGTTCAAGCGGTAAAGCTTTGGAACTCCCTTCCAATGAAGATCCAGAGGGCTCGTACTCGTGTAGCGTTTAAAAGTGCAGTGCGTGCACATTATCTTCAGGAACTGTCAGATAGAATACAAATAGTATATATGTAGTATATGTATTGGTTGTTGTATTTATCCATGTATTTTTTTTATGTAAGTTTATTGATATATATTATTGTATTTATCAAATACATGTTTATATTTTATACATATCTTACAAATATATATATATATATACATATATATATAATATTGTTAGCGAATCTTTCAAAATTACATATTTTGCACCTCCTTCTACAGATTTCTTAGTCTCGGCATCACCAGTGGGTTGACTGGTAGATAAAGCCCATGGCTTTAAGTCCGCCTATTACATATTTTGTAATAAAGTTAAATAAATAAATAAATAAATTTTTAGACATCATGAAAACTAAGTAATTTTATCATTTTCGTTAAAAATAAAAAATTCCATTTCAAATAACCAAAGTCATTAGTTAAAAAGCGTACCCGTAGGCTCTCATGATTGTAATAGGAAGATGCCTTGGGGTCAAATACCTATTGAGATTGTAAAAAAAAAAAAAAAACTATATCGATGATTCGAACTGTTGATCGACTCGGTAGTCATAGACTGTACCATTATTCCTTAGCCAAAGCCTAATAGAAATTGATGTCGTCTCCTTGAAAGGTCCGTGTGTAAGCGGTAAGCGGCACTATTGGGTAGTACAGTCAGATCTTGCCTAGTAGCGTAGGTCATAGAGTCATCGTCTGACTCGGGATCCCAGCGGAGAAGTCCAGTCATGAATGCGATACCAGATGTGCAAATGTAGTAGATTTCAACATGTTCAAATTATTCTCTTTTGAAAATAATTAATGTAGCTCAATAATACAGGGTCTCAGTAATCCTAGGTAATACATTGATTGAAATAAATTGATGCTATAGATAGCTAGCAGTAAATGACAATGCAACGGATAACATTTAATTTCATTTTTAGTCTACTTTGATTTAGAACATATAATGATATCAAATATTGCCTCCTAATAGCTGACAGTTATTAATAAACTGTGTAAAGTAGTAGAGACGTAATCACTCTTATTTTTTAGCAAAACTAAAGGAACAGAATAGCCGAACGGTGTTTTTTTGTTTTATTTCAATCTCAGATACAACACCCAAGGACGGGTGTACTATCAGAAACGCCAAGCAAGGCGTAATAAGCCATGTCTGTACAAAACTATATTTCTTTACTTTTAATGATTTGATGATGTTTGGTAGCAATTCCGTGTCAACGTCATTTTGGACAATTGACAGAAGGATAGATGACGTTTAAATTGGACGAAATCATGTCTTGTCTTGTTCTATTCTTAAAAGATTAAAAGTTCAAACATTTATTTGTTAACTAAAAATCATAATACATACAGATCTTAGGTATATTCATGTTCTAATCATATCAACTCATAGATTATTGTAAATATAATGAGTAAATGTCAATCAATCAAATTAAATAACTGAACATAGTTAAAAATAATACTACTGAACTAAATTTCATACATAATATGTCAATATCAAAAATCAAATAAAAATTGAATTCAGTACTTATTTACATCGAAATTTATTAAAATTAATAATATAAACTTGTTAAGTGGTCAATGAGAGTTCAGATAAATTACTTCACAATAATTTAAAAAATCCTTTGATGAGACAAAGGCAAAAATTGTTCCTTTAATTCAATCCAATTCAATTCAAATATATTTTTGTTCTCGTGGAATACTTGTAATATCTCTTGATGGTCCTCACTTTGTTTCGTTGCATAGTTGTTGGCGTCGAATGGGTACTTATAGCTAAGTTTTTATGTAAAGGTGCTCTGTGAAAGGGCTTGTTGTGGAACCGATGACTACCTTAAAGACTGAAGAGTCTGGCTTCAGCTTGACGCGGTTCTACCTAAAAGGTTTTTGTACTCACTAATGTCATAATTTGGTACATAATGAATATGCAACTTGACATTACGTTGGAGTTTTGACATTCTAAAAATTAAATTTGAATTATATAATGAACAATGTATTATCTATTCACATATTAACATTAAACGTTGATCTAATTGTGAATACAATTTAAATTTTGTGTCGTGGTTTTGGTGAAACAAAACTAGCCAACAATAAATAAACTTGATGTAATTTTCGGGTTCCACGAGTTGATAAATGAATAAACGATAAACTATATAATTAAACGATACCGGTAATGAATTTTACGTTTTTCATGATAATTTACGATTATTATACCCTGAAATAAAAAAAAATTAATTAAAAGAGTCCTTGAATAATTTAGTTTATTATTATCAATTTGCAAAGGCATCTAGGGGCGCCTGGCCAACGCTCACTTGTGCATTTGTTAATTGATGATACAGGTTATTTAATTTGAATTATTTCATATAATAGGTTGTTTTATTTCGTATGTTTTTGATTAATATTTATATAATACAATAATTACAAAATACGACTAAAAAGAAATATTATTTTTACAAATAATAAAACAAGAAAATTGGTTAATTCATGTTGGTTAATTAATGAAGCAGTACTTAATTCGAATTTAAATTGAAGTTTCAATTGAATTTTGATTTGAATATGAAAATGGAAACGTGATGGAGAATCTCTTCCGTACACGCCACACCAATGGCGGTGACGTCAGGAGCGCTGTACGTGCGTCCTTTTCCTGTTACTTGTCAGTTTCCCCTTCCATCAGATTTCAAAGGCTTATAACCTGATCACTTTTTGCAGATTAAAATTTAAAAAATAAAGAATTTGTGTTCAGTTTTGGATTATGTTACTTATTGATATAAATATAAAAAATAATTGATTAAAATATTGTACTTATGGGTCATGTTATTTGACCTCTGCTATGTGATTTGTTATTATATGATCATGTGATTTGATCCTTCTTTAGTCAATCATTGTTTGGCATACACGTAGTCTTATCCAGACTGGTTGTGTGCTATATAATGATGGCTTTTACCGCCGCGCCCAGTGGGCATCATTACCGAGGCGACAATATTTCATTAATTTATATGCCGTGCCAGGTATGTTACTGGCTATTTACCGAGGCAAGAATATTTTATTTATTAGCCGTGCCAGATATGTTACTGGCTATTTACCGAGGCAAGAATATTTTATTTATTTATGAGCCGTGCCAGGTATGTAACTGGCTATTTACCGAGGCAAGAATATGTTATTTATTTATTGGCCGTGCCGGGTATGTTACTGGCTATTTACCGAGGCAACTTTTGTGACTATGACCAAGTCACTTTATTTCGTACCGAGCCTATTTTGGGCATCTTTTACCGAGGTATGAATGAATCAAATTCTATTTTATATACTTTGTTGATTATCTTTATTACAGATTAGATTATTAAGTATAAAATTGCTCAAAATTGTTCGCGAGCCTGCCTGATGTTGGCTGCTCGTCAGAATGGCCGTGTGGGAGAAAAATGTTTATTTACCTACAAAAATATATTTGTGTTGATATTTTATTATTTTAGATAGCAAAATGGCACCTGCCTATCGTAAACAACAGCTGCGGTTAATATCCCCACTATTGCCTTGTTTTGAACGGCATATAAAAGCGTCGCTCAGTCGTTAAAATACTCAGTCTTGTTCGAGCCGCTGTACTGTGCACAACTCGTTTGCGTACTTTGCTGTGACTTGGCCATGACTCATTTCATTGTGATTATTGTAATGGATCGGTGATCTGATTGATTACAATGACCGTTTGTTTCAGCCTGACGATAAGCCCAGGTGGACACAGAACATCTGTGTGGGCCAGAGTATTTCATTTTACACATGTGGTTGTAATGCATGGATCAGCGCGAGGAGGGGCGCTCATCTTATCGTCACGCTCTTTATTTTTGTAGGTACCGCGTAAAAGCCACCCTGGCTCCCACATACATATGTCATATGTAGCATGGACCTATTATATTCAAATAACTTTTCAGTTATTACTTTAAGTGTAATTTGTTTGATTGAAGGAAGTGTTTAATATAAAATCATTAGTTTAGTATTTTTCCGTAAGGGGTGCAAAAGAAATAACTGTATAAACTTAAGCAATCACAAAGTAATCTATTTGAAGAAATATGTTGAGTATATACTCTTTTGACAAAGCTTGTTGCTAATATTTTTTTTGTATTGTGATAAAATCCTTGTAAATTATCTCTTTATAAAGATTTATTCTGTGAGATAAAAATCCATTTCATAATCATTATAAATCAATTCCTGTTTTGTTTTTTTTTTTCTTAAGCTGATCTTAAAAAATGTAAGATGTTTAAAACGTACTTAGAATTTAAAGACACAGAATTAAAAGATACAGTACGATATTTTCTTAAGTAATATAAACTTTTCCTTGTCGTAACCAAAATCTTTTCTCTTATTTAATTATATATATTATAGGTGTAAATACTGATAATATAATTATTTTATCATCTCACTACACAAACAATCCATTCTGTTGGGGTTAGCGCCCCTCCCCCCACCATCCATGTTTCAGTCTGTTCAACAGACATATGTATGTACTTAGTCACCTGATAAGAAATAAGTAAATTATAAATTTTAATCCTCTTTCTATTCTAGAAAAGAAATATAACGATATTTACAATTATTCGTTTTGAGGAATTAAACTTTCGGCGGAAGAGCACATAGTAATTAATATGTTCAATAGTAGAAATTGAATTTGGAAGGATGATAAACGTTTTCCAACACTTATTATGTTGACATATGTTATCACTATTCTAAGTGCTTATCGATGAAATAAAAAAAAAACTTTTTGTGTTTGTATATAATGAATGACAAACTCAGAATCTATGTAATTCGATTCAACGATTAGTTTAAATTGGTTAAGGAAGCAAGTATTACATCTAAGTCCAGATAATAACAATAATATTCAAATGCTCGTAATAGAACCTGAATTATTAGCTTATTTTATCATTTTATAAATATTGGAAATTTGATTTCTTTGACAAATTAAAGAGGTCCTAAATCCAAAAATGCATAAGCGCTCGTACACACTTTGCAGGAGTGATAAATAATATAGGATTTAGTCAGTGTATTTACTTATTCCAAGATATGGAATTGTAACAATTAGTTTCCTACCTCTTATGAGGTGGATTTTAGCTGCAGGTGTCCTCTCGTTTTGAAAAAAAAAATTGAGTATTTAACACAGAAATTCCATTCTAAGATTTCTAAGAATTGCACAAATATGCTTTAATTCATATCATGACAGACATCTTCGTGTGGTACCTATTCACTTAATTAATTTATGTACCATTAGTGTAAGTATCTTTTTAGTCATTCATTATCTTTTACATCTAAAGTATTTAGTAATAACAAGCACATCCTTGGTAATTGGTGCTATGTTATATTAATATTACCAAAATTGTGACCAATATGGTTCCTGTTGACGAGGGCTGAAGGCGGCGACAGGTTGCTCGGCGGAACAGCCAATTGACTGCTGGGTCTCCCATAATGTCATTTTTTGATGTAATTATGGAAGACCGCCGGACTCACACGATAATATGTAAAATTATCTGTGGAAACTAGTAAATAATAAATAATAGTTACTTAACCAGTATGTAAATTTATCAGTCCCTTATTATTGGCATTGTCATGGGCATTGTCTTGTTTCGGTGAGGTAACTTGCCATTTACCCAATATTGAAATGCGTCATTCTGATTGACGATTTTTGGGTACATTGTATGCATTTAGTAAAAAATAAAATCTTTAGAATTTCAGTTGCTATGAAATTAAAATGTAGCTACTCTACACTACTCTCTTCCTAGCAGGTAGATGAAATACTTTCTTTAGACATGCTACAATAGATATAACATTAATGAACAGTTTAAGCACAAGTATACTAAGGCTTAATGTTAATGTTCCTAAAAGGAAACTAGTCATGCCGGCTTAGCCGTAACTTTTTAAACTGCCTGCATTGCAATAGGATCCCATTTCCAGGCAAATAAATCCAAAAAACAAGAACTTCAAATTTGAAGGTATGAATTCCCTTCGAAGGTTAAATTCATATACTTAACGGGAACGTTTACATTTATAAGTAGACATAAATTTAAGAGTCAGTTCAAGCGGCGGAATAATCCCTCAAATTATCCTGATTGCTTAGAACTGTAATATATTTGTACAAATATGAATAGTTAAGTACTCTATTTATGTTGGCTAAAAAAAATAATTTTATTTCTTAGGTAAGTACATACCTCACCATTATACTGCCAACGGCGCCGGCGTGTAAATATCAAGTACATAGTAGATGCGTGATATAGTCCCAAAAACTATACTGAGTGCATAAGACATTGCTTCTTTTATTATGCAATAAAGTATCTAAGAATTATGGAGCATATAAAATCGTTAAAATCTGCCATTGCATAGAATGTTCAGTACAACAAGACCATATTGAGTCGGTCTCAAAAACCATCTAGAGCGTGGCATGTTGTCAAGCTTAGTGAAACAGCCCCATAAGCTGTTCAGATAGCTAAAAGCGCTTTGTGCCATTTTGAAATCTTCCGTTGTGTAGTACGATTTCCAAGACCACAGCGGATCGGCCCCAAAAACCGTCCTGATTGTGTCATGTTAATGTCAAGCCTTGCGAGAGAACCCCAGAAGCTTCTCAGATGGCTGCAATCGCATATGTAAAATAAAAACGTCCGAAATAGTTACAGCAGTACTTACAATGTTAGTAACAGTATAGTACAATTACAAGATCACAGCGGATCGGCCCCAAAAACCGTCCTGATTGTGTGATTGTGTCAAGCCTTGCGAGAGAGCCCCAGAAGCTTCTCATATGGCTGCAAGCGCATATATAAACGTCCCGATTTCAGCATCTTATCTTGATTTTTCTTAATTGATACTGGTGTATATGAAACCGCTGAAATAGTGTAACCGCTATACACTAATCCACTAGCAAAAAATACTGATTTATTTCCCATTAAACACTAATTTATAAATACTAATGGGAAAAGTGTGCAAATGTGCGAAGCACAAAAAAACGAATGGAGATCTAGACCAATGACAGCGACAGCCGTATGAGACCATAGAGGAAGAGTCAAACTTTTTTCTCTGAAATGTGCAGAATGCAGGCATGGAGAACTTTACTACAAAGTAATTTATGTCGAAAGCGAATATGGAAATAAAATAAGAGGACGCGGAATGGGAAACACCATTCAGAGGGCAGCTATGGAGTGGATCACATTGTGGGGTTATCCAAGTACCATATTACTGACCATAGTAGCAAGACCTACAATAAGCTTACTAATGGAGGAAGGTCAAATAAATCGTAGACCAACACGACCTAGACCACCACCGACAGGGACAAGAGTAGAAGGCCCCCATTAATCATAACGAGGCAGCAAATCATAAACCCGAGAACACAGGGAACCACATGCCCCCCGGTACGAGCCGCCAACCCAACCGCCCCGACGACCAACCGCCAACCAACCACCACAGCCACAGCTCGGCTGTCCTGTGCAAAGGATAGACGAATCACCCACAGCCAGCCAGCCACCATTGCCGGACACACCACCGCAGACCACGGTACAACATGCTGCAGCAGCCGTCCCGCCACATAAAAAACGGCGCAAAAGGCGTGGCAAAAGGAAGAACCGGGGAAACAAAAGAGGCGTCGTGCGCATGCCGAACTACTGGCCCCGCAACAAGAAGGAGGATAAAGGCCAGTAATTTTTTTATATATATTTTTTGTAGTTTTTTTTTTCTTTTTATTTTATTTCTTTTTCAAAGATAATTTTGTTTGTCCAGGAGGGACATTTTTGTTTTTCTTTTAAGTTAAAATAGTTTTTCTGTTTGGTTAAAATAGACCATACTATGTGATTTGAATTATTGTGTGTGATTCCGCCACCAGTTAGTTCATGCAAACTATTGCCGGCCGGCGCCCACCCACTACTGTTAGTCCCAGCATACCTGCCACCAGCAGCCCGTGTGCACCCGCCACCAACAGTCAATGCATGACCCCTCCCATGCTGCTGCATCCGCTGTGGCTGCAGCAACATCGGACGCCGTATACGCGACACGTGTTTCGCCTCTTCACAAGGCATCCTCAGGCACCAAACAAGTTGTTGATCGTTCGGCGGTCAAACGTCGAATGATAAAAATTCACCGTATTGCCATCCTTTTATACTATTAGAGAAGAGGGAGGTGGTGGGGGAGCGGAGTTACCGGAACTTTCTATTGTAAATATATTTAATAAAGGGGAATTATTTACCTCTAGTTGTTTATTTATTAATTGAATATTTGATTTTTTATATTTATTAATTTCTAATTGCTCCCAAATACTCAATTTTAACCCTTTTTCTTCGGTGTGTAATATTTTGTAAGTATTATTTGATGATAAATTATGATTTTGATCAAGTAGGTGTTCTGCAAAGTTGGACCTTTCTGGGTGTTTGTTCTTATACGCATTAATATGTTCATTATAACGAATTTTAAAGTTGCGGCCGGTTTGTCCAATATAAACTTGTTGACAATCATCGCAAGTTAGTTTGTATATACCTGATTTTTTGTCTGACTCAATTTTATCTTTTACATTACAAAGAGATCTTAGCGAATTTTTTGTTTTTAACGCTACGTATACCTTATTTTTTCTGAATATTTTAGACACTTTATCTGTAATTTTACCTAAATATGTTAAACTTGCTGTATAATTAGAGGGTAAATTGTTTGGTACTGCGTATAAAAGTTTTTTAGTCACATTCTGTCTTTTCCTATGTATAATGTTGTCTATTATTTGTGTATTGTAACCGTTTGACTTAGCTATTTGTTTTTTCAAATAGCTAAGTCAAACGGTTACAATCCGCCGAAAGTTCCGGTAACTCCGCTCCCCCACCACCTCCCTCTTCTCTAATAGTATAAAAGGATGGCAATACGGTGAATTTTTATCATTCGACGTTTGACCGCCGAACGATCAACAACTTGTTTGGTGCCTGAGGATGCCTTGTGAAGAGGCGAAACACGTGTCGCGTATACGGCGTCCGATGTTGCTGCAGCCACAGCGGATGCAGCAGCATGGGAGGGGTCATGCATTGACTGTTGGTGGCGGGTGCACACGGGCTGCTGGTGGCAGGTATGCTGGGACTAACAGTAGTGGGTGGGCGCCGGCCGGCAATAGTTTGCATGAACTAACTGGTGGCGGAATCACACACAATAATTCAAATCACATAGTATGTAACTTTGACTTCCGCAAAGTAACACCTGAATCTATTAACTAAAATAGACCAGTTACTAAGGGTACAGGGTTTTTATTTTTGGTTGTTTTTTGTTATTTAATTTTATTAGAACAAATAATGAGAAACTAAGTAAAGAGTGGAAATTCCCCATCAGCCCTTCTAAATAGGTTATTAAACTAAACTTAAATTGAAGGAAATAGAAAACAATTTTACATATTACCCTTCTCATAGACTACCTACCATTTAACTTTATACCACTTATTATGAAATCGATAATATGATGGGAAGTTTTCAAAGTGGGAATGAATATATCGTATTTTCATTATTATGTAATATGTATTTGTAGTGTACCTCTAACAGATTCACTATCACTATGACACTGGCTCACCTTTACACCAAGACACGTCCGCTCTGTACGACATCTACTGTTAGACTGAGCGATCCGACTGCCGCACAACGTACTTATATAACGTATAACTGACGTTCTACCCTCATATGTTTCTATTTATAGACACAGAACACTACATCCCTTCCTTACATTTTTTTTAATATGAAATTACAATTACGGAGTATGTTCCAATTATAACTAGGTTATCTTATAACCCACGATTCAATTAAATCTGCAACCTAATTGAGTAAGAATATTGATCGATTCAGATATTTATGAACTAAGTTTTTCGCTCTCCCTCTATCCTTCCACATAATTTTTTTTTTAAATTTTTTTTTCTAACGTTAAATTCAAACTAACAAGCAATGACTCATAACTCATAACCAATAATAAAATTTATTTTCCTTTCGTGGACTAAATCGGTCGAGTTTGACTGCCAGTGTCAATCTCTAATGTAATTCCTGCCTTTGCTAACTGAGAAAGCTATCTACTAACTGAGAAAGCTAAAATAAAAGGAACGCTTATATTAGTTAAAATATCTTGACAAAATAATGTTTTTACTATATATTTTTCCGAATTTCATTCAACTTGTAATATGACTGATGACAAAGCAGACTAATTAAATTTTTTCGAATTGAGTCATTCTAAACCTTTAAGACTCGAAGTAAATTGGGATTTTAACTGCCATTTGACCAGCTTACTTGATTTTCCAAAGGCCCCAAAGTGAGGAAAATTTAGTCTGTTGTGAATGTACGTAAGGACCCACGAATAAGACGATTCGGGTGGAATACCAGTCTTAGGGTCATGGTCACTTGTTCGCGTAAAAATACATAAACAGCCATCCGAGAGCAGTGAAACCTGTGTAACTTGCTCACTAATGAGCGAACGGTATAAAAATATTTTACCTATTCTTCTTCCTTTTCCAACACTGTCAGAAAATGTATCACTGTCAAAACTCTACTTATATCGGCCGTCATAAGATATCTAACGAATTCTTGACTCTTGTTTTGCATAACTATAAAGTTGTGTTGAAGAAACAAAAACAAAACGCAATCCCTACGCGGGCAACACCGGGGGAATAACTTCAAAAAATTCAAATTAATTTCCTTTGTCTTCAACCACATTCATTAACGGCTCGTATAACTAGTCTTGTAATCTTCTCCTTATTATACCAGCTCTATGAATACAGTTCTTTTATTTTTCTTCCCATAATAGTTAACATTTATATAGTTAGCAGATAGGGAAGTCCTTTTTTTCTATGGTCCTTCAAATCCGTCAATCGTAAGGACGAAGATTTTGGAGACTCAAGCAAGATTTTCTGCACTTCGGCACATACATCGGCTTCAAGCTACCCAGGTGTAGCCACTCGCATCGCAATCGACGAGAGGTTCAAGCAGGGAGCCGAGCAACCAACGAGGGCTTCGTCAGCGGCCAGCAGTCAGTCGCAGGAGTTCCCATACACAGCTGAAGCGCATCCCAGGAGGTCTACATCTACGAGCCACATACACACATCAACGCAAAGAAGCCTATGAAAGAAGCGGATCTGGTATCTATATCGCACAAACCGTGAGACCGCCTATTTCCTTTCTTTCACACACAAATAATCTTTCAACATACATCTTATATTCTTTCATTCCATATTCGTCACGTTCCAAAAAAAGAAAATCCAGCTGATTTAGTATCTCGAGGTCTTAATGCAGAAAGATTAGCTTCTTCGACACTTTGGTGGAATGGCCCCAAGTTTCTTCAAATGAGTGAAGAACAATGGCCGCAAAACTTAGTACAAGGTAACAAAAAAGACGTACCGGAATTACTAAACACATTTCACACAAATACAAACACAAACACAAATACAACATGCAACACAAACATTCTTTCAAATCTTATACAAAAAATATCAAATTTCACAAAATTACAGCGAGTAGTAGCATACATTTACAGATTTATAAAAAACACACAAAATCCTAATCAAAAAATACTAAACGCATTATCAACGATCGAATTACAGGAATCTACAAATAGATTATTACAATTAGCACAGGAAGAATCTTTCCCGGTGGAAAGACAAATGTTACTCGCCGGTCAAAATCTTCCTGTCAAAAACAGGATACTTTCCTTGTCTCCATTTGTGGGCGATGACAAATTATTACGCGTTTATTGTTTATTGTTTATTGTTTATTAAAAATATAACATACAGACTAACAGTTTTTACACCAAGACATCTGCATGCTAAATGTTACAGTTACATCACTATAAATAGACACAATTTTCATGCATACGTAAAAATCATTACAAAATTAAATATTGTCAAATAAATATACTGAATAAAATAAAAAATTTAAAGGTCAAGATTAATAAAATACATTAAATTATATAATTGATCGAATTCAAATACATTATCAAATTAGAAATGAATGTGTTAATTGAATCATTAAAAATGTCAACACAAGTTTGGTGAGCGAGCATGTCACCGAGCAACTGCAGCGCTCTAATTGTAGGCGCGTTCTTTGTGTATTCCGAGCGAGTGGCCGGAGGAGAGAGCAAGCGCGGGGGTCTGCGAGGCGCTACCGCCGCGTGCCAGCGCACGGGGACGTGGAGACCCAATAGTGCGAGCGCAGACTTATTGTCTACCTTATTGTTTAATAACAGGTAATAGTGGATCAAGAGCAGCATTTTCCTACGAAATACTAGCGTATTAAGCCCCACCATACCCGAAACAAACATAGATGGATACAGATATGGATAATACCCATACATCCTCTTATACAGCCATCTAGCAAATCTCCTCTGTATCTTTTCCACAGTTAAGGCATATGTACTTTCGTAAGGATCCCATATTATTGCACAATACTCTAGCTTGCTGCGAACATATGCATTATATAGTGTAATTGCGACTTTCATATATATCATCAAAATCGGCCGCTACTCTCATTATAAAGCCTAGAGCCTTGGATGCTTCTTTACACATTTTGATGATATGATTGTGGAAGTCAAAGTTGCTGTTCAATGTCACTCCCAAATCACGTATCTCAGAGACACGTTCAATTGCCTTGTCATGGAGGTAGTAGGTGGCGTGCACAGGTGAAGGGGAGCGGCTAAATGTGATTGTTTTACATTTATCTACGTTAAAATTGAGATGATTAGCTCTACTCCATTCAACGACCGCGTTTATATCCTTCTGCAATTGCACCGTATCTTCCAAGCTACTAACTCCACGAAATAATTTGAGATCGTCTGCAAAAAGAAGGCACTTTGCAGAACTGACGCTTTTTGGAAGGTCGTTTACCATGATAACGAACAGAGTAGGTCCCAAAGTACTTCCCTGGCTCACGCCAGAGCCGGTGTAGTAGCTTTTTGACATGTGGTTACCAAGTTTCACTCGCTGGGATCTATCAGAAAGATAACTCGAAAAAAATTTAAGAAGTCTAGGAGCAAATCCAACAGCTGAACACTGACGTAGAAGCACGTCATTGTCAACCAAGTCAAAAGCTTTTTGGTAATCGAAATAAGTACCATCAACTTGCTTTCCGTTGTTCATTTCGGCACTGACGTAGTCGACCAAGTTGACAAGATTAGTTGTCGTGGATTTACCGCTCCGGAAACCATGTTGCGAGTCGTCAATCCAAATGCTTATTTGCTGTCGCAGATGTGCATCAATAATGCTTTCGAATATTCTATCAAAAACAGACATCACAGCGATAGGTCTAAAATTAGAAATTTCACTGGCAGACCCAGCTTTATGCACAGGAGTTACATTACTAACCTTCCAGATGCTCGGAAATGTGGAAGATTCAAGGGAAAGATTGTAGATGTACAATAGAGGGGCCTTCAGTACTTCCAAACAGTCCTTAACAATGAAAGCAGGGATGGAGTCAGGACCAGGAGCTGAGTGAGGTTTTAATTTTTTTACTGCGGTAACTAAATCCCTTTCGTTTACACTCTTGATATTCACCAGAGGAGAGCAGTTGGAGTCCGAGGCATATTGTTCGGCATCATCAACATCGAGCTTCGGTCGGTCATTTCGGAAGACTGAGCTAAAGTACTTTGCAAACTCGTCCGCAGCCGCCTGACCCATTAGGGTACGACCATTATGAGTGTAGGTATTGCATGTATTTCTGTTGGCTCTCTTGCTCTTTACGTACTGCCAGAACTGCGAAGGGTTGTCAATTAATTTGTTTCCCGTATTTTTTATGTACTTGTGGTAAGCATCCTTAATAAGTTGTTTAACTAGGTTTCTATAGTATTTGAACATTTCCCTATTAAAATCTTTATTTTCAAGTTTATATCGTTTAAGATGAAAGTATTTTATCTTGATATATTTAATAATTTCAGTTGTAAACCAAGTAGGATAGACATAACGTTTATTGGTAGATGCTTGCGAAAATTTTTTGAAAGGCACATTGGCTTCAATACATTGGTTTAGTTTTTTGTAGAAGGTGTCAACTGCAGAATCGACGTTAGGATTATTTAATACTTCATCCCACGTGATGTCAGCTAAGGACAAGTACAATACTTGCAGGTCAGCTTTAAAATAGTTCGGCCTAGGCATACAAGTCGGAGGAGATTCAGTCATTGAGTCATGAGTTTCATTATTCAAATGGAACTCTACTGTGACTTCAAATGGTGGATGTAGGACATCCATGGGGACTAAATGATTATGAGATGCTAATACTCTGACTTGGTCGGTGGCATGCTCGCTCAGTACCAAATCTAACATGACATCAAACTGGTTGTACACTACATTATGCTGGTTTAAATTACAAAACTCATTGAAAATATGAAATTGCTGTCTTACTCGCTCAGAGCGTGAATTAAGATTAAAATCACCTATAATAAATAAGTCTAAGTTAGTATATTTACAAACTGTGCTTTCTAAGCAACTCAATACTCCTAAATAGCGTTCTTCTGGACAATTTGGAGGGAGATATACCACGCAACATATAAATTTCACCGATTTAGATGTGACATACACAACTAATAATTCTTTATCATTTGTTAGACCATCAACATCTTCAATCATATGTAAATTGTAACAATCACGTGCGGCTAAGAGTACTCCTCCCCACCCCGCATCATTAAACCGGTCTTTACGTAAAACAGTATAACCAGGCGGAAACAGTTCTGCGTTGAATACTGAATCAGTCAAAAATGTCTCTGTTAAGATGATTATGTCACAGCTACAAAGGTGCATGTTGTTGTGGAACGTTGTGGTTTTAGTTCTTAACCCGCGTACATTCTGGTAATACATTGTGACGCACTTTTTACAAATTTTTGTTTTTGGGACGAAAGTTCTGTCTCCACGGTTTGACACAGATGTCAGTAGCCCAATTTCCCTCTGACATGATTTTATCGGCAAGCTTTGCTGGAACACCCAGTTTAAAGGAGGCATAGTTACCCCTAGCTTTGAGAGACTCTACCGTACACTCTTCACTTCCACTAATAGAACACAGATGTGCCTGTACCTCTGCTACAGTTGTACCCCGCTTCACATAGTAAAGATGGAGATATCTCTGCCTCTCTGAAGCCTGCAGCAAAGTCGTTCCTGGAGCCGCAGATCCACGCAGTACCTTAATTTGAGATGAGGAGAGACGTTTGTTCTTTACTTCAACCCAGCCGTCATCATGCGTCACTTCGAGCGACACTGAGTCGACGTGAGCTTCATCCTCCTTTGATGGACTATAAGCTGGGGTTTCAGTTGAAGCCGGTATATTGCAATCAGCAGAACATGCCGCTTGGACGTTACAAATAGTTTCAGAAGGTTGTGTGGTCATCGTGACTTTGGAATACTTTGACTTTACTGGCTTATTTCCTTTCTTTGTGACATTTTTTCTTTGATCGGATACTAGGTCTGTGGTAGGTGTCTTATTTGGTGTAGTGTTCGGTAACTTTTGGTGTTTCTTAAAGCTGGCCGGATCAGTATTTTGATGTACCTCAGAATTACCACAAACCTTATTTGATAAAGCGGTAAATAGCTTGCTTTCTAGGATGTTTATCTGGCTTGATGTGTTGTTTTTAATAGCCACTACAATATCACTCAAAGCCAATTGAAGCTCTTCACGAATAACATGTCGTAAGCTACTTAAGCTAGGGCAGCAGCATTTGTTGACATTTCTTTGCCCTCGCCACAAGGTGACATTTTCAGATTCACAGGTTGGTGTTTCAGTTACTATTTCTCCTGGAGTACTTGATAGATATGGCGCTTGGCGGACCGGTTTCATGGTGTTATCTTTTTTGGGAATTTTACTGCGGCAAATGATACATAGCCATACTCTTACAGATTCTGCAGGGAGGGATTTATATGCCCCTTCTGATATTCCGGCACACATCAAATCATATTCCTGATTGCAATCAGAACATTTTAAAAAAGTATCCTTAGGATCAATTTTGTGTTTACATCCGGCACATTCCTTTATGACCATTTTCTTGCTTTAATTTTTTCTTTGGCTTTTCTTTCTACTTTTAGTAAGTCGAAAAAAAATTGTGATAAAAAAAAAGAACAAAACCAAACAAATCAATAATTTATGTTCTCCAGTGCCGTGGTCCGGGCTTGAACCGGGAGCTTCCGCACAGCAGTCAGGCGTCTTAGATAACTGCTACAAGCGCGCTGTGACGTAGCGACGTAAATAGTAAACAGTAGTTAGAATATATTCTCAGGTACGACTTCGACGATTGCCATATACGGTATTGAATGATCACTGTCTGCGAAAAGTATGAATCATCACTCACTTGGTCAGTTGTTGTTAGCAATGGCGTCGCATCAAATTGTATGTTTTACTTGAATAATATACTGATATTGAAGACTGGAGCGCTGCTTTTTGCTCGAACGTTTCTTGTGTTTGTACACAACACTATGAGAACTTAGTAGACGTCAATTTGGACTGATACAAGCAAATTTAATAATTTTAATATTTAAATAACTGAGGAGCTCAACTTAAGCGTGCGCAAGCGAGAGCGCGAATCCAGCGCTTGGAGGCAGGCTAGGTAATTCAAATTATGACTATGATCTAAGACACCCTATATTACTTTGTTCTAAGCATAAATTGACACAGCTTATATTTAATATGCTACACAAAACATACATGCACCCAGGACCTCAATTGTTGTTAGCCATAAGCAGACATCACTATTGGGCTTTAAGAGGTAGAGATTTAGCAAAGCGTACCGTTCACTCTTGTGTAAAATGCTGTAGGATTAAGGGTGCCACAGTTCAGCCTATCATGGGCAACCTGCCAGAACAGCGTGTAGAGCTTGAGTTTCCATTTTTGGACACCGGTTGCGATTATGCCGGACCAATAATGGTATTAGATAAAAAGGGTAGAGGTGGTAGACTCACAAAATCATACATATGTGCCTTTGTATGTTTAGCAACAAAGGCTGTGCACTTGGAGCTTGTCTCAGATGTTTCGACTGACGCATATTTAGCTGCCCTTAATCGCTTTGTTAGCCGTCGCGGTAAGCCCGATGCATTATTTCAGATAACGGCAAAAACTTTCAAGGAGCCTTTGGTCGACTGCTGAGCCATTCATTGTCAACACAAATTGCAGAGCTTGGGATTCAATTTTCTTTCATCCCCCCCTACTCCCCCCACTTCGGAGGGATCTGGGAATCAACAATTAAGTCCATAAAGCACCATTTAAGACGTACCTTGCATACCACACACTTAACCTTTGAGGAAATGACGACGTTGTTATGTCAGATCGAGGCTATTTTAAACTCTCGACCCCTAGTACCTTTATCTGATGATCCTTCAGATCTCTATCCTATTACTCCAGCTCATTTCCTTATAGGCCGGTCTCTAGTTAGTGTGCCCAATCCACCTACACCAGATGTTCCACTAACTTCATTGCGGCGGTTCCAGAGAGTGGAAGCACTGAAAAACCATTTCTGGAACAGGTTTAGTAACGAATACATCTCATGGCTTCAGGGAAAGACAAAGTGGAAGACATCCAAAGGGCAGCTGAAGCAGGGGACACTCGTGGTCATCAAGGACAAGACGCTTCCTCCTCTCATGTGGCTGCTGGGCCGCGTGATTCGCACCATCCCAGGCAACGACGGCGTGTCCAGAGTCGCTGATATCCGCACCAAGAAGGGAGTCTTGAGGCGCGCTTATAACAACATATGTCCCCTACCTGTGACCAGCGTTGAAGATCATGGCTCTTCAAGGGGGGCAGAATGTTGAAGAAACAAAAACAAAACGCAATCCCTACGCGGGCAACACCGGGGGAATAACTTCAAAAAATTCAAATTAATTTCCTTTGTCTTCAACCACATTCATTAACGGCTCGTATAACTTGTCTTGTAATCTTCTCCTTATTATACCAGCTCTATGAATACAGTTCTTTTATTTTTCTTCCCATAATAGTTAACATTTATATAGTTAGCAGATAGGGAAGTCCTTTTTTTCTAGTTGTTTCAAAATAACCAACAATCTCAGCGGTCACTTCATATAATTGTATTCTACAATACAAGTTAACACTGAAAACACGCACTTTTAACTTTCACTTTCTTTCACTCATCACTTACTTTAATATTTTTAAAGAGAATATGTAATGAAGTGAATAATGATTTATTTATTTTATCTGCTTAACATTTTGCTCAATATTCTAAAACCACATCACTAAATGAAAACTATGCTAAAATTAAGCAAATGAAATAATAATCAAAACCAATAGTATAGAAACACAAGAACTTGCATATTAATTAAGTTCTTGCTTGTTAACATTTCATTTTGTCTTTCTAATTTGCCGTTAAAATATCAATTTGCATCTTCCTATGTTTCGAGTTGGTGATAATCCTCGAATGTCTGCTATATCTACGTCTACAAAAGTCCGCTTAGTTTTATAAGAATGTTCATGCATGAATTGCTCAATCTTTCTTACCACTGTTGTTGTTTGATTCTTGACTCTCCAGTGGGATTTGAATCCCGGGCTGCTCACGCAATTTAATGCGCACTTATATAGCCAATTCAATGATTTTCTTATAAAATAATTTAATATAGAGGGGCAATACTATAATTTATAACAAATATTTACATGCAATGACCTCTTACATGTGTCAGCACCGTGGCGGCCAACTACCTCGGCCGCATTATCGGCTCGGCAGCCGCAGCTGCAGAGGATGCAGCCGAGAGAAACCGGGCTAAGTATGCGGCTTTGGAGCCGTATTATTGCTTCGTCCTAGTGGCGGTAGAAACGATGGGCTGCTCGGGTGCTGATGATAAGCGCCTGATCGGCAAAATAGGGCACAGAATTGTAGAGAAGACTGGTGACTCCCGCTCAGGCTCGCCTCTCGCGCAAAGGACGGCCATTGCAATCCTGCGTGGCAGTGCTGCCAGCGTATTTGCGCGGGAAACGGCAAAGGCGGTTTATATGACAGATTCTTGTGTGTCCTTTGATATAGTTTTGACAGTGCTTACATAGATAAACATACAAGACCTAGGACAGTTTAAAAAGGCCATTTTCCAACTTGCCCTGATCGGGGATCGAACCCGGGACCTCTGGGTGGTGGATTAGCATGGTGACCACTACGCCACGGAGGTCGTCATTCTTGATCTCGCACATTTTAATGTGGGCTTACGGCCTCACCCAATTTAATGATTTTCTCGGCCTCGCACAATCCAATGCATGCCCAAACTGACAAAAGGTTAAACGGCATGACACAACAACCTTTCTTGTTCCAGATTCTTCAGATGTAATGTTTGAAGCTAGAAAATATATTTCCAGTGCCCTTATCCATTTCTCCCATCTAGCGCCTACCGACACTGATCACTGTCAGGGTCAAAATGCTCGAGGTTGGGAAGTGTCGTGACTTGAGCCATGGGCTGATGTGCAAATTGTACAATTAAATCTACATTTGCGCAAGCTTACACTGCCTTTCAGTCCAATTAATATTATCTGAGCTGACCTTTCATATCGACCATAAATAAATGCTCATATGGACTTTCATATTGTCCTTTAACATAGATCATATCACTCACTCGTACTAGCTATCATATTGCCCCATGTCATAGCTATCATATTGCTATACATGTGTCATCATAAGCAATCATATTGCTGTTGTTATCGGCTATCATATTGCCATGTCTCATCATTAGCTATCATATTGCCCCATGTCATAGCTATCATATTGCTATGCATGTGTCATCATAAGCAATCATATTGCTGTTGTTATTGGCTATCATGTAAGCACATAGTTAGATCCCTTCTGCTTTCGTGGGACTACTTCGACACAGAGCTATTTTTAAAAATTGTAAAGTAAGCTTAACTATTAATTTAAAACATTTATATTAAGTAAGTACCTATATTTATTGAGTGTACCAGTTATGTGAAGCATCTCACGTGTTCCTAATTAGTTATAAAAAGGGATTGGCTATTAGTTTGAGTGTCAGTCATTATTATCTGCAATTCTTGTAAACCTAATTGTCGGCACTTTTTAACAAAATTGGAATTTCAAACTGGCCACCACAGGACAGGCAAGTTGCCTAGTGTGGGGCCAACAGTGTAACTTTTGTGTACATTAAGGAGTTAAATAAATTTCATTTCATTTCAAATTCATTTCATTTCATTTCATTTCAAATCATATTGCCATTGACCACAGGTTATCGTATTGCTTATTTCGTATACTACCTCATTTCCAGTAAGTGTATACTTATACAATACAATACAATACAATACAAAAAACTTTATTGCACCAAAAGAAATTTACAATTTTGGAACACTTATTAAATAATAACATGTAGTGGGGTACAAGAGGCGGCCTTATCGCCGAAGCAATCTCTTACAGGCAACCAAAAAGAGAAGGAATGTGAAAATATATAATAAGATAACAGGTGGCGCATTTAGATTTTTATATACTCAATTAATATAGTAATAAATACAATAACCAGTTGATATTCTAAATATACATAATATATAGCACAATATATAAATAGGTACACACATATATATACTATATAAATATAAACGTACATATATAAATATATATATAATACATATATATATATATATATAAATAAATAAGTATCACAATGATGCAAATTAAACCGGTACTGTACACGAGTAGGGAGGGAGAGGGAAGATATGGTAGGAGAAAGTAATTAGTTACTTAACAAAGGTAAGAAAGTGATTTTTAGTCAAGGTCTTAAAGTTGTTCAACGTTTTGGCGTCTCGAACAGATAGAGGCAGAGCATTCCAAAGACGAGCAGCATAGACAGTGAAGGAGTATTTATAGAAAGTAGTCGAGTAAACTGGAGCATCAAGAAGAAGTTTATCTGCACTACGAAGAGGTCTAGAAAATGTTTTGAAGAAAAAACGTTCCTTGAGGTACCTAGGGTATGTAGGATTATAGAGGATGGAGTATAGGAGAGAAAGGATATGCCAATCACGACGTAGACGGATAGGGAGCCACTTGAGTTGAATACGAAATTGCGAAATGTGGTCATATTTACGAAGCCCAAATATGAACCGTATACATAAATTTTGGAGGCGTTCAAGCTTGTCTAATTGCTCCTCAGTAATATCAAGATAACAAGTGTCAGCATAGTCTAGGATAGGAAGCAATAAGGAGTGAGCAAGCGCAATCTTGGTATCCATCGGCAGAAATTTAATCAATTTTCTTAAGGAGCTTGCAGCTGCAAACATCTTCCTGCTGACTTCGGAGATCTGAGTGCGCCAAGAGAGAGTATTGTCGAAGTACACGCCGAGATTTTTTACAGATTTACTGTATTCGATAGTAACCCCATCAAATATGATTTTAGGAATTGCGTCAAAGTCAATTCTGCTGTAGAACCACGAACTTCCTATAATGATCGCCTGGGTTTTACCAGGATTTACAGTGAGACCATAGTTTTTACTCCAGACAGATATGCGATGAAGGTCACTATTGATATAATCAATCGCAGAGGAAAGGTTATCTAAGGACGATCGTGTGTAAATTTGTAGATCATCTGCATAAAGGTGGTAGGAAGTACGAAGTTGTAATGTAATGGAATTAATAAATAGTGCGAATAAAAGGGGAGATAACACGCCACCCTGCGGTACGCCGACAGATGTGCTGGACCAGGACGAGTAGCAATCCTCAATCTTAACTCGCTGACGACGCCCATACAGGTAAGAACGAAACCAGTCAATAACCTTAGGAGATATGTTAATAGAATGCAACACTTCCAGAAGGATGTCAAAGTCTACGGTATTAAAAGCGTTGCTAAAATCTAGTAACGTTAACACCGTAAGCTCCTTGCTGTCCATACCCAGACGAATGTCATCAGAAATCTTAAGTAGAGCAGTGGTCGTGCTATGCCCCGGACGGAAACCAGATTGCAGTGGATTGAGAAGGTTATTCTGGATCAGGAATTCATTCAGTTGTTGCTGGACTATGCGTTCTAAGACTTTAGACAAAAATGGGAGAATGGATATAGGACGATAGTCGGAAGGAGCTACAGGGTTACGGTTTTTAGGAATTGGGGTGATATTTGCGTCTTTCCACGCTGCTGGAAATACACCGGAGTAAAGGGAGGTGTTCAGGATTGAGGTAATTATGGGGAGTAGGATGTCAAGGAGAGGGATGATCATATCACGACCAATACTATCATTGCCGACGGCATTCGAGGATATGGAAAGTATTGCTTTCTCAACATCACTGTCGGTAGTTTGACTAAACTGAAACATAGGAAAATCAGGTGTTGGAATTGCTGAAAGAGAGTTTAAGGTGTTCAATTTGGTACCACTATCAAGTGCACCTGAAGATGTGAAGAATCTATTAAGATTGTCAAGATCAATATTTTAAGGACTATTCGGTTGAGTCTTTCCAACACCCAAGGACTTGAGAAATCTCCAGACTTTCGCTGGGTCTCCATTTTCAACCGACTGATGGATGTGGCGACGCTGAGCTTCTCTACATACCTTATTGCAGTGATTTCTAGCGCGAATATAGGAGTCACGATATCTGTCCGGATTTGCTCTGTACTTGGCATTAGCTTTATTTTTAATCCCCTGAAGCTTCTTAATTTCATCAGTCAACCAAGGTGCGGGCAGATGCTTGATTCGTACAGGTCGCAAAGGAGCATGCCTATCATAAAGCTCGATCAGTATATGATTGAAATTATTGACTTGATTGTCCACCGAACTGGCATTAAGAACAGCTGGCCAGTCGCAAGCTATAGCATCCTGTCGTAATTTTTCGAAGTCAATGGCTCCAAAATTGCGCCTCATTAAAATTTTGGGTTTAGGCTTAGGAGGACGAACCTTGTATGAGAGGAAAAGGAGATCATGGTAGGAGAATGCCCCTGCAGGACATTGTCCGTGCTTAGCTACTAGATTAGGAGAGGAAACCAGGATAAGATCTAAAACGGAAGGTGTGCAGCCAGGAAAAAAGTGAGTAGCTTCATTATTGAGTATGGACAAATTGCAACCAGTGGCAAGTGACCGCAGACAGTCAGCTCTATTGTCATTTTTCAGCAAACATGTATTAAAATCTCCCATGAGTATGGTCTGACTATAAAGTGGTACAAGGTTTTCCAAAATACTCTCTAAAGATGAAAAATAGTTGATACTAGATGAAGAGCTGTAAAACACTCCTAATAGTATTTTAACGTGTGATAAGGTTACCTCAAGAAAAAGGTATTCAGGCTCAAGGCTCGGGTTACAGTTGCTAGAAGAGCAGATAATGTTATGGGAAATATAGGATCGAAGATAAATGGCAACACCACCGCCACTTTTTCCGACGCGATCTTGCCGAATGAGCTGAAACCCTGGTAGAGCGTATGAAGTAGAAGAGAGGGAAGGATGCATCCAGGACTCAGACACGAGAATAGCGTGTATATTTTTTACGTCAAAGCTCGCCAGCATATCAGGATAATGTGCGGGGATGCTTTGTGCATTAATGTGGATGACGTTGAAGTTTTTGGGGGTATTCGAAAAATGCGAATCAAGGACTTCATCTAGGGGGGTGGGGATACTGCCAAAGCTGCTTTCCGATGAGGAGGATAGTGAGAAAAAAAGTTCATCTGAATCATCAGTACTAGTATTAGCTGTCATTGTGTATAAAAATATATATATTATGTGTTATAGTTCTAAATATATATTATAACAAAAATATAATACTATATATACCTATTTATGTATATAATAGTTATAATTTATAAATAAAATAAAAGTGCGCAAATATTATTCCACCTGTTAGTAGAATTAACTATTTAAATCGGAAGACTAATTATGTAATGAACGGAAAGATAAAAAAAACTATTTACATGACATCGTAACAGTAAAGAGAAAAAAAAAAAGAAAAATATAAATACTTGGCTGTATAAATGAGACATCTGTGTGAACGAGGACTTTGAAGTTGACAGGTCACGTCAGTGTCAATGTCGAACAAGTAAAACATAAATTAATATTTAAATGAGTGTAAACAAAACCAACTTAGATAAAAATAGAAATTAGTGAAATTACATAGTTTGTGGGTAATATAATAATATTGAGATGGGGGTAAAAACAGTTCTCAAGTGTTTGTAAAGCACCTACAGAAAGTTATACTCAATTTCCGCGCCTATGACTATCTTACTTCTTGGCACGTTTGGGACGCCCTGTCGCCGATGTTGTAGCCTTTGGTGCGACGGCTGCAGATGCCGCATTAGCTAAGCTGGTAGCCTCATCTTTGGATGCATTATCGGCCAATTGCTCGACCTCTGCAAGACTGCTTACTCGATGCTTTGAGCCGTCTGGAGTCAGGATGTAGATGTACCCCTCGCGGGTCCAGCTGCTACTAACGCCGAAGTGTCTCCGTGCAGCCATAAAAGCCTCATGACGTGCTTTGGTCAAGAATTCTGAGAGAGTATAACCACTGTTTTTGAGGCCTGTTTTAGCGTACTACACTTTATCTCTCACTGTAGTGGGTTTAAATTTCACAAGTATGGGTCTTGGCTTGTCTGTTTTTGTATAGCCCAAACGGTGACTCCTACTAATATCTGTGACAGAAATGTCACGAAGTTGGAGCTTATCGCTGACAAGCTTCTGCACCTCTTGAGTCACATCCTCCTTGTTGCCTTCTGGAATACCATGCACCAGCAACATCTTTCTACGGCTACGCATCTCAGTATGGTCCTGCTGCTGCGCAAGAAGAACCACAAGGTGCTGCAGGGTGCTAATGGAGGTTGTAGCAAACGTCCGGAACAATTTGAACTCTGCTGCCAAGGAACTCACAGTGATAGGAGGTGCTGATGTGCTAGCCTGTTCCAGTTCTTGTTGGAATTCCGCCATCCTTGTGTTGAATTCTTGTGTCATATTGCAAATAGCTTGATGAAGAGTCTCCATGGTGAGTGATGCAGAAAGTAAATACTACCACAGGTACTTTTTACTTACACAAAAGAAATGTGCATAAAATATTACAAAAAATTAAATAAAATACTATATAAATTAATATTTTAAACAGGAGCTTTAAATTATGTTGTTTATTATTCTGCAGCTACCCGCTTTTTATGACAATAGAGAATATGCACGCATTATTTTTTATTTGCTTAATAAAAGCCTTATTAACCACAGTAAACAAATATGAAAGAATTTATAAAACATATTAATCAGCGACGAACCTGTGATACTTTAAAGTTTAAATTAGAGAGAGAATATTGACTGGTGACGTCATAAATACATATCATCAATACATTTGCTATAGAAAATAGCGTATTTTGCGAGTGAGATAGACATACTTTCGTAAACTCGCTATATCTCGTTCGTTTTTCCACCAATTTTTATTCTGTTTTCAGTGTTAGTTAGTACTTTCAAATATTTACGGATAAACTGGTTCGATAACACATATTTTTTCATGCATATTCCCTACTATGGTTTCTCTCCTTTCTTTTAATTTTTTTTTTCACACCGCTACAACGTCAAAGACAAAGAGGTAACCCAATCGAGGCCTACAAAAGTCTAATAGGATATTATGATGTACCCTATTTGCAAGACCTATTACAATTTTCTTACAATAACGATTGAGAGGACATTAGCTGAAATTGTATCGTGTGAAATCAAAAGAAATATCAATTCATAATTTTCTCTCTAATCATGTGGTTGCAGACTGGAACCAGAGAATGTTGTTAACTGCATCTTTAGTGAACAGCTTTAAAAATACACTGTATAGAAACCAGATCAGCTTAATAAACTGCTAGTATGTTTTAAAGCAAATAAAAATAATAACCCTCATCAAGAAAATCAAAGCCGACTCACCGAGTGTGAGCCTCACGGCCCTGACAGAAAGCACCCATAAATTATACTCATTGACTCCAGCGACTGGTGACCTTCCGTCACAGCATTGCACTCCGGATCTGATGCAACTATCCTCCAGTATGACTCTTAGGTTTAAAAGTGATGCCTGTCTAGGAGTAGAATAAAATACCTAATAAAAGAGTTTCACCACATAACTATAATGATCTACCTTCCTTCCGTAAATTCAGCACCTCTCATTTCATACGGAAAATAATATAATCCCTCATTTATTTCACTTAATCCATGTACCTCGGAAAACTATAGCTATTTGAATAATATATTTTAATAGTAATCGCGTAATAATTAACTTCATATACGACTGGTCAATTTTTCCGTTACGTTTTCCCTCTGAAATTCTAGGGTGATTAATTATATTACCCTATTAAAAGGTAAGTTTCTTATTTCTTTCGCATAAACACTAGGTAATCAACAAAGTAAAGATATATGTTTTTTATTTTGACATAACTTATTTTTTCTTTACTCTGACACTTGTGAAAGACTGGACCTGGTGCCTAAGCTACGCATAAAGCCTTTATTTTAGGTTACCAAGTCTCCCTAAGGTATTAATCTTAAAAATATATAATCTGAGAATTGTCAACATTAATCATATACTTTTGATGATCAACACATGAATTAGTTAATTCAAATTAAAATTTTCCAGCTCATTAATGTGATGGACAAAGGACAGTAGTCCATTAACTTATTAAACGAACTTTTATTTTGCAATAAAGTATAGCCATTACCTAATATAGTAAATGCTAACTGACACTTCCTCTTTCCTTGTTATTTTTTTTCTCTCACAAATATATATATTTTTTTTTAACATTCAGTGTGCAGCATTTACTTTTGATTTAAAATTCTATTTGCTTTTGAGCATTTACATTAAATATTCCAGCTCATAAAATGGAAAAATAACTCACCGCGTGGCTTCGCATCATTTTCTCGTCGCCATTATGTAGTGTACCTCTAACAGATTCACTATCACTATGACACTGGCTCACCTTTACACCAAGACACGTCCGCTCTGTACGACATCTACTGTTAGACTGAGCGATCCGACTGCCGCACAACGTACTTATATAACGTATAACTGACGTTCTACCCTCATATGTTTCTATTTATAGACACAGAACACTACAGTATTAATAACAGTAGTAAGTACATCCCACCTAATCAAGACTGATTTAAATTGCACACATAATTTTTAGTTTTTGAGTTAATTGAAGGATATATTTATTTAAAGTAATATTTAGAATCCAACATACATATAAGGAGGTTATCACAGGCTACCTCGCAACCGTACTATTTGGTTTAGTGATTACCGATAGATGGCCCAAGTCACCTTATTGAAACCTAATATACTTCTGTGTTTAAATTAAATAAATAGTTTTTTTTTTTTATATTCTGTACCAATTAGTGTAATAGCTTTGCATAGTAATTAAGCCAATACCTATGTAAATCCAGAGTTCTGTTCCAAATCTATAATACTAGTAATAAAGAGATCCATCCATTAAAATATTTAGGAATCCATGATACGTGACACACTAAGAAGGTTTTTTTCCATTTTCGATTTTTCCCCAGGTAAAAATCTCCAAAAGAGAGAGGAGAGTGTGACGCAGCGATCGGCGAGCCGACGTCACCGCACACAAACGCCTTTGGAACCTTCTCGAACATTCCACTACTCACACAGCTACAGCTACACTCCGCGCCGGCCGGCGGCCGGCTATATAACGCAGAGCGAGCCCATTATAGGCCGATACTCGTTCGGGTATCCACCTGCGTCGCTTGGATCAAAAGTCTAAGTACGATCAGGTCTAACAACAACCCCCAACCCCCCCCCCCCGCACCCGCTTGGATCATATATCTGAGTACGGTCAGGGACCCGTCCCAACTACCCTGCTGTTCGTCCGTTTTGTGGTCGTCCGCGACACCCCCTCTCACCCCCGTGTGAGGGAGCGCCGCGACGCCGACGTGCTCCTGCGCGTCTCGCGTACCCCTTCAGGGTAGATCACCTGAGCAACCCTCCGTTGCCCTGCGTCCTGTCGGGTGGCCACTATCTCGTGCGCCACACCAACCCCTACTCGTCCTCAACGTTAGGGGTAGGTGTCCCGACGCCGACGTGCCCGCGCACGCTCAGCGATACCGTTGGCGAGTGCCCCCGTCTACCGTGTGCATCCCGTTCCTTTAGGGTACGCTGACGCACCGTTTACCCGATCCTCAATTGGGTAGTGCGCCATCTCGTTTGTAGCTGTGTCCCGACAAGCGTTCCATACCGTACCGTATTTGCTCTCGGGAATTGCATAGGCGACTGGAGATAGGCAACCTGTAAATCTAGATTTAAGACAGTGTAGGCTAAGTCTAGGTTAAGGTCTGATATGCAAAACCTGTAAATAAAGAATTGTAACCGTTGGTATAGTTGGTTTCAAACACACCCATCCCGGTAGGTTACCTCATTAGAACCCCCAGACACTTGTCATACCAGGGTAGTAACAAGGATCTGCTCAATTTATGTTGATGACAGCGTCCAGGGGTTCGATTCCCCGAAAAAGCTTCATCACACATGAGTGAAACTTTACTCATTGTTTTATATAAATTTATAAGGAAAAAAAATCATCAAATCTCGTAATTTTCACCGAAGTCGCTTTATTTATTTTCTGAGCTCCTATTTTAGAAAAATAAAAATACCGTAATAAACACCATTTCATGCCCTTTTCAACCGACTTCAAAAAAAGGAGGAGGTTATCAATTCGACGTGTATATATGTTTTATGTATGTTACCTCATAACTCCGTCAAATATAAACCGATTTTTAAAAAATATGTTTCGTTTAAAAGAATGCATTGCAAGGTTGGTCCCATATAAATTTTTTTAAGATCGGAGAAGAGGTCTTGGAGCTGGAGACCGAAATACCTCAAAAAAGACAAAGTAGCTCAAATATTTGTGTATTTTACCTCATAACTTCGTCAAATACGAACAGATTTAAAAAATATATGTGTCCTTTTAAAGAATGTTTTGCAAGGTTGGTCCCATGTAATTTTTTTTAAGATTGGAGAAAAGGTCTTGGGCCTGGAGACCGAAATACCTCAAAAAAGACAACTGTAGCTCAAATATTTGTGTATCTTACCTCATAACTTCGTCAAATACGAACAGATTTAAAAAATATATGTGTCCTTTTGAAGAATGCTTTGCAAGGTTGGTCCCATGTAATTTTTTTTAAGATCGGAGAAAAGATCTTGGACCTGGAGACCGAAATTCCTTATTAACAGACAACTGCTGCTCAAATATTTGTGTATGTTACCTCATAACTCCGTCAAATATGAACAGATTTAAAAAATATATGTGTCCTTTTAAAGAATGCATTGCAAGGTTGGTCCTATGTAATTTTTTTTAAGATCGGAGAAAAGATCTTTGAGCTGGAGACCGAAGTATGTTTTGTGTATGTTACCTCATAACTCCGTCAAATATGAACCGATTTAAAAAATATATATTTCGTTTTGAAGAATGCATTGCAAGGTGGGTCCCATGTAATTTTTTTAAGATCGGAGATAAGGTCTTGGAGCTGGAGACCGAAATACCTCAATAATAAACAACTGCAGCTCAAATATTTTGTGTATGTTACCTCATAATCATAACTCCGTCAAATATGCACCGATTTAAAAAATATATATTTCGTTTTGAAGAATGCATTACAAGGTTGGTCCCATGTAAATTTTTTTTAAAGATCGGAGTAAAGGTCTTGGAGCTGGAGACCGAAATTCCTTATTAACAGACAACTGCTGCTCAAATATTAATACATTTGCATACCTACTCATAACACTTTCTAATACTAGTAGTTCGCCGCGAACTTAGACCTCGCGATTATTATTCTATAATTATAATATAATTTAATTCCCTAAGTAACACCTTGATGGCGCTATCCAAAGTTAGAACGCGTTATGGTTTCGTTTGCTACATAATAGCGGACATTTTTATTAATATTTCAAAAACTACCATACCGATTTTGATGCCCTCGTTGGGCATCAAAATCGATTCGGGTACTTGAAAATTCTATTGATATTTCCTATATGCCTACCAAATTTCATCAAAATCAGACCATCAGTTCGGCAGTTATCGCGGTACAAACATACATACATACAATGTGTTTTCGCCCCCAACTCGATTTAGAGACGTTGCTCGCTCCGCTCGCTCGGTCAATAAACCGATTCTAATGATTCAATGTTCGTTTGGAAGAATCGCTTATTATAAGATAAGTTTTTTATAATTTGAATGAAGACCTGATGCAGGGTTTTATTATTAATATTAATTGACCGAGCGAGCGAAGCGAGCGAAGCGTCTCAGTTTCGAGATTAGCCAAAAATTCTTTTGTCCGTCTGTCTGTCTGTTCTCGCCTACAGGTCGCATTTCTTAACCGATTCTCATGAAATTTTGTAAGTAGGTTCAGCAACTAAATAGATTTTTTTTGTCGAGCCAGTTTTTCGAATTTTTTCAAAATGTCGGAAATATGGGGGTTTAAAATTTTAAAACTGTCATATATCTGTCATTTCAAAATATTTTCAAAAATGTCATTAGACTTTTTTGTTGCCATTATAAAAACGATTTTCTTTCATTTGAACAACTTTTTTGTCTGAACAACTTTTTTATACGTTAAGTAAACTTAAACGGGTTAAGAGTCCGGCGACCCTAGACTTCTCCATACAAACGTAGTACACGTTTAATTTTGAAACCACATGTCAGATTCCGGTAAAAATTGGTAATTGTAAAGAAATTGCAATTATCTAGGGTTGTATCTGGTTTCCTACAGTAAAATTATGAACTGGAAAGAAAATATAACGATTTAGAAGTTTCCCATACTAATGGTCAAAAATGATATAAAACACTATATTCTATTTCAAGTTCATATTTTTACCGTCGGAAACTAGTTATAAACCTAGATAATTGCAATATCTTTAAAATTACAAAATTTTGCCCAAATCGGACATGTCGTTTTGAAATAAAACGTAGACTACGTTTGTATGGAAAGTTGTATTTTGGTCTAGGGTCGGGGGACCCTTAAGGGTGACTCGCGAAGTCTAGCTGACTAAGCCGTCAGCATCATTGTATATCCGTCATATACAATACAAATCTTCTTACAAAATATACAAAAAATATTTAAGGGTGAATTTAGTCCGTGTTACTGAACAATTTTCTTAAAAATACATCTCTCCCCTGGGGTCCACGAAGTAATTTCTCTGAATTACTATTATGGTGATTATTTCGAGTTTCATAAGTAGTTCTATAAATTTTATCATATTTAACACTTAAAAAAAGGGTTTTGGTTTTTTTACGATTAGATTTTTTTTCAGTTTTTGCTTATTTTGATTGTTGGCTTGTTTATTAAATTTTGCAATTTTGTTGAGCGAATTTTCATTCAATTGCTATCGCTGCTTGTCTGTGCTTCTGTAGTATAGAGTATAAGTAGTTATGCTACAAACTAACAAGAGATCAACAACAACTAAAGCCCGCGAAGTAGCTTTACGAAGAGAGTAAGAAACCAATGAGCAGCGGAATAGAGATGGCAATACAAATTAACATTTAAACGAAAACCCATTAATAGTTTTCTGTTTTTTCCAACAATGAGCTGACTTTGTCATTTGAATAATGATGGGTCATTTTTCGGTGAAAGACTACTGGTACAGAACTGCATTTCAGCATCACGGTACTTTGTATGGTTGGAAGGTGCTCCTGACATTTCAGAGCTAGATCGAAAGTCATTTGAAGAAAGGGCTGTGATAGGCAACTATTTAGGAAATTTGGTTACAACCATGAAACCGCATATCGGTAAACCTGCACCGATAATTCATCCAAATCAGGTACATTATTCTGAAATAATAATCGCGAGGTCTAAGTTCGTGGCGAACTACTAGTTAATATTAATACTCAACTGTTCCGTTACCGCCAATACACAATAGTAAGACAATGAACGTGGACATTTATTAATGTCGTGCGGGTCTTTACTGGTTAATAAGCACTGAGGCCTTACAATAAAAGCTAGTATGAAAAAATATTTTTATAATAATTACTTTTAGCTAGAGCTTAGTTTTCTTCCTGCTAAAAGCTGGGAAATAAAAACTTTTTGAAAAAAATAATAACCGACTTCAAATCGAAATGCATTTTATATCAGATGTCCCTGAAGATCTGGGTAAAAAATCTCTATAATACTCATTATTTATTTGGAGTCGGTGCCAATCTCAGTACCTATTTTACCTTGAAAACATCCATGAAGTACTTTAGAATACGCCACGGGAATCGAAATAATGTGAAAAAAAACACATTTTATCTGCAAATAATATTACATAAGTAATTATTACAACTCGAAAAAGAGCTGTAAGTAACTCGGCTGAATAGATTATAGCAAAGTCAAAGAACACTCTCGGTTGAATTACTTTTGTAACAAAAAAAAATCAAAATCGGTTCATTAATTTGGGAGCTACGACGTGGTAGGTATCCGTATTTTGGGCGCTACGACGACGTACTCGTACATGTTAAACTTCTTTGCAACTGGACTCTGAGGCAGGAAGATTGGCACCGACTCCAAATAAATAATGAGTATTATAGAGATTTTTTACCCAGATCTTCAGGGACATCTGATATAAAAAATAATTATTTTTTGCTTTTTAGTGCATTTCGATTTGAAGTCGGTTATTATTTTTTTCAAAAAGTTTTTATTAAATATGTCAAACACATTATGCTTATATTTTTTAAACAGTGTAAAAAAAATAAAATCATATCTCGCTTACAGCGAGAGGACGTATTTCTTTGCGCCAACGCCGACTCCGTAGTCACTGAGCCATGACGTACGTGAACCATAGAGCAACTGATAGGATTTGATCGTTGGAGAACTTAATTACTTATAGTAATTTATTTGTGTTTATCGTACTGTCGTAAATATAATGGGCAAACGAGCTAAAAATAGAACGTTTGGTAATGTGAAATGGAAAAAGAAATACTATGGTGCCACTAATTCTGCAAAAGGCAAAAAGTATGTTTAAGTAAGTCAGTTTAGTGTCTAGACTGGACCTGATTTTCCAATTAAAACTGAAATTATTAGGTGAGACGATTAGTTTTCAACCGACTTCAAAAAAAGGAGGAGGTTATCAATTCGACGTGTTTAATTATATATATATATAGATATATATATATATATATATATATATATATATATTTGTGTATGTTACCTCATAACTCCGTCAAAAATTAATCAATTTCAAAAATATATATCTCGTTTTTAAGAATGCCAGAAAGAAAGACAGCAAGTTATTTGCAAAAAGTGCAAAGTTTTTGATTTGTGGTTTTTAGGGTTCCGTAGCCAATAGAAAGACGCCAAAACATAATTGGGATTTAAATATATATATATATATATATATATATATATATATATATATATATTTGTGTATGTTACCTCATAACTCCGTCAAAAATTAATCAATTTCAAAAATATATATCTCGTTTTTAAGAATGCCAGAAAGAAAGACAGCAAGTTATTTGCAAAAAGTGCAAAGTTTTTGATTTGTGGTTTTTAGGGTTCCGTAGCCAAATGGCAAAAAACGGAACCCTTATGGATTCGTCATGTCTGTCTGTCTGTCTGTCTGTCTGTCCGTCCGTATGTCACATCCATTTTTCCATCCGAAACATTCTCTTGAAACTTGGTAAGTAGATGTATTCTGTGAACCGAGTTAAGATTTTTACACAAAAATAGAAAACAAAAACAATAAATTTTGGGTTTTCCATACTTAGAACTTAAACTCAAAAATTTATTTTCATCAAACCCATACGTGTGGTCTTATGGATAGGTCTTCAAAAATGATATTAAGGGTTCAATTTTTTTTTTTCTAAACTGAATAGTTTGCGCGAGAGACAAGTGGTAGAATGTGTGTATTATGTGATTATTCTATAAACTTCTAGAACAATTCACATTATTTTAGAATTTGCTAATTCTTCTGGAATTCTTTACTTCTGGTAGCTTCGTGTCACTATTTCTCATCATTGTCATTCTGCCAAATTGCATCGAAATCCGTTTATATGTTGGAAAATATTTGTTTTGAGCGCGCAAGGTTTAAAATGATAGTCAGATTTGCGTGCTAACATGAGGTTTTCCTGAAATAATTTTAACCGTCAATCAGCAGCAAAAGCAGCGTTTCCTGTCAAGCAGATTTGTCCGTGTACTTTTTAAATGTATACTCAGACAAATTATACCAATTTTCTTAATTCTACAGTTCTATTTATTTTATTCGATAATAAGGAAGGCGACTTCTACTCTAGCGATGCAGTCGTGTGTTTCATGAACGCGCTACTGCATCGCAACATTCTCCATCGGTTTATGACCAGCAACTGCACAGCTCCAAAAAGAATTCACCGTGTGCTACCTCCCTAAACCCCTTTTCATTCGATATACACGCTGACTTTTCATTGGTTTTGGAAAAAAATGTCATAGGGTAAATAAATTTTCTATCCATATTTGTGTACGACAAGACAAAAATGTTGCAAAAATGACTTGTGATCGAGACCACGTAGTGTTAAATAAAAGATTCGCATAGATGAGAGCTCTGTGTGTGTGAGCGGCATGTCGTTGTGTGCGTGCGCTCGCTGCCGGCGTAAAATACCTAAATTGGCGGAGGAAAAAAGATTATTAGGCCTCTTAAATAGGATGCGATATAACTCCCGCCGGCGGCAGTCCGCGCGCAGCGTTTACAGCGAGAGGACGTATTTCTTTGTGCCAACGCCGACTCCGTAGTTATTGAGCGATGATGAGCGAGTTAAACAGACACCCTTCATGTATTTCTAAAATACCACATGGACCCCCACATGGACCCCCAGTGCCACATAAATGGACAGGTACCAGATGCCTTACCAGAAGCCCTGCTGAAGACCACCAGGATCTTATAAACAAACAATAACTTCTAATGCAACTCGTTGTCTCCCACAGAGGTGATTGAAATAACGCCAGACACACCACCACCCCGAAGATATGTTTATTATATAAGACGTACTTTGCTTTGTATAGACGCATTATTACTCTACTCGCCATCCGCGGCGGTACTCTGTATAATCTTTTAATTAATTAAATGTGTGAATAAAGTTTACATTTTTTTTCGGAAAACTCCGTCGCTGAAAGTTAACTGGCGCCCAACGTGGGGCGTCATCGCGAAATTCGCGTTCCGTGAACTCTGCATCGCAGAAGAATTCGCAGTCTTTCAAGACGAAGGTGACGCCACTGAAGAACCCCAAATTTGTTAGCTGCCGACGTGATGTTTCTCCGAATCGTCGCGACGCTTATACTGTAAGTGTTCGCCAATTTTTTGTCTCTGTTTCCCAAAATCCAGGGCCTTTCCTTTTCCTACAATATCCAAATTGTCGGATTTCTACTTCTTTTTCTTCTTTAATTAATAATATTAAGTATATATTTTTTCTATTTATTGGACATTTAATTTTCTTTCTTTTTTTTTTATAATGGCAGTAGAAAACGTATATGTAGATATTGGTCAAAGTCTGCACGCCATACCAATATATAATGGCGACTCTGACAGACTGTACCCATTTTTAAACGTGGCAAAGCAATTTATAGATACGCACGGTAATTCACCTAGAATTATTGAACATGTACTATCACGGCTGAGAGATAAAGCAGCTACTATAAAGCACACCTTAATAAGTCGCTGTGGCGATGGAAAAACCATCGACTTATACAAACACGAAATTTTAAATATGAATCTTGTAAATGGTGACTTTACTGATATGATTCTAAAGTTGGATAGAAAATTATTTGCAATGGAATCCATGCTAATTGATCTACATGGTCGTGAACATGCCAGATTTGCTATTGAAATTTATAAGCAGGATGCAAAAACTGCTCTTTTAAGACATTTACCATCGTTTATTCAAACACAAGTAATTACTTTAAATTATCACTCCCTATGTACACATATACAGCAACTTTGTGCGCATAATTTACTAAGCAGAAATAGCAGTAACCACCACTTTAAAACCGATAAAATTGAACATGGTATGCGATCCCCTCAAAACAATTACCCTTTGCATCGAGCTCAGGGGCATACACCTACGCCATATCCCCATAATCAGCGATTCGCGCAATCGCCACGTCACACGTACCCGCCACGTCCGCAATCTCTAATGCGTCAACAATGGCAAAGAAATGAGCAACAACAGCGGCATCAAAATTACGCAAATCATAATAATAATAACAACTATTTTAACAACAACCGTAATCATTTAAATCGGAATAACAACTATTTTAACAATATTAATAATCACGTAAATCGGGACAATACGCAATTAGCAGACCATGACGTAACCATGCGTACAGCCAATCGGTCCTCCAATAGTCGGGGTCCCATGATAAATTTAGGAAGAGGCATGGTAGCACAGGAATTATTCAATCAAGACAATCCTCAGCATGAGGAAAATGAAAGTGAGGATTTTCACGTGGAAAACCCATCGTGTATACCAACGTGATATTATTAAATAACGTAACTTTTTCCGATCTACCATATGTAGTAGAATCGCACTACGGTTTAAAAATATTAATTGATACGGGTTCAAGTCGATCTTTTATTACAAATAAAGTTCATAAAAAGTTATTTCCAGACCAGGAATATGTACCTGAGATATTTACTGTTAGGACGGCACATCAAACGACTACACATAAAGGGGTAGTTAAAACGCCATTCTGGCAAAAAGTATTTGGGCCAGGTACAGAAAAAATGACCTTTTATGTGTTTGATTTTAGTGAAAAATACGATGTTTTAATAGGAATGGATTTATTAAAATTAATGAGAGCTGAGATACAAATTCATGAAAACAAACTAAGGACGCCTCATAAAATAATTGATTAAAATTATACGGATAAGCCCAGAACTAACAACTTAAATGAATTACTTGAAGAATATAAAGACATATTTTCGAGCGACGTATCGTCTAGTTGTACACCCGATGTCGTTCACGAAATAAAACTCACCTCTAACGAACCAATTTATCAACGCGCCTACCGGTTACCACAAATACAAAGAGAGGAAGTCAAACGACAAGTAGATGAGATGTTAGCCAACGGGATAATTAGGCATAGCGATTCCCCGTGGTCAAGCCCCGTCCATTTAGTACCAAAAAAATTAGATAAAGATGGCATCCAAAAATACAGGTTGGTTATTGACTATCGCAAACTAAACGAGCAAACGCGAAGCGACAAATTTCCTTTACCAATAATTGAAGATATATTTTCTCAATTAAATGGCAAAAAATATTTTTCCACACTTGATTTAACATCAAATTAGAATGCACCCTAACAGTATTGAGTGTACTAGCTTCGCGACATTGGACGGACACTATGAATTTTTGCGCATGCCATTTGGCTTGAAGAACGCGCCAAGTACTTTTCAAAGAATGATGAATTCTGTACTAAAAGAACATATAGGGAAAATCTGCATGGTATATTTAGATGATATAATAGTATACGCGGAAAATAAGGAAAAACACCTAGAAAATCTAAAACTCATATTCGAAACATTAAGAAAAGCAAACCTCAAAGTCTCTCTGTGTAAGAGCGAGTTTTTCAAAACGGAGGTAAAGTTCTTAGGCCACGTATTAGGTAAAGACGGACTTAATCCAGATCCAAAAAAAATCGAAGCTATAAATAAATTCCCTATACCTAAAACAATCAAAGAAATAAAATCCTTTCTAGGAATGGTAGGTTATTACCGAAAATTCATTAAAAATATGAGTCAGATTACGCGCCCTCTGACCGAATGCACAAAAAGGAATGCTAGTATAAAACATACCCCAGAATTTATTTCTGCCTTCGAAAAATGTAAAACTCTTTTAATAAATGCACCCATATTAAAATTTCCTGACTATAATAAATTATTTGTAGTAACCACTGACGCTAGCGATAAAGCGTTAGGGGCCGTCATAAGCCAAGAAGACCACCCTGTGGCCTACGTATCATGAACGTTATCGGAAACGGAAAGAAAATATAATACCACCGAAAAAGAATTATTAGGTATTATATGGGCATTGCAACAATTCCGGCCATATATATACGGTAGGATATTCGTGATAGAAACGGATCACCAACCACTTACTTGGTTATGTAAATTAAAAGAACCTAATGCAATATAAACTAGATGGAGACTGAAGCTTATGGAATACGACTTTGAAATAAAACACAAAAAGGGATGCGTTAATCACGTAGCCGATGCTCTCTCTCGAATTCAAATCAATTTAACAGAAAGCGAAATAGTAGAAACCGGAAGTGAATCTGATAACGCGACTGTCCATAGTAACGCGGATGATAACGAGTCAGGTATACCTATAAAAAGCGAACATCCTAGTGGAAAAATGAATAGGATTTTTATTAAGCTAGGAATAGAGTCGGAACATAGAAAAATTAACCGCGACCATTATCTTACGTTGAGCGATAGTAGTATGGGTGAAGAATTTTTAGAATTTGCCTTAAAATATTTAGACAAAAATAAATATGCTATTGTTTGCCCTGACGAAGACCTGTTTCAAATCATCTCTGAAGTATACCGTACCAAACTGAATAAATCAACTTTAAAATTAATCAGATAAACAAAAATATTAAAAGAACCAACAACGATCGAAGAACAAATGGAAATAATCATAAATACACACAAGGAAAACAACAGACATCTTGGCATCACTGCTATGATAGAACTAATTAAAAGAAATTATTATTGGGAACAAATGAAGAAAATGGTACGCAAGTACGTAGAAAGTTGCGAAACGTGTCATCGTGCAAAATATAATAGACGCCCTATCACGGCCCCGTTAGAACGAACATCAACTCCTCTGAAACCAATGGAGGAATGGATGATAGATATATTCTTCTTTAAAAACCATAAATTCCTTACAATAATTGACAAGTTTTCTAAATACGCGTTATGTAAAATATTACAAACTGTTAATTCAATCGATATTTGCAATGCACTTATCGATGTATTTAGCACAATCGGCACTCCTAAATTAATTATTGCAGACGGTGAAAAAGGAATCCCATCGCTCACTACGCAAGAGCTTTTGAAACAGTATAAAATTAATTGTCACATAACTACTCCAAAACATTCCACCTCTAAAGCGGACGTTGAACGTTTTCATTCCACTTTAATTGAAATCTTAAGACTGCAAACAGAAAGTAATCCTAACTTGTCAATAGAAAATATAATTTCGTTATCGATGTTAGCATATAATAATTCCCCACATAGTACGACGAAGTTTACCCCTTTTGAAGTACATTTTGGAATTAGAATACCATTCGAATATGAACCATCTCAGCATTTATTAGTAACGGAATACGTGTCTAGACATAGAGAATTAATGACAAAGGTATAAACACAAATATATAACGATATAGATTTACTTAAAAATAAGATTCAGCAAAGAAACTCCGAATCTGACTTAAATATGCCTAAAATAGGTCAAATGATATACGTAAAAAACACAGAACGTGGAAAAAATAAAAATAAATACATAGGTCCTTTCAAAGTATTAGCGATAGAACCACGTAACACAATTGTATATCAACGTAGAAATTCGAAATTAAAAACCCACGTTAATGAAATAAAAATTGCAGGTACAGTGTCGGATTCGCAAGAGGAACCGTCTACTTCGAGCAACTAAAAAACAACCAACATTTTGCAATAACCAGTCTGGGTAACGCCAAAGTGAGAGCAGGAGAATGGAAAATAATTCACGTACTAAACTTAGAAGCCATCGTAAAACAACAAGAATTGGCAAAACAAAATTTTTACTCCTTAAATAAAAAATCGGAAGAAAACGATATCTCCTATACGTCGATCAACAAAATCACTTACCTATTAGAACAAAATGACGAAATAATAAGTCATATCGACTTAAACAAACGCATCAAGAGAGGTTTAATTAATGGTTTGGGCTCTATAATAAAATCTATCACAAGAAACGCCGATAATGATGACATTGAACGTTTAACAAGAGAAATCAATTAGAATCGTCATATCTTAAAAGAGCAAATCTCTCTAACTGCCTCTATTTTAGATGATTTTCACAAACAACTATTCAACCTCACGGAAAATCAGAAAAGATTCAACGATATTGTAAATAAAATAGCGGGCAAGATAAATGCCTTCTTGCTTTACGCTGACTTAGTATATCATGTAGAAACATTAAATAATTTACTAGAAAGACTGTCCACAGCGATAACATTTGCCCAACACGGCATGTATCATCATTCGATTATTAAACATGATGTGCTTTTAGATTCGATAAAATTTATACCTAAGGGTCAGTTAATCACTGACAACTTATTAATGCTAAGTAGTTATTTAAGTGTCAAATTGCATAAACTAGAAAATCATTATTACTTTATAATTACTTTGCCTTTAGTAGAGGAAGTAAAATATGAATATTTGGATATTACCCCAATTATCCAACCCTTAAATGATACCCTTTGTACTTATCCCATCTCCCAACAGAGACAATTATTGCGACATGATAAAGTATTTGAGGCAACAGACTGCACTAATAACGACGAGTATATATGCACTAAGAAGGCAATCAAGTTATCATCATGCGAAGAGAATATATTACAACTAGAAGAAGAAAACTGTAAACTTACAACAATTCAATGCCCTGCAAACATGTGGACGAAAATCAGCAATAATATATACCTCGTCTATACGACGGCAGCCGAAGGAGTCGAAATAGAATGCAGAGATGGAGTAAAGCAAACAAAAATCAAAGGATCTTCCCTTATAAAGAACGAAAATTGTCGTGTCACGTTCCAAGAACATACAATGGAATCAGTTGAAACACCTGAAGAAATTCTGCGGATACCTGAATTAATGCATTTTTAATTCAGGTATCCGCAGAATTTCTTCATTCAGATTACGGAACAACTGCCACCTATCCAGTTTAGCAACAATGAGAATCAAATGGAACAGCAACTACAACAGTTAAGAAACCTTAAAATACCCGAAGATAACGCTAACACAAGTTTTCCTTACGACATTGTCTTATATATCACATCAATAATACTAAGTCTATACCTGGGAACAAAAGCTTTCAAGAGGTTCCAATTACAACGCACAAAGAGACGTGACACATATCAGAGAAATGACGATATTGAGTTGACCACTGAACCAGCTCACCTTGAAACTTCACCTTCAATACCCCCTCGTCGTGAAGGGATATTTCCAGTTCCAGGGGAGAGGAGTTAAACAGACACCCTTCATGTATTTCTAAAATAACACATGGACCCCCACATGGACCCCCAGTGCCACATAAATGGACAGGTACCAGATGCCTTACCAGAAGCCCTGCTGAAGACCACCAGGATCTTATAAACAAACAATAACTTCTAATGCAACTCGTTGTCTCCCACAGAGGTGATTGAAATAACGCCAGACACACCACCACCCCGAAGATATGTTTATTATATAAGACGTACTTTGCTTTGTATAGACGCATTATTACTCTACTCGCCATCCGCGGCGGTACTCTGTATAATCTTTTAATTAATTAAATGTGTGAATAAAGTTTACATTTTTTTTCGGAAAACTCCGTCGCTGAAAGTTAACTAGCGCGAGCTATAGAGCGACTGATAGGATTTGATCGTTGAAAAATTGGATTACTCATAGTAATTTATTTATTTCGTTAAACGGATTGTCGTAAATATAATGGGTAAACGAGCTAAAAATAGAACGTTTGGTAACGTGAAGCGAAAAAAGAAATGCTATGGTCCTTCTAGTAGCTTCGCACTATTTTTCAATCCAAATCATTATCGATCTGCCTGATTTCATCGAAATCCGTATAAATGGTGGAAAATATTTGTTTTAAGCACGCAAGGTTCAAAACGTTAGTTTTGCTTGCTAACATGAGGCTGTTATGAAAAAATTGAAGTCGTAAATCAGTAGCAAAAGCAGCGTTTCCTGTCAAGCAGATTTGTACGTGTACTTTTTAGGGTTCCGTAGCCAAATGGCAAAAAACGGAACCCTTATAAATTCGTCATGTCTGTCTGTCTGTCCGTCTGTATGTCCCGCCACTTTTTTCCGAAACTATAAGAACTATACAATTGAACTTCGGAAGAAGATGTATTCTGTGAACTGCACTAAGATTTTCATACAAAAATAGATAAAAAAATTTGGGGGTTACCCATACTTAAAACTGAAACTCATTTATTTTCCATAAAACCCATACGTTTGGGGTATCTATGGATACGTCTTCAATAATTATATTGAGGTTTCTTATATAAATTTTTTTTAAACTGAAAAGTTGGCGCGAGAGACACTTCCAAATTGGTAAAATGTGTGCCTGTAACTTCTTAAATAAGAGAATAATAAAACTAAACAAATTATCTATGATGCACATTACCGTGCAAACTTCCACCGAAAATTGGTTTAAACGAGATCTAGTCAGTAGTTTTACCTTCATTTGCGAGTCGGACTCTCACTTGGCCGCTTTATTAAATGAATACTCAGACAAATTAAATCATTTTTTATTAATTAAAGAGTTATTATTATTATTTTAACAATACATATAATAAAACAGTAGGAACCGCGTGTCTGTACATTTGATAAAATTAACAAAAAATGGTAAAAGATTTTTTTGATTTTTTTGTCTGTCTGTCTGTCTGCCTGTCTGTATGTACTCGCTAATCTTTAAAACTACTGAACAGAGTTTTACGCCGTTTTAACTACAAGATTAAGCTCATCCCTGAGCAACATATAGGCTTTGTTTCATCAAAATCTGATGTCAGATAAAAAAGTTATCGTCATTTAAAGTTTAAAGATAATTTTTCTATGGGCGATTGTTTTTCTGTTTGTACACACTAATCTCCGGAAATATTGGACGGATTCGAATGAAACTTTTTTATCAACATATATGTCAATGCATATAATAAAACAGTAGGAACTGCGTTTCTGTACATTTGATAAAATTAAACAAAAAATGGGTGTGGGCGATGGAAAAAGAGTAACAAAAAACAAAAAAGATTTTTTTGATTTTTTTGTCTGTCTGTCTGTCTGTCTGTATGTACTCGCTAATCTTTAAAACGACTGAACAGATTTTTACGCGGTTTTCACTAAAAGATTAAGCTCATCCCTGTGCAACATATAGACTTTGTTTCATCAAAATCTGATGTCAGATAAAAAAGTTATCGTCATTTAAAGTTTAAAGATAATTTTTCTATGGGCGATTGTTTTTCTGTTTGTACACACTAATCTCCAGAAATACTGGACGGATTCGAATGAAACTTTTTTTGTTATATAGCTGTTAAGCCTGAGCAACATATAAGCTATAATTGATTTTGGAAAATGGAACACCTGATACAGAACCGTAATGGTCCGGCTAAACTATAAAAAAAAATATAAATGACGCCTTAGCAAAAGTAGTTCAGCCTGATGAACATTTTTTGTTGAGATATAAAAATCGAAGATCTGGAACACCTGGTGCAAAAACTTAATGGTTCAGAAAAATTACGCCTTACAAAAGTTGTTTTGCTTGCTGAGCATTTTTTGTTGAATTATAAAAATCGAAGACCTGGAAAACCTGATGCAGAACCATAATGGTCCAGCTAAAGTATAAGAAATATAAAATGACGCCTAAGCCAAAGCAGTTCAGCCTGACGAGCATTTTTAGTTGAGATATAAAAATCGAAGATCAACACATGATGCAGGACCATAATGGCCCAGCTAAATTATTAGAAATATAAAAGGGACGCCTTAGCAAAAGTTGTTCAGCCTGATGAGCATTTTTTGTTGAGGTATAAAAATCGAAGGTCTGAAGTCTGGAACACTTGATTCAGAAACATAATGGTCTATTACGTATAATAAAACAGTAAAAATAATGTTTCTGTACATTGAATTTATTTGGAAAAAAATGGGCGATGGATGCTGTAATAATAAAAAAATAAAAAATAAATCTGTCTGTCTGTCTGTTTGTCTGTATAAGCTAATCTCCGGAAATATTGGACGGATTCGAATGAAACTTTTTTATCAACATATATGCTATAATTAATTTTGGAAAATGGAACACCTGATGCAGAACCATATTAATGGTCCAGCAAACTATAAGAAATATAAAAATGACGTCTTATCAAAAGTAGTTCAGCCTGATGAACGTTTATTGTCCAGGTAGAAAAATCGAAGATCTGGCACACCTGATTCAGAAACATAATGGTCCAGCTAAACTCTTAGAAATATACATTAATGACGCATGAGCAAAAGTCGTTTAGCCTGATAACCCTTCGAATGTCGGCATAGCAGACACAATAGTAAAACAATACATCAGACGCCCGCTCCGGGCGTCCGACAGTTAAAGGGATAAGCATATTTTTACGCCTGAGTCATAAAATGCACGCGAACGAAGTCGCGGGCATCAGCTAGTTCGAGAATAAGGGAGGTATTACAAGGCGACTTTTTCTAGCGATGCAGTCGTGCATTTCATGAACGCGCTGCAATTGCGGTGCATCGCGACATTCTCCTGTATGAAGGTTTATGACCAGCGACTGCATCGCTACAAAAAGAAAGTCGCCGTGTGCTACCTCCCTAAAACCCCTTTTCATTCGATATACACGCTGACTTTTCATTGGTTTTGGAAAAAAAAATGTCATATACTTAATAAATTCTTTTAGCCATATACGTAATCCAAATTTGTGTATGACACAAGATAAAAATGTTGCAAAAATGACTTTTGATCGAGACCACGTAGTTACGCCCGACTAAAACTGCCGGTCGAGCTCGATGAACTCCGCTGGGGCGACCAGAGGCGGTACTACTAGTGATGGGTAATGCTAATAATCCGGTTAATGTCATTTGGATAATAATCGATTAAATGCAGTTAATAGCAATTAATAGCCAATTATGGATGATAACCCTGCTGTTAATGTTATTCAAGTAATTATAAATTTCCCTGCATGTTTTTCAGGCTTAGGACTGTCAGATTAGATTTAATTTTCATCATTTTTCTTCGTAGTAAATTTATGTGTATTTTTACTACGAATTGATCTCTCGGTTTTACTTTCGAGTTTTAATTAACATTTTTTGTTTCTGAATTTTTATTTTGACCAGCTAATTAGGTCTTACTAACGATCCTTATGAAGTAGCCTTCGGCTCCAAAACCAATTAAAAATCACCGTGTAGAGAGTAATACGGAGTAATCTGGCTTACAATCATTGATGAGTATTACATTGCACTAGGGTGCGCATTGTCTTACATAACTTTTTAACTCATATAATCGGAAGTCCGAAAATATTTCTCATTCCTCCATTTAAAATCATAATGCTCATTCTTCATAAAAAATTAAAAAACTAATGATTTTAAACTATAATCATTAGAATTCATAATATCACTAATCATACACTTCGTTTTTAATAATATTTGTTTTCATATATTTGTTTATACTAATGATCTAAACTTATAATCATTCGAATTCAGAACTATTATATTTGTCGGGGAGTTGGAATTTAGTTTCTTCTAATTATTATTTATTTCCACACAATATATCCAGACGTATCGTATGCGAGCGCGAAGCAATGATGCAACTATCCGAATGCCTGTTATCGCGCGTCCAATAGGGGCGCATCGACTTGACCAATAGGAGCGCGGCTGGCAGCGGGCTGACGCAGCGATGGCTGTTACTTGACTTGTCAGTAATTCACAAAGAAGATAGTAATCGTGGTGGAGAATGGCTTGCGCGTCATACAATTTCTATAATGCTTGACATATGTGCTATGATCATAAGGCTAGGACGTAATTACAAAGTGCAAGGAGAAAGTGGTTAACTACGATGTGCGGCAGCCGTAGCCGACTACCCCTGGTAGTCTACTGGAGTGATGGCGCCGGTCGCTAAGAATTCGAGAAAAGCGTGGACCTCTGTATCGGCGCATATAAAAAGGAGATCGAGTGCGCGTGCCGCCAGTTCAGTACGAGCTACGAAAGCGATAACTTCGAAGCGAACCGAAGCAAAGGAAACCTACCTAAGTGCGACAAGTGGAAGTACCTGCGACTACTTTGGCGAGATACCTGGACCTCAGCTGCTACGCGACTTGGACTTGGACATCAGGAAGACTATCTTCACGTGTCAACCTTTGGGTTCCGTAGTGAATAAAAACCCTCATACTAACTTTGGCGTTCTCCAAATCTCGAACCCAGTTTCGTAACAATTTATTATTAGTAACTACCTGCGGCAGTTCCCTCACCCCCCGCTATCCCCTTCATTCCGCGGACTTTTTGACCCTCTCTCATAGGTTATGTCAAAAAAATATAATACACTAATAAATAACATACTAACATTAAATATAAAGATGTGTTAATAACCGTAAATATTTTTATAACAACAAAAATATATGAACATGCAAAATCATCTATTCGTTAAAAAGTGAATAATTAACCCTTAGCCAGGCAGTGATCACATAGCGAACCACCTCAGATTTTTTTTTTCTGACGAGCAGATGCTAGCTAGAAACCGCAAAATGTCATCAGTCTATTGTCTATGATACAGTTGATTTCTGAACGAAAAAAAAATACGCCTCTAGAAAAAAAAAACTTGACATTTCGCTTGTCAAAGTCAAAATATTGGTCGAACGGCGAATTTTTGTGCAAATTGAAAGTGTTTTCAACCGACTTCAAAAAAAGGAGGAGGTTATCAATTCGACGTGTATATATGTTTTATGTATGTTACCTCATAACTCCGTCAAATATGAACCGATTTTTATTAAAAAATATGTTTCGTTTAAAAGAATGCATTGCAAGGTTGGTCCCATATAAATTTTTTTAAGATCGGAGAAGAGGTCTTGGAGCTGGAGACCGAAATACCTCAAAAAAGACAAAGTAGCTCAAATATTTGTGTATTTTACCTCATAACTTCGTCAAATACGAACAGATTTAAAAAATATATGTGTCCTTTTAAAGAATGTTTTGCAAGGTTGGTCCCATGTAATTTTTTTTAAGATTGGAGAAAAGGTCTTGGGCCTGGAGACCGAAATACCTCAAAAAAGACAACTGTAGCTCAAATATTTGTGTATCTTACCTCATAACTTCGTCAAATACGAACAGATTTAAAAAATATATGTGTCCTTTTGAAGAATGCTTTGCAAGGTTGGTCCCATGTAATTTTTTTTAAGATCGGAGAAAAGATCTTGGACCTGGAGACCGAAATTCCTTATTAACAGACAACTGCTGCTCAAATATTTGTGTATGTTACCTCATAACTCCGTCAAATATGAACAGATTTAAAAAATATATGTGTCCTTTTAAAGAATGCATTGCAAGGTTGGTCCTATGTAATTTTTTTTAAGATCGGAGAAAAGATCTTTGAGCTGGAGACCGAAGTATGTTTTGTGTATGTTACCTCATAACTCCGTCAAATATGAACCGATTTAAAAAATATATATTTCGTTTTGAAGAATGCATTGCAAGGTGGGTCCCATGTAATTTTTTTAAGATCGGAGATAAGGTCTTGGAGCTGGAGACCGAAATACCTCAATAATAAACAACTGCAGCTCAAATATTTTGTGTATGTTACCTCATAATCATAACTCCGTCAAATATGCACCGATTTAAAAAATATATATTTCGTTTTGAAGAATGCATTACAAGGTTGGTCCCATGTAAATTTTTTTTAAAGATCGGAGTAAAGGTCTTGGAGCTGGAGACCGAAATTCCTTATTAACAGACAACTGCTGCTCAAATATTAATACATTTGCATACCTACTCATAACACTTTCTAATACTAGTAGTTCGCCGCGAACTTAGACCTCGCGATTATTATTCTATAATTATAATATAATTTAATTCCCTAAGTAACACCTTGATGGCGCTATCCAAAGTTAGAACGCGTTATGGTTTCGTTTGCTACATAATCGCGGACATTTTTATTAATATTTCAAAAACTACCATACCGATTTTGATGCCCTCGTTGGGCATCAAAATCGATTCGGGTACTTGAAAATTCTATTGATATTTCCTATATGCCTACCAAATTTCATCAAAATCAGACCATCAGTTCGGCAGTTATCGCGGTACAAACATACATACATACAATGTGTTTTCGCCCCCAACTCGATTTAGAGACGTTGCTCGCTCCGCTCGCTCGGTCAATAAACCGATTCTAATGATTCAATGTTCGTTTGGAAGAATCGCTTATTATAAGATAAGTTTTTTATAATTTGAATGAAGACCTGATGCAGGGTTTTATTATTAATATTAATTGACCGAGCGAGCGAAGCGAGCGAAGCGTCTCAGTTTCGAGATTAGCCAAAAATTCTTTTGTCCGTCTGTCTGTCTGTTCTCGCCTACAGGTCGCATTTCTTAACCGATTCTCATGAAATTTTGTAAGTAGGTTCAGCAACTAAATAGATTTTTTTTGTCGAGCCAGTTTTTCGAATTTTTTCAAAATGTCGGAAATATGGGGGTTTAAAATTTTAAAACTGTCATATATCTGTCATTTCAAAATATTTTCAAAAATGTCATTAGACTTTTTTGTTGCCATTATAAAAACGATTTTCTTTCATTTGAACAACTTTTTTGTCTGAACAACTTTTTTATACGTTAAGTAAACTTAAACGGGTTAAGAGTCCGGCGACCCTAGACTTCTCCATACAAACGTAGTACACGTTTAATTTTGAAACCACATGTCAGATTCCGGTAAAAATTGGTAATTGTAAAGAAATTGCAATTATCTAGGGTTGTATCTGGTTTCCTACAGTAAAATTATGAACTGGAAAGAAAATATAACGATTTAGAAGTTTCCCATACTAATGGTCAAAAATGATATAAAACACTATATTCTATTTCAAGTTCATATTTTTACCGTCGGAAACTAGTTATAAACCTAGATAATTGCAATATCTTTAAAATTACAAAATTTTGCCCAAATCGGACATGTCGTTTTGAAATAAAACGTAGACTACGTTTGTATGGAAAGTTGTATTTTGGTCTAGGGTCGGGGGACCCTTAAGGGTGACTCGCGAAGTCTAGCTGACTAAGCCGTCAGCATCATTGTATATCCGTCATATACAATACAAATCTTCTTACAAAATATACAAAAAATATTTAAGGGTGAATTTAGTCCGTGTTACTGAACAATTTTCTTAAAAATACATCTCTCCCCTGGGGTCCACGAAGTAATTTCTCTGAATTACTATTATGGTGATTATTTCGAGTTTCATAAGTAGTTCTATAAATTTTATCATATTTAACACTTAAAAAAAGGGTTTTGGTTTTTTTACGATTAGATTTTTTTTCAGTTTTTGCTTATTTTGATTGTTGGCTTGTTTATTAAATTTTGCAATTTTGTTGAGCGAATTTTCATTCAATTGCTATCGCTGCTTGTCTGTGCTTCTGTAGTATAGAGTATAAGTAGTTATGCTACAAACTAACAAGAGATCAACAACAACTAAAGCCCGCGAAGTAGCTTTACGAAGAGAGTAAGAAACCAATGAGCAGCGGAATAGAGATGGCAATACAAATTAACATTTAAACGAAAACCCATTAATAGTTTTATGTTTTTTCCAACAATGAGCTGACTTTGTCATTTGAATAATGATGGGTCATTTTTCGGTGAAAGACTACTGGTACAGAACTGCATTTCAGCATCACGGTACTTTGTATGGTTGGAAGGTGCTCCTGACATTTCAGAGCTAGATCGAAAGTCATTTGAAGAAAGGGCTGTGATTGGCAACTATTTAGGAAATTTGGTTACAACCATGAAACCGCATATCGGTAAACCTGCACCGATAATTCATCCAAATCAGGTACATTATTCTGAAATAATAATCGCGAGGTCTAAGTTCGTGGCGAACTACTAGTTAATATTAATACTCAACTGTTCCGTTACCGCCAATACACAATAGTAAGACAATGAACGTGGACATTTATTAATGTCGTGCGGGTCTTTACTGGTTAATAAGCACTGAGGCCTTACAATAAAAGCTAGTATGAAAAAATATTTTTATAATAATTACTTTTAGCTAGAGCTTAGTTTTCTTCCTGCTAAAAGCTGGGAAATAAAAACTTTTTGAAAAAAATAATAACCGACTTCAAATCGAAATGCATTTTATATCAGATGTCCCTGAAGATCTGGGTAAAAAATCTCTATAATACTCATTATTTATTTGGAGTCGGTGCCAATCTCAGTACCTATTTTACCTTGAAAACATCCATGAAGTACTTTAGAATACGCCACGGGAATCGAAATAATGTGAAAAAAAACACATTTTATCTGCAAATAATATTACATAAGTAATTATTACAACTCGAAAAAGAGCTGTAAGTAACTCGGCTGAATAGATTATAGCAAAGTCAAAGAACACTCTCGGTTGAATTACTTTTGTAACAAAAAAAAAATCAAAATCGGTTCATTAATTTGGGAGCTACGACGTGGTAGGTATCCGTATTTTGGGCGCTACGACGACGTACTCGTACATGTTAAACTTCTTTGCAACTGGACTCTGAGGCAGGAAGATTGGCACCGACTCCAAATAAATAATGAGTATTATAGATATTTTTTACCCAGATCTTCAGGGACATCTGATATAAAAAATAATTATTTTTTGCTTTTTAGTGCATTTCGATTTGAAGTCGGTTATTATTTTTTTCAAAAAGTTTTTATTTAGTATTATGGCGGAAATAATCCCGCGAAGTGATATTATTTGTGTTTTTATAATAGCAGATAGGTTGAATTATATGTAATACTAGCTGTGCCCGCGGGCTTCGCTCCCCGTGGGAATTTCAAGATTAAGAGTACCCTATGTCCTTCCTCCAGTCTCAAACTATATTCATACCAAATTTTCATCAAAATCGGTTCTGTAGTTTAAGCGTAAAGAGGTAACAAACAAACAAACACACAATATGAACAACGATATGGTGGTTGTCATATAAACCAGCGCCCCCTATATTAATATCATTAACATCGCCTCCGCTAGATGGCGGTGAATACGAATTAAAACTGGCTATGGTTTGTTTTGGAACCTATTGCATATTATGGTAACGTCAATAAACGATTTCTTCATTTTTGAGACCTATGTTGAACAGTGGTGTTTAGGTGATTTGCTCGTATAAAGGTACAAGATATTATTGAATCATGTATGAAATATGATAGCTATTTGAACTTAACACCTGGCTAGTGGAGATGAACATGTCTATTCTTGTTTGGTTTGCGAGGAACGTCGAGTTTTGCAATACAATCATAATGTATATTATTATATAAAAGACTCTTGCTATTTATAATCGTTTTTCAGTTGTTATTGAACAGCCAATCTGCGATACATCATCGTCTGCTAAACCGATTCAAACCCACTGCGGTTTACAACTTAATGTAAGTAGACATATTTTTATTAATATCACTTAATGTCTAAATATTATATATAAATATATATAGGGACAAATAACACTGATTGAGCTAGCCCCAAAGTAAGTTCGAGACTTGTGTTATGGGATACTAACTCAACGATACTATATTTTATAACAAATACATATATAGATAAACATCCAAGACCCAGGACAATTTGAAAAAGGCCATTTTCCAACTTGCCCTGACCGGGAATCGAACCCGGGACCTCTGGGTGGCGGACTAGCATGGTGACCGCTACGCCACGGAGGTCGTCAAATATCATATGTGTTACTTATTATTAAATGTATGTTTTGTTCTTTACAGATCATGTCGGACTCACAAGAAACTTGCATATTGTGCTCTCAATATGCTCAAGATCCCAACGAAGGTCCTACAGAAGACTTACAGTTTATTCATGTGTTGAGAGATCGGGCTGCAGAACTTAAGAAAATCGAAGATAAGAAGGAGGCTTTGTTGAAGAGAAGCAAGGAACTTGCATCATCGTCTGATGTGATTAAAAAGGCGCGAAAGGGCATACGGGTGATTAAAATTCAGATCTTGGATCTAGAGAACGAGCGTGTGCGTGTCCCAACATACAGTGCTTTGTCTCCTCCAAGTTCTCCAACTCAACGCCAAGACGATGATAGTGTGGTGTTAAGTGCGCAATATGTGATCAGTGACTCATTTGATGACATATTGGAATTGACTGAAAACGTAATTAGTAAAATAAGTAAAAAACTTAGCAGTGATAATTTTGATTAAGTACTTATGCTGTGAATAAACTTAGTTAATTTTAATATATATATATATACTTATTTATATTTATAAAAATGATTGTATTCGTAGAATTAATTAAGTAATAAATAAAAGATAGTATATAAATTTTTTGTGATAATTAAGATTAAGTATGTCTTTGATAAATTTAGTAATAGATACATAAACATATATATTTTAATATAAATGATATAATGTATTTGTAGAGTTAATTGAGTGATAAATAAAAGATGGTATATATTTTCTTGTTTTATTATTATCCATAACCATGAACTATATTTACAAAAAATACTCTATTTTCTATCAACCATACTAAAAAAATCTTATAGTTATAACATTATTTCATTTTCCATCAACCATTTCTTTATACATAAAACATTTTTAAATGCACATTGTCTTAGATGAATAAAACAATTGAATGAAAAATATCCTTTACAATACTTAGCTTGAAGCTCTTTTAAATTTGGAATATTTTTATTTGTAATATCTTCAATATTTTGGTGGTCACATAACTGCTGAACCCACAACACTTTTTCTTCACCTTTCACAATAATTTTTCGTCCATTTAAATAAGGTTTTATAATCCTTGATCTATCTATAAAAACTTTTTGAAAAAAATAATAACCGACTTCAAATCGAAATGCACTAAAAAGCAAAAAATAATTATTTTTTATATCAGATGTCCCTGAAGATCTGGGTAAAAAATCTCTATAATACTCATTATTTATTTGGAGTCGGTGCCAATCTTCCTGCCTCAGAGTTAAGTTAAGTTAAGTTAAGTAATACTTTATTGTACACCAAAAAAAATAAAAATTATACAAATTTACACAAAAAAAAACATGAAATGTACAATGGGCGGTCTTATCGCTAAAAGCGATTTCTTCCAGACAACCGATGGATGGAAAGAACATAGTGAAACGTTAGCAGACGGGATGTACACTAAACTACAAAAACTACTATACTAGACTACAATAAAATAAGAAATCAAATAATAATAAGTATGTACATATTTAAAATACTTATACAAAAAATAATTAAAAATAAAATAGAAAATACTACTAAATATATAAGTATATATATATATATATATATATATATATATATATATATATATATATATATATATATATTAATATGTAAAAGATACATAAATAATATAAATAATAATATACATAAATAATGTACATAAATATATTATACGAAAAATATAATATAGGAATCACGTAACGAGGTTTGACGAATAGCCTTCCAAATACAGCTGAAAAACTTTCTTTTTAAAAACAAAAAGTGATTGCGCACGTTTAATGGACTCAGGCAAGGCATTCCACAATCTCGCCGCTTGTACAGTGAATGAGTTAGCGTAAAAGGAGGACCGATGAACTGGTATACACAGTGTGAGATTAAAAGATGATCTTAATTGACGGGTGTTTAAATCCTTAAAGAAAAGAAAATGTTCTTTAAGATATTGTGGGGAATTTAGGTTGAAAAGAATATTGTGGAGGAGGGTAAGAGTGTGAGCATTCCGGCGAAGTCTAATGGGGAGCCACTTGAGTTTAGTTCTGAATTCAGAGACATGATCATATTTACGCAAGCCAAATATGAATCTGATACAAACATTTTGAAGTCTCTCAAGTTTATCTAGCTGATACTCAGGTAGATCAAGATAACAGGCATCGGCGTAGTCTAACATTGGCAATAAAAGGGATTGAGCTAGCGTAACTTTAGTGGCCGTAGGAAGGAAGTTACGGAGCCTTCGAAGCGATGCCATGGCCCCAAAAAGCTTGCTACCAACACTTTTCATTTGAGGACCCCATGAAAGGCTTTCATCCATGATTAAGCCCAGGTTCTTTAGGTTCTTGCTGTATGGAATTGTAACCCCATCAGATACAACACTAGGCAGTGATATCCAGTCAATTTTAGGAAGCATTCTTGAACTGCCAACTATCATCACTTGAGTTTTTAGCGGGTTGACTTTTAACCCATGAGCATTACTCCACTGAGATATATAATTTATGTTCGTATTAATAGTACTTACAGCGGTATTAAGATTTTCAACAGAAGATTGGGAGTAAATTTGCAGGTCGTCAGCATATAGGTGATATGACTCCAGTTGCAAAGAATAATTTGTATGAAGTAATATGACTCCAGTTGCAGAGTCCAGTTGCAAAGAAGTTTAACATGTACGAGTACGTCGTCGTAGCGCCCAAAATACGGATACCTACCACGTCGTAGCTCCCAAATTAATGAACCGATTTTGATTTTTTTTTGTTACAAAAGTAATTCAACCGAGAGTGTTCTTTGACTTTGCTATAATCTATTCAGCCGAGTTACTTACAGCTCTTTTTCGAGTTGTAATAATTACTTATGTAATATTATTTGCAGATAAAATGTGTTTTTTTTCACATTATTTCGATTCCCGTGGCGTATTCTAAAGTACTTCATGGATGTTTTCAAGGTAAAATAGGTACTGAGATTGGCACCGACTCCAAATAAATAATGAGTATTATAGAGATTTTTTACCCAGATCTTCAGGGACATCTGATATAAAATGCATTTCGATTTGAAGTCGGTTATTATTTTTTTCAAAAAGTTTTTATTTCCCAGCCTTTAGCAGGAAGAAAACTAAGCTCTAGCTAAAAGTAATTATTATAAAAATATTTTTTCATACTAGCTTTTATTGTAAGGCCTCAGTGCTTATTAACCAGTAAAGACCCGCACGACATTAATAAATGTCCACGTTCATTGTCTTACTATTGTGTATTGGCGGTAACGGAACAGTTGAGTATTAATATTAACTAGTAGTTCGCCACGAACTTAGACCTCGCGATTATTATTTCAGAATAATGTACCTGATTTGGATGAATTATCGGTGCAGGTTTACCGATATGCGGTTTCATGGTTGTAACCAAATTTCCTAAATAGTTGCCAATCACAGCCCTTTCTTCAAATGACTTTCGATCTAGCTCTGAAATGTCAGGAGCACCTTCCAACCATACAAAGTACCGTGATGCTGAAATGCAGTTCTGTACCAGTAGTCTTTCACCGAAAAATGACCCATCATTATTCAAATGACAAAGTCAGCTCATTGTTGGAAAAAACATAAAACTATTAATGGGTTTTCGTTTAAATGTTAATTTGTATTGCCATCTCTATTCCGCTGCTCATTGGTTTCTTACTCTCTTCGTAAAGCTACTTCGCGGGCTTTAGTTGTTGTTGATCTCTTGTTAGTTTGTAGCATAACTACTTATACTCTATACTACAGAAGCACAGACAAGCAGCGATAGCAATTGAATGAAAATTCGCTCAACAAAATTGCAAAATTTAATAAACAAGCCAACAATCAAAATAAGCAAAAACTGAAAAAAAATCTAATCGTAAAAAAACCAAAACCCTTTTTTTAAGTGTTAAATATGATAAAATTTATAGAACTACTTATGAAACTCGAAATAATCACCATAATAGTAATTCAGAGAAATTACTTCGTGGACCCCAGGGGAGAGATGTATTTTTAAGAAAATTGTTCAGTAACACGGACTAAATTCACCCTTAAATATTTTTTGTATATTTTGTAAGAAGATTTGTATTGTATATGACGGATATACAATGATGCTGACGGCTTAGTCAGCTAGACTTCGCGAGTCACCCTTAAGGGTCCCCCGACCCTAGACCAAAATACAACTTTCCATACAAACGTAGTCTACGTTTTATTTCAAAACGACATGTCCGATTTGGGCAAAATTTTGTAATTTTAAAGATATTGCAATTATCTAGGTTTATAACTAGTTTCCGACGGTAAAAATATGAACTTGAAATAGAATATAGTGTTTTATATCATTTTTGACCATTAGTATGGGAAACTTCTAAATCGTTATATTTTCTTTCCAGTTCATAATTTTACTGTAGGAAACCAGATACAACCCTAGATAATTGCAATTTCTTTACAATTACCAATTTTTACCGGAATCTGACATGTGGTTTCAAAATTAAACGTGTACTACGTTTGTATGGAGAAGTCTAGGGTCGCCGGACTCTTAACCCGTTTAAGTTTACTTAACGTATAAAAAAGTTGTTCAGACAAAAAAGTTGTTCAAATGAAAGAAAATCGTTTTTATAATGGCAACAAAAAAGTCTAGTGACATTTTTAAAAATATTTTGAAATGACAGATATATGACAGTTTTAAAATTTTAAACCCCCATATTTCCGACATTTTGAAAAAATTCGAAAAACTGGCTCGACAAAAAAAATCTATTTAGTTGCTGAACCTACTTACAAAATTTCATGAGAATCGGTTAAGAAATGCGACCTGTAGGCGAGAACAGACAGACAGACGGACAAAAGAATTTTTGGCTAATCTCGAAACTGAGACGCTTCGCTCGCTAAGCTCGCTCGGTCAATTAATATTAATAATAAAACCCTGCATCAGGTCTTCATTCAAATTATAAAAAACTTATCTTATAATAAGCGATTCTTCCAAACGAACATTGAATCATTAGAATCGGTTTATTGACCGAGCGAGCGGAGCGAGCAACGTCTCTAAATCGAGTTGGGGGCGAAAACACATTGTATGTATGTATGTATGTTTGTACCGCGATAACTGCCGAACTGATGGTCTGATTTTGATGAAATTTGGTAGGCATATAGGAAATATCAATAGAATTTTCAAGTACCCGAATCGATTTTGATGCCCAACGAGGGCATCAAAATCGGTATGGTAGTTTTTGAAATATTAATAAAAATGTCCGCGATTATGTAGCAAACGAAACCATAACGCGTTCTAACTTTGGATAGCGCCATCAAGGTGTTACTTAGGGAATTAAATTATATTATAATTATAGAATAATAATCGCGAGGTCTAAGTTCGCGGCGAACTACTAGTATTAGAAAGTGTTATGAGTAGGTATGCAAATGTATTAATATTTGAGCAGCAGTTGTCTGTTAATAAGGAATTTCGGTCTCCAGCTCCAAGACCTTTACTCCGATCTTTAAAAAAAATTTACATGGGACCAACCTTGTAATGCATTCTTCAAAACGAAATATATATTTTTTTAAATCGGTGCATATTTGACGGAGTTATGATTATGAGGTAACATACACAAAATATTTGAGCTGCAGTTGTTTATTATTGAGGTATTTCGGTCTCCAGCTCCAAGACCTTATCTCCGATCTTAAAAAAATTACATGGGACCCACCTTGCAATGCATTCTTCAAAACGAAATATATATTTTTTAAATCGGTTCATATTTGACGGAGTTATGAGGTAACATACACAAAACATACTTCGGTCTCCAGCTCAAAGATCTTTTCTCCGATCTTAAAAAAAATTACATAGGACCAACCTTGCAATGCATTCTTTAAAAGGACACATATATTTTTTAAATCTGTTCATATTTGACGGAGTTATGAGGTAACATACACAAATATTTGAGCAGCAGTTGTCTGTTAATAAGGAATTTCGGTCTCCAGGTCCAAGATCTTTTCTCCGATCTTAAAAAAAATTACATGGGACCAACCTTGCAAAGCATTCTTCAAAAGGACACATATATTTTTTAAATCTGTTCGTATTTGACGAAGTTATGAGGTAAGATACACAAATATTTGAGCTACAGTTGTCTTTTTTGAGGTATTTCGGTCTTCAGGCCCAAGACCTTTTCTCCAATCTTAAAAAAAATTACATGGGACCAACCTTGCAAAACATTCTTTAAAAGGACACATATATTTTTTAAATCTGTTCGTATTTGACGAAGTTATGAGGTAAAATACACAAATATTTGAGCTACTTTGTCTTTTTTGAGGTATTTCGGTCTCCAGCTCCAAGACCTCTTCTCCGATCTTAAAAAAATTTATATGGGACCAACCTTGCAATGCATTCTTTTAAACGAAACATATTTTTTAATAAAAATCGGTTCATATTTGACGAAGTTATGAGGTAACATACATAAAACATATATACACGTCGAATTGATAAACTCCTCCTTTTTTTGAAGTCGGTTGAAAATCCATGAAATTCTTTGTAATCGACAAATCCAGAGCCCCATCGATACCCGAGATTTTTTTCGATCCACCGAACACGTTTCCTTTCTTCAAGGGTAAGTTGGGAGAAAGCATAAGGCGGCTTTATTAAAATTATATGAGTATGCTCTTCAGTAGCTATTGCAAATTCCTTTACAATGAATTCATTGCTAGGGTTTTTAAAACCTTGTAGATCTACGACAATTGTGTTTTTATTCATGATTAGCTGTTGCCCGCGACTTCGTCAGCGTGGACTTTAGTTTATTAGAATCTTTATTTTGATATTTAAATAAAACCGGTCAAGTGCATATCAGGTCACGCGCAGTGAAGTGTTCCGTAGTTGTGAATTTCGACTTAGAATTAAAACTAAAGATTTCATCATCATCTCAGCCCTTCTTCAGTCCACTGCTGAGCATAGACATGTCTTCGTCGACACATCTCGGTCCTGTGCTGCTCACATCCAGGTGTAACCCGCGACTTTGATTAAATCGTCAACCCATCGCATGGGCTCCGTCAGGCCAGTTGCCCTGCCTAGTGCTACTTTAAGTTCATGACCGTTACCAAATTACAGCTTCTTGGTACTAATTATCTCTAAGTAAAACCACGGACAGAGAGACAGACAGAAATGGCGAAACTATAAGGGTTCCTTCTTTACTACGATCACACATTATCTCTAGTCACAGTCTAAGTCGATCGGAATTTTGACTATTAATATCGTTTTTTGCCAGATATTTCGACGGCCCTTCTGCCATCATGGTTCTGTTAGCATGGACTGTAAACTACATGTAAACTTACACTGTTACCGAATGTTACTGCTACGCCGTGGGTCTCTCTAATACGAAATACTTATGCAATACGTAGTGACTTTCCTAATATTACATTCATCTTCCGTCTTTTGGCGTCAGTCTCCTCATCACTAATCTGTTGTAGCTCTCTGCAGCGAACTGCTGCCACCGTCTATACGTATCACCCCCTCTCCTCCGCCCTTCCGATGTGGCGGTGCAATGGTAAGCCTTGTCAAACATGTCTTTCGCTAAGCGGGAGATGAAAGTCGAGAAATAAGCATTTCTACTTTAAGTCCCGACGGATGACGGCGTTCCTCAAGTAACCTTAAACATAGGTTTTCTTAAGATCGCCTTAATCATGAGCCGCGTCCATAGCTGGAAGCGAGAGGAAAGTACTGGATAGACCTTCCCCCGGGCCATCTTCACTATCGTCACCATTCTATTGATGTGGACTTTCAAGCTGAGGCATCTGCCAAACTTTAGATACCTCCAGGTATTTGACGTGCCAGTGTCTCGGCACATTTTACCAGTAGAGATTCAAGGATGGTAGGAAGTTAGTGTTCTCTGAGATCAATGTCTGCTTAGTGTTCACTAAGAACCTCCGTTTGAAGAGTTTCTCGGGTAGGGCGTCCTATACGGCTGTTTAGAGGTTTGGAGAACTGAAAAATTACCATGATCTTTCGTTCCTCAGGGAAGGAGGTCACAATACTAAGTAGTCTTGGTATGGGTGTTCCACACATTTTTATTGCAGTGCCTAACCTAAATTTAACCTAACCTTTTTTCCCTAACCTTTCTTCTTACGTGAGGAAAAGGTGCCTTTCGACCACAGGAAATCGGACGGTTATGGCTCTCACTCACAAAAAAACTCATGGTGACATAACGGCGTTACCGCTTTTGCCAAGGCCGTGTGCTAAATCTTGCTCCAAAGACCTGGTATACGGCGACCGCTTATCAGCGGCTTCGGCTGAGCTCATTCGAGGTACTCTCTCAGTTATCGAGAGGAGTATGAGTGGCCTGCGCGGTGGTACATCGGCTTTCAATTTTATCCGCTAGGGTAAAGAGGCGTGTTGACACAAATGCTCCTTTCAACCTAGAGGACCGTATTTGTGGAGCGACGGAATCCCGTTCCCATCGCCCGACTGGCCCACGTCATGGAGGCAGCAGTTGCGCCTCTTTTGCGCGGGAAAAATCACTTCGGACACCTTGCCAGTAACGGGAGAACGGTATGGTTATGTGGCGTTTACCACTAAAAACTCCGCGGTGTTACCTCTCAGCCACTATGGGCCAGCCCCGGCGCGGCGACCGCTATGGTGGTCCGTGACTCGCTCACTGCACCCTATGCTTTAGTCAGAAACGGCTGAACAACTTCGGTTGCGATTTTCAATTATGTATTTTGATAAGTTTCACTTAAAATTTAGTGGTTGTTTCATTGAAATCCGTTGATAAATAAAAAAGTTATATCAATTTAAAGAATCACGTCAAAGATTTTTGTTCGAAAATTTGCTATGAAATAAACTGTACGGTAGCATTGGCTAAAACTTTTGTTAATTTTTTATACGGTTTTTATGAAATAATAAAGTTAATAACCGGCCAAGTGAGAGTCGGACTCGCGCATAAAGGGTTCCGTCCCATTATCTATAAAAAATCAAGTTTGTTGTACGGGAGCCTCAATTAAATATTTATTTTACTCTATTTTTAGTTATTATATCGGCAAGAGAAATACATCATCCTTGAAAATTTCAACTGTCTGGCTATCACGGTTCATGAGATACAGCTTGGTGACAGACGGACGGAAGGACGGATAGCGGAGTCTTAGTAACAAGGTCCCGATTTTAGCCTTCGGGTACGGAATACGGAACCCTAAAAATTTACTATTTCGATGTTTTCGGAGTTTTTTTTATTAGTTTTTTTTGGTCACCAATAAATGGCGCTGTTAAAAATACACAGAGCCTAGGGCCGCAAGACCCAACGCCACCAAACGGCGATTCTTAGCATGATTGTGGGCGCGAAAATGGAAAAAGGAATCAAAATAGGAAGTACTTAATAGGTTAGGTTAGGCACAGGGGATGTCCTCTGACTAAAGCATAGGGTGCTGTGAGCGAGTCATGGACCACCATAGTGGTAGCCGCGCCGGGGCTTTTAGCCCTTACCCCGGAGTTTTTAGTGGTAAACGCCACATAACCTTACCGGTCTCCCGTTACTAGCAAGGTGTCCGAACCGAAGGGATTTTTCCCGTGTAAAATCCTCCTCCATAAATCTGCCTCCATGAAGTGGGCCAGTCGGGCGTAGGGAACGGGATTCCGTCGCGCCACAAATACGGTCCTCTAGGTTGAAAGGAGCATATGTGTCAACACGCGTCTTTACCCTAGCGGATAAAATTTAAGTCCGATGTACCAGGCCACTCAGACTCCTCTCGATAACTGAGAGAGAGAGTACCTCAAGTTAGCTCAGCCAAAGTCGCTGATAAGCAGTCGCCTTACCAGGTCTTTGGAGCAAAATTTAGCACACTGACTTGGCAAAAGCGGTAAGGCCGTTATCACCATGACATTTTTTGTGGGTAAAAACCTTAACCGTCCGATTTCCTGTGGCCAAAAGGCACCTTTTCCTCACGTAAGAAGAAAGGTTAGGGAAAAAATGTTAGGTTAAAATTTAAGTTAGGCACTGCAATAAAAATGTGTGGAACACCCATACCAAGACTACTCAGTATTGTGACCTCCTTCCTTGAGGAACGAAAGATAGGTAATGGTCATTTTCCAGTTCGTTTGAACTGAAAGTACGCCGCAAATAACCTCCAAACAGCCGAATAGGACGCCCTACCCGAGAAGCTCTTCAAACGGAGGTTTAGTAAGGTAGTGAACACTAAGCAGACATTGATCTCAGAGAACACTAACTTCCTGCCATCCTTGAAGCTCTACTGGTAAAATGTGCCGAGATACTGGCACGTAAAATACCTAGAGGTATCTTAAGTTTGGCAGATGCCTCAGCTTGAAAGTCCACATCAATAGAATGGTGACGATAGTGAAGATGGCCCGGGGGAAGCTCTATCCAGTACTTTCCGCTCACTTCCAGCTTCGGACGCGGCTCATGATTAAGGCGATCTTAAGAAAATCTATGTTTGAGGTTACTTGAGGTACGCCGTCATCTGTCGGGACTCAAAGTAGAAATGCGTATTTCTCGACTTTTATCTCCCGCCTAGCGAAAGACATATTTGACAAGGCTTACCATTGCACCGCCACATCGGGAGGGCGGGAAAGAGGGGGAGATACGTATAGACGGTGGCAGCAGTCCGCTGCAGAGAGCTACAACAGATTAGTGCTGTGGGAACTCACGCCAAAAGACGGAAGATGAATTAAATATTAGAAAAGTCACTACCTATTGCATAAGTATTTCGTTTTAGAGAGACCCACGGCGTAGCAGTAACATTCAGTAACAGTGTAAGTTTACTTGTAGTTTACAATGTCAAAATTCCGATCGACTTAGACTGTGACTCGAGATAATGTGTGATCGTAGTAAACAAGGAACCCTTATAGTTTTGCCATTTCTGTCTGTCTCTCTGTCCGTGGTTTTACTTAGAGATAATTAGAACCAAGAAACTGTAATTTGGCAACGGTCATGAACTTAAAGTAAAACTGGGCAGGGCAACTGGCCCGACGGAGCCCATGCGATGGGTTGACGAAATAATCAATGTCGCGGGTTACACCTGGATGTGAGCAGCACAGGACTGAGATGTGTCGACGAAGACAGGTCTATGCTCAGCAGTGGACGGAATAAGGGCTGAGATGATGATGAACTCTTTAGTTTTTATTCTAAATCGACATTCACAAATACGGAACCCTTCACTGCGTGTGACCTGATATGCACTTGACCGGTTTTATTGAAAATATCAAAATAACGATTCTTACAAACTAAAGTCCACGCAGACGAAGTCGCGGGCAAAAGCTAGTCTATAACTATAAATGTATCAAATTTCATCCTGTAACATCCTTTATTTCGCTCACAATCCTTATTTATTACAACATAACCATACAGTTCTTTCCATACTGTTGAACACAATTCACGGAATTGATACCATGACATATCAGAACCTACGTGTTCTTCATAAACGTGTTTTAAATTGACATCATCCTGTTTGAATAATACAATAAGGTTTGCATTATCTCTCACGAGTTGCTTCGGTATAAGTTTGATTAAGATAAAAACAGTCAATATTCTTATGACGTCCCATAGCGAAATAATCCCGTATATTATTTTGATTTTCACAGGCAACATCGTCAAATATTATAATAGAGTTTGGATCAGCTTCCTGCGGATTCAACACTTCAGTATTATGACTATATTTTTTAAACGATACACCTGGCACCATATTTAATACTTTTTCTAGAAATAAGTATTTTGGTTGGTATAAGGATTTTGAATATACGTACAGATTACGAAATCGTAGACCATTTTCATGCAATAATAAGCTTATCACTAAATTCGTCTTTCCACAACTTGATGGTCCGCATACAATGCAACGTATTGTATTTGGCAACAAGTTGCCATGTCGCTTAACCCCATTCGTCAGCATAGTAGGGCAAATACATTGTAAGTTTAAGGATTCCTTTTGTTTTATAAATTTCATAATTAGACAATTTAATAAACTTGACTGTCACCTTTGCTGTATCTTAACAAAATGAAAAGTTACAACTTTGCTATTATATTTATTAAAGGTGCCCACGAATTAGATCACCAGCATGAGCAAACGGCCTTGGTAAAGCGATTATCCATTGCATAATGCACTATGGTCAGATCTTTTAGGTTTCAGCAATTTTATATTGCTAAAACTCAGTGTTTCTGAGTGTCTAGTGAAACATGTCACATGTCTGTGTTTAACTGAAACAAGCAGTGTTACATGTGAATTTGCTAGAGTTAAAATTCTAAAAGTGGTGTAATGTGTTGCGGATCGAGTTGAAAATTAATATTGGTAAGTTTTACACAAATATCTCTTACGCGACTTTCGAAATATAGTGTTATATGTGAAGTTACGTTGATTTTTAGGTGCTCTTTTATTATACGATTCAAAACACGTCATTGAGCGATTAAAAATAAGCTCTAAAGGTAAAGTAATTCCCAGATATTAAATGGTGACTTTTGAAACCCAGTTTTACACGCCATTGAGGGAATAAAATGACCGAAAATGGCGTGTAAAACTGGGTTTCAAAATCACCATTTAATATCTACTTCCGATGTTCTATAAGCCAGGAGAAAAAGCGGTATGTATTTGTCCCAGTCTTTCTGATGTTTGTCAACCAGTTTCGCTAGTTGTCTCTCCAGAGTCTGGTTAAATCTCTCCACCATGCCATCAGACTGAGGGTGATATGGAGTAGTCCTCGTTTTATGAATCCCCAGAAGTTTGCAGATTTCTTGAAATAGTTGCGACTCGAAGTTTCTTCCTTGATCTGAGTGGATTTCTAGTGGTACACCAAACCGGCAGATTACTTCCTCAACCAACTTGGAGGCTACTGTCGAAGCTTCTTGGTTAGGTATAGAGAATACTTCCGGCCACTTGCTAAAATAGTCCATGACAACCATGAAGTACTTATTTCCTAATTCAGTTACGGGGAATGGTCCGGCAATGTCTACTGCAATCCGTTCCCAGGGCGCACCGACATTGTAAAGCTGTAGACATCCTCGAGTTCTTGTTGACGGGCCTTTTACGGCTGCACAAGTTGTACATTTGCGGCACCAATCCTGAACATCTTCCCGACAATTCAGCCAGTAAAACCGTTCCCGAATCTTTGTTAGCGTTCTCTTAACGCCTAGATGTCCACCTGTTACACCATCATGTACTTCACGGACAACGTCTTTCACTCTGTCTCTTGGAACAACAACCTGTAGGTGAAACTCTTTGCCGTTTGTTTTCTCCCATTTACGGTAAAGTATTCCATTCTGCAGGATAAAACTGTCCCATTGAGCCCAATACGCTTTGGTGGTGGGGCTCGTAGGTGCAACTTCTGCCCATCTAGGTTTATCAGCACTACGTTCTTTCCATGCGATGATGAGCCTTATATCTTCATCATCTTCCTGGGCTTCTCTAAGGCTGTCATCGTCCCATTGCCCTGTAGGGATTGTTCTTGTGATGTTAACCGTAAGCTCCTTTGTCTCTTGTTTAACGCAATGCTTGCAGTCTTCCACACATGGTCTTCTTGAGAGTGCATCAGCATTTCCATGGGCCTTTCCACTACGGTGCTCAGTAACAAAGTCAAATTCTTGGAGTTGTTCAATCCAACGTGCAACTTGGCCTTCCGGATTTTTAAATTGTAACAGCCATTTCAAAGCAGCATGGTCTGTGCGAAGTTTGAACTGTCTACCCATGAGATATTTGTTGCAGCGTCTTCACAACGGCCAAGAGTTCTCTTCTTGTAACACAATAATTCCTTTCAGGCCTTGACAAAGATTTGCTGAAATATCCAATTACTATTTCATTTTCACCCTGTTTTTGAGATAGTACCCCTCCGATCGCTGTGTTGCTAGCGTCTGTGTCAACGATGAATTCGCCACTAGCTTGCGGGTATCCCAAGATTGGAGTATTGCACAGGCATTTTTTTAGTTTGAGAAAGGCATTTTCACAGGTATCATCCCATTTAAAAGGCTGTTTGTCTTCTGTCAGACGATGCAGTGGTTAAGCGATTTCAGAAAATCCTTTTACAAATCGCCTGTAGTAAGAGCATAATCCCATAAATGCTCGTACTTCTGTCTTGTCTTTGGGGGTAGGCCAGTTTTTCACAGCTGCAACTTTATCAGGATCAGTTTGAACGCCCTCGCTGGTGATAACATGTCCGAGATAATTCACTTTGTTTCTGAATAGACTGCATTTCTTTGGATTTAGTTTTAAGTTGGCACCCCGTATCTTTATCAAGACTTGCTCCAGATTCCGTAGATGATCTTCAAAGTCTCGACCCATGATGATGACGTCATCCAGATAAACAAGGCAGGCGTCTCCTACTAATCCTGCTAGTACACACTCCATAAGTCTTTCAAAAGTGGCGGGGGCGTTGCATAATCCAAAAGGCATAACATTGAACTGCCATAAACCTTTTCCTGTTGAGAATGCTGTCTTTTCTTTATCCTTAGAGTGAATTTCCACCTGCCAGTAACCAGATTTCAAGTCTAGGGTTGAAAACCACTGCATTCCGCTAAGGGTGTCCAATGTGTCATCAATTCTTGGTAATGGGTAACTGTCCTTCTTTGTGACGTCGTTCAGTCGTCTATAGTCTTTCTTCTTAACTAAAACAACCGGGGAACACCATGGACTTGCAGACGGTTCGATGATTTTATTTCTTTTCATGTCCTCCAGCAGATCTTGTACTTCCTTTTCCTTAGCATATGGAATTCTTCTCGCTCGCTGACGTATAGGTCTTTCGCTTCCAGTATCAATTCTGTGCTGAACGAGCGAAGTTCTTCCTAGATCACCTTCCTTGGAAGAGAAAATGTCAGCAAAATCCAGCAGCAACTTCTTTGCCTTCAAGCTCTGTGAATAAGTTAGGTTGCTTTTGCAATCTTTTAGAAGGTCGTAAACTGTAGAACAACTGGAGTTTTTAGATGCATCTGAGTTTGGTGTTAATTGGCACTTTTTCATCCAGACAACTTCCTTGCATCTTCCAACAACATCGCCTTCATTTAAGATGATCTCATGCTCCTCTAGATTGACTATTCTCACTACTGCAGTATCCTTCCAGTGCCTATGTTCTTGCTGTCAGGAATCTTTGAGTTGGCTTGTTTGATGTATCCTCAATAAGAACGCATCTAGTTGGCTTGTGTGTTTTAGGTGACGGCAGTTTCACCATTATTTGTGTTTGTGTTCGACCAGGTACGACGATTTTGTTTAAACAAGTCACTTTTCCGGTGGGGCCTCCAAGGATGAAAATTTCCTCATTACCACACTTGAAAACTCCATTTGCGACATCGATTTTACAATTGTATTTCTTCATGAAATCTAGGCCCAATATACACTCATCCATAATTTCAGCCACAATGACATCATGCGTGTATGGTGAATCTCCTACGTATATTGTCACTGTCGTCTCTCCTAGGACAGGTATTGGCTGGCCAGAGGCAGACAGAAGCCGACAATCGACGTTCTTGTATTTCATCGCAGCTTTCACCAGATGTGGGTTGATTGTTGTTCTGGAGGCTCCGGTGTCTATGGTCAATTTGCAATCTGTCCTATTCACTTGTCCGCATATCGTCAAACTGCTCCTATTGCTTACTTGTTAGATGACAATTGCTGGGGCTTCCTCTGCGCCAGCCAGTACCCGCCCCTTGGTCCTGGCTGTTACTCGTTTCCCTGGTTTCTTGCAGAAAACGAGGACTCCTGCCTTTTCGTAATTTCCTTCAGCTCTTCTCTTAATTTGGTTATTTCCCGCTTTTCTGGACAAGAAAGCCGCAAATGTCCTCTTTCACCACACCTGTAGCAAGTAGGCGCAGAGCTATTGGTCTTCTTTGGCGGGCTCTTGATTGCCTTTACGTCTTCCGTGACTTCTCGCAACTTATGTGTGCGCATGTCCTGCCTTAAAGCTTCGTACTCTAGAGCATGTGCCAAGGCATCTTTCAGTGACGCGTGATGATGACTCCCCACTGCAGCCCTTACCTCCACATCTCTTATTCCAGCAATAAAAGCTTGTCGAATATTTGTGTCGACCATTTTGGAGTCAACAGACGAGTAGGCTTTACGCACTAGTTTTTCTATTTCCAGTGCCTACTGTTGAAGTCCTTCTCCTGGGCGCTGAACTCTTTCACGCAGCTGGGCTCGAAAAACGTGTTCGAGATGACGTTCCCCATACCTGGCTTCTAACGCCTCCATCAATTCTCCAAAGGTGCTTCCAGAGCTAGGCAGTGCCTCCAGTACTGATAGTGCTGAGCTTTTCAGAGCAATAGTAAGGGCTGTATGGCTCTGTTCATCGATCCAACCGTTTAAACTAGCGACGGTCTGGAATTGTTGTTTGTATGTGGCCCAAGATGTGGTACCGTCATAAGATGGCACTTTTACACTTGGCCCCTTAGTTTCACAGCCGGATGTACTTGGCGTTCCTAATGTCTCTAGACGCAATTCTTTCTTTTCCAAAAGGGTTACTCTATTTTCCAAATCAGTCACACGGTTTTCGACAACGTCTACATCATTACGGATTTGCTCCACTGATTGGTTGAGTTTGCAGAAATTTCCCAAGACTATTTGCTGTTGCTCACTCAAGCGTGCAAATCATAAATCTTGTGTCTCTTCTATACGTTGAAGTCGTTGTGTACTTGCTTGTTGTTCTTGCCGAATTAGTCTAATAGGTGCATTAAACTATTTGAATCGCTTGGCGTCTCCTGTGAACGTGGCACTGTTTGGTGGGCGTGGTCAGTGGGCGTGGACGGGCGAAGGTGGGCGGGGCCAGTGGGTGGAGCTAGACGTCTGGTGGGCGTGGCTTGAGGTCCAGTGGGCGGGGCTTGACGAATGGTGGGCGCGGCTTGAGGTCCAGTGGGCGTGGCTTGATGACTGGTGGGCGTGACTTGAGGTCCGGTAGGCGGGGCTTGTTGTCCAGTGGGCGGAGCCTGATGGGCGGTGGGCGTGGCCTGATAGGCGGTAGGCGTGGCCTGAGCCACGCCCCCTTGAGCCTCCATGGCACGCTGGGCCCTGGTCCTGACGCCCTCCCTGGTGGTATCCTCTTCTTCTCTCGGTAGAACTGGCATCTCCAAATCCCACTTCTGACACCAAATGTTACGAAACTGGGTTCGAGATTTGGAGTAAAACGCCAAAGTTCGTATGAGGGTTTTTATTCACTACGGAACCCAAAGGTTGACACGTGAAGATGGTCTTCCTGATGTCCAAGTCCAAGTCGCGTAGCAGCTGAGGTCCATGTATCTCGCCAAAGTAGTCGCAGGTACTTCCACTTGTCGCACTTAGGTAGGTTTCCTTCGCTTCGGTTCGCTTCGAAGTTATCGCTTTCGTAGCTCGTACTGAACTGGCGGGACGCGCACTCGATCGCCTTTTTATATGCGCCGATACAGAGGTCTACACTTTTCTCGAATATTCGCCTCACTTGACGAATGTATTTCGATTGACGGGAAACATCGAGACGCCGGTATGTATGTGTGAGTGCGACTAAGCCGACGACCATTCAAAGAACTCTAGCCTTTATGCTGTAAGAATATAAGGCCTAGTTTCGCTTGCATTATCCTGACGTCTTTCTATACGATTCCACTCGCGAACATTCCGAGTCTATCTCGCCAGCAGAGTTCTTACTCGCGAATATTCTACATCTATCTCGTTCGCGACAATAAGACTGATTTACAGGATAAGCTAACAATGAAATAGCTGAGTTATACCTACACGTGACTAGTGTTATTAACCCAAGTTTAGAAGACTAAAAGTTTTAGTGAAAAAATACAAAATGTAAAATAAGATTTAGAGGTACATAGTACCTATACTTTCCTGTTAAACCACCGAACTGTATTGATACCGACAAGTGATGACGGCAATATACCTTAATTGTAAGTTTTAGTTTTAATGAATTGTTTTATTATTACGCCATACATGTTTTATTTTAGTTTGTAGTTCAATAACCAGGTTTCAATCTATTTCTTTACTATAGTTAAAGGCAAGCAAGTACCTAAGATCGCGACAGTGACGCGAACCACTACACACGTATTACTTACGCAGATTATCAATAGATAGCATTAGGAGTATCGAAAACAAGAAAGTGAACCTGATTAGTAAACAGTATAGAGATAGAAACTTTATTATAGTAACTTAGTCGATTATATCTGGGGGCACGGCAGTGCCCCCACCAAGTCGAGCAAAAAAGGGTCACGGCCGTACCATCCTTTTCTCGAAGCAATTCAGACCATTTTCGACCCCCTGTAACTTCGTTGTGGATAAAACTAGAAGACTGAAATTTTCAGTAACCATGCAAGCATTGTAAAGACACGGTATATTTCAAATTTCATTCAATTTGAACCAGTATTTTAAGAACTATAACGGGTCAAATTTCTTAATTTTGTCACTCACTGACTCACCGATCATCAAAATTCTAAGGCACTTCTAGCAGACCTAGAAACTTCAAATTTGGAATATAAGTAGTGTTTGGTGTATGAATCAAGGAAAAACTAAAAAATTTAGAAAAGACCGCAAAGAAAATTAAGCCCATACAGCCAAGTCTTCAGTTAAATTTTTCAATATTGGCTTTATTCGTAACGATGTTTTACGGCAGTTATTATTATTGCGTGCGAAGCCGCGGGTTTAAGCTAGTCCCATATAAATATAGGCGCATGGTAGTGCCTGACTTTCTGTTGAGCGCGTTTGTGAGGTGACCTGTGCCGAGCTAGATCATCATATAATTATTTGTGTATACAGTCCTCCTAATAGTGATTTTAAAAGTTTTCTTAAAACAATGGACCAGGTACTCAAGTCCTGTTCATCTAGTAAAAAGAATTTAATTGTTTGCGGAGATTTTAATGTTGATATCTTAGTAGATAATCCAAAAAGTACACAATTTCTAAATCTTTTTAAATGTTATGAATTAGTAAACGTATTCTTTGAGCCAACACGAATCACTGCTACATCTGCTACTTGTCTAGACAATTTTTTTAGTAATATTAAATATTCTGTTAAATCAGTTATTAATAAACTACCTTCTGATCATTCAGGTGTATATGTAGTTTATGTCAAGGAGTCCAAAGGCAAGTCCAGCATTTTGAACAAAGATAAGACTTTTTGTAGGCCGATTACTTCTAAAAATATACAAAAACTAAAAAATAATTTAGATAACAAATTGTTGTCGGTCGTTTACACAGGAAAAAATCCTGACGACCATTACAATAAACTATTTAACGTTATTACCTCAGAATATTCAAAAACTTTGAAACAAAAACAAGTTGTAGTGCATAGAAAATTACAGTTTAGTGAGTGGGCTACTACCGGCATCTACATAAGTAGGAGCAGGCTTTATGACTTATATTCCCAAAACCAATATAATTTTAGTCCTTCCTTTCTAGAATATGTTAAAAATTATTCCAAAATATTTAAAAAAGTTTGTAGACAAGCCAAGGCAAATCGTATAAGTAGAAAAATAAATAATGCTCCTAACAAAATAAAAGAAACTTGGAATGTTATAAATAAAGAAACGGGTAAAAATAAAGCCAAAGAAAATATCTGTCAAATCAAATCTTGTGGTAAGACTATTACTAAAACTGAAGAAATAGTAAATATTTTTGATGATTTCTTTACTAACACTCCTTTGGAACTAACTTCTAATGTGAATTCTAGCCCCCAGCGTGCTGAAGCCTTGCTTAAGAATAATGTTAGGCCTTGTGATTCTAAATTTAAATTTAAGCATATTGGCCCCAAAGATATAATAGATGCATTTAAACAGTTAAATTTAAAAAAATCTGAAGACCATTGGGGCATGTCAGTTGCTGTAGTAAGCCATATCATAAATATCATAGCTGCTGATTTAGCTTTTATATTTAACGAATGTATTGATGAAGGCATATTTCCTAACCTAATGAAATGTAGTAAACTAATCCCCTTATTTAAAAAAGGAGAAAAAACAGATCCTGGCAACTACAGACCTATATCTATCCTGCCAGTTTTGAGTAAGGTGTTCGAAAAGATAATGCTCAATCAAATGCTTCTTCATTTTAAGACCTACAACCTTTTCCATAGCCAACAATTCGGCTTTACTGGCGGGAAATCGACCACCGATGCGGGAGTAGCACTTGTTACTCATATATACGACGCATGGGAGAACAAAAATGATGGAATTGGATCATTTTGTGATCTCTCCAAAGCATTTGATTGCGTAGATCATCCGACGCTTTTGCTTAAATTTCGTCAATACGGTTTTGATGATAACTCAATAAAACTTATAGAATCTTATTTATCAGATAGGCATCAGACTGTTGATTTAAATGGCGTAAAATCGCACGGATCTAATGTTAAGATAGGCGTACCGCAAGGTTCAATTCTTGGACCTTTCCTTTTCTTGGTTTATGTCAATGACTTGCCTTACATGGTTGAGAAGCAGGCTGGCATAGTGCTGTTTGCTGATGACACCTCGCTTATATTCAAACTTGATCGACATAGCACAAACGCTAGCGCGGTGAACAGCACCTTGTCTTCCATTTCTGATTGGTTTTCTGCCAATAATCTCATGTTAAATGCGAAAAAGACTCAATGCGTTCGATTTTCTCTTCCCAATGTGAGACAGGGCTGCGTTGACATAATGATAGATGGTGAAAAACTCGATCTTGTTGAAAGTACTACCTTCTTAGGAATTACAATAGACTCGAAACTTCAATGGGGTGCTCATATAACTAAACTTTCAAATAGGCTTAGTTCTGCGGCTTATGCTGTTAGGAGAATAAGACAATTGACAGATGTAGCAACTGCTAGACTAGTGTACTTTAGTTACTTTCATAGTGTAATGTCTTACGGCATACTCCTGTGGGGGAATGCAGCCGATATTCAGACTATTTTTATTTTACAAAAACGGGCAATTCGTGCTATTTACGGGTTAGGATCTAGAGACTCACTCAGAGAATTATTCAAGGAAATAGATATACTTACCTTAGCATCACAGTATATATTTGAAAACATAATGTATGTAAGGAAAAATATTTCCTCATACAATAAAGTAAGCGATTTTACCGATAGAAACTTACGTAATAAGAATGACTTAGTTGCCCCGTTTTATAGGCTTAAAACAATTAATAAGACGTTTATGGGGAACTGTATACTTTTTTATAATAAATTGCCAAAATCGATCCTTGATATGCCAGACAAAAGATTCAAAACTTATGTAAAGAAAGTACTTTGTGAGAAGGCTTATTATAGGACCGATGACTACCTTAAAGACAAAAAAGTCTGGCTTGAGCTTGACGCGGGTCCCTCTAAAAGTTTGTAATATAGGTACTCGAAAATGTCATAATTTGGTACATTTTGTACAAACTGAATCTACAACTTGACATTACTTTAAAATTTTGACATTCTAAAAATTAAATTTAAATTATGATATGACATAACAAACAAAACAATGTATTCTCTGTCCACATTAACTTTAAGTATTAATTTAATTGTGAGTTGACGTCCTTGGAGAAGAGGTGCAGTGCAGTTTGTTACCGCTTCTTCTGCACTAGCGCTTTGGAAGCGGTAGTAAACTTAGCTGTAAGTAACTATTTGACGTCAACAATAGTGCAACAAAATAATGACGATTATTAAGAGATATTTTAAATATCCTATGATAATAAAGATATATTTGATTGATTGATTGATTGCCCCTGCCAAATCGAGCAAAAAATGGGTATTCCCGTCATGAAAACACGTGTACATTAAATTATTTAATGCAAAAAACGTACCTACGTGCGTATTCGTACTTATTACGAGTGCGTAAGGTTGTAAATTAATTATTATACCACGCGCTGCGATGCTAGCGAGTGAGCGCGGGCCGTTACTACGCGCTGCGCGGTGCTAGCGCGAGGGCGCGGGGCGGGGACAGTGGCGGGGCGCGCGGAAAAGAGAGAGGGCTTTAAGAAAATTCGTTGCTGGTAGATATACATATATACAATAAGTAGAAGGTACCGAAAAGGCGAAAAGTAGAACTGTCTACAAAATACAAAAAGAAATGAGATCCCATCAAAAACAATACTTGTCAAAAAAACCAAGTCTCGCAACTCAGTTGTTCTGCGGTAAAAAGTTGTGAGATCCATGTAATACCAAGTCGGTTATTAATTTATTCAGTCTCTACTTAAGCGACTTTCTGTCTTAATACGTCCAGTCTCTAAGACCACGATCGTGGTCCATAACAATTGAAAATCAATTGTGTCTGGAATCTCCGTACTCGAAGCATTAAGTTGTTACGTAATAATTAACAGCATCTTATAGTGACGCATATCAATATTAAAATTCTTTAATGTTTTATATAAATATATTGAGACTTGGCCATCGCCTGAAAACACGTGTAAATTCAATCGCCTGAAAACACATGTAAATTCAATTATTTAGTGCGATGGCCAAGTCTCGATATATTTATATAAAACATTAAAGAATTTTAATATTGATATGCGTCACTATAAGATGCTGTTAATTATTACGTAACAACTTAATGCTTCGAGTACGGAGATTCCAGACACAATTGATTTTCAATTGTTATGGACCACGATCGTGGTCTTAGAGACTGGACGTATTAAGACAGAAAGTCGCTTAAGTAGAGACTGAATAAATTAATAACCGACTTGGTATTACATGGATCTCACAACTTTTTACCGCAGAACAACTGAGTTGCGAGACTTGGTTTTTTTGACAAGTATTGTTTTTGATGGGATAAGAACTGACACTGACTATCTGTCGAAATAACTAAATTTAGTAAAGAAAATACAAATATTTTGACAGATTCAACATGCTCATGAATTAGTATTTTTATTGTAAATACTAGCTGTTGCCCGCGACTTCGTCAGCGTGGACTTCAAGTGAATATCAGGTCACGCGCAGTGAAGTGTTCCGTAGTTGTGAATTTCGACTTAGAATTAAAACTAAAGATTTCATCATCATCTCAGCCCTTCTTCCGTCCACAGCTGAGCATAGACATGTCTTCGTCGACACATCTCGGTCCTGTGCTGCTCACATCCAGGTGTAACCCGCGACTTTGATTATTTCGTCAACCCATCGCATGGGCTCCGTCAGGCCAGTTGCCCTGCCTAGTGCTACTTTAAGTTCATGACCGTTGCCAAATTACAGCTTATTGGTACTAATTATCTCTAAGTAAAACCACGGACAGAGAGACAGACAGAAATGGCGAAACTATAAGGGTTCCTTGTTTACTACGATCACACATTATCTCTAGTCACAGTCTAAGTCGATCGGAATTTTGTCTATTAATATCGTTTTTTGCCAGATATTTCGACGGCCCTTCTGCCATCATGGTTCACTATATATATGTGGTCAAAGATTTTTGTTCGAAAATTTGCTATGAAATAAACTGTACAGTAGCATTGGCTAAAACTTTTGTCAATTTTATATTAAGGTTTTTATAAAATAATAAAGTTAATTACCGGCCAAGTAAAGGTCGGGCTCGCGCACAAAGGGCTCCGTCCCGTTATATATAAAAAATCACGTTTGTTGTACGGGAGCCTCAATTAAATATTTATTTTACTCTATTTTTAGTTGTTATATCGGCAAGAGAATTACATCATTATGAAAATTTCAACTGTCTAGCTATCACGGTTCATGAGAAACAGCCTGGTGACAGACAGGCAGAAGGACGGAAGGACGGACAGCGGAGTTTTAGTAACAGGGTCCCGATTTTAGCCTTCGGGTACGGAATACGAAACCTAAAATTTACTATTTTGATGTTTTCGGAGTGTTTTTTTTAGTTTTTTTTGGTCACCGATAGATGGCACTGTTAAAAATACACAGAACCTAGGGCCACGAAAATGGAAAAAGGAATCAAAATAGGAAGTATTAGGTTAGGCTCAGGGGATGTCCTCTGACTAAAGCATAGGGTGCAGTGAGCGAGTCACGGACCACCATAGCGGTCGCCGCGCCGGGGCTGGCCCATAGTGGCTGAGGGGTAACACCGCGGAGTTTTTAGTGAGAAACGCCACATAACCATACCGGTCTCCCGTTACTGGCAAGGTGTCCGAAGGGATTTTTCCCGCGCAAAAGAGGCGCAACTGCTGCCTCCATGACGTGGGCCAGTCGGGCGATGGGAACGGGATTTCGTCGCTCCACAAATACGGTCCTCTAGGTTGAAAGGAGCATTTGTGTCAACACTTGTCTTTACCCTAGCGGATAAAATTGAAGGCCGATGTACCACCGCGCAGGCCACTCAGACTCCTCTCGATAACTGAGAGAGTACCTCGAATGAGCTCAGCCGAAGCCGCTGATAAGCGGTCGCCGTATACCAGGTCTTTGGAGCAAGATTTAGCACACGGCCTTGGCAAAAGCGGTAACGCCGTTATGTCACCATGAGTTTTTTTGTGAGTGAGAGCCATAACCGTCCGATTTCCTGCGGCCGAAAGGCTCCTTTTCCTCACGTAAGAAGAAAGGTTAGGGAAAAAAGGTTAGGTTAAATTTAGGTTAGGCACTGCAATAAAAATGTGTGGAACACCCATACCAAGACTACTTAGTATTGTGACCTCCTTCCCTGAGGAACGAAAGATCATGGTAATTTTTCAGTTCTCCAAACCTCTAAACAGCCGTATAGGACGCCCTACCCGAGAAACTCTTCAAACGGAGGTTCTTAGTGAACACTAAGCAGACATTGATCTCAGAGAACACTAACTTCCTACCAACCTTGAATCTCTACTGGTAAAATGTGCCGAGACACTGGCACGTCAAATACCTGGAGGTATCTAAAGTTTGGCAGATGCCTCAGCTTGAAAGTCCACATCAATAGAATGGTGACGATAGTGAAGATGGCCCGGGGGAAGGTCTATCCAGTACTTTCCTCTCGCTTCCAGCTACGGACGCGGCTCATGATTAAGGCGATCTTAAGAAAACCTATGTTTAAGGTTACTTGAGGAACGCCGTCATCCGTCGGGACTTAAAGTAGAAATGCTTATTTCTCGACTTTCATCTCCCGCTTAGGGAAAGAAATGTTTGACAAGGCTTACCATTGCACCGCCACATCGGGAGGGTGGGGGAGAGGGGGTGATGCGTATAGACGGTGGCAGCAGTTCGCTGCAGAGAGCTACAACAGATTAGTGATGTGGAAACTGACGCCAAAAGACGGAAGATGAATGAAATATTAGCAAAGTCACTACGTATTGCATAAGTATTTCGTATTAGAGAGACCCACGGCGTAGCAGTAACATTCGGTAACAGTGTAAGTTTACATGTAGTTTACAGTCCATGCTGGCAGAACCATGATGGCAGAAGGGCCGTCGAAATATCTGGCAAAAAACGATATTAATAGACAAAATTCCGATCGACTTAGACTGTGACTAGAGATAATGTGTGATCGTAGTAAACAAGGAACCCTTATAGTTTCGCCATTTCTGTCTGTCTCTCTGTCCGTGGTTTTACTTAGAGATAATTAGTACCAAGAAGCTGTAATTTGGCAACGGTCATGAACTTAAAGTAGCACTAGGCAGGGCAACTGGCCTGACGGAGCCCATGCGATGGGTTGACGAAATAATCAAAGTCGCGGGTTACACCTGGATGTGAGCAGCACAGGACCGAGATGTGTCGACGAAGACATGTCTATGCTCAGCAGTGGACGGAAGAAGGGCTGAGAATATGATGAAATCTTCAGTTTTAATTCTAAGTCGAAATTCACAACTACGGAACACTTCACTGCGCGTGACCTGATATGCACTTGACCGGTTTTATTTAAATATCAAAATAAAGATTCTTATAAACTAAAGTTCACGCTGACGAAGTCGCGGGCAACAGCTAATCATGAATAAAAACACAATTGTCGTAGATCTACAAGGTTTCAAAAACCCTAGCAATGAATTCATTGTAAAGGAATTTGCAATAGCTACTGAAGAGCATACTCATATAATTTTAATAAAGCCGCCTTATGCTTTCTCCCAACTTACCCTTGAAGAAAGGAAACGTGTTCGGTGGATCGAAAAAAATCTCGGGTATCGATGGGGCTCTGGATTTGTCGATTACAAAGAATTTCATGGATTTTAGATAGATCAAGGATTATAAAACCTTATTTAAATGGACAAAAATTATTGTGAAAGGTGAAGAAAAAGTGTTGTGGGTTCAGCAGTTATGTGACCACCAAAATATTGAAGATATTACAAATAAAAATATTCCAAATTTAAAAGAGCTTCAAGCTAAGTATTGTAAAGGATATTTTTCATTCAATTGTTTTATTCATCTAAGATAATGTGCACTAAAAATTTTTTAATGTATAAAGAAATGGTTGATGGAAAATGAAATAATGTTATAACTATAAGATTTTTTAGTATAGTTGATAGAAAATAGAGTATTTTTTGTAAATATAGTTCATGGTTATGGATAATAATAAAACAAGAAAATATATACCATCTTTTATTTATTACTCAATTAATTCTACAAATACATTATATCATTTATATTAAAATATATATGTTTATGTATCTATTACTAAATTTATCAAAGACATACTTAATCTTAATTATCACAAAAAATTTATATACTATCTTTTATTTATTACTTAATTAATTCTACGAATACAATCATTTTTATAAATATAAATAAGTGTATATATATATTAAAATTAACTAAGTTTATTCACAGCATAAGTACTTAATCAAAATTATCACTGCTAAGTTTTTTACTTATCTTACTAATTACGTTTTCAGTCAATTCCAATATTTCATCAAATGAGTCACTGATCACATATTGCGCACTTAACACCACACTATCATCGTCTTGGCGTTGAGTTGGAGAACTTGGAGGAGACAAAGCACTGTATGTTGGGACACGCACACGCTCGTTCTCTAGATCCAAGATCTGAATTTTAATCACCCGTATGCCCTTTCGCGCCTTTTTAATCACATCAGACGATGATGCAAGTTCCTTGCTTCTCTTCAACGCAGCCTCCTTCTTATCTTCGATTTTCTTAAGTTCTGCAGCCCGATCTCTCAACACATGAATAAACTGTTAGTCTTCTGTAAGACCTTCGTTGGGATCTTGAGCGTATTGAGAGCACAATATGCAAGTTTCTTGTGAGTCCGACATGATCTGTAAAGAACAAAACATACATTTAATAATAAGTAACACATATAATATTTAGACATTAAGTGATATTAATAAAAATATGTCTACTTACATTAAGCTGTAAACAATATATAATAATATACATTATGATTGTATTGCAAAAGTCGACGTTCCTCGTGTTAGCGCCAGTAAGGCGCTAACACGAGGAACGTCGAGTTTTTAGGCAACATCGAGACGTAGCTGGCAACCCTATCAGATGAGGAGCGCGGGTGATGTGACACACGCCCGGTCATCGGTCTTCTTGGCTCAACGCTCGCCGCGTATGGTTGTGTCGGTCCATATATTGTAACTTATTAGTACTGAATTTATAGAACATAGATTATAGATTATGATTGTTTAAAGTAATTGAAGTAATAATTCGATATTCCATAAAGTACTAGTGATCATTGTATTGAGCATAACGGTCTATTTAGCAAAAATAAATATGTATTATGTATAACTGTGTCTAATATTTATTTTCTTGATATCAGAAGTGCTGAACGTGCCTGCCCACAAGCGAGGATGCACTTGGAAGTGATCGTCAGGAGAGGAGACAAAGCAACCAAAAACTGTAGTAAGACAGCGTAAAACTGTAAGTCGAATCTTTTTCTTTTCTCATTTAATATTGGGTGTACAACAATGTGAACATGATCAAATTGATATATCTTAAACAAGTGCCACAAAAATTAGTTAAATCAGAATTACACAGATATAATTGTATGGTAACAATACACTGTATAAGTAAGTGCACGTGTTTTTTGCAAAAAGAAGTCCTTGTCTAATATTGGCGTTAGAAAATCATGAAAATGTTTGCAAGATTTAAAAATAAAAATAACGTACGTTACGCAGTTAATTGTAGTGTATTGTGCAAAAACTGTACTTTTTAACATAGGAAATATTGCAAAATTATACGTTAATGCGATTGGTGGTTTGCTATTCTGAGATTTTACAGTCCATTGTTGGATAATGGCCTTTCGTAATGCCTTTACATTGGCGACGTTTTACACTTTTGCGCTATTTGAAGTTAAAAACTGTGTTGAAAAAAAATATTTTAGAAGATAATAGGGAATATGCATAAAAAAATGTGTTATCTAACCAGTTTATCCATAAGTATTTAAAAGTAAAGTAATGGCAGTAAAAACTGGTTGAAAAACGAACGAGATGTAACGATTTTACGAAAATGTGTTTATCTTACTCACAAACACTATTTTCTATGGCAAATGTATATAGATGAAATGGACGTTGACGTCACACGTTGGCGTCACCAGTCCATATCGAACTTCTTTCCAATTGTTGAAACTTTAAAGTGTCACAAATTTATCGCTGATTATGATTTTTAATAAATTCTTTTATATTGTTTACCGTGGTTAATAAGGATTTTATTAAGCAAATAAAAAAAAATACGTGCATATTTTCTATTGGTCTGATAAGGATGTGCTTCAAGCACAGTGGCGATTAGTAGAAACCACAGATGACCGATAACGGAAATCTGAATGAAAACCGTCAAGTCATCAAATGGTGATGAAGAGTTACGATCAGTAGAAACCACGGATGACCGATAACGGAAATCTGTATGAAAACCGTCAAGTCATCAAATGGTGATGCAGGGTTACGATCAGTGAAAACCACGGATGACCGATACGGAAATCTGTATGAAAACCGTCAAGTCATCAAATGGTCGATAAGACTGAAAAACTTCGTTCTTTTGACAATATTGTTTGCAGCTAGCCTTGCAAAGACTTAAAAGTGGACTTCTTGTAGCGGATAAGATGAATATGATAATAATAAAATATGGTAGCTAAGTAATAAAGCACTTAATCGAAATATTTAGTTTCAAAATTTACATATAAATCGTCGTGATCGTCGTAAACTAATTCAGTTGGAAAAACAAAGTTATACTGAATAAGATTGAGTAGTTATTATTAAAGTTGTGTATACATTGAATTCTAACAGAAAAACTATATTTTTACTATTTTTACTAGGACAGATAAATATTTTATCACATCAGTAGGTACCTAATTAAAACATTACTCTCCTTGAGACACACTTTTTAAAATTTATAATCATATTTTAAATTAAGAACAAATTGCTTAATAATTTGAAATATATAACTTTAATAGTTAGTTATGATGGGGAAATATATGCTTTTCATTCATCTATCACGCGCAGCATGAAAATAAAACATAAATTAAACTGGTTACCATGTAATCCAATCCACAACTAGCAACAATTTCACAAAATCAACAAGTATTGATAATCAGCTCGATGCAATTAGATATCCGAATGTAGTGAACGTGATATCTCAATGGCATAGGGATTTCTCACATCCTTTATTTGAACCACGTGTATTTTTCAACATGCCGAAAGGTGGGCGTCAAAATAATTACTTAAGAACCCAGCTGAAGGTCTTCTTTATTCTTTTCAATCATGTCAGTCCAAAATCATAAACGATGTCTACGATATCTCTAGATGAAAATAGCAAGTCTCGTTGACAGTTTTTCGTCAGTCATAGTATTGCAAACTTCAAAGCGTTGCGTGTGCCTAATCGATTAGTGTTTTTAAATGTATTATACCTGGTTATAAACATTGTAAAAGTAGTGGGTTGTCAGAAGGTGGTGATACGAGTGGTGATGTAAATATGACAAGCAGTAAGACTCAATTTGGTAGAAAATACAGAATTGATTTTAAATTTTAATTATTATAAGATTTTGATTATTACTATGTTCAGTTATTTTTTACGTTTTCTTTTAATTCTGTTAAGTTTCATATTGAGACAAAATATTTTTGCTGATTAGTCCCGCAAAGTAAAGAATAGGCAAAGAGCAAGAATAAACAGCATTCTGGATTTGCTTATTGCAGTAATTTAAAATTATAAGTTGCATGATAACTTCTTAACAAATAGTATAAACTACCCGTTACATACTTTATAAAAGCATAACTACCATAATAGCTCACCGAAGTTTTACAAATTAATGGAAGTTAAAAAAACGCTTGATATACATTTATTTTACCAAAGAATGTTTGATACAGTGGATTATATGGTCAGAAATAAAAATGTTTTTCAAAAAAGTGATTAAAATGATACTGCCGTCTATGGAAGTAGCTTACGTATAAAGATGATTTCAAATTCACCAATAGATCGTGATTTGATGAGGGGTAAAGTTCGACATGATATTCTCCAGTTCTGAGAACTTGTATACAGTTCAGAATCTAGTCGTGTTGGTTTAAATCAATTACTTTAGCATTGAATTGAGTTATAAACATAAAGTAACATTTGGAACGATTTATTTACTAGCTTTATTAAAAGCTTAGTTGTTAATGGAAAACACTAAATATAATATAAACAGTTGAATAAAGGTTATAATATGAAATTACCAAGTGTAATGTTATATAATTATTGGATAAATGTAAATAATAATAATCAACGAATTTTTATGAGTGTATGGAGAACTATAGTTTCCGAATTATGTTGAGAGTAGTTTTTACTTCGTTATTTCTTTTAAGTACTAAGATAAACCCATAAGAATAATAAACGGTAGTAGGCTAGTACGGCGAGGCTGCTTTAAGTATAAAATCCAATTAAATGAACCAAATCCTGCTACTTAATTATTATTTTTTTGGGTACCCGGATTCGCAAATAAGCATGTATTGAACAGACAGTATACATCATTTTCTATTACCTAAAGAATTGTCAGGTGAGGCCGAGCCCAATTCTCGAATTTAGCAAATTCAGTTTTTCTACTTTTGGTTACTTTTAACAATCAAAGTAAAAGAAAGTGATTAATGTTGATATTTCAGCGATTCACACCCAGTCTTTTATTGGTAATTAGAAAAAAAGGGACTTCCCTATCTGCTAACTATAATGTCAACTATCTATCATGGGAAGTAAAATAAAAGAACTGTATTCATAGAGCTGGTATAATAAGGAGAAGATTATAAGACAAGTTATGAGTACGAGCCGTTAATATGATGTGTATGTATGAAGACAAAGGACATCAATTTGAATCTGGTTTGAAGTTATTCCCCCGGTGTTGCCCGCGTAGGGATTGCGTTTTGTTTTCTTTAGGTTTGTTATCTTTAACAGTAATGAATACTGATTATCATAATTAATAAAACAAGTCGTGTAGTTACTCAAGAGAATAAAGATTCTATTTTATTTTTAATTGTGTTGCATGCATTGGCAAAGGATGCAACCGTACCACCTTTTATAATGATTAAGCTTTAGTATTGCTCCAATAGTAATATCATTGTGTCATCCATCTTGTGATAATTGTACGTGTGTGTATTCTGTGCGATTCAACATTTGAGGATAAAAAATCTAAAAATCTGTTTGAGATGATATATGACTTAACTGCCAATGGTGGTGCAGATTCAATAGCTTTTACTATTTTTACGAGTTAAGCTCAGCTCAAGGAACAGAATTGCGAATCCGGATATAGGAGGTAAATACGAAGGTGCCGAGTGTTAGCGGGTTATCATGCTATTCCAATATAATACATTATTTATTTCACCTTTTGTCTAATGCATTCACATCGAACATTCTAGGTTATTGCGGACATAACTTGGAACAGATACTGATGAACGAACAAAGTTACAAAGACTCAGACAGACTTACACAGTTTACGCCTAAGTCAAAGCATATACGGGTCTCGGTAAACAGGCCTTATGACGATACACGGGCAATACAAAACTGGTGTAGAAAGCTGATGTTGCTTGGTTAAAGCTATAATACACAACTCTGATACATTGAATTGCTCTGCAATAAGCTATGATCGATTAGTAACAAGTCAGACACACGTGGAATTCTCTAAATAAGATTTGAGTTAATGTGTTTATTTTTCATGTTCTCAGTTCATGCATCAGACACGGACGCAGGCCGAGGACGACCGCGTGGTCAGATGGCCGAGTGTTAGCGCCTTACTGGCGCTAACACTTGCAACACCATGCGGCGGACGGCAACATCGAGACGTAGCTGGCAACCCTATCAGATGAGGAGCGCGGGTGATGTGACACACGCCCGGTCAAGGTCTTCTTGGCTCAACGCTTGCCGCGTATGGTTGTGTCGGTCCATATATTGTAACTTATTAGTACTGAATTTATAGAACATACATTATAGATTATGATTGTTTAAAGTAATTGAAGTAATAATTAGATATTCCATAAAGTACTAGTGATCATTGTATTGAGCATAACGGTCTATTTAGAAAAAATAAATATGTATTATGTATAACTGTGTCTAATATTTATTTTCTTGATACTCGCAAACCAAACAAGAATAGACATGTTCATCTCCACTAGCCAGGTGTTAAGTTCAAATAGCTATCATATTTCATACATGATTCAATAATAATATCTTGTACCTTTATACGAGCAAATCACCTAAACACCACTGTTCAACATAGGTCTCAAAAATGAAGAAATCGTTTATTGACGTTACCATAATATGCAATAGGTTCCAAAACAAACCATAGCCAGTTTTAATTCGCTTTCACCGCCATCTAGCGGAGGCGATGTTAATGATATTAATATAGGGGGCGCTGGTTTATATGACAACCACCATATCGTTGTTCATATTATGTGTTTGTTTGTTTGTTACCTCTTTACGCTTAAACTACTGAACCGATTTTGATGAAAATTTGGTATGAATATAGTTTGAGACTGGAGGAAGGACATAGGGTACTCTTAATCTTGAAATTCCCACGGGGAGCGAAGCCCGCGGGCACAGCTAGTATTATAAATACGAAAGTGAGTTTGTATATTTGTTTTTTACCTCTTCACGCTTCAACCATAGAACCGTTTTAGATGAAATGTGGTATGGATATAGTTTAAGACCCAGAGAAGGACATAGGATAGTTTTTATTCCGGAATTCCCACGGGGAGTGAAGCCCACGGGCATAGCTAGTTAGAAATAAATTTCTTATTTGCTTTCCATTGACTCGGTGTACATACCGTTATAACTCGTGGGTAGATCATGACATAAAAATGATAAAATGTTTATTATTTGACTTAATGCAATATAAGAATAATTTTGCGGACAATGGACATATATCTAATTTGATTGAGCAAGTACATGACAAGTATAAACGCTTAACAAACTGTGCTAAGAGTACCCACTATAAAAATATAGTTAGTCATTCGAAAAATACGAGTAAGTCGATGTGGAATGTGATAGGAAAGGAAACCGGTAAGGTGTCACGGTCTCGTGCTAACCGAAGTATTGAGGGACTCCGATGGGCAAAAATTCACATCAAGTAAACAAGCAGTTGACTCGATGAACTGCAGGTTTGCGGGTGCATCAGCCAATTGCGACGCACCGACTGCAAATATAACGAAAGCTTTGTCATATTTGGAATCTGCCCGACAACCTGCTAAGTGTTGTTTGCGGTTTATCCCATTTGACTCTGAGGAGGTCTTCCGCATTATCAGGGTAACTTTATCTCCTAAACCATCTACGGATATTTATGACATCTCTATGGAGCTTTTACATCCGGTTGCCGGACCGATAAGTTACATTTTGTCAGCATTATTTAATAACTGCCTGAAAGAGGGGATATACCCAAAACCTCTCAAAATTAGTAAAATATGTCCTATATTTAAAGGTAAAGGGAGCAAGCAAGACATAGATAACTTTAGACCAGTTTCGCTTAACCCAGAATTAGCAAAGGTCCTGGAAAATGGAATAAGCGTACGACTTAACTCTTTTTTGCTTGCAACAAACGCACTCTCAGATCGTCAATATGCCTATCGCGAGGGTAAATCAACGACACAAGCAGTTCGGGGAGTAGTTCGCTCTGTACTAGAAGCTCGCGAACACAAAAAACATGTCGCAGTCTTTTGATGCGATTTGTCAAAGGCTTTCGATGTAGTAACCATGACCTTGAGGAAGCAAAGCTCCAGTACTACGGTATTGATGACAAGGCACTTAGTCTGCTGATAGGTATGTTGAGGAATAGGGAACAGTTGGTGGTGGCTGACGATGGTTGTGCAAGGTCTGATACCATACCCCCCCGATGTGGTTCCCATCTTGTCGCGATGGGGAGGCTCAGTACCTGCGGTTGCCTCGGCCGCAGGGAAGCTAAGAGGAACCCATTGCCCGGGTTGAGGCTTAGGCTCCGCCGGGCGTGGTAGGGGTCGCGGGGGAAGAGGAGTGTCGGTGTGTCGTTGCCGCTCGCCCTATCCTCCGCGACCAAGCGCGGCCGTGGCGCTTGGCACGGCATCGGTGGGGCCGCAGGGGAAGAGGAGTGTCGGTGTTACGTTGCCGTTCTCCCTATCCCCTGCGGCCGGCTGTGTGGGCCCCGGTCGCCGTCAAGTGGACTGGGGCAGGGCCTGCTTCCGCAGGCCCCAAATTATGAGGGCTGGTTGGACGGTGGAAACGGGATTCCATCGTCCAACGGACAGCCCTCCGGAGTGGAAGGCAGGCGCGTGTGCGTGTCAGCGCGTCTGTCCTTGGGCCAAGAGGCCAAGGCGGCGGTTACTCCGGCCTCTCTGATTCAGCAGAGGGTGCCGTGAGGCCGTTGGCGATCCGGGGCCGCTTAAGTAGCGGCCGGCCGCGCCGGGGCTGTGGAGCATGAAGAAGCACACGGTCCCGGCCGATAGCGGCTGAGAGGTGACACCGCGGAGTTTTTAGTGGTAACACCACATAACCTTACCTGTGTCCCGTAACCGGTAAGGTATCCGAAGGGATTTTCTCCGCGTCAAAAAAAAAAAAAGGTCTGATACCATAACCACAGTAGAAGGGGTGGCACAGGGGTCGTCTGTCTCCAACATTCTGTTCAGTTTACTGATGAATGACCTTCCTGAATCTATTAGTGGGGCGGATGTGTACATGTATGCCGATGACGTAATAGCTGTGGTTACAGATTCATCGATGGATGAACTAGAACTAAATTTGAACAGTGTAGCGAATCAGCTAGCAGATTGGTTCAACTGCAATGGACTTGCTCTGAACAAAAATAAAACTAAGTTTGTTCACTTTTGTCTATCGGGTCATAGTACGAGGCCACTGACTGTACTCCTCAATGGAACACTTATTAAGTCAAGTGAAGTCGACTCAGGTACTGGGGTTCACAATTGATCGATCTCTTACATGGGTGCCGCACATATATATACTGTGTAAGAAACTAAGTAAGGCTTGTTTTGCATTAAGTAGGGTGACAAATCCGTTAGACGACACAGCGGCACGTGCATGTTACTATGGGAGCGTGCATTCACTTCTGCAATACGGGGCTGAGTGCTGGGGACGTTCGTCCGAATGGGGACGCATTTTCCGTATGCAAAAAAGAGCTGTGCGGGCGATCGCGCGAGCTCCGAGACGATGTCATGCTAAGGAGTTATTTATTTCACTTGGGATAATGACATTCCCCGCAATAGTTATATTTCAAGTAGCAGTATATGTGTATCAAAATATTCAGACGTTCCCAAAAAGAGGTGATAATTTGACAATGGAAATTAGAAACGCTGACAAACTTGCATTAATCCCATGTGCACTTGAAAAGTCAGGTAAATTAACGCACGCCATGGGTCCGACAGTGTATAATCGGTTGCCACAGGAGATCAGAGCAGCTGATAATATTAAAATCTTTCAAAATAAAGTTAAGAAGTGGCTGATAGAACGAGCCCCCTACTCATTTGGCGAATTTTGCCAATGAAATATATTTAAATTGATGAGATCTATTATAGTATTAAAAATGTATGACATGTGTGTTTACACCTAATTTTATGTGTACTGATGTGCTGAATAATTCTAAGTTTATATTATATTGACCTGTAACAAAATGTTATCAATATGTAATAAACAATAATCCTGTTTTCATTTTCATTGTAATCAATGAAAACATGCGTTTTAATTTTTTATGGGATTATAACATCGGATGGCTTTTTAAATTTTGTCTTCGGGACTGTAGAATTCGTTGATATTATACTATATTGGGCTCGCCTACGCACCAACATGTGTTACCGGGCTGACGGTCGGACACAGACTGCCCCCACTCCGGTCGGCACTTGTGACGTATGCGCTCGAGACAAACAACTAGATATTTACATACACTACATCCCTTCCTTATTTTAATATATTTTATCTTTGTATTGTAGTTACTCATAAATATACCACTATTCTTGAATAACAATATTCTTTATTAATTTTTTTATATATTTATTTGATCTCATAATTTTACCCTTCTACATACAGTGATCTTAATAGATTAATTATTCAGACTTAATAATCAACAGTATATATATTCACTTTTTAATTCACTTCACTTTTTAATCGTTTATGTCTTGTCTACTTATCTCCACTATTTTATTCACCATTTAAATCAGGCATGTGTCCCACATCCCTCTCCCCGTCATTTAGAATTCTCCAAAGTCCCTCAATTCTTTCTAAGTGAACTACATTTCGTCTTGATAACTGTCCCGTTGGATCATTCCGAACTTGAATATATATATATATTAAAGTTATTAATATATATATCACGACTCTCTCTGCACTACCAGAGCCATTATATAACTATATTTTATGATTAAAGTTACCATTGAAAACACTCAGTTATAACTTACACTTACTTTCATTCATCACTTACTTTAAAATGTTTTAATTTTAAAAGAATTTGTAATGAAGTGAATAATAATGATTTATCTGTTATATCTACCGATAACATTTTACTCAATATTCTAAAACCACATTACTAAATGAGAACTATACACCAATACGGAAATAAGCAAAAAAAACATTAATATAATTTAAACCAATAGTATAGAAATACACGAACTTGCACATTATTTAAGTTCTTGCTTGTCGCATTACAATTTTATTTATTTATTCTCCACTTATTCTATTTTTACAGGTTTGTACCTAATACAATAGAAAAGCACATTAATATTTATCAATTATTTACACCATAACTTATTATGTACACGGCAACCTTTGTAAATTCACACAGAGTACACTGAAAGATATCTATCCTGTCTGCGATCAAATTCAGAGTGTGTATCGCGCGTGCCAGCGGAGACTTGTTCACCAAGTTAGTCCGCCCGTGCAGTACCACCAAAAGGCACGGCTGCCTTCGGCGCTCCACGTATCTATTCGGAACACTGAACTCCACCATTTTAAGCATTTCCGTATTATTTATTACACCACGAATCAACTTAAAAATATAGGTAACCATACTAAGCTCCCTTCTTACCCTTAGCTCATAATATCCCACCATACCCAACACAAACAATGTAGGATACATCAGAGGATACAAAGGATACACTCCGTACTGTCTCCAATATAAATACCTCAAGAACTTATTCTGTATCTTTTCTAGCATACGTCTGTATTTCATCTCGTGTGGATTCCAAATCAGAGCATTGCATTCAAGATAACTTCTAACTAAGGAATTATATAACGTATATATTACATGCATATTTGTAAAACCAGCCGCCCTGCGTAGAATAAAACCCAAATTTCTAAACGCTATTTTTTACAAATGTGTAGTATATGCTCTTGAAAACCTAGCTGTGACGTCATTAAAACTCCCAAGTCTTTTACTTCTGTGACCCTTTCTAGTGATGTATTACCGATCTTATAGTTGTGCTGCACCGGGTTTTGCACTTTTGTAAAAGAAATGGTCTGGCATTTCGAGACATTGAACTCCAGTTTGTTTTTATTGCTCCATGCTACCACCCTATCAATGTCATCTTGCAGGCGCTTACAGTCTGCGGCTGTTCTGATTGGAAGAAACAGTTTCAGATCATCCGCAAACAGCAAGCATGATGCATCTACCACCACATCAGCTAGGTCATTGATCATTACTAGGAACTCAAGGGGACCTAAATTACTACCCTGGCTTACCTCAGAATAAACAAAATATGGTTCTGAACTGTGGCCGGCATAATCCACATATTGTTTCCTATCTCTCATGTAGTCCGCAAAGAAGTTAAGCAATTGGGGAGTCAACCTACGGCTGCAAACTTACCCAGCAAGATGTCATTATCGACCACGTCAAATGCTCTTCGATAGTCGAAGCAGGCTGTGTCCACTTGTCCTCCGCTGTCTACTACCGGTACCAGTTCCGTCATGTAGTTGAGCAGGTTGCTCGTGGTGCTTCGTCCAGGCCGAAATCCGTGCTGAGCATCTGATAATTGATACTGTATCTGGCTAAACAAACTTTGTTGTACTGCTGATTCGAAAACTTTCGCTGGAGTCGATAAAACTGCTACTGGACGAAACTCCTCCACATTCCGCCCTTTACTACCTTTGGGAACCGGTACTACCCTAGATGTTTTCCACATTTCCGGAAAAACCGCTGACTTCAAACTCCGGTTGTAGATGTGCAAAAGAAGCTCAGCTAGAACCATTCTACAGTCCCTATATACATAGGCGGGTATACCATCGGGACCGGCTGAACGTTTAGGTTTGAGTCTGGTGAGCGCTCGCAGCACGTCATCTAACTGCAGCTCGTCTAAATGTACTCGCGCTGATGGATTTGAACTTCCGCCCTCGGTTATAGCTGCCGTCATGTTTAATTCAGCCCTATCCGAATTATAGACCGAATGAAAATATTCCGCGAACTCTAGCACATTGTTCTCCTACTAATACTTCCCCGTTTTTCATTAATTTTTGTGCACTTACATTACTCTTTTTAGACCTAATATAATTCCAGAAGGCTTTTGGATCTTCCGATAAATGGTTCTGGACTCGCTCTTGGTATTGTTTTTCCGCAAGAATGATCATACGCTTAACCTTTGCCCGACAGAAAGAAAAAGCCTCGTAATCGTGTTCTGATTTGCTAGCTTTACACCGTTTATGCAGAACCGCCTTATGTTTAATTTCCTTAATGATTTCCCCTGTATACCATTCTGGATAATTGTACTTAGAGATACGCCCGCTTAGTTTTTTCTTTGGGACACATTGGTTGACAACTGTATACAACTTATTGTAAAAAAAAATCACGCATTTGTTAACATTCTCAATGTTGTAAATGGGAGCCCAGTCTATTTCTGATATTAAAGAATATAATGACAAAAAATCTGCCTTATTGAAATTCCATTGATTAATAATTTCTTGTTCATTGGTACTTACCTGCTTAGACTGCCACGCCCCGGAATAGGACACAGATATCTCCAGAGGTGGGTGCTGAGTATCCACCTTCACCACCATCGACTCTGTCGCGGCACTCACGCATACACACTCATCCAATGAACTTAACACCAAATCCAATTTACGGCCATTACAATTGACTACGATATTATTCTGTGTGAACCCACAATAGGTCAACAAACCCTCGTAGTACATTTTTATACTATCAGAACAAGAATACAGATTAAAATCACCCAATACAATCAATTTACCATATTTTGCACTTAACTGTTCTAATATTCTAAATAATATTAAATATTCACTTTCTATGCCGTGCGGCGGAATGTAAACAACGCAGCACAAAAATAAATATCTATCGCGTAGGTATAGTTTCGCACAAACTAACTCGAACGAGCGCTCATCGATGTTGACGTCGCCGGGGATCGGTACTTGTTGCAGTTCGAATCGTTGTGTGACCACGAGAAACGCGCCGCCCTGTTTACGGCCGTCCGTACGATCGCAACGTAATATGTTGTATCCTGGTGGAATTATCTCCGAAACCTTAATTGAATTATTGCAGCTAGTTTCCGTGATTGCGAATAGATCAGCATGTGACGATGCTAAACTACTGTAAAAATCCTTTAGTTTTGTTCGTAGCCCTCTCACATTTTGATAAACAATATCAATATGCCTGTCAACATTTTTGGGTGCAGTTTGTTGGTTATTACGATTTGTGGTGTTGTTTTCGAAACAACACCCACTCGCAGAATTCAACGTTTACCGGCCATATTTCTGCCTGGTTCAATTTCTCATACTTGCTCTCGGGCACGCCAATGATGAAAGATGCATAATCTCGTTCCGTTTGATGTTTAATTTTTTCAATTTTACACGATGTTTCCGGCCCACAGGTATTTTTTACATGTTTCTCTAAAGCTTCGATTTCTGTGTCTTTTTTCAGACGCCATAGATGTAAATACTTTTTACGTTCCGTACCTTGTATATCCACTGGATTAGTACTTCCTCCCCTTTGCACTTCCTTGCCTGGATATCTACTTTTCTTCTTCTTCACCTCAGTCCATCCGCTTTCATTGTCTACTTTTACTTCTTCCGATGCAGTAATATTTATAGGGGCGAAAGTTGTTGTATTCTTGACTACATTCGTTGTTGTAACGTTGTACGTACATACTTGTTATAAAGCAATAAGAAAATAAATATAAATGTGTAAAAACAGACATAATTGAAATGGTTTCTTCATACTCATTGCGTCCGTACGCGGATTCCTAATGTTCTAGTAAGATCTACGGTGACGTCAGGGTCGCGCGACCGGTTAGCGGCCGGACGAGACGCTGCCTCAGAGGCATTAGATCAGTCAGCGAGCGTGCGCGTGCGCCTTGATACCGCAAAATGCGACGCCGCCTTACGACATGTTATCGTGAAATAAGAATAAACCAATTTAAACTAATTAGAACTTAAGTGTAACGTTTCCCCGCTTAGGGTAAGTGATGAACAGCTGTTTTTTAGAACTTCCTTTTTAGTGCAAAAGCTTGTTTTCTTCCCACAAAGTGCCCTTGTTGTTTTTTCTTTATACACCCGCAATTAGGCAATTAGCGTTGTGATGATCTTAAATTGAATTGTAAATGCATTTAGCGTAATAAATTAACATTTTACATCTATTCTTCACCCTCATGTATGTTCCATACCTACATATTTGTAACTCCGTCTGATCACCGTCACTGCCATCTCACCATCTATTTACTTCATAAAATCCCTTGTACTCGCTTGCTTGGCCTGAGTGACCGTGATCAGCGGAATATCGGGATGCTATGCTTATGCTAAGCCCGTAAATTCCAGGGATCGAGTTTGGGGAAAGAAAATAGAAAATTCTGGAAGACGTGCTGAGCCGCCCTGCATCATCTCATGCAGCCTTATGCGCGTGCCCTGCGAGCCGTCTCTTCCGAAGCCACCATCATCGCTCCTGCTACCACGCCCCTCATCGTCGGCCAAGCAACACTCCAGGCCCCAGCTACAAGGGAAGTAGGGCTACGGAACAATTTATCAGCCGGGCGTACGACCACGCCTATATCTTCGTGCATACATACATAGTAGTTACGTAATAAATAATAAGTTTACTGTTTCACGTTTGTTTAATTTCTTTTACATAGTAAAAACGTGACATTGTTGACTTCCCTGCTGATATTTCCGCCGGTTTTGTGGCCACACACTGGCTTGTAGATGCAGCTACTACCCCCATCTGATTTTGTGACACCACCTTAGCAAATGATAACGGTACATTGTTTGCAGCTGGTGGTGGAGAGTGATCCGCCTTATTGATAAGAGGGTTCTTGTCGTTTAGGCACTTCTCCAGGTATTCATTTCTCTTCTTAAGTACCTTGATTTCCTCTTCCAAATGTGTAATCCTGTCTACTTTTTTACATACCACTGACATCTCTTTACGTAATTCTTGCAATTCAGTCTCCGTTCTACAATACTTATCTAGCAGTTTATCATACACGCTTATTTGCTTGTCCAAACGACTTTCCATTACTGCACGTAACTCACGCACTTCTTCCAATACCCTGCTAGTAGATATTAATTGATTACTTCAAAACCCAGTTTTACACGCCATTTTCGGTCATTTTATTCCCTGAATAGCGTGTAAAACTGGGTTTTGAAGTAATCAATTAATATCTGGGAATTACTTTACCTTAAGAGCTTATTTTCAATCGCTCAATGACGTGTTTTGAATCGTATAATAAAAGAGCACCTAAAATCAACGTAACTTCACATATAACACTATATTTCGAAAGTCGCGTAAGAGATATTTGTGTAAAACTTACCAATATTAATTTTCAACTCGATCCGCAACACATTACACCACTTTAGAATTTTAACTCTGACAAATTCACATGTAACACTGTTTCAGTTAAACACAGACATTTAACATATTTCACTAGACACTCACAAACACTGAGTTTTAGCAATATAAAATTGCTGAAACCTAAAAGATCTGACCATAGTGCATAATGCAATGGATAATCGCTTTACCAAGGCCGTTTGCTCATGCCGGTGATCTAATTCGTGGGCACCTTTAATAAATATAATAGCAAAGTTGTAACTTTTCATTTTGTTAAGATACAGCAAAGGTGACAGTCAAGTTTATTAAATTGTCTAATTATGAAATTTATAAAACAAAAGGTATCCTTAAACTTACAATGTATTTGCCCTACTATGTTGACGAATGGGGTTAAGCGACATGGCAACTTGTTGCCAAATACAATACGTTGCATTGTATGTGGACCATCAAGTTGTGGAAAGACAAATTTAGTGATAAGCTTATTATTGCATGAAAATGGTCTACGATTTCGTAATCTGTACGTATATTCAAAATCTTTATACCAACCAAAATACTTATTTCTAGAAAAAGTATTAAATATGGTGCCAGGTGTATCGTTTAAAAAATATAGTCATAATACTGAAGTGTTAAATCCGCAGGAAGCTGATCCAAACTCTATTATAATATTTGACGATGTTGCCTGTGAAAATCAAAATAATATACGGGATTATTTCGCTATGGGACGTCATAAGAATAAGTCAATATTCTTTTTATCTTAATCAAACTTTTACCAAAATACCGAAGCAACTCGTGAGAGATAATGCAAACCTTATTGTATTATTCAAACAGGATGATGTCAATTTAAAACACGTTTATGAAGAACACGTGCGTTCTGATATGTCATGGTATCAATTCCGTGAATTGTGTTCAACAGTATGGAAAGAACTGTATGGTTATGTTGTAATAAATAAGGATTGTGAGCGAAATAAAGGATGTTACAGGATGAAATTTGATACATTTATAGTTATAGATTAGCATTAAAAAGAAACTGTCATTATGATAACTACTCACTTTATGTGAGATTCTGAACAAGAACGGATCATAAAATGGAGATAAAATAAAAAAACAAATCGTGAAATCCGCAGCTGCTGTAAAAAGAAAGGTGGGTTTGATAAGAGATACAAAAAACGCGAGCAACATGGCTTTAGAAACAATATTCAAACCTATCGTTGATCCACTTAATCAACTGTCAAGTAAAAACATTAGAAAATATGACGAAGAAAAAGAGGAGAATTATATACCCGAAACAAAAATAAGGAAGTTAAGTGAAAATGAAGAATCATTTTTTACTAAAGAAGACTTAGATGAACCATTTGACGAGGAAGAACACGATGAAGAAAACTATGATTCTCATGAACACAATTCTAACAAAACCCTTACTGTATCACCCTCTGAACACAACCTAAGTGATGAGTCCTTCAAATCTGTTCGCTCATCACCGACCTCTAAAAATCAAACACATCATGATGATATGTCTTGGTCATCCGAAGCACTTAATGATATTCCTTTTGGTATCAGACATGATCGCGGAAAGGTCTTGCTAGGCAACATACGTATCTTCGACCAAGATGTAACATGGAAAATAGGAACTCGTATTATTAAAAAGACACCGGGTTTAAAAGAATTACTTTTCAAGAAAATACCAAACATGGATTTAATTACAGATGAAGATTTACAATATTACAAATTGTTGTTATTGGAAACCAATGCTCATCGACGTAACTACGATCCTAAGAAGCCTATTAATAGTAATAAAGGTTTTAAATACACGAACATCATTAAACCTCTATTTAAATTTACTAGAACTGTAACCACTAGAACTGTAACCACTAGTACTGAGAGTCTTTCAAAGGGGTCAGGTATGAAGCTGTTAAAAAATCTTTAAAAAAATACTGATTTGGTTTATTGGAATGACCCTAATCAGTTAGTAGAACGACTAAAATTATTGTTAGGGTCACGGGCAGCTGACAACACAGGATTAGATAACGAAATTATTGAAATTATAACAGAATTACAAGAAGCTGGAATAGTGAATTACAACTTAAAGAGCATTCACTGGGAAAATTAAGTAGTATTATATCTTAGTAGTATCGAGAGAATTATAAGGAAAAAATATAGGAATATATAAAGAGCATACATTAAGAGATTTGAGCAGTTTACATATAATATTCGCTCTATATAGTTATATTATATTGCAATGAATATAGACAAATTCGGTCACCACGTTCACAAGCGTTTAAGAGTTTCTAAATATTTTGACTCTCTAAACGACCTATTAACCAAATCGGAAACAGGAGATTACAATCTAAAACTAACGAGAGTAAAGGGATTGTTACATCCAAAGGAAGATAACGACGCGGTTAACAAAGCCTATTTGGATAAAGAAATTCAAGATTTAAGAGCTGAATTAAAACAAATACAAACAAATGTAAAAAATTATCTTAGTGGTTTAGAAAAAGCTGTTTCGTCTAATATAAGTTCCACATACTATACAAAAACTGATATAGATTCAATGATGTCAAGGTTAAATAAAAATGAGTAAACGAAATATAGTTGACGAGCTCCATAGATCAGCGAGAAGGAATTTTCCACGTCGCTGTACAATTATAAAAGGAATGGATGATTTGTGGCAAGCTGATCTTATAGACTTACAAAAATATGCACAGTTTAATAAAGGATACAAATACATATTGGTTGTTATTGACGCTTTATCGAAATATGTTTGGGTGAATCCTCTTAAAGCCAAAACAAAGGACTGTGTTACAGATGCAATGCGACATATATTGACTGAATCAACTCGAAAACCAAGCAATTTGCAAACAGATTTAGGTAAAGAGTTTTACAATGAACATTTTCAAAGATTGATGGGCAAATATAAAATAAACCATTATTCTACTTATTCTGTAAAAAAAGCATCGATAGTTGAGCGAGTAATAAGAACATTGAAAAGTCATCTATACAAATTATTTAGTCTTTATGGACAGTATCAATGATTAGGCAGTAATTTGAAATCCGTTGTTCAACGTTATAACAGGACACCCCATAGCATAACAAAGTTTAAACGAATAGACGTTAATAAGTATAATGAGACTTTAGTCAAGGCTAATATAAATAAAACTCAAAAACAACATATCACGAAATCCCTGTTTCATGTTGGTGATCATGTTCGAATTATTAAGTATAAAGGAGATTTTAGTAAAGGTTACACCCCTAACTGGTCAACGGAAATATTTACTGTTAAAAAAGTAACTTGTACCAAACCACCTACTTATCAAATAGAAGACAAACATAAGCAACTAATTTTGGGAACATTTTACGGTTATGAATTACAGAAGACTAAGTTTCCTGATCTTTATCTCATTGAAAAAGTTATAAAAAGAAAAGGAACTAAATTGTTTGTAAAATGGTTAGGACTAAGTGATTCCGAAAACAGTTGGGTTGACAAAAGTGCGCTGTTGCAGTAATATAAGTCAAGTATCGGAAGGTTAAACATCAGTTTCGGCTTATTCATGAAGAAAGGAAGTGGTATTATTAACAGTTTAATTGATAAGTTACCGTTTGAACTACATTTACCCGGATATCAGTTTTGCGGTCCAGGAACCAAATTACAGAAAAGGTTATTAAGAGGTGACCGAGGTATTAACGATTTAGACAGGGCGTGCATGTATCACGATATTGCGTATAATAACAGTGATATTAACATTCGACATAACGCTGATTTAGAACTTTTAAACATGGCAAAACAAAGGTTAAAATCCAAAAATGCAGGTAAAAGAGAAAAAATTGCCTCATGGATTGTAAAAAATGCTATGAAAGCAAAACTAAAAGCAGGCGCAGGAGCGCAATCATTTATGAAAATTGTGAAAAAAATACAGTCTGGTTTGAAAAAAATTAAACGTAAAGACAAAAACACTGCTATTAAATATGCTTATGCAGCTGCAAAGAAAATATTTACAAACAAAAGTGGTATGCGCTTACCACGCTATATACCTATTCCTAAGTGTGGTGGATTTTTGCCTTTGATTCCCATCTTTGCTGGATTATCGGCTCTCGGTTCACTAGCTGGTGGAGCTGCAGGTATAGCAAAAGCTGTAAATGATTACAAAGTGGCTAAACAGAATCTTCAAGAGTCTGCACGACACAACAAAACAATGGAAGCAGTTGCTATTGGAAAGGGATTATACATCAAGCATAGTAAAAAAGGAGCGGGATTATATCTTAAAAATTCAAAAAACTAATGAAATGGCTACCCAAACGACCACTTACTAATTTCGATTTATTGGAGTATGCTAACGATATACCTTATTTTCGTGGTGTGTTTATGAGAGATTCTTTACCTACGAAACCAAGAAAAATAGAGTGCGCAATACTCAACCTTGATAGTTGTAATAACCCTGGAACTCACTGGGTAGCCTACGCGAAGCTGATAATTAATAATAAAAAAATTTTTTTTTAGTACAAACATGTCTTTCACTGTGTCAATAACTGGGGTGGGAAGCTCCTTGACAACAAACTATTCACCAACTCTAGAATTACTTGGAGATTATGAATGTGGTCTTTTATACTTTTCTACTTTTAATTCGATTCCCAACATAGACGAGAGAAATAATAAATTATATTATGGAAATGAAGTTATCGAGATTCCAGAAGGGTCTTATGAACTTCAAGATATACAAGATTTTTTAAGTAGTAATATTACAAATGCTTCCTTTAAACTTACTTGTAATAACGATACACTGAAAACTAATATTTTCTGTTCCAAAGATATTTATTTTGAAAAACGTGATTCAATTGGTAGAATTTTAGGATTCGGAAAAGAGACTGTTAAAGCTAATAAAAGTACTGAATCTCGTTATCCTGTCAGCATTATATCTACTACTCTCGTGCGCATCGAATGTGATGTAGTGCGCGGATCTTTTGTAAACGGAAAACCTAGTCACATAATTTATGAATTTGTGCCTAACGTACCACCTGGTTATCGCATTATTGAAATTTCCAAGAATATAATATATTTCCCAATTAACCAAAATTCGATTACTGATCTGAATATCAGATTGCTGGACGCTGAAAACAATCAAATCAATTTACGCGGTGAGGAGGTTCAGCTGTATTTACATTTCAGAAGAAAATGATTAATTTTAATAAAAACCCTATTCCATCCTCTCTTCAAGTTAGTTTCAAGAAAACATCTCAGAAAAGAAGACTTCTCCATTCTTCACAGAAGAAGCTTTCAAAAAATAACCAAGAATATTTGAAATTGGTAGGATTATTAAAATGAATATTTTAAATATATCTCAACCAACAGCCTACGACAACAGCGTGGAAAGTTTCGAATTTCATTCATACAAGCCGTACGTGACAAGTTTCAACAAGAATGATGAAATCCGAATCCCTATTAACCAACAAGACTTGAACATATTACCCTCTCTCAGCACATTGTACATTGAAGGTAAAGCAAACGTATACAATAGTAAAACAAAAGAAGTACTTTCAAGTGTTAGCTTTGTCAACAATCCTGCATTATTTTTATTTCAAGATATTCGGTATGAATTAAATGGAGTTGAAATAGATAGAATAAAAAATGCTGGTATTACTACAACCATAAAATCATATATTTCCTTAAATGAAAATGAATCTAAATCTGCAAAAGTATGGGGGTGGTCTCCTACTGGCACAACTAATGTTCATGACGGTTCATTCTCTGCTTCAATACCATTAAACAGAATATTAGGCTTCGCGGAAGATTACGAAAAAATCATAATAAATTGCAAACATGAGTTAGTGTTACTAAGAAGCAACAGTAACCTTAATGCATTAATATTAAATAATGAAGAAATTGTTGATGATATAGTTATTAATAAAATAGTTTGGCGAGTTCCACACGTCAAAGTATCTGATCGTGAAAGAATTAATTTATTGAAACATCTGGAAAAAGATCGTGCTATTACATTAGCTTTCCGGAATTGGGATCTCTATGAATACCCATTACTCCCCAGAACTCGTAAACACACTTGGGCAATTAAAACTACATCGCAAACTGAGAAACTACGGTTTGTTATAATTGGGTTCCAAACCAATCGTAAACATCAACCACAAACATCAATAGCAGAATTCGATTACTGTAATATTCGTGATATAAAAGTTTTTTTAAATTCATTGTATTACCCCTATGAAGAATTGAACATAAGTTTCTCAGAAAATAAGTTTTCTTTATTATACGAACAATATGCAAGATTTCAGCAGTCTTATTATGGACGTCGAGCAGAACCTTTGTTGAGCTTAAAAGAATTCAAAGACGTTTCTCCATTATTTGTTATCGACTGTTCCCGTCAGCAGGAAACATTGAAGGGCTCTATAGACGTGAGAGTAGAAATTGAAGCTGACCAAGAAATACCTGATCAGACAGCAGCATATTGCTTGATATTAAACGATTGCATATTTGAATACAAGCCTTTGAGCAACATTGTTAAAAAGATATCATGAATAAAAACACAATTGTCGTAGATCTACAAGGTTTCAAAAACCCTAGCAATGAATTCATTGTAAAGGAATTTGCAATAGCTACTGAAGAGCATACTCATATATTTTTAATAAAACCGCCTTATGCTTTCTCCCAACTTACCCCTGAAGAAAGGAAACGTGTTCGGTGGATCGAAAAAAATCTCGGATATCGATGGGGCTCTGGATTTGTCAATTACAAAGAATTTCATAGGTTTATAAAACCTTATTTAAATGGACGAAAAATTATTGTGAAAGGTGAAGAAAAAGTGTTGTGGGTTCAGCAGTTATGTAAACACCAAAATATTGAAGATATTACAAATAAAATTATTCCAAATTTAAAAGAGCTTCAAGCTAAGTATTGTAAAGGATCTTTTTCATTAAATTGTTTTTTTCATCTAAGACAATGTGCACTAAAAAATGTTTTATGTATAAAGAAATGGTTGATGGAAAATAAAATAATGTTATAACTATAAGACTTTTTTAGTATGGTTGATAGAAAATAGAGTATTTTTTAAATATAGTTCATGGTTATGGATAATAATAAAACAAGAAAATATATACCATCTTTTATTTATTACTCAATTAATTCTACAAATACATTATATCATTTATATTAAAATATGTTTATATAACTATTACTAAATCCGAACCGACTTCAAATCGAAATGCACTAAAAAGCAAAAAATAATTATTTTTTATATCAGATGTCCCTGAAGATCTGGGTAAAAAATATCTATAATACTCATTATTTATTTGGAGTCGGTGCCAATCTTCCTGCCTCAGAGTCCAGTTGCAAAGAAGTTTAACATGTACGAGTACGTCGTCGTAGCGCCCAAAATACGGATACCTACCACGTCGTAGCTCCCAAATTAATGAACCGATTTTGATTTTTTTTTGTTACAAAAGTAATTCAACCGAGAGTGTTCTTTGACTTTGCTATAATCTATTCAGCCGAGTTACTTACAGCTCTTTTTCGAGTTGTAATAATTACTTATGTAATATTATTTGCAGATAAAATGTGTTTTTTTTCACATTATTTCGATTCCCGTGGCGTATTCTAAAGTACTTCATGGATGTTTTCAAGGTAAAATAGGTACTGAGATTGGCACCGACTCCAAATAAATAATGAGTATTATAGAGATTTTTTACCCAGATCTTCAGGGACATCTGATATAAAATGCATTTCGATTTGAAGTCGGTTATTATTTTTGTCAAAAAGTTTTTATTTCCCAGCTTTTAGCAGGAAGAAAACTAAGCTCTAGCTAAAAGTAATTATTATAAAAATATTTTTTCATACTAGCTTTTATTGTAAGGCCTCAGTGCTTATTAACCAGTAAAGACCCGCACGACATTAATAAATGTCCACGTTCATTGTCTTACTATTGTGTATTGGCGGTAACGGAACAGTTGAGTATTAATATTAACTAGTAGTTCGCCACGAACTTAGACCTCGCGATTATTATTTCAGAATAATGTACCTGATTTGGATGAATTATCGGTGCAGGTTTACCGATATGCGGTTTCATGGTTGTAACCAAATTTCCTAAATAGTTGCCAATCACAGCCCTTTCTTCAAATGACTTTCGATCTAGCTCTGAAATGTCAGGAGCACCTTCCAACCATACAAAGTACCGTGATGCTGAAATGCAGTTCTGTACCAGTAGTCTTTCACCGAAAAATGACCCATCATTATTCAAATGACAAAGTCAGCTCATTGTTGGAAAAAACAGAAAACTATTAATGGGTTTTCGTTTAAATGTTAATTTGTATTGCCATCTCTATTCCGCTGCTCATTGGTTTCTTACTCTCTTCGTAAAGCTACTTCGCGGGCTTTAGTTGTTGTTGATCTCTTGTTAGTTTGTAGCATAACTACTTATACTCTATACTACAGAAGCACAGACAAGCAGCGATAGCAATTGAATGAAAATTCGCTCAACAAAATTGCAAAATTTAATAAACAAGCCAACAATCAAAATAAGCAAAAACTGAAAAAAAATCTAATCGTAAAAAAACCAAAACCCTTTTTTTAAGTGTTAAATATGATAAAATTTATAGAACTACTTATGAAACTCGAAATAATCACCATAATAGTAATTCAGAGAAATTACTTCGTGGACCCCAGGGGAGAGATGTATTTTTAAGAAAATTGTTCAGTAACACGGACTAAATTCACCCTTAAATATTTTTTGTATATTTTGTAAGAAGATTTGTATTGTATATGACGGATATACAATGATGCTGACGGCTTAGTCAGCTAGACTTCGCGAGTCACCCTTAAGGGTCCCCCGACCCTAGACCAAAATACAACTTTCCATACAAACGTAGTCTACGTTTTATTTCAAAACGACATGTCCGATTTGGGCAAAATTTTGTAATTTTAAAGATATTGCAATTATCTAGGTTTATAACTAGTTTCCGACGGTAAAAATATGAACTTGAAATAGAATATAGTGTTTTATATCATTTTTGACCATTAGTATGGGAAACTTCTAAATCGTTATATTTTCTTTCCAGTTCATAATTTTACTGTAGGAAACCAGATACAACCCTAGATAATTGCAATTTCTTTACAATTACCAATTTTTACCGGAATCTGACATGTGGTTTCAAAATTAAACGTGTACTACGTTTGTATGGAGAAGTCTAGGGTCGCCGGACTCTTAACCCGTTTAAGTTTACTTAACGTATAAAAAAGTTGTTCAGACAAAAAAGTTGTTCAAATGAAAGAAAATCGTTTTTATAATGGCAACAAAAAAGTCTAATGACATTTTTGAAAATATTTTGAAATGACAGATATATGACAGTTTTAAAATTTTAAACCCCCATATTTCCGACATTTTGAAAAAATTCGAAAAACTGGCTCGACAAAAAAAATCTATTTAGTTGCTGAACCTACTTACAAAATTTCATGAGAATCGGTTAAGAAATGCGACCTGTAGGCGAGAACAGACAGACAGACGGACAAAAGAATTTTTGGCTAATCTCGAAACTGAGACGCTTCGCTCGCTTCGCTCGCTCGGTCAATTAATATTAATAATAAAACCCTGCATCAGGTCTTCATTCAAATTATAAAAAACTTATCTTATAATAAGCGATTCTTCCAAACGAACATTGAATCATTAGAATCGGTTTATTGACCGAGCGAGCGGAGCGAGCAACGTCTCTAAATCGAGTTGGGGGCGAAAACACATTGTATGTATGTATGTTTGTACCGCGATAACTGCCGAACTGATGGTCTGATTTTGATGAAATTTGGTAGGCATATAGGAAATATCAATAGAATTTTCAAGTACCCGAATCGATTTTGATGCCCAACGAGGGCATCAAAATCGGTATGGTAGTTTTTGAAATATTAATAAAAATGTCCGCTATTATGTAGCAAACGAAACCATAACGCGTTCTAACTTTGGATAGCGCCATCAAGGTGTTACTTAGGGAATTAAATTATATTATAATTATAGAATAATAATCGCGAGGTCTAAGTTCGCGGCGAACTACTAGTATTAGAAAGTGTTATGAGTAGGTATGCAAATGTATTAATATTTGAGCAGCAGTTGTCTGTTAATAAGGAATTTCGGTCTCCAGCTCCAAGACCTTTACTCCGATCTTTAAAAAAAATTTACATGGGACCAACCTTGTAATGCATTCTTCAAAACGAAATATATATTTTTTAAATCGGTGCATATTTGACGGAGTTATGATTATGAGGTAACATACACAAAATATTTGAGCTGCAGTTGTTTATTATTGAGGTATTTCGGTCTCCAGCTCCAAGACCTTATCTCCGATCTTAAAAAAATTACATGGGACCCACCTTGCAATGCATTCTTCAAAACGAAATATATATTTTTTAAATCGGTTCATATTTGACGGAGTTATGAGGTAACATACACAAAACATACTTCGGTCTCCAGCTCAAAGATCTTTTCTCCGATCTTAAAAAAAATTACATAGGACCAACCTTGCAATGCATTCTTTAAAAGGACACATATATTTTTTAAATCTGTTCATATTTGACGGAGTTATGAGGTAACATACACAAATATTTGAGCAGCAGTTGTCTGTTAATAAGGAATTTCGGTCTCCAGGTCCAAGATCTTTTCTCCGATCTTAAAAAAAATTACATGGGACCAACCTTGCAAAGCATTCTTCAAAAGGACACATATATTTTTTAAATCTGTTCGTATTTGACGAAGTTATGAGGTAAGATACACAAATATTTGAGCTACAGTTGTCTTTTTTGAGGTATTTCGGTCTCCAGGCCCAAGACCTTTTCTCCAATCTTAAAAAAAATTACATGGGACCAACCTTGCAAAACATTCTTTAAAAGGACACATATATTTTTTAAATCTGTTCGTATTTGACGAAGTTATGAGGTAAAATACACAAATATTTGAGCTACTTTGTCTTTTTTGAGGTATTTCGGTCTCCAGCTCCAAGACCTCTTCTCCGATCTTAAAAAAATTTATATGGGACCAACCTTGCAATGCATTCTTTTAAACGAAACATATTTTTTAATAAAAATCGGTTCATATTTGACGGAGTTATGAGGTAACATACATAAAACATATATACACGTCGAATTGATAACCTCCTCCTTTTTTTGAAGTCGGTTGAAAATAAAATAATGTTATAACTATAAGATTTTTTTAGTATAGTTGATAGAAAATAGAGTATTTTTTGTAAATATAGTTCATGGTTATGGATAATAATAAAACAAGAAAATATATACCATCTTTTATTTATTACTCAATTAGTTCTACAAATACATTATATCATTTATATTAAAATATGTTTATATAACTATTACTAAATTTATCAAAAACATACTTAATCTTAATTATCACAAAAAATTATATACTATCTTTTATTTATTACTTAATTAAATACAATCATTTTTATTAATATAAATAAGTATATACACATATATATATATATATATATATATTAAAATTAACTAAGTTTATTTACAGCATAAGTACTTAATCAAAATTATCACTACTAAGTATTTTACAATTCATGAGTACATATATGATCGGCCGAAGTTCAGGTAAAATTTGTACAAAAAAGCAGATTTTTGGAGACTTATACTGAATTTGTTTTTCCAAATTTTAATTTTTAATTTCGATAGAAACCTAGATATAGCGCACAAGATTCCTGTTAGTTCAAAACTTTCCAAGAAAGATCTGTTGCAACGCCATAATCACGTACGAGCGTTTGTATGAAAAGTAAGGCGGGTTGGCCGCTCTTAACTCAATAAGTCGAAGAAATGTAAAGTATATATTTATACGAAACCAAAAAATATAATGAAAAAATTTCACGCGGGCAGGACCAAGGCCAATGAATCCCATATAAACGAGTACATATGTATTCATCAAACTATTTATTGAATATTATATTTATTGATTTTTTTTATGTAATAATGAAACGAAATCAATTCATATAATAAAATCGTCTTTACATGGAAGATAAATGAGTAAAAATATTTTTGGGGGCTTTTACCAACGCAATAGAACACAAAACAATGATTTTTAGAATTTTTGAGTTAGATTAGCACTTCTCCCATGCTGGTCTGGGAGAAATAAAAAAAAAACTTAGAATGTACCAGCTGCTTCTCTTCCCACGCAGATCGTAAAAGCCGATCGAGGGAATGGGCAAAAATGCAAATCATTTTAAAAGGCGATGCGGCTAGCAACCCATCACTGTATTGATTGCTTTTCCATCTTCTCGCCCACCATGACGCTAAAAGTGGCTTTTGGGTCTTGCGGCCCTGGGCTCTGCGTAGAACCGCAAGACCCAAAATGCTCTGTCTGCCCCATTAGGGATAAAGATGTGATAGTATGTATGTATGTATATCGGCAAGAGAAATACATCATCCTTGAAAATTTCAACTGTCTGGCTATCACGGTTATGAGATACAGCTTGGTGACAGACGGACGGAAGGACGGACAGCGGAGTCTTAGTAACAAGCTCCCGATTTTAGCCTTCGGATACGGAATACGGAACCTAAAAAATTTACCATTTTGATGTTTTCGGAGTTTTTTTATTAGTTTTTTTGGTCACCAATAAATGGCGCTGTTAAAAATACACAGAGCCTAGGGCCGCAAGACCAAACGGCGATTCTTAGCATGATTGTGGGCGCGAAAATGTAAAAAGAAATCAAAATAGGAAGTACTTAATAGGTTAGGTTAGGCACAGGGGATGTCCTCTGACTAAAGCATAGGGTGCTGTGAGCGAGTCATGGACCACCATAGTGGTAGCCGCGCCGGGGCTTTTAGCCCTTACCCGGGAGTTTTTAGTGGTAAACGCCACATAACCTTGCCGGTCTCCCGTTACTGGCAAGGTGTCTGAACCGAAGGGATTTTTCCCGCGTAAAATCCTCCTCCATAAATCTGCCTCCATGACGTGGGCCAGTCGGCCGATGGGAACGGGATTCCGTCGCGCCACAAATACGGTCCTCTAGGTTGAAAGGAGCATTTGTGTCAACACGCGTCTTTACCCTAGCGGATAAAATTGAAGTCCGATGTACCAGGCCACTCAGACTCCTCTCGATAACTGAGAGAGTACCTCAAGTGAGCTCAGTCAAAGCCGCTGATAAGCAGTCGCCGTACCAGGTCTTTGGAGCAAGATTAGCACACTGACTTGGCAAAAGCTGTAACGCCGTTACACCATGAGATTTTTTGTGGGTGAAAACCTTAACCGTCCGATTTCCTGTGGCCAAAAGGCACCTTTTCCTCACGTAAGAAGAAAGGTTAGGGAAAAAATGTTAGGTTAAAATTTAAGTTAGGCACTGCAATAAAAATGTGTGGAACACCCATACCAGACTACTCAGTATTGTGACCTCCTTTCTTGAGGAACGAAAGATAGGTAATGGTCATTTTCCAGTTCGTTTGAACCGAAAGTACGCCGCAAATAACCTCCAAACAGCCGAATAGGACGCCCTACCCGAGAAGCTCTTCAAACGGAGGTTATTAGTGAACACTAAGCAGACATTGATCTCAGAGAACACTAACTTCCTGCCATCCTTGAAGCTCTACTGGTAAAATGTGCCGAGATACTGGCACGTAAAATACCTAGAGGTATCTTAAGTTTGGCAGATGCCTCAGCTTGAAAGTCCACATCAATAGAATGGTGACGATAGTGAAGATGGCCCGGGGGAAGCTCTATCCAGTACTTTTCGCTCGCTTCCAGCTTCGGACGCGGCTCATGATTAAGGCGATCTTAAGAAAATCTATGTGTAAGGTTACTTGAGGAACGCCGTCATCTGTCGGGACTCAAAGTAGAAATGCGTATTTCTCGACTTTTATCTCCCGCCTAGCGAAAGACATATTTGACAAGGCTTACCATTGCACCGCCACATCGGGAGGGCGGGAAAGAGGGGGAGATACGTATAGACGGTGGCAGCAGTCCGCTGCAGAGCGCTACAACAGATTAGTGCTGTGGGAACTCACGCCAAAAGACGGAAGATGAATTAAATATTAGCAAAGTCACTACCTATTGCATAAGTATTTCGTTTTAGAGAGACCCACGGCGTAGCAGTAACATTCGGTAACAGTGTAAGTTTACATGTAGTTTACAATGTCAAAATTCCGATCGACTTAGACTGTGACTAGAGATAATGTGTGATCGTAGTAAACAAGGAACCCTTATAGTTTTACCATTTCTGTCTGTCTCTCTGTCCGTGGTTTTACTTAGATATAATTAGAACCAAGAAGCTGTAATTTGGCAACGGTCATGAACTTAAAGTAAAACTGGGCAGGGCAACTGGCCCGACGGAGCCCATGCGATGGGTTGACGAAATAATCAATGTCGCGGGTTACACCTGGATGTGAGCAGCACAGGACTGAGATGTGTCGACGAAGACAGGTCTATGCTCAGCAGTGGACGGAATTAGGGCTGAGATGATGATGAACTCTTTAGTTTTAATTCTAAATCGACATTCACAAATACGGAACCCTTCACTGCGTGTGACCTGATATGCACTTGACCGGTTTTATTGAAAATATCAAAATAACGATTCTTATAAACTAAAGTCCACGCAGACGAAGTCGCGGGCAACAGCTAGTAATTAATAATTTCTCAAAGAAGATACAAAATTAATAAACACCAACATAACGATTTTTTTTTTTCAAAAAAATCCCCCATACCAATTTGTCCACAAGTCAATTGCATCTTCGCATCAAAAATAAAATCGTCTATAAAATTACACTCATTTTCTCTCCTTTTACAACTTATGTTTGACGTGGAAAGTTTCGCAGAGAAGGTAATGTGGAATCGTCCATTAAAATATGCAATATTTGCAAATATTAATAATAAAATATGCAATTTGCAACAATTCACAGCAATAGTATATATTATAACAAATTTAAAGGAACACTATCAGAGCTAAGTAGGGTTTACAAATTCAAAAGTTATAGACGACTGACCTATGAAATGTACTGGAAATTTCATTCAAATTCAATATAAAATTCGTTTTTAGACGTTTTTAGTGGCCTAAACTCAAAGTCGACATTCGTAACTACAAAACTGTCATGTACTTGGCCGGTTATTTACTACTCATGTTTTTAAATGTAATCTTATCGTTTTCAATTTAGTTTTCATAAAACTGTTTTTTTTTACATTTTAATAATAATAATAATTAAGAAAACCAAGGCTTTATACATCGTATTTAATGAAGCCTCAATAATCAGACATCCACAAAACGAAGCGTTTTAAAATTGTAATTTGTTTATTTTTTTTTATTTTAAGTTTAGAATTTTTTGTAAATCGTATTTAATTTAGCATCAATAAACAGACATTAATAAAGCGTTTTTTTATTGTATTTATTGTTTATTTTATTTCTCGATTAAATAATTTCGACGATCGAACAAATGAGAAAAAAAGTTCGCAGTAGTTCGACGGTCGAACAAATGAGAAAAAAAATTCACACTAGTTCGATGATCGAACTGACGAGTCGAACTAGTGAGAATGAACGACAATTTTAGTACCATGTATATGTACTTCTTTGCAAATTATATTTAATACTAGCTATTTCCCGTGACTTCGTCCACGTAATATATAGTCTATGTTCATTCCCGGGACTCAAACTATCTCCATACCAAATTTTACCATTTTAGTACCCTGTATATGTACTTCTTTGCAAATTATTTTTAATACTAGCTATTTCCCGTGACTTCGTCCACGTAATATATAGTCTACTTATATTCATTCCCGGGACTCAAACTATCTCCATACCAAATTTCATCCAAATCCGTTCAGCCGTTTTTGCATGATTAAGTAACAAACATCCAAATATCCACACTTTCACATTCATAATATTAGTAGGATAGTAGGATTAAAGTTAGTAATCAATAATTTTTAACACTAAGTTGTAATAAGATCGTGCATGATCAACAAATTATTGTAATCATGGCACATTTGGAAAAAATAAATTATTTAAAACAATAACACTTTTATTGTCAACAGTTCTTGCTCAATAATTCGCTAAAAAAAATTTTTTTATTATCGCGACCGTGGGCTTCGCGGACAAACAAATTTAAAAATTCGGGTGATTCCCGGCCAGGTGCTTCGCGGACTGTGGGCTTAGCGGCCGGACGTCTTCAGTACCTGCGCTAAATGCCTATGTTTTTTATGTTGGGGGCACTTCGAAGACTTAACCTCATATAATAACTGTCAAAAGCATATACGATTGTATACAGATCAGACCATAAGTTAAAAAAGTGAGAAAAAAAATAAGAAAACCGACACTACTATCGAAAAAGTTGGAGAACTAAATCAACGACTCAGCATTCAGCATTGTGAATATGTTGATTGTGGCAATACCATAACTACCTCTTGTATAAAGTGTTCTTGTTTTTTATGTACCGACCACTTTGTCTTTGTGTTATTTCGACACTGAAATATTTACTTTAAATGACAACTGTGATAATCATAAATTAACCTATAGAAATGGTCCTGAAATATATATAACAAAAAAAGGTAAAATGAGCAAGAGAAGAGTATATGCAGAAACTTTAGAAGAAAGAAAATTAAAGATAAAACAATTAAAAATTAAACGAAATGCACTCAAAGACCCATGCGATAATAAATGTACAAAAAAGTGTGCCACTAACAGACCTATGCGATAATAAATGTACAAAAAAGTGTGCCACTAACATTAGTCAGACAAGAAGACTACAGTTACACGATGAATTTGTTAATTTAGATTGGGAATCGCAAGGAATTTATATCAAGGGGTTGGTTACAGAAAAACTAGTTCAAAGACGAAAAGAAGGACAAACATTAAATCCTAAAAGAAAAACAACATACGTTTATTACTTTCTTTCGGAGGACTCAGTAAAAATAACTGTTTGCAAAAAGTTTTTTCTTACCACATTGGGCTTTAAACTAAGCAACGATAGAAGGGTTTTATCAGGTAAGAAACTAAAGATCTAACTTATACAAATACTAGCTGGTACCCGAGACTTCTTCGGCGCACAAATTATAGTATGTATGTTATACTGATGTATAAGCTATATTTAGTAATATTCATACAAATCCATTGAGTCGTTTTTGCGTGAACGAGTAACAAATATCCACACATTAATTTATCCATATATTCATACAAATCACAAATCCATACTTACAAATTTTCGCATTAATTTTATTTTTATTGCTTTTATTTTTATAGGATTATAAATGCGAAAGTTTTTCTATTAGTTCGTTAGTATTAATTTTATTTATATATTATTTTACTAATGACAACTTCTTTTCATTTCAGTTTTAAAGAAGTCCGTTGATGACCAAAAAAATAAGAAGGGATCTTACCAAAGAACAAAAATAGTTGATGGATATTGTTTAAGAAACTTAAAGCATAAAAACTATCCAATAAAGTAAATTAAAAATAAACAAGCAGCAAGGCTTGTCTATGAAAATATTTCATATTTTTTACTATGGCAACATCGCGCTCTCTTGCTTCTGCTGTTGTGTCTAAACGTGGCTCTGTAAAATTTATTTGGTTTAAAATTCAAATACAGTCCGTAAAATCAACCCAGCATTTTATTTCTCATACAGATATCATAAAAGGACATATAAAAAAATTAAAACCAGTCATATCTCATTATAGAAGGGAACACGCACCTAAACGCCTATACTTACCCAGTGACATCACTATTAAATCTATGTACGAGGATTTTTGCTCCGCATATCCCGATTTGAAGGTCTTCTGTGAAGTATATAGAAAGGTGGTGCGCAAGGACTTAAACATCTCTTTTGCAAACTTAGGGAACGAAGAATGCGAAGATTGCAGCTATTTTCAGCAACATGATAAGAATCATGTCAAAAATTTGGATGATACCTGTAATAATTGTTGTACGGGACAGCCGACATACAGCAACATAGAAATAGTATATAGGTTATAGTTAGTACATAGTTGTTATAATTCGCAAATAAAATATATTCTTATAGTGTTTTTATTCTCCCATAGTTAATAAGTCAATAGAAATACATAGGTAGATAGGTGTATACATAGGTAATAATAGATACACTTATGTTATAATCATCAATACATATAATCAATACATATAATAAAATCGTAACCGATCGCTGTCTGTACATGGAAGATAAATGAGTAGCAATATTTTTTGGGGCAATAGAACACAAAACAATGATTTTTAGAATTTTTATCTGTTTGTCGGTTTGTCTGTTTGTTTGTCTGTGCGTTTGTGCACGCTAATCTGAGAAACGGCTGAACTGATTCGTTTGCGGTTTTCACTGAAATATTGTGATAAGCTTCACTTAAAATTAAGTGTTTGTTTTATTTAAATCCGTTCATAAATAAAAAAGTTATATCAATTTTAAAGAATCACGTCAACCATTTTTGTTCGAAAAACTGTGTTTGTGCACGCTTATCTCAGAAACGGCTGAACAACTTCGGTTGAGATTTTCAATTATGTATTTTGATAAGTTTCACTTAAAATTTAGTGGATGTTTCATTGAAATCCGTTGATAAATAAAAAAGTTATATCAATTTAAAGAATCACGTCAAAGATTTTTGTTCGAAAATTTGCTATGAAATAAACTGTACGGTAGCATTGGCTAAAACTTTTGTTAATTTTATATACGGTTTTTATAAAATAATAAAGTTAATAACCGGCCAAGTGAGAGTCGGACTCGCGCACAAAGGGTTCCGTCCCATTATCTATAAAAAATCAAGTTTGTTGTACGGGAGCCTCAATTAAATATTTATTTTACTCTATTTTTAGTTATTATATCGGCAAGAGAAATACATCATCCTTGAAAATTTCAACTGTCTGGCTATCACGGTTCATGAGATACAGCTTGGTGACAGACGGACGGAAGGACGGACAGCGGAGTCTTAGTAACAAGGTCCCGATTTTAGCCTTCGGGTACGGAATACGGAACCCAAAAAATTTACTATTTTGATGTTTTCGGAGTTTTTTTATTAGTTTTTCTTGGTCACCAATAAATGGCGCTGTTAAAAATAAACACAGAGCCTAGGGCCGCAAGACCAAACGGCGATTCTTAGCATGATTGTGGGCGCGAAAATGGAAAAAGGAATCAAAATAGGAAGTACTTAATAGGTTAGGTTAGGCACAGGGGATGTCCTCTGACTAAAGCATAGGGTGCTGTGAGCGAGTCATGAACCGCCATAGTAGTAGCCGCGCCGGGGCTTTTAGCCCTTACCCGGGAGTTTTTAGTGGTAAACGCCACATAACCTTACCGGTCTCCCGTTACTGGCAAGGTGTCTGAACCGAAGGGATTTTTCCCGCGTAAAATCCTCCTCCATAAATCTGCCTCCATGACGTGGGCCAGTCGGGCGATGGGAACGGGATTCCGTCGCGCCACAAATACGGTCCTCTAGGTTGAAAGGAGCATTTGTGTCAACACGCGTCTTTACCCTAGCGGATAAAATTGAAGTCCGATGTACCAGGCCACTCAGACTCCTCTCGATAACTGAGAGAGTACCTCAAGTGAGCTCAGCCAAAGCCGCTGATAAGCAGTCGCCGTACCAGGTCTTTGGAGCAAGATTAGCACACTGACTTGGCAAAAGCGGTAACGCCGTTATCACCATGAGATTTTTTGTGGGTGAAAACCTTAACCGTCCGATTTCCTGTGGCCAAAAGGCACCTTTTCCTCACGTAAGAAGAAAGGTTAGGGAAAAAATGTTAGGTTTAAAATTTAAGTTAGGCACTGCAATAAAAATGTGTGGAACACACATACCAAGACTACTCAGTATTGTGACCTCCTTCCTTGAGGAACAAAAGATAGGTAATGGTCATTTTCCAGTTCGTTTGAACTGAAAGTATGCCCCAAATAACCTCCAAACAGCCGAATAGGACGCCCTACCCGAGAAGCTCTTCAAACGGAGGTTATTAGTGAACACTAAGCAGACATTGATCTCAGAGAACACTAACTTCCTGCCATCCTTGAAGCTCTACTGGTAAAATGTGCCGAGATACTGGCACGTAAAATACCTAGAGGTATCTTAAGTTTGGCAGATGCCTCAGCTTGAAAGTCCACATCAATAGAATGGTGACGATAGTGAAGCTGGCCCGGGGGAAGCTCTATCCAGTACTTTTCGCTCGCTTCCAGCTTCGGACGCGGCTCATGATTAAGGCGATCTTAAGAAAATCTATATGTAAGGTTACTTGAGGAACGCCGTCATCTGTCGGGACTCAAAGTAGAAATGCGTATTTCTCGACTTTTATCTCCCGCCTAGCGAAAGACATATTTGACAAGGCTTACCATTGCACCGCCACATCGGGAGGGCGGGAAAGAGGGGGAGATACGTATAGACGGTGGCAGCAGTCCGCTGCAGAGAGCTACAACAGATTAGTGCTGTGGGAACTCACGCCAAAAGACGGAAGATGAATTAAATATTAGCAAAGTCACTACCTATTGCATAAGTATTTCGTTTTAGAGAGACCCACGGCGTAGCAGTAACATTCGGTAACAGTGTAAGTTTACATGTAGTTTACAATGTCAAAATTCCGATCGACTTAGACTGTGACTAGAGATAATGTGTGATCGTAGTAAACAAGGAACCCTTATAGTTTTACCATTTCTGTTTGTCTCTCTGTCCGTGGTTTTTCTTAGAGATAATTAGAACCAAGAAGCTGTAATTTGGCAACGGTCATGAACTTAAAGTAAAACTGGGCAGGGCAACTGGCCCGACGGAGCCCATGCGATGGGTTGACGAAATAATCAATGTCGCGGGTTACACCTGGATGTGAGCAGCACAGGACTGAGATGTGTCGACGAAGACAGGTCTATGCTCAGCAGTGGACGGAATTAGGGCTGAGATGATGATGAACTCTTTAGTTTTAATTCTAAATCGACATTCACAAATATGGAACCCTTCACTGCGTGTGACCTGATATGCACTTGACCTTGACTTATTGAAAATATCAAAATAACGATTCTTATAAACTAAAGTCCACGCAGACGAAGTCGTGGGCAACAGCTAGTTATTGTAAATAAACAGATTTTTCTTTTGTGTTTTTATTCCCCAGATAGCAATAGGTAGGAAGATATAAATAGATCCGATAACAGATATAGGTAACTCTGATAAGAAAATAGGTTTTCGTTACAAGTACATAGTCATAGGCTTATAGTTCCTATTTCTTATTAGACTGTTATTATGTAACTTACTACAATCATATGTAACAGATAAGGATTTTATATAGTTTATAACAATAAAAGCCTATGTACAGAGAGCGTGAACGAATACACGGACAGAGGGGCGCGCGCGGGGGGAAGCACACCGCAGCTTCTTATTGGCGCGTTCAATAGGTGGTAACGCAATAGTATGATATCGAAAATTATAGGATAAATATACGGCCATATCGGCACTCCGCACTGTCTGAGGGCCTAACCCGGTGGATGGCGATATACCTGCGGCTGCAGCTCAATGAGTTGGGCGGCACGTCGCCCACCATCGAGGACGTCACCGCCCTCGACTTCGCTCGCCGAGGGATAATCACCCTCCCACCGATCGCGACACCAAGGAGGACCATCATCGCCTCCCTGCTGAAGCGCCCCCGCAGCCCAGAAGGCGATCACGCCTTGGATGTCAAGAAGCCGCGCGCTCTTGACATCCTGCAGGAGGAGGAGACCTCAGCCTCCGCATCAGCGGCCTCATCAACAACCTCAGGGTCGCTCCCGGACCTGACCACGCTGGACACCCCCGCGGACCTCACCGCTCTTGTTGCTGCAACCAAGCCGGCACAGAAGCCCGAAATTCTCCCAACGGGCATCCCTCTGCCCCAAAGGGACTCACGCCCGAGGAAGAGCTCCGCTCAAGCGCCGCTGGTGGCGCGGGCCTCGGTGGCCTCCGCGTCGCGCCCGTTACCGGGCGCGCCGCGTGCCGCAGCCCGGCGCTGCGGCGTCGTCGTCGCTGTCGCGCCCAGCGTCTAGCGCGTCTCGCGCTCAGTCCGCGTCCGCGGTCCCCCCCGCAGGGGTTGACCCGCGCCGCGTGCCGCAGCCCGGCGCTGCGGCGGCGTCCGCGCGCTCACCTGCGCCGACCCAGCCCTTCGCGGCACCGGCGCCCTCATTTGCGCGCGTCGCTGCCGGCACCGCACCTGCCGTACCAAAGCCCGCCATCGGCGGGCCACCTTGGGTCGCCCCCACTGCCAGCACCCCCGCACACATCCCCACCACTGTACAAGGTGGATCGCATCGGGCTGCCCCCTCCGCCAGCACCCCCGCGCCCGACGCCGCACAAAACAAGTGGGCGCCGCTCCCTCGGGTCACCCCCGCACCAGCCGTCGCTCCGAGAGGTGTGGTGTTGCCCCCTCGTGACACCGCACCGAGCAAGTGGGTGCCGCCCCCTCGGGTCACCGCCGCTGCATCTAATGACACGTCGGCCCTGCCGAAAGCTGGTCCCAGTTCCCAGGCCACCCAACCGACCCGCACCACTCCAGGATCGGCGGAAGGGGTGCCCCCGAGCCAGCCCCAACAAGGCGCCCCCGCGCAACCTAAAAAGCCGAAGTATCCGCGCATTGTGGTAGAGTACCTACCGGACTGGGCTGCCCACTTCCGTGAGCTGGCCCGAGTGCTAGGCCGCTCACCATCTGCGCGCCCCCTCGGCCGGGGTGTAAACTTCACACCAGCTGACGAGCAAGAGTACCGGCTGGTACAACGATACCTTACCAACCTGGAGGCGAATGCCGGCGTCAGCTGGTTTTGTTATTCCCTCCCGGCCGAGCGCCAGTTAAAGGTGGCCATTCGGGGGCTACCGGCAAACACAGACGAGGGCGATATTAAGGACGCCCTCGCCCAACACGGCCATGAGGCAGAAGCAATCAAGGGCATCCGGGGTAGGGGAGATCGCCCCGGCTGCATCTTCTTCTGCCTCATCAAACGAGCAGAAAACGCTAGCGCGATCTTCGGGATCACCGAGCTCCTCCACATGCCCGGAGTCAAGGTGGAGCCCTGGCGCGGCAAGCAGGGGCCCGCCCAATGCCACAGGTGCCAACTTTTCCGGCACTCGTCGGTCAACTGCCACCGGCCGATCGCCTGCGTGCGATGCGGAGGCCCCCACAAGGCGGGCGATTGCGACCGCCCGAAAGAAGAGCCTGCAACCTGCGCCAACTGCGGGGGCCCGCACCCCGCCAACAACTCCTCGTGCCCCGTATTTAAGCGGGAAGCGAGGAACAAGCGCGCCGGCCCGGTGGCACGCACGGGCTCCGCTCCAACACCGCGTCCGGCCACGGAGGAGACAGCGGGGGCTTCCTTAATGGCTCCCGCCAACGCCCCTACGGCCAGAGGAGCAGAGCTCCCGAAGAAGAAAAAGAAAACGAAGAAGAGGGCTTCCTTAATGGCTCCCGCCAACGCCCCTACGGCCAGAGGAGCAGAGCTCCCGAAGAAGAAAAAGAAAACGAAGAAGAAATCATCAGCGGGCAGCTCTGCTCCCGCCCCCCCCGAAGATCGCCAGCCTCAGGCCCCGCAAGCCCAAGCAACCCAGGCCCCCCAACCACTGCCTCCAGCACAGGGGATGCCTCCACAGCATCTCCACATGCTGTTTCAGGCGTTCCAGTCCCTGGCAGCCATGACCCCCGACCAGCTGGCCGCGTCGGGTCTCCTCAGAGGTGTCCCCAACCTTCCATACTAATATGGATAGAGGCCCTCTGAGGATTGCGCACTGGAACGCCCAGACACTCAGCCGAAAGAAGCAGCTGCTGACGAACTTCCTCCGTCAGCAGCGTATTGATGTCATGCTGGTCAGCGAGACCCACCTCGGGGAATCTGATCCTTACAAGATCCCCGGGTACATTTGCTACCGCAAGGACGAGAAGAGTCCCGTCAACGGCAGACCCTACAGAGGACTCGCGGTGTTCGTGAAGAGGAATGTCGTCCATCAGGCCATACCGCACAGGGAGTTCCGGACAATGTACGCGTTGGGCATACTGGTCAGCGTCGCCGGCCAAGAGACAAGGCTGTTCGCGACGTACGTGCCGCCATCCAGCAGAAACAGCAAGCTGGATGCCCAGGAGCTGCGTGCACTACTGATGCACCCCACGCCGACTCTAGTGGCCGGCGATTTCAACGCCAAACACACTGTCTGGAACTCCACGAGGGTGTGCCCCCGCGGACGACTACTTCACCTGGACTCTGTATTTTATTTATTTATTTATTTAACTTCATTACAATATACATGTAAATGGCGGACTTAAGGCCAGGGGCCTTTTCTACCAGTCAACCAACAGGTGATGCTGAGAAACTACGAGGTGATGGGCCCCGACGAGCCTACTCACTATGGCCGGACGGGCGAGCCCGACGTCATCGACCTTGTGGCCTACAGAGGTCTACGAACACCGCCCACACAAGAAGTCTTCCTGGACCTGCCGTCTGACCACAGACCCGTTCTTCTCGTCCTTCAGGACCTACCGGCAAGGGTCTCGCTGCCCAGCAGAACATCAAAAATCAGCTGGGCGAAGTATGAGGAAGCGCTTGAGAGCGACAAGACTAGGGTCGCTTTCAAGCGGGTCTCCACCGGCGAAGAAGTTGAGCAGGCTGCGAGTGCCATCACCTGCTGCATCCGCGCCGCCCTCGAAGCCGCAACACACCCGGTCTCGGCCACAACAAAGCCGGACCCGCTGCCCGCCGACATCAGCAGGTTGCTGGCCTAGAAGAGGCGGCTGCGGCGGCAGTGGCAAAACACTCGCTGCCCTGCCACCAAGACTGAGCTCAACAAGCTGGTGGAGACCATCAAAGATCGCCTTCAGGAGCACACAGCCAGATCGTGGGAGAACCACCTACTCTCGGTGGGCGGTGAAGTCCCCTCTATTCACCGCCTCTGCCGGCAGCTCACGGGCGAGCCCCAACCCGTCCGACCGCTGCTGGCAGCCGATGGCCTCCCACGATTCAAAGCCGAAGATCGCGCCGAGATCTTCGCGGAGCATCTGGAGCGTCAGTTCACGCCGAACCCAGTGGCCGACCAGGATCATCACAAGATGGTCATCGAGCACCTTCGAGCTTACTTTGCGGAGCCGGTACCAGAAGAGGAGAATGCAGCGTTCTTCACTCCCGGCCAGGTCCTGCGAGTGATCCGGAGCCTGAAGCCCAGGAAAGCCCCGGGCGCAGACAACGTCACGAATGAGGAGCTCCGCCATCTACCGCCTACGTACATCACGGCGGTGACGCGCCTCTTCAATGGCATCCTGCGCTCGGGACACTATCCAGAAGACTGGAAAACCGGCCGGGTCATTATGCTACCCAAGCCGGGGAAGAACCTGCAGAAGCCAGAGAGTTACCGGCCCATCACGCTACTCAGCGCTCTCTCAGCTTCAGTCAGCAAGACGCAGGCACTAATATCGGGGAACACCAACCTACCGCCGCCCTTGAAGCTCTTCGGCGAAGACGTGCCGTAGCAGCCGCACGTCAAATACCTGGGGGTGAAGTTCGACAGGCGCCTTAGCTTGAAGGCCCACGTCGACGAGGTGGTGGCAACGACGAAGATGGCCCGGGGGAAATTGCGTCCAGTGCTTTCCTCCAGCCTCCCGCTACGGACGCGGCTCGGGGTTTACAAGGCCTACGTTAGATCCCGCCTCACATACGCGGTCCCTGCGTGGTACGCATACTGCTCGGAGACAAACAAGCGACGTCTTCGTGCTCAAGAAAACTTTTGTCTCCGGGCGGCCGTCGGGGCCCCGCGTTACGTGAGGAACGCCGTCGTCCACCGGGATTTGAAGTGGGAAGGCCTGGACACATTTGTCTCTCGTCTGGCGAGGGGCATGTACGAGAAGGCGGACCGCTCGGCGCACCCCCACCTCAAGGGGATTGCGCCCTTGCACGCCCGCCCGCCGGACGGCAGGTACATGCCCTCGCCCCGCGATGCCATCATCCCGTTGCCAGCCGAGCTAGGCGCCGCACCAGCAGGGACGCCTCAACCGAACCCCCAGGACTGATGAAGCCTGAAGTGGCCGCCACGGCCACTATCCTGTGACCCGCCTACCGTAGTAGGCGGGGGCAGCAATTCGCTGAAGAGGGCCACAGCCCTGAGCAGCAACCCCGCTCCCGCCGAAAGGCGGAGTGCGAGAAGAACTACGCGAGTTACTCCGCACTGGCCGCACGACTTCAGCACTTCAAGATCGGACAACGGGTTATGAAGAAACAGCAAGACAGTGGAAATACAGGAAATAGAACGCCACTCTGTCCGCCCGTACGTTCGTTTTCGTCCACGCTCGCCGTACCGCTGGGTATATACACGATTACATCGTGTTTTATTTCGTTTCTTTGATTCACCCCGTTTCTTTTGATATCAGTGTCACAAAGTGGTACGGCTCGAGCCTCCGCGATCAACCGCGTCGTGTCACAGCGCACAGAGACAGACAGCCGCCCGCATATATAGGAGAGACCAACGTGTGGGTCCTACAGAGAAAAGTGCGTAGGTTCGACACCAACGCAACCAGTGTACGGTTCGTCACGTACATTGCTGGTCCTTCGAGCCGGATAGAAGACAGCGTGGGATCTACGCACAGCCGTCGTGGAAAATAGAAGATAGTCACCAGGTCGAGGTTCGGTCGGGGCGAGCGCACACCGAGAGCAGCGCCAGAGGCTGCCGCGCCCGTACAGCCGTCATCGGAACAACCTGCCGTCACTACAGCACCCGCCGTGTCGCCGCCACGAGACTCCGAGCTTTCGTCGGAGATGATAGCGTCGTCGTCGCACGGCACCACGACTACAGAAGAAACCCACACTTGGTCTCACGGAACTACAACAGCTACAGAAGCGAAGTCGTCACAGTCACACAGCACCGCCGTGAGAGAAGCCCCGCCGCGCCCCTCCGCCTCCGTCGTCGCCGCGGGAACCGCTCTCTCGCAACCCACAGAACGTAGCCTCTCCTCGCCCGTTTCATCGTCGAAGCAGTCAGAAAAGCAAGAAATCACTTCGTCTCATCAAAGCTAGGGAGGAGCTGCTGCGCCTACAGGTCGAACTCGCCGTCGCCCGCGTGGGCCGCCCTAGAAGAGGAAACAGACACAGAAGACGACGACACACTTGTCAGTGAAAAAGAAACGGTGCGTCGAGTCACCGACTGGCTGGACACCAGTCAACCGCAGCTTGCCATCACAGATCAAGCTCACAACCCGTCGATTGCAACGCATCAAGACGTCACGGCGCCAACAGCTCAAGCCACAGTCGCGCCGCCCGTCATCGTACAGCCAGTGTTGCAGCCTACAGTTCAGCGCGCGGCACCCCCACCGACCCCGCGCGCCCCTCCGATGCCCGTTCCACCACCGGCGGGAGAAAACACCACAGTAGCCGTTCGCCAGCCTCAAACCATCGATATCACCGAGCTCGCGAATGCATTCGCCCTCGCCGCCCGATCGGGATCTCGTCACGTGCAAGAATTGCCTCCGTACTACGGATCGTATCAAGAGTGGTTATCGTTTCGTGCCGCATATCAAGAAACATTACTCCGATATCGACAACATGGCCCGCCTTCGTCGCAGCGTACGTGGGAAAGCCAAAGAAGCCATCGAGACGCTACTCATACACACAGGAAGACCCGATGTCATCATGAAGACGCTCGAGTCCCGTTTTGGTCGTCCGGACGCCACCGCAATCTCCGAGTTGGAGCGCCTGCGTTCACAGCCGCGCCCCAACGACACGCCTAAGGACATCTGTATCTTCGCTACTCGAGTGGTCAACATCGTAACCGCGCTTCAAGCTCTCGGCAAGATTTACTACGTGTACAACCCGGAAGTCACAATGAAGACAGTCGACAAGCTTCCTACGACGCTGAGATACCGCTGGTACGACTTCGAAGCGGAACAGAGTGAAGATGAAGCGGAACAGAGTGAAGATGAAGCGGATTTAGTCAAGTTATCGCGATTTCTACAGCGCAAAGCGGACAGATGCGGCCGACATGCTCTACCTGAGGCGATACCTGCACACACAGATACGAGGACACAACAGCGGCGGGAGCGTCAACAAAAAACATTCACCGCGACGGAGCCGCCGAAACCTACTACACAGAAAAAGGAGTGTGCGGTCTGCGTCAAACCCGGTCACCATCCCTCCGCGTGTCAACAGTTAATAGAAGCGGATCCGAACGGAAGGTGGAATATCGCAAAATCGAAAAGATTGTGTTTCCGCTGCCTCACCTACCGCCACCGAGGTCACACGTGTGAGAAAAAATCCTGTGACGTCGACGGGTGCACCCGCACTCATCATAGCCTACTTCACTTCGAAAAGAAGAAAGAAGAACCCAGTGAAATTGTCGCCTCAACGTGGTCATCGAGGAAGTGCGCGCACGCCTTCCTGAAAATAGTTCCGGTACGTCTTAGCGGCCCGAAAGGCGAAATTTCAACCTACGCTCTGTTGGACGACGGTTCGACCATATCTCTGCTCGATGAAGAAATAGCACAGAAGATTGGCGCAAGAGGACCGCGTGACCCTCTGCATATAGAAGCCATCGGGAAGACACAAGTGGACGCTACGCAGTCACGACGTGTATTCACCACCACGTCCATTCACCATCCACGGTGCAAGCAACAGTCACAGAATGCAAGCACGCACGCTCAACGGCCTGCATCTATCGCCGCAACGCGTCACCGACAAGGACATAGCCGGCTGCGATTACCTCACAGATATCGCCAACGACCTCAAGTATCAAGCTGCGACGCCGAAGCTACTCATTGGGCAAGACAACTGGCATATGTTACTCGCCACAGAAGTACGAAGAGGTCGACGCGATCAGCCGGTGGCATCGCTTACGTCACTGGGATGGGTCCTACACGGCGCGCACACGCGAACACTAGGACAGCGCGTACACTTCATCAACCACATCGTCGAGCCGAGGAACACAGAAGAAATCGACGTCGACAACAGAATGGACGAACAGCTTAAAAATCACTTCGCGTTGGAGTCCCTCACCATAGCACCGAGACAACCACGCAGCGACCCCGAACAGCGAGCACTCGTCATGTTAGAAGAAAATACACAGCAACGAGACGACGGGCACTACGAAACAGCGCTGCTTTGGAAGTCAACAGATGTTGTAATGCCGAACAATTATAACAACGCCTATAGAAGATTGTTATCTACAGAAAGAAAAATCGACAGGGACCCCCAACTCAAGACGAAGTACGAAGAACAGATGGACGCGCTTATCGCGAATGGTTACGCCGAGCGCGCGCCGCCTAGATCGCCTGACAACAAAAGGACGTGGTACCTTCCCCATTTCGCCGTGCTAAATCCTATGAAGCCCGGGAAGGTACGAGTGGTACATGACGCCGCAGCGAAAACGATGGGAACTTCACTCAATGATTGCCTGCTCACCGACCCCGACCTCCTGCAGTCACTACCCGGCGTGCTCATGCGTTTCCGACAGCATCCAGTGGCCGTGATGGCCGTCATTAAGGAAATGTTTATGCAAGTCAAGATAAGGACAGAAGATCGCGACGCACTAAGGTACCTGTGGCGGGGGGCGAAGAGGGGGGATCATCCGCCGGAAGAGTATAGAATGACTTCGCTTATATTCGGCGCGACGTCATCGCCAGCTACAGCAATCTACGTCAAGGACATGAACGCCAAGAAGTTTCAAGACTCCCATCCAGCCGCCTACGATGCAGTCATCCGAAACCATTACGTTGACGATTACCTACAGAGTTTTCCGAGCGAAGAAATGGCGATCAAGACAGCGAGCGACGTGCGCGATATACATCGGCGGGCACACTACGAGGTGCGTCAATGGACATCGAACTCAGCGCGCGTACTACAGGGCTTAGGCGAAGCCAACACAGAACAGACAGTCATCAGTCTACACGACGGGTCGAAAACTGAAAGAGCTCTTGGACTAATTTGGAAGCCGACTACAGATGAGCTCGCCTTCAACTTAGACTTGGCGCGTCTACCACAGGAAATAGTCAACAACAGTAAGCTTACCAAGAGGGAAATACTCAAAGTAGTTATGTCTCTGTTCGACCCGCTCGGATTCGCATCCATCGTGACAACGCGCGCGAAACAACTTCTACAAGAAATATGGAGAAGAGGAACCGGCTGGGACGAGCCAGTGGATGAAGATATAGTGAAACAGTGGCAAGAATGAATGTGTCGTCTCCGCGCACTTCGTGACATCACCATTCCAAGAACTCTACGGGGGTACAGCGACGCCCAAAGAAGAGAACTCCACGTGTTCATCGATGCCAGTGAGGCCGCCTACGCCGCCGCGCTATACTGGATAATAGTTCGTCCGAACGGCGAGATATCGCTATCACTAGTTCTCGCCAAAGCACGCGTAGCGCTGATCAAGGTCACGTCAACGCCTCGTCTTGAACTTCAAGCAGCAGTTATGGGCTGTCGCATGGCCGCGGCGGTCACAGAGGAACATGACAGCAAGCCAGACGAGAAGACATTTTGGACCGACAGTAAGACAGTGTTAACGTGGATCAAGAACGGCGCGCGTACCTACCGGCCATACGTCGCTCACCGCATCGCCGAGATCGAAGAAAACAGTACAGTCGGTGAGTGGCGATGGGTGCCTACAAAGTTGAACGTCGCAGATGACGCCACGCGGGATGTACCACAAGATTTTGACAACAATCACCGCTGGTTTCGAGGTCCCGAGTTTCTAGGCCAAGATCCGTCTACGTGGCCGTCCGACAGCCCTGCGCCTATAGAAAAAACAGGGGAAGAAAAAACATGTCACATCACAGCACAGAAGACATCGGCCGCCCTACGGGAATGCACTCCAGACGTCCACAGGTTTTCACGGTGGGAGCGGTACCTACGCTCCACTGCCCGGGTCCTACAGTTCATAGATCTAACGAGAAGAAAGAAGCCAGAATCCGTGCATTACAAGCGCACGCGAAAAAACATAGAAAAGGACCCGACGTGGCGCAACATCAAAAAACGCAACTCACAAAAGAAAATCGCAGTACAGAAGAGTAAAAATCAACAGCGACAGTATATGGCAGCATCCATAAAGTCGTACGTGATGTCAACTAGGATATATATTTAATTAATAAGCAAATTATATATTTTGTTAATTTAGCGCATCACGTACTAACTGGACGTGTAGATTCAATATAACACTGTACAATGTTTTAGTATAAATACTCTGCAATAATCAAATAAATTATCCATTATCCCGTTGCCACTCCTGGCCTGTAGACGGTGATGGATCGAACCAGGTCCAATGGGTTTCATTAATACCTTCCTGGTCGCTAAATACCCCGACGTGATGGACACGCGCCGCGAGATTGGAGCAAAACGCAAGAAGCCGACGACTCAAGCCTGAAGAAATGGAAAGAGGATTAACGTGCACATTTCCACTGGCCTCCCACAAGCGGGTCCCACCAGTGGAATTTCAAGAAGCAAAGGAACCACCAGGCAATCACAATGGACTAAACCGAATCAACATTGGACGTCAGCTGTCACCGTAAACTCCATTAAGATGAAAAATAGCGATAACATCATTGAAGAAAATACCGTCTACATTATCACTAACGTCATAATGATACAGAAATAGATATGACGTCACAAACTGCATCACTTTATTTAGAATTGCTGCATTACGGACGAACAAAAATGCAGATGCAACAAAATTGATCGAGGTCAAGATCGCAAGGCCGCAGATGGCCGTATGTTGTTAAGAAAGGCGTAATAAAGAAAAATTTATATGTCAACGAGGAATATTGCACAGGAATTGGTGCTATCAATAAGTTCCAACGCCAAACTACTACCGACTTACACAGTGGTATAGAATTTTTGGTAAATAAGGAGCAAATATTTGATATCAATGAAGCCTACAAGAGAAAGAGCGAGCAACTTTATAATGGAACAGCGATCATGATTTTGACTAGAAAACATTTATAAAGGCCGATCACAGAAGCCGATTTTCGGAAGCACAATTTCTACTGAAAGTAACTCTCTCAAGATGCATCAAATGGTTAGCAGCAAGCAATCTCCAGAGCAAGCCAGCAAACGGGTCATATCCAGGTCCACAGCAGCCGACGCACCGAGCTCCTGGTCCTGAGATCAAGAACCTACATCGACTATTATAGCGTTTGGCACATCCGCCCAGCTCACGCTTTGGATAATGAATTATGTCTGGCCACTCTCCAGCGGGGCACTACGGCAGGACTTCGACCGACGCTCGTCGACATTGTTCTCTACAGTCCCGACTCACTGCGGACTGCGAGCACGCTCACATCGGTCTCATGAAAGACTACGAGCAGAAATTTTCTCCCGATTCACTGGGATTGAAGCAACTGGCAATTGAAAGCTCAATAGAGACGCAAAGACTGCACATCAAGACCATATTTGAGTACGAAGAGAAACTTATAGATTATAATATCAATGATGATAACGGCATTATAAGGAAGATATTATTTAAGTATAATGTGTGACTCACAATATCAATAGATACTCCAAATGCAAAGACGCACAATTTTGCCGCGCAGAAATTATTTGCCTACACAGCGTTTTTCAGCACGTGCAATGTGAATATCGTCAACAAAAGAGAAACTGAGAGATTATAACTTTATGAAGATAGCATTGGTAACGAGTAAAATCAACAAATTAGGATTCTACAAGGTAATTGCTCCAGTTATCGACAAGATATTGGTTGCTGCGCCGCGGAACTCCTATAAGGATTAAAATATCAAGATTCAAGCAATGAAGAAATCAATATTTTTATTTCAAGGAAGAAGACATTTTGCTAGCGTTTTTAGTACGTACTAATTTATAGTTTGAAATAGGTTTTTATTTTTTACATGTTTGGATTTATTATAATTTTGTTATGTTCTTTTTTTTTTAAAAAAAAAAGGGGGAGTATTATGGCAGCATCCATAAAGTCGTACGTGATGTCAACTAGGATATATATTTAATTAATAAGCAAATTATATATTTTGTTAATTTAGCGCATCACGTACTAACTGGACGTGTAGATTCAATATAACACTGTACAATGTTTTAGTATAAATACTCTGCAATAATCAAATAAATTATCCATTATCCCGTTGCCACTCCTGGCCTGTAGACGGTGATGGATCGAACCAGGTCCAATGGGTTTCATTAATACCTTCCTGGTCGCTAAAAGTACATACAGATCCCCGCCACAACACTACGTGCCGCCGAAGAATTAATAGTACGAGCGAGCCAGCAAGAAAGTTTCGCGAGCGAAATTACATCACTCGCAGGTGGGAAGGAAACTAGCAACAATAGCCGACTGCGCCCCCTAGCGGTCGAACTTGTCAACGGAGTGATAACGATAAGATCAAGAATAGCCGCTGTTATCAATGTCGATGATAGTATGAAGAGACCGGCGGTTTTGGACGGGGATAACTATGCTACGCGACTCTACATAGAATATGTACATAGAAAACTACATCACGCCGGCGTGGAGACGACAATCAACGAGTGTCGACAGAATTATTGGATTTTACGCCTGCGACCGACAGCGCGGGCTATCATTCATAGCTGCATACCGTGTCGTATAAGAAGAGCTACGCCGCCGGTGACCTACCACATTGTCGACTCGCGCATCACAGACGACTCTTCACCTACTCTGGATGGGACTACTTCGGGCCATATACAGTTACAGTCGGGCGAAGCACACAGAAGCGCTACGTGGCGTTGTTTACATGCCTAACAACGCGCGCCGTACACTTAGAGGTCGCCGCATCGTTAAGTACAGATTCCGCAGTGCTGGCCTTCCGAAGATTCATAGCAAGAAGAGGATGCCCTACAGAAATGTGGTCAGACAACGGTACCAATCTCCAAGGTACAGCATCAGAACTCCGCGAAGCAGCCAAGGCAACAGAAGAAGAGGCTGACAAGAGGTCAATCAGCTGGAGGTTCATACCCCCCGGATCTCCCTTCATGGGGGGTGCATGGGAGCGCCTCATCCGTAGCGTGAAGACAGCGCTAAACACCGTCCTGCACGAGCGACATCCCTCAGAAGAGACACTCGCTACGCTTCTCGCCGAGGCCGAATATACAGTCAACTGTCGGCCACTCACGCACGTCTCGGTCAACCCTGAAGATCCCGAGGCCATCACCCCAAACCACTTCCTCCTGGGTGGTTCAGCGCGAACTCCGAGCCCTGGCACCTTCGACGACAGCGACCTCATCGGGCGCCCCCACTGGCGCGCCTCACAACGTCTTGCCGACCTATTTTGGGCAAGATGGCTGCGCGAGTACCTGCCTGACTTGCAACACAGGCGGAAGCCCCACGCTAAGGGCCCCGCAATCCGAGCCGGCGACGTCGTCCTAGTCGCCGATGGGACCCTGCCACGCAACACATGGCCGCGTGGTATCGTCATCGCCACACACCCCGGACCGGATGGAGTCACCAGAGCAGTCGACGTGAGGACAAAGGGCGGAATCCTGCGGCGACCCACGAAGAAGCTGGTGATCCTGCCTACGGCGTCGGCTGCCCTCCAGGACAATCAAGAATGCGACGACCTGGCGGACGACGCACGGCGGGAGGATGTACGGGACAGCCGACATACAGCAACATAGAAATAGTATATAGGTTATAGTTAGTACATAGTTGTTATATGTGAGAGCGGTTACATCACTATGCTTAGTGTCATCTTCCTCGCACTTGATCCTGCAGATTATTTCCTTTAATATAAATATTATCTATAAAAACTATAACATTTCCTATATCTTTTAATTTTTGAGACATCAGTCGTTGAAATGCCCCAGGCCCAGAACTTACACCATAGGGTAAATACTTATATTTATATGTTCCTATTTCGGTTATAATAGTAGTACAATCTTGACTAACTTCACTAAGTGGAGCCTGTAAATAAGCCTCCTTTAAATCAAGCTCGCAGTAGTATTCAGCCTTACTTAAGGTATTTAATATATCCTCAATGTGGGGCAGTGGAAAATGATCTACTTCCAAACACCTATTTACTGTTAATTTATAATCACCACAAAGTCTTACCGAACCATCCGCCTTTAAAACAGGTACTACTGGTGTTCCCCATTCGCTTTGATTCACTGGAACAATTTTACCATTATCTAGTAATCTTTCAATTTCATTGTTGACCTTCTGTTTTAAAGCAAATGGTACTCGCCTTACTGGTAAACTCTTCGGTGTTGAGTCTGGCTTTAATTTTAAGGTGATCATTTCTCCCTTAAAATTTCCCCATCCTGGGCTGAATACATCTGCGAACTGCTTTATTACACTGCGTTTTATATCTGAAATATGAGAATTATTATTAATGCCTATTTCAAAACTATGTTGTATTTTTGGGGGCCACAACTTAAATTCATTTAACCAGTCTCTGCCTATGATACAAGGTACATTATTTTTTACTACAAATATAGTTAATTTTTTTATTGTATTATTGTATGTGACAGGTACATTTGTTATAATGCCCAACGGCTGTGTTATACTTTGATCAAAGTTTTTGAATATTACATTACAATGCTCAATATGAAAAGATTTGAGAAAATGGTCTTTATCTGCTATGGACATGACTGTGACGTCCGAACCTGTGTCCAACTGGAATAAAATTTCATGGTTATTTACTCTCAATGTGATATAATGTGGTGGTATTTTACTCACTCTATTAAAGGTATATGTATCATATTGGTCTTGCTCACTAGTACACTCCACAACTGCTTCCTCCCGGTTTGCAGTAGAAGCAACCTCAATAATATTTGTCTGTCGCTGTTCCTTCCTACGACACATTCTAAATATATGTCCTTGCTGACCACACTCCGAGCAGAATTTCTTTACCAAGGTACACTCTGCTTTAAGATGATTGTTCTTTCCGCAACAATAACATTTCACTTCATATTTGGTTGTTTTATTCTGCTTCTTGCTTTGCTTTATTTTACTATAGTTATAGTATAACTCTGGATTAGCACTTTCACCACCATCTTTGGTGTGTGTTAAAGCGGCCTCCACCGTTCGAGCTATCACAATACATTGGTCCAATGGAATGTCTGCAGCACTCTTCATCAATTCAAATTTTATGTCCTTTGATACCACTCCATCTATAAACTTTTCTTTTATTTGATCATCAATGTCTTTGAAATTACATTTACTGGCAATTTTTCTTAACTCGAGCACATAATCTTGTATTTTCTCACTAGGCAATTGGTTCCGTTTCCTAAATTCCGCTCTTTCTATAGCTGTTGATAACGGCTTATCATATTTTTCTTTTAACTTTTCACATAAATCTTCATATGAAAATTTACTAGGCTTTAATGGGGCACACAAATAAGTTAGGCACTCAAAAACTTTGGGCGATAATTTCGTTATTAATAAGGGCACCTTTTTTGCGTCTTCAATATCATTGACGATCATGAAACAATCCAATTGTTGCTGGAATATTTCCCATTTTTCACCATCAAAAGGTTTAAATTCGTAACTTAACGACATTTTTAACTTCTTTTGATCTGTTTGCCCTGTTCTAACTTTATTTTTATAAAATGTACTCAAAATTTTTCTCAATTCATCTATGGTGGCACTTTCCTCATATGTTACTTCTTCATCATCTAATATTCTTTGTAATTCTTGTTTAGAACATTTGTATATGAATGTCCTCTTTCCCGCCTTGACCAGAGCAATTTTACTTCTATCCTCATTCACATCCACACCTTCTTCGAGACAATCAGCAAAGTTTTCAGCGGTTCCTGAGTCCGACATGTAAGTAAAATTGTTTGTTTATGTTTTGGTTCTTGACATTGACATTTGATGACAGCGCCCAGAGACTGCACAGCAGGAAGATGTTGAATGAAGTGTGATGCATGTACCGCTGCACATCGGTGATGCGCGCTTTCACGGTAACGTAGCGTTGTGGCCAACTTCACTTTGGTTTGCCTGGACGCATGTATTTAACTGAATCACTTAATTTCTGAGATCTTAGTTTGTTTTTCTTATTTCACTTTGCACTATTTTTGTTCTTGAGCTCGTCGCCACTGTTATATCTCAATATAATTATATTTTTATATCTGTTATATCTCAATGAAACCAACTAATTAATTAATAATGTGGGATTTATTGCGAGACGCGTACGACGCCATTACAGTGCACACACAGAGAGAGAGGGCAGGATCAAGTGCGAGGGAGATGACACTAAGCATAGTGATGTAACCGCTCTCACACTCTCCCCCACATATACAGGAGCCTAAAAATTAAATGATAATATAAAATTATATAACTAAACTTAATCTAAGTTTTCATTCAAAGAATCTGCACAAGTTAACATTTGGTTAATGTGGCGTTTCCACCTTTGGCCTTCTACATCTATGATATATGTAACCCCTGGTATTGATTCCTCTAATACAACACCCAGAACCCATGGCTTTCCTTCCTTTCCATAGTTTTTTACCATCACCTTTTGCCCAACTTTAAAATCTATCTCTCTGTTTCCTTGTTTTAACCTATCCTGCTTTTCTTTTACTGCGTCCATTATGGGCGGTGGACGTAATAAACTGAACCTAGTCCTTAGTTCTCTACCAAGCATTAAACGTGCCGGAGAGACCCCAGTTGTACGTTGTGGCGTAGTTCTATAATCAGAGAGAAACAAGTTAATAGCGGAGACTAAACTATGGCCACTTTCCTTAATTTTTGTAACTGCTGATTTAAATGTCTCCACAAATCTTTCTGCGGCACCGTTCGTGGCTGGATGATATGGTGGTGAAAAGGTATGTTTTATCTGATTAATACTACAGAATGTCTGAAATTCCACGCTGGTAAATGATCTACCATTATCTGTAACTAAATGTACTGGCAATCCAAATCTAGAGAAAACATTTTTAAATACTTCTATTGAACGAGATGAAGTAATATTCGCCATTTCGTAAATCTCCGGCCATTTTGAGTAACTATCCACTATTAATAGGTACATTTTATTATAAAATGGTCCTAGAAAGTCCGCATGGACTCTGTACCATGCTGCAGGGGGTACAGGCCAAGGTTTTTGAGTTTTATTTGGATTTCTACTATTTTGTAAACATATAATACAACTTTTTGTAATATTATTTATGTCAGAGTCTAGTGAATTCCACCAAAAATAAGAACGAGCTATCTCTTTCATGCGGATGATTCCGAAGTGGCTCTCATGTAATTCAATCAAGACTGCCTGTTGTAAAGATGAAGGAATGATTATACGATAGCCCCAAAATAGGCAACCCCTGTCTATTGTTATTTCATTTTTCCGGTTGTAAAATGGAAGTATTTCTTTAGTTAACAGCTTTTTATCTGGCCAACCATCTGTTAAGAATCTGATAACCGATGAAAGTGTGATATCTTTTTTGGTTTCAGTTTGAATTATTTTCCAATTTATCGTTTCCATTTCAGAATCATTCACATAACATGTATGAGTGTATCCATTACTTAACAATTCAAAATTATCCGCATCTGTGTTATTATTATTGCCTGTAGTCCTAGATAGGAAATCTGCAGGGTTTGTTGAAGTTTTAATATGTCTTATCCTATAGTTGAATGCTGACAAAAATATTGCATAATGTTGCAGTCTTTTAGCTGCCATTTTTGGGATACTCTTAGATGGACTAAAAATCCTTTGTAAGGCGGCGTTGTCCGTTTCTAGTTCAAAGAATCTACCATATGTATAGTTATAAAATTTGGTTATCCCAAAAATGATAGCCATGGCTTCTTTATCAATTGTAGAATACTTTTTTTCAACTTCAGTCAACTTTTTACTTGCATAAGCTATTGGTTTTACTACGCCATTTAAATCCCTATTGGATAATGTAACTCCCAGTCCTATGTCAGAAGCATCACAGGTTAATATTAGTGGCAACTGAGAATCATAATGTCTTAAGTTATCAGCTGATATCAATTTTTTTTTTATCTTTTGAAATGCTTCTTCACATTCTGGGGTCCAGTTAAATTTATTGTTTTTTGTGCATTCATATAATGGAGCAATGATAGTGGCCATATCTTTCAAAAAACGTGAGTAATAATTTATTTTTCCCAAAAATGACTTTAGCAAGGTCAAATTTGTTGGTGATTTTATCTGCAATAGTGGTTCAATGTTTGATTTTATTATGCTAATGCCATCTTTGTTTACACGGTAGCCAAAAACATCTAAACTTGTAGTAAATAATTTGCATTTCTCAGGTTTTAATTTAAATTCACATTCTTGTAGTTTTTTAAGGACCTGACATAGTGTTTGATAAGTATCCTGCAGATTATTTCCTTTAATATAAATATTATCTATAAAAACTATAACATTTCCTATATCTTTTAATTTTTGAGACATCAGTCGTTGAAATGCCCCAGGCCCAGAACTTACACCATAGGGTAAATACTTATATTTATATGTTCCTATTTCGGTTATAATAGTAGTACAATCTTGACTAACTTCACTAAGTGGAGCCTGTAAATAAGCCTCCTTTAAATCAAGCTCGCAGTAGTATTCAGCCTTACTTAAGGTATTTAATATATCCTCAATGTGGGGCAGTGGAAAATGATCTACTTCCAAACACCTATTTACTGTTAATTTATAATCACCACAAAGTCTTACCGAACCATCCGCCTTTAAAACAGGTACTACTGGTGTTCCCCATTCGCTTTGATTCACTGGAACAATTCTACCATTATCTAGTAATCTTTCAATTTCATTGTTGACCTTCTGTTTTAAAGCAAATGGTACTCGCCTTACTGGTAAACTCTTCGGTGTTGAGTCTGGCTTTAATTTTAAGGTGATCATTTCTCCCTTAAAATTTCCCCATCCTGGGCTGAATACATCTGCGAACTGCTTTATTACACTGCGTTTTATATCTGAAATATGAGAATTATTATTAATGCCTATTTCAAAACTATGTTGTATTTTTGGGGGCCACAACTTAAATTCATTTAACCAGTCTCTGCCTATGATACAAGGTACATTATTTTTTACTACAAATATAGTTAATTTAAATATAATTCGCAAATAAAATATATTCTTATAGTGTTTTTATTCTCCCATAGTTAATAAGTCAATAGAAATACATAGGTAGGTAGGTGTATACATAGGCATGAACAAAAGTTTTTCGATTCCCAACCCCCTTTACGTCCCCTATTATAGTCTTGTTTTCTTTTCCCCAAGATTTGAGACTAACTATACATTTATTTATTTATTTTTAAGTAACCTTTCTTTTTCTAAACACTAAATTGTATAATTTTTAGTCTTATTTATTACATTATCTATTATGTATTTCAACTTAAAATAGTGTCATCAAATTGGTTTAATTGCTATATTACTTCTATAAGTGAAAACTTATTATTGGCTAAGTTTTATAACTATTTTCTGTTATAGTTTAAATAGATAAGATATGGCTGTTAGTTTTCCATAATAAATAAAATAAAAAAAATGAAATGTCTGGTCAGTCCCATACATTTTACTTTTAATGACATAGAAATGATAACAGATGGCAATACTTACTTCATTTCAAAATAAGTACAAACTTTTTAGTTTGATTCTTAATTTTAAAGCAGTTTACATGTGTTTAAATCTTTAAAACCAACACATGGTGTTTGTGGAGAAAAATAAAATTAACTCCCTCTTAACTTGTAAGTAAAAATAGCAGATACACTAAAAAAATTTTTTTCGTGAATTTATTTTACGACTTTTTTGCCATGATTGATATACATACATATCCATGCCAAATTACAGCTTTCTTGTACTTATAGTATCTGAGTTGGAACGTGGACGGACAGACAGACATGGCGAAACTATAAGGGTTCCATGTTTACTACGGAACGCTAAAAACTGATCTCTAAATCGAAAAATGATCACAAATTCACAACCTTGAAATATTTTTAAAATACCTATTCAATGATACTGCACACTTTGGGTTACTCAAGAAAAAAGAAATGACTCCCGCTTGACTTTATGAGAGCAACCTTAAAAAAAAATTTGTCAAGATTTTTCTTTACGACTTTTTATCCCATGATTAATATAATATACCAAATTACAGCTCTCTAGTACTAAAAGCCGCTGAGTGAAACCGCGGACGGATAGACAGTCAGACATGGCGAAACTATAAGGGTTCCTTGTTTACTACAGAACCCAAAAAAATCCCGCTATCGGGCCCGTGATAAGCCGTCATCGGGGAGGCGGAAAGAGCGCGGGAGGCGCGATTGGCGCGGTTCACCGCCAGACTTTTTGGCCGCTGGATACCTGTCAGGCAATTCTCAGTTTGTGCGAAAATTAGACTTAGGTACTATTGCGTATGAATTGCCTCCCTGTATGCTGTGCTGTAGACTGTAGCACAGAGTAATAATATACTACGTACTTTAGTATCACAGAGTACCTAATAATGTAATACGTACGCTGTAAACTCTAGCGCTAACCGAAATTGCGCAGAAGTAAAAAAGTACCTACTGTGGTACCCGTGCGCAGTATCCCCTCTACATTTCACTCAGCGGTCCGGTCAGCGCTTTACGTGCCGCTACTTGTATGTAGGTAATAGCCGGCGCCGGCTCTGCTAGTACCTACCTTGTCATTGTAGCGCTATCTAGTAGCATTACTAAGAAACAACTACACTGCTTTTAGCGCCATCTAATATTATTTTTGACAAACCGTCAAAACTTTGCTCGTTAGTTCTAGATACTCACCACTGTCGCTGTTCTTGCGCGAGTTACGGCAGTAGCTTTTCAAGTATGGGCGTTGACCCTCTGTTGTACGTAGTATATTATTACTCTGTGACATAGGTAATAATAGATACACTTATGTTATAATTATTGTAAATAAACAGATTTTTCTCTTGTGTTTTTATTCCCCAGATAGCAATAGGTAGGAAGATATAAATAGATCCGATAACAGATATAGGTAACTCTGATAAGAAAATAGGTTTTCGTTACAAGTACATAGTCATAGGCTTATAGTTCCTATTTCTTATTAGACTGTTATTATGTAACTTACTAGAATCATATGCAATAGATAAGGATTTTATATAGTTTTTTTATTTTTTTATTTTTTTTTATTTGGTTCACAAAACTGACAATTCACAGTAACACTTTGTGGTAGGTATGTTAAATATACAGAAACATGTGAAAGTGAAAGTCTTCTCGATGTGAACACAGCATGCATATACAAAAACCTATATAAAAACATATAACTACACTACACAATATAAATTAATAAAAAAAAAGAATAGATAATTTACAGCAAGCTATGTTTGATGAAATTGGCCGATGCACTAAATATATCAAATTTAGTAGATACGTTATCATATGCGGAACACATGCGCACGATCGGTGAATTCTCCATATATAAAGTACGGGTCAAGGGGGTGCTGAACGTCTTCCTTGTATGAAGTCTGCTGTTTTGACGTGGAACCGCAAAGGTTATCCTACCCAGCAATGCGGGGTTATCGATTTTACCAGTAACTATTTTTTGCAAAAAGAGGATATCAGTGATATTTCGTCTCTGATGAAGAGGAGTTATTCGAAAGTATTCAAGCCTGGCATCATAAGATTTCAGACTGTGACATATTTTTTTTGCAAATGTAAGATGATAAACTTTTTTTGGATTCTCTCTAATCGGTTACAATGAACTTGAAATATCGGGTTCCAGATTACACTGCAATACTCCAAAAGTGATCTTACAAAACAGTTAAATAAGATAATTGAGACTTCAGGATCATCAAAAAAACATTTTGTCTTACGAGTTACAAATCCAGCCAGTCGAGCGCCTTTATTAGTGATATAGTCGAGTCTGCTTAAAATTACTATATCTGCACAAACCTCTATTAAAATTGTTTAGTACGCCTGGAGTGCGCTCCATGTCTCGACTCGGCTTTTGTTCTCGCCCGAGCTCCTTTTGTATAGCTTATCGCGCCGTTTTGCTTGCAGTGAATACTGTTAAATGTATGCCTATCTCGCTCTTTCAAATGTTAAATACATATTGCAATTATTTGCCCGTACGCACCACTATTTGCACACATCGCTTTTTAATAACGAGTTCTGCACAGTCCTGTTTATTATTTATTTACCGTCCATTTAAGTATTCGAGTTGCTATTATTCTGTTTCTTATAACCTTATAAAATATCAATGCATAATACACGTTTAAACATTTATTATCAAAATGTAAGAGGGCTGCGAACTAAAGTAGACACTTTTAAGCGTAATATTTGTTTATCCAGTTATGATATAATTATTATAACGGAATCTTGGTTATTGGATAGTATTGCCGACAGCGAAATTTTTCATGACAAGTATGTCGTTTGGAGGCGCGATCGTGATTACGATTCCCTGGAACAAAAGATGGGCGGGGGTGTGTTATTAGCTGTGCGAAAGGAATTGCTTGTTACACCGCAACCGACGTTTCACTCGACCGCTGAGGATTTGTGGGTAACCTTATCGCTTAAAAATGGTAACCAACCGCCTACTAAAGTTCACCTATGTGTTTTATACTTATGTACCCAAAAATTGGGTTACTCATTTCACAACAGTTAAATAATTATTTTAATAAACTTAACGACACAATGCTACAAAACCCTCTCGATATGTACTTAATAATAGGCGACTTTAATATGAGCAGCATTAAATGGTGTTAAAATAATGATTTGTCTTACACCCCATCTAACTTTCGAACGGCTGATGAATGTTTACTTGTGGATGAATTATGTATGCTAGGTCTGGCACAATACAGCGGCGTGTTAAATTGTCAGGGTAGGATCTTGGATTTGGTGATTTCAAATGATCACGTTAATGTCAAGGAATGTCCGGATCCCTTGGTACCGGTAGACCCTCTGCATGGTGCGTTATTAATAAATGCCGATTTTATTTCTACTGACAATTTGAAGCCAGCTTCGACCACTAAACGTCTATTTTACAAAGGGGACTACGATAAAATTAATTTAGAAATTTCAAAAATTGACTGGGCGCGAGAATTTTTTAATAAGACTGTAGAGGAAGCTGTAACATATTTTTATGATTTTATTTATTCCTTCATTGACAAATACATACCGGCTATCCAGTCGATTGACAAACAGTATCCCTCTTGGTACTCTAATGCTCTCATTAAGGTAATTAAAGAAAAGAATAAATATCTTCAAAAATATAACATCTATGGTAATCGATCGGACCTTCTTTCATTTAGGTTGCTTCGGGATCGAGCAAAAAAAACTTGAGAAACAATGCCACAATTCCTACCTAGAAAAAGTCGAACAATCTATTATCACAAGCCCTAAATATTTCTGGAGCTATATTAAATCAAAAAATAATAATAAATCTTGTACTATTCCAAGCTGCCTCACTTATAATAATATACAAGTAAATACAGGCGACGGGATATATGACTCTTTTTCGACCTATTTCCTTTCGAACTTTGCGCAGTCTACCTCCCCACCCAATTCTAACTTACACTCTGCTTGCCCATCCAGTTCCCATATGTCTCACATTTCCAATGTTGAAATCTTATTAGATGATGTTAAGAAACACTTATTGTCGCTGGATACATCGAAATCAGCCGGACCAGACAAATTGCCAGCCTTTTTTCTAATAGCTACCGCTAATACGATCTCAATCCCTATTTCCTTATTATTTCAGAAATCTCTTAGAGAGGGCGTTGTACCGGGTATTTGGAAATCCGCGTTTATAACACCTGTACATAAGAAAGGTCCAAAAATAGACATTAAGAATTATAGACCCATCTCAAAGCTTTGCTTAATAGTTAAAATATTTGAACGTATTACATATGATCAATTGTATCCCGCATTGAAGAACTCCTTTCAGCACGGATTTTTGGGTGTAGATCTACCGTATCCAATCTTGTGCACCTTAATGATTTTATCACTGATGCTATGGATACTGGCAAACAAGTTGACGTGGTGTATACTGATTATTCTAAATGCTTCGATCGGATAGATCATAACACGCTCATGCTCCAGCTAGCTTCAATAGGAATTAGTGGTGATCTCTTGAGGTGGTTTTCGTCTTATATTGACCATAGATCTCAGGCGGTCGTAGTGAAAAACTATATTTCTAGCTGGGTTGATATTCCCAGTGGTGTGCCCCAGGGCTCATTGCTTGGGCCCCTTCTCTTCAATATTATGATCAATGATATAGGCCATTATCTAGTTTCATCGCAACTACTCTGTTTTGCCGATGATATGAAAATATTTAAGACGATTTCATCTCAAGCAGACGCATCCGCTCTACAGGCAGACATCTCCCGCCTCGAACAGTACTGTTCTCGCAATGGCTTGGATCTGAATCCTTCCAAATGTAGCGTGGTTACCTTTACCCGTAAACGAAATATAATTCCAAGCGGACCCCGGGCTTCTCAGCATTCAAACTGAGGATGCAACTGGGAAAACGCTCAGATGAGAGAGAGAGAGAGAGAAATATAATTCCAACAGCATATACACTCAAACAACAAACTCTTCCGCGCTCCACAACAGTCCGTGACTTAGGAATATATCACTATAGTAAATTAATATTTGATACCCACATAGATAAAATTATCTCTAAAGCTTATAGAGCACTTGGTTTTGTCTTAAGATGTTCGACATCGTTTAGAAACCTAAAAACCTTAAAAATACTTTATTGTACCTACGTGCGAACTCACCTCGAATATGCCTCCCAGGTGTGGAATCCAATGTATAACGTGTATATAGATCGAATTGAAGGTATTCAGAGGAAGTTTGTCAAGCACTTATGTTTCCGTCTTAATATTAATTATAGCTCTGATAATTATACAGATCTCTGTAAAAAACATCACCTGGTTCCTTTAAATATTCGTCGAGATATTGCCGATATTACCTTCTTAATGAAGATGGCTACTAGTGTAGTTGATTCTCCAGAACTTTTATCCAAAATCATGTTAAATGCTCCGTCTAGGTCACTTAGATTTAACCCCCCTCTTTACATCCCTTTTGCTTCCACAAATTACCGCCAGAACTCGTTTATTTTGCGAGCGAGTAGCAACTTTAATAATCTCTCCGAAACTGTTGACATTGACTTATTCGCTTCAGGCATAGCGAAAGCTAAACGGTTACTTTACGAACATTTGCTCCAGTAATATAGTGATTTCATTTCCGATTATTATGTTTATTTGTTTTGTGTTTGTTTCACTGTTCATGCGTTCTTGTGAATATTTACAAGTTAATTGGCATCACTAACTCTTACTTAGTTTTCTTTTAAAAATATTTATTGTCTCTTTTAAGTAGCGTGTAATAATGTTCAATTATTTGGAATTGTATACTGTTTCTAGCGGTGAGGACCTTTAATTGGCTCTATTATTGCTATATTTTCTGTTTTTATTGTAATTACTTGTAGCTGTTGGTCTCTCCATGTAAATAAAATAAAATAAAAAGATATGTTCTCTAAAGTCCAGTTTGCTATCTAGTATTCTCCTAAGTCACGCGTTTTTGAAACCTGACGTACGGTAACATTATTAATGTGGTAGCTTGAAGGTATAGACATTGTCTTACGTGTAAACTTTATGTGAAAGCACTTTGACTCGTTTCGGAGCATTTTGTTTTTGCTACACCATTGACTAACGCTGTTAATGTCGCTCTGTAATTGTATTATATCATTGTCATTACGAATAACACGGTATAACTTAAGGTCATCAGCAAACATTTGATAATTAGAGGATATGGTTTTACCTAAATCATTTACGAATAAGTATAAGGAAAAAGAGAGGCCCGAGATGCGAGCCCTGTGGAACACCCGAAGGAACCTCTGTTGCTGCTGATTTGAAACCCCGAACTGTAACCAACTGAGACCTGTTGCGAAGATACGATTCGCACCACCTAAGCAAGGACCCACAGATTCCAGCGTGACTCAATTTTTCTATGAGTATGGGATGATCGACTACATCGAATGCCTTGGAAAAGTCAGTATAAATTGAATCCACTTCGGCTTTCTCGTCCAGAGTATCAAAAATATCAGAAACATATTCTGCAAGATTAGACGCTGTGGACCTGCCCTGTAAAAATCCATGCTGATGGGAATCTATGATAGGTTTGACGTGCGATAAGATTTTAACCTGAACCATGGATTCAAATAACTTCGGTATTGCAGATAGAATGGAAATAGGTCTAAAATTACGAATGTCAAAACAATCACCCTGTTTGTGAATGGGAACAATGTGTGCTATCTTCCACCGCGCAGGAAAAACTCCATCTTGCAGGGATTTGTTAAAAATATGATAAAGAGGTGTTACTAGCTGTGATGCACATTCACTGTCTCAATACTTTGATACATAATATAACATGTCGTTATAGTGATAAATTAGTGTTTTTTGACACCAATAATTTCATAGGTGAATGTGATCTGACAAAAGATAATATTTATCTTTCAAAATATTCTAGACGTAAGATTGCTACGTTAGTAGCAAATAATATTAATTTTTGGACGAGTTTACATTGTAAACGAAAACCTAGTTTTAGGACGCCTACCGATTTACCAGGAATATGTGATGGTAAATCTGTAGACTTGACGGCAGTTTTAAACTGAACATTAAGACAACGGAAAGGCCTCATGAACTAAGAATAGTACATCAAAATTTAGAAGGTTTTTCCGGCAAAGAATTATTAGTTGAATTATTTCTTGAAGAATTGGATGTTGACATTTTATGTTTGACTGAACATTGGCTGTATGAGAGTCAGATGATGTTCAGCCTAAACAACTATAATATTGTTAGCTGCTTTAACAGGAAGTCTGCTCAGAGAGGGGGTTCCATAATTTTTGTAAAAGATTCTTTCCGTAGCAAAGAGCGGACAGATATTGTCAGACTTTCTGTTGAGCGTGTTTGTGAGGTGACCTGTGCCGAGCTAGATCATCATATAATTATTTGTGTATACAGTCCTTCTAATAGTGATTTTAAAAGTTTTCTTAAAACAATGGACCAAGTACTTAAGTCCTGTTCATTTAGTAAAAAGAATTTAATTGTTTGCGGAGATTTTAATGTTGATATCTTAGTAGATAATCCAAAAAGTACACAATTTCTAAATCTTTTTTGATGTTATGAATTAGTAAACGTATTCTTTGAGCCAACACGAATCACTGCTACATCTGCTACTTGTCTAGACAATTTTTTTAGTAATATTAAATATTCTGTTAAATCAGTTATTAATAAACTGCCTTCCGATCATTCAGGTGTATATGAAGTTTATGTCAAGGAGTCCAAAGGCAAGTCCAGCATTTTGAACAAAGATAAGACTTTTTGTAGGCCGATTACTTCTAAAAATATACAAAAACTAAAAAATAATTTAGCTAACAAATTGTTGTCGGTCGTTTACACAGGAAAAAATCCTGATGACCATTACAATAAACTATTTAACGTTATTACCTCAGAATATTCAAAAACTCTGAAACAAAAACAAGTTGTAGTGCATAGAAAATTACAGTTTTGTGAGTGGGCTACTACCGGCATCTACATAAGTAGGAGCAGGCTTTATGACTTATATTCCCAAAAACAATATAATTTTAGTCCTTCCTTTCTAGAATATGTTAAAAATTATTCCAAAATATTTAAAAAAGTTTGTAGACGAGCCAAGGCAAATCGTATAAGTAGAAAAATAAATAATGCTCCTAACAAAATAAAAGAAACTTGGAATGTTATAAATAAAGAAACGGGTAAAAATAAAGCCAAAGAAAATATCTGTCAAATCAATTCTTGTGGTAAGACTTATAATAAAACTGAAGAAATAGTAAATATTTTTGATGATTTCTTTACTAACATTCCTTTGGAGCTTACTTCTAATGTGAATTCTAGCCCCCAGCGTGCTGAAGCCTTGCTTAAGAATAATGTTAGGCCTTGTGATTCTAAATTTAAATTTAAGCATATTGGCCCCAAAGATATAATAGATGCATTTAAACAGTTAAATTTAAAAAAATCTGAAGACCATTGGGGCATGTCAGTTGCTGTAGTAAGCCATATCATAAATATCATAGCTGCTGATTTAGCTTTTATATTTAACGAATGTATTGATGAAGGCATATTTCCTAACCTAATGAAATGTAGTAAACTAATCCCCTTATTTAAAAAAGGAGAAAAAACAGATCCTGGCAACTACAGACCTATATCTATCCTGCCAGTTTTGAGCAAGGTGTTCGAAAAGATAATGCTCAATCAAATGCTTCTTCATTTTAAGACCTACAACCTTTTCCATAGCCAACAATTCGGCTTTACTGGCGGGAAATCGACCACCGATGCGGGAGTAGCACTTGTTACTCATATATACGACGCATGGGAGAACAAAAATGATGGAATTGGATCATTTTGTGATCTCTCCAAAGCATTTGATTGCGTAGATCATCCGACACTTTTGCTTAAATTTCGTCAATACGGTTTCGATGATAATTCAATCAAACTTTATTTATTTAACAGATAGGCATCAGACTGTTGATTTAAATGGCATAAAATCGCACGGATCTAATGTTAAGATAGGCGTACCGCAAGGTTCAATTCTTGGACCTTTCCTTTTCTTGGTTTATGTCAATGACTTGCCTTACATGGTTGAGAAGCAGGCTGGCATAGTGCTGTTTGCTGATGACACCTCGCTTATATTCAAACTTGATCGACATAGCACAAACGCTAGCGCGGTGAACAGCACCTTGTCTTCCATTTCTGATTGGTTTTCTGCCAATAATCTCATGTTAAATGCGAAAAAGACTCAATGCGGTTGATTTTCTCTTCCCAATGTGAGACAGGGCTGCGTTGACATAATGATAGATGGTGAAAAACTCGATCTTGTTGAAAGTACTACCTTCTTAGGAATTACAATAGACTCGAAACTTCAATGGGGTGCTCATATAACTAAACTTTCAAATAGGCTTAGTTCTGCGGCTTATGCTGTTAGGAGAATAAGACAATTGACAGATGTAGCAACTGCTAGACTAGTGTACTTTAGTTACTTTCATAGTGTAATGTCTTACGGCATACTCCTGTGGGGGAATGCAGCCGATATTCAGACTATTTTTATTTTACAAAAACGGGCAATTCATGCTATTACGGGTTAGGATCTAGAGACTCACTCAGAGAATTATTCAAGAAAATAGATATACTTAACTTAGCATCACAGTATATATTTGAAAACATAATGTATGTAAGGAAAAATATTTCCTCATACAATAAAGTAAGCGATTTTACCGATAGAAACTTACGTAATAAGAATGACTTAGTTGCCCCGTTTTATAGGCTTAAAACAATTAATAAGACATTTATGGGGAACTGTATACTTTTTTATAATAAATTGCCAAAATCGATCCTTGATATGCCAGACAAAAGATTCAAAACTTATGTAAAGAAAGTACTTTGTGAGAAGGCTTATTATAGGACCGATGACTACCTTAAAGACAAAAAAGTCTGGCGTGAGCTTGACGCGGGTCCCTCTAAAAGTTTGTAATATAGGTACTCGAAAATGTCATAATTTGGTACATTTTGTACAAACTGAATCTACAACTTGACATTACTTTAAAATTTTGACATTCTAAAAATTAAATTTAAATTATGATATGACATAACAAACAAAACAATGTATTCTCTGTCCACATTAACTTTAAGTATTAATTTAATTGTGAGTTGACGTCCTTGGAGAAAAGGTGCAGTGCAGTTTGTTACCGCTTCTTCTGCACTAGCGCTTTGGAAGCGGTAGTAAACTTAGCTGTAAGTAACTATTTGACGTCAACAATTGTGCAACAAAATAATGACGATTATTAAGAGATATTATAAATATCCTATAATAATAAAGATATATTTGATTTGATTAATTTGATTTGATTTGCACAAGTTTTAAGAAATACCGGTGGAATAGAGTCAGGGCCCGGTCCCTTGTTGATATCAATATTTTCAAGTGCCTCCAAGATTTCCTCTTTTGAAAGATGAATCGAACCCAGAGAAAAATGTCCTATTGGAGTTTCTTGCGCGTCTAAAGTTGGCGATGAAGTTGATGAATTATCCTTTGAATATATCGAATGAAAATAAGTTGAGAAAAGGTCGCAAATTTCCTGACCACCGTTTGCAATTTGACTATCCAGATACATTTCATCCGGAATATCATTGCTGTTTGATCTTGTAGATTTTATAAAGGTCCAAAAATATTTTGGGTCTTTTTTGATATAATTCTTGGAATCTTTCCTCAGTTTCTCGAAACAATCGTGAAGCATTTTGTCACATCTCTCACGGAGTACTTGATAGGATAGGAAATCACGTGGGTTAGAGTATTTTTCGTATTTGCGGTGAAATTTGGCCTTTTTTTTAAAGCTTGTATCAGGGGACGACTGACCAATTAGGGTAAGTGTTATTGCCCTTGTAATAAGTAGGTGTATGTTTCTCGATAATAGGATTTATAGTGTTATAAAACACTTTTACAGTTTTGTCAACGTCAAGAGTCGACTCCAACTGCCTGGCCCAATCAATTTGATCTAATTCTTCTTTTATTTTTTGATAGTTAGCTTTAGCGAAATTTAATGATTTAGTTTTATTAATTTTTGGAGGTTTACATGAGGGTAATTTGAACGAAATATTTAAAGTGGGATGATTTTTATCCTCTGGAACTAAAGGGTTGTTACTAGGGGATACTTTCATTAAATTATATGAGTTTGTAATAATCAAGTCAAGCGTACGGTCATTAGTATTTGGGATATAATTGAGTTGATAAAGGCCATTGAAGGAAAGAGTGTCAATCAGTAAATTGTCCTTCTGATCTGACGAGCAGTTTGGCAATAGGAATTGAGAAGACGGATCGAACTGCCATTGAATGCCAGGTCGATTAAAATCGCCGGCTAGAATTAATATTGATTTTTGAGGTAGTTTGTGCTGAATTATATCAGTTAGGTTTGACATAACATCTTTCATTTCTGTGTAAGAAACCGGTGAAGGCAAATACACAGTACCTATACAAATTGACACAGTTGAACTGCCTTGCTTCACCTTCAGGACCACCCACAAATCCTCGCCGTTTGATTCCCATTTCAGTTTAGGTATTGGTGCATATTTTTTAAGAACAGCTACAATGACGCCTCCGCCTGACTTCTTTAATGACGACGTTGTTGCGCGATCGCGTCTAAATATAGTGTACCTATCATCTATAACTTATGAGAAAACACCGAGTCGCTCAGCCATGTTTCAGTAATCAGAATAACGTCAGCCTCTTGTTTTAGTGCATTGGTCAAAATAATTTCAGTTTTAGTATTTAGTCCTCTTACGTTCTGATACAATATATTTAAATTTAGAGAGTTTACAATAACCATACAAAAGCTAAATTGAAAATTCAAACAGAAAAAAGATAATAAATTACAAGGTATTTAAGAAGTCAATATCTTTGACTACAAAGCTCTTTGCAGTTGGGTCTTTTCTCATATATACTTTGCCGTTACGGACCCACACAAACTGAAACTTCTTCTCTTTCGCGACCTTCCGAGCAGCAGCGTGAAGCTGTTTGTTGCTGGGTGATAAATGCTCGCAGACATACACTGGCGCCTTTTCGCCAGCTAGGCCGAAGTGTGAGGTGTTCAGCTTGTCTTTCTGATGTACCCGGTTGTAGGTCTTGACCGCTGCAATGAGATTGTCTCGAACGAGTGGACTGGATAATTTAACGACTATGGAACGAGGACGATTTGAATCTTTGTTTATTTTGGCTACACGATGATAATTCAAAACTTCGTGTTCGCGGAGACCAAATCCCACAGTGGCGCTAAGCTGCTTTACAATAGTACTCAAGTTTTCAGTCTTGTGCTCAGGGACGCACTGTATTTCAAGATTACTATCGCGCGATTGTTGCTCAAAATTACTCAATCTGTTGTTAAGATCAGTTACTCGTGATTTCAGTTCAATATTCTCTATCTGTAAGTCTTTAATTCTATTCTCCTTTGATACTAGATCTGCCTTAACCTCGTCATATCTAGCTGACATAAACACAATGCTCTCTGTAAGTTCTTGTATTTTGTTTCTTGTGTCAGTACTCTCAGCGAGAAGGTCGCGCCTGATATCTCTGGAAAACTTGGCCAAATGTTCTTCAAGCAATTTATCAATATACATTTTTAAATCTTCGTTATGACTTGAAGGTACATCAGGTGTTGCTGTAGCTGGTGAGTGAGCCCCGCTAACTCGACTTTCTCCAAGTTTACAATCTGGGCACTTCCACGATGCCTTATAAGTTTTAGATTCCTTGTTAAAATTTTCTGCCGAAACACCCAGACACTGGTAATGAAATGTGTTAAGACATTTTGAACAAGCCTTTACATCGCTCGATTTAATTTGCTTCGAACATTTTTTACATACACTCATGTTGTGCAATTTACCAACTTCGGGGTAATTTATTAGTAATGGCAATGTTAGCTATGTGTCAAACTCGAAATGTGTATGTCAATTGAGTTTGACAGTTCAAAAATAGTTGTCAAGATGACAGTTGACGTTGTTATTTGATTTTGACACAACGAAATGTGCTTTTTTAAAGGTATATCTCGAAAACGAAATGTTTTCCGAACTTAATAGAGTGTATGAAGGTATATTATTCCAGCTTAACTTTATCAATCCTTTCACCGTGCAGTCCAAAAAGATTGAAGACAATGATACCACAGTTGTAATAACAGTAGGAAAGCACTTTTGCAACACTTTGATGGCGAATTTAACGATCTTAGGTATATTTTATCAAAAAAATGTGTAGGAGCTCAATGCACTCAGTGGCAGGGTTGCCAGAGCTGAGCTTAGTTTATAACAATAAAAGCCTATGTACAGAGAGCGTGAACGAATACACGGACAGAGGGGCGCGCGCGGGGGAAACACACCGCAGCTTCTTATTGGCGCGTTCAATAGGTGGTATCGCAATAGTATGATATCGAAAATTATAGAATAAATATACGGCCATATCGGCACTCCGCACTGGATTCGCCTGTTGCCTTCGGATGCACTTGTGTATGCTGTAAAGTACGAGCAATAAATAGTTCTCCATACTTCCGCTACGCCGCGCTAATGTGGTTTCGAAAGAGACTACAGTGCCCGGCCCCTTCGCATTTGTTTGCGTAGGCAGGGATACCCAAGCAGCATGCAAGCGTTATGAACACCTCTAAAACAGGCAATATAGAACTTAAAACTCTTTTAGAGCCGTACAAGAGTGTTGAAAAGAACTTATGATCTTATAAGATCGGTTTACGAGTCATTATACAGCTCTAACTGTATAAAAGCTGCAAAATGGGATAAAAGTAAGCTTAAGGTTCTAAATCGGAGTATGATAACTGTCATTTACAGCTATAACTTTTTCGTTACGCTCTAATCTACTTTTAGTATTAAAGCTGCACAGTAGCTGTATTATACACGCTGTCACCTACTTATTACGGCTCTAAGAGTTATTAAACTGCCATTCAAAGCTTATTTCTGTATAATAGGGTGCACAAACTCCCTTCTAAAGCTTGCTCTTATGGTGTAATTGTACACTCTTTTAAGAACAATAGTTCTACAATTTCTGTTTTTGAGAGTAGTATAAAGTTATAAAAATAAATGTCAGCTATAGAACAGCTTTAAGCAGTATGATTGACAGAATCGCCATTTGTGAATTAATTGTATTTTTATGGTATCAAATAAAAAGTGATTTGTCCTATAAATATGTGGAAGAAAAGAAAAAGATTTGGTGCTGTTAGAAGAAGGATTGAACAAGAATATTTAAACATCACAAATCATCAAGAAAATGACATTACTGCTGCCGAGGAAGATGGAAATATTTCAATAAATCCGACCACTTACAATCAAGCGATAGCGACCGAAAGGGAAAAAAGGAAGATTGGACAAGAATGTTTAAATATAATAAGTCATCAACAAAATGACATCATTGCCGAGGAACATGAAAGTGTTTCAATAAATCAGACCACCTATAGTCAAGCGTCAATAGCGTCCACATCTAATGAAATGGGTTCCGTAGCTAATATTATGAATGACCATAGTTATGTCAGGTGTAACTTAGTTTTACCTTCAGCAACTGATGACGACAATTTATCATGCAGCAGTTCAAGTGATAACGATACTGAATTTGAAAAAAATATATTATTTCGGCAGCAAATAAAGAATTGGGCTAGAGAAAAAAATATAGCTCAAGTAGCATTAAACGATTTAGCTACTATTATAAATAGTAGATTTCCGGGAATTTTACCATGCGATGCCAGAACAATTTTAAATACGGCAAAGAAAATACAAATCAAAACGATTGAAGGAGGTGAATATTGGCATAACGGCCTCGCTACTCCATTACAAAATTTACTCGAGACATGGATTGACGTACCAAGTAAAATTTGTTTGAATTTTAATTTTGACGGCCTCCCAATATTTAATAGCTCTAGCAAAGAATTCTGGCCCATATTATGTACTATATTTGAAAGACCTGATGTACAACCTCTGGTAATTGGTATTTATTTGGGTGTTGGAAAACCAAAGCGAATTGACGAATATTTAAATGATTTTGTTATCGAGGTTGACCATCTAATTAAAAATGGAATAAACATCGAACAAATGAAGAGAAAAGTATCTATTGAAATAAGATGCTTTATATGTGATTCTCCTGCGAGAGCTTACATAAAAGGTAATAGTGTTTTAAAAAAATCAGCAATCTATTTTGTTGCAATTATAACAAGATTGTACTGCAAAGACTTTCTTACTGTTTTTAGTAAAATAAGGAACTACATAAATACTTTTAATACTGGTATCAAAAAGGTCACAAATAATAATATTGTTAAAATTATTTATATTTCAGGTGTATGCAATTTTAATGCAAAGCATGGATGCTTAAAATGCGTCACTGTTGGAGAATATTCCCATACATCCCATACAGTGACTTTTCCTGAAATTAATTGTCGCCCAAGGACAGACCAAGAATTTCGTGACAAAAAGTATGGACCTCACCATAAAAAAGACTCACCTCTACTACGGTTACCAATAGATATGATTGAAGACTTCCCGGTAGCAGATTCTTTACATCTTGTCGACTTAGGAGTAATGAAACGGTTGTTAATTGGTTGGTGCAAAGGTAATTTTGGAAAGTACATAACAAAATGGAGTGCCCAAGCCATTGAAACAGTTTCAAATTTTCTTTCTAAATGCAAGTTGCCATCCGAAATTCATCGGTCAGTGAGAGGACTAGACTGTCTTTCCCACTGGAAAGCATCTGAGTATCGATCATTTTTGCTTTATTTAAGTATTATTATACTTCCATATGTTTTGCCACGTGACGCATTTCACCATTTTTTGGCATTTTACTGTGGTATAACAATATGCTCTAGTAAAAGCTATGTTAATTTACTACCCTTGGCAAAAGAGCTCCTACAGCATTTTTTTGAAAACTATAAAGACTTTTACGGAGCAGATTATATTACAAGTTCACAATGTGACACACATCGTGGATGAAGTGCAACGGTTTGGTCCACTTCCTACATTCAGCGCATATCCTTTCGAGAACAAGCTGTATTTAATTAAGAGGATGCTAAGGCACGGAAACAAAGCTCTTGCTCAAATAGCGAAAAGATTTAGTGAAGATTCAGAAACAACTCGGAGCAGAAATGAGTTTGTAGATAGTGAACCCTTTTTAAGTACTAATAACAGAAAACTAACTACACTACATTTCAAAGAATATACACTGTCACCAAAATTACAAGATAAATATTTTTTATGCAACAATGGTCAGGTTCATGAAGTGAAGAAAATAGATGTTGTTAATAATGAAATAAAGATTTGTGGCCTCACAATTACAGACTTATCAGAAGTTTTTGAGATACCGATAAAATCATCATACTTAAACATATTCAAAGCCAAATTACATTCCTTCAGGCAAACCGAGACCATTGTTAGTCCCCAAGATGTAAAAATGAAACTAGTATGTGTAGAATATAAAAACGAGTTATACTTTATGCCCCTTTTGCATACAGTTTGAGGGAGTAATAAAAATCATTAGATTAAAATAAGTGTTTTTATTTTTTACCAATTTTCGCTGATATAGCGACACAATTGTAACAAAAAATATATACCTATAATGATAACAAGGCTACATTGAAAATTGTTTCTTTTTATACTAAGAGAATATAATAATAGTTTTAGTTTTGTCTTAACAAAATGTTTATTCAATTATGTCTTTCTTTAAATTGAGTACACATAAACAACAAAATATAATCAAAACAGGAATACCTACTTAGTCATTTTCAGGTTATACAGGATGAAAAATAATGAAGTGATAATTAAAGACATAGGATATTTTGATAGTAAATAGTGGAATACGCTAGTGAGTTAAGTACTTCTGACTGAACAAATGCTTATTTACTAAATAACAGGCATACTTATCTGTAGATAACTTTATATCTTAAGGAAAATCACAGTCTCGAGATTACGTAGTATATAAGGTCTAAAAAATTCGCTGAAAGTATTTTAACTGGTGATTTAGCCCATGATACTGAACAACATTCCGCAAGTAACCCATATCGAATTATCAAAAAAAATTTTGGACTTTGTATGGAGATCGGTCAGCTGATTGGCCAAGTCTTCATACAAAGTTCCTTGGAGAAAGTTGTTCAGTTTCATGGGCTGAATCACCAGTTAAAATACTTTCAGCTAATTTTGTACCTTATATTAGCGGAACACGCTAGTGAGTTAGGTACTTCTGAACAAATGCTTATTTACTAAATAACAGGCATACTTATCTGTAGATAACTTTATATTTTAAGGAAAATCACAGTCTCGAGATTACGTAGTATATAAGGCCTAACAAAATTAGCTGAAAGTATTTTAACTGGTGAATCAGCCCATGATACTGAACAACTTTCCGCAAGTAACACATACCGAATTATCAAAAAAAATTTGGACTTTGTATGGAGATCGGTCAGCTGATTGGCCAAGTCTTAATACAAAGTTCCTTGGGGAAAGTTGTTCAGTTTCATGGGCTGAATCACCAGTTAAAATACTTTCAGCTAATTTTGTACCTTATATTAGCGGAACACCCTAGTGAGTTAGGTACTTCTGAACAAATGCTTATTTACTAAATAACAGGCATACTTATCTGTAGATAACTTTATATCTTAAGGAAAATCACAGTCTCGAGATTACGTAGTATATAAGGTCTAACAAAATTAGCTGAAAGTATTTTAACTGGTGATTCAGCCCATGATACTGAACAACTTTCCGCAAGTAACACATACCGAATTATCAAAAAAAAAATTGGACTTTGTATGGAGATCGGTCAGCTGATTGGCCAAGTCTTCATACAAAGTTCCTTGGGGAAAGTTGTTCAGTTTCATGGGCTGAATCACCAGTTAAAATACTTTCAGCTAATTTTGTACCTTATATTAGCGGAACACGCTAGTGAGTTAGGTACTTCTGAACAAATGCTTATTTACTAAATAACAGGCATACTTATCTGTAGATAACTTTATATCTTAAGGAAAATCACAGTCTCGAGATAACGAAGTATATAAGGTCTAACAAAATTAGCTGAAAGTATTTTAACTGGTGATTCAGCCCATGATACTGAACAACTTTCCGCAAGTAACCCATAACGAATTATCAAAAAAAAATTTGGACTTTGTATGGAGATCGGTCAACTAATTGGCCAAGTCTTCATACAAAGTTCCTTGGGGAAAGTTGTTCAGTTTCATGGGCTGAATCACCAGTTAAAATACTTTCAGCTAATTTTGTTAGACCTTATATAGCGGAATACGCTAGTAAGTTAAGTACTTCTGAACAAATGCTTATTTACTAAATAATACTTATCTATAGTTAAGTATGCCTAATATTAAGAAAAAAACAAAAAAACTAAATAGGCTTGCTTAACCAATTAAATAAGTGAACACTTTAATCACCTATTAACAAAGCGATTCTTCATCCTCTACTTCTTCTTCAATAATTTCTGCCTCATCTGCTATATTGTCGTTTGTCCCTTCTTCATTTGTTTCCATGTTATTTTGAATTTCTGGAACAGATTCATCCAGATGTTTTTGTTCAGGTCCATTTTTTATTGCGTCTTTTTTTCTTCTCACCCGTTTTGTTGAAGCTCTTTCACCTTTGTTGAGTCTCCTCTTACCCGAATTTTTCAAGACAGTCTTAAAGAAGTTTTCATTGTCCTGAAGGGTGAAAGTCCCATCCCATGAACGAATCAGTTCGTAGAAAGCATTAAGGACGTTCTTGTATTTCTTAAGTCCAATTTTTACTTCCTCACTATTTCTACTCCCGCCTGTCCACGAGCATTTACATAGGAACTCCCGAGTAAAGAACATATCTAACATCTTGTACGCGCATGTTACACCATTCCCATCTGATCGTGAGCATACAAAAGAATATTGTGCCAAAAGTAGTTTTTTATTATTTTTGTCTGATAGAAGTGACTCCATTTTCTCTAAGTCTGAAATAGAGGCTATAGGTTTTATGATGAAAGCCTCATTATCAAAAGACTTAGCTGATTTAGATTCGCTCAATGTAACGACGTTTCCTGTACTTTTAGCGTCCTGCACCTGCACGGTAAATCCATCGTCCATTTGAACTGACAAACTAGCCAATTTTTGAATAATTTTTTTTTGGTTACATTCCAGTTGATTTATTTTCTGTTTAATGTCATTCTGATTATTCAAGATTTGTTTCAAATACTCAGTTATCTGATTATCATCAGTATTTTTCTGGTATTTTATGGGAGTTTCCAACTCATTGGTTTCCATGCTGACTTGATTTGTTTGCATATCAGATTCATCTACGTATTGAATAATATATTCTGTTGCATCTGTAGCCTCCAGATCGGGATCTGAGGATTCGATTATGTGGCTTGGTGCTGATGAAGTGGATGTTTGAGATAATGATGGTTGAGCTGGTTTCTTAAAAATCTGAAACCATAAAACAACATAAATTAACTTGAAAACGTGTGAAAACCCTATGTACTTACGTATATGTTTATATCACAATGAAATGCCTATCAGAAGTGCAAAATATTTAAAAGAGTCTATTTTGTTTGCAATTTTAATTATATGAGCTATCTATTTTGTTTATGTAAACTTATCAAACAATAGTAGATTTTACAACAAGTGCGGTTTAATCGGTATGCAGTTTTTTATTAGGTGTGACTTAAATTTAAGTAAATCTTTTTTTAGTGATTTGTCAAATAAGTTCGAACTTCGAGCCAAATACTGTTTAGACAACAATTTTATTTTATGCACAAATAAAACACGTCATTTTAACACGATATGGAAAACTTACAAATCGAATTTACAAGCAAGAGAAGTAAAAAACATGTTTCATATGTACTAGGTTAAACGTATAATAAAGCGCGCCGCCACGCTTTGTAACTTGCCGCTCACTACCGCCGAACACCAACGAATCTGTGTCGCCAAGTGATCGTCAAATATCAAATGCCTACATCGGTAAATGAGGCAGCGCAGCGTTTACAGATTACGCCAAACTTCTAGTCCATCCTGAACATTTTGCATTGATTTTTGCGCAGAAGTCAAGGAAAAACAGTCAGGTGCATAATGTTTGCATTTAATGTTTATTTTTTATGTATTAATTATACGTTGGCTTAAAATTAATCAGGTAGGTTACGACTATACAGATAATGAAAACAGGGGCGTCCTTTTAAATTTGAAATAGTTTTTCACTACTTAGCACAATGGTTTTACACCGTCTATCAAGTTAAGGATAGAGAGAAATGGGCCAGGAAAATACCAGGATATCCTTTTCTACACAAGTTGCAAATTAATTTTTAGTACATAGTTAATCATGAAATATGGATATCCCAAATGATGTAAAAAGAAAAATTATACTTACCAAAAGGTCTGCTAAAGCGTTATAATTTTCCTTATTTTTATGGTCGATACTACTTTTTACTGTATTTTGAATTTCGCTTCCTTCGTCAGTCTCAGTGTCACTTGTGCTAAGCATACGACTTAATTCTCTCTCCGCTTCTGCAAAGGATGATATTGATTGTCTTTTCACACGACACCTTGAGGTTGTCCAGCCCTTTGAAGGCGAACAATTTTCATCCATGACTAAATTGTTGATGACATCTGACTGGTTTTTTGGCCATCTTAATACGCCTTTTGATTCCCACAAACTAGGTATAATAAAAAGTAAATTCTTCCCTTTCTCAACGGTTTCCACAATTTTGAATGGCATTTTTTCTGAAAGAATAAAAGATATTAGATTACACTTGACAAGATACCTAATGCACAATCAAGTAAGCTTACACAAGTTTTAAGATATATTAGCTGATTGTTTTAGTTTAGTCGTACCTACTACGTTTATGTACGAGTATGACAACGCGAGAGAAGAACAATAAAACGGCACGCGACGTGCACACTATTCGGGAACGCATCATCTACTAACTAACTAAACCAATGAAGTAACAGCTTAGCGCTGCAGCTTCACGCGTAAGGCAGAGCGAGACAACGAGCGTTTTTGTATTTAGTGTCTATCCCTCGCGGACGCGGGGGAGAATCACATCGAATCATGTGTCGTAACCAATTTTGTTATTGTTGGCTATGGCGATGGCGATGGCTATAGTGCGACTTGCCTGGTCGATTCGATAACGCAGGTTATGCAACTACGAGCGCGGTCTGTACCAGGATGGGTGAGATCCTGGAATTTTTCTCGGTTACTACATGGCATCCGTTAAGCTATGTCAGAGGCCTTGTGAGCGGCTTGAGAAGTTTTGACAGAGTTGGCTACTAGTCCTACAACATTCAGAATCTACCTATTCGGACTTTGACTTGTATGTGGAGTATGACCTAAAACCTTCCCACTATAGGGGAAAAACACCCGTGCCCCAGCAGTGGGGACGTTACGGTCTGTCGACGATATCGCGTTTTCGTCTCAATTTTACAAAAAAACAGGAAGGACACACATTATTTATCATTATATAAAATGTTATCGATTTAACCACAGCATAGCCGTAAAAATGAAGCATATCATGTAAAAATATAATATTTTGAAAACGAGATTGAATTAACATTGAATAAATTTCGCTTTTTCCCTGATAAGGTTTTTCCATTATTTGTCACGTATCTCTAAAAATATTAAGTAAACGGTGATGTTCAAACACTGGTGTGCAGCGTTAAGAATAAATACACTCTATTATACAGCTGATTAAAAACTTAAATCTGCATAATAGTATCCATAACAGATATAGTACAGCTATTAATGCTATAAGACCCTCGAAATAGAATTTAGGCTGTTTAGCCAATTGACGCCATTTTAAGAACTAAAAAACCAAGATATTCGATCACAAATGCAAAAAATTGGACATCATTCTTAATTTTTATCACTATTATCAGTTTATGCGATAATTTTTATGCTTCAATGTTTCTTCTAGATGAATTTATTCAAATATTTTGGAACTCTAACCTATAAATACGAAATTCACTTACCGATTTAAGTATTTCTTCCTTGTTTTTTTTCAGTTGTTTCCCTGGCGCGTAAATTTTTTGTTAAAAAGCATGTACTACTTCACCATAAATTTAATTACGCACGTCACTTTTTAATTTTATCTCACTACACAAGTTATAAAATCTGAAAATAAATATTACAAGATGGCAATATGTCACCCACGATATTTTATCTTTTATTGTCAAGGACATGATAAAGTAAAATTACAGATTTCGATTTGTTTCCTTTGTAACTCTATTCAAAAGCCTATTCACAGTGCAACGCTGTACAAGTTACTTAGAATATAGTATTTGTAGTGTAATAGTTTCCTTGTACACCGAAATACAGCTGAAAAATAGCTATTATACAGCCTATCTTAAGCTTTTACAGTTACTGTACAGCCATTATAAACCTAAAAACGGTATAATTTGTGCCAATTTTTGACTTATAGGGGTGGTATAAGCGCTTATACAGCCTTTGTACAGCTAAGAAATACAGCGTTAAGAGTATCAGCATACTTCAATAGAGCCATTATACAGCTTGGGTGCTGCTTGGGTAGCCTTAGAGCGGAAATTGTGCCCGGGACGTTTGACTGATTTTCCCATTTCCCCCCTAGTAGCCGGCCTCCCTCCAGCGGGTCTCACCGGCGAAAAGGGGCTAGGGTAGTCAGCCTGCGCCCCGAGTGGCTGCTTTAAGGCAACTCCCCGCCCGCGCTGCTTTCGGGGTCCTGAATGGACCCCATCCAAGAAGAGGATGGGTCGGTGGCTGGACCCGATCGCCGCCCCTCACCCGCTACCCCCGCAGTTTTTGCGACGCCCGACTCAGCCCCCGCGCCAACCCCGCGGCTATCACCAAGGCGATGGTATGAGCGGGATATCGTTATGCTGGGCAGGATTGCCTCCGCCGGGACCCTGTCTGAGGGCCTAACCCGGTGGATGGCCATTTACCTGAGGCTCCAGGATAACGAGCTCAGGGGAACGTCGCCCACCCTGGACGATGTTACCGCGCTGGACTTCGCGCGCCGAGGGATCATACGGGTGGGACCCGTCGCCACGCCGAGGACGACTATCCTGACCTCCCTCCTGAAGCGCCCCCGTAGTCCCACGGGAGACGCTTCAGGAACTAAGAAGCCGCGCGCTCTAGACGTGCTGCAGGAGGAAGAGGCTTCGACTTCCCCCGCTTCCTCATCGTCCGGGTCCTTACCGGACCTAACAAACCTAGACGCCCCCGCGGACCTGTCCGCGCTGACCACCTTCGCCGCCGCCTCCAAAAAGAAGCTGGAGTTGCCGCAGCCCGCGGCCTCTACGAGACTGTCGGGCATACCCCTGCCACAGAGGGACCCCCGCCCGAAGAGGAGTGCCGACCCTCCTCAAGCGCCTTCGGTGGCGCGGGCCCCGGTGGCCCCCGCGTCGCGCCCCGCGATTGGCGCGTTTCGCCCGAAACCCGCAGGGGTTGACCCGCGACGCGTGCCGCAGCCTGGCGCTGCGGCGGCGTCCGCGCGCTCACCTGCGCCGACTCAGCCTTTCGCGGCACCGGCGCCCTCTTTTGCGCGCGTTACTGCCGTTACCGCATCTGCCGTACCAAATCCCGCCGTCGCTGGGCCACCTCGGGTCGCCCCCACTGCCGGCATCCCCGCACCCATCCCCACCACTGCACAAGGGTGGTCACATCGGGTCGCCCCCCCCACCAGCGCCCCCGCGCCCGACGCCGTACAGAACAGGTGGGTGCCGCTATGCGCGACACCGTGCCGAGTAAGTTGGTGCCGCCCCCTCGGGCCACCGCCGCTGCATCTCACTGCACGACGGCCCCGCCGAAAGCTGGTCCCAGCTCCCAGGCCACCCAACCGACCCGCACCGCCACAGGATCGGCGGGAGGGGTGCCCCCGAGCCTGCCCCAACAAGGCGCCCCCGCGCAACCATAAATAAATAAATAAATAAATAAAGCGCAACGACCCCCAAAAAACGATATCCACGGATCGTGGTGGAACATCTGCCGAACTGGACCACCCACTTTCGCGAGTTAGCCCACGCACTGGGGCGCTCGCCATCCGCCCGCCCCCTCGGCCGAGGGGTAAATTTCACTCCGGCTGATGAACAGGAGTACCGGCTTGTGCAAAGATACCTCACAAAGCTGGAAGCGGAAGCCGGCGTCAGCTGGTACTGTTATTCGCTCCCGGCCGAACGCCAACTCAAGGTGGCCATTAGGGGGCTACCAGCCGACACCCTCGAGAGTGACATCAAGGACGCCCTAGCACAACTTGGCCATGAGGCAGAGGCCATCAAGGGTATCCGGGGTAGGGGGGATCGCCCCGGATGCATCTTTTTCTGCCTCATAAAGAGAGCAGAAAACGCGCAGAGCATCTTCGGTATTAAGGAGCTGCTCTACATGCCCGGAGTCAAGGTGGAGCCCTGGCGCGGCAAGCAGGGGCCCGCCCAATGCCACCGATGCCAGCTATTCCGACACTCGTCGGTCAATTGCCACCGGCCGATCGCATGCGTTCGATGCGGAGGCCCCCACAAGGCGGGCGACTGCGACCGCCCGAGAGAAGAGCCCGCAACCTGCGCCAACTGCGGGGGCCCGCACCCCGCTAACAACACCTCGTGCCCCGTATTCAAGCGGGAAGCGAGAAACAAGCGCGCCGGCCCGGTGGCACGCACAGGCTCCGCTCCAACGCCGCGTCCGGCCACGGAGGAGACAGCGGGGGCTTCCCTAATGGCCCCCGCCAACGTCCCTACGGCCAGTGGAGCAGAGCTCCCAAAGAAGAAGAAGAAGAAAAAGAAGAAACCATCAGCGGGCAGCTCTGCTCCCGCTCCCCCCGAAGATCACCAGCCTCAGGCCCCGCAAGCCCCGGCAACCCAGGCCCCCCCACCACTGCCTCCAGTACAGGGGATGTTCGAGTTTACACAATCGAACAGTTTTATGTCGATCAGCACTTTTACGTATTAGTGACAAATGACACAATAAAATTCAGTTCGCATCTAACCAGCGGCTGAACGACATACCATTATTTATTTTAACCATTTTTAATACCATTTTCGAACCATTTTTATAACCAGTTTAGAGTAGTGATTGTATTAGTTTTGTGTTTTACTATATTTTGTGTACAGTTCCAATAAACCTTATTTTTACCATTGACTTATATTTTCGTGTTACTCAAATCTATCTGATAACTTCCAAAGAACATTATATAACCATTCTAAGCTCTGTAAGTCTGATTAGTTAGGGCGAGTCGTTACATATGGTCCTTCGAGTAAAAGGACTTCGTTTTCGTGAGTGAAGTGTAAGACTGACTTTAATTGCGTTTTCGAAGTTTATAAACAGTACCAGTGCCTAAACGTGGATAACAGTGTACGGCTAAACCAGTGTGAGCAGTAAGGAGCTATTAAGGTCAGACCAAACCATTTCTTATATTTTTGCTTGATATTTTACCATTGTCAGCAAAATGGAAAACTACTTCTTTAACCAAACCGAAATTTATGAGGCTTTGAAAAAACTGCTAACCAACTTCAAGAAAGATGGAGCCGAAAGAGAAACAATGGATTACTGTAAGCGTAAGTTGGAGTTGGTAGAAACCTACTGGAGAGATTACCAGGCGAACCATGCTAAAATGTGTGAATTAGCGCAATTTGACCATATTTATTTTAAAAAAAGTTGTAGCGAAACCACTAAGGAATTGTACTAAACCATTAAGTCTTTGATCGAAGATACCATGCGTAACCTATCCGGGTCTCTGAAACCAAACGAACCAGAACCACAGAGACTGCGGAGTGTAAGTCCACGTAAACCAGAAACCGAACCAGGTACGTCCGCAACAACCATACCAGTTCCTCAACCAACCTACACGTCATCGTCATCGGGAACCAATAAGATGAATGATTTGCTGAGGAAACAATATATCAACTTCAAGGCGTTTATGCGCACCGTGTGGGACACAAATGGGAGTACGAAGATGCCTTGAAAAATCTTCAAACACGTTGGACAACCATAGATAATTTACATTGGGAAATAGAAGGAGAGAGTGAAGAAGAAAACTTGTGGTACCAGGCAGAGTTTGGTAAGCATGAAAAAATATTTAATGAAATGAAAAAGTCTATCAACACCAAGATGTGGTCCATGGCTCACCATGAGAAATCTACACCAAAGTGCATTTTCTTTCGCAAAAATTAGATAATAAAACGTTTGCTGAATATATGGAGTCCGTCAAAAAACCAAGAGAGTTACCAATACTTAAGGAATTTCTGGAATTCTTAGAAAGTAAATTCACCACCTTAGAAGCTTCCCGACGCAAACACGAACCATCTGTAAACCAAAAACAAACCATGTTGTCTCAACCATTAAACCAAAATATATACTCAAACCAAAAAAGAAACTTCAACCAATCAAGCCAAAATTTTAACAAATTTACAAAACCATATATGAAAACTATGCATGTATCCAGGTCAATAAACTGTGCATTGTGTAATGCTGAGCACGGACTTTGGACTTGCAAAAAATTCCTACGTCAATCGGATGAACAAAAATTTAAAATGATGAATCAACTGAATTATTGCACAAACTGCTTAATTAGTCATTTTAATAAACCATGTCAATCTACTAAGCGATGTCGCAAATGTCTTGGATGTCACAATACGTTGTTACACGAGGCAATAACTAAACCAACTAAAACCAATTTTAAACCAACTCCTAACATCCCTAAAGAACATTCACCTACATCGTCGCACGTTTCTTCAAACCAAATAACAGAAATGTTGTTAGCCACAGCTATGATCAAAGTTACTGGAGTTGATGGCACCAAACACAACTTGAGAGCCCTGATTGATCCTGGTTCTCAACTCTCATTATTGAGTGAACATTCCGCTCAGACATTAGGATTAAAAAGACACCAGTGTAAAGGAGTAGTATTTGGCATCGGAGAAAGGGAAAATAATTGCAAAGGAGCGATGAATATTCAGATCCACTCAAATTACAATGACTTCAGTCTAGACGTAAATGTTTTAATTGTGAATAGTTTAATTAAAAGCTTACCAAACCAAGACCTTCATGTCACCAGAATGGTCATATATTCAAAAAATTAATTTAGCAGATCCTGAATTCAATATTAGTCGCCCCATCGATATACTTCTCGGAGCGGAAGTTTACAGTAAAATCATGCTAGAAGGGATGCTGCGGGGGGATAACGAAAATCAACCAATTGCTCAACAGACTCAGTTAGGATGGCTGCTATGTGGGTCAATAAATATGTCATACAAATGCAACGTCGTCTTACATAATATTGATGACATGAAACGCTTTTGGGAGACTGAAGAAATTACCAACCAATCCAACGAGATGTCTGCGGAAGATGAAGAATGTTCAAATTATTTTTTATCAACCACAAAAAGACTTGCCAACGGAAGATATGAAGTGAGATTACCATTTAAATCAGACCAGAAAGAAAAATTAGGATTAACTAAACCATTAGCTCTAGCTCAATTCCGGAGTTTAGAAAGAAAATTAGAAAAAAATATTGAATTAAAAACAGCTTACCAACAGTTTATGAATGAATACTACAATTTGAACCATATGAGATTATCCAAATCAAACACAAAACCAGAGTGTTACTTACCGCATCACGGAGTCATTAGAGTTGAATCTTCGACCACGCCTCTGAGAGTCATCTTCAATGCCTCCGCGAAATCATCAACGGGAGTCAGCCTGAATGACATCCTACACAAAGGGCCGAATTTACAAGTCGACCTTCAAGAACTCATTCTCAAATGGAGAATTCACAAATACGTTTACGTAAGCGACCTTGAAAAAATGTTTAGAATGATAATGATGCATCCCGAAGACCAAAATTACCAAAAAATATTGTGGAGAGATAGCCCTCAACAACCCTTGCAAACATTTAATTTAACTACGGTGTCGTATGGCACAAAACCAGCACCATTTTTAGCTATGATGTGTTTAAGGCAGTTAGCTAAAGACGAGAAACATAACCATCCGGAAGCTGCGAAATGCCTAGAAGAATCTTTCTATATGGACGATTTTTGCGGCGGCAGTGACACCATCGAGAACAGTATAAAATTAAGAGACGATCTCATCAAATTATTAGAGTCTGCTGGATTCAACCTACGGAAATAGACAGCAAATGAACCAAAGCTTTTGGAGGGGTTAGATAAAGACCAATGCAACCAGAAAACATACGAATTCAAGGAATCAGAATCTACCAAAACCCTCGGATTAGGATGGAACCCCCAAAAGGATAATTTTATTTTTAATACCAAATTTGATAGTAATTCAAATTCAAAGCCTAGCAAAAGAACTTTACTTTCCGAGATTTCAAAGTTGTTTGACCCAAATGGCTGGTTAACCCCTCTGAGTACTACCATGAAGTTATTGTTCCAAAAAGTATGGCTCACAAAATTAGATTGGGATGAAACATTACCAGATGAAATTACCAAAAACTAGTTCAATTTTAGACAAGAACTCAAAGATATTAATACCATTGAGGTAAAGAGATGGATAGGCCTAAGAAAAAATAACCAAAAGCTTCAATTACACGGATTCTGCGATGCGTCTACCAAAGCTTACGCCTGTGTTATTTATTGTAAGATCAGTGATCAAGACGAAGATCATCCTACTATTTCATTAATAGCGGCCAAGGCTCGGTTAGCACCGCTAAATAAAACCATCTCAACGCCAAGATTAGAATTGATGGGAGCCCAACTCTTATCTCAGCTTGTCAAGAAAGTACAAGGATGTTTACCAAAGGAATGTGAAGTAGACTTATACTGTTGGACAGATTCCACAGCAGTATTAGGTTGGATTCAGGGAGACCCAGCACGATGGAAACCCTTTGTATCTAACAGGGTAAAATTAGTCACCAAAATAATACCACCCGATTGTTGGCAATATGTTAATACCAATGAAAATCCGGCTGACGGTGCAAGTCGCGGCTTAACTACCAGTCAATTGAAGAGTCACGAGATTTGGAAGCAAGGACCGAAGTGGCTATTAACCTACGAAAAACCAAATAAAACCATAAAAACCATATATAAAACCAGTCTAGAGATAAAACCAGAAAATTTGAAAAAAACCTTTACAATTAATTACCATATCAATTCAACCAACTCTAATATAATTGAAAATTTATTAAGCAAATTTAGTTTTATAAATAAAATAACTCGCATCATCTCATGGATACTACGAGTACTTACATTTAAGAACGGAGTCAAAACAACACATCTTACCTTACACGAGTTACGACATGCGAAACTTCTGATTATCAAAACCATCCAAGAAATGGAATTCGAACGCGACCTCGATTATTTGCGTAAGCATGGAAAAGTGCACTGTAAAAGTAAAATTTTAAATTTGAATCCGATTTTAGACGATGAGGGATTACTACGTGTCGGAGGAAGGCTTCGTAACGCTGAGATTGATACCCAGATGAAACATCCAATTATCCTGCCACACAACCATCGTCTTACCACGCTCATTATTCAAGAAGCTCACGAATTAACTTTCCACGGAGGGGTGCGTCTTACCTTAGCTAATATTAGACGAAAATATTGGATCATCAGTGGTTACATGGCTACCAAGAAATTCTGCCGACAGTGCGTTATTTGTAAATAATAGAACCCCGTAAAGCAAAGCCAGCTTATGGGTGATTTACCATCATGTAGAGTGAACCCTGAGAAAGCATTTTTTTACTGTGGGGTTGACTATACCGGGTTCGTCGAGATAAAAGCGAACAAGGGACGCGGAATAAAAACCACCAAATGATACATCGCTATTTTTGTATGTATGGTGACCAAAGCTGTACATATCGAGCTAGTGTCCGACCTAACCAGTTCAGCGTTTTTAGCCGCTCTAACCAGGTTGGCAGCCAGACGAGGGGCACCACGTCACATATATAGTGACAATGGGACCAACTTTTTAAAAGCGAATAGAATGCTACACGAAGAGTACAACCATGTTCAAGAAATTTTCAGTGGCAGTTTTCTTAATGAAGTAACAGAGATGGGTATAGAATTTCATTTCAATTGTGCTGCGTATCCAAACTCAGGCGGACTTTGGGAAAGAGCCGTAAGAAGTTTAAAATACCATATAAAAAGAGTCATCGGTCATCAAAAACTTACGTTCGAAGAGTACGCAACTCTACTTACGAAAATTGAGGCCTGTTTGAACACCCGCCCTCTCTGTGCGTTAACCGAGGATCCGGAAGATCTTGAATTCCTCACACCAGCACATTTTCTCTCAGCCCGACCTGGATTAACCATTATAGAGACTGAAAAGGACGCCAGAACCAGATGGCATCTTACCAGCAAATTATTCCATGACTTATGGGTCAAATGGAAAGCTGAGTACTTGTCCCAACTCTCAGCAAGAAAAAAAAAAAAGAAAAATGGATGAAAGAACAGAAGAATTTGAAAATTGGAGATTTAGTTACAATTCATGATGAAAATATACCAGCAGGAAAGTGGGCAATGGGACGCATAGTAAATACGCACCCAGGTGATGATGGCTTAGTAAGAATTGTCACACTAAAAACCAAGAATGGGTTCATCAAACGACCAGTAATTAAAATATCATTATTACCAATCCCGCAAATCAACAACTTACCAGAACCAATACCAGAACCAGAAGCAAAAGAGGAATTAATTAACCAACAATACGATGAAACGAAACCAGAGGAGACAAGAAGGCGAAGGAAAAAACCAATTTTTTTTTACCATAGCTACTGCTTTATTATACTTCATGACCATTATAATTTCACCCACAAATGCATCGTACAATCTTCACGAACTACCAAATAATCAAACACTGTATTTTGACCCTATATCCAAAATACAGTTAATAAGAGATAAATGGATTTTAGTCGTTTACTACGACATGGCGCCATATTGGAGAGGCATAGCTACTTGTACAAAAATCAGTGACTATTTAGAAAAACTATGCACGAACATTAATGACCAGTCACCTTGTAACATGATAATATCCCAGCTACGTCACGATTACCAGGAATTAAAATACTACAATGAACTTTTGTTAACACAGCACTTTAACATTCACGCTAGACGTCGTCGGCGCCGAGGCCTTATCAACGGTGTAGGCTACCTAGCGAATGAACTATTTGGAATACTGGATTCTCGTTTCGCTGAAAAATATACCAAGGATATTGAAACCATTAAAACCAACTCCAACCATCTTGCTAAGTTATTGAAGAATCAGACGTCAATTATTGAGTCCGAATTTAATTTAATGAAGAAAATGGAAGATACCAACGACAGACACTATAAATTAATCAACAAAAAAATTATAAGTTTTGAACGAACATTGAAAGAAGACATTCAGAATATATCTTATATACAAGATTTTACGCTATCTGCCATGTCTGCAAATAGTTAACTACAAAGTTTGAAGAGGCTTCAAGATACTATACTCGACACCATTACTGATGTATCTCACGGCGAGATTAGTCTACATTTGTTGCCGCCTACGTTACTCAAGACGGAGCTTCAAACCATCTATAGTCAATTATTGGGAGACCTAACCTTACCAGTCAGCAATATTGACTTAGATCTACCATACATATACCAGCTTCTGAAAGTAAAAGCGAGAGTAACGCATGACTTAGTTATATTTGAAATTACATTTCCCCTTATCAGCAGAGACACCTACCAGTTATATAAAATCTTACCGCTTCCTCATCAAATAAATAAAAATAGCATGATCACTATTGTGCCAGTATCCGAATATGTTGCCGTAAACCTAAAGAAAGATTCGTTCTTTGTGATAACCACTGAAGACTTGCATACTTGTTCACTCTACGGAGATTCATACATGTGTCAGCTTCTCAAACCAATCCTCTCAATCGAAAGCGACCAAAGTTTTTGTACCAAGAGTCAATCAGACGAAAAATGTAAAACAAAAATAACAACATGCACCGATCAATGGGTTGAATTACGTCATACGTCACAATACCTATATTTTTGCTGTGACACTTATTCTATTAAAATCATATGTGACGATCAAGTTACCATCCGACAGCTGACTCAATCCGGGGTCATTAGCATGGCTGAGAAATGTATTGTAAAAGGAAAGGACTTCATATTGCATTCCTTACAACATCAATCTAACCAGATGAACTTTACGCCAGATATTATGATACCAAAAATAGACCAAATTAACCATATTATTAACATCGAGATACCAACTAATGAAGAAATATTTGATGATAGAAAATTGAATTCATCATTTACCAAGCTCTCCAAACAAATAAATGACATGAAGAGTGACGATATAATAGACGATGAGTTATCATCACATGACGTCCACCACTACGTCATCAGTTACGTAATCGTTGCGGCCGCCTTGTGCGCGGTTCTCGCCTGGCTGTGGAAGACCGGACGATGCCGTCGTTGCTCAAGGACAACCACCGCCCGCAGTCGAGCCCCTCTGGAGTCGGCGCAAGCAGCGCCTCCCCCGAGGCCTTTCAGAAACTATAACGTTTCCAGTGATCCTGGCCCGAGCCAGCCTAATACTAATAATAGACCAAATGACGATAATCATTCAAGTGCTTATATTCAAAGTCTAGCCAGCCGGTGGCCCAGTGTTAGGCGTGGTGAAAATAATGAACAAAGTAAAATGAAAATTTATTCTAAACCTTCCAAATCAATATTTTTAGTGGAGGACACTATAGTTTAATTTAATTCAATTCAATTCAATGCAATATACGCCTTCACGTAGTAAGAGAAACCTGAAGCCATGGATTACTCCAGGTCTCTTGCGCTGCATTCGCAATCGAGACAAATTACATAAACAAGCAAAACAAGATCCAAATAATGTCACATTGAAAATAACTTATCAAAGGTACAGAAACTTTATTAATAAACTTCTTAAAAAGCTTAAAAACGATTACAATAAAAATACTTTGTTAAATGCAAAAAACAACCCAAAATCAAAGTGGAAAGCAATAAAAAATATCACACACATCTCACCTACACCAATCTCATCAAAAATTTTGCTCAATTCCACGCCTGATCCAATACAATCCGCTAATGAGGTAAACAAGTTCTTCGTCAATGTTGGTAAAACTCTAGCAGAAAAAATACGACCTACAAAGTTGCCACATCCACCGACTCGCTCACTTCCATCAACCGCTCCTGTAGATTCTCTGTTTCTTTTTGCAGTTGACTATGATGAAATAGATACGCTTATAAGAAATCTGCGGAGTGACTGCGCCGCTGGATGGGATAATATATCTTCTACTATTCTTCAATCTTCCTATGAAGTCTTTGCTCCTCTTCTTACCCACATCTGCCAGCTATCTCTCGTCTCTGGCACATTCCCACATGCTTTAAAAAAGGCAATAGTTCATCCGATTTATAAGAATGGGGATAGAGATGCAATAAACAACTATCGGCCAATATCAGTTCTTCCAGCAATTTCCAAAATACTAGAAAAGGTGATCAACTCTCGACTCCTTAAATATCTTAAAACCAACAACATACTCTCAAACAATCAGTTTGGTTTTAGAGAAGGAAAGTCCACGGATGATGCTATATCGGCCCTGGTTGATAGCGTTGTCGGTTGTTTGGAGGAGAAGGTAAAATGCTTAGGCATTTTTTTGGATTTATCAAAAGCTTTTGACACTGTCTTAATCCCTATTTTGATTCAAAAGCTGGAGGCAATTGGTATTAGAGGAACGCCGCTAGATTTGTTCCGAAGCTACCTAAGTGAACGAACACAAAGGGTTAAAATTGATGAGTTTATAAGTGACGAGGAAACTATTACAACCGGTGTACCACAGGGAAGTATTCTTGGCCCGACGTTATTTCTAATCTACATCAATGACCTCTGCAAACTTAATCTCGACAACTGCAACATTTACTCATATGCTGATGACACTGCTCTTTTGGTGCATGGCAAGACTTGGGAGGATGCGCAGATGCAGGCCGAATCAGCTCTGGCAAAGGTAATGACTTGGCTATCAGATAGATAGATAGATAGATAAATTCATTTATTTGCAGCTATAACACACATAAGTACAAAAACTATACAAAAGACAAAAATTTAACGCAGACACAAAAAAAAAAGAAATATATTTAACCCTTCAAATGTCGGCATAGCAGACACAATAGTAAAACAATACATCAGACGCCCGCTCCGGGCGTCCGACAGTTAAAGGGATAAACCTACCTGCATAAGTTTAATGTGTGTGTTACAGCAATACAAAAAGGCCAAAGCTCAGTGGTTATATTGCCCGGGAGCAATACACTGATTTTCAGCTGTGACCTGAGGAGATGTGTGGTGCGGATTAGGGCATGTAATATCGGATGATTTTCAATTCCGATACCGATATTCGATATTAGATCTCAATATCGGAATTCCAATATTAATATCGGAATAAATAATAATAATAATTTTTGTTATAAATTGCACGATTTTCGGTAAAAGGTTGTATCGGGAATCAAAATAAAATAAAATAAAAATATTCAATATTTTTTTTATTTGGTACAATTTTTTACAAATCTTTGTTTTATAATTTTTATTTAAGTATTAAATCACAGCTAACGCAATTATCCTATGTTAATATTACTAATTAAACTAACTCAAAATCAGTACTATTAAATCACAGTTGTTGCAATTATCCTATGTTAATATTACTAATTAACCTAACTCAAAATCAACATTAGTATAAAATATGTTACTTTGAAATATGCATAGAAAATCACAGTAATTAGAAACCACAGATTATGGCTAGATATGTCTATCTACTTTTTATATGTGCGTTTTTCTTGATAATATGTTCTCAAAAACAACAAAGCATCAAGCATTTTGTCAGATAGAGAACTTCGTATTTTATTACAAAAATACCCGGCTAACGAAAAAGCACGCTCACTCTCAACACTCGTAGGCATTATTGATGTGAGATACGTGTATGCCTGCGTCAGATAAACACCTCTTTCACCTCTGTTGTCGTATATTGCTTTCTCTGTCATTACAAATCCCATAAGGTCGAATTTGTCAGATGAAGGCATCGCCTTTTTTATTTGTTTGCATTTCTCTAGTTCTTTCTCCAATTCTTGTTGCAAGGTCAGATTACTCGTTGTAGCGAGACCAGCAAGGGACTCATCATCTTCATCAGAAGATATAACAGCCGTCGTCGTCGATTCCTTCTCTGTTTCGACTGTGTTAGTTAGATTTTCTTTATATTTCAGACGTTTTAACATGCTTACAATAACATCACATATTTGTTCACTTGTGGGTTTCGTGAATGTATCATCTTCTGAGGCACTGTAAAAACTTTCGGCATCATGAAGGTAGTGCAATACCCCTGCAATTAAAAGGCGTCTTTCTTTTATTCGATTCCGTAAGTTCATAGCGAGACTTGAACTCAGATATGTATTTTGTTGGTCAAGCTTATTCAGCATGAATTTAAGTGCTGTATCTGCTGTATACAGAGTGGCATCACGTCGGCAAATAGATAGTACAGTCATTTTTATCACTTCCAAACTATGATGGATTTCGGTTAGCGTTTGAATTTCCGCATCTGTGAATGATATATTTGACTTAAAGTCAATGAGGAGCTTAAAAACGCATTCTTTCATTTTTAGGAATGAACCTACCATGTCACTCATGCTCGACCATCTTGTTCGACAGTCTAACTGCAACTGGATATTTTCATGAAACTCTTTGCTGAGGTAAGTTCTTAGAGCATCAGCTTTGAGAGGTGACTTCCTGATTGATCTTATGAGACGTCGAACTTTACAAATTACATCTTTATACAATCTTGGATCAGCAGTACGAGCTCTTTTATCTTCTATTTCGAAGCCATCGCCCTCTGTTGACGAATCATCATCAATGTCGCTTTCTGAATCTGAGCAGTTTGTAGATTCCATTTCATGGTGGTGACACGCCTCTATTTCGGCTTCGACGGTTGTTGTTTTGTATAACGTATCTATAACAGCGAGCTGAATGCCATGGGCGAGGCAGATTTGATGGTGGCCGGGGATGTATGAACCCATCTTTTTCATAACACTGGCGCCGTCGGTTGTTTGACTAACGATATCTTCATCGATGACGATGCCGAACTTTGCAAGGTGCTCGCGTATTGTAGATATAGCAGCTGTGGCTGTCAAGGACCCCGTTATTTTGACGAGCCCAAGATTCTTATATTCAAAACCTCTAAAAGCTCTGCAATGAAGATTTATGTTCATGTATCTCCTGTTTCTAAGAGAGGTCCACTCATCGAGGGTTAGTGTAAACCTTTCTCCATTTTCCTTCATGGCTTCTATGGTTTTCACTAGTTCACGTTTGATTTGTTCTGCATGTTTGAAAATCATTTTCGAAATAGTGTTTGGAGTTTTAGGTAAATCGTATCCACTTTTTTTAAAAACTTGGCGGAGATCTTGACTTTCAGAAAAAAATCTGAAACTTGCGCCATCTAAAGCGGCCATTCTTGAAACAACAGCTTCTATTGAATCTGAAGACTTAAAGTAATCAGTCACCTTTCGTTTCTTAAGTTTTGTCGTCTGCTTGTGCGATGTTGATGTGCTTGGAGTGGCGCTACTCGCCGATGAAGAAGGTTCATCTGTAGAGTCACCAACCGCAACAATGCTTGAGTGTATCGTACGTAAATGTGTGTGCAAGCCAGTAGTAGAACCACCGGTAGTTTTTAATATTTTAGAACATATTTGGCACTTCGCGGTTTGGCCGTCATCTGATCGATGAAAAAGATCCCATACATTTGAGGAACGTTTCTTGAGAAATTCTGTATATTCTTTCTTTTTTGATGAGGCCCTGCAAAGAAAATTAAATTGATAAAATATCCAGCATTATGTAATTAACCAAAAAATCGTACTTTTATTCAACGAAAAACTTTAAAGCGTAGATATTATTAACTTACCAGCTTAGCTTTCCATATAAGTTAAATAACGAAAATACCTGGTCCCTTCTGTTTCGCTATATTATAGTTATTGTTATGAAAAAATGAATAAAATGGAGTAATATTGTATCCCTTTATTCTCGCCCTATTCTCTCTCTCTCTCTCTCTCTCTACAATACCTAGAAAATCTATATACTTTATTCTGTAACTATTTATCAAAGTTAGATATGCATAATTATTTGTACGTTTCATTTAGATATAAACAACAACTACTTTTTTCATATTATTTTCAAGCTAGATCGTCGTACATGTATTATACAAAATATAAGTTCACGACTTATTATTATTAATTACGAAAGTAATTCACTATCTAAAACAGATATTAAAATTCAACAACTAAGTAGAGTACTTACATTTTATAGCAATGTCGCACATTAACCACTAATAGAAACACGTCTTAAGTCTTAACTCACTCACTTTACGAGCGCAACTGATGACAAGATCACACAGTCACAAGATGCTTGTCTCACTCGTACGTATTTCGTTTGTGCGAAAAAGCAATATGTTCGCACGCAGCCGCAAGAGTGAGACAAACAATGCGATAAGGAATGGCTCTGAGATATGGGTAACTCGGGATTAGAATATTTAAAAGCTGATACAACAGGAGCCGATACCGGTACCAGTTTCAATATATTCTGCATTGAAACGGGTACCATAACAGAAGTCTGTGAGTGTGATAAGGGGGTAGCAATAATTAAAAGTCGGTACCAGATGCGGATTAGGATTTAGTGAGCCGAAACACGCCTCGGAGTCGTGATTACCCATGTCTACTTGTATTACGCACGTGCAATGCGTAGCGAGGTAGTGTACATGCTACATGGTCGGCGAGCTGGCATGGTAACAGACACACAGATAATTATGATATTGGTAATTTTACGACTCTGGTCGACCAATGGCAACGCTTAAAAGCTTTATTTTTAACTTAAACAGAAAATTTGTCTAATACCGTTATTACGATATTGATATCATCGGTATCGGAATTTTAATATCGGAACTTGCAGTCCGAGATTTCGATATTGCGATATTACGGATTCCGAGATTCATGCCCTAGTGCGGATCCAATACCAAATGTTATAGCAAAAATAAGACTATGTTTATGTTGATATAAATAAATAGTGTGATAGAATAAATTGATAACTTTAAATAAATATAATAAATTATAAATTGCATTGACGTAATGGTAACGGTTGATGGCAATGGCACAATGCTCATCATACGACTAGGTCTGTTAGCACGAGTGTATGACAGAGTGTGGGGATATTAAAATAGGTACATAGGTACAACCGAGGTAGTCCTTCAGTGACAGCCACAGCTACCGGCGACGTGTTGGGTTATTTATCTTTTGTATATCTAATAAGTGAGTACGAAACCTTGTTTTAAAAGATAAAATAGATTTATATAGTCTTATTGGAGGTGGTATATTATTCCAACATTTCGTCGCTTGATATCGGAAGCTGCCCCTGAAAGCAGCTGTTTTGTGACGATATACGAGAAGTGGTGGGCGACAAGATCTGGCATTAGGGTTAGGATTAAACTTAATCTTCGTATATAAGTATTCTGGAGTCCTATGCTTTATCACTCCAAACAACAGTGTTGCTAGGTGTAGTTGTCTACGCGAGGCCATATTTAGCATAGAAGCATCGTTCAAATACGGCGTGATGTGACTACGAGGCGGAACATTGTAGCAAAATCTACAACACGCGTTTTGAACTCGCTGGATAAGATGCTGAGACCGCTCTAGAAGTCGAGGTCCGTAAACTGTATCACCGTAATTGAGTCGCGATAAGATCAAGGATTCACAAAGCCTAACACGCACCTGCTCCGTTAGCAAGTTTCGTATTTTATACAAAATTTTTAGACGAAAGAAACAATTTCTAACGATATTGCTAACATGATTTTCGAACCTAAGCTCACCGTCCATTAAAATGCCCAGATTTTTGGCCTCACCTACTCTATCTATCGCTGTACCTAACATCGTAATAATCGGGTTTTGGTCGACTATTTTAGCAATTTGCGTATTTGAGCCAAAAATTATGACTTTGGATTTGCCGGGGTTGAGGACAAGAGAATTTTTTGTGGACCAGGCTGCAATACTCTCCAGATCTTCGTTCATTTTTCGGGCCGCCTCACAAATATGTTCAGGTGTATCAGATATGTATATCTGGACATCATCTGCATAACTGTGGTATTTACAATGTTTTATCACTTTGAAGAGATCAGCAGTGTAAATAATAAAAAGTAGCGGTCCGAGTATAGATCCCTGTGGAACTCCGCGATTTACAGGTCGTGGTTGAGTAATAAGGCAAGAACCATCATCTCGTGCAAGTTTTACTCTCTGAGACCGTCCACTTAGGTAACTATTAAACCACAATACTGATTGGCGGTCGAGGCCATAGTAAGAAAGTTTGGAGATGAGAAGAGGCGTCTCAAGACTATCAAAGGCACGAGAATAGTCCAGTAAAGTTAGGCAAGTGCCACGTCCGTTATCCTGTTCAGCAAGAATATTGTCTATGACATCCATTAGCGCAGTTTGGGTTCCACGGCCTTTACGGAATCCAGATTGGAACATCGGTAGAATATTATTTGCTTCAATATAACTGGACAGCTGGTAGTGTGCAGCCTTTTCCAGGACCTTCGAGAGAAAAGGTAATAAGCTGATTGGTCTAAGATCGGCTAGATCCGACGGATTATTCGTCTTTGGTATCGGTATTACTAACGCTTCTTTCCACTGTGGAGGAAAACAACCCGTGAGAAGAGAGGTGTTAATAATCTTCGTAATGACACTGAGAGTAGTTGGAAGTGTAAGGAGAATCATGTCCCTGCTAATGCCATCATGACCAGCCGCATTTGAATCAATTGATATTATAAATTTTGCAATGTCATTTTCAGATACAGAATTAAATTGAAATATTGAATTATTGAAACGATTTAACTCATAAAATGTTAAATTAGATAAATAATTGTTATTAATTGTGTTAGGAATATTTAAAAAATGATTATTAATGTCATCAGCATTATCAAAATGTTTGGGTAAAGAATCACTTTTACTCGGGTCAATTAGAATTTTCTCTTTCAAATTCTTCCAAAAGGCTTTACTGTTATTAATTTTAGAATTAACGTGGTGATTAAAATAAGCAATTTTTTCATTTGCAATACTGTTTCGAACCAGTTTTTTCAGATCAGCCAAATATTTCTTATCAGTATCAGATTTAGTTTGTCTATATTTTTTGCGGGCCTCATCACGTAGTTCTATCATGAGCTTACAAGTGTCCATTACCCATGGTAGCGAGTGATTGTGCCTGATTTTTATTTTTTTTACCGGTGCATGTTTATCAAAAAGTCCCAAAACAAGACTGTTGAATCTATCTACCATTTCCTCGACATTATTCAGTTGAGTTACAGAATCCCAGTCAATTGAACATAAATCTCTATTAAAGGCATCTATATCAATTTTTTTTAGAGGGCGGTGAGAAATTAATTTGGGCGGTATTTTGGATTTCTTCAGTTGTAATTCTGCATTTATCATTGCGTGTCCGTCCACGCGATCGGTTACTTTAGTGACTGTAACATTCCTAACAGGGGCGTTAGTGCACACGACGTCTCCCTGTCTTACACCTCTATGCAGACTGACATAGTGGCGTTACTGTATAAGCACTTCAACACTTCGATATACCGATAGTCAATACGGCATCGCTGGAGAGACTGAAGCACGGCCCATGTTTCGATCGAATCGAAGGCTTTTTCATAGTCCACTGTCCCCAAGCATAACGGCTGGTTATACTCCCTCGTCTTCTCTATAACCTGCCGCAGTGTATAAATGTGTTTCATGGTACTAAAGCCCTTGCGGAAACCGGCTTGTTCGGAAGGCTGGAAGGCATCAAACCTGTTTGCGGGATGATTCGTGTTGACCCTCGAAAACAACTTATATACATGACTAAGACACGTGATAGGCCTTTAGTTCTTCAATTTGCTTTGGTTCCCGTTAATCTCTTGTTAGTTTGTGGCATTATTACTAATTAATACTACAACAGAAGCACAGACAAGTAGCGATATCGATTGTACCAAAGTTCGCTCAACAAAATTGCTAAATTTAGTAAACTACTTAGTTTGCCGCGAATTTAGTTCTAGTTTCCTAAATATCCCCTAGATGGTGCTATCTAAAGTTAGAACGTGCTATGGTTTCGTTTGGTCACACAATCGCGGACATTTTTATTAATATTTCAAAAACTACTGAACCGATTTTGATGCCCAACGAACTTGAAAATTCTATTGATATTTCCTACATGCCTACCAAATTTCATCAAAATCAAACCATCGGTTCGGCTGTTATCGCGGTACAAACAAACATACATACATACATACATACATACATACATACATACATACATACATACATACATACTTACATACATACATACATACATACATACATACAATGTGTTTTCGCCCCCAACTCGATTTAGAGACCTTCGCTCGCTTCGCTCGCTCGGTCAAATATATTTTTTTCAGTAGGATCACATGTTTTAACTATACATATTTTATAATATTTATATCATCGTTATCGAGTAACTGTCAACCCATGCAATCGATTGTATAATCGATTAACCTTTTCTCTGCCCTAATACTAATAGTAGTATTTCAAAACATATCTTTGAAGTGCGGTGTGCCCTTTTTGCTGTGAATTTGTGAAACTTTTTTGATATGACAGTAAAAGGAATTTTTAGATAAGTAATAGAAAATTTACTTAGCTTAATGTGAAGAAAATTATCGGAAATTATATTTGTATGGAGTTCGGTTACTGTTTTAACGATGTAAGAGCTTTCTGTGCTCATTCTATGATGATGATATTGTTCGGCTGGATCAAGACTCAGGAAGATGCCATGGTGATAGTGTGGAATTTGCGAAAGTAAAGTACAGCGTAATCAATGTTTGCGATAGTAACTGTAGCTTACATATTTTATGCTCAAAATTATCTTTACCTAGCTGGTCTAGGACACGTCTATTTCTACATCGTTAAACAAATAACGAAGCATAAGCTTTCCATGGTGGTTTATCATAGCGTCCGGCTGGTCCCGGAACTTGGAAAGATGTCGTGGTGATCATTTTACAGCGTAATCAATGTTTGCGAAAGTACCTATGTCCTGTATATTCTAAGCCCAAGTAATCTTTGTCTAGCTGGTCTAGAACATGGCTATTCCTACATCGTTACGCATTGTAACACCGAGCGTTAGCTAGCTAGTCTAGCCCATAAGTAATTGATTTCGCGTATGGTTTTCGTCATGTTCATAATTAACTTGTGTATCAATGTCGTGCACAAAATTGTGCATAAATATTCCTTTTGCTCTCATATATACCTTTAAACAATATTAATAAACAATATTTTGAAATTAAGTGCAACGAAAATAGCAGGGACGTGGATTTCATTGTAAGTTTTTATTATTGTTGATTTGAAATTAAGTAATATTTTTGGGAAGGCTGTATCACATATTCTGATGGAACGGACAGCGGAGTGAAACGGAGAGGTTCCATCAGAATATGACTGTGATACAGCCTTCCCATAAATATTACTACTTACGCTTTCCTCCAAGGCATAGTATTGGTCAAGCACGGTACAGCTGGTAGCATAGAGGTGATCTAATGATCTAATCGTCATGACCACAATCGCCCTGTGCTTCTGCTTGGTCTAAATGGCACCAGCGCGCCAGATTATGTTTACATCGGCCTACTGCAGTACGGAGGCAATTCAAGCACCTCCAAGTAGCCCATGGCATTTTATGACCTGGCGGTAGTGCCTCTGATGGTTGGATGTAATCGGGGGGTGGAGCATACTGTTCGCACCATATTCTAAACCTAGATGATTCCGGCTGTTCTTACGTATAACTACTTAAATCATTATGACGATTTTTCACCTGTTCAATTATTTGAAAAATCGAGATGCTTTCCGGGCATGAAACTCAAAGCAAATACACAAGTGTTTTCATGATAGGTTGAGAAGGATGCGGGAGCCAGATAAGCTCATTAGGAAGACCGATAGCATAGCCGAAGGCTTTATTGCCATAGGTAGAGTGATGAATTGCATTGTTTGTTTTGTAGTGACCGTACTAGAGTTGACCCGTAGTCCGTGAGTGGGCAGTATGCGGTCGGCTCTTGTGGAGGTAGAGTTTCTGGAGGAAATCTGGTGATCACAGGTTGTAATACGCATATTAGTGTGAGGCTAACGATGGCAATTTTGTTATTGATATGTCTTGGTCTATGTCTTGGATATTTCGTCAGCCGTTCAAACACCACCAATAAACCTGAAGGAGAAAAGTTGGTAGACACTAAATAGAAGATCAGTCATCATATAAGGGTAAATAAACGTGAAAAGTGTTAACCTTGAACAATATTCACTAATTCTAACCTCAAACGAAAAATTGAAAGTCATTACTACTCATCATTATCAATTACCTACTTCAAGACAACGACATCTACCGGCGAGTAGTGGAAACTCTAAGAGCTTAACTTACACCTCAACTTAGTTCTGCCACTCACCAACAGAGGCTAGCACTTGTACCATCTCAACTTAGTTCTGACATTCACCAACAGAGTCCAGCACTTGTACCAAAATAAAACTAAAACTATGGAGGAAATAATGTCCGCACTTCTCAAAATTCAAAATGAATTAGACGAACAGAAGAAAACTATCCTTAAAAACGGAGAAGATGTCACGATAAACGTAACAAAAAATATAAATATAATTTTGGAAGAAAAATTTAAAATATGGGAAGAAAAATATAACTATCTCAAAGAAAAATTTGAAAACCAAGAAAAAAGGATTTATTTTCTGGAAAAATCTGCGAGACAAAGAAACATAGTATTCTTTGGTCTAGAAGAAAAGGAATCATCTTATTCAGATCTAGAAAATACTATTATTAACTTCACAGATAAATACTTTTGCATAAAGCTGGAAAAAAGAGATATGCAAGCAATGACGAGATTAGGCAAAAAAGGAAAAGGACCTAGGCCCATAACAGTAACTTTTACAACACTTGGTAAAAAGATAGAAATATTCAAGCAAAAAGCAGCACTAAAAAACACTGAGTACTACATTAAAGAGGACTACCCAAAATACGTCCTAGAAAAGAGGAAAGAATTACAGGAAAGGGTTAAAATAGAAAAAGAAAAAGGAAACAAAGCTATCATTAAATATGACAAACTCATCATACTCGAAAACAAGTCAGAACCATCAGGTAGCAAAAAAAGAACGTTCTCCGCTTCCCCAGAGGCTAACCCATTGAACCCTCACAAAATAACAGATAGGAGACCACAGGAAAAACGAAATAACAAACCAAAATCTTCATTGCAAAGATCATCTAGCATTTCAGAGGGAGCTCTTAAACCTAGTATGCTAAACTATTTAATAAACAAGAGTATGAACAGCCCATCAAACCAACAAGACAACCACGATCAAAACGAAGTATAGTAATCAGCGCCTCCTCCACCTCTCGTAACTGAATCAAGTACTAGTAATACAAAAAGAAAAAACAAACTACGTCCCCCAATACGGCCGGTCACCGCGGGGGTCACAGACCAAAACCCTCCACTCCACCCTATACACATATGTACATACAACGCTAGGTCATTACTATCACATGAAAGACTACTAGAGTTCAAGCATACCATATCAACTATTAAATACGACATCATTGGTCTATCAGAAATCAGACGTACAGGTTATAACATAGAAGAAAGCGAAAACCATATATTCTGCTACTTTGGTGAGACTAAAGGCCAATATGGGGTAGGATTCCTCATCAAAAAACACCTAAAAAATAACATTGAAGGCTTCACTGCAACAAATGAACGACTCTGCACACTACACTTGAATTTTGATAATACAAACCTATCTATTGTCCAGGCTTATGCACCGACCTCTGAAGCATCTAAACTGGAAATAAAAGAGTTCTATGTGCAGTTACAAGAAACTCTTAAACACTGCAGCAAAAACATTATAGTCATGGGTGACTTCAATGCCAGAATCGGTCAAAAAATTGAAGGCGAAGACAGAATTTTGGAAAACTCGTGCTTTAGAAAAAGAGACAAGAGAGGAACGACTCTACTCCAATTCTGCTGGGAAAATAATCTATTCGTTATCAATAGCCTATTTAAAAAGAAAAGCAAGAATCTCTGGACGTGGCTTTCCCCAAATAAAAAGAGAAGCCAGATAGATTACATATTGTCTAACATAAAAAACAAATTTACAAACTTTGAAGTAATAATCGTATAAGCAAATTATCGTACCCGAGTGACCACCGACTTTTGAGAAGCACTCTATTACTAACTAAGAACAGGAAATCTAGAACAACATATAAAAGTAACAAATTTTTACTACAAACTAAAGAAATACAAGATAAATACATTGAAGCTTTAAAATTGAATGTACATAATATTAATCTGCAAGAAAAAGATAAAGTAGAGACGTACTATGAAAAAATAAAGCAAGCTATTGATAAAAGCTTAAAATCTATATGTAGCAGTGATACAAGTACAAAAAGACACTTTATTATTTCAGATGAAACAAAAGAGCTCATAAAAAGAAGAAACGAACTAATGAACAAAAAACAATTAACATCAGAAGAGAAAAAAGAGAAATGTTTCTTATTTAAAAGCATTCATAAAACCATTAGAAAAGAATATCAAGATCACAGATTAGCTACGATTAAAAAACATCTAAAGAAATCAGGAAGTGTAAAAAAGAGTTTAAAAGAATTAAAAACAACTAAAAAATGGATACCTTCCTTGAATAATAAATCTACCGCTTACAAAAATACTTTCTCTAGGACAGAAATAATAAAAGTTGCCACAGAATTTTATAAAAATCTTTACACACGCAAAATGCCATCAAGTGTAGAGCCTCTACCCCTACAGAATAATAATAAAAGATTACCTAGGTTCACTACCCAAGAAATTTTCAAAAAAATAATGGCGTTAAAGAAAGAAAAAAGCATGGGCCCGGACAACATCTCAAATGAAGCCATTTCAACAGGAATAGCTCTTCTAGTACAACCTCTAACCACGCTATTCAATAAGATCCTGGACGAGAGAAAAATTCCTACTGAATGGGCAAAATCGGACATAGTATTGCTCTACAAAAAGGGAGACCCAAATGACATAGGCAACTATCGACCAATCAGCCTACAATCAATCCTCTACAAACTGTTTGCTTCCTGTCTGGACAAACGCCTTGAGAAATATACCGAAGAGCACCAACCAGTGGAGCAAGCAGGATTTAGAAGTACATATTCAACTATAGACCACATACACTCATTAGAACTCATTATAGAGAAATACGAAGAAATGAAACGCCCGCTCTACCTAGCCTTCATCGATTATGCTAAAGCATTTGACTCAATATCCCACACTAGCATGTGGAGTGCTTTACATGAATGTGACGTACCAACAGAAACCATAGATCTTATTCAAGACATATATAAGAAAAGCAAAAGTAGAGTCATATTGGACAGAACAGGCACCGAAATCGATATATGTAGAGGCGTTCGTCAAGGGGACCCACTCTCACCCAGAATCTTTATTACCGTTCTACAAAATATAATGAAGAAACTAAATTGGAAAAACAAAGGCATAAACATCAACGGGCAATTTCTAAGCAATCTCAGATTCGCCGATGACCTTATACTCTTTGCAGAAACCGCATCTGAACTGGAGGCGATGATAAATGAAATTAACTGTGTCAGTAATGAAATTGGTCTAGAACTAAATACAACCAAAACAAAAATTATGACCAACAGCACAAAGACACCAATACATATCAAAAGTGTCTTACTAGAATATGTACCAGAGTACACATATCTAGGCAAACAAGTATCATTTGCAAAATCTCGACACCAAGATGAGTTAATTAGACGTGTAAACATAGCCTGGAATAAATTTTGGAGTTTCAAAGAAATTCTCAAATCAAATATTCCTGTTAAGATGAAAAAAATTGTATTGGACTCCTGTGTATTGTCATCTCTCACATATGCATCCCAAACATGGATTTTTAACAAACAAACCAGAGAAAAAATTTTGACAACCCAAAGAGCAATGGAACGAAGCATTCTTAATCTAAAATTAAAACATAAAAAGAGAAGCAAAGATATAGGAAAAACAACAAATTTGATTGATGCTCTAGAACACTGTAAAAAATTGAAATGGAAGTGGACCGGCCATATTGCTCGAATGAACGTGGACAGGTGGGCAAGAAAGATTACGTTATGGACCTAGAGGGAAGAGAAATCGTGGCAGACCAGCAGAGAGATGGCTTGACGAAATTATTAAAGTAACGGGAAAAAATTGGATTGAAAAAGCAAACGATAGATCTATGTGGAGAAAACTGGAGGAGGCCTTTACTCTAAAGAGGTCCTTAATAGAAGTACAAACGAAATAATTATTGATTTTAGTGATATATTTTTTTTTTTTATTAAGGAAATAAAAGGCTTTATTATTATTATTTATTATTATTATGTCTTGGTGATCTCTCCTAACTGAATTAGTAGTTAATTTATTGAAATGAAATCATGCTCAACTCACCAGTATTTTACCCGAATCAAATTTTTACTCTACTAGGTATATCCACTACCAACTTTAAGGGAATTTCGACACGATTTCCTATCAAGCTCATTGTCATTCGCTCGATAAGATGGGTGTGTCGAATTTCCCAAAAAAAAAGTAACGAATATGTAAATCATAACTTTACAAATGAATAACATTCACTCAAAATCAGTCATAGTGGTTAAAAGGATGAAATTCGTTAAACAATCTCAAACTTTACAATTTAGTCGAATATGTCCGGATGAAAAAGTAGACGTTTCCCGCCATGGCGACCTTCTACCTAATACAATTCGGTGTATTATTTGCGGCCCCTCGAATTGTGGGTAAACGAATGTAATGATAGGTCGTCTATTACATGAAAATGGTTTAGGTTTTAAGAACATTTATCTTTACTCAAAAACATTGTATCAACCGAAATATATGTTTTTAGAAAATGTTCTGAATTTAGTCCCCAATGTTTCGTTTGCTAAATATAAAGATAATGAACTTGTTTTAAACCCCCACGATGCCAAACCACACTCCATAATAATATTTGATGACGTTGCATGTGAGAACCAGTCCAACATCAGAGATTATTTCGCAATGGGTAGACATAAATTCATCGATTGTTTTTACTTGAATCAAACGTACAGTAAGATACCTAAACAGCTAGTAAGAGACAACGCTAATCTTTTAATATTATTCAAACAGGATGATGTGAATCTCCATCATGTATATGATGAACATGTTAATACTGACATGTCGTGGTCTGAGTTTCGAGAAATGTATTCAAAAGTATGGAGTTAACCCTATAACTATTTGGTAATTAATAAAGATTGTAAAAAGAACAAAGGCTGTTATAGACAGAATTTTGATACTTTCATCTTTTTTGATGAAGATAAAAATACAAGCATATAAGAAGATTTATGTAATTGGCATCTTCAGTCGAACTTTTACTGTACTAAGCGGATCACTATCTATATGCATACAAATTTAAGCTATAATATCACATAGCATACTGGTTTAATGCACAATAGTTTTTAAGCATAACGTCCTTTCGCATAGTGGAGTATGCATAATAATTTTAAGGATAATGTACCTAAGCATAATCATTATTTAGCCCTAACATTTTAAAGCATAAAAGGTTGTAAGCATAATGTCATCAAACCATAATTTATCAAGACATAACATTACTTTAAGCATAAAATGATTGAGCATAACATTTTTATTCATTGTATATAAATTGTTTATTAATTGCAAATAAGTTGAATCTAATGAATCTTTGAATCTTCCTTTCTGGTCTCACAGTTGTTCCAGGTGATTATAAAAAAAAAAAACTTAAACCTAACTTCCCTTTTGCCCTCACATTTGTTCTGGGTGGTCATATTTTTTTTTTGCATGATAATTAAAAATAAACACTTAAATAACTTAATTTTGTTTCTGTTATTTTTAAAAATATTATGCCTAAATACTATTAGTCTTATAGTTAATACCCCTAAAGAGATTATGCGAATTAACATTATGCCGTAACAAATTAGCCTAAAATATAATTATGCCCAACTTACTAGTATGCCAAAAAACAACTTATGCCTAAAAACTACTATGACAAAATATTTTATGCCAAACCCAGTATGCCAAAGCATATTAGGACAAAAAAAATATGCAAAAAAAAAGGGTCCCGTACTAAGCAAATAACGTATATTCATCAAGCTCAAAATGGAAAAAGAGTTGAAGACTCAGATAGTTAAAATAGCTGAATCTGTTAAAAAGAAAATCAAAGATATGAAAACTATGGAATCCTACAATGAAAATACAATGCAACAGTTAATTAAGGATGGGAACCATAAAATTAAATCAAAAGAAGCAAAGAATGTCGCCATGAAAAATTCTTTTATAAAAAAGCAAACTTCATCACCTGAATCACAATTCAACAAAATTCTTAAGCACAAATTTATTCTGAAGATGATTCTAATGAAGTTATTAGTTAAGAAAATTCGGGAGACTCTATTAATACCAGTAATACATCGTATAGAAGTTGAGTCCATACCTAGTCCTCGTCAAAATACTTCGTCCTGGTCACTTTCCTCCAAAATATTTAATGATGTACCTTTCGGCTTTAGACAAGAACGAGTAAATTAATTATGGGTTCAGCACGTGTGCATATAAGTGATCGAATTTTATCTATAGCAGGACGTGATTATCAAATAACACCAGGGTTGCAAGAGTTATCGATGAAAAAAGTAACTAATTTGGATGTGGTAACTGAAAATGATTGTCAAGAATATAAGACCATGTTAACAGACACAAATGCTCACCGACGATACTTTGATCCCACTAAACCAATTAAATCTAATAAAGGACGGAAGTACTTGCACATAATTAAACCACTTTTTAAATTGCGAAAGCCTTCAACATCGTCTGTCAGTAATGCTGATGATATTAGCGCGGGAGAAGGTTTGATGCTTAAAAAGAAGTTTTAAAAAAATACTGATTATATTTACTGGGATGACCCTAATGAATTAGTAGAAAGATTAAAGTTATTAATAGCATCTAAAGATGCAAGAAACACTGGTCTGGATAATAAAATAATTTCAATTATAGAAGAACTACGTGAAAATGGTAGTATAAATTAATAACCGCACATCCTATTTAGACCATTTGTTATTTCACTGCGACCGACTTCAGTTCAAAATGAATGTTGATAAATTCGGTCACCATGTTCATAAAAGACTTCGTTTGTCAGAAATACTAGATTGTTCAACTAATCACCTAGTTAGATCGGAAAACGGGGATTTTGATTTACAATCATCTCGATTGAGAGGAGTTCCAGAACCTGTGGCACATGATGATGCGGTGAACAAAAAATATGTTGATAAAAAAATAGCTGATGAAATTAATGCTAAAAAAGACAATAAAAAAGGATGTGAGAAACAATCTTATTCAGATCGAAAAAAAGTTTTATACGAAGGACTACATCGATAAAATTATTGAATTACAAAATGGCAAAACACCAAGTGGTAAATGAAATCATAGATCGGCACGCAGAAATTTTGATCGTCGCAATGTGATCTTGAAAGGAATAGACGCCTTATGGCAAGCGGACCTGGCTGATTTTCAATCTAGAAAAAAGGATAATAGTGGATACGCTTACATTTTAACTGTCATTGATGGTTTCTCAAAATATGCTTGAATGATTCCTTTAAAAGCTAAATCAAAGAAAGAGGTTGTTAATGCATTTACTCAAATTATAAGGGAAAGTGGACGTATCCCTAAAAATCTACAAACTGACACAGGGACAGAGTTTTATAACGATGAATTTAAAAGACAAATGCTGTTAATGAAAATTAACCACTATTCATCGTATTCAACAAAAAAAGGTTCAATTGTAGAAAGACTAATCAAAACATTAAAGATTAAATTGTATAAATATTTCAGTTATAATGGTAACTATAAATGGATAGGAAAAACTTTGAACGACGTTTTGTTTTCATATAACAATCAAAAACATAGCGTCATTAATTTTAAACCGGTAGATGTAAATACAAAAAATGAAGACCTAGTTAACCATAACATTAAAAAATTTCAAGAGGAACGAAGTAAATTAATCAAAAATAAATTAAGAATAGGTGACCACGTTAGAATAAGTAAATACAAGAGTAGTTTTGCAAAAGGTTTTACACCTAATTGGTCTACAGAAATTTTCTGTGATGGTGATGTGATGTGATAGGATAGGTATCACTGAGTCGTGGTTACCGGATAGTATAAGCAGTAGTGAGCTGTTTGGCGATGAATATATGGTTTGGAGGCGCGATCGGGATTATTCGCGAACTCAACAGACAAAAGGTGGGGGTGTATTTCTCGCCGTAAAACGTTGGTCCACGGCGTACGAGCGGCCGGAGTGGAGTAGTTCAGCGGAGAATATGTGGCTAACCGTTGTTCTTGAGAGGAAAAAGCCAATGTAACGTCAAAAGATCCATATTTGCATTGTGTATCTTATTGAGGAGGCATGCAATACACAGCTAAGTAATTTTACAAATAAACTGAATGAACTAGTGATGGCTAATCCCATGGATAGGTTTATTGTAATGGGTGATTTTAATTTCAAGAACGATGTTGAGTGGGAAAAATCTTCTGAAAGTGAATGTTTGTTGCCAATTTACTCTGCTAATTACCTTGTAGATTTTTTTGACAATATTAACACGTGTAATTTATCGCAATATAACGGCGAAAAGAATGTAAACAATCGATCTTTAGACCTCATTTTTTCCAATGACTCACTTACCGTAAGCGCTTGTGATGAGCCCTTTGTACCCGAAGACTCAAAACATAAATGTTTGGCTATTGATGTGAAATTCCCAGATTCTGAGTTATTGGAAGGAAAAGCTAGATACAAATTTTTATACAATAAAGCGAACTATGGGACTATTAATGCAAATCTTAACCAAATTGACTGGGATACTGAATTAACCAAAGGTACAGTGGATGAAGCTGTAGACTTCTTTTACGGGAAATTGTATGAGTTGCGTATCAATCACATTCCACAAAAACAAATCAGGTCTAATTCGCATCCACCATGGTTCACGTCTGCATTGCTAAAGATACTTAAGGAAAAAAATAAATTCCATCGAAAATTCAAAACGTATGAAAATATTTCCGACTACGAATCATTTTCTATATTACGTTCAAGAGTTTAAAAAGTTGAAAAATAATGCTATAAGCAATAATATCGTTAATGTAGAAGCTTCAATTTCGGACAATCCAAAATCATTTTGGTCATACGTTAAAAGTAAGCCGGGTACAAACAATTATCCCAAAGTTATGTTTTACAAGGATACATATGCAAGCAACGGTAATGATATCTCTAATCTGTTTAGCTCCTTTTTCCACTCGACATTTTCAAGTTCTAATGATAGTAACGAAGGAAACAGTAATGCTAATAACTGTACCAACCATAGTAACTGTGCTGGTGATATCTCATCTATTGAGATTGATCCTTCCGAAATTTTGTTGCAACTTAGGTCTCTACATACTATCACGTCTTTATCCCTAATGGGGCAGACAGAGCATTTTAAGTCTTGCGGTTCTATGCAGAGCCCAGGGCCGCAAGACCCAAAAGCCACTTTTAGCGTCATGGTGGGCGAGAAGATGGAAAAGCAATCAATACAGTGATGGGTTGCTAGCCGCATCGCCTGTTAAAATGATTTGCATTTTTGCCCATTCCCTCGATCGGCTTTTACGATCTGCGCGGGAAGAGAAGCAGCTAACATTCTAAGTTTTTTCGTTTCTCCCAGACCAGCATGGGAGATTAGGTCTCTAGATGTTACAAAATCCGGAGGACCTGACGATATATCGCCTATTTATATAATAAACTGTGCTCAGAGTCTTGTTAAACCACTATACTTATTGTAGAAACGTTCTTTGACAGAGGGTGTAATGCCTAATATTTGGAAATCTGCATCCATTACACTTGTCCTGAAAAAGGGTAATAAGTCGAACGTAGAAAATTATAGGCCAATTTCTAAACTTTGTATCTTCGCAAAAATTCTGGAAAAACTTGTTTTCAAAAGTTTGTACGCTGCTGTTAAATGTCATCTGGGGAACAACACGGTTTTGTAAGGGACCGGTCAACCACTTCGAATCTTATCTTAGCAAACGACTTTTTTACTGAGGGCATGGTAAATGGCGGTCAGGTGGATGTGACCTACACTGACTATCGTAAATGCTTTGATCGAATTGATCATAACATACTTTTGGAAAAACTCCACGCAGCTGGCGTGCATGGAGACTTGTATCGATGTTTTGTGTCGTATAAAAGGAATCGTAGTCAGGCAGTGGTTCTTGGGGGCTTTACTTCTAACTGGACTACAATTCCTTCGGGTGTACCCCAAGGTTCAATCCTAGACCCACTCTTATTTATTATCTTCATCATGGACATCAGCTCTTGTTTCCAAAACTCGAAAATAATTCTGTTTGCGGATGACATGAAAATTTTAAAAAATGTAAATTATTCGTCGGATGCTGATAGACTTCAAGAAGACCTAGCGCGATTTGAAACCTATTGTGAGAAAAATAAACTTGACCTTAATGTCTCTAAATGTTACTGCATGTCTTTTACTCGTGGGTCATCAAAAATCCTATACAACTATACACTTCAAAGTAACAATTTGTCAAGAGTAGAACATATGCGGGACTTAGGAAACATCCACGATAGTAAATTGTTGTTTGATCAACACGTTAGTCATGTAGTAAACAGAGCTTCTAAAGCATTGGGATTTATATTTAGGATGGCATCTGACTTCCAGTTAATCAAATCTATCACAATATTATATTGCGCTTATGTCAGAAGTCATCTTGAATATGCATCTCAAGTCTAGAACCCACAATACCAGATTTATATTACTCGAATAGAAAATATTCAAAAACGGTTTATGAGATTCCTAGATTATAGGACACGCCAGAGATCTAGTGATTATTACGACCGCTGTAGGAGATATCATTTTCTGCCTCTCAAAACCCGTCGTCAAATAGCAGATACCTGCTACCTGTCCGCCATTGCCAATGGCTCGGTGGACTGCCCTGAGCTGTTAGGTAAATTGTCGCTCCGCATAAACACCGCAGGCTTGAGACACTGTCCCCTACTGCACGTGCCCCCGGTGCTCACGAACTACAAGCGTAACGCATTTTTATTGAGAAGTTGTGAGACTTTTAATAGCTACATAACCGAATGCGATTTTGATTTATTTTGTACCAGCATACCTCGTCTTCTCTTCTTATCGTGTGTGTTAGTGACTATCACTAGTGTCAGAATTTTTAAACCGCCTTAAAGGCCTCTGACATGGTTTTAGGTAACGACTAATGTCAAAGACAGTGACCGGGACCGACGGCTTAACGTGCCCTCCGAAGCACGTATCATCTTATTTATCAGACAATCAGGTGATCAGCCTGCAATGTCCTAACCAAACTAGGACAACAACACAAAGTCGTTGCCCCCGCTGGGAATCGAACCCGCTACCTCCGGGTATAAGCCAAACGCTCCAACCATTACACCACGGAGGCAGTTACTAATGGGTTTTTTGACCAGTAACATAATTGCTGTATAGATAATTTAATACTTACATTTAGTTACTATTTCTTCCAAAAATTTGTTAAACAGTTTGCAAACTATAATTGATATGATCGAGTGCTCTGTCTAAATTCTAACCTTTTGAGTTTATTCTAGCATTTATTTTAGACTAGCTGATGCCCACGACTTCGTTCGCGTGGACTTTAGGACTCCGGCATATAAATATGGTCATCAGGCTGAAAAACTTTTGCTAATGCGTCATTAATGTATATTTCTAACAGTTTAGCTGGACCATTTTTTTTTGCATCAGGTGTTCCAGATCTACGAGTTTTATACCTCAACAATAAAAGTTCATCAGGCTGAATAACTTTTGTAAAGATCATTTTTATATTTCTTATTATAGTTTAGCTGGACCATTATGGTTCTATATCATGTGTTCCAGACTTTGATTTTTATACCTCAACAAATAATGCTCATCAGGCTGAACGACTTTGGCTAAGGCGTCATTTTATATTTCTTATAGTTAAGCTGGACCATTATGGTTCTGCATCAGGTGATCCAGGTCTTCGATTTTTATAATTCAATAAAAAATGCTAAGCAGGCTAAACAACTTTTGCTGAGGCGGCATTTTTATATTTCTTGTAGTTAAGCTGAACCATTAAGTTTTTGCATCAGGTGTTCCAGATCTTCGATTTTTATATCTCAACAAAAAATGTTCATCAGGCTGAACTACTTTTGCTAAGGCGTCCTTTTTATATTTCTTGAAGTTAAGCTGAACCATTAAGTTTTTGCATCAGGTGTTCCAGATCTTCGATATTTATATCTCAACAAAAAAAAAATTATCAGGCTGATCTACTTTTGCTAAGGCGTCCTTTTTATATTTCTTATAATTTAGCTGGACCATTATGGTCTTACATCATGTGTTCCAGATCTTCGATTTTTATATCTCAACAAAAAATGCTCATCAGGCTGAACTACTTTTGCTAAGGCGTCCTTTTTATATTTCTCATAATTTAGCTGGACCATTATGGTCCTACATCATGTGTTCCAGATCTTTGATTTTTATAACTCAACAAAAAATTCTCAGCGGGCTAAACAACTTTTGCTAAGGCGTCATTTTCATATTTCTTGTCGTTAAGCTGGACCACTAAGTTTTTGCATCAGGTGTTCTAGATCTTCGATTTTTATATCTCAACAAAAAATTTTCATCAGGCTTAACTACTTTTGCTAAGGCGTCATTTATATATTTCTTATAGTTTAACTGGACCATTAAGGATCTGCATCAGGTGTTCCATTTTCTAAAATCAATTATAGCCTATATGTTGCTCAGGCTTAACAGCTACATAACAAAAAAAGTTTCATTCGAATCCGTCCAGTATTTCCTGAGATTGGCGTGTACTAACAGACAAACAATCGCCCATAGAAAAATTATCTTTAAACTTTAAATGATGATAACTTTTTATCTGACATCAGATTTCGATGAAACAAAGCCTATATGTTGCTCAGGGATGAGCTTAATCTTTTAGAGAAAACCGCGTAAAAATCTGTTCAGTAGTTTTAAAGATTAGCGAGTACATACAGACAGACAGACAGACAGACAGACAGACAGACAGACAAAAAAATCCAAAAATCTTTTTTGTGTTCTGTTACTCTTTTCTTATCGCCCACATCCATTTTTTGTAATTATTATCAAATGTACAGACACGCGGTTCCTACTGTTTTATTATATGTATTGATGATTTATGTACTATCTCATATTTTGAAGTTCAGTTTTTTATTTTAAAAGTGAAGATTTGTAATTGGCACTTCGTATTAAAGAGTGTGTTATAGTAATAATGCTGTAAATCTTCCTAAGAAAATAATAAAACAGTAAAATTATGTGTCTATACATTGAATTTATTTTTTAAAAAATGGGGCGATGTAGACTGTAATATAGTAAGAAAAAAAATCTGTCCGTCTGTTTGTTTGTATACGTTAATCTCCGGAAATATTGGACGGATTCGAATGAAACTTTTTTATCAACATATTGGCTATAATTGGTTTTGGAAAATTGAACACCTGATGCAGAACCATAATGGTCCAGCTAAACTATAAGAAATATAAAAATGACGTCTTATCAAAAGTAGTTCAGCCTGATGAACGTTTATTGTTGAGGTATATAAATCGAAGATCTGGAACACCTGATGCAAAAACATAATGGTCCAGCTAAACTGTTAGAAATAAACATTAATGACGCATTAGCAAAAGTCGTTCACCCTAATGAGCATATTTATACGCCGGATTCATAAAGTGCACGCAAACGAAGTCGCGGGCATCTACTAGTTTTTGAAAAATAAAACATAGACAGAGAGACAGATGGTCATGACATAACTATAATTGTCCCTTTCTTATAAGGAAAGCACGCATGGTTCCAGACATTTTTGTTGCAGTCCATAACCGAACCTAACCTACACCTTTTTTTTTTTTTTTGACGCGGAGAAAATCCCTTCGGATACCTTACCGGTTACGGGACACCGGTAAGGTTATGTGGTGTTACCACTAAAAACTCCGCGGTGTCACCTCTCAGCCGCTATCGGCCGGGACCGTGTGCTTCTTCATGCTCCACAGCCCCGGCGCGGCCGGCCGCTACTTAAGCGGCCCCGGCTCGCCAACGGCCTCACGGCACCCTCTGTTGAATCAGAGGGGCCGGAGCAACCGCCGCCTTGGCCTCTTGGCCCAAGGACAGGCGCGCTGACACGTACACGCGCCTGCCTTCCACTCCGGAGGGCTGTCCGTTGGACGATGGAATCCCGTGTTTCCACCGTCCAACCAGCCCTCATAATTTGGGGCCTGCGAAAGCAGGCCCTGCCCCAGTCAACCTGTCGGCGACCGGGGCCCACACAGCCGGCCGCAGGGGATAGGGAGAGCGGCAACGTAACACCGACACTCCTCTTCCCCTGCGGCCCCACCGATGCCGTGCCAAGCGCCACGGCCGCGCTTGGTCGCGGAGGATAGGGCGAGCGGCAACGACACACCTCTTCCCCCGCGACCCCTACTACGGCTGTGATGGAAGGGGGGTCGTTGTCACCCCCTTCCCTCACAGCCAGGCCATTCCTGCCAGGAATGGCCTCCGCCGGGCCCGGGGAGGCCTAAGCCTCAACCCGGGCAATGGGTTCCTCTTAGCTTCCCTGCGGCCGAGGCAACCGCAGGTACTGAGCCCCCCCATCGCGACAAGATGGGAACCACATCGGGGGGGTAACCTAACCTACACCTAACCTAACCATTTTTTTCAAGTTTGGAAAAGCCGATCGAGAGAATGGACGATATTTGAATCATGTTAATAAATGATGCGGCTAGCAACCAATCATTATTTGGATTCCCTTTTTCATTTTAACGTCCACTATCAGGCTTTCTTACAGCCCTGGTCTGCATAGAGATAATAATACCTTTCCACTTTACATGTAAAAAAAACTTTTTTTATTTTTTCAAGAATTTAGACGTACTCAAACCGTGCCAAATTACAGCTTTCTGATACTAATTGTTTATAAGTAAAAGCACAGACAGAGAGACACATGGTCATGAAATTACTATAAAAGTTCCTTTTTTACTAAGGAAAGCACGCATGGTTCCAGACATTTTTGTTGCAGTCCTTAACCGAACCCAACTTACACCTAACCTAACCATTTTTTCCAAGTTTGGAAAAGGTGCATTTCGTCTACCGCCGGCCACGGGGAACCGGCCGGTTATGGCTCTCACTCACAAAAAAACTCACGGTTACAACGCCGTAACCACTTTTGCCTAGTACTGTTCTTGTGCTACTCTCGGTTCAAAGACCTGGCACAACGGCCGCTTCATTCACCTTCCGTCTTTCGGCGGGAGTTCCCACAGCACTATTGTAGCTCTCTTCAGCGAAGTGCTACCGCCGCCTATAAAACTTAAGTATCTCCCCCCTTCTCCCATCCTCCTGATGTGGCGGTGCAACGTTAAGCCTTGTCATACATGTCATTTGCTAGGCGGGAGATGAGAGTCAAAAATCATCGTTCCTACTAAGTCCCGACGGATGACGGCGTTTCTCAAGTAACGCGGATCTCCATCGGCCCCTAAAACGTGGGTTTTCTTAGGTTCGACTTAATCCCGAGCCGCGTCCGTAGCGAGAAGCGAAAGATAAGTACTGGATAGAGCTTCCCCCGGGCCGTGCATGTTCGCTATCGTCGTCAATCTATCGCTGTGGACTTTCATCTTCATCATCATCAGGTCTTTTAGTCTCCACTGCAAGAGTACAACCCTCTCTGTACTACCAGAGCCATACTTGGCCAGAGCAGCCAGAGGATTCGGCCTACACTCTCCACGCTGGCCAGACGGGTTGGAAAGGTCTCACTGATGTTTTTAAGCTTTGTTTAGCTTGTATTTCCTAAGTCGCGTTCTACGAAATCCACGGGAGGACTTGGAATGGCCCATATCTACTCTGCCGAAAACCACACAGCTGTGGGCTTTCAATCTGAGACATTTGCCGAACTTTAGGTACTCCCAGATATATAGAACGTGCTAGTATCTCGGCACTTCTTCCCCGAAGAGATTCAAGGGTGGCAGGAGGTTGATGTTTTCTGAGACCAATGACTGCTTCTAGTTCACTAAGAACCTTTATTTGAAGAGTTTGTCAGGCGGGGCGTATAGAGCTGTTATTTGTGGCGTACTTTAAGTTCAAACTAACTGCAAAAAGTGCCGTATCGTCGGCAAAGAGCACCAACTGAGCCTATAGAATAGAATAGTCATTTATTCCTCCGAATATGGTGGTAACAAAAGGTGTTAACAAAATATCACAAGAGCAAACATATTCTGCCATCACAGGCGTAGGAATTTCAATAGGTACACAGAACACCATAATTAGCTGTGCAGGTCACACTACTAAAACATTAGTGTGCATATTGACACTGTGTAACTAAAGAATCACTGGCCTATCAATACAATAATCAGTTTAACATGTGTACACACACCTGCGTACTTAGGAGTTTATGAATCACGGCAACCAAATACTAATTGATAATTTTGCAATGACCTGGAGAAGCATCGTTGGCTCAGTGGTTAAGACAGTCACTATCGAAATCTGATGCAAAAGTCTCATGGTTCGAATCTCACTAAAGTTAACATTGTTTTTGTTGTTTTCATATTTTAAAATAATTTAAATATTGACATGAAGTTGCCAGCTTGTTACTGAGAATTATATATGGAACTACGCGACATTCGAACAGTTTAAACTACCCACTAATATTTTTTTTTGTCTAACTCGTTGAAGTTTGGGGTAATTTTATGTTCTATGCGTTCATTTGTGCTATCTGCTTGCAAGTGACCATACCATTACCCATGGTATAATAAAACAGGTATTCTCTTCCCGAGATGGAACTTGACTACGTCTCAAAGTGTTGCCACTGATTGTTCTTTTCGGTAAATTTAAGGACTTTCTCAATTAGTTCATGAATATTTAAAAAAAAAATTAAGTAACATAGCTATTTAGTATCTCGCGATTCTCGCGTGATTTATCAATTCAATATTTTATAAATTGATATAATGGATTATTAATTCGAAATTGGTATATAAAGTTCAAAAATGCATTACGCTCAGGTAATTCAATTTTACACAGTGGCAACATATCAAACTGATGACGTAGTCAAGTTCTACCTACGTCATCAGCTGTCACGGGAAGAGAATACCTTATTTTATTGTACCATGCCATTACCTATTGTTTTGTGATTATTGTTTCTTTGTGGCGTTCGGACACCTTTTTAAAAATCGCAATGTATCGCTCTCATCTGAATGCGATTAAACGGGCAGAGATAATAATATTATACGAACAAAATGTTCCAATAAGTGAGATTGCTCGACGTTTAATGATATCGGTAAGTTATTATTACCTAGATAATTATTGTAACTTATTTTTAGTGAAATTATTTTGTGATACAGATATATTATTGATTACTTATTAAATACAAATAATAGAACATTAAACTAAGTATATACTATGTAATTTAATACATTTCTGTATATATGACGACCTCCGTGGCGTTAACCGCCAATCCGAAGGTCCTGGGTTCGATCCTCAGCCAGGGCAAGTTGGAAAATGGCCTTTTTCAAATTATCCTGGGTCTTGGGACCTTATTTATATGTGTATTTATATGTGCATTTATTATAAAACATTGTATTGTTGAGTTAGTATCCTATAGCACAATTCTTTAAACTTACTTTGGGGCTCAATGGCTCAATCAGAGTGACTTGACTTATATATATTTATATACAAGTTAAACTAGATTTTATTATCTACTACACTATAAAATTATCTATATACATATTAATTAGTAATTTGCCATAGCTGCGCAAAAAAACCTACTTATATAATCGTAATTTATTTAAGTATATAATCATTTTAATTATATATTAAAGCATATATTATTATGTTGCTTAAATAGATATATAATGCATAATAAAAGCAATAAACTTAACATGTAATAATTTCTTCCACAGAGGACCACAGTTCAATTATGGGTGCATCGTTATGCAGACACAGGCAATTTGGATCGGATGCCGCCTGGTCCAAAAGGAGTCATATATTCAGATGCTACCCAGCGTCATCGTGACATCGTTGCAGCGCATGAGTTGGATCCTTTCAAGACCACCCGCTCAACGGCAACTGCTGAGGGAGTGTCTCTGCAAACGGTGAGAAGACATTTGCGTGCTGGTGGACTCAGATGTCGTCGACCGG